>HG992011.1:10000000-20000000 GCA_905220435.1 Amphipyra tragopoginis
AGGGAAATGTTAAGAAGGGTCCGGGAGGGACAGGAAGCCCCCTCCCCATCCGGTGGGGTAGGGGGTGCGTTGGGGAAAAAATTCTGTCGAGAGGACCGTGTACCCTTGGCTCGACCCGGCGCCGCCGTCTGCGCCCGTAATTAGTGATGCGGCGTGACTCGGGTTGGTGCTGTGTCGATAATTTCGTGAGTCGATATTTTTTGTTAGATTATCGTTAAAGGGCGGGTCAACGTTGAAAGGTAGGATTTTTTTATCATTATTAAGTAATTGGGGTAGCCTTAAACAATCAGAAGCCAGTGTTTATCAGTATCATCCAGATTAGATGATTATGAATTAAGTTGTTTTAAGTTCTAGCAGTCATGTATTCTGTATAATTTTAAAGCATAAGTTAAAAAATGAGTAGCAATAGCGCTTTAAAGATAATAACACTTGCCATGAAAATACGAAAGCACATAAGATTTCTAATACTATATATTTCTGATACCTTCTTACTATGAATACGTACCCGTGTTATGAAAATTACGCCTGTAAGTACTTAATTTATCCTGCTATGCTATATTTCTAATGTAAAAGGGAAGAGACCTATACTTGATAATGGGTAGAACGAGGCCGTCATTAATGATGCAAAATTATGTAAATAGAATCATTTTCAGCGTAATTTGGTCATTAAAAGTAAAATAATATGTTTCAGATAAGACTACTTTTCTTAGCCCCTGAAAACCTAGTTAGTCGTTAAAGATCAAAGGACCAACCCGAAAACATTTAAAGTAAATTTCATCGACAAACCAAAAAAACTATCGACAACCACCCACATCCCTAAAAGATTATGACAAGATACAGAGCACAGGGCTGCTAACGACGACCGGCGAGCTGTCAAAAGAACCTACATTAATGTTATTATAACTTTTTCCCGACACCCCTATACGTAGAACGCATCCTGTACACGCCTTAGCGCTTGTGCGAACACTGCTCACAGTTTTTACTTAAGCATTGCAGTTTTTGTGGATGTACTAACGTTTGGAAGATTTATGCAATCCTAGTACTGTCGTTGAAAGTATTTCGAACAATTTGTATTATGTTAGCGCTGGCGCTGCCCCGTAATTTTGCTTTATGGCAATCTCGTAACATGAAAAAAAACTTAAAAGAATAAAAAAAATATTGTAAGTCTAGATATAGATTGTATTTTTTGTAAACCTCATAAAACAAAAATTCTCCTTATATTGTTTTATATTTTTTTATTAATTTTTCGGGTGGCGTCCCTGTCAAGACGCTATGGACCAAATTCTTTGAGCAGAGCGAACCCTAGGAATAAGTTACAAAAAAGTGAAGAAAATCAAAACAAAGTATAAACTTAGAAAGTTTACATAAAAGTTTAAAAATATATTATAGTAAACATGCGAATGGCCATTACTTTACTTGAGATTAATTTTAATAGGAACAATCACGTAACAACTTAAACTATACCTATGTATTTTTATAATAATTAATTGGTTGGTCTATAATAAGTCCAATGGCAGACTGGCGCCAATCATTTACATTTAGCGGGAAAAATAAAACAGAATTGAAAATTTTGTTATACAAAAAAAAATTGTCAAAGTTTTACCTGCATCAATGATTGATTTCTTACCTGAAAATAAATTAAAGTAGTTCATTAAAAAAGAAACACATAAATAAAAGTTACATTTATTTACTAATGAATACGACAAAACTATTTAACCCCCTAATTCTTCATGTATCCTTTTAAACAACGGAATTTAATTACGTTTTCAAGATTAAGAGCGCAATCTCGGGTTGAATAGATTTGGTGCTAAGAATTTTTGTTTTAGGAATTTCTGTTACAAGCCGTCATTGTACCGCCTGATTTACCGAAGTACTAAACTACCGACATACTTGATTACAATTTTTCTTATATTTTTACCAAACTGTATGAAGAATTAGTTGCTTTTATAATGATAGTCCACTTTCTGAAAATACGGAACAAGATTTAATTTGGTCCTTTGGTACGCACGGCTACATATGAAGCTAAAAATTTCCAGTATAAGCTGATCTCACATTGTATAGACTTTCCGTACAATGATAGGTCAGTTTATACGGGAAATGTGTGGCTTGATTTGTAGCCGTCTCTACTAATTTTAACTTTATTTAGCACATTGGGGTTTTCTAATAATATCAATTTGTCATTTTGTACCTTCTGTAAGCAGGGTGTAAGGAACGGTGTACCGAGTACTAAAACAGCGATATCAGCTCATTATTCTAAATTGTAACTAAGTGGAAGCTTTTCTCGGAATTTTAATTTTTAGGAATTTTCCGTTTTCTTTGCCTATATTTTGCTGTATTACTAGATATAAACGTACTTTTTTGTGCGATCGGTTTCTTTTTCCATGCGGAACTTAGGAATAGTTTAGAAAAAGGTACATTTAAGTGCGGCTAAATCATGATGATTTACAGTGATACAAAGCAATACAACACTGAGAAGCGAAGCGAGAGATTTCAAAAGAAAATCAAGGTTATCAATCAACTTAGACTGAAAAGGTCACAATCAAATTGTAAAAAGACGTAACTGAACGAATTGGTGAGATTGTGTCATGATTGCGGTCGCGGCAACTGACAACCACTTACATAATATACCATCGGTTAGGCAACAAACTTGTATGTTTACGCTCACAGCGAGCTACCTTCAGGCCCCCGAGGGTCCGCGGGGCGGGCCCGTATTGGACATTTTGTATAAGTGTAGGCCCGAATGCCTCGATCCCAAGGCAAATCCCTTTCGGTGGGTTCGGTGGACCCTTTTCGAAAAGGTCTAGCGACCGTGCCGGAGCCCCGAATTTGCGGATTTTTAAGGTAAAATTTATATAGGGGTGGCGGGCGTATGAAATGTGGAGGATGCCAGCATTATATTTTTAAGTTTAAACGCTTGCCCGATTAAACCGCGATCTTCATATATTTTGGGTGTAATGAAGTCTCTTGTAATTTTGACGGTAAACGGGGGTTAAATCATTTTTGTGTGTTAATTAAATGAATAAATTCTGATTTAACCGTTATAAAGAAGCTGAATGACCAAACCATATTTCTCCACATCGGTGATTTGCTTAGTCAGTAGTAGTAGAATTCGAATAAGTGGAATATTCGTAATTCGACAATCCCTCTCTTTTGGCAATAAATAATTTGGACTATTATTGCAGAGTTCTTTCTTTGTTTTATTTTTTCTTATAAATCACAAACTGTGCAATATACAACAGTAAAAGTTCAGTACTTGTCGGAAACTATTTCTAAAATACATAAAAATGCGTCCCACTTTGTACGAGGCTACGCCTTTATAGGTCAGGCAGTAAGTTATTTATTTTCTTCGCAGAAGACAGGATGCCCGCAAATAGGCAACATAATACAAAAGAAAAATATTAATTGAAGAGTAAATATATGAAGAAAAAATACCATTACCAGGATCACATAAGCCCTAATTGGTTTCAGCGTGCGAGAACACAATCCCTCACTGGCATTGCGTATCGCGAACGTTTATAAATAGTGTTGGCGGGTGTGGGGCAGGCATCACGCGAGCCTCCTACCTACCTATGCGGTCCTGGTACTTAGTCCCGGACCCTTCGGACCCTCGTCGACCCGGGCTAACTAGATAACGACGATATCGGGTGAAACGAAACTAAAGGAAAAGTATTTGTAGCTCTGCTAGTGTGGAAACTGTATGGAATTAGGATGGGGGAATTGGGTCGCGTTATCCAGTGGTAAATTAACATGTTTGCGTGCTGACTGGGCCCTTTCAAAGTTATAGTGAGCTTTATAAGCATTTTAGTTCACAGAGTCCTAGCGGTTTGTTTGATAATCACGAAATTTACGACAAACTCTGAATGTTTCAGATCGCGCGCATTTTTGTTATGTGATTAAAATTCCATAGAAGTTCCTGCTAGTTTTATTAATTGTCACGGCTTTGAACAAGAACAGGAACAATATACGTTGAAGGAAAACTATCAAAAGTTATTTGAAATCTTCCGGGAAAAGGTCAAAATCCACATATCAAAAATCCAACCCAACATTTAAAGCTCTCTACAACACTTTATTAGATTCAAAAACAGATGCTCAATATACTATCGATTTATTAGATTCTTGCAAAGAACTTAATAATCGCTTCAATACTTATAGAATAGGCATGATCTATACATAATTTAATAAACAAAAAAACAGAAGAAAAATAACACAAGTCATTTGATGTTACTAAACGTCCGACAAAGCTTTTTTCTTAATTAATTAAGTCGCAAATTGATTACTTTCGACGGGCAGGAAGGTATAAAAAGCAGGGTGTAGGTACCAGGAGCACAGCGGGCGGTGGGGGTGTACCGTACCCCGCCTTACGTTGCGAGTGGGAAATGTGAAAGCAGACACACGAACCCCGCTGCTGCCCCGGTACTAAGTGCAGAAAAATTCTTCTGAAAGTAACTTATTTTTTTAATATTGCAATATAACTAAATATTGGTCCTTTTTTACAAAAGGACCAACATTTTGTCAATAGCTAATTCACTCATATAGACGACGAATAGGTAGCCGTTTTCAACTACTTATAAAGAAAACTATGTAACAACCAAATGAAAAAGAAAAATGCAAAAACATTGACGACCAAATTGAAACGAAAAAGTTATTTTTTGTCTTTAAAGTATTAACAATAGTTATTCTGCGATTACCAACCTGCTTGCCAAGCATAGCGAGACTGCGGAAAAGTCATACGGCACAAGAAAAGACGTGGAAAAGTTATTAATAAGTACAGATAATTTTATTAATTAAAATGATCCTACCCCTTCCCAAATATACTATGGTCAGTTTCAAGTCTAAGTCCAGACACTACTACTAACTCCAAAAAAAAACCAAAAACAAAAAAAAACACATTACGTCCAAGATTTTTCTGCAGCTAGTACATTAGACGGCCGTGCCCGTACTACTAGTTATTATTTACCGGCTTTATCATTTCGAAAATTTCATATTCCCCGCACTTGGACGCTTGAGGTTTAAAAGCGTGAGCGGCCGGGAGGGGGTGAGGGTAGCTCTACTTTTTGCCTACAAACAGCCCGCTTAGTACTTAGCACGACTAGGGGGACATAGGGTGTGCAGAGCTAAGAAATAATAACGGTGGAGCATGCAAGAGGGGCGACTGGACATAGTTTTTGTGACTGATGGAATCCTAATGACTCGCCGTGTTTATTTTATACCAAGTAGTTTTCGTATTTGGGCTTGGGTGTAGCTTACCGTTGTTTTTATATTAAAATAAAAACATTGACAGTACTTTAGTGTAGATAATTATCTTTTCCTAGAAACAGCTCAGGAAAAGTCTGTCCGGCGACTTGAAATGAACAACAATTATGAAAATATAAACGTTATTTTGTTTACTTTCTTTAACAATAACAAAGAATTGTTGGAAACGCAATCCGAACAAAAAAATCTTTCATAAACATCTTGACGTAATTACATTAATTAAACATACATAAAACCTAAAAACATAACATAATTTTTTTGGCAGTTATGTAAAAATAAATAAACACAGCTATGACGTCATCTTTATTACGAGGACGTACTCGTAGCGCACTACGCCGTAGCGGCACCCTCTTTTCAAATCCGTAGAACATGCTACGGCGTAGCCAATAATCAGCTAATCATCTGACTCGTAGCAACACAAAAGAAAGTTAGAAACGCACAAACATACTTTGCAGTCATGCGATTCATAATACAAGTCTCCCCTGCCCACTAGGGCAATATGGACCACTAAGAAATAATCTGCTAATATGTCTGTTAACATTAAAAATTTATTCAAAAAAGTTTTTTTTCGCTTTGTACCTATCTTGTGAATACTTGAAAAGGAAAAAGAAATATCTCGAAATTCATTTTAGTTCAACGTGTGGAACAAAACCGCAGACGGCGCCACGGGGCGGCACATAGTCGGCACAAGTCTGCCAGCTAACCCATCAGGGTCCCAGTATTTTTAATGAAAGCTGCGGCGTCGGGCGGTCGTACTGTACCGTATTAATCTTGGCGGACGGTAACCTCCTACGCGCCCCTGCTTGCCTGGTAGGTGGTGCCCAAGGAACCCGACGAGGGGGCGAAAATTTTCCCCGATTTTTCTCTATTTTCCCTACTTTTTCGCTGCATGCATTATGCAGGGTGGTACCCGGTACGAAAATTTATCGATGCCAAAATAAAAGTAATGTGTTCGTATTCGCATGCGAGTCTCTCTGAGAAATTCCTTCGCCAACGGGCATTCGATTTAATTGGTAAAATGTCCACAGAATTATTTCTTAATTAAGAAATGATACACATACTATTTTGTACCAGTAGAGTTTAAACTAAATATTTGAAGTCGCGTACACAAGGACCAGTCAACATTTTTTTTAAATATACAAGATTATTCTGAAAGGGGTTACTAATCCGAAGGGGTGTTAAAGTACCCATACCAATGAATAACTTTTGTTCTACCACTTTCCACAAAAGTCAATGGTATAAGAGAAATAGCTGTTCAAAAATTGCATACAAACTACGCTAAAATCTATCTATCCTCAGCTATGGTCAGCTGTGTTTACACAGCTACTACCAGCGACTAACTTCGTTGACGGACTTAGGGAGTAGGCCCCCAGGTTATAGATTACAAATTATGACGCTATTGAATGGGGATAATGAGCAGTAGCCTTATGTTTCCGTAGGCAAAGCCGCGGGTACAGCGATACCCTTTTCACCGTAAGTTGATTCCTGACGTTTCTCTACAAAACGTTAGCATACAAAGAATATTTAAAAAAAAATACTTTTAACAAAAGTAAAAACCGACTTCAAACAGAACTAAAAAGAGTAAAATAATTACCATAATATAAAATTGACAGTTTCAGAAGTCGGTGGCTTTTATTTGTTTCAGTGTAAAATTGCACCGACTTCTGAAACTGTTAATTTTATATTATGATAATTATTTTACCCTTTTTAGTTTTTTTTGAAGTCGGTTTTTACTTTTATTTAAAGTTATTTATTAAATACGTTTTAGTGTCATTAATTACACGGTTTAAGACTACAATTTAAATGACACGGTTGCGTAATCTTTCCAACAACGGTAGTTTTGTTTAAGAATAGGTATTAATGTATAATTATCATGACAACTCCTTACAAATACATACAATCTTGTTTGTTCTTGACTAATGTTTCTGTGATGACAGTTAAAACAGAGATTGAAAGTCCTCATCAAAAAAAAGGTTGAAGGGAATTACAAACCAAAACGTCGTCAAAGTATTATATTTTTTTGATTTTGTTGATTTTTTCCTAGTTGAGTATGGCCTACCAAAACAAAAAAGAATAATCAAAATCAATTCATAATTGGCGGAGATATCGCGTAAAAAACATAAGAAAAAAAAACATACAGGAGAATTGAGAACCTCCTTCTTTTTGAAGTCGGTTAAAAACATGGATAACATCACTATTTTACGGTTTTCGATGATGTCGTTTACGTTTTTTCGATAGTCTCTTTACGGCTACAATTTACGAAATGACCGAGCAGTCAGGTCTCGTCTTAGGAACAGAGTATAGTAGGTTTTATTAACGTAAAACTAGCTGTACCCGTCATGCGTTGCAATGCACTTTTTCCTATTTACTACCTACCTACTACCTACCTTCAGAAACAAAAATCAAAATAGTAACAAAAAGTTAATACCATTTTCATGCATGCGGTAAACAAATGAAGAATATGGACTTATTGAGATAATTTCGTTTTTTTTTTAAATATCAAAATTTTCTTTCATAAGAACTTACTCCTGACAAAAATGAATAAAACAAAAAAAATATTAGCGAAATCGGTCCAGCCGCTGCCGCTCACGCGTGATGCAGTGACCAAGGAAAATAGGGATTCATTCTTGAGGGTTCAGTACCCAAAGGGTGAAACGGGACTCTATTACTAAGACTCCGCTGTCCGTCTGTCACCAGGCTGTATCTCATGAACCGTGATAGTTAGACAGTTGTTCACAGATGATGTATTTCTGTTGCCGCTATAACAACAAATACTAAAAAACAGAATAAAATAAATATTTAAGGAGGCTCTCACACATCAAACGTGTTTTTTTTTGCGTTTTTATAGATAATTACGGAACCCTTCGTGCGTGAGTTCGACTCGCACATGGCCGGTTCTTTTTAACCGACTTCAAAAAGGAGGAGGTTCTCAATTCGGTTGTATTTTTTTTTATGTTTGTTCCCTCATATCTCCGTCATTTATGAATCGATTTGAAAAATTTTTTTTTTGTTCGAAAGTGTATACTTCCCGATTGGTCCCATATAAATTTTGTTATGATTAGACCATGAACTTCAGAGATATGGAACGGAACTCCTCATCGGATCAAAGCAAAATTCTCAAATTACTAATATTGCTTTGTTTATATTTGTTGTTGGGAACTGACTACTGGAAAAGAGGAGGGGGTGCGTGTCCCCCCCTCCTCCTCCCCTTTTGAATGTTTTCATTATATCGTGTAAGGTATCATTTGAAAGGAATGTTTATGCCCGACTACGTCAAAGCCAAAAAGAAGGGTTATGAAGGAGGGAGTTAAAATTATGACACTAAAACGTATTTAATAAAAAATAAACTTTAAAAAAAAAAAACGACTTCAAAGAAATACTAAAAGGAGTAAAATAATTACCTACCATAATATAAAATTAACAGTTTCAGAAGTCGGTGCAACTCTTCACTGAAGCAAATAGAAGCCACCGACTTCTGAAACTGTTAATTTTATATTATGGTAATTATTTTACTCCTTTTAGAATTTCTTTGAAGTCGGTTTTTACTTTTTTTTTAAAGTTTATTTTTTATTAAATATCATAATTTTCTTTCTTAAGAACCTTCTCCTGACAATTATGAACAAAACAAAAAAAAAATTGCGAAATCGGTCCAGCCGCTCACGCGTGATGCCATGACCAAGGGAAATAGGGATTCATTTTTATAAGTATACAAGGTTAGTCGGAAAGGGGGTACTAATCCGAAGCCCACTTATAGTATCGCTGATGACTGTTTGAGAGCAAGTGTTAAAATTTCAAAATTCGATAAAAAAAACATCCAAATGAAATTATTTTTATTTTAGTTTTTTCAAAAATTCTTCATCCCTGCTTTAGTTACAAATTCAGAAAATGGTGCTTCTAATTCATGACCCCAAATATGACCTAAAATGTAAACACAGCTGATCATAACTGAGGATAGATAGATTTTAGAGTTTTTTTATTTGAGATTTTTGAACAACTGTTTCTCTTAAACTATGAGTTTTGGGAAAAGTTGTAGAACAAAAGTTATTCATTATTATGTGTACTTTAACACCCTTTCGGATTAGTACCCCCTTTCTGACTAATCTTGTATATAACATTATAGATAGATTATGACATTGTTCTAACCGGGAAATGCTAACATCTAAATTGTCATTGTAATTATCTCAGACGGTTTCTCTTAAAGGCTTCGAATTACTGGGAATTAGCTCTGAAGCCATACGTATGATAAGTATCATACTGTAATCTGAGTTCGTTATATTTTAGTGTACATTGGATATTCACATTGGAAATGGTTTTAAAAGAAGTATCCATGGAATTTCTTGCCGGCTCTTCTCTATAGGACCAACTTTTTTGGAACCGTGCAACTAAATCGGAGTTACTTAAGGGCATGTACTGTGCCCTTTTAGCTATGTCTTTACCAGTGCGCTTTCATGTTCATCTTGCGTCTTCGTCTGAAGCATGCGTGGAGCGCCAAACCGCATGCAATAGCGCATGCCTTAATACTAGTTCGACAATAGCGCACGCTAATCCGTCTATTGTATGTTGACTGACGACTGACCGAGGCGCACCGGTGTAGACGATAAGCTGCATGCGTCTTATGGCAATCAATATTGCATGCGCTTGACGCAAGAGGAAGTGAAAGTTGAAAGCGCAAGATGAACATGAAAGCGCACTGGTGTAGACATACCATTTGAAATAAAATCTTGTATCTTTGACATGAACTTTATACAGTGTGAGTTTTAATATGGGTTTTTTTATGACGATAAAATTCGGCTGTCCCATTTCAAAGCCTAGTAAGGAACACTTTTTACAAAAATCGTTTTATTGCATAATCTTGCTAACCTAGAAAGTCTCTACCAAATACAAAAACACCAGCGTTGAAAACTCATATAATGAGCAGATATATTTAAGCATCGATACCTAGTAAGTGCCATTCACTGACTCTGATCATTTTAAAACCTAGTAAGTCACTTTAACCACATGGTTTTACCTAACATAAATACTTTTCAAAGGCTGACCGATTTAACGTTTATGCGCTCTCCTGTAAAATTTAGTTTTAAGCCCTTACTAGGTTTTGAAATGGGACAGCCGAATTGCTGTAAATTAGTCAGATTTTCCGTAAAGTCTTTCTTATTTTTAAGTGGCGTTTTTTTTTTGGAGTAAAATATATTTGAGCGTCATTGCCTGTTATTTACAATAATTACTGTTTTTCTAACACGATAGAGCAGTTGGTTAAAAAAATACAATAAAAAGTTTTCTTTTTTTTCCCCTCTACAGGGTGTTAATGAATTCGTGTAATTCCTTCAAACCACGTGATTTACTGGTGTCACAGAGTAACTCTAAATGGGAATTTTTGAAAATCAAGTAAAAAAAAATTTTGCAAAAAATTTTTGGTTTTCTATTTCTGAGTCATTTTTGAGCCTTGAGTTATCTGACTGCAAAGAGCGATATCGCGTTAGTCGTGCCTGCCAGCCTTGTCACTGTGCTTTCATTAATTTATGCGTGGCATCGAAATGTTCACAAAAATAAAATATTTTTTTTGAAAAAAAAGAAATTCTTATTTTTTTACTGAATCCTTATTAGGTGGTTTAGACACGATCGGTAACAAAGCCGCATGAAAAAATAATATTTTTTTTTTTTTTAATCAAGCTAAATCCCGTGCGGCGGCTGTCTACACCAGTAGTAGATCATGTGGTTTTAAGGAATTACACGAATTCGTTAACACCCTGTATAAAGTTACGTCAGTTTCACCCAATTTCATAAGTGCGGAGACTAACACTGTATTTTTGTTAAATTTTGGTATTTAAATTAAAGATGCTAGTCAAATATGAAACACGTATTACTCACAACAATATCAAAATGTATCTATAACAATAATTATAGGACTCTAAATAGATCGCAGCTAAAATTAAATAATGTTTAAATGGGAAAAGTTATTTCTCGTCTTCAATACGCGGAAAAATTGACGTAGTAGACTTTTCCCGGGAAATCCCAATAGGAACAATACCGCGGTGTTATGACAATGAGTTAAGAGATTTTTCCATTTTCAAACTACATAGTAAAGAAGCAAACAATCTATTGTTTTTTTAATCTGCATTTTTTATTTTATGAGATGACGACACATTACTGTTCGTAGTTTTTGAGCTCAATAAGTTAAAAATCGCCTTTTATTGAAGACAAAAACGCTTTTTGCTGTAGTTAACGAACACACACACGACGCCGAGCGTCGGCGGACCGCACAACCTCAAAAATCACGCACCAATACAAAAAAAACCCCTGACCGTTTATTTTTCATTTCGGCGGGAAACGAGGAAATTACAAGCGAGTAAAAAATACGTCTCGATCTTCGACGCCGAAAAAAAATCCACCGAAAAGGAAGCAAGCGACCATTAGGGTATTATCGGGCAAAAAGGGAGGGGAAAAAATCAGAAAAAAATTGCTAGACCCACCCTTTCCTTTTCGTGAGCGTCGCCTGTGCCCCCCCTGGTCTACATTAGACACCCCGCGGCCAGGGGGCGCATGTATGGGGTGAATTACATAAACGGCAGGTGAATTTGGAAAATTAAAGTTCCTATTAGATGGTAGCACTTTGGTGGACCGAGGCGAGGCTTAATTGTGGATGCGACACGACAGGTAGTTTTGAATACAATTTAGATAGAGGACTCGAATTTATTGGTTAAAGTTCATCACGAAAATTCATGTGTAAAAAGTCTGAGTAAAAAAATATCCTCTCATTAAGTTATCATAGAATTTCGTCTATATTAGTTAGAATGATGTAATGAAACAACTAATTTCAAATACTAATGACTTAATTATTAGGTAGCATGTAGTAAATAAGAGTTTTGAAGTTTTTTTTTTAAGTCTTTATTTGTACATTTAGATAGTTAGTTTTTACTTTAGATTATAATATGTGTGTGTAGTTTAGTTTTATACTGGATAGATTAAAAATAATAATGTCTAAGATCAAATCGATAACAAAATAAAAATAAAAAATTAGTTTTGAAGCTTTACTTTCAATTTAAAGAACAGAATATTAAATCAGTACTCGTTTTTGTGATTATGGACATTGATCTTCACGCTAGTTGTTATTTAGGAGTTGGACAGAAGGTTTTAGTGGTATAAAGTGTAACATAGACGTTATAAGAAATCGTTCGATAAAATAATTATAGTGATGATCAAACATTCGTGGACTGATAGACTTTCAGTAGTAATAATCAGTACATTTCAGGATTTAGTCGAAATATAAAACTTAATGGTTTCAAGAGAATCATTTTTATTTTTTTCAAACACCGAGTTTTATCTAGATTTCATTTACTAAAGAGAATCTTGAATCAAGAATCACTGCATACATCCCTGAGCTACCAGGCAAACATAGCATTCGCGGAGCTAGCGCGCCATTTCAAAAGAAACCCAAAGGGACGCTAACGAGGAGGTCGAGACGCGTCAATATCAAAATAATTCATATGTGACAATAATTAAGAGGTTTCGTCCCTCCCTCTCCCTTCTGGGCTAGGAGGCATGGGGCGAGGGAGATTCGAAACCCCGTATGACTCGATAGGTACCCGACCCTACCCGGCAACCGAGGTAGGCGGATTGGATTCCGTACTTAAGATTATTTTTAGTCCCGGAATCTAACGTTAACGTTTTTTGAATAAAAGAATCGATTTTTAAATAAAAAACGGTGTATTTGTAAAGTTTATGCTAGAACTAAAAAGGGACTAGATTTCTTAATTCACTTATTTATTTGAAAACTATGACATCGAAGAACTTACTACATTATATTTTGATAGTTTCTCCGCAGAAATGAAGCCTTAAGACATTGAATAATACGAATAAAACGCTGAATAAAATTATGCCCTGTTTAACGTAAGTGTAACCATAATTTTTTCGATGTATATAAGCTTGTTTTAGATTAGTATTTATAGGAATGATACAATTAACACCAATATTATCACTGAAAAACAATATCTTGCTATTACAAAAGGACCAACGGCGTGTCAATGGACCTTAATAGACCTCACAAATTGTGGACGCAGAAAATTAATTATGAATACTTAATATTTATGAACTGCTCTGCCGTTCCCAGTCCAGCAGAGCGTGATGTTCAGCTATTTGACGATCATAGCTACCAGGCCCACATAAAACATGAGGAGTACTAATTCGCAGAGTTAATAGCGGCGCACCTACGCTACGGGGTCCGAAATGATTATTTAATAGAAAGCCCCCACACGGTCCGGGGGGGTACCAGACCCTAGAAAAAGTTTCGCTGTCACGTCCATCAAACTGAGGGGATGGATACAGAAAACCGTGGAGATGACAAAAATGTCGTATACTAAAATAATTGTCAGTAAAGGAAGTTAGAAAAGTGTGGAGTCGATTTGTTGTTTGTTTTTGTGCTGGGGAGTTTGTTGCGCCGTCACTTCTTCGCAGCAGAAACACTGAGAAGCAGTGTAGGGTGGGCGAATATACGTGCTGTGATTTGTATTTAACGTTCAAAACGTGCTAATTTATTTTAGACACTGAATAACCTTTTGATCGTCACGGACGTCTATGGACGTCAAACTTTTGAACTGTAAAAAAGTGGTGTTTTCGATGTGCCATGCCGTCGGAGGCGTCGTGAGCACGTTTTAATCGTGAGAAGTCCGTAGCGATCAAAGGGATAAACAATAAAAAAATGCAGTTCTTGCTCGCAAGGTTTTTGAAATCAGAAAATGTTTAGAATTTTCACCGTCAAATTCGTCAACAAAAATATTGATTTCCTAAACTTGTCTCAATTTTAACTGTAATTGTATTTTTAGAGTTCTAAAGCAATAAGCAATTTAGCCCTTAAACTATTATTTTTTTCCAAAAATTCACGGACTTCCCTCCACTCCACCACGGCCGCCGCTGTCCTACAAATTCTATGAGCCCAAAACTAATAGGAGTCGTATGCGGTTTATTATAACAAGTCAGAACAAACGATTATGTGAATTTTGAGGTGCGCTCTATTGTGGTTATGTATCATATTATGTAAACTGAAATATTGTATGTAAACAATGAGCGATTCTGTTGAAGATGTGATACGGTATCGGTTTATCATATAATTTTTGAAACCGGATGAGTAGTTTCAGAGATTACCTCCTACATACAAACAAACAAATTCTACCTCTTTATAATATTAGTATAGATATAGATAAGCCATTTTTTGATACCTTGGGTTACATTATTGTAATTTATTTACGGATCCCTAATTTTTTGATCCCGAAATATAGCCTAGCACTCAGGGATAACGTAACTTCCTATTGGTGAAAGAATTTTTGAAACCGGATGAATAGTTTCGGAGATTACCTCCTACATACAAACAAATAAACAAATTCTACCTCTTTATAATATTAGTATAGATATAGAAGTATAGATTAGTGTAGATATAGTAAACTCGGCATTTCAATTTTTTTTCTAACCTATTCTTGCTTCTCATACTTCAAAAATGACGGATTTCCATTAAACTTTAATCCCCTATTTCACCCCCTTAGGGGTAGAACTTTCAAACGTCCTTTCTTAATGAATTCCTACGTCATACAGGGAACCTACTGTCAAAATTTCAAGTTTCTAACCCCAGCGGTTTTAGCTATGCGTTGATAGATCAGATAGTCAGTCAGTTTCTCCTTTTATATATGTAACTAGCGACCCGCCCCGGCTTCGCACGTGTAAAACCTTCCTCCTTGAATCACTCTATCTATTAAAAAAAAACCGTTGCGTAGGTAGTTTTAAAGATCATACATACATAGGGACAGACAGCAGGAAGCGACTTTGTTTTATACTATATAGTGAAAAGGCAGATGATAAAAAATGAGCATGCAAGAAGGGTTTGAGTTCTATCCCGGCCCGTATGTCTGTCCGACTTTTTGAATAAAATGTGTGAATTCCGAATCCGATAATCACTTGCGTTACCGAAGGCTTTAAAAAGTTCTGTCGTCCGCCACCTAGCACCTGGGCCTGGCTTTCTTATTCTGAGAGAATGGATGCTCGTGCCCAGCAGTGGGACAGTTATAGTGGGCTTATAAATAGGCGTAGAATTGTGCTAAGAAGAACACAAATCTAGGTATATCAATACTTTCTTTATCAGAATACCAGGCATTCATAAAATACATGAAGATAATGTATAGTACCAAAAGGGAGACGCTGTCAGTGCAGATAGATAGTAGGTAGTAGGGTAGGCATTGGGTTTTGCGTCGCAAGGGCCCCCGAGGGTGACGATGCCCTGGGCTCCGCCGCGCCTTGATACCAGGATGTCATAAATTATCCACATATTATTATGTTTGTACCTATAATACTCGTTTCTGAAATCAAACTTTTTTGATAGCGTTTAGTAAAAGTACTAAGTTTCTCGAGTAATCGTTAGATATGCAAACTTAGATTCTATTTCTTGAATAGAAAAGTATAAATAGCATTAGTTTATCGTAAAAAAATAACATCTACAGCTTAGGATATAACCTTGTTGTGCTAGAAATAAAATAAACAGTTTTCGAAGACTAGCTAAGTTATCAAAAGAACGAATAGAGCAAACTTCCCAACTATATTTTAGGCTAGTTGACATGTCAAAAACGCCATGAAAGGTGTAGGCAGCTAGTACAGAACGCCTCGAGCTACAAAATCCTTACAATACAATTGCCCTTGTCCTTGTACCACGAGTACAATCTGTGCTTGTAAAACCATTTCGCTTGTGCCACATTTTTATGCATATTTTTTAATATGTGAGTCGCCGCGCCCTTTGCACGACGCACTTGACCCTTTTAAAGGACATAAAATATTTTGACTTGACAGTAGTTTGTCTTTTTTCTAGGACGTCTAAAGTGTATAACATATACTGTGTCTATTTTTCTAAATACTCCCTTATTTAAATATGATGCAAAATGATTATTAAATGATAAATGTTTTTTTTTCTGAAAGGACATCTTTATAAAATACTTTATAAATTAATTTGAGGGTTTTTTTAGGAATAAACATTTCTTATTATTTTTAATGCATCACTATAAATTTTTTAAAAAGCCTTATCCATTTCTTCGATCCTCGCAGACGCGTCCTTTGCCTATCCCGGGGTAGCGGGTTTAGTAATGATTTACGCACCCTTTAAACATTTATTGGGACCTCCAGATAACTTATGCAAGCCTGGTTTTTTAGTTCACCCATTTGCTAAATATATAACATGGAAATAGTAAATGTCAGCATTGATTTATGGAATTATTTAAATTACGGTAACTAAAAGATATACCTATCCAAAAACATGTGTTCACTTGAATGTTGTAATCTTCATGAATAAAAAAATAGTTTTTTTTTTTACTCAATGCTAACATTGATCACAGTAAATTACGAACAGTCAAAAATGATGGACAGTCTCTTAAGAACATTTTCCTGTAGCCACCAAGATTGAGGTAGCTGCCCTTATTACACCCCATCTCAAATAATTTTTATGCGATTCTGACTTTTCGAGTACTCCAACCTCAGTTGGTCCGGAAGAGTCTTTTGATCTTTATGGGAAATAGGATCGATTAGCATCATAAAAAAGTTTTGTGAACACAGCCCTTTATCTCGCTATTTTTTTTCAAAATCTATTAATTCCGATTTAAATTATTCCAAAAGTTAGGGGGGTGGTGTTCTAAGAACGTTTTCCTGTAGCTGCAATGGTTAAGGTAGCTGCCCTTCATGCCCCATCTCAAATTACCACTATGTATATCCTACACGAATATTTCTTCTTTTTCTCAACGTCAAAGATTTGCCTAGTATATATTTACATTGACCATCGTTTATTACCGAGTCCACAGTAAAAGGCGCTCATATGAGCTCAGGAGATTTCGTAGTAAAACACAAATAGTGTACTAAGTTTACATAGTAAGTAAGAAGACAAAGTTGCTAACAGTTTAATCATAAATTGCGATGACTTGTTGAAGCTTATGTGCTCCTAGTATAAGCTGTTGTGCTATAACGAAAATGTTCATGCACCTGTGGACTTTTCTTGGAAAAAAACGAATTAAAATTAAAACCGTCTTCAAAATTTAAAAGAAGTTAAATAATTACCATATTATAAAATTTACTGTAGGTAAAAAAAATTGAAGACATGAAACTATCATCATCATCATCATCATTCAGCCAAAAGACGTCCACTGCTGCACATAGGCATCGCCACTTTTTGTGCTATCCATGTTGGGCGGTTTGCCATAATCGCCACGCTTGGCAGGCGGGTTGGCGATCGCAGTATGGTTGTTAAAATACTCCGAGAACGCTGCTGCCCATCCTCTAGTGAATCCCTTAGCCGCTTTTTACGACACCTATGGGAAGGAATGGGGTAGTGCTATTCTTTACGTCCGGTAGCACAAGGCACCTGCACGACACATGAAACTAACAATTTTATAATATGGTGTAATTTTTAGTTAGGTATTTTTGAAGTCGATTTTACTTTGTTTTTAATTATCATATTTTACGTAGTACATCTAACACTGAGTTGCAAGAAAGATACCATTAACTAATCCGTCATTAAGAATAATGTTTCCATTAAATTAATGGCTATTGCATGAACACTAATTAGGTCGTAGTTCGTTCTTCATTTACTAATTATCATATATTGAAATCACGGGGAGTTTGACACATCAAAAATTAATTTTAATGGATAGTTAATCATTCCATTAAATCTAGCTTCTTGCAATGGACAGAAGAGGTTAATGGAGCATTAACATTCTAATGAGAGCATTAAAATTTAATGATCCTTTCTTGCAACTGAGTGTTACACTGAGTTGCAAGAAAGATACCATTAGGTGATCATTAACTAATCCGTCATTAAGAATAATGTTTCCATTAAATTAATGGCTATTGCATGAACACTAATTAGGTCGTAGTTCGTTCTTCATTTACTAATTATCATATACTAGCTTTTGCTCGCGGCTTCGCTCCCGTTAATTTACGGATCCCTAATTTTTTGATCCCAAAATATAGCCTATAGCACTCAGGGATAACGTAGCTTGCTATTGGTGAAAGAATTTTTGAAATCGGATGAGTAATTTCGGAGATTACCTCCTACATACAAACAAACAAACAAACAAACAGACAAATTCTACCTCTTTATAATATTAGTATAGATTGAAATCACGGGGAGTTTGACACATCAAAAATTAATTTTAATGGATAGTTAATCATTCCATTAAATCTAGCTTCTTGCAATGGACAGAAGAGGTTAATGGAGCATTAACATTCTAACGAGAGCATTAAAATTTAATGGACCTTTCTTGCAACTGAGTGATAGTGCCACAAATTACAATTAGAATAGGTAGTGTACAAATTCGTGGTCTTCTTTCTACTACAATGAAATTCATAGACACACACAGTGAAATTCATAAACACACACACAGTTCTATAACTGATGTAGCTATTATCGTACGCAATCTTATTGTAAACCTGTTTTTTAGTTCTTATAATTAAATTATTAAATAAACGACCAATCAATAAAAAAAGAATTACTCAAATCGGTCCACGAATCCTAGAGATATCGAAGTATGTAATGAAAGTTACATTAAACAAAACAAATGGACTTCCAATTAATTGAAAACCTCCTCTTTTTTTATTAAAAATGACTTGCACGCAAAATACGCATTGCATAAAAGATACATATTTGCAAACATTGATTTCTTAGAACATTTTTACGTCGTATCGTGTCTGCAAAAAATTCAACCCCACAATGCGTAAGGCTCATTTTTGTCCCCGTAGAAGGACAACTCACAAAGCGCGCGGCCGCCCCTTCTTTTCGACACTTCGACTGGATTTGCTGTGCTAAGTGATATTAACGTGTAGAATTTTGTTTTTACTGTTAGTTGCCGTTATCCGATATAAGATATGAAATAATTACTCGTCCTAAGAGACATCACAATTATACTTTCTAAGTAAAAACGAAGAGAAAATAAAAAACGCTAAATAAAACTGCGTTTCAGTGAAAAATCAAGCAAAGAGGAGATTGCGAAAAATGTAATGCAAGGAAGTTAAACCTAGAACTTATAACAAGACGGTCTGTCAAAGTGTCAATCTGTGTGTGCTATGTAGGTTAATAAACACAGTTAAAAATTATTTTCCTTCAGTTAATGTTTTTGCGGCATTGCGTGTAGACACCTCGTGCCTGCGAGTTACTAGGCGCTAAAACTAGGCGTGGAGGTGGGTGGAACTCCTACCCTTCGCCTTACTAGGTACATGTGTGAATTTACTACGGCGCCCTGCAGGCGGCAAGCAGCCTCGCGACTAATTCCGTTAAAATTCTCCGTTGGTGTTATGCTCGCCTGGTAGCTACGGTAAGTAGGGTAAATGACAACGGGGTGGTTGCCAGTTGGCTGGCACCCGCCCCCGTGGCGCAAGGGCTTTAGCTCGCGTTTATTTGCGACTAGCTCTTCAACCCGACTTGGCACGGTGTGAGGGTAAATTCAACTTGGTTGATTTAAACGTGCTGCCAGAATAACAGTAAATCCCGCTTTTTACGTAGCTACTTTTAACAGCGATATAAAAAGAAAGGTAATTCTTTTTTCTTTAACTCATTTCTATGTTTTGCTCGTAAAATGTTAGCTATGGGTTGCCTGACTGACCTACTAACTAGCACACGTCACAATCCCAGTGACTAGCTTAGCACGCGTACAAAACAATACATTTCCAATCGTAATTGCAAAACTAGGGATCAGTGATCAAACAAATATAAACTATATTTCCATTTCAATAAATATTATAATGTGTTGCACGCGCTCGGTTTTTACGTCGTTCTATGTTTATAAAAGCAACCCTACAGATGCCGTCGGGTGTCTAGCAGACCCTCATGGTAATGAAACGCAGAATCGATCGCTGGGGGACCAAACTTAATTATGTCACCGCTCAAGGTCGCATTGCACACGCATTCGCACATAAATTCAGTTTTAGATGAATTGCTTTTGAATAAGTTGTTAATTGCTATCTTGAGAAGTTTTAAATGCAATTATAATGGCGTCAATGAGATTATGCAACCGTTTAGAATGTAATTAGAAGTTTATTGCATGAGTATTGGGCCTTTGAAAATTGGGCGAAAATATTTTTTATTAAACAAAAACTCGCTCTGCCTTGCCTTTTTTCCAATTATGTTGGGATCAGCTTCCAATCTAACCAGATGCGGCTGAATACCAGTATTTTACACGGAGCCACTGCCATCAGACCTTTGCAACCCAGAAAATTAGATTAAACAAAAATTAAATTTGGATATAGAAATCAAAACAGTCCAGTCAGTCTACAAAATAATAACGAGGACTAATTACAAACACGATTAGAAAAAAAAACTAATTGTGAGCAAAAGTTACAGGCGGAGCCGTGTTCAAAAGCTAGTATTAAAACGTACATTGCAGCACTGAAGTAAATTGTTTTGCCACAGCAGTTAATGTAAATTAAGAATTTGGACGCAAACAGTGCCTTGGGCGATTTATAGACAGAAATATAACTTAATATATCAGTACCATGATATTCTTGACCGTTAAAAAATATCAGCTGGAAATTGAATTGAAAATATGTTTTCTTTTTTTTTGCATCTGAATCTTATATAAATCCTTTTAAAAGGACTTCTTTTTGTTTAGGATTTGTATTCTTGCAGTTAATTCATGGGATTGCCTAAAAAGATTGCGAATTCTACAAAAAAAATACATTAACGTTCGTGCAACTAACAAACTGACCAACCAACCACCCTCATCCAATTAAGAAATGACACTATCTCTCAATTCCCTTTCCCTTGTTCCCAAAAATCTAATATTCAAAACACAGTACACATATCAAACATAGAGATTTGCCACAATAACACGGCATAGCTAAACAAACTTCTAATCTCTGACATCAAAGCAGTCGCACGGCCGCAAGTGGCGGTAGACGAATAAAATAGCCTGTTGTGTTATTAACAGCGCCCAGCGAGAAAAAAGGGGGTGGCCGTGCGTATGGACCGGCTGGATGAGACATTGTATGCGCAGCAAGAGGGTTTTTGTGAAGTGTCTAAAATAGTACCTAGCCTAGAGTAGTAATTTCTGTAAAATTTTGAGGGTTTTTGTGAATTGTCTAAAATAGTGGCCATTTCTGTAAAATTAATTTGACAATTTGGATGCTAAAGGCTGATGAAATTCCATATGAGGTTTTCAGTGATCCTGTAATAGGTATTTATTTATGCAATATAGGCTTTTAGATATATAGCAAACTTTTCAGTACTTTTTTAGTACTTATTCCAAGCTAAGTACCAGAAATGGTGACAACCTGACAACTAATCGAGAGAGACACTGCGTGGGAAATGGAAGATCGATTTTTTTAAACACTAAACATATCAATCAGTCTTACATTGTTCGTTTTTGATTGTAGTTAACTCTTGACTGTATGTTTATTATTTCAACAATATCATTTCGCAGAATAATCTCAATCATTACAACTTCTACCAGAAAATAAAGAAATCTGTACCAAAAAAACGCTAAAACACCCTAATACCTTAAGAAGGCCTCCATCTAAAACAGAACCGTTCCATCTAATCTATATCCCGGTCGCAAGTACCCGAGAAAAAAGGGGGGAGGGTCGAATATCCCACAAGGGTGGTTGGCAATGGACTGAAGGAGCCCCAATCAATCTTACAAGTCGCAGTGCGATGCGGGGGCCGAGGGGGGGATAAGGCACTTTTGGGAGGTCGAAGGGACGATACCCTCTTATGGACGGGCTCGACTGACCCTTCGGGAGGCCCCACACGAAAAAGGTCTAACATAAACTTTTTGTTAGTAGGATATTTTCTGCGTTAGGTCCCATCATAATATAAGCTTTTGGCGTTTATTGCAATTAATGTTGGCTTTGTTGCTACGTTATTTTTTGTGCCCAGACTATTTGTATAGAAATGGATACTTAGCATAATCAAACGCACAATCAAATCCCTCATTTATGAGACTACAAAAATTTTGTTACTAACAAAATACATTTTATCAATAATACAATTCTTATTTCATCAATATACATGATGTTACATTCAATATATCTTTATATTTAGTTTTCTCAATAAACAAACTTACAAATACGCCAAATTACTTCAAACAAGACATATTTTCATTCTAGGCCACACAAAATAAATACTAGCTCAAACGCGAATCTCCGAAGCGCGTAACATAATTTCACAATGAAAAATCTATTATATAGCTATAATATGTAGTATATAACCGTCATCAGAAAACTTACTAGCCCACTTCTCCGTCGGGCATCGTTTTTGTGTCTTGTCTAATACCGTGACGCCCCCTCAGGCTGATGAAACCTCGTGCCTTCCACCCACCACCCTCTCGCCCGCGCCCCAAGCGAGAAAAATGAGTTAGAAAAGATGCGGCGCCCGATTATAGCGTGACGCCCCGTGGTCCTTTGTGAGGGACATTCGTCTGAATCAATCGCGGGTCGTGTGGGACGCCGCGAGCATTACAGGGTTACGTTGCGTCAGGTACGCACTAACGCCTTTAAATTATGAGTGCTTGGTACTTTATATTTTTTAAGATCAAATAGTTTAATATTTTTCTGCCATAAAAACAGGATTTTCATGCATCTTGCGATATAACAGCAGTAACTTAGGACTAACATTTAATATTTCTGTCGTATAAAATTAAGTACAATGAATTCTTTAAAGGACCTCTGCATGTTAGACCCATGTCTCTATGTAAGCCTACATAAAGACCGGGTTCCTTGAGAAACATTAAAATAATTGTATGCCTGATTAACACAAAATCTACGTACTCGTACTCGTACTTAGAAAAAGTTTTCTTGTAGATTTTGAGTACACATGTATGTGTAATTATTATTTAAAAACATACATACATCTTTCCAATGAAACTTAAGTATATTTTTAAATAAAAATAAACCCAGAAACTGTAAACATATAATACTCTAAACAAAACTAATTGTCATTTAAAGTTTAGTTGATTACAGAAAGAATTTTTTTCACAACTATTTCCTTTTCACGAATTTTCCCAAAATGTAAATGAGATTCGTGTAGAAAAAAAACTCCGTGTGAAGTAACGTACATTCTAAACTACAAAAGCCAAATATGTCGATCCCCCATCACCAAAAATCCTATTGACAACCATGTCTTTAACAAAAACGTTCATATAATGCTCCAATAATTTTTACTTGAACTTCGAATACCAGTCTTCAGAATAACAAGGGGTATAAAGGATCATACAAAGGTTTGTGGGTTCGACCGCGCCGCAGCTTCCCAAGTTTGTTAGCAGAAGTTTAAGCTCAGGTTAAATGCGGTCCGGCCCGCAAAATCATATGTTTATTTTACGTTGTAAATTTGTTTGGATAAAAATTATTTTAACAGGTTTGTGTGGTTTGATAGTAGCGCGGAATTTGAAAAGAGTTTTGAAGGGAAAACGTTAGTTAGTTTTCCTGAATCAGGCATTAATAGATGCACATTTTAATCGCTGGATCTTTTAGAAAAATACAGGAATCTATTTTAGTTTGAACACATCAAAAATGTAAAGTTTAAAGAAAAATACAATTAGACTGACCTTGTTCTCTGAATCCCTGCGATCCTGGTACGCCATACTCCTCATATGCTTCAGATACGCCGTCGTTATTGGTACGTTGTAGTCCATCTCTTCTCCACCATAATACACTCCACCGTCTGGTCTCCAAGGCTTCGGAAACCTCCCAAAAGAGTTAGAGGAAAAGTCATTACTCGAAGGCATCAATTTCTTTCTCGGTGGAGACCTAGACTTCGGGGGGTCTTTTGACGTTAAATTAGCTACATCGAGAGGATTGTATTTCTTCTCTTTTTTAGGTTCAGTCTTATCTTTAGCTCCTCTGGTTTCTGCCGCCCTAGTACTTTCGCCTTCTGAATGTTTCGCATCCTCGTCCTTCAGCGAACTTAATGCTGCTGGACTGTCAGATATGAGGTCTTCCACGTCTATTAGACTGTTGTCATCTTTGTCTATTTCTGGGTCTGTTCTGACCGGTTCATCTTCCTGAAACGCTGGTTCGACTGGGGAAGTTCTACTTAAAAGTGTCGTGGCTTCGAATCCGTTGACTTTCTTCGGTGTAAGCTCAATATACGTAGGTTCGTCTTCAGCATCAGCAGGTTTCGGGCTCTCAACCTTTTTGATCGGCTGAAGTTCAGTATATTCGAATTTCGGTTCATAGTAATTAGAATGTGCGGCGTCTATCTCAGATTCCCAGTTCCGCGTGTAATCAGGCGCGCAGTGGGGTAGGAAAGGGAGATAAGTGGGGTGTCTGGTGGGCGAGGGTGATGGGGTTGGCAGGGGAGGAGGTGAAGCACTGCGCGGGCGCCGGGCGCACTCGGCGCATCCGGTGAGGAAGCGCGTGACTGCTTCCCGCGGCAGGAACGCGTACGTCTCGGTAATCTGTTGGCGAAAACATCCGTGATTAAGGAAAGAGAGAATATTTCTTTTGTGTTTTGTGTTAGTGATAAAATTACGGTCTGATATTCATTGGGTGATTGGTGCGAAATGTTTTAGCTTTTAAGTAGGGTAAAAGAAAATGGGTACCTATACCTATAACATTTTTGTTTCAAAGTTTAAAAAATCAAAGTGAGATTCATGGAAAACTCACTGATCCGAGTATTTTTATTATTCGTTAGTAAAAATGTAGATTATCAATTTATAAAATTTATTCCATAATTCTGTTCTGGGAATGAACGCGCTACACAACCGCAGAAAGTCAAGCGATTAGCCACAACGCCGTTTGGGTCATAAGTTCGATGTCCATTGGTTAGATATTAATAATAGAAGTAACTTGATTTATCTTATCTACCTAATAGTAGTTAATGTACACTCATGTTCGTAAAGTTCTAATTACGAATTCAATCAAAAATAGTTTATGACAGAAATGGTTTGTATCAATCATTGCCTAATTAGGTACGAACATAAATTATTACCTACAACGAGTTTTTTTTATTATAGACATGCATAGATATGCATGTATAATACAAAAAAAAACTGCGTATGTAGGAAAGATCTACTAGGTACTGAATAAAACATGAGTTGAATTTAATCGTCAGTCCACTTTAACAAATCTAAAACGCTACCCAGCGCCATCTATCGACTACGAGAGTTACGCGGTGTACAGTTTTGTAAGTTAACCGTGAACACGTTCCACGTTATATACCTAGATGGCGCTTACTTCAAACTTTCAGTAAGCTTAATTTTACACAACATTTATTAGTTCTGCTAGATTTGTACGAAAACTTGCAAGATACATACATTGGTGAGGGCCCAATAGTTTACATACATTAGTGCTAGGTTGGGATACAAAACCTTTTCTGTAAGTATAAGAAGAATCGTTTGCCCGGTAGTGGTATGATTACAGACTGGTATTGTTATTATGACTTATTTGTACATTGATACGGTAATTTGCATTTAAATCATAAACATTTAATACTAAAAAATATGCTCACAGTTCTATAAGTTCGCTTTTGTCCTGCATGTTTTCCGGGACGGCCTTCTAACTCCACATGTACGGTATAGATGATATCGAAGAAATTTTCTACAACCGCCACCTTTCTGTAGACAGGTTCTTGATTTGGCGCATTCTGTAACAAAAAATATTATGAAAATAGTGTTCATTTTATTTTAGGTTTGCGCCATCTAGCGGACAGCACATGATACGCCAACTCAGTAGATGGTTCACCTACTCGCCGCTAGATGGCGGTAAGAGTCCGTTTCAGAATTCAAGTTATTGCTGCCACCTGTAACTCACTATTCCATTTGGGCGCTGGAAAATCCTTTACAAATTTTTGAAATTGTTATAAATACCTATTCAAATATATTTATATTACAGCTGAAAATTAAAATTACATCTGTACTAAAAAAATGCATTATTATTTCCTATAACAGAACAAAATGTTTTCCAAAATTGCGTCAGATCGCGAGGGATCGCATTGACAAAAACAGGGATGTCCGAACTGAATCATGTAATTTGTTTCATAAATTACCCGCGGAGGGCAATTAGTCCTGCGATCGCAGGTCGGCCGTAATTAGCCCGTCCCGGGCGCACGGGACCGCTGTAATTAGCCGGACGACGGGCCCCGGGACCGCCGTAATTACGGGATCCGTTGCGCAGCGCCGCACTATGTTTGCGGATTCCAAACTTTGCAAAATAAATAGCGTGTTGCATCCTCGTTTGTGAGAAATATTCATGTGTAATAATGTTTTTGTATAATCTGTCAATTTATTTCTGTTGTATTTCGACAAATTACACCCATATCTATAGGTAAAGTAACAAGATTCCTTGCATAGGCTATCATAGGGTTTTTTTTACACAATTTCAGTCGTCATAGTTTGTAATTATCAAAGTTTTTCTGTAATAATAAGTATTTTAATTCATTGAGTGTTTCAACAATCCGTGCCTAATTTTTATGTAATGTGAAATCAGTATTCAACCGTCATCCTAAAAACGAAGCATGCGAGGTGCGCTAAAATGGAGTAGCGCACTAATTTGAATATCACCAATTCAAACCACACCAATAGTCTATCCTACTATTGGTGTGATTCAAATCGGTGTGCTAAATAAAATACCTTCTAAAACATACTGGCATATTAAATTTTTAAACCTCAAATATTTTTACGACTTTTTATCCCCGTTTTAAAATTAAAAACACTTGCTTCGGTAGCGATTTTATTTACCAAAACCGCTTCGAAATTTATCGTTTGGCAAAAAAACATAACGCGCGCGTTTGGAGCGCGACGAAACAGCGGTATCATCAGAGATCCTTATCCCGGCGGTCTGGAAGTGGCCCGAGGCAGGACTAATGGCCGCGGCAATTACACGGCGAGGCACGCCAGCCGCGGCCGCTAGTGTGGGACACACATGTTGACAGCTTTGTGGAAATATCGAGATTTTTTTGACTAACAAGTTAGAAAATATTTTTTATTGAATGTTGTATTTAATGTCAGGGCTTATAACAAGTGATGACAGTAGATACGCTAAAGTAGTACGGACTAAAGAAGGAAATATTGGTGCCGATTCTCTTGCTCTTGTTCACCAACTAAACTAAAATTAGAGAATTGCTATCTTTTACTAACAGATAGCGCGAGAAAAGGACGGACGGTGATAGACAACAACTAAGTTAGAGATGTCAAATTAGTTTACGCCTTGAACTTCGCTGAGTTTTTAGTCGACACGTTTTAAATGTCGTCTAAATAAGGAACTTTTAGTTAAACTAAAGGAGAATGCCCACCAATGGGCCCCTTATTTTTAGTGCCATGTCAAGACTATTTACTTCTCAAAAATTAAGTTGTATTTTTACATGTTCAAGTTTTTTTTATCAACATTTCTTTTACCCTAGCATTGGAGAACATAATTAATATTTATTTTATTGAATTTAAGTCAGTTCCGCCATTAAAACTTAACCTGAATGTTGCCAGACGATAGACTATGTCAATTAAATAATTGTAATCGATTGAAAATATCGATAATTTACTAATCCGCTAACAGTCTCATGTATCTGATTAGGCGCGAAGTACTACAGACATTATTGTCGTTAGACGTTAGTACTTAGGTTAGTACTGCCTATACATACCTAAAAAGTATTTATAATTATCTTTTTAATTATGTAAAAAATATTATTTATAACAAATCTATTCGGTAAATCGATTCCCAAAATATTTCACATGGTCACACCTAGAGAGATCTATCTGTCAAATCAATCCATCAATCAAATTGTTTCTTATCGTTTTGCGTCTACTTTTATTAATATTCCTCCGTATTTAATTCTGTTCGTTACAATTTGAAGCTGTCGAGTTGTGCGTTTACGTTCCTTTAGTGTATTTGT
This sequence comes from Amphipyra tragopoginis, assembly GCA_905220435.1. NCBI lineage: Eukaryota > Metazoa > Arthropoda > Insecta > Lepidoptera > Noctuidae > Amphipyra > Amphipyra tragopoginis. The sequence goes on from HG992011.1 coordinate 10,028,082, forward strand.
TTTGAGATATTGGACTCCTGTTTTAGTGATAAGTGCGCAAATTGACTCTATATAGTCTAAGTGAGTCTTGCTTGGACTCTTGTTTTACTCCTGAAAAATGTCTACACCTGGTAGACGTCGGGTAAACCGCCTTCTCTCTCGCCGGTGTGTCAATTGCTCCGGGACGTTTAGCGTCTAATCTTCGGAGACGTCAAATCGAAGAATTAGATGAACCAATGCTTATCCTTCTGACGGCTTCTGAGATCCTGGGTAACACCTACACCGCCGGTAAGTTTATCATGTGTCATTTACAAGATTTATATGAATAATTAGGATGCCTATGTTTGGTCAATCAAGGGGTCATCGTCAACTGTAAATCTCTATTATTTCCGCTATACCAGAAATTAACAACCAGCAAAACAGATAAGTCTTATATCTAGGCAGCTAACTTCCAATTAGTTTTAAACAGTGTGCTGTGTGCAGTTTGCTTTTCTATGTGTGTCCTAATTTTATTAAGCCATTATGCACACAATAATAATTAATGTTGATGGCGTAGTGGAAAAATAAATTGTCTGCATACTTAACTCTTTTGGTGATCATACATTTTCATTTAAAAGCAAAATGTAAATAAAAGTATTATTCATCTTAGACCTATTCTCTGGATATACCTCTTAATTATTCCCTTGTAATCATAATGGATTTACTATACAATCTAACATTTGTGTTAAAACTATTTTGTAACGGAATTTAGGCAGTGTACGGTGATCTGTGAGAAAACCTAGACCATTGCAATGAGCACATGTATAATTATGTATGTATTATTTACCTAGGAATTCATTGATTTTTTCTTGTATCTTTTCAGATATCCTCTGATGACATCCTGTGTGTTGAATGTTTTGTATTATTAGAAAACTGGACATCATCAACCACATCTCTGTCCCTTGTATCCCCTGCCCTTGGACACCTCAACATATGTTTTGCGTGTGGCATGTCAATTGCAAGTTGCAGAACTCACAGGGTTAGTCAAGACTGTCCTCAAAGGAATGTTATACTAAGATGGACACCAGCACATCATGTAAGTGTTTCAATCTTGGCAGAATTACTATGATTGAACTAATTGAACAAAAATAAGTAGTATAAATATAATGTTTTCTTATTTTCAGATCTTGCATTTGGAACGAGTTTCTCGTGCTTGTTCGGAGGCTCCATCGAGAGAAATACAGAGCCAGGTCATCAGTGGCGTTAACAGACTCACCATGGAGTCTGCACCAGTTACTCTTAACATGGACGATAACATTGCAGATCCTGTGATTCCTGTAGTATAGCATAAGCAATGATATAGAGTATCATTCCTTATTACTGTAGTTGCTTAGTGGGAAATCAAACAGTAGGGTGCTGCGCTCATACTATCAGCATATTGTGGTATTTAAGCTGGGGTTGTTTTAATGATATGAGCGCCCCACCGCCTTTTCTAGATCATATATCCTTGAACAATAAATGTTTTACCTACTATGTATTGCTGTTTTTTTTTAAGTAAGCATCCGTAGGGCATCTTACTTTAATATAACCTGGTCTATAATTAAGCCCTTCCTACACAAACTACAAATCATAGATGGCATAGTGAACTCACTAGGAAGCGGGGTAGTGATCTTAATATGTTGCTATAGCGCACAGAAGATGTTGTTAAAGTGTTAGTCATCATCATCTACCTAGCCTTTTCTCAAGTAGCTATGTTGGGATCAGCTTGCAGTTTAACCAACGCAGCTGAATACAGTATTGCTCATGGAGTGACTGTCCATCTGACCTCCACAACCTATACATTGGGTTATAACACGTTACCCCTCGGTAAGACTGGTTGTCACACTTGCGGGATTCTGGCTACTCGTAACGAGTATTTAAGATTTACAAATGACACTCGGAACCAGCAGCTTGAATGTGCTAGCTGACGCACAGGAAGAGTCTGTACGTAATGGATGGTCACAACATCCACAGTCTGACTTCGGCAAACATAGCTTAAGTTGAGAAGGATACGTGCGGCTGTTGTAACTTAGCTACGAGCTCCTCTAACCTAAGGCTTTAGTCGTAGCCGTCGTAGGTAAGTATTTATTTTTAATAACACTATCTACTAGTGGTGAGGGCACAGCCCACATAATGCTGACTGCCGGCATAACACGGCAAGGGATATTTGTAAGCGCAAGTACTTAACCTACATAATATCTAGTTAGCGAAGAAGATATATTGTGTTTTCTAAATTCAGGAATTAGAAATGGAATATTAATACTTATACAACATTATTTTAATTTCAAATAGGCCTAAAACAAAAAAAAAAATGTTTTATAACCTCAATTTCAGCATCCGAAAAAATAAGATTTCTCTTAAACTAGGGTGAAAAATTGAAAATCGATTTCAGATTATGAAAAGGTAATTTTAGGTCTACAAAACCAAGTTAAAACCACCGTGACATGTGAAGTTTTTAAGGGGCCCAAAGCTCCTAACAAGATGGGCATTGTCCTTTGACAGCTCTTATTTACGTATTTCTCTTTCTTATATTATTAGAGTGAAAAAGATGGCAATAGCCTAAATTAAATTTAGTTTATCCATAACAGAATCGACACCTTTAATAAGTTAATTTAATAACACTAAGCACGCTTTAATTAATGAATTATAGCGTCGACGGACTAGGTACACAAGTACTGTAAAATTTTTGTTTACGTAATAATAAGGGAAGTTTTTTTTTTATATTTCCCTTGTGTCATAGAACAAAAGTAGTTACTTGTTATTAAATAGCAGTCAAGAACGTGCTTTAGTGTATTTTCAAAAACCCTTTAATTAGGCACGAATTTTGTATCCGTAGGCCACAAAATAAAACTTAAACTTAACCAGTCGAACTAGCTGAAGGAAACAGAATTCCATGTTGTCACAGAATAATTAAATATCATCCTAGCATTCGAGCGTAACATCACTATGTCCAGTATGTCCGCCCATCAATCAGACCACAGCCATCGTCGACTGTGGCATGAGAAGATAGGCTTTAAGAAAAGATATTTCTAAAAACGTATGATTGTGTTCTAAATGTTCTAATTAAGATTTCAATACATTCGGGTTTGGAAAATAGTATGTTCTCAGAATTCCAAGTCTCACGCAAAACAGTGAAACACTAATAGATGAAGATCAATGCTACCAGGGACTCATAACTACCCTGGACATCATTTTTAAGCTTTCATGTTTAGTTAGCGCGCTTGAAGTTTGAAGTGTGCTGAAACCACACCATACTACCTACCTACATTTATACAGTGGCAAGTCAGTTTATTGTCAGCTTAAATTGACTAATATTAAGAAGTCAAGAACCGCGACCGAGTCTATCGTTAGGTGGCTGGATCAAGGGCCTGATACAGAAAGTAGTTCTCCTCGATATGGCGCGTATTGTTAGGAGATTCCTTTCTCTGGAGCCCTGACAGCCGGCAGCTTGGACCCTGTTCCCGATGCCGGTGGACAGTACTTTTTATTCTCTTTCTATTTTTTTTTTTTTTATATTTGTTTTAATATGTAAATTATAAGAATGAATAAAGGAGATAAGAAGTGAACTTGACCAATAAAAAGGTAGCCTTTATTGAAAAACGCGTAAAAAGTGTCTGATTCATTCATGGGAACTAAATAATTTACTATGATTTCTTGATGAATGCCTAGCAAGACATAATAAATGAATAAATTATTAAAAGAGCACTAAATTCAATTTTCCATTTTCCAGAAACGTCTAAAACAAATCCCGTATTGTAAAGAAAGTGGTCACATCACTGTTCCGTCGAGCGCGCCAATTAGCAGAGCCGCCCGCGCCATTCGCGCCGAGACAATTCTCCCGCCAAATAAAAATAAATTGTACGAAATATCACCGAACGCGCCATCGCGCCACCCGGAGAGTTTATAAAATGCTAACTTGGGACAAAATTGTATCAGATAGGTTTGGATAGAAATGTTGTTGAATACATTAGAGAGTTGGCTTTTGTGCTGTAGTGTTTTTTGCTTTGCACACCACGATTTTCTTGGATAACTGTGTCTATGATTTACGGATACTTAAAAAACATAAAAACTTTTCTGTGCGAACTCGTCTAGATAATCGGTAACTTTTTAAGAAATGATAATATCTGTCCAACGGAACGACTGCCAAGCCAATTACTGGGCAATGCCGATATCCTAAGATAGACCGGTTGTCAGACTTTCGGGCTCCTGAATACCCGTAAACGACTGTCATAGATAACATCGTTAATTAATTCGTATGACAGACGGGATCACACAGGCACGGAGGGGTCTCGATGTTTATCGAATAGTCTCCCATCCATGGACTGACCGCGGCAAGCACAGCTTACCCTTACAAATCGTATGATCCGTGCAGTTGTTATATAGCGACGAGCCCCTCTTTTTAAGAAAAAATGATAACTACGTACTTGATTTTTTCTTATTCCCAAAAGTAGTAGAACAAAAGTGGTTTATTGTAAAGACCATAATACATTTCGTTCAACTGCAAACTATGCAGCTTCAGTTAGATGTAGCCAGTGCAACTGCGTGACAACTGCCGATTGGATATGCAGCCATGTTAGTGAACTTAGCAGATCATTGTCCAGCAGATCAAAAATAAATGTGAGTTCCTATCGGACGCAGCTGAGTTCTACAGTTCCTGATACTTTTTAGAAATAGTTCTGGCGTATTTACCTTAAAAAAAACGATTGACAAAATGATCTGCCAACTTCCCGCAGCAGATCATTTTGTAGCAGATCAAAAATAAATGGGAGTTCCTACCGCATGCAGCTGAGTTCCCAGTTGCAGCCCACGTGCAGTTATGATTACGAATATGAATCGAATTAAGATTCACTAAATGTGAATACTGCCCCCTCAGGCTTTTTTTATACGAAGCTAGAGTTGAAGAGGTCAAACAGTGTTAGATTAGTTAGATACGTTTTCAGAATCAAATCCTTATGAAGAGAACCTTTAACGAGACTTCTAAGTTATTAGTAAAATAATTAACAATGTGGTGTTGTTAACAACCTCAACTATAGAAACCTAGCTGCTGTAAACTAAATAAATAACTAAACTACCGAACTCACTAAAAGAATCCTTGCAAAATACAAGAAACAAATAAATTCTCTCAACGGCAAGTACCGGGCGCACAGCAACAGGTGGCGGTGAGCAATGCCTCATTGCGAGTACACCTGCGCGTTCGATACCACTCGGAGACCGATCCAAGTTCCTTGCTGCACAAGAAAGTACAGAAGACCCACGGTATAATAAAACAAGTTAATCTCTCCACGTGAGTGACCTATCTACGTCATAGCTACTGATGAACCTTCAGCTTCTGTTGTCAATATTTGTTTGTTATTGGAGGGAAAATATCAGAAATCTTGACGTAATACGGGTCACCTTCGGAAGAAAATACCATATCACGTCGAACAGGCCGCACACTCTTTTCTCGAAGCAACTCAAGGCCCCCTATATCTTTCTAACAGATGAGAGCGAAAGCTTGAAAATTAAGTTACAGAGAGAACTGAATTGCTAAATTACAAGTTTCTAATTAAAACATCTTAAAAATATCTCCCATCAAAGTTTCGTTACTTCGTCACACACTCACGTATTAGTCAAGTCCGAAAATCATCTTTATAAATGAAATGCCCGACTTGGCTGTTTATTAGATATCAGAATTTATCACGGCAAAAGAGTCGCGAGACGTGGCTTTTTTTACATTCATGTTTTTGATGGGATTAATATTTATTATACCATGAGAAGACAGTCTCAACGCGCCGATAAATAATTTCGTAGTCGCCGCTACGGGCTACTACAGATTAACTAGGAAATCATGTGAAATTATGATCTACCGCTACGAAATGCTACGGTTACGTATACTTTTGGTACAGCGTGACAAAAAAGTCTACAAACGAAACTTTTTTTTTCTTTGGCTCTTTCTGTTAGTGTTTTCCCCTCGTCTGTGGAGCTGCCACGGCGATTAATGAGTATTGAGTGTTGTAATATGGCCTAAACCTTTTCTGATTCCGAGAAGATGCCCGTGCCCAACATTAAGACATTAATGGGCTGATTATTTTATGATTATATTGAACGCATTTGCAGAAAGCGCACGTGAAAAGTCAAATTCCGATATGCCGACGGCTTATACATGCACGGGTCACCTCACCCCACCAAGGCACCTTTATATCTCTGGAATCCCTTAATGACTATTTTCGAGATTTGGCATAGCGTTACGACTATTTTTTGACTATTTTTTGGAATTGAAACCAAGTCGATACCTCCAGCCGTTTGCTTGCACTGGGGTGAGGATTGCGTGGTGACGTTCACTCCACAATCCTCACCAACATATAGCTAAAACTTCGGAATCATAATGCGACTATTTTTTTAACCTTGGTGACTATTTATGACTATTTCTTGACTATTTTTTGGCGCACTCAAAATTTATTTTCATGAACTTTTCAAAGGTGAGGATTTTATGGTGAAGGACACAGCACTGGACGTCATTCGGCTGAATGATGAAACAAATAAGACTATCCAAAGTTCTAGCAGTTATTTTTGATGTTTAAGTTTTATAATGTGAGTCATATAAATAAATCAATGGTGGCAATCTCACTTTTTGAGTTACCGATGCAGCAAATTCAAAAATATTCATTAAAAACCGCTTGTTTGACATATCATAACTAAATATGGCCACATTCCTTGCTTAATCGACACAAAATCACGATTTAGTTCCAAAGGCGGCAATCTTTCATTAGGGCAGAGTTGCTTAATTTTTCGTTTTTTCGTTTGTTCACAAATTGCTAAAAGTGCGATTGCAACCTTTGGTTTTACACGATTCATGCACGAGTTCCCATTCTCCTATCGCTCCCATTTTTTGTACATTTTTTTGCAGAGTTGTTAAATAATGACCGATTTAAGTCGGGTAGCAAGCACGATAGCTTTACATGAGGTCTTACATAATTTTCAGCTCGCATAAATAAATATGATTGAGACACGTTCGGTGTCTGTTATTACGTAACCGCACGGTCTGAATCTTCTGTATTACCTGTCCATTCACTGATACCACTCCGTACCGCTAACTTTTCTTGAAACTTGCGACTCAAGAATAGATGTACAGTATTGTATGACGAAGTTTATTTTGAATAAATTGAGAGAGTGTGATAGTTGCAGTGTAGCAGTAGATTTGTGGATTAAAATAAGATTGATGCATTGAGATTGAGATGTAAAAAATGGCATTGGTACAAAATGGAATCATTGCAAATGGCGTCGCGGTTTAATGTGATTTGAATTTCGAACACATGATATTTGTTTGACTGCGCCTGCCTATGATGGCAGTTGAATCGAATAGGTTGATTATAACGAACTTTTGATTTAACTTTTGAGATTGGAGATAATATTTATAAGTTAATGAGTGTAGCAGTGATTGTATTTATAGAGAAACGTACACAATGCTGTGAAGTACTCTGAACCAATGAACAGAATAAAATTTTAAATACACATTCATTTTTATATTTTTTATGATTAACTAGAGGTCACTCGCTGCCTCGCCCGCGTGTATCTCGATTATCACGTATTCCGTATTTTTCGGGATAAAAGTAGCCTAACCTCCGGTTTCTGATTTGAGAATTCAGGATAAGCAAATACTTAAGTAACATTTGAGTATGGAGTTGTCAAAAAAATGACGGATTTTAAAGCATTTTTTTGTCAATTTACTTACTCAAATATTACTTAATATTTTTGCTTAGCTCTCAAATCACAAACCGGAGGTATGTCCTTCTCCAGGCTCTAGACTATCTCTGTACTACCAAGTTTCATCAAAATCGGTTCAGCGATTTAGGCGTGAAAGCGTAACAGACACACAGACAGAGTTACTTTCGCATTTATAATATTAGTAGAATTAATTAGTGTAGCAGGGATTGTATTTAAAGAAAAACGTACGCAATACACTGAACATAGATATACACATTCATTTAATGATTAGTTACGGTGTACTCACGTGCATTTTTCGACATTGCCCGACTAGTTTCGGACCCAAACGCGTGATCAGCTCATGATTAAGGGCTCCTTTTGGGTCAGAAACTAGTCGGGCAATCCCGAAAAATGCACGTGAGTAAACTGTAACTAATCATTAAATGCACAGCCATTACATAATCATAACACCACAAGCTACAAAATATATACGAATAAGCGCCAAATCGCAAGGTTTGTTGCAAGTTATGGGGATAGGGCAATGGGGACAACGGGAATCTACCAAGTCGAATCGCTGAGGATGTTGAAATAATTGCGCTCTCGCGACTTCTAAAATTGACGAGGTGATCCTTCCTCGCAATCATAATTCTGCGCTCCTAGTGATAAAGGAATATTAAGTCTGAGGCATGCGTGAAGCGCCATAGCACATGCAATAGCGCATGATTTAATAATACTAGTTCGACAAAAGCGCATGCCCCTAGGCGCCCTAGCGCACGCTAATCCGTCTATTGTATGTAGACTGATGACTGACCGAGGCGCATCGGTGTAGACGATAAGCTACATGCGTCATATGGCAATCAATATTGCATGCGCTTGACGCAAGAGGAATTGAAAGTTGAAAGCGCACGATGAACATGAAAGCGCTCTGGTGTAGACATACCTTATAACCTTTATACTTACCATTTTTCACTAGAGGCACAGAATGAGGCAAGAGGTACCAAAATTTAATTAAACTAGACCACAAACGCCTCAAAAATAAAACTATACTAAACTTCTTAAAACACCATTGAAAATAATTCCCAACAATTTAAAACAGGCTCACCTCCCTACCGGTAATGCTCCCCTGGTACTTATGAGGGTGGCCGGATGTAGAAGAACCAGACAGTGGGGGAATATTCGGCCGGTCTTGTTCACCGATAACCGGATATGACGCCGACGACATTACACGGTACACTGACTTGGTTGAATTTTATATTGAGTTGTATTTACTTTCTTTTTGGATAAAATGGCATGAAATGTAGTCATACAAGAAAACTGGTAGCAGCCATCCTCTTCGGAGCTTAATGACATCTGCGATTACTAAATTCGTTTGCCCAAACATACTTATTAGTGCAAAAGCCACAAACCTACTACAAAAAACTCTTCTGGAATATACTCGTATTATCTTTGTATTCAAATATAAACAGTAGCCCAGCTAGCCCGAGACACTTGCAAAATCCTTTCCTGACTGATTTGCTGTTCATCGTTGAGGAGTTCTATCAATTATCTCGAAAAGCCATCATTAGATCTTGACCAAATTATGGGACCACACTGAAAGGTATACTCTTTCAATAAATAAAAAGTCATACACAAATAAAAATAAGCAACCTACAGTCGAAATGAAAACCTTCTCCATTTAAAAACCGTACTTTTAAAAACTTTATTCTAAAATCTACAATACTTTTTACGAAACTCAAAACCGCCTTCAACATACATTTGACCGGCCGGCCAATAGGACCACTCCATGTAATTCTTTAGCTTGAGAAGTAAACAAAGTGTTTTCGAGGCAAAGTACCATTAAATCCGGGTTGCAAGCAAGGCTAAAATCCAATACGTTTAAAGCCTCGACTGCAAGCCGGCTGAACATTTAGAGGGGTGCGTAAACTAGCCAACATTGCAAGTATAGAGGTACGTATACTAGCCCGGCTTGCATGCAACGATGCTTTCAAGTTAACGCTAGGGTAAACGGTTATACTCTAATGGCCAATCTAGGAGGTTATTCAGGACAAGGGCATTCTGAATTGACCAATAGTTTTGTCATTCACTTTCTTATAAATCTAGGCATGTTTATCAATGTCCAAATAGCTAATTGGACTGTCGGATGAAGTGTTGGATGCTACATTATTTTAACAGGCACAAAATGCACCTTATTGCCATCTATATTAATTTATTATCCTGTAACTGTCCCACTGCTGGGCAAAGGCCTCTTCTCATACAGAAAAGGAACGAGCACTGATCGCCACGCTTGCTCACTGCGGGTTGGCGATTTGATACCATTAAGTCCAGGTTTCCTCACGATGTTTTCCTTCACCGTATGACAGTGACGTCTTAGATTAACTAAGAAAGTTCATAAGACATTGAAGAAGTCATATTGGTACACGCCTGGGTTTGAAGCCGCAATCTGGTGCTTGATAAGCCGGTCTGTATTTCTGTAACCTCCGGGCCACCACAACTACGACTATTTCACTTTTTTTTAATAAAGATAAAATAATTGCAATCCACACAAGCCTACAGATTACTTAAAAGTTGATAAAACTGAGAAACAGCAACCAATCTACCTTATTTCTTTAAAACAATCATCTAAGTGATCACCACCAAGTTTTAGCCAACACCCAATGCAAGAATCCATCAGCAAGTGATTAAGAAGCGATCAGACTTGGTCGCGCCGCGTCAGTAGCGCGCAGCAATTGATCTGCGATCGTTAGTCGCGACGGTCACCGGTCGCTTCGAGCAGACCCGCTAGATTCCAGATATTCGTAGGGTTGTCAAGAACAGAAAAGTAATTCTTTCAACCAAAATGTGTGTATGAGACTTAAAGCAACGCGGTCGACGGTCATCGGTGGCCGCGTTGCGTGGTGTGAGATGACATCTTAACCATGACACAAAGCTAGATAAGCGCTATCACGGAGAAGAGGTATCTTAATTTCTATTAGATTATTATGCGTGTGAAAACAAAACGTGTTTTCGCATTACGTTTTATTTTAACACTCCCAAAACTTCTATTGAGGTTACGAAAAGCAAGAAAATGCTATTCTTCTGTAGTAACACACCTCTTGATCATTCAAGTTCAATTACGAGTATCTTCGATAGGTTGACAATTAAAAATGTTAGTTCTGTTTTTGTTATCAAGCCTGTTCTCCCACACCTGTGTCCGCATAAATAAATTGACTACAACGCCGCCTATCTAATCCTGACATAGCTGAACCACCATCTCAACAAAACAAATACATTTATTGTGTAAATAAGACCTCAATTGGTCAAGTCGTTAAGTAACACGATCACTAATAGATGCACCAACGATTACCTATTTTATAAAGCCTATTCTAGCCTTGGTTCGGGTGCGATTTATCAAAATTCCGGGCTCCTGACTTCGCCAACCCTACGGCTCCCTAAGATTCCCGCCGACACTTGATCCACGATCCACGCGACGGGCGCAGAGCAACAGACGACCAAATGTATCTATGTATAGGTAGGTGGTAACGGAGCAATCGACGAATCACGCCAGCTTGCACTGGCGCGAGATTCGGGGAACGGGCGCGTTTAGTAATTAGCCCTATCGACTAATTATGAATCGGGAATACGTCGACGCAGTCGGGCTATAGGATTGTAGCTTCCACAACTGAATGCATCAATGTCTTGTCTGGTGCTTGCTAAACCTACGACTACTAAGAACTTAAGAACTACTAAAAATCATCATCATTCTTCATCATCATACATTTCAGTATTTTTGAGTCAGCTTCCAGCTTAAACGTGGCTGAATCAGTATACTGACTTTCACAATCCAGCTAGTGAAACCCCGGTAAAAAAGTAAAAAAATAATTTAAAACATGTCACAAAGCAGTTAAAGGCTACACCGAGCTGCGAACTAGAACACAATGTCAGCGATTACAACAAACATAGTAAAGTTATTATACACCGTGGGCCCGAGATGTCCGAAAGATTTTAACCACGCTTTTCTGGTGGTATTATAAGTCAATAATGTTATGTCAACATGGGTTCAATTCAGCCATGTTAACTAGGTACTTATTTTGTTTTTTGGAACAAAATACATCAATTAACTTTAGTACTTCCTTGTAAATGATACGGTCGAGCTGGCAACGCTTAAATTATCGTGTGAGTGGATAAGAAAACTTCTCACTTCACGAACCTCCCCCACAAAACACGACATACGACGAGTTATGGTAAGAGTAAGACGCTTTTTTATGGTGGGAAAATCCTCATGGATACCCTTCGCCCGGGTAAGGCGAAGAGTTATGCCGGTCTCCTACCGGCTAAAATCCCACAGTGTTCCTACTCCTGACCCTTGGCCGGGGTCACGGGATTCGCAGCTGCATGCACCGCAATCCCGGCAGGCCTCGGTCCGCCAGCCCCTGACAGACCTCTCCTTCTGTGGGGCCTTGTCCCACGTCCTCCTGAGAGGCGCGCACGGAACACATGCGCGCCGCCATCTCGGGCCTGTTGTATGGTATGACCCTAAAGATTTTTCGACTTGTGAATTTCTCGAAAATCGCTTTTCTTCTCCAATTAGGCATCGGAATTTATGGTTAAAATCTTTCGGGTACCTCGGACTCACAGTGTATTCATGAGTATGGGTACACTATGCACCAAAAACCGCTGTCGTGTATAGTTTAGTCACAGACACACGTGAATGTGTGTGTGTGAACGATTAAAACATTTCTTTCAATTGTTTGTCGCAGTTCACGTCGCGACTTATGCCCGTTGTAATAGGCAGCTCTCATTTGAGAGATCTTTTAGCAGCAGCTACCATAAAGTAGAATTCTATAAATTGGACAAAAAAAAATATGTTTAAATACGTCTCAAGTCATTTTAAAGCTACCTACTCTTGAGAGGTCTCAATTGAGAGCTATTTACTAATACGGGCCTAAGCTTCAGCCATAAGGGACCTTAATAACATATTACTATTTTCAAGTTCACTCCAGTGCAAATGCAAGGAGTCAATCCAATCCTACACAATTTTCCATAGCTCTGTCCCGATTCTTGACCCCTCGTACCCACGACGTCTGCCTACGTAACTCCCTACCCACGACCGAGACACGAAACTATGTTCGAGACGTCCTGGTATCTTCGTTGTACTTCTGACACCCTAATAAATGTGGGAACAACCGCGCTGGGGTACGGTTTCTGGCGTTACAAACTAAATAATAGCCAGCGGGCAGGCTGGCAACATTCCTAAAGTCTATGTCCATCATGGCAAGTAATTAATGGCAGTCTTATGGCCAATTCTTAAGGTGGGTACTGACCGGTGTTACGGGCCGTAATGTACCATTCGCAGCGAGCATGTTACGTTCCGCCGTGTTCTAAACTCCGTGTAACATGCTCGTTTCGAACTCTTTGCTCGCCCGTGCTCCAGATTCGTTGCCACTCGTAGTCAAGAAAAAAAAAACGTTATTGGATATCAAACTTGTTTAAAAACAGAACCGTATCAGGTGGTTTGTCGTTAATAACAATGCGCTCGTGACGACTCGCTGCGACGTACTGACTGAAGCGCGTAACACTCAAAGGATTCACCAAAAACCGACACCGGGGTGGAGCACTCGCAGCGAGCAACGAGCCGCTCGTTGCTCGTTACGAGCGCCTTGTTTCCCCGTACTGACTGCACGAACGCTCGCTTTGTAACACTTTACATTACGCCCCGTAACGCCGGTCAGTACCCAGCTTTATGATTTACCGAACTTTAGTGGTTAAAAATATGATTCTTGTATCTTTACCAATAGCAAAGACCCCCATAGCTTTGCATAGTAGAACTTCTCATACCTACAGCTATCACATGTAAAATTAGCGTAAAAGTATATTTATGCCCAGCACCCAAATTGCGTGAAACACTTGCAATCACAATAGCTTTCATTTTGACAATACAACAATATTCATTGCGTGGTACAGTCGGCAAGAAAATAGGATGCCAAAACATAAAATGCAATGTAAATCGTTGAATTGTCAGAATCAAAACTAATGCGACAGCGAGTGTGTGACACAATAACGGTGCAGTTTGGCAACAAAGAATTCTACCATTGGTAAGCAAAACGATTCGTTGTTGTTCATAGGAACCGGGCAATAAAGTGTTGTTATTAGACCGAAAACAACTGCTAAACGTGGCTCGCCTACCTTTTTTTTAAATCCTCATAGTTACTCCACCCTGGAGAAGGGAGTTACGTCGAGCTCTTACTGACAAAACCACCACGTTGTTTCTCCAAGGACCTATGGCCGGGTCTTAGTATTCGCTAGGGCGTTTACCGCAACTCAGCGGGTCTTGGTCTACCAGCCATTGTAGGACCACTCCCAATAGACTGCTACAATGAATGATCATGAGCATATTGTCATTATCAGTATAATTAGAAAACCAATCGGTGATTGCAGTACGCTGTAGGACGCTGCAGTCGTATTGGTACTTTTATTAATTATTTGACGTGGTCGCGTTTGACCCTAGTCGCACCTGATGGTAAGCGCAGATAGGGTTTAACATGTAGCACACGAATCCAAGTGCCAGAGATATAGAAGGATTCCTCTATACCCCTCTGGCTCTCACATACACACGACGGAACACAGTAAACTGCTTGGCGCCGGACTTTAATGTGAGGGGTAGTAGCTAGCCAGGCGGACCGTATAGATTCTACCACCAAGCGTGCTGGGTTTTGTTGAATCTTACAACATGCGTCTATTCCCAGCGTGCGGTGAGAAAGTTTTATATTCTAGCCCGTCCCCAACACGGGATAATGTCCTTTACGCCTTTATGAGACTCACGGAGAGGAGGCGGGTTATTATTTTATGGAACCATGCGGCAAGTAATGTCTGTAGTGGAGCGCAAGAATATTTCATTGACGTCAGCAGACCAATGTAGGAGAGGGTTACAAAATTAAATAAAAATTCAATCGATTGTCATCCACTCGATCATATTCGATGTTGATTTAATATGGGGGATACACGCACTGTTTTATCCCCCTGCATATTGCAGAATGACAACAGATCAAAAATATCTATGGAGACACGCAGTTCAAAATTTGGCGCGGGCTCGAATGTTTAATTTGGAAGCATAGTTTGACAGAGTTATAGTACTTGTACTATTTATTGTGTGGTTATAGAATTATTTTAATACCCATTTTTTAAGGATTAGTTGGTGTCTTAACATAGTTTAACATAAAATTCACGTACATAACAATTCAAACTTAGAACAAATAGCAGAAGTTAATACTAATAATTGTCACGATAGAAGCAAGCAAGCACTGAAGGTTTTTACTATACCGGAGAAAGGGTACTTTAAGCTTGTCAGCGTCAAGCTCAAAGGGTAGGTAGACCTCATACGTACGAGCAATTTCATAATGTTCTTAAAAAAAAGGACAAGTTGCGTTATAAAAGCAAAGCGCTTTGATAAAGCGCGATGAGAACCCGTAATCCTATCCTATACGGCTAGCTAGACATATTTTACTACAAGAAGAGTCTACAGAAATATTTTAGAAAAAACTTGCTTTGTCGAGCGCCCTCGCGAATAAGGCCTTAAAGAAACTAGTCGCAGTAAGTCAGGCGCGCCTCAACCGTTGCGTACTCGTATGTTTTCAAAGCAAGGGGCTAAAAGACCTCTTAACTGTTAGCGACCCGCAGCTTTCGATTGCCGGCCCCGGTTTGTTTGCCCTGGGACACTTTCATCTAGTTTGCAGACAGTGGGGTGACCAAGTTAATTACGTGCTTTTAAATTCTTTGCTACAATTGTTTAATTTGGTGTAGCTGTGTTAAAGTTCTGCTGTGAAATGTAATATGAATTGTTTAGGAGTCTGCAAAGTGCAACCTTTTTTAATTTCTGCCTTACTCCATCCTTGGGTGCCGTAAAAAGCACTATGACAGGTGAGTCGCATCAGCAAACTTCGTACAGCCGATCATTTCCGAAATGAGTGCGAGTTTTTCTACCTAGCCTTTCCCCAAATATGTTTGGTTCAGCTTCCAGTGTAACCAGATGCGGCTGAATAGGTACCTACCAGTATTTTACACGGAGCGACTGCCGTCAGACCTCCGCAACCCAGTTACTGGTCAATGCCGATATCCTAAGATTAAAGGTACAAGTCCGTGACGGGCTGCAGACCGCAAACTGCAAAAGTAATATCGCTTGCGGTGTGTGTGATCTGCGGCTGCGGTCTGCGGTTGCAGTTTTGCAGTCGCTGTCGGAATAGCACCTTTAAAGTGCACATCTTAAAAGCGCTATTCCGATGACGACTTGCGGTCTGCGGTTGCAGTTTGTAGCCCGTCTCGGACTTGTACTGTGCTTGTACCTTAAATCGGTTTTCAGACTTTCGGTCTTCTAAATACCTGTAACGACTGTCTTATGTATTCGTATGACACCCGAGACCGACGGTTTAACGTGCTCTCCGAGACACGGAGGGGTCTCGATGTGTAACGAACGGTCACCCATCCACAGACTGACTGCGGCTAGCGCAGCTTAACCTTGCAAATTATTTGACCCGCAAAATTTTTGTGTGATTTATTTAGCCTAAGATTAAGTTTATGATAAAACTGACATGAACTGTGTTCAAAAGTTCCAAATAAATAAAGAAAAAAAGAGGGCTCCATAAAGTTCTTGTAGGTGGTTCCCCACCTGTCGCAGTGCATGCAGCTGCAAATGCCGCGACCCCAGCCATGGGTCAGGAGAAGGAACACCGTGGGTTTTTAGCCGGTAAGAGTCCGGCATAACCCTTCGCCATCCCCGGGCGAAGGGTATCCATGAGGATATTATCAAGAAAAAAAAAAGTGGTTGCCCACCAATCTGCACCAGCATGCGCAGTTGCAGTAGCATGCGATGACCACAGTAGACAAGGGTCATTTTGCCTATTCTTTTGGTATGTCTACACTGGTGCACTTTCTTGTTCGTCTTGCGCTTTCAAGTTTCAATTCCTCTTGCGTCAAGCGCATGCAATATTGATTGCTATAAGACGCATGCAGCTTATCGTCTACACCGGTGCGCCTCGGTCAGTCGTCAGTCGACATATAATAGACGGATTAGCGTGCGCTAGGGGCATATGCTTTTGTCGAACTAGTATTAAGGCATGCGCTACTGCATGCGCTATGGCGCTCCACGCATGCTTCAGACGAAAACGCAAGATGAACATGAAAGCGCACTGGTGTAGACATAGCTTTTAATCGACAAAACCCTTGTCTACTGCGGTCATGCTACTCCTGCAGGCCAGCTTCTCATTCTAAGAAGACCCCCGTGCCCAGCAGTGGGACTGTAACGGGCTGATTACGGTTTATGCTCCCAATTTCATCGCAAAATCACATTGACACCAATATTCAAAACACTTCATATTCCGTATTCCATATAAGTTCTAAGCTAGAATCAAAACAAATTAAATACAGGACATCATCATGTGTATTGTTTACACTTTTATTAAATACAGACCAAAATCTCCATTTAAACTGAACAAAAAATCACGATTCCCACAGCTAATTCCCGTTCCGCAATCCTCAGTCCACGGGACCGGAACGCTCAAAATAGTTACATCACTAACGTCCCATTAAAATCAGGACACCACTATTTGCGGCGGTCGGGCCAACCCTTGCCTGCCGAGTTTGCATATGTCCCGAAAATGTCCGAACGGGCCGACGACCAACGGACCGTATTGACGTAATTACTACGGCTGGTAGTATTAGCGGTAATTATTACGGATGGGTAAAGAGTGAGTGATGTTGTTTTGTTAGTTCATTGGTGAATGTTATTAATTGACGTGTCTGTGACATACATAGATAAGCCTTTACGGTCAATTTATCTTTGCCGGCCTACCGGGCCAACGTGAAGCGTGAGATAATTTTGTCGTCGTATTATCTAATATATAAAATTCTCGTGTCACAGTTTTCGTTGCCATACTCCTCCCAAACGGCTTGACCGATTTTGATGAAATTTTTTGTGCTTATCCGGTATCTATGAGAATCGGCCAACATCTATTTTTCATCCCCCTAAATGTTAGGGGTAGTCCACCCCTAAATTTTTTTTTTACTTTTTAGGCAAAATTTTTAATTTCTAATTATTTATATGGCAAAACAACGTTTGCCGGGTCAGCTAGTAAGATTTATAAGTCATACGCTATCTCGTGTCAGCACGAGAAAACGCGTCAGGCTAGTTGAAGATAGTCTCTCCGAAAGGACCATGGGCACTTTTTGATGAACACTGGACGGACTTTTCATAATTATGCAACAGTGATAAAACCTATGTCATAATAATATGAAAGTTCTTGGCGTGTTCTTTATTTAATTTTCATTCTATGGCAACTGAGTTCAAATCGAGCGCGAAAATGGCGTAAGAATGTTAAAAAGTGGGCCCAATATGACGCATGGCCCTTTTCGCAATTATACTCGCAGGAAGGAAAGTTACTGTAAAAACTATTCAATAAACTTTAATTAACACTCTGACCGCCACCCATATATAGAATTTTTCAGTGCAGCAGGCCGTGCGGTCTGCCGGCGGCCGCAACTTTGCCTACCCGTGCAGGTCGCGGTGAAAACCTATAACGAGTGAAGCAGGCCGTACGGGCCGCTGGCGGGCTCACTGTTCGTTTTTGATAGCTAGCCATGCGGTCCGCCACGACCTCGCAATTTCATATTCAATTTGTAGTGCGTGGCCTGCTGCTACAGAAAAATGAACTGATATCGCTCAGTGCAACATGTAGGTGGCGTACCTTACTCGAAAAGATACGCCCCGCCGCCGCGCCGGCGGACCGTATGGCGGTGAGAGTGTTAAGAATTAA
Source organism: Amphipyra tragopoginis (assembly GCA_905220435.1). Taxonomy (NCBI): domain Eukaryota; kingdom Metazoa; phylum Arthropoda; class Insecta; order Lepidoptera; family Noctuidae; genus Amphipyra; species Amphipyra tragopoginis. Next base: position 10,046,543 of record HG992011.1, read on the forward strand.
CGATCCACAATGTTAGGTAAATGAAAAAACCCCATTATGTTCCTAAGAAATCAAATGCACAACTGCCTGTAAGAAGTTCTGAATGGCGTAGACATTTCGGCCGTACTGTACGCACGGCTACATATCAAGATATACATTTCCAGTGTGAACTGATCTCGCATTGTATAAGGCTTTTCGTACAATGAGAGGTCAGCTTATACTGGAAGTGCGGTACACCTACGATTCGCAAAAGGCGGTATCAGTTCGCTCACGAATGACATGAAGTTAGTCCTATCTATACCATATTTATAGGTCACACATGCAAATTAATAAAACTAAAAAAAAAACATTTTAATGGGCTTTGCCTGACCAGCCCCCTGATTCACAGCGATTCGATTGAAGTCGTCGAACGATTCGGCTTGCTATCCCTTTTTCTCTCATTACGAGAATCGTAAACGGAAAGAGATAACAAACTGCGTAGACAACTGCTTATCGAAAGAGTTCTGAGTCGGGGGCTGAAGATTGACCTCTGACATTTTATATCAGTTCTAGCTGCCTAGACAAGCGCGGGCGACAAATGTTACTACAAATCCCGATTATCGGTCAGTTGTATTTTACGACCCCCGACTTTGACCCCAAGATAACTGATAGGGCTGTATCCGTAACTGGACCACATATCTTACTATCCCACAACACGTCCTCCCTTCGCAAATTGTGCCTGTCATCGTTCGCAAACTCGGAACGTTATGTCCGATGTGAAATATTAAAACTCGCCCAGTTCCGTCAAATTGTTCGTGCGAGCGCCTTGAGAAGTTGAGATGAAATCGTACTGAACGAGCTTAAAACATGCAGCGAACAAATTTTGTGGAAACGTATGTAGACTGTAGACAATGCAACGAATTCAAGAAGTGAGGAAATGAAAAGAATTTATTATGTACCTACATTAAGAATTTAAGAAAACCTGCAACAGAGAGACGCGCTTGGATTTTGTGCGAGTAAGAAAACTCTCATAGGAAATATATTATCATTCTGTATCAATGTTAGACCGTATTCATTGACGTAGAAACACATGGGCTAGTACGAAGTACACGAAAAAGTGTCCTGAGTTTACGAGTACATACACCATCAGAACGTGCGCCAATGCACATCGCCGTAAGAACTTAGAAATACCAACAAACTAATTTAAATTCTATGTCGTCATGACAATGCCTAATTTAGATTATAACCATACGAAGATTCGATTGCACCCATTTACGTAAATTAGGCTTCTTTTTCACGTTTACTTTTAGTCTACATTCGGTTCGGAAATTTTTGAGCGCTGGGGGCCTACTCCCTAAGTCCGTCAACGGAGTTAGTCGCCCGTCCGAAAGTAGCCCGAAACGTAGGAGTGAACAAAACAAGTGTCAACTTCAACTTTTCGGACGGGTAATAACCATCGGTAGTAGGGACAACTGTCAAATCGTGTTGTCATTCATTCTTAGTTCGGGCCCCGAAATAATCGTATGTCCGTAGGTGATAGGGTGTTGGAAACGCTCGTAACTAAGGCCGAAACCACGGACTTCGTGCTTAGGGAGTAGACCCCCTGACCCGAAGTCCATGTGTTTTAACGTCAATCCGTATTATAAATAATTCTCAATATGGCGGCTCAGGAGTTGGCTCCCAAAAGACGCTGCTCAAGTCATATCGAAACGACACTTAAAAGAAAGCTATAAAATGAGGCTGACGTTCATATTCATAGATATAACTTTCTACGATTAGGTACTTCAAAAATCTCAACGCCGAAAATCCCCGGAAATGTTCTCAGCTTGCCATTCATAAAAAAATCAAAAGTAAAGTCACATTCAGAATCTCGGGGTGCACCGAAATCGGGCAAAAAGCACTCATAAGTAACCCTCATAAAGTATCGGGACCCTTCCATTGTTGGGAGACGATTTTTACCTGTCAAGTGTCACTGTGACCCGGATTAGCGGTGGAGGGTTGAATGAGAGCGACCCGGCTTGAGAACTTGATGTCTAGATACGGTTAAATTATAAATCTTTTTTGGGTTTTGCCTCAGACAGAACATGCAGAGGGAAGAATAACAAATTATATTCCCGTCTTATACCTATTGTAATTATAAATTGGTAAACTAACACTGGAAGCGATCCTTCTAATAAATAGCTCAGAATGGGATGACCAATAATCAACGGTTTCTTTGCAAAAAAATGGACTTTCATTGATGTACCTACTTTTATAATTTGTTGTAATGTGACATTAGATTTCTTAATAATGGATAGCGTAGTGATTTTACAAGCTCCGCCTAATAATTAAACTCCCATACGCCCCTAATAAACGCCTACGATAATACTAGGCGCGCATAAAACCGCACGAACACAAACCAGCTGCACAACCATTTTAGAAATTCCTACGTCTTCCCTAATAATAGTACGCACGAGTACCAGGCTCTCATACAAAGGCAGGCGTTTGTCTACACTTCTACAGGATACACACCCCAGCCACAGCCCCAGCTCCCGCATCGCGCCGACCGCATGCCGGAGGCAAGTCCGCCGCAACCGTAAAAATATAACTGACGTATTGTGGGATATATTGCGGTTACGTTTATGGTGTCCCGGTCTTTCTGTGTTTCGTGCTTAGCATTTTTATGGGTACTTTTATTTAGTTATTTTTTTTTACTTAAGAACTTAAACTTTCCCAAGAAAGTCCAGAAAAAAAGAAGTCATAAATAACTCACATTTACAAAACTTTGAGTCACAAAACTGCATAGCTACTAACTGTAAACTTTCTACGAACACAATCAATTCGCAATCAATAAAAATATCAATCAGTCTGGCACGTATGTATTTTAATAAATCAATAATCCCTTGTATGCACATTTTAATAACTGCAACTGTATTTATGAAGTATGGAAATCATTTTGATATTGCGAAACAAAAGCATACGCTGAATGAACTATGTCCATTCAACACGCTTGTAATTTAAAATAGGAATGCCTACATTATGTCAAACGAGTAATAATATGACCAATCATATTTGGCATATCATAAATTCTGTGATATTCAAGCATTTCTGGAACTCTGGATAACCTTCAAGCCGAAACCATGCTTAGGAAATTAATAGAAGAGGATATACAATGAATAATTTACAAGACTCCAAAATCAGATTCATTATTAATTTATTAACATTCACACCCCGACGAGCAACATAAACTAGCAAAAAGGTTGTATTACAATTCCCCGAAAATAAAAAAGAAGACACCCCCACTATAACTAAGAAGGAAAAACACTAAAGGCGAAGACAGCCACAATTAACAAAGACGGGGAAACTGGTAAGCGGGAGCAAACGAGAACGTGACGTAATAAAAGAACATAAAAACTACCAGGGGACCAGTGAGGGGCGGGGGTAGGACGCTCGGGGCGTAAACAGCCGGGACCATCCGGCGAGTGAAGCACTGTAGGGTTGGCTCGTGATCGGGAATTCGGCGGATGTTCCAGATATATACGCGCTAGATTGTGGTGACGAGGGTTAATGGCGTGATTATGAAACTCATTAAGTGTTAGCCCTACGCTTCATAACGATCAACTGTTGGAGAAAGATCTAGCAGCGGTTATGGGCTAAAGATAATTTGTTCTTTGTAATGAACCCATTTTAAGACAGCATAAATTATATTACGTTTATGGAGTCAATACCTATGTCTACAAGTATATTAATAAACTAAATTCTTTTTCTAATCAACCTTATTCCGCGGATTAATCGAATCAATAGCAGTAACACGGAACGACTGCCATCAGGGGGTCTACTCCCTAAGCACGAAGTCTGTGGTTTCGGCCTTAGTTACGAGCGTTTCCTGCTCCCTATCACCTACGGACATACGATTATTTCGGGGCCCGAACTAAGAATGAATGACAACAAATTTGACAGTTGTCCCTATTACCGATGTGATTTTGCCCGTCCGAAAAGTTGAACTTGACACTTGTTTTGTTCACTCCTACGTTTCGGGCTACTTTCGGACGGACCACTAACTTTGTTGACGGACTTAGGGAGTAGGGGGCCTAGTTAGATTGTAAGCTGACCCCAAAAAAGGCTAGGCAGATTTTTCCCGATACCAAACTACGTGGCAGTGGCGAAGGCTCCATACAACTCGATTCCTATCGGCTTCCCTTTCGAAACGAGTAGTTACTGGAATTCACGAATCACACTTGAGCAAGGTAAGCATTTTTTGGATCGGCTTCCCTTTTAAGAAAATTCACCCTTCGCCACTGCTACGTGGCACCCCTGACCGGGGGAATGACAATAGTCCGCCGTGTCGATACTCTGGCGTTTAACAGCGCGGCAAAACGTCAGATATACACACTTCACTAGGTTTAACGGTTTATATTTACAGTGCGCTGAAAACTAAAGCGTTTAAACGGTGTTCGATCTCCATTAGTAGATTGGTAACGTTATTAATCATGGTAGAAGCCATCATGGAGTTTCGATAAACAAAGGAACTGGCTAGCATTGTTTAATGTACCGTTAAAACCTTTGATCCTTAAAAATATTTTATAAAGAAGAAAATAAAGTAAAGAAGTTACTTACTGCTTTGTGTAAAGTTTATGAACAGACGCCCATAGGCGGATCTGTTGGTCTTACTAATCGCTTCCGGTACAAAAAACGATCTCGTTTTAAATGTAATATAATACGCCGGTATTCCCTGAAGGGTTGGGCAAAGGTTGGTATCACTTCGCCGCCTCAAGACCCACGTTATAAATAGGAGGCGAGCCTATTGCCATCAACCGGGCACAGATCCAGACTCCGAGCTGCTACTGAGAAATTCCACACCGAATATCCCTTTATTACTTTGCCGGACCTGGGGATCGAACCCAGAGCCTAATACTCAGCAGTCGCGCTTGCGATCACTAGACCAACGAGGCAGTCTAATCAGTCAAACAGTCGTAGCAAAAAGATATTTTTAAAAAAAACCTTTTTTTATTTAGCGGTAGGCTCGCGTTTGACCACTATGTCGCCTGGGGTGATGCCCGATCTCCCCAAGTTCCAAGTTCCCCAAAATGATTTTTCATACATTCATTCCCAACTTCCCCAAAATGTAAACTTAATTTATTTGTAAAGTTCACACTTGACCATTCCTCGTACTGACGTCTTCAAAAGTGTTAGAATAAAAAAAAAACAGTACCTACCTAGTTAAAATTAACCTTACTTTGGAAGATATACATCGTGGGCCCGAGGTACCAGAAAGATTAACCACGCCTTTCCGATGGTATTATGAGTCAAATGTTATATTGATATCAACGAAAGTCTAATTCAGTTCTTTTTTTTTTGTTTTTTTTCGGTACTTATTAAATCACTTAACTTTAGTATGTATTGCATAATGTTAACAATATTTAATGAATTAAGCGTAAATTGCAATGAAAATACATAATACATTTTTACCCCATTGATTCTCTGAAGTAATAACAAATAAAAATTAAACAATACGTATGTAAGCATTGATTCGGCGACTGTACCATTCTAGATTTCGGTCAAGACAGAGTCGTAAAATTTTATTTAATAATATAAGCTTTGGGGAACTTGGGGAGATCGGGCATCACCCGTCGCCTGATGGTAAGCGATGATTTGGTCGACGGTGAAGCACGCTTGCCTAGAAGTAACTCTTGACTTAAAGACCCCAAGGTTGTAGCTATCAGGAAACACAGACTCCGGCAGGGAATTCTATTCCACTGTGCGAACAATGAAAGTGTTCACAAAACGCTTTGTACGTATGAGTGGGATGTCCACCATGTACCGATGGCATCATTGTATTTGTATGGAAAACCTTTTTTTTTCACGAAATCAGTTAGGTAATCCCATAGTTAGTAAAAGTTGTACAGAATGATGAACAGAACTCATCATTTTCGGGTGTAAAACGACTCCGGTCATACTATGTAAGCTACGTCCACTACGCTAAGCGCAGTACAGCTCGTAATCATCACTAATAAGGTTCCAACCAGTGTTGTACCGTGAACATCGACACGTATCGATACGAATCGATAAGGCACGTCCCGTGCTGCTCATAGACAATTGAATTAGTGATTCTGTAAGCCGCGAGCAATGTTTATTACGAATTCTGTGAAAAACGCTGAGAGTTATCGATTAGAAGAATATTGCACTGAAAAAGTGGACAACAAAACTACATGGTTCAGTAATTTCAAATTTAGCCAAATTGTGCTTGCTAAACAAAAGTTTATAATTAGTAAACCGCTTGTTTACTGGTTATTTATTTGGTTCCTAGTAGCACAAGTTATGTAGTCACTTTAACTAATCCTATTTCCTACTAATATTATAAATGCGAAAGTAAGTTTGTTTGTTACCTTTTCACGCCTAAACCACTGAACCGATCATCCTGAAATTTTGCATATACGTCGTCAGATATACAGAAACGGACATAGGGTGCCTTTCATCCTAAAAAAAAGAACTGTTCCCGAGGAAAACAATAATAACGATAATAGATGGCGCCACGTGTCTTTTTAATCATGATTGAATTATATTATTTTAGAAACTTTAGTAGTGCGTTAAGAGTTGATTGTCAAATTCTAAATTAACGCGAGCGAAGCCGCGGGCAAAAGCTAGTTTAGTAATATTCTGTTACTTATAAGTCACACTTATTGCGTCAGCGTCGAGATATTTTATTACGGCAGTACATAAAAACATTCGTGGTCTTCAAGTCACACTCACTTCGGAAGTGAGCGAAGTTTGCTGATGCGACTTACCTGCGCAAGTACCTTATACGGCACCCACGGATGGAGTAGGGGTAGCTTATTTTTTCCGGAAACCAGGCGGTTCGGTGGCATTCATACACAAATACCAAAAAAAACGACGTAAAAATACAAAGGGAAGCCGTATTATGTAAAACTTGTTTTTAGAAAACAGAACACGTGATAGCAAAAGGGATGTTTTTTTATACGACTTTACGCACGTGGACGTTTCGGGGGATACACGTGAGTAAAACCGTACATAAGTAAAAACTTGAATGGCAAAAATAACAAAATCTTGAAGATAATTCCGATCTAAGCCCAAATCAGGGGGTCTACTCCCTAAGCACGAAGTCCGTGGTTTCGGCCTTAGTTACGAGCGTTTCCTACTCCCTATCACCTACGGACATACGATTATTTCGGGGCACGAACTAAGAATGAATGACAACACGATTTGACAGTTGTCCCTACTAACGATGTGTTTTTGCCCGTCCGAAAAGTTGAACTTGACACTTGTGAAGTTGTGACTTAGGGAGTAGGTCCCCAGATTTCACAAAATACCCAGAAACAATGCGTTTTGTTGAATCAAAATATGTATACACAATGATTTTCAATTCTAGTTTTGATTTGAACCAATTTTTCATCATTATTAATATAACACAAAGTCGCTTCCCGCTGTATGTCCCTATGTATGCTTAGATCTTTAAAACTACGCAACGGATTTTGATGCGGTTTTTTTTAATAGATAGAGTGATTCAATAGGAAGGTTTATATGTATAATACATTGCACCGGGCGAAGCCGAGGCGGGTCGCTAGTTCAATAATAAGAACTTCCTCTTGTCCTTTTCCTAACTACATTGGGAAAAAAATAGGAGGAAGTCTAACCATATGCTGCTGAATACCAGTATTTTCCATGGAGCGACTGCCATCATACCTCCACAACCCTGTTACTGGGTAATGCCGATATCGTAAGGTTAGACCGGTTGTCAGACTTTCGGGCTTCTGGTTACCCGTAACAACTGTTATGATAGGGATTCGTACGTTCGAACTACGAACCGAAATAATCCCAGTTCCAATCGTTCGGAATCATTTTCAAGAGTAACCCTACTGCAAATCAGACATTCCTGACTTAATATACTTGCCTTTGCCTCACAAACATATACACAAGTTTCCACGATCTCACACACCCCTATGTAACACTATATTATAATATATACAACGGGTGATGTAAGCCTGACTAACATCTGGTGCCCGAGGCATCCGTCACTTAGCTATCCCCTGTCGCATACGAGACAGGGCTGGGAGGAAATACAAGGTAAGGAGGATCTATTGAAAATGCGTGCGCATTCGTGTACTTTGGAAAAAAAAACTTCGTCACCATTGTCGTAGAAACACATAGTCAGCGCTCAAAAAAATCCGAACCGAATGTAGACTTTAACGTGAAAATTAAGTCAATGGGTGGGTGCAGTCGAATTTTTGTATAGTAAATTAGTTATTTAAAAAAACAAAAACCCGACTGCAAATGAAGCGAACTAAAACAATGAGAACTGAAAAGATATAAACAAGACGTACTTCTAATCATAATATAAATAACGTAAAATTTTAACAGTTTAAAAAAAATACGTTATCAAATCATAAGTAATCATAGCATGCAGTCGGAGGCTACCTACGAATTATGTAATTCGCAAATCTATCCAGCCGTTGGGCTGCTTCGAGGGAATAAAGAATCAAACATACTTAATTTATGATAGGTATATAGAATAGACACATAGATATATAAAGCTTTGGAGATGATGATAATATTGCCCAGTACCAGTGGCGTAGCTTGCCCTAGAAGGGCCCCGTATCAAAATTTGTCGGGGGGGGGGGGGGGGGGGGGGGGCTTCTAGTCAACTGTGCCGAAGCCCAAATCGAGGATAAAGATTTTTCACTAGGAATAAGTACTTGTTCCATGGTTGTTTGACTTGTATGGAGTGCCTGGGTGTGCTGATTTTAGCGTTTAAGAGTTTAGAGCAGCGGTTCCCAGACTTTTTTTCTCATAGACCACTTTCAAAATTTTGCTGGTTCAGCTACATTTCTACCATATTACCATATGAAATGTGAAGATTAGATCTTTTTGTTACGCCAACGTAGACCCCCGTCGCGTCTCCCGTGGAGCCCTGGGGGTCGAGCTGGACCACTTTGGGAACCTCTGGTTTAGAGTATGGCGTACGGCCTAAGAGCTTGAGTGAGATAATGGATAATATTTTACGAATCTTTGCTTACACGTTGGGGGCCCATGTAGCTCGGGGGCCCGTATCATTGATACGGCTGATAAGGCGGTAGCTACACCCCTGCCCAGAACAGTAGTACAAGTAGTAATACCATCTACAAAAAGTCTACATAAAACTATACATATATCTCGTACTTAATAATAATACCATATGACCCAAATAATAGTTTTGGTAAAAAACGGTAGATAGCGCGCTAGAAAATTCAATTAAAAACGCTCAGTTATCAGTGCCCCCAAAACAAACAACTTGGTAGGTACTTTGTTTTCAAAAATGTACTAGGAGAACAAGTAGATAAGGAGCTTGTTATTCAAAATCGTATTTTTGAGTTTGCAGAAATAGTTGCGCAACCAGATATCATTGTGCGTCCCACATGAGAATAATTACATTAATAATATTGATTTCCTTATCATTTGTTATTTAGGCTATTCGATTATTCAATGTCATTATCGTGGCCTATTTAATTTTGACTTCCGCGCTGTCTATCTGGAAAGTTTAGCTAACATCCGGTTTCTGAATTGAGAATTCTAGGTGGTACAGGCAGTACTAAGTAACATTTGAGTACGGAGTTGTCAAAATAATGACGGATTTCAAAGCATTTTTTTGACAAATCCGTACTCAAATACTACTTAAGTATTGCTTATCCCGAATTCTCAATTCAGAAACCGGAGGTAAGTTCTGTATAACTAATGGATGGGTGAGTCCATTCTAAGCAGCGGAACCACTCCGTGCCTTCAAGAGAACGTCCCTATTGTCATTAAAAGGGCAACTGGAAGATGACCTCAAAACATGCTTTGGAAAAAAAAACATTGTACCTATAGATGAGATCCTAACACCAACTAACTGCGAAGAGCTGATGATTTTGAAACGGCATAACTAATTTGCATCGAACATAAATCTAAAACCATCCCAAATAATACAGATTCCTACTAGAAAAACCGCATTTTAATCGGTTCATCCGTTTAGGAGCTACAATGCCATAGACACACAGACAGAAAAGGGTCCTAACTTATAAAACACCCTTCTTTTTGCGAACTAACTACTCAATAAACTATAACGTCATCATTGCCTCTTCTAAATACCTCGCGGCAGCTAAACATGAAGCGATAATAAATTCTTCTAACGCCAATATACAATACCGTTTCTAATCCGAAGTACCAGGCGAGCAGAAAGCTAAAAGGGTTATTAGAATTAGGAAAAACTAAGGCGGTGTGTAGGTAATAAGATGACGTAAGCTAAGTGACGCGGCCGTGTACACATGTGCCTCGAGCATCAGTCACCTCGACTTGAGTCCCCGCGTGGTTTGCCCCCGGCGGCGACAATAGGGTTGTCGACGATTAGAAGAATAATTATTTTTAGCTATCATTTATTTGCTATAGGAATTATGGTAGATTTTTACTGTTTCATATATGAAAATTATGTTATCGATAGTCATGTTTGACTTGACTATTATTTTATTATATTCATTAGAAAATTTAAATTGTTCTGATTAACAAAACAATTAGGACATTACAAATTTTATACATAGCAGGAGTTTCCCAGGCATTGAATTACTCAAATCTTGCATAATTTACTAATAAATTAGTTTACTACAGTTTTACATTTAGCTTACCGCAGAAAAGTTATCAATGAGAGTTGCCAAGCAAAATATAATTTTATTGTGTGATAGGAGTTTACCCAAACTGAAAATTACCGGGAATTATTTTGATGCATCACTTATCATCACCTGGAAGGAGATTGAATGTATTGATTATAGTTTGAGTTCGCTACAGTTGCCAGTTACCAGTTGTAAATGCCAATCAAACTCACAACTACTTGATTGCTATTTTGCTATTGGACTATAATTATAATTCCAAAAGCTAGAACGTTGCCTGTTACCTCATCTTATTATCTAGGTATACACATATTGTTTAGTTTTGGACGGTTATAGTACGGCACAACTGTAATAAGTAGCATCGGCAAATTTCGTTTATCCGATCACTTCCGAATTAAGTGCGACTTCAAGACCACAAAATATGTTTATTATTACTGCAGTAAAAAATGATCTTTACGGCTGACGCAATAAGTGTGAGTGGTGTGAAAATGAGCGACTGCCATTGGTTGTTCCATCAGGTACATAGATGTAACTTTTTAATTATGTCGTAATATACCTATCTTGTTTAAAGTTTGAACTGTCAGAATCGATATTCCAACTTCAAAATAATAGTTCCTTTTCCCATCATCATACATTACGTCCACCATTGTACATTGTACATGGGCTTGGAAAGGAATAGTATGTGTGCATTCTCCCTCAACTCAAAAAAATAATACTTGAGAAAATAAGTTAACTTGTGCCTGTCAACCCTACCCACGACGGGAGCAACAGCGCCAGGAGGGGGGTGGCGACGCGACGGGGGCGGAAGTGTCGTGCGTGCGATTTAATTCCATCGCCGCCGCGCCCGGGACACAGGCCCGAGTACACTTGAACTGTAGGGACGGGATAGTAATTTAGGTATCGATGTTATCGGATATCGATTGAATTGATATCATTGATAGGAAATTAGAGGTAATGTTTTTTTCATTACGTAAGCGTTGACATCGAGGCGTACATAAAGTTTTTAGCACAGATTTTAAAAAAACTGTTCACACCCGAGAAAATCACAACTGTATTCGTAATTTAGTTTAGAATAGGAATTACATTTTTTGTAAGCCTAAAATAGTTCTTTCTCTAGTTATACTTATTTTTATAAATGTTAATTAACCGGTTGCGTACCGCCCGTCATCCCAGGACGACACTTAATTGTCTTATCTATTGTGTCTATAATTACGGTGATTGAGAGTTTAATCCATCCGACCCGAATGTACACACGGCTACACTTCAAGCTATGCAAAACCAGTATAAGCTGACGTTACTTGTGCGAAAAGATTATACAAAGCGACGCCAAGATAAACTGGTTTTGTCTAGCTTGATGTGTAGCCGTGTGTACAACCCACATAGAAAAAAAATATCTTTATTAACAAAGGTGGGTACAACATGTCTATCTTAAATTCCTAATCAACAACACAATGTTCAAGGTACATAGTGGTCAGTCTTACTTGTTAAAATTCCCGGCTTTGCACTATCTTTGACAGCTCTGTCGGCAAGGTATCCCTTTATTCAGACAATATGCATAAAATATTAAATAATAATAAAATATTCCTATCGATAAATTTAGCTCCATCACTACGCTCGTGAAAGGCGGTGGAAGCGGCGGGCTGGTCGTAAAATTGCGAGACCAGGTGATTCTGTCGGCGGCGTTACACCTACATACACCCGACACTATGTACTTAGCGCAGGGCTGTCACTGCTGTCAATAATATTAAATAAAGTTATTTTTTAAATCATGTTTGTTGACACCGGTATGTCGTTAAATTGGGAAATCAGGTTTGAGATGGAGATCAGACGTCAGCAGCTCCGTGTCATGTTACACACATTTGTCTCGTCGTATCTGATTGGATTAGGCTGACCCCAAAATGCTTGAGATTTTTTTATATGTAGACTATGTTTCTGGCATTAAAAATAATAATATAATTTATATTGTTTTCTTGCTTCAATTGTCATATTCTGAGACTGGAAGCAGAGTTTATCCGAATTATATAAGGTTAGTCGGAAAGGGGGTACTAATCCGCAGGCCACTTATAGTACGAGTATCACTGACAACTGTTTGAAAGCAAGTGTTAATATTTCAAAATTCGATCATTTTTATTTCTGTGCAAAAAAATATTTTTATTTTAGTTTTTTTTCAAAAATTCTTCGTCCCTGCTTTAGTTACGAATTTAGAAAATGGTGCTTCTAATCCGTGACTCCAAATATGACTTAAAATGTAAACACAGCTGATCATAACTGAGGATAGATAGATTAGGTATAGCGTTTTTTTTTTTTTGTAATCTCTGAGCAGCTGTTTCTCTTAATTTATTGAGTTTTGGGGAAAGTTGTAGAAGAAAAGTTACTCATTATTATGGGTACTTTAGCTTTCGGATTAGTAAATACCCCCTTTCCGACTAACCTTGTATAAACAAAATGATGTTATACATATAAACCATTACACTATGTCATATGTACGTATTGTACGTAATTAAAGGGGTGCAGCCACATTTTAATTAACAGGTGTTTTATAACGTATTTTTTATTCTGTCGTCTTTGTTTTAAGCTAATTAATTATGTTATGTCTTAAGCAGTAGGTAAATTAGTATTTGTTTGGTAATTCTCAGCGAAGAAGCTAAGTAGGTACAGACCAGCACATCAAACTACCCGAAACTGTAAAATTTTCCCAATCAACCTTGAACCTAATGCTTTTGCGATAAAGATGAAAATCTATTAAAGAAAGATAGATTATAGTAGCTTTAAGTGCTGGCGTCAGTACTATGTTATTGAAATCCTTCGATGTTATATTTGCTCGGGTTTATAGTGGCTGCTCGTGAAATTAAGAGACCAGGTGATTATGTCGGTAGCGCCACACTTATATGCATGTACCTTAAGTATATGCTGAACTCAGGGTTGGCGCGTCGCAGAGATAGTGGGACTAATTATAAAATGATATTTTAGTCAGATTTTCATGACTGTTATAAATAAAGTGTTAACGTTAAGATGGGAGAAAATAAAGAAGCAAAAATTACAGTAGCCCAGCGGGATGGGAATGGCGATCAAGAGGTTGTTGTGCGTCCAAATCCCACCTGTTGCACTGCTGAGATGAAACCATCCGTAACAAAATAGTTCCTGTTTCGTTAGTGATATTTTCATGGAAATACTTTTCTCTCTCTTTAGCGATAGTAAATTGAGTAGGTATGGCAAGTACTGGCAAATTACTCATAAATAGTTAATCCGCAATATTTTATATCGATAGTCAGTCTCGTTCGTTGGGTATTGACAGATAGGATGCACCGCTTAGAGGTAACTGAGGTGATGTTAGGTTAAGCTGGACATGTCCTTCATTCCTACTCCGTTACCTTTTAATTCCAACTTCGTTACCAATTCCTGACGGTAAAACGTTCTTTATTACATTTAAAAATAGGGGTACATGAACTACCTTAGCACAACCCTGTTCCAGTAAACACGGTATCCCGTACTTACGTGTAGTACGTGCGACGTTACAAACTTGTGTTGTACCAGATATTACATCAACTATACATAACACCGCGTTGTGTACTATGTACAGAATTCTGACAGATACTGAATATACATGTACAACGTTACACTTACCATCCCTAATGATGTTAGCAAGTAAGACGCAATGGTTGCTACGAATCTTGTATTTGAGATTTGATTCTCTGATATTTTGTAAGTGTTATTTATTTATTTATTATGGCTCTCCAACGACTTATTCACTAATAAACATGCAATAATAAATTTTGGGGATTTTGGATTATGGTGAACTCGTCACTTACAGGAGTGCACAGCACTTGCAAAATTATAGCTTATAGCAGTACACTACGATTAACAAAATTAACAAAAAAAAGAGCGAGCGATTGTGACATATTGGAAGTTTTGAGATAGGATAGGATTCGCAAGCGAATGCAACAATTTTCTTACAGAAACAGCCCGTAAATGCCTAATTACGATATAGTGAGTACCCATCCCTTTATTAATCTTGTTTCTGTTATTGGGTTTTTCGCGTGGAATTTCTCAGTAGCAGCCCGGAATGTGGATTTTTGTCCGGTTGATGGCAATAGACTCGCGCCCGATATATAAGGTCTTACTTTAATAATCCACCATATTTTGCATAGTGCCTTGGTAAATACTAAAGATGATGTACCTACCCCAAAAAATTAAATCTGAGGGTTTAAATGTACTTACTTTCTGTTAAAAAAATTATTTACTAAATCAATCAATTAATTAATTTACTGGTTCTTTTAGGTGTAATAGCGTGTACGGCGCTAGCTATCGACGCGGGACATTACCGTGACGTGGGGCAATTTTCTTGCATGGATGTTATAACAACTTAGAAAACCAGTAACAAAATAAATGACTTCTAAAACAGTTTTGACAAAAAAAACAACTGATTTAATTTTTAGTGATACCTATATTATCTTCAGCAGTCACTTAGACGCTACCATATCGTGGATTATTAAAGAAAGACCTTATATTACGGTGAAATGAGGCTGTACTATAATACACCTCTGGCCAATTTTTTGAGAACACAGGCATGATGTTAGGTTTTGTTATGATATTTTGTATTTTACCCGCTTTTCAGTAGAATGATTCAATGTAGACATACTAAACTTTGGTTAAATAAATCGTCACTTTCCGCGCTAACTATCGTAACTAGCAATTGATAATTTTTCAGAAAAAATCCCACAGAATGGCGTATCTGCTTCAACTGAATAGAAATAAATAAATAGATACCTTAGGGCTTTAGGGCAACTACTAACCAAGCCAAGAGCAATATAAAAAAGTTATTAATTCTTTAATAAAGCCACAGCTAACGCAACTACTGAAAAATTATCAATTGCTAGATACGACAGTTAGCGCGGAGGGGGACGAAATATTAACAGTGGTTTTCGAAAGCTTAATCTACGCAAAAATTAACTTATCAGCTGTCAAATCTCATGTCAAGGGATGTGATTGGTTGATAGTATTTTGCTCAACCAATTACATCAGTTGACGTGAGATTTGACAACAGATTAAATTGATCAGCCGTCCAGAAACAGGGATTATACAGATAAAAGAATATTAGTAGTAGCTGTCGTTTACTCAGAACTGCTCGTAAGCAGTTTCAAGTAAAGTTCTGAGGTAAAGACTTAGATAAATCCTAACTAATATTAAATGCGAAAGTAACTCTGTCTGTCTGTTACCTCATCACGATTAAACTACTGAACCGATTTTGATGAAACTTGATAGTCTGGAAACCGGAGAAAGACATAGGTAACTTTTTTTTTAAAAATAACGTGGGAAACGCGATAAACGAAACCACGCGGGCGACCTCTAGTTCCTAATATAATTATAATAAATAGGCATTTATTATTTGAGAATTTTTACTTTCTATAATAGCGTAAGAGGCTAAATAAGAAGAACAAGCAGACAGTGGCGTTGGGTGAAGTTTCTTAAAAGGGAAGCCGGACCAAAAAATGCTTACCTTGCTCAAGTGTTATGCGTGATTTCCAGCAACTACCTACTCGTTTCGAAAGGGAAGCCGATAGGAATCGAGTTGTATGGAGCCTTCGCCACTGCAAGCAGAAGAAGTACTAAGCCGTAGCTTCAAACTTCTTCTACTTGTTCCTTCTAGCTTTATTCCGACATATTTCTAGAACCCGCTTTAAAACTAACACTCTAACACTATGCCTAGTATTATGCCTCCTTGGTACTCAAGTGAAGCTTGTTAGCCCTTCTACAAGTACAACAGTAACCCTTGGGGCGCTCAACTATCTCAATTATTGATAGAGTATCGTTTTCAGAACCGAATCGGTATCGAGTTATGGGAGTAAATCGAGGAAAACGATACTGCAGCTATAAATGAGGGAGCAGCTTTAGTGATTCACTCTCATATCGTACACTTGATATGTGATATTCCAAGTTTTAAATAGGAATTTTAATATTACCGGTAGATAAAATTGTACTATTGATTTTTTCACTTTAAGTACAACGGAATACGCTTAATAATTCGCAAACAATAGCCCAAAACCGGTACGGAGTTCCGATTCCAAATAATAGAATAGTGCACACGCATATTTAACTAAAAGTTATAAGGAAAGTAACTAGCTTCTGCCGTTAATTAAGCTCAAAAAAACCCTTAACACACTACTAAAGTTTCCATAATAATATAATTCAATCGTGATTCGAAAGACACGTGGCGCCATCTATGAACGTTATCGTTGTTTTCCTCGGAAACAGTACTTTTTTCGGGATGAAAGGTACCCTACGTCCGTTTCTGTACACCTGACAACGTATATGCAAAATTTTAGGATGATCGGTTCAGTGGTTTAGGCGTGAAAAGGTAACAAACAAACAAACTTACTTTCGCATTTATAATATTAGTTAGGATTACAGGCTATCCTTTTCCCAACCATGATTGGGTCGGCTTCGAGCCTAATATAGAAAAAAAAACCTTTTTTTTCTTCAGCTTTCATTGTCCAACTTCTGGGCAAAGCCCTCCCCCAAAATCTTCCACGTACTCTTTTCCTGCTCCACCTCAAACCAGTCCCCGTGACACGCGTCTAGGTCATCTCGCCACCTCTTTCTGGGTCGACCTCGGACACAAGAACCCATTTATAATAATAATAGCCTACATATCCTACAAAGATGTATGAAGATGAAGATATTCACACATATATATTCCCTGCGGCTCTGAAGCCTGCAGCTCAAGCATATGGAAATCCCCTGTCCACATAACACGACATGTCTCATCGGAACACGGAGCTTTGTTGATTGTGACAGTGAAAATTCCCTTGAAATCCAGTTGAGTGGTGTGCATAATTATGTGCCCAGTACGGCGATATCTGGATTTTTTGTACACACGTTTGGATTTATAGATCCGGCTGACATGTTTGATATTTTTCATTCACACTAGTCGGATAACCCCGAAAAAGGCACGTACACACATCAAAAAAAGTTTGCGATCACTTTGAAAAATTATGTAGCCTTTTTGAAGCCGAATTTTCTAATCGGGATTCAAAGCCATAATTATCATGATAAATATAGATTGATAGTTATCTAGATAAATATAAATCAGATTTCAGTTGGACTTTGAATTCGGAATCTTCACATACATAATTATGATAGTGATCGCAAACTTTTTTTGATGTGTGTAGGTAAAGCCGTTAACAATACTAAACCAAAAAAGTAATGACAAAAAAAATATGTTGGCCCTATTTTTAATGCAAGCAACAATATGGACTGAGAATAAGAATGCTAATGTGCTAGTACCGTTCTGGACGATAGACTGAGAATCATTTAAACCTCATTGTTTAATACCATTCAATATCAATACCATCTTAAGTATCTATCGAAATGGTTGACGATATTGATTTCAAAAGAGTAACGATGGAGTTTCTTGCCGGCTTTTCTCTATAGGAAACGACAAATTTATACCATGCACCTAAAGACTTTTCTATATTTACTAATGATATAGAAAACCGATTAAATGCCAATTCGAGTAGAATTTTGACACTTACTTCTTAGCAATACCCCCAATAAATGTTTTTTTTTTTATTACTTAGAAAGTCGGGTAAACGTCTATTCAAGTAGAATTTTGGCACACTTCTTAGCAATACTCCCAGTAAATATTACCATGACACAATTTAAACCTTAGTTATTCAGTAACTTATTTCACGGAACGATGACACAAATCCCATTGTTCACCTTATTAAGTTAAGTGAAGACTGAGCCACAGCCACAAGTATACGCGTAAAAGAAATCAATCCCTTTAGTTTCTTTATAAACTGAAGCCCGATGTCAGCCAGCTTATGTAACCGGCGGAGTTCTGTTAAAAGAATTTAAACCATATAAGTTGGATTTTTTGCTGGAATCGTATTTATCATGCTGTGTTGTTACTGGAACTGAGTGTTGTTTTTTTTTATAAATTGGAGCGTGGTGTACGCACGGCTACAGATCAAGCTATAATTTCCAGTATAAGCTGATCTCGCATTGTATAGGATTTCCTTACAATGAGAGGTCAGTGTAAACTGGAAATGTGTAGACGTGTGTACATTAGCAATATGTTTTATTTAGTGTTCTGTTCTTCCTAGCCTTTTCCCAACTGTCTTGGGGTCAGCTTCCAGTCTAACCAGATGCGGCTGAATACCAGTATTTTACACGGAACGACTGCCATCAGACCTCTGCAACCCGGTTACTCGGCAATGCCGATATCCTAAGGTTAGACGGGTTGTCAGACTTTCGGGCTTCTGACTACTCGTAATGCCTGCCATAGGTATTCGCATGGCACCCGGGACCTTTAACGTGCTCCCCGAGGCACCGAGGAGCCACGTTTTTTTTCGTTTTAACCAAAATTCTAACTTATAATCACCAACGTTTTCTTCTGTTCTGTTCTAAGCGTTAAATACTTTAATATTGGTAACACTACAACAATTACAGGAATCGTATCTTATCATATAGTCATAACGAACTAATACCACAAAAAAATTGTTTCATAAAACATCGATAATTATAATCCTTCACACAAGCACATCCCTATCGCATGCCGAGGGCGATTTACGGGCGCGCGACAAGTCGCAAACTGGCGCAAACTCAGGTGACCGCGCGACCGTACCTACCTAACGGCCAGTACCTACCGCACGGGACACTTCACCACACAATGTAAGTTTGCAGAAGCTCCACAACGAATCGCTCGAGCGATTTTTTAGAACAAATTAGAACTGAAATGTTTACACGATAACTAACAATTTATTGCGACTGTTCCTTTGTTCACTTTTTAAAAAGCTTTCAATTCTTCAACGGCAATGACTTCGGCAAAATTTTGTTTCACCGTCTGCGTGATCGGGGTTATTTTTGCATATTGTAAGCTCTAACAAACCTTCCGATTTAAGATTTTTTGGCGCCCAACATTTTATCCCATTGATTTACGATGATTGGCCCCGAGATTCAGAAACTTTTTTGCTTGGTGGTAGGATCTATAATTCTATACGGTCCGCCTGGCTAGCTACTACCCTCACATTAAAGTCCGGCGCCAAGCAGTTTACTGTGTTCCGTCGTGTGTATGTGAGAGCCAGAGGGGTACCTAGAGGGGAATCCCTCTAATAGGTATCTCTGTTACTTGGATTCGTGTGCTCCATCTTAGACCCTGTCTGCGCTTACCATCAGATGCGACGAGAGTCAAACGCGTCCAAGGTAAGTAATAAAAAAAACCTTGCAATAGGTCTATTGTCAACCGATTCGATTTGATATCAACGTTTTCTCGTACACACGGCTACACATCAAGCTATACATTTCCAGTTTACACTGACCTCTCATTGTAAGGAAATCCTATACAATGCGAGATCAGCTTATACTGGAAATGTATAGCTTGATCTGTAGCCCTGCACAAAACGAGATACCAAATCGGGTACTGGTCACACACACAGATCCAATGTCATACATATAAACTAATAATATTAAAGAGGTAAAGTTTGTAAGTTTGGATGTAGGAAGTAATCTCCGAAACTACTCAATGGATTTTGATGCGATTTTCATCTTAATTTAATGGTAATTTCTTCCGAAAGCTGTAAAACTTACCCGAGCCACGGCGGATCGCTAGTAAGTTATAATCTGATTGGAAGGTTTGTAATTTCTAGAATCTTAATGTAGTTTTAACCTACTGATTCTATCTTTTTCGTGGCCAGACCACTCGGGACAGATACCTACAAACGCGGCCCGCATCAACTACCTACGGCTACGTGAGAAATACATGCTGTGGAGTGTGGGACATGCACTATACGTAGCTATGTGTGTGTTGCCCGCAATACACGTTCTCACACATCACCTGCTCAGTGGGTGTCAGATGTAGCGTGCATACATAATATTAGTAGTACTGACGGGTTGAGCATAATGGCAATGCATTATTTGAAGCCGCGTTTTGTTGTGAAATATGATTGATTCTGGGTTTTAGGGGGGGAAAGCAGTGGGCTATGCGGCCCGATGAGAACATTATCCCTAAGGGTTAATTATAGGCCTTCCTTTTTTTACCTACAGATTCTATCATACGTGCTGGGCCGCCAGAGCAGAGGCAGCCGGACGCTAAAAGTACGCAGCCAGACAAATTGATACGATGTGTACGGTTCGCTAAGGCTGATGGTAACTGAATCCGACCCGTCACGCCAGTTGCAACGTCAAAATTTTGTTACAAAGCGGAGGCCTGAACATTTTTGGTAATTGGCAGAATTATTGTGCTGCAAAAAATAAATGCAATTTACGTAGGTGTTAGTATAGGGATTGTTGGATTGGCAGAGAATATGAAGTAGCATGGACTAATCTTTTGCAACTCAGTTTATAACCTGCAGTGGCTGCACTAATTGCGAATGAATATGAAATAGTTTCGTAATTCTCTTTCATTTTTTTTTCAAGATGATAAAATTGTGTTTTATGCGTATTTAGGTCAATCTTTCTATTAAACAATTCTGAGATAAAAAAATTTACAATCTTTTTGAAAGGAAAAATAAAAAGTACCCACCCTACCTATTAAAAACCGCCGGATCCTTCGTTTCTCATTAAATTAATGACTGAAGATATTCCACTATATTAATTGATAATTACGGGCGGATACCAGGCGTACATAGCTTGCAGGAGTTATATAACTCCCGATAAATTTCATCGGCGCGCCCTGCAGGCGTCGCGTTACAAGTAGCACTCGACGCTAATGACGCACTTGTTCCCGCCCGCTGCCGCCCGCGTACTCCGTGCTCGCCCCTTCTAGTCAGCCCGTTGCCCGCGCTTTCTCGCAATTGCCCCGTGTTTGGGTGCAATTTCGCTGGAAGCGCGTGGCGTGTTGGGGCAAAATTCAATTTGGGGTATTGCATAACCGTCACACGGGTCACACCTATTAGGCACTCTTCCCACCAAACCTAACGCTCGCTCACAGTCAGCCGTGAGGTCTATTTATTCGAAGAGAAGTTGGCTGCTCACCGTAGTTTACGCATGCAGTGGGAACTTAACCAAACCGACTTTTAGGCGGCTGACTATGCGTTTGATGTGGAACCATCCCTTAAATCCGAGAGTTTGGCAGAGGTGCCACCCTCGGCGCGGCCAGTTTGTCGATGTCTCTTATCAGGCCCATGCCCAATGGTGACATGAGGCGAGCATGCAAAGACTATCGAGGCTATTTATCGAAAACATTCGATTCCATTCAATCTGGGTGGGTTGCAGCCAGCAATCTAGAGAAAAATGAAGCCAATACCGTTATAACTTGTCCAATGAGGCAGTAGGAGTTTCATATCCTTGGTTTTCCTTCATATCAGACTGTTTTCTTGTGGTTTTGCAGCCGACGCGAAGCCAGCAAGCATAGCATACTTAACACAAGGTTTGTCGTCGAAAGCATAGAAAAAATGACATTCTGTCATTATGAATGTGTCATTTCGTCTATGTTTCGCCTGCTGGACAAGTCCTGCTCGACCTATTCTAAGGAGGCTGATAACAATAGTACCTATGCATAATGCATGTCACTTTACCAAAGGCCTTATGGCAACCTTTTGTAGTTAGGGACTGCACCTCTGGGCGCACCTTCGATAGATAAGGATTTATACGCGCGTTTGGCCTGTTGACTTTTGCATTTTATCGGTTACCAATTAAATTCGAAAATTAAAGGCGCGTTTTCAATTTTCGAATGTTCCAATCTGCTAAAATTGTCGAACGGTCGTACCCAGTTTTTTTGATGCAAACTACAGTGCGGTGCATCGTTGCGGCGCTGTAAGTAACTGCAACGCAGATGTTGCGAGGGTTCACAGTCTTGTGAGTGGGTTGTAGAGCTAACCTGTTGTACGGCATACTATTTCGTTGCAGAACGATCTGACACTACCTTTACGCAATACGAATTGTGCCCTACTCAACCCTTACCGTTTCTGAGAATATGAAATGCCATAATAATAAGTTAATGACCCTTCTTTGGCTTCGCCGATGTGATAACCCAATCAAATCGGTGGACAGGCGAATTGTTCAAATTGCGTATAAGAAAAAGAAGTTTTACGAACAACTTTATTCGTAAATTAATTTCGCGCCTTGCATTACGGTCACATCCAGTCAGTCTGGCTCTTCGGTCGACACGGGCGCCACAAGAACAATGCGTCTGAGCGACGTCGTCGCCGCGCGCCAGCGGAACACCCGCCGACTTATTTTTATTTATTTTAGCCAGCGACGCTTTATTTAATTCGTCCCGTATTTATTGCAGCAGATCTTGTTGCTACTTGTTGAAATGTTGGCCCATGTCGCTTCTTCAAGCTAAGGTGTAACTGGAAATTGCGTTTCTTGGGTTCAAATTATAGTAATTTTAACCCTTAACCACTGACGTACGTCTGAGAGACGTACGGACGCACTTTAAACCATTATAACTTTTAGTGTCGTACGCGCACAAACTTGGCCTTCCCTGTACCTTTCTAGGATCCTGTGAGGCACGCGAAGCGGGGGCAAGGGCTTGTGTGGTGCGCCTCTATCAGGTAAAGATTGACTTCATAACGTCTGTGAGACGTAGCGTCAGTGTTAATGTCAGTTTTTATGTTTTGGGTTAGTTTTTGTTTTAGGGCTTAAAAGGCGTAAAATGGCTTCTAATAAACGCCGTTCAACTGTTGGATGCTCGACATCAAATAAACAGCCTCGAATCAAGTTAACCAGTCAAATTTTGAGAGTTTTGTAGTGGAAAACTGTACTTTTTCGGAGTCTAACGATTTATAAGCTGATGAGCATGAGATGCCGGCACCAGAGTCTGCAATTAACTCTGAAGAGTTATTGGAGATTTTGGATTTGTATTTTGGATACTTCATAATACAAATTCATATTCTAGAGATAATTTCATTTTATAATTCTACGAAAGGCAGCGTTGTTTTCAGTGTTCAAAACCTGCTTGTAACACATGCCGTCAAAAAGACGTTTACAATATTATAAAGTGCCATTTTCCCATTATAATTTTATGATCATTATATATATTTTACAGTGTTATCAGTTCTGTATTAAAAATAGACTGATAAATTTAGTTTACAAGTCGTAGGAAGAGAGACTATTTTTGTTACAGTTGATTTTTTGAAGTTTTTGATTTTGATATAAAAATAAATACTTAAAGTGCCGGTATTACTTTCGCTATATTTATTGGATACCCAAGATATTAAACTAACAATATATAAACAAAAAAAAACTATATCATAATCCAATAACTGATTAGGGGCATTTAATTAAAGCATACGTCTCATAGACGTATGTCAGTGTTAATGTAAGTAAATACACGTCAGTGGTTAAGGGTTAAAGTTGAATACAATTTTTTTCTTCCTCTTTACTTTGGCCAGGCATTATTATTGATTGATATGATGCATAATTCTTGAAAGGAATTCGGGGAAGTCTGCTGCCAGAAGAAATACTTCTTGCAGGAAGAAAATAGAATGTGGATGATGCATCATTCACCACCAGTCCAGCTAGCTACAGCAGCCAAGAAAAATACTTGAATTTACCCATGCGCCTGGCAGGAAACAACTGCAGACCATCCATTTTTCACATAAAACTTAATCTAATCTAATCAAGAAAAACGTTTTTCCTGTATAAAAAAACTGACCACTCCAACCGGTGACGACATTTACCGGCGCGGCGCTACCAGGCTATCATAAATTACAAGCTAGCGGCATTGCACTAGCGGTCGGTAATTACGATTCTGCAAACTTCAGTTGCAGTTGACGCGAGCTAAATTCAACCTTATTCCTAGATAGTTAAGAGTTTTATGAACTGTAAAGTGACGTGTCAAAGAGTACGGGGCAGTCTCGGTCGGCGCATGCAGGCGCGGCGACGCTGATGACGCGTAATTAGAACACGGCGGGATTCTGAAACTATCGAATTTCGGAATCGAGTGGACTCGTTACACATTGAATTGGATTTCGATTGTCTTGATAACGGTATTACGGTGTTCCATTTTCTCTTATCGTTCTTGAGATAGGTAGGAGGTATTAATTAACTTCTTTGTAAGTGATCGTATTTGGATGTCGACGAACGAACGGGACTTAAAGATTTATTACTCAACAATTGCTGATGCCTTAGTACCTAACGCCCAATATCAGTACCTAGTATGTCCGTCCTCCATTGAATTGATAAAGTGTCTGCTACACACATTCCACTTGTAATAAAAGGCACTTATCCAAATCGCAGTGTCACAACAGACCTCAACAATCTCGCCCACACATCCATTATTCGGCCCAACGCTACGTAATTATCACCGCGCCTCTAATTATTATACGCGCCATGCCTCAACATGCCTCAGGTTGCCTCGGGTCACCTCGGGGTTGCCTCGACCTGCCACGGTGTCCGGTTAGCATCCTAATGCGCACGGAATTTTCATGATTCACTTGTAAAAGGGGTTTGAATTGCGATGAAACGGTTGTGTGAGAGTGACAATTATTATGGCAAATAACAATTAGTAATGCAATATGTAGCTTGTCAGCTAGCACTATGCAGACGGGTCGTTGGCGACGAATTTAACTCCTAAACTGAATGCACTAATCACAGAAATTTTCTATTGCATTAATTGTCAGCCTAATATGGTAGGTATTCGACAACTTACAATTTAGTTTTAAATTAAAGAAAGTATAAAAAGAACACGATACGTGACAAAATAAATAATATCGATGAAAAAATAGTGAAGATACACGCTTTGGAAGGTTATTGAGCAGGCATTTTCTGTCCATATCACGCGAAACGGATATTGTAGTGTTGTCAAGTCACTATGAAGTTTTTAAGGTAGATTTCATATGGTAGTAGTGTTGTCCATCTTGTGAACATTTTCAAATCGTTTATAAGGGCGCAATTACACTTACCTCCGGATTCTGAATTGAGAATTCTAGGATAAGCAGTACTTAAGTAACATTTGAGTACCTACGGAATTGTCAAAAAAATTACAGATTTTAAAGCATTTTTTTGACAACTCCTTACTCGAATATTACTTGAGTATTGCTTATCCCGATTTCTCAAATCAGAAACCGGAGGTAAGTCGTTTACCCGAATCGGATGCCTATGATATTGCCCGAATTCGGGTAAAGTCAAAGTAATTTCAATACCTACCCGAATTGGGCAAACCACCAAGTGTAGCGCCATAACTTAGGCATTTTACTAAAATAAATATTTCATTGTTTTTTCAATTTTGCTTATTATTTTAATTTCGATATTTCTAATAAAAAAATTATAGTCAAGTTCCCTATTCATCTGAAATCTAAATAATGAAAATTTCAAAGCAAAGTTTAAGTATATTTGACAAGTTGAGATATTCTGTTACCAAAGCATTCAGAATATTCAGCGATTTCGTTTGCTTAACTTTATTATAATAATTTAGCATCGAGTGACTAAAAGTGACTTCCACAATCACTTCTTTCATCCCTTATCATTTACGAAAACATTACCATAAAATCGTCAGACCAATAACGGCGCACTTTAACAACACCATAAGATTGCAGACCACGGTATCAGCCATAAAGCGGTAACAATTCACCATCGTAAAGCAACCACATCACCGACCGTCATAAATAACAAGCGTAAAGATGTTTTCAACAGATGGATTTTTGGTCGTTCGTAAACAGAGGTCGTTTTTTGAATTTTATACTAGGACTGTAGAATTTTTAGGGTTTTGTTTTGGTTAAAGGTTTTAATGACACCTTTGATAAGGTAGGACGTTTGCTTTTTTTATTTAAATGTGATTTTTAAACGTTTTTACGTGCGATGGAATGAGTAATGTAACAAAGCGTGGTTTAGCTGGCTGGTGTTGAGGTATTGAGACTCTTCAACTAAGGATTAACGTGGGTAAAGTGCAATAAACCCCGCCGAGTACATAATTGACCTGTTTTGCGCAAAACAGGTCAATCTACTTTATTAATTAACTTTGTAATCGATAATTACTCCATTTTATATGAATTAAAATACTTTAAATATCGAATTTCTGCCCTATTCGAGATTTGTATTGCTTTTAGGCGAGTTATTCCATAAATCGATAAGTTAACCCTGTATATCTTGTTTTCAGCAACAAATTTCATAGTCGATTGTTGACACTACCCACCTAATCGACTAACCCGTTTTCGATACTACCGGTAGCGTCACACAATCGACGCCAAATTACTAGGGGCGCAGAGTTGATAACAAGCTAAACTGAACACTTATCGTTACGGGCCGTGCGAATGAATCAATCAATCAACGTGGTGGAGGGAAAGTGGCGCGGATAATGAGCGGGGCGGGAGGCGCCGCGAGATGGCGTACCCTGAGCGCCATTATGGCGTGAGGTGCAGAGTAAAGTGATAAGACAAAGCGGGAAATACAGTGGAAATGATAAAGTGGATAGCTTTTACTTAGGTATTTCATTCATCAAGATTTTACCCAGTTTTGTACTTTTAGCTTTATTAGTAACATCGTTATGGATATGGTACAAAAAGTTTGGGGGCCTAACAGAATCATTTAATTGTGTGTGAGTCACGAAAACCAAAATCAACAATGTCTAACAAAGTACAGAAATTAAAATAACGTTCTACACGTCTGTCAGACGAACAGTTTAACATTAAAAATAATCTACCTCACTAACTTATAAAATACTGCTACCTATCTTTACAAATTAAACGTGCCTTACCTACATAAATTCGCTCCGCGTCTCACCGTGACTGCACTCCGACAGTCCGACGGGCGAAAAGGCGGAAATCCGCTGAGAGTGTCTCGACAATACAGCATTATAATTTCCTTGCCTGCTCACCTCCCCCGGCAGCAAATAGCGTGAAATTTTAAAAACATTACGCTCCGTCGCTTCCGGTGTTGCCGTATTAATATCTGTCTAGGTAACAACCTATTTGGCGAAATTATTGTGATTTGAAATTGGCGTGTTCGGTGTTGTTGGCATGACAAAAATTGTAATACAGTATTTGCACGGAATTCAAGTGTTTTTTTATGGAGGCGAGGGTTAAAGAGTGAGGGCTCAGTAGTCAGAACCTCTTTATAAGCTATTGAAGTGTATGGATGTCTTTTGGCGGCCTATATCCGACGTTGACGTGAAGGTAAAGGGAAACATCGTTAGGAAACTTGCACATCTGAGAAGACACGAAAATTTCTTTTGATGGATTAAGTAGTCCACTAACCCGCACCAGATCAATGTGTTGGTTTAAGGCAGAAGGTCTTCCCGTTGTATGTTAGGAGATGTGGTTTCCGCACTTAGTCCTTTAAGTGGACCATTGTACGTGGGCCATGGCGGCCATCATTCCAGCGAGCCCACCTCCTTCCAGAAGCAGATTAGGGCTCTCAGTCCGCTCAGAACATTTGCGAGTGATTTCGGTGCACCAAGGGTTGTCTCTCGTATTCGGGTGACCCCTGTGCATTCCAGGAGCACGTGTGCGACCGTTTCTTCGGCCCTCATACATGCTCTGCACAGAGGGCTATCCGTTATGCCTATCGTGTGGAAGTGTTTGTAAAGTCTTTCCGTTCTGAGAAGAAGCCGCAAATAAGCTGACTATGCTTACGGAACTGTCAAAAATTCCGCTATATTCTACTGATTAAATTAACTCATTAATTTTACATTGCGTCCGCGCTTCTATGCTAACTGCTTTAATGACTATGCAGTAGACTCGTAAATAATGAAATTGGATAATAAAACTATTTTTATGCGTGATCAGTTTCAAACTTCCAATCAAAGGCGTAAGTGCTTGCAAGAGGCCTATGTACTATGTTTGGGTTCAATATTTGATACGCCACACGCCCATTACCTAAGCTTACAATTTATATTAAAGTATTTGTTTTACGCAGTTGAGGCAAATGATTACTTAATGACTCGTAGAGGATACGAAAGAACAGTAATCAGTCACATTCTATGCGCCATTACCATCCTAAAATCAAAATACACACTTTTTGTGCCGTGTTTTTTTTTTGTCACTAATAGCTGTAAGTTTTGCGAAACATTAATGTTTACTAAAAGTAAATCCATCAACTTCTTCTCTTTACTCCGCAGAGTTCGAAATATTTAAGTACATATAGATCTAAAAACAAAAGTACCTAAGTCATGTCGAGTGTCCGTTCAGCGAGGGATGAACAGGGGGAGCAAGTGGCCGGAAAAATACAGAGGGGAGGTATCACGGAGCGATGTCGGCGATTAAACTGTTTAGGAGTGCGTACCACTTGTTATGTCCCAGTTCTGTGCTACAATTGATATACTTAGTTTTAGTCGATTTTGTGAAGTTAAGCTACGATAGGAATATGTTGGAATTTAGTCAGATGGAACATCACTATAATTATGATTATGACTTTATTCAAAAATAGAATTCGGCGTTTGAATTTATAAAATAAAATGTGTTCGGTCGGGTATGAATGTAAAGCTACATTTTTTCCGCGCGTATTTAGTGCTGAAATTCCAACAAAAGCGTACTTCGTTCGAATCAATCAATTTAAATCAACCGCTGTCAAGCAATTATTATTCCGCTTACCAACTTTTGCCTGTTTCAGCGTGCGGCTGATTGCCGCCTTTCCCGAGGCGTCCGCGCTTCAAATATTGCAGAATCTTGCTCCGCGCATTTTTACGGAAAGCCGTGACTTTGTCACGCCTGGCGGGTGTCGTGCCGTGATCATCTGACAGATGTCTACTTAAGCACGTCTGTACGAGACTGTAGATATTTGGAAAGCTTTTTTTCTTAGTAAATTGCGGGGGAGATAAGAACAGCCTGTTCTGGTGTGCCGTTGATGTTATCAATATAAACTTGTGGTGGTGGTACAAGAGAAATGTATAATCTACATAAAAGCAGTATTTCATGGTATCTGGAAAAAATATATTTGGATTTAATATATCTTTAGGTAAAGTCAACTTAATAGGTAATGGGTGTTGGGTGCCTCAACAATCAAATTCATTGAACGCGCCACGACAACCGCCAGTCTACACCCAAACAACGTGTGCGCAAATACATAGTAAACCTGAAACCAAGTACGTTATTAATATATATTTCAACACAACGTACATATAGTTACTAGGTATGTAGCAGCGTGCCAAAGTTATATCGCGCGGATTCACACGAGGCGCGACGCGATGCCGACGTAGGTAGTCGGCACCTAATGGCCCGGGAGGTAACGACGAGCCGTCATTATAATAACTAAATTATGTAGGTGCCGCCTTGCTAATGCGACACAGCTCGGCGCGTCGGCCACCGCTCTTTGTTTCTGCGCCCCTGGTATTTCAGTCACATTCGGAATGGAGGTTACTTTGCCCAGTTGCACTTATTTGTGTGGAATTTTGGTCGGTACGTTTCATTATCTGTGTACCTGGCCATTTAGTATCAACTAAATTAATTAAATTGAGATAGCTTACTACAGGCGGAGCTTATTTGATTAACCGAGGACCATTTGTTTACCAGTTTTATTAATTTTGCTATGATGCGATGAATGGAATTAAAATAATGGGCGCACAAAATCAACTTATTATTTGACAAATAAATGAATTAGGTACTTCTTCAACTTCTCAAGTCGCCTGCAGCGACATCTATTATCATTACCAAAATAATCACCCATTTTGTACAGCGGGTTGAGATACGTCTTTTTACACTGTAAATTTACAACAAGTACTAGGCGATCATGGCTGGCAGGCATTGTTGCCGCTTCGTAGCAATATCCGCGGTTTTGCTCTGCTGCAGCACTATTTTGTGCATTTGTGCGGAATTTTGGTTAAAGTTCCAATTTATTATTTGAATACCACTGTTTACCTACTACAACAACCACAAAAGTAATTAATTAAGTAATTGAAGATTACGTTTTAAGTAATAATCTTAAAATAAACAACATAATAAACCTAACTAACAAGGTTTATTATGTCCTGTCCTGTCCACCACCGTGTTTTGAAAACAGGTAATCTTTGTAAATTATTTTCGTAATAAATTACCAAAAAATTGGTATGGCAAATAAAAATAGTTTAGATGGTATAAAATTTGCGAATCCCATCCCATACCTAAATAAAAAAAAACTAAAAACAAACTACATTATAATTTGTTCTTTGTAGCCACACTGCATGCAGATACGTCTTTTTACACTGTAAATTTACAACGAGTACCAGGAGATCAAAGCTCGTAGGCGTTTGTGCTCTTCGTAGCAATATCCGCGAATCATATCCACCGGTAGGTTAGGCACTAAAGATAAATATGAGATTTATCGCGCGAGAACGCTCTCAGGCGTTCGAAGATTGACTCGAGCTCGAAACGGGGTTTTTTTTTTGTCGCCTGTATTAATCGGTAGGGTTGGTAAATTCACGATTTATCGGAACTGCATTGGACACACACACTTGGTCTTTTTTTTTCCCTTGTGGTACTATTTTGACCTAGAGTTGGTAGGTGATATCTCATAATACCTTTAACCACCAACCCTAGACTAATATTTTTTTAGTTTCCATTTTTAGAATTATTTACAACGATTTACTTATATGAGGCTTCCTAAATATTTTTACTCCGAAACACGGGAACCGTTTTATTCTAAAAACTTGTCATGATTTTGCTCGATTAACATTTTTAAATCCTTTCCATCATCTATAAGTGCGTTAGGTTTTAATATTTACAAGAACATGCTAA
Source organism: Amphipyra tragopoginis (assembly GCA_905220435.1). Taxonomy (NCBI): domain Eukaryota; kingdom Metazoa; phylum Arthropoda; class Insecta; order Lepidoptera; family Noctuidae; genus Amphipyra; species Amphipyra tragopoginis. Next base: position 10,077,702 of record HG992011.1, read on the forward strand.
TTTCTTCACCTGTAAGGATGGTATCTTCCTATATTGCTAACCTATTAGCTTAGCGGATAGTCTGCACTGCATGGTTTAACTTGCATGTAACATAACACGACAAATATGCAATAAAAATTGATTTATAGCCGATTCCTAGGATTAATTTAAGATTCTTCTATCTTTACCAATATTATTAAGCAAAAACCTCATAGCGTTACATAGTAAACTCCCACGCGTAAGTATAAGTAGCTATCACAGGGGTATAAAATATTAATTTGGCAATATTAAACTACCATTGATAAGCAAAACAAGCATGTTGACAGCATCAATAAATTGCAAATCTAATTAGTCCGTCAATTAGAGTTTTGAAAAATAATGGTCACGTATTTTTTTCTTTTGTTAAATCTATGAATATTTGGAAAGATAAAACGCATCAAAACTCGAGTGGGGGCTTGTGACGTCAGAAGCAAGTAAAAATTGTACCATGCTTGTGTAGTTTTGCCAATTTTAAAAGTTATCTTCGTCAATTTTTGTTTACGTAACAAAAGGAAAAATACGGGTAAAATATTTTTTGATAATCTAACGGGCGGACTAATTAGATTTTTTCAGATAAATACCCTATTAGTAATTCGCATATAGGGTTACCATCCGTCCGGATTTGTCCGGACATGTCCGGACTTCTAGACTTTTGTCCGGACTTTGTCCGGCTCTTTAATTTGTCCGGATAAAGATCAAACAATAAATCTTCGTATGTTTGCATTTTGTGACTAAAATGTCCGGACTTTTATTGAAATGTCAGGCTTTTTGTCAGGACTTTTCAAATTTCTAAATGGTAACCCTATTCGCATAGGACCGGGCACTAAGCAACTTATTGACAGATCGGACAACACGTTCAATTTCTTAACTATTTTAATTAATACATCCCGCTTTTTCAATAGTAAAACTTATTTGCAAAAGTCGGTGCCGCCGCCGACGTACGAGGTTTTGACCGCCGACCGCTAGATGGCGACTGACGACCTGCCGCCATTAATAACCATTGACAAGTGGCAGCGTCACCAGGGGGTCAATTTACTATCTTTGTTGACAAATCGGAACCAAACATTTTGTCAGTATTGTATTTCGAATACCTACATGAACTGTCAAAATACTTGGTTGAATTTAGAATTTACTGAATTGAATTGGCCTGCAGGACAACTTAAGACCCTAAGTACGTTCACTGGCAGGACGGCACAGTAAGGATTTTTTTAAGATCATTTTTTTTTAATTTATTTATTTTCTCACATGCAGAAGGGCAGTACAAAAAACAGCAAGCCAAAAACCACTGAGGTTTGTCCGGAATGCTGTGCATTCTGCTTAAATAATTTAAAACCTTATTAATAATAGATATCTTTTAGAACTCGTAATTCAGCAATTCGTAATTCAGGGATGTTTCAGCATGCCGCGATACGAAGAAGTACAATAAGGTACTTACAATAAAGTTTAAAATTATTTGATTTTAATAAATCCTTTGCCATGTCGTCCCAACAGTGGGCGCAGCCACCGAAGAGGGCTTGGCTATGCGGGCACCAATGGTGACTACAGGCAATGCCACATTGACTAATGTAGTGAATTTGTGACTTATGTGGCCGTCTGGATAGAATTAATTAAGCCGCCTTCAATTTAATACCTACGGTGACGTTTTTGACGCGCCGCGCCCACGACACAAGTATTTGTACAGCTAATATTTTTTTTACAGTCATCATTGGCCGCAGACCGTTTGATCAAACGTTGGCGCCGCGCCAGCATCGCGTCGGCGTCGTGTTGATCGTGTCACGGGATCACTCCGGTGCGGGCGGGACGTCGCGGGAGCGGGGCCTACCGCGAATACGTAGATTTGATACTTTAGGATTTTGTTTTTTTTGTTTTAGTTTAGACGTAGCAGGTGTCAACGGTGCAGGAGGATTAGGCTTAACGTTACCAAACCTCTTGTCTAGCCAGTTGGGAAATAATAATGCTTTTTAGGCGAGGAATATGACTGCAATGAACTAAGTAAGAAGACAGACTGCCTAAGGCAAATAAATTGTTTTCTAATAAAGTTTCTTTTTTCTAGTCATTACTTAACGTTTGTATGGAAGCCTAATATGGAAATTTCCTCAAAAAGGCAGTCCAGCCGTTGCTCTGCATTGTCCTCACTCAAATTTTTGCTACAAAAAATATGTCTGGACTTTAAAAGAGATTTTGACCCCTCAGTTTGTTTCGACCATTCTTCTCAGAGGCAGTCAGATAGGAAACGCCGACGACATCTAGCTTTAAAAAAATAAACCGATATGAAAAAGTGATTTTTAAACATCCAATTTGCAGAATAAATAATTTCATTTCATAAGGCGAAGAAAAATTAGGCTTTTTGCTAAAATTTTGCTCTAATAGTAATTTTCATGAACTTGCAAAGGCTTACTTTTCGTTCCGGAAAATAAAAATACTTCACCAGCACATAATTCGGTGTGGAAACTCCATAATTATACGTCACTGCATAATAATTCCCAACTCCCGACTGCAGCGGAGCTATTCGATTCGCCGCGCTTTTCTGAGCGGCCCACCGCGTTTCATAACGAGGTAGTACCATGTATAAAGTGTAACTTATCAAAATGCACGGGACGGGCGCGGGTGGGGCAGGCACATATTTATTGGGTAAATACTCAGCGTTGGAGCAGTAGCTATCGTCAATATTTGTCGTTAGCGACTACTGCTCACTGAGAGACTTTTTATCAAAGGTACTTATATTACTGACTGCCTCATTGGTCTAGCTAGTGGCGTGAGGCCTTGGGTTCGATCTGGGGGTCCTACAAAGTGTTATTGTGTTTTTCCGTGTGGAATTTCTCAGTAGCAGCCCGGAATCTGGATTTGTGCCCGGTTGATGGCAATAGGCTCGCCCTCTATTACATGCGACCTAATAACGGCGAAATGTGGGTATACTATACACCTCTGCCCAACCCTTCGGGGAATACAGGCGTGATGTATACTTTTATTTTGTTAGTAACTTTGATTGTTATATTTTTGTTGTTTTCACTGAGGCCGCTAGCGTATACATATAAAAATTTGGCGTATATAAAAATAAAATACGTATATAAAATTTGGGGTGCATTGATGGAGCCCCTCCGATGTACTCTGGGCAGTCAGCCTCACCTGGGCAGTCACACCAACCTTGCTGATGTGGGCGACAAAAAAATCCTTCCCTTCGTTCTCATAATTATTAACAAAAAATGTGCTGATTGTACAAAATGTCATACTTAATTTGAGAATATTAGAATATTTTGAGAAAATCATACTTTGAGAACAAAGGGGGTAGCTAATCATTTTCTCTCGTTATGAACTATTTTATAGCTCGTGCCGACTTCAGAGAAGAATATAAAAAAGTAGTTTTGATTTCTTTCTTTTACTCGTTTGAAATGAACAGATTTGAGTAGATAGACTTCTATTCTTCGGGAAGAATAAATATGACATTTTGACATATTGTCCAAACAAAATCTGTCAAAACTTCAAAATTATTCCTCAGATAAAAGTTATCTAACGATTGAAAAATCGACCCTAAATTAATTAGCCCAAAGAGTACTTTTTTCAACCCAAAACACTAAGAACTTTATACTTAGGCAGATCCGCCGGCACAGCTAGTACAAGTAATATAACGAAGTCTTGTCACCAGACAGAAGCAATCATTTTAGCGGCAGTGATCAGTGGCACGCTCGCAAATGCGGCTTCATTTCGGCCCGGGGCGCGTTGCGAGCCTACCGCGACTAACACGTCTTGATACTTTGAATATTTAATTTTATTATTTTTGTGGTGATTATTATTTCGCGATTTGACTTACATGCAATCAAGCTAACATTACTCTTTTGTTACTAAGATGTATTTAATGATCCTATAAATTAAATTTTAAGTTGGGTTTACGAGGGCAGTTGCTGCACGGTTACGAGACGGCTATAATTATATGGCTCTGCGGTCACCAACCCGCTTGTCCAGCGTGGATTATACGGGCTACCTAACTTTTTAAGGCGAGCCTATGGCTGACTGTGATAAGTTGATAGAATATTGATTTACCTACGACTTAAAAATGAACTACCATTATTTAAATGTAGTTTCCTCCTCAAACAATTTCGAATGTCGCATGTTATGTATACCTACTTATACTTACACATTTTTCAAAACATAATTTTTGAAATGTGTGCACAAATCCTACATTTCCACCAATGCATTATTGATGGAAATATGAAATTATTTTGCAGATTGTAGACAGTCAACGGTTAGAACGAATTAAGTAAACTAGTGTTTGCCCACATTAGTCGAAATTCGACCATAAACATTTGTTATGATTTCTTTTCCAATTTTTTATTAACAACTCTAAAGCTCGTTAATAGCTACTTAACAAAAATAAAAAAGAGAATATCGGTTCACAAACAGAAGAGAAAATTATACTTAACAATTTTGTCTTTGTCTATTTATATATTATAGAAGATAATTCTTGAATTACAAAGCTGTCTTTACAATCTTACTCACATATCGTTATATTCTCCCTACGTGCCTATATTCTATTCATATCATTATCCACCCTGCAACAGAAAATACACTCAGTGAACTTTAAACTAGATTATTCCCTGCAAGTCCCACGTTTCATGCCGTGCACCTCTCAAAGTACTCCTTAACGTCTGGATCTTTATAAAAGTGGCGTCGAGACGTGACGGTGAATCACAATCGCTTCATTTTATACGTCATATAAATAATGTTCCTCACAGTAATAATGGCTGCCGTAATATACGCAGTGACGTATCTAGGTATTATTAAAGCCGAGAACCCTTAGGTGGCGACCTGATAAAGCTTGTTAGAAGTGCTTTGATAAATGTGGTATAAGACTGAGGATATCACAAACAGAAGTTGAGATTTCGGAGAAAGAAAGTAGCAAAAAAGAATTAAGATCGAACATTTGCGACACCTGTATACTGTGAACTGAGACTTTTACGTCTGTGACGACAAAATACAAAGCTAATTAATCCTTTCCACTGGTCAGTTACTAAAATATTTCAGTTTGCATCAATTTTATTGCCAACCGCGCAAATTATTCCGAAGCGATGAACGAAAAAATCAGAAAACAGCTTAAGCTGCCAGCACATAATCTGACTAAGCCTTCAAAGAGGTGCTACATTAAATCTTTTTAATTATACCTGGCGATTTGTCATCGTCGTAAACACGAGAGTATAAAACTCGCAGGTACAATAAAGGCGAAGCGTAGCCAGCCGTGCGGTAATCCACCGAAAGTACCAAGCATCCATAACACGTATAGATACTCAAATATTGAACGAGGCAGGCGGGCGAGCATCACAAGCAGGGCTGCCAAGATTCCGCGACATCGAAAGATATCGATATTACCGAGCCGAACTGTTTACCCCTGTCGAATTCATAAACGAATATTTTATGAAATTATGTGAGCTGCATAAAGAGTTCAGCATTTTAATACGTTTCGACGTGTTTAATTCATTAACTTGATAAGATTATTTCCAGGTGTCTTAAGACAGGTCTTCTTTTTCATTGGAAATTTTATATAATCTAAACATACAGTATGTAAAAATAATTGATACTGTTGGTCGAAGTTAGCTGTTTAGTTTTTTTTTTCTCTCTAAAATGCTATCTACAAAATAGTAATAGTATTTTCTGTATCAGGTGCTTTACATTTAGTTGGTGATTGTAGACTCCGGTCTTCCATATCTTAACTTTTGCAATGTAACGTTTCCCACTCAGAAGAAAACTTACACAAATTCTAGCTTTCGTAAGTAAATAATTTACAGCCAAGTGCGAGCAATAAATGGTTTGTTTCACGCGGTTCGTCGCCAGCCCTACTCGGCACGACACAGGATACGGGCCGCGTTATCGCGCCCCCGCGGCGGGCGCACGTCACCTTGTCACCGAGCCGGTTTAATGGGCTGCCGTGTACGCCGCCTGCTCCGGCTTGATGCTTTGATTTATGAGCCCCTAGTAGCTATGTATGTGTATTCCGTGATAAATGTGTTTATTAGTTTGTAATTATTGGTCCTTAGGAAATGAGGTCACATCGTGCAGGTCCCAGCATGTTTTTGATAATGAAAATTGTGACAATGCGATCAACTTTGCTGCAATACTTGATTTAATATTCATTCCTTTGTTTGCAAAGTAGAAGTAAAGCTCTAATTATTTATTAAAGGAATGCAACAACGTGCATCTTACGCAAGTCTATCACGAGATTAATCCGAACGAAGCTTAAAAACATTCATATGAAATGGAACATCGTTTTAAAACAGTTAAAATATAATTCTTCGAAGCGTGAAATGCATGTTCTGTAGGAGCGGTATACGTGGGTAGCATAGCAACGTACAGTTAAGCTTGTGGCCGGCGGCAAGCGCACGCCGTGTCGTCAGGCCGCCATAGTGGGCCGCACCCACCGTGCCCACCGCGTCGACCCGACACGGCTTCCATACGGGGTGTGCGAGCGACACTCTTTGTTTTTTTAGGCCACTTGTACCACGCAAGACGATAACTTATGCTTGCGTTTGCAGTTCTTTTTTATTCCTTTGAAATACGGAGAGCGATGTTTAAAATACGAGTAATGCACCTAAGGTAAAAACTTAACTGGAGTAGAAATTCAATATTAAAGCCAGAAAATAAAGTCTCATCGATTTTACAGTTAAATATTATCCCTAACTGAAAATTTCAAACGCCAATTTTGAGTCCCATTAAGGGTTCTACAGTAACTCAATTAAACGCTCTCTAGCTAGGATAATAAAGCCACATAGAAGCATATAGCTTACCTAAAAGACACTTAAATATATTCGCAAGTTAATGTAACTGATGACTAGAGCAGACCACCCATCATACCGCTAATTAGTCACGGCACAGCATTATTACTCGCTAATGTATTCGAACATTAACTCACAAGGTGTTGAATATATTTCGCTTTAGCCTACAAATTCACAATCATACGCATCAAAGACCTACCTTCGTTTTCACAATACATAATGCCTGTTTTTATAACTGTGTCAGAAAATAGTCAGATACATCCTCATCTTGAACAATTTCTTGTTTGATATGAGAATTAAGAGTTGATACAAACTATGTTATAGTTTCTGCAGATTCTACGTCTTCATTAGCAACATCCTCAAGCACGCATAAAAACTATTTCGGATACTATTTACACCACCCAAGTGGGCATTTGATTGCGGCATGTCCTAAGAGCACAATTTTTTTTCACCTTCGGTATCCGTCTTTGATTGTAAGCGCAAAAACTTGTATTAAAGAGGTATAGCGCTGGAATGATTATTTAAATCTTGCATCTATATCAGTTGGCGGCAACATGTTCGTGTCGAAAAAAACGTCGGCGTTGTGGATTGCATAAAAAATGTCTGGCTGGCGGCGAGCGGCGGCGGGTCGCTAACGCCGCCTCTAATGACGGCGCGCCCGACTCGCTCGCTTTGTGAGTAGGGCTGCGAGACGCTTTTATTAAATGCATTATATTTTTATTGATTTTTATTTTTTGTTTATTTTGTCATTTCGTGTGTTAAATTCTGCGTTAAACTCCTCGTTATAATGAAAGCATTAGTTTCAATGTTCTTATTATTCTGCGATGGACGTGCAAATATGTTAAAAAAATTCATCCGCTATCTGTTTTATTTAAAAAAAATGTGGATTATTGTGGATAAGCTTAATTTCATGATTGAATACTTTGTTGAGACAGAACTTGGGAGTTTGGTAGAGGAATGGTTGATTGTTTGATTGACACTTTATACTTTTATAGACCAAAACTAAAAATGTATAAAATTAAAAATCATTTGTATAACACTATGAAACGCACTAAAGTTTGCTATTAAGTATATTGATCACGTTAAAAGTGTCTCCGGAAATATAACAAAAATACTATTACTACCATCGCTCACAAACAAGCTCTCGCTCGACTAACGAAATTATATTTCAAAAAGAATTTCCACAAACGTTCATAAATAAGTAATAAACGTGCAAAAATTAAAAACGAGTCGCCGTCAGCCCTGGCGGCGTGGGTGCGAGTTGCCTCCTACATATTTAATTTGCCCGGACTGGTTTCTGTCCGAGCGCCGCCGCCGCGCCGCTACGCTTTGTGTTTCGTTATGGCTCTATCGCTCCGCTCTGTAGGGCTGCCTGATGAGGAATCGCTACTTTATTGGCGAGTGGGCGCTCTGAATACGGAGCCCGGAATTTATGTTTTAGCGAATAGTTCCCGGCGCTTTGTCGACGCCAATAAAATACTCAAACGTTGCGCTGTTCCCAGTTTATTAAATAAAATATTACGATTCGGAAAGTCGAGATCAAAAACTCATTTTGAAATACAAATAAGCAAGTTTTTTTGGCGTTTCGGTCTTATCTTGAGGCATTGTGAAGGGTGACAAGCACGTAAGCCGAAAAATGTAATCCCGGTCACGAGCTCCGTGGGACTTTACTTACGAATATTCGTAGAAAACAATAGCAAAGTTTGTCGCCTCATGGAATATTTAAACTATTGAAGGGTCAAACGTTCCGTGGCTTTTTTTGTATCTATCGGGGCCTGAACTTTGAGCTTAATATTGTAGAAGGTTGTAGGTACATTGGCTACCTGAAACTTCTAGAAAGTTGCCACCTCTTAGACTTTTGGACTTTGAAACTCCAGAAGACAAAACTGCTCAAAATAATTGTGCATTATGACTTAAACATAAAACAACTCACGTTGAAACAGACTTTCCCTTCTAAGACATTATTTTACGCGTCTCATCACTGTTTTTAATGTTAAGTACAAAACACTTTATCCGCCGCCTAACGTCACTAACGTGTAACAAAACTGTCATAACAACAAACTTTGTAAGCGAGACCTCTCTTCCGCAGAGCTTCTGAGAAAAGCGTAAAACGCCTTCTTAAAGCGAACTAGCTCATATCTTAATTCATAATTCAATATTCACTCCGCTCCACTTTCTGTGGCAAAGTGCAAGCGCGCGGGAAAAAAGCCAGCAGGGCAAACGAGGGGGGACAAAGTGGGGGTTGAGGGGTGTTGGTTGGGGGAGCCCGTAATCCCTTATCGCGGCCGCCGACCGCGCATCGACAATTATTATAAAGAGCCCGATGTAAACTAGTGTAAGTACGTACGGTGTGAGCTGTGAATAGGAGGGTCTGATTTATGAAGCGTGTTAGTCATTTGTGACAGTTGTAAAACACTTTTTTTTCGAATACTTTTTGGAAACGTTGTAGGGTTATAAAAATATGGGTATATTTTTGTATTTTATTTATCTTAAAAACATCGCCTGCTACTTCTGAGGTCTTGCAAAAATAAGAACTCAACGATAGCATCGACTTGTGGATAGTTACCAAGCAAATAAAGTAATTTTTGGAAATGACTTATTATAATGATACTAGAAATATAATGCATACAACAACTTTTGTTTTAGTTGGTGCTGTCATCAGTCTCGGTATCTTATTGGTTACTGTTAATAGAACATAAATAACTTCTGCGAAAATGGGAGCGTCAAAAATTAGGTGTCCAGTGTCCACTCATCATGAAATCATGACATTATACCATGATACATTAACTTCTCTAGAAATAATTTAAATGAGGAAAAAAAGGCGTTCAATTTCTAACACGTAAAAAAATATCAAGTATCAAAACCATTCGCACTTAGTACTCGACACCGCGGTCGTAAGCTACCGGCTACCGCACGGGCCGCCGCGCGCCGGGCGGCGCCGGCCACGGGTCCCACAATACCATCCCTCTCTCTTTCTCTTAAACCTCTCGCTCGCACGCTAGGGAAGGAAAAGGAATCACGCCTTGCCGAAAACTTGGTGAAAATAATCGGATTTGTTTTGCCGAGGCCGAGGTCGCGTGTCTGGATTTGTAATGTCGAGGATGGTTACGAGCAGTCGTGGTTATACTGTTTGTGACGGAGGGCAGGGAGAAGTTTTATAGGAACTTAACAATGCCTTAGAGAATGGCACTGTATGTAAAGTTTGACTTTTCTTATTATCAGCAGAAGTTTTGGAAGAACATACCTAATTATCTCTCTTTATATCAAACTCATCTTCCGTGCAGAATTATCGTATTGTTAAATGTAATATCCTTAGATACGAATATAATCGATTCACTTAGTGAATAATTTTGTAGAGCTCTTTTACGCAAGATTACAATTTCTTGTTAAGCTATCCCCTTGCAGGTCTGCTGGAAGAGATTCCTATAGGAAATAAGCAATGCCTTTATTCTGTATACTTATTTTTAATTAATCATCCATGTATTTTGTTGTAAATAAATAAATAATTGTACCTACCCAAACGTTAGGCATGGAAATCATAGGGGAAAAAACCCTTTGCCGATGTGCAATGGGACAAGATGAAGCACATCTTGTCCCATTGCTGATTGGCAAAAGGACAGTAAGGCCAATTCTACTAACAAAATTGTTACCAAATCGCAAAAGAACCGTCAGACTATTTCGATAACCTAGTTCACAATCATATTAATTACATTTTTGTTGTCAATGAAATTGTAACGTTATGATTTGTGCACTATCGTCCTAATTACACCACCTTTTTTCCCGTAATTAGTATGATTGTGAACTAAGGGATCGATTTATTCTGTGCCGTCGGTCTGTTTCCGTTTACGAAAACTGTCAAAATGATTGCTTTGGTTTTTGTTGTCAAACAATTCGACAGTTTTTGTAAAAGAAAACTGTTGAACGATTCGGCTACGATTCAGTTGCGATTGATCAACGTAATAAAGGCAAAAGACAAAATAAACCACCTATTGTACCTGTTTTCATTCCATGTTTATTTCGAATAGGTACAGATACAATAACAACACAGACAGATATGTGTTGCTGGGGAGTTTGTTGCGCCGTTTCTTCTTCACAGCAAAAACACTAGGAAGCGGTGAAGGGAGGGCGCTTTTGGGGACTGTCTAGTGTGTCTGTGGGGAAGTAATTCTAGTCTATTTTGAATAAATGAGTTTTGAAGTTTGAATAGAACTCGTCCTCGGCCTGAAAGAATCACCGAATTGAGATGCTTATTGTCTTACACATCCCGCGTCCGTCACGCAGCTTGGCTCAGCAAATTTCACCGGCTGCCGAACGCGCTAAAAGAATTTAATAAACAACCTGACAGGTAAGTACTCTGTAACTTTGACGCTTCGTAGCGTCAAATCTATGAAATTACAATCTTTGATCAAATACACGGTGACGTAATATTGGTACTGGGAAGTATATTAAGAGGAAACGTTTGTTACGAATAAATAGCAATTCCTTTTTTGTCTCTTGCATAACGTGACCATACATCCCGATTTGGGCGGGACAGTCCCGCTTTTGAGCTATTTGTCCCGTTGTCCCGAAAAACAAAGAAATGTCCCGCTTTGAAAATATCCGTGGCAACGAATTCAATATAAATCAGGCGCGTATTTATTAATCGCATCAGAAAACATTTTGATAACCAAGGATAACATCCACAAGTCATGCCAACATATCACATATTCATATCTAAAAACCAAACCTAGTAATTATTTAAAAGCAAATTGTTCATCCGAAAAATATAGAACCAGACCACCAGACCACACAATTTTGTTCCTTCAGTATTTTTTTTCAAATAAACTTTAAGCTGCTATAAATGTGTGTTTTATTCTTATAAAAAATTTTAAATTTGCAGGCGTTCCACTCTGAAGGTAAAAAGAATGGTCACGTAAACCATAGATTGCTGCCGTACGCCCGGCCGCACATAATCAGAAATTTCTGACGCGCGACACTGCTCATACATTTTGTACTAGATCCCGCACATTGTCAGAATTTGCCGGATCCAGGTGCTTGTTGGCTCTAGTACAAATTGTAGGATCTTTGAGGGTCTGCCTGGGTTGCGGAATTTGCTCGAAAGAGTTACCGCGGCCCTGGAACGCAAAGTGCATTAGGAGGAACACGGATGGGTTTTAGTCAGTAAGAGTCTGATACTCCCTTCCTCCCAGAGAGGAAGAAGTCATTTGATGACTAAGAATCTTAAAAAAAACGGTCTTCCAGGGTCTTCGCGCAAAGCTCAGAAATTTTCTTATGATGTGCGGCCGGGCTAAAAAGTCATTTCGCGCAAACGCCCAGTTTTCCGATTTCAAGTAACAAATTGGTAGGGTGTTTGACATTTTTTTTTATTATTAGATATCTCTAAGTAAGCAACAGTCGGCTGGGCAGCGTTCGGGAAGCTGCGTAGAATCTTTTCGTCCCAACTACCGCAGTGTCTCAAGACGAAAGTCTTTGACCAGTGCGTGTTGCCAGTGATTACATACGGTACTGAAACGTGGTCGCTCACAATGGGCCTCGTAAGAAGGCTCAAGGTCACCAAAAGGGCAATGGAGAGGGCTGTGCTCCGAGTTACCCTGCGTGATCATATTAGAAATGATGAGATCCGCAGGAGAACCAAGGTAACCGACATAGCTCGAAGAATTGCCAAACTTAAGTGGCAGTGGGCGGGGCACATATTGCTCGCAGAACGTATGGCCGATGGGGCCGAAAGGTTCTGGAGTGGCGACCGCGTACCGGAAGACGCGGCGTCGGTAGGCCTCCCACAAAGTGGACCGGTGATCTGGTGAAGGTCGCGGGAAACCGCTGGATACGAGAAGCACAGGACCGGTCGATGTGGCGATGCTTGGGGGAGGCCTATGTCCAGCAGTGGACATCTTTCAGCTGAATGATGATGATGTAGCAACAGTGCAAGTACCAATGAAATATTTAATGAAATGCCCAAAACAAGACAAGACAGAGACAACACTACCATTATGATGTCGTACTTTAAAAACTTCATAGTGACTTGACGATACTCTGTACAATATACGATTCGCGTGATAAGGACGGAAAAAGTCTCCTCCACAAACTTCGAAAGCGTGTATACTTATCCTCTATTTTTTTCATGGATTTTTTTTCATCCTCCTTTTTCTTTCTATATTTCTACTAAATTGTTATACATTTTAAATAGTACCTACTCAAATACCCTGGTTGACTTGCATTCACACACACATAGGGTTACCATCCGTCCGGATTTATCCGGACATGTCCGGACTTTCAGCCTTTCATCCGGACTTTGTCCGGCTTTTTAATGTGTCCGGATTTATGGCTTAGATGAAAAAAAAAATGTTTGATTTTCGCATTAAGTAAATTACTTAAAAATAAAACGAGTATTAAGTAAATCAGTCTTCAGTCTTTATTAAACTACTCGTACATACAACTAGTTAATCAGTCTCATCTCAATTTAAAACAATCAATTATATCATTGATTGTTTTAAAGTGACTAAAATGTATGGACTTTTTTTGAAATGTCCGGACTTTTTGGCAAATGTCCGGACTTTTTCGCAAATGTCCAGCTTTTTGTCCGGACTTTTCAAATTTCGAAATGGTAACCCTACACACACACACACTGACAGGCGTTTGCCGCACTTGAAAAGCAATTCCAGCATTCGACAGGTGTGCGGCCATCCGCGGCGACACCAAGAGGCTTTAAAAACGACACCTGAGATCGACGTCCAAAAGAAAGCAGCTTATGGTGCCCCCACATTGAAGTAATAACAATTTAACTCTTTATAGGGCAATGGCAATATATTTGCCACCATGTTTTTTGGGAGATGTCGAGAAAGCCATATTGCTAATTTTTTTTTAAAGCTTACACTTTTTTTTCTGTAATAAAAAATGAAAACGACACTTCAAAATATTTTTCTTATTTTATTTTTTTAAATTTCTTTGTAGATTGCCAAATTGTTTGTAATTTACTTTTCCTAAAATCTTATGCCCTTTAAAGGGATCAACTACGATAGCATGGCACGTCCCTCTATTGACACTGCAAGTAAAAATGTGTCATCATCTGCCTAGCCTTTTCCGAACTATGTTGGGGTCGGCTTCCAGTCGAACCGGATGCAGCTGAATATCAGTATTTTACATGGAGCGACTGCCTATCAGACCTCCACAACCCAGTAACTGGGTAATACGATACTCTTGGTAAGAATGGTTGTCAGACTTTCTGGCTTCTGACCAACAGTAACGACTGTCAAAGATCTACAAATGACAGCCGGGACCAACGGCTTTACGTGCTTTCCGAGACACGGAGGAAACTCGCTATAGTAAATGGTCACCCATCCACAGACCAACCTCGGCAAGCGTGGCTTAACCTGGAAGATCGGTCTATGCGGCTGTAATTATTTAGCCACGAGCTCCTTACTGCAAGTAAAAATGTATGAGAAACAATATTTACAACGCGTCATTCATTCAACGCAGATGTGTGCATTCTGCAACTGTAGGCCACCAAACTTAAACAAAAACATGGATCAGTCGCTCGACAGATTTGACGTCACTAATTAACAATATGGAGGGTATTGGAGGGGCGTGCCATGTTATCGTAGTTGATCTCTATACAGAGGCACACCTGGGAGCCAACTCTACTAACAGAATCATTAATGTAACGCACCCAAATCGAAGCCGAATCGTTTATTCAGTCAGTTTTTCAATTCGTTTAACATAAACTCAAAATGTTTGAAAAAAAAAACATATTGACAGTTTTCGTAAACGAAAACTGATTGACGGTTGCGGTTCGTTTGCGATTTGGTTACAATTTTATTAGAAGAACTGGCCATCTGAGAAGGTTTCATAAATTTTTCGATGGTGTGTGTAGTCCGCCGATCGGCACAGCCTACTCCGAAAACCGAACTACGAAGTTTCAGTTGACGGATCGCATGTTTTCCAACCACGAAAGTGTTCGATTTTCGCAAATTGACATTTTGTCTACACATGACAGGAAAGAAAACAGTCCCGTCCCGAATCCCACCATGACAGTCCAAAACAAAATAATTAAGTGGTATTATTACAACTGAGCTTTATAAGTGACGTCAGGATTGTCCCCTATCACAAGTGTCACAAGGGACAATACACCTCTGTCTAACCCTTCGGGACCACAAGCGTGACGATGTTACGTCATATTATATTATACAAGGTGTAACATAAATAAGTGTACAACCTCTTAAGGGGTCACTGTACTCATCATTATGAACAACTTTTACTATGGGAACAAATATGAAATAGCGAAAAAAAAACAGCTGTTCCCTACATTTTGACGAGTTATGCGAACATTAGGTCCCATAGTAAGTTGTTCATAATGATGAGTACAGTGACCCCTTAAGAGGTTGTACACTTATTTTGGCAAAGTATCAGTTTCACACTTTTTCTCTCTTGCAGGATAAGAGCTTCGGTTTATTGATACTAGTTGGCAATATTAAAACACCGCAGTGCGTATAATATTTTTTTACTGCAAACTCTGCTAAAAGCATGCCGTCATGCAGGTGTGGTGCTAAGCCGAGGTCAGAATCCCACTAGTGGTCGTCCTTAGTGCTGTTGTTGCAGGTAGTCATGATGTTAGTGTAGTACAAGTAGTTAGCTTAGGTTAAGTATTTAATTTCCCCACCATTGGCTGGAGACCCTTCAGGGCTCGCCAATAATTGCCCGGTTACGTAGAAACGGCCGGCAAGGATCACCAAAAGCAATCCAAAAAAAAAAAGAAGATTTGGTGCTTTTTGTTTGAATATGAATTCTACTATAAATGCTAACTGCATGGAAACTGCATATCGTCAGTGGAAAGGTAAAAAGACTAAAGCGCCAATATACCTACTTTACAGGAGAGCATTTTAAAGTTTTTTTTTGAAGAAAAAAATTCATTATAACTGGTTGCGCGCAATGTTTAGTTTTAATTTTATAATTATGTCATCTGCCGGCGACGGCGCACACTGTTCCACCACCCCATTATTGGGGAATTTAGGCGTTGCAGTAAAATGCCAATAGATGGCGCTAAATCACAGTCTCACAATTTCACCTTCCACGCGCCCTGTGATTGGCTGCACGCGTCGGTAATATGCATCGTCAAAATTGTCGGTGCAACAGTTCATTACAGTTCAAGAGGAGAAAATTTTGAATCCATACAACGCCTACTACTGCCCTCTTGAACGCACCTATTTTTCTTTGTTTTTGTGAAAGTGCTTCACAGACACCCAGGAGTGCAGTTATCCGGAGACTGGTGAGTTCAGTGTTATGTTGACATATTTTTAATATTTAAGCTATACATTGCCGCACCGCACCGCACCGCCATCAACTAGGACTGTTCTTTCTCAGTCTCCAAACCCCTCCATCGGCTGGAGCTATTTACACGCTCCACCAATAACTTTTCTATAAGAGGTATCTTAATGTAACTTACATACCGACGTTACGTGATTTTTTGCTATTTTTTGGTCTTTAAATGAAGCTTCTATCTCTACTGGTTCGTGAGATAGATGTCGCTTTAGTCAATATTCACTCATCTTTTCGAATAACTCGGTAAGGTCAAAATACTAATCTACCCTAGATGCTTTTGTACTCACAATCGAAAATTACTAGCAAGCCATCAAGTACTAAAAGATTACCAAGGAAATATACTTATGGTTCTATGTGTTGCATAAAATGGAAAGCATAAATCACTAACAAGAATATTTACATTTAATCTGGTCCAAATAAAATTACTTACTACTAATTAAATACCATTTCGATTAACAAACACAGGAAAGTAAAATAACTAAAGCGCAAAAAGTTTCATGTTAGTGGTACCATTCCTAAAACTGAAAAAAAAATTTATTATTTTTTATTTGATTGTTATTTAATTACCTACTAGCATGTCATTTTACTTAGACATTAAGTCTTTTTACGACTTTACGAGATGTGAGAAACCTTTAAATATCAATGCAGAAATATTGTTAAAACCACGGATTTAATGATTTTGTGGAACACAACCACGTCGGCTGCTCCATGCAGAAATCCAAACTTTCTTATTCAGGATGTCGGCAGATTTTGAGGAGTGGAGAACCGATCAGGATCGAGTATGATATATTCCAGGGCTAATGTTCCTTGGGGTTTTGATTGGCCTTAAGTCCTCTAGTACATTGCTGAAGAAATCACTGCTGGGCTACCAGGTCAGGAGAAAAGGTCAAGTAATATCCCAACTCCTTTACATGGTTGACTCAAAACTGTATGCCCCCACCGATTTGCGACTGATGGAGTTTCTGAAGGTATCTGAAATCTTCAGGAATTCTGTCAGTATTAAATTTGTTGTGGACAAATATATGCATGAAACGTGAGGGAAGATTGTGGGATCCGAGGGACTTCAAATAACTTAGATCCCTCGCTCCAACTGAAACCTATACAGAATTGAGTATATCTAGGTGATAGGCATTAGGGAGACCGATATGAAGCAATCGTTGCGGGAGAGCACCTGGCCGCCTGAATATGTTCTGAAAAATATTTAATCGGGCGGAAACAAGGTCTTTAACGGTTGGGTCATGCCGGTCTTGATGGATCCTTTGGCATACTCAAGTGGAGTCAAACGATTATTGATGCCTTGCATAAATGGTCCATGCACTGCTTATTGTTTAACGGAATACATCACTTCCGTTTGCCGGTGATGTGGCTGAATATTCCGCAGAAGTGAAATAGGGATAGAGACTTTTTAAACGCAAATACCCCTCGCAAACCTACATACAATACATAGCACCAATGACCGCAAAGAAGTATGGCAAAGTAAGTTTTGTGTCCTAGCTATTTTTTTCAGACGACCTCTAAGGTCTTGTATGTGCAATTGTGAACGAAGTTATAATGACGAACAAGTACCGTCCGGGAAAATCCATTCGACACATTATCTCTGGTTTTTCTTGTGTTACTAACGGCGATTATTTGCACAGACATAACGTGGAGACCAAAATTATTCACCAGCAACTTGCTCTGAAATACAATCTTGTACATCGTGTACCACACTTCAAGTATGTCCGACTCAGTTCTTGGGAATGTCAAATTGTACTAGGATCGATCTATCATCACCCACAGGATTGTTGTTCTCAATAAGCCTGATTAGTGAGCGGCCAGAGCGTCGCACAATGATTGTATTGATGTATTGATGATATTATTGTCCCTCATGACGAGAATTTCGTGAAACTTGAGAAAGATAAACAAATCAAGTATCTTGATTTAGCACACGAGGTTGTCAACATGTAGGACGTGGATTCAACAATCTTTGTGCCGATAGTTGTTACGGCTAATGGCCTAATAGTCAAGAGCCTCGATCAACACCGCAAAGGGCTCTCTTTTCTTAGAGATTTCAACCAAACAATAGATATCTATCGTTGACTTTCGCTTGTCCGATTGACTTACATTTATGCAAACCTAGTGACAATTTTAGGGTACAATTGAGCTGATTTTGGTTAGGATTTGGAAGGTTGTTAACACTACTTTCGTCATGTCATCATGACACTCGGCTTTTCTTCTCAGAGCTAGTCAGATAGGAAAAGCCGGTGCCATCTAGTCTTAAAAAAAAACATTACATTCACTTGTAAAAGTGTCCGTAACAGATTTATTTACAGAAATAAATATGATTTTATTTCATTACTTACTTCGAAATAGCTAATAATTAGGCAGACTCAGCGATTTTGCCACGTTTACATTTGTTTTTTTGATAAGAAGGACTTTGAAGGTGGCTCAGGGAGGTTATCCGCCCTCCGCAATGACTAGTTGTAGACCCATCGTGTTTGAGCTCATATGACTCGTTATGGAAAGCAGTTTCTTGCCGCAATAATAATAATCAGTTAGAAGGATCGACAGCCTCATTACAAAGAAGAGGGTTTTTAAAATTTAATTATTGTCATAGTGGTGATAGATCGATCAGAGCGTCTCACGATTGTTGATATCACTGTTTCGCACGACGAGAACGTCGTGAAAGCTAAAAAAGATAACGAAATTAAATACCAAGACTTGGCACACGAGGTTGTCGACATGTGGGATGTTGATTCAGCAGTAATTGTGCCGATAGTAGTTACGAGGAATGGCTTATAGCCAAGAGCCTCGACCAACAACTAAAGAGGCTCTCGTTGGGTTTCTGGATCAACGGCCTGATATAGAAAGCGGAACTTCTCGAAACGGCGCGTATTGTTAGAAGGTTCCTCTCTCTGAGGCCCTGACCACCGGTAGCTTGGACCCTGTTCCCAATGCCGGTGGGATACATTTTTTTATCTTTCCGAATGTTTTTTTTTTAGAGAAATATTTAAAAATGCATTTTTCTAGTTACATTTAAGTATCATTATTATGTTAAATGAGACGTATAGCCTTCCGCACTATTAAATAAAGTCTCATACCGACTACTAAATAGACTTCCTTGTTGAATTTTGGGATATTTTTGTTACTTAACCGCCATTCATTACAAATATTTGTAAAACGATTTTTACTAAAACGCCAACAATACTACGACACAATAATGCAGATTTACTAACAAACCACTGAAATGGATTTAGTCTGAAGGATTAATTACTAATAAACATTATTTAGCTTAAATGAGAAATCGAATAATACTGATAAGCCATCGTTTCTCTTAAGTACTTAGATAAAAAGTATTTAAGCGACGTCAACCTATAAAACATCGAAAAAACGTCGCTTTAGTCACTCATCAATGTACTTACAGGCAACATTTTGGAATGCTAAAGCGCCAAAAAAGTGCTCAGATCAACACGAGACCTAGACCAATCGACGCAGAAAAAAAATTGCAGTCGAACTGTATATATAACTCATTTTGACCAAAAGTGGCGCTTTAGTCTTTTTACCTTTCCACTGACGATATAATCAATCTTTTTACAGGTTGCTTGCTTGAAACCGTTCGTCATACAGCATCAGCTGAACGCGTATAAGGGCGTATACATAAAGGAAGCGGGTAACCGGCGCGGCGCCGACCTGCCAGCGCTTGGCGGTACTGGTGCGCAGGTAACTGTTACATAAAGGAAACGGGTAGAAGCAGAGGCTGGCATTTTTTAACAAAAATACGCCTAATCCCCTTGCAAATACAGCAACTAATGACGGCCTACCAGCGCTGATCGGAGCAGGTCGGAACTTGTAGGCGCAGTTCGGAGCTTGACGGCGCTGGTTCGTCACACAGTATAGAGACTACCGGTCAGAGGGTCGTTTTAGGGGCTGAGTTTATGCTTGCCTTCCCTGCAAGAGAGTTTCGAGTCTGTCGAGCCTCAACTTACTATAATCTTAAGAATTGAAACACTCACACAGACACGCTCTGTATACTGAGTCGTTTTTTGTTTTTGTATGGAACTGTATCCCGAAAATACCTTATTTGTCTTGTTGCAGTGCGTGTCTGTGTGACTGTGTCAAATCGGACGATTCTAGGTAGTTGAAGTACTGCTTTAGCTTATATGTCTACTGTGCCTAAATCCTTCTCATTCTGAGACGAGACTCGTGCCCAGCAGTGGGACAGTAATGGGCTAATGATGATGATGATGTAGTAATGTTCTACGTAGTCGCTAGAGACAATTTAATTGATCGCCATTTTGTATTTAGCTACAGGCCATCATTATCATCATCATTCAGCCGAAAGACGTCCACTGCTGGACATAGGCCTCCCCCAAGTTATCCATGTTGGGGGGAGGGGGGGGGGGTGGCATAATCGCCACGCTTGGGGGTTGGCAATCGCAGTGTGGCTGTTAAAGTACTCAGAGAACGCTGCTGCCCATCCTCTAGTGAATCCCTTAGTCGCCTTCTACGACACCCATGGGAAGAGATGGGGTGTGCTATTCTTTACGTCCGACACCACACGGACGACTGGCGCTACAGGCCATAAAAGATAAATGATATTTATTTCTGTAAATAAATCTGTTACAGACACTTTTACAAGTCAATTTTATATGTTTTTTTAAGACTAGATGGCGCCGGCATTTCCTATCTGCCAAGCTCTGAGAAGAAAAGCCGAAACAAACTCAGAGGTCAAGGTCTCTTTTAAAGTCCAGACATTGTAGTATCAAAAACTATGCGAGTGTAACAATGTAGGGCAACGTCTGGAATGGCCTTTTGAGGAAAGAGCTGTGGAGAAACTTGGTGTGGTGTTCCTCCAACCAAAGGGAGGATCCTCCAACCAGGCGGAGTCTTGTGCCTGGCGGGCTACTGCCCAACGGTTGATGTTGGGAGGTTGTATATACAGGGTGTTAACGAATTCGTGTAATTCCTTAAAACCACATGATCTACTACTGGTGTAGACAGCCCCCGCACGGGATTTAGCTTGATTAAAAATAAAAAAATAAAATTATTATTTTTTCATGCGGCTTTGTTACCGATCGTATCTAATAGAATAGAATAGAAATCTTTAATTCAAGCTGAGAGCTCATAAATGGTTAGTAACAATTTTCTTATACAACTACTTAGTGTTAGTAAAACATATAAAAAAACATATAAAACATATAATCTAAACCACCTAATAAGGATTCAGTAAAAAAATAAGAATTTAATTTTTTTTCCAAAAAAAAAAAATATTTGTGTGAACATTTCGATGCCACGCATAAATAAATGAAAGCACGGCGACACGGCTGGCAGGCACGACTAACGCGATATCGCTGTTTGCAGTCAGATAACTCAAGACTCAAAAATGATTCAGAAATAGAAAACCAAAAATTTTTTGCAAAATATTTTTTTTGTTGCTTTTCAAAAATTCCCATTTAGGGTTAATCCGGTTAATCTGTGTCACCAGTAGATCACGTGGTTTGAAGGAATTACACGAATTCGTTAACACCCTGTATACTATCTGCGTGTTAAATCTTGATTGCGCGATGTAGGATAGTTCGCTAGTTCGCATGTGGCGAGATAGATGCCGCTACAGAGCCATAACAGCTTTGATACACCAAACTATTAACTGCAGCTCCAACAAATAGCGATCAACTATTAGCGCCCCATGTGTGGTCAACCTAAACTGTCAAAGATTGAGAATTCGCTACAAAACACGTCAAATAAAACCACATACACACACTCTCGAGTCCCAAATACCACCTCCCTCCACAGGTACGCTCAGCACGACATACCGCATATTATCATAATAACACACGCTCACGGCGGCGGTGATCGCGCCGAATAATAATAAACTGTAATGGGGCGAGACGCGACTGCAATCTGTGTGTACCCTTGCTTTGGCTGATTCGATTCCCCTAGGACTCGAGTTGAAATGCAGTAATCGAATGGGGGGACAATTTGTGAAAGTATATCTGGAGCACTTATTTTTAAGCGGTCATTGGGAGTCCATGGTGGTGTTTGCTGGATGGTAGGATTATGACGTAGACGATATTTTCGCCGGGTTTAGATTTGACGTTATTTAATGCTTAATTAGAGAGAAATACAGGTGTAGTTTAGTTCTGGACAAGACGGTCAGTGTTCGGTCGATAAAAGCAGTCTTGTCAAGCATGACCAAGCTGAAATTTTCATTCATTTTACAGTTAAAATTATTAATAGTAGCCAGGAACCGCATTGAAAACTTCTACTATCCCTGTTAAAAGCTGTAGGCGTCAGTGGCGAAGGCTCCATACAACTCGATTCC
The DNA here is from genome assembly GCA_905220435.1 of Amphipyra tragopoginis. NCBI lineage: Eukaryota > Metazoa > Arthropoda > Insecta > Lepidoptera > Noctuidae > Amphipyra > Amphipyra tragopoginis. The sequence goes on from HG992011.1 coordinate 10,100,097, forward strand.
TATCGGCTTCCCTTTCGAAACGAGTAGTTACTGGAATAAACGCACTTCTCACACTTGAGCAAGGTAAGCATTTTTTGGTCCGGCTTCCCTTTTAAGAAAATTCACCCTTCGCCACTGGTAGGCGTAGTATGACGAATAGCTAAAATAACAGATAGGTACACAATGGTAATAATATTGTCATTTTGTCTTTCTTTAGTCGACAAAATCCTTGTCTACGCTTTGGTCATGCTACGCCTGCTGATCGACAATTACCGTAATCATATTAATTCCGAAAATTAAAATATATCAACTTAAAACTTTCCAGTACGATCTCGATGTTAACAAAAGCAATCGTTAGTAAACTTACGATTTCACATCACTATTTTCCCGCGTTGCCTTCGCGCCATTTTAGGCTGTCAAATGGCGCGCGCTGTCAAACGCAACGATAAGAGTGAACGAGAATGGGTTTTCGAATAGCGCCGACTTCATTAATTTAGGGAATAAGTTCGGGCTTTTGTAGTATGTATGTATTTACGAGTTCTGCTGGTTGTAGACGGGAGGAGTAGAATTCCCAAGTGGTAAGGCTTGAGCCTTGAAGTATGAAGACAGGTGCAGAGATAAACTTCATAAATAATAGACTAAGCTTTTTTCTAGTTCTAGCACAGACAAATGTAGGTATGTGTTCTTCAGTCCGAGCTTCTGTTAAGGTAGGTACTTAGCTTTTATTGTTTTTTTTTTTCTTTGTGAGATCGGAATATTTTTTTAAATAAGTAAACAGCACTTATCCTCGTTTTTCGATTCGAATAATTACGTAATTAGTAGAATAAGTTTCAAAATTGCAAGTTTGCCCTAAAATCAAAGTAGTACAGCTATTTCTTGACATTTGTAATTAATTATTCCTATAAAGTGATACGATATTTTTTGTTTATAAAAAATTCAATACAAAAACATAGTCAGGTGTAAATTCTTGATACTTTTATTAACAAGCGCTCATTACCACGTTGACGCCTGCCGCCTGGCAGCCTACCACGGCTGCGATCTGCGATTCGCATGCCAAACCAATGGGGCTCAACGGGCAATCAATAACGAATGTTGACGGGATTACACGCGCGAATTAAACCCGGTACGGGCGGTATACAATTGGTATTTATTTAAATACTTTTCAGTCTAGTTTCGAATAGGATAAATTAATGATAAATACTTTAGTTTGAAAATGTATGATAGTTTCGTAAAAGTTAGAGCGATCAACGTTGATTGATACTTGAAATAATGTTCTGATATTCGCGTATAATTATAATGTTTTTTGGTGCATGTTTCTTTGTTTTTTTTTTCTATAGAAATAAGCTAAGTTTTATAAAAAAAATAAAAACTCGTTGATGATAAAAAAAACTCACAATAATTACTGACATTTATAAAATATTTATTTTTCAATAAATCACAATCTGTTTACAATCTAATTGTGGCACATAGAACAACAGATAATATATAATATTCCAAATTATGACTCGTACTAATGTACTGACACTATTTTGAGGTATTTAATTTCATATTATCATGAAATGCATGCTGCAATTATTCTAAGGGTAAATTCAACAGGGCAATGCCAGAATTACCCGGATAATGTTGCCCGGATAATTTCGGCAGTGCATGAGGAATCCAACTTTATTTATCATCTATATTAATCACATTTATAACACAGATATCTACTATTTTGTAAACCTATCACAATTAAAATAAATTCGTTATTGTTGGCAACCTTTAAAATACGGGAGCTGATCTTTAACTCAAAAAACGTTATTATTATAATGGTAACATTTATTTTTTTGTAAAATAAATTAACACAGCCGAAACATCGAGATCTACATTACACCGAAATATCATTGACTAGTTTTTGAAAAATACTACTTTTGATTTTTCTCCACTTATACAATCTTTACAGATTTTTTTCTAATACATCGATCACACGAATATCCCACGTAAAACACATAGATAATGACAATAATTAATATTTTATCCAAATCACTACAAAGTGATGTAATTGTGCGTCGGACGCTATTCAAAGGTATATTATAATGAGCAAAATTGTCAATTTTATCTCAACAGAGAATTATGAGGTACTTATAGGTTGTGTGTGAGCAAAAACAGGTGTCAAAAAGCTCCTGGAATCTTAATCTTCAGCTTCGGAACCCAAAGAATATTCTATAGTCTTTAAATCCCTGTTCATTTCATCGGGAGAATCGTTTGTCATGTCCAAAGAGCGAGAAGCAAAAGTGCTCTGAGTTGCCATGCCCGCTAGAATCCCGTTGGACAAGGCCTGTACCGATAAGGCTTCCTGAGATGGGCCCGCGTAACTGTATTGCTGATAAACAGCTTGTATCCTCGCCGCATTTACCAACGTCTGTATTTTCAACTGCGTGTCCAGCGCCAAACTGAGAGGCAACTTCCGCAACTGGCTCGCAATTAACTTCCCAAACATCTCGAACTCGTTCTCATTACCATTCTCGGAATGTTGACTCAGATCTTGCGGTAAGTCTGTGTGATCGCCACTGTCTGAATTACTTTTCTTTTGTTTCGTAGGCACCGGATAGATTGTTGCGAGTGAGGTAGTCAACGGCGTAGCAATCCCAACGGGAGGATTGAGAAAAGGCGCGGACGTAACCGGCGGGAGGATGCCAAACGTCCCCTGGTTCAAGCCGAACGGCGTGCCGGGGCGAGGGGACGGTGTGTTCAACACGTACGGTGTCGACGAACGCGTCGAACTTCGACGCTTTCGCGGACTTTTCTTTTCCGGCGATTTACGCTCGCTGAGGTCTTGAACCACGTCGCTGTCGTCGCTCACCGGGATCTCCAGCAAACTGTTGTCCACCTATCAACAAACGTATAGCCGCTTAACGTCAGAGCGCATGTGTAAACATGAGTAAGCGTCGTAAACAACAAAAAAAATAGACTCACAGAGCTCGGTGTGACGATCGCCCGCAGAAACCTGTCTGCATGTTCGAACCACGTGACGCTCGGTCTATACGCATGCGCGCCAGCCTTCCTCGCCGCGCGAATCTTCTTCAACTCGACGCTGTACGACGACCGTATGTTCTTTATTTTATTTTTCAATTCTTTAACTGTGACGTCGACCAAATTCAGTGCATTTATTATCTCTATGTATCCTTGCTCCCTTATTTTCTTGTTCTTGTAGTGTTCGGAGACGGGGTTCCAGAGGTATTCGCGCTTCTCGTATTCGATAATCATCTGGATGGTGAGGTCCTCGCTCCACTTGGGGTTGGCCAGGATAGCGACCATTTTGTTTTAAAGCATGCTATTTTTGAGCACGGTTAATATTTTTTATTTAGTTATTTGTTATTTAATTTCGCGAGTTTAGCGTTGTTAGTACCAGGAGCGCAGAAGGGTGCGGGCGGTTCGCATGCGCGCAGCATACTAAAAGCACGTCGATGGGCCGGCACCCCGCGCGGGGGGTCTATTTCGGGAGTAGCCGGCATCACGCAGTCGCGTGCTTTGGAGCGTGCTGTTTCCTCTTCTCACCGCTCGGAGGCTGGGCACCGAGTGAAACGGAAGATTTGTGGCCGCCGGACGGGCGACTGTTCGTACTTACAACGGCGACCGCCCGCGAATTGTCATATTTCAATTGGAGTACTTAGAATCTTTGGCGATATTGAATTTTAGATTTTCTATCGAAGTAAAGATTTGTAATAGTGGGACAGGCGGAATATTTATTGAATTGCATCGTTACATTAATTCTGATTCTAATTTCGTTGCTTTTATAACTTGGTTGGACTTGAAATAAACTTTTTGTATCAAGATTTTTCAATTGCATTAGTAATTTACGACAACGTAGGTATTTTGTACATCGAAAAAATACCTACCGAGCCATGTAAAAGCAATTAACCATGGAAGATTTTATAGTCAGAGCCTTGTGCTCATTAATGACAGCATTAAACTTTACTTGTGATATTCAGACAATTAAAATAAAGTCTATCTACTAGGTACAGTATTTGAAAATATGCTAAATGAGTAACAAGTATTAAAAATGATACCTATGCCCAAAAGTGAATTTCAGGCCAGATATTAAATTACAACTTCCAGTTCATTTCAAATCATATAGCGCTGCTGGTAAACTCCAGAAAACTATTTTCAAATTCAAATTAAAAATAATTTTAAATTGAAAATTCAAACTTAGAATACCTAGGTACGTGAAATATGTACAGTGCTCAAACGTCCGTGATCCTCGTTCGCTCAGCCCGTCGGACTTGTCGGGGAGTGCGGCGCGGGCCATTTGCTCGCGCCGTTCACCGGTCGCTTGCCGCCGCCCTAACGTCTGCACATGTTTGCCGACCAGCCGATAACCTCGTGGTGACCCTGCGCATAATTTTATTGTGGACGGAATTTCCAAAATTGGTTTTTTTTTTCGATGCAAAATAGATATGGATTTTAATTGGATCTTTTTAATACCTAGGTTGAATTGAGAAGGTAATACGATATCGATTAAAAAAAGTTTAATAACGATTAAACTAGATTTTTTAGTTCATTAAACTTAACCAATTTAGTTGCACTTATATATTAAACATCGTAGATTTCTAGTTAAGCACATTTTTTAAGCTGAAAATAATGAAAATCGCGTTCATTGACTTGAAAGTTAATATGATAAAACTTATTCATTTGTATCAGTTTAAAGCCAAGCGATAGGGATTTTTGACACAATTTCAAATGATTTTCTACGTAATTGTATTAATTGAGCAGTTAATATGAAGGGTCACGTAGTGGAAAGAACGATTAATAATGAAATAGCACCCAATGAAGATAACAAGAGCGGAGTCAAAGCAATTTGAATGCAGGTGCAGCGCGCGTGAGAGATTAAAATCCTGTAGTTCAAACAGTTTTGTGACGTTATACTTAATGAATTTCCTGTAGAATTTGGAAGTAATCTGAATGTAGAAAATTATCTCAATTCAATTTCTTTATTGCATTCATAATGTAATTTTAATACAGGCTTAAGACTGTGGAATCAATTATGGACCCTGTCGAGCACAGCATAGTTTAGTAGAAGAGAGGAAGAACACTTATTTTTGTTTAATTCAATATTTTATTTATTGTTGCTAGTCTTTTCGTAACCTTTTTAAAGGAACCAAAAGATTTCAGGCAACAATTTGCATCGAAATACGAATTTGAACAATCATAAATCAAAGCAGACAGCATTTGTAGACCAATATTGTAAATATGAATAATTTATTTCAAGAATTTTAATACTCTGTTTAATTTAATTCTAAATATTAATAATATTAAGCTTAAACTCTGTATTAATAAATAATTCTGCTCAATTAGCATTCCAGCTCATCACTTCAGAGTTACGAATGCTTCAGAGTCAAATCAAATTCCTTCACGGCTTTCGTGTCATATTCGTTCGCTCAAAAGCGAGAATATTGCTTATTGTATTAATATTTGAGGTGACAGGAAGCTGAGTACGGTTCCTTATGTGACTTGTCATTACTAGTGATGCTTAAACAGTAAATGATGTTAACATTTTTAAATGGCAAACATTAAAGATGCCAATCATACATATTTAATGATGATTGGCTACTAATGTTACGTTCAATATTGTTAATCTTACTTTCAACTAGAGATATTGCAATTCTGCTTCATAGTAGAGATTTTAAAAGCAATACTTTTCCAAAGTTACTTCCTATATTTCCAAATATGATCAATTCGAAACAAAACATTCCTCCAGCAGCAACCGTATTTAATTAAGAAAACTATTATCAGAACAATTGCTGTGCGCTTGCTATAATAAAACCAAAGTGGCAATATTCGTACGTCTGCGCGTCTGACAGCCCGCGTCAGTAGATGGAAACGACACGGCCTCTCCCTGCGACGACGATAAGATACCGAGCGAGACGGGACGGGAAAATCTCGGCGATGCGATGTGAGCCCGTGAAATATGTCCTGGAAATGTGTGCCGCACTACGCTTAAATATTGCTCTGGCTTTCGCGTTATGAGATCAAAACTGAAGAGGATTGTTGTCATATTGCAGTGTTGTGTTGCGTTGCTGAGTTTATGATTAATGTTTTAGGTGGATACTTAAGTTAATTCAACTACTGAAATAAGTTCCATAATCAAACTTTCAATTTGATCTAAAATCTGTTTTGAAATAATTATTGTTGAATGTACAAAATACTAGGATTCGACTGATAATGCATCATTTTTTAAATAATCTCATTATACTATGTGAAGTTTACTGACTGAAGAGAAATAGCGATGGAATATTGTTACATCCAAATTGGGTACAGGTTTATGTAGTTTTAAATAAATCTGTATGTCGCGGACACAATAATAGAATTAGATAGATGTAAGGTTATAGGATTATAGTTAGGCCTAATGTCTGCTTATCAGAGACAGCGGATATGGTAAATAAAACCAACATAGACTCTTCACCACTAAGAGTTATAATAAGAATAAGACTATTTGGCTTAGTTATTAGTTACATCAGCTAGGTCACAACATAATTTCACACATGATCAGAAAATAAGAAGTACAAGCTAGTCAGATAATAAATGACAGACATCTACGGCGGTTCGACACAGAATCAGCTCGCTCCATCGAATGACAAATGTTTGATAACGTCGGGTACGTTGATTCATCTTGACGACTACACCCTCCTTTATTTTCTAAATGACTTTTATTCTCCGAAATATTAAGTCGTATCGAGGCTTGAAGCAGTGTATTATATAGCAAGATCAGAAAGGAAACCGCAAAATTAAGCAGTCCTACACATCAGCGAGTTAAAAAAATACTATCAATTCTATGACTATGATGATGAAAATAATGGAAATTCGTTCAACTGCGTCATCGATTTGCAAAATAAACTTTGATGAAGTTTATTTGAATCTAATTTAAAGTTTCATCAGTTTCCAGAACAATGACCACAGTTGACGGTTGACACGTGCAACTAATATCTAATTAACACCTCTGTGTCAGAATAAAGGACAGGTGAATAAAGGGCAAAATTGAAGTGAGTTTACCACACACATTCAACACGCATAATATAATATACAAAACATCATTATATATAGATGTCAAGCGGTCCCGCGTTGCGTCACTGCACGCGAGCACATCTATCTACGGTGCTATAGTTCCACATACTTCCATTTACCATTCTGATGATGTAAAATGTACTTTAAGTCTTGAAAATAAAGGCTATGGTGTTGGTAAATCAGTGTGTGCGGCACTCGACTTGATAGGTGCCGGTGCCGGCGAGGCCAAGAGACAGATAAATATCGCTTTATACTCATCGCATCGCTTTGAAGCCGTGCGGTCAGTAATTTTCTCGCTCTCACTGCCGTGCCGTGGCGTTAGCAGTCTCGTGTATATTTATCACGGTGATATACTAACGCGTTCGCGGCGACGGCTTTTACGATTATTGTTCTTGCTTTTGTTTGTAGGCTCGTATTAAACATATGGTAAGTTTTTTAACATTTGTTTAAGCGAGAAGTTACATGGTTTTATATTGCGACAGTAGTTTCTTCGTGTGAGAGTTTTTGCATTCGTCTGTAAAGTAATTATAATGTTATAAAATAGATGTAACTTGCTTATGATCACTATTGACTATAACATTAACAATCATGTCAACCAAGAAGTAAGAAAAATCGTTTATTTTCTTTCGTCTATTAATAAGACAAGTAAATTGCCAGTTTCAATAGAATCATATTCGAGCAAGGTAACAACGTCAATATTGAAAGACTTATTTATCAGCGACAGAAGAGCAAACAGTGAGAGTAGACATTACAGTAATACTAGCCGTCAGTTCAACGTCCATATCTTTATTGGTTACTCGATACGTTAAATGAACGACCAATATTTCTAGACCCCGAGAATATCTTTCTACATTACTAAAAATATTGCCAACGACAGCTCTACAAAAATACGTAGATAAAGTTTTCTCTCACGTATCACCTAAATTAGTGGTTTTTCGTGGAAATAAAAGCCAAACTAATATTAGCGTACATAATAGGATAAACGCAGGTTATTTCATAGCGTGTAATACGACTAATTATTCCAGATTCATGCTTACTGTTTGTGAATTTCGGAACCAAAGTTATAACAAGCACAACAGATACAGAATTACCTGGAAAATTTGTTACAGCAAATATAGACAAATGAAAATAACAAATAGTGAGCAAAATGCTTACTACAAAATGTTACTACAAATTCTATAGAAATCTCAAAGCTATCAGCAAAGTTTAAAGCCTTTAGGCAATAAAACCAAGGAGTTCAGAAATCACTACCATTAACCGCACCGGCAGCCGGTTAACCAACTTGAAAAACGAAACTGTATCGATGCTTAACTTCTATTTACGATCTATTTGAAAGGTACCTTCAATACTCTATAATTTCGCAAACTTACATAAAACCTTCAGATAACACGCTACAAATGAACACTGTTGTAAATTGACAAGTCTACGTCGCATTACCACGGGGCAAAGCGCCATTTTGCAAAATGTATCCTCACGCGGGAACATAATGAGGGTGACAGCGGCGTGGGAGGATAACAGCCTGCGAGGCGCGAGCCCCCTGGCCCTTTGACGAGCTACCGCCGCCGCCGAGCCGGCGGAATGGGCTTGGTCGTTAGTGGCACGCTGAAATATTTCTTACTTTTTTTTGCAAAGTGCTTATTCAAAATGTTGATGAATAAGGCGTAATGCGCATCATTTTGATGAGAAATGTACTTTATGAGGTTGCAAATAGCGATTGTAGAAATCATGTATGACTACCAGAAATGCATATCTACTATGAAGGCTTACTTATTATTTCTTTATCGAACGTTATTGGTTAAATATTTAGATTCTTGTTTCTTTACCAATAATAAATCAAAGACCTATAGCTTTGCACAGGAAACCCTTTCATACGTTAGTAGCTATCACAACTAAAATTAACTTATGGGTCTATTTATATGCCCAATTTAGCAATAAAAAATTCTACCATTGGTTAGCAAAACGAGCCGATGCTTTCCATAGGAACCGGGCATAAGTAAACGAAAATAGTGTACTTGCATCTAATTCTACAATAGCAAACAAACCCTTTTTCAATTTTATCAAAAGTGTAATTAAGTTTAAGAAATATTTATAAAGCAAAAAAAATATTACAATTTGCGTATCATCAACTGTCTTTTTCAGACCAATATTATCAATTACTTATTTAACATCAGCAGGTATCAGTTACCTTATATTTTGTGTTTGAATTAGAAAACAATAGAGCACGTTCTTTGTAAAAAACAAAATAAAAATCAACTCAGGAAATAAAATAATAATCAAAGTATCAAAACCGTTCGCGTCGCACAACAGCCCGTCAGCACAGGCACACAGTCGACAGGCGCGAGGCGCGGCCCGGGGCGCGGTGGCCGACGCTCTACACCTACCATGACATGCTAGCGATATAAGTATATCTAGCGATACAGCGATACTGTACACATTGTAGTACGTATTACGGATGCCGAAATTCAACGAAGCTGATAGGATTTTTTTAACAAAAGGCATTTTAATTGTTATACTCTTGTTTTAGTAGTGGGTGACTATTCGTTACACATGGAGCCCCGTGCCTCGGAGAGCACGTTATACGAATACCTATGACAGTCGTCATCATCTGCCTAGCCTTTTTCCCAACTATGTTGGGGTCGGCTTCCAGTCGAACCGGATGCAGCTGAATATCAGTATTTTACATGGAGCGACTGCTTATCAGACCTCCACAACCCAGTAACTGGGTAATACGATACTCTTGGTAAGACTGGTTGTCTGACTTTCTGGCTTCTGACCAACAGTAACGACTGTCAAAGATCTACAAATGACAGCCGGGACCAACGGCTTTACGTGCTTTCCGAGGCACGGAGGAAACTCGCTATGGTAAATGGTCACCCATCCACAGACCAACCTCGGCAAGCGTGGCTTAACCCGGAAGATCGGTCTATGCGGCTGCAATTATTTAGCCACCAGTCGTATGGCAGTCAAAAGCACGTAAGTCTGACAACCGGCCTAACCTTAGGATATCGGCATTGCCCAGTTACTGGGTTGCGAAGGTCTGATGGCAGTCGCTCCGTGTAAAACACTTTTATTCAGCCGGATCTGGGGGTTCTACTCCCTAAGCACGAAGTCCGTGGTTTCGGCCTTAGTTACGAGCGTTTCCTACTCCCTATCACCTACGGACATACGATTATTTCGGGGCCCGAACTAAGAATGAATGACAACACGATTTGACAGTTGTCCCTACTACCGATGTGTTTTTGCCCGTCCGAAACGTTGAACTTGACAATGTTTTGTTCACTCCTACGTTTCGGGCTACTTTCGGACAGGCGACTAACTTCGTTGACGGACTTAGGGAGTAGGCCCCCCTGGTTAGACTGGAAGCTGATCCCAACATAATTGGGTAAAGGTAGAACAGAACAGTTGTTTTAGTAGTGATCTAAACCTGTTGACCGTGATTTCACTGACATCCTAGAGGAATTATTTCATGTAAACTGGATTAAAAGTATTGTATCTGTTAATCCAGAACATAGCCAAACTTCATCCAAATCCGTTCAGCGGTTCAGCCGTTTTATGCATGATTCAGTTACAAACATTCATCCATCTTCACAAACTTTCACATTTGTATTAGTGTGATTATTTTTAGTGGGAGCTAATTTAAGGCTGAAAATGATGAGGTGATATACTATAATATGACAGAAATGATATTAAAACAGATATTTGGAATGTAAAATTGGTCTGAAATTAAATTATTTATTAAATTGTTAATATTATACAGAGCATAAAGCAGCGGTTCAAGACATATGGACCGATGACCTGAAGAAGGTAGCCTGGTGAAGGGATGAACTATAGCGGAAGACGGGGTACCGAGTGTTATGGCACAACTTGGGAGAGCCCTATGTCCAGCGGTGGACTGAGATTGGCTGAGTTGATAGATTCTTGAGTGATTCAAGAGTACAAGAGTACAGTACGATTGCTTTACTTCAAAATCGTCGCCCGGGAGTGAAAACCTCGGGAATGCATTTGGTCATTGTGTGACGGTGCTAGTGGTGGCGACTGGCGGGGTGCGCCTGTAAAAGGGCCGGCACGCTGCACTTCGTCCTCTCTCGCGCATCAACAGCCGCCAGTTAAGTACTACACCTACACCTGAAGACCCTGGACTACTCGTATCGTCGTCGAACCACGCCCTTGTAAACTAATCTTGTAAAATAAATATTGTATGGTTAAAACTGTTAAAAGTGTTTTCATTATTCTTATGTAACACTCCTGCTAAACTGCTTCTGCTTCTTGCTAGATTTTCTGATTTTATGTGCACATGCTCGTTAAGGGTTGACTCCTCAAGCCGCCCTTAACCCGCTAAGCGTGACAATTGCACGGTTCGTGTGGGGGCTTTCACGCGGAATAAGTCGCGGGCAAAAGCTAGTCAATTTTATTTATTACGTATTTTATACATATACCCAATAAAGACTAGTTTCAGTGCCTACAAACTAATTTCACATAGAGCGGCTCTCTTATAAGATATAGTCCCTATAGGTCATGATAAAATAAAAATGACCAAATTGCATTCCCGGGGTTTTCTTCACTCCCGAGCGACGAAATAGTGATTACACTGATTACCTACACAACTAAGAAGTCGCCTCGGCAAACTTCGTAGAACCGATCACTTTCGAACTGAGTACAACTTCAAGACCACGAATGTCTATTATTACTACAGTAAAAAAATATCTTGACGCTAACGCAATAAGTGTGAGTGGCGTGAAAATGAGTAACTACCATTGGCTGTTCGATCAGGTACAGTCCGCGAGGCCTAAGTTGAGCTTTGCATTTATGTGAGTGCACATAGAATCTATTGCCAAAAAGCAGTATAAACCGGTTTAAACCAAGCAAAGGACGCGTTTGCATTCATTCTCACACAAATGCAAAGCTCAGCTTAGGCCTCGCGGACTGTAAATCGATGTAACTTATTACTTGTATTGTACTTGACTTCATCGTTATTTTACTTCTCTAATAAAGTAAATACGTATGTCATTATCAAGTGTTTATTATTTTTTATTCCTCTTCTGTCCTCTTTCCTCTTCCATTTTGTACTCGAAGTGTTTAGCGCATTCTGTCTACTGGATGAAGTATGTAACTTTTATTAGTCTACTAGCTTCTGCCCGCGACTTCGTACGCGGATCCTGTTGCCTATGCCAACGATAACGGGTCATCAAAATCGAAGATCTGAAACGTCTGATGTCTCTAGAGACCTAGAAGTCGATGCGTAGATACGCTTGGAACTCAAGCGCAATTCTCTATCCGTGAACGTCTCCAACTCGCGAGACAATGTGTGACGTTCACGATCAGCGGTCAGTCATGCATCACGTTCCCTACTTGTCTCTAGAGACCTAGAAGTCGATGCGTAGATACGCTTGGAACTCAAGCGCAATTCTCTATCCGTGAACGTCTCCAACTCGCGAGACAATGTGTGACGTTCACGATCAGCGGTCAGTCATGCATCACGTTCCCTACTTGTCTCTAGAGACCTAGAAGTCGATGCGTAGATACGCTTGGAACTCAAGCGCAAACTCAAAAAACTCAAGGGTGTCTCATGTCGTGTCCGCACGTATGGAGCGACATTTTAGCGGTAGCGACTATATTAAGGAACAACATAGCTGGTGTTCACGTGAGGTTAAAAAATATCTGTTAAAATTATTTATAAGAGTACAGTTTCTGAAAAGTTTGGTTTTTAATGTGAATTACGCAGTGATGAACGTTACGCAATGCAGCTGCAGCACTGACACAAAACCGTTTACAAATACGTAAGTTAGGTATTGTTATAGAATAGTTACGCAACTAAATAGCTAACTATTCCCAACCAGAGAAAAATACGCTACAAAATATCTTGAGTTGACATTATTAGTCTACTGCGAAACTGTCTGAAATATTCTGTGCTGAAAGGCTTTCAGGTTAAAAATAACGAAACAGCGAAACACTGACCTAACAATACCTTGCACAAGACTGAAAATAATAATGTACAAAAAAAACTGTGAAAAAGAAAAATCGTCACTCGGGGAGCAGGGGCTAACGAGCGGTAGGTACCAGGGAGGCACGACATTATAGAGGCACGCGCCATTAGACGAACGCCGGGCGGTGGCGGAACGGGCCCTATTTCCGGAAGGAAGCGCGCCCGGAAGCCGCGCCGCGTCCGCCCCGCCTGTCGCTAAGTTACTTCGCCTGCTACTGAGTTATGGTCGCCTGGTGTCTGCACTAGATTTCGATACGGACATGCTAGCCTAGTCTCGAAATTATTCCGATACAGATTTTCTGCGTAGTTGAAAGAAAATGACTTTACTTACAGTAGTACAAGTAGAGTGCAAACGAGATTTACCTGAAAAATAAAAAAAATACAATTAGTATTTCTCTACACACATAAAGCTAGTCTTCGCAACCACATTAGTCGTTAATCAATAAAGGTACCAAATACTTGTCAAAAAACGAAGAAACAACGAGGTTCGGCACCGAAACTTCATACATTTTTAATTCGCAGTCTCGTGCAATGAATGACATTTTATTTGCGACTGCAGTTCTCTCGAGTTCTGTGACTACAACCGTGATCAAGTCGACGGTATTTTAGCACATGATAATCTTAGTCCGATCATATCGCACCACCACAAAGTCACAAATAAATCCTTATATTAACCAATCCCAGAATAAAAACGCCGCGTTGTCGTGTGCACGGGCTGTATAATTTAGTATTAGGATCGCGCACATCCAGAGCCGGGTACACGACGCGGTCAGGGATGGCATTAATCAAAATTAAAAGTGGATTACGACAGGGCTGGCGCGCACGGACTACCCCGCTGGTAAATGAGGGGCCTGTAGCCGAGTTTTTGTGTCATATTTAAAGTAAGACTGATTTTGTAGGGGATATTTTTATTATGTTATATTTTACTGTGAGTATTCATGTTAAAGGTCTTACAGAAGGTTTAGGGAGAGTCGTCCTCTCTTCTTCTTCGCTCGTTTCGGCACGAGCTATACGAGAATACCCCATGCCATGGTAAAAAGATTAGCCAGTCAGCAAGGACGATAGTGGGGCTGATTGCCCAGCATCCTAATTGGACAAAACACTCGTCATTTGCTTTGTTTTTGACAATACAACAATATTCATTGCATGGGACACAGTTGTGGAGAAGTCGGATTGTTAATACATATGTTGCTATGGAAATTGTTGGCCTGTCAAAATCAAAGCCATAGCAATTACGAGTGTAGAATGCAGAGTACGCCGGACGTACTCAAGCGTCGCGTCGTCACTCGTGGAGGCACTTTTAATGTTCCCCATCGTCATTAAGAAGAAGAACTGCTTATAATTTCATTACTGCAGTGTCATTCTGTAAGAAACCCACCTCAATATCGACGGATATCTCTACATCCATAATGTCACAGTATGGATAATAGAAGCAAATAATACACAGATAATCGACAGTATAATCAATAACGCGTAGTTTTGTTATCCACGCTGTGTCACGACAAGTGTCTAATTGACAGTCGCGATCGAGGTGAGATTCTTACAGAATTGCACTGCTGTAGCCGTCCAGCTTACTACGGAAGGCTCGAAATGCAGCGCACAGCTCTATCACTTGGATGATGGGTAGAGAGTTGTTTACGATGAACTAAAAAGTACTTAAAAGTTTGTAAATAACTTGCCGTATGCCCATGGGATTTGCTATACTTCAATAATGACGAAAATCCATACAAACTTTCATTCCTAATATATAGGACGAATTTTCAAAAATTCCTTTCTTAATGCTTTCCTACGTTTTAAAAAACTTCTGTGCAAACATGCTTCTAGAGTCACTGGTAACATCTGTGCGTTGTCTGTCAGTCACACTGACTGTTTTAGAGATTTATTAAGTAGAAGATGCATTAACAAAGAGATTACATCTTCTTTTAATTCCACAGAACAAATTACCACTCCATCAGTTAAAAAACTACCCAGCACTCACGCAGATGTAAGCTTAATCTTTTTTACGCAATCGGCTCACACACACATCGACAATAAAACACGTAGACACAAAGGCTGGGCTGTCCCGATCCCGACATATGGCGGGGCGGGCCAAATTGATAACTTGATAACGCCTGGGATCCCGCAATCCCGCGACCCGGGAACCCGCAATCCCGGCCCGGGGCTTATCCGGGGAAGAAAAAGATATGCTTTTTAGTGCGGGGCCGGCCGGCTGTTTATTATTTTTATGTAAATCGTAATTCATCGGGATGGAATGATAACATGCGGAGCACGTATATTTTGCTTCGTTGTTGAGTAAGTGTGAGGTTAGTATACTTTTGGCCAAATATTCAAACGCTACGCAATTTTTGACGTTAATTTCGTGTTGTCACTGTCACATCGCCTTAAAATAAGAGCGACAACTTAAAATTGAGTAGCGTTTTAGTATAAAGAGCGTGTACGGCATTTCATAAAAATTTTCAAGTCTTTGTTTTTCGTAATGTCTGAACCGATTTTGATGAAACTTCACACACATATTCAAGATACTTAGGTCTAAAAAGTTAGTAGAAAACATTTTCGAAATGTCTTACTTAAAAAAAGATAATTAGTAATTTCTGTTTGCATGGAAAATTTAAAATCGATCTAATTTAACAGTAACACTATTTTTCGAAAATGTTTTCTACTAACTTTTTAGTCCTATGTATCCTGCTGATGGGTATGAAGTTTCATTAAAATCGGTTCAGTCATATCGAACAATTATTATACTTGAAAATTTGTATGAAATGCCGAACGGCGTAAACGCTCTTACTTAAGCCATTTGTACCACTTTTTTTCAAAATATGTGCATCTTGTGCGCACGACTATATTAAGGTATACATTTCCAGTCTTCTTCTTCTTTCATGTCAGCAGGAGCTACACGAAAATAGCTCATGCTGTGGTGAAAAGATTAGCCAGTCAGCAAGGTTGGTAGCGGGGCTGACTGCCCAGGGTGCACCGGACGTACTTAAGTATTGTCACTCGTGGAGGCTCTTTCCACGCACCCCATTCCACACATTTCCAGTATAAGCTGACCTCTCAATGTACGGAAACTCTATGCATTGCGAGAACAGCTCATACTGGAAATCTATAACTGGATAAGTAAGTAGCCTTGTGTACTGTAACGTTTTCAAGTTCGTATCGGCTCGTAAACGTCCACTACTGAGGGTCTATTCCCTAAGCACGAAGTCCGTGGTTTCGGCCTTAGTTACAAGCGTTTCCTACTCCCTATCACCTAAGGACATACGATTATTTCGGGGCCCGAAGTAAGAATGAATGACAACACGATTTGACAGTTGTCCCTACTACCGATGTGATTTTGTCCGTCCGTAAAGTTGAACTTGACACTTGTTTTGTTCACTCCTACGTTTCGGGCTACTTTCGGACGGGCGACTATAAACTTCGTTGACGGACTTAGGGAGTAGGCCCCCTGAACATAGGACCACTCAATGGACTTTATAAAATAATATCATTAAGGTTTATCCAAACAGAATTCAGTTACAGAAAAAGTTTATATTTTCCTAAAACTTTACACAAAAAGACAGTGTAAAATCGTTATAAAGTTGTCAGTCCAACAGTTAGCTAAGTGGTTTCCAACAAATGTTTTTCAGCAACTTTTAGGTAATAACATCTTTGAGATGCTGACTACTTCGTTTCACACATAAGTGGTGTTTTTGCTGCCAAGATTCGATCTAAGTTAAAAACAAAGTTGTTCAGAATTAAACATCAATTTTTACTTAAGTGTCGCCGATATCGATACTTTTAGGTTATTTAATATTATAGAGCTGACAATTTATCGATAAAGGTTCGTTATCTATGATTCTGATAAATATGTAGTATCGATATGAGAACCTGATTATGTAGATTCAGCTTTAAATTGATTTAGGTGAGGTGCTTATTGATTCCTACGGTCAATAATGCGGTCAAATATCGAAATTGTTCCTAGCCCCATGAAAACCTCTTAAATTCCTATTGATTTGTCCAACAAATTGTACCAGGAGTCCAGATCAGGTGAGGACATTATTTCACAGTTGTAATATCTCATTAAGCTGGCGGCGACCCGGGATGGAGATCGGGAATGGAATTAAACGCCGCCGGGACCGCCCGCACCCGTCCCGGGAATAGGCGCTCCGGGATTGTTAAGTCCCGTACGTAGAGATACTGGATGTGACATTATTTTTTTTCTTTTATTAGGTAACTGTTTCGTAGTGATGTATAATAAGTAGCTAGATGTTAGAAAAAATATCGAAAAGATATGAAATGGTTATTGCAGTATACAAGGTTAATCGGCAAGGGGGTACTAATCCGTAGGCCACTTAAAGTATCACTGATGACTGTTTAAAACGAAGTTTTAAAATTTCAAAATTCAATAAAAAAAAACTTGCAGTGATTTTTAGGTTTAGTTTTTTTTTTCAAAAATCTTCATTTAAATTACGAATTCAGAAAATGTGACTTCTAATCCGTTACCCCAAATAAGACCTAAAATCTAAACACAGCTGATCATAGCTGAGGATAGATCTATATATTTTAGTGTATTTTTTATGAAATCTTTGAACAGCTATTTCTCTTAAACTATTCACTTCTGGGGAAAGTTTTAGAAGAAAAGTAATTCATTATTATAGGTACTTTAACACTCTTTCGGATTAGTATCCCCTTTCCGACTAATATTGTATAGCAGCAAGTTTGCAACACAGTTTACTTTTAGCAGCTTGGAACTAAGCAATGTTTTGTGCCTCCGCTCCGCTCAACCAGTCTCCCTCAGATCATAAGCGAGTTTGTCTTTTTTCTGCTTATGAAGTAAGTGAAAAAAATACATGTGCCACTAATAAAAATCTCTAAAATGTCAAAAGGAGGCTACAAAACTGTTTGTGACTGTGTCTTTGCAGTTGTACAGTTATTTTAGTCGCCGCCACCGGATTCAGGCTCGAAGTCGAGATCGTCTCGTACGCTTTCACGATGTCCAACTTATGGGTTAGAGACAACAATGGGCCATTTACTGGGCCCTTATGATAAGGTTTAACGCCATACATTTCTGACTTTGGTCAGGTATTTGATGTGGGTGTGAAACGTAACCTCAAAATGCTTACAAAGGCTAGGCTTTGTATTACTTAGGTACTTACAAAGACCCTTTCTAATTAGGCTGAATTAAATTAATTTTATTATGTTTAACTTCGAATTTGAATAGCTCAACGTAGATATTGATAACAAAATAACAAGACACAGAGTAAAAAAAATCACAGTACTATTTTTTTTTCTTATGTTTTAAAAGTCACAAAAATGTGTTTTGTGCCTTTTAAAAAATTCTACGCGATTAGACCCGAACCAGTATTTTTATAATCACTGTATACCGATGAAACTTTTTTGGTCTTTGGATCCGTATCTAAAAACGACTTATAGTTAGGATTGGATGCTCAAAAAGCTCTCTAAAATTATTCTTGGGTTTCAAACATGTAAGGATCAATTTTTTTACAATAATATTATTTTCTAAATACGCCAACATATAAATCGGGTCGTAAACGGCCACAGCCGCAGCTGCAATGAACGACCACAAGGATTTATCCAAAATTACCACGCTTTTCCTACAGCATATTTCAGAAAAACATAAGAACATTTCCAGTGGCATCTACATCTTGTATCGAGGGTCCAAGCGTAGCCCACTCGCGCAAGTTCGATCAGACACTAATTGGGGTGTGAATTTGCCTGCGGGCCCCTCCGTCACGTCTCGGCTCGGAGGGATCTCTAAAGTTACATGATTTAGTATTTCGTCTTGCAAAAGGGAGGCTTAGGGCTCGTAGAAACTTCGAAGTTTGAAGTTTTAAAACGTCATCCACTTGATGAACGGTTGGTTTTTGTAGTTTTATTTAAGAACTAGCGACCCGCCCCGGCTTTGCACGGGTGCAATGGATATGTATACTAAAAACCTTCCTCTTGAATCATTCTGTCTATTGATGAAAACCGCATCAAAATCCGTTGCGTAGTTTAAAAGATCTAAGCAAAAAGATGGCGGGAAGCTACTTTTTTATACTATGTACAGAGAAGAGATGCTGTTTTGTAAAAGTATTAGAGATTTTTTCAGTGCGAACAAATGTATGGCGATGAAAATTGATAAAGATAATATCTCCGGTTTGGACCCTACTGTTCTACAGTGAATAAGTGATTGTGGGTGATGATGAATTGTCAAAGCGTAAATGTAATCTGGTGGTTGTATTGTAAAGTACCACTTTTCAAAATTTATTCGAACATGGAAACAATTTCGGAGCAAGCTGACTATTCAAATAATTATCCGTACGATTTCTAAGTTTCAGTGCAAAGTTTAAATTCCCAAAAGTATTGTATGTGTAAATTATCACTTCTACTGGCTATTCGCTTAAATTATCAAACATATTCCATAGTTCTAAGTTCAAATTCAAATATAGAACGTGTGCGGGCCGGTTGGCGGCACGTTCGCCATTTTACGTAGCGTTTTTATGATGTACCCGATAACGTTTACGAGGCGCGCTGAGTGGCGTCGCCGCGGCTCGCCCCGACTGATTGCATGCGAGGGCACCACGTGGATAGGGCTTGTTCCAAATTCAAATTTTTGTCGATGTAGTCTTTAATTTATTAGACTGTGTACGTGAAGAATTTGAAGTTGGTTCGACAATTTTCACTAATGTGAATCTTCTTTTTTTTCACTTTTAATTAAGATTATCTTTTAAAAGCAAAGTAATCAAGGCTATTAGTATATAAACGGTACCGCTACCGGTGCATCTCTTGACTCTCTCTATCACCTACGCCAGCGGGAGACAGATCGGTCTCATCAACCAAAAAAAGTTATATCCGGATTCATCACGCTAGACACGCGAATACTCTAGTACACTATCACACAAACATTTATATTCTCGTTTTCCATGATATTACAGGAAAAAAAAAACTCAAAATCGTTTTATCGATATCGACGTTCTCCATCCTTCACCGCATCTCTACTCGGGTCGTGTATCCGTGACACATCGTGTAGTGTAGCCGACGACATCGCGCGGCGTATTTTATGCGCCCCGTCGCGCGGCCCCGACCGCTCCCGACAGTGCCCGAGCGTCCCCGAAGGGCTACCACTACGAGACAATTTATAAATTTTAGAGTACTTTTACAATACATGCTGTATTTTGTTTGCTCATTGTTTTATTTTTCTGAACAGAGAATCATTCAATTGATCGATCTTGTCTTAAAGTCGCGTATTTGTGATATCGCGTTTAATTATTTATGGTAACAGCTGAAGGGATGTCTCAAAGTTGTTTTTAAAAAGAACTTACCAAATTTTTTTAATGGCCTATATTTTTATGTACCTAATATGGCATTGTATATAATTATAGACAAAGCAATTAATACACACATTATTACAATATAATATTAGGTATTTACAGGCAATTAATAGAATTGGGTAAGTTCTAAAAATAAAATACTGAAAAAAAAACGCATTCTCATCGCGTGCAGCTTAATTCATAACCATGTTTATTGACTCTTGTTTGCAATCTTACAGCCCACATGCTAAACACATTAATAAATAAAAATAATAATCGTGCAATAAAAACTGGTAACCCTATTTAGAACGCGCGCCAAGCCCGTGTGAGCCGACGACTAATGACCGAAAAGGCCTTCCCTACGAATTATAATGAGAATGGTGTTTTTGTTCGAAAACTGTTAATTGATGTTCAAGTGTGGATGACTTTTAGAGGCGACGAGGCACCAAGGCGTCAAAAGGGGCGAAGAATAATAAAAAAGTGCGAAAAATAAAACTGGCATAGAAATCGCATTAAAAAAAGTTCATGGAATCGTGACACCCTGTATTTCAAATCAAATCAAAAGTTTTTATTTCACATAAACCATTACAGGCGCTTATGAAAAGTCGAATTTAGGTGCACCGTTCCAATTTGTCGTTTCTTATGAACGGCCGGCAAGAAACTCCATGGTTACTCTTTTAAAATCCATATCTTTAACAATTTGAGTGAGTACAATATTATGATTTAGAATAATATAATAATACCTATGATTATGAGAATGTAGCAATGTAGAATTGAGAGCAGGAAACACACATTTTTTTATTAAAACCTCGTTTCTTCCTTATTTATTTATTATTTATTTATTTTAAAAGAACGTTGCCCCACACTAAGATTTCTCTTGTATCGTGGGTGCGTTTACAGACACAAATCTCTCAATCGTAAATATGAATGTGTCTCACGAAAGTTATAATATAAAAATAATTACATCATCCACATAGCATAGTAATCAAAAAATGCTCACAAAATAAAAAGTACTGAACCTAATTGGATGAAATTTTTATGGGACCAAATGGCAAGTATAGGTACTGCATCGAACAAAAAAAGAATCACACTAATCGGACTAGAAACCTCGGAGTAATCCGTGTACACACGGCTACACATCAAGCTATACAAAACCAGTTTATCTTGGCGTCGCTTTGTATAATCTTTTCGCACAAGTAACGGTCAGCTTACACTGGTTTTGCATAGCTTGAAGTGTAGCCGTGTGTACATACATAAATAAAAAACCGACCGAATTGAGAACCTCCTCCTTTTTTTGGAGTCGGTTAAAAACTGGTATTCATGTTAAATCCTCCAGCTAAGCTAAATATGCTTGCCAGTATGAAGCCTCAGCTAGGCGTTGAAGATTTGGTAATTTTGTGTGCAAATCTGAAGCCTCATCTAGGCGTTGAAGATTTGGTAATTTTGTGTGCAAATCAAAGGGATATGTTGTTAAAAGATGCATTTAGTGTACGAATCGAAGAGATTTATTTGTTAGAATTAAGAAGCTTTTATGAATGACTATCGTTTCCAGACGAAAGCGTCAACTATCATCGATGACACTTGTACGAAAAAAAAACAGGTGCTCCATACATGTTGTTAAGCAACATTGATTATTTTGTATTGAATACGAGTAGCACATTTTTTTTCACTAATTCAAATTTTGTCCCATAGTAAAAGTTGTACAGAATCAGCTGAGTTCATGGTTTTCGGATGTAAAACGACTAACCAGTTATACTGTATACACCTACAAACACCAAGAGAATTGCTCATGCATTGCCAACCTTAAAGTTAAAGTTAGACGCCCTTATTACAAAAGATGGTTTAAACCAAGACTAAGGTAAACCCAGGTTTAAAATATTCCCATCACTTTCTTATGTCATATAACAAAAAGAGACGGGGCTATTTTAAAACCAAGGTTTTTCTTAGACAATCTTTTGTAATAAGGAGGAGAAAGTCTCATGTGAAAAGAAAGTCTCAAATTACAGGAATTTCAACGACACTCATACCCTTCAAACCTGAACACAGCAATGCTGCTTGGAGGCAAAAATAGGTATGGAGATGGAACTTCTCTGAACGAGCTCTTTCGCTGAAACACGTACCATCACGCCTGTATTCTCCGAAGGATTGGGCAGAGGTGTATAGTACACCCTCATTTCGCCGGGATGTTTAAGTCACATGTAATAGGGGGCGAGCCTATTGCCATCAACGGGGCACAAATCCAGCCTCCGTGCTGCTACTGAGAAATTCCTTGGATTACCCAGTAACACTTTATCAGACCTGGGGATAGAACCCAGGACCTCACACGGTCAGCAGTCGCGCTTACGACCACTAGACCACCGTGGCGGTCTTCACTGAAACACTAAAGCAAAAAAGCGCTTTTTATTTCAGTTCACCACTTGATATACTTAAACAAACTATAACATTGGTATACCATTGATGGGTGCATTAAAAACTAAGGCGCTTGCACACATAATATTCTGATTTACGATACCATTACGTGGTTTATGTGTATATTGTAGCCACCAGTGCTTCCATCGTTTATGATGGAGGATAAATATAGTGTAACTTTTCGTTTTATACTCTGAAATCATAGCAGGATTTTTTAATCTTTGTGTCATTTGCGTATGTTGTGTGGTGTTTTTCGCTACTCATTCTCAACCTGAATGAGTGCTATTATAAAAGGAGTTTGTCAGTGGAAACGCCAATAGAGGACGCCCTAAGGCCTCTTTCAATTTAGACGTTTCGTGTCGGACCGCTGCGGTGCCGAAGCGGTGCGTTTGTCGTATTGCGCACGGACGGTCGCTTGTTTTCATACAAAGCGCGCGGTACGGCAACAGTGCGGCGTCGGCACCGCGAACGCTCGACAACAGGACGGCAACATCGCAAACCAAACTCCACGTGTTCTTTTCGCTGTTGAATAGTGCGGTGAATAGACGTGAGAGCTAATTTCATCGAATTTTCATTTTTTTTTTTGCTTAAAATGGATGATAAAATTTAAATTGTTTTGTTATGTATGTATAGTTAATTAAGTCGCAAATATTCTTTTTTATATATTTTTTTTGTGCCTCTTTTCGATGCTGTTTCTCTTTGACCCAAAGGTTGACTGGTAGAGAATGCCTTGTGGCATTAAGTCCGCCTTATGTACCACCATTGTGCATTGAAGTATTAAATAAATAAATGATATAAACGTGGAAGAATTTATAAATGAAATTTAAATACGTCCTACTTAATGGAACTCCAAAAGCGACAAATACAGTACCTAATCGCACGGAAATAAAATAGTTTTTTGCCGCTGAATTTTACTTTTATCTAATTCAAGTAATTCGTGGAAACATTCTATAGGCATTTCTAGGTAATTAAAAACAATTGCTTGGATCTTGTTTTAACCTAGGGTAAATATAATGGAAATCACCAAAATTACATGTTAACGAAAACATCGGTTCTTTTACGGGGGCGTCGTTTTTGTTTCTGTTTGATGTTTTTCAACAAGAGCACTAACAGTAATGTTTCTTCGTCAGAGTCCATGGCTTAACTGCTGTCAAATATATAATTATAAAACATCACTAGCATACAAACGCACGGCAGTCAGATACGCTTTCAATTTAGACGTTTCGTGTCGGACTGCAACCGTACTGCAGCGGCCCGGCAGCGGGTTATAACCAGCGGCACGGTATACGTGCGGCAGCGGTCCGACACGAAACGTCTAAATTGAAAGAGCCCTACGTGTGCCGCCACACCATGCCGAAATTACGCGACCGAACTTCGGCGTCTATGTTTTTTATGAAGGTAAAACGCGATGTAATTTCAGCCTGGTGTGTCGCGTGTAACTTAAAAAGCATTGCAGGCGTAATCATGTCGAACTTCGGTCGCGTATCTTCGGCATAGTGTGTTTCAGTGGCGAAGGCTCCATACAACTCGATTCCTATCGGCTTCCCTTTCGAAACGAGTAGTTACTGGAATTCATGCATCACACTTGAGCAAGGTAAGCATTTTTTGGTCCGGCATCCCTTTTAAGAAAATTCACCCTACGCCACTGGTGTGTTTAGACACTAAAAGAACAAACATCGATGTTATTGGTGATGTTCTTCAAAAAGGACAGGTGCGTAGTACTCTCAACCGGCGTCGTGATATGCCAAGATGTACGTGGACGGAGCGAAAAGAGTAAGTAAAGATTGTAGCATGTGGTATTCTACAGTTTCTTCCTACCCTCTTGAGAATAAGGCGTGAATTCATATATGTATGTATTCTCAACCTTTCTTCTTCTTCTTTCGTGTTTTATACGAGAATAGCTCATACTGTGGTGAAAAGCTTAGCCAGTCAGCAAGGTTGGTAGCGGGGCTGACTGCCCAGGCAGGGTACGCCGAACATATAAGTATCGTCATTCGTGGAATCTTCGCCTTTAATGCCAATACTATTTGTTAATTTGTCATTAATGTTTAGGTAGCATTCTGATCTTGGCGACCACAACCGGCGACGGCGACCTACTGCTCAGTATGATGGCTGGTTTACACGATGGCAGTGACTGGACTCAGAGACTCGGGATTCACGGCGCCAGTCACTAATTACATGAAGACGGGATCTGTCGGTAACTCACTTTGCTGTTTTTTTTTTGGTGTACTGGATCCGAAAAATAGAACGGGCGGCCAGTCGACTGGACTGACTTGCGGGCCCGTAGTCAATGCTGGACTGGGTTACTGTACTGCCACGTAACTGCCATTGTGTAAACCGAGCTTGCATTAAGATGAAGCGTAGACCGACGAAAGCTTCAGTGTCGCGTTAAACAATGGGTCACGCACGCAATGGGACGCGTGGTCACGCCAGTCGCCGTCGCCAATCGCGGTCGCCAATATCTGAATGCTACGTTTTCACGCCTTTAGCCAGAGGAAAGGCCTATTCTTATCTCGTGACCAGGAAATAATTTATTTGACTTCATGACACGCATCTTCCCTCATTTCAGTACCAAATTCGTCGATATGTTAATAGTTAGGCTTTGCGCAAACGGGCCACCGACGGCTGCCGCGCGCTACCGCCACATTTGTAACAATGTCAGAAGCGACCGACAGCAACCGGTGTTCGGAAGCCACCACATTTTATAACCCGCTCTCTGTTGCGCAGTCTTACGATTGACTCCGACACGGAAAGTTTGCTCGCACTATTGTTAATACGCAGACGACATAGACAGTACGTAGAACGTCTAATGATTAACTAATCAGCGGGTGGAACAGTGCGACAGTGGCGGGTGTCGGCGTCTTGTGTGGCCCGTAGCGACCACAAGTGACGAGTCGCGGACACTGCTGTAGCGAGTGGCCGCCACCGGCTACACGTGTGTGGCGCATCTATACAAAATATACGAAAAAGTGTGTTAAGTTGCTGTCGCTGGCCACCAGTGGCTGTGGTCGGTGGCCCGTTTGCGCCGAGCCTTAGTTAGTAATGATTTATAGAAATCCTAGGAACAGTAAATCCGTCAGTAGCAACGCCGGTTTCGACCGCTCCGTATGTGAAATGCTCTCATGTGGAAGTCATTTGCGTTTCCGTGATGTTTGAACGTGCATGTTATTTTCATAAGCAAACGCCTTTTTCCGAAGAGATAATTAATCAATGGCGTACTGTCTTTTGCAGTTTTAAAATTCGCCGCTGATGATAATTTTAAGTTCTATATCAAAAGCGACGAGCCAATTGCCACCCAGCATACCGGCTCAGATTACCTCGGAACAAGTAAGAATTTCCTTACAGAAAATTGAATAATAGTGATGATAAGCATACCTTCTCCCTATCTTCTTTTAAATCCCAGATTACCGAACAAGCGTGTTAAAGATTAGCTAAAAGATTTAACTTTATTCAGTCGGATCGGAGTCGAAAACTTTTCAAACTACTTAAGACATTGTCTCCCCCTTTTGCGTCCCGTTACTGATAGAGAAGTCTTTTGTCACATGGTGCGTCGACTTATAATAAATTAAGATAAGGGCAGAAGGATGATGGTGATGGAGTACTTTATCACGGTTTTTGTACATGTTTTAGGCAACAAATTACAAGACTTCGTCGTGGATTCATCTTCCGAAACTTTAAGTTCTAAATTCAATCGCTACGGGACGTTTTAGTTGCCAAGATCACGATTTTCAGTCATCTGTTACTAAATTCACGTCAATTTCACACAATATTCAAGATATATCTCAATCGTAATAAAATTATACAACGTGGGAACCTCTAACAGTATAATAAAGGGAACTTTGGCGCAAAACGTTAACTTTTCAGCGGAGAGAGTAGGTGCCGACATAGCACTCGATGGCAGAAGTACTAGGTATACATGTGTATGCTGGAGGTGTGTTCGCTCGTGGCGGGCGGTAGCGCCGTCGGTCGGATGTATAAAGTGGCGCGCCGGTGGCCACATGACATAGCTATAACTCCGCGGTAGCATGACAAACAGCCGCCCGGAGTGGTGTGGAGTCGACATGTTTTGTTAGATGAATTTTTTTTTTGTTTTGTTTCATTTGCATTGAAATGCATAGTGTGGTAGGTAGATCTGCTACGATGAAGCATGGTTAATGATTATGTATCATTATGTTCAAGTTTGAATGTAGACTTTGTTTTAAAAATTAACCTCTCCTTTATAATTCAATATAATGTCGTTTTCTTAAGCTTAAGTCAATTTGATCATGAAGATGGGTTAAATAAAAGATCACCAAGCGAATTTTGCTAAGTCATTGAAATTCGCCCTGTATAATATAAATCAATGTAACAAAATTAACTACGGGGGGTTTTTCTAATTTAGAAGGCTTATAATAATGGCCGCTTAAGCTAAATTCGAGAAACTATGACACAACTGCTGCTAAGAAACATGCTTCTTTTATTTATCTTTGTCATGACTTTTCTTGAAATTAATATTTTGTTAAGTCTAAAAAACATATTACAGATGTACAGTTTGATTAACGTATTTAACAAACTGAAGCTCTAAATAAACATCCATTCCAGGCTAACATCCATCCTAATTTAAATATCCTACAACCCGAACCGGCTCACAAAAATAAAGCAAAATAAAACAACCAAAAAAATCTACACCTAATTCGACTCCACCGCCGTATAATGCGCGCCCGACACCGGAGGGCGCCCGTCGCTAAAGCGCGATACTACGGGCTCGCCTCGGGCGGCGCGAACCAATTACCCGCCGCCGCCGCGCGGGCATTTACCCCCTCCCCCCGACTACCCGCCCGACCCCCGACCGAGCACAGAATTACTTATCTCCTCGCGCCGTTGCGATCCTGGTACTCTGCCGCCAGACGTACGCCCGCAATGCGAATGCGCCGCAACTTTTTGTCGCGCGTTCATGCGTCATGCGTGTCCTTTTTGCATTTTCCGGAACAAAAAAGGTAGAAAATATGTCGTGTGACTGTTGCGTGTCGGGCGCTGATAGAGGACTGAATTATCATGGAGTTGCCGTTTGAATAATTAAAAACATATTTTCACGGTACCTATTTGTTTGGTGTTTAAATAAAACAAACAGCATGAACCCTACAATTATGGGCAACACCTTTTTGTTACACCATGTATATTTTTTGAATTGCTTTGTTTTGACTTTTGTACTTTAGAGCCACTGGCCGACACGAGTTCCACAACATGCAAACTTGAGACGAATAATCGTTCCTATCCTTAAAAAAATTGAACAAAATGTAGATAACATTTGAAGTTTGCAAATTGATTTGCTTCTCGAATTTCGCAACCCTACTATAATCGATAAATAGGAATATAAATTATCACTAGTATAGTTAAAGTGTAAAGGGATAAGTATGGACGCGATAACGTCGAGAGGTGATAGTGAAAACGTGCAAAACTGCCTAGTTCCACAGTAAATGTCCTACAAGAATTAAAGTGAGTCCCATTCCCATGGGTCTTCAACATAGGAATTAGGACCTGAATTAAATTTGAGTGTTCCAAATTCAAAAATCGAATTCAACCAGATTTAAAAATCGAATTTAACCAGTTTTAAAAATCTAATTCAACCACGGTAAAGATGAAAATGTACTGTTAAATGGGGTTATTTGAAAACCACGGGGCTAATTGGAATTCAACTTGAAATATGTGCTTCTTTTTTAAACCATTATAGCTAAAGGTGCTATGTTCTTACGATTTCAATGGTATTTTATACAGGGTTATTGGAAAAACACTAACAACCTCTTAAGAGGGCATTGTACTCATCATTATGAACAAATTTTACCGCTGTTTCCTCGTGGTCATACTAGGTTGTCCTACTAGTATGACTGCGAGGATACACATGTCCTTGTGGTCATACTATGATTTCTGCACCCCCACTAAAAACATAAGAAAACGAAAATATAGAACTAGGAATAAACACCTGAATTGTCGTAATTTTTCTAGAAAAAAACCCAATACTAATTTCACTGTGTTAGTTCGTTCCATATTGGTTTTTTTATAGAAAAATTACGACAATTCAGGTGTTTATTCCTAGTTCTATATTTTCGTTTTCTTATAATGTTTTTAGTGGGGGTGCAAAAATCATAGTATGACCACAAGGACATGTGTATCCTCGTAGTCATACTAGTAGGACAACCTAGTATGGCCACGAGGAAACAGCGAATTTTACTATGGGACCAAATCTGAAATCGCGAAAAAAAACAGCTGTTCCCTACATTTATGTTCGCACTCGTCAAAATGTAGGGAACAGCAGATTTTTTTTCACGATATCATATTTGGTCCCATAGTAAAAGTTGTTCATAATGAGGAGTACAATGACCCCTTATGAGATTGTTAGAGTTTTTCCAATAACCCTGTATTGCAATATGTGAAATTGAAGATAGTTTTAAAAAAATGTCGAAAAATCTCTTAAACCATATTCTTACCAATTAGCTCCGTGGTTTTCAAATAGCCCCATTTTACCGGTATTGAAGTTTTACCCTTTGGAAGGGTAAATAAATGATAGACAAATAATATTATCAGATATGAAGATAACAAATCAAGTTACACGTTGAATTTAATTTTTATTAAAATGAAAGATTCTCTTTTACCTATATTTTATAAACTTGATATACAGGGTGTAAACTGAAAACTTCATAAACTTAATACTCTGAGGTTATATGGTCGGAAAATGACCCGCGTTGTACTAAAAGCAAACATAAATAAGTTACATTTAAGTCTACATTATGAGTTGGCAACTATACTTTCAGCTCTTTTTGCCGTAACCGGACTGATATCCAAGCTATGTTTGTAGTTTAGATGTGAATAAGCTTCACGTAGGTGTAATAAAAAGTGGGAATTATCAGGGGTGTTGGTAGTTAGCTTCCACCTGTTAGATGACTACGAAACCTATTCCTTGTAGTTGTGGATGACGATATGAAAAGTTGAAATAGAGACGGCGACTCTTATTTTGGAAAGACAAAATCTTTTTGTGACCTATTTGTACAGAATAAAAGTGTTTTTTTTTTTTTGTTTTTCTTTGTTCCTTCCATTTCTGATCTTCACGTCTTTCAATTAAAAAATAAAACGATTGTATAAAAACTAACAAATGTACAAAAAAACTTGCATAAATGTAAGATTGGGTGTGTATCCGAATGACATAGGAATGTAAGATGATTGCGTCAACGTATCGAAATGGATTGAATTAGTAATAATAATGAACGGGAGATGGAGAGTATCACCCTGGGCCCGAGGTAACCGAAAGATTTAAACCATCGATTCCGATGCCTAATTGGAGAAGAAAAGCTAGGATATAGTTTGTTGAATAAAGCTTAATATTCAAAATATTCATTATTTACGGAAATTGATAACTCGAAAAATTTCTATGATAACAAGTCCTATGAACGCGGCGGCGGCGTTGCGACTTTTGACATACCATACCCCTCTCGCCGTATGTCTTATTTGTCGGGGAGGATTGTGAACTGAGAAGTTTCTTATCCACTCACACGATAATTCATAAATATTGCCATTTCAACCGAAAGTATAGTTTACAAGGAAGTACTAAAGTTAATTGACTTATTAAGTTCACAAAAAAAAAGTCTGAATTGGACTTTAGTTGATATAGACTCATAATAGCATCAGAAAGGCGTTGTTAAAATCTTTCGGGTACCTCAGGCCCTCGGTGTATAACCACGAGACGAATGGTAGACGCGGGATAACTGGCCGGTTAAGTAGAAACAGGCCGCAAAGACCATATAGGTAAAGAAGTCCAAAAGAAAAAAAAAGCAGACGCAGGTTTAGAAGACGTTGTTCGCTACGGGTTGGACCTCATCTGGCAGCACGGAATCGCCTTTTTCCGTCGCCCTTTCTCTTTCTGTCGCTTAGAACTGCCATTTGCTAGACCGAGACAGAAAGCATAATGCGATAGCACGCGGCGGAATCCTCGAGGCGATCGGCATCACGGCAAAATGCAATGGTCGGCTATGGCAGTTCTAAGCGACAGAAAGAGAAAGGGCGACGGAAAAAGGCGATTCCGTGCTGCCAGATGAGGTCCAACCCTAAGACATAACATTGTATTTTGTGCTCAAAAGTAGTTTATCCAAATAAAACCTGCATTTTTATCCATGAACTATACATATCATGGCAATATAGGATTGTTTGTATATAAAACTAAGGTTGTTCAGACGGCGACATAATCAAGCTATAACTTTCCAATATAATCTGACCTCTCATTGTACGGAAAACTTAAACAATGCGAGATCAGCTTATACTGGAAATTTATAGCTTGACACAAGTGGAAGGAATACTTTATTTTTTCTAATTTAGATGAATAGAGATTCTAACATCGAAATAAAAACACGCATTTGTCTCAACTATTAATGTCACTATGATAAAAAATGCCAATAAATTCAGCGTTTGATTAGAACATGAAAAGAAATCTTAACTCGAAAACTATAAAAATCGCGGAACATAATATAACATGGGAGTGATTTGGGTACCTCTACGGGTGCTCTACATCTGGACTTCAGCTTGACAGTACTTTTTGGGACGCCCTGTCTAGCATTGCGTGCTATAAATTAAATAAAAGTAAAAACCGACTTCAAAAAAACTAAAAAAAGAGTGAAATAATTAGCATGATATAAAATTAACAGTTTCAGAAGTCGGTGGCTTTTATCTGTTTCAGTGTAGAATTGCACCGACTTCTAAAACTGTTAATTTTATATCACGCTAATTACTTCACTCTTTTTTTTAGTGTTTTTTTAAATGTCGGTTTTTACTTTTATTTAAAGTTTTTTTATTAAATACGTTTTAGTGCCATAAATTACATGGATTAAGACTACAAATTTAAATGACACGGTTGCGTAATCTTTCCAGCAGCTAGGTAGTTTTCTTTAAGAATAGGTAAGTATAACTATCATGACGGCTCCTTACAAATACATACAATCTTCTTTGTTCTTGGCTAATGTTTCTGTGACGACAGTTGAAACAGAGACTGAAAGTCCTCATCAAAACTTTCGCTGAAGGGAACAAACCAAAACGTAATCTAAGTATGATTTTTTGTTTTTGTTGATTTTTTCAAAAAGCGCTGAATCAATTTCGATAAAATTTATATGGGACCACCTGTGATGTACCTATGGCCTATCAAACAAAAAAAATAATCATCACAATCTATTCATAATTGGCGGAGATATCGCGTAACAAACACACAACATTCAGACGAACTGAGAACCTCCTTCTTTTTAAAGTCGGTTAAAAATAGATATCAATTTTTCATTATATCAGACTAACCCAGACGTCACCTGTTATCATTGTAATTCTGCGTAGGTCTAAAGTAAACTATTATTTACAAATGACTGAATCATTCATAGGAATCGAATCTTCGTTAATCATTCACTATGTTTATTTACGTTCAATTGAACCACGAAATTTTGATGAAGATCTGATTGTGGCTTGGATACATTTTGATATTATTGGACTAAGTGATAAACGTATTTAATTGAGTTGAATACTGACTGAATATCTAGCCAAGGTAGAATATTGACAAAACAAGAACGCTTCTGCACTACATCTGATCCGAATTCGACAAAATATGATCGATGGAATGTCGTTTGCAAATCTATGAAATTCGGATCGGATGTACGGTCAGCAACAAAAGTAGCTGAACATTTGAGTTTTTAAACTTTGCATTAATTAGATAACTAATTGATAGGAAACAAAAACGTTAAGACATACTTAAAGCTGTATCTAGCCGCGCTAGGTACCTATCTATTAAAGTTTTTGTTTTAAAACAATTAGTTTTCTAATTAATGCCAAGTTTAAAAACTCAAATGTTCAGCTACTTTTGTTGCTGACCGTACCATTAACAAAATTAATGAAAGTATGTCCTGAGTTTTTCAATTTGCGGGGTCACATTGGTCAGACATTTCTAACGTAACGGACACTACTACTCAAAAAACAAATAGGCCCGTCTGCTTAGTCTTTTCCCAGGAGTGAGGGGGGTCAGTTTCTAGTCTACCAGATGCGGCTGAACCAGTATTTTATACGGAGCGACTGCTATCGGACCTCCGCGACCAAATTACTGGGCAATACCGATATCCTAAGGTTAAGGATGGACTGGTTGTCAGACTTTCGGGCTTCTAACTACCCGTAACAACTGTCATAGGTATAGAACTCAGTGGCGATGGGTGAATTTTCTTAAAAGGGAAGCCGGACCAAAAAATGCTTATCTTGCTCAAGTGTGATGCGTGAATTCCAGTTACTACTCGTTTCGAAAGGGAAGCCGATAGGAATCGAGTTGTATGGAGCCTTCGCCACTGATAGAACTTAATTATGTTTGGGACACAAATGTAAAAGGCTTGCCAAAGTGAAATTCAAACAATACAGCAGTGGCGAAGGCTCCATACAACTCGATTCCTATCGGCTTCCCTTTCAAAACGAGTAGTAACTGGAATTCACGCATCACACTTGAGCAAGGTAAGCATTTTTTGGTCCGCCTTCCCTTTTAAGAAAATTCACCCTTCGCCACTGCAATACAGTCATTACTTTATATTTCGGCCGCAGTTTCGTTCTACGAACACGTTGCTTCAGGGCCAAAGAGCGCTGTCAGTGTCAGCAGACATTCTCCGCCTACGGTCAACTGACTGAATAAACCATCTTTGGCTGTGACTGTAATAAAAAAGAACATTCGAGAATTATCGAGACCCCTCCGTGCCTCGGAGAGCACGTTAAGGGTCAAAATACACGTCCGATAATTGCTTCCGATAGTCGGTTCCGATAGCCTGATCAGACTATCTGAAGGCCTCCGCGTCATACATTTTTTTGAACATGAATTACACGTACGATCGCTATCGGATCGGATGTCAGAATCGTAAGCATCGTCCGGGTGTCATCGTCATACAGAAAAAATCGGACACGAGAATCGTACGTGTATTTCATGAATCCGATCAGATAGTCGGATCCGGCTCCCGGAAGCAACTATCGGACGTGTATTTTGACCCTAAGCCGTCGGTCCCGGGTGTCATACGAATAACCTATGACAGTCGTATGGTAGTCAAAAGCACGAAAGTCTGACAACCGGTCTAACCTTAGGATACCGGCATTGCCCAGTAACTGGGTTGCGGAGGTTTGATGACAGTCGCTCCGCGTAAAATACTGGTATTCAGCCGCATCAGGGGGTCTACTCCCTAAGCACGAAGTCAGTGGTTTCGGCCTTAGTTACGAGCGTTTCCTGCTCCCTATCACCTACGGACATACTATTATTTCGGGGCCCGAACTAAGAATGAATGACAACACGATTTGACAGTTCTCCCTACTACCGATGTGTTTTTGCCCGTCCGAAAAGTTAAACTTGACACTTGTTTTGGCGCAGCCGTGAGGCACACTCTCCTGCTAATTTCTTTTGTTTTTTTTTTTCTTCTTTATTTTATACTGAGTGCCTTTTTAGTCTACGCTAAATAAATGTATTTTCTTTCTTTCTTGTTTTGTTCACTTCTACGTTTCGGGTTTCGGGCTATGTTCGGACGGGCTTCGAACTTCGTTGACGGACTTAGGGGGGAGCCTACTCCCTAAGTCCGTCAACGAAGTTCGATAGTAGTAGTTCATACGAATACTTATGATAATCAACATTGTTGGGAAAAGGTTAGACAGAACGAACGAGAGTTACAAAACGGCCGACGTATCTTGGCGAGTCTGCAGTTAGCTGATTAGCTGCGCAGTAGACAATTTCTTTTCTAAAAGATTCATTGCGCAGCCAAACAACTAATTTCAGACTCGAGTCGCGCTGTGAGTCCAGCGGTCCCCGCTTCGCTTGCTTTAGTTTCGTTTCCTGAAATTACAGCTGACCTCAAACAAGTCGAGAGCAGGCCTCCTGCCTACCCCGTCATACTCAACACGTAGGTATATAGCGGTTATCTATATATTTTCGGCGCGCCTTTGTGAAGTCGCACCCGCCGCCCGCCTCGCGCCTCTGCGTAGGGCTGCTACATCCGACAAATTGATTTATTCTTAGTTCGTACTACACAGATTCAGAGATAAGATTATGTATTATGTGGATGTCTTCGGAAGGTCTCGACGTGCGTTGACTGCATGTTGGAGACGACACGAGTGGGACTAGTAAAAACCGTTAATGTGAGCAATTGCAGATGCAGCTGAAGATTTTGTCGAAAAGTGGATCCTAATTCTTAACACAGGTCGCGCTGAGAAGAAAGAAATTGTATGTTTGAATTACAGACCTCGTTAATCTGTGTTGACGGAATCGGTTTTTAGCACTCTATGTTGTCTTATAACTAACACGTCAGATAACTTTTAGCTGAGGAATAAATATGGCGGTTTGACATATTTTCTATACAAAAGCTGTCAAAACATCAAAATCGTTCCTCAGATAAAAATTATCTGACGACTGAAAAATTAGCCCTTAACCGGTTGCGTACCGCCCGTCGTCCCAGGACGACACTTAATTGTCTTATCTATTGTGTCTATAATTACCGTGCTCGAGGTGTAAATAAATAGCTGGTACCATTTTTTTTTTTTTTTTTTTTTTTTTTTTTTTTTTTTTTTTTTTTTTCGTGGGAAAATCCTCATGGATACCCTTCGCCTGGGGAAGGCGAAGGGTTATGCCGGACTCTTACCGGCTAAAAACCCACGGTGTTCCTACTCCTGACCCTTGGCCGGGGTCACGGGATTCGCAGCTGCATGCACCGCAACCCCGGCAGGCCTCGGTCCGCCATCCCCTGGCGGACCTCACCTTTTGTGGGGCCTTGCCCCACGTCCTCCTGAGAGGCGCGCACGGAACACATGCGCGCCGCCTTCTCGGGCCTGTTACTGGTCGGGCGACGGGTCCCCTAACCCGTCGCCCGCAGGCCACACACTAGGGTGGCCGGAGATCGTCGCGCGCCCTCCGGCGGCGCCCGGTGCGTCTGGCGCGGGAAGGGAGAGTGGCCGTCGCCTCTCTCTCCCTCTCCGCTCCCTCCTTGGTCGCCATCACCACCTCGCAAAAGGAGGTGACGGCTTCCCACGCACTCTCGCTCCCGACCATGGACAGAACCACGGCCGGAAGCGAGAGGTCACCACCGATCGCCGCGACTAGTTCACGGCGCTGCGTCGCCCACGCACGGCACTCCTGCAACGTGTGCAGCGCCGTGTCTTCCGGGCAGTCGACGCAGTGGTGACATCCGGGCGTCTGCTCCCGGCCTATGCGACACAGGTACTTCCCGAAACATCCATGTCCCGAAAGCACCTGCGTCAGCCGGAAGCTGAGGGCGCCATGCCGCCGCTCCAGCCACTCCTCCATAACGGGTCTTACCGCCGCTATTGCGGCGTGCCCTGCGCTGGGTTGCGCAAGTCGTTCTCTCCACTCGGCCACTAGGATCTGGCGGAGCTCACTCCGCTCAGGCGCCTCCTCGCGCTGACGATATCTCAGCGCGAGGGCCCTCGCCTCCAGATCCCAGGGCATCGATCCGGCTAGGAGGCTCGCCGCCTCGAAGGAGATCGTACGGTACCCCCTTATCACCCTGACGGCCATCGCGCGCTGCGGTCTGCGCAGGATTGCGACGTTGCGCGCCGTCAAGGTGTCCGCCCATATTGGCGCCCCATATAGGGCCATGGACCGTACGATCCCCGAAATAGCTGGTACCATGCCAACCAATCACTAACCTACCTACGGTAGACAGACTAAAATCTAAGCTAAAATCACATCATAATCCACTCCAAGAACTAATACAACCACACAATATCCTAAAAACTAACCACCCGATCTAAATATCGCCAAAACAGCTCGAAAGCACAACAAAAACGTTGCAATATAGCCCAGAATCCCAGATACAAAACCAAGCATATCTCAACGTTTGCCAACCCTGCGTATAATTTACGAGGCGAGTCGCGGCGGGCCGTCGACGGCCGCGCGCCGCCGCTCTACCCGATTTATGGCGTAATTTTTACAATGGCCCGGGCGCCCAACCCGTCCCGGATTATACAGTTCTTGGGTCTTGACCAGCGCCCACTTTGTGCAGTAAAAGAAAAGAGCGCATTGGCAACGTGGTTTCAATAATATGATGTTCTAGAACAAGGTAAAAGAAAATTAAAGAAGGTAAATTACAAGTAAAGAGAAAACCAGGTAGATCAAGAAGAAAGCCTTTTGCTGTGTATTAGACTCAATTGATTTATTCATTTGACAGACAGACCTGTGTTGCTGGGGAGTTTGTTGCGCCGTTTCTTCTACACAGCAAAAACACTAGGTAGCGGTGAAGGGAGGGTGCTTTTGGGAGCTATCAAGTAATTCTAGTCTATTTTGCATAAACGAGTTATGAAGTTTGAAAGTACAGACCAATTAAAAGAAAAGACAGAAGTGATACCATACAAAGAAATGAAGGAATTGGCTCTG
Source organism: Amphipyra tragopoginis (assembly GCA_905220435.1). Lineage (NCBI taxonomy): Eukaryota > Metazoa > Arthropoda > Insecta > Lepidoptera > Noctuidae > Amphipyra > Amphipyra tragopoginis. The sequence goes on from HG992011.1 coordinate 10,137,190, forward strand.
GATACAGAAATAATAAAGATTGCTACACCGACAAGTGCCCTAATGCACTTAAATTTTGGATGGATGAGAACAAAGTTTGGGGAAAAGCGTGCGGTCGCTACTTCCTGGCAAACAAGAAGTCACCCCTTTAACCATTGGTCATAGGTGTCTTTCAAATAATGCGTTTAACTCTATAGCGACGCAACTGTCAATATAATTGATAAAGGGTGCTCAAATTGAAATGGGGTCAATTGCGAGCGTTTTTTTGATGTGTCAAGTCCCGACTACTTCTCGTGCTTTAAATACTACGTATAATAAATAGCTTAGCATAGCATTACTGTCCCACAGCTGGGAATGGGTCCATAAATAGAATGTATAATGTCAATAAGGTGTTTATGCGACGGGTTTTCAGTTGAGGGGGCATCCGTCCGCCGTCTCCTTCCGTGGACATCCCCTTTGAGGTCGTTTTGTAGGGTCAACTTTACAATGGGGCAACTTGTGCTTTGTTGGCCACGTGTCGTATACGGTCCGGTCCTTAATAGTGGTTATTTAGTGGTGCAACATAATCGTAAATATTTATTTGAGGGGAAGAAGCCTGTTCAATTATTGAAGACCCTATGCAGACAGTGCCTCACTGTTTGTGCAGGCCTAAATCATTGAGATACTGAGTTCATTTTTTTTTAATCAACGCTTTATTTATTTTATTGAAAGGTTAGTACAGATGCCGATTGTTTACATGCATCTGAACTGAGGGATCAAGTTATACGACCATGATTTTCTGGAATGGAGTTTAAAAAAATTTTGCTTACTAATTCTGTCTTTTCGTTTCGCAATGACTTAAGATGTGATCCCTAAGATTAGATGCACTAGATTGTTACGCCAAAGATGACAAAAGTAAAAAAATACTAACAAAGACCAAGGCCAAAGGCAGGGAAAGTTGCCGTCAAGCGGGATTGGGAGAATATGGTTTAAAAGTTTAAATAGATGAGATAGCTACTGTATGATTTAGGCTTTTCCTGAGTTAGGAGTACCTAATCTTCGATGCTGTTTTAACTAGATATGTATTCTATATCTGGTGTAACTTTGAATGATAGATTGAATGATGTGATAAGACAAAGTTGCGGTTTAAAAGACGATGTAGTGACAAAAACTGAAAGGGGAATGCTTAGGTGGTTTGGTCATGTTGAAAGAATGACTGAACGACGATTAACAAAAGGAATTTATACGGCGGATGCCAGCGGAAACGACGGTAGAGGACGCCATAGAAGGACACACATCGATGTTATTGGTGAAATTGTAATATTCTTCAAAAATTACAGGTGCGTTGTACTTTCAACCGGCGCGGCGTGCGTGTATGACAAGATGTATGACCGTGGACGAAGCGAAAGGAGTATGTAAGGATCGTAGCATGTGGCTTTCTACAGTTTCTGCCTAACCCCATAGGAAAAAGGCGTGAGTTTATGTATTCTATGCACACTCAGCTTACGTAGCTACAGATGGGCAAATTCAAAGATATTTTACATCAGCTTAAAAGTTAAACACATGCTCACCGTTGCTCACTGCACCAATTATGAAGTAAATTGCAGCATCGGGCGCATCTGACGCCGCGCCGTCCGTACGATGATCACATCTAAACTGCAGTTGGTCAGTTCAGTAAGTTTGGTAAACAAAACTAGTTAGGCTAACGTAATTTTCCTACGTATTGTAATTTTCGTGTGTTACGGCGCCGTTTTTGGTGGATATTTTACGCTGTAGAAGCTTGCGTTTCCCTTGTTTTGAACATTTCTCCGTATGTGTGTTTTCTTTACAAGTCCCTTGCGGTATTTCGCAGAGGAAACCTAGTTCAGCTGTAATATTCTACCTAAGCGCTAACAACCTTGTTCCCCAATGACTCGTGGTATTCGGATGGTTGACGGTAGTCGTTGTAAAAGGTAGAACTCATTGGAACACCTTCTTTGTAATGCTTATTCTGAAGCTTCTTACTTCGCTGTGTACTGAATATGCAGTTGCATTATTGTGTGAAAGAGAAACAGCAGGCATGAGTGGTATTTTTGGAAGTTTTTTCTTCAACTAAAGTTTCTAAATTGCCAGTGATCGTGCCAGCCTCATAAGAAGGTTCAAGATCACCCAAAGGGCAATGGAGAGGGCTACGCTCGGAGTTTCCCTGCGTAATGATATCAGAAATGATGTGATCCGCAAGAGAACCAAGGTAACCGATATGGACCGTAGAATTGCCAAACTTAAATGGCAATGGACGGGGCACATTGCTCGCAGAACGTATGGCCGATGGGGCCGAAAGATTTTGGAGGGGCGATCGCGTACTGGAAGACGCAGCGTGGGTAGGCCTCTCACAAAGTGGACCGATGACCTGGTGTAGACCGCGGTAATCCACAGAGAAGCACAGGACCGGCCGATGTGGCGATGCTTGGGGGAGGCCCATGTCAATGTGTGTGAATGATTAATTTTCTAAATACGTAAAATTATGTGCCAGTACATACGATTGCATATTCTACCAAATCCACCAAACATTAATCCGTCAGGCCAACGACTCATCCAAAACCCTCGTATATTTTTATTATATTTTTTTTGTAATGCAACGGTAAGCGATTCGCAGCATGTGCCTCAGCCAACCCCCGGCCGTGTCGGGTGTGATGATGCGGAATAATTTAATTGCTGCGCACCACGACGACTTCGTCCGCCATCGCTTGACGTGTTTTTTTTTTATTTACTTTTTTTTTCGACGTGTTACGTGGTGGAGTTATGGGGAATATTTTTTAATGAAATCTGTTAAAACTCTTTGGATTACATTTTTGACATGGATATTTGCATAACTTGTAACGTAAATTTTCGAACTTATAACAAAATGTTCCAAAATATTCTTTGTAGTTCAGAATACAAACCAAGCGAAAACGGCAGCAGAAGACATAGGCTTAATCTTATTAGCAAAAGGATTAGGTAAGCCATAAATTATAGGAATTTAAAAGGTCCCCATTCCAGCTTACTAATAAGCGTTTAATTCCGCGCAGGTAAAAACGAGGTTGGTTCAGGGTTGGTCCAGCATTCATTTTAATCAAGTATGTCAAGCCCCGATTGCCTGATGAATTTTATTACCGCAGCTTTGTTTTATTAAACCTGGCAATGCGGCGCAGACATTTTCAAATTTTATTCTAAAAACTGTTCGGATTTCGAATTAGGAACTTCATTTGAATTACGAGTAATTTCGCTATAGTTGTGACAATCTAATAGGTCCGGTTTGACATCTGTCAAAATACTAGGAGTAATGTCAAAACTAGTAATAGGTAAATTACTCCAACACGTGGCGTTTAGTTTAATTTTTTCAATGGTGCGCTTTAGTCAGATAAATAAAAAGGCGACTTTCTTTAAGATCGAAGGCGTGCAGGTTCTGTGCACATTTATTTATTTTGTCCTTTTATGCAAACGTCAAATCGGACCTATTATGTTGTTCGAACTGTAGGGAGAATACTTTCTTATGGACTTCGGCTGTAATGAAGAAGGATTATTGTTGTCATGAGTTTTAATACTTGTAGTAGAAAAAGCCCGTCTGATCTGCAGCAGTGTCCTTCGGAAAATAAAGTGCACGAGTTTTTAATCTGCAAAACAGTGAACAAGGATATTTTAAAAATGAAATCTAGAAACATGCGCCATTTTTCGTAATTGCGAACTACGGTGTATATTCTCGTATAGTACTCACGTTGTGCATATTTGTTATTTATGTACCAATCCTTTAGCCGTGTATGTGGATGAAGTGTGCATGTTTTGATCTCTGGTTTGTTCAATATGTTTCTACCACTTTCTTCAATAAAGTTAATTTCCAAGATGAAGATGGGAAGTTAATTAATAATTTCCGAGTTCATAATAAAAAAAACTGGGTACGTATATCTGTATTGGAATTTCAGAACGTGCATTCCATATTCAATTCATATTAAAATTTGAACAAGAAACACGTTGAACACGACTCCAAAAAGGTGTCATCGCAATCGCGACAATTCATCGATTCATTCGATACGAATGATCAAGGCGACATAACGTGACAGGAGGTTCGTGCTATCAAGTCGAACAAGCAGAAATGAATCGATCGCTGTTATCGCCCACATATCGCCCGGTGCCTTTACGTGTGGTCGCGGTCGCCATCCATTGTTCTCCACGTTTTTGCTAAACCGTGCGCCCGAAGCGCCTGGCGAATATAAATTGAATGTGAACGTTTGTTTAAAATTTCACACCGCGTCCATATTGTCATGTGCGCATAGATGTCGGCGAAACGTCCCACAACGCACCGGTTTTGCATAGGCCGCCTTCCCTATTGAAACTGTGCATACAGAGAGAAAATAGCCTCGTAAATAATAACGTAGTCTAACTTTGTTCGCTACGTAGCTACGTTTTAATTGCCTTCCGTGAGTAGTTTTAGACTTATACAAACCAAGATAGTCGAACAAAATATTAATAATAAGCGGATCTCTGGGCCGCAGTGAGTTCAGGTGAGACCAGGCTCGCGGGATAGCTGGCTCTTTAATAAACATGAGGCAGAGCAGGCTGGCCCGCTAATAATAAATGAGCGAGCGCGGGCCGCCCGGCACGTCTGAACACCCGGCGCGCAAGAGAAACTAGGAGTTGCGTATAGCTGTGGTATAATAACTACGTCTTATAACTTATGGTAGTTATTACGATATTATGAAAGCCTGGTGAATATAGCCAAGAAGTCCTGTATTTTAGGAATGACATTGGTGGGACTTCAAGGTAATTATTTACTATGGCTTTGAACATTTAGAATTTCTAATAACACCTAGGTAGAATTTTAATTTAACAAGAACGTGTTACAAATCCCCATAAAAAAGGCATCCACCAGAGGGCGGCGGGTCAAGACCTGCCGAGGTTGCGGTGAATGCACTCGCGAATCCCGGAACCCGGCCATAGGTCCTCTAAGGAACAATCATCACGGTGTTTTAATCGGTAAGAGTCCGATATAACCCCTGCCTTTCTCATTGTAGAGGGTGTCCATGAGAATCCCCCACGTTAAATTTTAGTGCAGACTTCACGCCTGTTTTCCCCGGATAAATAGTTGCAGAGGCTGTTGTTATGTAACTTGAAGACCGACATTTCGCAGTAGAAGGTATTATGCTGATTATACCCCATTGTCTAGGCTTAGACTGTTGTGTGTGTTAGGTCTGTGTAGATAGGAGCTGAAATTAGAAGTCTCGATACGCTTGTGGATAATATACTTTTATTTGACTTTTTACAATTTTCTTTAAATGCGATAATTCTACGAATATAATACAATATAGTCGTCTCTAACCGCGGCGCACGCGCTTTTATAGTCGCTGTGTTCGGGGAGTAGGGAGCACGGCGACGCGCCCCGCACCCGTAGTGCTGGGCGTTAACATACTCCCCCCGTTGAAGGTCGCTCCTTCAACTATCCATCATCAGGCGCGAACAACGGGCACAGGCGGTTGATAGCTCGACGCACAGTGCCACTAGCCGTCCTCACATCAGCCACTCTGGATACACCATCGTTACCCATGTGTAGTGTTTGTATACGTCCAATCTTCCATTTTAAGGGCGGCAGGTTATTTTCCTTCATAATGACCATATCTCCAACACGTAGGGAAACATCAGGTTTACGCCATTTGGTACGATGCTGGAGCTCAGTTATGTACTCGTGTTGCCATCTCATCCAGAAATGTTGCCTCATCTGTTCCAATTGTTCATATCTGTGGATTCGATTGCAGTTAATGTTTGTCAATACTCGAGAGGGAAGAGCTATCAGCGGCTTGCCTACGAGAAAATGCCCGGGAGTCAGGGGATGGAGATCGTTGGGATCGGATGACATGGGAAATAATGGTCGGGAATTTAAAATAGCTTCTACTTGGCAAAATAAAGTAGAAAGTTCCTCATATGTCAAGTGCCTGTTCCCTAATATTCTTTTTAAATGGAACTTAGCTGATTTTACCCCTGCCTCCCATAACCCTCCAAAATTTGGGGCATAAGGGGGTATGAAGGCAAACTTCATGCCTTCGTTAGAACAAAATTCTGTTAAATCATCTTTATTGGTTAATACAAATCTATTAAGCTCATTACTAGCTCCTAAAAAATTGGTAGCATTATCACAACATAACAAACTAGGTTTAGAGCGCCGAGAAATAAATCTCCTGAGAGACAATAGGAATGCTTCGGTACTCAGGTCACTTACAACTTCTAAGTGCAGTGCCTTGGTTGTAAAACACACAAATAAACACATATAACATTTGCTTATTTTACAACCGCGGCCCTTTCTATCCGTTATCAAATAGGGCCCAGCCAAGTCCATTCCGGTAGTTTCGAAAGGCGTCCCTGGGTTTAAACGCTCCTTGGGTAAGTTGCCCATAATTGGCACTATAGACTTAAATCTAAATCTTTTACATACTGTACAATTATTTACTACGCTCCTAGCCACCTTTCTAGCATTAACAATCCAGTAATTTTCCCTAACAGCTGATAACAATAACTGTGGTCCAGGATGTAACAACTTATGGTGTTCATTTTCAAAGATAAGCCTTGATAATCGATGCTTAGAATCCAAAATTAAGGGATATTTATGTTCATGCAAGAGAGGTGAATTCCTAATGCGACCACCTACACGTATTACCTTAAACTTTGGATCCAAAAAGGGACTAAGAGATAAAATTCTACATTTACTATCTAAAACCTTATTGTTTACTAATTTATCATATACGTCACGAAATGCATCTAATTGCGAGACTTTAACTAAATACATCAAGCTATCAGTTAACTCATCAGCCGTTAAATAACTACAGGTAAGTCTATTGTTCATTACTTTTATTCTACAATTCTTAACAAATCTAAGTACGTAGGCCATTACACGTTGTACCTTATTCAGCTTAGAATAACGTTCAAATTCAATTAACGGGTTGTTAATATTATCACATTTTACTATTGAGCTTACGTACCTAGTTTCTGGTAACGTTATACTATTTAATTTATGATTATCTACCTTCGGCCAATGAGACTCGGCTAAGGATAAAAACTGAGGACCACTCCACCACAAGGTTCGTACATTATTATTCATTTCATCTACTCCTCTGGAAATATAATCGGCTGGATTGTGTTCGGTTGGTACGTATCTCCATTCACAGTTCTTAGTTAAACAATTAATTTTATTTACTCGATTTGCTACAAATACCTTTAATTGTTTGGGAGTTGCACGAGATGTTCGTAACCAACCGAGCACTACCATCGCGTCTGTCCAGTACACATAACGAGCAACAGTACATCGCAAAGAGTGAGTCACCTTATTCCCCAACTCGGCGGACAATAGTGCGCCGCATAACTCGAGTTTAGGAATTGTTAAACTTTTTAATGGGCGATCCTTGACTTGGAACAAAGTAATTGCACATGAATTTCTCCGTTCTTATTGATAGAACGCACATAAGCACACGTGCCATATGCACACATAGACGCATCCGAAAAAATATGAATCTCAATACTCAATGCATCCTTACACATAACATGCCTAGGTACTTCTATACAGCTTAGAGAATTCATGTTTTTTATAAAATTATGCCATAATTTTTCTATCTCATCGTCTACTGGATCATCCCATTCCAATTTACATAGCCATATTTTCTGTAAAATTAATTTAGCCTTAACAACAAATATACTTAGAAGACCTAACGGATCAAATATTTTAGCAATGGACGATAAAATATTGCGCTTAGTGATTTTTTCATGCTTATCCACTTGTACTGAAAATTTGAACAAATCAGACTGAGGTGACCATGTTAAACCCAAGGTACTAGTAACAGTTTTAAATTCGGTAAGTTCTTGTACTTCTTGTAATTTATTTTCTACAAATAATTGATTGGCATTCGATCGGAATTTCCGTAAATTAAAACAGCCTGAACTTAACTTCTTAGTAATTAGTCTGCAAATACGATTTAGCCCTTCCTCAGTCTCATGTCCAGTTATTAAATCGTCCATGAAAAAATCATGCTTAATTATCTCCTTAACTTCTGGATCTTCACACTCATTAGACAATTGCAAGAGACAACGAGTACTTAAGTACGGCGCTGAAGCGGTTCCGTAGGTAATAGTATTTAATTTTAAATATTTAACTTGATCATACTCGTTCTCCCTCCATACTATCATCTGCAAATGCCTTTGACTCTCAGATATTAATATTTGTCTATACATTTTTTCTATGTCTGAGGTCAAAACATAATTATGTTGCCTAAACCTAAGCAATATACTAAATAAATCATCTTGAATCACCGGTCCCACCATTTGTATATCATTTAACGAATACCCACTACTTGATTTCGCCGAGGCGTTAAATACGACGCGAAGTTTTGTTGTCTCACTTTTTTCTCGAATGACTGGGTGATGCGGTAAATAACATGCAAACGTGGGTTTACAAGACTCAGATAAGTGATTCAAGTGCTCATATTCCTTTATGAATTCTACGTAATCACCCTTTACATTGGGTTGCTTCTTAAACCTTTTCTCCAAGTTCAGTAAACAAGATTTTGCCTTGGCTAATGAATCTCCTAATACAGAAGGGGAAGTATGGAAGGGCATTTTAACACAAAATCTACCATTTGCAGTTCTATACATATTTTTTACAAAGTGTTTTTCACAAAATTCTTCTTCAGTACTATACGGTAATTGATCTATACATAATACTTCCTCAACCCTCCAGAACTTCTCCAACTGTTCACTAATACTTCTAACCAAATTACATTTTGCTTCATGTTTACGTACACATATATCTACGGGACCAGTAACAAGCCAACCTAACTTAGAACTCAGCAATGAGGGAAGACCTTTAGCTAATTTTACTTGTTGTCCGGTTACGAATTCCCAATACAAATCTGCTCCTATCAAGATATCTACCTCTGAGGGCTCATAAAATCTACAATCTGCTAAATCTACCAATATGTCACCTGGAATATTCAATTCATTTACATTTACCTTTACATTTGGCAACATATTAGTAATTTTTGATAAAATCATACAGTTCACTTCTACGGCAAAATTATTACGCAATGAGTTTATTACAAACTTACAACTCTGTGCTAATTGTACCTTTGTATCTCCTATACCATAAATATTAAACTCATGATCCATCCGGTTGCAAGACAATCCTAATTTATTACAAAAATTCTCCGTTATTATGGATATTTGACTACCGGAATCTAACAATACGCGTGCTACATAATATTTATGATCTATTTCGCTATAAACGTTAACGAGCGCGGTTGACAACAAAACAAATTGAGTGGCCACTGTCGATAAGGAAACCGGTTCTGCGACAGGCGGCGCATACCGCGTAGGCACAGCAGCGGTCGCGACGGCCGGCAGAGGTGTAGGTGTCGGTTCGCATCCAACTTGAGCTACAACTCCGCCCGACGACATCGACTGTGACGTTATCGTAGTACTGTCCTGGTTTGAACTTACATTTTTACGGGTATCTTCAGATTGAGGTCTATTTCTATGCAATAATACGTTATGTTTATATTTACAGATTTTACAACCGAAGGATTTACAATTATAGGCACGATGACCCGGTTTTAGACAATTAATACATAATTTATTCCTTGAAACTACATTGTTTCTTTCTTCTAAACTCATAGAAATAAACCTCGTACATTCAAATAGGCGATGATTTTGCTTACAAACGACACAATTTGAACTATGATTATAATCAGCTTGAGCGGACGCAACAAAACTAGCTGCCTTCTCACTTCTACAATTACCATAGGATTTACTAGGCCTCGCCGTTTCTAATACATCCGCTCGATCGCGTAAAAACTTAAAAAAATGATCGAGGGTAGGAACATCTCCTAAAGAACTTTTATGTTCCTCCCACTTTCTACTCGTTACATTATCAAGTTTATTTACTGCTACATGTATAATCATAGTATCCCAATGTTCTACCGGCTGGTCTAACGTCTTTAAACCTCTTAAATTCTTAGTTACATTATCAATCATAAACCGCAAAGATTTTTCAGACTCTTTAGTTATACACTCCATATTAAATAATGATTTCATATGATTGCTTATAAGAAGGCGTTTATTATTATATCTTTGACATAATAAGTCCCACGCTAAACGATAGTTATCAGAACAAAATGATAATGATTTAATGACCAAAGCGGAGCTACCCTCTAATGACGATCGTAAATAATGGAACTTATTTATTGTCTCAATCGAATCATTATTATGGATTAATGCCTCGTATGTGTCTCTGTACTCTAACCATTGACTATAATTCCCATCGAAGGTTGGTAATTTGATAGTGGGTAATTTTATTGAATTAGTAAATGCAGTCGCACTTTCGAAACTATCGGATTGTTTAATCGTTTGATGGGCCAGACTTTTCCTTTTAATGTTATATTCCTCTAATTTGTCCAAAATACAATGACCTTGAGATATTAATGAATAAAACTGACCCTCGATCTCGGAACGAATCTTCATTTGTTCATCGGAATCTTCCGATTCAATTTCAATTTCAGATTGCAAGTCATCGAAAGTGGAGAAACATGCTTCTAATTTGGATAACCTTAACCTTAACTCAGAAATTTGCTGGTCCGACAATTTTTCTACAGCTTTAATATCCTCTAAATAACCTTTAAAAATTGTTAATCTACCCTTGATATAACTTCTCTTTTTTATTGGGTCTGCAATTTTTCTAGAGGTTAGAGACATGGTGACTAATACGCCAAATCCTACGTTGTGTTATATTGTGAATAAATATTACCAGGTTTCGTTAATTACAACAGGATATTAGAAACTTTACTAATAATTTACCGAGTAATCTGCACTGGGGACTAAGAAGTGGGTAAGTAGGAAAAAAATGGAACGGGCTCACCAATTCTCTAGGCGTTCAGTCTATTATTCCTTGACTACTCTCTTTTCCTGTGTCCTTCAATTCCCTTATATCCTCTTCCTTCAAATTGATATATTTACTGTTCCTTGACATCCAATATCCTGGTCACAGCACCAAAAAATGTCTAGGCTTAGACTGTTGTGTGTGTTAGGTCTGTGTAGATAGGAGCTGAAATTAGAAGTCTCGATACGCTTGTGGATAATATACTTTTATTTGACTTTTTACAATTTTCTTTAAATGCGATAATTCTACGAATATAATACAATATAGTCGTCTCTAACCGCGGCGCACGCGCTTTTATAGTCGCTGTGTTCGGGGAGTAGGGAGCACGGCGACGCGCCCCGCACCCGTAGTGCTGGGCGTTAACACCCATGAAAGAAAGTAAAATACTGTGTAGGTACAATCTAATCTCAGGTCCGCTGCTGACCAACAGCACTCCTCCATCGTCCATCGCCACCGAATATTCAAATGGAACACCTTGTGCTCAACAGTCAGCAATCAGCCGCGCTTGTGACCGGCCGAGCTAATTGCGCAGCGCAAGATAATTTTGTCGTCGCGTTATCTCGTGCCGACACGATATAAGCTATACAATATCTTGACGAGATAAAATGACGCCTTCATTAACTCGCGCTGCGCATGTTGGTACACTTGTTGGGCACGGCAAATACTATTACAATGAATCGATAGGGTTTTTGAGGGCTGTCTTTATTCGACGTTCAGAAAGTGTTAATTGGATTTAGTCTATTTTAATTAAATGCTATTTTGAATAACTTATTTACCTATTTGATCTTATTTCAACAGTGAAACATAATAAATACAACGGGTAAATAGAAATGAACACCAAAGGGACCACCAACTTTTTTGGAAGATGTCGCGAAATGCTCTGTTCTTATATTATATTTTTAATAAACCTTGCCAGTTTTAAATTTTCAAGAAAATAGTTCTTAAAGAAAATACCTTACAACCTTTTCTTACTATTTTCTTGAATAGAAAACAAAAGTTTTTTTTCAGAAATTAAATTGTTATTTGGGTGAATCAACTTTTTTTTGTTAAAACGTGTCCCCGACCTTATAAAATTTAAAAAATAATTTCTTTGAGGATTTAGGGTATTTTTTTGATATGGTTATAAAATCAGATCTTTAATAGTTATTCTTCAATTAATATCTAGTTTAAATTAAACTTTAAAGAACGAAAAAAACATCGTGACCCAACAGACAAAATAGCGTTCCCATACAAATTCTTGCTGTCCCCATGGCTTGCCGGCCTAGTATTCAGCGATGCTGTCACAAATTTTTCCTAAGGATGTAATGAACTTTTGGTCCAAAAATTAACTACAACACACCTACTTTCTCCATCTCGTTCTATGAATCCGCAAACTTAGATTTCGGTATAAAAATCAAAATTATAGTTTATGTCCCCACTATAGCCAGTCAATCACGCGTCCCCTAGGTCATACACATTAAGCACTCCTAAATGCGAGGGAAATAGCACGTTAATAGCTTAACTAATAGAAAATTAATCTGCACATCGTATGATCGTGTCTACGTTTATTATAACCTGAATTTGGCTCGGCCATTTCATCCGTGGTTCTAAGAGAGGCAGCGTGTCTTTATTGTGCTTCCGCTGGAAGACTTCAAAATCTCACTAAGCTAATATTTTATTATGTTAATTTAATGTAGTTTGATTGAGTTTTAGGTCTGAAATTCCTTTTAAATATGTTATCATCTAGTTATTGAATATGTTTTGAAGAAAAACGTTAAAAACCATAAAATTTCTCTTAGGTCACGGTTCCACTGAGTCACAAAAACCGTAACCCAAGAGACAATTTTAGTGACTCAAAAGACTTTCTTGCTTTTTTGTTACAAATTATAATAAATTAGTCTTCTTATTCAATATTTGCTGTTCTAATGTTCAATGTACCTAATCTACTTGTTCTATAAAGAAATTGATTGAAATTGTAAATTTTTTTTTTGCCCTGTTATCTAAACAAAAGCTGTCAAAAAGGCAAACTTATTCCCCAGATGAAAGTTATCTGACGATTGAAAAATCAGCTCTTAGTAAGTCTAAAAGAGAATTATTGACTGAATGTTAAAATTTATATATTTTTTGTTTTATTATTGATACTTTAGTGAAGCTCCTAAAAAATATGGTATCTTTATGTCTCTTAGGTCACTGAATTTGTCTCCTGGCTTGTCAGCCATATGTCTATTGTCCCCATATTTTCCGCAGGATTTTTCGTCATTTACTTAAATAGAAATAAATATATCAGGCCCATTTTATTTTTAGATTATGATAAATGAATAAAAGGTGGTAGGTACAGTATAAGTTGGATTTTCTCACTACATCTAGAAAAGAAAATATTACAAAAGTTTGTTCTGTATTATTTCACGAGTGACCCAAGAGACACAATGAAGGTTATTATTTTAAAAATAAGACTGATTTGTTAATTTTCCATGGCCTATAATGATTCCTTTAGACTTGTACTAATATTTTAATATACTAATTAACCATTCTGTTTTGTTTCACTTACAAGATCTCGTAATTTGCAACCGTTACCCAAGAGACGTTAAAAGTAGTCGGGTCTGACACTCTGGCTTAAAAACAATAGAAACATTTTAAAAAGTCCGCGGCTCTACATAGAATCATGAAATTCAATGATTAGGCTATCTATTTTCAGCAGAAAATTAATAAAAACACCATGTTTATTTTTTTACACAAAAAGTTGATTCGTTACAGAAAATAGTTGATTCACCCATTTACTATTCTTATAAGCGTATTTAAATAACTTTAGGTCTATCTGTAAAGAATTCTGTCTTAACTATCAAGCCATAATATTCATTGTTCTAGCATGTCTCTGAAAGCAACGTTCTAAGTAAACTAGAAGTAGAAAAAACTCATTTTAATTACAGTTCGCTAAGCAAAACTAAAATCTATTAACTCAACTCTATTGTACATGCTTTTCGTTCGTGATAAGCAGACTGATTGGGTTCTTGATTAACAATGTCACTCTAAATTATCGAGTCACACACAAGCTGCCATTTACGACCGATCATAGGATCCGATTCCGAGAAATGTACATTTTGATTACACGTTGTATAATTTTTTTGACGGATTTGAATAAAAATCGACGTAACATACATTTTTCTTCATCATCATCATCATTATTCAGCCAAAAGACGTCCACTGCTGGACATAGGCCTCCCCCAAAAGGAGGGGGATTTGCCGTAATCGCCACGCTTGGCAGGCGGGTTGGCGATCGCAGTATGGTTGTTAAAGTACTCAGAGAACGCTGCTGCCCATCCTCTAGACTTCTAGAGCAGCGGTTCCCAAACTTTTTTTCGCATAGACCACTTTCAAAATTTAGCTGGTTCCGGTGGACCCCCTGCAGCTACATTTCTACCACATTATCATATAAAATGTGAAGATTAGATCTTTTTTTCACGCCAACGTAGACCCCCGCCGAGTCTCCCATGGACCCCTGGGGGTCCACCTGGACCACTTTGGGAACCTCTGCTCTAGAGAATCCCTTAGTCGCCTTTTACGACACTCACGGGAAGAGATAGGGTAGTGTTATTGTTTAAGTCCGGCATTTAACGAGACGATTTTTTCTTAAAATTACGGTAATGTTGAGAGAATGAGTGAACGGCAATTAACAAAAGGAATTCATAAGACGGATGTCAGTGGAAACGACGGTAGAAGACGCCCTAGAAGACCATACATCGATGTTATTGGTGATGTTCTTCAAAGGACAGGTGCGTAGTACTCTCAATCGGCGTGCGTGTATGACAAGATGTATGAACGTGGATGAAGCGAAAGGAGTATGCAAGGATCGTAGCATGTAGCGTTCTACAGTTTCTGCCCATGGGCAAAAGACGTGTGTTTATGTTATGTATGATAATAACGTCCGATTTTAGCAACGTCGAAAATTAAGGAAAATTAAGGTAAATTCGACGTTTTCATGGCTTTTCTGTAGGAATTCCGTCGAAAATCAAAATTTATGATTAGTTACAGTTTTCTCACGCATTTTTTTGGGATTGCCCGATTATCGACTCCGACAGTTCGACTCGCGACCTCGCCGAGTATTCAACTCATGATTAAGGGCTCCGTTTGGGTCCGAAACTAGTCGGACAATTCCGAAAAATGCACATGAGTAAACCGTAACTGATCATAAATATGAATGTGTCTCACGAAAGTCAAAATGTCTCACTTATTTCAAAGATAAAAGTTATCTCAAATTGTATAATTGGACCTTAATCTAAAGTCTTTTTCTGTCTAGCCATTCCCAATTATGTTGGGGTCAGCTTCCAGTATAACCTGGGGGCCTACTCCCTAAGTCCGTCAACGAAGTTAGTCGCCCGTCCGAAAGTAGCCCGAAACGTAGGAGTGAACAAAACAAGTGTCAAGTTCAACTTTTCGGATGGGCAAAAACACATCGGTAGTAGGGACAACTGTCAAATCGTGTTGTCATTCATTCTTAGTTCGGGCCCCGAAATAATCGTATGTCCATAGGTGATGGGAGTAGGAAACGCTCGTAACTAAGGCCGAAATCACGGACTTCGTGCTTAGGGAGTAGAACCCCCAGATGCGGCTGAATACCAGTATTTACACGGAGCGACTGCCATCAAACCTCCGCAAGCCAGTTACTGGGTAATGCCGATATCCTAAGATGACAACCGGTCTAGGTTGTCACTTTCGGGGTTCCGACTACTCGTAACGACTGTCATAGGTATTCGTATGACGCCCGGGATTGACAGCTTAACGTGCTCTCCTAGGCACGGAGCAGTCTCGATGTGTAACGTACGGTCACCCATCCACGGACTGAACGCGACAAGCGCAGCTTAACCTTAAAAATCGTTTGATTCACGCGGTTGTTAATTAGCTACGTGCCTCTCCCCTCCCTCACGAACGCGAATGAAAAGTATGTAAGTACCTATTCACCGTGGGCCTGAGGTACCCAAAAGATTTTAAGGAAGGCCTTTCTGATGGTATTATGAGATTTATGAGTCAAATGTTATTGTCAGTGATCGGAAAAAGGTGAGCTAATTTACCTAAACTTCAAAGAACAGAGACAAAAAGTGGAGACTTCCCTACGACAACATTTTTTTTTTCGGGAAAATTGTCCCGAGCTTTGGAACATCACTAAAGTACATTTAATATTAATGATACAGAAAACAATTGAATTCGTTTCCTGTTTTTTTTCCAAAATTTTCACAAAACCAATTGACACGTTTTTTATTATTTTCAAAAAAGAGATTTTTTTATTGTCTCAAAAAAGGAGATTGTCTTTTAATTTTTGAAAACAATAAGAAACGTGTTTAATGGATTGTGTAAATTTTAAAAATTAGAAAAAAATGTTGTCGTTTTGAAGTCTCCACTTTTTGTCTCTGTTCTATGAAGTTTAGGTAAATTAGCTCACCTTTTTCCGATCACTGGTTATTAGGGTTTTTGCGTTCCCGGCCTATTTGAATTCCCGGGAATCGGGAATTTTTTCTCATAATTCCCGGGAATTCCTGGGTACCCGGGAATTTTCATGTTTTTTGTATAAATATCGTTTTTCTCCTATAATTCAAAATTAAACTTGTGTAAGTACTTTAAACATGATAAATTGTCTAACATACCAATCGACTTTTCTTATTAAAATAAAAAATCTTACACTTATTTAAAAAAATTAACTAGGAGCAGTTCATCATCTGCCTAGCCTTTTCCCAGTTAGTTAGTTTAGCAGTTACAGTCATTTATTGTGCGACGACGTCGCGAGTTTCTTTAATGAAAAAAAGTCTCCTCTTCATATAATATGGCAAAATATTACGGAATAACAATAGAGTGAATGACTATAAAGGCTGTTACCAAATTCGTGTAGTACCTACCTTAAAACCACATGATCTACTACTGGTGTAGAATGACCGAGCACGGGATTTAGCTTGATTAAAAATAAAAATAAAGTTTTTTTCCTGCGGTAGCGATATGTGATCGAAACAGAACCAGCTAATAAAATACAAATAAAAAAAAAAAAATGCTGAATTAAAATTTTATTCGTAGGTACATTTCGACGCCACTCATCAATAAATACGCACGGTGAGTACGGTGACACAGTTGGCTAGCACGACTAGCACGAAATCGTTGTTTGCAGTCGGTTAACTCGGGGCGCAAAAAGGGCTCGAAAACATTTTTTTTTTTGAAAATAGACTTGTATTTAAAATAAAAACCGTTTAGGGTTAATCTGTGACTAGTAGATCATGCTGTTTGAAGGAATTACACGAATTCGTTTACACCCTGTATATTTTCATTATAAATCTCGAAATTACACAAAAGATAAGCATTGTGAATAATTTCCATAAATTTTAATGAAACATTTACAAAAATAAACAAGCGTTTAGAATTTATTTACTAGACAGAGACAACAGTAATGTGTGCTGACATCACGATACATTTACCCCATTGTAAGTTCACACCACGCAGTACAATGTCCGTTTCACGCGAGAGAGACAGAAAGTGCTCTAAAATCTTCGGAAGCGTGCAGACCCTTCATTTTTCATCATCATTTCTTCATTTATCAATACCCGGGTCCTAAAATCCCCAAATTCCCGGGAATTCCCGGTTCCGGGTACCCGGGGCGAAAACCCTACTGGTTATTATATCAACGAAAGTCCAATCCAGACAACGTTTTTTTTCGATACTTTTTTATTCAATTAACTTTAGTAAGTAGTTCCTTGTAAACAATACCTTAGGTTGAACTGGCAACATTTATAAATTATCGTGTGAGTGGATAACAAACTTCTCACTTTACAACCCTCCCCGACAATTAAGACATACGGCGAGTGGGGTATGGTATAACAAAAGTCGCAAACCTTGCTTCTCCAATTAGGCATCGGAATCGAAGGTTAAAATCTTTCGGGTATCTCAGGCCCAGGGTGTATAAATAAAAACAAATACATACGATCGATCTGTCATCACCAGTGATCGGAAAAGGGTGAGCTAATTTACCTAAACTTCAAAGAACAGAGACAAAAACTGGAGACTTCCTTACGACAAAATTTTTTTTTGGGAGAATTTTCTCAGTCATTTTCTTTCATTTGTTTTCAAAAAATAAAAGACAATCTCCTTTTCTGAAAACAATAAACAATCTCTTTTTAAAATCAATGAAAAACGTGTCATCTGGTTTTGTGACAATTTTGGGAAACAAAAATAGGAAACGAATTTAATTGTTTTCTGTACTATTAAAATTAATATTAAATGTACTTTAGTGATGTCCCGAAACCTGGAATAATTTTCACGAAAAAAATGTTGTCGTAAGGAAGTCTCCAGTTTTTGTCTCTGTTCTTTGAAGTTTAGGTAAATTAGCTCACCTTTTTCCGATCACTGGTCATCACTGACAGGACTATTGTCGCCAATAAACCTGATAAAGTGGTGATAAACCGATCAGAACGCCGCACAATGATTGTTGATGTTACCATCCCGCATGATGGAAACCTCGTGAAACCTGAGAAAGATAAACAAATCAAATATCTTGACTTAGCACACGAGGTTGTCAACATGTGGGATGTGGATACGGCAAACATTGTGCCGATAGTCGTAACGGCCAATGGCCTAATGACCAAGAGCCTCGACCAACACCTCAAGAGGCTCTCGTTGGGTGGCTGGATCAAGGGCCTGATACAGAAAGCAGTCCTCCTCGACAAGGCGCGTATTGTGACGAGGTTCCTGTCTCTGGAGCCCTAACCACCGGTCACCGGTAGCTTGGACCCTGCTTCCGATGCAGGTGGACCACTATTTTTAAATGTTTTTTTTTTTTTTTTTGTAGAATTATTTTTAAAAATGTAACCATAAGAATGTAAATGAATAAAGGTGATAATAATGATAACGCCATTGAGGCGCCAAAAATGACGATTCAAAACTAGTATACCAATTACGAGTAGCTGGCAATCTCTTTCAATGAACTCGTTTAAATAATGAAGGATTGAATTTTAAACGCCGCGTTCTGTGAACGTAACGTTATATCCAATATGAAATATCATTGGTTATAAACAAAGTCTTCTTCCTGCGATGGTCCAAGACCACTTCATAATTTTTAATTATTTCACCAAATCAACAAAGTTTACCAACAACCGAAGGTTTATTAGAGATGACGTGACTTAGGTGACTAGGTGTCACTAGAAGAGGTATACTTACCAGATGGCTGGCGTGGTAATAATATTATTTATTGTACCATGTATCTCAACGAAACCGAAACAGCCTATTCCAAAAAGTCAGGTATTTATTGCCCGTCATCGCTTGGATTGGCGACCAAAGCAGACCCCCCCCCCCCCCGCCCCCCAGTGACGCTTCTGTTGGAAATTAGACACCGGTCTATCCGCATCGAAACTTTGAAGTCCGTCAAAGAAACCGCGCATGATACCTTGTCCAATTGCCTCAATGATGAATGAGTTGTGCATTGCACTATAATGACACCTCTTCCGAAGTTATGCGAACCTAGTACCGAGGTGGCACAGATCACCTGTTCTTTGATCTTTGCTTGTTCTACTTTTCTTCAAGTTTAGTGATCCCCTGATCCGTCCCCAATCTTCTTGAGGATTTAACATGAATGGTGATGACAGGTCAATGACATCTCAAGTTCGTTCATGTTGATAAACAAATAGAAGTCCCCTTCTATAAAACTTATATTTTTGAAGTTCATTGTAAAATATAGCAAGTATTTGTTTCGAACATCGCAGTGCCACAACATTACAGTTGATTGAAGTATCTTGGTGAGTTATGTTTCCTTGGTACATTAGAGACGAAAATCACCTGTTCTTGTTTATGAATCAAACAGCAAAAGTTACCTACCTACCCGTACGCGACAAATATGTTGTTGAATTAGAAGTTTCGCCGTTCCATTCCGATTTGTTTGTAAAATAAATGAATAGGAAAATTAAATACTAAATTAACAATAGAGTATAGTTATAAAAAATAACTGCACAGGTAAAATACCTATATAGTACAAAAATACTATACAAAAAGCACCAGTTAGGCCGTCGATACAGGTACTCGTCCACATCGCTGTTATCTGGAGGCTGGCAGCGTTGCCACGTTTATTATAATTATAGCCTATCCTAGTTATATCATGCAAACCAAATAAATGATAAAAATTAACAGAAGGACCAATTTAGATCTCCATAATCAGGTAAATGTAGAACTCACCTTAACTGGTGGCGTGGGTATGTACAGTGGCGGGTCATTTTGGGAGCCACTGTAAACATCTTGGCCCTCGACCGCTGCAGTACTTCGTTCGGAATCAACCACGCTATATCTGCATACGATGCCGTCGGCCGGTTTTGCATCATAACCGGGCGGCTTCCCAACATGGAAGCCCTTCGCTTTTACCCAGAAGCGGAATTTAGAACTGTCGGAACTGTTGCATTCCTCCCCTCTCAAAGTACGCAAGATCCGCGCATACTTCTTCAAAGTAATCGTCTTAGTTTTCGCTAAATCCCCGTACGTCTGTATCACCCATGGTTGATATGTGGAGAATAAATCTAATTTCGGATCCCCCGTTTGTACTTTCGGTCTCTTATTATTATTTTGCTCGTTTTTCTTGTCAGCTTTCGAGCTGCTCGCCGTAGATTTGCGTTTTGAAGGTTTTCGCGGAGTTTTCTCCGGAATAGCTTCTTGCGTCAACTTTTTACGAAGTCCGCGGTCACTTATCATTGCCGCTGCCATGTTTAATAAGTTTTATTAACACTACACTTTAAAGTTCATGCTCCTCACAGTCTGGATCACAGTTTAATTAATCTTTGAACTGAACAAAGTTGCTATAGCGTCCATACTCTTTTCTGTTTCCATTAAGACAGAACGCAACTCGTAATGTTCCGAGAAACGGTTCGGGAATTGTTTTCGTGGAAAGTTGCCGAACTGAAAAGTTTCCGAGACTCGTGCGTATAACTTTGCGAACGCAAAGTTTTGACTGCGAAGTTCGAACCGACCTATAAGGACTTTGTATGGAGGAAAACTTTTCCCGGCGGGTGGCGATCGGACCGCAGAAGAATGTCGCTCGAGCGAGCCTCTCTCTTACTATTTCTGATTACAACGGCTCTTGCTTTCGCTGATTGGTCTTTAGGAAGCTCTCATAATGCTAATGTTCTATTAGATGCATAGCTTTGTATATTTTTATTTATCCCCGAACCGAGGCAATTAAATTGAAAATCCGAAATTTCCAATTGGACTTTAAAAGTAAACAGTTCTAAGTCCATCCAACAGGTGTCAGTCCAGAAGTTGGAAAGAAAAAAAAATTGCAAAACAAAAAAGTACCGGATGCGTGCCGTCGGGCAGGCGTCCCGTGCGTAGTTCGCGGCGTGCGGAAAGCCGAGCGACACAGACCCACCGTGGCGGCCGCTCGCGGACAGCGCGCGCGGAGTACTGGCGCGCGGGCCGGGCGCCGGGAGCGGCACGTGCGGGACGAACGGGCCCGACGCTAATTGCCCGCGAAACAATCGGGCCGATCGTCGGCCGCAGGGCGCCCGCGATAATGCTCACACTTGCCCGTCCTTCGCGAGATAACGCGACGCGGCTATTGTTCGATAGATAACTTCTACTCTTCAACGCGCGATACGGCCCGTCTCGTCGCGACGCGACGTCTGTATTATGTATAGTCTGTAGCGCCGTTTGCAGTGTGTTTATTGTTTGTCGCGATTCAATATGTTCATAGCGTGGCGTTGTAAATCTAAATACAAATAGGGATGCAGAACTTATGATGTATACGCAAAGTTAAAGCCCTCGACCTCGACACCGGATTGTTTAGTTCTAAGTAGCCTAGTAGTAGTAGAACATAGGTTACTGTAGGTATAGAATATAAAGTAGATAAGTGGCGTTTTTTGAAACTATTGAAAATAGTAATACGACTAAAGTACATAGGTAGAAAGGTACTATAACGCCTGCATTCTGAATTCCCCAAAGAGATAGGCAGGGTTATCGAGTTGGTAATTTTGCCAAAGACGTAAAAAAATTACAATCTTATCATTTATCGGGCACAATTGAAAATTCCGGGCAGCTGAGAATTTCTAACAGAAACACCACCATCATACATCCTGGGTATCCAGTCTGTGAACCCAGGACTACCAGCTGCGCTTGCGAACATACTATACCCACACCACACGGCAGACCAAAGTACTTTTGCAGGACGGCCAAGGTCATCTTTCTCAGATACAAAACGAAGTCGTCAGTCGAAGAAGTCAGTTGGCGACGGCAAAGTTGACTTCTTCTGAAAAGGATCTGAATTGGAGAGCTGAAAAGTAATGGTACATTATGAATACTTACTTATATCTTTGCACGTTTGAAGGATAACTCTTTTTTTAGTTTTACTTTGACATCGAGTAAAGTATTATTTCGTTTTTTTTATTTTCACTTGCTGCCTCCTATCTATCATGCTTTTCGTGTGCGTACTAATTAAGTATAATAATAAAGTGCGTGCATATACTAATTTAAAATTCCTCACCGATACCTAATAGTATAAGGTTCATCCTAAAATCGTATTTAACCAGACAAGACCGAAAAATCAGTACCCTAAAAAAACCAGCCAAGTGCGAGTCGAACTCGCGCACGAAGGGTTCCGTACCATTTTCTATTCTGTTTTTAGTATTTGTTGTTATAGCGGCAACAAAAATATCTGCCAAAATTTCAACTGTCTAACTATCACGGTTCATGAGATACAGCCTGGTGACAGACGGACAGCGGCTAAGGAAAGAAACGGGTGTGCTAAGTATGGCCTATTTTCGCCATGAAGCAGCAATAGCTTGTTTCAGATTTAACATAGCATATCGCATCGCACGTAATTAATTTTAATATTAATCCCGCTACTCGAATATAAAGCCTGTTTCATCTTCAAAGTCTAAATAATAATAACAAAATAAAACCGATCCCAACCAAATAACGTAGGTCGTGCAAGTGTAGCGCGCCGCCCGCCTGTTGCCTTTGAATGACGCCTGACGCGCAAGCGCGGCCAAGCGCACGCGCATCTAGGGAACGACTTCCAGTTTGACATGTTGTAAACATTTCATACTTAACAGTCCAACCCGAATTTAAACCTTCAGTGTAAACACATACGGATCAAATTGGATTAAAGTGAAATAAGACTTTTGATGTTATAAAACAGCTAGGTCGACCAGTTGCGCGCGCATCGCGCACGAATCTGGTGCGCACGAGCCCGCACTCTTGCGCGAAATGTGCGCATGTTACTAGGCGAACATAAAATAAGAGGAGCCGCGAGGCTGCAAGACCACCCACCGGCTGCGCGCGCGCAGGCGCTCGCTTACTTGTTTCCTTCACCTTTCTTGTTACGGCAACTCAAAATAGTCTTTACAACTGTTGTGTACGTTCTATTATTGTTTGGGCTGTTTGAGTGTTTCTAAAGACTGGTTTGTCGTTGCCAAAAGTTGGCATTTTGGTTGGGTTAAGAAAAATTCTTTGGTTCTATGCAACCCTGTGAACTTGATGAACACGTTAGCCATGATTTTTGATCATTATTTTTTTTATTGATTTTGTCGATTGATCGGTCGATCCCCTAGTTAAGTTTTCACTATACAATCGTATTTAGTAACGCGACGTGATTAATTTAAATCCGCATGTATATGAAAAAGGATAAAATAAAATAAATAAAGAAATGTTCAGAAAAAAAATACTGAGTGAAAGTTCAAGAAACAAATTCTATCAAACAAAAGAATAACATCGCAATAAGTTGAATTAATAAAATTAAGAATCGAATTAAAATCATATTGATCACCTAGAATTGAGTAAGAAGAATCGATGTTGCTTCATTGAACGAATTTATACTAGGGTCACATGAATGGATGGATCTTTCCGCTTGAAACTTGTTGTTATTGGACAGAGCCCGAGATGATTGTAGTACAGATCGAAACTAATAGATGGCGTAGGCAGCGTTGCCTATAAAATAATTAAAAATGCATAATTAAATACAAAAAATATAATTAATTATAAGTAAGTTAGACGAAAGAAAAGATGAAATTAACTTAGGTCTTGGATTCAATTCTCGGGAAGTGTATTTATGCAATAAATATGCGTAACATTTCAAGGAACATTTTTCAGATTCAAAACCTTCTAAAACACAAAGACTATGTACCGGAAGCACAAGCACAACACAATATTATCCATTCGGTATTTAGTTTTTTTCGTATTATGTTAATTCATAATCACCCTCACATATCATTAAAACATGTCCATAGTAATTTTTAACAGGTCGTCGTTTAAGCTCTTTTGGCCAAAGATTTTTACAACAATATTCAGAGGCTGAATGGACTTAGCGGGTTTTGATTTTAACTCCGTTAACTTTGTACTAAGAACACATGAGTAGGCAGAAGGCTCAAACCGCCCATGGAAGCATTGTAAAGTACAATGTTGTTACCGCCTCTGACTGGTTTATTCATATGGTATAGTATACTCTATGAGTTCCTAGTACTATTGTTCCTAAAGAAACTCGAAAACGCGTATGCGCGTTTCCATGAAATGCAAAACTTTCTTGCAACATCTCCTCTGCTGAATTCTCATTGCTTAATTTTAACACTGTCCCTTTTTAATAGCTTAGAAAAAACAGAGACAGAGAGATGTTTCAAAAACCCTCGGTTGGTATCTGTGACATATTGCGCGTTCTCTCGTAGCCCGGTTTACTAGGACATCATATTAGTGCAGTTGCGGAATAAAACTAATCCACCTCCTGAATGAAGCTGCTGAGGGAATGAGATAAAATACTACCAGATCTACATAAATGAAGGAAGCGATGCTGATTTTAGTTGAAAGATGTAATCTCAGTGAAAGTATTATGCATTTAAAAACTTAATCAAAAAATACGCGAATTGAATGCGTATTTGTTTTTCAATTATATGCGCAAAAATTTCAGGTTAGCCGCAATTTATCTTCTTTTCGTTCAGTACTTTATCTACGTCACGCCGAAGGCTCATGCCCTACGTGACAGATGGCGCTGCCTGTCGCTGCCGCTCTGAGAATATTACAAGATATCGTAATTATTTTCTTACACCATTTGTTTTATGCGATCCTGGTATGGAGGCGATGCAACAAATTCAAGAACAAAGTAAAAGGAAACAAAACTTTGTCGTCACTAAAATAAATAGCTCAAGAATCTTGTGTAATTTTAATTGAGATGTATGAAAAAAAAGATTATCAAATAAATGTATGGAATTCTGCTTTATGATACCTGCATTGATGGGTATTTTATCAACACGCATACATTTTTTTAGGTAAGTGAGACAACATAAGACAACACAGTGGTCGAGGGGTGTAGTTTACACTGTATGCTATTATGGAAGTCTAAGGGAGCCTTTCCACCAGACATGTGCTATGCAACGTTGCTATGGATGCGTTTGATATCCACCAATCATATTCATTGGTCCATATAGCATAGCACTGGTGGAAATTGATTCAACTAAGCTACGTTTTTTATATGGAAGGATGCGTGCTGTGGATGCGTGCTATGTATGTAGCTATGTGCAGATGCCTTCTCTACTCTATTGTCGATACTTCGCATAGCTCGACTGCTCGAGCTGCGCATCTTCCTCGCCCAGCTACTTTGCGGCGGCGCATTTTCATAGCACATCTTACTCGCTCCGCTACATAGCTTAGCATCAGTGGAAACGGTCACATACAATATTAGTCCTGTAACTCATTAAAAGTTATACATTGCGCTTTTAAAAGTAGCTCAATAATTTGGTACCGTAGAACGCCCCTAGTTTGATAAATTTTTTGAAGTTCATGTTTTGTATCTTATTTATTTTCGCTTTTAGCTGCTACATCAAAAATATTTTATATACAGGGTGTTAACGAATTCGTGTAATTCCTTAAAACCACATGATCTACTACTGGTGTAGACAGCCCCCGCACGGGATTTAGCTTGATTAAAAATTAAAAAATGAAATGATTATTTTTTCATGCGGCTTTGTTAGCGATCGTATCTAAACCACCTAATAAGGATTCAATAAAAAAATTAGACTTTATTTTTTTGCAAAAAAAATACTTTATTTGTGTGAACATTTCGATGCCACACATAAATTAATGAAAGCATGGCGACACGGCTGGCAGGCACGACTAACGCGAAATCGCTCTTTGCAGTCAGATAACTCAAGGCTCAAAAATGAATCAGAAATAGAAAACCAAAAAATTTTTCCAAAATTTTTTTTTTCTTGGTTTTCAAAAATTCCCATTTAGGGTTAATCTGTGTCACCAGTAGATCACGTGGTTTGAAGGAATTACACGAATTCGTTAACACCCTGTAGACTGAATTATACTGAATTATAGACTGAATTATACTATATGGTTTTTTTTCAACTTTTGGCAGCTCTTATCTACGTATGTTTCTTTCTTATTTTATCAGAGTGAAAAATATAGCAATAGCCTAAATTAAGTTTAGTTTGTGCATAACAGAATCGGCACGCACCACTGTAAAATTTTCCCAATCAACCTTGAACCTAACGGTTTTGCGATAAAGATGAAAATCTGTTAAAGACAGATTATAGTTATAGTAGCTTTATGTGCTGGCGTCTAACAACATGCCCGCTTGTACGACAAGCGTTCCTCCTCTTATGGAAGAGGCCTATTTCCAGCAGTTTACTAGGACAGACTGAACAAAGAGGGAGGGTGAGATAGTCTGGCTAATTTTAGTTTATCTGTGCGTCTGCGACTGCATCATCTTCCTTAACATTAATGATATATCATAGTTCATATTGCAATGATCAATTCTTGGTGGCTTGCCAAGTTACCGACAAGGCTATTGTACAGTTCAGGAAGCCAATTCTCTTAACAGAAACGTATATCAAAACGCAGCAGAATCGCAGCCGAACTGTTCATTCAGACAGTTTTTGTTAACAAAAACTTTCAAATTGTTTGACAACAAAAACAAAATCAAACTTTTTGTCTCTTTTTGTAAACAAAAACTGACTGACTGACATGTTGTAGTTGGTTTGCGGTTTGGTAACAATTTTGTAAATGGTATTCGCCCTCTGGTCTCAAGCTCTGATTTTTGACTCCCATAATTACAATATCTTGTATGAGAAGTGCTAAAAGATTTGGTTTGTTATCTCATTTTCTCTCGTTAAGAGAATCGTAGACAAAACGACAAAGCGAATTGGTCAACAATTGACTTATCGAAATGATCAGGGGCCCAATTCTCCTAAAATAAATCTTGATAAATCACAACCGAACCAAGGCCGAACCGTTCATTCAGACAGTTCTCAATTTCAAAAGCTGTCGAATTGTTTGACACAAAAAACAAAATCAATCACTTTGAAAGTTTTCGAAAACAAAAACTGACTGACGGTTGTGGTTCGATTGCGTTTGGCAACAATTTATTTTAGGAGAATTAGGCCCCTGAATATTCAGCCGAACCGTCCGTCCTAATTCGGAGGTTTAAGCTCAATTCACACCGAACATGGCTGCGCATCCTTTTGAGACTCTCAAGTACTTACAATGCTGCGAAAAATTTGACACTGAAACTAGTCGCCGCTGCGCCTAGCCTCTTCGCTGCCAACCGCAGCCGCTGCCATCTCGGTGTCAATCAATTGAGCCTTAGCCACGGCCAAGGTTTCCTTGGCTTACGAATTTAGGTACTAAGGTGGGGTCTTACGTAGCTCGTCGGGCTACTTCTCCTAAGTATTTATTTATTTTCTTTCTTTACATACACTACACATACATATACACACGCATGTTGGTTTAAGTGAACAGGCATGATCGCTGACTGACATCCGCGGAGCACAAAGCTGCAAAGGTTCCAGACGAAAACCAGCGTCAAGTACTTATAGTGCTTGACATTAAGCTGATCTGGATACCTTTTTGGTCCAGCCGTGAGTAGGGTTACCATCCGTCCGGATTTGTCCGGACATGTCCGGACTTCTAGTGTTTTGTCCGGACTTTGTCCGGCTCTTTAATTTGTCCGGATTTTTTGGCTTGTATGGAATACGAGTAATGTAACTTATGTAATATCATTTTTTTTATCATTATTAACTTCTCATTCATCTAACAACAAAATATAAATCTTTAACAATCAACATAACGAGATCAAACAATAAATCTTCGTATGTTTGCATTTTGTGACTAAAATGTCCGGACTTTTATTGAAATGTCAGGCTTTTTGTCAGGACTTTTCAAATTTCTAAATGGTTACCTAGCCGTGAGACACATACCCAAGACTTTTTTATCACACTATTTACCTGTTGTGTCTCTTTGTGCTGTGTCCAAATAAATGATTCTTTATCTTTAAAGGTACAAATTGAATAACTGCGATCACCAATCTATCTGCCAAACGTGGTATGGCAATTTGCCCTTTGATCGTTCTTCTCAGTGGTTATTCGAAGGACAATTTTCAACATATACTTTAAAGGGCTGATTATGTGTCTAATATGACAAGACACAGATGTTGTATAAATATTATGTTGTAATCAGCGTGTCGCTAACGCGGGCCTTCCGTACGCGGCGCCGACAATGCCGCGCTCGGCGACCGCGTTACAGACGATAGATAGGCACGTCCCTGTTCGATAAATCATTTTTTTATGCCAATGTGATTCTTCTGTTCATTAGTCGATTCTCTTCTTTACCTCAAGTTAAGAAGTACTGTAGTAATTCTCTATAGAGACTGTTTTTATCGCGCATCAGTTTAATCATTGACGTTTTACGAATAGTTTGATTGTCAACTAGTCTGAATATGATTTTTGATTCCTTGCGTGTTCATCAATCTTGATCGTGTGTCATGTCGCTACAGTGCGTTCTTTGCTCGGTGAACTTCTTAACTTTCTTAGAACTCAATAAAGGATACTCAACAATATTTGATTTCTGAAGTTTGTTTCGGATAATTTATTGTCTACATCGATAATCTGCAATTTATAAAAAATGTGTCTCATCCCTACCAACACCTACTTAACTGGCCGAGCCAGTGCCGCGGTTTGATCGCTACTCCCTCCCCTTCCCACGAGCCTCCCCCACACGGCCCGCGGCTTATCTGACGCGGAAGCCCGTCGACCAGATATATTTCATCTCGCCACTCGACAGTTTTTCTGTGCCCACTGAGTTCAGTACTCCTAGCTCCGCTAATTCAAAATTATATCTTTTTTTTGTTACCTACGGAAGAAGCTGCGTTTCCAGAAAGATTTTTGTGCAAATAATGCAGATGAAATATCAAACAAAGCCCCCCCCCCCCCCCCCCCCCCCACCCCACACATTTTATTTCATGAACATAGAAAAGGCCAGGTTTATCAACACACACACCTTTTTACGAAGATTAATAAAAAGGTTTTGTATGCTATTATGTACTCTTCGATTTGTCAGTGATATGATAGCCTAGCGGTTGAACGTTTGCCTTCCATGTAGGAGGATCTGAGCTCGACCTCCGTCCGCACCTCAGACTTCATGTGCGTACTTGCGTTAACGGTGAAGGGAAAAGATCTTGAGGAAATCTGAATAGCAGAAGGAGCTCTAAAAAATATAGGAAATTCTCGATAGTGTGTGTACTCCGCTAATGTCCTATGATCCTAGGGCCGTCTGCTACACCAGTTATAAATAATGGTGTAGAGCATTCAATACCTAATGCATTATACAAGGTTAGTCAGAAAGGGGGTACTAATCCGAAAGGGGGTTAAAGTACCCATGATAATGAATAACTTTTGTTCTACAACTTTTTCCAAAAGTCAATAGTTTAAGAGAAATAGGTGATCAAAGATCTCAAAAAAAAAGCTATAAAATCTATCTATCACCAGTTATGATCAGCAGTCTTTACTTTTTGGGTCATATTTGGGGTCATGAATAAGAAGCACCACTTTCTGAATTTATAACTAAAGCAGGGATGAAGAATTTTTGAAAAAACTAAAATAAAAATCATTTTGCATTGAAAAAAAAATTACCGAATTTTGAAATTTTAACACTTGCTTTAAGACAGTCATCAGTGATAGTTTGAGTGGCTTGCGGATTAGTACCCCCTTTCCGACTAACCTTGTACATAACAATAATAAATGCGTAAATAGAATAAGAGGCAAGATGGCTTTGCGTCCCTTGGGGTAGTCAACGAATTCCTTCTTGTAGTTACGGTGTTTGCCGATGGCCTACACAGCCATTTGATAGAAACCGGCGGCAGCAAACAGTCCGGCTGGAGTCGCAGCAAACAGTCCGGCTGGAGCCGCACCCACCAGTCGGCACCCGGCCAGCGTGGTGGACTAAGACTTTAACCCTTCTCATTCTGAGAAAAGCTCGTGCCACGCAGTGGTAAAGGGTTGATTTATTATGTATGTATCGAATTATTAATCTAGAATAGATATCAATTTGTTAGTCTCAATGAAAGTTAAGGTCCGATCTCTCTTTGGCTGCCTGTCAAAATTGATGATGTCAAACGCACTATTTACCTTGAAGCTGTTTGCTTGAATCTATCAAGTAATATTGAAATGTGTCTTGGAATATTTGTTCTACGAAATGTTGTTATTTAATTCCCCACCAAAATTATAAATTACGATAAGGATTAAGTAGAAACATCATTGAATGAAAGTAAGTATATGACGCTAGAGGTCGCCCGCGTGGATGTCGTTTTTATCGCGTATTACGTATTTTTTCGGGATAAAAGTAGCCTATGTCCTTCTCCAGATTCCAGACTATCTCTGTACCAAGTTTCATCAAAATCGGTTCAGCGGTTTAGGCGTGAAAACGTAACAGACAGACAGACAGAGTTACTTTCGCATTTATTATACTAAAGTAGGGATTTAAGGATCACGTGATCATGCAATAAAGGGGCCGGTAAACGATCAACATTTTGGGTCAATGTGTGGCCGGCAATGGTCGCATAAAGGATGATTTCCTCCACCAAACGGATGCGGCGACAGCCGATCGCGTCCAGCAGGATGTCGACGCATACAATCGGCTCCGTACCGTCGCTTGCGAACGTAACCGTTTCTGGGGCCTACACTCCCTAAGTCCGTCAACGAAGTTAGTCGCCCGTCCGAAAGTAGCCCGAAACGTAGGAGTGAACAAGTGTTAAGTTCAACTTTTCGGACGGGCAAAAACACATCGGTAGTAGGGAAAACTGTCAAATCGTGTTGACATTCATTCTTAGTTAGGGCCCCGAAATAATCGTATGTCCGTAGGTGATAGGGTGTAGGAAACGCTCGTAACTAAGACCGGAACCACGGACTTCGTGCTTAGGGAGTAGACCCCCTGCGCTTAGTCAAATAGTTTCATTCCTACCGTGTTGATGTGAACGGAGCTAGGGTTGCCATCCGTCCGGGTTTCCCCGGATTTGTCCTAGTTTAGAGGGCATCCGAGGGCGGGGCTTCATTTGTATTCCGGGTTTAAAAATCCAAAGTTTTGGGCCGCCCGCGACACACGCACTGTGCCCGCACGCCGCGATCAACCGACGAACCGACTCATTAAACTTTTTTATTACACTGACTATGTTTAAAAAAACCTGTTAACATGTCCGGGTTCTGGGCTCTAAAATCCGGGGTTTTCACGCGTCTTGTCCCGGTTGCCAAATTTTAGAGATGGCAACCCTAAACGGAGCCGATCGCGCGTCGCTGCATACTTTCGGCTACGATCGCGTGTCGCGGAAGACGCCCGCGGTCAAGCTGCTGTGCGCGGCTTGTAAAATCCGTTCCGACCCGATGCGATGCGAGCCGTTTGGAGGAATCCTTTACTCGCCAATATTAGAGCTCAAACACACCACGGTTTTTTCAGGCGCCGTCGACGTGCGTTTCTCTATCGCGCGTTGCCGGTGCTGTTAAACTTGAAATAGGCAGATTACTTGCGATTGCATCGCTGCAAACTCACGAGAAACGCACTACAGACGCGCGTGAGCAACTCTCCTTGCAAAGTAAAACGCGTGGAGCTAGTGCGCGAAAAGCGTGTATCGCGCTACAGACGCGCGTGATTAACTCTCCTTGGATTAAAACGCGCTGTATGTAGCTGTAGTATGTTTGCAGCTAAAGAGACGCGCTGTGCCAGCGCGTCTGTATCGATGTAACTCCGCGCTACGAGCGCGTCGACAGCTCGCGAAAAAGTCGTCGTCTCCATACTACAATTTTATGAACGTGTGAATAGGTAAATTGGTTGCGATAACATCGCGTTTGCAGCGCGTTATAGTTGCGAGAGACGCGCGTCGACAGCGCCTGAAAAAAACGTGGTGTGTAAGAAGAGCCCTTAGGGCAACATTGACAGGTTGCCTAACAATATTGTCACAAAATTGCTGGTTTGGTCTTTTGTTGCCGATTATGACTGTCGCTAGTTGATAGTAGACAGCAATTAGTTATCAGTAATCAAGTAATCATTGACAAAAAGCATAGGTTTGCTATTTGGACTTTCTTAACCCACGCGAAAATTAATTACTACGATGCTGTTCGAGGTTTGGAAATATGCCTTAGAAAATCTTTGCTAATCGTCTCGTATTGATTTCGTTTAGGCCCTGAGCAGACGACAGACTTTGTTTGGTGGACTGGCGCGGACAAAAATGAACGTGGTTGGTAGTTGTTGCCCGTCGCAAAATTCGGCATGGTCACAACGTACATGACGGTCATTTTGTCCGTAGTTGGAGTTAGAACTTTAGTGTCTTCACTGGCAACATCTAATAACCACGCCGTTATCCTTGTACGCGGCAGTCCGCCGTACAAAAAATCCGTCGTCTGCTCCTCGCCTTAGTGGGAATATAAAACATCAACTGATTTTCTTCAGCTACTTCAAAGCATGAGGTACGGCTACATTTCCAGTATGATGATCTCGCATTGTACAGGATTTCCGTACAAGGACAAGTCAGATTATACCGGAAAATAGCTTGATATGTATCTTCCCATCTTATTATTATCATGAGCACTTTATAAAAAACACCATTCTTAGCCCAAAACTGCCAAAACTATGGCAACAATGTAGGTAGGTAGACCTCGATAAAAATGATATCCGTCTGCATTGACTTAGAATAAGTACTGACATCCTTTGACCCAAATCCCGCCCCTCCCTGCGGCTTACTTTAAGCGTTTAATTAAAAAATTCACGCCTACAAACTCACCTAATTAGTGTCTGTGAGACTTAGCTTTGACTCTGTATATTCATGCTGTCTTAGTACGTTGGGTAAGTCTGATTACGTAGGTAGATCTGCGTTTTACTACGATTTTGTTTGTTATTGGATGACGACACGTCAAAGGGGTTCGAACATTTTTCTATGGAAACTGGCATAGCCCCTGCCGCCATTTTAATTTTTTTCATGATTGCGGCGCACGACCTGACTAACATGTATGGGTAGAGGACACTGAAACAAACAAAAAATGTCAGCAATACGGTGCCCTAAAGTGTCACGTTGCCGAGATATTTACAACAAACAGGCAATCTTGAAAAAAAACTTTAAGTCCTAATATCTCGGCAACGTGACACTTTAGGGCACCGTATCGCTGACATTTTTTGTTTGTTTGAGTGTCCTCTACCCATATATGTTAGTCTCATCGTGCGCCGCAACTTGGAAAAAAAAATCAAAATGGCAGCGGGGGTCTATGCTACAAAGGTTCTATCCCCTTTAAAAACCATGAGGTCCACCTCCTTCTTAGCTCTAGAGGTTGGGCAGCAGTACACTCCTCACTCCTGCTGACTCCTGCTGTTCGATGCCGCTTTGCTCTGCGTTTTTAGATGAGTCCGTCATTGAAACATCGTCGAAGCCGCCTCGAGATGTCAAATCAAGCGATAAGGTGAGCAATCGAGCTGAAAATGCATGGAGAATTGTCAAACCTAAAGTCTAATGGTGCTCCCACACTGGTGTTACAAAATGTTTACTAACATTAGTAAACATTTTATAAAGAAACATAAATAAAAAAAATGTATTAAAATATTATCTAAAATCTATTAATAGATAGATTAAATTTATTACTATCCGATATTTTTATCTTTTTCTTACATTTTTAGTCAATGTATTAATGTTAGAAAATGTTTGTAAACATTTTGTAACACCAGTGTGGGAGCACCATTATAAACATTGCCAAATAATTTGCCGCATAACTCTAATAGCTTTATGTAATTTAGTGAATACCAAACCAATATTTCGCCGCTTCAACAGCGACGAGCTCGCCCGTGGTTTGGTTTTTGGTTCTCGCAGGTAATTAAAACGACATCAACAATTCGTTTACTAAGCGAGGTGGTTTTAGCCATACTTATTATGTAGATAAAGATAATCCATTTTTTTCATTCCACTCGTTGGTTCTATGTTCGAACCCTGGTCGGGCAAGTTATTGGGTTTTTCCGGGTGGAATTTCTCAGTAGCAGCCCGGAGTCTGGATTTGTGCCCGGTTGACGGCAATAGGCTCGCCCCTTATTACATGGGACTTAAACCACATCTGCCCAACAATTTTAGGGAATACAGGCGTGACAAATGACGTAATGTAATTTCAATCTTACCAATTCTTCTTCTACTCTCGTGTCAGCACGACCTAATACGAAAATAGCTCATGCTGTGGTGAAAAGGTTAGCCAGTCAACAAGGTTGGTAGCGGGGCTGACTGACCAGAGTGCGCCGGACGTACTTAATTAAGTATCGTCACTCGTGGAGGCTGTTTTCATGCACCCCAATCTTACCAATATTAGCCTGTAACTGTATCAAGTACAATAAAATGCCAACAACACAATATCGCTGAACTACTGGGTCCAATACGAAAGCGAAGACCTACAGAAGAAATAAATTGGATAGGTGCTTGTAGTTTGACATACATATTCCTTTTCAGTGCGCTTGGAAATTCAATAAATATTCCCCGATTCGATGCTGCTAACAATGCTTGTTGCAATCGATACTTTATTTTGGGCAGTTCCAATTTGTTGATAGGGGTGAGATGATCTTTGAGTGTTCATGATAAGCAAGGCCTGATTTAGGGGTGAGCCGCTCTTCTCGTCGCGTCTTCGGTCTCCGCGCTTCAGCATATTTATTTAGCCTGTTGGTAAATCATGCTCTGATAAAAGATTCAAACTTTAAAATGGTTATGGCAATCCGGTAATGGATGGAACATTATAGAATAATTAATGTTCTGTGGCAATTAGCAGTAGTGCAACTAAAAGACAATAATAATGTCGATCTCAGGGCAGCCCCCCGATTCAGAATCTTTTTGATAAGCATTTCTCGACCGATTCGGTTTGTTGTCTCGTTCCAGTCGTTCCGTCTACGATTCTCGTTGCGAGAGAAAAAGAGTTAGCTTACCGAATCGAATCGTTCTGAATCAGAGGGTAGGTAGATAAATGTTGGTTTTATTTGTACCATGAGCACTTCGGGTTAGCTCGCTGAAATGCAGCTCGCTTGGGTCATGTGATCGCTGGTTCGCCTGCCGTTTGGTGCGCTCGTGGTACAAAATAGCGCGACAGTTCACGTTTCATCTAACATTGACCTGCTATAAGATTGTATGGTATGGTACCTAATGAACATGAGCGGTTATTTGGTATACAAGGTACCGAATTGCGGGATGTGTTTTGCGAGGGATTCGAGGTGAGAAGAGATGCGAGACATGCGAGTTCATGTCCTAATATAACAGAATAGCATGCTGATTGAACTCAGAACTACAGAAAGCATTAAATTAAAAACGCCTATCATGTTGTGCCTAAGCACTTTCGATAACACAACGAGGTGTGTTTTTCCGCACCGGAATGCAAGAAAGCGAGCGCTGTCGTGTTGCGAGTACCAGGGCGGTAGAACGCGGCGGGAGTAAATTAGGCGGCGGACACTCGGCTCGGCGCGAGTCGACGCGCGCACTCAGCGATATTGTTATCGGCCCGCCCCGGTTGCGGTAGGGCTGTCGAAAAAGAAGTTAAAATAGTTTTTTTTAAATTATTTTTTAGTTTTGTGTTTTATGTGGCGATTAAGTTGCACACAATAGCTAGATATTAATAGAGTTTAAAATATTGTAAAATAAAGTTTCTTTTGTTGTTAATTTAATACTAAAATCATTGTTTGTGCCCAAGTCCTTTTTTTTGTTGGGATGCACATACCTTACTTTTACTGGCTATAGACACGGAAGAATGGTGTGATGACATGTTTGTTATGCTTTCTTTACCTAAACTACTTTCGTACCATCAAAATTTGAAAATCGTTTAACGGAATAATAATTTTCATGGGTTTCATTTTAATTTTCATCTATTTGAGTGGTGAGACATCGATAAATGTTT
This sequence comes from Amphipyra tragopoginis, assembly GCA_905220435.1. NCBI lineage: Eukaryota > Metazoa > Arthropoda > Insecta > Lepidoptera > Noctuidae > Amphipyra > Amphipyra tragopoginis. Next base: position 10,173,211 of record HG992011.1, read on the forward strand.
TCAGGTGTATGTATGTATGGATGTCTCTTCCTTTGTGAGGCTTAAAAGGCTACTGTCATAGACTGAGGCTACAAATATTTAAGGTTAGTTTGTGAATTAAATTACATACTTACTTAGTTATGGTAGCCTCCGACTGAATTTTAAGTTTTAATAGCATGCTTTTTTGAAATCCTACTAAATACGTCTTGTTTAAATATTTTCAGTTGTTTCTCACGCAGTCGGGTTTTTTTTCTTTAAATTATTATTTTTGTTTTCACATTAAACGTTCAAATAATTTTCATTTTATTATTATTCAATAACCGACGGACAGCCCTGTGATACCGACGGGGCGGAGCGCGCGTCGCCCGCCAGCCCGGGAACAAAGCAGCCGCGCGCCAGCGCCACTCACCGCGTGCGAACTGCGATCAAACCAGCTTGATACTTTATATTTTATATTAAGTTTGTATTTTTTATGATGTGACGCTCAAAGAGACCTGGAATAGGGAGCCACATTTATGGCAGCACCACTAACCACGCAAAGTGTAGCCAAACCAGCTTTGTGCCTTGTTTTTAATGTGTTTTAATTAGCTCAGACAGCCAGAAAACAAAGCCGCCGCGCGTGGCAGACAGTACCACTCATAACATGTGAACGACGTTCAAGCTTGCTTGGTAATACCTGGTCAGTTAACGTTTATTTTAAAATACAGAGCTAACCCAGTCCAGGAACAAAGCAACTGCACTACAGCATCATTCATCAGCTGCAATCCAGGCGTCTTCTATGTAGTTTAAAAATTCTGATGCAAACAGAGCTGACTCAGCCCGAGAAGTCACATAACAAAGCAGTCACACAACAGACTCCACCTCTCATAGCATTTAATTTACCCTCAATCCTATTGAATGCTTTATTTGTTTACTAGCGACCTGCCCCGGCTTCGCACGTGTACGTTTTATAGCTTAAAACCTTCCTCTTGAATCACTCTACCTGTTAAGAAAAACCGTATCAAAATCCGTTGCGTAGTTTTAAAGATCTAAGCATACATAGGGGTAGACAGCGGGAAGCGACTTTGTTTTACACTATGTAGTGATTTATAATGGATATTCTTTATGTTACAGAATTTTATCAGACCAAAAATCACTCCAGTCACGATGTGCAGTGATAATATACGTTAATTTACAAGTAGGTGAACAACCATTTCGACAAACGACTTGAAAAATGTAGTAGACGTTTGGATGCAAAAGAAGAGAAATGAAACGCCATGTCTCATTTTAGGAATGACTTACTGCGTTTCACTGTGTTGTCTTTCGTTTATTCAAATAATCACACTTCTTCTTCTCCTGCCTGCCCTTATCCTAAGTTACTTAGGGTCGGGTAACATGTATTCGTCCCTTCTTACCTATTAGCCGTTCCGCTGCTTCCGCTATCATTTACTCTCTTTTCATTCATATTATCTCTCACACAATCCATCCATATTTTCTTTGGTCTCCCTCTCCTCGTCATCACTCTCTTAGTCACATGCTTTTCTCACTATCATACTAATATTATAAATGGGAAAGTTGGTAAAAATGGATGAATGTTTGTAACCCAATCAAGAAAAAACGGCTCAACCGATTTGGATGAAATTTTGCTCACAGGTAGAACATGTCCTGGATTAACACATAGAATACTTTTAATCCATACATGGAGGAGTTCTCCGAGGGTGCGAGTGAAACCGCAGGCAACAGCTAGTATTGTATAATCATGTGTGTATAATCATCAATCGTTACTTTTAGTTCCCTCATCTTAGCTAAATTTTTACATCACACCCACGACACTTCGTCCAGCAAAGAATTAAGACAGTAATTCGAAAGAGCCTTACATCCGAGTTTGCTTATGACAAAATAGACCACAGATTTCCAGATAAAGAGACGAACTTGACACTTTGTGAACGAGAACGACTACAGGATCCTATCGGTACGGATAGTATAATATTACTACAGTCAATACCTACATAATTCTTCGCATTTGATATAGGTACAGTTTACATGCGATACGGAGCGCGGCCTGCCCGGGAACAAAGCAGCCGAGCGCCTGTGCCACTCACCTTGTACGAACTGCGACTGAATCTGCTTGATACTTTATATTTAATGTTCAGTTTTCAGACGATTCGGAGCTTGGCTAACTCAAGGCAACTATGTTTGAAACTGCTTGATTCCTTGCACCTATGACCTATATCACATTTCTGACTGACTGTGACTGAGTGTAATAAGAAGAAAATTATCAAAAAAAAAATGTTTGGCTACTTCTCTTCTTCTCACAAGTGTTCCAGCACTTATTTTAACTCTGGTTTGACTGTTAGCATATATGTAACTACATGTTTGAACTTCTATGATCAAGATTCTTCGATTGCTCTATCGGTACATTACCCAATGATTCACCGGAGGCGCGGCGGCGGCCCGCCACCGCGCGCCGCATCTACATCGTCCCGTATATTGTATACCGCACGCCCGCACACCCACATACAAACGCAGACAGACACACAAACACTACTCTCATATAAACACACCAAATATGTAGATCTATAGACACATACGACACATATTATGTAGTATGTATGCTCACATTTTATAATAAATAGCATATAGCGTAAGCTGTACGCAACGAATACAAAAATACAGTGACGAATTTGTAGAATAGATATTTTTGATTTCAGAAATTATAATAAAAACGTCGAATCTTAAGAATAGATGGTTGATCTCACAAGGCTTCAACTTTATCGTGCACTTTATCATCTTAAGCCATCCATAATTCCATTATTTTCTACTTCCAAACTACCGTCTAAAAACATAAAAACATCAAAATACCACTAAATAATATTTTAGCAGTACCACATACTAGCAACCAGTCAGTCTAACAGAATATAAACAGGTGGTCCTAAAACTACTTCGGCGTACATAATTATTTCTGCTCACGGTATTAAAACTTTAAAAGTCGACGTTCAAAGATGGAGAGCACCCTCTAGTAAAGAAATATATATTCTACTGTTGCAACAAAACAGCGGCATCGTACAAGCAGAATTGCCAGACACAACTGGTTAGGAGACGAAGGACCTTCACGGTTCACTCATTTCATAGTAGATGTCGCTAGTCGCTTGGCTAGTAAAGGTAATAATGTGTGTGTGTTTGATTTGATAAACAATTTATTTAATTTTCCTCATTGTGTCCGATTGCTTGACTTTTTATTTCAGTTTAATAATGATAGGTAAGGCAAAGTTTCGGAACACTTCAGTGATTTATAAAAGATTTTTATTATGAAAAACCATAACCCTGAATAATAAATTCTTATTAATATATCTGTTTCACTAGTGTGTCTTTAGCAATACCAAAATTTTGGGTGATTGGTTGCGCCTATTTTTTTTACTGTTAGCCCTACCTCTTATCAGCAGCGCAACAACGACCTCTAAATTTCTCATGTTCGCCTAGTACTCGACGTATCCGTGGGCGAATGTGACGGGGCAAATCCGTACGGATAGACGGATTCTGACGTCACAATTGTTGCACAGGCCACGATTTCACAGGCTCTCTGGTTCGAATCAGTATCCACAGTTCTCAATTGATGGGTACTTTAAATTGCCTCGTGTTATTTTACTCTATTTTTATACCAACTGACGGCCGCGGCTTCTCTCGCGTGGTTTTTCGATAAAAAGTCTCCTTCCTATGTTCTTTTCTCCAGGTTTCAGGCTATGTCTGTGACAAGTTTCATCAACATTTTTTTAGTAGTTTAGCCGTGAAGAAGTAACAAAGATCTTTGTGTGTGTTTATTAGTTTATAAGGTAGTTTATTTATGGATCTTTTAATATTATTTCTTGCTTATACATACAGGCCACATACCAGCTAGTTTAAAAAAAAACAAAAAAAACCTACTTGAAAAGTCTTTTACTATAAAATTACTTTTATAACTGCTTATATCATGGAAATAAAAATGTATTTAGCGTTTAAATATGTATTCTATTTATTACATAATTAGTCTACTATGATCCATTTTAGAAAATATATAGGTAGGTATAGGAATAACCAACCAACATGTTTGCTTCCAGCAGGGATTCAACCCAGTATTATGCTATATGAAGCAGTCAATCAAGATGAGCTAAAACTATATTCGAAAAATGATTTGTAAAAATTTGTGCTTTTGTCTAAGACCTGAATTACATAGAAACGGCATAAGGCGCAGGCGCGTCACTTTCATACATTTCTCGTGCCGCTTCAAATTTTTTTCGCACAAAATGCCGTTATGCCGTTTCTATGTAATTCACGCTCAACTGTGAATGTGTATGAATTTGTACTAAAAACAAGCAGCAAAAAGCCAACGTCACGCGGTGTTCCCAGGCGGTCACCCATCCAAGTACTGACCGCGCCCGATGTTGCTTAACTTCGGTGATCGGACGAGAACCGGTGTATTCAACGTAGTATGGACGTTGGCAATTAGCTAATTGAAATTATTAAATGTATTCAAGAACTTACAATGATGTTTTTATCAAGATTATGTGCGTTGTGATGGATAAAGTGGGCTACTCACACATGACGCAGGGGCAATCTAGGGCGCACGGCGGGCAGTCGCGGCAATCTCTGAATTGTCTCTACACACATTGAAATTGCCCCTGCTTGCCTATACACATCACAATTAAGGTGGCAATTAAGGGTCATCCCCACTTTTACACTCTAGATTGCCCCTGCGGCAGCTGTGTGAGTAGCCCGCTTAACCGGTCATCATCATCGATATACTTAATTTTTAAATGACCTTTTGAATTCCGAACCATTCAGTCTAGTGCTAATTTTGTGCTATTTTCATGGTTCCCGTGATAAAAAGCTGACTATCTATTCCAATTTTAATATTTATTTATTCAAACTGACTAGCGAAACTTCTCAGAATAATTATTATCATTGGCTTAGTAGGCGTTTCGGCCGCTGAGTTTCGTCCGATCCGGCCGAAACAGCCATTTCGTTATTATTAATATTTTTGAGTGGTGTTTCGGACGAATTCTTTTTTAAAGGCAAAGTAACGTCAGAAACATAATCAAATAATACCTATTTTACTTTGTGGCCATGGATAAATCGAAATGTACAATCAAATAAAAAAAGTCTTATTTTTTTACTGAATCCTTATTAGGTGGTTAAGATTCGATCACTAAGGAAAACGGAAAGAAAAAAAAAAATTTTTTTTTTGGCACTCGTTCCCCTTTGGTGTAAATCTATCTATACCAGTAGCAGATCATGCAGTTTTAAGGAATTACACGAATTCGTTAACACCCTGTATAAGACTGATTATTGTTGTTTACATTTATAATTCTTATTTTTAATTGATATTATAAGACCGATTATTGTTGTTTACATTTATAATTCATAATGTACGCTTTTTAATTGATATATAAGACTGATTATTGTTGTTTACATTTATAATTCTTATTGTACGCTTTTTATTTGATATTTAAAGACTGATTATTGTGATTTATCATGTTTACTGTTGATTGTTGTAATTGTATATTAAACTTTATCTTTGTCCAACAATTACCTGACTTTTACTTCAATAATATAACCCTGCCTAAGATTTTTCATTCTGACCGTACAAAATTTGCTTCAAAAAAAGTATCGTCCGAAACGCCACTCAAAAATATTAATAATAATTAAATGGGTGTTTCGGCCGGATCGGACGAAACTCAGCGGCCGAAACGCCTACTAAGCCTTATCATTAATAGAACACATTAATAGTTGCATTACCTATCGTGTTATCTAATTAACTGAAGTTTAGGTATGTTTTACTTGAACGTGTTTTAATAATATCTAGTAACCCTGTATAATTTCATTACAGAAGTTATTTTTAAAGTTTAAGTTTATTAATGTTTGATAACCACTAGTTTTCATTCTTTTTATGCAGAGCATAATTATTAACTTATTCATAATTTATTTAGTGAGACTAGACTTGATTAAAAAATATTGTTTTTGTCAGCCCTTGTTGTAGTATACAAAATTATGCCATAATAAAAAGAAATAGTGGTATCCATGGATTTTCGGTTTAACCTCTTTTGTTTTGTTATTATGCAAGCCTAGTAACGGCAAAGTTCTCGGACAAATGTGACGGGGTAAATTGGACCGGAAGTGTGACGTTATCGGCGGGATGCTATGTTACGAATGGCAAACATTCTTTATACGCTACAACTTACATAGTTATGATTGCCTGGTTTATGAAGTTGTTCGAACGAAATATGTCGGGGTAATTTGGTCCCTCTCGATCGGTGCTACCAAGACTGCTAAACTAACGAACGAACAACAAGTCCGAAACGTCTTTGATGACTACAAGGTGTTTTGTCGTATAAGTAGGTTAATTAATTGAGGACTGAAAAAGTAAAGATAACTCAGGACTTTTCCTGAGTGTCCGGTCAAATTAGATATTTCAAAGTGTAAAAATTGGCATAGAGCTGAAAATTGGTACGAATGTTCGGAACACCATTATAAATGAAATGTAAAAAGTCCCCATCGATCCCACACTTGCAAAAAAAAAATGCAAGGTCAAAGTTCAAAAATATGGGTTTTTTGCGTTTTTTAGCCAAACGGTAAGTTTTATGATAAAAATAGTTCAGACAAAAATTGTAGATTATGCAATTATCTATAAAAAATGTCTACAATTTTTCTCCTAAACATCACCGTTTCTGAGATATAGTGGTTGAAAAAGTTGTATTCTTCATAATATGCGTTTCCACGCCACCTGGAAGGTAGTGTACTTGGCGCGTTTTTTTAACGTGGTTTCCCCGATAGGCCTATCCCACAATCACCATCAGAAGAGGATTCGTACAATATCAGTGAGGAGACATCTGATGCATCGCTGTTAGAACAATTTACTTACACCCAGCAGGAAGAAGGAGAACAAGCAGAAGAAGAAGTACAAGAAGACGAACAAGAAGAAGAGGATGCAGAATTATCAAATGATTATGAATGAGACGGATAATTTTACCTATTTTTTTAGAATTCACACGGCTTTCATCATTTCCAATAGTACCTACCAGTTTTTACATATTTTGGAATAGTATTGAATTAAACAGGATCACAATAGATTGTGGGATAGGCCTATCGGGGAAACCATGTTAAAAAACGCGCCTATACACTACCTTCCAGGTGGCGTGGAAACGCACATTATGAAGAATACAACTTTTCCAACCACTATATCTCAGAAACGGTGACGTTTAGGAGAAAAATTGTAGACAATTTTTATAGATAATTGCATAATCTACAATTTTTGGCTACCTATTTTTATCATAAAACTTACCGTTTGGCTAAAAAACGCAAAAAACCCATAATTGCGAACTTTGACCTTGAATATTTTTTTTTGCAAGTGTGGGATCGATGGGGACTTTTTACATTTCATTTATAATGGTGTTCCGAACATTCGTAGGTACCAATTTTCAGCTCTATGCGAATTTCTGTTAACCTACCCCTATTTTCTGGGCTAACTTGACCGGACTATTATTAACTCTTTAGTTCATTGAAAAATAAAAACATTTGTTAGGTAGGTACTTACTTTCTAATTTTCTATAGGACCATGAATAATAATAATAATAATAATAATAATAATAGTACACAGATGCTCCTGAAAATTGGCTTATCGGCCTCATGTGCATCTTATACCTTCCAAATACATGTAGTCAAATCATTTAGCTCACAAGATTCACCCCCCACCCCCCCACCCCCCACACCCCCCCCCACCCCCCACCACCCCCCCTCTGGGAAAGGCGTTACCTCATCATGAGATTAACGTAAAACCGGAGGGAATATTAGACTAGCTTTCTACAACCCCATCATATAATAAAAAATGTATCATGAGGTCTACTGAAAAGCTTACAAACCGCAGGGCAGCTTGTGGCGAGCTGTTGGTGAGTGGCGACACTGCGTACCTTATTGCCTCAGAGAGTCGGTCAGGGCCTCGTCTCCAGTTTGCCTTTACTGGCTGGCTGGAGTGGAACCCCAAGAGTGCCCGCAGGATTCTCAACTCTGTCTTGCCTTTATCGGCCGGCCAGAGGGGGGCCGCCAGAGCTATATGCTCGGGGGTGGAAGTGTCTAAAGGCGTAATAGCGGGGAAACCCACTCCGGGTCTCTTAGACCCGCGAAGGCGAAACCGGGGCCACACCTCTCTACACCTCTAGCCGCTCAAACGTCTGTTGCCCCCTTCGCCTATGTACTGGCGGCTTTTCAGGGGGCCCAGCTAGTGAGCTGGCGAGTCACCGTCTGCCAACACTTCAATTTTAAATGTTGAAAGGCAGACGCCGTTTTCTTCCGGCAATAGAAGTTATCTAGTCCACCTAACACCCCTTCCCATAGACCAGATATTTTTCACCATATTTTACAATAGTCTTGCACCCACCTGGGACGGTCCATGACTGTACTCCAATAGTGCAGCCGTGGATAGTCCCGGGTTGGTGCCCCACCCCATTTTAGATTAAAGCTCTCAAAGGGGCCTCTGCGCGTTGGACCTGTGTCCCCGTGTATGCCTTCCAAAGGACCGGACATCTTTCGCACGGAAGATGAGCCGTGATGTCCAAAGAGATACAAGATAATAATAATAAAATTCTTTATTGGCACAAAAACAACAAGTAGGTACATGGTATTACAAAACTTAAATAGGTACAAAAAACTAAATTATAATGTTCAGCTGGTACTTAAAAAAGGTTACCCTGTGCTATAAGTACCAGCAACCTTCCAGTTTCACAAATTACTCCTAAATATCTTTGGTTACAATTCGAAAGTAAACCTACTTAGATTATATATTTTATGAAGTTAGTTAATAAAATAAAATTCATGCTAAGGATTTAGTAAACCTGTTATATTACTATACGGGATGTGAGGGAGTGTGTGGTGTATCTACATAATTATTATGTATGTATCTACATAATATATGCGTAGCGTGTATGTAGTGTGTGTGTGTGAGAGAGAGAGTGTGTGTGTGAGAGGGAGTGGGTGTATGTGTGTGTGTGACGATTGAGCTTGAAAGTTTGCTATCTGCGTGAGATTATTATTTGTTGTATGTATCAATTATAGCTCTTTATGTCACTGGACGCATTAGTTTTTCGGTGTCGTCATAAGAGAGGTTTTGTAACCATTTTATTACTTTTTTCTTACAGTGATATTTGTTATTTGAATCTATATCTATGTCTTTACTGATTTTGGTATAAATGAATCGTCCGAGGAAGTAGTAAAACCGTTCGCTGAAAGTGGTCCTATGTCTATGAGCTGGCGGAAGCCTTAACGTACGCATTTTTCGTCGCAAAAATGATGATGATGTCCCGTTTGTTTTGCGCATTGAATGCTGCTTTAATATGGTTTGTAGAATGAACAACTGCCGTACTGTCAGTACTTCGCAGTATTCATACAGATCTTTTGTGGGAAAGCGGTATGGTTTAAAAGTACTCACTTTTAGGACGGCTCTCTGTGCCCGCTCAAGCTTTATCATATATGACTTACAGGCCCCACCCCAAGATAGAATACAGTACCCCAACAGCGATTGACACAAGGCGTAGTATATGTTCTTTATAACTGTTGGTTTTGCCACATGTCTCAAATGTTTAAAAATAAATATAAGCTTCCGAATTCTCCCCGTTAGTAGGTCAATGTGCGGTACGAAGTTCAATTTGTCGTCTATGATTACACCCAAATACTTTATACTAGTGACATAATTTAACCTGGGACACGTGCATGTTAAATTAGTGCCAGTTATGTGGTTATGAGCAGTAATAAATCGCACAGTATTTGGTTTATTCGACTTTTTAATACTAAATTGAATAATTTTAGTTTTATCAACATTGAGAGATAAAGTGTTATCTGCTAACCATTCAGTTACTATATTGAATCCGATTTGTGCCGCATCGAAGACCCGGTCCCACGTCTCACCTGTAAAAATAAGTGCGGTGTCGTCCGCAAAAGCTAGTAATTTTCCATCGGTAATTTCTAGTTTGCACATGTCATTTACATAAACTAGGAAAAGCGTGGGCCCTAGTATACTTCCCTGCGGCACACCGAATTCAATAGGAAGCTCTTTACTGATGTAATCATTGATCTTTACGCACTGTGTCCTGCCAGTCAAATAGCTTTCAAAGAGTTTTAATTGCCGGTCTCTTACACCAATGCGCTCCAATTTAACAATCAGTTTGGGGATGGAGACCGTGTCGAAGGCCTTGGCCAGATCTAAAAAGATAGCAACACTCTTCATACCTTTATCCAAAGCTTGCACAATATGGTTAGTTAGTTCAAAAACTGCATCATTTGTAGACCTGTTGTTTCTAAAGCCATATTGACCATTCGAAAGAATGTTGTTATCTTCCAAGTACTTCTTAAGGCGATTGTTCATTATTCTTTCCAGGACTTTAGACAAGCAAGGCAAGACTGAAATTGGCCTATAGTTATTTACACGATCTGCATCCCCTGCTTTATGTATAGGATGAATCAGGGCTTTTTTAAACAGGTCGGGAAATACACCCGCTTTTATACACAAATTAAATATAAATGTCAATGGTCGCACAAACAATCTCTTATACCGCTTAATTACATTCGCTGAAATACCGTCAACGCCTATTGCACAATCACTACGCAATGTTAGAATCAATCGGTCCACTTCCGACTCATCCGTTTCCAATAGAACTAGTGACTTAGATGAAAGATTTATAGATGTCTTATTAATCGTGCTGGTACCACCATCAAACGTTCTAGCTACCTCCTCAGCTATGTTTTTCCCGGCATTAACAAAAAACTTATTTACTTCCTCAATAGACTCTTCATTAGAACGTTTTATCAAAAGTAGTGGACTAGCGGAAACCTTCCTTTTTTGAGTGTGAGTCACGTTTCTGATTACATTCCACATCTTCTTTGGATTAGATCTAGCTTTATTTAACTCAGTCTCCTCGTACTGCCTTTTAAGGTTTTTTAAAATACGGCCGCAAAAATTTCTATATCTTTTATAGGTAATGCAAACAGTGTCATTGTCCGGTGATTTTTTCATTTTCATGTACATCCTGTCCCTATTACGCATGCACCTCAGCATACCTGGCGTAATCCACGGCTTAATAGTCCTTAGACGATGTGGTAGATTATAAGTTGTGGTGCTGAATTGGATAGCTCTAGTGAGTGAATTATTAAAATATTCGAGTGCAATATTAGCATTTGTACACTCAAATATGTAGGAAAAATCAGTACTATTTAGTTGATTCTCCAGTTCAATGTAATCTATTTTATTAATTATCTTATTTGCGCTATCAATTTTAATTTTATTTAATGTTAATAAAACTGCGTTGTGGTCAGTGACAGTCGAGTCTATAACAACAGTTGAGGCTCTGAGTTTGGTTTTAAGGAGGACATGATCGAGTGAAGTTTTTCCATGTGTAACCAGATTATGGGCTGGTAATAAACCATGGGCAGCACAAAGATTTAAATACTCTAATGTTTTATTATCTATGTTACCATTCGAAATATCCAAATTAATGTCGCCCACTACTGCTATGTTTGTGCAAGAAGAGCTTACCGCTAGCACTTGATCCAAGGAGGAAAGAAAGATGGTTACATCTTTGAATGATGGAGGCCTGTAAAGTGCAAGAATACAAGTAGTTTTTCCTATTAATATCTGTAGACAACTAGCGTCTGTGAATAAAGGTTCTGTGACAATAATATTAGCAAGATTTCCCCTAATGTAAACTACGACTCCGTCATTTTTATTAGTCCATTTAGTAGTTGAATATGAGTTGTAACCATCAATTACAGGTATGTGTGGGTTACACGATAGCCAACACTCTGTAAGTATAATGATATCTAAGGATATAGACATTCTAACCAACAGTGTTAAAAAACTATCAATATTAGCCGATATACTCCGGATGTTTTGAGTAAGTATCTTCAGACTGTCTAATGCAATTATACTTTTACAGTTCTCCGGCTCGCATCTACACGAGTCGGAAACTTCAATCTCATCTATACTATTTGTGTGATTGTCTACTATAGAATCGAATTTGATGTTAAAAGATATATGATCACTATTAGGATACAATAATTTAGACAGTGTAGTAGAGTACGCATTGTAGATCCGAGTGCAGATTCTGTGTTTCTATGTCGTGAATTAATACCGTAGTTATAGGCAGTAGTTAATAATTGTAGGATGTGTGTGTAAAAAAAGTAACAAGTAAGTGTAATTCTGAGTTTGCTGAATGAGTTTTGGTGTATGATAATTAGGTTTACTAAGTGAAATTTAGGTAATATAACAACATGAACTGATAAATTAGTACGAAAATAGTTGGTAAGTAAACTATGAATACTGAATAGTAGGTAAAACAAAAATATAAAAACACTAAAGAATAAACATGCTAAGGATAGTCATTGCTTTGACCTAAGTTTAGACAGATCTTCCTCGGTTTCAATGCGGATCGCGAGTTCCCCTTCAGCTTTACGTAAGAGTACTATACCCCTTGAGGTCCAACAAAATGAATATTTATATTCCTTCACAAATTGTCGTGCCATGTAGTATAACTTTTGCGCCTTGACTGTTAAAGCCTCAGAGACGAATACAGGTTTCATCTGTCCCGGAATCCCAAAGTGATTAGTGCTCAACTTGTCACCAACAGACTTGTTTTTATTAAACTGCTTTACTGCTTGTATTATTTTATCCTTTTGTATGACGCTGTTTAATTCAATTACGATTGGTTTTATATTTTCTTTGTTGGTATTAACCCTATAAGCATCTTTTATATCGCAATCATTGAGACTCACGTCCACACTTTTGGCCAAGCACTGCACTAAACCACAGATATCTTCCTTTGTTTCCCTTTTCTTGCTTTCATGCAGGTTAATCGGCACGTTACGTATCTCTATTCCTGTAGATTTGGATTTACGTTCCATGAACTCTAGTTTTTCTTCCAGCTTTGCAATCAGTTTTTTATCCTCCGCCCTATCTTCTTCTACTTTACTAAGCAATTTAAGGAGGGAGTCGTATTTATCAGACATAAACTGTACGCTGTTTCTCAGCTCGGCATTCTGCTGTTTCAATTCCGTAAAATATTGGTCGAGTTTGTTCGATAACATTGACATTTCATTCCTGATTTGTTGGTGGTCCTCGTCGCTTCCGCGTCTACGCTTTTGCCGTGTGTTAACATGGCCGCCTCGTTCAGAAGGAGTATCCGAATCATTCGCCTGTTGAGGCGCAGACACCGCAGATGAGGCGGGCGGGGAACGGCGTAGTGGCATAACGTTCGTTAGACTATCGTTTTACTAGTCGCTCACAGTAGATACCATAGTTTATCACACAAAATGATGAACATAGTTTATCACACAAAAATAAAATTAATTGCTCACAATTAAGTACATACGATGAACAGCACAAGTTTTAATTTTAGTTTAATTTTTTTGGTTTTTGTAGTTAGCACCTTTGTAATTTTTAGCCCTCGAATTATTGATGTTTGATTTATATTAGAAATTGAATTAACTTTTCGAAAGAACCATCGGTTTAAGTTGCTTACTTAAACCTATGTATTAGAGAATTTAGACAACATTAAATAAAGTCAACATAATTATTAATAAACGTGTGTAAACAAAAATCAAGTCTTGAAAACTACATCAACTGTGTCTGTCAACATGTCGTGACGTCGCGTCGTCTGTCAAGACAGTCGTTCTTTGTCGATTCGATAGTTGTCGTTTTGAATGGCGGGAGCTCTTTCAGAGCCATTCTTTAAGTGGCATTCTAAATGGCTATGTTCGCCTGGTACTCGAAGTTTGTATCGACGAAAACGTTGGGGTAACTGCGTCAGTTTTGTGACCAACGACTAGACATAGGCGTTTTTGGTTTTGAATGCAAACTGATATTTATCAGATTTCAGATACCTATCAAAATCGATTTCAAAATCCGTTTTTAGAAATCCGATTTCAGTAGCGCCTAACCTCGCCAATTCGGTTGCGTACCGTACTTAGATTTCGTTTTATTAGCTAAGGAGTAGGTACTAACGATATGTGCGATTTTCATCTAAACGAAAACAATAGGTAGGTACATACATTATTTCTAGTTAAAAACACGAATCCATAAACCAAAATACATCAACGTATTATGTTGCAATTATAGTCTTTAAAAACTTAGCAGTAAAGATGACATTGATCGCATTTCATCATTTCCGTTACCGATAAACCGAAATCTAAATCGCAAAATTCATGCTATCCTTTTTATTCCGCTAAGTTCCGTTATGTTAGAAAGAGAGAAAGCGATTTTCTAGGCATAAGTTTGCGTTTAGATTTTGGATTCACACACGATTCGTTTGGTGATATCCATTGATTTTATTTGTCGATTCGGATTCGTTCGTTCAGTGATAGAGATCGCTAGCGTTTGGATTAGCAAGGTCGATTTTTGAAATCGAATTTTCTAGTTTGAGAAATCGATACGAATCGATTTGTGTTTGAAATCGGTTTTTGAATTCGTTTTGATAATAATATATCTGACACATGTCTACCAACGACGGACAACAGCGACATGCACAGCGAAATAAATGCAAGATAATTTAATAATACTTTTATTTATCGACGTTAATACATGCATGCAACTGTTTCCCGATACAGAGTCATCTCGTACAGCTACTGTAACTCATTATCGTCCACTGCTGGAAATAGGCCGTCCTACTTAGCTGCCCAAATTAAACGGTAATTCAGGGAATATTGTCAAAATCTCAGACTAAATTAAAAGGCAACAACGCGCTTGATGGATTGAAATTAACAATAATGTCTTTTTGAGAATTGACAAACAAGTAGAGAGAGCTCCGCCAAGGAAGTGTCGTCTAGAAAAACAATTCCAATCAATCTCAAAAGACAAATCTAATAATAGATGGTAATTCAAATAGGTAGTATTTTCTCCGAACCTTACTTTTCTACATAAGTTAATCACCGATTCCTTGTTTTATAATTAATTATATTAAATTAATTCCAATACAATGTTACATAATGATAAATTAACATACAAAATATGGCGGGAGTAAAGCCTACAAAACGCTCATGAATGCCTGGTACTACGTGGACAAAATATGACGGGGTGAAAAGGAACGGTCGTGACTTCTTTGTAAGTAAATCTTTGACGGGCCGTAACGTTTATCACAGATAGCTTGCAGAGTCATGTGTGCCTGGTACTGCAGAAAATTGCAACGGGGTAAAACGACATAACTTGAACTCCGTTACAACTCCGATAGATGACGCTACTGAAGAACAAAATTGTTGAAAAGAACCTATGGTTGAAAAATTGATTTTTATTTTAAATTCCGAAACTTGAATCCCGCTTATCCCTCGTATATCGTTGTAAGAAAAGGGTGAACGTACTTGTATTTACGTAATGTGAGATAGGTATAGCTGGATAGTATAGCATTACCAACCGTCCTGTTTTCCCAGGACATGTCCTGGTTTTTGTAGTGTCCTGCCCTGTTATGGTCATGGTATTTTAAAATTCACGCGCCTCTTTTGCAACTCGTTTTTAACTCATGTAATTTTATTAAAATACTTAAAAAAAAAATTATTATTATTACATGAATTTCATTTAACCTATTTTCACTACGTATTAATTTAATTATGCTACTCATTACTGTGTCCTGTTTTTAAACTGAATTGTCCTGATTTTTTCAACTTCAAATTCTAGTTTTTGATATTTGGTGTTGGCAACCCTAAAATCCTACATAAGTAGATAAAAATAATACATTTATCAGTGGAAGCAAACTACTCTAAAATAAAGCAGGTTTATCTCATAGAGCGGGTTTTACGCGGAGTGACTGTTGCCTGACCTCCGCACACCTTTATTTATAGTAAACCAGTTTCTTGAAATACGATGTCGTTGCTAAGTGGAGACAACCTATCAGACTGATTCTAAGGCTGTGATTACACCCTATAGGTAGTCTGGCCATAACCAATTTTAAAAAAAAAGGTACCTAGACAAAGTTCATTAAAAAAAGTGTTTCGTGTGATTTAAGTAACGAAAAAACTAATAAACGTAGAATAAGTTAGTAATTATACTTTTAGACAAAAATATTGTTTCTAATTCATTCGAGCTGTCGAGTCGATTCTCGCTCCAACCAAATATTATTATTTCATTTTTTTATTGCTGAGGGTGGAATTAAATGCACCTTCTATATGACCTTCATTTATTTATATAGAAAAAGAAACGTTTTATCATAGTAAATCAATCAATTCAGCTTATAGTTATTTATTTATTCGAAGTTGACGGTCCTAATTCCAGAGAAATATCTTGATTGGTTATACGTTTAATCTTTTCGTTCAATACTTCTTCGTAAGGTCGTAATAATTTTGTTATCCCTTGCTTTGTATTACGAGCTCGCTGTTCATTGCAGTCTATATCTTCCAAAATTTCTAATCCCATTTTTATATGGCCGAGTGCTTCCGTCAATTTGTTTATAGTCATGTTTTCCTCATTGACCAATGGATCTGACTTATCGAACTCTTCGTTGGCATTTTGCTCTTGCATTTCAGCAAAGTCTTCATTACTTGGTTCCTTATTATGTGAGTCCAACAGCTCACAGATATCTTTGCCACTTATTTTCATATCCAGCTCCGCGGCGAGGTTCACAATTTCTTCTATTATTTGGGAGACTCGAATATCCTCCGGAATCGATTCTTCAAGTGGATCGTTTTCGTTACTCGAGAGAGATGGGAAAATCTTTTCCCATGCACCCTTCCAGTCATTTTCCGTGATTCCAACCCAAGAATCTACAATGATTCGCACTGCATCTAGGATATTATATCTCTTCCAGGCTTGTTCAATAGACAGTGTGCCGTGTTTTCTCAGAAAATCATTGAGATGAATGAATACCCGACGAGTGTATTGGGCTTTGAATATTGTGACCACTTCTTGGTACATCGGTTGAATTGAATATGTCCCGCCTGGAGGGAGAAAAACTACCTTCACACGATGATCAAAATCAATAAGAGTTCCAGGTGGATGGCCTGGTGCGCTGTCAATGATAAGCATCACCTTAAACGGGATATCCTTTGAATAGCAGTAGCGTTCCACCTCAGGAATGAAATAGTTGCCAAACCAGTCCTCGAATATGGAAACAGTCATACACGCTTTAGGATTTGACTTCCAAACGACAGGCAAACCGCCTTTAGACTTGCCATGTAAAGCTTTCGGATTCTCATTGCGGTATACCAAAAGAGGCTTTAATTTGAAATCTCCGGCAGCGTTACCACCGATCATAATCGTCATACGGTCTTTTGATTCTTTGAATCCAGGAAACGATTTTTCTAGACGGCCGAGGTAGCATCTATCAGGCATTTTCTTCCAATATATGGCGGTCTCATCCACATTGAACACGGTTTGAGGAGTGTAGCCGCCTTCCTCTATGACTTCTTTCAATTTATCAGCGAAAGTTGGCTCAGGGGTTGCTTCTTCTAGAAGTTCAATATCGTCATAGCCAGAAGGCTCTTCGGGTTCGTCCGACGTCCGATTCCAGTCGCAGCGGCGTTTAAAACGGAAGTACCACCCCTTGCTTGCTAAAAACTTCTCATTTTTACCAGAATTATTCAACAGTTTTAATGATTCGAAAATTCGTAGAGCTTGAGCGCATACATTTTGTTGTGTCAGTGTGACGTTATCCTTAACTTGGTTTTCGCACCATACCTTAAGTGTGGACTCCATTTGCGAGATAATCCCGTGACGGTTGCGTATAGTACTAGAGTTTAATAGCGCGGCATTCTTAACGGCAGCTAAAATGCGTTTCTTGTCTTTCAAGATTGACCTCACAGTAGATTCAGGTAGCAAGTATTTCTTAGAAATCTCGCAAGCTTTGTCTCCACCTTCGAAGTCCTTTATAATATGGACCTTTGCTTGTAAAGTTAACGCTTGTCTTTTTCTGACGGGCGTGAAGCAGTCCGGGTTACTTTGTTTGAGCGACATCGGGACGTTTAACACACAGTTGTCCATATAGGTATGAGAAATAAACAAAACAGCACGACGCAACAGATTACTTTCGTTCTTTAACCGCGCGAAACGCGTCTGTCCAGTGTCGAGTTCTTTGACTACAAATGGCGGAGCGACCGAGCGAGAGGTGCGGCGCACCGCGGGTGCGGGGAAACTATTGACCAATCGCGTAACTCCGCGTTCGCGCAAAACGAGACAGCGTAACTCAAGGTCTTGCTGTCTCTGGGCGCTTGGTAGTTTTATTACTTTTATTAAGCGGATAGAGACGAGACTAATTTAATGCTATCGTGAACTCAAAGTCACCTTATCAAATTCAATGTTTGTGAAGCTATATTTATGGAATAAATAAAAATACAATGTCTTCCTGCTAGTGAAAAAATGAATACAATTTTTATGTTTTAAGGAGGATCTGCATTTACACTTTGCCTAACAAACCAGTAAGTACCTATTGAAAAGTAGGTTAGATGATTACAAGTTACAACTGCAAGTAGGGCCGAGCCCAAATAACAGTAAATAAAAGTTTGCTAAATAGCTCTTGCATTCTTATGCGAGCCTGGTACTTCTCGGAAAGGGAACGGGGTGAATTGAAACAACTGCATGCTTTATTTATTATGCCATTATCCATCGGATGAGTTTCCGTATACGAAGTTGACGGATTGATTCCGATCCGACGGATACTGGATTTGTGATGCGCTTGCCTTTGTTTCTTGATCAAAACAAAATACATACAATATTAAATGCAAAAAATAATAACATTTATAATGAAGCAGATAATGCCATTTAACTAAGTTCATGTCTTTGATTTGCGACTTACCATTACGGACGGCTGTTATACCTTTCAAAAATACGTAATTCATTGAATGGAGTAGGTATTTAATATCGAAACAAAACCTACTCAATTAAAATTTAGATTTGGCAATTAATTTTCATGCTTAAAAGTCAAGAGTTTAAAAGCATGAAATTTATAAAAACTGTAACTGTGGAATTGGTGTACATACCTATAATAATATCAGTTGCGTCCTTATTGTGTTGAATTGGTAGGTAAATTCAGTTTTAATCTGTATAAATAAAAAGAGAAGCTGACTGACTGATCTATCAACGCACAGCCTAAACCGCTGGGGTTAGAAACTTGAAATTTTTACAGTAGGTTCCTTTTGTAACGTAGGCATCCACTAAGAAATAATTTTTCGAAATTCAACCCCTAAGGGAGTGAAATAGGGTATTTAAGTTTGTATGTTAGTCCGTCATTTTAGGAGTTAGAAGCATGAAATTAAATACTAAGGTTCCTGGTTAGAAATAAATGTACAGGTGTTTCAGCGTTTTTGGAAATTCAACCCCTAAAGGGGTGAAATAAGTGTTGAAAGTTTGTATGAGAAATCTGGTAGTTTTGAAGATAGAAGCATGGATTTAAAAATGTAGGCTTTTGGTGAGAAATAAACATACACGTGTTTGAGGGTTTTTGGAAATTCAACCCGTAAGAGGTGAAATAGGGTATGAAAGATTTTTTTTTATTTTTTAACTAAGTACTCCTAACAAGGCTTAACGAGGGCTCAAAATTTCACGCAAGCGGAGCTGCGGGCAAAAGCTAGTACATTATAAGATATCGATTTTGGTAATTTATAAATGTATAACTAACTACCAATAGTCCATGGGTGTAGCAGAATGATACAGAGTTTTACTTGATGTACCCACCCCTACCACGCCTACTGTAAGTTTTCGAGATACGTCGCGCTGTTCATAACTGAATGCCTTGTACAGAACTACAGACCAACCGTACGAAGGCGAACGAACGCGAACGAGTGGGTGTGGACACAAAAGCGCACGCGAACGTACGTTCGGTGTACATCGGCGAAAGCTATTCGAAGACAGTCTTCATTCGCCTTTGTCCAGTTGGTCTGTACTCTGCTGTACAAGTCATTACAGACTGTTTGTGCGTTGTCGATAGCCCTTGCATTCTTATGCGAGCCTGGTACTTGTTTCAAAGGGGACGGGGTAAATTGTAACAACTGCTATTCTCAACTGCTCGGAAACTGCCCTTTCCGAATCCGACAGTGTCGGTTTGACAGTTCTATTCGGAATGAAGACGTCAATTTACGGAAATTAATCCGCCAGCTATTTGCTATCGGAAAGTACCTAGTCGACTTTAAAATAATAACAATACAATTTCCTGATATATGAATTATTTAAAAACTATTTAAAGACAATAATAATTATAAGGACTGTTGATCATATCATAAAGCTACGTTTGAAGTAAGTTTACCGATTTTATATTAAGTTTTAAGGATGTTTTTAGAAAGTTTCAGAAGTCGGTGCATTTAATTTGGTTTAGCGTGGATTAGCACTGACTTCTGGAACTGTTTTAATATGGTGATAATTATTAGGTCGTTCAGAAAGTCATTTCATTTTAATTGAATTTTATGTCGAGCTTTGCCTAAACTTATAGGTGTTTCAAATGATCATGAACGGTCGAATTCGATAAATTTGATCGCTCAGCGATCTTACGAGCTGATTTGCATCAATGAATGCCTTTATTGTGTCTTCATTAGCTTCAACTGGCCTTCCAGAACGTGGAGCATCTTCAACATCAAAATTACCGGATCCGAAATTTTGCAAACAAAAAAGTTAAGTATAATATTTTCGCCGCTTGAGGGTTGTTGTTTGGCCTACAGTCTGTTGCAGAATGCACACATCTGCGTTGAGCGAATGACGCGTTGTAATATTGTTTTTCACACATTTTTAGTAGCAGTTTCAATGGAGGGGCGTGCCATGTTATCGTAGTAGATCTCTACCACACGGATGGAATATCGTAATTATTGCTTTATTGTACGTAAACGCTAACTTAAAATGATGATAGGGATCGATAATTTTAGATTAACTATTGCCAACGTCCATACTACGTTGAATACACCGGTTCTCGTCCGATCACCGAAGTTAAGCAACATCGGGCGCGGTCAGTACTTGGATGGGTGACCGCCTGGGAACACCGCGTGACGTTGGCTTTTTTGCTGCTGCTTGTTTTTTTTTTACTTTTTACTTCATGTCGACAACAACAGACTGTGGATTGTTAAACGTTTTCGTAATTTGTCCACTGATGACTTTTTTTTAGTGAAATTCGTTTTTTATTCGTAGGTATTTTGTTCATTTTCGCTATACTAATATTTGATTTCCATCGTCATCATGAAGGACAAAATGTGTTGGCAAATAAAGAAACACTAGGGATACCCGGTCGAAATTCAAACATTATTTTACATGCAATAATAATAATTGCAACTCACTTTTTTTTTTCCTCATTTTGGATGTCCTTCGAACAATTAAGTTTCATTTACCTTCTTTTTCTTGATAATCTTTACTTAAAATAGTACAATTTACAATGTTAATCGTATTAAAATGATACTTACAGTTGTGAAGAAAACATCTGGTGGAACTTCCAAGGCATCAAATTGTGCAAAAAGATTGATAACAATAATACAGCTGCTGCTTGCACTCTCATTTTTGAGCAGTCATTCTTCTTCAGATAGTGCTTAATGTAGGAATAAAATTATGAAATTCTGGTAGAATAAAAAAGGTAGAGAGTAAAACTTGAACAATGCATGTTCTATGGTTTGCTGTTGTTGCCTTCGGGTATGCTACTGGTATTTTAAACTTCAGAATCAGCGACATGAAGAAGAAGAAAGTCGAAAAAGTGCTTCCAAACTTTTGGTAATAGGTAAATAAATAAACACGAGCCTAGTTTGGTCATGGAAGTTGTAAGTTAACTTCCAAGCTAGGCTTATTTTCTTCAATCTTGTTCGTTCGGCTTTCCGTACGGACTTACCCCGTCACATTTGCAATTGCGTCTCGCGCGTACTAGGCGCACATAAATGTAAGCCGTATGAAAACTTGCTGCCCAAACAGACTCCTGTCACTTTGTTTGTCATTCGAGAGAGACGCCGCGCCGCGGCCGCATTTAGTCCGTCACATTAGCCGTTTGCACTGCAGGTACTAGGCAAGCATAAAAATGTTGGTAGCGTTAATGATAATTAGGTAATTATCCTCGCGCGCTTTTCCGGTATTACTAAAATGTATTTTTAATAAATGGATAGGGATATCGGACTGTTGACCTTGTCTAAATAATATTTATTATTGCAGATTTAAAATAATTCTGTAAAAAAATAAACGGCAAGAAACCAAAAAAATAAACGGCAAAAAGCCAACGTCACGCGGTGTTCCCAGGCGGTCACCCATCCAAGTACTGACCGCGCCCGATGTTGCTTAACTTCGGTGATCGGACGAGAACCGGTGTATTCAACGTAGTATGGACGTTGGCGATAACTAAATCGAAATTATTAAATGTATTCAACAACAACGTACCTATCATATTTATTTATCTATTTGATTCGCTTCTGATTTTATCTCTCGAACTTTCCAGCTCACTAACGAAGAAACCGTAAGAGATTACCAATTAAATAAAACACGACTAACTATAAAACTGGAAGTATTTTCTGTCCGTAATAAGCTCGACAGAATCAAGTTAGGCTGGCGAATGGGAAGTTCTGGGTTAAATACCCAAGTCATTTGTTTTTTTATAGGTACTAATAATACTGGATTTATTGGTACGGTCAAGCGCGTAGAATCGAGTGTTTTGTTGTGTTGTAGCCAACCAGTCATCACAGATGGACTGAATTTAGACCGCGATCTTTTGACTTTCGGCCATTGCTAATTTTCTTGTTAAATTCACGTGTTATAAAGCCGAATAAACATAAATTATGTATTATTTACTACTGAAAAATGAACTACGTTACTTTATTGCAGGATAAACCAGTATGTTTTTTTAATATAAATACTACTACCTATTAAAATGGTTTAGGTAAATAGTTTTACCTAAGTATCTTTTTTGTTGCAATTACCAACCTTTTCATTTCAATGACAAGTGCGCGCGGGTTAGTTGCTACAAGGTAAGATTCCTAGGTAGACTAGCGTAATATGATATGATGAAAGTCTTGTTTTGTTAATTTCATTCTTATTAATATTTAATGCACAGTGGTAGTAGGCTCCGAAGTCTTCAAACATGACGCTAAGTAATTTGGTATCAACGCCATCTGTTGTAAAACATAAAAAGATTCAGAGGACTCTGGTAACTGGTTGACTAGTAGCAGAACTTGAAGTCATTTTTTAGTTTGTGTGTTTAATTGCGTATCCGTTCCTTCGACTTTATCATATAATGATTATGTTTTACAACTATAAATACGAAAGCCTTACATAAATAGGTAAGTAGCATGCTTTGATAATTTCCCGAAATCTGTGATTTAATTATTCATTGCAAGCCGAGACATCTAGTGACTAGTAGTAGAAGTACACAAGTGTGTTTTTTAAATTAAATTTATTAGAGATGCACGTGGATAAAGTATAATAATTATTATGGTACGATTTTTGAGTTCATAATTGGAACTTTACGACATAACTGTAGATAACTGATTTTTATTTCTGTAATTTTAGATCTGTCTGCTACAGACACAAGTACAGATTTAACCGGACGACTGCGACTCAATGGCCTCGCATGAAAACGAGACGTTAGGCTTAAAAAAAAAACCAAATAACTTGATGGAAAACTCACGCACAAATAAAATGACAGAGTAGTCCACTTGCAAAAAGCGTTTATTACAATAAAAAATTATTGTTCCGAAAACTAACATCTAAATGGTTATCTACTTTTTTATCATCTGAAAATTGGTTTAATCTAAGAGCTAAATAACATAAAAAACAAAATCACAGTATGAAGGTTTATACTTTATTTCTATTTAAACATTGAACATAGAGAGTTTTGCAACAGTAATCTCACCATAACTAGTTTTGAAAGTGTTCAGAATTAACATAGCGAGTTTTGTTATAATAATAGTGAAAAATACAACTTAAATCTAATTTTCCCTTAGACTCTTCTATCGACGTCGTCATCCATCACTGTGTCTTCATTATCTGTCATTTCTTCTTCTACAGTCGCATTTGGTTCTATTTGCCCAGTACTACTGTTAGTATAAAATCCTAGAGTTTACTTTACCGTTCAAGTTTTTCACGTTATCGCTTCCATGAAGATTTATCTGATTCGTTTTTACGACCTGTTCAATTAGGTGCTAAGACTACTTTGTTTTCTTGCAATTCCATGGTAAAACTTTACTAAATTAATTAATTAAAAGAACAAGTGCACCCTCTCCGCTCTCGGATGACAATACCTAATTTATGATTTATGTCAAACAAAATGGCGAGTTTTTCACGGGTCTATTTAAGCTCATTAAAGTGTTTGCAAGTTGACGACAAGATGGCGATTTTTGAAACTGGAAAATTAAGTAAGATAGCGAGTTTTGCAAGAGTAGTCAACATTTTGATTCCGATTTGCTCAGAATATAGCAAGTTTTGGCGCCTTATTTTTGATGTTTAAAAATTTATTTTAAATACTGGTCCGTTTCCCACCATTACCTAAAAATCACAAAAATTGTCACATAGCGCGGTTTACAAGTGGACTACATTGTTTTCATAAAAAGAGCAAAATGTAATTTCTATTACTTCTACTACTAGTCACTAGATGTCTCGGCTTGCAATGAATAATTAAATCACAGATTTCGGGAAATTATCAAAGCATGCTACTTACCTATTTATGTAAGGCTTTCGTATTTATAGTTGTAAAACATAATCATTATATGATAAAGTCGAAGGAACGGATACGCAATTAAACACACAAACTAAAAAATGACTTCAAGTTCTGCTACTAGTCAACCAGTTACCAGAGTCCTCTGAATCTTTTTATGTTTTACAACAGATGGCGTTGATACCAAATTACTTAGCGTCATGTTTGAAGACTTCGGAGCCTACTACCACTGTGCATTAAATATTAATAAGAATGAAATTAACAAAACAAGACTTTCATCATATCATATTACGCTAGTCTACCTAGGAATCTTACCTTGTAGCAACTAACCCGCGCGCACTTGTCATTGAAATGAAAAGGTTGGTAATTGCAACAAAAAAGATACTTAGGTAAAACTATTTACCTAAACCATTTTAATAGGTAGTAGTATTTATATTAAAAAAACATACTGGTTTATCCTGCAATAAAGTAACGTAGTTCATTTTTCAGTAGTAAATAATACATAATTTATGTTTATTCGGCTTTATAACACGTGAATTTAACAAGAAAATTAGCAATGGCCGAAAGTCAAAAGATCGCGGTCTAAATTCAGTCCATCTGTGATGACTGGTTGGCTACAACACAACAAAACACTCGATTCTACGCGCTTGACCGTACCAATAAATCCAGTATTATTAGTACCTATAAAAAAACAAATGACTTGGGTATTTAACCCAGAACTTCCCATTCGCCAGCCTAACTTGATTCTGTCGAGCTTATTACGGACAGAAAATACTTCCAGTTTTATAGTTAGTCGTGTTTTATTTAATTGGTAATCTCTTACGGTTTCTTCGTTAGTGAGCTGGAAAGTTCGAGAGATAAAATCAGAAGCGAATCAAATAGATAAATAAATATGATAGGTACGTTGTTGTTGAATACATTTAATAATTTCGATTTAGTTATCGCCAACGTCCATACTACGTTGAATACACCGGTTCTCGTCCGATCACCGAAGTTAAGCAACATCGGGCGCGGTCAGTACTTGGATGGGTGACCGCCTGGGAACACCGCGTGACGTTGGCTTTTTGCCGTTTATTTTTTTGGTTTCTTGCCGTTTATTTTTTTACAGAATTATTTTAAATCTGCAATAATAAATATTATTTAGACAAGGTCAACAGTCCGATATCCCTATCCATTTATTAAAAATACATTTTAGTAATACCGGAAAAGCGCGCGAGGATAATTACCTAATTATCATTAACGCTACCAACATTTTTATGCTTGCCTAGTACCTGCAGTGCAAACGGCTAATGTGACGGACTAAATGCGGCCGCGGCGCGGCGTCTCTCTCGAATGACAAACAAAGTGACAGGAGTCTGTTTGGGCAGCAAGTTTTCATACGGCTTACATTTATGTGCGCCTAGTACGCGCGAGACGCAATTGCAAATGTGACGGGGTAAGTCCGTACGGAAAGCCGAACGAACAAGATTGAAGAAAATAAGCCTAGCTTGGAAGTTAACTTACAACTTCCATGACCAAACTAGGCTCGTGTTTATTTATTTACCTATTACCAAAAGTTTGGAAGCACTTTTTCGACTTTCTTCTTCTTCATGTCGCTGATTCTGAAGTTTAAAATACCAGTAGCATACCCGAAGGCAACAACAGCAAACCATAGAACATGCATTGTTCAAGTTTTACTCTCTACCTTTTTTATTCTACCAGAATTTCATAATTTTATTCCTACATTAAGCACTATCTGAAGAAGAATGACTGCTCAAAAATGAGAGTGCAAGCAGCAGCTGTATTATTGTTATCAATCTTTTTGCACAATTTGATGCCTTGGAAGTTCCACCAGATGTTTTCTTCACAACTGTAAGTATCATTTTAATACGATTAACATTGTAAATTGTACTATTTTAAGTAAAGATTATCAAGAAAAAGAAGGTAAATGAAACTTAATTATTCGAAGGACATCCAAAATGAGGAAAAAAAAAAGTGAGTTGCAATTATTATTATTGCATGTAAAATAATGTTTGAATTTCGACCGGGTATCCCTAGTGTTTCTTTATTTGCCAACACATTTTGTCCTTCATGATGACGATGGAAATCAAATATTAGTATAGCGAAAATGAACAAAATACCTACGAATAAAAAACGAATTTCACTAAAAAAAAGTCATCAGTGGACAAATTACGAAAACGTTTAACAATCCACAGTCTGTTGTTGTCGACATGAAGTAAAAAGTAAAAAAAAAACAAGCAGCAGCAAAAAAGCCAACGTCACGCGGTGTTCCCAGGCGGTCACCCATCCAAGTACTGACCGCGCCCGATGTTGCTTAACTTCGGTGATCGGACGAGAACCGGTGTATTCAACGTAGTATGGACGTTGGCAATAGTTAATCTAAAATTATCGATCCCTATCATCATTTTAAGTTAGCGTTTACGTACAATAAAGCAATAATTACGATATTCCATCCGTGTGGTAGAGATCTACTACGATAACATGGCACGCCCCTCCATTGAAACTGCTACTAAAAATGTGTGAAAAACAATATTACAACGCGTCATTCGCTCAACGCAGATGTGTGCATTCTGCAACAGACTGTAGGCCAAACAACAACCCTCAAGCGGCGAAAATATTATACTTAACTTTTTTGTTTGCAAAATTTCGGATCCGGTAATTTTGATGTTGAAGATGCTCCACGTTCTGGAAGGCCAGTTGAAGCTAATGAAGACACAATAAAGGCATTCATTGATGCAAATCAGCTCGTAAGATCGCTGAGCGATCAAATTTATCGAATTCGACCGTTCATGATCATTTGAAACACCTATAAGTTTAGGCAAAGCTCGACATAAAATTCAATTAAAATGAAATGACTTTCTGAACGACCTAATAATTACCACCATATTAAAACAGTTCCAGAAGTCAGTGCTAATCCACGCTAAACCAAATTAAATGCACCGACTTCTGAAACTTTCTAAAAACATCCTTAAAACTTAATATAAAATCGGTAAACTTACTTCAAACGTAGCTTTATGATATGATCAACAGTCCCTATAATTATTATTGTCTTTAAATAGTTTTTAAATAATTCATATATCAGGAAATTGTATTGTTATTATTTTAAAGTCGACTAGGTACTTTCCGATAGCAAATAGCTGGCGGATTAATTTCCGTAAATTGACGTCTTCATTCCGAATAGAACTGTCAAACCGACACTGTCGGATTCGGAAAGGGCAGTTTCCGAGCAGTTGAGAATAGCAGTTGTTACAATTTACCCCGTCCCCTTTGAAACAAGTACCAGGCTCGCATAAGAATGCAAGGGCTATCGACAACGCACAAACAGTCTGTAATGACTTGTACAGCAGAGTACAGACCAACTGGACAAAGGCGAATGAAGACTGTCTTCGAATAGCTTTCGCCGATGTACACCGAACGTACGTTCGCGTGCGCTTTTGTGTCCACACCCACTCGTTCGCGTTTGTTCGCCTTCGTACGGTTGGTCTGTAGTTCTGTACAAGGCATTCAGTTATGAACAGCGCGACGTATCTCGAAAACTTACAGTAGGCGTGGTAGGGGTGGGTACATCAAGTAAAACTCTGTATCATTCTGCTACACCCATGGACTATTGGTAGTTAGTTATACATTTATAAATTACCAAAATCGATATCTTATAATGTACTAGCTTTTGCCCGCAGCTCCGCTTGCGTGAAATTTTGAGCCCTCGTTAAGCCTTGTTAGGAGTACTTAGTTATAAAATAAAAAAAAATCTTTCATACCCTATTTCACCTCTTACGGGTTGAATTTCCAAAAACCCTCAAACACGTGTATGTTTATTTCTCACCAAAAGCCTACATTTTTAAATCCATGCTTCTATCTTCAAAACTACCAGATTTCTCATACAAACTTTCAACACTTATTTCACCCCTTTAGGGGTTGAATTTCCAAAAACGCTGAAACACCTGTACATTTATTTCTAACCAGGAACCTTAGTATTTAATTTCATGCTTCTAACTCCTAAAATGACGGACTAACATACAAACTTAAATACCCTATTTCACTCCCTTAGGGGTTGAATTTCGAAAAATTATTTCTTAGTGGATGCCTACGTTACAAAAGGAATCTACTGTAAAAATTTCAAGTTTCTAACCCCAGCAGCGGTTTAGGCTGTGCGTTGATAGATCAGTCAGTCAGTCAGCTTCTCTCTTTATTTATACAGATTAAAACTGAATTTACCTACCAATTCAACACAATAAAGACGCAACTGATATTATTAAAGGTATGTACACCAATAATAATAATAATTAACTTTTATTTCCGACAAAGTCCATAGGGTTAGTAACAGATTACGTAAACTAATGTTAGTAGGTATATACAAAATAAAACTAAAACATACAGCTACACTTGAGCGTGGAGCTGCATCCACCTCTGCATCATCGGAGAATCCCACCGATCTGCGAACACACTGAGAATAGTGTTGGTACTACCGCGAACACGCGTCATCAGAGAGGCACACCTTTTTCTAATAATGGCGGCGAAACCATCAATGTTTGTGTCCGCAAACATCCCTGACGCACTGCAACGCCACGGCAGCCTCAACAGTACTCTCAGTGCATTATTATATTGGACGCGTAAGTCGCTGTATGCCCGCTGAGTGAAACTGACCCACAGGCTGCACGTGTAGAAGGACTGACAGTAAGCTCTGAAAAGCGTTACTTTACTGGCTTCGTACATCGCGCAAACCTGCGGGCCAGCATGTTACAACGAACAGCCAGCGACCTACGTTCCCTCTCAATGTCACAATTGTCTTTAAGGTCTTCGGTGATCCAGTGACCTAGGTATTTAAACTTGTCTACCCTTCGCAGGAATTGTCCACACAGTGCGACATTTGGAATATTAGAATATGTCACACTGCCTGCTTTGAAAACCATTAGTTCGCTTTTTGTGACATTATACCTAAGCCCATGACTCACCGCGTAAGATTCGCATATAGCGATCAGCCGCCTCAGAGCACCGATCGACGGGCTCAGCAACACCATATCATCAGCATAACTAATATTATTTATACATATCCCATCAACATGACATCCGATATTGATGCTGCTGAGCTCAACGATCAGTTGGTTCATGTATAGGTTGAAGAGTCGGGGTGAGCTAAGCCCCCCCTGCCTCACCCCACACTCCAGCCGATACACGTCCGAGTGCGAGCCAACCCACTTCACACTATTACCACAGTGTACCTACTTACTGCATACAGTGGGTCAACGCCCATACATTTGACAGGTCCTATGAAATGTCAAAATTGGTAACACTTATCAAAGGGTTGTCACATAAAACAAATTACACAAACTTTGTCAAACAAACGTCCAAATTAATTAACATTTTATAGAAACAGTGACACGCAAAAAGAAAAACACGCATGCGTAATTTTGACGATTGACAAAATAATCCAAAGGTATGCAGAATTTTTGAATATTCTAACAATATTTAAAACTACAAATTTTGTCGAGGTTACAGTCGCAGTGACTAACGCTTGCGGGGGGGTAGGTAAGAGTCATAAATTATTCCCAAATCCACGATGGAGTCATAGAAAATTACTTATTATTCATGGTTATTACTTCTATGGTTTTCGTGGGTGCTGATGCCGGAAATAAAGCCTAAGTATTCCTCGATAATATACGGCGGTCAAAGAAATTTACCAGTTAAATGAAATTTGCCAGGTAAAACGTGGTCCCTATCTTGGTGTTTGAGAATTGATTTTGTTATTGTAATCAGCGTCCCCGAAAATCATGGATATATGACACCCACGACGGCTAATTTAAAAAAATCATGGCTGCCATCTTGCGTATAGATTTTGACCTCATTTTCGGCATCAGCATCCCCGAAAACCATGGAAATGACACTCATGATGGTTAAATTGAAATTTTAATAGCCGCCACCTTGGAAATGGATTTTGACCTTAATTTCGAGATCAGTACCCCCGAAAACCATGGAAATGACACCCATGACGACTAATTTGACATTTTTATTGCCGCCATCTTGGATTTCGATTTTGACCTCATTTTCGGCATCCGCAACCCATAAAACCATGGATTTGACACCCATGACGACTAATTTACTAATTTTCATGGCCGGCATCTTGGATTTGGATTTTGACGTTATTTTCGGCATCAGTGACCCCGAAAACCATGGAAATGACACCCATGACGACTAATTTGACATTTTTATTGCCGCCATCTTGGATTTCGATTTTGACCTCATTTCCAGCATCCGCAACCCAGAAAACCATGGATTTGACACCCATGACGACTAATTTACTAATTTTCATGGCCGCCATCTTGGATTTGGATTTTGACGTTATTTTCGGCATCAGTGACCCCGAAAACCATGAAATTAACACCCATGATGATTAGATGAAAATTTTCATGGCCGCCATCTTGGATTTGGATTTTGACGTCACTTTCGGCATCACTGACCCCGAAAACCGTGAAAATTACTTCCCACGAACAATCATTTTGAAAATGTATGTATGCCGCCATCTTGGATTAGTAAACAGACTATAGTTATAATAAAATTCTCGTAATAGGTAGGTACGTATTACATATTATTAATAAATTAATATCGTTCTGAACGATATCAATCAAATTCGAAATCAAAAAGTGCGAGCCCTGGAATTTATGTCCCGAGTACGCAGTATGGCTACTCGGGACATAACCTCCGCCCCTTCACCCCGCAACCCCCCGCACGATTGCTCTGCGACAATGTTCTTCGTTGACCGACTGTAAGGAGTAAGATATAGGTAGACTGTGCTATTACTTTGACTACTATACCAGTACTGAAATATTGACACTATCTCAGGTGGTAAAGTAGTATCACATTTCAGTTTACGCCACAGAACATCGTAACATACGAGATCGAATGCCCTTGACAGATCCAGAAAACAGGCAAAAATAGGCGTCTTCCTGTCTGTGTAGTATTGAACAGTCTGCTTGAGGCACAAGATTGCACTCTCAGTTGACAGCCCAGGTCTAAAGCCGAACTGGGCGTCATGCAGTTCGAGGTTTTTTGCTAATTGTTTATCAAGCAGACTGTCCAAAATTTTTGCTATCACAGTGGCCAGAGAAAATTCACTTCACAATTCCACAGTTACAGTTTTTATAAATTTCATGCTTTTAAACTTAACTTTTAACCCTTAACTGACATTGTGGGGTAGATTTTCACCCCAGCCGCAAAAAAAGACAAATATTTCCTTTTCCAGCGAATCTAGCAACTTCTCCTTTTAAGTATTCTCAGTGCAGTGTATGTTCTTGAACCTCAAGGAAGCGTGGCGCGTAGAAATCATCCGTTTGCGCTGTACAGGTACATGGGGTAAGTTTACACCCCACGGTGTTAGTTACGTCTGTTATTTTTTTTTTGACAACCTTAGTAATTTATTTTATTTTTTCAGCACTGGTGCAATATGGATAAGTTTCTTTCAGATGAACAAGTTGCCAACATCCTGGACGACATTGAAAATTAAGGAGAGCCGGATTTAGTGGAACCGATGCGTAATTTCGAAAGCGTAAAAATTTTAATGAAAAAATAATTTAAAAGTTAAAATAAATAAAAATTTGTATGCAAGAAGCATTTTGTGGATGAAATTGAATGTCTTTCATGTTTAGAAAAAAATAAAAGTGTAAAAAGAAGTGTTTTTTTTATATAGAAGCTCAGAGAGTTAATATTTTTGTTGGAAAAAAGAGGTTCATTTTTGTTTTTTGATTGTATAAGTACAAATTTTAATTTTGAATTTTTAGTGATTTATTAGTATAAACCAACTTATCTGTGATTGATTAGTATAAGTTTTGTCATTCTTACTATAACTTTTAAGATTTTCATAGAAGACTGTTTGTAAGGCTAAGAGTCAAAATAGATAAAAGTAGTGTTTTTTGTTTTCTGTAATTAAAGTATTTTTACTTATGAAAATGTTGTTTCTTTTAATTGTAAATGTTACTAGATAGACCCTTAATACACGAGAATAATAAGTTTAAGGCATTTATAACCACTATGTTTTTTTTTTTAATTTTCCTTTTGGGGTGTATTTAACCCCGCGATGTCAGTTGTGTAACAAAAAATAACGATGTTAGTTCAGGGTTAAGCATGAAAATAAATTGCCGAATCTAAATTTTAATTGAGTAGGTTTTGTTTCGATATTAAATACCTACTCCATACAATGAATTACGTATTTTTGAAAGGTTTATCAGCCGTCCGTAATGGTAATAGTCGCAAATCAAAGACATGAACTTAGTTAAATGGCATTATCTGCTTCATTATTATTTTTTGCATTTAATATTGTATGTATTTTGTTTTGATCAAGAAACAAAGGCAAACGCATCACAAATCCAGTATCCGTCGGATCGGAATCAATCCGTCAACTTTCGTATACGGAAACTCATCCGATGGTTAAAGGCAAAAAGCATGCAGTTGTTTCAATTCACCCCGTTCCCTTTCCGAGAAGTACCAGGCTCGCATAAGAATGCAAGAGCTATTTAGCAAACTTTTATTTACTGTTATTTGGGCTCGGCCCTATAAATGACTCACTTTGCGCTCGGTGCAACAATCTACTATTATAGAACTTTTAAGTTTAATGGGCATAATAATTATTCACTTCAAATTTTGAACTATAGACTAGATTAATAAAATATCGTTTTTGTCAGTTGATAGTGTAGTGTCAATCGCAAATAAATATGACAAAACACGCGTAAAAAAAGAAATGGCATCTATGGATGATTCGGTTAAACCACTTTTATCTTTATGCGAACCTAGTAACTGCAAAGTCCACGGACAAATGTGACGGGGTAAATTGGACCGGAAGTGTGACGACATCATCGGGTACGTACGAATGGCAAACATTCTTTAAACGCTACTTACAATGTTATGATTGCCTGGTATAAGAAGACGTTGTTCGAACGAAATATGTTGGGGTAATTTGATCCCTCTCGATCCGTGCTGCGGAGTCGAGATCGAGACGTACCAGAATTGAGTAGTCCACTTGCAAACCGCGCTATGTCACAATTTTTGTGATTTTTAGATAATGGCGGGAAACGGACCAGTATTTAAAATAAATTCATATGCATCAAAAATACAGTGCCCAAACTTGCTATATTCTGAGCAAATCGTTATCCAATGTTGGATAATCTTGCAAAACTCGCTATCTTACTTAGTTTTCCGGAACGGCACAATTCTTTTTTTTTCAGTTTATCGTTTTTTTATCCAAGCACATAACGGCGTTTGCAAGTGGACTACTCAATTGTACGTAGTACTTATTACTTCTATTTATTGCTTTTATGGTACCAGATGACAACTAGACACTTAGACAGACGTCTTGTCATGAATGATTATTTTGAAAATCCACAAGTTTGCAATCAACAAACCCCACAGAACAGAATCTGTAATTTATTTACTTATTGCTTTCTTCAAATCGGTGAATGAAGTAGTAAGTTAGTACATTATCTAGAGTCGGGTGCAATGCATTATCATCATCATCATCATTCAGCCGAAAGCTGCTGGACATAGGACTCCCCAAAGTATCACTACATCGACCGGTCCTGTGCTTCTCGTATCCAGCGGATTCCCGCGACCTTCACCAGATCATCGGTCCACCTTGCTTGTGGGAGGCCTACCTACGCTGCGTCCAGAACCTTTCGGCCCCATCCAGCCATCCGTTCTGCGAGCAATGTGCCCCGCCCACTGCCACTTAAGTTTGGCAATTCTTCGAGCTATGTCGGTTACCTTCAAAGACGTTACCTTGGCTCTCCTGCGGATCTCATCATCTCTCCATTGCCCTTTGGGTGACCTTGATGAGCCTTCATTAGGGTGCAATGCAATGTAACTAACGCACCATAATAATTTTCATTATAAGTAGGTACTTACTTGATATTAGGAATTAGATACGATCACTTACCACTACCGCACGTACCGCATGAAAAAAAAATGAATTTCATTTTTTTATTTTTAATCATTCTTAAACCCGTGCCACCCGTGCGGTGCCAATCTATACCAGTGTAGTTACATCAATAAGCTGCGGTCCCATGGCCTGATTTATCCTAGGCCAGATCGCGCCAGGCTAGGCTGACAGGCCGTGGGACTGGGAACCGTCGCATCCGATGAAGCCAGCGGTGGCCTGACATCGTCTTTTGAGTTTTGACAAAAAGGTAGAGTAGAGAGATCCGTCAAGCAAGTTTAGTGTCATGTCGCCTACTCGTCCTGCAAAAACAAATCCGTGTTAAAAAAAACAATTTCAAAACTAAGACGTAATTAAATCATTCATCATATTAGTAACGCAACCAACATTGTTATGCTCGCCTGGTACTTGCAGTGCAAACGACAAATGTAATGCGAGTAATGCGTCCTGAACGTGGTCTTTGAATACGTAGATCTTCTATGTACCTATATGGTCTTGAATTACTTCTATGGTCTTGAATGACAATGTGGCAAGCAAAGAGGTTTGGGCAGCAAGTTTTGACACGGTCTTACATTTTTATGTTCGCCTAGTACGCGCGAGACACAATTGCAAATGTAACGGGGTAAATGCGGACGGATAGATTAAACAACACTCGAACAAAATTGAAAACAAACCTAGTTTGGCTGGGAAGTCACTTCCATGTCCAAACTAGACTCTTCTTCGTGTCGATGATTCTGAAGTTCAGGATAATTAATGTTGAGCTGAACTCATACCCTGCAAGGACAGAATATATGCACTTTTCAAGGTTCTGTCTCAATGTCTTCGAGGAATTTTACTATTTTAATTATTCCTACATTACATTAATCTGTTCACAAATGGCTGTAAACAGCTGTATTACTTGGTCCATTGGAATCTCCACCTGATGTTCGTTTATTCCTGAGGTGGAACGCTACTGCTATTCAAAGGATATCCCGTTTAAGGTGATGCTCATCATTGACAGCGCACCAGGCCATCCACCTGGAACTCTTATTGATTTTGATCATCGTGTGAAGGTAGTTTTTCTTCCTCCAGGCGGGACATATTCAATTCAACCGATGTACCAAGAAGTGGTCACAATATTCAAAGCCCAATACACTCGTCGGGTATTCATTCATCTCAATGATTTTCTGAGAAAAATATTATAATATCCTAGACGCAGTGCGAATCATTGTAGATTCTTGGGTTGGAATCACGGAAAATGATTGGAAGGGTGGCTCTCTCGAATAACGAAAACAATCCACTTGAAGAATCGATTCCGGAGGATATTCGAGTCTCCCAAATAATTGAAGAAATTGTGAACCTCGCTGCGGAGCTGGATATGAAAATAAGTGGCAAAGATATCTGTGAGCTGTTGGACTCACATAATAAGGAACCAAGTAATGAAGACTTTGCTGAAATGCAAGAGCAAAATGCCAACGAAGAGTTCGATACGTCAGATCCATTGGTCAATGAGGAAAACATGACTATAAACAAATTGACGGAAGCACTCGGCCATATAAAAATGGGATTAGAAATTTTGGAAGATATAGATTGCAATGAACAGCGAGCTCGTAATACAAAGCAAGGGATAACAAAATTATTACGACCTTACGAAGAAGTATTGAACGAAAAGATTAAACGATTAAACCAATCAAGATATTTCTCTGGAATTAGGACCGTCAACTTCGAATAATTATACAAGGTTAGTCAGAAAGGGGGTACTAATCCGAAAGCGTGTTAAAGTACACATATTAATGAGTAACTCTTGTTCTACCACTTTCCCCAAAAGTCGATAGTTTAAGAGAAATACCTGTTCGAATATTACATTAAAAATTTGCTAAAATCTATCTATCCTCAGCTATGATCAGCTGTGTTTACATTTTAGGTCATATTTGGGGTCACAAAATAGAAGCTCCATTTTCTGAATTCGTAACTAAAGTAGGGACGAAGAATTTTTGAAAAAACTAGAATTAAAATTATTTTTCATGGAAATAAAAATTATTGAATTTTGAAATTTTAACTCTTGCTTTAAAACCGTCATCAGCAATGATCGGAGTAGGTAGATTGATTTTTGGTACTTGTATCATAAATGCACACAGAAAGAATAACATGGATAAGCCATTTTTCCGGAAAGTAATTCCGGTATTTCCGGATTCAATTAAATATTGTTAATGTTGGTAGTGATATTATTACTACTCAATTCAAAATTTAAAGGAAGGTATCAAAACTAAATTAATTTAGTATTTATCTGTTGAATAATAAAAACAATCGAATTCCGATCGAAGCATTAATACATTTTTATGCACTCTACGAACCGAAGTAAACGAGTGAGCTACCTGGCATGTCGTCGGTGAGCGTACGCATTGTTTTGATAACCGGTTAGTGCACCACCCATGATCCTTTGTTCTGATTGGTCGTTGGGTTGTGTCAAATAGTGAAAGTGTGTCGTTAAAAAAATTATGGAGAATATAATATTGCTCATTTTAATACAATTCCTGCCTAAGTTCCGTTTTTTTTTATAATCAACCAATTCCGAAAGTTTCCGAAAATTACGAAATTTCTGAGGAATGTCCATAATATTATATACGTTTCGGATCAATGACCCCAATTCAATCTACCTACTCCGATCACTGGTCATCAGTGATACTTTAAGTGGCCTACGGATTAGTACACACGGCTACACATCAAGCTATAAAAATCCAGTTTACACTGACCTCTCACTGTAAGGAAATCCTATACAATGCTAGATCAGCTTATACTGGAAATGTATAGCTTGATCTGTAGCCGTGTGTACCACCTTTCCGACTAACCTTGTATAACTTTAGAAGCTAAGCTGATTGAATGTTACTTTTTATTATCTATTACTTATAATAAATGAAAGTCGCAATGGTCGCAAAGAAAATGCGTTTTGCTTTATGTATAGGTACCCGCAGCAATTAAACAATAAATATAAGCTTGAAAGAGAAGACATCAAAAAAATAATTGGTTGGCGTTGAGTTGGAGGGGCGATCGATCGTCACGTTTAGTAACAATCTTTTCATCTAAAACTATAATTACTAACTACGAGTATACGTTTGTAGTTTTTTCTTTAAAACACTTGACTAGTTTTAAATTCTTTTGTTTTTTAAAATAAATCATTTCAGCTTTGTTTTTTTTTTCAAATTGGCTATGGGCAGACTATTGATGTGATCTGGGCCTTAGAATCAGTCTGATTTGTCTCCACCTCTCCACCTGGCTGTGTAGCAACAACATCCTACATATTCCAAGAAACTTGTTTTCCGTGTAATAAAGGTATATTATGTAGGCAAACCCTGGTTTATTTTGGCTTATTTTACAGAAGTTTGCTTCCTCTGTTAGTTATATGGCTGGCCAGTTCAACCTTTACGACGAATTAAGCATTATTTTACGATGAATAAGCAGGATTCGGAGTTTCAGACATTTTCAATGATTTTTGTCTAGGTACTTATAAAGAGAGCCAACATTATTAATTCACAATGAATTAAAATAAAAACCCGTTTTTTCAACCACTGCACTGGTTCTCTTCATCATTTTATTCTTCAGTAGCGTCATCTATCGGAGTTGTAATGAAGTCAAGTTGTGTCGTTTTACTCCGTTGCAATTTTCTGAAGTACCAGGCACACATGACTCAGTAAGCGATCTAAGCGTCACGTTACGATCCGTCAAGCAAGATACTCGCACTCACAAAGATGTCACGACGACCGTTCCTTTTCACCCCGTCATATTTTGTCCACGTAGTACCAGGCATTCATGAGCTTTGTAGGTTGTACTTTTAAGATTCACTGTTAAGATCAGTAGTGGAATTAATTTTTAATTAATTTTAAGTAGTTTTATTTTTCCAAAATCTGTTTCTCGGATAAGTACTGCAAAAATAATGGTGGGTAAAAATTGCAGGCATACTAAGTAGGTACATAATCTGGCTAGTTAAGCTTCCAAAAAGTTTGTTTAACAATCGGAGAAAGTTCTAAGAAACCTGATGGTACTTTCTTATATTTGCGCGCTTTCCGGTATTGCTAAAATGTATTAGTTAGGGATATCGGATTGTTGGATTTTTGGCCGTCGATATAATTTAAAATTGTTTATTTAAAATAATTTTGTACAAAAAAATAAACGGCAATAATCCAAAAAAATAAACGGCAAAAAGCCAACGTCACGCGGTGTTCCCAGGCGGTCACCCATCCAAGTACTGACCGCGCCCGATGTTGCTTAACTTCGGTGATCGGACGAGAACCGGTGTATTCAACGTAGTATGGACGTTGGCGACAATCTAACTGAAATTATTTATCTTTATCAAAGAACAATGATATAATTATCGTATTTAATTTTCTAGTCAATTGCTGTTTGTTTTTATACCATTATAAATTGGTACGGTCAGGCGCGTAGAATCGAGTGTGTTGTGGTTGGTATTGGTAGCCAATCAGTCATTGCCGCGTCGATGAACTGAAATTTGATCGAACTTTTGACTTTCAGGCTAACGTGCTAATTTTGTGCTATTTTCTTGGTTCACGTGATAAAAGCTGATTATGTAGGTATTATTAATAAATAAGTGGATAATGGACTAGGTCAAGATTCCAGATAGACTAGCGTAATGAGGGTTTTGTTTTATTTCAAATAATTCTCATTAATAACTACAGATACCTAATGTATGGTAGGAAAAGGTTTAGGATCGAATACCTGCCCCATTACCGTAACTCTGCCTTGCTCTCCGAAGTTTACGTGACGCTACGTAATTTGGTATCAACGCCATCATCCTAGAACATTTGTCGCTACAATGCACCATTTTTGAAATATGTTGCCGATTCTCTTGTTCACTAACTAAACTAAAATTAGAGAATTGCTATCTTTTACTAACAGATAGCGAGAGAAAAGGACGGTGATAGATAACAACTAAGTTAAAGATGTCAAATTAGGTTACGCCTTGAACTTCACCGTGTTTTTAGTCGACACGTTTTATATATGTCGATATGTCGTCTTTTGTATGGAACTTTTAGTTCAACTAAATTCGACAGCTCTTATTTACTTATGTCTCTTTCTTATTTTATTAGAGTGAAAAAGATGACAATAGCCTAATTTAAGTTTAGTTTGTCCTCAGAATCGGCACCATTAGCGAAAAACCTAAAATTGAGACCTTTGTCACCTTCGTCCCTCCGCCTCGCCTCCTAGATGTCTGGATTTTTAACGTATGTTTTCTCCCTGCACCCTGAATAAGTTTCTGAACAAATCGCTTAGGTTGCCGCTCACGCACTCTACAACTACACACATCAAAAGTGTCTAGGGATCAAGCATTTTTATGCGGATTTCTTGAGATTGAGATGTGGCTTTGTAATAAATTTATGATTTTATAAAGGACATGGAACAAAACGTACCCACCTTGTAGCAAATTGAGACTAGTACCATTAGAAAGGTCTTTAAAAATACATAAATATTTTGTATGGCGACAACTCTGTATCTAACAGGAGAAAAAAGTTATTCGATGTTGAAATATGCAGAAAAGCCGTTGTGAATTCACCCCGCGTGTCATTCAATCATATCCCTTGAACTAGCCCAATATTCTGCTATAGGTACAATACGGCCGACGTATCTTGGCGAGTCTGAAGTTAGTTATTTGGCTGCGCAATGAATCTTTTAGAAACGAAATTGTCTACTGCGCAGCTAATCAGCTAACTTCAGACTCGCCAAGATACGTCGGCCGTATTGTACCTACATATACGTAGGTGTATCTATACACCCTCGTATGCACCTAAACATCTATGCATATATATTTTACTATACCTAGAGTAGGTTTTCTAATGGGAATTGGGCATGCATGCATGAATGAAGTTCAAGGATGGAAAACTAAACAGGAAGACGGGAGGAGGAATACGCTCAACTCTACCGCACTTTCTAAAGCTTAAAGGTTCGCGCATATTACGACGGGTCGCAGCGGGTCGGGTCGCAGCGCAAAAATCAGCTCGAATCGCTCGTATGTATTTTATATGAACTATCGCACACTATGCTGGGGCGCAGCGGGCCGCATATTCCGCCGCAGATTTTAGTTGAGTGCGATGCGGCCCGCCCCGCCCAGCTGCGCCCTAAGTAAGCATTTTGCGCTGCGCTGCGGCCCGCTCCGCCCCGCTGCGACCCGACATAATGTACGCAAACCTTAACACAACCGAAAATCCACATTAAACACACAAAACGGAAAGGAACTACAAACATGTGCTGTGCATACGCCGAATGTAGGAGCCATTTTAAATAAAAATATTGATATTAAGTATTGCAAAACTTAAAAAAATATATAAGGTATTCTATGATTATCTAAATGATTTTTTTTTAATTATTAGACGGTGCATATGTGATAATTAATTTTAAAAAAATATTTATCACTTTTTACTTAGTTTTTAATATAATTCGAAAAAATAAACTTCGTCGGTCCGGCAAATGCTTGGGATGAAATAATCATTGAGAGCAACAATACCATTTAGTGATGATGTTTATTTTGTGTACCATAATAAATAGACAAACTGTACTTAATTGAATTCATGGCGTTTTAATTAATATTTTCCGTAGCAAAAAGTTAACCTTAGGAAGCTGGGTCAGTCTGTCTCAATGAAACAGGACGACTGGTTATTCATTGCGCCTATAAAATAATAATTATAACACTACATAGATGATTGAAAATGCAAAATAGAAGTGATCATAACTTCGGTCTCCCGTTCATTCATTCATTCGTTCATTCATTTTTGAGTTGTTCACTTATGCCTCTTCTAAATGACACCTAGTCTAAAATGCTACAAGGTGGGTACGGGTTCCAAACAAAATTACCCATTGTTCTTTATATGGATCCTTTTTGGTGCATTTCATAATTTGAATCAGGAACTGTGAATCAAATTCGAGTAAAAGATGAAAATCAGCTGTCAATATTTTCCCTATAAAAACATACAACGCATTGAAGACATTATTAGTGCTACTGTTTCCCTACTACTGATTAAAACCAACGTTATTATGGAGCGGCGACGTCATTTAAGCAGGGAAGAAATGCTCAGAGCCGTGGGAATGATAGAAGCTGGTTCCCGGCAACGTACTGTGGCTTTAGCTCTGAATACAAGTCAGAGTGTTATCAGTCGACTTTGGACACGTTACCGAAGCACTGGTACCGTGGCTGAGCGCCATGGAGGACGGTATCGCTGCACCACACGGAGACAAGACCGATACATTCAAATCTTAACTCGAAGAGCTCCAACAATAACCGCCATGATGTTAGCCGTGAGGCTTCATCACTCTTCAGGGAACTTAATTAGCGACCAAACAGTCAGAAACCGCTTGCATGAAGTGAACCTTCATTCCCGAAGACCGCTACGGGTACCACCTATAGCAATGCACAATCGTAGGATTCGATATCAATGGGCTCTTGGACACAGAAATTGGGCAGAAGAACAATGGCGTTTCGTGTGCTTTTCTGATGAGTCTCGTTTTGGTATGAGACCGGATACAAGACGTATACGACACTGGAGAACCCCTGGACGCCAACAGCGATTAAAATCCTGCCAGGAAGTCCATCCTTATAGTGGTGGAACCATCATGGTATGGGCGGGTATTTGGATCGGCGGAAGAACTGAGTTGATTTGGATCAGAGGCAACCTCAACGCTCAAATTTATGCTGAGACGATTGTATCAGACGTCATCGTTCCTCTACAAGCGCAAATCGGTCCCTTATTTCAGTTAATGCATGATAATGCACGACCGCACACCGCAAGAGTTGTAAGACAGACTCTCGCCGCAGCTAACATCAATGTCCTGCCCTGGCCTGCTCAGTCGCCAGACTTGAACCCGATTGAGCATGCATGGGATATGCTACAGAGAAGAGCTCTGCCGAATATGGAGGGTATCCAGTCGCAAGAAGACCTTTTTTTGTTGTTGCAACGAACATGGGCGGCCATTCCACAGCGTGATTTGGATGAACTCATTTTGAGTATGCCAAACCGATGTTCTTGTGTTGTTAGTGTTCGCGGTAGAAACACGGATTATTAATTGTTTAAGTTACCCAATAAAATTTTAAAGAAAACTGTTATTTCAGTCTTTTTTTCGAACTTTTGTGTTAGTGGTTCAAATGTCAAAAATCCCTTTATAAGGAAAATGGCAAATTTCTTTATTAATGCAAAGGTGACTTGGTTTATCGTTACTGTGACAAACGAAAACACTTTATTTGATGAATCCTTAAAGAAAATTTTAATTAATATCAATCAGGAGAAAAGTTATTGCAAAAATATATGTTGATCCCTAGACACTTTTGATGTGTGTACTTTATTAATGAACTAATTCTACTAATTCCAACTGTAGGTAGGGACTCCACGCAAACTAAACCACTTCAATTTCCGCTACTAGTCACCTTTGAACCTTTTTATGTTTTACAACAGATGGCGTTGATACCAAATTACGTAGCGTCACGTAAACTTCGGAGAGCAAGGCAGAGTTACGGTAATGGGGCAGGTATTCGATCCTAAACCTTTTCCTACCATACATTAGGTATCTGTAGTTATTAATGAGAATTATTTGAAATAAAACAAAACCCTCATTACGCTAGTCTATCTGGAATCTTGACCTAGTCCATTATCCACTTATTTATTAATAATACCTACATAATCAGCTTTTATCACGTGAACCAAGAAAATAGCACAAAATTAGCACGTTAGCCTGAAAGTCAAAAGTTCGATCAAATTTCAGTTCATCGACGCGGCAATGACTGATTGGCTACCAATACCAACCACAACACACTCGATTCTACGCGCCTGACCGTACCAATTTATAATGGTATAAAAACAAACAGCAATTGACTAGAAAATTAAATACGATAATTATATCATTGTTCTTTGATAAAGATAAATAATTTCAGTTAGATTGTCGCCAACGTCCATACTACGTTGAATACACCGGTTCTCGTCCGATCACCGAAGTTAAGCAACATCGGGCGCGGTCAGTACTTGGATGGGTGACCGCCTGGGAACACCGCGTGACGTTGGCTTTTTGCCGTTTATTTTTTTGGATTATTGCCGTTTATTTTTTTGTACAAAATTATTTTAAATAAACAATTTTAAATTATATCGACGGCCAAAAATCCAACAATCCGATATCCCTAACTAATACATTTTAGCAATACCGGAAAGCGCGCAAATATAAGAAAGTACCATCAGGTTTCTTAGAACTTTCTCCGATTGTTAAACAAACTTTTTGGAAGCTTAACTAGCCAGATTATGTACCTACTTAGTATGCCTGCAATTTTTACCCACCATTATTTTTGCAGTACTTATCCGAGAAACAGATTTTGGAAAAATAAAACTACTTAAAATTAATTAAAAATTAATTCCACTACTGATCTTAACAGTGAATCTTAAAAGTACAACCTACAAAGCTCATGAATGCCTGGTACTACGTGGACAAAATATGACGGGGTGAAAAGGAACGGTCGTCGTGACATCTTTGTGAGTGCGAGTATCTTGCTTGACGGATCGTAACGTGACGCTTAGATCGCTTACTGAGTCATGTGTGCCTGGTACTTCAGAAAATTGCAACGGAGTAAAACGACACAACTTGACTTCATTACAACTCCGATAGATGACGCTACTGAAGAATAAAATGATGAAGAGAACCAGTGCAGTGGTTGAAAAAACGGGTTTTTATTTTAATTCATTGTGAATTAATAATGTTGGCTCTCTTTATAAGTACCTAGACAAAAACCATTGAAAATGTCTGAAACTCCGAATCCGCTTATTCATCGTAAAATAATGCTTAATTCGTCGTAAAGGTTGAACTGGCCAGCCATATAACTAACAGAGGAAGCAAACTTCTGTAAAATAAGCCAAAATATACCAGGGTTTGCCTACATAATATACTCTTGTATACCTTGAACTAAAGGTACTTTTTAAAAACATAGACACTGAATCACAGTCAGATAAATTTAGTTATCACAACAAAGTTAAAACAATAACGTTCTTCCGATAATAGATGGCACCACGTGTCTTT
Organism: Amphipyra tragopoginis; assembly: GCA_905220435.1. Taxonomy (NCBI): domain Eukaryota; kingdom Metazoa; phylum Arthropoda; class Insecta; order Lepidoptera; family Noctuidae; genus Amphipyra; species Amphipyra tragopoginis. The sequence goes on from HG992011.1 coordinate 10,217,716, forward strand.
CGAATCATCATTGAAACAAGGACTATATAAAGGTAGTACTTATTACTTCTATGGATTGAAACTATCCCCAAAAATACGGAATACGCGATAAACGACATCCACGAGGGCGACCTCTAGTTCTTAATAAAATAAATTAATTAACCGTAGATCGCCATGTCTGTGAATTTATTAACCCGAAGCAACAACAAAGATAACATCTAGTGGAGTCTGTTTCATATTCAAAATATTCTGCCATAGAGTAAAAGCATTTTTGTGTAAGGAATATTTTTAATTTTGTATTAAATATTGCTACTTTTGTTTCTTTCCTAAATCATTTGGTAATTTATTATATATTTTTACTGCCATACGCATTTTTATTTTCGTTTTATAAGTAATCAAAACTGCAACTGGGCTGCATACCCTCTTAGTATCGACAGCATCGCTGCCATTGGTCAACGATGCAGATAGTTTGTGAATGTAACGGCCGACGACTGACACGACACAAACGGGTAGTACATTGTTTCACCAAGCTATTTGGTGAATCATATTTCTGTACCTACATACAGTGGAAACTGCGAACTGGATGTGCAACCCAGTTATGATTGAAAATGAAACGAAATGTGACGTTGCTAGTCCGCCAACTTTGGTGTTTATTCCAGTCTATTCAGCACCTTAACCTATGAGTTTATTAGTATAGCAGAGCTCTGTTACCTGCTACCATTTGAGACAAGTGGGTCCGCTAAAAATATTATCTTTTGGTGTGGATAGTTGCTAGAGTGCGCGCAAGATAAGTCTGCGCGCGCCCGAAATCGGAACTAATCATGGTCCACCAAAGTGTGTGCCGTTTTATCAATTTTGATAGTAGTCGCGCGCAGAGTTATCTTGCGCGCACTCTAAGCGCGTTATCTGAATGAGCCTTTAAAAAAAAATCAAGTAAAACACACAAGATAAAATTGATATTCCTTTTATTCGTTGTCAAAATTCAGTAGATTGAAAATTAAAAATGTGTCAAGGGTATTGAATTTGACGAGATATCAAACACCACGTTATTTAATGTGGCTATAAAAACAACTTAGACAAAGCGATAATTAAAAAGCTGTTTTTGTCTATACTTGTCGTAGGTAAGGATGGGCGGTTACAACATGACGATTAATTTTTGATTTGTGAACGATTCAAAAACCATCTTTAGAACAATAAACAGTCAGCGAGTGTTCTGCGTTTGAATACGATTGCGGGTGCGCAAGCTACACAGTCGCAAGCGTATTTAACGATTGTTCGAAACCTGTACGCGCGGACTGTAAATATCAGTACTCCAAGTGTGCGTTTTTTTCGTTAACTACTGTAGTTGCGTCATCGCACCACGGCAAAAATATATGAAAATTTAGACAGCGATTCTAGCGCGAATTTTATAATTGAACGCCGCGCCTAGAGGCGCTGCCAAAATTTTCATACATTTTTGACGTGACGCAACTACAGTAGTTAACGAAAAATAAGTCACATTTGGGGTACTGATGATTATTTCCATAGTCAAACGATTTTAATTAAAAATAAAATAAACGTTATACATGATAATAAAATACATTCTATACTCCATAATCCGTTTGACTACGTATCTAGTTGTTGTGGCAACACCGTTTTACAAGTAACCGTCCATCCTTACGAAAAAAACATAGTTTTCATGTGAATACATTAATTACCAACTATATTTACAAATTAAATAATTACACTTAAAGTTCACGTGATAAATGAACGTTACTTATTTTAAATATCGAATCCATCGATTCAATGAAAAAAAACAAAAGCTATTTACAAATTGAATGTAGTGTCCAGTGTTTAACATTGGACTTAGATTGACAAAATTATTCCTATATTTTGAAACAGATTTTTCTAATTTTTAGAGAGTGGAAACAATGAAATAAACAGCATGACTGCTAGTCACTTTACATGCGAAAACCATTCTGTACAACTTTCACAAAGAGACAAATTCGTAAAAAAAAACAGTTTTTCAATACATTTTGTTAAGGGGCCGTCCATTAATCACGTGAGGCTCGAAAGGGGGGGAGGGGGTTTGGCAAAAATCACGAAATATCACAAGGGGGGAGGGGGGGTGTAGCAAGATATCACGTGTATTTATTTTTTCGTCAAACGCGCGATTTCTAAACCGAAAAGCGAAAATTTTTATGCCAGTCATAAATAACCTGCAACCTTTCTGTCTAGACATTTTTATCATGGTCCTTAATTTCAGAATAGAATTAGATTATACTTTATGCCTAAAAGATAATAAGTACCTATTCTAAAAATTTTAAGATTCTTTTTAGGTACTAATACAACCGAATTGAGAACCTCCTCCTTTTTGAAGTCGGTTAAAAAATACACGTGATTTTGGGTGGGGGAGGGGGTGTAGTCTTAAACCTCACCACGTATCACCAAGGGGGAGGTGGGGTTAAAAAATGCAAAAAAAACATCACGTGATTAATGAACGGCCCCTAAGCAACATTGATTGTTTGGTATGGAATTTTTTTTCGAATTCAGTACCTGTCCCATAGAAAAAGTTGTACAGATGAGCCGAATTTGTGGTTTTTGGATGTAAAGTGACAATCTATACCGTATTCAGGGAGTCGTAAGATAAAAGGTAAACAACATTTGACTACTCTTAATAAAAAGACTTTCTGTGAAATATTTCCAAACATTAATTTCTAACAAAAAGAAATGATGTGATGTTAATTTACTTAAAACATTTCTTCCTGTAGTAAGTTTAGAATTTTTAATTGGCTAGTTTTGTATTTCACTAAAAAGAGACATAGTAAGATTGTTTACATGTCTCTTGCCTACGGTAGGTATAGATGTATCATCACATACTGTATAGGGATCTTGAAAGTATAAAACCACGTTCTTGCTTCCTTGTTATTTACTATCATCAAAAATAACAAATTTTGGAAATATGTGCCTAAAAAAAATAACATTTCATTCAAAATTAACGCCAAGCTTATCGAGTTTGTCTGGGAAGTTTTTTTATATTTCCAATCGTCATATAACAATATTGGTTATTTATAATGATAGCAAATAACTGTGTAAAAATTATTCATGACAGAACATAAGCCAGGTATAGTCTTTCTATCACACGAAGGTGGGTGTTATAACTTTTATATCTTTGATATAAGGTTCAAATTGTAATAATTCACCCGCCTTCGTCAGATAGAATACCTCTTAACAAAATGAACACAATTCTAACAGGACTAGGTAGTGAATAATTTACATGGATAGGAAAATGATTAAAATATACTGTAATTATTAGTCTGTTGCTGTGTGGGTTTATTTTTTAATGAGGGCTAATATGAGCACAGATGGAGCATCTCTCACGAAAAAAAAATTGAGTATACATCGCGCTACATACAAATTCTACTGCGCGGCCTTCCACACGTATTTTACGAGCATAGTAGAGGATACAAGTTTTATGCACGCGCATTCCTGCGCAAGATACGCCGAGTGTGTTTTGGCCGTTAAATGTTATGTAACTTTCATGGGTGCCGGGAGGGTGCAAAGGGGTGCAGTTGCACCCCCCTAGTCATTGGAAAAATACATGGGGAAAAATGAAGAAATAATATTTTTATGAAATATTTTACTTTCCTCCGGTTTCTGAATTGAGAATTCAGGATAAGCAATACTTAAGTAGTATTTGAGTACGGAGTTGTCAATGCTTTAAAACTCCGTACTCAAATGTTACTAAGTACTGCATATCCTAGAATTCTCAATTCAGAAACCGGAGGTTTGACATTAATTTACTTGACATGACGTAAATGCCTGAGTTTTTATACCTACCTACCAGTGGCGAAGGCTCCATACAACTCGATTCCTATCGGCTTCCTTTTCGAAACGAGTAGTTACTGGAATTCACGCATCACACTTGAGCAAGGTAAGCATTTTTTGGTCCGGCTTCCCTTTTAAGAAAATTCACCCTTCGCCACTGCTACCTACATACATAATTATCAGGATGCATTCATTAGTTAATAGTATAATGTATAGATGCAGATACACCTCCCTGAAAATAATCCTGACGGCGTCCATGGTAACTTTACATAACATTTAAGAGCCAAAACACACTTATAGTCTAAATTGGCGTACAGTGCATAGTGTAAATAACGCTGATAAAATAATAGCCCCCATTAAATTGTTAGAGAGCGCGCAACATGCATTGAGCCATAAAAAACCCACAGAAGATTACCAGAAGGGATTATTACTGTACCTTTTGCTATAGCAACCCTTATTTCTGTGCCCCCAGTGAAAAAGGGTATAAGGACTTATTTATTACTCTTTTTCACAGAGGCACAGATTTTACACAGCATTTTAACACTGACATTTTAAAAACTTAGTCCAAATTATCAGATAGGTAACATAATAAAATTACGCGCAACCTATTGAAATATTTGTCGTATAGAATCAAAGGTGGCACTCTCACTTTTGGCATTTTTGAGTTAACAATGCAGAAAATTCTAGAATATTCAAAATAAACTGTTGGTTTTACATAAATATCATAACCAAACATAACCATACTCTTTGCTAAATCAACACAAAATCTCGATTGAGTTTCAAGTTGCTTAGTTTTTCATTTTTTCTATTGCCACCTTTGATTTAATCGACTCATTTATGCTTTGATATTTTATTATAAAATCTACAGATAGTAAAAACTGCTTCAGAAGTTAAGATTATGATATCTGCAAACAATTTGGACTAAGTTTTGTACACCATACAACGAAAAGTGATCCCTATATTTTTTACTAGGACCACATAAACTCCTAGTACTGATTCCACGGAACATTGTCTATCGCATGTTTCTTTAGCTTATGCTTCTTCAAATATTTCGAGTCTATGAAGGCTTCGCCGCATATCGAGCAAACATACGGGCGTTCACCAGTGTGAGTCCTTAAATGGACAACTAAATTGCCTTTGAGGGCAAAGAATTTCATACAAACCGAACATCCAAACTTCTTCTCCCTCGTATGAGTTAATTGATGAGTCCGTAAATGAGTTTTCGTTTTAAAACGTAAAGAACACAGTTGGCAAGGGAACGGCCTCTCATTTGTATGTACTCGCTCATGCATTAACAGCATAGCCTGACTTGAACAACCTTTACCACAAATGCTGCATTCAAATCTCTTTGCGTTCTTCACTTTTAAGTTCTTATGTGTTAGTATGTGAGTTTGCATGTCTTTCTTAGATGGCAGCACTTCACCGCATTCAGAACATAGCAGTTCTGTTGGATCAACTATGTGAGTGCTTTCGATGTGTTGTTCCAACGCAGACTCCACCGAAAACATTTTCTTGCACAGCGAACAAGCATAACCAAGAAGTTTACCAAGATTCGTAGTTATTTCTTGCTTCACCGTCTTCATTAATTCTTCTTTTACTTTAATTACTTTAGACTTCGTACATTCTTCGGATTCTTTGTGATTGGTCAAAGCAGTCTTGTTCTCAAAAGTCTTTTCGCACTGGTTGCATGAAAACGGGTTCATGTGTGTTAACCGATGAGTTTGCATTGTGATTTTCTGGTGAAATCTTTTAAAACAGATGTCACATTCAAACTCTCTGATGCCGCTGTGGATCATCATATGACGTTTCAAGTTGTTTGGGTTAGCAAACGTCTTGAAGCAGATATTGCAGCGAGGTTTAATATTGTTGTGACCGTATTTGATGTGCTGCGTTAAAGCGTTACGTCGGATGAGTTGATTGCAGAACGGACAAGTTATCAAGAGGCCAGTACTGCTGTGAAGTAACATGTGTCCGGTCATTATCTCAGCAGATTCAAAGCCCTTACCACATAAGTTGCACAAATGTTCCCCGGCAGGATTGTGCTTGTACTGATGCTTCTCGTAGTCAGCCAAGTCTTCAAACTGCTCTCCACAGTCACATAAGAAAGTTCCATCTTCTTGTTGGAGTACGGTAGCTATTTGACTATCGTCCGCATATTCTATGACCAACTCTGAACCATCATATTTCAGGATTTGGAACTGAGAAGAGTCGTCACCCTCACAGAATATGACTTCTTGGGATAATGCATCACCATCTTCATCTTCGTTTGTGACTAACTGAGAATCGGTCAAATATTGGATTCTATCATTACTTTTTAACAATATAGTGCCATCAGAGTCTGTAGTAGTCAATATTTTGATAAAATTTTTGGTATTAGGATTCATTTCTTTGATAACATCAGTAGAAATTGTTTCAATGATCTGATTGTCTTCATTATCTTCCATTTGCGACATACTTTGTTCTTGAGACATACTGTCTTGAGTTTCATCTATGTTCATAGCTCCTTCCATATCATCAGTTTCCTGGCTTTCTTCTTCATTTTCAAGGATTGTAGCTGGTACATTAGCTGGGACTTTAGTGTTAGACATAAGAAAGGATTCAATTGAATCTTCAAATTGACTCTGGGAACTTTGAGTCTTTTGGTGTGCATATGTAGTGGTAGTCTCTTCAGTTTTGTCATCTTCAATTTCTTCCTCTTTAATATTTGGCAACTCTGGTTGATCATCCTTTGCTTTATCCTTAGGATCATCAATAACCAACACGTAATAATAATCATCATCACTATCAGTTGGTTCTTTCTTTATAATAGCTTCAAGTTGTTTAATAGGATCATTCCCAATATCGTCGTCATCACCACTTTGTTCATTTGACAAATCAGGTAGTTTATCACTTTTAGATGATATATCTAGTAAAGCATTGAGCTGTAGTTTCAATTCACTATCCATCTTGATGCACTGTTTACGGAATTGGTATGCAGAGTTCATTATAGCATAACAATCTGAGCACAGCTTTTGAGGTAGACCATCATCTTCTTTAACCTGAAATTGGATTGATAGGAATATTAAATTATTTGTATGGCAATTAAAAAATTGACGACACGTTTGTTGCAGTGGCTGAGCGATTGGCTTCTGCGCTACGGGTCGTGGGTTCAATTCGCATACGGAACTAAAATTTGTATGGCCTACAGATAGTTGTTTCGGGTCTGGGCGTTTGTGTATTTGAGATTTGTGTCTGTAAACGCACCCACGATACAAGAGAAATCTTAGTGTGGGGCAACGTTTTTTTTAAAAAAAAAAAAAAAAAAAAAAAAAAAAAAATGACACTCTGTCCTCTCTGTATTTCGACACACATCCATCAAATGAGCAATGTTTTAGACCAGCCATTCTTGTTGCTCATTAAACTTATTTAAAATTACCATTTCCTCATCTGCATTACCTGCAGATGAGGAAAAATAAGTTCAAATTAACTTAAAAACGATGATAAAACTTCGTTTTCATGTGCATTATGTCGGCAACTAAACCCCGTCTACAAGTTAATTAGGTAACAAGTAGGTACAGTCATATAGAACCGTAGTTTTAACGTTTATTGTTTGATTACATTGATTTACATAATTACGAGCGCAACTTGAAAATGTGATTTTTTATTTGTTGAGATAACTTAACGATTTTGGTGTCAAATGAAAGATCGAGGTCTAAAACCGTTATATCCGTTTGAATCATGCAAATCGGTCCACGCGTTTAGGAGATAATTAAGAATTAGTATAGTGAAAATGTAAACAACCAGAATTTTTGATGTTTTTGTTCTACGAACATTTTAATTATTGCAAAATATGAAAATATTACTTATTAATGTAAGTTAATGAGGAATGTTAAACAAAGAGGTAGCCTAAAGATTGAAGGTTATTTGTAAATTACAAATGACGAACTTTAATATTCATTGTCTATCTACCTAATTGAACGTGTAATCATACGCATCAAACATAAAGATAGATTCCGTGGTCAAGTAGGTAGACGTATAGTAGCAGCGGCAAGCCGAAAACCCTAGCGCCACAGCTAGCGCGTCACTCCGCGCCAGACAGCGACAGAGTTGCGCGTTAGAAGAGAGAGGCAACGTTTATATAGGTGAATATAGCGTTAGGTACTGAGCGCTTATGCGAGCTGAATTGCACTTTGTTGCTTTGTAGCAAGAGTCGCTATTTCTATTAATTGTTGCGCAAAGTGTTGCTTCTGTTATTATTCTGTAACCACGGTATGGGCCATACCCTTCAAACCAGAACAAAGAAATGCTGTTTTGCAGCAGAAATAGGTATTGTGGTTCACAGACAAACTCTTTCACAAGGAACTCTATTATTAAATTCCAGCCAAAAGAAGACAATACAGAAGTCTCACTGCTAACAAAGTACTTTAAGGAATATATTAAAGTTGCTATGGTCACAGATTACATTGTATACTAACTATTTTGTTTATGTATTTTGTATATAACATGTGACATTGTGATAATGAACAATACTTTTGTTTTATAGCATAAGCATTATGCTTCTGAAGACTTGCTACTGCATATTTTACAGTTATCTTTTTGCATTTATCTTTAAGTGTACTTAGTTACTGGGGATTCCCCTATTTATAAATTATGTTATGTAAGGCAGTAATCTTTATTGTATAGAAGTACTGGTATTAAAGGCCAGTGCAGACCGAGAGCAGAGCATTTTTTGAGACCACTGAAAAAACGTATTTAAGACTAGCATACAGTGCAAAATTAAATACTCGAACACGCATCTTGCAAGCTCAAGCATGGTCGAACATCAAGTTTGGACGTGTTGAATTTTGCACTTTATGCTATAGTCTTAAAGTCGTTTTTTCAGTGGTCTAAAAAAAATGCTCTGCTCTGCTCTCAGTATGCGCTGACCCTAACATAAAATCATTCCTGTATTCCCGAAAGTGTTAGGCAGAGGTGTATTAGTTCACCCTCATTTCTCTGTTATGTTTTAGTCCTATGTAGTAGGGGGCAGGCCTATTGCCACCAACCTGAGACATTCCACCTGGAAAAACCCAATAACACTTTGCCTGACCTGGGGATCGAACCCAGGACCACACGTTCAGTAGTCACGTTTGCAACCACTAGACCAGCGGTACCCAGACTTTTTCTCATAGATCACTTCCAAAATTTAGGTGGTTCCGGTGGACCCCCTGAAGCTACATTTCTACCTACTATCATATAAAATGTGAAGATTAGATAATTTGTCACGCCAACATAAGACCTCCGTCGAGTCTTCCGTGGACCCCTGGGGGTCCACCTGGACCACTTTGGGAGCCTCTGCACTAGACCAATGAGGCAGTCTAGTATTAGTACAATATTTCTATAGAATATCTATACAATAAAGGTGACCATATTCCATCCCCGCTCACAACATTCTGCAACCACCCCATCTATTTGCTAAGCACGGTAATCAATATAGGTGCTTCACACATGTTTCTATGTGTTCTGTTTCGCTTTTATTTTGGATTGATGTTTCACAACTAGTGATTAGTGATATTATCTTAAACAGACCCATGAGTATGTATGTTTTCCTTATCTATTCACTACTCTGATGAAATACATTGTATTTGCTATATGGATACATTCCGATGAAAGTCACAGAGGATAATTGGATGCATATATTATGGGGATTCTATAGGTTTTAGGAAGCAGTACTGGCATGGCTGGTATTATGATAAATATCTACTAGTTGGTTTCTGGAATTAATTTTAATAAATCTAGGGCTCCTGTTATTTTTGTTGCTTTGACCTATCTATGTAAATAATGAATATTGGAGTGTGTCCAATATGGCCCAGTGTATACGCAGCAATTACCTACTGTATTGTAACCCTAGATTTGGTATGTAGTGGTATCGACGCTTTTGCCGCCTTCACTTGATTCCTTTTACGTTGAAAAACACTATTCCAAGCTTCAAAGCAAAATCAATCCAATATACTTAATATTTGGTTGCAATAGCGTCGACAATCGCTTGCAATCGTCCCATTTGCGCGGCGATTCGAAACTTCAATTGAGGTTATGTTCCATGTCAATAATTAACAAATTGACATACTTACATGACATAATAGAGATAATAGCGCAGATTATGCATCTTTTATTCCCAAACAAAGCTTAAATACAGGCAATTTTACGTACCTCGATAGTAGTAACTTCAAGAAACTTCTCAGTTACATTCTGTTCAGAATCTAGGAGTGACACTTCGGAATTGGCAGACAAACAACAGCGGCAAAGATCGGACCACGTATCCATTTCAATAGACGCGCATTATTATCCAACCAGTAACACCTGGAAAAATTAATATAAACACTATAAAAATGCATTGTTTTGACAGTTAGTAATCAGAGACCACAATTTAAGGTATCCAAAGAGTAAAAATTATCTACGGACCATGCCCATAAAGACGTTCTATTCGAAATTATAGACAAGAGACGAGCGTACAAAATGGAGGCAACTGCGCAACGGATGCGTCGTCACAATAGATATTGAGTACTACATCTGTCAAGATGGCGCTGTTGATGCCGATGAACTATGCGTTCCGGTCATGACTACATTATTTAACATAATTATTTACAATAATGAGTCAGAGATCTAAATGCTTATGCTTATTATAAATAAATATTATTGTTCTTTTATATTTCTCGTACAAATTCACAATATTCAATTAATTCAATTTTAAATTGAGGGTTATTTTCCTGTTCATTGTTTATGGTTTACAGTAACGTTCAAAAACCACACGTAATAAAATGAATACATATTATATTGAAATAAATACGTTAAAACAAGGCATTATTGCTATTTATTATTGTTCGTAGAGATTATAAGACTTCATTTCTAAAAATAGTTAGATTCATAGTTTTTTAATTATTTAAACCATAGACAGCATTGGCTGAGATTGGCTGACAGTTGACATTGGCTGACAACCAACAGCAGAAAGTTGCCAAGTATAGTAATCTGTGTTGCCAATTTTGGAAGTTTTCTTGCACAGAGTACATTTTATTATGATTGCTCGTTGCTTGCTTGAGCCTTTGAGCTGTTCTGAGTAAGGCCTCGAGTGAGGTTCTGATTTTGCTACTTATAGAACTCAGAACAAATTTTAATAAGGTCTTTTACTACACGATGGCCTATCATATCATGGAGCATATTTTTGATACATTGCTGGTGCTTTGTGTAAGTTTGAATCCGTTGTCTGTCTGTCGGTGCCATCGTAGTTCAAACGGATAAACCTATATCAATGCGTTTTTTTTGTTTGAAAGCGATTGTAACCGGGATGGTTCTTAATTATGTTTGATGATATTCGGACATTTAAAAACCAGCCAAGTGCGAGTCGGACTCGCGCACGAAGTGGTTCGTACCATTATCAATAAAAACGGCAAAAAAATCACGTTTGTTGTATGAGAGCCCCCTTAAATATTTATTTAATTTTGTTTTTTAGTATTTGTTGTTATAGCGGCAACAGAAATACATCATCTGTGAAAATTTCAACTGTCTAACTATCACGGTTCATGAGATACAGCCTGGTGACAGACGGACAGACAGACAGACAGACCGACAGCGGAGTCTTAGTAATAGGGTCCCGTTTTACCCTACGAGTACGTCACTCTAAAAAAAAAGAACATTTTCCTACTTTTTACATTCTGATGTTCTCATTCATTTTTATTATTGGCATTCTAAAGGGGCCCCAAACTCTGTGTGCCCAAGGGCCCCTGCATGTCCTAAGACGGCTCTGCCCATGACCAGCGTGGTAGTTAACTCGCCACGAGCTCCCGTAAATATTAGACATTGTAATGCTACGTGCTCTCACACTCAATCATCTTCAATCACCATCATTTTCTCTCGTAATCGTTTGAGTTGTAAAATGGGTTAATGTACTTCATTGTCGTTCTATCGTTACTACCTAAGTGATAGTGGAATTCCTTAGAAGTAGTAGTTCAGATATACCGATATACGATTCACGCTAAGGGCGTATTCATACGGTGAGATGAGCGCGATTTTTTTTTGGTGTTACCTTAGTCTCCCTAAGGGGTATACCGGACTCTTACCGGCTAAAAAGTCACGGTGTTCCTTCTCGTGACCCTTGGCCGAGATCGCGGGGTTCGCAGCCGCATGCACCGCAACTCCGGCAGGCCTCGGTCCGCCAGCCCCTGGCGGACCTCTCCTTCTGTGGGGAGTCTCCTTGCCCATCGTCCTCCTGAGAGGCTTTCTCGGGCCTGTTACTGGTCGGACGACGGGTCCCCTAACCCGCCGTCCGCAGGCCTCACACTACGGTGGCCGGCGATCGTCGCGCGCTCCCCGGCGCTCGGTGAGTTTGGCGCGGGAAGGCAGAGTGTTAGCTGCCTCTCTTTCCCTCTCCGCTCCCTCTTTGGTCGTCATCACCTCCTCACAGAAGGAGGTGACTGTTTCCCACGCACTCTCGCTCCCGACCATGGACAGGACCATGGCCGACTGTGCAGCGCCGTGTCCTCGGGGCAGTCGACGCAGTGATGACAATCGGGCGTCTGCTCCCGGCCTATGCGACACAGGTACTTCCCGAAACAACCATGTCCCGAGAGTACCTGTGTCAGCCGGAAGCTGAGGGCGCCGTGACGCCTCTCCAGCCACTCCTCCATCACGGGCCTTACCGCCGCTATCACGGCGTGCCCTGCGCTGGGTTGCGCAAGTCGCTCCCTCCTTTCGGCCACTAGGATCTGGCGGAGCTCGCTACGCTCAGGCGCCTCCTCGCGCTGACGATATCTCAGCGCGGGTGCCCTCGCCTCCAGATCCCAGGGCACGGATCAGGCTAAGAGGCTCGCCGCCTCGAAGGAGATCGTACGGTACCCCCACCATCATCTCCCTGTCCTGATCCCACACTAGGTGGGGTCAGCCAGTGGCGTACCTAGGGTGGGACAAGAAAGGCACGTGCCCTGGGTGCCATTTAAAAGGAGCCGCAAAATTCGCAATTTAAACCAACATTAAAATTTATATTTTTATTAAAATTATCACGCGATTCCTACGATTTTCTGACTTTGTTGGGATTTTGGAACGATGTTCTCGTTTCTATTGACCATGTTCAAAAGCGGCTCCAGTATCCCAGTATGAATTTTCATAATGCTTCCTTAGATATAAAATTCAATTCAATTCAATTTATTTAATTCGGACAAGGTACTACATCCATATTTTGGTTAGTTACAATCTTACAAACTATGTTAGTAATAGTAATAAATAGGCGTTGATTGGGCAAAGCCATGACCAACGAATAACATTCAAACCAACATAGGTCAGAACTTCACACACACACCACCATTTCAACCCGACCGCGCCCTCACAAACGGACACCGCGTACACAAATATGTATGCATTCAATGTCCAAGAAAGAGACTGTCGACTTTGCCACTCAATGTCTTCAAGACAATGTTGGGACCCTTTTTTTCTTTTATTTTTTTTTTCTTGAGAAAATCCTCATGGATACCCTTCGCTCGGGGAAAGCGAAGGGGTATGCCGGACTCTTACCGGCTAAAAACCCACGGTGTTCCTTCTCCTGACCCTTGGCCGGGGTCGCGGGATTCGCAACTACATGCACCGCGACTCCCGCAGGCCTCGATCCGCCAACCCCTGGCGGACCTCTGCTTCTGTGGGGCCTTGCCCCACGTCCTTCTGAGAGGCGCTATATTGGGACCCTCCCTCACCCTACTCATCACTGAGGCGACTCTCTTACGCAAGATAGCGTAGAAAAACCCCCCGAGACAATTTTTAGTGTATCTGTTTGATGTCACGTAACGTCATCATTTGTGATATATTCCCACCAATAGCAACAAATTTTGACAATAGAAGCCGAAGCTCATTGGTTGATTAGTAGCTATGACGTAGTATAGGTCAGTCGTGTGACCTAGCTGCCACAGGAAGTGATTACCTTGTTTTATTATACCATGGGTCCAAGATTCTTCACTTCGAAATGCTAGTGTGGAGAAACTTGGTGTGGTGTTTCTCCAACCAAAGGGAGGATCTTCCAACCAGGCGGAGTCTTGTGCCTGGCGGGCTACTGCCCACCAGTTGATGTTGGGAGGTTGTATATATACTATCTGCGTGTTAAATCTTGATTGCGCGATGTAGGATAGTTCGCTAGTTCGCATGTGGCGAGATAGATGCCGCCACACTAGTTTTTTTTCTATTGGACTACATATTTGATCGTCCTTGGGGACCGTTTCTATGTAACCGGCCAAATAAGGCGAGACCTGAAAGCACTCCAGCCAAAAGTTTCTAGTTGATCGCTGCTGGCTTTAAATACTTATGCTTAGTAACAGCAGCTATAAAGTAGAGTGCTTGTCTATGGTTACATAGTTTTGTATTTCGAATCGTTAAGTAGTTCTAATTTATTATTTCCATGCTCGAACCGCATCAACGAACAGTTGAGTAAATAGTCGAGTGATTGTTTACACGATTCGAGTTCATTTTTAAAGACTGGACTTGACTTGACATGACTTTTGGAAAGTCTGTGTAAGAATTGGTTTTGATTTATTTAATAGACTTGCTAGGTTTACCGAACGAGGCCGGTGTCATGCAGCATTATGTGCGGTTCCAGATCGCTGGCTCTACGTTAATCAACCAGCTTGCCCAGCGTCAGGACAGCCGGCCAGTTCTTCAGAGCCTCCGAGCATGCAGCTTCCGGTCAAGTAGATATATGGCCCGAGGCGCCTCGATCACTTGCTAACCCAGCAATACAGATCTGTCTGTCAAGTGAATAAATTACTTGAGTCGATACAAAAAAAAGTATACACAGTAATGTTAATGTAATTACAATAATTAAATTATGTAATTTGAGGATACAAAGTATATACTTCATTTAACAAGTCTGGATGAATTGAAAACAACATTATAATTATGGTATCCGATCTTTGGTAAAAAGCAACCCCTTCTAGGTTCACGCATGTGGCGTGGCTATATTAGGTTAGTAGCCTAGGGGTGGCTCAAACCCTAAATCAGGCTCTGATAGGGATCGCTTCCGGCCGTGGTTCTGTCCATAGTCGGGAGCGGGAATGCGTGGAAAGCCGTCGCCTCCTTTTGCGAGGAGGTGAGGGCGACCAAAGAGGGAGCGGAGAGGGAGAGAGAGGCAGCTGCCACTCTCCCTTCCCGCGCCACGACGATCTCCGGCCACCGTAGTGTGTGGCCTGCGGGCGGCGGGTTAGGGGACCGGTCGCCCAATCAGTAACAGGCACGAGAAGGCGCCGCGCAGTGTTCCGCGCTCGCCTCTCAGGAGGACGTGGGGCTATGCCCCACAGTAGAAGAGGTCAGCCAGAGGCAGGCGGACCGAGGCCTGCCGGGGTTGCGGTGCATGCAGCTGCGAATCCCGCGACCCCGGCCAAGGGTTAGGAGAAGGAACACCGTGGGTTTTTAGCCGGTAAGAGTCCGGCATACCCCTTCGCCCTCCCCGGGCGAAGGGCATCCATGAGGATGTTCCCAAGAAAAAAAAAGGCTCTGATAGGGATAGCTGTTAAAAAGGCCGCAACGGTTATTAATCTAAAAAAATTATACTCTTAAAAGAAAAAAAGTTACCACTATGTGAACGGAGCCGATTGTCCCCAGTACAAATGGCGCGTAACGCGCGATCCACCATTCCCGCCAAGACTTGGAAAATGGCGATCGAATACGCGTTTCTCGATAATGCCCACAATACGGCCTGAGATTGATTGATCAGCGGGTTCTGTTTGCGATTGATTCGGTATAGAATTGATTGGTTTGGAACTTGTGCTGCGAATTAAAAGCAAACACGGCGCTACAGTGGATAGTATTGTCATTTATTTGTTTTTTTACCCGACTACAGCAGAGAGGAGGGGTCATGAATCTTACGGGCTATGTATGTATGTGTGCATGTGTGAATGTAAGTTCGAGATTTCGCACAGCCTAAACTACTGAACCGATTTCAACAACTGAGGTGTCCTTGGATTGGCCTTGATCCAGAGAGTGTCTTAGGGTGCATGACGTCACAGGAAAACCATTATGGTGTGTCGCTTAACTGAGCGGTACACCATAGAGGACTGACACCAAATAATGATGAAACAATTTTTTTTTCTGACTTTTTGGTTCTGCTTCTCCATATTTGTGAACGTCCACTGCTAAACATGGATATTTCTTGGCAATGTACGGTCAAACCTTGCACAATGCCGTAATCACCACGCTGGGCAAGGAGATTGGTGATAGCGAGATATTGATGTTGTCAAGATTGCATGTAGCGGAGATGAGAATGTTGAGATGGATGTGTGGAGTGACTAGAATGGATAAGGTCAGGAATGAGTATATTAGAGGAAGTATGAAAGTAGCGCCAGTTCCAGAACAGTTGAAAGGGAATCGTTTGTCTTGGTATGGGCATGTAAAGAGGAGAGATGAAACGCATGTGACAAAAAGAGTTATGAATATATGTAAATGTGGATGGATGGAGAGGAAGAGGGAGGACAAAGAAAAGATGGATGGATGGCGTGAAGAATGATATGAAAGAGAAGGGTGTCAGTGATATCATGACGGTTGACAGGACGGAATGGAAGAAGAAAACGTGTTGCGCCGACCCCAAGTAACATGGGATAAGGGCAGGAAGAAGAAGAAGTAAGAAGAAGACGGGGCTTTGCACTATGTTTGTAATTCGTGTAATTCTTTCAAACCGCGTGATCTACTGGCACAGATTGACCAGGCATGGGAATTTTTCAGTTTCTACAAAAAACAATTTTCAAGATGAATACATCATGGTCTTCTGTTTTTGAGTTAGGTAACTATGTGCCCGTCAGCTGTGTCGTGCCGTGTTTTCATTAATTTATGCGTGGCATCGAAATGTTCTATCACATAATATTATTTTTATTTGCAAATTCTTTTTGCTTATTTTTTATTAAAACCTTATGAGGTGGTTTAGATACGCTGACTTACCAAAACCGCACGAAAGAAAAGAATTTTATTTTGTTAAATAGTTATTTAATCAAGCTAAATCCCGTGCGGGGTTAATCTACACTATTAATACTCGTACATCATGTTGTTTCAAAATTACATGAATTCATTTACACTCTGTATAATCCATTTTCTGGGAGGAGGGATTGACCTTTCCTTCTGGGAACTTCACGTCACAATCATGGCATTTATTTATAGCGATACTAAAAACATAAAACAAACTAGGTACCTATAAAAAACCACAAACTTTTCGCGCCTAAAATATTCGTTTCAATCAGCACGAAGGTTTTATTTACGGCGTAAAAAGGGATATCTATAACATTAATATAGAATAACGGCTGAATAAACCCTCGACGCCGATACTCGGATGATGGATGGACTCTGAAGGGACTATTCAATCAAGCACTCGCGGAAAATGCCCCCTCATGCTTAAATCTTACCACTACTATTTGTATTTTTGTATAAGTCGCGCGGAGAAGGTTTGCCGATGGCCTCATGACGTCACGCGTCGATGGTCGGTACGATTCAGACGAGCGCGGGTTGCGGTCGGTGAAGTGGGAGGCGCAGTCATCGGCAAACCTTCTGCGCGCGACTAGTAATGTAATAAATTGGCATAAACACACATCAAAAAAAGTTTGCGATCACTAGCTTAAGCTGACATAATTTTTTAAATTGAACTTTATCAAGAAAAAATCATTGTTGTGTGTTTTTTTTTAAATAGAAATACCCAGTTTTAAGAATCTAAAAAGAAGAAGAAATCATAATTCTACCGTAACAAAAAAGATTTCGATTTTTCAAAGTGATCGCAAACTTTTTTTGATGTGTGTAGGCCGATTTGCCACCCGAGGGGAACCTGTAATCGCCGCCCATCATCAACCGCATCCCATCCTGCAATCCCAAGACTATTGTTGATGCGTTGCCAACACTAGAGACAAATATGAAAAGTATCATGTGCTGTAATTTCGCCAGCACCCATAACCTACTATTTTTATTCTGTGCCCATACCATAACCAGACTATTGTTTGGCGTGAGATAATTAAATAGATATTGTAATAGTACTTCCCAGGACGAATTTTTTCATAAAAAACTTAACTATACAAAATTTACACGTGATAATGTTTAAAAGGACTTTCAAATTCATGCATTAACAACAACAAATGTTTAAGGTACAACTACTTCAAAAATAATGCTTTCCACTACAAAATTAATGGCATGCACTATAATCAATCATAGAACCATTTGTTTCTGAACGCACGAATGCTGGAAAGTGATCAGCGAAGCGAATCGTTTCTGCCACTGTTTCTGCACCTGCTGCGCGGTACCGCTCGCTTCGTTCGCTCGGCTCGTGCGTTAAGAGGTCACAGTTCTAACATAACTTAACCTACCTTTTAGCTATCTGTTTGTTTATAAAAATATAGATTCGGGTCTATGTAGTGGTCACGGGTAGAGTCTACATGTGACCACGACCGGTGTAATTCGGCAGAAACGTCGGGATAAAAAGGTATTTTAGGCCTCTTAAAGTTTACAACTTTAAACTTAAAGTTTACAAATCGCGAAAGTTTATGAACATTTAAGTATCTGTTTATTATTTAATTGCTTATTGCGGGGGACTTTGAAGTTAGAAGCATTAAAATTATAGTGCAAAACAATTTTTTCTTTAAAAGTTAGAAGTATTAAAATTAAAGTACAAACTATTAATTTTACAGCTAAACCTTTTTAAAGTAGTTACGAACTATTCTTTTTAAAGTTCTTTTATGTATAGCTGAATTAAAATCCGTGTTATCAACATCACTTGAACCTTTTTTCTGCAAATACCATATCGATTGTAACTCGATTCAACTTATTCGCACCACTAGTAGCGGTTCAATGGAAATAGATTTAAATGAAAACGTTTGGTAGCACATTCGTTCCGGCAAAATCCTTCTGTTATAACTTTTATACGATCCGATTTATTTATATGGATTCTGTTGAATACCTGAGATTTGGTATAAAATTCGTATTTTGCAGTAAAAGTATGATTTTAGAGGGAGGCGAGAAATTGAAAGGGTTTACTTAGCAGGTTTTGAGGTGTAATAATGATTTTTGAACCAGGGGCACGGAAGTGCTCCCGCTAAAGTCGATAGGTACACCCTTTTCTCGAAGCCACTCGAGGCATTTTTCAGCCCTATGTCTATGTACTCGTAACAGATAAGAGTGAAAACCTGAAAATTTTGTTACAGAGAGAACTTACGTCGCTCGGGAGTGAAAACCTCGGGAATGCAACTTGGTAATTTTTATGTTATCACGACTTCAAGGGACTATATCTTAGAGGAGAGTCGCTCTATGTGAAATTAGTTTGTAGACACTGAAACTAGTCTTTATTGGGTATATAACATTTATGATAAATATAATTGACTAACTTTTGCCCGCGACTTATTCCGCGTGAAAGCCCACAGGAACTGTGCAATGAACAAATGCATTCCCGAGGTTTTCACTCCCGGGCGACGTTATTGTGTTTAACTAAACTAACTAAATTGCCAAATTACAAGTTTCTAACTGAAATAGCTTACAAAATATCTGCTATCAAAGTATCACTGACTCACCGATCATCAAAATTCTAAGGTACTTCTAGTAGATCCAAAAACTTGATATTTGGCAAACATTTGTTTTAGAAGGAAAAATTATAAAATCTTGTAATATTTTCTCGGTTAATGATTATTAGACAATTACTATTATGCTTATCACTATGTAGTGATAAGCATAATAGTATAAAACAAAGTCGCTTCCCGCCGTCTGTCCCTCCCTATGAAACTACGCAACGGATTTTGATGAGGTTTTTTTCAATAGATAAAGTGATTCAAGAGGAAGGTTTTAAGCTATAAAACGTACACGTGCAAATCCGGGGCGGGTCGCTAGTGTAGTATATGTAGATGACATTGTTATTTTCCGACTGCGTTTCACTCGCACTTGACCGATTTTTCTGAATTAGTACTGTCTGTCAATAATGTCTGTGTGTTTCAATTGTTTTTCATAAAACGAAACTAGATGGCGTTAGTAGAACAAATGAACGCTTTAGTTTTGTTACATGGCAAAAGAGAAAGATAGACAGTGGGATTTGCGGAAATCGGTAGCCATTCTGCAAGTAATGGAACCACCTAAAAAAGAAATGAGATCCCATCAAAAACATTCATGTAATGTATATACGGCGTGATAGCTAAGTTCGAAAAATATCTGAAATAAAATGCCAGACTTAGCTCTACATTAGATCTCAGAACTTATTACGACAGAGTTGCGAGACTTGCCTTTTTTTACATGAATGTTTTTAATGAGAGTAAAACTTTCGTGAGATACATTAATACATATTTTTGTTTACGGTTTACACACATGTATTTTTCGGGATTGCCCGACTAGTTTCGGACCTAAACAGGGGGTTTACTCCCTAAGCACGAAGTCCGTGGTTTCGGCCTTAGTTTCGAGCATTTCCTACTCCCTATCACCTACGGACATACGATTATTTCGGGGCCCGAACTAAGAATGAATGACAACACGATTTGACAGTTGTCCCTACTACCGATGTGTTTTTTCCCATCCGAAATGTTGAACTTGACACTTGTTTTGTTCACTCCTACGTTTCGGGCTACTTTCGGACGGGCGACTAACTTCGTTGACGGACTTAGGGAGTAGGCCCTAGAGCCCTTAATCATCACTTGAACACGCGGTGAAGTCGAGAGTCGAACTTGACCTAAGTGGCCGAAAAATAACCACGTATTGGAAGAAGGATTATACAGTAGGTATGTTGCTATTAACAGATAAGAGGACCGTCCTCTTGACAGAATACGACACCCACAGGGGGAAGGGGTGGCCTACGAGTAGCCGGGAAGCTCATCTAGTTCTCCATTGCTCGATTCTGTTGCTTTGTGAGTATAAATTAATTAACATTGTAGATAATTGAATGTCATCGTTGAGGGTAGTGGAAACTATTTAATATGCGGTGGGGCAGGACCCCAATTCTCTTAAAAGTAATCTTGATAAATCGCAACTGAACAAAGACCGAACCGTTCATTCAGACAGTTTTCCATTTCAAAAGCTGTCAAATTGATTGACACAAAAAACAAAATCAATCATTTTGACAGTTTTCGTAAATAAAGGCTGACTGACGGTTGTGGTTCGATTGCGTTTGGCAACAATTTATTTTAGGAGAATTAGGGCCCAGGTATACTACTTTGGCTGTTACAATTAATACATGCGTTGTGTACTGCTATTTTTTTTTATAGACTTTGCCCCTCTTTAGTGTTTCTCGTGTGTAGTGGGTGCGTTTACAGACACAAATCTCACATACACAAACTCCCAGACTCGAAACAACTATCTGTAGGCCGTACACATTTTTGTTCTGTGTGGGAATCGAGGGAAAGCGCTCAGCCATTGCAAACGTGTCGTCGTTTCCAAAAAATATTGTTATTGTTGTATGTTATTAAATTACAAATCGGTGGGCGACGTACTGTTCTCCCAGCTAGGTTATTTGAGTGTTATATTTTAGTGTTTCACAATGAACATGGCCAAACCATATCCATTAATGTACGTCTTCAGCGGTTAGCTCTTATCGTCGCCTGTTCCCTTGGTACTCGGCCGGTATTCGCTTATTACCATATAAATTAGTTCTTCCAATTAGCCCCGTGTAGCCACAAGATTTAGCGCCTTAAGCCTGATAAAGTCTTGGATGTTACGTTAACTGAATGAGTTAACAGATTAAAACCATGATTTTTATGATTATTTCAGAACTTTTATAATATATACTGTAGCTTTTGAAATATGTTGTGCGGTTTTTCTATTCTTACACCTATTTGAAAATGGCACAGTTAGAGCTCTTACACACCACGTTTTTTTCAGGCGCCGTCAACGCGCGTTTCGAAATCGCTCGTTGTCGGCGCTGCTAAACTTGAAATAGGCAGATTACTTGCGATTGCATCGCTGGAAACTCACGAGAAATGCGCTACAGACGCGCGTGAGCAATCCCTTGCAAAGTAAAACGCGAGTAGCACGCGCGCGAAGGAGCGTGTATCGCGCTACAGACGCGCGTGAGCTCGTCCTTGGATTAAAACGCGCTGTACGTACCTATGTCACTTGTGTTTGCAGCTGAAGAGACGCGCTGTGCCAGCGCGTCTGTATCGATGTAACTCCGCGCTACGAGCGCGTCGACAGCTCGCGAAAAATCGTCGTCTGCATACTACAATTTTATGAACGTGTGAATAGGTAAATTGGTTGCGATAACATCGCGTTTGCAACGCGTTATAGTTGCGTGCGACGCGCGTCGACAGCGCCTGAAAAAAATGTGGTGTGTAAGAGCCCTTATGGAATCGCTTTCGGTGTCTGTTATTATGATTCGGCTGATGTTGACTGCGGAGCCACTCATGATTATTTTAAGTGCTTTCATTTTTCCAATCATTTTTATTCCTATCTACCAAAAAACTTCTTCCAAGATTTTGGTGTAGACGTAGTCTTGGGTTTAGCCGGCAGACTAATTTATATGCAAATACGCCAGTGCGGGTACTAGGAGAACAGGGTGTGACAGGAGGACAGGTGGTGAGACGTGATGCATTTGCGAAAATGAGGATACGTTGTGGCTTTGAAAAAAGCGGTATTTAGAAAAGACTCAGAATAATAAGGGTTCGATTCCCACACGGAACAAAAATTTGTATGGCCTACAGGTGGTTGTTTCGGGTCTGGGCGTTTGTTTGTGAGATTTGTGTCTGTAAACGCACCCACGATACAAGAGAAATCTTAGTGTGGGGCAACGTTTAAAAAAAAAAAAAAAGCGAAAAACCGACGCCTTGTAGAATCAGAAAGCAAAGTAAAGTAGCGAAGAAACAATGGCTTCGTGCTATTCCGTAGGTAGATACAGGATCAAAAGGAGTGGCTTACTAAACATGAGGTTTATCAGCAGTGGATGGACAAGGTGAAAATGAAGTAGAAACCGAGAATCCGCAAATCCCTTCAGGGATAGTACGACCGAAATGTTATGGCCGCCCTGAACTTGGTGCAAGTGGTTGCTTAATTGTTTTTTTTGTATTATTTAAACGGTTTTTGATTAACATAATCTTAGGACTGGCCATTTTAAACAAAGTTTATATCATAGTTTCTGAGTACACTTGCGCGGAAGTTTGGAGAGTGTATGTTCAGGGCGGCCAAATTATTTCAGCCGTACTGCAGATAGATCCCATACCTATATAGACCTCCAGGAGTTACTTCGCTGCCCCCATCGAACAGTATCGTAATGCACTATTACAATATTTTGCCTTTTGATAGCATTTTCGTTAGTTAGAACTCCAATTACATCGTGTTTTTTTTTTGGATTTTTAATTTTTTTATTTACGAAATTAGCAAAATCACAATGAATTTAACCGGTATCGCCCCACGCGACGACCCGGATCGTCAGTGCCATTGTTTATCTATTGTGTCTATAATTACAGTACTACACAGGTTAACATTATTATTCCATTATAATAAAAATACAGCTCATACTCGAAAGAAAATTACAGGCAATGACGGATTTTACAATGACCAACTCTTACCTTATGTTACGATTAGGTACGTTACTACATACACGTGTGCAATTATTATGTGTGATAAAAAAGTATCCTACCTGTGTCAGTGAAGCCAGAAATTCTAATGCTATACATTGCCGCCCGTTTTAGAGCCTTGGACAGGCGATAACACCAGAAAAGGGCTGACAAGTTAAGCGGGCGTCCAAAACTTTTGGACAATGCGAATCCCCATTATTTCAACACATTCCTTTGTGTCGGTATGTTAATTCAATTTGAGGGAGGGTATTGGGCGTTTCTCCGAATCCTCGTAAAGGGAAAGGACCAAACAGAATGCTGATAGCTGATAATTAAGGAAATTAAAAAGTTTCACGATGGCGGAATGATGTGATTAGGGAGATTTTGTGATGTGAATCAAAAAATTCCAACAGAAACATTTGATTAAAAAAAAAGTTAAAAAAGAACTTATTAGAACCGACAGCTGTGAAATTCAATTCATTTATTCACCATTAATAGAGTAATTTATATCGTGTTAAATGTCCTTATATCTATTTAGCATGTGGCGGCATCTATCCACGCCACATGCGAACTACGCAACACCCCGGTGGTGTAGACGACTACAGCGACAATATCGACAACTCTCATAGATGACAGTTCCTACATCGCGCTATCATAATTTAACACGCAGATAGTCTATAAGTTACTGCAAAAGCCCGAATATTGGTAAATCCTAGGTTTTACTGGTAAATCTTAGGATTTACCAACATCAGTTGGTAAATGTAAGGTTTAATATAAAATGTGTCAATTTTTCGGGCTTTTACCATTAGAGGTTGGCAAATGCTAGGTTTTACCAATAACGATTAGTAAATGTTGGTTTTGAGAATAAAACAATATTATGTAATTAGAAAGTATTTATTTGCTTTTCATTAATTGTTCTTATCATTTGGTATCATTAATTGTCATTTATTAATAGTAAAAATACCTAAATATCTTAAAACATTTTCGAAACAGTAAAATATGCATAAAATAAAAATTTCTTCTGGCAAACACCTACGCTGGCTTAGCTAATTGTTCATAAATTGTTCTTATCATTTGGTTTTATTAATTGTTTCGGCATGACTAGTTTCAACATTTACCGTGTCTCTGAGGTAAAACCTAGGATTTACCGAGTGAATGCTAGTAAAAGACCGAAATTAACGATTATCACAGAACAATTTGGACTTTTACCAATAGGACTTGGTAAATCTTAGGTTTTACTGGAAAATCTTTGGATTTTATTTCGAGCATTTACAGTAACATATATACAACCTCCCAACATCTACTGTTCGGCATTAGCCCGCCAGGCATAAGACTCCGCCTGGTTGGAGGATCCTCCCTTTGATTGAAGGAACACCACACCTCGTTCCTCCACAAGTCTATTGACGGCATGTGAAACTTGGTAATCATTAGCAAAATGTCCAAACTAAAAATAATTCGTAACAACGTGACAAAAAAAGAAAATACAATTCATAATTAGCGTCCACAAAATAAGGTCCAAGAAAAAACTGGATTACTAATCCGAGTAAGGTACTGTTAGCACGGAGCGCTAAGTTTTGTCATAAGCGGACGTTTCCGCCAAATGTGGCCCTACCATAATAAAGCAAAAATATTGCGTTTGCAATATACTTTACAATAAGGGTACACTCACACACATAAGTCGCGTTGCCGTCAAGTGGCCGTCGTGTACGTGAATAAATGTCAGTTAGAGCAACGTCAAAGTCGAAGTCAAAGTGTTTTACATCAATTAAGTGCACAGTTCCAAAAGGTAGGTTCTATGGAGAAGAGCCGGCAAGAAACTCCATGAATACTCTTTTTTTAAATAGTAAATCATGACAATTCAATTACAGTAGTGTGAGAAATAGTATGAGAATAATGCTGGTTAATGTAAGAAACAAACTCACATAAGAGTAGTAACAAATAGAAAAATATGGCTTTTGTGATTGTCATAGCAGTTAAGAGCTGACCAGTCCCGACAGATGGCACCCGTTCACGAGTATGACATGCACATCCGCATCGCTCAACTCAACCATATCGTGGGGAATTCAATAAGCAACGTTCTATCCATGTTTCGTTCTCGACCAGAAGCGTTTGAAGTGCCAGTGACTCAACGTTGACTGAGACGCGCCGGCCGTGTCGGTGACTGATGACGTGTGGGACCGACGTCCTACAAGTTCTGCAACTATATTTTTTGACGACACTGATAGGCGACTCGACAGTACTTGACTGATGTGTGTGACCTTTTGTTTTATGGTGCTTGAGACATACTTTATTATTCGGTTCCCATGAACAAAAACGAACTGATTTGCTTACCGATGGTAGCATTTTTTATTGCCAAACTGGGGTTAAAAATGGACTCGTTAGCTAATTTTACCTGTGATAGCTACTAACGTATGGGAAGATCTACTATGCAAAGCCTTCGTCAAACGTCTTTGCTTCATTATTGGTAAAGATACAATAGTCTTAACTGTAACTAATAACACTCGATAAATTCTAGGAATCGGCTATAATGCTTTTTTTTAAAAAAAAATTATTTATGTAGTTACAGTGTTTTCTTAATATTACATCTGCCAAACTGCAGAGCAGTTTGTCGGCTTGTTGGGTTTGGCGGCTTGTTTCCCACGGTGCGTGATATCGCGCACCGCGCCACACGAGCTCGCACCCGCGCACCATGGGAAGCGACTCATCCGTGGTAACGGGTACGTACGGAGCGGTGCACCGTATCCGCCGCGAGTCGGTAAATTCAATGTCGGTAAATTTGGAATGAAAAAACTCTCATAATGTGGCTTCCCACGGTGCGTGATTTTACGGATGATACCACTCACAGCCGGTGCGCGATATCACGCACCATGGGAAGCCAGCTTTACACAATTTCTGTCTTAAGCAGATTGTATTTATTATTATAAACCAGTCATAACAGCTCTGTCCTCATAAAATTTCTTAACTTTCCGAGAAAAGTATCCTATATGTTAATCCAGGATAAGGTAAGGATCGTTACATGTGTCGTTCTGCAGTTTCTGCCTACCCCCACAGGAAAAAGGCGTGAGTTTATACGTGTATGTATGTACAGCCGTTACGGTGTGATTGAGTAATAAAAATACAACATAAAACATATTTTTCTTCTCTGCATGGCTCAACTAAATCAAGTATGATCAGGTGACCACCTCGATGCCTTTGTCTGTAGCCTGCATAATGTCTACCCGAGAACACAGTTGGGTATAACGGGCAAGATATCAAATGGGACATAGCATGCATGGGGCCTCAATAATTACACTGGGTTTTCGATGCGTTGATAATTATCCACTTAGCTAAATAAGTGTCCTTGCAGCGACCAACGGGTGTCTAACTTGCGAGTTATGGATGGATTTTGATAGCCGTTGAGCTTGCCGTCCATGCAGGAACCCTCCTGCATGGACGGCATGTAACCTCCACCCGTTTTACGAGTGTGTCCAATAATTACGTTTAATTCAGAATAAAATAAGCGACTATGCGGAGGCACACTCCCCGTGGGGAGTGTAATAGAACATTCCCCATCCCCACACACCTATATGGGCGCGTTCCAAAATGCATACAATCAAAGAATCGAAACATTACTTTATTGTAAAAATATATTTCTTTTTTTTGTAATATTGGTGTAGTTATAATTGCTAGTATTTCAATTTAGTTGTAAGGATAGTTTTTAGTTATTTAATTAAGGTTTAAGGTTTTTGAACTATATTAATTAACAAAACATAATTAGTCATATAACGTTTCGTTACGGGGTCCGAGTTCGATCCAAACCCGCACTTCTGTCCTTTCGAATTCATGTAGGTACAGATTATAAATTGATTATCACTTGCATTAACGATGGCGGAAAATAAATATCGTAAGGAAACCTGGGGGCCAATTCGATTGTTGCCCAAACGCAAACGAACCACAACTGGCAGTCAGTTTTTGTTGACGAAAACTGTCAAAACGATTGGTTTTGTTTTTTGTGTCAAATAATTTGACAGCTTTTGAAATTGAAAACTGTCTGAATGAACGGTTCGGCCTTGTTCGGTTGCGATTTATTAAGATTTCTTTTAGGAGAATTGGGCCCCTGCACACCTGAGAGGGTTCCATGAAGTTTTCAATGATGTGTGTTGTCCACCAACCCGCACCAGGCTAGCGTTGTGGACCAAGGCCTATACAGTCTTCATTCTGGGAAGGTGTCCGTGGTCAGCAGTGGGAAAGTAATGGGCTGATTATTTATGTTAATAGACAGATTACCGTCCGCGAGGCCTAAGATGAGCTTTGCATTTGTGTGAGAATGAATGCAGACGCGTCCTTTAGTTGGTGTAAACCGGTATATACTGCTTTTTGGCAATCGATTCTATGTGCACTCACACAAATGCAAAGCTCAGCTTACGCCTCGCCAGTTGTACTTGTGGTGACTGAAATAATTCTCAAAGTATTTATTAACGCGCGTTTACAGTTTCACACAAAATACACATTGTTTTGCTATGATTTTTCTTAAAATCTAAAACAGCATTCTAATTGCGCAACACACTCGTAATCGCAATGGCTTTGATTTTGACATGTCAATAATTTCCGTAGAAATGTTTTTATAAACAATCCGACTTCTCCACAATTATGTACCAAGCAATGAATTTTATTTTTGACACATCAACTGTCATAATTGATGTTGGTTACGTTACGCAATTGCTCTGCTGTTCAGTATATTCATCATCAGCTTCAAATATAAAGGGAATCTTGAGGAAATACACGTTTCAATAAATAAACTCTGACGTGTGTAATGGTGTGATGATGGCGTCAGGCGGCCATTTTGTTTCGTTCCGCGTTTGTTGCGATGACAGACACACTCATAAATATACGCGTTAGAAAACATTCTATGTAAACAAAATATTTTAGTTCCGTGTGGATTCCGACAAAGTATAGGCTACGTCCTCTCCATTTGTTGACAGTGGGTGTCATAAAAGGTGACTGCTAACTTCAAAACTCAAATATTCAAAATAGACGAGAATTACATAAACCCTGTAAGTTGATTCCTGACTTTTCTCTACAAAACGTTACCATACAAAGAATATCAAATATTTTTGAAAAACAAAGCTTTGGTATTATTCCTATTTTACGGTTTTTGATGATGTCGTTTACGTTTTTTCGATACCAGTCTCCTTACGGCTACAATTTACAAAATGACCGCTACGTTAGGACTCATCTTTCGTTGAACAGAAGAACGCCAAGAAGATGGGCAGCACCGTCTCTTGTCTAGTAATAACTGTGGGAGAA
Source organism: Amphipyra tragopoginis (assembly GCA_905220435.1). Taxonomy (NCBI): domain Eukaryota; kingdom Metazoa; phylum Arthropoda; class Insecta; order Lepidoptera; family Noctuidae; genus Amphipyra; species Amphipyra tragopoginis. Next base: position 10,246,260 of record HG992011.1, read on the forward strand.
GGTGAACAATAACATGTTGTTTGAAGGAAACACCAATAAATTGTCACTATTTTATCTTTTATTATGTGTTGTGTTTGTAAATAAATTATGAAAAAAAAAAACTTGTAACACTCACACGTAGTATTGGTAATAGTTACTTCAGAAAGCAATACTGCACAGACGTCATACAAAATTAAATCTGTGCAATACTGTATTAGAGCTGTACTGTGAGTGTTGGTGACAACAAAGTCAAACTCCCCACATCGGTGATGACGCTGCTCTTTTTTATTCTTCATTTGGCTACTGATTCGATGATGACATGACGTCGTATCTGCCAGCGTCATGGATGCCGGTCCGTCAGCCGCCAAACCACATGACATCTGTCAAAGGCTCCTTGGTCAACGGGGAGAGTGCCGAACATAGACGATGTAAACATTCATTCGGGACTGCTAAATATTCAGTGTAGCTCCTTACCCATGAGCCCCCGATTCAGAACCATTGCTATAAGTTAAATTGTTGTCGACCAATTGGGTTTGCTATCCCGTTTTGTCTACGATTCTCATAACGAGAGAAAAAGAGATACCTAACAAATCAAACCGTTTAGGTGGCTTCCCACGGTGCGTGATATCGCGCCCCGCGATGCACGAGATCGCACCGTGCGTCGTATCCGCCACGAGTTGGTTGGTAACTTCAAAGGTGCGGTGCGAGCACGGTGCATGTGAATATGGTCTCTGACATTTTGGAATGACAAAATAGCTTCGAATCACGCACCTACATATGGTACCTATGTCTACACCAGTGCGCTTTCATGGTCATCTTGCGCTTTCAACTTTTAATTCCTCTTGCGTCAAGCACATGCAATATTGATTGCCATAAGACGCATGCAGCTTATCGTCTACACCGGTGCGCCTCGGTCAGTCGTCAAGATGGACGCTTGTGAACTTGTAGCTATCTGTGCGGCATATTTAGACGGATTAGCGTGCGCTAGGAGCATGCGCTTTTGTCGAACTAGTATTAAGGCATGCGCTATTGCATGCGCTATGGCGCTTTACGCATGCTTCAGACGAAGACGCAAGATGAACATGAAAGCGCACTGGTGTAGTGTTGGAAGAGCTTCGGTGCGGCGCGTGGCTGTGTGTGGTCGTCGGCTGTGCGAAGTATCATCCGTAAAATCACGCACCGTAGGAAGCCACCTTTTGACAATTAAATTATCGAATCGTTCTGAATGAGGGGGCTGTAGTCATCTGCCTAGCCCTTTCCAGTTGGTCGGCTTCCAGTCTAGTCAGATGCGGCTGAATAACCAGTACCTATTTTACACAGAGCGACTGCCATTGTCCTTCTCAACCTAATTACTGGATAACCGATACCCCGATGTAGGTATAGTATACAATCAAATATTACGATTCCTATCAGGGCCAGATTGAAACCACTATTACGATGGGTTTACGATAGTAGGGTAGGTAGTATCCACTCAGACAAAGGACTTCGCATAAATTAACATATAAATCACTTTGGTTTGAACAAGCAATAACCTTTCAGTTGAATTTAGAAGTTTTAGGACACGTTACAATGAATTAAATAGTTGCGGAATATCAGGATTTTGATTATTTTTTAACCGACTTAAAAAGAGGTGGTTCTCAAATCAACGTGTATTTTTTTTGTATGTTGGTTCAGCAGTATCGTCGTTAATAGGGTATTTCACTGAAAAAATCGAATTAGTCCGTCAGTTAGATTATCAAAAAATACTTGACCCGTATTTCTTCTTTTGTTACGTTAACCAATATTGACGAAAATGCGACACTTTTAAATTGGCATAACGTCACAAGCAAGTACAATTTTTACTTGCTTCTGACGTCACAAGCCCCCACTCTCGAGCTCTGATGCGTTTTATTTTTCCAAATATTCATAGATTTAACAAAAGAAAAAATACGTGTCCATTATTTTTCAAAACTCTAACTGGCGAACTAATTAGATTTGCAATTTATTGATGCGGTCAACGTGCCTATCGTAAATCGATTTTAATGATTATTTTTTTGTTTGAAAGAGTATTCTTCTGAGTTGGTCACATTTAAGATCTGATGAAAACCTACGGAGATAGGAATGGATAACAGCAAATTAGTCTCGATTGCTGTAATCGCATGTTAATCAAAATAGAATGATAAAATTACCAAAAAAAAAAGAAGAAAAACCGACTTAAAAAATGTTATCAGTTTTTTTCTTCGCATTTTTTTTGTTCTTATTTTTGTATTAAAGTGTGGGCCTAGGACGACATTCACTTCTTATTTTTCAGTAGACGATTCAGGAAACGACTGCGGAATGTGGATAATTTGGGAGATGGTGCGGTTACCAATGACAGGCATTTGCCGCATTTGACAGGCATTTTAAGACAGGGTTGTAACGGATGTCATTAAGCGCATGAAGGGTTTGACATGACCGGTTTTAAGGATGTGGGTGAGGATACGGATGTAAGAAAATAACGTTTTGAGGATGTAGGTTAGAGTGTGAATCCGGACGCGGATAAGGCCTCATTTACATACAACATATGGCTTTGTATGAGTGCGTTTACGGAGAAGCGATTTTACACGCGTTTGCTTGAAATGCAGGCGGAGCCCGCGGATGACATCGCCGCGTCGCACGCGACGTTTATCGCGGCGGCGCACGCAGCGGTGCGACCAGCTATTCCTGCAATTCTCCGTTCACTGTAAAACGTAGCGTCACACGCGGCGGTGCCCGCGGCGTCGCACGCCCCGCATCTTCATAAACAACATTGTACATTGTTTGCGCGTGTGATGATGCGGGCCACTGCACGCGCCGCCTGTCTGTAAACTGAAAACACGCGTATGACGCGCCGCGAGACGCCACGCCGCACGAGACGCGCGACGCCCTGCGTCTCCGTAAACGAGGCCTAAGTCCGACATTAATCTGAGACAGGCATTCATTATTCCTGCAAAACGCAGGTCTGCAACTTATGATACTCCCACACTGAGGTTACAGAATGTTATACAAGGTTAGTCTGAAAGGGGGTACTAATCCGCAAGCCACTTAGAGCTCTCACACACCACGTTTTTTCAGGCGCCGTCGACGCGCGTTTCGCTATCGCGCGTTGTCGGCGCTGCTAAACTTGAAATAGGCAGATTACTTGCGATTGCATCGCTGTAAACTCACGAGAAACGCGCTACAGACGCGCGTGAGCAACTCTCTTTGCAAAGTAAAACGCGTGTAGCAGGCGCGCGAAGGAGCGTGTATCGCGCTACAGACGCGCGTGTCGGCAAGTAACCGATTAAAACGCGCTGTACGTATGTGTTTGCAGCTAAAGAGACGCGCTGTACCAGCGCATCTGTATCGATGTAACTCCGCGCTACGAGCGCGTCGACAGCTCGCGAAAAAGTCGTCGTCTACATACTACAATTTTATGAACGTGTGAATAGGTAAATTGGTTGCGATAACATCGCGTTTGCAGCGCGTTATAGTAGCGTGTGACGTGCGTCGACAGCGCCTGAAAAAAACGTGGTGTGTAACAGCCCTTAAACTATCACTGATGACTATTTTAAAGCAAGTGTTAAATTTTCAAAATTCGATAATTTTGATACCCATGCAAAATTATTTTTGTTTTTCAAAAAATCTTCATCCTTTCTTTAGTTACGACTTCAAAAAATGGAGCACCCCATTCGTTACCCCAAATATGACCTAAAATGTAAACACAGCTGATCATAGCTGAGGATAGATAGGTTTTAGCGTATTTTTTATGAAATTTTTGAACAGCCATTTCTCTTAAACTGTTGACTTTTGGGGAATGTTGTAGAACAAAAGTTATTCGTTATTATGGGTACTTTAACACCCCTTCGGATTAGTATCCCCTTCTAACTAACCTTGTATAAATTGTTACACAACAAAAAACTGTTATTTAACAAAAAACCTAAACAAAATGTAAAAGTTATAGAAATCATATCAACCTTTATACCTACTTTCGTTCACTAGACTGGAACTAGGAAAGTGACGCCACAGTATACAGGGTGTAAAAGAATTCGTGTAATTCCTTCAAACCGCGTGATCTACTGGTGACACTGATTGACCCTGCATATGTTTTTTTCAGAATCAACAAAAAAAAGTTTTCAAAAAATGACACATGGTATTCTGTATCTGAGTAATTTTAGCGTCCCGAGTTAAATGGCTGCGTGGAGCGGTATCGCGCTAGTCGTGCCCGTCAGCTGTGTCGCCGTACTATTTATTTATTTCGGGATAAAAAACCTTCATTCATTTATACGTGGCATCGAAATTTTCTATCACATAAAAATATTATTTGGGAATAAAAAAGTTTATTTTTATTTTAATTCAATCTAAATCCCGCGCGGGGTTAATCTATACCATTATTAGATCATGTGGTTAAACCACAGTGGTTTGAAGGAATTACACGAATTCATGAAAGTCCGCGTGGTTGTCACTCGCGTATTCCGTATTTTTCAGGATAAAATTAGCCTATGTCCTTCTCCAGGTTCCAGACTATCTCTGTACTAAGTTTCATCAAAATCGGTTCAGCGGTTTAGGCGTGAAAGCGTCACAGACAGACAGAGTTACTTTCGCATTTACAATATTAGTAGGGATCACTTAGCATAACTTATTACTTATCGTTAATTATTCAATTAAAATTTGATGTATGTGTAATCGTTCGTTAAGCTATTAATTAAGATAATTTAGTAGCGACGTGCTAAAGCTGTTAGGTTGATGTGCTGTTATAACGCTAATATTAATAATATATCAGCCTATAATTGCCTCACTGCAGGGCAAAGTCCTCTTTTCATACAGAGACTAGTGTTGCCTAACTATCGATATACCTATCGATAGTTGATCTCGAAAACTAGTAACAATAATCGATGGGGCTATCGATAGTATTGACAGTGATTGTAGTACAATCAATACTATCGATACTCAATAGTATCAATACTATTGCTTTCCGTCAATAGTATTACCACAGTCTACCTGTATCTTACTCCTCACAGTCGGTCAACGTAGAACATTGTCGCAGAGCAATCGTGCGGGGGTTGCGGGCCGAAGGAGCGGAGGCTATGTCCCGAGTAGCCATACTGCATACTTGGGACATAACAACCGCCACTACATAATTTTGACATTTCATAGGACCTGTCAAATGTATGGACGTCGACCCACTGTACGTAGTAAGTAGGTACACTGTGGTATTACCTTATTTTTTTCGATCGATACTATCGATGGTATTGTTAAATTCCAACAATATCGATAGCCCTATCGATATTGTTACTAGTTTTCGAGGTCATGATGTATTGACAACCTATCGATGATCGATAGACAATCGATAGTTAGCCCACACTACTTTTGACAATAGGTTGGCGATTAAGGTCCAGTTCCCTTAAGTCAATTCATACTAGCGCAGATTCGAAGCACATCGAAGCGTTAACCTGAAACCTAACATCGCAAATTCACCCTTATCTCCATAACGTAATGCGCATATTACTTCTGAGATAAAAAGAAGACGCGCGAATTCGCACGCATTCGACGGAATTATATTGTTATGCAACTGCCTATTGCCAGGTAGTATGAGTTCTTCATGCTCACTAAAATGTCCTGCTGACGGTGGCGTCGTGCATCCGATCGTTGAGTTCCCTGCACCATGGTTGAGCAGAGCGATGCGGATGTGCACGTTATGCTCGTGAACGGGTGCCGTCTGTTGGGACTGGTCAGCTCTTAACTGCTATGGCAATCCCAAAATGCGTATTTTTCTATTTGCTAGGTACTCTTATATGAGTTTATTTCTTACATTGACCTGCATTATTCTCATACTATATTTCTCACGATACTGTAGTGAAATTGTCATGAATTTAAAAAGAGTATCCATGGAGTTTCTTGCCGGTTCTTCTCCATGTGACCTACCTTTTGGAACCGCGCACCTGGTTTTGACGTTTTAAAAGCACCTGTTACTTGGTCTACTTGAAATAATAAATTTTGACTTTGAGTTTGATGCGCTTCAATTCTGCGCTAGAATGAATTGATCCTAAGATCTTTTCCTTGTGCCGTATGTCAATGGTGTCTTGAAGCAGTGATAGCCTAGTGGTTGAGGACTTGCCTGCCAATCAGAAGCGTCTGATTTCGATCCCGGTCCACATCTCTTACGCTTGCCTTTTCGAATTCTTGTGCGGGTCAGAATTTTATTATGACTTGCTTTAACTGGGAAGGAAAAACATTGGGAGGAAACTTGAGCATCTAAGACGGCTCTAAACAGTTCTTAATGGTGGGTGTAGTGCACCAACCCGCACCAGGCTGATGTGTTGTACTATGACCTAAACCCTTCTAATTCTGATAAGAGGCCCATCCATGCCCAGCAGTGGGACAGAAATAGGCGAAAACACAAATACGGTAACCATGTGATGACATCATCATCATTCAGTCGAAAGACGTCCACTGCTGGACATAGGCCTCCCCCAAGCATCGCTACATGAACCGGTGCCGTGTTTCTCGCATACATGTGATGTACATCGTTACAATGATAATCGATCATAGTGACTTGACATCACTATGTACAATATCCATGTCACGTGACAAGGTCAGTAAATGCCCCCTCAACAAACTTTGAAAGCGTGTTATCTTACAAGATACAAAACACAATCTATATAATAATATCTTCAATAATATATAATAATATAATAATATCTTCAAGATACAAATGCAGACCTAACTCCTTAAGTCGTGAAAAGTATGTTGCAATCCGCAATCGTTGCAACTTGGTGTGTAGAGATGCTCAACGCCGCCATATTCACAAGTCCGTTGAAAACGGTGACCCAGCTAAAGTCTGGAAATTTCTCAGATCAATGGGAGTTGGAAAATCGCGCCAAGATTCTATTCCTAAAGACATAGATCTTGAATTACTTAATCAACATTTCTCAACGTCACATAATTTCAATGGGGCTATTAAAGCCAAAACTTTAAATCTTCTTTCATCTTTTCCCACTCCCGATTACTCTCCATTCGTCTTTAATCAATTCTCTGCTTGTGATGTTAAAAAGAGCATAGCATCTATCACGTCCAATGCTGTTGGAAGCGACTGTGTCAGCCGCAAAATGATACTCCCTGTCCTTGACGAAATTCTCCCAGTTATTTGCCATATCCTCAATTATTCCATATCCTCTGGTGTCTTTCCTTCTTTATGGAAAGAAGCCCAAATTACCCCTTTGCCAAAAAAGTGTAATCCTATTACCTTCTCTGAGTACCGACCAATCTCCATCCTACCATTCCTATCCAAAGTCCTAGAACGTCTCATCCATAACCAGCTTAGTGCCTTTCTATGCAAAAACAATCTCCTTAATTCCTTCCAATCCGGGTTTCGTTCAGGACATAGTACTTCCACAGCTCTTGTTAACATTACTGACGATATTAGATTGGGTATGGAAAATGGAAATCTGACGGTTCTTTCCTTATTAGATTTCAGTAATGCTTTCAACACCGTCGATTTCGATATCCTGCTCGGCATACTTTGCTCTCTTAACATATCTCCAACAGTGATTAATTGGTTTCGTAGTTACCTGTGTGGCCGCCGACAACGTGTTCGCATTGAAGAGTCCTTCTCTTCATGGTGTGATACTTCTGCCGGCGTACCACAGGGGGGCGTCCTCTCTCCTCTTCTTTTCGCAATATTTATAAATTCTATTTCCAATGAACTTCTCTCATCCTACCACCTTTATGCTGATGATCTGCAAATTTATTCACAAGCACCCGTAGGCGAGTTGGCTGAGGCTGTTAATATGGTGAATAAGGATTTAGCACGTATTTCTGACTGGAGTATGGCTCATGGCTTAAAGGTTAACCCTGCGAAGACTCAAGTCATTGTTGTCGGTAGCCCTAGGCTACGCTCGAAAATTGACTGGTTACAGCTTCCCCAGATTGTTTTTGATGGTTCGACAATTCCTTTCAGCGATTCTGTGAAAGACCTGGGTATTTATGTAGACAAAGAGTTTTCTTGGGGTCCTCAGTTGCAAGAAGTAAGCCGCAAATTGTTTGCGTCAGCGGGGTCTTTACGGAGATTGCGCAATTTTCTGCCAACTGCCACTAAAACTGCGCTCGCGCAATCCCTTCTTCTTCCAATCCTTGATTATGCCGATGTCAGCTATCCTGATCTTACTGAAGTGCAGCTAGATAAGCTTGAGCGACTCCAAAACTTTTGCATCCGATTCATATTTGGTTTACGCAAATATGATCATATTTCAGAATTTCGCATTAAGCTCAAGTGGCTGCCAATCCGCCTTCGCCGGAATGCTCATATCTTATCAATGCTTTACAGTGTTCTGTTCAATCCCGCAACCCCTTCTTATCTCAAAGAACGTTTTAAGTTCCTTCATGACACTCATACTAGAGACTTAAGATCATCGGAAAATTTGAGACTTTCGATGCCCTCGCATTCTACCAAATTCTTTGACAAATCGTTTACAGTCCAGGCTGTACGTTTATGGAATGCGTTGCCGATGCCAGTAAGACAAGCTCAGTCACTGGATTCTTTTAAAAAATTAGTCAAAGATCATTTCTTCTCTCAACACACTACTATTTCTTCATGATTTTAATACCTCATCATCAACCTACCTTGTTTTTCCTTATCACATAATTATATAACATATGTATATATAAATATATACCTATATATATATAATTTTGTATGTAAGTATTATGTCTATGTATTATGTCTATGTATTGTGTGTAGTATGTATTTTGCAGCAGTACACCACGGACTACCCCCTCTATCTTATTCATTGTCTCCTTGTTCATCCAAAGGTTGTCTGGTAGATATCGCTATCAGCGATAAGACCGCCATTGTACCCTTCAATATATGTTATTGTATAAGAGCTGTGTTACAATTTTGGTGTACAATAAAGTATATTCTATTCTATTCTATTCTATTCTATCTTCTCTATTTTTGTATCGATTAATTATTTATTTTTTCACATACCGTTACAGCGGTTACAGCGATTACGCACTGCATCCGATCCGAATCCGTGAAAATACCGATCTAGATTAAAAATCTCGGACTGAATTCGGATGTTGCTTACGCACTATTCCGATCTCTGATTCAAATTCAAACAATTCAGGGGCCATCTTTGGCATATCCGTTTGGCGTCTGATTTGAATCCGAGGTAATGCGAAAGCGTTCATACAAACTGTACTACGGCTACTTCGGTCCGCCAATTTTTCTTCCGAATTAGAAACTCACGGATGACGGATAGAAATCGGATGACGGATGCCGGATGTAGTGCGTAAACTACCATACAAATAGTTCTATGGCTGCTTCGGAACGTATTTTCACGGATTCGTGTAATTGGATGCAGTGCGTAATCGCTCTTACCGTGTTCTTTCTATGCTTTTCTGTAAAATAATACAATATTGTTGTACATTTTAAATAGTCGTCAAATACTCAATTAGACATTTCCAATTTGGAAGACAGCCCCGCGTCCTTGGTTGAAGAAATCACCAAATAGTCTGTTCGCATTCCGCATATCGAGAACATTTTTTTGAGAGAGTACTTATTTCTGTTGTTGATGCTGTTGTTGGTTCTATTGTTGCTTCAGTCGAGCTTACCGCTTCGACGTTACCTCTAGTGATTTTCATCCATGGTAAATGAATAGCACCACATTTACACATAATATCGATCACAATATCCCGAATAGAATCTAAGTTGTAATCCGGCATTAGATCGGATTTCGTTTTCCATTCTCTTAGGCTTCTTGGGTACTCTGTTTTCAACTCCAATATATGTTGGAAAATCTTTGTTAGTACGCGTTTGCGCTTTCTATAATTCACTCCTTTGCACGATTCCTCGCAATACTTTGAGTTACTACGTTCGATTGCTAGAGAATTTTCTGGTTGGCTTGTTGTTTGTGAATATGCAGGATACTGACTGCAGTAACTAATACTGATTAATAAGCAGCAAATTACTGGAACGGAGAAATTGATGTTAAATGCTAATCTTCAGTTATTAGGCTAAAGTTAAAAGTGTTTGGCTGGGCTAGAATATAATACGTATACAAGGTGTAACATAAATAACGCACAAACTCTTAAGGGGTGACTGTACTCATCATTATGAACAACTTTTACTATGGGACCAAAACAGAAATCGCGAAAAAAAAAACAGCTGTTCCCTACATTTATGTTCGCATAACTCGTCAAAATGGAGGGAAAGGTTGTTTTTTTTTCGCGATTTCTGGTTTGGTCCCATAGTAAAAGTTGTTCATAATGATGAGTACAGTGAACACTTAAGAGGTTGTGCGTTATTTATGTTACACCTTGTATACATGGTTAGTAGAAAAGGGGGTACTAATCAGCGGGCCACTTAAAGTATCACTGATGACGGTTTTAAAGCAAGTGTTAAAATTCGATAATTTTCATTTGCATGTTAAAATATTTTAATTTAAGTTTTTTCAAAAATTCTTCATCCCTGCTTTAGTTACGAATTCAGAAAATGGGGTTTCTAATTTGTGAAGCCCAAATTGACCTAAAATGTAAACACAGCTGATCATAACTGAGGAAAGATAGATTTTAGCGATATTTTTATGTAATTTTTGAACAGCTATTTCTCTTAAACTATTGACTTCTGGGGAAAGTGGTAGAACAAATGTTATTCATTAATATGCATACTTTAATACCCTTTCGGATTAGTACCCCCTTTCTGACTAACCTTGTATAATACGTTTTTCCCGGAATATCCCACAGATTTAAAAAGTTATTACCCTACTCAGATACGTTTCAGACCTATTGGGTTGGGGGGACGCCCGGACGTGCTGACGCATTGTCCTTTCCTCAAAAAAAAACAGCATTCAACAAAATCCGTACCATTCTTGGTGGTAGGATCTAAACGGTCCACCTGGGTAGCAGTACTACCCTCATATTTAAAGTCCGTCGCCAAGCAGTTGACTGTGTTTCGTCGTGTGTATGTGAGAGCCAGAGGTGTATACAGGAATCTTTCTATATCTCGGTTGTTTGGAATCGTGTGGTCCATCTTAAACCCTATCTGAGCTTAGGCTCAATTAACACAGCCGCGGAATGGAATGGAGGCGACGAAATTATACATAGCATAATGAACTTTATGTCAATTGTATAAAGTACACACGAGGATTCCCCGGAAGACGCGCGACCATTTTTGGCTCGTATTTAGTTTGTACTTTATACAATTGACATAAAGTTCATTATGCTATGTACAATTTCGTCGCTTCCATTCCATTCCGCGGCGGTGTAAATTGAGCCGTACCATCAGGTGCGACTGGAGCCAAACGGGACCAACTTGAAGAATAAAAAATAACACTTACGTAGAATAGTAGTATTCATAGTTGTATTAAGAAAGTAATTGCTTTTTAAATAAATAAAACTATGTTTTCATATCGAGTCTGCTGCGGGAGCGAGTGATAAGCTTGAAATAGGTACTGTTAATTTGTTGCTAATCAATGAGTTATTATTTACCATTAACAACTTAATTATGACTCCATGTCTTGTAATCGATAATAATCCGATTATTAATCAATTAGATACGAGAATCAGAAATTATACGGTAAAGTTTGAGTCGGACGCGAGGTTAGCTAAATTAATAGGGATACAATATTTTAAATTATGGATCTGGACGACTTAGGGGGTATTATTAATCAGGGGTTCTGGGGGTAATAAATCCGACAGGATATACACGCTGACATTTAATTGGTTATTTTGCTAGAACAAACGTTGTTCAGACCATGGTCTATTACAATTAATGTATCAAATAAAAAAAAAACGTCATTGGTCACGGCGGAAGGTATTCATAAGGACATATGTAAGACAGAAAAAAGTACATAATAAGAGCCTCCTATGTTACTAGGGGGTTACCCAATTAAGACGGAGCGGAGAGGGAGAGAGAGGCAGCTGCCACTCTCTCTTCCCGCGCCAGACGTACCGGGCGCCGGAGGGCGCGCGACGTTCTCCGGCCACCGTAGAGTGTGGCCTGCGGGCGGCGGGTTAGGGGACCCGTCGCTCGACCAGTAACAGGCCCGAGAAGGCGGCGCGCAGTGTTCCGCGCGCGTGTCTCAGGAGGACGTGGGACTAGGCCCCACAGTAGGAGAGATCTGCAAAGGGCTGGCGGACCGAGGCCTGCTGGGGTTGCAGTGCATGCAGCTGCGAATAAAAAAGACACCACCAAAGACACAAGGGGGACCTGCGCATTCGGCGCCATGATGGTTCAAGTAGTTGTTTGCTGGAAACTTTACCACGATTGCCGCGATGAGTACTTTAATGTTACGGTTAATGTTTGAACACGTTTGAGCAACAAGACTTTTTAAGAAATCCTAGAATTTATTTTTCAATAAAAACATTTTTGATGCTTTATAATGGTAGTAGACCTTGGTCTGAACAACGTTTGTTCTAGCAAACCAACCAATTAAATGTTAGCGTGTATATTCTGTCGGATTTATTATACCCCCAGAACCCCTTATTAATAATACCCCCTAAACCGTCCAGATCCATAATTTAAAATATTGTATCCCTATTAATTTAGCTATCGTCGCGTCCGACTCAAACTTTACCGTATTATTATGGGTACTACCATAATAATGAATAACAAGGCTGCCTTGTTGGTCAACGATTATCCGCTTCAAATAAGCTTTAAGAGGACATCGGTCTCATTCACCGACGGGGTTTGCACCGCATCCGCCAATTCTCCTTTCAAGTTCACAGGGAATCAGATTTTTATACAAAGTTCAATACCCTGTTTCACCTCTTAATAAGGGTTGTTTTAGATAATCCTGTAACACATGTTTTGTTAATTGTGTGGAAGAGTATTTATGGACTGTCTCGTTGGTCTATTGCTCGCAAACGCGACCGCTGAGCGTGAGGTCCTGGGGTCGGGCAAAGTGATGGGTTTTTCTGTGTGGAATTTCTCAGTAGCAGCCTGGATTCTGGATTTCCTGTTTCTTGTTTTAAAAAAAACGTTGCCCCACACTAAGATTTATCTTGTATCGTGGGTGCTTTTACAGACACAAATCTAACTTATACAAACGCCCAGACTCGAAACAACTATCTGTAGGCCATACAAGTTTTTGTTCCGTGCGGGAATCGAACCCACGACCCGTAGCGCAGAAGCCAATCGCTTAGCCACTGCATCAAACGTGTCGTCAATCAATTTGTGGCCGGTTGATGGCAATAGGCTCGCCCCCTATTACATGGGACTGAAACAGAACGGCGAAATGAGGGTGTACTGTACACTTCTACCCAACCCTTCGGGGAATACAAGCGTAGTGTTATGTTTCAATTTGCTGCTCAATTTTCTGAATTCGTAACAACATCAGGATTGTCGATTTTTCGAAATAAATAAAATGCAATTATGGAAATCACCAATCTGTTTGCCATGCGTGGTGATTATGTCAATCTTTTATAACGATAATTTTTATTACATCGTGTTGTTCCCGCCTAAAAATAGGCTATCGGCCCATCCAAAGGGCCTTTCTCGTATGCGTAAATGGCCATTAAAAGCGATAATGTTAGAAGAACGAATAGCAGCATCTTCCTGTGCTCTAAAGACAAAAAACTCTAATCACCAATATGTTTGCCAAACGTGGTGATTATGGTTAAACATATTTCCTTATCGAACGTTCTAAAGGTATTTAAAAACCCCACGCCCAACAGTGGACGTCATTAAGCTGACATTATGAAATTAATTTCCACTACAGTGATCACTTAATATAACGGTCATACAAACCAGGTTAATACACTTCATTTGTTTAACAACTTCAAACGACCGAGCGAGACGGATTTATACGGGTAGAACGAGAGCGACAGTGACGGAAAACAATAGAGCATTGAAGACATGCGAGCAGTTTGTAGATCGCACAAAGGATTCGGGGTCACGAGGCTAATGTGGGAGAATTACCCCGAATTTGTGGAAAATTTTAGTGCTTAGGAGAACCCGTCGTGTAAGTCTGATAACAAGGCCAGTTGTAGTAGGCGACTCAGGTATTATTTTAAGGGGTTTGGATTATTTAGGGACGATGGTGGTCTCCTGTAGTGCCGGACTTAAAGAATAGCACTACCCCAACTCTTCCTGTGGGCGTCGTAAAAGGTGACTAAGGGATTCTCTAGAGGATGGGCAGCAGCGTTCTCTGAGTACTTTAACAACCATACATACTGCGATCGCCAACCCGCCTGCCAAGCGTGGCGATTATGGCAAACCTCCACACACTTGTACACACGTATAGAATAGCTCAACAAAAAAGTGGAAGTTGATTGGTCCCTAGTGTGTAGGGTATTTGTGTACTAGAATAGTTGCTATATATGTAACTAGAATATCACTAGTGACCGGAAACATTGTATTTTACTTAAAACCTATTCTTATGTAAATGGATCATTTTAGTTATACTTACTGTTATAATATTAATATTTTTTGGAAGTCCATAATAAATTACTGTGATAGGTGATGTGGATGACCGAAATAAAATATCTTTCCGTCTTCAAAACTTTTAATATTTTAAAACATTTTACATCTTCGACTCGTCGTAATCGTCTTTTGTTAGCTCGATTTTTTTTAACGAGAACTCATGTTTTTGTAGTGTGACAGTTTTACAAACATTTCTTTAAAGGCATTTAATAAACAGTTACACATCACTGAACTGAATTACTTCCGTAATTCTAACGAAGCTTAGTATGAAATCCATTAAGAAATTAATAATTTAAACATGTGTTGCGTGTTTCGTTGTTCATGGAATGGATTGTGGCTACTGAATCATTATGTCAGTCGATATGTTCATGTCATTATTAAGACATTTACTGTTTGTTGTAGATTTTAGGTTATTTGTTTTATTTGAACTACTACAGTGTACTATAGTGTATTGCTATATCTGTCTGATGTTGTTTTTCTGAAACTTTTCGGCTCTCCTTGATTGCTACTGTATCGTGGGTGCGTTTACAGGGGACCTACTCCCTAAGTCCGTCAACGAAATTAGTCGCCCGTCCGAAAGTAGTCCGAAACGTAGGAGTGAACAAAACAAGTGTCAAGTTCAACTTTTCGGACGGGCAAAACACATCGGTAGTAGGGACAACTATCAAATCGTGTTGTCATTCATTCTTAGTTCGGGCCCCGAAATAATCATATGTCCGTAGGTAACAAGGAGTAGGAAACGCTCGTAACTAAGGCCGAAGTCACGGACTTCGTGCTTAGGGAGTAGACCCCCAGACACAAATCTTCACATGTACAAACGCCCAGACCTGGAATAACTATCTAAGCCGTACAAATATTTATTCAGTGCGAGAATCGAACACACGACCCGTAGAGCGGAAGTCAATCACTCAGCCGCTGCACCCAACGTGTCATCAAATAGAAACATTACTGCTCGGTAGGTAGAATCTATCCTTACCTACAAGGCGATCAAAACAATAAAACAAAATGAATAGAAAACTTTTGAATTTAGAACAGAAATAAAATACCTATGGGAGAATACGAAACAATTTTCCAATGCTAGCAACACCGCGCTGAAAGAAAACCACCGGGAATCGGGAGCTTGCCCGAGCGTGCTTCAGTCGGTCGCGGGAGCTCGGCCTCGTCACTCGGGCTTGAGCAATCGATCACTATAATCGGAACAATCGAATTAAAATCGAACACCAAATTCACACTAACCTCACACAACATCAATAAAATAACATTCTATTTTCAAATATTTGAACGGTGACAGTTGAATCGTGTTCCGTGTTCCATTTATAAAATGAAACTAGGTTGTGAGAGTGCACAGGATCGACTAGCGAAACAGGGATATTATTAAAAATAGGCTGTTTTCACACTGTTGTTGTGAGGGCGAAAGCAGGTGAGTCCTCATTTATTATTTATAGAAGCTTTTCCTTCTTGTTGCCAACAAATTGCCTTGGGACCGTGCCCTTACAGCGTGACGTCAATTTTTTCAGAGTAAATAAGCGTAAAAACTATGTTTTCTTTTTGAATTTGACACGTTGCGTTTGTTTTTTCATTTTTAAGTGGTCGAGCTGAGTGTTATGCCGTTAGTCAATTCCAAACAGAAAAATAAAATATTCGCGGATGAAATGAATTTCCCTTGCTAATTTAACGGACAAAAGTTTTGACCTGGAAAAGTCGTACCTATGAAATTTTTTACCTCGTACCTCTCGAGCTCTCGTAAAGGCAGAAAAAAAGTTTTTTTAATAGTTTTTATATGATTATATTCTGTTAAACGAGTGTTTGAATCTTTTTGCAGAGTTTTTTGTTTCATAGATGTAACGAAATTTGAGCTTTATTATCATTGTTTAAAAAAAACAAGTTGATTAAATACTTGTTTTTAAGTCACATATTCTACTACACATACTACCTACTTAAATCAAATACTTACCAATTTTTCATTGATAAAATTATGTATGAAAGTGGGGAAACACATCCCCGTAAAAAAAACATGAAAAAAAAACATTTTTTTCATTTATATTTTTATTGTTGTAGCATATTGCTGTTTACTACAAACAACAAAGATTACAGTTTTTTTTATTACATTAAAAACATTCTGCCTACAATAAATGTATATTCAAGAAATTACAAACGAGCACTTATTCACGCCATAAAAATAATCTGCTTGAGCCCAAACACATTTTTCATGAAAAGAATGGCTGAATACCACTATTTTACACAGAGTGACTGCCATCAGGCCTGTGCAACCAAGCGCTCTATATTTTAAGGTTAGACTGGTTGACGTTAAATATTCAAGCTCTGACCAGCAAACTCTGTACCTACCCACAACAAACATAGCTTCAAGTTAGTAGGTAGTTCATAAAAAGAAACACAAGTACCAGGGTGGCAGAAATTATGAGATCTCAAAGCTCAAAGCGTGCTCGTGTACGGTGTGCGAGCGTAATTGCTTCCTGTGGGGAAACTCGGCGTGTGAAGAACGACCTCTCTCCACCCTGTTGCTACCAGGCTCCCATAAATTCGAGGTAGATGTAATTAAGCCAGCTGTACTCAAACGTCATCGGGTTTAGAGCATTTTCCTGTGCGTTCCATTTTTGATTTGATTATGTCGTTAAATTCGGTCAAGTGCTATTTAAACTCCTGAATGTGTTTACGTGAATTATATGACTGTTTTTGTGTATGGCTCTTACCTATATTTTGAGATATTCACGTTCAACAATATATTTCGAAGAAATCTATAGATTTATTGGTCGCAGCTAACGTAAACAACAAGCCATCGAATGCCAACGAACGTACTAGTTTGTTCAAAATTTGTCTATATTGTATAAGCGGATGTGAGCGATAATGAACCCCATTCATTGGCCCTGGTTGGCTTTCATTGGCTTGGTGTGTACATTAGTGAAGGCGTACAGCATGCCCTAGCGTTCACAATAAAAACATCGCAAAAATGACGCGATTATAGCGATGATCAATGCGAATTAGCTTTGACGATCAATCAAACCATACGTCATTTTCGGGACATAGTACTGTCCAGCATTGGACTGTGATACAATCATAATCATAATTATTGTCAGTCTTTCTGAGAATAGGCTAAACCCTTTTGATGACATGTTCTCCTGGTACGAGGGAATTGCATCGAACTGCTGGAGTTGGGTACACTGAACTTCCAAAGTATGAAATATCAACTCATTCAGGTTATCATCATCATTCAGCCGAAAGACGTCCACTGCTGGACATAGGCCTCCTCCAAGCCCTGTTGAGGGGATTTGCTATAATCGCCACGCTTGGCAGGCGGGTTGGCGATCGCAGTATGGTTGTTTAAATACTCTGAGAACGCTGCTGCCCATCCTCTAGTGAATCCCTTAGTCGCCTTTTACGACACCTATGGGAAGAGATGGGGTTGTGCTATAATAATAATATCTCATATTAGCTCATATTAGGATTAGTAACAATACAATATTTACTTATAGACTATGTTAGTGATCAATATAAACACAAACAAAAATCACCTCTTCAGAATTCCAGCCGAAATTCTGGAGCAACGATTTATTATACAGCAGTCCAATCTGACTGCAATTAAGCTCAGGATGCTGTTGGAGCTGGCCCGCACCCTGCGCACCAGGGATGCGCATCTTTTGCGCAGCTATTCTTTACGTCCGGCACCACACGGACATTCAGGTCTGAACATTATCAAAAAATGTTGGACACTAAATATCTCTTCTCTAAACAGTATAAATTGAAGTCGCTTTTCATGTCTGTCTGTTTGTCTGCTTACTTCTTCTAAACTACTCGATGGATTTTGATGCGGTTTTCATATTAGTTTACGTAATTTCTTCCGAAAAGTTTTAAGCTATAAAACGTATCCGAGCTACTCCGGGCCGGGTCGCTAGTTAACCATAAAACATATTTCTTTAAGAATATTTTCAAATGACCTATTTTTATTCCAGTTTGCAAGACCCCTTACTCTTTAACTGAAACGTGATGCAGAGTAACTTAGCAAACTTGATATTCATAAAGCTAAGATTACACTTGTAAATAAGCGCTTAGCTTACATGGGTGGAGACGAGGCGTTACTCACGAATGAAAGCGCTGACACTGCTTTAATTTTAATATTTCGCTTGTTACAACAGTGAGGTTTTAACAAAAACCATACGCATTTCTGTCGCCAAGAAGCATTGCTGTGTTCCGATTTGAATGGTATAGGTGCCGGTGAAATTATGGGCATATGAGATTTTCGTGAAGTTGCTGAGGATTGCTGATGCGTTGTCAACATTACAGACAGTAACGTTGGCAACACATCACCTGCTTGGCTGCGGCAGAGGCATTACAATGGCATTCACCGGAGATAAGATGCATGTTCGCATATTCTTCCGCTGTGTACACATACAGTATATCGCGAAACGTGGTACAGTCCGCGATGCCTAAGCTGAGCTTTGCATTTGTATGAGTGCACATAGAATCGATTGCCAAAAAGCAGTATAAACCGGTTTAGACCAAGCAAAGGACGCGTCTGCATTCATTCTCACACAAATGCGAAGCTCAGCTTAGGCCTCGCGGACTATAGTATCGCTAAATACTAACTAATACAGTTTGCAAAACACAAGTCCAGGAAATCAAAGGCAAAGTCGTCAGCGTCGTCGTATAAGTGACATGTTTTTTTTTTTTGGCAGAACTGGTACAAGCAGGCCTCTCGCCCGGTATCCGCTTGACGTTGAGTTGAGTTTCGGGACATCCTATGTAGGCGCCTGAAACCACTTGTCATTAGTTGGGCCAGGGGTTAGTTTGCCATACCCGTCGCCCTACAGTAACAGGCCCGAGAAGGCGGCGCGCTGTGTTCCACGCGCGCCTCTCAGGAGGACGTAGGGCAAACACACAGAAGGAGCCATAGAAGGAGAGGTCCGCCAGGGGCTGGCGGACCGAGGCCTGCCGGGGTCGCGGTGCATGCAGCTGCGAAACCCGTGACCCCGACCATAGGTCAGGAGAAGGAACACCGTGGGTTTTTAGCCGGTAAGAGTCCGGCATAACCCTTCGCCTTCCTCGGGCGGAGGGTATCCAAGAGGAATTTACCACAAAAAAAAAAGAGGTTACTTTGCCAAAGTACTGCATAAAAAATGTGTTACTATCTTTCTACTACTTCGCTTTTAACAGATATGCACCTGATGCTCGATGCGTCTTTCTAGGTTTCCGTACCCAAAGGGTAAACCGGGACCCTATTACTAAGACTCCGCTGTTCGTCTGTCCGTCTGTCACCACGCTGTACCTCATGAACCGTGATAGTTAGACAGTTGAAATTTTCACAGATGATTTATTTCTGTTGCCGCTATAACAACAAATACTAAAAAACAGAATAAAATAAATATTTAATGGGGCTCCCATACAACACACGTGATTTTTGAAACCAAGTTTATTATTGTCCGTTCTTCTTCATGGCAATTTAAACTTTGGAACGCGGCAGTACCTTTTTTTTCGGCAGTTCAAATGTGCCTGTAAATTGTAATTGAAATAATAGCATTGACTTTAACAGGAAAGCTGCTGCTTTTTTCGTCAGAATAGTAGTTAACATAGTTTTAATCTGAATTAAATAAATAGAGGAGCTCGTGGCTAAATAATTACAGCCGCATAGACCGATCTTCCGGGTTAAGCCACGCTTGCCGAGGTTGGTCTGTGGATGGGTGACCATTTACCATAGCGAGTTTCCTCCGTGCCTCGGAAAGCACGTAAAGCCGTTGGTCCCGGCTGTCATTTGTAGATCTTTGACAGTCGTTACTGTTGGTCAGAAGCCAGAAAGTCTGACAACCAGTCTTACCAAGAGTATCGTATTACCCAGTTACTGGGTTGTGGAGGTCTGATAGGCAGTCGCTCCATGTAAAATACTGATATTCAGCTGCATCCGGTTCGACTGGAAGCCGACCCCAACATAGTTGGGAAAAGGCTAGGCAGATGATGATGAGTTTTAATCTGAATTAGTTATATCATTAAGTGATACCGAAGTTCTGATACCGCGAGCCCGAGTCGCTTTTGACCGGTTTTTAATATTCAGTCTGGTTCTCAAAGAAACCTCTTCTTTGAAAAACTATCTTATAAATTGCAGAGACGGAAATAGTTTGAAAGCACGAACTCATTACTAACATAGGATGCGTCACTGAAGTTTCCACCTACATAAGTGGCATGTCTAGCGTGCTCTCTGAAAGTCTTTGCAAGTTTCATTGCAAGTAGTGTTACTAGACGTTAGGCTTTGTCCTGACATGTTAGGGTTTTTAGGCACTACAGGGCGCTTACTATGACCTCTTAAAGCAGGGCAGAAGTTGCCTGGAAGTTGAACTGTCCTGCTTTTTTGTACTATGACATCTTTATAGCAGGACTGCGGCAGGCCTGCTACGTTGACGTTTACGAAATCCGTTCACCTTTTTTTTTTGTATACAAGGTTAGTCGGAAAGGGGGTACTAATCCGAAGGCCACTTAAGAGGGAGGTTTGCGAGCGTGAGAACTTATTTTCGAACCCACACTTCGACATTTCTACTAATACAGCTGCATCACACAATGTAGTGTACACATACCAAAAAACAAAAGCGCACCGAAGGTTCATATTGTGGCGCGCCGGGTTAAATAAACCTTCAGTGCGCGTTCGCTTCTGAAGGACTAGTAAGTATGTTCCAAAAAACGCGCAATGTATTAGCTATTTATTCACCGCACCGCGAGGCACGCGTGCCCATAGTATTGGTGTCGTGAACAAAGGGTGGGGTCACAGTGTAATCGGTATTGACAGATTTAAACTTAGAATAATTACTGTAATATATTATTGTTGATTTTCTGTGTTTCTATTTTCGAATATAGTGACACATAATTTTTGTTTGGGAATATTTTAGGGTATGTAAATGTTGCGAGGGAAGATAAGAGCCAACATAAAAATGAAAACGAGATAATGTGTGATTGATTTGTAATGAAAAACAATTAATGTACCTACATAACTCAATTACTGGGTATAGTAATTTTTTTTTCTCAGTTTGATATTTTAAAATTACTTATATTTTATTATAAAAAATTTATAGGTACATCTTAGTACACACGGCTACAGATCAAGCTGTACATTTTCAGTATAAGCTGATCTCGCATTGTATAGGATTTCATTACAATGAGAGGGCAGTGTAAACTGGAAATTTATAGCTTGATGTGTAGCCGTGTGTGTGTACATACAAAAATTAATGCTTGATAAAATTATTTTCTTTAATTTATTTATTTATTGCTTGGGGCTGCTGACATCAGATAAAACATTTTCGCTGTTCCGTTTCTTTGATTTTCTTTCAGATTCTCGTTTTTTAATTGCCTCAATCAAATAATTGGGCTCATTTATTTCCATTTTTCTGTCTAATCTTGAATCTGTTATTTCCGGAAGCATACAATCAAGATGAAACTTTTGTAATTTTCTTTACGTTTTCCCATTTCTATCTGAAATAGTAATAATATGCAGAAAAATATATTAACAAGAAATAGAGAACCCTTCAGCTGACAAGCTATCAAACGTCAAAATTTACAAGTCTGCCCACGGCCTTGACGTAACTATGAAACGTGGTAAAATAAGGAAATCATTATACTAATAATAAGTGAAAAAGTTCTCACTGGGGCCTCTGCGCGTTGGACCTGTGTCCCCGTGTATGCCTTCCAAAGGACCGGACATCTTCCGCACGGAAGATGAGCCGTGATCTCAAAGTGAAAAATACATAGGTATACCTATATAAAACTCACAATATATTCGGACACAGTGTCCGAATTGACATATTTTAATTTCAATATTGTTTTCACTGATGATTCGGACACCAATAAAAAAAGCTGTTTTGTACAGTCAGTTAAAAAACTTTCAACGATACCTTAATAATTGTGGAAATCCGTTCTCCGCCCAGCCTATAGTTATAAAAAAAAAACAGTTTTTAACCAGATTATAACTAAAGCAGCCGTTTTTAATAAATAATATTATAAACCCACATAAATAGATAGATACGTGCTTTGGCAGTCGGGTAAATAAAGATGGGGTATTCCTCGAAGCGCAACCACTTTGAACCGCACCAAAAGTATTCCTTGAAACCCACCAACGATGAAACATAGAGAAGAGAACGAAGGATTCGTGATAAATTATATCGATGGACGTTTTAAAATTCAACTGTTGTTTATTTATTAAAACTACCAGGAAAGCAGAAATGAACTGGAACTAGGTGCTTAAGCGACTTACCTCCGGTTTCTGAATTAAATTCGGGATAAGCAATACTTATGTAGTATTTGAGTACTGAGTTGTCGAAAAGATGCTTTAAAATACGTAATTTTTTTGACAACTCCGTACTCAAATGTTACTTAAGTACTGCTTGCTTATCCTAGAATTCTCAATTCAGAAACCGGAGGTTACTACTTAGCTCAATAATGGTAAAAATACAGGTTTTGAAATTGAATCAATTGTTGTTTTGAAAAGTACCAGGGTGACAGAAATTAACAGAAAATAGGCGCTTAGACGATCTGACTAAGTGACAGTGACCTATAAGGTAAGATATATAGGACAGTTTTAAGTTTTCTATCTTATTTTATATAAGAATAATAACGAATACTTTATATTCCTCTTTGTGTTTAATCGTTGGTGCACAACTTAGTGACATCGTTTAGGCGCCCATTTTCTGTTCATTTCTGTCACCCTGGTACTTTTGAAAACGACAAATGATCAATTTCAAAACCTATATTTTTACCATTATTGGGCTAAGTAGTAAGTAACCTCCGATTTCTGAATTGAGAATTCAAGATAAGCAATACTTATGTAGTATTTGAGTACGGAGTTGTCAAAAAAATGCTTTAAAATCCATCATTTTTTTGACAACTCTACTCAAATGTTACTAAAGTACTGCTTAAGTATCCTAGAATTCTCAATTCAGCAACCGGAGGTAAGTCGCTTAAGCACCTAGTTGCAGTTCATTTCTGCTTTCCTAGTAGTTTTAATAAATAAACAATAAGGGGCAACTGAATTTTAAAACGTTATCGATATAATTCACTACGAATCCTTCATGCTCTTTCTTCTCTCTATGTTTCATCGTTGGTGCGTTTCGAGGAATATTTTGGTGCAGTTCAAAGTGGTGAGTCCACAAAGCTATTTATTACTGAAAAATGCCACCTTAAAGCCACAAATAGTTTTTTTGGTAACGCTTTTTTTGTCACGTATACTTTTTCATCGGACTGTACCAAAAAGCTTCAATAATTTGATGGTGTCCAAATATTCAGTGAAAAAAATATTGAAATTAAAATGTGTCAATTCGGTCACTGTCCGAGTCGTCTGTCTTATTGTTCAAAGAGTGAAAAAATGCAGTCATGTCACGACACTCGCAACCCACCCTTATGCCTTGTGCGTAGATGTTTCGAGAGCTCGGTTCGAATTATAAACGGACGTGCTGTCACCTTGGATTCTAGGATGGCACTGAAAATTTTTCGCGTGTGTACTCTTTTATAAAACAAACTAGCTGTACCCGCATGCGTTGCAATGCACTTTTTCCTACTTACTACCTACCTACTACCTACCTACTACCTACCTACTACCTACCGATATTTTTTTTTTTTTTTTTTATCAAAATTTTTTTTTATAAGAACCTTCTCCTGACAATTACGAACAAAACAAAAAAAAAAAATAGGGAAATTGGTCCAGGCGTTGTTGAGTTATGCGCTTACCAACACATTTTGCGATTCATTTTTATATATAAGAAGATTACGGGAGAGTATTGCTCCATACTAAAATGTATGGGGAACGGAAAACAATTTCCGTAAAAAATTAACAATGTTCAGACGTAGATTACTCTCATTTGGTTTGATTTATTAAAATAATAAAACGGTAGACGTGTTATTCATACTTTCGTGTCACGATTAAACTAAATAGATTTTTATATAGTCCTTTAAAATTAAGTAAATTCTGCAAATAGAAAAGGTCGATTTAGATGTTTTTGAGGGAATTTAACATTTTTTTTTCTCGAAATGAATGATGATTTCGCAAATATCTCGCGGTGAAACTGTTGGCACATCTATTAAGGTTCTTCATTATTTTTTTTATGTAATTCCATGCGGAGAGTTTATAGAAATTTTGAAAACAGTAAGTGCCTTTTCAGGTGTTTCTTAAGGACTCTCCTCTTAAAATATCAATGATGACGGTTTTAAGGACTTGCTTTATCAATGATTGACGGTTTTGAAGCAAGTGTTAAAATTTCAAAATTCGATAATTTTTATTTCCATGTAAAATATTTTTTTATTTTAGTTTTTTCAAAAATTCTTCATCCTTTCTTTAGTTACGAATTCAGAAAAAGGAGATTCTAATTCGTGACCCCAAATATGACCTAAAATGTAAACACAGCTGATCATAGCTGAGGATAGATAGATTTTAACGCATTTTTTATATCATTTTTGAACAGCTATTTCTCTTAAACTCTTGACTTTTGGGGAAAGTGATATAACAAAAGTTACTCATTATTATGGGTACTTTAACACCCTTTCGGATTAGTACCCCCCTTTCTGTCTAACCTTGTAGACTTTCCGTACCATGAACAAGCATTACCGTTCAACTTGGTTCAACAGTCGTTCACCTTTAGTACTGTCATGGTACGATTTTTAGCGATTCAGAAGCAGGCCTGCGTTTGAACGGAAGTTCTGGCTGGCATTTGAACGTTTTCATAAGAGGTTATAGTAAGCCCCCTGTGCCCTCCCACACCTCTACACCCCATCCCACATTCGATTATAGGTGTAATGTTATACATGCTTACATTACTACTCTTAACCAGAGGGAAAAATGCCTTATGTGTGAAATATGTAGTGCACACAAGATGTGGAAGACGACTTGGTACACGTGCAAAGTGACTAGTCTTAGGGTCAATACACACCGAAACGCGATGCAACGCGATGTGACGCGCACTTTTTAAGATAGCGATACAATATAGAACTTACAAAAATGCAAATAGAATATCTAGCTTTAATTCCGCTGAACGCTGAATTAAAGCTAGATATTCTATTTGCGTTTTTGTATGTCATGGATTTCCGCAAAGTAACGCCTGATTCCATCATTAATATAGAACTTGTTTAAAAAAGGTACTTTAATGAGATTGCAAAAGCGAATTGGATGCGTGTCAAAGTTTCGCGAAACGTTTCGTCGGTCACTGCAAGCACCGGAACTCAACGCGGTGCATACTTGAGAGAATAAAGGTACAAGTCCGAGACGGGCTGCAAACTGCAGACCGCAAGTCGCCATCGGAATAGCGCCTTTAAGGTGTGCACTTTAAAGATGCTATTCCGACAGCGACTGCAAAACTGCAACCGCAGACCGCAGCCGCAGATCGCACCGCAAGTGATACTACTTTTGCAGTTTGTGGTCTGCAGCCCGTCTCGGACTTGTACCTTAAGCGTTGCTTCAAGCAGTATCGCGAGGCGCATCGTGAAGCCGCCGCGGCGGCTTGTCTCCTCCAATCCAGTCCAGACGCAGGATGAGCGGGGCGGGGCGGGAAGTACTCGTAGCGCGGCGCCGCGCTACTTCTCAGTACTACACGAAGCGCAAATCCACAAAAATGCGCTCCGCGGTGTCGTGATAAGCCACTTTATCCTGGCCGCACATTATCAGAAATTTCTGAGGCGCGACTCTGCTCTTATATTTTGTACTAGCTTTCGCCCGCAGCTTCGCTTGCGTGAAATTTTGAACCCGTTAAGTGAAGATTTTCCATACAAACTTTCATCCCCTATTTAACTCCCTAAGGGGTTGAATTTCGAAAAATCCCTTCTTAGTGGATGCCTACGTTACAAAAGGAACCTACTGTCAAAATTTCAAGTTTCTAACCCCAGCGGTTTAGGCTGTGCCTTGATAGATCAGTCAGTCAGTCAGCTTCTCCTTTTATATGTATAGACTAGACCCCGCACACTGTCAGAATTTGCTGGATCCGGTAGCCTACTGGCTATAATACAAAATGTATGTGCAGAGGGCATTCGCGCATGCGTCAGAAATTTTCTGACAGTTTATAATGTGTGGCCGGGCTTACGCAGCGTGAGTTATCATGAGAAACAACTAGCTTCATCAAGCATCTGCGTGCGGCGTGGCGCCGCGTCTCAGTGTGACCGGACCCTTTTTTTATCGGTTTAAAATCCTCATGGATACCCTTCGTCTGGGGAAGGTGAAGGGTTATGTCGGACTCTTACCGTCTAAAAACCCACAGTGTTCCTTCTCCTGACAATTGGCCGGGGTCGCAGGACTCGCAGCTGCATGTACCGCAATCCCGGCAGGCCCCGCCAGGGGCTGGCGGACCTCTCCTTCTGTGGGGCCTTGTCCCACGTCCTCCTGAGAGGCGCGCACGAAACACATGCGCGCCGCCTTCTCGGGCCTGTTACTGCTCGGGCGACGGGTAGTGTGAACTGGTCCTTAGCTTTGTTATTGAACATACGTTTGTAGTGATATCTATGCGTCAGTTAATAGTTACATCTGCGTACCTATTGATTTGTACGCATAATTACTCTATGCTATTACTGGCAATGTTAACGGTCGACTGTGTTTGTGTGTCGCACATGCCTGCTATATGTGAGAGCATAATAATAGACACGCGTGTGGGTGTTAGTGAGAGATATATGTATGTTTGGTACGGTCCGACTGGTTAGCTCCCTCACCATAAAGCCAAGCAGTTTACTGTGTTCCGTCGTGTGTATGTGAGAGCCAGACGGGTATAGAGGAATCCCTCTATATCTTTGCTACTTGGTTTCTTGTGCTCCATCTTAGTCCGTGTTGGTGCTTACCAAGTGCGACTAAGGAAAACGCGAACAAGAAAAATTATTTAAAAATAAAACCGGCCAAGTACGAGTCGGTCTCGCGTACGAAGGGTACCGTACCATTATCTGTAAAAACGGCAAAAAAAACACGTTTGTTGTATGTTATAGTGGCAACAGAAATACATCATCTGTGAAAACTTCAACTGTCTAACTATCACGGTTCATGAGATACAGCCTGGTGACAGACGGACGGACAGCGGAGTCTTAGTAATAGAGTCCCGTTTTACCCTTTGGGTACGGAATCCTAAAAACAGTCAGACGAATTTTAAATGAAAAAAATAAAATAAAAGTTATGTTTATTTGGGAAAGTTGTTTGTTATCATGAGTACAATCATGTGTTAAAAGTATAGGTCACTAATTACCAGTCACATATGTTTCTAGGTCAATGTTTTAAAACGTGTTTACATCAAACTTGCTGCAGATAATGTCACAGCTATGTTAGCAGTCCATCGCATTAACTCCGCTCTATCAAAAACTTTTTACGACATCCAGGAAACACTTCAACAGACTATAAAAATCGAACTTATAGTTTAATGGGGCGAGATAGTGTTGAAGGAACAACGTTTGCGAGGGATAGGTTTTCCATATTTGTTAGTAGTATTTAATCGAATAGGACGATGATCTGGTGAAGGTCGCGGGAATCCGCTGAATGCGAGAAGCACAAGACCGGTCGATGTGGCGATGCTTGGGGGAGGCCTATGTCCAGCAGTGAACGTCTTTCGGCTGAATGATGACGATGATGATGATGTAATCAACTTCAAAAAAAGGAAGAGAATTCGACGTTTTTTTGTATTTTTGTTCAACGATATCGTTGCCAATCGTGAAACGATTTTAATGATTCTATTTATTTATTTGATCCTCCTCAAAATTATATTTACAGGTCTCAACCTAATACGATAGTGTGGCAATCAAATAGAGTTTATACAGACATTATACAACTGGCTGAATGAATATAAAGTAAAACACTGTAAGGCCAATACTCAAAACAAAATACTTACATACTTAGTTATTAATTATTAACCATAAACATAATATACAAACTTAACAACAATACAATCTCTCTATTTTAAACTCTTATTAACTGAATACAAGCCTAGAATAACTTTTTTGACACATTTGACTTAACTACATATAAAACAACTTTTGCGAATTCACTCAAATTGCACGAAAATATGTCAACCCTGTCATGAACTTCATTAACAATGAGGATTGTTCGGGTGAGGGCTGTTTTCGCCAGTAAATTGGTCCTGGCTACTGGTACTGCTATCAGTTGCGGGCGCCGCCCCGCCTCCACACGTATCGCTCCGGCACGCAAAGTTTCAGGTGGCGTAGTACTCCCGGGTTACCTATGCGTTACACCAAGCACTAGCTTTACAACAATTGACGCAGCGAGCGCAAAGTCCCGGCATCCTATTTTTTGTTTGAAAGAGTATTCTCCCGAGGTGGTTCCATTTAAATTTGATGAAGATCTTCGGAGATAAATAATAGAACTCTTCAATGGATAACAGCAAATCACTCGCGATTTCTGTAATCGCATGTATTGCCACTGAAAATAGAAAAACTAAATTTTATTAAAAGGCCAATCTTTTGTTCACCGCCGCCGTCCCCGAAACGAGATTATTTCGGAACGAGTTCGGAACGACTAGACAATGATCGTGTGTCCATTGCGACCGATCTCGGTGGTTCCCAACATAAGATAAAAATCCGTGCACCGGCGCCGTCAATCTCGGATGTAGTGGACAAGAGCGACGCATTTTGTATTGCCGTCATTTCGGTCCGTCACGATCTCTGCGGAGTTCTAGCGGTAGCACCGAACTGTTCACAATTTCGGCGGCCGAGATGACGGTGCTCGGATGATGGACGTGCGGTGGACACGCGGTCATAGTAATGTATGTATCGCTACTTCGGCAACATCATCTCGTTCTCGGTGACGGCGGCGGTGGACAAACGGCCTAACGGTTGAAAATGATAATCGATTCCAATCCAAAAGCAAATATTACTTTATTGATTGATGTACATATTTGACATTACTTTTATTGAATTTCTGTCAAAAGTCTATTATTACCAATTCAAAGTAATTGGATTGGGATCGATCACTAATTTTAGCCGTACAGAGCGCTTAAATATCCTCTAAGGGTCGTGAGTTCAATCCCCGCATAAAACATATTATACAGCATGACTGGTTTGTCGCTTTAGGGCGTATACATAAAGGAAGCAGGTAACCAGCGCTGACCTACCAGCGCTTATCGCTATCGCTAATCGCTACACAAAGGAAGCGGGTAGAAGCAGGGGCCGGCATTTTTAACAAAAATACGCCTCGTTCCCTTGCAAATACAGCAACAAATGACGGCTTACCAGCGCTGATCGGAGCGGCTGGAACTTGTCAGCGAAGTTCGGAGCTTGTCGGCGCTGGTTCGCCACACAGTACAGAGACTACCTGCGCCGACTACCTGCGTGGACCAGCACCGAAAAGCGCTGGCAGATCGGCGCCGGCAACCCGCTTTCTACGTGTATACGCACTTAGGATATCGGCACTGCCCAGTTACTGGGTTGCGGAAGTCTGATGGCAGTCCTGCCGTACGTTATCTAGAAGGCAACTAAGCCCAAAAGTCTACTTTTGAGTTAGAAGCGAAAAAGGTGGGAATCGTTGTCTCTATGAAAGGGAAGTTATTATTACAAAATTGTTAATTGAAATAGGTATAGTATTAATTGCTATATATTTCAGTTATCTATCCCTTTCAGTTTTTTCACAAAATTCATTTTTACTTTTTAGTTAAGCATTTTGTAATTATGTTAAACTAGCTGTACCCGCATGCGTTGCAATGCACTTTTTCCTACTTACTACCTACCTACTACCTACCTACTACCTACCTACTACCTACCTACTACCTACCTACTACCTACCTACTACCTACCTACTACCTACCTACTACCTACCTACTACCTACCTACTACCTACCTACTACCTACCTACTACCTACCTACTACCTACCTACTACCTACCTACTACCTACCTACTACCTACCTACTACCTACCTACTACCTACCTACTACCTACCTACTACCTACCTACTACCTACCTACTACCTACCTACTACCTACCTACTAACTACCTACTACCTACCTACTACCTACCTACTACCTACCTACTACCTACCTACTACCTACCTACTACCTACCTACTACCTACCTACTACCTACCTACTACCTACCTACTACCTACCTACTACCTACCTACTACCTACCTACTACCTACCTACTACCTACCTACTACCTACCTACTACCTACCTACTACCTACCTACTACCTACCTACTACCTACCTACTACCTACCTACTACCTACCTACTACCTACCTACTACCTACCTACTACCTACCTACTACCTACCTACTACCTACCTACTACCTACCTACTACCTACCTACTACCTACCTACTACCTACCTACTACCTACCTACTACCTACCTACTACCTACCTACATGATGTCGAACGGGATAAAAAGTATCCTATGTCCTTCTCCTGGCTCTAAACTACCTCCCTGCCAATTTTCAGCTAAATCGGTTCAGCCGTTCTTGAGTTATAAGTGAAGTAACTAACACGACTTTCTTTTATATATATAGATGAGTAATACGATACTAAAAAGTCGCTAACTATACCTTAGCCGCTTTGTGTTATGTGTAACTTCGCAACTACAACAGATATAAAAACAATTCCAAGACAGGACGATAGAGAATTTTCAACTCTATAAAATGGCATCAAAACCTCAAATTCGACCAACTGTGGCTTAACTGCCTTTTAGTCAACGTACGGCAGAGTCGCTCCGTGTAAAATACTGGTATTCAGTCGCATCTGGTTATACTGGAAGCTGAATCCAATCCAACATAGTTGTGAAAAGGCTAGATAGAACCGTTACTGCCTTGTTATTATTATGATAAGCTAGCTATCCGCCCCGGCGTCGTTCGGGTACGTTTTATAGCTTAAAACATTTCGGAAGAAATAACCAAAATACATACATACATAAACTCACGCCTTTTTCCTATGGGGGTAGGCAGAAACTGTAAAACGCCACATGCTACGATCCTTACATACTCTTCATTCTTCATCTTGTCATACACGCACGCTGGTTGAAAGTACTACGCACCTGTCCTTTTTGAAGAACATCACCAGTAACATCAATATATGTCCTTCTAGGGCGTCCTCTACTGGCATTTCCACTGACATTCGCATTATAAATTCCTTTTGTTAATCACCGTTCACTCAATCTTTCAACATGACCAAACCACCGAAGCATACTCCTTTCAATTTTTGTCACTGCATCATCTTTTAAACCGCAACTTTGTCTTATCACATCATTCTTCAATGTATCATTCAAAGTTACACCGCACATACTTCGCAAATTACCTAAAATAAGATGAAAACCGCATCAAAATCCGTTGCGCAGTTTAAAAGATATAAGCGTACAGACGGCGAGAAGCTACTTTGTTTTATACCATGTAGAGATATTATTTTCATGTAACAACAACGATTAGTCTAATACGAATTAAGGTTAGTATTATAATAAAATATATGTGATGAATGCCTTACATCGCAGTCGTAATGTGCGAGGAAATAGACTTAGCATAGACCGGGAGACAGTGATGCCGATTCTCTCATGCACAAACTAAACTTAATTTAGGCTATTGCCATCTTTTTCACTCTGATAGAATAAGAAAGAGACAGACGTAAATAGGAGCTGTCAAATTTAGTTGAACTAAAATTTCCATACAAATTTAGACGACATTTAAAACGTGTCGACTAAAAACACGGTGAAGTTCAAGGCGTAAACTAATTTGACATCTCTAACTTAGTTGTTGTCTATCACCGTCTTTTTCTCGCGCTATCTGTTAGTAAAAGATGGCGATTCTTTAATTTTAGAATAGTTGGTGAACAAGAGAATCGGCACCATTGACGGTTAAGTTTTAGACATCCATTATGTTTTCATGATTAAGGGGTCCTTTTGGGTCCGAAACTAGTCAGCCAATCCCGAAAAATGCACGTGAGTAAACCGTAACTAATCATAAATATCTATATAATTGTTTGAATATAAGGGTTTTGTGACAATACTTGTCCTTTACACATCCGCGATGTAGGAGAAATTATAGCGTGAAGTTTTAGGATTTCGTAGTCAAACTAGGAACAATAAAATGATTTATTATAGTTTTGTCATGTCTGTCTGTTTGCCCGTCCGTCTGTGACACTCTCCTAAAATCTACAGTTTTTAATCAATTTGTATGAAACCTTATTCTAACTTTCCAACAACCGTGTCATCAAAAAAATGTGAAAAAATCAAACTTACCTAATGGACACAAATGAAAATTGTTTTGAAAAAGATGCGTAAATAAGTTTTAGCAATATCCGCTATTTTCAGTTGAATGCTATTTTGAGTTTATTGATTATATTGCGTGTAATAGTATTTCACAATATAAATACCTAATCGTGTATGAAAATCGTCAAAATGTTCAGTTTTGTTTTTGTTGTCAAACTTTTTGACAGTTTTCGTAAATGAAAATTGTGTGTAGAAAACTTTTAGCTTCGGTTCGTTTGCGATTGATGAATATTTCTGTTAGTAGATTGGGCCCACATGTCACGGTGCCTTTGTTGATGATGTACTACACAAAGACTTTTTGGGGCTAAATACATATATCAAAAATCTACTTTAACCTGACCGTCAAACTGGCCGTCGCAGTATAAATAGGAGTCGTCTCGACTCCCTGAAGAGTTAAAATTAGAATACTACTAGCACAGTCTACCTATATCTTACTCCTTACAGTCGGTCAACGTAGAACATTGTCACAGAGCAATCGTGCGGGGGGTTGCGGGGTGAAGGGGCGGAGGTTATGTCCCGAGTAGCCATACTGCTACTCGGGACATAAATTCCAGGGCTCGCACTTTTTGATTTCAAATTTGATTGATATCGTTCATAGAAATTATATTAATTTATTATTGATACATATGTATGTGTACCTATTACGAGAATTTTATTATAAAGTCTGTTTACTAATCCAAGATGGCGGCATACATACATTTTCAAATGATTGTTCGTGGGAAGTCATTTCCGCGGTTTTCGGGGTCACTGATGCCGAAAATGACGTCAAAATCCAAATCCAAGATGGCGGCCATGAAAATTTTCATGTAATCATCCTGGGTGTCAATTTCATGGTTTTCGGGGTCACTGATGCCGAAAATAACGTGAAAATCCAAATTCAATATGGCGGCCATCAACATTTTCATCTAATCATCATGGGTGTAAATTTCATGGTTTTCGGGGTCACTGATGCCGAAAATAACGTCAAAATCCAAATCCAAGATGGCGGCCATGAAAATTAGTAAATTAGTCGTCATGGATGTCAAATCCAAGGTTTTCTGGGGTGCGGATGCCGAAAATGAGGTCAAAATCGAAATCCAAGATGGCGGCTACAAAAACGTCAAATTCGTCGTCACGGGTGTCATTTCCATGGTTTTCGGGGGTACTGATGCCGACATTGAGGTCAAAATCCATTTCCAAGATGGCGGCCATAAAAATGACAAATTAGTGGTCATGGGTGTCATTTCCATGGTTTTCGGGGATGCTGATGCCGAAAATGAGGTCAAAATCCATTTCCAAGATGGCGGCTATTAAAATTTCAATTTAACCATCATGGGTGTC
This sequence comes from Amphipyra tragopoginis, assembly GCA_905220435.1. Taxonomy (NCBI): domain Eukaryota; kingdom Metazoa; phylum Arthropoda; class Insecta; order Lepidoptera; family Noctuidae; genus Amphipyra; species Amphipyra tragopoginis. Next base: position 10,280,154 of record HG992011.1, read on the forward strand.
ATTTCCATGGTTTTCGGGGATGCTGATGCCGAAAATGAGGTCAAAATAAATTTCCAAGATGGCGGCTATTAAAATTTCAATTTAACCATCATGGGTGTCATTTCCATGGTTTTCGGGGATGCTGATGCCGAAAATGAGGTCAAAATCTATATTCAAGATGGCGGCCATAAAAAAAATCAAATTAGCCGTCATGGGTGTCAAATCCATGATTTTCAGGGACGCTGATTACAAAAACAAGATCAATTCTCAAACACCAAGATAAGGACCACGTTTTACCTGGCAAATCTCATTTAACTGGTAAATTTTTTTGACCGCCTTATATGATCGAGGAATACTTAGGCTTTATTTCCGGCATCAGCACCCACGAAAACCATAGAAGTAATAACCATGAATAATAAGTAATTTTCTATGACTCCATCGTAGACTTGCGAATAATTTATAACTACCCCCGCAAGCGTTAGCCACTGCGACTGTAACCTCTACAAAATTTGTAGTTTTAAATATTGTTAGAATATTCCAGGATAAGATGGCAAAACTGCTGCTACATACCTTTACATTATTTTGTCAATCGTCAAAATTACGCATGCGTGGTTTTCTTTTTGCGTGTCACTGTTTCTATAAAACGTTAATTAATTTGGACGTTTGTTTGATAAAGTTTGTGTAATTTGTTTTATGTGACAACCCTTTCACAAGTGTTACCAATTTTGACATTTCATAGGACCTGTCAAATGTATGGGCGTTGACCCACTGTATGTAGTAAGTAGGTACACTGTGCTACTAGTTTGCTTTGAAAGGTTCCCGACAGTTTTAGAACTTGGAAAATAGAGGTAGTCTCGAATAGGTGAACGATTTAGTTGAATACCTACTTTTTAAACATACTTTATGTTGACGACATGATGGACCCAGGGGCTTCGCGCTTTGCAGCTGCGTAAGCGTAACTAACTGGTCGTGGGTTCCATTCTCGCTCGAAACACATGAATGCAAAAAGTCAGAGGTACGGGTCGGTTTCGATCTCAAAACCTTCTTGATGGAAAGCAAGCTTTCAACCACTTACAGTTCAACCGCTTTTAGCAACCGCTAGGCTATTGGGATGATCTCCAAAATCAGCGTATTTGGTTGACCTCTCTGGTGCATTTTATATTGATATTAATGACGACACGTTTGGCGCAGTGGCTGAGCGATTGGCTTCTGCGCTACGGGTCGTGGGTTCGATTCCCACACGGAACAAAAATTTGTATGGCCTACAGATGGTTGTTTCGGGTCTGGGCGTTTGTTTGTGAGATTTGTGTCTGTAAACGCACCCACGATACAAGAGAAATCTTAGTGTGGGGCAACGTTTTTTTAAAAACAAAACAAACAAAAAACAAACAAACAATTTGTGTTCCGTATTTTTATTTCGAAAAGAAGAGAGACCAGAGCGATCAATAATAATTTTCATTTTGGAGATTGACCCTCTTACTGTTTTGTGATACATGAAACAAAATATTGGCCGAGACAATAATTTATCACGCCACTAATCAGTAACGTTTGCAAATTCTTGGAACTTAACAATTTACCAGAATTTTGTGTACTAGGTAAGGGTGTTAACTATTAAAATCGCGTGTCCAAACGATGCATAAAATGCGGTATCTGTCACGCCATTTATTGCTGGAAATTATTTACCAAAGTACCATTTACTATGTCACTTGAATAACCTATAGCAGTCTGACAATTATCACAACGAAATTGAGTTAAAGAGGTCACATTAAATTCGCTCAGACAAAACTAATGATGTTAAGTCGAATCTGTTTTTTTATTATTATTATTTGACTTGGTCGCGTTTGACCCTAGGGTCAAAGATCTTAGATGGAGCACACGGATCTAAGTAATATATATATATAGAGGGATTCCCCTATACCCCTCTGGCTGTCACATACACACGACGGAACACAGTAAACTGTTTGGCTGACTTTAATATGAGGGTGGTAGCCAGCTAAGCGGACCGTATAGATCCTACCACCAAACGTGCTGGATTTTGTTAAATCTTACACCATTGCACATTCCCAGCGTGCGGTGACGAAGTTTTATATTTTAGCTCGTCCCTCACAAGGGATTAAACTGGAAGCCGTTTCCAGCATTCGGAAAAGCCTAATCTGATGATGAGTTTATTTGAAAAGCATCAAACGTCTTCGATCCAGTCATACAAAAACTTGGCAGCTAAACAATACTCCATGTTAACACTAAATTAGATAAGTTCAAATTCATGCTCCCTGTCTCCTAGACTAAAATAACAACACGGCCACCAAATGTAAGCTATATTTTTATTACGCCGGTTTCGGAACGTCGTGGCTCATAAAATGGACAATATTTCTTCTTTCAGGCTTCATTGGGCTTTTGGCTGTAACTGTTTTATTAAATTTGACCGCGATGTGTGGTCCCTTAAGAATATGCCGCCATTTTCCTGTAAGAAGAGAATGAACAATTTCATTTTCATTGTAAAGAAATATAATGTTATGTTAAACTATTATTCTAAATTCGTTTTTTTAATTTGTTTACTGTATTATAATCATGTTTTACAAAAGCTTAATAATAATTGTTATCCCTACTAATATTAAAAATGCGAAAATAACTCTGTCTGCCTGTCTGTCGTGCTTTCACGCCTAAACCGCTGAACCGATTTTGATGAAACTTGGTACAGAGATAGTTTGAAACCCATAGAAGGACATAGGCTACTTTTATTCCGAAAATTGCAAAATATCTACGCGATAAAGGACCTCCACGCGGGCAAAGCTGCGGGCGACCTGTAGTAAGAAATAAATGAACGGCTCGCCAGTCGCCAGCACACACAAACCCCAGAGGTTTTCGCACAATGGCAAATACAATTGTAAAAAGACTAAAAGATTTGTAAAAAAAAACTGCTATCCCTGCAGCTGTAGTGTCTTTCTTCTTGTTGGTAAGTCTTTTCTATTTATTACCTACTCACGATGCGGCGTCGTTATGGCGTGTGACGTGCTGTCTTATTACAAAATTCACGAACCTGTAGAGGGTAGCATTTTTTATACCATTCCTTACTTTGTTTTGTAAAAAACTATCCAGTTAGAATATCAGAAGCACAATCAGCCCATTACTGTTTCAATGCTGGGCACGGGCCTCTTCTCAGAATGATAAAAGTTTAAGTCCACCACGATAGCCTGGTGTGGGTTGACGGATTACACACACCATAGAGAATATTTTGGAGCCCTCTTAGTGTCACACACCATAAGTGCCGAATTTACGCGGCAGAAATTTAGTTGCGGAAACTTGTGGGCGAACACGCGGGGCGCGGGCATGCCTGCCTCCCGCTGCTCCCCGCCTCGGATCTTCGTCGGCAATCGAACCGAACTTCGGTCGCGTATAATGTGTGCTCTACTGAATACGTTGCCGTCGAATTGCCGCTGAGCTTACGCCCGACCGAAGTTCAGCTGTACGCTATAACGCAACGTAATTTCGGCATAATGTGTCGTCAGTAATTCAAATAGCATTACAGGCGTAATCATGCCGAACTTCGGTCGCGTAACTTCGGCATAGTGTGTTTAGACACTTAGGCGTGCCGTAACGCAAGTGATTATCAAATTCTGATCCACACATGAATTCGAAAAGTCAGAGGTGCAGGCCGGGATCGGACTTAGAGTTTCCTGAAAGAAAAGAAAGAAGGAAAAGTTATTTATTTTCCTGCACGGAAGGCAAACGTTCAACTGTGCAACAGCTGTGAATTGAACATTTTTTTTTGTGTTCTTTATTTTTAAAACAGCTCTTTCTTCACTTGTATTTTGTACCTAATTAGAAAGAATATCACAAAGGGAAAATTTCATTCCGGAAGTTTTCAACCTGACATGTTTTACACAGTGCATAGGTAATTATTTTAATGAACACTACGAAACAAAGTGCTTGTTTCGTGTTTCAAAGTGGAGTAACATAGGTAATAAGTTGGGCTCTTTATAATATGAGTATTATATTATTTTCAGGGAACTGTTACAAAAAGTTTCAATAAAACATTTTCTGCTGCTTTTTAATAAAATCTTCTTTTTTCAGACCTTATTGCTGTCTCGTGTAGTTATTGCCTTTAAAATGTATTTTTCATAAAACTGTCGTGAACTTTCCGAGACTTGCCTCACTGAACAAAAATGTTGTAAAAGTAGACATTTTCATAAATCGATTTATAATTTGCAAATTGCTGTTTGCGATGTCAAATGCTGTTTAAAAACTTCACGTAGTTTTTTCAGTAAATGTTTGATCAACTTTTGGCACAATATTGATAGATGATCTTTCATTTATTACGATAAAATTACTTTAAATATGTACTAGGAACTTAGGAAGCGGTGAAGGGTGGGCGTTTTAATAGTAGAGCTCCTTGTGAAGAGTTATTCTGGGAAAGTTCTACAACTATACCTATTTTTGCCGTCAAGCAGTTTACTGTGTTCCGTCGTGTGTATGTGAGAGCCAGAGGTGTATAGGGGAATCTCTCTATATCTCTGTTACTTGGATTCGTATGCTCCAACTTAGACCCAGTTTGCGCTTATAACATCAGGTGCGACTAGGGTCAAGCGGACCAAGACAAATAATAAAAAAAAACAATGTTTCGTATGGAACAGCAGTTTTTTTTCCGAATTCTGTTTATGTCCCGTAGTAAAAGATGTACAGAATGATGAGCAGAGTTGATGGTTTTCAGATGAGGAGGTTTTTTTCAAAACTTGACTATTCCACTTTCGACAGAAATGCTTTTTCTTTTTTTTTCGATTGCTGACCTTGAAATGAATACTCAGCGAAAATAAAACTGAGCAAAAACTTGATAGTTACACCCGAAAAAAAAGAATAAAAGGCATGATTTCGTCAAAAGTGGATTATTCCACTTCAAAATGACATAACCCATTTCAAATATACATTTTTGGAAAAAAATATGTTTAATCCAGAAGTTAATTAACTATTTTACTCCAAATTGCAATAAAACATGTTTTATCCCTACATTTTTCAGTCAGAAATGTTCTTTACATTTTTAATATATAAAGCTGAATTTTTGATTTTGAACGATTGCACACACTACGTGGCGTTTGTTTGACAGTTTAGACACAAAAGTCATGTCATAATTGTCATTGTTAACTGAGCAAGTGGACCGTGCTCGTAACAAAACTTGATTATTCCCTATCAGCCGCGTCAAAACTAGATTATTCCATTTTAAATTTTGGATTTATTCAAAATATATATTTTTGAATCCTGTACAAAGCAATGACTTATCTTGTCGTCTTTAATAATGCAACAAAATTTCGAGTTAAATACATAGTTACATACCTAAAAAACTATTTTCTCAAATTGTGCAAAAACACAAAAAGTGGAATAGTCAAGTTTTGAAAAGAACCTCCTCAGATATAAAGTGATAAACCAGTCATGCTGTAAATCATGACGAGAAATGAAATCATGGTACCAACCTAATAACAAGCGAGTCTTGAATATCTTTTTATAGTTCACTGAAGATTCACAGATGGGTAACCACGAATTTCAAACGAGTTATGAATTGAAAGTACACATAAAGGTAGTTTTATTTTAAAACTACGTTTTGAGAATTTGTTCCTATTTCAGTTTCGATAGCGGTGGGTGGGTGGTGCCATCTTTCATACATATTCTTTTACGTTTTATATTAAAATTGTAGTTTTATTTATAGGTACAGTGCGGTTCTGGGTTTTTCTTGTTTGTGTCGTTAAAGCTGAAAGACGTAGAAACGTGAGCTGGACTTTTTATTCATGGAAAAACTAAAGAGTTTGTAATTAGAAATCTGTTAAGTGTTATTATAAAACCGCTAAATTAGTTAATTTGTTGAGCTTCACGATGGCTAATACATGCGTGCCATCGGTTGGGACAGGTCCTCTCAAACTGCTCTGGAACTTTCCTCAAAAGGCCAGTCCAGACGTTGCTCTGCATTGTCCACATACAAATTTTTGTCACAGAAAATATGTCTGGACTTAAAAGAGACTTTGACCCCTGAGTTTGTTTCGGCCTTTCTTCTCCGAGGTAGTCAGATAGGAAACGCCGACGACATCTAGCTTTAAAAAAATAAACCGACATGTAAAAGTGATTTTTAAATATCCAATTTGCAGAATAAACAATTTCATTTCATTTCATTATAAGCAGATTATTTATTGAGGATGACACAGTTTGACTTTTTTTAAAATATTTGTTATCGTCCTTATTATGGCGCAATTCCATTAGACAAGTTACTTGTATGCAAGTAGGAAATTGCATACAACTTGAACAAACCTGCATACAAGCTACAACTTGTATGAGGTAGTTTGAAATTGTACATTTTTTATTCAAGTGACGTGCAAATTGAACGCACAAACGTTAGTTGCACTTTTCGAATTGCGAACGAGTGATTGAGACCCATGATGTCCAAACTCAATTGTTGAACATCTCCACTTGTATGCAAGTAAAACCTGCATGCAATTTGCACACTCTCAAAAACATGTTTCCAATGTTAGCAACTTGTACGCAAATTACTATAGGAACAAACATGAAATCGCAAAAAAAACAGCTGTTCCCTACATTTATGTTCGCATTACTCGTCAAAATGTAGGGAACAGCTGTTTTTTTTCTCGATTTAATGTTTGGTCCCATAGTAAAAGTTGTTCATAATGACGAGTTCAATGTCCCCATAAGATATCGTTAGTGTCACCAGTCATTCTGTATATTGTGCGTAAGATCTAACTTAAGTATTTATTTTCTATTCTTTTTAAAGTGATAAAATGCTCAATTAAGGATACCACAGCACAGGCATGATGTGTATTTAATATTTATCGAACCACACTGATAAAAAAGCTTTACACACTCAATTTTAAGTTGCTGTGGATGAACTAGGTGTGGTGTTCCTCAAACCAAAGGGAGGATCCTCCAACCAGGCCGAGTCTTGTACCTGGCGGGCTACTGTCCAACAGTTGATGTTGGGAGGTTGTATATAAGGTCTATCTATTCATACACGAAATATTTTAAGGGTTACATCTATAAGTGGTAAAGAAGCCATTTAAATTAAAACAAATAAAAAATAAGGTTTTTTTTATTAAATAATTTTAATTTACTTGATACACAACAAAATAATATTGGCTCATTACTATTTTCAACATCCATTATGCTAGTTTCTACGTAGTATTTATTGTCATTGAAGTGGACAATTTTTTTTTCAAACAAAATGTCTCAAGCATTATTACAATTATAATAATTACGTAAAATAATAAACAATAAAAAAATATTTTTTTCGCTTTTCTGTGTCTTCTTCACCACCTATAGATGTATCTCTTAAAATATTGCGTGTGTGAATAGATGGACCTTATATGTATACTATCTGCGTGTTAAATCTTGATATCGCGATGTAGGCTTGAATAGTTCGCATGTGGCGTGATAGATGCCGTCACATTGCCATTAAATCTCGTGCTGTCACTATCACTTTAAGGTGAATTGACAGTGACAGCACGAAATTAACGGCAACTTAAAATTGACCAGCGTTTGAGTATGTAGCCATTTGTCTTTTAAATATGACTCATTTTGAATACCAGAACAGCGCGCTAGAAACTTAACACATTCGTTTGTTTTTCGACCCATACAGCGGGCCATACACGCAAGGGTGTACCTAATAGGCTTAGGGGCTCTTTCACCATCCTCAAGTAAAGGGTCGAGTAAGCTAACCGCCAGTTAAAGTCACCCGTAACTACATGTGTCAATTTCACGACGTTCGAGTAGCACTAATCATAACATTAACCGACCCGTAACTTACTTGCCACCACATCTGGCAATTAGCGTGCTTACTTTACAGTTAAACGTTGTCCGTTGTCATTTTGTGTAGGAACTCGTCAGAGAACACCGATTATTTTAAAATTTATTAACAAAAATGGACTTATTTGACTTGATTGAGCATCAATTGGATAAATTAGAACAGTCTACGACGTAACGAGTACCTTAGGATTCGTGTGTTTAAATTCCGTGTTGATTATTTTACGGTCCTAGACGAAACGGATTTTTTGCTAATTTATTTAGTAGGCTAAATCTGCACAAGGGATACCAAAATGTCCCTCTCATATAAAGAAAAGTTTGCACTTTATCTCTTTTAACTCTATCCAAGTTAATTAAAAAATATAGGTAAATAAAGTTACAAATTAAAATCACACACTTTCTAAACCAGACAAAAAAACACCACAAATGACAATTGACATCTGGCTTGCATCTGTATAGGACGGTTGACGAGTACCATTGACGTATTATTGAATGAATGTAACGTATTTTTTGTTACCTCATTCACTTAACCAGTAAGTTGTTACTCGAACCTTTATTTTGGTTTGTGAAATTGACAAAAGATACTCGTAACTTTTACTTGCCAATTAACGCTAACTAGGAAGTAACTAATCAACACTTTACTTGAAGATGGTGAACGAGGCCCTTACCCTTACAGTTAAAAAGGAGCGTGTGTGTAATTTTGTGTGTATGTAAGTGCAGGTCTCCTAATTTTACATCTCTATTGTATATTTTTTACCCTGCGCGTATAATTGTGCAGTTGAAATGTGTGTGTTGTGTTGGGTTGTTTGTGCGTGCGTGTTGTGTGTGAGTGTGTGCGCATGTGTGAGTGTATATGAATTAACTTTTGTCATAGACTGTACACCGGGACGTCATGGCGTCACTCAACTGATTACAATAAACATAATTATGTGTGTGTGTTTGTGAATTGACTTTTGCCGACGATTGTACATTGAGAGGCTCCACTAATGATTACTATATACATGTGTGTGTGTGCGTGTGTGTTTGTGAATTGACTATTATTGTCGTGGACTGTACATTGAGACGCCCCTTTACTGATTATAATATACATACTTATATACATATGTATGTATAATAAAAGACAGTCCTTGAGCATAGGTCCTCTATACACAATAGACGTAATTCTCAATAGGAGATGGTGTGGGCAAGTCATCGACAATAAATTGGTCGTTTGAGGCTTTTGAGACGTCGTAAATTGTCCCAAGTCCCAACAAACAGATTTAAGGACCCCTTGAGATTTGTACGCACTTATAGGATAGAGAGATTGGCAATAGAACAAGTAGAATACTTTTATTTGCTGCAGTATATGAGACACATTTTACAATAACATTATTATAACAATCCTAACTATCCTAACTAATATTTATGATTATTTACGGTTTACTCACGTGCATTTTTCGGGAATGCCCGACTAGTCCTAATAGTAGTAGTATCCTAACTAATATTATAAATTACCTTTTCACGCCTAAACCACTGAACCGATCATCCTGAAGTTTTGCATATACGTAGTCAAGTATACAGAAACGGATAATGGGGTACATTTCATGCCAAAAAAAACTATTATTCCCGAGGAAAACAACAATAACGTTAATAGATGGCGCCATGTGTCTTTAGAATCATGATTGAATTATATTATTATGGAAACTTTAGTAGTGTGTTGAGTTGTTTTTTAAATGTACAACCTGAATTGATTGTTAAATTCTAAATGAACGCGAGCGAAGCAAGTGTTAAAGTGTTTTTCATGCAAAATTCTTCGTCCCTGATTTAGTTACAAAATCAGAAAATGACGCTTCTAATCTGTAGCCCCAAATATGAGCTAAAATGTAATCATCGCTAAGGACGTTTTTATGACATCTCTGACTTGGGGCCCAATTCTCCTAAAATAAATTGTTGCCAAACGCAATCGAAGCACAACCGTCAGTCAGTTTTTGTTTTCGAAAACTTTCAATATGATTGATTTTGTTTTTTGTGTCAAACAATTCGATAGCTTTTGAAATTGAGAACTGTCTGAATGTACGGTTCGGCCTAGGTTCGGTTGTGATTTATCAAGATTTATTTTAGGAGAATTAGGCCCCAGCTATTTCTTTTAAGGCGCTACCCTCACCGAAAGTGGCGCCACTTCAGAAAAACACCATTAATTCTGTCAACACACAACATGTTGAAATTTCGTACTTAAAACATTTAAGTCAGTCAAGTGTTGTAGTAATTTTCGAGTTCACGGTTTTCGGATATAAAGTGACTTACTAGTCATGCTGCATAACTCTATGTAGTTAACACTTGTTCGCTTATCCTATTATATTCTACTAGCTTTCACCCGCAGCTTCGCTTGCGTGAAATTTTGAACCCGTTAAGTGACGATTTTCTATACAAACTTTCATCCCCTATTTAACTCTCTTGGGGGTTGAATTTCGAAAAATCCTTCCTTTATCCTTGTCTACATTATAAAGGAAACCTCTGTGCAAAATTTCAACTTTCTAGGTCCAAGGGTTTTGGCTGGGCGTTGATGAGTCAGTCGATCAGTCAGTCAGTCAGGACTTTTCTTTTTATTTATATAGATAGATAGATGTGCGACACATTATGACCAAAGCCGTGAATTTGCGACGGCTTCCTTTGTTTATCTATTGTGTATATCTCTCCGATAATCAATTGATCAAGCTTCAATACTTGTAAAACAACAATCGGTATCACGAATCGACCTACCTCTATCAATTTCCACTTCATACTTCATAAGACAACTTTTTTTCATTATTACACCTTCTCACGTACTGTCTACGTATTAATCCATCAAGAAAACTATTAGGCGGAGACTAGACGAGCTTATCGAGATCCCCCGTGTGATTAATTCTGCGTAAAACTGTAATGTGTTTCAGTTGCGGGAGCTCATGTGTTTTGATAGTGCAGATCAGCCTTATAGATTAGGTCTAGACTTTGTTTAGGTTTCGTCCTAGCTAGGGAAGCGGTGCGAAGCTGCGGTTGCGCGAAAACTACTTACAGAAAAAGAAAATTAAGAAAGAAAACAGATTTATTTGGATGTTGATTAAAAAAATCGGAGAAAAAACAAAAAAAAAATGAAAAATCTCACGCCTGTATTCCGTTTCCGTTTATGTTTACGTCCTATGTAATAGGGGGCGAGCCTATTGCCATCGACCGGGCACAAATCCAGACTCCGGGCTGCTACTGAGAAATTCCACACGGAAAAACCCAGTGACACTTTTGCCTGACCTGGGGATCGAACCCAGGCCCTCATGCTCAGCAGTCGCGCTTGCGTCCACTAGACCCAACGAGGCAGTCTAAAAAAATGAAAAATTGGGTAATAATGGTGCCGATTTTGTTATGGCCAAACTAAACTTAATCTAGGCTATTGCCATCTTTTGCACTCTAATAAAATAAGAAAGAGACATACGTAAACAAGAGCTGTCAAATTTAGTTGAACTAAAAGTTCCATACAAATTTAGACGATATTTAAAACGTGTCGACTAAAAACACGGTGAAGTTCAAGGCGTAAACTAATATGACATCTCTAACTTGTAAAAGATAGCAATTCTCTAATTTTAGTTTAGTTGGTGAACAAGAGAATCGGCACCAATGTCTCACATCCGAGCAAATCGGCCATCGCTCAGCATATTGCTGTGCCACATGCACAGACCAGAGCTACAGCGCTGGTTTTCAGCGACAGCCGGCGTCGACATTATGACTTCGACCGCTTCGGCCGAAAGTGTATAAAGTAGGTAATTAAAATAAATAAATAACTAGACTAAAATAATGCTACAAATTATACATAAACGGTACCATAAACAGAAATCTATAAAGATTAAGGCATTGCCATCTTCAGCCGCTCACGCACAGCAGCCATCAACGTCAAAGTCAGCCAACGAGCCTTGTTCTTTTCATTGCACTCCCTTCTTATTCTTCTCGTCATATTTGTAAACCTCTGTTCTGCCAATGCTAGCTCCGCATGCAAACGGAATCCTCGTGCACATCCTCGTAAGACAGAAAAGCGCACTCACGCATCCCGTGACCATCGCGTCGCCATCTAGGACATTGGTAAGATTAGCTTAGAACTTTGTTTGGTTAGGTTCTCAATCGTAATTCGTGGACGTCTAGGATTTTATTTCTATTGGAGTACACACTAGTGAAGGAAGATATTCTTTTACGACTTTACATATAAAACAAAGTTCTTGAACATGTCAACATGTCTGTTTCGGTTGCTAATCTTGAAAAACACTGGGGTGCAGTTGTTTTCAAGATGAGCAATTGTTTCAAAATTCTTCATTGTTTAAAGTGATGTTCTCTTTCACATTAGTAGGAGGAAACAAATATGGCGGTTTGGCAAGAAACTGGGGGTCTACTCCCTAAGCACGAAGTCTGTGGTTTCGGCTTTAGTTACGAGCGTTTCCTACTCCCTATTACCTACGGACATACGATTATTTCGGGGCCCGAACTAAGAATGAATGACAACACTGTTTGACAGTTGTCTACTACCGATGTGTTTTTGCCCGTCCGAAAAGTTGCACTTGACACTTGTTTTGTTCACTCCTACGTTTCGGGCTACTTTCGGACGGGCGACTAACTTCGTTGACGGACTTAGGGAGTAGGCCCCCTGGTGTTGATTCCCTTGTTCCTCAACTAAACTAAAATGAGGGAATCGCTATCTTCAACTCACAGACAAAGCGAGAAAAGGACGGTGATAGATAAGAACTAAGTTAGAGATGTCAAACCTTGAGCTCCACCGCGTTTATGCGTTCGTCTGGAAATTTTAGTTCAACTAAAGACAGCTCTTATTTACCTCTGTCTCTTTCTTATTTTATCATAGTGAAAAAGATGGCAATAGCTTAAATTAAGTTTAGTTTCTGCACAACAATATCAAACCGCCTTAATGAACTAATCGACGATTTTGAAGCAGGCCTAAGATAATTTATTACCATAATTGTGATTGACTGTCTCGTTGGTCTAGCGGTCGCAAGCGCGTCTGCTGAGCGTGAGATCCTGGGTTCGATCCCCAGGTCGGGCAAAGTGTTATTGGGTTTTTCCGTGTGGAATTTCTCAGTAGCAGCCCGGAGTCTGGATTTGTGCCTGATTGATGGCGATAGGCTCGCCCCCTATTACATGGGACTAAAACATAACGGCGAAATGAGGGTGTACTATACACCTCTGCCCAACCCTTCGGGGAATACAGGCGTGATGATATGTTGTTATGTAAAAAGTATGGCAACACTAGCTTTCGCCCGCAGCTTCGCTTGCGTGAAATTTTGAACCCGTTAAGTGACGATTTTCCAAACAAACTTTCATCCCCTATTTAACTCCCTTAGGGGTTGAATTTCGAAAAATGCCTTCTTAGTGGATGCCTATGTTACAAAAGGAACTTACTGTCAAAATTTCAACTTTCTAACCCCAGCGGTTTAGGCTGTGCGTTGATAGATCAGTCAGTCAGTCAGTCAGCTTCTCCTTTTATATGTATAGATTTTTATAGAGAAACTACCGATTGAGCTAACTGAAGATAATTTACTGCCATAATTAATAATAATTTATGCAACCCTAAATTAATAATAATGTATGCAACCCTAAATTAGACACACAACATATTAAAACTACAGTTGTAATTAAATTCTAAAACGATGCAAATTACTAGATTTTTGACTAAACTAACGACTAAAGTTTTAATTTTATTGGACCATATTTCATCTCGTTCAACATGTCTGGCACATTTTGAAATTTTAAGCGTGGCTCTGTTTTCAGCAGTGCGAGTGACTGTGAAAACAATATACGCGCTGTTAGAGTTAGAAAGGGACAGTGTATGAATAATTCATGTATTGTGATTCGGTGCAGAGTTGTCATAGCCATTATATTTTTCAAATGTTTTATTCAATGTTTTGTTAAAAGTTAGATTGTTTTGTAGTTTTAATTTATAATAGTTGTCGATAGCATTTCATTATCATTATCATCATTCAGCAGAAAAACGTCCACTGCTCGACATAAGCCTCCCTCAAGCATCACCGTACCGATTGGTCCTGTGCTTCTCGCATCCAGCGGATTCCCGCGACCTTCACCAGATCATCGGTCTACCTTGTGGGAAGACTCTACCCACGCTGCGTCTTCCGTTACGCGGTCGCCACTCCAGAACCTTTCGGCCCCATCGGCCATCCGTTCTGCGAGCAATGTGCCCCGCTCATTGCCACTTAAGTTTGGCAATTCTTCATGCCTAATCTTTGTCAGGATCAGTCGGCCAATTCTCCTAACAAAATTGTAGCCAAACCGCAGACGAACCACAGCCGTCAGTCAGTTTTCATATACGAGAACTGACAAAATGTGTTGTTTTTATTGTCAAACAATTTGACAGTTCGTGTAAATGAAAGCTGTTTGAATGAACGGTTCAGCCGTGCGAGCACGGATCATATAAAGAGTCGATTCGAGAAATTTATCTATTCTAAACGTCAAATTTGACATAAGATATAGATAAAATGAATTAAAACGACAACAGTTGTAAGTTTATCTACATCTTATGTCAAATTTGATGTTTAGATTAGGTAAATTTCTCAAATCGACTCGATAAAAGATCCGTGCTCGCACCGCAGCTCCGGTTCGGTGCTTTCGCTCGACAAACTAAAGGCTTGCTTTTTGTTAACATGCATTAAGAGCGAGTGAAGCGAGCTTGGGACTTTCAAGCATCCCGACACGGATAGGTTAGGTTCGGAGGGGATGACGGGGGCTAAAGTGAGCGAGCAAAGCGAGCGAACGAAGCCCCCGTCATCCCCTTCGTGTTAGGTTACTTTAAACCCTGCAGACAGACATAGGAGCTCCGCACAGCAGGGCTCCGTCGACCTCGACCCCAGAATCGTTTAGGCGATATCGCGCCTGTTTGTAGGAGCCTTTAGTTTGTCGGGCGAAAGTTGTGTCGCGCTAACGTCCGCCGCGTCGATCAAAAGTTCTATCGTCGTATGGTTTGTCGAGAAAACAATCAGTCGCGCTAACGTACGTCGAGCTGATGTGCTGTCGCACTACTGATGGTCGACATAATTATCGTACTGTAGCCCTAACATTTGTCGTGTATATTTGTTTGTCGCAACTTTGATACGGAGTCGTATAAAGCTGGTTTTCCAAGGTGCGTGATAGCGCGCACCGGCTGTGCGTGAAATCATCCGTAAACTCACGCACCGTGGGAAGCCATATTATGAGGATGTGTGATGTGGATACGGCGCACCGCTGCGCACGCGTCCGCGTTACCACGGACAAGTCTCTTCCCATGGTGCGTCAGTGCGAGCTCGTGCGTCGCGGTGCGCGATATCACGCACCGTGGGAAACAAGCATAAGATGAACCTGTGATGTAGGTTAACATTTAAAATAGAATTGTAATACGCAAAAAAATAATAGTGTTCGTATGTACTTAATGAGTCTCAGACGTCGAGTGTGAACATTAACATTTATTAATTCGACTTAAAACTATTCCAAAGCTTAATAATCCTTGGGAGAAGGCTACAAAGTCGAGCAGACGACTTTGACAGGTTAAGTGGATTGATTAATAATAGTGCTGTGCGAGGCTAAAAATTTCCTATCTCCACTAATACTGTTATGCTAAAGCGCTGGTTTGCATTGGCACTCCATTCAATTACTCTTCGGTGTACCCGCTGGATCTGCCTCGCATACATATGAGATTCAATTAATTCAAGTCATGCATGTTCTTTGGGCGCACGGGTTTACTATTGGAACCAATGGCTAATAAATGCATTTGCTTATTGATTTACTTGTTATTTTATTGTGGGAGTTGCGATCTTAAACGTATATATTTTTAGAATACCTTCACACAAATTCTTAAGTTTCTTATTTGTGTTTTTATTGGTAGGTTAAAGCAAAAATGACGCATCGTCACGCACGTACCGTTTGTAAAATTGATGATTAGAATTAGGGATGTGCCGACTATGACTTTAGCCGACTAGCAGATTAGTCGGTTGTAAAGAGGCCGAATAGTCGGCCGACTAATCGGCCAAGCCGATCACTGTTTCAGGGGTAGGTATTCAACAACTTCTATGACGCTTCGTTTACAACTTATTCGCGCGCAAGTCGCAACCGCCGCCTGCGAGCGAGTCGGAATATGTTTTGTTTACTTCGCATTGTTTCTTTTATTATTTAATGTAATTTTTTCTACATGTAAATTTTATTGAGAAATACATTGTGGTAAATCAGACTGCACTAGCGGGTGCTGGGGCGGGCGCGGGCGCTCGGGTCTTGGCGTCTGCGTGTTCACAGTAGTGCCGAACGAGCTATTGTACGACGCTTCGGCGGGTGAATCAAAAACCACACGCGCGAACGATACGGGCAGATTGAGCCATTAGAAACACCCGCGCCACTGCGCCCGCCCCCGCCTCATGATGGCGCGCGACTCGCGGGCGCACTGTGAATGCAACTGGCGTCTACATACATTTGATTTACACGCGCCCGCGCTAGCACTCGCGTCCGCCTCCACTCTGAAATACGGCATAGAAAGTAAGAAGCCGGAGAGTCCGCGCTCTTTGCCGAATAGTCGCCGACTACGAATGTGGCCGGATAGTCGGCTTTACTGACTAGTCGCCGACTAGTCAGAACATCACTAATTAGAATTGATTAATGGCGTCGCTACAAGGTAGTTTTCTCACCGGCCTTAAATTAGCCACTATAGTATGTTTTTATAGCAACACCTACGGGATGCACAAGTTTGGTAAAAAGTGAGAAGTAAAAAGTGTGAGGGAGACACCAATCAGACAATGATTTATACATAACACTTTTGAACTTATGCCTATAAAACAAGCGAAGATGTCAACGTCAAACCTTAATATAAAGCCTTATTATAATAATTAGTATCCACCATTTACAGAGAGTAAAAACCGCGTGATCTACTAGTGACACAGATTAACCCTAAATAGTTATTTAAAAAAATCAACTAAAAAAAATTCAAAATAAAATCTTGGTATTCTATTTCAGAGTCATTTTAGAGCCGCGTTACTCGTGCCCGCTAGCCGTGTCGCCGTGCTTTCATTCATTTATGCGTGGCATCGAAATGTTCACTCGCTTAAATGTTTTTTTTGCGAAAACATTTTTTCTTATTTTTTTACTGATTCCTTTTAGGTGGTTTAGATAAGATCAGTAAGCCGCAAGGCATGACAAAAAAAGAATTTTAATTTTTTAAATTTTTAATCAGTCTAAATCCGGTGCGGGGATAATCTATACCAGTTGTAGATCATGTGGTTTTAAGGAATTACCTACACGAATTCGTCAACACCCTATATCGGGTGTAAAAAGACCCTTTACCATAACGAAAACCACATATTCTACCCATCATTGAGATCATTTTATTCTACCAGACCATACCTGGGAAACCATTGGGTTTGGAGATATTGAAGGTCAAAGTATACTTTTTTTTTAGTTTTTTCCAAAAACGTATTCTAAGTGGTAATACTAAACTTTCTTCCAAACAACCTTATCAAAATTTTCAATTTTCCTCACAAATTACGCATTTGAAGTTACAAAAACGCAACGAATATCAAACGCACACGACCGCCTTGACTCAGCTGTGTGGCCGCTGCACGCATGCAAACGCGCGGCATCGCCATAACCATACATTGCGCGCTACAAAAAAAGCGTTTTTTTTATGCCAAAAAATAAAAGTCGTTTCCCAGCAATTATTTTTGGTCAATGTAGTTTAGTTTGATGTACAGAGTGCGTAGATTTCGGCTATGTGATGGGTCTTTTTACACCCTGTATATGTAACGCTTACTTTACTTAGCAAAGTCTAAATTCCGTCTATGAATCTCGCCCTAAGACTTCATGACGCGGCTATAACGAGACTCTATTTTTAGTACAATACCACACATTTTTAATAAAGGGCGGTTACTTGCATCCGAGACCGCATGCTGATGTATTCCATAATGAAAAGCTTGCATATACGTAACCTTTTTACGTACTTTAGCATTGTATATTTGTTTTAAAGCCGGTTAGGGGAGGGTTAATGAAAACAAAGACCGTCTTGTTTACCTGGGACTTTGCATTATGAAATGTGAATGGAAACATACGGAGAAATTATAGGGGCGGCAACGGAACTCTAATAATAAGCCTACGCTGTCTGTCTGTCCGTTCGTCTGTCGATCACAGGGCTGTATCTTTTTAACCGTAATAGGAAGCCAGTTGAAGTTCACAGTAGGTATATATTACTATAGCCTCTATCATAGCAACTAGTAGAAATAATAAAAAAAATGTAAATCCAAAAGAGGACACGTGAAAAAAAAAAAACAAAAAAACAGTGTTTTTTTTTGTTTTTTCTCGATTTTAAAAACGGTAATAGCTACCAGCGTGAAACTTGGTGTGATTGTAGTGCATACTCTATAGTTAAACAAAAAATAATAAAAACAGTTGTTTCATAGACAAGTGTGATGGCACGGAACTCTAAATGCGCGAGACCGACTCGCAATCGGTCGGTTTTTCAAATCAACTTGTAACCGCCCGCGACTCGTCCGCATAAAAAAAAAAACATTACGTCCGTCAACGTTGAATTTTGTAAAACTTTCTTAGAGCTTGTGCTAGCCAAAGGTAGAGAAGAAAAATAGCCGATTTTTTTTTATGAATCACAAACCATAGTTACATTTAAACTCAACTCCGTATAACTTCACCACAAATACATGAAAAAGCGTTCGTTCTGCCTAGCCTTTTCCCAACTATGTTAGGGTCAGCTTCCAGTCTAACCAGATATACAATGTGTCCGGATATGGACTAGCGATATTCTAGGTACTTACAATAATAACTACTCTAGTACTCAAATACACTATACACTAGGGTCTAATTCACTTCCATTTCTTGTTGAGATTTTCTGTACAAAAAAGTCATATCTCTCAAAGTTTTGGTCCTACTGAGATAAAAGTAGGCTTATTCGGAAGGCAACAATATTGTCTATCGTTTACATTACGATACAATGGGTTCACATTTTCATAACTTTAAGATAGAGAATATCTCAACAAAAAAGCAAAATGGCTGCCAAACAGCGGTGAAGTGGATTGGACCCTAGTGTGTAGTGTATTTGTATACTGAAATAGTTGCTCTATAAGTACCTAGAATATCGCTAGTCCATAACTGGACACATTGTACCTATACTAAATAAATAATTTAAAAAAAAGTTTCATAACGTGTTTCAATATTTAAGATGTGACTCTGGATCCTGCACTAGGATACCCTGTGTCGCAGGATCCAGTCTCTCTCGACAAATATGGTTT
Source organism: Amphipyra tragopoginis (assembly GCA_905220435.1). Classification (NCBI taxonomy): domain Eukaryota; kingdom Metazoa; phylum Arthropoda; class Insecta; order Lepidoptera; family Noctuidae; genus Amphipyra; species Amphipyra tragopoginis. Next base: position 10,299,194 of record HG992011.1, read on the forward strand.
ATTGTTCTGATACATCAAATGCAACAGTTCCAATCATAAAGACATAATTAAAACTAAAAGGTAACTCAAGCTGTGTATGTTATGATGAGCGTTTGTTTGTGTGTGTTGGTGTGTAGGTTAATACCCAATTGCAAGTAGGTTTTCTGTTTCGGTATAATTAAGTCCGAGTAACCAATGCTGGATTTCTTTTTTGCACCCCAACTTGGTCATGGCGATGATATTTAGCTTTTTATTGACCCTATCATACAGATGTGGCCCAATAATATGTGAGAATTAGTAATGTTCCGACTACTCGGTAAAGCCGACTATCCGGCCATTTTCGTAGTCGGCGACTAGTCTGCGACTATTCGGCAAACAGCGCCGACTATCCGGCTTGTTACTTTGTATGTATTTCTCAATAAAATGTATATAGGAGGAATTACATTAAATAAAAAAAGAGACAGTGCGTAGTAAACAAAACATGTTCCGACACGCTGGCAGGTGGCAGTTGCGACTTGCACGCAAATAAGCTGTAAACGAAGCGTAACAGAAAATGTCGGATACCCCCGAAACCGTGATCGGCTTGGCCGATTAGTCGGCCGACTACTCGGCCTCTTTACAACCGACTAATCGGCTAGTCGGCCTAAGTCATAGTCGGCACATCTCTAGTGAGAATGCTTTATTTCCAAACTTAAGTTAGCACGAAACTCTGTCCCACTTAGGCATTCTACGCGAGCGCTCGTCCGTAACCACTGTTGCAGCTGCAGTTTTATGGAACTTGAGTACCACTGCCATAATAAACAAGATGCGGCTGAATACCAGTATTTTACACGAAGCTACTGCCATCAGACCTTCGCAACCCAGTTACTGGGTAATGCCGATATCCTACCTATCCCGTTTTTCGGACTTTCGGGCTTCTGACTACCCGTAACGACTGTCATATACAGGGTGTTAACGAATTCGTGTAATTCCTTAAAACCACACACATGATCTAACTGGTGTAGACAGACCCCGCACGGGATTTAGCTTGATTAAAAATAACAAAATAAAATTCTTTTTTTTTCATTAGGCTTTGTTACCGATCGTATCTAAACCATCTAATAAGGATTCAGTTAAAAAAAATAAGATTTTTTTTTGTAAAAAAAACATTTTGTTTTTGTGAACATTTCGATGCCACGCATACATTAATGAAAGTACGACGACACGGCTGGCAGGAACGACTAACACGATATCGCTCTTTGCAGTCAGATAACTCAAGGCTCTAAAAAGACTCAGAAATTGAAAACCAAAAAAAATTTTTTTTTTGCTTGGTTTTCGAGAATTCCCATTTAGGGTTCATCTGTGTCACCAGTAGATCACGCGGTTTGAAGGAATTACATGATTTCGTTAACACCCTGCATTCGTATGACACCCGAGAGCCCGAGACCGACTGTTTAACGTGCTCTCCGAGGCACGGACGGATCTCTACATGTAACAAATGGTTACCCATCCACATACTAACCGCGGCAAGCGCAGCTTAGCCTCCAAATACACGAAAAAGCAATCAACAAATAATTTCTTACAACATAATATTCTGGGAACGTTTTAAACATAAATCACAAGTATAAACGATCAGATTCGCGTGTAAACTCACCGTTTAACGTTTACTCACAGTTTTTATTGAATTGATTGAATCAAGCGTTTTTACGAAATGGATTTCTTTCATAAATTTTCGAGAAACCATTAGGATGTTTTATGAAAATTCTCCATTTATACTGAAAATATAATTTAGACGTTTTTTTGTGATAGATTGTTTATAGATGTCGGCGGGTTTAAGTAATAGCTCTTAAAATAGAAGTTAAAAGCATTGTTGAGTTGTGATCAATTTTCTTATTCTTATATATAAGTGGTGGAAAGTTTCTTTAGCAGATTTTTGCATAAATATTAAAGCAATTTAATCAAATTTCATTCAACCACATCCTTGCCCTACCTACTTTTAAGAAAGTCGTGTTTTTGAGTAAATTATTGTATTCCACAGAGATAAAAACGTGTGGTTTGTCCTTTCGGGGATTCATTGCGTCAGCCACTGAACGTCTTCTGCATACGGGCTTTACCATAGACAACTCAAGTGCACGGTTGTGACGGAATATTAACGTAATCATCATGATTTGCGAACAGATATACACGCTGACATTTAATCGGTTGTTTTGTTAGAACAAACGTTGTTCAGACCATGGTCATGGTAAATTGAAGGGTTATTTACAAAAACAGCATAACATTTTTTTCGTAAAATTTTTCAATACAGACAAATAGCTTCATAGCATTGTCAATGTTAAAGATAATAATTAAAATTTAATTTACGTTAATGTTGAATATGTTATGAATTAAATTATGTATTATTTTAATCTTAAATGCTTCACATTACTGTAAACTATTTATAAGAACACTTATGATAAAAAGAATGACAATTCCAGTTATGCTGTTTCTGTAAATAACCCTTCAATTGGTTCCTGAATGTTTGAATTAATAACTCAATAAAAATAATGGATAGTATTTATTTCTTGTGACTGTTAAAAAAGACAGCAACATTTTTTATTTAAAATTTTAATCAATTAAACTGGCTGAAAACGAAAAATAAGAAGTTACTAAAATGAAAAATGTTATCTGAATTTTCTTGTTCCTGAACTTATTTATATTATTTTATTCTCCATGTAGCCTAGTTTTAACATTAGCCTTAACTTTTAAAATATTTCTTAAATTGACGAAAACATCGTCTGTTGACACTTAACGATTCCAACCTGTAGACGTAACAATTTTATGTTCAACAGTGCCCGCGGTTATGCTCATGTGAAAATATGTCCTAACAGCATCATACTTAAGAAAGATCTTAGAGCCCTTTTATGTGCTGGGAACGGCCACATATTATTTCTAAGTTCAAGCCGCAATTACCTACCCTTGTTTTCCACTCCTACACTTTCCATCAACGCAGACTGTAACTGAATAGTTGACGTTACACCGTGTACATTTAATATTCTCTTTGCACTAATCGTGACATTTGTGTTAATATAGGCGCGGTTTCAAATAGACCACCTCATTACTTTCCATGGGATACATAAATCATCCCTTAATTCTACACCGTGCCGGGACTTAGTTAAGTCTAAGTCGATCAAACAGCAAAGAACGCAATTCGTCTGAGACGCGGACTTGGCTTCATCATCATTATCATTGAAAGAAAGAAAGAAAGACAAAATATGATTTATTTTCGTTGAATCCCAATTTTCGATCCCATTTTTTAGGTATTAACGATGGGTCCCATTTGCTATTTCCATTATTTATTCGCGCCAAAATGACGCACAAAAATAAAAATAAAAGTAAACAAAAAAAAATGGGAAAAATATGCGTCACATTCAAGCAAAATGGCTATCGCTCAGCATAATTCTGTGACTCACGTACGAGACAGAGCCACAGCGCTGGTTTTCAGCGACAGTCGGCGTTGACATGATGACGTCCACCGGTGCAGCAAGTAAAAATATATGTTATAAACAAATTCAATTTAAGAAAAAATAAAGAAATCTATACAAGGTTAGTCAGAAAGGGGGTACTAATCCGAAAGGGTGTTAAAGTACACATAATAATGAATAACTTTCGTTCTACACCTTTTCCCAAAAGTCAATAGTTTAAGAGAAACAGTTGTTCAAAAACCTCAAAAAAAAAACGCTAAAATCTATCTATCCCCAGTTATGATCAGCTGTGTTTACATTTTAGGTCATATTTGGGGTCATGAATTAGAAGCACCATTTTCTGAATTTGTAACTAAAGCAGGGATGAAGAATTTTTGAAAAAACTAATATGAAAATCATTTTATTTGGAAAAAAAACATATCGAATTTTGAAATTTTAACACTTGCTTTCAAACAGTCATCAGCGATACTATAAGTGGGCTTCGGATTAGTACCCCCTTTCCGACTAACCTTGTATAAATAAAAAGAAAGGTCCTGACTGACTGACTGATCGACTGACTCATCAACGCCCAGCCCAAACCCTTGGACCTAGAAAGCTGAAATTTTGCACAGAGGTTTCCTTTATAATGTAAACAAGGAACAAGGAAGGATTTTTCGAAATTCAACCCCTAAGGGAGTTAAATAGGGGATGAAAGTTTGTATGAAAAATCGTCACCTAACGGATTCAAAATTTCGCGCAAGCGAAGCTGCGGGCAGAAGCTAGTACGCAATAAATATGGAACATTCTAAAACTGTATGTAATATAACATTTAAACATGGCAACCGGCAATATTCATTCAGCCGAAAGACTATCACTGCTGGTCATAGGCCGTCTCCAAGCATCGCTACATCGATCGGTCTTGTGCTTCTCGCATCCAGCGGATTCCCGCGACCTTCACCAGGTCATCGGTCCACCTTGTGGGAGGGTCTACCCACGCTGCGTTTTCCGGTACTCGGTCGCCACTCCAGAACCTTTCAAATATTTTATATTTTTAAAACGACGACTCATTATACATTATGCTGTAATGGCGTCAAACATGATGTTAACAACTTTTTTTTGTTCAACGTTTTTTCTTTTGAATGTGTGTTTTAAAAGAAACAAATACACATATCAATACAATACAATATTTTGTCTACGCTAATAATAAAAAAAATAACCGGCCAAGTGCGAGTCGGACTCGCGCACGAAGGGTTCCGTACCATTATCTATAAAAACGGCAAAAAAATCACGTTTGTTGCATGGGAGCCCCCTTAAATATGTATTTTATTCTGTTTTTTAGTATTTGTTGTTATAGCGGCAACAGAAATACATAATCTGTGAAAATTTTAACTGTCTAACTATCACGTTTCATGAGATACAGCCTGGTGTCAGACGGACAGACAGCAGAGTCTTAGTAGTAGTAATAGGGTCCAGTACGGAACCCTAATTACGTCTTGCGGGACAGTGATATCAACAATCATCGTGCGGCGTTCTGATCGATCTATCACCACGATGTCAGGCTTATTTTCAACAATAGTCCTATCGGTGATGATAGATCGATCCCAGTACAGTGTGACATGACCATTCTCGAGAACTGGGTTGAGCACATACTTGTAGTCTCGTACTTCTGCGTCCACAACGTCATATTTCAGAGCAAGTGGCTGGATAATCATAGCCAATAGGTTGTGTCTGTGCAAATATTTGCCATTAACAAGACGAGAACACGGAGAAATAATATGTCGATTGGATTTACCGGGACAGTGGCATGCCCCACAGATGTTAACCCTGCAATCCTTCACAAAACAACATGTAAGGGTAAACACCGTTATCACTCAAACCATGGGTAGTTGACTTAAACATAAAAATATAGGAACGAGTAAAAAAAAAAAATATAAGCGTGAGAAATGAGCGGCGCGGCTCACACACACTCGCTAACGAGACAGCTGACTGACTGGTGTAGCAAACTGTGCGGGGCCGTGCGTCGGGCCACGCGGTGAGTTCCCCGCGTCCCCTCCCGTAGCTTGTTGCCCCCGCGCATAGGGTGAAATGCTTTTGAGCAAAAACGAAAATTTTATTAAAAAAAAAGTTTGTTATTTTTCATTAATTTTACGTTCTATAAATGAAACCAATGGTTTCAAGGATAACGGTGTTTACCCTTACAGCCTGTATATTTCCAATATTTACGTCTTAAGAGCGGTTACGCACTGCATCCGAACCGAATCCGTGAAAATACGTTCCGAAGTAGTCATAGAACTATTTATATGGTAGTTTACGCACTAGATCCTACTTCCGTCATCCGATTTCTCTCCGTCATCCGTGAGTCTCCAATTCGGAAGAAATATTGACGGACCGAAGTAGCCGTAGTACTGTTTGTATGAACGCTTTCGCATTACCTCGGATTTAAATCGGACATATGCCAAAGATGGCCCCTGAATTGCTTGGATTTAGATCAGAGATCGAATTAGTGCGTAGCAATATCCGAATTCGGTCCGAACACTAGATCCGTATTTTCACGAATTAAGATCGGATGCAGTGCGAAAAGCAATATCCGAATTCGGTCCGAGTTTTTTCTATCCGTATTTTCACGGATCCGGATCGGATGCAGTGCATAACCGCTCTTAAGATGTTCAGTTTTTACATACAATATAAAAAACTATAAAAAATAACAATTTTGCGGGGTGACTGATCGCGTTCACTTTAATTGTATCTTTGCCCGGTACGGTCATTGACCCTGAGCCGTGCTTGTCACCATTAGATAAATAAGACGATAAACAATATTAATTTACATATTTGTTGATATTGGCGACATGACCTGAACGTCCTTACAGAGCTTGCCCTCACTCGTAGGTCATACAAGGGTAAAGTTTGCTCTCGTTAAAATATTTTTATGGGCTTGTTTATAATCAGTGTTATGACAGACCCGACTGCTTTCAGATTTTTCTGAACAAAAGTAGTTTACTTTATACATCTTATAACAGGAGTAACGCAAACGCTCAAACATAGAATATTTAGTTATAATAATAATACTACAGTGTGCTTAAATATTGTTTATTTAGGAAAATAGTACCTATTACATTTTCGTTGTTACTTGCATTTTAAGTTCAGTCTTATATCCTTGTTATAAGGTTTATTTTTCTTTATCTCAATTAAAAGACTGAGTTAATACCTAATTATGATTCATTTTAGAGTTTAGGATCAACAATTTAATAGCTAGCTTGCGGCGTTTTCGTAAGTCGGCCATAATTACTTTAATTATAGTACGTAAAATAATAATTTAGAATAAAATATGTGTGTCGCACGCACTTCGTGTGTAGAATCTTAAGATTTTTTATAAGCACGCATTATTGAACTAAATTTAGGTTTTGCTTTGATATTAATTATGGACCGTAATCGACAAAAAAATCTGATAACATTTTCGTGGGAAAACTAGTTTCCCTAAAGGTTTCGTAAAAAATACTTGCCAAGTAGGTACATAATGTCGTTTTTAAACGATTTTTAGACCTCAATCTGTCGTTTCTACTGTATCCTGGGTATGAATATAGACAACAATTCACACGAACCAAAACTTGCATATTCAGATTGTAGAATTCAATTCCACTGCGTTTATTGGGTTAAATAAATAATAAAACTGTATAATGCAATAAAACATAGTTACATTAAATTGTTAAATAAGTACTTACATTTAATATTAGTATCTGCGATCCGACAGACAAACCAGGTATATTGGTTTTGTTGGACATTTTATTGTATTATAGACCTTAATATGTACCTTTTACTATATACAAGGTTAGTCGAAAAGGGGGTACTAATCCGAAGCCCACTTATAGTACCGCTGATGACTGTTTGAAAGCTAGTGTTAAAATTTCAAAATTCGAAATTATTTTTTTCCAAATAAAATGATTTTTATTTTAGTTTTTTTAAAAATTCTTCATCCCTGCTTTAGTTAAAAATTCAGAAAATAGTGCTTCTAATTCATGACCCTAAATATGACCTAAAATGTAAACACAGCTGATCATAACTGGGGATAGATAGATTTTAGAGTTTTTTTTTTGAGATTTTTGAACAACTGTTTCTCTTAAACTACCTATTGACTTTTAGGAAAAGTTGTAGAACAAAAGTTACTCATTATTATGTGTACTTTAACACCCTTTCGGATTAGTACCCCCTTTCTGACTAACCTTGTATAATACATAAATAATAAATAAATATCTAAAAGTACTGGGATATACAATGTCACATAGTGCTTATTGATAGAAATAGGACCGTACACAATGAAAATTCCAGTTTAAAAAATATTCGGTAAACAAAGTTGAAGGAGAATGTACTTGACGCGTAGCGGGTCATTTATCAGCTACGACATCGTAGCAAGCGTAGTAGCGGCGTCAGCTACGTCGTAGCAGCTACAACAGACTTGACTTTCCTAGTTTCTGTAAAAACTTTGGTCTGTTGATCGAAACGGTTTAGGTTCAAAGTTACCACGAATAAAATTTTAACTCATGAATCTACATAGTAAAAAGGCTTTAAAAAAAAAAAAAACTGAACGTTCACAAACGGCTCTATCATTCGTTCTCGGACTGATGCTGAGTTTCAGCACACCCTATTTATTTATTTATTTAAAAGCAATTGCTTACTGTACTTACAGTTACCCAACACGTACAGTAAGCTAACATGTTATTTCTTATTAAGTATAATTTTAAACATGATTCTCAATCATCAAATCATCAAGAACTCGAAACAGTAAACAACAAACTGTTTAAGGTTGTTGTTGAAAATATCAACATCTGGCTGCTGAGCAATCAGGGCGTTGAGCATTGATACAGCACGACTTGTGGGAGCGTATTGAGCAGTACATGTACGTACCGTCTATATACATATAAAGCAAAATAACTTATGGTAATACTCCAGAACCCAAAACGGGATAAACCCAGGATACAATAGCCGGCTATTTGCAAACTTACACCAACAAATATTCCCTAATATTATAGACTTCATTTTACTGTAATGTATTCAAAATCGGGTTTCTTGGTGATCTATCGGCTTGAACGTTGGATTATGTAAAGTGGGTTCCGTAGCAAATATTTATGATTTGTACGAGTCCCGTCTTCATGGCGTATATATATGACAAAGATCTCTCTTTAAACATTTATGAAGGGTATAGCAGATGGCGTGATTTGGATTTATTTGGATATACATCACCACTTATCCACCACCATTTTACCAACTGAAAATCAGCGCTGGGTGTTTGACGCCTAGCATATGCGGAGTTGGTGATCCTTTCGACATGGGTATGCTCGACAGCATAAATAAAATGTGTATGTTTAATTATTTTATGTTCTTATTTACCCGACCACGGCGAAGCAAAAAGGAGGGTATATGATTTTGACCGGTATGTATGTGGGTATGTATGTACGTTCGTCTGTTCCCTCGTAACTTCCAAACTACTTGCCATAATTTGACAAATGAGGTATCGTGAAGCGTCTCGTCATATTGCCACTTTGCCCTCAAGCTTATGATTGCCTACTACTGTTACAATGTATTGTTATGTTAGGGTAGGTGGCTTACGACCACGGATCACGGCTATGCTCTTGAACATCACTATGAATATGTATTAAATACATTAAAATATATTACGAGTAAGTAGTTTATTAAATAGACGATAAATATTGAATTTTAAGAATAACATTCCTCTAATTTTTTATACATGACTGAATAAATATACATAGCACACGTAGGAAAAACAAAAATATAGGTAGTTTGTTGAGCAGTGAACCAAGTTTGACGAACTATAACTAATGAAGCAAACTAAGGTTACTGTTACAGCGCGTCGTTAAAAGTTTATAAGAACTAGTTCATACAAAGTGTTCCGCACTGAATTTATTTATTGAAATGTTGAATGTTTTAATATTAACAGGCTTACTGTATATTTCAGTATTGAGTTTGATCTCGGTCAACACCTCTGATTTAGAATTAATGTGCAGATCAGAATTTGTTTATCTATCAGGATCAGAAGTTTAATTAATTAATTGGGTAACCCCATTTTTTTATCTTTTTAAAATCCTCATGGATTTCGCCTTCCCCAGGCAAAGGGTTATGCCGGACTCTTACCGGCTAAAAACCCACGGTGTTCCTTCTCCTGACCCTTTGCCGGGATATTGGGATTTGCAGCTGCATGCACCGCAACCCCGGCAGGCCTCAGTCCGCCAGCCCCTGGCAGACCTCTCCTTCTGTGAGGCCTAGCCCCACGTTCTCCTGAGAGGCGCGCCGCCTTCTCGGGCCTGTTACTGGTCGGGTGACGAGTCCCCTAACCCGTCGCCCGCAGGCCACACACTAGGGTGGCCGAAGACCATCGCGCGCCCACTGGCGTCGCCCGGTGCGTCTGGCGTGGGAAGGGAGAGTGTCTGTCGCCTTTATCTCCCTCTCCGCTCCCTCTTTGGTCGCCATCACCACCTCGCAAAAGGAGGCGACGACTTCCCACGTGCTCTCGCTTCCGGCCGTGGACAGAACCACGGCCGGAAGCGAGAGGTCACCACTGAAATTGGGTAACCCCCTGGTAACATAGGAGGCTCTTGTTATGTACTTTTTTTTGTCTTATTTGTGTCCTTATGGAAATCCTCCGCCTTGGGAAGGCGAAGGGTTATGCCGAACTCTTTCCGTCTAAAAACCCACGGTGTTCCTTCTTCTTCTTCCGGATTCACAGGATTCGCTATAGCATGTATTGCAACCCCGGCAGTTATATCTATGTCACTTGTAGTTTTATGAATGTAATAGGGATTAATGTAGGCCTCTATATGAATACCTACATAAAAATTGTTTCTACTACAAGTACTACGGTGCATTAAAAGAGCTTCTATAAGTTACCTGTAGAGTACCCAATAGGGTATTTGACTGAAAAAATCTAATTAGTCCGTCAGTTATATTGTCAAAAAATATTTGACCCGTATTTTTTCTTTTGTTACGTAAACCAAAATTGACGAAGGTATGAGACTTTTAAAATTGGCAAAACGTCACAAGCGAGTACAATTTTATTTGCTTCTGATGTCATAAGTTTCACTCTCGAGTTTTGATGCGTTTTATCGTTCCAAATATTCATAGATTTAACAAAAGAACAACTACGTGCCCATTATTTTTCAATATTCTAACTGGCGGACTAATTAAGTAATTAGATTTGCAATTTATTGATGCTGTCAACATGCCTATTGAGGTAGTTGTCAGCAGATTGATAGAATAGTTAATTTTATCGGCAAATGTAATTTGTTATTAGTATTTTTCTAATGCTGAGGCAACACTAACGCCATTAATTAACGCATTCATTTGCACAAATCTCTTGTAATCTTGTCATTTAAGGCGTTAATTAATAACCCATAAAGATTACACTAACCTGCAATGTTCTCACAAACTTTTGAGCACTACTTTGTAACAATACCCAATTGTACATGAAATTATTTAAAAAAGTTTTCATGGAGTTTTTTGCCGGCTCTTCTCAATAGGACCTAAAACTTTGAGGCTAAGCGTATGCTGAGACGCAGGTGCACGCAGCGCAGGGCAGAGCAGATTTTGTAATGCATGCATGAACATACTAAGAGCTGCGTACGCTGCGGTGCAGGCGCTTGCGACGCAGACATGCGTCTGTCCTGCTCTGCGCCTCGTTGTAGTGCCGGCACAGATTTCTGCGCGACGCGTGCATGACGACACGTGTTTTTTACCGCTAATTCGAATTTTATTGCAATGACAGAAAATTGAATTGAATTAGTGCGTTGTGAACCTTGTTAATATGATACTAATCATCCAGATTATTAAAAAAAACGTTCGTCAACTCGAACACATCTATTCTTTGTACTAGTTAAAACTCGAATGTGTCTTCGAGCAGCGTCGCAGCATGCGGTCGTGGCCTATGTCTGCCTCGCCTGCCCTGCCCTGCAAAATCTGTACTGTGCTGTGCTGCGTCACCTGCATCCTAGCATACGCTTAGCCTCAATCTTTTACATTTATAGGTTCTCCTACGAAGACAAGTTTAAATAAAAATTACGAAATTCTTATCAGCCGGCCTACTATTTGGACAAACAAACGACCATAATAGGTAATGGTCAATTTCCTGCCAGATTAGGTCTGAATTATTTAAAAACAATGTATTGGAGCACGCCATGTTGTTCCAACCTCGATACCTAATTGAATCTGGGCGGGTCATGGTAACTGTGTTACTTTTTTATGTTGGATTTACACGTTGGCACCAATGTTGGAGCCAATTGGGTTTTTTTGTAAGTGGTTGAAAGTAAGTTCTTGTACAGGATTGTCTCAGGAATTTCCTGAATCGTTACGTGTTCGCGCATCAAAGAAAGCCGCCGAGCTCGTAGGCTATGATATACAGGGTGTTAACGAAATCGTATAATTCCTTCAAACCGCGTGATCTACTGGTGACACAGATTAACCCAAAATGGGAATTAACGAAAAAAGTAAATATTTATGGGTTTCAATTTCTGAGTCTTTTTAGAACCTTGAGTTATCTGACTGCAAAGAGCGATATCGTGTTAGTCGTTCCTGCCAGCCTTATCACCGTACTTACTTTCATTAATTTATGCGTGGCATCGAAATGTTCACACAAATAAAATAATTTTTTTGCGAAAAAAAAATCTTATTTTTTTACTGAATCCTTATCAGATACGATCAGTAACAAAGCCGCATGAAAAAAAAGTTTTTTTTTTTTATCAAGTAAATCCCGTGCGTGGCCTGTCTACACCAGTAGTAGATCATGTGGTTTTAAGGAATTACACGAATTCGTTAACACCCTGTATAAGTGGCGCGTATGCCCCATGGCGTCGATATTACTAACTTCATAATTTCCGAAAATAATAACATCTTGCACTTGCAAATAGGCATGTTGACAGCATCAATAAATTGCAAATGTAATTAGTCTGCCAGTTAGAGTTTAAAAAAATAATGGACACGTATTTTTTCTTTTATTGAATCTATGAATAGTTGAAAAGATAAAACGCATCAAAACTCGAGAGTGGGGGCTTGTGACGTCAGAAGCAAGTAAAAAATGTACTTGCTTGTGACGTTTTGCCAATTTTAAAAGTGTCGTATCTTCGTCAATTTTGGTTTACGTAACAAAAGAAAAAATACGGGTTAAATATTTTTTGATCATGTAACTGATGGACTAATTAGATTTGTTCAGTCAAATACCCTATTAGTGTAAATCTGGTCCCGATTTGCCTTCCATACAGGTTGTCAATTTGAGTTCGATACCGACACGCACGTGTAGCTTTTCGAATCAGAATTTGATTATCACTTGCATTAACGGTGCAGGAAAACTTCGTGAGGAAACATGGCCACATGAGAAGACAACTCCGAAAATCGACTACGAAGTTTCGGCTGACGGATCGCACATTTTTCCAACCACGAAAGTGAAACGATCGATTCGATTTTCGCGATTTGACATTTTGTCTTTCGTTCACTCTACTCCCAGATGTTAATCGACATCTACTTCGTTCAAATATGCAAACACAATATTTAGTTTTAATTCTGCCAAACTAGATTGCTAGTTTGGCTGCAGTATGCAGCACCACCTTCCTGGCCACAGATATATGCACATGCAGGAGTGAAAAAAATGCAACATGCAATCAAACCGATACTACACGTGTTTCGTGCAACCTTACAGCGATTACGCACTGCATCCGATCCAGATCCGTGAAAATAAGAATATGAAAAACTCGGACAGAATTCGGATATTGCTTTGCGCACTGCATCCGATCCGAATACGAGAAAATACGAATCCAGAGTCTAAAAAACTCGGACCGAATTCGGATATCGCTTACGCATACGCACTTATCCGATCTCTGATCCAAATTCAAACAATTCAGGGGCCATCTTTGGCATATCCATTTGGCGTCCAATTTGATTCCGAGGTAATGCGAAAGCGTTCATACAAACAGTACTACGGCTACTTCGGTCCGTCAATATTTCTTCCGAATTGGAAACTCACGAATGACGGAGAGAAATCGGATGACGGAAGTCGGATCTAGTGCGTAAACTACCATACAAATAGTTCTATGACTACTTCGGAACGTATTTTCTCGGATTCGGATCGGATGCAGTGCGTAACCGCTCTTAGGCGTTATCGTAACATCCTTAGGCGATGTTGACCGCTTGGACGCGAATGGATTGCCCATGCCCATTCGCGTCCAAACGGTCGACGAGTCAACACTAAATTGTAAATGTAATTGCATATTTGTATGTCATGGATTTCCGCAAAGTAACGCCTGATTCCATCATTTATCTAGTTCGATGTTTGACAATAGGTACTTTGATCCTATATTATAAGTTCGATGACCGTCATTGTTTTGTTTCGATCCAAAGGTTCGACGTTCGTTTTTCGGAGTAAGCCCTTAAGCACAGTAGATATTTAGCTTATGTATATTCTGTGCTTTAGTGCGTATACACGTCGAAAGCGGGTTGCCGGTGCCGATCTGCCAGCGCTTGTCGGTGCTGGTCCGCGCCGTTGGTCGGCGCAGGTAGTCTCTATACTGTGTGGCGACCCAGCGCCGACAAGTTCCGAACGTCGCTGACAAGCTCCGACCTGGGGCCTAATTCTCCTAAAATAAATCTTGATAAATCACAACCGAACCAAGGCCGAACCGTTCATTCAGACAGTTCTCAATTTCAAAAGCTAACAAATTGTTTGACACAAAAAACAAAATCAATAATTTTGAAAGTTTTCGAAAACAAAATCTGACTGACGGTTGTGGTTCGATTGCGTTTGGCAACAATTTATTTTAGGAGAATTGGGCCCCTGCTCCGATCAGCGCTGGTAGACAGTCATTTGTTGCTGTATTTGCAAGGGAATAACGCGTATTTTTGTTTGTACAGCCAGCCCCTGCTTCTACCCGCTTCCTTTATATAGCGGTTACCTACACGGACCAGTACCGATAAGTGCTGGTAGGTCGGCGCTGGTTACCTGCTTCCTTTATGTATACGTCCTTAGGCCAGAGTGGACTAAGGCTTAAACCCTCTTTATTCTGAGAAGAGGCTCATGCCCAGCTGTGGGACAGTAATAAGGTGATTAAATGCTAATGGCTGGGCAAAGAAGCATACATTCTTGGAGCAAACATTTGACCAAACATTGCTCCAAAGCGAACATAAACACAGTTAAGTTTTTTCCTCTGTCGACGCAACCAAATTATTAATTAGCGTGCTTTAATTCGACCCCTGCATTTCATCGCAAACAAAATGTGACTTTATTACCTCATGTTGAGGTTTATTTTGTTTTGTAAGGGATATTTCGTTTGCCATTTCACGTAGAAATGAAAACGCGAAGGTGGGACGCAACTAATGAGAAGATTTAATATTATTAATTACGCTCTTTATAGGCACTTGAACGGTGGGTGTAGTGTAGTTATTTTTCGCGGAAAACCTGAGCTAAACATAGCTCGTTTTTGTTAGGTAATAACAAAATGTTTAGGTTAGGTTGCATGTAGGTTTTGCTAACTTAATAATTAGTCATAATTTAATTTTTTTTAATTTCCATCTGTACGCTTGGTAGTAGGATTAGTACGGTCCGCCTGGCTAGATACCACCCTCACATTAAAGTCCGGCGCCAAGCAGTTTACTTTGTACCGTCGTATGTACGTGAGAGCTAGAGGGTTATAGGGGAATCCCTCTACAGGGTTATTGTTAAAACACTAACAACCTCTAAGGGTTCATTGTACTCATCATTATGAACAACTTTTACCATGGGACCAAACATGAAATCGCGAAAAAAAATTAGCTATTCCCATTTTGACGAGTTAGGCGAACATAAATGTAGGGAACAGTGACCCCTTAAGAGCGTGTACGCCGTGCGGCATTTCATACAAATTTTCAAGTCTTTGTTTTTCGTAATGACTAAACTGATTTTGATGAAACTTCATACACATAAGCAGGATACTTAGGTCTAAAAAGTTAGTAGAAAACATTTTCGAAATGTCTTACTTAAAAAAAGATAATTGGGAATTTCTGTTTGTATGGAAAATTTAAAATCCGTATAATTTAACTGTAACACTATTTTTCGAAAATATTTTCTACTAACTTTTTAGGCCTATGTATCCTGCTGATGCTCTAAGGCTGATGGATATGAAGTTTCATTAAAATCGGTTCAGTCATATCGAAAAATAAGGACTTGAAAATTTGTATGAAATGCCGAACGGCGTACACGCTCTTAAGAGGTTGTTAGTGTTTTACTAATAACCCTGTATATCTCTTTTACTTGGATTTGTGTGCTAAAGCTCTGCAAAGAAGAGTGAGAAAAAAGAGGGCGCCAGTTATAAAAAAATAACTAAGAATAAACTCTCTCGTATTTCTACACTATACATTCTACCGCGCGTATACGATGCACTACCGTAAAGGAAGCATTAAAAACAAAAAAAAACTGAGTCATCATCATTGTTCAGCCGAAAGACGTCCACTGCTGGACACAGGCCTCTTCTAAGCATCGCCACATCGACTGGTGCTGTGCTTCTCGCATCCAGCGGATTCCGACGACCTTCACCAGGTTATCGGTTCACTTCCTAGGCCTTCCCATGCTGCGCTTTCCGGTAGGCGGTCGCCAATCCAGAACCTTGAGTTATTCATCGAAAAACTTAAAACAACATAAATATTACCCCATTGCATTGTTATCAGAACCACATGTGTATGCAATATTTCTGTCTGTTTGGATAACAGAAACTGGCCCATTTATTTGCCAGAATTGTATCAGACAGACAGACAGACGGATAATAAAGCCAGCTAAACAAAAGCTTTTAAAATACATACAGTGCCTAGACGCGATATTAACTTTCTATACATTTCAGTTATCAAAAAATGGCTAGCAGCCAGCTTTTTAGTCAGGCACACTTGATACAGCTATCTGTTTTATATTAGCTTTTCCTGGTATTCTGGGTCAGTTTCCAGCCTAACCGCACCTGGTTGGCTGAATATCAGCACGTTAGCTGGAAAACCAAGAAAGGAGAATGATCAAATGTGGTACCAAAAAGTCTCATGACATTTCGCGTCGGGGATTTGATTTTTGAACAGGGAATTGAATTTAAAATAAAAAAAAAGTGTTGATATTGTTTTAATCCCTTTACATGACGTTCCGTTTCACATGATTTATGATTACTCTAACCTTGAACTTTGAAAGTGTCATGATCACATCTTTCGAAAAACATGTAAAAAAAATATATTTTACCGATTCTACATTAATTAAAAACAACTAGAATAGATTAGAGTTTTTATATTAACGATTATCATTTGTTTATCTATGGTTAATTGGCCGTTCACAGCCGGTCATAGAGATGTAGAATGCAATAGATGCGGATTACTGTTTTTTAGAGCAATAATGAATCGTGTATGACATGTCCACATTGTCAGGTTATTTAGATTATTTCTAAAATCTCCGAAAGTCTCGTTTTGTTTACAAAAAGAACTTTTGTGGGAGTTAATATGATAAGTGTAGTCTATAAAAAACAAAGTTTGACTTTGATGCAGTATGGTATGGGACTCCAGACATCCATGAGCATTCAATCTGCCTAGCCTTTTCCCAACTATGTTGGGGTCGGCTTCCAGTCGAACCGGATGCAGCTGAATATCAGTATTTTACTGATATTCAGCTACTGCCTATCAGACCTCCACAACCCAGTAGGGTAATACGATACTCTTGGTAAGACTGGTTGTCAGACTTTCTGGCTTCTGACCAACAGTAACGACTGTCAAAGATCTACAAATGACAGCCGGGACCAACGGCTTTACGTGCTTTCCGAGGCACGGAGGAAACTCGCTATGGTAAATGGTCACCCATCCACAGACCAACCTCGGCAAGCGTGGCTTAACCCGGAAGATCGGTCTATGCGGCTGTAATTATTTAGCCACGAGCTCCTCCATGAGCATTGTCCTTTACAATAACGTTCTTACATGGCGCCACGTGTCTTTCGAATCATGATTGAATTATATTATCCCGAAAAATACGGAATACACGATAAACAACATCCACGCGGGCAAAGCCGCGAGCGAACTCTAGTACACAGATAATAATTATAAAATGCCATAACAGCCGAAATCATTTGAGCCGAATTTTTTAGTTTTGGCAGAACAAATGCTTTTGTTTCATTCTGGCCTCCTTTTACATTTCTTGCGTTTTTCTGGCCCTGAAAGTAGTTTACTTACCCCTGGGCAAGACAATAGAACTTTATCCTCCGGTTTCTGAATTGAGAATTCTAGGATAAGCAGTACTTTAAGTAGTAATTGAGTAAGGAGTTGTCAAAAAAAATGCTTTAAAATCCGTCATTTTTTTGATAACTCCGTACTCAAACGTTACTTAAGTAGACCTGCGGGCTACGGCACTAATATAGACCTGCGGGCTACGGGTTAGGGGACCCGTCGCTCGACCAGCAACAGGCCCGAAAAGGCGGCGTGCAATGTTCCGGGCGCGCCTCTCATGAGGACGCGGGGCAAGGCCCCACAAAAGCAGAGGTCCGCCAGGGGCTGGCGGATCGAAGCCTGCCGGGGTCGCGGTGCATGCAGCTGCGAATCCCGCGACCCCAGCCAAGGATCAGGAGAAGGAACACCGTGGGTTTTTAGCCAGTAAGAGTCCGGGATAACCCTTCGCCACCCATGAGCGAAGGGTATCCATGAGGATTTACACACGATAAAAAAAAGGGGTAAGTATAGATTTTCTTTAAAATCAAAGGCATGCAACTTCTGTAAACAACTATAACCTTGTAGAAATAGAAGAAAGAACGATCAATACAATAACTTAGAATCCAAATAGACTTAATTTAAATACAATATTCATCAACCGTAATCGATTTGAACGTAGTTCAGTTGACTGTAACTTACATTATTCATGTAAACACAAACCATCTAGTCTTTATCTACAAATGAGTACAATACAACACGCGAATACATGCGTTGGAGTGTAACGTAACTTTATCTGTAACGTTCTGCTTGGGTAAGCACTTAGGCATTTGTGTGACATTTAAGTAAGCCTGTATAAGTAAGTAATATGTAGGTACTTACTTATGTTACATATTGCCCAGTGACTATAAGAAATGTGTAAGTTAGGTGATAAGGCAATGGAGAGGGCTATGCTTATAGTTTCCCTACGTGATCATATCAGAAATGATGAGATCCGCATGAGAACCAAGGTTACCGACATAGCACGAAGAATTGCCAAACTTAAGTGGCTGTGGGCGGGGCACATTGCTTGCAAAACAGATGGCCGAGTGCGCCGAAAGGTTCTGGAGTGGCGACCGCGTACCGGAAGACGCAGCGTGGGTAGGCTTCCCACAAGGTGAACCGATAATCTGGTGAAGGTCGCGGGAATCCGCTGGATGCGAGAAGCACAGGACCTGTCGATGTGGCGATGCTTGGGGGAGGCCTATCTCCAGCAGTGGACGTCTTCAAGCTGAATGAATGAACGCTGGGTGATCCCATTTTTTTATTTTAACGTAGTTTACCACTTATTGATATCCTGGGGAAGATAGAGGGTAATGTTGGACTTACTAAAGCCACCACTGTGTTCCCCCGAGGGTAGGGCTGCCACTTTATTTTTGGAACAATAAAAGTACATTTGTGTTTTTGGATAGCAAAAATAAAGTACGATGTATAAAAAAGTACTTTTGTTTTCGTTGCCGAGGACCTATGGTTGGGGGCGTGGGATTCGCTATTGCATTCGCTGCAACCCTGACTACAGAACTGTCATTGGACCCTGATGTACCATAAATAAATCAGACTCTTAGGCTGTACACGCTAAGAAATTACACCTTGTCAGCTGCAGATAGGACCAATTTATCATGTACACGACAAGAATTTGGTCAGATCTAGGCGCGAAAACTTCTCGTGTCTACTGCAGACAAGATGAATAGGAACGTGTAAACGTTAAGATTGTTTTCGGGCAGTCGTGCATCTACGTCCATGCAAACAAAGGTACAAAAACTACTTGAACCACCTTACCCTCCCCGCAGCAACGTTCACGCGTCGTGTCTAGCGCAGACAAGATTTTTTTCTTGATCAGCGCCGAAGTAGTGTACATAGTTCGTGTGTAGAAACGATACGAATTCTCGCATAGGCCCGGCGACTTTTCTTAGCGTGTATAAGCGGCCTTACGCTCTAAAACCACCGCTATATTCCTCCTACTACGTACGGCCGGGGGCGTGGGATTCGCTCGCGCATTCACTGCCGGCAGATGATCAGATAAACCTGTCATATAGGTAATTATAAATCCAAACACGTAATTAGTCCTAAAACAACAGACACAAATGAATATTGTCTCTGTTTAATTAAAGATAAACAGAGCCCTTGCAGAACCAATTAAAATGTTCAGAGAATAAATCTTGATATTCAATCGTAACAAAAGGTGGTAGGTAAAACTATTGTTTGTCGGGCTTCGTTGTTTGAAACAGTTGTTGTATGGCTATGTAGAAGGCTACTGGTTTTATTAAGTTTCATTTCTTGCTCAATAGTGTTCGAGTTCGAATAAAAATCGATATTTGATATTTTGGAAGCGTAATTTTATTCTCTAATGCCTGGTTCCTATCGTCAATTAAATAAAAGTAAAAACCGACTTCAAAAAAAACTAAATAGAGTAAAATAATTAACATAACATAAAATTTACAGTTTCAGAAGTCGGTGGCTTTTATTTGTTTCAGTGTAGAATTGCACCGACTTTTGAAACTGTTTTATTATGGTAATTATTTTACTCTTTTTAGTTTTTTTGAAGTCGGTTTTTACTTTTTTTTAAAGTTATTTATTAAATACGTTATAATGCCATAAATTACACGGTTTAAGACTACACATTTAAATGCCACGGTTGCGTAATCTTTCCAACAACTAGGTAGTTAGGTAATGTATAATTATCATGACGGCTCCTTACAAATACATTGGCCATTGGCAAAATTCAGGATCAACATGGTCAACGATAAATCTAACAATGATCCTGACGTGCATTTTTACGATACGGTAACGTAAATTTGCACGTTATTTCAACGCATCGTGCCGCGTTACCGCACCGTTCCACGTTGACGACGGCGACGTCGTGACGTGGAGATGTGGACACGAATCAATAAAAAAATAAATACCAAAACTTACATTTTTATTTTAAACTAGCTTTCGCCCGCAGCTTCGCTTGCGTGAAATTTTGAACCCGTTAAGTGACGATTTTCCATACAAACTTTCATCTCCTATTTAACTCCCTTAGGGGTTGAATTCCGAAAAATCCCTTCTTAGTGGATGCCTACGTTACAAAAGAAACCTACTGTCAAAATTTCAACTTTCTAACCCCAGCGGTTTAGGCTGTGCGTTTATAGATCAGTCACTCAGCTTCTCCTTTTATATGTATTGTATAGATATTGTAAAAACAACTAAAAAAAATAGGCAGAATTCGACGAGGCGAACCTGTCGCTGGTAACTCATTCTCGAAGTCGTTCGGAGCACTTCTCGATTTATTCTCAAACCCTCGCTAATGTTTCTAAGTGAAAATTTGGTTATTTAATAACCGTAGAATTCGATATGTATTTTTAGATGATCAAACACCTTTTTTAACATTTGCTCTATTAATACGGCACGTTTACAGATCAACATCTTGTAAATCTCTTTAATAATTACTATTAAACGATTCGAACTTCAGTTATTTTATTGAATAGCTTATTCAAAGCCGTGCAACTGACTTCATAAAACGCTCACTTCATTGTAATATCATTATTTTCACGCCCGTTTGCCTGAAGCACGGCGAAATCCATTCGAGTATGTAAACTAAAATGAAAGGGGATTTTGTGCCGCTTCCTTGGGAATAATGTGACAGGGGCCTTCGTAGTATGTTTTAGTTCTTTGTCCATGGTTTAAACGATCGTAGTAACGTGGTAGTATAGTAAGCTAGTCCAGCGCTAACTTGCTACTAGACTGGACACTAGCCTCTAGTCTTAGAAGTTCGGTTGTTTTGTTCGAGGCCGGACTACTGAGACTAATTTTGTCGCAATAGTTCGTTTATGACGTCAAACCGAACTGTTGAGACTTGTGTTTTGCAGTTCGGTTGATGATTTCGGTATTCACCGGTCAGTATTCTTATGAAAGTGTCTATTAATGAATAACTACTTACCAAACTATGATTTCAGAGAAATGTTTGATTCTTCTATTTATAATAAAAGTAATTTATGTTTACATCCCCAACCGGACTACTGGTATCTTTTCTAGTATCAGCAGTTCGGTTTGACGTCATAACCGAAGTAATGAGACAAAAATAGTCTCAGTAGTCCGGCCCCGAACAAAACAACCGAACTACTGAGACTAGAGGGACACTAGTTTCAAACCAGTCCAGCGCTGAATTCGCGCTCGCAAGTTAGTCCAGTTGAATAGAATCCTGTTCTATTTCTCGGACCCAGCTTGTCCACGCCGTTCAAGCCAGTGCGACTGGCATTGTCTGGATGCTTTCCGGCAGTCGCCGCCAGTTTGTTGCAGAGTATCCGCCAGAGTCTTAACTATTGCCAGATTAGTTTTTCCAAATATCGGGACTTAAACGAAAAGAAAGCGGGTATGGAACGAAAAAATCGGAACGTAGAAACCGCGCTTTGCATAGTCGCCTATCATTCGCACCGACACTCGCCTCGTGCACTCATTCCTTCGCTTCTTTTTATCTCGTGTGCACAAGCTGTATGAGAATAGCTAATGCCGTGGTGAAAATATTAGCCAGTCAGCAAGTTTGGTAGCGGGGCTGACTGCCCAGGGTGCGACGGACGTACTTAAGTATCTTATCGGCTCTTTTTCATGCACCGCATTCTTTCGCTGACGGATTCTTTTTAAATTACGACGCCGATATTACCTTCTTATTAAATAGCGGTATTTTTGGCATCCCGCTCACATTGCTGGCGGGACGCATCTTATGAAGGCTGAAAAACGGGACGTCCCGCCCACAGCCGGACGTCTGGCAAGTAGTCGTAATGCACCTAACAGTCACTGCCATTGTATAAACCAGCCATTAGTGGTTTAAGTTGCTAAGTCGAAGGGTTTTAAGCTTCTTCTGTCGTGTCAGCACGAGCTATTCGAAAATAGCTCATGCTGTGGTGAAAAGGTTAGCCAGTCAGCAAGGTTGGTAGCGAGGCTGACTGCCCAGGGTGCACCGGACGTACTTATGTATCGTCGCTCGTGGAGGCTCTTTTTATGCACCCCGGTTTTAAGCTTAAGTTATTGCATTTTTGCCCGCGATTTTGTCCGTGTTGATTTCGGAAATAAAAGTTGGCTGACTGTTATGAAAAGTATTTCCATCAAGTTTGAAGTCCATAAATACAGGGAATGATTTTTTAATAAAAACTTCAGTACCTCGTTGCACCCCTTGTTAGGGGTTATTTTAAATGATCTTATAAAACGTGTTTTTAATTTGTATTTATACAACTGGCGAGGCGTAAGCTGAGCTTTGCATTTGTGTGAGTGTACATAGAATCGATTGCCAAAAAGCAGTATAAACCGGTTTAAACCAAGCAAAGGACGCGTCTGCATTCACTCCCACACAAATGCAAAGCTCAGCTTAGGCCTCGCGGACTGTACCAAGTGAGTAGAGTATTTATACCAACTTTCAAGTTAGTTAAAACAGGTCTGGAATACGAATCTACTAAATCTCATTGTTCGTATAAGTAGATAGAAAGTCCTAGCAAAAACTGTCTTTTAATAACCACATCTTTAGAGAACAAATTGCTACCTGATAGTAATTAATTTAACGATGCCAACTAACTTGGGCACAGTTTAAAACTTGGTACACTGCTTGCCAAGATAAGTGCACCCAATTGCGGGTAAGTACGGGACTACGGGTGAGCCATTAACTTGCACGGCGGTGGATTAACACACTTGTGGCGGATATTTAAATTCAATTAGCTTTTAGGTTATGAGGTCAAGGGGTGTTTTAACCTAATTAAATACAATGGACTGCTCATTGGTCTACTGGTCTACTGGTACTGTTGAGCGTGAGGTCCTGGGTTCGATCCCCAGGTCGGGCAAAGTGTTATTGGGTTTTTACGTGTGGAATTTCTCAGTAGCAGCCCAAAGTTTTGCGCCCGGTTGATGGCAATAGGCTCGCCCCCTATATTACATGGGACTCAAACATAACGGTGAAATGAGGGTGTACCTACTATACACCTCTGCCCAACCCTACAGGAAATGCAGGCGTGACTTTATGATGTTTTTTTTATTTATTTGATATTTTTTGTATAGTAACGTTTTGTAGAGACACGTCAGGACTCACCTTAGAACGTTTGTCCACCGCCGCCATCACCGAAAACGAGATGACGTTGCCGAAGTAGCGATATATATATTACTATGACCGAGTTCGGAACGACGTGACGGCAATCGTGTGTCCACCGCGACCGATCTCGCGGTGGTTCTCAACACAATATAGAAATCCGTGCACCGATGCCGTCAATCTCGGATGTAGTGGACAAGAGCAGACGCGTTTTGTATTGCCGTTATTTCGGTCCGTCACAATCTCGGCCGAGTTCTAGCGGTAGCGCCGATTTACTGACAATCTCGGTGGCCGAGATGACGGCGCTCGGATGACGGACGTGCGGTGGACACGCAGTCATAGTAATGTATGTATCGCTACTTCGGCAACGTCATCTCGTTCTCGGTGACGGCGGCGGTGGACAAACGGCTTTACGGTGAAACGAACGCAATTTTACGCATGGACCTTAGCCGAGAAATAGCTAAGGCGGATCTTACACTACCACGGGTCACGCTCCGGTGCGCGGGGGGACGCATTCACGCACGCGGTGACGGAGGCGCAGATCTGCACCATTATGCGGTTTTATCTGCGTCTTCATGCGGGGCCGCAGATTTCGATATCACCGCACGAAATACAGGTCACAGCTCATTAGAGACGGGTGTTTCTAATGAGCTGTGTTTGGCACCCGACCCGCATCGCCTCGCCTCGTGTGGTTAGTATTCTTTATATGAACTTGTATGGATGAGCGCTCGCTACATCAACTCCGTAGCATCTCCGGATCGTCTCGGGCGTATGCCGTCCACGCGCGGACGACGAGTTGACTAATCGGTAACAACTCGCTGATCGCATGCTTGCCTTGAGTTGCTGCGCATTGCCAACGCACTAGTCCCGAGTGAACCACGCGCTGCCATCGAGTGGACTCCTCCGACGACTCCTCTGGTTGACCACGCGACGTTTACTTGTGATAACGCGGCGTCCACTCGTGATCGAACCACCTGCTGACAACGAGTGGACGCCGAGCGACGAGGCGATGCGGGCCGGGTGGCTCTAATTAGCTGTGACCTTAAAGTTCAATTAACGATCAACCACCGCGCCCGTCCAATATTCGCATAAATCTGCGCGTTACTGTAGATCCCTGTGTGCCATACCGTGCGGGACGCCACGCGGAACCGCGCGTGATCGCGTGATCAGCGCGCGGTCTGCAACAACGCGCGTAGATGCGTTGTCAGTATTTTGCACTATGCGTGTTTTATATACAAACTAAAGTACTTACGGTCAACGTTACAAAACGCAGCCCCGCGCACCGGACCGTGGCTCGTGCTCGTGTGAGATCCGCCTAAGATGAAGAAACACAGTAATAAAAGTAACGTGCCCATAAAATGAATGGGTCGAGTGAACTAGAACAGTTAGTTACTTCTTAGTTCATTCATTCGTTCCCATTCGATTATCGCAGCCGTTTGTGAACGAAACTACTTTTAAATGGTTTAAGTGGATATACGATGTTGATTGTTTTGACTATGTGATTTACTGTGAACGTTTGATAGATGGTGAGGTATTTTAAGACTGTTTATGTGTGTTTACGTGTACTGTTGATTGTTTACTGTGTTGGTCAGACCGCAGCGGTGTAAACGTGTTGGTTTGTGGGAAAATGATTGTTGTAAAGAAAGATGTTGATGATGTATCCTTCGTTTATCCCGTGTGGGGACAGGCTAGAATATAAAATTTCCTCACCGCACGCTGGAAATAGACGCGTGTTATAATACAGGGTCAAACTTCAAACCGGGTGATCTACTGGTGACACAGATTAACCATAAAAGGGAATTTTTGAAAATCAACTGAAAAAAAATTACAAAATAAAATCTCAGTTTTCTATTTCTGAGTCATTATAGAGCCCCGAGTTAACTTACAGCGATATAGCGTTAGTCGTGCTCGCCAGCCGCATCGCCGTGCTTTCATTCATTTATGCGTGGCATCGAAATGTTCAACGTGGTAAAAAAAAGGTTTATTGTATCCTTATTAGGTAGTTTAGATACGATCACTTAACGCTGCCGCATGAAAAAAAAAAAACATTTTTTTTATTTTTAATCCAGCTGATTCCCGTGCGGGGCCGATCTACACCAGTAGATCATGGGGTTTTAAAGAAGATCATGTGGTTTGAAGGAATTACACGAATTCGTTTACACCCTGTATAAGACTCAACTAAAGCCAGCACGCTTGATCGTAGGGTCTATACGGTCCGCTTGGATAGATACCATACCCTCACATTAAAGTCCGGCGACAAGCTGTGTTTCGTTGTGTGTATGTGACAGTCAGAGGGGTATAGGGGAATCTCTCTATATCTCTGTTACTTGGATTCGTGTGCTCTATCTTAGATCCTGTCTGCGCTTACCATCAGGTGAGACTAGGGTCAAACGCGACTAGGTCAAATAATCTATATAAATAAAACTGCAAACAGGCAATAGTTCAATGGCTAAAACTGAAGACCTGTGATGACATTGAATTATTGCTGCAAGCATCGTCATTATAAGTTGATAAGATTCACACACGCACCCACACTCACATACACTTAACCACATGCACACACACACTCAAACACACATTAATTTAGATAATATCTCTAAGTTTTTTCTTTTCTTGTTAATTTTATATTTGTTTTGTTTCTTGTTTAAATTCTATCTTCTTCTTCTTTTGGTACACTTTATAATTCAATATTCAAGAACGGGGCTTCCTAGCAAAGGTATATTCTTTATTTAAAAGGAGGTTCCTGTGTAAGATTTATTGCAAAGTGTACAAGATTCGGAAATGAACCTTATTTTTTATTTATTTAAATAAAAGGAAAAGTCCGGACTGACTGACTGACTCATCAACGTCCAGCCCAAACCCTTGGACCTAGAAAGCTGAAATTTTGCACATAGTTTCCCTTTATAATGTAGACAAGGAATAAGGATTTTTCGAAATTCAACCCCTAAGGGAGTTAAATAGGGGATGAAAGTTTGTATGGAAAATCGTCAATTAATGGGTTCAAAATTTCACGCAAGCCAAGCTGCGGGTAAAAGCTGGTAAAAAATATATTACGTGATTCTTTTTGAACGAAAACAACCGAGTCAGAAAGCTCCGAGTCCCGAACTCGATTCACTCGCTCTTATTCCACGATAACCTGATCACTTTATGGTTTGGCAATCGATTTATTTGGTAGCAGATGCTTGTGTTTCATCACTTTAACCTAACCCGTTTGGAAATTGGTAGGTGTGGAGCAATTTACAGTTTGTAACAAAAACCCTGTCCGATCCAATAAAGGCATATTCCTGGTTCTACATGTGTACTAGAAAATATTGTTATAAAATGTAACTCATAGAAACCAAAAATTAGATTATTTAAGTATTGTTTTTTGGTGTTCTTGAATCTCTACATCACTTGACTAAAATGTTGTACGTACGAAATTTCAATATATGTTGTGTGTTGACAGAAATTTTGTTTTTTTTTCTGAAGTGGGCGTCTCTTTCGCTGGGGGAAGTGCCTTAAAGTGCTTATTTTCGTGGTATTCATCATTTTAACCAATTTTTGTAGCTATTATTCACCGGTAATTATTAACACTAACCGCATTTATCTCACTGGCCGTAACATTAATATTATCTATTATTCAATTTAAAGCTTTTATGTCACTACGCGATTTTTAGGGCCCGGTTAAAAGAGTCCCTATCGAAAACCGAAGAGTCCGGGCGCCCTAACTGTTATTATTTTTTATTTTTATTATACTACACTGATTATGAAGTTAGGGACCCTAAAAGTCGGGTCATGTAAAGCCTTTTATGACACCCCAGGATGAAGAGAAAGTGGCCTATACTCTTGGATGTAAATAATTGACGACACGTTTGGTGCAGTGGCTAAGCGATTGGCTTCTGCGCTACGGGTCGTGGGTTCAATTCCCACACGGAACAAAAATTTGTATGCACAGATGGTTGTTTCGGGTCTGGCCGTTTGTGTATGTGAGATTTGTGTCTGTAAACGCATCCACGATACAAGAGAAATCTTAGTGAGGGGCAAAGTTTAACAAAAAAAAAACAAAAATGAAAGACCGAATTAAAGACCTTCTCCAGAGGATATCCATTATTTGTCAATGTCCAACATAGACCACTGTGTAACCACAATTAATGTCATCAAAACTGATCCACTATATGTACCAGGCAAACATAAGCTGGTAGGTAGTTTCGTAAGGAGATATTAGCGACGTCTTCCCGTCGATAAATCACGCCTTGTCAACATCGTTCATTCATTATAACGCGATCAAGGTTACCAAGAAGGCCTAGATTTTTATTAAAAGTATTGTATAGAAGGCCTCATTTTAGTCAGTGATGGATTAGTAACCGTTCATTAGATTTTAGCTCATCATTCATCGTTTAGTTTATAATCAATTTCACCGATAGATTGCGTAGGTGTCTGAAAGGAAGCTCGTTGCCAGTTATGAGGTCCTGGTAGTGCTTTAGGGATTTTCTGTTAAAAATTCTCAGTAGCTTGCACGAATTTGGAATTTATACACTACAAAATACATCGATTCATTCCCGCGTTTTTTGTAAACAACAAATAAACCAAGTAAACTGAAGTCAGCATTCTAATTGTGCAACACACTTGTAATCGCTAGGTTTTGAGTTGAAATTGAAATCGTTGACCTGTCAGTCAACAATTTCATGTATTACCTAATACAATCCGACGTCTCAACTATGAACCACGCAATCAATATTGTTGTATAGCCAAAATCAAAGCCATATCGATGACGAGTGTGTTACGCAATTCTACGTTGTGTTTTAGGTATAGTTAGCAATTAAGCAAAGATTTTTGAGTTATTGGCTTGGAACCGACTCCAAAAACTGTTAAATTATATTGTTATTTGTATGGTAGGTAGTAAGTAGTAGTAATTAAGGAATTTCGAACTTGTTTTGTTTTATCGCGTCGTTATATTAAACTTTTCGGTGTTTTTAGGTTTTTTGAAGTCGGGTTTATTCTTTGATTATTTTCCTTTTTGGTTTCTTATTGGTTTTTATTTCTATTATTTGTTTTTACATTTTATCTATGATTTTACCACATCGATTACGTCATTCTAATTTCCCTTCACATGTAACTGTACAACATAATTATCCATTTACAACTGTAGATTGTAAATGGATAATTATGTTGTACATACATGTTATCTCGACTAAGATAACATTGCTTATGTTGTGTTTGGACACATTTCTGTGTCGATGCTGAATCGCATTTGTATCGCGACTGAAGCGCGATAGTAGCGATACAGAATCTGGGCGAAGGTACACAGCCAGCGACAGCATCGCGGCTGTATGGATACACATGCGCGGCAGCATCGGTACTGCATCGCTACAAAACGTCGCCGTGAGCGAGGCCTCTAAGGCGTCTTCATTAGTACATACTTGACAAGTTCCTACTCGAAGCCGTGACGTAATAGCTTGCCGAGAATGCTGAGGCGTTCGAGTATGTTAATGAGGGAAGCTGTGCAATATATTTGAGGATATTATTGAAGTTTGTTCATTAGAATTGTAGACAGAAACAAAGGCTAGCCCGGTAAGGCGAAATGGAGTCTCTGAATTTTCATGAAAGAAACGTTAACGTTTTTAATCCTCCTAAGCTTCTGTTTTGATGATATTTGCAAAGGTTAAAGATACTTATCGTCAATATTGAGGATTGTTTTCTGGAGAAACGAGTTATGGTCTTCCTCCAATGAAAAGGGAGGATCCTTTAACCAGCCGGGTCTTATGCCTGGCGAGCTACTGCCCAACCGAGGTTGTTGGGCGGATGTATACAGGGTGTAAAAAGACCCATCACATAGTCGAAATCTACGCACTCTGTACATCAAACTAACTTACATTGACCAAAAATAATTGCTGGGAAACGACTTTTATTTTTAGGCATAAAAAAACACTTTTTTGTAGCACGCAATGTAATGCACGTAACCGATTATGCCTGTGTGTGTTGTGCAGCGGCTACACTGCTGAGCCAAGGCGGTCACACGACCATATAAAACGCACACGCGTTTGATATTCTTTGCGTTTTTGTAACTTCAGATGCGTAATTTGTTAGGAAAAATTGAAAATTTTGATAATGTTTGTTTGGAGTTTAGTATTATCACTTAGAATACGTTTTTGGAAAAAACTAAAAAAAAAAAGTATGCTTTGACTTTTAATATCTCCAGAACCAATGATTGCCAATGATCCACAATCGTAGCAACACATTCCTCGTAACACATTCCTCGCAACACACCCCTCGCTCGCATTTCTCTCTTGTTTTGTATGAACAAAAACCTCGCTCCGCTAAGCCCATATCCACCAGAGCTGCGCAGAGCAAAGCTAGGTAAATGAAGTGATTCTATTGGTGCTTACAAAACAAAACACATTCCTCGCTACGCAACTTAGCACAGCTCTGGTGGATGCTAAAACTCGAAATCTAGTAACTTTTATGTTAAGTTCATATGCGGAGTAATTATTTCGTAATTTTTTATCACTACAAACAAGGTTATCCTGCAAAACTTTTTGCAGAATTAGCCACAAAGACCTTTTTTGAGGACGACTTCCGCAAATGTTACCTGGGACCAAATGTCACCAAATGTCGTCTTTACAACTTATAAACAAACTTTTTAATTGTTTACGCATCGCCCAACTTCACCAACAACTTAGCATGGCCAGTTCCTCGGCGTTCCCAAGTCGCGAACAATGTCGTTCGCATAATGGGGGCTGCAGAAGTTCAGGGTCCTATTGTGATCGAGTACCAAGTTTGCAGCACCAAACTCTGCATCCATGATGAGGGACATTCATTTGGCGACTGTCTTTGTCTGTAAGTTCGTGTATTGTGAAGGGCGAAGGAAGTTTTGGTACCTGTGTGATATTAGTATAAAATACTCTCCTTGACATTATGCTAGCCTAGTACACCTTAAGCTCGCATTCCAACTGTTCTTTACTTTGACCAACTTTTTCGGTCATGTCATCTATTCTTTCTTACTCTTTCTAATGCCTAGTTGTCATATAGCCGTTATCTCTCTCAGTCTTCATGAACACATTGCTAACCAGTAGCATCCAAGAAGTAAGGAAGAAAATAAGCAGCTTGTGTGTGATCAGGGGAAAAAAACGCAACTGTCTTGAGTTGTGAATGCTGTTTGTATGTTAGTTCTTCTTCGTTATGTTAGCCTAGTACCCGGCGTTAGCTTCATTATTCAGCCAAAAAAAGTCCACAGTTGGACATGGCCTCCAAGTATCCACACCGATCGGTTCTGGCTGCCTACGCCCTAATTCCGTCAACGAAGTTAGTCGCCCGTCCGAAAGTAACTCGAAACGTAGAAGTGAACAAAACAAGTGTCAAGTTCAACTTTTCGGACGGGTAAAAATACATCGGTAGTAGGGACAACTGTCAAATCGTGTTGCCTAGTTCGGGTCCCGAAATAATCGTATATCCGTAGGTGATAGGGAGTAGGAAACGCTCGTAACTAAGGCCGAAATCATGGACTTCGTGCTTAGGGAGTAGACCCCCTGTGCTTCTCGTATCCAGCGGATTCCGACGATCTTCATCAGGTCATCGGTCTACCTTGTGAGGGGCCTACCCACGTTGCCCCTTCCGGTATGCGGTCGCCACCCCAGAACCTTTCGACCCCATCGGTCAATCGTTCTGCGAGCAATGTGCTCCGCCCACTGCCACTTAAGTTTGACAATTCTTCGGGCTATTTCGATTACCATGGTTCTCCTGCGGATCTCATCATTTCTGATACGATCAGTAGGAAAACTCCGAGCATAGTCCTCCTTATTGTTCTTTGGGTGCCCTTGAGTCTTCTTATGAGGCTCATTGTGAGCGATCACGTTTCAGTGCTGTAAGTAATCACTGACCACACGCACTGGTTTAAAGACTTTCCGTCTTGAGACACTGCGGTATTTGGGATGAAAAGATATTAGGTAGCTTCCCGAACGCTTCCCAGCCGTTCAACGTCGTTCGGTAAGTCGGCGTAAGCCGTTGGCTTACCAATGTCCCATGTCCAGCTCTGCCGTCCAATTTCTAAAAGGCCAAGTGACTAAACCTCATTTTGAGTTGTGAGGAAAAACGTAAAATGTTGTCCCTAGAAGTTTTTGTTATACCAAGTTATTGGGCTATTTTTAAGCTCATTGTACAACTTTTAATGAGTTCCAGGATTAATATTGTTTTTAAAATATAAATAAAATAAAAAGTTTTTACTGTCGGACATCAAAGGCCCATAGCGTGTTAGTATTACAATTTCTTAGGAACTATGTTAGTTGAACAATTAGACACACAAACACACTTACACAGAACAAACACCTCACAATCACAGGAAGACTTGTGACATGCTTTTCTGTGCTAAAATATGACCACCTACAATATTAATGCCTCTGTAAAAGTCTCTGGATGATCGCCAGCAACATCAAGCGTGTACTGGCCTTCTTCGAGGAGTTAGAGTGGATCAAGTGATTATATACTTACCACCCGTCACGCAAAATACGCGCTTAGACGTGGAGTTGCGGACACCAGTCCGTTATACCTTATTTATTACCTTAAAAGTCTCTGGATCTCGTAAGTGACAAATGATAGAAAAATACGGACTAGACTGGTCCATAGAAAAAAAGTTGCTATACATTTGATAAATGTCAGTTAACGGTCTTTTAGAAATCGGAGTCTATCGCAGTCTAGCTGCTAGACTGAGTTGATAGAAGTAAAGGCAAGGATATTCGATCGTGTGACGTTTTATCTTAGACTCAATTTAAATCGTCGCGGAATGGAATAGAAGCGTCAATTTCGCTAGAATGCGCGCGAATTCGCGGGACTGCTCGAGAATTCCCGCGCATTCCAGCGAATCATCATCATAAACGCTTGGCACCGCACTACTGTGACCGTCCCGACCCACTCCCCGTTCGCGTCTCTTCCCGCGGATTCCACAGAAGGCGCCGACTGTAGCTAGGGGAATTCTTGAGAATGCGCGAGGATTCCCCGGAAGATGTGCGACCGCTTTTAGGTTCGTATTCAATTTTTACTTTATACAATTCACATAAAGTTCATTATACTATGTATGATTTCGTTGCAAAAAGTTGCTATTCCATTCCGCGGCGGTGTAAATTGAGCCTTACCTTAGATCTTACTCTATTCTTCAGCTGTCAAATAGTGTTATCTCACTCTTTCATCACGAACACATTGCTTATATTGCCATCGCCGATTTTGTTGATCTGTATTACTTACTGATGTATGTTCTTTGAGGATTTTTGCAAACATTATTTTTCTTACTCCTAGATATTACGCCAACCGCCATACAAACGGCCGGCGACTATTGAAGTTTTATGTTTGAAGTCTTTGAGTGGCTTATGAGATCAAAAATATGTTGACTTTGATCTTGTCGAGGGAGAGGAATCAAATGACACATTGGCGAAGCGCCAAGTTTGTGAACTGAGAGTTCCGGGCTCAAATCCCGATTCGGAACAATTAATTGTTTGTTCCAAATCTGGACCGCGGGTTCGTGTTTATGTTACCACAACACGGGAATGTTAATGGGCTATAAGTCTTATATTGGGCTATTTATTAGTCTTTGAGATCGTTTAAAATAAGGTATTGGTCCTCGTGGTTGCAAACGTAGCTGGCTAGCGGGATGGCGTGGGTTTAACTCCTTAAGTGTTGCTAAGAATTTTTGGGTTTATTTCTTTAGAAATTATTAGTAGAGTTTAGAATAGATTATTAACCCCCGACGCAAAAAGAGGGGTGTTATAAGTTTGACCGCTATGTGTGTCTGTCTGTCTGTGGCACCGTAGCTCTGAAACGGATGAACCGATTCAGGTGCGGTTTTTTTTATTTAAAAGCTGGTTTTCTAGCGGTGGTTCTTAGACATGTTTTATCAAAATCAGTTCAGCCGTTTCAGGGTCATCAGCTGTTTTGTTGTTACGTTGGGGTTTTTTTAAATTTTTAATTTATTTATGTAATACGATGGCAATCAAGAGATTTCAAGCTAATTAACAACCGCGTAGATCGTTTGATTTGCATGGTAAAGCTGCGCCATACGAATACCTATGACACTCGTTACCTAACCGTTAGCCTGAAAGTCTGTTAACCCGTCTAATCTTAGGATATCGACCTTTTTTTTTTTTTTGGGGTTTAAATCCGATGGATGGATGGATGGATGTCCTCCGCCCTGGGGTGGGCGGAGGGGTCTGTCAGACTCTTACTGACTAAAACCACCCCCCCGGTGTTCCATCTCACACCTGCGCCGAGGGTCGCGGGAACTTACGACACTTCCGCAACCCCCGGCTGGTGCCGGCCCGCCGCAGCGGGCCTCCTCGGGTTAGCGGGGGGAGTGAGGTGTTAGACTCCCCCCGCGCCGTCTAAGAGGGGCGCGCTTGGAACACTTTAGGATATCGACCTTGCCCAGCTACTAGGTTGCGGAGGACTGATGGCAGTCACTCCTTGTAAAATATTGGTATTCAGCCGCATCTGGTAAAACTGCAAGCTGATCCCAACAAGAGTATGGAAAAGGCGAGACAGGAACAATTGTGAAAATATAACCGCTAGCTACTATTATCTAATCTGTGATATAACCTACTAGAGGTCGCTCGCGGCTTCGCCCGTGTATATGTCGTTTATTGCGTATTCCGGGCTAAAAGTAGCCTATATCCTTCTTCAGGTACCAGACTATATCTGTACCAAGTTTCATTAAAATCGGTTCAGTAGTTTAGTCGTGATGAGGTAACAGACAGACAGAGATACTTTCGCATCTACGAGTATATAATTAATAAACCGGCCACGTGCTTGTCGGACCCGCGGACGAAGGGTTCCGTACCATTATCTATGAAAACGGCACAAAAATCACGTTTGTTGTATGGGAGCCCCCTTAAATATTTATTTTGTTCTGTTTTTTAGTATTTGTTGTTAAAGCGGCAACAGAAATACATCATCTGTGAAAATTTCAACTGTCTAACTGTCACGGTTCATGAGATACAGCCTGGTGACAGACAGACAGACGGACAGACGGACGGACAGCGGAGTCTTAGTAATAGGGTCCCGTTTTACCCTTTGGGTACGGAACCCTAAAAATGAATTGCCGAAATGTATCTATGTACGCGCATAACTTCCGAACGACTAAGCATCAAATTGTATAATTATTTTTTTTGTGTGTTCGTTATTGTCAGAACAAGGTTTGTAGAAAAGAAAATAAAAAAAAAATTGACTGTTTTTTTAAATCTCATACTATGAAAAGTGAGTGAGTGAATGAGAGACAAGACTGTGAAAGATCTTCAATATATTGACGTTCAGTTGTTCAGCCAGCAGTTGATAATAAAAATATGGCGGTATGGTGGTACAAAGTTCGCCGGGTCAGCTGGTTTATAATATTAGTAAGGATCTACATTTCTTGTTGAATCGATTCTACTCTCAAATCTGAACAAACTACTACGGTTTTGCGTTATTTCAATAGCACATTGTATAAAAGTACACTTCTAAGTAGATTATGACGTAGAGAAAGAACGAAAGAAAAAATATACAGTCTGCATCAGCTGCGTTCGCGTAACTTTTTCTTCAAGTTGAATTTATTTGCTCGGAACTTTATGCGGTGTTTACGTTATATTCCACTTTTTATATCACGTAGGAACTGTATATTAACGCTGCTGTTTGGTATTCTGCTTAGTTTTAACATTAAATAGTTGCAAACTCTGTGGCTGTATAATTTGTTGCGTCTTTTCTCGCATGTAGATTATACCCATTTTAGGGTGGCAATATGTTTCCGAATTTGAGTAATTCCTTCAAACCAAGTGATCTACTGGTAATCCTATCCAACAACACAAACGATGAAGTGGACAAGAAAAAAAAAACCCCACTTTATTATTATACAAGGTGTCCAGTAAATAGTACGACATACTGTAGGGAGTGATAGCTTAGGTCAATGCCTACCAAAATAGCACACACAATTTTCCGGAAAATGTTACGGTTTTCAAATTAAATAAAATTTTCCAAAATGTTGAATAATGTAAGTTTTTTTTTTCTTGTACACTTTCTCCTTTTTGATACAATCGAAATCAATGAGTACAGTAACAATTCACGAATAAATTGATGTAAAAAAATATCAGAAAAGGTTTTTTACAACAGAGTAAAAACTCAGATATTCAATATTTTGGAAAATTTGTATAACTTGAAAACCGTAACATTTTGCGGTACATATAATTTGCTATTTTGGTAGGTATTGAACCAAGCTATCACCCCCCGCAGTATGTCGTACAATTTACTGGACACCCTGTATATGACGGATGCGTTGGGAACACCTCATCATCAGAATGATCAGACGTGGTGGTTAACCGAAATAATAGTCGCCTCAGTTAACACAGGCGTCTATTAATAGACTGAGGTTAAATTAATTTAACAATATCACGTGATTAGGCGGATGGAATCGAGTTACAATATGGAAACGTTGTGAATTCGATACAGGATGGCAGAACAACCTCTCGCACTCGTGTCTCCATCGAAAAGTCAAGTCTGACGTTTCAATTCAACATTCACGTTCATAAACTTCAAATTTCAAATACCAGCTAGAGTGCGCGCAAGATAACTCTGCGCGTGACTGAGGGCGTGCTAAACGTTTCCATGATCGCAAAAATTCAAATTACCGCTTTTTAAGCTTAACTTTTTTATCGCTAAACATAATTTTCCCGTTAAATATTCCTACAATCAGGTAGTTCTACTATCAAAATTGATAAAACGGCACACACTTTGGTGGACCGTGATTAGTTCCGATTTCGGCCGCGCGCAGTCTTATCTTGCGCGCACTCTAGTGTCCATTCCATGTTGCGACTTCCTGTATCGACTTCATCCAAGTACACTACTTGACGTTTCCGATTAGTAATAATCGACGATGTTATTATTAATTGACATTATATGACGCATCCGTGTTGATGCTGCGACATTTTTTTTTTCATGTTTTTTTTAACCACTTTGTTGGCGTGATTAATATGTATATCCGTGCCAAATTATAGCTTTCTAGTACTAAGAGTCTCTGAGCTAAGCTGCGGACGGACGGACGGACATTCGGAGACAGAATATGATATCCAATCTTGAATATCTTTTGGATATGAATTAAAGACGTACTATAACACCCTTTTATCGCTATTACATATTTGAATTAACCACTTTTTTTTTCTTCATACATTCGTGGCCCACCCTAACGGACATGGCGAAACTATAAGGGTTCCCTGTTAACTTCGGAACCCTAAAAACGGAAGGTCAGAATTGAATACAAAAGTCTTTTATCGCGACACAAAGGCCTTACCGTTCCAATAAGCAAGACCGGTAAGAAACCGGCCTGTGAGCGTCGCTATCGAACAGTTTTACAAACGGTATGTGTGTTACGATGCGCCCTTTTGTTGCGGACCGTACCAAACCGACACGTATATTTCCGCCCTTATCTTGTTTGGGTGACGGAGTCGCAAAAATACGACCAAACAACAGAATAAAAAAAAAACAAACAAGACGACTGCGAGAATTTTTCATGGACGAACATAATAAGGATAGAGAGATAAGAGTACTAAATCAACATTTCTCAACGTCACATAATTTCAATGGGGCTATTAAGGCCAAAACTTTAAATCTTCTTTCATCTTTTCCCACTCCCGATTACTCTCCATTCGTCTTTAATCAATTCTCTGCTTGTGATGTTAAAAAGAGCATAGCATCTATCACGTCCAATGCTGTTGGAAGCGACTGTGTCAGCCGCAAAATGATACACCCTGTCCTTGACGAAATTCTCCCAGTTATTTACCATATCCTCAATTATTCCATATCCTGTGGTGTCTTTCCTTCTTTATGGAAAGAAGCCCAAATTACCCCTTTGCCAAAAAATTGTAATCCTATTACCTTCTCTGAGTACCGACCTATGTCCATCCTACCATTCCTATCCAAAGTCCTAGAACGTCTTATCCATAACCAGCTTAGTGTCTTTCTATGCAAAAACAGTCTCCTTAATTCCTTCCAATCCGGGTTTCGTTCAGGACATAGTACTTCCACAGCTCTTATTAACATTACTGACGATATTAGATTGGGTGTGGAAAATGTAAATCTGACGGTTGTTTCCTTATTAGATTTCAGTAATGCTTTCAACACCGTCGATTTTGATATCCTGCTCGGCATACTTTGCTCTCTTAACATATCTCCAACGGTGATTGATTGGTTTCGTAGTTACCTGTGTGGCCGCCGACAACGTGTTCGCATTGAAGAGTCCTTCTCTTCATGGTGTGATACTTCTGCCGGCGTACCACAGGGGGGCGTCCTCTCTCCTCTTCTTTTCGCAATATTTATAAATTCTATTTCCAATGAACTTCTCTCATCCTACCACCTTTATGCTGATGATTTGCAAATTTATTTACAAGCACCCGTAGGCGAGTTGGCTGAGGCTATTAATATGGTGAATCAGGATTTAGCACGTATTTCTGACTGGAGTATGGCTCATAGCTTAAAGATTAACCCTGCGAAGACTCAAGTCATTGTTGTCGGCAGCCCTAGGCTACGCTCGAAAATTGACTGGTCACAGCTTCCCCAGATTATTTTTGCTGGTTCGACAATTCCTTTCAGCGATTCTGTGAAAGACCTGGGTATTTATGTAGACAAAGAGTTTTCTTGGGGTCCTCAGTTGCAAGAAGTAAGCCGCAAATTGTTTGCGTCAGCGGGGTCTTTACGGAGATTGCGCAATTTTCTGCCAACTGCCACTAAAACTGCGCTCGCGCAATCCCTTCTTCTTCCAATCCTTGATAATGCCGATGTCAGCTATCCTGATCTTACTGAAGTGCAGCTAGATAAGCTTGAGCGACTCCAAAACTTTTGCATCCGATTCATATTTGGTTTACGCAAATATGATCATATTTCAGAATTTCGCATTAAGCTCAAGTGGCTGCCAATGCGCCTTCACCGGAATGCTCATATCTTATCATTGCTTTACAGTGTTCTGTTCAATCCTGCAACCCCTGCTTATCTCAAAGAACTTTTAAGTTCCTTCATGACACTCATACTAGAGACTTAAGATCATCGGATTTGAGACATTCGATGCCCTCGCATTCTACCAAATTCTATGACAAATCGTTTACAGTCCAGGCTGTACGTTTGTGGAATGCGTTGCCGATGCCAGTAAGACAAGCTCAGTCACTGGATTCTTTTAAAAAAATGGTCAAAGATCATTTCTTCTCTCAACATATTTCTATTTCTTCTTGACATTAATACCTCATCATCAACCTACCTCGTTTTTCCTTATCACATAATTATATAACATGTGTATATATATACAATATATATTTTTTGTATGTAAGTATTATGTCTATGTATTGTGTGTAGTATGTATTTTACAGCAGTACACCACGGACTACCCCCTCTATCTTATTCATTGTCTTCCTGTTCATCCAAAGGTTGTCTGGCAGATGTCGCTATCAGCGATAAGACCGCCATTGTACCCTTCAATATATGATATTGTCTAAGAGCTGTGTTCCAATTTTGGTGTACAATAAAGTATATTCTATTCTATTCTAAGGATAGATAATTGTACTGGTGTGGGTGCCCGGTACAATTATCTGTTGCCCATACAATAACTAGTTCCATGCGGGATTCGAACCCGCAACATGTTGCGCAGCAGCCAGACACTTAGCGACTAATATTCGCAATATTCTACAAAAACATAAAAGTTCATCTCTTTGAACATTACTGGTACAGTCGACAAAAGAGTTAAGTATACAGGCGAGCAATATATTATTATCAATGCACTACGCAGGCAACTGTCATTGTAATTTAATTGTGTGCGTATTAACTTTTTATACTCAAGACACGCTCAGACAAGATGGCGAAGACTTGGGAACTCAAAACCAGCATAAATCTGTTAAAATACGAATGTAAGTACCCTAGCAGTAAACATCGAGCTTTAAAAAGAGATATTGGTGCCGATTCTCTTGTTCACCAACTAAACTAAAATGAGAGAATTGCTATCTTTTACTAACAGATAGCGCGAGAAAAGGACGGTGATAGACAACAACTAAGTTAGAGATGTCAAATTAGTTTACGCCTTGAACTTCACCGTGTTTTTAGTCGACACGTTTTAAATGTCGTCTAAAGGGGATTACATTTAGTACGAGACTTTGGCCTGGCATGAACAAACATTGAGAAATATATTTTTACAATAATCAGTTACTTAGCAGTCCTAAGAAAAAGAATATGAGTATGATTTAGTATCAAAAGTATTTAAATAGGATTTATTACATGTGACAAATAAGGTTATAAATGTGCAATAAAAGACATTTTTATGAATAATTTTTATTTTAATCTGATTCATACGTTAATAATAATTATGTTATCTAGAAACTGGGCAGGTGGAGATATATGTTCTTGGTACCTTGCCCAGCTCAAATACCATATAATAGTCATGACATGAGCGCAGCAACCCACTGTTCTCCGGCCAACCATGCAATTACAACAATATTCTTTAATTGCTTCCCTACCATTGTTATTTTCATAAATAATATATACGAAATATATTTTTCAGCTTATGTGCCTGCTGTGTATTTTACCTCGTAGGTAATAATCTGCAGGTGGCCGACGGTATAGGGTAATTGTCTAGTGGGTTGCCGGCTGTGTCTCTGCACACTTCAATGGTATAGGAACCGTCGCCTCGTATATGTTCGCCATAACATGAACGCGCTTGTTTTAGCTGGTATGTTCCATAGGCAATTAATATTAATTCATTATGTTCCATTCTTGGAAATGATATGTTGTTGATGTTTACATTTATACTGAGAAAGTCTGCTCGTCGTCTATTTAAATTATTATGAAGCACAAAATCAGCTAAAGTATTTTCTCGATACATATTTTCATTTATTATCTCCAGGATTTGCGCTGCATCCTCTCTGTCTGACTCTTAGGTGAAACTTATTAATTATTGCTGCAGCAACGCGGACATCTGTCATGGCATGAATGGAAGCACGATTAAAAAACTCATGCCGTAGCAGTTTAAATGATTGTTTAAAAATGCCATTAGTATGTAGATATAGATATGTATGTAGATATAGATAGAGTGGAAGCTACCGCTTCCACTCTATCTATATCTACATACCGTGACAGATCTTGACATAGTTGACATGACATTTTGTTTCAGTTTTTTGTGTTGCTATACATGATAAAATCAAAAATCGATTAAAAATCTTTAATAATCGGATACGTTTCTCATTAGTTTTAGTACATTTCTGCTGCTGCATTGCTGCTATTAAACATTTGAAAATAATTTTATTAATAAAATATAAACATAATACGACTGATAAAATCAGTAAACAAAAAATAATAATGAAGGTACACTTCTATCACCAGTAGCATTTAGTAATCGATAAAATAATAATGGATAAAAATGGCCAGTAAGATTTTGGCAACCCTGACTCTAAAAAAGCGATTGACAACTGTCATTGACTGTCATTTGCCTTGTTTCATAGATGACCGGTAGTCATAAAAATCAAATAAAATACTGGTAAAATTCATATTCATAAAAGTGTTGATTGATACAAAGATATAATCAGAAAGATTTAAAAAAAAAATGAAATTATTATTGTTAAAATGATTATTTTTGTAGCATTATGTTCACGCGTAGCCTAAAATGGACGTTGCCCTTTGTATGGATCTTTTAGTTCAACTAAATTTGACAGCTTTTATTTACGTATGTCTCTTTCTTATTTTATTACAGTGAAAAAGATGACAATAGCCTAAATTAACTTTAGTTTGTCCATAACAAAATCGGCACCATTGGAGAGCGTCGGCTTCGTAGACCGTCGTCACTGTCACTCAATCTGTCACCGAGTGATGATACTTCAGTACGTCCGGCATAACCAGGGCAGACAACCCGTTACCAACCTAGCTGACTGGCTAATCTCTTCACCACAGCATGAACTATTTTTGTATAGCTCGTGCTGACACGAGAGAAGAAGAAGAAGAATCTGTCACTCATACCTTGTGATAGATAAGTGCTTCGTACGACAGATATGAAACTATATAAAGGAGAAGCTAGCTGATATCTCTTTCTAAAGCTCGATGTGAAATATTTACTGCCGGTTTGAGATCAACTACGGTAACATACGCCCCTCCAATATTTATCTTAATGTGTGTGTGCATAAGCCAGCGAGTCTTCATGTTTGTGTTTGTTATTTAGTACATTTATTGCTCGACTAGTGAATAATTAAAGTGACTGCTCGGTAAGGCGCACGTGAGTCATTCATACAAACCTCCAAACGGTACCATACTGTTAATTAGCGACGTCAAATCTGTCGAGCGATTGACCCATGTTTTTGTTTAAGTTTAGCCTACAGTTGCAGAATGCAATCACACACATCACGCAACACATCTGTGTTGAAGTAATGACGCGTTGTAAATATTTTTTCTCACACATTTTTGCTTGCAGTGACAATTGAGGACCACGCTATCGTAGTTTATCTATACTGTAATATGTTGCCTGTACACTTACCTCGTTG
This sequence comes from Amphipyra tragopoginis, assembly GCA_905220435.1. Lineage (NCBI taxonomy): Eukaryota > Metazoa > Arthropoda > Insecta > Lepidoptera > Noctuidae > Amphipyra > Amphipyra tragopoginis. The sequence continues at coordinate 10,341,346 of HG992011.1, forward strand.
GTTGACTGTACGTGCAAAAGTGGAAAAGGTTTTAATATCTGTGGAAACAAGTTCTTCCAACTTTATATTAAGTTCTGAGAAAGTGCGGCTAAATGTCGCACCGGTTTTATCCTGCAGCCTGATTCCATAGTATGAGAAACTTTTTAATTATGTGCACCCAATTTATATTCCCTTAGAAAAATCAGCTAGCACAGTCTACCTATATCTTACTCCTTACAGTCGGTCAACGTAGAACATTGTCGCAGAGCAACCGTGCGGGGGGCTGCGGGGTGAAGGAGCGGAGGTTAGGTCCCGTGTAGTCATACTGCATACCTGGGACATATCCTCCGTCCCTACATAATTTTGACTTTTCATAGGACCTGTCAAATGTATGGGCGTTGACACACTGTATGTAGTAAGTAGGTACACTGTGGCCTTAGTCTACCACGCTGGTCTGGGGCGAACGAACGAACGTCAAGCCGGGTACGCACGAACGTGTTCGCCGAACATACTGTTCGGTAGTGGTACGTACGTGCAAACAATGTGTTCGATATTCGTGTTCGCGACTTTCGTATTCGCTCGTGCGTACACGGCTTCAAACTTTCGGATCGAACAAAACAACGACGAACATCGAACTTATAAATACCTACATATACGATCAAAGTATTGTCAAACTAGTAGATGTCAATTAACATTTGGGAGTAGCCCGAACGAAAGGCAAAATGTCAAATCGCAAAAATCGAACCGATCGTCGGAAATTCGGTTGGTTGGAAAACGTGCGACGCCGAAACTTCGTAGTCGATTTTCGGAGTCCCCTGGTTGGCGGTCTATACACATTATACACCGTGGGTCCGAGGTACCCGAAAGATTTTAACCTGCGATTCCGATGCCTAATTGGAGAAGAAAAGCTAGGATATATCCTGTTGAATAAAGCTTAATTTTCGAGATATTCGTTATTTACGGAAATTCACAAGTCGAAAAATATCTATGCTAACAAGTCCTATGAACGCGGCGCTGCGACTTTTGTCATACCATAACCCCTCTCGCCGTATGTCTTATTTGTCGGGGAGGGTTGTGAAGTGAGAAGTTTCTTATCCACTCATACGATAATTTATAAATGTTGCCAGTTCAACTTAAGGTATTGTTTATAAGGAAGTACTAAAGTTAATTGATTTATTAAGTACCGAAAAACCAAAAAAAATATTACTGAATTGTACTTTCGTTGATATAATATTTGACTCATAATACCATCGGAAAGGCGTGCTTAAAAACTTTCAGGTACTTCGGGCCCACGGTGTATAAAACTTATTTGTTGAGGTTTGTATTTGATAGTAGTTAAAACTAATGGTAGCGTTGATGAAAATCTCTTCCTCTAGAAGAAATCAATAGTTTTTATAAGCTTGAAAACGAAAACGGCTGCTATGAATTCTAATTCACCAGTACTTATACTTTAATATTCATAAAAAAACAACAATTCGACTTCAACGGCACACTAAAAGGACTATAAACCGATATTATTTCATAAACTTGGCACCTACTTTGCTACACCTAATGCAAGCTAAATTGAACTTTAATTCTAAAGTAATACAGTAGAAATGGGCTGTACTGTAAACTTAGTATAATCCGCCAAGTTTGCACCGAGCTAATAGTTTTCCAACTAGCATCCGTGTTCTAGTAGATGGTATCTTATATCGAGATAGTGTGAAATTGAATTGACTTTACGCTTTGAGGGAAGTTGAAAGAAAGGAACACTGGAGAGAAGTTATTAACAGTTTAGATTAGACTTTAGAAATTTAGCTTTGTGTAAGAACAAGAATAATCAAGGGTCAACCAATCACAGCTGATATGAAAGGCTCAGTCGCAGAACGTCCAATTCTCAGAATGTCTCTTTTGCAAAATGTCTCTTTCGCAAAATGTACCTTTCGCGTAATGTCCCTTTCTCAGAATGTCTCTTTCGCACAATGTCCCTTTCGCAAAATGTCTCTTTCGCGTAATGTCCCTTTCTCAGAATGTCTCTTTCGCATAATGTCCCTTTCGCACAATGTCTCTTTTGCAAAATGTACCTTTCGCACTATGAACCTTTCGCAAAATGTCTCTGTCGCATAATTATTTTTTCCCATGAACCTCCACTCCCTGGTAAAAAAACTGGTCAAGTGCGCGTGCGATTCGCAGACAGAGGGTTCTGTAGTAATCTTTTATTCAGATAGGTAGGTTATGCTATGCTATGCACAAAATAAAATAAACTTCAAAAAAGTAAAAATTGACTTCAAAAACATTAAAATATTTTTTTGTGGGGAACGAAAAAAATTGGCACCGACTTCCTTAATTGTTTCCACGTTATTTTATTGTTTTTGAAGTCGTTTTTAGGGTTCCCAAAGGGTAAAACGAGACTCTATTACTAAGACTGCGCTGTCCGTCCGTCCGTCTGTCACCATGCTGTATCTCATGAACCGTGATAGTTAGACAGTTGAAATTTTCACAGATGATGTATTTCTGTTGCCGCTATAACCAACAAATACTAAAAAACAGAATAAAACATAATATATAAAGGGGGCTCCCATATAACAAACGTGATTTTCTTGTCGTTTTTATAAATAATGGTACGGAACCATTCGTGCGAGCGTCCAACTCGCACTTGGCCGGTTTTATTTACTTCTTTTTTTGGTAGACATCTTGCGAAGTCGACGTTCTGCGACTGAGCCATATGAAATTGGAATTGTACAGCATTTTAGAAGATCGGGAGACATTCAGAACTACAGAAAAAAAAAAACTGAACAAAATACACGAGTTTTAAAAACATGCAAGTATTCTTACTTGTTGCGAACATTGTGCTCGTTGTGTAAGTTGACTATGAGAAATGGTTCGCGGTACTTGTATTGAAAGCATGTCAGTCCGTCGGTGCGTGATGAATCGCTTCAAACTTCTTCTGTACACGAAGTTCTGTAGCTTTCAGGGAGCCTACGTATTATTTAGTAGAATGTTAACCATGAATCTATCTTAAAACTCGATTTTGGGTATCCAATGGACGTCCTATTACTCTGAAACTTTCGGGAACTTAAGCCCTTTGTCTTTGAAGTAAGAAGTATTAAGAACAAAGAAATTTGCCATCAGCTAGTTGTGTTTTGATGATGGCCAGGCTGATGATAGTACCAGGATACTAGAAACGTTAGAAAGTACTTGGTGCTTGCATTGAAAACCTATTAACTCGTCAGTGCTTAAGAATCGCTTGAAACTTCCTGTGTACAAGCTTTCAAGGGCGCCTTCATAATTAACCGTATTTACTATTATCTCAATTTAATCAAGATTTTGGAGAAAGAAAGAAAGATAAATAAATATATTGAATTGAATAACACATAAATAAACACTGGTGTTTTTTTGTGAGTTTTGGAAGTCCTGAATTGGTCAGAAAGACAAAGCAAGTCATTCATCAAAAACAAATTTTGATCTGTTGGTACCAGGAGTTCAAGAACGTTAGAAGCTGCAGCTTACGTGTGTTGACTGTGAGGAATAGCCTCGTTGCTTAGTACTGAAAGACTGTCAGCATGTCGCTACTATGTGATGAATCGCTCTAAACTTCCTCTCTACGTGAAGTATATACAAGTTTGGAAACAGAAGTTCAATGTGTTAATGGCATGTATCCAACACTTGATTAATGGTAGACAGAGGTGTGTATAGCTAAGTACATTAGTAATCCATGAACTGTTTTTACAAAGATCTATAATAGTTCAGTGGTTCCTCATTATACAGCTTCAGTGAGATGATTTCCAAGTGAAGATTTTACATCCGTTACATAAAAATCTTTCATTCTGCCGTGCTAAACGTAAAAGCGGTATCTCAGGGAAAGCTAGTTTCGAGAAAATTTAAGTTTTGTAAATACAGTTTTCTTATCCTCACTGACATGAAGTAAAACTGAGATAAGGTTTTTTTGTGTTGTTCGAGTGTGTTTTAAATAAGATACCGCTATTTAGCTTAGTTCATTAGATACGTATTTCTTTAAGTTATCCAATGTCATAAGAATCAACTTTACGTTTTTTTTGTAGATATCGCTTTTGTGCTTAGCACGGCGGCATTAAGGTACCTACAAGTTCGTGGACGACTGCATACAGCAGCAGCAGACGACGTATCGTTACGATACGTCGTCTGCTGCTGCTGTGTGCAGTCATGATTTCGAACCCAACAGCAGATGGCTGCAGCAGACGACACGTCGTATTCCAGTTAGTTCGAATGTTCCGTGAGACAAGATGTGTGACCTGTTTGGGATTAGCGATCGCGATTTACTTTCGTATCTTTTATTTTTGTTAGATGCATCGTACAGTGCAGGATATTGGGCCACCTGGTTTATCAGTTTTTCTTCCTCGGAATTGGAAAAACTAATTTTTTGAGAAAGATTCAACGTGTCGTTGCTCCAGCGTTGGTGGCACTACTGATCTGCGGTCGAACGACACGTCGTCTGCGGTCGTACGACGTGTCGCTAGCTGCGGAAGGTATTTCATAGAAATACATAGAAACCAGTAGTGTCGTAGCAACACGTCGTATGCTGCTGCTGTATGCAGTTGGCTACCAACTTGTACCTTTATCCTGTATCGGTATATACTCACACAGTAGTCGTATATGCTCATTATCAGGACCCGGAACATAGATCTTGGCCATACTAATATTTGTTCCCTGTGGGAATCTAAGGTTCAATTTACACCGCCGCGGAATGGAATGGAAGCGACTTTTTGCAATGAAATTGCATATAACCTAATGAACTTTATGCCAATTTTCTAAAGTACAAACTAAATACGAGCCAAAAGAAGGTCGCGCGTTTTTAGGAGAATCCTCGCGCATTCTCGAGAATTCCACTAGCTACTGTCGGCGCCGTCTGTGGAATCCGCGGGAAGTGGCGCGAACGGGGAGTCGGTAGGGACGGTCACAGTAGTGCGGTGCCAAGTGTTTATGATGATGATTCGCTGGAACGCGCGGGAATTTTCGAGCATTCCCGCGAATTCGCGAGCCTTGTAGCGTCATGAGGCGAAATTGACGCTTCCATTCCTTTCCATTCCGCGGAGCGGCAGTGTAAATTGAGCCTAAAGCCACGTACGTGGCTTTAGGTTGTACAACGCGACAAATGTTCCGCGACACGTGTCGCCAACCAGTTGTCCATTGAGTCCTTCCGCATTTGAACAGTCGACGATCATTCTTCTACCTTAACTTCTTTCAAGATCTTTTTATAATAGTCTGTTAGAAGTGTTTTGATAGCAATATTATGCAAATCTTTTGAAGATGCGTCCAAAGATTCTTTAGTATATCTAGATAATCTGTTCCTTGTCCATTTAGGTCTCCCCTCATCGATGAGCGAGTGTCTCTTGAAATTCAAGTGGTACTTGAAGTTTCAACATGGCAACTGTTGCTTCAGCTCGCTTTTTATTTGATCTTAGAGTGTCTCAGCTTTTTATCGCGCTTGGGTTGAGATTTCGTATACGAAAAGTGTCAACATTTTTGGATGAGGTTTGGTTACGATTTGTCAACAATTTTTTTAATAGAATTGGTCTCTGTGATCGTTTGTTTTTGTTAGTGTATTAGTTTCTTCATCCAAAATGAGATAAACAGATTAAAGGATAAAGGTCACAGTCACAGCTCATTAGCCGGCGGCGGCATCCGACCTGTAACGCCTCGCCTCGTGCGGCTAGTCAAATCAAATCAAAAGTTTTTATTTCACATAAACCAATACAGGCGCTTATGAAAAGTCGAATTTAGGTGCACGGTTCCAATTGGTCGTTTCCTATGGAGAAAAACCGGCAAGAAACTCCATGGTTACTCTTTTAAAAAAAAGGATATCTTTAACAACTTCAGTAAATAAAGTACTATGATTTATGATAGTTAAGAGAGAACAATGTAGTCTTGACCACAGACCTGTGAGTAATGTAATACCAAGTCTTGAGTACAAAAATTAACCAAAAAGAAAAAAAAACACAATATTAAATAATAGTAATTTACACAATGGATATGTATAGGCAAGTCCACGAAGTTCTCACATTTACAAAAGATAAAATGAAGCTAAACTATATAAAACAATTGACATGATTATATGTCATCAAAACTTAGAGAAAAAATCATTGTAAGATAAGATAAAAGATATCTTGAGAGTAACGACAGCAATAAAAATAAAAAATAATCATAATTGAGGATAGTTAATAGACATACACATACGTCGTTAATGAGGTACCAGGGAAGCCACATGTGCAGGAACTAATGCCAAACATTCCTGTCGTTAACGTAGTCCTTAATCTTGTAGTATGCTTTTTGAGTGAGGACACGTTTAATATGGGTTTTGAATTTTCCCTCGGTAAGATCTGTTACAGATTTCGGCAGCTTGTTATAAAAACGTACGCAATTACCTAGAAATGACTTACTAGTCTTGCTTAATCTAAATTTAGGTATCACAATTTTATGTTTATCCCTTCCTTTTTAGTATTCTTTATATGAGCTTGTATGGATGTGCGCTCACTACATCAACTCCGTAGCGTCACCGAATCGCCTCGGGCGTATGCCGTCCACGCGCGGACGACGAATTGACCACTCGGTGACATCTCGCTGCTCGCATGCTTGCCTTGCGTTGCTGCGCATTGTCAACGCACAAGTCCCGAGTGAACCGCGCGCTGCTATCGAGTGCACTCCTCCTCCGATTGACTACGCGACGTTTACTGGTGATAACGCGGCGTCCACCCGTGAACCACCTGCTGACATGGAGTGGACGCCGAGCAACGAGGCGATGCGGGTCGGGTGGTTCTAATGAGCTGTGACCTTTAGAGACCATCGTCCAATTTCCGCAAAATTAAATATTGTAGCGGGGATGTACCGGAACGTGGGCTCCCTGGACGCAAGCGCTTTGTGGTGTCACTCGTTGGCTTGTGTCAAGAGTGAGGTAATGTGTCTCCTGTCTTTTTGGAATTGGTCTTAAGTGTATGAATGTTGTGTGCTCGATAGTTTAATAAAGTTTACACCGCCAACCAAGGATAGCTCTTGTCACTCAGCGACAAACTATTGGAGCGTGTCCTCGCCGGCAGTGTGAACAGTCAGCGATTAACTATTAATACATGCATCTCTTTTGTTTACACGGAATGTATATCTATTGTACGTTTCTTGACCGAGAAAATAGCCGATAGTTAGTCGCTTCCTCGCCGGTGGTGGGACAACTGCCTAAGAGCGATGACGCACTGCATCCGATCCGAATCCGTGAAAATACGGATATAAAAAACTCGGAACGAATTCGGATATTGCTTAACGCACTGCATCCGATCCGAATCCGTGAAAATGCCGATCTAGAGTAAAAATCTCGGACCGAATTCGGATGTTGCTTACGCACTACTCCGATCTCTGATCCAAATTCAAATAATTCAGGGGCCATCTTTGGCATATCCATTTGGCGTCCGATTTGAATCCGAGGTAGTGCGAAAGCGTTCATACAAACATTACTACGGCTACTTCGGTCCGTCAATATTTATTCCGAATTGGATACTCACGGATGACGGATGCGTAGTGCGTAAACTACCATACAAATAGTTCTATGGCTACTTCGGAACGTATTTTCACGGATTCGGATCGGATGCAGTGCGTAATCGCTGTAAGTGTGAACACAACTGAACAGACTGACATCAGCCATCCAATAACTTCCACCAACTAAATTTAGTGTTACAATCAATCTGCAGTAATTACGGTTGACGGTTGTGCTGGTAATTCGCAATCACGTGAAATCACGTTAACTGATAATTTAGTTGTCAGTCGTTATTGCTTTAGCGCTGTGATAGGATGTGACATGTATTGACGTCAGCGTGATTGCTGTCAGTTTAGGGCCAATTTAAAACGTTGAAGCAATTAATTTCTAGCAGTTTTTGTGTAGTTAGAACTAACACGATTGCACTTTTTGAGGGAGAGGAGTTTAATTGCCAAAATATAATTATGTTTTGTATCCTCCTTTTAGGTCGGTGATGTCTCGGTCTTTAGTTTGATTCTCGGTTCATGGAATGGTGTCCAGTATATGGTACAGTACGACAAAACTAAGAAGTTAAATCGATATAGCTGATCGAACAATCAATGGTAGTCAGTCATTATCACACCAATCACACTTATTGCGTCAGCTTAAAGATCATTTTTGACTCTTATATGTACTTCTTCTTCTTAGCGTGTCGATGACAATCTACACCGTGTCGGCCCAGAACTCAGCAATGAGTTTAGCACTATCCGTAGCGTCCATTAGTTCTTGTGGCGTACAGGTAACAGGGCAGACGGGGCATGATGTTAAGTGCGCCATAGTTTGCGGAACGGCACCACATTTACACTTCAGGTTTGAGTTACCCGCAAATTTCCACCTGAGCAGGTTTTCCTTGTTTCGACCAACCTGAGTCCGAAGTCTATTTAGAGACTTCCAGGTCAGCCACGGCAACTCATGCCCAGGTGGGAGATCCTTGGAAGGGGCATCAAACGGAGTGGGTAGAGAAGCCTTATCTCGCCACAACTGGACTCTTGCCTGTGAACGTTCGCCAGTGAGTGGGAGGACACGCTGTGCAAAGCTATTACGGCTCTTAAGTCTTCGCCGAACGGGGATGTTGTAGTGCAGAGGGTGACGCGTATCGCTTTCCATTTGGGTTCTTTCGCTAGAGCTAGCTACTGCTCTACGAACTTCTGGTGGCGCCATTCCTGCCAGTGGATACAGCATTTGTACCGGGGTGGGGTCGGTTTGAGGCAACCAGTGATAATCCGGCACGTTTCATTTAGTGCTGCTGTATCCACCAGCTTAGCGTGGGCAGAACGACTCCATACAGGACATGCGTATTCGCCTGCAGAAAAGGATAGCGCCAGCCCAGAAGTCCGCATAACTTTAGGCGAAGCATCCCACTTGCTAGCAATTAGTCGTTGCAGGAGATTGTTGCGTGCGTGCACTTTTCGCTTGTAATAAACATTCGCGGTGTTAAAGTCGCACTGAATTCGGGAAGGAATTGCTGGTCATATCAGTGTTTTTTTGATGCCTAAGAAGATGCAGCTATCTACTCTCTTAACGTCACCTCTTATGGTACCTATAGCAAGCTAGAGGGTGGCCTATTACCCGTCGGCAACCAAACTGCTGGCCAGCAATAATATTCCAATACCTAGTGTCTTTGTCCAAATTCATTCACTTTTTAAATCTAAAAACCGGCCAAGTGCGAGTCGGACTTGCGCACGATAGGTACCGTACCATTATCTATAAAAACGGCAAAAAAATCATGTCTGTTGTATGGGGGCTCCCATACAACAAACGTGATTTTTTTAAATCATTATTTTATTCTGTTTTTTAGTATTTGTTGTTATAGCGGCAATAGAAATACATCATCTGTGAAAATTTCAACTGTCTAACTATCACGGTTCATGAGATACAGCCTGGTGACAGACGGACAGACAGAAGGACGGACGGACAGCGGAGTCTTAGCAATAGGGTCCCGTTTTACCCTTTGGTTACGGAACCCTGAAAACGTCCCTTCTCAAACAAAACCAAAATTAGATCAGTCCACAAAGATTTAAATACAGAATAGAAAGCTAAAGAAAAACAAAAAGTACAGTCGGAGACATAAATGACTAGCATAAACCCGTTTTACAAGGGCCACAACCGTCGTACTTAACGATAGGTATTTCTTAAGTCTTTTTAATTAAATTTCTCTGTATATAATCCTCGGCTTTGTGCAAACTCTTAAATTAATTTGTCCTGGTTTGTTTTACGGTGTGGTCTGGAGAACAGCGTTTTGATTGGGCCATTTTCGGTTTATTTTTAATTTTATTGTTTTGACACGCAATTTTAGTGTTAAGTAGGTTATGACTTGCTGTTGTCCTCCTTTTTTATATCGGTATCACCCCATAAAAGTTATTTGTGCCTTTTGTTGCACCTGTGTCCTGATTGAAGGAAAATGTGTTGACATGGGATACGCTTCTGCGCCCAGCTGCATTGTTAATACTTATTTCTATTTTTAGAGGTTATTCAGGAAGTACACTTTACTTACGGTTACAGATATTGTAATACACTGGGGACGGTACATAAAAAAACCTTTTAGAGAAAAAAATGCAAACTACTAATTTTTCATCATCATCATCATAATTATTAATCACCCCATTACTGTCCTTGCTGGGCAAGGGCCTCTTTCTCAGAATGAGAAAGATTGAGGCCTTAGTTTTTTGTTCCGTGTGGTGCCGGACGTAAACACTAGCACTACCTTTATACTCTTCTCATGGGTGTCGTAAAAGACGACTAAAGGATTCACTAGAGGATGGGCATCAACGTTCTCTGAGTACTTTAACAACCATACTGCGATCGCCAACCCGCCTGCTGTAACATGGCTTGGGGGAGGCCTATGTCCAGCAGTGGACTCTTTCGGTTAGTGGACTACACACACCATCGAACATGTTTCCTCACGATGTTTTCTTTCACCGTTAACGCAAGTGCTAATTAAACTCACACTTCCATGAAACTAGTGTACGTAATATCTTCTTTGTCAATCCACTAATGACCCCAGATTTTTTGTGAGCTCCTGAATTAGGTATTACAGAAGAACAAAAGCTTGTAACAAATTAAAGCCATCTTATCTCCCTCCGACTAAACGATGGCATAAATTAAAAGAAAAACGGCCACTTAGAATGGATCAACTTCCTTTTCATTTGATATCATTTAAACCTTTCGTTAATTTCTTCATCTTTGACAATTTAAGTGCTTTTCGATTTAGAAATCGGATCACTTAGTAAGAAATATTTAAATACAGTATTTTTCAGTATTACGTTCTTTCTGTTGTCCTTTATTATTTGTTGCAAAAAAAAAACGGTACTTTTCTTTAATTTTAATGAAAACGTTATTCAAAACTGGAATAATTAATTATTCTAGTTTTTAAAAACATTTTCAGTAATACAAAATGTTAAAATCCAAGCAATTTATTTTGTATCTAACTTTACAAAGATCTAGAACTAATATTTACGTCAAGTATTATTAAAAACTCATCAATTAATTTTTTTAATAAAATGTTCGTAACGTCTTTTTATTTTTTAATATCAAAGCCTGTTGGTTCGGTGGATAATTATTATTATGAATAAACTCGACACATTCTAGGAGAATCATTGAGCAGTAAAGGTTGAAAGGCGACGAACCTATTTTATTTTCGCGTTATTTTTCCTTTTATGTAGTCTATCTCTAGAATTTTTATCTTTACCATATTTATTTTTCAGCTCATATAATATTATGAACTATAATTTTTACCATCATTTTCTTTGCCCTGGCAACAAAATAAAATTGATCTGTTTGGTTTGTGTACTTTATCAGTTCTAGAAGTTTTAATAAATTCTTGGTACAGTCAGAGTAAAAAAAATGATCAATGGTTTCCGATACGAATAAAAAGTCTAACAAAACGAATTATTTTTGTTCTTATATTGTTTATTTAGATATCTCTTTATTTTCTAAGTATTTTTTTTTAAATTTTGCTATAATTGTAGGGGCGTGTGCGATCGCTTGTGTACTGACCTTTGACTTTGTTCTAATTTCTTTCTAGATTGTGTGAGGAACAGTAAAATAAAAATGCGTCCGTTACTGAAGTTTGAATACGTAATAGTATATTCTCTATGTAAAAAAACTGTTAACAAAATTCGAGGAAAGAGGGTGATGGAACATAAAACGACTTGGTGGTCATGTAATCACGCGCGGTTGCTATTGGCCCAAGATCGTGACGTTATCCTTAAGGTGGCTTCCCACGGTGCGTGATATTGCGCACCGGCTGTGCGTATCATCCGTAAAATTACGCACCGTGGGAAGCTACCTCATGAGGGTGCGCGATTCGAAGCTATTTTGTCATTTCAACATACCAAGAGAAAGAGAACTCGCACCGCACCTTTGAATTTACCGACTCGCGGCGAGTATGGCGCACCGCTATGCACGCGTCTGCGTTTCCACGGACGGGTCTCTTCCCATGGTGCGCCGGTGCGAGCTCGTGCGTTGCGGTGCGCTATATCACGCACCATCATTCCGTCTGTCAAATCTACTACTCTAATAATTATTATTTAATATTCTGCCTAACATGAACTTTTACTTTGTTTCAGGAACCTAAGTGACGTGTAAATACAATGTTCCATCGTATGTGACGTGAGACGTGTGTGTGTGCGCAGTGTACGCGTCGTTGACGCAGTGCGTGTGAGATTCAAGATGGCGGACCCTGACGCGTTTGATGACGAGGTATGGTACCCTCTAGTTTTATTTGGCTATTTTAGTTTTTGCATTAGGCTGTATTCGAATTCGTGTAATTCCTTTAAACTGCTTGATCTACTGGTGACACAGATTGTCCAAGAAGGGGTTTTTGTAAGAAACAACAAAAAATAAATCAGATGGTATAAGTAGTATTCTGTTTCTGAGTCATTTTAGCGCCCCGAGTTAACTGACTGCGCGGAGCAATATCGTGTTAGGTGTTAGTCCTGCCCGCCAGCTGTGCTGGCGCGCCGTGCTTTCATTCAGTTATATGAAGCATTGTTTTTTTATATACCTTATATGGTTGTCACTTACCATTACCGCAAGTCAATTTTATTTTTATTATACAGTTTAAACTCTCAATCACCGTAATTATAGACACAATAGATAAGACAATTAAGTGTCGTCCTGGGACGACGGGCGGTACGCAACCGGTTAAATCCCGTGCGGGATTAAAATCTCCTCTATACCAATAATAGATCATGTGGTTTTGAATAATTACACGAATTCGTTTATGCCCTGTAGACCTTCAAGTTTTGGGTTTAATGAGCCCCAGTTTTTTTTTTAATAATGTGCGTTATGGTCCGTAATTATACACGTTTACGAATGCTCGCCGAGCGGTCGAACGTGCACGGTTTATTTTGTGGCCGCGGTATCTGTTGTAAATGTGTACACACACCCTAAGGGCCGATTTTAGCAACGTCGGATAACTTTTATCTAAGGTAGACTAGACAGAATTTCTATACAAAAGCTGTCAAAACGTCAAAGGAGATTGGCGGGTTTTCTTTGTGCGTCAGGAGGCGTCAGGCGAAGAAATAAACATTAAAAAGGTGTAATTTCAATAAAGTTAACATTATTTCAAACTCATATAAGCTTGTTATATAGATCAAAAACCTGGGAAAAGTTATGTAACAAAAAGTAAGTTTTGGCAGAAAACGGCTATGTTAGGGAAAGTTCGTGCTCTGAAATATAATATAATTTAACCAAAATCTTTGGATTGAATGACTGTATTCAAAAACGAATAACGTGAAAACAAATGGAAGCCTATTCAATTTTTATTTATTTAGTCACTAATACGAAATATATTTTTTTGGCTTACATGCCTGGTTTGAATGTTACCTCTTAGCATCTGCAAAAACTTCTCATCCACCGTATCGGGATGTGATTGCTGTATTAAAGTTAACATTTCCTCATTTTTTTAATCTGACAACAAATATCTTCTTATTTTTTGAATGCGCAACGTTCCATTATCAAAACATCCAAACCAAAAAGCAAAACGGAGTCCAACGAAAAAGTCAGTACAAATAGGAGTTGGCCTAAGCAACTGTGCACTGTAATACCAGCTAGGTCCTGACGTCATCACGGAGGGCGTGGCCTTTGTCAGTATGTCGGCCGTCGTCCTGTGCGCACTACGTTCGCGCTCTCATCCCATTTTATTATTTTCTATGTTATTCGAAAGAAAAAGAGGAAGCGTTTTGAATTGCAAAAGCTACTCGGATAAACGTTCTGATGTCTTGGAGGGCATCGTATTTCACTTTTTTATACGTAATTTATTACATTTGTGACACTACAGACATCTAGCGTAACATGGCTACACCACCTGTTAGTAATCTATAATATCCGAAGCTTTTAGTTTTTGCTATTCACTATTTTTAGAATAGAATAGAATTTCAGAATTTTTAAAATAGAATATTTGCTAGATGGAAAATATAGAAGTAGGCGGGGTGTTACGTTCCCCTCACCCCGCGAAACGTCACGCATCGTGTTATCGGAAAATCTCATTAAAACATCTCTTTGTATTTGCTACGTGTTTATGCGTATCCAAAGTTTAAATCACAGCAGTAGAAACAAACCTTCACGCCTTATTCCCCGAAGTGTTGGCAGAGGTGTACAGTACACCCTCGTTTCGCCATTATGTTTAAGTCCCATGTAATAGGGGGCGAGCCTATTGGTATTTATTCACATAAAATTAGTCATACAAAGACGCTAAATGTTCTGAAACATGAACATAATAATGTCATTTTCTGATGTATCAACGTCGTCGTCGCTGGCGCCAATTACAATAGTAATATGGAATCTTGAAGTTTTTACAAGATTTTAGAGAAAGAAAAGTCTGTATTATAACTTCAATCGGGCACAAATCCAGACTCCGGGCTGCTACTGAGAAATTCCACACGGAAACACCTAATAACACTTTGTCCGGCCTGGGGATCGAATCCCGGACTTCAGGCTTAGCAGTCACGCTTGCGACCGCTAGACCAACGAGGCAGTCCCAGCAGTAGTATGGACATGAAATCTCAAAAAGTGCCACTATTTCATTGGATCTGCGTAGTTCCTCCGTACCTTAACAGTACTATATTCCACAAACCACGCGTTGCTTATTCTGTGCTCCTATTATGTCTAGTTAAGCTACCCTTAACAACCTCATTTCAGTACGGTACAGTATTATTAACTTCATTTTGCAGCAACACTGCAACTTCTGTGTTATTTTAAGTTAGATTAACCTGTCAGACGGAGTTTCTGCTAGCAAATATGTAATGCAGTTCTGAATTCAAATCGTACTTTAATACACTATCGCTATTTATTGGGCACAATTCCAATTTTAAATTGTGACAGTTTTTTGCAATAGATATACAAATTCTATTTTTAGAGGACTTGCAAATTGAACTCGGATTTACGAAGCCCGCGGGCGGCTGTCATATCTGTTACCATCTAACAAAAGGCACTTTATTGTTTTATTCGCTAAAAAATATCTACTAAATTAAACTGTAAAACTGCGCTTTCATAAAAAAAACCTTTAGTTATTCAATGCATTCGCGGCTCTTGGAATAAACAGGAATTAATTGAAATCAATACTCAATCAAATATCAGTGAACCGTTTATGGAACTATTTCAAACTTTTTTAAAAACATTTTTGAAATGGCAATATACTCGCGTCTCGCGTTCCAAGTTTGAAAATACGTCAATTAAAACTATATTGGCAGCGGCTGGGTTCGCGCGTTTTTATTCAGCCATATTTTTTGTTCTTACTGGTTTTTGTGCGTTTTTTTTTTGTATATGGCAGAAATATATTTGAAAAATACAGCTGTATTTTGATTGGGTGTTTCATTTGAACCGAATTTTAACAGTTTTATCAGGAAAAGGAATCGGATGTTGCAGATTTTATCGGATTACATTTTAATTTGATTGCGAATTTGCCAATGCATGCATAATTGCGGATTAAAAGTGTTGATAGTGGTGTCAATTCTATATAAACTAAATAAAAACAAATGTGTATGTATTTTATTAACAGGCAAACGAGATAGTAAAACAAGTAGGCTTGTCGAATTAATTTACACGTGGATTTGTAGAACTTCAGCAAGGTTTTAAAAAACGGTATGTTCTGAAGTTTAATTAAATCTGTTGAAGATTTTAATTTCAACTTTATTTGACAGATTAGTTAGCATAATCAGCCCACTACTGTTCCACTGCTGGGCTCGGCCTCTTTTCGTTTTTTTTTTTTTTCTATTTGTCTGTTGTAGGTCGTCCTATGGGACGGTTTTTACGTAACCGGGCAGTTATTGGCGAGACCTGAAGGGTCTCCAGCCAATGGGGGGGGGGGGAGTAAAATACTTAACCTAAGCTAACTACTTGTACTACACTAACATCATGACTACCTGCAACAACAGCACTAAGGGCGACCCCTAGTGGGACTCGGACCTCGGCTTAGGGCGTTGCTGGCGTGGACATAGGGGGGGGGGGGGAGACAGCATTGGTGTGACTGCGGAGTCTGAAGAGACGACCGGCTCTACGACGGGAGAGCTCGGTGGATCGTGACCGGCGGCGGTGGGACGTCGCGACAGGCCTCGTCGGCGAGGACGGTATGCCGGACGGCGGCGGACGTTGTGTATTGTGCTGTCTTTTCGGAATAAGAAGGGTTTAGGCCTTAATACTCCACGCTGACCTTTTTTTGGAGCCCCCTCAAGTATGTAGGTTTCCTTATAATGTTTTCCTTCACCGTTAACGCAAATGATAATCAAATTCTGATCTGCACATGAATTCGAAAAGTCAGTGATGCGAGCCGGAATCGAACTCCTCCTGAATGTAAAGCAACCGTTCAACCGCCATAGCTTCGAGTATTTTCCATCTCTTTCTTGCTTTATCTAAAAATAAAATTAGAGCGGTTACGCACTGCATCCGATCCCAATGCGAGAAAATACGTTCCGAAGTAGTCATAGAACTATTTGTATGGTTGTTTACGCACCAGATCCGACTTCTATCATCCGATTTCTCTCCGTCATCCGTGAGTTTCTAATTCGGAAGAAAAATTGACGGACCGAAGTAGCCGTAGTACTATTTGTATGAACGCTTTCGCATTACCTCGGATTCAAATCGGACGCCAAATGGATATGCCAAAGATGGCCCCTGAATTGTTTGAATTTGGATCACAGATCGGATAAGTGCGTAAGCGATATCCGAATTTGGTCCGAGTTTTTTGGACTCTAGATTCGCATTTTCACGTATTCGGATCTGATGCAGTGCGCAAAGCAATATCCGAATTCGGTCCGAGTTTTTTACATTCTTATTTTCACGGATCGGGATCGGATGCAGTGCGTAATCGCTGTATCGCTATATTTTGTGTTTACTACGGTTTCCTACGTTTAAAAAGGCCAGGTGCGTTCTGTATTCAGCTGTCGTGCATGTATGAATACATGCATGAATGTGTGAGAGAAACAGGTGGATTGCATCATGGCGCTCTATCACGTTCTGTGGTAGTTTCAGCACATCTGAATGGCTGAATTAGGTAAATTTATTTATTTATGTAAGGTGCGGAAGAGGCGTGCAGGAAACGTACCCAGCGTTCCGTAGTTATTTCCGTAGTCTACTCTTTATTTTTTGCTAGCTGTATTATGGCTTTGCCTGCGTGGTAGATAATAATAGGGTTTTTGACTGAAAAAATCTAATTAGTCCATCAGTTAGATTATCAAAAAATATTTGACCCGTATTTTTTCTTTTGTTACGTAAACCAAAATTGACGAAGATACGACACTTTAATTTGCAAAACGTCACAAGCAAGTACAATTTTTACTTGCTTCTGACGTCACGAGCCCCGACTTTCGAGTTTTGATGCGTTTTATCTTTACAAATATTCATAGATTTAACAAAAGAAAAAATACATTTCCATTATTTTTCAAAACTCTAACTGGCGGACTAATTAGATTTGCAATTTATTGATGCTGTCAACATGCCTATTAAAGGGTAGTAATTTGAGATGGGTCATGAGGGGCAGCTACCTTAACCATTGTAGCTACAGGAAAATGTAATTTGAAGACCACCCTTAACTTTTAGAATAATTTCTATCTACATTCACAGATTTTGGAAAAAAGGACAGTTAGCGAGAAAAAGGGCCGTTTCCACAAAACATTTTTATGATGCCAATCGATCCTATTTCCCAAAAGGATCAAAAGACTCTTCCCGACCAACTGGAGTTAGAGTACTAGAAACATCAAAAATCGCAAGAAAATTATTGAAGATGGGGTAGTAATAAGGGGCAGTTACCTTAATCGTTGTCGCTACAGGAAAATGTTCCTTAGAGAGTGTTCATAATTTTTGAAAATATTTCGATCTAGGATAACTTCGAACTAGGGTGGTTTCCAAAGACCGTTTTCCAGTTGCAACAACGGTTAAGTTAGTTTCCCTTCATACCCCATCTCAAATTACCACCCTGTTTAGCTTATGTCTATCCTGAAGGTCCATTCTAAAAATTGGTGACAAATTTTTTTAAATCGGATGATTAGTTGAGGAGATTACCTTCTACACCCGAACTAACATTACCTCTTTATAATATTAGTGTAGATGAAAGAATAGATTTGTTTGCCGTCAAAAGTTTAGAGTTTTCCGTGATGAAAACTACGTATTGCCCGCAGCCATTATTTGTATAAAAGTTAAGTAAACAAACCTTTGATCGTTAAACATTTATTTTGCTTTGATGATGAATTTTCAAGCCGATTTCGGCCAGAACGAGAGCTTCTGGTAGATAATTTTGTGATGCAGCTTTATAGTGAGCTGGGAATTTGATAAAAGCTTTTACAAATATGTTCATTACTTACTGGTTCTCTAATTAATTCGAATCTAATTAATAATGACATCCATGTATCTCGGAAGAAAATACCTTACGCTCATTGATAGTTGGCGTGCGCGGATGTTTTATTACACCTAAAAGAATCAGTAAACATATTGAATGTTTCAAAAAACAATATTTTGAACAGATAAGTTAAGTGAGGCACTACGCAAAATATCGTGGATTATTAAAATAAGACCTTATTTATAGGGAGACAGTTTCCAAGCTTGGTATAGAGATTAGGTATATTTATTTTTTCTCGAAAGGCCTTGTTCAGCAATCGACTATGATAGGCTTACTACGCAGAATTCCCGTAAAAAACTACCCCAGCCAGTATATTACAGTATCTACAACTTAAATCCCTTTTTTCCTACGAAACCCTTTACCAATAAATTCACGATACAAAATACCAGTCTGTTACTTAGCGATATTTTTATCTAACCCTTGAATAACTGTATTTTGATCGGAGCGGGTTCGGGGAAAAACGTCGGAGTGGCCGTAGTCTCTATATTTTACACATCGGGGCACAGGAGGGTTTTTGATAGTGAATATGATAGCTCGATATGTATTTTAATTTTATTCAGTGTGTTTTTGCTGGTGGTTCATTTATTAAGCCAGCGCAGCGCCAATTTTCTAACATGTTATTGTGTTTTTGCTAACAAAACTGTTAGGCCACGCCCCTAGTCGGTTAGCAAACAATGTCAAGCCGGCAGCCTTATTGTCTAAGAGCGCTTACACACGAGCGGCATGTTCCCAACGGCAGAGGTAACTGCAGCCGTCGACGCGCGTCGGCGGCAACCTTCGACGCGTCGACGGCTTCCGTTGACGCGTCGACGGCAATCGTCGACATTTCTACTTCGAAGCTCAGCGGCAGCGGCAACAACTGCAAGTGTCGCTATAAGTCGACTGCTGCCGTCGACGCGTCGAAGGTTGCCGCCGACGCGCGTCGACGGCTGCAGTTACCTCTGCCGTTGGGAACATGCCGCTCGTGTGTAAGCGCTCTTAGTCAACTGGTAATCGACATCGACTTCATTTTTGACATTTGAAACTTAGCCTGGACTTCGATTGTCACTTTCATATTGTGTAAATAGCTGTCACATACAATACCATTACCAGTGAAATTCAAACCTAGTGAATGAATGGAACTTCGTATTATGGCTGATTTTGGTATTGCGTAACACCGAAATGAATTTCAGTAGCAAATTCAAGCCCATGTGAAACGTCAGATGAAGCAGGGAGCTCATTCGAATCTTGTTTGAAGTGTTTTGGTACTTGAATACCTTAGATAATACCGATAACATTCTGACTGGGTCGACCACTGGTACCTAATCGACTTCAAGTTCACTGGTAATGGATTTCAAGTTAGACAATAAGGCTGCGGGTCCGCAGCGCCAATTTTGCTAACAAAACTGTTAGGCCACGCCCCTATTCGGTTAGCAAACAATGTTATCGTGTTTGCAAATATGAAAACACGGCACTGCGGACCCGGCTTTAGGAGTACAAGTTTGTGCTGTTGCTATAATTCGGCTATCCCATTACAAAACCTAGTAAGGGCCACTTCTTACAAAAATTGTTCTATTATCTTGCTAACCTAGAAAGTGTCTACCAAATACAAAAACACCAGCGTTGAAAACTCACATAATAAGCAGATATATTTAAACATCGATAAATAGTAAGTGCCATTCACTGCCTCTGATCATTTTAAAACCTAGTAAGTCACTTTAACCACATGGTTTTACCTAACATAAATACTTTTCGAAGACTGACCGATTTAACGTTTATGCACTCTCCTGTAAAATTTCGTTTTAAGCCCTTACTAGGTTTTGAAATGGGACAGCCGAGCTAGTACTGACTAAGTGTTTTTAGGTTTCAGTACCCAAAGGGTAAAACGGGACCCGATTACTAAGACTCCGCTGTCCGTTCGTCCGTCTGTCACCAGGCTGTATCTCATGAACCGTGATAGTTAGACAGTTGAAATTATCACAGATGATGTATTTCTGTTGCCGCTGTAACAACAAATACTAAAAAACAATAAAATAAATATTTAAGGGGGCTCCCATACAACAAACGTGATTTTTTGCCGTTTTCATAGATAATGGTACGGAACCCTTCGTGCGCGACTCCGACTCGCACTTGGCCGGTTTTATTTATTTCTTTCTTATGAAAATTATAGCAGCCGAAGTTCGGTCGCGTAATATCGGCATGGTGTGGCACTACACTTATTTCGTGAACCATAATAAATAAATTTTAGCCTGTAACTGTCCCACTGCTGGGCAAAGGCCTCTTCTCGTGCAGAGAAGGAATGAGCATTGATCGCCACGCTTGCTCACTGCGGGTTGGCGATTTCAGACCATTCAAGTCCAGGTTTCCTCACGATGTTTTCCTTCACCGTATGTCAGTGGCGTCTTAGATTAACTAAGAAAGTACATATGAAATTGAAAAAGTCACATTGGTACATGCCTGGGTTTGAACCAGTAACCCGGTGCTTAACAAGCGGGTCTGTAGCCTCCGGGCCACCACGACATCGTGAACCATAATAAACTTTATACCATTTTCGTTTTACCCCATCTCAGCTTATAAAACTTTCACGTTTGTGCATACAGGTTACTCCGCTAGCACGTACAGTCGTAGACTCAAAATGTTTATCAGATTTTAAATTTGATTCCTTTTCACACTGTGCGTGATAAGGATTAAGATGGCATACCAACTTAAATACCTGATTATTACTTTTTAAAATTGTGAAGAGTCTATTATAGTATAACTAGAGGTCGCCAGCGGATTCACCCACGTGGTTGTCGTTTATCGCGTATTTCGCGTTTTTCTCCACTTTATTATGCATGCGTTACATGTAAACCTTCCTCTTGAATCACTGTATCTATTAAAAAAAACCGCATCAAAATCGGTTGCGTAGTTTTAAAGATCTAAGGATACATAGGGACAGACAGCGGGAAGGGATTTTGTTTTATACTATGTAGTGAAGCCTTAACCACTTTTTAATGTTATGAACTTTTTTCTCACTTTCTTAATTTTTTTTCATAATATCATGACATTTGTCAAACAATCAAAATAGTACATTTATTTATTTTATCTTATTAACTAACCTATTTACATCAATTTTGAAAAAAAAAACGTTACTCTGTCAATTCTTTGTGAGCGATCAAGCGATCGTACCGTGTGGTGCCGGACGTAAAGAATAGCAAGCACTACCCCATATCTTACCGTGGGTGTCGTAAAAGGCGACTAAGGGATTCACTAGAAGACGATTACGATAACCCCCCCCTTAACTGAGGGAGGCCTATGTCCAGCAGTGGACGTCTTCCGGCTGAGTGATGATCAAGCGACCTTAAGTAAAAGTTATCTGCAAGCAATTAAAGACTTTGGGGTGGTAAACATTTTAAGTCCGTGACTGTACAGTCTAGTGAACCTCTCGAAAAACCATTAAAAACTTGTGTAGCTAACTTTAATTAACGTTTGCATTCATTTGAATTATTCCTGTCAGAGACAGAACACAATAGGTCTCATATAATACGTTAGCTATTGTTTCAAGACTCTTAAGCAAGCCAAATGGAAATTAAATTAACCCTAAGGGCGCGTTCAGATGACACGCGCCCGCTAAGCGCGCGCCACGCGCGTCTGCACCCGCGTCTAACTCGCTTTGAAATTTGTTGTATACAACGTGTTACATAATTCCCCTTAAAAAAGAAAATGTTAATTAAGTAGCCTTTTATGGTTGTTGTCATTTATCTCTCAGAGGAAATTAGGTAAGAATGTAAATAACTTTCTGGGTAGTCTACTCTTTATTTTTATGTTTTCAGGATTGCTTTTCAGTGATGATTTGATTTTATGATTGACCAAAAATTATTTTGGGTCTTACTTTTATTTTAAAATATTGCGTAAAGACTCTTAACAAGGGACTTTATCCCCTTTCGGCTTTAGGGGTATTTTTGTAACACGTTGTATAATTTGAGTCTTATAACATCAATAGATCTCAAATTGCATTTACCATCCCAGCTGGTAGGGTGGAGGGGGCGCGGGCGCTGCGCGATTGCGACGCATGCACTACCCAATAGCTGTTCGGGCGCTGAGCGTGCACGTGTACTTTACATCGATAAAAATTGTACGTTAAGACAAGGGACTAACCATTAAATTTGGAATTTAATAGTTTCTGAGAAGGGAGCGACACGTACGCGAGGAGCGCGCGCTTTGTGAAAAATCGCGCAAATGTGAATGCAGCCTAAAGGGGTTTTGGGAATTGTATGAGGGCGTCGTATGGTTTTGGCGATATAAGGGGTGAAGAGCATTCAGTTTTTCTAAATACCATTTAGCTGCACGCTGCATGATTTATTATGGACTAGCGACCCACCCCGGCTTCGCACGTGTACGTTTCATAGCTTTAAACCTTCCTCTTGAATCACTCTATCTAATAATAAAAACCCGCATCAAAATCTGTTGCGTAGTTTTAAAGATCTAAAGCATACCTACATAGGAACAGACAGACAGCGGGAAGCGACTTTGTTTTATACTATGTAGTGATTATACAGGCTGTAAATTAATTCTTGTAATTCCTTAAAACCACATGATCTATTTATTACTTGTATAGATTAAAGCCTCGTCCCCACTAGGAACATTTGTCAAGCGACATGACATGTGTACATCGCCCCACGTCGCCCGATGTCACCGGGGACACATGTCGCTCGACAAATGTTCCTAGTGGGGACGAGGCTTCTATCACTACTCTTCATCGACTGTGCGACAAGGAACAGTTTCAACAATGTCGCGGCGATGTCGTCCGACGTCGCCCGACATCGCCCGATGTCACCGGGGATACATGTCGCTCGACAAATGTTCCTAGTGGGGACGAGGCTTAAAACCGCACGGGATTTAGCATGCTTAAAAAATAATAATTTTTGTTTGTTGCGGAAATACGTGGAATGTAGTGGTCGTATCTAAACCATTTTTTTTTTCAAATTAATAATTTTACTTTATAGAACATTTCGATGCCACGCGTAAAATAATGAAAGCACGGCGACACAGCTGGCGGGCACGACTAGCGCGATATTGTTCCGTGCAGCCAGTAAACTCAGGGCGCTAAAATAATTCAGAAAAAGAACACCAAGAAAAGAAAAGGAATTTGAAGGAATTACACGAATTCGTTTACCTACACCCTGTATATAGTCCACTCATTTAAGTTGTGTATAAAATGTAAACACACTATGTTGTGTATAAAATGTAAACACACCTTTGATAGTGAAACATTCTTTTTGCTTGAAGAATTCTATATACAGGCTGTAAGGGTAAACACCGCTATCCTTGAAACCAGTGGTTTGGTTTCATTAATAGAACGTAAAATCAATGAAAAATAACAAACTTTTTTTTTTATAAAATTTTCGTTTTTCCTCAAAATCATTTCACCCTATTCGTGGGGGCAACAAGCTATGGGAGGGGGCGCGGGGAACTCGCCGTGTGGCCAGACGCACGGCCCCGCACAGTTTGCTACCCCAGTCAGTCAGCTATCTCGTTAGCGAGTGTGTGTACGCCGCGTCGTAGCGCCGCCGCGCCGCTCATTTCTCGCCCGTATATTATTATTATTATTTTTACTCGGTCCTATGTTTTTATGTTTAAGTCAACTACCCATGGTTTGAGTGATAACGGTGTTTACCCTTACATGCTGTATAAGATATATTTAAGAGTACTGTATCTTATTTTACTCGATTTAACATTACACACGCAAGTACACGCAGTAAAAGAGTTTAGTATTCAGGCAAATAATGCACGTTCAAGCACTATTTAGTTAAGGCGATTACCACCCGGCACCGCACATCGCTGCGGTAGGCGGTGAAGCGGATCTCAAGTCGCATTGGTCTCTAACGCGTCATCCTACGTGAGCGATCTACAAGCGACGCGAAGCGGCGCGGCGCGACGCGAAAACAACAAACAGTCGATACCTATTGAAGTGTCCTACGTGACCAAACGAACGTGGAGTGCGGTGCGGCGCGGCGCAGCGCGAAGCGAACGCTGTCAGTTGGCTTGATATTTTCACGCGAACTGGATGCGGTGCCGTACAGTGCTACTGAATGACAGCGGCGCGCGGCGAGCGGTCCGCGAGCTCGTAGGACAAAGTTGCCGCTTCGCACCGCATCGCGCGTCACCGCATCGCATCGCTTCGCAATTCGCGTCGCTTTAAACCGCCTACGTAAGACGTCGCGTAAGAAATCCGTTGATGCCAAACACACGTACACAGACCGCCCAACCGCGCGGTCAGAAACCGCTCATCGCTCAGCTACTGCGCCAAACCTGTCGCCTATGTTATAGTTCTTGTAATAAGCACCATCTTAGTACTACTCTGAAAGTATATTGGTTCACCGAGCATTAATTTAATTCCTTCAGTCGACTGCAAGATTGCAACTTGATAAGCTTCTTAATGTGATCCAATGCCAGCACAAATTAATTTAATTAAAAATAAAATTCAACTCGGAAACGAACGGGATTAAAAAAAGGTCAATTCCGAGTAGAATGTGTGCAAACGGAATTCACACAATTACCGTTTTGACAAAGCGGTAATTGTCCTACAGGTCCTATTTGTTTTTAAATAAATATTTTCTCCGTCATATGCACCCGGGCGGTCTACTGCTAAAGATGCCCCTGTTATTAGGACGCCGCGTTAGTGATTCATATCTCGATGGGTCCTATGTATAAGGGCCAAAGTGACATTTCAGTAATTTCCGATTTGAACCTTTTAACTATACAGGGCTGTTAACGAATTCGTGTAATTCCTTCAATCCACATGATCTATTAATGGTATAGATTAACCCCGCACGGGATTTAGATTGATTAAAAATAAACACAAAAGATTTTTTTCAAAAAAAAAAAAATTGAAAATTTCGATGCCATGCATAAATTAATGAAGGCACGGCGTCACAGCTGACGGGTACAACTAGCGCGATATCGCTCCACGCAGTCAGTTAACTTGGAATGCTAAAATTACTGAGATTCTGAAAGAGACAGAACATTTTATGAAAAAAAAAAAAAAATGATTCTGAAAAAAACTTGTGCAAAGTCAATCAGTGTCACTAGTAGATCACGTGGTTTGAAGGAATTACACGAATTCGTTAACACCCTGTAGATATATTAAGTTCACATTTGAAATTTCAAAAATGCCACTTTAGCCCTTATACATGGTACCCATCGATCTACAGACACCGTACGTGGCAGACACGTAACAGCACAGACGTAAAAATATTATATCATACATTATGTACTCACATCAAGCGGATGTGAGCCAAGCGTGTCCGCACAGACACGGACCGCTGCCGGTCAGCATTCTCAAACTCTCATAAGGTGTTAACGAATTCGTGTAATTCCTTAAAACCACATGATCTACTACTGGTGTAGATTGGCTCCGCACGGGAATTAGATTGAATAATAAAAAAAAAAAGTTTTTTTTTCTTGCGGTACCTAGTGGTAAATGATCGTATCTAAACCATCATCCATACGGATTCGATAAAAAAATAAACATTTTTTTTTTTACAAAAATTTTTTTTTTTACTGAACCTTTCGATGCCTCGCTTAAATGAATGAAAGCACGGCGACAAAGCTGGTGGGTACGATTAGCGCGATAACGCTCTTTGAAGTCAGTTAAATCGGAGCTCTAAACTGACTCGGAAATTAAAAGTTTTTTTTTTTTTTTTTTTTTTTTGTAATTTACAAAAAAAAACCTTTATTGTTAATCTGTGTCACCAGTAGATCACGCGGTTTGAAGGAATTACACGAATTCGTTTACCCCCTGTATTTTTACTGCAATTATAAAATGTGATTCTTCAATTTCTACATTGAAATACTCTCTCACAAAAATTCCTGACACAGACGGATCTCTGAAGGATCTTAACCATATTTTACAGAACCCTAAAACCAAGCAAAAATAAAATTAAACAAAGAAAACTATGTCAATTAGAAACTAACAGTTTCATACAAAAACGGTTTGGTAAAAAAAATTCTTGAGATCGTTATTTTCGCGTTTCCCGACTAATGCCGCATTGTCGTGCGCTGGCAAGTTCCCCGTTCATAATGAGCACGTAATGAATTCTTGGCAACCCTGGACGATCGTTAGGGTTGTCTGTTTTTTTTTTGCACGGTTGAATTGTAAAAGGCGTTTTAAATTAGCTGACTGGTGGTCAATTAACAATCGTTATCTTCAGTTAATTGGATGTATAGACAACATTCAGTTCGTTCTTATATCAAGTTATCACCGATCCGTTTGCTTAACGTCATGGTAATGTCCATTATTCAACAACAACGTTTACCTTAACTATGCATGAGGCTGGCCGTTCATTATTCAATATTCGCGAGCCGTTAAAACTATCGTCATCTTTAATGAATGATGATAATTTTTTTATAATATTATCTTGTTATTGCTACTCCGTTGGTACGAGTATAATATTCGTTGCTCATTAGCACGTAAGTAATGAATTCTTGGCAGCCCTAAACGCGCAAGCTTGTTAGGGCTGGAAACCGCAGGAATTATATTATTGGTATATTTAATTATTGGAAAATTAGTTTTTCAATTAGCCCTTTCTATATTTTTCACTGGGGGTCTGAATATTTTAGCATCCATCTATATAGTCTCGTGTAATAAATACACTCATGTATTTGGGAGAAATGAATCCGGGTCACCAACAAAACATCTTAATATCTCGGAAACTAAAGGTACTATTCCGAACCAAGCTACCAACTGCAACTGCCGACAGCACGGGGGGGGGGGGGGGGGAAGTAAAATACTTAACCTAAGCTAACTACTTGTACTACACTAACATCATGACTACCTGCAACACCAGCACTAAGGGCCTCGGCTTAGGGCGTTGCTGGCGTGGACATAGGGGGGAGACAACTTGATGAGGGCTGAATTATCGGTGTGACTGCGGAGTCTGAAGAGACGACCGGCTCTACGACGGGAAAGCTCGGTGGATCGTGATTGGCGGCGGTGGGACGTCGCGACGGGCCTCGTCGGCGAGGACGGTATGTCGGACGGTGGCGGACGTTGTGTATTGTGCTGGTCGATTTACTCGCCTCCTGGAGGAGGGTTATTTCGTCAACGGGTTCTAAAAGTGTGTGCCTGGGACGGCGAACTTTACTTACGAGAGAGGCGCAGCTGCACTACTGGTTTGTATGTATTTATATGAAATGGCTTCCGAGCGCCACGGCAGCAGCACGCGCTGTCGCCGTCGGCATCAACATTTTTTTTTGAAAGTGGTCTGTTCTAAAAATAGTCTGCGAACCGCTGATTTAGCTCAATTAAATCAGGATGCAAAGAAAAATTCAATACAAAATTCTAACATTCTTTATTTTTAAGCCTTTCTTAACGAAGATATGTATAAATCCAGTCGTTTTTTTAATTCAGAACTAAGCCCGGTGTTCCTCTAAATGCGAATTAATGGCTTTAATTTTGAAAGAGCTTAGCTCTCGCTCGCTTTCAGTGGGTTCTTGTTATTTTCCTATTAGTGCTCGTGTTGCGGTGTTACTTATCTATATCAGGAGATAGGAGATTAGAGATTGTTGTACAGTGTTTTTAGGGTTCCGTACCCAAAGGGTAAAACGGGACCCGCTGTCCGTCTATCCGTCTGTCACCAGGCTGTATCTCATGAACCGTGATAGTTAGACAGTTGAAATTTTCACAGATGATGTATTTCTGTGGCCGCTATAACAACAAATACTAAAAAACAGAATTAAATAAATATTAAAAAAAAAACATTTCTGTTGTATGGGGCTCCCGTACAACAGAAATTATTTTTTTGCCGTTTTTATACCTAGATAATGGTACGGTACCCTTCATGCGCGCATTTTCAAATTATGTTCGGATCAGTTTCCAGTCTAACCAGCAGCGGTTCAATACCAGTATTTTAAACGAAGTGACTGTCCTCAGACCTCCGCAACCCAGTTACTAAGCAATGCCGATATCCTAAGGTTAGATCGGTTGTCAGACTTTCGGGCTTCTGACTACCAGTAAGCACTGTTATAGGTATTCGTATGACACCCGGGACCGACAGCTTAACGTGCTCTTCGAGACACGGAGAAGTCTCAATATGTAACGAATGGTCACCCATCCACGGACTGACCGCGGCAAGCGCAGCTTAACCTTGCAAATCATTTGACCCGCGCGGTTGTTAATTAGCTACGTGTCCCTCCTCTCTTTTTCTTTTATATAACTGTAATATAAAAAAAGAGTGGCTGCTTATTACCTGACTCTTAATAAATTAAAGGGCAAATTAATAACAGTAATTACTATGATAGTTGTGTGATAATAAATATTCTAATGTTGACATAATTTTCCTGAAATTCCATCCTCTGAGAGTCTTTCATAGACATGTGAGTTTTTTTATATTGCTGGTAGATTTTGCTTATAAATGCATATTCCTGAAATAATAACGAATAGAAATGTACCTTATTCAATAGCTTTAATAAAACACGGTGCCAATAAATCAAGAGATCACAAACGCATTCTGTGCAGTCTGAACTCGTATACTCCATAAAAATACCTGTGTCGTCTCAAAATTGTACATAATGCTCTTAATGGTAGGCAATTATAACATATTTTTTTTGTAATTATATTCTTGTGGAAACACTGTCTGTGACGATCACGTCGGGGTCACCAAAGTGGAGGAACTAGGTGTGGTGTTCATCCAACCAAAGGGAGGATCCTGCAACCAGGCGGAGTCTTTTGCCTAGCGGGCTACTACCCTACGGTTAATGTTGGGCGGTTGTATAATACTATCTGAGTGTTAAATCTTCATATCGCGATGTAGGATCGAATAGTTCGCATGTGGCGTGATAGATGCCGCCACACTCCTTTCTGCTTACAACCTGTCATACACCACTTTTTGTAATCGTTGCTCCACACTAGGATTTCTCCTATGTCATGCATGCGTTAACAGACATAGCGCAGTAGCTAATCGCTCCACCCCTGCACCTGCTGCCATTAAAGCGCTTTAAACCGCTATCACTAAAAATGAAAACAGCGTTAAACCGTATAATTTGTATGGTCATACAATTAACGGGTATAAAATAAAAACTGTTCGGTTCGGTTCGGCTGCTAAATCTCTTTCGCATTGAGCTGCCAAGACCACGCTTGGCTTACAATGTACTTAATAAAATTTTGGCAGGCATGGAATTTTAACGGCCGGGAAATCGTTTTTCAGAAATTGTGTAAGTACAAAAAGGAATATTTCATTTTGGAAATACTTTTTTTATTAAAAATAATTTGTGCACAGTTTCTACCAGAATAGCTATTGTAGAGGTAAATATAATTCGAGGCGCAATGCGTTTGCCGCCGTCCGGCATACCGTCCTCGCCGACGAGGCCCGTCGCGACGTCCCACCGCCGCCGGTCACGATCCACCGAGCTCTCCCGTCGTAGAGCCGGTCGTCTCTTCAGACTCCGCAGTCACACCGATAATTCAGCCCTCCTCAAGCTTCCCCCCCCCCCCCCCCCCCCAAGCCCCCGCCAGCAACACCCTAAGCCGAGGTCGGAGTCCCACTAGGGGTCGTCCTTAGTGCTGTTGTTGCAGGTAGTCATGATGTTAGTGTAGTACATGTAGTTACTTCCCCCCCATTGGCTGGAGCTTTCAGGTCTCGCCAATAACTACCGTTATGTAGAAGGGGTCCCCAAGGACCATCTACAGCAGTCAAACAGAAAAAAAAAGCATTTATAAATAATCATTATTGACGATTTCCCGTGTAGTGTCGTTCGTTTTTTTTTACCTGCATTGTTAATCCTTACATTAAGTACCTCAATACCTTTTAATTCTTTTAAAAACGGAATCTTCCCCACTTTCAATCCACTTAACCCTTCACCGATGTCCCGTCGACGCCCCATTACCTCACAGGCAGAATAAAAGACAAGAACGAGGCACTATCAATAAATGGTTAGTTCTAATTGGTTTTAGTCCAGCGGCTCTCAATTACGGAGCAGAGTATGCTGGATAAGGCTCCAGTGACAGCGAGTTTATTCTAAAAAAAATACTTAGCATGTCAGTAGATTTAACAGACACAATAGATAAATAATGGCACTGACGATCCGGATCGTCGGTCGGGCCGCTAGCGGTAAAAATAGTTTCTCTAACATCAACATCACGCCTGTATTCTCTGAAGGGTTGGTCCGATGTGTATAGTACAACCTTATTTGGTTTATTCCAGTTTGTGGTTGTCCACAAAATTAATTAAAAAACTCGCCAACGTTCACCTGGGTGATTTCTTCTTTTCTTTTAATTTAACATTGCCCCACACTATAGTCCGTTTTTTAATCTCGGAGACTAAACTGACAGGCACAAATGTGAAACTTGTAAATTTTAGGAACATTATTTTCAAATTTGACATTTCGTTCTTGTCAATTCAGTCTCCAGGATTAAAAAACGAACTTTAGGTTTTCCCCTGTATCGTGGGTGCATTTACAGACACAAATCTCACATACACAAACGCCCAGACCCGAAACAACTATCTGTAGGCCATACAAATTGTTCCGTGTGGGAATTGAACCCACAACCCATAGCGCAGAAGCCAATCGCTCAGCACCTGCACCAAACGTGTCGTCAAGTCACACCAAATATGTCGAATTGTCACCTGGGTGATATTACCTAGGTGAAATGAAGTCGAGGTGATATGAGGACACCAAAAATTCCACTTTGTTCACCCAGGTTATATCACCCTGGTGAACAAAGTGGAATAAACCACTCATTTCGCCGTTATGTTTAAACACCATGTACCTAATAGGGGGTGAGGCTATTGTCATGAACTAGGCAAACCCAGATTCCGGGCTGCTACTCAGAAATTCAACACGGAAAAACTCAATAACACTTTGACCGACTTGGGGATTGGTGCCAGGGGGCCTACTTCCTAAGTCCGTCAACGAAGTTAGTCGCTCGTCCGAAAGTAGCCCGAAAAGTAGGAGTGAACAAAACAAGTGTCAAGTTCAACTTTTCGGACGTGCAAAAACACATCGGTAGTAGGGACAACTGTCAAATCGTGTTGTCATTCATTCTTAGTTCGGGCCCCGAAATAATCGTATGTCCGTAGGTTACAGGGAGTAGGGAACGCTCGTAACTAAGGCCGAAACCACGGACTTCGTGCTTAGGGAGTAGACCCCAAGACCTCACGCTCAGCAGTCGCGCTTGTGACCACTAAACCAACGAGACAGTCAGTTCCTTTTAAATTAATTTTACGCCTGTGCTTTGTGAAGATGTATGGTAGGGGCGTACTGTTGTAAACATTGTATTGTACAGTTAGTAACTCCTCGGCCCAATTCGGAACTCTAGGCTGTTATACAAGGTTAGCCGGAAAGGGGGTACTAATCCGCAGGCACTGATGAAGGTTTTAAAGCAAGTGTTAAAATTTCAAAATTCGATAATTTTTATTTCCATGTAAAATAATTAATATTTTAGTTTTTTCAAAAATTCTTCGTCCCTATTTCAGATACAAATTCAGAAAATGGAGCTTCTAATTCGTGACCCCAAATATGACCTAAAATGTAAACACAGCTGATCACAACTGAGGATAGATAGATTTTAGCGTATTTTTTATGTAATTTTTGAACAGCTGTTTCTCTTAATCTATTGACTTTTGGGGAAAGTTGTAGAACAAAAGTTACTCATTATTATAGGTACATTAATACCTTTTCGGATTAGTACCCCCTTTCTGACTAACCTTGTAGTTACCGGTACGGATCTTGAGCGCTGACCTTGTTGCGCAGTAGTTGATTTCGTAGCGATATTGCTACTGCGCATCAAGGTCAAAGCTCAAGATTCGTGCCGGTAACTATAAGCAGAATTTTCTCCATCCAAAATTTAAGGTGCTGGGCACTTGTCGGTGTAGCAATCTCCATCTTTCTCTATCCAGAGTCAATTCCTTCATTTCTCTGTATGTTGTCACTTCTATCTTTTCCTTCAATTGGTCTGTGTACTTTCTTCTTGGTCTACTTGGCTTTCTCTTTGCTTGTAATTTGCCTTCTATGTTAGTTATAAAGCTGTCGTGTCGCAGTTAGTAACCAGTTTTTTATGTATTATGAGCATGTATTTACAAAAAAAAAGTATATAAGTATTATATCCATTGTCTAGTACCCATAGTACAAGCTCTGCTTAGTTTGGGACTAGATGGTGCTGTGTAAAAAAATGACCCAAAAATATTTATTATTTATTTATAACCATTTCCCTTTTTATATGTATTCTAGAATTTGTTTTTTTTCTTTGACTAAAATTTTCTCGCAAGAAAAATCCAATGCAAAAATCTGCAAGACCGAATCGATGGGCTAATTTATTTTAGGAGATTTTATTAAGGCACTATGCAAAATATCGTGGATTATTAAAATAAGACCTTATTTTATCGGTTCGAAAAGCACGGTCGATGACAGCTAGCAATTACTGTGAACAACTAGAATATAAACGGACTGGTAGAGACAGCACGGTTATTTTTTAATTCAATAAAAAATACTGGCGCATTTCTTTGTAGTACTTAACTCAATATTTTAAAAAAAGTTATGTAATGCAGATATACAAGATTAGTTTTAGTATATACTAAACCTGAAACTAGTTTGTTCAGAATCACTAGGAGAATCGATTGACATATTATTTATACCACATTTTTTTTCTTTAATTTCATATTTGTTTCAGTAGGTTTCTACCCGTAACATTTGACGGGACTAGACACCTTGAGGCTTGAGACGGTCCGCTCGTTCAGTTTCCGTGTATTAAACAGCCCCTGCATAGCACATCTCAGGCATTTCACACTTGACTAGGGAACTTAACGCGACATAAACTAAGGTGTAACTTGGAGTTTTGATGAAAATCTTGTTGGGGTGTCTCGGTTTTTGTATGTACTAAAAATAACGTTGTATATACCTAAATAAACTATGAATACACTAAATCGGTAATGTAGCATCTTAGCAAAATAACAATCCGTAAGAAGAGGTAAAATCCTTTAAAAAAAATTTATGTGCCTAGCTCATCACGTCTCACTGATATTCTCGCCGATATATCGTGTCGCAAGTAATAAGAGTACGTTTACGATGCAAGCAGTAAGGTTACAAGTAGCTTCAATAATGGTAGCATTCGCTACATGGTTAAGAATTTGTCGTTGCTTGCACTCAGACCACACCGTACAGTCGGCACTCCGGACCAAAATAGGAAAGAAATAGTGTCAATGTTATTGTCTCCGTCAAGTGTTTCATCTAACAGTTGAGTTTCTATTCGTACGTCTGTGTGTTTCGAGTAGAGATTAGGCCGCCACTATTCGACATTATGCGTATTTTTTTCATTATACGTCGCATAGGTTAAAGTTTCTATTATTCGACAACGGTGAATAAATTGTCCGACATATTATATTTAAGAAAAATCTACAGATTTAGAAAGAATGAAACTAGGTACAATTTTTATTCTGTACCTACGATTCATAACACAAGTACCTAATATTATCATTTATTTAGAAATTACTATCAATATGTGCTATACACCTCTGCCAACCCTTCGGGAAATACAGGCGTGAGTTTATGTTATGTTCGACCAATATAAAAAAAAAAAAAGTTTTATCGGAAATCGTACGTAGAAAGAAAAACCGAAAATTTTGAAGGTTCAAGACCACTAGATGCATGTTATTTATTACCTACCTATATTGTATAGTTTTTGATGTCGAATAATTTTGGCGAATAATTCGATTATTCGCTATAACAACTACTAATTCGCGGCATCTCTAGTTTTGAGTACCTATCGATAGTATTTATTACACGTTAAGTAAAGAGTTTGGATTTTAATTTACTGGCTTTATCCGAGGTGGGACGGATTAAGAAATAATTCCCCTCTGTCGTCGGGCAACCGAGCCGTAAGAGGCGACTAAGTAGGAGGCCTACTTCTTAAAACGAACGTGGAAGTTTCTGATCGAAACAAAACAGCGACGAACAGCGAACTTATAAATATACGATCAAAGTACTGTCAAACAACGAACTATTAGATGTCAATTAACATTTTGGAGGTAGGGTGACCGAAAAACAAAATATCAAAACGCGAAAATCGAATCGATCGTCAGATTCGAAACTCTTTCGTGGTTGGAAAACGTGCGATCCGTCAGCCGAAATTCCGCTTTTCGGAGTAGCCCCCGGAACTATAATTGTGCCCGAAAAATGGCAATAAGCTATGTCTACACCAGTGCGCTTTCCTGGTCATCTTGCGTCTTCGCCTGAAGCGCCATAGCGCATGCAATAATAGCGCATGCCTTAATACTAGTTCGACAAAAGCGCATGCCCCTAGCGCACGGTAATCCGTCTATTGTATGTCAACTGACGACTGACCGAGGCGCACCGGTGTAGACGATAAGCTGCATGCGTCTTATGGCAATCAATATTGCATACGCTTGACGCAAGAGGAATTGAAAGTTGAAAGCGCAAGATGAACAGCGCACTGGTGTAGACATACCAATAGACCCCCCACCACATTTACTTAATACCAGAGTAGAAACGGGGGTATACAGTTTCACAAAACATCTTTGCTTAACCCTTTGGGGACATCGGAAAATTCGAAGACACTAGGAACATGAAAATTTGTACTCAAAAAGTAAAACGGAAGTTGTTCTGCAAAAGATAGAAATATTAGAACGCATCTTTCTGTTCAACTAATATGCATTAGTAGAAGTACTCTTAATAATATTTGAAATTGTGGCTTTCCTGTTTATGCTATTTCCTTTTGAAATAAAGTAATTCATTTGCAGGAATATTGTTATGACAGATGGTTTTGCATAAAAGTTATTAAGGGAAATAATTTCCTTTATAGAAGAATGTTTTCGTAGTAAGTATAAATATTATACATAAGCTATAAGAAATAGTAGGTTGATACTAATCTCTGTCTATTTGTGATCTAGCTACTTCCAATACGAATTGCAAATAAAATAGTACTAAACTTTACTAAAGGTTGTCGAGTTTCGTGCAAGTCAATTCCATAAACGAAAACAATAAAACCCTTTCATAATATTCAAAGAAAGATGTAAAAAGATAAAGTATCAATTAGCCTTTCTATCTTTTGCGACACGCGAAGATCATAAATAAATAGCGAAGGGATTTTACCCTACGTCTCGGGGAAAATAGTTTTTCGAAGTACTAGGCTGACATGTGGCCGTAAGAGGTTTTCTGTAAATCCGTCGCAGGCGAGACACGTACGCGGATAAATCCTTATCCACCGCAGCTTACTTTCGCTGCTACGTTTCATGTTGCCTTGGTAGACGGGGAAGTTTTATGGTGTGGTTTGTCGTTTTTTATGGGTACCCAATAACATAATCTCTGTTGTTGTCGTGGTATAAAATAGTGGAGTTGTGGAAACTGTTATTATAATAGTTTCTACTGGTCGTTTATTTGCGCAGCTTGATTAAAATGTGATTGCAAATGATTAATACCAAAATGCGCTAAGTTGATCTAATAAATAAAGAAAAAAATAATTATAGAAAAGAAATACATATCTACTTATATTTAAGTATAAATATTATCTTCTAACACACATGTATAGAGTTAAGTCTTCACTCTTGGCGCTCTAGTTTAGCAGCTGACTAAAACTTAGTAAGTATATTAAGTAACTAAACTTTAAGCGATGTCACTGCACAACCAGAGCCAACTTTAACGTATTGAACTTCAAGGTTGCAGTAGTTCTGGAGCCAGTTTCTTCACAACAGATTTGAAAAAAAAGAAATAATGAATGGAACTACTTCAAGCAGGTGGAGCTGAGGAAAGCTTAGAACTGACTAAGACCTCGTTCATGATGACGCAGAACTTAGCGCTGAGCGTGTTGAGAGGGTTGAAGCAGACAATTGAAACATAATAACTATGACGTATGTGTTGTGTACTTTTTGTACTTTTTGAGTTCTAGTTGTATGTATGATAGTACAGTCAACCAAAGAGTTAAGTATACAGGCAACTAATTACATTACACTTAACAGAGTTATGCTCGTGTTGAGTGGCCAAGTCTTAGCCATCGCTTGATTGAGCGTGCGTAATTATTGTTTAAAAAGTAATTACGCACACGATTACAATGACAATTGCCTGCGTAGTGCATTAACATCCGATACCTGTTTACGTATACTCTGTTTAACGAAAGATGAGTCTTGGGGCCCAATTCTCCTATAAGAAATCTTGACAAATCGCAAACAAACCAAGGCCGAACCGTTCATTCAGACAGTTTTCAATTTCAAAAGCTGTCAAATTGTATGACCTAAAAAACTAAACCAATAATTTTGTGAGTTTTCGTAAACAAAAACTGACCGATGGTTGTGATTAGTTTGCGTTTGGCAACAATTTTGTTAGTCGAATTGGCCTCCTGATATAGTGGTCATTTCGTAAATTGTAGTCTAAAGCGTAAATTGGAGACTTCTATCGAAAAAATGTAAACGACATCATCACAAAACCGAAAAACAGCTATATTATAAAAGTTTGTTTAAAAATATTTGATATTCTTTGTATGCTAACGTTTTGTAGACAAACTTCAGTACGCATGGTGAAAAGGGTATAACTCTTTTGTTGATTGTACGAGGCGGAAAACGCGGCTGAGTGCGCGGCGGATCCCGTGTCTCTATGAATGAGGCCTCAGTGTGCGTCCTGAGTGACGCACGGGCGTATTGCGGATTGCGGAGTGGCTTTACCGTCGATATCTGTCCTTAGTGCACGCGGGAGTACGTGCGTGTGTTTATCTTACGAGGACTATGGTTTTAATAATGCCGATATCAAAATTCAAACGTTTCGAACATTTTTTTTTTTTTTTTTAATTTAAAAAAAACGATGCCCCCCACACTAAGATTTCTCTTGTATCGTGGGTGCGTTTACAGACACAAATCTCACAAACAAACGCCCAGACCCGAAACAACCATATGTAGGCCATACAAATTATTGTTCCGTGTGGGAATCGAACCCACGACCCGTAGCGCAGAAGCCAATCGCTTAGCCGCTGCACCAAACGTGTCGTCAATTTACTTAATGCACCGTTCATTCCGCCTGCGCGGTGCGCCGTCACTCAGGACACACACTTAGGGATAGTGACAAGAGGATGGCCTGTATCATCCTCTTGTCCGCTAATAACAATTAACCAAGTTCACTAATCCGCCAAGCAAGTTTGATGTCGCAATTGGCGCAGTGGCCTGAGCTTTGGGCTGATCCCGCACGGAACTAACTAATATTAGTATCGCCAACAGATAATTAATTCGGGTCTGGGTGTTTGTGCATGTGAAGATTTATGTCTGTAAACGCACTCACGATACAGGAGTATTCCTTGTTTGGGGAAGTGTTTTTTTTTCGTTAAAAAGCTAAAAAACAAAAAAGACGCAGGCTACATCATGGGGTGCATTAAGAGCCTCCAAAAGTGACGATGCTTAAATATGTCCGGCGCACCCTGGGCACTCTGTTGGCGTGAACCTTTATGTACGAATTTACCTGGACTTGGGCAGTCAAAATGCAGGATGTGGCAAAAAAAAAACGGGACCCAACTGTCAAAGTATAGGGAGGCGAAAAATACAATTAGAAATTATTTTTTCGTTCGTTCGACGCGAGACTCGCGGTCGGGATCTCCACTCTTCTAGCTAAACAAAACGAGACCCAGTGCGAGTGCGGTGCTCTTGACCAGACGATGGCCCATTACGACACCCAGTGCGAGTGCGGTGCTCGTGACCAGAAGATGGCCCATTACGACACCCAGTGCGAGTGCGGTGCTCGTGACCAGACGATGGCCCATTACAACACCCAGTGCGAGTGCGGTGCTCTTGACCAGACGATGGCCCATTACGACTCCCAGTGCGAGTGTGGTGCTCTTGACCAGACGACGGCCCATTTGCTTCAGTGCCCAAAGTGTCCCTACACTTGCACTTTGGAGGACATGAAAAGCGCCACTGATGCCACGATAAATGTGGCTACATATTGGGCCAAAGTACTGTAAAAAAAGGATTATTACCATCGATTCGAAAAAGAAAGAAGCTAAACAAAACGTGCGTTTACTAAATTCCGACTTCTGCCCGAAGGTTTAGCCGTAAGTACAATAAAACGGGACAATTGGCGTCCCGCACACGTCTTTCGCGGGTCGCATCCTCTAAAGCTCTAGAAACGGGAAGTCCCGGCTCTCGCGGGACGGTTGGCAAGCCTAGCAGTCAGCCCCGCTACCAACCTTGCTGACTGGCCAATTTTTTTACCACGGTATGAGCTATTCTTTAAAATTGCTTATGCCGTGGTGAAATGATTTACCTCAATACCCCTTTAAGTAGAGATCCTTTAACTCTTTAACCGCCCAGTCGGATATATCCGACAATTTTATTTACCTTTATATGGATAAAAACGGATGGACACGAAATTTTATGTCGGATTTATCCGACTGGGGCGGTTAAAGGGTTAAGGGACTATCTACAGGGTGTAAAAGAATTCATGTTATTCCTTCAAACCGCGTGATCTACTAGTGACACAGATTGACCAAGCACTGGTTTTTTTCGGTTCCAGCAAAAATATTTTTTCACAACAATATCGTCATTTTCTGTTTCTGTGTAATTTTAGCGCCTGAAGTTAACTGACTGCACGCAGCGATATCTCGCTAGTCATGCCTGCCAGCTGTGTCGCCGTGCTTTCATTCATTTATGCGTGGCATTAAAATGTTCTATCACATACCTAAGGTTAGTTTTTTAAAAAAACATGTTTGCTTATTTTTTTATTGAAACCTTATGAGGTGGTTTAGATACGATGATTTAACGATACCGTAAGAAAACAAGACGTAGTTTTTATTTTTAATCAAGCTAAATCGCGTGCAGGGTTAATCTATATCATTAATAGTACATGTGGTTTGAAGGAATTACACGAATTCGTTGACACCCTATAAAGTCTGTATACTTATCGACGCGGAATCGGACGGTCTTACCGTCCTGCCGCGCCGAGCTGAGACGAACGACTTCGGATACAACCATATGCCCGTAGACATAAAGCTTCTTCCGACCGGCCTGAGCCAATTTTCCGTCGATAAATGAAGAGAGATCCTAATTCTTTGGTGAGGACCGCGTTATCCACTAATGCTAAAGCTGTTAAACTGAAAATTGCCATTAATACCATTATTACCATACGCAACAGAGCTTGAACATGGCGTTAGGATGTTATTAATTTTCGCAAAGCTATGCCACGATCGTTAGGGTTGGCGAAAGTTTAAAATGCAGAATCATTGTTGGTTTGTATGTCGTTTTATATAATGAGGCGTTTTTGTGAGCTGTTTTAAGTTTTAATTATGTTTTTGAAGCACAATGTGCCTAAATTGTGTAATTTATGCATCAATTATAACTGTAAGGGGTGCAATATTTTGAACGAAGCCTTTACATACTATAGGATTAACATTTTCCCCTCCATAGTCACAATATGTGCTCCAAATTGCATAATGTATTATAATTGCAGAATTTTGAGCTCACCTACTTCGCAAATAGATATTTTGAGTTTGAAACACTAAGGGCCGATTTTGCCCCCGTCGGATAACGTTTATCTAAGGAGTAAAGGCGTTTTGACGGATTTTGTAAAAAAAATACTGTTAAAACGTTTTAATTATTCCTCTCATATAAGTTATCCGCCATTGGTAAAATCAACCTTTAATCAGTAACGGTAGGTACCACACAAATATACCTAATGCTATCTTTAGGTATCTCATTTGGTACCGTGGGGTGCTATAACGTTAAAATGTTTAAAATTAACTTTTTTCGTTTATTTTACAAAAGGGAGATGGGCTATGTATTAATCGAGGCACACACAACACTTAAAATTCTGAATAGGTAAACATTAAAATTAAACGTCGCAAACTGTTGCCTGCCAGCCCTATCTATGAATAATGGCATGTTACATACAGGTATTTCTAATTGCCATTCATAACAACATTCAATTAATCCGGTATGTTCTCATTCTGTAAAAGCATGTAATTATAATCCGTTATATTACCTATTATTGTATTGAGTCCTGGGTTCGATCCCCAGGTCGGGCAAAGTGTGATTGGGTTTCTCCGTGTCTGTGCTCAATAGCAGCCCGGAGTTTGGATTTGTGCCCGGTTGATGACAATAGGCTCGCCCCTATTACAAGGGATGTAAAACATAACGGCGAAATGTGCGTGTACTCATCTCTGCCAACCCTTCGGGGAATACAGGCGTGAGTTTATGTATTGTTTTATACGGTTAGTAAGTCCTATTTCCTATTTCAAAAATAAAGGTTTTACGCATACCTACTCATGATGTGTGAAATAAATTTAAGGGGGTTATTTACAAAAACAGCATAACTGGAATTTTCATCCTTTTTGTCCTAAGTATTCTTATAAATAGTTTACAGTAATGTGAAGCATTTAAGATTACAGTAATACATAAAATAATTCATAACATATTCAACATTAACCACTTCCCTGTCCCGTGAATCACATATGAACATCTGCATTGTTTAACTATTGTGTTTGCCTATCTGGACAGTGAAGTTGTTAACATAAATTAAATTCAAATTTTTATCTTTGACATTGACAATGCTATGAAGCCTTTTGTCTGTATTGAAAAATTTAACGAAAAAAAGTTATGCTGTTTTTATAAATAACCCTTCAATTGTGAAGGAACGAGGTATGGTGTTCTTCTAACGAAAAGGGAGGATCCTCCAACCAGGCGAAGTCTAATACCTGAGAGGCTACTGCCGAACGGTTGTTTTTTTTTCAATTGGTCTTCTGTTTATGTTCCTTGCGGATCCCTTCTACGTAACTGGGCAGTTATTGGCGAGACCTGAAGGGTCTCCAGCCAAGGGTTGGGAAGTCAAATACTTAACCTAATCTAACTACTTTTAGTACACTAACATCATGACTGCTAGCAACAACAGTACTAAGGACCCTTGTAGGACTCGGACCTCGGCCACAGAATAAATAGTACAAGTACCTCGGCTTAGTGCGTTGCTGGCGGGGGCTTGGAGGGGGAGACAGATGAGAGCAGAATTATCGGTCTGATACGTGTGGTGAGGCTGCGCAGGAGAATTTGTATGTAGCGCGAAGCATACGCATAACGCTACGATACACGAGCCGCGTAAGAAAAGCTCAATCCCCCTTATTACAAAAGATGGTTTAAACCAAGACTAACGTAAACCCAGGTTTAAAATGGGGAATTATTAATCGGGCGAATAATTAATTAAGGAAGACTGTTAATGAGATACTTTATACTAAACCGAGCGGCATTAAAATACTATCTTGGGCAAAAAAAATACTGAGTGGGCGAAAATATACATTTCCTTACCCCGACACGGATAGGTTAGGTTCGAAGGGGATGACGGGGGCTAGAGTGAGCGAGCGATGCGAGCGAACAAAGCCCCCGTCATCCACTTCGTGTTAGGTTACTTTAAACCCTGCAGACAGAAATAGGAGCCCCGCTCAGCGGTGTTCCGTCGACGCTCCTTTGGAAACCCAAAACCTTACAAACATACAACAATTATGTGAGTGAAACTTGTTCGCTTAAGAATTATTATACTGATCGTTCTGAATAACTCGTACCTCAAATTCGTAATTTTAAGTAGCCGTTTTCAATATTTGTGTTTGCCCCCAGTCTTTCGCCCACTTAGTATTTCAGTACGCCATAATCAGTATTTTTGACACCCTTACTTTGCATTTATATTCGATCGTTTAAATACTACCCGTTTAAAATATATCCATCACTTTCTGTCATATAACAAAAAGAGACGGGGCTATTTTAAAACCTAGGTTTTTTTAGACCATCTTTTGTAATATAGGGGAATGTGTCTGCAGCCTAAAAGCGGGACAGGAAAAATGCGACATTGTATAGAAAGAGATGCCACATTGAGAATATTCCTGGCACCAAATAAAATATTATTTACTTCTAAGAAAGCTTTATTGTGTCACTTGTTATTGATACGCAGTCACCTATCCTTACCCATAAGGAAAAGGGAAAAGAAAGAAAAAAGATATAGATTTTTTTCGTCAAAATAATAGCAATCTGTCACTGCGTTAAGCCGAAGCTATACGGAAACATGTGAGAGGAAAGCCGTGACAAAGTATACGAGATATATTGAGAGTATATATATACAGGGTGTTAACGAATTCGTGTAATTCCTTCAAACCGCGTGATCTACTGGTGACACTGATTGACCCTGCATAGGTTTTTTTTCAGAATAAACAAAAAAAAGTTTTCAGAAAGTGAACCATGGTATTCTGTATCTGAGTAATTTTAGCATCCCAAGTTAACTGACTGCGTGGAACGATATCGCGCTAGTCGTGCCTGTTAGCTATGTCGCCGTGCCTTCATTCATCTACGCATGGCATCGAAATTTTTTATCACATAAAACTTTTATTTGAAAAAAAAAAGTTTATTTTTATTTTCAATCAATCTAAATCTCGTGCTGGGTTAATCTATACCATTAATAGATCATATGGTTTGAAGGAATTACACGAATTCGTTAACACCCTGTATATATATATATATTTGTATGTTCATAGTTTAGACATATTTAACTCAGAATGTTACAGTTATGAGCACCAACATATACAAGGAGTAAAGGAATTCGTGTAATTCCTTGAAACCATATGATCTATTAGTGATAATATAGATTAAAGTTCATGGCATACTATACCGACACCGCAACGGCACCGCTCCAACCCAGCAATTAACTTGTCATTCAAATTAGAGCATTACATCGTGTGTCGTACAATATATTTCATAATGTCAATACGAAAAAGCCAACGGCGAGCAGTCAGCGCGCTTGCTACCATATAACTCTACTTGGAGCCCGCGCGTTGTAAGCGAGAGGACCGCGTGCTTACTGCGCGCCGACTCCGAGTCGCCAGTGAAACAACGTCGTTGCTTTCACAAATGCCATATAACTACTTTGTTCGCGGTGACAGCAAGCTTGCACCTCGCGGCCGGCGCGTGGACGGCGAGCTTGCACCTCGCGGACGACGCCTAGTTAAATTCGAACCGACGGCGACGCCGTGCTGCAGCTGTGCAGTTGCGGTGCCGGTATAATGTACCATGACCTTAACGCTGTACGGGATTTACTTAGTTTGATTAAAAATAAAATGTATATTTATTTTTTGTCTTGTAATAGTGAACAAAAATAATAGATAAACAATGTTTTTTTTTGTGATAGGACATCGGGGCTACGCTAAAATGAATGGAAGCTCTGCAACAAAGCTG
Organism: Amphipyra tragopoginis; assembly: GCA_905220435.1. Taxonomy (NCBI): domain Eukaryota; kingdom Metazoa; phylum Arthropoda; class Insecta; order Lepidoptera; family Noctuidae; genus Amphipyra; species Amphipyra tragopoginis. The sequence continues at coordinate 10,384,823 of HG992011.1, forward strand.
GTGGGCACGATTAGCGCGATATCGCTCCGCGTAGTCAGTTAACTGGGGCGCTAAAATGATTCGCATTAAGAAAAACATGTTTTTTTTTTGTTTAATGTAACTGAGTCACATGCAGGGTCAACCTATGTCACCGGCAGATAACGAGGTTTTAAGGTATTATACCGGCTTCTCACGGTGTGTGATAACGCGCACCGCGACGCACGAGCTCGCACCGACGCACCATGGGAAGAGACTCGTCCGTGGTAACGCGGACGCGTGCGGAGCGGTGCGCCGCATCCACATCACGCACCCTCAGAATGTGGCTTCCCACGGTGCGTGATTTTACGGATGATACCACGCACAGCTGGTGCGCGCTACCACACACCGTGGAAAGCCAGCTTTACACGAATTCGGATACACCCATATACATGTAGTGATGTACCCAGGTTTGCCAGATTAAATTGCCTGACGAAGGAATTTGCTGATGATTAGGTAGGTGTCACTTCAAGATGTAAATAAATATGTTGTCTTTCTTTTTATCAGTGTACAATATATTATTGTTTATTCCAACTGAAATTTGCTCGATTCCCACGAAATGTTGCGACACCCACGCCCTTATATTCAACTAAACCACGTAATCCCTTACCCTCAGAAAATAACATACGACTTCCATTATTTGACAGCGATATATCTTATCATTCGTCTTATGTCTATTTTCTTAATAGTGCTCCGAAAATCCTTCTTCGATGTAAGTCTATCCTTTTAAGCTTATATGTAGAACTGTCAGTGTCACGAAAAGGGAATAAATTATCATTTTCCTACGTACTAAGTGTGTTAATGGCGTAACGCTGTTCGTGAGACGAATTGCGAAGATGTGTGGAAAAGATTATAAGTTAGATGTTGCAGTAGTACAACTAGTATAAGCGTGAATAGTCTTAAGAGGCCTGTAAACGGGCTACAAAAATTGCATCTTGTTGGCAATATTATTGACCATTATAGCTCAGTATATTTGCTACGTATATCCTTGCTGTTGCAAGGGTATACATTGCAAGGGTTACGTATACCCTTGTTGTTGTGCAATACATTGCCGAGTGTAAGTAGTCCAGCAAGATTCTGTAACTGGATTGCTGAGGAATTTTGGTTCTGCACGCGGAGCTATATTGGTGGTGGATAGGTATACGGCGATATTGCAGTAAAGTCAAAGCGGGATAAATCATTTGCAATCTAGCCGGTGAGACATTGAATACTTGCGACTACTATGAAATATCTTGGCAATATCGCCGGGTTACACTGCAAGATTGTAGCAATTGTTGCATTGTGTTGAGCGATATAATCGGCAACTTGGCGGACAATTGCAGCAAGAAATTGTCAAAAAACTAGCCCGTTTAAGAGCACCTTAAGACATTGTCATAATATAACGTCGTTTAAGTCCCATATACTCGTAATAGGGGACGAGCCTATTGTCATCAACCGGGTGCAAATACAGACTCCTGGCTGCTACTGAGAAATTCCACATAGAAAAGCCCAATAACAATTTGCCTGACCTGTGTCATTGAACCCAGGATCTCAAGCTCAGCAGTGGCGCTTGCAACCACTAGAGAAACGAGGCAGATACTGTCCTGGACCTCAATATCAGATAGACTCTTGAACTGGGTAAAAACGGACACAACTAAATTAATCAATCTCCTCTCCTCCTTGGTAGAAGACGGTAGAGAAAGAAAGAGACGAAGCATAGGTTATGCAGGAGAACACTTAATGTCCTTACTATAAGACGAAGTCAAACCGTAAATCCAATCATGCATGAAGAAGCAGGAAAAGACTCTCGTGTATTTTGTGAGTAAAGCAAATATTAAAAACTTTGGATAAGTAGTCTAGCGGTTAAACGCTTGTCTTTCATGTAGGAGAGTCTGAGTTCGACCGCGCTCGGTACCTATGACTTTAGGTTTTTTAATTATCACTTGCGTTAACGTTGAAAGAAATATTGTGAGGAAACCTGCACAACTGAGAGAGTTTAAAAAAAGAAACTCTCGATGTTGTGTGTAGTTTACCAACACGTACCTGGCCAGCGGTCCATTAAGGCTTAACCTTTCTTATTCTTAGAAGAGGCAGTTGCCCAGCATTCGGTCGGTAATGGGCTGATAATGTTTTCTATGTAACTTTTGGAACATAACCAGCCGATTCTTTGAATTCTGTTCACTGACTAAGCAAAATGCGTAAGAGTTTGAGTTCTGCACTTCATCTGTACACTGATAAGCTTTTACTCTAGATGCGACGCGTGTCGGGAAGCTTTAATCTTTAAACCTAGACAGACATTGATAGACCGTACCTATTACTGACTATGCGTATCTTGAAATTCTCTCCAATTTCCATTATACATACCTTGTCTTCTCGTCACCATCTTATAATGAATATATGCCTACTTGAAGATTTCTCTTGAATTTTAAACGGATTGTTTAGCTCAGTAGTGTCTGAGAGTTTGGTTTTCAACTGTGTGACGGTGGTAGTGGTGGCAACTGGGGGGTGAGCTTATAAAAGGCCCGGCACGCTGCAGTTCGTCCTCCCTCGAGCCTCAGCAGCCGCTAGTTAAGTACTACTACTACACTTGAAGACCCTGGACTCCTCGTATCGTATCCTCTAGAACTACACCCTGTAAACTTATCTGTAATTACTTGTAAAATATACACTTGCGAGCAAAGAAATCGAGCCACTAATTTTTTCACGTGTCCTGGTTATTAGTTTTAGTTTCATGAATTATATAATTCAAAATACAAAAAACTACCCTCATTGTAAAGGTTCTCAAATAACCTTTTAGGCGATATATGTTTAGAAGTGATCTGTTCCATAATACCAAAAATATTAACAATTATACTTACCTACATGAAAATAGAAGTGGCTCGATTTATTTGCTCCCGAGTATATATTTTATGGTTTAAAGTGTTTTCATTATTTGTCCGTAAGTAACCTGCTAAACTGCTTCTGCTTCTTGGTAGATTTTCTGTTTTATCTGCATAATAATATACTCGTTAAGGGTTGACTCCTCAAGCCACCCTTAACCTTCTAAGTGTGACACTGGCGCCCAACGTGAGACTTCAACTTCAAAACTTTTTATTCAAAATAGACTAGAATTTTCAGTTCTTTTTGAACGTCAATGTTACAAAAGACAGCCCTCAAAAACCCTGAAAATAACCCCATTCTGCACTTCCAGACGTAGTGTTAGGATAAATTTGCTGTTTGACTGAGCTGCTTTGCGCCACTCTGGACAAAATCCTGGTGACGCCCATGAGCACTTACAGCAGATGGCGTAGGTATAGTATTTTTCTTCAGGCCTAATAAAATTAAGGCCCTAAGCAGACGACGGACTTCTTGTCCGGTGGACTGCCGCGGACAAGCATGTACGTGGTTGGTACTTATTGCCCGTGAAGACACTAGAGTTCTAACAATGATGTTTTCACGAAACTTTTGATGACAATTAATTAATTGATTTATAAATTTTAGCTTCCCTTTTACCTTTTGTAAATGTGAGAACTTCGTAGACTTGTTTGATGCATAGCCACTTTAATTTGTAAATTACTATTATTCAGATAGTGCTTTTTTTTTGTTAATTCTCGTACTCAAGACTTGGTACTTCATTACTTACTTACTGGTCTATGCTCAAGACTACATTGTTTTCTCATATCTATCCTAAATCATAGTACCTACTGTATTTACTGAAATTGTTAAAGATATTGATTTTAAAAGAGTAACCATGGCGTTTTTTGCCGGTACTCCAATAGGAAACGACTAATTTGGAATCGTGCACCTAAATTCGACTTTTCATATGTGCCTGTAATGGTTTACATGAAATAAAAACTTTCGATTTTCATTTGATTTTATTTGAACGACAACTACGGACAAAATGACCGTTGTGTGCGTTGAGTCCGTGCTGAATTTCGCGACGTGCAATTACTATTAACCACGTTCATTCCTGTTCGCGGCAGTACGCCGGACAAAATGTCCTTCGTCTGCTCATGACCTCATACAGATGGTCCAAAATCTCACGACAAGAGATATTAAAAATTTATTACAAAGCCGTAGTCCCTAGATGCAACCCCAATATATACCCCTTCTCTTTACCAGCTTAGTTCAGTCCATAAAAAAGGGCCCACGAACCACTATCCCTGCGTATCCCATCTCAATACTAAGTCGATATCAATATACTGAATACCTAGGTAATACTCTCAGAGATCCGAGGAACGCCGGGTCGTCTAATTTGCATAGTGAGTAATTTCAACCTTATGTTCGGATTGTATGGCGGCCATATTGCTTTAGGATCAGCATGCTTCACATATACGTGGGACAGGAGCTTTTACGAGGGTTTTTAGGGATTTACGTTATTTAGGATTTTAGAGGGTTTTTGTGTTTAAGTTTCGGTGTAAAATGGTTGTACTAGTATACAGGCTGTAAGGGTAAACACCGTCATCCTTGAAACCAGTGGTTTAATTGGTTTCATTTATAGAACGTAAAATCAATGAAAATTATCAAACTTTTCTTTTATAAAATTTTCATTTTTCCTCAAAAGCATTTCACCCTATGCGCGGGGGCTACAAGCTACGGGAGGGGGCGCGGGGAAATCGTCGCGTGGCCTGACGCACGGCCCCGCACAGTTTGATACCCCAGTCAGTCAGCTGTCTCGTTAGCGAGTGTGTGTACGCCGCGTCATAGCGCCGCCGCGCCGCTCATTTCTCGCTCGTATATTTTTTTTATTTTTTTTTACTCGGTCCTTTATTATTATGTTTAAGTCAACTACCCATGGTTTGAGTGATAGCGGTGTTTGCCCTTACATGCTGTATATTTAATGGCTTTGTGAGTAATTAGTATTCTAGGTGTAATTCTTCGATACAAAACACATTGTATTGCACTAACGTTACATCGCACAAATAAGACTTAGAAGTAATGTAGTTTAGATAGGAATATCGTTGATTCGTCGTCGTAGTGTTCGATCTAATGAAAATCGAAGTAACGGTTTTCGCAGTGGCGTAGGGAACCCTGGGAAGGGTTACGCCAAGGGTTAGATTGGAAGAAGAAAGCATATTTCGCTGACCCCAAGTAACATGGGATAAGGGCAGGCAGGAGCAGATCATCTACCTATCTCAAATCCCATTAAAATTCAAACCAGCCCATTAAATAGCTCGTAGACAAGCGAAACTTTATTAGTATCGGAATTAACTCTCAATCTAAATGTCCGATTTAAACCCGCGTCGGAAATAAACGCCTATCCGGAATTCCGATCGGAATTAACTTTATGGCATTTTTACAGTCCGTCTTTGCTTTCCTTGTACATGACTTGTGTTGATAATCACGAAAAAATCGTGACTCGTTTAATGATTATGCCAATTACCTTTAATTATGTTAATTGGATAAGTAGATTTTGGAGTAATACGGCGTTTATAAGCCGGAAAATGTGGAAGAAATTTTTTGCACGAAATAATATCCTTTTGTTTATTTATTTTTCGTGGGAAAATCCTCATGGATGCCCTTCGCCCGGGGTAGGCGAAGGGGTATGCCGGACTCTTACCGGCTAAAAACCCACGGTGTTCCTTTTCCTGACCCTTGGCCGGGGTCACGGGATTCGCAGCTGCATGCACCGTGACCCCGGCAGGCCTCGGCCCGCTAGGACCTGGCGGACCTCTCCTACTGTCGGGCCTAGCCCCACGTCCTCCTGAGAGGCGCGCACGGAACACTGCGCGCCGCCTTCTCGGGCCTGTTACTGGTCGGGCGACGGGTCCCCTAACCCGCTGCCAGTAGGCCTGCATGTGCATATACTTGTGGGCGGGAGGGTGGAGCTGCATACTGCGTCCAAACTAGCGATCTTATTCAGCGGAATTAAAGCTAGATATTCTATTTGCATATTTGTATGTCATAGATTTCCGCAAAGTAACGCCTGATTCCATCATTTAATTGAAGAGTCACTATTCATACTATTGAGCTTGCCTCTCTCGTTCATTCCCTATACCAATTCTACACCGACTTATATTATTCCTAAAAACCAAACTAAAAGTATTTCATCAAACTAACTTCAAAGCCTATAATTCGCATTACAAAGTAACACAGTACTTCAAGTACCTCAATTTTAGACGTGAATTATGTGAAATAACCGGTTAACTATTACAAGTCTTCTTCAAGTATTTGAACGAAGTCTAGAAATTGAAAACTTTGTTTCAACAAAGTAATCCTAAAATAACTTTGAAAGTTATATAAAAGTAAAATGTTACATTATTTTATTTCAAAGTCTTCTTCTCTCGTGTCAGCACGAGCTATACGAAAATAGCTCATGCTGTGGTGAAAAGATTAGCCAGTCAGCAAGGTTGGTAGCGCGGCTGACTGCCCAGGGTGCGCCGGACGTACTGGAGTGTCGTTACTCTTGGAGGCTCTTTTCATGCACCCCATTTTGCACGTACTTCTCATATGTACACCTAGACTGCCCGTTTTTCTGTTTCCATTCTTCCAGTCCATCCAAAGGTATCTGGAAAAGATCGTCTTGCGCGATAAGACCGCCCATTGTGCATTTTTGTATAAATTTTTTTTTCCTTGTTGTGTTGTTTGTATAATAAAGAGTATATGATTAAATAAATACGTGCGCTCCACTCACAAATAATGAAGAAAATCAAACACCATCGTAACATACGTCCTTCACACGACTTTCAGAGTTTTATGTCGGTTATCCGTTTGTTTTCCATCAGATCAGCATAAAACTTTACTTTCCCGTAAATAAGCAGTATATTTTCCTTTCGACACGTCATCTCGGTAAAGTTCGTGATAAATACTCTTGCGAAGTTGTGACGTATGGTCGAACTTGGAAGGATTGGAACGTATGTAGCTAGCGGTATCGGTGTATTACTTAATGTTCCAGTTTCATGTGCAAGGAATGAATGAATTTTGTTTTGTTAAGTCTGATTTGACAAAGTGAAAGAATGGATCAGTTGGTAACCATGTTTCAAAAATATAATAAGTATTAAGGAGTATTTGAGTTTAAGCTCTTTACTAAATTGTATTATGAAATTGTAATTTTCTTGTGTACAATCTATATGAATAAAAAATTAATGCTGTTCGTTGGTAAGCACATTATTTGACTGGACCAATAGGTCTAGACATTTTTTTAATGTTTTTGTTCCTCGTACGTATTATGTCGTCCGATTAGGTTTTTATGGAAGGTAAAGTTCCCCGGAAAATTGGCAAATTCGGGAAAAAAATCAAGTTCTTTTTTCTATGGGATTTTGTATGACAGAACAGCATCTGCGTCTGTTGGGTCAGCTAGTACAGAATAAGAATAAGTTAATTTTCATGGTTTAGTATGTAGTAGACGTGACCAATGTGATGAGAAACTACGAAAAGCATGTGACTAAAAGAGTGATAAATATAAATGTTGGAGTAAGAGGGAGACCAAAGAAAAGATGGATGGATTGTTTGAGAGATGATATGAATGAAAAGAGAGAAAATGATAGCGGGACGAATAATAGGAATGGAAGAAGAAAACATTTTGCGCCGACCACAAGTAGGTAGCTCGGGATAAGGGAGAAGCCACGCGGTACGGTGCGGCGCCACACCGCACCGTGTGTAACGGCTCTCCGTCAACACATCTGCGGTCTGCGACGTCGGAGAGGTGCCGCTCCGGCGCATGCACCCTCCCCCATCGTCTTGGTCCCGCGAGCGTGCGGCGCGGCACCGCAATGCACCGTGTGGTAGGCATGGAAATATGTATGTATTAGGCCTCTGTCTCGAATTTAGCGGGCAGCGGGGCGGCGGCGGCGGCGGCGCGGCAGCGGGGCGGGCAACGCATACCTGTTCTCCAAACCAACGGACAGATCGCGCGGCACTATAGCGGTGTAGTGTTGTGTTCGTGGTTGTGTTGTCGAGATATTTGTTTTTATTCGCGAACGAAATGTCTGAAAAACGGCGACAACATCTTTTTGATTCAAATTTATTCCTAACGCTCGATTTATTGTGGGCAAAAGAAGAAGTGGATCCCTACTATAGGGCAAAGAAAATAAATGGCGAGTTTTATCGAAATTATGAAGAACAGAGACAAAATCCTGACAAATTCTACGACTACACCGACTACAAGATTGCCGAAATAATTTGCTCTTGCACGTCCGAGGACATTTTGATACGTCACAAAAAAAATGTACAACACTATACTACAATGCAGACGCGCAACGCGGGCGGTCACCGCTTGACTGGAGTGCACCGCTCGTTGCCCGCCCCCGCGCCCCTGCCACGCCGCTGTTTTCGAGAACCGGTCCATTTGATTTTACGCATAAGATCCTACCGCTCCGGCGCCGCCGCCGCCGCCGCCCCGCTGCCCGCAAAATTCGAGGCAGAGGCCTTACGCCGCAGCGGCACCGCTCAGGCGCCGCGCCGGAGCCGCACCGCATCGTGTGGCTTCTCCCTAAGGACAGTCAGAAGAAGACTATGTTATGGAAGTATTTCGGGTTATATACGGTACTCGTAAAACAAGTTTGTCTCTCTGAAACCAGGCTTTGCGCGTTCTGTTCCTCACTTCAGAGAGGCAAAGTTATTTTACGCGTACTGTGAGTTGCCATTTTGACTGATTAAGACTTTAGCAGTTATTTAGGGTTATAAAGGGAAATGTTTTACGATATTTTAAGGAAAGCTGCTCCAACTTTCACTAAAATAACGTACAACTTTTACCCTCCGCAAAATACCTACCCGTGTAATAGCGAGTTTTCATTCCTATCAACAATGAAAAGCATAGGAAAATTTATCTATCAGTACTTTGTCCATTAAAGTCCTTAACAATCACAGTTTCCCAAATTGGGGATGGAGGGAAAGTGGAAAGGATTGTTTGAAGTGCTCGCTTTTCCAATTATATTTGTTTTGAGGAAAAAAATATTAGAAATGATTTGTTTCCTCGATGAAATGAAAACGTCAATTGGCTAAAGGGCACGACGCGAAGTGTTATTAATTGTTGAAATTGTTTATTATTTCTGAAGTTTTTAATTAAAATTGCTGTTTTTTACAAAATAATTTAAAACCTACAGATAATAATAATAATAATAACTATAACCGCTCACACGTTTGTTGCCCTCTTCGCCTATGTACTGGCGGCTTTTCAGGGGGCCCAGCTAGTGAGCTGGCGAGTCACCGTCTGCCAACACATTTCAAATTAAAACTTGGAAGGCAGACGCCGTTTTCTTCCGGCAATAGAGGTTAACCGATCCACAAAACACCCCTTTCCATAGACCAGATGTTTTTCACCATATTTTACAATAGACTTGCACCCACTTGGGACGGTCCATGACTGTACTCCAATAGTGCAGCCGTGGATAGTCCCCGGTTGGTGCCCCAACCCATTTTAGATTAAAGTTCTCAAAGGGGCCTCTACGCGTTGGACCTGTGTCCCCGTGTATGCCTTCCAAAAGACCGGACATCTTCCGCACGGAAGATGAGCCGTGAACTGAAAGAGATACAAAATAATAATAATAAAAAGTTTATTCAGGTAAAAAGGTAAAATACTAAATACAAATTTGCTTAAATCTATGAAAAAATCACTTGTGTTATGTGCCTGAACTAGGTCATCCTGTGTTTCAGGCGTGGCAAGGTATAATATTTCTAAATAATCACATTACTTATAAAATAATCTAATCATCTAATAGGTATGTAAAAAGGTGTAAATAGTACAATAAATCCTACTTGCTAAAATCTTAGTAACTATCCTAACTTAGCTTAACTTAATTAGTACAAGTACACTTTTATTTAAGTACAACTAATAATTTCTCTGTATCTTCATAGGACATACTTTGAAGAGCTTCCTTGAGAGTTCTTTTGCAATTTTTATAATTTAGCGAATAAATTTTGGCTCTCGCATTTAGTCTGTTATAAAGTAACGGTCCTAAGAAGACAAAAAATTTTGCTGCGAAAGCATGTTTTGTACTTTTTGTAGGGCAAACTATGTCTTTCCGTCTCTTTTTAGTGAATTCATTGCTGTACGGGAGGGCTGCGTGTTGTTTTAATACGATGCTCATTATGAATAACTGTCGTGCTGTTAGTACTTCACAGGATTTATAGAGTAGGTTAGTGGGAAACAGGAAAGGGCGGCAAGTAGACACCTTGAGAATCGCTCTTTGAGCTCTCTCGATAGTTAGGAGCAAACATTTACCTGCTCCACCCCAAGAGGTAATGCAGTATGTCAAAATCGACTGACAGAGAGCAAGGTAAACTCGCCTAATTAATTTTGAGTCTGCAATATGACGTAGTTTTTTGAAAACGAAAATTAGCTTACGCATTCTACCATTTAAAGCTTCTATGTGTTGTTTAAAAGATAAGGTTTCATCTATTATAATTCCTAGATATTTTATTTGATTAGATATATTAATATTAGGACACGTGAGCAGGCAATCTGCAGGGACCATACAACAGTGAGCATACATCGTTGAGGGTAAAACAGGTGTTTGTTTGCGAATTGAAAACTTAATATAATTTGTCTTAGCAGCATTTAGTGTTAGTGAGTTATGTTGAAGCCACTTATTTACAATATTAAAACCGTGTTGCGCAAACTTGTAGACTTCATGTTCCGATTCAGCAGAAAAAAGGAGGGCAGTGTCGTCAGCGTAAGATATTATAGTGCCGTGCTCTAGGTTAAGATTACAGAGGTCATTTATGTATATTAAAAATAGAGTAGGCGCTAAAATACTTCCTTGGGGCACACCAAAGGATGTGTTTTTTTCGTCTGCGCTGAGAATATTGCCAATTTTAACGCACTGGGTTCGGTCTTCTAAGTAACTTTTGAGAAGTTTCAGTTGAATGCCTCTTACGCCCACTGTCTCAAGCTTGCGCAACAGAATAGGAATGGAGACTGTGTCAAAAGCCTTGGCGAGGTCCAGGAAAACTCCTACTGTGTGGTTACCCTTGTCAAGTTCTTGGGCTAGATAGTCAGTCAGATGATGAACGGCATCGGCAGTTGAAACTTTAGGTCTAAATCCATATTGACGCTCTGACAAAATTGATTTATCCTCCAGATATTTGAATAATCTTTTATTTATAATTTTTTCCAAAATTTTTGACATGGAAGGCAATAATGAAATTGGTCTATAATTTGTTACTTGCTGTTTACTGCCTGATTTGTATACAGGGACAATAACTGCTTTTTTGAGGCACTCGGGAAATAGACCTAAAGACAGGCACATTCGGAAAATATAAGTCAGTGGTGGAACTAAAATATTCTTGAATTGCTTGATGATTTTATTCGATATATTATCCCAACCAACTGCACAGTCGTCTTTCAAAGTCATGATTATTCTTTCTACCTCCGTTTCGTCAGTATCTAGCAGGGCAAAGGATGTTAAGGTGGGGTTACATGCAAAAGGCGTGCTTGTTGGATAGTGTGATTGAACCCGATTTCTTTCTGCCAGATTCTTACCGACGTTAACAAAGAAATTATTTGCTAAGTTAGCAGATGTCAGCGGTGTCGAGTGCGCTTTTAATAAACCTGAAGATGACTCATTTTGTTTCGAGGTATAAGTTACATTTTTAATAAATTTCCAGATATGTTTACTATTTGTTCCAGCCTTTTCTAGTGCAGTTTTATCGTAGTTGTTTTTAACTTTTTTAAGGAGATCATTACAGAAATTACGATACCTTTTGTACGACAGTTGCAGTATTGCATTATCTGGACGGGATTTAGCCTTCATGTGCAGTTTATCTCTATGTTTCATACAACGAATAAGACCTGTCGTGATCCAGGGTTTTATGTTACAATTTTTACGGCTCAATGTTGATATTTCTGTATTTTTTTGAATTGCATGTCTTATATTTTCTATTACATACAACATACAAAACTGCGGATCAGCAAAATTGTAGACTGGCTCGAAATTGATGACGCGTAAATCTTCTTCAAGTTTATTTATGTTTAATTTAGAAATTGTGCGAGTGTTTTGTTTAGGTAATTTACAGTTTATGATTAATAGGGCAGCATTGTGATCGGTTATTGTTGAGTTAACAACAAGTGCAAGTGAAGGGAAATTCGATCTAAGCATGATATGGTCCAAGCAGGAGCCACTTTGATGTGTAGGAAAGCTGTGTGCGGGGAGCAAGCCATGAAAGGCGCATAGGTTGAGGTAGTCTTGAGCAGATGCATCAGCACTTCCTGGAAGAATATTAATTTTAATATCACCAATTAAAATCGTGTTTTTGCAGGATGACAGGTTTTGTAAGGTGTCATTCAGAGAGTTTGTAAAATTGCTGATATTTTTAAAGGATGGAGGCCGATATATTGCTAATATCGCAAATTCTGACCCAATTTTAACTAACAAACTGTTACAGTCGACCATATTAGGTTCCTCAGTGGAGACATTCAGATGATTTCTGACATAGACTATCACCCCATCATTCTGATTGTAACTTATACTACTTTTGTACATATTATATCCCGTGATTAGTGGTATGTTATATTGCTTTGCAAGCCAACATTCGGTCAAGACAATTATGTCACAATTCATGTTTATCCGTTGTTGAAACGTGCAAAAACTATCAAAATTCTTAAATATGCTACGAATATTTTGTGTTAGTATAGTTAACGGATTTTTATAGCCGGAAAGATATTGTTTGCAGTGTTCCGCTTCACAAACTTTAGACTCGGATACAGAAAAATTATCTAAGTCATTAATTAGCGTGTTAATCATATTAAATAAAAATAGAAAACGAAAAACTAAAATAAAAGGTCCTAAAAATTACTTATAAACGGCGCTCTTAGGCGCCTCCATAATCAACCGAATTTATGTATCTTTTTTCAGCCATTATTTTCGCCGGGCAGTCAGTAGCACCTGTAATGTGTTTGTCTGGCTTTTTGAAATGCGAGCAAGTAGCGCATTTTGGTTCATTTGCCTTCTTTGGACAATCTTTGATCGAGTGACCTTGATCACAACAGTGGCCGCAGGTGTAAGATGTCTGTCGACATGACTTGGCGGCGTGTCCATACTGCTGACACTTATAGCAACGTGTGACTAAAGTGAAGTCTCTGACAGGGCACGATGACCAATTCACAAAAACACGTTCTTTTGACATTAGGGCTTTTCGAATGGCCGGAGATACTTCTACGATATAATTGCAGGTCTCGGCGTCCTTCTTACCTGACTTATGGCTTAGCTTTATAGAGGTCAAAAATGACTCAAGACTGCAGTCCTGAATTTTTTCGGCTAAGTTTTGATGGTATACACACGTAAAGACTTCATTTTCAGTCATGGATGTCGGCACCCCTATGATGACTACTCTGGGCTTTCTTTTATGAGGCTCATCGACTGTTAGACCCGACCTCGTGAGCTGCACTGATTGTCTCAGCTTTTCAATGTCGTCCTTCGTCTCGGTACTGATAATCACTCCGCCGTTTTTAGTCTTGCGCAGGCCCCTCACGTGAAGTTGCATTTTTTCTGGACAAATAATTTTTTGGACCAGAGATTTTGTCTCATCACTGGTCTTCAATTTGTCGTTCGGATAGATAGCCACTGAACTTAAGTTAATTGGCTGGATGTAGTTGTTGGCCCCTTTCTTTACCATATCAGAAAAGGAAGGTCCTAGGGCAGGTTTCAATGAGTCCCCGATTCTAGACTTAAGCTCCTGTAGCTGCTGCGAAAGGTCAAGTTGGTTTTCTAAGTTTGTAATGGCATGGTGGAATTGGACGGCTTTTGCTTTAATGGACTGATACTGGACGGCCATTTGCGATGTCCCATGGCCAACTTTCCGGCATAGGGCATTGATGCGCAATTTCTGGTCCGAATTCAGCTTGCCTTCTGCTGCAATAGAGCACACCTCCTTCAGGCTCTGCTCAATATTGCTCATCCAGTTCTGGACTTCTGACGTCGGTATAGTTTCGAGGTCATTGTTCCTTTGACTCGGTGCTCGAGGGGGAGCAGCGGGTACGGCTGCGGGCACTGGTGTAGCCGGCGGGGAGCGGGCACTTCTTGGGCTGAAGGGTCTCTCCTCCATTATAAAACAGTTTATTTACTTGTTAATCATGGATCATCATTCAACAAACACAGACTTTACACAAACCTAATTTCCGACACAGTTTGCGTAATTACCGATTATTGCACTAAAAACTAGGTCACAATTTCGCAAGTGATTATTTGTTTATTTTGATTAATTGTTCAACACGTCTGTTCACTACGATCAATCATACATCTAGATAGTGTGATCCACTCGTTGTGTAAATCGCTAAAGTGCCTAAGTGAGCATTATAAATTGCTTTTTAAAAGAGTAGGTAACCATGGATTTCTTGCCGGCTCTTCTCCATAGGAAACGACTAACTCAACCGTGCACCTAAATTCGACTTTAGGGCCTGTCCACATCTCCACGTCACGACGTCGTCAACGTGGAACGGTGCGGTAACGCGGCACGGTGCGTTGACGTAACGTGCAAATTTACGTTACCGTATCGTAACACGTTCCGCCTCTAGCCGCAAGCGCTCACGTATTTGTGCTCCGCCCGCGCCGCGGTCTATGTGCCCGATGCTTTAAAACCATACCTTACTGTTTCTCTTTTTAAAATTCAGGATCTACACGTTCAACGATAAATCTAACAATGATCCTGACGTGCATTTTTACGATACGGTAACGTAAATTTGCACGTTACGTCAACGCACCGTGCCGCGTTACCGCACCGTTCCACGTTGACGTCGTGATGTTGAGATGTGGACAGGCCCTTACATATAAGCGCCTGTATTAGATTATGTGAAAGTTTTGTTTTTGGTTTTGATTTTGCTAATGTGTTAGTTCTATCGCCACACAATAGTTAGATGTGTGCATACGCACCATGCGGCGACCGGCCACAAACAGAGATTCGGCTTCTGACTACACGTAAGGACTGATTTATGTTCGCATTACTCGTCAAAATGTAGTGAATAGCTGACTTTTTTTCGCTACTTCATGTTTGGTCTTATAGTAAAAGTTGTTCATAATGATGAGTACAGTGACCCCTTAAGAAGTTGTACACTTATTTATGTTACACCTTGTATAAGATTAAAAGACTCTTCGAACATCAATTCAAAACAGGTGAGGAAGCCTTCTGTGATCTGAGGGAGGAACACTCAAAATGTGGGCCAATCCCTTTATATTATAAACCTAATTTAGTACATAAATTGCTTTCTGAGGGAGCAATGTTATTATAAGTATTCCCCTCAGAAATTATATGTCAGAGACTCAATTTATACCAAATACCTACTTTGAATTGACAAGGGCTCTAAATATAGTAAGTAGGTAGGTATTTTGGATTTCTGTGAGCAGGGGGTCTACTCCCTTAGCACGAAGTCCGTGGTTTCGGCCTTAGTTACGAGTGTTTCCTACTCCCTATCACCTACGGATATACGATTATTTCGGGGCCCGAACTAAGAATGAATGACAACACGATTTGACAGTTGTCCCTACTACCGATGTGTTTTTGCCCGTCCGAAAAGTTGAACTTGACACTTGTTTTGTTCACTCCTACGTTTCGGGCTACTTTCGGACGAGCGACTAGCTTCGTTGACGGATTTAGGGAGTAGGCCCCCAGTAGTGAGGGTTATGCTGGCGGAGACGGAGTACTGCCGGGAAATGGCCTCCTTCTGTGAGACCGTGATGGTCCAGAAGGAGGTCACAGAACAGGATCGTGAGAGGGCAGATCCCGCTCGGAGAAGGCGTCGAGGAGGCAACTACTTCGGCGCCTAACATGACGAAATTCTGCCTGCATAATTTAAGGCAGGCGGGCCGTTGAGGTCGCGAGCGCTCAGAGAAAAGACTTCGTCCGTCCATTTCGTGACTTCAGAGAAGACGGTAGCACAGTGGTTCAGGGGAGATCCATTTACTGTCTCCGCAGAGATTTGACCTAACAGGCGTTGCACAGGCGGGTTCTGGGGTGGTCTTTTAAGAGGACAAAGTGCCCCTCTCCATGTGTTAATGGTGACCACCGGGGTGGTTAAAGTGAGGTAAAAATCCCACACTTCTCGGTCTCACTCCCGAAAGCCAGGCACCTTTTGGAGAACCTCTGGATCAGTCGTTCCTAGAGATTAGTGAGAACAAACTTGAGAAATTGGAGCATTTGTTTTCCGTATAGTAGGGCAAAAAGATCTGTTGGCAGACCAGTCGCCAGATGGGTCGACGATATTACAGCGATCGCAGGAAAGGTCTGGATGCAATCGGCGCAGACCAGAGAAGATTTACAAAAAGGAGAGCAAGCTTATTCCCAACAATGGGTAATATCGGGCTGAAGATGATGGTTTTCAAGCGATATTTTGGTCTCGGTATTGGTACGTTTTTGCTCTTATCGGTGTCTACATATTGTGTATTTATAGGGCCTAGAACGGTTTAAAAGTTGGTTGAAAAAGAACTACAGTAAACTTATCATAATCTTATGTATTTCCAAGTATCTTGAGACGGTTGTTGGTGACCACTGGTATAGACATATTTTATGACGTTCCGGTGCAACGGTTTCGTTTCTTCTTAGCCAGGACAAGTCCTCGGTCAATCCTAGATTTAAACCTAAATCCTAGACTTTTTTTGACCTTGTAGACATGGTAAGCCAAATAGCCATGAACCCAAGGGTTCGCTACTACAGCAAAAAACACCTAGTTTAAACAAAAGTACCAGGCAAACATGAAATTAAAGAGCAACTAACAACGAATAATTACGAGTACTAAACATTAACCTAATTCGTTGACCTGGCAGAGTTCAAACGAAGCCCTTAATAATATGTCCATTACTGAGTCGATTCGTGAATATTTGATAACGCTGCTAATAAAGTAAACATGTTTGTGGAATTATTTTGACCTTTTAGCTTTTGGACCGTTATAATAATATAGCAAAAATAATAACCTCTTTATCTGTTCTGTGGAAAAAGCATCCTTCCGTGCAAACAATAATAATATATGTACATGACATCTGATGAGGCTCTTGTTAGGCAGCTGGATTAAAGGTTTGATTCAGAAAGCGGTACTTCTGGATACGGCGCGAATTGTTAGGAAGTTCCTCTCTCTGGAGCTCTGACCTGTAGCTTGGACCCTGTTCCCGATGCCGATGGGCTACTATTTTTCGTATTTTTAAATGTATATTGTTTTTTTTTTATGAAATAAACAGGTGGTAATTTGAGATGGGGCATGAAGGGCAGCTACCTTAACCATTGTAGCTACAGGAAAACGTTCTTAGAAGACCACCCCTAACTTTTGGAACAAGTTCAATCGGGATTCACCCATTTAAAAAAAAAAGTACAGTCAGCGAGAAAAAGGGCTGTTTTCACAAAACTTTTTTATGATGCCAATCGATCTTATTTCCCATAAGAATCAAAAGACTCTTCCGGACCAACTGAGGTTGGAGTACTACAAAAGTCAGAAATCGCAAAAAACTTATTTGTAGTAGTATGAAGATGGGTTAGTAATAAGGGCAGCTACAGTGCTATACTAATCGTTGTGGCTACAGGAAAATGTTCTTAAGAGACTGTCCATATTTTTTTTAAATATTTCTAACTGCGTTCACAGCCATTGCTTATATGCTTTATTGTAAAGCGAAATAGTATAGCGTAGTCTAAACTGCTCTTAAACCTGCTTTGTTATGCTAACCTTTATTAATAACGAGGGATGATAACATAAACCTTCATAAAACTCAAATATCAGTTAAATACGGGCAGTACTAGTTATTTTAATTGACAAATATAACCGTTGAAACAACAGCGTTTGGAGCGGTGCCAATTGAGCAGCCACTCGTAATACTAAATGTTAATTAGCTTAACGTTATCTTTACTAAGACTGAAATACACATGCGACGTAGGCATGCTAGTTTCGAACAGATACTACTTAGTAGCATGCAATTATAATAATAATAATATTTTATTCAAAAAATTACAAGGCATAAAAATTAGTACACTTTTGCTTAAATGTAAATTATGTTCCTAAGACTTACGTGCCTGAACTAGGTAATCCTGTGTTTCAGGCGAGAAGAGCATAAATAGGCTTATAAAATAAATAACTAACAGGTTGACAATAGATCACTAATTATAAATGTTGAGTAGTTTAACTATTAGTTTCTAAATTTGATGAATACTTAACCTAGGTGAAATTTGTAAATATATTTACTTTAACACAGTTACTAAATTCTCTGTATCTTCGTAAGATATAGCACGTGTATACGAAAAGAGCATGCTTGTGAATAAGCACGCTACTTAATCGCAAGCCGGTCTATTTTTTCGTGCTAACCAGCACACGGTGTAAGGCGCGGGTGAGAGGGGGGTGACTTCAAAGCAAATCTGGGGGCCTACTCCCTAAGTCCGTCAACGAAGTTAGTCGCCCGTCCGAAAGTAGCCCGAAACGTAGGAGTGAACAAAACAAGTGTCAAGTTCAACTTTTCGGCCGGGCAAAAACACATCGGCAGTAGGGACAACTATCAAATCTTGTTGTCATTCATTCTTATTTCGGGCCCCGAAATAATCGTATATCCGTAGGTGATAGGGAGTAGGAAACGCTCGTAACTAAGGCCGAAACCACGTACTTCGTGCTTAGGGAGTAGACCCCCTGAACGTGTACCATTCGAGCATGCTACTTGATTTGTTTGCGTAGTCACGATGGCTCGATGGGGCGATGACAAAACTTTAAATTTTGTATTTCTATACCGAAATTATGAATGTTTATGGAAAGTACGAATATATAACTGAATTTAATTCATTCCGCAAAGAAACGTCCATTTTGAATGCTAAATAATGAGCATGTGTATCTCAGACGTGCTAGAAAGAAGTATGCTCGTAATAAGTATGCTTCTGAGGTCTATGCTTTCATGAGCAAATGTACACTCTCGGAGAGCATGCTTTAACTGAGCATAATATCTAGTAGCAAACAAGCGTGCTTTTCTAGTAGCATGTGTATTCCGGGCTTAAATGATATTGTTTGGTATCGTATACTGATGTAGTGGGATTAGAAGATTTGAGGTATTTATTTACCATCGAATCGTTTTAGGCTATTGAACAGAACACAGAATTGGTCACGCCCCTCTACTCCCTCGCGTGTCGTTAAATACGACTATGGTGTTCGTAATTAATGTTATTGTATTGTGGAGAAACTTGGTGTGGTGTTCCTCCAACCAAAGGGAGGATCCTCCAACCAGGCGGAGTCTTGTGCCTGGCGGGCTACTGCCCAACGGTTGATGTTGGGAGGTTGTATATATACTATCTGCGTGTTAAATCTTGATTGCGCGATGTAGGATATAGTTCGCTAGTTCGCATGTGGCGAGATAGATGCCGCCACATCACTCCCCCCCTGAGACCGGAGGTCGATCGTCCTTGATGAGTCAGCGGTCGTTGCGTCTTGAGAACTTGCCAGGGCCAGTGAGGGGTTCCTTTAAGTCGAAACCGGATACCGCGTCATTCCAGTGAGTCGGAACTGTGAGAGCGATGAGTGGTGGCTGTGGACTGCGTCGACCAGGAGAGAAGTGCCTCTGCTAGTTGACCGGTCGAAGTGCAGTATATATGCGCCGAGGATGCTGGCTGGCTGTGTGATTCGCTGCTTGCTGCTCGATTGAATGCTGAGCGGAGGGAGTGATTTTGTTGCTGCCGAGGCTGCGAAGGTTGAGTGTGACGTCACCAGTGTGGAAACACTGTCTGTGACGATCACGTCGGGGTCACCAATGTGGAGAAACTTGGTGTGATGTTCCTCCAACCAAAGGGAGGATCCTCCAACCAGGCGGAGTCTTGTGCTTGGCGGGCTACTGCCCAACGGTTGATGTTGGGAGGTTGTATATATACTATCTGCGTGTTAAATCTTGATTGCGCGATGTAGGATAGTTCGCTAGTTCGCATGTGGCGAGATAGATGCCGCCACAGTATCAACGAAGTTTTTATCGAATGTATTTAAAAGCACTTTAAAATTAATGAAACTAAAAACGAATGAAAAAGATGCAACATGCAACCAAACCAAAGTATCGGTTTGGTTGCATGTTGCATTTTTTCACTTCTTCTGGAGGTGCATATACAGGGAGTAAACGAATTCGTGGAATTCCTTCAAACCGCGTGATCTACTGGTGACACTAATTGACCCTGCACAGGTTTTTTTCAGAATCAATAAAAAAAAGTTTTCAAAAAAGAGCCATGGTTTTCCGTATCTAAGTAATTTTAGCGTCGCAAGTTAACTGACTGTGTGGAGCTATATCGCGCTAGTCGTGCCCGTCAGCTGTATTGCCATGCCTTCATTAATTTACGGAGGGCATCGAAATTTTATATCACATAAAAAAAATTGGGAAAATAAAAGTTTTTTTAATCAATCTAAATCCCGTGCAGGGTTAATCTATACTATTAATAGATCATATGGTTTGAAGGGAAAGCTAGATATTGTATTTGTATATTTGAATGTAAAAGATGATATGACTAGAAAGAGGGTGACTACTGAGATGACAGCTAGTAGAGATTTATGGAAGAAAAATACGTGCTGCACCGATCCCAAATAAGTTGGGATAAGGGCATGATGACTTTGATTCCACAAGTGTTCCATTTTCTAATTTATTGTTCGGCACACTTACCAATGACCGATGGCTGTATCTTCATCGATTTTAAATTACGTACGGTACGTTTACCGCGTTTGGTATCGAAATAATTTATAACATTTCTTTTTATATGTTTCTCAGGGTGCGTTCAGACGACACACTTCCGCTAAGCGCACGCCACGCGCGTCAGCACCCGCGTCTAACTCGCTTTGTTTGTTGTATATAATTTGAGTCTTATGACACATCAATAGATCTCAAATTGCATTTGCTGTCTTAGCCAGGAGGGTAGAGGGGGCGCGGGTGCTGCGCGATTGCGACGCGTGTACTACGCGATAGCTATTCGGGCGCGATAGCTGTTGAGCGTGCGCGTGTACTTCACGTCGATAAAAACTGTACGTTAAGACAAGAGACTAACTATTAAATTCCAAAGTTTCTGAGGAGGGAGCGACTCGTAAGAGAAGCGCGCGCGCTTTTGCGCCGAAAACAATCGCTCATGTGTGAATGCACCCTAATGGCTGATGACAAATTGTTTCCACTGTAATGACCTCTTCGTGGCGACCTTCGTTTTGACTGAAATTGATTATTACAAAATGGTGAATCATATTTATTATTTCAAGCCTTTCGAGTTATTAATGACTAGCTTTAGGCTGCGGCTTAGCTCGCGTTAAAAAAGCTCTAACACACTACTAAAGTTTCAATAATAATATAATTTTCATGATTCGAAAGACACGTGGCGCCATCTATTGTCGTTATTGTTGTTTTCCTCGGGAACAGTACTTTCGGGATAAAAGGTACCCCATGTCCTTCTCTGTACACCTGACAACATATATGCAAAATTTCAGGATGATCGGTTCAGTAGTTTAGGCGTGAAAAAGTAACAAACAAACAGACTTACGTTCGCGTTTATAATATTAGTTTGGATAGGATTAGGATGGTCTGTTTGCCAAGCGTGGGTGACCTTGTGGGGGCTGTTGTATCAGTGGCTCTAGTAACCAGGATACCGAAGGCGGAGGGCCCATGTGGCGCAACTTGGGAGAGGTATACGCCGTACAGTGGGCAACGATAGGTCATGTGTTACTAAACTATTCTTGGGCCGATAATGCTGCCGACTGCAGGTGAGTTGACTGTTGATGGTGGATGGGGGGCTCAATAGGCGTGAAATGCTTAGGGCATTCAATATTCATTAAGGTGATTAGGTTTTTAGGATTCCGAAGTCAACAAGGAACCCTTATAGTTTTGCCATGTCCGTCCGTCTGTCCGTCCGTCCGCAGCTTAGCTCGGAGACTCTTAGTACTGAAAGCTACAATCTGGCACGGATAAACATATTAATCACGCCAACAAAGTGTAAAAATAAAACAAAGAAAAAAAAATTAAGGGTTCCTCCTGTACACTTACAGTGGGAATGTTTTTTTTCTCGTCTACTCCGAGGTTTGGGGTGTTGAAATATGTACAGTGTCATCGTTTCGCAATATGTAAAAGATAAAGATCCGGTTTCTGATTTGAGAATTCAAGATAAGCAATACAAGTAATAGGTAGGTACGGAGTTGTCAAAAAAATGCTGTATTATAATCCGTAATTTTTTTGACAACTCCATACTCAAATGTTACTTAGGTACTGCTCATCCTAGAATTCTCAATTCAGAAACCGGAGGACAGACAGATATATGATATTTCTCTTTAAAATACAAACTAAAATGTCAGTTTTGGCAAGCGAACCGCGTGTTCGTTATACCCCAATATTAATGAGAGCATACACCTGGGACTCCTGGGAGCGAGCTCAAATAAACATCTGCGAAATTAAATATTGATCCATAGCCAGAATATGTGGAAATGGCTCCAATCCCTTGGGGATAGATAGGTCGATCGATGTGTGGAGCTTCATCTGGTAGGAGGTACCAGGATATCATAACTTCATGCATGTATTCTTTAAAATTTTAGACAGAGGTGTACTGATGAACATCCATGTTTGGTTGATAATGGTGTTGAGTCCCACATAAGGCTAACCTATTATCATTTACGAAGATCAATTTAAAACTCTGGGGGGATGGATTAAGAATACATTTTCCTTCCATCGCCGGATAAGGGAGTCGAAAAAAACAATGAACCTGGCACCATAATTATGCCCGAAAAATAGCAATAGGCTCGTCACCTATTTATTACATGGAATTTAATTGATATTAGAGGCAAAACTCTGCCTCGTGTCTCGTGCCGTATGGTGTTGGAAGTAAGAATAGCACTACCCCATCTCTTCTTATGGGTGTCGTAGAAGACGACTAAGGGATTCACTAGAGGATGGGCAGCAGCGTTCTCTGAGTACTTTAACAACCGTACTGCGATCGCCAACTCGCCTGCCAAGCGTAGCGATTATGGCAAACCCCCGTAATATGGAGCACAGGACCGGTGGATGTGGCGATGCTTGGGGGAGGCCTGTGTCCAGCAGTGGACGTCTTTCGGCTGAATGATGATGATGAGAGGTAAAACTTGTGTGTTCGGACTCCTATAATAGGAGAACATGTCTGTTTAACCCTTCGAGGATGACAGGCGCGAATTTATGTATATATTTCAAACCCCGCTACTAAGAGTATACTTACGGAAAAACCTTTCACACTTTGTACGTTAAGAGCCATTCTTCTTCTTCTTCGTATCGTTGGCACGACAATAATTATATTTTGTTAGCTCAGAACTTTGCCACTTCCATGGCGTCATCGGTGGCTGCGCAGAGATCACTCTGGACTTACGAGCCATTACGCACTGTCGACTGGTCGCCGGAGGCTTGGTCGACGGCGACTGTGACATTCTATAGTTTAAATAGGTGTTTACGCACTTGGTTGGTTATGTTTTGGTCGCCGACAGACCAAGTCTCCAGTCCGGTCGACAGTGCGTAATGGCTCTAAGCCTATGACAGTCATTACAGGTAGTCAGAAGCCCAAAAGACTGATAACCGGTCTACTCTTACGATATCGGCATTGCCCAGTAACTGGGTTGCGAAGTTCTGATGGCAGTCGCTGCGTGTAAAATACTGGTATTCAGCCACATCTGGTTACATTGGAAGCTGACCCCAACATAGTTGGGCAAAGGCTGGGTAGAACATCTTTGGCAGTAAAAGTTTATCGCCTGATTATGGTACTACTGCACTGGTAGCAAAGCCTTACCTTTGTACCTTACTTCCCTTTGCCATTTAAAAAGGAAAGAAAAGCAAAAACTCATTATGCCTGGCTATTTATTTTGTACTTAATTAACAAATTATTTACACTAAAAACTAATCTGAATATTAATGATAATTATAACCGTCATATTTCTTAGGCATTTGTCTGAATACAAGTTGAGGCATCATCATTGCGTTGTTGTACATCTGGTCGCTTTGCGTCTTTTGTTCTGGAGTCGGAGGTGGCTCTGTAGTCGACGTCTTCGCTCTCGCTAGACTCCGAAGATACGACTCGTAGAGACTTATTCCTGGAAGCACGGAGTTGTCTTCTGCCGGCTCCAAAGGCACGTTTATGGGGTCAAATGGTAGTGTTATCATAAACTTTCCAGGGTCTACGTAATCGGGCTGATTGTAAGGCCCTTTGGTAGAGTTCGGCGGTATCGTGGTTGAGGCCGTGGTCGTGCTGGGAGCTTCTGTTGTCGTAGGCTTTTTTAAGTCTTCATCCCAGATGATGGAGTCCAGCCACCGGACGAAGTTTGTTACTTTGGGGAAGGCGTGCGTCTTGGAGTAGAGGGCGCAGGAGTTGACGAACGAGGATATGGCTATTAATGTGTTGTTCTGGATGACAGCGCCGCCGTTGTCTTTCTGGAAAAGGCGTAACTGTTTATTAATGACAAAAAAATATCTGATGAGTTTTAGAATGGTTCATGATGGCTATAGAACTGGAAAATGCAGTCCGAATGCAATCAGCATACAGTTGGGATGACTTTGCTTCAACTGTAAGCTTAACGCACGACGATTGTGTTACTACTGACGTTAACCTATTCTAGTGATGATTAGGACAATTTGCGATGAGATGCAATGTGCAATCGTGTTGCGGTAACGGTGCAGTTGTGCTGATATTATCAACTGTTGATATAATAGTTTCTTTTTGTGCCGTCCAATGTGGCAACGCTTTTAGTCTTTTGGGCACTCTACCAGATGACAGTGATGTAGAGGAGTATTTCGACGCCTAAGTGCACTTTTAATTGTTTTATTTTCGAACTGTATTTTTACACCTATTCTGTACTTAAAGACAGTTTTAATTTAGATTTGTATATGCATCCGATTGTGAGCTCCCTGGACACATGCGTTCTGCACTGTTACTCGTTGGCCTATGTCAAGAGTAAAGCTAGAGATAAACTGATCCCGCTAAGCAACGTACGCGATGCATTGACATCTGGGCAACTGACAATGCAAAAAAAATATCTATGAAAGTACATGACTAAGAAACAGACTTGTTACACGTTGCATTGCATATGACAAGAGTGTTTCTTCATTTATTTTCATAGAAAATTTTTGTATTGTCAACTACTCAGATGTCATAATGCATCGCATACGTGGGATCGGTTTGTCTCTAGCTTAATGCGTGTCTTTTCTTTTTGGAAGTGTCTTTAGTGTATGAATGTTGTGTGCTCGATAGATTAATAAAGTTTTACATCAACCAACACAGAACCCACCCACTCCGACTATAACACATTAATTATAAAAGACGTCTAAATAAATCAAAAGAAATTTTAGAACGGAAATACCCGTCAAACAGTCGATATATCGCTATTTCCTTCCTATATAAACAACTGCATGTATTATTTCGATTTGCTTTCATTCTTTATTACAATGACATTTATTAATGATCTCATAAAACAACGTAACGGAACGAAAGCCGGATGATTTATATGTTTGTGCTTCCGTGAGCATATCGAGTTTGTTTAATTTTACTGTGGCCATTAACACTCTACATAATGATGTTTACTTTGTCTTTTTTTATTGTTTTCGTGTTATTTGGAATGTGGAGAAGAATTAAGTGCTTTTAATGGACTTCGAACAGGAGGAGGTTATCAATTCAATGCGAATCTTTTTTAAATTGTTTGAACCCCAATTTATCCAAGATTTGATGACCGATTTGAGTAATTCTTTTTTTATTTGGTGCGGAATTCTTTCTTTTTAGTGTTTTATGAATTTTGACAAGTTTGGTTGAGTAGTTTTTTTTATATTTACAAGTATCTCTTTGGAATCACGGCTCATCTTCCGTGCGGAAGATGTTAGAAAGCATACGGGGGACACAGGTCCAACGCGGAGATTTCCTTTTGAGAACTTTAATCTAAAATGGGGTGGGGCACCAACCGGGGACAATCCACGGCTGCACTATTGGAGTACAGTCATGGACCGTCGCAGGTGGGTGCAAAACTATTGTAAAGTATGGTAAAGAAATATCTGGTCAATGGAAATCGGTATTTAGTGGATCGGTTAACCTCTATTGATGAAAGAAAATGGCGTCTGCTTTTCAAGTTTAAATTTGAAATGTGTTGGCAGACGGTGACTCTCCAGCTCACTAGCTGGGCCCCCTGAAAGCCGCCAGTACATAGGCGAAGGGGGCAACAAACGTGTGAGCGGCTAGAGGTGTAGAGAGGTGTGGCCCCGGTTTCACCGTCGCGGGTCTACAATATTATTAGTAGTTTGAAAATAAATCCATACTAATATTACAAATGCGAAAGTAACTCTGTCTATCTGTTACGCTTTTACGCCTAAACCGCTGAACCGATTTTGATGAAACTTGGTACAGAGATAGTCTGAAACCTGGAGAAGGACATAGGCTACTTTTATATCGAAAAATACGGAATACGCGATAAACGACATCCACGCGGGCGAGGCGAGTTTATAATAAAACAAAAAAACACAGTGAAGGTCCTTACAACATTTTTCAGGAAACTGTATTTCGGGTTGAGAGTGACGTAACTGAATGATCGGTGAAGGAGACCGACTTCTTACGGAGTTATCGTCGTCTTCAAAGTTGTTAGTGGCCATAATCTAAAAGGAAACTAATATATTAAACATAAACAATTTTAATAACAACACATAACTTAAAACTTATCAAAATTATATAAAGTTATTTCAAAAGTTAATTTATACTTAATTCTGGATTTATAACAAAATCAATTCAAAACGTAACTTAAAACTAATCTTAAATTATTTATTTCAAGAGTTTAATTTATATTTAATTTTATTCTAAATTAATAATAAAATCAATTTAATTTAAATAATAAATAGTAAATAACAATTCTGATAATATGATTCAGGCGTGATCCGTGTCACAATTAGAGTTGTGGACGGGGCGGTCGCCTTAATCGTAATGTGTCCATTCGCTCTGCGCACTGCCTTATATAGTGGACGGCCCCTCCCATAATTCGCCTGATTCATTGAGTGGTACGATGATGTCACAGTTGTAGGTAGTTTAATATTTTTATATTAATCATTCATTCACGCCGACACGGCCATTCTGCATAAAGGTCGTCTCTGACCTAGAAAAGAATAAAAATAGCACAGTATCAAAATTATAATCAAACATCACGCAATTATCGCATAACAGTTTCGGTCACTAAGTAGGCCGTTGCCCTCAACTTATAACCATGTTATTTAAGAGTAAGGAGGCCCCTGTCCTCAACAAACTGTCTTACATAAAATGTTTGGAGGCCCCTGTCCTCAACAAACTGTCTTACATAAAATGTTTGGAGGCCCCTGTCCTCAACAAACTGTCTTACATAAAATGTTTGGAGGCCCCTGTCCTCAACAAACTGTCTTACATAAAATGTTTGGAGGCCCCTGTCCTCGACAAACACAAAGAAATCATTACTATCACGTATTTCTATGAAAGTTAAATACAACATGAATACCTTTATTGTTGTAAATTAACTCCAGCATTAGAATATTCGTCCACCTCCTGATTTTGTTCCTGATCGCTATTTGTGGAACATTCTTGTGTCAAGCTACGTTCAGCTTGCGACGTTATAGGTTCCTCTTCCGCCGACACGGGATCCTGGTTGATGCATTCCCCAGGTTTAGGTGCTAATCGTAGTTGGTCATGAGCAACTTTCTTGGGTCTTCCTCTACCTGTAATCTTTTTAAGCTGGTAGCGATCATTAGGTAAAATTTTCCAAACTTCATATGCATTTGGAAACTTTAAATCAAGCCCGATTTGACTTCTGGGGTTGGTTTTGAAAAGAACTATCTCTCCCTTTTGAAATCTCTTGACTTTAGCTTTTCCTTTGTCAAACCTTTCTTTGTCCTCCTTCCCTCTTGTTTCAATCTTCTTTTGTACGTAGTTGTCAAGCTGAGTTCGATTTACTGTGCCTTCCGCTTCATTGATTAAAGATAATAATTCTGCAGGTACAGCACATTGTCTTCCCGTAAGAGCTTTTATTGGGCTTACGTTTGTCGTCTTGTGTTTAGTACAATTAATTGCTAATTGAAGGGCATCTAAACCTTTCTTCCAGTCCTTTGTTTCATAATTACGGATGATGGTTAAACCATTTTTGACTACAGCCATTAAGCGTTCGACTTGTCCGTTAGTACGACTTACTCCGGGTGCAATAAAATGTTGGTGAATATTATGATCTTTACAAAATTCTGCAAATTCAGCTTTAAAAGCCGTATCTTGATCGCTTATTATTTGCCTGGGGGCTCCAAATAAAGTCACGACATGTTTAAGAGCACAAAGCATAGAGTTAGCAGTCTTGTTTGTCGCATAAGTTAAGGTCACAAACTTTGTGTAAGCGTCAATAATAACAACTACATATTCATGCTTGTTGTTTCGCTTTGTAAGGTGGCCAGTCATGTCAATATGGATGGTATCAAAAGGTACTGGTTTCTTTTCTATAGGATACATTTGTACTTGTTTAGCGCCAGAGACTCCCTTACTTGTTTTGCAAATGACGCAGTTATCGATGAATCGCCTTACTGTCGTGTTCATTTCAGGAAACCAATAAGTCTCACGAATTTTGGCAAGCGTCTTCTCCCAACCAAAATGTTTGAGTGCAGTGTGATATGCGTTAATAATGCTCCATTGATATGATTTTGGAATCACCTTTTTCCATTTCTTACATCCGGGTTCTTCCTCGTGGTACTGACGCTCTAGAACAAGGTCATGGAGGCGATAATCATGCAGTTCCTCACCTGCATCCAACTTTTTTATCAGCTTGGCCAATTCCTCATCACGTCTTTGTTCAATCTTGAGCCATGTATCTATGTTTTGGGTTAGATTAATACATGCCATAGGATTGCGGCTAAAGTAATCCGCATGCTTCATACGACTGCCTTGGCGATATTCAATTTTAAAGTTGTAGTGCTGCAAAAATGCCCACCATCTGTGAATCCTGGGTAAAAGTTCATGC
The DNA here is from genome assembly GCA_905220435.1 of Amphipyra tragopoginis. Lineage (NCBI taxonomy): Eukaryota > Metazoa > Arthropoda > Insecta > Lepidoptera > Noctuidae > Amphipyra > Amphipyra tragopoginis. Next base: position 10,413,633 of record HG992011.1, read on the forward strand.
TTGTGAGATGAAGACTTTATGGCGTTGCAGTCGGTGATTACCGTAAAGATCCTGCCGTAAAGATATTGTCTGAAATGTTTAATCGCACGGACTATTGCAAGTGTCTCCAACTCGTAGGAGTGATAGTGACTTTCTGGTTCTGTAGTTCTCATGCTCATGTAAGCTACAACATGTTGTCGGCCATCTTTTATTTGAATGAGAACAGCACCTAATCCTGAGCTGCTTGCGTCAGTATGGAGTTCGATAGACAGTCCTTCTTGAAAGATGGTGAGAACTGGAGCAGACGTTAGACGACGAATAATATCGAGCCTAATGTTTTCACATTCTGGTGTCCATGTGAACTTGGCGTCCTTTTTTGTTAGGTTGTACAAAGGAATCATACGTTCTGAAAAAGATGGTATGAAGCGCCTGAAGTAGCCGGCTAGTCCACAGAATTGTCGTACTTGCTTCACATTTGTAGGTACTGGCGATTTTTCAAGAGCTTCTACTTTTCTTGGACTTGGACGAACAGTGCCATTAGAGATCAGGTTTCCAAGATATTCAATTGATGTCTTGAAGTATGAGCACTTCTTGGAATTTACAGTAAATCCAGCCTTCGTCAAGGCGTCTAAAACTTTATCCAGTATCTGTAATCCTTCAGAGAACTTTTCACATTTAATGAGGACGTCATCCATGTAGATAAGAATGTCTTCAAGCAAAGGTCGTAGTGCTGTCATTATCGCGCGTTGAAATACTGCCGGAGCATTCATCAATCCAAACGGCATTCTTACGTATTCATAAAGGCCATCAGGAGTAATAAAAGCAGTTTTTGGTATTGAGGCCTCATTAATAGGAATCTGATAGAAGCCTTGGGCCATATCCAGGCTAATGAAATAAGTAGCTCCTGAAAGTCTATCAATTTGATCAGAAATAATGGGAAGTGGAAATTTTATCGGAACAGTGTTTTTGTTAAGTTCCCGATAGTCAGTACACATTCTGTCATCCCCGTTTTTCTTCTTAACGAGGATAACTGGACTTGCAAAATCAGAAGTACTTTCTCGTACGATTCCATTTGCAATCAAATCTTCAATAATGGCTTTTACCTTCTGTCTTTCTATTGGTGCCATTCGGTAGGGTCTTCTTGATACTATTTTTGACAGATCTTTAAGTTGAATGTCCAAACTTCCAGTTGTAACTTTAGTTTTAGGAATCCCGCTAACAAAAGAATTATTATATTTTAATAATAGATTTTTCAACTCACGTATTTCTGCCTTGTTAGTCAAATCAGTGTCCAGATCTGTTGAAATGTCCTCAGCAGTTTGAATGGTCGAAATGCTAGTGTTCCTCACGATTTGAGCGCTTTGTTCAGTAACAAGCACGTTCAAGCCAGTTCCTTTCACAATTTCGGCACCAATCATAAGGTCACACGGTGTTTCGTGATCTTCCACAATGTGAAAGGTGATTTCAACAAAAATACCGTTTATGTTGCAAGTCATGTTGATTCGTTGACAGGATAAAATTGGCACACTTTTGCTTCCAATGCCTTTTAACATTAAAGAACAATCTTCGCGTTTTCCTGGTAAAGAACAGCTCAAAGATCTTCTTACCAATGAACGAGCAGCCCCACTGTCGTATAATGCAGTAAACTGACGTTTACCAATATAAATGCTCATTGGAGTGAGTATCTCGTCATGTTCTCTTGCTAGATTGACTTTTTCAGCTTCATCGTTCATTTTCTTGAAACAGTTAGCTTCAACGTGGCCAGTTTTGTCACAATAATTGCATTTGAGCTTTGGTCGTTCCATTCGGTTTACAGACTCCTTAGTGGTGTTTTCACTCAATAGTGGCTTTGGGTCGTTCACCTTGTCATTAGCTTTATTGCAATTTGCTTGTATATGCCCTGTTTTGCCACATTTGAAGCATACCACGGATTCTTCTCGATTGTTCCTGAGCCTGGGCCGATTGGCAGGTGGTTCACCCTGTCTCGGTTCTCGTGGTTTGATCGTAGCTGAAACAGAGATCAATTCGGGTACAGTTGCGCATTTGCTGGATAACAATCGTAAGCGAAGAAACTCATTATCTATGCAGCCAATAACAGCTTCCACGGCATCAGTATCCTTATTGCCGCTTACTACTCTTTTCCAAATGTTCCAGGCTTTGGTTATAGATTCTGCTGGATTTGTCATATCAAACTTAAAGTTTCGTAATTTAAGAATATCGTTAGAGTATCGTGCTTCGGGTTCGAACGTTTGTATTAGCGCTTCTCTCATCTCGCTCCATACTGGTGATTTTACAAGCCATGTGTCTCCGACAGTCTTTGCACGACCTTGCAGTAGACCAGCTATCTTTGTGCAAATTTCGTAATCAGCCAATCCCCAATGGCTTTTTGCTTGATCGACGTGCTCGCACCAGTCTCGGATTGGAACATCACCATCAGGGTTGTAAGGCGCAATATAGATGTCGCTTAATCTTGGTCGTCGCGTCGGAGCCATAGTCTTGTTAATTAGTCCTGTAAGAAACTCGTGATTTGTCTGCATACTGGCCTGCTGCTGACGTGTTAAGTTTTCCAAAATATTGGCCAACGTGGACAGCACCTGATTAGAATCAGAGCCATCTCTTCCTTCATTGTTGAGGGCGGATGGAACCGAAGATATACCTCGGTCCATCCCACTTCTGATTTCGGGTTGAGAGTGACGTAACTGAATGATCGGTGAAGGAGACCGACTTCTTACGGAGTTATCGTCGTCTTCAAAGTTGTTAGTGGCCATAATCTAAAAGGAAACTAATATATTAAACATAAACAATTTTAATAACAACACATAACTTAAAACTTATCAAAATTATATAAAGTTATTTCAAAAGTTAATTTATACTTAATTCTGGATTTATAACAAAATCAATTCAAAACGTAACTTAAAACTAATCTTAAATTATTTATTTCAAGAGTTTAATTTATATTTAATTTTATTCTAAATTAATAATAAAATCAATTTAATTTAAATAATAAATAGTAAATAACAATTCTGATAATATGATTCAGGCGTGATCCGTGTCACAATTAGAGTTGTGGACGGGGCGGTCGCCTTAATCGTAATGTGTCCATTCGCTCTGCGCACTGCCTTATATAGTGGACGGCCCCTCCCATAATTCGCCTGATTCATTGAGTGGTACGATGATGTCACAGTTGTAGGTAGTTTAATATTTTTATATTAATCATTCATTCACGCCGACATGTATTTTCCGTCTCCTGTATAATTTTGCTTTTGGAAATAACGAGGTTTTCACTAGTAGCCGAGATAGGTAGTCGCGAAAGTTTTGGCCCCCATAAGATTGACTCCTTTAATTTTGGCCCTTGATGAGAAAAGTTTTCTCATCCCTGGTTTAGGATTTAGTCCACCACGGGAGTCAGTTGCGGGTTGGCGGACAACACATTCCATTGTTTTTCATGAACATAGTAATAAATGGTTAATGTAACTGCCCGTTTTCTAGATACAAGCATTAAGTCGCTTCATAAAATTATTTTGATCCACTTTTTGTTTGCATAATATATCGTAACATCACGCCTGTAATCGCCGAAAGGTAGTGCAGAGGTCTAAGTACACTCTCATTTTGCCGTTATGTTTGAGTCCCATGTAATAAGAGGCGAAACTGTTGCCATCAAGCGGGCACAAAACCAGGAAAAAATCCACATGGATAAAACCCAATAATTAGTGTTGCAAAGGACTCGGAGTCTCCGAGTCGTAATTATAAAGACTCGACTCAATTATGCAAGACTCTGTGTGCTAAAAAGGCTTGGAGTCTAGAGTCAAGCCGAGCCCGAGTCATTTAACAGCGAATCGAGCCTTACACTCGAGTCTTAAAATGAACTCGACTCTTCAAGAAAAATTCCGAGCATGAAGATGATACTTGAAGCTCATCATTCGAAAAGACTCGAAAAGGCGGTTTTAAATTAGTGTTTACGAAACTCATCATCTGCCTAGCCTTTTCCCAACTATGTTGGGGTCGGCTTCCAGTCTAACCGGATGCAGCTGAATATCAGTATTTTACATGGAGCGACTGCCTATCAGACCTCCACAACCCAGTAACTGGGTAATACGATACTCTTGGTAAGACTGGCTGTCAGACTTTCTGGCTTCTGACCAACAGTAACGACTGTCAAAGATCTACAAATGACAGCCGGGACCAACGGCTTTACGTGCTTTCCGAGGCACGGAGGAAACTCGCTATGGTAAATGGTCACCCATCCACAGATCAACCTCGGCAAGCGTGGCTTAACCCGGAAGATCGGTCTATGCGGCTGTAATTATTTAGCCACGAGCTCCTCCTCTTAGTGTTTACGAAACTATGCCTACAAAAAAAACTGATAAAAAAAATCATTACAAATCAGCAAAAATATAACTTCTAAGAAAATAAACATGTGAAGGTAAACTGATTAATTTATATTTTGAGATACTACGATGTAACAGTTTAATTGCTAGACTCATACTCGAAGAGAGTTCGAGCGCGACTCGCCACAAAAAAAAGACTCGAGCGCACAAAAAGACTCGAGCTCTCATGTAACATTCAAGAGCTCGTAGAGACTTGAGTTCTCTAGTCTTGGAGTCCTGTTGTAATGAGTCGAGTCTTGTAATGGGATCCCTTCTTTTCGCATAATGTTCTTTGTCCTAATATACTTCGGCATAACGATTTTGGCACAATTTGTTTTGGCATAATAATACTTCGGCATAATTTTTTTAGGCATACATTTTATGTTGGCATAATCATCTTAAAGACTAATTTGTTTTGGCAAAAATTTGTTTCGCATAACGTTAGTAGGCCTAATGACTATTAGCATAATGTTAGTTATGATAATCAGAAATGTTTTTACCATTGTCTAATAATCTAGTCGCAGGCGCACCCCGACACGGATAGGTTAGGTTCGAAGGGGATGATGGGGGCTAGAGTGAGCGAGCGAAGCGAGCGAACGAAGCCCCCGTCATCCCCTTCGTGTTAGGTTACTTTAAACCCTGCAGACAGAAATAGAAGCCCCGCGCAGCGGGGCTCCGTCGACTCTGCTTTGGAGCCTCAACCTTACAAACATCCCTTTAAGTTTTTATTGTGAAAATGAAAGTAGGTGACGAATAATCGTCTCATGAAGAGGCCTTGAAGGTGTATAAAAACAATTTATCCAGTAATCCATTTTGACCTTTAAACGATTTGGTCAATAGTGTAATAAATAATTTAAACATTGATATTCCAGACTTTGATCAGCTGAACTTTTGATCAAATGACCATCGTTATTTTAAACTTTGTTGATTTGTACGTTGTTCTTTTGAAATTTGCTCCGGAAATTATTTCATTGTTATACCTATAAAAATATGTTTTAATATCATTATGCGTAAATAAATTTATGCTTTAAGATATTATGCTTAAAAAAGTTATGCTTTAGAACTTTATGCTTAATCATTATTATGGTTAGAGAAATTATGCTTAAAAAATTATGCGTAAGCTGTTATGCGTAATTATATTATGCGAAAATATAATTATGCCAAACAAAATTATGCTAAGTTATATTAGGTCTTAAAATTTTATGCAAATGGATAGGGAACCCTTGTAATTCATCATCCGAGTCCTTTTATACAGGGTGTAAACTAATTCGTGTAATTCCTTCAATCCGCGTGATCTGCTAGTGACACAGATTAACCAAGCGATGGTTTTTTTCAGTTTCAGACAAAATATTTTTTCATAAAAATAACCTGGTTTTCTGTTTCTAAGTCATTTTAGCGCCCCAAGTTAACTGACTGCACGGAGCGATATCGCGCTAGTCGTGCATGCCAGCTGTGTCGCAGTTATTTCATTCATTTATGCGTGGCATCGAAATGTTCTATCACATAAAATTATTTTTTTGCAAAGAATAATTTTGCTTATTTTTTCATTGAAACCTAATGAGGTGGTTTAGATACGATGACCACAAGAAAAAAAAGGTTTTTATTTTTAATTTTTAATCAAGCTAAATCCCGTGCGGGGTTAATCTACAGGGTGTAAAAAGACCCATCACATAGCCAAAATCTACACACTCTGTACATCAAACTAAACTACATTCACCAAAAATAATTGCTGCGAAACGACTTTTATTTTTTGGCCTAAAAAAAAACGCTTTTTTTTGTAGCGCGCAATGTGTGGTTGTGGCGATGCCGCGCGTTTCCATGCGTGCAGCGGCCACACAGTTGAGCCAAGGCGGTCGTGTGCGTTTGATATTCGTTGCGTTTTTGTAACTTCAAATGCGTAATTTGTGAGGAAAAATTGAAAATTTTGTTAAGGTTGTTTGGAAGAAAATTTAGTATTATCACTTAAAATACGTTTTTGGAAAAAACTTAAAAAAAATGTAGACTTTGACCTTCAATATCTCCAAAACCAATGGTTTCCCAGGTATGGTCTGGTAGAAAAAAATGATCCCAATGATGGGTAGAATATGTGGTTTTCGTTATCGTTAAGGGTCTTTTTACACCCGATATATCATTAATAAATCATGTGGTTTGAAGGAATTACACGAATTCGTTTACACACTGTATAGGACTCGAAGACTCGAGTCCTTTACAACATTTTCCCTGACCTGGGGATCGAACCCAGAACCTCACGCTCAGTAGTCGCGCTTCGCTAGATCAACGAGGCGGTTTCTATTTTCATCTCGCAGCTTTTTCCTCTACTTACAAAATGATTGACCCGTTAAATGATTGATCATCAAAAGGGCATCATATTTCATTCCATTTCCCATGGGAGCGACATTCAAGTACGGGATAAAAAATAACGTCTTTTCCCCTGACGTCGACTTCCTTATAGAGAAATTTATCGCTCGTTGCTCGATAAATAGACTTTCGAATTTTGTTTTATTGGGTAGGATTAAGTGACGCAATGGGGCGGTACAATGGAGAATAAATAGCTCAAAAACGCTTAGTAATTTCAAAGTTAGGCGCTTTCAAATTAGATGGTTGTTGTCGGACTGTAGCCGTGCCGCTATGGTGCGGCTGTCGAGCTGCAAACAGGCGGTTTTGTTTTTTCATGCAGTTGATACGACCTGAGAACAGTGCGTCGTCCGTACCGCGCACGCACGGCAGCAGGTCGGGCGTCACACTGCTCTCTTATCCCGTCAACTGTATATAAAAAGAAAACCGCCTGTTTGCAGCTCGACAGCCGCACCGCTGCGGCACGGCTGCTGCTTGACGGCAATCGTCCAATTTGAAAACGCCCTTAGGGTAGCGGACGAACTGAGTTACAAGGAGAAGTACACCATTACTACATAACATAAGTCAAAGTAAAAGTCAAAGTTTTTTATTTCAAATAGACCAGATTACAGGCACTTTTAAATCGTCATAACTAGGTGCACGGTTCCAAAAGGTAGGTTCCATGGAGAAGAGACGGCAAGAAACTCCAAGAATTATTTTCTATCTCATCAGCTAAATGGGGGCTAAAAAACTTAACCTAAGCTAACTACTTATCACTACCATTATGACTACTAGCAACAACAGTATTATACTAAGGGCGATCCCTAGTGGGACTCGCTGGGCTATCACTGCTGTTACACAATAACTAAGTTTCTTTTAATGTTCTTGATTGGCAAACAATCCACTTCTCACCTGTTGGAAAGCGGTACCGTTTCCTACGACCACCTGGTTATAACACCAAGACGAGTGTTGGTACGTTGCCAACCTTAGAGAAAAAGTTAGAAAGTCTCGTGCGCTTGTAGTTTCATGTTTCCACGAATTGATCAACCTTACAATGTGCAACCGTGTGATTTAGATTTAAATGGACTCCTCTACAGGGTGTAAACGAATTCGTGTAATTCCTTTAAACCACGTGATCTACTGGTGACACAGATTAACCCTAAAGGTGTTATTTCGGAAATAAAAAAAAAACAAAAAAAAACTTGTTTTTCTATTTCCGAGTCATTTTAGAGCTCCGAGACATCGCGTTAGTCGTGCCCTCCAGCCGTGTTGCCGTGATTTTATTAGTTTATGCGTGGCATCGAAATGTTCACACTAAAAAAAATATTTTTTGCAAAAAAAATGTTTACTTTTTTTTTACTGAATCCTTATTAGGTGGTTTAGATTAGGTCATTTACCAATATCGCACGAAAAAAAAATGATGAGAACGAAGAAAAAAAAGATTTTTATTTTGTATTCTTAATCAAACTAAATACCGTGCAGGGCCAATCTACACCAGTAGTAGATCATGTGGTTTTAAGGAATTACACGAATTTGTTAACAGCCTGTCTATCCGTAATGTTGGCTTGGCTATAAAAAATAAGGTTATAAAGATGTGCAGTAAGCATTTCTCTTTGTTGTCTAGTAATATCATACAGTAATAACAAACATGATATCCGCTTGTTAATTGCGGTGAATAAGTTAATATTATTACCATCGGACTATCCCGTTAGTCTAGTGGTCGCAAGCGCGACTGCTGTGCATGAGGACCTTGGTTCGATCCCCAGTTCGGACAAAGTGTTATTAGGTTTTCCGTGTGGAATTTCTCAGTAGCAGCCCGGAGTCTGGATTTGTGACCGCTTGATGGCAGTAAAATTACGCCATAATTATTATTTTATTCCATTTATTCTATCTAAATACACATTAAATTACATTTTTAAATACTTATATCCACACAAAAAAAAAAAAACATTTAAAAATATAGTAGCCCACCGGCATCCGGAACAGGGTCCAAGCTACCGGTGGTCAGGGCCTCAGAGAGAGGAACTTCCTAACAATACGCGCCGTGTACAGAAGTACTGCTTTCTGTATCAGGCCCTTGATCCAGCTCTCCAACGAGAGCCTCTTTAGATGTTGGTCAAGGCTCTTGGCTATTAGGCCATTGGCCGTAAAGACTATCGGCAGAATGATTGCTGAATCAACATCCCACATGGCGTTAACCTATTTATTTATTTTATTAATAATTATAACACTCCCCCTGTACATGGTACCTACTTAAACATAACGGTGAAAAGAGGGTTTACGACATATCTCTTCCCAACTCTTCGGCAATACAGGTTATGTTAATGTGTAGGTTATTATGTTATGATGCTTATTTACGTACATAAGTAAATAGAACTCTACAAATGACGAGTATTCCCTTAAATTAGGTAGCTAAACAAATAAACCTAAACACTTACTTTGCGAAGCCATTTATCTGATTTAGATTAACTTCGACAAAACATTAATTCTCGATTATAAAGTTAACAGATGTTCTAAAAGTATCGATTTTCCTGTACACAGAGGTGACCCAGTTCCGACCTTTCCTATTATAATCATTGTTTGATGTTCAAACTCTTTGTTTACTTTTGATTAAGTTATTTTGATTGTTCTTCCAGGAAGAATTATTTATGCCACCTCAGCACTTCCTATTGCTTTTGTAAGAGGAAAGTTGAAGAATTTGTTGGTTAGATGAAGAGCGTCATCTATGCTACTACTTTATGAAAAAATAACGTGATGTGTTGTTAACTATTTCAGGTTAAAGATAGCAAACTAGTTTATAGAGAGTGGTACTAATTAAAAAATTTTGACGATTAAAAAGTGCCTACGTGAGTGCCTGTAACTGCGTTTCTTAAAATAAATTGTTTTAATTTGACATAAGTAAATCAAATGCGTTGTTGGAAGCTACACGAGTAGAAAAAAAGTACTGATTTTTTATTTAACTTAGTATCTACTATAATAAGTTAAATAATAAATCAGTACTTTTAATATACACTGCAAAGTTTCACTGACAGCCTAAATTATTATTAATGTCTTCCATACTAAATAATTGTTAAATTATTCATTTATTGATTGGACAATTATAGTTCGATTAATAAGCAAAGTACTGGATGGATGGATAGATATAAATGTCAACCATTTTTAACCTTTTTTTACCTTAACTTAACCTTTTTAAATTTTTAGGTTATCAATTCGGATGTGTATATTTTTTTTTTTTTTTTATTTGTTCGGGCATATCTCCGTCATAATTATATAGACAGATTTGCAAATTTCTTTTTTGTTTGAAAGAGTATTTTTCCGAGGTGGTCTCATTTAAATTTGGTGAAGATTTGATAAAGAACCTCAGAGATTGATAATGGAACTCGTCAATGTATAACAGCAAATTCCCCGCGATTGCCGTAATTGCATGTGTAGGTATGTATTGTTTATGCCACTTAAAATAGAAAAATAAAATAACTTCAAAAAAAGTAAAAACAGACTTCAATTTGGTTCAGTGTAAAATTGCACCGACTTCTGAAACTGTTAGTTTTATAATATGGTAATTATTTTATTCTTTTTTTAAGTCAGTTTTTACTTTTGTTTAAAGTTATTTTATTATGAATTGTCTGTTCGGCAGATAATAATATAATAATAATACCAATAGGACAGTTACAAGCTGTAACTGTCCCACTGCTGGGCAAAGGCCTTTTCTTATACAGACAAGGAACGAGCATTGATCACCACGCTTGCTCACCGCGGGTTGATGATTTCAGACCATTAAGTCCAGGTTTCCTCACGATGTTTTCCTTCACCATAAGTCAGTGGTGTCTTAGATTAACTAAGAAAGTACATAAAACAATGAAAAAGTCACATTGGTACTTGCCAGGGTTTGAACTTGCAATCCAATGCTTAACAAGCGGGTCCAAACCCTCCGGGCCACCCCGACCTTTTTCTTATTTTGTTCTAGACAAACATGTCATCTAGATTCTCCTCATTAAGTACCTTGGTATAAAGCAAAAGCTGTATGTACTAGGCACCTATAAAGATATGGAGTTATATAGAAAATATCCGCTTACCCTGCAAAAGTGTCTGTTAGGATCCTGCACGCCTCCTACACAGACATAATGTCCTGGTAACATCTTCGTGCTCATCTCGCATATGGACGGATCGATGACAGGAGCGTTGACTTCTCGCATATGCTGTAAAAAAGAGTAAAGATATTTTAGGTTTAGGAATAAATAAGGTCTCTCGCAAGTTTTTCTCAACTAGCCCTCGCTGTACGCGTTTAGGTTATCTCGCCACTTTTTTCTGGGCCGATCTCGGCGGCGCCATCCATGTTTAGGCACCCATTGTGTGGAGACTCTTTGTATAAAAACTTTAATGGCCGATAGAAAAATCGTCAGTGTTCTTATAGACCCAGTTCTAAAGTCAAGTACACAGATAACATATCTGTGGTCAAGCCTAGCGATTAAATGCTTGCATTTCTTGCAGGTCGGACTGACTTCTGTTCGACCCCGTCCCGGGCGCTGACTTTTCGAGTTCATGTGCTATCAGAGGTGACCTAGGTGAAGAATTATAGTCAATTCATCTGCATAGAGAAACCTACCCCACCAGGAGTCCATGCGACGATAGAAGCTAGGAAACCAAGAGAGATCTCTTCGTCGGCTTCGGGCAGCCGTACACTCTGCACTTGAGAGTTGAACACCATCGGCTCTTTCAGCTTGGCTGCTGATACTCGGACGTCGAAGTTGTTTACTAACATTTTTATCTGAAATTAGAAAGTAATTGGTCATGGTTTTAATCAAATCTAATCATAAAATAAAAATAAACAGCATGACTGGTTAGTCGTTTCACATCCGAAAATCATAAACTTTGCTTGCTCATCCATTAACACAACTTTTATTATGGATCAAACTCTGAATTATACACAACTTTTAGGTATTATGGACCAAAGTCTGAATTCGTAAATAAAATAGTAAGTATAACACCTGTAAATACTAGTAGACAAGTATTTACTTTTTACGGTGTTCCAGCATTTACAAAGGGCCAGATATTTACTGACAAAGTGTAACAAAATTGTAACCGTGCCGCCAACGAATCATAACTGTCAGTCAGTTTTCGTTTACGAACACTGTCAATTTAGTGTTGTGACTTGTGACAAACAATTTGACAGTTTTTATAAACGAAAACTTTCTGAATGAACTTTCCAGCATCAATTCGGTTGCGATTGATCAACGTTTCTGTTAGTAGCATTGGAGCCAGGGCCCGTACCTATAAAGTATAAACTATCATAGTTCTATAATTAATGCGTTGTGTGAGAGGAATGGCGCTATTCATCCTGTATAATGCCATTCCTCTCGCTCCACGGAACAATGATATAACTATGATAGTTTATACTTCGTAGGGTCCTGGTCTTCAGTGAATACAAGTGTCACAATAGTCTGCTACAACAAACAGACCTAGAGGATAGTAAGGTTTCATCACTATGCTTTCCAGCCAGATTAGTCCCCGAAGTACGGAGACACGACGGGCCAAACGTTAATAAAATATGACTAGTGCACAAATGGAGACCGTCGTCTGTTCTCCTGGTACAACAACTCCTATGACGTTTATTTTAGGAAGGTAGGATCTATTTGTAGACGAGACTATTTGGCCTATTTTGATTAGTTTCGATATTGTGCTTTTGTGGGAGCTTTATTAATTGAATTGTCAATACATTTGATATTTTAGAAGTTTTATTCTCTACTAGCCTTAAACCCGATGGGATTTCCTATACTTGAAAAAGGACGAACTTCTACACAAACTTTTATCCCCGATGATACTAGGGGAATAATACTAGGGGATGAATTTCCAAAAAATCTTTCTTAGTGCTGACCTACGATATATAAGGGACTCCTGTGCAAAATTTCAAGCTTCTGGACCTTCCGGTTTAAGCTGTGGGTTGTCTGTCAGTTAGTCAGTGTTAGAGGTAGAAGGTACAAATAATAAGTAAGAAGTAGGCACTAATTTGTATTAATACAGTTTTATTTTGGTATTGACATTTTTTAAATAATTAATTGTACATTGGAACTATCTTCTCAGAAAGTCACAGTACCTCGTTGGTAAATATCAGTTAGTGAAAACAGGACCAGATTTTATTAAACAATGCGGAACTTAGCAATGAGCTCAAGCAGAATGAAGAATGAAGTCGTTATAAGCTCACAATTCACACTGAATGAGAAGTAGATTTACACACCATTAAGAAATACATAGAAAAACACACACACTAAAACAGCACGCATAGAAATCTGTTTTAAGCTAATCATCATCTCCCTGCCCTTTTTCCACTCTAGGTGTGGTCGGCACAACACGTATTCTTCTTCCTTTCTCCTCTATCAGCCGTCATCTTAGTACTCACTTCTTTCTTACCCATATCATCCTTCACACAATCCATCCATCTTTTCTTTGGCCTATCTCTACTTGTATATCCGGTTGCGTACCGCCAGTCGTCCCAGAACGACACTTAATTGTCTTATCTATTGTGTCTTTAATTACCGTGCTCGAGGTTATATTCATCCACATTCATATTCAACTCTCTTCTGGTAACATGACCTTACCTCCGCATAGCATGTCCATACCACGCTAAACAATTACTCTTCAATATTCCAGTCACTGGCGTTACTTTTTTATGCTAAACTAGCTGTTGCCCGCAGCTTCGCTTGCGTGAAATTTCATGCTTCTTACTTCAAAAGTACCAGATTTCTCTTCCAAACTTACAACACTTATTTCACCCCCTTAGGAGTTGAATTTCCAAAAACCCTGAAACACGTGTACGTTTATTTCTGACCAGTAACCTAAATATTGAATTTCATGCTTCTTACTTCAAAAGTACCAGATTTCTCATACAAATTTACAACACTTATTTCACCCCCTTAGGGGTTGAATTTTCAAAAACGCTCAAACACGTGTACATTTACTCCTAACCAGAAACCTTAATACTTAATTTCATGCTTCTTACTTCAAAAATGACAGACTTGCATACAAACGTTAATCACCCTTTTCACCCCCTCAGGGGTTGAATTTCGAGAAATCCCTTCTTAGTGGATGTTTTCGTCACGTAAGGAACCTACTGTCCAAATTTCATATTTCCAGCTTTAGTGGTTTAGGATCTGCGTTGATGAATCAAATGTCAGTCAGTACCAGTCTCTTTACTCCCCATTAGATCTCAACGAAGTCAACTCCCCACATTTTTCTAAAAAGCTCCATTTTAACCAAATTCACACGCCCAAAGATGCTCATACGCCGAACACGACAATAAACGAAGCCGCTAACGAATCATTACCCGCGCCTCTGGTATCATCGTAAACATTTTACGTTCAGAATAAAAACGGCGGATATCACCGCTCATTTGGTTACGATATTACGTTTTGATGATACAGATATGTCGTTTTGGTTCTGAGAATTGTTTCATATTTTATCAACATAAATGCTTTTTTTGTTCACTGTTTTCTGAGATTCCTGGAGATTTCATTTCCTTTGGGCTCGATTAGGAGAACCTTAGCAATTTCCTCGAATTTTGTTCAGATGTTCGTCCTTGTAGCGATAAATATTCTTAAGGGACTGACAATAAGTAGCTTTGACTGTAGCATAACATAATATTACGCCTGCCGTGCGGGTACGGATCTTTTATCGAGTTGATTCGAGAAATTTATCTATTCTAAACGTCAAATTTGACATAATATATAGATAAAACGACAACTGTTGATGTTTTATGTATATCTTACGTCAAATTTGACATAAGATATAGATAATACGTCAAATTTGGCGTTTACAATAGATACATTTCTCGAATCGACTCGATAAAAGATCCATGCTCGCACTGCTGTATTGCCTGAAGGGTTGAGTAGAGGTGTATAGTACACCCTCATTTCGCCATTATGTTTAAGTCTCACGTAATAGGGGGCGAGCCTATTACCATCAAGTGGACACAACTCCAGGTTTCCGGCTGCTACTGAGACTTTCCACACGGATAAACTCAATAACATTTTGACTGACCTGGGGATTGAACCGAAAAACTCACTTCAGCAATCGCGCTTGCGATCATTAAACCAACGAGGCAGTCAGTTGACTGTAGCAATATTGTTCTTATACCAATACAATAAAAGAGTAGTTCGGAAACGTTTCGAGACCACTATAATCCTGTATAAAGACATTCAACAATAATTACTGTATGTTTGATCGTAAGCTCGCACGCGTATGCGATGATCGCATCGTAAGTAGGGTTACAACGATATATCGGCCAACCAATATATCGATTTTATTATTATAACTTTCGTGAGACACATTCATGTTTATGATTATATATATCGCGAAAATATCGATATTATAACATTGCCGAAACGATATTATCGATATTGCCGATATGATGGGGTTTTAGCGATTTTATTCATTTGAAATATGCCTTTACATGGGTTTTGGTGGTGCGTGTCTTGCTGCTCGTGATGATTTGCTCTTATCATAAAGTTTAAAGATTTGTGATCAACAAAATAAAAAGAAGCAAAGTAACGACTTATTTAAAAAAATAGTTAAGTAAACTGCATAACCATTTTACCTTAATTCACAAAATATCGACGTTATCGATGAAAAAATGTGCGATCATATCTGTTATCGATAGCTGTCAGATGTCGATTTTTACATCGCTTTTTAAATCATCTGGCGTCACTAATCGCAAGTTTAGTTTTATGCAAATTTTGATTTTGTAGGCAATAAATAATAATATGATTATGATCTTAATTTAACATAATTACACAGATGTAAAATATAGATCTAACTGCTTCACAAACAGCAGGAACGCACAAAATCAACAAGGAAAAATCTCGTAATATTCAGCTAAGTGGAAAAAGATAATTTAATGAAGTCACCTTCATAAATTAGTAGGGCCGGGAATTTTATCGGTCTTGTAACAAAAGGACCTTTTATAGAATTATAATTATTTCGTTATAAGTAACAAAGGAGGAGCTTGATATGGATATTAGATGAAACTTAAACAAGAGTAATAAAAAAATTATCTCTGTGTTAGTCAGTACGTAATACTGAACAAACGTCGGCTATTATTCTAAATGAAATTGAGAATTGTATACAGGGTGTAAACGAATTTGTGTAATTCCTTAAAACCACATGATCTATTGAGGAAGATTAAAAAATTAAAAAGAAAAAAATGCATTAAAAAATAATTATGTGATAGAATATTTCAATGCTACGGTACTATGATACAGCTAGCAGGCACTAGCTCGATATTGTTCGGCGTAGTCAGTTAACTCGGGGCGCTAAGCTGACTCCCGTCAAGAATAAAAAGTATTTTTTTTAAATGTTTTTGTTTAATCTGAAAAAGTCCAATGCAGGGTCAATCAGTGTCACCAGTAGATTACGAGGTTTGAACGAATTACACGAATTCGTTTACAGCCTGTATATGGAAAATAAAGAAACGTCATTATATTTTTTTTTAACTTTTCGTGTTTTTCTTTCCTTTCTCTTTGGTCCTTGCGGACCGTTTCTACGTAATCGGGTATTGATGAGACCTGAGTGGTCTCCAGCCAATGGGGGGAAGTAAAATACTTCACATAAGCTAACTACTTATACTACACTAACATCATGACTACCTGCAACAACAGCACTAAGGGCGACCCCTAGTGGGACTCGGATCTCGGCTTAGGGCGTTGCTGGTGGGGGATTGGGGGGGAGACAGCTTGATGAGGGCTGAATTATTGGTGTTACTACGTATTCTGAAGAGACTATCGGCTCTGGGATGAAAGAGCTCGGTGAATTGTGACCAGAGGGCAACCGCCAGATGTACACATTTGGCGGGACATCCAGTTTTTCAGCAGTCTCAGGACATGTCCCGTCAGCATCCTGAGCGAGACGCCTAAAATCCCGCTATTTCACCTAAGTAGGTACCTAATATTGGCGCCCTATTTTAAAAATCATGTTTTCATTACATTTGTCTGTTAGTTTGTTTAGACAGTCTTATTAGAATTAAAGGATTTTAACCATTGTTATGTTTTTCTTCAACGCCCGATGTTTTCGTCCCAGACCCGTTTTTTTTTCATTTTAAGACCTGTACCCCAAGTGTGAGTTTTTTTCGTTAACTATACTGTAGTTGCGTCACGCCAAAAATGTATGAAAATTTAGGCTGCGTCTCTAGGCGCACCGTTCAATTAACGCGCGAATATTAGTTAGTGAACGGTGCGCCTAGAGACGCAGCCTAAATTTTCATACATTTTTGTCGTGACGCAACTACAGTAGTTAACGAAAAAAACTCACACTTGGGGTACTGGTATTTGGAAAGCCGAATCTGGCACCACTAATTGTGACAGGCGGTGGGACGTTGCGTCGTACCTTGCCGGCGAAAACGGTAGCGGTAAACGGGCGGCGGTAAACGCAAGTCTACAAACCTTCTTTTATTTGCTTTGTAGGCAATTTTAAAGTTTATAATTATTTTATGTAACGCCCCACCGTCGTCCCAGGATGACACCTGCCATTGTTTATCTATTGTGTCTATAATTACAGTACTTGAGTAATTAATTTAATGTCGAAGCTATTGTCAATTTTTATTACAGTCGGCGGCGTAGTATCTGATCGTAATGCTTCCGCATGTTTAAGCATGATTACGCAGCTGAAAGCACACGATTGTAATTTGTGTGTTTAAACCTTTCAGGTTTGTTCGAACTGATGCTGATTAATATGATTACCTATACAGGGTGGTTCAAAAGTCGTGGATCAAACGAAACAGGGCGATAGTTGGGGTTATTTGCAGCATATTATGGTAGAACATTTTTTTTACAGTAAGGTTCTAAAGTTACAAATATTTTTTCATGAGACTCAAAATATATTGAAAAAAGTGCCAATACTCATAAATCATGGTACCCACTGTCATAAAAGCACTTTCAAGCAACTAAACACCATTTATTGTTTTAAAATAGGACCCATTTTACTCTAATTGCCTATTTATTACAAATTTTGATATTTAAAAAAAAACACTTAGTGTCATAACTTTTAAGGAGATCAAGTTAGGGCTCTGCCACACAGATATTTTTTACTGCAAATAACCCCAACTATCGCCCTGTTTCGTTTGATCCACGACTTTTGAACCACCCTGTATACAGAATGTTTACGTAAAAAATAACTTTACCTTATAGATAGCTCCTCCCTTGTTGTTATAGGAACTTCCTGTCCTCACAGTGAACGTGCTAAGATTCTTGTGCGTCACGTATGACGATATGATTCCTCTGTGAACAAAGAAAAATTGTTTTACAAACGTGTGACTCAATTTTGTGTTGAATTCTAACAAAAGGTACTTTTTTTTAAGTATCGGAAATCATCAAATGACTTCTTTCGCTCTGGGCGGAGCGAAAGGGAGTGTCAGACTCTTACTGACTAAAACCCATCCGTGTTCCTCCTAATGCCCTTTGCGTTCCAGGGCCGCGGTAACTCTTTCGAACAAATTCCGCAACCAACAATAGGTACTAGAAGTTTGATTGAAAATAAAAGTGTTTGGTAAATTATTTTTATTTTCTGTAACTGAATCTGTTACTACTTTTACAAGTCAATGTAATGTTTTTTTTTTAGACTAGATGGCGCCGGCATTTCCTATCTGACTAGCTCTGAGAAGAAAAGCCGAAACAAACTCAGGGGTCAAGGTCTCTTTTAAAGTCTAGACATTGTGGTATAAAAATTATGCGTTACACACGCACAACAATGTAGGGCAACGTTTGGAATGGCCTTTTGAGGAAAGAGCCATAGTAGGTTTGAGTTGACCTGTCCCAACTGACGGCACGCATGCAACAGGCATAGTGTACCTCAAAGACCCGACGCACGATATCTCCAATGAGCCGGATATTATTGTATTGTATTTTATTAATATACTTCGACATTTCTCATTATTAAAAGATAATTAGTAGAGTATGATTTTTATTCTGCACTTCTTGGCAAAAGAATGGCCACCTTGTAAATGGCATGGGATCTCGTAATAAGCCACTATTACATTAAAACATAATGTCACTGTATATCATTGTGCAAAAGTGTGGTTTTCGTAAGAGCTGTGTAAAACCAGTAACTCAGTTGTTCAGCGATGCAAACTTAAATTTTGAAATTGCGGTTTTTCTTATATTAAAACTAGTTTGGTTTGTTTTTCTACAATTAAAAAAAAAAATCAGACATATTGATAGGTACTATCTTTATCTGCGTTGTTTGACAAATGGCACAAAAACGGCATGTGGCCGTTCCATGTGTATGTGAGAGCCAGAGTGGTATAAGGCAATTCCTCTATATCTCTGTTACTTGGATTCGTGTGCTTCATCTTAGACCCTGTCTACATTTATCATCAGGTCCGACTAGGGCCAAATGCGACCGATACAAATAATTAAATCAAAAAGAAATTAAATTGTCAAATGACAAATCTTATCAGTTAAACCTGGAAACTTACATCCGATTTCTGAATTGAAAATTCGGGATAAGCATGTCGAGACTAACATCTCGTCATGGACGGCGCGCGCGGCGCGGCTGTCACGCGGCGGCGGAGAGGCAAGCGCGGGGCGCGGCGGATGACCGACGCGACGAACAAGCGAGCCACCAGCCACCACTTCACTTGGGACCACCGCCGAACACATACGCGACAGTTTACGTATATCTGATTCAATAAACCAGCGCTTATAGTATTACAGTCCGCTTTTTATTGTTACGACCATCAGTAACCCTAACTTAAGCAATACTTAAGTAGTATTTGAGTTCGGAGTTGTCAAAAAATGCTTGAAAAAATGTTACTTGAGTACTGCTTATTCTAGAGTTCTCAATTCAGAAGCCGGAGGTAAGAAAGGCAATAGTAAACAACATAATACTTTGGAAGATAACGACCTCCGACAAATTACTCCCACTATCAAAAGATTGTCCTTATTGTGTTCAGAAACTATAGCCATGTTACCTATAAATAAAATAGCCATTAATATCCGAGGACATTAAGGTTTTAC
The DNA here is from genome assembly GCA_905220435.1 of Amphipyra tragopoginis. Classification (NCBI taxonomy): domain Eukaryota; kingdom Metazoa; phylum Arthropoda; class Insecta; order Lepidoptera; family Noctuidae; genus Amphipyra; species Amphipyra tragopoginis. Next base: position 10,433,311 of record HG992011.1, read on the forward strand.
CTTCCCTATAATGTGACAAAGCTTCCTTTTCCTTTCTCCGTTTGTATTCTTACTTACCTTTACCTTACTTTACTTACCTTTTATCGTAAAAAGATTTTACCCTGAGGGTTGCCTTGTAAACGATTCGTGGAATGACGTAGAGCCAACATTTTACGGCTGATCTAAGTACTACGTTCGTAAATAAATACAAAATGTGTATTTAAATCCAAGCAAGATTGTACTGAATGGAAAACATAATTTTAAGTATTTGATTTGTATGGAAAGTAATAAAAAAAACCGGCCAAGTGCGAGTCGGACTCGCGCACGAAGGGTTCCGTACCAGTGGCGAAGGCTCCATACAACTCGATTCCTATCGGCTTCCCTTTCGAAATATGGCAAATACTAGTATCTATTATTTTCAATTATCATTTAAACAAATAATTGGTCCGGCTTCCCTTTTAAGAAAATTCACCCTTCGCCACTGTTCCGTACCATTTGCTATTCTGTTTTTTAGTATTTGTTGTTATAGCGGCAACAGAAATACATCATCTGTGAAAATTTCAACTGTCTAACTATCACGGTTCATGAGATACAGCCTGGTAACAGACGGACAGCGGAGTCTTAGTAATAATAGGGTCTCATTTTACCCTTTGGGTACGGAACCCTAAAAACCAACTTAAAAAAAACTAAAAAGAGTAAAATAATTACAATTATATAAAATTAAGAGTTTCAGAAGTCGGTGCAATTCTACACTGAAACAAATAAAAGCCACCGACTTCTGAAACTGTTAATTTTATATAATTGTAATTATTTTACTCTTTTTAGTTTTTTTTATAGTCGATTTTTACTTTCATTTAATCTTGTTTGCTTTTTCCATTTTATGATGCCAACCTTAGCTTAAACACGCTTCACTACAGTTTTCCACTAACCCAGTAAGACTCGTAAACTTCAAATATTTAGGAACCATATATCGTATATTTCCATACCAAAGGACCACGGCGGCGTATATTTCCGTACCAAAGGACCACGGCCTATCTTCCCATCACTGTTGGTCCTTGTTGGGTATTGGCGAGCTCCTACATAAACCATGATGTTTACTATCACAGTAAAATCGGATGATTTATGTATCGTCGGAGGAAGATGTGTTTTTCTCGGAAGTTGGATTATAAGATAAAAGATTTTGTATTTCGTTTAGTTGATGCTTGTTGACGTGTAGTTATTTATTTTATTGTAGTTCCTGATAATCGAAGTGGGTGTGTGAATTGAAAGTGTATTTTTTTTTACTATTTTTTTTCACACATTTTCATTTTTTTTCTCCTCCCTTTTAAGGTTACCCTTACGTTTACCCTTGAATTTTTCAGAAATATTAATAATTATGTGTACCGAAACTCACCTCATTTTCAGTATTTTCGTGGGAGTAGTCTATGGAAAATTAATATTGTAGAATTAGATTTTTTTAAATTTTAAAATGTTTCTCTACCTTTTTTAGACAAAGGCTTACTTTGTCATCTAGCCAAGTTTTACGGATTAATCTGGAAACGTATCGAAAAACACATTTGGAGCAGTTTTGTAAATATTTCCTATCTTAGTTATTGTAAGCAAAATATTGCTTGGAGGAAATTGTACAGTAAACGCTTAAAAGTCCATAGGCACGCTAAGGACTACATTGCTATAAACTCGCGCACGATGCAGCGAATGCGTATGCATGTGCGTGTACGAGTGATGTCTCAACATTCCACAGATAACACACACTAATGAACTGTCGTCGCGCTACGCGAAATAACATTATATTTCTGTTGCATTTAGAACACGCGTCATAGTGATGCGTCATTTTTAACATTGCATTGCTAAAATTCGCATTGAACTAATATGTCCCGATAGCTGTTTGGGCTAAAGCATTGGTCCACAATCATTGACGTCTGAGTTCGAGTCTTACAATGCGTAACTCGTTTTTGTTTCTTTGAAACTATTATTATATTTGTATTAAAGCAAAAAAAATATTCGTTATTGATGTTTATTTATAATGTTAGTTATTGTATTATTATTTCATTATTTATGTGGTTATGTATTCAATTTATCTTTTTTTGGTGTAGGAAGGTGGAAATAAAAAAGTTGTGCTAAATGATATCAAAAATGTTTATTCGTTTTATTTACTTATATTACTAACAAACTTTTATGAAACTCAAAACTCAAAACTCAAACTCAAAACTCATTTATTCAAAATAGACTAGAATTACTTAGTTCTTTTTGAACGTTAGTTTTACAATATTATAGACATCCCACAAAAAGCCCTCCCTTCACCGCTTCCTAGTGTTTTTGCTGTGAAGAAGAAACGGCGCAACAAACTCCCCAGCAACACAGATATGTCTGTCAAGTGAATAAATTGATTGACTCTATACAACAAAAATCATCATATTTTTTACAATAATAAAATTATGCAAGTACAGGTAAAAACAAATTAAAAATAAAGTATATAAATCAATTCTGTATGAATTGTGTTAAATCATAATCGTATCTAACTAATATAGATACATCATAAACCTACATCTAAAAACGATTGGTTACCAGGGAAGCCACATGTGCAGAAAAGAACTAGCGCCACACGTCCCTATCGTCAACATAGTCGTTTATCTTATAGTATGCCTTTTTAATGAGAACTGATTTAACGTGAGATTTAAATTTGCCCTCAGTGAGATCCGTAATTGATTTGGGAAGCTTGTTATAAAATCGAACACAGTTTCCTAGGAATGACTTATTCGTTTTGGATAATCTAAATTTAAGGACTACTAATTTGTGTTTGTTCCTAGTATTTATATTATGAACGTCGCTTTTTACACTATACATTGGCAGATTTTTACGTACAAACATAATGTTTTCAAAAATGTAAAGGGAAGGCATCGTCAGAATATTAATCTCTTTAAAGAAATCTCTAAGGGACTCCCGAGGGCCCATATTATAGATCGCGCGGATTGCCCTCTTCTGTAATATAAATATCGAGTCGCGATCGGCCGCTGCCCCCCACAGCAGAATACCATAAGACATAATGCTGTGGAAGTACGCAAAATAAACAAGTCGGGCAGTAGGTATGTCAGTTAGCTGTCTAATTCTTCTGACTGCAAAAGCAGCAGAACTTAACCTACTAGAAAGGGCATTTATATGAGCTCCCCACTGTAATTTGGAATCTATTGTTATGCCTAGAAATACAGTTTGATCTACTATATCCAGTTTACTGCCGTCAAGCGTTATGTTTACTCCTACATGGGGAACGTTTGGCAATGAGAACTTCAGACATTTCGTTTTAGTCGCATTTAATAAAAGATTATTTGCCGCAAACCATTTCGATAGAGCGGATAAACTACTATTTACATTTAAAAGATCTATGTCTTTCCTATTGATTTTAAAAATAAGGGAAGTGTCGTCCGCGAACAAAATTATGTCAGATAGTGCCGACATCATGTAAGGAAGATCATTAATATAAGCAAGGAATAGAAAGGGGCCCAGAATCGAGCCCTGTGGCACGCCCATTTTTACTAGAGACCCTGAAGATGTTATGCCAGATATGCCTACTTTTTGCTGTCTTTTGGAAAGATAGGATAACACCAGTTCCAGAGGACGTCCACGAATCCCGTAGTGACTTAACTTACAAAGGAGCGTTTTATGATCCACGCAATCAAAAGCCTTGGAAAGATCACAGAAGATGCCAACAGCATCCTGCGACCCTTCCCAAGCCTCCAAGATATGAGTGACTAATTTCGCACCCGCATCTGTCGTCGATCTACCTTTCGTGAAGCCAAACTGTCGATCGTGTAAAATCCTATTTTTATTAAAATGAGACAACATCTGTTCAAGCATAATTTTTTCAAAGATCTTACTTAATGATGGAAGCACTGAAACAGGTCTATAATTAGAGGGATTATGCTTGCAGCCTGATTTAAAAATTGGGATAACTTTGCTGTGTTTCATCAGATCAGGGAAATTACCGCTATCTATACTAAGATTAAATATTTTTGCAAGAGTCGGGGCTATACAACCAATAATGGATTCAAGTACCTTAATAGAAATACCCCACAGGTCTTCAGTGTTTTTAACATTTAAGCTTTTAAAAGTTTTTACAACTGCAAATGGTGTAACATGTTTAAACTCGAAATTTGGAATATCTTTAGAAAAAAATTGTTTCAACAACGATTCTGCTGCTGATGGTGACGAGTCAAGAGACTTCGTGACTTCGATTGGGATATTTGAAAAAAATAATTCAAATGCATTAGCAACTTCTACCTTCTCCGATAAAGTTTTATTTTCAATTTTCAAAGATATTTCAGGATCCCTAGGATTCATTTGACCAGTTTCAGTGTTTATAACTTTCCATACCGCTTTTATTTTATTTTTAGATTTACTTATTTTACTACTGATTAATTTTGATTTTGCAAAATTACATACCTTCTTAAATAATTTTGAATAGTTTCTGACATAATCATGAAAAGATTTATCAGAATTAAAAGACTTTTCATAATATAAGTCATAAAGCACATCTCTACTTTTTCTTATACCTTTTGTGGCCCATTCATTAAAGCTACATTTATTGTTAAATTTAATAGTCTTTAAAGGGCACGATTTATTAAATTCTTGGCATATTATATGAAATAACTTATTATAATTTTGGTCAGGGTCATCTGATGTAAAACGAGTAAGACACAATTGAGTTTCAATATTATCCTGCAATGATGAGAATTGTGACGTCACATTCCTACCTAGATAAAAGAAATTATCTTGTAACCGTTCACAAGATTTTTTGTTGTATACCTACTTAGTCAATTCATATAATAACATAACAAGGAAGGGATATTCTAATGACACAAAAGTAGGTAATTGTTGACATCCACTTTATTTAAGTATCGGTATTCAGCAGAGTTTATTGAAAACTAATATGTGATTTAGACTTTATGAATATGTTTTTTATGTAACGTCACAATTAATGTATTGGGGTTATAGCTCAAGTATTCATTTTCTTGACGAAAAGAAGATTGAAACTAAACCTCAATTTAAGATCATTAAATAATTACGGACATGTTAATATTACTAAATATTTAGTTACACCGTCTAATTATTAAAACCAATAAGTAGAACTGTTGGTGCGTGGAGGAATAAAAGCCAGTTCTCCTGCCTGCTGCACTCATCCATCCCCACATATTAATTGTAATGCGACCTGAGTCTGTATTAGGGATTACGTTTTTATCACACAAGCGAGTGTTATTCCTGCGCCATAAGTGAAGCCTACCCTTTTGACTAGATTTAAACGTCTTTTCATCTGAGAATATGGTAGTATTCCAGTCAAAATCTAAGTAATCCTGTGCGAAATGTAATTGTTCTTGTTTATGTCATTATTTCAAGAAGGGCTTTTTAGCGGGTCTTCTGTGATGCAATCCTTCAGCGTGGAGGGCACGGCGAACAGTTTGCAGCGAGGTGTCAAGTAATTCCGTGAAGTCCCTCGTAGGTGTGAAACCATTTGTTTCATAATAGTCCACCATATGTTGTCGCTGCGTCTCACCAATAAGCGACGGCCTTCCACTTCGCTATCGACTAGCAAGGCTTCCTTCTTCCTCATATCTTTTGATCCAAAGACTTACAGTATTCCTCTAAAACAAAAAAAAGTAATATTAGGCGGCTATATCAAAATACTGAAGTGACTTCATTTTCATATAATATAATAATGTTTATTTAATATAATAATATAATATTATAACTCTGCATTTTAAATCCAATAATAAACACTAATTATTTATCTTTTAGGCCTCATGATGGCGGTTTTAAAAAAGAATTTGGAGACATGGCCAAATAATCTTAGGTGATTATAAATTTGAAGTAAATGGTCAAGTTATGAATTGTTTATTATGATACTCACATTCAGTCCAGTTTCATCACATATATTTGTGTTCTATTTAAGACCACTTTTATGCAGCGCAATAATAGTCGCCCTCGTCTCAATATTATTATTTGCCTGCATTTTGAGAATAAATACAATACCGCTATCTATTAAACCACACGTCACTAACTAACATTTACAACCAATCGACAACGTTCGTTCCGATCAAGTTAAATATTCATAAAACTCATGTCTATCTACCCCACAAAAATCTAAATTCTTTATTTAGTTTTCTATGATCTACCTCCCTAACGTTACGAAATGTGTGAACCAGGCGAACAAGATACTTGAATATTATATCTGTCTCATTACTTACAATCGAGTAAAAACTTACAAAAAGTCTGCATTGCGTGAGATTTGAACGCACGCCTCCATGAACAAGGCATGTTGTTGGACGCGCTTAAGCACTAAGCCATCTTAACATATAGATTTATGTTGAAATTATGAACTACAACGATGATGCATGTGTCTCTTAAAAATAGAAGGTCGTAAGTCAAACTAAACGCCAAGCTATTGCTTTGTGAGATTGCCTATGGACTTTTGGTCCCTACTGTACATAAAGGCATTTGAATTTTTTTCACGAAACCTTCTAGCAAAAGTGGCCAAAATAATTACTTTTCGGAATTAAATACAAAATAAAAGTAACATTCAACCTGAAATCTTTTGAGCACATAAAAGAAAAATAACACAGAGGTAGATTTGTAAACAATTTTGTTTATTACACGGCAAAGGCAAAAGGCTATACGGCCTTCGCAATGCGTAACTTGAAATTCAGCAAACCTGTTGTCTCTTTTTCTCGTACTAAATTTTCGGCGTTAGAGCAAGATCGCGATATAACCGTTACTGTTGGGTAAATAAATGAATATTTGCAGTCGACTAAGGGATTCGTAATCTTGTCTTAATTTTAGGTAAACAGTATCCTTAATAGCTAAGATAAACAATGTAATTGGTTGTTTGAAGTCCAATTTAATGGGATTAATTGAATCAATCGTAGTATTAACAGCCAATTTAATGAGGTAGTGATAGGAAGCTTGTTTGGTTCTTATAGGTTTGGTTGTAAAATTGGGATTTCAGGTAATAAAATGCAGTAAAAGTTTGAAATCATGCTTGTTAAAAGGACAAGCGAACAGAACTCCCATTCTTAAGAAGGTGGAGGTGTTTTTCAGCATTCAGGCATTCTAGTGTCATTGTTGATGTAATAGGCATCGAAAAATTTTAGAGCAAATATCTATGATCTGAACGCAGTATAATAAAAAATTATCTATGATCTGAACGCGTAGACTCCCGCGCAGAGCGCTGTCATTATTGTAGATGGTAAACATTTCACGCTTATTGGCTTCTTATTTTTGTTATTAAAAAATGTGGTTCGGGATGGGCAGGTTATACAGAAAAAAAGAAAAAAATTAAGCAAAGGTAACAATAAAACCGGCCAAGTGCATTTCGGGCCACACGCAGTGATAGGGTTCCGTAGTTGCACAATAATGCGGACTAAGAAGAGGGCTTAGTAATTTTTCAATGGAATTCGTACTATTTGTACAGTCGAGTTCATTAATATATTGGCCCTTCCAGGCTTCAAAAATATATGAACGTTAAAAAAGTTCATAATATTGTGACAACTCTAAGCATCATTAAATTGTGGTCAAGATTTAGATTCATTAATATGTGACTGCTTTTTCTCAGTAACATGTATACAGCCAAATGCACATTATTATATAAACAACTTTAAGATCATATTATCTGAACAGTGTAGGATTCATAATTATGTATGCATACATGAATACAAATATCTGAACAAGTCAATGTAATTTAAATTCAACCTTATGACTACGACATAAAGATAATTTTACTAGCAATCTTAAAATTGCATGGTCAAGGAATTTGCAGGAGTTTTTAGTTATACAGGTCAAATAATAAAGTTTATACTAAAATGTAATGATATTCTTTTCTTTTCCGTGACGTGAAATTCAATTCACAGCTATGACTTCGTTAGTCCTATAAAAGTTGTGGCAAAATTATCAAACTTTAGGTCGAAACATGTTGCTATACAGGGTGTTAACGAATTCGTGTAATTCCTTCAAACCACGTGATCTACTGGTGACACAGATTAAACCTAAATGGGAATTTTTGAAAAAGAACTACTTAAAAAAAAAAATTGCAAAAAATTTGTGGTTTTCTAATTCCGAGTCATTTTTGAGACTTGAGTTATCTGACTGCAAAGAGCGATATCGCGTTAGTCGTGCCTGTCAGCCGTGTCGCCGTGCTTTCATTAATTTATGCGTGGCATCGAAATGTTTACATTAATAAAATATATTTTTTGCAAAAAAATTAATTCTTTTTTTTTTACTAAATCCTTATTAGGTGGTTTAGATAAGATAGGTAACAAAGCCGCATGAAAAAATATTTTTTTTTTTTTTTTTATCAAGCTAAATCCCGTTCGGGGGCTGTCTACACCAGTAGTAGATCATGTGGTTTTAAGGAATTACACGAATTCGTTAACACCCTGTATAAACACGCATGAAAAAAAAGATTCTTATTTTTTTATTTTTAATCAAGTTAAATCCCATGCGGGGCCTGTCTACACCAGCAGTAGATAATGTGGTTTTAAGGAATTACACAAATTCGTTAACACCCTGTATAAAGATGAAAGCTGGCGCCCTCAATTTTATTACAATTCTTAAATGGCCAAGCCGTAAGAAAATATATGGAACATAGAAAGACTCATTTTAAAAACTTGAAAAAGCGAACGCGGGGAAAACAATGGAAACTACTGTCATTTCTGTAACAATATAAACTAGATCTTATTTGTTCGAGCATATAATTGACTTTCCCATGCATGTAGAGATAATTAGGAAGCTTAGCCTGCTCAGATATTATTGAAGCCAATACAATTTAGATATTTTTGTTGAAAATGGTGATCACAAATTATTGCTTAATGCACAGCATATATTATTGAACCGTTCACATGAGGACATATTTTTGATCTATAGGTTCTATAGAATTTATTGAGCTTTCCAACGCTCACAATATTTTGAATCCTTGACAGTGCCAATATATTAATGAACTCGACTGTACATTTAATAAGTTGGACGACTATTACTCGTAAACTTGTAAAGGTTACTTAGCTGTGATAGATTTCTTTTTAAATTCGTTGTATATACTATTGCCGTGAATTATTTCATATATCCAAAACTAACCGCTTATCTAGCAGGGGGTGGGGGGACACTTGACTCTAACAAAAATTAGCTTAAAATTTCAGAAACGGATCCTTTAATAGAAAAACTGTAATGAAAGACCCGCAATATTTTTAAAATACCTATCCAACAACATCTCACACAATGATGTAGACGAGAAAAAAAACATCCCCACTGTGTACAGGAGGTACAGTCGAGTTCATTAATATATTGGCCCTTCCAGGCTTCAAAAATATATGAACGTTAAAAAAGTTCATAATATTGTGACAACTCTAAGCATCATTAAATTGTGGTCAAGATTTAGATTCATTAATATGTGACTGCTTTTTCTCAGTAACATGTATACAGCCAAATGCACATTATTATATAAACAACTTTAAGATCATATTATCTGAACAGTGTAGGATTCATAATTATGTATGCATACATGAATACAAATATCTGAACAAGTCGATGTAATTCAAATTCTACCTTATGACTACGTCATAAAGATGATTTTACTAGCAATCTTAAAATTGCATAGTCAAGGAATTTGCAGGAGTTTTTAGTTATACAGGTCAATTAATAAAGTTTATACTAAAATGTAATGATATTCTTTTCTTTTCCGTGACGTGAAATTCGACGAATAACGAATAACGAAGTCACAGCTATGACTTCGTTAGTCCTATAAAAGTTGTGGCAAAATTATCAAACTTTAGGTCGAATCATGTTGCTAGGGTGTTAACGAATTCATGTAATTCCTTCAAACCGCGTAGGTTTTTTTCAGAATCAACAAAAAAAAGTTTTCCAAAAATGAACCATGGTATTCTGTATCTAAGGGCCGATTTTTCAATCGTCAGATAAATGTTATTCAAGGAATAAATATGACGCTTTGACATATTTTCTATACAAAAGCTGTCAAAACGTCAAACTTATTCCCCAGATAAAAGTTATCTGTCGATTGAAAAATCAGCCCTACGTAATTTTAGCGTCCCAAGTTAACTGACTGCGTGGAGCGATATCGGGCTAGTCGTGCCTGTCAGCTGTGTCGCCGTGCCTTCATTCATTTATGCACGACATCGAAATTTTCTATCACATAAAAAATTGGAAAAAAAAGTTTATTTTTATTTTTAATCAATCCAAATCCCGTGCGGGGTTAATCTATACCATTAATAGATCATGTGGTTTGAAGGAATTACACGAATTCGTTAACATTCTGTATTAAAGACGCATGAAAAAAAAAGATTCTTATTTTTTATTTTTAATCAAGTTAAATCCCATGCGGGGCCTGTCTACAGCAGCAGTAGATAATGTGGTTTTAAGGAATTACACAAATTCGTTAACAGCCTGTATAAAGATGAAAGCTGGCGCCCTCAATTTTATTACAATTCTTAAATGGCCAAGCCGTAAGAAAACATATGGAACATAGAAAGACACTCATTTTAAAAACTTCAAAAAGCGAACGCGGGGAAAACAATGGAAACTACTGTCATTTCTGTAACAATATAAACTAGATCTTATTTGTTCGAGCACATAATTGACTTTCCCATGCATGTAGAGATAATTAGGAAGCTTAGCCTGCTCAGATATTATTGAAGCCAATACAATTTCGATATTTTTGTTGAAAATGGTGATCACAAATTATTGCCTAATGCACAGCATATATTATTGAACCGTTCACATGAGGACATATTTTTGATCTATAGGTTCTATAGAATTTATTGAGCTTTCCAACGCTCACAATATTTTGAATCCTTGACAGTGCCAATATATTAATGAACTCGACTGTACCCTAAAAAAATCGTTTTTAATATTTTTATTTTACCACTTTGTCGGCGTGATTAATCAAAATATAATTATAATTAAATTAGATTGATTAAAAAAAAGCTTTTATTTTTAACTGATATTTTTTATTTGATAGAAAATTTCGATGCCATGCATAAATGAATGAAGGCACGGCGACACAGCTGACGGGAACGAGTAGCACGATATCGCTTCACGCAGTCAGTTAACTTGGGACGCTAAAATTACTCAGATATAGAATACCATGCTTAAATTATCTGTTTTTTTTTTTGTATAAAACTGAATAAAACCCATGCTGAGTCAATCAGTGTCACCAGTAGATCACGCGGTTTGAAGAAATTACACGAATTCGTTAACACCCATGTCATGTGAATATCCATGTCAAATTATAGCTTTCTAGTACTAAGAGCCTCCGAGCTAAGCTGCGGACGGACGAACAGACGGACGGACATGGCGAAACTATAAGGATTCATTATCGACTACGAAACCCTAAAAACGAAAGTAACAAAAAAACTAAATAAAAATTGGATTTAATTTTTACTTGGATTTAATGTGGAATTTGGATTATTGCTGGATAAATGACAATAGTACGCGGTCCTTTCAATGAGATCTAATACCTTCACCGGGTACATACATCGCTACCAAACCTCTTTAATTAAATTCTTATTTTCTTCTCAAATTATTCTCTCCTAACATAAACCTTGTAATTGGTATTGCCGCAGTACCATTGTTATTGAGGTCAATTGAATAGAGCCTCGCTGTAGGGTTGTGGACTTTGGACCTGTTCAATCAAGTCTGGTTAACTAATCAAATATGTATCTAGTTTGTTTATCCAAGGAGGTTAGAAGCTGAGTTTTTTAAATTGTTTGTAGAAATTACTGATCCATTAAAGTTGGTAAAAATTGTTTGTGTTTATTTATTCACTCAAAGAGATGTAACGGACTTAAAGAATAGCACTACCCCATCTCTTCTCGTGGGTGTCGTAAAAGGCGACTAAGGGATTCACTAGAGGATGGGCAGCAGCGTTCTCTGAGTACTTAAACAACCATACTGCGATCGCCAATCCGCCTGCCAAGCGTGGCAATTACGGCAACCCCCCCCCCCCCCCCTTTTGGGGGAGGCCTATGTCCAGCAGTGGACGTCTTTCGGCTGAATGATGTTGATGAAAGAGAGGTACCTTAAACGAGAGATAAGTTACATGGGAAGTAGAAGAGGGGACCCTCTTATCTCGCACTAAAAAAATAGTGATCCGTAACGCAGAAGCCAATCGTTTATCCATTGCGCCAATCAAGCTGTCTAATGAATTTTACCGTATTAAAGGGCTAGAAGATAGCATTTTGGATCAATATAAACAGGTTTATTTTATAAATTTACAAGCTGTACCATGCGTTGCAATGCCACGTAAAGATAAAAAGTGTTTGGTTTTAAAATCTGTTTATTGAAGTGCTTTTGGATACACAATATTTTTGATTTGAGGGGACCCTAATTTACCGTACCGATGGGACGAACGTCGAATGTTTGACAGGTAGGAACAGTTTGTATGGGAAAATAAAATTGTGGTTTTTACTATTTTCCTCGCAATTTTTCCATATTTTCTCACCATTTAAACTTTCCCTGGACTTCCACAAATATTTCAAAACCAAAATTAGCCAAATTAGTCTAGCCGTTTTTGAGTTTTAGCGAGACTAACGAACAGCAATTCATTTTTATGTATATAGATAGATAGATATGGCGGATGTCAGTGGAAACTCCGGTAGAGGACGGCCTAGCAGGACATGCATCGATATTATTGCATTGGTGATGTTCTTCAAAAGGACAGGTGCGTAGTACTCTCAACTACCGCGCGTGTATATTAAGATGTATGAACGTGGACGAAGCGAAAGGAGTACGTAAGGATCGTAGCATGTGGCGTTCTATTGTTTCTGCCAACCCCCATAGGAATAACGCGTGAGTTTATGTATGTATGTATTTTATATATCTGAATCGAAATCGTTCCACTGACCTTTACCTAAATAATAATGTTGGAGTGAACCAGATGCGCCGGAATACCAATATTTAATTAACATTTACTATCCAATCTGTCGATAGCTATTTTATGAGAAGCAGACCGAATATTAAGCATATTCCGCCTACAATATTGTAGCTACAATATTGTAGGTGGAACATTCTGTAATTACAGTCGACCACATAATATACAGCTTAGATAATTACCTAAAATCTGCTTTAATTATAGCAGATAACGCGTTATTGCGGTTCAGGCTGAATAACTACTGATATTATCAGGCCATAGACAATAACTCTATGTAAGAGGCGCATGGCTAATTAACGCATCATACGATTTACGAGGTTAAGCTGAGCATGCCGCGGTGATGGGTGACCGTTCGTTACACAGACCAGTCCTGGGCTCGGAGAGCTCCTTAAACCGTCGGCCTCAGAAGCCCGAAAGTCTGACAATCGGTCTAACCTTAGTACTCTTTCAGAGTGGAGGCGGACGCGGGTGCAAGCGCGGGCGCGTGTAAATCAAAATGTATGTAGACGCCAGTTGCATTCCCGCGAGCCGCGCGTCTGCAAGAGGCGGGCGCGGTGGCGCGGGTGTTTCTAATGGCTCAGTCCGTCCGTATCGTTCACAGTGATATAGCGTCTGTTAGGTGACTGCGCGTGTGGTTCTAAACCATTTTGAATCACCCGCCGAAACGTTGTATTATAGCTCGTTCGGCACTACTGTGAACACGCAAACGCCAAGACACAAGCGCCCGCGCCCGCCCCCGCACCCGCTAGTGCAGTCTGATTGACCACTTAGGATATCGGCATTGCCCAGTAATTGGGTTGCGAAGGTCTGATGGCAGTCGCTCCGTGTAAAATACTGGTATTCAGTCACATCTGGTTAGATTGGAAGCTGACCCCTGCATAGTTGGAAAAAGGCTAGACAGAAAAGTTGTTAAAGTCTGAGGAAACTAATTGTATTCACTCTACTAAGGTATCGTTTACGTACAAGCAGATTTTGTGTACTTTTGTACTCGTATACCCAAGTTATGTAGATGTTTTCACTTCAAAATTCAAATCATCGATGACAGTACAGTTCGCGAGCCGGCATTTGTGTCAGTGATCATGAATTAATCATAAAACGCGGAAAGTGCTCGGCAGAGGAGCGTATAGGATGCGCCGCGCATCAAGCCGATTGTCAAAAGCATTACAAACCGGGCAGACGCGCCGCGCCACAAGCCGTGCTTTACTGTACACCATTTGTATGCACTTACACAAATGCAAAACTGTTAGATGATTATGCATACCTGTTCGAAACTCATGTTCGCCTAGTAACGTCACTACGTACGTAATTCGCAGATGACTTTTCCGACATGATTGTCGAGATGGAGGGATCATTACTTTTACTCTAAATACATTGAAGTACTATTTTTTTCAATATAGGTACCAAATAGTAGCAATTAGGTATTAAATAATGATGATAAGATTTTCAAGAAATAAACAATGATCCCGCCATTTTGACGTTCACGAAAATCGTCCACGTCCTTGGTTCCGCAGTGTAGCTTGCTAGAAGGACGAGCCCTCATCCTGGGCATTAGCATAAATTAAAAAGTTACTTACGAATCAAAGCATTTGGACAGGGTCAGTAGCCAGTATGTGTTGAGTATGACGGCGCTGCATATGTAGGTGTCGTTCTTGTGCAGCGTGGCCGCGTAGGGGTGTTCGTACACCTGCGCCGAGTTCGCGCCTATCCTCTCCATGCTCTCTTCCTTGTCATGTTCGCCTGGTAGAAAAGAGATTTGTTAGTGAGTTTTCTTCATGTTAGGCGTCTGCCAATTGTGGTGATTGCTCATCTTACTAGCCCGTTAACGTTCCCTTCTGAACATGATCCACCAAATAACCGCTATAATAAACAGTCAAATAAGAAATCACCATTATCACCACTTTTGGAAGACAGGTTGGTGATTAGCAGACAGGAGGAACTGCTGCCCATCCTCTTGATTAAACCCTTAGGCCGTTTTCCACGGGTCACGACACAAAATAATTTTGTTGATGACTCCGAGCCACATTATTCTATCCTACTAATACTATAATCGTGAAAGTTTGGATGTTTGTGAAACTGCGGGAACAGCTTGTAGGTATATCTTAAAACGGGTGCCCGTGTTTTTGCCGAAGTATTTTATATCGAATTTCATTACGCCGACAACGATTCTCCGACGTAATCTTTGCCGAAGCAATCTTTACCCTAATTTTATTTCCCCGAATGATTATTATCCACCGTAATTATTTGGCTAAAAATCATTCAGAAATTTTGTTTGTCGAATACTTATTTGGCTATTGTTTAATTTGCCAAATAAGTATTCGCTCAAAATTATTTTCACACAGCGGAATGTAATGTTAATCCGACTCAGCGCACCCCGACTACACGTCGTCAGACTCTGTCCTACCCCTAGAGTAACTAATAAGCGTAAAAGTAAAGCATTTCGTTTGTTATTTTTGCGACGCGATGCAATGTAATGCGCTACTCAGCTAGGTTGAAAGATCATGATGTCTTTGTTTTCATCACCGCGAAAGACAGAGTCAGAACGAGTCTCGCTTCAATAAACTATCCTCGTGTTTAATCAGGCTTAAACCACCTTTTATGATACACACAGTAGGTGGTAATGATTTCAAATAGCTAAATTCGGTGTAAACTACCAAACAACCAAAACTATTATAGTTGGACCCTTTATTGTGGTCAGTGACATTTTCTCCAACACCTATGTCATTACGAACACCCGGTATAGTGTTGTATGCATTCAAAAATAAACCTTATAATAACAGCAAAGGATTTATAGTTGCGTGAATTTTGTAAAGTAATGCATTGTGCTGGGATAATCGGACTCGGCATGTAGCCGACTAGATTTATGAAAGAGTATATTAGGGTAAAACTCGGTAATACGCCCCAAGTGAC
This sequence comes from Amphipyra tragopoginis, assembly GCA_905220435.1. Classification (NCBI taxonomy): domain Eukaryota; kingdom Metazoa; phylum Arthropoda; class Insecta; order Lepidoptera; family Noctuidae; genus Amphipyra; species Amphipyra tragopoginis. Next base: position 10,449,119 of record HG992011.1, read on the forward strand.
AAAACGCCCCACCACTCCAGCACTCACACTATCAAAGCTGCGCCGCTCACAACTAGACGCGCGGAGACCCACTAGTAGGCGAACAACATGGCCGACGTGTGCACGTAGTTTGTGATGTCCGTTTAAAAAATATTGCAAAATCTGTATTTATTGGAGTGAAATAATTTGCGGTAAGTTTCTAAGAAATTCATATATATTGATACTTTTAGATTTTGTGTTATAATGACCCACACTATCGTAAAATAGATGAAATTACCTTTATACTTTTATTTTGTCGAACGTTATAACCTTGAATCTACTGCTTTGACCTCGGTGGGGCGTATTGAAAATCAAATTTGACAATATGCCCCTAAGTCAATTTACAAAACGCCCCAATATTTGAACTGTGTTAAAGTATTTTTATCGCGTGTTATTATTTCAGATTATGTCTCGGAAGTATCAAAGAACAACACTACGAGCATCATGGAGTGCAGACGACTTAGACAAAGCCATGCGCAGTGTACTTAGCAAAGAAATGGGTGTTAATGAGGCATCCAGAAGCTTTGGCATACCATCTCGAACCCTAAGAAGACACATTTTATCGGGAAAATCAAAGGGCCCTCTTGGACGCAAACCAGTATTTTCTGTAGAACACGAAAAAAAACTGGTTGCCCATATAAAGAAATGGGAGAAAGGTGGATTTGCCCCTGATAGAAAAGATGTTAAAGAAACGGCATTTCAACTTGCTAGGAAACTCAATATTAAAAATCCATTTTCATCAAGTTCAGCATCAGCTGTAAATGTCTGGTTTTCGGGATTCATGGCTCGCAACTCAGAATTAAGTCAGAGAAAATCAGAAGGCTTGTCAAGTGACAAGCCTTCTGATTTTCTCTGAGAAAAGGAAGGTAATTGCCGACAAAAAGAAGCCAGCAGCTGGAAAATTAAAGCAGACTAAGACCACAAAAATAACTAAATCTATCGAAGAAAAAGATGATGATAAAAAGAAACAAGAAAAAGGAGGTAAAAAGAAGCCAAAGAAAGTGTCTGTCAAAAATAAGAAGAAGAAAAAGTAAGCTATTCATCCTCTTCTGAAAGCAATGATGAAAATGAGGGCAGGGTAGATACTTCTGAAGAAGAAATCTCAGACGAACATGACGACATTATCAGATGCGTGGAATGCACGGAAGATTACTATAATACAAAATCCACAGAAGATTGGATTCAATGCCTGTCTTGTTTAGCATGGTTACATGAGTTTTGTACCATGTTTATTTAAAAAGTCTGACTTGATAAAGAGACTGAGTAACTGCCTCTTATTATCCTAAGTTAAGATTGAGAGTTAATTTTTGTCAAAACAATTGTTGTTATAGTTTAAAATATGCAAAAATATATGATTAATACACTGGGGCATTTTATAATAAGAGTGAGTCGTATTAGCCAACGATCACACTACAAAACGCCCCACCTAAGGTTTTTTTAAATAATAAATATTATTGTATCCTTAGTTCCTATTATCATTATTACTTGTGGTATTGTTGTTAAAATACTAAATATTGTTCCAAAATAAAAAGTTTGATTATATCTTGTAAGATTTTTTATTTATTACAATTTTAAAAAAAGTGGGGCGTTTTACCGAGTTTTACCCTATAAAAATGGGTCGTTTATAAAAGTGCTGTATCTAGGGTGGAATATGAATGGCTACTTGATAATAATACCCAAGGTTATTCTGGTTTGATTCACCTAAGGAGAATGGGCAGATATCCCCCACCCCCTAATAGTAACTAGATATACGAGGTTGGACGGAAAGGGGTACTAGGTAATTCAAAAGGTACGCATTATAATGGATGATTCTTGTTCTAGAAGTTTTCCCATCTCTTCTCTGTATATAAAAATGAATCCAATAAGCTTTTATATCAATTAATAAATTGTGTAATACATGTACTAAATTGATTGGTCTGATTTAATTTAAAGTTTATTTTCTTTTTTTAGGGCAATTAAATAAAAGCTTGTTTTTAAAAAGTTTTTTATTTTTTACCATTATTAGATTAAGCAAAGAGACTTCGCAAATAGTCATTGTTTAAATTGAACGTTCCCGACCCGCATTCAGTACGAAATGCAAACGAAAAATAAAAAAAAAGCCTCCACACTAATACACACTTCTCTTTAAAAAAATAAAAAAATAAATATGGTACTGAAAAGTGGCTATCAATTTATTTCACAAACAATATTTACATAATTACAGATAAAAGTATATACAGATAAAGAAAGATATATCCTAATAAAATGACAAACTAAATAGGGCATCAAAATATTCCTCCGCATCGCTGTCGACTGGTAACGTGTCCAGAAGACTGGCAGCATTAGGGTGTTACGATGGTAGCATGGATTAGTCAACGTCGATCGATAGTTTCTACCACACCAATCGATCGACTAAACTTCGACCGATGTCGTCCGATGGCATCGATCGATGGTAGAATGGATTAGTCGACGTCAACCGATAGTTTCTACTACACCAATCGATCGACTAAACGTCGACCGATGTAGATGTCCGATGGCATCAATCGATAGTAGAATGGATTAGTCGACGTCAACCGATGTCGTTCGATGGCATCGATCGATGGTAGAATGGATTTGTTGACGTCGACCGATAGTTTCTACTACACCAATCGATCGACTAGACGTCGACCGATGTCGTCCGATGGCATCGATCGATGGTAGAATGGATTAGTGGATGTGGATAGATAGTTTCTACTACACCAATCGATCGACTAAACGTCGACCGATGTCGTCCGATAGCATCGATCGATGGTAGAATGGATTAGTCGACGTCGACCGATAGTTTCTACTACACCAATCGATCGACTAAATGTCGACTGATGTCGTTCAATGGCATCCTTACCACGTTATACTCGTAATGCCATACAACGTGGTAATGCTAATTTAAAAAAAAAATTATGTTCATCGAATAATAAATAGTACATCAACAATTGATTATTATCACTTGCGTTAACGATGAAGGAACCAGCACAACTGCAAGCCTAACATACATTGCGCGAGGAAATATTGTCGTCGCAATATCTCGTGCTGAGACAAGATAATGTATTGGTTATCTCGTCTCGACAAAAGATTATGCGACGGCAAAATTATCTCGCACAGCGTATGCTAGTCCGGCTGAAAGCGCTAAAAAAGTTCTCGACGGTATGTGTATCCGTCAATCTGCATTAGACCACCGTAGACTAAGACCTAAACTATTCAAATTCTGAGAAGAGGCTGTGGCCAGCAGGGGGACAGATGGACTGATTATTACTGGTCAACAAAATTTTGTAACAAGAAAGGTGCTTACTAATTTTGAATTACCTACTTATCCATATTCTAACACCATATTTATTTTGATTTGATCAGGTCTCATTTTTGTGTTACAACTAGGTACTACCCACAAATTTGAAGATTAACCGCGTTTAAGTTTCACGTTCACATTCAGAGTATTTATTATTTGAAGAGCCTAGTTGTGTTTTCTGTTTTCCGAGTTAAGTGATTCTTAAATAATGCCAAGAAAGTGTAAAAATCCTGACAAGTTTTATTACATTTGTGGCGTCATTACTTTTAAAACTCAGCCAAGAAATTTTACGCTATTACTAACTTAGTTACATGAACAGTATTTTAGCTTTGCCATCGGACAACAAGACAAAGCGTGAGTTCCACACAACTGTTGTATTACATGTGTGGGTCATCTCACTGGATGGGCGATAAGATCTCTATCTATGCCTTTTCTAAAATATAATAAAATCAAATTACAAAAAAACTATTCGTATTGGGAACATTCTAATTTTATTTCTATTGTCCATAACCTTGTTCTAAACATAACTAGACAAAAGTTTTCATGTTACATACAAAAAGTGTTTTTTTGTTGACCAGTGTTATATCATGGAAGTATTAAAACTCACGTCATGACCTTCCAAATTACTATTGTCGTTATCCTTTTTCTATTTCAGCCTGAAACTATCCCTTATCGAACGTACGCCTCATGAGCTCACATATTGTCCTTCCTTCCACCCCCTCATCAATCATCTTTGTCCCACTGAGCCGTCGGGATGTGTTTTTAGTGTATATCCTATTGTTCTTTCATTTCCCTTCCAGATTGCTTTGCACCTAAAATATATACACCTACTCTGTATGTAGGTATAGTCAACAAAAGACTTAAGTGTACAGGCAAATCAACGAATATTAATGGCAGGCAACTGTCATTGTTATTGTGCGTGTAGTACCTTTTTAATACACAAGACAGGGGGAGGAAGGGGTGCATTAACAGAGCCTCCATGCTAGGCGATACTTAGTACTTCCGAAGCACCTTGGTCAGTCAGCACCGTTTGTAATCTTGCTGAGTACGTCATGAGCTATTCTGGTATTCTCGACACTAGAGAGAGATATACAGCATGACTGGTTAGTCGCTTTACATCCGAAAACCATGGACTCTACTCATCATTCTGTACAACTTTTAGTATGGAACAAATTCAGAATTCATGAAAAAAAAACAGCTGTTCCATACATTTTGTTAAGCAATATCGATTATTTTGTATGAAAAAGCAGATTTTTTTTCACGAATTCCGTATTTTTCCCATAGTAAAACTTGTACAGAATGAATGAGAATGATAAGTAGAATTCATATCTTCGAAAGTAAAATAACTTACCAGTCATGCTGTGGGTATAATAAAAACCCGCTCAGAAAAGCAATGGCATAAACTTGGTCGCTCAGCACACGTGTAACTCTTTTGAAATACGAATGTTATTATTTGCCTGCATACTTATTACTTTTAACCACTGTACATCTCCCTCAAGCTTCACTTGTTAGTCTAAGGATTTAGGAGGTGAGTTGTGATAATCGATTAGTTCTAACTTCATCTTGTTGGAGGATCCTCTCTCTGTTAGCGTAGACGGAGTTAGGATAAGTGCCAGATTTGATAATAGCTAAAACCAACTAACTTTGCTAAGGTGAAAATTATACAAAGGGCACGCGATTTATGTTTAAAGCTTTCTAGCGTTAAGCTGGTTCTTTACAATAATTATTATTTATGTGAAACCATTGAAAGAGTTGACCGCTAGCGAAAACGCGAAACGAAATATTGTGCCAACATATTGGATTTACCATCGACTCGCTAAGAAGAAGAATTAGGTGTTGCGTTTGCGCTATGGATCTCGATCGACGTCTTTATAGACTTCAATCTGTAGAAAAGTGAACGTGTTTGATGATAAAGATTATTACATGACTGTGGGAACGCAATTTATGGGCCGAGTCACACTGGAATGGCAGCGGCCGGCAGTGACGCGGCGAGCACCTTCAGTGTGAAATAATTTTAAACTTTATCTACATACTTAAAAGACCAGTATCGCTTGAAAAGCTTGAAAAGGTCGCGAGGCCGCCCGAGGAGACGCGAGCGGCCGCGCGCCACGCTCTTCTTGTCGGTGGTTCTGCTCGCGGCTGCCAGCGATGATCGCGGATGCCGCGAGCGGCCTCGCGGGCGGCCGCGCACTCCTCACCCCCATGGTCCCATACATCCCTTTTTCTTTTTTTTCTTTTGTTTGTTTCTTTCTTCTTCCGCAATAAGTGCTATAACCAATTCCATCATGTTCACTCCAAACACACGAGTTTCCTTGCCGAATGAAGAAACTAAACTAGTCAAGAGCAGACTAGGCGCGTGGGGTCTGGAGGTCCCGCGAGGCCGCCAGCGGCAACGCCGGGGGCCGCTGGCATCGCCGCCGGCCGCTGCCGGCCGCTGCAAGCCGCTGCCACTCCGGTGTGACTCGGCCCTAAAGTACTAGAGTCTAGAGGTCGCTCGCAGCTTCGTCCGCATGGATGTCGTTTATCGCATAATCCGCGTTTTTCGAGATAAAAGTAACCTATGCCCTTCTCCAAGGTCTACTCTATCTCTGTACTAAATTTCATTAAAATCGGGTCAGCAGTTTGGGCGTGAAAGCGTTACAGACAGATACGGTCCGCCTGGCTAGCTATCACCCTCACATTAAAGTCCAGCACTAAGCAGTTTACCGTGTTCCGTCGTGTGTATGTGAGAGCCAGAGGGATATAGGAGAATCTCTCTATATCTCTGTTACTTTGATTCCTGTGCTCAATCTTAAACCCTATCTGCGCACCATCAGGTGCTATAAAAACGGCAAAAAAATCACGTTTGTTGTATGCGAGACCCCCTCCTTAAATATTTATTTTATTGTGTTTTTTAGTATTTGTTGTAATAGCGGCAACAGATATACATCATCTGTGAAAATTTCAACTGTCTAACTATCACGGTTCATGAGATACAGCCTGGTAACAGACGGACGGACAGCGGAGTCTTTGTAATATGGTCCCGTTTTACCCTTTGGGTACGGAACCCTAAAATGCGTATTTATATTTTTGTGTATGGAATGCATCCATAATAATTCCATTCATTTCCCCAATACTGACACGTGCTAGTTAGTTCTTATCCCATTAATGTTAACGAGCATTGCCATACACATCTGAGGCACTCCAATGACCGGTCACGCGAGTAATCTGTTTAGGCGCCCAATCCACTCCTCTGTGAACATGTTAGCCTAGTACCTGCAAATGTAACTAAGGTAGACCTTATCTAACGTTAGCTGACACACAGTTATTGGATAACTGTGAATTTCAGTCTGAGCTTAGTTAATTACATGTCGAGAGTGTTTGAGCTTGGATCAGCGCGTGTATTTTTGACATTCATTTCGAAGACTGTTTTTTGTAATGGTACGTATTTTTATGAGGTCTTTGGAAATCATCATTTCGCTATTAATTATGTACGTATTTGTTTATAGTCGTGTAGGGATCGGAAGCAATCAAAACAAAGTAGGTATCTATTTTGAATGACTCTTCGTTAACTTCAAACTGTATTTTATAATAAAATATCTCTCACATTTTTTTTAATAAAATATCTTTATCTTATAAAATATCTTTTTTTTTATAATAAAATATCTTTCACGCTTTTTTTCATCACACTTTCTCTTTTTTTTTAAACGGGTGATTTAATTGGTCCTAGGGGACCGTTTCTACGTAACCGGGCAGTTTTTGGCGAGACCTGAAGGGTCTCCAGCCAATGGGGGGGGGGGGGGGGGGGGGAATAAAATACTTAACCTAAGCTAACTACTTGTACTACACTAACATCATGACAACCTGCAACAACAGCACTAAGGGCGACCCCTAGTGGGACTCGGACCTCGGCTTAGAGCGTTGCTGGCGGGGACTAAGAGGGGGCAGCTTCATGAGGGCTGAATTATCGGTGTGACTGCGGAGTCTGAAGAGACGACCGGCTCTAAGACGGGAGAGCTCGGTGGGTCACACTTTCACACGTCACGTTCATCTTTTATTCTAAAACAAAATCCACTCTTCTTCTCCGTCTTAGAATTATAAATTTTAGTATAAGGGATAGATCCCTTATACTATCCCTTTCACTCAGATTCGTTCATCGTTCACATAACTCTTCGTTCCGAAATTATCCGTACGGTCCCTACTAATATTATAAATGCTAAAATAAAGCTACTATTTCGAACCGAGCTGCCAACTGCAACTGCCGACTGCACGTGCAGCGACTGCATGAAGTCGGCCGCAGCTGCACTACTGGTTTGTATGTATTTATATGAAATGACTTCCAAGCGCCGCTGCAGCAGCATCATAAGGGATCTATCCCTTATACTAAAATTTATAATTCTAAGACGGAGAAGAAGAGTGGATTTTGTTTTAGAATAAAAGATGAACGTGACGTGTGAAAGTGTGACCCACCGAGCTCTCCCGTCTTAGAGCCGGTCGTCTCTTCAGACTCCGCAGTCACACCGATAATTCAGCCCTCATGAAGCTGCCCCCTCTTAGTCCCCGCCAGCAACGCTCTAAGCCGAGGTCCGAGTCCCACTAGGGGTCGCCCTTAGTGCTGTTGTTGCAGGTTGTCATGATGTTAGTGTAGTACAAGTAGTTAGCTTAGGTTAAGTATTTTATTCCCTCCCCCCCCCCCCCCCCCCCATTGGCTGGAGACCCTTCAGGTCTCGCCAAAAACTGCCCGGTTACGTAGAAACGGTCCCCTAGGACCAATTAAATCACCCGTTTAAAAAAAAAGAGAAAGTGTGATGAAAAAAAGCGTGAAAGATATTTTATTATAAAAAAAAAGATATTTTATAAGATAAAGATATTTTATTAAAAAAAATGTGAGAGATATTTTATTATAAAATACAGTTTGAAGTTAACGAAGAGTCATTCAAAATAGATACCTACTTTGTTTTGATTGCTTCCGATCCCTACACGACTATAAACAAATACGTACATAATTAATAGCGAAATGATGATTTCCAAAGACCTCATAAAAATACGTACCATTACAAAAAACAGTCTTCGAAATGAATGTCAAAAATACACGCGCTGATCCAAGCTCAAACACTCTCGACATGTAATTAACTAAGCTCAGACTGAAATTCACAGTTATCCAATAACTGTGTGTCAGCTAACGTTAGATATGGTCTACCTTAGTTACATTTGCAGGTACTAGGCTAACATGTTCACAGAGGAGTGGATTGGGCGCCTAAACAGATTACTCGCGTGACCGGTCATTGGAGTGCCTCAGATGTGTATGGCAATGCTCGTTAACATTAATGGGATAAGAACTAACTAGCACGTGTCAGTATTGGGGAAATGAATGGAATTATTATGGATGCATTCCATACACAAAAATATAAATACGCATTTTAGGGTTCCGTACCCAAAGGGTAAAACGGGACCATATTACAAAGACTCCGCTGTCCGTCCGTCTGTTACCAGGCTGTATCTCATGAACCGTGATAGTTAGACAGTTGAAAGAACAATGGGTAATTTTGTTTGGAACCCGTACCCACCTTGTAGCATTTTAGACTAGGTGTCACTTAGAAGAGGCATAAGTGAATAACTCAAAAATGAATGAACGAATCAATGAATGAATGGGAGACCGAAGTTATGATCACTTCTATTTTACATTTTCAATCATTTAAGTAGTGTTATAATAATTGTTTTATAGGCCCAATGAATAATCAGTCGTTCTGTTTCATAGAGAGAGACTGACCCAGCTTCCTAAGGTTTACTTTTTGCTACAGAAAATATTAATTAAAACGCCATCAATTCAATTAAGCACAGTTTGTTTCTTTATTAAGGTACACAAAATAAACATCATCACTAAATGGTATTGTTGCTCTCAATGATTATTTCATCCCAAGCATTTGCCGGACCAACGAAGTTTATTTTTTCGAATTTTATTAAAAACTAAGTAAAAAGTGTTTTTTTTTTAAATTAATTATCATTTAAGCACCGCCTAGTTATTAAAATAATCTTTATTTAGTTATTCATAGAATACCTTATATGTTTTTTTAAGTTTTGCAATAATATCAATATTTTTATCTAAAATGACTCCTACATTCGGCGTATGCACATGTTTGTTCTCTTCCGCTTTGTGTGTTTAATGTGGATTTTCGGTTGTGTTAAGGTTCGCGCACATTATGTCGGGTCGCAGCGGGGCGGAGTGGGTCGCAGCGGGGCGGAGCGGGCCGCAGCGCACCGCAAAATGCTTACTTAGCACATTAGTGACGGGCCGGGTCGCAGCGCATTGACGGATTTTGAGTAGTTACAGTGTACTGCCCTGCCAGACTTGCAAATCTTATAGCTCTTTGTATCCATAAACAAAATTAATCAAAAGCTCTTCATCCATTCTAGTGAACACCACAGGAGCACGCAAATACCAAAAAAAATGCAAATATCGTAAAATAAACACGTGCGCGCGTGCACTCCAATCCGCTTACTATAGCATACTGTGTCAGGGCGCAGCGGGGTGGGGCGGGCCGCATCGAACGCAACCAAAATCCGCGGCGGAATATGCGGCCCGCTTCGCCCCGGCATAGTGTGCGATAGTTCATATAAAATACATACGAGCAATTTGAGCGGATTTTTGCGCTGCGACCCGACCTGCTGCGGCCCGTCATAATAAACGCGAACCTTTAAACTTCAGAAAGTGCGGTAGAGTTGAGCGTATTCTTCCTCCAGTCTTCCTGTTTAGTTTTCCATCCGGTAACTTCATTCATGCATGCTTTCCCAATTCCCATTAGAAAACCTACGCTATAGTAAAATATATACGCATAGATGTTTAGGTGCATACGAGGGTGTATAGATACACCTACGTATATGTAGGTACCTATAGCAGAATATTGGGCTAGTTCAAGGGATATGATTGACTGCGCGCGGGGTGAATTCACAAAGGCTTTTCTGCATATTTCAACATCGAATAACTTTTTTCTCCCGTGAGATACAGAGTTGTCGCCATACAAAATATTCATGTAGTTTTAAAGACCTTTCTAATGGTACTAGTCTCAATTTGCTACAAGGTGGGTACGTTTAGTTCCATGTCCTTTTCACAGATGATGTATATCTGTTGCCGCTATTACAACAAATACTAAAAAACACAATAAAATAAATATTTAAGGAGGGGGTCTTGCATACAACAAACGTGATTTTTTTGCCGTTTTTATAGCACCTGATGGTGCGCAGATAGGGTTTAAGATTGAGCACAGGAATCAAAGTAAAAGAGATATAGAGGGATTCTCCTATACCCCTCTGGCTCTCACATACACACGACGGAACACGGTAAACTGCTTAGTGCTGGACTTTAATGTGAGGGTGATAGCTAGCCAGGCGGACCGTACAGATCCTACTACCGTGTACTGGGTTTATTTCCACGCGTCTATTCCCAGCGTGCGGTTAAAGTTTTATATTCTAGCCTGTCCCCACGCGGGGAATGTACATTAACAGGAGTAAGTTAATTCAATCGCATTCAAGCTTGCTATTCTAAGGACTAATCAAGGAAATAATGCGGCGTGCCCTGTTACCACAAGAACTAATGGACGCTACGGATAGTGCTAAACTCATTGCTGAGTTCTGGGCCGACACGGTGTAGATTGTCATCGACACGCTAAGAAGAAGGAAATAATGTACATCAGAACAAATGGCATAACAATACAGTATGCCAAAAGTTCGACTTTCACAACGAAAATAAATGAAACTCTTGTTTGAGAATGAATGCAAATTCAATAGAATATAAATCAAAGTGTGAACCAAAACGAAAAACAAAACATCAGTACTCCTCCTTATTTTTATTCCTTTTCTTACGACCCATTCATTTATTATCATCTCTTTTCCTCCTTTTACCTCTATATGTAATTTGTTACGTCTTGTGTTTGTTAATTAACATAATGTATTGTCCTTTTTCAGCAAGCTCATCTGATTTCAACTCTACAAACAACGGTCAATAGTTTTTGTTCAGTGTTCAGTTCAGTACATTACGTACTTATCACAGTGTCTTTTCCACCCTTGACGTTAGCAGAATCAAATAATAACGATAAAACCATAAAAATAAAATTGGAATTGGAAAGTTAATCATAACAACATAGTTTTGTAACTTCCATAACAATTCTTTTAGTACCCAAAAATTTGATCCTTCTCTCCGCAAACTGCAAACTGGTGCAAAAAAGAAACATCAGCCACTCTATAACAATTTAATTCAAACAACATTTACACCAAACCAACCAAAACAGTTAACGGTCACAGAACACAGACGCAATAGTTTTCTTAACTCCACATTATACGCGGGTACGACAGCTGTTGCGAACACCAAAAACTCTGGAGTACATTGTTTGATAAACGCTACGAATTCTCCCTAAAGTGGGAAAACCGAGCAAATAAGTGGCGAAATTGTCTGAAATTTTTTCGCTCTCCAAATAAAGTTCGGACTAAAGTTTCACCGCAATTTGAACTGGGGTGTCCGAAAGTTGGGAATTATATTATCTGTAATTTTCAGTTTTGGATAACTCTATTTTTGTTTGCGATTGAGAGTTACTTTCAAATCAAATCATCTTTTTATTTCACCCAAACCATTACAGGCGCTTATTAAAATCGAAATTAGGTGCACTTTTCCAGTTAATCGTATCCTATGGAGAAGAGCCGGCAAGAAACTCCATGGCTACTCTTTTAAAATCAATATCTTTAACAATTTCAGTAAATTCAGTACTATGATTTATGATGAGAGAACAATGTAGTCTTGAGCACAGACCAGTAAGTAAGTAATGAAGAACCAAGTCTTGAAAATGAGAATTAACAAAAAAAAGCACTATATGAATAATAGTAATTTACAAATGAATGCAGCTACACATCTGGCAAGTCTATGAAGTTCTCATATTTTATGTTTGAAGTCATTATATAGGCTGTTAGACGCGACTAAGCGATATTGCTGCTTCCAATCTCCACTAAACTCAACATTTAACATGGCAACCTATCCAACAACATAATGTTTCTCTTCATCATCAATCAGCCTTTTAACACCCACTGCTGGACATAGACCTTCTCTGTAAATTTTCACTTCGAAGAGTTTAGATCCATTTCTATCCAACGGCTCCCAGCGATACTCATTACGTAGTCTATCTCCTCTTTCAGTTCATTGGTCTTCATTCCAGAATCTTCCTTCTTTTCTGTTTCTCTTATTTCTCCAATAGCATAATACACAATGTGTCCGGTTATGGACTAGCGATATTCTAGGTACTTGTATAGCAACTATTCTAGTATACAAATACACTACACACTAGGGTCCAAACCACTTCCCCGCTATTTGGCAGCTATTTTGATTTTTTGTTGAGATATTCTCAATCTTAAAGTTATGAAAATGTGAACCCATTGTGTATCGTAATGTAAACGATAGACAATATTGTTGCCCTCCGAATAAGCCTACTTTTATCTCAGAGAGATATGACTTTTTTGTACACACGTACAGAAAATCTCAACCAAAAAAATAGAAGTGAATTAGACTCTAGTGTATAGTGTATTTGTGTACTAGAATAGTTGTTATACCTACCTAGAATATCGCTAGTACATAACCGGACACATTTATTCTTGGCCGATTATCTAGTGATTTAACGCACTCTGAGTAATTTTGCATTCCTTTCTCCAGGTTTTACAAGGTGGAATAAAAAGAGGCTTATTACGATAAAAAACATTTCTCTAAATTCAAAATCATTTGTCTCATGTCAAAAAGTCTCAAGTATTAGAATCTGTTTTTGAATTAAAATGCCTCAAGATAAATCTGAGCTTCACTAAGCCATCGATAAAGATCTGTTCAAAGTTTTACAAAAAGAGAGTAATATAAAAAGTTAACCCTTTAAGATGAACATCGTTTGCAGTTCTATCCATCAATCAAAGGAGTTGTTTTAAAATCTTTTAAAGTAGACCATTGTAAGCGCTTGTCAGTCTTCACAAAGTTTTGGACTATTATGTAAAAGACTAACTTTCCTTGGGAAAATTAATACTATCAGATATTTCTAGATTAAAACAATTAATACTAAGAATGGTAATGAAATTATGCCAGTCTTTGTTATAAATGCAGTGTAGGATCACGATGATTATATTTTTTGAAGAATCATAAATGGTAATTCTATTCCAATTTTGAATGAGACGCGTAAATCTACTTTATTGGTGTACAATAAAGTATATTCTATTCTATTCTATTCTAAATCAGACTACGATCAAGCCAAGTTAATAGTAAATAAGCAAGACGGAACTAAGAATACGCCTCTCATAAAAATATAAGCCAGTCAAGAAAGCTGCAAGCGACACTGTCAGCCCAGGGTGCGCCAGACGTACTTTAATTTCGTCACTAAATGGTCATATCTACGGCTGAATACCAATATTTAACACGGAGTGACTGCCATCAGACCTCCGCAACGCAGTTACTGGGTAATGCCGATATCCTAAGCTTAGACCGGTTGTCAGAGTTTCGGGCTTCTAAGGGCTCTTACGCAACTATAACGCACTGCAAACGCGACGTTCATAAAATTGTAGTATGCAGACGACGACTTTTTCGCGAGCTGTCGACGCGCTCGTAGCGCGGAGTTACATCAATACAAATGCGCTGGCACGGCGCGTCTCTTTAGCTGCAAACAAATACGTACAGCGCGTTTTAATCCAAGGAGAGCTGCTCACGCGTGTCAGTAGCGCGTTTCTCGTGAGTTTGCAGCGATGCAATCGCAAGTAATCTGCCTATTTCAAGTTTAGCAGCGCCGACAACGCGCGATAGCGAAACGCGCATCGACGGGGCGCCTGAAAAAAACGTGGTGAGTAAGAGCTCTTAGTACCTGTAACGACTGTCATAGGTCATCCAGGACTAATGGTTTAACGAGCTCTCCGTGGCACGGAGGGGTCTTGGTGTTTAAGCAAATCGTATGATCCGCTCGATTATTAATTAGCCACGAGCCCGACACTAAAAGGCACAAAGAATGTATTAAAAACAAAACAGTCTTCAACGTACAACAATAAAACAAGCAATAAGTCTAAACACTTCCGTTAACACGCTCTCACGGCGAAGTTTTACAAAGAAACTAAACAAAAATGAGGTGACGTCGAAATTCAGTGTTTTAACTAGTTTCCACATGTTTATTGCAAACTCTTGCCGATATTGTGAGACTAAACGCAAACCGCTACTATCGGTCTATTATCGAGCTGTAGTACAATAACTGAATTTGAGGAGCTCGTGGCTCGGATCATATGATTTGCCAGGTTAAGCTGCGCTTGCCGCGGTCAGTCCGTGGATGGGTGACCATTCGTTACACATCGAGACCCCTCCGTGCCTCGGACAATACGTTGAACGGTCGGTTCCGGGTGTTATTTGGGTACTTATGACAGTCATTGCGGGTAGTTGGAAGCCCGAAAATCTGACAAAACCGGTCTAACTTTAGGGTATCGACAGTGCTCAGTAACTGGGTTGCGGAGGTCTGATATCAGTAGTTCCGTGTAAAATACGAGTATTTAGCTGCATCTGGTTAGACTGGACGCTGACCCCAACATATTATAGTTGGGAAAAGGCTAGGCAGAACGAATATTTAATTTTTGTATGTATGGAAATTATCGTAAATCGTGTAGTGCCTGACTTAAAGAATAGCACTACCCTATCTCTTCCCGTGGGTGTCGTAAAAGGCGACTAAGGGATTCTCTAGAGGATGGGCAGCAGCGTTCTCTGAGTACTTTAACATCAATACTGCGATCGCTAACCCGCCTGCCAAGCGTGGCGATTATGGCAACCCCCCCCCCCCCCCCTCTTTTGGGGGAGGCCTATGTCCAGCAGTGGACGTCTTTCGGCTGAATGATGATGATGATGGAAATTAAAATAACCGTTTATTTAAATTTTAACACACGTGATGATGGTATTCCATATTCTTCCTTATTATAGGCGATGACTAGGGTATCATAACAGGAGGATAGACTGTGTTGTTTTGCTAGAACAAACGTTGTTCAGACCACGGTCTACGACAATTCAAATGCATCAAATAAAAAAAAAACGTCATCGGTCTTTAAAAAAAGCTCAAAAAAGACACCAGCAAAGACACAAGGGGGAGACCTGCGCAGTCGACGTCATGATGGTTCAAGTTATTTGCCGGGAACTTTACCGCGATTGCCACGATGAGTACTTTAATGTTACGGTTAATGTTTGAACACGTTTGAGCAACGTAAGACTTTTTAACACGCTCAGTGCCTGGTGCCCTCCAGGAGGGTACTCTGTAGTCGCATTCGCCATGCCGGGTGCCCTCGTGGAGAGCTCATTATAAATGCAGGTTTTTCTTGGAAAATTCACCGTCTTGAAACAAGCAAACACCTAATTTACGACGTAGTAGCGTATTTTTTAAGGTTTTTAACCTAATGCTAGGAACCCTCCTCGAGGGTTCACTCTTAGCGCAAACGTAATGCTGAGGACCCTCCTGAAAGGTCCACTTGCAATATGTATGGCAGCATGGCATATGAGCTCCATGAAAAGTGTGGTGGATTCGAATGTGTTAAGAAAGCCTAGTTTTTTTAATTTTTTATTCTTTACGTTGATAGACCATGTTCTGAACAACACGTTTGTTCTAGTAAAACAACCAATTAAATGTCAGCGTGTATAATAGATAATGAGTCTGGAAACATAATTACTAACAATTGTGGTCACTACATATTGATGTTATTAATATTTAATAGAAAATGGTTTAAAATTTCATCAAAATTACCACATGCTAATTTAAAAGCTTGAAAATGGTATATCAATTATCCGCTAACCGAAAGCTAATTATTTATGTAAATTATTAAAAACACTGATGCGGTTCGACGAGGCAAGCCATTTTTCAGGCATGTCATTAATTTATTAGCATAATTACACTGTTTAGGTACTTTTATTATTTTATCCTACTAATATTATGACACTTAAAGTTTATGAATGTATGAGTTTATGAGATATAGAGGGATTCCCTATACCCCTCTGGCTCTCATATATACACGACGAAACACAGTAAACTGCTTGGCGCCGGAATTCAATGTGAGGGTGGTAGCTAGCGAGGCGGACCTTATAGATCAGGTGTGGACAAACTACGGCCCACGAAGGGTTTTAATGTGGTTTAATGTGGTAAAATTATTTCACATAGAACGGCTCTTATAAAATTATAGTACCTACTAACTTTTGCCCGCAGCTTCGCTTGCGCGAAATTTTGAACCCGTTAAGTGACGATTTTCCAGACAAACTTTCATCCTGTTCAACTCCCTTATGGGTTGAATTTCGAAAAATCCTTCATTATTCCTTGTCTACATTATAAAGGAAACCTCTGTGCAAAATTTCAGCTTTCTAGGTCCAAGGGTTTGGGCTGGGCGTTGATGAGTCAGTCAATCAGTCAGTCATTCAGTCAGGACTTTTCTTTTTATTTATTGTATAGATTAGTCGTAATAAAATAAAAACGATCAAATTACATTCCCGAGGTTTTCACAGGCGACGATATCCACTAGGCACACCGCCTTCCTATACCCTATATTCTATCTTTTTCCTTCATAAAAGTTTACATACCTGAAGACACTTGGTCATCTTCATCCTCTATCTTTCCCAGTATGACTCCACACGCACACAGGACCAGCAGCAGCGGTCCCCGAATATTCATATCTACTGTTAGCACTGAACGCGGTTTTGATTTAGATTGCTCGGTTCACTATGCAGACTCACGAACGAATACAGTCGAACGGCTGTAAAAGTTTTTTTTGTACAAAATGCTGAAGCTTGTTTTTAGGTTGGTCACGTGTTTAAATTCATGTTATGGCGGATGTGTAGTGTTTATGTGTTACAGTTTGAGAGTGACTGATTTGGCTCTCAATGAAGGGATTAATCGCGATCGGAGATGTCCACAGAGTTAGAAAGATTTTTGTGGGTAGAAAGGTTTTTTTTATTTGTTTTGTAAGCTTAAATGGAATAAACAGTATGGGTCAAATGACTAAAGAAGTGTATAGTATTGATTGTTTTTTTTATTAAAATTCTAATTTATCTTGTAGAAAAAAAAAACATGAGCGCTAGTGCAACTACTGTTTAAATAAATGCGAAATCGCGCAACGAAGATGTGCGCCTAAGGACCAAAAATCAATAATTATTTGGAAAAAAGAAATGATGTCTAGTATTTTTACACGACTGCCCAAAAAAAACAGTGAATTAAAATATAGAAATTGTGACAAGTGACTAAAAAATTAAAATAATAAGTCAAAAAATAAATATAATATCTGAAATTCAGATGTAGTCGGGGAACCTAAAATTTCAAAATACTCAAAATTGTTTCCAAAAAACTGTCCCCCGACTGCATCTGAATTTAAGATATTATATTAAAAAAATGACTTTTTAATCACTTACTATTTTTTCGAAAGTCGCGTTTTAAATATTTTTATTATTTAATTCTGATATCTATCAAATACGATAAAAATATAACCCATATAACATAAAAAATTAAACATAATTTAAAAAAAAAAACGCCAAATCCACTACTAAACTATTCATAGGTGTGTACCAGGGCGTCAGAAATCGCAGGATGTTTTCATTTTGCAGCCAATGTTTGTGTCAACAAAGATTCTAGAACGGCAGTTTCGGCGAAATGTTGCTGCGAACGAGCCATAGTGTTTCCTTTACGATGCCACATAGAAATCGGCGATACGACCGACTTTTTGTACGTATTGCTTCGCCGTGTCAATTTGCTTAAGGCGTTGGTAAATGTTTATTATTCGAGGGGAAGTCGCTATCTGTTTATTTTCTTATCTAAGTGGTGAGTTTGTGGAGGAAACTGATTTTATACTGAATGGTTTGTTTTTTCTTATGATTTCCTGGTAGTTAAAGCAGTTGGTATTATTTTGTAAAGTGTATTTTTATCGGTGGAAAAGAGATTTCTTTATCTTGTTCCATTATGCTGTCTTTGTAATCTTAGCTATTATTGAGATGATTGACTTGACGCATGTCCAGTTTTGTATATTCAGATGTATGAAAGAAAGAAAAAAAAATATTCGCGCCAACATGACGCACAAAAAAAAAGTAAAGAAAATAAAAAAAAAAGTTGAGGATTGTATGTATGACACAAGTGGGAACCTGCCTATTGCACAAATTACGCAGACGCAAGCGGCGAAGCCATATACACCAATCGCTTTTATATAATTTGTAATACGAAATACCCAGTTCTACACGACTAAATGAATTAAATATTGTACTAACTCCGACATAGCTGACAGCTTAGCGTAGCTTCGAATATGCTATCGTATCCCCTGGGTCACGCGGCGACTAAGTAATTAAACCTCTATATCTCTGCGATACAACTGTGAAGCTACAGGTGCTGAGATCGATGCTCTGTAGTGTCATTCTGTAAGAAACCCACTTCAATATCGACGGTTAGCTCGACATTCATAATGTCACAGTATGGATAATAGAAGCAAATAACACACAGATAATCGACAGTATAATCAATAACGCGTAGTTTTGTTATCCACGCTGTGTCACGATAAGTGTCTAATTGACAGTCGCGATCGAGGTGAGATTCTTACAGAATTGCACTGCTGGTCGGGCAAAAGTGTATAATCTGTACATAGTATAAAACAAAGTCGACTCCCGCCGTCTGTACGCTTAGACATTTAAACTACGCAACGGATTTTGATGCGGTTTTCATTAATAGACAGAATGATTCAAGAGGAAGGTTTATATGTATAACACATATCTACATTGCACCCGTACGAAGCTGGGGCGGGTCGCTAGTGTTATAAAAGTTTTTAGGTATCATGGTGGCCACAGTCTACCTATATCTTACTCCTTACAGTCGGTCAACGTAGAACACTGTCGCAGAGCAATCGTGCGGGGGGTTGCGGGGTGAAGGGGCGGAGGTTATGTCCCGAGTAGCCATACTGCATACTTGGGACATAACCTCCGCCCCTACATAATTTTGACATTTCATAGGACCTGTCAAATGTATGGGCGTTGACCCAATGTTAGTAAGTAGGTACACTGTGGTATGGCCATGTGATGCGGAGGAATGAGGAACATGTCGTGAGGAAAGTCTTGAGTATGAATGTGGATGGTTATAAGTGGTCGATCAAACTGCACTAGAGGGTGCGGGGGCGGGCGCGGGCACTTGGGTCTTGGCGTCTGTGTGTTCACAGTAGTGCCTAACGAGCTATCATACGACACTTCGACGGGTGAATCAAAATGGTTTAGAACCACACGCGCAGTCACCTAACAGACGCTATATCACTGTGAACGATACGGGCGGACTGAGCCATTAGAAACATCCGCGCCACCCGCGCCCGCGCCCGCCTCATGAATACGCGCAGCTCGCGGGGGCACTGTGAATGCAACTGGCGTCTACATACATTTTGATTTACATGCGCCCGCGCTAGCACCCGCGCCCGCCTCCTCTCTGAAGGAGTACTATGAGTAGAGGAAGGCCAAAGAAACGGTGGATAGATAATGTAAAAGATTATATGACTAGAAAGAGGGTGACTACTGAGATGACGGCTAATAGGGATGTATGGAATCAAAATACATGCTTCTCCGACCCCAAATACGTTGGGATATGGGCAGGAGGATATTGATAATGATGATAAAAAAGTTTTTAGGTACAGCTGGGGTCTCTAAGGCCTCTTGTTCACGGCACGGTTTTTTAACCATACGGCGTATTAGCCGCGCCGTAGAAAAATCGTGTAAGCTTGTACACGACACGGCAAACCACCAGCCAAAACTGATTTATATCCATTTTGTTACACAAAATCAGCGTTGGAAAGCTGTCATGCAATAATTGCCCGTACCGAAAATGTCCTGTGCCGTTAAAAAACTCTCATAGACTATCATAAAACACTAATGTAAATCAGAGCTTGCGCAAAAGAGGAGTATCGACGGTGCATACGGTGGCGCAGGGGGTCTACTCCTTAAGCACGAAGTCCGTGGTTTCAGCCTTAGTTACGAGCGTTTCCTACTCCATATCACCTACGGACATACGATTATTTCGGGGCCCGAACTAAGAATGAATGACAACACGATTTGACAGTTGTCTCTACTACCGATGTGTTTTTACCCGTCCGAAAAGTTGAACTTGACACTTGTTTTGTTCACTCCTACGTTTCGGGCTAATTTCGGACGGGCGACTAACTTCTTTGACGGACTTAGGGAGTAGACCCCCAGGCGTGCCGTTGTGCCGCCATGTTCATCAACAAACTTCTATAGTAGTCCATACAACACTGATGACCGTGGGTGGGATACTCAACTTCAAAAACCAAAACGTCAACAATCGAAACATCAACACCATATAATCAACAGTTTAATTTTTCAATGAATCAGAATAACATTAGCTTAAAACATAAACGGTTCAAAATGTCAACACTTCAGATGAGCAACGAATCTGAATGTCACTGATTTATTACATTATATTACGTAAATTGTTCACTTAATCAACAGTTTAGAAAATCGATGTTAAACTAAATATCGTGAAATATTCAGTCATAATATAATATTCGTCGATTATAATTCGATCTGATCTTTCAAAATTATGTTGGCCACCGGTTCAGAATAAGGGACTCACAATAGAAAACCAGACATTTCAGTATGTTATGTTTAACAATGTCTGCGAAAAATTAAACTGTTGATTATATGGTGTTGATGTTTCGATTGTTGACGTTTTGGTTTTTGAAGTAGAGTATCCCACCCGATGACATGAAAAAACGTGTGTGAACAAGAGGCCTAATTGTGCCAATAAATGCTGAAGTCGAAACAATAGTGTCTAACAATATGGAACTAATGGGACCTATACTGTTAAGATAAATTCCCTGCCAAGTATAATTATCCAACTGCTTCACATTACCACAGTAGATAAATATACAGTAAAACATCTTCATACAAACGTGCCGCTCTCGGTTTGAATGTGTGCGTGCGCGCCGTGCGCCATGTCGGCACGCGATTTCACGCACACGCTAGCAGAATATATGGGGGAATAAGGAGGCGGCAGTGCGGGCTGTGCAGCGCGACTGTGATAGAGATGGAAAAAACGGCTTAATTTTTGTAAGCGTTTAAACGTTGTACTTTTTAAAATAAGCGCGCTTAAAAAAAAGCTTTTTCGTTTAAACGCTTTTTCGTTTAAACGTTGAAGTCTAAGCGTGAAATTGTTACGTTGTGACGACAACGAAAAGCGCAAAGCGTTCTGTCTGCTTAATGCGGATTTCGTTGTCGTTTAATTAAATTTGAAATTAAAACTTATAGCATCAGACAAAAATGTTAACTTATTTTATTCTGTTTTTAAGGAATCAACGAACTTTCCTTCGTACTTAACAGGCTTAGGACTGTCTGGAATCAATGATCCAGGCGTACTTAAAAGTTCATTGATTTTATGTACATTATTTACAGTTAAGTATTTACATAATTTTCTTCAATTTCCATTGATTATATGAAGATAAGTTTTTTGTTTTCTTTTTTATTGTCATTTGTATATACATAATCACAGTTTTTTTACATTTTCTCAATTTACATTGATTTTATGCAGTTTTTTTTTATTGTTTTCCTTTTTATTGCTATTTTTATAATCATAGATAATCACCATCATTTATTTATTTTTCTATTTATATTGATTTTATGAAGTTTTTTTATAGAACAAACATAACTGTTTATGATATATTTTTTCTATTTACAGAATTCAGGAACATCAGTTTTTTTACTTTAGAGGTAGTCAAGCGAGTTCTTCTTTCTGAGACCATGTACCCCGCTTTTGAGAAAACTCGTTCACATGGTACGGATGTAACCATAATATTACCACTAGCAATAAATATGTTATATAAACTTGGGTAGATGGTTTTGTGCTCTTTCCACCATTTTATTGCACAATCTGTTCGAGGTAAGATGTTCTCTCGAAAATACATATTTAGTTCATCTATGGCCTTTTCCTCTGCTGTTTTAGGTTGACAAGACGACAAAACTTTCGAATCAAATTTTCCCCACAAAGATGAACAAGAAATCGTATTAGAATCAGATGCAGCTGCAGCAGCAACAGGAGCGTCTTGAGATTGGTAGGCAATGAGCTTTCTGAGTAATTTCGTCTTTGCGACCAACATTGTTTCATGATCTTCAAAGGCGTGGTGCTTGAAGCGGGGGTCTAACAGGGTGCAAATTGCAATCGCTTCATTTTGTTCTATGTTCCCAAATCTTGCAGATAATCCCTGCTTTAAATCTAAGATCAGGTGGTTGACACATTCATAGAAGTTCTTTTGTAGTAATTGGTCACAAACTGTGATTAGCCCAGCTGCTAAAACAACTGCCTTACTCGCTAGTAGGTATGTCTCGCCACTCATTATTTTTGTAGCGTCTTCAAACGGTTTGAGCACCTCGCAGATCTGGCTTATGCAGTTCCACTCTTCGAGCGGTATGACGGGAAGATCAGCATTTAGGTTTGGTATGGTAGCTCTCAAAGCTTCTTGAAGAGATGCAAACCTCTCGAGCATTTGATAGGTTGAGTTCCATCGGGTAGGAACTGCCAGCAGAAGGCTTTTTGGTTGGGCTACATTTTGGGCAGTTTGTTGATATTTTTGCAGCCTCTCTTTGGCGATGGTGCTGCGCTTAAAATGCGACACAGTTCTTTGAACTTTGCCGATTGTGTGTGTAATTTCTTCATCTGCCAAAGCTGATTGCACGATCAAGTTTAATTTATGCGCGAAACAACCGAAATGAGGTATTTCCAATGTTCTTGCAGCTGCTATCATATTAGAAGCATTGTCAGTAACCATCAAATTTACTTTGGTGGTTATGTCCCATTCGCTAAAAATCGCCCTTAATTCAGCAGCTAATCTTTCACCTGTATGGTGACCTTCAACAGCCGCACATTGGATAAGAATGCTTTGAAATTGTAGCGTGTCGCTATCGATAAATGTCCCGTTACTGCCATGTACGACTCCATATTTCTTGAGGTCCAACAGTCTACCGTTACACACATACTTTTACATCGTTGTCGTACCAAGGCCTGAACTTCAGCCAGTCGTTCGCTGTACTCAGCCGACAACAAGACATTTGACAGTGTCTTCCTGTTAGGCAGTTCATAACTGGGGTTAATAACTGACACAAACTCTTTAAATCCTTCATCTTCCACAATACTAAAAGGCTGGAAGTCTGTTGTCATTAATTTTAATAATGATCTGTCAATTTTTTTCTTTTCATCAGGTCTTATTTGTCTAGGTAAATATGCCGCCATTGAACGTTGTCTGGGTTGCTGATTTGTTTTAGCAGGATTTAAAATAACGATTCCTTCATGACTCGAGCCAGCCGCACTGGAAGTTTCGCCACCTCCACCACCACCAGCACCACCGGCATTGGTTATAGAATTTTGTGCGTTACCTTCCCGGCCACTAATTTCTCCTGATGAAGCTGCAGCCTGAACCACCCGAGTGCCAGAAGTGCTCGGCCGAACTAAGCTCCGAGAAAGATACTCATTGTATACACTAACATGTTTTAATTTTAAATGTTGTTTTAAATTTGTTATTGTGGTTTTGAACGATAAATTTTTCTTGCAAATATTGCATTCTGCAACTTTGTCGTCCTGGTTACGTGCAAAATACTCCCACACGAGTACATTATTGTTTTTCGACATGATTAAAAAAACTAACACTAAATGTTACATGTACAAAACTTAAATTAATATTTACAAACTTTGATATTAAATAAACAAACGTGACAAACACAACCACACCAACAAACAAGCAAGCAAGCCCACCGCAGTCCGTGCACCAAAATTAACGCGCACTTACCCCCACAGTGAAAAGCGTACTAGACTTTTGTTTAAACGTAAACGAAAAAAGCGTCTGATTAACCAACTCAATTAAAAATTATAATGTGCAACGCTTTTTGGTCGCATATTAAACGAATGAGGTGCTGTCTCTAGTGACAAAAGCTTGAAACATTTGATACTGTCACGTGCTTCATAAGCGTGCTCATAGATGGCGTGCATCTTTGTTTAATGAGAAACTTGAAACGTCGTCATGTCGTTTGCCAAAAAAGCGTGATCACTTTTTTAAGTGAAAAGCGTATAACGCTTAAACTTTTAAGCGTGCTTACACGCTTATAATTTTAAGCGCGCTTAAATAAGCGCTTTTCGTTTAAACGTCCATCTCTAGACTGTGAGCACGCGCGTACGCTACATGACCGCTTGCGTTCGTCAACTCTCGCCAGCGCGGGCGGCGGACACTTGTCGTAAATTACGAGTATCATGACTTCAAAAAGGGGAAAAAAATATTGTAGTGTTTTCGGGTGCCTCAATAATGATTTCGCAAACCCGGACTTATCATTCTTCATACTTCCTACTCAACCAGAAATGTAAGTACCTACTTATACTTAAATATTATTAGAAAATATGGTATTGTATTGTTTATTTCACAGTTTATTTGCTTTATTAAGAGCGTAGCCGAGTCGCATTTTTCTGAATACTATGTTTAGAGCTAAAGTTTATTTTAAGAAGTCTAGTTTTACTATAAAATAGAGGATTGAGTACGAAACATCGTTTTGGTAAACATATTTTTCGCGTAGGTATAGTTGTAATAAGGACAATTTCACAATAATTAATATTGCAAATTAATTACTTTTGAAATTATTATGTTTTCTATTGTCTGATGTGTTGTTCAATCCAAATATGGTTCCGGTAGTCTGACGATCGACTTATATACTTGTGTGTACATCGCATTTTTTTGGCCGGCGTTCGGGTCGGCCACTTGACGCTTGTTTTTGTTTCGCTTATCGTATGAAAAAAATGTGTTAAGAGGTCTGTTCTTTTTGTTTATTATTGTAAGGTGATGTGTATTATACTAAATGCAACAGTTATTTTTGATATGGTTTCATTTTGTAAATATAACGACTTTTGACGACAACCCTGGGTATCAACGCAAGAGTAGGCTAATAACTCGGCGGGCGGCCTTAGATAACCTACTGTATATTTATCTACTGTGACATTACCTTTTCACAATCTACCACTTTATAGGGAAGAATTTGTTGAAAGTTGAAACTTAGTTCCAAGAACATCAAATTACCATAAACTCTTTGTAAGTAATGAGCTCCTAGTACATTACTTCGTATCGAAGTAACTTCTCTCGTTTATCCCCGACGCAAAAAGAGGGGTGTTATCCTATCTGCGGAAAATAAGTACCTATCTAAAAAGAACGGCCAAGTGCGAGTCGGACCTTGGAAGGAAAGGTATTAAAGTTATTAAGTCTGATTTCTAAAAAAACTACGCTAGTAACAGACATTGTTTTATTTTTCCTGTAATATTTACATAAACTTCTATTAACTCGATTTATTTTTCACTCTGCAAACTTCGTAGAAAAGTTACCTATTTTTACAGAAAATTTTCATCATAAGTCAAAAACCATCGTACCACCATACCATACCAACCACCATAAATGAAACTAAAAATATGTTTTATATACAGGGTGTTAACGAATTCGTGTAATTTCTTCATATCGCGTGATCTACTGGTGACACTGATTGACCCTGCATAGGTTTTTTTCAGAATCAACAAAAAAAGTTTTCAAAAAATGAACCATGGTATTCTGTATCTGAGTAATTTTAGCGTCCCAAGTTAACTGACTGCGTGGAGGGATATCGTGCTACTCGTGCCCGTCAGCCGTGTCGCCGCGCCTTCATTCATTTATGCATGGCATCGAAATTTTCGATGAAATAAAAAAAGGCCAGTGAAAAAAAGTTTTTTTATTTTTTATCAATCTTAATCCCATGCGGGGTTAATCTATACCATTAATAGATTATGTGGTTTGAAGGAATTACACGAATTCGTTTACACCCTGTAGTGCAAATGAAGCCCTTTCAAATGATATCGCAAATGACCTAGTAACCCCATTTTTAAATTCAACCCCCACTTCGGTCCCAATTGCAATGTTTTTTTTTTTTATAATTTTTTCACTTACAATCTAGATGGACACAGGGGCGGATTTGATACGTTGGCTGTCCTAGCCCTATGAAATATTGCCGCCCCCTACTCGCTGTAAATCACGAAAAATTAAATGAACTATATAGGAATTAAATTAAAATAAAAAACAACGAAAGTCAGTAAATGATAAAATTATCTCAATCAGTGTTTCAAATACTGATGCTTACCATTTCTATATTTAAGTAATAATGAATCGTTATTCACAAAAGGTTTGCGAGATGCTATGGACACATTTTTGAGTTTTTACATTTGAGTGAAGTTTATTGAGTTTGAGTTGGCGGATAGGTTCACAGAAGACACGACTACGAAAAGAAAAAAAACCCACCAAATTTTGCCGCCCCCTAAATTTTGCCGCCCTAGGCCCGGGCCTACCTGGCTTATACGGAAATCCACCCCTGGATGGACAAGCAGTATTTATTATATCTATTCCAAATTTCAAGTCGATAAGCATTAGTAGTGTCTGAAATAAGCACTTGTGAGACAGATGGACGGACATAGTGGCATAAACAGGGTTCCTTTTTAAAATTTTAGTAGGCAACCCTAAAAAGATGGCGGGCAAGATATTGCATTGCATATTCTCATATTTCATAAAAAAACCGGCCAAGTGCGAGTCGGGCTCCCGCACAAAGGGTTCCGTACATAAAAATCATGTCTGTAGTATGGGAGCCCCCTTAAATATTTGTTTCATTTTAATTTAATTATTTATTTTTAAAGTGAATGTATAACTTAATATTCTTTGAATATTTCAAGCGTCTACTTGTTGCCATTATCAATATCGAGCAAAAACGAGCAAAAAAATCATACGGGAGCCCCCTTAAATATGTATTTTATTCTGTTCTTTAGTATTTGTTGTTATAGCGGCAACAAAAATTTCTGTTGCCACTGAGTTGAAATTTTCACAGATGATGTATTTATACATCATCTGTGAAAATTTCAACTGTCTAACTATCTCGGTACATGAGATACAGCCTGGTGACAGACGGACAGACGGACAGTGGGGCCTTAGTAATAGGGTCCCGTTTTACCCTTTGGGTATGGAACCCTAAAAAAATTTCAAAACTTTTAAACAAGATCTCATTAGATCTGCTCTCCTGATACAAAAATCCTTCACATTTGCCTCTCGGCCTATTTTAAGGGACAAGATAAACCGAAGGGATGTAACAGGATGTCATCGGAGCAGGCACTTGTTAGATAACGACCCATTAACGCCAAGAGTGGCTATTAAGGCCAAGGAGTCAGTTACGGCTATTGCAGACAGATTTTGTTTGGGGTTATGTTGGTCGGTAACGATATTAATGGGCGATAATTGGTATCAGAATGTATATTCTGAGGATAATAGTATGGTATTGCATAGTAGATAGTAAACTAAGTAAAAGCTTTGTCAAGAGTGGAATGCAAAAGGACTTGTTGAAGACAGTGGCAGACTTAACCTGTCGGAGGCCCATCCGTGTTCCTCCTAGTGCCCTTTGCGTTCCAGGGCCCTGGTAACTCTTTCGAACAAATTCCGCAACCCTGGCAGGCACTGGCCCTGGCGGACCCCGTCTACAATGCTGACGACATCTCTTTGAGGCGCGCGTGGAATACAACGCGCCGTCGACCCGGGCCTGGTTCTGATTGGACGGCGAGCCACCCAACGTTCGCCGTCCGCAAGCCCGCGCCTACGGTGGCCGTGAATCACCCTGCGACTCCCGATGCCCGGGCCGTCTTCTGTTGCGGCGGCTGGGGCGTGAGGTTTGTCTGTCCCTCACGCGTTTCGCCTCCTCCTTCGCTAGCATTACTGCTCCGCAGAAGGAGATGACTGCTTCCCATGCCCCCTCGCTTCGACCCTGTCGGAGGCCCGGGATGGCTATTAATGCGGAGGCCCCCCGAATGGCGTAGCTATATGGGAAAGGGCCCCAGCGCTGAAAGTGAACTAAGCCCCCCTGACCATTGCCAGCGTCCTTTAACATTCACGTGACTGATCGGTGACGTGAGTGATGTGTGTGAGTGTACCCTTATTTGGAACTAGCTTTCGCCCGCAGCATCGCTTGCGTGAAATTTTGAACCCGTTAAGTGACGATTTTCCATACAAACTTTCATCCCCTATTTAACTCCCTTAGGGGTTGAATTTTGAAAAATCCCTTCTTAGTGGATGCCTACGTTACAAAATGAACCTACTGTCAAAATTTCAAGTTTCTAACCCCAGCGGTTTAGGCTGTGCGTTGATAGATCAGTCAGTCAGTCAGCTTCTCCTTTTATATGTATACTAGCTGTTGCCCGCAGCTTCGCTTGCGTGAAATTTTAAACGCTCTTTAAGCCCTTTTTAAATGTAGGTCCCCTTATTGCTTTAAAAGTACCAGATTTTTCATAAAACTTGCAAACCTTATTTCACCTCCTTAAAGGTTGAATTTGTAAAAACGCTCAAACTTAAGTACATTTATTTCTAACCAGAAACCCTATTATTTGATTTCATGCTCTTTTTAACTTCAGAAAATCTTTCATCCCGTATTCCACCCCTCAGTGGTAGAATTTCCAAAAATCCTCAAAAACGTGTATATTTATTTGTCTTTGAAAGTCTAAATGTATAATTCCATGCTTCTTACTTCAAAACTACCAGATTTCTCATACGAACTTTCAACACTTATTTCACCCCTTTAGGGGTTGAATTTCCAAAAACCCTAAAACATATATGTACATTTATTTCTAACCAAAAATCTTAATTTTTAATTTCATGCTTCTTACTTCAATAATGACGGACTTGCATACAAACGCTAATCATCCTTTCCACCCCCATAGTGGTTGAATTTCGAGAATTCCTTTCTTAGTGGATGTTTACGTTACAAAAAGAACCAACTATCCAAATATCATGTTTCAGTCAGTACCTTTCTCTTTATATTAGAAGAAGACAAACAATTATCCAATACGACTCGCGCGCCACCTATTGTACGTTGAAGGTACTATGTCAGAAACTTTTGCGTGAGTAACAACAACTATACAAAGTTTCAACTCAATCGGATGAACGATGCGTATTTTTATTTACAATTATCCGATACGACTCGCGCGCAACCTCTTGTACGTTAATAGTACTATATCACAAACTCTGGCGCTAGTGCCAACATCAACTGTACGAAGTTTCAACTCAGTCGGATGAACGATGTGAATTTTTATTTAATGGTGCTCCCACACTGGTGTTACAAAATGTTTACAAACATTTTCTAACATTAAAACATTGACTAAAAATGTAAGAAAAAGATAAAAATATCGGATAGTAATAAATTTAATCTATCTATTAATAGATTTTAGATAATATTTTAATACATTTTTTTTATTTATGTTTCTTTATAAAATGTTTACTAATGTTAGTAAACATTTTGTAACACCAGTGTGGGAGCACCATAAAACCATCCGATACGACTCACGCACCACCTCCAATATTACGGTGATGGTACGGTCAGCATCAAAAGTAGCTGTACATTTGAGTTTTTAAACTTTGCATTAATTAGATAACTAATTGATAGGAAGTAAAAAATGTAAGGCATACTTAGAGCTATATCTAGCAGCTCTAGGTATCTATTAAACCTTTTGTTTTAAAATAATTCGTTTTCTAATTAATGCCAAGTTTAAAAACTCAAATGTTCAGCTACTTTTGATGCTGACCGTACCATGCCAGAAACTTTCGCGCAAGTGTCAACAATAAAAAAACTTTCATCCTCTATTTCACTCTCTAGGGATAGATTTTTCAAAAACCATGAAACACGTGTATGTTTAATGCTTCTTACTTCAAGAGTACCAGACTTCTTACACAAACTTTCATCCGCTATTTTACCCCCTTAGGGGTTTAATTTATAAAAACGCTCACACACTTTCATTTATCCTAAATCCGAAACGCTATTATTAAATTTCATGCTTTTAACTTCAAGAAAACTTTCACCTCCTATTTCACGCCCTAGGGGTAGAATTTACAAAAACGTTCAAATACGTGTATTTATACCTAGCCAGAAAGCCGTCATTCATTTGATTTCATGCTTTTAACTTCTTAGAAACTTTTATCCTCGATTTCACCCCTTAGGGGTAGAATTTCCAAAAACCCTGAAACACGTGTATTTTTATTTCTGACCAGTAACCTAAATATTGAATTCGATGCTTCTTACTTCAAAAGTACCAGATTTCTCATACAAACTTACAACACTTATTTCACCCCCTTAGGGGTTGAATTTCCAAAAACCCTGAAACACGTGTACGTTTATTTCTGACCAGTTACCTAAATATTGAATTCCATGCTTCTTACTTCAAAAGTACCAGATTTCTCATACAAACTTACAACACTTATTTCACCCCCTTAGGGGTTGAATTTCCAAAAACCCTGAAACACGTATACGTTTATTTCTGACCAGTAATCTAAATATTTATTTCCATGCTTCTCACTTCAAAATTACCAGATTTCTCATACAAACTTACAACACTTATTTCACCCCCTTAGGGGTTGAATTTCCAAAAACGCTTAAACACGTGTACATTTACTCCTAACCAGAAACCTTAATACTTAATTTCATGCTTCTTACTTCAAAAATGACGGGCTTGCATACAAACGTTAATCGCCCTTTTCACCCCCTTAGGGGTTGAATTTCGGGAAATCCCTTCTTAGTGGATGTTTTCGTCACGTAAGGAACCTACTGTCCAAATTTCATATTTCCAGCTTTAGTGGTTTAGGCTCTGCGTTGATGAATGAAATGTCAGTCAGTACCAGTCTCTTTATATATAAGAAGATATAGTATGTATAGATTTGACTTAGGAGAGGACTTCGAGAGATTTGGAGGCCCCTACACCGGCGGCCCGGGGCGGACCGCCCCTGCCGAATAAATTCTAAGTCGTACCATAGTTCCACTATATTACAAGCCTTGACCACGGGAACGAACGTTCGTCGTACTGCTATTATCACCATTGTTCTAAAAACAGAAATCATTACTATTATCTACTCTGTTTCGCTACTATTTCAATTTAGTTCCGAGAAAATCTTATCGAAGGGAGAACGTATCGAAAACGAAAAAGTATTATGTTAACCGAAAGAATAAAAAATGTGCCTTATTAATTCTGATATTTTGCCCAATCGTGATAAAACACGATTCCGTATGCAATGTGTACGTCCATCCGTCATGACGTATCGTATTTTATGACGAATGATTAATGACGGAACCCGTGTGAATGAGCCCTTACATGTCATTGAGAACAAAAGCCTAACAACACTCAACACATCAGTTAGATATATTATCTCTATCTATAAACATCTCTCCAAAACTCTCCGTCACATTGTATCTAATCGTGTTTGAACCATTTGCCAGATAATCGTGAGGCGACCGTCCCTAAAAGGTAATTGGATCGATTGGGTTACATGACATCTGACCTGTATTGGCACGTTGCGGGGAGTTACCCTTTTGTCTTGTTAATGGGGGTCTAAGGACCAAGGAGCAATAAGGAAGTATCTTCGAATTTCTATGTGGTTGTCTTAGTTTTCCCGACTTTTGTCACAGTTTACTTTGTCGCAGATCATTTGTAATCAATTAATTTACTTTTGGCCGTTTTTAGGGTTCCGTAAACAAAGGGTAAAACGGGACCCTATTACTAAGGGTCCGCTGTCCGTCTGTCTGTACGTCTGTCACCAGGCTGTATCTCATGAACTGTGATAGTTAGATAGTTGAAATTTTCACAGATGATGTATTTCTGTTGTCGCTATAACAATAAATACTAAAAAATAGAATAAAATAAACATTTAAGGGGGCTCCCATATAACAAACGTGATTTTTTTGCTCGTTTTTGCTCGATATTGATAACGGCAACAGGTAGACACTTGAAATTTTCACAGAATATTTAGTTATATATTCACTTTAAAAATAAAGAATTAAATTAAAATAATCCCATACAGATACAACAGACATGATTTTTTTGCCGTTTTTATAGATAATGGTACGAAACCCTTCGTGCGCGAGTCCGACTCACACTTGGCTGGTTTTATTTAAAACCTCCCTAGTAGGAACAGTTTTTTTTGTTCTAAACAGGGTGCTAAAATATTAATTCCAAGAATTTTGTGGGATTACTTGGTATTAGAAATTGATCAATTTTCGTACAACAACTTCTCGAAATTCGCGTGTCTTTTTATTATTTTCCACACAAATCCGTTTTTTTTTATAGAGGCTAAAGTACGCGTGTACTTACTTAAGCCTACCATCATATCTCAGCCAGGACGTCCACTGCTCACCGGGTCTTACGCATAGATTTTCACAACTACCGATTACATGTCCCCTGTATCCAACGACTTCCAGCGACCTTCACCAGATCAGCCATCCATCTGGCTGGAGCCGTCCTACGCTGCATTTTCCAGTGCGTGGTCTACACTAGATATCTTTTTTGCCCCAACGGTCATCTGTTCTACGAGCTACTTTTACCCCTTCACCTAATATAATGTAACAAATAAGATCATCCTTTATCCATTTTCGAACGCTCCCAAATAATTCCTATCTATTCATTCATACTAGACACATATTTTAGCTGTCTCATCACTCTTTGAGCCTAGATTCCTGTAACAGATTACCTGCTATTATCCTCAAATCTATTGCCCTGTAGCCCTGTACCACGTAGGTACGTAAAAGTACCTATGACAGGGAATTACAGAAGATCTACTCTACGCGACAAAAGACGAATGGCTGGCCGACATCCATAGGGCTGGGACATGACGAATGTCTGGCGCGCGATTTACTGGCGTAATTAACAAATAAAAACTTATAACTCTTTTAAATTGTGGTGTACTCGTAAATTTGTGGCGACATCTATGATGCCACATGCGTCACGACAGATCCTACATCACGATATCAAAATGTAATACGCAGATAGAATATATACAACCGTCCAACATCAACCATTGGGCAGTAACCCGCCAGGCATTAAACCCGCCAGGTTGTAGGATTCTCCCGATCCTCGCCGGCGAGGCAAGTCGCGACGTCCCACCGCCAGTTAAGCCCTCCCGTCGCGTCGTAGCGTCGGTCGTTTCTTCAGACTCCGCAGTTGCACCGATAATTCAGCCCTCATTAAGCTGTCTCCCCCCAACACCCTGCCACCTACGCTCTAAACCGAAGTCCGAGTTCCACTTGGGGTCGCACTTAAAGTTGTTGTTCCTAGTAGTCATGATGTTAGTGTAGTATATGTAGTTAGCATACTCGGAAAGTAGGTCTGAAGTTGCCTGAGGAGTGGGTTGAAAGTAATAATTTTCAGCCCTAAGGAGAAGAGAAGGAGAGAAGAGAGTCGTTTGCAACTGACAGCTGTCAAATTATAAAAAAACTAGTTTTATTTTCACGTTTCTATTGATCCGTGTTCCAACTGTCTGTACAGCCACTCAATTACAGCGTGATGTAAAATTGTTGTAACATAAAGTTAAGTATTAATTAAAGAATATATTTTTTTAAATGACTTTATTATAATTTAGTTTCTACTTTAGATTTGGGCAAAATATTTACAATTTTTTCAAAGATGAAAATGGTAAATGAAAAAAAAAAAAAAAACGAAATAGGCGGGAAAGCGGCAACCCGATCTTCATTTGTTTTTTCGAGTTGTAGAGTTTTGTTTATACTTCCTTATACCTAGCAGAAATGAGTTCATCTGATTCAGACTCGCCAATAACTGCCCGGTTACGTAGAAACGGTCCACAATGACCATCTACAGTTAAATTATTTAATATGGTTGTCGCATAATTATATTACTTAAGTTGCTACTATTACTTTTACACATTATTTTTAAACACAGTATTCACGAGAATACTACCGACAAACTGTGCCGCTATTTGAGAGAGGAGTTGGCCTATTTTTTGCCTAGAACTAAAAGACATAGGACTCGCCAAACTTGTTGACCAGTCTGAAGTCAGGCGAATGGCTTTGCAGTAGCAAAATATGTAGGTAAATTTGCTACTGCGCAACTATAAGCCAAAATTTTAGCCACACTTGTATAAGAAAGAAAGAAAATCAACAATTTATTCAGCATGCAAATCGACACACTACATACTATAATGCCAAAAGGTACTAAAGGTAATGTACACGGCCAACAATAAAATGTTTTAAATCATTAGCAACTTTTCAAGTGCTAATCCCATCACGTCTTTAGACGTGGTCCTTCTGTATCTACTATTTAATGACACAAACCCTGTAATCGCTTAGGTACGTGAATAGTAGGTACGTAAGGTACGTGCGACCGCGTAGTACGTGCCGGTCCGCTGTCAAAAGCAATTGATCATTTTACATCGACGCTGAACCCCGTTATTACAAGAACGTGACCACGCTAAATTTTATACCCAATGTTAGGGGCCCGTAGGGGTTTTATTGATTTCAAATTAAGGAAGTATCCTGAACTTACAGTGGCCCGTAAAAGTCTGGATTTACGAATTCATCTGTGGATCAGAATTTGAATATTATTGGCGTTAACGGCGATGGAATACATCGTGATGAAATCCTGAGAGGGATCAAAAAATTGGGAAGTTCTCGATGGTGTGCATAGTCTGCTAACTCTCAGCAGGCTAGCGGGGTGGACTAAGTGCGTATACATGTAGAAAGCGGGTTGCCGGCGCCGATCTGCTAGCGCTTGTCGGTGCTGGTCCGCGCAGTTAATCGGCGCAGGTAGTTTCTATACTGTGTGGCGAACCAGCGTCGACAATCTCCGAACTTCGCCGTCAAGTTCCGACCTGCTCCGATCAGCGCTGGTAAACCGTCATTTGTTGCTGTATTTACAAGGGAACAAGGCGTATTTTTGTTAAGAAATGCCAGCTCCTGCTTCTACCCGCTTCATTTATGTAGCGGTTACCTGCACGGACCAGTACCGATAAGCGCTGGTTACCTGCTTCCTTTATGTCTACGCCCTAAGGCTCAGGGCTAGCAGTGGTACAGCAATGAACTGATTATGTTTCGTTTGTTCATCGAAGTATTGGAACTGACGTTACGACTTCCAAATCACTGTTGTCGATATCCTTTTTCTCTTTCAGCCTCAAACCATCCACTATTTATGTTACGGCTAAAAGCCGAGTGGCGATTACACCTAGGTTTAGCCGGGCACAACTAAGTAGGTGCAACCAGTAGCAGTTGGTTAGAACTAGATGTAGCTTAAGTCGACGAAGCCCCGCTGCGCAGGGCTTCTATTTCTGTCTGCAGGATTTAAAGTAACCTAACCTATCCGTGTCGGGGTTGCACTTAACCACCGGTGTGCGGCTGCACCCGCTATGATGAAGGTTAAACCTAGTTCTAACCGAAGGTAAGTAGGATACATCTTAGTTTAACCGCAAGTGGCCGGCTGCATCCCCGTACTGTACCCTCGGCTGTACCCGGCTAAAACTAAGATGTAACTGAAGATAAGTAGGATACATCTTAGTTTAACCGCAAGTGGCCGGCTGCATCCCCGTACTGTACCCTCGGCTGTACCCGGCTAAAACTAAGATGTAACTGAAGATAAGTAGGATACATCTTAGTTTAACCGCAAGTGGCCGGCTGCATCCCCGTACTGTACCCTCGGCTGTACCCGGCTAAAACTAAGATGTAACTGAAGATAAGTAGGACACATCTTAGTTTAACCGCATGTGGCTGGCTGCATCCCCGTACTGTACCCTCGGCTGTACCCAGCTAAAACTAGGTGTAGCCGCATATACCATTATACTAAGAGTTAATTCATGCTGAAAAACTAAGAATTTTGCGGGCGAAGCCGGAGGCACAACTAGTAACAAAATTATCAGGTAATGATTGTACGAATCCAATATGGGTCTTACGGATTAAAAACTCGAAACTGTGAAATTAGATTTGCTTCTACTGTGACTTTGAACGTTGCCGATGTTAATTTACTCTTCTGGAAAACGAAGTCGCTTTTAATTAAAGTTTTACACTCACTTCACACTGTATTCCAATGTCGAGTACTGCAGCAGTCTGTAGCAAAGAAATTACTGTTCAAGAATTTACAAATTGTTTCTCGGGGTTTCTAAAAATACGTCTTTGCGCCAATCGTAATTCATCCGAAAATAATATATAACGTGTTACAAAAATACCCCTAAAGCCGAAAGGGGATTAAAAAGTCCCTTGTAAAGAGTCTACAGGCAATATTTAAAAAAAAAAACAACAAATCAAAAAATTTTTTTTGGAAAAATCATTAAATAAAATCATCACTGTAACGCAACCCTGAAACCATAAAAGTAAAGAGTAGACTACCCAGAAAGTTATTTACATTCTTACCTAATTTCCTCTAAGAGGTAAATGAC
The DNA here is from genome assembly GCA_905220435.1 of Amphipyra tragopoginis. NCBI lineage: Eukaryota > Metazoa > Arthropoda > Insecta > Lepidoptera > Noctuidae > Amphipyra > Amphipyra tragopoginis. The sequence goes on from HG992011.1 coordinate 10,485,672, forward strand.
AACAACCATAAAATACTACTTGACTAACATTTTCTTTGTAACACGTTGTAGATTAAATAAAAAAAAACATTCAACATCGAACTGATAGGATTAGAAATAAAACTGGGCATAGTTTCAAAAAGAAAACACTATAAAAACAGGAAAATAGAAGTCAGAAAATTGTTGATCAATCGTATTAACGTTATCCACTTGCTTTTTGAAGTTAGACAAAAACTGTTGTTTCAAATCCTGTCCTCCAATCTAGTCGAGTACTTGGGTTTGGATGAAATTCCAGAAAGCATGATGTATTAGAGAGTTTATGGAGACGCGTTTTGTTTGAGTTGTAGTTGTATATATACATTTTTCGTGATTGCCCGACTAGTTTCGGACTCAAACGGAGCCCTTAATCATGAGCTGAACACGCGGCGAGGTCGCGAGTCGAACTATTGTTTTAGTAAAATAACCAATTAAATGTCAGTGTGTATGACTCCAGTCAATGGGAGTTAATTTGAGAATGAAAATCCGCCAGCGCAGTGGCGCTACTGTAGATCGAGGTACAAAATGACAGGACCGATATTAAAACAGATATTTGGACTTAATGTTGATCTGAAATAAAAATATTTATTCAATTGTTATTAATAGGGGCAAATTGCAAAGAATTAAAGTAAAGTATGAGCATCATGCAGCAATTAATGATGCACCTATAATCATAATAATTTTACTGCCTATTGTCTGGCAGTATGAGTCTGTCATGCTCACATAAATGTCCTGCTGATGGTGGCGTTGTATATCCGGTCGTTGGGTTCCCTACAATATGGTTGAGCTAAGCGATGCGGATGTGCACGTCATACTCGTGAACGGGTGCTGTCTGTCGGGACTGGTCGGCTCTTAACTGCTACGGCAATCCTAGAAGGCATATTTTTCTATTTGTTACTCTTATGTGAGTTTATTTGTTACGTTAACCTGCATTATTCTCATTCTATGTCGCACACTACTGTAATGGAATTGTCATGAATAGTCATGATCTACTATTTTAAAAAGAGTATTCATGGAGTTTCTTGCCGGCTCTTCTCCATAGAACCTACCTTTTGGAACCGTGCACCTAGTTTTGACGTTTTAAAAGTGCCTGTAATCTGGTCTATTTGAAATAAAAAACTTTGATTTTGACTTTGACTTTGAATTTGACAGTGTTGTCCTTTTTACCTTGGCTCAAAGGCCGCCCTGGTGGCAGAAAAAAGCGTAGATGTCCACTCCCAGATCATTTCGAGAAGCAAAAGTAGAATGTATAATTTCATATACAACTTGAAAAATTATTGTCAGCAACACAAAAATGCTCCTACAAAAAAAAAGAATTTAACAAAAGTATGCTTAGATACAGAATTCTCAGTATATAACGTTTTTACTTAACGGAGCGTTCGGTGAGGCATTTTAAGAAGTGTTTTGTTGTTCTTAAACTGATGTTAATATGGGTCGAAATTCTCAAGAATCTTGAGCCTCGGTCGGGTGATACTGTATATTAGATTTTATTTGAACAAGTACATGTGTACAGGCGGCATCAAAAGTGATTCTTTAAAGATACTTTTTTTTGTTATTATTTATCGTCTCATGTTTGACCACTATCTTACCAGCCTCCCGATTCAGTTGGTTATCTCGTGCCTTCTAAGGTTTTCGTAACGAGAGAAATAAAAATACCTTCGAATCGTTCGAAAAATATATCGAATCGTTCGACAACTGATCAATCGTAAAGTTCTGAGTCGGGAGACTGATGGTAAGTGAAGATGCGGTCGGCGATAGTGCACGCTTGCCTAGAACTGAACGCACACTTTACCCCGTGTAGGGAAGGGCTAGAATATAAAACTTTCTCACCGCACGCTGGGAATAGACACGTGTTGTAAAATTCAACAAATCCAGCACGCTTGGTGATAGGATCTTTACGGTCCGCCTGACTAGCTACCACCCTCACATTACAGTCCCGGCCAAGCAGTTTACTGTGTTCCATCGTGTTTAAGTGAGAGCCAGAGGGGTATAGGGGAATCCCTCTCTATCTCTGTTACTTGGATTCGTGTGCTTCATCTTAGACCCTGTCTGCGTTTACCATCAAGTGCAACGAGGGTCAAATGCGACCAAGTCAAGTAATAAAAAAAAGAATAGCAAGTCTATGAACGATATTATGAAATTTACTATCGTGGGAGCCAATAACTGTTTTCATTTTATTTTAATTATTCTTTATAGTATTATACATGCATTGTATATTTTAAAATAATAATAATATATTTTGAACCATTGCACATAGCTCAGTTCTGTTGCTGACTGTACCAGTATCAAGCTGAGAAATTTCAAGTTCTTAAATGAATTTGGGATATCTCGCTTCAATGTTTTTTAAAGTACGTCTTCTTACTTACGCTAGAAGTATATTTGAGGGTTACATATTGATGTAAATGATCTTAAAGATTTTCTCTTTTTTGTGCTATTCATTGAGTGCACGGTTTTATTTTAACAGAAAGTTGTTTTTATAGTACCAATGTATAAAAACAACTATCGTTTATCCTGTATATACTACCTCATGTAACCGAATTCACGGGCTAGTGGGATGTTGAGATATGCCAACACACGCTGCGTCTTCCGGTACGCGGTCGCCACTGCAGAACCTTTCGGCCCCATCGGCCATCCGTTCTGCGAGCAATGTGCCCCGCCCATTGCCACATACGTTTGGCAATTCTTCGAGCTATATCGGTTACCTTGGTTCTCCTGTGGATCACAACATTTCTGATATGATCATACATTTCAATTATACAAGGTTAGTGGGAAAGGGGGTACTAATCCGAAGCCCACCTATAGTATCGCTGATGACTGTTTGAAAGCAAGTGTTAAAATTTCAAAATTCGATAATTTTTTTCCAAATAAAATGATTTTTATTTTAGTTTTTTCAAAAATTCTTCATCCCTGCTTTAGTTACAAATTTAGAAAATGGTGCTTCTAATTCATGACCCCAAATATGACCTAAAATGTAAACACAGCTGATCATAACTGGGGATAGATAGATTTTAGAGTTTTTTGAACAACAGGGGCCCAATTCTCCTAAAATAAATTGTTACCAAACGCAATCGAACCACAACCGTCAGTCAGTTTTTGTTTTCGAAAACTTTCAAAATGATTGATTTTGTTTTTTGTGTCAAACAATTTGACAGCTTTTGAAATGAGAACTGTCTGAATGAACGGTTCGGCCTTGGTTCGGTTGTGATTTATCAAGATTTATTTTAGGAGAATTAGGCCCCTATTTCTCTTAAACTATTGACTTTTGGTAAAAGTTGAAGAACAGAAGGTATTCATTATTATGTGTACTTTAACACCCTTTCGGATTAGTACCCCCTTTCTCACTAACCTTGTATTTATTTTATTGTAAATTGCAATTTTTGAATTGGCAATTCAAGAATTGGCAATTCCGTCCACTCCGTGTATGTCGATGTATGTCGCCAAGTTTAAACCATACTTCAATCTTTGTTGCGTATTCGTATATTGTCGCGTCGTCTAAGGCCTCATTTATGGAGACGCGGGGCGCATTGAATTCAAACATATGGCGTTGTATGAGAGCGTTTACGGAAAAGCGATTTTACACGCGTTTGCTTGAAATGCAGGCGGAGCCCGGGGATGGCATCTCCGCGTCGCACGCGTTGTTTATCGCGGCGGCGCACGCAGTGTGCGACCAGCTATTCCTGCAATTCTCCGTCCACTGTAAAACGTTGCGTCAACCGCGGCGAGGCCCGCGGCGTCGCACGCGCCGCATCTTCATAAACAACATCGTACATTGCCATATGTTTGTGTTTGCGCGTGTGATGATGCGGGCCGCTGCACGCGCCGCCGTCGCCGCTCCGTAAACAGAAAAATCGTACAACGCGCCGCGAGACGCCACGACGCACGCGACGCGCGACGCCCCGCGTCTCCGTAAATGAGGCTTAAGTGGTGTAGCCAACATGGCCCATTTTGTAGAGATGGTCATTAGAGCAATTTTATACAAACTTAACATAACACAGTACATGTGGCGAAGCTAACGACGCCATAAAACGTAACTACTATAACGTCACGTCTAATGACGCCTAATGTTCAGGATACTGCTAAGAGCCTTGAGATAAGGAAATTTGAAGCTGTAATCTAGATTCTAGATAGTCTAAGTAACTAGTGTTACTTCAAAATATCCGGTATTTGGGTTTTAGGTTCTACCTCAGTATGATAATATAGAGTGTATATTTAGGCCCGCTTGCTCAATGACTCGCTAAATACATTCACCTCCGGTTTCTGATTTGAGAATTCGGGATAAGCAAATACTTAAATAACATTTGAGTATGGAGTTGTCAAAAATATGACGGATTTTAAAGCATTTTTTGACAACTTTGTACTCAAATATTACATAAGTATTTGCTTATCCCGAATTTTCAAATCAGAAACCGGAGGTTAGTGTTAAACATAATTAAAATATCAATCTGTCTCTATCAACACCAAATAATTTCCTGAAATACAGTAACATTTAAAAATATGTTTAGCACTAAATAAATGTATTTAGCGATTCGTTGTTGAAGTGGGTCATATAAGGCCAAATAAGAAAAATAAAAAAATGTAATTACGTTCCATTAGTTCCGTTTGAAGTAAAATAAATTTAAGACTGGAAATTGGGCCCACACAACATCTAAAGGGGAGGAGGAAGGAGGAGATGGAGGGGCGAAGTTAAGCTGCGCTTGCCGCGGTCAGTCCGTAGATGGGTGAGCGTTCAGTACACATCGAGACTCCTCCGTAGTGCTTCGGAGAGGTGGGTGTCATACGAATACCTATGCCAGTCGTTACGGAGCGTCAGAAGCCCGAAAGACTGACAATCAGTCTACAGAGTGTTAACGAATTCGTGTAATTCCTTAAAACCACATGATCTACTACTGGTGTAGACAGCCCCCCCCCCCCCCGCACGGGATTTGGCTTGATTAAAAATAAAAAAATAAAACTATTATTTTTTTCATGCGGCTTTGTTACCGATCGTATCTAAACCACCTAATAAGGATTCAGTAAAAAAATAAGAATTTTTTTTTTGCAAAAAAAAATGTTTTGTTTGAATGAACATTTCGATGCCACGCATAAATTAATGAAAGCACGGCTACACTGCTGGCAGGCACGACTAACGCGATGTCGTTCTTTGCAGTCAGATAACTCAAGGCTCAAAAATGAGTCAGAAATAGAAAATCAAGAATTCTTTGTAAATTTTTTTTAGTTGATTTTCAAAAATTCCCATTTAGGGTTAATCTGTGTCACCAGTAGATCACGTGGTGTGAAGGAATTACACGAATTATACATACATAGTTGGGAAAAAGGTTAGGCAGAACATAAACTGACAAGCTGTCCGATTACAATAAAATCGCTAATTGAAAACTATAATAATAATAATAATAATCGTTTATTGACACAAGATACAGGTGTTACAACTTATTTGAAGCCCTGGCTCCTGAGCTAGGTAGCAACCTGTGTTACAGGAGCCAGTGTCTTCGCCCTTTAGTGGTACATTTTATAACATTTATGCTGTGCAATGAATAAATAAAACAGTAAAATAAAAAGAAATGAAAGATGCCATGCTCTTTTAGTGTGCAATATCTACGCATGTGGGTGTGTGTGTGTGTGTCTGTGTGTTTGTTTGTTTGTGTGTGTGGTAGTGTGTGTGTGTGTGTTTGTGTTTGGATGTGTGTGGGAGGGTGTAGGTGTGTGTATGAGTTTGTGTGTGGGAGGGTGGAGATTTGCGTATGTGTGGGTGTATGTATGGGTGAGTGTGGATGTATGTATGGGTGTGTATAAATTATTTTATCAGTACTGATTTTGTAATAGGTCTTCCGTCTGGTGATAATCCAATGCTTGAAGCCATGTGGAGATTTTCATTTTAGATTCTTTATAACAGTTATAGTTAATACTTATAGTTAGATAGTTGGGAAAAAGGTTAGGCAGAACATAAACTGACAAGCTGTCCGATTACAATAAAATCGCTAATTGAAAACTATCGAAAAAGTAAGTATGAACTAACGTGAGATAGGAAGAATCAACTTTGAGCTCTCAATCTCCCCAGACTAATCCCAGAGATTACACAATCTAATACTAAAAACTTTTAAGAAGTTAAATTGAAAGATCAAAGTAGTCCCCTCCGTCGACGGGCAAGCGAGTCGTTAAAGGCGACGAAACTGGCAACTTAATTGTGCCTGAAAAATGGGAATACGCTCGCCACCTATAAACAGATAGACAGACATAGGCTTCATGCTTATAAAACACCTCTCTTTTGGGATAAACATAGGCTTCAAACAACACACCTCTTTTTGAGTCAGGAATTAAAAATAAGAAATGTTGATAATTGTGAATTTTGTCTACTTTAAAGCACAATATATCGTAAACTATTAGCCATACAAAAAAATGCTGAAGAATTGTAAGTTTAATTCTCTACAAAATTGGTTTGATCTATTTTTAGCGATAAGGGGTTATTTAATAAAAAAACTCATGTTTGGGGTCTTTAATCCAAGATGGCAGAGCGCGTGAAGGTCACTCAAGGTCGAACATTTGAAATTTTCATAAGAACACCTAAACATTACACATATCCAAAATTCAGAAGTGTCCGACCTTTTGCAAGGTTAAACTTCCTGGCGACTAGGCTTTTATATTTGCTGTTTATAGTTATCTCTGTCATGTTAAATAGGGAGGGATAGTATGACATAATATACTGTACAGGATGTAAACGAATTCGTGAAATTCCTTCAAACCGCGTGATCCACGCTTGACACAGACTAACCCAAAATGGTTTTTTTTGCAAACCAAACAAAATTTTTTTTTTCTAATCTTCCTGCTTATGAAATCATTAGAACTTAAAACGGGATATTTTCCATTTTTATTATTTGATGTGAGTTTCCGATATTTCGGCACCGTTACAAGCGCCATGATCACGGTTGAACTGAAGTAATTGCGGGTGGGTGCGTATATCCCGTTTTAAGTTCTAATGATTGTGTTAGTGACCATGTCAATTTAAAAACGTATATTCCTGCTCATGTTCCTGAGTAATTTTGGAGCCACAAGTTAACTAACTGCAAAGACCGACATTGCACCGTGCTTTCATTAATTTATGCGTGGCATCGAAATGTTCTAACATTTTTTTTATTTTATTTATTTCTTCCTTATTAGTAGGTTTGGATACGATGGCTTACCCCTTATTTAGCTAACCGCCAACCAGCACCAGTAGTAAATCATGTTGTGTTAAGGAATTACACGAATTCGTTTACACCCTCTATCCTAAATAGTTAACAGGTGAGTTCTCCTTCCCACCCATAACGCCAAGATAGCCTTTAAAAAGTAACGTAGCGTTAAAACAAATTGTCTATGGACGAACCATATAAAACTTAATAAGTGCCTCTCTACCGAATCGTTATTGTCGGAACAACACTAACTCGCTGTAATGGCGGCCATTTTGGCGGGCAAATGGCGGCGCGCCTCATATCCTCAAGTGTGGAATATTATTATTTAATTTAATTAATAGCCCATCTCCGTATTTCTCATATGGTAATTTTGATTGTTACTTTCGTATTTTTTGGGTTAGTGGTGATGGGGACCCTTCATACCAATGAGCAGAGCCGCGGGAACGGCTGGTAATCAAAATAATCGTTTGCCGCGTAAAATAATAATTATTACTGTTAACAATACGTCCATAAAATAGGGAGTAAATATAAACTACCTACCTCATAACCAAATTCATGGACTATCTAGATGAGGAGTAATCGACAGGGTGAAATTGTAAACAATCGACAAACCGAAATGGGAGATTGTACTTATCACTATGAACAACTTTTACTATGGGACCAAACTGGAAATTGCGAAAAACACTTGGCCGGTTTTTTTTTCACTTAACCGCTAGAGACTTGGTTTTACAAAGCTGTTACATTTATGGAAGGTACATAGACATCTCACCTGTAGTAGGCATGCGAAAGTTACAAAAGGTAAAAAAAGTCTTTAAAAGTGAACATGTAAAAAGTTCTTTTAGAGAAATAAATTCTTGAAACCTATTTTTAACTAAAATCCAGGCAATCCAGCTCACGAAATAACCCTATAAATCGTTTCGATACTATACCACTGATCGTTCAGGGGACACTGTTAATCCATCATGCTGTATAACGGATGATATAATACCCTTTTCAAGCTATCAATGGGCGGTAGCGAGCTATGAGGTATCGCTTATTGATGGCGAGGTGGTTTGTTTTTCGTCTTTTTTGTAGTTTATTCTTTGGTTGAATTTTCAGTTTTTGTATTATATTATTGGCTGTTTTTTTATGGTTTCCGTTTAAGAATAATCTGGATTCCACTCTTGTAAGCCTTTTATGAACTAAGGCTGACCACAAATGGCCCACTAATGCCCGGTTCCTGTGGGTAAAAACGGCTCGTTTTGCTTTTTTTTTATTTATTACTTGACTTTGTCGCGTTTGACCCTCGTCGCACCTGATGGTAAGCGCAGACAGGGTCTAAGATGGAGCACACGTATCCAAGTTACAGAGATATAGAGGGATTCCTCTATACCCCTCTAGCTCTTATATAATATATGTGTCGTGTGTATGTATATATTATATACATACACACGACGGAACACAGTAAACTGCTTGGCGACGGACTTTAATGTGAGGGTGGTAGCTAGCCAGGCGGACCGTATAGATCCTACCACCAAGCAAAATTATATCTGCTTATCAATGACAGCATTTTTTATTACCAAACTAGGCACATAAATAGACTTGTACGCTATACAAATAAAAAAATACAAAATTTTCACTATACAAAGCTATGAGGTCTCTGCTTCATTATTGGCATACATGACTATAACGTTCGGTGAAGCATAGGAATCCGCCTAAGTTCTTCAAGACTAAGTTGATCGCCATTTGTTTTTAGCTGCAGGCCATGCACCAAATGGTTACTGCAGCTACAAACAGATAGCGATTAACTGTCTCAAGCAACTTAGTGGCTCATACCAATACCTTGTAATTGTATGTACTAAATCGCCTGCTGATGTTATAAGATTTTTTGGACGCATCATCTTCAATCCTTGAGACGAGTGATAATTTTTTTAGGTCAACAATGTCCATATCAACGTTTGTATTAACAATACGACTTCTCCACAACTAGGTAACACGCAATGAGTATTGTTTTTGACACATCAACTGTCATGATTGATGCTGGTTATGTTACGCAATTGCCCTGCTGTGGTTCCCATAACAAATTCTAGAAGCGTCTAAACATGTTCCAATTGTTTTCAGAAGTTGGTTGTCGGCAGTCAAAACCAGCGCAACTGGCGCGGGATCCTGATAGCCCTGCTGGTGATAGTGGCCGTGTTGGCTCTGATTGTGACGTCAGTGGTACTGCTAACGCCACCTGATGAAGGGCCGCGGGTTAAAGGAAGACGGTTGAGGATTCAGGATTTATTGACGGAGGAGTTAAATCCTGTAAGGTGGAATGGCTCGTGGATTTCTGGTGAGTGATATTTTTTTGGATTTTTCTTTTATTATTGCGTGCTGAATTATCACTTTTGCTATACCAAAGATTATTGAAACAACACATTTTCAAAGGCGTTACTAAAAAATAGAAAGAAAATGAGAATGGAAAAGGGGAATGCCAAGATTTCCTTTACGACTCGGCCAGAAAGAACAAGAATGAAACATATCTTATTAAAAAGGGCAAATATTGTAGAATGTATTACAATAACAACATTTCCGCTGGAAGTACACCAAGAAAAGTTATAGGTCGATAAAGTTGACCTTAATAGTAGGTTTTTAACTTAGGGAAGAAAAGTAATTCGAAAATCGAACTAACACTTTCTTTATACTCTGTCTACATTTTCATGACTAATTTTTTTAATCCTTGTCATATTGATAGACCTTCAATATTTTTGTAAAAATCTTAATATTATTGTTTGATTATAGCATTTAATTATGTAAATAACAAAATTAAACCATTTTTGGTCAGAATAATACCTAAATAACCAAACCAAAACCAAGTCAAAATAAATCTTATATTATTTTGAATTTGGCGTTTATTGACGTTGCCATGGCAACGATGATAAAACATGCATGTCTTAATACCAAATTATATAAAAATCATACTTTTTACTGTACAAAGTATTTTATTTAACAAAAATCTTGCCCAACCGGAATTCATAATACCTATTGTATTCACGATAAGGAATAATTACATTTAATATGGTTTCTTACTTCGATACAGATACTTACTTTGTCGCATAATTAATCGTAAGAAACAAGTGGAAGTTATTTTAATTGTGACAAAGGTGTTGTCGCCATTAAAATAAAATCGTAACAATATTCGATTTTAAACGTAATCGATTTATCAAGTATGCATATCATCGAATGGAATATAAAATAAAAAAAGAAATATAGGCACTTATTTCGCTACATAAATAGTTGATAGTAATAATAGCATGTTTGTAAATTATTTCATAATATTACAAAATATTAATTTTAAATTAATATACCTAAATCAAAGAGATTAATTAAATATGTTAACTAACACTTGAACGTGTTTGGTACCTATACATACTCAGCTTAATAAAATATTATGTTATTTATTTGGTTTCGTATAAGAATTCAAGATTTAAGATAAATCACAACAATAGTGACAAACCTGTTGTGTTATAGTGGTTACTAGGATTATTCGTAACAGCTTATTACTAATAAAGCTTAGTACTATAATTTATAGCTAATAATGGAAGAGCACAATTCACTTAACACAGTATTAAAAAAAGAAAACGTGAATAAAAAATAAATAGTTGTGTAAATAAAATAAATAACATGATATTATTGTGATATAATTATTTACAATTACATTATTGTTTCATAGTTGTAATCGATTTATAAATGTAATTTTAGTATCGTTATAATTTTATTTTTAATCTGTGCAACATTTCTATTTGTAGTTGTAGATAAAAAGCGTTGAAACTTACTAACCAAAACATTGAAATACTATTTAAAATGACTATCCGACGGTGTACTTCTCCAGACTTTATTTATATTACATAAATCTTACAAAAAATAAACGCGAATTATCAAAATTACGGCATGTCAGTTCATACTACTTTGTAATGGCCGGATCTTGGCATTCCCCTTTATTAATTTATCAAAATATTACTTTAGTATACGTAAACCGGCCCTTAGCTCAACTGTTTAACGGCCTGTCCACATCTCCACCGCACCGTTCCACGTTGACGACGCGTTGTCAACGTGGAACGGTGCGGTAACGCGGCACAGTGCATTGACGTAACGTGCAAATTTAGGTTACCGTATCGTAACACATTTCGCCTCTAGCCGCAAGCGCACACGTATATGCGCTCCGCCCGCGCTCTCCACGCCCGCGAGTTAGTCGTCGTCTATGTGCTCTGATGCTTTAAACCCATACCTTACTGTTTCTCTTATTAAAATTCAGGATCTACATGGTTAATGATAAATCTAACAATGATCCTGACGTGCATTTTTACGATACGGTAACGTAAATTTGCACGTTACGTCAACGCACCGTGACACGTTACCGCACCGTTCCACGTTGACGACGTCGTGACGTGAAGATGTGGACATGCTCTATCTCGTAATTAGCGAGGACAAGAAAAAGTTATTGGATCTAACTACATATTCTACCTAGAAATATTTTAAGAATACCGTCTATTGTACGCGCATCTATGAACTTCAAATAATATGTATTTTGTATTGTATTTTATTTCTCCTTGTAAGTGATTTGTAATCTTCGAGAAAAAAAAAAATTGAAACCGAAATTGTTGGGAGAATCCGTGGCCGGCCACAGGGTACCATACATTTCGAGTGGCCACCTACGTGTGCGACGAGGCCGTGCGAAAAATTTGAAAAATTAGTTCGCTGCTGGCGGCAAGCCACTTGTGGCTGTATCGAGTGGCCCGTGTGCAGACACCCTTAATGATTTGACTGCTCAAGTGATGTTCCTAGTTTTTTTTTCAGGGCCTTTTTTTTCGTCCTATAACACTGTAATAGGCATGTTGACAGCATCAATAAATTGCAAATCTAATTAGTCCGCCAGTTACAGGTTAAAAAATAATGGACACGTATTTTTTCTTTTGTTAAATCTATGAATGTTTAGAAAGATAAAACGCATCAAAACTCGACAGTGGGGGCTTGTGACGTCAAAAGCAAGTACAAATTGTACTTGCTTGTGACGTTTTGCCAATTTTAAAAGTGTCGTATCTTCTTCAATATTGGTTTACGTAACAAAAGAAAAAATACGAGTCAAATATTTTTTGATAATCTGACTGACGGACTAATTAGATTTTTTCAGTCAAATATTGTCCATAGCATCTACATGAATGATGGATACTGTTATAATGTCAATCGTTTTGATGCTGAAACTAAAAGCAAGACAGTGAAATAAGTTTCCACCTCCACCCAAAAGATTTATCTTTTGGCAAAAGACAAAGAAAGAAAGAAAGTTTTCTTTTTGTTTTAGAGTCGCACAAGCACTTACGGAAGTTGAACAATATACAAAAAAAGACAACATTTTTTTCCTACAATTTCTTATCTTTTTTAAGGAAATAATTATAAAAGACCTAGTAATAAGCTATCGTTTGTTTACAAAATAGAAATAGGTTGACCGAAATGTACCACAAAGTTACTTATTTTCGAAAAAAATACGTACCCCATATTCGTTTTCCGTCGATAAAAAAGTACCTTTCTATTAGGTATATGCTCTAAGCTTTCTATTCTTTCATTTGTTTTATGAAGAAACTTTTCCGATACAGATTGGACTCAAACTTGTTCCAAAAAATACCAAAAGATATTGTGAAAATAACAAGGCCTTAAAGATTTATTGTTTTTCTAGAAGAACAGAGAACTAAATCTGGTGTCTCGGTATTTATTTATTTATACTTTTATGCACTACGGTGGTACATAAGGCGGACTTAATGTCATTAGGCATTCTCTACCAGTCAACCTTTGGATTAAAAAGAAAAGCATCTAAATAAGTATATACAAAAATGAAAATAGAATATCTAGCTTTAATTCCGCTGAACAAGATCGCTAGTTTGGATGCAGTATGCAGCACCACCCTGCCGCCCACAAATATATGTACATGCAGAAAGAGTGAAAAAATAATGCAACATGCAACCAAACCAATACACGACACGTGTTTCTAGGACGCGAATTTAGATTCGCGTCCTAACGGTCGAGGAGTCAACATATCCTGAGGATGCCCCGTGCAGGGGCGAAACACGTGTCGTGTATTGGTTTGGTTACATGTTGCATTATTTTTTCACTCTTTCTGCATGTGCATAATATATTTGTGATCGGGAGGGTGTTGTGAGGGTGGTGCTGCATAATGCATCCAAACTAGAGATCTTGTTCAGCGGAATTAAAGCTAGATATTCTATTTGCATTTCTGTATGTCATGGATTTCCGCAAAGTAAGGCCTGATTCCATTATTTACATTATTATACTCAAAAATCAAAATAAAAATCACTAGTTCTTTGGAGCAGACTTTGACTATGTCATTTAACACGTTTTTGGTCGTTATTCGGTATTGGCAGTTACCAGTTACATTGGCTCAGTCCCAGAATGTCCACTTCGCAAAATGCCTACCGGTCCAAAACGTCCACATCTCAGAATGTCTCTTTCGCAAAATGACCCGTTCTCAGAATGTCCTTTTCGCAAAGTGGCAAGCAAAGTTCTCATTAGGAGAATATTTTCGGGAATTTACTATCACTAATAGTGACACACGCGCGATAGCTACGTGAGCACTTCCACTTTTTTTTTCTATTCCTTGGTACCGGCGAACCTTCATTATAATAATATTGACGCCCTATTTTTTAGGGATGAACAGGATTTAGTATACTGTTACAAATTCTTAAAGAATTCCTTAGAATAGATATTGCGATATTAGCATTTAGACTGGAAGCGGGCGACGATGGCCCCACAGAAATCTGAATAATAAGACAACCACTAACTAGATGGACAGACGAGATGAAGGTCGCGAGGAGCCGTTAGATCTAAACGGCTAAAAATATGTGGTTAGTTTTAGGGCAGACCTATGTCCAGCAGTGAACGGAAAAGACCAAGTGAGCCCTAAGAGCGGGGGCACACGATGCGTTGCGGCGCCGCACCGCAAACATTTCACCGTATCAGCGGGCACACGAGCGGTGTGGCGCCGCAACGTTGTTATGTCGCAGCGGCGCCGTAGCAAAAAAATCGAAACGAGCGAGCGTGTGCCTTTCCTTGTGACGGATAAACAAATGAGCGGTGCCGCTCCGACCGTCCGACGTCGCAACGCATTCACCCCTCCCCGCCTCGTCTCGGTGGTTGCAAGTCCGGTGCGGCGCCGGAGCGCATCGTGTGACATGCCACAGATATTTCTATGTAAAACGACGCAGCGACACCGCTCCGGCGCCGTACCGCCGCCGCAACGCATCGTGTGCCCCCGCTCTTAGGGAGAAGCCACACGGTGCGGTGCGGTGAGCCGCCGCACGGCGACCATTTTGCCGCATCAGCGTGCAGACACAGTGCGCGGCGTCGCAAGAGCCACGCAGTGCGGTGCGGCGCCAGACCACATCGTGTAGAACGGCTCTCCGTCAACACATCTACGGTCTGCGACGTCGGAGCGCGAGGCGCGGCGCCGACCCGCACCGTGTGGTATACCGTGCGCGCCTCTCAGGAGGACGTGGGGCAAGGCCCCGCCGGTACATAAAAGAAACGGGTAGAAGCAGGGGCTGGCATTTTTTTAACAAAAATACGCCTTTTTCCAAATACAAATTCGCGCAAATACCTACAGCAACAAATGACGGCTTACCAGCACTGATCAGAGCAAGTCGGACCTTGTCGGCGAAGTTTGGAGCTTGTAGGCGCTGGTTCGCCACACATTATAGAGGTATAAAGACTACCTGCGCCGATTAACTGCGCGGATCAGCACCGACAAGCGCCGGCAGATTGGCGCCGGCAATCCGCTTTCTACTCGTATATGTATACGAACTTATGTAGGTAATAGGTACATAAATATGTCAATTAAATTACAGATTTGATTACGGACAGTTTTTGCGCAATGAATAAATAATAATAAATAAATGGTTTGCTAACTAATAAATATTTATACCTTCGAAATGAAATGAATAATTTTATTTCAGCGGAAGTCAACATGGAAGATGGAATGCCGAATAAAATTAATTAGCAGCTTTAATTTATATTCCTTTATTACGTATAATAAATAGGAATTAACGATAAACCGGCTCCGCCTCGGTCACGTTCCAGCCCCGTTACGAATGCTGTGACCTTAAGTGATGACTTACATTGTCCGGAAAACTGTCAAAGTGGCTTTTAATACTTTACTACCTGACGTAAAGATGAGAACTTACTACTTACTTTACTACATATACTTAATAAAGTCTCCTACAATGTAACGTTCCTAACCGTTTATAGTTTCCTGGTTTATGAGTGGAAGTTCATCAAAATTTTAAAGTGTGCAGTGAAAATGTTTACTTAAATATTTCTTTAATACTTTATGAGTATATAGGTCGTATCTATCAATAATTGAGGAAGGTTGTGGTCACGTGCTGCAATGAGCGTGTTGGGGGAGGCTACTACATACTACCAGCAGCAATGTGCAATAAAAAGTATGCAGCATGTAAGGGTGAACACCGTTATCATTCAAACCATGGGTAGTTGACGTGAACACAAAAAAGAGGAAGGAGTAAAAAAAAAATATACGCGCGAGAAATGAGCGGCGGGCGGCGCTATGACACGGCGTACACACCTCGCTAACGAGACAGCTGATTGACTGGGGTAGCATACTGTGCGGGGACGTGCGTCAGGCCACGCGGCGTTTTCCTCGCGCCCCCTCCCGTAGCTTATTGCCCCCGCGCATAGGGTGAAATGCTTTTGAGGAAAAATGAAAATTATATAAAAACAGGTTTGTTATTTTTCATTGATTTTACGTTCTATACATGAAACCAAACCATTGGTTTCAAGGATAACGGTGTTTACCCTTACAGCCTGTATGAAGAAAATTTATTTGTTTCAAGTTACAAAACTCAAAGCACGTAACAAATTATTAAACTATTCAATAATGCCATTTACAGTAGCTAGTACTTAGCAGGCGGTGTAAGCGACATGTCTGCCACAGTATTGCTGGATGTACGGGCAATCTAACTTGCATGCGATCATCTCTAGGGCGGTGATGGCGCTGCTCCGCGCTCTACGCACCAGGGACGCGCATCAGTTGCGCATTGTCGCATGAAAACAGTCGGTGCGCGTCTCGGCGAAGCAGCCCGAGGTTGTTGAGAACCCTGAACGAATAATGAACTGGACAAGTAGGGCGTCGAAGCACGAATGTACTTCGACCACAGGCTGCACGTGTATAGGGACAGTGGTGTAGCGTGGACTAATCTAGACGTGAGCAAAGTCGCATCAGCGAAGCCCTTTTAACAATTTGTCCAAATTATTTTGTTAATTTCCCATTTAAAATGGCCTAAGTCCTCTTGTTCACACACGATTTTCGCCGTAAAAACCTACGGTTAATTAGCCGTGTGTAGGCACGGTCATCAGTGTTGTATGGACTACTATAGAAGTTTGTTGACGGACACGGCGGCCCAAAGGCACACCTGCGCCGCCGTATGCACCGTGGCTACTCCTCTTTTGCGCACGGTTTGATTTAAATTAGGTATGACAGTCTATGAGAGTTTGTTAACAGCACTGAACGTTTTCGCGACCGGCAATTATTGCATGATAGCTTTCGAACGCTGATTTTGTGTTACAAAATGGATATAAATCAGTTTCGGCTAGTGGTTTGCCGTATTGTGTACAAGCTCACACGATTTTTCTACGGCACGGCTAATACGCCGTACGGTTAAAAAACCGTGCCGTGAACAAGAGGCCAGGTTGTGGTAAAATTATTGTTGCGGACGGCAAGCCTAACTTCAAATAAGACGTAAACAAGGTCATAAAATACGTCACAATGTATAGAACAAGATGACTACTAGCTATAGACAGTGGACCATATAGCCACAGCTAGCTACAGTAAATAGAACAATTTGAGAAAATATACTGGTAAATGAACATTACCGGGGGGTTACACCATACGCTACTTGTGCCACCCTAAATGGTACGTAAGCAGGTGCATCCGCCGGCATTTTGGTCGGCACTCATTCTACGCTCCAGGAACCTATACGAAGAACTGAACCCTGAACCCCTGAAGCCCTGCTGCCCTGAAGCCCTGAAGAAAGAAGAACGTATAGTCGATTCATATTAGAATGAGTGCAAAAGTTTTTAGTGTAAATAACATAAGTTTTGTTTGAATAAATACGGCAAGTGCCTTTCACCAAGTCAATTGTTTTACTGGTTGTCCTCTACAGCCAGTCGTTGTGGTCCTACGAAGCCGGATCGAAGAATCAGTTAAGAAGATTTGAAGATCCAAGAACAGGGTGCCAGGTGCTCAAGATTGTTGCTGTCAGGGGTTCAAGATTGTTCCTGTTGGAGGTGCCGGGCGTACAAGAACTGTTCCTGTGTACGTGCCGGGCGTACAAGAACTGTTCCTGTGGAGGTGCCGGGCGTACAAGAACTGTTCCTGTGGAGGTGCCGGGCGTACAGAACTGTTCCTGTGGAGGTGCCGGGTGTTTCAAGACTGTCGTCGTTGATACATTCCTATTTCTTTAAGCGGGTGGACCGCGGCTCTGTGTCTCTAACCACCTAACGGTGTCAAACGGTTAGAGGCCAGAGTTAACGCCGTTCAAGGCGGTGTGGTATTGTGCGATACCACCGGTTCGTCAAGAACGCCTTTTTCAAGGCGCGAACCGAACCAGTACACTACGCCGGTAAGGTCGTGTGTGGTGTGGGGGCCGGACTGTAGGCACTGCCGAAGGGGCTGGGTATTTCCCACCGGTCCCCGAGCGCCCCACAGTACGCACGATCCTCTGCTGGGTAGATCCTACCTGTCCAATCCTGCACGTATCCATCCCTGGCGGAGCGTATCCCGGTTAACCCCGGACCCTCCAAGAGGACTGATAGGGCTGTTAGGGGGCGTCAAATGCCGAAGATGCCGACCACAAGGAGCCAAGCAGCCGAGGACAAGACAGCAAGAGTGTACGAAGATCCCCCCGCGTCCCCGTCCGCACAAGCATCCGCGTCCGCATCCGTGTCCGCACCGACCGGTACCACGTCGCGCGCGCAAACCGAACCGAACCCCCGCGTGCCCGCGTTACCCGCACAGACAAGAATAGACGCCAGCATAGCCGCAATGACGTCACGCGCCGCCGCCGCCGCAGCCGCTGCCGCCGCGCCTGACACAAGAGAAGAGAGGAGATCGAGAGCGCCGTCCGTGCGCTCTCAGAGATCGACTGCCAGCGCTGTTGCCCGAATACGACAAGCAGAATTCGAAGCCCAGGAACGTCTAGCCGAAATTCAAAGGAAGGAGCTGCAATTGGAAGCGGCCCTTATCAAGAAGCGGCTAGCTTTGGACGTAGCCACTATACGGGAGGAGACAGACCGTGAAAGCGTCATCGCCCGTGAGACAATAGAAGTGGACAATCGAATCGCTGATTGGCTGAAGAACGCTCAGTCCAGAGGGGATGAACTACCCCACATGACGCCATATGAAGAGATGTCATCTGCAGTCCGCGCCTCGGCCCTGTGCGAACCACGGGGGGAGCGTACCGAGCGCGCACCGCAGACCGAACGGCATCGCGAAAATGACGACAACAGAGCAAGATATCAGCGCGAGAACGAAGGGCAGCGATCACACCACTCTTTTTACAAGTATGCACCGCCGCCGAGGCAAGAACAAAGAGGAGTTACGATCGAGACTCCGAGACACAGAGATAGGTCACCTACGCCAGGACGATCACGAGAGCGAGGAATAGATAGATTAGCCGAGGTGTTAGAACGTATGGTTATAAAACGCCCGCCGCCCAGACAAGCGCAAGAACTGCCCATCTTCAGCGGTGCTCCGAACGAGTGGCTACTATTCCGAGCAGCGATGCGTGACTCAACCAAAATGTATGGCTATACACAAGCCGAGAACCTAGCGCGTCTACGAACATGTGTAAGAGGCGAAGCAAGAGAATTAGTAGCCGCCTTGTTGTATACAGCTGCCGACCCCGCAATCATAATGCAGACACTTGAACAATATTACGGCCGCCCAGAGATTATTATTGATAAAACGTTGAACGATATAAAGAAGTTACAGCGACCCGGACCAACGGCCAGTGAACTAAATACGTTTGCAATACGACTTCAAAACATAGTCAGCGTACTCACTTGCATAGATGAGAAAGGGTACCTACAGAATCCTATGTTGGCTCGTCAAGTGACCGAGAAGTTAAGTCCGCATATTAGAGCGAGATGGTGCGACTACGCAGAAGAGTACGGAAGCAGGAGCGAGCCAGAGATTGTCACTCTGTCTCGCTTCCTCATGAGAGAGGCTGATCGCGCCATACGTTTTTCCTACTCGTCTGCAGCAACCGGAACAAAGGAGCCAACACGTAGTGCGCCAGCAGCTAGACCTAGCTACGGTTCGCCTAAAGGCCTAGAAGGCAGGAAGCGAGGCGCAGCTGCTTACGCTGCAACTGAAAACAATAGCGAGAAGATGTGTCTGTGTTGCGGGGCCGAACACGATACAGTAAAATGTAGAAAGTTGGAAGCGATGACGGTA
The DNA here is from genome assembly GCA_905220435.1 of Amphipyra tragopoginis. Classification (NCBI taxonomy): domain Eukaryota; kingdom Metazoa; phylum Arthropoda; class Insecta; order Lepidoptera; family Noctuidae; genus Amphipyra; species Amphipyra tragopoginis. The sequence continues at coordinate 10,505,349 of HG992011.1, forward strand.
CCACAGAGATGGGAATGGGCAAAGGAAGCGCGCGTATGCTTTCGTTGCCTGGGTAGCCGTCATCGTCGGATGAATTGCACTGCCAAGAAGTGTGGTGTAAACGAGTGTCGCCATCCACATCACGTATTGTTGCACGGAACGCAGCAAACCGCGCTAGGAGGCGAACAACAAAAGAATGTAATCACCGCGTCGGCTCACGCCGTAATGTCAACTGGCGCGGTGCTATTGAAAATATGCCCCGTGATAATTCGAGGGCCCGATGGACTGGAAGTGGAGACTCACGCCTTACTCGATGAAGGATCTACGATTACTCTGATCGACGAGGAAATCGCTAGAAAAGTGAACGCGCATGGAACGAAATGCGCGCTGCGATTGCACGGATTAACGGCAACGCGGCAGGAACCAGAGAGTCAGAGCGTGGCATTGGAGATAAGGGGAGCACGATCAAGCTTCCATCCGATACAGGCGCGAACCGTCAAAAGTCTCAACATTACCAGTCAAGCGATCGCAGCTGAGTGTTTGAACTATAAACACCTACAACAGCTACCACGGAACGAGGTCTGCTATGGAGAAGCACGACCGCGCATACTATTAGGCGCAGATCATTGGCACCTAATAGTATCGCGAAAGCTCCTGACCGGAGCAAAGAACGAACCGGCCGCATCACTAACAGAGCTAGGATGGGTAGTGCACGGTACGGTGCCACGAACTATAGTGGCGAAGGAAGACCCAATAGATGGCGCCACAGTGCTACACGTACGTGCGCCTCAGCATAGAGAACGATTAAGAAATGATGAAGAGCTACATGACTTAGTCACGACGCATTTCGCAATAGATGCGCTAGGAATTTCGAGTAAAAATAAACCCGTCAAGGAAGACGAACGCGCCAAGGAAATATTTAATGAAACAGCGCGACTAACCGACGGACGTTACGAAGTTGGTTTGCCATGGCGTACGGACGATACTCGCCTACCGCCTAGCTTTGATATGGCGCTGCGAAGGTTGCGCACCATGGAACGAAAAATGGATCGAGACACGAAGTTTCGTCAAGCATATACGGCGCAAATAGATAACCTGTTACAAAAGGGATACGCCGCTCCAGTCGAACACACAGACGACAGCGCAATAACATGGTACCTGCCACACTTCGCAGTGACTAATCCGAACAAGCCAGGAAAAGTGCGCCTTGTATTCGATGCAGCTGCAATTACAAACGGAAAATGTCTGAACGACGAATTACTTGCCGGACCCGACATGTTAAACACGCTTTACGGTATACTGTTTCGATTCAGAGAAAAGCCGATTGCTATAGCGGCCGACATACGCGAAATGTTCCTCAGAATCAAGATTCGACCCGAGGACAGAGCAGCGCAACAATTTCTGTGGCGTGGTGACGAACGAAAAGGCCCGCCACAGAAATACGTAATGAACTCAATGATATTTGGCGCTCGTAGTTCTCCTTTCCTAGCTCACAGCGTTAGGAACAGAAACGCTGAAAAATGTAAACATGCGCACCCGCGCGCCCTCTATGCAATAACAAAGAACCATTATATGGATGACTGGGTCGACAGTTTCGAGTCAGAAGAGATCGCTGCACTCACGATCGCAGAAGTGCAGCGCATTCACGAGCAAGCCGGCTTTGAACTTGCCGGGTGGAATTCTAATCGACAACACTTGCTCGCGAATATCCTAGAACAGGATAAGGCTAACGCCCCGAAGGAACTAGGTGCGAATGCACACCCGTACGGCAAGACGCTGGGTATGATGTGGTTGCCAGAAACCGATGAACTTGCATTCAACACCGCTATGCCTCGCGTACCGAACGACGTACGTGATGGCACGAGAACACCAACTAAACGTGAAATGTTGGGAGCAGTAATGTCAATCTTTGACCCGTTGGGCTTGTTAAGCCCTTTCACGATTACGGCAAAGATCACTCTACAGGAGCTATGGCGAAAGAAGATCGGCTGGGACGAGCAACTACCCGCCGAAGAAGCTATCGCGTTTCTCGAGTGGATAAACGGTCTGACGAGCGTGGCGGGCTTGCGAGTCCCCCGATGCTACGCGAATCACATGACCATGGAGCGATCGTTGCACGTATTTACAGACGCTAGTGAACAAGCGTACGCCGCTGCAGCATATTGGCGATTGACACGGCCCGACGGATCAATAGACGTCGTGCTAGTCGCGGGAAAAGCTAAAGTAGCGCCAATGAAAGCTCAGAGTATTCCACGCATGGAACTACAAGCGTGCCTGATAGGCGCTCGACTATCCTCCGAGATACGTAAAGAACATAGATGGGAAACCGAAGTGACCTATTGGAGTGACTCTAAGACGGCATTACACTGGATAAGGAACGACTCCGCGAGATATACACCGTATGTTGCGCATCGGCTGAGCGAAATTAGTGAACTAACCCCCGCTGAACGATGGCGCTGGGTACCGACCGCTCAGAACGTAGCTGACGACGCGACTAGACACGGAAAAACGAGTCTCTTACAACACGATCGATGGTTCAATGGACCGGCCTTCTTGCGCGAGCCGGAAGAACAGTGGCCACAAGAAATGAACCAATGTGAAGACGAAATAGTAGCCCATACTAAAGAAGAGGAGAACGTTATGAACATAAAACGATTCTCTTCATTTGATCGAGCGTTGCGTGCCATGGCGAACGTGTTGCTCTTTATAGATAAATGTCGTAAACGCGCGACAACAATGGACGTGCGTCATCTCAATGAAGCCGAACTAACGCTTATACGAGAGGCGCAACGCGACAGTTTCTCTGAAGAAATCAAAAGATTAACGTCAGGGAAGAACGTAGAAAAGTCGAGCCGGCTCAGCAAGCTAGACCCGGTTTATGAAGATAAAGTAATTCGATTGAACGGGCGAATTGACGCAGCAAATGTACCAGAGTACAGAAAGAGGCCACCGATCTTAGACGGCAGGCATCCGCTTGCGCGCCTACTTATAAAACGTGAACACGTCACAAATGGACATGCTGGCCGAGAGCACGTAGTAAACAACCTGCGACAGCGATACTGGATAATAAGATTACGAACTAGCGTGCGCATCGTACTGAATGAATGCGTTATGTGTCGCATGCGACGGAAATCACCGCCTATACCGGTGAAAGGAAATTTACCCAGTGAAAGGCTTGATGCATACGCTCGCCCTTTTACGCGCTGCGGTGTCGATTGTTTCGGTCCCATGACAATAACCATAGGAAGACGTAGAGAAAAACGTTGGGGCATGTTATTCACGTGTTTGGTGACTAGAGCCGTGCACATAGAATTGCTGCCTAGCCTCAGTACGGATAGTGCGATAATGGCACTAAGAAGAATGGCCGCGCGTCGCGGTTGGCCACAAACAATAATGTCAGACAACGGCACGAACTTTCGCGGTGCTGACGTCGAGTTAAAAAACGCCTACAAGGAATGGGCGTCTGAACTTAAAGATTACGCGCTCAATAAAGGAATTGAGTGGCGTTTTATCGACCCTGGTGCACCTAACCAGGGGGGAGCCTGGGAGCGGCTCATCCGTAGCGTAAAAACGGCGCTCGCGGTAATACTAAAGGAGCGCATGCCAAAGGAAGAAACTTTGACAACCGTTATGGCTGAAGTAGAGAATATATTGAACTCGCGACCGCTCACTCACGTGTCTGTAAACCCAGAAGAAGCAGAAGCGTTAACCCCCAATCATTTCCTGCTGGGGTCAGCATCGGGGCTACCGGTCACTGGAACGTGTGACGTAGCTGATAAGCGCGCTTGGCGAGCAGCACAAGCGCTGGCAGATCGATTCTGGGCTAGATGGATGAACGAATATTTACCTACACTGACACCGCGCGGTGACGTCAGACATAGTCGCGCAGAGCAAATAACGGAAGGCGATGTCGTCATAATCGCTGACGGCTTACTACCGCGGAACGTGTGGCCGCGGGGCCTTGTTGTGCGCGCGATATTCGGTCCTGATGGCGTGGTACGGAGTGCGGATGTGCGGACGCGGGGCGGCATATTTAGAAGGCCAGTGAGAAGGCTTATCGTCCTCGACCATATAGAAGAAGAAGCTCGCGAGGCTACGCTGGGGGGAGACTGTTGCGGACGGCAAGCCTAACTTCAAATAAGACGTAAACAAGGTCATAAAATACGTCACAATGTATAGAACAAGATGACTACTAGCTATAGACAGTGGACCATATAGCCACAGCTAGCTACAGTAAATAGAACAATTTGAGAAAATATACTGGTAAATGAACATTACCGGGGGGTTACACCATACGCTACTTGTGCCACCCTAAATGGTACGTAAGCAGGTGCATCCGCCGGCATTTTGGTCGGCACTCATTCTACGCTCCAGGAACCTATACGAAGAACTGAACCCTGAACCCCTGAAGCCCTGCTGCCCTGAAGCCCTGAAGAAAGAAGAACGTATAGTCGATTCATATTAGAATGAGTGCAAAAGTTTTTAGTGTAAATAACATAAGTTTTGTTTGAATAAATACGGCAAGTGCCTTTCACCAAGTCAATTGTTTTACTGGTTGTCCTCTACAATTATAGTAAGGTACCAATCGTGCTATTTAGCGTTGTACATGTCGTTCGGCTTCAGGTCAGCACCCACGACCACGAGGCCCCCAAGAGTGCGAGGTCGTGGGCGAGGGGCCGCTTCGCCCACGCCTAGCTACACCACTGCATAGGGATGTAGGTACAATATGCTCGGAAGAGCGTTACCTTCATCGCAAACCTGCGGGCTAGCATATTTGCTCTCACAGACAACGCCTTCTGCTCTCACACTCTCAGCTTAGGCATTGGACCGGACCTCCTTTTTTGTACTAAACACGGTTACTCATCATCTGCCTAGCCTTTTCCCAACTATGTTGGGGTCGGCTTCCAGTCGAACCGGACGCAGCTGAATATCAGTATTTTACATGGAGCGACTGCCTATCAGACCTCCACAACCCAGTAACTGGGTAATACAATACTCTTGGTAAGACTGGTTGTCAGACTTTCTGGCTTCTCACCAACAGTAACGACTGTCAAAGATCTACAAATGACAGCCGGGACCAACGGCTTTACGTGCTTTCCGAGGCACGGAGGAAACTCGCTATGGTAAATGGTCACCCATCCACAGACCAACCTCGGCAAGCGTGGCTTAACCCGGAAGATCGGTCTATGCGGCTGTAATTATTTAGCCACGAGCTCCCTACTAAACACGGTTACTGCGGGGTTGAAACCCACCCGTCGCCCGACCAGTAACAGGCCCGAGAAGGCGGCGCGCCGTATTCCACGCGCGCCTCTCAGGAGGACGTGGGACGAGGCCCTACAGAAGGAGAGGTCCGCCAGGGGCTGGTGGACCGAGGCCTGCCGGGGTTGCGGTGCATGCAACTGCGAATCCTGCGACTCCGGCCATAGGTCAGGAGAAGGAACACCGTGGGTTTTTAGGCGGTAAGAGTCCGGTATAACGCTTCGCCTTCCCAGGGCGGAGGGTATCAATGAGAACAACCAAAAAAAAATAAGGTTTGAAACCCAATCCACAAGATGCCTTTAAAACAAATCAGGCCAACCATTAAATCAACATTATTTCTTTTTAATAAAAAACGTTGCCCCACACTAGAATTTCTCCTGTATCGTGGGCGCGTTAACAGACATAAATATTTACATGCATAAAAGCCCCGGAACAACTATCTGGGGCCCAATTCTCCTAAAACAAATTGTTGCCAAACGCAATCGAACCACAACCGTCAGTCAGTTTAGGTTTTCGAAAACTTTCAAAATTATTGATTTTGTTTTTTGTGTCAAACAATTTGATAGCTTTTGAAATTGAGAACTGTCTGAATGACCGGTTCGGCCTTGGTTCGGTTGTGATTTATCAAGATTTATTTTAGGAGAATTAGGCCCCTGTAGGCCATACAAATATACGTTCCGTGCGGGATTCGAACCCACGACCCGTAGCGTAAAAGTCAAACGTTCAGCTACTGCACCAAACGTGTCATCGAACAGACCTTTACCCACACATGCACACTGTCATAACTAGCAGTGTGTTTTTATTGTAACTGAAACTTCAATATAGTCTGTACAGAAATTCGGCAAAATATTCACTAAAGGAATAAAATCCCAACTATTCTGGACCAGTGAATATAAACTCGACTGAAATCGAACTCAGGATTTCGGGTTTTCTGACGCCGGTATGTAAGCTTCCCGGAATTCATGAAATGTGGTGGGTCTGCGAGTCTGCGACATTTCTGTGAAAGCCATCGAAACACATAACGAGATCCAAGAACTAATATGTTATTGGTGCAGTCACCCAAGTCAGAGCCTTGTAGCAGGGACATAACTACATATATAGGGTGACTGGTAATTAGTGACCGATACTTTAACACATGATTGTACTCATGGTAACAAACAACTTTCCCAAAGAAACATTATTTTTATTTTATTTTTTTCATTTAAAATTTATTAATAAACCGTTACGAAATGGACGCGGCTCGTAATAAGGTTTTTTTTTTGTTTTATAAATAATGTTTCTTTGGGAAAGTTGTTTGCTATCATGGGTACAATCATGTGTTAAAGTATCGGTCACTAATTACCTACCAGTCACCCTATATAGATAGATAGACAATATACAGGTGTTAACGAATTCGTGTAATTCCTTAAAACCACATGATCTACTACTGGTGTAGACAGGCCCCGCACAGAATTTAGCGTGATAAAAAAAAAAAAAACTTTTTTTTCATGCGGCTTTGTTACCGATTGTATCTAAACCACCTAATAAGGATTCAGTAAAAAAAGCCTTTTTTTTTTGCAAAAAAATATTTTTATTTGTGTTAACATTTCGATGCCACGCATAAATTAATGAAAGTACGGCGACACGGCTGACAGGAATGACTAACGCGATATCGCTCTTTGGAGTCAGAAAACTCAAAGCTCTAAAAAGACTCAGAAATTGAAAATCAAATTTTTGTTTAAAATTTTTTTTTGCTTTATTTTCGAAAATTCCCATTTAGGATTAATCTGTGCCACCAGTAGATCACGCGGTTTGAAGGAATTACACGATTTCTTTAACACCCTGTAGATAGATAACTAATCTGAGGATAACTAATATTTCTGTTACGTAAATTGTGTTTCTCATATTGCATAGTGAATGACCGATTCTAAACTGCAGGACAATTGTATCTATGTATACCAGGGGCCTAATTTTCCTAAAATAAATTGTTGCCAAACGCAATCGTACCACAACCATCAGTCAGTTTTTGTTTTCGAAAACTTTCAAAATGATTGATTTTGTTTTTTCTGTCAAAGAATTCGACAGCTTTTGAAATTGAGAACTGTCTGAATGAACGGTTCGGCCTTGGTTCGGTTGTGATTTATCAAGTATTTTAGGAGAATTAGGCCCCAGTAAGTCGTGTGGTTTTTAGCAATTACACGAACTTGTTTACACTCTGCATAGCAAAAATTCAGCACATTTTCAGAGCACACTTTCACTCAGCCCACCTTATTGCAGTGACAAGATCCTACAAGAATCCTACGTAACATTTCTGACACAGAAACGTCACGCGTATACACAGTCTAGTACTTTCCAGTACTACGCGCTACTTCCCAGTACTACGCCCCACTTGCCAGTAATACGCCCTACTTGCCAGTACCACAAGAAACTTTTTAAGTGGACTTTAGTGTTGAAACGTTAGAGCGAAGGTGGAAATTTTTTTTTCTTACTTTTGCTGTTAAATTGTGAGCTGAATTCGTTGAGAGTTCTTTGAAAACATTCTGAGTGGTATATTTAAAATATGCAGTTGGTGAAAAAAAAAATAACATCACGCCTGAATTCCTCGAACGGTTGGGCTTAGGTGTATAGTAAACCCTCATTTCGCCGGTAAGTTTAAGTCCCATGTAGTTAATAGGGGGCGAGCCTATTGCCATCAACCGGGCACAAATTCAGACTCCGGGCTGCTACTGTGAAATTCTACACGGAAAAACCCAATAACACTGCCCGACCTGGGGATCGAACGGAGGACTTCACGTTTAGCAGTCGCGCTTGCGACAAGAACAGAGAGAAAGTAAAAAAAATGTTCAAAAAGGGATCGAAAAATACTCGGGGTTGTATTTAAGCTAAGAATTAATTTAAAAAAACTTCTAATGCAGCATTTCTTACATTCTAACTAATAATATCAATGCGAAAGTGAGTTTGTTTGTTTGTTACCTTTTCACGCCTAAACCACTGAACCGATCATCCTGAAACTTTGCATATACGTTGTCAGGTGTACAGAAACGGACATAATACCTTTCATCCCGAAAAAAGTACTGTTCCCGAGGAAAACAACAATAACGATAATAGATGACGCTACGTGCCTTTCGAATCATGATTGAATTATATTAAAGAAACTTTAGTAGTGAATTAAGAGTTTTTGCCTCGGTCAAAAGATAGTTTTTAATATTAAAAAAACTTTCCCTCCATCATTACGTGATTTGGGACACCTGGTATTTGAACTGCTTATTAAAAACATAGCAGCATTATCGTTTACTCAGGTGCATTTTTCGGAATTTCCCGAATTGTTGGTTCGACTCATGACTTCGCCGCGTGTTTATCTCATGATTAACGGCTCCGTTTAGGTCATAAACTAGTCGAACCCGAAAAATGCACGTGAATAAACCATAACTAATCAAAAATAAGCAAATATTCACCCACACATCCACAACAATCCAGCAAATTGCATAGTTTGTCAGTTCTAAAATCTTTATTCAAGAAATTCCATTTTATCGACGGAAGCATTTTCATTTCAAACTGCAGTTTTCAGTCCTTTGACTTTTGCTTACTAAAGAAAAAAGGTACGTCACAATCTTATGACGCTGTGATTCCGAAGTTTGAATGAACATGGCCTTATGTAGACTGTACCTTGTCCATTATTATTTTCTCCCTGACAGATCGGTTTAGTGAAGACAAACAAAATGCCTTACTGATTAAACAGTAATAGGGGATTTACACGGTCGATTTTAGCCATGCGGCAAGTCACCAGTCGTATCGCTTGTAAAAATCGAATCACTACCCCATTTACACCGGTCGACAAAAATCGCATGCGACTTGTTCATTTCTTGCGGAACAACACAGCGCAAACCACACCTCATGCGGCGAGCGATCGCCTGCAACTGACCATTTACACGGTCGATTTTAGTCACCCGCCGCATGCGGCTTGTCGCCGCACGGCAAAAGTCGGATGGCACTCAACTTTGGGGCTTGCGATTTTAGTCACTTGCGGCCTAGTCGAATTGTCATTTAGACGGTCGTTTCGTGCGGCGAAAATCGAGCCGTGTAAAATGTATAAGGCCTCTAAGCGACGACTCGCAATTTTAGGACATACTTTTTGCACGTGAAAATGGACAACACTGAATTGTATGAAGCATCGCATCGCGCGTTCAAAGAACGACTCACAGAGTATCGTAAAAAGAATGTCAAGTCAACGCTACGTTCTCAATCGCGCAAAAAAAAACGCCATCTGTTGGAGGCCTAAAGAATACTCGTAAAGAACTATATTGCTTTTGTTTTTTAGGGTTTCGTAGTCAAACGAGGAATCCTATAGTTTCGTCATTTCCGTATGTCTGTCTACATAGATGGTGTGCTCACCTGCCCGCAATGTGCGAGGATCTTCACAAAGAAGATTGGTTACATAAGCCACATGCGAGCTCACGAACGACAACTACTGCGGAGCTGAAGCAATCGCCATGGCCGAAATCGGTCGGACATCATCATCATCATCATGTCTGTCTAGTCTTCTGACTGGTGACTTGCCGCACGGCTAAAATCGACTCGTGTAAATCCCCCATTATACAAATACTTGCGATCCTATACGCACCTTTACCTCCGACCATTCATTATCAAATTTAATCGCCGTCCGTGTTACCTCTACTCACATGATTTATGAGCATCGGTAATTTGTTAATTTATCTCTCGGTAATTTAAGACCATTTATCTTGGCACATACATTAACGAGTTAAACGTAAACATTTTACAATTTATTACGGGAAATGCTTCTCGTTTTCTCATTTGTTTTTCGGTAAAAATATTTCGATGTTGTAATTTGGGCCAAGTTCGAGTATTTTGATTGAGTTCATTTTATTTTTATTTATGTTTAACGGTCTTGATACATTTTGTCATGGTCAAGCTCATGCACATAATATTTATATACTTTGTCTCAGGCACGGTTATCAGGCAGTTTGGATATCCCAAAATTTTATAAAACAAAGATTAATTGTTTTTTTTTGCTTGAAAACTATACAGGCTGTAAAAAAACGCATCGCATAGCCAAAATCTACACACTCTGTACATCAAACTAAATAACATTGACCAAAAATAATTGTTGGGAAACGACTTTTATTTTTAGGCATAAAAAAAACTCTGTTTTTTTGTAGCGCGTAATGTAATGCACGTAACTGAATGTGCCTGTGTGGGTCGTGCAGCGGCTACAAAGCTGAGACAAGGCGGTTGTGTGCGTTTCATATTCATTGCGTTTTTGTAACTTCAAATGCGTAATTTGTTAGGAAAAATTGAAAATTTTGATATTGTTTGTTTGGAAGAAAGTTTAGTATTATTCTTTAGAATACGTTTCTGGAAAAAACAAAAAAAAAATTTGACCTTTAATATCTCCGGAATCAATGATTTCCCAGGTATGGTCTCGTAGAAAAAAATGATCCCAATGATGGGTAAAATATGTGGTTTTCGTTATCGTTAAGGGTCTTTTTACACCCGATATAGTATATTTGATAAAATAACATCACGACGGTAGGCGCAAGGGAAGGGTTGGGCAGATGTGTATAGTACACCCTTATTTTACCGTTATGTTAAAGTCCCATGTAATAAGGGGCGAGTCTATTGCCATCAACTGGGCACAAATCCAGACTTTAGGCTGTTACTGAGAAATTCAACGCGGAAAAACTCCAATAACACTTTACCCGATCTATGGGTCGAACCCCACGATCAGTAGTCACGCTTGCAACCACTGAGTCAACGAGGTAGTCAACAATTTATAACTAAGCGTAAATGATGTAATCATAAGATATTGCTCTATAATGTTATGATCACCGTTTTAATAGAATTTTAATAATCCCTACCTATTTATGAAAAATTACGGTTTACTCACGTGCAGTTTTCGGGATTGCCCGACTAGTTTCGGACCTAAACGGAGCCCTTAATCATGAGGTGAACACGCGGCGAGGTCGCGAGTTGAACCTCGTCCTAGTCGGGCAATCCCGAAAAATGCACGGGAGTAGACCGTAATCCTACTCCTAACTAATATTGTAAATGCGAAAGTAAGTCTGTTTAATAATAATAATAATAATCGTTTATTAGATCAAAATAATACAGTTTACAGTAAAATGAACACTGTCACTTAAACTAGGTTAATTCCCTGTGCTATAAGTAACAGTAACAATCGTCGTTGATCTAAATATCTATGTAGTTTTAGTGTAACAATCCGTTATTATTATAATAAGTATTTATATTATTTAACAATATTTATTTTGTAAGCTAGCCTAGTAATCAAAACAAAAGATTAATTATAAAGTACGGTCAGTCTGATATTCATATAACAAAGAATGTGAGTGTGTGTAATTGTTTGTGTGTGAGTATGAATGAGTGTTTGTGTGTGAGTGTGAATGAGTGTGTTTGTGTGTGAGTTGGTTTAGGTGTGTATTTAGTGAATTAAATGTAGGTTACCCCGGAACACTTAAAAGACTTTCAGTTTCTTCGTAGTTTAATCCACCTAATAAGGTTTTAACTTTTTTCTTAAACTCAAAATGACGTAATTTCTTCAAGGTCACAGTTTTACTGATTTTATTATAAATATAGGGAGCGGCTATATACGGGTGTTTTTTTGCGAAAATTGTATTGTGAGGTACGATTTTAAATACAATATCGTTTCTTCTCCTATTATCTGTTTGAGAGCTATCGTCTGGAAGATGGGTGTGTGCATATATAAGATTACGTAAAATAAATAATTGGCGTACAGTTAATACCCCAACTTCTTTGTACAGTTTTGCAGTAGGGTATAGCCTTGGTTTAGATGTTATAACCTTGATTGCGGCTCTTTGTGCTCTTTCAAGTTTAATAAGAGTTGATTTATGAGACCCGCCCCAGACAGATATACAGTATCCCAGTACAGATTGGCACAGTGAGTAGTATATGACTCTCAATACGTTGGGATCCTCAATGTGGCGTACTTTTTTGAAAATGGGCATTATTTTCCTAGTCCTATTAGTCAAGAGTTCAATATGGTTATGCCAATTTAGGTTTTCATCCACCCAAACACCCAGATACTTAATCCTAGCAACTCTATCTAGATTAGTACAGTGGCACAAACTGTTATCAGTACTTTCACAAGTGTGAGCTTTTATTTTTTCTATAGTTGGTAGTCCTGGTTTTGTGATAGAGAAGGTGATATACTTGGTTTTACTGAGGTTAATAGTTAGGGTGTTTATGTTGAGCCAGTGTAGAATTTTTTTGAGGCCACTTTCTGTGATGTTAGCCACTTCGTCCCAATCTTTGCCATGAAAGACAACCGCAGTGTCGTCTGCGAAAGTTACGATTTTTGCGTTGTGAAGACTGAAGTTACAAAGTTGGTTAATATATACTAAGAACAGTGTAGGACCAAGTATACTACCTTGTGGAACTCCATATGTTATTTGGACATCTTCACTAACATATGTACCAATTTTAACACGCTGCGTTCTTTCATTTAAGTAGCTAGTGAAAATATCCAATACTTTCCCTCGGATTCCTATGTTTTCCAACTTCTCAAGTAGTTTTGGAATAGAGACAGTGTCAAATGCCTTTGCAAGGTCCAAGAACACTCCAACACACTTCAATTTATTATCAAGTGTTTTAACTATAGTTTCAGTCAAAGTTCTTAAAGCGTCTTCAGTAGATTTACCGGCAATGAATCCGTATTGATTATCAGATAGTAGTTTAAATGATCTTAAATAATTTGTTAGTCTTTTGTTTATCAATTTTTCGAGTATCTTGGACATTGCTGGAAGGACCGATATTGGTCGATAGTTATTGACACTGTCTCTATTACCCGACTTAAAGATAGGATGGATGAGAGCTGTTTTGAAGTGCCTGGGAAATACTCCCGACTGAAAACTCAGGTTACATATATATGTAATAACAGGAGTCAGGACATGATTCGCCGCCTTTATTAATTTATTGGAAATACCGTCGAAACCTATGGCGCAGTCATCTTTCAAATTCAATATTATTGAGAGTACTTCGTCATCATCAGTATCCAGTAAAGCAAAAGAATTTGTTGTATGCTGTAGCAATTTTTGTCCCGACACCTCGTTACTGTCTGTACTTTTAATATTTTGAGCTAGTTTCTGTCCTACAGTTGCAAAAAACTCATTGACTAAATTAACAGATTTTTGAGGATTTTGATCGATTTCTAGGAGGCTTTCATTATTATCTTTTTGTTTATTTATTGATGCTAGTGTTTTTATTAATTTCCATGTTTGTTTAGAATTATTTTTAGCTTTTTTAAATTCTGAGTTTTCAAATGTACATTTAACTTTATTAATTATGGTTTTGCAGAAATTTCGGTATCTAGTATAAATTAGTTTTAATTCTAGATTGTCAGGATTTTTTCTAGCTCTAAGGTGCAGTTTGTCTCTGTGTCTAATACAGCGTAACAATCCTGGCGTGATCCACGGCTTAATTATCTTTTTTCGGTGGCTCGTTTTTTTAATTGTAGTGTTTTTATTTGTTAATTGTGTAATAATATCTATAAGAAGTTTCACTGCAGTATCTACGTTTTTACAATCATAAATGGGGCTTAAGTCTGTTTTTTCTAATTCCGAGATGATTTTAGGATAATTAATATGATTTATTGTGTGTTTACTACAATATTCTGAAATTCTTTTGCCCAATGACAAACAAACAGAGTAGTGGTCTGTTAAAGTTGTGGTTATTACTAATACATTACAGCTTAAGATAGATTTTATCATAACATGATCCAGGCAATTTTGGTTTCTTGTTGGAAGCAAGTGACCGGGTAAAAGACCATGTGAAGCCATTAAATTTAAATATTCGTGCGATCTATGTTCATTTTCGAAATCTTTAATATTTATATTAATGTCGCCCATAAAGATTATTGTGGTAAAAGATGAAAGGGATTTCAAAAGAATATCTGTTGATTTAAGAAATTTTTCAATATTGTAAGTTGGTGGCCTATACACTGCAACAATAACAACGTCTACTTTAATTTTAATAATCAAGCAGTTAGCTTCGTCCAAAATATGCTCACAGATTAGGGACTGAACGCAATTCTTTATATATACAACCACACCTTCGTTTTGAGTCTTGTGTGTCGTGGTACAGAAGTATGTATAGTTATTTATTACAGGTAAGTTGTTGTTATTTTTTAGCCAACATTCAGTTAACACTATTATATCGAACTCTAGTTGTAGTTGTGTTAAAAGAATTTCAAATTGAGACATGTTACAAGCAATGCTTCTGATATTTTGGCATATTATATTTAAGTTACTATACATGGAAGTTAAATACGATTTAGCCTCTTCCGTATCGCAGAGGGTTGCTTTTGAAATTGAGTAGTTATCTAACTATGTTTGTTTGTTACCTTTTCACTCCTAAACCACTGAACAGATTATCCTGAAATTTTGCATAAGTATACGTTGTCAGCTGAACAGAAACGGACATAGGGTACCTTCCATCCCGAAAAAAGTACTGTTCCCGAGGAAAACAACAATAACGTTCATAGATGGCTCCACGTGTTCTTCGAATCATGATCGAATTATATTATTATAGAAACTTTAGTACCTAGTGTGTTAAGAGTTTTTTGAGATTAATTATCGAGAGCGAAGCCGCGGGCAAAAATTAGTATTGTATAATAGTAAAATATTACCGTGTAATGTTATGTTCACCATCTTAATAGAATTTTAATTAGTTTCAACCGCTTATTTTATTAATAAATTAATGGACTTCTACTTTTTAGCAGAATTTTGTTGCGTATACCAGGCATAATAAAGCATGTGGAAATCTTTATAATAACTTTATATTCTACTTTCATTACCCATATCCATCTGTTCATGAAATTTTGATAAATGTTTAATGTTGAGGTTGTTGTTTAGACTTGGCTGGCATCTCCCGTGTGTTGGTTTGTTTACCGTGAGTTATCTTTATTGAATAAAACACTTAATTATAAAAATGTCGTTATTACACGTTGATGGTCGACTCCTATGTTTAACCTAGCGTTATTGGTTAAAATTAAGACTTGTATCTTACCTAATAATGAAGCAAAGACCCCAGCTTTGCACAGTAGACCCAACGGTACATTAGTAGCTAATGCAGGTACAATTAGCTTAGGAGTTTATTTATATGCCTAGTATATTTTTTTTTCAAATACGAAAAAACTAAATAACACTGCCCGACCTGGGGATCGAACCCAGGACCACACTCTAGATCAACGAGGCAGTCTTGTATTATATATTGTAGATGTATTTCAATGAAAAACAAACCACGCTATTTTAACATCTACAATTCTACATCCACGTAGATAAGCCGCCAAGCTAAACTTAGTAATTACCGCGTTTATTCATGCTAATGTAATTGCAAAAACTTTGTACCAGGTACAATACAAGCGGCTAAGTTTGAGTACCTACAAAGGAGTGTCGCGTCTTGTTTGTTTCTTTGTTCTAATTTTGAAACTTGTGCTAACATTTTAATTATTTTCGTAACGGTTAAAAGGTTTTGTACCTTTGAGAGTTGGGATGGTTGGTTAGGTTAGACTAGCAACAATATGTCAGCACTGTACTGTACACTACAGTACTGCGGTCACTAAGACCTCATTTACGGAGACGCGGGGCGTCGCACGTCGCGTGCGACGTGCCGTCTCGCGGCGTGTCGTACGATTTCTGTTTACGGACCGGCGGTGCGTGCAGCGGCCCGCATCATCACACGCGCAAACACAAACATATGGCAATGTACGATGTTGTTTATGAAGATGCGGCGCGTGTGACGCCGCGGGCCCCGCCGCGGTTTACGCTACGTTTTACAGTGGACGGAGAATTGCAGAAATAGCTGGTCGTAACGCTGCGTGCGCCGCCGCAATAAACGTCACGTGCGACGCGGCGATGCCATCCACGGGGTCCGCCTGCATTTCAAGCAAACGCGTGTAAAATCGCTTCTTCGTAAATGCTCTCATACAACGCCATATGTTTGAGTTCAGTGCGGGCCGCGCCGCACAACGCGACGCGCGACGCCCCGCGTCTCCGTAAATGAGGCCTTAAGAGGCCTGTAAACGGGCTACAAATATTGCATATTGTTGGCAATTTTATTGTCCAATGTAGCTCAGTATATTTGAAACTACCTTTGCTGCAATTTCATTGTGCAATACATTGCCGAGTATAGTCCAGCAAGATTCTGCAACTGGCTTGCTGAGGAATTTTGTTTGTACACGCGGAGCTATAGTGAGGCTAGATCTCAGCAGTTGCAAGGAGACAGCGGCGGCAACGACAGGACGAGGAGGGGGGAGGCGAGCGAGGGAAAAGCGATGCACCTATACATCAGAGTAAAGACGATAAACGGCGATATTGCAGTAAAGTCAAAGCAAGATAAATCATTTGCAATCTAGCCGGCTAGACATTGTGCTAAAGTATGTAAAAAAGTGTTTAAACGACTGCATAATACACCTCCGCTTCCTTTTCCATTCACCCAATATCCTTCTTACATTCAATCTATCAATCACTCTCTCTCATTCGTTCCAACAATCCAAAAGGGCGGCTTTTTACCGGCTCCGAACTGAAACTCATTAAAACATTGTAAAGTGTCTATTTTTGAGTGTAATTAACACAGAAAGGGACGTCCCAAGACTGTAGGTGCACCTACTACGGCTGACAACGACGGCAGAAACCGTGAGTTTTCCTTAACCTGTCCGTTTTTCCGTATTGTGCATTTACTTAATTCATAGCAAAACCTGTGGTAACAGTCAACATTCGAAGGTTTTAACTCATATCAACCATCAACATATCGAATACTTGCGACAACTATGAAATTTCTTGGCAATATCGCCGGGCTACACTGCAAGATTGCAGCAATTGTTGCACTGTGTTGAGCGATATAATCAGCAACTTGGCAGCTGTACAATTGCAGCAAGAAATTGTCAAAATCTAGCCCGTTTAAAAGCACCTTACAAAATAGTAGACACTTCGTAGTCCACATGTGGGTACATGTGGACTACGAAGTGTCTACTATTTTGTCTTGTGCTGTTTAGGATTATACAGGGAGTATTCGAGTGCGTGTAATTCCTTCAAACCTTTTGATCTACTAGTGAAACAGATTTCGTAAGAACGGGATTTTTTCATATTCAAAAAATATTAAATGGTATTCTGAACCCGAATAATTTTAGCGCCCCAAGGTAACTGACTGTGCGGGGTGAAATCGCGCTAATCGTGTCTACCAGCTGTGCCGTCGTGCGCTCCATTCATGCATGGAGATCAAATAAAGAAGAAAATGCATAAAAAAAATATTTTTATATCCTTATCATTTGGTTTAGATAACTATCATTATTAAAAGACAATTTTTTTGTCATTTTTGCGTATCTTTACACAACGTTTGTGCATGTATGTAGGTATTATAGATTACATGCACAAACATCCAAACCCGAAACAACTACTTGTAGGCCATGCAAATATTTGTTCCAAAAGTAGAACCACTTCACCAACGTGACACATTATTATAATTATTGCAATGATTATTCATTATAACAATCATAATCTTCCATTAAAATATCTGTGTAGCTGTTAAACAGCATGAGGAATTGTCCTCACTTGCCCAAAAAATACGAAGGCGAAAATATCTTAAAATTAGTCATTAGAGTTCAAGTGGAAATCCGCAATCTTAAACATGAACAAACACTATTTCACTGCACTATTTCACTTTTGGAGTCAATTTTTGAAACTTGAAACAAAATCGACCAATTGTTTACAACCACTGAAACGAAAGAATAGCTCGATCCGCCGCCGTCGACAACCGTTGACTTGTTCCCCGCAAATTCAAATTCCGAAATACAATATTTATTCATAGAATCTACGATCGAGAACGAAGTCTTGTTCGTTTTTAAAACGTTTTCGACTTTTTGTTTACTAACACTAATGGTTTCATACGAAGTTTGAACGTTGGAATAATTCAACGGCTTTTCGCGTCTGTTAATTGAAGTAAAAGAATGAATGTTTGAGTAAATGAATGGTAAGGTAGGAAAATACTTTCTGTTTTAATAAGTAGATTTCTTTTTAGCCTAAGTGGCAATGAGAGCTGTGTAGGCGTTCTGGATTGAATTGCTATTAAAGTGTAAAAATTAAAAAATAACCAATTTTAGCTAGAAAATTATGCTTAAAGGTTCATCATCAACCTACTTTGTTTTTCCTTATCGCTTAACTACACACATCAAAAGTGTCTAGGGATCAAGCATTTTTATGCGGATTTCTTGAGATTGAGATGTGGCTTTGTAATAAATTTATGATTTTATAAATTTATATGGATCCTTTTTGGTGCATTTCATAATTTGAATCAGGAACTGTGAATCAAATTCGAGTAAAAGATGAAAATCAGCTGTCAATATTTTCCCTATAAAAACATACAACGCATTGAAGACATTATTAGTGCTACTGTTTCCCTACTACTGATTAAAACCAACGTTATTATGGAGCGGCGACGTCATTTAAGCAGGGAAGAAATGCTCAGAGCCGTGGGAATGATAGAAGCTGGTTCCCGGCAACGTACTGTGGCTTTAGCTCTGAATACAAGTCAGAGTGTTATCAGTCGACTTTGGACACGTTACCGAAGCACTGGTACCGTGGCTGAGCGCCATGGAGGACGGTATCGCTGCACCACACGGAGACACGACCGATACATTCAAATCTTAACTCGAAGAGCTCCAACAATAACCGCCATGATGTTAGCCGTGAGGCTTCATCACTCTTCAGGGAACTTAATTAGCGACCAAACAGTCAGAAACCGCTTGCATGAAGTGAACCTTCATTCCCGAAGACCGCTACGGGTACCACCTATAGCAATGCACAATCGTAGGATTCGATATCAATCGGCTCTTGGACACAGAAATTGGGCAGAAGAACAATGGCGTTTCGTGTGCTTTTCTGATGAGTCTCGTTTTGGTATGAGACCGGATACAAGACGTATACGACACTGGAGAACCCCTGGACGCCAACAGCGATTAAAATCCTGCCAGGAAGTCCATCCTTATAGTGGTGGAACCATCATGGTATGGGCGGGTATTTGGATCGGCGGAAGAACTGAGTTGATTTGGATCAGAGGCAACCTCAACGCTCAAATTTATGCTGAGACGATTGTATCAGACGTCATCGTTCCTCTACAAGCGCAAATCGGTCCCTTATTTCAGTTAATGCATGATAATGCACGACCGCACACCGCAAGAGTTGTAAGACAGACTCTCGCCGCAGCTAACATCAATGTCCTGCCCTGGCCTGCTCAGTCGCCAGACTTGAACCCGATTGAGCATGCATGGGATATGCTACAGAGAAGAGCTCTGCCGAATATGGAGGGTATCCAGTCGCAAGAAGACCTTTTTTTGTTGTTGCAACGAACATGGGCGGCCATTCCACAGCGTGATTTGGATGAACTCATTTTGAGTATGCCAAACCGATGTTCTTGTGTTGTTAGTGTTCGCGGTAGAAACACGGATTATTAATTGTTTAAGTTACCCAATAAAATTTTAAAGAAAACTGTTATTTCAGTCTTTTTTTCGAACTTTTGTGTTAGTGGTTCAAATGTCAAAAATCCCTTTATTAGGAAAATGGCAAATTTCTTTATTAATGCAAAGGTGACTTGGTTTATCGTTACTGTGACAAACGAAAACACTTTATTTGATGAATCCTTAAAGAAAATTTTAATTAATATCAATCAGGAGAAAAGTTATTGCAAAAATATATGTTGATCCCTAGACACTTTTGATGTGTGTATATAACATATTTATACATAATAAACAATATATATAATATATATATATAATTTTTATATGTAAGTATTATGTCTATGTATTGTGTGTAGTATATATATTTTCCAGCAGTACACCACGGACTATCCCCCCTATCTTATTCATTGTTTTCCTGTCCATCCAAAGGTTGTCTGGTAGATATCGCTATCAGCGATAAGACCGCCATTGTACCCTTCACTAAATTATTTTGTATAAGAGCTATGTTACAATTTTGGTGTACAATAAAGTATATTCTATTCTATTCTATTCTAAAGGTTATTCTTTACTTATGATTCCCTAGCCTAGTGATGAACTACTTAACAATAATAAAACACTTTACTTACATACTTTTTTATTCTTTTAGAATTTTTTCGTTGACTTTTAACACAATGACCTTATTAACCGAAATAGCTACATTACAATATTTATCTTCACAAACTTGGCGGACACTCTGCCATGCGTCTGGTTAGATACATAGAATAAATTTTTATTCCTATTATTTTCATTAATTGAGTAATACGCATCATGTGTTTTGCTTTAAATGCGTGCACTGTTTAATTATACAATGCGTCCGGTCATGGACTAGCGAAATTCTAGGTACTTACTTATATAACAACTATTCTAGGACACAAATACACTACAGGGTGTTAACGAATTCGTGTAATTCCTTCAAACCACGTGATCTACTGGTGACACAGATTAACCTTAAATAGGATTTTTTGAAAATAAAGGAAAAAAAAAATTCTAAAAAAAATCTTGATTTTCTATTTCTGAGTCATTTTAGAGCCTTGAGTTATCTGACTGCAAAGAGCGATATCGCGTTAGTCGTGCCAGCCAGCCGTGTCGCCGTGCTTTCATTAATTTATGCGTGGTATCGAAATGTTCACACAAATAAAACATTTTTTTTGCAAAAAAATAAATTCTTTTTTTTTTTATTGAATCCTTATTAGGTGGTTTAAATACGATCGGTAACAAAGCCGCATGAAAAAATAATAATTTTATTTTTTTATTTTTAATCTAGCTAAATCCCGTGCGGGGCCTGTCTACATCAGTAGTAGATCATGTGGTTTTAAGGAATTACACGAATTCGTTAACACCCTGTATACACTAGGGTCCATTCCACTTCCATTTTTTTTGTTGAGATATTCTGTACGTGTGTACAAAAAAAGTCATATATCTCAAACTTTTGGTCCTACTGAGATAAAAGTAGGCTTATTTGGAGGGAAACAATATTGTCTATCGTTTACATTACGATGCAATGGGTTCACATAAAGACATACAGTTGTAGACAATATCTCAACAAAAAAGCAAAATGGCTGCCAAATAGCGGGGAAGTGGTTTGGACCCTAGTGTGTACTAGAGTAGTTGCTATATAAGTACCTAGAATATCGCTAGTCCATGACCGGACACACTGTATTTTAGATACAATTTATATTTAGTAAGTAACGTAAGCTCATACTATCCAAGGCGAAGGTATTATCTTAAATAGCAGCCAATCTGCATAAGTAAATACATATTAATGACAGCGTACTGCAACAGCTGACTTGTCTGCCACCTGTTAAGAAAATATAACGTGTTCTCAATATAGTAAGCCTAATGTTATAAATAAAGCCTTTTTCACAACACTGCTCGACAATGTAAGTCATTAAGATCTAGCAGGGCAATAATATTGTACTGAATTTCATTAATAAACATAATAAACCGCTGGTTAATAATGTGGTTTGAATTTGGAACCTCAACTAAAAATTCAAAATTCGTATGAAAACTTTTATCATAGACAACCAAAAAAAAGTAGTTGTTCGAAAACCGTACTGGCCATCACGAATAGAACGATTTAAATCGAGCTCAATTTCAATAAATGTGCCGAATAAAAAAATAACTGTCTTTTCACAACTTAACTTTGAATTTTTTATATAGTTCTTTCTGCTACTTTTATTAATCCCTACTAATACTATGAGAAATAAATGAGAAAGTGACTCTGTCTGTGTGTCATTCAAGCCTAAACCGCTGAACCTATTTTGAAAAGTAGAGTATACTTCTCAGTGATAAAAGTGTCTACGTCTTTGGCGAGCTTGAATCCCTCGCTGCACTCAGGACTCTAGTCTTAACTCTAGTCCTTATTTACGCTTGATGGGATTCAATATGGCGCCCCTGAAGTGAGAAATCTTTATCCCCTTGGTGAATAGTCTAATATTTAGCTTAAAAGAAATAAAAATAAAACGTGTTAAATGCAGAAATAAATATAAAACAGTATTCATTTAGTTAATAAAGTTTCTTTCCCCTTTAATTTTGTGGTAATATTATGAAAATGAAATCTTTAATCATGCCCCGCTGGTACCAGGATCTCATAACAACTCGGTACATAATTTATAGCAACACTACTAGCGGTGCGGGAACGTAATTCGTTTCAGAAAACATTTTTCTTGATGGAAATAGAAGGTTACTTTGATGAATACAACATCATAAATGTTTATGACGTTGCTAGATTTATTAAAATCACAGTCACTAATCCGTATTTGAGAATAGCTCTGTGGTGAAAAGATTAGCCAGGCAGCAAGTTAGCGGGCTCACTGCCCAGGGTACGCCGGACGTACTTAAGTATCGTCACTTTTTTTAATAGTTTAATTTAGCTAAGTAGTTGAAGTAGGCAGTTTAGGTAGTTCGATGATAGAAAGGGCCAGGCGGAATCAAATTGTGCAGTTCCATCGCACACTCCCCGAAGTGTAACCGATAAAAAACCGACAGGCTGGCAACTCTGCGTCGATGTTCAGCTTTGATTTGACCAGTGCATCGTTGCCGATAAGCCTCTTGGCCCGTTTGTCGATCAACTCAAGTGCATCGAGTTGGTATTTGGCTGATTCGCCCCAGAGGTGAGAGCAGTACTCCATGCATGACCGAACTTGCGCTTTATACAAGTTGAGCAGCTGTTCAGGCGTGAAGTACCGTCTCACCTTTGCAAGGATCCCCAAATTTTTGGCAGCCAACTGACCCTTTGCCTCAATGAATGGACCATAATTGACGGTCGATGTCAACGTAATCCCAAGAAGGTCGAAATGGTCCGTTATTGGTATGGTTACACCACGGAAAGATGGAGACGGGTGGAATTGGCTCTTTTTTGCGGAAAAAACACGCCTGCGTCTTAGCAGCATTGAACCTGACTAGATTGGCATCGCCCCATTCGGAGACTACCTCCAAAGACAAAACTTGTGGAAGATTATATTTATGACGATGCTTGTACTCGTATGATAGCTTTCGTGAGTTTAATTCATATGTAGGATCATGTACGACTTTACTCACGTGCGTTTGATCGGGGTTGCCCATTGGACCTCAGGTCAGCGTTCAAAAGAGTCCGAACCGAATGTAACTGAAACGCGAAAACAAAGACTAAACGTCAATGGGTGCAGTCGAATCCTTCGTATGATGAAAAGCTAAATTAGGCATTGTGATGACGACATAGAATTTAAATTAGTTTGTTGGTATTTCTAAGTTCATATGGCGGTGTGCCTTGGCGGTGCTCTGGCGGTGTATGTAAACTCAGGATATGTTTTTCGTGAAGTTTTGACTAGATCCTTGGTCCATGTGTTTTTACGTTAATAGGGCTGCCCGACAGTTTCGGATTTAAAAGTAGCCCTTTGACCCCTTGAGCTCACGAAGTGATGTCTCGGGTGCTTTTTAACCGACTTCAAAAAGAAGGAGGTTCTCAATTCGGAAGTTTGTTTTTTTTTTTTTTTGTATTTTCGGGCATAACTCAATCATGTATACGGATTTACAAAATTCTTTTTGAAAGAGTATTCTCCCGTGGTGGTCCCATTTAAATTTGGTGAAGATCTGATGAAGACCCTCCGAGACTGACAATGGAACTCTTCAACGGATAACAGCAAATAACCCGGAATTGCTGTAATTGCATG
The DNA here is from genome assembly GCA_905220435.1 of Amphipyra tragopoginis. Lineage (NCBI taxonomy): Eukaryota > Metazoa > Arthropoda > Insecta > Lepidoptera > Noctuidae > Amphipyra > Amphipyra tragopoginis. Next base: position 10,529,259 of record HG992011.1, read on the forward strand.
TTTGTGTATTGTTTATGCCACATAAAATAGAAAAATAAATTAACTTAAAAAAAGTAAAAACCGACTTCAAAAAACTAAAAAGAGTGAAATAATTAACATATTATAAAACTAACAGTTTCAGAAGCCGGTGCAATTTTACACTGAACCAAATTGAAGGCACCGACTTCTGAAACTGTTAGTTTTATAATATGGTAATTATTTTACTCTTTTTAGTTTTTTTGAAGTCGGTTTTTACTTTTTTTTAAAGTTACTTTATCAGGGCTAAAATCCTATTAGCCGTGGAAAGAGAGAGCAAGAGTCATAGAGCAATGGATAATATTAAAAGGCAATAAGGTCCGCCTGTTTACTTTGTGCTGAAGAAGAAGATCATCATCTGCCTAGCCTTTTCCCAACTATGTTGGGGTCGGCTTCCAGTCGAACCGGATGCAGCTGAATATCAGTATTTTACATGGAGCGACTGCCTATCAGACCTCCACAACCCAGTAACTGGGTAATACGACACTCTTGGTAAGACTGGTTGTCAGACTTTCTGGCTTCTGACCAACAGTAACGACTGTCAAAAGATCTACAAATGACAGCCGGGACCAACGGCTTTACGTGCTTTCCGAGGCACGGAGGAAACTCGCTATGGTAAATGGTCACCCATCCATAGACCAACCTCGGCAAGCGTGCTGAAGAAGAAGATGAACTTGGTAATCAAGGAAAGAAGTTAATTTGCAGATAGACACAATATGTGATAATAATTTTTCTTAATTTTCTAAATTCATCTGAAAATTTAATGTTGTACAAATAGCCGCAAACCTATAATCATGCTCCCGTGGTACCAGGATCTCATAACGCCGCAGTGCATATTTTATACTAAGACTACTAGCGGTGCGGGAACGCAGTTCCAGAGTGAATTCAGAGTCGATTACTACTCTGAACTTCATCGTGAAACGATTGCATAAATTGCATTCTATATTATGTGTGACTTAACCTACTTTATTACCTACTTTATTTGACTTGTAAATAGTAGTTTATGAAACTGTTGTATAATAGGAGCTATTTAAACACGAGTGTGAGTTTAAAAACTGAGCCGTAGGCTAGGTTTTTAATAATATAACACGAGTTTTTTAATACCTAATTATGTACAGTTTCATACACTACTTTATCTAAACTCATGCAATAGGTAAATAAAAGAATTTAATAGCTGTATTAATTTCAATGAATAATGTAATAAGTAATGTGAATGTTGATTTGATTTGTATTATGTAATTATTTTTGATTTAATTTGATTCAATTTTATTTTATTTTATTTTATTTAATCTTGATTTTATTTGTTGTAATTTTGTGTGCACTATGGGTTAATTATTACCTGAAATAAATGACTTTAATTTATTATTTATTTATTAAAACAAAAACAATAATGGCGCCCAAACCCAGCAGCCTACCGCGCAAGCGCGCGCAAAGATAAAGCGCAAATACCAAAAAAAAAAAAAAACGGAAAACTCCTCGAAAAAAGTAATTTTAGCGCACATGAATTTGAAAAGTCAGAGGTGTGGGCCGGGTTTGATCTCGGACCCTCTTGCATGGAAGGTAACTGTTTAACCACTAGACTATCACCGCTTTTTTCTATGTGCCTGTAACTTAACTATTGAAATTTAAAATATTCATAAACATAGGTGATCATGTGATCATATAGTTAGGTGAATAGTGTAGATACGTACATAGAATACGTTGTATCATTAATTAATGTCATAACATCATCCCCACTTTGTATATTCAAGAGCTTGATATTAAGGCCATGACACATTAAAAATAACAAAGGGTTAAATATTGAAATACACTTTTAATGAAAATGATAAATTGCTTTTAGTAACACGTCACCAGTCTACCGGGTTGACGACATGAATAAGCTCTTAAGCTTTGTTTACACTACGATGTACACACTCAGTGTATATCTAGTCTTATGTATGTATGTGTGGACACGAGTACATAAATTGTGTTGTCATTAAGTATCGTATTATAACTTTCGTGAGACGCATTCATATTTATGATTAGTTCCGGTTTACTCACGTGCATTTTTCGAGTTTTTTTTAAATCGCGACTTCGCCGCGTATTCGGCTCATGTGTGGGGTATATCCATTTTATCCATTGATTTATCCAACACTATTTGTCTTAGGTATGGTCGGATATAATGAACTGAGGATCAGGAGGCAACTCACACTGGTAACCTATATCTTTAAGATAATTAGAGGAAAGATACACAATGCGGATATATTGCGAAGGGTGGAACTAGTCGTGCCAGACGGGTATGTGGGTCGTCGTCGTCAGCCTCCGTTGCTGGCGGTACCGCGAGCGCGAACTAACTTGCTGCGTGAGGCGCCGCTGACGAGCGCACTCCGCACTTTCAACCTCATAGCTGATGAAGTCGATATATTCTGTTGAAATTTGGGCGAATTTGAAAGGATAGCTACCTATAGAATTTGTTATGGTACAAACAGTGGAATTAGCTAATTTTTAAGTGTGCTACAATATCGCATTGGGTCTAGCCTGTAAGGATATTTGTATGTTTAGAGTAAATAAATAAATGTTTAAGGGTTCCGTTTTGATCTGAAACTAGTCGGGCATTTTTCAGAAAAGCACGTGAGTAAACCCGAACGAATTGTAAATGGCTAGTATTTAAACGATCGAATATAAATTCAAAGTAAGGGTGTCAAAAATACTGATTATGGCGTACTGAAATACTAAGTGGGCGAAAGACTGAGGGCGAACACAAATATTGAAAACGGCGACTTAAAATTACGAATTTGAGGTACGAGTTATTCAGAACGATCAGTATAATAATTCTTAAGCGAACAAATTTCACTCACATTATTGTTATATGTTTGTAAGGTTGTTTGGGTTTCCAAAGGAGCGTCGACGGAGCCCCGCTGCGCGGGGCTCCTATTATCCGTGTCGGGGTAAGGAAATGTATATTTTCGCCCCCTCAGTATTTTTTTCGCCCATGTTAGTATTTAATTCGGACACTTGGAATTTTAGTTGCTAGCTTAGATTAACTGTTTCCCACTGCGAGTAGCTCATTTTACGAATTTTAATCATTCATAATTATCGCCAGATAAGTTCATTTTTCGCAAATATATTTTAATGCCGCTCGGTTTAGTATTAAAATATCTCATTAACAGTCTGCCATATGTTATTTATTCGCCCGATTAATAATTCCTGTTACTATCCGAACTGATCTATACTCATCTATACGTTTGTTTTTGTACATTGATGCTTAACTGTCCTATGAATTATAATAAAAAGTAGTATGAGATAACACTTTGAGCTGACAGTACGTCTGTTTTACTTGTGTGGCGGCATCTATCTCGCCACATGCGAACTATCCTACATCGCGCAATCAAGATTTAACACGCAGATAGTATATATACAACCTCCCAACATCAACCGTTGGGCAGTAGCCCGCCAGGCACAAGACTCCGCCTGGTTGGAGGATCCTCCCTTTGGTTGGAAGAACACCACACCAAGTTTTTCCACACTTGTATCCACCCCTGCAAGCAAATAGCGACCTTAACAAGCCGCCATAAAGAACAATTCCCCATTATAAATATGTTTCGAAGTATTTATCTTGTTCGCTTTTGACGCTAGTCGCACAGTCAGGTTCTAAGATGGAACACATTTATCCAAGTAACAGAGATATAGAGGGATTCCTCTATACCCCTCGGGCTCGCTTATCCACGCGACTAAATTCGCCAATTTTTTTATGCCTGTTCATACAAATCAATTAAAATATTATGTTTTTTGTATGGAAAATTATAGAAAAAATACGCGAATTTCGGAAAGATGTAGAACAAAAGTTGTTCAATTTCCGATACCGTGTAACCCCATAAAATTCTTAGAGTTGATTTTTTAACACCTTGGGCCTAATTCTCCTAAAATAAATCTTGATAAATCACAACCGAACCAAGGCCGAACCGTTCATTCAGACAGTTCTCAATTTCAAAAGCTATCAAATTGTTTGACACAAAAAACAAAATCAATCATTTTGAAAGTTTTCGAAAACAAAAACTGAGTGACGGTTGTGGTTCGATTACGTTTGGCAACAATTTATTATATTTTAGGAGAATTGGACCCCTTGTTTAATTTTTACTCTTTGTATGGTGACGTTTTGTAGAGAAACGTCAGTTCTCATCTTACGGTGTTACGAGTTGTCATGGTTGCTATGGTTACGGATATAGTGTTAAAATTTCACAATTCCTTTGTGTTTATTTCTCTCAAACTTCGAACAAGTGCTAGCATGTCAGTCTGTTTCTGAACTCAAAATAGCTCTCTTGTCTTCGGGGTCAAGGTTCTGTAGCTTTTTCGGGCTTGCGCAAACGTGGAGCGAGACCTACTCGTCTAGTCTGCTGGTCAAGGTTGAGAGGCTCAAATAAGAATCACTCTTTCTTTGTATTTCCACTCTTATCACTCAACTGAAATAGGGGTGTCAGACAGCAGTGCACTTCTACCTACGTTTTCGGGAAATACAGTAGTGACGTTAAAGTGTTTTCTGTTATTGGTCACGATCCCGTGGTAGGGTTGTAGGCCATGTTATCCACTATCTAATAATTCAGTAATGCTTTATGCAAAAGTGAACTATTTCCGAGATATTATTTATTACAAAGTTACCAACATTTCCTTATACAAGCTGTAAACGACACAACAACATAATCGTTCAGGGGTGATTTTATCATTACAGTTATAGCTAATATATATTAGGATTGCGAGCAAGATAAACACAGCAAATAAAACCAACATAGACTCTCCACCACTGAGAGTACTTGTATTTGGGTTAGTATTAGTAACATAAACTAGATCACAATATATTACTTTACACAATTATTACAAGATCATAAAATAAGGACAAGCTAATCAGATATAAAAGGTCAGACTTCTTCAGCTGATCAACACGGAATGCTCTCTCTTCGTCGAATGACCACCGCCTTTATAACCTCGGGAACGTTGATCCATATCGACGACTACCTTCTTTTGTCAACATTGCACAGTGCTACCCGCTACCGATAACAAAGCTTAGTTAGTATATACTAAACCTGAAACTAGTTTGTTCAGAATCACTAGGAGAATCGATTAACATATTTTTACACCATTTTTTTTTTCTTATATTTGAATTTGGTTTCAGTAGTTTTCTACCCATAATAGTTGACGGGAATAGACAGACACCTTGAGGCTTGAGACGGTCCGCTCGGTCAGTTTCCGTGTATTAGACAACTCCTGCATAGCACATCTCAGGCATTTCACACTTTACTAGGGAGCTTAACGCGACATAAACTACGGTGTATCTTGGAGATTTATAAAAAAAAACACATATTCAGGCAGTTTTGATGAAAATCTTGTTTGGGTGTCTCGGTTTTTGTATATACTAAAAATAACGTTGTATAATGATAAAGATCATAGCATCAAATAACGCAAACAAACTAAAATTTAAGGGTTCTAAACTTAGCTCTTAAAAACACATTCAGTATGGCGCGGATCAACCCTGTTTAGATAGAAAACCTGTTGAGACTAGCCGGAAACTAGCACACAAGCAGTGTGCAATCACTCGCCTTACCAATTTACTAGAAAGGCTTACACTTCAGTATTGAACTCCTTTCAGCGGGGATGGTGGATATCTGATTTATTTTAGTTTATATTCATAACTTTTTGTCTGTATTACAGAAAGGTTAGGTAGGAGTGTGTGTTGTCGCTGACTGTACTCATTGTAAGTAGAACATTTGAGTTTTTAGGGTGCTTTTCCACCAGAGATATGCTATGCAACGTTGCTATGGATGCGTTTGATATTCATCAATCATATTCATTGGTCCACATAGCAAAGCACTGGTGGAAACTGATTGATCTAAGCTACGTTTTTTTATATGGAAGGTTGCGTGCTTTTTTGGAATAATAAATTAGTTGAAATTTAGTTTTCTCTGTCTACTTGTTTACCAACTTATGTCGCTGAGTCACCTAACAGACAATGAAAGTCGTGTTACCTTTTAGCTGAATTTAATTTAGGCATCTCATCTATGAACATAATACAATGAATACAAAAGAAATATTAAGTTTATAATTTATTAGGATTAAAAATTCAATAACAATATAAAAATCAAGTACTTTTCAACCGGTGGGTGGCTAGCTGACCCGGTGAATTAAGTACGTGTTATGTAGTACTAAGGCATCATAAGTTGAGAAAGGTGGGACAATATATTAGCTGAATTATATTATTATTCCAATAGTTTGACTTAGTGAACTTCTAACCCCGACTTACTCGTCCCACCTTTCTCACCTTATGATGCCTTAGTACTACATAACACGTAACATCACTCGATTACTGTATGGCGTATCGTAGTGTACGGCATATTGTATCTTCAACTGACTTATGATGCCCTAGTACTTCAAAACACATAAAATCACTCCATCATTGTACAGGAAACCATGGTGGTATTTACTAAAATGTTATTTATATAATTCAAATATTTTTATAGTTATTCTGCTATTCTGGGCGCAAACAACTCCAACAAATCTAAAATCATGAGAATCGGTCCAGCAGTTCTCGTATTATAAGTGTTGGAACAAACCCGACTTTGTTTTGTATAGATTAAATATTTATTTTATTGAACAGATTTTAATAAATGACTTACTTTACCGATTCTTAACACGTAGGTAGAAGGAACAACAGGGTTTTTGTTACATATTGTATAGTTACAACTACAGCCACATTTTTGGTAAAATATCTCCCTATTCCAACAAATCCACAAGAATCCACGTACAATATCATATTCGCGTACAAAGACTCGTAAAACAATTACATTCATTCGTCCATTCGTATGCATTTGAATGAATGAGCGTTTTCATACCGCGCACACCGCAGGGTAACAATGAAACTGCAACTTTATTTCAAAGCCAGGGTACAGTTTCAAAGCTGGGCTACAATTTCAAAGCTGGGCTACAATTTCAAAGCCGGGCTATAATGTGGTTTTGTTGGAAACACATTTATTAGGTGACCGGACAGTGTTAATTATATTAGTTGGTTTTAATAAATGAATACAGCGGAGTGTAAGGCCGGCCATACATGGGCAGCTTGAAGCAGTCAGGATCGACTGCTTTAAGCTTCTACATACGTACATACACGAAACAGCTCGAGCAGTTGCAACTGCTTCGGGCGGTTGGCGGCACGACGTGCGGTCAAGCAGTCGCCAGGCATACACTGACTGCTCGAGCTGTCGACTGCTCTCTCGCAGTTATGCTGGTTTCACACGAGGGCAGAACAGTGAGGCAGAGCAGTAGACAGCGCAGTACTGCTACTGTTTGTTGACTCTGACTGCAAGAGCGGTCCGTGTATCACTGGCTAACTGCTCGAGCTGCCTGTGTATGGCCGGCCTAAATTACGCATGCCCCCAATACATTTAGAAATATATAAAAGAAACGTGTACTGTATGTGTATTAAAATATTTAATCATCTTCCTCAAAGCCTTGCTCAACAACGCCTTACATTGTTTAAACAGTTACATAATATATTATTAAACAAAACGTGTTATAGTGTTAAACAATTTATGGACGACAACTGTATAAAATAACATTTTTGCAATTATATAAAACTGTGTGTGTGTGTTTATCTAGGTATGTAATTTAAATATCAATTTAATTGTTAGGTCCTGAATTTATATATATTTGTACGCCGCATGTGGCAGAATATGTCGGAATCGATAACCTTGTAAGACCATTGTACGTACCATGTTCTAGCAAATAAAGTATTTGAATTGAATTGAATTAAAACATAATATTATTTTTATGAACTTAGCTCTGAGCTTGTTCTGCCTACCCTTTTCCCTACTATGTTGGGGTGAGCTTCCAGTCTAATCAGGGGCCCACTGGACGTCCAGCGTCCAGTGGGCCCGCGCTCATTTGGTGTGACAGGTAAATAATCAAAGGTGTAATGCAAAATTGAATACAAATCACGCGGGCCAGCTGACGGCACGACACGCGTTTGGTGTGGCGAACACTAATAACGTTTGCTACCTTAAACTCCATATAGATCAATGTTTTCTATACTGCTAATAGACTAATCTATTAGCAGCGGTGCGAGCACGAAACTTTTCATCGAGCCGATTCGAGAAATTTATCTATTCTAAACGTCAAATTTGACATAACGTCAGTGAAGTTCTAATAGTGCGGAAAACGAGCGTAACCTACGCTGAACGCAATATTGTTTTTAATTATCATTACAAATAAACTCTTTGATGATTTCATAAACCTTTGAAAATCCTAATCTTTTTCATTTCAAGTAATATTGTGGCTTTCGCAGTGTTGTCTGTTTTTGTTACAAAATGACTTACGCACTGTTAGAACCTCACTGACGATAAGATATAGATAAAACGACAACTGCTGCCGTTATATCTATAAGTTACGTCAAATTTGACGTTTAGAATAGATACATTTCTCGAATCGACTTGATATAAATCCGTGCTCGCGGGGCTGTATAGAAAAGATTTATCTAGCGACAACAACTAAGAATATTAATGTAATTTGGGTTAATACAATTATAAATTAATCTTCATTGAATTCCAACTACAAAAGAAAGTAACCATAAAGTCTAAAATTAACTACGTGACTTTTTAAACAAGTTGATTCAATTTTACCTTTTTTAACTTCACAAAAAATGCAGCTGAACCAACCGTTTCTGAACAACACAATAAACGAAGCCAGCGACCGGGCTTGGCTTGTAGCCTACAAAATCTTTTACAACGTTCTCTTATTAAATAACCTCAAAGAGCAAACGAAATAAATTGCAATTATGCTGGTTTAACAAATAAATCCTTTTACAAAGGAATACGTTAAGAAGTTAATATTTTTCTCGAGTACCTAAGTCTTTAAGGATTATGGTAATACGGACTGTTTGCACTCCGGACGCGGACGTATGAATTAGGTCACGTGTAGGTCGCGTTTGTACGCGTATGAGTGTTACCTATTTGACTTTTTTTCTTGTCGCAATTCATACTATAAACAGAAAAAAGTGTTATATAGTATTAATTATTTAGAACTAACTTTTGCCCGCGGCTTCGCTCGCGTAGTTAAGCTCAAAAAACTCTTAATACACTACTAAAGTTTCTATAATAACATAATTCAATCGTGATTCGAAAGACACGTGGCGCCATTTATGAACGTTATTGTTGTTGTTTATGCTAATTTAGGTTTTGTATACATAATTTAATTCCGGTTTGCCTCACTAGATGGCGCTGTGCATATGACGTCATTTGTTAGATGGCGGTGTTAAGATTTTCCGGCAATTAGCTATAAGGTGTAACATGAATTGAGATCATCCCTGGGTCCAATTTATATTAAATAGTTCAAGGTCTCAACAGGTGTTTTGTTTGAGTTCGTACCCTGTTCGAGATCCTTATCCGTTCCGCGATCCTAGGCCTTATACAGTTGTTTTCCTCGGGAACAGTACGTATTTTCGGGATGAAAGTTACCCTACCTTTGTTGGTTGTTTGTTAAGAGTTTTTTTTGAGCTTAATTAACGCGAGCAAAGCTAGTAAATTATAATTTTAAATACATAGGTATCATAAATAAAAAATAAAAAAAACTATCCATTTAAAAACATAAAAATAGTATCCCACTGGCATCAGGAACAGGGTCCAAGCAGCCGGCAGTTAGGGTTCCAGAGAAAGGAACCTCCTCACTATGCGTGCCATGTCAAGGAGTACTGCTTTCTGTATCAAACCCTTGATCCAGCCGCGCGCCCATCGAGAACCTCATGAGATGTCCGTTTCTGTACACCTGACAACGTATATGCAAATTTTCAGGATGATCGGTCAGTGGTTTAGGCGTGAAAAGGTAACAAACAAACAAACTTACTTTCGCATTTATGATATTAGTTAGGAAGTTAGGATTAGGATTTCCAAAGGTGGCTGGTCGACACTTCCCGTGAATCGAAGACTGGCCTCTACTTTTGTCAAAAGATTACCGTTTCCATACAACGTGGAAATACGGCCAGTCTTCTGGGCATTGTTCCAGTAGACAGTGATGCGGAGGAATATTTTGATGCCCTATTTTAATTAATTTTATACTAGTGTATGTTTTTCTTCATTTGTAATCTGTATTTGTAATAATGTAAATATTGTTTGTGTAAATAATAAAATCTTTATAATAAATCACAACATATAATTTCCATAAAGTTAAGCACAGAATTTTAAGTGTGCATTAAAATGGCGTCACAAAAATAAAAAGGAATATAAAACTGTCAGTGACTGTTCCTAATATCATTCCTGGGAATACCCACTGATATATTGATTAATGATATTATCACACAAGCAGACACAACTGACGGGCTGACCGACACTACAGTTAACGTTTATTGTGTTAGTATGGCAAGCTGTCTAATCCACTGAATTGATTTTGACAAATAGGCTTTATCGATTCTATCACACAATGTATTTTCCCACATAAGTTGTTTTTGAAAGGATTTAAGCTGAGCCCAACGTTCATTAACTTAGCTATGGGGCTCGTGGCTAAATTAAAAGCATAAATCGTACGATTTGCGATGTTAAGCTGTTCTTGCCGCGGTCAGCCCGTGGATGGGTGATCATTTGTTGCGCATCGAGACCTCTCCGTGCCTCCGTCGGTCCTGGGTGTCATACGAATACCTATGACAGTCGTTACGGGTAGTCAGAAGCACGAAAGTCTGACAACCGGTCTAACTTTAGGATATAGGCATTTCCCAGTAACTGGGTTGCGGGGGTCCGAAGGCAGTCGATCGGTGTAAAATACTGGTATTCAGCCGCATCTGGTTAGACTGGAAGCTGACTCCAACGTAGTTGAGAAAGGCTATGCAGATACATCATGACTAGTTAAGGTAGAACCGCACTAGGCGGAACTGCACCGCAGCGGAACTGAACTTCACGACGCGTCAAAATATTCTTTATATGAAATTATATGAGACAACACGCACTACGCGGCAACGGAACTGCACTGCAACTGAACTGCGCGGCAAAGTTGAGCAACTGACCAAAAGTGTAGTTCCGCTGCCGCGGAGAGCGGTTCGACAAACTTCATTCCACTCCTATCGCGGCTGCATAATTTGTAATAACTCATTGAATTTGTATTGAGACATTCTAAAATAAGTATGGAATGTTATTGGATCCTTCTTAAGTCGTGGCAAAAGCGTAAAATACTCGTCTTCTTCATATCGCGAGTTTGATATGTCATGTAGCCATATTCTTTGCTTTTTTCTTGCCTGTTCTTGCTCGATCCTTTCCTCTTCCTCGCACAACAAGGAAATAATAATCATGTTATTATCCATTTCGTCGTTCATCTTGCTCAGAGGTTGCTTAGCTACTGAATATATTTTTGTAGCGCCGCTGCAGTTCAAGTGCGGCTTACTATAAAATGACGCGTCGTGAAGTTCAGTTCCGCTGCGGTGCAGTTCCGCCTAGTGCGGTTCTACCTTTTAGTCTCTTTAGGGCCTTTTCATTGTCATGCGTGTTTACGCCCACGTGCTGGCAAGCTACGCATGCGTGCTGCCCGCAAACTATCGTATCATACATGTTTTTATTGTCATGCGCGCCACACGCACGCGGCACACGGGCGGATGCGTGACGCCCGTGTGCGTGTGGCGAACCTTGACAGTCAGTGTTGTTTTTATCTGTCAAGCGGGTCGCACGCACGTTTTATGATCAATATGAAAATTCATTCATTTTGACACGAGTTCTCTTCCTGGCGACACGCACAATACTGTGGCGGCGAGACAAAAATAATCTGCTCAGCGTGCCGCCCGCAACAAGCATGCGTGCCTGGCCTGCACGCGGGCGCAAACACGCATGACAATGAAAAGGCCCTTATACCCGAAAACCACGAATTCTGTTCCTCATTCTGTACAACTTTTATCATGAGACAAACTCAAAATTCGTTCCATACAAGCTGATCCATACAAAATAATCAGTGTTGCTTAACAAAATGTATGGAACAACAGTTTTTTTTAGAGGTTAAAACGGGATATTTACCATGTTTATTATTTGATGTGAGTTTCCGATATTTCGGCACCGTTACAAGCGCCATGATCACGGATGAACTGAAGTAATTGCGGGTGGGTGGATGTTTATGAGCAGACGAAACGGTCTACCCTCTTTCTTGTTCGTTTTTTGCGTTCGACGCCACTACCACTGTCACTTATGTCACTCACAACTCGATTCTGTTCCCGACACACAAAACTCACTGTATCCGCTCGTGAACTTTTTTCAGTAGTTTTACGGTTTTTACACAATTGAACCACTGGGTTCCAGGTCCTCGACAGTTGAAACCCATCCTCCCGGTTGAAGTTCTTATATTTGGTAATCTCTATCGCTTCTCTTACCAGTCTAGGTAGATAGTGGCGTTCTGTCGAGATGACCTGAGGGCTATGTAACTCAATCCAATGGTTCGGTCCCGATTCTAAAAGGTGTTGAGCTATGGCCGATTTTTGGACGTCATTGTTTTTCACAGCCCTTATATGTTCCGAAATTCTACAAGCTACAGTATGTTTTGTCTGACCGATATACGACTTTCCACAGCTACAGTCTACTTTATAAACACCGGGTTTCTCCAACGGAATCAAATAATAAACATGGTAAATATCCCGTTTTAACCTCTAAAGATTGTGTTAGTGACCATGTCAGTTTAAAAACTTATATAGTTTTTTTTTTCACGAAATCTTCGTTTGTCACATGGTAAAAGTTTTACAGAATGATGCCCAGAATTCATGGTTTTCGGATGTAAGTGTTCAAACACACTATGCAGAAGATACGCGACCGAAGTTCTGCGGCTGATCTATTTTATGTTCGGCTGATATGACACACCATAAGTGCCGAACTTACGCGGCAGAAATTCAATTGCGCAAACTTGTGGGCGGAAACGCGGGGCGCAAGCATGTCTGCCTCCCGCTGCTACCCGCCCCGGATCTTCGTCGTTAATCTAACCGAACTTCGGTCGCGTATAATGTGTGCTCTACAGAATACGTTGCCGCCGAATTGTCGCTGAACTTACTCCCGACCGAAGTTCGGCTGTACGCTATAACACAACGTAATTTCGGCATAATGTGCCGTCAGTAATTCAAATAGCATTGCAGGCGTAATCATGCCGAACTTCGGTCGCGTATCTTCGGCATAGTATGTTTAGACACTAAAACGACTAAACAGTCATGCTGTATATGTATACACGGTGTACTTACTGTATAATCATTACTACGCTGTCTCATAAACGAGTAAAAATGTATCCTTTATCTTTTCAAATTATCTAACAAAGAATAAATATTTAAAAAGAAAATAAATGTACTATATCCTCCAAGCTGTCGCATCTCCGCCTAAAATAAAATTAATGTTGAAAAGTGACGTTGAAATTAGCGGCGTCGCTGACAGCCGCCGAGTCTCGTTATTTATTAAATTCTTTGTATATAACATCTATTGTTGTGTATTTCTTTAGCGGTATGACCCTGACTTCATGAAAAAAGAAAAAAATACAAGGTGTACCATTACGCCTGTGTACATCGAAAAGTTTGACAGAAACATTGATGCAAACAGCTTTACGGAATATACAGTATTTTTACTGACGAAAGGCCTTATAAGTCGTATAATGATTATTTTTCATTTATAATTTGTTCTTTCTTCGAGTCTGACATGAATATAATATTCAAACTACAAGGTAAACACTTTAGTTATCAAAATAGCCAGCTAGGGTTCCGCCAAAAAAAATAAGATTAATTGGGACTCCATGGCAAAATAAAATCAGGAACCTCTGGTCTAATAGTCGCAAGCGCGACTACTGAGTATGAGGTCCTGGGTACGATCCCCAGGTCGGGCAAACTGTTATTGTGTTTTCCGTGTGGAATTTCTTAGTAGCAGCCTGGAGTCTGAATTTGTGCCCGGTTGATGGCATTAGACTCGCCCCCTATAACAGCGAAATGTGGGTTTACTCTACACCTCTGTCCAACCCTTTGGGGAATACAAGGCGTGATGTCATGTTTATTTATATTTTACTAGCTTTCGCCCGCAGCTTAGCTTGCGTGAAATTTTGAACCCGTTAAGTGACGATTTTCCATACAAACTTTCATCCCCTATTTAACTCCTTTAGGGGTTGAATTTCGAAAAATCCCTTCTTAGTGGATGCCTACGTTACAAAAGGAACCTACTGTCAAAATTTCAACTGTCTAACCCCAGCGGTTTAGGCTGTGCGTTGATAGATCAGTCAGTCAGTCAGTCAGCTTCTCGTTTTATATGTATAGATGTTGACTGACGAAAGGCCTTATAAGTCTTCTAATGATTATTTTTCATTTATAATTTGTTCTTTATTCGAGTCTAACATGAATATAATATTCAAACTACAAGGTAAACACTTTAGTTATCAAAACAGCCAGCTAGGGTTCCGCCAAAAAAAGTACATATTATCATTTGGGATTCCACGGCAAAATAAAATTGGGAACCTCTGGTCTAATAGTCGCAAGCGCGACTATCGAGTATGAGGTCCTGGGTTCGATCCCCAGGTCGGGCAAACTGTTATTAGGTTTTTCCGTGTGGAATTTCTTAGTAGCAGCCTGGGGTCTGGATTTGTGCCCGGTTGATGGCAATAGGCTAGCCCCCTATAACAGCGAAATGTGGGTGTACTATACACCTCTGTCCAACCCTTCGAGGAATACAAGCCGTGATGTTATGTTTATTTATATTTTATTTCTTAGCATAACCGATAAATATGCTCTTAAAAAGGTAAAGATATAATATTGTATACGTATTTACGACGTAGCAAGTACGTCACGTGCGTTTAAGGTAACGAGGGTAGGTGACAGGTATTTCCTGGACCTTGTCACTTCTGTAGTGTATATATCAGTGAGTAAATTGGAATTTTGAAGCGACATGCATTTACTGACGATCGGCAACCTTGAAGCTTTTTTATTTTTATTGACAGGGTCTAAGATAGAGTCAGTCTGCGACTCCCGCATTCCCCTTAAACTTAAGGGAAAGATTATATAAAAGCATGATTAGACCTGCTGTCTTCTATGGATCAGAATGTTGGGCCACAAAAGGGATGAGATAAAATAAGAAATGTGTATGTACATAAGAGGAAGTTTGAAAGTGGCATCGATAGCTGAAAAGTTGTGTGGAAATCGGTTGTCATGGTATGGGCACGTGTTACGGAGAAATGAGGAAAATGTAGTGAGGAGAGTTTTGAGTATGAATGTCGATGGCTATAAGAGTAGAGGAAGATCAAAGAAACGATGGATGGAATGTGTGAATGATGATATGGTTAGAAAGGGGGTGACTACCGAGATGACGACTAATAAAGAAGTAGGAAAGAAAAATACATGTTGCGCCAACCCCAAATAAATTGGGATAAGGGCAGGAGAATGATGAGGGTCTAAGATAGAGCACACGATTCCAAGTAGGTAACAGAGATAAAGAATGAGTCCCCTATAAGCCTCTGGCTGTCACATACACACGACGGAACACAGTAAATTGCTTGACGCCGGACTTTAAAAGTGAGGGTGGTAGCTAGCCAGGCGGACCATATAGATACTACCACCAAGCGTGCTGGGTTTTGTCGCGTCTATTCTCAGTGTGCGGAGAGGAAGTTCTAGCCCGTCCCACACACGATAAAGACACGCTCAAGTTGAACTGCTAAGGGACAATTCGTCAAAGTGTCGCACGTTACTCTGATCGTGTCGAGACGTAATTTGATCGTGACACGGGCAAGACATGGTATGTCGTTTTTGAGAAAATCATACTTTGGGAACGAAGGACCAGACATGTCATTCGTTCTAATCTGCATTCTAATTGCGCAACACACTTGTTATCGCTATGGGTTTGATTTTGACAAAACAACAATATTCATTACGTGGTACATAGTTGTGGAGAAGTCGGGTTATTAATACATCCATTGCTATAGAAATTGTTGAACTTTTAAAATCAAACCCGATTAAGAGTGTGTTGCGCAATTAGAATGCTGTATTCTATTCGGGGCCTGATGTCTGTGTAGTTGGCGCATAAGACGCGTTTTTTTGAGTTAGAATCATCGACGTAGAAACACATTGTGACGGTGCAGCGGTGGCGACTAGCGGGGTGCGCCTATAAAAGGGCCGGCACGCTGCACTCCGTCCTCTCTCGCGCCTCAGCAGCCGCCCAGTTAAGTGACTGTCTACCTACACCTGAAGACCCTGGACTCCTCGTATCGTACTGTGTAAAGAACCACGCCCTGTAAACTAAACTAATTTGTAATACATATTAAAATATATGATTGTATGGTTAAAAGTGTTTTCCTTAATATATTCTGATTTTATTGCACCTGCTCGTTAAGGGTTGACTCCTCAAGCCACCCTTAACCCGCTAAGCGTGACAACATGGACCAAAGGTCTAGTACAAAATTCACGAAAAAAGTGTCCTGAGTTTACATACACCAGAGCACGCCAAGGCACACCGACATATAAACTTAGAAATACCAACAAACTAATTTAAATCCTATGTCGTCATCACAATGTCTAATTTAGCTTACAACCATACGAAGATTCGACTGCACCCTTTGACGTAAATTAGTCGTCTTTTTCGCGTTTTAGTCTATATTTGGTTCTGATATTTTTGAGCGCTGATCCGAGGTCTGTGTTTCTACGTCAATGGTAGGGATTGTATTTTTAGTTCAGTTGGAATTGGCTAGAACTAAAATTACGACTGATGAGAGTGGTCAAAGGCTAAAGCCCGTATTAATAAACAGTTCTCATTTTTCATTTTAACATGACTTTAGAAGTATTTAAACAAAAACAGTTGTCAAATGTATGGAATTCTACATTAAGTAGTGTTGAGTAGGACATACAAGAGGCAGTACATTTGTCCCGTACATGACGTCAAAATGTAAGAGCGGCTCGACATTTAAAAGTGTACTACTTCAACTTTTATGTCGCGGTAGTCGCATTACTCGTTACTCTCGGTAAGTAAACTGTAGGGTGAGACAGAGGGAACGAGGCACATGCTACAATAGCACGTCATTGTCAGTGTGTCAGTGTCAGTGGACATTACGCGACCGCGACTCGATTCGCCGCAGTAACGTCAAATGTCATATTCGTACTCGTTACTTCAATCGTATCACCGAGCTTTCAGTACGCCTCACCTCATTTGAAGTAGTACATTGTACTGGCTCGGAGCAAAAAAGAGGCTACTCTTACAAACTCTTTTTCAAGTCGTGTCCTACCCAACACTCACATTAAGGTAGCTGCTGTTGAAATATCTCTCAAATGAGAGGTGTCTATTAATTAAAACGGGCATTAGACTTATTTATTAAAAAATATAATTTAAACCAATATGAAGCTAAACCCAGATTTAAAATATATCTATGATTTTCTAACGTCATATAACAAAAAGAGAACATCGAATTATAATTAGCCGATTCTTATTTGGCCAACAATCGTTCGCCACTTTTCATTACGCCGAATAATTAAAACGCCGAATGATTAAAGTCCCTAATTATGTTTTGTATGTTTTTGTTAAGCCGGCTTGTCTCCTGGCCACTGTTTCGTTAGTCAACTGTATTATTGGCCAATTTACACTTGTTAGATGGCTCATTTTCCCATCATGCAAGGAAGAAACCAACCAAGCATGCAAGCATTTCTGGGTTTGCTCCGCCAGAAGACTCGCTTTGTCGCCCCTCCGCTTCGCTCGCACACTCGTCCTGCGCTACGCTCGGGAAGTAGCCGACTTGCTTCGCTACCCTCCATCGACCGCCATCTCCCCCCACACGCTGCGTTTCGACCTCGTGCACTCGTTCCACTCAGGACCTTCTTCGCGAGCTTCTGGCTCCACGCTTTTAAATAACACTCTAGGGGTTGGACAGAGTCTAACCACGTGTAGTCGGGGTGCGCTGAGTCGGATTAACATTACATTCCGCTGTGTGAAAATAATGTTGTGCGAATGCTTATTTGGCAAATTAAACAATAGCCAAATAAGTATTCGATTAAAACAAAATTTCTGAATGATATTTTGGCCGAACAATTATGGTGGCTAATAATTATTCGGCGAAATCAAATTAGGGAAAACATTGCTTCGGCAAAGATTACGTCGGCGAACCGTTGTCGGCGTAATGAAATTCGATATATAATACTTCGGCCAAAACACGGGACCGCAAAAAGAGACACGGCTATTTTAAAATTTGGGTTTGACTTGTAACATCTCTGGCGAGAGGGAGCAGAATTAAAACATATTAAATTTTCTTTAAAGAATTGTGGCCTTTTACTTTGATCTTTTTGAAAATATTATCCGCCCGTATCCAAAAGCAATCTAAAAGGAATGAATCGGGACAAGTAACAAAACGCAAGCTCGGCAGCTGAGCTTGATGAGGTCGTGGGGGCTCTATGACCTCTTAAAGCAGGACAGAAGTTGCCTGGAAGTTGAACTGCCCTGCTTTTCTGTACTATGACATCGTTAGAGCAGGCCTGCGTCAGGCCTACTACGTTGACGTTTGCGAAATCCGCTCACCTTTTTTTTTGTATAGACTTTTCGTACCATAAACAAGCATTACCGTTCAACTTGGTTCAATAGTCGTTCACCTTTTTAGCGATTCAGAAACAGGCCTGCTTTTGAACGGAAGTTGACTGGCTGACATTTGAACGTTTTCTTAAGAGGACATAGTAAGCCCCCTGGATTCAATCTAGGGATCTCATATAACTTTTAAGCTCGCTCTGTCTGAATATATAATATTATCTGCGGTACGAGTAATGTTTATTTTAGCACTGTAAGCAGGCTTACCCTACATATATTGTGGGGGAACTATAAATACTGTTTATCAGAACGAAGCTCTGTATAATGGAGTGGAAATGTGATAATAAAGGGCTGACTAGTCACTATTATAAAGTATAGAGGTCACCCGCGGCTACGCCCGCGTAAATGTCGTTTGTCGCGTATAAGTGCTATTCGTTTTGGGATGACAGTAGTCTATGTCCATCTCCGGGTTCCAGACTATCTCTGTACTAAGTTTCATTAAAATCGGTTCAGTAGTTAAGTTGTGATGAGGTAACAAACAAACAGACAGACAGAGAGTTATTTTCGGATTAATAATATTAGCAAGGATTGCAGTGAAATATTATCTTAGTTAACTGTCTCGTCGATCTAGTCGCAAGCACGATTGCTGAGCGTGAGATCTTGGGTTTTTCGGTGTGGGATTTCTCAGTAGCAGCCCGGAGTCTGTAATAAAAATAATACAAAAAATGCTATGGATGCGTGCTATGGATGGTCGCGAGTGGTGTAGCTATGTGCAGAGCAGTGGGCCGCCGCTTCCCGTGCCTTCCCTATTGTCGATTCGTCGCATAGCTCGAGCTGCGCATCTTCCTCGCACAGCTACTTTGCGGCGGCGCATTTTCAAAGCACATCTTACTCGCTCCGCGACATAGCTTAGCATCTGTGGAAACGGTTACATAGTTTCGTAGCTTTAGCTTTTACATTCTCGCAGCATAGCTGCATCATCTCTTGTGAAAAGGCACCCTTAACATTGTTCTACAGTATCGATTGAAGAAAAATAAACCGATCTTTAACAAAACATAAAGTAACAAGTTTAATGTTTATTAGACATTTACGTTTGAAGATATCCGTGACCAGGGGTTGTAAACGTTTCTTAATGACTGAACATAAACTTAATTTTATATAGACTTTATTGTTTTTAAGCAATAAACAATGTTATAGCTATTTCATTTATTATTTCAAACTGACTATGTTTCCGCCTGCGTGAATAGAGTATTTTTATTTTTATGATCACAATTCACTTGTGTCGTCCTCCAAGTACCAAGCTATCTTTTCAAAAATAGACATACAAATAGATAGACAGCGACTTTCTCATTCACAAAAATATGAAACTGAGTTAGTCCACATAGGACGACACGTTTGGTGCAGTGCCTAAGCGATTGGCTTCTGCGCTACGGGTCGTGGGTTCGATTCCTACACGGAACAATAAAATTGTATGGCCTACAGATGGTTGTTTCGGGTCTGGGCGTTTGTGTATGTGAGATTTGTGTCTGTAAACGCACCCACGATACAAGAGAAATATTAGAGTGGGGCAACGTTTTTTTTAATAGTCTTTCTTTCTCTCTATTTATTACTTCTTCAATTGTATCCTATGATATTTTATAAGAGCTGTTTTACAATTTTGGTGTACAATAAAGTATATTCTATTCTATTCTGCACGACTAAACTACTGAACCAATGTTTATGAAATTTAGCACAGTGATATCCTGATACCCGGAGAAGGACAGAGATACTTTTAACGAGATACCATGCGATCGAAGCTGCGGCGACAGCTAGTTTTAAATATTCGTTTCGATATAAAGTGGTCACGCAAACACGAAAAGGAGCTTTCAAAGAGTTGTTTAAAAGCTTTTAGACAATCAAATGACTTCAAATACTTTCGAATGGCGTGGAAGTGATATAAGCTATCCACAAGTCGATCCAACTAAGTCAACGTCTTCTATTCATTGACTTTGTCTTTGAGCAATCTGAACTAAGTTCAGTTGTTTTAAGCAAAGTTCACGCTAGATATACCTCCGGTTTCTGAATTGAGAATTCTAGGATAAGCAGTACTTAAGTAACATTTGATTACGGAGTTGTCAAAAAAATGCTTTGAATTCCGTCATTTTCCGTCAAATACAACTTAGAGCGAAGCCACACTGGTCCGTTGCGCTGCGTTGCGACGTCGCAACGATAGATTTAGACCAATCTATAGATTCCACGCAACGCAACGGAGCAGTGTGGCTTCGCTCGATTGGTCCAAATCTAGCGCTGCGACGTCACAACGCAACGCAACGGACCAGTGTGGCATCACTCTTAAGTATTGCTTATCCCGAATTCTCAATTCAGAAACCGAAGGATAGATCAGTAAAATAAAGCCACACCTACACCAGCTAATGCATGAGAAATTCCAGTACACTGGCATCTAAAGTCAATGCAAAATGTCATAAGATCTTTTTTTACATATACATCACGCCTGTATTCCCCGAAAGATGGATAGATAGATTGGTATGTCTACACCAGTGCGCTTTCAAGTTCATCTTGCGCTTTCAACTTTCAATTCCTCTTGCGTCAAGCGCATGCAATATTAATTGCCTTAAGACGCATGCAGCTTATCGTCTACACCGGTGCGTCTCACTCAGTCGTCAGTCGACATTCAATAGACGGATTAGCCTAAGCACTTTTCTAGTACTAAGAATCTCCGAGCTAAGCTACGGACGGACGGACAAAAAGACGGACAGATGGACGGACATGGTGAAACTATAAGGGTTTCTTGTTGACTACGGAACCCTAAAAAAGAACAATTAAATATAACAAACGAAAAATACCTGTGCGAGGCCAAAAATACTCCTATAACAGAATAATGCTGAAACTAAACTCTATTTCATATACCATTAAACAAAAGTTTGACCCATTTTAACAAGGAAATATATGGAAATAAACAACGTGTTTGCTTCTAGCAGAGATTCAACGCCGGATTAAGTTTTTATGAACCTTAACGGTCAATTAAGATGAGCTGAAAGTATATTTGAAGAAAGTTTCAAGAAATATTTGTGCCTTAGTAGGCCACTTTTGTGTAATGTTACGTGAAATGGATTATAAGTAATTAAAAATAAGTTAAATCAAGTTACATTTAAAAATAAATAAACCAAATACGTGATGATTAAGGGTGCCTTTCCGTCAGAGATGTGCTATGCAGCTGTGCTGCGAGAATGTAAAAGCTAAGCTACGAAACTATGTGACCGTTTCCACTGATGCTAAGCGTAGCGGAGCGTGTAAGATGTGCTATGAAAATGCGCCGCACATACATACATAGCATAGCACTGGTGGAAACTGATTCAACTAAGCTAAGTTTTTTATAAGGAAGTATTCGTGCTGTGGATGCGTGCTATGGATGCGTGCTGTGGATATTCGCGAGTGGTGTATGTATGTATGTATGCGCAGAACAGTGTACCTGCAGAGTAGGCGCGCGTTTGTCACCGAGCACATCTTACTCGCTCCGCTATATAGCTTAGCATTAGTGGAAACGGTCACATAGTTTCGTGGCTTAGCTTTTTGATTCTCGCAGCATAGCTGCATAGCACATCTCTGGTGGAAAGGCACCCTTACACTCAGCAGTAGCGCTTGCGACTTCTAAACCAACGAGGCAGACTCCGTAATATCATAATCATATGTTCCACTTCACTTCAAATTCTTTTGATATAATCCCGCATATGCTCGCCCATGCATGTAATCTGCAACACTTAGCATTAAGTTACTCTGTTGTGGGTTCCGTACGTTTCACCCGGGCCGGCTTGTACTCAAACAAGGTCAGGAGGAAAATTACCGAGTCTAAAGAGTCTGAATTCATTGCGCCGCCCGGTTTTAAAGTAAATTCATACGTTGGTTGTGTAGGGTGAAATAAGGAGCTCCACACACCAAGTGCGGTGCGGCGCGGCGCGGCTACCGTGGCTGCCGAATTATGTATGCGTTTAAATGAGACAATGCACAATATAATACTGTACCAAAAAAGGTCATTTTTAGCATTATTTAGTATAATTTCAAATCCAGTAAAACTTATACAACACTTGACTAAGGGCTGATTTTTCAATCGCCAGATAAATTTTATCTGGGGAATAAGTTCGACGTTTTGGCAGCTGTTGTATAGGAAATATGTCAAACAGTCATATTTATTCCTTAGATAAAAGTTATCTGACGATTGAAAAATCGGCCCTAAATTCAATATGTTGTGTGTTATTACAAATTATGTTTTTTTTTTCTAAAGAGGCGCCACTTTCGCGGCTATCCGCACCATAAAAGCGGTGGCCGCTGACCGCTCCGCGTTTGATGTGTGGAGACTTAGTTTGTAGACTCACTTCACACACATATTCTATGATCGATTACGCAAATACGTATAATAACCGTTAAAAAACGTACGTACGAAACTCGTAGAAGGCCTAAATTGTATGACCTAAAACTGTTCGCAGTCACCAAAGTCTTCAAAGATAATGCAAATATTGGTTAGGAGGTTTTTGTATTGCTCCATATTGGTCAGTAGAATTCGTTAATGTTAACCACACATTGACTATATACACTACCAGATCTAGAACCCCATCAGACCAAACAACGCTCCGAGCCTATGAATCGTCCTTAGCTGCAATTGTTTGCTTCTGACTAAAAACTCTTCTGGTTTCGTTCTTAGGCTCGCATTAGTTCTCATTTGTGAGGTCTTCCAACAGCAGCTACCTTAATGTAAAATGCGTTTGACAACATACATTTTATTAAATGCGTCTCAATTCGTGTTAAAAGTACTAACACGGGCCGGGCCTTAAACACGGAGCCGAAATAAATGTGGCAGCAATATTGTCAAACCAAAAAAAGTATTCTTGAAATAAAAGACCTACGTAGAGGTCCATAAACCTGGAACTTTAAATAAAAACTCGTTCGTTGGTCGTGACCCAAAAACTTTTGTGATACAGTCGCTGATTAAATTGACCGACTGCCAGCTGGAATTGAGCGGCGATGCAATTCCATAGTACAGCCTGCTAACAACGTGTGGTGCATATTACTAATACCTATTAATCGTCAAATTACGCTAAATATCGTACACAATGCACATTAGAAGTAAGCTCACTTGTATATTGCCACGTTTTTACAACTTTTGCCCCAGACTAGGATTTTTTCTGAATCATGGGTGCATTTACAGACAGAAATCTTAAGGCGGATACAGACTTTGCGAGGCATGCGTCGCGAACGGTGTACAACAAATACCTCTCAAGGTGTGTACCTTCATATTCGTGGCGAGGCATGTGCTACGCACGTGCGAGGGCGAGCCAACGTATGTCGGCAAACGCTTCAGGATCAAAGCGCCTCAGTGCGAGCATTATATTAATTGTGGACGTAGTCGCGCATGCACGTTCGAGGTGTGCGGCGTGTACGATATCCACACACACCACGACTGAAAAAATGAAACTGCGCCTATGCGTAGCACATGCCTTGCCACAAACATGAAGACAGACAAACGAGGCATTTGCTTCGCACGCAATTGGTACGACCCGAGCAAATGTTGGTGTATTTTTTCGACACGCACGACTCAATCAGAGGCATTCGTTATGCTTCGTTCGCGGCGCATGCCTCGCAAAGTCTGTATCCACCTTTACATGTACAAACACCCAGACTCCGTACAACTACCTATAAGCCATATAAATATTTGTTCCGTGCATTATCCGCGCGTATTTTATCAATTGTAGTTGTAGGTACGTAGCGATGTGCGCAGTGGAAAACGCTGCAGAGTGCGCGGTGTAAAAAGCTGCTGCGTGCGCGGTGGAAAACGCTGCGGAGTGCGCGGCGAAAAACTTTGCCGAGTGCTCGGCGGCTCCCGTGTTTCCATAAACAAAGCCCAACCCGCTTACACAAGACCCAATGCAGCTCTAAAACACCAGTGTATCTTTATTTATTGCCTCAGGTGCACATACATTTTAATTACAGTCCCACATACCAACTTATTGGTCTCTCAGAAGAAAGTTCACGATTCTACGAAGCCAATAAAACCAATATCGGCGCAGCGATTGTCAATAAAACCGCAGCCAGTATTACTTCGGTCGGTTCCTACATAGATTTAGGAACCTAGATGAGGCTTGTTAGTCTGGGGTGTGAATAGACTAATTTGACGCCCTCAGTAAATATCGATAATATGAGTATAGCATTAGATTAGTATTTGTATAACGTCGGCACGTGGAGTTAGGAGCCGAGATAGGGCTTGCCTACAAATATACCATTCTGGTGCTTTCCGGGAGTGTTGAGGAAATGATTGTACAGTTACATCAATGGATTATAAGCGAAGTAAAAATAATATTGTTAATATTTTAAGGTTATACGACGGAGCACGGTAGAGATGGAATGACTCAAATGTCTTCAAAACCGCGAAAAGTTGATTTGAGGGACGCGGGGTGCTTCCACACAAGGGAAGGAAGGGGTGATAAAGTACGTGAAATGGAATAAAATTCAAATGATGTTTATTGACTAACGTATACATATATTATATTAAATATCACTTAATAAAGAACATGTAGGTACAGTGTATAGTGTCGGCGTCATGTTACGCTGCGTGGTATATGGTATAGCATAACCTTCCGCGGAAACGACGATAGACGACATCCTTCTGCAAATTCCTTTTTTGAAAGGTCTCTAGGTGTTGAGTTTGAACCCAACTTCTCGACCATCGAGGTCCATTTGTTCTTTTGGTCTATTTGGTCAACTCCACGATCACTTCAATTTTTGTGATGAAGACGGGACACGCGCAGCTGCGTCGAGGGTATTGCTTGATGCATATTGGGTCCTGTCAACGTCACATTGATTACGGGAACTGGGCTTCCGTTTTCGTTTTCGCTCCACATAAACCAAAGGGTCGCTAGTTAAAAGAATGGCTCCTCCATATTCTTTGCATCTACGTTTCTAATTTTACAGCTGGACAAAAAGGCAAGAAGTAAAATTTATTACTGACATTGTGTCGGAGTTACGTGGTCGGTGGTTTCCTTTCACACTGGATACATTTAAGTTATACTACCCTCAAATAAAACTGTTTGATTCCTCCTCTAGATATGAGGAGCTACAGCTCTGTTCTGCCTAGATTTTTCTCAACTGTGTTAGGATCATCATCATTCAGCCGAAAGACGTCTACTTCTGGACACACGCCTCTCCCAAACATCGCCACATCGACCATGTTGGGGGGGCTTGCCATAATCGCCACGCTTGGCAGGCGGGTTGGCGATCGCAGTATGGTTGTTAAAGTACTCAGAGAACGCTGCTGCCCATCCTCTAGTGAATCCCTAAGTCGCCTTCTACGACACCCATGGGCAGAGATGGGCTAGTGCTATTTTTTAGTTTAGTTCTGTTGGGATCAGCTTCCAGTCTAATCAGATGCGACTGAATAACAGTATTTTACACGGAGCGACTGCCATCAGACCTCCGCAAACCAGTTTACTGGGCAATGCCGATACCCTAAGAGCGATTACGCACTGCATCCGATCCGAATCCGTGAAAATACGGATACAAAAAACTCGGACCGAATTCGGATATTGCTTTACGCACTGCATCCGATCCGATCCGTGAAAATAGCGATCTAGAGTAAAAATCTCGGACCGAATTCGGATGTTGCTTACGCACTATTCCGATCTCTGATTCAAATTCAAACAATTCAATTGTTCTTCTGAATTAGAAACTCACGGATGACGGATATAAATCGGATGACGGATGCCGGATGTAGTGCGTAAGCTAACATACAAATAGTTCTATGGCTATGTCGGTCCGTCAATTGTTCTTCCGAATTAGAAACTCACGGATGACGGATAGAAATCGGATGACGGATACCGGATGTAATGCGTAAGCTACCATACAAATAGTTCTATGGCTACTTCGGTCCGTCAATTGTTCTTCCGAATTAGAAACTCACGGATGACGGATAGAAATCGGATGACGGATGCCGGATGTAGTGCGTAAACTACCATACAAATAGTTCTATGGCTACTTCGGAACGTATTTTCACGGATTCGGATCGGATGCAGTGCGTAACCGCTGTAAGGTTGTCAAACTAGACAGGTTGTCAAACTTTCGGGCTTCTGACTACTGTAGCGACTGCGATAGGTATTCGTATGCCACCTTTTTTTTTGTCGAATTGAATATCCTCATGGATAGCCTTCACCTGGGGAAGGCAAAGGGTTATGCTGGACTCTTATCGGCTAAAAACCCATGGTGTTCCTTCTCCTGACCCTTGGCCGGGGTCGCGGGATTCGCAGCTGCATGCACCGCTACCATTCGTATGACACTTGGGACCGAGGGCTTAACGTGCTCTCTCAGGCATGGAGGAGTCTTGATGTGTAATAATTGGTCACCCATCCATGGACTGACCTCGGCAAGCGCAGCTTAACCTTGCAAATCGTATGATCTGCGCGGTTATTTATTAGCCATGAGCCCCTATGAGGAGCAGTCCGGTCGATTTATCTTGTCCGTCCTGAACATAGGCTTTTCGTTTGCGCATGTTCAGGAAGGAAAAGTTACTGAAAAAAATAATTACCATATTATAGAATTAATAGTTTCAGAAGTCGGTGCTAATCCACGCTGAACAAAATGACACTGATAATTTTATAATTTAATCTTTTCTGTTTTTACTTTTTTAAAGATTTTTAGTTATTTTCGTACCACAATAGTATTAAATTCGTTGACCACTACTACTACAACCAGAGCTTCGTCTATCCAGGTAATTCATTTGCAAACCACAAATAATATTGTATAAAAAAATTACTCAACAAAACTTATGAAATTCATGTAGGGCTACATCGAAAGTATTCGGCACCAACCAAAAAAAAATAATCTCTAATCGATCTATAAATCTCGGAGAAATCGGGGTATATACATTTTTTTTAAATACGCCTCTATTTGAAAACCTCCTCCTTTTCGAAGTCGGTTAAAAACTATCAAATAATCTTTGCTTAAAAGATGACCTTTACTTAAAAGATTATTTTGTTATCTTTTATATTTTCCACTACAATTTTCTATTTAACCGCCGCCCACGTTAACGTACAAGTGGCGAAGAATCGTAGCAATATTGCTACGGGCGTAGCTCCGTTCGTAGCAATTTGCTACAAGTCCGCTACATTTTATTAAAAGATTTATCTTTTTGTATTAACTCCATTTCATATAATATTAGGTAAAAGTGGCTCACCACGGCACTAACATCTTTTGAAGCATTTCTTCAAGTAGAGTTTCAGCTCATCTTGATTGACCGTTCAGGTTCATAGAATCATAATACTGTGTTGAATCCCTGCTGCAAGCAAACATATTGCTTATTTATATAAATTTTCTTGCTAAAATGAGTCTTATTTCTTTAATGTTATATTACAATATACAAGGTGTAACATAAATAACGCACAACCTCTTAAGGGGTCACTGTACCTACTCATCATTATGAACAACTGTTACTAAGGGACCAAAATTGAAAACACGAAGAAAAAATCAGCGGTACCCTACATTTATGTTCGCATAACTCGTCAAAATGCAGGGAACAGCTGATTTTTTTTCGCAATTTCTGGTTATTCCCGTAGTAAAAGTTGTTCATAATGATAAGTACAGTGACCCCTTAAGAGGTTGTGCGTTATTTATGTTACACCTTGTATATTTTTTATATTGAAGAAATACAATGAAAGATTAAAAAACAATGAAAAAATTCTTAATGTGTTACGTGTACAGTCAGCGACAGAAGTAGCTTAAAAATAATCGGTCTGGAAGTACATTATGACATGGTAGAATAAAGAATATTTAATTATTTCTCATACACGTTTTATCTTCAATTCCGTATATTATTCTTTACTCTTTTAATTCCAGCTAGCTACTAGCGCCTCCTAACTGAATTTGGAAGCATTACTTTAATTTCTACTATTCCCGCCATCCATCGAGTGCATCTGTTCCGCTCATGGTTACTATCTATCGCTAAGCTAGGGTTGGCACGTTATCTTTTTGAAGGTTCCGTACCCAAAGGGTAAAACGGGACCCTATTACTAAGACTCCGCTGTCCGTCCGTCCGTCCGTCTATCACCAGGCTGTATCTCACGAACCGTAATAGTTAGACAGTTGAAATTTTCACAAATTATGTATTTCTGTTGCCGCTATGACAAAAAATACTAAAACACAGAATAAAATAAATATTTAAAGGGGCTCCCATACAACAAACGTGATTTTTTTGCCGTTTTTATAGACAATGGCATGGAACCCTTCGTGCGCGAGTCCGACTCGCACTTGGCCAGTTTTTTAAATAGAAATTATATGAAGCGCTTATCGGGAATCTAGAGGATTATTGATCGAAGTATCGAGCTTAAATATTCAGCAAAATTGATAACCCGCAGGTCTAGGTAGAATTTCAAACTCGATATTTGATAAGATGCCAACTTATCGCCATTATCAGCCATAATTCCATTCCCCTAAGGTAATTAAACGTTTTCCCGAGCTGGGGATCAAACCCGGAACCTCAGAAGCGCTTACTAATTTCCACTGTTGCGGCTAGCCAGCGGATGCAGCGGTTCCGGTCATAGTCACTATCTCTCTAATGTAGGGTAGGGTAGTCACAAATTTAATTTATGATTATTTTTTGTACTAGGATCTCACGTTGCTTTTCCTAATGAAAATTCATCAAATATTCGATGCAATGTAATCAGTTCTTTTTTTCTTTTTCGAATGAATTTAAAATTAATTTTAGCTATCGTTGATAATGGAATTGAAAAAAAATTATGAATGAAATAAGTTTCTATGATTTACGCAAACGCTCATTTGATTAAATTAAAGGTAATGGCCCATTTAGTGTGAAAAATATACCTACGGCGTACAGAAATGAAACATGGCGAGAATCAAAGACAAATGATTATACTTTTCAATGGTAAGTGGCGCATTACTGTGGCTGATGGGGATCATGAAATAATAATAATAAAAAAATGTAATCTTAGGTAGATTAAAAGTATGAAAACTTCCGATCGGTTACACGCTACACAGCTATTAAGTCGTTCCATGTCAACAAAATCCAAATCGAGAACCAAACAATCACTCAAGTAAACACGCCAAAATAGTTAATTGTATCGGAATAATATAGAAATTCGGAAAAAGCACAGATCACAACGACGAATGACGAAGGACTGCGAAGGGCGACTGGGCGAGGTTAGGAAGGCGCTGCCGATGTTTTTCTACCCGCTGTGGGCCAGGCAAGGCATTGTATTATAGCGCGAGCGCAACAAAGCTGGTTATCAACTCGGGTGAGACAGAGGCAGCAATATACGTGTCATTACCTGATCGAACGAGTTTGCTTTATGATTGTGATGATGATATTTTTATTTAACAAAACAATGGCAAAGTAAGTCTGTTTGTTTCATTTTCAAGTCTAAACCACTGAACCGATTTTGATTAAATTGCCATGTAGAGATATACCTATTGGATTTGGAGACGGATATAGTATACTTTTTATCCCAGTGACATGTTTCCATGGGATAAAATAATTTACAGACGGGCGAAACCGCTGTGGTGCAGCTAATTATTATCCAATTTTTATTGGTCTACTGCAAGATCTCTCCATTGAATTAATTTTTTCTTTTTACATATAATGAAAAGTGGGTTATGCCTGCATTATTTACCACCATTTTCGTTTTTGTACAAAAACATTTTTGAATCGGGTCGGATTATGGGCCATGACCTTTGCTTGGAACTTGCGTTCAGAAATCTTGGGCTCGTATCCAAATCTGAATTTTATAGTTTCGAAAGCAGCTGTTCGAAGCTGTGGATTTGTAGTATATTGCCACTTAAGAATGATTAAGCTTTTCATGCTTTTATATCTATCATTCACATAAAATTATATTGCACTGATGCATCTTCACAACTTTTATACACACTAAATTTTGCATGAAAAGACGAGTTTTTTTTTCGAAAATCTTCCCGGCCTCTACTACCGCTCGTTCACGTGTGCTACACATTTTTGATATCTCGCACGAGTGCACCCAGCTTCCAATTTTTTAACGTGAAATAGAAAGTCAAACAGAAAAGACCATTTTCAAGAAAAATTTTGGAAATCCAACACCGCACGCTCAAGTGTAGGCTAGGTACTATTCATTTTTGATATCCCGCACGAGTGCATCCAGCTTCTACATTTTTACTGTTGCTATCTTGCACGAGTGCACCTAGATCCCCACTTTTACTATCAAGTGACAGCCCTAGACTAGAGTATCTCGTTATTTGTAATACATAGTTGGCTCGTAAATCCAAGTTTATCGCTCAAGTTTTTTTTTTATTATGACCATCTGGGAAATAAGGGCACTCACAAATGAGTTTAATGTTTTTTTCAAACTATTCGTTTTGAACAGTTTTTATTACTTTGTGATGAGTTTCGATAGTTATCGAGTGGTTCGGTTTCATCGAAATACTAAAACGAAAAGTCCGTGAACTTATATTGTCTTTCTCTTAACTTTTAAGAAAAAGAAAAACATATTTATGATTAGTTACGGTTTAGTCACATGCATATTTTCGGGATTGCTCGACTACTTCGGGCATGGGAAATTCCATCGGGCACAAGGCTAGTTCAGCAATAAACGCCCAATACATGCTTGTATACGTCATATTAAAAAAAAAAACAACTGACACAGAATAAATGTCAACAGGAAGTCAGGGACTTGTTTAATATTCTTTTAAGTGTTTTCTACAAATTAGTTGTCCGGATTAAGATCAAAATTCCATTGCTTCACCGGGCAAAGCAAGACGTAAAAGGTGACGAACCTGACATTTTGTGCCCGGAAAATGGCAATAGGCTTGCCACGTGCAGATTCCATTCTGTTATAGGAACACCTCTGTTTACCCATTCGGGATTTTAGGCATGAGTATACAGCATGTAAGGGTAAACACCGTTATCACTCAAACCATGGGTAGTTGACGCGAACACAAAAACAAAGGACCGAGTAAAAATAGTATACATGCGCGAAAAATGAGCGGCGCTACGACGCGGCGTACACGCACTCGCTAGCGAGACAGCTGACTGACTGGAGTAGCGAACTGCGCGGGGCCGTGCGTCGGGCCACACGGCGAGTTCCCCGTGCCCCCTCCCGTAGCTTGTTGCCCCCGCGCGTAGAGTGAAATGCCTTCGTGGAAAACGAAAATTTTATAAAAAAAAAAAAAGTTTGTTATTTTTCATTGATTTTACGTTCTATTATATGAAACCAAACCACTGGTTTCAAGGATAACGGTGTTTACCCTTACAGCCTGTATGTGTGTGTATGTACAAGTCAGTTTTTTTTACAAAGTGTTTAACAAACAAAATTATGACAAGACTGCATTTGAGTACGTCACAACCAAAAAACCCATACAACAAAAAACGTTGAAACCAAAAACATTTCACCAGACATGATTTAATAATACCATTAAAACCCAAAGCCTTTTAAAATTCTCGTTACCAACATAATAAAATTAAGGTTTCCGACTGCGAGCAGAAAATAGCCTATGTTTAACGAAACCCAGTTGAATAATTAAAAGTGGTTAGCAGCCGGAGGGTTAACTCACGCGTCGATAACTCGACGGGTTAGGGTGGGACTATACTAGTGAAGAATGTGCGGGTATTTAAAACGCAATGCGTAAAATGCCAGCTTGTTGAACAGCGGATAGTATTGCATTCGTGGCTCTAAAATGTTAGAGAGGTGACAGTCATCGCCAGTGTTGAAAAACTATATAGGAATATGCGGAGCTGAAGACCAACCTTCATTAGTGGAGAGGTACCGCAGGAACCGTTGGTCTTTTTAGACCAGCCTCACCTCCGGTTTCAAAATGCTTTAAAATCCGTCATTGTTTTAACAACTCCGTACTCAAATGTTATTAAAGTACTCCTTATTCTAGAATTCTCAATTCAGAAACCGGAGGTCAGATGTACAGATTTCCTCACGATGATTTCTTTCAGCGTTAACGCAAGTTTATCCCGTGTGGGGGACCGGAACTTAATTTCATTATGCTTTCTTATCATTTTGCCTAAATGACAATTTGCCTTAGTCCCAGAATGTCTGAAATTCGAAATGACTGAATTTCCCAATGTCTGTAAAGACAAAAGGCGAGTGATGTACAGTTACGCCCAATATCTGTTGAATAATTATATGTATAAACATACATACTTTTTTGGAAACTGAAAACGGGCGTCAGGTTGCACAGCCGTTGAATTAACGTGAAACGTCTATGGTCGAGAGTAAAAAGAAAAGATAAAAAAAAAATCGCCTTTCCTTATCCTTTTCCGTGAGATGCACTAGTTACGTTATAGCTTACCCCTACTATAAATGGCATACGGCTTGTTATTTTCGCGACACGATGCTCGTGAACGCTAGGCCACGCAGCTAGGACGAAGGTTAAATATCCCGTCTGCATCACTACACGCAGGTTAGGAAGATCGTGGATTATATCACAGTCAAAACCAAATGGACGAACAATATTATAATATTACTATGCCAAACTTCATGTTTCCATGTAAACCAAAAGTAGTCATAGTAACTCTCAACTCAACTGTACTTATTTCTGAGGCATTTGTCTTTTCAGACATTGGGAAATTCAGTCATTTCGAATTTCAGGCATTCTGCGACTAGGGCAAATTGACATTTAGGCAAAATAATAAGAAGGCATAATGAAATTAAGTCCTTAAGAACCGTACCCAACAGCTAGGGTTTACACATAATTATTATTTGTATATAGGTACCATACAGGCAGTATCCGAATTCGTGTAATTTCTTCGAACTTCATGATCTACTCGTGACACAAATTGATTCTGCATGGGATTTTTTTGAGATATTTTTTTAAACCCTAGTCAGCTTAGATTAACTTTAGTCATTTTAGCGCCCCGAGTTAACTGAGTGCGCGGAGCGATATCGCGCTAGTCAGCTCTGTCGCCGGACTTGTTCATTCATTTATTTCAAGTAAAAAAATGTTTGCTTATTTTTCATTTAAACCTTATCGTATGGTTTAGATACGATTACTAACCACTATGATAAGACAAAAAAGTTTATTTTTAATCAAACTAAATCCCGTACAGTACTAATCTATATCAGTAAATCATGTTGTTTTGTGGCGCTTTTCCCACCAAAATGGCGCCACTTCAGAAACAAAACATTATTTTTGTCAACACACATCACATTGAAATTTCGTGCGTACAACATTTTAGTCAAGTGTTGTAGAAATTTTCGAACACCAAATATCAACACTAGAGGTTCTGGATTCGAACGGCCGTTTTTAGCATTAACTAGCTTTCGCCCGCAGCTTAGCTTGCGTGAAATTTTGAACCCGTTAAGTGACGATTTTCCATACAAACTTTCATCCCCTATTTAACTCCCTTAGGGGTTGAATTTCGAAAAATCGCTTCTAGTGGATGCCTACGTTACAAAAGGAACCTACTGTCAAAATTTCAACTTTCTAACCCCAGCGGTTTAGGCTGTGCGTTGATAGATCAGTCAGTCAGTCAGTCAGCTTCTCCTTTTATATGTATAGATTACTAAAATTAATTACTAAAACTTCTAGCCTAGGATGTCAAGTGTTGTTTTTTGGTGTTCTTAAATTTCTACATCACTTGACTAAAATGTTGTACGTACAAAATTTCAATATGTTGCGTGTTGACAGAAATTATGCTTTTTTTCTGAAGTGGCGCCACATTCGCTGGGGGAAACGCCTTAAGGAATTACACGAATTCGTTTACACCCTATAGAGTGTACCGTCTTCACTCCAGAGGAAATACGTTGAATTGATTGAAAAGGATCAATCTTTCCTCTTCCGCTGTTCAATTTAGTTTCGTTTATTTGTTTCTTCATTTATTCTTCTCATCCTGTCAGAAACAATGGGGATACTCCTTCCTCATTGAAAGGCCTGGCAAATTAAATATTGCGTTATATAACAATAAGTAGTCTGTGTCGAAAACCTCGTGAATGCTGAGAAAGATAAAGATGTAGAGAGGTGTGGCCCCGGTTTCGCCGTCGCGGGTCTAAAAGACCCGGAGTGGGTTTCCCCGCTATTACGCCATTAGACACTTCCACCCCGAGCATATAGCTCTGGCGGCCCCCCTCTGGACGGCCGATAAAGGCAAGCCAGAGTTGAGAGTCCTGCGGGCACTCTTGGGGTTCCATTCCAGCCAGCCAATAAAGGCAAACTGGAGACGAGGCCCTGACCGACTCTCTGAGGCAATAAGGTACGCAGTGTCACCCGAGTAGTCTGTGTCGAGAACCTCGTGAATGCTGAGAAAGATAAACAAATAAAATATCTTGATCTAGCACACGAGGTCGTCGACATGTGGGATGTGGACTCAGCAGTCATTGTCCCGAGTCGTTACGGCGAATGTCCTAATAGCCAAGAGCTTCGTTCAACACCTCATGAGGTTCTCGTTGGGCGGCTGGATCAAGGACTTGATACAGAAAGCAGTACTTCTTGACATGGCACGCATAGTGAGGAGATTCTTTTCTCTGGAACCCTGACTGCCAGCAGCTTTGACCCTGTTCCCGATGCCAGTGGGATACTACACTTCTCATCAAAAAAATCGAAACACTTCCGAAATTATTTTTGTGGCGACAATTAAACAAAAAACAAGCATTAATTCATTATAGAAAAAACATAATTTAGTAGCTGGAAGTTTGGCCTTTACAATGGTGTACGAAACTTCCAAAATTTTGTTTTTTTTTTTCAAGTTTTATCCTATAAATGAATGGAACATTGTTTTGAGATAAACGTGTGTTTAGAGTTGGAGTACATTTGTCGTGCAAAAAACGCAAAATAACGCATTACTTTAAAATTTACTGTTTTTAATTTGTTGATTAGGCTCTGTGACGTCTGTTAAAAAGTTTTTTTTCTAACACACATGCATACTTCACCCGCAGCAGGGGCCCAAGAAGTGGCATTGCTGGATTCTGGGACTAGTCAGCGTGTTGTGGCTGCAATCTTGCATCTAAGCCTCTTGTCTGTTCATAGAGTGTACCAACGCTATCGGGAGACTGGTTTATTTACGCGCCATCCAGGATCTGGTAGGAATCGGGTCACTTCTGCGTGAGACGGCCGGTTTATTGCAACCGTTTGTTTGCGAAATCGACGCCTTCGCGCTTTTCAACTGCAGTAGCAGTTCCGAGTAGTTCGAAGGGTGACTTTAAGTGGCTCTACGATTTGAAGAAGATTGAAGGAACGTAGCCTGGTACCACACAAGCCAGCTAATGGGCCGAAATTAACAACAGACCATCGAAGAGCGCGCCTTAACTTTGCACTTGTGCACTTAAATTGTTCAAACCGACAAATGAGCAACGATCTCTTTTCTGACGAGAGTAAAATTATGGAACATCAACATAAGGAATTCTAAACCTTATGCTACCTACTATTAAATGGCATTTAGTATTTATTTAAAAAAAAACATGTTTTTCTAATAATCCATTCAAAACAAAAACTTGCGAGGTGTTTCGATTTTTTTTGGTGAGCTCTTCGATGGTCTGTTGTTAATTTTGACCCATTAGCTGGCTTGTGTGGTACCAGTCTACGTTCCTTCAATCTTTTTCAAATCGTAGAGCCACTTAAAGTCACCCTTCGAACTACTCGGAACTGCTGCTGCAGTTGAAAAGCGCGAAGGCGTCGATTTCGCAAACAAACGGTTGCAATAAACCGGCCGTCTCACGCAGAAGTGACCCGATTCCTACCAGATCCTGGATGGCGCGTAAATAAACCAGTCTCCCGATAGCGTTGGTACACTCTATGAACAGACAAGAGGCTTACATGCAAGATTGCAGCCACAACACGCTGACTAGTCCCAGAATCCAGCAATGCCACTACTTGGGCGGCTGCTGCGGGTGAAGTATGCATGTGTGTTAGAAAAAAAACTTTTTAACAGACGTCACAGAGCCTAATCAACAAATTACAAACAGAAAATTTTAAAGTAATGCGTTATTTTGCGTTTTTTGCGCGGCAAATGTACTCCAACTCTAAACACACGTTTATCTCACAACAATGTTCCATTCATTTATAGGATAAAAATTGAAAAAAAAAAAAAACATTTTTTGGAAGTTTCGTACACCATTGTAAAGGCCAAACTTCCAGCTACTAAATTATGTTTTTTCTATAATGAATTAATGCTTGTTTTTTGTTTAATTGTCGCCACAAAGATAATTTCGGAAGTGTTTCGATTTTTTTGATGAGAAGTGTATTTTAATATTTTTAAATGAACTTATATTGTTTTTTATTATTTACTAGCTGATCCGGCGAACTTCGTACCGTCATTTTTTTGTCGTGACTCTCTGTCTATATTTTGTCAATATATTGAATATCTCTCACAGTCTTCTGACTCATTCACACACTCACTTTTCATATTATTATGCGATTTAAAAAAAAAGGTTTGATTTTTTTTAAATTTTCTTTCGTACAAACCTTGTCCTGACAATACCGAACACACAAAAAAAAAGAATTATACAATTTGGAGCAGTCGTTCGGAAGTTATGCGCGTACTCGTACATACATTTCGGCCATTCATTTTTATATCGGGTGTAAAAAGACCCTTAACGATAACGAAAACCACATATTCTACCCATCATTGGGATCATTTTTTTCTACCAGACCATGCCTGGGAAACCATTGGTTTTGGAGATATTGAAGGTCAAAGTATACATTTGTTTTTTTAGTTTTTTCCAAAAACGTATTCTAAGTGATAATACTAAACTTTCTTCCAAACAACCTTATCAAAATTTTCAATTTTTCCTCACAAATTACGCATTTGAAGTTACAAAAACGCAACGAATATCAAACGCACACGACCGCCTTGGCTCAGCTGTGTGACCGCTGCACGCATGCAAACGCGCGGTATCGCCACAACTACACATTGCGCGCTACAAAAAAAAGCGTTTTTTTTATGCCAAAAAATAAAAGTCGTTTCCCAGCAATTATTTTTGGTCAATGTAGTTTAGTTTGATGTACAGAGTGCGTAGATTTCGGCTATGTGATGGGTCTATTTACACCCTGGTATAAATAGATTTATGTATTTAAAAATATAATTTATGTGTTTACTATGAATAAAGGAATTAGTAGTCTATACCTATTGACCAGATAAGCTAAATTTGATCTACAAATATGACACTTATCTGTTCAATAATCTTGTCATTATCACTATTGATATGTTGATGAAATGCAAATGTTAGCCATTGAAAAGTTTAGAGACCGAATTAGCTTAACGAACAGTTAATGATAAGTTGGTGAAATACCCCCTTGATTTATTTTTGTGTGTTATTCAGGGAAGAGATTGTGTTAAGAAAAGTTAAATACTGAATGAGAAATATACAAGTCATGGGGTAATTGGGCTTTTTACAGTTACAGATCTATTCACTTAAGAAGTCGCCTCGCTCCATAGTAAATTATTAATGTGCATTTGTACGCGTAAGCCCGTGATAACAAGACGTTTTGTTACAGTTAAGCGTGGTTCAGACTACGTTATAATATATAGCAAATATTGTATAGCACAACAATATCGCTCAGCATACATTTTACATGCACACGTTCACACAACGCTATGCTATTTAAGGTGTTAAAAAAACAACTCTAAGAATGCGGTTACTCGGTATCGAAAATTAAACAACTTTCGTTGCACAACTTTTCTATATTCGCCAATTTTTTTATGCCTGTCCATACAAAAAGTAAAAAAATAAATATTAGCCTGTAACTGTCCCACTGCTGGGCAAAGGCCTCTTCTCATACAGAGAAGGAACGAGCATTGATCACCACGCTTGCTCACTGCGGGTTGGCGATTACAGACCATTAAAGTCCAGGTTTCCTCACGATGTTTTCCTTCACCGTATGTCAGTGGCGTCTTAGATTAATTGAGAAAGTACATATGACATTGAAAAAGTCACATTGGTACATGCCTGGGTTTGAACCCGCAACCCGGTGCTTAAGAAGCGGGTCTGTAACCTCCGGGCCACCACGACGTTCTGTACTTCTGACGTTCTGTTCTGACTGTCCACACAAATCAATTAAAATATTTTTTGATTTGTATGGAAAGTTATAAAAAAATACGCGAATTTCGAAAAGTTGTAGAACAAAAGTTGTTTAATTTCCGATACCAAGTAACCCCATAAAATTCTTAGAGTTGATTTTTTAACACTTTGTAAAATGTTGGCTTGCTGTACGCGATAAACTTGAGCGATTCTCAGTGCTATATCGTACGATTCTCCCGCGTGGATGTCGTTTATCGCGTACTCCGTATTTTTCGGGATAAAAGTAGCCTATGTCCTTCTGTAGGTTTCAGACTATCTTTGTACCAAGTTTCATCAGACGAAGACGCAAGAAGAACATGAAAGCGCACTGGTGTAGACATAGCTATAGATGTATACCTCTGCCCTACCCTTTTTTTTATCGTGGGTAATTCCTCATGTACACCCTTCGCGTGGTAAAGGCGAAGGGTTATGCCGGACTCTCACCGGCTAAAAACCCACGGTGTTCCTTCTCCTGACCCTTAGCCGGGGTCGCGGGATTCGCAGCTGCATGCACCGCTACCCCGACAGGCCTCAGTCCGCCAGCCCCTGGCGGACCTCTCCTTCTGTGGGGCCTTGCCCCTCGTCCTCCTGAGAGGCCCGCACGGAACACAGGCGCGCTGCCTTCTCGGGCCTGTTACTGGTCGGGCGGCAGGTCCCCTAACTCGTCGCCCGCAGGCCACACACTAGGGTGGCCGGAGATCGTCGTGCGCCCTCCGGCGGCGCCCGGTGCGTCTGGCGCGGAAAGGGAGAGTGGCCGTCGCCTCTCTCTCCTTCTCCGCTCCCTCCTTGGTCGCCATCACCACCACCTCGCAAAAGGAGGCGACGGCTTCCCACGCACTATCGCTCCCGACCACGGACAGAACCACGGCTGGAAGCGAGAGGTCACCAGCGAACCTCTGCCCAACCCTACAGAAAATACAGGCGTAGTGTTATGTTGTGTATACGTTTAGTTAGTTCAACCTTAAAAAATTACAGATATTATTTTAAACGGTACAAACCGCTTCGACTTCTTATAACAAGTAAGTCTCAAACACTATCTGACCAAGGTTCTGAACTTGTAACCACAACATTGGCTTTCATCCTAAAGTGAGTGACAAAGCTAAACTAAGTAAACCTCTTGACAGAGCTACAAATATTTGAGGTTTGAACTTACTTGTAACTTCTTGACACTTACGAGTCTAAGTCAAACTTGTTCATTTGTAAATATACAGGGTGAAATTGTAAACACTCGACCAACCGAAATGGGAGATTGTACTTATCACTATGAACAACTTTTACTATTAGAACAAACCGAAAATCGCGAAAAAAAAGTCTGCTGTTCTCTACATTTTGACGAGTTATGCGAACATAAATGTAGGGAACAGCTGGTTTTTGTTGCAATTTCAGGTTTGTTCATAGAGATGACTACAATCTCTCATTTCGGTTTGTCGAATGTTTACTATTCCAACCCGCATACATAACGTATACAGGATGTGACTGTTACTGATTTACCGGATATAAAGTTTAAATCATTTATTAAGAGCATTTTGATATCTAAAGATTATTATAGCATAAATCAGTATATCGAAGATAAAGATGCCTAGCATACAACTCCGTCCTGCACATTGCGACCCTCTGGCCCTCTCTAACTGGTTGGTTGTATGACCTAACATTATTTTTAATGTTTACCTACTTTTATTATTCTTCTTTTTTATTGACTTAAAATAACCTGTACATTATTAAATTTTATCAATTTTCATATTATTATTTTTTACATTCAAATATTGAAATTTTTATATCCCACTACAATTTTATTTGTATAATACTCTGCCTTATTATTCTGATATTGTTTTATATGTATAATTTTGATAATATCATTTTCCAAACTGTAAAGTTTGAGCATCATGCAGCAATTAATGATACACCTTTAAACATAATTATCATATTACTGCCCATTGTCTGGTAGTATGAGTCTGTCATGCTCACTTAAATGTTCTGCTGATGGTGGCGTTATATATCCGGTCGTTGGGTTCCCTACAATATGGTTGAGCTAAGCGATGCGGATGTGCACGTCATGCTCGTGAACGGGTGCTGTCTGTCGGGACTGGTCAGCCAATAACTGCTATGGCAATTCTAGAAGGCATAATTTTTTTTCTATTTTCTACTCTTGTGTTTTTTTTTTTTACATTAACCTGCATTATTATCATTCTATGTCGCACGCTACTGTAATGGAATTGTCATGAATACTCATGATCTACTATTTTAAAAAGAGTATTTATGGAGTTTCTTGCCGGTTCTTCTCCATAGAACCTACCTTTTGGAACCGTGCACCAAGTTTTGACGTTTTAAAAGTGCCTGTAATCTGGTCTATTTGAAATAAAAAACTTTGACTTTGTGTTTGAATTAGCGTAATTCATCTTCAACTCATTTATTCAAAATAGTCTAGAATAACTTAGTTCTTTTTGAACGTCAATGTTACTAAAAATAGCCCCCAAAAACGCCCGCCCTTAACCGCTTCCTTCTAGTGTATGTGTTGTAAAAGAAGAAACGGCGCAAGAAACTCTCCAGCAACACTGATGAAAGACAAACTGACTTTCGTGTTTATATAAGATTAGCCGGTAAGGGGGTAATAATCCTAAGGCCACTAATTATACTTAGTATCACTAATGACTGTTTTATAGCATGTGTTAAAATTTCAAAATTCGATAATTTTTATTTCCATGGAAAATACCTAAATTTATTTTCGTTTTTTCAAAAATGTTTGATCGCTGCTTTACTTACAAATTCAGAAAATGGAGCTTTTAATCCGTGACCTAAATATGACTTAAAATGTCAACAGCTGATCATATCTGAGGATAGATAGATTTTAGCGTATTTTTTTTTAATCTTTGAACAGCCTTTTCTCTTAAACTATTGACTTTCGGGGAAAGCTGTAGAACAAAAGTTATTCATTATTATGGGTAATTTAACACCCTTTCGGATTAGTACCCCCTTTCCGATTAACCTTGTATTAGTATGGGTAACAAGGATCCCGAAACTCAATATCAAGCCCGGAATAAATTATAGAACAGTTTATTAAAAAATAATAAAAGTTGTTTACTTTAAAAAAAAACACATTTATTAATAGTTAGATTAACGAGGTAAAATTTTATTCATGGTAATTTGAAATAGGAAGAAAGGTTTTTTTTTTGTTACTTTCGTCATTTTAAGTTTTGGGACAGCCTGTATATTTATTTATTTATAATAAGCACACCAACAGCACTGTTACTCACAATTCAAATTAACTATTAAAATCGGCATTTCAGTAACCATGCAAATGACAGGTATGCATGACATTGACATACTGAATATTAGAGACAAGAAGAAAAAATAAAAAGTGTGTCCAGTAGACCTAAATCGAGAACACTACAAAAACTACACAATTTAAACTATAAAAGACGTACATTGTTCGCTCTGTTTATATAGGGAATATCATCTTACATCCACTAATCTAATATGAACTCGTCAATTGACTACGACGTAGGATTGCGAGGTGATAATGTCGCAAATCACAACGCTTGGCCGACTAATTAGTGCTCGATAACAATGCGGTCAGATTGGATCAAATCTGACTGCTATTGTTGTGATACCATAATTGACATTAAACTGTAAACGTTCGGGAATATTATCTCTTAAAGTTGCTGCAATCTTCGTCTGAAGTAACCTTGACGGAACCCAAGGATGTTTTTTCACGTGATTTTTCAATTCATTCATGCCTCTACCTATTTATTACAAGGTTAGTCAAAAAGGGGGTTCTAATCCGAAAGTGTGTTAAAGTATACATAACAATGAATAACTTTTGTTCTACAATTTTCCCCCAAAGTCAATAGTTTAAGAGAAAGAGATGTGAAAAGATCTCAAAAAAAAAATCGCTAAAATCTGTCTATCCCCAGTTTTGATCAGCTGTGTATACATATAAGGTCATATTTGGGGTCATGAATCAGAAGTACCTTTTTTTGAATTTGTAACTAAAGCAGGGATGAAGAATTTTTGAAAAAAATTAAATTAAACTCATTATGCACGAACATAAAAATTATCGAATTTTGAAATTTTAACACTTGCTTTAAGACAGTCATCAATGATAGGTACTTTAAGTGGCCTGCGGATTAGTACCCCCTTTCCGACAACCTTGTAGAGAAGTTGTGACGTCGAAGCGAAGCGGAAAGTTATGTCAGCTATAGCTATTCTACACGTGTAAATAAAGATCATTTTGATTCAAACAGGTCAAGACTTAGGTACATAACTTTGCGTATAGGAAATAAATAAAGAAAGAAAAAATATTTATTTTAAACTCGCACAGGCATCTATATGTACATAGAAGATAAAAATTTACAAAACTCCTATATCAGCATAAAGCCGCGAAATTTTAAAAAAGATCTTAAGGCGCTTCTACCACCGAAAGTGGCGCCACTTCAGAAAAAACAACATTAATTTCGTACGTACAACATTTTAGTCAAGTGTTGTAGAAATTTTCGAACACCAAATATCAACACTAGAGCTTCTGGATTCGAAGTTTTAGCGATAAGTACCAAAAACGGCCGTTTTAGCATTAATTAGTAAAACTTCTAACCTAGGAAGGAGGTCAAGTGTTGTTTTTTGGTGTTCGAAATTTCTACAACACTTGACTAAAATGTTGTACGTACGAAATTTCAATATGTTGTGCGTTTACAGAAATAATTCTTTTTTCTGAAGTGGCCACTTTCGGTGGGGGAAACGCCTTAATAATGTCAAATTATTAAATTGTAAGAAAATTCCTGTGACTGAAGTATTGAATGTACAGACCTAATTGTTTTTTTTTTTGTGAACATTTCTAGAACCCATCGTTGAATACGAGTTATCATTAAATTAATGTTATTACGTCATGATTGATGTATTATTAAGAATGATGACATTATTAAGATACTATGCGTTCAGAATCGACTCTGAACCAAAGACTCTCAACTCTTTCACCGCCATCGTAACCTCTTTTGCTCCACTGAGCCGAAGTGTTCGCCCAGTGACGCTAAATGCCTCGGCTTTATCTAAAAATATGTTGACCAGACTAGAATTATGTCCGAAATAACCTTAGGGGTTAATTTGAAGTTCACAATTAAGGGTAATAGGCTAATTATGTTAATATAATATACAGGGCTACTGGTAATTCGACGTATTCCTTGCACCACGTTATAGGGGGGCTAATATGCAACAAATTTAACCCCACATATGTTCTACGAAATTCAATGGATTTCGAGATATTGCAATTTTTATATTATTTTTAATAATACCCAGAATTCCTTCTTATACATTATGTATCTATAAAATATCAAATTGATCGGCTTTTATTATGATATTAGCTTGTAGCTGATACTTTTACGAAGCTTTCTGCGTATTTAACTGTTCTTAATGTCCATCCAATTGAAAGTAATCATTAAAAGTTAAATAAGTGTATTAGAAAATCGTCGAGGTACACGATAAAGAATGATGTTTATCTCAAAAATTTACTATGCCACTAAGTGTACAAAATGCAAGACAAACATCTTTATTTAATCAGCTATCCAACGAGGTATAGACGTTCAAAAAAGATTTAGAAACTAATGTAAAAATGTCTTATAATACTGACAAAGGCGATTTCTGAAAAATCTCTACAAGCACGCAGGTGGCCCGTTAAGTGCAATTCATTGCATAATCCTCGCGTAGAGATTAAACAGCAGTCTGTCGGGTACCAACTGTCCTCTAAATGACAGGATTAGATTAGGTCAGGTCGTTAGGCTATGTTTGGTCAGGGTTAGGTAGGTTAGGTTAGGACCTAAGTGTGCGAGGGAACACCGGGGTGGTTTTAGTCAGTAAGAGTCTGACAGACCCCTCTGCCCACCCCCAGGACGGAGGACATCCATGAAGATATCTAGTAGGCAAAACAAATATGGTCAGGTTAGGTCGTTAGGTTAGGTCACGGTTAGGTTTAGGTTAGGTCACAACTTCGATGCCCTGGGATCTAGAGGCAAGGGTCCCCGCGCTCAGATATCTGCACCTGCGTCATCTGGAAGCTGAGGTTGCCATGCTGCCTCTCCAGCCACTCCTCC
Source organism: Amphipyra tragopoginis (assembly GCA_905220435.1). NCBI lineage: Eukaryota > Metazoa > Arthropoda > Insecta > Lepidoptera > Noctuidae > Amphipyra > Amphipyra tragopoginis. Next base: position 10,573,860 of record HG992011.1, read on the forward strand.
ATTACGGGTCTTACCGCCACTATTGCGTCGTGCCCTGCGCTGGGTTGCGCAAGTCGTTCCTTCCACAGCCACTAGGATCTGGCGGAGACCACTCCGCTCAAGCGCCTCCTCGCTTTAGCGATATCTCAGCGCGAGGGCCCTAGATCCCAGGGCATCGAAGTTGTGACCTAACCTAAACCTAACCGTGACCTAACCTAACGACCTAACCTGACCATATTTGTTTTGCCTACTAGATATCTTCATGGATGTCCTCCGTCCTGGGGGTGGGCAGAGGGGTCTGTCAGACTCTTACTGACTAAAACCACCCCGGTGTTCCCTCGCACACTTAGGTCCTAACCTAACCTACCTAACCCTGACCAAACATAGCCTAACGACCTGACCTAATCTAATCCTGTCATTTAGAGGACAGTTGGTACCCGACAGACTGCTGTTTAATCTCTACGCGAGGATTATGCAATGAATTGCACTTAACGGGCCACCTGCGTGCTTGTAGAGATTTTTCAGAAATCGCCTTTGTCAGTATTATAAGACATTTTTACATTAGTTTCTAAATCTTTTTTGAACGTCTATACCTCGTTGGATAGCTGATTAAATAAAGATGTTTGTCTTGCATTTTGTACACTTAGTGGCATAGTAAATTTTTGAGATAAACATCATTCTTTATCGTGTACCTCGACGATTTTCTAATACACTTATTTAACTTTTAATGATTACTTTCAATTGGATGGACATTAAGAACAGTTAAATACGCAGAAAGCTTCGTAAAAGTATCAGCTACAAGCTAATATCATAATAAAAGCCGATCAATTTGATATTTTATAGATACATAATGTATAAGATGGAATTCTGGGTATTATTAAAAATAATATAAAAATTGCAATATCTCGAAATCCGTTGAATTTCGTAGAACATATGTGGGGTTAAATTTGTTGCATATTAGCCCCCCTATAACGTGGTGCAAGGAATACGTCGAATTACCAGTAGCCCTGTATATAGCCTTTATACATAACAGACGGGTAGGCAGTGCGGTTCATACTTACAATGAAGGTATTAAAATATTTTTTATTTACGGACAATGTATCAAAAATCTCCTTGGTGTTGTTGGTTATAAGATTATTGTTAAAGTCAAACCTCTTAATCGGTCAAAACGACTTTTATTTAACTTAGTTATGACTAAAGTCGTTGGTCAAAACTATTTTTGACTAAAAATATTGGTCAGTAGTGATTTTAACTAAACATATCGATTAAAACCCTTTTTAAGTAAAAAATATTAAATAAAAATGTTTGCAAAACTGTTTAGGGACGCATTTAAAAGCACTTTAAAATTAATGAAAATAACAATAAAAATTTAATATAAAGCAGTGATAACAACTTTCCATTAAGTGGGCCGTGCGTCGGTCTGTGTGCTAACACATTTTTTTATTTAATTAAAAACTTCTTAGTTAGTTTTTTGAGATCTCTGATATGCTCTTGAGAATTTCTCGCAAACAAAAACCCAGCAATACTTTGCTCAACCCCTAACCCAATAAGCATTTAATAAAACAAACATAAACATCAAACCAATTAGAAAATAACTCCAAGACCATTAAAATAATACTCTCCAATATTTATATACATTTGAACATCGGTTCACAGCCGGCTTCCGCTTCTGCAAGTAATTGCACTAAACCCGTTAATATTTCCACTTATTTGAACGTGCTGCCTTCCAATTCAATGGGAATCAATTGGAATTATATTCGTTCTTAATTAAATTTACTTGTATTGTACGCCTTTTGGGGAAAACAAAGGGTTGAATTTAGGGTGGAGATATAGCATGTATAACATGTATGTATAACAAATGTACAACAATATAGAAACGAATTAAAGCTATATTGGCTATGAATATGTCTCAGGGGAATATTTTTCACATTAAAGAAGGGAACCTCGAATGACTGAAGAAGACCGCCTCGTTGATCTAGTGGTCGCAAGCGTGACTCCTGAGCGTGAGGTCTTGAGTTCGATCCCCAGCTCGGGCAAAGTGTTATTGGGTTTTTCCGTGTGGAATTTCTCAGTAGCAGCCCGGAGTCTGGATTTGTGCCTGGCTCAACCCCTATTAGGTACATAGGACGTAAAACATAACGGCAAAATGTTTGTGTACTATATTTATTTATTTAAAATGTATGCAACAAAAAACGTACAAAGGCGGATTTAATGCCTTAGGCATTCTCTAACAGTCAACCAAAAGTGGTGACGAGATAACTTGGCAGGTGCAAAATAACAAGAACATTTCATTGGAGATATAAAAAGAGAACACAAAGCAATTACACAAATAAATTGAAATGTACACAAGTACAAAATAATTTAAATTCTCAATACTTAAATAAGAATAATTTACTACATAAAATCCTATACATAAACATACCTATATACTATACACCTCTGCCAACCCTTCGGGGAATACAGGCGGTGAGTTTATGTATGTATGTATGTAAAGAATGGTTTAGGCCTTAGTCCAGGATGGCCTGGTGCGGATTACCGGACTACACACACCATCGAGAACTATTTTAAAGCCTTTTCAGTATGACATGAACGAAAATATTTTTTTGGAAAGACTCCAGGCGATGGAATTGGCTTTAAACCGTCCAGCAATAGACGAAGGCCGAGATGATATAATTTTGTGGATTTTGATAAGGACTTGCCGTTACGCTTACGTTAGAGCTCGGCGACCAAAACATAGGCGATTAGGGTCAGGAGATCAAGCCGAGCGTAGTGTTTCTTGTACATTTGTGAAGAATGGACGTCGAAGAAGCTACTATTGCAATAGTAGCGTTAATAATTAGAAAGAGAAAAAGAAAAGAAATGCAAGAGAGTATTGGGTATCCGGATTGGAATATTGGTCACTGGATAAATCCCAAATAGCTTTTCGGAATTGTATTTCCAATATTAATTTCTCTGTATCGAAAGCCTGAGCCATTTTTGTGGGCGACGTCCGGCCGTTTCGACAGTTGCTCGCAGTGTGAACGCTTCCATTTGAACCCGTGCTTCTATTGGTCGCCGCCTCGCCGGTGACCAGGAGTCGTTTGTGCGTCTACATTGCGTGGTGAGTCGCCGAGTTGCGCGGGCGACTGGCGACCAAGTGCGTAAACACCTATTTAAACTATAGAAAGACACAGTCGCCGTCGACCACGTCTCCGGCGACCAGTCGACAGTGCGTAATGGCTCTTAAGATCAATTTCAGTTAATGCTCAAAAATAGTGATGGCTTAGCGGTTGAACGCTTGCCTTCCATGCAGACGGGTCTGAGTTCGATTCCGGCCCGCACCTTACGCGGCATCCCGCGTGAGCGATCTAGAGGCGACGCGAAAACAACAAACAGTCGATACCTATTGAAGTGGCCTACGTGACCAAACGCACGTGGAGTGCGGTGAAGCGATGAAGCGAACGCGATCAGTTGGCTTGATATTTTCGCGCGAACTGGATGCGGTACCATACCTACAGTGCTACTGAATGACGGCGGCGCGCGGCGGGCGGTTCGCGAGCTCGTAGGACAAAGCCGCTGCTTCGCACTGAATCGCATTGAATTCGCGTGTCACCGCATCGGATCGCTTCGCAATTCGCGTCGTTTTGAACCGCCTACGTAAGACGCCGCATTAGACTTTTCAAATTCATGTGTGGATCCGAATTTGATTATCACTTGCTTTAATGGTGATGGAAAACATCGTGAGGAAACCTGCACAACTTGAGAGGGCTCCAATAAAGTTCTCGAAGGTTTCTGTAGACCGTCAAACCGCATCAGACGGCCCACTCCCTAAGTCCGTCAACGAAGTTAGTCGCCCGTCCGAAAGTAGCCCGAAACGTAGGAGTGAACAAAACAAGTGTCAAGTTCAACTTTTCGGACGGGCAAAAACACATCGATAGTAGGGACAACTGTCAAGTCGTGTTGTCATTCATTCTTAGTTCGGGCCGCCAAATAATCGTATATCCGTAGGTGATATGGAGTAGGAAATGCTCGTAACTAAGGCCAAAACCACGGACTTCGTACTTAACTTGTGGTAGACTACGGCTTAAATCTTCTCATTCTGGAAAGACGTCACTTCCTTGTAGTGGGGCAGTAAAGGCTGATTGTGCTTATGCTAAAAACTATGGTATTTGGTATCTGGTATCAAAATATTTGAGAAATATCGCCACACAATTGAGGTAAACAAAAGTAATATTTGATTTACGTATATACGTTGTTCCGGTTGTTCATAACACCGCCGTTAACAACTCAAACGCCAACTAATTCAATATGCACTAACTTCCCTCTGAGTAGAGCCCCAGGAAATGTACGCGGTACGTATTTAAGTATATTATGTACATGTATGGGCGCCATATTTTAAGGGCGAGTGCGAATAATGGGATAGAAATTTGAGTAATGTTCTCACATGCTGTTTTTAGGATTCCGTAGTAACAAGGAACCCGTATAGTTTCGCCATGTCCGTCTGTCCGTCCGTCCGCAGCTTAGCTTAGAGACTCTTAGTACTAGAAAGCTATAATTTGGCACGCATATTAATCACGCTGACAAAAAGTGGTGAAACAAAATCATGTTTTTTTTATTTTATCTCCTGTACACGTAATGTTAAAAAAAAACAGCTGTTCCCTACATTTATGTTCGCATAACTCGTAATTTGTTTTCGCGATTTCATATTTCGCCCCATTGTAAAAGTTGTTTATAATGATGAGTACAGTGACCCCTTAAGAGGTCGTGCGTTATTTATGTTACACTTTGTATATTACGCTACTACAAGGCTTATTACTAAGACGTAAACCCTTCTCATCTTCAGAAGAGTGCCCAACAGTGGGACCTTAATAGGCTGAATATAATATGATTTCATTTATTCATTTAAAAGACATATAATTACATTTTTAAATATTTCTATACAAAAAAAAAACATATAAAATTTTGTTGCCCACCGGCATCGGGAACAGGGTCCAAGCTACCGGTGGTCAGGGCCTCAGAGAGAGGAACTTCCTAACAATACGCACCGTGTCGAGAAGTACCGCTTTTTGTATCAGGCCAGCTACCCAACGAGTCTCTTTAGATATTGGTCGAGGCTCTTGGCTATTATGATATGATTATTATTATGACGAAACTATATCGCAAAAAGGACAAAGTTATAAAAGTCGAATGGCATAGAACCTTGTTTGTCAAAACAATATTTTAGAAAGAAAAGTTGTTGTTTGTGATAGATTGACGCAAAAACTTATGCGAATGGTGTGTCCAACTCGTCGCGGAATATAACATCCACGGATGACTTTCAGAATAAATATAGGTTTTTATTTTTCTGAACCCCGTTCTTGATCTAATTGTCGTAAACAAGACTATTGATCTCGAGATCCACTTTTTATGAAACATGCGTGTCACCTTCTGGAAAGTGTACTAATGTAAGAAAAAAACACGAAGGAGGTTTTCTTAAAGGTGTATTATAACTTAATAGATTTATAGTAATTATAAAAAAAAACTTTAAATAAAAGTAAAAACCGTCTTTAAAAAAAACTAAAAAGAGTAAAATAATTACCATAATATAAATTAACAGTTTCAGAAGTCGATGGCTTTTATTTGTTTCAGTGTAGAATTGCACTGACTTTTAAAACTGTTAATGTTATATTATGGTAATTATTTTACATTTTTTCGTTTTTTTGAAGTCGGTTTTTACTTTTATTGAAAGTTTTTTATTAAACACTTTTTAGTGCCATATATTACACAGTTTAAGACTATAAATTTAAATGACATGGTTGCGTAATCTTTCCAGCAACTAGGTAGTTTTCTTTAAGAATAAGTATTAATGTATAATTATCATGACGGCTCCTTACAAGTACATACAATATTCTTTGTTCTTGGCTAATGTTTCTGTGATGACAGTGGAAATAGAGATGAGTGAAAGTCATCATCAAAACTTTTGCTGAAGGGAACCATAAACCAAAACGTCATCTATGTGTATATTTTTTGTATTGGTTGATTTTTTCAAAAAACGCTGAATCAATTTCGATAAAATTTATACAGGACCACCTCTGAAGTATGGCCTACCAAACAAAAAAGAATCATCAAAATCCATTCATAATTAGTGGAGGTATCGCGTAACAAACACACAAAAAAACAGACTAAGAAAGAACCTCGTCCTTTTTGAAGTCGGTTAAAAATAAGTTTTACAGCAAGCAATATTTGGGAATGTTTTCGCTGAGTCCGGCAAACACAAGCGAACGAGGGCGAGGTAGGTGTTGCCAAAAAAAGGTATTGGAAAGGTGTTGCCAACTTAATTTTTAAGTTGCGTTCCATTATACTACAGAAAGCGGTTATCGCCATCTATAACCCTACAATAACAAGAGACAAATTTGGAAAGTCTCGTGTTCCTGTAATTTCATCTTTCCTCGATCTTGCCCATTAAAAAGATCATAGGTTATGGTATGATCAATGTTAAAACTTCATCAATGGCGACAGACCCCCCCCCCCCCCTAAATTTCCGGGCAGGGCATCGGATTTCGGATCTTCGGTTAGGAAAGCTAAGTACCTATATTGGCTTGAACTGTGACTGCTGAATGTCAGTTGACAAACTTGCGTGACCTAATACAACAACAAACAAAGCACCTCTAACGACACAACATGTATAGTCTTTCTATCTCACGAAGGCCGGTGTTGTAACTTTTATGTCTTTGATATAAGGTTCAAATTGCAATAATTCGCCCGCCTTCGCCAGATATCCGTGGGGTGCCGGACGTAAAGAATAGCACTACCCATCTCTTTCCATGGTGTCGTAAAAGGCGACTAAGGGATTCACTAGAGGATGGGCAGCAGCGTTCTCTGAGTATTTTAACAAGCATACTGCGATCGCCAACCCGTCTGCCAAGCGTAGCGATTATGGCAACCCCCCCCCCCCCCCCCCCCCCAACATGGCTTTGGGGAGACCTATGTCCAGCAGTGGACGTCTTTCGGCTGAGATGATGATATGAAATCATCAACCTCCGTTCAGCTCCGCCCAGAGCAGTGTCAGACTCTTACTGACTAAAACCCGTGAATCCGTGTTCCTCCTAATTTCCTTTGCGTTCCAGGGCCGCGGTAACTCTTTCGACCAAAGTCCGCAACCCTGGCAGAATACCTCTACCTGCACCTGATTCAGAATAATGCTATTAGTTAGTTGTCGAACGATTCGGTAAACTATCTCATTTACTCTCATTACGAGAATCGTAGACGGAACGAGATGACAAACTTGTCATCGGTAGCGGGTAGCGCTGGGCAATGTTGACGAAGGAAGGTAGTCGTCGATATGGATCAACGCACCCGATCTCATAAAGGCGGTGGTCATTCGACGAAGCGAGAGCATTCGGTTCTGAACAGCTGAAGAAGTCTGACCTTTTATATCTGACTAGCTTGTCCTTATTTTATGATCTTGTAATAATTGTGTAAAGTATTATATTTTGATCTAGTTCATGTTACTAACACTAACCCAAATACAAGTACTCTCAGTGGTGGAGAGTCTATGTTGGTTTTATTTACTACATTTACCTTGCTCTCAATCCTGACATACTGTTATTAGCCATAACTGTAATGATAGAATCGCCCCTGAACGTTTGTGTTGTTGTGTCTTTTACAAACTGAATCGGTCGACAACTGCTTATCGAAGAGGCTCTGAATCCGAGGACTGATTGAATAACCAAAGGCAGTCGCTCATTTTCGCGTCATTCACACTAATTGCGTCAGCGAAAATAATATCGGCGGGGCACATTGCTCGCAGAACGGTCTCCGATGGGGCCAAAAAGTTCTGGAGTGGCGACCGCGTACCGGAAGACGCAGCGTGAGTAGGCCTCCCACAAGGTGGACCGATGGTCTGGTGAAGATCGCGGGAATTCGCTGGATGCAAGAAGCACAGGACCGGTCGATGTGGCGATGCTTAGGAGAGGCCTATGTCCAGATGATGAAATAATATAATTTTTTTACTGCAGTACAAATAAAATTTCTGTATGAAAGTCTTGGAGTAACACTCAGTTCGGAAGTGATCGGTTTTACGAAGTTTGCTGATGCGAGTTGTGTTGTACTGTACCTTTGAAGATACCAGGCATTTTTTTCTAAATCTCGTAGTAATCATTTCCTTTTGGTATATCTACACCAGTGCGCTTTCATGTTCATCTCGCGCTTTCAACTTTCAATTCCTCTTGCGTCAAGCGCATGCAATATTGATTGCCATAAGACGCATACAGCTCATCGTCTACACCGGTGCGCCTCGGTCAGTCATCAGTCGACTTGCAATAGACGGATTAACGTGCGCTAGGGGCATACACTTTTGTCGAACTATAGTATTAATGCATGCGCTATGGCGCTTCACGCATGTTTCAGACGAAGACGCAAGATGAACATGAAAACGCACTGGTGTAGACATAACTTTACTGTTTTTATATTTGCATGCTAAATATAAAACACAAAATAAAAAGCTATCATGAAAGCGAAACAGTTAACCGCTGCTCAATGAATTGGTGTTGATACTTAATGTTCCATAAAATATGTTTATGCGACGTTACGCCGTTAAAAGCTTGGATTCAGCCATGTTTTTGTATTGAATTTAAACTCTATTAAACCTCTACTTAATATTTTCTTGCTTTGGTGATAGTACTTTTCGCCTAGCGTACTGCCGCGAATGCGGAACGGAAGCGAGGCGAAACGAAACACTTGCGAATCGAAACACTTGCGAAACGAAACACTAGCGAATAGCGAAACTAAACAGATGGACAACATAGTGAATGTGATCCTATAAGGATTAGCGAACACCGACGCAATAGCGACGAAGCGGCTTATTTAGTAATAATTGGAATTCAACCCACAGTACGCGTAAAATAACTTTGCCCCTCTGAAGTGAGGAACATAACCTTAAAAGCCTGTTTTAGAGCGGCAATGTTATTTTACGCATACCAAATAACTTTGCCCCTGTGAAGTGAGGAACAAAACGCTGAAAGCCTGGTTTCAGGGCTGCAAAGTTATTTATCGCGTACTGTAATTTGCTTCTACATACGACTGGAATTGGAATAGCAAAATAAAATCACATAGGGAATCTGAAAACGGCAAGAAGAGCGGCCGAGCGGCTAACAGCGACCAAATGAGCCGGTGCGAGCTCACTCGCGGCCCTGCGCGACTCTCGGTGTGCCTTGCGATTAGTGAACTGCTCTTCTAACACTAAGGCTTGTGTTGAGGAGGGTGAATTGTCACACCGAGATGGTTATGCCTAGTTCAGCAAACAGCGACGTCAAGAGAAGGTGTGCGGCGGCGCGAGGACATCCGCGGCTGCGCGAGGTCGGAAGCTGTGCCTTGGGTCGGCTCATATCAGTTTGCAATCTATATTCAAAACGTTTCGCTGCCGGTCGCTGACATCTCGGTGTGCGTTGAGCCTTAGGCTCATTACTCGTCGTCGAAAGTAGCTCATGCTGTGGTGAAAAGATTAGCAGTCAGAAAGGTTGGTAGTGAGGCTGACTGCCCAGGGTGCGCCGGACGTACTTAAGTATCGTCACTCTTTTCATGCACCTCAAAACATTACTAAAATACATAGTTTCACTTGAGGGGCACGAGAGGGTTCGCGCCGCCGGCCGCGAGTATTCTAGCGGCCACGCTGACGCCATCGGTCAAAGCTGCGCGCCACCTCACTTCCCCGACGAGTTTTCTTGTTGAATGCTCAAGGCTTCGCAGTGAAGGGGGCGGCTGCGCGACTTCGCTTGGTGTCGATGCCTACCGAAGTAGCCGCTACCGGCCGCTGCTATCTCGGTGTGAATTAGGGTTGCCAACCCTACTATATAATATAGTATCCTACTATATTAGAGGCCCGAATACTATATTTCTGAAAAAAGTATATAGTAGGCGAAACTACTATATTTTAAAAGCATCAAACTCAAAGCAATAATATTCGTTTCAAAATGTGTAACGTAAAACGAAACGTCAAATGAACGATTTATGTCCAGCTGACAGTTACGTTCACTTTGAGTTTCACAGATTGGAAATTTCGATTTTCGCACTCTCGAGTTTGTTTTGGTAAATACCTAGGTACTTTTGAAGTTAATTTATAAAAAAAAAACTTTTAGGAAATAAAGTACAACCTATTTTGGAACCTACTATTTTTTTTTTCAATCTTTCGTTATCTACTATATTTTTGTGGGTAATAATTTTAGAACTACTATTTTTGACCGACAAAGAGTTGGCAACCCTAGTGTGAATTGACCCTCAGGCTTCTGTTTAGCATCTTGAGGTACGGAACCCCAAAAACGTCGAAATTTTCAATCTGGCAACATCTAGGTAATATAAAAGCAAGATATATACGTAACATACAGTCAGATACAGTTGAAATTGGCGCTGATGCTTAATGTTCCATAAAATAAGTTTATGTGACGCGACGCCGTTAAGAGCTCGGATACGACCATGTTTTTGTATTGAATTTAATCTTTCGTTTAACTGCGAATGTTCCTCTTAATATTGAGTAAATGTTTTAAGTTTAAAGCCAAGAAATATCAGATTCTTGCGTCATGGATTAATATAAATACATATATATGTATTATTTTATATTATACGAGGTCTGTCCCAAAAGTATCCGACCTGCAGTTATATCTTCGCGCCGCAGCGCTCAGGCAATCTCTGTAGGGTACAAACATCACAAGTAACTCCCCACGAACTCATCAATTGCTCACAGTTCTCAATAGGACGCTTAATTCATGCTCAGCGTGTATTTGTTTATAGTGTCTTTTTCACTTTCGTCGAATTTGTTCATTGTTAAAAATAGCGGAAAGAACCGAACAGCGAATTTGCATAACATTTTGTTTTAATATTGGAAAAAGTTGTGATGTTGTTGAAGGGGGGGATGAATCATGGGTTTATGGTTATGATCCTGAAACAAAACAACAGTTTCGCAGTAGAAACTTCCATCCAAGCCTCGACTGAAAAAAGCCCGTTAAATCCGAAGCAACGTCAAATCAATTTTGATTGTTTTTTTCGATCATGAAGGCGTTGTGTATCACGAATATGCTCCTGCAGGTCAGACGATCAATAAAGAGTACTACATTGAGATTTTGAAAAGATTGCGTGATGCAATCAGAAGAAAACGACCGCACTTTTGGCAAACCAGAGACTGGCTTCTTCACTACGACAATGCTCCAGCGCTTGCATCAAACCTTGTGCAGCAGTATTTATCAAAACACAGTGTTGAACAGCTTCGCCAGCCTCCATACAGTCCCGACATAGCTCCTTGCGTCTTTTAGCTATTTCCTCGATTGAAAATGCCGCTTAAAGGACACTGATTCGACGACAAGAAGACTGTTGAAACCAATGCGACGAATGCACTAAAGGCGATTCCAATAACCGACTTTAAGACTGCTATAGGAAGTGGAAACATCGATACGAACGTGTTGTTCAATCAAATGGGGACTACTTTGAAGGATGCCACCAACCGAATGACGAAGAATAAGTCAATCACCGAAAAATCGAGGTAGGTCGGATACTTTTGGGACAGACTATTTATACAGATAATTGCAAGATTAAGGCTTATTTCACTCGTACCACAACTACACCACAACAACACGTGGGTGAGCACTAATTTGTATGAAAATGAATAGTTTAATTCACACGAACCACATTTTGCCGCGAAATTCAACCGTGTGGGCGATACGACCACATCGCAACCACCAGCGATACCGCGCACTAGTGGCAATTACTAGCGACTACTACTCGTACTAGTGACAACGCACCCACACCGACATTTTGTAGTTATCACAACTACTCACACGTAACCACTGCTTGACCACTTTTTGTCGCTGCGCTGTGGTGTGATTGTGGTATGTACGTGTGAAATCTCCCTAAATACATTACAAACAGAAAGATTCAGTGTAGTAGTCAAAACTAACTTCTGTGTCGCACCACAGTAACGTCGACTTTCAGTTTGTCGCACTAGCGTTCATTCGAATCACAGTGAGTCGCTTTTAAGTTATGTCGGAACACCGTTTGTTGCACTTGCGTTCATTCCAACAATAAGTCGCACTTACGTTCGTTCGTACCACAGTGAGTCGGATTTCAGTTATCGATACCGGAAGTATCACTTAGCGTAAGGGACATTTTGGCCAAAATGAGTTATATACATCGTTGGATTCGGAATTTTCTGCTCTATCGACTGGCGTACTCAGAATTTGGATTATCTTGAAAAAATGTCTCTTACGTTACTAATTTTTGAACAGCCAACAACAATTTTTGTCTAAAAAAAGGATGTAAAAGACCTTTACAAATATTTGTTATACGAAAAGTAAAGTAAGTCACTGCAGTCAAATAGTTTGGTCCCTTACATTAAACTTTGTTTCAAAATATTTTGACAAAATGTATAGAATTGTCTCTTACGTTAATATTACATGTCTATTAATGTTGCATTTTGTTGTAAGTAAGACTTTCCTTTTAAAGGTAATGGTAATATGGAACCGCATTACTATGGACTTAAGGTCTATGACTTGTGAGACTTATTTTTCATTAGAAAGAAATAAATCCGTTCATTTTAATCAACACTTTTATTTTAGACTCATCGTAAATCAACAACGTCAGTAATAACATCAATCCAGAAAAACAGTAAATGTTGTATAAATTGTATAAAAGGGTTAATACAAAAATTGTTAAGTAAGTGAACAATTGTTACTAAAGAGTTTATATCTCCCAATTCAAGTTGAAAAAACTTTGTTATTACCAAGATTTTAACATCATTTAACCGTGAGACAAAAAAATATTTAAAACATGATATAAACTAAATGAACAGTCTTAGACTTACCCGTAAAACCGAAACTAAACTAATACAAACTTCTCAAACCAAATTAACAGCCTTTTTGATCAAAGAAAACCCTTATTGCACTAGAGACTGCACATAGTTTAACTTAGTTGAGAAGTTTGTGTTAGTTTACTTTCGGTTTTACGGGTAAGTCTGACTGTTTATTTAGTTTGAATCATTTGTTTATATATTTTTTTGTTTCACGGTTAAATGGTGTTAAAATCTTGGTATTAACAAAGTTTTATCAACTTGAATTGGGAGATATAATCTCTTTGGTAATAATTGTTCACTTTCTTTATAATTTTTAATTAACCTTAAGGTTTATGCAATGTTCACTGTTTTCTGGATAATTTTTGTTTAAGAAGTTTATTTTCGTTTTAAGAGTAAATTATGTTCTCATCATAAAGTGTATTATGTACTTTCTTTGACTGATATAGTAAAAATAGATAAAGTAGTCTCAATTACAGGGTTAGAAGACTGTTAATTTAGTTTCATAAGTTTGTGTTAGTTTATTTTCGGTTTTACGGGAGAAAAGACTTGATTTAGCTTGAATCATTTGTTTTAAATCAAAGTATTGATTAATATGGATGGTTTTATTTATTTCTTTTAAAAAAATAAGTCTCACAAGTCATACACCTTAACTCCATAGTAATACGGTTCCATATTACCATTAACTACAATAGAAAGGTCTTCTTACATCAAAATGCAACACTAATAGAGACCTTTACAGTAAAATAACACACAATTTTCTTATCCTTCTTGTTACATATATCATTCACGTCGGTTTACATCTAAAATTTGTGTAGCGTAGGGCACAACTAAACATGATTTTTTAACGTAAGGGACATGCTATTTTCGAAACCGCTAGGTTTTCTTAAATTTTGTATTTTTAGTATAAAAGAGGCAAAAAATCTAAGAAACTTTGTCTTAGACCCCATCAAAATCGAACCATAAAATAAAAAGATACAGACAGTTTTCGAAAATAAAAACTGTTTTTTGGCTCTCCTGAAAAGTCGTGTTTTGTCCCTTACGCTAAGTGATACTTCCGATATCGTTATGTCGCCTTCCAGTTATTCGGGCATCAGATTGTCGCACTCACGTATTGCACTCTCCTGTAAGTCCTAGGTAGGTATACACCGTGGGCCCGAGGTACCCGAAAGAATTTAACCTTCGATTCCGATGCCTAATTGGAGAAGAAAAGCTAGTTTGTTGAAAAAAGCTTTATTTTCGAAATATTCATTATTGAAATTCACAACTCGAAAAATATCTATAGTAACAAGTCCCAGGAACGTGGCGTTGCGACTTTTGTCATACCATACCCCTCTCGCCGTATGTCTTATTTGACGGGGAGGGTTATGAAGTGAGAAGTTTCTTATCTTCAATTGATAATTTATAAATGCTGCCAGTTCAACCTAAGGTATTGTTTACAAGGAAGCACTAAAGTTAATTTATTCAATAGGAAAAAAAAAAAAACTTACTTTTTTGAACTTTTGTTGATATAACATTTGACTCTTAATAGCATCAGAAAAGCGAGGTTAAAATCTTTCGGGTACCTTGGGCTCACGGTGTAACATAGAAACAATTTACTATCTAAACTTTTTAAAAGACCACCTGCTTAGCAAATAAGTTGCCAAGCAAAGGTCAATGAACTTGAGGCAATTGCTCGGCAAGATATCTCTTTAACTACAACAAAATTCTGGCAAGAGTCCAGAATAATGCTGAACTAGCGAACAAGATTGGGCCTGTAACATTTTGCAGGGGAATGAACACGACATACCTACACATTTTCATTAGTGGTCATGTTAGCTTGATTGTAATTTTGTTACATGACTAGGTTCACGGGTCTAATCAGAAAAAGGAGTAGGTAGTGTTCATTGGGTCTAACAAAGAAAAAAAAAATAAGAAAGAAAAAAGTTTCATTTGCGCCTTAAGGTGACATATAACCAAAAATAAATATCAAAAAGTATAAGTAAAAAGGAACGCAAACAAAAATAATAAAATAAAATTTTGGAAAATAAAAGTCACTTCCGAGTAAATCGGCCATCGCTCAGCGTATTGCTGTAGCAAACGCAGAGAGCATAGACACAGCGTTGGTTTTTAGCGTCACCCAACGTCGACACAATGACATCGACCGGCGCGGCCGGAGGTCTATAATGTCATTAAAAACAAATGAATATCTAGAAGAAAAAAAACTACCAAATGGACATAAGCGTTTATGATACATTATGTTAAGTACCTACATATCATAAATAAAAATCTACAAAAATAAATGCTACGTGCAGATGCAGAAATCTAAATAATTGTCATATTATTTAGATTTCTACTCGTCCTCTTTTACTTCGTACGATCGTGTTCCGAATTAAGAATTCAGCATTATGGCGCATTTACATTAGGTCGGTTTGGCCGTATTCGACTGCAGCCAGTTTGCGGTGATCTACTTATTATGAAAGTTGTTTCAGTTGGCGTTATTCAGTCATAACCGACCTGTTGAAACAACACTGACCCATCGATGTTCGCAATGTGATCGTATGAAATTCAAGCGACATTTGACCGTATACGATCGACGCGTTCGGTCAACCGACCTAATGTAAACGCGCCATTAGTGTAGGGCTGCCATACGTCCCGTTACACTGGGACATGTCCCGGTTTGAAGCCTTGTGTCCCGGTCAGCAAGTCATTTGTCCCGGCATGCACACAATTCGTAAGCTACCGCTGCGTAAGTGTCGCGTCTGCGATTGAAAGAACGAAATTCACTCAGTGTAAGCACAGTCGAAAGCATCATTCAATGCGTTTATAATTATAAAATGACGTGCACAGAATTTTATAATTACATTAAAGGGGAAAAGGAATTATTGAAAAAGGTCAAATCTACCGAAAAATATGAATGGGCAAAGAAAAGTGTCACCGAGAACGTAGAATAGTTAAGAAGTCGCTATTTTTAGGGTTCCGTACCCAAAGGGTAAAACGAGACCCTATTACTAAGGTTCCGCTCTCCGTCTGTCCGTCTGTCACCAGGCTGTATCTCATGAACCGTGATAGTTAGACAGTTGAAATTTTCACAGATGATATATTTCTGTTGCCGCAATAACAACAAATACTAAAAAACAGAATAAAATAAATATTTAAGGGGGCTCCCATACAACAAACGTGTTTTTTGCTCGTTTTTGCTCAATATTGATAACGGCAACAGGTAGACGCTTGAAATATTCACAGAATATTTAGTTATATATTCACTTTAAAAATAAATAATTAAATTAAAATAAAACAAATATTTAAGGGGGGCTCCCATACAACAGACATGATTTTTTTGCCGTTTTTATAGATAATGGTACGGAACCCTTCGTGCGCGAGTCCGACTCGCACTTGTTTTTTTATATTGCTTTTAGTGATCCTTGCGGGCCGTTTCCACGTAACCGGGCAATTATTGGCGAGTCCTGAAGGGTTTCTAGCCAATGGTGGGGAAATTAAATACTTATTCTAAGCTAACTACTTATACTACACTAACATCATGACTACTAGCAACAACAGCACTAAGGGAGACCCCTAGTGGGACTCGGACCTAGACTTAGCACCACCTCTGCGTGACGGCATGCTAATATGATGAACGGCATGTTAGTTTCTTAAATACCTATAATCAGAGTTTTGAATATTTCATGATTTATCCTATTTCGGTTCTAAATGTCCCGGTCGGCATCTCAGCATTTATGGCAGCCCTACATAAGTGGTAATCGTCGAACAGCGTTTAATAACCCTGGCAGTAAAGTAAAATATATTTACACGCTCATATTATTTATACCATCAAGATCAATTCCGGACGCAAATGGTTGTTTCGACACGCAATACCTACATTTGAAACTTAGCCTACCCTAATTTGCCTGTACACCTGACGATATTTAATACAAGGTTAGTCGGAAAATGGGTACTAAGCCACTTAAAGTATCACTGATGACTGTTTTATAGCAAATGTTAAATTTTCAAAGTTCGATAATTTTTATTTCCATGTAAAATTATTCATATTTTAGTTTTTTCAAAAATTCTTCGTTGATACTTTAGTTACGAATTCAGAAAATGGAGCTTCTAATTCGTGACCCCAAATATGAGCTAAAATGTAAAAACAGCTGAAAATAGCTGAGGATAGATAGATTTACGTAACACATATTTTTTACGTAATTTTTAAACAGTTGTTTGTCTTAAAGACTTTTGAGGAAAGTGGTGGAACAAAAGTTACTCATTATTATGGGTACTTTAACACCCTTTCAGATTAGTACCCCCTTTCTGACTAACCTTGTAGATCGAGGGGCACGTTCAAGGTTAAGCTGTACTTGCCTCGGTCAGTCCGTAGATAGGTGACCGTTCATTAAAGATCGAGACCTCTCCATACGTCGGAGAGCACGTGAAGGCTAAGCGTATGCTGAGACGCAGGTGACGCAGGTGCACGCAGCGCAGCGCAGAGCAGATTTTGTAATGTATGAACGTACTAAAGAGCTGCGTACGCTGCGGCGCAGACACATGCGACGCAGACATGCGTCTGCCCTGTTCTTCGCCTCGTTGTAGTGCCGGCACAGATTTCTGCGCGACGCGACGCGTGCATGTCGACATGTATTTTTTACCGCTAATTCCAATTTTTTTGCAATGACAGAACATTTAATTGAATTAGTGCGTTGTGAATCTTGTTTGTATGATAATAATCATCCAGACTATTAAAAAAAAACGTTCGTCAATTCGAACGCGTCTATTCTTTGTACTACATAGTTAAAACTCGAATGTATCTTCGAGCTCCGTCGCAGCATGCGGTCGTGGCCTACGTCTGCCTCTCCTGCCCTGCGCGGCGACATCTATACTGTGCTGCGCTGCGTCACCTGCGTCTCAGCATACGCTTAGCCTAAACCGTCGATCTTGGTTGTCATACTAATACCTATGTTAGTTGTTACAGGTAATTATAAGCCCGAAAATCTGACAACCGGTCTAATTTAGAAAGGCCGTCGAATGGCAACTGTCGTCTCCCAACTCCCAATTAGGTTATATACACTATAAAAAATCTATGTCTTCACGGAGTCGAATTCCCAAGATTCAAAGTCGATACTAACTACACTTTTTTTCTTTTTTTTTAACGTTGTAAAATCTCCAAATAACTTCTTTCGCTCTGGGTGGAACGGAACGGAGTGTCAGACTCTTACTGACTAAAACCCATCCGTGTTCCTCCTAATGCCCTTTGCGTTTCAGGCCCGTGGTAACTCTTAACAAATTCCGCAACCGTTTTTTTTTTTTTTTTATCGTGGTATAGTCCTCTTGGATACCCTTCGCCCGGGGATGGCGAAGGGTTATGCCGGACTCTTACCGGCTAAAAACCCACGGTGTTCCTTTTCCTGACCCTTGGCTGGGGTCGCGGGATTCACAGCTGCATGGACCGCGACCCCGGCAGGTCTCGGTCCGCCAGCCCCTGGCGGACCTCTTCTTCTGTAGGGCCTTGCCCCACGTCCTCCTAAGGGGCGCACCCGGAACATTGCGCGCCGCCTTCTCGGGCCTGTTGCTGGTCGGGCGACGGGTAAATTCCGCAACCCTGGCAAGCGATACTACCATTACAACACTAAAAATCCCATTTCAATTCAACCATACGTAACCGTTTCAAACAGACGCAGATCATATCGCCATCAGAGCATGCGGGCGGAGCTGACAACTCAAACATGCTTTTAAAGCTCAAACACTGGGCTCATTCAAAACTGCTGAATCTATTGTAAAGTGCGGGAACTCGGAGTAGCAAGTTTCGTGAACGTGGAAATCCATTTAGAGGCTCGGCCGTAGCGCATGTTACGTTTGAAGTTCACGTTATAACGGCGCTTGCGTTTTTCTCATATTATCTATACATATAAAAGGAGAAGCTGACTGACTGACTGACTGACTGACTGATCTATCAACGCACAACCTAAACCGCTGGGGTTAGAAAATTGAAATTTTGACAGCTATACAGCTGAGCTCAGGCGGTCGTGTGCGTTTGATATTCATTGCGTTTTTGTAACTTCAAATGCGTAATTTGTTAGGAAAAATTGAAAATTTTGATAATGTTTGTTTGGAAGAAAGTTTAGTATTATCACTTAGAATTCGATTTTGGAAAAAAAATAAAAATGTATACTTTGACCTTCAATATCTCCAGAACCAATGATTTCCCAGGTATGGTCTAGAAGAAACAAATGATCCCAATGATGGGTAGAATACGTGGTTTTCGTTATCGTTAAGGGTCTTTTTTGGTCTTTTTACACCCGATATTTTTTACACCACATTTTTCTTTTTTCATAAGTTTCAATTTTGTTTCAGTAATTTTCTACCCATAACAGTTGACGGGAATAGACACCTTGAGGCTTGAGATGGTCCGCCAGGTCAGTTTTGTTGTATTAGACAACCCCTGCATAGCACATCTCAGGCATTTCACACTTGACCAGGGAACTTAACGCGACATAAACTACGGTGTAACTTGGAGATTTATTAAAAAAAACACATATTCAGGCAGTTCTGATGAAAATCTTGTTGGAGTGTCTCGGTTTTTGTATATACTAAAAATAACGTTGTATATTTAACATAACATAACATCACGCTTGGATTCCCCGAAGGGAAGGGCAGAGTTGTATAGTACATCGTAAAATTCAAGTCGCATGTAATAGGTGGCGTGTCTATTGCCATCAACCGTGCACAAATCCAGCCTCCGGGCAAATTCCACACGGAAAAACCCAATAAAACTTTGCCCGGCAGTCGCGCTTTTGACCTCTAGACCAACGAGCCAGTCTAACGTTACATAATCTGTAATTAAAAAAAGTTCTACATAATATGAGCAGGTATTTAGTATTTCAAGAATTTAGAATTTCAGGTCATTACAGTTGCCGTTGCGTGATAATACGTTCATGTTACGTATTCATTATCTTTGGAACAATACGATAATATATCTGAGTTATTAGATTTACGGATAATAATCATAAAATAACCTTTTTTAAACACAATTTATAAAGGTTACGCAACGTACTATTTATGTAACTAAAAATGTTGTGTACTCAGCCAACATACAGCTTAGTTTTTGTAGTTTTTGTTTTTAATAATCTATTTGCTGGATCGTTGAGTGTTTCGGAATTAAGACACGTACAGCCTAATTATTAGTATGGCGATTTAAGGTAAACGTCCAATTATCCGCATCCTACGAATCGGACAGCTTGCATCGAGCGGATCCGTAAAGTGTGTAGTGCGTCCCAGTATTATAAATTTCGTGAGACACATTCATATTTATGATTATTTACGGTTTACTCACGTGCATTTTTCGGGATTGCCCGACTAGTTTCGGACCCAAACGGAGCCCTTAATCATGAGCTGATCACGCGGCGAGGTCGTGAGTCGAACTAGCGCTGCACCGCGCCGCGTAGCGTTGCGCCCGCGACGAGATGGGCGCGCTCTGTGTCGGTATTGCTCGTGCGTCTTCGTCACTTGTCGTTTCCGTGTTATCGAAAAATGCACGTGAATAAACCGTAATTAATCATAAATATGTAGTGCATCTACTTCGTTCTGTTATACCCTCACAATGTTAGTGGAATGGTTGACCACTATTCAAATGTGCTGTGTCAACATTATGGGTTCTTGTGGTGCATTGGTCATGTTGCCGAGGCAGTTCGGTCTAAATCTCGGCACGGGTCGGAAGTCCCAAATTTTTCTATTTCTGTATTCCAATTTCTTTAAATTAATAAACTCTGTTTCCAGTTTTTTTTTTATCAATAATTTGAACTCTCTTATAACATTTCGCAGCATTCGGACCCGACGCGAGCAGCAATCAGATTTTTGAAATTGTCTTTCGGTAATCCAAATGACGTCATTGGCAATTCGATGCCTCTCATCCCTACAAACCGTTCATACGAGCATTTGACCCTGCTGACCTACAAATCACTCAATTAATCAACCTATCGCAAACCACTCTTGGACATAATCCTGTGCCAATTTGCCGACACGATTAACGCAGTGGCTCACCGAATAGCTTTTGCGCTTCGGGTCGCGGGTTTGATTCACACGCGGAACAAATATTCGTATGGCCTACAGATAGTTGGTCTGGGACCTGGGTATTAGTGCCCAAGAAATAAATAGAAGAGCGGGGCAGTAGCATTAAAAAAAAAAAGGTATACAGCTCTTGGCCCTCCGCCTTTGCATCCAGTGGGCCGACCATGCGTCTTTTAAAGATGAACGCACACTTATCCGAGCCGAACGCGTCGAACGAATCGAAGTCAAGGAGGTCTCGCACACATATCCGCACCAAAAGAATCGACTGCGCCGAAGAAATCGTTTCTATTTCTTTTACGCCTGCCGCACTGTTATTACTCTATTGTTAGTGCTTTAATAATAGAAGATGAATGAGCGAACGCATCGATCGAGTCGACCGCATAAGCCGCGCCGAATCTGATGACGTCATCCGAATCCAATCCGGGGTTCTCCCAGATTCGGACGATTCGACGCGGGCAAGTGTGCGAGGTTCCATAAGATTTCATACACAGAATTCTAAAATTCGTTTCGTTCGATGTGTTCGGCTCTGATAAATGTGCGTTCACCTTAAGGATCAATAGCCACTACAACAGATGAGTCTGTAAAGACCAGCAAAGTTAGCATCGGACACCCACAACCATGATGGGGATGCATGAAAAGAGCCTCCACGAGTGACGATACTTCAGTACGTCCGGCGCACCCTGGGCAGTCAGCCTCGCTACCAACCTTGCTGACTGGCCAATCTTTTCACCACGGCATGAGCTATTCTTGTATAGCTCGTGCCGACACGATAGAAGAAGACCAACAACTATAGTCTGTCTTTGCTTTATTATTTGACTTGATCGCGATTGAACCAAGTTGCACCTGATGGTAAACGAAGACAGGGTCTAAAATGGGGCACACGAATCCAAGTACCAGAAAGAGAGTCCCCTATACTCCTCTGGCTCTCACATACACACGACGGAACACAGTAAACTGCTTGGCGCTGGACTTTAATGTGAGGGTGGTAGCTTGCCAGGCGGACCGTATAGATCCTACCACCAACGCGTTGCCAGACCCTGACTTCAAGATTTTGTTATACAACCTTCATAAAAACACATTAATTCGACAGACTATGCATAAATACATCAATATTTTATTCTAAAAGAAATAACTACAAAACCTTTGCTCGCCCAACGATAAAATTACAACGAAGCAATCTCGATGCAGCGTACTTCACGAGTTATATCAACAACAGATAACTGAACTTCTATCTATATTTCTTTAGCATCGTAACTTTAAAATGTTCACAGAATTTGCTCTGGGTTTGTAATATATTTTCTGCTACAGTTAAAATTGAATCTGGGTAGGTTGTCGCGTAAAGTGTCAGATGGTGCAGTTAATTGTGGTGACCGCCTTCTACGAGTATAAGCCTTAAGTCCGCCTCTGTACGAATGTTGTGCATAAAGATTATAATCCTAACTAATATTATAAATGCGAAAGGAAGTTTGTTTGTTTGTTACCTTTTCACGCCTAAACCACAGAACCGATCATCCTAAAATTTTGCATATACGTTGTCAGGTGTACAGAAACGGACATTATACCTTTCATCCCGAAAAAAGTACTGTTCCCGAGGAAAACAACATTATCGTTCATAGATGGCGCCACGTGTCTTTCGAATCACGATTTAATTATTTATTATAGAAACTTTGGTAGTGTGTTAAGAGTTTTTTTGAGCTTAATTAACGCGAGCGAAGCCGCGGGCAAAAGCTAGTAGATAAATAAAAGAAGTATTAGGTACGAGTTCATAGCCGACTGCATACAGCAGCAGCAGACGAACGTGTCATTACGACATGTCGTAGCGACACGTCGGCGCGTCATTTTGAGAAAGATTCAACGTGTCGTCACTGCAGCATCTTTGGCACTACTGATCTGCGGTCGGACGACACGTCGTCTGCGGTCGTGCGACGTGTCGCTAGCTGCGGAAGGTATTTCATAGGAATACATAGAAACCAGTAGTGTCGGAGCGACACGTCACCTGCTGCTGCTGTATGCAGCTCCATACTTGCTTCTGCTTAACATTTTTGACCAAATGGTCTACAATTTTACCCAAAGCAACTACCTCATCCAAGTAAAGGGGTGAATTCCTTTTTAAACAAAGTATAATTTTGTTGTACCGAAGACATTTCAGGTAGCCTCCGCTTTATATTTGCTTGAAATCCATTTATGAACAACTAGCTTTCGCCCGCAGCTTCGCTTGCGTGAAATTTTGAACCCGTTAAGTGACGATTTTCCATACAAACTTTCATCCCCTATTTAACTCCCTTAGGGGTTGAATTTCGAAAAATCCCTTCTTAGTGGATGCCTACGTTACAAAAGGAACCTACTGTCAAACAGTCAGCTTCTCCTTATAAATGAGTAGATGTATAGTATAAAATACGCTAGCGACCTAAAATAGTTAGGCTGGTGTCCACCAACATAAATTAACCGTTTACCAAAAATTCTAGTACAAATTATAGGTTTTAATTTAAGTATTTTTTTCGAGTAAAACGGTCGTTTCACACTCTTAGAGCGTTTGCCCACCGCCGCCGTCACCGAGAAACGAGATTATTTCAGACCGAATTCGGAACGACGTGAAGGCGGTCGTATGTCCACCGAGACCGATCTCGGTGGTTCCCAAGATTAGACAAAAATCCGTGCACCGGCGCCGTCAATCTCGGATGTAGTGGACAAGAGCAGACGCGTTTTGTATTGCAGGTATTTCGGTCCGTCACGATCTCGGCCGAGTTCTAGCGGTAGCGCCGTACTCCTCACAATCTGGGTGGCTGAGATGACGGCGCTCGGAGGACGAGCGTGCGGTGGACACGCAGCCATAGTTAATGTATGTATTGCTACTTCGGCAACGTCATCTCGTTCTCGGTGACGGCGGCGGTAGACAAACGGCCTTAGGTGACCGCTACTAACACGTGATAATCCTTTAATTGCCTCTTAGGCTGTGCGTATACTTGTATAGTGTAGACGAACACATGAAAATACAATTTTCTTTCAACTACGAGTACGTAGTAATGTTATCATAAAGCACCATTAAAGCGCCATTTAGATGGGGAGAGTTTCTCGACTCGAAGATACGATTATCGAAAGAACATTTAAAAAGTTTCTTCGTGTAAACATTCACGATTATCGCCCTTCCCCTTGGGCGACAATTGCCTCGCAATAGAATATATCTGTCTCCGTGTAAACAGAACTTAATCACTGAAGTCTGAACTCGAATGGCAAAACTCGCACTCAAAAACGGTTCAAACCGATTTGTACGATACTCGTATGAACTTGAAAAAATGTCATACGAGATCGTGTTTATACAAGTCGAGAACTCGTAGGCAAGAATCTTCTTACTATAATTTTAGCTGTGTAAACAGTCACAGTAATTTATCGCCTAGCGAAAATTTACTTGCGAGTCTCGTATGACATAATCATAGGCGAGAATTTAGTTCTTGCCTGTATGTAAACATTATGATACAATAATCTTATGGCGATTATTGCTTGCGATAGTAGCATACGATTTCTCGCCAAGAAACGTTCGAGAAACTCTCTCCATCTAAATGGCCCTTTAGATGGAGAGAGTTTCTCGATTCGAAGATACGATTATCGAAAGAACATTAAAAAAGTTTCTTCGTTTAAACATTCACGATTATCGCCCTTCCCCTTGGGCGACAATTGCCTCGCAATAGAATATATCTGTCTCCGTGTAAACAGAACTTAATCACTGAACGCGAATGGCAAATCTCGCAATCAAAAACGGTTCAAACCGATTTGTACGATACTCGTATGAACTTGAAAAATGTCATGCGAGATCGTGTTTATACAAGTCGAGAACTCGTAAGCAAGAATCTTCTTACTATAATTTTCGCTGTGTAAACAGTCGCAGTAATTTATCGCCTAGCGAAAAATTACTCGCGAATCTCGTATGACATAATCGTAGGCGAGAATTTAGTTCTTGCCTGTATGTAAACATTATGATACAATAATCTTATGGCGATTATTGCTTGCGATAGTAGCGTACGATTTCTCGCCAAAAAACTTTCGAGAAACTCTCTCCATCTAAATGACCCTTAAGGCCCATTTAGATGGAGAGAGTTTCTCGAACGTTTCTTGGCGAGAAATCGTATGCTACTATCGCAAGCAATAATCGCCATAAGATTATTGTATCATAATGTTTACATACAGGCAAGAACTAAATTCTCGCCTACGATTATGTCATACGAGATTCGCAAGTAATTTTTCGCTAGGCGATAAATTACTGTGACTGTTTACACAGCGAAAATTATAGTAAGAAGATTCTTGCTTACGAGTTCTCGACTTGTATAAACACGATCTCGTATGACATTTTTCAAGTTCATACGAGTATCGTACAAATCGGTTTGAACCGTTTTTGAGTGCGAGTTTTGCCATTCGAGTTCAGTGATTAAGTTCTGTTTACATGGAGACAGATATATTCTATTGCGAGGCAATTGTCGCCCAAGGGGAAGGGCGATAATCGTGAATGTTTACACGGAGAAACTTTTTAAATGTTCTTTCGATAATCGTATCATCGAGTCGAGAAACTCTCTCCATCTAAATGGGCCTTAAGGGGAAGGGCGATAATCGTGAATGTTTACACGAAGAAACTTTTTAAATGTTCTTTCGAAAATCGTATCTTCGAGTCGAGAAACTCTCTCCATCTAAATGGGCCTTTAAGCGCCATTTAGATGGAGAGAGTTTCTCGAACGATTCTTGCCGAGAAATCGTATGCTACTATCGCAAGCAATAATCGCCATAAGATTATTGTATCATAATGTTTACATACAGGCAAGAACTAAATTCTCGCCTACGATTATGTCTTACGAGATTCGCAAGAAATTTTTCGCAGGCGATAAATTAGTGTGACTGTTTACACAGCGAAAATTATAGTAAGAAGATTCTTGCTTACGAGTTCTCGACTTGTATAAACACGATCTCGTATGACATTTTTTCAAGTTCATACGAGTATCGTACAAATCGGTTTGAACCGTTTTTGAGTGCGAGTTTTGCCATTCGAGTTCAGACTTCAGTGATTATGTTCTGTTTACATGGAGACAGATATATTCTATTGCGAGGCAATTGTCACCCAAGGGGAAGGGCGATAATCGTGAATGTTTACACGAAGAAACTTTTTAAATGTTCTTTCGATAATCGTATCTTCCAGTCGAGAAACTCTCTCCATCTAAATGGCGCTTTAAGTTCTGTTTAAACGGAGACAGATATATTCTATTGCGAGGCAATTGTCGCCCAAGGGGAAGGGCGATAATCGTGAATGTTTAACTACAAAACCGATCACAAAGGACGTATTTTTTGCTTAGAACCAAAACAGTGCAGAAATGTGCTCATTATTACACTGTTTTACATTAATGCACTGTTTTTTATTTTTTATTTAGATTTTACCACAGATGTTTAATGTATCCCATTAAGGTTAATATAAAATGTCTACATTAGATCAAAAAAATACTGGCTGAAAGTAAAAATCAACTAAAGAAAACAGACTTGGAGAAAAAAAAAAACAAATGGCGCGCATTTTGTACCATTTTAAAACCTTGATAAGTACTTCATATTTAGCAAGAAAAGTTTAAAAAAATGTTTTACGGATATTTTATCACGGTAGGTAGATTGGTAGTTGAAAGAAAAGTAGATTACGCACCTTGCTTAAGTGAGTAATCAATGCACTCGTGTTAATTTAGTGCCCTCGCATGCGCTCGGGCACCAACATAACACTCGTGCATTAATATCTCACTTTGCGCTCGGTGCAACAATCTACTATTGTTGTTTCTCTTCAGATTGCGTCGCTGCTATATGTGGTGTATGTGTGTGTGGCCTTAGCCTTACTGTTACGGATGACCAAATAGTATAAACCAGTCTTATTTTATTCATAGCCTACAAAGCAAATTGTTAATTCAAGTCTAACTAAACCCGAAACTGAAATGTACGATAAAATGCAAATGATATTTAAACCATTCACATTCACGTCAGCCGGTGAGGAGGGTCAAACTTATCAGAATAAGTGACGTAATTGACGTGTAAGCTTACCTTTATACCCCTGTTTTAATGTGTATTTGTGTAAAACCAAGGGTAAACTTACTTTTACATTTAAGAAAGGTAAATAACAAATAATTTGGTCTTTTTGTAAAGGACAAAAAAAAAGAAAAAAATCTTATTTTTTTCTTTTCAACAAAATTGAAAAAAAATGGGTTTTTTTCTGTTTATTTTAGGAATTTTTATACGTTATGTACATGCCAATTCCATCGTAACCTAAGGTAACAATAATATCAAAGCTATGTAAATTTCTTAATTATTATTTGAATCTTTTTGTTTATTATCCATTTGTAAATAAGGAAATTAATTTAGTAAATACCTCTTGTTTTTGTACTAATTCAAAAATAAATTCTATACACTCTTTTACTACACATGTCTTTTATTGCTAAGTTTAAAAATATAAAAAAGAGGCTTTCGCGATATCTTCCAATAAAGTCAGTATCAAATAATATTCCCTTTGTCCCGTTAAATGTTGATGAATGTTTGATACTCAATCACTCAAAAATGGTACAACGGATTTAGATGAAATTTGACACACGGTTAGACCATGTCCTGGATTTCACATAGGATAATATTTATCCAAGTACATTAAGTAGTTCCCTTAGGATGCGAGTGAAATCGAGGGCAACAGCTAGTCAATTTTTTTTTTCTTTGAATAGTCATAAAAATCTGAAAAGAGTAATATATTTAGACACCTCTGCCAAGCTCTTTGGGAATATGCAGGCGTGATATTATCTATGTATTCACATTTCAACAGTAGCCCAAGACACTTGCAAAATAATGTTTCGTAGATGATTTGATGTTAATCGTTGAGGAGTTCCATTAATTATCTCCTAAACCCGTCATCAGATCTTAACCAAATTAATATGGGACCACACTGAACGTATACCCTTTTAAATAAAAAAGAATCCACCAATTCGATTAAGAAATGCAGGAGGTATGAGCGAACATATACAAGGTTAGTCGGAAAGGGGGTACTTATCCGAAAGGATATTAAAGTACCCATAATAATAAATAACTTATGTTCCACAACTTTCCCCAACAGTTAATAGTTTAAGAGAAATTGCTGTTCAAAGATTTCATAAAAATTACGCTAAAATCTATCTATCCTCAGCTACGATCAACTGTGTTTACATTTTATTTCATATTTGGGGTTACGGATTTGAAGCTCCATTTTTTGAACTCGTAGTTAAAGCAGGTATGAAAAATTTTTGAAAAAACTAAAATAAAAATAGTTTTGCATAGAAATAAAAATGATCGAATATTGAAATTTCAACACTTGCTTTAAAACCATCATCAGTGATATATTAAGTGGCCTGCGGATTAGTACCCCCTTTCTGGCTAACCTTGTATAAATCAAAATTAAAAGAAACATACAGTTGAATGAGAATCTCCTCCTTTTTTTAAGTCGGTTAAAAATACCGATATTTTGGTATTGCCTACTGTGGTCTCCAAAAAATAACTTATAATTGTCCGAAGCATCGAAATAATAATTAATAATATAAACTTTAATAATTTTAATTATAATTTATTGTAGTTGCTATTCCTTCAGGAATGATAACTGGTCGTAATAAAGGATTCGGTTCATATGTACTATCCTTTTTATCAATAAATAACGCCACAAAAAGCTATAATATTTTCATAACATCACGAGGTGAAATATGGCTATAAAGGCGCGATTCCATTAGGCAAGTTACTTGTATGCAACTTGCAAATTGCATACAACTTGAACAATCCTGCATACAAGCTACAACTTGTATGAGGTAGTTTGAACTTGTACATTTTTTATTCAAGTGACGTGCAAATTGGACGCGCAAACGTTAGTAGCACTTTTCGAATTAGGAACGAGTGATTGACACCCATGATGTCCAACTCAATTGTTGAACATCTACACTTGTATGCAAGTAAAACCAGGGGCCCAATTCTCCTAAAATAAATTGTTGCCAAACGCAATCGAACCACAACCGTCAGTCAGTTTTTGTTTTCGAAAACTTTCAAAATGATTGATTTTGTTTTTTGTGTCAAACAATTTGATAGCTTTTGAAATTGAGAACTGTCTGAATGAACGGTTCGGCCTTGGTTCGGTTGTGATTTATCAAGATTCATTTTTAGGAGAATTAGGTCCCTGCATGCAATTTGCACACTCTCGAAAACATGTTTCCAATGTAAGCAACTAGTACCTACGCAAATGTGACGTCATACTTGCATACAAGACTTGCCTAATGGAATCGTGCCTTAACAGTACGTGTTCAATGTACAGTGTGATGCATATACCAATAGAAATATAAATCTTTCTGGAATTACTGGACCATTTTGACAGTCCGACGTAACCGCGAAATTCTGAATTCTCGTGAAATTCGATATTCGAATTCACTTTCCAAATTCAAACGCCACGTAGCACATAGTGACGTGCACCGAATAACTAAACATTCGTCTAAACCGTTATCGATTAAAATAAAATCGAATATAATCAAATAATTTCATCGTAAATTGTGGATAATTACCATGATTGGTGCGATAATAACGTGGAATTGGCAGCGGACCGCTTGTCACACCGTAATCGATTTTAATCGCTTGGCTCGCGTGCCTCATGCAATAAACAAATATCGTTTGCGGGTGAACTAAGTACGTAATAATATTTTATTGGCGTCATTAACGTTTGCTGTGTGATAGGATGCCGGTTTGTGTTGATTCAATTTGTGGTCAGATTGCTTGGGACTGTATGGTCGTTTCTCCAAGTTATCTAATCGCATAGGTTAATATTATTAAGCCTTTTGGATTTTCGATGTACGTATAAAAATCACGCAAGCTGTTCTATTAGGGTCCGAAACTTTATTTCGAAAGACACATGTTCGATTAGCGTGTGGTTCAAAGAATTGATTATCGAATAACAATTTGTTCGAACAGTCTTTATTTCGACGAACGTTTAGCGATTTAGACGAATAGCGGAACGATATCGCGCTATTCATGCCCAACAGCTGGGTCGCCGTGCTTCCATTCATTTATTAACTACTAGAGTATGCCCGTAGCTTCGCCCGCGTGTATGTCGTTTATTGCGTAGAAATTTCGCGGTTTTCGGGATAAATGTAGCCTATGTCCTTCTTCAGGTTCCAGACTATCGCTGTACTAAGTTTCATCAAAATCAGTTCAGCGGTTTAGGCGGGAAAGCGTAACAAACAGACAGACAGAGTTACATTCGCATTTATATTATTAGTAGGGATGAAAGAAATTCATCTCCTTCAACATTACAGTAGTTTTTATAATGCCTTAGGTATAAAACTACGTTAACTCGATATTAAATACTATTCGAACAATATGTAATGGTTCGTTATGTAATTCATTCGATCAAACATTCGCCGAAATAAAGACTGTTCAAACAAATTGTTATTCGATTATATCAATTCTTTCGACCGTATATTATTCTAACTCTTTTGAAATAAAGTTTCGGACCCATTCTATTTTTAGAAATGTTCTTTTCGTGATTTATCGGCACAGTATATCCGTACCTGCCTACCTAAACCTGCGATTTAGCCGTAAGATAAAATAACCGGAGCAAGAAAAATGCCATAAGAAGCCTTGGCATAGGTTCTAGAAATTTTACGATAGTCTATAACTTACTCTTGATTAAACAGAAGAAAATAACGCCTACAAAATTTTCTGCCACTAAAAATCTAAGCTTATTTCACGTTCGAATCATTACGTAAAAAAAGAAAAGAAAAAAAAACGGCCAAGGGCGAGTCGAACTCGTACCAGCACTAGTTTTTTTCTTTTTCTTTTTTTTGTTGAACTTTATAATATGTACTACAATTATACTAAGTTTCACGCTTTTATGTTTTACCGTTTTTAATATAGATCTGGAACCAAAAACGTTGAAATAATGCTTTTTTTTCGAGATTTCTTGTATGGCCTTTATAGTAACCACATATTCTGTTAAAATTCCAACTATTTACCCATTTTAACGATACAAAATAGGTAGACAGTTGAAAATTTGGTGCAGTGGCTGAACGATTGGCGCACACGGAACAAAAATGTGTATGGTCTACAGGTAGTTGTTTCGGGTCTGGGCGTTTGTATATGTGACATTTATGTCTATAAACGCACCCACGATACAGAAGAAATCCTAGTATGGGACAATGTTTATTACGGTTATAAAGATACAGCCTGTGACAGACAGACGGACGGACAGACAGCGTAGGCTAAGTAATAGGGTCCCCGTGGCACCCTTTGGGTACGGAACCCTAAAAACAAAAAAATTTACCAGTCTTTTACTATAATGAAAATGCTATATACTAAAAGCAAGTGAAAAAGTTTCCAACTTACTCAAACCAATGTTAGTTTTGTACCAGGAAACTAGGAATGGTGAGAATCTTATCTGATTCTAGTTTTCCCTCGCGGCGCTATCCATACGGATATTACTTTCGCTACATTGGCGACAAGAATTTGCTTACTTAGGGACGCTTGAGTCCGCTGTGAGAAATGGATTTTGAGTCTATTCGTCTTAGGTATTGTGAGAACGGAGGACAGTATATAAAATTCAAATAAAATGTTCCGAGATAATGATCTGAGATTTAAAGAAAATAAGTTTTTTTTTAGCTACGTTTAATACTTATTATGAATTGGAAATAGTAGGTAATAATTGACTGATGTTGTCATTGGGGGGGGGGGGGGGGGGGGCGTTTTTTATTCAATATTTTTTTCGAGGCATTGGTTCTTTTATCGTGACTATGGAAACCTCATAGGTACCTCCTAATATGTCGATAAAATAATTGGTTTACGAAACCACCGTAGTGTTGAGAAAACAATTGGCACAAATATATCGAGTGTGTCTGCCTCGTTGGTCTCGTGTTCGCAAGCACGACTGCTGAGCGTAAGGTCCTGGGTTTGATCCCCAGGTCGGACAAAGTGTTATTGGGATTTTCCGTGTGTTATTTCTCAGTAGCAGCCCGGAGTCTGGATTTGTGACCGGCTGTTGGCAAAAGTGGGACTTTAAGATAACGGAGAAATGTGGGTGTACTATATACACAGCTGACCAATCCTTAGGGGAACACAGGCGTGATGTTATGGTATGTTATATCGAATTTGTTCTTTTCGCGGTTGGTATTTTCTTGTTCATAAAAAAAAGAGAACTGCACTAGTCGTCAGTGGTGTCAAATAATGGAATCAGGCGTTACTTTGCGGAAATCCATGACATACAAAAATGCAAATAGAATATCTAGCTTTAATTCCGCTGAACAAGATCGCTAGTTTGGATGCAGTATGCAGCACCACCCTCCCGCCCACAAGTATATGCACATGCAGAAAGAGTGAAAAAATAATGCAACATGCAACCAAACCAATACACGACACGTGTTTCGCCCCTGCACGGGGCATCCTCAGGATATGTTGACTCCAATATGTTGAATCCATTCGCGTCATAGCGGTCGAGGAGTGGTGTCGTTAACAAATCCTTTTAGTCAACTACACCACTAGGTGTACCGTTTGGTAATGTCGTTAACAATGAATAAAATCTAGTTACACCATACATACCTACATACAGTTTTGCACTAACCGTTTTAGATCAACTCAACATCTCTATTTTCACCACTGTAACTGGCTAATTCTGTGATTTCGATCCAATTCGGGAAAATTAATGATGGTAGTGACATTTGGGCATACTTTTTTAAAAACCTTTTTGTTCTTTTACATACTCCATTCGTATTTAAATGTAAATCTAACTAAATATATTTCAAGCCATTTGCAGTCATTGAATCTCACAAAAAATAGGTACTACATTTCTTTTTGCTATCAGACATGTGATTCTCGTGAAATCAGAGAATTAGCCAACTAACTATTAAGTTAGAAACTAAATATCCTAGCAATAACGTTCGACGTTACTCAGAGGAATAAACGAAATTAATAAAAAGGGAAACACGAACGTTAATCAGTTGTGACTTTCCTTACCTAGTTACGTCATTAGGGACAGTAATCGTGACATTTATTTTCCCTTGCCCTTTCACCCAATTACCTCGAAGGTCCGTAATTACGCTACGGTGTAAGACGAGGCCGATCCACAATAGAGTGTAATTACACGATCCAGGCATCAGTGGCGAGTGCCGGTGACACGGTTGAGATAACCCACCGAACTGAGCAAACACAAAAATTATTCTGTGACGTGAATTAACATCTACTTTTTGACCGACTTGCAAAGAAAGGAGAGTAGAATAATTACCATTTATAAAATTAACAGTTTAGAAGTCGACGCTTTCAATTTGGTTCAGCGTGTTATTAGCACCGAATTGTGAAACTGATAATTTTATAATAGGTTAATTATTATAACTCTTTTCAGTTTGTTTTTCTAGTCTGCATTTTTTTAAACCTAATTTTATGTTTTACATACTTATTACTAATTGAGCCATTCAGAGCGGAATTCCTTAATTTATCAAATGTCTTTAGTTTTAAGATAAAACATAACACCTACTGCTAACTACTGCTAACCAAAAATGCCCCGAACGGTAACAGGGCAAAGTAAATATGGTGTAACATGGTGTCGCATGGTGTTTTATGGCGTAGAAGCATTTGTATCATGACCCAGCATGATCTCACATGGCGTAGCATAATAAAACATGGCGTAGCAGCTCGTAGCATGGTGTAGCAACAGGTAGCATGGATTGGTTGCGCGTAGCATGGTGTAGCAACAGGTAGCATGTATTGGTTTCGTAGCGTGGTGTAGCAGCGCGTAGCATGGCGTAGCACCTCGTGGTATGGCCTAGCAGCAAGTAGTGACTGGTTGTGCGTAGAATAGCGTAGCAGCAGGTAGCATGGTGTAGCAGCGCGTAGCAGCGCGTAGCATGCTATAGCAGCAGGTAGCACGGATTGGTTGTGCGTAGCACTAGATTAAGCATCTGATATATGCCATTTGCCTACATAAATATATACACACATAGTTTTAGTATATACTAAACCTGAAACTAGTTTGTTCAGAATCACTAGGAGAATCGATTGATGTAGTTTTTACACCACATTTTTTTTTCATAAATTTCAATTTTGTTTCAGTAGGTTTCTACCCATAACAGTTGACGGGAATAGACACCCTGAGGCTTGAGATGGTTTGCACGGTCAGTTTCCGTGTATTAGACAACCCCTGCATAGCACGTCTCAGGCATTTCACACCTTACTAGGGAACTTAACGCGACATAAACTACGGTGTAACTTGAAGATTTGATAAAAAAAAAACATATGTTCAGGCAGTTCTGATGAAAATCTTGTTGGGGTGTCTCGGTTTTTGTGTATACTAAAAATAACGCTGAATATACGAACCACAATGATTGATCAAAGAAATACCGAACAGAATACCACCCCAAAGATTGATCAGCAGACTAGCGTAGTATTTACAGTTAGTGTCCCTCCAACCATTAGGTGCGACAAGCGATACGGTTAATGCCTCAAGTGCCATTAGACAACACATTTACCAACTATTTGTACCTATACCTATAAACAAACAGGGAGAATGTGTACTGTGTAGCGTAGGTACCTATGTTAAGACAATTTATGGTCAGTGCACGTACCTTAATGTGTTTGTCTTCAAATTGTTTGTTTGGAGGGTGGATAGAGGTTGACATAATTGTAATCTGCTTCATTAGTTTAGCATCAAAAGTGTTATTGGGTTTTTCCTTGTGGAATTTCTCAGTAGCCCGGACTCTGGATTTGTGCCTGGTTGATGGCAATAGGCTCGCCCCCTATTACAAAACGCAAAAGCTAAAAACCCACGGTGTTCCTTCTCCTGACCCTTGGCCGGTGTCGCGGGATTCGCAGCTGCATGCACCGCGACCCCGGCAGACCTCTGTGGGGCTGACCTCTGAGAGGCGCGCACGGGGCGCGAGGTGAGCCTGTTACTACACACTAGGATGGCCGGAGATTGTCGCGCGCCCTCCGGCGGCGCCCGGTGCGTCTGGCGCGGGAAGGGAGAGTGGCCGTCGCCTCTCTCTCCCTCTCCGCTCCCTCCTTGGTCGCCATCACCACCTCGCAAAAGGTGGCGACAGCTTCTCACGCACACTCGCTCCCGACCATGGACAGAACCACGGCTGGAAGCGAGAAGCATTAACACCCTACAAAAACTAAACAAGTAAAATTTTTGTCAAAACAAATGTAAGCTCGCTGTCTCTCAAAACAATTTAACGTATGTACTTACTTACGTTATGTTCCCAATTCGTCAATGTTTGTTTCGGTAACAAAACTTTGGTATCAAGTAAATTGCTCGACAAATCCACTTACGGTGATTGGTCTGAATATTTTATTACATCAATTCGATTAACGAAGGAGTTAGATGTATATGGAAGCTAGTTGTAATAAAAATAACACGGAATAGGTTTACGTTGGAAGTAATGTGCGGTTTTCTGATGTGCTTTTTAGTGTAAATTAATCCGGAATAATTTATTCCGTGATTGAGAGCAATGGTCTGCGTAATTTGCTGGTATTTATTTCAAGTATTACGGACTGAGGTTCAGAATAACATTTGTGTAGTAGTTTTGAATTAAATACATTTTACAATGTTTATACCTACTTATTGTAAAATGATCTGTTTATTCATACATTTAGTTGGAATTATTATTCAATCCGCCCTCTTCTGTCCCGCTCCTGGGAAAAGACCTTCCTCCATTTCCTCCACGTTTCCCGATCCCGTGCTACTTTCTTTCAGTTTCATAAAACGCATCCATTTCGTCCCGCCATCTCCTTCGAGGCCTTTTTTTCTTGGGAAAATTCTCATCGCTCCCGACCATGGACAGAACCACGGCCGGAAGCGAGAGATCACCACCGACCGCCGCGACTAGTTCGCGGCGCTGCGTCACCCACGCAGGACACGCCTGCAGCGTGTGCAGCGCCATGTCCTCGGGGCAGTCGACGCAGTGGTGACAACCGGATCTCCTTCGTGGCCTGCTGCGACCCCGTCTTACTGTCTCAAGGCACCAGTTCTGTGCTATTACCCACAGTACATTCGGCCTGTGGAAGACATAATTATTTGGAATTTGAAATAATACTTAATTAAAATTCTGCTGAGCGATGATTGTATAAATAAAATACATATTAGCCCTAAGCATATATATATGGCTTTAATCGAATTAGTAGCCAACTTAACAAACTACTTTCAGGATTTGCGTTTATTATGTTACACGTTGTTTACATAAAGCCAATCTAGGCAGTACTTATTAATAAGTTATGCGATATTATTGCTAATAATTATATCTATAGTTAACAATTTTTCTTTGTTACAGGCGATGAATTCATTTTTCGCGACACGTGGGGTGGCATCAGTCTCATGTTTGCAGCCAATCAGACTTCCAAAACACTTATGCCGAACACTACATTCGTAAGTACCATACATTATTAACGAGTTTAATTGTAACTATTAATAATACTGCCATAGCCCCAACACAGATACATTTACGCAAACGTTTACCTCACCATTAATTAATTATTTACTAACTTTAGCCCGCGGTTTCACTTGCATTCTAGCGGAACTACTTCATGTACCCGGATAAGAAGTATCCTATGTCCTAATGCAGGTGGATTATGGTAATCTACCTGTATGCCATTTCATCCAAATCCGTTCAGCCGTTCGTGTGCGTTCTGAGTGACGGCGCACTGCACAGGCGGAATGAACAGCGCATTAAATAAATGATCTTTTAACGAGTCGATTCGAGAAATGTATCTATTCTAAACGTCAAATCTGACATAAGATATAATTATAAGACAACAGTTGTCATTTTATCTGACATAAGATATAGATAAAACGACAACAGACAACAGTAATCTGACATTAGATATAGATAAAACAACAACAGACAACAGTAATCTGCCATTACATATAGATAAAACGTCTACAGTTGTCGTTTTATCTATATCTAATGTCAGATTTGACGTTTACACTAGATAAATTTCTCGAATCGACTCGATAAAAACATCCGTGCTCGCACGGCTGCTTAAGAGAATCTATGGTTCATAGGAGAATCCAGGGTTCATAGGAGAATCCAGGGTTCATAGGAGAATCCAGGGTTTGAATTTGGCGAGGGTTTTCAAAGTGTTTGGAATTCAAATAGTTCCATTTTTACTGTACATGTATAACGTTGAGAATACTGCAATGCTGTACTGGCCGGCGATACTCTAGAGACACGACCAATAAAAGGTGGAAGTGATTTTTAGTTACACTTAAATTCTGTCTCTGTAATGTTCGTGCTGTTTATAATATAAATGTTAAAAGCACGCCTATTATATTACGGTAGTAAAAAGCATAATATTGGACCGAGCAGTGTACAGAACTAAAACATAGTAAGAATTTGCACTAAATATAATGTGATTATATACAAGGTTAGTCAGAAAGGGGGTACTAATCCGAAAGGGGGTTAAAGTACCCATGATAATGATTAACTTTTGTTCTACAACTTTTTCCAAAAGTCAATAGTTTAAGAGAAATAGGCGATAAAGATTTAAAAAAAAACTCTAAAATCTATCGATCCTCCGTAATGATCAGCTGTGTTTACATTTTAGGTCATATTTGGGGTCGTGAATTAGGAGCACCATTTTCTGAATTTGTAACTAAATCAGAGATGAAGAATTTTTGAAAAAACTAAAATAAAAATAATTTTGAGTTGAATTTTTTTTTATCGAATTTTAAAATTTTAACACTTTCTTTAAGACAGTTATCAGTGATACTTTAAGTGGCCCTCGGATTAGTACCCCCTTTCCGACTAACCTTGTATATTTTGCTGGTATCAGCATCCGTAAAAATTTCTATCAGATAACACAAGGCAACAATTCCTCTCTTACCTAACAGAAATATTATTCCATACCTCAATATTCCCTAATGAATGTCTCCTCAATGAAGGTTTCCTCAAACGAAAATACACCGACATTGGTCGCGTAACAAACATAATATTCGCTTGAATGAATTCTCGGCTTCTCCTAGAGGCATAATTTAGTTCTCCAGTGGCCAATGAGAACACGAAACAGAGGAATTAGTGAAGCAAAAATGAGTCATTGGATATGAGTAGCTTGGTTTTTGTATTACAACTTTCGTGAGACACGTTCATATTTATGATTGACTAGCTTTCGCCCGCAGCTTCGCTTGCGTGAAATTTTGAACCCGTTAAGTGACGATTTTCCATACAAACTTTCATCCCCTATTTAACTCCTTTAGGGGTTGAATTTCTAAAAATCCCTTCTTAGTGGATGCCGACGTTACAAAAGGAACCTACTGTCAAAATTTCAACTTTCTAACCCCAGCGGTTTAGGCTGTGCGTTGATAGATCAGTCAGTCAGCTTCTCCTTTTATATGTATAGATTAGTTACGGTTTACGGTCGTAAAGAATACCATTACCCCATTTCTTTCCGTGGGTGTCGTAAAAAGCGACTAAGGGATTCACTAGAGGATGGGCAGCAGCGTTCTCTGAGTACTTTAACAACCACACTGCGATCGCCAACCCACCCGCCATGTGTGGGGATTTGGCAAACCCCCCCCCAACATGGAGCACAGGACCGGTGGATGTGGCGATGCTTGGGGGAGGCCTGTGTCCAGCAGTGGACATCTTTCGGCTGAATGATGAGTTACGGTTTACTTACGGGCATTTTTCGGGATAGCCCGGCTAATTTCGGACCCAAACGGAGCCCTTAATCATGAGCTGAACACGCGGTGAGATCGTGAGTCGAACCCGCGTTAAGGGCTCCGTTTGGGTCCGAAACTAGTTGGGCAATCCCGAAAAATGCACGTGAGTAAACCGTATAATCATAAATATGAATAGCTTGGTATTAGTTTTGTTAGGTCTTTTGTTATCTGTTTTGCCTGAACCGAGAGAGTATTTCCCCCGTATGGGGATGGGCTAGAATATAGAACTTCCTCACCGCACGCTGGGAATCGACGCGTGTATCATTCAACAAAACCTAGCACGCTTGCTGGTTAGATAATTATACAGGGTGTAAACGAATTCGTGTAATTCCTTAAAACCGCATGATTTACTACTGGTGTAGATTGGCCCCGCACGGGGTTCAGATTGATCAAAAATAAAACAATAAAAAACTTTTTTTTTTTCATGCGGTTTTGTTATCGGTCGTATCTAAACCACCTAATAAGGATTTAGTAAAAAAATAAGAAATTTTAAAGCAAAAAATAAAAAATTGAAAGAACATTTCGATGCCACGCATAAATTAATAAAATGCACGGCGACACGGCTGGCGAGCACGCCTAACGCGATATCGTTCTTTGCAGTCTAACTCGAGGCTCTAAAATGACTCAGAAATAGAAAACCAAGATTTTATTTTGTTTTGTTTTTAAATTGATTTTCAAAAATTCCCATTTAGGGTTAATCTGTGTCACCAGTAGATCACGTGGTTTGAAGGAATTACACGAATTCGTTGACAGCCCTGTATATGGTCCGCCTGGCAAGCAGTTTACTGTGTCTCGTCTTATGTATGTGAGAGCCAGAGAGACTCGCGTTTAACACTACTCGCACTGATGGTAAGCACAGATAGTGACACGAATCCAAATAACAGAGATATGGAGGAATTCCCCTATACCCCTCTAGCTCTGACATACACGTAACAGAACAGAGTAAACTGCTTGGCTACTTCTTCTCTCGTGTCAGCAAAAGCTATAAAAAAATAGCTCATGCTGTGGTGAAACGATTAGTCAGTCAGCAAGGTTGGTAGCGGGGTTGACAGCCCAGGGTGCGCCGGACGTTCTGAAGTATCGTCACTCCTGGAGGCTCTTTTCATGTACCCCAACTGCTTGGCGCCGGACTTTAATGTTAGCTTATCGGCAACGATGCACTGGTCAACTCAAAGCTCCAGAACCTTGAACATCGACACAGAGTTGCCAGCCTGTCGGTTTTTTGTCGGTTACACTTCGGGGATTGTGCGATGGAACTGCACAATTTGATTCCGCCTGGCCCTTTCCATCATCGGACTACAAGACGTACGGGAATGTGCCATCGGTACATGATGGACATCCCACTCATACGTACAAAGCGTTTTGCGAACACTTTCATTGTTCGCACAGCTAAGTAGTGGAATTCCCTGCCGGAGTCTGTGTTTCCTGATAGCTACAACCTCGGGGTCTTTAAGTCAAGAGTGAATTGGTTACTTCTAGGCAAGCGTGCTTCACAGTCGACCACAACATCGCTTACCATCAGGTGAGATAGAGGACAAACGCGAGCCAATCGCAAAAAAAATAAAGCTAGCCTATCGAACCGTATTACTAACTATGCTATCAGTATTACGTCATCATCCAGGATAACCTAAATGAAGATATCAAAGACTTTAGGAATGATAAGACAGGAAGAGCACGATAAATTGCTTTTCAAGAAAAATAATTTTAAACAAACCTGTCTTCAGAGCAAAAACACTGGGAAGCGGTGAAGGGCAGGTATTTTTGTCAGCTGTCTTTTGTAACATGGACATTCAAAAAGAACTTCGTAATTCTAGTCTATTATAAAAATACTGAATCGGGTCTAATCGCGTGGAAAATCTAAAAGGCACAAAATACTTTTGTGTGTTGTGATCAAGTGAGGGTAGATGAAGATTGAGATCCTTGCTTCACGAAGAGGACAACTGCTTCGCCACTTCAGTCTAACCGTGACCAGGGCCTGTGTAATTCGTTCAAAACGTCGGGATGAAAAAAGTATTTTGTGCCTTTTTAATTTTCTATGCGATAAGACCTGAATCAGTATTTTTAATAATGTGTACAAATGGAGAAAGTTTCAAAAATAGTCTATTTTGAATAAATGAGTTTTGAAGTTTGAAAACTTTACAAAGAAAAATACTACTCGTATTACACGGTACGAATGCACACAATTTCCAGAATTTTCCGCCTCCAACATTTATATTCTAAGTTACACTTCTGTATTCCTCATTACATCTGCCAAGACGTTTCCGTGGTATTCCGGCCATAGTCTAGTAATTGTATTGCGGCCGTCTCAGTTTGTTTACGTCTGTCGGTTGATTCGTGACAACCCTAGTTCCTGGCTTTTAGCTTTTCGCTGTTGTTTGTTTTAGTTATGTGTAGCGGCTAGGGCTGGTGCGGTAATTGTTTTCAATGATGGTAGTAAGTCGTATATGAGAATTTACTTATAATATGTGTTTTGTGAGACATGCGTTTTTTTTTTCATCTAGGTCTACGCTGTACACTGATGAAATAAAATAATGAAATGAGTATACACACGGACACTATACTCTTTTCACCGTAAGGTGAGTCCTAGCGTTTCTCTACAAAACATTATCATACAAAGAAACTACTTCATGTACCCGGATAAAAAGTCTAAAAATCTTAAACCAGGTCATGGTCTACATATGAGCCAAATTTCATCCAAATCCGTTCAGCCATTTGATTAAGAACTTTCACATTTATAATGTTAGTAGTACGATAAATACATTACAGACCCAACATCTCTCCACTCTACAAAAAAACACCGTCCAAAAATAAATAGACGCTCGCCAAAATCGCAATATGTTAACTCAATCGCGCGTGCGTTGCAAAAATAAGTTTTCCATCGAACACAAGGAGGCAATGGATCGGAACCCTCCCTCCTCCCACCTACGGCCACTCTTCACCCCCCTCGGACCCACTTGTTGGCCGGACATCAATTTATTTCGTGGCCCTGTCCGTGACACTTAGTATATTGACTGACCTTGGCTTCGTATACTTTTAGTCCATTGAAAACAGTTTAAATTGACTGTTTTGTTTGATTATTGATTCGTTAAGCCGAAGTGCTGGTTTTGACTTATTTAGCTTTTGTATCGTCTTGACGGTTTTGGTCTTTCAAAATGTGAATTACTTTCTTTTCCTATTCAAAACTTTTAGAATAGGCATGTTGACAGCATCAATAAATTGCAAAATCTAATTAGTCCGATAGCTAAGAGTTTAAAAAAAAAAATGGACACGTATTTTTACTTTTTTCTGTTAAATCTATGAATATTTGGTAAGATATAACGCATCAAAACTCGAGAGTGGGGGCTTGTGACGTCAGAAGCAAGTAAAAATTGTACTAGCTTGTAACGTTTTGCCAACTTTAGAAGTGACGTAATTTCGTCAATTTTGGTTTACGTAACAAAAGAAAAAGTACGGGTCAAATATTTTTGGTAATCTAACTGACGAACTAATTAGATTTTTTCAGACAAATACCCAATTAAGACAATATTTTGATTTCTGCAGGACAACTGTTTAACGTTACCAACATCAATCATAACAGTTGATGTATCAAAAACAATATTCATTGCGTGGTACATAGTTGTGAAGAAGTCGGATTGTTAGTAAC
The DNA here is from genome assembly GCA_905220435.1 of Amphipyra tragopoginis. Taxonomy (NCBI): domain Eukaryota; kingdom Metazoa; phylum Arthropoda; class Insecta; order Lepidoptera; family Noctuidae; genus Amphipyra; species Amphipyra tragopoginis. Next base: position 10,616,004 of record HG992011.1, read on the forward strand.
TATGTTGCTATGGAAAGTGTTGACCTGTCAAGATCAAACCCATAGCGATTACGAGTGTGTTGCGCAATTAGCATGCTGGTCATACAATCATTAGTTCGTTCTGAAATGTGCACGGACTTCACTATTGAGACCATTAGTAAAATTATTTTACGGAAGAATTTTCTTTAGCGCAATACTGGCACCACTGAGGTTTCATTCAGATTCTAAAAGCGCTCGAAACATCTTGTGAAACAAACTCATAAGGCGTCTCGGCATCGGGCGGATCTCATTAAACGGATTTTAAGACAAGTGCATTCACTTATCGGCAACGAATGGAACGCACGCCTCGGATCGTCAGCAATGCCAGTCCAGCATTCTAATTGCTCAACACACTCGTAATCGCTAGGTATGTCTATGATTTCGACAGGTCAACAATTTCCATAGCAACGTATGTATTAACAATCCGACTTGTCTACGACTACCACGCAATCTTAGAATAAGTACTAACTTATTCTAAGCACGCAATGAATATTGTTTTAACCGACTTCAAAAAGGAGGAGGTTCTCAATTCGGTTGTATTTTTTTATTTTTTATGTTTGTTACCTCATATCTCCGTCATTTATGAACCGATTTGAAAAATTCTTTTTTTGTTCTAAAGGGTTTTTTGGTTTCTTTTCGATTGGTCCCATATAAATTTTGTTATGATTAGACCATGAACTTCAGAGATATGGAACGGAACTCCTCATCGGATCAAAGCAAAATTCTCAAATTACTAATATTGCTTTGTTTATATTTGTTGTTGGGAACTGACTACTGGAAAAGAGGAGGGGGTGCGTGTCGTTAAATTTATGGCACTAAAACGTATTAAATAAAAAATAAACTTTAAAAAAAGTAAAAACCGACTTCAAAGAAAAACTAAAAGGAGTAAAATAATTACCATAATATAAAATTAACAGTTTCAGAAGTCGGTGCAATTATACACTGAAACAAATAGAAGCCACCGACTTCTGAAACTGTTAATTTTATATTATGGTAATTATTTTACTCCTTTTAGTTTTTCTTTGAAGTCGGTTTTTACTTTTTTTTATTGACACATCAACTGTCATGATTGATAATGGTAACGTTACGCAATTGCCCTGCGAATTACCGAATGACAATGTCAAAAATCCAGTGCTTATATCGCCCACGCTCGCGTCGGTATTCCGTATACGAGTACTTTACGGACACTACACTTCACGTATCCGTTTGATGCGATTCGTCTGATGCGTACGCTGCGGATAGGTGACCGCTCTACTTAAGACTAGAGGTGTCTTCGAAAATTCGGTCCATTTAAGTGATGAATTATAGCTACACTTACCTAAACACTACACGGTGTGTGCGTGGGTTTATGATACAAGACATTCTTGTAAGCAACTGAGGTATGAATAGGTGCTAGGTATGCATTACAATATTTGTTTGCTAAGTATCTTGTAAGTTAACAATATACAACCAAAGACATCTTGTGAATTAGATTGATAAAGAATAATAATAGAATTTAAGAAAAAATCAGTAAAAAAAAACATAAGTATTTGACTATTCTTTTTTTATAACAAATTTCGAAACAATTACAAAAATAATAAGCAATAGTAAAAAAACAATTATAAACTTATTTAATAAAGTGTCCAAGTAAAAAAACGATTTGAAATTGTTGATAAGACAAAGAAAACACTACCACCATTATACCATTATACATACCTTAAAACTTTTGCGAGACAAGGACAGAAAATGGCTCCTCAACAAACTTTGAAAGCGTGTGTCTTCTCTGTTTTCATGTTTTTTTTTTCACCTGCCGTTTTCTTTCTATGTATCTACGTATATAAATAAAAAGAAAAGTCCTGACTGACTGACTGACTGACTCATCAACGCCCAGCCCAAACCCTTGGACCTAGAAAACTAAAATTTTGCACATAGGTTCCCTTTATAATGTAGACAATGAACAAGGAAGGATTAGGGGGCTTAAATAGGGGATGAAAGTTTGTATGGAACATGGTCATTTAACGGGTTCAAAATTTCACGCAAGCGAAGCTGCGGGCAAAAGCTAGTACTTTTATGAAATAACACTAAACTGTTGTACATTTTTAATACGCTATTCTGTCTCATGCCATATTTTCTTGAGATACTTCTAAAATATGCGTAGTACGTTTACATAAAAACATTTCTCTTCTTCTTCATCAATAACAAACTTAAAAAAACAAACTGTCAACAAAGTATTAAGATAAAAAAAGTTTTGTCATCACTCCATCATTGATAATTTAATTTATAATCGCATAACTTGTGTCTGATGTTCGCCCATTCTTACCAAGTCCATTAAAATTATAATAATCTCACTTTCCTCAAGTTTGTGATAAGCACTCGATTTTATTCGTGAAATGTTAATTCATTTTCAGTTTTCTTGAACGATCTTTCAACAAAACCCATTTTCTAACAGTTCAGTTGGTAGGTATTCAATTTAGGACCGATTTTTCAATCGGTAGAAACTTTTATCAGACGAATCCGTGACGTAGACGTGTCCGCCGCGGCCGCTTCAGCGGACACCGTAGCTTCCGCTTTTGACAGTCTTCTTTGGACATCTCACAAAGCAGATGTGTCGTTACAATGGAGTATGATTTCATCGACGTATTACTACAAGATAATTGCCACGTACAACAAGCTCGCTCGCCTTCGATGCCAAAAACAAACTGACACACGCGTACGCGGGGTACGCTGCAGACGACGCGACTGTGGCAGCCGCGGACCACGCGGCGGTGGCTGTAGCGTGCCCCGCTGCGTGTAGCGCTGCCTGCTGATGACGCTTCTACATGAACGCTCTCAGGCCTCATTTACGGAGACGCGGGGCGTCGCGCTCGCGTGCGGCGTGGAGTCTTGCGGCGCGTCGTACGATTTTTCTGTTTACTGAGCGGCGGCGCGTGCAGCGGTCCGCATCATCACACGCGCAAACACAAACATATGGCAATGTACGATGTCGCCGCGATCCCCGCCGCGGTTGACGCTACGTTTTACAGAGGACGGAGAATTGCAGGAATAGCTGGTCGCAACGCTGCGTGCGCCGCCGCGATAAACGTCGCGTGCGACGCGGCGATGCCATCCGCGGGCTCCGCCTGCATTTCATGCAAACGCGTCTAAAATCGCTTCTCCGCAAACGCTCTCATACAACGCCATATGTTTGAATACAGTGCGGGACGCGCCGCACAACGCGATGCGCGACGCCCCGCGTCTCCGTAAATGAGGCCTCATACATTACCATAGGTTTGATTAGACCGCGCGACGGGACGCCCGACGCGCCGCGCAACGCCCCGCGTCTCTCTGAACAAGGTCTAAAGCGTCAAACCCGCTACTACCAAGTTTTGTTGCCCAAAGTTGACATGTGCAACCGAGTTTCAGCCCAGCCACTCATTATAAAAAATTCTCACGCGTGTACGAAGACCCTCGGCATACATTTTGTACTAGAGCCAACAGGCTCCCGGATCCGGCAAATTCTGACAGTGTGCGGGGTCTAGTACAAATTGTATGAGCAGAGTCGCGCAATAGAAATTTTCTGATAATGTACCTTAAACTATGGAAACACCTGCAGCAAATCGAGTTCTGTAAGTTTTACGATCGAAGCGAGCAATGGCGTGGAAAATCTTGCGCATGAACATTTGCTAGTAGATTTAGCTTTTGCTTCTGAGCAACGCGACTACCGACGACACAAATCGTCTGGAAACGCATTGCTTATTAGGAAGCCAATGTCGTTAGGATCCTATGCTGTTAAAACTGAAAGAGATAATGAAGCCACCTGTGGTTTTCTTTAATTCAGAGTCTGTTGAGGGTTTTGATATGTCAATGAATTCTTTATTTTACGTGCAAATTAGGCGCGGATAGCAAGTTCAGTGGTTATAATGAGTTAGTAGATGTATTTTTTTACATTATTATAATGTGCGCGATTACGTATCCTCCGATTGGCCGCTTCAACAGTATCACGTCATATGTAGCCAATAGGAATTAAGGTGCGTTCGAAGGAGCCGCTTCTTTATTAAGCCCGAACAGAGTCAAAATTACATAATAACTTAACATCAGACAGCATTACGCCTGTATTCCACGAAGAGTTGAACAGAGGTGTATAGTATACCCTAATTTCGCCGTTATGTTTAAGTCCCATGTAATAGGGAGCGATCCTATTGCCATCAACCGGGCATAAATCCAGATTCTGGGCTGCTATTGAGACATTCCACACAGAAAAACCGATTATTACTTTGCCCGACTCGAGGAACGAACTCAGGACCTCACGCTCAGCTGTAGCGCTTGCAACCACTAGGTCAATGAGGCAGTCATTATGCAAAATAATAATAATAGTAATGCCGAGAATCTAGTGAAAGCTGAAAATAATAAAAAAAAAGCAAATATCTGTTGACTCAGCAGTCATTGTCCCAATACTCGTTATTAGAAAGAGCCTCAATCAACATCTCATGAGGCTCTAGTCGGGCGACTGGATCAAGGGCTTGATAGAAAAAGCAGTACTCCTTGACACGGCACGGATAGTGAGGAGGTTTCTTTCTCTGGAGCCCTGACTACCGGCAGCTAGGACCCTGTTCTCGAGGCCTGTGGGCTACTAGTTTTTACAATTATGTACTTATATTGTTTTTTTATGATATGTGTTTAATAATATATAATCTATATGTAGGTATGTTTACAATCAATAAACGATTGATAGTCATGCAAAATAACAACCTGTTAATTGCCCCAGATATCTAAATTCTCGCACACATCAGCGAGGCCATGCTTTATCACGCAGTGCTAAGCGTGACTGTGGGCGACACATTCGACCTAGCCATGCTTGTTTGTGACGTCATAAAGCTATGCGTAGGTCGCAGTGTCAGTAGGTGATCCCATCTACATTTTCATGTAGGTATAGGTAGGTAAATAAACGTGCATGTATCGTGGCCGTGCTCAGCAATAAGGATATTTGACTGAAAAAATCTAATTAGTCCGTCAGTTAGATTATCAAAAAATATTTGACCCGTATTTTTTCTTTTTTTACCCAAACCAAAATTGACGAAGATACGACACTTTTAAAATTGGCAAAACGTCACAAGCAAGTACAATTTTTACTTGCTTCTGACGTCACAAGCCCCCCTCTCGAGTTTTGATGCGCTTTATCTTTCCAAATATTCATAGATTTAACAAAAGAAAAATGTGTGTCCATTATTTTTTAAAACTCCAACTGGTGGTCTAATTAGATTTGTAATTTATTGAAGCTATCAACATGCCTATTGGTAGGCGGTTTTATAATTTCACAGTATCGCTTGTGGTCCAACTTTGCGAATCGCACGATTTGCAAGGTTAAGCTGCGCTTGCTGCGATCAGTCTATGGATGGGTGACCGTTCGTACACATCAAAGCATCTCCGTGCCTCGGAGAGCACTTTAAGCCGTCGGTTCCGGGTGTTATACAAATACCTATGACAGTCGATACGGGTAGGTAGTTAGAAAGCCGAATGTCTGACGACCGGTCGTACCTTAGGATATCGGTATTGCCCAGTTACTGGGTTGCGGAGGTCTGATGGCAGTCGCTCCGTGTAAAATACTGGTATTCGGCCGCATCTGGTTAGACTAGAAGCTGACTCCAACATAGTTGGTTAAAAGCTAGGCAGAAGAAGCTTGTGGTTAAAATTTAACCATTTTTTATACACATTTATGGCACAGTACCTTTCTCTAGAGGATCGGCAGCAGCGTTCTCTGAGTACTTTAACAACTATACTGCGATCGCCAACCCGCCTGCCAAGCGAAGCAATTACCGCAACCCATCCCCCTTTTGGGGGAGGCCTATGTCCAGCTGTGGACGTTTTTCGTCTGAGTGATGATGACCTTTCGAATGATATAAGTTTAATTCCCCTCTTCTAAATAATATTTATTCATTTCTTATTTAGATAAATGATATTTATTTCTGTAAATAAATCTGTTATAGACACTTTTACAAGACAATGTAATGTTTTTTTTAAGACTAGATGGCTCCGTCGTTTTTGTATCTGATTAGCTCTGAGAAGAAAAGCCGAAACAAATTCAGAGGTCAAGGTCTCTTTTAAAGTCCAGACATTGTGATATAAAATTATGGGAGGGCAATAATGTAGGGCAACGTCTGGAATGACTTTTATATTAATTACAAAAAAAGTAAAACAATTTTCAATGTTCACGTATTAATACAATAATAATTCCGACATCAAAGTCTAATCACAAAAACACTCAACCTGTATATAAGCTCTCCGTAATAAAAGTTAGCCTGTTTGGTCCTAATTGAATATTTTCTGTTAGCTTAGGCCCTAAGCTGTGAACGCGAGTTTGTTAACATTTTTAATTTAACTCCGTCCTTCAGTTATGTTGTCGAGAAATAGTTGTGAGAAGAATGTAATGAGATGGGTAAGAATCAAATTAGTTTACTTACTTTTTTGTTTGTACATTTTGTGTCTTGCAGGATACTTGTACCTACTTTAGACAGAGGAATATTCACAGTAAGTGCCAATAATCAAGATACAATAGGTCATTGCCGGGGTCACGGTGAATGCAAAAGCGAATTCCGCGACCCCAGCCATATACAGAGTGGAAAAAATCAATGGGCCCTGAAGGGAAACCACCTTAAATCCTTAAGATAGATTATTTTTCTTAAAGGAAACATTCCTTTATTTTTAAAAAGAAACAAAACTGCATTCACAGATTTCTCGATAAGCTTACCTTAACCGGGAATCGAACCAGCTAAAAATAAAAAAAATAAACCCTCGCTATTTTATTCTACTAATCGATAGGATTACAAACGGAACGTTCTATTTTTAAACTTTTCGTCAGAACGCCCCGTCTAAGAAAGAAAATGTGCATAGAATTATTATTACCAATTAAATGATTTTCTTATCTAAGTCATCAACGAGGTACTTGTAATAAAAAAACATCAAATACACTTAGAGATAAATTAGCAAGCTTGTACTTCATAGATTGTCTTTGGATGTTAGAGTTTAAAAAAAATGATAACGTGTCTTTTACTTGTAGTGAACAGTTCTCGTCTAGGTAATGTTGATTAAAGTCTTTGTGTACTACCTAAATATTAGATTTCATGGATATCTTGTACGACAGACGAGTGTAAGACCTAATGTTTATTGGAGAAATTTTATCTCTAACATTGACTGTATCGACTAGTGAAATAAAATAGCGAGTGTTTATTTTTTAATTTTTTTAACTGGTTCGATTCCCGGTTTAGGTAAGCATGTCGAGAAATCTGTGAATGTAGTTTTGTTTCTTTTTAAAATTAAAGGAATGTTTCCTTTAAGAAAAATAATCTATCTTAAGGATTTAAAGTGGTTTCCCTTCAGGGCCCATTGATTTTTTCCACCCTGTATATATGTCGGAGGAGTGAAGTAAACGGCTTGTTTACGTACTAGTGGCGCCATCTATTTGTGTTTGAGATACTCTAGTCGATTAATCAAATCGATAACAGCTGTCATTGAGTCAGTAGTTCTAGCCAAGGTTGTCAAATGAACTATCACATGTGACGTTTGACATCTGTCAGATGTCGAGGTGAGACTAGTGTGCTAGTGACACGACACATTTGACATCGAGAGCTCGACCGCGCCGGGTGTGCGCACTGATTCTAACCAACCACGTGCAACACGGCGGACACCGATGATATTTCGGATAAATCCTTCTGCATCTCCGACATATATATATGTCCTCGTAAGAACACCATGTTGGTTTAAGTCGGGAAAGAAAAAGAAAGAAAAACCAACAAACCAAGTTCCCATCTTTTTTTTTTCTTTGAGTCATTTTCGCGTCCCTAGTAAGTTAACTACGAGAAGCGATATCGCGCCAGTCATGCTCGCCAACTGTGTCTCCGTGCTTCCGTTTATATGTGGCATCGAAGTGTTATAAGACAAAAAAAACTGCTTATTTTATTCAAAACCTTATCTATCAGTTGATTTCGATAGACTTACCATTAACGCAAGACAAAAATATTTTTTTTTATTTTTAATCATACAAAATCGAATTGCAATCTAATTAGTTAATTTATCCCAGTAATACAAATTCGTTGGCAGGGTCAGCACGACTATCTTTTTTGGGCACGGGTTGCACGTTGGCAAGCTTCCACGATTTCGGCACTTGACCAGTCTCAAGAGAGAGACGAAATAGGCGCGTCAGCACAGGAGACAGCTCAGGCGCACATGTCCTCAGAACTATGGCTGGAATACCATCTGAGCCACTGGCCTTGTTCACGTCAAGATTGTGTAGCGTTTTGCGAACCTCACTGTATACATCAATGCTCTTTTCTATCTACTGCACAATTAATTGCACATAATCCCTAGCTACCAGTGGCGAAGGCTCCATACAACTCGATTCCTATCGGCTTCCCTTTCGAAACGAGTAGTTACTGGAATTCACCCATCACACTTGAGCAAGGTAAGCATTTTTTGATCCAGCTTCCCTTTTAAGAAAATTTACCCTACGCCACTGCTAGCTACCTCTTAAAAATATCACAGAAAGAACTAGTTACTATTCTCAACTCATTCCGACACACAATACATTTTAATTTGATATTCTTAAACATTTCTCATAGATAACGCTCTTAACCACTAGAGTAACGCTTAAAGAACAGCGAGATTGTCTTAAAATATTCCTGAAGAGAGTTCTCGAAGAACTCGTGGTTAACTAACAAAAATTTGCAAAGTTAAGCTACGCTTGCTGCGGTCATTTCATAGATGGGTGACCGTTCGTTACACATCCAGACCCCTCCGTGCCTCGCAGAGTATGTTAAACCATCGGTCCCGGGTGTCATACGAATATTATGATAGTCTTATAGGTAGTCAGAAGCTCGAAAGTCTGGCAACCGGTCTAACCTTAGGATATCGGCATTGCCCAGTAACAAGGATGCAGAGGTCTAATGGCAGTCACTCTGTGTAAAATACTGGTTTTCAGCCGCATCTGCATTCTAATTGTGCAAAACACTTGTCATTGCTATGGTTTTGACAGTTTATCAATTTCTATAGCATCGTATGTATTAACAATCCGACTTCTCCACAACCATGTACCGTCCGCGAGGCCTAAGCTAGGTTTAAAGAACTTTATCTATCTATATATATGTTACGGCTAATAGCCGAAGTGCGGCTACACCTAGTTTTAGCCGGGTACAACTAGGTGCAGCCGGCCACATGCGGTTAAACTTAAATCTATCCTACTTATCTTCGGTTAGAACTAGGTTTAGCCTTCATCATAGCGGCTAGAACTAGGTGCAGCCGCACACCGATGGTTAAGGGTAATCCCGACACGGCTAGGTTAGGTTCGAAGGGGACGACGGGGGCTAGAGTGAGCGAGCGAAGCGAGCGAACGAATGTTGATAGATCAGTCAGTCAGTCAGCTTCTCCTTTTAACATATATAAAAGGAGAAGCTGACTGACTGACGGATCTATCAACGCACACCCTAAACCGCTGGGGTTAGAAAGTTGAAATTTTGACAGTAGGTTCCTTTTATAACGTAGGCATCTACAAAGAAGGGATTTTTCGAAATTCAACCCCTAAGGGAGTTAAATAGGGGATGAAAGTTTGTATGGAAAATCGTCACTTAACGGGTTCAAAATTTCACGCAAGCGAAGCTGCGGGCGAAAGCTAGTTTCTAATAAGAACATAGTTCACTTAAAATGAGATTAAACAAAATATCTCAATAATAAATCATAGGTCTAGCTTAGTGTGACAAGTTTTATACAAATAATTAAAATAAAATAAATATTTCACAATCTGTTCAAATTAGTTTTTACATTACAAAGGTTGACTGTAAATATGTGATTTTAGTATTTTTTTATAAATATTTTTTTGTACACTTTTTTATATCATTAGGTAAGCTGTTGTAATGTTGTGCTCCCTCATACAGTAAGCTGAGCTTTGCATTTGTAGGAGAATTAATGCAGAAGCGTCCTTTGCTTGGTTTAAACCGGTTTATACTGCTTTTTGGCAATCTCTATGTGCACTCACACAAATGAAAAGCTCAGCTTACGCCTCGCCAGTTGTACCACGCAATGAATACAGTATTTGACCTGTCAAAATCCAAACCATAGTGATTACGAGTGTGTTGCGCAATTAGAATGTTGGTTTGACTAGAAGCTGAACCCAATATAGTTGATGTGGATCTGAACTGAGGGATCAAATCTTAAATCCTTGCAAAACAAAAAGACAGAATTAGTATAAAATTGTAAAAACCTGATGGGATACTCCAAAAATTTGTTAAACGCGATTTAAAAAAGTTATGGTCGAATAACATGATCCCTCAGATCTGACGCTCGAAATAACTGTCACATCATGAATCTCAGAATACACCGAATGTGCGAGTAATGTTATTGAGAAAGATCTAGGCAGAAATAATTCGTGAAGAAAATTCCAATTTTACAATAATAAAACCTAAAACAAATTGACCCTACATGAACAGAGTTCTCGTAAAAAATACCAAAGACAATCTTTTCTTTTTCTGTCGTAGTAAATTCGTGTTAGCTAAATTCCTCCAGATGGCTGGCTAATGAAGATTTCTTGTCCAGTTCGCTCTGTTCCATTGACAATAACAAATCGCCCACCTGCCGGCTCATTAGGTGGGAGGACTGTGACGCACTAGGATATACGAGAAAAAGTTTTTTTATTATTACTTTCTTTAGGCTATCGCAGATAGGTCACTAAGGGCCAAAACACACTTAGCGTATTTTGCGCCACGTACTGCGTAAAATACGCGTAAGGACCAAAACACATTTAGCGTATCTTAACTTGACAACGATCGAACGCATGATGCGCGCGAAAATTCTAGGCCCTATTACGCTCGTACTCGTGTAACGACGTGTAAAGGACATGGCACACTAAACCATATATACAGTGTCTCATTGGCTAAAAACCTTGGATTACGAGGAAACTGAAAAGTTGTTGCGCCCACTCACATAAACTATTTTCCAAAAATACACACTTTTGCACTTATAAACTCACCTCACACTAACAAACAACACTTACAATACAGACCTACGGACATCACAAACAACATTACACAATGAACACTAACTCACTACCTTTTTGCATGCATTCTTATTTCCTTTATAAATATATAAAATTTATCTAATAATGTCCTCTATGTGACAAATCTGTGTAAATTCACTTTGATTCTCAAAAATGTCAAAAAATAATACTTCTGGTACTGATCACAGTGCAGAGCTTGTATAAACTAGAGGAGTGGGAGGCCCTGGTGACCTGTACTACAGGCATTGCGATGCAGTGCCTATTTCAGGCATCAGTCTCTCACAAATTATATTTATCCATTTACATTAACTTAAGCATTATACCACTGTAAATTTGTGAAGAGAAAATAAATTGATTTATTTATTATACCGGCACCGCAACGCCACCGCTCCAACCCAGCAATTAACTTGTCATTCAAATTAGAGCATTAAATCGTGTGTCGTATAATATATTTCATAATGTCAATATGAAAAAGCCAACAGGCGGGCAGTCAGCGCGCTTGACGCTACCATACAACTCGACTCGGAGTCGGAGCCAGCAAGCTTACACCTCGCGGCCGGCGCGCGGACTGCGAGCTTTCACCTCGCGGCCGGCGCGCGGACTGCGAGCTTGCACCTCGCGGACGACACGTAGTTATCGCGCCGGCGGCTAGCCGTAGCCTAAATTCGAGGTAACGCCATGCTGCAGCTGTTCAGTTGCTGTGCCGGTATAATGTGCCATGACCTTAATACGAGTGATGAAAAAGCTGCACAGGAGAAATTGTATGTAGCGCGATTCATACGCGACGAAACATGAGCCGCGCAAGATACGCTCAGAATGTCTGCAACTTAATAGCCAAACACTCAAAGGCTACCCAATTTTAAGTTGATTTTAAGTCTTGTGCTGTTACCATCACTTCATCTTAAAGTGACAGTGGAGTCACGAGAATTTGGCCTTAAGTCCCCCTCCCCCCCCTTGGCCTTAAGATACCCCTCTTCAGTTTCGTTTTGATATGACGTGATCATTGACATTGCGGTCTTGGCCTTGATTCAATACATCACAAAATAACAAGCAAATTACACGGTCGCGTTGCGTTGGCCGTAAGTTGCAGCCGGAAAATAGGATATTAGTTTTGAATGTAGTTTTTCTACATAATGTCAAATGGACTTTGCAGGTCGCGCCATCATGAACTGAGGATGAACGCCAGCGTGATGTTGTTGTAACGCCGTCGAGTAATTTGCTTGTATTTATTTTTAACATCATACAGAATCAGAGATTAAGCGCTATTTTTATGTACAAATATAATGAAAATTTGCATGAAATAAAAAGATTTAATTTTTTTTTTTTTTTTTAGATGTTTCGGCTGACGGATCGCACGTTTTCCAACCACGAAATTGTTTCGGATCTGACGATCGATTCGATTTTCGCGATTCGACATTTTTGTTTTCGTTCATCGTACTCCCAAAAGTTAATTGACACCTAGTTCGTTGTTTGATAATACTTTTTTTTTACACACCTTATTGATGGACTGTGTTCGGTATGAGTCTGAGAGAAATGATTTGTTTAGGGTCTTGAGGTTGAACAGACTTGAAGTAGGCACATTCCATAAAATCCTGGCTCAACCAAATGGCGATGATGCGAAGAGTCTGTTTAGGTTCATGGAACAGATATGACCAATGTGTATTTAGGGTAAGATGGGACTGATATATGCATTGCGATTATAAATGTCCCTAAATAAATAAAGAAAACAAAAAAAAAACTTTGTTCGTAAATATTTATAACTAGCTTCTGCCCGCGACTTCGTACGCGGATCCTGTTGCTTATGCCAGCGACAACGGGGTCGTCAAAAACGATGATCTGAAACGTCTGATGACTCTAGAGACCTAGAAGCAGATGCGTAGATACGCTGAGAACTCAAGCGCAATTCTCTATCCGTGAACGTCTCCGACTCGAGAGACAATGCATGACGTTCACGATCAGCGGTCAGTCGCGCATCACGTTCCCCACTTGTCTCTAGAGACCTAGAAGTCGATGAGTAGATACTGTTGGAACTCAAGCGCAATTCTCTATCCGTGAACGTCTCCGACTCGCGAGACAATGCGTGACGTTCACGATCAGCGGTCAGTCGCGCATCACGTTCCCCACTTGTCTCTAGAGACCTAGAAGTCGATGCGTAGATACGGTTGGAATTCAAGCGCAATTCTCTATCCGTGAACGTCTTCGACTCGCGAGACAATGCGTGACGTTCGCGATCAGCGGTCAGTCGCGCATCACGTTTCCCACTTGTCTCTAGAGACCTAGAAGTCGATGTGTATATACGCTGAGAACTCAAGCGTAATTCTCTTTCCGTGAACGTCTCCGACTCGCGAGACAATGCGTGACGTTCACGATCAGCGGTCAGTCGCGCATCACGTTCCCCACTTGTCTCTAGAGACCTAGAAGTCGATGCGTAGATACGCTTGGAGCTCAAGCGTAATTCTCTATCCGTGAACGTCTCCGATTCGCGAGACAATGCATGACTTGCACGATCAGCGGTCAGTCGCGCATCACGTTCCGCACTGTCTCTAGAGACCTCGAAGTTGATGTGTATATACGCTGAGAACTCAAGCGTAATTATCTTTCCGTGAACGTCTCCGACTCGCGAGACAATGCATGACGTTCACGATCAGCGGTCAGTCGCGCATCATATTCTTCACTGGTTTCTAGAGACCTGGATGTAGATGCGTAAATACGCTGAGAACGCAGGCGTGCTTCGCGATCCGAAGAAGTTTCCACGGAGCGAGTTGCAGCCTGATGTTCTCGAACAGCATCAAGTCTCTCCTGACGCTCTTCGGTAGATTCTTGGGATCTTATGATCCTCAACCTTTTAGCTCCTTTGAAACATTGGGAAAGATTTGACCTCTTTCTAAGCATGGTTATAGTTTTATTGTGAAGATACCTGATCAATTAAAGTCTAAGTGACTGCTCCCCTGCCTTACCGGGTAGGCTACCGTGTCACGAAGATAAATGGAAAAGGAAATTAAACACTCAAATAACATAAGCCCGAAGTCATATTTATTCGATAAAATAAAAAAATAAATGGGAGTTTTGGCCAGTAGAGTCAAATTTTCAATGATATACTATCATCATCGAAAATCAGTCCTAAACTGTTACCGCCTTCACCGCGTGGAGGTACTCCCAGCTTAAGTTATTTTATAATTATACAGTGAAATTAGTGATAGCTTTTATTTCCACATCCGATGTTTCTGATCTTCGATTTTTATAAGTCAAGGAAATGCCCATCAGACCGAACAACTTTTGCTAAGACGTCATTCCTATATGTGTTATGGTGTAGCTGGGCTCTTGGAGTTCCACAACAGGTGTACCAGATCTTCGATTTTATAAGTCAACAGAGAGTGCTCATCAGATTGAACAACTTTTGCTAAAACGTCATTCCTACTCGTATATAGTGTAGCTGGGCGCTTGGAATTCGACAACAGGTGTTCCAGATCTTCAATTTTTATACGTCAACAGAGAGTGCTTATCAGGTTGAACAACTCTTGCTAAGAAGTCATTCCTATATTATGTTATAGTGTAGCTGGGCTCTTGGAGTTCCACATCAGGTGTTCCAGATCTTCAAATTTATTCTCTCAGCAGAAAATGCTCATCACGTGGAACAATTTTTGCTATGGTACCATTTTTGTATCTCTTATAGTTTAGTTGGTCTGTTACGGTTCTGCATCAGGTGTTCAAGTTTCCAAGATAAATTATAGCCTATATGTTGCCCAGACATAATATCTATACAATAAAAATAAAAACATTCAAATCCGTCTAGTAGTTCCGAAGATTAGCGTGTACAAACAAACAGACACACAGACAAACAGACAAACAGACAGATTTTTTTTTTTTGGATTCGTGCTCTATTACTGTTTCTAAACCCCCCTCAACTATTTTTTTTTTAATATATTCAATGTACAGACACAGTTTTTTTACTGTTTTATTATATGTATATATATATATAATATATAGAAGTAGGTGATAAACGTAACTTAAGGTAGGTACGCGATTTTTAAGTTTGTGAACTTACTCGGCTCGACGTCGCGTCGCCGCGTCGGTGAGACACGTGAAGCTTGTTCATTACTTTGGTACCACCCCGACCGCGATGTCGGCAATGGAGGAAACATTGTGCATGCTACGAGCGAAATTTCTAACCTGTTGGATCGCCAACGAACTTACTCGGCAATTTTAAAGTACACGTACTTAGGGTGACACACGAGCGAAAAAGGTCGTCCAGTCACAAGTTCGCGTACTTACTCGCATGTCTATCACCCCTTTAAGTTCGATGTTCGTAGTTGTGCCACAGTAGACATATAAGCTAAAGCAGTAGGTACATACCTCAACTTACTATAATCTCAATAATTGAAACACTCACACAGACACGCTCTGTATACTGAGTAGTTTTTTGTTTTTGTATGGAACTGTATCCCTAAAATACCTTATTTGTCTTGTTGCAGTGCGTGTCTGTGTGAGTGTGTCAAATCGGACGATTGTAGGTAGTTGAAGTACTGCTTATCTTATATGTCTACTGTGGTTGTGCTGAAACTTCGGAGTTCGTTTTTCGGCCCCCAGGCCCCAGACATGCTGATTTTAGAAGAAGCTAACTGTTATTTTACATCCCAACCTACCTATTACCTTTTAACAAAGTAGATCAAAAAGTACTAGGCAAACATAAACATAAAGAAGACCGCTCAAAACCGTCCCCTAATAAAACAAACGACCTTGTAGACAAATAAATGACATAACAACATTACCTATAACATTACTGAACACGACCGCGTGAATCGATTCGATCCAATTTGATAACATCGATACCTGTTTTACGATGCTCTTTATTGGCTAAGGCATCGGTTCTCGTTTCCTGGTATCGAATATGGGTATAATTTGATACGACTCTAATACGGCGGTCGCGTGTCGAATGATATGCGAATTATAGGGTTAAATGTTGACGTAGTGCAGGGAAATACAGTGATATAATGGTTTGTGCTCTAGCTGCGAATGTAAACTGCATTTTAGCACCTATTTGTGCTATGCTATATTTACGGCCCGTTGTTCCAAAAAGAAGTGTCAAGCGGAAGGCCAGAAGTAGAGATACCTGAATCATCCTTATGTATGTTCCGCGATTTTTTGTAGTTTTCGAGGTATGATTTCTTTTCATGTTTAAAAACCAAACTCTAATTTTAATGAAATTTGTGATCAAAATGACGTGAATAGTTATTCTTTCTACATTAGATGAATAGATAAATCTAATTTCAAAAAGAAATACACGCATTTGTCTCAACCTTTCATAACACTTTGACTTTAACTGCCTCGTTGCAAGTCGCAAGCGCGACTGCTTAGCATAAGATCCTGGGTTCGATCTTCAGGTTGTGCAAAGTGTTATTGGGTTTTTCCGTGTGGAATTTCTCAGTAACAGCCTGCAGTCTGGATTTGTGCCCGGTCGTTGGCAATAGGCTCTCCTTCTACTACATAGGGCGTATACATAAAATGGCGAAATGTGGGTGGTACTATACACCTCGGCCAAAACTTCGGGGAATACAGGCGTGAGTTTATGTTTATTATGTATTCATGACACTATGATCAAAAATGTATCTCTGGACTTCCGCTTGACACTACTTTTTAGAACATCTTGTAGGTATATTAAAGTCTGCAATACATGTTGGACATAGCTTGCCGAGTGAAGGCGAGTATCAACGTATAGACAGCCCATTTGTCTAGCCTCGCCATTACTCGTCGTTGCTCGTCTAGCTGGCCGAGTGCAGACGCCAACGTGCATGAACCGTATACACGTTGGCGTCTGTACTCGGCCAGCTTGGTGTTGGTGTGTGTTTGGTGTGCCTTACCACTATTAGGGATCGCCCGCCACATAGAGCAACGCGGTCGACGTCTCACTCGGGAGTGGACGTATCGTTCTCTTTGAATACAAAAAAGTCTGTCATTTTTTGCGGGGGGGGGGGGGCGGTTCACACACATATGCATTCTACACTGTAGCTACGACATTCACACATTAAAAATAAAACAAAACTAGGTCCCATTTCACAGTTCGTCTGAGCGAATTAACAGAGGGGAAATGTTCCGTGTGGCCACAGAATAGTGTCGGTTTTTCTGTACAAATCAAAGGCGGCCCTTCTGCACTCGGCAAGTCGTGTCAACATGTTTGGTGGCCTTGTTGGCATTGGTCTCGTTCGAACCTGACCAACATGTAGACTGTAGCACTCGCCTTGTATCAATTTACGTACGATCGCGTTGGCTGAGGCTTGGCCAACATGTATTGCTGGCTTAAAGGTGTCCAGGATGGGAGAATAAAAAGCTCCACGCACCAAACGCACGCGCCTGCGTAAGCGACGATGTCGACGCAACAAAATGTTACCATATTAAATATTAGATTGCATACACTTTTAGATTGTTCCTTATTTATTGCGTTTTTAATTATTTTCTTTCTTTACACACACTACACATCAGTGGCGTGGGGTGAATTTTCATAAAAGGGAAGCCGTACCAAAAAATGCTTACCTTGCTCAAGTGTGATGCGTGAATTCCAGTAACTACTCGTCTCGAAAGGGAAGCCAATAGGAATCGAGTTGTAACTTGTATAGAGCCTTCGCCACTGCTACACATATACACACACATGTTGGTTTAAGTGAACGGGTATGACCGCTGACTGACATCCGTGGAGCACAAAGGTTCCAGACGAAAACCAGCGTCTAGTACTTATAGTGCTTGACATTAAGCTGATCTGGACACCTTTTTGGTCCAGCCGTGAGACACATACCCAAGACTTTTTTTTTTATTTATATCACATTTTTTACCTGTTGTGTCTCTTTGTGCTGTGTCCAAATAAATGATTCTTTATCTTTTATCTTTTTTATCAAAGGCGGTGCATCGTGTCGAATGTTATGCATTTTTTATATAAAACTGCATATCGAAAGCGACGCAGCGAGGTGCTGTTGCCATGACTTTCAGGCTATCGCCTCCGTATTTAGAATGTAGACAACTGAGAGAAAAGATTTTTATTTCATACTAGCGACCTACCCCGGCTTCGCTCGGGTGCAATGAATTATACATATAAACTTTCCTCTTGAATAAATCTATTAAAAATCTATCTATTAAAAAAAACCGCATCAAAATCCGTTGCGTAGTTTTAAAGATCTAAGCACACATAGGGACAGACAGCGGGAAGCGACTTTGTTTTATACTATGTAGTGACTTGTACACAAGTCCTCCTACCTGAGAGGGCTCCAAAAAGTTCTAGATGGTATTTGTAGTCCGCCAACTTACACCCGATCAGCGTAAGAGGCCTAACTGAACCCTTCTCAATCTGAGAAGATGCCTGTGCCCAGCAGTGGGCCAGTAATAGGCTGATTATATAATTATACAGGGTACAAAATCTTGATCCAAAGTGTAGTGTAGTTTACGTGCGAGCGAAACAATAGTGATCCTTTTTTTTTAAATTTCTTATTTGATGTTAGAAATTCAACGCTGTCAACTCTTTGGATCAAGATTTTGTAACTTGTTGGGAAGACGATTATTTTATATAGGTATGACCATCAAAAACGATCACGTTGCAAAAGAAACTATCCAACTCAAAAAAAATAAAGAAATGTATAAAGCCGCAACGGCGAAAAAATGACGAAAATGTAAAAAAAACATAACACGAAAATGTAAAAAATCGCGGAAATATACATACATGTAGTATTTTTAAATACATTTTTTTTTGTTTTGGACTTCTCTATTTGATCCGCTCTATATATTTTGGTATCATAATTATGAAGACCATGTCAATTTCCAGGGCACTGAATCACCACATAGAGTGGATACTAAAAGCACATTATACCTATATCTTACTCCTTACAGTCGGTCAACGTAGAACATTGTCGCAGAGCAATCGTGCGGGGGGTTGCGGGGTGAAGGGGCGGAGGTTATGTCCCGAGTAGCCATACTGCATACTTGGGACATATCCTCCGCCCCTACATAATTTTGACATTTCATAGGACCTGTCAAATGTATGGGCGTTGACCCACTGTATGTAGTAAGTAGGTACACTGTGCTAAAAGCACCAATACCAACAGTTCTCATTTGTTACAGAGGGTACTAGAGCCAGCCTCATTCTCAGTGTCCGCCGACCGCCGGTTCCTGTTATTGGCACAAAACGTGCGCAAGATTCACACGCACTCCTACCTCGCGCGGTACACCGTCTACGATATATTGACTACGTGAGTATTTTGCATTTTATTTATTGGCATAAAATCATACATATGATTTAAATAATAAAGCACTAGCGAGCACTGGTTTTATAGGGGAAACCTATATTTGATTTTATTTTATACTTAGCTGTTATCCGCGATTTCACTTGCACCCTATGCCTATCCTATGGGGGTGCATGAAAAGAGCCTCCACGAGTGACGATACTTAAGCCCGGTATCCACCGCGAAAGGGTAATGTACGGGAAATGGTTAGACGGAACGGGCTCCTTTTAATGAAATAGGTTTACATTTCCACCAACAAAGAGTTTAAAAGAAAATGGACTAAGCGAGTTCATTTCAACGCTTTCTGCTCGCCCAGTCCTTTCCGCCCGACTATTTATTGGTGGTAATACAAGTATGCAGTTTACTCTTGCGAGTTAAACGGAGTCCTTAATGGGTCCGTTCCGCTCGCGGTGGAAACCGGGCTTTAAGTACGTCCGGCGCACCCTGGGCAGTCAGCCCCGCAACCAACCTTGCGGACTGGCTAATCTTTTCACCACGGCATGAGCTATTCTTGTATACTCGTGCCGACACGATAGAAGAAGACTTGCATCCTAGAGGAACTCTTTTATGTACTCGCATAAAAAATATTCTATATGTAAATCCAAGACATGTTCTGTGTGTCAAATTTCATCTAATTCCGTTTAGCCGTTTATGCGTGATTTAGTAACAAACATTTATCCATCTTCACAAACTTATTCACATTAATAATATTAGTGTGATTTTGCGCCGTTTCCTCTTCGCAGCTTAAACACAACTAAGCGGTGATGGGTGGGTGTTCTTGCGTATTGTCTTTTGGAGATTCAAAATTTTTATTTAATATTGAATAAATGAGTTTTTGAATTGAGTAGTTTAATTAAAATAGGTCTCCAACTCCTTGAGGGGTTAATCTCACATATACCTAATAAGTGAGATTTTTACTCGCGTATCTTCATATCTATAACAGAAAAAACTCACGCTCTTTATAATGTAAGTAGAGGTATTATAAATGGAATGTATTTAAAAGCAATTTAAAATAACGAAAATAACAACAAAAAATGTTTAAGGCACACTTCAAAAATATTACTTTCTACTACAAAATTAATGGTTCGCACATTAATCAATCAAAAATTATTTGTTTCTGAACGCACCCATTAAATGAATGTTGGAAAGTGATTGACGAAGCGAATGGTTTCTGGCACTCACGGGCGGCTATTATTTTAAAAGAAAACTTTTAAAACTTTAAAAGTTTTAAAGTGCAAACTGTTAAAAAGGCCAAGCTTTTTCAAAGTGGGACTTGTTATTTTTAAAGTCCATTTGTATACAAGGTTAATCGGAAAGGAGGTACTAATCCGCGGGCGACTTAATGTATCACTGATGGATGACTGTTTTAAAGCAAGGGTTAAAATGACAAAATTCGATCATTTTACTTTCCAAAACTTTTTTTTTTGTTTTCAAAAAATTCCACCCAATTTAGTTACAAATTCTGAAAATGGAGCTTCTAATCCGTGAAATATGACCTAAAATGTAAACACAGCTGATCATAACTGATGAACTTAGATTGATTTTAGCTATTTCTCTTAAACTATTTACTTTTGGGGCAGTGATAGAACAAAAGTTATTAATTATATTAAGTGGTAACAAGTCCCAGGAACGCGGTGTTGTGACTTTTGTCAAACCATACCCCTCTCGCCGTATGTCTTATTTGTCGGGGAGGGTTGTGAAGTGAGAAGTTTCTTATCCTCTCACGCGATAATTTATAAATGTTGCCAGTTCAACCTAAGGTATTGTTTACAAGGAAGCACTTAAGGTGCATGTACCGATGGACCGTCCATACAATGTTTGTAGGGATTATACGCTAAAAATAGACACTCTTTGTTTAAAACGAATCATTTTATCACTTTTCTACAATCAAATGTGCTCGCGAATTCACTCTTTAGGAAATAACTTACACTAATTACTGAGAAAAACAATCATGAAATTCAGACAAAATTTGACACTTCTTTACATGTGTGGGTTTGTTTTGACAAGCAAACTAAGCGCCATGTTTGTTATAGTTTAAAATTGTAAGCGATAGATGGCGTGCAGGCGATATTGTAAATAGATATTAAAATATGCAGCGTTGCCGGTCTTCTGTAACCTTGACGGCGGCTGCGTTGCCAGCTAATTTGACTATGATTCGAATGCATGTACATTTTCAATTTGTTGAACGTAATGTTGATGCACTAGGATTTGCGCGCGGAATTTGTTGCGTGTTATATTTTGTATGCTATTTTAATTTATTCAAATTGCAATATGTCTAGTAGGTACTTATGTAATTGATTTCAATTGAATATAATTATTGCAATTTATTATTGGTAGGTAAATAATTTTATTAATTATTCAAAATACGCAATTTTATTGTAAAATAAAATTACCTAGGTATATTTCGACTGTAAGTATTAGAAACAGCAAGTTGGCCCGTGAGTTGGGTTTTAGACGCTGCAATCTCGTTACAATACTAATTACCTACGTACCTACGTGTCGATGTTGTCATTATGTATATTTTATGGTCAACCATGAATTAAATTATTCAGTAAGTCACCAAAGTAACCACAACATTAAATTTCGTGAAAAAGCAATCTTGGGGTATGTTTTTACCAGGTAAAGAATACTTTGTATGCATATAGCCCCCCGCCGAGACGCCGTCGCGAGCAGACGTATTTTTGAACGTTCCGTGTTTTAAATTCAAAAAAAAATGTTTAAATTGCAAAATATTGTGTAAACTATCAGTGAAACGATCAATTAATTAGTGATTACCATCTCAGTGATAAAATATTGAAACAATTACAACACACAATTAACAATATTATCAAAATTATCAACAGCAAATCAAGACAAGTTGTTATAAAAAATCGTGTTAGCGTGCGCCGGGCCAAGTGTCCTTGAAAGTGAATGCAAGGACAAGCTTTACACCTGCAGCTACAGTACCTATTTTTATTAAATAGAACGCTATTTTCAACTCTCTTAGTAACGACGACTTGGTCCGATGACACATGGGCCGGACTGTAAGTGAACGTGATCGTGTGAGTATCAAGTTCAAACCTCCGCAAAACACATTACTTTTTGGAATGTTTTTTATTATGCTGCTAAAATACCAGAAAAATCTGAGATTTTTTTACGAAAAAATTGGAGAAATTTCTGAAATATTATAATTAATACTTGCACAAATTGCTGCCTGCAACATTGCTTAATTAAAGAAAAATCCGCATTCATTGTTGCTTTATTTTGCTTTTGGTGCATTTGAACGCCCAATATGCCGCTAAATCGAACACCGCCAACCTCACCGAAATCTAACTTCAAAAAAAAAAAAAAAAAACAAAAACATTCAGACGAATTGAGAACCTCCTCCTTTTTGAAGTCGGTTAAAAATCAATGATGGTGACGCTGGTACTAATATACTAAGTAAAGTTATTTTTTACAAATATACTAAGTAAAGTTATTTTTCTTTGTAGCACCTGTGAAGCAGTGGTTTCAAGACAAGAAGAAATAATTTTTGTTCAATTGACAATTTTTTGTAGTAGTTTGTTTAGAATCTACATAATCATTGTATAAAGCTTTTAATTTGTATTTACTATAAAAGGTGAAATAATACCTTATTGAACTCAATAAAGATTTAGATTTTTGTTTTACTAAAAACTTAGGTAATAAAATAAAACTATATTTTACTGTGTATATTTGACATTATTTATTTCCTTTTTTTATTAATCAATTAAATGTTTTACGCCTTAAAATATAACTTTTATTTTCCTAAAATAGTACTAGTTTTAATTTATCGTAGGTGTCGTTCTGCCTACCCCTATTGAGAGTATTTCTACAAAATATTTTAGCCCTTTTTTAAATGCACGCCATCTAGTGGTAAACTTTGTAAACGTAGGGAATACGTCTATGTGTGTGTAAAAGTGTGTAAATTCAATGACAGATGTTATTATGGGATTCTGTGTCAAATTGGGTGGATTTTGAGGCATTGTTATGATCAAGTTCATTAAAAGGTAATGACCAGGTGTCGCGAACACTACTTCTACAACTTTGTAATGCTCAGATTTCACATAAAACGAAATAAACTCAAAATAATGATTTCAGCGCCATCTAGCGGGAAAAGTGCTGGGAACAGCCCGTATCTTTCACCTTAAGTTAATTTATTCATAAGGAAAAGAATTTTTTTTTTTTTTTTTACTTTTTTCGTCTTTTGTGATATAACATTTGACTCTAAATAGCATCAGAAAGGCATGGTTAAAATATTTCGGGTACATCGGGCCCACGGTGTGTAAAGTAACCAAATTGTTATCACTCTGTGCAGAAGATTCATTTATGCAGCTACTTACCTGTTGGTTGCTGCTACGAGTAGAACACCAAGTAGCTGGAATGTAGCTGGTTAATTTATTTATTACTAGTTAGTTTGAAAATTTTTATTTTTCAATTCACCTTTGATTTCATTTTATTATTATTTTTATGATTACTGACCACTAGCCCAGCCCGTATGTTAAATTAGGTTCCCTATCCATTTGCATAAAATGTTAAGACCTAATATAACTTAGCATAATTTTGTTTGGCATAATTATATTTTGGCATAATTATATTTTCGCATAATACAGCGTGACATTTAATTCACTGGCAATATTTTAACCACGTATTCTACCCATGATACTAATTTATTTAAGCTCATAATATCGTGTATTAAAATTGACAAATTATTTATTTTAAAAACGTGGTATATCTTGCCATTTACCCACATAAAGTCCAAAATTAATAAACACGATGAAAAAATAAATAGTAAAAATGATAATTAAAACTTTAATAAATTTAAAGTATCAAAATGCGTCCGCTAGTAATGCTAGTATACCAGTTTACTACGCGTTATTATTACTGACGCTACAATGTAGGTACGAGTACGAGCTATCTCATTCAAAAGAAATGCCGCCAACCAAACATTATTCGGCAGCTAGCTAGCGCGCGTGTGCGGGGGATACGGGGTGCGCCCACCCCCTCCCCTGGCGCGCCGCCGCCTGCGCCGGAGTGCGTCGCTCCAGTTACGCGTGTAATAGGTCAAGAGCATAACGTGTAATTCGCGAAGGATTCTGTGACCCGTAAACCGTTAATAACATGCCTCGACCACGTAGTGCAGTGTACACAGGAACCAGCAATACCTGGATATGGTCCTGTTTTACGACCGAACGCACAGTTTGATGTTCCACCGCGATCCCGTCTGATGTTACACCGCCGCTATCCCGATGTACCGATTCCATCAAGAGACCGAATCTTAAGGTCAATTCAAAAGTTACTGGATTTTGCATCATTCCACGTACACCAACGCTTGCCCAAGCGCCAAGAGACCTCCGTGGAAGCGCAGCTGTAAAACGTGCCTGATTATCAGTCTGAGCTGTACTACCAACATGACGGGGCCCCGGCACACTACCAGCGGGATGTTCGCGCTTTCCTCGACCGCAGATTCGGCGAGCGTTGGATAGGATGCGGCGGCAGCGGCGGGCCTGTACCTTGGCCGGCGCGGTCGCCTGACCTGACGCTCTTACACTTTTTTGTGTGGTGAGGTTAAAAGACGAGTGAGACGAGTGCGAGCAAGAAAGTGAAAGCCGCGAACAGTTAAGATCAGACAATCCTCTCGATTTTTACGTAACGACATTCGAAATAATAATAGTTAAATCGCGTACATTTGTTTTGCAAAACGTGAAAAGTAACCATAGGCACCGTGTTGAGCTTTGTGTACAAAGAGCAGGTGAACACTTCGAGCACCTCTTAAAGTACCTACACGTAGGTAAGTACCTAAGTACTAAGTTTTCATTTTTTTTCTTTAATAAAAACCTTGCTCTAAATAAACGCTAATTTTATCTCACACACAGACAGACCCACAACAATAAATTAATCATCCGGTTGTTATTAATCAGCTTTTAAATACCTACGCCAAAATTATGAATGTGATTAAAATTAAAAACCACAAAGTTATTTATTTTAACATGAAACTGCCACCTATGTGAAATTAAATTTAATTATTCAAAAGTGCTCCCTATCAGCTGTTTCTCCAAAGTCCACGCGCGGTCAACGCAGTAGGTACTTTACTAAATAACAGTAAATAATTAGAAATTCACACGCGCACGCCGGCCGCGTACTCCCAATCAGCTGTTTCACCAAAGTTCACGCGAGGTCAACGCAGTAGGTACTTTACTAAATAAAATACAATCAGCTGTTTCAGTCAAGTAATTTTTAATGATATTACAGTCATTGCATGTAATTTGAAACTTTTATTAACAATAACTTTTACTTTGAACACCGATGTAAAAGTTTAAATCATTTCCAATTTTCCAATTCTTCCTGTTTCTTTTTTCAAAACATTCCCAACGCTAGTACTTAATTACTTTTGTAGGTAACGTGCTGGGTGCGCTTACAAACTCAACACCTACATCTTTCTGTGCGGAAATCGAATTCGCGACACGTAACACAGCAGCCACACACTCAACCACTGTGCCAACAGTGCTGACAATTATTACGTAGCACAACTTATTATTATGTTATTATGTGCTAGCTGCCATATTTCATTGATTTATGCGCAGAAGTAGCCCTTATTTTTAATTTGCTTTCTCATCAAAGTATGAATGCGGCTTAGATAAACGGGCGTTACTGTGCTTCAGGATTTTCTGTCATGATTTTTGTTATTTTCGGAATTACTTTCTGTCATGATTTTGATTACTTTCGGATCTAACTGAGCAATTTAACTTAAGTACGAGTTACACGTTAGTTAGGAAAATCGAAGCTGCTACATCGCGATTCGCGAGTTCGCGACCGCAATCAAAGCGACGCCGGCGCGCCGCACGCGCTCCGTCCCGCGCAAAAAATGAATGGCTCGCGTCGACGGTGATGGCGCGTGTGTGCGTACGTGTCACACACACTTACACACGGCACCCGTACATTTTAAATAGCGTGCAATCACAATTTGATCCTTTTTATTTTTGTGTTCATTTTGGGAAAACTCTGGCTTATTATTTTTGAACACTTTACTAGCTTTAGTTATTATTTGTTCCTCAATTAGATTCTTGGACTAAAATATTGCCAACGAATTCAAAGTCTTCCTGTATAATTACGCATAACAGCTTACGCATAATTTTTTTAAGCATAATTTCTGTAACCATAATAATGATTATGCCAATGATTATGAAATTAGTCTTTAAGATGATTATGCCAACATAATGTGTATGCCTAAAAAAATTATGCCAAAACAAATTGTGCCAAAATCGTTATGCCGAAGTATATTAGGACAAAGAACATTATGCGAAAAGAAGGTATCCCGTTAAATTAATATCGCCAATGTAGCACCACGCTGTACCCATTACAAATTAGAAGTATTATACATTTATAACAATAGGTAATGGTAACAAAAGAAGCGAATATTATACATTATACACGTTAGGTAGAAAAGTTATTTCTGTTACTAAGCGATTACTTATGCATGCCAAGACCACGTTAAATCGTATAAGTTAAATTATTTTGGGTACCGACCAAGTAAAGCCTGGGGCACACTATGCGGTGGGGTAACAGGAAAACACTGTACGGAAACTACATAATATTATATAGGCGAGCGAAGTTACTTACCAAGTTGACGGTCTGACATTATTTTCGGAGGATAAAATTCCCGAAACAGTGGAGAAAAAAAGAGAGACAATATTTTGAGAGAAGGAGGCACTAAATCATTACCATTCATAAGAAATGTAAGGTTATTCTTCGTCTTCTCACGTATCGGCACGAGCGTTATGAGAATAGCTTAAGCTTTAGTGAAAAGATTAGACAGTCAGAAAAGTTGGTCGCGGGGCTGACTGCCCAGGGTGCGCCACTCGCCACTAGTGTAGGCTCTTTTTATACATCCTTAGGTAACATTCTAAAAAGCCCAAGTTATAAGCAATTTAAAATTATTGCCTACACTGAGACCACACTACTGAAAGACGACGTCATATTTCAAAAAACTTCCCATTATCTTGACATTACTATGTACAATGTCCATTTTGCGCGAAAAGGAAAAAAAATGCGCTCTTTAAAAAAGTTGTAAAACGTGTATCTCCTTCCCTTTTTGATTGATTATTTCTTCTATACTTTCTTTGAAATCTATATCTATACTAATATTATAAAGAGGTAGAATTTGTTTGTTTGTTTGTATGTAGGAGGTAATCTCCGAAACTACTCATCCGATTTCAAAAATTCTTTCACCAATAGGAAGCTACGTTATCCCTGAGTGCTATAGGCTATATTTTAGTATCAAAAAAATTAGGGATCCTTAAATAAATTACAATAATGTAACCCAAGGTATCAAAAATTGGCTTAGAAACTTTAGTAGAGTGTTAAGATTTTTTTTTAATTATAAATTAACGCGAGCGAAGCCGCGGGCAAAAGCTAGTAATATTATATTTCTGTATACCTTCTTTGAAATAATAATAAATTCTTCTTAATTTTTTAAAGTAATCAACTACCCGATTTCAACAACAACAACGCAACGTAGCCGGTAATGTGTCCCATCCCTAACCAAAACATTATTCAGTATTCCACGTCTCAGTATTGTGGTATAATTAATTATTAAACAAAATTATCAAAGACTAACGAGAAGGCTGAAGGTCGTTCTAAAAACTCTCGTTAATTAGTTGTGTAATTAGTCTTTTTGGACGACTCACTCTTTTGTTTTAGCGGGTAGTTATTAACTAGAGTTGGGGCACGTTATCGAAGTTGTTGATTGTTGTTTATTGTGTTGTTGCTGTTTAGTATAGGAGCTTGTGAGTAATTTGAATCAACGTTTTTTAGGGTTCCGTACCCAAAGGGTAAAACGGGACCCTATTACTAAGGCTCCGCTGTCCGTCTGGCCGTCTGTCCGTCTGTCACCAGGCTGTATCTCATGAACCGTGATAGTTAGACAGTTGAAATTATCACAGATGGTGTACTTTTGTTGCCGTTATAACAACAAACACTAAAAAACAGAATAAAATAAATATTTAAGGGGGCTCCCATACAACAAACGTGATTATTTTGCCGTTTTCATAGATAATGGTACGGAACCCTTTGAGTCCGTCTCGCACTTAGCCGGTTTTTTTCAATCTTTTTTTTGTTTTTGATTTTATTAGTCAGAAAGGGGTTACTTATCCGGGGGCCACTTAGAGTATCACTGATGACTTTTAACGCAAACGTTATTTACATTTTATTTCCATAAAAAAATATTAGTTTTTTCAAAAATAATCATATGTTAGCTTGTCTCTGGTAATACCATATTAGATTGTCTCTGGTAACTGTCATATTACTTACATTCACTCAATCGATCATTCATTCGTTCATGATTAAAAAGTTATTGGTTGTCATTCGGCAGTCTTGTCAGAGACGTCGAGGTGTGAACATCAAGTGATACTTACTGTGTAATTTTGGATTAAATGGTAACACTTCAGATACAAGTGTAAGTACAGATTAAATCATTATGTATTGAATAATTGGAATTGTACCGAGTGTATTTGTGGTTTATGTTGAAGGAAGTAATAAATATCTATGTTTATACTGAAATGTCTGGTTTTCTATTATGAATCCTTTATTCTGAACCGGTGGCCAACAGTTCAGAAGCGGGATAATAAGGGAATTCTCATAATTCCCTTTTTCACGTCCACATTTTAACGGATCTTTGATGTCATTTATTATCAGGTGTAATTTATTTTTCCCACCCGGTAAATATATTTTTCTGGCTATTTAAGTAAAATAAATATCAAATATTTTATTTTTCTTTTCCATCTGTCATACGATATTTATTTCCTTACTCTTTACCGTAATAATATTAAAGAACCGTTATTAATAAATATCACATCATCCATATTTAGAAAACGAAGTATTAATTTCGACTATGAATTTATGGAAGTTTCTACTGTGGTAGATTTATAATTATTCAATTTGTTAAGCGACCAATCGATATGGTAGTCTGTGTTCTGTTACATACTTAGATAATAACATTAATAGGATATTTATATAAAGATTTTAGTTTACTTTATTCAAAGTAGAATTGGTACGGTTATTTTATTCGTGTAATTATTATCATGATATGATGACGCACCAAATTAATTTATTTTTTTGTGTTTTTGCATAGTATGGCTTACAAGGATAGAGATGGAAAAGAAAACTGCTTTATTTCTGCCTTAATAGCTTCTTTAAAATAATGCAATTATAAATGGAACAATATTGGATCAATATTATGATAATAAAACAATGACTTTGACTTTTATTATAATCTTAAATATTGTTTCGTGTTTATGAACAAACACTAAGCTTTACAACTGTAAGTTTCAGATACACTCACAATGGACAAGGAAAGACACAGTCGAGGGGAAGGACTGATGTTCATGGATGGTTATAGGTGACGATGGATCGCCCAGGTTAAAGGGCCAGGAAATGTTCAGGATTAGAGCATTTAGCATTTTGGCTAGGACAGACGGCCAGGATGTTCTCAGGTTAGAGAGCAAGGAGTTCTCAGGTTAGAGAGCAGGGAAAGTTAAGTCGTTGGATAGCGGAATGAATACTACTGGATGGACCAGAAATTTGAAAAAGCGAAATGTTATCCTAAATGAACAGTTCAATGAACGAACAAAATTACAAGAAACGAAAAGCAGGAATACAGGAGAAAGATCAATGCGAAGGAGATATCGCAACGATAGCTCGAGTCCGGGTGAGTCTTTACCAATTAGTATTGTGTTGACTATGACAATGTTAAATAAAGCCTGGAGTTCAGATAAAAATAAGTTAAAATTTAACGCAAACATCGTAACGGATTTGAAGCCTATGAGTAAAGAACAGACTCTGTTAGTACGGATCACTAAAGTTGAAGAATGCGCGGAAATATGTGGATTATATGAAAAACAACATACATTACGTCCTTCCTAATCTTACTGGGGTTACGAAAACGTGGTATCAAAGATGACCTTCTCTTTTGCATAAGTAGGGAGCATTGAAGAAAAAATAGTTATCTATTCCCTTGCCGTGAGAACTATGCTGAACTCCTTACTGAAATGCTAATTAACCGCTAACGTCCCGACCGACGAACCGGTTCGTCAGTGCCATTGTTTATCTATTGTGTCTATAATTACAGTACTTGAGATTTTAAACGTGTCGTGTATGGTTAATCATTGGAACAATAAATTATTATTGCATAAAACTGAATTGACTGAATAGGTGTAAAATTCATAGGAAACAGGCGATGGATTGAATTTTAAATAGAGTAGATAATCAGGCCACAAAAGTGGGAGTTCAAGTAGCTTAATTTAGTGAGTCAGTATTTTAGAATAGTCAAAGTAGGGCAAACTAGAGAAGTTACAACATACAAGCAAAAGAAATGGGTATGATAACAGGTCTCTTATTAACGCAACACATCGATAACTTTAAATCCTGAACGATTAATTAAATTCAATTGCTTTTATTGTAATGAATCTGGCCATCCCAGCTTTAGAGTATACGTATTCAAAGAGCATAATTATACTCATAACGAATCGGCTAAAGTTATGCGTTACTGATGGTTACAGTGACGGATACGTTTTTCGATATTGGTATCAGTGGCTGCATGGGCTGTACATCCAGTCATTAGATTTGAGAAGTCGGTCTTCTCAAGTTATCCGTTACTGATGGTTACAGTGACGGATACGGTTTTCGATATTGAGATCAGTGGCTGGGCTGTATCCAGTCATTAGATTTGAGAAGTCTGTCTTCTCAAGTTATGCGTTACTGATGGTTACAGTGACGGATACGTTTTTTGATATTGGGATCAGTGGCTGGGCTGTATCCAGTCATTAGATTTGAGAAGTCAGTCTTCTCAAGTTTTGCGTTACTGATGGTTACAGTGACGGATACGTTTTTCGATATTGGGATCAGTGGCTGGGCTGTATCCAGTCATTAGATTTGAGAAGTCAGTCTTCTCAAGTTATGCGTTACTGATGGTTACAGTGACAGATACGTTTTTCGATATTGGGATCAGTGGCTGGGCTGTAT
This sequence comes from Amphipyra tragopoginis, assembly GCA_905220435.1. Lineage (NCBI taxonomy): Eukaryota > Metazoa > Arthropoda > Insecta > Lepidoptera > Noctuidae > Amphipyra > Amphipyra tragopoginis. The sequence goes on from HG992011.1 coordinate 10,647,294, forward strand.
CCAGTCATTAGATTTGAGAAGTCGGTCTTCTCAAGTTATCCGTTACTGATGGTTACAGTGACAGATACGTTTTTCGATATTGGGATCAGTGACTGGGCTGTATCCAGTCATTAGATTTGAGAAGTCAGTCTTCTCAAGTTATGAGTTACTGATGGTTACAGTGACAGATACGTTTTTCGATATTGGGATCAGTGACTGGGCTGTATCAAGTCTATAGATTTGAGAAGTCGGTGTTCCCAAGTTATGCGCAGCTGATAGTTGCAGTGGCTACGTATACGTTTTTCGATATTAGGATCGGTAGTGGGGCTGTATCAAGTCATTAGATTTGAGAAGTCTGTGTTCATTTATTACAGTTAGTAGAGCTAGGGAACTTGGTCTCCATGTAAAGGTTTCTTCTAATATTCTACTGCTTGGAGGTATGGGTGTGAATTTTATTGTTGTTACACTAACAGCCAGTGTTGAGGTACAAGGTGTCAAGAAGGTTATAGATGTTCGAGTGGTTCACGATTGCGTTTTGGATTGTCCCGCGCTCCTAGGACGTTCTTATACTGAGGTGCCTAGTTTAATAACCATTCAAATTCCATACAGGGTGATTTTTTTGGAAAAAAAAGGGTGTACCCTGTATACTTATTGTCTAGTGGTGACATTGTTGTTTCGTGTCCATCGCATCTAATCTAGTATTTGATGGGAGCATTTACGTACGTGGTTCGCTTCGAGGTGAAGAAGGCAAAGAATCTTTTATCTGGTAGATGCCGTATCGAAGACGGCCATGGTTCCCTACTTGCATATAATACGTCGTAAGGACGATGTAGCAATTTCTGGGAATTCTTTGCTAACGCGGTCTATCAACACTAAACATTTGCATTTACTACAAGTTTAAAAAAAAAATGTTCACAGAAGACTTTTGAGTCGTATAGCTCTGATGATTTGATAAATTGTGGCGAGGAACTTGTTGGCATTGGCTGAATGGGCTAGTAGCCATTGCTCAACATAATTGCAAAAAGAAAAACACCATTTTGGGTCTGGCACTTTCATACGAGACCAGGGAAGCCATGACGTCAGGTTACACTTTGTTATAATTATAAATAGGAAATAAAGCTTATTTACGAAAAAAAAAGTAGTTTTAAAACAGAATTAAAAGACAATTAGCGTGTCTATTTTTAAACATAACTTAATAAACATCAGGATTGTTTTTAATGATCTGAAGGATTTACGATTTACGGGCGCTAACGAAATGCTTACGGAGTTTGATTTGTTGGGTTTTGAAGTGGACTCATGTATACGGTCACGTGGTGGGAGAGCAGATGGTGTCTCGAAGTTCCCGGCACTTAAAACCAGCGTGAAATTGGTAAATTTTTGGGATTGTCTACGAATTTATATTAATTGATTGATGATTGATATTTAATGTTTTGTTTATTAATAGGTATTTGACATTACCATTGACTGGCACTCGAAAGGAGGTGGCATGGATATGGAGTGGTATTCAGGATTGATACTTTACTTACGTGGCGTCTATTGTTAGCTTTGTGTGATTTTAAAGCAACAACACAAGTTACACACCGATGCGTGCAAAGATGGACGGACTGACGGGTGTGCTTTTGCAAGACGATTTCGTAGGAGTGTTTCGATCTGTCTCATGTTTTGGGCCGTAGAACCTCTCCCTGACGAATATGAGATTCGCTCCTAGGAATCTTCTACCTTGGCGGTGCTAGCGTCTTTGAGTGGACTTATAGTGTGCTTGCTATCACAATTTGTACTGACTGGTGGATTCACATTTACTAAGCGCAATCTGATTTCGTGAGTTGCACACTGCTGGGTCCAGCTACAGGTGTTTGATTGTGTTATCGAGTCTCGACTTGGCTATCGAGTGGTGCATACTAACGCGTAATCGCGGCCTGGTTTCGGTCCCCGTACATGGGAACTTGTATTTTGAACATTCCTGAGTTGAGTACTCTTTGCCATTGCGCAGAATGGTGGATGAGGAAGTGCAGATGTTTGAAAATATACTCTGCAAAAGGGGTGCACGGTCATGAATAACGCAGGATATATAATATTTCGCTGGTTTCTAAGGAGGTCTGAAGGAGATGTACGGAGGAAACCACGACAAAGTTGGGCATTGCAGATTTGATGAGGCTCTTTGTTGTTTTGAGAAAGGTGTTTGGAATGGGCTCTGTGCAAGGCGCCTGCTGGTGAGTGAGAGGGTAACTCTCATCTAAACGAAGGAATCAGCGTTACCTCCATACGGTGGATGCGGACTGCCTAGGTCTTTTCATTAAGAGCGAGGGGGGTGGCTGTTATTTGCAAGTATTGTTTTATGGTTTTATTGTATATGTTGGTATAACTGCTGTCAAAAATAATAAGATGTCATAGATTATATATGATATATAGATACGAGTGTTTGAAGAACGTATTGGCTGATATGCCTTCTCGCCTGACAGCCGACTAGGAAAGAAGCTTTACCAGTAAAAGATTTAGAGAGTTTGTTCCTTTATGTGGAATGAAGAATATTGGCAATACCGTCGCCTAAAGCGAGTGGGCGAGTCGAACGTTTTGGTGGACTTATTTTGGACGCTCTGTCAACTTTTCCGTAGCCAAGATGAAGAAACCTGGGATGATTGTATTTATGAAGTCCAGATAGGCAACGGTGCCACGATCCATAACATAACCTGGAAAGGGTCACTGAATTGTCATTTAGTTTTGGCATTGCTAGCGGAACGGAAGGAATTTTGTACTCTACTGTGTCTAATGCCGCCGATGTAGCTGATCTGAAGGAGTTAGATAGGCTGGGGGTAGAGCGAGCGAAGGTATTGGGGAACAACGGCTAGAGAACATAGGGATTTGATAGGTGTGGGAAATCAGAAAGTGTGGAATGGAGATTAGGTTTGCGTTGAGAGATGGGTGTACCACGATAGTGCGTGTCGGATACTAGTGGTTAAGTTTCAAGGACCATGATCGCGTGGTAAGGGTGCTTTCTAATGAGAGGTATCTGATTGAAGACACCTCCATGTCCCGCAAACGTGGCCGTTATCGACAGGATGTAGTCTTGTATGTATGATGTAGGATGTAGTCTTGGCGTTTTGTAGAGATTTGGAGAGTAATGAAGAGGTTAGACGTAGTAGCAATAGTGAAAACAAGGTAGAGATAACAAACTTTAAGTTATTACAGGATTAAATGTGCTTTATATTATTAATATTAATTGGTTGAGTTATATTAATGAGTTCACAGAAAAATGAAGGTGTTTTATTGAGATCGCGGCCTTCAGGGTTAAGGAGAAAAAGAAAGAAGGAAAAAGTATTTATTCGGGATGAGCACAGGAAATAACAACCGAGAGCGACGTAGGAAGAAGGAATAGGTTGATTGTAATTGTTATTTCATAAAACAATGTTTTAGAAAGTATAGATACTGCTGTGTTGTATTCTTTATAACTATAATTTGTTGCTAGATTGCCAATGTTATACAACTGTTTGATTACTGGAAAAATAACACCTAATTAAGACTATGATTGTTTTGTAGTTTACATAATTAAATTAATTTAACGATATTATCGTTGGTGTTTAAATAGTGAAACTCGTTTTTATAGTGTGTATAAAACTGTACGCGTGAGGACACGCTTTGAACAGGATGGCCGAACTGTTAGCTTGTCTCTGGTAATACCATATTAGATTGTCTCTGGTAACTGTCATATTACTTACATTCACTCAATCGATCATTCATTCGTTCATGATTAAAAAGTTATTGGTTGTCATTCGGCAGTCTTGTCAGAGACGTCGAGGTGTGAACATCAAGTGATACTTACTGTGTAATTTTGGATTAAATGGTAACACTTCAGATACAAGTGTAAGTACAGATTAAATCATTATGTATTGAATAATTGGAATTGTACCGAGTGTATTTGTGGTTTATGTTGAAGGAAGTAATAAATATCTATGTTTATACTGAAATGTCTGGTTTTCTATTATGAATCCTTTATTCTGAACCGGTGGCCAACACATACTTGCTTCAGTTACGAATTCAGAAGATGGAGATTCTAATCTGTGATCCCAAATATGACCTAAAATGTAAACATAGCGTTTAGATTACAAATTTAAGTGTTTTTTATGAAATCTTTGAACAGCTGTTTCTCTTAAGCCGGGTCCGCAGCGCCAATTTTGCTAACAATCCTGTTAGGCCACGCCCCTATTCGGTTAGCAAACAAAATTATCCTGTTTGCAAACACGAAAACACGGCGCAGCGGACCCGGCTTTAAACTATTGACTTTTGAGGAAAGTTGTGGATCAAAAGATATTCATTATTATGGTTATTTTAACACCCTTTCGGATTAGTAGCCCCCTTCCGAATAGCCTTATATATCCTAATACAAAGCAATTACATTAGTAATAAATATTAACAAGTTTCTGTTCCTTCCATATCTAGATAAAGTCAATGATAACTGTAGTTGTGAATCCTAACGATACGGTAGGCTATTGTTAAGGTAGTCTAAGTTAGATTAGACCTAGTTTCAGATTACGATTAGGATTATCCTTTTAGTAAAGGTCATTGGGCATTTTTGACCCGGTACCTCAAAAGTACGCGTCCATTAATGAAATATGGTTTGTTTTGAAGGTTTAGGGTTAACATTTCACGGAATGTATTTATTTTAATCCAAATGTATGGGGGAAAAAAGTTATGTGGTTCAAAAAACTGCGAGGAACAAGATAGAAAAGCTCCTAAACATTCTTGTACCTTTCTAGGAAGATCTTTGTGCATTTTTGTAAGCATTTCATATAAGTATTTAGAAGGATATGAATATACGAAAATCCTTTTTTAATATTATACTTGTTTTGCTAAAAAAACTTTCCCATACTTTTGAGGAATGCGACTCATCTCATTGGGTAGTATTCATGGTCTTTAACATACTCCGACTAGTTTCTTTAGTGGTCGCTGGTGGGTCACAGGTCCGAACAAAATGCCCATTCTACCTTTACACTTATGTTGTAGAAAAGTTCTAGATTATGTGGTACGAAATAGACTTAATTCATTAAACCCTGGTTTCCCGAAACGAGGGGATGGATTAAAGATACAATTCCCCTTCGTCGCCAGGCAAGCGAGTTGTAAGAGGCGACGAAAATAGTACCATAAGTTACCGAAAAGTCGTCAGCCTAGTCACATATCGCTCCACTTTAAAAATTCGCAAAAATTAAACGCGTTGAACTACGGCAGTGAAAGTTTGCAGTGTTAGTGAGCAGTGTAATAGGTGGCGAGCCTATTGTTATTATTTGGGCACAATAGGCTCGCCACCTATTACATGGGACATATTACTAGAGGCGAAACGTGGGTGTACAGATTCCTTTAATAGGAGAATACCTCTGCTTACTCTCCCCTTCAAGGAGTGGCGTGAGTATGTGTATTTTTTCCAAAAATAACATATGTTTTTATTTATTTCCATGGAGCTTTTGTCGAACTATCTGTAGCAGGGCGAATCGCTAATAGATAGGATTTTGAATGTGGATAGAGAAAGTATAAACTATTAATCCTGCAACGGTCCGAAACAATTGAAATATTTCGTTATTTCAATAATTATGTTCCCTAGACATCGATTTAATTAAATAGTTAGTAACATACTATACAAGCGCTCATGCCTCTATTGCCCAAAGGGGTAGGTAAACAGACGTTTTCTCATATTACAAGCACAGTGTACCTACTTACTACATACAGTGGGTCAACGCCCATACATTTGACAGGTCCTATGAAATGTCAAAATTGGTAACACTTGTCATAGGGTTGTCACATAAAACAAATTACACAAACTTTGTCAAACAAACGTCCAAATTAATTAACGTTTTATAGAAACAGTGACACGCAAAAAGAAAACCACGCATGCGTAATTATGACGATTGACAAAATAATGCAAAGGTATGTAGCAGCAACTTCGCCCGCCATCTTATCCTGGAATTTTCAAACAATATTTAAAACTACAAATTTTGTCGAGGTTACAGTCGCAGTGGCTAACGCTTGCGGGGGTAGGTAAGAGTAATAAATGATTCCCAAATCCAGGAAGGAGCCATAGAAAATTACTTATTATTTATGGTTATTACTTCTATGGTTTTCGTGGGTGCTGATGCTGGAAATAAAGACTAAGTATTCCTCGACAATATACGGCGGTCAAAAAAATTTACCAGTTAAATTTAATTTGCCAGGTAAAACGTGGTCCCTATCTTGGTGTTTGAGAATGGATCTCGTTTTTGTAATCAGCGTCCCAGAAAATCATGGATTTGACACCCACCACGGCTAATTTGAACATTTTCATGGCCGCCATCTTGAATATAGATTTTGACCTCATTTTCGTCATCAGCATCCCCGAAAACCATGGAAATGACACCCATGATGGTTAAATTGAAATTTTAAAAGCTGCCATCTTGGAAATGGATTTTGACCTCATTTTCGGCATCAGTACCCCCAAAAACCATGGAAATGACTCCCATGACCACTAATTTGACATTTTTATTGCCGCCATCTTGGATTTCGATTTTGACCTCATTTTCGGCATCAGTACCCCCGAAAACCATGGAAATGACACCCATGACCACTAATTTGACATTTTTATTGCCGACATCTTGGATTTCGATTTTGACCTCATTTCGGCATCCGCACCCAGAAAACCTTGGATTTGACACCCATGACGACTACTTTACTAATTTTCATGGCCGCCATCTTGGATTTGGATTTTGAAGTTATTTTCGTCATCAGTGACCCCGAAAACCATGAAATTAACACCCATGATGATTAGATGAAAATTTTCATGGCCGCCATCTTGGATTAGTAAACAGACTTTATAATAAAATTCTCTTAATAGGTACATACAACATCCATACTATTAATAAATTAATATAATTTCTATGAACGATGACAATCAAATTCGAAATCAAAAAGTGCGAGCCCTGGAATTTATGTCCCGAGTAGCAGTATGGCTACTCGGGACATAACCTCCGCTCCTTCACCCCGCAACCCCCCGCACGATTGCTCTGCGACAATGTTCTACGTTGACCGACTGTAAGGAGTAAGATATAGGTAGACTGTGTTACAAGGGTCCGTACACCTACGTTTCGCCTCTTGTATTAAGTCCCACAAAATAGGTGGCGAGCCTATTGCCGTTTTTGGACACAATAATTATGGGAGCCAGGTTCGTTGCCTCATACCACTCGCTTGCCCGGCGACGGAGGGGAATTGTATTCCTATTCGTTCCCCCTACAGACCAATATATAGATGGATTACTCTTTATTGTACAAAGGAGAAGATACAAAATGTATTTGATAAAATATTGTACAATAATTAACTAACAAATAATTAATTAACTGCCTCATTGGCAGTCTAGCGGTCGCAAGCGCGACTGCCTAGCGTCTTGGGTTCGATCCGTTGATCGGACAAAGTGTTATTGCGTTTTCCGTGTGGCATATTTCATTAACAGCCCGGAATCTGGATCTGTGCCCGGTTGATGGCAATAGGCTCGCCCCCTATTACATGGGACTTAAACATAACGGCGAAATGAGGGTGTAGTATACACCTCTGCCCAACCCTTCGGCGAATACAGGCGTGATGTTATGTTATTATACGATAATTAGTTATTAAAAATAATAAAGAATGTTTCTCAAACATCTAATATTAACATAAGTTCACAAACTGCGTACTGCGTAGATCTTCCCAAACTTTTTCCCCGCGCCTACCGCCATAAAAATTGTAATATTTCAAAATTCATTAAAGATTCAAAAGTTCACGAGCTCTCCCTTAAATTCTGTTCGCACAAGCAACGCCTGTGAATTATGTAATAAGACATCTGTTCTTGCGTTTAAAATTGTCCAGGGGTCGGAAAAATTGACTTTCCCAGTAATGAATGAAAGCATATTATAGCTATAGACTCTGTTCGAGAAACTGGAGATAGTCATTAGAATGGTTCTCTGTTGGAATATCGAAATATTATTAGCCAATTCTTATCTGGCCGACAACCTTTCGCCATTTTTCATTTCGCCGAATAGTTAAAACGCCGAATGATTACAGTCCCTAATTATGTTTTGTAAGTTTTTGTTACGTAGTAGAAGACTTGCTTTGTCGCCCCTTCGCTTCGCTCGCACACTCGACCCGCGCTACACTCGACTCGCTTCGCTCGCCACCTCCCCACTCGTTGCGCTTCGGCCTCGTGCACTCGTTCCACTCAAGACCTCCTTCGCGAGCTTCTGGCTCCACGCTTTTAAATAACACTCTTGGGGTAGGACAGAGTCTGACCACGTGTGGTCGGGGTGCGCTGAGTCGGATTAACATTTATGTCTATGTATTGTGTGTAGTATATATTTTGCAGCAGTACACCACGGACTACCCCCCCCTATCTTATTCATTGTTTTCCTGTTCATCCAAAGGTTGTCTGGTAGATATCGCACCTCAGCGATAAGACCGCCATTGTACCCTTCAATGTATGTTATTGTATAAGAGTTGTATTATAATTTTGGTGTACAATAAAGTATATTCTATCTATCTATCTAACATTACATTCCGCTGTGTGAAAATAATGTTATGCGAAAACTTATTTGGCAAATTAAATAATAGCCAAATAAGTATTCGACTAAAACAAAATTTCCAAATGATTTTTTAGCCAAATAATTATGGTGGCTAATAATCATTCGGCGAAATCAAATTAGGGTAAAAATTGTTTCGGCAAAGATTACGTCGGCGAATCGTTGTCGGCGTAATGGAATTCGATATAAAATGCTTCGGCAAAAACACTGGCACCCCATTAGAATAAATATGTTCACTTATGACGCTTAAATGTTGTTTCAATCCCACAATAGGTTGGCGTGTGGGGACGGACTAGAATATAAAACTGTTCTCACTGCGATTAGAAACGAGTCAACATAATAACTATTGAAGAATATTAAATTACTTAATTTATAATTATTTATGTGCTATTCTTAATTACGTGTATTCCTTCTGTTTTATTTCTTTTAGTGTACAATAAAGTATATCTATCTATCTATTGATTTCAACGGGCCTTATTACAAAAGATGGTTTAAACTAAGACTAAGGTAAACCACTGTTTAAAATATACCCATCACTTTCTTATGTCATATGACAAAAAGAGACGGGGCTATCTTAAAACCTAGGTTTTTCTTAGACCATCTTTTGTAATAAGGGGGAAGGGGTCTCGGCAAGAATGTATAGAACCTGATCCTTAAGACTAATAAATAGCTCATTTCAAATTGCAGTTGAAAGAAATTTATGGCATTACAAAGAGCTCTAACCAGTCGTAAGAGAAATGCAGCACTTTGCAACGCTATAACTTTTCTCTCATTGCGATTTGAAATGAGCTATTGGTCTTGAATATCGGGTTCCATACATTCTTGCCGATCTGCCTAGCCTTTTCCCAACTAAGTTGGGGTCAGCTTCCAGTCTAACCAGTGGGCCTACTCCCTAAGTCCGTCAACGAAGTTAGTCGCCCGTCCGAAAGTAGCCCGAAAAGTAGGAGTGAACAAAACAAGTGGCAAGTTCAACTTTTCGGACGGGCAAAAACACATCGGTAGTAGGGACAGCTGTCAAATCGTGTTGTCATTCATTTTTAGTTCGGGCCCCGAAATTATCGTATGTCCGTAGGTGATAGGGAGTAGGAAACGCTCGTAACTAAGGCCGAAACCACGGACTTCATGCTTAGCGAGTAGACCCCCTGATGCGGCTGAGTACCAGTATATAGTTAGTATGAATATAGTACCAGAGTGACTGTCATCAGACCTCCGCAAACCAGGTTACTGAGCAATGCCGATATACTAAGGTCAGACCGGTTGTCAGACTTTCGGGCTTCTGACTACCCGTAACGACAGTCATAGGTATTCATAATGATACCTGGGACCAACGGTTTAAAGTGCTCTCCGAGTAACGCATCTCAAACGTATTTATAAATCAAAAATATTGAATCGAAAAAGCGTTTGCATATTTTATGAAACTGATACAAATAGCCCCCATTTTTCACGGGGAGCAATTGAAAATCGTGAAAAATTGACGCCTCGTCGCAGGAAAAACCTTTGATAGCTTGACTAAATTGGTTCCAATATGCAATGCTATTTACAAGATTTATATTAAGAGGAAAATATAACTCTCACAGCGAAGTTATAAAATGTTTTTCGTATTTCATTGTGTCGTTGAGTTTTGGCAGTGTTTTAGAGCTCAAACACACCACGTTTTTTTCAGGCGCCGTCGACGCGCGTTTCGCTATCGCGCGTTGTCGGCGCTGCTAAACTTGAAATAGGCAGATTACTTGCGATTGCATCGCTGCAAACTCACGAGAAACGCGCTACAGACGCGCGTGAGCAACTCTCCTTGCAAAGTAAAACGCAAGTAGCACGTGCGCGTAGTAACGTGTATCGCGCTACAGAAGCGCGTGAGCAACTCTCCTTAGATTAAAACGCGCTGTATGTATGTGTTTGCAGCTAAAGAAACGCTCTGTGCCAGCGCGTCTGTATCAATGTAACTCCGCGCTACGAGCGCGTCGACAGCTCGCGAAAAAGTCATCGTCTGCATACTACAATTTTATGAACGTGTGAATAGGTAAATTTATTGCGATAACATCACGTTTGCAGAGCGTTATAGTTGCGTGAGACGCGCGTCGACAGCACCTGAAAAAAACGTGGTGTGGAAGAGCCCTTAAAGTGCTGTGCACTCGCGGCTCCGTCCGCGTTTGAAATGCTTTCTCCAAACAAGGTGTAAACGAATTCGTGTAATTCCTTCAAACCGCGTGATCTACTGGTGACACTGATCGACCCTGCATAGGCTTTTACAGAAGCAACAAAAAAAAGTTTTCAAAAGTGAAACATAGTTTTTTGTATCTAAATAATTTTAGCGTCCCGAGTTAACTGACTGCGTGGAGCAATATCTCACTAGTCGTGCCCATCAGCTGTGTCGCCGTGCCTTCATTCATTTATGCATGGCATCGAAATTTTCTATTAAGTAGGTACATAAAAAATTTACTTGGGAAAAAAAAAGTTTATTTTTATTTTTAAACAATCTAAATTCCGTGCAGGGTTAATCTATACCAATAATAGATCATGTGGTTTGAAGGAATTACACGAATTCGTTTACACACTGTATAAATACTCCTCCCTACATATTATCCAGGCAATAGTTCAATGGCTAAAACTGAAGACCTACTATGATGACATTGAATTATTGCTGCAAGCATCGTCATTATAAGTTGATAAGATTCACACACGCACCCACACCCATATACACTTACACACATGCACACACACTAATTTAGATAATATCTCTAAGTTTTTTCTTTTCTTGTTAATTTTATATTTGTTTTGTTTCTTGTTAAAATTCTATCTTCTTCTTCTTTTGGTACACTTTATAATTTAATATTCAAGAACGGGGCCTCCTAGCACAGGTATATTCTTTACTTAAAAGGAGGTCCCTGTGTGAGATTTATTGCAAAGTGTACAAGATTCGGAAATAAACCTTTTTTTTTTTATCCGGTACCTTGTACCTAATAATTTGTAGACGGAAGACACATTCCGTTGCACCCGTAACAAAAAAATTCAAACCATTTCCATAAGTGTTGAGATTAGTCCTCTATTGGTATGTCTACACCCGTGCACTTTCATGTTCATCAGTCATCATTCAGAGAGGAATTCAGAATGTGTGAGTCCAGCCTAAAAAACGTTGTATAATCTTTAGTAATTACCTCATACCTTTTCCAACCACAACACAATTCAAATCGATAAAGAACATCCTTTCAATCGACTACAAAAAGGCGATTCGCAGAACACGAAACCACGGGCTTTTGAAATACTTTTAAAGCATAAAACTTCCCTTTGTTGAGGTCGTACCACAATGGCAAACAGAAATATCCAAATTCAGTCCAAGGACGCCACTTCGATTCAAAGTTTAAATCAAATTTGAGCAATCTATTCGACAAACAATAGTCTTTGAGAGCCGTCAACTTGTAGTGACAAACTAACCGACTATCAACGACTTTAGTTGTTGCGGAGATTAATAATTAGTTGAGATTTGCGTTGGAATCGATTTGGAATCGACTAAGTTGTTGCGAATTTTGATGTTAACAGCGTACTTACTAACTTATTGATATACATACCTACATAACTCACATCTTTTTCTCATGAGGGTAGGCAGAAACTATAGAAGGCCATGCTACGATCCTTACATACTCCTTTCGCTTCGTCCACGTTCATACATATTGTTAGACACGCACGTCAGCTGACTGCGATGATGCTGTCTTTTTTGAAGAGTATCACTATTAACATCGATGTATGTTCTTCTAGGGCATCTTCTACATCCATGTGTTTCCAAGTGTTTCCATTGATATCCGCCTTATAAATTCTTAATATGGTATGTCTACACCAGTGCGCTTTCATGTTCATCTTGCGCTTTCGTCTGACGCATGCCTGAAGCGCCATAGCGCATGCAATAGCGCATGCTTTATACTAGTTTGAGTCTTATGGCAATCAATATTGTATGCGCTTGACGCAAGAAGAATTGAAAGCGAAAGATGAACATGAAAGTGCACGGGTGTAGACATACCAATAGAGGACTAATCTCAACACTTAAGGAAATGGTTTGAATTTTTTGTTATGGATGCAACGGAATGTGTCTTCCGTCTACAAATTATATAGGTACTCGGTATCGGATAATATGCAGGGAGGAGTATTTATACAGTGTGTAAATGAATTCGTGTAATTCCTTAAAACCACATGATCTATTATTGGTATAGATTAACTTTGCACGGAATTTAGATTGTTTAAAAATAACAATAAACTTTTTTTTCCCAAGTAAATTTTTTATGTGATAGAAAATTTCGATGCCATGCATAAATGAATGAAGGCACGGCGACACAGCTGATGGGCACGACTAGTGAGATATTGCTCCACGCAGTCAGTTAACTCGGGACGCTAACATTACTTAGATACAAAAAACCATGTTTCACTTTTGAAAACATTTTTTTGTTGCTTCTGTAAAAGCCTATGCAGGGTCGATCAGTGTCACCAGTAGATCACGCGGTTTGAAGGAATTACACGAATTCGTTTACACCTTGTTTGGAGAAAATATTTCAAAGGCGTGCGGATCCGCGAGTGCACAGCACTTTAAAACACTGTCAAAACTCAACGACACAATGAAATACCAAAAACATTTTACAACTTCACTGTGAGAGTTACCTTTTCCTCTTAATATAAATCTTGTAAATAGCATTGCATATTGAAACCAATTTAGTCAAGTTATCAAAGGTTTTTCCTGCGACGAGGCGTCAATTTTTCACGTTTTTCAATTGCCCTCCGTGCAAAATGGAGGTTATTTGTATCAGTTTCATAAAATATGCAAACGGTTTTTCGATTCAATATTTTTGATTTATAAATACGTTTGAGATGCGTTACTCGGAGAGCACTTTAAGCCGTCGGTCCCGGGTATCATATGAATACCTATGACAGTCGTTACGGGTAGTCAGAAGCCCGAAAGTCTGACAACCGGTCTGGTCTTATTTCGGCATTGCTCAGTAACTGGGTTGCGGAGGTCTGATGGCAGTCATTCCGTGTAAAATACTGGTATTCAGCCGCATCTGGTTAGACTGAAAGCTGACCCCAACGTTGTTGGGAAAAGTCTAGGCAGAACAAAATTGATTGAGATATTGTTTTTTAGGGAGGCAGTCGACTTGTGGTTTGTCAATTTAAAGGGGAATCGGCAAGAATGTATGGAACCCGATCCTTAAGACCAATAACTCATTTCAAATCGCACTGAGAAAAAAGTTATGCCGTTCCAAAGTGCTGCATTTCTCTCAATAGTGATTAGATCACCTTGCAATGAACTAACTTTCAAGTTCCATACATGCTTGTCGACTACTCTGTAAACCAATAAACCACATAATATAATTATAAATTAAGTTACTTTGTTGTTGTTCTTCAATAGTATTATGTTGAATTAAAAAAAAGTTACGGCGTTGCAAAGTGCTCTAACCAATTATGAGAGAAATGCAGTACTTTGCAACGCCATAACTAAACTTTTTCTCACTGCGGTTTGAAACGAGTCAACATAATAATAACTATTCAAGTATATTGAAATAACTTTCTAATGAGAGATTTCTGGTCGTTATTGGTCTTGAGAAACAATTTGTCTGGTCCCCCTTTTTTTTATTTGTCTAATCGCCTTGCCCCTTGGCACACCTGGTGGTAAGCGCAGACAGGCTCTAAGATGGAGCACACGAATCCAAGTAACAGAGATATAGAGGGATTCCACTATACCCCTCTGGCTCTCACATAAATACGACAGTCACAGAACACAATAAACTGCTTGGCGCCGGACTTCGATGTAACCTTCAGACTGACTGACTCCAGACTGGGTTTCCAGCCAAAAGTGGGGAAGTAAAAGATTTAACCTAAGCTATCTACTTATACTACACTTACATCATGACTATTAGTAACAACTGTACTAAGGGGACCTAGTGGGACTGTGAGCATGCTCCGTCGAATAACAGCAGCTTTTATAACATCGGATACGTTGATCTATGACGATGACTACCCTTCTCTAGCTATGTTTACACCAGTGCGCTTTCATGTTCATTTTGCGTCTTCGTCTGAAGCATGCGTGAAGCGCCATAGCGCATGCCTTAATACTAGTTCGACAAAAGCGCATGCCCCTAGCGCACGCTAATCCGTCTATTGTATGTCAACTGACGACTGACCGAGGCGCACCGGTGTAGACGATAAGCTGCATGCGTCTTATGGCAATCAACATTGTGCGCTTGACGCAAGAGGAATTGAAAGTTGAAAGCGCAAGATGAACATAAAAGCGCACTGGGTGTAGATATATCATAAGTGTTAGGGACGTAAATATGTGATGAGCAGTGTTCGTACAGTTACTAAAAACCTGCGTGTGAAATCTACATACACCTATAATCATTTTATTAAACTAACTGACAATCCAAAATGTTGACTCATTTTATTACCTACCTTACCTTATTATGTAAATGCTACAATAGATATATAAAGTACCTACCCAAGTACCTATACAAACATAACAAGTACAGCGGGCCGTAATCGCAGGTACCAGGCAAGCATAAAACCTAATATGTTCATAAATCGGGCCTTTAACACTACGTTCGGCGTACTAAGGTGTTTCGCTACAATATACAAGACATGTAAGGGATTCTCTGCTCTATGTAGTACAAATAAGGTTGGAAATTGTTGTAGGATATTTATTTAGAGGTTGTCTGGTAGGATACACACAAATCTTGTAGCTTGCAGGAAGGTGTATCGTAAGAGATTTTGCATGTTAACACACTTCATATTTTAAAGTCTTGGCTTCATGTTTTCGCATTTCTCAGTGTAACTTGCGTTGAGAATAGCGAATATCAGCGAGTGGTTTTCTTATATTATAATGATTACCTACTGTATACAAGGTGTAACATAAATAACGCACAACCTCTTAAGGGATCACTGTACTCATCATTATGAACAACTTTTATTAATGGAACAAAAATGAAATCGCGAAAAAAAAATCAGCTGTTCCCTACATTTTGATGAGTTAGGCGAGCATAAATGTATGGAACGGCTGATTTTTGTTTCGCGATTTTAGGTTTCGTCCCATAGTAAAAGTTGTTCATAACGATGAGTACAGTGATCCCTTAAGAGGTGGTGCGTTATTAAAGTTACACCTTGTGTACAGGGTAGAAACGATAAGTGTCAACAGGCGAATAAATTGTTTTTGTTGTAATTTTTAAAGTATTGTAAAATTTGTAGCTAATATCAAAACTAGCTTGCTTATGGAATAAAATAACATAAATACCTTTACGAAATTAAATCGCTATTATGTTCGAAATTTGATTCACATTGCATCCATACAGCAGTAAGCGATAAGACCGCCATTTATACTGTTCTTAATTATGTGTATTCCTTCTGTTTTATTTATTTTAGTGTACAATAAAGTATATCTATCTATCTATCTATGACGAGCAATCTGTTTGAACAATTATTCCATAATAATTATTATAAAACTTTAGACTGATATTGGAACTTGGCTACCAAGAGAATAAAAAGGAAAAAAACGCGAAAAATATGGAAATATGAAATATAAAAATTTGCCGAAAGATTTTATTTAGAAAATTATTTATATCAGTATATATGCAGTAAGCAACTAGGTAAGTTTCGACACAAGTTTTTTTTTTTAAATAACCTCTTTAGCCAATTTTTTATGCATAATGTAAGGGCGTAGTTAAAGTCAATTTTTGGACATAAAGCGACTTAATTTAAAAAATAACCGGCCAAATACGAGTCGGACTCGCGCACGAAGGGTTCCGTACCATTATCTATAAAACGGCGAAAAAATCACGTTTGTTATATGGGAGCCCCCTTAAATATTTATTTTATTCTGTTTTTATTGTTAAAGCGGCAACAAAAATACATCATCTGTGAAAATTTCAACTGTCCAACTGTCACGGTTCATGAGATACAGCCTGGTGACAGACGGACAGCGGAGTCTTAGTAATAGGGTCCCGTTTTACCCTTTGGGTACGGAACCCTAAAAAGATTATAATGTCATTTTGTTTCATAGACAACCTAGTTTTGATATTAGTTAAAAAAAATATGACATAATGAAATAATCGCCTGTTGACACTTAAAGGTGTGTACGGACAGCGCGTACATTGGTACGCGTAGTCGGTTACGCGTATGCAGGAACGCTTAGTTCGTACAAAGCATAAAACAGGCACCTCCATACTATTACTAAGCGTTCCTGTGTACGCGTAACCGACTACGCGTACATTCGAACGCTTAGTCCGTACACATCTTTACGTTTCCACCTTGTATATTCGTATTACTAAAACGACAATACACCTCTATACTTTTAACATCAGTAGGAGGTTTGGTGATATTGGTTACCAGCATGATCAATTACAATACATTTGTATTGTGTGATAAAAACTTACCTACTGCGATAACCTGACCTTTCTCGTCGCATTATCTCGTGCCCAGACGAGATAAACATTATGTCGCACTGTGCATATTTGGCTGGCTGGCGTACCGTTCATTGTGATGATTTTACCAGGAGGCAAATGCTCAGTATTGAACGTCGACATGCATTATGGCATGACACAATTAAATAAATCTTTCATCCATTAGTCTTCATTAGCCGTAAAAAAGTAACCAATTCTTAAGTAAAATCACAAAAGAAGAAAATCAAATCGAATTAAATCATGAATTCATGACAAGCTTAAAAAATACCTAAATCCATCCATTTAAATCCAGCAAGACTTCCATTTCTTTAACATTTCTCTGAAATCAATAACGTGTTAAAACATGGCAAGGTAATGTATATTTAAAAAGTGAAAGAGACGCAAAGGCAACGGAACAAAGCTTTTGTTCGGCATACAGCCACTTCCCTTGGGTCTATTGTTGAAAAATAAAAAAAATATTCGACCGTTGCGCGGCAAAACACGGCTTTGTGACTAATGTCTTGGACGGTGTCTACCTAGTAGGTATAAGTTCGTATAGAACCTCTTTTAAAACATGTGAGCCTGGTACTTTATTATGATTTAGAGGCGAAGCTATGCACATAATAATATACTACTTACATCCAACACAGGGCAAAAAAAATGTAGCCAGTGTCTTAACCTATATTGGCAAGTTTTTACGAAAATGACGGACAACTGACTGACTATATGGACGTATTTACTATGTATAAATTAGCAGTTTTTGGTACATTTACCGAACTCGCCGACGAGGCCCGTCGCGACGTCCCACCGCCGCCGGTCACGATCCACCGTGCTCTCCTGTCGTAGAGCCGGTCGTCTCTTCAGACTCCGCAGTCACACCGATAATTCAGCCCTCATCAAGCTGTCCCCCCCCCCCCCTAAGTCCCCGCCAACAACGCCCTAAGCCGAGGTCCGCGTCTACTACTGCTACTACTAGGTGTCGTACTAGGCGTCGTCCTTAGTGCCGTTGTTGCAGGTAGTCGTGATGTGAGTGTAGTACAAGTAGTTAGCTTAGGTTAAATATTTTACTCCGCCCCCCCCCCCCCCCCCCCCCATTGGCTGGAGACCCTTCAGGTCTCGCCAATAACTGCCCGGTTACGTAGAAATGGTCCCCTAGGACAGCAGTCAAATAGAAGAAAAAAAAACATTTTCCGATTAATCCGTGAAACTTAGCTAAACGTTATGGTAACCGGCGGATAGACTACTTCCTTGTCTAAAAAAGATGGAGAAAACATTTTTTTAAATAAAAGTAATTGATTGAAATTAATTTTCCGTAGAATCGTCCCACGAAAATACTGAAAATGGTGTAAGTTTCGGTATATATTCTTGAAGAATTCAAGGGTTTTAATAAATAAATACATCCCCCCTAAACTTAGTTGAAATCTTTTAGCAATTTTACGGAACTATTCCTGTTTGATGAATAAACTTATCAACTGTTAACGAAACCATCCAGTAAAATAATCTACGATTTCCATTTGGGTAATAAACTACATAATTATGTACTTTGTAGAACCAATTTCGAGGCAAAGAAGACATTTATTTCAGAAATAGGTCAGCTTACTACATATACCTTCCGAAATCCAGCAACAATGCTCGAATTTCCAATCAAATTTCGTTCTTGAACAATAGGAATCACTAACAAAAATATTTTTACTTCATTCGCATTCATGTATTCGCGTCAGACGGAAGTTGGCCAGCCGAGCTGAAGGGGTAATGGCGCGGGGGTGAAATTTTTCATCAAGCTGGCCCCACGGCGGTATTACGTACAACGTGTGCCATGGAAATTCGAATATATCATCGTAATATCATATCCGCTTTCTGAGAACTTAGGATAGTTAGGGAAACGTCAGGGATCAAATTCTCGCGTAGTAGACTTCATCTATATATATAAAAGAAAGTCGTGTTAGTTACTTCACTTATAACTCAAGAACGGCTGAACCGATTTAGCTGAAAATTGGCAGGGAGGTAGTTTAGAGCCAGGAGAAGGACATAGGATACTTTTTATCCCGTTCGACATTTTGATATTTAAAAAAAAAAAAATTATATCAGTATATCCATATTCTTAATCTGTTTAGGTAGTAGGTAGGTAGTAGGTAGGTAGTAGGTAGGTAGTAGGTAGGTAGTAGGTAGGTAGTAGGTAGGTAGTAGGTAGGTAGTAGGTAGGTAGTAGGTAGGTAGTAGGTAGGTAGTAGGTAGGTAGTAGGTAGGTAGTAGGTAGGTAGTAGGTAGGTAGTAGGTAGGTAGTAGGTAGGTAGTAGGTAGGTAGTAGGTAGGTAGTAGGTAGGTAGTAGGTAGGTAGTAGGTAGGTAGTAGGTAGGTAGTAGGTAGGTAGTAGGTAGGTAGTAGGTAGGTAGTAGGTAGGTAGTAGGTAGGTAGTAGGTAGGTAGTAGGTAGGTAGTAGGTAGGTAGTAGGTAGGTAGTAGGTAGGTAGTAGGTAGGTAGTAGGTAGGTAGTAGGTAGGTAGTAGGTAGGTAGTAGGTAGGTAGTAGGTAGGTAGTAGGTAGGTAGTAGGTAGGTAGTAGGTAGGTAGTAGGTAGGTAATAAGTAGGAAAAAGGGCATTGCAACGCATGCCGGGAACAGCTAGTATCACATAAATCACATTCGATAAATATCGTAAAAATGTCTATGAAGGCCGCATTTAGAATCTGTAGACAGGTTTTTTTTTATCTCGTGGTGACCCTCCGCCCGGGTAAATCAAAGGGTAATGCCGGACTCTTACCGGCTAAAAACCGACGGTGTTCCTTCTCCTGATACATGGCCGGGGTCGCGGGATTTGCAGCTGCATGCACCGCGACCCCGGCAGGGCTCTCCTTCTGTGGGGCCTTGCCCCACGTCCTCCTGAGAGCCAAGCGCGGAAAACGGCGCGCCGCCTTTTAAAAGTTTTAATAGAAACCAGCAGAAACATCGATATTATTTCGATAAATGGTACATTACTAGTTCATCGATATGATTCATATCTACTAAATGACGTCATACGTGCGACACTAGTTTTTATTTGATAGCTGATAGTTGTCTTGGGTTGGGAGCACTGACAGTTCGATACAGAACACGTTTGCCCTCTTCAGTGTACCATCCGTCGTAGACCGATATCACTAATATGTGGTTATATTCAAACTTTATGTAGAGACATCTATAGTTCGTTTTTAATCCCTGAGACTAAATTGACATGCGCGAAACGTCAAATTTGAAAAAAATGATCCTAAAATTTACAAGTTTTACATTTGCGCCTGTCAATTTTGTCTCAGAGATTTTGAAACGGACTTTAACTTGTCTGTACTTAGAACCAAAGATTATAAAGCCACGTCTGCAAGCAATGCATGACGTATCAACTGCAACCTTACAAACGTATGCTTAAACACGACCCTGATATTATACTGAATGTGAGATAACGTATTTTCGAGAAGTCACCGTAGATAAATAATTATCTTGGTACCTATTGTTTGGATATGATACCGGGTGATAGTTCGCTGTTTCGCATATCGCAGCGGGAAGCGGTGTTGTGGAAACAGCGTTAGTCGCCTTTTTACCCGACTTAAAAAAAGGAGGATCTCAATTCGAGATGTCTTTTTTTGTTTGTTTAAACCGATTTTAATGGTTCATAGAGGATAGCCGTGGTCCGTGGTCGTATGGCATCTACCCTAACAAAACAATACATTCTAAAAGTAGTAGGCGATCATAAGCTATAGGGCAAAGTGGCATACGACCACGGACCACGGGTATCCTCTGAACATCACTATGAATATGTATTAAATACATCTAAATATATAAAATCTATCTAAATATATAAAAGCGAAAGGTCACTCACTCACTCACTCATCACGAAATATCGAAAACCGCTAGATGTATGAAGATGAAATTTGGCAGGCAGGTAGTTTATAGTTAGTAGACGTCCGTTAAGAAAGGATTTTTGGAAAGTCTACCCCTAAGGGGTGAAATAGGGGATGAAAGTTTGTATGGAAAATCGTCACTTAACGGGTTCAAAATTTCACGCAAGCGAAGCTGCGGGCAAAAGCTAGTTAAAATATATTACGTGTAAGTTGTTTATTTAATAGACGATAAATATTGAATAGTTTGCACAAAACAATTTCAGATAATAATATTCGTTGTTTCATTCAGTTTTCAGTAATCGGGTTTTAGTTTTTAAACTTACTTTTTATTTATTCTTTCTCCTTGTCCTCAGCGAGTCCTACCCCCTCACGCCGCTACCAGATGAAGTCGGCGGCGGGGTCATCACCGAGGGACCCTCACTCCTCATGGCGACCTGGACGCCCAAGGGTCACGGGCTCATCACCGTCAAAGACTACGACATATACTACAGGCCAGCCCCCCGGTCCTCGACGGGGTATCGAGTGACGGACACTGGAGTACCTGGGACTATCCACAATGGTGTTCCGGATTGGTTGTATGAAGGTATGTAATTATTGAAATAATTTAATTATAATGCATATTCTTTTTAACTCCTGACGCAAAAAGAGGGCTGTTTTAATAGGGATACCTTCTTTTCGCATAATGTTCTTTGTCCTAATATACTTCGGCATAACGATTTTGGCACAATTTGTTTTGGCATAATAATACTTCGGCATAATTTTTTTAGGCATACATTTTATGTTGGCATAATCATCTTAAAGACTAATTTGTTTTGGCATAAATTTGATTCGCATAACGTTAGTAGGCCTAATGACTATTAGCATAACGTTAGTTATGATAATCAGAAATGTTTTTACCATTGTCTAATAATCTAGTCGCAGGCGCACCCCGACACGAATAGGTTAGGTTCGAAGGGGATGATGGGGGCTAGAGTGAGCGAGCGAAGCGAGCGAACGAAGCCCCCATCATCCCCTTCGTGTTAGGTTACTTTAAACCCTGCAGACAGAAAAAGGAGCCCCGCCCAGCGGGGCTCCGTCGACTCTGCTTTGGAGCCTCAACCTTACAAACATCCCCTTAAGTTTTTATTGTGAAAATGAAAGTAGGTGACGAATAATCGTCTACCGTATACCTATAAAAATATGTTTTAATATCATTATGCGTAAATAAATTTATGCTTTAGGATATTATGCTTAAAAAAGTTATGCTTTAGAACTTTATGCTTAATCATTATTATGGTTAGAGAAATTATGCTTAAAAAAATTATGCGTAAGCTGTTATGCGTAATTATATTATGCGAAAATATAATTATGCCAAACAAAATTATGCTAAGTTATATTAGGTCTGAACATTTTATGCAAATGGATAGGGAACCGTTTTAATATAACCCCCGACGCGGCGACGCAAAAAGAGGGGCGTAATTGTTTGTGAGGTAACTTGATCGAGACTGTTCTTAGCTATGATTCAATAAAATCTGTTTAGCCGTTTGAAAATCATCAGCTCTTTTCTAATTGTTGAAGGGATGTGAGCAACTTCTACTAGTCTGTTCGATTCGAAATTTAGTATCCTGTGACTTCAATGATATTACAATAACATGGTAACCTTGACCTGATGCTGCAGCTTCATCTGGAATCAACATGATACCCAACTCTTCACCAATTTATAGTCGCTGTGATAGAGTAGCGGTTGAACGCTTGCCCTCTAGCAGGCGTGTCTATGTTCGATCCCAGCCTACACCTCTGACTTTTCTAATTCAAGTGCGTAAATGAAAAACATCGTGAGGAAACCTGTACACCATATGGTATATCTACACCAGTGCGCTTTCACGTTCATCTTGCGCTTTCAACTTTCAATTCCTCTTGCGTCAAGCGCATGCAATATTGATTGCCATAAGACGCATGCAGCTTATCGTCTACACCGGTGCGCCACCAGTGACGGATTAGCGTGCGCTAGGGGCATGCGCTTTTGTCGAACTAGTATTAAGGCATGCGCTATTGCGTGCGCTATGGCGCTTTAGGCATGCGTCAGACGAAAGCGCAAGATAAACATGAATGCGTGGAGACATACCAATTGTAAGCAAAAAGTTCTTGATGGTGTGCGTAGCTCGCCAACCCGCACCAGGCCAGTGTAGTGGACTAAAGCATAAACCCTTCTTATTCTGAGAAGCGATCCGTGCCCAGCAGTGGGGCAGTAATGGGCTTATCTAAATATATAAAAGCGAAAGGTCACTCACTCACTCACTCATCACGAAATATCGAAAACCGCTAGACGTCTGAAGATGAAATTTGGCAGGGAGGTAGTTTATAGTTAGTAGACGTGCGCTAAGAAAGGATTTTTGGAAATTCTATCCCTAAGGGGGTGAAATAGGGGATGAACGTTTGTATGGAAAATCGACACTTAACGGGTTCAAAATTTCACACAAGCGAAGCTGCAGGCATAAGCTAGTCTATACATATAATAAAATCATAACGAAGTAAAAACTGTACATTCAATATTTTTGGACAAAAATGATTGCTACGTGTACTAAAAACGATGCAGATGCCAAAAATACAATTTTTAGAATTTCTGTCTGTTTGTTTGTTTGTATGTCGGAGCTTCACGCCAATACTACTGAACAGATTTAGTTCAAATTTGGCAAAGATGCCCGTTAAAGAGCGGGTCAGGTTAAAGGGTACAAATATACATATAATAAAATCGTAACGAAGCAAAAACTGTACATTCATAGTTTTGGACAAAAATGATTGCTACGTGTATTAAAAACGATGCAGATGCCAAAAATACAATTTTTAGAATTTCTTTCTGTTTGTCTGTTTATCTGCTTGTATGTCGGAGCTTCACGCCAATACTACTGAACAGATTTAGTTCAAATTTGGCAAAAATGTCCGTTAAAGAGCGGGGCGTGTTATAGAGTACAAATTAACACGCTATTGAGAGTGGGTGACGAGCTTATTGGAAATACATGTGATTAGATTAAAAAAAAAAATTACAAATACATTGTTTAGTTGCTGCGACACAATGTTGTTTTCCGACTTCCACGCGGACGAAGTCGCGGGCAAAGCTAGTGTTTTTTTAAATGTTTTCCTAATTGATTTGAAAAATGCGCAGTCAGAATTGCTTTTTAACGGTCGATTGTGCAGACGTCAATTTTTTCGCGTAGTCATGGCGATGTAATTTTCGTTGTTTTGCTATTATTGCCTTTTCTCCTGTTCTGTATACATTATAACATAATGCTGGTAATAGCCAGAACAAAAAAGAATATTATGTAATATTTATGCGTCGATGCCGACGATTTATAATTTTCACAATTACAGCTAGCTTAGGTATATGAAAATCTCACTACAGCTTACTGTTTAGCCGCTATACATATATCAGAAACTCACGAACTATGCTCATAATTCTGTACAACTATTTGTTGGCCACCGGTTAAGAATAAAGGATTCACTATATAAAACCAGACATTTCAGTATAAACTTAAATACCTATTTATTACTTCCTTCAACATAAACCACAAATATACTCTGTACATTTCCAATTATTCAATACACAATGATTTAATCTGTACTTACCTCCGGTTTCTGAATTGAGAATTCAGGATAAGCAATATTTAAGTAGTATTTGAGTACGAAGTTGTCAAAAAAAATGCTTTGAAATCCGTAATTTTTTTGACGACTCCGTACTCAAATGTTACTTATGTACTGCTTATCCTAGAATTCTCAACTCAGAAACCGGAGGTTACACTTGTATCTGAAGTGTAACCATTTAATCCAAAATTACACCTTAAGTATCATTTGATCTTCACACCTCGACGTCTCTGACAAGACTGCCGAATGACTTCCAATAAGTTTTTAATCATGAACGAATGAATAATCGATTGAGTGAATGTAAGTAATATGACAGTTACCAGAGACAGGCTAACATTTTACTATGCGACATATTCTGAATTCGTGAAAAAAAACAGCTGTTCTACAAGGTTAGTGGTACTAATCCGCAGGCCACAGTATCACTGATGACGGTTTTAAAGCAAGTGCTAAAATTTCAAAATTCGATAATTTTTATTTGCATGAAAAATTATTTTTATTTTAGTTTTTTCAAAAAAAATTCTTCATCCCTGCTTTAGTTACAAATTCAGAAAATTGTGCTGTTAATTCATGACCCCAAATATGACCTAAAATGAAAACACAGCTGTTCATAACTGGGGATAGATAGATTCTAGCGCTTTTTTTTCGAGATTTTGATCACCTATTTCTCTGAAACTATTGACTTTTGGAAAAAGTTGTAGAACAAAAGTTATTCATAATCATGAGTACTTTAACACGCTTTCGAATTAGTACCCCATTTCCGACTAACCTTGTATACATTTTGTTAAGCAACGTTGATTACGAACACGGATTCATAGTTTGTCCCATAGTAAAAGTTGTTCAGGATGATTAGCACAGTTCATGGCTTTCAGATGTAAAGTGATTATACCAGTCGTGCTGTACAGATTAACTCAATCTTCATTCCAAAAACAATATTTTTACAAAACTTAGCACGCACTGGCTTAGATTAAACTTCCAAACTAATTTATTCAAAACTAGCTTTAGCCCACGACTTCGCTCGCGTTAAAAAAACTCTTAGTACACTACTAAAGTTTCCATATTAATAATATAATTAAATCATGATTCGAAAGACAGGTGGCGCCATCTATTATCGTTATTGTTGTTTTCCTTTGGAACAGTACTTTTTTTAGGGATGAAATGTACCCTATGTCCGTCTCTGTACACCTGACAACATATATGCAAAATTTCAGGATGATCGGTTCAGTAGTTTAGGCGTGAAAAGGTAACAAATTTACTTTCGCATTTATAATATTAGTTACGATTAGGATAGACTAGAATTACTCATTTCTTTTTTTTAACGTCGACGTTACAAAAGACAGACCCCAAAAACGCCCGCCTTTGGGTCTTCATACCGCCTATAAAATAAGGAATTCCGGCAACTATTTCGTAACACCATAAACACAACAAACAGCGACAACTTCCCTTATCTTATCTCTCTTCCATAGAGTACCGAAACCCGAAAAATTTCAAATATTTCCTTATATTAAACAGGCACTTCAATTTCATGGTCTGTAACACCGATCCAGCATAATGGTTACGTCATAACCGTTCGTTTTCACAAAGGAAATCTGAAAGTCTACTGGTAACAGTGTAGCCAGTCAATTTTAATTTTCCTCGGCGGTACAGTCGAGAGGAGAGCGGTAGGATAAATGAGGATAGCTCTTGGAATATATAGCGTGTAAACGAATTCGTGTAATTCCGGTTACGTTACCGGTATACACCGTGGGCCTGAGGTATCCGAAAGATACCGTCGATTCCGATGCCTAATTGGAGAAGAAAAGCTACGATGTAGTTTGTTGAATAAAGCTTGATTTTCGAAATATTCATTATTTACGGAAATTCATAAATCGAAAAATATCTATGGTAACAAGTCTTATGAACGCGGCGTTGTGACTTTTGTCATAATATACCCCGCTCGCCGTATGTCTTATGTGTCGGGGAGGGTTGTGAAGTGAGAACTTTCTTATCCACTCACACAATCTAATATATAAAATTCTCGTGTCACAGTTTTCGTTGCCATACTCCTCCGAAACGGCTTGACCGATTTTGATGAAATTTTTTGTGCTTATCCGGTATCTATGAGAATCAGCCAAAATCTATTTTTCATCCCCCTAAACGATGCAAAAAAAAAAAAAAAAAAATTTTATATGGCAAAACAACGTTTGCCGGGTCAGCTAGTAATTTATAAATGTTGCCAGTTCAACCTAAGGTATTGTTTACAAGGAAGTACCAAAGTTAATTTAGTACTTCCTTGTAAAGACCGTAAAAAGAACAGAAAAAAATTGCCTGAATTGGACTTTCGTTGATATAACATTTGACTCATAATACCATCAGAAAGGCGTGGTTAAAATCTTTCGGTTACCTCGCGCCCACGGTGTATAGCGTGTAAACGAATTCGTGTAATTCCGGTTCCGTTACCGGTATCACATGGACGGAATTTAGAGTGATTAAAAATGAATTTATTTTTTCTTTTGTGTCTTGCGAAAATGGTAGGTTATCTTAACTAACTGATACGGATTCAATAAAAAATATATAATGATAGAACATTTCTATGCTACGCTTAAATGTGTTATCGGTAGCGGGAAGCAATATTGACAAAAGAGGGTAGTCGTCGATATGGATCGGCCTACCCGATGTTATAAAGGCGGTGGTCATTCGACGAAGCAGGAGCATTCCATGTTGATCAGCTGAAGAAGTCTGACCTTTTATATCTGACTAGCTTGTCCTTATTTTATGATCTTGTAATAATTGTGTAAAGTATTATATTGTGATCTAGTTCATGTTACTAATACTAACCCAAATACAAGTACTCTCAGTGGTGGAGAGTCTATGTTGGTTTTATTTACTACATTTACCTTGCTCGCAATCCTGACATACCGATATTAGCTGTAACTGTAATGATCGAAACACCCCTGAACAATTATGTTATTGTTTCTTTTACAAATGACTGCTTATTTCTGAAAGCACAGCGATACAACCGGCGCCATATCGCTCAGCTCAGTCAGTTAACACGGGGTGCTAAACAACTTTATTTTTAGTTTATTTTTTTAACCTTTTTCCCTTGCTGCCTCTGTCACCTACACCAGTCTGTGTCACCAGTTCGGATACACCCTATATAGGTAGTAGTGCATAAGTAAAAATTTTCAATATCAGAGTAAAATTAAACTACTGAACTCTGACTCTAGTACTGTGCGCCCATGAAACTCGATATTTATCGATAATTCCCTTTTTCAATATGGCGGGCGCTCATTCAGCTCGATATTG
Organism: Amphipyra tragopoginis; assembly: GCA_905220435.1. Taxonomy (NCBI): domain Eukaryota; kingdom Metazoa; phylum Arthropoda; class Insecta; order Lepidoptera; family Noctuidae; genus Amphipyra; species Amphipyra tragopoginis. Next base: position 10,675,012 of record HG992011.1, read on the forward strand.
TAATTTTAATAAAAGTTTCGAAGGAAACGCTTGCCGTTTTGTTCCTTAAGAAAATTCAATTCAATTTTTAGGGTATCTTGTTGAACGACCACCGATAAATGTTATTTTATAGATATGAGGGTAGTTTCATGTTGGTGATAACATTTGGCCAATGTTTGTGTTGGTACGTACTTGGGAAAGATTCGCTGTAACCTGTCAGTTTTCTTTGGTAGCATAAAATTGTATGACAAGTTTGGTGTCCCATTTCTTTGCAAAGTTAGCCTTATTACTATTTATTAGTCTTTATATATTTATGATCGCATTATTTGTCAAAATGTAGGGAACAGCTGATTTTTTTTTCTCGATTTCAGATTGGTCCCATAGTAAAAGTTGTTCATAATAGTTCATCATTATGACATGAACAACTTACTTTTACTATGGGACCAAACCCTGTAATGTAATGACCCCGGTAATGACCCCTTAAGATATCGTTAGTGTCTCACCAGTCATTCTGTATATTATACAAGGTTAGTCGGAAACGGGATACTAATCCGAAAGTGTGTTAAAGTCCCTTAACAATGAATAGCTTTTGTTCTACAACTTTCTCCAAAAGTCAAAGTTCAAAGTTCAAGAGAAATAGCTGTTCAAAGATTTCATAAAAAAGTCGCTAAAATCTATCTATCCTCAGCTATGATGAGTTGTGTTTGCATTTTAGGTCATATTTGAGGTCACGGATTAGAAGCTCCATTTTCTGAATTTGTAACTAAAGCAGGGATGAATAATTTTTGAAAAAACTAAAATAAAAATCATTTTATTTAGAAAAAAAACATCGAATTTAGAAATTTTAACACTTGATTTCAAACAGTCATCAGCGATATCGTAAGTGGGCTTCGGATTAGTACCCCCTTTCCGACTAACCTTGTATAAGGTCTTACTTTAATAATCCACGATATTTTGCATAGCGCCTTAGTGAATGCTGAAGAAAATGTAGATATCACTAAAAATGAAACCAGTTGGAAAAAAATGTTGTCATAATTTTTCCGTAAAACAGTCATTTCGTAACTTACTGGTTTCTAAGTTGTAATAACATCCGTGGATCTAGCAAGAAAATAGCCCCGCGCTCATTGATAGATAGCGTGCACAGATGTTTTTACAACTAAAAGAACCAGTAAATTAATTTATTGATTGATAAAATCATTTTTTATTTCAACTACGTAGTAATGTTATCATTAATCCCTACAAAACCGATCACAAAAGAACGTATTTTTTGCTTAGAACCAAAACAGTGCAGAAATGTGCTCATTGTTGTACTGTTTTTTATTTAGATAAATTTACCACAGAGGTTTAATGTCTCCCATTAAGTTTAATATAAAATGTTGGCATTAGATCAAAACTTGCTGAAAAAAAACTAACCGACTGAGCTGACTAGGTGAAAAAAAAAAACAAATGGCGCGCATTTTTTACCATTGTAAAACTTTGATACTTCATAATTATCAAGAAAAGTTTAAAAAATGTTATATACATATTTTATCACGGTAGGTAGATTGGTAGTTGAAAGAAAAGTAGATTACGCACCTTGCTAAAGTGAGTAATTAATGCACTGGTGTTAATTTAGTGCCCTCGCATGCGCTCGGGCACCAACATAACGCTCGTGCATTAATAACTCACTTTGCGCTCGATGCAACAATCTACTATTATACCATCATTTTTTTTTTGGTAATTACATCATCTTTGGGATTTACTAAAGCACTTTGCAAAATATCGTGGATTATTAAAGTAAGACCTTATTTATGATTGGCAATACTTTTTCGATGTCCTCAATACTCTGCATTGGTCGTCTAAGTTTTAAACAAACTTCTACACTACTTTCGCACTCGATAAGCAGAACTTTTCACATCATTTATCGATATTTTCCCCACATGCATGTCAACTGCTCACTCGCTTACAAAGTGCATGTACTAGTCAAGTACTAGTACAACTTTGTGAGTTACGGGGTCTACAAAGTTTCTGTAAGTTCTGAGAGTCTTTAGTTATACATAATTTAGTAGGTTCGTTAAAGTTTAGATCAGTATTTGATTATTACTTGCGTTAATGATGAAGGAAAACATAGTGAGGAAACATGCACATGCACATATCGGGGCTCAAAAAAGTTATCGATGGTGTCTGAAGTCTGCTAACTCGCATCAGGCCAGCTTGATAGACTAAGGCTTTAACCCTTCTCATCCTGAGAAGACGCCCGTGCCCAGTAGTTGGACAGCAATAGGCAGATTATTATTGCCTTTATTCATTCTTAAACATATAACGTCACCTTGTGAAAACCTCGGAAATGCATTTTGGTCATTTTTATTTTATCACGACATAGATCTGATACTTTAATTATAAAAGAGCAGCTCTATGCGAAATTATTTTGTAGGCACTGAAATTAAGCTTATATTGGGTATATAAAATTAGTAATAAATGTAATTGACTAGCTTTTACCCACGACTTCGTCCACGTGAAAGCCCACAGGAACGGTGCAATGACTGACATTCCCGAAGTTTTCACTCTAAGGCGACGATAAATTACATTTTTAAATAATTCATTTTAAAAATTAAAAAAATAGTAGCCCACCGGCATTTTGAACAGGGTCCAAGCTACCAGTGGTCAGGGCCTCAGAGAAAGGAACTTCCTAACAATACGCGCCGTGTCCAGAAGTACCGCTTTATGTACCAAGTCCTTGATCCAGCCGCCCAACGAGAGCCTCTTTGGATGTTGGTCGAGGCTCTTGGCTATTAAACCATTGGCCGGAACGACTATCGGCACAATGATTGCTGAATCAACATCCCACATGGCGACAAGCTCGTGTGCCAAGTCTTGGTATTTAATTTCTTTATCTTTCTCGGCTTTCACAAGGTTCTCGTCATGCGGAACAGTGATATCAACAATCACTGTGAGACGCTCTGATCGATCTATCACCACTGTCAGGCTTATTGGCAACAATAGCCCTATCGGTGATGATAGATCGATCCCAGTACAATGTGACATGACCATTCTCGAGAACTGGGTCGGGCACATACTTGTAGTATGGTACCTACTTCTGCGTCCACAAGGCCGTATTTCAGATCAAGTTGCTGGTGTATAATCCCAGCTACGAGGTTGTGCCTGTGCAAATAGTCACCGTTGGCAAGACGAGAACAACCAAAGATAATATGTCGGATAGATTCACCGGGACAGTGGCATGACCGACAGATGTCAACCGTGCCGTATATAGACAGATTATTATTATAAATTGGTGAGTGGAAGAATAACCCTTCTTACCCCTTTTTAATCGTCGGAAAATCCTCATGGATACCCTCCGTCCGGGGATGGCAAAGGGTTAAGCTGCAGTCCTACCGGGTAAAAACCCACGGTGTTCTTTCTCTTGAGCTATTGCTGGGGTCATAGTGGTAGTAATTCCCCGGACGAACTCCTTCACAAGGAGCTCTATTATTTTAACTACTGGTTTTCGTAGTATTTTTTTTATTTATTTTTTCTAGCCTTTGCCCAGGAGTGGGACAGCAAATGTCCCACTCCTGGGCAAAGGCCTCCCCTCATTCCTTCCACTTTCCTCGATGTTGTGCCTCATCTCGCCAATTCCTGAGGCAGCCATCCGAGGCGTCCCGCCATCTTCTTTTCGGTCTGCCGCGACCCCGTCTAACAGTGTAGTATAATATAATTTTATTATAGTAGTATACATGAAGATACTGCTGTTCACAGAATCTCTAATCCCTGAACCGCGTTTCACTACACCCACGCCACGACAAGATTTAATATAGGTAGTTAGTCTAATCTTGGCATCATAATTCATATCACGAGCGGAGATTACTACTGTATTGTTGGAGTATCGATTATCTGTCAAACTTGTATTCGAATAAAATCGGATGCCGAATAAGATCGTTTACTACTCTTGACGTCATTCGTTCGTTTTGCCTAGCCTTTCCCCAAGTATGTTGAGGTAACTGCCATTCTAACCAGATGCGGTTGAATACCAGTATTTTACACGGAGCGACTGCCATCAGACCTTCGCAACTCAGTAACTGGGCAATGCTGATATCCTAAGGCTAGACCGGTCGTGAGACTTTTGGACTTCGGACTATGCGTAACAACTGTCATACTCGTAGGTATTCGTATGACACCCGGTACCGGCGGTTTAACATGCTCTCCGCGGCAGGGAGGGGTCTCGATGTGTAACGAACGGTCATCCAGCCAAGGACTAACTGCGGCAAACGCAGCTTAACTTGGAAATTGTAATGTAATCTATAATATATATAAAATTCAAAGTCCTGACTGACTAACTTAGTCATCAACGCACAGCCTAAACCACTAAAGCTGGAAATATGAAATTTGGACATTAGGTTCCTTACGTGACGAAAACATCCACTAAGAAGGGATTTCTCGAAATTCAACCCCTAAGGGGGTGAAAATGGTGATTAACGTTTGTATGCAAGTCCGTCATTTTTGAAGTAAGAAGCATGAAATTAAGTATTAAGGTTTCTGGTTAGGAGTAAATGTACACACGGGTTTAAGCGTTTTTGGAAATTCAACCCCTAAGGGGGTGAAATAAATGTTGTAAGTTTGTATGAAAGATCTGGTACTTTTGAAGTAAGAAGCATGGAATTCAATATATAGGTTACTGGTCAGAAATAAACGTACACATATTTGAGGGTTTTTGGAAATTCAACCCCTAAGGGGGTGAAATAAGTGTTGTAAGTTTGTATGAGAAATCTGGTACTTTTGAAGTAAGAAGGATGGAATTCAATATTTAGGTCACTGATCAGAAATAAACATACACGTGTTTCAGGGTTTTTGGAAATTCTACCCCTAAAGGGGTGAAATAGAGGATAAAAGTTTCTACGAAGTTAAAAGCATGAAATCAAATAACAGGCTTTCTAGCTAGGTATAAATAAACGTTTTTTAACGTTCTTGTAAATTCTACCCCTTTTTTTTTTTTCGTGGGAAAATCCTCATGGATACCCTTCGCCTGGGGAAGGCGAAGGGTTATGCCGGACTCTTACCGGCTAAAAACCCACGGTGTTCCTTCTCCTGACCCTTGGCCGGGGTCGCGGGATTCGTAGCTGCATGCACCGCAACCCCGGCAGGCCTCGGTCCGCCAGCCTCTAGCGGACCTCTCCTTCTGTGGGGCCTTGCCCCACGTCCTCCTGAGAGGCGCGCACGGAACACATGCGCGCCGCCTTCTCGGGCCTGTTACTGGTCGGGCGACGGGTCCCCCAACCTGTCGCCCGCAGGCCACACACTAGGGTGGCCGGAGATCGTCGCGCGCCCTCCGGTGGCGCCCGGTGCGTCTGGCGCGGGAAGGGAGAGTGGCTGCCGCCTCTCTCTCCCTCTCCGCTCCCTCCTTGGTCGCCATCACCACCTCGCAAAAGGAGGCGACGGCTTCCCACGCACTCTCGCTCCCGACCATGGACAGAACCACGGCCGGAATTCTACCCCTAGGGGTGAAATAGAAAGTGAAAGTTTTATGTAAGATAAAACCATGAAATCATAATAATATCTTTTGATTGCGTGAACCGATTGCGACAAAGCGTGTGTGAAACGATCTCATTTGTGGCCGTCAGTGACTAACCTTAGTCTTATAAAAAACATGAGAGTCCACCTGAGGGGAGATGTTTCTGCTGGACAGTTTTCAGATCTTTTACTCAAAATAGGAAATGGTGATTACCCAGAAGTGGATAATAAAATAATTCTCCCTACAGAGTTAGGCACAATTGTGATCTCTGTAGAAGAGCTCATAGTTAAGATCTACCCAGATATTAGTAATATCCACGACAAACCTGGACCTGACAAACCTGGACAAACCTGGAGTGGACTCAGTGATAAACAATGATGACGCCATACTTTACCCGGTTGAATTTCTTAACACACTGCAGCCTGCCGGTCTCCCAACTCACATATTAAAATTGAGAGTTGGAGCCCCAGTTATGTTACTGCGTAATTTAAACCCGCCAAAATTATGCAGTGGCACCAGGTTGCGAGTGAAAACATTGCAACGAAATGTAATCGAGGCAACTATCCTGACCGGTTGTTCCCGAGGGGAGTCTGTGTTTATTCCGAGGATTCCTTTAACACCATCGAACTACCTTATTGCTTTGTTTGGGATATTGTCAGTTTGTATATTCAATTAAAATGATTGATTCTGAAAAAAAAATATCTTTCGTTTCCTGTAGGCCACGCGGGCGAAGCCGCGGGCAGAAGCTAGTCCTATATAAAGTTGTACTGCCTCGTGTTTAATATTTAACCTTTTTTTCCTATTGGACTGCTGTAGGTGGTCCTAGGGGACCCTTCCTACGTAACCGGGCAGTTATTGGCGAGACCTGAAGGGTCTCCAGCCAATGGGGGGGAAGTAAAATACTTAACCTAAGCTAACTACTTGTACTACACTAACATCATGACTACCTGCAACAACAGCACTAAGGGCGACCCCTAGTGGGACTCGGACCTCGGCTTAGGGCGTTGCTGGCGGGGACTTAGGGCTGAGCTGAATTATCAGTGTGAACATTTAACCTAAACACCTTTTTAAAGTATGGGCTTAAACACCATTTTTAGGGTTCCGTAGTCAACAAGGAGCCCTTATAGTTTCGTAATGTCCGTCCGCAACACAACGCAGCTCAGAGACTCTTAGTACTAGAAAGCTATAATTTAGCATCATCATCATCATTACATATTAATCACGCCGACAAAGTGGTAAAACAGAACAATGAAAAAAAATTTTTTGGGTTACCTTCTGTACAATCTTTGTCTAAGTTCTTCTTTTATTCTTCACCAGAGTGCAGCAGCTGTAATTAACTCTAACAGTTGCAAATCCATTGTTATACGGAACAAAAACACAATTCCTTTTGTATTTCTATTGCACTTTGAAACAATAGAAAACAATTTTGAATATTAATTACCATTTTAATAACGTTTCTTCCTTATGAACAATATTGTGTTCCCGCCATTTTCCCCACCGGATAAAAAGTTCTTAGTTTTTAAATTAGTTAATTAGAAAGTACAGTCAGCGATAAAAGTGGCTGAACATTTAGTTTTCTTAGCGTAATTGGAAAACTAATTGATATAAAATAATAACTTTAACATATACTTAGAGTTGTATCTAGATTCTTTTACAATAGGCATGTTGACAGCATCATTAAATTGCAAATCTAATTAGTCTGCCAGTTAGAGTTTTTAAAAATAATGGACACGTATTTTTTCTTTTGTTAAATCTATGAATATTTGGAAAGACAAAACGCATTAAAACTCGAGAGTGGGGGCTTGTGACGTCAGAAGCAAGTAAAAATTGTACTTGCTTGTGACGTTTTGCCAATTTTAAAAGTGTCGTATCTTCGTAAATTTTGGTTTACGTAAGAAAAGAAAAAATATAGGTCAAATATTTTTTGATAATCTAACTGACGGACTAATTAGATTTTTTTCAGTCAAATACCCTATTTGAAACTCTATCATACTTTTTTGGTTTGTTGGAATTTTTGGAATACTGCTTGGAACCTTTTATTGACCTGTCGAAAGCAGATGTGATCTGGTACTTAAAAAAACATTGACTCCGACTTTAACAACCCCATATCATATTTATGTTAAACCATCCCCATGAGAAGTTCTCTTCGTAGAAGTTATCTCCTTCACCGTTTGCCCAACACTACTTAAACAGCAGTCAATCTCCCCAAACCATTAATTCCCAAATCACAACCTTTCCAAATCCAACCGTAAACTGGCGAAATTTCGCATAAAACACGTTTCACCCCTCAAGGTGCAAGTGGGAACCTGGCAACTGCCAAGGAATGTGGAACTGGCACAATCCGGCAACTGGCACGCAAATGGGCTCAGCGCAAGCTTCATTAAGATAAAGGTACTCGTTTACAAGCCGGGTAACGGAATAAAATGATCATTGTCCCCCACCCCTGGGAGTCAAATTAGAGTCTTGCGGTGTTTCGACAGGTTTTTAGGGTTATGTAACAAATTGTTTTTGTCATTTTAAAGAGGATCGTTAAGGCTAGGTGATTTTATTGCATGTACAGTCAACGGCAGAAGTGGGTAAATATTTAATTTTATTACGTCACAGTTATGCTTTTATAAAAAAGTGTATAAAAATATTTTCCGAATATACATGGTGGAAAATAATCCTGCAGTTTTGGTCCTATGGTAACAAATGAATAGAATAACATTTTCTAACGGAATATAACATTATTTTTGTTTAGATGACATGACCCCTTATGAGTTAGCCCAAAAATGTATCGAGGTTGAATGAATGAATATTTCAGAATGAATTATCTCAAAGTTCATATTTTGTCTAAAGGAGATGTTTCAGAAATGTATGAGTCCTGTGCTAGCACCATGTACACTATATGTAAATATATAGGGCTACTGGTAATTCGACGTATTCCTTGCACCACGTTATAGGGGGGGCTTATATGCAATAAATTTAACCCCACATATGTTCTACGAAATTCAATGGATTTCGAGATATTGCAATTTTTATATTATTTTTAATAATACCCAGAATGAAGAAACCTGACCATTTTTTTCGCCTTCTGGATATCCTCATGGATGTCCTCCGTCCTGGAGGTGGGCAGAGGGGTCTGTCAGACTCTTACTGACTAAAACCACCCCATGTTCCCCGTGTTCCCTCGCACACTTAGGTCCTAACCTAACCTACCTAACCCTGACCAAACATAACCTAACGACCTGACCTAATCTAATCCTGACATTTAGAGGACAGTTGGTGCCCGACAGACTGCTGTTTAATCTCTACGCGAGGATTATGCAATGAATTGCACTTAACGCGCCATCTGCGTGCTTGTAGAGATCGATTTTTCAGAAATCGCCTTTGTCAGTATTATAAGACATTTTTACATTAGTTTCTAAATATTTTTCGAACGTCTATACCTCGTTGGATAGCTGATTAAATAACGATGTTTGTCTTGCATTTTGTACACTTAGTGTCATAATAAATTTTTGAGATAAACATCATTCTTTATCGTGTACCTCGACGATTTTCTAATATACTTATTTAACTTTTAATGGTTACTTCCAATTGGATATGGTCATTAAGAACAGTTAAATACGCAGAAAGCTTGGTAAAAGTATCAGCTACAAGCTAATATCATAATCAAAGCCGATCAATTTGATATTTTAGAGATAAATAGTGTTTAAGAAGGAATTCTGGGTATTATTAAAAATAATATAAAAATTGCAATATCTCGAAATCCATTGAATTTCGTAGAACATAAGTGGGGTTAAATTTGTTGCATATTAGCCCCCCTATAACGTGGTGCAAGGAATACGTCGAATTACCAGTAGCCCTGTATATAGCTATACAACAAAGTAACCGTTTTTTAATGTTAATTTTCTATAATTTTACTTCGCCACTTTAGAACATGCTTTTATTTCTTTTAGAACATGCTATACAACAAAGTAACCGTTTTAATGTTAATTTTCTATAATTTTACTTCGTTTAATTGTACATTTAAGATATCTTGGTCAAGGAAAGAAACACAACACATAAAAATATGGTGGATCGAAATTATGTAAAACTAGCTTTCGCCCGCAGCTTCGCTTGCGTGAAATTTTGAACCCGTTAAGTGACGATTTTCCATACAAACTTTCATCCCCTATTTAACTGCCTTAGGGGTTGAATTTCGAAAAATCCCTTCTTAGTGGATGCCTACGTTACAAAAGGAATCTACTGTCAAAATTTCAAGTTTCTAAGCCCAGCGGTTTAGGCTGTGCGTTGATAGATCAGTCAGTCAGTCAGTCAGCTTGTCCTTTCATATGTATAGATGTTATTTTGACATGTCATAGGATGGAAGGATAGGTTTATGTATGACTGTCAAAGTTGTCAAACTCATGTCAATGTCAAACACAACTGTCATGGCTGCCAGAAAAAAAGGGTTAACATTTAAAAAACGTCCCCAAATAATAATTCCAGTACAAGAGTACTCTTCTTCAAATTAATTTATTTGTATTTTTGTGGAAATCCCTATTTTTTTCCTATTTTTCTATACATATACTGTACATAGTGGTGGCCCAAAATCAAATATCTCCTTCATATTATTACTATTCTGTAAAGAATTCACTTCTCTATCTATTTATTAGCAAAACAATAATCAGCAATTTTTTATTCAGAGATAATTATAACCAGGACCATATCGTACAAAGGCACTGCTTATTTTTTTTGTTAATCTCTTCCAGCAGACCTGTGTCTTTTATCATTGTACTGTTTCCAACTGTTATCTAAGGCGTGAATTACACAGAAGTGGCATATGGTGCAGACACGGCGCAGGCGCGTCGCTTTCATACATTTTTAAACTAGTCTTTATTGGGTATATGAAATTCGTAATAAATATTATTTATTTATTTATTTTATTTGGTCTACCAACAATTGTTTACACAAACATCTTGCACATAAAAATAACATTAAAACTTTAAGCAGTGTAACAATTACTTAAAGGTAAACACCACATGAAGTAAATTATATTAGTAATAATTGTAAGCTAAGTAGGTATACATTTAAAGTTTACAAGACAACTTAAAACTAAGAAAAAAATAAATGTAAGTATTTGTTTTTATTATAACACTGCCCAGATTTAGTAAACAATGCTTTACAACAAATCACATAAACAGTCCAGAATTTTAGATTTCTGCTTAGTGAGGGAATCAAAGTGAAAGTCGATTACGTCGCTGCAACTATTTAAAACCCTACAGAACCTGGCACATGGAGAGTTAGATCCCAACACCGTTCTTCTCTGGGGGGGACAATACGGAGTCATAGGTCTACGTGGAATTCTTGAAGGAGCGCGAAATTTAAAAAGTGCAAGCAACGGTGGTGAGTCGATAACTCCTTTCAGGATTTTACAAGCAAACATTGCGTCGTTTAAACGCCTTCGCTCTTCTAATGTTTGCATGTTAATTTTTTTTAATCGGTCTGTAAAAGAAAGAGTTTTTTTAGCAATACCGATTGAAAAAGCTAGATGCCAAGCAAAGCGTTTTTGGACGTTTTTTATTAACTAGCTTTTGCCCGCGACTTATTCCGCGTGAAAGCCCACAGGAACCTTGCAATGACCAAATGCTGCCGAGGTTTTCACTCCCGGGCGACGATATGAAACAATCCATAACGCATCCATCCCCCACAAATCCATGTATCCCCGTATCATATTCGCCTCATACTGTCGGAGAGACTGGCCTATTTTGAGCCGCGCACAAGGCGGCATCACCAATTGACCTACAGTTAAACCTTGACATTCAGGTCAGACAAAAGTTTGCAGTATATTTACCGCCAGCTTTGTTTGTAAAAGTTCAAAAACATCTGGTTTAGAGGACACTATTCGGTGAAATAAATATGCAAGTAGGTAATACAGAGTTAATTTTCAAAATGTAGCCAAATTTTCAGCGGCGCGGTTCATAATCAATATCGAAAACAAGAAATTAAAATAATAACAAAAAACATTTCTCCATCTCTAGGATTTCTCTTGTATCGTGGGTGCGTTTACAGACACACATCTTCACATGCACAAACGCTCAGAGCCGGAATACCTATCTATAGGCCATACAAATATTTGTTCCGTGCGGGAATCGAACTGGCGACCTGTAGCGCAGAAGCCAATCGCTCAGCCACTGCACCAAACGCGTCATCAAATGCTATTTAATGAATGACAGTATTTATCACAGATTAATGAAGTATTTGTGACAGATTTGTGTACTAAAAAAAATAATAATAAATTGTTAAAGTCGCAAAACTAAAATCGCAAGTTCATGATGGTAGTGGAAGTATATTTAGTTAGCGTAAAACAGTTTTAGTTGGTGGGGCAAAGCTCTATGCAAAGGCTGGCATTGTCCTTTCCAATTCAAAGCTGCGTTTTTAGGGTTTCGTACCCAAAGGGTAAAACGGGACCCTATTAGATACTAAGACTCCGCTATCCGTCCGTCCGTCTGTCACCAGGCTGTATCTCAAGAACCATGATTGTAAGACAGTTGAAATTTTCACAGATGATGTATTTCTGTTGCCGCTATAACTACAAATACTTAAAAACAGAATAAATAATGGTACGGAACCCTTCGTGCGCGAGTCCGACTCGTACTTGGCCGGTTTTTAACATTCTTATTTAAATATGTTTATTTTGATATAACATTCATGTTATTTTTTAAATATCTCGATTTTTTGCTCTTTCCTTTCATTAAAAATGGTCCAATTTCGATATTGGCATGCACCTCTAATTTTCGGATTCATGTGCAAATAAGAATTTGATTGTCTCTCGACGGTGAAGATAAACATCGTCAGGATATCTACACATCTGAAAGGGCTTCCATAAAGTTCTCGATGGTGTGTGTGTGTGTAGTCCGCCAATCCGTAAAAGGGGGCCTACTCCCTAAGTCCGTCAACGAAGTTGGTCACCCGTCCGAAAGTAGCCCGAAACGTAGGAGTTAACAAAACAAGTGTCAAGTTCAACTTTTCGGGCGAGAAAATACACATCGGTAGTAGGGACAACTGTTAAATCGTGTTGTCATTCATTCTTAGTTCGGGCCCCGAAATAATCGTATGTCCGTAGGTGATAGGGAGTAGGAAACGCTCGTTACTAAGACCGAAACCACGGACTTCGTGCTTAGGGAGTAGACCCCCAGGTTAGCGAGGTGAACTAAAACCTAAACTCTTCTCATTCTGAGAAGAGGTCCGTGCCCAGTATTAAGACAGTAATGGCCTGATTATGTTGTTAAGTAATTTATTCTCTTGTGATCCACGAAACCTCGACAAAGACATTTATTCTTTACAGCACAAACACTAGGAAGCGGTGAAGGTTGGGCGTTATTGGCGGCTGTCTTATTTATTTAATTATTTGGAAAACCAACAGCTTTAACTATAAAATATATAAAACAGCTTATGCCTTATTCAGCCAATTAAAGGTCTTCACTGATAGAATCAACTTAATACATAACCTATGTGGACAACTAAAAACTAACCAAGATGCATTAGGTATACAAAATAAATTAGCCAACTACACTTCATTCTACATAAATTTTAAATATGAAGTAGTAGCATAACACTACATCATCATCTGCCTAGCCTTTTCCCAACTATGTTGGGGTCGGCTTCCAGTCGAACCGGATGCAGCTGAATATCAGTATTTTACATGGAGCGACTGCCTATCAGACCTCCACAACCCAGTAACTGGGTAATACGATACTCTTGGTAAGACTGGTTGTCAGACTTTCTGGCTTCTGAGCAACAGTAACGACTGTCAAAGATCTACAAATGACAGCCGGGACCAACGGCTTTACGTGCTTTCCGAGGCACGGAGGAAACTCGCTATGGTAAATGGTCACCCATCCACAGACCAACCTCGGCAAGCGTGGCTTAACCCGGAAGATCGGTCTATGCGGCTGTAATTATTTAGCCACGAGCTCCTCCTCGAGTAGCATAACACTACAATTAACCACTAATTCGCCTTAGATATAAGATGGTCGGTACTTATTTTACTCGTAAGTTACTTAACAGTTATACGGAATTTGCACCGCTATACAATACGGCTGACGTATCTTGGCGAGTTTGAAGTTAATTGTTTGGCTGCGCAGTGAATCTTTTAGAAACGAAATTGTCTACTGCGCAGCTAATCAGCTAACTTCAGACTCGCCAAGATACGTCGGTCGTATTATTATTATTATCTTGTATCTCTTTGGACATCACGGCTCATCTTCCGTGCGAAAGATGTCCGGTCCTTTGGAAGGCATACACGGGGACACAGGTCCAACGCGCAGAGGCCCCTTTGAGAACTATAATCTAAAGTGGGATGGGGCACCAACCCGGGACTATCCACGGCTGCACTATTGGAGTACAGTCATGGACCGTCCCAGGTGGGTGCAAGACTATTGTAAAATATGGTGAAAAATGTCTGGTCTATGGGAAGGGGTGTTAGGTGGCCTAGATAACTTCTATTGCCGGAAGAAAACGGCGTCTGCCTTTCAACATTTAAAATTGAAGTTTTGGCAGACGGTGACTCGCCAGCTCACTAGCTGGGCCCCCTGAAATGCCGCCAGTACATAGGCGAAGGGGGCAACAGACGTGTGAGCGGTTATTATTATTATTATATTTTATTCAATAAGACAACTTTGGTCCAGAATACTTGTTAGTACAGCTTAGGATATATATGTTAGTACCTACATCAATTAAATTACGCATTACCTACATTAAAAACATTAATAAGTTACATTACATTAAAAACAATTAATAAAATTTAAAATGTCACCCAATTAAAATATTTATGTATACATATATGTATTGTATGTTATGTTAAATTGACGTTAAAAAGAACTTAGAATTCTAGTCTATTTTGAATAAACGAGTTTTGAGTTTTAGTTTAAAAGAGTGTATTCCACGATCTTTTCTGAATCAAAGAAGATTCGCGGTCGTGCAAAAATATTTCTGGTGTGTCCACTATCCGTAAAATAAATATGAAAAAAATATACTAGGGAAGCAGACCACCCGCCAAAGGCACGTCCCCAAATATTTCCCTTTCTTCAGCTATTTCATAGATATTTTTACACAAACGCGCCGAAAATTCGGGTCTTCACCTTTTGTACGGCGCTGAAAAAGCGAAAGGGATTCGCATTCCTTCGGGTTTTGACTATATTAGGATAGTTTTTGACACTATACTATCTACATATTTACCTATTTATTGATTTACCAACAATTCGGTGTGTTAAGTTTTTTTTTGGTTTTTATTTTTTCATTATGTTTAGGCACTCTATTTTAGGAAACTGATTTGAATATTTTTGTTTACTACGCGGCAGTAAACTTTTGCTAGTGATGACGTCACGGAGTAGCGTGAATAGTTTTAAAGTTGATTTCTTTGACAACGTCTGTTAGGTCAGGTCATATCAATAAAAAAGGTGTATTTGAAAGTTAATTAGCAACGTTAGCAGCTGCCTAAAATGCGTGATCATAAAACCCAGTTTCATAATTACTTCGCTCTATTTTTAAAAACCATATTTTTTCATTTCAACTCGTGTAAATATTTAATTTTTGTAGCTATAATATTTTAGTTTTACTACAAGTGTATGTGTGTACGTCTAGGATTAGCGACTGAAAATATGATACGTATTTTTAAGGTTTCACAGCGTACTAAAGATTATATTATAACCTATAATATTTTGGTGTGTACACACGGCTACACATCAAGCTATACAAAACCAGTTTATCTTGGCGTCGCTTTGTATAATCTTTTCGCACAAGTAACGGTCAGCTTATACTGGTTTTGCATAGCTTGAAGTGTAGCCGTGTGTACAATGTCCAAAAAATAGGTATATAGCTGGCTTTATATTAAATTTGGGGATATACCACCAATGATGATCTGTGAATGTAAAATAGATACTCTTATCTAATGTTAATAACAATATTGCGTTCAGCGTGGTTACGCTCCTCGTTTTAAGTAGTTTTTTACTCTCTTGTAAAGTAGCCATTTTTGACTTCCGAACTGTTAGAACTTCAACGATATGTTGAATTTTTAAATGCATTAAAAAAGGAATTACAACATTCGCGATATAAATATTGAGTTAATAAGAAAAACCAGCTACTAAACCGTCAATTAATTTGAAAAGATATAATAATTCTCCGACCTACAGAACCATCAGCGCTTCGGTCTCGGTAACAATTTATTCAGCAGATGTCTTCGCTACTTATCTAATCTCGGCACTGTCATCAAGAGGTCTCGTGAAATGAAAACGCACCCAAATGACAAAAACTTTTTACTTTTAATCGAAAGAAGAGTTTAGTGAGAGTATCTAGATAGAGATCAACTACGATAAGGTCGTATACATAAAGGAAGCAGGGAACCAGCGCCGACCTACCAGCGCTTATCGGTACCGGTCCGTGCAGGTAACCGCTACATAAAGGAAGCGGGTAGAAGCAGGGACTGGCATTTTTTAACAAAAATACGCGTTGTTCCCTTGCAAATACAGCAACAAATGACGGTCTACCAGCGCTGAAACTTGTCGGCGAAGTTCGGAGCTTGACGGCGCTGGTTTGCCACACAGTATAGAAACTACCTGCACCGACTAACTGCGCGGAACAGCACCGACAAGCGCTTGCTGATTGGCGTCGGCTACCCGCTTTCTACGTGCATACGCACGAATATGGCCCACCCTTCCATTGACACTGCAAGTAAACATGTGTCTTCTTCTTCCTTTGCCTTGACCCATTATCTGGGGTAGGCTCTCCTTGTCTGCCTTCTCCATTTATGTCGATCCAGAGTCGTTGCGGTTTCTGTTTCGCTCTCTTTTAGATCTTTCTGGACTGTTGTCAGCCAGGTGGTGGGGGGTCTTCCGCGATTTCGCGTCACTGGCATTAGGTTAAGGGCTACTCGCACCATGTGGTCTTCTGGGCGGCGTAACACAATACATGTCCGTACCATCGAAGGCGTTGCTCTTTCTTTAACCTTCTCAACAATGGGGGCAATTTTGTAGCCGCCTCGGATGTGTACGATGTGTGCAAGTAAACATGTGTGAGAAAGAATATTTACATCGCGTCATTCGTTCAGCGCAGATGTGTGCATTCTGCAACTTTAGGCCAAACTTAAACATAAACATGGATCAGTCGCTCGACAGATTTGACGTCGCTAATTAACAGTACAGTACCGTTTGGAGGTTTGTATGAATGGAACACGTGCGCCTTGTCGAGTGGTCACTTTAATTATGCACTAATCGAGCAATAAATCTACTGGCAACACTTTGCCCGACCTGGGGATCGAACCCAGGACTTCACGCTCAGCAGTCGCGTTTGCGATCACTAGACCAACGAAGCCGTCACTTAATACATTGAATTTTAGTTCTTGCATACTACAATTAGCCAACTTTAGATTTCTATAAAACTCGACCATCTGTAATGCACTACAATTCTCGCAAACAATAAAATTCATTTCATTTCATCTCTCATGAACCAGAATCCAGCTTAATGTATCTCCTCATACATCACGCTGAATACTTTATGAACAGCTTTGAAGCAAGCTGGAAATAATATTGTGCTCTTTATTTAACTCAGCTCGTACCAAAAATGATTCTGAAACTGTCATCGCAATAAGCATGAAAATTAAAAATAAAACACAACCGGTATGAAGAGGTACGCAGAGTTCCGCTGTTGAACTTGTACAATTTTCCTTATAGGTGCTATTCCACCGGCGACTGCAAACTGCAGACTGCAACCGCAGACCGCAAGTCGCCATCGGAATAGCGCCTTTAAGGTGTGCACTTTAAAGGTGCTATTCCGACAGCGACTGCAAAACTGCAACTGCAGACCGCAGCCGCAGATCGCACCGCAAGCGATACTACTGTTGCAGTTTGCGGTCTGCAACCTGTCTCGTACTTCTACCTTAACGGGAATAACATCATCATAATCATCATAACATCACGCCTCGTTCCCCGAAGGATTGACAGAAGTGTATAGTACACCCTCATTTGGACGAAGTTACACGAAAAGGATCCAATCCACAACATGGTCAAAAATGAATTAAGTGCACCAAACTGATGCTAAATATACTATCGGCCAGTAAAAAAGATCCATCCATCCACATACATACATTAACTAAGGGCCAAAACACACTTAGCGTATCTTACGCCGCGTACTGCGCAAGATACGCGACGAAAAATACGCTTAATGTGGCTGTAGCTGCTGAAAATACGCCGAATATAGTTAAGACCCATGACGTATGTCGCTCCGACGCTCCGACGCTCAGAATAAGTTTAGCATCGCACTAAATTGTATGGAGTCGCACGGCGCAGCGCCCACGGCTGACGCAATGATGCACGTTATTGTAGTACGCAAACGGATTTTGTCGCTCCGTCTTGCGTCACCATGGGCGAACCGCCTGACTTAATAATATCAATCAAACGCAAGATGCGCGCGAAACTTCTAGACCTTATTACGCTCGACGTAAGACGTAAACTTGGAGTTTTTTCTGTTTGACTGCTTGTAGATGGTCCTTGCGAACCATTTCTACGTAACCAGGTAGTTATTGGCAAGACCTGATGAAGGGTCTCCAGCCAAATAAGCGTGGTGACGCCGCGCAGGAGTATTTTTATGTAGCGCGATGCATACGTGTGACACGACGAAAGATGAGCTGCGCAAGATATGCTGCGTTTTTTATTATAACTTTCGCGAGAAACATTCATAATATTACGGTTTACTCAAGTGCATTTCGTGCAGTTCAACTCGCGACCTCGCCGCATGTTCAGCTCATGACTAAGGGCTCCGTTTGTGTCCGAAACTAGTCGAGCAATCAGTAACGTGAGTAAACCGTAAATAATCATAAATATATGCTCAATGTGTCTGCAGCCTAAAGCGAAACAGGCGAGCTTGATAAATAGTTTATTTATTGACATCGGCGGCGGCGAGTGCTACTAGACCGCCATCATTTCTTAAGGATCGGATAAGTTTTATAGAACACAAGAAAGAAGGCATCATCTTTTACCTGTTTTACGGCATTGTTTTGAAACCTTTTAGTGCTTTGGAAAGCAGTATTCAAATATATTTGGGATAACGGTGCTTGCATACAGAAACGGGTTCCCGGTACAGACAAGTCGTTATAGATCGCTACCGATCGGTGCGGGTAATGTTTTAAAACTTTCGCGATTTGTACACGTTATAAAAATACTGATTCGGGTCTAATAGCGTTAAGGTGGCTTCCCACGGTGCGTGATATCGCGTACTGCGACGCACGAGCTCACGCCGGCGCACCATGGGAAGAGACTCGTCTGTAGTAACGAAGACGCGTGCGTAGGGGTGCGTTGTATCTGCCGCGCCGCGAGTCATTGGTCAATGGTGCGGTGTCAGTTCTCTTTCACTTAGCATTTTGAAATGACATAAAAAATAAACTTTAAAAAAAAGTAAAAACCGACTTCAAAGAAATACTAAAAGGAGTAAAATAATTACCATAATATAAAATTAACAGTTTCAGAAGTCGGTGGCTTCTATTTGTTTTAGTGTAGAGTTGCACCGACTTCTGAAACTGTTAATTTTATATTATGGTAATTATTTTACTCCTTTTAGTATTTCTTTGAAGTCGGTTTTTACTTTTTTTTAAGTTTATTTTTTATTAAAAACGTTTTAGTGTCATAATTTTAACACCCTCCTTCATAACCCTTCTTTTTGGCTTTGACGTAGTCGGGCATAAAAAGTCCTTTCAAATGATACCTTACACGATATAATGAAAACATTCCAAAGGGGGGGAGGGGGGGACACGCACCCCCTCCTCTTTTCAAGTAGTCAGTTCCCAACAACAAATATAAACAAAGCAATATTAGTGATTTGAGAATTTTGCTTTGATCCGACGAGGAGTTCCGTTCCATATCTCTGAAGTTCATATTCTGATCATAACAAAATTTAAATGGGACCAATCGGAAAGTATACCCTTCCGAACAAAAAAAGAATTTTTCAAATCGGTTTATAAATGACGGAGATATGAGGTAACAAACATAAAAAAAAAAAAAACGAATTGAGAACCTCCTCCTTTTTGAAGTCGGTTAAAAATAGCTTGGAATCACGCATCTACGTTGACAGACATGCACCGTCGGAAGAGCCTCGGTGCAGTGCATGGCTATGCGTGGTCGTCGGCTGTGCGTGGACCTGTGTGCGTCGACTTAATCGCCTTAGACCGGTTTATACGGATTTAAGATTGTTTAAGATTGTAATGTAACAGACGGCCCTAGGATCTCCTGAGAGCACGTCTGCTACACCAGTTGTAAAGAATGTGTAGGGCATTCAATACCTAGTACATAAAAACAATAATAAAGTGCTTATACGAGTAAGAGTCAGCATAGCTTTACGTCCCTTGCAGTAGTCAGCGAGTTCCTTCTTGTATTCACAGCGTTCGTCGATGGCCCACACAGCCATCTGATGGAAACCGGCGGCAGCAGACAGACCGGCTGTAGCATTTAGTCGTAGTCATAGTAGTAGACGTAGACGACAGCAGGTCCGATCGCCGATCTCACAAGTGTAGGTAGGGCAGGAGACGAATTGAAAAGAAGGGAGAAAGGGTTACCGACGGGGCGTAGCTTCTTTATCTGGCTTTCCAGTTGGATAACATGCCACAGCTGATAATAACACCAAGGGAAACACGTAGAAATTCCACAAATACTTTTTATTTAACTTGATACGCTTCATTTCAGTAAAATATCAAAAACTGTTCTGCCATAGGAGTATTCCAAATTTCAGTATATAACATTTCTCCATTTAAAATAAACAGAAAATATCTTGTATCAAAAAAACATCACCATGGTGTCCAAAAAAACCATCTCTAAAAGCCAAGTCTAAATTAGAATCCCATCTGTCATCAATAAAAAGGTATAAAATATAAAATAGCAAGTAGGTAGGTGAATGAACATGAAGGTGATACTACAAGATTTACCTGGTTCTTTATGTAGGTTGACATGCACCGGCAAGTCGGAACATGATGATAAGTTTTTGAACTTACTTTTTATTTTTCTAAGTAGTTAGGGAGTGAGGTTTTTGAACTTATTAGGTACTTACGTATTATAATATCTGTGATACTAGGTACTATTTATTACTCTGTGCGTGTCCCAGCGTTTATTGCGCTTAATTTAAAATCCTGATTTCGTTGCTCGGCCGCGTTTTAGTTAGTGGCCGACAGCACATCTATTAGGCTGGAAGATGTGAAGGTCGATTGTTCAAATATTTCGATTGTTCTCGATGGGTTTCTCTCGGACTCGAGTTGATGTAATTGCGAATAGCGCTCAATCGCCGATTCTTGCGCGGTCGGGCGCATCGGCACTCGGACACACATCGAGTCAATTAATGGTCGTTGGTCATCAAGGACAATCGAGAATCTTTACTTAAAAATTGTGGTGCGAGTGAACAATCAATCCCTTTAGGGGTTGAAAAATGGGGTTAAATGTTATAAAAACGGATGACATTGATATATATCATAGTTGGACCCTCTGAGAACATGTATTATAAAAAACGTCATCCGTTTTTAACAATTTTAACAATTCTTTCATGTTTTTTGAAAAAAACGAGTGAGAAAACGAAAATTTTCACCACTTTAACCTTTAATTTCAAAAAACCGTCTAGCAGAAACGGATGACAAGTTTTTTATAGCATCTCTACACAAAAACAAGAATTTTCCTCAAAGGCGCAACCGGTTGCCACACGATTTATATTTTTCGATTTTAAAAAAATCCGTTCACGCAAACCGTCTGTACGTTTCGGATGTCATTTTTTTTTAACAATTGTGTGTACGCGTACTTTAATGCTACCGCATTTCCATTCGGTTTCTAAATAAAATTTTTTTTTACATTTCGCCCCCCTCTCTTTTTCTCCGATTCCGTCCATTTTGGGGTCATGAGGTACTAGACAAAAAAGTTTCCAAATTGCCTCAGGAACTCAAAATACCAAGAGTCATCCGGTTGCTAATTTCAGACTGAAATTACGCACCGTTGTTTTAACTACCCTGAGTCCGATGACTCAAAACAATAAAAAAACATCTCGATTGTTTTGCCGGAAACCGAGTAGATTGTTGACTCGACTGATACACGAATGCGATTCTTTCGATCGTTGAAACTTTTCGGAATCGCCAATCGTCACCAACAGAGGAAAAGCAAGCCTTTTTGATGTTCAGAATGACATAACTATGATAATAATAACACACATATAACATCACGCCTGTATCCCGCGAAGGATTGTGCAGCGGTGTGTAGTACACCCTCTTTTCACCGTCATGCCACCGGCGAACCTGTTGCCATTAACCAAGCACAAATCCAGACTCCGAACTACTACTGAGAAATTCCTCACGGAAAAACCCAATTACATGTTGCCTGAACTGGGGATCGAACCCTCACAGTAAACAGTCTCGCTTGCGACCACTACACCAACGAAGCAGTTAACTATGATAATATTTCACCGCAATCCCTACCAATATTATAAATGCGAAAGTAACTCTGTCTGTCTATTGGTATATCTACACCAATGCACTTTCATGTTCATCTTGCGTCTTCGTCTGAAGCATGCGTGAAGCACCATAGCGCATGCAATAGCGCATGCCTTAATACTAGTTCGACAAAAGCGCATGCCTCTAGCGCACGCTAATCCGTCTATTGTATGTCGACTGACGACTGATCGAGGCGCCCCGCTGCATGCGTCTTATGGCAATCAATATTGCATGCGCTTGACGCAAGAGGAATTGAAAGTTGAAAGCGCAAGATGAACATGAAAGCGCACTGGTGTAGACATACCATATGACGCTTTCACGCCTAAATGGCTAAACCGATTTTAATTAAACTTAGTACAGAGATAATCTGGAATCCGAAGACATAGACTACTTTTATCCCGAGAAATACAGAATACGCGATGAACGATATCCACGCGGGCGTAGTCGCGGGTGACCTCTATACTTTATAATAGTGACTAGTCAGCCCTTTATTATCACATTTCCACTCCATTATACAGAGCTTCGTTCTGATAAACAATATTTATAGTTCCCCCACAATATATGTAGGGTAAGCCTGCTTACTGCGCTAAAATAAACATTACTCGTACCGCAGATAATATTATATATTCAGACAGAGCGAGCTTAAAAGTTATATCATATTTGTATCTTATTCTGAACGAGAAATATCTTAATATTTCAACTGAGCGCTTAGGTTTTTTTTAAATATCAAGCAATTTATCTCAATATTTTTGGTAGGTATTGCTAATTGGTCTAGTATTCTGCCGTTATAACGAAGAGTGCAGTAAGTGCAATTTTTGAACATAGAATTTTGAACCTTAGTGTTGGGTTACGCAGACGCAAAAGGTTAAATATTCTATGTTCAAAAATTGCACTTACTGCACTCTTCGTTATGACGGCAGTATTATACAGCACACAGAACATGACTGGTTAATCGCTGTACATCCGAAAACAATGAACTCTGGTTCTGTACAACTTTTACTGTGGGACAAACTGAATTCGTGAGAAAAACAGCTATTTCATACATTTTGTTAAGCGACTTTGATTATTTTGGAACGAAAAGCTGTTCTTTTTCACGAATTTTCTTTTATGCTTTTTTCATGTACAATGTTAGTCGGAAAGGGGGCACTAATGAGCCACTTAAAGTAACACTGATGACTGTTTTAAAGCAAGTGTTAAATTTTCAAAATTCTATAATTTTTATTTAAGTTATTTTCAAAATTCTTCATCCCTGCTGTTAGTTACGAATTCAGAAAATTGAGTTTCTAATCCGTGACCCCAAATATGACCTAAAATGTAAACACAGCTGATCATAGCTGAGGATAGATAGATTTTATCGTTTATCGTACTTTTGGGGAAAGAGGTAGAATAAAAGTTGTTCATTATTATGCATACTTTAACACCCTTTCGGATAAGTACCCCTTTTCCGGCTAACCTTGTACATAGCCAAGATGTGACTATCATGAACACATCTTCGTTAACCATAATCAGTCCAGTCCATAAGCCTCTTCTCAGAATGAGAAGAATTAAGATCTATCACGATAGCCAAGTGCGGACTGGTAGACTACACACTACATCGAGAACTTTTTGGAGCCCTCTCAGATGTGCAGGTTTCCACACGGTGGTTTACCTCACCATTAGCGCAAGTGATAATCAAATTCCGATCCGTCTCCGTTTATTATCAATCAAAATTAGAGATGCGAGGCAGGTAAATTACGGTTAATATCATTGGTAATTTACCCGCCATTTATAAATGACGGTCAACTATGGTAAATTACGGTCACTTTTGTTTTTTATTATTAATTTGACCTATCACCTAGATCGTGGTGGCGGCCATACAAATAAGCTAAAGTGTAAAATCGACAAATATCACACCTTAAAATATCACTCGTTGTCGCATAAATGCGTTACTTTGTGCAACAATAGCACCGATGCCAACGACTATATAAAAACGTACTCTGTGGAACCTAGCGAGACTGAACTGCGACGATATATCGCACAGGAAGAGGCGAGGCGGGGCGCAGGGGTATGCGTGTAAATGCTTCTTATTTATTGCAAATGACTTGCTATTTGCAAACAAATAGCATCAAAGCGTTTAAAAAGCATAAGATAATAAAAAACAAAAGTTACCGTCATTTATGATAATTTACCGGTCAACTACGATAAATGACCGTCATTTATTGAATATTACGGTCATTTTACAACTATAATCAAAATTACTCACAAATCTATCCTGATTACAGAAAAGTATTTACAGTTAGCCTACAACGTAGGGGTGAAAGCCTGCTCGGTGGCGCAAAGTAAACACTACAGCTCACATGTAGGACTATTTATGTTATATATAGCTGAGCTGACCTTTACACTACTTGTAGAACGGCTACTGTATGAACAGGAATGATTTCTTCTGTGGGACAAGCTTTTTTTAATTAAAGCCTCTGCTACGTTTCAATATGTTTATTTTGAATGTCGCAGCATTTTGCTGAGATAGGAGCCTTTGTCTGTCCCATGCAGGTTGTCTAAATTTATATCTTTTTTTGTGTTTTTTTTTTTGTATTTAATCTCCAGTCGTGAACACACCACAACTGAATGTGTCTCAAATACTCAATTAGTATGTTTGGATGATTTAGATATTCACTACTAACGAAAGGCAGAGAAGCCAGGGATTCTTAACATTAAGATGTCCTAGAAAATAAATTCCATTTATTTTAATATTTTCAGTATATGCTGATACTTCAACTAAATATATGAGCGCAGACAGTTTTTAACAACGTTTGTGGTACATCTACCATATAGGGTAGCTCCACAAATATAGATATACTATATTTGTTGGTAGCTCCGAGGAGAGCAAACAGTACTGCTGACCTTTACAAGACCCCGGTACGGTCGGCAAACTCATGGAAATGTTTTATTAATTTAACGAAGTTTGTGCACATACGTGGAATTTAAATGCGGGGAGTTTTGAATAAATGGCCGCCACCCACATCGATCTCAGGGCAAACACCGAATTCGGCCCTCATCAAGCTGTCTCCCTCCAAACCCCCGCCAGCAACGCCCTAAACCGAGGTCCGAGTCCCACTAGGGGTCGCCCTTAGTGCTGTTGTTGCTAGTAGTCACGATATTAGTGTAGGTGGTTAGCTTAAGGTTATTATTATTATTATCAGCCATTTCTGTCCCACTGCAGGGCAAAGGCCTCCCTTCCTTCCTTCCATTTATCCCTATCCAGTGCTGTTATGCGCCAATCCTTGTGGAAAGAGTCGAGTTCGTCCCGCCATCTCATTCTGGGCCTGCCGCGTTGTCGTTTGCTGCTGTTTGGGACCCATTGTGTGGTTACTCTAGCCCATAGCTCATCCGGCATGCGACAGATGTAACCAGCCCAGTTCCATTTTAGCTTGGCAGCCGTGTGACCTACATCGGCAATTTGAGTTTTAGAACGCAGTATCGAGTTTCTAATACGATCAGTGAGTTTAACTCCAAGGATACTGCGCTCCATTGCTCGCTGACAGGCCCCGAGTGCGGACTTTTGACGATTGGTTAATGACCATGTCTGCGCTCCATAGGTGAGGGTAGAAAAAATGCACATTTCCATGAGTTAAGTCCATGAGCTTAAGGTTAAGTGTTTTTTTTTAGCCTCCTCATTTGACGATACTTAAGTACGTCCAGCGCCCCCTGGGCAGTCAGCCCCGCCACTAACCTTGCTGACTGGCTAATCTTTTCACCACAGCATGAGCTATTTTCGTATAGCTCGTGCTGACACGAGAGAAGAAGAAGTATTTACTTCCCCCCCATTGGCTGGAGACCATTCAGGTCTCGCCAATAATTGCCCGGTTACGTAGAAGGGGTCGCCAAGGACCACCTACAGTAAGTAGTCCAATAGAGAAAAAAAACGATCTCAGGGTAGGCAACATTGTCGAGTTGGCTTGTCGATCTTAAAATTCCTTGGGCACGAAACTTTATATTTCGAAAGACACCATGTTCGATTAAAACATTCGAGTCCACCACACTTTTCATAGAGCTCATTCGCCATTCCGCCATACATATTGCTAGTGGACCTTCCAGGAACCTCGGCATTACGTTTGCGCTAAGAGTGAACCTCCGCTCCGCTCGTCTCGTCTCCGCTTTGGTGGAATCCGGGCCTTAGTGTGTTTGCAGCCTTAGAGTATATTGCAATTACATATTAAGAGATATGATCTAGAAACAAAAATCTGTTTCCAATTTATTTTGTAAAAAAATTGCTTGGTCGTCCCGTCTCCTTTTCGATTTCATAGATCAAACACAGCTATTTGTTATTCAACAGCCAATGGGGATGAAGCAAAATTCTTGACCACAATTTTTTATTTTCGAATTTGAAAATATAGAGTAATCTAAGAAACCATTTTAAATATTTTTGTTATATTCATTGTAATTATTTTTTTATTAATTATTTAAAATTCAATATCATTTCTGATCTATGACGTCATCAGTGGCATAAAATCTTTGGGTCTTTGCCTCAATCCATATTCTAAAAACTGTAACAGTGATGTCAAATGTCAATAGTGTCAACTGTCAAATCAATGAAATAATAACCTCAGATTATTATGTTCCTTGCCTTTAATTCATAACAAACAAAATACCACGTTACGCCGCTATTGCAATTAATCTCGATCGTACGCCCTTCATATTATTTACCGACCAACCAATCGTCATGAGTGATACTTTTATCAAAGCTGACTCGCGGAACCTTCCGAAAGTTGAGTTCCCGAACACGAACAAAAATTTTGTTTGGGCTATTTTTAGTGTCGTTCTTGCAGGAACAAAGCACTTCCTATATTCCATCGTTATTGCTTGACCGTCTCAATAAAACACAATAATAGTAAAAGTTGAATTTCTGTTGAGGATTGAGGGTATGTTTATTGTTTATTATTTATGACATTCACGTCAGGTGACCACGTCTATCATTTTTTTTATTTACAATCGTAGGCAAAGGCATTACTGCCATACTGCCAGCAATGACGTCATTTGGAGGATAAATTAAGGTCATTCACATATAACCCGAAATACTAATAATCCATGATTATTTTCCATTTCTAAATAGTGAGAGGTGATCGGTAACCTTATTCCTCGAAATGGTTTTCATATCATAACAGATTTAAAAAAAATGCACAATGCCCATTATGACTTTCTATGTAGAAGCACTTTAATTTTAAATTATTTTAAACTAATTTAATTTGGCTGACGCTACCTGTTTTTAGCAAACACCGGCCCATTCAAGTGGAACTTTTTATGCCGTCGCTACATCTCTGTATAGTTTGTAACGAGAGGTACCGTTGTAAAAAACATGGCAGTCTGAAATTATATGGCTTCGCATTCACACGAGCAGTATTAGGGCGTGAACAATGCACCTTTTTGCCAACCTTACACGGGTGTGTTTCCAACTTTATGGCATTTTTAGTATAATGAAGGAACTCGAGTATTCTTTTACGTACTCGCTGTATGTAAGAGAATACTCTGGCATAATGAGGGATGCTGTAGGTGTATCGTGTAGTCTCGGATGCAAATTGTCCATCCGATCTTTTGTAGTGTGACTGTGTGTGTTTGGTGAGAGATTGAATCGTGAGAATTTGTAGTAGCATCCACCTACGTAATAGAAAAAAACAAGTGAATGTGCCCTTAGACTCCCTTAGGGCGTATACTACTTATAGGAAGCAGGTAACCAGCGCCGACTTACCAGCGCTTATTGGTACTGGTCCGTACAGGTAACCGCTACATAAAGGAAGAGGGCAGAAGCAGGGGCTGGCATTTTTTAACAAAAATACCTACGCCTTATGGGTTGCAAATACAGCAACAAATGACGGCCTACCAGCGCTGATCGGAGCCGGTCGGAACTTGTCGGCGCAATTCGGAGCTTGTCGGCGCTGGTTCGCCACACAGTATAGAGACTACCCGCGTCGACTAACTGCGCGGACCAGCACCGACACGCGCTGACAGATCGGCGCCGGTAAGCCGCTTTCTACGTGTATACACACCTAGTACAGGAACCAGTGTCGCCAAACTCACATAACAATAAATTATATTGAGAAATATCAAAGTATTATACTTTATACACCTCTGTGAGATATATTTTTCGTTCTGCTATCACTTTTACAAGTCAGTGCCGTAGCGTAGGGGGGCGGCAGGTGCGGCCCGCCCCGGGCGGCACTTTTAGGGGGCGGCAAAATTTCACAATAAATAATAATAATATCTTGTAAAATTCTGAATTTGCGATAAAATCACTTCATATTTTTGTCGCACCTACGCTTTCTGTATTTTATATATTTTATTTGTAACCTGTACAATACATGTCATGACGATTGTTCTTGCCGAAAAGTTCTTTAGAATTACTGTACATTTTACTCTTTTAAATTGAAATACTTAAATAGAGGGCGGCGAAATTATCTTCCGCCCCGGGCGGCTGAAACCCACGCTACGCCACTGTTACAAGTTCTTCTTCTCTCGTGTCAGCACGAGCTATACGAAAATAACTCAATGCTATGGTGAAAAGATAAGCCAGCCAGCAAGGTTGGTAGCGAGGCTGACTGCCCAGGGTGCGCCGGACGTACTTAATTATCGTCATTCGTGTAGGCTCTTTTCATGCATCCCTGTTACAAGTTAAAATTGCACAATTAGGCATGATTTTAATAATTTACGTATGTGTTTGAGTCAGTGTTGGTTGTGGATGTCCGCATAATTGTCTCAAATGCGCGATAGCTGCATGGGCACCTCTACTTGTTTTTTCTATTCCATGTACAGTTAGCTGCACCAACTGGTTACCCCTCTCACGAACAAGTTTGTTCTTGAGAAGGTTACCATTAGTGCAGCTGACTGTCTGTACCTACTTAATACTATTCTACTTCGACTATGTGGGGAGTAACAATAGGCATGTTGACAGCATCAATGAATTGCAAATCTAATTAGTCCAGTTAGAGTTTTGAAAAATAATGGACACGTATTTTTTCTTTTGTTAAATCTATGAATTTGGAAAGATAAAACGCATCAAAACTCGAGAGTGGGCTTGTGACGTCTCAAGCAAGTAAAAATTGTACTTGCTTGTGATGTTTTGCCAATTTTAAAAGTGTCGTATCTTCGTCAATTTTGGTTTACGTAACAAAAGACAAAATACGGGTCAAATATTTTTTGATAATCTAACTGATGGACTAATTAGATTTTTTCAGTCAAATACCCTATTCTCTACTACTAGTAACTACTACTAGTAACTTTGTGAAAGGGAATTAATCGACAGAAGAACTGACAGAAGAAGATATTACAACAAGACTGTTCAAGGGTATGAAAGGCAACAAAACCAATTGTGAAATGTGCTTGGGAATTCTGGTGTGAGTTTATAAGTTTTAATAGCTTGCGAAGCGACTCCGAATAAGCCAATCGAAACCAAACAACCCAGTCGCCAGAAAGTTTTACCTTGCATTAGCAGAGATAGTTCTGAATTTTGGATATGTTATGTTTGGGTGCCTGTGTTTTTGCCAAAGTATTTTATATCGAATTTCATTACGCAGACAACTTTTGCCGAAGCAATTTTTACCATAATTTGATTTCGGCGTTTTAATTATTCGGCGAAATGAAAAATGGCGAAAGGTTTTCGGCCAGATAAGAATCGGCTAATAATATTTCGATATTCCAACAGAGAACAGTTATGTATAGGTGTTCTTATGAAAATTTAAAATTTTCGACCTTGAATTACATCCGCGTGCTCCGCCATCTTGGATTAAAGATCCCAAACATTAGTTATTATTTAATAACTACTTATAAATGGATTTTACTCCAAAATAGATCAGATCAATTTTGTAAAGGATTAAGTTCACTACCATTCTTGTATTAAGTCAGAGTTTCTAACGTGTGCGTGAAGACCCTTTGCGTAAATATTTTGTACTAGAGCCAGTAGGCTCCCGGATTCGGCAAATTCTGACAGTGTGCAGGGTTTAGTACAAAACGTATGAGCTCACCGTGGGCCTGATCAATAAATTTAAGGATGCTCAGCGTGCTATGGAGAGAACGATGCTCGGGGTTTCTCTGGTGGATAGAATTCGCAATGAAGTCATTCGCCAGAGAACTAAAGTCACCGATATTGCGCATAGAATTAGCACGCTGAAGTGGAAGTGGGCCGGCCATGTCTGCAGACGGACAGATGATAGATGGAGCAGACACGTGTTAGAGACCAAGTTTGGGCAAATGTAGTGTGGGACGCCCTGCGGCACGATGGACCGACGATTTGAAGAAGGTGGCTGGCAGCGGATAGATGCGGGCTGCCCAAGACCGGGATGATTGGCGATCTCTGGGGGAGGCTTACGTTCAGCAGTGGACGGCAATAAGCTGATATGATGATGATGATGTATGAGCAGAATCGCGCGTCGGAACTTTTCTGACGTAAATTCTGATAAAGTGTGACCGGGCTAAACCCCTTCCTTGCGACCTAGCGACTGGGCTATATGTAGTCATCATCATCATCATCATTCAGCCGAAAGACGTCCAACGTCCACCGCTGGATATAAGCCTCCCCCAAGCATGACGTGGATTGCCATAATCGCCACGCTTGGCAGGCGGGTTGGCGATCACAGTATGGTTGTTAAAGTACTCAGAGAACGCTGCTGCCCATCCTCTAGTGAATACGTTAGTCGCCTTTTACGACACCCATGGAAAGAGATGGGATAGTGCTATTCTTAACGTCCGGCACCACACGGACAATACGGGCTATAGTGTGTGCAAGAAATAAACTTAAAAAAACTCTGTACTATTTTTCATTCTATATCTCTGTTCACGGCTCAGTCTATAATTTATTAGTTAAACGAAAATGGAAGAAAGAACATTTACGTAAGTTAAAAGATAAGTTCATACCAAAAGGAACCATTTACATAAATAATTCAGTTCCCCGTCCTCTGCAACACCGTAACTTCGACCTGTAGAGGTTTCTAACTTATACTAACAAAAACTTTGGAACATAATCTAAATTAACATTTAAATTGTTTGTTTCATGGTCTGCAATCGACCTACTAATCCGATGTATAAATGGAGTGTGACATACAGTTTGTAATAATAGCCAACCTCCTTCCTCCTTATCTTTTTCCAACTATGTTGGTCAGCAGTCTAACCAGCGGTGCGAGCACGGATCTTTTATCGAGTCGATTCGAGAAAATCTATTCTAAACGTCAAATTTGACATAAGATATACAATGTGTCCGGTTAAGGACTAGCGATACTTATATAACAACTATTCTAGTACACAAATACACTATACACTAGGGTCCAATCTACTTCCCCGCTATTTTGCAGCCATTTTGCTTTTTTGTTGAGATATTCTCTATCTTAAAGTTATGAAAATGTGAACCCATTGTATCGTAGTGTAAACGATAGACAATGTTGCTGCCCTCCGAATAAGCCTACTTTTATCTCAGTAGGACCAAAACTTTGAGAGATATGACTTTTTTTGTACACACGTACAGAATATCTTAACAAAAAAATGGAAGTGAATTGAACCCTAGTGTATAGTGTATTTGTGTACTAGAATAGTTGCTATACAAGTACCTAGAATATCGCTAGTCCGTAACCGGACACATTGTAGATAAAATGACAGCAGTTGTCGCAGATAAAAGATCCGTGCTCGCACGGCTGATGCGGTTGAATATCAGTATTTTACACGTGGCTTTATTATCAACCGTGCCGATCATACGATTAACGAGGTAAAACAGCTTCTGCCGCGGTCAGGCCGTGGATGATGGTGGTGGTCACGTGGGTAACCTTCGTGACACACCAAGACCCCTCCGAGCCTCGGAGAGGAGATTTAACCATCGGTACCGGGTGTGAAACAGATAGTCAGAAGCCCACAAGTATGCCAACCGATCTATTCTTAGAATATCGGCATTGCCTAGTAACTGAACTGCGGAGGTCTGATGGCAGTCACTTCGCATCTGGTTAGACTAGAAGCTGATCACAACATAGTTTAGTTGGAAAAGGGCCAAGCAGCACAAATGCAAACATGTGGTATAAAGATGTTTCATATTACAAAATAAGACCTAAAACGTTCACCCAGCTAGGACGCTCCAATATAACAAAAGCCAACAGAAGGTTAACTTCTTTATAAAGGAAACGTAATATCATCGATTAAATTATGCTTCTACGTTCCGCTTGACATTATTCACAGCAGTGTGTCCCAAATCAAAGATGGAGGGTAAAATCGACAGTCGGAAATCCGGAAAAGATTATCTCGTGTTACGACTACGAGATCATAATTTATGTGCCGATCTACTGATACTAATGATTCATTATTTTAACTCTGTAGCTTGTTTATATTATTTATTGGTTCCGTTCTGACTTGTTGTGGTCAGTGATTGTAGAGATGTTATTTTTTTATTGCCATGCGGTCTATTTGTTGCTTCTTACTTGGTGGCTGGTAGCAAAAACGTGATTAGACCGCATTAAAGCATATACTGGGATGATCTCCAAAATCAGTGTATTTGGTTGACCTCTCTGGTTCATTTCATATTGATATTAATTTGTGTTCCGTATTTTTATTTCGAAAAAAAGGTGTCTAAATAAGCCTATTTTATATTGGTCTCGATTTTCACCAACCAGAAATATTTAGGTTTGTAATTTTAGAGACCAGAGTGATCAATAATCATTTTTATTTTGGAGATTGAGCCTACTAAGGCGTATGTCCTTATAGCCTGTAGATTATGATCTATAACATAGAAATGCTACTATACAATAGATGACTTTCTAAATAACAAATCACTATAAATAATACATACGGAATTTTTACTTTTAATTATAATACTTTCTACTTATCCAAATTTAGAATTATTTATGAAAACGAAAATGTTTTTATGATAAATGTTATTATAGCTGTTTTTTTAAGTTTTTTTTATTTTGTGTATGTTTACTGTACCTTTTTTTTTTTTTTTTTTTTTTTATCGTGGGAAAATCCTCATGGATACCCTTCGCCTGGGGAAGGCGAAGGGTTATGCCGGACTCTTACCGGCTAAAAACCCACGGTGTTCCTACTCCTGACCCTTGGCCGGGGTCACGGGATTCGCAGCTGCATGCACCGCAACCCCGGCAGGCCTCGGTCCGCCATCCCCTGGCGGACCTCTCCTTCTGTGGGGCCTTGCCCCACGTCCTCCTGAGAGGCGCGCACGGAACACATGCGCGCCGCCTTCTCGGGCCTGTTACTGGTCGGGCGACGGGTCCCCTAACCCGTCGCCCGCAGGCCACACACTAGGGTGGCCGGAGATCGTCGCGCGCCCTCCGGCGGCGCCCGGTGCGTCTGGCGCGGGAAGGGAGAGTGGCCGTCGCCTCTCTCTCCCTCTCCGCTCCCTCCTTGGTCGCCATCACCACCTCGCAAAAGGAGGTGACGGCTTCCCACGCACTCTCGCTCCCGACCATGGACAGAACCACGGCCGGAAGCGAGAGGTCACCACCGATCGCCGCGACTAGTTCACGGCGCTGCGTCGCCCACGCACGGCACTCCTGCAACGTATGCAGCGCCGTGTCTTCCGGGCAGTCGACGCAGTGGTGACATCCGGGCGTCTGCTCCCGGCCTATGCGACACAGGTACTTCCCGAAACATCCATGTCCCGAAAGCACCTGCGTCAGCCGGAAGCTGAGGGCGCCATGCCGCCTCTCCAGCCAATCCTCCATAACGGGTCTTACCGCCGCTATTGCGGCGTGCCCTATGTTTACTGTACCTGCTTAAAGTATGTCATTAATGGCAAAACTAATTATACAACTTTATTTTTAGTATATACAAAAACCGAGACACCTCAACAAGATTTTCATCAGAACTACCTGAATGTGTGTGTTTTTTTAATAAATCTCCAAGTTACACCTTAGTTTATGTCGCGTTAAGTTCCCTAGTAAAGTGTGAAATGCCTGAGATGTGCTATGCAGGGGTTGTCTAATACACGGAAACTGACCGAGCGGACCGTCTCAAGCCTCAAGGTGTCTATTCCTGTCCACTGTTATGCATAGAAAACTATTGAAAAAGAACTGAAATTTATGAAAAAATAAAAGGAAGTATATAATGTGGTGTAAAAACTATGTCAATCGATTCTCCTGGTGATTCTGAACAAACTAGTTTCAGGTTTAGTGTATACTAAAACTTAACTTGTATAAGATCTTCAATGTAATACCAATGTCTAACAAATAAATGATTATATTTATATTCTATTCTATTTTTCTTGCTTTATTCATAACATAAAACATAGAGTATATTATTTTGAATGTAGGGTAAGTAATTAATGTCACTGACTGAGAGTAGCGACTACGACCCGTTGCATCACATCTGTACGATATTATTAGATTAGACTATACAGAATGTTGCATTATATTAACTAGCAGTTTGAACTTCAAATACTTTATTTAATCGAAAAAACACACTATTTACTGACACTTCAGTGGCCCAATTCTCCTAAAATAAATCTTGAAAAATCACAACCGAACCAAGGCCGAACCGTTCATTCAGACAGTTCTCAATTTCAAAAGCTGTCTTGTTGTTTGACACAAAAAACAAAATCAATCATTTTGAAAGTTTTCGAAAACAAAAACTGACTAACGGTTGTGGTTCGGTTGCGTTTGGCAACAATTTATTTTAGGAGAATTAGGCCCCAGGAGGTATCTATGAGGCTTTCATAGTCGGGTTAAGGGGGTAATAATTCTTGGTTTTATTTTTAACTAGAGGTGGCCAGTGGCTTCGCCCGCGTGGTTGTCGTTTATCGCGTATTCCGCGTTTTTCTCCACTATAATATGCGTGTATTATACATATAAACCTTCCTCTTGAATCACTCTATCTATTAAAAAAAACCGCATCAAAATCCGTTGCGTAGTTTTAAAGGTCTAAGCATACATAGGGACAGACAGACAGTGGGAAGCGACTTTGTTTTATACTATGTAATGATAAAATGATATAAAAACGCAATTTCAAAGCCTGCCTAGCCTAGCCTCATATCAAAGTCTATATACAAGGGTAGTTAGAAAGGACGTACTAATCCGTAGGCCACTTAAAATATCACTGATGATGATATTTTTCAAGTTGACAAAATTTTTGCAGAATTTAATTAACATTTCAATCATTTTTTTTTCTTTAAATTGATTTAAATATTAAGTTGACTTTGATTTGATTTTTTTAGCATGTTGTATGTGGGTGAATAAAGTCCAAAACATTAATAAAAAAAGTCGCAACTGTTCACCTGGGTGATTTAATTCCAAAATGAACATAGGAGACCAAATATGTCGCACTAATTCACCTGGGTGATATAGTCAGGTGAAATAAATCTGAGGTGAAATGAAAACACTAAAAATTCCACTTGGTTCACCTGTCCATAAACTTTGGTCCATTTGCATTTATAATACCTATTTTACAAACAAATCCTTAGAACTGAGTGTTGTCATTTCACGTGTATTTAATTCTGTATTTATTATCACACTTATGCATTTAGCGTGATATTGCGTTTGATAATAAATATAGAACAGCCTGTATACACATGACTAGAGGCGCGTTGGCACGCAGCGTTACGCACTGACGTAGAAAACGGAGCAATGCACCACCTGTGACGTCATGGTACGCTGACACTCGGTTTGATTGGTTAGATAATACCGTTATCATCCCGTCTCTGCCAAATTAGTGCAACTGCAATTAATGGGTTATTAAATTACGAACAAAGGAGATCATTCAGGATTCTAACAATTTGTACAAAATTTTAAATTTAAAAAACCCCCAACGCAAATAACAAAACAGCTGATGACCCTGTAACGGCTGAAACAATTTTGATAAAACATGTCTAAGAACCACTGCTAGAAAACCAGCATTTAAATGAAAAAAACCGCACCTAAATCGGCACATTTACGAGTAAGTAACAAAATATCAGCTTTGATAACCATTGCGTGTCAATATAGAATTTTAAATAATTCTCTGTAAAAAAATATTTCTATGCATTCAGCATTGCATTCACGCGTGACAGATTTAATCGGAAAGTCATTTTTATCACAGCAATCCTAGCTAAAAATATTTATTTAAATCTGAAATAGATTCACTAGAAGTTATTTTTACCGAAAAATATTTTGACCAAATTGCCGCCGTGTATGAGAAAATTTCGTTTGTTTCCCGATTAAGAACGAGCCAATCCCTCCCTCCACCCCTGATTGTTATTAAAGGCAACCAAGGGATTATTTAAGAAAATGGGCAGGTGTCAACACTTTCCCAAGCTTCTCAATAGTCCAGGAACAGGAAGAATCTCCTGCGGCCAAAATCAAGACGCTTGACAATGAAAGTCTGAAGGTGCACCCGTGCTCATTAAAAAACCAATAGAATTTTGTTATTCACACATCTCGTCTCCACTCAGCTTAAGTGGATACCACTGAGCGGAGATGTATCATATTTGTATGGCGCGATGGAAGCGGAGATGTGAGCTGTTCCTCGCTGAGATTGAGCTGGGTCGCGGTACAAGGGGGCGATGTGAGCTTGGCCTCGCAAGCTGACGACGGCGCGAAGCGGAGACGAGATGTGTGCGGCGTGCAGTGAGCGATCTCGTATCAGATCGCACTAAACTGTGCGGTCACATCCAACGCTCACTGCACGCAGCTCAGTTCCGCTCTAGTCAGCGCACATCTCGACCCTAGCCAGCACACATCTCCGCTACAGTCTGGCAGTACGCTTCTCCGCACAGTTTCGGTAGATACACCCTAGCTGAAAAATATCTCTTCTCGTCTCGCTTCGGACATCTCCGCACATCTCCGCTTTGGTGGAGTCCGGGCCTTATATAACATTGACGTTCAAAAAGAACCAAGTAATCCTAATCCTAACTAATATTATAAATGCGAAATTAAGTTTGTTTGTTTGTTTACTTTTCACGCCTAAACCACTGAACCGATCATCCTGTTACATATACGTTGTCAGGTGTACAGAAACGGACATAGGGTACCTTTCATTCCGAAAAAAGTACTGTTCCCGAGGAAACCAACAATAACGTTCTTATGATAATAGATGGAGCCACGTGTCTTTCGAATCATGATTGAATTATATATATTATTGTACAGACGCCAGCACATCAAGCTACCCGAAACCATCAAATTTTCCCAATTAACCTTGAACCTAATGCTTTTGCGGTAAAGATGAAAATCTATTAAAGAAATAAAATACACAAATTGTAGGTAGTAGCTTTATGTGCTGGAGTCTGTACCTAATACCTTTCATCCCGAAAAATAGTACTGTTCCCGAGGAAAACAACAATAATTATAGTAGGCCATCTACTATAATTAATTATAGTAGATGGCGCCACGTGTCTTTCGAATCTTGGTTAATTTATATTATCCCGAAAAATACGAAATACGCTATAAATGATATCCACGCGGGCGAATCCGCGAGCGACCTCTAGTTATAGTATATTTTGAAAAAATTAGTTAAAAAATCCTTGAAGAAAATTACCCGTAGGGATTGTATCTACAGAAGCTAATGACGGTTACTTAAAATATGTTCATTTGTTACAGAAGAAATCCTGGGCTCTCGGACAGCCCTATGGATGTCAGCTGACGGTCACATGGTGTTATATGCGACCTTCAACGACAGCCTAGTGCACGAACAGAAATACCCGTGGTATGGAGCAGCCCTGGACACTGATGACCCCGCCAAGGTAAAATGAATTTTATGTCTCTATTGATAGAGTTATTATTAAGTTGTAGCA
Source organism: Amphipyra tragopoginis (assembly GCA_905220435.1). Lineage (NCBI taxonomy): Eukaryota > Metazoa > Arthropoda > Insecta > Lepidoptera > Noctuidae > Amphipyra > Amphipyra tragopoginis. Next base: position 10,712,659 of record HG992011.1, read on the forward strand.
GTCCAGAAATAATATTGACGTCACAAACTATTAGACAAAGATCTTCGTCTTAGCTTACCATACAATATTTTCTTGTGTTGACTTGTGTAATTCTTTAGAAAGGATTCTATATCGCATATCAAATGTACTGTTTAAATATACATACCTACGCGGTGGTCCAAATACTGACATCATACCCAGGTGTATTCGAAAATACCCTATGTATGTTCCGCATTTTTTTGCAGTTTTCGAGTTAGGTATTACATTTTCTAGAATTTGTCGCCTGAACGCTTCTAAATACTCTTTAACTTAATTCTTAATTTAATTTAATTCTTTAACTTAATGTCTTTTTAAGTGTGTTTTTTAGGGTGTCCCCTTGTTTCGCAGACAGAAATTTCATATAATTTCGTTTCCCAGAAAATGTTTCATATACTTAATAAGTATTTGGTCCTTGTATTTTTATTTCGAATATTATTGTATCAAAGACTATTTACTTGAATGAAACATACTTCAAAAAACACAATTCAATGAATTTTTAATCACATTTTTTATTTAACAAACTTATCAAACAGTAGAATTATTTTTTAACGAATATTGTTTGTTCACACCCCGACACAGATAGGTTAGGATCGAAAGGGATGACGGGGGCTAAAGTGAGCGAGCAAAGCGAGCGAGCGAAGCCCCTGTCATCCCCTTAGTGTTAAGTTACTTTAAACCCTGCAGACAGAAATTGACCTTGGTCCCAGAATCTGTTTTTGGTGTTGATATTTGTTTGGTAGTGTGTCACTCGATAAAATGTTTTTCTTGGTAATAAGTTTCATATTAACTAAACAATATGAGGATAAAGAATATTTGATTTGTTATTCTACGATATGATTATTCTAACATTAAACTTTATGTGAAACAAAAATCAATGATTTAAAAATCTTCAAAGTAAGTATTCTGCGTATTGATTATTCTATGAAACGAAAATATAAGAAAAATGTTATGTGAAACGAAATTCTATAAGACTATTAGCAACAATTATTAAAAATTAAACAACGTACAACCGTTTTTTAGATACTTTTTTTTTCTAACATTGTCTTTTTGAATGGTACTTTCATTCGTAAAATAATCGTCTTCCTAAAATTAATGCAAGTTACAAAAATCTTCATTGAAAGTGAAGTTTCTAAAATGATCCAGAAGCATGGAAACAGTTATTTTTCTTTTAATTTTTTAATTTGAATGTTGGAATTCAACTCTATCTCGGTCGAACGTATTTAACATTTAAACTATATGTTTTCCACACAGACGTACCCGGAGATCAGAAGCGTGCGCTACCCAAAGCCAGGGACCAACAACCCGACAGTGGCACTCACAGTGGCTGATATCGCAGACCCCAAACACATCCGCACAAGACGCTTAACCCCACCCAAAGTTATACTTGAAGAGGGGTAAGTTACATTTCACAGACTCTTTGAAAATAAAGGTAATGCGAATCCTGCTGGTTTGGTGACCATGACCATGACGCACCATTCACAAACTCTTCGAAAAAGATGGTAATGCAAGAATTCTGCTGAGCAGGACGGATTGGTGACCATGATGCACGAGAGATTATGCTGTTCGTGGCCTAGACTATTAGGACTGTAAAGTAAAAAGTTATTCCACTAGCTTAAACTCTCAATCACCGTAATTATAGACACAATAGATAAGACAGTTAAGTGTCGTCCTGGGAAGACGAGCGGTACGCAACCGGTTAAGTATACTTAAAAGGGGAAGATACTTACCTCCGGTTTCTGAATTGAGAATTCTAGGATAAACAGTACTTAAGTAACATTTGAGTACAGAGTTGTCAAAAAAATGACGGATTTAAAGGATTTTTTTGACAACTCCGTACTCAAATAGGTACTACTTAAGTATTGCTTATCCCGAATTCTCAATTCAGAAACCGGAGGATAGTTGCATTCAACAGCTAAACAACGTAAAGAAGCTTGCCCGTACTTACCGCAATGCTTAGGCTTAGGATCTTTATGGCTATAGTGAGTTGGACAAGGAAGGCTGGGTGTTATCAGTGCCGGCATTACACCCCTGGCAGAGATGATATTACTTTAGTGCACCTCGTCCTGTTTTTCCTCCCAGGTAGAGCATATATTTTTCTATGTAAAACATTATACATGTATTTCTATTGTACAGACATAAGCACATAGCGAAAATTAAAGATAATTAACGAAGGAGTTGCAATGATAATCTTGAAATATATTTAACACAGGATCTGCGAACACGTATGAGTACTTGGGATGTAAAATCCCTACTAATATTATAAATGCGAAAGTAACTGTCTGTCTGTCTGTTACGCTTTCACGCCTAAACCGCTGAGCCGATTTTGATAAAACTTGGTATGGAGATAGTGTGGAGCCTGGAGAAGGACATAGGCTATTTTTATCCCGAAAATACGGAATACGCGATAAACGACCTCTATAGTATTTAATAAATTCAATCGGTATTTAAATAAAAAATCACTTGAATTCTGCTAAGTCTATATATGTTGTTGCTCATGACTGTACTCCAAGTTTATGCACAGAGTATACAAAGTACCTATCTCCATATAAACCGGAGACTATAAGAACGGAACTCGACTCGCTTAAGCCGCTGTAAGCCATAAACTGAGCTAGATAAATGAACTGATCCCCATAAAATATACAAACTGGGCGGGCTTCGTATTAAAACTTCAATATTTGCATCGACTTTCACCATTTTACTTTGTTATTTTACAGACGAAAGCGCTCCGATCGTCTTATGTTTTATTGTTTACTGGTAGTTTGGTAAGATTCTATTTTGATTCGTTGCTGTTTTAGTAGAACTATCTGTATTTTTTTATAAAAGTTGCCCGAAACTCAGTTTATGATCTTACCTTAGGATATCGACATTGTCCAGTACGTAGGTTGCGGAGGTCTGATGGCAGCTCCGTGTAAAATACTAGTATTCAGCCGCATCTGGGAGTCTACTCCCTAAAGTCCGTCAACGAAGTTAGTCGCCCGTCCGAAAGTAGCCCGGAATGTAGGAGTGAACAAAACAAGTGCCAAGTTTAACTTTTCGGACGGGCAAAAACACATCGGTAGTAGGGACAACTGTCAAATCGTGTTGTTATTCATTCTTAGTTCGAGCCCCGAAATAATCGTATGTCCGTAGGTGGTAGGGAGTAGGACACGCTCGTAACTAAGGCCGAAACCACGGACTTCGTGCTTAGGGAGTAGACCCCCTGGTTAGACAGACGCTGACCCCAACATAGTTGAGAAAAGGCTAGGTGGAAGCTCGGGGCCCAGTTTATCGGTGTTAGTTTGTAGCTGCAGTATCCTGACTGTAAATAGCCTGCTGCTAAAAACAAATAGCGATCAACTGAGTCTCGAACAACCACGGTCGCCTAAATAAAGTCTCTCTTTGCCAAAGGTATTGAAAACGTACACCGCTTCCTTTGTACTACTCTACCAAGGCAATTAGACGACTGTCAAAGGGCCCTTTTCCTGTCTTGCGTATTTTCACCCGCGCGCGGATCTGGTCCGCATGCGGTTGATAGCACGCTCCTGGCCACACGCAGGACAAAGATTTCGTTTACCGCTGCAGTGGTCGTGCGTGTCGCTAGTGACTAACCTAGTGCACAAAGATGAACGTTAAAAAAGTAATCATGCGTACTATGACCATGCGTGCGATCCGCGTCACAGTAAAAACAACACTGAGGGCAGAAGAACGCCGCCAGCATCCGGTTAGCACGCACGCAGGCTGCACGCCCGCAGCCAATCCGCGTTCCGCGCGCGTGCTGCTCGCATGGTAGGAAAAACATGTATGAAATGATAGGATGCGGGCAGCCTGCACGCGGACCAGATCCGCGCGCGGGCGAAAATACTCATGACAGGAAAAGGGCCTTAACGTGACGTCACTTGCAATTTGATCACTAGACACCATCAACAAGTAGGATGAACAGACGAAAAACAAACGCCGAACGCCGAAGTTTCGGATCATAACAAAACAACGGCGAACATCGAACTTATAAATATACGATCAAAGTATTATCAAAGTAGGAACTAATAGATGTCAATTAACATTTAGGAGTCGGAACATTAACACCCTCCGGTATCGTAAAAGGCGACTAAGGGACTCTCTAGAGGATGGGCAGCAGCTTTCTCTGAGTACTTTAACAACCATACTGCGATCGCCAACCCGCCTGCCAAGCATGGTGATAACGGCAAACCCTCCCTTTTGGGGGAGGCCTATGTCCAGTAGTGGACGTTTGAACATTTAGAAGTAGGGTGAAAGGGTGAACGAAAGACAAATGTCAAATAGCGAAAATCAAATCGATCGTCGGATCCGAAACACTTTCGTGGTTGGAAACGGCAGCTATGCACTGGTCAACTCAAAGCTCCAGAGCCTTGAACATCGACACAGAGTTGCTAGTCTGTCGGTTCCACTTCGGAACTGCACAATTTTATTCCGCCTGACCCTTTCAATCATCGGACTACAAGACGTACGGCAATGCGCCATCGGTACATGTTGGACATCCCAGTCATACGTACAAAGCGTTTTGCGAACACTTTCATTGTTCGCACAGCTAAGGAGTGGAATTCCCTGCCGGAGTCTGTGTTTCCTGATAGCTACAACCTTGGGGTGTTTAAGTCAAGAGTGAATAGGTTACGTATAGGCGAGCATGCTTCACCGTCGACCACATCATCGCTTACCATCAGGTGAGACAGTGGTCAAATGCGAGCCTGTCGCAAAAAAATTGTGCAATCCGTCAGCCTACACTTCGTAGTTCGATTTTCGGAGTAGGCCCCTTAAGGCGGTATGCAGACGCGGAGGCCGCAGTACACCCATTCATTTAGTTGGCTTGGTCGAGTAAAGTTAATCATTTCTATCAACCATTGCAACTGTACCATTCTTTCCAGTGACTACTACTTCACAAGCGCTCAGTGGGTGTCTCTCACAGAAGTGTGCGTCGTCTGGCTCACTAGAATGCAGAACCTGTCCGTGGTCTCCGTCTGCAAGAGCCCCATGTGGTACTGCCAGGAGGTAAGGAAGCGTAGCTACTATGTTTTTTTACCGTATGCTTGAAAATGGAAGCCATTTTAAGCCAAGTGGAATGAGGCTATTTACTATCTCAAGTTTAAAAATAAGTACAAAGGTATTTTATTCACACTTTATTTACACACACTAACACACTTTAATACAAGAATATTAATTTAAAAATAATATTCTGACCACATCAGTACAATGACAGATTACAATTAGAATTGATTTTAATATTACAATCAAAATAAAAGATTTTTGTGCAAAGAGTACAAATTCACAGCAGTATCACATTATAAAATTTCATATGAAGTAAAATAATTTTAATTATATTAGTCAAGGGAATTTAGTTTGTAACAAACTAGGTATACTTATGTAGTTATCATAAACCTGATGTAAAGTTTGTTCCGACCTAAACTCGTAAATTCACTTAATTATTTCAACAATGCAATTGTGAAAACAAAGTACCTAATGCAAAAAACAATTGCCCGTTATAAAATACTTTGTATTTAAAACTATCACGAAAAGAATCAAACTAAAAGTTATGGACGAACTTTTTATAATACAAAAAGAAAAAAGCTTTCCATTGTTACGTCATTTGAAGCTCGCATTTTTAACGAAAGGTAGGTATAATACATTTCTGCCTTTGCCACACTTTATTTAATTTTAAAATATTTATAGAAAAAAATGAGAGGTTAGATTTTGCGATCGTCAGTTATTTTTAATGCATTATAAACTGTAAAGTTATCAAAGTTATTGTGTGAGTTTTGTTCAAAACTTTGAAGTTAATTTTATATTCTTAGTTCTATTTTGGCTTGAAAGTATGGGACCTAAACTTTCCGCAGCTTGGCTAAAATGATCGGATAAAATATTCATTGTTTTATTTTAGGGCTAATTTTGGTGGCCTGTTTTTTTTTCTATTGTACTGCTGTAGGTGGTCCTAGGGGACCATTTCTACGTAACCGGGCAGTTTATTGGCGAGACCAATGGGTCTCCAGCCAATGGAGGGGGAGTAAAATACTTAACCTAAGTTAACTACTTGTACTACACTAACATCATGACTGCCTGCAACAACAGCACTAAGGGCGACCCCTAGTGGGACTCGGACCTCGGCTTAGGGCGTTGCTGGCGGGGGCTTGGAGGGAGGGAGACAGCTTGATGAGGGCTGAATTATCGGTTATTTTCTTTTATACTTACGCCGTGGTCTGCTTCAAGCGCGTTGCAGAGATCATTGTATTGCATTTTCATAATAAGCATTCATCGGCCGCATAGCGTCACGTCGAACGCAGCCTACGGAGTTTGCAACAGACTACAGCATTAGTGTTTGTGAACTGCGTGCGATCCGAATCCGAGAAAATACGATCCGAACTGCATTAAGTACACCCGCTCCGAATTTTATAGCAGCCCCGTTTACTCGGATTCCTCGTATCGTATTTTGTCGAATTCGGATCGGACATGTGCACAATAAAAGTACAAGTTGGTAGCCGACTGCATACAACAGCAGTATACGACCTGTCGCTACGACACTACTGGTTTCAATGTATTTCTATGAAATACCTTCCGCAGCTAGCGACACGTCGCTCGACTACACGTCGTCCGACCGCAGATCAGTAGTGCCACCGACGCTGGAGCGACGACACGTTGAATCTTTCTCAAAAAATGAGTTTTTCCAATTCGAGGAAGAAAAACTGATAAACCAGGTGGCCCAATATCCTGCACTGTACGATGCATCTAACAAAAACAAAAGATACGAAAGTAAATCGCGATCGCTAATCCCAAACAGGTCACACATCTTGTCTCACGGAACATTCAGAACTAACTGGAATACGACGTGTCGTCTACTGCAGCCATCTGCTGTTGGGTTCGAAATCATGACTGCATACAGTATCAGCTGATGGCTACGAATTTGCACCTTAAGAGGCTAAGTTGCACTAGCTTACTATAACCGTTACCATAACATATCTATCTATGTTAAACCTGTTTAGATATGTACCTATCAGGTCAGGCCATCATCTGACCACCTTTTACAAATAACTTAAAGAAGACATTACAGTTTGGACAAGACCTTTGATAAATGAAGGCGTGATCTTGCCCTCTAGCAGACTTTAATATTTCCCCTTTTTAACTGGCGCTCTATTCCACAGGTGTACAGAATATCCTCAGGATTGGATGGCTGGGTAGAATCAGCTCCATCCCCCCTCTGGTCAGCCGGTGGTGGGGCTCTTGTGACCCTGGCCCCAGTGAGGGACGGTCCAGCCGGCCTGTTCCGTCATATAGTGAGGACGGAACATAACGCCCATGGACCGAGAGCCCTGCCGTTGACACATGGCAGCTTCGATGTGGTGGAGTTGTTAGCTTGGGATCATGCAAATCAGCACATGTGAGTATTTTCTTGAGCATTAAAATAGGCATTATGCCTCGGATCAGCGCTCAAAAATGTCCGAACCGAATGTAAACGAAAACGCTAAAATGTAGACTAATTTACGTCAATGGGTGCAGTCGAATCTTCGTATGGTGAAAAGCTAAATTAGTCATTGTAATGACGACATAGGATTTAAATTAGTTTGTTGGTATTTCTAAGTTTATATGGTGGTGTGTCTTAGCGAGCGCTCTGGTGGTGTATGGTAAACTCAGGACACTTTTTTCGTGAATTTTGTACTAGGCCCTTTGTTTTATGTGTTTCTAATTCTAAGTCAATGAATATAAGTTATTTATTGGCAATATAAATTAACAAAAACTATTGTATAGTCTGTGTGTAGTGAAGGAAAACATCGTGAGGAAACATGTACACGTCAGAGGGCTCTAAAGATCGTTTCAAACTAAAGTGTCGATAGAAATAGGGCTATTCGATTGTAAAAGGAACTCATCTTCTAGTGTCTCGGGCTGACAGTATCACAAAGTCCATACACCATGCATAAAAATGGGACTGGTCATTTACGAAAATAGTGTTAATAAGAGTTTTGCATTCTTAGTTTGATGACACCACTTTCTACACTCTACGTATAAATCAGCTATCCCAAACAGGCTGTGAATCTTTAACTGAAGTCTATTTCCAGATACTACCTGGGCATCCCAGAAGGCAAACCAGGGCAGCAGCACCTATACAGAGTATCGTCCGAGGCGCCGAGACCGGGCTCCCCGCAGAAACTACCGTACTGTGTCACATGCAACTCGCAGGTTAGTTAAATTGATTGATAGGTAATATGATAAAATAAGTACCAGGGCAGCAGCACCTATAAAGAGTGTCGTTCGAAGCGCCGAGACCGCCTCCCCGCAGAAACTACCACCGGCAAGGCTCAGAAATTCGATAATTATGGTAATTATTCGGTCCATTCGTCCACTTATCAACGTCAAAAATGTATGGGGAATGCCGTTAGTCAAAGAAAATACAAACAGAATAGATCACGTAGTGTCAATATTTATTGTGAGTCTGTAAACCCCACCATATTGTGTGAATGATGCTCAAATAATTGATAACATAGTGATAGATGTACCAGGGTAGCAGCATTTAGCAAGAGGATAGCTTTCCGAGTCGCCAACGATAGAAGACCTGTCGCGTATAGGGTTACCATTTAGAAATTTGAAAAGTTCTGACAAAAAGCCTGACATTTCAATAAAAGTCCGGACATTTTAGTCACAAAATGCAAACATACGAAGATTTATTGTTTGATCTCGTTAAATAACGAAAAAAACGAAAGGAACTTCTCGATTCCAAGAAATTGTCGTCAATGGATGTTGGAATGTTTTGTGGCGGCATCTATCTCGCCACATGCGAACTAGCGAACTATCCTACATCGCGCAATCAAGATTTAACACGCAGATAGTATATTTACAACCTCCCAACATCAACCGTTGGGCAGTAGCCCGCCAGGCACAAGACTCCGCCTGGTTGGAGGATCCTCCCTTTGATTGGAGGAACACCACACCAAGTTTCTCCACAGTTTCATAGCCTTTTAGCAAAGCCTACGTCTGAAGCTGCGCAAATTTTATATACCTTTTCATTAGATAGAAAATTATATGTATTAAGTTCATACATTTTTGTGTTAAATGATAATTTTAAGTTGGTGATAGTTTGTAAAAGTACGATGGGATTGGCATCGTCACATAATGTGTACAAAAATCCCTTAAAAATATATTTATAAGAATAACAAAAAAAAAAACTCGTTAAATTGTTAAAGATTTATATTTTGTTTTAGATGAATGAGAAATTAAGAAAGATTAAAAAGTTATTTGACATTACTTATGTAGGTAAGTTTAATTACTCGTATTCCATGTAAGCCAAAAAATCCGGACTAATTAAAGAGCCGGACAAAGTCCGGACAAGAGTCTAGAAGTCCGGACATGTCCGGACAAATCCGGACGGATAGTAACCCTAGTCGCGTATCACATTCGTAATCTCATTAGCTTTCATTTTGACAACACAACAATACCTATACATTGCGTGGTACATAGTTGTGGTGAAGTCGGATTGTTAATACATACATTGCTATGGAAATTGTTGACCTGTCAAAATTAAAGCCATAGCGATTACGAGCGTTTTGTGCAATTAGAATGCTGTTTTACGGATACATTAAGAAATTATTAAACATTCAATGTGAGACTTCCCTTTTGAGCGTATTAAAAATTCCCGTAATAAATTGAAGATGATGATTCTGAAGTGACCATTTAAATAACTAAAACAACTGTTTCTCTATGGCCTTAGCTCCACTTTTTAAAGTTCAAAGAAGAAATAATACGCACATCAAAATATATTATGACCACTTGATCGCTATTAAATAGCTGTACATTTAAACTGTCGTTAGTATCCTAGTATCTATTTCGATACGTTATGGCGTGGCGTGCAGCCAAAATATTGTAAGCTTTACAAACATCTGTGCTACATCGGTGACACGTTGAATCAGGATGTAAACTACTGGTAATGTATATGTAGGTATGAGTGATTGCATATTGAACGTGTAATTTCGTGTTCCACGTATGTCAGGTGCATATCGATGCCTAACAGCCAAAAAGGGATAAGCGCCATTTTTTACGAAATTGACTTACCTACTTATAATGTGTAATTGGAATCGTTTTTTTTATCGATTCTGCGTCGATTGGTCTACCTCATGCCTCATGACTCTACGACATACTTTTAGTCGCTTAGGCGGTATTTGAATCAAGGTTCTTAGCCTAATTTCTTGGTCGTAAACGAATTTTAAACCACTCTACTGTATAGTTTGTAACTTGGTGGTTATGCCTTTTTGGCTGTTAGGCATCGATATGCATTGTATAAATGACACAAGAACATAATCGTGCAAGGGTGATTCTATCATTACAGTTATGGCTAATATCGGTATGTCAGGATTCCGAGCAAGGTAAATGTACTAAATAAAACCAACATAGACTCTCCACCACTGAGAGTACTTGTATTTGGGTTAGTATTAGTAACATGAACTAGATCACAATATAATACTTTACACAATTAGTACAAGATCATAAAATAAGAACAAGCTAGACAGATATAAAAGGTCAGACTTCTTCAGCTGATCTACACAGAATGCTGCCGCTTCGTCGAATGACCACGGCCTTTATAACATCGTGTGCGTTGATCCATATCGACGACTATCTTCCTTTGTCAACATTGCCCAGTGCAACCCGCTACCGATAACAATTGTATAGTCAGCATCAAGAGTAAGTGCCAATAGTTCAAAGTTTCAAGTGTTTTATGAATGAAAACTTGTTAACAATGATTATACAGCGTGTCCCAGAAAGTAGTGTCAAGCGGAAGTCCAGAGGTAGAACATCCTTTGAGGTACCCAAATCACCCCCATGTATGTTCCGCGATTTTTTGTAGTTTTCGAGTTATGAATGTTTTTCATGTTTTTTAATCAAACTCGCACTATAACGACATTTTTGATCATAGTGACGGGAATAGTTGAGATACATGACTATTTTTTTTTTTCTAAATTAGCTGATTAGTGACCCTATCGAATGCACAAACATTTGTAACCATAGATGTAACGAATGCGTTACAAAAAAATATTGAATTGTCATAAAGTTAAAATCTTGTATGTTTCCTAAATCTTTGTGGGTGATTTAAAAATAAATCTCCTTAAACTTTTTTTGTCAAATGTATTCTAAAAACTTACCCATTTTATCAGCTATTTACCCTGTAAATTTCATCGAGCTATCTCTACGACATCACAATAAAAATTTCATTCAAAGCATACAATATCGAGAATTCCAGTTGTAAAAGGGTGAATGAAAAATTAATTAAAACTAACTAATAACGTCTTTTTAGTAACCCTCGACGCAAAAAGAGGGGTGTTTTTAAGTTTAACGTGTGTGTTTGTGTGTCTGTTTGATGCATCGTAGCTCCTAAACGGATTTTGATTTAGTTTTTTCTTTTGTTTGAAAAGTGACTTTATCGAGAGTGTTCTTAGCTGTGATTTAAGAAAATCTGTTCAGCCGTTTGAAGATCATTAGCTCTTTTCTGGTTGTCGAAGGGATATGAGCAACTTCTACTGGTCTGATCGTTTCGAAATTTACTATCCTGTGATTTCAATGATATTGATGACATGTGACAAGAAGAAGGTCATTACAACTTATCATAAACTTAAAGAATCAATAGGCACACAATACCTCTACTGTAAGTTGGGTATCATGCTATTTCAGATGATGCTTGAGTATCAGGTCAAGGTTACCATCTTATTGTAATATCATTGAAGTCACAGGATAGTAAATTTCGAAAAGATCAGACCAGTAGAAGTTGCTCATATCCCTTCAACAACCAGAAAAGAGCTGATGATCTTCAAACGGCTGAACAGATTTTCTTAAATCATAGCTAAGAACACTCTCGATAAAGTCACTTTTCAAACAAAAGAAAAAACTAAATCAATATCCGTTTAGGAGCTACGATGCCACAAACAGACACACAAACACACACGTTAAACTTAAAAACACCCCTCTTTTTGCGTCGAGGTTTACTAAAAAGACGTTATTAGTTAGTTTTAATTAATTTTTCATTCACCCTTTTACAACTGGAATTCTCGACATTGTATGCTTTGAATGAAATTTTTATTGTGATGTCGTAGAGATAGTTCGATGAAATTTACAGGGTAAATAGCTGATAAAATGGATAAGTTTTTAAAATACATCTGACAAAAAAAGTTTAGGGAGATTTATTTTTAAATCACCCACAAAGATTTAGGAAACATACAAGATTTTAACTTTATGACAATTCAATATTTTTTTGTAACGCATTCGTTACATCTATGGTTACAAATGTTTATGCATTCGATAGGGTCACTAATCAGCTAATTTAGAAAAAAAAATTAGTCATGTATCTCAACTATTCACGTCACTATGATCAAAAATGTCGTTATAGTCCGAGTTTGATTAAAAAACATGAAAAACATTCATAACTCGAAAACTACAAAAAATCGCGGAACATACATGGGGGTGATTTGGGTACCTCAAAGGATGTTCTACCTCTGGACTTCCGCTTGACACTACTTTCTGGGACACGCTGTATACATAATTTTCTCTCGTGTCAGCACGAGCTATACTAATTTATATTAAGGCTAATTTTGGTTTTGAAATATTTATGGAAGTCCAGGGAAGGTTTAAGTGGTGAGAAAATATGGAAAAGTTGCGAGGAAAATAGTAAAAACAACAATTTTATTTTCCCATACAAACTGTTCCTACCTGTCAAACATTTGATGTTCGTCCCGTCTCGGGTCTCCTCAAATTAAAGAACGTATTAATTATGGGTTTCGAATCGACAACATATATCCACAATATTCGGATTATCGCGTATTTAGATTTTAAAAATGCAAAATAGTGTCACTATCACAACGAATCGACATATTTGCTGTCAGAAATTTATTTACGTGGCATTGCAACGCAATAAACCGGGTACAGCTAGTGTTATTATAAATATAGAACAACAATTTGTTTCTACGATATTTAATTGCAAAATACCAAAGATTCATCGCCTTAAAGCTGATTCCTATGATTTACCTAGCGTTATTCGTTAAAATTAAGACTTATATCTTAACTGATAATGAACCAAAGATCCCATATCTTTGTATAGTAGACGCTTCCATTCGTTAGTAGCTGTCGCACACGCAATCGAGTCTATTAATTATATGCCAAGTTTGGCAATCAAAAACGCTGTTATCGGTAGGCAACACATTTGGTTTTGGCCATAGGAACCCAGCATTAGGCTTAAAACGCACTAGCAGCCAGCCGCAATGCGGCGTGCCCCGCCGCAGCCCCAGAACAACCGAAGCGGTTGACGGCTGGCCGCAAATCAGTGCGTCGATATCATGCGGTTTCATGTAAAAATCGATGTGCGGCTAGTGCGTTTTAAGCCTTGACTATACTCGCATCCGGTATTTGAAAAGATGGAATGTAGAAGAAGGAAAAGGAGTATTTAAGAGTCTCAACTAGGGCTACCATCAGTAAAACAACTAAACTAAGGCTTAGAACGCACTAGCGGTCAGCCGCAATGCGGCGTGCCGCTTGCGATTGGCCGCACATCGATATTTACATGAAACCGCATGATCTCAACGCACTGGCGCACGACGGCTGGCCGGAAATCAATGCGACCTGCCGCAAGCGGCACGCCGTATTGCGGCTGGCCGCTAGTGCGTTTTAAGCCCTAGACAAGAAATTCGAAAACGCTAGAAACGTTGAGACCCTTAAAAGGTTACGTTTCTAAAGAGATTAATTTATCGTAATTTGGGATAGTCGTAAAAAACCAATTGTACAAGATTATAACATTATGCATCGTACCTCTTAAAACGCCAGATACCTATCTGATTGATACAGGTCAATCTGTCGTCAACAATATTGGAAGATTCCAGGAATAAAAATATATTTCTGAAAGTCCCAAATATGTAACGCATTTGAAATTGTCACGTTATCATAAAGCCAGCCTTACACGTTGTCTTTGCCATAACAAACAAAATTAACAGCTTCCGGAAATAATAGGATTGCTCCCTTGGGTAAACAGAATAATTATTATAAGATATGAAAGTGATAAGAAGATGAAAATATAATAGTACCATAGGCTACGACATACTTTGCGGATTGTTTTCCCCGTTACACAGGGTCACTGGTCATTCGAACTATTCCTTGAAAAGGGTTAAGGGCACTTCAAACTACGCTATAATATATAGCAAATATTGTATAGCACAAAGACATCGCTCAGCATACATTTTATGGGACACGTTCACACTAAGCTATGCTATCAAGTATCGGCTTGCTGTACGCGATAAACTTGAGCGATTCTCAGAGCTATATCGCACGATTTTCCGGGCCCGCCCCGCCTTACTTCTACCCCGACGGATCGCCGTCAAATAACTTGCTGTACATAGTAGATCGGCTTGCGATATAGCGCATAGTGTTAACGTCATGCTATATAGTTACAGCTTATGATGCTATATAGCGAAATAGTATAGCGTAGTCTGAACTGCGCTTTATACTATAGATCGGAAACAAATAAACCCCCCCATCAAATGTAGATCGAAAATAAAAAGTAAAATAAAGGCTCCTACACACAATGCCGCCGGCTTTGCCGCCGGCATTGCCGCGCGGCTTGCCGGCGGGTGTTTAGCCAGGCCGCCAGGTATAACACCTATGGACTTACACCCGCGCGGCAATAAACCGGTGACAAAGCCGGCGGCATGTGTGTAGAAGGCTTAAAAAAATCTTGTCACTTAAAACCTTTTATTTCTGAGACATTGAGAATTTTAGTCCGGCATTTTTATCTTAAGTGATTGCTAGTTTACCAGCTTTTAGAAAAGTATAAATTGAGTGCCCAGAAATGAGTAGTATTTTTACAAGTCTTTTTTTTTAAAGAAGTTAAAAAAAATAAACCGTTAATTTCCGACCCACAGTTGATGGAGGTTAATTTATTGCCAATGATCTCTAGTACCTATAACACCTTTCAAAGAATAGGTCGAATTACCAGTCACCCTGTATAGTCATAGTAGAATCACTCGACCTGGGCCCCAAGTCTGCTATTTTAATAAAATTCGTCATTCCAACACGATCCCATTGTCATTTTGCTAAAAGTTCGTAATCTGCTAAATTCATAATGATCGATCATTGGTCGGTCAATGGTCTCTTAATAGAATTGTAGTAGAATGACACAACCGTATTGCCATTATTATTAAACTCGTTAGTAGAAGTGATTTTCGAAAAACTACCACTAAAGAACATTTATTCATGCCAGATTTCATTTATATATGTTTTTACATATTATTTATTAGTGTTATAAGCAATCTGAAGTAATAGGAAGTTCGATAATAGCAAAAAACATTAAAATGTGTTACGCGGATAAAATATTTTATCTGTTATGCTGTAAAAGTCAAATGTGACATTACTGCTTACTGACGTTTACAATGCAAACTGTTTTTATCTAAATCGCCCGGTGTTTTGATACGTATTTATTTGAGCATTTTTATTATTGTTTGTACATCTATAATAGAGAAGCCTATTTATTGAAAATATAAAATGGTGCTAACTGAGCAAATTTCGGCTCTAATAGATTTTTTAGAAACGTTTTCACAAATTCCACCTCGGGAATATCAAAAAAGGGGTCCGTGTTCATTCTCGTCAAGCGACGGGCTCGACGACGTCTTCTGCATTCCTCCCGTCTTCTTTCTCTAGCATCATCTGAGTTGGCTAGCTCCAGAATATTCGAACGTAGTGAATACATTGTCTAGGGCAATAATATTCCACAAACACGACTTAATTAAAGCAAATTAGCAAATAGTTCTTGAGTACCGAGCTGTCTCAAGCAATGATTGCACAATGACATTCGAATGATAAGTCACTGATTAAAGGAACTGTCAAAATTTTAGCAGATTACCGCCTAAGTCAGACATTAATTTGTCGTTATGTACGAGATTACCATTCTATGCCATTTCTTTCAATGGAGTGTCAGTGGTCGGCCATTGGAAAGTCATAATGACGCCATTATGTTAGTAGATTACCAAACTTGTCAAAATCAACAATTACGAAATCAATGATAGACCATTCTGACACTATTGTAATAGCAGACTTGAGGCCCAGAAGTCTTTCTGTATTCTGAGCCTGAAGTATTATGACCGAGTACGAGAACAAATAAGTAGCACAAATTATACTTGTTATTCGCGGAAGAGGCTTTACATTGAACCAATATTTGATTTACTGGTTGAGAAAACTGTTTATATACTAAAGTCAATTTTATTTTATACCTACTAGCTGTGCCCGCGACTCCGTCCACTTTGAAGTCGGAAACCAGTTTGGTTGTGTCGCAATAACTAAACTTCTTAATAACTTTAAATCTTTTGATTGAACGAACCGATTACGATGTAACAAAAAGTAACTGTTACTCCGAGATACGTATAATATTTGTCTATAAAAGGCAAGCTTAGTTAATTCAGTACTTTTTACTTGATGCGTGCAGAAACAAACCGAAAATCAGACAAACAGACAAAAATACCAAAAATTATCTATATGGATTCTATTGATCATACCGACCCGCTTTTTTTTAATATTTCAAATTTTCAGACACGCCTATTCTACAAATTTATTTTACGTCAATCATAGATTTAACTAAATGTAAAAACTACCTATCTTTTTAGATAGCTCTTTTGTTAGGAGCTGTCAATTACACAAAATAACTTGGCTTCGGCTAACTAGTGTATTAATATCTGTGGCTTCAGCCTAAACAAAGAAAGATTAATATAAAGAAAAATTAAAAACATTCGGGTAGGGCGTTCATTATCCAAAAAAACGAGAATCAAGGCTGATTGGTTTTAAGACCTTTGCCTGCCTACATTGGCGAATATAAAAACAACAACGTGGCAAGCGGATAGTGGTTAATTACATTTATGGGGCGATTTCACCAACCTATCAATAGGTATTCAACCTATCAATAGTTACTATTGACCAGATAAGCTAAGTGTGACCTACAGATATGATCTGTCAGTCTGCGTCAGGATGGCTGGACCAGGAGAGATTTTGGAAGTTTGAGCAATACCCAGTTTTAGTACCTATTTTGTACTATTTGGTACCAGATATCAAATAATTTGTACCTCGCTAAAGAGGGAAAACTATTACGAGGAAAGTGGCTAGCCATTCTGACGTCAGAATGGCTGGACCAAGCCGGTTTCACCTAGTTGTAGGCGTTATAACTACTTCATCTTTTCGTCAATATTTTGTATCTCATTGGTACCTCAACATATGTTTTTCTTATATTTTTTCGATAAGCCAAAAAAAGTTACACCTAGAAGAAATTTTGCATGTAATCTGGAGCACGTTGATTTCACCTAGTTGTAGGCGTTATAATTAGTTTATCTTTTCATCAAAATTTAGTACCTCATTGGAACGTCCACTATGCTTTTCTTAGATTTTTTCGCTAAGCCAAAAAAAAGTTACACTTACAATAAGAACTCGTACTTGCCGGTTTTTTTTAAAGCCAATAAATAGGTACTTTATAACGAAAGAGCGAAAGAACAAAATAGGTACTAAAACTTGGTATTGCTCAAACTTCCAAAATCTCTCTTGGTCCAGCCATCCTTTTTTTTTTTTTTTTTTTTTTTTATCGTGGGAAAATCCTCATGGATACCCTTCGCCCGGGGATGGCGAAGGGTTATGCCGGACTCTTACCGGCTAAAAACCCACGGTGTTCCTTCTCCTGACCCTTGGCCGGGGTCACGGGATTCGCAGCTGCATGCGCCGCAACCCCGGCAGGCCTCGGTCCGCCAGCCCCTGGCGGACCTCTCCTTCTGTGGGGCCTTGCCCCACGTCCTCCTGAGAGGCGCGCACGGAACAATGCGGCGCCGCCTTCTCGGGCCTGTTACTGGTCGGGCGACGGGTCCCCTAACCCGTCGCCCGCAGGCCATGGTCCAGCCATCCTGACGCAGACGATCTGTCATTATCATTATTGATATGATGGTGAAATGCAAATGTTAGCTAAGTATTGAAAAGTTTAAAGACAGAATTAGCTTAATGAACAGTTAATGATAGGTTGGTGAAACACCCCCATAGTTACACAATACTTAATACGAGATATAGAACATTATCAATCTAACAAATCGTCCACACAATATCTATTTATTAATTGGTCACAATAGAATCTTTCAGAGTTCAAAATTTATATTTCTGTCCAGCCGTCCCCGTCCATAAACCTGGAGTACTACGGCAACCTGGCGTCTTCGGGAGACAGCACGTGGGGTGACAGTGACTGGGATGAAGAACTACCAGCTACGTCACCGTCACCCAGCAAGAAGAAGAAGAAGAAGTACCCTGGTAAATGCAATATTGTTTATTTGAATGCAAGAAAATAGTAGCAAGAAGGTAGCTTTGAGATGTGTCATAGATTGCATCACTGTTACAAGATTAGAGACTAAGGACGAGATTCAAAGACTTCATACGCGTAAGAAACGCTTATTCACATTCGCTCATACGAATATGAACATTATTTGTATAAAATAACGCTCGTATTAGTATGAAACGTTTACTTCACTTAGCAAATAGCAAAGTCTTCTGTGAACAAATAAGTCTTTCAGCTCCAAGGACTACATGTATCTGTTTAGTGGTTGTAATCCCAGAGCTTCTAATCGTAAAGTATTAAGTTCAAACACCAGGTTAGGCAGAGTTCATTTCCATCTTCCAAGTCGGTATAATATCTGTCAAGTTTTTTTTTTATTTCAACCTGCATCTGGAAGCTTATAGCAGAGATAGGATCTATTATAGGTCTATTAAAGATATACATTAAAAAAATCTTCCTGAAAGTAATTTAAACTGTATGTAAATTGTCTCGTTAGCCTAGTGGTCGCAAGCGCGACTGCCGAGTGTAAGGTCCTGGGTTTGATCCCCAGGTCGGGCAGTGTTATTGGGTTTTTCCGTTGGGTTTTCCGGGAGTTTCTTAGTAGCAGCCTGGGATCTGAATTTGTGCCCGGTTGATGGCAACAGGCTCACCCCCTATCACATAGGACTTAAACATAACGGCGAAATGAGGGTGTATTATACACCTCTGCCCAACCCTTTGGGGACATCAAAAAACCTGAAAAGCATCAAATAATGATAATATAATAAAATTAATATTTTCTGAAGTCAGTGCTAAGCCACACTATATTCCGTAGAATTGAAAACTAAATGAAACTTTTATCTGAATAAAACACTTAAAAAAACACGTAAATAGCCCTCGAAACCATGGAGAAATCAATTTTTGAAGTCTGTTAAATATATAAAACCTTAGGACGCCGACATCAACGCCCTTCAAGAATCCATTTACTTTTTATCTCATTTCCCCAGATGGCCTGCCACAGAATTTGCCGTGCCTCTACCATGAAGCTCACTTCAGTCCTTCATCAGCATACTTCGTGCTGGAGTGCTTGGGACCTGGGGTACCCACCTTCAGTCTTCACAAGACTGCCCTGCCTGATCCACGCCTGGTAGCGCATTTGGAGAATAATACTGTAGTGAAGGTAAGACTTTTAAGAAGGAGGAGGCTGGTTTAAAGAAATACAGGTGGTTTATACTTTGTGGGGACGGGCTGGAATATAAAACTACCTCACCACACGCTGGGAATAGACACGTATTGTAATATTATACAAAACCGTGGTAGGATCTATACGGTCCGCCTGGCTAGCTACCAACCTCACATTGAAGTCCGACCAACTAGTTTTTTTTTTTGTTTTTTTTTTCTATAAACGTTGCCCCACACTAAGATTTCTCTTGTATCGTGGGTGCGTTTACAAGCACAAATCTCACAAACACAAACGCCCAGACCCGAAACAACTATCTGTAGGCCATACAAATTTTTGTTCCGTGTGGAAATCGAACCCACGACCCGTGGCGCAGAAGCCAATCGCTTAGCCACGGCACCAAACGTGTCGTCTTTACTGTTTTAAAGTAAAAAAAGTAAAGTTTACAGTTTAGTGTGTGTATGTGAGAGCCAGAGGGATAAAAGATAAAGGTATATCACTAGATATCTGGGATGCATGAAAAAGCCTCCACGAGTGACGATACTTAAGTACGCCCGGCGCACCTTGGGCAGTCAGCACCGCTATCAACTTTGCTGACTGGCTAATCTTTTCACCACAGCATGAGCTATTTTCGTATAGCTCGTGCTGACACGACAGAAGAAGACTGGATATCTCTCTTACTTGGATTCGTGTGCTCCATCTTAGACCCTGTCTGCGCTTACCATCAGGTGTGACTATGGTAAACTTGCCAGAATTTCGCATATCCTAAAGCCATTTGCCTTACTAAGAATCAAATAAGGTGTAACAAAGATTTCTCTATACTACAGAAGTATTTGCATTCATTCCGGTAGCCACGTTTCAGACCGGAGCCAGTGTATAGAGGGGATTTGCCTTGTCAGTGCTAACACAAAACCTAGTTGACAGATATAGGATAATTCTAAAGGCTCATTTACACGGAGATATTTTCTCGAAGCGAGTCTCATGCTATCTCTGTTTTCGTCGTAGAGAAAAACAAAGACAGAACGAGTCTCGCTTCGAGAAACTATCTCCGTGTAAATGGCGCTTTAGTCACATTCTTGTTCTCTCGTGTCAGCATAAACTAATCAAAAATAACTAATGCCGTAGTGAAAATAGCTAGTCAGTAAGGTTGGTAGCGGGGCTGTCTGCCTAGTGTGCGCCGGACGTACTTAAGTATCGTCACTCGTGGAGACTCTTTTAATGCAATAACAAAGCGAACAAATTAGTTATTTATGTTATGTAAAATAATACTAACATATACAACGTGTAACATATTAAACGAAAATCCTGAAAGTAGTTTGTTAAGGATGCAACTGAATCGATTTTAGCCATTTTTAGAGCGGTTAAGCACTACATCCGATCCGAATCCGTGAAAATATGTTCCGAGGTAGTCATAGAACTATTTGTATGGTAGTTTACGCACTAGATCTGACTTCCGTCATTCGATTTCAATCCGACTTCCGTCATTCGATTTCTATCCGTCATCTGCGTAGCACTGTTTGTACGAACGCTTTCGCATTACCTCGGATTCAAATCGGACATATGCCAAAGATGGCCCCTGAATTGCTTGGATTTGGATCAGAGATCGGATTAGTGCGTAAGCAATAGGTATCCGAATTCGGTCCGAGATTTTTAGACTCGTGGTCCGTATTTTCATGAATTCGGATCGGATGCAGGGCGAAAAGCAATATCCGAATTCGGTCCGAGTTTTTTAAATCCGTATTATCACGGTTCCGGATCGGATGCAGTGCGTAACCGCTCTTAATGTGTGTATTTTTTCTAAAACGTGTTTTTTCCCTGTTTTGTTTTTAATTGCGATAAAGAAAATTGAGCCAAGGCCATAAGACTAAATTTTCAATGCAGTTAACAATAAAAAGTAATACTATTTTCTTAAATAAACAATATTAAACACATAAAAGTAAAATTTCACAGTAAGTGTTATGATTCTGAAATATTTTAATTAGGGTGTTTGAATGTTTGCATTATTCCTGTTACATTTTGTATAAATTTAAAGACCGTTAAGTTTATATTTTTTTTAATATTGTATTCATGAACATAAAACTGTGCCGTATTTTATACCTACCCACTTTATTAACACGTTTGCTCTTAAAATTTTATATTTAAAAAAGGAGTTTATAGGGCCGTATATCAAAATGGCGGAGAAATAAAATGTTAAACAATAAACTCGAATATTTCAGGGTAATACAAAAATAATGCTGAAATCGAGGAAGAGTATATCCAGCTTAGCCGTTATCCTGGATAATCTTAACTTGTACTCCGGCTCGATGGTTAAAATTACTTTTTGATTTAAACGCCGAGATTCTGTTTTTATACAGAATGTAAACGAACTCGGGTAATTCCTTAAAACCACATGATCTACTGGTGTAAGTATTAAGATTGATAAAAAAAAACTTTGCTTTCTTGCGGTATGGCTTAAGCGATCTCGTATCTAAATCACGTAAAATACACAAAACAAAAAAAACACAGATTTACTTTAGCAAATTTTTTTTTGTCTCATCTTTTCGGTCACATGAGGAATTTCTATGTCACGCCAAAATTACTGAAAGCACGGCGACACAGCTGGCTGGCTCTTTGCAGTCAAATAACTCGGGGCTCTAAAATGACTCGGAAATAGAAAACTAAGTTTTTTCCTTGATTTTTTTTCTTTTATTTTTTATTGGTCCTTTTTAAGGTTAACCGCTAACGTCCCGACCGACGATCCGGATCGTCAGTGCCATTGTTTATCTATTGTGTCTATAATTACAGTACTCGATAAGTTAATCTGTGTCACCAATTGATCACGCACTTTGAAGTAATTACGCGAATTCGTTTACACCCTGTAGATAATTAATTACAATTATTTTTTGTGAAAAATCATTCCATTGACACAACAGTAGAGTGCGAACCGTCACGCTATACCTACTTGGGGATAAATCAAAAATCCGGTTTTTGATAAAAATATGTCGCCCTATCTTCCTGTAGATGAAAAGCGCATGAAAGTTTATATTGTAAAGAATAAAGGCCGAAAACATGCTAGAATAAAATAATTTTCGAAAGTGCTTTTGGGTTCAAAAAACATTCGCTCTGCAATAAAACACCGTCTGATCAATGATGATGTGTTGGGAAATGCAAAGGTGAAGATTTTTATTTATGACTAGTATACGCGTTTATCGTGTATTCCGTATCTTTTGGGATAAAAGTAGCCTATGTCCTTCTGCAGGTTCCAGACTATCTCTGTACCAAGTTTCATCAAAATCTGTTCAGCGGTTTAGGCGTGAAAGCGTCAGAGACAGAGTTACTTTCGCATTTATAATATTAGTATTGATTAGTCTGATAAACCCTTCAATGTAGAAAAGCTTTATTTCAAGAAAATGAGTGTCACGTAATAATACAAAGATGAAAAAGAAGAAGCCATGTATAACCATTCAAAATAGATGTACCTACACTTTTTACAAAATTCAGAGAAGTACACTCGGGAGGAATGAATCCGGGATACCAACATAAACCTTATTATCTCGCAAACTAAGAATGATAGCTTATTGAAATAAATAATATTCAGTAGACGTTTTAACAAAAAAAAATACAAAAATAAAAAAAAAATCGACTCCAATAAAATCAATAAAACTTCATAAATAGTCTATAAAATACTTTTTATTTGAATAAGCTATCATTCTTAATTTCGGATATACAGGATGTCCCAAATATAGTGTCAAGCAGGAACCCAGAGGTAGAGCACCCTTAGAGATACCCGAATCACCATGTGTGTTCCGCGATTTTTTGTAGTTTTCGAATTATGATTTTTTTCATATTTTAACCAAACTCTGACTTTAGTGACATTTTTGATCACAGTGACGTGAATAGTTGAGACAAATGTGTTTTTTTTTTAAATTAGTTTCTCTGTTCACCTCATTTAGAAAAATTACTACTATGACTTGAATGATGGCACTATGATCACAAATGACACTAAAGTCAGAGTTTGGTTTAGTGTCCAAACACACTACGCCGAATTTACGCGGCCGAAGTTCGGCGGCTGATTTTACGTTCCGACTTATTCGGCTGATATGACACACCATAAGTGCCGAACTTACGCGGCAGAAATTCAGTTGCGCAAACTTGTGGGCGGACACGCGGGTCGCGGGAATGCCTGCCTCCCGCTGCTCCCCGCCCCGGTTCTTCGTCGTCAATCGAACCGAACTTCGGTCGCGTATAATGTGTGCTCTACAGTATTCTGTCGGGCACACATTAGGCGGCAACGTATTCGTTGCCACCGAATTGCTGCTGAACTTACGCCCGCTCGAAGTTCGGCTGTATGCTATAACGCAACGTAACTTCGGCATAATGTGTCGTCAATAATTCAAATAGCATTGCAGGCGTAATCATGCCGAACTTCGGTCGCGTACCTTCGGCATAGTGTGTTTAGACACTTATAAAAGAAATCATAACTCGAAAACAAAAAAAAATCGCGGAACATACATGGGGGTGATTCGGGTACCTCTAAGGACGCTCTACCTTTGGACTTACGCTTGACACTACTTTTTGGGACATCTTGTGTATTAAGGTTTACGTTGGTGACCTGGATTCGTTGCTCCCGAGTGTACATTGTTTGTTTCCAGCATTTCGAGATCCACATAACAAAATTGGTTTAGGTCAAACAATTTCAGAGCTAGCTTAGAAAGATGTTTACTTTCCCCCTCTATGTTTATTAAACGTATTTTATCTCGGCTCACATATATCGTAGACAACTGTCTTAGTGCTTGGCTTACAGTGAAAGCGAAGCGAGCGATTAATTTAATGTGTCATATGTATTAAACTCCGTTCAACGAAAGATGAGTCCTGATATAGCGGTCATTTCGTAAATTGTAGTCTGGAGACTGCTATTGAAAAAATGTAAACGACATCATCAAAAACCGTAAAATAGCTAAGTATATTTTTCATATTTATGATTAGTTACGGTTTATTCGCGAGCATTTTCCGTGGTTGCCCGACTAGTTTCGGACCCAAACGGAGCCCTTAACCGTGAGCTGAACACGCGGAGAGAACGCGAATCGGACTCGCGCTGCACCGCGCCGCGCAGTGTTGCGCTCGCGCCGACAGGAGCTTCAACTTCAACTTCAAAACTCATTTATTCAAAATAGACTAGAATTACTTAGTTCTTTTTGAACGTCAGAATTATATACATCAAAGACAGCCCCAAAAAGCGCCCTCCCTTCACCGCTTCCTAGTGTTTTTGCTGTGAAGAAGAAACGGCGCAACAAACTCCCCAGCAACACATATCTGTCTGTCAAGTGAATAAATTAATTGAGTCTATACAAAGCAAAAGGTAATATTAATTACAATAGTGAAATATGCAAAATGCGGATTATAGAAAAAGTATAAGTAATACAATTCTGGTTGAATTGTAACAAAATTACCTAAAGTTATCTAAACAACATAGATAATTCAACATAATATAGGTACACATAATTGTATACACTCAATATATTTAATTCAATACAATCATATTACAATAATGTGAGAATAATGTAGGTAATTGTCAGAAGTACATGAATAATAATGAAAAAGTGCCTAACAACTGCCATAGTAAGTATGAGCCGACCAGTCCCGACAGACAGCACCCGTTCACGAGCATGACGAGTGCACCAGCGTCGCTTAACTCAACCATATTGTAGGGAACTTGACGACCCGTTACACAACGCCACCGTCAGCAGGACATTTTAGTGAGCATGACAGACTCAAGCCACCAGGCAACGGGCAGGTTTATGTAGGAGTAAGCACCTACAGTAAAACGTAGTAAACAATAATGGCTACATGATACTCACATTTTACATTTGATAATGCTTAAATACTAAATAGATCGTTGCCAGGGGCAATACTAAAAGTAAAACTGATAAATATCAGAATATATTACGTTGTAAACAATAAATGTTAGATGTCCTAAAATAAAAGTTATATAATAACTATGATACAATATATAATGAGTAGGTAACAAAAATGATACCTACAGTGAAATATTAAATACATTTATGTGAAAATTTACATTTAGACTGCCAGTTAAGGAGTGCCAGTGGGTCGCTGTGTGCAGTTGGGAATCGTATTCCAGACATTTTTATCTTCAATGTACTGGTTTATGCTATAATATGCTCTTGACATTAAGATACGCTTTACTAAGGACTTGAATTTCATGTAAGGCAATTCAGTGATACAAGGTGGAATTTTATTATAGAATCTAATACTGTTTCCCAAAAATGACTTACTAGTTTTACGAAGTCTAAAACCAGGCACCACAAGTTTGTGCTTATTTCGAGTGTTCAGGCTGTGTGTATCGCTGTTTTTACTATAGTTCGATATGTTTTTACGAATGTACAGGATATTCTGGTAAATGTACAGAGATGGTAAGGTAAGAATATTTATGTCCTTAAATCTTTCGCGAAGAGACTCTCGAGAACTTAGATTATAAATGGCTCGAACTGCTCGTTTCTGCAGTATGAAAAGTGTCTCGACATCAGCAGCTGACCCCCACAGTAAAATGCCGTAAGACATAATACTGTGAAAGTATGCGAAATACACCATCCTAGCTGTAGTCACATTAGTGAGCTGCCTTATTCTTCTAACAGCAAAAGCAGCGGAACTAAGTTTGCCCGCAGTTGCCTCTATATGAGGCCCCCATAATTTAGGGTCTACTGTGATACCTAAAAAGACAGTTGAGGGAACCAGATCTAACCTTTTTCCATCCAGAACTATATTTGCATTAATAGAAGCTACATTCGGTAAAGAGAATTTAATACACTTGGTTTTCCCTGCATTTAAAAGAAGATTGTTAGCAGAAAACCAGTTAGAGATTAAATTTAAAGTGTTATTAGGCTCTATAAGATCCCTGTCTTTTCTATTTACTTTAAATATTAATGATGTGTCATCAGCAAATAAGACTACATTTGACATGTTATTATCCTTCATCATGTACGGAAGGTCATTAATATATACTAGAAACAAGAATGGACCAAGAATTGATCCTTGGGGTACGCCCATTCTGACTCGTGAGCCTGTAGAGATGACATCACCGATAGCCACCTTTTGTTCCCGATTTGACAAGTAAGACGTCACAAGATCGATAGATCTACCTCGGATTCCGTAGTATTTCAATTTTAGGGTGAGTGTGCGGTGATCCACGCAGTCAAATGCCTTAGAAAGGTCACAAAACACACCTAAAGCATCCTGTGCCCCCTCCCAGGCCCCCAGTATGGTTTTAATTAAAGTGGATCCAGCATCCTCTGTAGATCTTCCCCTCGTAAAGCCAAACTGTTTGTCATGTAATATTTTATTTTTATTAAAGTGGGTAAGCATTTGATTTAGGATTAATTTTTCGAAAATTTTGCTTAGGGCTGGGAGTATTGATATCGGCCTATAGTTGGACGCGTTATTTGAGCAACCTGCTTTAAAAATGGGTATGATTTTACTGGTTTTCATAAGATCGGGAAATATGCCTTCTGTAATGCAAGAGTTAAAGATTTTTGCCAGCATTGGGGCGATCTCGGTAATTATTGCCTCCACAGCTTTAGTTGATAATCCCCAAAGGTCTTCAGTTTTTTTTATTGTTATATTTTTGAAAGTTTTTATTATGTCAGTCGGATTTACAAAATTAAAATTAAAATCAGCTACCTGCATGTCTACGTTTTCTTTTAAAAATATCTCCGCCGATACTGGTGACGATGGAAGATATTTCGTCGTCTCTAATGGTATATTAGTAAAATAGTTATCTAAGAAATTAGCGACTACATTCCTGTCTGAAACTATTTCGTCATTTATTTTTAAGCTAATAGTGTTGTCTTTTAACCCACGATTGCCAGTTTCTGTATTGATTATCTTCCACGTCGTTTTTATTTTATTATCTGATTTACTAACTTGATTACTTATGTAGGCTGCTTTAGCCTGTATACAAACTTTTTTGAAAAGCTTAGAATAATTTCTAACATAATTATGAAAGTCTACATTGGGTGTGTACGATTTTTTATCATATAATTCGTATAAGACATCCCTACTTCGCCTTATACCCTTGGTTGCCCAAACACTGAACCGTAATTTATTAGTTATATTAACTTTTTTTATTTTGCAAGCCTTATGAAATTCGGTACTTATCGCATTAAATAATGTATGGTACATTTTATTGGGGTTGTCAGAATGTGTTTTTATTGTATTTAATTCGCATTCAACATTTTTCCTAAATACTTCTAGACATTTTTTTGTCAGGGGCCTACATTCTATTATTTTCCTACATCTAATGGAGTGACTATTACATTTTATTAATTGACATTTATGGTCCGAACGGACTCCACTAATAAGGCTCTTTTCTGTTATTTTAAAGTTTGTTATAATATTATCAATACATGTAGCTGTGGTGGGTGTCACTCTAGTCGGCTCAGAGAAGATGCACTTTAAATTAAACGATTTAAATAAGGACAAAAAGTTACGTTTATCGGTGGTGTCTAACAGAATGTCTACATTAAAATCCCCACATACTAAAAGTTTCTTGTTTATTTTTATTTTCCTAAGAGCATCTTCCATAGTTAATAGAAATTGAGAGGTACATGAGGATGGAGGCCTATAGACACATAAAATAACAAATTCCTCAGTTTCTGCACATGCCAGCTCACACACTCGTTCAACAGATATGTTGCGTATATCTAAACGCTCTTTACATTTTAGGTGATTTCTCACTAGAATTAGAGTTCCCCCACCTTCTGCTGACACCCTATTGAACGAACTGGCTACCTTAAAATTAGCTACACTAAACAACATTGAATTTGCCTTTAACCATGTCTCTGTAAGACATAAGATATCTACATTGTAATTTTCACTAAACAACTCAACGTCTAAAATTTTGCCAGAGAAGCGGTTAATATTTTGGTGTGTCAATATTAAATAATGACTATCACTCTCTGTTGTCAGACAATTGAGTTTAAATTATTATTTAAAGTAACCATCTGATTATTAGTACTATTACTAATTATGGTGGATGTAAGAGAGAACTTCGTCATATTACTTATGACCGAGTTAATATTATAGGCTAATAAAGTAGCAATATGTCGCCTAGGTTTCTTAGGCAGATACACAGAGTCTCCGTTCATATGTAGTTTACCAACAAAAGCATTGGTGTCAAAAAATATGAACTTGTCACTATGGCGACTTACTAAGAAGTGTATATGCATGTTTAGCGTATGGACATAATCATTTTGTTTGTCTGACAGATGGTCAAGATAGGGAAATGCACATAATATTATCTTATTACAGACCAAGTTTAACATTAAGGTAACACTGTCGGTGATATCTTTTTTCCTAACGTTTAAGCTATTGCCTACAAGTAATGTTAAATTAGTATTTTGTGTAAATATATTTGACATAAGTGATGATATTATTTGCCTGTAGGATGACCCAGGCATACAGTGATTTTGTGAAGAGTGACACAGGCTGTTGCTTAACAATTCCCCAAAACCTTTGCCTATGTTATCAGAATACATTATAGATTGCCAACAAACATTATTCCTATTTGAATTGATATTACTACTTATGTTTACTGCTTGAGATGTATTCACAGTTAAGATGTCACTAATATTCCCGGACTGAGGTAAGTCCTTCAACATCACTGGTGGGGGGGAGCTTTTACAGTGTGAATTGCTCATACACATACACACATTGTTGTTGTCAGTCAATAAGTCCAGTCTGTCTGCATTATACTTGCACATGTCAACTAAATGGTTTGCAGCAAGTATATGTTCCTCAATTTGTTTTTGTGAGGTCATATATTTATTATATAAAGAGCTGAGCGACTCTTCCAGGATTTTAATCTCAGATTGTAAACGCTGAGTGTCAATTTCATATATATTTTTACTGTCCTCAATTTTAATTTGATAATTTTTAAGTTTATTTACTAAAGCAACACGTTCTTTCCTTAATTCAATATTATTACAGAAGTGCTTTTGTTTTCTTTTTAGGCGTTGACATTTCTTTATGATTTTATTAATTTTTACATATTTTTTAATTGTATTGTGACTAGTCTTATTAATACATTTTTGACTTACTAAGGAAACCTGATCTGTAAGATCAATAGTAACTAAAGACTGATCTGACTTAAAGTTAGAGTTGGGACAGACTAGTTCTTTAAATAGGTTTTGGGTTGCAACCGACTGTATACATTCTTTGTCCTGCTGTAAGCTTTTTATTTGTAAATTTGCACAAAGTAATTCATCCTCTAGGTCCCTAACTTTCCGCAATGCCTCCTCATACAAATCACTACATTGGCTAAAACCGTCCGTCACCACCTGAAGTTTGTCCCGTTCGTCAACAACGTCTAGGTATTGTTGATGTAGGACTGCTAGCTCCCTTTTCAAGCCTGTATTCTTGTCAACAATTGACTTCACTTCCTCCTCACTTTCCTCTCTCTCCTGTAGGAGCTGTTGACATTGGCTGTGGGAGGTTTTCAGTTGATTGAGGGCCGCATTTAACTTGTGCTCCATGTCTAGGGCAGTAGCTTTACGGGTTAGCATAGGCATGTTGTGAGGACTGGTTACTGAAAGTGGAAATATAGAAAAAGTGAGAACAATAAAAATTCTAGTAGAGAAAACAGATGAAAATGGGAAGAAAATGAAATAAGAAGGGTTCAAAATAACTATGTATATCAGTTAATAATATGGGGGGCTTATGAATAGAAAAGAAAATGAAAATTATTCTGAAATCATATTATTATGACTTATTGAGGGTACCTAAATTGTCAAGACTAAAATTATACTGTTAATTAATTCTTAGTGCAAAGCAATATCAATACTAGTTACACAGAACAATATTGATTTTCACCACACCTATTAAATCAAAAAGGAAGTCTTTGTTAATTGATATTTTATAAACTTCGATTTCCACCTACTTGTCAAAAAAGTGTTAAAAAATAATTAATTGTGCCTGCACTGTGAATAAACTCTGTATGTATTTTTAACAGGGTTGTATTACAGGGCCTAAATGAGTGTTGATGAATATATTAAAAGACATATAATAATAAACAATACTCCCTGCTTTAGTCCAAAGTTCAATCAGCTGTTGAGAGGTTACCGGCTACGGTGAGTAACCAAACACTGTGTTATAGTGCAGATAATCAAAGGAAAACAATAGTCCTGGAGATTTATAATGTCTTGATAGATTTTATCACAAGATTACTCGATTTAAACACTTAATTACAATAATATAAATTTTTAAAATACGAAGCTAATATTTGACATCGTGCTCTGTTTCGGTATTGCTCGTGCGTCTTCGTCACTTGTCGTGTCCGGGTTGTTAAAGGAGAGAGTGCCGGTGCATGCCTCGCTAACTGTGCCACACTCCTGACTTAACTCACTTTTATGTAAAGCATTCTTCAGAGCTGATTTCCAGGCAATCCCTAAAAATACACGAGAGTTAATCGTAACTAATCGTAAATATGAATGTGTCTCACGAAAGATAAAATATATTTTACATGTTTTGTATTATAGAATATTTTAAATTCTTTGTATGGTATCGTTTTATAGAAAAACCCCAGGACTCAACGTAAGGTGAAAAGTATTAATGTTTTAAACTGCGTGCTCATTTGACTGATCCACCACTAAACATGGGTCTGATGGTAAGTGCAGACAAGATCTACGTCGTTTACGTTTTTCGATAGCAGTCTCTTTATGGCTACAATTTATGAAATGACCGCTATGTTTGGACTCATCTTTCGGTGAACAGAGTATAGTACAGACGGCAGCAGGTCAAGCTACCCGAAACTGTCAAATTTTCCCAATCAACCTTGAACCTAATGCTTTTGCGATAAAGATGAAAATGTATTAAAAAAAAAATACAGATTGTAGTGGCGCCTGTACATCATTTCCGCAAATTTTTCGTACTATGACTAATTGTCAGACATGTACCACGATGACAGCATTACTCGCTGTCATCGTGTTCGGGATAAATGTTCCACGCGTTCCACGTGTCGCGGAACATATTATCCCCTAATGAATACGCGGCTTTCATCTTAATTTATCCCGCGAAATTCATAATCACAAAATTCCTTCCAAGTTTACACTCGCATAACAATACAAGCAGGTATTAGAAAAGCTAAGCTACATAATTTCGCCTCTCTTGCAGTAGAGACTTATACTTATACTTTGTGAAGTGATAAATGATCTCAAAGTCATATAAGATTCTCACAATAGCCAGAAACTGAGACGGTTTATGAATGGACCCTGGAGAAACACAAGGAAAAGATAATGAGATGATAATAAAAGATCTGTTATACAATTCTGTTTTTGTTTCTGGTTTATCTTTTATGTTCGGTAAAGATGATTTTGTGCGAGAAAAGGAAGTATATTATGTTCGTGAAGTTATCAAAAGATTAACTTCAGTGCCAGATTATGAGGAGACTCTGTTTACTTATAAATCGTGGGCCCGAGGTACCCGAAAGGTTTTCACCATCGATTCCGATGAACATTTGGAAAAAAAAGCTAGGATATAGTTTTGTAATTTCGGGCAACACTTACGTTTTTCCGACTTTTGTATAGGGTTATTAGCAAAAAATCGTAAGTCTATAATAATTGATAATAAGTGTGTACAGTACTACAACATAGGTAATGTGCCACGACAATCTTCGTATGTCCGAATTATGCGATCCGGCTTCATCCTCTTTAGATCAATTTCGGATAGGTCACTTAATTGGTCGCATAATTTATTTATTAGAACACGAAGATTGCCGCATTGCACAACTAATTGTGTCGCTAACTTCAAACGAAGATAAATTCATCATATGAAATATTTGACATTTTGGTATGACGTGAAAGCTAAAGAAAAATACTTTGTCTGAATTTAAACATTTAAGGATAAATCCATTCATATTCTTAAAGAAATGCGAATAAAATCTAGGAATTTTACCAAACTAAGACAAATCCGTCAAGCCGTTTTCATCTAACGAAGGCAAATCCAATATTTTACTCATTTAACCGTGTAAAAGTCAAATAATAATGGACAATTCGGTGCAAATCGTGAAACTCCCCACATTGATATTTCAATAAGGGGTAAATCTCTGGTAAATGTCGTCATGTTACATCAAAATTAGGTAAATCCAAACTAATAACGCATTTTTTGAGTTTATGAGATGAAATTAAACATTCAAATTGAAATTCATATTTCAATTTGAATGTTTAATTGGACTATTTGTTGCCTATTATTATCTATAACAGAATATTTATTTTTTTATAAAGTTATTAATTTTGTTCAGAATCGCTCTTAGTCAGATATCTTGAAATTGCATTCAGTGGATTTACCTTAGTTTGAAGTTAAGTGACACAATTAATGTCTTTGTACTAAGTAAAGTACGTAAAATAAGTGAAACGTTAGCCTCCCAATAGGAAAGATTTTACAATTTCAGTAGAAACAAGACTTCAAAGCCGCGAACATTGTCACAGAGTAGCTGGCTTATCGGTGTTTTATCGGGTGCATTTCGGAGAGTGTGCGATGGAATTGCACAAGCTATTACCCCCAAGCCCGTTCCATCACTGGACCACCAGCCGCACAGCGATGCGCCACCGTTTTATGGTGAAATCCACCCCTACGAACAAAACGTTTTGGCAACACGTTTATTGAGCGTTTCGTGTGGTGCCGGACGTAAAGAATAGCACCACCATCTCTTCCTGTGGGTGTCGTAAAAGGCGACTAAGGGATTCACTAGAGGATGGGCAGCAGCGTTCTCTGAGTACTTTAACAACCATACTGCGATCGCCAACCCGCCTGCCAAGCGTGGCTATTATGGCAAATCCCCCCAACATGGAGTAGGTACAGGACCGGTGGATGTGGCGATGCTTGGGGGAAGCCTAAAGAAGTTATCAAATCTCGAGTGAATAGGTTAGTTCTAGGCAAGCGTGCACCAGTGTCGACCGCATCTTCACTTACCATCAACTGAGATAGTGCTCAAACGTGAGCCTATAATTAATAAAAAACTCCTTACATCAACACTTTATTCGCCTACTTGTTTTGTAGGATTAAGAACTAAATTAAAGGGCCGTGCAGAAGACGCTATAACATACAACGTATTAAATAATTCCCCATGAAAAAGAAAATGTTAATCAAGTAGTCTTTTATGGTTGTTGTCATTTACCTCTCAGAGGAAATTAGGTAAGAATGTAAGTAACTTTCTGGGTAGTCTACTCTTTAGTTTTTATGTTTTCAGGGTTGCGTTTCAGTGATGATTATTTTATGTTTTATCCAAATTCTTTTTTTTTGGGTCAGACTGCGGTTTTCAAATAATACCAATAGACTCTTTATAAGCGACCTTTTAACCCCTTTTCGGCTTTGGGGGTATTTTTGTAACACGTTGTAGTATAGAATATAGCAAATATTGTATAGCGCAGCGATATCGTCAGCATAACATTTTATATGGACACGTTCACACAACAACTCTACATACATACACCATAAAGTATTGGCTTGCTGTGCGTGTTAAACTTGAGCGATTCTCAGAAGCTATATCGCATGATTCTCCGGTCGCCCGACGGATCGCCGTGAATAACTTGCTATACATAGTAGACCTGCTTGCGATATACCGTATAGTGTGAATGTCATGCTATATGGTTATAGCTTATGACGCAATATGATTTACTATATGTATAGCGAAATAGTACAGCGTACTCTCAACTGTGTGTATGAATTAATATCACGTGCCGTAGATGACCATATTGTTCACTAGTGATTCTCCCATTCTAATATTAATACTTTTTGTCACAGGAAAGGTTAGCAGTGATAGCATTACCGACTCCCCGAACATTCTCGGTGCAGCTGTCAAGTGGACACGCGGCCAGGGTGCGGCTGTTACTGCCACCGGGCCTCAGAGAAGACGAGGTCACCAAGTACCCGCTCGTATTAAAAGTGTAAGTCTTTTTGTAGTATTTGCAAGTGAACATTCACAAAGGGTTATGTAATAGCACAATTGAAAATATGATTTCAACTTTGGCTCAAAGAACGTTAAGCCTACCATAGGTTGGCACGATGGCTGAGGTAGATCAAACAACGGACAGATGAACATGAAAATGATCGATTAGAACGTTCAATAAAAAATAAACTTTTTTTTTTTTAATCTTTTTTTTTTTTACAATTTCGGGGTTTTTGTCCATTAAGGATATGTCAACCCCATCATACCTTATAACAAAATAAATTCACTAAGTAATAAGTATAATAAACAAAACAAAAGGAACTTTCATTATAAATTAAAGAGTTGCTGCTCGCTGCTGCACGACTAACACCAGACTGCATAACTTTTTTGCTACCTCCGATTTAGGGTTTGCCAAAATACTTTGAATAAGACCTACATCTAGCCTATTTAAATTAAATTCGTTCAGAAGCGAGTCGCGTTCATCTTTATTCCGGACACATTCCATCAGCAAATGCTGAACATCTTCAATTTTATTACAAAATGTACAATTAGGAGAATCTGTTTTTTTCATTAAAAAAGCAAACTTTGCTGATGGATAATGTCCGGATCTAAGTCTAAAAGCTATTTTTATATAATTCCTACTCAGCTTAATGCCTTCAAACCAAGGGGCACGAGGAAGCTCACCCTGTATGGTTTTATACCATACACCTTTATCTATAGATTTAGATTCAAATGCTTGTTTCCAATCTTCAAAACATACCGCTTTAAATCTCGACACTAACTCCCAATGATCCGGTAAAAAGTCAATTTCTCTACCCTCCACTGCCGCTAATTTAGCTATACGGTCAGCCTCCTCGTTCCCCCTCAGACCAATGTGTGCTGGAACCCACTGCAACTTCAAATCTATACCCTTATTATTGAGAATAATAATAGCTTTGAGGATATCATAGGCTATCGTTGCACCTCTGCGACCAGAGGCGCATCGAGCCACATGTTGCAAGGCACTCTTACTGTCTGAAAAAATAACAACTTTATTCAAGTTATAATTCATCACATAAGATAAGGCCTGATAAATTGCAATGAGTTCCAGCGTCATTATTGAAACATCACAATCGATTTTAAATCCTGCTTCATATTGTAAGGCATTGTCATAGAAACCAGCCCCTAGACCCAGATTACTTTTGGACCCATCTGTAAATATTCTATGCCTACGGTGGCTACTATTTTTTTCAGTGTAGAATTGCACCGACTTCTGAAACTGTTAATTTTATGTTGTTAAGGTAATTATTTTACACCTGTTAGATTTTTTTTGAAGTCGGTTTTTACTTTTTTTTAAAGTTTATTTTATATTAAATACGTTTTAATGCCATAAATTAAACCCCCTCCTCTTCATAACCCTTCTTTTTGGCTTTGCCGTAGTCGGATTTAGTAAGCCTTTTCATACGATAACTTACACGATATAATTCAAACATTCCGGAAAGTGGAGGGGGGGGGGGGTCGACGCACCTCCTTCTCTTTTCCAGTAGTCAGTCACCAACAATACTTATAAACAAAGCAATATTAGTTATTTGAGAATTTTGCTTTGATGCAATGAGGAGTTCCGTTCCATATCACTGAAGTTCATGGTCTAATCATAACAACATTTTTACGGGAACAAACGGTAAGTAACGGTAAGTTCATAAATGACGGAATTCTGAGGTAACAAACACAAAACAAAATACAAACGTCTTGAGAAACTCCTCCTTTTTGAAGTCGGTTAAAAAGATTGCTTTTTACGTTTTAATGAAGAATATTAAAACGATAGTAGATTCAAACGTTGAGTAAAGGCAGCTTCAACGTTGGAAAGAGGAATACCGTTTAAATATTCATTTAAACGGTGTGGTTTGTATCACGACAACTAAACCCCAAAACTATTTTCGTTTGTTTCAAACTGTGAATAAATCTAACCCATTCACAAACTGTGAGTGTGTGCACATCTAACAATACAGCCTTCCTCAGGGAGGAAAACAGCAAACTTTGAAAAAAACTCTCGTGTTACTTTAGAATATGCACCGATCTGTAACCCTTGTACGACTTTGCAAATTACGAAAACGGCAACAGTCTGCTGTTGCCGTTTTCGTAATTTGCACTCTGAGAAGTCGGTTAAAAATCAAACTACGAAGTTTCGGCTGACGGATCGCACTTTTCCCAACCACGCAAATGTTTCGGATCCGACGATCGATTCTATTTTCGCGATTTGAATGTCCTTCGTTTCTCTACTGACTACTCTGAGAAGTCGGTTAAAAATCGAACGACGAAGTTTCGGCTGACCGATCGCACTTTTCCCAACCACGAAAGTGTTTCGGATCCGACGATCGATTCAATTTTCGCGATTGGAATGTCCTTCGTTCCTCTATTCCCCAATGATAATTGAAATCTAGTGGTTCGTTATTTGATAATACTTTGATCGTGTATTTAAAAGTTCGATGTTTGTCGTTGTTTGGTTTCGATCCGAAACTTCGTGTTCGTTTTCGGAGTAGACTCCCAGTTTTCGTGATCTCGCTAAACTGAATAATATATTTGTCTGCTTTACTTGCAGGTGTGTAAGAAAGACAGAGGTCACCAAAACTATTGCTGTTTAATAATTTACAAACCCTTACTAAGAGTACTAAGATAACAATTTACTCAACACAATTTCTCGCTGCAGGTGCTACAGTAAAACGTGTGAGCATTAACAAAATAAACAACAAAACATCATTTACAAACATCAAGCATGATTTATGACCACGCCTGCTTGGAGAAAATGTGTCAGTATAGGAGAGCGCTTACGCATTTTTTTGGAAGACGACATATTAGAAAATCGATTGCGATAGCCTGATGATCAGTACTTACTCAAATAATACGTAAAAAAGAAACTTCTCCAATCCTAATCGTGTAATAACATAAAAAACTGAGACATTTATTCGCCTCTCTGTCCAAATTCGATGATCACAAAACCACTGATCTCCTAAAACATTTGGATCCTCCCTAAAAAAGAAACGTTAATGTTAAATATAACCGCACTTACTTTTTATATGTCTGTTAGTCTAGTCTTGGCCGATAGCTGTGCCATTACAGTCATTGTTACGAAAGTAATAAGGCCTGTAATGGTCTGAGATCACAAATCAATGGAACAAAAGACAGAAAATATATCTGATGCTTTACATTCCTCGTAAGCTAAGGTATTTGTGGAAGGAAATTACTTACTTTTTTGCTCATTCAGTCCCGTCAATTTGAATGCACTGGTTATGATCTACAAAGCCACTTTTCCATTTATTTGGGCATATGAAGAACCGTTTCGCTTTGCTGCTGCAAGGTATTGTTCCTTGCTCATGAGGAAAATAGTGCAAAATTGGGTTCTTTAACCGCTAATGTCACAGTGCCACCGATCAGCAGCGGCAGCTATTGTTTGTCTATTGTGTCTCTGAAACTGGTTTTCAATGAGTTAAATTCGTTGCACCTGAAATTGCCAAAGAAGTACAACATATCTTAATCAGTGGAAACGTCAGTAGAGGACTCCCCAGAAGGACATACATCGATGTTATTGGTGATTTTCTTCAAAAAAAACAAGGGTGTATTACTCTCAGCTGGCTTGCGTGTATAACAAGATGTATGAACGAAGTGAAAGGAGTATGTAAGGATCATAGCATGTGGCGTTCTGCAGTTTCTGCCTCCGCGTGAGTTTATGTATCTTAATCATTATTATGATAGTAACGGCAGGATTGTGTGAAGTATGATATGGGTAAGAAAGAAGTGAGTACTAAGATGATGGCTGATAGGGGAGAATGGAAGAGGAGTACATGTTGTGCCGACCCCACTTTGAGTGGAATAAGGGCAGATGATGATGATAATGATAACGCCCATATGAGTCTTTGCAAGCAAAAGTGTTCTAATCAAAACAAAGAATTAAACTTTCTATCACACCTGGGAGTCAATCAATATTTTCACGAATTGCCTTGAAACGGCAAAAGAAAATTACTTTGTTTTTGGAAGAATCAAAGTGGGTATTTCCTCAAAATCAAGGCAAAAACAAGCACACCTAGGATCATTATCCTAGATGTGTTCATTTTTACCTGACATGAGAAAGAGTCATGGTGTTTTAAATGTATTAACAATTTTCCAACAGCCATGGAGCACCAGGAACTCAGCTGGTCACAGAGCGATGGTCTCTAGACTGGGGCTCCTTAGCCGCTGGTGCGGGGGCTATCCTCGCCTCAGTGGACGCAAGAGGCGCCGGCGGCAGAGGGCTTGGCGCACACCACGCGTTACACCGAAGGCTTGGCACTGTTGAACTGCAGGACCAGTTGGAGGTTGCCGAGTAAGTTATTGTAAACTATGCGAATTTACAGTATTCTTTTTTTATGTTATTTGACTTGGTCGCACTTGACCCTAGTCGCACCTGATGGTAAGCGCAGACAGGGTCTAAAATGGAGCACACGAATCCAAGTAACAGAGATATAGGGAGATTCCCCTATACCCTTCTGGCTCTCACATACACACGACGGAACACAGTAAACTGCTTGGCGCTGGACTTTAATGTGGTGGTAGCTAGGCAGGCGGACCGTATAGATCCTACCACCAAGCGAATTATTCATGGTAGCAGAGGTTGAAAAGTCTGTGCGCATACCAAGCGTGCACCTTGCCGGTGCGGCACTGCTGAATTGCAAGATAAGATCCACCTTTAACCTTTCTCTACCCAAATTCAAAATTAGTATGAGAAATATTTTGGGATCAAAATTTTACTACATGTTAACTAACTGCCACGTTGGTCTAGCGATCGCAAGTGCGTCTGCTGAGCGTGAGGTCCTGGGTTCAATCCCCAGGTCGGGCAAAGTGTTATTGGGTTTTTCCGTGTGGAATTTCTCAGTAGCAGCACGGAGTCTAGCAATAGGCTCGCCCCCTATTAAACATAACGGCGAAATGAGGGTGTACTATACACTTCTGCCCAACCCTTCAGGCGTGATGTCATGTTAATGTTAAGATAAAAACATTAAATTATTATTCTCCTCCATGTGCATTGTTATTATAAAATGACTTGTATGGTAACCTTAGGAAACAGTTAATGGATATTGGTTTACCTATATTTAATACTTATGTTTACTATTGTATGTTTGTTTCCCAAATAAACTAAAATAAAATAAGTCTATAATTGCCGAGCAAGTAATAGTAATCAATGAGGAACAGTCGTTGGCAAGGGTTCTTTTTAGTAGCTGGTGTCTTCCTGGCATTAATCAGAGCAACTCTCTACATCTACTCGATCGTTAAAAAACGGTGAACTCCCTTGATCGATTCTAAACGATCGAGTACTGGAACACCGGGACTGTTCAAAACGAAGCACTGTTGTACTTGAATTTGTGTGATAGTAATGCCAGTTGGAGAAGCCAGAAGCTTTTTTAAATGCATTTAAAGCAAACCTGCCACATTGATTCGTTCCGAATCCTCTCATTATCACATTAACCATAATTTTTCTACCACCAGGTACCTCCGTGACTCTCTGCACTTTATAGATGCGCGTCGGGTCGCTGTTTGGGGGAGAGCGCACGGCGGCTTCTTAGCAGCCCTCGCGTTAGCAAGCACGCTGAACGTGTTTCATTGCGGCATCGCGCTGACGCCCATTGTCCGCTGGCGGTACTACGGTTAGTGATGGACACTGAACTGAACGATTCTATCACCTAATAGATGACTCACCGCCTTTTACGCTTAGATATCTTATCGTGGTTCTCATGTTTACACTTGTGGCTAGGTTACGTCGTTTAGGTACGTTACTTCCTAGTGACCAGGAATTGAAGATTATCGTCTTATTAGTTTTTTTAGACCTTGCTCCTCTTTTCTTAGCAAATACTAATACAAGGAAGTGGTTTCCAGAAAAGGAGTGGAATGGAAAAAAACGAATAACGGATTATTTTCGGGAAAATTATTAGCATCATCTTTTTTTTTGGTGATGTATTCCTTAGCGATACTCTCTGGGGAAGGCGGAAGGTTATGTCAAAGTTTTACCGACTAAAACCATCACGGTGTTTCTCCGAGGAGCTGTGGACGGAGTCCACATTGAGAGAGGCATTTGCTACATTCACTGCAATCCTGGCAGTGCTAGCATCATCTTACAATGAGCTAATATCAACTGCGATGACCATCCCATTTGCCAAGATTATGCCAAGTCCAGGATGAGACCAATGTTTAGCATTTGACATTTAACCAAAGCAATTTTACCTAAAGGCTAGAGGAGGGGCTGGTGGCTAATTAACAACCGCGCCGATCATACTATTTGCAAGCAGGATAAGCTGCGCTTGCCGCAGCCAGTCCGTGGATGGGTGAGCTTTCGTTACACATCGAGACCCCTCCGTGCGTCGGTGAGCACGTTAAACCTTTGGTCCCGGGTGTCATAAGAATACCTATGACAGTCGTTGCAGGTAGTCAGAAGCCCGAAAATCTGTCAACCGGTCTAGCCTTAGGATATCGGCATTGCCCAGTAACTGGGTTGCATCGGTCTGATGTCATTCGCTCCTTATAAAATCCTGCCGCATCTAGTTAGACTGGGAGCAGACCCCAACATAGTTGGGAAAAGGCTACGAGAAAGGTTTAATTTGGGCTAATCATTCAGTCGAAACACGTCTACTGCTGGACATCTTCATACTTGGCCTCCCGCAAGCATCGCCACATCGACCAATCCTGTGCTTCTCGTATCCAGCGTATTCCCGCAACCTTCACCAGATCATCGGTCCACCTTGTGGGAGGCTTACCCATGCTGCGTCTTCCGGTACGCTGTCGCCACTCCAGAACCTTTCGGCCCTATCGGCCATCGGTTCTGCGAGCAATGTGCCCCGCCCACTGCCACTTAAGTTTGGCAATTCTTCGAGCTACGTCGAGCTTATTTGGCCTAAAGATGTTGTGAATCTATCCGAAAAACCACTTTGATTCTAACGATTATTGCTAATAAACCAACCACAAAATTCCTTTGTTTGGTGCCAGACAACAAAGGAACTGAAATAGTAATCGAAGGACGTTTGTAATTGGTATAAATAAATACAGTAATTTAGTCGGGAACTAATGGAACTTAATGTTGTTTTAATGAGCGCTACATGACAGGCACTGGTGACGTAATCCACTTGAATTTGTAGCAGGCTTTGTTTTAGGGAGAAGTGTAGTTTGATTATCTTCAGAATTAAAATACTTGGTTTCGTCTTTGCTTGGTATTATTTTAGAAACATTAATAACTACTGAAAGGTTTTTTCGTTTTCTAATTTGATACGATTATTTCAACTAAAAGTCGCATAGGACGCTGGTCTGACAAATCATATTTTTTTCAAGTTCTCTCCTCATTTTGCACCTTTGCTGTTGCTATCACTGTTTCAACCACTGCAATGTCTTCCGGCAGCTGACCTCTTTATTATTTATTCTTTTAGCTTTTACCTAAGCATGTCGAGGTTGACTTTTAGACTAACTGTAAGCAAATATAGCTGAATAAAAACGACTTTAAACAAAGCGACTTTCGTCTAATCTTTATCAGCAGAGAAAACGTTTTCGATCAGAGTGCTTCAAATAAATCCCATGTTTTCGGTCAAAGAGTGCTTTAAATCCCACATTTTCGATCAGAGAGTGCTTCAAATCCCTCAAATTTTTAACGTGGTCTTCAATTCAACAGCATCCGCCTACGCGGAGCGCTACATGGGCTTCCCAAACGCGACGGGCAACTATCGAGGGTATGCAGACGCCGACGTCACGAAACAAGCAGCAGCGTTGCATGACAAGATGCTGCTGTTGGTCCACGGGACTGCAGACAATAATGTGCACTTGCAGCAGAGCATGGCGCTCGCGAGGGCGCTGGCTGACCAGGGGAGCATGTTTCGACAACAGGTTGGTTTTTAAAGCATCGTTTGAAAGAGGTTAAGAAAGCATTTTTGAAAAAAGGTAACTATTAGCGCAGTTACCTACTACATACAGTTTGTTCAACGCCTTAGGCCGTTTGTCCACCGCCGCTGTCACCGAGAACGAGATGACGTTGCCGAAGTACCGATACATACATTACTATGACTGCGTGTCCACCGCACGTCCGTCATCCGAGCGCCGTCATCTTGGCCACCGAGATTGCCAGTAAATTGGCGCTACCGCTAGAACTCCGCCGAGATAGTGACGGATTGAAATGCCGGCAATACAAAACGCGTCTGCTCTTGTCCACTACATCCGAGATTGACGACGCCGGTGCACAGCATTTTGTCTTACGTTGGGAACCAACGAGATTGGTGGCGGTGGACACACGATGGCCGTCATGTCGTTCCGAACTCGGTCCGAAATAATCTCGTTTCTCGGTGACGGCAGCGGTGGACAAGCGCTCTTAAAGTCTTAAGAAATGTCACTTGTCTAAGGGTTGTCACGTAATACAATTACACAAACTTCATCAAACAAACGCCCTAATTAATTAACCGTTCTGTACCAACAGTGTTGCCAAAAACAAAAACTACATAACCTCGGATGAGTAATTTCGACATTATATTGCTTTCACGGTAAGTTGATTAATTTGGCAGATGTCAGTTCATGACATGAAAATAAATTGTAATGGCGCTTGTGTATGACAATTTAATTCAACAAGTATTAAATCAATTTAAAATATTAGTAAAGCGTTACCCAAAAGGTTGTTTTAAAATCAGAAACATAGAAACAATATAGTTATATGTGTTTAACGCCATAATTATATATTACATAAATGATTTTGAAAAAACCCCGACGCGTTTTCAAACTTGCGTCAGATGGTACCAGTTGCCAGAGACGTGCGTATCGATAAAATAATTTCGAATGAATATTTTGACTATCGTAATAATTATAGACGATAGGCTCAGTTGATTGAATAATTAAAATAAGGCTCATTATAGCCCAGTTGCCTTGCAAAAGGTCGGTCAGTCCTAAATTTTGGATACGTGTTATGGATATAGACGACATGTTTGGTGCAGTGGCTAAGCGATTGGCTTCTGCGCTACGGGTCGTGGGTTCGATTCCCACACGGAACAAAAATTTGTATGGCCTACAGATGGTTGTTTCGGATCTGGGCGTTTGTTTGTGAGATTTGTGTCTGTAAACGCACCCACGATACAAGAGAAATCTTAGTGTGGGGCAACGTTTTTAAAAAAAAAAAAGAAAAAAAAAAAAGATATGTGTTCTTAAGAAATTACAAATTTTGTGCCTTGAGTGACCTCGGCGCGCTCTGCCATCTTGGGTTAAAGAACCCAAAAATGAGTTTTTATTAAATAACTCCGTATGGGTTTTATGCCAAAAATTATTCACATCAATTTTGTAGAAAATTAAATTCTTATTTTTCATTCCCGACTCAAAATCAGAGGTATTTTATAGGTTTGA
Organism: Amphipyra tragopoginis; assembly: GCA_905220435.1. Classification (NCBI taxonomy): domain Eukaryota; kingdom Metazoa; phylum Arthropoda; class Insecta; order Lepidoptera; family Noctuidae; genus Amphipyra; species Amphipyra tragopoginis. The sequence goes on from HG992011.1 coordinate 10,756,444, forward strand.
AGCCATGTCTGTCTTTCTGTTTGGCTGTCTATTTCTCTCTCTGTCTGTGTGTCTGTTTGTGGGCTTTTCATAAAAACACCTAACATAACACATCCAAAATTCAGGACCGACGAACCTTTCGCAAGATAAACCTCTTTTTCGCGACCCGGCTACTGGGCTTATTATTGGCGATAAATAAACATTTATTTTCACTCATCCCATACCTGCTGGTACCTGCTGGATTCATTATCACATCAGCATGTAATCGTCTGTTGTTGAAGATATGCATGCTAATTGACTTAATCCTAATTACTTAAATCACAAGTATTTGAAATGTACATAAAATCACATTACAATAATTTGTCAAATTCTCGCTGAAATTTTACAAATTTTATCGATAGTTGAATCGACTACAGTCACATATCTAGCAACTCCTATTGACATGTGTCATTTTAATCTTCTTATCGTGAAAACAATATAGAAAAAATAATTCATAGATAACAGCAGTTCAGCCATCTTCTGGAATTTTTGTAACAATATTTGAACGTACAAGTTTTGTCGAGCTAGTCGCAGTGGCTAAAACGTGCAGCGGTACATACTGCTTAGAATCATAATTAAGTCATTTCTAAATTCGAGATGGTCGCCATACTTATTATTCATGGGTATAATTTCCATGGTTAATTAAGTGGATAGTGAAGTCTATTCCTTAGGCCTCATTTACGGAGACGCGGGGCGTCGCGCGTCGCATTATGCGGCGCGGCCCGAACTGAATTCAAACAATGGCGTTGTATGAGAGCGTTTACGAAGAAGCGATTTTACACGCGTTTGCTTGAAATGCAGGCGGAGCCCGCGGATGGCATCGCCGCGTCGCACGCGACGTTTATCGCGGCGGCGCACGCAGCGTTACGACCAGCCATTCCTGCAATTCGCCGTCCACTGTAAAACGTACCGTCAACCGCGGCGGGGCCCGCGGCGTCGCACGCGCCGCAACTTCATAAACAACATCGTACATTGCCATAAGTTTGTGTTTGCGCGTGTGATGATGCGGGCCGTTTCACGCGCCGCCGCTCCGTAAACAGAAAAATCGTAACACGCGCCGCGAGACTCCACGCCGCACGCGACGCGCGACGCCAAGCGTCTCCGTAAATGGGGCCTTAAATGTCGTGCATATTTTCTCCTAACAAGATTACATCAGACTCATTTTCTTACATCCTAAAATACTTAAACACTTCACCAGATCTACCCCGATGAGGGTCACAGTCTGGAAGGCGTGAAACGTCACCTCTACCGCACCATGTCCGCCTTCCTCGACGACTGCTTCAGGAAGCAGGTGCCTCCGGAGACCAAGGCGGGGCTGCGGAACGGAGGGAACCTAGACTGAGACACGTGGAGGGACGAGGAGTTGTGCTCTTGGTGAGATGTGTGTAATGTGGATGATGGTATTGTTCATTTCGTGTTTAGATGTTTGTTTATGTTAACGAATTCGTGTAATTCCTTAAAACCACATGATCTACTACTGGTGTAGACAGGCCCCGCATGGGATTTAGATTGATTAAAAATAAAAATTCTTTTTTTTTCATGCGGCTTTGTTGCCGATCGTATCTAAACCACCTAATAAAGATACAGTAAAAAAATAAGTTTTTTTTTTTTGCTAAAAAATATTTTTATTTTTGTGAACATTTCGATGCCACGCATAAATTAATGAAAGTACCTTTCAAACAAATTGGAACCAAATAAAAATGCAAAAGAACCCGAATTTTGACTCAAATCATTAATTATTATAGTACATAATACACACAGCTTACCACGACAATGCGACAGCAGTATTGCGACAAGTCGTACTAGGAATACATACGTTACATGTGGCCGGTAGCAGGGTCACATCTATGCCTTGCGGTTCCCTACACAATAGCAAGATATACGTACAGTTCTCATACATATTGCAACTGCGGCTTGCCGTAATCCGGTCTGTCGTATCATCCGGATGAGGTCTATGCTACGTGCGTCAGTTAATTCTGTAAATGATAGATATTCTCTCAGTATTTTTGTTTTATATTCGTTTTGGACCCATTTTAGATGTTTTTATTTGAATGTGTGTATTTGTAATTAATGTAATAGGCCCAGAATCATCCCTTCGTTAATAATCAAACGAGTTTCAGTTTTTACGCGTGACAATTTGCTTTTGGCGAACATTTTACCTATCTTACGTCGTAGATAGATTTGAAAATAACGTTTGATAAACTTCATAAGGTATGTAATTACGTATTTATTCCCTCACAGTTCACCAATACGGGTAGAGGACAACTCCGAGCCAGATAACTCCGACGAGAGGTATGTTTAAAACCATAAAGACGTTTGTGTTAGGACAGTATCTAGATAAAAATGGGAGTCCCTCAGGGAAGCATTTTAGGACCTGATCTATGTATATTTTGATTACTTAAACATGTTGTTGTAGTATTTTATTTTACTTAAGGCTTCCTGATCAGAATTAAAATGTTCTTGAAGTATAACTGATGAGTAATTTTGTTTGTATTATTTTCAGGTAATAATTAATACCAATTGAGGCTAGCACCTGAAGAGAGAGTGTAGTGATAGTCAAATAACCCGTAGTACAATTAACTCCATATCCAACGCATTCGACTACTGCCACCGTCATATACACAGGTTTTAATATCATTACATCAATGGACGTAGCTAGATCACAACCCTCCTACCAAAATGGATATAATACAATAATGAACCACTGGGTTTTTATAGTAATTCAGTAAGTACCTGACTGAGAAATCAATTTATTACTGAGTTGAAGAACTGAGAAGTGTTGGCTTGATCTAAATTAATAATTAACAATAAGCAAACGATCAAGCCACTTTTTTAAAGACTAAAATTAATTAACATTTTAAAGCCTTCCTCAAAAAGGTCTTGGCTACGTCCATGGGATTAATATACCATTATTTATTGGAACATAGATAAAGACTCAGACATATTATTGCAGCGACATATTATGATAATTCGTATAGAAATGTGAATTTGAATGAAGTCTGTGTTATGCCTGAAATGCTTCAACCAATTGGAATGATATAATTTCAAATAATATAGGTGGGTGATAGAGAAGAGTATGTATAAGTGATACACAGTGATAAAATACATATTAATAATAATACTGTCTTAAACCATGCAGATTATTAATAATACGTCGTGGCAGTAGTGTGTCGGAACCATAACATAGACAATCATGTGAAGTTTCTTATTATACATACGTATAGCACTAAATTTTAACCTCAATTGAAAAATAACGCCAACTATTTTTAAGTACATATATCGGTATTTACAGCAGTAATTTTTACACGAACACATATCGATAATTCCAGGATTACTTAATATTCCTATTCAGAACTCTCAAAAAGAAGTTTGGACATTAATATCTTTTTAAATAATTCACTATTCACTGACTTGTTTTCTGCACAACCACGAGACTTCTTCCATTATATCCCTCTGTGCATGTATTATATTCGCGTCTTCTCGAATAGACATTTAGCTTATAAAACGCAATACTTCGTATAGTGACTAATAAAGGAATTGATAAATAGTTCTTTAGTCAATCAGTTTGTGATCTAGTAGTTAAATTGTTATAACTAGTGGTACCTTTTCATGAATTCATTGTCATGTACGCTCGAGGAGGAAAGCCTTGAAATATGTAACATTTTCGTTGATCGAAAATGACGTAAAATATTTAATGAGGCCATGGCCTGGAAAATTTTAACAATCGTAGGAAAATGGCCTGTGGAAGAAATTGAATTGTTATTCACAAAAGCCGATGGCAACTTCCTACGGGTAACTATTATGTGGCATATTATCTTTTAATATGAAAGCAACTACGCAAAACTTTGTTATTGTCAAATAACGTAATGGAACTGTGCAACTGAAGCTGCCACGTGGTACTTCAAACTTCGTTATGCAGTAATTAAATGTAAGAAAAGTTTTGAAGCTTGATAACAAAGTAATACATGCATTAATTAACTCTTTTGCGTATTGGGTAACGTTGAACAGTACCTTTCTAGATCGAAAGTGTTAAATTAAATGGAAGTTTAAATAACAAAAATGACATTTCTAACGTGAGGCCATTTTCCTACCATTGCCACACTACTCAGGCCAAGGCCTGTAAATCAAGAAACTCGAGTCCACATGAATCATAACTTAAAACCATTGCAATATTTTGCGATGTGAATAATTTATTCGAATAATTTAATCATTAATTTTAATCTCATACGATGAAGATGGTAAAGTGTAATTTCTAAATGACAAATAATTGTACAGATATTAATATAATATTTCCCATTTAGATAATATAATACGCTTTTTTGTGTACTTTACGAAATATATGGAAGAATAGGAAGAATTTTAAATCATGATTTATAAAAATGCTGATAAAAATTAGATTTTTCCGTATATTTTGTAAATCACATTTATTTAATAAAAAAAATATCCAAACATTTGATCTTTAAGTATAAAATTGCTCACTCTCATCAAGTTTTGCATATTTCTAGTCACTTCATTTATAGTATTAATAGTATTTAATAATAAATTTTATTAAAGACCAATAGTACGTTAAAAATATTTTATTAAAGAAAATAAAAGTTTTAAAAACTAATTAGTGAAGATTTTGAAAAACTAGTAAGATTTAGCCCATTAGTTACCTTAGTGAAGTTTGAAATTAAAAAAAGTTTTATTGAAAATGTAACTAATATAGCAATAATTTAATAGTTAAAATACCTCCTTTGTAAGTAAGCACTCTTCCGATAAAGCACTTGTATAAAAGGAATTTTGAAGCGTTAAAAATTATGAAGAATTCTATAGATACGAACACTGTGTGCGGTTGTTCATAATGCCGGGTCTACATCCGGATTTCTTATCGTGTCTATGCACGGACACCGGTCCGGTCGTCCACGGTACTAGTAACTGTTTCTGCACTAGACAAGTAAAGAAGTTTCTTATCTAGGTTCGATGTGCTCACACACATTTACAAAATAATGTGCGAGCAATGTTCTTGAACGAAATTCGGATATAGACCCGGCTGTGTATACAAGCGTTCTAAATCTACATTGTAAAAGAATATTTTTTCTAATGCCGTACTACTACGAAAATAATACGACAAAAATACTACGACACTAGAAAAAAAATCATGCAACGCATAGTATTTTAAAACAAGGTACTCTCTTCTCGTGACTGTATTACGTTACTACGTCATAAATGAATCAATAAGCTTCGGCTTCTGTTTTCAAACTTCGTTGTTATTGGTGGGAAAATATCACAAATGATGACCTAATACGGTTCAAAGAATACCTTGTTTTATTATACTATGATACAACGTATGTTTAAAGGTTCCAATAATAATGTTGAGTGAATTATGGATGCTCGATAAAGATTGTTCAAAAGAATAAAGGAAAAGACCTAAGTGCCAAAAGCGTCGTTTTATCTCGTACGTTTCTGTGTAAGTAATTATTGTAAGTACATTAGATTCATACGGAAAATTCGATTACATTCTCATGTATTTTTTTGTCATTAGATTTATTATTCCAGTCGAATAAGCGTAAGTACCTACGTCAGTAAAAATTATCAGAATTTTGAGTAAAAAATGCGTTTATATTTTTTTTTTTCGTTATTGTACTTTTCCTTTGTTGTTTTATTGCGAATGTACTTTTCGTGTAATAAAATAATTTTATTGCCGTTTTTGTGAAATGATTTTCGTGTGTTTTTTATCGAAATGTATTTTATATTTAAGTGGAATGTATTTAAAGGGCCAATTATACGGAAAACTTAACAAAAAATAAGAAAATCCTTACTCTTCTGAATTTTTAACACTATAGACTTTCAGATTTATTTTTATTCTCATCATTGCTTGATGGCAGCGATTTAGTTTATGTATTTACTATCATAATTAACGGCTGTCACACAGGTGCAAATACTAAGTATAAGGGCCTATACACACGACGTCTTTTATACGCGCCGACGAAGCGCTTGAACATCAAACACCAAAATAAAAAACTGGAAGTTTTTTCATGTATGGAGTTTGACAATAACGCGACGTCAACGGCGCGTAGAAAAGACGTCGTATGCATAGGCTCTAAGATATCTCTAAGAGGATATCTTACGATATCTCTCTTCATAGAAATCAATGGATTAACACACACGGCACAGATAATATCTATTTTAACGTTAAGTATCTCAAGATACCGACAGACATTATCAGATTCTGTCAACTACAAAATATACGTGAAGTGTGTGCAGTATAGTCATATATTATATGAAAACCGATACCTATATTATTATCGTATCTTTTCCGTGTGTGACAGCCTTAATTGGAGTTTAAAACATTTGCATTGACTGGATAACGGTGAGTATTTTCTTAACTTTTGTTAAGATTTTCCGTGTATCTGATAATCCTATTGATCGAATGTATAATAAATTAATGATGCATATTCATTTGTTTGAATGTGTATGAATTGAGTGTAAAATGTTAAAGGTCGGCATACACTAGCACGTTCGAGTAACACAAAATAAAACGCACAGATTGTGATTTTTGCCTTATCGGTGTTCTCGCTGTTAACGTTTTTGTTTTTAAGCAACCAGTTTGTTTGTATTGCTGAATATTATTCAAAAAAATATTTACATTGCCAACCATGAAAGGAGATCTCCAATTCGAAAATTACATCAGATAAAATACCATTTCGTTGTGACCAATGTTGGGTAAACCTAAAGCTTATGGACTAAAATTTATTTTTTAATCTCAGATAATAAATTGACATTTGACATTTCAGCCATGAAATGTCAAACTCGAAAATAATGTTCCGAAAACTTACGAGTTTGATGTTTTTATCTGTCACATCTACTTCTGGCATTAAAAAATATAGTTTTTGTCCATGAGTCTTTAATAAAATCAATAGTGTCTGTAATAGAATGACCAACAAGTAAATGACTTTTAACTATACTCGTTATTGCGCTGATGGATGCCCATTTAAAAAGCACTCTAATGCAAGAGATGTCAAGTATAATTTTGACAGTTTGACTTGAGTTATATCACTGGAAAAAGCGATGTAGAGGGTTAATTAAATAGCAGAAAGAAGTAAGATTCTTCTTAAAAAAAATCGTATTCAGTACATCGCTACGTTGTCGTTAAAAATACTGATTAACAATGCATTAATATTACCGCGATTTTAAGAGGATTGCAGAGGGATTCTTTGCTAAAATCTAAAATGTAGGGATTTCTTCTTAAAGCAAAGTTAATAATATTTTCTTCTCGTGACATGGTTATTTTCCAAATATCAGTCAATTGGGGCTAATTTGAAGTTAAAAATCCACCAGGCGGCGCCATTTTGCTTTGAACCGAGGTGAAAAATAGCAAATGTCAAATTCTTTGCAATTTATTGACATAATAATACCAATTTAATATACAGCATGACTGGTTAGTCGCTTTACATCCGAAAACTATGAACTCTGCACATCATTATGTAAAACTTTTATACAATGTGTTACTTAAATACCCCTAAAGCCGAAAGAGGGTTGAAAGGTCCCTTGTAAAGAGTCTATTGGCAATATTTGAAAACCGTAGCACGACCCAAGAAAAAAGAATTTGGATAAAACATAAAATAATCATCACTGAAACGTAACCCTGGAAACATAAAACTAAAGAGTAGACTACCCAGAAAGTTATTAACCTAATTTCCTCTGAGAGGTAAATGACAACAACCATAAAAGACTACTTGATTAATAGTTTCTTTTTCATGGGGAATTGTATAACAGGTTGTATGAGACAAATTTTGAATTTGTTAAAAAAACTATGGAACACTTGATTTGTTGTAACACGAATTTGAGGTTTCTACCAAAGTTGTACAAAATGATGATCAGAGTTCATGGTTTTCGGATCTAAAGTGACCAGTCATGCTGTATAATATTATTTCAGACTAATTTTACAGTCCAAATATTTGTTATAATATCGGTTGTGTCATTTTCACCTCAGTCCACAGTGGCACCGCCTAGCGGATTTTTAGCCTCAAATTAGCCCCCATTGGTAAGTACAGACGCCAGCAGGTCAAGCTACCCGAAACTGTCAAATTTTCCCAATCAACCTTGAACCTAATGCTTTCGCGATAAAGATGAAAATCTATTAAAGAAATTTGACAGATTGTACTAGCTTGATGTGTCTGTACATAATTTGGGTATCATTGCAAAATAACCCTGTACATTTTATATTTAGCAATACAGAGAAATAAAAGGCAATGGTGCAATCGCTTTGTGATTACAATATTATAACTTTAAACATAGTTTTAAGCTGTTTAATTCGAAGCATGTGCGTTGTTAAATGTAGTTATTTTTCAACCATTATCGTAAAAATTAGAAAGTAATTGAAAATACAATGCTATATTTTTATTGAAACTCTGATTCTACTCTTATGGGGATGCAGTGCGATGCAATATTAGTTTTTTTTGGCTCTATTTTGAGCATTATCTCATCTGATGCTAAGAGAAGATGCAGTCGACGATGGTGGTAGAGAGAGAGAGATAAAGGACCCGACACTCTTGTAACACCGGATACCACGCTACATCGCGTCACGTGGCATGACGTGTTACAAGTCTGTTATTAAACTACGATTAAAATATGATATCAAGTAGTAGATAGCACATATCTCCCACATACATCCAGTGTTGAACTGAATACTTGCGAGTATTAACTAACTTTTTATTTTTAATACAGTATTATACTACACCTTATTCAAAGAAGCAAAAGTCTAAATGTAAACATACAACTACCCACTTTTCTAATAATTACTTTCCTTTGTTAGGAGGTGTTAATTACACGAATCATAATAAAGGTAGTTCAATCCACGAAGACGTGCACCTAGAGTGCGTTTCACGAAAGAAGTCCCTTCTACGTTATGTTGGCACCATTGACTCTTCATTGTTTCGGACACTTTTACAATGAAAAATCAGTGGTGCCAACATGGCGCCGAAGAGACTTCTTTAGTGAAACGCACTCTATCTTTGTCTGAATCGCTAGTGTCGAAGTGTGCATTATAATTGCTATGGTGTTACTGCTCATTCACACGAAGACGATTAGTTTTTTTTGACGTATCGTCTTTTTTCACGATTCGTTTTTTTTTACACGTGTTCACACGCATCACGAATCGTGAAAAATGTCGGACACGTCTTAAATCTCGTATCGTCTTTTAAAAAACACGTTCGTCAAAAAACACGAATCGTGATATTTTTGTGACGGATCCATCGTCTTCGATACTTCATCCAAGACTAAAAATCACGAAACGAATGTGAACATCAATTCGGATATTTTGCCAAATCGTGATAAAACACGATTCCGTATGCAATGTGAACGTCCATCCGTCATGACGTATCGTGTTTTATGACGAATCGTGAATGACGGAACCCGTGTGAATGAGTCCTTAGTTCTATCAGCACACAATTGTTAGATGTGTGCATATGCGCACTAATATAAGATGAGGAGATGTGTGCATACGCACCACGCGGCTATCGACAACGTAAAGGAGTTGGGCACGTCTTCGTGGATTGAACGCACTGTAGCGATCATTTTAAAGTGTGTAGTATTTGTTTCACAGAAATCAAATAATTACATTAAGTCTTTTGCTTCCCTGAATACGGTATAGACTTGGGATTTGTGTACCTACGTGATTAAGAAGGTAGGAATTGCTGACTTCTTATTTAGTGCTTCATATATTGCAGAAAGTTTATAAAACTATCGAAAGAAGAATTAATATAGCATCGTGCTGCATTGCCCTCTTCTAATTCAAATATCTCTTATATAAATTCTGTCTTATTAATTTTGCTTATCAACTGATTATAAATCGATGCCAAAATGATTTCTAGTAAATTAGCAGTATTGAATTTGTTTTATAATTCTAGTTCTACTGTTATTTGATCAGATCAAAGTATTATTAGCTATTTAATATATTGTAAAGTTAATTATTGTGAGTACTGTCAGTCAGCGAGGTAAAACTACTGTTTCCCATCAAAATCTCTTGGTAAACACACACTATGCCGTAGAAGGATGCATGACAGCGCAACTAAAAGGAACAATACGTAAAAAAATATCTAGTACCTTGAAGTTAAACTGTAAAGAAAGATTGTTGTTATAATTCTTGAATTATTTCAATGACAAAAACAACGACAATAAGTTGCGGTGTTGTTGCGTTGCGGTTGCGGGAGTCTGGTATAATGTGCGCTTACCTTTAAGTTATGATATTATTATGTAGTTTAAAACACATACCCTCTTATTACAAAAGATGGTTTAAACCAAGACTAAGGTAAACCAAGGCTTAAAATATACTCATCGCTTTTTTTATGTCATATGACAAAAAGAGACGGGGCTATTTAAATACCTAGGTTTTTCTTAGACCATCTTTTGAATAAGGGGGAATAAGTTGTATTAGTTAGTTTAATACAATACAATTAATTGATTAGATTTAATTGAACGTTTCCTAATCAGCATTACACTTTTGCTCTACTGGGCAATCGGAGCAAAGGTAATACAGTTAAAACACTAAATAATTTTACTAGTAATTATCAATCAAGAAATATCAATTCGATATTTGCAAAATAAATTGTACCTCCACATTTTCAGATTCCGCTCTTTTGTAGGAGATAAAAATTGAATTTCCTTTCTGACTGATTTCTTATCTTTTGAGGAAATATTGACCCTTTGTGAAACTAATGAACAGGATGCCAATAAAGGTAAAAAGCGAAATGAAAACACGAAAAAATAGGATCGTCCAAATATTCTTCGGATCGAGTCGAATTCAACACATTCAAATAAAGAATGCGAAGAAAAAGTTGATTACTTGAAATGAAAACAGATTCGTTGAGAGTTTATTTAAACAGTTTTACATTTTCCGATGTGTTTTAAATATTTTCTATTCTATTGTACTAGATGTCTTGAAAAGTTAGGTAACAATCACAGCGGCATTTGGCGAAAATACGTCATGTACCTAAGTGTGCCGCCAGCCATCGAAATGCCACACACAACAGTTACAATTATTATGATGCATGTCACTCATTTTATATTTCGTCCAATTTCTCGTATTTAAAAAATTCGTGAATACACAATATGTGACACCTTCTAGAGCTCTAAGAACAATGATTACTTGGGGCGTAGTAAACCTATAGGTTACGCGCTGTGGTATACCACAGCGCGTAACTTGCGTTGCGGCGCAACGCAACGTACGAGTGACGCCACACTGCTCCGTTGCGTTGCGTTGCGACGTCGCAGCGCTACATTTGGAATCTATCTATAGATTGGTCCAAATCTAGCGCTGCGACGTCGCAGTAGATTCCAAATGTAGCGCTGCGACGTCTCATCGCAACACAACGCAACGGAGCAGTGAGGCTTCACGCTCACTCTACCGCGTAAATTGCGCTGCGGCGCAACGCAACACCACGCCGTTGTCTTGAGTAGTGTTGACGCACCGCACTGTTGCGTTCTATGCCTTTTACAATAGTTTCTTCGCTGACTGACTCTAAACGCAACGTCTATCTACTACTAAGTATGTTATTGCTGCAAATTTTATTTACTTACTGTTGGAACTATTGGATGAACTCACTCACTTCATCGAGACTTATCTATTGTACTATGAAATCAATAAATAGATATCATAAATGGTTTGTTGTTTTATTTTACACCTATAGGAGCTACTTTCATCAGTGTCTCATCCCTGTTTCATAGGATTTCGGCGAAAATTCATGTTGTTTCAAGTAGGTATACATTTACTTGCTCGTGAACGCCAGCGTGCTTTGTGCACAAAAAATAATGGGTGTAATACTACGCAGCTTACACGTGAACTGCACGGGAACTCCTCGTAAACGCATCCACACTCCACACTGCTCATAGGATGCATGTAAAATGCGCGGATCGCGCGCTTGCGCAAGCGTGGATACGACTGGTAGAATTGAATATTAAGCTGTGTCAAGTTTGAACGTAGAACGTAGAACAAACATACAACAAACAATTTCCGTTGCGCGACGCAAATTCCCTTGTGCTCAAAAAATAAACCGACAATTTTCTGAGCGCACTCGAGCGCGATCCAGAGGCTCGACGCGCGTGGTCGTTCGAGGCTTCTAAAGGTCTCTCTACAGTCGCGCGCGAATCTCGGCGTGAATCACGGCAAAACTGCCAAAGTGGAACTTTCGCAGAGGTTCGCGCCAAGTTCACAGTATAGTTCGTGCATAAAAATGCTAGTTCTAGTTGGTTAGACCAATTTGTAGTCATTTTCAAAGCTCACGTGCGTAATTCACTATCTTGTACTATTACGTAATATTCTCTATAATCAGACAACCGCTTGCCGCACTCGACTCGACTCGACGCGACTGAGCCGAATGCGAATGTGGAGCCTAGTCGCTTTTGCGCCAACTTCGCGGCTTGCGAACCCTTTGTCGCGGGACAAAAAACCGTCAATTTTCAAAAACGAGGCGCGAATGCGACGCGTGGATATGCGAATCGGATCCTCACTCGTGGATCGCGGATCATTCGCGGCTTCGCGCGCGATTCGCTCTGGAATATGGAGAGGTCTTAAGTCCGTCTGCGCTATGCGAATTCGTGCTCGGCTCGCCTATCGTTTTGTGTACTTTTAAATTACTTATCTATTATAATAGATGTACAGGTTAAGAACACATCTGTTGCATAACTACAAAAATGTTAACATGTAGAACAGCGTTAATACAGCACTATATAATCACTACATAAACTAGCGACGCTCGTGCAGTCAGTCGCACGACAATTTCCGGCGCCTTGTTGCACTTAAAGTCATTTCCACGACGCAGTGCCTCTAAATGTGCTAGAATCTAGATCGCGATAAAAGGACCTCTAAGTAAGCAGTGGTGTGAAATGGCTAGAAAATTCTCTAGATGATTATAGTAATCTATCATATCTTTCTTTACACGTACCTATTTGATTCCAACTTCTTCTCATAATTGATAATAATGTGATTTTCTTGTATGAGCGGTCGGTCTTCTTTGCCAAAAACCGTACCACAATAAAATCATGTAGGATATTATTTTTTAATGTAGCTACTTTACCTACTGTAGTTTATGAAACTGTTGCATAATAGAGGTTATTAAATACAAGTGTGAGTTTAAAAACCGGGTCGTAGTCGAGGTTTTTAATAGTATCACACGAGTGTTTCAATACCTAATTATGTACAGTTTCATACACTACTTTATCTAAACTCATGCAAAAGGCAAATAAAAGACCAAAGTTAAAGTACATGGGACGTAAATGTAACAGCGAAATGAAGATGTACTATTTATTACACCCTCTGCCCAACCGTGTGGGGTAAAAAGGCGTGATGTTGTTCGGGTTTAAGAAACTTTATTCTCATAAAGAATTACATTCACTTACATGAGAATACAACTAATATTACAATATTTGCCGAGCGGCGTAATAGGAAAACAACAATACATTCAATGAACAAAATAAAAGTTAAACAAAAAATGAAAGAGGGTAAATGTGAATACTTTTATAATAATCAAGGTAACACGATCTTCTATCGCAAAAATGTACACAGATCGAGCGTAGCTAGATGTGGTACGAGTAGGTATGTGTTTGTTTTGGTGAGCGTAGTTTATAGTTGTGTTGTGTTATTTTTAATATAATGTTTTAGTATTTTTTTAAACATAGTCATGGATTTAGCTTGTTTTATATTTTTTGGTAACATATTATATAACTTTGCACCATCGTACATAATATTTTTTTTCCCGTAGTTTGTACGAGGTTTTAATAGTTTTATGTCACTAGCGCGTCTTAATTTGTTTTTTTGTGATTGTTGTTTTTTGCTAAAGTGTATTTGTGTATGTATGGTTTTATTTAATATTTTTCGGATCAATATGCAATTGTAGTAATGATAACTTTGATGTATGTTCATAATGTTTGTATCCTTATAAATTTTGAGGGTGGGTGTTAGGAAGTCATAATTAAATAGTTTTTTTATTAGTTTATTCTGTGCTATCTGTAACAAAGCCAAATTTGTTGGGGCGGCCGTGCCCCAGATCTCTATTAAATAGTCTAAGTGTGGTTTCACTAACGAGTTATATATCGTGTACCGTATTTGACGTGGGAAACATTTAGTGACGTTCTTCAACATTCCTGTGAGAGCAGTTAGCTTTGTTTTAATTTTATTTAGGTGTGGTTTCCATGTTAAATGGCTGTCTATGATCAAGCCTAAATATTTTTCTTTGTTGACTTTACTAATGACTTGGTTGTTTATAGTTAGAGGTTTGTGATGTAATATCGGTTTGTTTTTTGCCGAAAATATGATATAGTTTGTTTTTGTTATATTTATTGTTGTTATGTTTAAAAAACGATTCTCTGGTAGAACTTTAAATTGGTCTTAATCATTGTAAATCAATTTGAGTCGTTAAATACCATAGAAGTAATCCTTACTAATACATAAATGCGAAAGTAACTCTGTCTGTTACCTTACCTCGACTAAACTACTCAACCGATTTTGATGAAACTTGTGTTATCGGTAGCGGGTAGCACTGGGCAATGTTGATAAAGGAAGGTAGTCGTCGATATGGATCAAGGCACCTGATGTTATAAAGGCGGTGGTCATTCGACGAAGCGGGAGCATTCGGTGCTGAACAGCTGAAGAAGTCTGACCTTTTACATCTGACTAGCTAGCTTATCCTTATTTTATGATCTTGTAATAATTGTGTAAAGTATTATATTGTGATCTAGTTCATGTTACTAACACTAACCCAAATACAAGTATGTACTCTCAGTGGTGGAGAGTCTATGTTGGTTTTATTTACTACATTTACCTTGCTCGCAATCCTGACATACCGATATTAGCTGTAACTGTAATGATCAGTGATCGGAAAAAGGTGAGCTAATATACCTAAACTTCAAAGAACACAGACAAAAACTGGAGACTTCCTTACGACAACATTTTTTTTCGTGAAAATTATTCCGGGTTTCGGGATATAAAGGGCATTTAATATTAATGTTAATAGTACAGAAAACAATTAAATGCGTTTCCTATTTTTGTTTCCCAAAATTGTCACAAAATCAGATGACACGTTTTTCATTGTTTTTAAAAAGATATTGTTCATTGTTTTCAAAAAAGGAGATTGTTTTTTATTTTTTGAAAACAAATGAAAGAAAATTTTCGAGAAAATTCTCCCGAAAAAAAATGTTGTCGTAAGGAAGTCTCCAGTTTTTGTCTGTGTTCTTTGAAGTTTAGGTAAATTAGCTCACCCTTTTCCGATCACTGGTAATGATAGAATCACCCCTGAACGATTATGTTGTTGTGTCTTTTACACTTGGTACGGAGATAGTCAAGAACCCGAAGAAGAACACTACTTTTATTCCGAAAAACGCAGAATTCGCGATAAACGACATACACGCAGGCGAAGCCGCGGGCGACCTCTAGTATGTAATGTAAAGTCCTTGTTACACATTTAACGCCCGATAAAACACAGACAGAGATTAAAAATTAGTTCCGTTTAACTTTTTTTTCAAGCAATAAATTCAATACGAACGAAATACCTCCCCACTCCCTCTGGACCGGCTAAACAAAAACTAAGAACATTTATTACCTAACTAAATAGGAAAACAACGAACAATAAAATTCTAGACTGAAAAAGAACACAAATCACTCGTCCTGTCTAATAGACGGTCCAAATGAGCTCTCCGAAGTCCGACCTAGTTAGCTTTTAATTTACCGTGTTGGAGCAATTTATCATTTCCACGGGCCAAATATAATAAGATGAATCGGTTTATTTCATTACGATTATGAGATGAAAAGATGGTTGTTAGATAATAGAAAACTTTTTGAAAGTAGATATGAGTAAGTATCTTCTAAAGGTCACAGCTCATTAGAGCCAGCATCCGACCCGCATCATCGCCTCGCCTCGTGCGGTTAACATTCCTTATATGAACTTGTATGGATGTGCGCTCACTACATCAACTCCGTAGCGTCACTGGATCACATCGGGCGTATGCCGTCCACGCGCGGACGAGTTGACCACTCGGTGACAACTCGCTGCTCGTATGCTTGTTTGCTGCGCATTGCCAACGCACAAGTCCCGAGTGAACCATTACCGAGTGATCACGCGAGGTCCTCTGGTTGACCACGCGACGTTTACTGGTGATAACGCGGCGTCCACCCGTAACCACCTGCTGACAACTAGTGGACGCCAAGCGACGAGGCGACACGGGTCTGGTGCCGGGTGGCTCTATTGAGCTGTCACCTTTACACTCGCGACAATGAAGTCCAATTTGACACGTTCTGTCAAAATACTAGGAGTAATGTCAACACTAATAATAATTACTCCAATCTTAACTCCAATAAGTGGCGTTTAGTTAAAATCATGGATGCGCTATGTGCAGATAAATAAAAAGGCGATTTTCTTTAATACCGAAGGCGTACAACTTCCGCACAAATTTTTTTTGTGCCTTAAAGCAAGAAACGTCAAATCGGGCCTATTACGTTGTCCGAACTGTAGGAGCCTCAAAATATTTGTTATTTTGATGAGCGCGGATCATACTATTGGCAAGGTTAAGCTGCGCTTGCCGCGGTCAATCCATGGATGGGTGACCAATCGTTACACATCCAGACCCGTCCGTACCTCGAAAATCACTTTCAACCGTCGGCGTCGGTCCTGAGCACAGAACAGATAAAGAGGTTAGAAAGGAAATAGTTCCTGATTTGTATTAGAACGCGTGTCGCCGCTTTTCTCCCACTCTTTAACTCTACTACAAGCAAGAGCCCTATACGTACGCGCATTACGCACACAAATAAACCACACGCACATAGATTTCGAGTTTGCTATTAGTTGTCACACTAACGCAAATACTGCGTTCGACGTACACTCACACACGCGCAAATTCAAATAAATTTCTCATACATGTTACGGCGACCAAAAGGTCGATTACTTATATCGATAAAATTACTGTAATTTTGTTACATTAAGGGCCGATTTTTCAATCCTCAGATAAAATGCCTGATAACTACCTGACGAATAAAGTTATTTGGCTGTATAACTGCCTGATAATTGTTTGTCAATTTTTCAGTTGCCATTTATCTCACGGATTACTATCTGACCGATTTCATTGACTTTAGCAACGCTAACTTCAGGGAGGTGAGATAAATATATGGCATAAACGAACGTTAGAGCAGGCCAAACTATTTCAATTACCTGCACAGAGTCTAGAGTACATTAATTACCTGTATGGCAAAAATGACACTGTCAGACTATCTTCCTGTCATGTCGTGTTATCTATTTTGATTGTAAATCAATATTATAATCACGGACTAGAAAAAAAGAAGGACTCCGCGCCACGTGTATCGAAAGTGAAGCACTATAAGTATGCCGGACCGTTTGTACAAACATGCCTCACGCACACATTTACATCATAAGGTGCCGACCGGCCGCCATTACGCGGCACCGCGCCGTCATTGTAGGTACTGTTTACGTCAAGTAATAAAATAAAATAATGCCTTCTTGTGTTGTGAAATGGTTTAAAAATAATTCTAAATCCCAGAAAAAGTGTCAAGGAATAATATTCACAAGTAAGACACTTATTTAAACTGTTGATTTATTGTATTTTTGACATTTTAAAATCATTACTATTGGAACACAAAACCTCAAAAGACATAGTAGTGCTGTCGGAAAATAAATGGGTAATTTTCCCGAGAGATTAGTTAATCTATTTTTTGTGTTCTTTGTGAGTTTTTTGCAAGTATTGAATATGATTATTTTTATAGATTTCCTACAGCAAATCAACCATGGAATAATGATTGGATTAAAATAATAAGAGCCTGCAGAGATGAAGAACATTGAATTCTGTCGAAAACGTTTTTCTTGTCACTCATACAAAATAAATACTTAATTTTAAGTTTTAACTAAGTATATGTTTGTAATTGCAATTAAATAATGTAAGCGGACTTCTTATATGGCTTCATTTAAAGAAATGAAACTTTCAAAATATTTTTAAAAAATGGGGAAATTTTCATTTATCTGGTATCCCTCAAATCACGCACACATAGATCGGTACGGTGCTTCACTTTTGATATGCGTGGCGCGGAGTCCTTCTTTTTTTTCTAGTCCGTGATTATAATATACCTTTTTATATGTTTATTACAATGGAATCCAAAAAATAGAGAGCGTTCGGCGAATTTTTATAGTGCTGTAATTCATTTCCTCATAAGTTTAATCGAAAAATACAAACACGTTATAGAAATAAGAAGACCGATGCGGTGACGAATAAAGACAAAGAAAAGGATCTGCATGGAGAAAAACTGAGAGCTCATTAAATTCAGGTGGAATCGCAACCAGTGTCCTTTCACGGAATACATTAAAACTTAAATATGAGGGAATTAAAAAAAGTACCAAAAAGTCCTCTATGCAGACAGGAAATGTACAGAACCGAAGCCCGAAAGTCTGACTACCAGTTCCACCGAGAGCTATCGTGTTATCTACTAACTGGGTGATGGAGGTCAGATGGGCAGTCGCTTCATATAAAATACTGGTATTCGACTGCATCCGGTCAGACTGGCAGACCATCCCAAATTCCCAACATAGTTCGCTAGGAAGATTTACACTATCAGTTACTACAGCTCTGTTATGTAGCCATGAACCCATTTCGCAGTATTTTTTTGTATAATAAACGATTGAAAACTTAACCTTTGTTTGATGCTTGATTTTATCCTCTACCATTATTTATAAGTAAATATTGCACAGACTCTAAAAGTCTGAATTGGCGATGGAATTCTTTTGAATCCCACACTGTAAAATGATTGGGCATGTTTTTTTTTATCATGCCTTTATCCTCATTGATTCCCTCCGCCCGGGAAAGGCGAAGGGTTATGTATGCCGGACTCTCACTAGCTAAAAACCCACGGTGTGCCTTCTCTTGACCTATGGCCGGGGTCGTGGGATTCGCAGCTGCATGCACTGCATCCCCGGCAGGCCTTGGTCCGCCAGCCCCTGTCGGACCTCTCCTTCTGTGGGGCTTCGTTCGACGTCCTTCTGAGAGGCGCGCACGGAATACTGCGCGCCGCCTTCTCGGGCCTGTTACTGGTCGGGCGTCAGGTCCAATAACCCGTCACCTGCAGGCCACACACTAGGGTGGCCGGAGAACGTCGCGCGCCCTCCGGCGGAAAATGATTGGGCCTGGATCACATTCTTAGTTTCCTTCCTGGATTTATGAATTCATTTATCAGAGCTTCTTGCTCAATTATTGCCAGATCATCAGTACTATCAAATAATATACATCCATTTTACTTGGATGAAAACGCAAACCCAAGAATTGTCTAGTAATATTATGTTTTTTGTTTACATCATCAGTCATCGAATAAAACTATCTACTGAATAAGCGGTTATCTGGCCGTCAAAGGGAAAGAAGAGGAGCCAGAAGAGGAGCTCGTGGCTAAATAATTATAGCCGCATAGACCGATCTTCCGGGTTAAGCCACGCTTGCCGAGGTTGGTCTGTGGATGGGTGACCATTTACCATAGCGAGTTTCCTCCGTGCCTCGGAAAGCACGTAAAGCCGTTGGTCCCGGCTGTCATTTGTAGATCTTTGACAGTCGTTACTGTTGGTCAGAAGCCAGAAAGTCTGACAACCAGTCTTACCAAGAGTATCGTATTACCCAGTTACTGGGTTGTGGAGGTCTGATAGGCAGTCGCTCCATGTAAAATACTGATATTCAGCTGCATCCGGTTCGACTGGAAGCCGACTCGAACATAGTTGGGAAAAGGCTAGGCAGATGATGATGGCCGTCAAAGGGAAAGATAAAGTTATTCCTCAGGTAGTCAAATTATTCGTCGAATAAAGCCTATCTGACAATTGAAAAAAACATTTTTTTGCTATCTGTTGAATAAATGCTATTTGTCTGTTTATCTGAGGATTGAAAAATCGGCCCTAAGTTTTGCAATTTTTCGCTCTAATTTTGAGACCCTCGAACGGGGTACGAATAGTGTGAACTTCCTCAACACATACCTATAAATAATAATGTCAAATTAAGGGGAACATCCGATATAGCCGTGAAATTCAAATTTTCTTTAGTTTTTTGCTAATTGCAGGTCTGTTTTACGTCATAATTATGTTGTTTGCACCCGTAACGATACTAAGTTTGCTAAAAATAATCAATAAAATCATGTCAATTATTATGAATCATCATCATAATGCACTGCATAACATGTTTTTTTCGGAAACAATTCTATTTTCGAGCATCGTAAACCTAGAAAAGTAGGTATACTTACGACTTTCATATTGAATATATTATTGAGTAACCGTTACCGGCGCAAATCCCATTTTGAATAGTATAAACGTAAATAAAAGCTACAATTTGCAAAAAACTAAAGAAATTTCGATTTTTGTTTTCCCGTAGGCGTATTAACATAATATAATTTAATTAATTTAATTTGAATAACCCTGTGAATTGTAATTGCATAATTTTCCGCAAAATGTTAAGAACAAATTGTGCTACATTTAATAGGTATCCATTCAATTCTACCAGTTGTCTCAATCCAGTTTTCTTTTGTCTGGACCTGTTGGAAACCTAAAAATAAAATTTAACATATAATTCGTGGCAATAAACAAAGTTATTTTAATTATAATGTTACTGATAATAATCATTTGTAGATATACACACATATTTAATACCGATATTGTTTACAACTTGGTACAACACTATCGATACGTATGGATTTCGCTGAATTAAAACAATTGCTCGCTGCACTCGACTTTCGCATTGAACGCAATACATTGCGCTGTCGCTCACGTAGTACAAGATGGTACCCATGTATTGCAAGCAATGTATAATTTTGCATCTGTGTGCGATTGTATCTTTTTTCTACAAATTACATAATACTATTGCAATAATTACAAATATCACTGATATTATAAGGTTTTTGGACATGCCGGTGAAAAGAAATCCCTTCTCTGGCTACACTACTCAACTAGCTTCTTTTCCGTCACGTTATAATAATGCAAGACGGCATAATTCTTTTTTTTCGCAGATCTCCGTACGCTGTCACAATAAGAGCGCGACTGTTGACCGGTAAAACAAATTTCGGTTGACATATGAGCGTCTGCTCATATGTGCGGCGCGCCTGCCCCGCCCACAAGGCCCTTCTAACGTCTTTTATCTGTTCTGTGGTCCTGAGTGTCATGCGAATATCTATGACAGTCGTTACGGGTAGTCAGAAGCCCGAAAATCTGACAACCGGTCTAACCTTAGGATATCGGCACTGCCCAGTAACTGGGTTGCGGAGGTCTGATGGCAGTTGCTCCGTAAAATTCCTGGTATTCAGCCGTATCTGAAACTGGAAGCTGATTTCAATATAATTGGGAAAAAGGCTAGGCAGAACATAGTTAAAATGACGTTTTCCGTGAAACCGCCACACGTGGGTTTCGAAAAGGTATTAATTATGTCAAGAGCCACGCCATCATAGTTACTAGCCACGCTAGCAGAGCCGTGACCGTAGGCATTATTTTATTATAGGTATAACTAGTTTTTGCCCGCGGCTTAGTTCGAGTTAATTAAGCTCAAAAAAACTCTTAACACACTACATTACGGCCGACATATCTTGGCGAGTCTGAAGTTAGCTGATTAGCTGCGCAGTAGACAATTTCGTTTCTAAAAGATTCATTGCGCAGCCAAACAACTAGCTTCAGACTCGCCAAGATACGTTCGGCCGTATTGTACTAAATTTTTCATAATAATATAATTCAATCGTGATTCGAAAGACACGTGGCGCCATCTATGAACGTTATTGTTGTTTTCTGCGGGTACTTTTTATCGGGATGAAAGGTACACCCTATGTCGGTTTCTGTACACCTGACGATGTATACGCGGCCATGTTTTTTGACTGTCCCGCTAACGGACAGCCACGCACAAAGGGAAGTTTTGTCGAAATTGAGATGTTCATTGGTCTGTGTTACCAGGGACACATAAATTGACTATGGTAAGCAATGATAGCTTCGGCATCGGCGAAACGTTGTGATTGACCAAACTGCAAGAGTACTAGGATCACATAAACATAAAATGGTGTTTTTAGCACCGCACCCTTGTCAAATAGATAATATTGTGTTATGATCGCCTAGTACCTACTACCTGCCTACCATGATCTAACTAATTGTCATTTTTGTCATTCAATCAATTTCATCTACCTACCGTACCAGGCACACATAAAACGATGTTAATCAATTTAATAAACTGTAGGAAAAAATACAGGTTCATGTTGTAGTCGTACTACCGCCCCGTACCTACTTACTAGGCAATCATATCATAATACGTTTTGATTATTAATGAAGGATAAAAAAACACTTCGTCGTTTTTAGGTGATCATATTACACAGAATAAGTACTAAATTCTAAGCTATTACAGCAATATACAGCCAAGACAACGAGCTCTGCCTACCTCGCTCGGTAACGCGTATCTTCGAAGAATTCCTTCTCAAATGCTAAATTCGTACTAGGCAAGCAAAACACAATATTCTATTTGATGAGAGTGCTAAAAAACACCTTTTTGTTTTTATGTGGTCTTAGTAAGTACAACCATGCTGCGATCGGTATTTGTTCTCACAAACATTTCGACAAAATCTCTCATTGTAGTCGTACTGTCGTCGAACGTACTAGGCAATCATAACACAATAGATATGGTGCTAAAAACACCTAGTCGTTTTTATGTGATCCTAGTACATACATAGAGCCATGAAGACAGTAACGTAAAAACGTACCATTTTGTCGATGCCAACCTAGCCAAACCTAGCTAAACTAACCATCGTCGATTAATGTGTTACACCCACCAATGAGCATCCCAATTTCGAGTTTTGGCATCGGAATATTTGTGCTCGTTAAGATCATATTCATATTCCTTCCTACAAACACAATATCTAGTAAGTAGCCCAAAAAAACAAGAATCGTCAGGGGAAGGATCGCCCGTACTGCGCCGGAAATATTTTAAACAATTTTCCATTTTAAACTTCATAAATCAATAAGATTTTTTCTAATAAGTACCTATGCCTACCGATACCGATCCAATTAACTTTACCTCTGACTGAACAACCCTGCGTCTATTCCTATCGACCTTCCAAGGGTGTGGTGTCAAAACCGTTGGTGTCCGTGACATCGGCGACACAGCCTCAGAATAACCAGATGTGACCTACGACGATGAAAGCGCGTTCGGTTGACAAGAGTGAAGTACTGGTGAGAACAGAGCGGTTAAAATTTTATTTCAGTTGGTTTTTTTTCATGTCTTTTGGTTTTTAGCTATGGCTACATTATAAAATACAGATTCGGGTCTAAACGCGTAGAAACTTTAAAAGGCACCAAATACCTTCTATCCCGACGTTCCGGCCGAATTACATCGGCCGTGGTGGGTAGGCATGACATAAGATATAGAAACATACAGGGTGTTAACGAATTCGTGTAATTCCTTCAAACCACATGATCTATTAATGGTATAGATTAACCCCGCACGGGATTTAGGTTGATTAAAAATAAAAATGAACTTATTTTTCCAAATATTTTTTTATGCGATACAAAATTTCGTTGCCGTGCATAATAAATTAATGAAGGCACGGCGACACAGCTGACTGGCACGGCGACACAGCTGACTGGCACGACTAGCGCGATATTGCTCCACGCAGTCAGTGAACTCGAGACGCTAAAATTACTCAGATACAGAATACCATGGTTCATTTTTTGAAAACATTTTATTGTTGATTCTGAAAAAAACCTATGCATGGTCAATCAGTGTCACCAGTAAATCACGCGGTTTGAAGGAATTACACGAATTCGTTTACACCCTGTATAGCTATGGCTAAGCGTTTATTTGCCCAGCTAAACTACCGTTCGGTTTAGTCTATCTGGGAAGTAAAGCTACTGCAGCCAGGACTGGGATGGGTGGTGGTGATCTTTGCCTCGAAGGCCACGTCAATCCAACACTACCGGTAGCCATCAGCATTTCCCTTTACTTTGTTATGAAGAGTTCGGTGGTTAGAAAATATTTATATTCAGTCGCATCTAATTAGCCTCCTGGAAACTGCTGGAAACCGACTCCAACATCTTTAGACTTCATTCCATATTCCAACATGTAACGTGTGTTTACCTAACCTCAATAACTCAACAGAAAAGTTAATAAGACCAAATATATCATCATTTCCACAAAACATTTACGAAAATTGTTCATTACAGTTGATAAGGAAAAATGTGTCACAATAAATTGAAGTTGACATGCCTCGCACTGTATGAAATAAATAAAAATGTTTGTAATTTTGTTAGTGGCTGTACAGCACAAAAGAGCATGTCTGCCCCTGTCTGTCTGAATTCGTCTGTGTAAAGGCCGTGTTATACTTCATCGTGTAGTGTGATTTGGGCTATGAATAGCAGAACCACCTCAATAGTCCCTGTAAATGGAGAAATAAGTACATAAACTAGTGATGAGCGAAGTACGGCCCGTGGGCCAGTTAAGGCCTGCGAACCGTTTTGACCCGGCCCGTTAACAGTCGTAGATTGTAACCGTTCGAATGATCTCGAAAATAAATGTAGATACAAATACCTGCCCCACGAGCACAAACGTCAAATTTGACTTATGAAATAGATAAAACGACAACTGCTGTCGTTTTATCAATAAGGTAGGTATGTCAAATTTGACGTTTATGATAGATAAATTTCTCGAATCGACTCGATATAAAGATCCGTGCTCGCACCGCTGTATTGTTTGTGTCGACATAAATCAATGTAAAAAAAATCTGGCCCCCATAAGGGGGCCAGATAATCTTATGATTGACTCGGTTTTTTTACCCTTGATGAGAAAAGTTTGTCCATCCCTGACCTGGACAGTAGTTGAAGTCGCAGTATAAGAATAAACTTGCCAGCGAACTGTTTGATCACCGACAAAGGACTTCAATAGGACACTCCTTCCTGTATCCATGTATTCTCCTTGCATATAGTGGGACGGATATTGAAGATACCACCTCAATCGTTTTCTTTTTTCTTCTTTTATTTGATTCCGTTTTATCCTCGTCGCACGCAGTGCCACAACTGTCAGCGCCAGCGGTGCGGCAGCAAAGGGCGCAGATACTAAGGAGGCGCAGAATTCTTGCGGTAGATTACTCTGGAGGGCGCAGTAATAGAAACTCGCACAGGGTGCACACAAGGCTAGTTACGGCACTAGTCACACCTGATGATAAGCGCAAACAGGGCCTAAAATAGTACAGATGAATCAAAGTAATTATCATACTCTCACAATACATGCATAATGAGTCGATTATTGTCCCACTGCTGGGTACGGGCCTCTTCTCAGAATGAGAAGATCATAGGCCTTAGTTCACCACGCTGGCCTGTTGGCGGACTACCAAACCATCGAGAACTTTATGAAGCCCTCGGTTGTGCAGGTTTCCTTACGATGTTTTCCTTCACCATTAACGCAATTTCTGTGTGGTGCCGGACGTAAAGAATAAGCACTACCCCATCTCTCCTCAGTGTCGTAAAAGGCGACTATGGGATTCACTAAAGGATGAGCAGCAGCGTTCTCTGAGTACTTTTTACTTTTAGTATTGCCCCTGGCAACGATCTATTTAGTATTTAAGCATTATCAAATATAAAATGTGAGTATCATGTAGCCATTATTGTTTACTACGTTTTACTGTAGGTGCTTACTCCTACATAAACCTGCCCGTTGCCTGGTGGCTTGAGTCTGTCATGCTCACTAAAATGTCCTGCTGACGGTGGCGTTGTGTATCGGGTCGTCAAGTTCCCTACAATATGGTTGAGTTAAGCGACGCTGGTGCACTCGTCATGCTCGTGAACGGGTGCTGTCTGTCGGGACTGGTCGGCTCATACTTACTATGGCAGTTGTTAGGCACTTTTTCATTATTATTCATGTACTTCTGACAATTACCTACATTATTCTCACATTATTGTAATATGATTGTATTGAATTAAATATATTGAGTGTATACAATTATGTGTACCTATATTCAATGATAATATAAACTACTATAGATACGTTGCCCGCGCTCTGTAGTGGCTAGATGAATGCAAGGTAATTGCCTGACATCCATTTAGTCGCCTAGCAACCGTTGCCGCGGCTGTACGTGAAATTAAAATAAGTTGTTTGTAATAGCTTTCTCTATTAGCGAAAAAAAATGCCGTCCTGTGTGTATAGAAAATGTAATAATTATACTGCAACTGTAAAAGCTAAAAAAAGTGTCATTTCATGCGTAAGTATCACGAAAAATTATTAATTTAATTTAATTTTTTTCGATGCAGCATAATGGCGGCTGGCGAGGAAAATCGGCAACTTTGCATCAGTGTTTATAAAACCTACAATGTTTTTATTTCGATTAATTATATTATTTGAATATAATAATGTTTTATTAAACCTAATGATCAATATAATAGATCAATAGGTACTCGAATCGTATTCGAATAATACTCAAATCGTACCTATCTCATCAAGAGGTCATCTCATCACGAACATTTACATAAGAGATTCTTAAGCGCTTTATTCACGGTCCATCCCAGCTGTACGTCCGCTCAAGGCGCGTATCGTGCGCGGATCTAGCGTGCTAGACGTAATCGTACGAATTAAGTAATAGGACGTGTTTTATTTATTTAAAATGCCACCTGTAAATAAAGATTTTTATGTTTATATTACATTTCGTTTTATTAATGAAATAACTATAAATACTGTTGCGAAATTATGTATTCATAATTTTAAGGATAGAGAATAATATTATTTTACCCAAAAATCTACTACCTACCTACTATCAACACGAGAAAATTGAGTGTCAATTTTTCCCCACATGCCTCTTTTTGTACGCGCTCGACCAATGAGCATGCACCAAAGAATAATAACGTAACTTAAAATGTATATTTATCTCTCTCTAACAACAGGAGTTCCGTAGATGACATTTAATTTTCTTTCCTTCTTCGTACGTTTATGAAGCTATCCAGCTACCGACAGAGTATTTACGCTGATTTCGAGTGCCGTGATGTTGATGCATGACGTGTCTATTTATAATACGTCATTGCCTATATTATGTTGAATTATCTATGTTGTTTAGATAACTTTAGGTAATTTTGTTACAATTCAACCAGAATTGTATTAGGTACTTATACTTTTTCTATAATCCGCATTTTGCATATTTCACTATTGTAATTAATATTACCTTTTGCTTTGTATAGACTCAATTAATTTATTCACTTGACAGACAGATATGTGTTGCTGGGGAGTTTGTTGCGCCGTTTCTTCTTCACAGCAAAAACACTAGGAAGCGGTGAAGGGAGGGCGCTTTTTGGGGCTGTCTTTGATGTATATAATTCTGACGTTCAAAAAGAACTAAGTAATTCTAGTCTATTTTGAATAAATGAGTTTTGAAGTTTGAAGTTTGACTTTAACAACAATACTGCGATCGCCAACCCGCCTGCCAAGCGTAGCGATTATTGCAAACCCCTCCTTATTGGGGGAGGCCTTAGTCCAGCAGTAGACGTCTTTCGGTTGAATGATGATGATGATAACGCAAGTGATAATCAAATTCTGAGAGAATTCAATAGAGGGACTCCCTTATACCCCTCTCAAAATTCATCTGGCAGTTTTCCCTCAAAAAACTCACACTATCTTTCGATTGAGTGTGGTTTGTCCCTAAGCACCCACTGCTGTAGCTTCGTCTCGCTAGTTCAAGGTCAGCTCGCAATACCGCCGGAACTTATGACGTCATCGCTCGTATTCCCGCTATGTTTACTTTATTTTCACCAATTTTAGGCTGATATTGAGATAAGTTGTGTTGTGGTAATATTTTGTTTTGCTAAGAGGGCGGATAGAGGTTAATGTCATGCATGAATTTATTTCGTTGTCTGGCGAAACTTCCCACCACCGAATAAGATGCTGTAAGACAAATTTTTGTTCTGTAGATAAGTAGGTACAGTCGCGAAATTGAAATGGTTACTACCTTAAGGTCTATAATTGCTTGCACATTATTTTTTCATAAGGCCGCTCGCAAAGAATTGACAGAGCAGATTTTTTTTACTTAATTAACATAAAAGGTTAATTTAAAGAGGCTTTAAACTAGGTAGCATAGAAAAAGAAATCAACCTATTTAGTAAATTCAATCAAATTCGCTCTATACAACTTTTGACTAGACACACATCGCTAAAAAGGAGTTCATAACATCAAAAAGTGGTCAATAGCCTTTTTGCTAGAATCGACGCTTCACAATTTTAAAAACTAATACTTAATGTAGGTATTGTTGATATGACATCTTGAACCTTATTGCGCAGTGTGTCATGGAATCGAATTTGAAATGTGATAAACATTTCCCCCCTTAATACAAAAGATGATCTAAGAAAAACCTAGGTTTTAATATAGCCCCATCTCTTTTTGTTGTATGACATAAGAAAGAGATGGGTATATTTTAAACCTGGGTTTACCTTTGTTTTGGTGTAAACCATCTTTTGTAATAAGGCCCTTCGAGTCCGCGGCTGTACACGTCTCGACTGTAACACTCCCTCAAGTTATAAACATCCTTCGTTCTAAGAACAGTTGAGTGAGTAGAAAATTGTTAAAACCGTATGTAATTTTAAACTTCATACATTAAAAAGTTGTTTAAGCTCTGTTTAGTCGATTCGTTTCGACGATTTTGTGGTAAAGCAGTTATTTTTAAGCTTCGTTTTGAGGGTTATTGGTTAATTGCTACCTCGCAGATATTCAATCTGCGAAATTAAGCTAAGCTTGCCGCAGTTAGGGAGAAGCACACGGTGCGGTGCGGTGCGGTGCGCCGGCGCACGTCTACCATTTTGCCGCAAGCCGCAACAGCGTGCACACGTAGTACACGGCGCTGTACCGCACCGAGTGGAACGGCTCTCCGTCAACACATAATGCGGTTTGCGACACCTCGGAGCGGTGCCGCTCCGGCGCATACACCCTCCCCCTCGTCTGAGAGCGGGGGCACACGATGCGTTGCGGCGCCGCACCGCAAAGATTTTACCGTATCAACGGGCACACGAGCGGTGCGGCGCCGCAACGTTGTTATGTCGCAGCGGCGCCGTAGCAGCGTTGGACAGTCTGTTAAGGACTAATGTTGTTAGGTAGTCCATATCAATAACATCTAGGTTGGTACTCATTTTTTAAAACCTCAATCACAATAAACAAAAAACTTAGAAAAAAAATCGAAACGAGCGAGCGTGTCGTTCCTTGTGACGAATAAACAACTGCGCGGTGCCGCTCCGACTCCGACGTCGCAACGCATTCACCCCTCCCCGCCTCGTCTCGATGATTGCAAGTCCGGTGCGGCGCCGGAGCGCATCGTGTGACATGCCACAGATATTTCTATGTAAGACGACGCAGCGACACCGCTCCGGCGCCGCAACGCATCGTGTGCTCCCGCTCTTAGGCTGAGATCTATAGATCCAACTTGGACTTAGCTTAGACTTTGCTCAGACTTTACTTACGTAATACTTTGCTAAGTGTATGCTTAGCATAATCTTAGATTTGGAATTTATAGACGTATCACGTTGAGACAATGCTGAGCGTAGGCTAAGCATTCGCTAAGACGGCCGATGTCAAAATACAAGTTAATGTTTCGTTTCAAGCATTACATTCTTGATTTTTCTTTATAAATGTTTAAATAGAAATAGAAATATTTATTCGCAGGAGATATGGAATACATAGTAGATGTTACAAAGAATTATAGAGCTTAACACATCTCACCTGTACAAGGTATGCGAAATTAGATTACTTACTAGGTAAGTAGGTGCTTAGTGAGTTTATAGTTATTAATACATTTTATAGTTAAAAAACTCACTTAATGTATAAAAACATTTTTCTATCAGCCATCGTTTTAACTTTTTTTTAAATTGATTTAAAGGGAGTTCTCTTATTGAGCGTGGGATATTGTTGAACACTTTAATAGAGATCATTAGGCTGTTTTTTTTATGAAATGTGCTTCTACATGTATCTATTTTTAACTTAGTAGGATCCCTTGACTTATATTTATAATTTTCGCTTGCCTTGGTAAACAATTGTGTCTGGTTCCTTACAAAAATTTCTATTTCTAGTATGTACATAGATACCAAAGTCAATACATTTAGTTTTTTGAAAAGGGGTCTACATGTCTCAAAAGGCCCGACGCCGCTTATTGCTCTGATACACTTTTTCTGCATAATGAACGCTCTACTAATGTGTGTTGAGTTACCCCATAACAGTAATCCATATCTCAGTACAGATCCTACGTAACCATGATAAGCGGTTAGAGCTGCTTTTTCGTTGACGGTTATCTTTAGTTGCCATAAAGCGTAAACAAATCTATTTAGGTTTTTGCATATATTATTAATATGTAACTTCCAGTTGCAATGTTTGTCCAAGGTAAGTCCTAGAAATTTTATATTTTCATCTTTATTTATTTTTTCTCCTTCAAATGTAACGTTGATATTATTTGGAATTTGTTTGTAGTTATTGAAATTTATGTATTTAGTTTTCGACAAATTTACCTTCAGGTCGTTATGCGTTAACCAATTAACTATGCTATTTAGTGTAGAATTTACTTCATTTTCGTGATTGATTTTGCTATTGCTGGGAATTACTACTGAAACATCATCGGCAAATAGTACGCATTTATGAGTGGTGACACTTGGTAGGTCATTTATGTAGACTTTTTTATTTACATGTTATTATTGAAGTTAACAATAATAACATGTAAATAATCTAGAACTATGCTCATATTTCTTCTATGTATTATTATTATAAGAATAAGCAGAAATTGGCATGCTTATAAGTGTTTTTTGTTTTTTTATAAACGAACACAATATTATATTC
Organism: Amphipyra tragopoginis; assembly: GCA_905220435.1. NCBI lineage: Eukaryota > Metazoa > Arthropoda > Insecta > Lepidoptera > Noctuidae > Amphipyra > Amphipyra tragopoginis. The sequence goes on from HG992011.1 coordinate 10,787,269, forward strand.
ATTGAAACGGATCGCATCGTTTTGACATCTGCAATTTGTCGAAAAAAAGTAACTTTTAATTCATTTTTATACATTATAAACTTAGAAAAACTTTTTTATGTGATGTTATAATACCTAATTGTTTTTATCTTAACTAATTCAGAATTAGTTATCAACATCAAGGAAATCTTTTCTAATCTGGTATTACTGAGTTGAGTCTGGTCACTTGATAATACTAAAAAATTAAAAAGTTGTGTTAATATAATGATGGTAAAGTAAAGTTTGGACCATTATTTTTTGTTAGGATAATAGTAACCTAAGTATTTGCTAAGTCGTCGATTTTGTGAACTTAGACTTTGCTAAGCATTTGCTAAGCACGCACTCAGATGAATTCAAAGACGGCTCTATAAATACTGACTTTGTCAAAAGTCTAAAGTAAAGTCTGAGCAAAGTCCAAGTTGGGTCTATAGATCTCAGCCTTAGTCTGTGGCGATCCGCAAAAGATCGGTCACTGAATTCTTTACACCTGGAGAGTACATTCAACAGTTGTTACTGCTAAGCAGAAGCTCCAAAGACATCAGTTGCTAATATAGTACGACTGGTTAGTCACTTTAAATCCGAAAACCATTAAACTCTGCACATCATTCTGTACAACAACAAAACAAAAACAATCAATTATTCCATACAAAATAATCAATGTTACATAACAAAATGTATGGAACAGCTGACTTTTCACGAATTATACAATGTGTCCGTTCATGGACTAGCGATATTCTAGGTACTTATATAACAACTGTTCTAGTACACAAGTACTTTAGGGTCCAATACACTTCCATTTTTTTGTTGAGATATTCTGTACGTGTGTACAAAAAAAGTCATAGCTCACAAAGTTTTGGTCCTACTGAGGTAAAAGTAGTAGCCCGGGAGGTAGCGTTGCAAATGAAAAAGTCATAGTAAGCCGGCTGATATTGTCATCGATGGTTGATCTTATATGACCAAAAAGTGAACCGATCGTCAGCTGCTCAAGTAGCGGTGGGTTTGGGAGTGGGTGGTTCCGGGAGTGGTAAAAAAAATTAAGTCATAGTACGCCGGCTGAAACTTTTTTTATTAAATATTTTACACCATACTGAGCTACAAAAAAATCGTCAGCTGCATGGTGGAGGGGGGATTATGCGTCAGCCGCTCGCATGAACTTGTAAAAAAAACACGTAAAATAAAGTTATAGTACGCCGGATGAAATTTAACAAAGTGATTGTTTAAATTATCAAAAGTACGAAAACAACAATCAGCTGCGTGGGTAGCGGCGGAAAGACCTATCGCGTGCGGCTGACGCATAATCCCCCCTCCACCATGCAGCTGACGATTTTTTTTTTAGCTCAGTATGATGTAAAATATTTAATAAAAAAAGTTTCAGCCGGCGTACTATGACTTAATTTTTTTATTTTTTTCACCACTTCCTTAACCTTTCAATCCTACACCCACCGCGGATGCGTCAGCTGACGCTCGGTTCACTTATTGGTCATTCGAGATCTATTGAACAAGATGGCAACCGATCGGCGTAAAAACACTACCTAAAATGCAACGCTACCTCCCGGACTATAGGCTTATTCGGAGGACAACAAAATTGTCTATCGTTTACATTACGATACAATGGGTTCACATAAAGACATACAGTTGTAGACAATATTTCAACAAAAAAGCAAAATGGCTGCAAAATAGCGGGGAAGTGGATTGGACCCTAGTCTATAGAGTATTTGAGTACTAAAATAGTTGCTATATAAGTACCTACAATATCGCTAGTCCATGGCCGGACACACTGTATAAATAATTATAACGAATAATATTACATAAAAAGAAGGCTTCTTTTTATCTCAGAAGAAATATGTGGATTACGTTGTGGAGATAAATAAGGGTGAGTTTGCTCTGTTAAGTTGCAAATTAACGCTTCGATGCGCTTCGACTCTGCGCTAGTATTAAATTGTCCCTAAAAGTTACACAGATTGATGAGCAGAGTTCAATGCAGTATATTCTCAAATAAAACATTTATTATACATGTTCATAATTTTATTAGTCCGACACTAAATTATACTATACAATAAACATTATCATTTTTTTTCACATTCCTTTGTTATAACTCATTCATATAATCAATATGAAAAATATTTGTAAAATAGTATTAAAATATATCATGATGTGGAAAATATCTGTATAAAAATGTAGTCTAGGTGTAGCATAGTGGCGACTGAGATCTGTGGTCCCGCCAGTCTTAGTGATTCGACGATCTGTAAAATAGGAGGATAAAAAAGTGTGTAACAAATTAGTATGTAAACATCAAAGGAGACTGGCCGAAAGTGGTCTATATACCAATAGCGATACGGTTTTGGTATTTGTGTAGGGGGTAGCTCTACTATCCATATAATTTGGTCAGTCTATTATCTGAAACTGCAATTAAAAACGAAAGTATTGTTTAATCAAATCAAATCCAATTGTATTCTACGTTACATAGTTTTTTTCGTAGTGGTTTCTGGCAAGGAATTTTCTATTTTAAGTTAGTTTATAGGTTAATTGAAACAATACCTGAAATCTCTTAGCACTAAGTACCTTTGTATAACCCTGAACAACATTAATTTGTACTACGACTTTTCACAATTGAAAACTGAGGAAAACGCAATAAAAAATTGGAAAATCTATAATTTTCCTTCGTTTTCCACTACCGTATTTAAAAGAAATGCAATTTTCTGCGATTATACTAAACTTATACTACTAGTTTTTACGTGAGAATGGAAATGAAATAACAGACGGACTTTGTATCCAATCAGAGAAAAAAAAACATGCTTGTACCCTTCATCAAATAGTATAAATTGAAGTCGCTTTTAACGTCTGTCTGTTTGTTCGCTTACTTCTTCTAAACTACGACTAAGACTACTAAGACCGCCATTTGTACTGTTTTAATTACGTGTATTCCTTCTGTTTTATTTCTTTTAGTGTAAAATTAAGTATATCTATCTATCCATCTATCTACTCAATGGATTCTGATGTGGTTTTCATCTTATTTTTAACTTAGATCATTTTTTCCGGAAGGTTTTAAGCTGTACAACGTACCCGAGCGACGCCAGGGCGGGTCGCTAGTTTGTAATATTAGTTAAATTAATTACCTAATGTTAGCTTCCCATGCTTGTAGAAGCACTCTTGCTCATTAGCTTGGCGACCATCTCTTGTACGCGTTTCATTTCTTCTAGTTGTGTCGTCAGCTGGTACAGACGGTTCTCTCGCTCTAACACTGTCTTCTCTAGCTGTTTTATTGTCTGTGGAGAAAGAATTGTCAAGTAAAAGTATCTCAGATAAAATATTTGATGTAAAATTAAGGCGTAACGGACGTGGACATGGAAGTCTACATCTAACACTTCCTGTACATAATGAAAGCCAATTAAAAGGCTTATTACAGTAATGAATTTAGGAATCCTAATTGGGATTTAGGAAAGTGTGATAAGAGTTAGGACAATAGGGTATTTGACTGAAAAAATCTAATTAGTCTATCAATTAGATTATCAAAACATATTTGACCCGTATTTTTTCTTTAGTTACGTAAACCAAAATTGACGAAGATACGACACTTTCAAAATTGGCAAAACTTCACAAGCAAGTACAATTTTTACTTGCTTCTGACGTCACAAGTCCCCACTCTTGAGTTTTGATGCGTTTTATCTTTCCAAATATTCATAGATTTAACAAAAGAAAAAATACGTGTCCATTATTTATCAAAACTCTCAACTGGCGGACTAATTAGATTTGCAATTTATTGATGCTGTCAACATGCCTATTAGGATCGCCGCTAGCAAGCTTCCTGAAGCGAATCCTGCCTATTCCTGACTCCAAACTCAAATACCTGCCTTCCTAACTCGCTAAGCCTAAGTCCTAATTAGAATCCTTGAATTCAGAGTAGTCTTTTAGTCAAAGAAGAAACAAAAACCGCTCATGTACTTTGACTTTAACCACGCACGTATTCGAAAAAATCACAAATCAAATTATTGCACAATCTGCACATCATCGCTTCCTTTATAGATGCGGAAGCCGAAACGGAATTTCGATCGTGACGGATTGTCTGCATTTGCGGAAACAGGGGGTCTACTCTCTAAGCACGATGTCCATGGTTTCGGCCTTAGTTACGAGCGTTTTCTACTTCCTATCACCTACGGACATATGATTATTTTGGGGCCTGAACTAAGAATGAATGACAACACGATTTGACAGTTGTCGCTACTACCGATGTGTTTCCGAAAAGTTGAACTTGACACTTGTTTTGTTCACTTCTACGTTTCGGGCTACTTTCGGACGGGCGACTAACTTCGTTGACGGACTTAGGGAGTAGGCGGTGAAGCGGAGCTCTTCTTTCATCTTTAGTAAAAATCTCGCAGTCTCATCATATACATGAAGAGGTCGTCTTCTTTGTCGTTCCCCTGAAGATCGCGAGCACATACGACGCGTCTCCAAACTATGCGGTCTTCTGTAGTGTGGACTGCTCGACACATGCTGTTTCTGATGGGTGACGAGGTGGACGGATACAATACATACCGTATCTCTATGTTCGATGTCTCTCCGTAGCGAAGCCTCGTTGCTGGCTGCCTCTTCCAGTCGCTTGTCGCGTAGCTTCACTCGCTCTTCAAACTTTATCAGTACGCTTGCCAACTCGTTGTTTTTACTCGTCTGCACAAAAAGAAATTAGTAAAAAATCTTTATATTTGGAAACTCAGCTTCCTTAAGTTTGTGTCCGCAAAACTAGAAAAGTAGTCGATGAATTGACTTGAAATTTTGTACAGTTGTTGTGGGCATTTGCGCGAAAGTTTCTAACATGGTGAAAAATAAAAAAAAAACGTCTTACGCGGACGGAGCCGCGAGGGCACAACTAGTTTTTTTTTTTTAAAGAAATGATTTATGTATAGAATATATAATTTTAACACATTTCTCCTGCCAATCTGCAGCGCAGTTGTGTCGGCAATATTACGACTGGCCTGAGTTCAATTTCAACGCAAATAAAGAAATTGATTATAAATAATGCACCTATTTGTCTGCTGATAACACCGTATTTAAAGAAAAAATCTAAAAAAAAAACTAATTAATCACATGGTTTAGTAGATAATGGCTCATCTCTACATAGTATAAAGCAAAGTCGCTTCCCGCTGTCTGTCTGTCCCTATGTATGCTTAGATCTTTAAAACTACGCAACGGATGTTGATGCGGTTTTTTTTTAATAGATAGAGTGATTCAAGAGGAAGGTTTTCAGCTATAAAACATACATGTGCGAAGCCGGGGCGGGTCGCTAGTTTACAATAAAACAAAAAAAAACAGTGAAGTTCCTTACATTTTTTTTTCAGGAAACCGTTTTTTCCGTTTCCTGTATAATTTTGCTTTTGGCAATAACGAGGTTTTCACTGGTGGCCGACGATATTGTGTGGCAACTTAGCTGAGGCCTATTTCCAGCAGATACTCTATAAATGTCATGTTAAGTATTAGAACGTACCTGTTGTTCCAATTTCTTCTGTATCGCTCTATTTTCAGCCTCAGCCGCTTTTAGGCGCTCTTCAAACTCCCTGTCGCGAGCTTTCATTTCATTTTCCATGCTCTGAAAACGTATAAAGAAATATAATATTGGTTTACCGCGGGATGATAGCCAATATTTTAATCCAAAACTGTTACAAACTAATTTTATGCTTTGTATTACAGATCTAGCGCATAACTGAGTCAGTGCCTGAGGTAGTGCCTGAGGTAGCTGTGCAGTGCGGGAGGGGTGACAGTTGTCACAAGTTGACGAATCAGTGAGCTCTCGCGTCGCGTCACCACACCTCTCCCGCACCGCGCACCTACCTCAGGAACGGTCTCGGATATGCGCTAGACCTGTAGTATGGCATGAAGTGTTTATTTTCTTTTAAATTTAATATAAATATTGCCTCACTCTAGAAATACTCCTGTAGGCCTAGCACTAATGTTGTGACGTATAGTAACGAAAACGTAACGATAATGTGAGTGAATTTTGAATTGGAAATACTCATTTCGCACATAATATTAATTTACATTGAAAACTTTAATCATTATTATCTACAATACAAATTATTGTGCTTGTAAAATGTGCGTGTAAAATGTTGTAGGATAGTTGTATTTTCGATTCAAAATTCACTCAAATTAACGTTACGTTTACGTTACTATACATCAATACATTTGTGGTAGACCTACTGTATCGTTAGGTGCTTTTACAAACAATGCACAAACACCTGGAACAATTATCTGTAGGCCATACAAATACTTAATCTGTGCGATTATCGAACCCGTTACACGTTGGGCAGCAGCCAAACCCTCAGCCGCTGTGCCTATCGTGTCGTGTTAAACAATTATTAGCATCTTCCCATTGACATAGAAAGACATGGAGCAAGGGTCTAAACCGTATTCAGGCAGCCGTGAGATAAAAGGTAAACAACATTTGAGTACTCTTAATAAAAAGATTTTCTGTAAAATATTTCAAAACATTAATTTCTAACAAAAAGAAATGATGTGATCAGAGGCGGACTAGTAGTCTTGGCCGCCCTAGGCGGTGTAGTAGGTACTAGCCGCCCCCTTCTCAGCTCCATTACTGAACTAAGATATATTCTTTTCCGCGATTGGGCGCCCCTTATTGAGGAGGGATGAAACGCATGTGACTAAAAGAGTGAGGAATATGAATGTCTGAGAAGAAAGAATGAGGGAGACTGGAAGAGAAAAACAATTGTGCCGACCCCAAGTAATTTGGGAACAGGGCAGGAAGAAGAGAGATTGGGCGCCCCTTATCTGGCCGCCCTAGGCCCGTGCCTAGTCGGCCTTAAGGATAATCCGCCTCTGGATGTGATGTTAATTTACTTAAAACACTTCTTCCTGTACTAAATTTAGAATTTTTCATTGGCTAGTTTCGTATTTCACTAAAAAGAGACATAGATTGTTTACATTATGTCTCTTGCCTACTTGAATATGGTATAGATTCACGAAAAAAATGTCCTGAAGCTTTGTCCTGTCCAAAGCACACCGACATATAAACTTACAAATACCAACAAACTAATTTAAATCTTTTGTCGTCATCACAATGCCTAATTCAGCTTTTCACCATAAGAAGATTCGACTGCACATTGACGTAAATTAGTCTTCATTTTCGCGTTTTAGGTTCGGACATTTTTGACCGCTGACCCGAGGTCCATGAGTTTCTAGGTCAATGCGTATTCCATTCAAAGTTATCTTATTTTAGGTAAAGTCAGATAAAACGGTCATCATAAAGGTTAACCGGTCATTAAACTTTAACCCTATAATACAACGTGTACAGCCGCGGACTCCAAATGTTTATCACATTTCGAATTCGATTCCTTGACACACTGTGCACAATAAGGTTCAAGATGTCATATCTTTGCGAGCGACCGAGCGACTTTATGAAAAAGTAACGTGCAAGCAATTATAGACCTTAGGGTGGTAAACATTTCAAATCCGCGACCGTACATAATAAACGCAAATCCTGAAAGTAGCTTGTTAAGAATCGGCTACTGAAAAGATTCAGACATGTATGTGTTATTTTTAAAACGTGCTTTTTTCTCATCTTTCTTATAATAATTCAGATAAAGATAATTGAGACTTATGTCAAAGCCTGATTGTTAAATGCCGTTAACGATGAAAAGTAAATACTATTTCCTTCCAAAAAACATTTGAGTCGTATATAATCAAAGGTGACACAATCTTACTTTTTGGCACTTTTGAGTTAATGATGCAGAAAAATTCAAAAATATTCAAAATAAAGTGCTTGTTTCAAATAGCATAATCAAATGCCCATATTCTTTGCTAAATCGACACAAAATCTCAATTTACTTCCAAAGATGGCAATCTTTCGTTAGGGCAGAGTTGCTTAATTTTTAATTACATTATTTGCACAAAAGTTGCTAAAAGTTAGATGAGATAGAACTTTGATTTTACAAGACTCATTTAAGCACATAAAAATAAATGTTCAATGTATGTATTATAATAATTATAAGTAAATATCGTCTGTGCGCTGTGTACGGCCAAAAAATCAGACACGTGCACGAAAAATACAAAAAAAAAGTATATTTTGAGCTTATGAAGTAGATAACACTAAAAAAATGTTTTATCACAGTATAAAAACGAGATGTTTTGCAAGTGTTTTGAATTTTTAGCGTTTTTTAAACTTCTGTTAAGTGTTATCAGATAAAACAGTACGCTTCCTGAAAAGTTGATAATAAAATCCACATAATTATGGGTTTTGGCAAGCGCACCGAAAATATTCTAATTGGGGTGTAAATAAAAAAAAACACTCAATGTTTGCGTTATTCCTATTACATGTCGTATTAGTAATACATACCGCCATTTGCGCGCGGAAATCTTTATGTAGAATCTCCTTCTGATTTTCCTTGTCTAATTTCTCAGCAGCCAACTTCGCTCGGAAACCCCGCAGCGTTGTTTCTGCATCTTCTTGTTGTTTATGAAGGTCTTCTATAGTTTTCTTGTGCCTAGAAAGTGAAAAAAAAAACAATTTAAAATTATATTTACAAAGAAAAATAACGTTATTTTTGGCGCATATTAAAAAAGATTACATAAAAACAAAATACAAAACGCAAAAAGTATACTGCATCGGCCGGGAATCGAACCCGGGCCGCCCGCGTGGCAGGCGAGCATTCTACCACTGAACCACCGATGCTTACCACGGCCTGATCCAATTTACCGTTTACTAACAAACGCCGAATGGTATTAGTAGTAACAAGAGTTATTTATACCAATCAGTAATAATCTTGAGTACATTCACTTATTACGTCATGTCGTAAACCAACCGATTACTCGTTGCAACGTTTTTATCGTCGTTGTAACGTTTTTATACTCGGTACGATAATAGCTCTCACATTATTGCATATATTTGTTTTTGATTTGTTTTTGATTTGATTGTTTTTGCTTTGCCTTCACGGTATTTTTATTAGGGGGTTGGCAGTAGTAGAAAGTATTTACGTGTAACCTAATGTCGCCGGGTTAATTAAAAAACCAACTAACTGCCCAAATCATGATTTAGAGTAATGGCGTTTTGAAAGTTTGTGTATTAACATTTCATATAGTATCTTATCTAAGTTTGTGTCCTAAAATCTCGTATACTTATCATATACGTTAATACATATTATTATATGAAATTTTAAGACAACAAAAACTTTCATAACGCCATTACTCTAAATCATGATTTGGGCAGTTAGTAAACTACACTAAACACGCGCGTATGCGTCAACTTTCCCGGGTGCACTAAGGACAGGTATCGACAGTAAAGCCGTTCCGCAATCCGCAATAAGCCCGTGCGCCGCCACTCAGGACGCACACTTAGACTCAACCCACCACAGTTAGGAAAAGGCTAGGCAGATAGCTCATTAAACAGATCATTAAATAGTTCGTCAGAATATTTTTTCTTGCATCATCTAAACCTTTTTACTTATTTTAGTATGGTTACCTTTCGTTTTGCATCTGTGTGGTGTATAACACATCTTGTTGTGATGAATTAGTAGCCTGCAGCATCGCTAGCGCGTGTTGTAGAGATGCCATGTGCTCACTAGCACCCTGAAACAATTATGATACACTCATTATCAGGGCCGCGTTCAAGATCTGTAAACCCGTAGGCTAACTTGCGATGTTGGCCCTATTTATTGGGAGGATAGTGAGGGGGAGTTTAAATTCGTAAATTCGCGAATTGATGAGATAATAAAATAGAAAAGATTAAAATTGATGATTTATTAACATTGCTATGAAACAACTACAAGGTTAGTCAGAAAGGGGGTACTAATCCGAAAGGGTGTTAAAGTACCCATAATAGTGAGTAACTTTTGTTCTACAACTTTCCCCAAAAGTCAATAGTTTATGAGAAACAGCTGTTCAAAAATTACAAAAAAAAATACGCTAAAATCTATCTATCCTCAGCTATGATCAGCTGTGTTTACATTTTAGGTCATATTTGGGGTCACGAATTAGAAGCTCCATTTTCTGAATTCGTAACTGAAGTAGAGACGAAGAATCTGTGAAAAAACTAAAATAAAATTATTTTTTCATGGAAATAAAAATTATCAAATTTTGAAATTTTAAGTAGTGATACTTTAAGTGGTCTGCGGATTAGTACCCCCTTTCCGACTAACTTTGTATATTAACTATTCGACATATAGAGGCATTAGAAATGTGGGTATGCTGTCTATTAGCTGGACAAAAGGACAGAAATACACCAATGTCGAGGTCTTGAGGCGAATTGGTCAGGGCCGCAATCCTATGCAGACTGTCAAACAAAGAAAGGTTGCCTACCTCGGACACGTTTTTCGACACGAGAGATATAACTTAATACTACTTATTATCATAGCGGGAAAAGGCGGTGTTGGCCGAAGAAAAAAATCTCGGACCGGAGTCACGACTGCTGTTAGCTGTTCCATCTCGCAAAGGACTAGGAGAAATATTCGGAGTTGATACTACTTTGAAAAACTCTTTTTCTACAAAAAATAATCGTTTATCGTGGCCTTTCGTGATATGTCAGAGTAAAATAAGTAAATAACAATCTGAACAATTTATTAAGGTGTTTACCTGTAATGCTACTGAGTGTGAGTGCAGCCTCTGTTCCAAACACGTCATCTTATATCCATACAACTCCATAACGCTTGATGTAGCGATGTCGGATATCTGAAATAGCAAATATGTATGTGTTGTATTGACAACGTTATTAAAAAACAAATGAAACACGCATGTTTCAGAAAACACGTGTGTCGTGGAGGCTCTTTTAAATTGATTGATTAATAACGGGACACATATTTTTAGTCGTGTAATTTTTTTCCGTACTTTGCCCTCGGTCGGCGCACCAGGCGCCGCACACTGATCCCATAATTTGACAAAATAATGGACATAGCGATCAAAACTTTCCTTGACGTTTGATGCTTCTAAAATATTTAAAAAACATATCATCTTAAAGGAATGTAGATACTTTAAACATCAAAACTCATTTATTCAAAATAGATTAGAATTTATTAGTTCTTTTTGAACGTCAATATATGAGACAGCCCCCAAAAGCGCCCTCCCTTCACTACACTACCTTACATAGGATTATACGGGTATGAATATACCTACTTATGAAAAAAGGATAATCCGAAACAAAAAACGAAACGAAGAGTTACAAAGTAGGTGTCCTAAATATAATGTAGAGAATTATACTGTCTATGATCCATAGTAAGTTTAATCTTGACACCTCTGCCGCCTTCGGAGAAAAATTGAGTAAACTGACTCCAAACGATTTTTTTTTTCATTAATTTTTCTAAAAAAAAATCACATCAGAAGAAATGATTTAGAATGAGTCAAGGTATATAAAAAAAACTCAGATCAAAATTTCAAGTTTTATGACTATGTCCATAATATTTTCAAATGGGACCAGTGTGCGCCGTTTGCCGCATGCGTGAACTGAGTTACTTGCTCGCTTGTACTCATGTTGTATACAGCATGACTGGTTAGTTACTTCACATCCGAAAACCAGGAACTCTGTTCATTCTGTACAACCTTTACTATGGGAAAAAGACGGAATTCGTGAAAAAAACTGCTGTTCCATACATTTTTTAAGCAACATTGATTATAGTATGAGACAGCTCATTTTTTAACGAATTCAGAGTTAATCCCATAGCAAAAGTTGCACAAAATGATGAGCACAGTTTATAGTTTTCGGATATACTCTACATAGTATAAAGCTTGATTTACACAAGGTAAGTAACTGTCACCAAACTCGAGGCAAGTCAGCACTGACCCGATATTTACCTAGTGTAAATTGATCGCGACAGCGCTGTCATCATCATCATCATTCAGCCGAAAGACGTCCACTGCTGGACATAAGCTCCCCCAAGCCATGTTGGGGGGGTTTGCCATAATCGCCACGCTTGGCAGCGCTTCACAGTGCTGTACTGACTCCAAATCAATTTACATTAGGTAAATATTGGGTCAGCACTGACTTGTCTCGAGTTTGGAATCATTTATTTACCCTGTGTAAATCAGGCCTAAAACAAAGTCGCTTTCCGCCGTCTGTACGTTTAGATCTTTTAAACTACGCAACGGATTTTGATGCGGTTTTCATCAATAGACAGAATGATTCAAGAGGAAGGTTTATATGAATAATACATGTATATTATAGTATGCGTAAAAAGCTGGGGCGGGTCGCTAGTGCTGTATATTTGGTGTGTATGTTACCTTCCCGTTCCTCAGTTTGTCGGTGAGCGTGGCTACGAGCGTGTCGACGGCGTGTTCCTGCGCAGGCGCGAGCCGGTCAGCGCACCAGGCGCCGTCTGCGCATGCGTGAGCTGCATTACTGTGCTCGCTGCGCACTGACATGTCGGACGAAGACTCCGCCATACCATGTATCGATTCGCCGAAAACCTATAATAATTATAACTGGAGATTAGATTCATTCATGTAGTTTTAATTTGTTAAAATAAATTAAAAAGGCTTCTAATTTTTATTGTTTAGTAAGAATTATAGTAATTGATCACTGAGACAATACATGTCTAAATATATTATCCGATATGATGAGGTCTATCTAGTTTTTAGTCATAGCGTCGGGGCTTCGTCATGCTTACTTTCATTGGAGCTAATTTAAAGAAAGAATTCATGGAAAAATTGGGGAAAATACATGCGAAAATGTAAATATCGACTTTTGATCAAACACCCTTCAAATGTACTTGACATTATCACTACATAGTATAAAACAAAGTCGCTTCCCGCTGTCTGTCCCTATGCATGGTTAGATCTTTAAAACTACGCAACGGATTTTGATGCGGTTTTTAGATAGTGATTCAAGAGGAAGGTTTTAAGCTATAAAACGTACACGGCGAAGTCGGGGCGGCTCGCTAGTTGATAATTAAATTTAACTCGTTTTGATTAGTTGTGATGAGTACTTACGGCGGTTTTGCCATCTACTTTCGTTTCTTCCTTCGCCTTTCAATTCACATAATTTGTATTTAACATTACAGAACATAATAAAATTAATTAATTACCTGATTCATATGGTCAGAAGGGAAGTAGTGATGTTTGACCAGCTGCAGTATCTGTCGCCGTCGCTGACCATTGCTGCTCGTTAGACCAATGCATAATAGCTTTCTGACCTTTAGCGAACAAAATTAGGATTATTTTATCTAATAAATTTCTTGTAAAAGCTATCATCATCAAAAATACACTGTCTCATTGGTCAAGAGCAGTTTGCATAAAAATAAATTTATATTATTTTTTTTTTTTTTTGATTTCTATGAAAAGTAATAAATAAAAAATAAACTTAAAAAAAAAGTAAAAACCGACTTCAAAGAAAAACTAAAAGGAGTAAAATAATGGGGATGAAGCAAAATTCTTGACCACAATTTTTTATTTTAGATTTTGAAAATATAGAGTAATCTAAGAAACCATTTTAAATATTTTTGTTATTTTCGTTGTAATTATTTTTTTATTAATTATTTAAAATTCAATATCATTTCTGATCTATGACGTCATCAGTGGCATAAAATCTTTGGGCCTTTGCCTCAATCCATATTCTAAAAACTGTAACAGTGATGTCAAATGTCAATAGTGTCAACTGTCAAATCAATGAAATAATAACCTCAGATTATTATGTTCCTTGCCTTTAATTCATAACAAACAAAATACCACGTTACGCCGCTATTGCAATTAATCTCGATCGTACGCCCTTCATATTATTTACCTACCAACCAATCGCCATGAGTGATACTTTTATCAAAGCTGACTCGCGAAACCGAACACGAACAAAAATTTTGTTTGGGCTATTTTTAGTGTCGTTCTTGCAGGTAGGAACAAAGCACTTCCTATATTCCATCGTTATTGCTTGACCGTCTCAATAAAACACTATAATAGTAAAAGTTGAATTTCTGTTGAGGATTGAGGTTATGTTTATAATTTATGACATTCACGTCACGTGACCACGTCTATCATTTTTTTTATTTACAATCATAGGGTAGGCAAAGGCATTACTGCCATACTGCCAGCAATGACGTCATTTGGAGGATAAATTAAGGTCATTCACATATAACCCGAAATACTAATAATCCATGATTATTTTCCAATTCTAAATAGTGAGATGTGATCAGTAACCTTATTCCTCGAAATGGTTTTCATATCTTAACAGATTTAAAAAAAATGCACAATGCCCATTACCATAATATAAAATTAACAGTTTCAGAAGTCGGTGGCTTCTATTTGTTTCAGTGTATAGTTGCACCGACTTCTGAAACTGTTAATTTCATATTATGGTAATTATTTTACTCCTTTTAGTTTTTCTTTGAAGTCAGTTTGTACTTTTTTTTAAAGTTTATTTTTTATTTAATAAGTTTTAGTGCCATAAATTTAACGACACGCACCCCCTCCTCTTTTCCAGTAGTCAGTTCCCAACAACAAATATAAACAAAGCAATATTAGTAATTTGAGAATTTTGCTTTGATCCGATGAGGAGTTCCGTTCCATATCTCTGAAGTTCATGGTCTAATCATAACAAAATTTATATGGGACCAATCGGGAAGTACCTATACCCTTTCGAACAAAAAAAGAATTTTTCAAATCGGTTCATAAATGACGGAGATATGACGTAACAAACATAAAAAATAAAAATAAAATACAACCGAATTGAGAACCTCCTCCTTTTTGAAGTCGGTTAAAAATACTTGTTCTTTTTTTTACTATAGAAAAACGTTGCCCCCACTCGGATTTCTCCTTTATCGGAGTGCGTTTACAGACACAAATCTTCAGATGCACAAACACCCATTCCTGGAACAACTACTTTTAGGCCATACATATATTTTTTCCGTCCAAGAATCAAACCCGCGACCTGTAGCGCAGAAATCCAATCGCCTAGCCACTGCGTCAAACGTGTCATCAACCACATGTCCAAAATGTTCAATATTCGATACTCAATAACTTCACAAAAAAAAATTAGGTAATTTTTTAACACCTTTACGTCACTTATTCAATCAAGCTGCGCAATCATTGGTTGTTTTTGTATTTTCAGCTTTATTCCTTCAATAAGTAGTGTAAGTTTTCGTTAATTTAACTGACCTGGTGATGTGCTAACATTCTCGCTAGCGCCGCCTCCCAGTGTCTGTCGACAGGTGCCAACGTCAGTGCGGTGCGACATCCTACCACCACGGCCTGTTGAGATGCCTCAGCGCCTACCACACCGTTCTGAAAAATATCATAACTTAATATTGTTTTGTTACGAAAATACACTAATTTTAATTAATATTATGGTTACATAATAACTGCTGGAATGCAAGCGTACAACCGCTACGGTATCGCTGCTTTTTATGTCGAATTTAATATTGCACTGAACATACTATATTAGTGTCAAAGGAGATTCTAGTTACTAGTTACAAACGTAACTAATATAATGGACTTAAAGTTCAGAGACGTAATATAACGTGTTCATGATGATGGTCAATTAATTTCATTGCATCACCGTTATACCATTATCTAAAAAGAATGAAATATTGTTTTTTTTTCGAAATTATGTAACTTGGCGGAGAATGACTCTACAGCTTTGATCCCACAGTAACAAATGAATAGAATAACATATTCTAACGGAATATAACATTATTTATGTTCAGCACTTTCAAATTTAGGCCATAATGAATATGTCCTTTACACATAAACAGTTTACTCATAGTCCTTTGCCAAAATCGGTGGAACGTACTCAAATACGCAGTACCCCTCATTTTACAAAGAAATACTAATTAACGCTGCACTTTGAGCTCAGAAAACAGTCAAGTTGGTATAGTGAATTTAAGATCTCGAAAGGAAATTACAGTAGATCGGCGAGTAGTTGCGCTATACCAAAATAAATAGGTAACCTTGCTACTGTGCTACCATTTGCCTGACTTCAGAGCGGTCAATAAGTAAGGTGCGTATACAGCATGTAAGGGTAAACACCGTTATCACTCAAACCATGGGTAGTTGACTTAGATATAAAAATATAGGACCGAGTAAAAAAAAAATAAAAAAATATACGCGCGAGAAATGAGCGGCGCGGCGGCGCTATGACGTGGCGTACACAAACTCGCTAGCGAGACAGCTGACTGACTGGGGTAGCAAACTGTGCGGGGCCGTGCGTCGGGCCACGCAGCGAGTTCCCCGCGCCCCCTCCCGTAGCTTGTAGCCCCCGCGCATAGGGTGAAATGCTTTTGAGGAAAAATGAAAATTTTATAAAAAAAAAGTTTGTTATTTTTCATTGATTTTACGTTCTATAAATGAAACCAAACCACTGGTTTCAAGGATAACGGTGTTTACCCTTACAGCCTGTAGTATTTTATCTCACAGACGCGTGAATGATTGCATTATGCACCTTATATCCTTGTAATAAAAGTCAGACAACGCGTCTTCCTGTGTTAAAAAGTCTACACTGTTATCACTACTTGTTACCTGTGACGTGTACTGTAATACACTGTACAATGTGTCTTCAAATGCATCCGGAGTCACTTCCTGTAGTACTCGTTCTTGTGTCTCTACAGACTCGCAGAGTGAACCAACCAATTGCAACTGCGGAAAAATAGTTTATTAATTATTTTTAGGCTGAATGATGATGAAATCTATAATTAAACTATACATCTTTATCATTTGACTTGGTCGCATTCGCATTTGACGCTAGTCGCAGACAGAGTCTAAGATGTAAGATGAAGCACACGGATCCAAATAACTGAGATAAACAGGGATTTCCCTATAGCCTTCAGGTTCTCACATACACACGACGGAACACAGTAGACTGCTTGGCGCCGGACTTTAATGTGAGGGTGGTAGCTAGCCAGGCGGACCGTAAAGATCCTACCACTAAGCGTGCTGGGTTTTGTTGAATCTTACAACACGCGTCTATTCCCAACGTGCGGTGAGGAAGTTTTATATTCTAGCACGTCCCCAAACGAGATACAAATTGATGGAACAAAGCACTAATATTGTGATTCCTAAATAGATGAATAGAGTTACTGCCAATGCCAAATCCGTTGGAAGGAGATCACCCACAGTGGCGCAATTTTTTATTTATTTATTATTTCCTTCTTCTGGTACGTTCTTTTGAAGACAGCTCTTGAAAAGAGGAATATTTTTACTTTGGCATCACTACATAGTATAAAACACAGTCGCTTCCGTCCCGCTGTCTGTCCCTATGTATGCTTAGATCTTTAAAACTACGCAACGGATCTGGATGCGTTGTGTTTTAATAGATAGAATGATTCAAGAGGAAGGTTTATGTAATATATACATAATACATGCATATAGTATCTGTGCGAAGCCGGGGCGGGTCGCTAGTAAAGTATAAAAATAGATCATCTTTTTACGTTACTAAAATCGGCTATTTAAGTAGATAAATTATAGCTGCACGTAAAATATACTCCTCTTACCAAGACCGTCTCCAGAAGTAAGTTCCATTTGTGACGAATATTTTTTTTGAGGAATTTTGCTTTATTGAAATTGGTTGATAGTTGTAAGTCACTTCGCAGGCCTATGGCAAGGCTCAAACATTCAATACTAGGTACTCAATAAATATTGTCATTATTCGTTTTTAAAACAACTCACCCACTGCAACCCCGCCTTGCCTGGCTCCAATGAAGGTGGAACGAGTAGTTCTGGTAGCCCATCATTTATCACTGTTATTAACTCCTGAGGTAAACGCCCTTCATCTGAAAGTCATGGCAAGTTTACATTCCCCTAGGATGCGGCGAAACTGCGGGCAACAGCTAATATTAAATAATATTATTATTTACCTCTATATTGCAATACGATGGCGGTGAACAGTTCTAGTGACTCTGGCAGACACATGGGACTGGACTTCATACATAGACACACCAACTCGCTGTGATGGCATCGCAATGCATATAGGTCTAAAACAAAATAACTGAGTTACTTGAAACACTATCAACACCTCAGGGGAGGGGCTAAAGGCAGAAGGGCGGATTCAAGGGGGGGACGCCAGTATTATTACTGAACACATTTAGTTGAAATTAGGCAAAAATGTCCGTAAAAGAGCATGTCAAGTTAAAGAGCGATTACGCACTGCATCCGATCCGAATCCGTGAAAATACGGATATAAAAAACTCGGACCGAATTCGGATATTGCTTTACACACTGCATCCGATCCGAATCCGCGAAAATACCGATCTAGAGTAAAAATCTCGGACCGAATTCGGACATCGCTTACGCACTTATCCGATCTCTGATCCAAATTCATACAATTCAGGAGCCATCTTTGGCATATCCATTTGGCGTCCGTTTTGAATCCGAGGTAGTGCGAAAGCGTTCATACAAACATTACTACGGCTACTTCGGTCCGTCAATATTTCTTCCGAATTGGAGACTCACGGATGACGGATAGAAATCGGATGACGGATGCCGGATGTAATGCGTAAACTACCATACAAATAGTTATATGGCTACTTCGGAACGTATTTTCACGGATCCGGATCGGATGCAGTGTGTAACCGCTGAAAGGGTACAAATTATCACGCTATTGAATGTGGGTGATGAACAGTAACTTTATGTTTCCGTACGCAAAGCCGCGGGTACAGTTGGTCGTAAATAAAAAAAAATGCCGTTATAAAAGTAAGACCTACCCAAGCCGATCAAAACAGTGAGAAACTTGAGCACATTACGAAGACAGTTCGACGCGTTCTCTGGTTCACCCATGTCATCCGGCGCTGATCTGCATAGCTCTCCGATATCCTAGAAATGTTAAGCAATATTTATAAGGGGCCATCCATACGAATTTCATGATTTTTTGACCCCCCCCCCAACTATTTGACAATGGTAAGCCATCTTAGGGCTCTTACACACCACGTTTTTTTCCGGCGCTGTCGACGCGCGTGGCACGCAACTATAACGCGCTGCAAACGTGATGTTATCGCAACCAATTTACCTATTCACACGTTCATAAAATTGTAGTATGCAGACGACGACTTTTTCGCGAGCTGTCGACGCGCTCGTAGCGCGGAGTTACATCGATACAGACGCGCTGGCACAGCGCGTCTCTTTAGTTGCAAACACATACGTACAGCGCGTTTTAATCGGTCGGAGTTGCTCACGCGCGTCTGTAGCGCGATACACGCTCCTTCGCGCGCGTTCTACACGCGTTTTACTTTGCAAGGAGAGTTGCTCACGCGCGTCTGTAGCGCGTTTCTCGTGAGTTTGCAGCGATGCAATCGCAAGTAATCTGTCTATTTCAAGTTTAGCAGCGCTGACAACGCGCGATAGCGAAACGCGCGTAGACGGCGCCTGAAAAAAACGTGGTGTGTAAGAGCTCTTATGGCCGGCGCTCACTAACATGACGGCACGACAAAAGATTTCTTAAGCTCAAATAATTTTAAACCTTATTTTAGTACCCTTTAGGACTCAGTATTTACGGCACGACAAAGCAGCCCCCGGTTTATGATCAAGCAAATAAGTGTGCTATGAGGATTGCAATAAGGTTTAAAACTATTCTTCAGTCTTAAAGAGCATAGACCAAAAAAGAAGATCATTGAATTTACACAGATGTTTAATAATTTAAGATTTTTTGTGGATGCAAGCGTAAAACTTGTATCTTTACCTTCAATACTTCGTTCAGCGCGCCAACGAAATGCGGGTAGGTAATCACGTAGCTTCGTAAGTTGCTGTCAGAACACAAGTCATTGATGAATGTGTACGCGTGAAGCAGCTGAGTTGCGTCTTTTTCACTGAAAAACATATTATAGGATTCTTTCAATTTGTTTCCGCCTGATTTGCAGCATTTAATAGGTAACACTGTACGAGAAGCTGTGATTACGTGACAGCATAGAAAATTAATGTGTTAGCTGTTGCCACACAGTCTAATGTACGATTTCCAGCAAGCGGGCCAGGCAGGAGCGCAGCGCAGAGCATCGCAGCGGATGCTCGAGCATGCGCGCGTAGCCGACCACGTCCGCCCGACGACTACAATCTGCTGGAACCTGGGCGCATGCGCGCACGTGTACGCGTATCAGCTATCGCAGTCAATTTCTACCTGCGGTGTGGCCGAGTGGAGCCGACCGGACGCGACAACAGCCGAGCGCCGCCGTCCACGTACGCGAGGAGCCGACCGGCTGCTGCGGCATACGCGCGGATCTAACTGAGTTCCAAGCAGTGTAAATTCCATGCAAACATGAAACTTAACTATTGTATAGAAGCCTGAATTTTCTTTAGCAGTGTGAAATGCGATGCGGCGCGGCCCGTTTGGTGGAAATCGTACATAAGAGTAGCACCACACCATGCCGAAATTACGCGACCGAATTTAGAAAGAAAAGTAAGACAGAAAGAAAAGAAAGACTGAAAGAAAATAAGTTTTATTGCGCCGAAATGACACATAAATAAAATAAATATATAAATCGAACAAAAAAAAAGGGTTAGGAAAATATGCGTCACATCCGCGCAAAACAGACAACGCTCAGCATAATGCTATGTACAAGTCCACAAGCTCCATACATAAACAGTCAAATGGAAAAAAAAGACGTACCCAACTGCCTTGTTGAACGTACGCATCGTACAACACAGATAGCTATGCACGTCTGGCTGACGAGTGGCAGCGGCGCCTCTCGTTGCTCCAGACAGACATAGGAGCAGTCTGCATACTTCCACACCGCCGTAGCCGCCGTCCTAAAAAGGTAAAGGTAGAAATATGGAACTAGAAGAGACTGCAGTGGTTCAATGTGGGCACTGTCTGGGTTAGGGTCTGTTCACACAGACCGGCTCGGAGAGCATCGGCGCGCATTTTTCTTTTCACACAGACCGGATCGTATACGCTTGGAGTTGGTCGGAGCGGAGTCGTCAACTATTCCACATAGACCGGCTAGAATCGGCCTGAAAGCGGATGCGCTCGGAGCCGATCGGATGTGCTCGCAGCCGGTCGGATACGCTCGCAGCCGGTCGGATGCGCTCGCAGCCGGTCGGATGCGCTCGGAGCCGGTCGGATGCGCTCGGAGCCGGGTGGATACACTGCAAAGGCAGTACCAGTATTCCACGCAGTCCAAGTTTTGTTTTCGGTGTTAACGTGTGTTTTTCGGAACATGGATTTAGATAGCTCCGATGAAGAAATATATTTGCTAGCAAGATTGTTTGAAGCTGAACAAAACAAACGAAAGCGCAAGCGAAGACAAATATGGGCAAAAAATATTTGGAAGAATCGATTAATCCATGGGGAGTTTCACACCATTTTCGAGGAATTGAAGAATGACAGCCTTAAATTTTATGAGGATTATCGTATGGAATATTGGCAATTTTTAAAATTGACAGATTTGTTAAGAGTACATATAACAAAAAAGACTACAAATTATCGTTGCACCATTCCAGCCGAAGAAAGATTAACGGTAACTTTAAGGTAAGTAAATAAAAAACAATCATTTTATAATAATCATCTTATTCAGGTCACAAGATCACAGCCGAAGCTTTGTTAACGTATGTTGCCGTTATTGTCCTGATTGATTGAAATATCAAATATTAGACAGTAAAAGAAACAGTTATTAAACTAAACATTGCTTAAAATTAAATGGTTAAAGTTAAAGATTACACCTAATTGAATGGCTGAATGTAATTAAATAGTGCAGATTTGACTTTCATTATTTTGATTGTCTGTGTTTATTAATTATTTTGTATTTTGTGTGTTTGTACTGTACCCGTAAGTAGTCTGATCTGGATAGTTTTGACAAATATAGGTTTCGTTTGATAACTGATGGTAAGTAGATGGATTAGAGGATGGCGGAGAATTTATTGGCAAAGAATAATTCAAATCTGCACTATTTTCATACAGACTCAATTCAGCTTCGTTAACAATGTCAAAAACGCGCTTTTTAATTCGTGCTTGAACTTCTTTTGGAAACGTTTCCACTGTATCTGACATAGACAAAAAAAAATTGCGTAATGCCTTGTCAAAGGGTTTAGTATTTTTTTTTCTTCAAGATATTCTTCGAAAACCGTAGCAACATCTTTGTTTAAGCGTGTTCTCTTTTTCGAGTCGGAAGTACTTGCAAGCGATTCAACTTCGGAATGGTCAGAACGTTTAGATGATGTCGATGCTGGTGGTAGTGGTGTGCCAGGTTCCGATTCATCCGATGATAATGTAACATTAGATATTTGGTTCCGATTACGAAAAAACGGTATTATAAAAGAAAGTTCTTTTTCAAATTTTATTAATTTGGATGATGTCGCACCATCGCCACTCTTCCCTTTTCGGTTATGATAAGCTTTTCTGAAGTTATCTCGCAGTTTCTTCCAACGATCCATGCACTGCCTAACTGGAAAGAATAGAAATAAATAAATTAAAAACATCACCCTCCTTTAGTTCATCGGGTAAATGAGCATGCAGTCAGTGGACTGTTTTCTTTAATTTATACTTCGTTTTGGCGCGGCAATGTTATATTTAGATTTTTTGTTTGTTTTTACAGATTCCTCATTACTGGTTGCAGTTTCAAAAACTTGTCATTTAATTTCCGAATGGGAATTTCTACAGTTCATTCAATAATTCATGAGACAATCAGAGCAATTTGTGATGTTTTGATGCCCTTAGTTATGCAGATACCAGATGAAGAAATGTGGGACAAGGTCTCTCGTGATTTCTTTAATATTTGGAATTTTCCTAACTGTTTGGGCGCTATAGACGGAAAGCACGTCAGTATACAGGCACCAGATAATAGTGGAAGCTTATACTATAATTATAAAAATTTTTTCAGTACAGTGTTACTAGCTGTGGTAGACGCGAAATACAACTTTTTAATTGTTGATGTCGGATCGTATGGTAAAAATAGCGACGGTGGAATTTTACAAAATTCAAAATTTGGAAAAAAACTGAACACTAATAAGTTAAAGCTGCCCCCAAATAAACCTCTACCGAATACCACTGAAAGCTTACCACATGTTTTCATAGGAGATGAAGCATTCCCTTTGAGCAATAACATATTGCGGCCGTATCCGAGAGAACAAACAAGAACAGACTTATCAAAAAAAGTATTTAATCTGCGTTTAAGCAGAGCAAGAAAAGTCGTAGAATGTGCATTTGGAATGCTAACTCAAAGATTTGAGATTTATCAAAAACGAATGAAAATCCAACCGAAGTACTGTGACTTAATTATATTAGCAACTACATGTTTACATAATTTTTTAATAGAAAATCGGACGCCATCACCAGGACAAGAGAATGTTCTTCACAGCAATATGAATTTATTAACAGCGATAACAGACAATAATGATGAAAATAGTTCTAATATCGACGCAGGTATAACCATAAGGAATAAATTTAAGGATTATTTTTCAGCAAGTGGTGCTTTAGATTGGCAAGATCAAGTGGCCACTCGAGTTTCTTAAGTTATATTTAATAAAAATTGTTCGCTACTTCTTGAGTAGGTATATTGTAACGTTCAGATACTCAAACGATTTTTACGAGTAAAGTGAGGGTACATTTAAACTCATGTTATTCCTGTTTTGACTTTGAATTTAACAAGTCACGGCAAATTAAGAAGCCCTTACTTTAGAATTCGTTCGAATATCTGGAGATAGGTGTAAAACAATAAAATCTTAGTAGGTACTTACCACTTAACCCCACACATTTGCTTATTTCCTCCCACGCATTGTCTTTCATTACCCGATCGCTATACGATGGCTTGGTTATGTCAAATAAACACTCATATTTTGACACTAGTATTATTAATTTTTCGTCAGTCATGTTTTCCTACAAGTGCATACAACTGTTCCGTTTGAAAACTTCGAACACAAGTGATTCGAGACACGATAGAAATACAATAGGGGCGCGAAAGCCGGCTGTCGCTTGCTTGTTGAAAGCAAAATGGCGGTCGGCGTGGTGCGACGGGCACGCAATCGGAACCGATCGGCTGCGCGAGCGAGAAAGAGCACGCAATCGGAGCCGATCGGCTGCGCGAGCGAGAAAGAGCACGCGATCGGAACCGATCGGCTGCGCGAGCATTAAAGAGCATGCAATCGGAGCCAAACGGCTGCACGATCGAGAAAAAGTACGCGATCGGAGCCGGTCAGCTCCTCTTATTATTTCACACCAAGCGCCTTCAAGCATTCTTAATGACAAAAGCTGTGCACATAAAAAAATAAACCTTAATACACATACTAAAAACTCTGTTTTCATCGTGATAAGAATCTGCTCTCCTCTCCGAGCCGGTCTGTGTGAACGGACCCTTATTTTGCAAGAGGTGCAACGGCATCTATACATTATACTACTAGTAAGTGCATCCTTATAATTATAGCTAGGTATAGATACAGGATGTAAACGAATTCGTGTAATTCCTTAAAACCACATGATTACTACTGGGGGCCTACTCCCTAAGTCCGTCAACGAAGTTAGTCGCCCGTCCGAAAGAGTAGCCCGAAACGTAGGAGTGAACAAAACAAGTGTCATGTTCAACTTTTCGGAAGGGAAAAAACACATCGGTAGTAGGGACAACTGTCAAATCGTGTTGTCATTCATTCTTAGTTCGGGCCCCGAAATAATCGTATGTCCGTAGGTGATAGGGAGTAGGAAACGTTCGTAACTAAGGCCGAAACCACGGACTTCGTGCTTAGGGAGTAGACCCCCTGGTGTGGATTGGCACCGCACGATATTTAGATTGATTAAAAAAAACATGCGATTGCGGTAACACGGCAACACGACTAGCGGGCACGACTAACGCGACATCACTCTTTGCAGTTAGTTAACTCGGGGCTCTAAAATGATTCATAAATAGAAAACCAAGATTTATTTTTCATCTTTTTTTAATTTAATTTCGAAAACACCAATTTAGGGTTCATCCGTGTTACCAGTAGAGGAATTACAGGAATTCACAATCTGTATGAAGCATTTACGTCATTTTAAGTGAATTAATGTTAACTTTTCAACATTTTGAGTTTTTAATTTTTTTCTATGTATTTTCTTCCATGACCGGGGGTTGCAAGTGCACTCCTTTGCACCCTTCTCCTGGCTTAAATGGTTGTATAGCAGATAGTTGGAATATACAAGGTGAATGAGCGGGAGTTTAGACAATTTTCAGATTTGGCCGTTCTGAAATTATTTTCAACTAAGTAATATCTTATAGTCACGTTGTTGTTTCCACGAGCCCCTCACGAGTCACGAGAACATGAAGAGATAATGCTTATAAATCCAAAAACAAACTAAAAATGTAAAAAAGAACTTTTAACGTACCTTTAAACTAATAAGATGGACAACAAAATCCTTTGTATCAATGGTCCTCATCAACGCATATATTGCTGGCAGGTTTCCATAGCACACGTTTACTAGGACCGTCAGAGACTTGTGACCGATGGTGCGATGTTGTGGCTCTGTCATCGGCTGTGTGATCCATTCCGTCAGTTGTTTCATTAGACCAGAGAGGTAGGACTCTTGCCAACTGATTTTGATGCCATAGGATATTTCCTGAAATTTACAAGCAATGAAATGTGCAAGATTGGATTTGGTCTAATGCTTGTTTCCCACGGTACGTGATACTGTGCGCCGCGACGCACGAGCTCGCATCGACGCACCATGGGAAGAGACTCGTCCGTGGTAACGCGGACGAGTGCGGAGCGGTGCGCCGTATCCACATCACGCACCCTCATAATGTGGCTTCTCACGGTGCGTGATTTTACGGATGATACCACGCACAGCCGGTGCACAGTGCCGGCGTTAGGGGGGGGGCGTGATGGGGCGATGGCCCAGGGCGACAAATTCTGGGGGGCGCCAAGGTCTGAAGTTGGAGTTCTAACACTTGATATTGCTTCCCTCAAGTGGGCGCCACAATATTTTCGCCCGGGGTGTCAGTGGCCCTTACGCCGGCACTGCCGGTGCACGCTACCACGCACCGTGGGAAGCCAGCTTTAAGAACAAGAGAAAATAATATTCCACCCCTTCAGTTCATGTGGGTATTGTAAAAGGTGATTAGGGATTATTTGAAAAGGATGGACAGCATCCTGTTTCTGCTAAAACATACTGTGATTAATCGTTGATCATCCATCTCCATGGCCATATTTAAAAGCAAAAGCTACATAGGCTGCAGTGTAGGGACATAAAAAAGGGCCTCAAAAAGAATATCTAAAATTATAAAGGTAGTTGGGTCGTACTGTGTGAGAAAGGCGGAGTACCAAGTAATTCAGCGCAACTTGGGAGTTGGGAGGCCTATTATCCAGTGGGGTGTGATAGCCTTTGAATTAGGAAATTGCTCTATAAAGCCGCCCAGTAACTACAGTAACTAGGGCCTGCATTACAAGTTAGTTTTAGGGTCTTTTTTTTTTCGCTGTTGATTCCTCATGGATGCCCTTCGCCCCGGGAAGGCGAAGCGGTATAAGCGGACTCTAACCGTCTAAAAACTCAGTTAGTAAACGGGCGACGGGTCCCCTAACCCGCCGCCCGCAGGCCACACACTACGGTGGCCGGAGATCGTCTGGTGTGTCTTGCGCGGGAAGGGAGAGTGGAAGCTGCCTCTCTCTCCCTCTCCGCTTCCTCTTTGGTCGCCATCATCTCCTCGCAGAAGGAGGCGACGGCTTCCCACGCACTCTCGCTCCCGACCATAGACAGAACCACGGCCGGAAGCGAGAGGTCACCACCGACTGCCGCAACTAGTTCGCGGCGCTGCGTCACCCACGCAGGACACGCCTGCAGCGTGTGCAGCGCCGTGTCCTCGAGGCAGTCGACGCAGTGGTGATAACCGGTCTGCTCCCGGCCTTAGTCTTAGAGTCTACAGATCCTAAATATGGCCCTGTGCATGTCTACTGTTCACCAATCCAACTGCTAAACATGGTATTTATGGCAATATTCCACATGATGAGCAGTCAACATTTGCTAGCTTATGTTAAGAATGAATAAGTATCTTTTTTGCCTCAACAGTAGTTAGTAGACTTACTTACCTGCATAACAGAGAGTATTTTAATTTTCTTGTCATTAGATATTGATTCAGATAATAACCGAGCCAGGATTGGCATAAATCTGAAAATGGAAATGATTTTATACAAACATTTCAAAGTTGATTAAACTACTACAAATGTAAAAAAATAACAAACTATATTTACTTGTAAGTATGAGTAAGCGCATGTCTAGCGCTTGGCTCAATGGCAGCTCTTGCAAGCACGGCAATGCCAGCCCAATGCGGGCCACGTCCATCACACATGACGCGCCACAGCGAACTGAAGAACGCACACACTTCTGAACGACCCGGCGAGAATATTGAGAGGTCGCATGATGAGGCTATTAGCTAGAAAAAAAAGAAAGAATGAATGAAAATATTGTTTGAAGAAGTCACTGGCCAGTTATAAAAAGAAGTTCCTAGTGACATCTGCCTGAAGCTTAACATTCAAATTGTTTGGAGTTGGACTAAGAAAAAAATACTGTAAGGCTCAATTTACACCACCGCCGAATGGAATAGAAGCGACTTTTTGCAACGAAATTGTACATAGCATAACGTAAATAATGAACTTTATGTCAATTGTATAAAGTTTATACTAAATATGAGCCAAAAAAAAGGTCGCGCGTCTTCCGGGGAATCCGCGGGAAGTGGCGCGAACGGGGAGTCGGTCGGGACGGTCACAGTAGTGCGGTGCCAAGCGTTTATGATGATGATTCGCTGGAATGCGCGAGAATTCTCGGGCATTCCCGCGAATTCGCGCGCCTTCTAGCATCATGAGGCGAAATTGACGCTTCCATTCCATTCTGCGGCGGTGTAAATTGAACCTAATTATCTTGAAAACTATGAGGTCAATTTATACAAGACTAGAGGTCGCCCGCAGCTTGCGCCCGCGTCGATGTCATCTATCGCGTAGATTTTTCGCGGTATTCGAGATAAAATTAGCCTATGTCCTTCTTAGGGTTCCAGACTATCTCTGTACTGTACCAAGTTTCATCAAAATTGTTTCAGCGTTTAGGTGTGAAAGCATAACAGACAAAGTTACTTTTGATATTAATATTGGTAGGGATTTTTGGTACAATGTAGGTTCATTTCAGGGTTGTTGTGAAAATCAACATCAGCATTCACAGAACTTCAGCATCATTTTCAATATCTGCATCAGCAACTATATTGTTTGATGCTGAATATTAACACATTCAGTGTCGGGTACCCTCCATGAGGGGACCCTCCAGTCGTAACTGCGATGCTGGTTGCCGTCGTGGGAGACTCACTTTAAATGTAGGTTTTTCTTAGAAAATAAACAGTCATGAAACAAACAACAAGACCCCCTGAAAACACGATTCTACTACTTAGCAGCATGTTTTATGGTTTTAAACCTAATGCCAAGTACCCTCCTCAAGGGTTTACTCTTAGCGCAAACGTATTGCCAAGGCCCCTGCTGGAAGGCCCCCTACCAACATGTATGGCGGCATGACGTATGAGCTCTATAGGGGTCCCTAGACGGTCATGCCGCATGACATGCATTACGTGCTGTCATGCATAAATGATTGTTTAATTGTATTGATTGATGTGAATGATTTATGAAATTATCAATGAATTATGCATGACAGCACGTAATTGATCAATGAACTATCGTAATGAATGTCATGCTGCATGACCGTCTAGGGACCCCATACAAAAAGTGTGGTGAACTTGAATGTGTTAATGCTGAGGTTCATTCAAGTTGCAACATGATCACAGAGGGGGCGGGGCTTATAGCATGTGTTATTAAACTAGTACCTAAGAGATTCATATTTTTGTTGATTGAAAGTTGCAATTTTTTTAAACTCTTTTATTTCAATACCATGGAAAAATGCAACTTTTGGATATAAACTCACGATGGTCAGTACTTTGTCCGTTTTTTTAAGAAAATAATTATAAGAAGAATCAGCTGATATGAAAAAATGCGCATCAGCAACAACCCCGGATTATATAAAGGGACTTAATTCATAAATTAATTTAATTCTAAATAACCATGCATGGTGAAAAGAACAGGTGTTTCAAAACGGGTTAGTAAACAAAGACACAAATATTACTTACTCCAAGATATCGTGTCATCAAATTTACAGCAGACTCACTATGTGTTGCTTCAAATTCGCGGGCAGCAGTCACGAACGCTTTCAAGTTGGTGAACTTTCCACCTTCAGATGGATTACTGAAATTTTCGATCCCGTCGACTTCCATGTCCATATCATACAGGCTCCCAGGAAAGTGCAAAAATGTCTTAATGCCAAGAGTAAAAGCAAATTTATACTTTAAATAAAAAAATCACGTCCTAATATTTCTAAATATTTCCAATAAACCTAAAAAAGTTAAAAAACTTGTGTTAACGCCGTAACGTAAATTCAATTTCAACTGTTTTCTGTGTCAAAATAAAAGCAACAGACATTTTAGTTGTTTATAAAATGATGAGCTTTGATTGGCCAGCGTGAGTAAGCACAAACAATTTTTGCTTTAGAGTTTAAAAAAGTTAACATTGACAGCTAATATTCTCGATATATTTCCCATTAAAGCCTGAAAGAGATTTGCCACAGCAGCAAACAATGCGCAAATAAATGCAAATAGTATGTTTTTAGGGTTCCGTACCCAAAGGCTAAAACGGGACCCTATTACTAAGGCTCCGCTATCCGTCTGTCTGTCGATCTGTCACCAGGCTGTATCTCATGAACCGTGATAGTTAGACAGTTGAAATTTTCACAGATGATGTATTTCTGTTGCCGCTACTATAACAACAAATACTAAAAACAGAATAAAATAAATATTTAAGAGGGCTCCCATACAACAAACGTGATTTTTTTGCTCGTTTTTGCTCGATATTGATAACGACAACAGATAGATGCTTGAAATATTTACAGAATATTTAGTTATATAATATTCACTTTAAAAATAAATGATGAAATTGAAATAAAACAAATATTTAAGGGGACTCACATACAATACAACAGACATGATTTTTTTGCCGTTTTTATAGATAATGGTACGGATCCCTTCGTGCGCGAGTCCGACTCGCACTTGGCCGGTTTTTTCACTTTCTCTCTGAACAATATTACTATTTTTAACCCCCGACGCAAAAAGAAGGGTTTATTATTTATTAAGTATATTTTTTCATACAATATTTACATAATTACAAATAAAAGGATATACAAATAAAGAAAAATATATCGTAATAAAACTATAAACTAAAATAGGACATTAAAATATTCCTCCGCATCGCTATCGACTGGTAACGTGTGCCCTGAAGGCTGCAGCATTGCCACGTTCGTACGGCAATTTTTGTTTTGTTGATGTAGTAATTCCTTTATTGCCTTGCCTTGAGATGAGAGCCGTATTCTTCACAAAGGTCACAATTTACTTTCTATCCATTGCTTTCCTGCAGCATGCGGGAATGTCGCTATGAAAAAGAAACTGGGACATTATGCGTCAAGAGACTCAAGAGGAGATAGCTAAAGACGAAAAGAGAAATTGTTAGACGTAACAAATCTGTTTTTAGCATTAACTACGAATATTAAGTTTACCGAGAATGTCCTCTTCAACTTGGCTGTTTATCTTGAAACTTGTACCGACAACCGAAAATAACCAATAAAAATGTAAATTAAAATAAATTGTCTATGACGTCAATCTATGACTTTGACGTTAGTTTGTGGTGCGACTGTTATTATTTTATGAAAAACAAGAAATAATTTCATATTATTTTATTTACCACAATTTTAATAAATTAACATGGGAGTAGAAGTAGAAACCACTACACCTGGAGATGGTACCGTATTTAGTGTAAAACTCATATCCACCCATTTTATAACCTACAAACAAAGTTTTGTTTTTAATTATATTTGATTTACTCGTAGGGACTACATACCCGAAGCCCGGTCAAACAGTAGTGGTTCACTATACAGGAACGTTACAAAATGGCACAAAGTTCGATTCTTCGAGGGATAGAGGGCAACCATTCAAGTTTACGTTGGGAAGAGGTGATGTCATACAAGGATGGGACCAGGGTATATGTAGGGTAAGCACATTCTTTTAAAATACATCTAGCTATCGAGGGTTGTCGCAACGTCCCGCCGCCGGTCACTATTCACTGAGCTTTCCCGTAATAGATCCGGTCGTCTTTTCAGACTCCGCAGTCATGTCGATAATTGGACGTAGTTAAAAGGATCCAATCAACAGCATGGTCAAAATGAGTTAAGTGCACCAAACTGATGCTAAATATCAATACTATCGGCCAGTAAAAAAGATCCAAGCAAAAACAACTGTCTATAACTTTTTATCAACCTCAGAACCAAACCAGCTGTATGGCACGTCAAATATCTTCCAGACTTTAAACGTCATTATCTCTAAAGTGACTTTGTGTGGATTGGATCCTTTTCGTAATTCAGCCACAATCAAGTTTCTCCCCCCCAATACCCCGCCAGCAGGGTCGCCCTTAGTGCTGTTGTTCCTAATAGTCATGATGTTAGTCTAGTATAAGTAGTTAGCTTAGGTTAAGTATTTAACTTTCCCACCATTGGCTGGAGACTCAAATCTCGCCAATAATTGCTTGGACACATAGAAACAGTCTGCAAAGATCATCTACAAACAAATGAATAGCAAAAAAGAAAATAAACTTCAATACATTACCTTTTACCTGAAAATGTATGTTCAACCAGAGAATTATAGTTGGTGAATAGCAGCTTAAAAATTTATTCCTGACTTACAGATTTTTAAACTATGTTAAAAAGGTCTTTCCTTGAAGTTTTTTATTTTGGCCTTTAGTTATTGTTCCACTGCATTTCAGTTATGCCAAAATAGGCCAATTGGTTTGTTAGGAGTCAATCTATTGGCATGTAGATGCAGGACGCTGCTTCATTCTCCGCAGTAGAATGTGATTATTATAATACATAATAATATAATGTTTAAAAATTCTGTTACAGATGTCCGTTGGTGAACGCGCAATATTAACCTGCTCTCCGGACTTTGCTTATGGATCCAGAGGCCACCCAGGAATCATCCCCCCTAACGCTACCCTAATATTCGACGTTGAACTAATACGTGTTGAATAGTGTCATTAAGTATAAAAGCTAAGCATTTAAGTTTGATAGATGTCTCTTATGTGTTTGGTATTGTTGAAAAAAATCTCACTAAATGTTTATAATAATTGTTTATAACAGTATTGGGTTTGTGACTTACTTGTGATGTTTATATTAGAGATTTACAACATACAAATAATTGGCTTATAAGGATTTTTTAAGCGTAGTTTGCTAGTGTTAAGAATGGTCATTTTGGTGACGGAATAGAAGTTGACAATGTTGAGAAATGGATAAAATCAAAACTCATTTATTTAAACTGGCCTGAAAATCAGAACTTTTTAAAAGTCACAATTATAATAGACAGCCCACAAATTCACCCACCTTTTACCGCTTTCTGGTGTTTATGCTGATAAAAAGATGATAAAGGTGTGAAGATGGTGTTAATAAAACATGTCATCATTTCAATAATGCCCTAAAGCAAAATACCTAGGCATTATTAATCTTTGGACCTCACGGACGTCTATGGATGTCAAATTAAAACGTGCTCACGACGCCTCCGACGCCAGAGCACGTAGAAAACACCACTTGTTTTACAGTTCAAAAGTTTGACGTCCATAGACGTCCGTGGCAGTCAAAAGGTTAAGGATAACGATAGCCAACAAACAAATTATTATAAGTGGAGATTTTGCAGAAGACTGACCAGCCACCTGATTCAGAACAATTAGTTTAATCAGTTGTTGAACAATTTGGTAAACTATTTCTTTATCTCTCATTAGGAGAATTGTAGATGGAACAAGATAACAAACTGAATTGGTTGACAATTGCTTACCGAAAAGGTTCTGAATCAGGAGGCAGTATGGGTAAAACCCAGAACTAATTACCCCCAGAATTTATGATAAAAAGATGTCAAAGTCAAGCAGTTAATGTTTACAAACTACCAATAATGATTAAGGTATATCGCTGCTTTGGGTGAATAATGACACAATTAAAAAGTTTACTTTAGAGGAGAGCCTTTAAGACTACATTGTTGAAGAAAAATGGCGCCAGAAATTAAAGAAATGGCGATGACATTTTGTGATGCCACTTCCTAATTCTTGATGATATGAATGTGAGTTTTATTTGTAAAAAAGTAAGGGCTGTTTTGGGTTTCACTATCACCTTATCAAGTCTAAACATTTTGGATTGTGTGGTTTATTCATGCAAAGCAGCGATATGTCATGGCCTCTGGTTATTAAAACAAGCATTTCAATATGGTTATGCAAAATGGAATGTTTCAAAAAGGGATCTAAAACATTTGAAGGGCTACAAGTCCAGTGGGTCAGGGCCTGGCCTATCAGTATGTATTACAGTTGCCCAAGAAAAAAAATGTTACTGTACAATTCTGTATGTATTTGCCTACACTTTCAGGGAATGCAGGTGTTCCATTTTACATAAATATGTTGTGCAAATATGCAAATACAATATTTAGTTTTTTTATTATTGATAATATTGGTGTGGTTTCCATGTTGCATTTTTTTTAACTCCTGCCTAATTATATTTGGTGGGTGGTACTGCATACTGCATCCAAACTAGTGATCTAGTTTGATGGAATTAAAATTAAATATTGTATTTGCATAATTCATGGATTTCCGCAAATGTAACGCCTGATTTCATTATTTAAATATGTCGTAGGTTACCACTGTAATGCCTCTTGCATAGTGCCCTTTGGAATATGCTCTCAGCCTAAGCTAATAAAGGCCTTATATTTCAGGCCATTGCCTCTTTAATCTCTCTGTTAAAATGTTCTGTGTTTGTAAATGTACTTTTTAATGTAAATGTAATATTTATACTGCATTTATGGCATTGTAGCACAAAGTTCCTAGTATTAGGAAATAATTGGCCATCACTTGTATCGCTAGAATAGCCTTCTCCTTTGCTGAAATTGTTAACATGTTAATTTATTAATATTGTATGTAATAAAAGATTTTATTTAACAGCAAAAACATTATTTTATTATAACACTGTCTTGACAATCCACCACCATCAGATTTTTCTATAAAATGTATAAAAATCTATTCTACATAGTTTTATCACAGATGCACTTATTGTAATTACTTGAACTTATTTAAATGCCAAAAAATATTTAAATAATCTAACAACACACAAATAACAACTTTGCCCTATTTACATTATCCTAACAAAAAGCATCAAAGTTGTCTATGATTCCTCTGGAAAATAATTCATCAATGGAACTACACAATTTTTTGTAAATGGTGTCCGGCATAATGCACAGCTTTCCAGTGCCCCATATGAGCACTGCATACAAAATATATGACCACAGGGTAAAACACAAGGTTGAACAATCTCCTCCAAGCAGGCTACACATGATTTGCTGCTGTCTACTTCATTAGGAATTTCTCTCATCTGATCCATGTGTGTTTTTGCTCTATATAAACTTTGACCACAAGACACCAATGCATGCAGTAGAGTTACTATGCCAAGAAGTCTTAAATGTGCATAGTAAGCTGCAGCAGCTGGTCTAACATGCACATAATCTATCCCAGTCACAGTTTTACCTATCTGCAATGGCCCTCCATTGATATAAGCTAGTCCACGGTGAATACTTTGAATCTGAGGAATAACACTGCTTAATGTTTTAAGTATAACTAAAAATACATTCTGTGCTTCTATAGTTAGGGATGGATGTTGTTCTACACGCTTTTCTAAGCTTTGTAGGATCTGCCTTGTAAAATTTTCGCCGAATGTAGATAAAATGATGCTGAATAACCGACTGCAGTACGTCGGTAACTTATTATAAGTTTCGTCTACTTGCACGATACCGGAGTATTCTTCTCCTAAAGTTTGAAGGTCCTTTAGTGTTGTGAGAGATCTGTATATAACAGAAGATAATGGAATTGCTTTGGGAGCGTATCTTGGGGACATCAACTTTGATAATGATTCAGCAAGTTGCTTTTCATAAAGATCGTCTTTTTGCCATGCTCGAAGCACTTCAGCAGGTTGGGCAGTTGGTAAGGCCATGATTACCTACATACGAGTAGTACTTAAATAAAGACTCGTGATTTATGTAAATAAAATAATAATTTTTCAGCGAAGTTGTTTTCCTTACCGACTGACATTAGCTAAATGTCAATTATTCAATGTCATTTCCTTTTCTTCCGTGACATAGACTATAAAATTAAACTTCCATGTTTTGATTATGCGTATTTTCAGACAATAATTTGAACCGCTAGCTGTCGAGCAATAGATAATAAATGTTTTTTATTTAACAATGCTGGAGAAACTTGCGGGGGAAATTCCAGCAGTGGATTGCAATTGAAATTTTATTTGGCCAGAGTTGTTCGAATAAAATCTTCAGGTGCTGTAGCTATCACTGGGGTACCTTAGCTTAGACAGTGTCCCACGGCTCAAGACTCCGGTATGTATGGGCCCTTCGATCGCTTGTAGCCCTACGGTTCTGAGCTCCTGACCTCTCGCTTCCGACCCTGATTGTCTGTCTGTAGGAGCTAGAATGCGTGGGAAGGTGTCGTCTTTTGCGAAGAGTTAATTGGAGTGGTCCTGCGAGAGAGCATGACAGGAGGACAGGAGACAGGAGGGAGGCAACTACTTTTCTCCTCACTCGCAGCAGACGCAACGGGCGCTGAAGGTCTTTAACGATCTCCGGCTATCTAGATAGTAGACTGTGGGCCAACCACTGCCGACAAGTAACAAGCTGACGTTTATGGCAAGGTGTAGAGCCTCCCAAAGGAAAAGTCCGACATCAAGACCTGCCAAGATTGCGGTGAATGCATGAAATAAAACTACATTTATTTTATAAATTGTTTATTTTCTTAACACTATTTTCAGAATACGAAAACCGTAATCCCAAATCAGTACATCCCAGAATCACCACAAAGTCCACAGTATAGTTCAAATGCATTAAATTCGGAAAAAGACATGAGTCAATATGCACACGTAAAATCGAGTTTACGAGAAAAATATGTTGACAGCGTGGATTCTTCTGCCCCGCGCTGTATGGAGTTTATATCCCCACCAGACGCGTGGTTGTGTATGTCAGAAGAACTGGTGGTATGTGTGTGCGTGTGTGTGTCAGGTGCGCCTGCGCTTCGCAGGTGTTGTTGCAGGAGGTGTTGACGTGTTCGCTCGTCTGCGCCCGCGCCGCGAACCGCCGTCTTCGTCTATCAAAGGAGAGTCCCACGCTGTAGGGAAGATATCTTGGAAAAATAATGTAAATTAAGGTCTGCTTACAACATGAATGCAGGTGATGGTAAAAATTTGTTTTCGACAAGAAGCAAAAGGTGTAATGTCCTGTAAATTCTGTCTTCTAAATCACTTGCAAGCCTCTGAACTCGAAACTCTTTGCTTAAAGATGACATGATCTTTGATAAACAACATGATTGCCGCTACATTTGCAGCGAAATGGTGCGTTAGGACATCATTTTATAATTAGTTCTAATAGACAATACTGCAGGTTACGCCAAACATCCTAGCCAGTATGAGTGCTCACACACGTTTTAGGTGTGAATGGGGACACTGGAGTGCCCAGGCTGCAGCTAACCCACGGAAATCCCACGCAGCTGGCAAGATCGCCTAATGCACGCGTGTGCGGGCACCGTATGTACAGAGAATGGTGCCGATTCTGTTATGCACAAACTAAACTTAATTTAGGCTATTGTCATCTTTTCCACTCTAATAGAGTATTAAAGAGACGGACGTAAATAAGAGCTGTCAAATATAGTTGAACTAAAATTTCCATACAAGTTTAGACGACATCTCATTGACATTTCTAACTTAGTTCTTATCTATCACCGTCCTTTTCTTGCGCTGCTTGTTAGTAAAACATAGCAATTCTGTAATTTTAGTTTAGTTGGTGAACAAGAGAATCAGCACCAATGTCTTTATATTAAAGTTGTATTTTTAATCAGACAAACTGACAAGTCCTACCATTGTTATTTGACAGAAGTGCATTGTTGTTTGACAGTAGTGCATTGTTGTTTGACAGTAGTGTATTGTTGTTTGTAGTGTCCGACCGAAGGTTCGGTTTCGGTTTCGGCCAGTTTCGGCCAAAAAATCTTGTTTCGGCTACAGTTTCGGTTTCGGCCAAAAATCAGCCGAAAGTTCGGCCGCGCCGAAACTCAGTGTTCGTGTATAGTCACGCGTCTTCCGGCTAATTTCGGGTGAGTTCGGGACTCCTGTGTGGTTGCCAGCTGAGTTCGCCGGTCGGCGTGCGGCATGGTTGTGTTTGTGTTTTTGTTTGTTGATTTTTACAAAGTTTACCGAATTTAGTACAATTTATTGTAATTTTTGTTGATACTGATAATTAAGTAAATAATTCTTTATACCAAGTATCAAATACAAGATCTCAATAACAATAAATTAATCTTTACGACATTGAACATAAATACTCAATTAAGAAGTCTGTACTTTACGTAAGTGTTGGTTTTCGACAATCGTCTAACATTTTTTTTTGATGTTATCTATATATATAAAAGAAAGTCGTGTTAGTTACTTCACTTATAACTCAAGAACGGCTGAACCGATTTAGCTGAAAATTGGCAGGGAGGTAGTTTAGAGCCAGGAGAAGGACATAGGATACTTTTTATCCCGTTCGACATCATGTAGGTAGGTAGTAGGTAGGTAGTAGGTAGGTAGTAGGTAGGTAGTAGGTAGGTAGTAGGTAGGTAGTAGGTAGGTAGTAGGTAGGTAGTAGGTAGGTAGTAGGTAGGTAGTAGGTAGGTAGTAGGTAGGTAGTAGGTAGGTAGTAGGTAGGTAGTAGGTAGGTAGTAGGTAGGTAGTAGGTAGGTAGGTAGTAGGTAGGTAGTAGGTAGGTAGTAGGTAGGTAGTAGGTAGGTAGTAGGTAGGTAGTAGGTAGGTAGTAGGTAGGTAGTAGGTAGGTAGTAGGTAGGTAGTAGGTAGGTAGTAGGTAGGTAGTAGGTAGGTAGTAGGTAGGTAGTAGGTAGGTAGTAGGTAGGTAGTAGGTAGGTAGTAGGTAGGTAGTAGGTAGGTAGTAGGTAGGTAGTAGGTAGGTAGTAGGTAGGTAGTAGGTAGGTAGTAGGTAGGTAGTAGGTAGGTAGTAGGTAGGTAGTAGGTAGGTAGTAAGTAGGAAAAAGTGCATTGCAACGCATGCGGGTACAGCTAGTATTGTTAATATAGTATACCTTAAATGAATAACTATTTTCGTTACATATTTCCATTATTGTCTTGTCACTATTATCGAGTAAACTGTCTGTATATGTGTAAAAAAGATACAAGATTTCACTATAAAAGG
Source organism: Amphipyra tragopoginis (assembly GCA_905220435.1). Taxonomy (NCBI): domain Eukaryota; kingdom Metazoa; phylum Arthropoda; class Insecta; order Lepidoptera; family Noctuidae; genus Amphipyra; species Amphipyra tragopoginis. The sequence continues at coordinate 10,825,470 of HG992011.1, forward strand.
TGGGGCAAAAGTCATCACCCGATGTTGTTTTGCTGTAAATTTTTTTTGGGAATGAAAATGTTTGGTTCTTTTTGTGGATTATGTTTATTTAATTAATTAAGGACCGATTTTTCAATCGTCAGATATCTTTTAACTGAGGAATAAATATGGCAGTTTGACATATTTTTCATACAATAGCCATTAAAACGTCAAAATTATTCTTCAAATAAAAGTTATCTGACGACTGAAAAATCGGACCAAAGTCGATTTTTTTCCATCAAGTCGAGAAAATGATATCCGTCGTCAGAATTGATGACCGGCTCGACCGGATACAGGCTCGTTTTATGGCATTTTCCATTTTTTTTTCGAGAACCTCGCCTTCCCTACGGTTATTGTGGACGGCGAGCGCTACAGAGCCATGATCAACGACTTTTTCCTTCCGCATCAGTTGGATGAATTGGGACTGGAGGACATGTAGTTCCAACAGGACGGAGCAACGGCGCACACTGCACGAGCCACAACCGATATTCCGAATGAAGCATTTCCGCGGCGCCTAATCTCTCGCTTTGACGATTTGCACTGGCCGGCCAGATCACCCGATTTGACCGCTCCAGTCTTTTTTTCTGGGGGTTTTTTTTTTTGCCCCACACTAAAGTTTCTCTTGTATCGTGGGTGCGTTTACAGACAAAAATCTCACAAACAAACGCCCAGACCCGAAACAACCATCTGCAGACCATACAAATTTTTGTTCCGTGTGGGAATCGAACCCACGACCCGTAGCGCAGAAGCCAATCGCTTAGCCACTGCACTAAACACAAACAACAAAACAAATGTTTGACGACACGTTTGTGTCGTCCACACACTGTGTGGGTTACTTGAAGTCCTCAAAGAGAATATCCGACAGGAATGCTAGAACCTATCGCCGGAAGTTCTGACACAAGTGATGGAAACTGCCATTAAACGAGCACTTAAGGTATTAATTCTGACGGCGGCCACTTTATCGATATCATTTTCTCGACTTGATGGAAAAAAATTCTAATACATTAAATAAACGTAATCCACGAGCAGAACCAAATATTTTTATTCCTAAAAAAAATTACAGCAAAACAACAACGGGTGATTACTTTTGCCCCACCTTGTACAATAGAATACAATTTTTTACATGTCTAAATAAGGTTCGGTTTCGGTTTCGGTTTCGGCCGAAACTGAGACTGGCGCCGAAGATTCGGTTTCGGTTTCTGTTTCGGCTAAAAATCCTGTTTCGGTCGGACACTAGTTGTTTGTCTGATTAAAAATAAAACTTTACATGATTGACATGTGCAAACTCGCACACATTGCTAAGTTCAGAGCGGCCAAGATGTTTGGCGCCATTTGTGTTCATTATGTATCATTTTAAACATGTTAAAATAGAGTTTACCTGCAACTGAGCTAACTTTGGACTTCACTTTTTCTCTCTGTGATGTAGACTTTCTACTGCTCGAGCTGTCTCGCGGGCCAGACGCATTGGAGTCACGAGAGTCTCTCCTGCGGTCTAGGAATATAAAAATATAAAGATTAAAACTGTTTCCAATCAATTCTTTTTTCTATTGTGCTGCTGTGGATGGTCCTTGGGGACCCCACAATACGTAGCCGGGCAGTTATTGGCGAGACCTGATGGGTCTCCAGCCAATGGGGGGAAGTAAAATACTTAACCTAAACTAAAGTCCCCGTCGCGAGAAGCTATAAATTTTGTAAACACACATTCAGGGGTTCGCAACCTTTGGAACAAATAAAAAAAAACAGTTTTGTAATGATTTTTATTTTTATACAATGGTTTTTATTTTATTTATATAACAATAAATAATAATCTACGAAAACAACACAAACAAACTGAAACGCATTCAAAACTCAAATGACAGCATTGACAGCGTCAGCGTGAACTTACTTCAAAATGGCGGGCCAAATGTTGACGTTCCATGAGTCAGACACGTTCCGGTACCACAAAACATTAGACGATAGCGCTTTATATCGCTAAAATATAACCCGACTAAGTGAAATTGCTCGTTAGTTTCGTATTACACGTATGTAACTTTGAGTTGATTGAATTTGGGATTATTTGTTGTTGATTGAATTGTCGCTACGTAACTTTGTAGAAGTTCTTTATTTACAAAATTTATAGCTTCTCGTGACGGGGACTTTAACTACTTGTACTACACTAACATCATGACTACCTGCAACAACAACACTAAGGGCGACTCGGACCTCGGCTTAGGGCGTTGCTGGTGGGGGCTTAGGGGAGAGAGACAGTTTGATGAGGGCTGATTATCGGTGTAACTGCGGAGTCTGAAGAGACGACCGGCTCTACGACGGGAGAGCTCGGTGGATCGTGACCGGCGGCAGTGGGACGTCGCGACGCGCCTCGTCGGCGAGTACGGTAAGCCGGACGGCGGCGGACACTGTGTTTTGTACTCAAATTGAGAGAACATTATTTTTAAATAGCAAACTGAATATTGAACCAGTATCTATAAGAAATGCGGTCTACGGTTGCCAACCCTCTCGGAATTCCGGGATTCACCAGTCTCCTGGCTCTCGAATTACAACAAAAATCTCCAGGAATTTGAAACGTACGCCAAAATTAAATCATAATAAATGCGGTGGCTGATCGCAATGGTCGTGGCGTTGGCGAACGGATGTCGCTTGACAAATGGCGCTTACTGAGTCTTACATTTCCCCTATCCCCTAAATATTTTGCCTCACTCCTTAAATCTTCTACAGGGTTGGCAACCCTAGCAATGACTGAAAACACTTATGAAGGAAACATTTTTTTTTACATGCATTCCTTCTTCCTGTTTGAGTGCCACAGATTTGATTTTAGAGCAAGTTTACAGATAGGTTTTTGATTTTACGGAAAGAGTACCCACAATTTGTTTTTTTTACCATAAATATAGACTTTAGTAAACATTTTGAATTTCGGTTGGGGTTGAGGATTGTATAATATCTCTAATGAAGCGACTCAATGAAGATCATAGACAAAGATTCCTTACCATAGTCTTTTTCAGACTTAATGCTGGGTGTGTCGGTAGAGGCATGTGAACTGCCACTCTCCTTGCGGGTCTTAGTGGCCAGTGCGCTTACACTGTCCTTACGGCTGCCTGGTCAAGTAACTAACATGTTAAATATGCATATTTATATTTAGTATTTTTAAACATTTTTAATATTTTATAACTAGAAATAGCATATAATTATTTTTTCTGACAAATTTTTATGGTAAGTACATGGTTACAACAAAAGAAAAAATCTAAAATATAAGGTGTTAAAAAATCAACTCTAAGAATTTTAGGGTTCCGTACTGACAAATATACATATATGTAGAAGCCTTTTTATAACCAACTTCAAAATAGGAGGAGGTTCTTAACTTGTCTATATAATCCAAGTGTTTCAAACAGAGGAATTTTAAAAAGTAAGTTTGTTTTATTGGAATACAAACTGACAGAACTGAGAAACAGTACTATCCTGTATTTATTTATTTTTTTAGTTATAAAACAAATACCTACACAAATAAATAAAATCAATACATTCTATTATTTGCCAAGACTCAAAACATCATAACAACACAATCTGTAAAAAATCAACTGGCTACCTCTTACAGTGGCCAGGATATACCCTTATGACAGACGGACAGACAGCATATGTTTAGCAATAGAGACCCATTGGTACCCTTTGGGTACGGAACCCTGACAGACAGATTAAAAAAATACAATTGATAATAGACAAGTTCTACCTTTGGGTGTACTATCTTTAGACGCAGTGCCCCTAGAACTGCTTCTAGGTGTGGAAGGCTTAGGTGAAGGACTCCTCCCATCTAGATTTTAACATTTTAACGCATAATTAAGCATAAATGTATTAAGGCTTAAGCAGGCCATGCCACTGAAAATAACAAAATTCGCGGCAAGAAAAAATATTTTTTCAAATTAGAACACCATAGATTACCTTCACTATCGTCCGCTATTATAGCCTCCTTACACTTCTGCTTCATAAGCGAACCAAAGTCGCTTTCTGGCAAACTGAATGGCATTTCATGATTCGGAAACGGTATGGGCTCCGTATCTTCCAGCAAAGTTAGATCGTATAGACTTTCTAAATGTTTCCATATATCTTGAGTGGATATTTCTTTAGTTATAGAGTTGGAAAGTTTCTCCCAAATGCAGGCCATGTGGAAATGTTTGTTTATACCAACCGGCTTGTGGTTGGCCATGGCGTAAAACAATTGAATTTCCATGTCGACATCCCATTGTAATGGGTCCCCGGTTTTCACTTCTGTCTCTTCCTCGCTGGAAACCATTTTATTTCGTCACACTAATCACATGAAAGTAATTAATTTTATTAATTGGTTTAGAAATAATCACAATGTTTACAGCATGTCAAATGTCAACAAAATAAAAAAAAATGACATGACAACTCCCACCAGTGTTGCCAGATGCCTTGAACCTTTTATCTGTGGCAAAAACTGCTAAAATCTGTATTAAATCTGTATGCTATTTTAAACTTAAAATCTGTATAATCAAATAAACCAAAATAAAATATTAATAGTTTTTTAGATGCTATAATGGTTCACAAAAACACAATCAATATTATTATTAAATTAAATAAAAGTTTGTACTTATATGTTATTATTATTAATTATTGACGTATTTTACGTAGGTACGTACGACACGACGAATGCGAGAGCGAAGTACCCTGGAGAGCACGCAAAAATCTCTGGGGGATTTCCCGAGCAGAGCGAGTGAAACTTCCAATGCTGCCAGACTCAAAATTAACGTTGTTTGTGAAAAAAAAATAACCTTATAGAATATAATCATACAATGGTGTGTGTAACGCGGTATATAAGTCATTTATTTTGCTAAGTTCTGTTTTATGTTGATTATGGCAATTAAGTCAATAGAGTTAGAAAATTCTGTATAAAAATCTGTATCCAGGGGGCTTACTATGACCTCTTAAAGCAGGGCAGAAGTTGCCTGGAAGTTGAGCTGCCCTGCGTTTTTGTACTATGACATCGTTAAAGCAGGCCAGTAGCAGGCCTGCTAAGTTGACGTTTGCGAAATCCGTTCACCTTTTTTTTTGTATAGAGTTTTCATACCATGTCGTGTTATTTGATAGCAACTGGGGGCTTACCATGACCTCTTAAAGCAGGGCAGAAGTTGCCTGGAAGTTGAACTGCCCTGCTTTTTTGTACTATGACATCGTTATAGCAGGCCTGTAGCAGGCCTGCTACGTTGACGTTTACGAAATCCGTTCACCTGTTTTTTTTGTATAGACTTTTCGTACCATAAACAAGCTTATCCGTTCAACTTGGTTGAATAGTCGTTCACCTTTTGTACTGTCATGGTACGGTTTTTAGCGATTCAGAAGCAGGCCTGCTTTTGAACGGATATTGACTGGCTGGCATTTGAACGTTTTCTTAAGACGTCATGGTAAGCCCCCTGAGCGTATATTGAGCGGCCGTAATGTCAAATTATGCGATCTTGAAAAAGTTACTATTTATGAGCTTATTCAACATTGTTTGGTATCTAAATTGATATTCGAGGTAAACTGTTGTGAGGACCCACTTAAAATTTGGTCGTTATGACTTTCTAAAGTCGATACTTTGTATAAAAATTACAAGTGTTTATTATTCACACTTTTTACTGTTTTTGGAAATGTGTGACGATTACGAGATATTTGAATATTTAGAGAGTAAATATCGTATGGAGAAAAAGCGACGGCGTTGCATTAGGGAAATAAATAACCCATTCGAAATTGATGAAAGGAAATTTATGAACCAATCTAGGCACCTATTGCAATATTAGATGCGATTTATTTAAGGTTATTTAAAAATTCCCACAGGTGAAGCAGTTGGTTCATACTAACATGGCGGCGACGTCTTATTTGTGTTTCACTAAAAATAAAAGCATCACATTTTATATGCGACATTTTAATTAAAAAATCTGAGACTATGTGCCTAGTTCTAATTCGATATTTTGATAAAGGTAAGTAAACAAACGTACAACATTGTTGAAACAGGATTCACAATAAAGTATGAAATCACAACGAAATGCATTTTACAATTTCATTGACAACTTCGATCGACTAACTGTGATACAGATATCAGAATGATGACAGAATATCACGCTACAGAAACAAATTTACCTAAAAAAACACTTAAAACTGCATTAACTAAAGTATTTAATAACTACATCGATGTCAAGTGGGGAATAAAACAACTCAAGATGTTTTTTAAATTTACGCGCTTAAAAAGTTGACAAAACTAATCTACGTGGGTACGTTCATAACCACGTTGTTTCTTTTCTTATTAGAGTCACAAAAGTCTTTTGAACGTGAAACTTTTGCTTTTTAGAGAGACTATATACATACATATACAAGAATATTTTTAATTCACCATAAAAAATTTAAGGGTACATACGGAAGCGGTATACTTATTGAAATGTAAAATCATTAATTTAATTTATTTAAATCTAACAAACTTATTTACTTTTGTTTGATCCTGAAAATATTAATAATTTTATGGACATAATACTCTAATACTAGAAATACTACGTCAACAACACGGACTATCAATGAAATTCATCCCACCGCGCGTAAGCTACACACATCATGCACCGTTATACGCTTGTGTGAGTCATGCGTCAGTCAGCTATACCGGTATGTAATGCGTGCGAGCGAGTCGATAGCGCGAAATCCGTGCAACACACACACAGTCGTGCTTTCTCCTACACTCCACTCCACGTATTTAAAAAGTTAGAATTTGTTCTGCGATAATGGGGATTTGAATTTGAAGGGATTAGCTAACAGTGATTAGGATCAGCTGATAAGGATTGAAATCAGCTGATAAGGGTGGTAATTTAGTCTTATTAAAAACTTACAGTTCAGCAATTTTTCAAAATGGCCACCGCCCTTTGTCAACACACAAGCGAGCACTTTGTACAAGATAGTTAATTAATGATATTAGAACATCACTTTGCCCTTTTACTTCGAGTTGTTTTAAAAGTTTGCGACTATCGGGCTCACTCACGTACACTCTCCGTTTGATTTCACTTCACTTGTAAAAATCCATGGGTGTGAGGTCAGGCGGCACGCGGGCCAGGCAATTAGGCCGCCGCAGCCTGTCCACCGACTCCCGAACTCCTCGGTTAGATACTTTCGCTCCGATCTGTCTAGATAAGATTCACCTACGTGCCGGCCTTCTATGAAGTATTAACACAAAGGGTACTCTCGAGACGTGAACTGATAAGCCATCGTAGTTATCAATTTAATAACAGATGTTAACACGTAATACGTATTGCGCGCTCGCGTAAACTTAATAACCTCTCTGTTGCGTTCTGAGAAGTCGGGTTCGGTGGAGAGGGCGCGATGCAGTCTGCTTTGACCTTAGTTTACCGAATATTAAGCTTATTATTATTAGTATTTATCAACACAACACATGTACTCGTAATTACGTATAACAAAAAGAGGTACGCACTCGGCAACGAGAGGATGCGCTTGCACCGCGCGGCACGCAACCTGATCTAATTACTGCGGGCGGCAGACTGATGTCGCAGCCGTCGCAGGCGCAAGGGTGAGTCGGGGCGGTGTGGCGAGGGCGGTGAGGGAGACCCGCCCGATCGCCGATCATCGCACGTCATGGCCGAGTGGTTATAATCCCGCTAATAGTTTGGGTTCGATTCTTACGCTGGGTTCTTTAAAAAAGTAAAACAAAACAGAGTAAAATAAAAAGAAAACTTAGTTTAATTAAATTATCTTATTTTGGGATTCTAACTTTTCCTTCATACTTTTATGGGCTCAGGACCGGCATAATTACTTTATTTGTTATTGAAGTAAGTGAAGCTACCAGGACCGAAACATTATTGAAAAATGATGAATTATTTCAATGGTAGAAACCAAATAAAATAGTTTAAGCGTATTTAAAAAGTTAGAATTTGTTCTGCGACAATGGGGATTTGAATTTCAAGGGATTAGCTAACAATGATTAGAATCAGCTGATAAGGACTGAAATCAGCTGATGAGGGTGGTAATTTACAGTCTTATTTAAAACTTAAGCACTTACAGTTTAGCAATTTTTCAAAATGTCCACCGGCCTTGGTTATCAACACACACGCGCGAACATTTTACAAGATTGTTTTTAAATGATACTAGAACATCTCTTTGCCCTTTTACTTCGAATTGTTTTAAAAGTTTGCGACTTTCGGGCTCACTCACGTACACTCTCCGTTTGTTTTCACTTCACACGTAAAAATCCATGGGTATGATGTCAGGAGGCCGCCGCAGCCTGTCCACCGACTCCCGAACTCCTCGGTTAGGTACTCTCGCTCTGATCTGTCTAGATAAGATTCACCTGCGAGTCGTAAGCCGTAAGTATTAACACATAGGGTACTCTCGAGACGTGAACTGATATGTCATCGTAGTTATCAATTTAATAAAAGAACTTAACAGGTAATAAGTATTGCGCGCTCGGATAACCTTAATAACCTTTTTATTGCGTTTTACGAAGTCTGGCTCGGTGGAGAGGGTGCGGTGCGGTCTGCTTTGACCTTAGTTTACCGAATATTATGCTTATTTAGTATTTATCAACACAACACATGTACTCGTAATTACGTATAACAAAAAGAGGTACGCACTCGGCAACGAGAGGATGCGCTTGCACCGCGCGACACGCAACCTGATCTAATTACTGCGGGCGGCAGACTGATCACTGATGTCGCAGGCGCAAGGGTGAGTCGGGGCGGTGTGTGGCGCGGGAATCTTATTGTTACTTACTTTGGCGGCCGCTACTGTGCCGCGCGGGATTTTTTATGAACGAATAGATAAAGTGTTAGCGTGTGTGCGTGCGCGTACGAATATCATTGTCAATGTGATTGAACTTTCTTACCAATTATTGATGTTTTTGGAGCACAATCGTCGAAAAAAAAAATTTTTTTTTTTTTTTTGCTTTACGTATTTTCATACAGTAACTGATCATGCCCTTAATTTTTTTCTGGTAAATTAAAAATATTCTTGTATACTACTATAATCGTAGATACAACGTGTACTTATACTTACCCAAAAAAATCATGTTTTTATCATTTTCAAAAAACCGGTAATTTGCTAATGAATTTTATTTAGATTTTTGAACGTTTTCTATTACAAAGGCATAGACATCACAGCAGGCCAGAGACAAGCTTAGTCGTTCACCTTTGTTCAATAGTCGTGCACCTTTAGTACTGTCATGGTACGATTTTTAGCGATTCAGAAGCAGGCCTGCTTTTGAACGGATATTGACTGGCTGGCATTTGAACGTTTTCTTAAGACGTCATGGTAAGCCCCCAGTGCTAATCTGTATCACACATCGAAAATCTGTATAAATACGGAGAAATCTGTATATATGGCAACACTGACTCCCACTCACTTCACTTTTTTTACTTTCAATTTTTAGACATCTGTCAAACCACAAACTATGTTGTGTCAAACATTTTCTTTCTACAAAGCCAGTCAGAATCAAATACAATAAAAACAGAGTTTTATATATTTTTGTTATAGTTCCTTATAATTCAGCTTATTAGCAATGCGATAACAATAAGCATTGACTTAGAATAAGTATGGACAACGAGTGTAGTACAAAATTCACGATAAAAGTGTCCTGAATTGACATAATGTAAACATAGAAATACCAACAAGCTCATTTACGACGGACGAAATCCTATGTCGTTATCATAATGCCTAATTTAGCTTGCAACAATTTTTACCATACGAAAACATGACAGCACTGCTCAATTTTTCAAATTTCGAAACTTCATCTAACATTAAACGAAAATTTGGAGAACATACGAGTAATAGAGCAACCTTAATTTTTAAAAGATTTTATTATTAGTTATATTTATTGTGATTGCTAAATATTTAATCCAACTGAAAGAGCATAGAACATTTCTTGCAAAATTACAACATCGTCATTTTCAAAAACGCGACTTCGCTTCCTTTGCTGAAGTATCACGATCAGCATCAGCATCATCTAATTAATCTCGAGGAAAACTGAAATTAAATCAGAGGCATATTATTATTTTTCAGAAAACAATCTTTTGTCATGTGTATTTAAAAGAGTTCATGATAACTAAACAAACGAGCCCAAACGTCACGTGTCCACTATTTGCCATTAGGAAGTTCCAGAGCCCGTTTTCCGGCTCTACCATCGGACCTACGTCATTATTTATGTGATGAAAAGTGCTTATAATGACAAAGTACATGAGCTGAAACTCGACGAGCCTACCATTTGTTCCTGTGCTTGCCTAATCTTTGGCTCCATCATCAAATTAGATCAATGACATTTTAATGATCTAATATGCACATACCTATAGTCTGACCATTAATTCCATGCAGTAACTTGACAGTTGGAGGGATACCAGTTTTTGACAAAAAAAAGGTAGTGAGGGGAAAAATAGAACGAATGAAATCGAATGAACTTAATAATGTACTTATACGCATACTTTTTCTTGAATTTAATAACTTGATGATCAAAACACGATATATTAATATTAAACATAGTCTTAACCACAACTACCACAAGTAACTACTGATATGACGTTTTTGATGCGACAAGTAACTGAAATAAGCTTATTTATTTATTCTATACTTCAGTGCACAATTGTGGTACATAATGTGGACTTAATGCCATAAGGCATTCTCCATCAGTCAACCAAGAAAACGTTATATGAAATGATTATTATTTTTTATTTTATTGCTATTAGAAGTAAGAATAGAAAAGAGAAAATTATTCATTCTTGCAAAAAAGACGCACACAACTAAACCAAACAATAGTTACTAAATGTAGGTAACAATAACAAACAACCAATCTTTAGAGTTACAGAAAGTCTAGAATATAAATAAATAAGTTAATTAATTAATTTATGTCTGTCGTTAATAGCTTACGTAAAAAAACACCTTAACATTAAACACAAATATATTACGTAAACATCACCAAGCACAATAAACTTGGGAATTCGGCTTTGGATTAAATCATCTTACACCAATACATATATAATTACTCGTTAATTATTTAATTTCGTTATTTTAAACTTAATTACAGAGAGTATTTAAGTTCCTTCTCCTTTTTATTCTTTATTGCAAACGAAATTGTAGAGATTTGTTTAAATTGAACTATTTTTCGTATTCGTTCTTTTCGTAAAATCATTCACTACCCCAACACTATTAGTTTTAGTATGGTATCATTATTTTGCTTTGAACTGTCAAGTCACTGCATGGAATTAATAGTCCGACTACACCTGCAAAATTTCAGCTCGATCGGAAACTTGGTAGTGACCGAAAAACCAATACCTACAATTTTGAAACGGAAGGACAACATACATATTTTCGTACATAATATGTTTGCATACAATGCAAGTTTAAAAATAACTTGTTTAAATGAATAGAACAAAACAAATTGCAATTGGTTCAAAATCGCAATACAAAAAAACATCGCGTAAAAATAACGACTCTTTGGAATCTTTGTTCTAAATTCTGTCTAATATGTCAAGTTTCTTATGGTAATCCAACCAAATGAAGTTGACATAATTGGTCAAACAAAGGAAGGAAAATAAGATACTTTTTATTTAGTTGGATTATTGCGTGTTTTGCTCTTGCAATTAATTCAATTTTAAGTAAAATACAATGTTCCTTAACAAAATAATACTTAAAAATTGTAAAACAATAATATACCTACTGAAAATATGATACACCATCAACTTTTTTGAGTAGTTTTTACACGATCTCACTACATTATACTGCATTGTTGACATGTGACATTGAGGTGTAGCTGCTTGTTCGGCCAAATGAAGAATGACGCGCGCAATTGTAGCTCTTTTCAAATTTCTTGTGTTTTAACAGTCTTTCGGTTCGGACATTTTTGAGCGATGACCCGAAGTCCATACTTATTCTAAGTCAATGACAATAAGCATTAACTTTGAAATATCTAAAAACCTGTAGAAAACTCGCGTGAATGCGACAATTTTTATAATCTGCATAAATTCTGACTGTTCCAATGAATGTGTCAAATTTGACAACGAACAACCATTTAGCGTTGTCTTGTCGTTCCTTTGATGTGTTGAATTTAATATTATATCACATCGCTATGCTGATTAACTCTGTTTAATTTTAAAAGAGCACCTAATTTTAGCAATGGCTAATCACTATGAGGTGCCCAATTGGTAAGGGATATCTTCTATTTTGTGGAATCGGCACACGTTTGTCGGAAGGTGCAGTTCGCCGGTCATAAATTCTTATTTTATTTTAGGGCTGGAAAACCACCTACTGGGCTTCACTTGGACGTGCTAAAAGGCGATAAATTGATACAGAAACTTATGATTGACGAGAAAAAGTGTTATTTGTTTGGTCGGAACCCACAAATGAACGATTTTTGCATCGACCATGCGAGTTGTTCTCGAGTGCATGCTGCATTTGTTTATCATAAACATTTGAACAGGGCATTCTTGGTTGACTTAGGCAGCAGTAAGTATGAATCATACGAGTCTGCCTTCAAATCATTTTGATGACAACTAAACTCAAATGTGGTGTTATATTCACATTTTCTAGCTCATGGGACATTTATTGGCCAAATGCGTCTGGAGTCGAATAAACCGACGCAGCTGCCAATAGATTCTAACTTCCACTTTGGTGCTTCTACAAGAAATTACATTATAAGGTAGGTGTTGTTTAAAAAGGGTACAGTGTGAGCTATTGACATGCAAGAAGAAGAATAAATTGGTGAACACAACCTTTGTAACCTGTAAAAAGAAACTAAAAAAAAAACAAAATTAGTGAGCTGCTTATTAGGAATAGGAGACAGACTTGTATCAATACAAACAAATAAGCCCTCTTATCCCTGGTTCCTATGGCCAAAAAACAGTTATTTTCACTCTAGGCATATAAATGGGAATATTCCGATCTGTCCCCTTCGGGGGGCCAATCAAGAAAAAAAAATTGATCTGTTCCCATGTCACCAAAACGAACGGACAGATCGAACAAATTATTTCTGGTCTGTCCTCTGCAGCTGTTCTTTAGGGGGACAAATAGAAATAAAAAGTTTCGATCTGTTCCCCTGTTACCGACGAGGGGACAGATCAGGGGGACAGATTGGAATAATCCTAGAAATGGACTTGTTATGTCTTGTGCGGAGGGAAGAAAGTCATGTTACCAGAAGAGTGTTAAATATGAATGTGGATGGATATACAAGTAGAGGTAGACCAAAGGAAAGATGGATAGATGGTGTGAAAGATGATATGGGTAAGAAAGAAGTGAGTACTGAGATGACGGCTGATAGACGAGAATGGAAGAGGAATACATGTTGTGCCGACCCCACTTAAAGTGGGGTTGGGAGATGATGCATATAAATGGACTTTTAAGCGAATTTAACTTTTTTTAAATTTATTTCTTTACTTGGTCCTGTTTGACCCTTGTCGCACCTGATGGTAAGCGCAGACAGGGTCTAAGATGGAGCACACAAATCCTAGTAATAGAGATACAGAGGGATTCCCCTATACACCTCTGGCTCTCACATACACACGGCAGAACACAGTAAACTGCTTGGCGCCAAACGTTAATGTGAGGGTGATAGCTAGCCAGGTGGACCATATCAATCCTACCACTAAGCAAAACTTGTGATAGCTATACTAATGTATGGGAGGGTATATTATTGTAAAACTATGGGGTGTTTGCTTCATTATTGGTAGAGTACAAGAGTTTTAATTTGAGAAATAATAAATCAAGCCACAAATTTATTTATTGGCCACGTGACCAAACTTCTCATTTTATAACTAAGCAACGGGAAAATGAGATAACCTCTAATAAACTAATTCGACTTTTTTACAACGCCAACGAAATTTTTGGGCACCCCGACATGGATAGGTTAGGTTCGAAGGGGATGACGGGGGGTAGAGTGAGCGAGCAAAGCGAGCGAACGATACCCTCCGTCATCCCCTTCGTGTTAGGTTACTTTAAACCCTGCAGACAGAAATAGGAGCCGCGCGTAGCGGGGCTCCGTCGACTCTTTTTGTTTTTCATTTGTTTTTATTGTGAAAATGAAAGTGGGTGACGAACAGTGGCTTATATAGAAGATAACTAGTGGCTAAGATAGTATCATTCAGACGCTCGTTAATTGTGGCTGACTTAGTAATTTAGAAGCCAGTGTAGATTTTTAGAGGTGAATAATGCTATTAAAAAGAAGTCTGTTTAATTAGCACCCTTTTAATTTTAACCAATAATGCTCAGTTAATTCATAGGAATTAGCCATTAGACATTTCTCAAAAAATGCAAGAGACAGAAACATCAATTAAATGCATGAAGGTGATTTTAATACAATGTTAATTGATGCTATTTTGGGACACCTGATAATCCTAGTTTGTTATCATGTCCAAGGACAGTAAAATAAAATAATTCTGACATTCATTTGAGACTAAAAAAAAATTGTTTTTATTCTCAGCCATTTACCACAAATTTCATTGCAATCAGGAATACCAACAGCACCTAGGGGCAGCTATGTCTTAAAGAGTAAATGTATTTGTCCAAGAGAAAAAAAAACTGTTATTATCTAAGACAAGTGCGGGAACATTTTTTTTCTGGAGGTACAAGGGCCTGATGGATATTTAAGGGGTGTTGTCCTTTGCTATTCAAAATTTGCCTGATATCACAGTTTATGATATAATTTTATGAATATTCTAATATCTTCTAATGTCTGTGACCTAATCTCCTTCTCACAGCCATAATGTTTATGATATCTAACGGAATGTCCTACGTAAGCATGAAGTCCCGCTAGATTTCGACCAATGAGACGTCGCAGCGCTACATTTAGAATCTATAGATTGGTCCAAATCTAGTGCTGCGACGTCGCAACGCAACGCAACGGAGCAGTGTGGCTTCACTCTAAGCGACAAACGCATCGTGACGCTATGCTGCGTACGCGACGAACGCGATCAAAACAACGGCATTCCCTGCTGGTGGCCTATGTAGCACTCTGCAGCGAGACGTGACGTAACGCGTACTTTTCATCGCGTTTTGTCGTGTCGCATTGCTTTGCGTTTGTCGCTTACGCAGTACACTCAGTTATTATTTTTCTGGACTTCAAATAGAAATTATGTTGGATAAACTTCAGTAGTTGAGTAAACAGTATTTGATGAGAGAAGAAGCTGTTAACCAGTTCCAACATTCTGGAAGATGATTCTAATGTCTAAGAAACTTCTTTTGCATGACAGAGAGCGCCCCACAGGCAATTCCCGTGGCATAATGGAGGACCTGCCTAACACAGAACAGGAAGGTGCCTTACTAGGTTTGCCAGAAACGCAAACTGAATTAGATGTAAGTGCTGCAGGTTTTTATTTATTTGTAATCAGCTCAGTACCCCGATTTAGAACCTTTTCGATTAGCAGTAGTCAACTGAATCGGTTTGTTATATCGATTCGACGTTCTATGATTCTCGTAAAGGTGGCTTCCCACGGTGCGTGATAGCGCGCACCGACTCAGCGTGGTATCATCCCACAATTGAAACCACATTATGAGGGTGCGTGATTCGAAGCAATTTTTTCATTTCAAAATACCAAATGAAAAAGAACTCGAACCGCACCTTTGAGTTTACCGACCCGCAGCTGATGCGGCGCACGCGTCCGCGTTACCACGGACGAGTCTCTTCCCATGGTGCGCCGGTGCGAGCTCGTGCGTCGCGGTGAGCGATATCACGCACCGTGGGAAACAAGCATAAGAAGAGAAAAAGACAACAGACCGAATTGTTCGACAGCTGACTTATCGAATCGTTCTGAATCAAAGGACTGTTTAGGAACTGAGGGCTCCCGTTTCAGAAATCAAAATGTTAAAGGCATCTACACACCAAAGCCGCCTGCTTTACCCGGCGGGTTATGCCGGCGGGTTATTGCGGCCAGCTAACGTGAACTAAGCGAGCGAACACGACGGCTTTGGCGTGTGGAGGCCTTAACTGATTTCTGAAACATGTTAGGGCCTTCGCTCACGACGTCTTTTCATCTGCGCAGTTAATTTCAAAGGAGTAAATTGCTGCATTTGTATCGATACAAACGCGCGACGACAGCTCGTCATATCGACATATTTGCGACTGTATCGCGTTTCTAAATGGTCTTGGTAAAAGCGCGTTGTATGCGCGTAAAAATTCGTCGTGTGAATAAGGTCTTAAAGTTTGATAAGCCCCTTTTATTAATATGGGTTCTAATCTGTATGTACTTTCAAAATATAGATTTGCTTTCAAATATTCATTATGTATGATAAAATTAATGGCTTTTATTATTATTTCAGAATCTAACAGAATTCAACACGGCTCACAACAGAAGGATTTCTATGTTGGGTATATCAACGGATGATGGCAGTGACGTCATGAAGGTATATAATTTTACCTTTAGACTGCATGAGACTGGTCATGACCATCTGGGCCTAAGACAAAAGCACTGAGCACCTCTCTGTCTTGCCTTGCAATCTAGAACAAGTGTAGTAGAAGTCAGATTACTATGGCATTCTGTTTTTTTCGTGTCGCCTCCAACTTTACGAGAATAGCTCATGCCGTGGTGGAAAGATTAGCCAGTCAGCAAGATTGGTATACGGTCGCGGACTTGAACGCCTTTATTACAAAAGATGGTTTAAACCAAGACTAAGGTAAACCCAGGTTTAAAATATACCCATCACTTTCTTATGTCATATAACAAAAAGAGACGGGGCTACTCTAAAACCAGGGTTTTTCTTAGACCATCTTTTGTAATAAGGGTGGAAATGTTTACCACCTTAAGGTCTATCATTGCTTGCACATTATTTTTCATAAGGTCGCTCGGTCGCTCTCAAAGAATCTTGAACCTTATTGCGCACAGTGTGTCAAGGAATCGAATTTGAAATGTGATAAACATTTGTCCGCGGCTTTTCATAAGTATTGTCACCTGTGGAGGCTCAAACTACAGCATTCAATTCCTTAAATGTTTTGTCAGGAATTTATTATTTCCTAAAACTGCCTCATTGGTCTAGTGGTCGCAAGCGGGAGTGCTGAGCGTGAGGTCCTGGGTTCGGATCCCAGCTCGGGCAAAGTGACATTGGGTTTTTCCGTGTGGATTTTCTCAGTAGCAGTCCGACGTCTGGATTTGTGCCCGGTTGATGGCAATAGGCTCGCCCCCTATTACATGGGACTTGCCTCCAGTTTCTGAATTGAGAAGCCGGGATAAGCAATACTTAAGTAGTATTTGAGTACGGAGTTGTCAAAAAAATGCTTTAAAATCCGTCATTTTTTTGACAACTCCGTACTCAAATGTTACTTATGTACTGTTTATCCTAGAATTCTCAATTCAGAAACCGGAGATTAAACTTGACGACGAAAGGAGGGTATACACCTCTGCCCAACCCTTCGGGGTATACAAGCGTGACGTTATATCATTATTTCGTAATACCTTAATAAAAAACTTTATTTTAGCCTCCAACCGGCACAAAGCGGTCAGTATCAATGCCAGGAGGTATCGCAAAGAAAATGAAACGCAACGTCTCCTTCAATGAAGAGGTTGACATAATTAATCCTGAGGATATAGACCCAACTATCGGCAGGTTCAGGAACCTGGTCAAGTCCACCATAGTGCCGAACGCTAACAGCACGCCTAGGAAACTTAAGTTACAGAATTCTGATGATGGTAAGTTAATGTTGAAATGGAATTTGAGATCAAAAATGTAAACAAACGATTGAAGACGTGAGTGGATGAAGGTGATATGTCATTTTCAAGAATTTTAGTTTTTCTTGCCCAATGAAGGTGTTTTTTCGAAATGCAACGAGAAACTCTCTATTTTGAGCATTGTTGGGAAAATATTATTACGTGTACATTACCTTCTTCCAGTCATAACTTCAATTACCAAACATTTAACGCTCATTTACTCGAAGTCTTGAAATGTAATATATCACCTTCATCCACTCACATCTTCAATTGTCAATGTGGTATTCCAGTGGCGTATATTTCTTTTGAAGATGAATATTTCCAAATCAAAAGGACTTAAAAATTACCAAATAAAAATGTTGGTAACTTCTGTGTATTGCCGGCACTTGAAACTGTTTTCGTACCAAAATATTTAAAATATAGCGGTACATTTGTTGTCTGCGACATCATAAGATAAATCTTTATTTCCAAAAAAATGTTTCACAATATTTACACAAATGGGCTAGTAATTTTATGGCAAACTAGCTTTCGCCCGCAGCTTCGCTTGCGTGAAATTTTGAACCCGTTAAGTGACGATTTTCCATACAAACTTTGATCCCCTATTTAATTCCCTTAGGGGTTGAATTTCGAAATATCCCTTCTTAGTGGATGCCTACGTTACAAAAGGAACCTGCAGTAAAAATTTCAACTTTCTAACCCCAGCGGTTTAGGCTGTGCGTTGATAGATCAGTCAGTCAGTCAGTCAGCTTCTCCTTTTATATATATAGATAATTTGAAAAATAGCATCCACTGCCGACCTAGGTTAAAAACCTGTATTTCAGCTCTTGGCGCCACTCCCCTTAGGAATATTAAGTCAAACTAGCCTTCCTAATACAAGTTAGACGTGTGAAGACGACAGACATCGCTCGATGTGTCGCAAGAAATCACTTTCTTCGATATTTTCGTACTATGACTATGACGCGACGTTGCCAGTCTTGTTACACCATAAACGGCAACGTTGCGCGATGTCGGACATCTCTGGCGAGACGAGTCGCGGGACATTTGTCTCCTAATGAATATTATATGAAAATTAATAAATCATTACTTTGTGCAGGACAACATCACCATTCGTTAAGACTGCAGGAAATTTCGAGAGGCAGCAACTTATACTCAGACTTGCCGGCGCCTAGTTCACATCTTAGTCTAATCGGAGCCAGGTAAGTGCTTAATCCTGAATTATATAAAGCCCGAAACATACTGTAAGTCGCGACTTACGGCCGTAACCGCCGGTCGCGACCGATGATGTATCTGGCCAGTGTTAGTTAATACATGCTTGTAAAGTACCTTGTTGAAACTAGTCTTTAATCGTGGACGACTTTGAGCGCTCAGATGTCCGACACAAATCTGCCTGGGGTGTACGAACGCGACCGCGCATACTACTTAGTTGTGACCGTGGGTTACGTTCGTAAGTCGCGACTTATAGTACCCATGTTTCGGGCATAAGATTTGCTGTTGTTATGTGCTGTCTATGGTTTAATAAAAACAATACTTTATACTTTTTATCGAATATTCCTTGTTAATCCAGTGATAAATGACCTATTTTTTTATATGCTTCTTTTTTCACTCTCATCTTTCATTAGATAGACTATCAGATATTGATATGAGCTATCTACAAAAAGTGGCAGAGACTAAGAACATTGTGCTACGGAACGTTATGGTTTCCCAAAGGGTGTCAAAGGATTTCAGAAAGGATTGTAGATGTATTTGTGATAAAAACGTATCTGTTCCAATTTCAGACTGGGCTTGTCGCTACCGAATCCTGCGCCGGATGTGGAATTGGAAGGTCCGGAGCCACACCTCAATATACATCCTCCATTGCCACATACAGGTAACTATCATACTATTATTAAGCGACGATTTGATTCTTGTATGATTTGGTATCTATTATTTTTAATTAGAAATATTGAAACTATTATCACGATAAGCAACAGTAAAAAAAACATTGAAATATTTAATGAAATGCCCAAGTTATAAACGATTTCGAATAGTTCATTAGACAGAGACAACACTATTACTACAATGACCTACTACAATGACCCAGATAACTTCATAGTAACTTCACTCCGTACAATATCGGTTTCGCGTGACAAGGACAGAAAATGCTCCCTTCACAAACTTCGAAAGTGTGTACAGATAGTTCAATCTACGAAGACGCACCCCACTCTTTCTCTAAATCGCTATAGTGCAAAAATATGCATTATGAATTGCTATTGTGTTAGTTCTATCGCAACTCACACCGATAATTCAGCCCTCATAAAGCTGTCTCCCCTCCCCCCCCCCTAAGCCCCCGCCAGCAACGCCCTAAGCCGAGGAGCACCTCGACCCCTAGTGGGACGAGCACGTCCCACTAGGGGTCGCCCTTACGCGGCGTCTTACGTAGGCGGTTCAAAGCGACGCGAATTGCGAAGCGATCCGATGCGGTGACACGCGAATTCAATGCGATGCGGTGCGAAGCGACGGCTTTGTCCTACGAGCTCGCGAACCGCCCGCCGCGCGCCGCCGTCATTCAGTAGCACTGTATGGCACCGCATCCAGTTCGCGCGAAAATATCAAGCCAACTGATCGCGTCGCTTCGCTTCGCGCCGCGTCGCACCGCACTCCACGTGCGTTTGGTCACGTAGGCCACTTCAATAGGTATCGACTGTTTGTTGTTTTCGCGTCGCGCCGCGCCGCATCGCGTCGCTACTAGATCGCTCACGTAAGATGCCGCGTTAGTGCTGTTGTTGCAGGTAGTCATGATGTTAGTGTAGTACAAGTAGTTAGCTTAGGTTAAGTATTTTACTCTCCCCACCATTGGCTGGAGACCCTTCTGGTCTCGCCAATAACTGCCCGGTTACGTAGAAACGGTCCCCTAAGACCACCTAAAGCAGAGCAACAGAAAAAAAAACTTTCGCCATACAATAGTTAGATGTGTGCATACGCAACACGCGGCTACCGACCTCGAAAAGTGAGCGTGTCTTCGTGGATTGAACGTGATAACTGGTCTAATATAGTCAGCACAAAAAAATGACAACATGATACTTCCAAATTTTCAGCACCAGAAGAGGCCGGTCCGTCAAACGAGCCAAGAAAGAAGAAATACGCCAAAGAAGCCTGGCCTGGAAGGAAACCAGGCCTCATACCAGGAGTATGAGATTTATACTAAGCGTCAAATCATACTGGCGACGAGACGAGACCACCGGGATTGCGTAGACGGTGAGAACTGGAGACCTGGCAACGTTGCGTACGGCCTGCTTGAATTGCGTGGTTACTATCTGGCAACGTCGCGAGTTGCGAAGCTCCTCGACGCGTATTCAGTTCACTTAAAGCCACGTATTCACTATAGTTGGGCCGTTTTGGCCAAGTAGGTGTTTCTAAAACATTAATACATCTTGCGGTGAACATTACTGACAGTTTTTAGCACCAAATCCACAAGCAAGTTTGAATGCGCAATTTATTGCATGCAAGTGATAGCTTAGTTTAAAAAACTTGCAGAAGTCGATTTGCTGCGGGTGTTTCAACAGTTTGAAAGTCGTTTTCACAAGTCAACATGCGCAGTAAGGGCGCTTTCAAATTGGACGTTTGCTGTCGTGTAGCCGTGCCGCTGTGGTGCGGCTGTCGTGCTGCAAACGGGTGGTTGAGTTTTTACATAGAGTTGACGCGACGATAAAGCAGTGTGACGCCCGACCTGCTGCCGTGCGTGGTACGGACGACGCACTGCTCTCAGGCCGCGTCAACTGGATGAAAAAACACAACCGCCCACAGAACTTATAATAAGAGGCATAGAAATGTTACTTAAGCTAAAAGCGCGAGGCGCCTATCTGGCTAAACAGCCAGATGTTTGATTTACCGGGCTCAGTCTGAAACGAACCGTCGTCATGACAACTGTTCAATAAAATGGGTTATTGTAGCGTATCCAACTGTGGAAATTGTTCAGGAAAGGGTGACTGTGCTTCTAAAAGGATTACATTTCACTGGTGAATACAGTAATTTAAAAAATAACATAATAATAATAAAAACAACAATTTCGCGGACAAATTTAAAAACAGCACCGAATGTTGTTATTACCAAGTGATTCGATATACATTGCTTGTTTAAGTTCGGAACACGATGTAAGCTACGATTGAGACGCCGCAATGGATTAAAACAATAGTCGATATTTTCTCACCCACAACTATGCCATAGTACGGCCGCTGTTGGCAGACGCGAGTTAGTGCTGTGATGTCAGTGTTTCCCAGTTATCGATATATCCACAGTAGTCGACAAATTTTGCTTTGTTAAAATTCCAGTGATCATATTGTTTTATTTTCTTATTCCGCTTTTGGTGTCATTTCATTTCATAGTTTATTTTAATCCAAATTTAAAGTCAACAAGTCAAGTCAAAAAATTTAAATGGTATTAAAAAACATTGATGCCCAAACTTTTCTATTCTTTACGTCCGTGTGGTAACGGGCGTAAATAATAGCACTACCCCATCTCTTCCCGTGGGTATCGTAAAGGCGACTAAGGGATTCACTAGAGGATGGGTAGCAGCGTCCTTTGAATACTTTAACAACTATATTGCGATCGCCAACCCGCCTGCCAAGCGTGGCGATTATGGCAAACCCCCCCCCCCCCCCACACATTGTTTGGGAGACGCCTATGTCCAGCAATGGACGTCATTTGGCTGAATGATGATGCCCAAATAGGAAGAAATTTTGAAAAATTAAAAAATCATTTGTCAGCTAAAGCTTAGTATCATTTCGTAAGTAACAACATTTTTATAGAAATTGATTTTCACCAATTTGACCAAGTGCCCATGGACAATCATGTAATTCTATTAACAAAATGTGTAATGAAAAGGTATACAACGTGTTACAAAAATACCCCTAAAGCCGAAAGGGGATTAAAAAGTCCCTTGTAAAGAGGCAATATTTCAAAATAAAAGCAAGGAGTAAAAAAAAAAAAAATTGGACGAATATTAAAATAAAATCATCACTGAAAAGCTATCCTGAAAACATAAAAGTAAAGAGTAGACTATCCAGAAAGTTATTTACATTCTTACCTAATTTCTTCTGAGAGGTAAATCTTCTTCTCTCGTGTCAGCATGAGCTATACGAAAATAGCTCATGCTGTGGTGAAAAGATTAGCCAGTCAGCAAAGTTGGTAGCGAGGCTGACTGCCCAGGGTGTGCCGGACGTACTTAATTAAGTATCGTCACTCGTGTGGAGGCTCTTTTCATGCACCCCGAGAGGTAAATGACAACAACCAAAAAGGACTACTTGATTAACATTTTCTTTTTTAAGCGGAATTATGTAACACGTTCTATAGATATCCGCCTACATTACCTTATGAAAAACTCAACGCCAAAAATATCAAAAAGGCAACTTTTAAACAAATACCTTCATTTCACAGGGTAATAAGTATTTTTAAACAACCCAAAACATCAAATAGATATTAAAGCATTATTTTTAGTAAGCAACTCTAGGTGTTTTGACAATTTTTATAAATAATTATGTGATTTGTTAATCAAGACTTCTATAGCTTTATTTTTAATATAAACAGTGGGTGCCGGATGACGGGCGTCGCGTCGTCGCCGAGGGAGGCCTGGGTAACGCTGGCGTGATGATTTAGAGTCGTTTACGGGAGATTGGCCAGAGAAAGCAATTTATAGAGATGAGTGGAAGGCTATGGGGGAGACCTTTGCCCAGAAGTGGGAAAGTAAAGGTTAAAAAACAAATGTAAATAATTTAAAAAAATATATCTAAAACCAGTTTTTTAAAAATATAATTCTGTCATCAAAGAACAAAATAAATTAACGCACAGTACAAGATAATACACAGTACAATTGAAACTTATAATACTGTTTTTCGTAAAGGACATTTAACACACTCTACAGATACACATACATACACACATCTTACATCATTCTTCAACACACGCAATTCCATAGACACAGCCAAACATGTCACATTCTAATACTATTGGACTATCATGTAAGTCGTCACTAATTACATGTATCAACTGGACTAATTTCCATCCACACCAAATAAAATAAATCCTTTTATATTAGAAATCCCCTAGCAACTGCATCTGTAAATTGTAACAATCGATAACATTTTATCTTGCGTCAAGTACTAGCGTAAATGTAAAATAATTGTATATGTGTGAGTATAATATGCGGTACGTGTTTATTCAACGCTCTTTCTTAGTCTTAAGGTTCATAATTGTTAGTAGTAAATGTGCATGTAATTGTGTGCGTAATTGCGTAGTTATATTTCTAATTTTTTCTATGTATGAGTTAGAGGGAAAAAAGCGGCGACATCGGTTCCAGAAGGAAAAACAATTGATACCATTTCTATTCTCTTATTATAAGTTCTGTGCAACCGCCCGTTTGCAGCGCGATAGCCGCACCGTTGCAGCGCGCTTGGAGTCCGACACCAACCGTCTAAATAAAATTATAACGTGCAACTATAACGCGCTGCAAACACGATGTTATTGCAACCAATTCACCTATTCACACGTTCATAAAATTGTAGTATGCAGACGACGACTTTTTCGCGAGCTGTCGACGCGCTCGTAGCGCGGAGTTACATCGATACAGACGCGCTGGCACAGCGCGTCTCTTTAGCTGCAAACACATACGTACAGTGTGTTTTATTTTGCAAGGAGAGTTGCTCACGAGCGTCTGTAGCGCGATACACGCTCCTTCGCGCGCGTGCTACACGCGTTTTACTTTGCAGGGAGAGTTGCTCACGCGCGTCTGTAGCGCGTTTCTCGTGAGTTTGAAGCGATGCAATCGCAAGTAATCTGCCTATTTCAAGTTTAGCAGCGCCGACAACGTGCGATAGCGAAACGCGCGTCGACGGCACCTGAAAAAAACGTGGTGTGTTTGAGCTCTAAAACTTGCTAGTGGATTTGGCGTTCGCGAAGACCCTCTGCGCATAATTTTATACTAGAGCCAACAGGCTGCCAGATCCGATAAATTCTGACAGTGTGCGGGCTTTAATACAAAATGTACAATGAGCAGAGACGCTCGCCAGAAGTTTTCTGACAGAAATTTCTGATAATGTGCGGCTGGGCTTAGTGGCCAAAAGCTCCGAAGCATTGTTTTTAGAAACATTTACGTGATGTTTTAGAAACTGCTGGCATATTGTATCTGAAAAAGTGTTTACAAGTTTACCTGGCTGTAATATCTCCTGGTAAGGGGGCTATTTGTGAATAAGTCATGAATTTACTATACAGATAGTAATAAATTCTAGAATTATTCAATTCCTGTCTCTGACAGCTTCTCGTCGCCAGTCTGATCTGACGCTAATTTGACATTTAAGTGACGCGAAAACCGCTAGTGATGTGAGTGCACGGTGTACAAAATATAAAAGTACAGTCATTGCCTTTAATATGTTGACGTTTACTTACGAGAAATAGTGGATAGAGAGGCCAATATTATGGACGATTTCCCCTCGATATGAAAGTTAATGCATGAAAAAATTTATAAATTGTTGAAGAATATATGTATTAGTATATTTTTTGGCAAATTCAAGTGTCAATTAGGAAGTAATGGCTCCCTATAGTTCGCTAGTGAAGGGTTTGTTACGATTAGATATTATAGGTGAAATAATATGAATTGTGCAAAGTTTTTGCTGGTTTTTAAAGAGAAGAGAGATTTAGAAGAATTTGTGACTCGAGTGTTTATTTTAACTGATTCGGATTTTGCCCAAATAAGTAAATAACGTTGTACAGTCAGAAACAATAAGATATGCTTACGGATGGATAGAAAACCGCCATGAATAGCCATGCGACTATGGTTAGAACGGTTAGCCGTAGGTACTATCTATAATTATGATAAATTATATTTCATTTCTGTAAATAAATCTCTTACCCCTCATTTACACCTAAAATAAAGTTGTGATACAAGTTCTACACAAATTGTTTGAAGGTCTTTTAAAAGTAGTTATTTTTTAGAAATACGTTGCCCCTCTCTAGAGAGGGGCAACGTATTTCTAAAAAAAAAACTAGATTCTAGAATCTCTCCTGTATCGTGGATGCGTTTACAGACACAAATCTCACATACACAAATGCCCAGACCCGAAACAACTATCTGTAGCCCATACAAATTTTTGTTCCGTGTGGGAATTGAACCCACGACCCGTAATGTAGAAGCCAATCGATCAGCCACTGCAACAAACGCGTGGTCAAAAAAAAAATGTTGTTTTTAACACGCAATGATCACGTATTAAATATTTTAAACAAGTGTTTAAAAGATCTACATACATGTTTGCCACTGAAAGTACGCAACAGCGATTTTTTTAAACGTTTCTCAGCCGCATGTGGAATACATGTTTTATACCTAGGAGTAAACGAGGGGTCACAGACACCTACAATACAAAAAGACAAAACAAAGATGGCGCTGGCATTTTATATCTGACTAGCTTTGAAAAGAAAATCCGAAACAAACTCAGAGGTCAAGGTCTCTTTTAAAATCTAGACATTGTGGTATACAAACCATGCGTTAGTAGTTACATATTTACTCTTGTAGCTTGGGTCAGATAGCTAATAGAGGCGGTTTTAACTTTTTGAACGCCAAAGTTTTTCAAATTTAAATGAAAAGTTATTAAAACAAAATGAATAACATATTTATCTACTTTTATTCTATACGTGGATATATCCGTCATCGGCGTTCAAAGGTTTAAATCCAGCACTAGGCAGATATTACTGCTTCTGACTGTACTTGTAAGTTTAGGAGTGTAACATGTCCTTGAACTAAGCTTTACCTGCTTTGCAATAAGGTCCGTATTTCATTAGAAAATGCATGAATTCTTTCTTCATAGACAAACTTTACGCTTTTCACAGACTACCCTTTTCAATCAAAGGAAATTAAGTTATTAGTATGTTGCTATATTGTACTGTCGCCCGTCCACCTTTATAAATCTGTAGTCGTCTATAAGGCCTGATTTATACACACATAAGTAGCGAGCTAACTTGCCGATTACGCGAGTACGTTCGCAGTAGGTACAAAAATCGTCGAGTATGAAAAAAATGGATGGAGAAAAAGCAAGGAATGTATGTGTTCGCTTAAGGAACTTGAAGTAGATGAAATTATACGATTCTTCTCTACTTATACTGTATAATACTTAATAAAATAACTTGAAATACAATGGTAGTTTGGTAAAGACGGTTGGCCGGACGGAGCGCAAGCGTGCGCTGTTACAGTGAAGCCACACTGCTTCGTTGTGTTGCGACGTCGCAGCGCTAGATTTGGACCAATCTATAGATTCCAAATGTAGCGCTGCGACGTCTCATTGGTCCAAATTTTGCGCTGCGAAGTCGCAACGCAACGGAGCAGTGTGGCTTAACGCTTAGATGTTGGTTCGGGCGAGTGGGGCGCTCCACTGGCTCCGCTGTCGTTTAGACGCAATGCGGTTAGGCGGGAATGAGACGCTAGAGTGGCGCGAGCGTTTCCGCTACTGTTATGTCAGGATCGTAGCGGGTGGCGTTCAATTGTCTCTGCCTACCTCAGCAAGAAACGAGTGTGCTATGTATGTGTGTAAGTAATTAATAAATTCTATAGTCGGGGTGGGTCGGTTTAGTGATAGGAGCTTGGTTGGCGGTGTAAAACTTTATTAAACTATCGAGCACACAACATTCATACATTAAAGAAACTTCCAAAAAGACAGGAGACGCAATAAGCCAAAGAGTGACAACGCAGAGCGCATGCTTCCAGAGAGCCTACGATCGGATACATCCCCGCTACAATACTATTTTTCTAGTATCTCGCAACAATTTTGAGTGTCCATGCGATACGACGCGGCGTATTTCAAAAGTATACAAGGCCAGTACGCAGCCGCCCGAACTAATCGCGTATACTTCAGAATACACATTTGACGATCGAGCGTACTAAACTATACATCAGTATTCCGCAATAATCGTGTATATTTTAGAATTGATAATTTCAAGCATTCGATTCTAAAATATACTTCACTAGTACCATCCAGCACGCAGTGCGTACTAATCGCGTATGATTTTGAATACCTGCGCCACCGTGCTCTATTCTAATTTAAATTACGACGCGTGGTGCAGAATGAAAACTACAACTATACTCGTATAATGGCATGTTTGGATAGTACTTACTACTTGCTGAATTAAGTTCACTTCTTTCGTGCGAGAATAGCTCATGCCGTGATGAAAAGATAGCCAGTGCGCGTTGTTGGTAGCGAGGCTGCCTAAACAGGCTGCACCGGACGTAATGAAGCGTTGTCGCCCGTGGAGGCTCTTTTAATGCACAAAATCGTACAGAATAGGCATGTTGACAGCATAAATAAATTGCAAATATAATTAGTCCACCAGTTAGTTTTGAAAAATAATGGACACGTATTTTTTCTTTTGTTAAATCTATGAATATTTGGAAAGATAAAACGCATCAAACGAGAGTGGGGGCTTGTGACGTCAGAAGCAAGTAAAAATTGTACTAGCTTGTGACGTTTTGCCAATTTTAAAAGTGTCGTATCTTCGTCAATTTTGGTTTACGTAACAAAAGAAAAAATACGGGTCAAATATTTTTTGATAATCTAACTGAGGGACTAATTAGATTTTTCAGTCAAATGCCCTATTGGCAAGTTAACCCTACTACCTAATGAGTGTATTAATGGGGCTTAAGATACCCACGTAGAAATAGGAAAGCCTATCCTATGCCGGGGACCACACGGCAATATTCGTAAGTCACTAGTAAATAAACCGCTAGATAGATATTTAAATTTTATTAGTCAAATAATATCCTAATTCCTAAATCACTAGTATTAATAAAAAGGCAATAATGGTGTCAACATATTTTTGGTGCTGACTGTACATAAAATGAGTTGTTGCTCATACATAGCAATCACATTTTTTCACAGTTTTTAAGTACATTGTAATGTATTGACTATTGAAAATAGAAATAAGTTACTTTTAAGAAAATTGTGAATGAAATATAAGAGAAAGTCATAATAATATTAATTGTGTTTTATTTCACCGATTGAAAATTCGCAGTGATCTGTGAGCAGTTTTAAGAATTTACTTTCTTATTACCTTCCCTTTATATCTAATAATAGGCATGCAACCGTCCGGAAGAATCTATCCGACACATTATCTTTGGTTGTTCTCATCTTGCTAACGGTGAATACTTGCACAGACACAACCAGGTGGGCAGGACTATACATCAGCAACTTGCTCTGAAATACAACCTTGTAGAATCGGAAGTACCGTACAGCGTACTACAGTTAAATGCCCGACCCAGTTCTCGAGAATGGTCATGCCACATTGTACTGGGATCGATCTATTATCACCGACATGATTATTGTTGCCAATAAGCTTGATATAGTGGTAAGAGATCAAGCAGAGCGCCGCACAATGATTGTTGATATCACTGTCCCTCATGACGAGAACCTCGTGAAGCTGAGAAATATATAGATCAACAGGCGCAAAAAAACTTGCTAGTAGGTAGATTTAGTGTAAATAATGGTCGAATTTCGAATCAAATATAAACTCATTTATTCAAAATAGACTAGAATTACTTAGTTTTTTTTAACGTCAATGTTACAAAAGACAACTCCCAAAAACGCCCACCCTTCACCGCTTCCTAGTGTTTATTGCTGTAAAGAAGAAACGACGCAACAAACTCCCCCAGCAACGATCACACTGACCACAAGCGATACTAATTCATACTAACACGTTCAGTGCCGGGTGCCCTCCAGGAGGGCACCCTGTAGTCGCATTCGCCACCGGGTGCTTTCGTGGAGGTCTCATTTTAATGTAGGTAGGTTTTTCTTGGAAAATGCACCGTCATGAAAGAAGCAAACACCTATTTCACGACGTAAGTGTGTGTCCCGAGTGACGGCGCACCGCGCAGGCGGAATGAATGGCGCATTAAGTAAATGTTCGAAACGTTTGAAGTTTGATATGGACAATAATAAAACCAAAGTTACATGCTCCATGCAAAAGTTTCGAAGCCTTTTGTATTGTATGAGACACTTAAACTCCTGGATTAATTAATTAATATTCATAGCCTTATAATTTAGTACCTAATCTCATCATTAGTAAGCATGGTACTTTATTTCTTTCTTTTTTTGTTTTTGTAATTTGTTTTAACTGCATGAACAGCTTATTTCCTAGCAATTTAAAGTTTAGTTATTAATGGTAATTTGTGAACAGCGCTGTGGGCTACATTACTGTTTAAGTTATTTATGTTATCATGTTGTAATATCCCATAATGTAGCTGTTTGTTGTTCCTATTTGATAAAATAAAAAAATAAAAAAAGTAATATAAACGAAACACTAAATACGCGCGTACGCGTCAACCATGGCGTCAACTTTCCGGGCGTGCACTAAGGACAGGTAACCACAGTAAAGCCGCACCGCAATACGCAATACGCCCGTGCGCCGTCACTCAGGACGCACACTAATAGCGTATTTGCCAGGAACCCTCCTCGAGGGTTCACTCTTAGCGCAAACATAATGCCGTGGACCCTCCTGGAAGGTCCACTAGCAATATGTATGGCGGCATGGCATATGAGCTCTATGAAAAGTGTGGACTCGAATGTGTTAAGCGTTCCCACTGTCATGAGCTAAGTCGGTTACGTTATTTTACCGGATACAATAATTATTATTTTCCACAAAGACTGGTCTAGCATATTGGGCAATAGTCTAGTCTGGTTTTAAAAAAGGCGTTCTAATAAGATCGGCGGGGTACCGAAATAGGCGAACCTAACCACCTTTTCCACGCGAGCATAAGTTCAAGTAGTTACTTGTACCTGTACCACCAGTGGGTATACACCAAAAAGTTGGGAGCTATACAAGTTTAGTTTTAGTATACACTAAACCTGAACCTAGTTTGTTCAGAATCACTATGCCAATCGATTGGCATAGTTTTTATACCACGTTTAATCTTGCATTTTTTATTCATAAATTTCAGTTTTGTTTCAATAGGTTTCTATGCATAAAAGTGGAAGGGAATAGACACCTTGAGGCTTGAGACGGTCCGCTCGGTCAGTTTCCGTGTATTAGACAACCCCTGCATAGCACATCTCACACTACTGGGGAACTTAACACAACATAAACTAAGGTGTAAATGGGAGATTTATTAAAAAAAAACATATCTACTCCGGTAATTCTGATTAAAATCTTGTTGCGGTTTCTCGGTTTTCGTGTATACTAAAAATAGTGTTGTATATATGCTACACAACTTACCTAAGCAAGTAAGATACGTACTATTCATTGATTTCAACACGGTTAAGAGTCTCTTCGCATGGCGGCTAAAAACCGTCCTTTTGATGCAGTGCCTCTGCCCCAAATCTTTTGACATCAGCACGTTTGCACGCTCATTACCCTGAGTTGACCTAAGAAAAATATTGCGCAGAAAATATTCATCATATTTTTTAACCATAGTTACATACCTTTATTTATCGCCTTTGACCTGAAAAGGATAGCGAGGGAAATAGGATACGGAAGGCGGAGGAACGAGTGTTTTGGGTGTGGCGCAACTTTGGAGAGGTTTATGTCCAGCAGTGAACCGCGATTGGCTAAGTTGATTGATTGATGTGAGTACTATGTAGGCTAGCAATACATGGATTTTGTAAAACTGTTTGGCGGTTTGAGTATTTTTTGTGACCTACGCAAATGTCCCGCTGATTGGTGGCGTCGTGTGTCGGGTCGTTGAGCTCCCTAAAATAAGGTTGAGCTACACGATGGCTGTGCATGCGTACCGTCAGTTGGGACAGGTCAACTCAAACTTGCCATGGCTCTTTCCTCAAAAGGCCATTCCAGACGTTGCCCTACATTGTTACACTCGCATAATTTTATACCACAATGTCTGGACTTTAAAAGAGACCTTGACCTCTGAGTTTGTTTCGGCTTTTCTTCTCAGAGCTAGTCAGTTAAGAAATGCCGGCGCCATCTAGTCTTAAAAAAAACATTGCATTGACTTGTAAAAGTGTCCGTAACAGATTTATTTACAGAAATAAATATCATTAATTATTTGATCGCGTTAAGAACGCAGCAGGCAATAATAATGTTTTCATTGCCTCGAATTATTAAGTGTAACTAAGTACAGCCCGGATTCAGAACCTTCTCGATAAGCAGTTGTCGACCGATTCGGTTTTTATCTCATTCCATCTACGATTATCGTAACGAGAGCAAAAGAGATGGCTTACGGAATCGTTTGATAACTGACTAATCGATCGTTCTGAATCAGGGGGTAGGTAGGTACCTACCTACGCTCTGCATAGCACTGGTCACAGACGCGTGAGTCATGGCTTCATTTCAGCCCATTATTGAACCATTACTGGGCAAGGGTCTCTTCTCAGAATGATTAGTTCACCACTCTGCCGTCCTATTTCTAAAAGGCCGTTAAGTGACTAAACCTAATTTTGTGTTATGAGCAAAAACTTAGAAAGTGTTGTCCCTAGAAATTCTGAAGACATAGGTACAGATGTTTTTGGTTATACCAAATTATTGGGCTACTTTAAGCTCATTGTATAACTTTTAATGAGTTACACGACTAATACTTACCTACAGTACCTATTTAAAATTAGTTTTTGTTTTTATGTCATGCTTTTTTTGTATTGAAATTTGACCATCAACAATATGGTATGGTATGGTACTCTAAGGTAATGTCTCTGTAAAAGTCTCTGGATCTCGTAATTGACAAATGATAGAAAAATACGGACCAGACTGGTCGATACAGAAAATGTTGCGCTTTTACGTAGTATATAAAACTCAAATTTGACAAAATGTCACTATATGGTCTTTTAGACATCGGACGTTGGCAAACTACACACACCATCGGGAACATTTTTTGGAGCCCTCTCAGTTACGCTGGGGCTACATTAGTGGGCGAAGATTCGAGTCGCGTTGGCGCTCTAAAACATTGCATGCGCGATGTTCTTGTCTACATTAGCATTATGCTGGGGCCGCACCTGCGTCTATCGTCACGAAGCTTCGCACAATACGATACACGCAGGTGTAATCAAGCATTATCGGCTGTCGTTGCGATAGTTCGGGCTGCGTACCAGTTATCGCTCGGTTGGCGATACAACAAAGAGCTTTAGCGCGCTAAATATCGTGCTGCGCGGTCAGACTAGCGTTGTTCATTTCTACTGCTGTTCTTGGACTGATTAGACGTCTGTTTACATAATGGTTTGGGGCGACGAAATGGTGTTGGAGTTTTTACACAATTTTGAAGCTGAGCCCATCAATGGTATCTTTCAATAAATGCATAAAGCAATTGTTAGCACACATGTAGAAGTAAAGAAGGTCGTTGTCCATAGTCAAAACATTTGGAAATTTTATTGCGGCCATTTTGGATTATTGCACGATAATTAGTTTAAAATGAAGAAGCCGCTAATGTGAAGACCGGATTAGCACGATAACTTTTAGCGAGCATAACATACGATGCTTCGGCTCGCAGTGCTTCGTAACGATAGACGCACGCAAAAGGCGGGCACTAATTTGTATGAAAATGAATGGTTTAATTCACACGGACCACATTTTGTCGCCAAAGCTGCAGCGACACTATTCACACGTAATCACTACTTGACCACTTTTTGTCGCTACGATGTGTTGTGGTTGTGGTACCTACGATGAATTCTCCCATAGTTTAATTTTCTCAGTTGTTCAGATCATTTTGAACAGTCTATTCGTCCCGATATACAGCATGTACGGGTAAACACCGTTATCACTCAGACCATGGGTAGTTGACGTGAACACAAAAATATAGGACAGAGTAAAAAAAAAAAAAATTGTATACACGCGCGAGAAATGAGCGACGCGGCGTATACGCACTCGCTAGCGAGACAGCTGACTGACTGGGGTGGCGAACTGTGCGGGGCCATGCGTCGGGCCACGTGGCGAGTTCCCCGCGCCCCCTCCCGTAGCTTGTTGCCCCCGCGCGTAGGGTGAAATGCTTTCGTGGAAAAATGAAAATTTTATAAAAAAAAAAGTTTGTTATTTTTCATTGATTTTACGTTCTATAAATGAAACCAAACCACTGGTTTCAAGGATAACGGTGTTTACCCTAACAGCCTGTATTTGATGCTGATTGTACCAACCACCAACCAAAGGCTGAGCATCGACCAGAGCTGTGCTAAGCTGCGTAGCGAGGAATGTGTTTTGTAAGCACCAATAGAATCACTTAATTTACCTAGCTTCGCTCTGGTGGATATGGGCTTAGCGGAGCGAGGTTTTTGTTCATACAAAACAAGCGAGAAATGCGAGCGAGGGATGTTTTGTGAGGAATGTGTTGCGAGGAATGTGTTACGAGGAATGTGTTTCTAGGAATGTGTGCGAGAATTTGAAAATATGCACCTACCAGTCAGTCAATAGATGGTGTTTGGAAGAGGTAGATGATCATTTGTACCCATTAATACAGGTACGTATTACACATTCCTCGCACAGCTCTGATGGAAAGGGTCACACCGTTTCATATCCTCGCTACACATTTTCGCACCGCACATTTTCATAGCACATCTGGTAGATGTCCAGCCTAATACAACAATAGGTACACATTTCAATGACAATTAGTTAGACAGAAGGTTTACAGAAATGCGTCCGTGACACCCATCATTAGTTTCAATTCGAGTTTTACGCTCGATCGTGTGTTTTTGTCGACACTAATTCGAATCAAACTCGATAGATTCAGAAATCAAAGCTGTCCGGAGTAAACTCCAAAATGTAATCAACGTTCGACCTTGCCACAGAAACCTTCAAACACCTACCTAGTACTAACGTACCTTCTATTGAAAATTGAAATCCTATCAATTAAGCGGTACACGGCAAAACGACTGCCTTTTATAAAAGGTGCACCCGAGCTGTAGGTACTGTATTACTGCGACTTCAATACAATCTCTATTTCGAAGCGTTCGACTGAAAATAAAAGTAACTTCTAATGTATTGCTTCCGCTTTTGAGATACATCGAAGGATTATAAGTACTTCATAGATCTTCTTGTTATGTTCTATCAATGCAAGAAAAATATGGAATGTATTTAAAATCATTTTAATAGGTATTCATGAAAAGAACAATAAAGGTGAACGCACACTTATCCGAGCCGAACGCGTCGAACGAATCGAAGTCAAGGAGGCCTCGCATACATATCCGCACCGAAAGAATCGACCGCGCCGAAGAAATCGTTCCTATTTCCTTTACGCCTGTCGCACTGTTATTACTCTATTGTCAGTGCTTTATTAATGAAAGGGGAACGAGCGACCGCATCGGTCGAGTCGACCGCATAAGCCGCGCCGAATCTGTCGACGTCATCCGAATTCGTCTAGAATTTCTGGGGTTCTTCCAGATTCGGACGATTCGACGCGGACAAGTGAGCGAGGTTCCATAAGATTTCATACACAGAATTCTAAAATTCGTTTCGTTCGATGCGTTCGGCTCGGATAAGTGTGCGTTCACCTTAAATAAAAGTGGGCGGGGCACATTGCTCGCAGAACGGAGGGCCGATGGGGCCGAAAGGTTCTGGAGTGGCGCTCTCGTATCGGAAGGCGCACCGTGGGTAGATCTCCATAAGAACCGATAACTTGGTGAAGGTCGCGGGAATCTGCTGGATGCGATAAGCACAAGACCGGTCGATGTGGCGATGATTGGTAGAGGCCTATATCCAGCAGTGGACGTCTTCGGCTAAATGATGATGAATGAAATGATTTGTTTCTTTGTTTTGTAATTAAACGAATAGTGGAAAGTGATCGGCGAAGCCTCGAACCAATATTGGTCCGAGGGCGAAGCGAATCCTTTCTGGCACGCGCCGGCCGCTCCCGCGTCCCAGCTCGCTTCGCTCGCTCGGCTCATGCATTGAATGGTCACAGTGCTAACATAACCTGACATACCTTTCAGCGATCTGTTTGTCATTTCATTTCTTATGGCATTCTTTGAAGGGGGCGGGGGGGGGGGGCTTCGAAGTTAGACGCATTCAAGTTATAGTGAAAACAATTATCTTTAAAGAAAACTTTTAGAGCCATTACGTACTGTCGACTGGTCGCCGGAGACTTGGTCTCTCGGCGACCAAAACATAAGCATAGTCGCTCGGGCGACCGACGACCAAGTGCGTAAACACCTATTTAAACTAGAGAAAGTCACAGTCGCCGTCGACCAAGTCTCCGGCGACCAGTCGACAGTGCGTAGGTAATGGCTCTTAAAGTTAGAAAAATGAAAATTAAAGTGAAAACCATAGGTATATTTTAAAGCTAACCCTTTTTATAGTGGGAAGTATTATTATGTATTTTGGGAATGAATACTGGGAGGAACGAAACGTAAGTGAAGGTGAGAGTGAGTAAGAGAATGAAGGCGAGAGTGAGTAAGAAGGGAATGAAGTAGAGAATGAGTAAGGGAATGAGAGAGAGAGAAATCAATCATTAATGGCGGACGACGATATAAGGACGTAGGAAGTGAATTGGAAAAAAGTATTTTATAATTATTCAAATTAAAAGAAGTTAATTAAAATAGATTTTTATTGGTACTCGATCCCCTAACACTACAAATAATTTTCAAAGTCCATTTAAATCTCGAAAAATACTAAAGGCTTGTGTTATGTACTGCGTAGCCGCTAGGAATGGGACGCTTCGTAGAAAACCCGCTCATCAATAACTAATGTAGGTTGGTATAATAAATTATTAAAGCTATAAAAGACTTGGAGTAGTTGGACTACTGAACTCAGTGAGAATGACTGATAAAAATAAAAAGATTAATCACCGTAAAAGCGGGCTGACAGCGTACACAATCAATTAATTATCTATTAATAGCAACATCTTTTTTAAGGTAGATACGTTCTTTATTAGATTACTCATTATCCTTGTTTTTATCAAAGTACAGCTCGAGGTAATAGTCAACAAATGGAACTAACTTTGAATACATGGTGAGTCGGAAAGGGGGTTCTAATCCGAAAGACTGTTAAAGTACCTATAATAATTAATAACTTTTGTTCTACAACTTTTCCCAAAAGTCAATAGTTTAAGAGAAATAGCCGTTTAAATATTTCATAAAAATCAGCTCATCATCAGCTGTGTTTACATTTTAGGTCATATTTAGGGTCGCATTAGAAGCTCCATTTTCTAAATTAGTAACGAAAGAAGAGATGAAGGATTTTATAAGAAAAACTACAATAAAAATAATTTTGCATGGAAATGAAAATGAAATGAAATTTTAACACTTGCTTCATGTCATCAATGATACTTTAAGGGTGATGTTCACCAATTTAAATTCTGTGGTTAAAGAACTGTTTACCTGAGAAATCGGTTGTTAAACCAGAGAACACGATTTTTTAAATTATTTTTTGAACTTTTTTGGTATATTCTCCTTGATGTCCTCCGCCCTGGGGTCAGCGGAGGGGTCTGTTAGACTCTTACTGACTAAAAATTATCCCGGTGTTCCATCTCACACCAGCGCCGGGGGTCACGGGAACGTACGACACTTCCGCAACCCCCGGTTATCCAGAGAATACCAAGGGTAACACAATCGTGGCGGCGTAAAGGCGAAAATGCACAGGCGGGCCTCGCTTGGCACCTAGTAAAGAAAAGAAACGCATGTAAATATGCGGGACCGGCCACTCTGCGCGTTTTGTGCCCTCGCTGCCATGCTGCTATAAGTGGAAGTCGCTAGACTCTAGGCGCTAAGCTAGGCGCCTGCAGTGCGTTTTCGGCCTAAAGGGGTGGCGGTGGAGGCGGTCCGCCCCGGGTACCATGCTCCAAGTCAGAGGTGGGCAAATTTTTTTTTATTAGGGACCAGTAAAACGCAATAAATTTTGCAGGGATCCAGAATTACAAAAAAAAAAGCATTTTGTTCTGGCCAAAACTAACATTTTTGGTTCACATCATTTCGGCTATTTGTTACTAGGCATTTTAAAAATAATTAGCTATGTATTTATTTTAGACCTATTTTTGTCCATCTTCTTCTTCCTGTCCTTATCCCATGTTACTTGGGGTCGGCGCAACACGTTTTCTTCTTCCATTCCGTCCTGTCACCCGTCATGATATCACTGACACCCTTCTCTTTCATATCATTCTTCACACCATCCATCCATCTTTTCTTTGGCCTCCCTCTTCCTCTCCATTTGTCCATGACGCTGCAAAAATATATTTCCGAAAGCCATACACTCTTGTTCTAATAGGGAGGGTTGGCAGGCTGGATTAAAACCCTTCACGGGCCGGAGTTGGCCTGCGGGCTGATTAGGAAATGGTCCGCAGCGCAGCACAGAAAAAATACTTGCTCAGCCAGGAACATGCGCGGCAAGTGGGTCGCGTAAGCACGTTTATTATTTGTTGTTTTATTTTGAGGGGTCCTCAATAGAAACCGGAGTGCCACCCCAGATGGCAACCCAAGCTACGCCGCCACTGACACACGCATCCGCGGGCCACTTACGTTCTGGTGTTCACCACAGTGTTGGTGAACACCGAAGTGGCTCGCGGATCAGTACCCCTTTACTGACCAACCTTGTAGCACAGTCTACCTATGTCTTACTCCTTACAGTCGGTCAACGTAGAACATTGTCGCAGAGCAATCGTGCGGGGGGTTGCGGGGTGAAGGAGCGGAGGTTATGTCCGGAGTAGCCATACTGCATACTTGGGACATAACCTCCGCCCCTACATAATTTTGACATTTCATAGGACCTGAAATGTATGGGCGTTGACCCACTACAAGTAGTAAATAGGTACACTGTGCTTGTAGGTATAATTTGTCAGTGCTGTGTCAGTCAGTGTTTTATTAGGCGATACTTGTATTAAGACGCTCAATTTGATTTAAAATTAAAAAGTCGAATAGACTTCATCATCATCATCTACCTGCCCTTATCCTACTCTAGGTGGGCTCGTCACAACATGTATTCCTCTTCCATTCTCCTCTATCAGCCGTCATTTCAGTACTCACTTCTTTCCTACCCATATCATCTTTCACACTATCCATCCATCTTTCCTTTGGCCTACCTCTACTTGTATATCCATCCACATTCATATTTAATACTCTTCTAGTAACATGACTTTCTTCCTTCGGCATAACATGTCCATAATATACTACGCTAACCTATTAATCCTCAACTTTTCAGTCACTGGCGCTACTTTCCAACTTCCTCTGACATACTCATTCTTGTCACTTACCCATTCTTCACCTTACCCATTCTTGTCACTCCACACTTCCGTGTCATCTCAACATTGGGGTCAAACTGTAATGTAACAGACGCCTCTAGGATCTCTTGAGCACGTCTGCCACACCAGTTGTAGGGATATGTAACTAATAAGTTAGGATTCCTACCTACCCCTAACCGGACAAACAAGGAAAACACTTAAAAGAAGACAATTTTATAATATTGTAAAGACACTTATAAGTCCCTAATAGTATAAATAAAATATATGGCACACGTAAATAAAACTGACGGAAACACAATACTCTCCAATAATACACAAGCTCAGTATGTCACTAGGCAAAGGGCTGGTAGTTCAGCAGTGCAGCAGCGCCGGAGGCTCAGTGGTAGTCAAGGCGGCGGGGTGCTGGTAGTTCAGCAGTGCAGCAGCGCCGGAGGCTCAGTAGTAGTCAAGGCGGCGGGGTGCTCGTAGTTCAGCAGTGCAGCAGCGCCGGAGGCTCAGTAGTAGTCAAGGCGGCGGGGTGCTGGTAGTTCAGTAGTGCAGCAGCGCCGGAGGCTCAGTAGTAGTCAAGGCGGCGGGGTGCTCGTAGTTCAGCAGTGCAGCAGCGCCGGAGGCTCAGTAGTAGTCAAGGCGGCGGGGTGCTCGTAGTTCAGCAGTGCAGCAGCGCCGGAGGCTCAGTAGTAGTCAAGGCGGCGGGGTGCTGGTAGTTCAGCAGTGCAGCAGCGCCGGAGGCTCAGTAGTAGTCAAGGCGGCGGGGTGCTCGTAGTTCAGCAGTGCAGCAGCGCCGGAGGCTCAGTAGTAGTCAAGGCGGCGGGGTGCTGGTAGTTCAGTAGTGCAGCAGCGCCGGAGGCTCAGTAGTAGTCAAGGCGGCGGGGTGCTGGTAGTTCAGCAGTGCAGCAGCGCCGGAGGCTCAGTAGTAGTCAAGGCGGCGGGGTGCTCGTAGTTCAGCAGTGCAGCAGCGCCGGAGGCTCAGTAGTAGTCAAGGCGGCGGGGTGCTCGTAGTTCAGCAGTGCAGCAGCGCCGGAGGCTCAGTAGTAGTCAAGGCGGCGGGGTGCTGGTAGTTCAGTAGTGCAGCAGCGCCGGAGGCTCAGTAGTAGTCAAGGCGGCGGGGTGCTGGTAGTTCAGCAGTGCAGCAGCGCCGGAGGCTCAGTAGTAGTCAAGGCGGCGGGGTGCTCGTAGTTCAGCAGTGCAGCAGCGCCGGAGGCTCAGTAGTAGTCAAGGCGGCGGGGTGCTCGTAGTTCAGCAGTGCAGCAGCGCCGGAGGCTCAGTAGTAGTCAAGGCGGCGGGGTGCTCGTAGTTCAGCAGTGCAGCAGCGCCGGAGGCTCAGTAGTAGTCAAGGCGGCGGGGTGCTCGTAGTTCAGCAGTGCAGCAGCGCCGGAGGCTCAGTAGTAGTCAAGGCGGCGGGGTGCTCGTAGTTCAGCAGTGCAGCAGCGCCGGAGGCTCAGTAGTAGTCAAGGCGGCGGGGTGCTCGTAGTTCAGCAGTGCAGCAGCGCCGGAGGCTCAGTAGTAGTCAAGGCGGCGGGGTGCTCGTAGTTCAGCAGTGCAGCAGCGCCGGAGGCTCAGTAGTAGTCAAGGCGGCGGGGTGCTCGTAGTTCAGCAGTGCAGCAGCGCCGGAGGCTCAGTGGTAGTCAAGGCGGCGGGGTGCTCGTAGTTCAGCAGTGCAGCAGCGCCGGAGGCTCAGTAGTAGTCAAGGCGGCGGGGTGCTCGTAGTTCAGCAGTGCAGCAGCGCCGGAGGCTCAGTGGTAGTCAAGGCGGCGGGGTGCTGGTAGTTCAGTAGTGCAGCAGCGCCGGAGGCTCAGTAGTAGTCCACTAGGCGGAGTGCTGGCATATCCGCTGCATACACTCTCCTTTCATCCGGCCCCATTTGTGGAATAAAGTGAATCCACCAGAAAAGTTAATATTAAAGTTTAAATTATTTATTGTAAGTATTGCTAGTGGCGGATTCATTTTTCGACCTCCTTTCAGTAAAGCTGCCATTTTAAGCAAAGTTGAGTTTGAAGTTTTCTTGTTAAATATACATGCGCGAAAGTTTGGAAAGCCATGTTCAGGGCGGCTAAGTTATTTCGTACTGTACCTACAATTGTTGCATTTAAAGGTGATGGGAGAATGAACCTTAATTTCTAAAAAACTACTTGTAGTCTTGTAGTATAAAATACTTTTTGACAAAAAATAAACGAAACTAACTAAGGGGGTATTTCACCAACCTATCATTAACTGTTCATTAAGCTAGTTCGGTCTCTAAGTTTTTCAAAAGCTAACGTTTGCATTTCACCAACATATCAATAGTGATAATGACAAGATTATTGAACACATAAATCGACGGTTAACCACATACCTACAGCTTTTTTAAGTTAATGGGCGTTCAAGTATTACGTAACGCAATTTTTAAAGATTTTTGACCCTCTCTCCCCCCCATGTAATGCGCCGTAACGTTTTTCTATACCCCCCTCCCCCTCCTTAAACTTTACGTAACACCCAAGTGACCATTTTTACCTAAAAGTCACAATTATGTTACGAAAAGTACCGGAAAGTCGCCAAAATTCATTTTTCATTCATTAATTTTTTTCCAAAATTCCTTGGCATTTTTTAAAAAAGCTTTATTTTTAAAAAAAAGCTTTTTGTCAAAAAAATTCACTTAGGAGTTTTTGGTAGTTAACCGTCGACATGTCATATTTAGCGTATCTGGTCAATAGTTACTGACTACTTATTGATATACAAGGTTAGTCGGAAAGGGGGTACTAATCCGAAGCCCACTTTACTGTCAACTGTTAAAGTTACAAATTCGATAAAAAAAAAACAAATAAAATTATTTTTATTTTAGTTTTTTCAAAAATTCTTCATCCCTGTTTTAGTTACAAATTCAGAAAATGGTGCTTCTAATTCATGACCCCAAATATGACCTAAAATGTAAACACAGCTCATGCAAATCATAGCTGGGGATAGATAGATTTTACAGTTTTTTTTTGAGATTTTTGAACAACTGTTTCTCTTAAACTATTGACTTTTGGGAAAAGTTGTAGAACAAAAGTTATTCGTTATTATGGGTACTTTAACACCCTTTCGGATTAGTACCCCCTTTCCGACTAACCCTGTATATGTTAGTGAAATACCCCCTTAGTATTTCAAAGGAGAATCGATGGATGAATAAAAAAGTTAGTAATTACCTGCTCGTTTTTACTCTACTAGTGTTTATGAGTATTTTCCCGACCTCAAGTTATTCAAGCAAGAATCCATCTCAGTAGGTAACAGGAGAACTCGTTACTCTGAAACCGGATTCCAATAAAAATGGGCACAGGGCCATTTTTCCAACGACACCCTAACATTAAGATACTCTTTGGCCGGTGTTCCTAAACATTAATTCTCTGGTAAAACAACGTAGACTACAATTGTATTACATTTTCGGACTTAACGGTTGCTTAACCAGGTATTTACGATAAATGATGAAATCAGGCGTTACTTTGCAGAAATCCGTGACGTACAAATGCAAAAATGCATCCAAAAATACAAAGCAAAAAAAAAATGCAAGATGCAACTTAACCGATATTAGTTTGGTTGGTTGCATGTTGCATAATTTTTTTTTCACTCCTTTCTAATTATTCTGCTACTAAGAAATTTCACCTAGAAAAACCCAATAATACTTTGCCCGACATGTAAGCTAATTCACGTTATTTCATGACCCGCCGATCAAGTTGCAGTGACGCTGCAGTTAAAGTCACGCCAACGTATCTGACAGCGATCACCGATTAAGAGAATACGAAAAGCATTGTTTTGATCAAAACTTAACTGCAACTACACTGCAACTGCACTCCTTTAGTTAGGTTAATCAGGCACCTGGGGATCGGAACCAGGGGGCCTATTCTACTAACAGAAACTTTTATCAATTGCAACTGAATCAGTTGAGACAGTTTTCTTTTACGAAAACTGTGAAAATGTTTGGTTTTGTTATTGTTGTCAAACAATTTGATAGTTTTTGTAAAGAAAAACTGTCTGAATGAACGATTCAGTTGCAATTGATTAAAGTAAAATTGGGCTCCAGGACAACACGCTCGGCAGTCGCGCTTACGACCACTAGATGCATGCATTTTAACCTGTGTAGTACTGTAATTATAGACACAATAGATAAACAATGGCGGCCGTACCGTTTTCGGTACACTTGGGCGGTTGGTATTAACTTTAGGTTATTGCGTATTGTGCCATAAGATATTCCATGTTTTTTTTTTTCAACAAAAATTACATGTCGTCAGTGTTCTCGTGGATACAGCTCTTAGTTTACATAACATTATTGCATCATTACAAAGGCAAGGGAATACATAGTTTTATTGTGATTATAAAATCATCTTATCAACGAAAACCCGAATAAATAATCAACATCAAAGAGCAATTGGCGTTGGCGCGTGCGATTGCAATTTACAGCGCTCATTTCCACTACAAATTACAATAACTATATCGCTCACAATTTATTAGGTATTACCTATAACAATAAGGTAATTCTAGCTTTTACCCTTAGTAATAACCCTCAAAGATTGATATTTTAGCGTTCTAGCCACGTCTGAGGACGCGCGTTGGATATCAATGCCCTCAACAACCTGAAAATCAAAAGGATTCGGTTTTCCCTCGCATCATAATTTTTCTATAAATTTCACCCAGTCAGTTGGCCCCGGACCGTTGCGCAGAACGGTTGCGTGTCGCGTTCTCGTGTGATCCCCAAAACATTATTGTGTGTAAAATCATAAACATTGTGTGAAATAACTGTGTTTATTGTGTATTACTGTTGCTATTTATTGGATTTATTTATCGGTGAGTATTTATTTTGTTATCTGTGTTAATATTTTCTTGATATTTTGTGGGTACCTGTTGATTTTCGGATGACAACGTAGAAGAGAAATTTGTGATTGAATACAATCCGTAAAAAACATGTAAAACAATGATTGATTGAATTGTTGTTGTACGGTTTTGTTTATCTGTGTTTTATTGCGGAATAAGTTTTTTTTTGTTTTGGCGGTTCATCCTATCTTATATTGATCCGTTTATTTTTATTTTATTCTTTTTTGGGTTCCGTAGTGGAGCATAAGATACCTTTATATTATTAGATCCTTTTTTACGGATTAGTCTATCCGTACTTTCGATGTTTCTTCTGAATTATGCATTGTGAGTTTCCACAAAGTGCACATACTCGTATTAAGAAATTAGGTGAAAGTAGACACAATATATTACTTATACATGGAAAAAAAACTTGGTTTTATAGACGTTAACTATTTGTAATGTAATTTTTGAACCAATTGGTCTATCGTGTTAAACCAAAAACAGTAATAATTGTAATTATCAGGCAATGACAATAAAACACAATTTACCCCAAAAAAATTACCGTCACTAAAAATACGGAAGAATTTACGAAAAATCTTTTTTATAGTGTTTTTCTCGATACTTAATTGTAAACCATTTTTTTTTTTGTATTTTTTTTATTATTCCCTTCGATAAAATTATGTCTATTTTCAACTAATTTCATAGTGCATTTTAGGGAGAATCACAATATATAATCATCACAAAGTTTTACAACTTCTTAATAAGAGAAGACTTATGAAGCAAAATAAACTAGGCGGAGAAAGTTAACGTACGAACTTCGTATAATATAATACGAAAAGGAGGAGCAAGTTTTTCGGGTCTATTAACTTACGAACCTATATTAAGAGCCAGCGCTGTTTTTGAGGAAATGGTAAAATAAATACCTACCTACCCAGAGGCATAAGGCTCCAACAGGTCTTTGTCTCGTGACCACGTTTTTTTTTGCAGGGAATATTTTTGGCCTGATATGAGGCTCCTTCTACGTCACACTTAAGGCGACAAAACACGCTAAAAAAATAACTTATATGTTAACCCTTTAAGGCAGTGGCAGCATTTTCGCCACCAACTTTTTTGGAGGATGTCCCGAAAACCTACAGTTATATTTTTATTTTTAAA
Source organism: Amphipyra tragopoginis (assembly GCA_905220435.1). Lineage (NCBI taxonomy): Eukaryota > Metazoa > Arthropoda > Insecta > Lepidoptera > Noctuidae > Amphipyra > Amphipyra tragopoginis. The sequence goes on from HG992011.1 coordinate 10,870,200, forward strand.
CCTGGCAATGTTGCGAAATTTAGCTACTTATAAAAGAACAAAAAAAACACCAATATTTTTTTTTCTTTTTTTCTTACTTTATGTAAGTATAAAAATTGCCAAATTTTTTGTTATTTACTTTTCCTAAAACCTGCCTTATAAAGGGTTAAAACACATAATTGAACACCATATGGACCAATTTGATACCCCTACCTCTTATAAGGCAAATACCCTAGACTCAGGCCAACAATGATCTGATACTGAGACAGTTAAAAATTGTGAAGAAAATAAGCAAATATTTTCCTGGTTCAGACATTAATACCTTTTTCCTGACTTATGATGATTCCTAAATATATCTATTTACCGTCAATGTGATGCTAATTTCTGATGTATAAGTTTTTACGTTGTTACAATGTCAAAACGAAACTGGAATGTAGCAGATGGCCGTAGGATCTCCTGAGCACGTCTGCCACACCAGTTGTAGGGATATGAGATGTTATTAGTGATTCCCTACCCCTAGTCGGACAAACAAGGAAAACACTTAAAAGAAGACAACTTTATAATATGGTAAAAAAACACTAAGTCAATAATACAGGATGAATGGCACACGTAAGTAAACTGGTAACTGATGGAACACAACTCCCGGAAGCTCGGTAATGTGAGCACGAAGTGAGGCGAAGTGCTGGAAGGTTAGCAGTGCGGCAACTCCCTCCAGTAGGTCGGAGCGCCGGAGACTCAGCAATACAGCATCTAGGCAGTGTGCTGGTAGGCCAGCAGTGCCGCAGGCTCAGTAATTCGTTCACTAGTTAGCCTTACTGTTGTCGCATCATCGTTAGGAAGATAGACACCACCTCACCTTCGTTTACAGCTGCCAATCTTCCTGACAAATACTGCTTTGAAAATTATAAAATACTGCTATGACCAATCTCTTCCCCAAGCGTGGTAATTTATGGCATATTTTCTCTTGACCATTCATAAAAAAAAAAACAGTTATTGAAAAAGCTTACTTACTCTTAAATGCTTGTGAGTTATCAATAATCCTTATGCCATGGGGTAGCCTGTTATAGGATCTAGAGATCATCCTAAAGATACTTTTATAAAATAAGGAAGTTTTATAGGCTGTGTTACAAATTTTAATTTTATTAAACACTTTTTAGGTTTGTGTATTTTTTCCAAACCAAATGTCGCCACTTAGAAAAAAAAACATCTTATTTCTTTTTAAACATGGCTTGCAGCTGTATCTGGACTTCAGGCTGCATGTTTTTAAACTTTCGCGATTTGTACATATAGAAATACAGATTCGGGAAAACAGAAAAGGCACAAAATACCATTTTAATATTACCCGTGTCTACGGCCGATGTTATTCGGTCGAAACGACGGGATAAAAAAGGTATTTTACGCCTTTTAAATTTTCTACGCGATTAGACCCCAATCTGCATTTTCAGGTTACACATATTACGCGAATTCACTTTTTTTTTGTATAACGAAGGATCTATTGTCTTCGCATATTAATTTTTATTTTTTTAATAAATACTGTATTTATGTTTTTTAACCTAAATTAATACAATATAAAAACTAAATCTAAAGTAAAAACAAAGAAAAACTATATCCTAGACTAAACTACCAAAAACTAAAAGCGAGTGCATCAAATTCCTCCGCATCGCTGTCCACTGGTAGCGTGCCCAGAAGGCTGGCAGCGTTACCACGTTGTATGGCAACGCTAATTCTCTGGCCGAAAAACAAGCCAACCCTCTGGTCACGTGAAGTGTCGACCAGTCTTCTTCCTATTTCCTTAAAAAGGACACGCGCACTCGGATCAAATGATCCGAGCGTTTCCACCCCAAACGGCTCCTTTTTTTTTTGGCTTTATATACGAGTTCCCTATCTGTTGAATTGCCCTATAATAGAATACCATTGTGGCGATCTATAGGAGTGTTACATTCAACAGTGGACGTTGATATAAACGTCCATCGTTCCATTGAAGACAAGATCTCTATCTAAGTAGTTAGTAATCAATCAATGGGGTTTTTATGTTCAACAGGAGCCATAAAAGTTCACTGGGGGGCTGGGGGTAATGGATTAGTGCGTACTTACACGACTAGCAAACGAACCCGGCTTCCGGTAGTTTATAGCGGAAAAAAATGCCTTTTCTAGGAAAAGTATGACGGAATTGTAAAGCTTACAATAGGGGTTTGACAATTTTTAATTATAAGTCTCGAACATATTGCTAATATAAGGTCCACACAAAATATCTGGACAAACTTCTACAGATCACAGTACTCATGAATATGAACAAACTTTACTATGGGACCAACACCGAAATTATAAAAAAAAAACAAGCTGTTCCGTACAAAAGTGCAATACTTACACTATCAAAATGTATGGAGCAGCGGTTTTTTAAATATTTCAGAGTTGGTCCCATAGTAAAAGTCGTTCATATTCAAGAGTACTGTGATCTGTAGAAGTTTGAACATTATCATACTAAGCAACAGTAATGCCCTCTTCGCCTATGTACCGGCGGCGGCTTTTTAGGGGGCCCAGCTAGTGAGCTGGCGAGTCACCGTCTGCCAACATTTTTCAATTTTAAATGTTGAAAGGCAGACGTCGTTTCCTTTCGGCAATAGAAGTTATCTAGTCCACCTAACACCATAGACCAAATATTTTTCACCATATTTTACAATAGTCTTGCACCCACCTGGGACGGTCCATGACTGTACTCCAATAGTGCAGCCGTGGCTAGTCCCCGGTTGGTGTCCCACCCCATTTTAGATTAAAGTTCTCAAACGGGCCTCTGCGCGTTGGTTCTGTGTCCCTCTTATGCCTTCCAAAGGACCGGACATATTCCGCACGGAAGATGAGCCGTGACTGAAAAGAGCAACAGTAAAAGAAACCAATGGAATATTTAATAAAATGTCTAAGTTATCAACGATTTAAAAAAAAACACAAGACAGAGACAACACTACTACCATATTACATCATACCTACCTTATAAATTTCATAGTGAATTGACATCACTGTACAATATCCGTTTCGCGTTGGTGTGTACCATAAGTAGACACAGATAAGCCGACAGCTTGTATGTGTGCACGTGCCACAGGTGTTCATCTGAGGTTAATGGCGCTTGAAATTTTCTCCACCCTTGCGTTTCCCAGCATTTTGCCATGATAGCATTCTACCTACTTATTCTACTATCGGTGAAAATTGTATATTTTTCATTTTATTTTTCCAGAAAACTTACAGCTAACATAATAGGCAAATAAATTAGTGAAAGAAGGCCAATTACAAGTTTTCACAGGTAAGTAAGACAGTAGAATAAGTAGACAGTAGACAGACAAGAAGGATAGAAAAAGCACCCAGGAAGAATTTCCACGGATTTCACTCAACATAAAGAAGGCGCACTTGACACACCGAGTTGTATGTTCTACTAGCTCTTACCATATACGAATTTTGTCGATAAGTACATCGTACAGAAGGAACATGCAAAATTTGATGTTTCCTTAACAATGCAGATGGCACACGAAGCCCAATTTTGCTAGTCAACTCAGGACAGTCAGTTGAACCATTAGCTAAGCCAAACAGGAAGGCCATATTAATTAAGGTGAAATTTTTTGCATCGACTAAAACAGTTAGGTAAATATGTTTTGGATCTATGTATATTGAATGTACCTTAAAAATTTCCTCTGAATATTTTTCACTTTGATGTTGAAATAGAACTAGGTATTTAATCAACCTTCTGACTTTTCCAACTGCACCCCTGAGAGGCCTCCATAGAGTTCTCGATGGTGTATGTAGTCCGTCAACCAGCACTAGGCCAGCGTGGTGGACTAAGATGTAAACCCTTCTCATTCTGAGAAGATACCCGTGCCCAGCAGTAGGACAGTAATGGGCTGATTATGTTATGATATTAATAAACCAGTTATTTTATTTGTCACTAGCTGTGCCCGCGACTTCGTCCGCGTGGAAGTCGGAAAACAACATTGTGTCCCAATCGCAATAACTTTCATCCCCTATTTCAACCCCTTCAAGCCTTTTTTTCGCGACAAAAAGTAATAAGGTAATCAAAATCGGTTCAGCAGTTTAGACGTTAAAGCGTAACACGACACGTCTGGCGCAGTGGCTGAGCGATTGGCTGCTGGCTACGGGTCGTGGGTTCGATGCCCCACGAACCATGGTTCGATGCAACACGGAACAAAAATTTGTATGACCTACAGATAGTTGTTTCGGATCTGGGCGATTGTGTGTGAGATTTGTGTTTGTAAACGCACCCACGATACAGGAGAAATCCTAGAGTGGGGCAACGTTTTAAACAGACAGAGTTACTTTCACATTTATAATATTAGTAGGGATTATTAAATTTTATCAAATACTCAATCTGTTCCTTTTGTTTTAAAAAAGACGTAATTCTGAAAATCTCGTCTATTTTAGGACATAAAATATAGCCACCTATAATGGATTATTATAACAGCTACGGAACCCCTGTGTTTGTTCAATTCGCCCTTGACTGAATTTATTAATAAATTCTTAGCGTTTGAACAACGATTAATCCCTGTATCAATTTTAATTAATCTTTTAGGCGTTGAACGAGATTATTCATAAATTATGAGTCATTCAAGGAACAAAGTTATTTTTAACTGTAGAATCTTGTTAGTGATTAAATTGTCATCTCATCCTAAGTTTTTCGTACAATTATGCATATAATTATCTTGTATATTGTGAGACCGGCCCTTTTTGGAGTAAAATAAAACTGTTTTTATACGCTACGATTTTCCGATCAATTCCTAGCATTAAAAGGTACCGTCATCCTTTTGATCCCTAGGTAAAATTAGATGTATATGGGGACCAATTCTGCTAATAAAAAAGTTGTTTCGTCAGAAAGGTTTTGTCGAAAAAATCTACAGCATTTTGTCCGTTTTCGTAAAAGAAAACTGACTGGCAGTTGTGCTTCAATTTCGGTTTGGCAACTACACACATCAAAAGTGTCTAGGGATCAAGCATTTTTATGCGGATTTCTTGAGATTGAGATGTGGCTTTGTAATAAATTTATGATTTTATAAATTTATATGGATCCTTTTTGGTGCATTTCATAATTTGAATCAGGAACTGTGAATCAAATTCGAGTAAAAGATGAAAATCAGCTGTCAATATTTTCCCTATAAAAACATACAACGCATTGAAGACATTATTAGTGCTACTGTTTCCATACTACTGATTAAAACCAACGTTATTATGGAGCGGCGACGTCATTTAAGCAGGGAAGAAATGCTCAGAGCCGTGGGAATGATAGAAGCTGGTTCCCGGCAACGTACTGTGGCTTTAGCTCTGAATACAAGTCAGAGTGTTATCAGTCGACTTTGGACACGTTACCGAAGCACTGGTACCGTGGCTGAGCGCCATGGAGGACGGTATCGCTGCACCACACGGAGACAAGACCGATACATTCAAATCTTAACTCGAAGAGCTCCAACAATAACCGCCATGATGTTAGCCGTGAGGCTTCATCACTCTTCAGGGAACTTAATTAGCGACCAAACAGTCAGAAACCGCTTGCATGAAGTGAACCTTCATTCCCGAAGACCGCTACGGGTACCACCTATAGCAATGCACAATCGTAGGATTCGATATCAATGGGCTCTTGGACACAGAAATTGGGCAGAAGAACAATGGCGTTTCGTGTGCTTTTCTGATGAGTCTCGTTTTGGTATGAGACCGGATACAAGACGTATACGACACTGGAGAACCCCTGGACGCCAACAGCGATTAAAATCCTGCCAGGAAGTCCATCCTTATAGTGGTGGAACCATCATGGTATGGGCGGGTATTTGGATCGGCGGAAGAACTGAGTTGATTTGGATCAGAGGCAACCTCAACGCTCAAATTTATGCTGAGACGATTGTATCAGACGTCATCGTTCCTCTACAAGCGCAAATCGGTCCCTTATTTCAGTTAATGCATGATAATGCACGACCGCACACCGCAAGAGTTGTAAGACAGACTCTCGCCGCAGCTAACATCAATGTCCTGCCCTGGCCTGCTCAGTCGCCAGACTTGAACCCGATTGAGCATGCATGGGATATGCTACAGAGAAGAGCTCTGCCGAATATGGAGGGTATCCAGTCGCAAGAAGACCTTTTTTTGTTGTTGCAACGAACATGGGCGGCCATTCCACAGCGTGATTTGGATGAACTCATTTTGAGTATGCCAAACCGATGTTCTTGTGTTGTTAGTGTTCGCGGTAGAAACACGGATTATTAATTGTTTAAGTTACCCAATAAAATTTTAAAGAAAACTGTTATTTCAGTCTTTTTTTCGAACTTTTGTGTTAGTGGTTCAAATGTCAAAAATCCCTTTATTAGGAAAATGGCAAATTTCTTTATTAATGCAAAGGTGACTTGGTTTATCGTTACTGTGACAAACGAAAACACTTTATTTGATGAATCCTTAAAGAAAATTTTAATTAATATCAATCAGGAGAAAAGTTATTGCAAAAATATATGTTGATCCCTAGACACTTTTGATGTGTGTATTTAGCCCAGTCGCTAGGTAGGTAGTTTTACCTGGCAAAAGAGCTTAGTTTTATTTTTCATAAAACAAGTATTCTAGGGAATTTAATCCTCTACAAAATTGGTCTGAGCTATTTTTGTTGTAAAACCCATAGATAAGAAGTTATTTTATAAAAACTTATTGTTGGGGTCTTTAATCCAAGATGGCGGAGCGGTCACTCAAGGTCGAAAACTAAATTTTTTCATATGTACACTTAATCATAATACATACTTAGCCAAAAATCTGAACTAACCGACCAGGCGACTGGGCTAATTTAGTTAATAGAATTTGCATGCTGGTCAAAGACTTTTACGTAATATGAAGTCTTCTTAAAACTCAATTACTAAGGATTAAAAAAACCTTCACGAATGACGATATTAAATTTAAACGTCAGCAAGGTTGGTAGCGGGGCTGACTGCCCAGGATGCGCCGGACGTACTTAAGTATCGTCACTCGTGGAGGCTCTTTTCATGCACCCCTTTTTAGGATTACAGAGTGAGATAACACTACATAAAATCCATGCGTTAAAAGAGAGCAAACATCAGGTGTTATTAAGGCCATTGTTAAACAATACTTGTAGCAGTATCACATTATCAGTGAACAGGAGGATGTCGCGACCCTCCCACTCCCCCCTCTTTAGCAACACTTGAAACACACGGGATGAGAGGGATGACATTTTATGACTGGCTGCACCTGGTGTACATACCTGGAAAAGTTACATTAAAAGTCGAAAGCCGTGTGGCAACCTCGATTTTATCTTGTAGGGAATTTTCTCTGAGGCGTAGTCCTAGTTGGTTAGTGGTCGAACGATCATTGATGATCGCATTGTATTGATCGGTGAAACGTGAACGTGCGATCAAACATACTAATCCTTGTAGTAGCTCGTGTGCTGGGGAGTTTGTTGCGCCGTTTCTTCTTCACAGCATAAACACTAGGAAGCGGTGAAGGGTGGGCGCTTTTGGGGGCAGTCTTATGTAAATTTGACGTTCGAAAAGAACTAAGTAATACTAGTCTATTTTGAATAAACGAGTTTTGAGTTTGTGATCAAAATTAAAAATCAAAACTCATATTTCAATCAAAACTAGACTGAAAATCAGTACTTTTTAGACGTCAAAATAGACAGCCCTCAAATTCGTCCACCCTTCACTGCTTCCTAGTGTTTATTCTGGGAAGAAGCGGTGCAACAGCGATCAGTTCCTACGACCCAAAAATGTGGTTTGGACACTCGACAATGATAAGGATGTTTGATCGCACGTTCGTACGATCAATGCGATGAGATCATCGCGTGATCGTGCGACCACACTAGTCATTTAGGACGACGTCTAAGGATAAATACCTAAATTGATTTATAGTTAGGTAGGTTAGCGAAATACGAAACCCCTATTGTATGTTTAAAATCGTCCACTGTTTAGTTATCATCATCATTCAGTCGAAAGACGTCCACTGCTGGACACAGGCCTCCTCCAAGTCATGTTGCGGTTTTGCTATAATCGCCACGCTTGGCAGGCGGGTTGGCGATCGCAGTGTGGTTGTTAAAGTACTCAGAGGATGCTGCTGCTGATCCTCTAGTGAGTACATCCTCATTTCGCCGTTATGTTTAAGTCCCATATAATAGGAGGCGAGCCTATTGCCATCAACCGGGCACAAATCCAGACTCTGGGCTGCCACTGAGAAATTACACACAGAAAAACCTAATAATACTTTGCCCGATCTGAGGATCGAACTCAGTACTTCACGCTCAGCAGTCGTACTTGCGTCCACTAGACCAACGAGACAGCATGTTATTTTAATATTAATAATCAGGAAAAGCTGCGCCTCGCTGTTAAGGCGTGTGCGTGGCAGCCCGAATGGTATTCTTGGCGCGTTGTCCCAGAGTTGGGACTCACCAATGTTGATGAGGTGGATGCGACTGCACACTAGCGGCCCCTCATACTTATAATATTTAAATTCTATAATAAGATTTAAATTCTTCTTTATGTTTTTATTACGTTTTTTTTGTAAAATTATGGATTGTTATTATTTGCAATAAATAAATTGAATTGAATAAAGCCTAGTTTTCACAGGCCCAGTATCTGGCGGACAGTGAAGGACAGTTACTGTCTGGCAGCTGTTGGGTCCGTGAAAACAAAGTTGAGCCAGTACTGACCGGTCAGTTGCTGTCGGTCAGCTACTTCAAATTTTTTTGGTTCTACTGTCCACTGACCTTCCCCCACTCCCACAAGGACAGCTACTGGGTCGCCACTCGCTCCATACGAACGCACGCAACTAGATGGGTCAGAAACACCAGGCCAGAACTAGTAACACAGTAGCTGTGTACTGCTGTCTCCTATGCAGACCCAGTAGTGAGAACACGTCGGAAAAGTGACAGTACTATATAGACAGACTGTAAAGTATGAGCATCATGCAGCAATTAAGATACACCTATAATCATATCATTTTATTGCCTATTGTCTGGCAGTATGAGTCTGTCATGCTCACATAAATGTCCTGCTGATGGTGGCGTTGTATATCCGGTCGTTGGGTTTTTTACAATATGGTTGAGCTAAGCGATGCGGATGTGCACGTCATACTCGTGAACGGGTGCTGTCTGTCGGGACTGGTCAGCTCATAACTACTACGGCAATCCTAGAAGGCATATTTATCTATTTGTTACTCTTATGTGAGTTTATTTGTTACGTTAACCTGCATTATTCTCATTCTATATCGCACGCTACTGTAATGGAATTGTCATGAATAGTCGTGATGTCTAATCAACTATTCATCATGTGATGAATAGTTTCTTGCCGGCTCTTCTCCATAGAACCTACCTTTTGGAACCGTGCACCTAGTTTTGACGTTTTAAAAGTGCCTGTAATCTGGTCTATTTGAAATAAAAAACTTTGACTTGACAGCAGAATGTACAGTTGCTGACTACTGGGTGGTCAGAAACTGGGCCTGTGAAAACCAGGCCTTAGTCTATTTTAATATTACTCATATCTGATTCTGACTGAAAAAAGCTTCCAGTAAATATTTAATACGTAGGTATTATGTTTCTAATTAGAAACAGAATAGGTACAGTTATATTTAGTTCTAGTTTTGTGGTCTGAGGTCTAGACTATGAGTAGAACTAATAATACCTTTTGTGGTGTGTGGTGAATCTGGTATAGGTATTATACTATTCTGTTATGTAGACAATATTTGTACTAGGTATGTAATATCTAGAGAATACAGAGCTGTAATCTCAATTTGTTTGATTTTAAAGATTTGTTATTTAGATTCAGAAAAAAAGAATGAAATTTAATAAGCGTATTTTAAAGTGCACCATGCCTTGTTGATAGAAAGATAGAAAAAAAAAGTAAAAAAGTTTGCATAATTATTCATTTAGTTATTTTTATGTAAAGCTGGAAAGATTACGTCGTAGAAAGCGAGTTGCTGGCGGCGTCGATCTGCCAGCGCTTGTCGGTGCTGGTCCGCGCAATTAGTCGGCGAAGGTAGTCTCTATAATGTGTGGCGAACCAGCGCCGACAAGCTCCGAACTTCGCCGACAAGTTCCGACCTGCTCCGATCAGCGCTGGTAAACCGTCATTTGTTGCTGTATTTGCGCGATTTTGTATTTGGAACAAGGCGTATTTTTGTTTAAAAATGCCAGCTTCTGCTTCTACCCGCTTCCCATATGTAGCGGTTACCTGCACGGACCAGTACCGATAAGCGCTGGTAGGTCGGCGCTGGTTACTTGCTTCCTTTATGCATGTCATTTTTAGAGAAAAAAAAACGATTTCATTCAGATCTAACGATTAATTCTTTAACCAGTTCTTGTACCCGGAGGAAAGCATTGCTCAGTAAATGGGTTGCGGAGGTCTGATGGCAGGTGCTCCGTGTAAAGTACTGCTATTCAGCTGCACCTGCCACCTGGTTCAGAACCCTTTAGATAAGCAGTTGTCGACCGATACGGTTTGTTGTCTCGTTCCGTCTACGATTCTCATAATGAGAGAGAAAGAGATAGCTTACAGAGTTGTTTGACAGCAGACTTATCAAATCGTTGTGAATCTGGGGGCAGCCCCGTGAGCACGGATCTTTTATCGAGTCGATTCGAGAAAATCTATTCTAAACGTCAAATTTGACATAAGATATAGATAAAACAGCAGTTGTCATACGTCAAATTTGACGTTTAGAATAGATAAATTTCTCGAATCGACTCTATAAAAAGATCCGTGCTCGCACCGCTGATTAGACTTAAGAAACTACCTACTAGAGTCAATTGTATCGGTGATAGCATTAGCGTTATTCATCATCATCATGACGTCCACTGCTGGACATAGGCCTCCTCCAAGCCATGTTCGGATTTGCCATAATCACCACGCTTGGCAGGCGGGTTGGCGATCGCAGTATGGTTGTTAAAGTACTCAGAGAACGCTGCTGCCCATCCTCAAGTGAATCGCTTAGTCGCCTTTTACGATGTACCACACGGAACTAGCGTTATTAATGATATCTAAACCTTAAGTGAAACGTTTAGATATAAATTATGTAACTAAAACAATAAATTAATAAAAAAGAAGAAGAAAGAGCTTTTAAAACTTTCCAATAAGCTTTGTTATACTTAATATGTTTTATATTAAAAAAAGTTGAGCGATAAATCTCTTTCGATATTTTTTACTTTTTATAATACAAACAAGAATATTAATAACAAGATTTATAGCGTGTTTTTATAGCAGCTTATACAACTGGCGAGGCGTAAGCTGAGCTTTGCATTTGTGTGAGTGCACATATAATCGATAGCCAAAAAGCAGTATAAACTGGTTTAAACCAAGCAAAGAACGCGTCTGTATTCATTCTCACACAAATGCAAAGCTCAGTTTAGGCCTCGCGGACGGTACCTTATTATCGATCCGAAATATTAGGTTCAGCATTTTGATCTCAGGAAACTGAAAAATAAACCGTCGGATCCGAAATACTTTCGTAGTTGGAAAACGTGCGATACGACAGACGAACCTTTGTAATTCGGTTTTCGAAGTTCGAATTTTGTGTCTGAAATGTCTCAGGGGGCCTACTCCCTAAGTCCGTCAACTAAGTCAGTCGCCCGTCCGAAAGTAGCCCGAAACGTAGGAGTGAGCAAAACAAGTGTCAAGATCAACTTTTCGGACGGGCAAAAACACATTGGTTGTAGAGACAACTGTCAAATCGTGTTGTCATTCATTCTTAGTTCGGGCCCCTAAATAATCGTATGTCCGTAGGTGATAGGGAGTAAGAAACGCTCGTAACTAAGGCGGAAACTAAGGATTTCGTGTTTAGGGAGTAGACCCACAGTTACGCCCTTAGGAATTGTGATTAATTTAAGACAGGCTCACTCCTAAATGGAGTTAGTACTCCGTAGTCTAATCTTATCTCTTTAAGGATAACTAGGTTTCCCTACGTACCGTCGTCGCACGACTTTCCAATACCAAAAGTTATTCTGTGTTCTGCCCATCCTTTTCCCAACTATGCTGGGGTAAGCTTCCGTGGCGCCGGTGACAGAGAAATTGTGTGGAAACCGGTTATCATAGTATGAGTATGTGATGCGGAGGAATGAGGAACATGTCGTGAGGATAGTTTTGAGTATGAATCATCTGCCTAGCCTTTTCCCAACTATGTTGGGGTCGGCTTCCAGTCGAACCGGATGCAGCTGAATATCAGTATTTTACATGGAGCGACTGCCTATCAGACCTCCACAACCCAGTAACTGGGTAATACGATACTCTTGGTAAGACTGGTTGTCAGACTTTCTGGCTTCTGACCAACAGTAACGACTGTCAAAGATCTACAAATGACAGCCGGGACCAACGGCTTTACGTGCTTTCCGAGGCACGGAGGAAACTCGCTATGGTAAATGGTCACCCATCCACAGACCAACCTCGGCAAGCGTGGCTTAACCCGGAAGATCGGTCTATGCGGCTGTAATTATTTAGCCACGAGCTCCTCTTTCGAGTTTTGAGTATGAATGTGGATGGTTATAAGTAGAGACCGGATTATACCTATAACTTCAAATGGTCGAAATATGCATGCAAATATGCATCATGCATTCAGTCTAACCAGATGCGGCTGAATACCAGTATTTTACACGGAGCGACTGCACTCAGACCTCCGCAACCCCGTTACTGGGCAATACCGATATCCTAAGGTTAGTACGGTTGTTAGACTTTCCGGCGTCTGTATACCCGTTACGACTGTCATAGGTATTCGTATGACACCCGGATTCGTAGGTTTAACGGGCTCTTTGAAGCTCGGAGAGGTCTCGATGTGTGACGAATGGGTACCCATCCACGGACTGACCGCGGTAAGCGCAGCTTAACCTTGCAAATGAAATCGCACACCTAGATCTAAACAGAGACTCCTCAAAAAAAACATTTTTCAGGAGACGCAAAAATATACCTATAATATACAGGGTCACTGGAAAAACATTAACAAGCTCTTAAGGGGTCATTGCATTCATCATTATGAACAACTTTTACTATGGGACCAAACCAGAAATCGCGAAAAAAAAACAGCTTTTCCCTACATTTTGACGAGTTATGCGAACATAAATGTAGGGAACAGCTGATTTTATTTTTGCGATTTCAGGTTTGGTCCTATAGTAAAAGTTGTTCATAATTATGAGTACAATGACCCCTAAGAGGTTGTCAATGTTTTTACATTAACCCTGTAAATATACATTTTTTTTAAACGTTACCCCACACTAAGATTTCTCTTGTATCGTGGGTGCGTTTACAGACACAAATCTAACAAACAAACGCCCAGACCCGAAACAACCATCTGTAGGCCATACAAATTTTTGTTCCGTGTGGGAATCGAACCCACGACCCGTAGCGCAGAAGCCAATCGCTTAGCCACTGCACCAAACGTGTCGTCAAATTATATAAATATTTGCATTGTTTGTTATACGTTTTTGCCATCTTTTGAAAAAAATACATTTTTTTGAGTTGTCTCTGTTTAGATCTAGTCGATCTAGTAGATCTGTTTAATTAGCCATGAGCCCCCTTAACAAAAGTTATTGTGTGCATTATATACTGTGGACCCAAGGTACCCGAAAGATTTTAACCACGCCTTTCTGATGGTATTATGAGTCAAATGTTATATCAACGAAAGTCCAATTCAGTCTTTTTTTTTTCTGTACTCAATAAACTCTATTACTTCCCTGTAAACAATACCTTAGATTGAACTGGCAACATTTATAAATTATCGTATGAGTGAATAAGAAACTTCTCACTTCACAACCCTCTCCGACAAATAAGACATACGGCGAGAGGGGTATGGTATAACAAAAGTCGCAACGCCGCGTTCATAGGACTTGTTAGGTACCATAGATACTCTTCGAGTTGTCAATTTCCGTAAATAATGAATATTTCGAAAATTAAGCTTTATTCAACAAACTATGTCCTAGCTTTTCTTCTCCAATTAGGCGTCGGAATCGAACTGACTGATTGGCTAAGCATGGATTACAAGTTATTACTGTCTAGAGGTGGAGAGGGGAGGGAGGGGAGAACAGAATAACTAAGACTATTGTTCACCAACATTAATGTAGGTAAACAGCCGTTTACTCAAAAAAAAACTAGAATATTAGGTAAACGGTTGTTTACCCGGCCGCATATTATCAGAAATTTCTGTCAGAAATTTTTTGACGCGTCGCGCACCCGTCTAAAATTTTGACCCTTTAAGCATATATTTTGTACTACAGTCAGCAGGCTGCCAAATCCGGCAAATTCTGACAGTGTGCGGGGTTTAATACAAAATGTATGAGTAGAGTCGCGCGTCAGAAATATTCTGACAGAAATTTCTGATGATGCGTGGGCTTAAGTGAATACAAGTCTAACGCTGTCACGTTCACGGATGCGATTCTTCGAATGATTATATTAGTGCAGTCTGACTGTATTAATATGACTGACAATTGAATAAGTGGCTGTCCACATATTGAATTGTCGTATTCAAATGTTGCATTATGTATTTCTGGAACTGTGGCCGTAAACTATTTACTGCCTGTGTTAGTTCTCAGGAAAATACAATACATTGCAAGCCTACGCTTTCTAGAAATATCTTATGACCGGAAATCCCAAAATAACTAGATAACACAACAATGACAATTATTTAAATCCATGCTAGCCAACGTCGAATAACAAATAAATAAAGAACAGCACAAACATTTGCAAAAATCGAATGTCTACTTTTTATACCACCCAAAAATAACGCCATTAGGAACCGGCACTACATTACTGCCGGCAGCCGAGATTAAAAAAATCAGCCGCCGGCACCCAAAATGGACACCGGCGGCGGTAATAAGTTGTGTAGTATACCTACCACAACTACTAAGTACGACTAATTTCAAGAGCGAACCCAGTTATTCGGGATACCCCTAAAGCCGTCGCCCCGTTGCTTGTATCGACCTCTGCCGGGCCTCCCCCAGGTAACTGTGGGTCTCACCTGGATGGGGTCAGGGCGCACGGGTAGCGTGAAACAAATCGGGTGCCCCTACAGACACACCATATAAACAGCCACACACCAAAAGCTGCCGCGGAGATAAAGTCCCCGCGGCCTATGTTTAACAAGCGCAATGCGCGCCCCAATGACCGGCCCGTAGTCACGGGCCGCGAATTGCTACCACGGGTAGGGGGCCACTGCCCCGATCCCGCTTCCTCGCGCCCCTTGCGGGGCGCGTAGACGATTATACAGGGGCTACCCCTACACGGATAGGTTAGGTTCGAAGGGGATGACGGGGGCTAGAGTGAGCGAGCGAAGCCCCCGTCATCCCCTTCGTGTTAGGTTACTTTAAATCCTGCAGACAGAAATATAACCGCTCTGCGGGGCTCCGTTGACTCTACTTTGGGAACACAAACAACCTTACAAACATCCCCTTAACTTTTTCATTGAAAATGAAAGTGGGTGACGACTAATCGTCTCATGAAGAGTTTGAAGAGGCCTTGAAGGTGTTTAAAAACAGTATATAGTCGGCGCGCCGCCAGCTAGTTTGGTAACCGGCGCCGGCAGCGGTGGCACTCCCTTTTTATAATATAATAAAAAAATAGTTTCCTTCTATGCGCCAAATAATCGTAACGATGCTAAAACTGAAAATATAATATTTTTGGAAAAAGTGAGTGTAAGTCATCCTAGGAACAATATCAAAATGGCGTTTTTAGAATTTTTGTCTGTTTTTCGTTTGTATGTTTGAGCTTCACGCCAGTGCCACTGGACAGAGCCAATCGAAAGGCAGCCACATCCGTTAAAGAACGGCAGCCTTATTGTCTAACTCAACTGGTAATGGACATGGACTTCATTTTTGACATTTGAAACCTAGCCTGGACTTCAATTGTCACTTTCGTATTGTGTAAATAGCTGTCACATACAACACCATTACCAGCGAAATTCAAACCCAGTGAATGAATGGAACTTCGTATTATGGCTGATTTTGGTATTGCGTAACACCGAAATGAATTTCAGTAGCAAATTCAAGCCCATGTGAAATGTCAAATGAAGCAGGGAGCTCATTCGAATCTTGTTTGAAGTGTTTTGGTAAATTTTTTATCAAAATAAGAAAATTGTGGTGAACATTGTATTAGAAGAATAAGAAATAAATTCCTACCTAATATCTCAGAAGTAATTATTAATCATCTGAACACCCTTTTTTAGTAGATAGGTGCATTCATTTCGGCAAAGAAACTAGGTACTTTTCTTGCAGGCATTCTGAAATAGCCATACTATCTTAGCACTGTTGTGTTGAACATTGTATTAGAAGCGTTTGAAGAATAAGAAATAACTTCCTACCTAATATCTCAGAAGTAATTATTAATCATCTGAACACCTGTAATTGAGTAGATAGGTGCATTCATTTCGGCAAAGAATCTGCTTTTCTTGCAGGCATTCTGAAATAGCCATACTATTATATTATCGCACTGTTGTGTAACAACATAACAACTTTTGTAACGCATAAAATCGGTAGTAACTTTTTATTTTGAAACGAATCTTCAGCAAAAAAATTCACACAACACCAACGACTACAAAATAAACCGCGATCTTTTGACCATAGACTATACACAGACTACTCCAACAGTGAGTGACGTGCGTTTCGTTACTATTTTTTTAGTAAACTTACTGACAAAATACGTGATTAAATTGCAAATAATGACAAAAATAATGCACAGGCTGTGTTTTTACAGCATAATAAATATAATTACCGTTTTTGCAACTACTAAAACAACTAAATTGCAAATAGTACCATGGCACTATTAGTAGTCCTACTTGCATTAACGAAACGCAAAAACTTGGAAATTGGATTCACACGGATCATTCATTCCGAAACCGAAGACCAGTTGAATACCTTAGACAATACCGATAACATTCTGACTGGGTCGACCACTGGTAATCGACTTCAAGTTCACTGGTAATGGATTTCAAGTTAGACAATAAGGCTGCTGGTCAGGTTATACGGTAGGTATAAATTATTATGCTATCGAATCTGAATGATAAGCAGTAAACTTATCTATATATTATAAAGAGGTAGAATTTGTTTGTTTGTTTGTTTGTATGTAGGAGGTAATCTCCGAAATTACTCATCCGATTTCAAAAATTCTTTCACCAATAGGAAGCTACGTTATCCCTGAGTGCTATAGGCTATATTTTGGGATGAAAAAATTAGGGATCCGTAAATTAACGGGAGCGAAGCCGCGAGCAAAAGCTAGTTAGAAATAAATGTGATTAGATTAAAAAATTGGAGTACATATACATTATTTAGTTGTTGGACACTATGTTATTTTCCGACTACCACACGGATGTTATGATAGTTTTATATAATTATAAAGATTCTCTTTAATAATAAAAAGCGCGGAAATGTTAGTACCTATTTGGTGCCTGTCATAGGATAATCTTTGTTTTTACGTTATCACGATCATTTTAACTCTGAAGTAGAATTCCTAAAAGACAAACAAACTTACTTGATCCCTTTAGGATAGCCCTTTTTCCATTAGCCCTTCAGAGAAGAGACAAAAATAATTGTACATTTTGGAGAGTCCATTGTGCTCTTTTGAAAGGAACAGTTTTTTTTACAAGCTGGCCTATTTTTAAAAAATCTTTTTAGGCAAAGGCATTCAAAAGGATTCGGTGTTTATGAATTTTACTTTATGAATGCTAACTGTAAGAAAGAGTACAAAATATTTCTGAAGTAAAATTCTTCTAGAACTTCCTTTTGTATATTATTACATTCAGCCATGCTCCTGTATACCTACTTAAACAGCGGGTTACGCCACAACATTTAGGAATTAATTTATTTATATTTTAAATATTGCAGTCTACGGAGGCCCGTAGGTACTTATTAGTGGTGTATCGAATGTTCGTTTTCCCACATTCGCGGACGCGAATGCGAATATAATTTTTTGAAATAATTATGGCGCCAAAAATATGCAATTACCATCTTTCGACCGGCTATGTTGAAACAGAAAGTAGCCGATACTGCATGAAGTAAAAAATTCGTGATTGCTCGCTTTTTGACTGAATTTGACTGATCATAATTTTCTCGTCAATTAGATTTGAGTCAAGTAAATAAATTCCCAGCACCTCACGTTCAGCAGCCGCACAAAACAAAGCAGGCAAGTTAAACAGCTAAGTATTCCTTCTATTGCATTACATATTAACACCTAAATATTTAATTTTATTATTTCTACAGGAATTCCAAGGAATGAGCCTCCCAAGTCAGCATTCCTTTGGGCTTGTAGTTTAATATTTAATTTGTTAATAAGACAAAGTGAACTCATCATTCCGCAGAACCGAAGTGGTACAGACATTTTGGCGCCCTTGGAAGTAAATTAATTCGGACTAGAGAGGCACTTTCTTTGTAAAAAATATCGATGTTTTAAATAATTTCGTAACCAACTTAGTTTAAATCTGAACTATTTTATCACAAGTCGATTGATTCTGCCCTCAAAATTATGAAAAGATTTTATCGATATAACAATAGTAGTAAAGTGTAAGAGGGGCCATCGCCCCTCTTACACGAGAGTTTGAATACAGTGTTGTCGGCGAAATGTAGATATAAATCAGTACATAAGCACTTCTTCCTACGCCTCCGGGGAAGACAACATTGACATGTGTGACTTTATCGATGTTTCTAATTCAAGCAGATATAACTTGGAATTCCATCAATGCTTTGCTAGGGACTTATATTCAAGAACGAACAGCTTTGGTCTTTACCATGGGCCACATTTCCAGATGAGATGTTTAGAGCGTATTCTGATATTTAATTAGCCTGTCTATACAAGGATTATTATAATAAGTCCCAATTTTCAGCAGCCTACGAGTGAGACTGTTGTTAGAATTAATTTTTTGAGTTCCAATTTCATAATTATCTTCTTCATTTTATATTTTTATGCATAGGTTATTTAATCTTCTTATTAATATAGTTATTCAGAAAAAAAAAAACGAACAAGAATCGGTAAAAATATCGATACTTTTTCGCGCCTCTCTAATTTTATTATCTTCCAACAAAACTCACCATTTGGAGCGATTCACAGCGGCGTAATTACTGATTCAATCCCAATCATGACGGCCGCTAGAGGTGCACCCTTTGTGCCTTCGCCGTCGTCATATTGCTAATTAGTTCCGTAATTAGCCCTTTTATATTGTTGCCAACATAATTTATAATCTCTGACAGATTTTCTTTAATAAAATATAATGTTTGGTAATAATTACCAGTTTCAAACAGAAATTAGAGGCTTTTGTTCTGACAGCGCTGTAAAATCGAGAATACGGTTTTTTTTTGGCGGGAAATTATACAGTGAAGTTCGGTGTTTAATAAAATTATTCTAAAAACGACTCATAGTGGACATTATTACATAAAATTGGTGTAGTTTTGTGTCGTAAGTGTCTGCATTAGTGAACATTATGTGGAATAATTTAAATAATCACATAGGGAGTGCCATTGAGAATTTTATTGTGAAATACGCCACCTCATAGTATCCTCACACAGGCAGGTGTGTGAAAGAAATGTATAGAGATTTGTCTCCAGAAACTCCGAAGCAATGGAATGTGTCACACCAGCATTGAATTACTTTAATTAAGAAAAAATACTTAAGTTAGGCCTTAGGACTAAAATAATTAAAAAAAAAGAGAATGATTGTAGTTTATGAAACTGTTACGTAATAGGGGTAATTAAAACATGAGTGTGAGTTTAAACACCGAGCCGTAGGCGAGATTTTAATAGTATCACACGAGTGTTTCAAAACCTAGTTATGTGCAGTTTCATACACTACTTTATCTAAACTCATGCAATTTAAATAAAAAACCAAAGTTAAAAAAAAGAATATTCTGGCGCCAAAGCTCGAAGCCCACCGCGCATGCGCCTTAGGCGTGAATGATATAGAAACGCGGCGTAAGTGACATAGAAACGGCGTGAATTACACAGAAAAGAATGCCGCAAGGAAAAGGAGGGACGAAAAAAAAATGGACCCTGTTTCCGATGCCGCTGGGCTACTATTTTTTTAAATGTTTTTTTTGTAGGTCCTCTTAAAAGTGTGATTTATATGTATACTAGCTGTACCCGGGCATGCGTTGCAATGCACTTTTTCCTACTTACTACCTACCTACTACTTACCTACTACCGACCTTAAAAACAACAAAAATAGTAACAAAAAGTTAAAACCATTTTCATGCATGCGGTAAACAAATGAAGAATAAGGACATACTGAGATAATTTCGTTTTTTTTTAAATACCAAATTTTTATTTCATAAGAATTTTCTCATGACAATTAGGAACACAAAAAAACAAATGCGAAATCGAACCAGCCGCTCACGCGTGATGCTGTGACCAAGGGAAATAGGGATTCATTTTATATAGATAGATAGATGAATGAATAAAGGAAATAATAATGGTAATTAAAGCACGGCAAGGTAATAAGATTCCCAGCTAAAAATACGCTACGTCCATTCGGGAAAGCTAGCCAAAAGTGAACGTTTTTAATGGGCATGATATATCACGACTGTAATCTCCGAAGGGTTCGGCAGAGGTGTAGGTATAGTATTATTGATAATATCGATACATCAATTGTCAAGACTAGGGCTGCAACAAAATTCATTAGTTGTTTACTTTTCACCGCCAAATCAGTTCAATTGTACACTTAATAGCCTCTAATAAACGAACAGTAATAGGAATAGAATGTCTAAATTTACCGACTTTATTGCGATTGACGTAAACTTTGACGTATGTAGTTAGTGTTAAATAGTTGCATGGATCGGTCATTGCGCAGGTTTACAAAGTATTTTTACCTATTTTTGTCGCCAAGTTTTGTTGTGATCAGGTTTGAAAGGTACAGGTGTCGGTTAAATAAAAAATATGCTGAGGCAACCCTAATATTAGCTCTGTCTACATTCTATGTCATATATTTGGGCTCGTGCCGGAATTCAACCTGTACGGTTTATGTACATTCATGTTGTTAAGCTGAACAAGCAAATCGTTCATTCATTTAAATCGAAATAATTATGTTTCGAGCGAGTGTGCATTTCAACTATCACGCGAAACAGACGTATGTGAGCATCGCCAAACTTGACTATACCTAAGCGATTAACTGTAACTAGTGAACCAAAGAGAATGTAACTAGTAGTGAACAATCAACTTTTCGTTACTGTATGAAGAATCATCAGTCTAAAGGCTCATTTACATGGAGATAGTTTTTCGAAGCGAGTGGCATGCTATCTCTGTTTTAATGGTAGAGAAAGACTAAGACAGAACGATTCTCGCTTCGAGATACTATCCTCGTGTAAATTAGCCTTTAGTCACACCCGCAACTATCTACAATTACTAAAATTTAAAGACAAACACAAGTATAGTGTACATTCATACAAGACTGTACAGAACCAGCAACTCATTGAGCAGTAAGTAGTGTGAGAGTTCGCCCGCGTGGATGTCGTTTATCGCGTATCTGTATTTTTCGGGACAAAAGTAGTCTATGTCCTTCTCCAGGTTTCAGACTATCTCTGTACAAAGTTTCATTAAAATCGGTTCAGCGGTTTCGGCGTGAAAGCGTAACAGACAGACAGACAGAGTTACTTTCACATTTATAATAAGTAGGGATAGTACGGATTCTGCCAACGTTCAGAGCGATTACGCACTGCATCCGATCCGAATCCGTGAAAATACCGATCTAGAGTAAACATCTCGGACCGAATTCGGATCTTGCTTACGCACTATTCTGTTCTCTGATTCAAATTCAAACAATTTAGGGGCCATCTTTGGCATATCCAAAGATTAAAAAAAAAAAAAAAAAAAAAGTTAAAAATAATGCAAAGTTTAAAAACTCAAATGTTCAGCTACTTTTGATGCTGACTGTACTACGGCTACTTCGGTCCGTCAATTGTTTTTCCGAATTAGAAACTCACGGATGACGGATAGAAATCGGATGACGGATGCCGGTTGTAGTGCATAAACTACCGTACAAATAGTTCTATGGCTACTTCGGTCCGTCAATTGTTCTTCCGAATTAGAAACTCACGGATGACGGATAGAAATCGGATGACGGATGCCGGATGTAGTGCGTAAACTACCATACAAATAGTTCTATGGCTACTTCGGAACGTATTTTCACGGATTCGGATCGGATGCAGTGCGTAACTAACCGCTATCAAGGTTGAAAAAGTCACTGTGATAAGTAGGTACAGTATCGGTCAAAAGTCCAGTAGCAATCTCACAAAGCTATTGATAATCAAAACCAGTCGCACTTATGACCTTCTTCTATAAAGACATTTCAAACACATACACACACACACACCCGTATGTCGCACTCTTTCATCATGAGTCAATCAGAAAGAGCGCGGTATATAATAATTTGTTTTAAGTAGTTGGCTGACGTGTGGATACTGGATTTGAAACAAAATGAATCTTAATAAATGAAATATATCACAAAAGATGAGGGTAGATTTGAAACAAAATGAATTTGCTGGATTGAATAAAATAGTATGACGTTGTTGGTCGGTGAACTTAATTACGAGTGTTTGTGTTATTGCTATTAGTGGTTTTTTGTTTGAATATCTTAATTCAAAATGCAAGCAAATATAAGTATTGAAGACAGGGCAAACATTGTCGCCTTGCATAGAAATGGACTTAATATATCTCAAATTTCCAATGAAACCGGCTTATGTGTAAGTTATTTTTTAAATATTATGTGAGGATAGTTGTGAACGGTGTATGATTTCCTTGTTAATAAATCGGTAGTTACAAGTGTGTAATAAATTGTTATTTTTGTTTTAGAGAAATACTGTGAGGCGTTGGGTTAAGAGATCTGAGGAAGAAGATAGTCTGAAGAGTCGTGTAAGAAGTGGAAGGCCGCCGCTTATTAACCACTCTCAGCGACGTTTTATGGTGGAAGAATATGAAACGAATGGTTTCACACCAACTAGACGCTTTGCAGAACAATTTGATGCGTCATTGCGCACTGTTCGCCGCGCACTCCATGCCGAAGGTTTGCATCACCGAAAACCGGCAAAAAAACCGTTTTTGACGCAAAGGCATAAAGAGGAACGATTGCGTTTTGCTCGGGAATATTTAAATTTTAACTGGGAGACTACAATATTTTCTGATGAAAAGACTTTCAAATCTTGTCAGAAAGGAAGACTTCATTTATGGCGTAAGAACAATACTCGTTGGTCTGACAACAATATTATTCCTAATACGGAATCAGGTAGAATAAGTGTGAATATGTGGGGGTGGATTAGTGCCCAAGGGCCGGGTGAGTTGGGATTTATACCTACGCGTGCCAACAGCTCCAATTACGTCGAAGTCTTGAACGACATAATGTTACCTACTGTGCGTAATATTTACCCATCACAAGACTGTACTGAAATTAGTTTTGTTCAAGATAATTGTCCAATACATCGTGCCAGTATTGTTCGTGAATGGTTTAGTAAGCATTCGGATATTAAAGTTATTCCGTGGCCAGCACGATCCCCTGATCTAAACCCCTTTGAAAATATATGGGGTTTAATGGTGCAAAGATGGGAAGCACGAGACGAGAAATGTCCTGAGCATCTCAAGTCCCACTGCATGCAATTGTGGGATAGTTTACGTGGCACAGATATATGTGCAAATATTGTGGGCTCCATGCGTCGACGTCTTTTAAGCTGCATTGATAATAATGGAGGCCACACTAAATATTAATCTCTCAATCACCCACCGTAAACATAGACACAATAGATAAAAAATAGCGGCGGTAGATTGGCGTGCCACCCGATACGATGACAGTTAATTAAACAACTTAGATTATTTATTTTTTACAATGAATGTGTTGGCTGTAATAGTATTAAGTTAGTTTATGATTGTATAAGATTGAGGTTAAGTTTCAATCTTCTTTTCGTCAAGAAAACGAACGCTTAAGCTATAATCTCAAAACACACATAGATCAATTTAGTGTAGCGGTTTATTCATTTTGTTTGTAATATTATAAGCGTCGTAAATAAATATTGTTGTTTTATTACCACACTTTTTTATTCTGAGCCCTACTTAATGCTAAATAAAAAAACGGTAAAATAATCAGGTGATTATTTCACTGTTCTTTTAATTGCTAATATTTATTTTATTCCTATTTTCAATACTATTAATATTTAACTTCGTTAAATATAATTCCTACTGTTGCAATAATAAAAAAACAATGTAAAAAGAGAATCTTTTCTTGGGGATCGATCGCACTGTCTGTGTTTATCAGTCCGTTGCCTTGGTTTTTCAACTGACGAGCCTTATTAATCTTACGCGAATTTTAACAATATACTGAACCGGCCAATATCACGCGGTTACTGCCTGTCAAAAGATGACGATACGACGACGATGGACTATGTGTGTGTGGTGAGGTCCATTAGTAATAAGGTTGAGTGCGTTAAGACCATCACTCACACAAACAGACGTACGCACGCTACGTTCATAGGAATATGATCATTAAGGTGTTGCTGCACTTATGACCGCTGACTGTACCTACGAAATGTCACAACCGTTTAGAATATTTGCACTGACTGTAAATCAGTCATCAGTGATCATTTAAAGCGCCCCTTGCGACTGACTGACATTGTAAAATACGATAAATAAGATAACAAATAAAATATAACAAGCCGATATAAAATAAAAGAATATTCACAATACATGTTCTAATAATAGTCTGTCACTGAGAAGGCTTACGGGCAGAATAGCCTGTCGTATTTGAATGATCGGCTCTTTATTCCATTTTATGGATATTATTTCCAATACTGCGTTATGATTCAGTTCGAAAGATTTATTAGTTTGATATTCTAGTAAATAGACGACGGATTGGCAAAATTGCATTATATAAGTAGTCCAGTCAAAGTAGACATTTTACTTCAGAATAATTCGAATGAAGCTGAAAATTGGTACAGAAAAGTTATTCAATGTCAATCAATTTTGTTTAAACTATTATGACAATAAGGCCGTAGCCCCATGTCCACGGTGCGGCGCCGGCCGCCGTGTAAAGCGCCGCAGCACGGTGCCGCGCACGGTGCCGTGTACGGCGTCGTGTACGGCGTCATGTACGGCGCCGCGTACGGCGCGGTGTACGGTGCACCTCACGTTAATTCCGTGGCTGGCGTGAATATGACATGTCTAAAATTGCAATTTTTCAGGGCGGATATTTTAAAGTTTTGACCTCTTCTGGTAAATTGGTAAATTAGTCGGCACCGTACGCGCCTTCACACGGCGGCCGGCGCCACACCGTAGACATAGGGTGACGGCCTAACACTTACCGTTTAAGAGATATTTCCGAATAACTGATTTTTAACTTGGAAAATGCAATATGCAACTGAAACCGATACTCCGATTGTATCGGTTTGGGTTGCATGTTGTGTTTTAATCACTTCTTCTGCATGTGCATATATTTGCGGGCGCGATGGCGGTACTGCTTACTGGCATCCAAGCTAGCAATCTAGTTTGGCGGAATTGAAGCTAAATATTGTGATGTCGTGGTAGCCCGGAGATTACAGACCCGCTTGCCAACGGGGCGTCTTACGTAGGCGATTCAAATTGACGCCAATTGCGATGCGATCCGATGCGGTGACACGCGAATTCAATGCGATGCGGCGGCGTTGTCCTACGAGCTCGCGAACCGCCCGCTTTGCGCCGCCATCATTCAGTAGCACTGTATAATACGGCCGACGTATCTTGGCGAGTCTGAAAGACAATATCGTTTCTAAAAGATTCATAGAGCAGCCAAACAACTAACTTCAGACTCGCCAAGATACGTCGGCCGTATTGTGCGGCACCGCATCCAGTTCGCGCGAAAATATCAAGCTAACTTATCGCGTTCGCTTCGTTTCGCGCCGCGCCGCACCGCACTCCACGTGCGTTTGGTTACGTAGGCCACTTCAATAGGTATCGACTGTTTGTTGTTTTCACGTCGCACCGCGCCGAGTCGCGTCGCTTCTAGATCGCTCACGTAGGATGCCGCGTAAGCATCGGGATTGCAGATTGACTGCCGAGTCAATCACTTATCGCCGAAATATTTTGTGGTAGGTCACCGATACCACAGTAGACATACCGATACTGTAGGTCACTCAGACCCATGGAATGTAATTGTAATATATTACTAGCTTTTGCCCGCAGCTTCGCTTGCGTGAAATTTTGAACCCGTTAAGTGACGATTTTCCATACAAACTTTCATCCCCTATTTCACCCCCTTAGGGGTAGAATTTCCAAAAATCCTTTCTTAGCGGACGTCTCCTAGCTATAAACTACCTCTCTGCCAAATTTCATCTTCATACATCTAGCGGTTTCCGATATTTCGTGATGAGCGAGTGAGTGAGTGACCTTTCGCTTTTATATATTTAGATTCCACATTATAATGGGAGTATTATACCAAAAATGTTTTAACCAGCTCAAAATTCTCAGATCCGACAGACAAAACTGTTACGTGGTTTTCCATAAGTACGTTTGACATTGACGTCACGGCTACCTGTGGCTTCGACCCGGAATATTAGAGCAACTGAGCGTGGAATTAAGTACTAAAGGGTACGGCAGAAGCTGAAATAATTTGAATTCACCCCTAAGCTGTTCGCGTCAGCTGCAGTAAATGCTGTTATTCCATCAGGTGTTTTATTAAATTCCTATTGCAGCTACTAAGTATTTTTTTTACTCCGGTATCAAAAGATACTTTCAAAGAAGTTGCCGATAGGGTTGATATATTTCTCAGTTCTCTAAAATAAATTTTAAATAATGTTATACTCAGTTTTGTTCAAATGTAAGAACCAGGGTATTCGCATTGTTATATCAATGACCATTATACAGGGTTATTGGAAAAACACTAAAAACCTCTCAAAAGGTCATTGTACTCTTTGGAATTACGGCTCCTCATCTTCCGTGCGGAAGATGTCCGGTCCTTTGGAAGGCATACACGGGGACACAGGTCCAACGCGCAGAGGCCCCTTTGAGAACTTTAATCTAAAATGGGGTGGGACACCAACCGGGGACTATCCACGGCTGCACTATTGGAGTACAGTCATGGACCATCCCAGGTGGGCGCAATACTATTGTGAAATATGGTAAAAATAAAACTGGTCTATGGGAGGGGGTGTTAAATGGACTATTTAACTTCTATTGCCGGAAGAAAACGGCGTCTGCCTTTCAAGTTTGAAATTGAATTGTGTTGGCAGACGGTGACTCGCCAGCTCACTAGCTGGGCCCCCTGAAAAGCCGCCAGTACATAGGCGAAGGGGGCAACAAACGTGTGAGCGGCTAGAGGTGTAGAGAGGTGTGGCCCCGGTTTCGCCGTCGCGGGTCTAAAAGACCCGGAGTGGGTTTCCCCGCTATTACGCCATTAGACACTTCCACCCCCGAGCATATACTTAGCTCTGGCGGCCCCTCTCTGGCCGGCCAATAAAGGCAAGCCAGAGTTGAGAATCCTGCGGGCACTCTTGGGGTTCCACTCCAGCCAGCCAATAAAGGCAAACTGGAGACGAGGACCTGACCGACTCTCTGAGGCAATAAGGTCATTGTACTCATTATTATGAACAACTTTTTACTACGGGATCAAAAAAGAAATCGCAAAAAAAAATCAACTGTTCCCTGCATTTATGTTCGCATAACTCGTCAAAATGTAGGGAACAGCAGATTTTTTTTTCGCGATTTCAGTTTTGGTCCCATAGTAAACATTGTTCATAATGATGAGTATATTGACCCCTTAAGAGCTTGGGCGTTATTTAAGTTACACCTTGTAGATTTAGAATTAATTTATTCACTTGACAGACAGATCTGTGTTGCTGGGGAGTTTGTTGCGCCGTTTCTTCTTCGCAGCAAAAACACTAGGAAGCGGTGAAGGGCGGGCGTTTTAGGGGGCTGTATTTTATAACATTGACGTTCAAAAAGAACTGAGTAACAGCGGTTAGCACTGCATCCGATCCGAATCCGTGAAAATACGTTCCGAAGTAGCCATAGAACTATTTGTATGGTAGTTTACGCACTACATCCGGCATCCGTCATCCGATTTCTATCCGTCATCCGTGAGTTTCTAATTCGGAAGAACAATTGACGGACCGAAGTAGCCGTAGTACTGTTTGTATGAACGCTTTCGCATTACCTCGGATTCAAATCAGACGCCAAACGGATATGCCAAAGATGGCCCCTGAATTGTTTGAATTTGAATCAGAGATCGGAATAGTGCGTAAGCAACATCCGAATTCGGTCCGAGATTTTTACTCTAGATCGGTATTTTCATGTATTCGGATCGGATGCAGTGCGTAACGCAATATCCGAATTCGGTCCGAGTTTTTTATATCCTTATTTTCACGGATTCGGATCGGATGCAGTGCGTAATCGCTCTAAGGCTGCCTTTCCACTAGAGATGTGCTATGCAATGTTGCTATGGATACGTTTGGTATCCACCAATCATATCCATTGGTCCACATAGCATAGCACTAGTGGAAACTGATTCAACTAAGCTACGTTTTTATATGGACGGATGCGTGCTGTGGATGCGTGCTATGGATGGTCGCGAGTGGTGTAGCTATGTGCAGATAGATGCATTCCCTATTGTCGATACGTCGCATAGCTCGAGCTGCGCATCTTTCTCGCAGAGCTATCTTGCGGCGGCGCATTTTCATAGCACATCTTACTCGCTCCGCTACATAGCTTAGCGTCAGTGGAAACGGTCACATAGTTTCGTAGCTTAGCTTTTACATTCTCGCAGCATAGCTGCATAGCACATCTCTGGTGGAAAGGCACCCTGATTCTTGTCTATTTTGAATAAACGAGTTCTAATGTTTGACTTCCTCAGACGAACTCTTTCACAACAATTTACATAATCCAGCACCCTTGTTGAAACGGCCACGAAGTCTTTGAAAGTATAAATTATACAAAATTGAAGAAAAACATCAACTTCCACGCTCAGTGGCTGGCAATTGAAATTTGCTTTGACCCGGAATGTGAGAGACATTCCAAATAGAAGCCACAGGTAGCTGTGACGTCACTGTCAGACGTACGAAAAATCAGAGCTTGTTTACTCTGCCGGATTACTCAGAATAGGGAGGATTATTTAGCGATGGCGTTATTCCCAGAGGCTCCGTTGAAGTTGTTCCATGATGGGACTACTGGGTTTTTCTTTCCCAGAGGTTCAGTGTCATTTCTATCTACGTTGTTGACCCGGATTTGTTTGAATTTCATTGTTTAACCTTAATTTTTGAAAAAAAAAACTTTTTGCAAAGGGGTGCGTGAAAAGAGCCTCCACGAGTGACGATACTTCAGTACGTCCGGTGCACCCTGGGCAGTCAGCCTCGCTACCAACCTTGCTGACTGGCTAATCTTTTCACCACGGTATGAGCTATTCTCGTATAGTTCGTGCCGACACGATAGAAGACTTTTTGCAACAAAACGCGTACCCTAGCAAAAAGAATGTCGAAAATCGTTAGAGCGTGATAGAGAATTAGTTATCGAGTTTTTGAGAAATTAAATTCCCAGTACTCCAGTTAACTAAACCTCTGGGAATGAAAATCCCATAAGTCCAGTTAATGGAACCTCTGGGAAAGAAAAACCCAGTAGTTCCATCATGGAACAACTTCAACGGAACCTCTGGGAATACACGAGCGATGGCAGGTACTTATGATTATATGCTGTTTTTTTTTTGTAATTCGGGAGCGGCGCCAGACACAGTCAACGAAAAGGGTTGATTTTTACTTAGGTATGGACAATTATTTTAAAAGACTCACTTAACTTATAAAAAATTGTATTAGGTATACAGTGTGAGTATAGAAGAATAGTATTATAATAAAGTGCTTATATGAAATTGGGTGAAACAGGACATCATTTAAAAAAAAGGGAAAAACAAACATTTATTGAAGATAACACAAAAAAAAAACAGATTTTCCGTAAACTTCCTTATTTTTAAATGACGGTGTTTTTTTGCTAAATTGTCTTTCATTGTCATTACATGTTATTTACAATCATTAGGTACGGTTTTTGTTTTAACATGCTATATATAGATAGACCACTTGGTTAAAAAAAATACAATAAAAAGAGTTAACGTTTATAAAACCAACTTTTTTTTTGTTTTTATTTTTTTATTTTTCCTCTCTATTAAATTTCTTGTTTCAACAAATCCGAGACGGGCTGCAAACTGCAGACTGCAACCGCAGACTGCAAGTCGCCATCGGAATAGCGCCTTTAAGGTGTGCACTTTAAAGGTG
Organism: Amphipyra tragopoginis; assembly: GCA_905220435.1. Taxonomy (NCBI): domain Eukaryota; kingdom Metazoa; phylum Arthropoda; class Insecta; order Lepidoptera; family Noctuidae; genus Amphipyra; species Amphipyra tragopoginis. The sequence continues at coordinate 10,900,368 of HG992011.1, forward strand.
CTATTCCGACAGCTACTCGTACTGCAAAACTGCAACCGCAGACCGCACCGTAAGCGATACTACTTTTGCAGTTTGCGGTCTGCAGCCCGTCTCGGACTTGTACCTTTATGGAGACTCACACTGTATTTGTATTTTAATTGCTATACTTATTAATTACATCCTTTCTTTTCTAAGTACATTTCATAGCTCGTTTATATCTCATGTATTATTAAAAATCTCACCAACATATCAACCAGTCTCACATCTGCAAATGTCCGGGACGCTGAACATATTGCATTACGACAACTCGTGTCCCGCCATTTTCTGTGATTTATCGCTTTAATACTGCCCCCATACTGTCCCATACATTAATGCTGGGCGACAGAGCTGTGCCTATATGGATGCAAATGAAAATGCAGCGTGGAGCAAATTGTTCCTCTCTGATAATCGAATATCCCGAATTAATCCCGTGTAAAACCGGGCTTGAATATAATACTTCCTCACAACACGCTGGGAACACACGCGCGTTATAAAATTCAACAAAATTCAGCACGCTTGGTGGTAGGATGTATACCAGGGATGCACAGACCGCGGCCCGCGGGCCGCATGCGGCCTTCCGTCGATATACATGCGGTGCGCCAGCGAATTAAACTCTTAGGCCGCAAATTCGGAGCGGCGTGGCGTGAAGCGGGCGTTTTTGTAAGCATACAGACTAGTGGTTGAAGTGTCTTCGTAATAGCGTTTCCAGCGTGCAGCTAAATGTATGCACGCTCAATACAATGCTCGAACGCCCCGCCACGACCCGCCGCTCTGAATATACGGCCTTAAATTATGCGTTTGTATGAAAATACTGCATTCTATCAGTAATGGCCAGCTTTATCTTCTGAATAAAGACTTTGAATTTTATCAAAAGCTAACACTACGATACTTATATTTCTTAAAAAATCTAATTTCAACTTTTATATTGTTTTTAATTGTGGTGGCCCGCCTTTAGCTCGTAGTCCGCTCGAGTGGCCCCGAGTCCGAATAAGTCTGTGCATCCCTGATATAGATTATATACGGTCTGCCTGACTAGCTACCACCCTCACATTAAAGTCCGGCGCGAAGCAGTTTACTGTGTTCCGTCGTGTGTGTGTTGGAGCCAGAGGGGTATAGGGGAATCCTTCTATGTCTCTGTTACTTGGATTCGTGTGCTCCATCTTAGACCCTGTCTGCGTTTATCATCAGGTGCGGCGACTAAGGGCAAACGCGATCAAGTCAAACAATAAAAAAAGTCATTATTCTCATTTCATACCTTTCCTACTTCTGAGAAGAATCTGATCCTAATCTCACTAGACTCAGTCTGGAATCAGTAAGGCCTTTTTCAACGGCACGTGACACGACAGGACAAAATGTATTGATGACTCCAAGTGCCATATTCTATGAACCGTCGTCCACCACACTATACCTTATTTAGTATAAAATTAGACAACAATGATTTTAAAATATAAAAAAACCCCAACGCAAATAACGAAACAGCTGATGACCCTGAAACGGCTGAACCGATTTTGATAAAACATGTTAAAGTTAAGAACCACCGCTAGAAAACCAGCTTTGAAATAAAAAAAACCGCACCTAAATCGGTTCACCCGTTTAAGAGCTATGGTGCCACAGACAGACACACATAGCGGTCAAACTTATAACACCCCTCTTTTTGCGTCGGGGGTTAAAAATAAGACCTATTTTAGCAAAAAAAGGAAATATTTACAGAAATAAGCAACATTTTTATTTCCAGCAGGGGTTCAAAACAGTACCTATAATGTTTTATGGAATTTAACGATCAATAAGTTAAAATTCTACTTGAAAAAATGGTTCAAAAGATATTCGGTCTAAGCGGGCTACTTTTGTCTAATTTTAAATGAAATAGAGCAGGAGTGCTTAGACTTATAGGGCCTTATTACAAAAGATAGTTTAAACCAAGACAAAGGTAAACCCAGCTTTAAAATATACCCATCACTTTCTTATGTCATATAACAAAAATAGACCCCTATTTTAAAACCTAGGTTTTTCTTCGACCATCTTTTGTAATAAAGGGGATAATGTCAGCGATCTCAAAATATTTTGGCAGCGATCGACTGCCCCCATATCATCCGCGTACTTTTCATAGGACTGACAACATGAACTCTCTGCCCGCCACAATTAGGCTCAAAATCGCACGCCCGGCGAAATAGAATGAGTAATTTTATGTGTGTTTACCTAAATATGCGTAAATATTATTACGACAGGTATACTAAAATGAGACTACTACGATACTTTCAAGGTAGAGTATTTAGTACTTTTCGGAAATTCCCGTGATAGACTCGTAAAGCACTTGCGATCGACTGTTTTTTGCCCTTGTGGACCGTTTCTATGTAACCGGGCAGTTATTGGCGAGACCTGAAGGCTCAATTTAAAGAGAGAAGAGTGAAATGGAAGCGACGAAATTGTACATAGCATAATGGGATGGGAGATACCAGGTTGATGATGACGATGATTAATATACACTGACTATAGCAAGTGTTTTGATCGTATAGATCACCGCGTACTTCTTCAGAAGCTACTATCTGCGGGAATACACGGTGACCTATTTCGATGGTTCTCTTCGTACATTGACAATCGGACCCAGGCTGTAGTTCTGCGTAGTTATACTTCCAAATGGAACTCTGTCCCATCCGGAGTACCTCAGGGTTCGATCTTGGGGCCTTTATTGTTTACAATATTTATCTTAGATATTAAAAACTGCTTCAAAAATTCACATATTCTACTATATGCAGATGATATGAAGGTCCTCAAGTTGGTACGCACTTTATCTGATACTGTGCAACTTCAGTCAGATGTTGACAGGTTTATATCGTACTGTAAAAATAATAAATTGCACCTGAATGTTTCCAAGTGTTACCAAGTAGTTTTTTCTCGCCGGAATTCCTTAATTGGGCCAGGATATACGTTGGATGGCCATGTCATTACTAAAGTAAGCAGTATCAGAGATCTTGGCGTATTACATGACAGCAAACTTCTTTTTGATAGCCATATAGAATCAATTGTTAATAAACCATCTAAAGCATTGGGCTTTATTATTAGAAATTGCTCCATCTTTCGTTCTCTGAAACCCATTAAGGTTCTCTATTGCTCTTTCGTGCGCAGCCACCTCGAGTACGCTTCTCAAGTCTGGAATCCACAGTACGAGGTCTATAAATCTCGTATTGAGTCTGTCCAGAGGAAATTCATGCGGTACTTGGATTTTAAGACAAAACAATTTTCAACTGACTATGATCACCGTTGTAAGCGATACCATTTCTTGCCATTGGATACAAGGCGCAATATCGGTGATATTTGTTTTCTAGCGAACATTGCAAATGGCTCAATCGACTGTCCTGATTTACTTAGCAAAATACTTATTCGAACAAATCAAAATAACCTTAGAAAACGACCACTACTACACGCACCAACTGTATCTACAAACTACAGGCGCAACGCCTTCTGTATACGTAGTGTAAGAGCCTTTAATAATTTACCATCGCACTTGGAAATTGATGTATTTAACACTAGCGCACGTAAAATTAGAGACATTCTAAGTAGGGAATATTTTGGTGATGATAGGAAATATCGCACGGCTTGACACAATTTCTTCATTCCGTTTGTATTGTTCTTCTCTTCTTTAACATTGTGTAGTTCTGTTAGTTATGTTCATTATATTTGCTAATTGATACATATATGTGGAAGCTCGTAATTAGCAATTGTCCACAAGCATATCATAAATTATTTAAATTTGTCATTAGTCTGTAAGCTTTCTGTAAAATAAAGTAAATAAATAAATAAATAAATAATGAACATTATGTCAATTGTATAAAGTACAAACTAAATCATCATTCTCCCGCCCTTATCCCAATTTATCTGGGGTCGGTCAACATGTCTTTTTCTTCCATACTTCTCTATTAGTCGTCACCTCGGTAGTCACCCCCTTTCTAACCATATCATCATTCACACATTCTATCCATCGTTTCTTTGGTCTTCCCCTACTCTTATAGCCATCGACATTCATACTCAAAACTCTCCTCACTACATTTTCCTCATTTCTCCGTAACACGTACCCACAACTTTTCAGTTATCGGTGCCACTTTCAAACTTCCTCATATGTAGTCATTTCTTATTTTATCCATTCGTGTAACACCACACATCCCTTTTAGCATTCTCATCTCTGCTGCATGCAATTGCCTTTCATTCATCCCTTTTGTGGCCCAACATTTTGATCCAGTATCTTCCGCGGAATCCTCGTGACCTTTTTTGGCTCGTATTTAGTTTGTACTTTATACAATTGACACAAAGTTCATTATGCTATGTACAATTTCGTCGCTTCCATTCCACTCCGTGGCGGTGTAAATTGAGCCGAAGGGTTTCCAGCCAATAGGGGGGAAGTTAAATACTTAACCTAAGCTAACTACTTATGCTACACTAACATCATGACTACTAGCAACAAAACCACTAAGAGCGACCCCTAGTGGGACTCGGACTCCAGCTTAGGGCATTGATGGCTTGGTGTTGGGACAGCTTGATGAGAGCTGAATTATCGGTGTGAACGATTGTTTGAACATCCCTGAAATATAGTAGTATCACAGTGTACCTACTTACGACATACAGTGGGTCAACGCCCATTCATTTGACAGGTCTTATGAAATGTCAAAATTATGTAGGGGCGGAGGTTATGTCCCAAGTAGCAGTGTGGCTACTCGGGATATAACCTCCGCTCCTGCACTCCGCAACCCCCCACACGATTGCTCTGCGAAAATGTTCTACGTTGACCGAATGTAAGGAGTAAGATATAGGTAGACTGTGGTACTATAGTAATGTCATGTCAATATCATTTATTACGATATCCTTTCATGCTCTTCTCCATGTTTCATCGTTGGTGCGCTTCGAGGAATACCCCATTTTTTTTTTTTTTTTTTTTTTTTTAAATAAAACGTTGCCCCACACTAAGATTTCTCTTGTATCGTGGGTGCGTTTACAGACACAAATCTCACAAACAAACGCCCAGACCCGGAACAACCATCTGTAGGCCATACAAATTTTTGTTCCGTGTGGGAATCGAACCCACGACCCGCAGCGCAGAAGCCAATCGCTTAGCCACTGCACCAAACGTGTCGTCAAATAAAATAAAATATTTTAATACTTACGTTTTATTTCGCACCTTTTTTTTTCATTTTAATGAAATTAAATCCCAATGGGTCGATTTAACTACGATACTTTTTTCCCATGGTATTCTGGCCCACGCATTCGGCCAACTTTTCCACTACTGTTCCTACTGCGTGTAATTTGGGCCGCGGACGAGAGGCGAGTTTTCCCCTAAGCCTGAACAACGGGTTCATAGAAATATATGGAGTCGTCATCTATCGTGTCTCGGCTTTAGGAATCGCCCCGACGAGAAAACTTTTCAGTCTAAAATATTAACTTTAAATGTATATCTAATATTCACTTAAAAACGAAAAACATTTATCATTTGAGCCGTGTTTTTTCAGCTAAGAAATCTGCTCGACCTGTTTTCATGGGCGTTATAATTAATGTAAACAGATTATGACGGTAGGATGGGCAGCAACGCCCACCTATTGGTAATAAAGTTATCGTCAGCCAAGCAGCAAGTATCGTAATTATATCGATGTTGTGCGCCATACTCCATAATATGGGAGGTTATTCATATTTTCATTTTATGGGGTTTAGTAGTACATTAGGTAAAAGTAACTTATTTAGTCCCGAGACAGGGTTTGGCAATAGTAGATTGTATCATAAGGGAGCAAAATAATATTTTTACAGCGAGGGCGCTTTTTTGAATCCAGAGCGAAGTGAGGGATTCTAGAGTAGAATCCCGAGCATAGTGAGGGATTCTTTAGTAGAATCCTGAATGTAGCGAGGGATCCAAAGAAAGACGCCCGAACCAAAAAAAATTTTGCGCCCGACTGATACACTCTACTTTTCATCACCTACTATGAGAAAATAAAAGGCGCCTCATATTTTATTGTAATATTATTATTTAATAAAACATAGAGTAACAACTAAATTGAAATTAAATAGTATCTAATAATAAAACAACTATAAACTTATATTTACATTTGAGACGTTTTCGCAATTATGAAATTAATTTAATGCGCGCTAGCGCTACGTTCTCATTCTTTATTTTTAATTTATTTTTTATAATCAGCAGGCGCGCGGCTCTGGCGGCGCTACTATATGGGCCGTCGTACACACGGCTACACATCAAGCTATACATTTCCAGTTTACACTGACCTCTCATTGTAAGGAAATCCTATACAATGCAAGATCAGCTTATACTGGAAATTTACAGCTTGATCTGTAGCCGTGTGTACCAGCCAGTCTTTATTCAAACAATATTTGCGTTCGATTTCTTTGGCGCTGAACACTAAGATGTTCCAAATTCAAAAAGTGCGCGGCAAAGATAATTATTTGCGGCGCACTTTTTGAATTGAATTTGAAAATAAAGAGGATTAAAAACTCATTCCTGCCCGCTAAAAGTTTCTTATAGAAAACACCACCTTTGGGCGCACTTAAAGGCGAACCAAGTCGTCCTTTTCGAATAGATGTGATGAAAAATATATTAGTTTTAATTTTTGGTATTTTTATATTTGGAACAGACAATATACATAAAATTAGACACTTTTACGTGAAACACACAAAATTGCAATTTTGTGGCTAACAACTACTTACGTCGGAGGCATCGAGATGGTCCTTGCCGTTTTTATGTAACCGGGCAGCCAAAAAGTTTCATCTGGTGTGGACCAGCTTTAAAAGCTTGGCTACACCGATTGCAGCGCCTGTGCAGTGTACAGGCGCTGCAATCGCCGCAACTATGCAGTGAATGCAGAGCGTTTGTAAAACACGTATAGCAGACGCCTTAACAACGGGGTGCGGGCCTATACCATTGCTAAATGCGTTGTTGCACAGTACTGCCTTCGGTGCCGATCTCTACGCGTACGGGATTTCTTCACTGATAAAAAGTTAAGAAAACACGTAGGTAATAACTTTAGTGAAACAAAGATTTTCACTCATGTTTTCCCAATTTAATAAAAATCCCGCTGTCCCCATCAATGGGGATAGAGCAATGGGGACAACGGGAACAATTTTTGATTATTTTATTCAAATCCCGCTGTCCCCATTAATGGGGACACGGGCAATGGGGATAACGGCAATACTCCAGATTTACGATTAGTTACGGTTTACTCACGTGCATTTTTCGGGATTGCCCGACTAGACTAGATTGAGTAAACCGTAACTAATCATAAATATGAATGTGTCCCACGAAAGTTACAATAATAAAAAAATGTTATCCTGTAACTGTCATACTGCATGGCAAAGGCCTCTTCTCATACAGAGAAGGAACGAGTATTGATCACCACGCTTGCTCACTGCTGGTGGCGATTTCAGACCATTAAGTCCAGGTTTCCTCACGATGTTTTCCTTCACCGTATGTCAGTGGCGTCTTAGATTAACTAAGAAAGTACAGATGACATTGAAAAACTCACATTAGTACAGACGCCAGCACATCAAGCTACCCGAAACTGTCAAATGTCCCCAATCAACCTTGAACCTAATGGTTTTGCTATAAAGATGAAAATCTATTGAAGAAATTTGACAGATTGTAGTAGCTTTATGTGCTGGCGTCTGTACATGCCTGGATTTGAACATACAACCCAGTGCCTAACAGGCGGGTTTGCAACCTTCTGGCCACCACGACATTTTCACCAAATAGGTAACACAATTTAATCTCGTCTGAATTTACGGCTCATCTTCCTTGCGGAAGATGTCCGGTCCTTTGGAAGGCATACACGGGGACACAGGTCCAACGCGCAGAGGCCCCTTTGAGAACTTTAATCTAACATGGGGTGGGGCACCAAACGGGGACTATCCACGGCTGCACTATTGGAGTACAGTCATGGACCGTCCCAGGTGGGTGCAAGACTATTGTAAAATATGGTGAAAAATATCTGGTCTATGGGAAGGGGTGTTAGGTGGATTAGATAACTTCTATTGCCGGAAGAAAACGGCGTCTGCCTTTCAACATTTAAAATTGAAAAGTGTTGGCAGACAGTGACTCGCCAGCTCACTAGCTGGGCCCCCTGAAAAGCCGCCAGTACATAGGCGAAGGGGGCAACAAACGTGTGAGCGGCTAGGGGTGTAGAGAGGTGTGGCCCCAGTTTCGCCGTCGCGGGTCTAAAAGACCCGGAGTGGGTTTCCCCGCTATTACGCCATTAGACACTTCCACCCCCGAGCATTTAGCTCTGGCGGCCCCCCTCTGGTCGGCCGATAAAGGCAAGCCAAAGTTGAGAGTCCTGCGGGCACTCTTGGGGTTCCACCCCAGCCAGCCAATAAAGGCAAACTGGAGACGAGGCCTCGTCTCCAGTTTGCCTCGGCCTGCGGTCAGGGCCTCGCGAGGCCCTGACCGACTCTCTGAGGCAATAAGTTACGCTGTGTCGCCACTCACCAACAGCTCGCCACAAGCTGCCCTGCGGTTTGTAAGCTTTTCAGTAGACCTCATGATAAATTTTTTACATAATTTAATAATTATTACACGATCTAATTATCGTGACAAAAAATATAGCTTAAAATATTCACAACAAGTTTCCTGAATTCAACATTTATTATTAAAAGATGTAATTAAAGCAAAATCTTCCATACTTTACACACAAATAGCTTTATTTTAATGAATAGGTACTGATTACAGTATCGATCTGTCATATAAATAAAATAGGGAACGTTTCAAAGGGAATTATTCATAGCCGCTCTGAAGCGAAGGGATAATAATCTGACAATATGTATGGAGAACAGGTGCACGTACGGAATTATGTATGTATTTGTGTCACCTTATTAAGAGCCATTACGCACTGTCGATTGGTCGCCGAAGACTTGGTCGACGGCGACTGTGGCTTTCTGTAGTTTAAATAGGTGTTTACGCACTTGGTCGCCCGTCGGCCGGGCGATTATGCTTATGTTTTGGTCGCCGAGAGACCAAGTCTCCGACGACCAGTCGATAGTGCATAATGCCTCTAAAATATTTGTCAATAATCTGTTAATCCAAAATTATAGAAGATGAAAATAAGACTGATACCAGGGAGTAGGTTACTCCGGGTCTTTTAGACCCGCGACGGTGAAACCGGGGCCACACCTCTCTTCACCTCTAGCCGCTCACACGTTTGTTGCCCCCTTCGCCTATGTACTGGCGGCTTTTCAGGGGGCCCAGCTAGTGAGCTGGCGAGTCACCGTCTGCCAATATATTTCAAATTTAAGCTTGAAAGGCAGACGCCGTTTTCTTCCGGCAATAGAGGTTAACAGATCAACTAAATACCCCTTTTCATAGACCAGATATTTTTTTACCATATTTTACAATAGTCTTGCACCCACTTGGGATGGTCCATGACTGTACTCCAATAGTGCAGCCGTGGATAGTCCCCGGTTGGTGCCCCACCCCATTTTAGATTAAAGTTCTCAAAGGGGCCTCTGCGCGTTGGACCTGTGTCCCCATGTATGCCTTCCAAAGGACCGGACATCTTTCGCACGGAAGATGAGCCGTGATTTGAAGAGACTGATGAAATGTCAAATTTGAAAGTCAGACGCCGTTTTCTTCCGGCAATAGAAGTTAAACAGACCATTTAACACCCCGTCCCAAAAACCAAGTTTATTTTTACCATATTTCACAATAGTTTTGCACCCACCTGGGACGGTCCATGACTGTACTCCAATAGTGCAGCCGTGGATAGTCCCCGGTTGGTGCCCTATCCCATTTTAGATTAAAGTTCTCAAAGGGGCCTCTGCGCGTTGGACCTGTGTCCCCCGTATGCCTCCCAAAGGACCGGACATCTTCCGCACGGAAGATGAGCCGTGACTAAAGAGAGACTGATGAATTTACTGCCTCGTTAGTCGACCGCAGAGCATGACGGCCTACGTTCGACAACCAGGTCGGGCAAAGGTGTTATTTGGTTTTTCCGTGTGGAATTTCTCAGTAGCAGCCCGAAGTCTAGATTTATGCCCGGTCGATGGCAACAGGCTCGCCCCTTCATATTCGTTATCATAACTGCAAGTGGACTACAAATCCAGCCGCAACTGTTAACTATACAACTGCCAAATGTAGCTTTAAGGCAATGTGGATGTAGTCAGTGCAACTGAGGTGCATGAAAAGAGCCTCCACGAGTGACGATACTTAAGTACGTCCGGCGCACCCTGGGCAGACAGCCTCGCTACCAACCTTGCAGACTGGCTAATCTTTACACCACTGTGTCAGCATGAGCTATACGAAAATAGCTCATGCTGACACGTGAGAAGAAGAAGAAGTGCAACTGCGTGGCAACTGCCGACTGAATGTGCAGCCCACATGCAGCTATGATTTGGAATATGAAACAAAATTTGTTTCACCCAGCGCGGCGTTGTTAGTCCCCCAGGACTGTCTACGGTATTTGTTGCATCAGGGGGCTTACCTCTTATGAAAACGTTCAAATGCCAGCCAGTCAACATTTCACAGAACGACATTTCACCTAAGTTAACCGTAGTAGAAATGAATCTCAACCAAACGTAACATACACCAAAAATCAAGTAAATGCGTGACAACTAAAAACTGGCAACATTTAACAAAGCCAGTTAATCAAAACGCCACAAAATGGAAACATAAACTGGCGGCGACAGTACCCAGAAACATTGTTATACTTGTACCTTACCACATCGCTAGCATACCTCGTAGCTCGTAGTATCGCTTACCGCATATCGCGTAGGTGGCTACCGCAAATGCTCAGCGTAGCGGCGTAGCGGTATGGAACAAATAACATTACCTTTGAACGTGAATAAGACTGGTTCAGACTGACAGACTAATGTGAGACTTTTTGTTGCGACGTATACTCATTGTTGCATTGAAAAGGAGTGTTATGAGATACACACCTGGCGAAGCGCATCGCAGTGGACGGAATCTCGATTTAGTATGCAATAAATGCACGCTTGATGGTAGGATCTATACGGTCCGCCTAGCTATCTACAACCCTCACAGTTCGGCGCCAAGCAGTTTACTGCGTGTTCTGTCGTGTGTATGTGAGAGCTCTGTTACTTGGATTCGTGTGCTCCATTTTAGACTCTGTTTGCGCTTACCATCAAGTGTGAGTAGGGTCAAAAGAGACTTGGTCAAGTAATAATAAAAAGAGCATTAATATGTAGGTAGGTATCTATAATGATCCAAGTTCATATTTGTGCTTTCTGGCGGGTTTGTGTGAATCATAGAGGTATTGCAAGATTATCAGAGTATTATATGCTACGTATCTAATGTATTTAGGGATATATAGATACAGCTGATAGTCAAAACAAGCAAGCATGGCTACAGATAACAGGGGCCTAATTCTCCTAAAATAAATCTTGATAAATCACAACCGAACCAAGGCCGAACCGTTCATTCAGACAGTTCTCTATTTCAAAAGCTGTCGAATTGTTTGACACAAAAAACAAAATCTATCATTTTGAGAGTTTTCGAAAACAAAACTGACTAATGGTTGCGGTTCGATTGCGTTTGGCAACAATTTATTTTAGGAGAATTGGGCCTCTGTATTATTTGTGTCTCACAAAAATTACAGACACGCGAGACCTTCCTTTGTCCTTAACGTTTTTTGGGCGTTGCTAATGCATCAAAGTCAAGTCGAAGTTTTTATTTCAAATAGACTTTCAAATAAAGTTTTTTATTTCAAATACATAGATTTCAGGCACTATTAAAACGTCATAACTAGGTGCATCAGCAATCCTCTTGTTGTGTATGCACCTATTAGTGGCGGTAACCAATTCTAGTTGTTTTATCGATTCCATTTATTTGACCTGCAACACAAAGTTGCTTCCAAGTTGCGTTCAAGCGTTGCCATCTAAACCCACATTTATAGGAACATAACTTGCTGCCACTTGCGTACAATTTCTGGCAACGACAATGATTTGTTACACTTCTTTGTGTAAAATTATGTTTCTGTTTGAATAAATACGAGAAAAATGGCGGCGTGGGGAATGTTCTCGAGGTTCATGTTGGGCTTTTAAGCGATTCGATTTACTGTAGACCGTAAGCAATTTTACGAAAATCGAGGTATAATCAAGGGATTTGAGGAAAACATGCTTTGTTTCTCGAAATAGTTTTGTTATTAACACTACCTTTTTATTAGGTAGCTAGCGGCTGTCAATTTCTTAGAATTTCAGTTCTTTTAAGTTCAGTTTCTCCTTTGTCTGGGAAACGAACTACCTAGTCCGACTTTAAGGCTTGTTTCACATGTACATACCACAACTACACCACAATCTTGAGGTTGTGGTTGTCCACGCCACAATAACATGGGCACTAATTTGTATGAAAATGAATAGTTTAATTCACATGAACCACATTTTGCCGCCAAATTCAACCGTGTGGGTGATACGACCACATCGCAACCACCAGCGATACCGCGCAGTAGCGGCCGGCCACCTTGTAAACACAACGTTGCGACGACGCAAAGACACCGCGGGCACTCCTGAAGTCGGAGTCGATCTGTCTGTCTACAAACACTAGCGACAGCGCAACCACATCGAGATTTTGTAGTTACCACAACACAACTGCGAGAAGCTGCAGCGACACTATCCACATGTAACCACAGCTTGACCACTTTTTGTCGCTACGATTTGGTGTGGTTGTTGCACGTGTGAATTCCTGGGAAAATTGTAATAAATATTGTTATGTTACAAAGAGTATGTTATGCGGTTTCTGGCGAGGAAATAGTTAAACCCGTGTGTGGGCGGGCTAGAATATAAAACTTCCTCACCGCATGCTGGAAATAGACGCGTGTTGTAAAATTCAACAAAACCCAGCACGCTTGGTGGTAGGATCTATACGGTCCGTCTGGCTAGCTACCACCCTTACATTAAAGACCAGCGCCAAGCAGTTTACTGTGTTCCGTCATATGTGAGAGCTAGAGGGGTATAGAGAATCTCTCTACATATATCTCTGTAACTTGGATTCGTGTGCTCTTAGACCCTGTCTGCACTTACCGTTAGGTGCGACTTGGGTCAAATGTGACTAACTCAAATAATTAAAATAAAATATTAATAAATAGTTCACCAGGGTCAAATATCACCTCTTTCTATGGATGTCATTAAGAGCCCAAATACACGTCCGATACTTGTCTCTTATAGTCTGATCAGACTCTCTGAAGGCCTCCGCGTGACACGTTAAATTTGTTTGAACATAAATTAGTACGTACGTACGATCAGACTATCGGATCGGATGTCAGAATCGTAAGCAATGTCTGGTCGTCGTCGTCGTACAAAAAAAATCGGAGACGAGAATCGTACGTGTATTTCATGAATCCAATCAGATAGTCGGATCCGGCTCCCGGAAGCAACTATCGAACGTGTATTTTGACCCTAAACTTGAATAAAGTATTTTATTAAGAGAATACCTACTTACCTCTAGATAGCTATTCTCGAATAGCTTCGCGAATAGTTCATGCAGTGGTGTAAAGTGGTGTAAAGGTGTACTTTTGATATCATAATATTATCGAATCATAACAATGTGTGCACCTACCAAGTTTTGCATCACCTGGAGGTCGACTGGTAGAAAATGCCGAAGGTATTAAGTTCGCCTGTGTACTAATTTTGAGCATAAAGAATAAATAAAATAAACAGTATTTTAGAGCGAAATAAAGTATAATACTGTTTTAACAGGTTCACTTTCCAGATAGTAGACACAATAGTTACCTAATCAGTGCAACGAATTATATTTTTGAAAATAATGCAAAATGTATACATGTTTGCCGAAATTATGCTTATTTGTGGCAGGAAACTCCATGTTTGAGGAAGCAGATCGCTTTTTGCATGGAAATATCGAACAATTAACCATTTTTACGAGCTCTGTGTCGTGACACAGTACGATATGAAATGGCTAGATATCGCGAGAGAACTAGTTTTTATAAACGTCTATGCCCATATTTGTCAGAGGGGTACACGTGTTCTTGCTCCCTCCATAGCTATATGCTCTAAGGATTCACACGACAGGGAAAGGGTTCACAGTAAACTCACCTCTCTTGACATTCCATCTCACAAATGTTACTAAACACTATGGCAAACATGCTACACAGCATTAAACACGGAAAAAACAACATTTTACTAAACAAACACCCTCGAGCAGGTCAAGTACCCTCCGACGACACTGCAGGTACCATCCTTTGCCACTAAAGTACCATCCAAAGCCCGCAAATGCTCATTAATGGCTCTCCGTAAGGTTAAGTGCCGTTTGCGCTATAGTTGCGGGATTCAAGTGTTCTGGATGACTCTGGATTGCTCTTACAGCTTCTCTAATTAAGAGGACAGGATTGCTTAGCTTACTTTTTGTTTGGATTTACTTTTATCTTTAGAGTTTTAATGTCAAGAGGCTCAAAAGCTCGGTAGTCAAAATAATGAAGGACACAGAAGTTCTTCAAACGCGTGTAAAAAAAAGATTAGTCACGTAATGTTGGTAGCGCACGGGACTAGCAACTGCTCAGAGTACGACGGATGTACATGTTGATGTATCGTTACTTGTGAAGGCTCTTAATACACCCCAATCGACTATTATTCCGTTTTTTTATTTTAAATGCATACAAAATTACATTTTTAAATATTTCTATAAAAACAAAAAATGTTAAAATATTCCGTTTATTCATTTTCATACTTAATATTTTATTTTATTAAATACTAGCTGTACCCGGATGCGTTGCAATGCACTTTTCTCTACTTACTACCTACCTGCTACTTACCGTCAGAAACAAAATCAAAATAGTAACAAAAAGTTAAAACCATTTTCATACATGCGGTAAACAAATGAAGAATGTGGACATACTGAGAAAATTTCGTTTTTTTAAAATAAGTATCAAACGACAATTACGAAAACAACAAAAAAATGTTTAGCGAAATCGGTCCAGCCGCTCACGCATGTTGCCGTGACCAAGGGAAATAGGGATTCATTTTTATATATGTTACGGCTAATAGCCGAAGTGCGGCTACACCTAGTTTTAGCCGGTTAGAACTAGGTTTAGCCTTCATCATAGCGGCTAGAACTAGGTGCAGCCGCACACCGATGTTTAAGGGTAACCCCGACACGGATAGGTTAGGTTACTTTAAACCCTGCAGACAGAAATAGGAGCCCCGCATAGCGGGGCTCCGTCGACTTAAGCTCCACCTAGTTCTAACCAACTGCTACTGGTTGCACCTAGTTGTACCCGGCTAAAACTAGGTGTAGCCGCACTTCGGCTATTAGCCGTAACATATACATAGATTACAAAAAAAAATAAAAAAAAATAGTAGCCTACGGCATCGGGAACAGGGTCCAAGTTCCCGGTGGTCAAGGCCTCAGAGAGAGGAACTTCAAGAATTTCAAGTTCAAAAGGAACAATAAGTGCCGTGTCGAGAAGTACCGCTTTCTGTATCAGGCCTTTGATAGTAGTATTATTAATATTATATGTATTTATTTGTAACTAACAAGGACTCATTTCTTAGGTTATTTTATTTTATCAAACTGTCGACTTCTGTAGGTCACGTACAACGTCTGATGAAAGGTCTATAATACTTTAAAATTCAGTGCAATCTCTCTTTCAGCACTCACAAAAGAAACTGTTCAAATGACATAACAAAAAGCACTACAGCCTGGCCTAAACCAATTTGAAAGATAAAAGAAGAAACAATAAAATAATCTTTTGTGGATTTCAAAAAAAGCAATTATACGGCACTTATTTTAGCAAACAATTCAAACTTAGAACACAATTTAAAATGAAATAAAATTTGATCAAAAAAAGTAGGTAATTTTTTCAATAGCAGTTTCAGATTAAAATACTTTTTAAATCAATTAATTGGATTATGCCAGATTACATTTTATATAATCTCACTATTCTTGACCTTCTCATATTGTATATAATATTATACCCTAGCTACGAAACATAATTATTATTTAGCAACGTATGGCCGGGTTGATTCGGAAGGACGAGGTCAACTGGGGTCTCTCAAGGGTTAATTCAAAAAGGCCCCAACACAACTACAACTATTACAAGTTACTTCAGACAATCAATTTGAGTTCATAATCATATTACATAGTTGTTCAAACACAATTAATTCTGTAATTGGTATTTCATGAGACAATTCAATTGACCTTACATTTGCGAAGTAAATTTGATTAACGAATTCCATAGAATTGGATTCCTATTCAAAAACAAATCGTTCTATTCTTTATTTTATGTTAGTAGTGCCCCAGTTGCATTGACCATATCGCATTGGCCATAGTGCTTTGACAATAGTGCATTGGCCATAGTGCATTGGCCATAGTGCATTGGCCATAGTGCATTGGCCATAGTGCATTGGTCATAGTGCATTGACCATAGTGCATTGATTATAGTGCATTGGCCATAGTACTTTGACGATAGTGCATTGGCCATAGTGCATTGGTCATAGTACATTGACCATAGTGCATTGACCATAGTGCATTGACGATAGTGCATTGGCCATAGTGCATTGGTCATAGTACATTGACCATAGTGCATTGACCATAGTGCATTGACGATAGTGCATTGGCCATAGTGCATTGGTCATAGTACATTGACCATAGTGCATTGACCATAGTGCATTGATTATAGTGCATTGGTCATAGTGCATTGACCATAGTGCATTGATTATAGTGCATTGGCCATAGTACTTTGACGATAGTGCATTGGCCATAGTGCATTGGTCATAGTACATTGACCATAGTGCATTGGCCATAGTGCATTGACCATAGTGCATTGGCCATAGTGCATTGACCATAGTGCATTGACCATAGTGCATTGACCATAGCGCATTGGCCATAGTCAAAATCTTTCATGTATAAGTTAAATATAAATTTATCGAAATTATTTTATCGATACGCACATATCTAGCAACTGGTACCATCTGATGCAAGTTTGAAAAGGCGAAGAGGCTTTTTAAAAATCTTGTATGTAATATACAGAGTGTTAACGAATTCGTGTAATTCCTTCAAACCGCGTGACCGACGGGTGAAACTGATTGACCCTGCACAGGTTTTTTTCAGAAACAATAAAAAACGTTTTCAAAAAATGAACCATGGTATTCTGTATCTGAGTAATTTTAGCGTCCCAAGTTAACTGACTGTATGGAGCGATATCGGACTAGTCGTGCCCGTCAGCTGTGTCGCCGTGACTTCATTCATTTATGCATGGCATCGAAATTTTCTATCACATAAAATAAAATATTTGGGAAAAAAAGATTTATTTTTTATTTTTAATCAATCTAAATCCCGTGCGGGGTTAATCTATACCATTAATAGATCATATGGTTTGAAGGAATTACACGAATTCGTTAACACCCTGTATAATTACGCTGTGAAAAACATATTACTGTAATGTTTCTATGTTTCTGCTTTTGATATAACCTTCTGGGTAACGCGTTACTAATATTTTAAATAGATTTTATACATAATGAATTAAATTGTCATACACAAGCGCCATTACAATTTATTTTCATGTCATCAATTGACATCTGCCAAATTAATCAAGTTACCGTGAAAGCAATATAATTCCAAACAGGTCAGACATCTTGTCTCACGGAACATTCAGAACTAACTGGAATACGACGTGTCGTCTGCTGCAGCCATCTGCAGTTGGGTTCGGAATCATGACTGCAGCGACATGACGCTGCGACGCGACACGTCGTCTGCTACCACTGTATGCAGTCGGCTACGAACTCGTACCTTAATACTTTGTCAGACAAAGACTTTCACAAGGAGCTCTATCTACTACTACTAAAAGATTCAACCCATAAAACTCTAAATAAGTAACAAGTTCAACCCGCGGCGGTCAGTAAGATATAGAAATCCAGTTACTTTTTTCTATTTCGTCCTACTTTTCCCGTGAAACTACGAATACCTATCTTTTTAAATTAATACGCGTGGGTATCAAAAAGCTTCTGCATCTGTGACCACGAGCAACGAAACGAAGAGGATTCGAAAAGAAAAAAAACAAAAAAAATATAGACAGACCATGTCATGTCCCTGGAATTAAATTAAAAAAAAACACGTTTGTCGGAAGCCGCATTTTTGCAACGTTCAATTTTCTAGGAAATGCGCCAGACAGGATAGCGCCGGGAAAAAGGAATGAAAATTCCTTTCGAAATATGATTTTAATTCTGTTTTTGTTTGTTAACTTTATAACATAATATCACGCCTGTGTCCGGACGAAGGGTTGGGCAGAGATGTATAATAGTACACCTGCATGTCAACATTATGTTTAAGTCCCATGTAATAGGGTCAATTGCCATCAACCGGGCACAAATCCAAACTCCAGGCTGCTACTGAGCAATTCCACACGGAAAAACCCAAAAACACTGTCTGAAATAGAACTGGGTATCGAACCCAGGACCTCACGCTCAGCAGTACACTAGACGAAGGAAGCAGTCAAGTCAAGTTTTTTATTAAACTAACTTTAATTCAGTCTATAATGATTCAACCGAAAGTCGTCCACTGCTGGAAATAGGTCTCCCCCAATAGGGGGGTTTGCCATAATCGCCACGCTCGGCAGGCGGGTGGGCGATCGTAGTATGATTGTTAAAATACTCAGAGAACGCTGCTGCCCATCCTCTAGTGAATCCCTTAGTCACCTTTTACGACACCCACGGGAAGAGATGGAGTAGTGCCACATGAGTAGATAAACGGAACAGAGACAAAGCTTCTTAAGAACGTGCAAAATTGTTACCTATTTTTATTATTCAGTATGATAGAATCAAAATATATTTTTATTTTTTCTAGTATTATTCATACATACAGTACAATAAACAACCATTATTAATAATATAATACCACGTTTTTACATTAAAATATTCAAACTTGCGTCGAACAAAACAAACGTGCGTTGCACTGTTCTGTATTCTGAGGTTGCACTAACCCTGAGATTGTCAACTGGCTGTGCCAGCGTAAACCGGTTTTTTTCAGTCTCGCCGCGTACGCGACAAGCGGCCAGTGGTCACGCACACATGCACCGCGTGCTTGTAGTGGTGCAACCGATTCGCGCGGTTGTATGAAGCTTTGTCTCTGTTCCGGTTATCTACTCATGTGCTAGTGCTATTCTTTACGTCCGGCATCACACGGAACTATCAGTTTATATTCCAGATCTTTGTTGTGGCATCTAAATTCAAAGATAAATAAGACTAGCTTTTGCCCGTACTGCCGTCCTTTAACTAGAACCCCGTTAACCCTCAAATGGTCGATTTTGAGTTTTGAATGCAGAGTATTACAGTTTTAAATTCTCTATCTTTCTGTCTAAGCACCATAGCTCTATCACTTACGGTTTAAGAGATATTAAAACATGATATACCGTTAAATGACAAAATATGCAACAAATTCTTGACTAAAAAGTGACTATACCACACTTCTTAGCTTGATGCACGTTTGAGTACCTTAGTTTCCAAATTCGCCTAATATTTTTTTAACGTTTTATTAGCTTAAAGTACGTTATTTGATTATACTTGACTACAAATACACTAAGAGCATATAACGTGTTTATAGTTAAGGATCAATTTTCATAAAGCACAAAAAAACAATACTATAAACTATTTATGATGAAAAACTTGTCTTAATTCTAGTTAGTCCACCATAACGGTATTTTAGTCAAGTATTCAATGCTGCGATTTTCTCAAAACAATTCGTTAAAAAAACGTTATTTACTTCTAACATGGAATTTGTTCAAAAAAATATCAGTCATTCTTAACTTAATAACCGCTAACCCATGTTCCTTAACTAGAAACACGTTTTCCGTTGCTCGCGCTTCATTCATTCCGGGAATGTGCGGGGATGCAATATGCGTGCTGAGCGGAATGGCAAGGTTCCCCGAGCCTTGCCATTCCGCTCAGACCGCTCTTACGGTGTGAGAGTGCGTCATCGTAACTTGTTCCCGCCAAAACTCAAATATGTCGGGGAGTTTTACGAGGTAAAATTTGACAATTTTGTGTAGTAATTAATACCTATATTCCCCTATTTATGTTACACTAGTTTTTGCCCGCAGCTTCGCTTGCATGATATTTTAAACTCTCGTCAAGCCCCTTTTTAGGTGTAGTTTTAAAATCCATAAAGTCCGGCTTTTGTTATTTACTTTGAAGTGTTTGTGCCAAAAATTTCACGTCAATAACCCAATGGAATAAGAATTTTCATACAAATCTCCTAACCTCGCAAAAAACTTTCATCCCCTATTTCACCCCTTACTGCCTGGCCACGGGAATGGGCGGCGGGAACGGCGCGGCGGTGCGTCTGGCGGGGCGGCAATCCACGCGGCACAGTTTGCAGGCCACGGGCAGTGGCGTTCGCCGCCGCGACCAGAAGGAAAAGTCCCAAAAAGTATCGATATGTATAGCAATCGACATTTTTTTTTTTTATATCAAAATCGATTTATCGAAAAAAAAAAACAGGTGTATCGGTGAAATTTTCAATAAAGTATGTGGTTATGAAATTCTATTATATTCTTTATTAATTTTCTAACATATTTAATACCTTTTTTTAAATATTAAAATAAAAACATTTAAAATGTAAAAATACTCGTAGTAGCCCACCGGCATCGGGAACGGGGTCCAAGCTACCGGTAGTCAGGGCCTCAGAGAGAGGAACTTCCTAAAAATACGTGCCGCGTCAAGAAGTAGGTACCGCTTTCTGTATCAGGCCCTTGATCCAGCCGCCCAACGAGAGTCTCTTTAGATGTTGGTCGAGGCTCTTGGCTATTAAACCATTGGCCGTAATGACTATCAGCACAATGACTGCTGAATCAACATCCCACATGGCGGCAACCTCGTGTGCCAAGTCTTGATACTTAATTTCTTTATCTTTCTCGGCTTTCACAAGGTTCTCGTCATGCGGAAATATCAACAATCATTGTAAGATGCTCTGATCGATCTATCACCACTATGTCAGGCTTATTGGCAACAATAGTCCTGTGGGTGGTGATAGATCGATCCTAATACAATGTGACATGACCATTCTCAAGAACTGGGTCGAGCACATACCTGTAGTATGGTACTTCTGCGTCCACAAGGTTGTATTTCAGAGCAAGTTGCTGGTGGAAAATCCTAGCTACGAGGTTGTCCCTATGCAAATACTCATAGTTAGCAAGACGGGAACAACCAGAGATAATATGCCGGATAGATTCACCGGGACAGTGGCATGCCCGACAGATGTCAACCGTGCCGTCCTTCACAGTATATTTTCAATAGTTGTTCGTCATCATAACTTCGTCCATAATTGCACAAACAAAACCTTCGGTTTCACCAAATAGGTCACCGAAACGTAGCCAGGTTACGGAGGCTAGAAAATCTACATCAGGCCCATGAAGGGCCCGGTAGAAGCGTCCGTGAAGCTCTTTGCTCCGCCATTCCTCCTTGCGGCCATTAGTATCAAGTACTGCTGGCTAAGTAAGGCTGGCGCCAGTTCTCTTAACCCAAGGAGAGCGGGGTGAATCCTTTGTCCACTGCGACTACATCTCGATGCATCCCCACGTCGGCTTGGAACAAGTACTCCCTGAGACTGCACACCTCGCGGTTGCTAAAGGTCTAAGCATTTAAAAAGCCTCGATCCCCACACTTACGCGGGATCTAGTCTCATTACCGATGAGCGTGGATGATGCAAAAGATGCTAACAGTGAGTTGCACAGGCACAACCTCGTAGCTAGGATTATCCACCAGCAACTTGCTCTCAAATACAACCTTGTGGACGCAGAAGTACTATACTACAGGTATTTGCCCGACCCAGTTCTCGAGAATGGTCATGTCACATTGTACTGGGGTCCATCTATCATCACCGACAGGACTATTTTTGCCAATAAGCCTGACATCGTGGTGATAGATCGATCAGAGCGTCTCACAATGATTGTTGATATCACTGTTCCGCATGACGAGAACCTTGTGAAAGCCGAGAAAGATAAAGAAATTAAGTATCAAGACTTGGCACACGAGGTTGTCGCCATGTGGGATGTTGATTCAGCAATCATTGTGCTGATAGTCGTTAAGGCCAATGGTTTAATAGCCAAGAGCCTCGACCAACATCTAAAGAGGCTCTCGTTGGGCAGCTGGATCAAGGGTCTGATACAGAAAGCGGTACTTCTGGACACGGCGCGTATTGTTAGGAAGTTTCTCTCTTGAGGCCCTGACGACCGGTACCTTGGACCCTGTTCCCGATGCCGGTGGGCTACTATTTTTTATATTTTTAAATGTTTTTATTTTTTATATAGAAATATTTAAAAATGTAATTTATATGTTTATAAGATGAAAGGAAATAATAATGTATAAAAGAAGAACTTTTAATTTATTTTTGAGATAACATTTTTTTTCTGTTTTTACAAATTGCTGATAAGTTTAATGATAAGTGAAGGAAACTTTTATTTAGTTAAAACTTTATTATAAAATTTGATTTAATTTTCGTATTGCATTTTATTTAATTTTCCAGTTTTTTGATATGAGATGCTTATCTATAAAGACGTTAGTAACAATCGAAGTAAGAGTTACTTTTTTTTAGCTTAGTAAACAAGCGTATGTTTTACAATAGTTTTTTTATTTTTCGGTAACACTTAGCTTAAAAGAGTCTTAAGTGCTTTAGCCTCTTCTTACGAAAGGTAATAATGTATAAATATTAAGAAAAGTCTTAGCTACAAAACAGTTAATTGATTTAGCGAGTTTATAGTTAAGCATTTCAGGGTAAATCTATCAAACATTACAAACCTTACATATTTAAAGAAAATGCTTAACTAAATAGTGTCTAAGTGTAGGTTAGAGACGTTTTAGTGCGGCAATCAATGTCAAAAAATATGTGTATTGCTTAACTAAACCAAAAATCCTTGTTTTTTACATAATTTAAAGTATATTTCTGCGCAGAAAGTATCCTAAATGATGCAGGAAAATATTTTTTTAAATTATGTCTAACAATCACTGATCTATGTATAATAGTTTTCTAGAAACAACGATTCCCGCGTTTTTTGCGTTTTTCTCCAAAATCACTTTTTGGGGTTAACGTGGTTTTAGTTAAAGGACGGCAGCGTAGCTTCGCTTGCGTGAAATTTTGAACCCATTAGTGACGATTTTCCATACAAACTTTCATCCCCTATTTAACTCTCTTAGGGGTTGATTTTCGAAAATCCTTTATTCCTTGTCTACATTATAAAGGGAATCTCTGTGCAAAATTTCAGCTTTCTAGGTCCAAGGGTTTGGGCTGGGCGTTGATGAGTCAGTCAATCAGTCAGTCAGGACCTTTCTTTTTAACCGACTTCAAAAAGGAGGAGGTTCTCAATTCGTCTGAATGTTTTTTTTTTGTGTATTTGTTTCGCGATATCTCCGCCAATTATGAATGGATTTTAATGATTCTTTTTTTGTTTGGTAGACCATACTTCAGATGTGGTCCCATATAAATTTTATTGAAATTGATGTAGCACTTTTTGAAAAAATCAACAAAAACAAAAAAAAAATACACTAATCGTATATCTAGACGACGTTCTAGTTGGAGTGCTGGTCCGAGAATTTGTACACTATTGTAATTGTAATTTGTGGCACTAAAAAGTATAAAATAAAAAAAACTTTAAAAAAGTAAAAACCGACTTCAAAAAAAACTAAACGGAGTAAAATAATTATCATTTAAAAAAACTTCCAGTTTCAGAAGTCGGTGTTCTACACTGAAACAAATTGAATGCACCGACTTCTGAAACTGGTAGTTTTTTTAAATGATAATTATTTTACTCCGTTTAGTTTTTTTTGAAGTCGGTTTTTACTTTTTTAAAGTTTTTTTTTTATTTATATAGAAGATAGAAATACATTGACCCTCAAAACCCATTGGATATTGTTAACCCATATATTTTTGTATCATGTAATTTAGTTGAACCACTGTTTAGTATCACCCGTTTTAATCGATCTTTGTTTCTCTCGATTTAGAATATTTATTATACGCTGAGCTTGTAGGCTGAAAATATTACGAGGGAGGGATTTATTTTTGGCGTCAAAACCTCTGTCTGTGTGTGTGTTTATACATTATATTGTAGCATCACACTTAACAATAGATAAATTAGTTGTTTATTTATTCTTTCGCACAAAATTAGTACAGAAGCGGACTTAATGCCATAGGCATTTTCTACCAGTCGACCTTAGGGTGGTGCAGAGAAAACATGGTAGGTGCACTAAATAATATTAGGTGTGTGATGCGATGGGATTTTTGCTAATAATATTTACACTTATAAATATAGAAATACAAATGAAATAGTCCAATAAATACTAGATAACATATTCACATGCATACATAAATATTTATAGTTATTGTTAGTAGATGAAAAAAACCAGCCTAGTGCGAGTCGGACAAGCGCACGAATGGTTCCGTACCATTATCTATAAAAACGGCAAAAAAATCACGTTTGTTGTATGGGAACCCCCTTAAATATTTATTTTATTCTGTTTTTTTTTTTTGTATTTTTTTGTTATAGCAACAGAAATACATCATCTGTGAAAATTTCAACTGTCTAACTATCACGGTTCATGAGATACAGCCCGGTGACAGACGGAAAGACGGACGGACAGCGGAGTCTTAGTAATAAGGTCCCGATTTACTCTTTTATTTATCTGCATAGAGCGCACCCATGATAAAATTTAACTAAACGCCAATTTTATTATTAGTGTTGACATTACTCCTAGTATTTTGACAGCTGTCAAATCGGACTTCTTAAATTGTCACGAGTGTAAGCATGCATTTTTTTAAAAATTACATTTTCTAATTATTATTGGTAGCAGTAGTAAGGCGCTATCAACATTTACCTCTGATAAAAACGAAACTTCAAAAGAAAATGTTTCATACCCCTGGAATGTCCACCCGTATACATCCGGCAATGGATGGCCGAGTTGAATACCAAAGCACTCCTTTGAACCGAGTTTTGCATTGCGTGATTATGATTACTGACTGATTTCATATTATATTATTTTATTTCCATAATAATATTGAATTTACGTGGCGTTGACGGTAATTTGGTCCATTCAAAACAGATAGGTATTAAATTCCGAGCGTCACTTTGGTATTATTTCATTCAAATGAAGTGAGGGTTGTCACACCAAGTTTACGGTTTTACATAATGAGGGTTTTATGAAATGACGCCCACTAGGCGGCAGCACTGAGACATCAGGTCCAGAAACCTGTCAAAAGTGTCAGAGTGCCTATATTTTCGTATCTGATTTTTTTTATATTTTTTAATAAACTTAAATAAGTACAATAAATATTCTCTCAAAATCGAAATGCCACAATGTTGTGCAGTTCCTATGTGCTCAAAAAAAACGGGAGGTCATAAGTTTCCTAAGGATAAAACACGTTTAAAACAATGGCTTGTAGCCATTCGTAGAGATCGGTTTACGCTTACAAATAATAGTCTTATATGCAAAGATCACTTCAGTAAGAGGATTACGAGAAACATCAAAACATCATAAATATTTTATAATTTGGCGAAAATAAACAGTGAAAAAAACATCTGAAAGTTCAAGCTTTTTTTGTCCATATACTTACACGTGAATGATCCATTTTTAAATAACAATATGTGAAGGTTTTAAAATTAAACACTGGAAAACGACTAGTGGAACTGTGCAGAAACTATGTTTAGACAGCGCGCATTATTTTATTGGGATGGGAGACCTCACGCCAAAGTGGCGCCAACTAGTGGCGCAAATTTTCGTAAACACCCTCATTGAAGACCCCGCATCGTGTATGTTCAGATTCTAACCTACATACTACATAAAGCTCACATTTCCTAGGGTTGTCACGCGAAGAAACTAAACTTGCCACTTAAACATTCAAGAGTAGTTGTAGAACATCAAAGTTAATTTAATTCCACCTGAGCGGCGCCGCTTGTGTTTACAACATTGTTAATTACTCAAACATTGTTCTAAGACATAACCGCGATATTCTGAAGTGGTTATTGTGAAAATAATGAAAAGCTTTGCGTATAGGCTTACTGTATTCACTAGATTTAGTTAACATTTAGAAAGAAAAGAAAGAGGGAAAAAATATGTATAGGCGCAGAAGGACGTACAAAAAAAAAATACAAAAAATATATACGTCACATCCGCGCAAAACATCCATCGCTCAGCATAAGGCCTCATTTACGGAGACGCGGGACGTCGCGCGTCGCGTGCGGCGTGGCGTCTCGCGGCGCGTCGTACGATTTTTCTGTTTACGGAGCGGCGGCGCGTCAAGCGGCACTTATCATCGCACGCGTAAACACAAACGTATGGCAATATAAGACGTTGTTCATAGAGATGTGGAGCGGCAAGCGTGGCGGTGCCCGCCGCTGCGCCCGCGGCGAATCCTCAAGCACGCGGCAGGCAACGCTGCGGCGCACGCGGGATACTCAATCAACCCGACCTTTTTAACATGGAATTTTCTTCCAATAAAAAATCGATCATATCGTACTCCATCATTGTGACGGTGAATACGTCTGCGTTTTGCAATTTCCAAATATGACTGGCAGAAGATTCCACCGCGGGCATCGCTTCATCGAGAATTGCAGCTGCGTGTGCCGCCGCGATAAACGCCGCGTGAGACGCGGCGGTGCCAGCCGCGGGCTCGGCCGCAAAAAACGCTCCATTTCAAGCAAACGCGTCTAAAATCGCTTCTCCGTAAACGCACTCATACAACGCCATATATGTTTGAATTCAGTGCGGGCCGCGCCGCACAACGCGACGCGCGACGCCCCGCGTCTCTGTAAATGAGGCCTAATGCTGTGACCAAACAAGCGAGACGAAACCACAGCGCTGGTTTTCCGTGATTTGTGTACAAGTTCATTTTTACTTAACGCCAAATCTGAATCTAGTTTTCTCAGAATCGGGCCCAATCGATTAAAATAAATAAATATTAGCCTGTAACTGTCCCACAGCTGGGCAAAGGCCTCTTCTCATACAGAGAAGGAACGAGCATTGATCACCACGCTTGCTCACTGCGGGTTGGCGATTTCAGACCATTAAAGTCCAGGTTTCCTCACGATGTTTTCCTTCACCGTATGTCAGTGGTGTCTTAGATTAACTAAGAAAGTACATATGAAATTGAAAAAGTCACATTGGTACATGCCTGGGTTTGAACCCACAACCCGGTGCTTAACAAGCGGGTCTGTAACCTCCGGGCCACCACGACGAATCCCAATCCAATCGATTAGTTTAGTTTTTTTACTACCTACGACATTATATTTTGTTCCGAGAATAAGTTATAACTTGGATCCAATAGGTACCTACGCATATCAGCCGACCGCGAAAATCCTTGAAGCCTGGGGGCTTACTCCGAAAAACGGTTGGTGTGTGTGTTTTGAAAGGAAACAACGACGAACATCGAACTTATACAAGGTTAGTCGGAAAGGGGGTACTAATCCGAAGCCCACTTATAGTATCGCTGATGACTGTCTGAAAGCAAGTGTTAAAATTTCAAAATTCGATAAAAAAAAAACCAAATAAAATGATTTTTGTTTTAGTTTTTTTAAAAATTCTTCATCCCTGCTTTAGTTACAAATTCAGAAAATGGTGCTTCTAATTCATGACCCCAAGTATGACCTAAAATGTAAACACAGCTGATCTTATCTGGGGATAGATCGATTTTAGAGATTTTTTTTTGAGATTTTTGAACAGCTGTTTCTCTTAAACTATTTACTTTTGGGAAAAGTTTTAGAACAAAAGTTATTCATTATTATGTGTACTTTAACACCCTTTCGGATTAGTACCCCCTTTCTGACTAACCTTGTATAATCTTCTACGTGTGTGTATAAATAGGCAAAGACAAAATAGTTAAGTACGATTTTCTCTTCTGTTTGTGAACCGTTTTTTTTTGTTTAGTTGTAAATGATGAGCGAGAGAGTTATCAATAAAAAAATTGTGGAAATGAAATCATAAAAAATAATTAAGGTCGAATTTCGACCACGGTGGGCAAATACTAGTAAAATTAAGTATACGATCAAAGTATTGTCAACCAACAAACTACTATTACTTTGTAGGTATTTCTGTGTAGGTACACACGGCTACACATCAAGCTATAAATAACCAGTTTATCTTGGCGTCGCTTTGTATAATCTTTTCGCACACGTAACGGTCAGCTTATACTGGTTTTGCGTAGCTTGAAGTGTAGCCGTGTGTACCTACTGTAGGTATTAGACAACCTAGCAAGATAGCAACCTATTAGACAAACTAGCATGTAATTTTGAAAATAAAAACCGGCCAAGTGCGAGTCGGACTCGCGCACGAAGGGTTCCGTACCATTATCTATAAAAACGGCAAAAAAATCATGTCTTTTATATGGGAGTCCCCCTTAAATATTTATTTTATTTTAATTTAATTATTTATTTGTAAAGTGAATATATAAATAAATATTCTATGGATATTTCAAGCGTCTACCTGTTGCCGTTATCAATATCAAGCAAAAACGAGCAAAAAAATCACGTTTGTTGTATGGGAGCCCCCTTAAATATTTATTTTATTCTGTTTTTTAGTATTTGTTGTTATAGCGGCAACAGAAATACATCATCTGTGAAAATTTCAACTGTCTAACTATCACGGTTCATGAGATACAGCCTGGTGACAGACGGACAGGCAGACAGACGGACAGTGGAGTCTTACGCGACGTCTTACGTAGGCGGTTTAAAGCGACGCGAATTGCGAAGCGATGCGATGCGGTGACACGCGATGCGGTGCGAAGCGGCGGCTTTGTCCTACGAGCTCGCGGACCGCTCGCCGCGCGTCGCCGTCATTCAGTAGCACTGTACGGCACCGCAACCAGTTCGCGTGAAAATATCAAGCCAACTGACAGCGTTCGCTTCGCGCCGCGCCGCGCCGCACCGCACTCCACGTGCGTTTGGTCACGTAGGCCACTTCAATATCACTGTGAGGATCGCCCGGAGAACACGGTGGAGCATACGGTGGAGGTCTGCCCTGCTTGGGCGGAGCACCGCCGTGTCCTCGTAGAGGCGTCCGGCGGCGGCGACCTCTCGCGTCCGGCCCTGGTTCAATCCATGGTCCGGTGCGAGGGCGCATGGGAAGCAGTCACCTCCTTCTGCGAAGCAGTAATGCTAGCGAAGGAGGAGGCGGAACGCGTGAGGGAGAGGCAAACCTCACGCCCCAGCCGCCGCAACAGAAGGAGACGCCCTGGGCGTCGGGAGTCGCAGGGCGATTCCCGGCCACCGTAGGCGCGGGCCTGCGGACGGCGAACGTTGGGTGGTTCGCCGTCCGATCAGAACCAGGCCCGGGTCGACGGCGCGTTGTGTTCCACGCGCGCCTCAAAGAGATGTCAGCATTGTAGACGGGGCCCGCTAGGGCCAGTGCCTGCCAGGGTTGCGGAATTTAATCGAAAGAGTTACCGCGGCCCTGGAACGCAAAGGGCATTAGAAGGAACACGGATGGGTTTTAGTCAGTAAGAGTCTGACACTCCCTTCCGCTCCGCCCAGAGCGGAAGGAGTCATATGATGATTTCCAATCCATAAAAAAAAAAAAAAAAAAAAGGCCACTTCAATAGGTATGGACTATTTGCTGTTTTCGCGTCGCTTGTAGATCGCTCACGTAGGATGACGCGTTAGTATTAGGGTCCCGTTTTACCCTTTCTACCCAAAGAAACCTTAAAAATCAGGCAATTATTTTGACATCTCTCTGCTTTTGTGTATACTAAAAATAGCGTACTATAAACACTGTTTCAGAACAGAAACAAGAATCTATGTGTTTTTTACACGTTGATACATGGCAAACAATACGTGACTACGACAGCGCGGCGACAGCTCCTAAATATTGTTTCTAAAAACATTTACGTGGTGTTTCAGAATCTGCTGACAACTTGTATCCGAAATGTAAAAGACACACAATATAATCGTTCAGGGGTGATTCTATCATTACAGTTATAGCTAATATCAGTATGTCAGGATTGCGAGCAAGGTAAATGTTGTAAATAAAACCAACATAGACTCTCCACCACTGAGAGTACTTGTATTTGGGTTAGTGTTAGTAACATGAACTAGATCGCAATATAATACTTTACACAATTATTACAAGATCATAATATAAGGAAAAGCTAGTCAGATATAACAGGTCGACTTCTTCAGCTGTTCAGCACCGAATGCTCTCGCTTCGTCGAATGACCACCGCCTTTATAACATCGGGTGCGTTGATCCATATTGACGACTACCTTCCTTTGTCAACATTGCCCAGTGCTACCCGCTACCGATAACAGAAATATGTTTTAATGTGGTTTTAATAGTGAATACATGCTTTATAGCGTAAAAATGGGTTTCTATTAGAAGTTAAGCAAGGATTAAAAAAAAACATTGTGCAGTTCTTTTTTTTTGAGTCATTTGTAGTTCACTTTTAGTGACTATGCAAGCCTAATATGTCGACTTAAAGGGAACCGCTATGCAATTTAGAGATGGGTGGCTAGTTTAATAACTAGCCAAATAGCGGCTATTCAAAAAATAGCCACGGCTATGATATCCTTCAACACGATAACTAGCTATTGGCTACTGGCTAGCTAGAGTAGCTCGAATATCCGACAAGTTTACAGCACAGCGGGTAGCCACCACAGAGTATAAAACAACTAGGTACGTTTTAAGCTTTTTAATTCATACCCATCGATAGTTAGAGAATTAGAGATGGCGCTATTGATAGATATTCAACATTTTTATTAATAATTCATACGAATTACGAGGGAAAGAGATGACTTAAAAAAAACGAAATCATAACAATAAACTCCTTATAAATAAATTAAATATTAAAACTTGGCACATGAGGTTGTCGACATGTGTGATGTTGATTCAGCAGTCATTGTGCCGATAGTCGTTACGGCGAATGGCATATTAGCCAAGAGCCGCGACCAACACCTAAAGAGGCTTTCGTTAGGCGGCTGGATCAAGGGCCTTTTTTTTTTTTTTTTTTTTTTTTTGCGTGGGGAAATCCTCATGGACTATCCCCCGTCTGGGGAAGACGGGGGGGGTGTGCCGGACTCTTACCGGCTAAAACCACCACGATGTTCCATCACTTGACCGTGGGCCGGGGTCGCGGGATTCGCAGCTGCATGCACCGCGACCCCGGCAGGCCTCGGTCCGCCAGCCCCTGGCGGACCTCTCCTTTGTGGGGCCTAGCCCCACGTCCTGCTGAGAGGCGCGCGTGGAACACGTCGCGCCGCC
Source organism: Amphipyra tragopoginis (assembly GCA_905220435.1). NCBI lineage: Eukaryota > Metazoa > Arthropoda > Insecta > Lepidoptera > Noctuidae > Amphipyra > Amphipyra tragopoginis. The sequence goes on from HG992011.1 coordinate 10,931,555, forward strand.
TACTCGGGCCTGTTACTGATCGGGCGGTGGGTCCCCTAACCCAGCGCCCGCAGGCCACACACTAGGGTGGCTGGAGGTCGTCGCGCGGCCTCCGCCGCCCGGTGCGTCTGGCGCGGGAGGGGAGAGTGGCAGCTGCCTCTCTCTCTCTCTCCGCTCCCTCCTTGGTCGCCATCACCTCCTCGCAGAAGGAGGCGACGGCTTCCCACGCAGTCTCGCTCCCGACCATGGACAGAACCACGGCCGGAAGCGAGAGGTCACCACCACCGATCGCCGTGATTAGCTCGCGGCGCTGCGTCGCCCACGCAGGACATGCCTGCAAAGTGTGCAGGGCCGTGTCCTCGGGGCAGTCGACGCAGTGGTGACAACCGGGCGTTTGCTCCCGGCCTATGCGACACAGGTACTTCCCGAAACACCCATGTCCCGAGAGTACCTGCGTCAGCCGGAAGCTGAGGGCGCCATGACGCCTCTCCAGCCACTCTTCCATCACGGGCCTTACCGCCGCTATTGCGGCGTGCCCTGCGCTGGGTTGCGCAAGTCGTTCTCTCCACTCTGCCACTAGGATCTGGCGGAGCTCACTCCGCCCAGGCGCCTGGATCAAGGGCCTGATACAACTCAACTCAACTCAAAACTCATTTATTCAAAATAGACTAGAATTACTTAGTTCTTTTTGAACGTTCGTTTTACAATATTATAGACATCCCACAAAAAGCCCTCCCTTCACCGCTTCCTAGTGTTTTTGCTGTGAAGAAGAATCGGCGCAACAAACTCCCCAGCAACACAGATATGTCTGTCAAGTGAATAAATTAATTGACTCTATACAACGAAAATCATCATATTTTTTACAAATAAATTATGCAATTACAGGTAAAAACAAATTAAAGATAAAGTATATAAGTAAATCAATTCTGTATGAATTGGGTTAAATCATAATCGTATCTAACTAATATAGATACATACATAAACCTATATCTAAAAACTATTGGTTACCAGGGAAGCCACATGTGCAGAAAAGAACTAGCGCCACACGTCCCTATCGTCAACATAGTCGTTTATCATATAGTATGCCTTTTTAATGAGAACTGATTTAACGTGAGATTTAAATTTGCCCTCAGTGAGATCCGTAAATGATTTGGGAAGCTTGTTATAAAATCAAACACAGTTTCCTAGGAATGACTTATTCGTTTTAGATAATCTAAATTTAATTTTTATTTTTATTTGTACGCCTGATACGGCAGGACATGTTGATACCATTATTCATATTTTAACACCACATGTAAAAATGTAACACACATGTTTCATACAAATAAATGCATCTTTATCTTTATCTTTATCTTATCTTTAGGGACTATTAATTTGTGTTTGTTCCTAGTATTTATATTATGAACGTCGCTTTTTACACTATACATTGGCAGATTTTTACGTACAAACATAATGTTTTCAAAAATGTAAAGGGAAAGCACCGTCAGAATATTAATCTCTTTAAAGAAATCTCTAAGGGACTCCCGAGGGCCCATATTATAGATCGCGCGGATTGCCCTCTTCTGTAATATAAATATCGAGTCGCGATCGGCCGCTGCCCCCCACAGCAGAATACCATAAGACATGATGCTGTGGAAGTACGCAAAATAAACAAGTCGGGCAGTAGGTATGTCAGTTAGCTGTCTAATTCTTCTGACTGCAAAAGCAGCAGGACTTAACCTACTAGAAAGGGCAGTTATATGAGCTCCCCACTGTAATTTGGAATCTATTGTTATGCCTAGAAATACAGTTTGATCTACTAATATCCAGTTTACTGCCGTCAAGCGTTATGTTTACTCCTACATGGGGAACGTTTGGCAATGAGAACTTCAGACATTTCGTTTTAGTCCCATTTAATAAAAGATTATTTGCAGCAAACCATTTCGATAGAGCGGATAAACTACTATTTACATTTAAAAGATCTATGTCTTTCGTCGTTCGCGAACAAAATTATGTCAGATAGTGCCGACATCATGTAAGGAAGATAATAAATAATAATAAATAATAAATATTTATGGGACATATTTTACACAGCACCATCTAGTCCCAAACTAAGCAGAGCTTGTGCTATGGGTACTAGACAATGGATATAATACTAATATACTTTTTTTTTTGTAAATACATACTTATAATACATAAGAAACACCCAGACCAACACAAACACTTATGTTCATCACATAAATATTTGTGTTGTGTGGGAATCGAACCCATGACCTCGTGATCAGCAGTCCGACACTTGAACCACTAGACCACAGAGGTCGTCGTTCATATCATTAATATAAGCAAGGAATAGAAAGCGGTACTTCTGGACACGGCGCGTATTGTTAGGAGGTTCCTCTCTTTGAGGCCCTGACCATCGGGAGCTTGGACCCTGTTCCCGATGTCGGTGGGCTAACTATTTATACATTTTTAAATGTTTTATTTTATATTTTAATATTTAAAAATGTATATAATATGTTAATAGATGAATAAAGGAGATCATAATTACTGATTATTATCATCTAAAGTTATTGGCGCGGTGAGGATCGAACTCGAATTGCCTAGCTAGTTTAGCTATGCCGCCGCTAGCGCTAGTCGGTTAGTGAGCCATTTATTCAATAGCCAAATAGCTGGCTGGCTAGTTGGCTATTTCACCGCTAATAGCCGGCTAGCTAAGTTATTGAAATTTCGGCTACTAATAAATAAATAAAAAATAAAAATGGTTTTATTCATGCCCTACAGCCAATATCTACTTATCTAATTATTCAAAATAAATACAAAACGAAATAGACTAAAAAAAAAACAGAACGTAGAATTAAATAAAAAACAAAACAAATATAATTAAGTTGAAATACTTAAAATGAAAGAAACTTAGAAATCAGGTTAGTGTGTTAGTAAAATGTAATTTGTATAGTGTTATGTTAATTGTTAGTATTATCTTCTATGTAGGGACCGCCTAGGGCGGTAAAAACCTCCTCCTCAAAACTTATCTACAGTGTTGATATTAGCGGTGAACTTTACGCTCAAGGAGTGAAAAAATATATGACAAGTTACGAACCTTAACCACTGAGACGGCTAGTTACCCATCTCTAACACAATTCTACCACACGGACGGGAGTCCAGAGAACAGAGGAAACAATGTCGTTCCCAATCAAGCTCCTACAAAGAAAGCATCTACCGCGTTTTTGGTCTTATCTATTTACGCATGACAAATTTTCTGCTAATGGAAAAAAATTAGTACAGTGAATTTAGGTTTGGGGTTTTGGCTTGGTTGCAATTTCAGGAAAGAAAAATTTGCTAAAATGCCATTTCCACTATTTTTTTTTAATCGTATGCTTTTTAAATGTGGAGTTTTTTCGTTAAAAGCTTACGTCATTGGCGTTCCTAATTCAAAGGCATGTAGACAACCCTAGTCGCATTCTTTTTTTAAATACGAGATTCCACGTGGAAAAATGTTAGAATATTACTAGAAATAGCGCTACTAAGTGCGTATACACGTAGAAAGCTGGTTGCCGGCGCCGATCTGCCAGCGCTTGTCAGTGCTGGTCCGCGCAGTTAGTCGGCGCAGGTAGTCTCTATAACTGTGTGGCGAACCAGCGCCGACAAGCTCCGAACTTCGCCGACAAGTTCCGACCTGCTCCGATCAGCGCTGGTAGGCCGTCATTTGTTGCTGTACTTGCGCGAATTTGTATTTGGAACAAGGCGTATTTTTGCTAAAAAATGCCAGCCTCTGCTTCTACCCGCTTCCTTTTTACCTGCACGGACCAGTACCGATAAGCGCTGGTAGGTCGGCGCTGGTTACTTGCTTCCTTTATGTATACGCCCTTAGGTGAGAGAACCCATCTTAAGGTGTATTTTTAAAAACTATGCAGCCTTTGCGTTCCTTTGCAAGTAGTAACTCAATTTATTATGTTTTTATGTTGTAAACAAGTGCTAAGTTATGTCGAGTTCTTGTTAGACACTACCGAAGTTAGTAACAATGTTTTTCTTAGAGTGTCCTTTGTGAGTTTGTGCTAGATAAAACTGGGTAGAAAGTTTAGAAGATCATCGTTTAAAGAAATTCTTAGTAGTTAAGGTGGAACCTTCACTAGGAAAGGGGGTACTAATCCGAAAGGGTGCTAAAGTACCCATAATAATGAGTAACTTTTCTTCTATAACTTTCCCCAAAAGTCAATAAATAAAGAGAAATAGCTGCTCATTTTTTTTTAAATACGTTCCTTTCTATACCTACAAGTTTAGTGTGAAAGGGGTACTAATCCATAAGGGTGTTAAAGTACCCGTAATATGATTATGTTATTAATATGAGTAACTTTTGTTCTACCACTTTCCCAAAAATTCAATAGTTTAAGAGAAATTGCTGTTCAAAAATTATAAAAAAATATGTCAAGATCTATTTATCCTCAATTAAGATCAGCTGTGATTACATTTTGGGTCATATTTGAGGTCATTAATTAGAAGCTCCATTTTCTGAATTCATAACTAAATCAGAGGTGGACAATTAAAAAAAAAACTAAAATAAAAATCGTTTTGTATGTAAGTAAAAATTAACGAATTTTGAAATTCAAACACTTGCTTTAAAATCGGCATCAGTGATACTTTAATTGGCTCGCGGATTAGAACCGACTAACCGACTATGTATACATTTTTAACGTTAAATTCGTTTAATTCGTAACATGAGACGTTACATTGTTATTTGCGATAACTTAATTTATATTATGTTCATAGAAGGTTCCTTCTTAAAGCAGAACTATGCAATGCCTGCGTTGGCTTCTCGGCTAGAGCTTTGCTGATCTCTGAATAGCAGAGTTACACTGTTTTTTTGTTTTTTTACCTATAGGTATATATATGTTTTATTTTAATGAAAGCTTAATTTTCTTTAATAATCAGAACTATTAATTTTACAATATTTACACAAACAAAATATATATAATTACAAATAAAGAAAAATACATCCTAATAAAACTATAAACTAAAATAGGGCATCAAAATATTCCTCCGCATCGCTGTCGACTGGTAACGTGCCCAGAAAGCTGGCAGCATTGCCATGTTGTATGGCAATGCTAATCCTTTGACCAAAGTAGAGGCCAGCCTTCGGTTTACGGGAAGTGTCGACTAGCCGCTTTGCAACATCTCTGAATAGGAATTGGGCACCCTGACCCCACGGCCCGAGTGTTTCGACCTCAAACGGCTCGAAAATATAATTACTAATAAAGTTATTATATTTTCGCCGCTTGAGAGGCAGCTGCAGCAGCAGCGCCAGCTAATAACTTAACACTGAATTTTAAGCGTGTTGTTTCCGGCAAGAAAACACCACCTCCTTTCTATTGGTGGGTCTCGTAAAAGGCTTAAGACCTTACTTACTACCTTCTGTACTAGAAGGTAGTAGGTACCTACTCTTAGCAGCCCTTTGATTTGATCACCAATAAGTTTCCCAAGCGTGGTGATTAATGCAATATTAACCGTTCATTGTAGCATTCCTATTCGTAGTCCCATATTCTCCAATGGACGTTAGTAACGGGCTGGTTCGAAATTTATACTAAAATCAATACACGTGTGCTACGTTAGAAGTACCAGGGCTTCATAAGTAAAGAGGGAATTACATCCCACATTGCTTGGACCGGCTTTGTAATTTCCTGGAAGCGACCTAAAATAACAATGTTTTGTGACGAGTACTAGGATATCATGAGAATAGTGGAGATCGAAATTATATTTGGAACTCGGTAGGCTTAAATAATTCGGTATGTAAAGTTCTTTTTAGCATTTTTTTCTTAAAGGTTTAGTCTATTTTAAGGAACCAATTTGAATTTTTTTGTTTATTACGCGGTAGTTATTTTTTAAATATTAAACTTTTGCTAGTGATGACGGAATAGGTTTTAATGTTGATTTCTTTTATAACATTTGGAATTAGACAGTTAAATACCCTTGAAGGTTAAAAAAGTTGACGCATTGATTAAAATTGACATTGAGTTTTTTATTTTCAATAAATTGGAGACTAAATATGAACACACATTTATCCGAGCCAAACGCGTAAAACGAATCGAAGTCAAGGAGGCCTCGCATTACATATCCGCATCGAAAGAATCGACCGCGCCTAAGAAATCGTTTCTATTTCCTTTACGCCTGTCGCACTGTTATTACTCTATTGTCAGTGCTTTATTAATGAAAGATGAATGAGCGAGCGCATTGGTCGAGTCGACCGCTTAAGCCGCGCCGAATCTGATGACGTCATCCGAATTCGTCTAGGATTTCTGGGGTTTTTCCAGATTCAGACGATTCGACGCGGACAAGTGTGCGAGGTTCCATAAGATTTCATACACAGAATTCTAAAATTCGTTTCGTTCGTTGCGTTCGGCTCGGATAAGTGTGCGTTCACCATTATCGAACGTATTTAGCTCATTCCGCCGAATCTGTGACGAAAAGATGTCAAGCAAATTCGTGTATTTATGTAAAAATAAGCACCATCTTATTATTTTAAGAGCTGGAAATAGCAAAATTAGTTTTAGAATACTAAAATTTCGAAATGGTTTTGGAATCAGCATAGGTTAACTATTATTTTACATACCGAATTCTTTGGAAGCGACCTAAAATAATGTTAGCTTCACGCGTAGGCTACTAATCAATAATTTTATCAGCAGATAAGTTCGCTCGGTGATACGGGCTAAATTAAGGCGTTCCGACTAAAATATAATGAGGTTTTCCTCTAAATATAATGAGGTCGTTAATGTGAATTTAGAACTTATTCGAGACGTAATTGCTAAAACAAACTTGGGATTTAATAAATGTGGAGACTTTGGTAATATTTACGCATGTTTTTGTTTACATTTAGTCGTAATTTTGTAATGAAATATTTAAAAATGTAGTGTACAAACAATGAATAAACAAAATAATTATGTTTTTTATAGAAATATTTAAAAATGTAGATGATAAGTATATAGATGAATAAAGAAAATAACAAAATAAAATAGGTCGTAAATTGAAACATTAAAATTCTCAAGCTAACTTTGTAATAAATAAAGTACCTACCCAAATTGGTATTACTCTGTGCAACAGATTCTTTCATACAGCTATACTTACAACAGGCGAGGCGTAAGCTGAGCTTTGCATTTGTGTGAGTGTACATAGAATCGATTGCCAAAAAACAGTTTAAACCAGTTTAAACCAAGCAAAGGACGTGTCTGTATTCATTCTCACACAAATGCAAAGCTCAGCGTAGGCCTCGCGGACAGTACCAGCAGATTGCCGCTGCGAATAGAACACCAACCAACTGGTTACTTTATTTATTACTTGCTATGTTTGAAATTATGTTCCTATGTATAAAATAATGTTCCTATTACATCTAAGTAATATAATGTGTAATCGCCAATGTAACCTAACTTTAATGTGATGTTTATTATTCTAATAATTTAATAACTTACAAATAAGTAGGTACTAGTATTGTATGCCTTGCAACACCCTTACAGGGTCTATGTATGTTTGAGATAACTATTCTATAAGTTCTCTGTAAACTACATTGTGCAATAAATAAATAAATAAATAAATTTTGAATTCTTCAATTTACGCGAACTAGTTTATTTTATTACTAGAGGTCGCCAGCGGCTTCGCCCGCGTGCGTGGATGTCGTTTATCGCGTATTCCGCGTTTTTCTCTACTATAATATGCATGTATTATACATATAAACCTTTGTCTTGAATCACTCTATCTATTAAAAAAAAAAAAACGAATCAAAATCCATTGCGTAGTTTTAAAGATCTAAGCTTAAATAGGGACAGACAGCGGGAAGCGACTTTGATTTTTACTATGTAGTGATTATATTTATGATTAGAGGTCGCCCGCGTTGATGTCGTTTATCGCGTATTCCGCGTTTTTCAGGATTAAAGTAGCCTGTGTTCTTCTCTGAGTTCCAGACTATCTTTGTACCAAGTTTCATCAAAATCGGCTCAGCGGTTTTGGGTGTGAAAGCATAACAAACAGAGTTAGACCTCGTGTTCACACACGTTTTTTCGCCGTAAAAACCTACGGTTAATTAGCCGTGTGTAGGCACGGTCATCAGTGTTGTATGAACTACTATAGAAGTTTGTTGATGGACACGGCGGCACAACGGCACGCCTGCGCCGCCGTATGCACCGTGGCTACTCCTCTTTTGCGCACGGTTTGATTTTTTTTTTTTTTTTTTTTTTTTTTTTTTTTTTTTTTTTTTTTAAAACGTTGCCCCACACTAAGATTTCTCTTGTATCGTGGGTGCGTTTACAGACACAAATCTCACAAACAAACGCCCAGACCCGGAACAACCATCTGTAGGCCATACAAATTTTTGTTCCGTGTGGGAATCGAACCCACGACCCGTAGCGCAGAAGCCAATCACTTAGCCACTGCACCAAACGTGTCGTCGGCATTTACATTAGCGTTGTAAGACAGTCTGTGAGAGTTTGTTAACGGCACCGGACGTTTTCGCGACGGCCAATTATTGCATGACAGTTTTCCAACGCTGATTTTGTGTAAGAAAATGGATGTAAATCTGTGGTTTGCCGTGTCATGTATAAGCTCACACGATGTTTCTACGGCGCGGCTAATATACCGTACGGTTAAGAAACCGTGACATGAACAAGAGGCCTTACTTTCACATTTATAATATTACTAGGGATTACTGACCACTAGCCTTAACCGTGTGTTAAATTAATGTCGCTATTGTAGCGCCACGTTATATGTATGTCGCAGAATCAACACAGAAGCACAACTATTAGAATGACTATTGATTATTGTTAATGTAGTAGGACGCCACCTATTATCGTTTGTCGGAAACGTCAAGCAGTGTGCTTGGGTGAGGTCGGTGCGGGGCGTGGCATGTCTTGTTTGACGGTTGTCAGCAAGCTGTCAGCTGTCGGCTGCCAGCTGTCATCCTTTTTGACATTGGATGCATTTGATTGGAGAGACGTGACTTTTGAGGAGACACGAGGGCGAGAGGTCGTTTTGCCAGCCTACACCGAACTTACCGCGTTTCCGTACTATAATCTATTTCCATCGGTTTGATCATTAGAGATTTTATTATTTTGTTATCGAGAGTGAATAAATAGCGGACTATAATCAATGTTGTGACTATTATTTCCTGCCTACACCAAGTCGAACTTGGACTCTGATGACGAGGTACCCCAATGGGTGAATTAGGGTTGGACCTCATCTGGCAGCACGGAATCGCCTTTTTCCGTCGCCCTTTCTCTTTCTGTCGCTTAGAACTGCCATTGCCGACCATTGCATTTTGTCCGTGATGCCGATCGCCTCGAGGATTCCGCCGCGTGCTATCGCATTATGCTTTCTGTCTTGGTCTAGCAAATGGCAGTTCTAAGCGACAGAAAGAGAAAGGGCGACGGAAAAAGGCGATTCCGTGCTGCCAGATGAGGTCCAACCCTTACCCTCGTTATGTACATTTGCATTGCCTACAAAATTATATGCATTAATAAATTCGATGATACTTAATAGGTATAATGTGTTAAATAGCCATAAATTCTGCTACGTCAGTTGTAGCTAATGAACCACCGATGCGAATAATGCAATACGAAGCGTATTACAATTGACACAAATTATTAATTACCCTCGGAATATTACATAATAGTTAATTGGTCACTATGTGTTGGCGATTTCAGACCATTAAGTCCAAGAGGCCCATAATACTAACAGAAACTTTGATCAATCGCAACCGAATTGAAGCTGAACCGTTCATCAGTTTTTAACTAATCATAAATTCAGAACACATTGTTTTGATCTTCTGCGGTTAGAACATCAACTATAAACAGCCCAGTAAAAGGCTGGCGAGCTAAAACAGTGCTTCAATTTTCTTGACATAAAATCCAATCAGAATTAGTGTGCCTAAAGGTCATGGCATACTATACCGGCACCGCAACGGCAGCGGCACCGCAATGGCAACGGCAGCGGCATCGCTCCAACGCAGCAATTAACTTGTCATTCAAATTAGAGCCTTAAATCGTGTGTCTTATAATATATTTCAAAAGTCAATATGAAAAAGCCAACAGCGGGCAGTCAGCGCACTTGCCGCTACCATACAACTCGACTTGCAGCCTGAGCGCTGCAAGCGAGCGGACCGCGTGCTTACTGCGCGCCGACTCTGAGTCGCCAGCGAAACAACGTTGTTGCGCCATCTTGCACGTTTGCTTGCACTGCGATTTTGCACCTTGCGGCCGGCGAGTGGACTTCGAGCTTGTACCTCGCGGACGACGCGTAGTTAGCGCGCTGGCGGCTAGCCGTAGGCTAAATTCGAGGCGATGCGGTGCTGCAGCTGTGCAGTTGCGGTGCCGGTATAATGTGCCATGACCTTTAGGGCTTTTTTCCTGTCACGCGGGTTCGTGCCCGCATGCGTGCCTCTCTTGCATCCGTGGCGCCTGAATTTTAGTAGGCCCTCAATAAAGTAGTGTTACAATTTCCTTGTCAGATAATGAGCAAAGACATTGGGCCTCCACGAGTGACGATACTTCAGTAGGTACGTCCGGCGCACCCTGGGCAGTCAGCCACGCTACCAACCTTACTGAATGGCTAATCTTTTCACCACGGCTATGCTCTTAGCTAGTGCCGATTCAAAAAAAAATTAAATGAAAGTAAAAACCGACTTCAAAAAAACAACTAAAAAGGTGTAAAATAATTACCATAATATAAAATTAACAGTTTCAGGATTCGGTTGCTTCTATTTCTTTCAGTGTAGAATTGCACCGACTTCTGAAACTGTTAATTTTATCGTATGGGAATTATTTTACACCTTTTAGTTTTTTTTGAAGTCGGTTTTTACTTTTTTTTTTATCCAATTACATTTAAACTGACACAGCACAGCACAGCATCATACAGCAGGTGTGGCAGCGGGTCCCAAACTAGGCACAGACTGTATCTTGGTGACCCAATTACAAATTAAGGTAACATTTTGTCGTGTTCTGCTAGCGCAGGTTTGTGCGACGCTCACATAATTTAAAGACAACTTTTACTTAGAAGTCGGTTAAAAAGAAGACAGAGGAAGTACTCAGTATATACTCGTATTTATTAAACTAGATCTTAATTTCATAGTACACGTCAAATGAAACACAAATGAACCTTCAACCTTTTTTCATTCTTAGTCCGCCATGTAATTGATTGGCCTGTATTGACAATACCTATAAGAAACATTAATATTACATTTATATTGATTTCCAAGAACCCCATGTAATAACTTATCGGATATCCACATTATGTAATGAATAGCTATTTCTTATTTTTATTACTTGTAGCAGCGAACACACCTAGTCCACGAAAGTCAACGAACGCCAACAAGCGTTCGTCATTTGATGAATTTGACCAAACTGAGTGTAGAACGAATCTGGTTTCATTTTATGGTTAGCGTTATCGAGCCCCATTTCTTGGCATTCGTTGCCTAGGTGTGTACGCTGCATGAGGAAAATTAATGTCCTGTATAATATTACTACAAAAAACCTATCATATTATTAATGTATCCTTTAAGTATGAATAAGACAAGCTATAGAATAAGCGCATTGAATATAGGGACAGTCATTGTATATCAACAGACCTAAACAGTCTTCTCACTTCCGTTAAATGAAATCACAGTTATGTTGGCTTACATTATTTAGTCCACTTTCAGTCTTTAGTTGGTTGGTTTTTCCTGGAAAAGTTTCATATGTAATATTTCTTTTTCGGCTGGAAAGTCACCGAATTTCTGTGGGACCTAGGTACTGTTTGTGGTTTCCCTGCGTTGAAGTAAGGCGGTCAAGGAGGTCTGTTTGTCGTTTTTTTTGTTGACCAATATCGGCCCCTGACTGAATTACTTCTTTTTTTCGTGTCAATAGACCAACTCAAAATTTCTTTGACCAATATGTAGCGACGGTCATTTGGAGTGCATGAAAACAGCACACCTTGGGCAGTCAGCCCCGCTTCATACCTTGCTGACTGACTAATCTTTTCATCAAAGCATGAGCTATTTTAGTATAGCTCTTGCTGACACGAGAGAAGAAAAACGACCTGGACGGCCCTGTCGTTTGCTTTTAAATGCTGCCGAGTGCAACAAGAAGAGACATATCCTGCGAAGGGGTTTCGCACTCACACTGTGTATATGACGGATCGATTATACCCGTTTTAGGCTGCTTTTCCACCAGAGATGTGTGGCTACGGGTGTGTGTAAAATAAACCAATGGGATCGCTTGATTTTCAAACATGTGTCAAAGTTAGTAAAATAAATCGTTCCTATTGGCTGGTTTAAAATACATCCGTAACACAGATCACTGGTGGAAAAGCAGCCTTATCCAGATTGTTTACTTACTGAGCGCTCTACAGATATTTTCATACTCCTCAATACCTATTTCGAGTTTATTTACGGATAGAGCAACCGAACAGTGCTTCCCTCGGGGGCTGTGAGAAGCGATCAAGGTATACGTCATCAGGAGAATTGCCGTAGTTCCTGTTTACCCTCAGGACGAACCCTTGGCCTCCCAAGGGTCTCTTGAAAGGCGATTAGGATAGAAGGTATATTGCTGAGAGGATTGGCGGCGATCCGTCCGTGAAATATTAGCAGCATAGCATGTGATGCGTGAGGAACATGTCTTGAGGAAAGTTTTGAGTACGAATGTGGATGGTTAGAAGAGTAGAGGAAGACCAAAGAAACGATGGATGGATAATGTAAAAGATGATAATTATGGCAAGAAAGGGGGTGACTACTGAGATGACGTGTAAAGCTTGACGTCGACTACAGCCGAAACGCGTCGAATCGAGTCGAGTCGAATTAGTTCCGTGTGAGGCGAAACGGTCAGTAATCGCTAGTCATTAAAACAGAAATTCGCGTGACAAGCGATGCGCGCGAGTTATGCGACTCGGCGCGTCTCGGCTCGTCGCTGATCTACGCAGTTTTATAGTAAATGTATAGGAGGCGAATTATTGCAATTCTATTCGACTCGACTCGGCGAGCCTAGAGGACGCTAGCTTTTATAGAGATGTATGTAAGAAAAACACATGCGGCGCTGACCTCAAATAAGTTGTGATAAGGGCAGGAGGATGATGATGATGGTGATGATGATTATGATGGTGATGATGATGATGATGGTGATGATGATGATGGTGATGATGAAAGGTGTGTTCACTGATTCACTTCGTGTTTTCAGTAAAGCTGCAAACATCCACAAGAATCCATCTGACTCGAGCAATTCGCATCATCAATTACATTCATATCGAGAGAGTCGAAATTGATATATTTACATGTCACTGGGGTGAATTCGCAAAAGTACTACTGTTTACACTGTGTTACAAACAATGATCTCGAGGTTGTATTTGGTGATTTAATTTTAATTTTCTGTGTGTGACTTGGCTATTGCATTAGGTTACAGACCTGTAATGATAGTTAAAGGCATTTAAATAAATAAATAAATAAACAAGAGTGGGCCAAAAAACTTAAAAAAATAAGCAAGTCGTTACCATCATCCCTAACTTAAAAATGCAGACGTATAACTCCAATTATTATTATGAAAACCTAATTATATCACTGCTATTAAGTACAAGATAATAATAGAAATAATTCCATTTTTTTTAACGTTTTTAAATTGGAAACTATGTAGGTAAATTATTTTATTTTATTTACTAATTGTCGATCGAAGTATCGTTTTTTTAATGTTTTTATGTATATTTGAAAGAAAGAATGAATCAAAATATTTATTTGGCACAAGATGCAGAAACACAGACACAATCCTAACTAATATTATAAATTGAAAAAAAAAAAGCGAAAGTAAGTTTGTTTGTTTGTTACCTTTTTACGCCTAAACCACTGAACGATCATCCTGAAATGCATATATCTATGTTGTTAAGTGTACAGAAACGGACATAGGGTACCTTTTATCCGGAAAAATGTACTGTTCCCGAGGAAAACAAAAATAACGATGATACGTGGGGGTGACAAGCAAACTCACAAAGTACAGTTTTTGAGAAAAATAACTTTTATTCACGAATTTCATTAGTTTCGCATAACCGTTTACAAGAAAAAGTCACTAAGAACATACTTTCCTATTCCATAGGAAATTTCATAGGAAAGTATTCTGCTGGCTTCGCCAAACAGGTTCAGTTTAGCATAATGCCTGAACAATCATGAAGGAAATGTTGGCAGCTCCTTCAAATAATCCTTATTAAACTGACATTTGATGGCGTCTTAAAAGGCTTATAATTATAAATGCCATTCAGCAGGAAGTTTGTTTAAGAATTAATGTTATAATAATGGCTTCAGTCAGCCTTCCGTAAAGTGTTATTAGAGGAACAAGATAAGAGACTATTTTTCTTGAAAATATTATGAAGCCTTCGAAGCAATTAGGCCTTAAAGCATAAGGGCGCTTTTAAATTGGACGGTTGCTGTCGAACTGCAGCCGTGCGTGTGCGTAACGGGCGTCGCACTGCTCTCTCGTCCCGTGCGCAGCATGACAGCCGCACCGCTGCGGTATGGCAGCAGTCCGACATCAACGTCTAAATTGAAAGCGCCCTAAGAACATAGAACCCTAATTTCGCCGTTATGTTTAAGTTCCATGTAATAAGGTTCCAAGTATTGCCATCAACATGACGACACGTTTGGTGCAGTGGCTAAGCGATTCTGCGCCACGGGTCGTGGGTTTGATTCCCACACGGAACAAAAATTTGTATGGCCGACAGATGGTTGTTTCGTGTCTGGGCGTTTGTGTATGTGAGATTTGTGTTTGTAAACGCACCCACGATACAAGAGAAATCTTAGTGTGGGGCAAAGTTTTATAAAAAAAAAAACCTTCTCATTCTGAGAAGAAGCCCATGCCCAGCAGTGGGACATTAATTGGCTGATTATACTTAGTTCTTGACAGGTGGTTTTATGACATTTGCTCTCTTTTTAACGCCTAGCTGTTGTATAGCGCTATCACCCTCTCTCATCCAACACACATTACTTAAAAGTAATGAATTAAACAATTGATTGTACCACTTTATTTCGAATACCTACATCACCATACTTTACAAATTACAACGAAAGCTTTTAAGGATTCTTAATTATGGCACGAATACCTTTTAAAACAATTTAATTATATTGGAAATATTTCGTTACCCGTAACTGAATTTTGTTCGGTAAATGGAACGTGGGTATAAAAAGTATCGGTCCAATGAGTCCATCTTTTTCCGGGAAAATAGACGTCAGTAAAGGTTCTGAAAACAAGAAAATGTGGAGCCTACAACCAACGTGGTCTTTATTTTCAAACAATTCTGGCCAACGTTTTTAATTCCCGACGCACAAAGAGCGGTGTTATAGTTTGATGTTTTTCTCTGCTTGTGTGTCTGTCTGTGGCACTGTAGCTCCCAAAAGCTATGTCTATACCAGTGCCTGAAGCATGCGTGAAGCGCCATAGCGTATGCCTTAATACTAGTTCTATTGTATGTCGACTGACGACTGACCGAGGCGTACCGGTGTAGACGATAAGCTGCATGCGTCATATGGCAATTAATATTGCATGCGCTTGACGCAAGAGGAATTGAAAGTTGAAAGCGCAAGATGAACATGAAAGCGCACTGGTGTAAGACATACCGAAACGGATGAACTGATTTCAATGCGGTTTTTTTTATTGAAAGCTGGTTTATTGTGGATATTTCTTACCTTCTTACCTATGTTTGATGATAATAACTTAAGCGAATTCAATGTAAGGTTTTTTTATTTATAATTCTCCACTTCATCTCAAGGAAGCGGTAAAGGGCGGTTGTTTTTGGGGGCTCTTTTGTAACATTTATGTTCAAAAAGACTTAAGTAATTCTAGTCTTTTTTTAACCCCCGACGCAAAAAGAGGGTGTTATAAGTTTGACCGCTATGTGTGTTTGTCTGTGTGTCTGTCTGTGCCACCGTAGCTCTTAAACGGGTGAACCGATTTAGGTGCGGTTTTTAGGGTTCCGTACCCAAAGGGTAAAACGGGACCCTATTACTAAGGCTCCGCTGTCCGTCTGTCCGTCTGTCCATCTGTCTGTCCGTCTGTCACCAGGCTGTATCTCATGAACCGTGATAGTTTGACAGTTGAAATTTTCACAGATGATGTATTTCTGTTGCCGCTATAACAACAAATACTAAAATACAGAATAAAATAAATATTTAAGGCGGGCTCCCATACAACAAACGTGATTTTTTTGCTCGTTTTTGCTCGATATTGATAACGGCAACAGGTAGACGCTTGAAATATTCACAGAATATTTATTTGTATATTTACTTTAAAAATAAATAAAAACAGTAAAAAAATAAATTAAGGGGGGCTTCCACAGGGTACAACAGACACAATTTTTTTGCCGTCTTATAGATAATGGTACGGAACCCTTCGTGCGCGAGTCCGACTCGCACTTGGCTGGTTTTTTATTTATTTAAAAGCTGGTTTCCTATGGTTCTTAGACATGTTTTATCAAAATCGGTTCAGCCGTTTCAGGGTCATCAGCTGTTTTGTTATTTGCTGTGGGGGTTTTTAATTTTTTTATGAATAAATGAGTTTTGAAGTTGTAGTTTAATTTCAAAGATCTATAAATAATATGGTTGTCATTATCTGACCGTAAACGGCCATTGCTAAACTTGTGTTTCCATCGTTACCGTCCCTTGATCTCCATACTCTTAATAAAAAACTTTTTGTCCCCATTGAATGCCATCCTGGGCTGGCCAATTTTCCGCCGGAAATCTCACTCCAGAATTATTTAATTATGCAATGTAAAAAGCGAAAAGAGTCGAAATCCAAATAGGCTTGTGATCTAAAAAGGGTGCAAATAAACCAGAGCCTTTGAATTAATGCCGGCTAGATAGCCAGGGATAGCCGTAGGCGTTATTAGAGGGGGGACAGAATACATTAACAAGTCTTCCTTTGGCTCGGTTTAATTTTAGACTAGGTGATTAATACTGTCTGTTTATCGAAGAGAATATGCCAATAATAATGTTGCGAAGACTAAAATGTTGTTTGTTATTTATAGATATCCATAGAAAGCTCACATAATAATTGTGTAAATTACTATTATTCATATGGTGTTATTTTTTTCTTTTTGGTTAATTTTTGTAATCAAGACTTGGTATTACATTACTCACGGGTCTGTGGTCAAGACTACATTGTTCTCTCCTAACTATCTTAAATCATATATATATAGTACTGTATTTAACGAAGTTGATAAAGATATCCTTTTTTTAAAAGAGTAACCATGGAGTTTCTTGCCGGCTCTTCTCCATAGGAAATGTCTAATTGGAACCGTGCTAAATTCGACTTTTCATAAGTGCCTGTATTGGTTTATGAGAAACAAAATTTTTGATTTTGAGTTTTAAAGTCAGTGACGCATGAAGAATCTGTGTAGCGTCGGCGAGGTGAAAACTTCGTAAAAATCTCTTTTTTTATTTTAAGTAAGAAAACTTCGCAACATACATTTTAAATCTAATGCGTACAACGCTTACTATATATAACTTTAAATAATATCAACAACAAAACAAAAAAATCTGGCATTTTTTAGGAGACCGAGACATGATTCGTGTGATTGTTAATTAGCAACGAGCTCCTCAGGAGTGGATGTTCACAGGCTGACTAAAGATGATGAGTAGGACTACTGCCTATAATGAGGTTACTCAAAACGGCTGGTAAATACTCAAGATCAAAAAATCCCCGAACTCGATATTTGGGTGTCACTATAAACCGTTATAAAAAGTTTATACCCTAAGAGCGTTTGTCCACTGCCGCCGTCACCGAGAAACGAGATTATTTCGGACCGAGTTCGTAACGACGTGACGGCGATCGCTTCTGATCTCGGTGGTTCTCAACCCAAGATCCGTGCACCGGCGCCGTCAATCTCGGATGTAATGGTTGAGAGCAGATTTGTTTTCTATTGCCGGCATTTCGGTCCTTCACAATCTTGGCTGAGTTCTAGCGGTAGCGCCGATTTACTGACAATCTCGGTGGCCGAGATGCCGGCGCTCGGATGACGGACGTGCGGTGGACACGCAGTCATAGTAATGTATGTATCGCTACTTCGGCAACGTCATCTCGTTCTCGGTGACGGCAGCGGTGGACAAACAGCCTTTGGGTGAAAAGTAAGAGTGGGGTGAGTTTGACGTAGAAGAATAAGGTGTTGAAATATCTCTGTGTGTCAACCTTGGATGAGATCATTTAGAACTGTTGTTTCCTTGGTGGGTGCAGCCAGTGAAAGTTAAAGATGACTTCGTTATTGTTATGTTCAACATCGTTGGGCTTTACGACAAAGTTATGTATGAGTAGCAAAAAAATATCTGATGATCTATTCCGGGTGCCCGTGTTTTTGCCGAAGTATTTTATATCGAATTTCATTACGCCGACAACGATTCGCCGACGTAATCTTTGCCAAAGCAATTTTTACCCTAAGGAGGATGGGCGTTTTGGTACTCATGTCCAATCAAAATGAATTTACCATCGTTGGATAGCTCTTTTCAAGAGTACAAAAAACTACTATGACAACAAACCCGTATCTATTGTCCGTTTTGAAATATAGTCTTCGGAAGATACTGGATATTTAATACGAAATAGAATTTTTAAAAATCATATCGCCGGTTTCGCTTGACCGACTTTGATGATATTTGCACAGATTTTGAGCTAAATAAAATTCAGTTAAGGGATGGAAATCACAACAAAATCGGTTTAAGTAGTATTTTTTCAGTTAAGGGTGATCTATCTATTAAAAAAATCGGACGAGTTGTTTTATGCCTAAAATTAAAGTCGTTTCCCAACAATTATTTTTGGTCAATGTAATTTAGTTTGATGTACAGAGTGCGTAGATTTCGGCTATGCGGGTCTTTTACACACTGTATACTTACATTCAATAAACGATGAAACTTACTTCGAACTTGTTTTATTTACCTAGATAATGAAAAATATTAATAATAATTATTGTAAAACCATGCCAAAATGGAGAAAAATGATAATAAAAGTATGTGTACTTAATAGGATGTAACAAAAATAAATAACTTTCAAGCAGGATTACTTCGATCGGACAGCGAATCGGGACTAGCGCCATGGTTATTCTTAATCTACACAAAAATACCTTTCCAACGGTGTATCGATCATTCCGATTGGAACCAATACCAGACTCCATACATTTGTGCCCATCAATCCTTTGATTTTGCCGAATGATTATTAACCACCTTATTTATTTGGCCAAAAAATCATTCAGTAATTTTGTTTTAGTCGAACACTTATTTGGCTATTGTTTAATTTGCCAAATAATATTCGCACAACATTATTTTTACACAGCGGAAAGTTATGTCAATCCGACTCAGCACACTCCGACTACACGTGGTCAGACTTTGTCCTACCCCTAGAGTGTTATTTAAAAGCGTGGAGCCAGAAGCTCGCGAAGGAGGTCCTGAGTGGAACGAGTGCACGAGGCCGAAGCGCAGCGAGCGAGGGGAGGTGGCGAGCGAAGCGAGTCGGCGACCTCCCGAGCGTAGCGCTGGTCGAGTGTGCGAGCGAAGCGAAGGGGCGACAAAACGATTCTGTGATAGTGTTGAGAAATTTTGGGCAAAAATAAATAAAAGTATACTTAATTTTTTTATAGTTATAGGTATTAGTTCAAAGGATCGGTTTTTTAATAAATATATCTGATAACTATCGCGATAATTATCACAAAGCATTTTTATCTTGATAATGTCGAACCCTGATAAATAAACATAGGTATTTTCTTTATTTCAAGTGAGGGAATGTTGCGTATCAAAAGAATTCTAATTGGTCACGCATTTTTCTTTGGCAGCACGATTTATAAGTCTTCCTTCGTGATCAAAGGGCTATACGTCTCAGCGTCTTAAATGTACCTACACTTCTTGCGTCAAAATGGATATGGTGGATTTTTATACAGAATGTGGCGTAAATAGTGGTCCAACGTTAAGGGATCGACACACCGTATATTCAGCTATCACATACCACAATTTGAATCATTTTTTACCATAGGTCTGCTTTTTTATTTTTATTTAATATCTCGTGTTTAATTTGGCTGTGATTTCAACTAAATACATTATTTTCCTTTTTAGTTTATAACTACTGAATATATGTGCTATCATATGCAAGTAATAAGAGGAAAATAAAGCGAGATGTAAATTTTTCGAAAAAATAAATAAAAAAATGTTTTATTCTGAGAACTATAGCTTTTTTTCAAATTGTGGTTTGTGATAGCTTAATATATCGCGTATCGACCTCTTAACGTTGACCATTATTTACGCCACACCCTGCATACTCAAGTTTATAAAAAAATACTTGTGCATTCAAAAAGTAACTGAGTTGGTTCAATTTCTCACCATCAATTCCATGATGTCACAGTAAACGTGAACTGTTTAACGTGGGGCTTTCAATGACCACGGCAAAGAACTCTTGAAAGAGACCGAGCAAGAAAAGAAAAAGAAAATTTTAAGAAATCACACAAACATTTCGAAATTTATTTTATTTTAGTTAAGTTTTACGTAGGTATTGAACCAAGCTATCGCCCCCCGCAGTATGTCGTACAATTTACTGGACACCCTGTATGTGACGTCATCACACGTTTTATGTTTTTTTTTCCCACGGAAATAAAAAAAAACAAAATATGTATCTATTTGAACTCAGGATACGAAAATAAAGAAATGTTATTTTTGGTGGTGTCAGTTTTGAAATGTTGTCAATTTTAATGAAACTTGTAGTTCTGTCCTATAGCAGTTAAAATATCACATATTATTACTTCACGATGACTGATGTTTTAACTTCTAGTAGTTCAAATACAGCCGTTAATACCGTTTAACTTAACCAACTACGTCGTGACTTAACATTTTCAGTGATGCTTTAGTCGTACAGAGTTCCCAGTATAAATTGGCACACGGCGAAATAGGGAACTTCATTTAAACGCACTGAATTTGACATACAGTTGACATTTATACAGGGTGTAAACGAATTCTTGTACTTCCTTTAAACCGCGAGATCTATTGGTGACACAAATTAACCATAAACAGGACAGCTAAAAACAAAAACAAAAAAATAGCGCCCGTGGTTATACATATAACCGACTACAAAGAACGATATCGATATCCGTCAACTGTCGTGCTTTCGTTCATTTATGCGTGGCACCGAAAGGTTATGTGACAAAAAAAATATATATATACATTTCTTTTTTTATTTAAACCTTTTTATGTGGGTTCGATACGACCACTTATCTGTACCGCAAGAAAAAAATAATTTTAGTAGTAGATCATGTGGTTTTAAGGGTGTTTCACAAGACTCATACCGTAAGGAAGTGTTTTACAAAAAATAACTTTAAAAAAAACGACTTCAAAAAAAAAAACTAAAAAGGTTTCTACTTTTTTAAAGTTATTTTATTTTTATATTTTAAGTGGCATAAACAAAACACAAATATGCAGCAACTACAGCAATGCCAGGTAATTTGCTGTTATCCATTGAAGAGTTCCACTGTCAATCTAGCGTCCCCTAAAATTTTTATCTTTACCAAATCTTAATAATCACAATCGCAATCATTACTTTTACCGCCCCCTTGTAGGCTTCTAGCGCCCACAAGGCGGCGTTATCGCCCCCTTTGAGAAAGACTGGTTTACACCCTGTATTTGCGAGCAGCGGCGCCACGAAATGCCAACTGATACTGGGCACTTGTAGAACTTTTAATGTAGTTGCTACAGGATTGAAGCAAGAAGTTCTTTCAATACAGAATTCCTGTGCACACTTCTTGAATAAAATAAAATTTCTCTGCGTCTAGTTGTGAAAGTTGTTTCAAAATCGAATGTTTGAAAAGCAGAGGGAATGTTGAAATATGTTTGAAAAATAATTGAAATACAAACAATTTGATTGGCGCAGCTGGGATTCGAGTGATAGAGTTAAGACACAATTATAGGTACCTTTTTATCCCAACGTTTTAACCGTATTACACCGGCCGTAGTCACGGGTAGACTGAAGTGGCGGAGCAGTTGTCATCTTCGTGAAGCAAGGGTATCTTCATCTACCCTCACTTGATCTTGATTTTTAATTATATTATCGTTGGTACTTCGACACAAAACGTCGGGAAAAAAGGTGCTTTTTAAATATTCTACGCGACTCAAATTACATAGACTCGATTGGTAAATTGAATAACTTTTTCTATAAAAACGAGGAGGCGTAATATCGAATAACATACAACTTTAAAAATACTGTTAGCTGCCCCGAAGGATGGCTAATAAAATAACAGAATTTACTAAATGAATTAATAGCTTTTTAGCTTTCTGGGGTGTTATTTAATAAAACGAATACAGGATGTTACAGCTGAACTGAATACTTTATTACAATCAGTTATTGTTACAATGCAGGAATATCAAACACAGTCATAATTAAAATCTTTAAACAAAACAAAACAATAATCATAACAATTGTGAACGTCCGTCCGACCCAAAGGTCGCAGAAAAAGTACGCCAATTTTTTTTTTGTCTTTTGGACTGCTGTAGGTGGTCCTAGGGGACCATTTATACGTAACCGGGCAGTTATTGGCGAGACCTGAAGGGTCTCCAGCCAATGGGGATGGAGGGGGGGAGTAAAATTCTTAACCTAAGCTAATTACTTGTACTACACTAACATCATGACTACTTGCAACAACAGCACTAAGGGCGACCCCTAGTGGGACTCGGACCTCGGCTTAGGGCGTTGCTGGCGGGGACTTAGGGGGGGGAGACAGCTTGATGAGAGCTGAATTATCGGTGTGAACGCCTGAGTAGCGCACCGCACACTGCTTTATAGATCGCTTTGACAGCTCGTGAAATAAACATGTTAGACTACCGCCATGACGTCATTAAATGTCTAACAATACATAAAATAATAGCAAACGTAAATAATACAGTTACAACACATATTTATGATTAGTTACGGTTTACTCACGTGCATTTTTCGGGATTGCCCGACTAGTTTCGGACCCAAACGGAGCCCTTAATCATGAGCTGAACACGCGGCGAGGTCGCGAGTCTAATCAGTTCGACTCCAAAAACTCCTAAAAATGCACGTCAGTAAGGCTCAATTTATACCCCCGCGGAATGGAATGGAATGGAAGCGTCAATTTCGCCTCATGACGCTAGAAGGCGCGCGTATTCGCGTGAATGCTCGAGTATTCCCGCGCATTCCAGCGAATCATCATCATAAACGCTTGGCACCGCACTACTGTGACCGTCCCGACTGACTCCCCGTTCACGCCACTTCCCGCGGATTCCACAGACGGCGCCGACAGTAGCTAGGGGAATTCTCGAGAATGAGCGAGGATTCCCCGGAAGACGCGCGACCTTTTTTTGGCTCCTATTTAGTTTGTACTTTATACAATTGACATAAAGTTCATTTTGCTATGTACAATTTCGTTGCAAAAAGTCGCTTCCATTCCATTCAGCGGCAGTGTAAATTGAGCCTAAACCGTAACTAATTATAAATATGAATGTGTCTAACGAAAGTTATAGTTACAACACAAACTCACTTAAAATAATTATTAGCAAAATGTCTGCAAATTGTTCAACACAGCTCCTAATATGAATTAATTAAATTCTTTCGCAAACTTACGCTAGACAAACGAAATTAATTTCATATCGTTTAAGGAAGAGAATAATGCCTTTGTTAAACAAGGAAATGAAATAAAATGGAGCAAATATAAGCATTCTTTCGTTTGTTGAAATTTTTGTGCGACCGACATGAAATTCTTTTAACTTTTATGCTGTGGAAGTTGAGGTTATAATATAAGTGAAGAGAAAGAAAAATGGTATGAAAAGTCTGTGTAAATGTAGTGCAGGTTTTTATTGTATCTTTGGATCATAAATACAATGACGTTTTATAAATAGACGCGTCATACACCAACATCATTGCACTACAAAACAGTGCAAATTATACAATTATTTATACAGCAATTCGTATATGCAAGACGGCATTTATTTTTTGAAAACTTTTGCAAGAGTTACACTTTTTAGGGACGTATAACTGACACTGGTTGATGCGTGATTAAGTGAATGCCGGGCAATTACCTTGCTTTAATATAGCCAAAATCGAGCGCGGGCAACGTATCTATAGTTTATAATATCATTGCTTACATAGTCGTCAGGTCGCAAACAAGGGGTTTACCTTGCAAAAGGTCGGTCAGTCCTGATTTTTGTGTTACGCTTAGAGCAACGCGGTTGATCATACGGAACATTTCCCTTCTGTCAACTCGCTTATGCCGCATTTGACAGTTCGTGTCAAATGGGGCCTAATTTTGTTTTATTGTCAATGTCGTAGCTACAGTGTAGATTGCATATGTGTGAGAAAAAAAAGGAGAAATTTCCTCAGCAAAGTTCCTTTTACATTGATAATCTCTGTTTTATCATTTAGTGTCAAAGTAGCCCCAATTAGGACTCGAATTTTGTACATAATCAGGGGTGTTTAAGTATTTTTTTTCTTCGCTAACTTCGTAGACACCTCTATACCATATGGTAAAATAGGAAAACTATCAATGTTGCCTATACAGTTAAGTTGAAATGTATATGTTCCATTTTTACAGAGATATATGACCAAACTAGAGGTCGCCAGCGGCTTCGCCCGCGTGGCTGTCGTTTATCGCGTATTCCGCGTTTTTCTCCACTATAATATGTATGTATTATACATATAAACCTTCCTCTTGAATCACTCTATCTATTAAAAAAATCGCATCAAAATCCGTTGCGTAGTTTTAAAGATCTAAGCATAAATAGGGACAGACAGACAGCGGGAAGCGACTTTGTTTTGTACTATGTAGTGATGCAATATTTTTAGTAACTATCAGTGTCGCCCCGTGATATCAAAGTAACCTCAATCGCTGGTACGTTTTGCTCAAGGTTGAAATAACAATGGCTAGGGCGTTGACTGGCGGATCTACAGAACAATCTCTATAACTTACTTGAACTACTCGCCTTGAACTTACAAGAGTTCAAGAACAACCCGTTGAAGTTTGAACTACTGAATAAATGATCTGTTTATGCTGTGGTGAACCCATTTCTAAATAGCATTGTTTTTGGCAAAGGGATTGGCGTTGCGGCTATCGTTTGAAATCAGCGCTGTGGCTCTGCCCTATGCATGTATACTCTTCAATATGCAGAACGGTGAACGATTTGCTCGGATGTGGCGCATTTTTCCCAAACTTTTAGATTATGTTTCGTAAACACGCTGATTTATTAATCACCATTCAATTTTTGTCCAGACATTACGTATTATTCGTAAAGCAAGAGGGTCTCCTTCAGTGTATGCGCGACATACGTAGTTAACGTTTGACTTAATAATCACGCCGAATTGGTAACTCAATCGTTTTTTTTTGTGAAAATGTGACGTAAGAAACTATTTAAAAAAATGGAGTTCTTACATGATACTGACACCTAGAAAAAATATGAATGGTGAATAAAAAATCAGCCTGTATAATATGCAAATTATTTTACTTTTTACGGTTATGTGCGTCATATTAGTGCATTTATTTTTCTTTCTTTCCCGAAAACTACGCGATCATGACACTGCCTTAACCTCAGGTTGGCCGGAGTGACGATATTCGCAAGGTAGCTGTAAGCAGCTGGATTAGAGAAGCCTAAGATCGAGTTATGTGGCGTGTTATTGGAGCGGTCTAACTCCAGCAGTGGACTGCTATGAGCTGATGAAGAAAGACACGGGAATGTGTTTCTTAAAAAAAACTTTTAAAATCAAATCTATCTTATTCCAATTTCCACAATTATCACAGCCAATAAATCGTATTCGCTGTAAACGTAGCTAAATGTTCGTAGCCACAACATAACGAACATAAATAAACTGCGTCTCAAAGCAGTGGAACGCGTCGATCTCGATCAATCACTAGATTTGTGCTGTTTTACGCAACGCTATTTCAGTGTTAGGGCTAGGACATAATGGACGTTTCATCGACTTGCGTTTGTTATTCCTACCGTTTTTTTCGTTCATTGTTAATGACACCACCAAATGTGCCCCCAGGGGTGTGGTTGCCAAAAAGGATTTGTTAAAGACACCACTAATGAATAGTGTTGTTGCCCTTCAACAAGTATGTGTAAACTAACTCTCATATTATATTATTACTAATTGTGGCATCCCAACATTACGGTGGTGTCGTTAATAAATCCTTTTTGGCAACCACACCCCTGGGGGTATCATTTGGTGGTGTCATTAACAATTAACGGTTTTTTTGGGTTCCTTCGGGACCTTTTTACTAAGCCTACATCGTCTGTCCTTTTGTCTGTCTGTCTGTTACAGGGTTTTATCTTTTTAACCGTAATAGGTGGCCAGTTGAAATTTTTACAGAATATTGTGTTACTGTGGTCTATAACATTGCAAATATTAAAATGCATTTTTCAACGGTTTTGTTCCGGCTCTATTTTAAAAACGGTTATACATACATACATGCGTGAAACTATTATTTTGTTATAATTATTGTAGATATATTGTGGTGCATATATTTACAAGAATCACATTGTGTATATCTACAATATGTGATGCATATTGTATTGTATTCAAAAATATGTAACTGTTTGAATTTTTTGTTGTTTAACATAGACTACAAATAATAATAACAGTTATTTCACAGACACGTTTGGTGGTACGGAACCTGCCAAGTGCGAGAGTTTTTTAAATCCACTTAATTGATCGCGTTTGTCCCTAGTTGCGCCTGATAATAAGCGCAGACAGGGTCTGAGATGGAGCACATTCGAATTTTGTCTATAATAATTCTTTATCGCCAGAATAGGGTATTTGACTTTTTTTTTTAGTTCTTAAAAATGATGTCATACCTTAAAAACTTCATAGTGTCTTGATATCACTCCATACAATATCCGTTTCGTGTGACTGTGACAGAAAATGCCCCCTCCACAAACTTCGAAAGCGTGTTTCTCCTCTATTTTTTCAGTTTTTTTTGACATACCGTATACTTTCTATACTTTGTTTAAAATAATACCAAGGTGTTTTACAGTTTTTACAGTAGTCAAATATCCTATTGTGGATCGACCAAAACTCACATGTGTCCACATCCTTACATAAAATTCTTTCTACTGACGTTATATCTATCCATCTCCCACCCTTGATTTATAGATGGCGCCTTGACAAAATATTCCCTAACTTTTCGGTCGACTAGTTGACAGGTTATTTCGTAACATTTGAAAGGGCCAGGGTATCGTTAAGATGGATATTAAACACTCACGATCAGATTAAATAGGTGTTGTGATGTCTGGCATTTAGAGTATTTAGGTCAGACATATTTGTCGTTCAAAGTGGTAGCAGGTGACTTATAGTCGTCGTAAGCGGTATGTCACTGTGGTAATTTGTCACGCATTTTTATTTTTACTAATCTTTGGATTGGTCTTTTTTGTTTGATTTATTAATGTTTTAGTTGTATGTTTTAGTAGTGTTTATTGTGTTTGGTTGTCGTTAAAACTGTATTCAACTTCTAAACTCATTTATTCAAAATATACTAGAATTACTGAGTTGTTTTTAAATGTCAATGTTGAAAATGATCCCCCAGAACGCACGCCATTCACCGCTTCCTAGTGTTTATGCTGTGAAGAAGAAACGGCGCAATGAACTCCCCAGTAAGGCCCGGAATCCACCAAAGCAGAGATGTGCGGAGATGTCCGAAGCGGAGACGAGAAGAGATGTTTTTCAGCTAGGGTGTATTCACCGAAACTGTGCGGAGATGCGTAGTGGCTAGACTGTAACGGAGATGTGTGCTCTAGGGTGAGATGTGTGCTGACTAGAGCGGAACTGAGCTGCGTGCGGCGAGCGTTGGATGTGAACGCACTGTTTAGTGCACGGCACACATCTCGTCCCCGCTGCGCGCCTTCGTCAGCTTGCGAGGCAAAGCTCACTTCTCCGCCTTGTACCGGGGCCAGCTCAATCTCAGCGAGGAACAGCTCACATCTCCTCTTCCATCGCGCCATACAAATATGTTACATCTCCGCTAAGTGGTATCCACTTAAGCTGAGTGGAGACAATACGTGTGAATAACGAAATTCTATTGATTTTTTAAAACACATCTCCGCTCCGCTCGTCTCCTCTCCGCTTTGATGGAGTCCGGGCCCAACACAGTTCTGTTTGTTAGGTGAATAAATTAATTGACCAAAAAAAAAAACATTAAATTAATTACAATCATGGAACTACGTAAATTGATGATTATAAAAAGGTATAATTATACAGGCTGTCTCAAAAAATTGTGTCATGCGGAACTCTAAAAGTAGAGCATCCTTAAAGGTACCCGACACCTCCATGTTCCGCGACTTTTTGTAGTTGTAAGTTATATTTTTTCAAATAAATATTTTGTCTCGATATCATTTCTAAATTATCGCGAACTACGAGCAGCATTTTTCAACAGTAGGGCGCGGTTGACGGGGCAAGACGGGGGTAGTAGTCTGATTAGAATATTCCAATCAGAATATTTAGGTCAACAAAAAATACAAATATCTTCTACAGTAAATTATGAAAATAAATAATCCTAACCAATTGATTATAATCAGTTGGAGTACGTGAGATTTTGCGTCATTTCAAGAAAACTTTGTATATGAAGCATTTTACCTACGGTTGGGACGAATATTCGATTAAGATATACCTACTCTATTCAACGAAAGATGAGTTCTGACATAGCGGCCACTTCGTAAATTGTAGCCGTATAACTATGTCTACACCAGTACGCTTTCATGTTCATCTTGCGTCTTCGTCTGAGGCATGCGTGAAGCGCATGCCTTAATACTAGTCCGATAAAAGCGCATGGCCCTAGCGCACGCCAATCCGTCTATTGTATGTCGACTGACGACTGACCGAGGCACACCGGTGTAGACGATAAGCTGCATGCGTCTTATGGCAATCAATACTGCATGTGCTTGGCGCAAGAGAAATTGAAAGTTGAAAGCGCAAGATGAACATGAAAGCGCACTGGTGTAGACATACCATAATGAGACTACTATCGAAAAAACGTAAACGACATCATCAAAACCCGTAAAATAATTAATGTTCTGTTATTAAAAATGATTTATTCTCTTTGTATGGTAAAGTTTTGTAGATAAACCCCAAGACTACCTTACGTTGAAAATTGTATAGTCTACTGCATTCTATAAAAGTTTAACCAAGAATAGAATCTAAACCTCATTCACCGTTCGAAGCTTACAAATCGAAGTGCACGCTTTTAAAAATACATCAGGCATTGGTACTTAGATGTTAGATATAAAACCAAGATACAACTCATGACAGTTCGATATATTCCTCTTGATATCTCATCTCAGGGTTGTCTCTGAAAAAATCCTCACATTATTTAACATTTTTCCTATCTTTACGTCAGCGGGTAGCAAAAATGCTGGTGGCTCTCCTGATGATAAGTGTTTAACGCTACCTATGCATCTGCAATACCAAAAGCACTGTCGGTGCGTTGTCGGTGCCTTATTGTTGCGTTGCCGGTGCGTTGCTGGTTGTTGCGTCGGTGCGTTGCCTAACATAAACTGTCTTCATTCAGATTCCCTGTGGATAAAGCAGCAATTTAGTAGAGTCGTTCACATATAGTTTGCCGTTGCCTGTATGGTTCCCGCCAAAGAATAGGCCACCCCTTCCTCACGTGGGTGTCGTTAAAGTCGACTAACGGCCTCAAGATGATCGGCAGACGCGTCTTTCGACCTAGTCATAAAAAAGAAAAACTGTGATCACCAATTCGTCAGCCAAGCATCGTGATTATGACAATTTATCCTTATACCGGCTTCCCACGGTGCGTGATAGTGCGCACCGCGACGCACAAGCTCGCACCGATGCACCATGGGAAGAGACTCGTCCGTGGTAACGCGGACGCGTGCGCAGCGGTGCGCCGTATCCACATCACACACCCTCATAATGTGGCTCCCCACGGTGCGTGATTTTACGGATGATACCACGCACAGCCGGTGCGCGCTACCACGCACCGTGGGAAGCCAGCTTTAGACTAAAATGATGGAATCAGGCGTTACTTTGCGGAAATCCATGACATTCAAAAATGCAAATAGAATATCTAGCTTTAATTCCGCTGAACAAGATCGCTAGTTTGGATGCAGTATGCAGCACCACCCTCCCGCCCGCAAATATATGCACATGCAGAAAGAGTGAAAAAATAATGCAACATGCAACCAAACTAATACACGACACGTGTTTCGCCCCTGCACGAGGCATCCTCAGGGTATGTTGACTCCTCGACCGCTAGGACGCGAATGGGGCTGTGAAGGGCTGTGTGTGTGTGTGCTGTGCAGGGGCGAAACACGTGTCGTGCATTGGTTTGGTTGCATGTTGCATTATTTTTTGCACTCTTTCTGCATGTGCATATATTTGTGGGCGGGAGGGTGGTGCTGCATACTGCATCCACACTAGCGATCTTGTTCAGCGGAATTAAAGCTAGATAGTCTATTTGCATTTTTGAACAGCTTTAGACTGTTCATTGGGAAGCCAATGTCTAGTAGTGGACCTTTACGTGCTGGTATTACGATATTAAGGCCAATGACATGACCTAAACTAAAAATAGACAAGGCACATAAAGTTAGCCCACAAGTTAACAAAACATTTATTGCTATTTTTCGAGCGTCGACAAAGGTTGAAGATATAAAATAACTCTTTTCCCTCAAGACAAAAGTTATTAAGGTCAATACATAAACACACAACAACTTCGATACTCTATTCGTCTGATTTCATAGGACAATAATATTGTGTGTTGTTTGATAGTTATGTTTCTAGGTATATCATAATATTACATGGGATACCTGTTTTGTTGCTCGATTTCAAGATATTCTGAGTTTGTGACCTCGTTATAGCTTCTTTTGTTCTAAAATTAGTCAATATTAGAACAAACGAAGCTAATGTATAAAAGACTAGCTGTACCCGGCATGCGTTGCAATGCACTTTTTCCTTCAGAAACAAAATAGAAATAGTAACAAAAAGTTAAAACCATTTACATGCATGCGGTAAATACCGAATTATTTCATATTTGTAGCTCTCAATCTCCAGACATAATTCATTTGCATGATCAAATCAACATGATATTTTAACGCGACATTTGCTGCGAATTGTTTTAGTTATAATTATGTATTGAGCTGCCAAAGGTAATGGCCCATTTAGTGTGAAAAATATACCTACGGCGTACAGAAATGAAACATGGCGAGAATCAAAGACAAATGATCATACTTTTCAATGGTAAGTGGCGCATTACTGTGGCTGATGGGGATCATGAAATAATAATAATAAAAAATGTAATCTTAGGTCGATTAAAAGTATGAAAACTTCCGATCGGTTACACGCTACACAGCTATTAAGTCGTTCCATGTCAACAAAATCCAAATCGAGAACCAAACAATCACTCAAGTAAACACGCCAAAATAGTTAATTGTATCGGAATATTATAGAAATTCGGAAAAAGCACAGATCACAACGACGAATGACGAAGGACTGCGAAGGGCGAGGTTAGGAAGGCGCTGCCGATGTTTTTCTACCCGCTGTGGGCCAGGCAAGGCATTGTATTATTGCGCGAGGGCAACAAAGCTGGTTATCAACTCGGGTGAGACAGAGGCAGCAATATACGTGTCATTACCTGACCGAACGAGTTTGCTTTATGATTGTGATGATGATATTTTTTATTTAACAAAACAATGGCAAAGTAAGTCTGTTTGTTTCATTTTCAAGTCTAAACCACTGAACCGATTTTGATTAAATTGCCATGTAGAGATATACCTATTGGATTTGGAGACGGACATAGTATACTTTTTATCCCAGTGACATGTTTCCATGGGATAAAATAATTTACAGACGGGCGAAACCGCTGTGGTGCAGCTAATTATTATCCAACTTTTATTGGTCTACTGCAAGATCTCTCCATTGAATTAATTTTTTCTTTTTACATATAATGAAAAGTGGGTTATGCCTGCATTATTTACCACCATTTTCGTTTTTGTACAAAAACATTTTTGAATCGGGTCGGATTATGGGCCATGACCTTTGCGTGCTCTAGGTCCTGTGCCCCTGGCAGTCACCCCTATGGCCAACCCCTAGATACAACACTGTGTATGTATATGGTTACCTGACCTCTATAACCTTTCAGCCCCATTCACTTTCAGAGTCAAGTGCTAGGCACACAATTGTTGTGGCTAACATGAACTTGCTTATCTCTTAGATTGCTAGTATCTATAAACATTGCACAATCGTTGACTAGCTTACACCACGCTGACTCATTTGGGAATATGAAACCATTTTTTATAACTTTTGTATTACAACTGTCGTGAGACACATTCTTAATTATGATTAGTTACGGTTTACTCACGTACATTTTTCGGGATTGCCCAAAAATGTCACTCAGCTCAAATCGCGACCTCGCCGCGTGTTTCGCTCATGATTAAGGGCTCCGTTTGGGTCCCAAACTAGTCGGGCAATCCCGAGAAATGCACGTGAGTAAACCGTAATTAATTATAAACATTTTTTACAATGTTTAGGCATTTTTAAAGTATTTAATTTAGTAGAGGAGTGTAGGGGGATCCTAGTATATCTCTGTGTGTGTTACTTGGATTCGCGTGCTCCATCTTAGACGTGTGGGTAGGGTCAAACGTGACCATGTTCTGCCTAGCCTTTTTTCCAGCTATGTTGGGTCAGCTTCCAGTCTAACCAGATGCAGCTGAACACCAGTATTTTGAACCGACTTCAATAAGGAGGAGGTTGTCAATTCGGTTCTATGTTTTTTTATGTTTGTGACCTCATACCTCCATCATTTATGAATCGATTCGAAATTAATTTTGTTTGAGAGGCTATACTTCCCTTTTGATCCCTTTTATTTATTTACCCTTTTATTTATTTTTGTAACTTTCCATACAAATCAAAAAAATATTTTAAGTAATTCATTTGTATGGAAAGGCATAAAAAATAGCGAATTTCGAAAAGTTGTAGAACGAAAGTTGTTCAATTTTCGATACAGAGTAACCCCAAAAAAATTATAGAGTTGATTTTTTAACACCTTATATTTGTGGGCGGGAGGGTGGTGCTGCATACTGCATCTAAACTAGCAATTCATTTTAGCGGAACTACTTAAAACTAAATATTCTTATTGTATATTTGTATGTCATGGATTTCCGCAAAGTACGCCTGATTCCATCATTTATCTGAAATTTTCCCATTCTCCTTTACTGTGAAATGCGACCGCACTGCCATTAGGACGGAACTGACATTTATTTAGAAATAAACACAACATTTGCAAGATTTGTAACCGCATAAAAGCGCGCTTAGTATAAAACAGACAGACGGCGGTGCCAACCCTGACCTGTATTGCCTTTCAGCGTGCGCCATTCGCTTTCACAGTCAAGTGCATGACACACATGTTGTGGCGTACACAACCTCTTCTCTTCGTTTCTATCATTTTAGATAGTAGACTATAAATAAACAATATGTTGGTATTGATCTTTGAATATATCGTGCAAAAAATTCGTGTACACACGATAAACACGTCACTACATTTAGGTTTTTGGTAAAAAAGCGCAACTTTTTAACTTTTGTGAATTTTTTTTTGGTTTCGTTTGCGAAACACCACTACCATGGTGTAATTACAATTGGTCGTGTGCCCCAATTTATGTATCCAAATTACTTTGATCTTACCTGAATTCGGGTAAACGATCAAGTGTAATTGTGCCATGACCTTTAATACAAATGGTGCGATAAGCTTTCTCTGCGAATGGAACAGTACTATTGATTTGGGGACATTGATTCCAATGCTCTTTTTTATTTACGTATTTACAAGCGAGCTTAGAATGAAACAGGCAAATGGCATAGCAACCCTGACCTCTATTAACTTCCAGCGTGCGCCATTCGCTTTCATAGTCAAGTGCATGGCACACATTATCGTTGTGGCGTAACATCCTCTCTTCACCCCTTTTCGCCCTACGGCAATAAATGCATAAAATGTTTACTTACAACATATACAACTTTATTTTTAGTATATATAAAAACCGAGACACCCCAACAAGATTTTCATCAGAACTGCCTGAATGTGTATTTTTTTTAACAAATCTCCAAGTTACACCTTAGTTTATGTCGCGTTAAGTTCCCTAGTAAAGTATGAAATGCCTGAGATGTGCTATGCAGGGGTTGTCTAATACACGAAAACTGACCGAGCGGACCGTCTCAAGCCTCAAGGTATACCCGTCCACTGTTATGCGTAGAAACCTATTGAAAGAGAATTGAAATTTATGAAAAAAAAAAGGAAAGATGTGGTGTAAAAACTATGTCAGTCGATTCTCCTGATGATTCTGAACAAACTAGTTTCACTGTTAGTGTATACTAAAACTAAACTCGTATAGGTATCCGAATTCGTGTAATTTTCGGAAAAAATATGTATAAAAACATGTTTTTCGGTTTCGGAGTTATTTTAGCGCTCCGAGTTTACTGAATTCGCGAAACTGTATCGCGCTAGTCGTGCTCGCCAGCTGTTACCGTGCCGTTCATTTAATAAGCTAGCCATACACGCCCGGATATGCCCGCCGGATCTGCCCAACAGACGTGCCTGGCGGGCAAATCCGTGCGTGTATGGTGAGAACAGACACGGATATGCCCGCCGGATGCCTGCCCGCTGCCCGTGCTCAAAACGACCGGATCAGCTACGGGGAAGGCAGATCCGAGTACCAACTGTGCGTGTGTGCGTAGCGACGGATGTGTCCGCCGAGTCGCGCACTACGGAGACGAAATCAGGATCCGATCCGAGTCGCATCCGGCGGGCAAATCTGTACGTGTGTGGCGAAATCACAGATCGGATCTGAGATCTATTAGCGTAGCATCGAAATGTTCAATCAATTAATTTTCATTTTTTTTTGTTCACGGTTTAAAAGTTTTTATTTTTATTTTTAATAATGCTAAATCCCGTGCGGTTTTAATATATACCAGTAATAGATCATGTCGTGGTTCTACACTCTGTATATTACATTACATATATTTTAAACAATTTTGGATTAAATTTAACGGCGAAGACTTTTGAAGTGTTTACACGTGTGTTTATAGGTAATGATTCGTTTGTTTACAGTCGTAAACGTGTGTAATGAGGTCGCACTTGTTTCTTTACTGCTTAACTTTATTTACGTAATAAACATTAAACTAGTCATTTTATTAGACTATTGTTTCTTGTAAGAGCGACGTCGCTATTTGTGGCGCTCGTTTCTATTTGGCTGTCGTAAAAATCGGCCTTCTAAACGGTAACAAGAGGTGTCAGGGGGCCAATTCTAGTAAAGGTGCCTTCCCACAGTGCGTAATTTTACGTATTGCTGATTGCCCACGCGGAGCTGATTGATCACGCACTGCAACGGGGCTCTTCCAACGGTGCGTGTCCGTCTGTAGGGATGCGTGATTTGAACCTATTTTGTCATAAGTGGAAGGGATCAGGCGTTACTTTGTGGAAATCCGTGACATACAAATATGCAAATACAGTATCTAGCTTTAATTCCGCCAAATTAACTAAACTACCGAGGATCTTCTTAAAACTTTAAGCTAAAATAAAGGCTTTTAATTATACGCTCGCATCCACGCACGCACACGTAGCACACCCATGCACACAACACTCACACTTACACACACGCACACACACTAACATACACGCACACAAACTCACACACGCACTTACAGTTCACTCCTAAACACATTGTATAGTGTTAAAAACATAATACTAATTGCCCAATCAATTGTTATTAATGGCTCACAAGTTTTGGGAGAGCACTGTGACCTGAAATACAGGCTCAGCCTAGCTCAGGCGCAGTTGCACACTTTTATTATGTACCTACATAGAATAATAACTACAATGTATACTGTTCTACCGTCTCATTTTTTAAATGGAAATAAACAAATTTTATCTATTTATTTATTATTAGATCGCTAGTTTGGATGCAGTATGCAGCTTTGGTGGAGGTTTGGTTTGCATATTTCTACTTTGCCATTCCAAAATGCTAAATGAAAGAGCTGCAGCTCTCCCTTTGAAGTTACCCAATTGCGGCGGATACGATGCATCGCTGTGCACGCGTCTGCGTTACCACGGAGAGTCTTTTCCCATGGTGCGCCGGTGCGAGCTCGTGCATCGCGGTGCGCGATATCAAGCACCGTGGGAAGCCACCTTAACAGAAACGTTGATCGCAACCGAACTGGAGCTGAACCGTTCATTCAGACAGTTTTCGTTTCCGAAAATGTTTTGACAACAAATACAAACCCAAATATTTCTCGTAAAATCAATTTGGACTTCGGAAACTGTTTATTTTATAATATGGTCACATCACATATCTTTTCAGTTTTTTTCTGAAGTCGGTTTTAAATTTTTATAGTATTTTTATATTTCTAGTGGTATAAACAATACAAGAGCATACGATTACGGCATACGCGAGGGATTAAATCCATTACAGAATTCCATTGTCTATCTCCGAAGGTTTTCATCAGGTTTTCACCAAATTTAAATGGAACCACCTCAGGAATAAGAAATACACGTCAAATTGAGAACCTTCCTTCTTTTTTTGGAAGTTAGTAAAAATAGCGGGGGCTTCAGCCTATTTAGCGTATAGGGTAAATCTTCTACATCTTATTCGCTTCACTCTTGTTTGAGCGGTCGTGGTCGTCATGTAGAACTATGAGTTACTGCAACTGATGTGGCTCGTCACACGATGTCTCGCCATATCTCCTTGTTGGTGGTCATTCTGGCACACTCGCACAAGAGGCCGCCCACGGCTGATTTTGTTTTGTCAGTCTATCGCATCTCCCGCGAGATCTGTACCCCAAGTGTGAGTTTTTTTCGTTAACTTCTGTAGTTGCGTCACGCCAAAAATGAATGAAAATTTAGGCTGCGCCTCTAGGCGCACCGTTCAATTAACGCACGAATATTAGTTAGTGAATGGTGCGCCTAGAGACGCAGCCTAAATTTTCATACATTTTTGGCGTGACGCAACTACAGTGGTTAACGAAAAAGACTCACACTTGGGGCACTGGTGCCTTCCACTCAGCTCTGTACGACCAAACGCTCTATGGAGTCTTTTTCCCGCCGTTAGACGTGTCCGTAGAACGTGAGTAGGTATGCGAGTTTGTACTAATGTTGAAAGACGCTGCTTGATGCCGAGTTCTTGAAGTATAGAGACATTTATACGAAACTCGGACCACGATAAACCAAGCATCCTTCTCCAGCACCACATCTCCAGAGCGTCAATCTTTTTCTTTTCAATTTCTCGCAACGTCCATGTCTCTGCAGCGTATAGAAATGTGTGGAAAACGAGCGTTCTTAGTTCGTTAGGTTAAATTAGGCCCTGATTATGTGTCACCAATATGCGTCTAGATTTTGGTCAACAATCCTTTTTCATTGTAAACTCGTTAATATCCTTTCAATCATTTACTATCAAAAAGTACTTTCCTATATCTGTTATCGTACTATTGCCGTGATTTCCAATACCTTTGACGCTGTGTTATCAGATTCCAATCGGTTTCAGAGCTTTAGCCGGCTTATGAAAATGTTCAAAACGTTGAGTTTATTTTGTAATACCTCTGAAGTTCTGAACAATTTGGTATTGATTTGATAAAGTGGAACCAGTAGTTGCTAGTCGGATTATACAAGGATAAGGGTGCCTTTCCACCAGAGATGTGCTATGTAGCTATGCTGCGAGAATGTAAAAGCTAAGCTACGAAACTATGTGACCGTTTCCACTGATGCTAAGCTCCGCTACATATAGCGGAGCGAGTAAGATGTGGTATGAAAATGCGTGTCTACTTTCGGTGACAAACGCGTGCCTACTGTAGGTACTGTAGGTACGCTGCTCTGCACATAGCTACACCACTCGCAACCATCCATAGCTCGCATCCATAGTTCGAATCCATAGCACTCATCCACAGCACGCATCCTACCATATAAAAAAATAACTTAAAAAAAAAGTTAAAACCGACTTCAAAAAAAAACTAAAAGGACTAAAATAATTAGGTACCATATTAAAAAACTAACAGTTTTAGAAGTCGGTGCAATTTTATACTGAACCTAATTGAAGGCACCGACTTATGTAACTGTTAGTTTTTTAGTATGGTAATTATTTTACTCCTTTTTTAGTTTTTTTTTAAATCTATTTTTAGTGACATATACAATACACAAACAATACAAACATGCAATTACAGCAATCTCGGGTAATTGGCTGTTATCCATTGAAGAGTTCCATGTCAATCTCCGAGGGTCTTCATCAGATCTTCACCAAATTTAAATGGGACCATTTCGGAAGAATATTCTTTCATACAAAAAAATATTTTGCAAATCCGTCTATGAGAACCTCCTCCTTTTTAAAGTCGGTTAAAAAAGTAGCTTATTTTAATCAGTTTCCACCAGTGCTATGCTATGTGGACCAATGAATATGATTGGTGGATATCAAACGCATCCATAGCAACGTTGCATAGCAATATGGTTGCATACAAATACAAATGATGGAAAAGCACCCTAAAGCCAAAATTGGGTGAGGCTGTATCGAGGCGCACAGCCTTGGAGCTGTTGGTTTATGTAGATTATGTGCAACTCCACATTCAAGGCATGCAAAGGAACATTCCCCATAGGTACAGTTTAATTAGTTAACATGTACAAGATTGACCTTCTATTTCACCTTCTAAGGTAAATTAGAGGCAAAGAGAAAGCAAGGTAAATCAAGAAGAAAGTACACAGACCAATTGAAGGAAAACACAGAAGTGATAACATACTGCTAAGTGAAGCTTTGGATAGAGGAAGATGGAGATTCCTACACCGACAAGTGCTCAGCACTTAAAGGATGGACAAGAGGGGAGATGCATTTTGTGCGTTTTCCCCTTGTACTCCATATTTCTTTGGCGTGCATTAACACATTCAAGTCCACCACACTTTTCATAGAGCTCATACGCCATCCTGCCATACATATTGCTAGTGGACCTTTCAGGAGGGTCCTCGGCATTAGTTTGCGCTAAGAGTGAACCCTCGAGGAGGGTTCCTGGCATTAAGTTAAAAATCTTGAAAAATACGCTACTACGTCGTCAAATAGATGTTTGTTTGTTTGATGACGGTGAATTTTCCAAGAAAAACCTGCATTTAAAATGAGTCCTCCACCAGGGCGAATGCGACTAAAGGGTGCCCTAATGGAGGGCATTTGGCACTGAACGTGTTAAAAGAGCCTTCACGAGTGACGCTACAGCATGGCGCAGCCAGGACAGTTAGCCCTGTTACCAACTTTGCTGACTGGCTAATTGATCTCGGCATACACTAATCTCATATACCTAGTTCGTTCCGACAAAAAAGAAGAATAAGAACAAAGGTTCTTTATTGGTTTACTAACTGACTTGGTCGTGATAAGCTCTGACAGGGTCTAAGATGGAGCAGACGAATCCAAGTAACAGAGCTCTGGCTCTCACATAAACACGACGGAACATAGTAAACTGCTTGGCGCCGGACTTTAATGTTCAGGTGGTAGCTAGCCAGGCGGATCCCACCACCATGCGTGCTGGGTTTTGTTGAATTTTACATCACGCGTCCATTCCCCCAGCATATAGTAGCAGAGTTGTCTCTTTCTTTAATGATGTGTCTACACCAGTGCGCTTTCACGTTCATCTTGCGCTTTCAACTTTCAATTCCTCTTACGTAAAGCGCATGCAATATTGATTGCCATAAGACGCATGCAGCTTATCGTCTACACCGGTGCGCCTCGGTCAGTCGTCAGTCGACATACAATAGATGGATTAGAGTGCGCTAGGGGCATGCGTTTTTGTCGAACAAGTATTAAGGCATGCGCTATGGCGCTTCACGCATGCTTCAGACGAAGACGCAAGATGAACATGAAAGCGCACTGGTCTAGATATAGCTTTAAACCCCTCTGGCTCTCACATATGCATGACGGAACACAGTAAACTGCTTGGCGCCGGACTTTAATGTTCAGGTGGTAGCTAGCCAGGCGGACCGAATAGATCCTACCACCAAGCGTGCTGGCTTTTGTTGAATCTTACAACACCCGTCTTTTCACAGCGTGCGGTGAGGAAGTTTTATGTTCACCCTTATATTCTAGCCCGTCCCCACACGGGATTATATTGATTGACTAGCGACCCGCCCCGGCTTCGCACGTGTACGTTTTATAGCTTAACACCTTTCTCTTGAATCACTCTATCTATTAAAAAAAACCGCATCAACATTTTTTGCGTAGTTTTAAAGATCTAAGCATATACAAGGACAGACAGAGGGAAGCGACTTTGTTTTATACTATGTAGTAATGTAATATTGGTTTTTATATTCAAAACAGACCTTTATAAATTGCAATTTGTTTTAATTGTTTCGTTCAATTTCGATCTTGTTGATTTTATTTCGCCTGTAGTTATTTCATTTCTATCCGGTGAACGGTTTTTCACATTGATAAATGAATCGAATGCATGTTGAACGTATTCATGCACTGCGAGGTACTAATTGCTCATATTCATGCGAATATTACTCATTGAAAGGCAAAAACGGAAACGTAATGTAAAGAGTAAATGGAAAATTATTAATATCCGAAATTCTATATGAAAGTATTTGTTTTTAAAATAAATGGGTAATGTTTTGATGCTTGTATAGGCACTGATGATGGTCTCATGTGGCATACAGGTGCTCAGACCATTGTTGTTATTAGGCATATGAAAATCAGTGAACTGTATAGAACAGACTCCTCAAGGCGCACACACCAAAGGTAGTTTTTTGATCATCAACCCACTTTCCCAGTGCATGGACAAGTAGCTCCTAAAGGCCTCTACACACCAAAGCCGCGCGGCCGGCGGCTTTACCCGGCGGATTATTCCGGGGTTATGCTGGCGGGTTATTGCGGCCAACTAACGCGAACTAAGCGAGCGAACATGACGCAAAACAAGCCCGGCGGCATGACCCGCCGGGTAAAGCCGCTGGCCGCGCGGCTTTGGTGTGTAGAGGCCTTTAGAAGGTACTTTTCCATGCACTGGGAAAGCGGGTTGATGATCAGAAAACTAGCTTTTTGGAACAGCTATGTTGTGGTATGTAATAAGATTGACCACAAACGGTACTGATTGACCGGGATACAAAGTTTTATATCTCAATAACGTCGCCTCAGAGTGAAAACGTCCTCTAGTCTCAGTAGTTCGGTTGTTTTGTTCGGGGCCGGACTACTGAGACTAATTTTGTCTCATTAGTTCGGTTATGACATCAAACCGAACTGTTGAGACTTGTGTTCTGTAGTTCGGATAATGATTTCAGTATTCTCCGATCAGTATTCTTATGAAAGTGCCTATTAATTAATAACTACCAAACTATACTAAGGTGGTATGGTGTATATCCATTTTATCCATTGATGTATCCAACCTTGTTTGTTATAGGCATGGTGGGATACAATAAATTGGAAACAAGGAGGGACATAGCTCTTGCTACCTATATTTTTAAATTATTGCGTGGCAAGACTTCAAACCCAGGTATATTGAAAGAAATAAACCTGTGTGTGCCCGACAATTATGTATTGCGAAGGCGACGGCCACGTCTATTGGCGGTGCCCAGTAGTAGGACCAATCTGCTGAGTAAAGCCCCTATAACGCGTACCTTGCGTGTACTTAATGACGTAGCAGACAGCATAGATCTTTTTACTTGTTCTCTGAGTGAGTTCACAAAAATCACGATGTACATAATATCGACGGCCGCAAAGAACAAAAAGACAACTGCATTTTTGCGAAAATCACTTTTTTACATAATTGAATTCAGAATTCTTTATTTTATCTAGTGATATTTTTTTTTCATACAAAATCTCATTTTTTCTTTGTTTTTTGTCGCGTATTTAAAGACAACTACACCTTTTTTTACAAAGTAACGAAGTACACACGGACATCTACAATTGTCCGTGTGTACGTCGTACGATTCGGCGCGTCGCATGCGATAAACAAAGATATCAGTCACATGACCGTTTTGTCATGGGCGGTGGGGCAGTTGACTTTTTTT
Source organism: Amphipyra tragopoginis (assembly GCA_905220435.1). Classification (NCBI taxonomy): domain Eukaryota; kingdom Metazoa; phylum Arthropoda; class Insecta; order Lepidoptera; family Noctuidae; genus Amphipyra; species Amphipyra tragopoginis. Next base: position 10,973,474 of record HG992011.1, read on the forward strand.
AACTTGCATACTTACTCTTTCTACGACCTCAATTTTGTTAATCTACATTTCATAATACACACATCAAACGTGTCTAGGGATAAAGCACATTTTAACGAATTACTGCAAGTTCTTAAATTGTTTTTTTTTTACTTTTCATAGTTATTTAGCAACCTCTTCATAATATAAAAAAGGAAAGTTTTTGAATTTCGATTAAAAGTTGAAAATCTTCTGTCAAGTCGTTTTCCTATAAAATCCTGCAACGGTTTTGAGACAAAACCGTTTCTACTACACTTCTGAGTCAGATCAATATACATGAACGCTATTAAGGACGAAAAATGTCACTTGAGTTGGGAAAACGATCAGAGCCGTAAGAATGTGGGAATCTGGCTCTCGGAAACGTACTGTGACCATCGCTCTGGGCACTACGCAGAGTATAATAAGTCACTTCTGAACACGCTACCGTATCACTGGCAGCGTAGCTGAGCGTCATGGAGGACGAACTCGCATCACTACAGGTAGACAAGATCTTTACATACATATCACTGCTCGTTGGAATCCTAAAATGAGTGCGATGATGGTGATTACGAGGCTTCATCGCTTTTCGTTCTGCCTAGCCTTTTCCCAACTATGTTGGGGTCAGATGTTAGTCTAAACGGTGAGCTGAACACCAGTCTTTTACACGGAGAAACTGTCATCAGACCTCCGCAACTCAGTTGCGCGGCAATGCCTATATCCTAAGGTTAGACCGGTTGTCAAACTTTCGGACTTCTGACTACCCATAACGACACTACCACAGGTATTCGTATGATACCCGGACCGACGGCTTAACGTGCTCTCCGAGGCAAGGAAACTAAAATAAGATAATAAAAAGAAATGTATGTTAAGCACCACGCGGCTTCCAACAGCAAAAAGGAGTGGGGCGCGTATTCGTGGACTGAACGCACAGTACAATAAAAAATAAAAACATGTAAATACATTATTCAATGAAATATAAATTTGTTTTTCTCATGCTTTGCAAGATGAGCATTCAAAGGCTTCATCGCTTTTCAGGGTTGTTAATAAGCGATCAAACCATTAGAAACCGTTTGCACAAAGTCAATCTCTGTTCGCAAAGACCGCTACGAGTGCCACTGATTGAGCCCTGCAATCGTAGGGCTCGTTCACAATTGGCTTGTGAACACAGAAATGGGGCAGAAGAAAAATGGCGTTATGTGTGCTTTTCTGATGAATCTCGCTTTGACATAAGACCAGATGGGTGTTTCTCCGAATTATTTTAACTTTTATTAGACTAATCATTATCCTCATGGCGGAGTTAACAATATAGGCATAAAAACCTAATCAAATGATAATGCAAATGGATATTACGCCACTGCAGTCAAATAGTAAAAGAAGAATTACAATGACTGGAAGCTACTGTAACGTTAACAATCTGAGAGAATAAACATTTGTTAAATAAAAGTTTTAAAAAAATCGGAGAAACACCCAGATACTAGATGTATTAGTGGACCTCAGGATGCTAAAAACGTGGAAAAATATTGTTATGGCCGAGTATTTGAATCGATGGAAGAACAGAACTGATTTGAATCAGAGGCAATCTCAATGCATAGATTTACGCTGAAATGATTGTTTCGGATGTTGTCATTTCTTTGCGGACCCAGTTGGGTGCTTTGTTTCAGCTTATGCGTGATAAAGCACGTCCAAACACGGTCAGAATCATTAAAACACACTTGCTGAAGCTATCATCAACGTGCTACGGTAGAAAAACAGACTACCGATTGTTCATTTTATGCAAGAAAAACCTTCAATAACTTAGTTTGGAATTTGATTATTTCTTGAAGAAAAGACTAGGAAGAAATTATTTTTTGTTCAGTAAGTTTGATTATTGTGATAAAATAATCTTTACTTACGTGTATTAACACGGGTTCAATTCCTTTGATCCTATGCTTTGCTTTTGTATGATAATAGCTTGTATAAGATTCGATTATTGATTTGTTTTTGAAGACAGTAACTCCTTAAAAATTTTATTTTCTCTGCAAATATTGCATTTTTGTTACTTTGTAATATGATTACGATGATTAAAAAAGAATAAATTACTAAGAATAACTTAATTCTTTTCTTGAACTCCAAAAACTCATCATATTAATAGCATGTTATCTGCAATATCAATATCTGAACCTATAGAATTACGAAGTAATTTGAGACAACTACAATATCTTGGTGTTAGTCATAGTTACCCTTTATTTGTTGTCGTAGTTAGATATATATTATAAAAGAGAATAACAATATCTCCTTTTATAAGTAAAATTGTTTGGGAATCAGTAATTACAAAGTCCTACGTAGAAGCGAACATATGGCAGTTGACTCAGTTAGTTATTTATTTTGTGCGAAGTAGAAAAAGACATCTGCCGTATTTCGAAAAAAATATATATATCAGTTAATTGACCTTCATAGTTTTGTTCAAAATGCCGAATAATATAACTATTGCAAATTTGAAGAGGCTAGCTTTATTTTTGTAGAAGTTATTACATTTTCGCGTTAAAAACGCTCTCCTGAAAACTAGTGATTTTGTAGATAGCCGTTTGTTCTTTGCTGCCGTCGATATGTTATGGTACTCGTAAATAATAAAACTGTAATTATTGCCACACTATTGAATTAGGAAATTCCTGTAATGATAGTGATGATGAGTTAATAAATAAATAATGATTTCAGAGAATATGTTTGATTCTTTTATTTATAATAAAAACATTTTATTTATGTCCCTAACCGGACTACTGGTATCTTTTTTAGTATCAACAGTCCGGTTGCCTGTACTACGTCGGCAGCCGCGTCGCAGTGCGTATAAAAGCTATTTTCTCGTACATATTTTTGATTGCGGCCAACCGGACGGCTGACCGCGTTCCAATTAACCGCAAAGTGCATAGGTACCCTAAGAATTCTAGGATAGCAGTACTTACACTCGCGACACTCTGAGTGTGTGTCCTGAGTGACGGCGCACGGGCGTATTGCGGATTGCGGAGCGGCTTTACCGTGGCTTTACCGTCGATACCTGTCCTTAGTGCACGCGGGAAAGTTGACGCGTACGCGCTTGTTTAGTGTTTCGTTTATTTTACTTTGGTTTTAATAATGTCGATATCAAAATTCAAACGTTTCGAACATTTATTTAATGCGCCGTTCATTCCGCCTGAGCGGTGCGCCGTCACTCAGGACGCACAGAATTCCGATTTCCGATAAACAAAATGATGGATTATAAAGCATTTTTTTGACAACTCAGTACTCAAATATTACTTGAGTATGGCTTATCCTAGAATTCTTAACTCAGAAGCCGGAGGTATATCACCTCAAAGCAGATGAAATTAGTTTACCATTATAATTTTACCGAACCGTGGGTACCCCGATCTGTCATCCAGTGCAACAATTTTAGCCACAGTCTAGCCCACTACTCCATTAGAGATATAGATCTCCATTAAGTTTTCAACCGAGGGTAGGATTTCGTACGATAATTATCGTATTTTTGCGATGACATAACATCACGCCCGTATTCCTTGAAGGGTTGGGCAGAGGTATACAGGGTGTAAATGAATTCGTATGATTAGCCCCGCACGGGATTTAGACAAACTTTTTTTTTCCCAAATATTTTTTTCATGTGATAGAAAATTTCGATTCCATGCATAAATGAATGAAAGCACGGCGACATAACTGACGGGCACGACTAGCGCGATATCGCTCCACGCAGTCAGTTAACTCGGGACGCTAAAATTACTTAGATACAGAATACCATTGTTAATTTTGGAAAACTTTTTTTTTTGTTGATTCTTAAAAAAACCACGGGGTTTGAAGGAATTATACGAATTCGTTTACACCCTGTATAGTACACCCTTATTTCGTTTCTATGTTTAAGCCCCATGTAATAGGGGGCGAGCCTATTGCCATCAACCGGGTACAAATCCAGACTACGGGCTGCTACTGAGAAATTCCACACGGAAAAACTTAATAACACTGTCAGAACTCGGTTCGGGGTAGAACCCGTAGAACCCATGACGGGGTAGCGCCCACTACAACGAGGCAGTCAACATTACCTATATTTTTACAATAATTTGTAATTACATACGATAAACACGCTGACATTTAATTGGTTGTTTGGCTAGAACAAACATTGTTCAGACCATGGTCTACTACCAATCTATAGCATAAAATAACAAAACAAAACGTCATTTGTCTTTAAAAAAACAAAAAAAAAACATACAAGTCAGAGCGGGAACGTGCGCAGTCGGCGCCATGATGGTTCAAATTATTTGCCGGGAACTTTACCGCGATTGCCGCGATGAGTACTTTAACGTTACGGTTAATGTTTGAACACGCTTGAGTAACATAAGTCTTTTTAACCGGTTGAATACTGCCCGTCGTCCCAGGACGACTATTGTGTCTATAATTACGGTGATTGAGAGTTTAAGAAAGCCTAGTATTTTTTTACCGACTTCAAAAAGGAGGAGGTTCTCAATTCGGATGTTTATATATATATTTTTTTATGTATGTTCGGACATATCTCCGTCATATATAAACGGATTTGCAAAAACCTTAAAATAGAAAAATAAAATAACTTTAAAAAAAGTAAAAACAGATTGAAAAAAAAAAAACTAAAAAGACTAAAATAATGACCATAATAAAACTATCAGTTTCAGAAGTCGGGGCAATTTTAAACTGAACCAAATTGAAGGCACCGACTTCTGAAACTGTTAGTTTTATATTAATGGTAATTTTTTACTCTTTAGTTTTTTTTGAAGTCGGTTTTTACTTTTTTTTTAGTTATTTTATTTATTTAAGTATTTTTTTGCTGCTGTAGAATGGTTGTAGACTATAGTATGAACAACTTTTGTTCTAGTAAAACAACCAATTAAATGTCTGCGTGTATTATCTATCACTGATATAATTCTCTGTATTAACCGAACATTGAAGATACATCCACACAAAAGCACCTCAAACCTCACACTCAACTTCATCACAAGAATCATATCAATACATATTGACTGACGTCACAACATCCGCGAAAGTGAATAGACACCGATTACTTTGATGTGGCTGATTCTCCATTGAGAAGTAATGACGCGACTCAAAGGACAAATTACGAGGCCAGCCTTCAACCTTCAGTTTACGATGGACGGACAAAACGGGTCGTTTTGACGTGGTGTAGGAAGACGCAGAAAATCCACGGAATTCTACCCTTTTTTTGACCTATTCTTATTAATTCGACACATTCTTAATAGTTTTTACATTGCATTAAACATTAACATACGACTGTATGACTCATTAAAATCGTGTAACTAGCTGTACTCGGCAGGCGGTGCAATGCACTTTTTCGTACTTACTACCTACCTACTACTTACCTACCACCTACCTTCAGAAACAAAATCAAAATAGTAACAAAAAGTTAAAACCATTTTCATGCATGCGGTAAACAAATGAAGAATGTGGACATACTGCGATTATTTCGTTTTGTTTTTAAGTATCAAAATTTTCTTTCCTAAGGACCTTCTACAGACAATTACGAACACAACAAAAAAAAAAATTGCGAAATCGGTTCAGCCGCTCACGCGTGATGCCGTGACCAAGGGAAATAGGGATTCATTTTTATATACATAGATTACTTTTATTAAAATTTTTGCATTCCAGCTCCTGGCGAAACATGTAATGCCACATAATCACAATGTAACACCATTTTATCGCATGATTCATGCAAGTAAAAAAAAAACATTTCATTTAATTTTTCTTGGGAAATCCTTATGGATACCCTCCGGGTTATGCCGGACTCATACCAGGTAAAAACCTATGGTGTGCTTCCTTCTGACCCATAGCCAGGGTCATGGGATTCGCTATACCATGCATCGCAACCCCGGCAAGTATTGGTCCACCAGGTCCCATTGCCCTAGGTCTTTCTAAGAGGCGCTAATACCCTCAGTCCCAGACTTTCTCGGGCCTGTAACTAGTCGGGCGACGGGACGGAATATTAGCCTAGCTTTTTCTCAACAAGTGGTTTCCATTTTAATAAAGTGGTTCTGCCTACCCTTTTCCCAACTACACTCGAAACAATGAATCGGGGTCACCAACATAAACCTTAATATCTCGAAAACTAAGAATAATAGCTTGTTAAAATAAAAAGTATTTTATAGACCAGCGATTCCTAAAAGGTGGTCCGCGGAACCCTGGGGTTCTGTCAAATGGTCACAGGGGTTCCGCATTCTGTTCGAGATTTAAATAAAACGTTTGTGGAAAAGACTCATAATCGTGCCAAAATTCCAGTCAGAAGTTTCTAATTTGAATGACTTTTGGATTGGACTTAAAGATGAGACCCTGCAATCGTTGAGAAAGCTATCTTGGTTTTGCTTCTGTTTGTGACGATTTACCGATGCGAGACTGGTTTTTCAGGTTACGCTTACACCAAAAACAAGTACAGAAACAGACTGGATGCAGCTTGTGTGAAAAAATGTCATCCTTCACATTAAATAATTACCTACATTGCATTTCTATGTCACAATAAATGTTTTGCAATAAGTAGGTACTTAAAATGATTATTTTTCACTTATAATTTGTTCTTTCTTCGAGTCTAACAGGAATATATTCAAAGTACAAGGTAATAAACACTTTAGTTATCAAAATAGCCAGCTAGGGTTTCGCAATTAGCGATCCATGGCCAAATAAAATTGGGAACCTCTGATAAAGACGATTGAAGAAGTTTTATTAATTTTATTTTGAGTAGCATTAAATAGTCTATAAAATAGTTTTTATTTGAATAAGATATCATTATTAGTTTCCGGGATATTTAGTTTTATGTCGGTGACCCGGAATCATTGCTTCCAAATGTATATTGGGGTTGGTTGCAAACAAACTAGATGCGGCTAAATACCAGTTTTTATTTTTATACCTTGACTTGGTCGCATTTGACCCTCGTCGCTCCTGATGGTAAGCGCAGACAGGGTCTAAGATGAAGCACACGAATCCAAGTAACAGAGATATAGAGAGATTCCCCTTTACCTCTCTGGCTCTCACATACACACGACGGAACACAGTGAACTGCTTGGCGCCGGACTTTAATGTGAGGGTGGTAGCTCGCCAGGCGGACCGTAAAGATCCTACCACCAAGCGAAAGGTTGTCACCTGATTGGCACCACTCGGGGACCACGTGTGGGGTTTCGAACTAAGGGTACCTTCTCCCGGACGATGGTGACTCAGCCCCCAAAACCAGTATTATACACGGAGCGATTGCCATCAGACCTCCGCAACCCAGTTAATAGCCAATGCCGATATCTTAAGGTTAGACCGGTCCAAATTTTGTTGGGCCTTCTGTACTTATATATTTATCGGTTCCAGGCCCAAGCAGTAAAGAGGCCGGTGATAAAATTTGTATAATAACTGTATTGTATGAGCCGACGACGTAAAGAGCAGGGCTTCCTTTATTTTGGAGTTGTAAAACCTGTTTAAAGGTTCAAAGGCCAATGTGATATTAAAGGCTTTGTCTGTTACTAAGTTATACTGTTATCATTGACGTCATGGACCAAGGGTCTAGTACAAAATTTACGAAAAAAGTGCCGTGAGTTTGCATACACCACCAGAGCGCAGCAAGACACATCGCCTTATAAACTTAGAAATACCAACAAACTAATTTCAGTCCTATGTCGTCATCACAATGCCTAATTTAGCATCTCACCATACGTACAAAGATTCGATTGCACCCATTGACGTGAATTAGTCGTAATTTTCGCGTTTTAGTCTATACTAGAGGTCGCCAGCGGCTTCGCTCGCGTGGTTGTCGTTTATCGCGTATTCCCCATTTTTATTTACTATAGTATGTATGTATTATACATATAAACCTTCCTCTTGAATCATTTTGTCTATTAAAAAAAACCGCATCAAAATCCGTTGCGTAGTTTTAAAGATCTAAGCATACATAGGGACAGACAGACAGCGGGAAGCGACTTTGTTTTATACTACGTAGTGATTCGGTGCGTATATTTTTGAACGCTGACCCCTGTTCCATGTATTTTACGTCAATGGCAGTCATACATACCGTCGTTGGCCTTCTCTCGGGAGTCAGGAGGTTGGGCAGAAGCATTGTCTGTCTGTTAATAACAATAAACTATGATCACCACTTGGCCTGTCAGGCGTGGTGATTATGGCAATTTCACCTTTCATCGTTATTTAAAGCCGTCATTAGAACGCTCACAATTAGCATGTTTGAAAACAGTGATGATGAGAGGGAAACCAGTTTTTGATATTCTACTAGGTAGGTAGGTACTTAAGCTATCAAAAAATGAGGAGGGGCTCGTGATCATACGATATGCGACTACCAAACTGAATTTCAACAAATCGTTCTACGACAAGGTTTTACTTCGACACTATGGAACTCCGACATTACGCTACTCCGACAATTATGGAACTTCGACACTGGGATTTAAAGTTACCTAACACGAAGGGGATGACGAGGGCTTCGTTCACTTGCTGTGCTCGCTCTTTTTTTTTTTTCGTGGGAAAATCCTCATGTATTCCCTTCGTCCGGGAAAGGCGAAGGGGTATGCCGGACTCTTACCGGCTAAAAACCCACGGTGTTCCTTCTCCTGACCCTTGGCCGAGGTCGCGGGATTCGCAGCTGCATGCACCGCGACCCCGGCAGGCCGCGGTCCGCCAGCCCCTGGCCGACCTCTTCCTCTGTGGGGCCTTGCCCCACGTCCTCCTGAGAGGCGCGCACGGAACAAGGCGCGCCGCCTTCTCGGGCCTGTTACTGATCGGGCGACGGGTCCTCTAACCCGCCGCCCGCAGGCCACACACTACGGTGGCCGGAGATCGTCGCGCGCCCTCCGGCGCCCGGTGCGTCTTGCGCGGGAAAGGAGAGTGGCAGCTGCCTCTCTCTCCCTCTCTGCTCCCTCCTTGGTCGCCATCACCTCCTCGCAGAAGGAGGCGACGGCTTCCCACGCACTCTCGCTCCCGACCATGGACAGAATCACAGCCGGAAGCGAGAGGTGCTTTGCTCGCTCACTCTAGCCCCCGTCATCCCCTTCGAACCTAACATATCCGTGTCGGGGTGCCCCAAATTAGGTGTCGAAGTTCCATAATTTTCGGAATAGCGTAATGTCGGAGTTCCATAGTGTCGAAGTAAAATCTTGTCGTAGAACGATTTGTCGAAATTCAGTTTGGTAGTCCCCTCCGTTCCTCGGAGACCACGTTAAATCGTTGATCTTGGGTGTCATACGAATACCTATGACAGTCATTACGGGTAGCCAGAAGCCCGAAACTCTGACAACTGGTCTAACCTTAAGATATCGGCTTTGCCCAGTTACTGGGTTGCGGAGGTCTGATGGCAGTAGCTCTGTGTAAAATAATGATATTCAGCTGCATCTGGTTAGACTGGAAGCTGACTAAACACAGTTGTGAAAAGGTTAGGCAGAACAAGCTATCAAAGAAACCGGCCAAGTGCTAGTCGGACACGCGCACGAAGGGTTCCGTGCCATTATCTATAAAAATCACGTTTGGTGTATCGGAGCCCCCTTAAATATTTATTTTATTCTGTTTTTTAGTATTTGTTGTTATAGCGGCAACAGAAATACATCATCTGCGAAAATTTCAACTGTCTAACTATCACGGTTCATGAGATTCAGCTGGACAGACGGCCGGCTGGTGACAGACGGACGGACAGCGGAGTCTTAGTAATAGAGTCTCGTTTTACCCTTTGGGTACGGAACCCTAAAAAAGGTATGCCATCACAGTCTATAGTGATGACAGGCGTTTCCTGTTCGACCCAAACGTCCTGCGTCGGACGTACTATTATCGTCACTCGTGAAAACTCTTTTCATGCACCCCAATTTTCTTTTATCATAACATAATAAAAACTTTTCTGTGTTTGGTCCTTTTTGAATATTTGACGTTCGTTGTATACAAGGGTTAGCCGAAAAGGGTTTACTAGTCCGAAAGGCTGTTAAAGTACCCATAATATTAAATAAATAACTTGTTCTACAACTTTACAAATAGCTAGATTTCATACACGCTAAAAACTGTTTATCTTCATCTATGATCAGCTTTTTAGGTCACGGATTAGAAACTCCATTTTCTGAATTCGTAACTAAAGCAGGGCTGAAGAACTTTTGAAAAAACTAAAATTAAATTGATTTTGCGTGGAATTCTAAATCACCGAATTTAAAACAGTCATCAGTGATACGGTTCTTTAAGAGCGGTTACGCAGTGCATCCGATCTGAATCCGTGAAAATACGGATATAAAAAACTGGGACCGAATGCGGATATTGTTTACGCACTAATCCGATCTCTGATCCAAATCCAAGCAATTCAGGGGCCATCTTTGGCATATCTACGTAATATATCCGATTTGAATCCGAGGTAATGCGAAAGCGTTCATACAAACAGTACTACGGCTACTTCGGCCCGTCAATATTTCTGCCGAATTGGAGACTCATGGATGACGGAGAGAAGTCGGATGACGGAAGTCGGATCTAGCCCGTAAATTACCATACAAATAGTTCTATGACTACTTCGAAACGTATTTTTACGGATTCGGATCGGATGCAGTCCGTAACTGCTCTAAGTGACCCGCGGATTAGTATCAACTTTCCGACTAGCCTTGTAATTGTTTACTTACGTAAAAGTTTAAGTGAAAATTTTTATAATGACTGGTTTAAATACACTTGTAATGATTAATCTATTAGTTTGTTAGTAATAAGCTTCTTAGCATTTATGTAAATCCATTAAAATGATTTACATGAAAGTGGTACTAAATCCGCGGTCCAATCTTCGTTTTATAATCCGCCATGTTTCGGGTTGTTGGAATTGCTAATGACCGCGTGGAACTATTATAATCCCTACGGACTATTATGGTTGCTAAACTATAGATATATATTACCTAATGTCACGCGTATATGTCTTGTGGGGCTTGGTAGAGGCAGAAGTGGGTAAGATAAAAAATAGTTTTCTTATACTTAGTTGATTTTTCATAAGACTTATTAACATTTTATATAAACGCTATCATCTTAATATTATCTAAGTCATCTAAAATATAGGAAGTAGATCGCCCTATTAACTTTTATTTCCGTAGTATAAATACTGGAAAACATATTTATTATTAGTAGTGTCTTGTGCATTTTTTTAGTGTTAATTTTGGATTTATTTATATTTTTTTTTGAAATCGATTGGTCTATTAATCTAACAATATTTACACAAACAATACTTCCATAATTATAAATTAAAGTATATACAAATAAAGAAAAATATATCCTAATAAAACTATAAACTAAAATAGGGCATCAAAATATTCCTCCGCATCGCTGTCGACTGGTAACGTGCCTAGAAGGCTGGCAGCATTGCCACGTTGTATGGTAATGCTAATCCTTTGACCAAAGTAGAGGCCAGTCTTCGGGTCACGGGAAGCGTCGACTAGCCGCTTTGCTATATCTCTGAATAGGAGTGTTAAATCATTTAGTGGGTGCACATCTTCGTTTACGGTCACTAATTTCCTTGTCAAGTGTATCGATTATGGTAATCGTCTCGCCTCGTACGACAGTTTTTTGTAGCAGGTTGCGAAGAGGAGATGTGGTTTATGTTCAGCTGAAGATGTTTACGACATAACACGATGCCATTGTCTCGGAAGAAAACCAGTGTACAGACGACCAATAGGCATGTTGACAGCATCAATAAATTGCAAATCGAATTAGTCCGCCAGTTAGAGTTTTGAAAAATAATGGACACGTATTTTTTCTTTTGTTAAATCTATGAATATTTGGAACGATAAAACGCATCAAAACTCGAGACGGCTTGTGACGTCAGAAGCAAGTAAAAATTGTACTTGCTTGTGACGTTTTGTCAATTTTAAAAGTGTCGTGTCTTTTTCAATTTTGGTTTACGTAACAAAAGAAAAAATACATGTAAAATATTTTTTGATAACCTAACTGACGGACTAATTAGATTTTTTCAGTCAAATACCCTATTCGACTAACAACATTGTAGCCAAACGCAAACGATCCATAACCCTCAGTCAGTTTTTGTTTACGAAAACTCCCAAAATGATTGGTTTTGTATTTTGTGTTCAAACAATTTGACAGCTTTTGAAGTTGAAAACTGTTTGGACGAGTGGTCCGGCCTTGGTTTGGTTGCGATTTATCAAGATTTTTTTTAGGAGAATTCTGCCGTCACAAGAAAAAAGGACGTAACTACACAAAACGAAGTAACCGAAAGTAAACGTAGTAAGACAATAACTTAAGGTCGGAAATCGGTTACTTCGTTTTGTGTAATTACGTCCTTTTTCCTTATGACGGCAGAATTGGGCCCCTGTAATTACACATGGCCCGAAAGAAATTGAAAAAAAAAAGCGAATTGTAATAAAACTGAAAGGAGCAAAATAATTAGGTACCATGTTGTAAAATTAACAGTTTCAGAAGGCAGAAACAAATTGAAGGCACTGACTTCTGAAACTGTTTTTTTTTATTAAGTTTTAATTATTTTATTTGTTTTTTTAAGTCTGTTTTACTTTTTGTTACCATGTTTTTTCTTTTTTGTCTTTTTAGTGTCCATAACTAAAACCTATTTAGACCTATTAAAGACGCATTCACATTATGTGTACAGTTCGTCATTGAGGAGTTACATTTTCTATCTCTGAAGAAACGCTGAATCAAATTCGAAGGCACCGGCTTCTGAAACTCATTTTATTATTGTTTAGGTCGTTTTTTGTCAAATATTTCCTATAAATGTTTTTAAGCTTTATCGATTTATACACATTTTAAAAATACAGATTCGGATCTAAACGCGTAGAAACTTTAAAAGGCACAAAATACATTTTTATCCCTACGTTTCGGCCGAATTACACCGACCGTGGTCCTCGTGATCTGGTGAATATTAGAAATTCCTTAAAAAAAAATTAACAAATCATTGTTCTCCTTCGTTGTTTACATTAATATTAGTTTCAGATTGTTTTTATTCTTGTCTTATTGCTTTACGGCAGTGATATAGTTTGATTTTTCATTATTATAATTGAAGTTTGAAACATCTGCATTTAGAACTTTTGGATGATGATAATGACGTTCTTATTTTTTACAAACATTTTTCGAATAGTCACCCGACCACGGCCGGTGTAATTCGGCCGAAACGTTCTACCCGTATTCTAAGTACATTATTTCATAAAAAAAAAAAAACTTAAACAAGACTAACGATGCGGTTAATTAATAGGGCACTTAAACTAAGTAACTTCACAATAAACGAATTGTAAGTGGGTGAAAATCAACGACGAAACCATTATCCTTACTTCCCGTATAGCCCCAAGATGTAATTTGTTTAGGAGTCTGTAGGTGATGTTTAGGGCGGTGAGAGGCGTGGGCGGACCGACTCCCACGGCCTCTTGTTAGAAGCGGCTCCTGTTCAGATAATAGAGATGGACCAACCATAATTATGAAAGCCTGAAATGAACCTCACAATAATTACTACTGTCTTTTTGTTGGTACTTGTACTGAAATTACTTGAAAGATGATTACCCAACAACTTTTTTAAATCTAACTCAATATAAAACGAACAATGTCGCTAATTCTATTGGTCATCGACTAAATGTAAGTAAAAGTATTTCTATCTTTTATTAATACGTAAAACAAGAAATAGATCTTCTTCTTCTCTCGTGTCTGCAAGAGCTTTGCGAAAACAGCTCATGCTGTGGTGAAAAGATTAGCCAGTCAGCAAGGTTGGTAGCGGGGCTGACTGCCCAGGGTGCGCCGGTCGTACTTAAGTATAGTCAGTGTCAGTCAGTGGAGGCTCTTTTCATGCACCCCAAGAAATAGATGAAAATAGAGCTATCAACTCGATTACATGTCAAACATCAGCATGTTTTTAGTCCGCAAATGCTGAGGTGTCGTCTAAAGTTGTTTGATTTTGTCGATCTTCCCTCATGACTTTTTTCGACAAGAAGGACTTTGAAGATGGCTCAGGGTGGTGACCGGCCCTCCGCAATAACTAGTCGTAGACCCATCGTATTTCAACTCGTATGACTCATTATGGAAAGCAATTTCTCTCCGCATTAGCTAGCCATACACGCACGGATATGCCCGCCGGATCTGCCCAACCGACGTGCCTGGCGGGCAGATCCGTGCGTGCATGTAGAGAATAGACACGGATATGCCCGCCGAGTGTCTGCCCGCTGACCGTGCTCAAAACGACCGGATCGGGTATGGGGAAGGCAGATCCGGGTACCAACTGTGCGTGTGTGCGTAGCGACGGATGCGCCCGCCGAATTGCGCTTTAGTCGCGCACTACGTAGACGAAATCGTGGATCCAATCTGAGTCGCACCCGGCGGGCAAATCTGTACGTGTGTGGCGAAATCACGGATCGGATCCGAGATGCGCCTGTCGGGTAAATCCGTGCGTGTATGGCTAGCTATTAATCATTAACAAGGATCGACAGCCACATTACAGTGTAAAAGATATTTATAAGAGTTTTTATACACACAGGGTTATATCCCGATGTAGCGTAATGTTCTGACCACTTAAGCTCATGAAAATGATGCCTCAAATCGTAAACACCAACACAAACATCGTACAAGTTTGCTGAAACATTTTGAAGAGCATTGTAACTTGTAACCCGCCTGCGGCTTCCCACACGTATTTGCTAAAACCTACGCTATCGGAAACTGTTATGTACTAAGTTTACAGTGATTTATGATACTCCACAGACTTTGTAACGAGTACAATACGCGCATTTTATCTTGGCCGCCCTGAATAGGCTCTCCGAAGTTTCGCGCATGTATACACAGAAAGGAAACAGCAGTGCCATTCTGTAAGAATCTCACCTCGATCGCGACTGTCAATTAGACACTTGTCGTGACACAGCGTGGATAACAAAACTACACGTTATTGATTATACTGTCGATTATCTGTGTGTTATTTACTTCTATTATCCATACTGTGACATTATGGATATCGAGCTAACCGTCGATATTGAGGTGGGTTTCTTACAGAACGACACTACTGTTCCTGTGAAAAGTATTAAATAAACTTCGCTTAACTAATGATCGATCCTAAGATAATATTAATTAAATGATAATTAAAAGCCATTTTGTAACTACATAATTACGAATAAAAGTATATACAAATAAAGAAAAATATATCCTAATAAAACTATAAACTAAAATAGGGCATTAAATATTTCTCCGCTGGATTAGCATTGCCATACAACGTGGCAATGCTGCCAGCCTTCTGGGCACGTTACCAATCGACAGCGATGTGGAGGAATATTTTCCATATAGTCGGAGGCTGTGTATGGTTTTGGCCAGTCAGGTTTCGAATTACATAATTAGTTATGTTGGTTGATATACCAAAACCCAAACGAAGCGCTTTGATTCCACTTTCATTGTGAAAACCGCCGAACAGTGGAATGCGCTGCCCGAGTGGGTGTTCCCCGACAGCTACAATCTGGGTGTCTTCAAGTCACGAGTGAATCGGTTTCTTCTGGGCAAGCGTGCTCCATCGTAGACTGCATCATCGCTTAACATCAGGCGAGATAGTGGCCAAAGGCAGGACCAGAAATAAAAAAAAAAAGTTTGTCACTGTACGAATTACATAAGTCGTAAGCAGCCTCCGACTAGGTGGTGATGGCAACCAAGGAGGGAGCGGAGAGGGAAAGAGAGGCGACGGCCACTCTCTCTTCCCGCGCCAGACGCACCGGGCGCCGCCGGAGGGCGCGCGACGATCTCCGGCCACCCTAGTGTGTGGCCTGCGGGTGACGGGTTAGGGGACCCGTCGCCCGACCAGCAAAAGGCCCGAGAAGGCGGTGCGCAATGTTCCGTGCGCGCCTTTCAGGAGGACGTGGGGCAAGGCCCCACAGAAGAAGAGGTCTACCAGGGGCTGGCGGATCGAGGCCTGCCGGGGTCGCGGTGCATGCAGCTGCGAATCCCGCGACCCTAGCCAAGGGTCAGGAGAAGGAACACCGTGGGTTTTTAGCCGGTAAGAGTCCGGCATAACCCTTCGCCATCCCCGGGCGAAGTGTATCCATGAGGATTTTAACCACGAAAAAAAAAATGGCAGCCTCCGACTGCATGTTATGATTTGATAGCATGATTTTTTGAAAACCTACTTAAGTTTAATTGGTGTTTTAGTCTACATTCGGTTCGGATATTTTTGAGCGTTGACCCGAGGTCCATGTGTTTCTACGTCAATACAATATCTTTTCAATTCTGAATCGATAAATGTGTTGGGATTTATACCGCATTATGTACACACCGATAAGTAAACAGTCTCACTGGTTCGACATCTTGATATTGCGCGGTTCACTGATCAAAGCATATAATTTTACTGTTACTTGTATTTGAATTATTAATTAATATGCAAATACAAACGATCACTACGTTTGTGGAGTTCAAAGGTAAGAGCGTTTGTCAACCGCCGCCGTCACCGATAAACGAGATTATTTCGGATCGAATTCGGAACGACACGTGACGGCGATCGTGTGTCCACCGCGACCAATGTCGGTGGTTCCCAACATACGACAAAAATCTGTGCACTGGCGCCATCAATCTCGTATGTAGTGGCCGGCATTTCGGTCCGTCACGATCTCGGCGGAGTTCTAGCGGTAGCGCCAAACTACTCACAATCTCGGTGGCCGAGATGACGGCGCTCGGATGACGGACGTGCGGTGGACACGTAGCCATAGTAACGTATGTATCGCTACTTCGGCAACGTCATCTCGTTCTCGGTGACAGCGGAGGTCGACAAAACAGGCAAAACATCATCTTTTCACTTTTGACTTTTGCTGACTGAAGTACGTAACAACACCTCAAAAAAAAGATTTATCATTTTCACATCACCGTAAACGATCGCTGTCAACCTCATAATGACCGCTTCAGTCTTCTTGTCTGGTATTGGTACGAGCTATACGATAATAGCTCCTATCATGGTGTAGAGATTAGCCAGTCAGCAACAGGTTGGTAGCATACCTGACTTTTTTTTTTTTTTTTGTTTTGGCAGGAGTGGGAAATCCTCATGGACACCCAAGCCACCTCACGGATGAGATGGCTTGGGTAGTGTCGGACTCTTACCGACTAAAACCACACTCCTGCCCCGGCGTGAGCCCCTGCCATACAAGTTACGCAGGGATTTTATAATGGGTTGTATCTTTGCGTTTGGCTCTCCATTTTTGTGCTGTATATGGGTATTTCTATATTATTTAAGCTAAATTTTGAATTTTTACTACCGTGTTTTTAGGTCTATTTTTATATCTATTTATTTACATTTACTATTTAATTTAAGTCTAAAGTTACTATTCGTTTTTAATATTTACCAATTTCACTATTTGAATCATATATTCTAAAAAATTCTGTCTATTTTTCTTGTTCACAATGTGCACACTCAACTTCTCTTTTCTTATATGGTCTCCTATAACCATTTCAAGGTTGTGCCTGTGGGAGCCATATACAGGGCACTCCGTCAGCAGGTGGAGGACCGTCTCCTGCGTGTCGGGGTCGCAGGCGCACGCTGGATTCTCCTTGCACTTGAAGCGGGTCAAGTATTCGGAGAACCCACCGTGCCCTGTTAAGGCTTGGGTCAGTTCCTTGGTCATCTCCATCTTCCGCACCGTCCTGTACGCCGCGATGGCACAAGGGAAGAACAATTTTGTGGTGGCCGCCGTTTCTTAGCATACCTGACTGGCCAGTGTGCTCCGGATGTACTTAAGTATCGTCGCTCATTGAGGCACTTTTGATCGTTCTGCCTAGCCTTTTCCAACCAGGAAAAGATAGAATCAGCTTCCAGTCTAACCAGATGCGGCTGAATCAACGGGTCCCCTAACCCGCCGCCCGCAGGCCACACTACGGTGGCCGGAGATCGTCGCACGGCCTAAGCGCGCGGTGCGTCTGGCGCGGGAAGGGAGAGTGGCAACTGCCTCTCTCTCCCTCTCCGCTCCCTCTTTGGTCGCCATCACCTCCTCGCAGAAGGAGGTAACGGCTTCCCACGCACTCTCGTTCCAGACCATGGACAGAACCACGGCCGGAAGCGAGAAGTACGGGTCCCGCCCCCTACTGCCCTCTTAATGACCTGACTGATTCTCATTTTATCCAGGCGTCTGTTACGTAATGACATTTTTTCACACCAATAAATTCACATGGACATGTCGTGTCCGCATTTGCATTTATACTCACAGACTTTTTATAAAACAAAGCAAAAATCCCTGCACAAATCCGTGCAAAGGGGATTTCAACAGCGCGTAGCGACAGTGTTTGGTTATCTGTTCGCATCGATGTTTTGTTTTTATAGCTGCATCTGTGCAACGAGTACCATACTAGGCAAGTTTGATGAAAATGTTAGTACGAATGTGGAACCATGACATGATTGTGTGTGTGTATTTTAAAATCAAACTATTCTATAGGTAAATCGTTGTAAGGGAAACCGCAGGAAGAGAACGAGTAGCCTATCGTCTGTTGACCGCCAGCAGCGATAGATAACAGCGGACTGGCTAATTGTTCAAATCATTCCCCTCCCGCGTCCCGCAGACCTTTGGGAGGGCCAAGCTTACAGCGATTTTCCTATGCAATTACCTATAATGTTTTTTTGAGACCAAATACGAAACTCACTTAAGTAAATTAATATTACCATAAAAAGTGTTTATCTTGACCAATAGCTTATTAGCCTCCACAAGTGACGATACTTAAGCACAGAATAAATAGTACAACAGACTTAAGTACGTCTGGCGCACCCTAGGCAGTCAGCCCCGCTACCAGCCGTACTGATTGGCTAATATTTTCACCATAGCATGAGCTATTCGTGTATAGCTGTATAGAAATGGGAGAAGAGGAATACCTAACTCATTTTAATAGTTTCAGAGTTCTGAATAAGATCGGCGGGAGTCCTTTCTAAAGTTTGGGTTTTAGAATCCGAGATAGATAATCATCGTTTCGTTTAATTTTTAGTCAAATATAGGTCTAGATAAGGGATGGGCAAAGTTTTTCATCAAGGGCCAGAAAAACGCAAGAAATTATGAAGGGGGCCACTTTTTTTTTTTACTTTTCCCCACTCTTATATTTCTCTTGCATCGTGGATGCGGTTACAGACACAAATGTTCACATGCACAAACACCCAGACCCGGAACAACTATCTGTAGAATAGAATAGAATAGAAATTTATTTGCGAGAATCACGGTAGGTACATGGGTCTTAAAATAATGCAGGTACAGATCAGCATATTTCGCCGGCACAGCGGCATGCAAATTAATATAAAATAATTACAATTTTGTTAATTACCTATATACTCATAATAAAGACTAGGAAGTTTTAGATTTAATATTATGTATGACTGAATTAATTAAATTACAATGTTTTAAACATTATGCTAAGACACAACTTTGTAGCTATTATTATTTTTATGATCTAAAAATTCGTGAATTGTGTAAACCATACAACCATGTGTGTAGGCCATACAAATATTTGTTCCGTGCGGGAATGGAACCCACGACCCGTAGCGCAGAAGCCAATCGCTCAGCCACTGCACCAAACGTGTCGTCAACTTCACAATATATTAAAAAATAAAAAATGCATTTTTTTCGGTCGAAACTAAGATTTTCGATTCAAATAATTATGGCTATTTGTTATAGCCATAGGCCTTGCTTGGCGGGCGAGATTAAAACTCTTTGTGGGCCGGAGTTGGCCCGCGGGCCGTAGGTTGCCCACCCCTGATCTAGATAAAGGATTTAACAGAACCAAACTTATTCTTAGATACTATTCCCAAAACGTTATTTTTGGGAGCTATGCGTAGATAATAACGAACTCATAACATGATGGACGAAGCGTGAAATGAAAATCACTACTTTAGTGTGAACACCATTAGTGTTCGACTCAAGGTCAATGTTTTAGCCGAACGCCGAAGCCGAATTCTACCGAACCCTTTGGTTTCGGCCGAAACCAAACTTCATGTATGCTTTCGTGTTAACGTACCTCATAATATTATATGAAGGTTTCTGTTTGTAAAGGATCCCGCAAGATTTCATTATTGAATAGCGTGTGTAAACTAGAATACATACCTAACATCTATAGGAATTAGGTCATGGCTGTCTATAAATAAATTGAAGAGTATTTTAATTTATTATCTCGTTGGCATTATGAGATCCTGGTAGAAAGGGCTGATTTAATTACTAAAAGAGCAATGTAATTAATGAAGTTTCAAGTATAATCTATTTGTCGGCGCGGCGCGGCTTGATTGTCTTCTACGCTTCGTTTGAGTGTTCGATTTCCGCGCGGAACAAATATTATATCAGATAAGTGGTCTAGGTCTGAGAGTTTGTGCATATTATGATATTTGTGTCTATAAAAACACCAATTATAGAAGAAATTCTTAGTGTGTGGCAACGTTTAATTAAATAGAAAAAAAAAATTGAAATAACGCTATATTTACCGTTTATTTCATTTGTATTTTTTTTATACACATTGCCTCTCATTATGATTTCTCCTGGATCATTGGTGTGTTTACAGACACAAATCTTTACATACACAAAAGCCCAGAACAACTACCTGTAGGCCATACAAATACATTAAATATATTTTTGTGTTATAACTTTCATGAGACCCATTCGTATTTATGATTAGTTATAGTTTACGGTTTTGAGTTTCACTTGCGACCTCGCCGCGTGTTCAGTTCATGATTAAGGGCTGATTTCGGGTCCGAAACTCGTCAGGCAATTCCGAAAAATGCACGTAAGTAAACCGTAACTAATCATGAACATACAAAAATTTGTTTGACGTTACGTAGCGCAGAAACCAATCGCTCAGCCACTGCACCAAACGTGTCGTCAAATATTTGGTCTCTATTCGGTTTCGGCCAAATTTACTTAAAGCCGAATATACAGAAGCTCCTGTCGGCACTAAAACACTTCAGTTGGACACTAGGCATCGTAAATAACAAGTTTAATCTAGCGTAAAGTAATGACAACGGTCATAGTCGTAAAAATAAAAGGATGTCAAGATTACTGATAAACTAGGGCGCGCACTTGTAACAGTAAAAGTTTGTAAATAAAAAATACTTTATTATTTAAGCCCGTAAATGACTACTTCTGGGGGCTTACTATGGACTCTTATGAAAACGTTCAAATGTCAGCCAGTCAACTTCCGTTCAAAAGCAGACCTGCTTCCAAATCGCTAAAAATCGTACCTTGACAGTACTAAAGGTGAACGACTATTGAACCAAGTTGGACGGTAATGCTTGTTCATGGTACGAAGTCTATAAAGAAAAAGGTGAACGGATTTCGTAAACGTTAACGTAGCAGGCCTGCCGCAGGCCTCCTATAACGATGTTATAGTACAAAAAAGCAGGGCAGTTCAACTTCCAGGCAACTTCTGTCCTGCTTTAAGAAGTCATAGTAAGTCCCCTGAACATCCTCGTAAAAAACGGTCAAAGGTCTCATAAAGACACAAAAGAAGAAGGAGATACGAAGCTGCTTATCCTCTTGACGAAATTATTCTTTAGTCACCAATTATGGCACTAACTTGGTGGTCTATTTTTTGCTGGGGACCAAAATAAACTTGTAAAAAGGTAAAAAATAAACAAATTTTAATCAATTTCGATAAAATTGATATGGAACCAAATGGGAAGTATACCCTCTCAAACAAAACAAGAATTTTTCAAATCGGTTCATAAATGACGGAAATCTGAGGTAACAAAATAAAAAAAATACAGCCGAATTGAGAACCTCCTCCTTTTTGAAGTCGGTTAAAAATGGAGGTTCACAATCTAAAAACACAGAGAATGTTCTTCATAGGCTCAATAACAACCACACATGTCGTTTACGATAACTGTCTTGTACAATCAGTGGTGGGGGACCCAGTGATGTATTAATAGCATTAACGGTCGAGACGTGAGAGAGACCGGTCGTGTCGAGCATGTGCGGATTATCACAGTAAATTAGCTCGAACACTCGACAGCTGACGTTTATTGAATCTTGAAGATTAAACTACGGTTACTGGAATATATTATTACGTGATGTTTTGGCATGAGAGTATTTTCATTCGTATGCTACATTTTTATTGTTCATTTTTTTTCTAAATAGTAATGTAGTTGTACAAATTTCACGTCTGTCGGTTTGTTCGTTTACTTCTCCTAAACTACTTACTGGATTTTGATGCGGTTTTCATCTTAATTTAGGTAATTTCTTCCGGAAAGCTATCAAACGAACCCGAGCGACGACGGGGCGGGTAGTATCCAATAATTCGTAGTATAGCTGCGTTATACCAATCTGACTACCTACCCTGATAGAGATAGCCAATCAGGCGTGCCAGACAGTGTCTTATTGGCATTTTATTATAATGAAATTGCTTTTTATAATGTCTTTAGCTCCTATATTTTACCTATACCCTAATTCCAGAATTCAGATAATTTATGTAAACAAAGAAATGTCATTGTCAAAGTGACAGGTTAGTGGTACAAAACATTTTATCATTAAATGTTTACTAAGTAATCATTTAAAATCTAGTTAATTTTAAGAACAATGCAAACAAAATACCGTAGCCAAACAATGTTTTGTGTAGTGTGTCGGAGACGCGCCTTATAATCACTTTAATCAGTCCTTATACGCATTCATCACCATAAGTTTTTCTGTGGCACTAATAGATGTTCAAGGCCGCTTTTTAACAGGCGACAAAAAGTCGGGGGCGGCTGCCTTCGAGGGCCCCGCCCCGGCTGAGGCTCCATTTGTCAAATAACAAATAAAACTTAACAAACAACTCAACAAAAACAAGGAAATATAACAAATATCAACAAGATGAAAAACTTAACACGATGATGCACAATAACAAAATTAACAAACACGCAGCGAAAACGGGAAAAGAAAACGAATATATTGTTATGACGCTAAGACAAACAATAAACAACTTTGACATTTTGTCAAACGAAATTTGAAAATGTTTTGTACTCCTACAGTGTTACCAGTATCATAAAATACTTTATACCAGAAAATCTCCTTTTTTTAATAACTTTGTTGAAAACTGAAAATTTATAAAAGTAATTACGGTATGATATTTTTTAAATTATTATTTCTAAAATCAGTACATAAAAGAGAATCTAACCCTTTTTCCGGCATTTTCAGTGAATTACCATTAATAAAATATTTTTTTGATCTGTTATCCCCTTTGTTTACATAAATTATCTGAGTTAGGAATTTAGGGTATAGAGTCCATGAATAAAAAACAAAACAAATATTAGCCTGTAACTGTCCCACTGCTGGGCAAACGCCTCTTCTTGTACAGAGAAGGAATGAGCATTGATCGCCACGCTTGCTCACTGCGGGTTGGCGATTTCAGACTATTAAAGTCCAGGTTTCCTCACGATGTTTCCCTTCACCATATGTCAGTGGCGTCTTAGATTAACTAAGAATGTACATATGAAATTGAAAAAGTCACATTGGTACATGCCTGGGTTTGAACCCGCAACCCGGTGCTTAACAAGCGGGTCTGTAACCTCCGGACCATCAATCTGACAATATTTCTCAATGTTTCTACATAAATTACGTAAACAAATAACTCCGCTTAAACAAATACAACAAAGTAGATAAATAAAACAAAAAAAACAATGATCAAGTAAAGTTCTTCTTTGAAATAAGTTTTATTTCATCCTTCAACTTCGGTCCCCTCGGAAGTTTAGCCGTAATGCCCCGAGCGACGGAACAAGTTAAAACAGGACAAGTTTAAAAACACTGGCGTCTATTCAGCTGGGCACTGACTGAACTTGGCTAAAAATATTGCTATTCAGGCTAAACAAGACAGACAATCAATTTAGTGCTGTCAAACTTGTTTACATGTTGAATATTAGGCTGGTTTTACAGTGCCGCTTTCGCCAGTGCGGTTAGTAAGCGTCGCGGGTCACGCGAGGATGGCCCGCGCTGAAAACAGTGCGGGTCATCCGCGCGGGTTGGTGGTGGTTCTTTGTTGGAATGCTGTAGGTGATCCTAGGGTACCATTTCTACGTAACCGGGCAATTATTGGCGAGACCTGAAGGGTCTCCAACCAATGGGGGGGGGGGGGGGAGTAAAATACTTAATCTAAGCTAACTACTTGTACTACACTAACATCATGACTACCTGCAACAACAGCACTAAGGGCGACCCTTAGTGGGACTCGGACCTCGGCTTAGGGCGTTGCTGGCGGGGGCTGGGGGGGGGGGGGGCTTTATTTTAGGCTTAGATTAGGCTATTTTAAGAAACTAATTTGATTATTGTGTTTGCTACACGGTAGTTATGTTTTAATTATTTTTAAACTTTTGCTAGTGATGACGTCACGGAGTAGGGTGAAAAGTTTTAATGTCGAATTATTTTACAACATCTGGAGTTAGTTTCTTTGAGGTTAAAAAGTTAACACATTGATTAAAATTGACATTCAGAAACTTTTTTTAAATTGAAAACTCAGAACCGAACGTATTTAGTCGATTCCGACGAATCTGTCACGTTTAGAGGTTAAATAGATGTCAAGCGAATTCGTGTAGTATTTATGTAAAAATAAGCACCATCTTATAATTTTACATGAACTCACGCCTGTATTGCCCGAAGGGTTGGCAGAGGTGTATAGTACACCCACATTTCGCCGTTATGTTTTTTACGTCCCATGTAATAGGGGGCGAGCCTATTGCCATCGACCGGGCACAAATCCAGACTCCGGCCGGGCTACTACCTAGAAATTTCACACGGAAAAACCCAATAACACTGATTAGGCTCTGTCGGGACTTTATAAGTAAAACAGAGAACTGTATAAAATTTAGGTTTAATACCGTTATTACAATCGTCAAGTTTTGATACAAATTGATGCAAAGAAATGCCCGTAGTCGTTCGCGGTAATGAACGGAGTGGCGGACCGGCGCGGCGGCGGTGCGTGTGCGGCCGGGCTCGATGCCCCGACCCCGGCGCAGCCCCCGGTGTCGCCTGTAGCGGCTGATGCGCCGACATATTCCCCGGGTTGAAGGGACGTCTTCAATCTTCGACTGGAAGGGGGCAGATGCAGTTGAAGGCACGACGAATGGTGCCCCTCTTCGTCTTCAACTCAGCCACTCTCGTTACTCCGTCTACGCCGGGATATGTCTTTACGACACGACCCAGGGACCAGAGCAGAGGTGGCGCTGTTTTGTCCTTGATCAGGACTAAGGACCCCGGCTTCACTTCGCCTCTGGAATGAAACCACTTCGATTTTGCCTGCAGCAGAGAAGTGTACTCATTATGAAATCTGCTCCAGAAATGCTGCCTGATGAGCTGGATTCTTTTCCACCGATCCAGCCGTGTGATGCCAGCTTCAGTCATCTGAGGGTATGGTACAGATAAGAGTGATCGTCCAGTTAGGAAGTGAAAGGGAGTAAGTGCCGAAAAATCGTTGGGGTCTGAAGAGAAAGGAGTAAGAGGGCGTGAATTTAATACCGCCTCTATGTGAGTGAGACAAGTAGTCATCTCCTCAAAGGTGAAATGGGTGAGATGCAGTAACCTTTTTAAATGATGCTTACAGGATTTCACAGCAGCTTCAGCCAATGAATTAAAATGAGGACTGTAAGCAGGCGTAAAAATAAATTCGATACCCTGCTGCGCTATTTCAGATGCAACATTCGATGATTGCAAGAACCTATACATTTCATTTGATGCGCCTACAAAGTTTGTTCCGTTATCGGACGTGATGCTTCGAGGCTTCCCTCGACGCGCCACGAAACGATTTAGAGCGGCCATGTAAGCCTCAGAAGTGAGGTCGGAGACGAGCTCCAAATGTACGGCTTTTACTGCCGCGCAAACAAAGATGCACATATAAGATTTTGTTAGTTTGCATCCACGGCCTTTACGATTGGCCACCAATACTGGCCCCGCGTAGTCAACATAAGAGTTTAAAAATGGAAATTCAAGGTGAGTTCTTGAATTAGGTAATTGACCCATTATAGGCTGTACGTTTTGAGCCTTGTGTCTGAAACATTTAAGACATTTATTCACGACAAATCTAGCCAAGTTTCTACCACCGAGAGGCCAATAGGTCTGTCGAATATGTGATAGTAACAACTGCGGACCAGCATGTACAAGCTTTAAATGTTGCATTTGAAATATAAGTTTAGTGAGTATGTGTTTACTGCATATCACTACAGGATGTTTGACGCTATACTCGTATGGGGAGTTATCAAGCCTGCCACCCACACGAATGAGGTTATGTTTATCAATAAATGGAGTCAATGGAAGCAATTTACTCTTGCGTGGCAATTTCTGTCCAGACTTTAAAAGATTATACTCCTCAGAAAACATTTCAAGTTGTGAATAATGTATAATTAAATTTAATGAATTTTCAAGTTCTGTTATAGAAAGATTGCCACTTAATTTATGTTTATTTTTTAAATTGTAAATAAATCTTTGTACATATGTAAATACCTTTTGTATTTTTGTTAGGCTAGAATACTTTTCTAATAGATGACGTATGATTGATGAATGAATGGTTACGCATGAATGAACATGATATGAATGATTTTCACTACTACCACTACTAATGAAATGAGTCACTACTTCCGGTAAATTATCTTTCCCTGTGTTAGGCATTTTGGGCCACTCATTTTCGTTATGCCATAAAAATGTGGGTCCGGACCACCAGAGAGGTGTATCCTTAATAACATCGGCCCTAAGACCACGGGAAACAAGATCCGCCGGGTTGTCCTTCGACGGTACGTAGCTCCAGGTGTGACCATGAGTACTTTCCTGTATCTCATTTACTCTATTTTTAACAAATGGCTTT
Organism: Amphipyra tragopoginis; assembly: GCA_905220435.1. NCBI lineage: Eukaryota > Metazoa > Arthropoda > Insecta > Lepidoptera > Noctuidae > Amphipyra > Amphipyra tragopoginis. The sequence goes on from HG992011.1 coordinate 11,000,192, forward strand.
AATTGGGTAGGGTTAGTAGCGAGCCAACCCAAAACTATGGTGGAGTCACACCAGAATCTACATTTGTGAATAGGTATTGAAAGTGATTCCTGAACCTTAGTACACAGCCTTGCACCCAACAAAGCTCCACAAAGTTCAAGTCTCGGTATCGTCGTAGGTTTGATGGGCGCTACACGATTTCTAGAAACTAGAAGTTGTACGCCTATAGATCCACTGCTATTACAAGACCGAATGTATATACAAGTGCCATACGCCCTCTCGGACGCATCGGTAAAGACATGTACTTCATGCGTAATAGAGTCTTCATGCAAAACCCAACGAGGAATTTTTATATTGTTCAAGGATGTAATAGTTCTTTCAAATGTAGACCAAAGGTTTCTGATCTCGAGCGATACGTTGTCATCCCAGTCATATTTTTCTAGCCATAGACGCTGCATGACGATTTTAGCTTCGACGACGCACGGACCTACGAGGCCCAGTGGGTCAAAGATTTGACTGATAACAGAAAGGACATGACGCTTAGTGACTTTCGTAGTAGGCGTGATATTAATAGTGTAAGTAAGCGAATCTGAATCACAAACCCAGTTAAGACCTAGCGTTTTAGATTGAGAAGGGTTTGTCCCTTGCTCAAATAAATGCAATGTGGTTTGTGACTCATTACTATTTGTAATCTGGTTAAGTATATCAGGATGATTTGATCGCCATTTGCGTAAATTAAATTTAGCAGAAGATAAAACAGATTGTACCTTTTTTGAAATTTCTACAGTCTCAGCTATGGTATCTCCTCCACTAAGAAAGTCATCAACGTAAAAATCACGTCTTATGGCGCATTGAACACGATTGTCCTCAATGTTATCAGCCAAACTTACAAGACACTTAGTGGCTAAATAGGGAGCAGAAGCAGTACCATAGGTTACCGTATTTAAAGTGTAGGTTCTAAGAGGTTCTGATGGATCAAATCGGAAAAGAATTTTTTGAAGCGGTCGTTGTACTGGACTTAGTTCAATGGCTCGGTACATTTTTTCCACGTCACCTGAGACCACGTACCTGTGTTGACGAAAACGTGTTAAAATTGAAAACAGATCGTCTTGTACTACGGGACCAACCATCTGTATGTTGTTCAGAGACACCCCTGAACTAGTAGCGGCTGATGCGTCGAAAACTACGCGTAGCTGTGTAGTGGTGCTAGAATTACGAATAACTCCATGATGAGGAATGTAATATTTAGACATGGAGTTTTCAGGCGAAGCAGTATTACCTAAGTCTAACGTCATATGACCTAAGCGCTCATATTCCCTCATGAACTCATAATATTTGTTTTTAAACAAAGGATCACGAATGAATCGTCGTTCTAGGGATAAAAAACGATTTCTTGCAGTAACATAAGAATTACCTAATGAACTAGGATCTCCTTTTAATGGCATCGTGACTACGAAGCCCCCGTCATTATTACGGACGGTGGTTTGAGCGAAAAGCTGCTCACACATTCTTTCTTCAAGTGAATGTAAATGTGTTGATGACACGTTGTCTAGCTCCCAAAATTTTGTAAGGTCAGGAGTGACATTAGAATGATGGCAAAAATGATTGGAGAAAAAACTAGATTGATGCGAAATACTACCCGAGACTAACCATCCAAATTTGGTTTCACATAATTTAGGTAGATTTCTTCCTAAATCTATCGTTTTATTGCCTATGACATTCCAGAAAATTTCAGCCCCTACCAGGATATCTACGACCGACGGAACGTTAAAGTTCGGGTCTGCAAGTTTAAGACCTGAAGGAATAGGGACGTCATTAATATGTACGAATGAAGACGGTAGAACCTTTGTGATTTCAGGCAAAATAAGACACTCGATATCGACAGTAAAGGCACAGCATAAAGACTCTATTGTGAGGTTACAAGACTGTGTACTGGTGGAAATGTGATTATTAATACCCGTTACCTTGGTGCTCGTCCCGCGTCGTAACAAACCCAGCTTCTCCGATAAGCTCCGCGTTATAAAGTTTGCCGTACTACCGTTGTCCAGCAATAGGCGCGCAATGTACTTCTTACCCGTCACGCCAGTCACGTTCACCATAGCTGTGGACAGTAAAACATGCGCAGAAGTAGCAAGCTGCAAGGAATTTGCCGAAAGCACAACATTTGAAGTAGAAGGCGAAGTAAGAGGCAAAGCAGAAGGCAATGGATTGAAAACTGGTTTGGGTTCATTTGATTCTAAATGCAAAAGCGTATTGTGCTTTGTTTTGCAATATTTGCAATGTGAAAATTTACACTTCTTAGAAGAGTGCCCAAAGCGTAAGCAGTTGATGCAAACATTAAATTCATTTGCCTTTTGAATACGATTTTCTATAGACAAGCTTCTAAAAGATTCGCATTTATATAATGTATGAGCTTGAGAGCAAAGCGGACATTTAAAAATTTTGTTATTGTTTATTTTTTTATTTATTTGATTAGGTTTATCATTAGTTTTACTTGAATGGCTATTATTTAATGCAACAATGGTAGCAGTCTCAGAAGAATTAGACTCAACTGATTCCAACCAGTCCGCTTTCCTGCTTAAAAAGGAACAGAATTGTGTTAAAGTAGGATCATCGTTCAATATATTGTTCCTATGTTCTTCCCAATCACGACTAGTCACCAAATCTAATTTTTTAGACATAAAATAAATTATTATGGAGTCCCAATATTGAGTGGGCTGTTTTAATGTTGTTAGTGCCCTGAAATTTTTATTAATAATATCAACAAGATTTCTTATTGAGATACTTGACTCAGTTGCGATTGGTTCGACATCAAATAAAGCCTGGAAATGATTTTTAACAAGAAGACGGTTGTTGTTGTACCTGTCACACAACAAGTCCCACGCAATTTTATAATGATCACTTTTAAAATCGATATTTTTAATAATTAAAGCTGCATTTCCCTGCAGTGAAGCTCTCAGGTAGTGGAACTTATTTATGTCATTAATGCTAGTATTATCGTGAATCAATGACCCAAATGTATCTCTGAACTCAAGCCAGCATTGGTAGTTCCCATCGAAATGTGGCAAATCTATTTTAGGCAAACGAACAAAACTATTTCTAAATGAATTATGTGCACCTGAGTCAGCGTCTTTGAAGCCCGCCTCCGACCCAACAGCGGCGGACGAGGCACCGAGCAGGCTGCGCGTGAGAGCCACCAGACTGAAGAACTGACGGTCAAAGTCCTCACGCTCAGTAAATGCAGACGCGGCATCATCGGCAAGCACTTCTATTTGTGTCTGAAAGTCATCAAATTCACTGTGTAAGGTCTCGAATTTATTAAAACGCTCTTGTAAGTCTAAAAGTTGCAGCTCAGATATTGCGGAACTACTTTTAACTAATGTTATATAGTTGCTGTAAATCGTAAGCTTTGATTTTATCGAGCTGCGTTTCTTGATGAGTGTTTTTAAGTTATCTGCCATTATAAAAGCAAATTAAAACAAGCCGAACAAATACTAATGATCTTAGTTTATAAAAAACTGCAAAACAGCTGCGCGATAACAAAAGAGGATCGTGAATCAGTGTCAAGGTCAAAGTCTCGAACACCTGTTTAACGTAGCTAATTAGCAAGCGTGATTTGCAATTAAATATTAATATGTATACTAGCAGCACAAAGAAAACAATAAGAATGCACTAATAAGAAGCACAGAATTAACTAAAGGACTACTTGTTAAGGAAAGATCTAGAAGTTTCGAGAACGATTTTTTCGGCAAGCTATGAAGAAAGGAAAATAACTAATTGGAACGGACTCACTCAAATACAGTATTTATACTCCCAAGGAATGACTTCAGCTTCCACGATGACAATGTAATCTGCTGCGGGAACGACTTCCTTGCTCCAATCTGCTTCGTAATGCGCGCGCGCGGTCAAAGTCCGCACGGCTCGCACCAAGGATCGATGACGTTGGCGATGATAATTACAGCAGAACTGGTATATTATAGCGCAATCGAAGGACCAATGATTAGGCTCTGTCGGGACTTTATAAGTAAAACAGAGAACTGTATAAAATTTAGGTTTAATACCGTTATTACAATCGTCAAGTTTTGATACAAATTGATACAAAGAAATGCCCGTAGTCGTTCGCGGTGGTGAACGGAGTGGCGGACCGGCGCGGCGGCGGTGCGTGTGCGGCCGGGCTCGATGCCCCGACCCCGGCGCAGCCCCCGGTGTCGCCTGTAGCGGCTGATGCGCCGACAACACTTTGCCCGACCTGGGAATCGAGCACTCAGCAGTCGCGCTTGCGACCGCCACACCAACGAGACGGCCAATATCTCGTCAATATGTCTTATAATTTTAAGAGCTGAAAATAGCAAAATAAGGTTTAGAAAACAAAAATTTCGAAATGGTTTTGGAATCAGCATTGGTTAACTTTTACTTTTCATACCGAATTTTCGTCTATTTCTTTCTTGTTGAAAGAAATGCAATTGCAGAGGATGTCAATATTTTTATATTTAGTCGCAGCTCAACAGAATATGGTCACTGTCGTACGTTTGACAGCCAAGTTTATATTGACAGACACGCGTTAACGGTTACCATACGGTTGCTTTATGTTTCGGAGTTTCATTTTTGTTTGTTTCGAGTACCATCTGTAACGTTTCACACGTATTGCGTACGGTCAGCGACATAAACATGTATATGTATACATTCGCAAAATTCGAATGTGAATTTTAGATGTTGTGTTTTGTTTTTTGATATTTTATTTATCAAATATTGGTTGTGAGAATTAAAATATTACAAACGATGCTATTGAAATTAATTGTTAGTTTCGCTAAGTGTATACATACTTATGTCGCTGACTGTACGTTTACATTTGCGCAAAGGAGTCAGTAATTATTTGTATTTATGAATTGGGTCTTTGTTAAAACGACTTATTTTTAACTTACACCTTTTCACTGCTTTATGTAGGGATTTGACGAAAATAACCCAAAACCCATCCCGATTTTGTGAAATATCAACGTGAGCACAGAATTAATGTAGTATGTGTATATGTTACCGGCAATCTGTATAATCCGATATTCTATATAATACCTAGGCAATGTATAGGATGCCTAAAACGTTTAGGTAATGTATGAAATATTATTTATTTTATACTTTGCCTAGGCATTCTATACAATACCGAATGCGCAGCCGGTAAAGTGTGAAAAAGACGAGAGCGGCGAAGGGAAAGACGTGCGAGCAGGCAGTAAACTGCGAGGCACAATAAAAACAAATGAAAAACTTAAGAAGATGTTTGTAAGGTTGTTTGGGTTTCCAAAGGAGAGTCGACGGAACCCCGCTGCCGGGTCTCCTATTTCTGTCTGCAGGGTTTAAAGTAACCTAATACGAAGGGAAGGGGTCATCCCCTTCGAACCTAGCCTATCCGTGTCGGGGTGTCCCAAATTAATGACCAAATCTATTTACTTCATACATTGCCGGTGGACCAGCAAGTATTCTATACAATCCCTAGGAAATGTATACATTACCTAGGCAAAGTATGTAATGGACATATTCATGATATTTCATACATTGCCTGGACGCCCCACGTATTCTATACATTGCCTATATTATATTGTATAGAATACCTGAATTATACACATTGCCGGTAACATATACATAGTGTAGCATATTTTAAAAATCTTTTTTTTTTAAACAAATAATTTATTATTTATTGATAGTAGGTCGCAAGCGCGACCGCTGAGCGAGAGGTCCTGGGTTCGATCCCCAGGTCGGGTAAATTGGTATTATGTTTTTCCATGTGGAATTTGTCAGTAGCAGTCCGGAGTCTGGATTTTTGCCTGTTTGATGGCAATAGGCTCGCCTCCCATAACATGGGACTTAAACATAAAGCGGAAAGAGAGTGTTGTATAGGTACACCTCTGCACAACCCTTCGTGGAATACAATCGTGATGTTATGATAAATATTTGCTTGATAAACAAAGGATTATTTATTGATAGAAAGATAGTTGATACGAATATGTAATGTTGTGAATGCCCATAGTAACATTCTTTCTTTCTTTCCAGGTGAACAGTGAAATGGTGATCGAGTGTTAGTGCAAAGTGATCAAGATGGCGGTGAACAGTCCCGGAGGTTATCCGCCCGTTTCTCCCAAACCACACACACCTAAAAGCCCTCGTCACTTCATATTCCCCCAGAAGAGTCCTTCCATAGCCTCGAGCACGTCTTCATCAGGCTACTACACCCCCCAGTCAGGCTGCAGCTATGACAAGCACAACCAGCCACCAAAGTCCCCGATAGCCCACGGACACCGAAGTCCAATGAGCCCAAGGCACTTCAACTTCCCCCAAAAATCACCGTCAGGCCGATCCAGTCCATGTTTCGAGCGAGCAAGCCTCCAGTACACCACATCACTCAAGCACAGCCGCCGAGAAAAGTCCAGGTCGCCAAAACCGCCCCCCGTGCACATCCATACGAACCCTGGTTATGTTTCCCCCAATCGGACCCGGAAACTATATGGTTCTACTTCCACAGTAAGCTCCCCGCGGCTCGTGACGTCACCGAGCATAGTCTCCAGTCACACTGATGACTCCACAGACGCGATGCCAGGAACACCATCTGCGATACTCCACGACGCAGACGATGAGGCAACGACGATTTCTTCCAAAATATGTCGGAAGTCTACATCGGATTTGACAGATATGACTGATGATACCCCTCACACTCGCTCCACAAGCATCAGTAGACCATGTTCTCCGATGCGCAGAGGGTCAATGAAGGGCGGTTTGGCATACTTAGCGAGTAGGCGGGGTTCAAGAGAATCTACCATGTCAAATTGTGACTCTGTCGAAGACATTGGGCCGCTGAACTTCCAGAACACGATGCGAGGTCGTCAAAGGAGGACGTCAAACTTTTTGGAGTTACCTGGTGAGTACTTGTATCTAATCTTTTGGCGTTTGATCGATCGTTCAGTGAGAGCTGCCTGTGACGCACAGATATAACTTTGACGAGGGTTCGCATTGATTCAAACTGATTAATTATACATTTTATACTTAATGTGCTCCGGTTTTCGTTAATTTTGTATTAGCTTTTAACCGTTTTGAATTAGAGTTTGTTAGAGGACAAAGTGTATCCTAGGGAAGTTGGTGGTAAATAGAAACGTTTTTGGTTGAATACGAGTATTTGCATAATATTTTGTAACTTCAAAAGGAATGTAAAAGTGAGGTGTACCTCACTAAAGCAACATGTAGTAACTAGCAACCGAGTTATTATATTCGCGTCCTCTCTTTTCAACTTTAGTTTAGTTAGTGAGGTGTAGAAAGAGAGGAGGGTATGTTGCTTCAAAAAATAAAAATATCAACATTTAAAATGTCAACATTATAATACAAGGTTAGTCAGAAAAGAGCTTCAAATCCGCGGGCCATTTAAAGTATCACTGATGACTGTTTTAAAGCATTCGATAATTTTTATTTCCATGCAAAATGATTCATAATCCGTGACACCAAATAAGACCTAAAATGTAAACACAGCTGAGGATGGATAAATTCTAGCGTATTTTTATGAAATCTTTGAACAGTTATTTCTCTTAAACTATTGACTTTGGAAATACCTGTACATCAAAAGTTATTCATTATTATGGGTAATTTAACACCCTTTCGGATTAGAACCCTCTTTCCTACTAACCTCGTGTAAACAAAGTTAATAGACAACGATTTAAAACATACACAAATAGAATAATAAACGGTTATATTTATCAAAAGTGAACGTCAATCAAAAGTTTAAGTCAATGGTTCAAAACAACAACGTTCATTATGTCAACAACTTAAGGTCGCTGCATACATAACGTGGGATGGATGGGGACGGAACGTGGTTAGTAAATACTAACGGGGATTTTTAATGCACACGCAGCGTGTTGTGAGCAAGGAAAGATGGATTGTTCATTTGAAGAATTGGCTTCAATTGCTATTGCTTTAGATGACGAAGAAGCTGCGGCCGTCAAGAGGAAAAAGAGATAGGAAGAAAAAAGAGAACAAGAAGGAGGATACCACACTCTATAAACTTTTGGATGACGAGACTCAATTTTATAAGTATTTTCGTATGACAAAAGAATATAATTTTTATGATTCTCTGTTGGAATATCGAAATATGTTTAGCCGATTTTTATCTGGCCGAAAATCTTCCGCCACTTTTCATTTCGTCGAATAATTAAAACGCCGAGCGATTAAGTCCCTAATCATCTTTTGTAGTTTTTTGTTACGCCGACTAGTCTGCTGGCCACTGTTTCATGAGTCAGCTGCATTATTGGCCGCTTTACACTTGTTAGATGGCTCATTTTTCCATCATGCAAGCAAGAAAGCAAGCAAGCATGCAAGTGTATCTGGGTTTGCTTCGCCAAAACAGTCGCTTTGTCCCCCTTCGCTTCGCTCGCACACTCGACCAGCGCTACGCTCGGGAGGTCGTCGACTCGCTTTGCTTGCCACCTCCTCCCCTCGCTGCGCTTCGGCCTCGTGAACTCGTTCCACTCAGGACCTCTTTCGCGAGGGTAACACTCTAGGGATAGGAAAAATCTGACCACGTGTAGTCGGGGTGCGCTGAGTCGGATTAACATTACATTCCATTATGTGACCAAATTAAACTTTTGCCTAATAACTATTCGACTAAAACAAAATTTGTGAATGATTTTTTGGGCAACCAATCATTGTGGTTAATAATCATTCGGCGAAATCAAATTAGTGAAATATTGCTTCGTCGGCGAATCGTTGTCGGCGTAATGAAATTCGATCTTCTTCTATCGTTTCGGCACGAGCTATACAAGAATAGCTCATGCCATGGTGAAAAGATTAGCCAGTCAGCAAGGATGGTAGCGAGGCTGGCTGCCCAAGGTGCGCCATCGTACTTAACCGGTATCGTCCCGCGCGACGATCCGGATCGTCAGTGTCATTGTTTATCTATTGTGTCTATAATTACAGTACTTGATAAGTTAAGTATGGTCACTCGTGGAGACTCTTTTCATGCACCCCATGAAATTCGATAAAAAATACTTAGGCCAAAACACGGGCACCCAATATTTATATTTGGTGTCTAAATACTTCGCGTTTGCAAAATTATACATGTCATCGTACTCACTCAATTAGTTTTTCGTCGTCCATTTTCTGTAGGTAAATCGTGCATCACTACTTAGCTCTCCAGAGCGAACGGAGCGACTTTGCATACGCAACGGAATCACGGACGGGACGTGGCACGCGCGGGGCGGGACGTGCTAAACATCGTCGCCGACGATATTTTTCCCGCCACGCGCGTGTCACGTTCCCGTCCCGTCCATGCTTCCGTGACGTATGCTCTTTCGCTAGCATTTTCTATGAAACGATATTTCCAAAACTTCACGTCCCTTTCCGTCCGGATAAAAACACGTTACGTAAGCATTGACCTTTTAAATTTCAGTTATTACTAGGAAATATTGAGTTGCATCGACAGAGGCCATAGTAACACATATTCTGTAAACACTTCAACGGGCTACCTATTACGGTTAATAAGATACAGCCCTATGACAAATAGACGGACGGACGGACAGACAGACGGCGTAGGCTTAGAAATAGGGTCCCATTGGCACCCTTTGGGAAAAAAACCCAAAAAAAAGGAAAAACCATTCAGCCTCTTGAGTTCTATTGCTAATCTACTTGGGACCTGATTAACCTAACTAAAGAAGTTCAGTTGCAGTACAGTTGCAGTATGGTTGCAGTATAGTTGCAGTTAAGTTTCGATCAAAACAACGCTTTTTAGGGTTCCCTACCCACAGGGTAAAACGGGACCCTATTACTAAGACTCCGCTGTCCGTCTGTCTGTCTGTCCATCTGTCACCAGGCTGTATCTCATGAACCGTGATAGTTAGACAGCTGAAATTTTCACAGATGATGTATTTCTGTTGCCGCTATAACAATAAATACAAAAAAATAGAATAAAATAAATATTTAAGGGGGCTCCCATACAACAAACGTGATTTTTTTTGCTCGTTTTTGCTCGATATTGATAACGGCAACAGGTAGCCGCTTGAAATATTCACAGAATATTTACTTACATATTCACTTTAAAAATAAGTAATGGAATTAAAATAAAACAAATATTTAAGGGGGGCTCGCAAACAAAGGTACGGAACCCTTCGTGCGCGAGTCCGACTCGCACTTGGCCGGTTTTAAAACTAACAGTTTCAGAAGTGGGTGCGATTTTACACTGAACCAAATTGAAGGCACCGACTTCTGAGACTTTAACAGTCTTAAATATGGTAATTATTTTACTCTTTTTAGTTTTTCTTGAAGTCGGTTTTTACTTTTTTTTAGGTATTTTTCTATTTTAAGTGGCATAAACAACACACAAACATGCAACTACAGCAATCCTGGATAATTTGCTGTTATCCGTTGAAGAGTTCCATTGTCAATCTGCGAGGGTCTTCATCAGATCTTCACCAAATTTAAATGGGACCACCTCGGGAGAATACTCTTTCAAACAAAAAAAGAATTTTGCAAATCCGTCTATACAAGGTTAGTCAGAAAGGGGGTACTAATCTGAAAGGGTGTTAAAGTACACATAATAATGAATAACTTTTGTTCTACAACTTTTCTCAAAAGTCAATATTTTAAGAGAAACAGTTGTTAAAAAATCTAAAAAAAAAAAACTCTAAAATCTATCTATCCCCAGTTATGATCAGCTGTGTTTACATTTAAGGTCATATTTAGGGTCATGAATTAGAAGCACCATTTCCTGAATTTGTAACTAGAGCAGGGATGAAGAATTTTTGAAAAATCTAAAATAAAAATCATTTTATTTGTAAAAAATAAATATCGAATTTGGAAATTTTAACACTTGCTTTCAAACAGTCATCAACGATACTATAAGTGGGCTTCGGATTAGTACCCCCTTTCCGACTAACCTTGTATATGTAGGAGCTACACCCGAACAAATAAAAAAAAATACAGACATCCGAATTGAGAACCTCCTCCTCTTTGAAGTCGGTTAAAAAGGTAAATAAACTGCATGTAAAGGACGCATTTCAGATTTCGGTATACCATCTCTTGCGGTATAATAAGCGTGGTTTTGCATGAGTCTTTTCATAATTCTAAAGTAATATTGACGAAACGAACATGTTTATTAGCGAAGTTGATTTCAAAATTTACATCTTTATGTAAATCACAACAATTCTGCTATGTAAATCAATATCAAACCCGCTTTACGATTCAAATTGGATTACAGAATTATTGAAAATCTCATTTAATATACAATTATACATTTATACTGTTGTTATTTTGTAAAGGGAAATGGAAATTATTTAAATGATCATGTTTCATGATATTGTTGCCGGAAAGCGGAATTGTTTTTGTTTTTACGTTAACAAATAATTAGCAGGAAATTGTTTTGTTAAATACAAAGCTTTCATGGTAGGAGAGACTATCTAGTTTGTAGAATTTCCGTTCGGCTAGACAGTCGTAACTAGGGTTACCATTTAAAAATTTGAAAAGTCCTGACAAAAAGCCTGACATTTCAATAAAAGTCCGGACATTTTAGTCACAAAATGCAAACATACGAAGATTTATTACTTGATCTCGTTATGTTGATTGTTAAAGATTTATATTTTGTTTTTAAATGAATGAGAAGTTAACCGGTTGCGTACCGCCCGTCGTCCCAGGACGACAGTAAATTGTCTTATCTATTGTGTCTATAATTACGGTGATTGAAAGTTTAATAAAGATTAAAAAGTTATCTGATATTACATAATATGTAAGTTTCATTACTCGTATTCCATCTAAGCCAAAAAATCTGGACAAATTAAAGAGCCGAACAAAGTCCGGACAATAGTCTAGAAGTCCGGACATGTCCGGACAAATTCGGACGGATGGTAACCCTAGTCGTAACTAAACTTGTTGTCACAGCAGATGTTAGAACTTTGAGGCTATGGTCGATACGTTGTACGCTGCGTCTGCAGTAGTGATGTCTAACTAGTCTATTTTAAACGAGTATGAGGGAGGACCTCGTTTTACCTACTGAGATACTCTCATGAGGCACCCCCCATTTGTTTATTTGTTTATTTATTTACTGGTTCACCAACAATTGCTTACACAGGTATTGTGACAAAGGTAACATTTATAAAAAAGAAGACAATAGTGTAACAGTCACTTATAGGTAAACTCCGCATACATAATTAATAAAGTTGTACAAAAAGAAAAAATATAACTAATCTAAGTTACCCATTCAAATAAAAAATAAAACATTACTGAGGACACGTTTCATTACACTCGAGATAAAAAGGTTAATCCAAATCAATAAACTTATGGATATTAGCTTTCAATTTGCTCAAACAGTCAAAGTGCTGATCAATTTGATCGCTGCAACTGTTTGAGAAGAGGATTGGTGAGTGGCGGGCTCGCTTGTGCGCTACCGCATGCCGCTTCGCTTGGTGAGGGAAAGAGTGAGAAAGGGCACTGAGTGCTCAAAGGAACCAACACTCCTCATCAAATATTTGCATTCCTATCACTTACTCACTCACTCGCTCATCAGTTAGATAACACTCGCGCTTATACATATAATAAATTGAGGAATTATATGAGGTCGTTCAAAGTTGAAATACGAGTAACTCCCTCATTTTTTGATCCGTAACACAGGGTCTCCCTAGTACGGACTCCAGTCTCTCGCAAAGGAGCTTCCTACCTACTTATATGTTATTTAGTTAAGATGTCAAATTGTAAGCAAACCTTTGTGTAGAGTATTTATTGCTTTTATTTAGTATTATTTTAATTTGAATATTGTACGTAATTTATTTATTTATTTATTTGTGTCGATATTGCCTGTGGCATCACTATCAGTATGGTCCTATCTGAAAACAAGCGCTGCGACATTTAAAAAAAAACAAAGTTATGCTGAGATAGGAGCCTTTTTTGACCTCGTGCAGGTAGTTTTTGTTATCCTTTTTTTATTTTAGTTATTGTTTTTGTTTCTGTAACTGCCTGTGTGAGTCCACAATAAATAATTTTTCTTTCTTTCTTTCTTTAGAGAGATTTTTTTTTCACTTTGACGATCTCAAACGATTCAACTCAAGAGTCACATCAATAGTCCGCAGTCATTTTGGAGCATTCCATCATACGGACACCGCGGTTGTATGATCAAGAATGGCGAAATTTAAGAATGAAACCGAAATTCAGATTTTTCAAGTAGGTAATGCGTCCGATTACTTACTTAAAAAAATCTGAATTTCGGTCAGGCATTTTTTCAATCAAAGTATTAATGCAACCATTCAAATTATCCTGCAAAATTCGTTTTTAGAGCAATTACTTGTTAGTCGGTCGTTCGCCTTCTGCATCCAGTCCAACCCAGCCGCCTTTTTCAGTTTAAAACTTTTTTTTGTGGAGCTGACCCCTTTCCTGCAGCCTGGAGCTGTCCTCTTGCCTCCATTCTATGTAGCCTAGGCTTGAATACCTACCTGCCTGGCCTAGGTTCTGTCTAGCCTTATCCCAACCATGTGGGGGTCAGCTTCCAGTCTAACCAGATGCTGCTGAATACCAGTATTTTACACGGAGCGACTGCCATCAAACCTCCGCAACCCAGTTACTGGGCAATGCCGATATCCTAAGGTGAGACCGGTTGTCAGACTTTCGGGCGTTTGACTACCCGTAACGACTGTCATACGTATGACACCCGGGACAGATAGCTCAACATGCTCTCCGAGGCACGGAGGGGTCTCGATGTGTAACCCATCCACGGACTGACCGCGGCAAGCGCAGCTTAACCTTGCAAATCATAATTATGATCCGCGCAATTGATAAAGCCTTCTGGGTTACCCTTGTTTCATCGAAAAAAAATTGCCAAATTTTCACTTGCCATACAAGTTTCCGCATTTCATTTGCCAAATTACTACTTACCAAATAAACTCTTCACAAATAAATTGTAACGCAAACCTAATGTTTGGCAAGTGAACGTTTAAACAATATCTTGCCTACTAACTAGTACTTTTACCAATTTTAATATAGCCAAATACCTATTTCAGTTGGATAACATATTTTACGCAAAATATGTTTCTAGCACGTTGTGTGGTCACAGTTCTAACCTAACCTAGCTGTTTCGATTTAAAAAAGATATAAGCTTGTTACAATCATTTGACTAAATGTTTATTGTCAAAAGATTGTTTGCTGTAATAAATCATTTGATTAAAGATCTTAATGATATTATCCTTGATAATATTCTGCCGAGTAAAATTTGACCAAATGGAAATGTGCGTACTAAAATCATTCCAAAATGTTGCATTGGTATAAAAAAGGTTGCTAAAATGAGTTTGGGTAATGAAATTTGGTCAAAATAATTTTGGCAAAATGGCAGGCTCCCAGCCTTTCTATTTGATTAATGAAATGAATCCACGAACTATGAAATCGTAACATCACCTGTAGCATTTTCTCATAAGTATTTATTTCACGTCGCCAGTCTAGGGAAGCAACAAGTCGTTCCCAGGTGACGTCATTTAGCTTGGCTATTACCCGTTATTACGAGGTTCAGGTGTAAAATAAAAGTGGCACTAAAAATATAATATACTGAGGATGGCAGCAGTAAAATATATATATTATATATGTGGCAGACCTTAATCCGTCATAAAAGTGTTGAGGTATTGTGTTTCAGGAAATAACTTCATTTAGACTGTATCGTTGACCTTTTTTTTCTTGTGGGAATGTCCTCTTGGATTTCCTCCGCCCGGGGAAGGCTACCGGCTAAAAACCCACGGTGTTCCTTCTCCTGACCTTTGCCCGGGACGCGGGATTCGCAACTGCATGCATCGTAACCCCAGCAGGCCTCGGTCTACTAGCCCCTGGCAGACCTCTCCTTCTGTTGGGCCTTGCCTCACGTCCGCTTGAAAGGCGGGCGCGAAACACAGCGCGCTGCCGCCTCCTCAGGCCTGTTACTGGTCGGACGACGGGTCCCCTAATCCGCCGCCCGCAGGTCACACACTAGGATGCCCGGAGATCGTCGCGCGCCCGGTGCGTCTGGCGCGGGAAGGAGAGTGGCAGTCGCCTCTCTCTCCCTCTCCGCTCCCTCCTTGGTTACCATCATGGTTTCCCACGCACTCTCGCTCCCGACCATGAACCAGGAAAGTATTTTCTATCTAAATAGTCCATCTATTTAAGACTACTCAAATAAAAACTTATCTTATCTGACCTTATCTTAAAAAATAAACTTGTTAAATAAGCTATAAAATATTTTTTATTTCATTTTTTATTGCATTCTTAGTTTCTGAGATATAAAGGTGTATATTGGTGACCCGTATTCATTGCTTACGACTTCAAAGATCAAAATAAATCTAATACAAATATAAAATGAAGAAAATTGCAATAACACTATGTTAGTGTGGTTAAGACATATAAATGTGTGTCCAGACCTGGCGAATGCGCCGCTCGCGAGCCGCTTGCGAACTACGGGCGTGCATTTCATGTTCGTACGCAGCCCCTGCGCCGTCCGCGCGTCGCTCGCGCACAATCTACGTGCCGTACTCGAGCAGCGCGCGTGCCGCCTGCGGTGCACCTCCCTCGCCCCGCCCGCGTCTCAGTAATCTCGTTTTCAGTAATAAAATAGCTTATGCCGCAGCAATTATGCTAACGGCAGTCAGGTGCGCGCACGCTGCACGCGCGCCCCACTCGAGCCTTGCCGGAGTTGCACTAGAGCGGCGCACCAAACGTAGGCTGTAATCGCATGCGCGCAACACGCGCTCAATTCGCAAGCGGCGCATTCTTCAGGTCTGGATACAACTTAAGCCAATTTCAGTCTTGTATTATACACTTTTCGTATTATTACTTTTGTGAGACCCATTCATATAATATATGATTAGTTACGGTTTACTCACGTGCATTTATCGAGATTGCCCGACTAGTTTCGAACCCAAACGGAGCCGAACATGAGCTGAACACGCGGCGAGGTCGCGAGTCAAACGGTTGTACTGTGCCTACATGGTAAATACGGGTTATTCCCTGAGTACCCCGGTCTCCGAGGCCCCCGTCCCGGAAGACCCCGAATTATTTTTATCTTGATAAACTCAATTAAAAGTCAGTTTAGCTTAAAAGTACGGACAGCAGATGATATGTTAAATAAAATTTTATTACTTTAGGGATCAGGAAAAAATAATAATCTTGCGTGGTTAAGGTAAATATTATAATCAGAGTAAATAATATAGAGTCTTCTAGAGCAATCACGGGTGTTAATTATTATCACAATAGTTCCTTTTTAAATACAGAAAATCAAAATAGGAATAGAATAATAAACAAATATTTATAGCAATCACTGTAACGCACTGCACTGCAGCAGTGTTGGGTATAGCATGTCCCATAAATTGTCACCACACAGGTGTTTGTTCACAAAATGGATTGGAAAATTATCAAAGTTCTAAAGGTGGTCCAATTAAAATTGATAATAGATATGTACATATTTCTAAATCAATCATCAAATCAAAATTTAAACTCCATATAATGATAACGTTCATAGTCAGGGAATAGTGGATGCTTACCCAGAGGACTACCAGTGACTGCAGAGTCAATTGTCTACCTTTATGACAGACACTACAGCCCATGACGGGTTTAGGTTCACTAGTTCAATGGTTATGTTACCAACTGCTAATTGTTGGAGTCTGCACGAATAGTAGAAGGATGCAACAGTGATCTACAGTAGAATTATCAGTATAATTTATTATTCATTTAATTCTGTACTACACCGACTACACGAACAGACATTTTTCAAACTTTGACCGTATTTTACCGGGTCCTGATGGAGCAAGGAGAAAAAAAATGCAGGATTGTTTAGGATATTAAGTGTGACAAATACCAATATGAGTTGTTTCTGTTTATTTTTGCCCATTCTCCTTTCAAATAAACTACTTTCGTCTTATGTATTTCAATCACATACATTTAAGCACTTTCTATGTCGACCGTACAAGTTGAAAACAATAGAAAAAAGAAATTTGATAATATTTATCGTATTCGGGGTTCTCCGGGACGGGGGCCTCGGAGACCGGGGTACTCAGGGAATAACCCGTAAATACTGTAATAGCTATAATAGTCTGCAATAGCATAGTATACTGCAATCTAAATTAACCAAGTTCTGTTTAGACTAACTTTAGCGTATGACGAACTGAGTCGACAAAGTTACATGTTAATCCGGCTTGATATACAGGAAGTTATGTGTTTGTACCTGGATACTTGTTTATGTAGTTTTATTGAAGTTAAACATAGCAGCTCAGAGCTTACAGTTAAGTATATGCCACAAGTTTGTCAAATTGAATGAAAACTTTTGTTCCAACTAGCTACAACAATATAGCATTAGGGTGCCTTTCCACCAGAGATGTGCTATGCAGCTATGCTGTGATAATGTAAAAGCTAAGCTACGAGGCTATGTGACCGTTTCCACTGATGCTAAGCTATGTAGCTGTGCGAGGAAGATGCGCATCTCGAGCTATGCGACGTATCGACAATAGGGAAGGCACGAGGAGCGGCGGGCATAGCTACAGCACTCGCGACCATCCATAGCACGCATCCCTAGCTCGCATCCATAGTACGCATCCCTAGCTCGCATCCATAGTACGCATCCACATCACACATCCTTCCATATAAAAACGTAGCTTAATTGAATCTGTTTCCACCAGTGCTATGCTATATAGACCAATGAATATGATTGGTGGATATCAAACACATCCATAGCAACGTTGCATACCACATCTCTTGTGGAAAAGCACCCTTATGATTAGGTACGCACGGCTACAGATCAAGCTACAAATTTCCAGTATAAGCTGATCACGCATTGTATAGGATTTCCTTACAGTGAGAGGTCAGTCAGTGTAAACTGGAAATGTATAGCTTGATGTGTAGCCGTAGTACGGTTTACTCACGTAGTTTCGGACCCGAAAGTCCTTAATCAAGAGCTGAATTCGCGGCGAGGTTGCGAGTCGATCTCCGTTTGGGTCCGAAAAATGCACGTAACTAAACCGTGACTAATCATAAATATGAATATGTCTCACAAAAGTTATAATACAAAAATACAGTTTAACAGTGGTTAGAGCGGTTACGCACTGCATCCGATCCGAATCCGTGAAAATACGTTCCGAAGTAGTCATAGAACAATTTGTATGGTAGTTTACGCACTAAATCCGACTTCCGTCATCCGATTTCTCTCCGTTATCCGTGAGTCTTCAATCCGGAAGAAATATTGACGGACCAAAGTAGCCGTAGTACTGTTTGTATGAACGCTTTCGCATTACCTCGGATTCAAATCGGACAAATGCCATAGAAGGCCCCTGAATTGCTTGGATTCGGATCAGAGATCAGATTAGTGCGTAAGTAATACAGCGGTTACGCACTGCATCCGATCCGGATCCGTGAAAATACAGATATAAAAAAACTCGGACCGAATTCGGATATTGCTTTTCGCACTGCATCCGATCCGAATTCGTGAAAATACGCATCTAATGTCTAAAAATCTCGGACCGGATTTGGATATTGCTTACACATATAGAAATTTATTATTTTAACTATAAAACCACGTCTTAAACTCACGTCAATCTGCGAAATCGGCAAAATTTCGTATACGGCCTCTTAATAGGTTTTTCTACGAAGTGATTTATTTTGCACAGACCTCGACTGCGTAACTGCAATCAAAATTAGTATAAGTTTAGCAAGACTTAAACTAACACTGATGAAAGCGAGCAGTAAGTTGTAAGTGTAAGTTAGTCTATCTTGCTTTAGCCATCTTGTTTTGTATTTATTAAGTTATATCTCAAAGTTATGTTAGTTTCAACCCAACTATGTTGGGGTCGAGGAAACCGCTGTATGCGAGAAGTACAGGACCGGTCGATGTGGCGATGCTTGGGGGAGGCTTATGTCCAGCAGTGGACGTCTTTAGGCTGAATGATGATGATGATATTGGGATCAGCTTCCAGTCCATCCAGATGCGACTAAATACCAGAACTTTACACGGAGCGGCTGCCATCAGACCTCCGCAACCCAGTTACTGGGCAATGCCGATATTGTAAGGTTAGACCGGTCGTCAGGCTTTCGGGCTTCTGAATACCCATAACGACTATCATAGATATTCCTAAGACACCCAGGACCGACGGCTTAGAGCATTTGTCCACCGCCGCCGTCACCAAGAAACGAGATTATTTGGGACCGAGTTCGGAATGAAATGACGGCGATCGTGTGTCCACCGCGACCGATCTCGGTGGTTCCCAACATAAGACAAAAATCCGTGCACTGGCGCTGTCAATCTCGGATGTAGTGGACAAGAGCAGACGCGTTTTGTATTGCCGGCATTTTGGTCCGTCACGATCTCGGCGGAGTTCTAGCGGTAGCGCCGAACTACTCAAAATCTCGGTGGCCGAGATGACGGCACTCGGATGACGGACGTGCGGTAGACACGAAGTAATGTATGTATCGCTACTTCGGCAACGTCATCTCGTTCTCGGTGACGGCGGCGGTGGACAAACGGCCTTAGCGTCCTTTCCGAGGCACGGAGGTCCCTCGACGTGTAATGAACGGTGTCGGGGCACAAAACGAGGTGTCGGGTGTTGTTGAGGAGAAACGAATGTTAATGTTGAACACTATTTAAAATTTGCGTCTCACACTTTTTCTTAATGTTAAAATGTTATATGAAATGATGATTATAACTTTCGTGAGACACATTCATATTTATGATTATTTACGGTTTACTCACGTGCATTTATCGGGATAGCCCGACTAGTTTCGAACCCAAACGGAGCCCTTAATCATGAGCTGAACACGTGGCGAGGTCGCGAGACAAACAGTTGTCGAACTTCGACTCGCGACCTCACCGCGTGATCAGCTCATGAATAAGTGCTTGTTCACGTACAACTCGCGGGTGCGGGCGCGGTGGCGGGCGCGGCGGACTTGGCGAGTTCGTGTTCACATTGCCCGCCAGGCGTTTGCGCGAGTGTGACGTGTTATCAGAGGTTGTAAACATGGACGACAATCTTGTATTTTAATCGAAAATTCATTCCTAAAATGAGATTTCATACCTTATACTATAGTTACAAAAATAAAGCAGTTTAAAATACCTATAAATATGAATACTTTTTATTTACCTTCCATATCAAGAAATAATTCAACAATTTCTTTCCATAACTTATTAAGAACGTTTCTGTTCAAATCAAATCAAATCAAACATTTTTATTTCACATAAACCAATACAGGCGCTTATGAAAAGTCGAATTTAGGTGCACGGTTCCAATTAGTCGTTTCCTATGGAGAAGAACCGGCAAGAAACTCCATGGTTACTCTTTTAAAAAAAAGGATATCTTTAACAACTTTAGTAAATACAGTAATATGATTTATGATAGTTAAGAGAGAACAATGTAGTCTTGACCACAGACCTGTGAGTAATGTAATACCAAGTCTTGAGTACAAAAATTAACCAAAAAGAAAAAAAATAACACAATATGAATAATAGTAATTTACACAATTATATGTATAGGCAAGTCCACGAAGTTCTCACATTTACAAAAGATAAAATGAAGCTAAGCTATATAAAACAATTGACATGATTAAATGTCATCAAAACTTAGAGAAAAAATTATTGTAAGATAAGATAAAAGATATCTTGAGAGTAACGACAGCAATAAAAATAAAAATCATAATTGAGGATAGTTAATAGACATACACATACGTCGTTAATGAGGTACCAGGGAAGCCACATGTGCAGGGACTAATGCCAAACATCCTTGTCGTCAACGTAGTCCTTAGTCTTGTAGTATGCTTTTTGAGTGAGGACACGTTTAATATGGGTTTTGAATTTTCCCTCGGTAAGATCTGTTACAGATTTCGGCAACTTGTTATAAAAACGTACGCCATTACCTAGAAATGACTTACTAGTCTTGCTTAATCTAAATTTAGGTATCACAATTTTATGTTTATCCCGTGTATTTTTATCATGAAAATCGCTCCTAACATTAAACAAATGCAAATTTTTTCGCACATATAAAATAGAATAGAATAGAATAGAATAGAATTTTATTTGCGTAAAATGTAGGTACATTACAGATGGAGTAAAATATAAAATATAGACCCAAATACATTTTGCCGCAACGCGACATGCAAATTCTTGACAATATTAAATATTGAAATTTAAAAAAAATTGACAATATTAAAATATTTTCTAAGATATAGAGTGATGGCAAAGTTAGTATTTTAATATCTTTAAACACGTTTCTAAGGGACTCGCGGGAACCCAGGTTATAAATTGCACGGATTGCCCTCTTTTGTAGAATAAAAACCGAATCTACGTCAGCTGCTGAGCCCCACAACAGAATGCCGTAGGACATAATGCTGTGGAAATAAGCGAAATACACTAACCTAGCTGTAGCCACATCAGTCAACTGCCTAATTTTCCTAACTGCATACGCAGCAGAACTTAACCTAGCCGACAGGGCAGTAATGTGAGCACCCCACTGTAATTTAGAGTCGATAGTTATACCTAAAAATACGGTTTCATGAATTGTATCAAGTTTGTTGCCATCAAGCATTAAATTTAGACCTACTTGGGGTACATTAGGTAGTGAAAACTTAAGGCATTTAGTTTTATTTGCATTTAGTAACAGATTATTGGCTGTAAACCATTTAGAAAGAACAGTTAGGCTCTCATTGACATGTAAGACGTCCCTATCTTTTCTATCTATTTTAAAAATTAAGGAAGTATCATCAGCAAATAAAATTATATCGGAGAAATTGGACATCATAAAAGGGAGATCATTTATATAAACTAGAAATAGAAAAGGCCCAAGAATTGAGCCCTGAGGCACGCCCATTCTAACCAGAGATCCCGACGATATAGCACCATTGACACCCACTTTTTGCTGTCTATTTGACAGATAGGAAAAAACGAGGTCAGCAGCTAGTCCTAGTTTCACTCCTGCGTCTGTGGTCGACCTACCTTTCGTGAAACCATACTGGCGACTGTGCAATATCCCGTTTAGGTTGAAATGAAACATCATCTGATCAAGCATAATTTTTTCAAAAATTTTACTTAGTGCTGGGAGCACAGAAATGGGTCTATAATTAGAGGGGTTATTCTTGCAGCCCGATTTGAAGATTGGTATTACCTTGCTGTGTTTCATCAAATCGGGAAATGTACCGCTATCTAAACATTGGTTGAATATGCCTGCAAGTATAGGGGCAATGGTATCAATGATGACTCCAAGAACCCTTACAGAAATGCCCCATAAGTCTTCCGTGTTTTTTATGTTAAGACTTTTAAATGCTTTTTTAATCGAAGCAGTAGTAATATGCTCAAATTCAAAGATAGGTATGTCTTTACAGAAATTTTGTTTAAGTAGTGATTCAGCTAATGTAGAGGACGAGGCAAGGGATTTCGTAACCTCTACCGGGATGTTTGTGAAAAAGTTTTCGAGTGTCTGAGCGACTTCAAATTTATCTACAATAGACTTATTATCATATTTTAAAGTTAGTTCGCTATCCCGTTGTTTTGTGTTTCCGGTTTCTTTGTTTATTACCTGCCACACAGTTTTTATCTTGTTTTTAGAGGCATCTATTTTGTTACTAATTAGTCTAGACTTAGCTTGGGTACAAACACTCTTAAATATCTTTGAATAATTTCTAACGTAACTATGAAAAGCTTGATCAGAGGTCAATGATTTTTCGTGATATAGATTATATAAAGTTTCTCTACTCTTTCTTATACCTATGGTGGCCCACTCGCTAAATTTTGATTTGCAACTAACTTTACATTTCTTAACTGGACATGTGTTTTCGAATTCCTGGCAGACTGTGGAAAATAATGTACAATAATTTATGTTGGGGTCCATTGAACTGAAGTTGGATGTTGAAAGATTGTTAAAAACATAATCATTAAATTTTTGTAAGTTATTTTTAGTTAACGATCTTAACTCAATGATTTTATCTAATTGTATCTTATTATTTAACTCAAAGGACACTAGTTGGCCTGTATGATCAGACCTAACACCACTAATTAAAGAAGTTTTTTTAATTCTACAGTTAGTAAAAATATTGTCTATGCATGAAGCTGATGTAGAAGTTATTCTAGTCGCTTCATTAATTAGATATTTTAAATTAAAAGATTTGAACAATGAAATAAGTTTACATTTTTCTGGTGAATCAATTAAAAGGTCAATATTCAGGTCGCCACAAACAAAAATTAAATTATTATTCCTAAAAAGTTTGCTCAATATGTCTTCCATTGTAATTAAAAATGATGATAAGTTTGATGCAGGTGGTCTATAAACACACAGGATAGTATGGCCCTCTATCTCTGCACATGCTACCTCACATAAGCGATCAACAGAACAAGCAGTGATGTCTTTTCTTTCCTTATGTCTAAAATAATTATTACACAAAATCAAAGTACCACCCCCTACTGAAGATCTGTTGTACGCACTGGCAACCGCAAAATTAGTAACATTAAATAACATCTTATCTGGTTTCAACCAAGTCTCACAAAAACATAATATATCCATATGGTATTTATCTATCAACATTTCCACATCTAGGATTTTGCCAGAGAAACGATTTATGTTTTGGTGATAAAGTAAAATATTATCACCATGCTTCTCTTTTGTCGGCACTAAAAGTTTAAAGAATCTATGACAGTATTATTTGAATAACACGATAATACTGATTCCTCACTTAACCTAGTCTCAGTTAAATTATCAATAACTGCGTGTAAATTATAAGCTATCAATGTAGCTAATAAATGTCGACATTTCTTCGACAGGAACATATGTTCCTGAGTTAAAACAAAATCTCTAACAAAATTGTTAGTATCAAAAAACAATAAACAGTCACTGTGACGACATGTCAACATGTGCAATAAATTATTTAAGTTGTAAATATGTTGGTTCTCTTGCTCAGACAAAGAGTTCGAATATGGCAAGGCACACAAAATTAATTTACCTATCTTTAATTTAAGTAGGGCACTGATACCATTAACTAAGTCCCTTTTTCTAATATCTAGGCTGTTACCTATAAGCAGAACCAGAGTTGAGAGTGTTCATATGGTAATGATGTTTGCTTTGCCAAATTGGAGTTCTTTCCTGAATAGCACTGATAAATTCTTCTGTATTAAACGACATGATGAAAAACGTGCTATCATTTCCAGCGACAAGTTCAAACGGGTTGATCTTACCTGACGACGCGAGTTAATCGCGCGCTCCGCCGCTAGTTCGACGTGAACACTCGCAAACAACTTCATACGTTTGATATTATCGCGAGCGCGCCGCGCGCTCCCGTCGCGAGTTCGCCCGCTACATAGCCCGCACCTGCGTTTTGTACGTGAACACTTGCATAGTATGCCATACGTTTGATATTTCGCGACCGCGCCCGCCACCGCGCCCGCGAGTTAACGTGAACAAGCACTAAGGGCTCCGTTTGGGTCCGAAACTAGTCGGGAAATCCCGAAAAATTGCACGTAAGTAAATCGTAAGTAATCATAAATATAAAATGATGATGTTACATAAATGTTCTTAAAGCGGCTAATACACTGTTAAATGAATACACCCGGCTAACGCGGTAGACAAACGTGCACTGAACTTAATATAAAATATAGAGTAATAAAATTAGGTTCGCGCGTCACGCCGATATTCTGGATCCACACGTTTGCCATTTGCCACAAACTAAAAACCTATACAAATGTTTGGAAAAATTAGGTGATCCAAACAGCGCCATCCACACGCTTGCGAGTATGCTAGTGTGTTTCGAAGAGGCAAGCGTGATGGACGTCGAGCCTTTGTCGGCTATCAAATTTGGTCTATCCTATTTTTATTATAATAAAAAACTTTGCGTAAAAGGAAAAATCGAAAAAAAAAAAAAACAGAAGTCAGTCAGTGCCTTCAATTTTTTTCCGCTTTCTGAAACTGTTAATTTTACAACATGGTAATTATTTTGCTCCTTTCAGTTTTATTTTAATTCGCTTGATAAATCGCAATCAAACCAAGGCCGGACCGTTCGTTCATACAGTTTTCAACTTCAAAAGCTGTCAAATTGTTTAACACATTTAATAAAAGTAAAAACCGACTTAAAAAAAAGCTAAAAAGAAGGGTAAAATAATTAGCATGATATAAAATTAACAGTTTCAGAAGTCGGTGGCTTTTATTTGTTTCAGTGTAGAATTGCATCGACTTCTGAAACTGTTAATTTTATATCATGCTTATTATTGCACCCTTCTTTTGTTTTTTTTTTAAGTCGGTTTTTACTTTTATAAAAGTTTTTTATTCTTTTAAAATAATACTTAATTGTTGTACTTACATTTTTAATAGTAGTTACCCAATTCTGATACGCACGTGAACTCAAAATGTCAGGGGTTCAACCTCAGGCTATCAATGCTTTTATACAAAGTAGCTATTTCTTCAACATTAAACTTTCCTACTAAAACGATTTCTAACTTAGCTAAACAATAAACGTATCGGTTTACAACTTAAGTGGCTAACTTTACAGCCCACTCCACAATTTGATTGAGTACACCCTTTAAAATTGTTAAGCATTGTGATACTTTGAAACCAAAGTTTTCCAATCATTTAACTTAACTTTGTAGACTTCGAGATTTGTGTAACTTTAACTTAGTTTGTTTGTATCGATTTTTTTATTTTTTTGAATGAAATATGATTAAGAAACTTACGGCGATGCGTTACTGAAAGCTAGGCGAGACGAGATTTATTTTTATGAAAAAAAAAGAATAACTACTTGCAGCGTGTCTTTATTGCACAAAAAATACTGAATAATAATATACAGGGTGGTAATTTCAGATGGGGCATGAAGGGCAGCTACCTTAACCATTGTAGCCACAGAAAAACGTACCTAAGAGACCACCCTTGACTTTCACAATAATTTCTACCTGAAATCTAAGATTTTGAAAAAAAAATACAGCCATCGAGAAAAAGGGCAGTTTTCACAAAACATTTTGATGATGCCAATCGATCCTATTTCCCATAAGAATCCCTATAATATATCTCGGAAACTAAGAATTATCTTCCATAGCATATTAGCATATTATTATTCCACGAGTAGATGTGGCTATTCAGCTTAGCCTTAGATGTTGATATCTAATTTGTAGGTTCAGTGAACGTAATAACAAGTCTTCTATGCTAATAACCTGATGTCTTGAATGGTTGGATGACACTCAATATGTTACATCAATGCGAGTGCGGGCCCGCCTTCTATTCGATCCGTTCGCGCATCACGTTTGGTGTGGCGAGCCCTTAAATACCAGACGGGAACGGAAAATTCCCTGACATAATTAGCAATAAGCCAAGAACTTGACAAGGCTATGGATTATTATAAAGTAATTAAAATACAAAAATAAATAGCAAATTAATTTCAAGACTTCCTTTGTTACACCTACGTCCTTCCTATGGTTGAAATGTACAGTCAGCGTCAAATATATCGGGACGAACAGACTGTTCATACCTAAACAAAGAAATAAAACTTTATCTCAATGCCTCTTGTATCATAGAGATACAGTTTAATTTTCATAGTTGTTCAGATCATTTTGAATCTCAAACAGAATAAGCCTGTTCGTCCCGATATTATATTTGATGCTGACTGTACCTAGAACTCTCTTCTGAAGGTGGCTTGGCTTCCCACGGTGCGTGATTTTACGGATTATACCAAACATAGCCGACGATCACGCACCGTACCGAGGCTCTTCCAACGGTGCGTGATTTGAAGCTATTTTGTCATTCAAAAATGCCAAGAAAGAGAACGTATCGCTACAGCTCAAAGCACGAGCTCGCATCGCACCTTTAAAGTTAGAGCGGGGGCACACGATGCGTTGCGGCGCTGCACCGCAAAGATTTCACCGTATCAGCGGGCACACGAGCGGTGCGGCGCCGCAACGTTGTTATGCCGCAGCGGCGCCGTAGCAAAAAAATCGTAGTGAAAAAAAAATCGAAACGAGCAAGCGTGTGTCTTTCCTTGTGACGCATAAATAACTGAGCGGTGCCGCTCCGACGTCGCAACGCATTCACCCCTCCCCGCCTTGTCTCGGTGGTTGCTAGTCTGGTGCGGCGCCGGAGCGCATCGTGTGACATGCCACAGATATTTCTATGTAAGACAACGCAGCGACACCGATCCGGCGCCGCACCGCCGCCGCAACGCATCGTGTGCCCCCGCTTTTACTGACTCGCTACGGATACGACGCACCGTTACGCACGCGTCTGCGTTACCACGGACGAGTCTCTTCCCATGGTGCTCCGGTGCGTGCTCGTGAGCCGCAGTGGGCGATATCACGAACCGTCTTGGCCATCTTTAAAAACAGAAAATAAAAACAAATGAAATGTATTATATAAGAATGGCTGACTAGATGTCTGTCTTCATTTCGCAACTTATCCTTTGAACCGATCTGTGAGGGTCGAAGTATATAATTGTGTCGAAGTTCTGGTTGCTGTCAAGAGTTAATTAAGACTTTTAGTCGACTCGTCCGAGATCCGATTACACAAAAAACGTTTGTGATAGGTATTCAAAAGACAATACTGACATAACATTAATCAGCGTTAATTCTCAAAAAACTGGATGTTTTTAGACAATTTTATCTGGATTATCATCACCTGTGAAACCATATGTTTAAAACCACACGATCTACTATTGGTAGGTATAGGTTAACAGCACATACGATTTAGCTTGATTATAAATAAAAATCTTTTTTCTTTCTTTAAGTTGGGGATCGTATATTAACCTCATAGTATGGTATCGATAAAAAAATTGCAAAAACAAATACTTCCAAAATTATTATTTTATGTGATAGATCATTTCGATACTACTCATAAATAAACGAAAACACAGTCAGGTAACTTGGGACGTTAAAATGACTCAGAATCCGAAAAACAGGTTTTTTATTTGTTTCGACGGCCTGTGGAATGTTGTTACTGACGCCTATACAACCTTATTTTTACTTTATACGAAAACCGAGACACTCCCAACAAGATTTTCATCAGAACTGCCTGAATATGTGTTTTTATTTTAGTAAATCTCCAAGTTACACATTAGTTTATGTCGCGTTAAGTTCCCTAAAAAAGTGTGAAATGCCTGAGATCTGCCATGCAGGGGTTGTCTAATACACGGAAACTGACCGAGAGGACCGTCTCAAGACTCAAGGTGTCTATTCCCGTCAAATGTTATGGCTAGAAAACTACTGAAACAAAATTGAAATTTATGAAAAAAAAAGTGGTGTAAAAAAATGTCAATCGATTCTCCTAGTGATTCTGAACAAACTAGTTTCAGGTTTAGTATATACTAAAACTAAGCTTGTATAATCTCGTGTGCATCTAATTTCACCGATAACGGTACCCATATTCTTCAAATACGAATACAGCAATGTTGCTTGGCGGCATAAATAGGTTTGGTGGTATTACTTACTTAGACGATGTTTTTTATATGGAGCTGCTACTACTACTACTACAGCGTAAGCTGAATTGACGCGAAATGCATTTGTTATACAATAATAATAAAAAAAAATATCAGGCTACTTCTTCTCTCGTGTTACTTAGTGTGCTACTTAGGCCCATAGATATATACCTTACAAACTAACATATACATATATTATAATAATACATTTGTATTAGTATAGAAACTTAAGCCTATGTTAGTAAAACTTCACTTAAGCACTGTCATTGTGCGATCATGATGTGGCATTTGTCCACGGAAGTGACGGAACACCACTCCCTCCGGCCAAAAGTTCTCCTCCATGACGAGGTGCAGAAGACACTTTGGTACTCGCACCACGAATGCCTTGAAGTTGGCGTTACGGCGCGATTCCAGCAGCTGCACTCTCACCGTGGACTTGACCTTTTGGCGTACATACTCCATGATGTCCTCCAAATTAGTTGTGTAGTGTATACGGGAGATGTACACCGGAGTGTTCGGCATCGCGGCACAAAACGTCAGGTTCGGCTCTAGAGGATCTGTGCCGCAGCAGTTCTTGTTGGTTCTCTGACGGCACTTCCTTTGCACCGTCACGAAACCATCTTCAACCTTTTTTGGCGTCTTTTCTGGCACAGGCTTCCTACTAGAAGCGCCAGGGACGCTAGCGAAATCCCTACGTAGGGGTTCTTTCAATGAACGTCAGAGGTTAGCAGTCTTATACGGATGGTAGTTTTCAGAAACAAACATTTGTAGCTCCACCCGACTCTCTGGCCCGACTGTCTGGGTCTGTTGCAGAAGGCTGGTGTATAGACTATTTACACTACTAGTGACAGTAACACTTTTAAAGTTGAGCTAATAATAATAAAAAATAAACAGTACTCTACTGCCCTTACTATACCACTCCAATCTACTTATGTAAACACGGCCTTACGAGTCCATAGCGCCGACAAAATTGCCGGTTATTTTCAGCAGTCATCAATAAAACATTATGATGGAACGGCTACACAGAGAAATCGTATACACTGTAGTGATTTAAGATTAGCCACTGTTTTTGTTATGAATTACTTGTTACCCTGGTATAGAGAATTTTCTTTGTTAATAATAATAATAGCATAATTTGCGGCATAACCTAGTGGCTAGGATTATCCACCACCAACTTGCCCTTAAATACAACCTTGTGGGCGAAAAAGTACCTTAACAAGTATGTACTCGACACAGTTCTCGAGAATGGTCATGTCACATTGTACTGGGATCGATCTATCATCACCGACAGGACTATAGTTGCCAATAAGCCTGGCATAGTGGTGATAGATCGAGAGCGTCTCAACATGATTGTTGATATCACTGTCCCATATGACGAGAACCTTGTGAAAGTCGTAGGTAGGCGTAGTAGCTACGTCGTAGTCGAGGTTGCTACGTCGTCTACGCGGTTGTAGCTATCGTCGCTTGCTTAAGCTTCGTACGCACTGCAGGCGCCTAGCTTACCGCTTAGTATCTAGCGACTTCAACCAGACTAGCAGCTTTGTAGCTACGGAACTAAGCGCGCAGTGCAGCCAGTCGCTTCCCGCTGTCTGTCTGTCCCTATGTATGCTTAGATCTTTAAAACTACGCAACGGATTTGGTTGCGGTTTTTTTTAAATAGATAGAGTGATTTAAGAGGAAGGTTTATAATGTGTAATACATTGCACCCGAGCGAAACCGGGGCGGGTCGCTAGTATATTATAAAAGCGAAAGGTCACTCACTCACTCATAACGAAATATTAAAAATCGCTTGACGTATAAAGATGAAATTTGGTCCGCTAAGAAAGCTTTTTTGGATATTCTACCCCTAAGGGGGTGAAATAGGGGATTGCAGTTTGTATGGAAATCCGTCATTTTTGAAGTAAGAAGCATGTAATTCAATATTAAGGTTTCTGGTTAGAAATGAATGTACACAAGTTTGAGGGTTTTTGGAAATTCAACCCCTGAGGGGGTTAAATACGTGTTAACAGTTTGTATGAGAAATCTGGTACTTTTGAAGTAAGAAGCATGTAATTAAATGTTAAGGTTTCTGGTTAGAAATGATGTTTGAGGGTTTTTGGAAATTCAACCCCTAAGGGGTTGAAATTAGTGTTGAGAGTTTGTATGAGAAATCTGGTACTTTTGAAGCATGAAATTAAATATTTAGTCTTCTGGTGAGAAATCAACATTCACGTGTTTGAGGTGTTTTGGAAATTCTACCCCTAAGGGGTGAAATATGGGAAGAAAGTTTTTTGAACTTAAAAAAGTATTTAATTAAATAATAGGGTTACTGATTAAAAAATAAGGGTTGCAAGTTTTTATGAATAATCTGGTACTTTTGAAGTAAGAAGCAAGGGGAGAAACTGACTGACTGGCTGACTGATCTATCAACGCACAGCCTAAACCGCTGGGGCTAGAAACTTGGCATTTTGAAAGTAGATACCTCTAATAACTTAGGAACTAAGGAAGGGTTTTTGGAAATTCCACCCCTTAAATGGTAAAATGGGTTGTTAACGTTTGTATGAAAACCCTTATTCCATGGGTTTATTATCTTGAAATTTGGCACAAGCAGTCTTTGAAGTAAATGATAAAAGACGGACTTTTTGGATTTTAAACGTATACCTAAAAAGGGCCTTAAAGAGGGTTTAAAATTTCACGTAAGCGAAGCTGCAGGCCACAGCTAGTGTATTAGGGTTAGGTATTAACTGGCCCACTAAAAATGTAGTCCGCGGGCCAGTTAATAACTTATCAAAATAGAAGGTATCAAATGGTCCGAATTGGTTTCTATTACTGGGCCAGTTAATAACTTTTCAAAATCGTAGGTATCAAGTGGTCCAAACTGGTTTTTATTATTGGGCCAGATAATAACTTTTTAAAGTAGTAGGTATCAAATGGTCTAAATTGTTTTTTATTATTGGGCCAGTTGATACTTTTGGAAATACTGAACTTCATTAGTCAGGGGTTTTTGAAAGATAATAATAAAAGTAATCACAAATTACAAAGCTTTTCAATACAGTGACCCAGACTTATTTATTACAGTTACGGTACAGTATTATTTATTTTTTATTATCTTATGAGTATTTATAATTACAGTTAGCAATAAATAAATGGTTGACGATTAAAGTTTACTTTTATTAATATCTTTCAAAAACCCCTGACTAATGAAATTAGTGGTTTCCCAAGACTAAACCGTGCGTTATTTAACAGAACATGACTGTAGGACGAGAAAAGCCCTATGTATTTCCTGGAAAATAAATATTTCAAAATCTGTATTTTTACCATTATTGGGCTGAGTAGTAAATCGCTTATGCAACTAGTTCCAGTTCTTTTCTGCTTTCCTGGTAGTTTTAATAAATAAACAACGATTAGACTAATGCGATTAGTGGTCCCAAGGTTAATAAACCGTGTGTTATTTAATTTAACAGTTCATGACTGTAGGACGATAAAAGCCCTATGTATTTCCAAAAGTATCAACTGGCCCAATAATAAAAAACAATTTGGACCATTTGATACCTACTACTTTAAAAAGTTATTATCTGGCCCAATAATAAAAACTAGTTTGGACCACTTGATACCTACGATTTTGAAAAGTTATTAACTGGCCCAGTAATAGAAACCAATTCGGACCATTTGATACCTTCTATTTTGAAAAGTTATTAACTGGCCCGCGGACTACATTTTTAGTGGGCCAGTTAATACCTAACCCGTGTATTATAATTATAAGAGAGCCGCTCTATGCGACATTATTTTGTCAGCACTGGAATTAAGCCTTTATTGGGTACCTACTAGTATTTGCCCGCGGCTTCACTCGCTTTAATTAAGCTCAAAAACTCTTAACACACTACTAAAGTTTCTTTATTAATATGATTCAATCGTGATTCGAAAGAGAACTGGCGCCATCTATGAACGTTATTGTTGTTTTACTCGGGAACAGTACTTTTTTTCGGGATGAAAGGTACCCTATGTCCGATTCTGTACACCTGACAACGTATATGCAAAATTTCAGGATGATCGGTTCAGTGGTTTAGGCGTGAAAAGGTAACAAACAAACTTACTTTCGCATTTATAATATTATAGTTAGGAAGTTAGGATTAGGATAGTTAGGATTTAAAATTCATAATGAAAATAATTAACTAGTTTTTGCCCGCGACTTCGTCCACGTGAAAGCCCACAGGAACCGCAAAATGACCAAATGCTTTCCCGAGTATTTCACTCTTAAGCGACGATTTACTCTCGAGGCGTCTCGCTAGACACTACAGGCGCTAGGCATTCGCCAGTGTAGACGAGACCTTAGCTAAGCTAACAACAGTGTGGTTTTGCGAAATTTTTAACAAGTTTTAACACAATAAACTTATCCAAGTATATTGAAAGTAAATTCAAGATACCACCCACACATTATTAGATAGGTACCTAGTATTATAATATTCTAAACTAACATGAAAACTTACATGAAATTGAAAAGTTTGCTTACTGTAGGTATCTTCCCTTCCATCTTTCCAATGTATATGTTACGGTTAAAGATAGGTGTGAATATAAACTTAAGATTAACCGGTTATTGTTAAGTTGAGATTTGATGGTTGGCTAATGTTCGATACAATGTTCTTTTGTGATAAATGGTTTCATCTTTATCCGGTTAAACTTAAGATTAGCCAAAACTAATGGTAAAAAATGTAAGTATTAGATAAATCATAGAGTTCGTTTGATGTACGGAGGGGGCGGCGGCGGCGGCCCGGGGGGAGTATTTTAAAGCACTCAATAAAGCTTTCCACTACAAAATTAATGGTTTGCACTATGATCAATCAAAAACCATTATTTCTGGACGCACTTATTAAACGAATGGTTGAAAGTAATCGGCGAAGCAAATCATTTCTGGCTCTTGCCGGTCGCTACCGTGGCACCGCTCGCTTCGCTCGCTCGGCTTGTGCGTTAAGTGCTCGCAGTTCTAACATAACCCACCTTTCAGCTATCTATTTGTTGTTAGTAACTACGCTACTCATATAAGTAATAACAAGAGTGATTTTATGATAAATCATAGATTTTATTACAAAAGTTGTTTTTTTTCCTTATGATAAATGCCTTTACATTTTTATCCATTAGCTTACCCGGCTAATCTTAAGTTCATACTCACACCAATCTTTAACCGTAACATATACACCTATCGAGCTAAGTTATAGTTTAATTAATTAACAAACTTATACTTGGCTTAGTCTCAAATTCGAAGGGTTAAGTTACCACAAATACGTGATGAGAATATTTCTTGAAAATCTAATTATGCTTATTTGGAGTTTGTTAGTCGATGTTGTGAAAATAAAAGGATGGGTTATGTGTTTGACAGTTTAGTTATGCTTTTACGTTAGTATGTGAATAGCCAACGAGCAATGGAGCGTAGTGTACTGGGTATTAAACTAACCGATCGTGTTAGAAACACCACCCTGCGCTCCATAACGCAAGTAACAGATGTTGGAGAAAAAACAGCCAGGCTAAAGTGGGAGTGGGCCGATCATGTCGCTCAAATGCACCCGGACAGGTGGGCAAAGACCGTTACTTACTGGACGCCTGAAGGAGGACATCGCCGTCGAGGTCGACCTCGGCGTAGGTGGCGTGACGATCTAGACGTGTTAGCGGGGCTAGCATGGTCAGAAACGGCACAAAATAGAGATGTTTGGAAGACAAAAGGAGAGGCCTTTGCTCAGCAGTGGGACAGTCAATAGGCTAATAAAAAAATGTGGATAGTTGATCCAATTTTATTTGTTTTTGATTTGATTACATTTACTTTTATTCTTTTGCGTGTCATTAAGGGCTCGTGGACAAATAATAACCACGCGGATCATATGATTTACAAGGTTAAGCTGCACTTGCCGCGGTTAGTCCGTGGATGGGTGACCATTTGTTGCACATCGAGATCTCTCCGTTTCGGAGAACACGTTAAAGGTACGAGTTCGTAGGCGACTGCATACAGCAGCAGCAGACGACGTGTCGCTCCGACACTACTGGTTTCCATGTATTTCTATGAAATACCTTCCGCAACTAGCGACACGTCGCTCGACTACACGTCGCACGACCCCAGACCAGTAGCGCCACCGACGCTGGAGCGACGACACGTTCAATCTTTCTCAAAAAATGAGTTTTTCTAATTCCGAGGAAGAAACACTTCTAAACCAGGTGTCCCAATATCATGCACTGTACGATGCATCTAACAAAAACAAGAGATACAAAAGTAAATCGCGATCGCTAATCCCAAACAGGTCAGACATCTTGTCTCACGGAACATTTAGGACTCACTGGAATATGTGTCGTCTGCTGCAGTCATCTGCACTTGGGTTCGGAATCATGACTGCTGCGACATGTCGCTGCGACGTGTAGCGATCTTGTTTGGCAGAATTAAAGCTTGATATTGTATTTGCATTTATTTGTATGTCATGGATTTCCGCAAAGTAACGCCTGATTCCATCATTTATCAGAGGTTATTAAAACAAGTTTTAAAAAAATGTTGTCACAGCTTTTGATAATACTATTTTGATACCTACCTAATAATCTGTGGATTATAACATTAAATAATCTCACCAAGTAACACAGTAACAGTATTTTTATCGTCATGTATACATAGTTCAATCATCTTGAATCCAGGTGCACACTATTATAAAATAGCTCAGCGACTCCAGCACCGATAAAATGCCGCTGGTCACGATCCACCGAGCTCTCCCGTCGTAGAGCCGGTCGTCTCTTCAGACTCCGCAGTCACACCGATAATTTAGCCCTCATCTAAGCCCCCGCCAGCAACGCCCTAAGCCGAGGTCCGAGTCGCAATAGGGGTCGCCCTCAGTGCTGTTGTTGCAGGTAGTCATGATGTTAGTGTAGTACAAGTGGTTAGCTTAGGTTAATTATTTTACTTCCCCACCATTGGCTGGAGACCCTTCAGGTCTCGCCAATAACTGCCCGGTTACGAAGAAGGGGTCCCCAAGGACCATCTACAGTAATCCAATAGAAAAAATAAACAATAAAAATAGCTCCGATAACTATTAGCTTATTGGTTTAAAAGTCACAGACGCCTGCGACTGACAGGCTGTTAGTTCATCGACACAAACTATTACAACTTTAGGTATAAAACAACTTAGTTATCACTGGCGAATCCGCGGAGAATTTGCCAGTGTTGAATAAGTTTTTTATTTATTATTTTTCACAGTGATTCCATTATTGCCTGTCTCGCGCCACGTCGCTCCATTGTTTGTGCATATTGTTTTAAAGCCCATACAACATCTGTTGCTACTCGCATTTTAATAGAAAAATAAAAAAAAGCTTGGAATGGACATACCTACGTGTACTACGTGAATCAACCCCGGATATTCAATTTTTTTTAGACGGGACAATAACTGATAAATGCCACATATTTATTTTTACCTTTATCATCTTTATAATTTCAGCTAACAGATGTCCACTAATTGATTGACATTTGGACAATGGCCTTTTGGAAATAATGCATCTATCGCTGTTCTTTCTATGTTAAGCCTATTTATCTATAGATATACAAATATAGACTAATTATGAGTTGTCCATTCGTCTGTAAAGTGTGAATTTGGCCGCCCTCTGAACTTGCCGCCCGGGGCATAGGCCCCGGCTTGCCCCCCCCCCTAGATCCGGGGCTGACGTGAATTCATGATGACATAAATTAATAAATCTTTTATGCTTCATTTCTATAGCCTAAAAGTA
Source organism: Amphipyra tragopoginis (assembly GCA_905220435.1). Lineage (NCBI taxonomy): Eukaryota > Metazoa > Arthropoda > Insecta > Lepidoptera > Noctuidae > Amphipyra > Amphipyra tragopoginis. Next base: position 11,036,261 of record HG992011.1, read on the forward strand.
ATCGTTTTGTTTACTAATGTAAACAACACAACAACATAATCGTTCAGGGGTGTTTCTATCATTACAGTTATAGCTAATATCATCGTATGTCAGGATTGCGAGCAAGGTAAATGTAGTAAATAAAACTAACATAGACTCTTCACCACTGAGAGTACTTGTATTTGGGTTAGTGTTAGTAACATGAACTAGATCACAATATAATACTTTACACAATTATTACAAGATCATAAAATAAGGACAAGCTAGTCAGTTATAGAAGGTCAGACTTCCTCAGCTGCTCAGCACCGAATGCTCTCGCTTCGTCGAATGACCATCACCTTTATAACATCGGGTGCGTTGATCCATATCGACGACTACCTTCCTTTGTCAACATTGCCCAGTGCTACCCGCTATCGATAACACTAATATTGTCATTTTTTATTGCCAATCTTGGCAATAAGAGTCTCACCACATTAATTTATCGGTGCGGCCATCCGGGCCGAGGCGAACGACGTCGATTACACCCTTGACCGTAGACATAAAGCTTTTTCAGACCGGCCTAAGCCGATACGCGTCGATAAGTGTGTGGAGACTCTTAAGCTAATTTTACGTGCGATGCAGATACTCGCAGATAAAATATATGGGAAAGTGGGGTAGAACCGGGATGCTAAGGCAAAAATTCAACAAAACACAAGTTTGAAGAAAATTAAATCAATTTTAATCTATACATATAAAAGGAGAAGCTGACTGACTGACTGATCTATCAACGCACAGCCTAAACCGCTGGGGTTAGAAAGTTGAAATTTTGACAGTAGGTTCCTTTTGTAACGGAGGCATCAACTAAGAAGGGATTTTTCGAAATTCAACCCCTAAGGGAGTTAAATAGGGGATGAAAGTTTGTATGGAAAATCGTCACTGTACGGGTTCAAAATTTCACGCAAGCGAAGCTGCGGGCGAAAGCTAGTAGGCTATATTTAGTTTATTTTATAAATCACATATTTAGCACTTGAGATCACTTTATTCTTAATTCTAACTAACAAAAAATAATCGTTATATAAAAGTTATGTTTTTATGATTTCGCCCCACTCCTTGTCCAAAACTGGGTATACACAAATCTTATACTCGATTTTGGAGAAATGAAATCCATCAAGATCTTCGGGTTCCCAACCCGTACCGCCTTCATGGGCCCAGTTCTTACATTTAAGACATTGCACCCACGCATCGCCCCTAAGATACACTTGTTAATTCCAAAGAATATTAGATCAATTGACCATAAAAGCGTTTTTCTTATTTATTGTTGTCGAGCACGCACCGACGCCATTAAAAGTTTGTTGACAAACTGAACAGGGTGGCCAAAAGCAACTAGCGAACGCGCGCCTAAAGAAACTTGTAGGAGGCTATACCTGTGTAGTACTGTAATTATAGACACAATAGATAAACAATGGCGGCCGTACCGTTTTCGGTACACTTAGACGCTTGTCATTAATACCTATCAGCACTTATCAATGTGAGGGTCTACTATGCAAAGCTTATTGTCATTGTTGGTAATGATACAAAATTCTTCATTTTGACCAATAACGCTCTGTAAATCACACAAATCGACCATTAGTTGACAGTTCGTACGTAAAGTAAAGATACTATTCTGAACCGAGCTGCCAACGGCAACTGCCGATGGCACGTGCAGCGACTGCATGAATTCGCACCAGGCACGACAATCGCCACACCAGCGTCACCTCTAGCCGCTGCACGTGCTGTCGGCAGTTGCAGTTGGCAGCTCCTTTCGGAATAGTACCTTTAAAGTATTCTTATTCTCTGCTGATTCCAAAACCATTTCGAAACTATAAGTAGTTATTTATCAAACCTTATTTTGCTATTTCCAGCTCTTGAAATAAGATGGTGCTTATTTTTACATAAATACACGAACACGTTTGACATCTATTTGACCTCAAAATTTCGTCACATACTCAGCAGAATGGGCTAAATACGTTCGATCCAGTCTTCAATATAAAAACAAGTTTCTGAATAACTAATCTCAATGCTAAAAACGAACTCTCTAACTAAATGTTGTAAAAGAAATCAACATTGAAATTATTCAGTGACGTCATAGAATAGGGTCACTAGCAAAACTAAAAAATAATTAAAAGATAACTATCGCGTAGTAAACAAAAATATTCAAATTAGTTTCTTAAAATAGCCATAAGAACAAAATATAAAAAAAATACCAAAAAAAAAACGTTACATACCGAATTATACCAGAGTATAAAGTTATTAACGGCCATTTTCAATAACCTATCTATCGGCGGTTTCGCCTACTAGAGATAGAAATTTGACATAGAGTCTACGCCACGAAAGAAGTCTCTTGGGCGCTATGTTGGCACCACCGATTTTTCATTGTAAAAGCGCCCGAAACAATGAAAAATCAGTGGTGCCAACATAGCGCCCAAGAGACTTCTTTCGTGGCGCGCACTCTAAGCTCCATAGAAGTAATGTCAAATTTCTATCTGTAGTAAGGAAAACCGTCGATAGATAGGATATTGAAAATGGCGATTAGTGATGTCATTGGTGTGTGATCTGTGGTAGGTAGTCTGCTACGAGCATCATACTCATCCGTTCGAGTGGGGATAGAATTTGTGTATGAATGACTTTCATCACACTAATATTACAAAGGTGAAAGTTTGTGAGTGTGTGTGCTTGTATGTTTGTTACTTCTTCAGGCTCAAACGGATGGACCAATTTTTATAAAATTTGGTATAGAAGTAGCTGACATTCTGGATTAACACATAGGCTAGTTTTTATCCCGAATAAACCGCGGGTAACACCGCGGGGCACAGCTAGTTTGGAAGTCAGATCAAGACTTGAAGGTCAATGAAATAGACTGGAGACGGCATGGTTATTAGGCCTAGACAATTTATGCTTTTGATAGGAGATGAGACAAATATGGGCTAGACGAGTGAAATTGACGCAAACAAATATAATTGAATAAACAATTTTGTTGTTGTAATAGAACTTAAAGATTCTATATTATGGAATCTTTAAGTTTATATTACAACAACAAAATTGTGAAATTGGCAATTGACTATTACGAGAATTAAAAATATTACAGCACTATTTAAACCTCTACGGACTCATCAGCAAGAGTTGCTGTCACTTAGTATATATTATTAAATAAGCGTTTACTCGAAAAATATACTAGAATTTTAGGTAAACGGTTATGTAACCAGAGATTTAATGTTGGTAAACATCACTCTAACTGGACGATAAGTCAAGACGTGTTATCATAATAGCAATTAGTTGTAAACGAGCGAATACTTACAGTATGTAGACTTCAGAGCTATTTCTGTATATGTTAACCGACGGCAAAAAAAGAGGTTCTCAGTTTGACCTGTATGTGTTAGCGACTATCTCGGGAAAAGTGAGTCATGTTTCGATGTGGTTTTCACTAATCAAATAAGATATTCCCGAGGAAGGTTTTTGTAATTAAATAATTCAAAAATGCTGATTAGTGATTGATTACTCAAGTACTGTAATTATAGATGCAATAGAAAAACAATGGCGATGTCGTCCCGGGACGACGCGCGGGACGCAGGTCCCGTTAACTAACTTAGGAACAAGATCTTTTTTTCTTTTTTTCACTAACTAACTACGGATGTTACATAACCGTTTTTTTTAAACTTCTTCTTTCCGATTATATCCTCTATCGCTCTAATGCATTATGTATGTGAACTCATAATAATATCTCTGGTATTTTTGACCCGATTTGTTGTTTTTAGGGTTCACCCTACAAAACAACAAATTAGGTCAAAAGTACCTGAAGTACCCAAAGGGTAAAACGGGACCCTATTACTAAGACTCTGCTGTCCGTCCGTCTGTCCGTCTGTCACCAGGCTGTATCTCATGAACCGTGATAGTTAGACAGTTGAAATTTTCACAAATGATGTTTATCTGTAGCTGCTATAATAACAATAAATACTAAAAAACAGAATAGATAATGGTACGGACCCCATCGTGCGCGAGTCCGACTTGCACTTGGCCGGTTTTTATTAAATTAATAATTTATCAAAAACTGACATACTCCTCTTTTACAGTGGTGGAACACTCCAGGCCCAGAGTCTGCTCGCTACCAGAGAAGCCGTACAACCCCCGCGTGTCAGACGACCTGTACCGGCTGCGTACTTTCAGCATCACCACCAAAGGGGGCGTGGTCAACTGCGGCGACTCCATCTGCAACCGCCGAAGTCGCTCCAACACCTCTGTCAATTCTACTAATAGCAGGTAATTGTAATGACCACATGCTTTTGTTTATTATTAGACTTGTTCGCGTTTTGGACTAGTCGCACCTTATGGTAAGTGCAGATAGGGTTTAAAATGGAGTACACGAATCCAAATAACAGGTCATCATTCAGCCAAAAGACGTCCACTGATGGACATAGGCCTCCCCCAAAAGCGTGGGTTTGCTATAATCGCCACGCTTGGCAGGCGGGTGATCGCAGTATGGTTGTTAAAGTACTCAGAGAACGCTGCTGCTCATCCTCTAGCGAATCCCTTAGTCGCCTTTTACGACACCCACGGGAAGAGATGGGGTGTGTGATGATGTGAGTACTATTCTTTACGTCCGGCACCACACGGACGAAGTAACAGATATATAGAGGGATTCCTCGAAACCCTCTGGCTCTCATATACACACGACGGAACACAGTTAACTGCTTGGCGACGGACTTTATTGTGTGGGTGGTAGCTAGCCGGGCGGATTGTATAGATACTATCACCAAGCATGCTGGGTTTTATTGAATCTTACAACACAGGCTATTCCCAGCGTGCGGTGAGGAATTTTTATATTCTAGCCCGTCCCCCACACGGGGGAATTATATAATCATTTATAATTATAGATAAACGAGATGTAATGGTAAAACCAAGCCTTGCATTTAAATCTTTGCTTATTATGCTTGAGCGATGTCATTGAATCCACCAAACGTCACCTCCATGCCTCTGAACTCAGGGCCTTAGCTTTTAGACCATGACACACTCATATGACGTCGACTTAAGTGGTAGTGGGCGGGGCACATTGCTCGCAGAACGAATGGCCGATGGGGCCGAAAGGTTCTGGAGTGGCGACCGCGTACCGGAAGACACAGCGTGGGTAGGCCTACCACAAGGTGGACCGATGATCTGGTGAAGGTCGCGGGAATCCGTTGGATGCGAGAAGCAAAGGACCGGTCGATGTGGTGATGCTTGGGGGAGACCTATGTCCAACAGTGGACGTCTTTCGGCTCAATGATGATGATGATGGTGATGACGTCGACGGGACGGTTTAGGCGAGTGTAAAGACGTCGGTAGTATAGTGTGTCGAAATACCGACGATAACATAATTAAGAATCAAGATCAAGCGAGGATAGATTAAGATACCCTTGCTTGTGAAGGTGACAACTGCTCCACCACTTCAGTCTACACGTGACCAAGGCCGGTGTAATATGGTCAAAACCTCGGGATAAAAAAGGTATTGTTGCCTTTAAATATTCTACGCGATTAGACCCGAGTTAAGGTAAGTTTATATGAAGACAATTTTGTCGCGCCAGAATTTCGCCGCCAGTGACTGGCCTCGCATCACGCCGCAGGACGGTAGTCTACACGGTGCTAATTTCAACGCCAGGTTTCCGCGCAGTTGTAAGTTTTTTCTTGTGATTACCTGGCGCGGGGGATGCGAGGGACAGGGCCAAGGTCACTGGCTCCAAAATATGGATGAGTGCTCTATTCCGTGTTAAAGTTCGCATACCGCAAAAAAATGGCGTGAAAAGTGTTTACACGATGCTAGCGTTGGCGGCGAAATTCTGGCACCGCAAAATTGTACAAATCGCGAAAGTTTAAAAACACTTAAAAGTAATATCCCCAGGTAGCAATTTGAAGTTTGAATAGGCAAAGTACCTTACGAATTTAAGCGGTTTGATCGCATTCGTTCTATGCCATAGCTGGCAATCGTAATGTTGCGTGTTTCAAGCGATTATCATTTGGTTGAAGGAAAACATTCAAGATAATATAACTAATTTCATTCCGAGTTTACTTATCCTACTTATTTCTTTTTAATGAGTGTAAAGAACATTACTTGTCACTTTAATTTGCTATTTCTTGATTATTATTTGCTCACATCTCATCTTTTTTTTTTTTATTTTTTTTATTTTATTTATAATATATTTATTTACTAGTTTGTTTTTTAAGTGTTACTTTTTCTTTTCTCTTTTTATTTCATAAATATATAACGAGGGTAGTTCGCTCATTGGGGGTACCTCGTCATCAGAGTCCAAGTTCGACTTGGTATAGGCAGGAAATAATAGTCACAACACTGATTATAGTCCTCTATTTATTCACTCTCGATAACAAAATAATAAAATCTCAAATGATCAAACCGATGGAAATAGATTAAAGTACGGAAACGCGATAAGTTCGGTGCAGGCTGGCAAAACGGCCTCACTTTCGGCAGCTGACGCCAAAGTTGATGGGCACCGCGTCTGCGTTATCGCGGCTGCTGCCCAATCTGGGGGGGCCCAACGCCTCCTGCCGGAGGCTCTACGCGGGGATCGTACGGTCCATGGCTCTATATGGGGCGCCAATATGGGCAGACACCTTGACGGCCAGCAACGTCGCAATCTTGCGGAGACCGCAGCGCGCGATGGCCGTCAGGGTGATAAGGGGGTACCGTACGATCTCCTTCGAGGCGGGGAGCCTCCTAGCCGGATCGATGCCCTGGGATCTGGAGGCGAGGGCCCTCGCGCTGAGATATCGTCAGCGCGAGGAGGCGCCTGAGCGGAGTGAGCTCCGCCAGATCCTAGTGGCCGAGTGGAAAGAACGACTTGCGCAACCCAGCGCAGGGCACGCCGCAATAGCGGCGGTAAGACCCATTATGGAGGAGTGGCTGGAGAGGCGGCATGGCGCCCTCAGCTTCCGGCTGACGCAGGTGCTCTCGGGACATGGATGTTTCGGGAAGTACCTGTGTCGCATAGGCCGTGAGCAGACGCCCGAATGTCACCACTGCGTCGACTGCCCTGAGGACACGGCGCTGCACACGCTGCAGGCGTGCCCTGCGTGGGCGACGCAGCGCTGCGAACTGGTCGCGGCAGTCGGTGGTGACCTCTCGCTTCCGGCCGTGGTTCTATCCATGGTCGGGAGCGAGAGTGCGTGGGAAGCCGTCGCCTCCTTTTGCGAGGTGGTGATGGCGACCAAGGAGGGAGCGGAGAGGGAGAGAGAGGCGGCAGCAACTCTCCCTTCCCGCGCCAGACGCACCGGGCGCCGCCGGAGGGCGCGCGACGATCTCCGGCCACCCTAGTGTGTGGCCTGCGGGCGACGGGTAAGGGGACCCGTCGCCCGACCAGTAACAGGCCCGAGAAGGCGGCGCGCATGTGTTCCGTGCGCGCCTCGCAGGAGGACGTGGGGCAAGGCCCCACAGAAGGAGAGGTCCGCCAGGGGCTGGCGGACCGAGGCCTGCCGGGGTTGCGGCGCATGCAGCTGCGAATCCCGCGACCCCGGCCAAGGGTCAGGAGAAGGAACACCGTGGGTTTTTAGCCGGTAAGAGTCCGGCATAACCCTTCGCCTTCCCCAGGCGATGGGTATCCATGAGGATTTTCCAACGAAAAAAAAAAAAAGGCTGGCAAAACGACCTCTCGCGCTCGTGTCTCACTCCATACTGACTTCACTCAAATCAAATGCATCCAATGTCAAAAAGAATGACAGCTGACGGCCGACAGCTGACAGCTGACAGCTTGCTGACAACCGTCAAACAAGACATGCCACGCCCCGCACCGACCTCACCCAAGCACTCTGCTTGACGTTTCCGACAAACGATAATAGATGGCGTCCTACTACATTAACAATAATCAATAGTCATTCTAATAGTTGTGCTTCTGTGTTGATTCTGCGACATATATGACAATGTGTATAAAATTAATGATATGTATTTTATGTTATTATATTTAAGTAATAATATTATGTACGATACGTACCTACTTTTACACCAAAACTGCCCGTTATCTCTTTCCGTTCTTCCAGACAATCCTAAGGTTGTCTGGAAGACATCGTCTTGTGCGATAAGACCGCCCATTGTACATTTGTTTAAACGTTTAAATACTTTTTTGTTAACCGGTGTATTATGTACAATAAAGAGTTTAGAAATAAAGGGTCACGAGGGAAATCTATCAGCCAACTCCAAATTAGTCTTGAAAGATTTTTACTCAGATTTGTAGCCCTATTGTAATTTATAGTAGGCTCGTCGTTCCTTGTCTTGATGTGTATGTAAAAAAACACGCCATAATAGTTGAACAAAGGAATTCTTTAGGCACTTGTCCCACCGCCGAAGATGAGCGAGAAGCGAGAATAGCTAGACACTAGAAACGAGTTGGCGAGCAACGAGAAGCGAGTGTGTAGTTCCGATAGCTTTGTCGCTGGGCTATAAGCGAGTTTCGCACACAATGTGCGATGAGCGATTACTCGCACCACTCGCAAATGACCGCTGGTTGATCTCTCGGCGTGAGTTCTGACCGCCAAGCAAGCATCGCTGAGCAAGTATCGCTAAGCGAGTATTATCTTTGATAGCTCTTGTCGCTCAGCGACAAACTAGTGGAGCGAGTCCTCGCTGGCAACGTAAACAGTCAGCGATCAACTATTAATATGACGGCGCGTCGAGAGAATTGGCTTGACGACGCCAAACTTAATTGATTCCTGGATGAATGACATCTACCAGATGACAGCTGTCGATGTCAACTTGACGTAACACCGGGGACTGAGGAGGCGGCCCGCAAAAAGCTAGACGGATAACGTCAGAGCTGTCGATCAAAACCCCGGTGTTGATTATTAATGGTGATCATTATTAAGATAACTAATGTGATTGGGATTGAATGCATGTGCGCTCGCGTCCCACGTACTCGGTGGAACGTCGTCTATCTTTGTGCATCATTTTATTTGTGTCTGTCAAAGTATAACTTGTAATTGATATCAAAGACCATAATTTGCTTCTTCTCGCCCGAAAACCCACGCATAGTACGATGGCTGCTTCTGATAAGGACAATCAAATGCCTTTAAATATTATGCATCTCTTTTGTTTACACGGAATGTGTATCTATTGTACGTTTCTTGAGCGAGAAAATAGCCGATGGTTAGTCGCTTCCTCGCCGGCTGTGGGACAACTGCCTTAAGCTACTACCTTTTATTATTTATCTATCATTTTTTGACTTGGTCGCGTTTGGCCTTAGTCACACCTTATGGCAAGCGCAGGCAGGGTCTAAGAGCATATGAATCCAAGTAACAGAGATAAAGAGGGATTCCCCTATACTCATTTGGCCCGCACATACACACGACGGAACACAGTAAACTGCTTGGCGCCGGACTTTAATGTGAGGGTGGTAGCTAGCCAGGCGGACCGTATAGATCCAACCACCAAGCGTGTTGGGTTTTGTTGAATCTTACAACACGCGTCTATTCACAGTGAGCAGTGAGGAAGTTTTATGTTATAGTCCGTCCCAACACAGGACACGGGGGTATTTATCGTGAATATCTAAGTATGGAGCATTAAAGAAGGCCTATACAAGGTGTAACATAAATAACGCACAACCTCTTGAGGGGTCACTGTACTCATCATTATGAACAACTTTTACTATGGGACCAAACACGAAAAAAAAATCAGCTGTTCCCTACATTTATGTTTGCATAACTCGTCAAAATGTTGGGAAAAGCTGATTTTTTTTCGCGATTTCAGGGCACCTATTTCTGGGTAAATGGTTTGAAAAAACCTAACATGAAGGGCATGACGGGGGCTGCATTCGCTCGCTTCGCTCGCTCATTCTAGCCCCCGTCATCCCCTTCAAACCTAACCTATCCGAGTCGGGGTGTCCCAATTCCCGAGCTCGCTGCGCTCGCTCATGCATTGTAGGTTCATTAGTATCCAGGTGCAGTCGACGGATACACGCTTCGCGAGGCACCTATTTTTGTGTAAAAGGTCTGAAAAATAGGTGCCCCTACGTGTGTTTGTGTGGTGTGTAGTTTGATAGGTAAACAACAAATAAAAACCTCAAAAATATATGACTACACGAAGACTGACAACTGTCAAACGCGTTATTCACATCAAATTGATCAAATTCCATAAATTACGTTCCGTTATCCACAATTATTAATAAGTACAAATAAAACTATTTCATTTTGAATCCTAATAATTACATTATTCACATAATATTTTATTTAATAGCGTTAACGACAATTTAAAATTAAAAAAAATGTTAAAAACTGCTTTATTAGTATCAAAAAACATTTAAATCCGCTGTCACTTAGTCTGAACGTAGAACGAAACGACCAATTAGTGAAATTTTTACATTATCTGTGGCAAGTTATGTCAATTTATACGTAAATTAATTAGAAATTATTGAAACTTTAGGATTTTTTTTCTCGAAAACTGTGCGGCTCTGCAGTAAAAGGTTTTGTGAAAAGCTTTAAGAAGTATGAGATCTACACGCAAAAAAATTGTGAAGCTCCAAATCAGCGGGTCATATTGTACAGTGGAGCCGGGACACTTACGTAGGATGTGCAAAGTTAAGCATGTTGTGTCCGGTGACGTGAGTGAGGAGGACGACGATGGTGAGTTTTTATGTAACATCATTTCGGAGCGGGGAGAACCCATGACAGAAATTGTGTCAGTAAATGGTTCAAAAATTAAATTTGAAATAGATAGTGGTTCGGCAGTCACAGTAATTTCCGAGGATTTATACGACAGATGTTTTAGCAGGTTGCCCTTGTTCCCACCTAAGAAAAAGTTATTTACCTACACGGGCAGTAGTATCGTGTGTCTCGGTATAATTCGTCTATCGGTCACATATAGGTTTCAAACACACACACTAGATGCGTACGTGGTACGCAGCGAAGGCCCGCCATTGCTCGGCAGAGACTTTTTATCCCTATTTAAGATAAAATTAGCGCCCTGTAATTTCATAAATAATGAAACAAAAATAATCGACGACTTGCATAGTAGATTCAGAGACATATTTTCAGATAAATTAGGTAAATTCACTAAGTTTGAGGTCAAATTACGTTTAAAAGATGATGCTAAGCCAATATTTTTCAAAGCACGTCCCATCGCATTTGCGTTGCGAGACAAGGTAGATAAAGAGATTGTCCGTTTAGTAAACTTAGGGATATTAAAGCAGGTTGATCACTCAGAGTATGCTTCACCTGTAGTGCCAGTGTTAAAACGCGATGGAAGTGTTAGACTGTGTGCAGACTATTCTGTAACCATTAATAAACAATTAGTTGTAGAACAATATCCGCTGCCTACGGTCCACGAACTGTTTTCAAAATTGCACGGAGGACAACAGTTCTCAAAGTTAGACCTATCCATGGCGTATAATCAATTTGTTTTGGATAAAGATTCACAAAAGATTACATGCATAAATACCCATCGCGGGTTGTTTCAGTATACACGCATGGTTTTTGGATTAACAAGCGCACCGTCTATTTTTCAGCGCGCAATGGAGAACGTGTTGTCCGGTATGGACGGTGTGTTATGTCTTTTAGACGATGTCCTTATAACAGCCGATGGACCGGCGTTACATCTACAAAGGTTAACTGAAGTGTTACAGAGGCTGCAAGATGCAGGACTAACCTTGCAAAAAGAGAAATGCGAATTTTTCAAAAATGAAATCAATTACTTAGGGTACGTAATAAACAAAGATGGGCTCAAAAAATCATCAGATAAAGTAATAGCAATTGAAAAATCCCCAGTGCCCACAGATGTAGGTAAACTACAGTCATTTTTAGGGTTAGTAAATTATTACCGTAATTTCGTACCTAGGGCGTCCGAAATTCTTAGCCCCTTATACGATCTTTTAAGAAAAGGTGTTAAATGGAATTGGGCCGACGAGCATCAACGAGCGTTCGTCGACATTAAAAAACATTTAACGTCGGACCAGGTGTTAACTCATTTCGACCCACATGCAAAGTTAATCCTCACGGTGGATGCTTCACCTAATGGGTTAGGTGCGATATTATCTCAAAGTGATAAGGACGGATGCGAGCGTCCTATTTCGTTTGCGTCCCGCACTCTAAACACAGCTGAAAAACGTTATTCCCAAATACAAAAAGAGGCAACGGCTATTATTTTTGGAGTTCGAAGATTCCATCAGTACCTGTACGGTAAGTCAGACCCGTTCATCCTTCGCACCGACCACAAGCCATTAATTTCGATTTTTGGGCCATACAAAGGTGTACCAGAGGTTTCGGCAAACCGATTACAGAGGTACGCGTTGTTCCTCAGTGCATATAATTACAAAATCGAATATGTTCGTAGCGAAAATAACAGCGCGGACTACTTGTCCCGCGCTAGTCTTCCCGACACGCAGTCGCGGTCAGTGATAGCGGACCGCGAGCGCGGGGACAGTATTCAGCACGCTGCCGCCGCTGCCGCTCCCATTGACCGCGCATCGTACGTTCACTTCGTAATAGACGGACACATGCCGATCACACGGGACGAATTACGCAAGGAAACTAGCCGGGACATTGATTTGATAAAAGTTATTGATTTTATTTCTAAGGGTTGGCCCAGGAGCATGTCTGACATTAAATTAAAACCCTTCCATGCGTGCAAAAATCAATTATCTTATGAAGACGGCTGTGTTATGAGAGGGCAAAAAGTGATTTTGCCGGAAAGCCTAAGAATCAAAATATTAAAAGAGCTTCATACTTCCCACCTGGAAATAGTAAAAACAAAGGCCGAAGCTCGTTCACGTTTTTGGTTCCCGGGTATCGACAAAGAAATCGAAACCATGATAAACTCATGTAACGTATGCATAAATTTACGCGCAACCCCTCCGCGCGCCCCGCTTGCGCCCTGGCAATACCCACCCCAACCATTTCACAGGGTCCACATAGATTTCTTGGGTCCGTTAGACAACAGACATTATTTAATCGTGGTTGATGCGTACACGAAATGGGTGGAAGTCTACGAGATGAGTACAACGACCTCATCAGCGGCGGTCGAAAAATTATACGATTTTATTTCTAGGTTCGGGTTACCAAGTACAATTGTTAGCGATAACGGCACGGCGTTCACGTCACAGGATTTCAAACGGTTTTGTTTAATTAACGGGATTGATCACGTGACGTCACCGCCTTATAATCCGGCGAGCAATGGCCAGGCCGAGAGTTATGTAAAGATCGCAAAAAAGGGCATAAAATCGTGTATCCTATCTAGTAACAGCCATAAAGACAGTAGGGTCAAACTGTTAAAATATCTTTTTGATTACCGGAACTCGGTTCATTCAGTTACAGGGTTCTCTCCAGCTCAACTAGTTTTTGGACACAAGCTTAGGTCACGCTTGGATTTGTTGTCGCTGAAACCGTTATCGTCACCCTCAAACGCGTCACTGGACAACACAGTAAAATCAAAACAGTGTTTGCAGTGTAAGTACAGTGGGGTAAAAACAATCAAACATTTAAAAGCGGAACCGAAGTATTATACAAAAAATTTTATAATAAAGAAAAGTTCACATGGTGCAGAGGCACAATAATAGACAAGATTGGTAAAGTCGTGTATTTGATTAACGATCATCTAACTGGGAGTGTAGTGAAGAAACATAAAAACCAAATTGTGTTGTATAAGGGCTACGCCAATACCCAACAAAGTTGGGATGCTGGCGAAATGGACGAGTCTGGTGACGGTGCCATGTTGTCACCATCAGCAGCATCACCGAGTCCCCTACCCGCAACTCAAGCGGACGCCGCGGTGAAGGGGGGACAGGATGCAAGTACCACACGCGGCTCGTCAGCGCCGCCGCCAGTAGCGCCGACCTCGCCGCCAGTGCAGCCCAAACATCCCGATAGGCTGTTGCGAAATATCCCAAGGGTGGACTATAAAAGCCTTGCGCAAGGCAAATGAACCGCTGCTAAATTATATATTTTGTATGATGTAAATTAAAGTACTAACTTAATTATAGTAATGTGTATTCCATAATTGTGTAGTTGTAAGTAGGTACCTATTATTCGTTCGTATTATATTCTTGTATCTTTCAAAATAGGGTGGGGAGATGTTATGTATACGAGCATAGAGTAGGTAGCGATTGCGCCGTAGCGATGCGCGGTCCGCGCCGGCTCGCGGCCCCGCGCTTCGCCCCGCAACCCGCGCTCGCGCCGCCGACGAATATAAGAAAATAAACGGTCAGTGCGTCTACAGCCAGCGCGTGTTTTACTTGTCCCGTATCCCGTATCTAACAGCTTCCAAACAAAATTACCCATTGTTCTTTAAGCTAAAAAATCGTTATATCTCAAAAAACAATCTTGTAAAATCCATAATAAGGTCACATTTTGCAGTGGAACAGCAAAGAAATCCCAAGAACATGTCTCCAATAAATCGTCTCAAGCCAGAGATACGCGCTAACGTCACGCCACAATAGGGCTACCCAAGACAATGCAAGTACATGTACAAAGAAAGTAAAATAAAACAGCGGCAGCCGGACAGTGTCTAATCAGATTAAAAGAGATTTGTTACTGATTACCGTGTTGCGTGACTGGTTTAGGGTTGACACTTCGCTGGGTCGCATTTTTGTGGACTCGCTTTTTGTCGCAATAGGAATCAAAGTCACAGAAAAAATATTTCAAGTAGACCAAATTACTGGTGCTTTCGAAAAGTCAATACTAGGTGCTCGGGTCCTATGAAAAAGAGCAGGCAATAAATACCACGATAATCTTTAAAAAAAATGGTTTTTCAATTTTCATTGGTGTAAGTAATGTAAGAACATAATATAACATCACGACTGTATTCTCCGAAGGGTTGGGTAGAGGTGTATAGTACACCCTTATTTCGCGGTTATGTATAAGTCCCACGCAATAGGGGGCGAGCCTATCATCAACCGGAGAAAAATCCAGGCTCTTTTTACTGTTTCAGACTAAATTTTTATCTCGTACAGAAGTTATTTTTTTTATTCTTTATTTTCTCTTTTTGTAACTATAGCAGCCTCTTAGGTATCTCCTAATCGTTTCTAATGTTCTATCTCTTTATAATGTGTCTCGGTTGTGTTAAACCTCCGGTTTCTGATTTGAGAATTCGGGATAAGCAATTACTTATGTAATAATTGAGTACAAAATTGTCAAAAAAATGCTTTAAAATCCGTAATTTTTTTGACAAGTCAATACTCAAATGTTACTTAAGTATTTGCCTATCCCGAATTCTCAAATCAGAAACCGAAGGTAAGAAACGATTTTTTCTTTCTTTTATTATTGAAATAGAACAGAAGTCGATAAAAAAAAATGTGGTCTAAGCATGGTTATGCGAGTAAGTATCACGGGTGGACCCTGTGTTATTATAATTTAATATTAGATTTATATTATTCTATTCATCTTTTCGGGTGCCTAAGAAGTGTCGTATAGATTATATTTTTGTCAAGATAGTCAACCTCTTATAAAGTGTCCTGTTTCTAGTTTTATAATTCGGTAACCGGGCCTTAAAGCCATACAAAAGTAGGTCTAGAGAAATTGATTGTGCGCTTAATAATTAAATCTTGTTGACTAGAAAAGTCATGGCTTTAGGTATTGGTTACTTATACATAAATCAATCGGTGGAAGAAATTGAAACAGATTTATCAAATTTTTTCTTCATGTCACTATTGCAAGTAAACAAAAAATATAAATTTGATGACCGTGACACCCCTACCGCGACCTATTTACCCATTCGCACCCCTCGTTGATTAACGCGCGGTCACTGAAGTAAGACAGTCTTATTATAATGACTTGTAATGGACAGGATTAGTGCAGACTATTACCCAAATAATAGTCTTGTATTATAGGTAACATCCTAATTATTATAATGTTGATTAAGATATAAAGAAAGAAAATAATATAATTGTCAGTTGTCAGACTTTCGGGCTTGTAACTACACGTAACGACTATCATAGGTATGCCTCCACGAGTGACGATACTTCGGTACGTCCGGCGCACCTTGGGCAGTCAGCCTCGCTACCATCCTTGCTGACTGGCTAACCTTTTCACCACGGCATGACCTATTCTTGTATAGCTCGTGCCGACACGATAGAAGAGAGAGATAGGTATTCTTATGACACACGGATAGACGGAGGGGTCTCGATGAGTAAAATGGCCACCCATCCACAGACTGACCTCGGCAAGTATAGCTTAACCTTGTAAATTGCAAATCCGCGCGGTTGTTAAGTAACCACGAGCCACTTGGGAGGATTCTTACCTATGCTTGATGATAATCACTATAGCCTTACATGAAGCGGGGTATAAAAAAATATACAAGGTGTAACATAAATAACGCAGAACCTCTTAAGGGGTCACTGTACTTATCATTATGAACAACTTTTATTATGGGACCAAACATGAAATCGCGAAAAAAACTGCTGTTCCCTACATTTTGACGAGTTATGCGAACGTAAATGTAGGGAACAGCTGACCGCAACGTGAAAATACATAAAAATAAAAAAAGACAGCTCTACGTCACCACGTCATGTAGGACTTAGTTACCTCCTTTTTACAACAAAAAAGGGACTTGGCCTTTATGCAGTATGTTTTTGATAGGATTATCCTTATTGGTGGACTTAGGATGAAACCAGCCAAGTGTGAGTCGGACTCGCGCACTAAGGGTTCCATACCACCACACATGTCTGTGAAATAATAATTTTTATTATTTATTGTTTAACTATATAGTATGCACTACAATCACACTAAGTTTCACGCGTGTATGTATTACCGTTTTTAAGATAAAGCAGGAACAAAAAACGTTAAAAACATGCGAGGTTTTTAATCACTCTTTGGATTTAAATAAAAATAAAGATTAGCCTGTAACTCTCTCACTGCAGGGCAAACGCCTCTTCTCATAAAGAGAAGGAACGAGCATTGGTTACCACGCTAGCTCACTACGGGTTGGCGATTTCAGACCATTAAATCCAGATTTCCTCACGATTTTCCTTCACCGTATGTCAGTGGCGTATTAACTGGGAAAGTACACATGACATTAAAAGAGTCACATTGGTACATGCCTCGGTTAGAAACTGCAACCCGGTGCTTAACAAATGGGCACCACGACATTCTTTTCGGACTTTTTATTATTTTTGACAATATTTGCCTTGACATAAGCCATAGTAATACATTCTGTGAAAATTTCAACTGGCTACCTCATCATCATCTGCCTAGCCTTTTCCCAACTATGTTGGGGTCGGCTACAGTCGAACCGGATGCAGCTGAATATCAGTATTTTACATGGAGCGACTGCCTATCAGACCTCCACAACCCAGTAACTGGCTAATACGATACTCTTGGTAAGACTGGTTGTCAGACTTTCTGGCTTCTGACCAACAGTAACGACTGTCAAAGATCTACAAATGACAGCCGGGACCAACGGCTTTACGTGCTTTCCGAGGCACGGAGGAAACTCACTATGGTAAATGGTCACCCATCCACAGACCAACCTCGGCAAGCGTGGCTTAACCCGGAAGATCGGTCTATGCGGCTGTAATTATTTAGCCACGAGCTCCTCCAACTGGCTACCTATTATGGTTAAAAAGATACAACCCTATGAAAGACAAACGGATGGACAGACGGCGTAGGCTTAGTAATAGGGTCCCATCGGCACCGTTTGGGTACGGAACCCTATAAATAATCAACCTACTCGTTTCCGTGGGTGTCCTTTATGGCAACTATGTATGACATTTAACAAGTAGCGGGTCAGTAGCGTATTTTTATTGGTTAGATTCTATGTGAGGTAATAATGAAGGTCAAACGATAGTCACTTTGTGAAGGATAAGAAACTCAGGATTTATATTATAGATACGGCATAAGGTTATAAAATATAGTCCTTTTGTTATCGTACTAAATACGAATGTTTATTAGTACTGTAGTGAAAAATGATCTTAATACTGACGCAATAAGTGTGAGTGGCGCCAAAATGAACGACTGCCATTGGTTGTTCGATCAGGTACATCAATTAGTTGTGTTGTACTGTACACAGATTGATCGATCGATTTTATACTCACGAGCCAAACATTCATTAAAGACATAACTTACAGTGGCTGTCCCATATCCGGTATTGAATTAACTCCAACAATATCTTTGAAAAGGGTGGAAGGATTATGACAGACTTCAAACACGATCGGGTCTTCATTCGGTCGCTGAATGTACGGTCGGCTCCATAAGTGCAGTTTCACCTTACGGACGACATTTAGCTTGCGCGCGAGACGTGTGTGTGCACGTGTAAGCGTATAAAACCGAGCAAGTCACCGCATACGATTATTTTGTTGAACTGTCACTGCATTAATGAAGCCGGATAGTACCCGGTAAGCTTTCAAGGGAAGATATTTTAATTTAAATATTGGTTGAAACAAGAGATTGATAAAGAGAGGGGCTCGTGGCTAACTAACAACCGCGCAGATCACATGTTAAGTTGCGCTTGCCGCGGTCAGCCCGTGGATGGGTGACCATTCGTTACACATCGAGAACGCTCCGAGACTCGGAGAGCATAAAAAAAATACCTAGGAAAGTCGTTACGGGTAGTCAAAAACCCGAAAGTCTGTTAACCGGTTTAACCTTAGGATACCGCCATTGCTCAGTAACTGAGTTGCGGATCTCTGATGGCAGTCGCTCCGTGTAAAATATTGGTATTCAGCCACATCTGGTTAGACTGGAAGCTGACCCCAACATAGTTGGGATAAGGCTAGGCAGAACTTAATACAGGTGTACACGTGTTTCAACCCACTCTAGCTTAACCCCAAACACCTCTCTAAACTCGCATAGCAAGACGCGTTCACAACCGCGACCTATAAATTCCTTTGAAACAATTCGCTCCTGAACAGAATTCCAAATTCAAACTTACACAATGAACCGAACGAAGTAAGTTCGAAATTCAAACCGGAGCCATTCATTCAGTAATTGTGTACGTAAGACCGGTCGTTCCGCGTTCACCGGTTCAATTAAGATAGGTGTTAGCGCGAGCTAAGCGGAGTCATTACTCGCTTCGCTCGCGAAGGTATCGCGTGTTGTGATTGTAATGTAGTCGTTTAATCCTGTTCTCCTGGAAGTGTTTATAATTAAGATGTAGGATAATTACTTAGTTATTTCTTCAGTGTAATTTACGGGGTGGATAGATTCAACCAAAAATCTTAATTAGCAGCATGTTGATAGAACTAAGGTTCATTGATAGATGTGCGACGCAATTAGCAATTTCATCGCATGTCGTGTCTCGTTCAATTAGTACTGTGGGAACAAAATACCTATAATGCGTTCATCTTAAAGAAACACAAATTATATGCGTAAGTTAATAAATCAAATGCCTTCCGACGTGGCGACGTTGCAATTTCACCTACAAACCAAAACTAACTAGCAACTAAAAACTAAACTACAGGTCTAGCGCATAACTGAGTCAGTGCCTGAGGTAGCTGCGTGGTGCGGGAGGGTGACAGTTGTCACAAGTTAACGAATCAGTGAGCTCTCGCGTCGCGTCACCACACCTCTCCCGCACCGCGCAGCTACCTCAGGCACTGACTCAGTTATGCGGTAGACCTGTAACTAATAACCTTTTGGCGTAAATAAAGCTTCATCGGCCCCTTATTGCCCCACTGCTGAGCACGGGCCTTTTCTCAGAATGAGAAGGGTTTAGGCCTTAGTCCACCATGCTGGCCTGAACGGCCTGGCGACTTCAAAAAGGACGATGTTCTCAATTCGGTTGTTTTTTTTTGTTACCTCACTCCGTCATTTATGAACCGATTAGAAAAAATCTTTTTTTGTTTGAGAGGGTATAGGTACTTCCCGTTTGGTCCCATATAAATATTGTTATGATTAGACCATGAACGTCAGAGATATGGAACGGTAAAGTAAAATTCTCAAATAACTAATATTGCTTTATTCTTAAGTGTTGTTGGTAACTGACTACTGGAAAAGGGGAGAGAGTGCGTCAACCCCCCCCCCCCCCCTCCCACTTTCCGGAATCTTTGAATTATATCGTGTAAGGTATCGTATGAAAGGGTTTTTTGTACCCGTCTACGGCAAAGCCAAAAATAAGGGTTATGAAGAGGTTATAAGGGTTTAATTTATGTCACTAAAACGTATTTAATAAAAAATTGACTTTAAAAAACAGTAAAAACCGGCTTCAAAAAAACTAAAAGCAGTAAAATAATTACCGTAACATAAAATTAACAGTTTCAGAAGTCGGTGCAATTCTACACTGAAACACATAGTAGCGACTGTCTTCTGAAACTGTTAATTTTATGTTATGGTAATTATTTTAGTCCTTTTAGTTTTTTTTAAGTCGGTTTTTACTTTTTTAAAGTTTATTTTAAATTTTTGCTACTCTTTTTACTGCCCTACTTTTGAGCAAAGGCCTCCCCTTTTGCTTTCCAACATCACTATTTTGGGCCGTTTCTGACCATGCCAAACCCGCAAACACATCTCGATCGTCACGCCTCCTACGCCGGGGTCGAGCTCGATGACGATGTCTTCCTTCAGACGTCGGTTGAGTGACGATCTTTGGGGTACACTACTACAATAATACGAAAAACTAAATTCCGATATTCTTAATCCCGATTTTTATAATACCGATTTTCATAATTCCGAATGGTTTAAAACTCCTAATAAGACAATTCCGATTAATCATAAAACCTACTTTTATAAATCCTAAATCACAAAACGCCTAATGTTTACAATTACGAATATCAAAATGCCGAGTTTCAATACACCTAACAATAAAAAGTCAGATTCAACAATAATCCGAAACATCAAAAATACGAATTCCGATTATTAGAATACCTATTAATTAAAAGTCCGAAATTAAAACGCCTAGTAAACCTAAATAGCAAAACAGATTAACACAATGGTTCAACTTTATCCAAAGGGAGCAAGTTAATTATTCATAGGAAGGTAGAAAAAGAAACTAATGACAGAATCACTTTCCCTACTTATAATAAAATAATTGTGGGAAAAATATTTAACTCTCATTTAAATATGGGTGCTAATTAAACAGAATTCTTTTTAATAGCATTATTCGCCTCTAAAAATCTACATTGGCTTCTAAATTACTAAGTCAGCCACAATTAACGAGCGTCTGAATGATACTATCTTAGCCACTAGTTATCTTCTATATAAGCCACTGTTCGTCACCCACTTTCATTTTCACAATAAAAACAAATGAAAAACAAAAAGAGTCGACGGAGCCCCGCTGCGCGCGGCTCCTATTTCTGTCTGCATGGTTTAAAGTAACCTAACACGAAGGGGATGACGGGGGCTTCGTTCGCTCGCTTTGCTCGCTCACTCTACCCCCCCTCATCCCGTTCGAACCTAACCTATCCGTGTCGGGATGCCCAAAAATTTAGTTGGCGTTGTAAAAAAGTCGAATTAGTTTATTAGAGGTTATCTCATTTTCCCGTTGCTTAGTTATAAAATGAGAAGTTTGGTCACGTGGCCAATAAATTTTGTGGCTTGATTTAATATTTCTCTTTAAATATTTTTTTCTTTAAGCTCACCATTACGCACTACGCGCTTTTTTATTAAGTATATGTAACTAATCGGTTCCAGCGTAGGGGGTCGCAGTTCTAACCTAACCTAACCAACTGCTCACCTTTCTGTGTTATGTTTAATACTCTATTGCTTGACAATAATAATAATAATAATGTTTATTGTTTGATAATAATAATGTTTATTGTTTTCGGAAAATTGCAAATCGGAATGCTGTTTTTCGGGCCAAGAACACATCGGATGTTTAATTCTTCGTACTTTTGAAAGTCGGAAAACAAATAAATCGTATTTACGACATTCGGTAAAATTACTTTCGTGTTGTTTAATAATCGGTATTTTATTTTTAAGGAATTATCAAATTCGGATTTTTGAACATCGGAATATCCAAATTCGGAATAAAATATTTCGGAATATTTGGGTGTTCCCCGATCTTTGCCCATCTATCTGTCCGGGCAAAGATCGTCATTAGCTGGCTTGAGATAAATAAAAAATATTCACTCATGCGTAATGAAACCGTGGATATTTCTGACGCAGGACCTTAGAATAACCGCTGAGTGTCCACTAGGACCGTGTCCTTACATCCCACGCATTCGATGCCTGCAGGTCAATAATTACCTACCCGCACTCTGCGAATTCAGTTCGAATTCGTTTGCTAATTACACAGAATTGTTTACAGGGAATTCATATTATTGGAGCTTTCACCTGAGTGGTTTATTTTAATTACTACGGATAATTTCTGTAATACACCAAAAAAATTAAAGCCATAGTTGGATAAAAGATATAAATATAAAAATAACCCCTTGAATTTTGCGCGGTTGCAGTGTGTATCTACCCTCAATTTCATTCAAATTTCCGAGCTGTCACATAATACGTCCTGTTGCCATCGACGGTTAGTTTGTCTTGTCAGTACTCTCACACGCCAAGACGCAAGACGCAAGAGCGGCAAATTTAATGGGTCGAGCTACGGCTGAAACCTAAATATTCGTTTTCTACCCTTCGGGGGGAAAACGGTTCTATTTAGGTGTTCGAGCCTACGCTCGACCCACTGTGAGACATGTTTATAATCTGCTGCTCAAACTGTAAGGGATTGTTCAGAATGTGTAAGTAATCACGTCTATTACAAAATATAAAGAGAACAAATAAAAAAGAAAATTCGACTTCAAAGAAATTGAAAAGTAAAATGATCACCATATTATAAATTTAACAGTTTCAAAAGTAGTTGCTAATCCACGTTGAACCAAATTGAAACATTAATATCGGTTCATAATTCACAAAGAAATCGCTGAAAAAATATACAAAAAAAAAAAGAATTGATATCCTCCTTCTTTTTTTGGAGCCGGTTCAAAACAAAAAAGATAAACTAAGTCAGTGACACGAGTGAAACGTAATGACGTGCTTTTGTTTAAAAAACATCCTCATGATGCAAAAGTTATCATAAAATGGTCAAAATAAGTAAGATTTAGGCTGGTGTTCACCTCTCAAAAAAACATTGTAAGGAAACCTGTATTTAATGATCTCAAATGGTCAACCCGCAGTGAGCAAGCGTGGTGATCAATGCTCGTTCCTCGTTCACAGGCAAGAGTCCAAATGTGGCGAGACAAGGCTTCTCTACCCAATCCGTTTGTTGCCCCTTCTCAAGATCTCCTATCTGGGCATGAGTTGCCTTGGCTGACCTGGAAGTTTCTAAATAGACTTCGGACTCAGGTTGGTCGAAGCAAGGAAAACCTGCTCAGGTGGAGGTTTGCGGATAACTCAAACCTGAAGTGTAAATGTGGTGCCGTTCCGCAAACTATGGCGCACTTAACATCATGCCCCGCCTGCCCTGTGACCTGTACGCCACAAGAACTAATACGCTACGGATAGTGCTAAACTCATTGCTGAGTTCTGGGCCGACAGGGTGTAGATGTCATCGACACTCTAAGAAGAAGAATGCTCGTTCCTTTTCTTTATGAGAAGAGGCCTTTGCAATGGAATAGTTACAGGCTAACATTTATGAATTTTATTATATTTAAGTACACAGTGCTCGTTTTTTAACATACAACAACATTCTGAACCTTTACCTTGCCCCGGCTCTCAGGAGCTTTTAAAACAATATTAATACGTAAATTAAACTTAAATTTTGAGCGGCGAAGTTGTATCGATACCTTTCAATATTAATTCTACTTTAGGAATATTTTATCAAAGCGGTACTCTACCGAAAATTCTGCATAATAGTCTTATGTCTGAACTCTGAGAATATAATGTGTATTTAACTACGTTACTGTAGTTTTCTCTGTACGGAAAATACTCTTTACGTATATCTTCTATACATATAATAAAGTAGACTTGAAGTGTCTGTACATTAGAAAAAACAAGCGGCAGGGTTAAAGAATAACCAATAAAATCCATTTCGTTCATTTTTGAATTTTTTGTCTGTCGGTTTGTTGGTTTGTTTTTGCACGCATCACGTAAAAAGTACTGACTGAATGCGGTTGACTTTTACAGCGGTTACAGTGTTTAAGCACTGCATCCGATCCGAATCCGTGAAAATACGTTCCGAAGTAGCCATAGAACTATTTGTATGGTAGTTTACGCACTACATCCGTCATCCGATTTCTATCCGTCATCCGTGAGTTTCTAATTCGGAAGAACAATTGACGGACCGAAGTAGCCGTAGTACTGTTTGTATGAACGCTTTCGCATTACCTCGGATTCAAATCAGACGCCAAACGGATATGCCAAAGATGGCCCCTGAATTGTTTGAATTTGGATCAGAAATCGGAATAGTGCGTAAGCAACATCCGAATTCGGTCCGAGATTTTTACTCTAGATCGGTATTTTCACGGATTCGGATCGGATGCAGTGCGTAAAGCAATATCCGAATTCGGTCCGAGTTTTTATATTCGTATTTTCACGGATTCGGATCGGATGCAGTGCGTAATCGTTCTTAAAGACATTTGGTTTTTGTTTCATCGTAATCGGCAGGGCAACTGCGTAACTTAACCAACATCAATCATGACAGTTGATGTGTCAAAAACAATATTCATTGCGTGGTACATAGTTGTGAAGAAGTCGAATTGTTAATACAAAAGCTATGTTTACACCAGTGCACTTTCATGTTCATCTTGCGTCTTTGTCTGAGGCATGCGTGAAGCGCCATAGCGCATGCCTTAATACTAGTTCGACAAAAGCGCATGCCCCTAGCGCACGCTAACCCGTCTATTGTATGTCGACTGACGACTGACCGAGGCGCACCGGTGTAGACGATACGCTGCATGCGTCTTATGGCAATCAATATTGCATGCGCTTGACGCAAGAGGAATTGAAAGTTGAAAGCGCAAGATGAACATGAAAGCGCACTGGTGTAGACATAGCAAAACGTTGCTATGGAAATTGTTGACCTGTCAAAATCAAAGCCATAGCGATTACGAGTGTGTTGCACAATTAGAATGGTGTTCGCTCAATCAAAATATATTAGAATTTTAAGTTATCAAGAAGAAAATTTAGTTATTGCGACAAAATACTGGTTTCCGACTTCCACGCCGACGGAGTCACGGGTATAACTAGTTAATAATATTTGTGGGATAGCAAAATAAAGTGCTATATTAAGATCCCTCTCACGCTTCTTGTATAGAGGAGAAATGGGTCACGAGTGGTAAGGGACCCCGTATATACATTTGTGTCTATTGCGATCGGTTTGAAATGTTATTGCTAGTAGTACGGTACAAATTCAATAGCTTGTACGACTATATTGAACGGAAAATATATTTCATGGATTATTTTCTGTTTGATTCTTGGCTTAGAATAGAATAGAATTTATTTTCAAGAATATGGTTACATACAGGTGTTACAGTGCTTCATTACAGCGTATTCTGCCAATTGTGGCGTGGAAATATTTGAACATAACAAACACACATGAATTAGTTACTAACTTACGAGTAATACAATAATACAACGTCAAACCACGCAATCAATAGTTATTAGTTCATTGTAAGATGTCAGAAAATAATAATTATGGTCAAAGTGAATAAAAAAAATTATGCTTCATCATCTGCCTAGCCTTTTCCCAACTATGTTGGGGTCGGCTTCCAGTCGAACCGGATGCAGCTGAATATCAGTATTTTACATGGAGCGACTGCCTATCAGACCTCCACAACCCAGTAACTGGGTAATACGATACTCTTGGTAAGACTGGTTGTCAGACTTTCTGGCTTCTGACCAACAGTAACGACTGTCAAAGATCTACAAATGACAGCCGGGACCAACGGCTTTACGTGCTTTCCGAGGCACGGAGGAAACTCGCTATGGTAAATGGTCACCCATCCACAGACCAACCTCGGCAAGCGTGGCTTAACCCGGAAGATCGGTCTATGCGGCTGTAATTATTTAGCCACGAGCTCCTCACTTGCTTAAAGAACTTTAAATCTTTTCAGAGGTGCGGTTTCATTATTTTGCACGATATCGAATCTTATAATACCAGCCTGTAACTGTCCCATTGCAAGGCAAACAACTCTTCTGATATACAGAAGGCAAAGATCACCACGCTTGCGTTTGGTGATTGCAGACTTTCCTCAGGTTGTTTTTTTCTTATCTCAAACATGAAAGGACCAATTAATACAACTTCTAATCCTCAAAGTAGAACCTGCACACCTGCGAGAGCTCCAAAAAGTTCTCAATGTGGAGTCCGCCAACCTGAACCAAGCCAGATTGGTGGACAAGGACTCCCTTGTCACTCTGAGAGAAGGGTCATGCCCAGGGGTGGGACAGCAATGGACTAATGTTTTATTATTATAACTTTCGTTAGACACATTCATATTATGATTAATTACGGTTTACTCACGTGCATTTTTCGGGCTTGCCCGACGGGATTGTGACTCGCGACCTCGCCGCGTGATCAGCTCATGATTAAGGCTGAAGCCAGACGAGCGTAATTTACGCGGCTCAAAATGAGTCGGCGTAGTTTTTTAGAAGGATTTACTTACTAAATCCTTGTAAAAAATTTCGCCGACTCATTTTGCGTCCTGTAAATTACGCTCGTTTGGCTCGGCGTAATTTTTTAGAAGGATTTACTTACTAAAACCTTCTAAAAAATTACGCCGACTCATTTAAATTACGCTCGTCTGGCTTCAGCCTTAGGGCTCCGTTTGAGTCCGAAACTAGTCGGGCAATCTCAAGTGAGTAAACCGTAATCACACTAATATTCTAAAGGCGAAAGTTTGTGAGTGTATGTGTTTGTATGTTTGTTACTTCTTCACTCTCAAACGGATGGACCAGTTTTGATAAAATTTGGTATGAAGGTAGCTGACATCCTGGATTAACACATAGGCTACTTTTATCCCGAAAAAAGCGTGTACCACCGCGGGGCACAGCTAGTTAATCATAAATATGGACTAATGTTTGTTTATTTATTTTATTTTCTTCCATCCTTCTATATTAGAGTCCCTTGTGAAGTAGTAATATGGTATGTCTACACCCGTGCGCTTTCATGTTCATCTTGCGCTTTCAGCTTTCAATTCCTCTTGCGTCAAGCGCATGTAATATTGATTGCCGTAAGACGCATGCAGCTTATCGTCTACACCGGTGCGCCTCGGTCAGTCGTCAGTCTACATACAATAGCTATGTCTACACCAGTGCGCTTTCATGTTCATCTTGCGTCTTCGTCTGAAGCATGCGTGAAGTGCCATAGCGCATGCAATAGCGCATACCTTAATACTATTTCGACAAAAGCGCATGCCCCTAGCGCACGCTAATCCGTCTATTGTTTGTCGACTGACGATTGACCGAGGCGCACCGGTGTAGACGATAAACTGCATGCGTCTTATGGCAATCAATATTGTATGCGCTTGACGTAAGAGAAATTGAAAGTTGAAAGCGCAAGATGAACATGAAAGCGCACGGGTGTAGACATACCAAATCGGCTTGCGAGCCAGATGTTGCTAAAGCATTCATTTGAGGACCCATAATATAACTTTACAATATGCGTCCTACACATAAAAAAAAAACATTCCATTCTTCAAGTAAATAAATATCGTAATGAATTCTCTAACAAAGCTAGCCTTCGCCTCGTATTTCATTGAAACTTTTTCTCTCTAACTAATCCTGAACGTAGCCAATTGAATAAGCCAATTGGTTGCAGATTTGATTAGCTTTACCTAGAAAATAATTTAGTTCTTCGTTTTCTTAGAAAATCTAGAGTTATGTTGATATAAATGAGTCTATTGAAGCAACAGCTATAGAGGAATGTAGGTAATAGCTCAATTTGCCGCTAGTTCTTTACGATCTTTGCTTTGTTGCTCTAGTGGTCGTGATTGCTGAGCGTGAGGTCCTGGGTTCGATCCCGAGGGGCCTGAATAGACTTGCTAACCTTAATGTATGAATTTACCGGGACTTTAGCAATCAAAATGCGGGACGTGGCAAAAAAACCGGGAGCCAACTGTAAAATTAGGTATTTTAAACAGTATTATTGAATGTTTTACTTAGGCATACAAGACTTATAACAAGTTACAACATAACAAAAGTTAAAAAAAATTAGGAAATATCGGGTGTAAAAAGACCCTTAACGATAACGAAAACTACATATTCTACCCATCATTGGGATATTTTTTTCGAACAATCCATACCTGGAAAATCATTGGTTTTGGAGATATTGAAGGTCAAAGTACACATTTTTTTTTAGTTTTTTCCAAAAACGATTTCCAAGTCATAATACTAAACTTTCTTCCATACAAACTTTATCAAAAATATCAATTTTTCCTAACAAATTACGCATTTGAAGTTACAAAAACGCAATGAATATCAGACGCACACGACCGCCTTGGCTCGGCTGTGTGGCCGCTGCACGCATGCAAACGCGCGGCATCGCCACAACCATAATTTGCGCGCTACAAAAAAAAGCGTTTTTTTTCATGCCAAAAAATAAAAGTCGTTTCCTAGCAATTATTTTTGGTCAATGTAATTTAGTTTGATGTACAGTGTGCGTAGATTTCGGCTATGTGATGGGTCTTTTTACACCCTGTATAATATGGTGTTCAATCGATGTGAGACTCGCGGTCGCGATTTCTCTCCACTCTTCTAGTTAAACAAAACGTGCGTTCACTAAATTCCAACTTCTGCCTGAAGGTTTAGCCGTACATAGGTACAATAAAACAGGACAATTTTCGTCCCGCACACGTCTTTCGCGGGACGCATCCTCTAAAGCTCTAGAAACGGAACGTCCCGGCTCTCGCGGGACGGTTGGTAAGCCTGATTCACCTAACTAAAGAAGTTCAGTTGCAGTGTAATTGTACTTAAGTTTCGATCAAAACTACGCTTTTCGTATTCTCTTAAGGCAATCGCTGTCAGATACGTTCGCGTGAACTTAACACATTCGAGTCCACCACACTTTTCATAGAGCTCATACGCCATCCCGCCATGCATATAGTTAGTGGGCCTTCCAGAAGGGTCTTCGGCATTATGTTTGCGCTAAGAGTGAACCCTCGAGGAGGGTTCCTGGCATTAGGTTAAAAACCGTGAAAAATACGCTACTACCTCGTAAAATAGTTGTTTGCTTGTTTCATGACGGTGAATTTTCCAAGAAAAACTTGCATTTAAAATGAGTCCTCCACGAGGGCACCCGGCATGGCGAATGCGAGTACAGGGTGCCCAACTGGAGGGCTCCCGGCACTGAACGTGTTAACTGCAGCGTCACTTCTGAAATTACGTGAATTAGCCTACAGGTCGGGTAAAGTGCTATTGAGTTTTTCAATGTGGAATTTCTCAGTAGCAACCCGGAGTCTGGGTTTGTGCCCGGTTGATAGAAATAGGCTCGCCTCCTATTACATGGGACTTAAACATAACGGCGAAATGAGGGGGTTCTATACACCTCTGCCCAACCCTTCGGGGATTACAGGCGTGATGTTGTTATAAGTTTTCTTTTAATAAATAAACGTTTCATTATTATCATCATCATCATTCAGCAGAAAGACGTCCACTGCTGGACATAGGCCTCCCCCAAGCATCGCTATATCGACCGGTACTGTGCTTCTCGCATCCAGTGGATTCCCGCGACCTTCACCAGATTATCGGTCCATCTTGTGGGAGGCCTACCCACGCTGCGCCTTCCAGTGCGCGGTCGCCACTCCAGAACCTTTCGGCCCCATCGGCCATCCGTTTTGCAAGTAATGTGCCCCGCGCACTTCGACAGTTTGGCAATTCTTCGAGCTATGTCTATTACCTTGGTTTTCCTGCGGATCTCGTCATTTCTGATATGATCTCGCACGGAAACTCCGAGCATAGAGTTACTAAATAAACGTTTACTGCAACTAGAATACATTAAGTCAGTGTATCCACACACACGGTTGCGGAATTTGTTAGAAAGAGTTACCGCGGCCCTGGAACGCAAAGGGCATTAGAAGGAATACGGATGGGTTTTAGTCAGTAAGAGTCTGACACTCCCTTCCGCTCCGCCCAGAGCGGAAGGAGTGGCATGATGATTACCCATCCATAAAAAAAAAATCCTGGGCACTGGCTACGCCTTTGTAATACTTTACCGTAATTGATTGAAAAATTATACCAAAATTTACATGACAATTAAGCTTCTCTTTTATGCAACGAGCCCATCAATATCGTGTTCATTTAAAAATAAAATCGATTCGATCTTTCCGCCTAAATGCCTAATTAATTATTTAGGTGAACCTGAATTTAAACCTCTTTTTAACGGGCACCTACTTCGTTTTATGAGTTCTATTTTTAAACGAGTATACGGGGCAGAGTTTTAAAACTTTTTGGAGTATATTTCATAACTGAAATTATGCCACTAAACTATTTTTTCTGCGATAATTCAATATAATAACAGGTTTTTTGTTAAGTTGCAAACCTACGACAGATATTGATCAACATAATTGAGCAGAACTAAGGACCACCTTAAAAATAAAACCGGTCAAGTGCGAGTCGGGCTCGTGCACGAAGGGTTCCGTACGATTATCTATAAAAATGGCAAAAAAAATCACGTTTGTTGTATGGGAGCCCCCCTTAAATATTGATTTTATTGTATTTTTTAGTATTTGTTGTTATAGCGGCAACAGAAATACATCATCTGTGAAAATTTCAACTGTCTTACTATCACGGTCCATGAAATTCAGCCTGATGACAGACGGACAGACGGACAGACGGACAGCGGAGTCTTAGTAATAGGGTCCCGTTTTACACTTTGGGTACGGAACCCTAAAAACGTAGGGTCGTAGTGGAAAAGTTTAGACTCTTGTTGAAACATTGTCTAAGGTGTTTAAGCCCTGTTTAGTCAAGACAGTTGGTAACCACAAAAATGTTTGGCAAGCCGGATACTATCTAGGCTGGTGTTCAACAACATTCATTCTCTCGTTATGATTAGTTACGGTTACTAATGGGCATTTTTTGAAATTATCCGACTAGTTTCGGACACAAACGGTGTCCTTAATCATGAGCTGAAAACACGGCGAGGTCGCTAGTCAAACTATTTCGAATTTTCTAATTAATTCTCTGGTTAAACAACCGTTTACATAAAGTTATAGTAAAATTTTGGAGTAAACGTTTTTTACCCAGAGATTAATGTTAGTGATATCAGCTTTCGACAGTATGTCTTACCACAAAATCGTGTTTGATCACTGTTTTGACCAAACAAGTAACCTTAACGGTCTAATTAACAGTTGTTAGATTAAACAACTTTTAAACGCCTTTTTTATTGATATTTGACTTTAAACACGGTTTAAACAAGTATCTAAACTTTCCTATTTGTAATGTTAAAAAAATCGCACCTATAAAACTAATCTATTACAAGCAACAGATAAGCAAAAGACACGACCTAACCATCTGACAGCCGGTGCCGCGTAAACTAGGTCAGTTCATTTACCTTTTAAATCTATTGTCGCAAATGCTAATAGCTAAGGAGGTGATCGATCATGCATAGTTAAGCGGGCTTTTATGAACAAGCAGTTGTCCGACCGCCGGCGAGTAAGCGACTAACTATCGGCTATTTTCTCGCTCAACAAACGTACAATAGATATAAATTTCGTTTAAACAAAAGAGATGCATATTATATTAATAGCTGACTGTTTACACTGCCGGCGTGGACTCGCTCCACTAATTTGTCGCTGAGCGACAAGAGCTATCAAAGATAATACTCGCTTAGCGATACTCGCTTGGCGGTCAGAACTCACGCCGAGAGACCAACCAGCGGTTATTTGCGAATGGTGCGAGTAATTGCCCATCGCACTCTCACATTCGCTTATAGCCCAGCGACAAAACTATCGGAACTACACACTCGCTTCTCGCTGCTCGCCAACTCGTTTCTAGTTTCTAGCTCTACTCGCTTCTCGCTCATCTTTGGCGGTGGGACAAGTGCCTAAGTGCCACCTACCCGTCATATGGAGTTATCCACCTAAATAGGGGGCGTTTCACCTTGACTGACGGTTTTCGTGGTACAATGACCTGTGACTTGCAGAATAGGAATTGTGGTCGAATTTTTGCACATATTTTTACGAATACCATTAAGTTATTTGATTGAGGGTTTTTTGACTTGATAAAATCAATTATGACTGGCGTGATTGGTTAGTCACTTTCTGGTTTAAGACTTTATTTTCTCAAAAAAAGAATACAATTCACTTATTATTGAGAAAACACGGTAAACTTAATAGTAAGTACTAAAA
Source organism: Amphipyra tragopoginis (assembly GCA_905220435.1). Classification (NCBI taxonomy): domain Eukaryota; kingdom Metazoa; phylum Arthropoda; class Insecta; order Lepidoptera; family Noctuidae; genus Amphipyra; species Amphipyra tragopoginis. The sequence continues at coordinate 11,068,354 of HG992011.1, forward strand.
TATGAGCATGCGGGCGGTACAATAATATAATATAAACTCATCTTTTAGAATAAAATCAATAATGTGGGTAGCATGAAAAATAAGATGCAGTATTACATATCGGTTTGCTGATAGCAACTCAATAGCAACTGACGATCTATGAAACAAAAAGAAGTGCATGAAAATTAATTAATCACTAGACTATTATGATTAAAATAAAAACAATCACAAAAAATAAATTAAAAATATTGGTTTTTAACGTTTTATCAGAATAAAAATTGAAAATGAGTTCTGCTCATCATTTCTTCCTGGGGATTGTAACGTTGCTCTTACGAGATGAATAGTCCATACACACATATAGAGACGCTGCGGGCCGCGCTACCTCATCGTGCCCGCACCGCCCTCTATCCGCTTCTTATGTGGTAAAGCTATTTTAGGTAATAACAATGTCGAGAGAACCTGTTAGCAAGACAGAATTTGCCACCTAATCCTTACATACAAAACTGAGGCGAGCACCCAAATTCCAAACAGGTTTAACCTGGAATTAAACGCAGGTACGCAATATAAATATCTATATTTAGTTACATACCTACAATAGCAGTTTTTTGTTGTATGTTTGTACAGTCTTCAAATGTACATATTTTGCTGACTCTGCGGTCGGCACGAACGCGCGTCATTTTCCTTAGGTATGTATACAACGTTATTTTTACTTTATGCGAAAACCGAGACACCCCAACAAGATTTTCATCAGAACTGCCTGAATATGTGTTTTTTTTTAGTAAATCTCCAAGTTACACCTTAGTTTATGTCGCGTTAAGTTCGCTAAAAAGTGTGAAATGCCTGAGATGTGCTATGCAGGAGTTGTCTAATACACGGAAACTGACCGAGCGGACCATTTCAAGCCTCAAGGTGTCTATTCCCGTCAATTGTTATGGGTAGAAACCTACTGAAACAAAATTGAAATTTATGAAAAAAAAAAAACAAAAAAAAAACTGGTGTAAAAAATATGTCAATCGATTCTCCTAGTGATTCTGAACAAACTAGTTTCAGGTTTCGCATATACTAAAACTAACCTTGTATACATCACTTAATTAATAGCCAGCGATTTAATAATCAGACGATTTAATAATCAACTAATAACTACGTAAACAACATAAGAGAAAGGAATCGCCAACCGTGTCTATATTGTACTAAACCGATATTAAACTTAACTACAGTGACATCAACTTTGTGTTCTTTTCCCTCCACACTCCACCAACAACATAAACAACTCTGCAAGTGTACGAAACCGTACAATGTTTATAAACCCCCTTCCACACACAATAAATCGAGACGAATTTTTGTCGCGTCGCAACTGCCGCCAACCAGGTTGACCTGAACGCTGTTTTGCCGATCCACTGTGTGGAACCAGGGCTAATCCTCAAAGGATCAAAGTACATTAAAAATACTATGTTAATCAAAGTTTAACTCATGGTATATTAATGTGCTTCGCCAGTTATGTACGACTAGCTTTCGCCCGCAGCTTCGCTTGCGTGAAATTTTGAATCCGTTAAGTGACGATTTTCCATACAAACTTTCATGATGTATGTATGTTTCTATTTAACTCCCTTAGGGGTTGAATTTCGAAAAATCCCTTCTTAGTGGATGCCTACGTTACAAAAGGAACCTACTGTCAAAATTGCAACTTTCTAACCCCAGCGGTTTAGGCTGTGCGTTGATAGATCAGTCAGTCAGTCAGCTTCTCCTTTTATATGTATAGATTTCCGACAACCGGGCCACGCAGGGGCTCAGCGCAGCGCATCGCAGCGGATGCGCGAGCACGCGCCTGTAGGCGACCGCGTCCGCGCGACAGCTACAATCTGCTGGAACCCGGGCGCTTGCGCGCGCGTGCCCGCGTATCCGCTAGCATGCTCTCAGCGACCTGAATGACATGACCGAGACGTGAAGAGCCATATTATACCATGGATTAACTGATTATGAAAAAAAAGTCATCATGTCGATACCATAAACGATTGCGTTGGGGTGAAACCTAAAATTATTTCCACGCGGACAAAGTCACGACCAAAACCCAGTATCATTATACCTACCTACAGGCGTCTGTTTGAGTTAATATCTTACTAACCTCCTGAGTCTCACCCAAATTAGTTGAAACAGGAATTTAACAAACTGAGCGCATTGTAAGCGGTTGTAATTGGAGAACCTAAATTAAACGTCTAACACAAAATGAAATATGAAACTGTATTTGATATGTAAAATGACTCTTATTAAACTATTGTATAAAATGTTTGTATTATCTGTTTCAATTATGGTATGTCTACAGCAGTGCGCTTTCAACTTTCAATTCCTCTTGCGTCAAGCGCATGCAATATTGATTGCCGTAAGACGCATGCAGCTTATCGTCTACACCGTTGCGCCTCGGTCAGTCGTCAGTCGACATACAATAAACGGGACCCTATTACTAAGACTCCGCTGTCCGTCTGTCCGTCTGTCACCAGGCTGTATCTCATGAACCGTGATAGTTAGACAGTTGAAATTTTAACAGATGATGTATTTATGTTGCCGCTATAACAAAAAATACTAAAAAAACAGAATAAAATTTATATTTAAGGGGGCTTCCATACAACAAACGTGATTTTTTTGCCGTTTTTATAGATAATGGTACGGAACCCTTCGTGCGCGAGTCCGACTCGCACTTGGCCGTTTTTTTTTATCTTTTTTGTAAATGATATATCTACAGATACCTACTATAGAAACTCAACATATACGCAAGTGTGTATGATTTCAATTTAGATATTATTGAATCGATTTATTTACCTCAAAATTTCTGTTTTTATTGATTTAATATGAACATTTACTTCAAATTAGTACATAGTAAGTATTGATTGATAGATAAATTTCATTGAAGGCAATTAAAAAAAATAAAAACTATGCCATGGAGTTCTACTTTTTTTCCAGACGGTAAAAAAAAACAGCCGCTATATTCGATATTATTCGTCATAATTTCGTTATTCGTCGAATAGCGAATAAAAGTGTCTATTATTCGACAATGGCAAATAAATTGTCTGACACTAATAAAAAAAAAATAGAAACAGATTTAGAAAGAATTAAACTATAATTCATTTTAGTTCTGTACTATTAACAACAACGTATTATTGTCATTTATTTACAAATATTAATTTAAAAACAAATTGTTAATTTCATTGTTTTCTCAGAAATAATAGAAAAATCGTTAGGTTTCAGTAGGGCTCATACCGAAATAGGAAGAAAAATCGAAAATTTGGCAGGTCCGATACCACTAGCGGCATGGCTCATGGTTTTCGAATTCATAGGCCATGCTGTATAGTTTTTGATGTCTGTTAATTCGACTATTCCCCATATGGAATGCCGAATAATCGTTACCGATTATTTGCCATAACAACCATTCGCGGCATCTCTAGTTTCAATGCCTTTGTGTCGCATCAAATGTATGCTAATAATTGTATTATTGTTAATCTCGGTTTAATACATTTGAGCAGTTAATTTGTCCTGATTGCGTGTGTTGTTTTAATTGGTTAGATTAGCAATTATTGATTCATGAAATGTGTTCCGTGTTATGTCGCATTAATTGCGTGTTTTTCTTATAATTATTTAATAGAGAATATGGGCCCTGAGGCCTGATTCACTTAACTAAAGAAGTTCTGTACCCCAAGTGTGAGTTGGGTAGTTAACTACACGTTTCCGATGGGAACACCCAAATATTCCGAAATATTTTATTCCGAATTTGGATATTCCGATGTTCAAAAATCCGAATTTGATAATTCCTTAAAAATAAAATACCGATTATTAAAAAAAACACGAAAGTTATTTTACCGAATGTCATAAATACGATTTATTTGTTTTCCGACTTACATAAGTAGGAAGAATTAAACATCCGATGTGTTCTTGGCCCGAAAAACAGCATTCCGATTTGCAATTTTCCGAAAACAATAAACATTATGTCAAGCAATAGAGTATTAAACATAACACAGAAAGGTGAGCAGTTAGGTAGTTAGTTAGGTTAGAACTGCGACCCCCTACGCACGAGCCGAGCGAGCGAAGCGAGCGTGCCGCGGCAGCGGCCGGCGAGTGCTGGAACCGATTAGTTACATATACTTAATAAAAAAGCGCGTAATGGTGAGCAGTTGGTTAGATGCGACTGCGTAATGGTGAGTTTAAAGAAATAATATTTAAATGAGAGAAAAATATTTTTCCCACAATTATGTTTTTATAAGTAGGGAAAGTGATTCTGTTATTAGTTTCTTTTTCTACCTTTCTATGAATAAATAACTTGCTACCTTTGAATAAAGTTTAACCATTGTGTGTTAATCTGTTTTGCTATTTAGGTTTACTAGGCGTTTTAATTTCGGAATTTTAATTAATAGGTATTTTAATAATCGGAATTCGTATTTTTGATGTTTCGGATTCTTGTTGAATCTGACTTTTTATTGTTAGGTGTATTGAAACTCGGCATTTTGATAATCGTAATTGTAAACGTTAGGCGTTTTGTAATTTAGGATTTATAAAAGTAGGTTTTATGATTAATCGGAATTGTCATATTAGGAGTTTTAAACCATTCGGAATTATGAAAATCGGTATTATAAAAATCGGGATTAAGAATATCGGAATTTAGTTTTTCGTACTATTGTAGTGTACCCGTTTCCGATACGAATAGTTTACTACGATAAGTGTCAAAATGATCGCACGCGTTTTTAACGCGGCGTCCTACGTGAGCGATCTAGAAGCGATGTGAAGAATCGCGGCGCGACGCGAAAACAACAAACAGTCGATACCTACTGAAGTGGCCTACGTGACTAAACGCACGTGGAGTGCGGTGCGGCGCGGTGCGAAGCGAAGCGGACGCGATCAGTTGGCTTGATATTTTCGCGCGAACCGGATGCGGTGCCGTACTCACAGTGCTACTGAACGGCGGCGGCGCGCGGCGAGCGGTTCGCGAGCTCGTAGGACAAAGCCGCCGCTTCGCACCGCATCGCATTGAATTCGCGTGTCACCGCATCGGATCGCTTCGCAATCCCATTCGCTTTGAACCGCCTACGTTGGACGTCGCGTACCTAAGGCACGCCATTCGCCGCTAGAGGCGCTGTCTGAATTATCATACATTTTTAGCGTGACGAAACTACAGTAGTTAACGAAAAAAACTCAGACTTGGGGTACAGTTGTAGTTAAGTTGCGATCAAAACAACGCTTTTCGTATTCTCCTAATAGGCGATCGCGTGAACTAAACTGCAGCGTCACTGCAACTGAATCGGCGCGTCATGAAATTACGTGAATTGTCCTACAGATGTGATGATGATGACAGAAACATTATGTACAGTCACGAGCACCAATATGTATACAAGTAGCGAAATTGAAGTGATTTTCTCCCTAAATACCGATTGAATTTACGAAATATTTTAAATGCCATATTTTCGTATGCATTCGTAGATACTATGTAAACAATATTTCAAGCTTTTCATTACAACTCCTTCGTTATTGCAGTTTATAATTTCACGACGTGTATACACACACCAAAAAAAGTTTGCGATCACTAGCATAAGCTGATATAATTTTTTAAATTTAACTTTATCAACAATTGAACTGTTTCATTGTTTTATATTCGAAATCTATATTTTTAAATAAAGAATCTAAAAAGAGGAAGAAATCATATTAATATAATCTACCATAACAAAAAAGATTTCGATTTTTCAAAGTGATCGCAAACTTTTTTTGATGTGTGTATGTATACATATTGGTGCTCGTGACTGTACTAGAAGTACATACTTATTTTGAGAAAAAAGTTTCCTTACTTATTTTGAGTTCAAGCTAAATCGGCCTGTTAAATTTCCCTAATGGAATAACTTGGTAATATTCAGTGTCAAATAACTTTGTAGACATGACGCGCAGATGAGGTGTTGTTTATTCAATAATAAAACATTCTTTCAAAGTTTTGCGGAGTTCAGATATTGTGTGTGTAAAAATACATTTATAACCGTCATTATACGTCATTACATGTTCATGAGAGTTGGGTTCAGATCGTCTGGATTGTAGAACCTCTATGTGGGCAAAATGTCTGGATGATTACATGACTTGAAGTTTATGCCACATAAAGCAGATATAAAGAAAAAAGAAAGGCATCTAGGAAGTCTACAAAGCTCTCACATTTACAAAAGGTAAAAGGACGCTAAACTATATAAAACAACTGACATGGTTAATTGTCATCAAAACACATTACAAAGAAAATCAGAGAAAAGAAAATCAGTGTAAAATAAGATAAAGATATCTTGAGAGTAACGATAGAAATAAAAAAGAAAATTAATCGTAATGAGGTTAGTTAATAGACATACACATACGATGTTAATGAGGTTCCAGGGAAGCCACATGTGCAGAAGGAGTTATTGCCAAACAACTTTATCGTCAACGTAGTCCTAGTCTTCTAATATGCTTTTTGAATCAGGACTCGTTTAATATGGGCTTTGAACTTTCCCTCGGTAAGATCTGTTACACACTGTTAAGGCTTCTACACACCAAAGCCGCCGACCCGGCGGCTTTACCCGCCGGGTTATGCCGGCGGCCAACTAACGCGAACTAAGCGAGCGAACATAACGCAAAACAAGCCCGGCGGCATAACCCGCCGGGTTAAGCCGCCGTGCCGGCGGCTTTGGTGTGTAGAGGCCTTTACAAATGAATTATTAGTTTTACTTAATCTAAGGGAATCACAATTTTTTGTTTATTACGTGTATTTTTGTCATGAAAATCGCTTCTAACATTAAACATGCAAATTTTTCCGAACATACATAATATTTTCAAAGATATAGTGTGACGGCAACGTAAGTATATTAATATCATTGAACACGTTTCTAAGGGACTCGCGGGAACCCATGTTGTAGATCGCACGGATTGCTCTCTTTTGTAAAATAAAAACAGAATCTACGTTAGCTGCTGCCTCCCTTTTCGTTGGAGGAACACCATACTTCGTTCCTCCACAATGTAAATCTGCTTTCATTATCATCATCAGTGCTTATTCAGGGTTATCCTATATTATTTTTTAACAGTAACGTTATTAAAATGAAAGTATTTAAAACATATATACACTTGGGGCAAATAAATCGAGCCACTCCTTTTTTCACGTGTCCTGGTTATTAGTTTTAGTTTCATGGATTTTAACTAATTTGACAAAAAACTACCCTCATTGTAAAGGTTATCAAATAACCTTTTAGGCGATATATGTTTCGAATTGATCTGTTCCATAATAGGTACCAAAAATAATAGGTAACAATTATACGTGAAAAATAGAAGTGGCTCGATTTATTTGCTCCCAAGTATATTTTTGGAGTCTGTATTTCCAGAAATATGATGATATTTTTGGTGTAAATATTTCCTAGAAGCGTGAGTGGACCTGTAGGTATTGTTGTCAGGCCCGTGTCACTCTGCGGTTTAAACAGTATAGAGTAGTACTAGCTGTGGCGTGCGGTTTCACTCGCATCCCAGTGGAACTACTTCATGTACCCGGATAAAAAGTTTTAAGTTTAAGGTATTGTGCTATAATAATTATTAATATTTTTCATTATCTAAGTAAATAAAACAAGTTCGAAGTAAGTTTTATCATTTATTGTATGTAAGTATACAGAATGTAAAAAGACCCATAACATAGCCGAAATCTACGCACTCTGTACATGAAACTAAATTACACTGACCAAAAACAATTGCTGGGAATCGACTTTTATTTTAGGCATAAAAAAAACACGTCCGTTTTGTTTAACAGATAGATCACCCTTAACTAAAAAAATACTTAACCGATTTGGTAGTGATTTTCATTCGTTAACTGAATTTTATTTAGCTCAAAATCAGTGCAAATATCATCAAAATCGGTCAAGCTTAACCGGCGATATGATTTTTTAAAATTCTATTTCGGACTAAATATCCAGTATCTTCTGAAGACTATATTTCTAAACAGACAATTTATACGGGTTTGTTGCCATAGTAGTTTTTTGTACTCTTGAAAAGAGCTATCGAACGATAGTAAATTCATTTTGATTGGACATGAGTACTAAAACGCCCATCATCCTTTCGTCCAAATCCGTCCAGCCGTTAAGGCGTGATTGATTAACAAACATTCAAATTAACAAATTAGGTAAAAGAACGAAAGAAAATAAAAAATACAACAAAAACAGCATATGGGACACAATTTATAAAAACAAAACTAAAAGAAACACAAAAATAAAAATCACAAAGAAAACTACACACATCAAAATTGTCTAGGGATCAAGCATTTTTATGCGGATTTCTTGAGATTGAGATGTGGCTTTGTAATAAATTTATGATTTTATAAATTTATATGGATCCTTTTTGGTGCATTTCATAATTTGAATCAGGAACTGTGAATCAAATTCGAGTAAAAGATGAAAATCAGCTGTCAATATTTTCCCTATAAAAACATACAACGCATTGAAGACATTATTAGTCCTACTGTTTCCCTACTACTGATTAAAACCAACGTTATTATGGAGCGGCGACGTCATTTAAGCAGGGAAGAAATGCTCAGAGCCGTGGGAATGATAGAAGCTGGTTCCCGGCAACGTACTGTGGCTTTAGCTCTGAATACAAGTCAGAGTGTTATCAGTCGACTTTGGACACGTTACCGAAGCACTGGTACCGTGGCTGAGCGCCATGGAGGACGGTATCGCTGCACCACACGGAGACAAGACCGATACATTCAAATCTTAACTCGAAGAGCTCCAACAATAACCGCCATGATGTTAGCCGTGAGGCTTCATCACTCTTCAGGGAACTTAATTAGCGACCAAACAGTCAGAAACCGCTTGCATGAAGTGAACCTTCATTCCCGAAGACCGCTACGGGTACCACCTATAGCAATGCACAATCGTAGGATTCGATATCAATGGGCTCTTGGACACAGAAATTGGGCAGAAGAACAATGGCGTTTCGTGTGCTTTTCTGATGAGTCTCGTTTTGGTATGAGACCGGATACAAGACGTATACGACACTGGAGAACCCCTGGACGCCAACAGCGATTAAAATCCTGCCAGGAAGTCCATCCTTATAGTGGTGGAACCATCATGGTATGGGCGGGTATTTGGATCGGCGGAAGAACTGAGTTGATTTGGATCAGAGGCAACCTCAACGCTCAAATTTATGCTGAGACGATTGTATCAGACGTCATCGTTCCTCTACAAGCGCAAATCGGTCCCTTATTTCAGTTAATGCATGATAATGCACGACCGCACACCGCAAGAGTTGTAAGACAGACTCTCGCCGCAGCTAACATCAATGTCCTGCCCTGGCCTGCTCAGTCGCCAGACTTGAACCCGATTGAGCATGCATGGGATATGCTACAGAGAAGAGCTCTGCCGAATATGGAGGGTATCCAGTCGCAAGAAGACCTTTTTTTGTTGTTGCAACGAACATGGGCGGCCATTCCACAGCGTGATTTGGATGAACTCATTTTGAGTATGCCAAACCGATGTTCTTGTGTTGTTAGTGTTCGCGGTAGAAACACGGATTATTAATTGTTTAAGTTACCCAATAAAATTTTAAAGAAAACTGTTATTTCAGTCTTTTTTTCGAACTTTTGTGTTAGTGGTTCAAATGTCAAAAATCCCTTTATTAGGAAAATGGCAAATTTCTTTATTAATGCAAAGGTGACTTGGTTTATCGTTACTGTGACAAACGAAAACACTTTATTTGATGAATCCTTAAAGAAAATTTTAATTAATATCAATCAGGAGAAAAGTTATTGCAAAAATATATGTTGATCCCTAGACACTTTTGATGTGTGTATAATCATTCTAGAAAATTCATTGTGTGCCTCACGGCTGTGCAAAATAGGCCCAAGCGAGTGGGAGTAGGCGAGTGGGCACGCTTTGTTCACCCACATTTTGTAAAAAAGACCGTTGACGGACCAAACGAATAAATAATAAGAATAAATAAAGTAAAAACCGGCCAAGTGCGAGTCGGACGCACGAAGGGTTCTGTACCATTATCTATTCTGTTTTTTAGTGTTTGTTGTTAGAGCGGCAACAGAAATACATCATCTGTGAAAATTTCAACTGTCTAACTATCACGGTTCATGAGATACAGCCTGGTGACAGACGGACAGACGGACGGACATCGGAGTCTTAGTAATAGGGTCCCGTTTTACCCTTTGGGTACGGAACCCTAAAATGGACTTCAATAAAAACGTGGGGTCGCTTTTTTAATCATCATCATCATTCAACCAAAAGACGTCCACAGCTGGACATAGGCCTCCCCCAAGCATCGCCACATCCAGCGGTCCTGTATCCTGGTCCTCGCATCCAGCGGATTCCGGCGACCGTCATCAGGTCATCGGTCCACCTTGTGGCAGGACTACCCACGCTGCGTCTTCCGGTACGCGGTCGCCACTCCAGAACCTTTCGGCGCCATCGGCCATGCGTTCTGCGAGTAATGTGCCCCGCCTACTGCCACTTAAGTTTGGCAATTCTTCGAGCTATGTCGGTTTCCTTGGTTCTCCTGCGGATCTCATCATTTTGATATACGTCATCATACAGGGAAACTCCGAGCATAGCCCTCTCCAATTATGCGTCGTTTGGTCGGTGCTAATCAACGTTGAACCAAATTAAAAGCACCAACTTCCGAAAGTGTAAGTTTTATAAAATGGTAATTATTTTACTCCTTTCTGATTTTTAAAGTCTGCTCCTTCTTTTTAGGGTTCCGTACCCAAAGGGTAAAACGGGACCCTATTACTAAGACTCCGCTGTCCGTCCGTCTATCCGTCTGTCTGTCTATCACCAGGCTCATCTCATGAACCGTGATAGTTAGGCAGTTGAAATGTTCACAGATGATGACATGTATTTCTGTTGCCGCTATAACAACAAATACTAAAAAACAGAATAAAATAAATATTTAAGGGGGCTCCCATACAACAAACGTGTTTTTTTGCCGTTTTTATAGATAATGGTAAGGAATCCTTCGTGCGCGAGTCCCGCACTTGACCGGTTTCTTTAATTAATATTTTTTAGCGCCACAACAAATCTAGTACAAAAAACTCTTCAGGAATAGGCAGACATGATGTTATCTATGTGTTCATTATATCAACAGTAGCCCAAGAGACTTGCACTCATATCGAGACACGGCTCTAGGCTATCACTGCTTAAAACTGCTGAAAATCAACAAGATCTATATGTGACAAGAGATATGTGTATAATATCTCAATCATAGCTGATTCGCTGTTAGTCGTTGAGGAGTTCCCATAATTAAAGATATCCTTTTTTTAAAAGAGTAACCATGGAGTTTCTTGCCGGCTCTTCTCCATAGGAAACGACTAATTGGAACCGTGCACCTAAATTCGACTTTTTATAAGCGCCTGTTGGTTTATGTGAATTTTTTTTTTTGATTTGATTTGAATTAGGTATCTCGTTAACGTCGGCGATTGGTGAAAACCTCGTTATTGCCAAAAGCAAAATTTTACAGGAGACTGAAAAAACCGTTTCATAAAAAAAAATTGTAAGGAACTTCACTGTTTTTTTTTTGTCGTATTATAAATGAACCTACTACATCATGTAATTAATATTTGAACATGAATTCCCGACAGGATTTTTTAAATCTCGAAATATTTTTTTCCTGGTAACCTCATTTTGTCAAATGCGAATTACGAGGTTTTCTTGGAAATAATTAGGAGTTTTGTCTTTAGCTACAGGGTTATCAGCAGATAAACATTATCCAAAACTAGCTTTTGCCCGCAGCTTCGCTTGCGTGAAATTTTGAACCCGATATGTGACGATTTTCCATACAAACTTTCATCCTATATTTAATTCCAATGGGGGTTGAATTTCAAAAAATCCTTCCTTATTCCTTGTCTACATTATAAAGGAAACCTCTGTGCAAAATTTCAGCTTTCTAGGTCCAAGGGTTTGGGATGGGCGTTGATGAGTTAGTCAGTCAGTCAGGACTTTTCTTTTTATTTATACAGGGTGTCCCTGGAAGTATGGATCAAATCGAATAGGGGCGTGGGCAAGGTCATTTCAAAACTTGTAGTAGTAAAAAATTTAATAAAAATGTTGCCAGATCAAAAAAGCCTTTGCAGTAAATGTTTTTTCTTATTGAACACATGTTTTCTAGCTACGTAAAAGTATTACCACAAGAAAGGCCTACTGTTCGCCAAAGTCCTGAAAAAAAATGACAGCTCTGATAGTTTTTTTATGTATTTTTTTCTATACGAAGTGATTGAAAAAAAAAACAATAATTGGTCGTAACTTTTGAACCGTAAAAAATTGCACCAACATTCTCAGGGTTAAAAAGTTTGGAAATGACATTGGCCACGCCCCTACTCGATTTGATCCATACTTCCAGGGACACCCTGTATAGATCAACTTCTTATTTGCATTGAAATTGAACTCTTCCAGTCGTAAATACGGGTTGATTGGTTGGTTGCAGTCAAAAATTTTCTATCAGCCAAACCCGGTAACATTTTGATTGACCTGGGAATTGATTCCAGGACCAAAGAGGTGATTTTTAGTTCTTGCTATCTAATCTGACATTCCCGCTGCACCTCTCATGTGGTAATATTGACATAATTACTACCCCTTTGATGGGCAAATTGGTAATCGTAGATGCTGTTAGTGCAAACACAGGTAGGTACTACTATAATAATAATAATAATAACTGGCAACACTGAGTGTCACAAACATCACAAAAATTTTCTTCATCATTTTAAATTATATTTTACAATCATATTACTCCGAAAAGTGTATACCACTCTTAATAACGAAAATAAATATCAAAACTATTTGAACAATATATATAAATTTAAATAAATGGCAGAAACCAAGCAAAGACCAAAAAAAATATTTTACACGCAGATGATGACATATGTCACCCCACCAATTACGAACCAAGATCACAAGCTCGTGCCAGAAACTACTACGCACACCCACCACCTCCGGACTCGTCGCCGAGCTCCGCCTCACAGCAGCAGGAATTGGACCCAGCCCCGCCCGCTGCTGCAGTAGCGTCGAGCTCCAGCGACGAGTATTTCTCCCCGCCGTCGTCGCCGCCACCTGCACGCCGCCGGGGAGGAGCCCGGCCGCCAGCCTGCTTAGGGCCCCGAGGCCAACCGGCCCCGAACAGGGTCCCCGCTGCTGGTGGAAATGTGTCGCGCATGCGATGGACTCAGTCCATTAATGAGAACGTCATGCGCGCATATTATGGGGCTACAGAGGGGGGAATTAACCTTACTGCGTACCGAGATAGGATGCTGTCTTTGTTTCAGGTGCTTGAGCCAGCCATCAACGTTTCGACCCAGCGACTGTCGGATCAGGTGCGTGTCATCCAACGAAATCGCAGGTTGGACGACACCGTACTTGAGCGGCTTCGCTCTGAAGTACAGAATAACCGTACCGTCACAACCCCGTTGCAGGCTGCGGAGCAGCCGCAGCTTCCTGCTGTGTCTCCGCGGCCCATTCATGTTGATGAGGCAGGTGACGGTGAGGTTATTGTAGTAAGTAACCAGTGCAGTGACGAATTGAGGAGCGCTCTGGAGGGTGCGATTTTGGAATATCGGGCCACACCGCCAGAACTAAAACCACGCTTGCCGCGTTTGCCCATGCATAAAAAGAATCGGGCGCTGGTGTGTGCTCTGGATTCGCTGCTGTCAAACTATTTTGATGGCAGCAAAGACCTCGGCGATACCCACTCGATCCTGTACTGCGCGGCGATTGCGGCATGTCGTGTAGCTAACGTTAAACTTACAGAAAATGAACGAGCTACACGACCGAAACCCGCCGTACCGGCTTGGCAGTACAGGATTGAACGTCGTATCGACGGGGCTAGAGCACTCATTGGCAAGCTGATCTGCTTCAGGGAGGGCAACACACGCCCAAGAGTGATGCGCTTTGTGAGGCGGGCGTTCTCGGGGACTGACATCAGCCCTCGAGATTATATGTCCCGTGTCACAGAGCGCATCGACTTCCTGAAGCAGAAGGTTTATGCATGGGCAAACCGCATTAGAAGATATAAGCGACGTGTGGAGCGATATACTCGGAATCGCACTTTCCAGAGTGACCAAAGGCGGGTATATAGAACATGGGAGCGATCTGTCCCAGGTGTGGGTGATATGCGCCTGCCGGATGATGACGCCATGAGTTCATTTTGGCGCAGCATCTGGTCGGTGCCTGTCGCTCACGCCGAGGGTGATTGGACGCGGGATATCGAACGAGCGTGCGAACCTATACCGGAAATGGGTGAAATTACAATCAGCCCCCAAGACGTAGCCACTGCAGCCCGTCCATTGCCCAACTGGAAGTCTCCGGGGCCGGATGGGCTGCACAATTTTTGGCTTAAGTGGCTACGTAGTTCGCATGCTCGCTTGGCATCCCAATTCCAATCGTCCTTGGAGTCAGGGTCGCTACCCCAGTTCCTTACAACTGGAGTTACCCACCTGCTCTATAAATCTGGTAGTGCCGCGGAACCCAAGAATTATAGGCCGATCACATGTTTACCGACGGTCTATAAACTCCTTACATCCATTTTGAGAGTCAAAATTTCTGATCATACTGATAATAATTCTATTCTGTCTCCTTCTCAAAATGGATGTAGGAATGGGTCCCGCGGTACTAAAGAGCTTCTCCTCATAGACATGACCATTAGCCAACAGGTTCGTCGCTCCCGAAAGGATGTGTCGACATGTTGGATAGACTATAAGAAGGCCTATGACTCGGTGCCACATACGTGGCTCATGAGGGTGCTGGAGTTGTATAAAATAAATACAACTCTTCGCACCTTCCTGATGTCATGTATGGGGCAATGGAGAACGGGCCTTCGCTATCCAGGATGTCGACAGATTCGGGGGAGAGGGGAACCCATAAGGATCGAGCGTGGTATATTCCAGGGTGACAGTCTGAGTCCATTGTGGTTCTGCTTAGCCTTGAACCCCCTGAGTACATTACTGGAGGGAACAGGGCTAGGCTATCGGTTGAGGAGAGAAGGTCAAGTTATATCCCACCTCCTCTACATGGATGACCTGAAACTATTTGCCCCCACTAATTTGCAACTGATGGAGTTACTGAAGGTAACTGAAAACTTCAGTAACTCTATCAGGATGGAATTTGGTGTGGACAAATGTGCAGTCATGCATGTAAAGCGAGGGAGGATTATGGAATCCGAGGGAATCCAACTCTCGAATTCCATACAACTTAGATCTCTCTCCCCAACTGAGACCTACAAATACTTGGGTATGTCGGAGGCTTTAGGTATCAGAGAGGCCGATATGAGACAATCGTTGATGGAGCGCTTCTTTGGCCGCCTGAATAAAGTACTGAAAAGTCTTTTATCAGGCGGTAATAAGGTGCGCGCCTTCAACGGTTGGGTCATGCCGGTCTTGAAGTACTCCTTTGGCATACTCAAATGGACTCAAACGGATCTCGACGCCCTGGATAGAAGGGTCCGTGCACTGTTGACTACACATCGGATGCATCACCCACGCTCTTCAGTGATGAGACTGTACATTCCGCGAAAGTGTGGGGGTCGAGGCTTTTTAAACGCTAAGACCCTACACAACCGCGAAGTGTGCAGTCTCAGGGAGTATTTTCTCCAAGCTGAAGGGGAGATGCACCGAGATGTGGTCGCAGTGGACGGGGGCCTTACCCCGCTCGCCTTGGCTAAAGAGAACTGGCGCAAACCTACAGTACTTAGTACCAATGATCGTGAGGAAGTATGGCAAAGCAAGGAGCTACACGGGCGCTTCTATCGGGCCCTTCATGGACCCGATGTTGACTTTTCAGCGTCCGTATCCTGGCTACGTTTTGGTGATCTCTTTGGAGAAACCGAAGGTTTTGTCTGTGCAATTATGGACGAAGTCATGATGACGAACAATTACAGGAAATATATTGTGAAGGATGGTACGGTTGACATCTGTCGGGCATGCCACCGTCCGGGAGAATCTATCCGACACATTATTTCTGGTTGTTCCCGTCTTGCCAACGGTGAGTACTTGCACAGACACAACCTGGTGGCCAGGATTATTCATCAGCAACTTGCTTTAAAATACAACCTTGTGGAATCGGAAGTACCGTACTACAGGTATGTGCCCGACCCAGTTCTCGAGAATGGTCATGCCACATTGTACTGGGACCGATCTATTATCACTGACATGACTATTGTTGCCAATAAGCCTGATATAGTGGTAATAGATCGGGCAGAGCGCCGCACAATGATTGTTGATATCACGGTCCCTCATGACGAGAACCTCGTGAAAGCTGAAAAAGAGAAACAAATTAAATATCTTGATTTAGCACACGAGGTTGTCAGCATGTGGGATGTGGATTCAGCAGTCATTGTCCCGATAGTCGTTACGGCGAATGGCCTAATAGCCAAGAGCCTCGACCAACATCTCATGAGGCTCTCGTTGGGCGGCTGGATCAAGGGCTTGATACAGAAAGCGGTACTCCTTGACACGGCACGCATAGTGAGGAGGTTCCTTTCTCTGGAGCCCTGACTATCGGCAGCTTGGACCTTGTTCCCGATGCCGGTGGGCTACTATTTTTTATATTTTTAAATGTATATTGTTTTTTTTTTGTAAGATATGTATTTAAAAATATAATTTATATGTATTTGTAAAATGAATAAACGGAATAATAATAATGCGTTTATTTCAAAAATTTTGAGACATTACAACAGTGTTGTCTCGACCCCTGAACTAGGACATCCTGTATGACAGGGGTCGAGCTTTCTCCGGTTTCATGGAACAGGTACAAGAAAAAATTAATAAATAAAAACAAAACAAAAATTATACTAGGCAAAAGGAAAAAAATAATATTACTAATTACTAAAACTTTCAAACTTAATGATAAATAATGGGTGACTGTGCAGATGTTTCGTGTTTTTTGCTTTTGAGTAGGGCAGGATGAGTTTATGTGTGTGGTGTGGTGTATGAAGGGTGGGGTGATGGGTGTGTGTGTGTGGTGTGTTATGTCTACTAAGTCAGATTACTGATTAGGTTTTCGGCATCGTCGTAGGTAAAACTTTCGAGCCAATGTAAGATTTCCTTTTTTATCTGGGAATTACTTACTTGATTGACTTTTTTATACTGGCTTATTTTGCTGTAGAGGCGTGGCGCTATATGGATGTAGTGCTTTCTGGCAAACTTACTCCTTGCCCATGCTACAGGATACCTAACTGTTCTTTTGTTTGCCGTCTGCAAGTAGGGAACCGTGAGCCGGTGATATCTCCGTAGGCATTCATATAGAAATATTTTTCTGACGCTAAGTACCTGTGCTCGCTCATATACTAGAGTGGTTGCGGCCCTGTAATTCATGGAAAGTAGCACCTTCAAGACTGCCCGCTGGGAACGCTCAACCTCGATCATGTGGGTCTTTCCGGCTCCACCCCATGCACAAATACCATAGCCCAGAACGCAGTGGCACAAAGCTTTATACGTTTGTATAAGAAGTTTGTGACTGGCAACATTTCTTAGGGTTTTGAAAATGAAAATAAGTTTCCTTGTTTTTTTTGCTGTGGCTGAGATATGCTGGTTCCACTTCAGATGGTCATCGATTGTAACACCTAGGTATTTGATGCTGTTGACTCTTTCAAGCCTAGGGCAGGCACAGGGTGTCTGAAAACACGACCCTCTATTACAGGGGAACGTGTGGATGGGGACATTAAAGTCTGCGCTAGGACTACCTGACTTAGACATGCTAAAGCAAAGGCACTTAGTTTTACTTGCGTTTAGTGATAATAAGCTGTCTTCAAGCCAGGCCGTGACTCTTGAAAGCCCCCGTTCACTAACCTGTGCCAGACTTTCCCACGATGTATTGCGGAATAATAGCACTGTGTCATCAGCGAACATAGTTATTTCGGCTTGAATGATTGGGAGATCACATAGCTGATTAATATAAATCAGGAACAGTGTTGGGGCTATTGTACTTCCCTGGGGAACTCCGTATGCACATAGGGCTTCGTCACTCATTTGCCCATCAATGCGAACCCTTTGGTATCGGTCAGACAGATAGCTTTTAAACCACTCCTGGGGTACACCTCTTACACCGACGTTTTCCAATCGACTTAATAAGATAGGAATTGACACTGTGTCGAAGGCCTTCTGTAGGTCGAGGAATATTCCAACACATTTTTCTCCTTTATCCAAGTAGTTCGTTATTTCCGTAGTAAGCCTGAGAATTGCGTCATTCGTGGAGCGTCCTGCTCTGAAGCCATATTGGTTATCTGATAGCAAGTTGTTTTTCTCGAGGTATCCTATTAGACGCTTGTTCGCCAGTTTTTCCATAATTTTGGATAGAGTGCTTAGGAGAGAAATAGGTCTGTAGTTGGTCACTTTTGATTTGTCACCAGCCTTAAAGATGGGAGATACAACTGCTTTTTTGAAGCTGGCTGGAAAGACACCCTGCATGAAGCTAATGTTACAGATGTGTGCGATAGGCGCAGCAAGTTTATGCTTATACTTTTTTAAAATCGATACTTTTATGCCATCCCACCCAGAGGCACTTCCATTCTTAAGGCCAGTGACCACCTGGATAACTTCTATCTCATCTGTTGGTGTAAGAGTCATCGAGTTTACGCAGCTATCCGACCTCAAAGCATTTTTCGCCAATGTATCTTCACCTAATTTTATCCTAGTCAGAGTTTTGTTAGCCAGTTCTTTCCCAATTGACGTAAAATATTTGTTAACTTCGTTTAAAGAGTTGTGGGGGTTATCTTCTGTCTGCAGCAATTCTGAGGCGCTTTTAGCGACGTTCTTCATGTTACACATTTCTTTAATCGTTTTCCATGTTCCTTTCATATTGTTTTGATTTTTGTCTAGTTCCGTTTGGTAGTAAGAGTGTTTTAAAGATTGGAT
Organism: Amphipyra tragopoginis; assembly: GCA_905220435.1. NCBI lineage: Eukaryota > Metazoa > Arthropoda > Insecta > Lepidoptera > Noctuidae > Amphipyra > Amphipyra tragopoginis. The sequence goes on from HG992011.1 coordinate 11,087,195, forward strand.
AATTTTGGTGCAAATATTCCTGTATCTTGAGTATTCTTTTTTTAATTCGTCGTTGTTCAGGGTCTTTTTAAGTTTTAAGTGCATTTTGTCTCTCTTACGTATGCATTTGACGACGCCTACGGTCATCCAAGGTTTTAATGGCCGTTTCTTCTTAGAAATTACATTTGTGCTAGAGTTTTTGGTAATAACACCCTGTAAAGTTGAAATAAGAAAGTGTGCTGCTTCGTCTACATTTTGAATTTCGAATAAAAGGTCCCATTTAATGTTATCAAGGTCAATATTTAATTGCTTGTAGTTGATGGTTATTTTATAGTGGTTCGCGCAGGTTTTTGAGATGTTCATCTCTTTCATATATAACAGGATTGGACTATGATCAGTGAGTGGTTCGAACACAAAAGTTTTGACACTATTTCGTGTTTTGATCATGAAGTGATCAAGACAATTATCAAGTCTGGTTGGCTTGTCAATTCCCTGCCTTAGACCGTGCGATGCTAGCATATTTAAGTAATCAGAAGAGTATAGACTTTTGTTATCGGACAGAGTGTTTATGTTAATGTCTCCCGCAAAAATGATATTTTCAGAGTGTATATCCAGAAGCAATTCGTTCAGTGAGTTAACGTAGTTGGTTGGATTCGTGAAACAGGGTGGTCTGTACGAAGCAATAAGTGTAACTTTATTGGCCTTGACCACCAGGCAGTTACCGTCTGCAATCAAATACTCCTGCACTTGCACATTGCCGAGGTTCTCTCTCACATATACGATAACACCATCATTTTTGTTGTGGCTGTGTTGGGTACTAAATTGCAGGTAGTCATCGATTTGTTCAATATTTGAACTGCTATCCGTCCAGCATTCCGTTAGTACAATGATGTCAATTACTGTGCCAATATTAGCAAGAAATACGATTAGGGAATCAAAGTTTTTATTAATACTACGGATGTTCAAAGCCAAGACTGAGAGAGCACTCTTTTTTAGGGCAGTGTCAATATATGCATGATAAGTTGACGGGTCTTCAATACTAGACTAGAACACTCAATTTCGCCAATATTTTCTATTTCGTTGGTAATATTAACGGTACCAGAATGGAATTTTGGTTTCTTTTGTCACGGAGAATGTTCTCAGGTAGTATGGAAGAAATGCTGTTATTATTCGATATGGTAGTATAGAAAAGGTCCCAGTTTTACCCAATCTAGTATCTGTATGTGTGAGTCTTTTAAAGTGCGAATAACTTGTGCGTTTAGTAGAATGAATAATGTCATGTAATATAGTGTGTTTGTTGTGTGTGTAGATGTTATGGATATGTGTAGCTACCCTTTTTAATGTTACCTGGAATGTACATAATAAAGTGAGAAAGTGGTACAAGTATATAAAATCAAACATGTTGGCCTGGATTAGACATGTGACAGTGGGAAAATGAAATAATAATAAGATAAACATAGCAATGAGATAACAGCGAGTTATGGATAGTCACAAATTTTTTTTTAGGTTGGCTATTGTTTCTTCATTTAGTATGCGGCAGGCTGTGTCACCTTCTTTCCTTCGTATGTAAATACTTCCGTGAGCGGTCCAGCAGAATTTGAACTCATTTACCTTCGCAAACTCGCGTGCAAGAGCGTACAGACGTTTGGTACTCGTAGTTAGATTTTCAGAAATGTATACTACTGCCCACGCCCGTAACATAATCTTAAGCATTCGACACACCTAACGCGGGACACATGCGGGGCGTTTCACCGGCGTTCCCGTGTGAGTTGTTCACCGATAATTCAGCCCTCATCAAGCTGTCTTCCCCCCAAACCTCTGCCAGCAACGCCCTAAGCCGAGATCCGAGTCCTACTGAGGTCGTCCTTAGTGCTGTTGTTGCTCGTAGTTCTGATGTTAGTGTAGTATAAGTAGTTAGCTTAGGTTAAGAATTTTACTTTCCCCACCATTGGCTGGAGACCCTTGAGATCTCGCAAATAGCTGATCGGTTATATAGAAACGGTCCGCAAGGACAATCTATAAGGAGTACAAGAGAAAAAAAACCCTCGTGGTTTGTATTCAAGGTGAATCCTGTCACACCAAATGAGAGCGAGGGCACGCCGTCGACACGACGCAGTCACTCCATGCGGTTGCATTTGGGCCCGTATCATTAAACAGCTCTCATTAGTAGATCCCTCTTAGTGAACCGCCTCACCATGCCGAAAAAACGCGACACAATTTCGGCGTAATTACGCCTGCAATGGTTTTTAAAATACCCGCAACACACCAGGCTGAAACTACGTCGCGTTTTGTCAATATAAATAAACTTAGCCGCCGAAGTTCGGTCGCGTAATTTCGGCATCGTGTGGCGCTACACTTAAGCTTAGATTTAACATGAGTTATGAGTATTTTTTTAAAAAGGTAGCTTTTTAACTTTCTGGGGCGTTATTTATTAATATAAAAGGATAGTATGTCTGAACTGAAACCTTTATTACGATCAGTCACATCATTCCAATGAAGGAAAATCACAGTCATAATTAAAACCTTTAAACAATACCAAACAACAATGAACAACAATTGCGAACGTCTGTCTGACACAAAGGTCGCAGCAAAAAAAGTACTCTGTGAGTGATGCTGAGTAAAGCACCGCATGCTGTTTTATAGACCGTTTTGACAGGTCGTGAACTACCGCCATGACACCATTAAATGTCTAACAATATGTTGTCAAATGTATGGAGTTCTACTTTATGGTAGCTGCTGTTGTCTTTATTGTCTTTCAACAATTTATGTTGTCGTTTTCTTTCAAATGAGAGCTGTCTATTAATACGTGGTCAGCTACACGCTCCATCTTGCTTGCGAGCATGCCTGCACAAATCAGTTTGCGCAGGTAAGATCGCACGTGTGGACGGCAAGACGGTAGCTCGCGCAGACCCGAAAGCGCGGCTTGCGCAATAGTTGACATGCTAAAGATTGGACTGTGCAGTCTTGGACTACGCAGTTTTGGCTTGCGGCGTGTGGCCGGTCGGTCAAGCCGTGCTTCAGTTCGGCAAAATTATTTTCGACGACACAATGAGTGGATGTGAAGCCTTGTATGGACTAAGCGTTCCAATGTACTACAATAACTAAGAAGTCGCACATCGTGACGTGACGAGCCCTCAAAACACTTTGAAGGTGTGTACGGACTGCGCGTTCCTGTGTTACGCGTAGTCGGAATACGCTGTCCACGCATACATTGGATACGCGTACAGCTCCTGTACGGAAACAGACAACACAGTACTGTTTGTACTTGCCGACTGACGGCGAGTTCCCTAAGAGTGTACGCATAGCTGCAAGTATGGACATGGCGTTCCAAGACACGCGTAACCGACTACGCGTACCAATGTACGCGCTGTCCGTACACACCTGAAGGTTTGCACAGTCGAGTATGCACGATCTTACCTGCACGTGTAGCCACTGTACGGTAGTCCGTCTTTTTGTACAGTCATGAATGCGCAGTTTTGGTCTGCGCAGGCAAGACGGAGCGTGTAGCCGGACTATTAGTGTGAAATGCTTGATAGTAATCCCTTGATTACAATCCGCTCGCGTCTCGCGTTTGGTGTGGCGAACGGTTTACGTCTAATCGTACTGCCTATTACTACACCCACGGTCAATTCTCTGCTTAGGAAGTTACGTAAGAGCGAATTAATATAACTGTCTCAGCAATGCCCCGGAGGGCTAAGCAGAAGTACCATTACTGTTGTATCTACACAATTCGTAAATGAGCGTATTTTTACGGAGGTTTCTATCGCCATTTACATGAGTAATTCTACCCAAAGACGAGAGCTGAGTTTCCTAACAGAAAAATCAACTACACTGTATGAATGGAAAAAAGGCTAGGTTCTTTGTTCAACTAGTCTGTTTAGGGTACTGTACCAAAATGGTAAAAAAAAAACCCTTATTGTGCGACTTCGTCCGTCCGTCTGTCTGTCACATCTACTTATTTCAGGAACTATACAGGGTGTAAACGAATTCGTGTAATTCCTTTAAACCACGGTGATCTATTGGTGACATAGATTAACCTTAAATGGGTATTTTTGAGAATCAAGTAAAAACAAAAATTCTAAATAAAATCATGGTTTTTTTTCCTGAGTCATTTTAGAGGCCCGAGTTAACTGACTGCAAAGAGCAATATCGCGTTAGCCGTACCCGCCAGCCGCGTCGCCGTGCTTTCATTCATTTATGCGTGGCACGAAATGTTGAAAGACATAATTTATTTTTGGAAAAATAACTTCTTTTTTTTACTGAATCCTTAAAAGGTGGTATAGATACGATTACTTACCACTACCGCATGAAAAAAATGAATTTTATTTTTTTATTCTTAATCAAGCTAATTCCCGTCCGGGGTCAATATACACTAGTAGTAGATCATGTGGTTTTAAGGAATTACACGAATTCGTTTACCTGTAGATATTGTTTCATGATGAAAAATGTCTGTAAAAATACTTCCCCCTTATCTCCGAAGTTTGCGAAGCGAAAAATCTAGAATAAATCGAGTTGATAGAAGTTTATGTAAATATTACACTCGTCATCAAAATAATATTAATTTTGAAACAATTTGAATTGACGTAGCACCAAAATTGTTGAAAATGATTTGCGATTTGATGAGTCAGTTGAATGAATGATTATGCTTAACATTGGAATTGTGTCAGCAAAATGACAATCCACAATCAAGGTTATTGTGATCGCTAATGTCCAACGATTGTGGAGCCAAGTCTCGAACCGCTACCACCACCACCATTTTATACGGTTTTTCCCATCAGAGGACTTAATTGTGCTTTTCACAGCCAACTTCTCACTTAAGCCGCATCATAATTATACACGCTGACATTTATTGGTTGTTTTACTAGAACAAACGTTGTTCAGACCACGATATACTACCAATCGAAAGAACCAAAAAAAAAAATAGAAAAAAAATCTTGGCTTGCTTAAAAAGTCTTATGTTGCTCAAACTTGTTCAAACATTAACCGTAACATTAAAGTACTCATCGCGGCAATCGCGGTAAAGTTCCCGGCAAGTAACTTGAACCATCATAGCGCCGACTGCGCAGGTCTTTGGTGGTGTCTTTTTTGAGTTTTTTTTAAAGACCAATGACGTTTTTTTTATTTAATGCATTTGAATTGTAGTAGACCATAGTCTGAACAACGTTTGTTAAATAACCAATAGGGAATATGCATGTAACTTTTTTTTTCTCTTAATCTATAAAGCACATTAATATAAACCCAAGAAAAGTATTAAAAGTCATATGTTACTATTATTTCTTGCTCAAAACAATGATTAAACTTCAACATTTTTCTTCTACAGTTCAAACGTCCTTTATTGTCGCGGTCATTATGTGACGTCATAATCCAAGATACTGCTTTGTTTACATCTCTTCTTCAGCCACAAATCAAATAAATTAAATTATTTCTTGTGCTTTATTCAAGCTGAAATCGTACATACTAACTTAACCTCAGTGAGAAATCAAACAGTTTGAAGAAAAGTTTTTTTTTTTTTTTTATAAAAACGTTGCCCCACACTAAGATTTCTCTTGTATCGTGGGTGCGTTTACAGACACAAATCTCACAAACAAACGCCCAGACCCGAAACAACCATCTGTAGGCCATACAAATTTTTGTTCCGTGTGGGAATCGAACCCACAACCCGTAGCGCAGAAGCCAATCGCTTAGCCACTGCACCAAACGTGTCGTCAGATTATTTAAAGATTTATTCATATGGATTTTGATGTCACTTCCGGCATTTTCGAAGACGACGCGTTTCGAGATTGCGTTCCGTTCCACGAAAAAAACGTAACATAAAATAAGTAATGAGTTAAAAAATGTAAAACAAATGCAATTTGTGTCTTGACTCCTATACAATGTATATCTAAATAATGAAAGAGTTTTGAATTACATGCATATTCTCTATTGAATATCAGCGTGTACATTTTGATAGCTGATAAAGCAAGGCTTGCTTGTGAGAAAGTTCGATTGATTCTACGTAGTAGTTTTTTGTTGGTACCCTTTCAAAAATGGAAAGTGAAAAGCAGCATTTTCGGCATATTTTACTTTTTTACTATCGAAAAGGTAAATAAAAAGTAAATTATAAAAATCAAAAAATCCGACTGCATAAAAACTGAACTAAAAGATGCAAACAAGATGATATGATAACGTTAAACTTACGTAGGTTTTCAAAAAATCATGCTATCAAATCATAACATGCAATCGGAGGCTACCTACGACTTACGTAATTCGCAAACTGACTAACTAATTATGTAATTCGAAACCTGACTAGCCAAAACCATAAGTAACCTCCGACTGCATGTTATGATTTGATAGCATGATTTTTTGAAAACCTACGTAAGTTTAACGTTATCATATCATCTTGTTTGCATCTTTTTTATACCTTTGTATTTGCTTCATGTCAAATACCCTATCTAATTAATCTTTCTTTATCACATCCTCATCTATATGAAGTATTTCATGTCGATATTTGTTGAAGCTTGTTTACGCCGGACGGACGCGTCGCTCCGCGTCATGCGTTTATCTTTCACGCGGTTCACTGGCTTTTATTTCAAGCGTGTATAATATAATATACATGCGTATTAATATGTATGGGGGTAACTTTGGTTATTGCTGTTATGTTTATTGGTTAGAGAATGATATTGTTATCATGATTAATACCTACATGTTATTTGGTCTTACACTGAGTTGCAAGAAAGCTACCATTAGGTGATCATTAACTAATCCGTTATTAAGAATAATGTTTCCATTAAATTAATGGCTATTGCATGAACACTTATTAGGTCGTAGTTCGTTCTTCATTTACTAATTATCTTACATTGAAATCATGGGGAGTTTGACACATCAAAAATTAATTTTAATGGATAGTTAATCATTCCATTAAATCTAGCTTCTTGCAATGGACTGAAGAGGTTAATGGAGCATTAACATTCTAATGCGAGCATTAAAATTTAATGGGCCTTTCTTGCAACTGAGTGTTAGAGTATTATATGTGGCTATTTTTTGATTTACATTTCCAATTCTAAGTTTTTTATTTCGAATAGGCACAGTACATACACTTAGAAAACGTCTCGACTATTTAGTTGCACGGTTCCAAAAAGTAGGTCCTATGGAGAAGAGTCGGCAAGAAACTCCATGAATATTCTTTTAAAATAATTTTATGTAGTCTGGTATAATTAAATTTTTTGTTTAAAATTAAAATTGTGTGAAAACAAAGCAGGTTAGGGTAAAAATAAACTTGAAGTTACAGCACAACACAACTAAAAATACGCGCCACTCACACTTATTGGGACAGCGCAGATATTTTTCTTGACTTGAACTCAACTTGAAGTTGCACTCAGTTCGGAAATGATCGGTTTTTACGAAGTTGATAGATGCGACTTCTTAACTGTTTCGTACTGTCCTATATTGCGCTCGTCCATTCGAATGCAAAACTGAGTCCGTTCTGTTTGGTTTAACAGCAAAATGAACCAATTTTGATGATTTTTATCAGACGACCGAAGAAGATCGTACAAATTGTGATTTAGTCAAGAAAAAAGTTATCATCTTTGACCAACTCCGATATAAAGAATTAAACACATTTGACACAGATTGACACATGACAATAAATGGTGGCCAATTTGAAGCCGAAAACCCACAAGGCAGCGCCACTGTAGACCAGAGGTGACAATTACAGAATGGGTATTAAAACAGATATTTAGACTATAGAACTGGTCTGAAATAAAATTTGAGTGACGTTAAGTACGTCCGGCGCACGCTGTGCTGTCAGCCCCGCTACCAACCTTGCTGACTGGCTATCCATTTCACTGCGGCATGAGCTATTTTCGTATAGCTCATGCTGACACCAGAGAAGAAAAAGATTAAATGTTATTGTTATGATGACAAATCGCAAGAAGTTGGATAGTTTCGTTGTTTTTTATCTCAGTAGGTAGGTGTCAAGGTGGCGCACCTTGGTGGCAGAAAAAATCCTGGATTATTGGTGAAACATTTCTCTTTTGTAAAACTAATGTTTCTTTTTAACTTTACTGTTTCCTTGTCCACAGAGCATCAGACCGGTCTCCGTTCGACGGTTCCTGCTGCTCGGGCTACCGGCCTGTCGACTCTGCTAGCCTTGACACACCTGATGAAGATGAAATGGACCCGGTGAGATTTGAAGCTTCTATGGATCATGTATGTAAATAACCGGATATAAGGTCTCTCCAATTATGCCTTACACCCTTGAAAGACAGATGGGTGCGCGCAATTATTTGTTTTATTTATTTGGGAAAATAAACGGTTAGAGCAGTTAAGCACTACATCCGATCCGAATTCGTGAAAATACGGATCTAAAGTCTAAAAATCTCGGACCGAATTCGGATATTGCTTACGCACTCCAAGCAATTCAGGGGCCATCTTTGGCATATGTCCAATTTGAATCCGAGGTAATGCGAAAGCGTTCATACAAACAGTACTACGGCTACTTCGGTTCGTCAATATTTCTTCCGAATTGGAGACTCACGGATGACGGAGAGAAATCGGATGACGGAAGTCGAATCTAGTGCGTAAACTACCATGCAAATAGTTCTATGACTACTTCGGAACGTATTTTCACGGATTCGGATAGGATGCAGTGCGTAACCGCTCTAACACATTACAGTATTACACAAAATATTTGAACTACAAAGTGAGTCGATAAATGTATAAGCAACGACATTTTCCACAGATTTTAAAAACAAGTTATCAAAACTAATTCGATGTGCGCTTACAGTTAGTTATATTACAATTTTATAATGTGACTAGCTGTTCCCCGCAGCTTCGCTTGCGTGAAATTTTACATTATCGAATACATATATTATAGAATTTCTAACCAGTAACCTAAATATTGAATTCCATGTTTCTTACTTCAAAAGTACCAGATTTCTCATACAAACTTACAACACTTATTTCACTCCCTTAGGGGTTGAATTTCCAAAAACCCTGAAACACGTGTACGTTTATTTCTGACCAGTAACCTAAATATTGAATTCCATGCTTCTTACTTCAAAATTACCAGATTTCTCATACAAACTTACAACACTTATTTCGCCCACTTAGGGGTTGAATTTCCAAAAACGCTCAAACATGTGTACATTTACTCCTAACCAGAAACCTTAATATTTAATTTCATGCTTCTTACTTCAAAAATGACGGACTTGCATACAAACGTTAATCACCTTTTTCACCTCCTTAGGGGTTGAATTTCGGGAAATCCCCTCTTAGTGGATGTTTTCGTCACGTAAGGAATCTACTGTCCAAATTTCATATTTCCAGCTTTAGTGGTTTAGGCTCTGCGTTGATGAATCAAATGTCAATCAGTACCAGTCTCTTTATATATAAGAAGATTAGGTAATGATAAGACTAAAGAGGCATGCAAAGAGAAAAAAAAAACAAAATACAGTCTAAAATAGTTAACAATATCATCATTCATCAGCCGAAATACGTCCACTGCTGGATATAGACCTCCCCAAACGAGGGGGGGGGGGGGTTACGCTGTAATCACCACGCTTGGCAGGCGGTTTGGCGATCGCAGCATGGTTGTTAAAGTACTCAGAGAACGCTGCTGCCTATCCTCTAGAGAATCCCTTAGTCGCCTTTTACGATACCCACGGGAAGAGATGGGGTAGTGCTATTCTTTAAGTCCGGCATTATACGAGACGTTAAAAATGTTACGGAGTAAAATCTAAAATAGTTTTATGAACAAGGCTTCTAAATTTTCCAGTCGGAAAAGCGAAGTTGTCAATATTTTTGGAAGAACTTGTTAATTGACCAGTAAAGCGATGTAGGGGTGCTCGTAAAATAAAAGATACGGAAAAACGGCAAATAGGGGGCGTGTGCGCAACCCGCGGCTTATAGTAGTTCTAATAATATCCATACAATCATATGCGTTGTTACAGAGAGATTAATTTTGTTGTAATTAGGAGACAGGAGGACGTTACTGACCTTCGTCTTGAAATAATCTCTCAGTTGCATTTTACGACACATATCAGGCGCGTTTTCACAACAACAATTTATAATATCACCAATCTTCCAATCACTTACGAGAACGTAGCGGTGCCGCACGTAGCTTTCTTGCGTAGCACCGTCTTGCGTAGCTTGTGTTGCGTAGCCTACGATTGCGTAGCGTAGACTTGTGTAGCATTGCGTTTGCGTAGCAGAGTCGCGTAGCGATGATAATAGCAACGGCTTTCAAAGTTGTATGCTATTTAGAGAATAGTAAAATTGGTTTACGTACGTTGTTTGACATTTCGTGTAGAATAAGGTTATAATGAGCATCAATGACGTGAGGTATTATTAAGCATATGGGTACGAGTCACAGTCACAAAGTACAATCTACCTATACAAGGTTAGTTTTAGTATATGCGAAACCTGAAACTAGTTTGTTCAGAGTCACTAGGAGAATCGATTGACATATTTTTTACTCCACATTTTTTTTTGTTTTTTTTTTTTCATAAATTTCAATTTTGTTTCAGTAGGTTTCTACCCATAACAATTGACGGGAATAGACACCTTGAGGCTTGAAATGGTTCGCTCGGTCAGTTTCCGTGTATAAGACAACTCCTGCATAGCACATCTCAGGCATTTCACACTTTTTTAGCGAACTTAACGCGACATAAACTAAGGTGTAACTTGGAGATTTACTAAAAAAAAAACACATATTCAGGCAGTTCTGATGAAAATCTTGTTGGGGTGTGTCGGTTTTCGTATAAAGTAAAAATAACGTTGTATATAGTTGGGCGACGCTTTTGATGACGGGCGATGCCACCGCCCGTGTAGGCGTTGCCCAACTATATACTTAGATTATAAAACTGTGGCTCAACTGTGCTGCCTGCGCGGCCTATGCCCCCATATACGCTTAGGCTAAGAGGCGTCATGTTACCAGAATGGATAATGTTACCATATATGAGAAGGTTCTTTTCAAAACTTGACTATTCCACTTTTTGTGTTTTTGCACAATTTGAGAAAGTAGTTTTTTAGTTATGTAACTATGTATTTAACCCGAAATTTTGTTGCATTATTAAAGACGACAAGATAAGTCATTGCTTTGTACAGGATTCAAAAATTTTGCTATACTATATTTTGAATAAATCAAAAATTTGAAATGGAATAATCTACTGATAGGGAATAATCAAGTTTTGTTACGAGCACGGTCCACTTGCTCAGTTAACAATGACAATTATGACATGACTTTTGTGTCTAAACTGTCAAACAAACGCCACGTAGTGTTGTGCAATCGTTCAAAATCAAGAATTCAGCTTTCTATATTAAAAAAGTAAAGAACATTTCTGACTGAAAAATGTAGGGATAAAACATTTTTTATTGCAATTTGGACTAAAATAGTTAATTAACTTCTGGATTAAACATATTTTTTTCCAAAAATGTATATTTGAAATGGGTTATGTCATTTTGAAGTGGAATAATCTACTTTTGACGAAATCATGCCTTTTTTTTTTCTGGTGTAACTATCAAGTTTTTGCTCAGTTTTATTTTCGCTGAATTTCAAGGTCAGCAATAAAAAAAAGAAAAAATATTTTTGTCAAAAGTGGAATAGTCAAGTTTTGAAAAGAACCTCCTCATATTATATTTCATTAGATAGAACTTGAAATTTTACAACAATTTGTCACATGATGTGGGTTGGTAAGATTACCATTCCTCAATTATACCCCGAAAAACGAGGAATACGCGATAAACGACATCCACGCGGGTGAAACCGCGAGCGACCCCTAGTTTTTTATGTGTATACAGGGTGTAAACGAATTCGTGTAATTCCTTCAAACTACGTGCTCTATTGGTGACACAGATTAAAACTGACATGATCACTAACACAATTATTAGAATTTAGAACAGGATATTTACCATGTTTATTATTTGTTGTGAGTTTCCGATATTTCGGCACCGTTACAAGCGCCATGATCACGGATGAACTGAAGTAATTGCGGGTCTCGGAAACTCACAAAAAATAATAAACATGGTAAATATCCCGTTCTAAATTCTAATAATTGTGTTAGTGACCATGTCAGTTTAAAAACTTATATCCTAAAGGGGTATTTCTGAAAATCAAACACAACAAAAAAAAAAACTTGTTTTTCTATTTCCGATTTATTTTAGAGCACCGAGTTTACTGATTGCAAAGAGCGACATCGCGTTAGTCGTGCCCGCCAGCCGTGTTGCCGTGCTTTCATAAATTTATGCGTGGCCCGGGAATGAAAATATAAAAAAAAAAAAAAAGTTTTTTTACTGAATCCTTATTAAGTGGTTTAGATAAATCATTTACCAGTATCGCATGCAAAAATTTTGACTAGTAGATCATGAGGTTTTAAGGAATTATATGAATTCGTTAACATTCTGTAGATAACACGAAAACAAACACAAACATAATAATATGCAATACATAAAACTTAATAAAGACATCACACAATATAACACCATAATTCCTTATTTGTATAAGGCACGACGTAAATCCAATATATGCGGGACAAACCCGTTAAGCTTTGTATCTTAAGCTATTGTTTTTACGTTCCAAAATTATTTGACACATATTTTCATGTCAGCGGCGAGGCTAATTTAAATTTATATTGAAGAATAAGGCCGATTTTTCCTCTGTTTTGAACTTAGGGAACTTTTATCATGTTAACAGGTTGTGTCTTTTTAAGAGAGAGAGTATCTTGTTATCGGTAGCGGGTAGCACTGGGCAATGTTGACAAGAGAGGGTAGTCGTCGATATGGATCGGCCCACCCGAGGTTATAAAGGCGGTGGTCATTCGACGAAGCGGGAGCTTTCCGTGTTGAACAGCTGAAGAAGTCTGACCTTTTATATCTGATTAGCTTGTCCTTATTTTATGATCTTGTAATAATTGTGTAAAGTAATATACTGTGATCTAGTTAATGTTACTAATATTAACCCAAATACAAGTACTCTCAGTGGTGGAGAGTCTATGTTGGTTTTATTTACTGTGTTTACCTTGCTCGCAATCCTGACATAACGATATTAGCTAAAACTGTAATGATAGAATCACCCCTGAACGATTAAATTGTTGTGTCATTTACATCAGAAGTGGAACAAGAAAAAACCAGTCCACATTATGATTGTATACCCACATGTAAATAATTTAAAAAAATCCAAATCCCCTGTAGACGGACTGACAAAAACTTGACTATTCGATTGATATTACAATGATGAGAAGTGTGAGAATGGGAAAATGTGATAAGTTCGGTGAGTCACAACCATTTTATTATGTGTGAAGGAAGTTTGATAAAGGAAATATAATATGAGTGGTTATTTATTCGTGTAAAATAAATATTAAATGATATCTTTGCTTATTCATGTAAAATAAAAGAGATGTTATCTGTATTTATTCGTGTAAAATAAATAAGATGATATCTGTGTTTATTCGTATAAAATAAATATGATGGTATCTGTATTTATTCGTGGAAAATAAATACGGCATCTGTATTTATTCGTGTAGGAAAATACATTGCAAGTCGTATTAGAGTTTGCGGTGAGATGCAACCAGGGTTGATCTTTGGCACCGCCCGGTTTGGCCAACCGGGGTTGGCCAAAGGCTTCGCCTGGGGAAAGCTGAAACTCTAACGTGGCGAAGCAATTGTTATAGGGCTGGAACCAAGGCGGGTGATGCCATGATATGGCTAAATCCAAGGCGGGTGATGCCATGTTGATAAAGCAGGATCCCAGGCGGGTGATGCCAAATAAGTTGGCTAAATCCAAGGCGGGTGATGCTATTAATTGATAAATGAAAATGCAGTGAAAATGAGATTCTGTTTTGAATTAATGTTTTGAAAAAGTTTTGAAAATATTGATATTTGTTTTTATTGGTTTTGTTACAATTCTTGTTGTAGAATGGTGCAAAATAGTTTATTGAAATTAAAAAGTAGTTTGTTACTTAATATGGTTTAAAATGTATTTTTTGTAGACGAAAACAGGAAATTGTATTTATTATTGACGATAATTATTATGATGACTTCCGTTAAAGATTAATTTGTCAAATTTATTTTTAAATAAGAAATAATTTGACTTATTTTCGTTAAAGATGTGTTTAATATGTATTGTATTGTTGTAAAAAGGTTGGATTATTAGCGCAATATAGAAATGTTATGTTTAAAACATCATGTCAGTTTTGTAATATGAGTTTGTGAATAATTGAGATATTATTTTAAGTGTTTATAATTATGTACTATGATAGTTACTGTGAATAATGATTATAAGATATTTAACCATGAAACATTTAGGATGTTTGTTTTATGATTTTGTGAAGAATTGAGATATTTAAGAATGTAGGATTTTGTGAATAATAATGAGATATTGAATCATGAATTATTTTAAGGGTGTACTATGAGTTTATGAATAATGAGATATTTAATCTTGAAATATTTTGAGTGTTTAACGTACTATGAGTTTGAAGTGTTTATATGCTGGTACAATGAATTGTGAATAATTGAGATATATAATCATAGAATATTTTAAGTGTTAATGTACTATGAGTTTGTAAATTATTGAGATATTATGTTCTGATTTTGTGAATAATTATGAGATTTTTACGAATGAAATATTTTAAGTGTTTATGTATTATGGCTTTGTGAATCGTTGAGATATTTAACCAAGAAATATTTTAAGTGTTTATGTATTATGAATTTGTGAAAAACTATAATGAGATATTTAGCCCTGAAAAATATTGTAAATGTATTTAAATGATTTTATGAATTTGTGTATGATGAGATTGTGTGTTTATATACCTAATATGATTTATTGAATAACTAAAATTTGATGTTTAACCAAAGTGGAACTGTCTAATAGGCATCTGAGATAGTATTTTATTGTGAAAATGTTGGAAATCTAATGTGTGTATGTTTGTAAGATTTTGATACGAGAAGTTATGAACGAATATAGAACTAGGTTGATACTGAATGAATATCAACTAGTTCAAGCCACGGGTGATGAGCTTGTTGGCCGTCGATGGGATAACAAGCTCTAGTCGATTCAAACATTCTTTCGATGTTCTTCATGTTACTTTGGTCAAAGATATGAGTAACCTGACGAGGTCAGAGATGAGTGATCAGGTGTGGCCGAGACGTGTACTGTATTATTTGTTTCTGTTTAAGGTCCGAAGGTGTCACTGAAGTTAGGCCTTGATGCACAATCTTGACGAGATGGGGTTGATGGTGCGTCAACCACCAACCACCAACACACGAGGACGTGTGTTTTGCAGGAGGGCCGTGTTATCGGTAGCGGGTAGCACTGGGCAATGTTGACAAGAGAGGGTAGTCGTCGATATGGATCGGCCCACCCGAGGTTATAAAGGCGGTGGTCATTCGACGAAGCGGGAGCTTTCCGTGTTGAACAGCTGAAGAAGTCTGACCTTTTATATCTGATTAGCTTGTCCTTATTTTATGATCTTGTAATAATTGTGTAAAGTAATATAGTGTGATCTAGTTAATGTTACTAATATTAACCCAAATACAAGTACTCTCAGTGGTGGAGAGTCTATGTTGGTTTTATTTACTGTGTTTACCTTGCTCGCAATCCTGACATAACGATATTAGCTAAAACTGTAATGATAGAATCACCCCTGAACGATTAAATTGTTGTGTCATTTACAATCTTGTGGTACCGAAAAAGCCAACCCCTCTCCACTCGTGGGTTTTGTGAAAGGAGATTAAAGGTCATGGCATATTATACCGGCACTGCAACTGCACGGCTGCAGCACGGCGTCGCCTCGAATTTAGGCTACGGCTAGCCGCCAGCACGCTAACTACACGTCGTCCGCGAGGTGCAAGCTCGCAGTGCAAGCAAACGTGCAAGACGGCGGAACGACGATGTTTCGCTGGCGACTCGGAGTCGGCGCGCAGTAAGTACGCGGTCCGCTCGCTTGCAGCGCGCGGTCTGCGAGTCGTGTTGTATGGTAGCGGCAAGCGCGCTGACTGCCCGCCGTTGGCTTTTTCATATTGACATCATGAAATATATGACACACGATTTAATGCTTTAATTTGAATGACAAGTTGACGAGGTGTATCGTCAGTGGGCCCGCGGATTACTATGAATTGAAACATGTCACACTAAATACGAGCGCGGACCCGTTGTAGACACGACCCACTCGCCATCTGTGTTTGGTGTGGCCAGCCCTAAACCGCTCTAATTCACCGTCATATGTTTGAATTTGATCACGTTCCATGCTAAGCTCGGCGTCTCCATAAACGTAAGGGATTACATATAAAGGATGGCCGCAGTTTCCTCCTTTCTGCTAATAACAACAGTACTGCAATCACCGAACCGTCTGTCAAGTATGGTGATTAAGGAAACATTCTTTCGACTGTTCATTGTAGGGGTGCATGAAAAGAGCGTCCACGAGTGACGATACTTCAGTGCGTCCGGCGCACCCTGGTTAGTCAGCCTCGCTATCAACCTTGCTGACTGGCTAATCTTTTCACCACGGCATGAGCTGTTCTCGTATAGCTCATGTTGACACAGGAGAAGACGAGAGGTGGTTAAGATGCCTAAGTTCAGTAGTGGACGGTTACCGGCTAGTATGATGATAATGGTGAAACCGCGAGGGTAGGGGGGTTGTCCGTGTAGGGATACAGACTACCGTCCTATTTCTAAAAGACCGTAAAGTAAAATTTTGTCTTGAGTTTTATAAACTACGTAAAAGCATAACATTTTCTCGATCGACCAGTTTGGTGCGTATTTTTCTATCATTTGTCAATTACGAGATCCAGAGACTTTTACTGAGACATTACCATATAATACCATACCATACCATATTGTTGATGGTCTTTCAATACAAAAAAAGCATGACATAAAAACAAAAACTAATTTTAAATACTGTAGGTAAGTATTAGTCGTGTAACTCATTAAAAGTTATACAATGAGCTTAAAGTAGCCCAATAATTTGGTATAATCAAAAACATCTGTATGTCTTCAGAATTTCTAGGGACAACACTTTCTACGTTTTTGCTCATAACTCAAAATTAGGTTTAGCCATTTAACGGCCTTTTAGAAATAGGACGGCAGCAGAGGCAAGAGCAGGACCTAAAGAAACCCTCTCGTATTTACGAGTGAGCTTATTTAAAATTAGTTGTCTTACTATTTTCTTGGTCGGACAAGCAGATAGTTTTGGGTCGGTTCACAAATAGTTAATAGTACGGTCTAAACGATTATCTGTGTTCGGAATTCAAAAGATTGACGGATTTGTTGCGACCTCAAAATGACTTTTATATACTGGCCCGTTTAACATGAATATCTACTTAGAGTACCGCCACACCCCGTGTCGAAATTACGCGATCGAACTTCGGCGTGATTATGCCAGTTTTTTTTTTATATAGAACAAAGAAAGAAAGAAAATACATTTATTTGGCACAGACTAAAAAGGCACACAATATAAAATAAAGCAGAAAAAAAAAACAAAAGAAATTAGCAGGAGAGTGTGCCTCACGGATGCGCCAAAAAGGCCCAGTACATCAGTAAGATGCGATGTTATTTCAGCCAAGGTTTATAAATTGCGGGGAAATAAAATAAAATTATAACTTTCGTGAGACACGTTCATAATTATGATTAGTTACGGTTTACTTACGTGCTTTTTTCGGGATTGTCCGACTCGTTTCTAATGAGGGATTTACACGGGTCGATTTTAGCCGTGTGGCAAGTCACCAGTCGCATCGCTTGTAAAAATCGAATCGACACCCCATTTGCACCGGTCGACAAAAATTGCATGCGACTTGTTCATTTCTAGAGGAACAACACAGCGCAAAACACATCTCATGCGGCGTGCGATAGCCTGCAACTGACCATTTACACGGTCGATTTTAGTGTCACCCGCCGCATGCGGCTTGTCGCCGCACGGCAAAAGTCGGATGGCACCCAACTTTGGGGCTTGCGATTTTAGTCATTTGCGGCCTAGTCAAATTGTCATGTAGACGGTCGATTTTCGAAAATTGACCCGTGTAAATCCCCTATAAGCCAAACAGAGTCCTTAATCATGAGCTGAACACGCGGCGAGATCGCGAGTCGAACTGTCAAGTGTTTAAAAATGCACGTGAGTAAAATAAATTTTAAAAATGCAAGCGTAATTACGCCCGTAATTCAGTCGCGTAATTACGGCATGGTGTGATGCTGCACTTACTAACAAGGGTTTTTTTTTTGGAAATTGCCCTTATTACGACCGATCACTGTAGCAAACTCGGCAGGACAAAATTGGCAAAAAAAAAAGATTGATTTTGAACCAAATTCTCCATTGCAAAATCACCAACATTACTATTCATTTCGTATGACAAGTTAAGGCGAGTATCGCGTGACATATTACCATATCAATCGCTCCGATTTGCGCCGAAGCCTACACCGTAGTATACATAGCCGTGTCAATTTATTTAGAGGCAGAATTATTAAATTGAACCATTTGCTAAATTGAAACGTATCGGTTTGATTGTTTTACAGCGAATAGCGATTTTATCAAACGTTTTGTTTGAGAATCATTTGAATGAGATTTTGCTTTCATGAATATTGGAGTTTCGAGTGGTATTACAATAAGATCCATTAGGTACGCTATTAGGGTATTGAAAGTACCTTACAATGGTTCTTTCTAGATAAAGTAAACCTCTATGCTCGTATTGTGCAGCGCTTAAGTGCCAAATGAAGGCTATTCTTCAAATTGATTGCCGAACATTTGGATCATACTACAAAAGTTTTGTCACTTGTTAAATGCATCACACTCCATAAATAAAAACCGGCCAAGTGCGACTCGGACTAGCGCACAAAGGGTTCCGTACCATCTACATCTATGTATATAAAAATGAATCCCTATTTCCCTTGGTCACGGAATCACGCGTGAGCGGCTGGACCGATTTCGTTAATTTTTTTTTGTTGTGTTCTTTTTTTGTCAGGAGAAGGTAATATAAAAGAAATAAAGAAGGTATAAAAGAAAATTTTGATATTAAAAAAAACGAAACTATCTCAGTATGTCCATATTCTTCATTTGTTTACCGCATGCATGAAAATGGTTTTAACTTTTTGTTACTATTTTGATTTTGTTTCTGAAGGTAGGTAGTAAGTAGGAAAAAGTACATTGCAACGCATGCCGAGTACAGCTAGTTATTTATAAAAAAACGACAAAAAATTATTCAGTTTTTTAGTATTTTTTGTTATAGCAGCAACAGAAACACATCATCTGTGAAAATTTCAACTGTCTAACTATCACGGTTCATGAGATTCAGCCTGGTGACAGACGGACAGCAGAGTCTTAGTAATAGGGTCCCGTTTTACCCTTTGGGTACGGAACCCTAAAAATGCTACCATTGGTAAGCAAAACGACTCGTTTTCGGCGATAGGAACCGGAAATTAGTGGTAAAGCAATTTGTTACTAAATCGTTATTTTTGGATATTTCGCCGGAAACTTAATAACCGTGTTTCATCCTGTTTTATTCAATATCGCAAAAAGTTCTAACTAAAAATAAAGCGACTAGTAGATAGTCGCTAATGGAACGACTGCCGGATGAAAACCACAGTCCCAGAGGAGTGATTTGTACTCGTATATCCGATTCATACGTAAAAAGGGCTGCAAAAACTTCACTAATAACGCCAGGCTAGGCGTTATTAGTGAAGTTTTTGCAGGAGTTACTTTCAGTTCGCTCTGTTCCCTTCGAGGGCGGAGCATACGCCACCGCCAATGGTTCCACCTTCCATGGCGCCTGACGCGGACGACGACGACGACGACGTGCCTGAAGTGACCCGGGTAGAGCTGAGAGCGGCGGTGAAAAGGCTTCAGGCCAAGAACACCGCCCCGGGGCCCGACGGCATACCTGGCCGTGCATGGGTCCTGGCTCTCAAGGCTCTCGGGCCCCGACTGGAGGGGCTCTTGAGCGCATGTTGCGAGCGGGGCCAGTTTCCGCTCCGGTGGAAAACCGGCAAGCTGGTCCTGCTGAAGAAGGAGGGGCGCCCCGCAGACTCGCCGTCTGCGTACCGCCCCATCGTGTTGCTGGACGAGGTGGGCAAGCTCTTTGAGAGAGTAATTGCAGACCGCCTCGTCACACACATGAATGGGGTGGGGCCAGATCTGGCGGATAACCAGTTCGGTTTCCGCCGGGGGCGCTCCACTGTGGACGCAATCATGCGCGTGAGGGCTCAGGCGGAGGAAGCAGTCACCCGGGGCGAGGTCGTCTTGGCGGTGTCTCTCGACATCGCCAACGCCTTCAACACCTTGCCCTGGAGTTGCATAAGAGCGGCACTCGAATACCATCGGGTGCCGACCTACCTCCGCCGCATTGTCGGGGCCTACCTGACACAAAGAGCCGTCATCTGCCCGGGTCGGGAAGGGTGGGGTCGGCGAGAGATGTCGTGCGGTGTTCCACAGGGATCGGTCTTGGGGCCGCTCCTGTGGAACATCGGATACGACTGGGTGCTTCGCGGTGCGTTCCTCCGCGGTGTCGGCGTGACTTGCTACGCCGATGACACGCTGGTCACGGCGCGGGGGAGGACGCATCGCGAGGCAGCCATACTAGCGACAGCTGGGGTTGCGCAGGTCGTCGCAAGGATCCGGCGGTTGGGTCTCGAGGTGGCCTTGCAGAAGTCCGAGGCCCTGTGTTTCCACGGGCCCCGGAAGGGACCACCCTCGGGATCCCACATCATAGTGGGGGGCGTCCGCATCGGCGTCGAGTCGACGATGAAGTACCTAGGACTTGTCCTCGACGGCCGATGGAACTTTGGGCCTCACTTTCGGCAGCTGATGCCAAAATTGATGGGCACCGCGGCTGCGTTGTCGCGGCTGCTGCCCAATCTGGGGGGGCTCAACGCCTCCTGCTGGAGGCTCTACGCGGGGATCGTACGGTCCATGGCCCTATATGGGGCGCCAATATGGGCAGACACCCTGACGGCCCGCAATGTCGCAATCCTGCGGAGACCGCAGCGGGCGATGGCCGTCAGGGTGATAAGGGGGTACCGTACGATCTCCTTCGAAGCGGGGAGCCTCTTAGCCGGATCGATGCCCTGGGATCTGGAGGCGAGGGCCCTCGCGCTGAGATATCGTCAGCGCGAGGAGGCGCCTGAGCGGAGTGAGCTCCGCCAGATCCTAGTGGCCGAGTGGAGAGAACGATTTGCGCAGCCCAGCGCAGGGCACGCCGCAATAGCGGCGGTAAGACCCGTTATGGAGGAGTGGCTGGAGAGGCGGCATGGCGCCCTCAGCTTCCGGCTGACACAGGTGCTCTCGGGACATGGATGTTTCGGGAAGTACCTGTGTCGTATAGGCCGTGAGCAGACGCCCGGATGTCACCACTGCGTCGACTGCCCTGAGGACACGGAGCTGCACACGCTGCAGGCGTGCCCTGCGTGGGCGACGCAGCGCAGTGAACTAGTGGCGGCAGTCGGTGGTTACCTCTCGCTTCCGGCCGTGTTCTGTCCATGGTCGGGAGCGAGAGTGCGTGGGAAGCCGTCACCTCCTTTTGCGAGGTGGTGATGGCAACCAAGGAGGGAGCGGAGAGGGAGAGAGAGGCGACGGCCACTCTCCCTTCCCGCGCCAGACACACCGGGCGCCGCCGGAGGGCGCGCGACGATCTCCGGCCACCCTAGTGTGTGGCCTGCGGGCGACGGGTTAGGGGACCCGTCGCCCGACCAGTAACAGGCCCGAGAAGGCGGCGCGCATTGTTCCGTGCGCGCCTCTCAGGAGGACGTGGGGCAAGGCCCCACAGAAGGAGAGGTCTGCCAGGGGCTGGCGGACCGAGGCCTGCCGGGGTTGCGGCGCATGCAGCTGCGAATCCCGTGACCCCGGCCAAGGGTCAGGAGAAGGAACACCGTGGGTTTTTAGCCGGTAAGAGTCCGGCATAACCCTTCGCCATCCCCGGGCGAAGGGTATCCATGAGGATTTTCCCACGATAAAAAAAAAAAATAAAAAAAAAAAAAAGGAGTTACTTTCAGTTAAATATTATAAAAGTTTAATTTTATTCGTCGTTGATCAGTTTTATATAATTTTTTAGGGTTCCGTACCCAAAAGGTAAAACGGGACCCTATTACGAAGACTCCGCTGTCCGTCCGTCTGTCACCAGGCTGTATCTCATGAACCGTGATAGACAGTTGAAATTTTCACAGATGATGTATTTCTGTTGCCGCTATAACAACAAATACTAAAAAACAGAATAAAATAAATATTTAAGGGGCTCCTATGGGAAAAAAACGGCAAAAAAATCATGTCTGTTGCATACAACAGACATGATTTTTTTGCCGTTTTTATAGATGGTAACGGAACCCTTCGTGCGCGAGTCTGACTCGAACTTGGCCGGTTTTTTTTATTATTTAACTTGGTCGCGGATTATACAGGGTGTCTTGAAACTCAACGTCATGCGGGGACCATAATATATGCTGGGGCCTAATTCTCCTAAAATAAATTGTTGCCAAACGCAATCCAAACAGCCTTGTTCCATAAGAGTATAATTATTTGCAATGGCGCCAAAAATTTATAATAAACTACCGAAATGTATACGGTCAAATGAAAGTATTAAATTATTTAAATCTACATTACAGTCGCTGCTAATGGAAAAGGCATACTACTCAGTTGAGGAATATTTAAATGATAATGACATATAACAACATTGACATGTATATATTTATCAATTAACTGCGGGCATTTAGGTAATTATTATTCACATTTATTGACATTTGTTATTGTTTACATCATTTTTGTATTTTGATTGTTATTGTCTTCAGTTTTATTAATTTTATTAATTTTATTTTAATCGTGCAATTTGGCGTACATAATTATTATTAATTTTTTTGTTTGACATTGATTTATTTATTTATGTTTATTTATTTATTTATTTACTTTAATTAAAACGGTCTTAGACCAATTACAATAATTAAAGATAGTAATAAAAAAACGATACATACATAAAAGGACAAGAAAAAATAATTCTAATAAACTCTTTCATAAATCCCTTACAGTACTTCTGACAGTATATTCTTTCACTCGTTCATGATGCATTCCTCTCGCAGTTGATATTATTATATTTAACTTAACTTTACATAACTTAAAATATTCCATTAATTAATTATTTACTATTAAAGGAGAATGCCCATTTTTGTATGGGGATCCGTACCAACTTGCGTCAAACCAAATGTACTCTCAAGAGTCTAGTTTTTATTTTACGTTTCACTACCAACAAGATTTTGACAATATTTAACCACATTTTCGAAATATTCAAAAAAGTTGTAAAACGCCTGATTACATTTTTTAGCAATTTGTAATAGTCGTGATTACTATTATTTATTTATTATATTTATAGGTATGCGTTTTAGGCCGCATTGCTGAGAAGTGCATTGCATAATATAGATATACTACACGTGCGCGATAAGTTGAGACCCGGACTACTTCGCCTGTGCCCGCACGCTTGCCGTTCTCGCCTATATTGTGACGTTACGCGCTCAGGTCTCAACTTATCGTGCACGGGCTATCTTCAATCGTATATTTCCATCCTTTTTATTCATAATATAATATTTCCATCAATCGTTTGAAATAACGCACTCCTTCTGTTCATATTTTCACGATCGACAAAATCTGACCAATGATTCGGGAGTAAATGCCTGGCGTTTGCAATAGTGACATAAAGTGCTGCTTCTGGTGGGTCTTCAATGAGCTTGTGGTATTTATTTAATAGCGCACAAGCTATTTTAAAATCATCCATTAGATGTCTAGCAGCTCTGTTATTATAAACTTCAGAGTCACTATCTCGATACGCCACGAAACAAGAGTCACTATCTCAACATTCTCAACACTATCAATAGTTATTACAGACGTAGTGAATTAATTAAGTATTCAATGAAACTACCAGAACGACTTAAACGCAGCAAAAAACATTGGTTCATACAAATATCAAAACGCCATAACCAAATTGACATTGATACTGACAGTTCCATAATTCGGTGTTCCGAAACATAGACTATACACTATATTCCAAAACTCCTTGACTGTAGGTGTTTTGAATAATATCTGAAATACGAAATACGCAATGTTTTTTTTTTAATAAAATGGTGAGATAAAATAAAACGATTAAATAGAATTAATTATTTTCTATAATATAATCTTGTAGATTTACTTACCTTGATAGCGAAAATAATTGACAACCGTAATCGGAACGAAAACGTTTTCGGAAATGAACTTTTATTATGATGGATATGCCATTTTTGCGGAAGTAGGTAATTGTTAATTATTTATTATCTTTTATTTGATATTTTTTTAATGCGGTTAAAAAAGACGGTTAAAAATCAGTACATTTTACACATAAATAAAACATTTTTTTCGGTGTTAATGTACTTGTGACGCCATGTGGTACGGGATATGGGCATTCTCCTTTCTACACCATATAATATGTGGTAGAACATAGTTGACATTCAATGTAATATAACACCTTTGTAAATTTACCTATGTTTCACAAATAAAGGATTATGAATTATGAATCGAACCACAACCGTCAGTCAGTTTTCGTTTTCGAAAACTTTCAAAATGATTGATTTTGTTTTTTGTGTCAAACAATTCGACAGCTTTTGAAATTGAGAACTGTCTGAGTGAACGGTTCGGCCTTGGTTCGGTTGTGATTGATCAAGATTTATTTTAGGAGAATTGGGCCCCTGGCAGTTAAGGACAGTTCAAAAAAGAAGATGATTATGTACTTTAAAAAAAAGCATAATATTATAGTTAGATTTATGAGGTAAAATTTTATTCGTGGTAACCTCGAAAGTCGAAACGATTGAACTTTTTTTTTACTTTTTGCCTGACATTCTTAAACTGCCCTATGGCTATGTCTACACCAGTGCGCTTTCATGTTCATCTTGCGACTTCGTCTGAAGTATGCGTGAAGCGCCATAGCGCATGCAATAGCGCATGCCTTTATACTAGGTCGACAAAAGCGCATGCCCCTAGCGCACGCTAATCCGTCTATTGTATATCGACTGACGACTGACCGAGGCGCACCGGTGTAGACGATAAGCTGCATGCGTCTTAGGCAATCAATATTGCATGCGCTTGACGCAAGAGGAATTGAAAGTTGAAAGCGCAAGATGAACGTGAAAGCGCACTGGTGTAGACATATCATATCAGTTGTTCCCGGCTTGACGTTTTGTTTCGGGATAGCCCGTATTTACGAAAGAAAAAACAAGCCTTGTTTTTTCAAATACCCTTAATAAACAGTATTATATTGGTCTATTTCTCTATATTTAGGTAATTCCCAGGCCAACATTATCCTCAAATAATTCATACAACTAATGCTTCTATTTCTGTTTCAGATACCAAAATACAGGGTGGTGTTACTTGGCGACGCCGGCGTGGGGAAGACAGCTCTAGTGTCACAATTTATGACGTCAGAATACATGAATACATACGACGCCAGTTTAGGTGAGCCACTTATTCCCGAAGTTTCCCGTACATTCCCGAACTTTTCCCCGGTTTGTTTTTTTAAGAATTATGTTCCTCCGTTTTATGGCGCCCTGGTACATTACATTTTTGAGATGTTTACCCAAACTTTTGAGACCCTCAAGTGGGTGGGTACCTTTATTTTGTTTTTTTTTGCCCTTTTAGGTCGAGATGTTTTAATTAAATTAAAAGTTCCTGACCTTGTATATTTTTTATTTAGATTTTTTTGTTCCTTTTTCAATACCTACTTGTAACACTCCACGAGTCCAAAACAGTTAAAAAAACAGATTATCGTTTATATTACTAAATTCCAAATAAATTAAGTCAGCATGAAAACTTAGGAATCGCTTTAAAAATAATAGCATGTGCGACTTTCCTAACTCCGAAGCATGATGCAGCATCTAAAGCATGAATTTTGCCAAATTCCTAGTGATATAATAAAAAATATTTTTTTACTTAATTCTTAATAGAATGAGATAGTTTAACTAACTAATATTTTGTTTTAGATAAGACGGACCGTAGCAAAAATAAGAACGGTTTGTAATACATTTTAAAATATTTACTTTTTTCTTTTAAAAGCAATAGTAATATCCATAATTATTAGTTTATATGTAGGTAATATAAAGTAAGCGTTTAGTTTTTTTTTCGTTTTTTCCATCACACCTTAAAAATACATAAGTATAAAAGATTTATACCCTAAAGCTGCATTTGAATAATCTTCGTGGACTTTACTAGGGATAAAAAATAAGTTTTTACTTGTCATCTAATGCAACTTTATTAGGGCCGATGTCAGCAACGTCAGATAATTTTTATATCAGAAATAAATTGGAAGTTTTGACAGATTTTCTTTACAAAAGCTGTCAAAATTTCATAAATAAAAGATATCAGACGTTGGTAAAAGGAGTTTAAAAAAATTGGTTATTATGATGCTTGTAGGCCAAAAATTAAAATATATCATTACTGGTTACTCGGTTTACATCCGAAAAGCACGAACTCTGCCCATCATTAAGTGACAAACGAAGAATTCGTGAAAAAAATCAGCTGTTCCATAAATTTTGGTAAGCAACAATGATTATTTTGTATGGAAAGTGGCCTAATTCTCCTAAAATAAATCTTGATAAATCACAACCGAACCAAGGCCGAACCGTTCATTCAGATAGTTCTCAATTTCAAAAGCTGTCGAATTGTTTGACACAAAAAACAAAATCAATCATTTTGAAAGTTTTCGAAAACAAAAACTGACTGACGGTTGTGGTTCGATTGCGTTTGGCAACAACAATTTATTTTAGGAGAATTGGGTCCCAGGTGTCATTTTTCATTAATTTTAAGTTTGTTGTTTAGTAAAAGTTGTTCAGAATGATGAGCAGAGTTTTATGGTTTTTGGAAATAAAGCGGCTAACCAATCATGCTGTATAAGAGCCATTACGCACTGTCGACTGGTCGCCGGAGACTTGGTCGACGGCGACTGTGACTTTCTATAGTTTAAATAGGTATTTACGCACTTGGTCGCCAGTCGCTCGGGCGACTACGCTTATGTTTTGGTCGCCGAGAGACCAAGTCTCCGGCGACCAGTCGACAGTGCGTAATGGCTCAAAGAGCTCTATAAATAGGTAATTAATGAACCAATATCAGTAGCCGCTTTTAAAGGAATTAAATCAGTCCGGAAGATTTATTAATCCAATTGCCTAGGCCGAAAATTAGGCTAAATTATTTTTTGATCTGTGAAAATATGGTTTCCGTCGTCTCACAACTAGTTTTATCACGCCAAACTTGAGATAAAGTAAACATGTCAAAATCAGGGCAAGCCTTATTAGGGACGTCATTATAGGCATTATTATACGGCTGTCGGTGTCACCCGTCAGTGGCACGTCGCTTCCGCTCACGCGGCCGTTGACGGGCGACGCGTCATATCCGACGCCATTGTGTTATTATGACGTAGTTAAAGCTCGTAATTAAGATAAGTCTTCTTCTTCCTGCCCTTATCCCATGTTACTTGGGGTCGGCGCAACACGTTGTCTTCTTCCATTCCGTCCTATCACCCGTCATGATATCACTGACACCCTTCTCTTTCATATCATTCTTCACACCATCCATCCATCTTTTCTTTGGTCTCCCTCTTCCTCTCCATCCATCCACATTTATACTCATAACTCTTTTTGTCTCATGCGTTTCGTTTCTCCTCTTCACATGCCCATACCAAGACAAACGGTTCCCTTTCAACTTTTCTGTCACTGGCGCTACTTTCAAACTTCCTCTAATATACTCATTCCTGACTTTATCCATTCTGGTCACTCCACACATCCATCTCAACATTTTCATCTCCGCTACATGCAATCTTTTTTCATCCGTCTTCTTCACGGCCCAACATTCCGATCCATACAGTACGACAGGTTTTATCACGGACTCGTAATTAAGATAAGTAAGATAGGTATTCGACTTCAATGCAATTAAGTTTTTAAAATACTGGTATTCAGCCGCATCTGGGGGATCTACTCCCTAAGCACGAAGTCCGTGGTTTCGGCCTTAGTTACGAGCGTTTCCTGCGATAGGGATATCACCTACGGACATACGATTATTTCGGGGTCCGAACTTCTTAGTTCATTCTTAGGAATGACAATGCGATTTTACAGTCGTCCCTACTACCGATGTGTTTTTGCCCGTCCAAAAAGTTGAACTTGACACTTGATTTGTTCACTCCTACGTTTCGGGCTACTTTCGGACGGGCGACTAACTTCGTTGACGGATTTAGGGAGTAAGCCCCCAGGGGCGCGGTAAACGGTGAAACACCCCCTTAGACTGTAATTTTGTGACCAAGTGCATTATTCTACGGTCGTGTCTCGTATGCCAGTTAAACTCGACTACAAGTATTGATGTAGTACATAGAAGAACATAGAACAGAGCCTTAAATAGAAAGTTCCTTGCTCAGTTAATTGTATTGGCATTTCAAATAAATGAACATCAAGCGCATATCCTATTCTTGTACTTCGTAGAATTGATTGAACATGGAATCTGTATTCTTGTTTCATGCTTGTTACTCTAAACTTGACTTATTTCGATATGTCGCAGCGATATTGTAGGAGGAACACGGATGGGTTTTACTTAGTCAGTAAGAGTCTGACACTCTCTTCCGCTCCGCCCAGAGTGGAAGAAGTCAAAGGTGGTGTTTCACCAACCTATCATTAACTTATTTATGATTAATTACGGTTAAGTCACGTGCATTTTTCGGGATTGCCCGACTAGTTTCGGACGGAAACGGAGCCCTTAATCATGAGCTGATCACGCGGCGAGGTCGCGAGTCGAACTGACGCTGCACCGCGCCTCGTAGCGTTGCGCTCGCGACGAGAGGGGCGCGCTCTGTTTCGGTATTGCTCGTGCATCTTCGTCACTTGTCGTGTCCGTGTTGTTCGAGGAAAGAGTGCCGGTGCATGCCGCGGTAACTGTGTCACACTCCAGACTTAACTCACTTTTATATGAAGTAGACTTCAGAGCTGGTTTCCAGCCAGGAGGCAGTGTCCAACCACCGTCTCTATTAAAGGGAATACCTACTTGAGTGCGAAAGCCGTATCATCGAATTTTGTTTCTTCGAAAACCTTTCAACGACATCTCTATACTGTGACGTTTTGTTACATCGACGTCTCGTTACTGCGATATTTCGTTATATCGAAAAACTGTACTGCGAACGATTTTACTGCGAAAATTTCATGCTCCGAAGCCTTGTTCAATCGACGTCTTGTTACAGCGATATTTCGTTACTTAGGAAAACTTAACTTCGGAGGGTCTTACGGCTATAACCAAGTAAATCGATTTTCTTTTTCAAAACAATACCTACATTTTTAACATTTCTTTAAAAGCAAAGAGCGCCATCTATCATATATCAGTGTTTAAGTAAAGATTGTAGATCATTGTAAAGTTCGTATTCGTACTGTTATGAAAAAGAAAATCGATGTACTTGATTATAGCCGTAAGACCGTCCGAAGTTAAGTTTTCCTAAGTAACATAACATCGCAGTAACAAGACGTCAATTGAACAAGGCTTCGCAGCATGAAATTTTCGCAGTAAAATCGTTCGCAGTACAGTTTTTCAATGTAACGAAATATCGCAGTAACAAGACGTTGATGTAACAAAGCGTCACAGTATAGAGATGCCGGTGAAAGGTTTTCGAAGAAACAAAATTCGATGATACGGCTTTCGCACTCAAGTAGATATTCCCTATTAAAGTTACTATCATTAACTGTTCATAAAGCTAATTCGGTCTCTGAACTTTTCAATAGCTAACATTTGCAATACACCACATAACAATAGAGATAATGACAAGATGATTGAAAAAATAAATCTCATACATATCATTTGTAGGTCATATTTAGCTTATCTAGTCAATAGTTACGGACTACTTATTGATACGTCAGTAAAATCGCCCTTAAGTATGTGTATGTCCGGCAAAATTAGCCGTCGTTTTCTTTTTCATACATAATAAACTAACGCCTGTAATCCCCGAAAGGATAAGCAGAAGTGTTCTCCTATTACAAGTCTATGTATACCCTCGTTTCGCTTCTGGTATTAAGTTCCAAGTACACTCAGAAGCAATTTATCCGGGTCATAACACAAACATTAATATCTCAGAAGCTAAGAATCGTAGCTTATTTAAATGAAAAGTATTTTATAGACTCTTAGAGGTCACTCGCGGCTAGGGTTACCATCCGTCCGGATTTGTCCGGACATGTCCGGACTTCTAGACTTTTGTCCGGACTTTGTCCGGCTCTATAATTTGTCCGGATTTTTTGGTTTCGATGGAATACGAGTAATAAAACTTACCTTACTTAATATCAAATAAGTCTCTAATCTTTATTCACTTCTCATTCATCTTAAAACAAAATATAAATCTTCTTTATCAATCAACTTAACGACTTCAAACAATAAATCTCCGTATGTTTGCATTTTGTGACTAAAATGTCCGGACTTTTATTTAAATGTCAGGCTTTTTGTCAGGACTTTTCAAATTTCTAAATGGTAACCCTACTCGCGGCCTCGCATGGATGTCGTTTATTGCACATTCTGTATTTTAAAGCTTTTCGGGATAAAAGTAGTCTATGTCCTTCTCTAGGTTCCAGACTATCTCTGTACCAAGTTTCATCAAAATCGGTTCAGTGGTTTAGGCGTGAAAGCATAACAGACAGACAGACAGGGTTACTTTTGCAGTTATAATATTAGTAGGGATTTAATATTACTTAAATAAAATTAATACAACTTCATAAATAGTCTCCGGTGATCCGGATTTCTTGCTTCTGAGTGTATATGGAACAGTTACAGTCAGAGTACATGTGTATGAGTGAAAAGTTTCTTGAAAGCAATGCAGATTGCAGCATACCGGAAGTAGTTTAATTGATAATGGGAATATTATCTAAACTTTAGATAATAGCCGTAGTTGCTTTAGATTCTTAAGCAACTACGGGCTAGTTCACTAGTTCGTAACGTATCAAATTCCATAAAGTCTCATAAAGTTTGGGTCCGAAACTAGTCGGGCAATCCCGAAAAATGCACGTGAGTAAACCGTAATCCTAACTAATATTATAAATACGAAAGTAAGTTTGTCTTTTCACGTCAAACCACTGAACCGATCATCCTGAAAGGATGATGGGCACAAATGTATGGAGTCTGGTACTGGCTCCAATCGGAATGATCGATACACCGTTGGAAAGGTATTTTTGTGTAGATTAAGAATAACCATGGCGCTAGTCCCGATTCGCTGTCCGATCGAAGTAATCCTGCTTGAAAGTTTGTTACATCCTATTAAGTACACATACTTTTATTGTAATTTTTCTCCATTTTGGCATGGTATTACAATAATTATTATTAATATTTTTCATTATCTAGGTAAATAAAACAAGTTCGAAGTAAGTTTCATCGTTTATTGTATGTAAGTATACAGTGTGTAGACGAATGTGTAAAGACCCGCATAGCCGAAATCTATGCACTCTGTACCTCAAACTAAATTACATTGACCAAAAAGAATTGCTGGGAAACGACTTTTATATTTAGGGCTAAAAAAACGCGTCCGATTTTTTTAATAGATAGATCACCCCTAACTGAAAAAATACTAAACCGATTTTGTTGTGATTTTCATCGGTTAACTGAATTTTATTAAGCTCAAAATCTGTGCAAATATCATAAAAATCGGTCAAGCGAAACCGGCGATATGATTTTTTAAAATTCTATTTCGAACTGAATATCCAGTATCTTCTGAAGACTATATTTCAAAACGGACAATTGACACGGGTTTGTTGCCATAGTAGTTTTTTGTACTCTTGAAAAGAGCTATCCAACGATGGTAAATTCATTTTGATTGGAGATGAGTACCAAAACGCCCATCCTCCTTTTGCATATACGTTGTCAGGTGTACAGAAACGGACATAGGATACCTTACATACCGAAAAAAAGTACTGTTCCCGAGGAAAACAACAATAACGTTCATAGATGGCGCCACGTGTCTTTCGAATCACGATTGAATCATATTATTATAAAAACTTTAGTAGTGTGTTAAGAGTTTTTTTTGAGCTTAATTAACGCGAGCGATGCCGGGGGCAAAGCTAGTTAATCATAAATAAGTCCATAAAGCTTACAATTTGTGACGGGCATAACAACAATTAAAAAAAACCATTTAAACCATTTATTTTGCCACACACACAAGATATAATATAAAACAGTAATGCAACACATTTAAAAGATATAATCGGTGTGTGGCAAGGAATCCAGCTCAGTATTCGCTGTGCGTAAGTACAGCACAGCACTGATTTTCAGCTGGTCCCTGCCATTTTTGTATCAAAATAATATATTATACGCGCACTTCATGCAATACGCAAATAAGCAAACAAACCAAAAATAAAGATAACAAAAAAAAAAAAAAAAACACAATTATCTCAAAAGTGGGTACAGCAACAATCATAACGTAATGGTACCAAGAAAATGTGAATCGACCCACAGTACAGGGCACCATGGCCAGACTCAACACAAAAAACTGCACATAAAATGGCTAACAGATACACAAGGCCGCTATTGTAATTTTTGAATGCACAATAATTGTCCGTCATGGAATTATCACCGGGCGTAAACCCAAATGGTGTATAATAGCCGATTGACGAAAGTCTTAGCGAACCTACACATGTTGTTCACTCTACTATGCGTATTATCTAATCCGTCGATATCATAATAATATTATAATGACGTCATCGACGCCGTGTCTGTCGATAGCATGTCCCTTCCGCCAGTCAGACGCGTGACGTGTCATATCCGCTGCATTACCTGTCACAACAAGGTGAGACGTGTCGATACAATTATAGGGATATGATTTTATATCACTTTGTCTCTTTTACTAGAATTTTGTTCTATAGTCAATTTATAAAATGGGGAGGAGCTCGTGGCTAAATAGTTACAGCCGCATAGACCGATCTTCCGGGTTAAGCCACGCTTGCCGAGGTTGGTCTGTGGATGGGTGACCATTTACCATCGCGAGTTTCCTCCGTGCCTCGGAAAGCACGTAAAGCCGTTGGTCCCGGCTGTCATTTGTAGATCTTTGACAGTCGTTACTGTTGGTCAGAAGCCAGAAAGTCTGACATCCAGTCTTACCAAGAGTATCGTATTACCCAGTTACTGGGTTGTGGAGGTCTGATAGGCAGTCGCTCCATGTAAAATGCTCATATTCAGCTGCATCCGGTTCGACTGGAAGCCGACCCCAACATAGTTGGGAAAAGGCTAGGCTGATGATGATTTCACGTATTCACAACAACGGCTTACGTCATTTTTTCACAACGTTTAACCGGTTGCGTACCGCCCGTCGTCCCTGGAGGACATTTAATTGTCTTATCTATTGTGTCTTTATTTACCGTGCTTGAGGTTTTAAATTCTCATAAATGAACACTACTGGATTTTAAATATTGTGAAAGTGGGGTGATTTAATACTACAAACTTTTAGGGGATAAAATGACGACTATACAAGGTTAGTCATTAAGTAAGTAAGTAAGTAAGTTAGGTATTAAAGTACCCATAATAATGGTTAACTTTTGTTCTACAACTTCCCCCAGAAGTCAATAGTTTAAGAGAAATAGCTGTTCAAAGATTTTATATAAAATAAACTAAATTCTATCTGTCTTCAGCTATGACCAGCTGTTTACATTTTAGGTCATATTTGGGGTCATGGATTAGAGCTCCGTTTTCTAAATTCGTAACAAAAGCAGAGATGAAGATTTTTTTTTAAAAATAAATAATAATCTGAAAGTTTAACACTTGCTTTAAAACAGTTGTCAGTGATTCTTTGAGTGGCCCGCGGATTAGTACCTACTCCCCCTCCGACTAACCCTGTAGATATGACCAAATGGTTTTTGAAGCATTTCAAATTAGTAATTAATCTTTTGTCTCATTACCTTAAATTCGCCTTGTGAATACCATGATTGTGCATAAAGTTTTGACGACACGTTTGGTGTTGAGGCTGAGCGATTGGCTTCTGCGCTAGGGGTCGTGGGTACGATTCCCACACGGAACAAAAAATTGTATGGACTACTGATGGTTGTTTCGGTTCTGGGCGTTTGTGTATGTGAGATTTGTGTCTGTAAGCACCCACGGTACAAGAGAAATCTTAGTGTGGGGAAACAATTAAAAAAAAAGTAAATAAATAAAATACTAACAAAAATATCTATCTACTAAAACATGAACGACCAACAAGAAACAGTTTTCTCCCAACCTTTACCCCGGCACTTAACCCAAAAACGAAGGCAAACATAGGTACAACCTAACTTCATAAATTTTTGAACACAAAACGGCCTAATGGTACACTCCACCAAACCACTTACTAAACACTTATAGTTGATAAAAAGAAGATAAAATCAGTTATTCGGCCTATTTAGACCCTCTCACGGCTTTTATGTGAGTGAACAGCTTTGATAAAGCCTCTAAGTGAGTACTTATTTATGTCTATTTTCATTTTGAAGTGAATAGGACGGTAAAGGGCAATTTTCTGCCGTCCGAAGTCTAAAAGACCGGTAAGTGACATTTTGTCAAATTTGAGTTTGAAACTACGTAGAAGCGCAATTTATTGTGTATCGACCAGTCTGGTCCGCATTTTTCTATCATTTGTCAGTTCTGAGATCCAGACACTTTTACAAAAACCTTACCATTCATACCATATTGTAGATGGTCACATTTCAGTACAGAAAAGCATGACTAAAAAAAAAACATTAATTTTAAAAACAATATTAGTCCTGTGGCTCATTAAGAGTTATACAATAGGTATGTCTACACCAATGTGCTTTTATGTTCATCTTGCGTCTTCATCTGAGGCATGCGTGAAGCGCCATAGCGTATGCCTTAATACTAGTTCGACAAAAGCGCATACCCCTAGCGTACGCTAATCCGTCTATTATATGTCGACTGACGACTGACCGGGGCGCACCGGTGTAGACGATAAGCTGCTTGCGTATTATGGCAAACAATATTGCATGCGCTTGACGCAAGATGAATTGAAAGTTGAAAGCGCAAGATGAACATGAAAGCGCACGGGTACATACCAAATGAGCTTAAAATACCTAGCTCAATCATTTGGTATAACAAAAACATTATGTATGTCTTCAGTATTTCTAGGGATAACATTTTCCACGTTTGCTTATACCTCAAAATTAAGTTTACTCACTTAACGGCATTTTAGAAATCGGACGGCAGTTTCTCGATCGATTTAGTCGGATTAGTTTGGTAGTTCGTTAAAAATGTATATAAGTAGTGGTTTCGATCAGGCTCGCGAATTTGTTGAACAAACCCTAGCTTTTATCGATTGTGAATTAATTATTATACAACGCTATTTTTAGTATACCCAAAAACCGAGACATCCGAACCAGATTTACATCAGAACGGCCCGAATATATTATGTTTTTTTTTATATATTTGTCGGAACGGGAGGCCGATTGGAGCTGGAGTCTTCACAGTTTAGCATTTGTACTAGGCGTAGATGTTGCGGGC
Organism: Amphipyra tragopoginis; assembly: GCA_905220435.1. Taxonomy (NCBI): domain Eukaryota; kingdom Metazoa; phylum Arthropoda; class Insecta; order Lepidoptera; family Noctuidae; genus Amphipyra; species Amphipyra tragopoginis. The sequence continues at coordinate 11,122,603 of HG992011.1, forward strand.
GAGAAGAAATAGTCTGAAGTTGATTTTAGATGATTTTGGGAATTTATTAAAATCAACAAAACGAAACGTTAGAAAGTTTCTAGGCACTTGTTGTTCGCACGATGTCCGATGGTCAAAAAAGCTGCTCCACGCCGCTATAGCGCCCTCGTCGGCTCGCACGAACGTCAAGCTAGACTCGTGTCGAAGCGCGCCAACTTCACACTTGCGTTTCGTTGTCAATTGATATTCCGTACTAATACCTTCTACCGACCCTTCCGATATATTAATCTCTAAGTTACGTGTTAGTTTACATTGCGTAATAAAGTTCCCCAGTAGAGTACGAAATGCGTGAGATAATTATGTCATGCAGGCTGCAGGGTACACTCATAAACTGCCCTATCATTTGTTCCCGGTTTGACGTTGTTTTCGGGACACCCTGTATGGTATTGTTTTCAATAAAGAGGCCTTTGCTAAGGTGATAGGGATGGATGAAATATTCTTAGCCCCACAACACAATTCAGCGATTAATAACCAATGTAGTCAGGGGCGTTACTTACGTCACATTTGGTGAAACATATTTCATTCACATCAGAAATAGATTTGTGAGGGCCCAGACAGAGAGACGGACTGCATTCCAACCGCAATGGCAACTGCCAAATCGTCAGTGAAGTTCTAACAGTGCATAAGTTATTTTGTGCGAAAAACAGACATCACTGGGAAAGTCACAATATTACTTGAAATGAAAAAGATTATTAGGATTTTCAAAGGTTTAATGAATCATCAAAGAGTTCATTTGTAATGATAATTAAAAACAATATTGCGATCAGCGTTGGTTACGCTCGTTTAGACAGTTTTTTTACTGTCTTGTAAATTAGCTATTTTTGACTTCCGCACTGTTAGAACTTCACTGACGAAATGCAGTTTTAAGGCAGTTAAGATGCAGTTAGTGCAAATGCGTGACAACTGCCAACTGATTGTGCAGTTACGATGCGGCATCATAGATAGAAATAATAATTTACCAAATAATGGGGCATTTTTAGCCCTTTGACATTGTAAGTTTTACTTCGTTTGGAAGTCAAGAGTTCCAATAAATGTAAATTAGTATACTGTTTCATGGGCAATGTTTTTTTTTTTAATTATTATTTGGCTTGTTTGCCTTTGAACGTAGTCGCACCTGAAGGTAAGTGCAGACAAAGTCTATGATGGAGCACACGAATCCAAGTAACAGATATATGTATAGAGGGATTCCCTTGTTCTGGCTCTCACATACACACAGTAAACTACGTGGCGCTGGACTTTAATGTGAGGGTGGTAGCTAGCCAGGCGGACCGTTTCGATCGTACTACCAAGCGTGCTGGGTTTTGTTGAATCTTACTACACGCGTCTATTTCCAGCGTGTAGTGAGAAAGTTTTCATCTTCGATTCTTAGACTTTACACGGGAATACGCTGAGAAGAAATAATTACAATTTCCAAACAATTCATTAAATTAAACACGTAACCATACCACATATTTACGTCTTTGTCCTGATTTTACAGAAATTTTTGTAAGGTTATGGTGATAGTTAGTTGGTGCAACTGAGCTTTAATGTAACAACCCTAAACATTGTTAATACGCGCGTGCAGGGGTGTCGAGTTGCCGTAATTACACGACGTGCCTTCGGTTATCTTCGGTTACCATCGGTCGCCGTCGGTTAATTGAGTAGTTACCACCTAATTGCCGGACAACCGTCAATTTACGTACAGCGTAACCGTCGTACCGCTAATTGTTATTATCGTTGGGTTAGTAAATTAATGATTTATTTTCATAGGTATTATACAAAACCTCTCCTGTCCGGACACTGAATAGAATAGAATAGAATAGAAAGAAAAAATATATAACATTAAGCCTGTATTCCTTGAAGGGTTGGCAGAGGTGTATAGTGTACCCTTATTTCGCCGTTATGTTAAAGTCCCATGTAATAGGGGGTGCGCCTATTGCCATCAACTGGACACAAATAGACTCCGGGCTGCTACTGAGAAATTCCACACGGAAAACCCAATAACACTTTGCCAGGAACCCAGGAATTTCAATATTAATGTTTTTTTTTAAATACCCAGAATTCGTTATTAAATATTATTTATCCTTGAAGTATCTAATTGAATGGCTTTGATTTTCATATTAACTTGTAGTTGACACTTTAAAAAAGCTTTCTACATATAAAAATGTTTAAAAATACCAACTAGATGAAAGTTATCGTTGAAAGTGTAATAAATGTTTTTATCTAGGTACGGCTTACAGAATGATGATTATCTCAAAACATTACTACGACACTAAGGCCGCATATTCAGAGCGGCGGGGCGTGCAGCGGGGCGTTCGAGCATTGTATTAAGCGTGCATACATTTAGCTGCACTCTGGAAATGCTATTACGCAGACACTTCAACTACTAGTCTGTATGTTAAGTAACGCTTACAAAAACGCCCCGCTGCACGCCACGCCGCTCCGAATTTGCGGCCTAAGAGCCTATGCATACGACGTCTTTTTAACGCGTCGTCGATGCGCGTTTCTGTCATACTTCGTACTTAAAAAACGTGATTGTGATTTTTTATGTATGGAGTTTGACGGAAACGCGCGTCCGCGGCGCATAGAAAAGACGTCGTGTGCATAGGCCTTAAGAGTAAAAATATGAGAAAAACATACAAGTAAGAATACAAGGTCACCCTGTATAAATTATCTTATACCAATGATGTTTTAAGGCATAAAAATGAATTAGTATTTCTATAGCCCACGATCAAATCAATATTTTAATCTCCTAATTGCAATTCGTACCCCACGTTAGGTTTTTGTCGCTTGGAGAAAAAAACTTAAAGAAAAAATAAAGGTACTAAAATCTCCCGTAAATTAAGTTTATTGCGACCCAAATCAGCCATTTTGGGGAAAACTTTTAAATCTATTACTTATTTCTTTATCCAGTTGGAAATCCAAATGAATCGTTTAGATTTATGTTGAAATTGTAATAAGTATTTTCATAAAGGTGCTAATATTTACCTCGTTAATAAAGTACCCCATAGCGTCTGTCGCGCGATTTTTTCGTACTGAATAGGTTATATTTCGGTGGTCACGTTCCGATAGCTTGATTTTCGGGAAAGTTTTATGCGTATCACTACATAGTATAAAACAAAGTCGCTTCCCGCTGTCTGTCCCTATGTATGCTTAGACCTTTAAAATTACGCACCGGATTTTGATGCGTTTTTTTTAATAGATATAGTGATTCAAGAGGAAAGTTTTAAGCTATAAGACGTACACGTGCGAAGCCGGGGCGGGTCGCTAATAATTTATAAATTGTTGTTTAATATTATTATTTAAAATTATTCTCTTTCTCTAGTGATTTAGATGCGACCACATACCACTATAAATTGTCAGACGTATATGTCCCTACAGGTCTAATCAATACCAATAATGGATTATGTTTGTGATTTTAAGAAATTACACGAATTCGTTTTCACCTTGTATGTGTCACCTTTTATTCCTCCAGTTTCTGAATTGAGAATTCTAGGTTAAGTAACATTTGAGTACGGAGTTGTCAAAAAAATGACTGATTTTGACAACTCCATACTCAAATACTACTTAAGTATTGCATATTAATTCTCAATTCAGAAACCGTAGATATAAATGCTTGTACTAGGACTTGATCCATTACAAAAGTGCACTGGTAGGTTCAGAACTTAATTGTTCTTTACTAATTAAGTACCTACTCGTTGTTTCTAAAGATAGCAAAGACTCCTTGCAACTGCAACACAATAATTACTCAGTAGTTAATGCCGGTTTTCAAGACAGTGAAGACCGCAGTATTTATTTCATTTACTTAAAAAGCAATTGTATAAAAGCATCATAATAACTGTTCTCTTCTTCTACCTGGCGTAATCCTGGCTTCAGCCAGTGTCCGTCTATAAAGCATCGTTATAATCAGTTTTCTTTATTTATTAATTTTAAGATTTGCGTGAGATGACAAGTAAGAAACATAAAATCAATTCATACTAGTGCAGTAACTGGGGGGCAATTATTTTAAGAAAATGGTTGCCAGATAGCAAAAGAACCATAACCATCAGTCAGAGTTTTCGTTTACGAAAACTGGCATAACGTTTGATTTTGTGTTTGTTTTCAAACATTTTGATGGCTTTCGTAAACACAAACTGTCTGAACGAACGGTTCCAATTCGGCTCGGTTTCGGTTCGGTTGCGATTGATCAACGTTTTTCTTAATAAAACTGTCGCCTATTTTTTTTACCTGTTATGACTACATGAAAAGCTGAGACAGTCCTCTTTTCTGTTAAAAACTTTTTATTCGATTTAAACTTTATTAATATCCAAGCAGTATCGGCCTGTGTGTTCTCACCATAAATAATTCGATTTTCAAATCTATTTGGTAAAGATTTTTTGCCTAATATTTAATAGAGAAATTAGGCTCTATAGGTCATTCGGTACTTGAAGTATTCATGCGACCAACTGTCTCAAGCACGAAGGTCTCAAGTGATAAATTATTAAAAAGGAGTGTTTTATTATTAATGTAGAGGGCTGGTAATGTTTAAGCTTTGATTAGTAAAATGTGGATGAGAGCAGATTTATTAAATTAATATTTATTTATAAAGTAACACGTTAATAAAATTATATTGTTTGCTATTGGTATTAATTTCATTTGATTGGATTTTATATAGAAGGATTGACGGAGCGTTCTTAAAGATAAACATAGAACAATTAAGTACTATTAAGTATCGATTGCTACACTAATGAACGAAATTCTAAGTGTTTTGTAATTAACTAGTAACTCGACACTCACTGTACTGCGAAAGACGAGAATTACATTGGCTGAGAGAACTAACTACCCAAATAGTTCTCTCAACTAGTGTAATTCTCTGTAGCGCGGACTCTCTTACGGACGCAGCACAGCCGCGGCGACGTACTTCGTTAGCAGTACTGCGTTGGCAGACTTGGGCAACATGTAATCAGATTAATGATTAAAGATTACGATTACAATTTGTAATCATCAATCATGATTACCGATTAACGAAATTAATCAAGAAAGTAATCTGGTAAATAAAGTGATTAATGATTATTAGTCTGTAATCGTAATCTTGATTACCTACATTTTCTGATTAATATCAAAAATTCGAATAAATAAAAGACATTTATATTGCGTATGATAGAGTTTAGCACAATACATTATGAATTTAGATCTATACTTGACTAGCTTTTAATATTTTGGATTGTACCATCACAATTCACATAATATAGAAAGAAAAAGAAAAAAAAATTTTTTTAATACTTATTTACTTTTGTAATCATGATTGATGTAATCATGATTACAAAAGTAATCGATTACGCCCAACTCTGTGCGTTGGGTATTCTCCCCGCAACGCAGTACTGATAAAACTGGGTTTCATATAGTTCAAAACTTGTGAAGATATTTTTCTTCTTTGCACAAAAGGGGACATAGGTTCGGGGTGTCGAACCCTTCGTGACTTTTACGAGAGTAGCCGTGAAAGTCTTCGGTTAATTTCTTATTGGACAATAATTTCATCTATTATAATAATAGAACGGGTTCATCCATACTGAAAACTTTAACCTGAAGATTCACAAATTCAAGCCAAGACTAGTTTTATTTTTATTCAGCAAGAAAAAAAATTTTTTTTGTTAATGCTCTTCCCCCACCGAAAGGCGCCACTTCAGTAAAAAAAGCATTATTTCTGTCAACACACAATATATTAAAATTTCGTACCTACAACATTTTAGTCAAGTATTGTAGAAATTTTTGAATAAGTACTAAAAAACACAAACGTGTAAGAACAACAAACAAGAAGTTTTAGTAATTAATGCTAAAAACGGCCGTTTTTGGTACTTATCGCTAAAACTTCGAATCCAGAAGCTCTAGAGTGCGCGCAAGATAAGTCTGCGCGCGGCCGAAATCGGAACTAATCATGGTCCACCAAAGTGTGTGCCGTTTTATTAATTTTGATAGTAGGACTACCTGATTGTAGGAATGTTTAACGGGAAAAATATGTTTAAAGATTGAAAAGTTAAGCTTGAAAAGCGGTAATTTGAACTTTTGCGATCATGGCAACGTTTAGCACGCCCTCAGTCGCGCGCAGAGTTATCTTGCGCGCACTCTACAACATTTTAGTCAAGTGTTGTAGAAATTTTTGAATACTAAAAAAAACAAACATCCTAGGTTAGAAGTTTTAGTAATTAATGCTAAAAACGGCTGTTTTTGGTACTTATCGCTAAAACTTTGAATCCAGAAGCTCTAGTGTTGATATTTGGTCGCCGCTTTCGGTAGGCGAAGCGCCTTAAGACATTTCTTCAATTTTTAATTACTTACAAACAGCTAATTGTTAACCTGTTAACCTTTACAAAAACTAATAAGTTGGTCCGAACCTTTGTATTAGACAGGCGCATTAATTAGCTGGTATTTGTAAAACGTAATTAGAAACGGAGAACCGAAATAATTGAATACTTAGCCGATGTAATCGAATTCTAATAAATTCAGTCTTCGCCAAGAAAAAGGTTTTGTAGATAGAATTTTTGGTTAATAATAGAAAATCATCTTGCGCTTCAGTGAATAAGATTAAAAGTGATTAAATTAGAAGTATATTATATGTATTTGTAGTACAAAAGTATTTCATTGTATGCTACAATAGACATGTTGACAGCATCAATAAATTGCAAATCTAATTAGTCTACCAGTTAGAGTTTTGAAAAATAATGGACACGTATTTTTTCTTTTGTTAAATCTATGAATATTTGGAAAGATAAAACGCATCAAAACTCGAGAGTGCCCGCTTGTGACGTTAGAAGCAAGTAAACATTTTACTTGCTTGTGACGTTTTGCTAATCTTAAAAGTGTCGTATCTTCGTCAATTTTGGTGTACGTAACCAAAGAAAAAGTATAAGGTCAAATATTTTTTGATAATCTAACTGACGGACTAATTAGATTTTGTCAGTCAAATACCCTATTAATAATGAATAATTGAGTATATGCGATTTATTTTCTACGACTTTTTTTAAAATTATATACCTTTGTTTCTTTTGACGCTCGTCGGGCCTGACGGTAAGTTCAGACAGGGTCAAAGATGGAGCACTTGAATCCAAGTAACAGAGATATAAAGGGATTCCCCTATACCCTTCTGGCTCTCACATACACACGACTGAACACAGTACACTGCTTGACACCGGACTTTAATGTGAGGGTGGTAGCTAGCCAGGCGGACCGTATAGATCCTACTATCAAGCGTGCTGGGTTTTGTTGAATCTTACAACACGCATCTATTCCCAGCGTGCAGTGAGGAAGTTTCATATTCTAGCCCGTCTCTATACGGAATTGAACACATAATATTACTTTGTTAGTTTCATTCAGTTGTAGTTTTCTGAAAAATCAAGCTAATGATACCTTTGACCAGTTTTCTTTGCATAGTTTTAGCACAGTATAAGTATATAAGGTTAGCCGGAAAAGGGGTACTGATACGCAGGCCACTAAAAGTATCACTAATTACTGTTTTAAAGCAAGTGTTAAAATTTAAAAATCCCATCATTTTCATTTCCATGCAAAATTACCTATATTAATTTTAGTTTTTTCAATAATTCTTCGTCCCTGCATTAGTTACGAATTCAAAAAATGGAGCTTCTAATCCGTGACTCTAAAATCCGTGACCTAAAATGTAAACACAGCTGCTCATAGCTGAAGATAGATAGATAAGCGTATTTATTATGAAATTTTTGAACAGCTATTTCTCTTAAACCATTGACTTTTGGGGAAAGTTGTAGAACAAAAGTTATTCATTATTATGTGTACTTTAACACCCTTTTCGGATTAGTACCCCCTTTCTGACTAACCTTATATATAAGCTAGAGCTGTACTTCAACTACCTACAATCGTCCGAATTGACACACTCACACAGTCACGTACTGCAATAAGACTTGTGTGGGGGGGGGGGGGGGGGGGGGGGCTTAAAGGGGGTGCATGAAAAGAGCCTCCACGAGTGACGATACTTAAGTACGCCCGGCGCACCCTGGGCGGTCAGCCCCGCTACCAACCTTGCTGACTGGCTAATGTTTTCACCACTACACGAAAGGACAGGACACGAGAGAAGAAGAATAAGACTTCTAAGGTATCATCGGAATACAGTCCCATACAAAGAGTGCATTATACTTACCACAGTGCGTGTCTGTGTGAGTGTGTTGATTCAGGCGATTATAGTAAGTTGAGGTACTGCTTTAGCTTGTATGTCTACTGTGGTTTTAGTTACAGCCATACAATCCTACTTAAAAATGTAATCTTGTATATCAAATGTCTATGGTTTTAATGAAATAAACAAATTATCGACTTTTTTCGGTAAACCTGAACCGCGTTCAATGACCTCTACGCACCAACATTTTTAAGCAAGAAATTCGTTTTAATGAAAAGTAGAATAACAATCTGTGGGGAATTTATACTTATTTACATAGTAAAATGAAGGATGGCTGGTTTTTAATTAAAACGGTAGTTTGTGCTTATTAAGTAAGAGGGCTATGACCTTAGAGGACCTCAGGCACAGTAGACTTATAAGCTAAAGCAGTACCTCAACTTACTATAATCTCATGAATTGAAACACTCACTCAGACACGCTCTGTATACTGAGTAGTTTTTTGTTTTTGTATGGAACTGTATCCCGAAAATACCTTATTTGTCTTGTTGCAGTGTGTGTCTGTGTGAGTGTGTCAAATCGGACGATTGTAGGTAGTTGAAGTACTGCTTTAGCTTTTCATGTCTACTGTGAATCAGGTTTGATTTGGGCGCATTGACATAGAGTAGAAAAGAATAGTCAACAGTGACACTATAAGCGGCCTGCGTAACGTAATAGAACCCCTTTTCCAACTAACTTTGTATAGGTGGCGCTAACTACTTTCCATTCGGTATCCATTATAGGTGTGCCATCAGCCTGTTTGCCAAACTACCACATTAAAGGTAAATGCAGGTTTACGGTACGTAAACGAATTCGTGTAATTCCTTAAAATCACATGATCTACTACTGGGGCCTAATTCTCCTAAAATAAATCTTGATAAATCACAACCGAACCAAGCCGAACCGTTCATTCAGACAGCTCTCAATTTCAAAAGCTATCAAATTGTTTGACACAAAAAACAAAATCAATCATTTTGAAAGTTTTCGAAAACAAAAACTGACTGACGGTTGTGGTTCGATTGCGTTTGGCAACAATTTATTTTAGGAGAATTGGGCCCCTGGTGTAGATTGGCCCTGCACGGGATATAGGATTATAAAAAAAACTTTTTTTCATGCGGTAGTTGTAAGTGATCGTATCTAAAGTACCTAATGTTATCGGTAGCGGGTAGCACTGGGCAATGTTGACAAGAGAGGGTAGTCGTCGATATGGATCGGCCCACCCGAGGTTATAAAGGCGGTGGTCATTCGACGAAGCGGGAGCATTCCGTGTTGAACAGCTGAAGAAGTCTGACCTTTTATATCTGATTAGCTTGTCCTTATTTTATGATCTTGTAATAATTGTGTAAAGTAATATACTGTGATCTAGTTAATGTTACTAATATTAACCCAAATACAAGTACTCTCAGTGGTGGAGAGTCTATGTTGGTTTTATTTACTGTGTTTACCTTGCTCGCAATCCTGACATACCGATATTAGCTAAAACTGTAATGATAGAATCACCCCTGAACGATTATATTGTTGTGTCATTTACATCAGAAGTGGAACAAGAAAAAAACCAGTCCACATTATGATTGTATACCCACATATGTAAATATTTTATGATCTTTAAAATCCCCTGTAGACGGACTGACAAAAACTTGATTTCGATTGATATTACAATGGTGAGAAATGTGAGAATGAGAAAATGTGATAAATCCGGTGAGTCACAACCATTTTATTATGTGTGAAGGAATTTTGAGGAAGGAAATATAATATGAGAGGTTATTTATTCGTGTAAAATAAATATTAAATGATATCTTTGCTTATTCATGTAAAATAAAAGAGATGTTATCTGTATTTATTCGTGTAAAATAAATGAGATGATATCTGTGTTTATTCGTATAAAATAAATATGATGGTATCTGTATTTATTCGTGGAAAATAAATACGGCATCTGTATTTATTCGTGTAGGAAAATACATTGCAAGTCGTATTAGAGTTTGTGGTGAGATGCAACCAGGGTTGATCTTTGGCACCGCCCGGTTTGGCCAGCCGGGGTTGGCCGAAGGCTTCGCCCGGGGAAAACTGAAACTCTAACGTGGCGAAGCAATTGTTATAGGGCTGGAACCAAGGCGGGATATGCCATGATGGCTAGATCCAAGGCGGGTGATGCCATGTTGATAAAGCAGGATCCCAGGCGGGTGATGCCAAATGAGTTGGCTAAATCCAAGGCGGGTGATGCTATTAATTGATAAATGAAAATGCAGTGAAAATGAGATTCTGTTTTAAATTAATGTTTTGAAAAAGTTTTGAAAATATTGATATTTGTTTTGATTGGTTTTGTTATAATTCTTGTTGTAGAATGGTACAAAATAGTTTATTGAAATTAAAAAGTAGTTTGTTATTATTACTTATGGTTTAAAATGTATTTTTTGTAGACGAAAACAGGAAATTGTATTTATTATTGATGATAATTACTATGATGACTTCCGTTAAAGATTAATTTGTCAAATTTATTTTTAAATAAGAAATAATTTGACTTAGGTATTTTCGTTAAAGATGTGTATAATATGTATTGGATTGTTGTAAAAAGGTTGTATTATTAGCGCAATATAGAAATTTTATGTTTACAACATCATGTCAGTTTTGTAATTTGATTTTGGGAATAATTGAGATAATATTTTAAGTGTTTATAATTATGTACTATGACACTGTGAATAATTATTATAAGATATTTAACCATGAAACATTTAGGATGTTTGTTTTATGATTTTGTGAAGAATTGAGATATTTAAGAATATAGGATTTTGTGAATAATAATGAGATATTGAATCGTGAATTATTTTAAGGGTTGTTATGTACTATGAGTTTGTGAATAATGAGATATTTAATGTTGAATTATTTTAAGTGTTTAACGTACTATGAGTTTGAAGTGTTTATATGCTGGTAAAATGAATTGTGAATAATTGAGATTTATAATCATGGAATATTTGAAGTGTTAAATGTACTATGAGTTTGTAAATTATTGAGATATTATGTTGTGATTTTGTGAATAATTAGGTATGAGATTTTTACGAATGAAATATTTTAAGTGTTTATGTATTATGGCTTTGTGAATCGTTGAAATATTTAACCAAGAAATATTTTAAGTGTTTATGTATTATAAATTTGTGAAAAACTATAATGAGATATTTAGCCCTGAAAAATATTGTAAATGTATTTAAATGATTTTATGAATTTGTGTATAATGAGATTGTGTGTTTATGTACCTATTATGATTTATTGAATAACTAAAATTTGATGTTTAACCAAAGTAGAACTGTCTAATAGGCATCTGAGATAGTATTTTATTGTGAAAATGTTGAAATCTAATGTGTGGATGTTTGTAAGTAAGTAAGTTTGATACGAGAAGTTATGAACGAATATAGAACTAGGTTGATACTGAATGAATATCAACTAGTTTAAGTCATGGGTGATGAGCTTGTTGGCCGTCGATGGGATAACAAGCTCTAATCGATTCAAACATTCTTTGGATGCTTTTCATTTTACTTTGGTCAAAGACATGAGTAACATGACGAGGTCAAAGATGAGTGATCAGGTGTGGCCGAGATGTGTACCTACTGTATTATTTGTTTCTGTTTAAGGTCCGAAGGTGTCACTGAAGTTAGGCCTTGATGCACAATCTTGACGATGGGGTTGATGGTGCGTCAACCACCAACCACCAACACACGAGGACGTGTGTTTTGCAGGAGGGCCGTGTTATCGGTAGCGGGTAGCACTGGGCAATGTTGACAAGAGAGGGTAGTCGTCGATATGGATCGGCCCACCCGAGGTTATAAAGGCGGTGGTCATTCGACGAAGCGGGAGCATTCCGTGTTGAACAGCTGAAGAAGTCTGACCTTTTATATCTGATTAGCTTGTCCTTATTTTATGATCTTGTAATAATTGTGTAAAGTAATATACTGTGATCTAGTTAATGTTACTAATATTAACCCAAATACAAGTACTCTCAGTGGTGGAGAGTCTATGTTGGTTTTATTTACTGTGTTTACCTTGCTCGCAATCCTGACATACCGATATTAGCTAAAACTGTAATGATAGAATCACCCCTGAACGATTATATTGTTGTGTCATTTACACTAATAAGGCAGGAGTAAAAAAAAGTATTTTTATTTCAAAAAATATATCGTTTGTCAGCTAACATTTCGATGCCACGCATAAATGAATGAAAGCACGGCGATACGGCTGGCAGGCACGACTAACGCGGTATCGCTCTTTGCAGTCAGTTAACTTGTGGCTCTAAAATAATTCAGAAATAAAAACAATGTTTTTTTTTATGAATATCTTTTTTAGTTCATTTTCGAAAACACCCTTTTAGGGTTAATCTGTGTCACCTTCACGCCTTTTGAAGAAATTACACGAATTCGTTTACACCTTGTATATTGCACTATTTTTTCTTGTATTTTATTATTAAATGGGTCACCGACTCTCCTTTAAAACTTTTGAAATTTCCTGTCAGGATGTCACCGAAAATCGGTCTGTCAATCGATTTGACCCTACTTTTGGTAAAGTATGGAATGTCTTGTTATTTTGTTTCGTGTAACCGAAAAATCTGTCATCAATTTTGTTTCCCGCAGACGGCCGATCGTTGACTAACACAATTGTAATGAATAACACTGAAAAATATGTGAAAGAGCACCTCGTGTTCGCAGTCGAGTTCAATTTTCAATCGGCAAAGATCACAGCTGCCGTCTACACAATAGTTGTACCAATCGCCCAAACTTTTAGTAATACGCACATGCCCAATCTTTTGTTCTGTTGCGAACTTTCCAGTTGGATATCATCTGTGCTGACCGTACCGCTTTGTATGCAAGACAACAAAGACTAATTAGTTGTACGTGTGCGCATCTCACCGATTAAACAGTTGGTAGAAAAGTCGCTTAAGACAACCTTTAACATATCGCACACTGAGAACAAAAGTGACATTATCTAAAATTTTGGTAAATCGAGTTAAGCAGTATAGTTGTGTTCCGGTTTGAAGGGTATGGGCACAGTAGACATATAAGCTAAAGCAGTACTTCAACTACCTACAATCGTCCGATTTGACACACTCACACAGACATGCACTGCAACAAGACAAATTAGGTATTTTCGGGATACAGTTCCATACAAAAACAAAAAACTACTCAGTATACAGAGCGTGTCTGTGTGAGTGTTTCAATTCTTGAGATTATAGTAAGTTGAGGTACTGCTTTAGCTTATATGTCTACTGTCGTATGGGTGCCGGAGAAATTACAGGCATATGAGACTTTCCGACTTTGTCTCTAAGGTTGGCAACGCATAAGCAATCCTCTTGGTAAAGTGGGTGTATATAAGCAGTGGTAACCACTCACCGTCAGGTCCCTCCATCCGAACCCCCTAGTCGCCGGCCGCAGCGGCCGACTACAGTCCCTCTCTCATAAGTAAAGTTCGCCGTCCCAGGCACACACTTTTAGAACCCGATGACGAAATAACCCTCCTCCAGGAGGCGAGTAAGGGTCTCCCCACATTTATCGACGCGGAATCGGCTTAAGCCGAGTGCGTATCACCACACTACTCGACTTATCTAGGCAAACGGCTCGTTTCGCCGTCGGCCGGCGTCGCGACGTGTCGTCCGAGCCGAGCCGATGAGAATGGTATTAGTAACACCCTTATTACGTAGACATAAAGGCTTTTTTGACCGGTGTTAGCCGATTCCACGTCGATAAATGTGGGGAGACCCTAAATCGACAAGCACAATACACAACGTCCGCCGCCGTCCGGCATACCGTCCTCGCCGATGAAGCCCGTCGCGACGTCCCACCGCCGCTGGTCACGATCCAAATAGTTAGCTTAGGTTAAGTATTTTACTTCCCCCCCATTGGCTGGAGACCCTTCAGGTCTCGCCAATAACTGCCCGGTTACGTAGAAATGGTCCCCTAGGACCACCTACAGCAGAAGAACAGAAAAAAAAACACCGTCAGGTGGGACGCCGAGCCGCATGTTAGTCAAACTATTAAATAAATAAAAAAACTATGACGACACTTTTATCCTGAGTGCGACATACCAGGTGTCCCAAAATACGTGGTCATGAAGGGAAAGTACTGTAAATATTCAAAATATTATTTTTACATAAAAGAGTCGTCCTTCAATAAATACATGATTCACATTAATAAGAGGTTGTGTAATCTTGACTTTAGCCGTCGTCCTTACGAGTCGAAGAACAACAACATTATTTAGTGTTTCGTGACAGTATTAATGCTTGTTTTCTTACATGTTTGAAGTACAGACACTATCAAAGCTTTTACTAACATTGAGTGAAAATACAACGTATTTTTGTTAAACCTTGCCCCACACTAGGATTTTTATATTTTTTTACTTCTGTATCGCGGATGCGTGCTTACAAAACAAAACTACAATCACAACACCTACCCGGAACTAGTGTTGCCTAACTATCGATTGTTTGTCAGTACCATCGTGTCCTCGAAAACTAGTAGCAATATCGATAGGTCTATCGATAGTATTACAATTTAACAATACTATCGATCGAAAAAATTAAGTAGTATTCAAATCAAATCAAAATCAAAAATAATTTATTTCTCCAACAATATTTATAAGAACAACTTAGTGATTGGAGCCTCCCTTTAAGCAAGTAATGCCTGTATTGGGAGACTTCGCTCTTCCATACCGATATTATTAACATCTATTACTATAATATATTAAGATAAAACAAAACTTTTTTTAAATTACTTCTGATACTGATAGTATTGAGCGATAGTATTATTTTACTACATTCATCTCGATACTATCAATGATATTGTTAAATTCCAATACTATCAACAGCTCTATCGATATTGTTACTAGGATAACTATCGATAGGTAAAGTATCGACAGGCAACACTACCTCGAACGTTGTTCCTACATTGAATTTATTTTCCTCCAATACTGCGAATCAGGATGCCAATATAATAGACACTCTATTGTTAAAATTATTGTCTCTGGAATATTATATTCTTTTTGAATGCTTTTACAGCATAATATTATAATGAATTCTAGAAATTACTCAATTGAAAATCAAGGATCGAATTTTATAATTATTCAGAAATATTATGAGGTATTTTATCATACAGGGTGGAAATGACATCGTGTGATTCCTTAAAACTTGGTTTAGATTATTCCCGTACGGGATTTATCTTGATTATAAATAAAATAATAAAAATATTTTTTTTCTTACCTCGGCGGAGGTTCCGTTATCATAGCGGGCGACCTCAATGCCAAACATCTCTCGTGGAGCTGCAACTCCAACAACCACGCGGGTCGTAACCTCGAAGAGTTGAGCCCGGAGCTCGAATTCGACGTTATCGCTCCGATGTGTCCCACTCACTACCCCCATAACCCTGACCATCAGCCCGATGTCCTTGACATAGCGCTTCTAAAGAACGTAAACCTCGGTCTACGCTCTATAGAGACGCATGAAGAGCTAGACTCCGATCACCGTCCCGTAGTCCTTCACCTAGGTCCCCGGGGTGGTCCCCCGGATCCTGGTCAACCCGCCCCGACCAAAACTGTCACGGACTGGGGAAAACTAGAGGAGCGCCTCAAGTCTTCCTCATCCGTTCACTTAGATTCCATCCCCGACGATATCGTTACGATTGCCGACACGCTGGGTGCGATCGACTCCCTCACCAGTCACGTACAGTCCGTGGTGAACGAATGTTCAAGGCAGGTTCCAGCGGTGGACGAACACCGCTGGAAGCTGCCAGACGATGTGCGTGAACTGCTGACGGAGAAGAACGCGTCCATCCGTGCCTATGACTCTTTTCCCTGTGAAGCTAACCGCGCCCATATGCGTTCTCTACAGCGTGCTGTAAAGAAACGTGTACGGGAGGTTCGGGAAGCCCGCTGGGACAAGATGTTGAGCGACTTAGAGCCATCCCATCTGGCCTTCTGGCAATTACAACGAAATCTAAAATCCGATTGTGTAGCTTCAACTCCCCCTCTCAATCGTCCGAACCAAAGGCCGGCCTTTGAAGATGACGAAAAGTCCGAATGTCTAGCCGACAGTCTAGAAGCCCAATGTACTCCCAGCACCCAACCCGCAGACCCGGTCCATCTTTCCAAGGTGGATCGCGAGGTCGAACGTAGGGCCTCCCTCCCTCCCGATGAAGACCCCGACGATCCCTTAGCCCCCATCACCGTAGACGAGGTCCACACGATAGTGAGGAATCTCAAACCTAGGAAAGCCCCCGGCTCAGACGGTATCACCAATAAGGTGATCAAACACTTTTCCGCCCCGCTCATAGTTCTCATGACCGCCATCTTCAATGGCGCTCTGAGTAATAACATCTTTCCGCAAGCTTGGAAACAAGCCACCGTTATCGGTATCCCCAAACCCGGCAAACCCAAGAGTGAGCCCACTAGTTATCGCCCCATTAGTCTTCTCAATGTATTTGGGAAAATCTATGAGCGTCTCATTTATATCCGTTTAAAGGATTTCGCTGACTCCCGTAAACTCATCCCCGACGAACAGTTCGGTTTTCGAACCCAGCACTGTTGCATTCGACAATTGCACCGCATTGTCGAACACATTAGCTCCCGTTTTATGCGCTCGTACAAAACGGGCATGCTCTTCTTCGACGTAGCGAAAGCCTTCGACAAGGTCTGGCACAACGGTTTATTATACAAACTGTACCAATTCAACGTGCCGGAACGTCTCGTGCTCATCATTCGAGACTTTCTGTCGGATCGCTCCTTCCGCTATCGCCTAGAAGGCACCCTCTCGTCCCCTCACCCCATCCGCGCCGGAGTCCCTCAGGGCTCCGTGCTGTCGCCCCTTCTGTTCACGCTGTACACCAGCGACATTCCCAAACGTGGCTTGGCCAAGTTGGCTCTCTTCGCCGACGACACGGCTATCTACTATTCCGGTAGGAGTCTCGATAGCATCTCTCGAACCCTTCAAACCGCAGCCGACGCCCTTGGGGTCTGGTTCCGGAAATGGAGAATAGAGGTGAATCCCGAAAAGAGCGCAGCCGTTCTTTTCGAGAGACACGGTGATTCCCACACCCACATCCGTCCCGTCCTCATGTTCGGCAAACAGATCCCTTGGGAGATGAAAGCCAAATACCTGGGGGTTATCCTAGACCACCATCTGAGTTTCCGAGACCACATCAAAGCGGTGCGCGCTCGCGCCGCTTTCGCTGTCGGTCGCCTCCACCCCATCCTTAGAGCACGCAGTAAATTGTCACTTAGAAATAAGCTGAGAATCTACGTGACGTGCATCCGCCCCATCTTGACTTACGCTAGCGTCGTGTTCGCACACGTTAAGCCTTGTCGTTTCAAATCCTTTCAAACCCTCCAGAATCGAGTGTTGCGCAGAGCCGCGGCTGCCCCGTGGTTCATGCGTAACGTCCAACTCCACCTCGATCTAAAAATGCCAACCATCAGGCAATACCTCAAACGCATTTCCAAGCGTTACTTCGACACTGCCCCTCTCCATCCGAACCCCCTAGTTGCCGCAGCGGCCGACTACAGTCCCTCTCTCATAAGTAAAGTTCGCCGCCCCAGGCACACACTTTTAGAACCCGATGACGAAATAACCCTCCTCCAGGAGGCGAGTAAATCGACCAGCACAATACACAACGTCCGCCGCCGTCCGGCATATCGTCCTCGCCGACGAGGCCCGTCGCGACGTCCCACCGCCGCCGGTCACGATCCACCGAGCTCTCCCGTCGTAGAGCCGGTCGTCTCTTCAGACTCCGTAGTCACACCGATAATTCAGCCCTCATCAAGCTGTCTCCCCCCCTATGTCCACGCCAGCAACGCCCTAAGCCGAGGTCCGAGTCCCACTAGGGGTCGCCCTTAGTGCTGTTGTTGCAGGTAGTCATGATGTTAGTGTAGTACAAGTAGTTAGCTTAGGTTAAGTATTTTACTTCCCCCTCATTGGCTGGAGACCCTTTAGGTCACGCCAATAACTGCCCGGTTACGTAGAAACCGTCCCCTAGGACGACCTACAGCAGTCAAATAGAAAAAAAAAAAAAAAAAAAAATTTTTTCTTGCGGTAGTGACCTAAATCACCTACATAAAAAAAGCAAAATTATTTTTTCATTTATTGAAAATCTTATGTTACGGTACACTTAAATTCCACGCATATATCTATGTATAAATAAAAGCACGGCGACAGCTGGCGGGCAGGACTAGGTTTGTGGTCGATTAATCGACATTAAACAATTTAAAAAAAGTAGCACATTCATTGCATCATAATTGAAATGATCTTTCATGTTGTGCATTATAACTTATAGAAATATATTATTTTAACTTTAAAACCACGTCTGTAAAATCACGTAAATCAGCGATTTCGGCTAAATTTCGTATACGACCTCTTAAGACGCTCGCTATTTTTTTGGAAATATTTCCGTTGCCCAGATACGCTATTTCTACAGATTTCTTTGTTATGTATAGACATAGATAAGTATAGATAAGGTAACACGGCTAGGATGAACGCGAAATATTTTACTCTATTGCCGGAAATTATTTTATATGCGACAAAAATCTGCTCTCATCTTCAATCTATAGCAATTTTAATATAAGCACATGTGTGGCTGCTAGCTCTTCTGTAAATAACATAACTTCTTTTTGCTGCTTGCATCTGGTGAAGCTAAACGCGGTAAGTGTGTGTCACCCCTAATTATGATGTGTAACCGCCTTTACACCCCGCTGTGAGCGTTTGTGTGTTGTGTAGTGTTAATATTATATGCCTAAGTGTTGATATCTGTTTAGATAGTCTTTTTAATAAATACCTAGTCGTACCTATTTAATTTGGGGGGCAATGACCCTTGCCCAGGGAACCTATCATTTACTCGATATATACAGGATTTCCCAAAACTTAACGTCAAGTCTGGAACACGTGATATGGCAGTTCAGAAAAAAAGCAAGTTGTACACTTTTAAAAGAAAAACACATTTAATAGTTGAATTTATGACGTAAAATTTATTCATGGTAACTTTGAAACTCGAAAATGATTGAAAGTGTTTTTTGTTTATCAAAACTTCTTTTTTTAACGGCCTTATCATTTGTTCCCGACTTGTCGTTGAGTTTTGGGACATTGTATTGCATATCAGTTCGAAAAGGTCCCATACTGTACATAACCCTTCTCATATACCGCTAAAATTAATGGTCGTATTAGTAGATTAACAAAAATAAAAGTTTTGTCTAAAATTATTCCTACAGGTAAGAATACCTACATTTATTATATATATATATTTATATTGTAGTCTGTATCTCACAGCCTTCCACATAGCAATTAAATTGATTGCGTAACTGTTCCATCGTTTATTGAAAGCGCTTGTGATATACAATAGCGCTGCTCACTACCACAGTATACAATACAAAGTTAGTCGGAAACGGTACTAATCCACAGACCACTTAAAGTATCACTGATGACGGTTTTAAAGAAAGTGATAAAATTAAAAAAATTAGATTATTTCTATATCCATGTAAAAAAAAATCTTTTAGTTTTTTCAAAAATTCTTCGTCCCTACTTTAGTTACGAATTCAGAACATTGTTCTTCTAATTCATGACCCCAATTATGACCTGAAATGTAAACACAACTGATCATAACTGGGGACAGATAGATGTTATCGTTTTTTTTTTGAGATCTTTGATTTCTAAAACTATTGACTTTTGGAAAAAGTTGTAGAACAAAAGTTACTCATTATTATGGATACTTTAATACCCTTTTGGATTAGTACCCCCTTTCTGACTAACCTTGTATAAGCTAAAGTAGTACTTCAATGAGGGTTTTCTGAAATGACGCCCACTAGGTGGCAGCACTGAGACGTCAGGTCCAAAACTGTCAAAAGTGTCAGAACGCCTATATTTTCGTTTCTGATTTTTTTGTATTTTTTAATAAAATTAAATAAGTACGATAAATATTCTCTCAAAAAAGAAATACCACAATGCTGTGCAGTTCCTATATGCTTAAAAAAACGGGAGGTCATAAGTTTCCTAAGGATAAAGTACGTTTAAAACAATGGCTTGTAGCCATTCGTAGAGATCGGTTTACTCCTATAAATAATAGTCTTTTAGGCAAAGATCACTTCAGTAAAGACGATTAAGAGCTGCCAAAAGACTCAGTGTTAGAGAAACGTAAGTATTTTATAGTGTTCTATGATCAAAAAGTGCAAGTACATAGCACTAAACTTTTTTAGTACATATTTGTTACATTTAATTTGGTATATTTAATTGTAAAGTATGTTAATGGAGACTAATGCCTTCATTTAATTTACTGAACTTCTTAATAAAACCATATCTATTCAATGTTTCAGCCAGACAGTGCGCATTATTGGGATGGGAGACCTCTTGCCAATGTGGCGCCAACTAGTGGCGTAAATTTTCGTAAAAACCCTCATTACCTATGATCGCCTGAATTGACACACTCACACATATGACATCCCGTACACATCGCTTTTGAGTGCCATCACTAAATAATGGGTCTACCTTTTATAGCAGAACTTTTTACGTCATAATATTGTTTTGCATAACAACGGATAGCATAAACTTCATTTCGCAGAAAATCATTTCGCATACACTCAGTTGTCATACATTCAAAACTCATAATTTTGTTAGTCAGAATCATCTTTAGGCATAATGTTTATATCCATAATAATTAAAAAGCAGAAACATCATATCGCAGAAAATTCACAGTCAGAATCGTTTTTTGGCATACATTTTATATCGATAGTCATTAAAAGGCAGAACTGATTTTTTGCTGCTTTATGCTGCATGCATGCTACATGCAACATGCAGCATGCATGCAGCATGCAAGCAGGCATGCAACATGCAGCAGGCATGCAGCATGCAAGCAGGCATGCAACATGCAGCAAGCATTGTTTCTGTCACGGCTCCGGCGCTGCGGGGTTTGGGCGGCGCCACGCGAGCTTATCGTCACAGATGGTTTTAACGCTCACCACCGCAGCTTCGGCTTGCTGGCCGGCTTCGCCGGCCAACCTCAGCCGCGGTGGCGGCCCTTCAAACCACCTGCTCCTCAGCTCGCGGGCCGCCCTACCCCTCCGCGCCTACGCGGGTTTAAATTACACTCTAGGGGTAGGGCAGACAAGACTGCGTAAAGTCGGTTTCGCAGCGATTCGTTTCTGTCACAAAATTTTGCAGCACAACGTATTGACTTTTTATGACACAAATTTGTATGCTTGTATGCACCCATACCAAATAATCGTATCTCTAAATAAATGTTATGCTAAACAAAATTATGCATAATATTAATTATGGCAAAGGTAATTATGCGAAACAAAATTCTGCCAAGATAAAAGTATGCCATTGTAAATTCGGACACGTAAATATTCTGCCAAACAAAAGTTATGCTAAATAATTTTTATGCCTTAAAAATATTCGATTAAATAAGATTATGCCATGTGAGTTATGCCAAATAAAAATCGGAGTATCAAGATTCTGCCAAATAGAAGGAACCCCTAAATAATAGACCTGTCATCATCTACAATTACTTCATCTGTTATTAGCTCAGTCGTCAGGTCACAAAAAAGCGGTTTACCTTCCAAATGGTCGGTCAGTCTTGAATTACGGAAATGTGTGACGACTTTTGAAATTTAGGAATGACCGAGTTTTTTTTTATCTTTATTATTTTGGAACTTTTAACAATATGTTACGCCAGTTCCATCGTAACCTGATCAAAACATAATACATTACAAGGTAACTAATTAATAAACTAACGCAGCCTGTACCGACATTGGTTTGGCTAAAATACTATTAAATATATTCGACTGCGAATTCCATTGCAGTATATTAAGATTGAATTCCTTTAAATTGTTAGGAGCCATTGTTGAAAAGGCTAATTACTTTCTGTAGCAAATTCCACTCTTTTACAAAGCTTAAAACAAATCTAATATTTTTTTCAATAATGATATCAGTTACTTACTTGATTTTAACGCTAATACTTGACTTGGAGAAGTAAATTTCTTTCAGTTTATCCACTAGCCTTTTTAAATAAAATATATTTCTATATGTATCCTTCTGTTGGTCATCCGCACTTTCATTACATTCGCTTCTCTTTTGCCCCGTCTCAAAGACCTCATCCTTTTCACACTGTCTCTTTTGTATATCAATTATTTTCTTCGGTTTTGCAGACAATTGCGAGTTTTCAGGTTCCTCCAGGACCGAGTTTTTGCAAGGTAAAACTACCTAGCGACTGGGCTATATTGACGGTGGAATAAAATTACTAAATATTTCAAAAATTACTTATGCAAATACCTATTGGGTTGCTAATGGAAAGGTTGAATCAAAAAAAAAACTGGCATTTGACCATAATTGTGGACCATTGGACCACACTCACATATACCTCAATGTTTTTCTATCACAACAGTGAACAGTCCATTATCCCCCGATCTGTTTATCTTAATCCCCTTTGTTAAGGGCAGCACTTTACGACTAACGATGACAACCCCCCGGGGACATTTTTATACAATTACGGGATGAGCACAGTCATTCGGACGTCAAATGCATTGTTTATTTGTAGATTGTAATACAACGTGTAACAGAAATAACCAAACACCTCAGACACTGTCATTAAAAATTAAAATTAAAAGCAAAATACTATGACAATTTTTTTTTGTTCAATTAACTTTACCATATTTTTTTAAATGAATTAGTATTGATTTATGCATTACTAACTGCATTTAAAATTCAGTCTAATTGACTTAACACAAGTTTTTGATTTGACAGAAAGATGTGAAAAAAAAACACCTTTACAGCGGTTACGCACTGCATCCGATCCGAATCCGTGAAAATACGTTCCGAAGTAGCCATAGAACTATTTGTTTGGTAGTTTACGCACTACATCCGTCATCCGATTTCTATCCGTCATCCGTGAGTCTCCAATTCGGAAGAAATATTGACGGACCGAAGTAGCCGTAGTAATGTTTGTATGAACGCTTTCGCACTACCTCGGATTCAAATCGGACGCCAAATGGATATGCCAAAGATGACCCTTGAATTGTTTGAATTTGGATCAGAGAACGGATAGGTAAGTGCGTAAGCGATATCCGAATTCGGTCCGAGATTTTTACTCTAGACCGGTATTTTCACGGATTCGGATCGGATGCAGTGCGTAAAGCAATATCCGAATTCGGTCCGAGTTTTTAGATCCGTATTTTCACGGATTCGGATCGGATGCAGTGCGTAATCGCTCTTACATTGCAGTTGATTCTAAACAAACCACTATCAGGTTTCTGTTAAATTAGTTGTTACATCTTGTATGAGTAAAATAGAAAGTATGTTTGAAGTTGATACGGTATGTCTACACCAGTGCGCTTTCATGTTCATCTTGCGCTTTCAACTTTCAATTCCTCTTGCATCAAGTGCATGCGATATTGCAATGCCATAAGACGCATGCAGCATATCGTCTACACTGGTGCGCCTCGGTCAGTCGACATACAACAGATAGATTAGCGTGCGCTAGGGGCATGCGCTTTTGTCAAACTAGTATTAAGGCATGCGCTATGGCGCTTCACGCATGCTTCAGACGAAGACGCAAGATGAACATCAAAGTGCACTGGTGTAGACATAGCATTAGACCTACAACGTCGACGTCTCATTTCTTCTCTGTATGAAAAGAGGCTCTTGCACTGTAGTGGGACAGTTGAAGACTGATTTTATTATTTAGTTACTATTTTATTACTATTAAAACCAGTTACTAATTTGTCCAATTATATTCAAAGCCGCCCGAAATTTGAGCTGTGATTTGTACCACTAATCCAAGCAAAGCTATATAAAATGTTATTGTGATACTTAAGGTTAGTTAAAGAAACCTTACTGCGTTCAGTTTTAAACGCAACTCAGTCAGTCTAACGCGTTAATGCGGTGGTTTATAAAAGCATCGCCACACGACACCGTCCTATCATAACAACCTGTCGATATCACTGTTCCGCATGACGAGAACCTCGTGAAAGTTTGTGACGGTGGTAGTGGTGGCGACTAGCGGCGTGCACCTATAAAAGGGCCAGCATGCTGCACTTCGGGCTCTTTTGGCTGGAGTCCCTTCAGGTCTCGCCAATAACTGCCCGGTTACGTAGAAATGGTCCCCTAGGACCACAGAACAGATAAATAGGACCATCTACAGGAGTCCAATAGAAAAAAAAACTTCGGGCTCTCTCACGCCTCAGCAGCCGCTAGTTAAGTACTACACCTACACCTGAAGACCTTGGACTCCTCGTATCGTTGTCGAACCACGCCCTGTAAACTAATCCCGTAAATTCTAGTAAAATATATAATGTATGGTTTATAAGTGTTTTCCTTATTATTCAGTAAGTACCTACTCTTCTGATAAACTGCTTCTGCTTCTTGCTAGATACTGATGTTATGTGCACATGCTCGTTAAGGATTGACTCCTCAAGCTACCCTTAACCCGCTAAGCGTGACACTGGCGCCCAACGTGGGGCGAGAGAGCTGAGAATGATAAAGAAATTAAATATCAAGACTTGGCACACGAGGTTGTCGACATATGGGATGTTGATTTAGCAGTAATTGTGCCGATAGTAGTTGCAGCGAATGGCTTAATAGTGAAGAGCCTCGATCAACACCTAAAGTGTCACTCGTTGGGCGGCTGGATCAAGGGCCTGATACAGAAAGCAGTACTTCTTTACACGGCGCGTATTGTTAGGAAGTTCCACTCTCTGAGGCCCTGAACACCGGTAGCTTAGACCCTGCATCTAACATAACATCACACCTGTATTTCCTGAAGGGTTGGGCAGAGGTGTATGGTACTCCCTCATTTCATTAAGGACTATTGCAATCAACCGGTCACAAATCCAGACTCCGGGCTGCTACTGAGAAATTTCACACGGAATAACCCAATAACACTTTGCCCGATCTGGGGACCCAGGACTTTAGGCTCAGCAGTCGCGCTTGCGACTGCTAGACCAACGAGGAAGCCAATAGAGTCACAGGCAGTAACAACCTATAATCATGTGGCGGCATCTACCACGCCACATGCGAACTATTCGATCCTACATCACGATATCAAGATTCAATACGCAGATAGTATATACAAGGTGTAACTTAAATAACGCACAACGTCTTAAGGGGTCACTGTACTCATCATTATGAACAACTTTTACCATGGGACCAAACCAGAAATCGCGAAAATAAATCAGCTGTTCCGTACATTTTGACGAGTTATGCGAACATAAATGTAGGGAACAGCTGAGTTTGTTCTAGTAAAACAACCAATTAAATGTCAGCGTGTATAACAGAACTTCACAGCCTAACACTTCAAGGGTTAATAGTAGTTATGCCAAGTTTACATAAATTCAACGAACTGCAAAATGGTCGTAAATTTTCAGCTATATTCGGCTTCGGGACTAGGAGCTAACTTTACAACAGTCCCTTTGATATTATTACGTCAGATTTGTGTCATAACCTCTGTACCTATATGAGTTGTGATATTGCGCTGACTGTAAAATGTAGTGTCGGTTCAAGGCAGGGAGCATAGGCAAGGCTTTGTTCTAAATAGATAGATTTGTCCTTTATAGCACACTTGTTAGAAGTAAACTTCATTATAGCTCTTGCTTGTGGAATCCTCATGAGAAATCGTACACACTTATGTTGGAAAAAGTACAAAAAGCATTTTTAAGGTACTTCTACAAACGTATTATCCGTACCTATATCCGACTAGATTTTTACTGGATTGTTTGGGCTTTAATTCACTTCAAGTCAGGCGAGCCTTCGACCAACTTGTAACTGCTTGCAAAGTTATACACGGAGCCATTGACGCACCTAGTTTGCATGGTGGGCTGTGTGCCTTTTTTGTACCCGACAACTATTGCCGGGAGAGGCGGCATAATTTGTTTGCGCAGCCGCGTTGTCGCACGATTGCGCGATGTATGTCATCCATTCCAAGGATGCTGAATGCACTCAACGCTCTCCTGGAATCTAATTCTTGACTGGATCTATTTGCTGATGAATGGAAGGTGATATTGTTGGAATGCTTGGTGTATTGCGAGAAGACTGAGTGAAAGGGTTAATATTTTAAATTCTATTATCTATTATATTAATTAATTTCAGTACCTACTTATGTGTAACTATTGGCCTTATGTCGTTCTGAATTTTAAATAAATAAATAGAAAAATAACATGACAGTCTATTT
Organism: Amphipyra tragopoginis; assembly: GCA_905220435.1. Classification (NCBI taxonomy): domain Eukaryota; kingdom Metazoa; phylum Arthropoda; class Insecta; order Lepidoptera; family Noctuidae; genus Amphipyra; species Amphipyra tragopoginis. The sequence goes on from HG992011.1 coordinate 11,148,946, forward strand.
AGTGACAGCTTATTACTTAACTCGCCAATTTCTGTCCAAAAGCTGTTCTCTACTCAATTCTCGGCAAGTTCACTCGCTACTTAACTATTGAGTATATAAATCGGACTTAAAGGGCAATATCCTGGTATCATCTTATCTGTGGTTCGATTTAGAAAGTTGTTCATCACCTTCCCTAGTTTTACCTTTCGTGCTAGCTCGGTATTATACCCATGTTCACGTATTCGTTTTTCTCGTGGCTTGGATCAGATAGATACAATTAGTTCTTTTAAATCCACTGGATTTTGCCTTTACATAATTACTTGAATACAAAATTACGTTGGGTCTTCTCGCAAGCCCAGTTTAATCTGTTTCCAGAATCGATACTCATGTGAAAAGGCCCAACGAAGCCGTAATAATGAGTACCGAGAATGAGTTCCCGTAAGGGTGCGTGCGTACATGCAACTACACAGTTGTGCTATAGTGGAATGATTTCATTTTTGTATAAATTTTCATTCGATTTTAAAATTCGAACGATTTCATTTTTGTTTATTTAAAAAATAGGTCTTCGTCGTTTATGCGCTTTTTAAGAGAGTTTATTCTGTACTGTTTTAATTTTTTATAACTGCAATTGAGAATTCGGTTTAAAGACATTTATTTCTCAAAGAACAAATTACAGTTCACTTAAAGAGAAACTTAACTAAATTAACAATAGTTTGTAGTTTACGTTGCGACGTTCAAGCCATCCAAGAAACTGAACACCATATATTGACGTATTCCACATTGGGCACCCGCTTTTACGGCACCCAAGTTAATGGCACCTGAGGTATTCCATATTCGGCACCTGTAGGTATTTTTCGCAGGTGCCATTAGTGGAACAGTTTATTATTTAAAATTTTATTCCACTTTCGGCACCTACGAACCAGTAGGTACTAGTGATGGGACGTTTATTTTTTATAGGACGTTAAAATTATAAATTCGATTAAAATCAGTAGAGTTTAATAACATGATAAAAATATAACTTCTTTATGTATTTTAATATCACAATCGGTTTCCTTAATCACATATATTGCAAAATCAGCCTTGAGTTACAATAGTTTTTTTTTTATGTTTTGAGGCTTTTTATCAAACATGATCATGCCAGCCTCATCGTACATAATAGAATTTAAAAACAAATACTTTTTAGGTTTACATACATTATTTCTCTTCTTGATTAACTTTGTAATTAAAATTCAACTGTTTTTATTTATTAAAACTACCAGGAAAGCAGAAATGAACTGGAACTAGGTGCTTAAGCGACTTAACTAACATACATAGCTCAATAATGGTAAAAATACAGGTTTTGAAATTGAATCATTTGTTGTTTTGAAAAGTACCAGGGCGACAGAAATGAACAGAAAATAGGCGCTTAAACGATATCACTAAGTGACAGTTATAGGTAAGATATAGGACAGTTTTAAGACTTCTATCGATATAGTGAATAATAAGGAATACTTTATATTCCTTTTTGTGTTTAATCATTGGTGCACATCTTAGTGACATCGTTTATCGGCTGTCACCCTGGTACTTTTCAAAACAACAAATGATTCAATTTCAAAACTTAAAATTTTAGCATTATTAAGCTAAGTAGTAAAGTCGCTTAAGCACTTAGTTCCAGATCATTTCTGCTTTCCTGGTAGTTTTAATAGATAAAGACAGTTGAATTTTAATTACAAAGTTAATCAAGAAGAGAAATAATTGTATGTAAACCCTAAAAAGTATTTGTTTTTAAATTCTATTATGTACGATGAGGCTGGCATGATCATGTTTGATAAAAAGCCTCAAAACATAAAAAAAAAACTATTGTAACTCAAGGCTGATTTTGCAATATATGTGATTAAGGAAACCGATTGTGATATTAAAATACATAAAGAAGTTATATTTTTATCATGTTATTAAACTCTACTGATTTTAATCGAATTTTTAATTTTAACGTCCTATAAAAAGTAAACGTCCCATCACTAGTACCTACTGGTTCGTAGGTGCCGAAAGTGGAATAAAATTTTAAATAATAAACTGTTCCACTAATGGCACCTGCGAAAAATACCTACAGGTGCCGAATATGGAATACCTCAGGTGCCATTAACTTGGGTGCCGTAAATGCGGGTGCCCAATGTGGAATACGTCCATATATTTTATAAAATAGCACGTATGTAGTTAGGTAAAGATAAAATACAAAACAGTTCACGCTAAACTTATGTTTCTAATATTAAAAGCTAAACTTATGTGTCTAATAGATAATTCCTTAGGGCTTTTTTAAATGTTGGTATACTTGTACACTCTCTGACTTTTTTAGGTAATTTATTGTATAGCCGAACCCCCTCATACTGTATAGTCTTCTTACCGTACAGGGTTCTCACTCTTGGTACTTCTAAGTCGTCTTGATTACGGGTATTATATCTATGAGTCTTTTGTCTAATTTGAAATTATATGTTAATTTAATTCTAATTCTAAATTTATTTGACATGTCTTAAATATAAGTAATTGAGAATTTTAAATTATAATAAAATGCTCATTAAATTCCAATTTTAAGTTCATTGGACATGTAAATGTAAAAACCTTATTGGGTTGCGTCGGAGGCCTCTGCTGAGTGTGCCTTCTGCCTCCACTAATTATAGGCGTAATACTTATCTTATGAGAAGCGCTCGTTGCTTTAATGAATTATCTCACGAGCATGACATTGACTTATTATTTTGCACTAAGACGAGCGTAGCAAGAAAACTGTTAGCCAAATCATTTTTTGCGAATGAAGCACCGGCTGGTGGTGCTCAAACACACATGTAGCAAAGTAAGATTTAGAATAACATAAAAAACCGTAACTTTAAGTTTTAGGCATTAGTTAATCGTTTTTTTTTTATATAATAGGTATCTGTGGAGGCTTGTTATTAGCAACTCAACTATATATTTTTGTTAAGTACCTATTATTGTTATTAGTCTGTAAGCCTTCTTAAAAGTAATAAAATAAAATAAAAAAATAATTTATTGTAAAATTTTGCATATTACTAGTGAAATATGTAAGTAGGTATTGATCTAAATTTTTTGTAACAATAAGCCAAGTAGTACAATATTACTTCTATGTAATTAGCATAACCGCCATATTTCGAGCAAGAAAATATAAATTTAGTATAGGAATTGGGTCGAACTAGTATTTACACTCCCGTTCGTCACCATAGACTTTAGCAATGTGACTAAATTATTGAACAACTGTTTAGTTGGATGTATGCGAGGGGCTTAACATACTCAACGTTCAACTGATATAAAACGCATACTATGCGATGCGGACGTCTGTGACAGACGACAAAATAAGTTAGGTAAACGGGCGTATTCAGAACGACGCGGACGCGGAGAGCCTTAAGGTGAGTATACACTAGAGCATTTTCTCGAGCATTTCCATGTAATGCAACGTTCTTACAAATGGTACAATACAAGCAAAAGCTAAATTTAAAAAACATTTCCGTGTTATGTAACGTTCCTGCGAATGCTCATCACGGTGTTTGAAGTAATGTTCATGGCGAGTGAGCATTTACCTGTAACCTTCCTTTCTGTTTTGCGTTTACTCTTCGCTGAAATGTCGGATCTGCAGGTCGCGTGTGCTGCGTTCGCACTCGTGTCTTTGTCCGACGAAATGTTACACAAATTCGCTCGGTTGTTTGCAAAAATAAGTTGTAACAAAGCGTCGAGTGTCGTGCTTATTGTTCGGTTCGTGAAAGGGTGACACATTAGAGCAGCTCGATGTTTTGTTACAAGAAAATGCTCTAGTCTATACTCATCTTTACTTTACCGACAGTCGCGGGCGTCCGCGGGGATCGTCCGTGTCGCACTGTATGCGCCTTTAAAGCACCCTTATTATAAACACTGCTATCAACACCGATGTTCTTTGCCTAAAAAATACTGGTAAAACACATGTGAAACAGCATTCTAATTGCGCAACACACTCGTAATCGCTATGTTAATTACATTTCGCAATTGCCCTGCTGATTTGTGTAATAGTTTATGCACACACATCATACACACACACACACAGTTTATGTACACAGATTAGAAAGTAGTTATTAATGCATCTATTTTAACTAAATTAGTGTTTGAAATTTTTAGCTTGTCGAATAAATGTGCGATCATGCTTACTCCGCTTAACATAAGACATCATCATACATCACATTATCCCATATTTGTGTTCACAAACGACCTTCGATTTGTCTTTAAATCATATTTAAACCCTTAAAAAATATGTTCTTTCTCTGTCTACAAGATTCAACATTGTTTCAGATGACGAATTCGGCGAAAAGTCTGTGTCGGTCTTACTGGATGGCGAGGAGTCCGAAATGATATTCATCGATCACCCCAGCACTGAGATGTCGGTGAGTTTTTATAATTCGTTAACTCAGGTTCATCAGGCCGAGGGCAAATTCGGCGAGTAGTGGCAGTGTAACGTATGGCAAATGTTATTCATAGATCGTGCCAGCACTGAGATGTAGTTGGGTTTCCATAATTCGTTACCTAAACTAGAGCTCATCAGACTGAGGCCAAATTCGGCGAGTAATGTCAATGTTTTAAATTTTTTATAATAGTCCTTCCCAGCACTGAAATGTCGATGAGATTCCATAATTCATAACCTAAAGTAATGCTCATCAAAACGAGGCTAAATTCGGCGAGTAGTGTCAGTGTAATAAGATTTCAAATGTTTTATAATAGACCTTCCCATCACTGAGATTTTGGTGAGTTTCCATAGTTCGTAACCTAAACCAGCGCTCATCAGGCCGAGGCCATATTCAGCGAAAAGCGTCAGTAACGGGATGGCAAATCGTGGGCCCAAGGACCCGAAAGATTTTAACCACGCCTTTCTGATTGTATTATGAGTCAAACGTATATCAACAAAAGTTCAATTCAGACATATTTTTTTTTATTGATCGTAATAAATAAATTAACTTTAGTACTTACTTCCTTGTAAACAATTTGTAAACAAGAGGAGCTCGTGGCTAAATAATTATAGCCGCATAGACCGATCTTCCGGGTTAAGCCACGCTTGCCGAGGTTGGTCTGTGGATGAGTGACCATTTACCATAGCGAGTTTCCTCCGTGCCTCGGAAAGCACGTAAAGCCGTTGGTCCCGGCTGTCATTTGTAGATCTTTGACAGTCGTTACTGTTGGTCAGAAGCCAGAAAGTCTGTCAGACTTTCTGGCTTCTGACCAACCAGTCTTACCAAGAGTATCGTATTACCCAGTTACTGGGTTGTGGAGGTCTGATAGGCAGTCGCTCCATGTAAAATACTGATATTCAGCTGCATCCGGTTCGACTGGAAGCCGACCCCAACATACTTGGGAAAAGGCTAGGCAGATATATACTTCCTTGTAAACAATACTTTAGGTTGAAATGGCAACTTTTATAAATTATCTAACAAATGCAAAAAACTTTTTTTTTTAATTTTATTTTTATCTAATAGACAAAATCACATGCAGTGTGAATCTGTCACACCCTGTGGAATTAAACAAATTCGTTTACACCCTGAATATTAAAAAAAAACTATCATTATCATACCATTCCCTCAACACAGATCGAGAACTGCCTCTCCACATACGAGCCTCACGCCTGCGTGTTGGTGTACTCCGTGGTCGCCAAGAGTTCGTTCACCCGCTCAGCTGAGCTGCTGGCGTACCTTGCGAGGGAGCAGTTCACCGTCGAGAGGACGGTGGTGCTGGTCGGGAATAAGGCTGACCTGGCTAGAGCTAGACAGGTGTCAACCAATGGTAAGTAAATAAAAATCTTGAAATTGTATGAATTGACACATAATGGGGGATTTACACGGGTCGATTTTAGCCGTGCGGCAAGTCACCAGTCGCATCGCTTGTAAAAATCGAATCGCCACTCCATTTACACCGGTCGACAAAAATTGCATGCGACTTGTTCATTTCTAGCGGAAAGACACAGCGCAAAACATTCCTCATGCGGCGGGAGATCGCCTGCAACTGACCATTTGCACGGTCGATTTTAGTCACCCGCCGCATGCGGCTTGTCACCGCACGGCAAAATTCGGATGGCACCCAACTTTGGGGCTTGCGATTTTAGTCACTTGCGGCCTAGTCGAATTGTCATTTAGACGGTCGATTTTCGCCGTACGGTATAGCCATGCGGCGAAAATCGACCCGTGTAAATCCCCTATAACGTAGCATCACACCATAAATTTTATTTTATAGCATAAATAAGTAAGTAAGTAATAAATAAGACATTTGTACACTGGAGTTTTCCCTCAACCACACTATCAACCTCTCTCTATCACTCAAAGGTTTGCTTTTAGAAAATTCAGTCATTTTAAAGTTAAGCTCGTCTTTGTATGTACATGACTTCACTAACAGTGAAACCATATTGCTTCGTCGCGTTGCGTTGCGACTAGGGTTTCTGCTCGAGAATTCTCGAGGCGAGAAATGCCGAGAAATCATGCCAACTTCGAGACAAGAAAAACACCCCGAGAAGTCGAGAAGTCGAGAAATCAAAGACTTTCTTTTATTACTGTAAAATTGGCTTAAGAGTTGCGTAATCTTTGCATTCTGGCGTCATTGTTCACCTTACGAGGCGCGAGTAAGTTAGGCAAGCGAAACAGACACCTAATTTACCTCCAATCTGATTCCATCAATTAATTCGAAATCCGATTACTCTTATTATAATGTAACATAAAACGTCAAATGAAAATTAACTGTAAGATAAACTCCGTTCATCTATTATTGGGTTTCTGTATACAAAATCGACAATTACGGTCAATTACCCAAACAATAAGTAAGTTCGTAAATTGACCACTAGATCTCTTTTTTAGCCCAGCTAAATATATTTTTCTCGCTTAAACTTTACCACTTTTTGCATGTAGACACCAGGTTTAAATGAAAATCTCCTCTGGTATATGCAATGGTTTTAAAACGAACCATTACATAAAATATAAAATTTAAATCACAATATTTTCTCTTTGTTATTTTTCATTATAGCAACAACACAATAAAACTATGAAACCAAAATATTTTGAATTTTTATTGTAATTTATAATATAGGGCAGTAAAGTTTCTAAAAGAAAAATATTTTTAGGCTACCGTACCTATTTGTTGTGCATGAATGGGTTCTAGGGCAAGATTGAATATTTCCCAAAGATATTTCCTAGTGCCCTTGTTAAAATGATATCTCATGTTAAACTCTTCATCTGTGAACATTTTGGATGGATTTCTTCAATGCCTTTTTATTGGTACTGATATATTTGAAATAGCCTCCAGCACTTCCAAATCAGACTCCTATGAACTACTTGAGTTCATTTCATTGGGAATCCAAAACTCACTATCCAAAATAAAATACTAATAGTAAAACTCCAAATACTCTTGTATAAAATATGATATAAAACGACAAACAAAGTTCTAGAACCGATGAATGCCCCAAATTGGTCAGTTAAGTTAACTGAAGTTTGAACTAAGATCATCTTCTGACTGGGGTGTCCAGAAATGCAATGTGTCAGTTTATCGAACCTATGGCGGTAGAATAGATAAACTACATTAGGAGTAGGTACCTCAGAAACCGGAAAAATAAGTTATCTGAAGTTTGAACTAGGATTATTTTCTGACTGGGGTGTCCAGATACGCAATGAGTCAGTTTATCGAACCAATATCGCTATCGAGCAGATAAACTACGTTCAAAAGTACCCCAGAAAACGGGCATAAGCTGATTTTTTAAGGTTTTTAAAAAAATCTCGAAAGACCCGAGAAACCCGAGAAATTGGTCTCGAGAATTCTCGAAACCCGAGAAAAAAAATATGTCGAGGAAACAGAAACCCTAGTTGCGACGTCGCAGCGCTCAATTTGGACCAATTGCGTACCGTTGCGACGTTGCAGCGTTACATTTTGGAATCTATAGATAGGTTGGTCCAAATCGAGCGCTGTGACGTCGCAACGCAACGCAATGGAGCAGCGTGGCTTCACTCTAAATTGTAATTTTCTTGTGTACAATAAAGAATAAGAACACCTGTATTCCCCGAAAAATTGGGCTGAGGTGTATAATACACCCTCATTTAACCGTCATGTTTAAGTCCCATGTAATAGAGGCAAAGCCTATTGCCATTAACCAGGCACAAATCTAGACTGCAGGCTGCTACTGCAAAATTCCACACAGAAAAACCCAATAACACTTTACCCGACCTGGGGATCGAACCCAGGACCTCACGCTCAACAGTCGCGCTTGCGACCACTGCACTGGACGAATAAGGCAGCCAAATTATTATTTGTACTTAGAAAATGGTCACTTTAATAGTTTAGAGCCAGATAACAGTTTACGAGTTTTAGATCACTTGTCAACAACTTTACTTAATCGATAATGTTATTTCACATGTTTCGAGTTTTGAACTCCGGTGGGAGTCAAAATTAAGCAAACCATACGAAGAAAAGCCTTGATACCACTCTGAACATGTTTCTATTCTTGTCCCTAAACCCATCATCCGTTTTGCTGCACAGAGGGCAAAGGACTAGCAACATCAAGAGACTGCAAGTTCATCGAGACGTCGTCAGGGATACAGCACAATGTTGATGAGCTACTAGTGGGAATCCTCAAACAGATTCGACTGAAAGAGAGCAGAGACAAGAAACAAGCCAAGAAAGTTAGCAAACAGGTACGTTACCAACTCATGTCTTGATAACTAGGAAGAATTTTGAAGGAAATTTTGCACTAGTGGCAACACTAGGCTTCAAATTGTTTGGGAGACTGGGTTTTGCACTGTCTTTTTGTTTGGGATAACAACTTAAAAGCATATTGTCAAAGAACAAGCTAGGAATGAATAGGTATGATAATTTTGAAACCTGCTTATATTATAGGAGTCTCGTGTCCCTAATATTTGAGGAGTTCATTATATTCAAATGATTTATTCTGAATAATAAAGGTTCAATAGTAGAACAAGTACAAATAAATTGACAATGAAGAAACGAATAATTCAAATCTTGAATCACAAATCAGAGCTTATGAAAGATACCATAGTATTTTCGAATTCAAGTACTGAAATATTTAAAATATTTGCCTCGATAAAACAGGGTAATAAAAGGACAAAATTATGAGAAGACAAAGAATTTCAAAGGCTTCGAATTGAAACGATATTCAATGTTCTATAAAAGAATAAGGCAGAAACAAATTCCAAAATAACATATCTCAATATTCGTGTAATTATTTTCAAAGTAAAGATGAAAGGGCTGAGACAAAATGGGGCCCAAGTTATAGATCAAAAGACGGATTTTTTTCCTTCAAATTAAAAGTAAATGTTTTCGGTCGAATCGGTTTTTGTCTTTTCAAGGAAGTTTAGTCTAATTATTTTGTTTTAGGAAGCGAAGCCAGCTAAACTTGCCAGTTCTCGTACGCACATATCGCTAAGCATCGCGAGGGAACTACTCCAGAAGATTTGTATTAACGACATTTCAAAATCGAAGTCTTGCGAGAATTTGCACGTCCTGTAATGTTCTGGTCGCCTGGTACCTTATAAATTAGATTTTGTCTTAATTTTTATTAATATTAGAGGATTCTTCTGTCTTGATTGATTTTCTATTTGATGTTTGACTGGTTTTAAGGTTATAATTAATTTCGTTAAGTATACGATATGTGCTAAGAATTCTATACTGCTTTCTTATTGGGTTTTTTTGTCTTTTTATAAGAGTTTCTCGAATGCAGAAATTTATAAAAGTCTTTTAAATATTCATTGCTAACCTTTACAATATAGAAACATGACCCAAAACTTTATTTAGCATAATTAGATATAACTTTCGCAAATTCCATATTGTGTCTCGAAAATAGCTGTTTTTCTTGAACCGTTTACGTCCGTATTTTACGGAGAATAATTTAGGGAAAATATTACAAAAAATATTCAAGCACCTAACCTTCGAGGGCTCTTGAGAAGAGCGTTGATTTTCGTGAAAAATATTCCTATTTTAGTAAGAAAAATATCCATCTAACGTATTATGTTCAGGGTCAATATATGGGTCGGTAACAAACAAGAGCTTGCAAATATCGAGATCGGACATCCCATATACATTACATTCGAGAAACTCGTATAAATCAGCCTTCAGATTTATTGTATTCCATCCATTAATTCTTATAACAAGGCTTCGTCATTATTTCGGAACACGATATACATATTTTTGCCCGCCCTTCTTTGTCCAAGATTATAATACTGTTATTTTCTTATTGTGTTAGTTTTACAGTCACTGCCTAAAATAGCATTTCTGAGTTCACCTTTATGTTCTATAAAGAATTTAACGTCAAAATGATTTTGCATAATTTTGGTCGTCTATTTTTTTGTTGTTGAAACGTTATTTCTCGAAAAGACCGCGCAAAATAAAGCAAACATTTTATCATTTGCGACGTTATTTAATAGAATTCTTAATTGTGACTTCAATTCGTAGAATTTCTCATTAGAAAATTAATATAAATGAATGAATATACTAGGAGTTATTCTTGGAATAATTCTTCGAATTAATCAAATATTATACGGCTGTTTATATATAGGGCGGGCAACATTATAATTATTTCTGACTGTTGATTACCCAGCTAAAGTATAAATAATTTGTGATGACAAAAACCCTTCCTATGGTTATTAATGTTAAACCTAATTTAAGTGTAGGCATAGTTACGACAATTTTGAATGTTTAGTAATATCATTGGAATTCATATCTTTAGAATATGTTTCTCCTTATTTCTCTTCGTTTGATCCTTTTCCTACTTTTTTGGTAATGTCCACTGTATTATTTACATAAAACCAAGAGGACATTTAAGTATGTAACTCGTTTTTGGAATAGCGATGGTTTGCTTTTGTGGAAGAGAAATGTATACGACTTTAGTCGACTTTGGTTTTGATTGAATTTTGTAAAGACAACTTAATGCCAACGGAGAATATTTAGTAAATCTATCTTAAGAAGGGTACAAATAGTTTTAACAAAGAAGGAAAAGAGAATATATACAACAGTATTTTTGGAAGAAATGGGACTAATAAAGATGGAACAAAAGAAAGAGTCGTTATTCCACCCAACCGCTGTAGAGCAAATATTTTTGAACCATTAATTTCTTCAACAATGTTCCAAAGAAGATTTTTATTCATAATTTCATAGCGTAATAAATGTTGTTCGGTTCTACATGTATCAAATATGGATAATATCGTTAACATAATGAGAATTTTCCATTAGTGTACTTGTTACGTTTAATGTTTACCTTCAACTCATGTTTCAAGTAATTACTTAGAATGTGTGAGATATCAGATGAACACAGTCATAGACTGATGTGATGTTTAACTTATATACTTGATGTTGAATGACTTTGCGGTCAACCTTGTGGCTGGTGGAGGCAAGTGAATATTATATTGCAATTCTAACTTGATACTTGTACGGGCAAAAGGGTCACTGGTTTACATGAAGGTCTAAGGACCTGTTCACATCTCCACGTCATGACTTCGTCAACGCGGCACGGTGCGTTGACATATCGTGCAAATTTACGTTACCGTATCGTAAAAATGCACGTCAGGATCATTGTTAGATTTATCGTTGACTATGTAGATCCTAAATTTTAATAAGAGAAACGGTAAGGTTTGATTTTAAAGCATCGGAGCACATAGACGGCGATGAACTCGTGGGCGTGGAGAGCGCGGGCCGAGCGCATATACGTGTGCGCTTGCGGCTAGAGGCGGAACGTGTTACGATACGGTAACGTAAATTTGCACGTTATGTCATCGCACCGTGCCGCGTTATCGCACCGTTCTACGTTGATGACGTCATGACGTGGAGATATGGATAGGCCCATCCTAACCGGTGTCTATATACATAATTCTTATTTCACTTACTGATATGGTAGGATCCTCTGTAACTGCTCTTCCAAGATGAGAGAGCAGATTTATATTAATTTTTATCCGACTGCGGCGAAGCCCAAAAGGAGAATAATTTCAAAAATGGAGTCTCAAAGACTCATAAATTCTAATGCCTAAAAAAATATGGATGGTGATTAAAAAATCAATCTGTAGATAGTTTGGGATGTATAATAAATATTAAGTAGTTCTTCCACTTCATTTATTAAATTCAATCCAGCGTGATATTGAGTCTCTACGCAGTGCGTAAAAAAGTAAGTTCAGACTAAAATCAGAACTTAAGAAAATGTATTTGATCAAAATGTTCAGGCCAGGCCTCGCCCTGTAAAATCTATGACAGTCTTCATCTTCACTCACTTTCTAATGGACGCCATTTTACATGACCTATAATTAGTAATCAGTATGCCTAAAAGCATTCGCTAACAATGATTAATTGAACGAACTACTATTTGAAACATGAGTTATAGTACTTAGGTCTTGTTTGGGGGTGGCCAGGCTATAGTGAATTTAAACTTACGATAGGTATCTATTTTTATTTACATTATTTTTGTGTTCTAATAATTCTTAAAGTGAAGTGCTCTTCCTGTACTAAGTAAAAAGTATTGTTCGCTCTGTTTAGTGCCTCTAGTACGTCGTTTATATTTTAACCAATACAGTCCTTGGCCTGGATCGGGTGCAATAAAATGGACTGGAATTTGATTCACGATAAATTTAACGTGTAACAAATTCCACTTTATTTTAGTGTCATCTCTGTTAAAGAATATAATTATTATAAAATCGTGTTGGTCCTATGGTGAAGCCAGGCCAAGGACTGGTCTTAAATTGTATACTATGTTAAGGCCATTTTTCTAGTAATGACATTTCCATCTAGTTTCAGTTCATAGGCGTAATTGAGAATATTATTATTAGCGTACCTTATTTCTAAAACATTTTAATGGCAATGATGGCCCTAAATATCAATAGTCTGGCCGTTCCTGTAAGCTGAAAAGGGTCATATTTTTGTATCAATACAAACTATGTCCTTATTTGTATCGCTGCAAATAATATTTCATACTTAAGGCTCATTTACACGGAGATAGTTTCTCGAAGCGAGTCTCATTTTATCTCTGTTTTCATCGTAGAGAAAGACGAAGACAGAATGAGTCTTGCTTCGAGAAACTATCTTTGTGTAGGTAAATAAGCCTTTACAGCTTTAGTTTTAAGTTTACCCGCAAGCAATCATAAGGTGAAAACCATATCGTCATTGTAAAGTTTTAACCGATTGCGGGCGTGGTACACAAAATGAAAAGGGGCAGGAACACCAATAAATAGGGTGTCAAATAACAAACGCACAAGGAACGATAAAAAAGATCGGTTTAGAGCGGGGGCACACGATGCGTTGCGGCGGCGGTACGGCGCCGGAGTGGTGTCGCTGCGTCGTCTTACATAGAAATATCCGTGGCATGTCACACGATGCGCTCTGGCGCCGCACCGGATCTGCAACCACCGAGACGAAGCGGGGAGGGGTGAATGCGTTGCGACGTCGGAGCGGCACCGCTCAGTTGTTTATGCGTCACAAAGAAGGACACACGCTCGCTCGTTTCGTTTTTTTTTCTCTACGATTTTTTTACTACGGCGCCGCTGCGACATAACAACGTTGCGGCGCCGCACCGTTCGTGTGCCCGCTGATACGGTGAAATCTTTGCGGTGCGGCGTCGCAACGCATCGTGTGCCTCCGCTCTCACGTATTGGCTATTCACGTATTGGGAATAAAAGCTAAAGCAGGTACCTCAACTTATTACAATCGCCTGAATTGACACACTCACGCAGACACGCACTGTATATTGAGTATAATACACTCTTTTTATGGGACTATATTCCAAAAATACCTTAGAAGTCTTGTTGCAGTGCGTGTCTGTGTGTGTGTCAAATCGAACGATTGTAGGTAGTTGAAGTACTGCTTTAGCTGTGGTATTGGGCTTACTGTCTCTTTTTAAATTGTGATAAAAGTCAGTATTAAAATATTCATAAATATAAAAATTCATACGCTTGTCTATACATAGCGTTTAAGATAAATGTAAAACTACGTGTTACTATTAGAATACTAATTATATTTTTCTATACGAAACTTTCTACGACTTTTAGGAGCGAAAGTTGTTTTTACTGGTTTATTTGTGCCAATGAAAAATTTTACTACCCCTTTTTACCATAAAACTAATAGAAAACTCCATATAGTAGACTTTTATATTTTCTGAATAAACAAGGTTAACAACAGGAGGCTTCACCCTACTTTTATAGGTTCAACATCGATGAGTTCTATGATCGGTATATAACGGCGGGCGTGGTGAATGCGCCAATTACGTCCCGTTGTGTCAATATCATCAAATTGCACAGCGGTAGCCTTGTTTGTCGATACTTTATGCTTCATTAAGCTGCTTCAACGAAATGTCGATACAACGATTTTTCGATTAATTTTGTGATAAAGTTATATGATTTTGTAAGGGAAATTGACATTATTTGTAACCTTACTTTACCTCTGTTAAAAGTTACGTGTTGTTCCTGAAACATGATTGACGTCAAAGGTACGAAACGGTGACGAAATGAAAATAGCTTTTTCTTTTTCGAGCAAAACATTTTAGTGACGTGTGTTTATTTTGTAAGAATTCAAAATGGCGTGCAATAAACTGATGACGTAAAATTTCCAATTTTATATACAAGGTTATTTGGAAAGGGGAAACTAATCCGCGGCCCACTTAAAGTATCACTGTACCCCAAGTGTGAGTTTTTTTACGTTATTACTGTAGGTAGTTGCGTCACGCCAAAAATGTATGAAAATTTAGGCAGTGCCTCTAGCGGCGAATAGCGTAACTAAAAAATTGTTTGACATTTTTAGCGTCACGCAACTACAATAATAATGTAAAAAACTCACACTTGGGTTACTGATGACTTTTTTTAAAGCAAGAGTTAAAGTTTTATTTCCATGCGAAATGTTTTTTTTCCAAAATTCTTCATTCCTTATTTACTTAGTTACAAATTCAGAAAATGAAGTTTCTAATTTGTGACCACAAATATGACCTAAAATGGAAACACAGCTGTTCGTGGTTGAGGATAGATAGATTTTATTTTTTTTGGAATATTTTCTTGATCTTTAGGTAGGTATCATAAGGTTATAAGTTTAGACAAAAAAAAACAACTTGAAAATTTTCATTGGCACAAAATTAAAATGTCTTCTAATATTTTTGTGAAACAAAATAATGTGTCTTCTCAACAACTAGTCTATGGTTAAGATTCTTAGTTCTTTGTCTATACCTATTTGTAAGTACTTAGAACTTATTTCGAACTCTTTTTTTGTTCCTAACATGATTGTTCTACCGAAAGAGAGCTTCTAAATATTTAGATAGGAAACAAATGGTTTTGGGTTTTGTGCGAATTTTTAAGAAAATACAGACTACATTTTAGAAATTGTGTTGTACGTTATCAATCACACTAACATTTTAACATAACATCACCCCTATATTCCGCGAAGGGTTCAGCAGAGGTATCTATACTAATATTATAAAGAGGTAGAATTTGTTTGTTTGTTTGTCTGTTTGTTTGTATGTAGGAGGTAATCTCCGAAATTACTCATCCGATTTCAAAAATTCTTAAATCCAATATCCCATTATTCCTAGTATCCCATTATGCCCAGTATCCCATGATACCCCGAATCTCCAGGCAGTTCACGAAGACGCTGCTTGCAAATGTCAGCATTATTTCATATTTAGTATTTTTTTTCCCTATTTTGCCACCTGCCAAATTATAAGCAAAAATGTTTAATAAAATTGATATCCAATTTTTAATTGTAAATCCAGTATACGAAATTACCCCTTAAATAATCATAATCTCTTGCATTCAACGGACAATAATTTAATAAACTGTTGCGTATATATAATTATACCTATATATATGTAACTACCTGAGAATATAAATGACCCATTCTTACCCAGCGATTCAGGGGGTCTACTCCCTAAGCACGAAGTCCGTGGTTTCGGCCTTAGTTACGAGCGTTTCCTACTCCCTATTACCTACGGACATACGACTATTTCGGGGCCCGAACTAAGAATGAATGACAACACGATTTGACAGTTGTCCCTACTACCGATGTGTTTTTGCCCGTCCGAAAAGTTGAAATTGACACTTATTTTGTTCACTTCTACGTTTCGAGCCACTTTCGGACGGGCGACTAACTTCGTTGACGGACTTAGGGAGTAGGCCCCTGAATCAGAAGATCCAAAACCGACCGGTCATGCATGTAGACACCAAACCATTCCGAAAAGTTCCAAACACGACACATGAATCAACATGCTTCTTAATTATACATTTCTAAGCTTTGTTTATTCACTAATTAATAAAAAAACCGGCCAAGTGCGAGTCGGACTCGTGCAGGAAGGGTTCCGTACCATTATCTATAAAAACTGCAAAAAAATCATGTCTGTTGTATGGGAGCCCCCTTAAATATTTATTTGATTCTGTTTTTGAGTATTTGTTGTTATAGCGGCAACAGAAATACATCATCTGTGAAAATTTCAACTTTCTAACTATCACGGTTCATGAGATACAGCCTGGTGACAGACGGACGGACGGACGGACAGCGGAGTCTTAGTAATAGGGTCCCGTTTTACCCTTTGGGTACGGAACCCTAAAAAACGCAGTACCAAAAAAGATTTAGAATTTATAATTTCTAGCTACTACTTTCCTCTAATTAAGTTCGTTGCGGGTTTCGAGAAGACTTAATTTTCCACCGTGTTTAATATTTCACTGTTCTGCTTTAGCAAAATTAGAGCTAAGATTAAAGGGAGTTCAGATTACGCTATAAAATACAGCATATAGCAAATATTGTAGGTATATCACGACGATATCGCTCATCATGTATTTTATATGGACACGTTCACACAACGCTATGCTATAAAGTATTGGCTTGCTGTACGCGATAAACTTGAGCGATTTGAACGATTCTCCGGCCCTTGCCCTGCCTCACTTCTACCCCGTCCGTCGCCCGACAGATCGCCATCAAATAATTTGCTATACATAGTAGTGGTACACTACAGTAATACGAAAAACTAAATTCCGATATTCTTAGTCCCGATTTTTATAATACCGATTTTCATAATTCCGAATGGTTTAAAACTCCTAATATGACAATTCCGATTAATCATAAAACCTACTTTTATAAATCCTAAATTAAAAAACGCCTAACGTTTACAATTACGAATATAACGTAAACCAATTGTAATTTCCTGAACAATAAATTATTCTTATTCTTAATATCAAAATGCCGAGTTTCAATACACCTAACAATAAAAAGTCAGATTCAACAATAATCCGAAACATCAAAAATACGAATTCCGATTATTAAAATACCTATAAATTAAAAGTCCGAAATTAAAACCTAGTAAACCTTTAAAGCAAAACACATTAACACACATGGTTCAACTTCATCCAAAGTAAGCAAGTTAATTATTCATAGGAAGGTAGAAAAAGAAACTAATAACAGAATCACTTTCCCTACTTATAAATCATAATTGTGGGAAAAATATTTTTCGTTCATTTAAACATTTTTTTCTTTAAACTCACCATTACGCAGTCGCATTTTACCAACTGCTCACCATTACGCGCTTTTTTATTAAGTATTATGTAACTAATCGGTTCCAGCACTCGCCGGCCGCTACCGCGGCACGCTCGCTTCGCTCGCTCGGCTCGTGCGTAGGGGGTCGCAGTTCTAACCTAACCTAACCAACTGTTCACCTTTCTGTGTTATGTTTAATACTCTATTGCTTGACATAATGTTTATTGTTTTCGGAAAATTGCAAATCGGAATGCTGTTTTTCGGGCCAAGAACACATCGGATGTTTAATTCTTCGTACTTATGAAAGTCGGAAAACAAATAAATCGTATTTATGACATTCGGTAAAATATCTTTCGTGTTTTTTAATAATCGGTATTTAATTTTGAAGGAATTATCAAATTCGGATTTTTGAACATCGGAATATCCAAATTCGGAATAAAATATTTCGGAATATTTGGGTGTTCCCACATAGTAGACCGGCTTGCAATATAGCGTATAGTGTCAACGTGATACAAAAATACCCCTAAAGCCGAAAGGGGGAAGGTCCCTTGTAAAGAGTCTATTGGCAATATTTGAAAACCGTAGTATGACCCAAAAAAAAGAATTTGGATAAAACATAAAATTATCATCACTGAAACGCAACCCTGAAAACATAAAACTAAAGAGTAAACTACCCAGAAAGTTATTTACATTCTTACCTAATTTCCTCTGAGAGGTAAATGACGAAAACCATAAAAGGCTAACTACTCGATTAATAATTTCTTTTTCATGGGGAATTATGTGACACGTTGTATAGTTATAGCTCACGACGCAATATGCTTTACTATACAGGATGCCCCTGGAAGTATAGATCAAATCGAATAGGGGCGTGGGCAATGTCATTTTCAAACTTTTTAACCAAGAGAATGTCGGTGCAATTTTTTACGGTTCAAAAGTTATGACCAATTATTGTTCTTTTTCAATCACTTCGCATAGAAAAAAATCATAAAAAATCTATCAGAGCTATAATTTTTTTTCAAGACTTTGGCGAACAGTAGGCCTTTCTTGTGGTAATACGTTTACGCAGCTAGAAAACATGTGAACAATAAGAAAAAACATTTACTGCAAAGGCTTTTTTGGCCTGGCAAAAATTTTACTTAAGTTTTTACTACTAAAAATTTTGAAATGACCTTGCCCATGCCCCTATTCGATTTGATCCATACTTCCAGAGACACCCTGTATAGCGAAATAGTATAGAGTATTCTGAACTGCGCTTTAGAGCTAAGAATAAAGATATTTTCTGCTAAGATATTCTGTTTTCTCGGCGTATTTTCCACGTAATCCGTGACCAAGTTCATTTGAAGTGTATGTGGTATATTTTCTGCTAATTAGATAACATATTTTGGTATGTAATTAGTGGAAAATACTTTAGTTTATTTACCTTCGATCCCAATGGATATTTTTGTATCATATTCTGTATATTCCGATGTTCCGAACTCCCATATTCCGATAAGTATACTTTTGTACATCCAAATTCCATGAGGTAAATAAAAAAGCGAGCGTATGATCATTTATTGGGAACAATTTTATCACAAACCAAGAATTATGGCAGATTTCCTAACAGAAAAACTCGATAATATTTTTTCCGATCCGGATATTGAACTGGACCTCGGGAAATAGATTATGTCCAATGTTAAGTTCTGATTATTGTGCATGAATATAGATTATGAGCCTAATTTACTGTGACACGTCACAAAGTTAAGGCTAAAAAATATTTAGCGTATTGTCCTTTTTGAAGAACATCACCAATAACATCGATGTATGTCCTTTTAGGGCGTCCTCTACTGGCGTTTCCTCTGGCATCCGCCTTATAAATTCCTTTTGTTAATCGCCGTTCACTCAATCGTTCAACATGCCCAAACCACCGAAGCACACTCCTTTCAATTTTTGTCACTACATCATCTTCTAAACCGCAACTTTGTCTTATCAAATCATTCTTCAATCTGTCATTCAAAGTTACACCGCACATACTTCGCAAGGAACGCATTTCCGCGGCATTTATTCTACTGTCATGACTCTTCTTCCAAGACCAACATTCACTTCCATACATAAGCGTTGGTACCAGAACACCATTATGGACAGCCAGCCGTGCCTTTTTGGACATCGACTCGTTAGCCACAATCGCTTTATTCATTTTATTTCCATTTATTTATTATTGCACTGTAATTTAAAACTGTATGAAGGTATAATTAAAACAACGTCCGTTGTACGAGGATGGAATGAACCGCAAGTGAATGAAAAAGAGATAAAGGTAGAATGTGAAAGAAAGAAAGAAAGATACGATATTGTTAATGGAATCGCCAGACTTAATGAGTAAATGTGGTTACCTACGTTTATTTCTATTTTTTAAATCCGTTTATCCTCGTAAGCAACAAAGATGTATCTTCTATAAGAGCAAGGATTAATTAAAAGTCTGCAAAAGTTATGTATGATTCTTTTGTCTGTATTTTTAATTATCTTTTATTTATACCTTCTCCCTTGATTGGATTTTCTGTTGGAATTTTTATTTATTTCGGATCTTGGGCTTCGGGCGTATACATAAAGGAAGCTGGTATCCAGCGCCGACCTACCAGCGCTTATCGGTACTGGTCCGTGCAGGTAACCGCTACATAAAGGAAGCGGGTAGAAGCAGGGGCTGGCATTTTTTGACAAAAATACGCCTTGTTCCAAATACAAATTCACACAAAAACAGTAACAAATGACGCCTTGCAGTGCTGATTGGAGCAGCAGGCCTACTCCCGACAGGATCGAGTTTTGAATCGAGTCGACTTAGTGTCAATTCTTACTCTTGAAATCGACAAAACTGCACGACCGTGCTGAGGTTTGATTTAAAACTAACAAATATCAAAAACAGTCGTTAATTTTTATTCGAGCCGGTGCACAATTGTGCGCTTTTGTCGATTTCAAGAGTGAAAATTGACACTAAGTCGACTCGATTTAAAACTCGATCCTGTCGGGAGTAAGGGCCCAGGTCGGAACTTGTCAGCGAAGTTCGGAGCTTGTCGGCGCTGGTTCGCCACACAGTATAGAGACCACCTGCGCTGACTAACTGCGCGGACCAGCACCGACAAGCACTGGCAAATCGGCGCCGGCAATCCGCTTTCTACGTGTATACGCACTTCTTATTACGTATGTATACCGATTCTTAACACGTAGGTAGAAGGAACAACAGGGTTTTGGCACGGTAATGATAACTAACAGTATTGTGACTCGGCCCTATTTTTGAATTTAGAACCTACAGCCGCATGAAAACAAAACACGAGATAGGGCTGCCCGCCTATAGTATTTTAATTTCATCAACCTACATGAGTTTGTTTCTAGTTTTGAGATTGTAATATGACATAATTTATTTAAAAAAAAAAATGTTGTGAATGAAATAGGAAGTATTCATTAAAAATACATGGTGTTTTTTGATTTTATTGACGAACTAGCTTTTGCCCGCGACTTCGTCCGCGTGAATGTTGGTTATCGCGGATGCATACGAAGTCGCGGGTTAAGAAGTAGCCTTTGTCCTTCCCCAGGGATCGAGCTATCTTCATGCCAAATTTAATCAAAATCGGTGCAGCCGTTGTGCAGTTAACTAATAGACTGAACGTTGGGTTGTTCGCTCACACCACGGCATTTTTTTTACATTTAGCACTTCTAAACGAAAGGTCCGATTCGAATAATTTAAAGAGCATTTTACATGTACATAAACAACCTTGATTATGAAGCTATTTACTTGGATAAGGATTAATATCATGATAGGAATATCATTATTTTTCGATTCTACTAGTGTTTTGATCAACCAATTTGAACAACAAAACGGTTGATGTGACTTAACTACCTACTTATAATAGTTAAACATATTCGCGGACTTTTTTGTGGATAATGAAGAGTTGGTACTATAAACATGTTGTAGGTACATTATTTTTATGTATCATCAAAATATAACCTACCACTGACCTGCAAATTGCAAAATTCGCAAGAATATTTGAACTTCGCGGGCTACCTTAGCGCATCCACCTTAAGAAATTTCTTACTGAGGAAGGAGAAATGAAAAGAAAAACTTTATTTTGTGAAATTTAAATTAACGTTTATTTTGTTGATTGATTTAGATTAATAAATATGAGATGTGGATGCTGGATCGATATTTCAGGCATTTAATTTAATCCCTCAAAAAATAAGGAAAAATCTTTTTTTAAAAATCGATTATATTTATTTAAAAAACCGATTATTTTGTAATCGATTTTATGTTTAGGCAAAACAATCGATTATTAAATAATCGATTTTTCATGTAGGTATAGGTACTAGGTACTGTGACAGCCCTAACTATTTTTGTACCAAGTGTAAACCGAACTCGAGGCGCGTAGGTATGACTCGGGTTCCGACCGTTTGTATGAAGATAGAATACTGTTAGTATATCATTACCGTGGTTTTGGTTACATATTGTATATTTGTTTCGTGTGCCAAACGTGTCGTCAATTGTTTGACAACAACAACAAAACCAAATATTTTGACAGCTTTTTAAACGAAAACTATGTGATTGAAGAATCGCAAGCTTCTTGCACGTTTTCTGCTTAAAAATTTAAACCGTTTGAACCATTTAATTTGCCACACACAAGATCACTATAATACATAGTATAAAACAAAGTCGCTTCCCGCTGTCTGTCTGTCCCTATGTATGTTTAGATCTTTAAAACTACGCAACGGGTTTTCATGCGGTTTTTTTTTAATAAATAGAGTGATTCAAGAGGAATGTTTATATGTATAATTCATGCATAATATGGAAGAGAAAAATGAGGAATACGCGATAAACGACATCCATGCAGGCGAAGCCGCTGGCGACCTCTAGTTCTCTATAAAAAAATACCTGAATTAGCTTATTGGTCAATGATCTTATTTTTATACATTTTGCGTCGTCGCACTGCCTTTTTCATCCAATTCTGACCGAGCGTATTCAAATTGCCTCGCCAGTCCTTTAAATTATTAAAAGAAAAAATCTTGTTGCAAAATTCAAAACAACTCTACAAGAACTGAAATTGAAAAAGTATCTTACAATCTGATTATGTTTTTATTAATTTAAAAACAGCTTCAACCTTCAGAACTGTGTTGTGTAATTAACCATTTTTGATCCCTCAATATGTTCACGTACATTTTTTTTTCACTCCCAAACTGAATTACGACAAATGGTTCTGAGACAAGATTTTACTTCAATACTTCAATACTCCACCTAATTTGGGGCACCCCGACACGGATAGGTTAGGTTCGAAGGGGATGACGGGGGCTAGAGTGAGCGAGCAAAGCGAGCGAACGAAACCCCCGTCATCCTCTTCGTGTTAGGTTACTTTAAACCCCAGTGTCGAAGTTCCATAATTGTCGGAGTAGTGTAATATCAGAGTTCCATAGTGTCGCAGTAAAATCTTGACGTAGAACGATTTGTCGAAATTCAGGTAGTTTGTCGCATATATTATCCCACTGCGGGGCAAAAGCCTCTCTCAAGTTCTTGACTGTACTCTTTTCCTGCGCTACCTCAAATCAGCCCCTGCGGTACGCGTCTAGGTCATCTCGTCATCTCTTTTTGGGCCGACCTCGGCGGCGCCGTCCATCTTCATTACATACATACGAAATTAACATGATTTAGAATACTAATCGTAGACGGAATTTTCTCAGAAATTTGCACAAACCTCAATGTTCCCTGGATGGGAGATCGAGCTTTAAAAGTACCTATAATAGTAGGAGCGTACATCGCAGACACAAGACTTTCAGCAATGAGCAATCAGCAATTGGCGATGTTGCGGCTGCATCGCGTTTTAGCGACTCTGCGTTCGATCACAGTTTCAAAATCTCGGGTTTTAGCGATTGCATCAGGGAGAAGCCACACGGTGCGGTGCGGTGCGGTGCGCCGCATCACGGCGACCATTCTGCTGCATCAGCGTGCACACGGAGTACGCGGCGTCGCAAGAGCCAAGCGGTGAGGTGCTGCGCCGCACTGCACCGTGTGGAACGGCTCACCGTCAACACATCTGCGGTCTGCGACGCCGGAGCGGTGCCACTCCGGTGCATACACCCTCCTCCCTCATCTTGGTACGGCGAGCGTGCGGCGCGGCGTGGCGCCGCACCGCACCGTGTGGTAGGCATGGTGTATGTATTACGCCGCAGCGGCACCGCTCAGGCGCCGCGCCGGAGCCGCACCGCACCGTGTGGCTTCTCCCTCAGGCACTTAACTATGTTCCGAACATACCAGAACTGCACTTAATCGCTGCGACGCGCGTTCATGTGCGCGGAGTGAAGTGTTCAATAGCGGCATCTAGCTTAAGAACAGCAATTAAATCCAAAAATGCAATTAAAATAATTACCTTTAATTCCGCCAAACTAGATCGTTAGTGTTTTGGGTGCTGCATACTGCATCCAAGCAGTATGCAGCACCCAAAACACCGAACGATGTATCGGTTTGGGTTACATGTTGCATTTTAATCACACCCAGTTCGCGATCTAGTTTGGCGGAATTAATAATTGCACATTTGTATGTCATGGATTTCGAAAGTAACGTAACGCTTTCGCGTAACGTTGCTTTACGCGTTTCAAAGTAACGCCTGATTCAATTATTTATTTAGCCATTAAATCGTCGATCGATCAAAGTGTCGTGGCTGCGGTGGTACTCAGCACGCATTCTTGTTGTGATATGTGATTGTGCATTTTCATTACTCTTTAAACCCCTCTTAATATAGCAACGAGATTTTGTAATCCAATGCTGAAGCCAATTATTGTGACTTCATATTTTGGTACTTTTATTGGCTGCATAACTATCAAAATCCACATCGGTACTTTTATCGATGTCGATAATACTATCAAGGAATAGCGTGTTGGTAAAGTTATCAAACGCAAAGTCACGCAAAATGACACAAAATTTTCAACGAGCTCAATTCTACCGTCATAAGTCGTAAAGAGGGGTTTAAAATCCATCAAAATGCACAAATTCACTTACGTGTTAAATTCATTTAAACTAAGTAACTTTTCTATATTTCCTGGCGTGGGTAACTGATGATCTTACTGTTGTGAACTGCTAAGTGAAGATGATAAGTATAGATACAGTCAACTTGTTACTTACCTAATAGATATCTGCCACCTGCCCCTGGCTTTTTAGCCACAGTACAGAAAGAACAGTAGAGCAACCGTTCTGAAATAATTACAAATTATGTAAGTCCAGAGTTGCATCTTGCAACTTTTATGCTAAAAGCCTTAGTGTAGTTACACATAGGTTTAGCTACAGCTAGGTGCAGCTCGTGGAAATTGGTTAGAACTATGTGTAGCCTAGTTATTGAAAGAGGTTTAAAAGATGGCTAAGTTTTAACGATTGCATCAGATTTTCGAAAAATAATAATTCTTTTAAGTTAAAAATAATAACACGAAGTGGAAAGTGATCGCGATTGCTTTTAATTTCAAGCCAAAAGAGGTGCTTGGACTCCAGACTAATCTTAAGAGGTTAGACCTAATTTCAACCGAAAGCAACTGGCTACTCCTAATTCTAACCAACTGTCACTGGCCTGCATTAATTTGTAGCCGGCTAAAACCAGGTGCAACCGCTTTTAACTGTAACATTACTACGTGTATTGATTTAGATTCGAAAACGATTTTTTGGATTTTGAATGTGGTTGTTTCTACCACCTAAAAAGGTGTTCGAAAAAAGTTTTGTTGGGTAGCTTATAGCTAAATATATACAGGGTGTTAACGAATTCGTGTAATTCCTTCAAACCACGTGATCTACTGGTGACACAGATTAACCATAAATGGGAATTTTTGAAAATCAACTAAAAAAAAGTTCAAAAAAAAACTTGATTTTCTATTTCTGAGTCATTTTAGAGCCTTGAGTTATCTGACTGCAAAGAACGATATCGCGTTAGTCGTGCCTGCCAGCCGTGTTGCCGTGCTTTCATTAATTTATGCGTGGCATCGAAATGTTCACACTAATAAAACATTTTTTTTTGCAAAAAAAATAATTCTTATTTTTTTACTGAATCCTTATTAGGTGGTTTAGATACGATCGGTAACAAAGCCGCATGAAAAAATATTTTTTATTTTTTTTTATTTTTAATCAATCTAAATCCCGTGCGGGGCCTGTCTACATCAGTAGTAGATCATGTGGTTTGAAGGAATTACACGAATTCGTTAACACCCTGTATATATATATATATAGTCTAAACAGGTCAAAGTTGCTCTTTTTAAGGCATACTGCCAGACATTTTATACCTGCAGCCTGTGGGTCCGCTATACGCGTAGATCTTTCAACGCCCTACGTGTCCTGTACAATAATGGTTTTAGGATGCTGTTGGGGTTGCCTCGCTTTTGTAGTGCATCAGGTATGTTTGCTAAGGCCAGCACAGATTGCTTTAGAGCAATAGTAAGAAAAAGAGTGGCCTCCCTGATGCGCCGCGTGCGGGGCAGCACCAACAGCCTCATGAATACTATATTGGGAAGGGTTGATTGCCCTGTTGTGAGGCACTGGAATACCGTTCACGGATCTGGAGGTGCCCTTTACAATATTAAATAGCGTAATTTCAAATAATAATAATAAATAAATAATAATTTACTAACATAGTTATAAGTACTATTTACTAACAACGTATGGAATGCTTTATTCTGAAATAAATGATAAATAATAATAGTTTTTTGTACTTAATTTAAATTGGGTTTATAACTTTGTTTGTTATAAAACTGCGTTTGTTGATAGAAGCCGATCGTTTTTATTTACCGATTTGACTAACTCGCCCGGCTGTTTTTGCACAAAATTAAGAGGCCCACAAATGGTCACAAATATTGGAGCACCTAGTGTTGACCTTTTAAAAGGACCAGATATCTGGTCTACTTGAAATAAAAAGTATTTGACTTTGACATAAAACAAGTGTTTCAGAAACAAGATACCTACTCGATTTCTGTATCCCACATTTAGAAAGCAGAACCAAGTTGTTTTACTGATTTTTCTGTACGTAGTTTCATTACAATTTTCTTCACACTAACATCGTCAGCTACCGCTGCAGATATTTGTATAAATATATTCTCAAAGTCTGAATATTTCTTCTGTAAACTATACATAGATACAAGCTGTTGTGTTTTACATAATATAAAACTGTGTAGTTCATGTAGATTACTTTGTATACGTTTGTTCGATGTTTTGGTGATTTTTCAAACTATTTATGTGATTATGATAGCTGCAAAATAAAATAAATGATTACTTGGATTTTTTTGTTTTATTCTATACATATAATAAAATCGTAACGAAGTAAAATCTGTACATTGAATAGGTATTTTCCAGAAAAAAAAAGTGCAAATTGTTGGAAAAACGCTACAGATATCAAAAAGAGAGTTTTTAGAATTTTTTTCTGTCTGTTTATCTGTTTGTCTGTTTATATGTTTGAGCTTCACGCCGAAACTACTGGATAGATTTTGTTGATATTTGGAAAACATATTTGTTGCAGGTCGGGTCAGGTTATAGGGTATAAATTATCAAGCTATTTGGTTATAAAAATATATTCAAACAAAATAGTTCCTTGAACCTAACTAGATGGCGTTGGCGTCAGAGGCAACAGCAATCATAAGTGTTTTAACTCTCGAAAAGAGAGTTTACAGTACCTACACATTTGCCTATCCCTCCAAAGCAAACAGCCGTGATGTTTTGCAATGGAATGGTGTAAACAACACCTAGACATACGATTGTAATAATCGCGCAAAATTTGCTATCATTTATTAAAGAGGTCTATTGTCTATCTCTGAATGTCTTCATCAGATAAGAAAAATATGCAGTCGAATAGCGAAAACCCCATTCAAATCGAATCAGTCGTTTCTGAGAAAATTGTGAACAAACATACACATAGGTCGAACATAGAACCTCCTTTTTTTAAGTCTGTTTATAAAGTCGGTTAATTATGTTTCATTTTGCAGCTTAGTCTTGCTTAGTATTATAAAAGTGTCTGTAATACAAAATTCAGGTTCCCAAGTAATTTTATAACAATAGTAAATTATCATGGTATTTATTGATAAAACGCAAAAGGCAAAAACATTTTTTTTCGTTCTTGAGGACAGTTGATGGCGTAGAGTATCCCACATACCGCGCTGCCTGCTTAGCAATTCACCTTCTAGACGGTGACCCAGCGTTAGTGACAGTCCCAGTCGTCTGCGACATTTGTTTACCGTCATGTTGGTGTTCTGCGGAATCTCTAACCCAGTTCTATTGTGGGAAAAATACCGACATTATCTGTCCGAAGATTTTCTTAGGGCTCTGAGACGTACTACCGATGATGATACTGAGACAACCGATGAACGCATCTTAAACAGTTGTCTTAGTTCGCTCCAAGACGTAGTCATTTCGATTGGTGGCAATACTATGGTTGAATATGGGTTACCGGCTTTCCGATGTTCAAGACCGTGGAAACAGGGAGTATGTCGCCGAAACTAATTATGATGCAAGAACCAAGAATAACATCGTAAATGACTACGTCGCAAAGTTTACCTCAGAGCAAAAGCAAATTTTTAACACCATCCTTGAAAGCATTGGGCTCGGCCAGGGTAAGATGTTTTTCTTGGATGCTCCTAGTGGAACAGGAAAAACAGTCATTACCACTGGCATCCTTGCAGAGGTAAGGAGGTAAAGCAAGATTGCCATTGCTGTAGCGTCGTCGGAAATTGCTGCCACACTGCTTCCTGGCGGCAAAACGGCGCACGCCATGTTTAAAATTCCCATCGATCTAGAGAGCAACGAAACACCAGTTTTTGGAGTGTCACGAAATAGTGACAAGGGGCGCGTGCTTAAGGATTGCTCTTTAATCGTCTGGGATGAATGTACGATGGCAAACAGAAAAGCAGTAGAGGCTGTAGACAGAACTCTGAAGGACATCCGCAGGAACGATCAAGTGATGGCTGGTGTCACTGTTCTGTTTAGCGGCGATTTCTGACAAACGCTGCCTGTGGTGACGCGAGGAACTAAGGCTGATGAGGTGAATGCTTCGTTGAAACGCTCTTCTTTATGGCCACATATTCGTAGGTTGCGCTTGAATATGAATATGAGAGCGCGGCTTGGTGGGAATTTACACGCTCGAGAATTCTCCGATGTTCAACTAAAATTGGGTGACGGAACCCTACCAGTGGACTGTGGTCAAGTTGAGATACCCGAAGCACTTGGTAGAGTGGTTCCCACATTAGAAGATATGATTCGTCTGGTGTACGGGAACATCAGTCGAATACCGCACCAAGAAAATTCTTGGATGTGCGTACGGGCCATTTTAACGCCCAGAAACGATCAAGCTGCAGCGATCAACGAAAGCATTCTCTCGGAAATTGAGGGGAATGAGGTGGTTTACACTTCGATAAATACTGTTGTCGATCAAGATGACGCCACACATTATCCCGTAGAATTTCTCAATTTTCCTTACTGCAAGTGGACTTCCAGCGCACGTCATCAAGCTAAAGATCGGTGTCCCGATTATGCTCCTTCGCAATTTAACTCCGCCAAAACTTTTGAACGAGACTCGACTCAAAGTCGTTTCTTTGCAGAGGAACATCATTGAGGCGGAAATTCTAACGGGTTGTGGCGTTGGCGAGACAGTGTTTATACCACTAATTCCCCACAATTATCCCTTTCAGTTTAAGCGCGTGCAGTTTCCTGTGTGCGTATGCTTCGCTATGACCATAGACAAGTCGCAGGGGCAGACACTGACGGCTGCAGGTGTCGACCTCAGGACGAGCTGCTTCTCAGACGGACAACTGTACGTCGCTTGCTCTCGCGTCACCAGTCCTGAATCTCTATACATTTTAACTACCGAGTGCAAAACTACGAACGTAGTTTACAGAGAAGTTTTAGAATATGACTAAAATTAATTACTTTTTGGTCGTTACCTAAACATTTATGTGGATTTATAGTTATGTTTTAAAACCAATTCACATCACTTTTTTTTCTTATAATGGCTTAATAACACAAAATTACAGTTCTGGTAGTACCTACATAATATACGAGTCTTAGTATAAAACTCCACATCGCTACGTGTAGATTAAATTGTTTAACCACGGGAAGAGGGTTTTAAGCACAGGAGTTTTGTAAATAACAAACTACGATGATTGATAGAAAGACGAAAGACGATTACTAATCAGGCAGCAGCTGAAATTGTGATTACCAACAGTGCCGGATTAACCACGTAGCAAGAGTAGCAATTGCTACGGGCCCCGCGCGAAAGGGAGCCCCGCATATTTAAACCCACTCATCTCTGCCTGAGCGTAATTTTTTGAGTGAAACTTATCACAAGAGTCCAACGAAAGTGACAGCACTAGACTTATCGGCACCTTAAAATTGAGCATTTGAGAATTTAGCCAAAAGCCATAAATGCACTTAGAATGACGTCATGGTTTCACCTAAAATGCGAAAAAAAAATCGCGCTCGCTACGCTCGCGCTACTGCTGCGCTTTGTATGGGCTGTTCTACTCGACTATTTTCTTTTGTATATTCAAACAAACTATTTCAATACATTTATTTATTTAAGAAATTAAGCCTAAAAAAACTTAAACAACAATGAAAAGGAAACGATTAAAAAAAAACACGCTTATAATGCTAACTTATACTTTTCAGGGGTTTTAAGCACAAGTTTTGTAAATAACAAACTACGATGATTGATAGAAAGACGAAAGAAGATTACTAATTAGGCTCTAGCAGCAGCTGAAGTTGTGACTACCATCTGTGCCGTATTAACCACGTAGCAAAAGTAGCAATTGCTACGGGCCCCTCGCGAAAGGGGACTCCGCATATTTAAAGCCACTCATCTCTGCCTGAGCCTAATTTTGAGTGAAACTTATCACGAGAGTCCAACGATAGTGACAGCACTAGACTTATCGGCAACTTAGAATTGAACATTTGTGAATTTAGCCAAAAGCCATAAATGCACTTAGAATGACGTCATGGTTTCGCCAAAAATGCGAAAAAAAATCGCGAACGAAAAAATCGCTACTACGCTTTGTATACTACTTCACTCGACTATTTTCTTTTGTATATTGAAACAAACTATTTCATTACGTTTATTTTTCTAAGAAATTAAGCCTAAAAACTTAACTTACAATGAAAAGGTAATGATTAAAAAAATACGCTTATAATGCTAATTTATACTTTTCAGACGTGTATTTTTTAACTTTTGTTTTTTACCGGCCTTTTTATTTCGTGTTAGTTTCTTAGTTTTTACGTGCTTTTGTGTCATTATTTCTGTTTTGACGATCGCTCGATCGCTTTGGACTAATACAAAATCAGTGTAATACCACTGTTTTATAACAGTAAAATTAATAAGTAATGCAACTCAAGGGCTCCCTATCATATTTGCTACGGGCCCCGCGCTGTCTTAATCCGGCACTGATTACCATGATAAACTTACATAATTACATATATTACTGAATGCAACTTTCGGAATCTGGATTAGAGAGAAATTAAGGCGTTCACATTATAATAACGGTTTGCTAACCGCGTTCCCGTAGGAACCTACCTAATGTCCTTTTCTGTACTTACCTCAAAACTAAACTTTACGATGATCTGTTAAATACGAGTACATACATAAACATTAAAGAAAACTAAGTTACGTGAGCGAAGCCGCAGGCACCAGCTAGTTTTCTATATAGGGTTTGCCAGCTCGTAGGACAAAGCCGCCTCTTCGCTCCGCATCGCATTGAATTCGCGTGTCACCGCATCGGATCGCCTTTGAAACGCCTACGTAAGACGTCGCGTAAGTCCCTTAACCACCTGTGGATCCAAGTTGGTCGCTGCAAGTACTATTTGCCTAAGTGGAGTATTATCAATCCATCCAACATCCATTGTGATCGTGGAGCCCCCATGCAAACTATGTCCCACTTGCTGTCTTTACCTGTCGTGCCCCATTTACTGCTCACGGGAGGATCTTACGCTGGCTACAAACAAGGACATAAAACTGGCTATCTACTTGTCAAACATTTTTTTCATCCCCCCATCTCGGAAAGAGTATTTTTGCTCTTCGACATCTGAGTGCAAAAGGCGTTTTTATCCGCTAGAAGATAAAGTAAATTGAATTTAGAACATCGTGTGCACCAAGTTTGTGAATTCAAAACTTCATTAACCCTATTTACTTCTACCTCCATGGTGCCGAATTTATCATACAACCTTTTTTAATTTGTTAAAACTCAGACTCGGAACCTTCTTGGTGTCTTACTTTTTTTTTAATTTGCTTTACGCGCGCCTATATCTTTTCACGTCTTAATGTTAAAACCTTAGGTTAAAAACAAGAAACTTGAAAACAAGTGAAAAACCTAAAATGAGTGATTCCAGCGACGAGGAAGTTTTTTTTTTTTTACATTAAGTCATTTCCTCGCTGAGGTGGGATGAAAAGTTACGTGTTGCACTTGAATGCAAAGATTTTTCACCTCGTGCTCTTTTGATTCCCTCGCTAACGCTCAGGATTCTAATTTTTGAATCACTCGCTGCGCTCGTGATTCAATTTTACAATCCTTCGCTAGCTCGGTCATCAAAATTGAGCACGCGCAACTGCACTCTTGTATAACAAATAACTATTATAGCATTATTTTGTTGAGAGAACTGCACTTTAATAAAACTTTTCCCCTTTATTACAAAAGATGGTTTAAACCAAGACTTAGGTAAACCCAGGTTTAAAATATACCCATAACTTTCTTATGTCATATAACAAAAAGAGACGGTGCTATTTTAAAACCTAAGTTTTTCTTAGACCATTTTTTGTAATAAGGGGGTTCAAGTTTATTAGATATGCACGTGAATAAAGCATGTTACTATTTTTGAGTTTATAATAAAATTGGTACTTTACGACATGAGTGTAGATAAAGTACATTATAATATTGAAATAGTCAAATTAGTACCATGACAGGTTTTGAATCCCAGTGCTTAAGAAATGTGCGGCAAAATAAATGTCATACTAATAGCTAGAGAAGCTGTTTACTTATTCTGAATGTCATTGCCATTCCCTACAGATGGTCTAATAAAATTTTATGTGATTTTGATGATATTATAGCGCAGTTGGACTGGCCATAATTGAGGCCATTCATGGAAAATTATAGCTTAGTTATGGTTCTTATTTCTGTGTTGATGTCATATGAAGAGATCATTACGCTTGTAATCCTTGGAGGGGTAGGCAGACTTGTAATTTTAACAAGCAAGGTGGCAAGCCTGTTACTTCGTAAAATTTGACCCCCGAAGTTGACCCCGACCCTACTGTTCTTTGCATTTTTCGTGTTACGGGTGTTCTACGTAAGCGACAAACCCGAACCTACTGTTCTTTGCATTTTTTGTGTTACGGGGTGTCTTGCGTAAAACCGTGTACGCACGAGCGAACACGAACATCGCGAACACGAATATCGAACACATTGTTTGCACGTGCGTACCACTACTTATATACAAGGTTAGTCAGAAAGGGGGTACTAATCCGAAAGGGTGTTAAAGTACACATAATAATGAATAACTTTTGTTCTACAACTTTTCCCAAAACTCAATAGTTTAAGAGAAACTGTTGTTCAAAAATCTCAAAAAAAAATCTCTAAAATCTATCTATCCCCAGTTATGATCAGCTGTGTTTACATTTTAGGTCATGTTTGGGGTCATGAATTAGAAGCACCATTTTCTGAATTTGTAACTAAAGCAGGGATGAAGAATTTTTTAAAAAACTAAAATAAAAATCATTTTATTTGGAAAAACAAAATATCGAATTTTGAAATTTTAACACGTGCTTTCAAACAGTCATCAGCGATACTATAAGTGGACTTCGGATTAGTACCCCCTTTCCGACTAACCTTGTATATCTAGAAACGATGAAAAATATGTGTATAAAATTAAAATAAAAGTACTCTTTTATACAGCGTACTTTATTTTTGCCTTCCCAAAACACAAATGTAGGTACTTTTAATTTGCTAAAAAAGGTGGCAACCCTAGTCACAACGCAGCAACGGTCCTATCTGAAAACCAGAGCGTTGCAGTATTTTGTTTTTTTTTTAAATGCCACATCTTTTTGGTTTTTGCTGCACGAGTCCATAAATCGGTCGATTTATGGACTCGTGCAGGTTGTTAAAAAATTTATCTTTTTATTTATATTGTTTTTTTTTATTCCTGTAACTGCCTGTGTGAGTCTAAAGTAAATATTTTTTCTTTCTCTCTTTCTTATTTGACCATTTGAGTATAAAATCGTCTTGACAAACCATTTTCAGTACGTTATTCAACGTCTTTCTGTCGGTGCACTATTTTACAGGCGAGCGCACTAAGCGGTGGCCCCTTTCGCTCACAAGTTGAGGGCCATCTTTAAGGCGAGAGAAAATTCTAGCTTAGAAAATAAACTAAAAGAGGAACATCGCGTGAGGGAAAAGCTAACCTAAAATATAAAGTAAGTGCAGCCCAGTGTCGGTTGAGAAATTACTTGTATTTAGTGTGAATAAGATATAATTCATTATGTATATATTATTCGTTTACACCTTGAATTCGTGTAATTCCTTCAAACCGCGTGATCTACTGGTGACACAGATTAACACTAAACGGGTATTTATGAAAATAAACTAAAAAAAACTTTAAATAGAAATAATTATCATGATATAAAATAACAGTTTCAGAAGTCGGTGGCTTTTATTTGTTTCAGTGTAGAAATTCATAGAAAAAAAAACGAAAATAAAAAACATTTAGTCGAATTGAGAACCTCCTTCTTTTTGAAGTCGGTTAAAAAATAATTCAAAAAGAAATCTTGGTTTTCTATTTCTGAGTAATTTTAGAGCCCCAAGTTAACTGACTACAAACAGCGATATTGCGTTAGCCGTGTCGCCGTGCTTTCATTAATTTATGCGTGGCCTCGAAAAGTTTACTCACATAAAAAATGCATTTTTTTTATGTGAGTAAAAGTTTTTTTTAATCAAACTATATCTCGTGCGTTGCCAATCTACACTAGTAGTAGATCATGTGGTTTTAAGAAATTACACGAATTCGTTTACACGCTATAGAGATGAGTTTTTTCCTTGACGGAACTCAACGCTCTTGAAAATATTAAATTCACTTCGTACTAAATAATCAATATTCACATTAATTAAGGCCTTTCATTATTTATTTTTAGATTCTTCCTTCTACTCTCTCATCTTTTATATTTATTACTCTCTCTATTTTAGACACCGTCGGCCCGAGTTACCGAAAGATTTTAACCGCACCTTACTGATGGTATTATGCGTCAATAATGTTATATCAACATAAAGCTGGCTTCCCACAGTGCGTGGTAGCGTGCACCGGCTGTGCGTGGTATCATCCGTAAAATCACGCACCATGGGAAGCCACATTATGAGGGTGTGTGATGTGGATACGGCGCACCGCTCCGCACGCGTCCGCGTTACCACGGACGAGTCTCTTCCCATGGTGCGTCGGTGCGAGCTCGTGCGTCGCGGTGCGCGATATCACGCACCGTGGGAAACAAGCATAAGTCCAATTCAGTCAATTTAATTATTCTATTTTCCGGAACAGAATAAATCAACTTACTTAGGTCGCGCTGGTAACGTTTAAATTTTGTAAGAGCGATTACGCACTGCATCCGATCCGAATCCGTGAAAATACCGATCTAGAGTAAAAATCTCGGACTGAATTCGGATGTTGCTTACGCACTATTCCGATCTCTGATTCAAATTCAAACAATTCAGGGGCCATCTTTGGCATATCCGTTTGGCGTCTGATTTGAATCCGAGGTAATGCGAAAGCGTTCATACGGCTACTTCGGTCCGTCAATTTTTCTTCCGAATTAGAAACTCACGGATGACGGATAGAAATCGGATGCCGGATGTAATGCGTAAACTACCATACAAATAGTTTTATGGCTACTTCGGAACGTATTTTCACGGATTCGGATCGGATGCAGTGCGTAATCGCTGTAACCGCTGTAAGTGGATAAGAAAACGTCTAACTTCACGAACGTTCCCGTCAAAACACGACATAAGGCGAGTGGGGTATGGTATGACAAATTCTATGCCCAAATTCGCAACGCCGACGCTTTCCTAGGACTTATGTTACTGTAGAGATTTTTCGACTCATAAATTTCCATAAATGATTAACATCTCGATAATTAAGTTTTATTCAACGAACTATATCCAAGCTTTTCTTCTTCAATTAGGCATCGGAATCGATGGTTAAAATCTTTCGGGTATCTCGGACCCATGGTGTATACAATACTAGCTTTTGCCAGCGGCTTCGCTCGCGTTATTTAAGCTCAAAAAAACTCTTAAAACACTACTAAAGTTTCTATCATAATATAATTCAATCGTGATTCGAAAGACACGTGGCGCCATCTATGAACGTTATTGTGGTTTTCCTCGGGAACAGTACTTTTTTTCGGGATGAAAGGTACCTTATGTCCTTTTCTGTATACCTGACAACGTATATGCAAAATTTCAGGAAGATCGGTTCAGTGGTTTAGGCGTGAAAAGGTAACAAACAAACAAACTTACTTTCGCATTAATAATATTAGTTAG
The DNA here is from genome assembly GCA_905220435.1 of Amphipyra tragopoginis. Classification (NCBI taxonomy): domain Eukaryota; kingdom Metazoa; phylum Arthropoda; class Insecta; order Lepidoptera; family Noctuidae; genus Amphipyra; species Amphipyra tragopoginis. The sequence continues at coordinate 11,184,922 of HG992011.1, forward strand.
GCTAATTAAATTCTAATTATTGTTGTTAGTTCTAAGTAATTAATACCTAAATATAACAATTTTAGACTGACGCCTAAAACACATTCACTAAAATAGATATAAACCTTCTCAATAGAATGAAGATTCTTATCACTACCAACCGAATTACTTTCCATTCAATAGCTAATGTATTATCCACATATTCTAACACATCTTAATCTCATTGTAAATGGATCAGCTCTCCCAAAGGGCACTTGTATAAATTAGCACGATACGACACGCTAACGACACTACGTAGACGACACGGGAACATGACTTCACAGGGGACCAATTTATAGTTATAAGATTACATGTAGTGGCTCCAACGATAATTACATTGCAGTATAAGCTATAATAAGTAATTACTTACTAAATGAGTTCTCAAAAACTATTTTGTCTTCATCAGTACATTTCGAATCAGTACCATAGACGAAAATAACAGAAAAAAAAGTCTGATCAAAAGATGCTTTTAATTTCTGCGTAAGGGCCAAAGCACCTTTAGGCCACGTTTGTCCACCGCCGCCGTCACCGAGAACGAGATGACGTTGCCGAAGTAGCGATACATACATTACTATGACTGCATGTCCACCGCAGGTCCGTCAACCGAGCGCCATCATCTCGGCCGCCGTGTTTGTCAGTAAATCGGCGCTACCGCCAGAACTCCGCCGAGATCGTGACGGGCTGAAATTACGGCAATACAAAATGCGTCTGATTTTGTGCACTAAATCCGGGATTGACGACGCCAGTGCACGGATGTTTGTCTTATGTTGGAAACCACCGGGATCGGTCGCGGTGGACACACGATCGCCGTGACGTCGTTCCGAACTTGGTCCGAAATAATATCGTTTCTCGGTGACGGCAGCGGTGGACAAACGCTATTAGCAAATCGTGTGTCGCGTATCTTGCGCAATAACGCGCGCGCGAACTTCGAGGCCCAACTGCGCTCGGCGTAACTATGTAAAATACGCGTGGAGAGACCGCGCAGGAGAATTTGTATGTAGCGCGATACATACGCGTAACGCGACGAAACATGAGCCGCGCAATATACGCTCAATGTCTCTGCAGGCCAAGTGTGCGTCCTGGGTGACGGCCCACGGGAGTATTGCGGATTGCGGAGCGGCTTTAACGTGGCTTTACCGTCGATACCTGTCCTTAGTGCACGCGGGAAAGTTGACGTGTACGCGCGTGTTTAGTGTTACGATATCAAAATTCTAACGTTTCGAACATTTATTTAATGAGCCGTTCATTTCGCCTGCGTGGTGCGCCGTCACTCAGGACGCACACCAAGGGGGTTTAATTTATATCACAGCCGTCAACATTTTTTTTATATAGAATCGTCAGAAATTGAAAAACAATTTTCGATCTCGTAATGTACTTCACTTGTATAATATGAAAAGAAATTAATCTTGCAAGCTTAGCAAGGCTTGGACGAGTCGATAGACACCGTATGCATTAAAATCCATCGACCCGTTGGGATGCTTCGAATAAAGAATCCCACAATACGTATATACGCGTTTAAAAAAAACATAACCCTGTCTCCCCTGTCCTGTCGCAGTCGGTTTACATACATACATATATAAACTCACGCCTTTTTCCCATGGGGATAGGCAGAAACTGTAGGACGCCACATGGTACGATCATTACATACTCTTTTCGCTTCGTCCACGTTCATACATCTTGTCATCACGCACGCCAGTTGAGAGCACTACGTACGTCTCCTTTTTGAAGAACATCACCAATAACATCGATGTAAGTCCTTCTAGGGCGTCCTCTACTGGTTTTTCTACTGACATTCGCCTTATACCTAAAGTCCTTTTGTTAAGTTTTTGTTGTAGCAGATTTGTGTCATAGCCATAAAGTGTCAGCCATGTTTCATTTCATTTTATGTTATTTTATTTCATTTTATTGGAAGGTTATTTTTTATTTATGTTCTTGTCGTAATTTCTTTAAATAAGTGTTTGTTTTTTTTCTCAATTACAAGTTTATTTTGTGTTGTTTTTTTGTTTGTAAATTCATTTTTGTTTCGTTGAATTTCGTGTGCGCGTATAATTTATAATGTAATTGTAAATGTCAGGGGCCAGCTGAAAATCAGTGCTGTGTAGCGATGCCCGATACGTGTCGATATATTGGCGTATCGATACAACGGAATGCGATATATCGATATTTTGTATCGATAGACGTCAATACGATATTTGGCTGTATCGTATCGCTTCGCCAAAATATCGCATCGAAAATATCGTATTGTTTTGAGTACCTACTTAGAGTGATGTTCGGTTTGTGAAATACATATTAAGATAGGTAACAGTAGCAAAGATTACAAATGTAAACAAACTTAATTATTCTTCTTTTGTAATGCCGCCACACTTGTAGGTGCGGCATTAACCTTTGTAATACGATGCGGATAGGTAAGACCTAATGTAAATATTACTTTTGACTTTGTTGATTTTGTGCGTGATTTTTTATTAAGAGTGATTAGGGTGCGAAATGCAAGTTGTGTTTATTAAATGTTAAAACTAAAGGCAACACTACGAATTTGCAACTCCACTTAAACAACAATACGATATTTCGATACGATATTTACAGTATCGATACAAAGACATACGATATATATCGTGTATCGATACAATCAGTTGCGATACATTACGATACGATATATCGATACAAAGCGACATATCGGGCATCGCTAGTGCTGTGCACTAGCACAGCGAATACTGAGCTGGACCCCTTGTTACACATTCTAATTAATTTAAAATTATAATTATGTGTATGTAACTTGTGTATGTGTGACAAAAATAAATGGTTTAAATGGTTTGTAAAGCTATGTAATACTAAAGGGAGTCGGGTATCATCATGCTACAAGACGACACGCTTAGTGCATTGAGTTAGTTCTCTCTGCGCTTTCTGCACGGAAGAAATATTTGTATGGACTCCAGATTGTTCCTCGTGTTAGTGTATGTGCATGTGAGGTTTGTGTCTTTAAACACACCCACGATAAAGGAGCAACGTTAAAATAAATTCCCCGCCGTCATATACAGACTGTAAAGGAATTCGGGTAATTCCTTAAAACCAGATGACCCATTACTGGTATGGATTAAAACAGCACGGGATTTAGCTTGATTAAAAATGAAAAACCTTTTTTTTATTGCGGTAGGGGTAAGTGGTTGTATCTAAACCAACCAATGTTTTAATAAAAAAAAGGAAATAAAATGTTCGCTAAAAAATAATGATAGGTTTTATAACATTTCAATGCCATGCACGGCGTGAAAACATGGCGACGCAGCTAGCGGGCACTACTACCGCAAGACTGCTACACGTTGTCAGTTAACTCGTCACCCTCCCCGCTACTGTCGTAACTAGCAATTGATAATTTTTCAGAGACATTCTCAGAGAGTGACGTATCTGCTTCAAGTGAATAGATATAAATACCCTAGGGCTTTAGGGCAACTACTAACTTAAAAGAGGAAGCCAAGAGCAATATAAAAAACTTATTAATTCATTAAAATAAAGTCACAGCTAACGCAACTGCTGAAACATTATCAATTGCTAGTTACGACAATTAGCGGGGAGGGTGACGAACTGAAGGCGCTCAAATGACTCAAAAGCAGAAACAATGTTTTTTTTCTCGTTCTTTTTAGAAACCCATTCAGTGTTAATCTGTGTCACCAGTAAATCACGCGGCTTGAAGGAACTACACAAATTCGTTTACACCCATTATATTACTATGGGTGCAATGAAAGACTAACGAGTGACAATGCTACGTACGTTACGTACGTACGTACTATCGGCTTCATTAATGCATTGTCAGTTCAACAAAATAATTGTATGCGGCGACTTGCTCGGTTTTATACGTTTACACGTGCACACACACAGCTCGCGCGCAAGCTAATGTCGTCCGTAAGGTGAAACTGCACTTATGGAGCCGACCGTACGTCCAGTGCACCCTGGACAGTCAGCTCCGCTACCAACCTTGCTGACTGGCTAACCATTTCACTACGGCATGAGCTGTTTTCGTATAACTCGTGCTGACACGAGAACAGAAGATAGTGTAAACCCCAAAATAAAAAAAGACATGGCAGTAACGATTTTATCTGAATTTGTAGCTCTCAATCTCCAGACATAATTCATTTGCATTTAAATCAACATCATATTTTAAAGCGAGGTTGCACCCTTCTAGGTCCTGCGCCCCTGGCAGCCGCCTCTATAGCCAACCCGTAAATACGACACTGATCGTGATCGTGACGTATCGTGTGAAAGCGTCCAAAGGTATCAAATTCTAAACAATATGCGTTAAATGATGTGTATCAAGCACGTGCCGATCCAACCAGCATAGTTGTTCAAACATGCATAAACATGGATCAAATGTTTGTGCCAAATATTTGGAGATCATAATGAGTAGGTGTGAGTGAATGTGTGTAGAAAGAATCTTAAGTTCATGATTTTAAAAGGGATTTTGACAGGATGAGTATACATATAAACCTTTAATAATAAATAGTTCTCATATATGAGATATTCCAATAGGAGATACCCACGGAGTAGAGAAAGAAGCGGAGATGCTGCAAGGAAAATTCTCTTTAGAAAGAAGCGTCGCCTGAATGCGGGTGACAGGGGGACGAGGTACGGAGATAGCTCCGCCCCACGATGGAAAACCCGCCTATTATTTGTAAAGCCATCTAGCGGTGAAAGGATTATTACAGTGTAACTAAACTAGCTATTTTTCATTTTAGTACGTCTACTGGCCACTATTGGCGTAACACAGCATTACACTTTGTTCTAGAACATTCCATGTGCGTTAGTAAGGCAGGACCACATTATTTATTACCCAACTGCTGATGAAGCCCAAAAGGTGGCTAATTAATGAGTTCAAAATTAGAAAAAACATTACAAAAATATAGTGTCATGTGGAGTATCAGCTAGGTAGTAAAATAAAAAAAATGATAAAATAATCAATTTTTATTGGACAACTAGCTGTGCTCGCGACTTCGTCCGGGTGGAATTCGGAAAAGAACATTGTGTCGCAGCAACTAAATGTATATGTAGGTACTCAATTTAATATAACAATAGACAAAAGTTGCCCACCTGGACACTAATATCTTTTGAACCATTTCTTCAAGTAGAGTTTCAGCTCATCTTGATTGACCGTTAAGGTTTATAAAATCATAATACTGCGTTGAATCCCTACTGGAAGAACACGTATTGCTTAATTCTATACATTTCCTCACTAAAATGGATTATAATTTATTGTAAATTGATATTTATTGTGAATTAATATGTTACACGTTGTTGAATACATATCTCATGTATTAAACTTATCCGTGGATAGGTACCTATCCGACAAATTAAGCTTAAAATATGTCGCAGTATGTGGAAATAATGTTCTGCAGCACGGCTCCTATGAACAATAGCGTGATGGTATATGTACCAGCATAAGCACAGCTCTCTAGACAACACTTTAGCGAAAGTCTCATCAAAATCCATCCACGGGGTTTTAAATATTGTACCGCTGCTCGGCTCCTAAGAACAATAACGTACACCATTATGTATCAGCAAAATTCTCGCTCTTTACGCAACACATCAGCGAAAGTCCCATCAAAATCCGTCCACGGGATTTTACGTGATGCTCAGACGGAAAGATAGACAGACAATAATTCCAAAAAGAATTGTTTTGGCTTCTGTATCGATAGTTTATGTAGAAAATATACATATACTTTACGGGAATAGTCATCTATGAAGGTTATGAAGTACTTTGCACCACCAGCAGACGGTGTCTCCATCGGACCACACAGATCAGTATGCACTATTTCTAGCAATGCATTTGCTCTAGAACCAGAATGTGTAAAAGGGTAATCGTGTTTGTTTCGTTTCACAACATGGTATACACACGGTATCAACTTCTTTGTTGGTAATAGTTATACCCGCAGCACAAAATTCCAACCTCTTTACATCAGCCATATTTAAATGCCCCATCCTTTTATGCCATGTAACAATATCTGTCTTATTTTCACATGAAACAGCATAAGCCTTGCCAGTAACAGTGTTAAGTTTATACATGTTATTGATCAGTGTTGCAGTTGCTAAAGGATCTTATTGGCATTATACAAGGTTAGTCAGAAAGGGGGTACTAATCCGAAAGGGTGTTAAAGTACACATAATAATGAATAACTTTTGTTCTACAACTTTTCCCAAAAGTCAATAGTTTAAGAGAAACAGTTGTTCAAAAATCTCAAAAAAAAAACTCTAAAATCTATCTATCCCCAGTTATGATCAGCTGTGTTTACATTTTAGGTCATATTTGGGGTCATGAATTAGAAGCACCATTTTCTGAATTTGTAACTAAAGCAGGAATAAAGATTTTTTGAAAAAACTAAAATAAAAATCATTTTATTTGGAAAAAAATATTATCGAATTTTGAAATTTGAACACTTGCTTTCAAACAGTCATCGGCGATACTATAAGTGGGCTTCGGATTAGTACCCCCTTTCTGACTAACCTTGTATATGTTACAGCCCAAATCAGTGAATTCCACTTTACAGCCATTCTTTGTTAACTGACTGACCGATAACAGGTTTGCACTTAGTTCAGGAATAAGTAAAACATTTCTTACCTAGATAGGATGCTCATCTTTACATAAATTGGTATGAATGTTTACTTTACCCATCTTTTGTACGGAGACAGCATCATTGTTGGCCACCTTTATTTTTTGAATCGGGGGTGGTTGCAAATCATACATCCAGTCTGAAAGTCTTGTCATGTGCATTGTGACACCTGAATCGATATACCAGTCATCCTTATTCATTGTGCTGAAAGCTGAAAAAGCTGCTGTAAAATTATTATGATTAAATTTATTTACTGTGCACTGATTTTTGAAATGTCCATATTTGTTGCAATTGTAACAACGTGGGCCTTTTCCTTTTGGTTTATTCTTTGAGGTATTTTTGTGCTTTATGAAGAATGCAGAAGACTCGGAAACTTTAACTTCCTGTAAAAGTTTTGTCTTGATGAAGTCTGACGAAATTTTCATGCCGGAACTTTCCAGACCCATGATCATCGGTTTATAATTGTCCGGTAAACCTGCTAGTATGAGTGTTCCTAACCACTCGTCACCGACTTCAAAAACGATATTTCGCATTTTGTACGCTGTACATTTTCGATGTGTACGTAGTTTATAGGTTCCACCAACAAAATTATCTTGGACTTAGCCTTGATGCCCTTCTTGGAGTCGACATTAGAACCAGGATCAACACATTCCCATAGATCTTCGTGTTCTAGGTGAGATTGAACTGCAAACAAGTTGCAACAAAAGTTTATCATTGTCATTATCTGATTAGGTGTAAACATTTTAGGTAACGCTCCTTGATGCAATTTCTTATAACCGTTTTTTGTTTTATAGATATCATTTTCAGCGAAATGAAGTGAACAGATTTTCGAATAAGTACTTTGTTGGTGTCCAGTTGTTAGGTTTATTTATAATACGTATCCATGCATTTCTAATATCTGTATTAACAGGGAATTTAAAATGATAACAAAAAATAAGTTAGGATAAAAAAAAACAAATAAGTACTTAAATTACATGAAGATAATAAATTTGATAAAATAGGGTCTTGCTGGCATGATGCACACATTTTTATTTGTCAATTAGGACTAGTGATGGGATTCTACCCGGAAAAAAAACCAAAATGGGTTAATTCGAGGGAAAAAACCCGGGAAAGAACCCGATTGGGAAAATATTCGGGTTTTTTCAAATTTAGCTTATGTAATATTTAGATACACATGCGTTAAATAGTACATAATTTTTGAACTTGATTACTACTAGTTACAGCTTGTCTAAGTTGAAATGACGCGCTCCACTACCACATTTTACGCAAACAAACAAATTTAATGTATGGACAATTAAGTATGTCAGTGAACTTAGCACATCATTGTCCAGCAGATCAAAATTAAATATGAGTTCCTATCGCATGCAGCTGAGTTCTACAGTTCTTGATACTTTTTAGAAATATTTCTGGCGTTTTTACCTTAAAAAAAGACGATTGACAAAAATGCCAGCAGATCACGTTAGAACGGCTGAAAAATACTATTTTGGTCGTTTCAAATTATTGTGAAAGGCTAGAACTCTTTCGTTTCTCACAGATCCGTATCAGAACTGCAACGTAGAAGTCGATTCGAGTCGAGAACTCACGTTCGAGTGTCAGCAGATCATATCAGAAAGTTAAAAAATCGAATAATACCAATTTCATTATTTCAAATGATTGGTGAGGGCTAGAACTCTTTCGTTTTTCACAGATTCGCCTCAGCACTGCAATCTAGAACTCTGTTCGAGTCCAGAACTCACGTTCGAGTGCCAGCAGACCATGCCAGAAAATCTGAAAAGTAGAAAAATACCATTTTCATTATTACAAATGATTGGTGAGGGCTTGAACTCTTTCGTTTTTCACAGACTTTCTGGCATGATCTACTGGCACTAGAAAGTGAGTTCTCGACTCGAATTGACTTCGTTCTAGCCTTTCACAATAATTTGAAACGACCAAAATAGTATTTTCCTACTTTCCTAATCTTAACGAAATCGAGTCAACCGTTTCGGAGTTACGTTGCCAAAAACAGACAGACAGATATACAGACAAACAGACAGCCATACAGACAAAAAGACAGCCATACAGACAAACGGACAGACTTACACACATACAGACATAGGTGTCAAACTTATAAAACATTCTTCTTTTTGCGTCGTGTTTGAAGCCTATTTTTAAGGAGAGAGAGGAGGTAGGAGAGTCTATTTGAGTCGGGAACGAAAACTAAAAAAATGCTTCAAAATTGTGTTTTTGCCTGCTTTAAAGCGCAATATATCGTAAAATATTAGCTATAAAAAAATACTTGAGGCAGGAATTGTAGTAAATTTAATTGTCTACAAAATTGGTCTGATTAATTTTTGGCGTAAAACCCATAGATAAGGAGTTATTTAATAAAAACTCATTTTTGATGTCTTTAATCCAAGATGGCGGAGCACGCCGAGATTACACAAGGTCAAAAACTTGATATTTTAATAAGAACACCTAAACATAACACATATCCAAAATTCAGGACTGACGGACCTTTTACAAGTGAAAACTACCTGGCGACTGGGCTGTTTTATGCAGAAACATGTTTTACAATCCGTATGGTATCTCTGGTAACCTGTTTCACAGATTACCACGTTAGAACAAACAAAAAATCTCTTCAGCTTTATTGTATTATTGTAGATAATGAAAAAACCCATCTATTGGGTTCTTTTCCTCATAAACACCCGGTTTTTTCCCAAACGGGAAAGAACCCGGGTTTTTTCCCACCGCCCATCTCTAATTAGGACCGACTACTTACCGTCAGATGGCGCACTTTTTCTTATTTTAATTCTTCTTGTTTTATATATTGTGTCAAGGTATTTAATTTATCTATGAAATAACTTAAAGCAAGCAAAGTAAGTTATATGTGCCGAAGATTGGTCACAATAACATGCATTGATAATGATAAAAACACGGAATAGATGGGAAGTGGTTCGAATGCATCTCTTCGACGACAGATGTCTCTAGCTATAATCTGGCGAACAAACGAGAAAATGTGTTTTAAAATGAAAATATAAATTTTAGGGACGTAGACGTGAAATGTGATGCCATCAATATGTTTCAGTTTTGGTCCTGAACAATTTTTGCATCCAACAACAGCGCACTTCATTATTAAAACAATTTAACAATTAAAAAACTATTCAAATACAACGGACCCGAACACAATGACGATTCATTCGAAACTAAGGTTTGTGGCCCCGCCCACTGTGACGTCATGACCTAATTGAAGACGCATGACCTAATTGCCTTGCGGCATCTCCGCTTCTTTCTCTTCTCCGTGGAGATACCATAGAGTAGAACTCCAAATATTTGACAACTTTTTTTATCCATTTTAATATCACATCAATATCTATTGAATGAGAGCTGTTTATTGATACGGACCGTACAGTTATGTAGATAATATCTATTCATCTACGTAACTCCTTGCGCTTCGTCCACGTTCATACACCTTGCCATATACGCACGCCGGTTGAGAATACTACACACGTGTCTTTTTAGAAGAACATTACCAATAACATCGATGTATGTCCGGCTAGGGCGTCGTCTACCGGCGTTTCCACTGACAATATTTAACATACCCCGTACCCGCAATATACCTGACAGACAAAATTAGCTATAACTGTAATGCTAGACTCACTTCCACACAATTCTATAGGGTATAAACGAATTCGTGTAATTCCTTCAAACCGTGTGATGTACTGGTGACACAGATTAACCCTAAATGGGTTTTTTACGAAAAACAATAAAAAAAAAACTGAAAAACAATAAAAAAAAACTGAAAAAATATCGGTTTTCAATTTCCTAGTCATTTTAGAGCTCCGAGTTAAATGACTGCAAAGAGCGATATCGCGCTAGTCGTGCCCACCACCTGTGTCGCCGTGCTTTCATTCGTTTATGCGTGGAATCGAAATGTAAAATCACAAAAAAAAAATGTAAAATAATAGGTTCTTTATTTTTTTATCGAATCCTTATTAGGTGATTTAGATACGATCATTGACCGCGACCGCAGGAAAAAAAAGTTTTTTTTTTATATTTTTAATCAAGCTAAATCCCGTGCGGGGTCAATCTATACCAGTAATATAGATCATGTGGTTTTAAGGAATTACACGAATTCGTTTACACCCTGTATACACTTTCGGACCTGAATGTTAGTTATTGTAGATTTTCTCTTTCTTTCTGTATCCAGTTGGTAACTACCTAAATTAGAAAAATTGTTTGTCGTTTTATTTTTAAACAGAGGCTTAATTTCTCTTGTTAATTGTCCTGTTACGAAATGTTTTTTGTTTACGTAACAGATACCTACTTTTATGAGAAGTATTTGTTCGTAATTATTTTCTGGATAAATACGTTGTTCCGTGCCGTAATTAGCGTAATTTGAGACACAATTCAGTTTAATTAAATTAATTAATTCTATTTTCAAATAGAGTTTTTTTTAAGTCTCAATAATGAAGCTATTCGGTTTCTGAACATATACTCAATCTGTAATCTGATTGGCTAGTCGGCGCACGTTTTGATGCCATCTGGTGGCCAAAGAGTGTAAGGCCCGGACTCCACCAAAGCGGAGACGAGACGAGCGGAGCGGAGATGGGTTTTAAAAAACCAATAGAATAGAGAATATGCATGTAATTCAAAACTCTTTCATTATTTAGATATACACACATCAAAAGTGTCTAGGGATCAAGCATTTTTATGCGGATTTCTTGAGATTGAGATGTGGCTTTGTAATAAATTTATGATTTTATAAATTTATATGGATCCTTTTTGGTGCATTTCATAATTTGAATCAGGAACTGTGAATCAAATTCGAGTAAAAGATGAAAATCAGCTGTCAATATTTTCCCTATAAAAACATACAACGCATTGAAGACATTATTAGTGCTACTGTTTCCCTACTACTGATTAAAACCAACGTTATTATGGAGCGGCGACGTCATTTAAGCAGGGAAGAAATGCTCAGAGCCGTGGGAATGATAGAAGCTGGTTCCCGGCAACGTACTGTGGCTTTAGCTCTGAATACAAGTCAGAGTGTTATCAGTCGACTTTGGACACGTTACCGAAGCACTGGTACCGTGGCTGAGCGCCATGGAGGACGGTATCGCTGCACCACACGGAGACAAGACCGATACATTCAAATCTTAACTCGAAGAGCTCCAACAATAACCGCCATGATGTTAGCCGTGAGGCTTCATCACTCTTCAGGGAACTTAATTAGCGACCAAACAGTCAGAAACCGCTTGCATGAAGTGAACCTTCATTCCCGAAGACCGCTACGGGTACCACCTATAGCAATGCACAATCGTAGGATTCGATATCAATGGGCTCTTGGACACAGAAATTGGGCAGAAGAACAATGGCGTTTCGTGTGCTTTTCTGATGAGTCTCGTTTTGGTATGAGACCGGATACAAGACGTATACGACACTGGAGAACCCCTGGACGCCAACAGCGATTAAAATCCTGCCAGGAAGTCCATCCTTATAGTGGTGGAACCATCATGGTATGGGCGGGTATTTGGATCGGCGGAAGAACTGAGTTGATTTGGATCAGAGGCAACCTCAACGCTCAAATTTATGCTGAGACGATTGTATCAGACGTCATCGTTCCTCTACAAGCGCAAATCGGTCCCTTATTTCAGTTAATGCATGATAATGCACGACCGCACACCGCAAGAGTTGTAAGACAGACTCTCGCCGCAGCTAACATCAATGTCCTGCCCTGGCCTGCTCAGTCGCCAGACTTGAACCCGATTGAGCATGCATGGGATATGCTACAGAGAAGAGCTCTGCCGAATATGGAGGGTATCCAGTCGCAAGAAGACCTTTTTTTGTTGTTGCAACGAACATGGGCGGCCATTCCACAGCGTGATTTAGATGAACTCATTTTGAGTATGCCAAACCGATGTTCTTGTGTTGTTAGTGTTCGCGGTAGAAACACGGATTATTAATTGTTTAAGTTACCCAATAAAATTTTAAAGAAAACTGTTATTTCAGTCTTTTTTTCGAACTTTTGTGTTAGTGGTTCAAATGTCAAAAATCCCTTTATTAGGAAAATGGCAAATTTCTTTATTAATGCAAAGGTGACTTGGTTTATCGTTACTGTGACAAACGAAAACACTTTATTTGATGAATCCTTAAAGAAAATTTTAATTAATATCAATCAGGAGAAAAGTTATTGCAAAAATATATGTTGATCCCTAGACACTTTTGATGTGTGTACATTGTTTATGAGTCAAGACACAAATTGCATTTTTTTTACATTTTTTAACTCATTACTTATTTTACAATTCATTGTTTTATGTTACGTTTTTTTCGTGGAACGGAACGCAATCTCGAAACGCGTCGTCTTCGAAAATGCCGGAAGTGACATCAAAATCCAGATGAATAAATCTTTAAATAATCTTTTCTTAGCAAACTGTTTGATTTCTCACTGAGGTTATGTTAGTAAGTGCGATTTCTGCTTGAATAAAGCACAAGAAATAATTTAATTTGTATGATTTGTGTCTAAAAAAGAGATGTAAACAAAGCAGTATCTTGGATTGTGACGTCACATTATGACCGCGACAATAAAGGACGTTTGAACTGTAGAAGAAAATTGTTGAAGTTTAATAATTGTTTTGAGCAAGAAATGATTGTAACATTTGACTTTTAATACTTTTCTTGGGTTTATATTAACATGCTTTATTGATTAAGAGAAAAAAAAGTTACATGCATATTCCCTATTTCGTTATTCACACATCTCGTCTCCACTCAGCTTAAGTGGATACCACTGAGCGGAGATGTATCATATTTGTATGGCGCGATGGAGATGTGAGCTGTTCCTCGCTGAGATTGAGCTGGGCCGCGGTAGAAGGCGGAGATGTAAGCTTTGCCACGCAAGCTGACGACGGCGCGCAACAGAGACGAGATGTGTGCGGCGTGCAGATCGCACTAAACTGTGCAACGAGTGTGTGTCACTCGTAAACAATCCAACGCTCGCCGCACGCAGCTCAGTTCCGCTCTAGTCTGCGCACACCTCCACCCTAGCCGCACACATCTCCGCTACATTTTAGCCAGTACCTACGCATCTACGCACAGTTTCGGTGGATACACCTTAGCTGAAAAACATCTCTTCTCGTCTCCGCTTCGGACATCTTCGCTTTGGTGGAGTCCAGGCCTTACTCTCTTGTCGCAAGCAGCGTTTAGAGTGAACCGTCGGTCAATTTTCCATTTTTTTTACTTCAAAAACTACATTGAAACTTTAGTGCCGTGTATGAACAACAATCCTGTGATTCCCCACTGAACCAGTGAGGAAACCTACCTATGGACGGTATTGATGCAGTCTATCTGACATACACCTGATCGGCGTCACTTCGGAACGTGGTGCGGTATAAATGGAGTAACTAGGTGAGTTTCAAAAAAAGGTTTTCCGGTTAATTACTGGGATATTTCTGTGACTACTGACTTTATTATTTTTGTTACGTGCAAGATAATGCATATTTCTTTCTAGCATTTTATTACTAACAGATATCAATATGTAATTCATCTCAACCGTATTAATTACAAACACGTAAGTCGCGAGTTAAGTTGTGAGCTTAATTATATAATCGTTTATTTAATAAACTTATATAATAATAAAATTTCATTTGGGACTAGCTTTCACACTAGGATTTTCTAAAGCTAGGCGAAACTAATGGCCGATTTACACGAGGATAGTTTCTCGAAGCGAGACTTGTTCTGTCGTTGTCTTTTTCTACGATGAAAACAGAGATAGCATGAGACTCGCTTCGAGAAAATATCTCCGTGTAAATGACCTTAATGCACATAGGTACAATACTCACACCTACATATTATAGACAGGTCACTAATTTTAAAGCCCATAGATGATACACTTACGTACCTACATTAATACAATAATCCCTTCTAATATTATAAATGCGAAAGTAACTGTCTGTCTGTTACGCTTTCACGCCTAAATCGCTGAATCGATTTTGATGAAACTTGCTACAGAGATAGTCTGGAACCCGAAAAAGGACATAGGTTATTTTTATGCCAAAAACCGCGAAATCTACGCGATAAACGACATCCAAACAGGTGAAGCGGCGGTCGACCTCTAGTCATTTATAAAATAACTAGTGACCCGCTCCAGCTTCGCACGGGTGCCATGTATTATACATATAAACCTTTCTCTTGAATCATTCTATCTATTAAAAAAAACCGCATCAAAATCCGTTGCGTAGTTTTAAAGATCTAAGCACACATAGGGACAGACAGCGGGAAGCGACCTTGTTTTATACTATGTAGTGATGATGATGCGAAAGTAACTCTGTCTGTCTGTTACGCTTTCATGCCTAAACCGCTGAATCGATTTTGATGAAACTTGGTCCAGAAATAGTCTGGAACCCTAGTTTGAAAATTTTGACTACGACTCTAGACGCGGCGTTCAATACTAATATTCGCGCGTAAACTGAACGTCACGCCTAGGGCCGCTGTCTAAATTTTTCATACATTTTTGGCGTGACACTTGGGGTACTGGTCTTCAACTCATGTGTTTATAAATCGTACCATAGATGCAAAAAAAACCGCGCAAATACGGTGGAAGAATGCGTCATTATTTTTAGTTTAAACGATTCCTATCTAGATTTGTATTTTTTCTTATTCTTTCTTATTCATACAAATCCAAAAATAGCACAAAATAAATTCGCAACGTGCACAATCAAAGAGAGACGCACCTGACGTCATAACCGTCTGGCATCGCACCCACCTCACAAAAGAGGTCCTCAATGAAAAGTCGCGTCTTCAATGGCTCCTTTGTCTTTCTGTGAATCCGGTACTTTAATTATAACCTACAATACAAAACTGTCTCGTTATAAACATCTATGGCGTCTCATTTGTCTTGCTTTTGAGGAAAAAGGGAGGTATCATTGTGCGTGATAAGTGCTAAGGATTTTTTTGTCATTGTTTGTTTTGGTGCTAAGGGAGGGTGCAGGAGTGTGAATATGATTGGCAAGGTTAAGCTGCGCTTGCCGCGCTCGGTCGAGGCACATCGAACCCCTCCATGCCTCGGAGAGCACAAATACCAATGACAATCGTTATGGAGTCTACACACCAAAGCCGCCGACCCGCCGACACAGCCTAGGCTTGATGTCGACGGCTTTATTTCAAAAGAATCATGTCAGCGACTTGTACCCGCGCGTGTCGCCTGGCGACTTGTGGAAACAATGTCTTGCGTACGCGCTCATGTTCCTACCGACGCTCGAGCTATAGTGACGTGTTAGTGTTTTTTTTTGCAATTTTGGTTTAGATCAGCATCACTCTCCATGTTTAGGTAAATGTAGGCTGAATTATTCGAGAAACACAACATACGTCACTTTCCTACACGCGGCAGTCACAAACTACCAAAAAAGTTACTGATGATGATGAAATGTGAAGTCGCCGACAAAAAAGCCGACGACTCATGTCGGCGGGTCGGCGGGTTTGGTGTGTAGACTGCATTACGGGTACTCAAAAGCCCGTAAATCTGACAACCGATCTAACCTTAGGGTATCTGCATTGCCTGGTACCTAACTGGGTTGAGGAGGTCTGATGGCAGTCGCTCCGTGTAAAATACTAGTATTCAGCCGAATCTGGTTAGACTGGAAGCTGAATTAACATAGTTGGGAAAAGATTAGGCAGAACAACATTCTGTGTCTTTAGTTAATATTTGAATGTACAGACAGACGCCAGCAGATCAAGCTGTTTCAACTTTATGTACTCCTGTCTACCCTATGCATACACTCTGAACGTCTCCTAAAGGAACCAACTGGCAGACTTAAGCATAATGTTTTCCCGCACGAACGCCATAGAACTGCCTTCGCGAAACGCCAATTCTATGTAATTAGCACTAAAATGTACAACTTCCTAAACAAAAAGTGAAATATTTATTCATCCCCCAAACATCAATGCAAAAACGTAGTAAGAGATTATCTCCAAATACAAAATTATGATACTACTGAGGATCTTCTGCTGGGTAATTTACATTGATGATGAATGATAAGTCTACACCCTATACTTTATCACTACATACACAAAAACACCTTACACTTACTCACTACATACACACACATACCCTACACTTATTCACTACACACACACTCACACCCTACATTTAATACACCTCACCATAGAGTAATACTTTTTTTTCCATTGTTTTTTCTATATATAAATTTTAGATTGGGTTTTCTTTGCCACCACTTCTTATTGTTGAAACGTCCCGATTATAATAATTGTGATTAATATGGCTTTGTTTGTTTACAGATAATCACTGACTCCTAAGTCACAGGCACCTACACCTAGTTTAGGAGTCAGAGTATCTAAATTTTTGTGACCTAGTAATAAGCCTTATAATAATATATATATTTTTAGTTTTATGGATATTGTACGTGATGGCTTTTGTGAAAATAAAAGAATTATTAGGTAATTATTAAAGAATTATTAAGCTACCCGAAACTGTCAAATTTTCCCAATTAACCTTGAACCTAATGCTTTCGCGATAAAGATGAAAATCTATTAAAGAAATTTGACAGATTGTAGTAGCTCGATGTGCTGGCGTCTCTGTACTTGAACAAATATTTGTTTTCCTGCCAGCGGCTGTGTGAAGTCTTAAGAAGTAGGTATAAAGCTCTAGGGAAATAAGTAAGGCCAGGTAACCTAGATATCCATTTCTACGTTGTACTTGAAGTGAATGTTTTTATTTTCGTTTTTTAAATTGTACGTAAACACACACAATGAAGTGAGACGGCTTACTTTAATGTGTTTTTTAATTATGCGTCCATATACAAGGTGTAAACGAATTCGTGTAATTCCTTCAAACCACATGATCTATTAATGATACAGATTAACCCCGCACGGGATTTAGATTGATTAATCATAAAAATGAACTATTTTTTTCCCATTTTTTTATGTGATTGAATTTTTCAGTGCCATGCATAAATTAATGAAGGCATACAATACTCTACAATCTCCTCGACTTTTGTAGAGTAATGTTTACAAAAGTCGAGGAGATTGTAGATCATATTAGCATCAAGACCAAACTCACTCTGAGGGTCGAGCGGTTGGAGTCTCGCCACAGCGCGAATTTCAATTCGTTTGTGGTGAGGGTGCCGATTGAACATCTTTCGACCTTCACGAAGGAAGAATTTTGGCCGAGAGGTGTAGTGTTCCGGTGATTCCGAGACCGGATACCCGACACCGCGCGACACACGACGCAGACTTTGCGTGTGAAATAGTTTTTAGATAATATAACTATATTTTTTACTAGCTGACCCGGTGAATTACGTACCGCCTTTTTTCGTCAATATTATAATTTTCTTTTATACCAACCTTGTCCTGACAATAATGAACGCACAAAAAAATATATCCAATTAGGTGCAGTAATTCGGAAGTTATGCGCGTACATACATTTCGGCGATTCATTTATATTTTCATAGCAGTATTTTATATTATTGAATTGTAATATGTATTTTCTATATGCTTGAGGCCTGATATAAATAAATAAAAAAATGACTCGTGTTAAAATTACAATATTTTATAAGTAAAGGGGAGGATATTAACTAATTACGTATTTCATGCATTTTTGACAAGCTTTTAAAAGCGTATCTTAAACATTGACAACTTAATGCAACACGTCACACTTAATATTGATTGATCGTTACATCAGCCAACAGCCGACATTGAAAAAACATTCTCCCTAATTAATGTTTTTTCACCAAAAATGATCGATGGTGTGTCGCGAAACTATAGGAGTGACTCACACAATACTGCTTTTCTAACAATAATTTCATGACTTGTCTTACCATTGAAGCTGAAAGTCTTTGTGGATCAAGTTATAGTGGTTGAATTGACAGCTTGTCCTTGATATTTCACTAGGAATTGTTGGCTACGTTATATAAATAGGGGCGTAGGATTCCGAGGTCAGGGCTCAGCGGTCAATGACCTGGCTTAGCTGGAACTGGGAGGAATGTTATGTAACCTTATAATCTTTTAAACAATTTTTGCCTTGGAATTTATTTATGTAGCACGGCTAAGTTCATAATCTCAGTGTCTTCATCATCACTACATCTTCTCTCATACAATGTGTCCGGTTATGGACTAGCGATATTCTAAGTACTTATACAAGGTTAGTCAGAAAGGGGGTACTAATCCAAAAGGGGGTTAAAGTACCCATGATAATGAATAACTTTTGTTCTACAACTTTTTCCAAAAGTCAATAGTTTAAGAGAAATAGGTGGTCAAAGATCTCAAAAAAAAACTCTAAAATCTATCTATACCCAGTTATGACCAGGGGCCTAATTCTCCTAAAATAAATTGTTGCCAAACGCAATCGAACCACAACCGTCAGTCAGTTTTTGTTTTCGAAAACTTTCAAAATGATTGATTTTGTTTTTTATGTCAAACAATTTGATAGCTTTTGAAATTGAGAACTGTACGAATGAACGGTTCGGCCTTGGTTCGGTTGTGATTTATCAAGATTTATTTTAGGAGAATTAGGCCCCAGCTGTGTTTACATTTTAGGTCATATTTGGGGTCATGAATTAGAAGCACAATTTTCTGAATTTGTAACTAAAGCAGGGATGAAGAAATTTTTAAAAAACTAAAATTAAAATCCGTTTGCTATGATTTTTTTTTACCGAATTTTGAAATTGTAACACTTGCTTTAAGTCAGTCATCAGTGATACTATAAGTGGGCTTCGGATTAGTACCCCCTTTCCGACTAACCTTGTATAACAACTATTCCACACTAATACACTAGGGTCCAATCCACTTCTCCGCTATTTGACAGCCATTTTGCTTTTTTGTTGTACAAACCAGTCGTTTTCTCGCCACTCACCCTTATTGCATCAGCGTAAAGATATTTTTTTATTACAGTACTAATAAACATCCGGGGTCTTGACGTAGCACTTAGTTCCGAAGTGATCGGTTCTACGAAATGAAATGAAATGAAATTATTTATTCTGCAAATTGGATAGTTAAAAATCACTTTTACATGTCGGTTTGTTTTTTTAAAGCTAGATGTCGTCGGCGTTTCCTATCTGACTACCTCTGAGAAGAAAGGCCGAAACAAACTCAGGTGTCAAAGTCTCTTTTAAAGTCCAGACATATTTTCTGTTGCAAAAATGTTTGTGAGGACCAGTGCAATGCCTGGACTTATCTTTTGAGGAAAGTTCCAGAGCAGTTTGAGAGGACCTGTCCCAACAGATGGCACGCATGCATCAGCCATCGTGTAGCTCACTTTTACTCTTTAGTTGTGTTTTACTGTACGCGCATGTATATAAATAGAATGTTTTTGATGATATACGTAGATTGTCTTCACTCACATTGTAAAAGTAATGAATGAGCCAACGAAGTTGTAAGGTACACAGCATTCAGATTCTCCAAAGTCAGGTGATACAGCTCACCGCTTTTTCTCTCGGTACTCACTCATCATCATCTCCTTCCTCTTATCCCAACTCTAGCACACATAATAGTCGGCACAACACGTATTCCTCTTCCATTCTCCTCTATCAGCCTTCATCTCAGTACTCACTTCTTTCTTACCTTTTCCCTTCTCTTTCACAGAATCCATTCATCTTTACTTTGGCCTACCTCCACTTATGTATCCATCCACATTCATAATTAACAAAAACTCTTCTGGTAAATGAATTTTTTCCTCCGTATAACATGTCCATACCACGCTTACCTATTAGGATACCTACGCACTTTGCAGCTAGCCGGAACACGGTCAGCCGTCCGGATGGCTGCAAAGTGCGTAGGTAGTGTAGGTACCCTTACTCTTCAAACAGTCACTGACGCTACTTTCAAACTTCCTCTAAAATACTCATTCCTTATCTATTCTTGTCACTCCACACTCGTTACGGCCTGTCTACATCTCCACGTCACGACGTCGTCAACGTGGAACGATGCGGTGACGTGGCACGGTGCGTTGACGTAACGTGCAAATTTACGTTACCGTATCATAAAAATGCACGTCAGGATCATTGTTAGATTTATCGTTGACCATGTTGATCCTGAATTTTAATAAGAGAAACAGTAAGGTATGGTTTTAAAGCATCGGAGCACATAGACGGCGACTAACACGCGGGCGTGGAGAGCGCGGGCGGAGCGCATATACATGTGTGCTTGCGGCTAGAGGCGGAACGTGTTACGATACGGTAACGTAAATTTGCACGTTACGTCAACGCACCGAGTCACGTTACCGCACCGTTCCACGTTGAGGACGTCGTGACATGGAGATGTGGACAGGCCCTTACTCATTGTACCAGAATAGCTTATTGTATGCTGTTGTGAAGAGATTAGCCAGTCTGCAAGGTTGGTTGGGTTGGCTGCCCAGGGTGAAGCGGACGTACTTAAGTACCGTGACTTGGAGGCTCTTCTATTCGGAAACCTTTTTATATATGTATACCTACCTTATATTTTTGCAATAGTCGAGTGAACATTTAAAGCACGCGTTGTATTTGAAATACTGATCTTATAATGATCTCTTCCTGAGCTTGAAATGTTTCTATTAGAAACACTTTGTTCCTGATAAATTGATGTTAAGGAAAAGCTTGAATACCAAAAATACTGATGTCTTGATTTTTCATTTTCTATTTCTTGTTATGAAGGAAAGCATCGTGAAGAAACCTGCACATATAAGAGGGTTTCCAACAGTTCTTGATGGTGTGTCGTCATCATCATCACGCAGCCGAAAGACGTCCACCGCTGGACGTAGGCCTTCCCCAAGCATCGCCACATCGACCGGTCCTGTGCTTCTCGCATCCAGCAGTTTCCCGCGACCTTCACCAAATCATCGGTCCACCTTGTGGGAGGCCTACCCACGCTGCGCGGGCGCCACTCCAGAACCTTTCGACCCCATCGGCCATCCGTTCTGCAAGCAATGTGTCCCGCCCACTGCCACTTAAGTTTGGCAATTCTTCGAGCTATGTCGGTTACCTTGGTTCTCCTGCAGATCTCATCATTTCTGATATGATCACGCAGGGTAACTCCGAGCATAGCCCTCTCCATTGCCCTTTGGGTGACCTTGAGCCTTCTTATGAGGCCCATTGGGAGCGACCACGTTTCAGTGCCGTATGTAATCACTGGCAACACGCACTGGTCAAAGACCTTCATCTTGAGACACTGTGGTAGTTGGGACGAACGATGGTGTGTGTAGTCCGTCAATTCGCAACAGGCTAGCGTGGTGAGCTAATGCCTAACCTTTCTCATTCAGTGAAGAGGCCCATGCCCAGAAGTGGGATAATAATTGGCTGACTTTTTTGAAGCCAGGGTATGTATTTTTCTAGGGTATAGGGCCAGGGGGGCAAACTATGTCCCGCGAATGGTTTTAATCTGGCTTGCCAACCCTCCCTTTTTTTCGGCAATACATTTTTGTAGCCTCATTGATACAAATATGTATAAAATAAATGGCCAAAACAAATAAGCGTAATTAATTGAGGCAAAAATGTTGATTTTGGGAGAACAAAATGCTTTTTTTTATATTGGCCCCCTTTGCCCACCCGGGTGTCCGGCCACAATCAACTGTAGCGTTACTAACTATTCCTAGCTACAGCAGCCTATTCCTAGTAATCGAGCTTACCAGTTCTACATACGTACGTATACGTATGTATACGTAGGTACCAGTCTTTCTCAGTCTGTAGCCTAAATATAAAAGTGCGGCCTACAAAGCGCTATCAGATCTTTCAAGCCATTGTAGGCGAACAAAATTAGAATTTCGATGGACGATAGCGTCGCAACTTTGTGTCACAATAGACGGCCATTTATTTTATTTTCTATCTCGCCTAGTTTTTGTATAAAACATAAATCACGGCGGGTAAAGATCTAGTTATTTTTAGACTTTTTGTTCTTTAGACCAAAAATATTTAATCCGTTTTTTTTTTAAGTCTGTCTTTTTGTTATGTCCTTTATACTTTAGCTCGTTTCTGTCGTATCTCGTATTATTCGTTCGTACGAATAACACGTTATTGTGTCATTTGCGAACAGTCTGCAAGGGGCCTTAAACATCCAGTGTACTTGGGCCCCTTCATAGCCCGTGAAGCCATATCGCAACAATTGACGCGCAACACTTAACGCTCAACATGTTTGGCAACGTTGCACAACAGAGCGCGACCAGATGACGCGCAAAATGACTCAACGATATTCAATTGTCGCATAATGAATACATAAATGGTTTTAGGGTGTTTATATGTCTGTAGTCTGAATATCGAAAAAATAATAGATAAGTACATACTTCTACAATACCATCGTAAAAAACAAACTACGATTGGGAAATAGAACAGTAATCGAAGTATAGGTATTTGATAAAGGACTCTGCAGTCTATCCTACTTGCATTATTACCTCATTGCCTTTTACGCCATCCATGAGAAGAAAGACAGTAAATTGCATTGGGGTAAGTTCGAACATAGGATAAGTTCGTTCAAACATATTTCTCGTAGAATGTGGCGATATTTTTTATTGCTGGCAGGAATAGTAACAACATTTTACTCTACCTCACATTTCAGTCCGCGTCGTACAATTTTTGTGACGCATTCTGCGGTAAATTCATTTGTACGAACTTACCCACGTCCGGACTTCTCCAACGCACTTAACTTATTATTTGCCGGAAAATAAACAGCAAATTCTTTTTCTATAACGATGGCGAACGTGCTTAGCCAAAAATGTATAGACCGTGAAAAAAAAAGTCTTGCGAAAACACGGCGACCAAGGCAAAGGTCATCGAATACGTCACTACGAGCTTAATGACGATTAATGTTTGTTAATTAGTTAATTGTTACCAAGCGAAAACCCGGTTGCTGGTATATCAATTTGCAGATGTTCAGAACATTTTAGGAAAAATAGACTCGGGAAACGATCCCTCTAGTCTCAGTAGTTCGGTTGTTTTGTTCGGGGCCGGACTACTGAGATTAATTGTCTCATTATTTCGGTTATGACGTCAAACCGAACTATTGAGACTTGTGTTCTGTAGTTCGGTTAATGATTTCAGTGTTCTCCGATCAGTATTCTTATGAATGTGCCTATTAATTAATAACTACCAAACTATGATTTCAGAGAATACGTTTGATTCTTTTATTTATAACATAGTAAAAAACAAACTCGCTTCCCCGCTGTCTGTCTGTCCCTATATATGCTTAGATCTTTAAAACTACGCAACGGATTTTGATGCGATTTTTTTTAATAGATAGAGTGATTCAAGAGGAAGGTTTATATGTATAAATTGCACCCATGCAAAGCCGGGGCGGCTCGCTAGATTATAATAAATTAGAGGTCGTCGCCATCGGTTTCGCCCGCGTGGATGTCGTTTATTCGCGTATAGCGCGATATAGCGTATTTCGCGTTTTTCTCCACTATATTATGCATGTATTACACATATAAATCTTCCTCTTGAAGCACTCTATCTATTAAAAAAAACCGCATCAAAATCCGTTGTGTAGTTTTAAAGATCTAAGCATACATATGAACAGACAGACAGTGGGAAGGGACTTTGTTTTATATTATTAGTGAAGCATTTTATTTACGTCCCTTACCGGACTACTGGGGCCTAATTCTCCTAAAATAAATTGTTGCCAAACGCAATCGAACCACTACCGTCAGTCAGTTTTTGTTTACGAAAACTTTCAAAATGATTGATTTTGTTTTTTGTGTCAAACAATTTGACAGCTTTTGAAGTTGAGAACTGTCTGAATGAATGGTTCGGCTTTGATTCGGTTGTGATTTGTCAAGATTTATTTTAGGAGAATTAGGCCCCTGATATCTTTTTAGTATCAACAGTTCGGTTTGACGTCATAACCGAACTAATGAGACTAGGGGCAACGATCATGTAGAAACTAGTCAGGCCATTACTGTCCCACTGCTGGGCACGTGCCTCTTCTCAGAATGAGAAGGGTTTAGGCCTTAGTCCACCACGCTGGCCTGGTGCGGGTTGGCGGACTACACACACCATCGAGAAAATTTGGGAGTCCTTTCAGGTGTACAGGTTCCCTCACGATGTTTTCTTTGCTGATTGGCTAGTCTATTTACTAAAGCTCGAACTATTCGTTTACTACGTTTTCTCGTTAAGCTAACACGAGAGAACGTAGTAAACGAATTCGAGTAATTCCTTAAAACCACATGATCTACTACTTTGTGGCCTGCGGACGCTGGGTTAGGGGACCCACCGCCCGATCAGTAACAGGCCCGAGTAAGCGGCGCGACGTGTTTCACGCGCGCCTCCCAGCAGGACGTGAGGCCCCACAAAAGAGAGGTCCGACAGGGGCTAGGCCCCACAAAAGATAGGTCCGCCAGGGGCTGGCGGATCGAGACCGGCCGGGGTTGCGGTGCATGCTTTGCGAATCCCGCGACCCCGGCCCACGGTCAAGTGATGGAACATCGTGGTGGTTTTAGCCGGTAAGAGTCCGGCACAACCCCCGTCTTCCTCAGACGGGGGATAGTCCAAGAGGATTAAACGACGCAAAAAAAAAGAAACGTATCGATGCTTAAATATATGTGCGTATTATGTGAGTTTTCAACGCTGGTGTTTTTGTATTTGGTAGAGACTGTCTAGATTAGCAAGATTATGCAATGAAACGATTTTTGTAAAAAGTGTCCCTTACTAGGTTTTGAAATGGGGCAGCCGTTGTTGAATCTTTGCAAACCCCGACTGGGTCAATTTATGTCACCAGCAGATCACGCGGTTTGAATGAATTACACGAATTCGGATAAACCATGTACAGTGTTTTTGTTATTACAAAGTATTTCTTCATCTAAGCTTTGATACAAAAAGTAAATTTTCGGTATGATTGTTCAAGAATTACAAGGTTACTAACTCCAAATCAAATACAACCGTCAGATAGCAATTTCTCCCCTTATTTACACAGTCCTTTTTGTTAAGATTTCGATTTTCGGCACAGTTGGAGTTTGTTCAATATTTCTTTGATGACGTAAGTAAGCAATACGCGAAGGGTGTCTGAATTTTAAGGAATAAGAAAGTTTTTCTTGGATATCGTTTATCACGTCTTCCGCGTTTTTCGGAATAACAGTAGCCTATGTCATTCTTCGGTCTCCAGACCATTTCTGTACCAATTTGTATTAAAATTGGTTCAGTAGTTTAGTCGTGATGAGGTAACAAACATACAGACAGACAGAGTTACTTAGTTAAAGTAGTTAGTTATATTATAACGTAAGGATATCGGCCCAGAAAATTTTAATTGGCGTAAGGAACAAGGATTAATTTTCGTGTTTATATGTATTGTAGACGGGAATTATTAGATATCTACATTCCTTAACATTTAAAAAACTTTCGCTAAGATTTTCTTGAATCACCGTAGCTTTAACAGACATTACTCGTACAACAAGCAGCGAGGGTGGAACCGGCGAAGTAGAACAATGCTAAGCGCTCAGCCACTGTGATTGATTCATGAATCTCGCTTCGCTTTTTCAGTTTATCGTCACAGAGACTAAACGCATCCTAGTTAAGGATCTTTTACGTGGGCAACGCTGGGGCCTGTGCTTGTATCATCATCATCATTCAGCCGAAAGACGTCCACTGCTGGACATAGGCCTCCCCCAAAAGGGGGAGGAGGGTGCCGTAATCGCCACGCTTGGCAGGCGGGTTGGCGATCGCAGTATGGTTGTTAAAGTACCCAGAGAACGCTGCTGCCCATCCTCTAGAGCAGAGGTTCCAAATTTAATTTGGCCATGGAACCCTATTGATCATACTTTTTTGTCGGAACCCTAGCTGACTACTTTGATAACTAAAGTGTTTACCTTGTAGTTTGAATATATTCATGTTAGACTCGAAGAAAGAACTTATTATAAATGAAAAACAATAATTATAAGTATTGTAAAACATTTATTGTAACAAAGAAATACCTAAAATATAGGTAATTGAATGTGAAGATTGTATTTTTTCCCATATCTTCTAATAATAGCACTAAAATTAGGCTTTATGTCTGAAAATTGAACGCGAAGATTTGGAGCTATCCAGTCTGTTTCTGTATCTGTTTTTGGTGTAAGCGTAAGCTTCTAACTGCAGTTTTGGCGCGGTATGAGTCTTTTCCACGAACGTTTTATTTAACACTCGGATAGACCGCGGAACAACTGTGACCATTTGACGGAACCCCAGGGTTCCGCGGACCACCTTTAAGGAATCGCTGCTCTAGAGAATCCCTTAGTCACCTTTTACGACACCCACGGGAAGAGATGGGGTAGTGATATTCTTTAAGTCCAGCACTACACGAGACTGTGCTAGTATAATGTATATTAACGTACATAACATAATCAGTTCATTACTGTCCCACTGTTGGGCACGGGCCTCTTCTCAGAATGAGAAGGGTTTAGTCCTTAGTCCACCACGCTGGCTTGCTGCGGGCGGACTACACACACCATCGACAACTTTATGAAGCCTTCTCATGTGTGCAAGTGTTCTCACGATGTTTTCCTGCACCGATAACGCAAGTGATAATCAAATTCTGAAAATAGTAATCCCACCAAAAACATTAAATGTAAAAAATGCCAAGTCTCTATATGCAATCTTTCCACCGTAAAAAGTTTTAGGATCTCATAGAAGCCAAGTCCTATTCAATTTATTTTGTAGTTAGTTATCTATCTAGTGACTGTATTAATAGTTTTATTTCTATTATAATTATAGTGACTTGGCAAAGAGCACAAATTAAAAGCTGCTTGCTGTGTGGAATTATGTGCGACTGTTATTGACGAATTGATATCTATGAGTAGGTACTATGATTACATTACTTGCTATGCTGATGTGTGATTTATGATATGCAGACGTGATTTTACGGCCAATGAGTAGTTATGGTCACCATCGACTACGTCCGTCAATACATATTTAAGAAAACCTAAGTTTATTTGATAAGAACATCACAATTATTATCTATAGGTACCTATGTTTAATGGTCAAATCAAAAGAACTTAACTAATCCTGTGATATTAAACATTACGCGTGCGTTATGCGTTACTTTCACCTCCTCCAAATATATTTGTTTCTTCTTGTGCTCATTGCCAAGTCACTATAATTATAATAGAAATAAAACTATTAATACAGTCACTAGATAGATAACTAACTACAAAATAAATTGAATAGGACTTGGCTTCTATGAGATCCTAAAACTTTTTACGGTGGAAAGATTGCATATAGAGACTTGGCATTTTTTACATTTAATGTTTTTGGTGAGATCTCATTTATTTTTTGTAGGTGGGTCTCTTTCTTTTCTTTTTGGGTGACATAATAATGTCTTGTTCACTGCTGCTTTGCTTAGAGCCCATTCTCTGTCTCTTTTTAATATCTAACTATTTAAGTAACTTATAACTAGCTGATCCGGATATCATTATACTTCGTTTCGCTGAATATAAATTTACGTTATTATATTTTTTTAGTTTCTAAGTGGTTTTTTTCATAGATAGATGGCGATATCATACGAATTTCGCATGTGGACACGACACCCATGACGCGTATTTTGTAAAGTATCACAGCGCCATCTTGGATTTTGACTTCGACCTCCTTTTCATCATCAGCACCCCCGAAAACAATGGACACGATATCCAAGACGCATATTTTGTAAAATTTTACAGCCGCCATCTTGGATTTTGACTTCGACCTCATTTTCGTCATCAGCACCCTCGAAAACCTCGGACACGACATTAATAACGCATATCTTGTAAAATTTCACAGCCGCCATTTTGGATTTTGACTTCGACCTCATTTTCGTCATCAGTGCCCCCGAAAACCATGGACACAACATCCATGATGCATATCTTGTAAAGTTTCGCAGCCGCCATCTTGGATTTTGACTTCGACCTAATTTTCATCATCAGCGCACCCGAAAACCGTGGACACGACACCCATGACGCATATCTTGTAAAATTTCACAGCCGCCATCTTGGATTTTGACGTTGACCTCATTTTCGTCATCAGTACCCCCGAAAACCATGGACACGACATCCATGATGCATATCTTATAAAATTTCGCAGCCGCCATCTTGGATTTTGACGTTGACCTCATTTTCGTCATCAGCGCCCCCGAAAACCATGGATACGACACCCATGACGCATATCTTGTAAAATTTCACAGCCGCCATCTTGGATTTTGACTTCGACCTCTTTTTTGTCATCAGCACCCCCGAAAACCATGGACACGACACCCATGACGCATATTTTGTAAAATTTCACAGTCGCCATCTAGGATTTTGACTTTGACCTCATTTTTGGCATCAGCACCCCGGAAAACCATGGGAACGACACCCATGATGCATATTTTGTAAAATTTCACAGCCGCCATCTTGGATTTTGATTTTGACCGCCCCCGCCCTCTGGAGGGAAAACTTGTGAGATATTAAAACTTTAAACAATTTAAATTAGCCTATAAGAATGTTATCTAGTTATAGTAATAAATGGGTTTATATAGTTACATACTTATTATACACCTCTGTCCTACCCTTCGGAGAATACAGGCGTGATGGTATGGAATCTCATTTCTCAGATTTTGCCCTAAATCCTTTACGAAATAAATGTCGCGCAAGTGTCCTATCGCGGAAGTGTATACGCGTAAATGTCTTTCGTTTATTCATTTAATGAATAATTAATTATTAACTCTATGTATTAAATTTATTTTTAGCTTTAATAAATAACAATTTATAAATAATATACACCAATTCAATATTTTTTGTACGTAATCAAAGAACAAAGTTAATAATGCAGTCGAAATTCATACACCATGTTCCTGGCAAAATGGCAAATATAAAATTGTTTTCTATGTATATTTAACAATTTTTTTATGTTTTTATAATTTTTCCTTTATATGTGCCTAATAATCTATCTTGATGCCAAATTTCAAGGTTCTAGGCCTGCTAGAAGTATCTTAGAATTTTGATGATCGGTCAGTCAGTGAGTCAGTGAGTGACAAAATGATGTAATTTTGATCGATGATAACTCGTAAACTACAAATTCAAATATGATGTAATTTGGAAGTTTAGCTAGTTATAATGATTACTCTTGGTTACCGAAAGTTCAAACTGCTAGCTTGGTCCACAGCGAAGATATAGGGGGGGTGAAAGGGCCGCGAATGGCTTCGAGAAAAGATGGTACGGCCGTGCCCGCTTTGCTCGAGACTTGGCGGGGCACTGCCGTGCCCCCAGATGTATTGTTAGCTATTTAATTATGTCATGTGGGTAGTCTCACATATTTATTTCACGACCTGTAAAAACGGTCTATAGAAGAGTATGCGGTGCGATACTTGCCCCTCACTTTTGCTGCGACCTTTGGGTCGGACGGACGTTCACAATTGTTATAATTATTGTTTTTTGGTTTTGTTTAAAGATTTGAATTATTACTGTGCTTGATTTTCCTTCATTGGAATGATAACTGTTCCTAATAAAGTATTCAGTTCATATGTACCATCCTGTTTTTAAGAAATAACGCCCCAGAAAGCTAAAAAGCTAATAATCCTATGTGTAGATTCTGTTATTTTATTAGCTATCCTTCGGGTTAGCTCACACTATAATATTTTAATAAATTCAGAAAATAACTACGGTCATAAAATATAACCAATTTTTATTCACGTGAACCGTTTTGTGATAAATTTCAATGAGAACGAATATTTTTTACGAGTTTTAGGTCCTACAGGCAATAAAGTGGTACCTGAGAATAGATTTATTGCCCAGTTCTGGGACAGGTGGTCGATGCCTTCGAATAGGCTCTAGAGGAAATTAGAGCCTAACATTATGATACTGTTATATCGAAATTTATAGAGGGAATTTGGGTCTTTATTTCGGGTCCTTCAAAAACCCAGCACAGACGAGGGACAGTTATCGGCGTACTATTTTGTCTGTGGAAATAAAACTCTTGGAATAAACTGTATCGAATAACGCATACTGGACTAAAAGTACCACGTAATAACTTTGCCTTTGCGAAGTGAGGAACAGAACGCTGAAAGCTGAAACCTTGTTTCAGAGCGGCAACGTTATATTTTACGCGTACCAAATAACTTTGCCCCTTTGAAGCGAGGAACAGGACGCTGAAAGCCTGTGTCAGAGAGGCGCAAAGTTATTTTACTCGTACTGTACTGTTATCGGTAGCGGGTAGCATTGGGCAATGTTGACAAAGGAAGGTAGTCGTCGATATGGATCAACATAACCGATGTTATAAAGGCGGTGGTCATTCGACGAAGCGGAGCGTTCTGTGTTCATCAGTTGAAGAAGTCTGACCTTTTTTATCCGACTAGCTTCTCCTTATTTTATGATCTTGTAATAATAGTGTAAAGTATTATATTGTGATCTAGTTCATTTAACTAACATTAACGCAAATATTAAATAATATATAAAACTCTCAGTGGTCGAGAGTCTATGTTGGTTTTATTTACTGTGTTTACCTTGCTCGCAATCCTGACATACTGATATTAAGTAGCTATAGGTAATTTTAATGATAGAATCACCCCTAAACGATAATGTTGTTGTTACAGTACGTTCTAAGTGTATTTTTTAACGGACAAAAAGTACTTCTTTTCAAAGCTATTTAGGATTTTTGCTTCATTATTGGTAAAGAAGCAAGAGTCTTCATTTTAATCAATAACGCTCGGTAAATCATAGGAATCGGCCATTAATAGAGTTAAGTAAGTATACAATGCGATTAAATATTAAAAACTAGCTGAACTTCGTACTGCCATTTTTTTACGTGACGATGTTTTTTAAATTTTCTTTTATATAAACTTGTGCTGACAATAAGGAACACACAAGAAAAAAACCAATTTGGTGCAGTCGTTCGGAAGTTATGCGCGTACATGCATTTCGGCGATTCATTTTGATTTATACACCGTAGGCCTGAGGTACCCGAAAGATTTTAACCATCGATTCCGATGCCTAATTGGAGAAGAAAAGCTAGGATATAGTTTGTTGAATACAGCTTAATTTTTGAAAAACCTATTCATTATTTGGGGAAATTGACAACTCGAAAAATTTCTATGGTAACAAGTCTTATGAACGCGGCGTTGCGACTTTTGTGATACCATATCCCACCCGCCGTATGTCTTAGGGCCAATTTCACCGACCAAATAAAACGCGATCAACTGAGCATAAACGGCGATTTCATGTTAATCTAAGTTTAAGATTTGTTTTGGCATTTCACCGACAGTATTTAAACTAGTTTAGTGCTAAACGCAATTATTGCACTGAACGCCCAATTTTGACCGTTTAGCGATCTTAAACGCGATTAAGAAACATCTGGCACATGAAAAAACTGACCTGCGGACCTTTTTTTAAAATGTGTATGGGTAGATTCGTTCTGACCAGTTTATTAGAAAAGGCCAGATGTCTCCTATTAACAAGTAAAGGGATATTTCGGCAAAT
The DNA here is from genome assembly GCA_905220435.1 of Amphipyra tragopoginis. NCBI lineage: Eukaryota > Metazoa > Arthropoda > Insecta > Lepidoptera > Noctuidae > Amphipyra > Amphipyra tragopoginis. The sequence continues at coordinate 11,216,875 of HG992011.1, forward strand.
TCGTATATTTTTCTATTAAATATCAAAAAATTGGTTTTGATATCCAAAAACTATCACATCAATGCATAATCACTAATCACATAATATTTTGAGATGTATAATAAAAAGAATTTACTCATTTTTTTCATTTCCACTAAATTACGTGCACTGCAAATCAGAAAAATACAGTCACGCAAAACGAACAATATAATCTTAGAATTATTATTCTAAGAATATAATTAACCTCACTTTACGAACTTAACATGACATTAATATTGATAGCCAAAGAAATACGTTTTGTTACGCGCATTTTTACCCAAATATTGCTATCATTTTGTCAAGTTTCGATGCAAGGACAAAACGCAACGCGACGTTGCCGTTCTGATATACCATAATCTCGGTTTTCATAAACGCGATCAACGGAACGGCCGTTTTGCTCTGTGAAATGCAGTTGATTTTAATCGAGATCAAGTCTTGATACTAAACTCAGTTAGTGTAAACGCAGTTTTACTGAACTGAGTTTTGGAGACGATCGGTGAAATTGGCCCTTATTTGTCGGGGAAGGTTTTGAACTGAGAAGTTTCTTATCCATTCATACGATAATTTATAAATGTTGCCATTTCAACCTGAAGTATTGCTTACAAGGAAGTACTAAAGTTAATTGATTTATTATGTTCAGAAAAAATTTTTTTTAAATGTCTTATTTGGACTTTTGTTGATATAACATTTTACTCTATATAACATTTTTTGAATGTGCAAGAAGTGGTTTTCCATGGTGTTTATCCGCAGAATTTTGCAAAAAAAGTGGTAAAAATAAGTGTGTTTCTGTTATATTTCATCCAATAAGTGTCGGCGTGTGCCGATTCTGCGCTTTTCAGTGTATTGTTTCTTGTCTATCATAAACATTATCTTAAGCATTATTGCATATACATGTATACTAGCTGGTCAAGATTAAAGCCCAAAAAATGGATCAGACATGCTGTGGTTGTTTCGAAACACTAACTGATTCTCAAACAATTAATTGCACTGGCTGCCACAGCGAATTCCATCTGCAATGCGTGAATGTACTACAAAATGATTACCAACGAATTGCGCATAAATGGATATGTCCCACTTGCAGAGCAAAAGTTCCCAGAGGCGACAATACAAAAACACCTGTAAGACCAAAAACTTTTTCACCGGACGATACTATAAATGTGAACACAATGCCGCGCTCTCAACGAGTGAACTCAGAATCACCTATTCTTACTCCTGATAGCGATTCAAACGCCTTAAACTCACTCACCCACGAGATCCGCATGATGCGACATGATATGTCACAAATAAAATCTCAGTTGAATGAGTTAACTATAAGCATAAAAACATGCAACAACAGACTCGATAGTTTTGACGACAGAATCACCCAATCGGAATACAAGATCTCCGTTTTAGAAACTCAAACCAATAAGCACATACTAGAATTGAACGACACAATCTCTCAGCTTCGTGACCAGCTAAATGTACAGGCGCAGATAGCAATGTGCAATGAAATTGAAATAATGGGTTTAAACGAATCCAACAATGAAAACCTGAAACACACGGTTCTTTTAACCGCGTCAAAAATTGGTGTGGACTTAAAAGAAGATGACGTTGACTGGGTGACTCGGACCGGAATCGCTCAGAAACGTGCTTCAGGGGATTCCAACGCAAAAATGCCACGGCCGATCATCGCACGACTTTTGCGACGATCTAAAAGAGACGAACTTATTCAAGCCGCAAAATCCAGAAAGAATCTAAACAGCACAGATATCGTCTCTGAAGGTCCACCAGGAAGAGTCTTTATCAACGAGCATTTGACGAAACAAAACCGACTGCTTTTTCGTGAAGCAAGAACAAAAGCGCAGGCGAAAGGTTTTAAGTACTGTTGGATTCGCAACGGACAGATTCTCCTTCGTAAGGAAGAGGGGATGCCTGCCACACGAATCCAAAACCAGGCTGATATCCATCATCTTCTTGGTCCCGACATATCAGACAATGGCACCGATCACGGACTACTCCCTAAAATACCCCCTGACTCTAAAAACTAAGTGCTTAAACAGAATTTTATATCCCTGTTGTTCCTTTACTATACGTTTTATTTTTTGTCTATTAATAATGTTTCCTCATCTTAAGAGACTCTATACTGCTGCAATAAACGCTGACACACACACTTACCCTTACACAACACTTGATACCCTTAACAAATACACACAATCTCACACACACACTAACTCGTATTTTACACAAAAACACAAAAATAAACACACTTTTATCAATTTCACAAATGTAAAATGTTGCATTTTGATTAAACACATTCAAATAAGCAAAATTACACCGCAGTTATTTAAAATAATAAGTGACAATGTTAGCCATACCCCTACCTATATTAAGTTACTTTCTTCTCTGTGGATAACTTAGATGTACTTGAAAATATTGATGAAACCCTTAGTATAGATTGTCACTTGCTCGACAAACTCGAAATATGTAAAACACACTTAAACTGCGACTACAACTTTAAAATTATAACATTAAACATTAGAAGTGCGCAATGTAACTTTGACAGTTTTTTAATAGCGCTGAAACGTTTGGATATAGAATATGATGTTGTTGTACTTACTGAGTGCTGGCTGCATGAGAGCTCTGTTATCAGACAAGTGGAAGGTTACAACGTTTTTAACACTACTCATCATAGAAACAAAGCAAGTGGAGTAATAATTTATGTGCGCGACTCTCTCACAGTGTCGGTAACGGAACCAGACATCGATGATGCGGATTGCCTGTTAGTAAGTATTAAAGGTTTTATACAAATTTTTGGAATATATCGATCGCCTTCTATTATTGGTTTAGATAATTTTTTAGCGTCTCTTGACTCAAATTTGAGCAAACTTAGAGAGAATTCCAGATTAGTACTACTTGGAGATCTAAATATAGACATACTCACCGTAAATCCAAGCGCTGATAATGTAGCGTATCAATGTCTGATGGCGCAACATGGCCTTCTTCCCGCCATTACAAAACCCACAAGGGGAAACAGTTGCTTGGACCATATCTTTGTAAGAAGTAAAGATTCTTTGTTGGGAGTGGTCGCCAAATGGACGGTAACAGATCATGACGTCGCTATGGTCGGCATTAATACATCACACGAAAAGCCAAATAGAAGGAAAAGAATAATCCTGAAGACAAATTTTGAAGCCGTGTCTGCTGAACTCCAGAAGGCTGACTGGACCAAAGTTACGGACAAGAGCGATGTAAATGAATCGTTAAAATGCTTTAATAATATAATTATTTCAGCAGTAAACACTCACACACATATATCCAAAAGTAGCCGCTCGAAGTACAACCTAAAGCCATGGATCACTCCCGGATTGATGAGATGTATGCGTCATAGAGATAGTTTGCACCGCCGGGTAAACCTAGACCCTAATAATGAAACTCTCAAACTGTCGTACAAGAGGTACAGAAATTTCTAAGACATTCTACGTAAAGTAAAGAAAAACTACGATAGTAAAGCCTTAGAAGATAACAGGCAAAACACAAAGAAATTGTGGTCCACTATAAAAGATATATGTGAGATACAACGAAAAAGAAACGACTCTGCTGAGCTTTTGAAAGCTAAAAGCACTGCTCAGGAATCGCTTACTTTCTGTAATCGCTACTTTACAACAGTAGGCAAAAACCTGTCTGAACGGATACTTCAGCGGTTATCGACTTCTGAAGATGCACTATTCGCCGATATCGACATAAATACCTCACCAGTTGATTCGATGTTCACGACGCCTACAGATATGTTTGAAGTGGACTCTATCATAAGAAATCTCAAACACGATAGTGCACCTGGCTTAGACGGAATTAAAACGACGTTAATCAAAGTGATAAGGACCATAATTTTGGAACCTTTTACTTACATCTGTAATCTCAGTATCTCATCAGGCGTTTTCCCAGAGTATTGGAAAACCGCACTAGTGTCGCCGATCCATAAGGCCGAGCCTAAGAACTCTCCGGATAATTACAGACCTATATCTCTGCTTTGCATTTTTTCAAAAGTGCTGGAAAAATTAATGAATTCACGCATAGTAAATTACTTAGAAAGCAACTCACTTCTGTCAGACAGGCAATTTGGATTCAGAAAGGGAAAATCGACAGCTGAGGCGGTCGAATTGTTGACGAACATCACATCTAAACATACAGATGGTGGCAAACGTTGTCTTGGAATATTCTTGGACCTTGCTAAGGCGTTCGACACCATCTCTATTCCTATCCTCCTTAGAAAACTCGAAAGGATAGGAATAAGAGGAACAGCACTTGACTGGCTTCATAGTTACTTGAAAAACCGCCGGCAATGTATCAGAATCGAAAATTTGGTCAGCGATGAACATGAAATCAGCTTTGGAGTCCCGCAAGGCAGTATACTTGGCCCAACGCTATTTACAATATACATGGATGATATTCTCAAAATTACCATTCCTAACGCTGACATAATTTGCTACGCAGATGACACTGTGATTCTGTTCCATGGAACCGATTGGGAAGATGCCTACAAGAAAGCAGAAGCAGGAATGGTCAGGATCTCAAACTGGCTCGACACGAACCTGCTAACACTAAATGTTACAAAGACCAAATACATTGCCTTCAGGAAAACACTGGCTTCCGAATTGCCATTATGGAATTTGAAAATTCACGGGAACTTGTGTCATAACGCATTTAACACCGCCAATCAATGCTTATGCAACAATATTGATAGAGTAGATGAAATAAGATACTTAGGAGTAGTCATCGACCAACACCTATCATTCAAACCACAAATCAGGGAACTTGCTAAACGGGTTAGGAAGCAAATCTATATTATGAAAATGATACGAAATAGTGCACCTGTGGATATAAAAAAAATGGTTTATACAGCCTTATGTCAGTCGCTGATACAATATTGTATATTAATTTGGGGAGGAGCGGCTAAATCTCACTTAGTTATCCTTGAAAGAGCCCAACGCGCAGTCCTTAAAACTCTCTTAAACAAACCCTATCGTTTTCCTACAGAAACCCTGTACTCAGAGGCCTCTCTTCTGAGCGTAAGAAAATTGTACATCCTTAATGTAACAACAAAGACCCACATCGAAATCTCGAAACGGAGTGATTTAACTACTTTACAGGCAAAACGTAATTTCAGAGTTCCAACTCCAGCAGTTAAATCCGCTTACGCACAAAGACTCCCACTTTTTCTGCATCTTCACACCTATAATGCTGTGATCAAACAGTGCAATATAAGAAACTTCACTCGGAAACAAATAAAAAGTACACTAACATCCTGGCTACTAAACCTATCATACGACCAAGCAGAAAAAATAATACAAGTGATAAAATAAATTTTTGGATTCATTTGCCGCACGCATGTCTCTGTCTTACACATACTCTCACTCAAACACCATCAAATTCATACCTACCTACACCTCACACTCACACAATCAACACTCCCTTACCCATACACAGTCATATTATTATACTGCAGTATAGCGTCTATTTTATTTTGTTATTATTACTTTTCATTACTAGGTTTAATTTTGATCTTTTTTTAAATATTTTTTGTAATTTTATGTAAACATCACAAAAACATACGAACATAATATTTCATGTTTAATGGTAAACGCTCTATATTGGTACCCAAGATACAGGCTTGCCTAGTTTGGGGCCAATGTGTAAAGTTTTGTAACATCTTACTGCAATAAAAATTTATTATTTATTATTATTATTATTACTCATAATAACATCAGAAAGGTGTGGTAAAAATCTTTCGGGTAGGTACCTCGGGCCCACGGTGTATATAGATAGATAGATAAACACAGAAATTATCTTTCGGTAATCCGAATGACGTCATAGACATGTGCGGCATTCCCGACAATCCACTGCGTGCATTCCGTCCGTTGTAGAGCTGAATTCAGTTGAGCAATACAAATAATTTTAAAACCCATTGAATCCGATCCATCCTACGCGTACGATCCGGACATGTGGACGAGTGCCGTAAAGATGCATAGTGCACATTCATGTTACACTTTAGTTAGAAGTGGTTCTACAGTATCTCTCGACCCGTCCTTGAACTATTAACTGGATGGATACAGATCACTGCAATAGCTTTCACAGTGAATGACACCGATAAAATGTTAACCTGATATATTGACGGCGTTGTTTTTCAAACATGGCCGTTTGGTTCGAAGTAATAGGCCATTTTTTGCTTGATGGTAGGATCTATACCAGGCATGGGCAAGCTTTGGCAAGTTGCGTGCCTAACTTTACTATATTAATGCAGTCGCAGGCCATAACAGGAAAGAAAAAAGCTTAATTTATTTATCTATTTAATAGGGGTACTAATGAAGTTAATTTATGTGTAACAGTTAATGTGATATTTGTGTTTTGAACTTCAGAAACAAGTTTATCAATATCTGGACTAATGCCAGTTGTACAGAGAGGCGTAACGAGTTTTCCAGATTTTCATCTGTTCATCTGAAATTTCAAAATGTCGCTGGCTGGTTCAAAAACCGAGGCCGGCCGGATGCGGCCGGATACTTTGCTCATACGTGATCTATATGGTCCACCTGGCTTGCTACCAAAATCACATTAAAATCCGGTGCCAGGCAGTTTACTGTGTTCGGTCGTGTGTGTGTGAGTCAGAGGGTATAAAGGAAGCCCTCTATATCTCTGTTACTTGGATTCGTGTGCTCCATCTTAGACCCTGTTCATACATGCTTACCATCAGGGGCAACTAGGCTCAAAAGCGACCAAGGCATAGAATAAAAAAAACTCTTTTCTTATGTGTCATATAAAAGACATATAATTATGTGTGGTTGACCACGTGACGTTTACTGGTGATAACGCGTCGTCCACCTGTGAACCACCTGCTGACAACGAGTGGAGGCCGAGCGATGGGGCGATGCGGGTCGGGTGCCGGGTGGCTTTAATGAGCCTTAAAGGTACCAGTATCCTCCCCAGTGCCGCCAGTCTGGTGAACCAAGGTCTAAATCCTTCTCAATTTGAGAAGAGACCCGTGCCCAGCATTGGGCTGATTATGCATTAGAAGGTATAATACCGTGGGCCCGAGGTACCCGAAAGATTTTAACCACGCCTTTCTGATGATATTAAGAGTCAAATTTTAATTTAATTTAATTTATTTATTCGGACAACAAATAATCCATTTTGTTAGTAAAAATACCTTATAGCTAATGTTAGTAAATATTTGAGTGAATATAATAATAACAATAGCAAATTTTATATAAATTAAAATAAAATTCCAACTATAAACTGAAATATATTCATAAAAAATCATAAAAAAATCAATTTGCAACATTCTGCGCGGACGAGGCTCAAGTAAGAAATAAATCTCTTAACTAATCATCGTCCCCACAAAATGCCTCAAAATGGGAGGGTAAAAATTCTCCGCCACCGTTTTCAGGATACTGTTGTTACTAGCCCGTGTTCTTGTCACTAACGATGTGATTTTTTTCCGAATGACGGCATAAAAACCGTCAGTTCGATTAATAGCAATCTCATCATAATAGCATCTCGGACGCACTATCAATGAAAAAAATTCAAATGCAATACCAAAAAAAGTAAAAAAAAAAGATTTTTGTTTTCTGTTCCTACTGAATAAATTAACTTTAGTGCTTCCTTGTAAACAATACTTTAGGTTGAACTGGCAACATTTATAAATTATCGTGTGAGTGGATAAGAAACTTCTCACTTCACAACCCTCCCCGTCAAATAAAACATACGGCGAGAGGGGTATGACATGACAAAAGTCGCAACGCCGCGTTCCTGGGACTTGTTACCATAGATATTTTTCGAGTTGTGAATTTCATTACATAATGAATATTTCGAAAGTTAAGCTTTTTTCAACAAACTATATCGGGTGTAAAAAGACCCTTAACGATAACGAAAACCACATATTCTACCCATCATTGGGATCATTTTTTTCGAACAAACCATACCTGGGAAATCATTGGTTTTGGAGATATTGAAGGTCAAAGTACACTTTTTTTTTAGTTTTTTCCAGAAACGATTTCCAAGTCATAATACTAAACTTTCTTCCATACAAACATTTTCAAAATTTTCAATTTTTCCTATCAAATTACGCATTTGAAGTTACAAAAACGCAATGAATATCAAACGCACACGACCGCCTTGGCTCAGCTGTGTAGCCGCTGCTCAACACACACAGGCACAGTCGGTTACGTGCATTACATTGCGCGCTACAAAAAACAGCGTTTTTTCTATACCTAAAAAATAAAAGTCGTTTCCCAGCAATTATTTTTGGTCAATGTAGGCTAGACGTAATTAAACCCACTCCTGAAATTAAAAACTACTGTAGTTTTACCACGAGCAACCATATAAACCAGTGTGATGTCGTGGTAGTATACATCAATTGTGATCTCAAGGTTAGTGTTAAGGAAATAATATTAACTCACGCATCATGCTTACAAATAACAATGCCTAATCTTGTTGTCCTTTGTATTTATCGATCCCCCTCAAATAATAATGCTGACAGTTTTATAGACTCGCTAAACAATCACCTAGTATTACTTAAATCATACAAAAATATTGTTATCACAGGCGACATAAATATTAACATAATTTATAAACCTACTGAACAAACGAATGAGCGCACAAACAGATCAAACTACCTAAATATGCTTGCAATGCATGGCTTGTTACCGGGACATTCCTTACCAACTAGAGGCGAAAACTGTTTGGACCACTTTATTTTGAAACTAGACAAAACAAAAAACGCTGCTTCTGTTGCTGTATTAAATACCACTATTACGGATCACTTCATGATTTTCCTTAAATTATCAAACTTAGTACATTCTTATAAATGCCCGAGAACTAAAAAAAAAGTGGACTTTGATAAAGCAATAATAGCATTAAAACAAAGTAATATCTCTGAACTTAATTTAATCAATGATCCGGTCACGTTATCTATACAATTAATAGACAAACTCCAAAAATGCCTTCAGCAAAACACAATTACTACTTTAGTTCCAAGAAATAATCGCATAATAAAACCATGGATGACTTTAGGAATTTTACGTTGTATTCAAAACAGGAATAATATGCAAAGAAAGCTACGATCTGACCCACAAAACAATATATTACAAATTACTTACAGAAGATATCGCAACTATTGCAACAATTTAGTTAAAAAGCTAAGAAGAAAATATGATAAGGAACAACTATTAAAGGCAAATAAGAATCCGAAACTAATATGGAACACAATTAACTATATAACTCATCGCAAACCAAAGAAAAATCTTAACTCAGAACTATTAGAGATAAAGACCACCCCTCATTCTTCAGTAGACCACATAAATGAGTACTTTTCTAACATTGGGAAAACCCTGGCTGAAGACATTACTTCCGCACACCAATCACAAGTTCAACTTGATTCTGATCATATAATAAATTCACAGGCTTCCTCCTTCGTTCTTCTCGAAACAGATCCTAGAGAAGTCTATAACGTGCTAATGGGTTTAAAATCTGAAAGCGCTCCAGGCTGGGATAATATTATAACACTTTTTTTAAAAACTGCTCATGATTTAATCGTACCCATAATTTCGCATCTTGCTAACTTGTGTTTTAGCCAAGGGAAATTTCCACCAGCTCTGAAGCTAGCCATAATTACTCCTGTGCACAAGGGTGGTGACAAAGATGACGTTAACAACTACAGACCTATCTCTGTCTTGCCTGCAATATCTAAAATCATTGAAAAACTAATTAACATTAGAGTAACCTGCTACACAAATAAATATAACATTATTTCACAAGCTCAATACGGTTTCAGGCAGAAATTATCTACGGAAGACGCAGTGACAGCACTAACCACTCATATTGTTAAACTAGTAGATTCAGGAAAAAAATGTCTAACTGTATTTCTTGATTTGAAAAAAGCTTTCGATACCGTCTCTGTCCCCATTCTTGTGCGAAGTCTAGAAGGTATAGGCGTAAGAGGAAACCCGTTAGCATTACTAATAGGTTATCTACAAGAGACTACTCGGCAGGAACTGGGGCATTAGTCCTAGGATCACCCACTGGCTTTACACCACAGTCATCCGACCAATTATAACATACGGCTCCCTAGTCTGGTGGCCCAGAACGGACTATAGCACAGCCCAAAAAACACTAGAAAAACTGCAGCGGTTCGCTTGCGTAGCGATCACGAGCTGTATGAGAACCGCACCCACCGCCGCTCTACAAGCAATGCTGGGACTGCCACCGCTACATCTTATCGTACGGGAGGAAGCAGCAATAGCCGCTCTCAGACTCAGCAAAGCCGGCACCCTGGGAAGTGACTCCAGAATAAAACACATTCGTATAAAAGACGAAGCAATCAAAAGGCAACCCATGATAGCAGCACCCACCGACAGAACCAAAAAGACATACAACTTCCAGAAACACTACAATATACAGCTTGAGGAAGAATCACGTGACTACTCAGGCCCGAAAGAGATGAGAATTTACACTGATGGTTCGAAAACTGCCTCCGGCACCGGAGCCGGAGTCTTCTCGAACGATCTTAACATAAAAATATCAAAAACGCTAGGGGCACTCAACACGGTCTATCAGGCGGAATGTGTAGGCATCATCCAAGCGGCATATGCCATAGAAGCCAGGAAAGTCACGGACACCCATATCCGTATACTCTCCGACAGCGCATCCGTCCTTCAATCCCTGAACAAGAACCATATTACTTCAAAACTTATACTAGAATGCCATAATGCGCTGGAACGTGTATCGGTATTAAACCGCAACACAATAACACTGCAATGGATAAAAGGACACAGTGGATCACTAGGAAATGATGCAGCCGACGAACTGGCCAGGAGGGGATCTGGCACGGTAGTCTATGGCCCTGAACCTATAGTACCCATCCCCTTCAACCAACTACGCAGGTGGCTCCAGGAGTTTACTCACATACAGGCACAGAGCTGGTGGACTTCAACCCCAGGCTGCAGGCAATCCAAGGAGGCCATGCCACTAATGGATAGCAAACTGACAAGGCGCCTGCTGCGCCTGGACAGGAGCAGCCTGCGAATGGTGACCGGAACGATAACCGGACACTGCTCACTAAATAAACACTTCCACACGATAGGCATAACGATAGACAGCCCTCTGTGCAGAGCATGTATGGGGGCCGAAGAGACGGTCGCACACGTGCTCCTGGAATGCACAGGGGTCACCCAAATACGAGAAGCAACCCTTGGCGCACCGAAATCACTCGCAAATGTTCTGAGCGGACTGAGAGCCCTAATCTGCTTCTGGAAGGAGGTGGGCTGGCTGGAATGATGGCCGCCATGGCCCACGTACAATGGTCCACTTAAAGGACTAAGTGCGGAAACCACATCTCCTAACATAGAACATAGGTTATCTACAGGATCGTAGGCAAAGGGTTAAGGTAGGAGAGTATATTAGTAAGGAGTCTAATGTGACCTGCGGCGTTCCGCAGGGCAGCGTACTGGGCCCGACTCTATTTTTAATATATATGTCGCAGAATCAACACAGAAGCACAACTATTAGAATGACTATTGATTATTGTTAATGTAGTAGGACGCCATCTATTGTCGGAAACGTCAAGCAGTGTGCTTGGGTGAGGTCGGTGCGGGGCGTGGTATGTCTTGTTTGACGGTTGTCAACGAGCTGTCAGCTGTCGGCTGTCAGCTGTCATTCTTTTTGACATTGGATGCATTTGAGTTGAGTGAAGTCACTTTGGTGTGAGACACGAAGGCGAGAGGTCGTTTTGGCAGCCTGCACCGAACTTACCGCGTTTCCGTACTTTAATCTATTTCCATCGGTTTGATCATTTGAGATTTAATTATTTTGCTATCGAGAGTGAATAAATAGAGGACTATAATCAGTGTTGTGACTATTATTTCCTGCCTACACCAAGTCGAACTTGGACTCTGATGACGAGGTACCCCCAATGAGTGAACTACCCTCGTTATATATAAACAATCTCTGCAAAATGATGCCAGATAATGGTCGCGTTTTCTCTTATGCAGATGACACAGCTATTGCTTTCTCTGGTGACACATGGGAATCCGTATATCAATCTGCTGAAAAGGGTCTTTTCGAAATTGCTAACTGGTTGAACTCACATCTTCTAACACTAAATATTTCTAAAACAAAATATATTGCATTTACAAATTACAACAACACTCAACCCGGACCTAACGAAACTCTCAAAATCCACACTTGTTATAATATATCTAGCACCAATTGTTCTTGTAAAATTATTGAAAAAGTAACTCATATAAAATACCTGGGTATAATCGTTGATCAGCGGTTATCTTGCCACACTCATACAGATATTGTCATGGCCCGCACGAGAAAACTTATCTGGATATTTAAGAACTTAAGACATGTGACAACTAAAAAAATGTTAACTGAAATCTATGTCTCTCTGGCTCAGTCAATTCTTATCTACTGTATACCTGTGTGGGGTGGTGCGACAAAAACGAAATTTCTTGAGCTAGAGCGAGTACAGAGATCTCTTATCCAGGTCATGTATACCAAACCGTACAGATTCCCAACCAATGAGTTATACTCCCTTAGCGATATTCTCTCTGTCAGAAAATTATACATACTCCATGCTGTCTTAAAATTACACAAAGTCCTGCCCTATGACCCTCAAAAAGAAAGAAGACGAAATTACCGTGTACCAGTTGAATTCGTTAAAACTACATACGCCAAAAGACAATTCAATACAAATTCCGCTACCCTATGTAATAAAATAAATAACATAATTAACATCTATCCCATGATTACTAAAAACTGCAAACAGGTTCAATGGCTAAAACTGAAGACCTATGATGACATTGAATTATTGCTGCAAGCATCGTCATTATAAGTTGATAAGATTCACACACGCACCCACACCCACATACACTTACACACATGCACACACACACTCAAACACACACTAATTTAGATAATATCTCTAAGTTTTTTTTCTTTTCTTGTTAATTTTATATTTGTTTTGTTTCTTGTTTAAATTCTATCTTCTTCTTCTTCTTTTGGTACACTCTATAATTTCATATTTAAGAACGGGGCCTCCTAGCACAGGTATATTCTTTACTTAAAAGGAGGCCCCTGTGTGACTTTTATTGAAAAGTGTACAAGATTTGGAAATAAACCTTATTATTATTATCATGTATCTCTATTCACGGCTCATCTTCCCTGCGGAAGATGTCCGGTCTTTTGGAAGGCATACACGGGGACACAGGTCCAACGTGCAGAGGCCCCTTTGAGAACTTTAATCTAAAATGGGGTGGGGCACCAACCGGGGACTATCCAAGGCTGCACTATTGAAGTACAGTCATGGACCGTCCCAAGTGGGTGCAAAACTATTGTAAACTATGGTAAAAAATTATCTGGTCTATGGGAGGGGGTGTTTAGTGGATCGGTTAACCTCTATTGCCGGAAGAAAACGGCGTCTGCCTTTCAAGTTTAAATTTGAAATGCGTTGGCAGACGGTGACTCGCCAGCTCACTAGCTGGGCCCCCTGAAAAGCCGCCAGTACATAGGCGAAGAGGGCAACAAACGTGTGAGCGGCTAGGGGTGTAGAGAGGTGTGGCCCCGGTTTCGCCGTCGCGGGTCTAAGAGACCCGGAGTGGGTTTCCCCGCTATTACGCCTTTAGACACTTCCACCCCCGAGCATATAGCTTTGGCGGCCCCCCTCTGGCCGGCCGATAAAGGCAAGACAGAGTTGAGAATCCTGCGGGCACTCTTGGGGTTCCACTCCAGCCAGCCAATAAAGGCAAACTGGAGACGAGGCCCTGACCGACTCTCTGAGGCAATAAGGTACGCAGTGTCGCCACTCACCAACAGCTCGCCACAAGCTGCCCTGCAGTTTGTAAGCTTTTCAGTAGGCCTCATGATACATTTTTTATTATATGATGAGGTTGTAGAAAGCTAGTCTAATCTTCCCTCCGGTTTTACGTTAATCTCATGATGAGGTAACGCCTTTCCCAGAGGGGGATTATTATTATTATTAATGTAATTTAGTTTGATGTACAGAGTGCGTAGATTTCGGCTATGTGATGGGTCTTTTTACACCCTGTATAGCTGTATGAAAAACCCAACCAAAAACTACAAAGAGCTAACTAAATCGGAAAAGTTGTGAAATTCAGTCGACCTAGATACGACGACGATGATAACAAGGTGACACATCCAATATTTTTGTTATATTATTGAGGTTATCTATTTTATTATTCCGATAAATGTCAATAACTTCGCTCGCTATCAGTTGGGGGTAATAATGTCGAAAGCTGTACTTAATGGCCTTGGCTTATGTAGCCATTACTTTTATATTTTATTTCTAAATCAGCCTTATACACTCGAGAGCAATGTATTTGTGTCACCAACATAAACCTCGGAAACTTGGCTAGCTTATTTTAATAAAAAGTATATAATCTAAACTAATGTCGTAAAGTTCCAATTATTTCACTACCTCAAAGTTCCGACCTCAAGATTTTTAGATTAGTATTTATCGGTGAAAACTTGTAAATGACCTTCAATTTTGTATTTCTTAAGTATATTGCATATGCTAGCTGTAAGTTTCCCGAATAAAATAAAAATAAAATATAACAGCAAAACTCTGATTGCTCCGAGGGCTCCGCAGTAACAGGAACCGGAAAATAAAAAATAAAAATTGACCAAGTGCGAGTCGGACTCGCGGACCGAGTGTTCCGTAGCTTGGAAGGAAATAAAAAGTTATTTAGTTTCTATCAACCGTCTTAAAAACGGAGGGCAACTAAGTTGTTTTAAAAGAATTGTTGCCGATATTAAAAAAGACTGCTAGTTACAGACATCGTTTTATTTTTCCTTTATTATCTTTATGTATAAACCTCCATCAGTTGTATTTATTCCAGGTTTTCCGTTTTGCAAACTTCGGAGATAAAAGGGGAAAGGGCGTTATTTTTGCAGAATTTTTTCATCATAGGTAAGTTAAAAACTATGCGGCATTCATGAAAATAAAAATATATTTTTCATTACTCATACTCGGAAAGTAGGTCTGAAGTTGCCTGAGGAGCGGGTTGAAAGTAATACTTTTCAGTCCTAGGGAGAATCGTTTTCAACTGACAGCTGTCAAATTATAAAAAAAAACTAGTTTTATTTTCACATTTCTATTCAACCATGTTCCAACTTTCTTTAGCCACTCAATTACAGCGCGATGTAAAATTGTAATAAAATGAAGTTAGGTATTAATTAAACAATATATATTTTAAATGACTATAATTTAGTTTCAACTATTCCTTTAAAATCACATAAGTAGAATTGGGCAAAATATTTATCATTATAACAATGATGAAAATGAAAATAATGGCTGAATAACTGGCCGACCACAGAAAAAAAAAACTAAATAGGCGGGAAAGCGGCAATCCGATCACTCATTTTTTCTATAGCTAATTCATGTTTTTACTTTTACTTTCCTTGTATTCGTAATGAAAAGCACATTGTTTATTTACCTCGGGTTAAAGACTTATTTAGTCCCTCGAACTATTAGCGCCCTCGCTACGCTCGGGTGCCAGATCCCGTCTCGGGACTAAATAAGTTACTTTCACCCCTAGGGTAACAATGTACTATTGTAATTTGCAAATGAAACCCTTTCAATGTTACCACACAAGACCGAATCACCCCATTTTAAAATTTAAAGCCTCCAATTCGGTCCCTGTTGCAGCGAAAATAAAAATATTTTTTCACTTGTACCTATCATAGATGGATGAGCTATATTTCATACTATTCCTTCAAGTTGTTAAATAGGTATGTACGCACGGCTACAGATCAAGCTATACATTACCAATATAAGCTGATCTCGCATTGTATAGGATTTCCTTACAATGAGAGGTCAGTGTAAACTGGAAATGTATAGCTTAATGTGAAGCCGTGTGTACCAAACTAAACTACATTACATACTACTAGCGCCATCTGCCATCTGTCAATGTAACTAATGTTTCTTGTTCATTCTAAATAAAACGTTCGTTAGTCTGTTGAAAGCCACTCTGAAGTTTTATTACAAGTCGGTAGCAATAGTAGTTCTTGAAATCAGCAGCTGTGACAGACAAACAGACGGACGGACGAAGTCGCACCATAAAGGTTCCATTTTTACAATTTTGGTACCTACGGAACCTTAAAAATAGACAGCAAAAGGTTAAATATTAATTATGTAGACACAACATTCATAGTTAACGTGGGTAGTCGAGATTCCTTTAATAATAATTTACACTACGTTGAGATTGCCCGGTTTGCCCGCGAGGAATAGGTACGTGGCTTAGTTCTATTCATTACAATAACGTACTTATTTTGCAGTAGTTTCAAGCGAGTGGGCGTGAAACAAAGAAAATTGAGATTGGAAAAATAAATGCGATTACGGTTTGGGAAATATCGGAAAATAATGAAATTTTTGTGTCCCCTTTCACCCAGGGTTCAGGGTTATCTACCTCGGTGGTCACCAACTGTCTCTAATAATAATAATAGTCGTTTATTTCAGGTATTGTACCCATATAAATTATTACATAAATTAAACGGATCGCTACATGCCTTCGTTTGGGTGCTCCATGCGGTGCTCTGCATCGCTGCCATTGCGGTGAAGCCGTCGACAGCCTCGGACACCACGGCTTGTCTTGCAGCAGGAGTGCAGGTCGTATATATATACGTCGTATATATAGGCACGCCAACTTAAATGATATTATCCGTCGTGCTCTTGTCACCGCCGGCGTTCCAGCTGTATTAGACCCCAATGGCTTGGCACGTGACGATGGTAAGAGACCAGATGGCATGTCATTGGTACCATGGAAGATGGGTAGGCCAGAGTATGGGACCAGAGTATGGGATGCAACGTGCGTCGATACCCTTGCACCATCCCACCTTCCTAGCTCGGCAGGCTGTGCTGGCGCTGCTGCTGCAGCTGCGGAGGCCCTCAAGCGTCGAAAATATAATAACTTCATCAGTAATTATATTTTCGAGCCGTTTGGGGTCGAAACACTAGGGTCGTGGGGTCCGAGTGCCCGACTTCTATATAGAGAGGTAGCAAGGCGGCTGGTCAACGCTTCCCGTGACCCGAAGGCTGGCCTCTACTTTGGCCAAAGGATTAGCATTGCCATACAACGTGGCAATGCTGCCAGCCTTCTGGGCACGCTACCAGTGGACAGCGATGCGGAGGAATATTTCGATGCCCTATTTTAGTTTATAGTTTTATTGGGATATATTTTTCGTTATTTGTATATTTTTGTTTGTAATTATGTAAATGTGTGTAAATAAATTAAATTAAAATTAAATCACATTATATTATTAAAATTATGATCCAGATTAAAATCAAATTAAAAATTAAAAATCATAAATTCAAATTTAAATCAAAATTTAAATCAAAATTAATGTTGCAATGTTGTGACCAGTCTAGCTAACATGTGCAGTGCGAAATAATTTTGTCGTCGCATTATCTTGAGGCAAGACAACATAAATAAACACGAGATAATGCCACGACAAATTATGTCACGCTGCGTAAGTTAGATTTGCAGGTAGTATACCGAAAAAAGTTCAAATTAAGTACTATATCTCGAAATCAATCTTTTATTTCTTCTAAACCAGTATTGGCGCTTATGAAAAGTCGAATTTAGGTGGACGGTCCCAATTTGTCGTTTCCGATGGAGAAGAGCCAGCATGAAAGAAACTCCATGGTTACTCTTTTAAAATCAATACCTTCAACAATTTCAGTAAATACTAGAACAATTCAAGAGCCTCGTTTTGAACCTCAATAATGCCTCAGCGTCATTCAAAATATGGACCATTCGATAGAAGTATGCCACCGAAGCCGTAGCGAGCATTTGGCCGATATTTTGTTTCACACATAATTGTCATAGATCTTTGTTTCATAATAAAAAAAAAAAGATAATTCTCTGAAAACTTTTTGTTTTATTTACAATTAACATCGTGCGTTATGGTTGGACCACCCTTTATGATTTAGGATAGTTATGAGAGAAGTAATGAAGTAGGTACCAAGTCTTGAGTACAAAAAAAACAAACACAAAATGAAAAATCAAAATTTACAAATATACTGCCGTCCGCTTTCTAGAAGGCCCGTTATGTGAGTAAACTTCATTTTGAGTTATGAGCAAAAACGTGGAAAATGTACCTAGGAAATCTGAAGACATACAGATGTTTTTGCTATACACCTTTTATTGTACAACTTTTGCACTATATTAATGACTAATGTTGTTTTTTAAATTAAAGTTTTTGTTTTTAATCATGCCTCTCTGTACTGAATGTGTACGGACCATCACACTGATATTATAAAGTCGAAAGTTTGTGAGTGTGTGTGTTTGTATGTTTGTTACTTCTTCACGCTCAAACGGATGGACCAATTTTTATAGAATTTGGTATAGAGGTAGCTGACATCCTGGATTAATACATAGGCTTACTTTTTATCCCGATAAAAGCGGGTAACACCGCGGGGCGCAGCTAGTCTACAATAATTAACGCCTCTGTAAAAATCTCTGGATCTCGTTACTGACAAATGATAGAAAAAGACGGTCCAGACTAGTCGATAGAGAAAAAATTGCGCCTTTACGTTGTGTGTAAAGTCTTACTTTAATAATCCACGATATTTTGCATAGCGTCTTAGTGAATGCTGAAGATAATATAGGTATCACTGAAAATTAAATCAGTTGTATTTTTTATTTCAAAATGGTTTTAGGAGTCATTTATTTAATTACTGGTGCTCTAAGTTGTTATAACATCTACGCAAGAAAATAGCACCTCGCTGACAGCTAGCGTCGTGCACGCTTTTATACCTAAAAGAACCAGTAAATTAATGATTTATTTAATTATTTTTTTAACAGAAAATATATTTATGCCAACAGTTTTTTTTTTTGTGGTAGGTAGGTACGTCATCTTTAGCATCTACTAAGGCACTATGCAAATTATCGTGGATTTTTAAAGTAAGACCTTATATAAAACTTTGTGACAAAATGTCACGGTTTTTTAGTAGAAATCGGATGCCAGTATACCTACTATTTCTACGAGTTCTCGAAAGGACGCTACACCGATAAACTCCAACCCGATATACTGAATATCGAATGAACGCTACCCCGATCAACTTATGGACGGAACCCTAGGAGCGCAAAGTTTCGTCTTCCAAGAAATGAGGTTCACATTGATTGGCAATACCTTCCTGGAACAGGGGTTTAAGATGTAGGGCTTTCATCAAAGCATCCACGTGCACCAAGGACCAATTCATGCGCCAATGAAGCAATAACATCGAAAATAGCGATAGATAGTTGTACCAATAATTCCTTGACAAAATAATTCAAAGGAGATGTTTGATTTTGGGCCTACACTATGTACAGTATATAGAAAAATAGGAAAAAAATAGGAGATTTCCATAAAAATACAAATAAATTAATTTGATAAAGAGTACTCTTGTACTGGAATTATTATTTGGTTGCGTTTTTTAATATGTTAACCCTTTTTTTCTGGTAGCCGTGACAGTTTTGTTTGACATTGACATGAGTTTGACAACTTTGACAGTCCTAGGTTTCGTGTACAACACCTGTAGTTGTATTTTATTATGATTATAACGTAATCCAAGTATTTCCGTCTATAAAAAACGTACATGATAAGTAAGTACACAAGAAATAAACACTATGGGCTCATTGACATGTCAACAGTTGTCAAAATGACATTTCAAATAATTTCGATCCGCCATATTTTCATGTGTTGTGTTGCTCTCCTTGACCAAGATAACTTGAATGCAATTAAACGAAGTAAAACCATAGAAAATTAGCATTAAAAACGGTTTCTTTAATGTATAGCTATATTTACAGATAGTGTACATGGTGCTAGCCCAAGCTCCATACATTTCTGAAACATCTCCTTTGGCGGCTCTTTTCATTTATTTTACCATACAACGTTTACACGTTAACGGCGCCAAGCAGTTTACTGTGTTCCGTCGTGTGTATATGACAGCCAGAGGGGTATAGAGGAATCTCTATTCTCTATATCTCTGTTACTTGGGTTCGTGTGCTCCATCTTAGACCTTGTCTGTACTTACCATCGGGTTCGACTAGGGTCAAGGGCGAAAAAATAAAAAAAAAGTATTTTTTTGTGATAAACTAATTGCTGTTCTATTTTAAGATTACTCTTTTATTCAACGCTTTCAATTACACAATCTACTATCAAAGATTCTCAAACTTATTGTGTCTACCGCCCACTTTGAGATTTAATTATTTTCTAGCGCCCCGTAATTTCTTTAGCTTTACCACATATTTATGATTAATTACGGTTTACTCACGTGCATTTTTCGGGATTGCCCAACTAGTTTCGGACCCAAATGGAGCCCTTAATCATGAGCTGATCACGCAGCAAGGTCGCGAGTCGAACTGACGCTGCACCGCGCCGCGTAGCGTTGCGCTCGCGACGAGAGGGGCGCGCTCTGTTTCGGTGTTGCTCGTGCGTCTTCGTCACTTTACCACATCTTAAAATTCGCAATCGCAATCATTACTTCTACCGCTCTTTACCGCCCCCTGTAGGCCCCTTGCGCCCACAAGGGGGCGTTATCGCCCACTTTGAGAAAGACTGTACTACATAATTAAAAGTGGGTAGTTCCTACAAACGGGATAAAACTGTTTTTACCCGTCAACACCAGTTTACTCGTCAAAGAACAGCACAAAGCTAAACAATTTGACCTCAAAGCTTGTTTGTAACAAACACTCAGTTGTTTTTATCCCGTTCAGCCGAGAAACCTGTCAACTAGGACGAACGGGCACCGGGGAATTTTTGTACTTAAATACTTTGTGTGGAATCATAAAATAATAGCATAATCAAAGAAAGAAAGAAAGAAAATAAATATTTGGATATAATATAGTACAAAGAGATACAAAATAACATAAGTACCTACATATGAAACAGGAAAAAACCGGTCAAGAGCGAGTCGGATTCGCGCACTGAGGGCTCCGTAACTCTGAAAGTTTATTTTTTTATTAAGAACCGCACAAGTTTGTTTGTAAAGGATTTTTGCTGATTTCTAAAAAACTACTAGTTGCAGATATCGTTGACCAAGGAGGGAGCGGAGAGGGAGAGAGAGGCGACGGCCACTCTCCCTTCCCGCGTCAGACGATCTCCGGCCACCCTAGTGTGTGGCCTGCGGGCAACGGGTTAGGGGACCCGTCGCCGGACCAGTAACAGGCCCGAGAAGACGGCGCGCATGTGTTTCGTGCGCGCCTCTCAGGAGGGCGTGGGGCAAGGCCCCACAGAAGGAGAGGTCCGCCAGGGGCTGGCGGACCGAGGCCTGCCAGAGTTGTTGTGCA
The DNA here is from genome assembly GCA_905220435.1 of Amphipyra tragopoginis. NCBI lineage: Eukaryota > Metazoa > Arthropoda > Insecta > Lepidoptera > Noctuidae > Amphipyra > Amphipyra tragopoginis. Next base: position 11,238,213 of record HG992011.1, read on the forward strand.
TGCAGCTGCGAATCCCGTGACCCCGGCCAAGGGTCAAGAGAAGGAACACCGTGGGTTTTTAGCCGGTAAGAGTCCGCCATAACCCTTTGCCTTACTCAGGCGAAGGGTATCCATGAGGATTTTCCCACCATAAAAAAGGGCTATGTATTGTGGGCTTGCTTGGGAACCGACTGTTTATGGAGATATTGACGATCAAAATCTGTTTTTTTTACGAAATGTAAGTTTAAATCTTAAACATTCTTCTAAAGATCCACGATCAATTTTTTTGGAAATGTCGGCTCTCACTGCTTCTCGCACGTTTTAATACCTAAAAATAAAAGTCGTTTCCCAGAAATTATTTTTGCTCAATGTTACCTTGTTTGATGTACAGTATGCGTAGAGTTCGGCTTCGTTAAGATTATTTTTACACTCTGTATTTCAAGGATACCAGGGGCCTAATTCTCCTAAAATAAATTGTTGCCAAACGCAATCGAACCACAACCGTCAGTCAGTTTTTGTTTTCGAAAACTTTCAAAATGATTGATTTTGTTTTTTGTTTCAAACAATTTGATAGCTTTTGAAATTGAGAACTGTCTGAATGAACGATTCGGCCTTGGTTCGGTTGTGATTTATCAAGATTTATTTTAGGAGAATTAGGCCCCAGTTTTGGGTCAAAATAAAGTTTGGTGAATAATTATTTTGTAATATGAGAGGCCATGTCATCTTGTCTTTGTTTGTTCAGTCTGAACTTAATAATTAAAGTTCTACGATACTTGAGCATACACTAATAATTAAAATAGTTTCTTGATTAATTTTGTGAAAGACAGTTAATTAAAACAAGCTGACTCTGTTTACGCCCTTACATTTACTTGAGCCCATTTAATGGTTTTTGAACTATAACAATATATATTTGCAGCTTATTCAATATTGGACAAGATGACGATGATTGATGATAATAAGATTTATGTATCACATTCGTAATTTCAGAAGCTTTCATTTTGAAAATACAAAAATATTCATTGCATGGTACATAGTAAAAGATAAAGAAAGAATCATTAATTTGGACACAGCACAAAGAGACACAACAGGTAAAAAATGTGATACAAATAAAAAAGTCTTGGGTATGTGTCTCACGGCTGAACCAAAAAGGTGTCCAGATCAGCTTAATGTCAAGCACTTAAGTACTTGACGCTGGTTTTCGTCATAGCCGTGGAGAAGTCGGATTGTCAACGTATGTAACGTTGCTAAGGAAATTGTTGACCTGTCAAAATAAAAGCCATAATGATTACGAGTTTTTAGAATGCAGATTAGTAACGTCTGCATGTCTGCACAGTCTGCTAAAATATATACAGCGTGTGGCGTAAATAGTGATCCAACGTTAAGGGGTCGATACACCGTATATTCAACTATCACACACCACAATTTGAACCATTTTTTTACCATACGTCACAGTTTTTTTTTAGAAGACGTCTTTCTGATTTCCCTGTAATTTCAACGAAATACATTATTTTCCTATTTTGTTTTTTTTTATAACTGCTGAATACATGTGCAAATGTGCAATAAATATGCAAGTAATAATAGGAAAATAATGTTTTTTGTTGAAAATAAAGCCAAATTAGTAATGCAAGGTTTAACACCTTGCATTACTAATTTGTTTTGTAATTGTTTTCTAAAAAAATAAATTATTATTCTGAGACAAAAAAAATAAATGTTCAAATTGTGATACGTGATAGCTGAATATATCGCGTATCGACCCCTTAACGTTGGACCACTATTTACGCCACACCCTGTATACAACTAGAGGTCGCCCGCGTGGATGTCGTTTATCACGTAGATATTTCACGGTTTTCGGGATAAAAGTAGCCTATGTCCTTCTTCGGGTTCCAGACTATCTCTGTACCAAGTTTCATCAAAATCGGTTTAGCGGTTTAGGCGTGAAAACGTAACAGACAGACAGACAGAGTTACTTTTGCATTTATAATATTAGTAGGGATAACTAGCATTAGATAAAACAAGAAGAATAAAAGATGTATAAAACCATGAAGAATTTGGTAAGTGAGTGCATGTTTGTGTGTATTTCTGTGTGTGCGTGCGTGTGTGTATTTCTGTGTGTGTGTGTGTGTGTTTGTGTGTGTGTGTTTGGGTGTGTTTGGGTGTGTACGTGCACGTTGGGGAGTATGCGTCCATGATGATGATACATAATCGATATTTTACAGCTTGATCATCATTCACTAACCAACATTTTTCATAGTACACTTCTCATCAAAAAAATCGAAACACTTCCGAAATTATCTTTGTGGCGACAATTAAACAAAAAACAAGCATTAATTCATTATAGAAAAAACATAATTTAGTAGCTGGAAGTTTGGCCTTTACAATGGTGTACGAAACTTCCAAAAATTTGTTTTTTTTTTCAATTTTTATCCTTTAAATGAATGGAACATTGTTTTGAGATAAACGTGTGTTGGAATACATTTGTCGTGCAAAAAACGCAAAATAACGCATTACTTTAAAATTTTCTGTTTGTAATTTGCTGATTAGGCTCTGTGACGTCTGTTAAAAAGTTTTTTTTGTAACACACATGCATACTTCATCCGCAGCAGCCGCCCAATTAGTGGCATTGCTGGATTCTGGGACTAGTCAGCGTGTTGTGTCTGCAAGATTGCATCTAAGCCACTTGTGTTCAAAGAGTGTACCAACGCTATCGGGAGACTGGTTTATTCACGCGCCATCCAGGATCTGGTAGAAATCGGGTCACTTTTGAGTGAGACGGCCGATTTATTGCAACCGTTTGTTTGCAAAATCGACGCCTTCGCGCTTTTCAACTGCAGCAGCAGCTCCTTGTTGTTCGAAGGGTGACTGTAAGTGGCTCTACGATTTGAAGAAGATTGAAGGAACGTAGATTGGTACCACACAAGCCAGCTAATGGGTCAAAATTAACAACAGACCATCGAAGAGCTCACCAAAAAAAATCGAAACACCTCGCAAGTTTTTGTTTTGAATGGATTATTAGAAAAACATGTTTTTTTTAATAAATACTAAATGCCATTTAATAGTAGGTAGCACAAGGTTTAGAATTCCTTATGTTGATGTTCCATAATTTGACTCTCGTCAGAAAAGAGTACCTTGCTCATTTGTAGGTTTGAACAATTTAAGTGCACAAGTGCAAAGTTAAGGCGCGCTCTTCGATGGTCTGTTGTTAATTTCGGCCCATTAGCTGGCTTGTGTGGTACCAATCTACGTTCCTTCAATCTTCTTCAAATCGTAGAGCCACTTACAGTCACCCTTCGAACTACTCAGAACTGCTGCTGCAGTTGAAAAGCGCGAAGGCGTCAATTTCGCAAACAAACGGCTGCAATAAACCGGCCGTCTCACGCAGAAGTGACCCGATTCCTACCAGATCCTGGATGGCGCGTAAATAAACCAGTCTCCCGATAGCGTTGGTACACTCTATGAACAGACGAGAGGCTTAGATGCAAGATTGCAGCCACAACACGCTGACTAGTCCCAGAATCCAGCAATGCCACTATTTGGGCGGCTGCTGCGGGGGAAGTATGCATGTGTGTTAGAAAAAAAACTTTTTAACAGACGTCACAGAGCCTAATCAACAAATTACAAACAGAAAATTTTAAAGTAATGCGTTATTTTGCGTTTTTTGCACGACAAATGTACTCCAACTCTAAACACACGTTTATCTCAAAACAATGTTCCATTCATTTATAGGATAAAAATTGAAAAAAAAAAACTAATTTTTGGAAGTTTCGTACACCATTGTAAAGGCCAAACTTCCAGCTACTAAATTATGTTTTTTTTATAATGAATTAATGCTTGTTTTTTGTTTAATTGTCGCCACAAAGATAATTTCGGAAGTGTTTCGATTTTTTTGATGAGAAGTGTATTATCTCAGATCTCCGTTCAATCTCTGTCGTTTAGTTTGAACAGCTTTTTATTTCCGACATGTTAACAAAACAAACAAATAAATGGAATCGCAACAAGTTCCGTGACAGTCCCCCCTCCCCCCATATGTATGAACGTGATCCAATTAGTCGCACAACTGATACAGCCTGTTACAACTTGTTTCAGAGATATCGCGTTACTCTACTTATGTCAGCTGCGTATTCGAAGCTAATTGTTTGATAAAATTTAACGGTGCCGAGTAGGGGCCCCACATTCAAGAGTTCGTAGAAAATTCTTTGTTAGGGTTCCGTACTAGAATGGGAAAAAAGGAACCCTTTATGTGTCGTCCTAATAGGCGAAACATCGTGCGATCGTGCAGTGCGTTGGTACGATCTCTCAAACAAATAATATCTTAATATGTGTAAGATTTTTAATTGCCAGTTTAAGGTGATTCACTCACTGCACCGCATCACGCAGCGTAGCGCGGGAGTGCGAATTCTTACGTTGTTTGCAAGTATCTGTGTTTGTATAGAAAACACGCGTAGCGCACAGTGTTTCAGATCACGCGCCTACATGCAGAGAAACACGCACCCCCGCGCGTGGGTGCGGGGCAAGACGCAAGGTATGGCACACCGAGTTCTGCAGTATCGTGCGTGATTTTGACAGAGCTGGACGTACTATTTTGAAATGGATCTCGATGTCGATTGACTTATATTCGAAATCGTAAGTCGTAAAACAATTTGGAATATGAAATGTAAAGAATATAGTGATAGACAAACAGACATATAACTGCAGCATCCTGAATGAGTTTTAAATGAATAACCAATTTTAGTACAAAAAAAAATGCTCTGCAATGTATTATCATCACCGCATGACCGACGGAGCCACGCGTGCGGGTGCGGGAGTGTAGATCTGCATCATCATGCAGATTTCTCCGCACAAACGCGCGGAGCTGCAGTATAGCCATGCTGTGGCAGTATTTATTATTTCCTCCCATTGCTTCACCCTCTGTATTCTATCACTATATTCTTTACATTTCATATTCCAAATTGCTTTACGACTTTCAATTTCGAATATAAATCGATCGATATCGAGATCCATTTCGAAATAGTACGTCTAGTTCTGTCAAAATCACGCACGATACTGCAAAACGCGGTGTGCCATACCTTGCGTCTTGCCCCGCACCCACGCGCGCGGGTATGCGTGTTTCTCCGCATGTAGGCGCATGATTTGCGCGTGAATGCGTTTTCTGTGTGTTGCACTATGCATGTTTTCTATACAAACACAGATACTTGCAAACAACGTAAGAACACGCACTCCCGCGCTGCGCTGCGTGATGCGGTGCAGTGTGCGAATCGCCTAAATTACCTTTTATACGTTTCGTTCCAAGGTACGGACCCTCGGTGCGCGAGTCCGACTCGCACATGGCCGGTTTTTTTATGGTAAGGAACCATGTTTGTTGTACGACTTATTCGATTTTTATTTCTTTCTTTATTTTGTAGAACATTACAACAAGTTTAGATCCCATCACGAAAAGCGCTAACCTCGTTTAGCATCTCACTCTTACCATCTAGTCATCAATTCAGTACTTTAACAGCGACATAAATAAAATGCTCCTCGATAAAGAGCCTAAAAACAATAAAAAGTGACACTTAATGGGTCCGTATGTCTTTTTAGACTTTCAGTCACGTGAGTAGGACAATTAGCTATAAATTACCCTGGATAGGTAAGGGCCTTATCACAGTAGCGATTTGCGAGCGAGTTCAAAACGAGGCGAGAGCGTAGCGCGCTCGTCGCGAGTACGCAGCGGGCGCGCCGCGAGTACCTTAACACAGTGGCAAATGGCGATTCGCGAGCGAATTCAAAGCGAGACGAACGCGCAGCGAGCTCGCCACGAGTTCGCAACGAGAGCGCATTTGATTTGTCGCGGGTTCGCGGCGCGCTCGCTGCGAACGCGCACGAGCCCGCTACGCTCTCGCCTCGTTTTGAGCCCGCGACTTCGTCCGTGTGGAAGTCGGAAAACAACAGTGTGTCGAAACAGTGTACCTACCTACTCCATTTTTAAACCTAATCACATTTACTTCCAATATGGTTACGGCTCATCACCCACACTCAATAGAGTGATAGTTTGTACCCTATAACCTGCCGAAGTCCAGAAGCTTTTCTTTGTTATTACGCTCCCTTATTTCATGACTAAGGAGGAGTCACTATGAGGTGGCGTATTCCACTATAAAATCCTCAATGTCACTCTCTGTTTAAGCGATTATTTCAGTTATTCCATTCATGTTCACTAATGCAGACACTTATGACACAAAACGACACCAATTTTATGTAATAATAATATTGTCAGTGAAGTTCTAACAGTAGGTATGTAAGTCACTTTGTGACAAAAACAGACAACACTGGGAAAGCCACAATTTTACTTGAAATTAAAAAGATTATTAGGATTTTCAAAGGTTTAAATCATCAAAGAGTTCATTTGTAATGATAATTAAAAACAATATTGCGTTCAGCGTAGTTACGCTCCTCGTTTTAAATAGTTTTTTCACTCTCTTGTAAAGTAGCCATTTTTGACTTCTGCACTGTTAGAACTTCACTGACGATATCCACAATGGGTATTTTTTTTTATAATGCCAGCATGGACAACATTCCTACAATTCAGTTTGTTTCTTCTTCAGATAGACATACAAAATTCCACTAAACAAATTTAAATAAGGCACCTCTACCGAGGAAAACCCAAGGTACCGTAGAAATCGTTTACGGGGTTTCCATATTTTTATTCCTCTAAATACATCGAGGAGTTTGACATAACCTTCGAAGAATGAATCGTCAAAGTTTGTTACACCTGCTTCTCTGCCCACCCACTCGACGCTCCAATTAAATAATAATTACGGCGACCTACCCGTGCGGAATGTTTCGAGTTACCTTTGGGTATGTGAGAAATGTATGTTGTATTGAGGCGTGATTTTGAACGTTGGAACGTTAAAAAAATGGCCATAACTTTTCCTTTTCCCAAAAGGTTTTGGCAAAAAATTAAATCTTAAGCCTACTTTTTTAAATTCGTTGATTTAATCGCGATTGACCCTAGTCGCAACCCATGGTAAGCGTAGATAGGTAAGTCTATTACTTCGTAACAGAGATATACAAGGTGTACCTTAAATAACGCACAACCTCTTAAGGGGTCACAATACTCATAATTATGAACAAATTTTACTATGGGACCAAAATTAAAATCGCGAAAAAAAATCAGTTGTTCCCTACAGCGATTTCATATTTGGTCCCGTAGTAAAAGCTGTTCATAATGATGAGTACAGTGACCCCTTAAGAGGTTGTGCGTTAATTAAGTTACACCTTGTGGAGGGATTCCCCTTTACCCCCTGGCTCTCACATTCACGCGACAGAACACAGTAAACTGCTTAGCTGACTTTAATGTGAGGGTATTAGTGTGTAGGTGTAATGACATCTAAACTTCCTCTCGTTATTTTTTAGCGTGCAATGACTTAAGTAAAGGTACTATTTCGAACCGAGCTGCCAACTGCAACTGCCGACTGCACGTGCAGCGACTGCATGAAGTCGGCCGCAGCTGCACTACTGGTTTGTATGTATTTATATGAAACTAGCTGTACCCGCATGCGTTGTAATGCACTTTTTTCTACTTACTACCTACCTACCTACTACCTACCTACTACCTACCTACTACCTACCTACTACCTACCTACTACCTACCTACTACCTACCTACTACCTACCTGCTACCTACCTACTACCTACCTACTACCTACCTGCTACCTACCTACTACCTACCTACTACCTACCTACTACCTACCTACTACCTACCTACTACCTACCTACTACCTACCTACTACCTACCTACTACCTACCTACTACCTACCTACTACCTACCTACTACCTACCTACTACCTACCTACTACCTACCTACTACCTACCTACTACCTACCTACTACCTACCTACTACCTACCTACTACCTACCTACTACCTACCTACTACCTACCTACTACCTACCTACTACCTACCTACTACCTACCTACTACCTACCTACTACCTACCTACTACCTACCTACTACCTACCTACTACCTACCTACTACCTACCTACTACCTACCTACTACCTACCTACTACCTACCTACTACCTACCTACTACCTACCTACTACCTACCTACTACCTACCTACTACCTACCTACTACCTACCTACTACCTACCTACTACCTACCTACTACCTACCTACTACCTACCTACTACCTACCTACTACCTACCTACTACCTACCTACTACCTACCTACTACCTACCTACTACCTACCTACTACCTACCTACTACCTACCTACTACCTACCTACTACCTACCTACTACCTACCTACTACCTACCTACTACCTACCTACTACCTACCTACTACCTACCTACTACCTACCTACTACCTACCTACTACCTACCTACTACCTACCTACTACCTACCTACTACCTACCTACTACAAAAAAAAAATTAGCGAAATCGGTCCAGGCGTTGTTGAGTTATGCGCTTACCAACACATTTTGCGATTCATTTTTATATATAAGATGGCGTCCAAGCGCCGCTGCAGCAGCCGACGGCGTCGAGTCGGCAGTTGCAGTTGGCAGCTCGGTTCGAAATAGTACCTTAAATGACACAATAACATAATCGAATAGGGGTGTTTCTATCATTACAGTTATAGCTAATATCGGTATCTCATAAACAGGGTGTTAACAAATTCGTGTAATTCCTTCAAACCGCGTGACTTACTGGTGACACTGATTGACCCTGTATAGGTTTTTTTCAGAATCAACACAAAAAAGTTTTCAAAAAATGAACCATCAATGGTATTCTGTATCTGAGTAATTTTAGCGTCCCAACTTAACTGACTGTATGGAGCGATATCAGATTAGTCGTGCCCGTCATCTATGTCGCCGTGCCTTCATTAATTTATGCACGGCATTGAAATTTGCTGTCACATAAAAAAAAATGGGAAAAAAGGAACTTTTTTTTATTTTATATCAATCTAAATCCCGTGCGGGGTTAATCTATACCATTAATAGATGATGTGATTTGAAGGAATTACACGAATTCGTTAACACCCTGTATAGGAAATAAAACCGACATAGACTCTTCACCACTGAGAGTACTTATATTCGGGTTAGTGCTAGTAACATGAACTAGATCACAATATAGGTAATACTTTACACAATTACTACAAGATCAAAAAACAAGGACAAGCTAGTCAGATATAAAAGGTCAGACTTCTTCAGCACATCAACACAGAATGCTCCTCTTCGTCGAATGACCACCACCGCCTTTATAGAGCAGCCCTGAGACGATCAATGTCAATTGTCAATGTGCTACGTTATTGACAAGCACAGGCAGCTGTACAATGGTATCAAATACAGATTTAGCCTTTCTTGCCATGACTTCTCTTCTCTCTTTTCTTCTGTCCGTACTAAATAGAAAGAAAAGAAAAAAAGACAAGATATTACCTACGTGGGGTATCCGCCACGTTTACTTTCACTGCTATCAGATGCGCGAATGACGGAAACGATCGTCAATGACTCAGTTAAACGATCAATTGGCAACTTTAATGGCTCCTGTCAATGAGCATAAATCATTTTTTTTATCAATTGCTTTCAATCACGTAACTGCGACTGACAATCGCTTCAATTGTACTTGTAAACGATCAATGGCAATTGACAAAAACGTAAAATTGACAATTGCATTGATCGTCCATACCGACGACCCTTCCTTTGTCCACATTGACCAGTGTTACCCGCTAGTGATAACATATATCTATTTGTTTTCGTCATTTTTTGGCGCATTAATGACATAACTTTTTAGTTTTTCAACGACAACGTTAACGATTTAACAACTTCTTTTTGTCATAATTTTGGCGCGTCAATAACATATCTACTTACTTCTTTTTGTTATATCATTTATATACCTATTACTTTTATGCATTGTATTGTATACTGTGTATAATTATTTACGAAAAATCGTAGGTGGGTACCGCCTATATTTCACGTAACTTAAACCTTTTCAGAGGGTAGTACCGTAATTATTATTTAATTAGGGCACAGGGTCGGCCGGTATAATTATACGTCAGCCATCAACTGTTATGCGATATGTTGCGAATACTTATGATTTTCATGTTAAAATCCTTTGTTTCAGTCAGAGTAATGGGTAGGAGTTGCTATATACCTAAGGTCTATGTATTCATATACGAAATATTTTAAGGAATACATCTATAGGTGGTAAAGAAAATAAAGAAAAGCGATTTTTTTTTCTTTTGTGTATTGTTTTACGTTTGTATCTCGCTTTAGTCACGGCTCATCTTCCGTGCGGAAGATGTCCGGTCCTTTGGAAGGCATACGGGGGACACAGGTCCAACGCGCAGAGGCCCCTTTGAGAACTTTAATCTAAAATGGGGTGGGGCACCAACCGGGGACTATTCACGGCTGCACTATTGGAGTACAGTCATGGACCGTCCCAGGTGGGTGCAAAACTATTGTGAAATATGGTAAAAATAAAACTGGTCTATGGGCGGGGGTGTTAAATGGACTATTTAACTTCTATTGCCGGAAGAAAACGGCGTCTGCCTTTCAAGTTTGAAATTGAATTGTGTTGGCAGACGGTGACTCGCCAGCTCACTAGCTGGGCCCCATAAAAAGCTGCTATTTTACGTAATTATTATAATTGTAACAATGCCTGAGACATTTTGCATAATTTTGTAAAAAAAATTGCCCGCTTCAATGACAATAAATACTACGGATGTTGAAAATAGGAATGAGCCAGTATTTGTTATGTGTCAAGTAAAGGAGGATGGGCGTTTTGGTCCAATCAAAATGAATTTACCATCGTTGGATAGCTCTTTTCAAGAGTACAAAAACTACTATGGCAACAAACCCGTATCAATTGTCCGTTTTGAAATATAGTCTTCAGAAGATACTGGATATTCAGTTCGAAATAGAATTTTAAAAATTCATATCGCCGGTTTCGCTTGACCGATTTTGATGATATTTGCACAGATTTTGAGCTAAATAAAATTCGGTTAACGGATGAAAATCACAACAAAATCGGTTTAGTATTTTTTCAGTTAAGGGTGATCTATCTATTAAAAAATTCGGACGCGTTTTTTTATGCCTAAAAATAAAAGTCGTCTCCCAGCAATTATTTTTGGTCAATGTAATTTAGTTTGATGTACAGAGTGCGTAGATTTCGGCTATGCGGGTCTTTTACACACTCGTCTACACACTGTATACTTACACACAATAAACGATGAAACTTACTTAGAACTTGTTTTATTTACCTAGATAATGAAAAATATTACTAATTATTATTGTAATACCATGCCAAAATGCAGAAAAATGACAATAAAAGTATGTGTACTTAATAGGATGTAACAAAAATAAATAACTTTCAAGCAGGATTACTTCGATCGGACAGCGAATCGGGGCTAGCGCCATGGTTATTCTTAAGCTACACAAAAATACCTTTCCAACGGTGTATCGATCATTCCGATTGGAGCCAGTACCAGACTCCATACATTTGTGCCCATCATCCTTTTAAATAAAAAAATAATGTTTCTTTACCAACTACAGATGTATCCCGTAAAATATTTCGTGTAAGGCCTCATTTACGGAGACGAGTGGCGTCGCGCATCGCGTTGTGCGGCGCGGCCCGCACTGTATTCAAACATATGGCGTTGTATGAGAGCGTTTACGGAGAAGCAATTTTACACGCGTTTGCTTGAAATGCAGGCGGAGCTCGCGGATGGCATCGCCGCGTCACACGCGACGTTCATCGCGGCGGCGCACGCAGCGTTGCGACCAGCTATTCCTGCAATTCTCCGTCCTCTGTAAAACGTAACGTCAACCGCGGCGGGGCCCGCGGCGTCGCACGCGCCGCTTCTTCATAAACAACATCGTACATTGCCATATATTTGTGTTTGCGCGTGTGATGATGCGGGCCGCTGCACGCACCGCCGCTCAGTAAACAGAAAAATCGTACGACGCGCCGCGAGACGCCACGCCGCACGCGACGCGCGACTCCCCGCGTCTCCGTAAATGAGGCCTTACGGAATATTTTACGGGATGCATCTTGGTCTACTGTATCACCAGTAGACCACGAGGTTTGAAGGAATAACTCGGATTCGGTTACATTCTGTATAAAAATTAAATCCCTTTCTCCAAAGGTTGTAGTAGTTCCTCGGTTTAGCTTGCTTAAAGCTTAAGATAAGTTTGTACTTTAATACAGTTTTTGGTTTCATGCTCAGGTAACCAAAGTTGGGTATCAAGTAGCAACTAGTTCGTCGGAGTTCGGCTGTCCCATTTCAAAACCTAGTAGGGGCTTAAAACGAAATTTTACAGGAGAGCGCATAAACGTTAAATCGGTCAGCTTTTTTATTTATGTTAGGTAAAACCATGTAGTTAAAGTGACTTACTAGGTTTTAAAATGATCAGAGACAGTGAATGGCAGTTACAGGTATCGACGCTTAAATGTATTTGCTTATTATGTGAGTTTCCAACGCTGGTGTTTTTGTTTTATTTGGTAGAGACTTTCTAGGTTAGCAAGAATTTGCATTAAAACGATTGTAAAAACGTCCCTTACTAGGTTTTGAAATGGGACAGCCGAGTTGGGCGTTAGTTATTAGTTTATTAACGGATACCTACTAAAGGTGACATAATTCGCTTTGTACGACATGTTTTAATTTATTTTCATGCTAGTTATGTTAACACTTACCTAATAATAATAGTGCTTTAACACTGTTTGTAAATAAATCAGAGTACCAATTAGGACAAATTAATAGTAGTTTATGAAACTGTTACATAATAGGGGTTATTAAAACACGGGTGTAAGTTTAAAACCGAGTCGTAGGCGAGGTTTTTAATAGGAATACACGAGTGTTTTAATACCCAGTTATGTGCAATTTCTAACACTACTTTATCTAAACTCATGTAATGGTTAGATAATTATTTTAAATAAGGGCCAAAGTTAAAACAAATACAATAATATGGCGCCCAAACCGAGCGCGCATGCACCTTAGAGCACGCATGCACACTAGCGCGCGCACACACAGACGATGTTCAGCCGCTAAAAAATTATATACTAAATTACAGTCAACAGTTAGTTCGAAGCTCTAAATGTTGTCTAATTTTACAGTCAATAGTTAGCCCGAAGCACTAAATGTTGTCTTTACTACAGTCAATAGTTAGTTCGAAGCACTAAATGTTGTCTAATATTACAGTCAACAGTTAGTCCGAAGCACTAAATGTTGTCTTTACTACAGCCAATAGTTAGCCCGAAGCACCAAATGTTGTCTTTACTACAGTCAACAGTAAGTCCGAAGTATTAAATGTTGTCTAATATTACAGTCAACAGTAAGTCCGAAGTATTAAATGTTGTCTAATATTACAGTCAATAGTTAGTCCGAAGCTCTAAATGTTGTCTAATTTTACAGTCAATAGTTAGCCCGAAGCATTAAATGTTGTCTTTACTACAGTCAACAGTTAGTCCGAAGCTCTAAATGTTGTATAATTTTACAGTCAATAGTTAGCCCGAAGCATTAAATGTTGTCTTTACTACAGTCAACAGTAAGTCCGGAGTGTTAAATGTTGTCTTTACTACAGTCAACAGTTAGCCCGAAGCACTAAATGTTGTCTTTACTACAGTCAATAGTTAGTCCGAAGCACTAAATGTTGTCTAATATTACAGTCAACAGTTAGTCCCAAGCACTAAATGTTGTCTTTACTACAGCCAATAGTTAGTCCGAAGCACTAAATGTTGTCTAATATTACAGTCAACAGTTAGTCCGAAGCACTAAATGTTGTCTTTACTACAGTCAATAGTTAGTCCGAAGCACTAAATGTTGTCTAACATTACAGTCAACAGTTATTCTGAAGCATTAAATGATTCAATTTATTGTCTCTTGAAAACAATGTCGTCGCCATATAACGTTATGACTGCTCTCTCAATAGGAGGCTCAGTTTATATTTTATTGTTGTCACTTTTATAACGTATTTAAAGGGCAAACGAGAACAAACCGTTAGACAGCGATGTTTAACATATAAGCGATGGTCTTTTAGCGTGCTTCAATTAAAGGTACGAGTTCGTAGGCGACTGCATACAGCAGCAGCAGACGACGTGTCGCTCCGACACTACTGGTTTCTATGTATTTCTATGAAATACCTTCCGCAGCTAGTGACAAGTCGCCCGACTACACGTCGTACGACCGCAGACGACGTGTCGCCCGACCGCAGATCAGTAGTGCCACCGACGCTGGAGCGACGACACGTTGAATCTTTCTCAAAAAAATGAGTTTTTCCAATTCAGAGAAAGAAAAACTGATAAACCAGGTGGCCCAATATGCTGTACTGTACGGTGCATCTAACAAAAATAAAAGATACAAAAGTAAATCGCGACCGCTAATCCTAAACAGGTCACACATCTTGTCTCACGGAACATTAAGAAGTAACTGGAATACGACGTGTCGTCTGCTGCAGCCATCTGCAATTGAGTTCGGAATCATGGCTGCAGCGACATGACGCTGCGACGGGTCGCTACGACGAGCCGCTACCACGTGTCGTAACAACACGTCGTCTGCTGCTGCTGTATGCGATCGGCTACGAACGTTAATAGTTAAACGCTCCTGCCGTGCGCGCGGGGAATTTTAGCCAACTGAACTTTTCGAGCACTGAGTGGCACTACCAGCGGCACCCGATTGAATGCTGTGATAATTATTATTATAAAATAAATTACACGTTATATTAAATCTTCGTACATTTTAATAGTAGTGAACACAACACCCTAATCCTTAGTTGCCTTTTGCAACACAGATCGGGAATAGAAATGGCAATTTCTTAAGCGGGAACTGATTTCAGTCATACTCTTATTAATTTGGTACTTGCCACCTAAAAGCCCAGCCAGTCGCATTCAAAAGCCCGGCGGGCCGCAGCGGCGCAGTTTGAGTGTCACTGGTGAAAACGTTTGTGTAATTGGCGAAACACTAGTGATGTAACACCATCATGCATTTTAGGAATCGAATTTTGTGAACTTCGTTTTATCGAACTTATCACCGGAGAAAGGTGATGTTAGATGTTAGTTAGCTATTTGCCCTTAGAATTTTTTTAAGTTTTGTATTGACAAACGTAGTTTTTTTATTACTTTAACGGCAAATGTTTTTTTCATACTAGCGCATACCTATGGGACTTAACATACTTAACAGCGTCAATTCGCATTTTACTCATAGAAAATGGTCATTTTGTATGTGTACGCGTGCTTCCTTTGTGCATTTCGCTTTCGCATGCATCAGCACGCTTACGCATGCTCTAGAATGTTGTCGCAACTAAAAGCATATGATTTCAATGGAGGGTATGTTTTTTTTTCCCAAATTATCCCAATTTAAATTACCTAAAAACAAACTCAAAAAAAAAAGCATACATTCTAATTGTAGGTAATACATAATTTAGTCTAAACGACCCCTAAACATGGCCCTCTTACTCAATAGTAAAGTATAACTATCAATATATTAGTCAGCCCACAGTGAAACATGTAGTTCATTATAATTTAAAGAGGGGTGCGTAAAAAGCGCCCCGGTTCAGATCCACAATTGACAATATGTACTTACCTAAGTACGTCCGGCGCAGCCTGGGTAGTCAGCCCGCTATCAACCTTGCTGACTGACAAATCATTTCACCACGGCATGAGCTGTTTTAGTATAACTTGTGCTGACTCGAGAGTAGAAGAAACCCGTAGCAAAACATCTATCATCATTATTTTACTTTAAGATTAATTAAAGGTCTTAGAAATTACAATTTGATCCTTATTACTGATCCTATTGATCGATGCAATTTTTTCACAGTTATGTCAGTTCAACATTATCAGCCTATTACTGTCTCATTGCTGGGCACGTGCCTCTAATCTTCTTAGAATGACCTTACCCATCTTATGCCTCATGCCTTAGTCCATCACGCTAGAACCTTTTGTGGCTTTTTCGGACTACACACACCATCGAGAACTTTTTGGAGCCTTCTCAGTCGTGCAGGTTTTCTCACGATGTTTTCCTTCACCATTAACTCAAGTGATAATAAAATTCTGATCGGCACATGATTTCGAAAAGTCAGAAGCCTGATTCGACTCTGACCCTCCTGCATGGAAGGAAACCGTTCATCATTGTTGCCAAACGCAAACGAACCACAACTGTCAGACAGTTTTTGTTTACGAAAACTGTCAAAATGATTGGTTTTGTTTTTTATGTCAAATAATTTGACAGCTTTTGAAAATGAAAACTGTCTGAATGAACGGTTCGGCCTTGGTTCTGTAGCGGTTCAGGCGATTTTAATAAAACAATTTTACTGTAGAATGCTAGTCTATATTTTTGATAAAATCACCTGTTTATATTTACAATATTTTGTTTATCCTAAAGTACAGACAGCTATTTAATATTTAACATCGACCAATCAGAGCGCGCCGACATCTCCATGCACTGCGCCCGCGATGTGTTCCTCGTATGAGCAGGACAGGTAGCTGCGCGAGCGAGATGGAGCAACGTAAATATGTCGCGCAATCTGCGCGCTAGTCGCAGTGACGAGCGATGCTTTGCAAGGTGCGGTTGTGATGCGTAGGCACTCACAGTACTCCCCCCCTAGCGAAGCGTACGACTGGTTTGCTTGTCCTGCCGCTTCTGGTTATGTATGGCTGGAGAGGGGGCATTGAATCCGCGGCGCTTGATACACTTGCTGTCGCCGTACTTGCTGTGTTCATGTGGTTCGCAACTGCCGTGTCTTGCGGTTCGATGCAGATGTATGCCGGTTTGAGTCTATCCAGCGATACAACTGTTTCTCTATGCGGTAATTGTATTTTGAAAAACTTGTCGCCTCTTTGCAGTACCGGATACGGGCCATCGTACGGTGGTGTCAGCGGCGGTCGCACAGTATCGTTCCTCACAAAGACGTGCGTGCAGGTAGCGAGGTCCTTGTAGACAAAGGGTCGAGCTGTGGTTCTAGGCTCGCGTCGTGTTGGTACTAATGACGTCATCGCTTGTGTGAGGCGGCGTACGAACTCATTATCCGATACATCTATTGTTGTAGCCGGTGCGAAGAAATCAGATGGCACGCGCAGTGTCGACCCATACGTCATTAGCGCCGGACTTAAATTGTTATCTTCACGCAGCGCTGTTCGGAGTCCTAGTAGTACAGTATGTAGTTCGTCGCTCCAGTTGCTGGTTGCCCCTCTGGCCATTAGTGCAGCTTTTAGGGTACGATGCCATCGTTCGATTTGTCCGTTCGATTGGGGATGATAAGCAGTTGTACGGATTCTTGTGATTCCGAACCTTTTCGTGAGCGCGTCGAACAGTGATGACTCGAACTGCCTGCCTTGATCTGTGGATATACGCAGTGGGCAGCCGAATCTTGCGATCCAATTTTCATACAACGCCTTTGCAACGATTTCTGCTGTTATTTCACGTACTGGTACAGCTTCCGGCCACTTCGTAAATCTGTCCATTATCGTGACGCAATATCGATAATCATATGATAGTCGAAGTGGGCCGACTATATCGATATGTATGTGTTCGAAGCGTTGGGACGGCGGAAAGCTTTTTAACGGCGAGACGACGTGACGATGAATTTTTGCTCGTTGGCAACTGACACAGTTCTTGGTCCAGATTGCTATATCCTTATTCATGGATGTCCAGAAAAATTTCGAGGTTATTTGTTTCCTGGTAGCTCTTGTACCGGAGTGGCAGAGATCGTGTTGCGCTTTGAATGCTGCGTAGCGATGTGCTGCTGGTAAGTATGGGCGGAGCGATGACGTTGAGTATTCGCACGTAATTGTTCGCTGTATGCCAGGCAGAGTGATGTCCACGAATTTCAAATTTGGTTGTGCTCGTAACTGTTTCAACTCTTCATCTTGTTGTTGATCTTGAGATAGCTTATCGTAATCGATGTTAGATGGGCAATTAATCTCTTCGATTCGGGACAATGCGTCAGCCACTGTGTTCTCTTCGCCCTTTGTATACACAATCTTGGTGCAGAATTGGCTGATGAAATGCAGTTGCCGTTCACGTTTTGGTGTATCACTGGTACTTGGCGATTTTGTTAGTGCGTAGGACAGCGGCTTATGGTCCGTGAAGATAGTGACGTCACATCCTTCGATGAGGCTTCTAAAATGTTTCACAGCCATGTAGATCGCAAGTAGTTCGCGATCGTACACGCTGTATCGACGTTGTGTGGCACTCATAGCTTTGGAAAAGAATGCCAATGGTTTCCAAAGTTCTGCCTCTCGCTGTTGTAGTACTGCGCCAATACTGTGATCCGAAGCGTCAGTCATGATGCTGAGTGGAGCGCCGGTGATAGGGTGCGTGAGCGTCATAGATTCCAATATGCTTTGGCGGCATTTTTGAAATGCTTGTTCAGCGGCCGGTGTCCATTCTATCGGCGTTTTATCGTTCTTTTTTGAGTTGTGTAGATACTTGTTGAGTTCATTTTGCATGTTCGCTTGATGAGGTAAACAATCCCTGTAGAAATTGATCATTCCAAGGAAACGACGTAACTCACTGACAGTCTTCGGTTTAGGATAGCTTGAGATGATCTGTATGCGTTCATCAGTTGGTTTTATGCCGCTTGCTGTCACTTCATAGCCCAGAAAGTTGATTTTCGATTTTGCAAACTCGCATTTCTCGACGTTGAGCGTTACACCATATTTGTTCAGGCGCCCTAATACTTGGTGTAAGAGGTTTTTGTGTTCTGCTTCGTCTTCTGTGTACAGCAAAATGTCGTCCACGAAAGAATAGCAACCTTCGATGCCGCGCAGTACTTCATGCATGAAGCGCTGAAAAGTTTGACTTGCATTGCGTAGTCCGAAGGGCATGCAAGTAAACTCGAATAATCCGAATGGCGTAATGATTGCGGTTTTCTTGGCATCTTCTTTACTCATGGGTATTCTGTAGTAGGCCATTTTCAAGTCAAGCTTGGAGAAAAT
The DNA here is from genome assembly GCA_905220435.1 of Amphipyra tragopoginis. Lineage (NCBI taxonomy): Eukaryota > Metazoa > Arthropoda > Insecta > Lepidoptera > Noctuidae > Amphipyra > Amphipyra tragopoginis. The sequence goes on from HG992011.1 coordinate 11,257,088, forward strand.
TTTCTTATTATGCAGCTGATATGTGAAATCTTGTATGCGCGGGATCGGGTATTTATCCGGTAACGTTACAGAGTTAAGGCGTCTGTAATCACCACACACACGCAGGCTGCCATCCTTCTTCTTCACAACGTGGAGTGGACTGGCCCATGGGCTTTTTGAAGGTTGACAGATTCCCATTTCCATCATCCGTTCGAACTCTTCTTTAGCCGCTTTGTATTTATCCGGAGGTAGGGGACGGGCCCGTGCGTAGAGAGGGGGACCCGTCGTTTCAATGTAGTGAACGACGTCATGCTTCGCTGGAGTTTTCAGTGACATCGGTCGAAGGAGATCTGGGTACTCCTTTAGAATTTCTTGATACGTTTGAGTCTTGCTGAGGACGTAAACGGTTTCTTGAGAAGATAAAATTTCTAAAGCATTTACTGACAGTTCAGTAACTCTGTCGATGAGCTTCTTTTGATGCAGGTCGACGAGGAGTTTATAGTGCCGAAGAAAGTCTGCACCCAGTATCGATGTCTTGACGTCCGCAACTACAAATGTCCAGCGAAATCGTCTTCTGAGGCCAAGGTCCATTTGTAAATCCTTCTCGCCATACGTGTTGATAGGCGAACTGTTTGCTGCATATAATTTGTATTCGCTCGGTGCACATTTTTTCTTGAGTATTGGAGTGGCGGCTAAAACGGAGATGTCTGCCCCAGTGTCGACGAGGAAACGATGAGATGAGTTGCGATCGTAGACACACAGGCGATTACTTGCCGTTGTTACACCGACGTCCGCCACGGTCGGTGCACCTTCTAGTTTTCCGATTTTTGTTGGGTGCGCCTCGCACACGGTGACACGCAGCGCCTCGCTTTATCACCGAATCTATAATGATAAATGCAGACTCGGTTGGTATCATTCTGATATCTTGAACTTGACTTCGATCGTGAGCGAGATCGCTGAAAACGACGATATCGCGGTCTTCCTCGGCTACGAAGTTCGGAAATCTCAAGCGAAAGTTTTTCGATTTGCTTCGATAGGACATTGATCTGTGCTGACATTACTTGTTGGTCAGTAACTACCGAAGTCTCTTGTTGAGGTAAAGAAACCGCTGCAATGTTGCTCGACTCGGAGTATTCAATCATTTTATCCGCCATCGCTGCGAGCATGTCTAACGATGAGTCAGTGTTTACTGATAAGACGACTCGCACTTGTGTCGGCAGATGATTCATCCATTCAATTTTGATACCGTCTTCAGTTATCATGTTGCCGGCGAGTTCACGCATTCGACGTAAAAGTTGGGATGGTTTCTGATTTCCAAGTTCCAATCCACTGATAAGGTTCTTGAAATTCTTGACCTCTGATTGTTCGTAGACTGACAGAAGACGTTGTTTGATTGTTGCATATTTTTCCGTTTCTGGCGGCTTGATTAAAATATCGGTAAGATGTTGCAAATCTGTTGGTTGAAGTTGACCGAGAACGTAGCGATATTTGTTTTCATCGCTGGTTTTCTGTGGATCGACGATAGCTTCGAATTGTATGAACCACATCCGAGGATATTCGCGCCAAAAGGGAAGAAGTCGCGATTGCACGGAGATAGCCGCGAGGTTTTGATCAGCTGACGGACTTGCATTTTCTTCTGTCTTGGTTGACATTGTCTATGTTCCTCGGGAATCACGTCGGTGGTCACCAGATGTAGCGGTTCAGGCGATTTTAATAAAACAATTTTACTGTAGAATGCTAGTCTATATTTTTGATAAAATCACCTGTTTATATTTACAATATTTTGTTTATCCTAAAGTACAGACAGCTATTTAATATTTAACATCGACCAATCAGAGCGCGCCGACATCTCCATGCACTGCGCCCGCGATGTGTTCCTCGTATGAGCAGGACAGGTAGCTGCGCGAGCGAGATGGAGCAACGTAAATATGTCGCGCAATCTGCGCGCTAGTCGCAGTGACGAGCGATGCTTTGCAAGGTGCGGTTGTGATGCGTAGGCACTCACAGTTCAGTTGCGATTTATCAAGATTTCTTTTAGGAGAATTGGGTTTTTTATCACTGAGTTTTCGGCTGTCCCATTTCAAAAGCTAGTTAATCGACACTTTTACAAAAATCGTTTTATTGCATAATCTTGCCAACCTAGAAAATCTCTACCAAATACAAAAACACCAGCGTTGAAAACTCACATAATAAGCAGATAGATATATTTAAGCATCGATACCTAGTAAGTGCCATTCACTGCCTCTGATCATTGTAAAATCTAGTAAGTCACTTTAACCACATGGTTTTACCTAACATAAATACTTTTCAAAGTCTGACCGATTTAACGTTTTTGCGATCTCCTGTAAAATTTCGTTTTAAGCCCTTACTAGGTTTTGAAATGGGACAGCAGTTTTGACACACTGCATAATATCGATTCCTTGCTATTCCCATCACTATACAACCGCAAATAGTCCATTAACTTCAACACAACATGGCAGTTTGAATCGCCTCCCAGAAATTAAAACTGTTTACGTAAACGTCAATTAAGTAGGTAATTGTTATAATTATAAAGTTTCAGAATTAAATGCTGCTGGGAATTTTATTTTACGGGTATTTTATTATGTTGTAGAATGTAAAGAGAATTAACACATTCGAGTTCACACTTTTCATAGATCTCATACGCCATGCCGCCATACATATTGCTAGTGGACCTTCGAGAAGGGTCTGCGGCATTACGTTTGTGCTAAGAGTGAACCCTCGAGGTGGATTCTTGGTACGGTTGCCAACTCTTTGTCGGTCAAAAATAGTAGTTTTAAAATTATTACCCACAAAAATATAATAGATAACAAAAGGGTGAAAAAAAGTAGGTTCCAAACTTTATTTCTTAAAAGAATATTTTTTTATAAGTTAACGTCAAAAGTCGGTAGTTACCAAAACACAAACTCGAGAGCGCGAAAATCGGAATTGCCTATCTGTCAAACTCAAAGTGAACGCAACTGTCAACTTGACATACCAGAATCGTTCAGAAATAGTTAATTACGTTTTACGCTTACACATTTTGAAACGAATATCTTAGCTTTGAGTTTGATGCCTTCAAAATATAGTACTTAGTTTCGCCTACTAGGTATGTGTTTTTTTCAGAAATATAGTAGTCGAGCCTTTAGAATAGAATAGAATAGAATATACTTTATTGTACACCAAAATTGTAACATACCTAGCTCTTAGCTTAGCGTAGCTTTAGTATAGTAGGATACTATATTATACAAGGTTAGTCGGAAAGGTGGTACTAATCCGCAGGCCACTTAAGTGTCACTGATGACGGTTTTAAAGCAAATGTTAATATTTCAAAATTCGATAATTTTTATTTCCATGTGAAATATTTTTGATTTTAGTTTTTTTTTTTATTCTTCGTTTTTACTTTAGTTACGAATTCAGAAATATTTAGTGGTAAAGTGCACGCAAGATAACTCTGCGCGCGACTGAGGGCGTGCTAAACGTTGCCGTGATCGCAAAAGTTCAAATTACCGCTTTTTAAGCTTAACTTTTTTATCGCTTAACATAATTTTCCCGTTAAATATTCCTACAATCAGGTAGTTCTACTATCAAAATTGATAAAACGGCACACACTTTGGTGGACCATGATTAGTTCCGATTTCGGCCGCGCGCAGACTTATCTTGCGCGCACTCTAGAACAAAAGTTACTCATTACTGTGGGTACTTTAACACCTTTTCGGATTAGTACCCGCTTTCTGACTAACCTTGTATAGTAGGGTTGGTAAACCTAGTTCTTGGCATTAGCTTAAAAACCGTGTTATACAACACGCTACTACGTAATAAAATAGTATTTCATAGTATTTCAGGGGGTCTTGTTGCTTTTTTATGACAGTGTATTTTCTAAGAAAAACCTAAATTTAAAATGAGCCCTTCCGGACGGCACCCGGCACTCAACGTGTAAAATAGACTGATTTTCTTTCTAATAAGTACGGATGACCTGGTGAAGCTCATGGGAATCCGCTGGATGCGAGAAGCACAGGACTGGTCGATGTGTCGACGCTTGGGAGAGTCCTAAGTCCAGCAGTGATCTTTCGGCTGAATGATGATGATGAAGTTCCTCACATGTGTGGCTGCGTTTATGCAACAACAGCGCTAAACCTAAAAAAACTAAAATACTAAACCGCGCAAGATACCTTGACCTCTGAATCTGTTTCGGCTTTTCTTCTCAGAACCAGTCAGACAGGAAAAGCCGGCGTAGTCTAGTCTTAAAAAAACAGTACAATGGCTTGTGAAAGTGTCTATAACATTACAGAAATAAATATAATTTTATCAAAAGTAATGGCAGCGGAGATACAATCCAATAACACATTTCTATATTTCCATAACCGTTGATATAATTCACAAAACGATGCAGCCTCCTTTACGAGGCGGATCAAATAAAAAGGATTCATAAAAATTAACGTTTATTTTCACGATGGCGGCCGCGTCGCGTCGTCTTACCATAGACGTAGTGTAAAAATATGCAGTGGGCCAAGCAGTTTTAAGAGTAAAGTTTTAATATTATGGTTATTTGGTCTCTAATTGAGGACAAGTCACATAATGAAGTCGCAACAACCAAAAAAATATGACACAACCAGTTATAGAAACAATGTCTTCAGGATAAAATAGTCAGAGAGAAACGCTTTGCAGCTTTTGACCTCTAAGCGATAAATACAACATGCGACTTCCTATATCGGGTGTAAAAATAACCTTAACGAAGCCTAGGGCCACGTATTCTTCCCATCATTGCGAACTTTTTTTTTATATTGGTCCATAACTGGGAACTGGTTACGGAGATATTGAAGGTCAAAGTCACAAATCTTTTGAAGGTTTTTTTTTCCGAAAACTATGAGTAAGTAAGTTTAAATATTATTACTAAAGATTATTTTAAACTAACATTATAATTTTTTTAAATGCATGCTCCGTATGTTTCGCTCTCGCTTACATTGCGCGCTACAATTAACAGCTATTTTTTAATACCTAAAATAAAAGCCGTTCCCAGCTAATATTTTTGTTCAATGTTACTTAGTTTGATGTACAGTATGCGTAGACTTCGGCTTCGTTAAGGTTATTTTTACAGTCTGTATAGATAATATTCCTGATAAATAAACTGCATTTTTCTACGCTGTGGTCCCTGAAGCATCATCAAAACTTCATAACGAAGGAAATTGTAAGATTTTTTCCATTTCTATGAGCTACCCGATCGGCGTCGAGTATCTCTTTTATAACTTGACATTTCATATTATTGTTTTATGGAATTTGTATCTTTTTGTCTTATCATAGTATCCGGTAACTTGTTTAGACGAACAGAAAATAAAAACATATGTTATGATTGTAGCACGAGCTTGAATATTTTTTGAAGGGTTTTTTTATTTTAAGGACTTGTCACACAGGATGCGTTCTGCGTCCTCCGGTCCAGTCAAATCGAACGCAGCCCGCATCCTATGTGAACATCATTTGCGTTTTATATATATTTTATTAACCGACTTCAAAAAGGAGGAGGTTCTCAATTCGTCTGAATGTTTTTTTTTTTTTTTGTATGTTTGTTACGCGATATCTCCTCCAATTATGAATGGATTTGGATGATTCTTTTTTTGTTTGGTAGATCATACTTTAGAGGTGGTCCCATATAAATTTTATCGAAATAAATTCAGCGCTTTTTGAAATAATCAACAAAAAAAAAAAAATATACTTAGATGACGTTTTCGTTTGTGGTTCCCTTGTGCAAAAGTTTTGATAAGGACTTTCAATCTCTGTTTTAACTGTGATCACAGAAACATTAGCCAAGAACAAATAAGTTTGTATGTGTTTGTAAGGAGCCGTCATGATAATTATACATTAATTCTTAAAGAAAACTACTTAATTGTAGGAAAGATTACGCAATCGTGTCATTTAAATTTGTAGTCTTAAACCGTGTAATTTATGGCACTAAAACGTATATAATAAATAACTTTAAATAAAAGTAAAAACCGACTTCAAAACAAAAACTAAAAAGAGTCAAATAATTACCAAGATATAAAATCAACAGTTTCAGAAGTCGGTGCAATTCTACACTGAAACAAATAAAAGCCACCGACTTCTGAAACTGTTAATTTTATATCTTGGTAATTATTTTACTCTTTTTAGTTTTTGTTTTGAAGTCGGTTTTTACTTTTATTTATGTCTGATTTTTTATGGATCGTCGCGCGCCCTCCGGCGGCGCATCGCCAACCCGCCTGCCAAGCGTGGCGATTATGGCAAACCCCCGCCAACATGCTTGGGGGAAGCTTATGTCCAGCAGTAGACGTCTTTTGAATGATGATGTAGAATGCTTTCATCCGTGCTCGTGGCTAATTAACAATCGCGCGGATCTTACTATCACTACTTCAGAATCATCAAAAATAATAATTAAAAAAAACATGGTTTTCTGTTTCCGATTCATTTTAGTGCCCCGAGTTAACTGACTGCACGGAGCGTTATCGCGCTAGTCGTGCCCGCCAGCTGTGTCGCCTTGCTTTCATTCATTTGAGCATCGAATTTATGTTTTATCACACGCAATTATTATTTTTATAAAAGCTTTTTTTACTTAAGTATTTTTTTATTGAATACTTATGTTAGGTGATTTGGATACGACCATAGATGAAGCAAGTTTTTTTTTTTTTTAAATTATTTGTCACTCTAAATCCCGTTCATGGATAATTATACCAGTAATAGATCAAGTGATTTTAAGGAATTCGTTTACATCTAGATAGTTTTAATATTGGTTTACTTTTTATTCTTACTTAAAAGTTGTTTAAGTAACGAATAAACGCACCAAAATTCTTCGTGAATATTTCTTGCCCACCCATCGCTTTTCAACTTAGATTCAAAGATTTATTGACGAAAGAACGAAGAAAATTCGACGTCAAAATAATCTACAACTTCAGCTAATTTTCTCATCAGAGGTAATTAAGTATAAATAATCTTATTCATATAACTTGTTCAAGTATTTATCAACACATTGAAGTTACTTCGATTACTTAGTTACCAAGAATTTTCATGAAAAAAGATCCTCGACCTTTTAGAACATGAAAAGAAAATATAATCATAAAGTTAACGTGACGTTTTGAAGTTTCAACGGCATTAATAAATTAGGGTTGTCAAACAAAATCCCTACTAACATTATAAATGCGAAAGTAACTCTGTCTGTCTGTCTGTTACGTTTTCACGCCTAAACCACTGAACCGATTTTGATGAAACTTGGTACAGAGATAGATTATACATTGGAGAAGGACAAAGGCTACCTTTTGTCGCGAAAAAAGGCTTGAACGGGTTGAAATAGGGGATGACAATGAAATTTTGTATGGGAGTCCGTTATCATTGCAGACAAAACCATGAAACTTTGTATTTAGGCACTTGATAAGAAATAAATAAACATTTGTTCAAGCATTTTTTAAATTTCATCCCCTATTTCACCCCATGTAGGTACATGGGGGTGAAATAGGGGATGAAAGTTCGTCCAAACTATCTATTCTTAATTTATCTTGATTTATCGGAGAGATGTACATGATACAAAATAAAATTAGTATCCTAAAAATAAAAAAGGTTGCCCAAAGTAACTATTCTACGCGGACGAAATCACGGGCAAAAGGTAGTAAGAAATATATGAGTGTCTAACGAACCAAATTGAAATAAAAATACTTGACATTCTATCGAACCAGCATCAAAGCACTAGGATAATTTAACGAAATGTTCTTCTAAAAAATTATTTATATCATAAGTGAACGTACAAAATGAACAAATATAATATTTTAGAAACCATATTTAATACATGAAACTGTCTGCTTGAATTGGAACTTAAATCATTCTGAATAGATTTTAATGTAGCTTGAATAATAAATTTGGAAGGTTTTTAGTAAGTTAAATATTCATGCCGATATTAAGGTTACTTGCAAATAGAGTCACAGATTAAAATCTAGTACAAAACAATAGCAATATACATTTTCGTATATTTAACAAAGTCTGGCACATAATCTGACTTTACATGACATGCCAACAAGAAAAAGCCTACTATAGCACAGTAAAGATGTCTCTCCCGTAATTTAAAGGTTATGGCACATTATACCGGCACCGCAACTGCACAGCTGCAGCACGGCGTCGCCTCGAATTTAGGCTACGGCTAGCTGCCAACGCGCTAACTAAGCGTCGTCCGCGAGGTGCAAGCTTGCTGTCACCGCGAACACAATAAATTGTTATAAGCCATTTGTGATTGAACACGCCTAGGACTTGCACGTTTTCATATTGTGTGTCACAATGTTGTTTCGCTGGCGACTCGGAGTCGGCGCGCCGTAAGCACGGAGTCGGCGCGATGTAAGCACGCAGTCAGCGCGCTATAAGCACGCGGTCCGCTCGCTGGCAGCGAGCTGGCTGCGAGTCGAGTTGAATGGTAGCGGCAAGCGCGCTGACGGCCCGCCGTTAGCTTTTTCATGTTGACATAATGAAATATAGTTATTAGACGACACACGATTTAATGCACTAACTTGAAAGACAAGTTAATTGCTGGGTTGGAGCGGTAACGGTATGCCATGAGTATGCGGCCAAAAACATCAAAAATACTGACAAGAAAAATTACGTTGCTAAATATGCTACATTCTGAACAGTCAATTAAAACTGTCGAGTTTAGGCTTGTTTCACACGTACCACAACTACACCACCACCAAAACCACACCACAACAACAAAACGTGGATGGGCACTAATATACAGGGTGTCCGGTAAAGAATGGATAATCTCGCATGTGCGTGTGAAGGGGGTCAAGGCCTACCCGAAACACCCCCAATCAAAAAGAAACAGAAAATCTCATAACCTGAAAGTCGACAAAACGTATGCACTTTCCCTACAAATTGTCCCAAAATGGCAAACAAAAATCGCTTTAACTTCTAAACCATGTAAAATCGTAGAACATATATGGGGGTGTTTCGGGTAGGCCTTGAGCCCCTTCACACGCACATGCGAGATTATCCATTCTTTACCGGACACCCTGTATATGAAATGTGGTCATACGGACCACATTTTGCCGCCAAATTCAACTGTGTGGGCGATACACGCTCATTCGCAAAAATGACGTATTAAGTCTGAAGACCGGATTTTTCAGAAAACGCCTTTACAAAAAAATTCCAAAGCGTTTTTTGAAAAATCCGGTCTTCGGACTTAATACATTCTTGTTGCAAATGAGCCAACCACTGGCGACACCCCGCATTAGCGGCCGGCCACTACTACTACTACGCCTCTAGGCGCACCATTCACTAACTAATATTAACTTAATTGAACGGTGCGCCTAGAGACGCAGCCTAAATTTTCATACATTTTTGGCGTGACGCAACTACAGTAGTTAACGAAAAAAACTCACACTTGGGGTACTGGTCTACTTGAAATAAAAACTATTTGACTTTGACCACTTTTTGTCGCTGCGATGTGGTGTGGTTGTGGTGAATTCTCCCTTATAGTTGTTTTTTGTCAGATGTTTCAAACATTATTTGCTTGGCAAGTGACAACCCTAAACATAATTTGTTGTAATCGATGTTTTTCTAATTAAACTTTAGTCGAGTTTAGATTGAATATTAATCTTATTTAACATCAAATTACACCGACTAAACATTCTGCTTTGAAATAAAAATTAACAGCTTCTTAGAAAATTATTCATGTCTTAAGATTTTGTTTAAGTTTAATGGAAATTACACTTCCTTGAAGCCTTCATCGTCATATTTTAGCCGACTACGGGGAAACAGAAAGAAGGGTTATCATTTTGACCGGTATGTATGTTCATTTGTTCCCTATTATCTTCTAAACTACTTATCATAATTTGATTTGGGCAAAGTGGCATATGACCACGGACCACGGTATCCTCTGAACATCACTATGAATAAGTATTAATTATGTACATTAAAATATATTAAGTGTAAGTTGTTTATTTAATAGACGATAAAATATTGAATAGTCTGCACATAACAATTTTGCATAACAATATTTTCTTGTTTCTTACTTTTTAGAGCGTGATTGTTCAGTAGTCGGGTTTTATTTTTTGAACTTACTTTGGTAAAGACCTCATAGATATCCTCTACCCTGGGAGTGGCGAAGGATTGTCGTACTCTTACTGTCAAATACCGCTGAAAATCTAAGGACCCCTTCCTTACGGGGTTCGGCATTCACCGAAACCGACCATTACGATTATTATTTATTGTGAAGATAGCTTCCCAAGGTGCGTGATATCGTGCACCGTGATGCACGAATACGCACCGGCGCCGGCGCGGCGGCACACCATGGGAAGAGACTCGTCTGTGGTAACGCAGACGCGTGCGAGACGGTGCGCCGTATCTGCCGTGAATCGTTAACCCTTTAACCGCCCAAGTCGAATATATCCGGCAAAAAAAAAAGTGTCCATTTCGCCCATGTCGGATGAATACGACAAAAAAACTGTGTTTAAAATGTATTCATTTATTGACATAACATGTTTATAATACTCTTTTCATAGTAGTTATTATTTTGCCGATTTATGAGCTGGGCGTTAAGGGTACGGCAACTGATAAAAAACCAAGAGTCAAAAGGTTAAATTCAAAGTTGCTGTGCGAGTTCTCTTTCACTATATGTTTTGGAATGACAAAATAGCTTCGAATCACGCACTCTCATAAGGTAGCGTCTCACGGTGCGTAATTTTACGGATGATACACAGCCGGTGCACGATATCACGCACCGTGGAAGCCACCTTTAGAGTGGTAGAGCTCCTTGTAAAAAGAGTTTATCCAGGGAAATACAACCTCCATACCTATTTCTGCCGCTAAGCAGCATTGTTGTGTTTGAAGCGGCGCAGAGGCGAGCCTATTGCCACCAACCAAGCACAAATCCAGACTCCGGGCTGCTACTGAGAAATTCCACACAGAAAAACCCGATAACACTTTCCCGAATTGGAGTTTTTTTTTTTAAAGAAAACTTTGCCCGACTCTAAAGGCATCTACACACCAAAGCCGCCGGCCCGGCGGCTTCACCCGGCAGGTTATTGCCAGCGGGTTATTGCGGTCAACTAAGAGAGCGAACATGATGCAAAACAAGCCTGGCGGACCTCACTAATTGTACACACAGTAGAGGCCTTAATGTATCGCGGGTGCGAAACAGACACAAATCTTCACATGCACAAACACCCAGACCCGGAACAACTATCTGTAGGCCATACAAATATTTGTTCCGTTCCGACCCGCAGCGCAGAAGCCAATCGCTCAGCCACTGCACCAAACGTGTCGTCAAAGACTGAACACAGTACGTCACGCTCAACAGTCGCACTTGCGACTACTGTACCCCAAGTGTGAGTTTTTTTCGTTAACTACTGTAGTTGCGTCACGACAAAAATGTATGAAAATTTAGGCTGCGTCTCTAGGCGCACCGTTCACTAACTAATATTCGCGCGTTAATTGAACGGTGCGCCTAGAGACGCAGCCTAAATTTTCATACATTTTTGGCGTGACGCAACTACAGTAGTTAACGAAAAAAACTCACACTCGGGATACTGTAAGGTCCAATCAAAATAGTTGGACAAACTTTTACAGATCACAGTACTCATGAATATGAACAACTTTTACTATTGGACCAACGCTGAAATATAAAAAAAATATCAGCTGTTCCATACAAAAGTGCAATACCTACACGATCAAAATATATGGAACAGCTGTTTTTTTTTTATATTTCAGAGTTGGTCCCATAGTAAAAGTTGTTCATATTCATGAGTACTGTGATCTGTAAAAGTTTGTCCAACTATTTTGATTGGACCTTATACAGCATGTAAGGGTAAACACCGCTATCACTCAATCCATGGGTAGTTGACTTAAATATAAAAATATAGGACCGAATAAAAAATAAATAAAAAATATACGCGCAAGAAATACGCGGCGGCGTACACACACTCGCTAACGAGACAGCTGACTGACTGGGGTAGCAAACTGTGCGGGGCCGTGCGTCAGGCCACGCGGCGAGTTCCCCGCGCCCCCTCCCGTAGCTTGTAGTCCCCGCGCATAGGGTGAAATGATTTTGAGGAAATTTGAAATTTATTGAAAAAAAAAAGTTTGTTATTTTTCGTTGATTTTACGTTCTATAAATGAATCCAAACCACTGTTTTCAAGGATAAGTGTGTTTACCCTTACAGCCTGTATACCGACGAGGCAGTCATTATCAGTTTTGGGCATTATTAGTGTATACTTATAATTATCAAAAATATACTTTATCCGTATAGAAAATGTAGACAGTACAATGAAATTACAAAGGGTTCCAATTAACTAGGGAACCCTAAACCTTCTGTGAAACTAATGAGGCAGGTGTCTTGTTTCTTGTATATAATTTTTTACCTTAACATCAATGTTTTATTTAATGAAAAGGTTTTTAGACAGAAACATAAATAACTAGCTTTTGCCCGCGGCTTCTCTCGCGTTAATTTTTATAAAAAAAAACTCTTTACACACTACTAAAGTTTCTTTAATAATATAATTCAATCATGATTCGAAAGACACGTGGCGCCATCGACTATCGTTATTCTTGTTTTCCTCGGGAACAGTAGTTTTTTTCGGAATGGAAGGTATCCTATGTCCGTCTCTGTACACCTGACGACGTATATGCAAAATTTCAGGATGATCGGTTCAGTGGTTTAGGCAGTTGTCTCACCGCCGGCGAGGAAGCGTCTAAATATCGGCTATTTTCTCGCTCAAGAAACGTACAATAGATATACATTCCGTGTAAACAAAAGAGATGCATTTATTAATAGTCGATCGCTGATTGTTCACACTGCCGGCGAGGACTCGCTCGACTAGTTTGTCGCTGAGCGATAAGAGCTATCAAAGATAATACTCGCTTAGAGATACTTGCTGAGTGATGCTCGCTTGGCGATAAGAACTCATGCCGAAAGACCAACCAGCGGTCATTTGCGAGTGGTGCGAGTAATCGCCCGTCGTACTCGCATACTCGCCTATAGCCCAGCGACAAAACTATCGGAACTACACACTCGCTTCTCGCTCCTCGCCAACTCGTTTCGAGTTTCTAGCTCTAGTCGCTACTCGCTCATCGTCGGCAGTGGGACAAGTGCCTAACCAACGACTTTTACGTGAAAGCGTGACAAACAAAGTTTCACATTTATAATATTATTAGGAATTACGATTAAATGATAATCTGCTGCGTTATACATAATGCTTACTAGTAAATAGCTTTGCTTTATAATGCCCTACAGTGGGCTATAAGGAGCTGATGGTTAAGTAGTTTTGTACCTTCTTTTTTGGTTAAGTTAAGTTAAAGAAACTATTCGGATAATATGCTTCACATCTGAGCAAAACGTCCATCGCTCTGCATGATGCTGTGACTCACGTGCGAGACAGAGCCACAGCGCTGGTTTTCAGCGACAGCCGGCGTTGACATGATGACGCACACCGGTGCAACAAGTAAAAAAATATAAATAAATTCAATTTATGATAAATGAATAAATACGCAAAAAATATTTGCGAATCTATTAATTGACCCCTAGTAAGGCAACAACATATTTCCCACCAACTATTTGGAAGATGTCGTTAAAGCCATCTTGTCATATTCTATTTTTAAATCTGGCGATATGAAAAATACTATTTTCTTAAATAGAAAATAAAAATTACACATAAAAACAACTTTCTTTTTCATATTTTTTTTTGTGAGTAATACGAACTTTTTCAAACGTTGTAATTTATGAACAAAAATGTATTTTGAATTTCGTGTAGCAACCGGTTGTGATGATAGAGGGCCTTGTGACTTTTGGATAAACCATTGAACTGGCTAGAGTGTTTTATTTATTCACACATAGAGTATCATCTTTACAATCGCTGAGAACCACGCGTAGGTGGCAGATATACCCTCACATTGGTTATGGGCCCAGGACTGTAAAAGGTACGAGTGAATAGAATATCACGATGATGAATACTTCGAATGTACGTATGAATTTCTTAACTAAAGAAAATTACGACAGCTGGCGTATGCATGCAGAGGCTCTCCTAGTAAAGGCTGATGCATGGGGATACGCAAGTGGGAGTATTCCTAAACCAGAGAGCGTAGAGTTAGCTCGTCAGTGGTGTGAAAAGGACGCCAAGGCGAAGGCAGATTTAATTTTATCAATTTCTCCGAGTGAGTTGAGGCACGTAAAAGGGTGCGAGACCTCCAAAGAGATTTGGGAGAAATTAAAATCTGTGTATGCTTCAAAGGGGCCGGCTAAGAAGGCAACTCTCCTAAAACAACTCACAACGACAAAAATGTCGGAGAACGATGATGTCCAAGAGCATATTTTGAAAATGTTCGATATAAAGGATAAATTAAATGCTATGGAAGTAGAAATCCACGATGATCTATTCTCGATCATGCTTTTGTATAGCTTGCCGACGGGATTTGATAACTTTAGGTGTGCAATCGAATCACGTGATGAAATTCCTGATCCGGAAACACTAAAGATCAAAATTTTAGAGGAAGAATGTTCTAGACCTCAAGCAAAAGTAGGAGACAAAGCTATGATGGCAAATTCTTCTCGTCGTAAGCCAGAACAAAAGCAGAAAGGTGGAAAATCTTTCCAGAAGGGGTTTAAGTTTAAATGTTTTAGATGCCATGAACTCGGACACAAATCATCTGAATGCCCGAAAAAGAAAGAAAACGAAGCTGTGAAGTGTGTGTCACATAGTAATAGAAGTGGTAGTGACACGAATGTGTCTATTTTAGATAGTTTTCAAAGTTTTCATTGTGTTTCAGACTGTAGGGCTGTAATGAACATGGAAATGGAAAGCTGGATCATAGACAGCGGATGCACATCACACCTTCGTAATGATGCAAGTAAATTCTTGGATGGCATGTTGCCTGCTAGAGGTTTGTTGAATCTAGCCTCGAACACTACAACAGATGTTCAAGGTAAGGGTATTGTTACATTGTCTGCATGTAAGGATGATTCAAATGTAGTTGTTACACTGTCAGACGCGTTATTTGTCCCTGATTTGCGAAGTAACCTGATTTCAGTGGCTAAAATTACAGATAAAGGTTCGGAGGTTACTTTTACCAAGGATAGGGCTGTAATTACTAAGCACGGTAAAGTTCTATTGACAGGGGTACGAAGAGGTGATTTATATTACTTAAAAAAGGGAAATGAATCAGTCTCCGTAGCATCTGATAGTGACACGTGGTTGTGGCATGAACGTTTAGGTCATCTTAATGCGAGAGATTTATCAAAAGTATTAGCCCATACTGGAATAAAAACAAAGTCGGTAGAAATTCGTGAACTTCACGATTGTGACATTTGTGCGAAAGGGAAAATGAGTACGTTACCATTTTCGAGAAGCAGTGGGCCGTGTGACGAGATTTTAAGAATCGTTTATTCTGACGTTGTAGGACCTATGCAAACTGAAGCATTAGGCGGCGCAAAATATTTTGTTACTTTTATTGACGACTGTACACGTTGGTGTGAAGTGTACTTGTTGAGTAAAAAGAGTAGTGTTTTTACGGTTTTTAAAATGTATAAAAGTTTTGTCGAGAATTTAACGGGGAAGAAAATTAAATATTTACAAACCGATAACGGTGGTGAATATTGTAACAGTGATTTTGACGATTTTTTGAAGAAAGAGGGTATACAAAGAAGATTGACAGTCCCTCGAACTCCTCAGCAAAACGGAGTAGCAGAAAGGATGAATAGGACATTAGTCGAAATGGCGAGGTGCATGCTAATATCATCCGGCCTTTCACCAGGTTTTTGGGCTGATGCTATAGTGACAGCTTGTCACGTCAGAAACCGTTGTCCATCAAGTACTCTGGGAGGAGAAATACCTTATGAGAAGTGGTTCGGAACATTTGTGAAGCTACATTACTTACGGAAGTTCGGTACCAAGGTACATGTTCTGGACAAAGAAAAGTGTAAGGGAAAGTTTGCTTCTCGAAGTATTGAAGGTGTCTTCGTTGGTTATCCAAGAGATGTCAAATGTTACAGAGTTTGGATTCCTCAATACAGAAAGATTGTAATATCGCGAGATGTAAAGTTCCACGAAAATAAGCCTTCGACGGATATGAATATTGAAACAGATCCATTTAAAATTGATCAACTGGAGTCAGCAGTGAAGAGTGATGAACCTAACTCCGGCGACGAATCCAAAGCCGTTGAAATAGAAGTCATTTCGAGGCAGCTTCCTGGTGATATGGACGTTCAATCCATTATAGAGGATCGAGAGCATGAAGACGTGAATCGAGAGCATGAAGACGTGAATCGAGAGCATGAAGACGTGAATCGAGAGCCTATATTGAAGCGAGCACCTGGTAGACCACGCCTTGAAAGAAGTGGTGTTGGCCGTCCAAGGAAAATCTATCGTACGATAGAGATAGAACCGGATATTGAAGCAGAGGAAGAAACTGATCAAGTTTTGGATGATTTTACAGACTGTCAAGATTTCATTGGCGCAGCAGAAGAAAATTTAAACCAAGTTCTCTCAGGTAATGAAAGGTGTGGATGGGAACAGGCCATCTTATCCGAAGTTCGAAGTTTACTGAAGAACGAAACTTGGGAAGTTGTGAAGAAACCTGCACATCGAAACGTAATAGGTTGTCGTCTTAGAATAAGTACTAAAGCATAGAAGCCGCCTCAGTAGTTGAAAAACGTACAGGGGCATCTGTCAAATAAGAGCAATTTCGAGATTTTGAGCCAAAGCCTAGCTACCAAATTAAATTGCCCGCCACTAGTACCCCCTGTCAGACGGCAACGACATTTTAAATTTTGTCGTATATTACTTGTGTCAGTGGCGCGGTGATTTGAAAAAATATTTTAGTCTAGAATTTATATTTAATTAATTGTGTTTTGTATATGTGCACATTGTTCTTATAAATAAGAGTGTGCGCTACGTCCTGAATAGTAAAAAAATGTAAATCTCGCAAGGGATGTACAAAAAATCAAAGTGAAAATATCAGTTTCCACAAGTACGTAGTATTTTTATGTTTATTCATAGATTTTCCTTTAAATATATTTCATTATACATTAAATAAGTAAAAGTAAGACATTACCTTTTAGAAGAAGTAAAATAAATAAGTATAAACTATCTAAATCTTATCTATTTATCAATATGAATATTCGCCAAAGAAATTATTAAAGGGGTGCGAAAATTGTATCGATAAATCTATCGACAACGTGATTTTTGTGTTAGGTTTAATTAATTAGGTACCTATTTATACTTTTTTTTTTTCATTTAAGTTTCCCTGTGACGAATATTTTCGAAATAAATTGATTGCCGTGGTAGCTCACGAAATTGGTTGGGTTCCAAGAAAGCACCACAGAATTTGCTCCAGCCATTTCACTTTATCTTCTTTTACTCGTTCTGGCAAATGGCGGAGACTGAAGGAGGACTCTATACCAACATTATACCTTCAATCTAAATTTAAAAGCCTAAGTTCTTATTGAATTGCATGTCTACAGGAAATAAAAGAATTCAAGTAATTTCTTTAAAAAAAATTGGGACAGATTAACCCCGCACTGGATTTAGCTTGATTGAAAATAAAAAAATAAAAATCTTTTTTTTCTTGCAACATTACGTTCGACATCTTCTTTCGGCCATTCATACAATAGACTATTTCAGATAATATTTCATTGTCTTGTTTATCTTTCAAATAAATGCTGTTAATACAGTCGTAATCTTCAAGCCTGATAGATTAGGAGAACAGTGAATCTAAACAAAATTAACGTAGGTATTAAATAAACGATGATTAACTTACTTCTCAATCAGTTTGCATTTGGTGCCACTAAATTTTACACCTCTTTACCGTAATTATCTTTAAAATCTTGTATTTTTAGGGATGCCGTTTTTTTATAGATAGAGTGATTCAAGAGGAAGGTTTTAAGCTATTAAACGTACACGTGCGAAGCCGGGGCGGGTCGCTAGTTATATATAAAACAATCATTATTTTGTTTAAAATTTCCAGCGCCTCGAAATAGACAACTTACCTGAGACCACGTGGCGCCGTTCTAGTGACAGAAAAAAACGTGCATGTCCAAGTACATTACAAGGAATACTCAATAATAATGTATTTAACTTTTGTGAAGCTTTTAGTAATTGCAAATTAAATAATAGACATTTATACTTAAACGATGACTTTATTTATTGATAGCGATAATAACAGGACCAGTCGAAATGATGATGCTCGGGAGAGGCCTACGTCCAGCAGTGGGCATCTTTCGGCTGAATAATAATGATATTATGACTTTACTTTTGTCATTATAACTTTCTAAGAAGTAAGTATTTAAATGTACTATGGCAATATCCGGCATGGCTGTTATTTGGTTAACACAATCATAGTCACCTTCTTTCGGTCTTACAATACCACTTCAGATATTTCGTAATATACATTATACGATGACTTTATTTTATCGATAGCTATAGTCTAATAGTGTGAATACCCTCATCCCTAGTCTCTGCAAAAGGTTACAAAATTAATTTTTACGGCCTGTCAAAAGTTTATCTTTCCCGCTCTGACAACAGCGAGTCCGCCATATGAGTAAATAGCATGGCTATATTTTGATTCGTTTATGCTAAGTAGCGCTCCTTCTATGCTTTAGTACTTATTCTAAGGTTGTCGTTACGTTTTGACGACAAAGGTGTGTGTAGATAAAACTGAGAAGAAGAAAGCAAAGAGATTGGTAGCTCAAGGTTTTAGTCAGCGATATGGCATTGACTACCATAAAAGTTTTTCCCCAGTTGCGAGACTTGATACTGTCCGATTATTGAGTGCTATTGCAGTTGAATTGGACATGGAAATTCATCAACTGGATATAAATACAGCTTATTTAAATGGTATTTTAGAGGAAGAGATTTACATGAAAATACCACAGTTGCTGAAATACTGCCTGCAGAAACTTGAATCTACAGAGTCTGAAGATCCTGGTGTTAGGATTAAAGCTAAAAAGATGCTAAGTGATCTGGAATCAGGAGCTGATGTTTGTCGATTGAAAAAATCATTGTATGGTTTGAAGCAAGCTGGACGTCAATGGAACATATTGTTGGACGAAAAGCTGAGAAAAATGAATTTGAAACCTACTGTAAATGAACCATGTCTTTATTTCAAGGACATCGATGAACATGGAACAAAAAATGTTTGTTGTGGTCTACGTTGACGATATTTTGGTTGCATGTAACCAAAGAGTCTGCATAGATGAATTTAAAACTGAATTAGCCAGGGAGTTCGAATTAAAAGATTTTGGGTTGGCCAGTTATGTTTTAGGAATTGACATTGTCAAAACTGAAAATTCAATAAAGTTGTCACAACAAAAGTTTGTCAATGATTTATTGAAGAAATTTGATATGGAGAATTGTAAAGAAACTGTTTCTACTCCAATGGAGGTTGGACAGAAGTTTGCAAATAAAACGGAAGATTGTAAAGATAATACAGCAAGGCCATATCGAGAGTTGATCGGTAGTCTGATGTATTTGTCCATCGGAACCAGACCTGATATTTATCTCCAATAGTGTGGTAAAGTTGGCGCAATTTTCAAATGCTCCTAATGAAACGTGCTGAAAGGCGGCTAAACGCGTATTACGTTATTTGAAAAGAACGCAAGGGTATGGACTTGTTTTCACGAAAACTGGTAAGTCAGTTATCGGTTACTGTGATGCGGATTGGGGGAACTGTACAACTGATAGGTGTTCTATTTCCGGTTATGCTTTCATTCTAGGCGGTGCGTGCATTTCATGGAAATCACAAAAACAAAGATGCGTAGCAACTTCAACGTGTGAGGCGGAATATGTGAGTCTTTCACAGGCAATGAAAGAAGCGATATATTTGCATAGTTTACTCACTGAAATCGGGTTACACAGGTATGTAAAGATTTCGTTGCATGCAGATAATCAAGGTGCAATATCCCTGGCTGGTGATCCAGTTTTCCATTCCCCATTCTGATAATCATTGTTGTGTGATAGTTATTCAATATTTTGGGCATAAATTAAGGGGGCGTGTGAGTAATACGAACTTTTTCAAACGTTGTAATTTATGAACAAAAATGTATTTTGAATTTCGTGTAGCAACTGGTTGTGATGATAGAGGGCCTTGTGACTTTTGGATAAACCATTGAACTGGCTAGAGTGTTTTATTTATTCACACATAGAGTATCATCTTTACAATCGCTGAGAACCACGCGTAGGTGGCAGATATACCCTCACATTTTTAAATATTGCCAAAGTGTTTGTTCTTTACTTTTCTTAAAACCCATGTCGTATTAAGGGTTAATGTCACTTTTGTCTACATTTTTGACCTCTAATTCCATTTCCAGACATAAAATGGTTTATTTTTGCTCAAGTACAACACGTCACAAGTGACGTCACGGTATCTCTTCATTATTTAACCCTGTCAAACATACCTAAATGTAGACGGAATGTAATTATAACTCTCTGTGCCAGATTAAGGCATATGTCGGGTAGGCACAGAATCTCGCTGTGCTTTCAAAAGAGTATAAATTAAATTTTCACGCCACGCCGTTAACGAAATCCTTTTAACAATGAGTTAGGTTTAATGGATGGTTTAAAATGTAATTGTTTTAATAAACATCGTGATTATACAGGGTATCAAACTTGATATTATTTTTATTAATTCCAAAACTATTTAAAAGCTTTGTAAGCTAAAAGTAAATTAATATTCTGTATTTTCTTAAAAATGAAACCTTTTCTTTATTTTGCCATTTAACATTACTTCCCAGAGTTTGATTACCGAAACTATGGAATAGCGCAAGAATAAAGGCTGTGTTTTTTTTTTCAAAATCTTCTTATTTACCTACGGATTCGATTCAGAGCTAGGAAAATTGTTTTTTTTTTTTCAACTAAAACTGTGTACCTACCTACTCACTCAGTACAGTTTTCGTTTTAATCAAAATCGGTCCCAAAACACCTTTTCCCATTTTTCGCAGATCCCTATACCTACTTTCGGATTTGGCCATCCGTGCCCAGTTGAAAAATTCACGCTGTATACTTTTTAAAGTTCCATAAATGATAAATTATTTTTTACAACTCAATTTTATATATTTTTTTAAGACTAGGTGGCCCCTGCATTTCCTATCTGACAAGATGGCGCCGCGCCGTCGTTTCTTGTCTGACTAGCTCTGAGAAGAAAAGCCGAAACAAACTCAGAGGTCAAGGTCACTTTAAGTGTCTAAACACACCATGCCGAAGATACGCGACCGAAGTTCAGCATGATTACGCCTGCAATGCTTTTTAAATTACCTGCGACACACCAGGCTGAAATTACGCCGCGTTTTACCTGTATAAAAAACATAGACGCCGAAGTTCGGTCGCGTAATTTCGGCATGGTGTGGCGCCCACTTAAAGTCCAGACATTGTAGTATAAACACTATGCGAGTGTAAATATGTAGGGCAACGTCTGGAATGGCCCCAGTACGGAACCCTACACTTAACCAGATCTTTTTTTGTTAGAGAACTAACTAGATACTTAAATTTTGTCAACAAAGACAGTCTATCTAGTAACCTAAATCATTTGTGACAGCCAGCCATTCAGGTATGAAAAACACTGAGTTTTTTATCATACTTTTTGTTTCCGAAACTCAGTTCTCCAGTACAATGGATCCGTTGTTTTATCGCATTGTTAGTACTCCTATTATATCCGCATCCTCCAGTTCCAAGAAATAATTGGCCAAACAATAAAAGATGAAAAAGTTATGAAAATTGTCAATGGTAGCGCGGATATTGAAATTTCTTTTCGTTCAATTGTTTGTGGAATTTTTGAGCGTTCGTTTTTTGAATGGGCTGTTTTAATTGGTCGTTATGAGTGTTGTTATGTTTGTTTTCGCTGAATTTATTGCATTGTTTTTTGCTATGCAACTTTATTTTTAGTATATACAAAAACCGAGACACCCCAACAAAATTTTCATCAGAACTGCCTGAATGTGTGTGTTTTTTTAATAAATCTCCAATTACTTACACCTTAGCTTTTGTCGCGTTAAGTTCCCTAGTAAAGTGTGAAATGCCTGAGATATGCTATGGAGGGGTTGTCTAATACACGGAAACTGACCGAGCGGACCGTCTCAAGCCTCAAGGTGTCTACTCCCGTCCACTGTTATGCGTAGAAACCTATTGAAAAAGAATTGAAATTTATGAAAAAAAAAAAGGAAAATATAATGTGGTGTAAAAACTATGTCAATCGATTCTCCTGGTGATTCTGAACAGACTAGTTTCAGGTTTAGTGTATACTAAAACTAAACTTGTATGTACATACAGGCGATTTCCGGTAAAAAAATATGCGATTTCACTGAGTTGATGTTAAGGACTTAAGTGATTGCGTACGACCTGCTTTTTCTTTCGACACATTGTACAAACAAGTTTTGGGTATTATACGAATACCTATGACAGTCGTTATGTGTAGTCAGAAGCCTGACAACCGGTCCAGCCTTAGGATATCGGCATAGCCTAGTAACTGGGTTGTGGAGGTCTGATGGCAGTCGCTCCGTGTAAAATACTGGTATTCAGCTACATCTGGTTAGTATTTATGATTAGTTACGGTTTACTCACGTGCATTTTTCGGGATTGCCCGACTAGTTTCGGACCCAAACGGAGCCCTTAATCATGAGCTGATCACGCGGCGAGGTCGCGAGTCGAACTGACGCTGCACCGCGCTGCGTAGCGTTGCGCTCGCGACGTGAGGGGCGCGCTCAGTTTCGGTATTGCTCGTGCGTCTTCGTCACTTGTCGTGTCCATGTTGTTCGAGGAAAGAGTGCCGGTGCATGCCGCGCTAACTGTGTCAC
This sequence comes from Amphipyra tragopoginis, assembly GCA_905220435.1. Taxonomy (NCBI): domain Eukaryota; kingdom Metazoa; phylum Arthropoda; class Insecta; order Lepidoptera; family Noctuidae; genus Amphipyra; species Amphipyra tragopoginis. The sequence goes on from HG992011.1 coordinate 11,279,842, forward strand.
ACTCCAGACTTAACTCACTTTTATATGAAGTAGACTTCAGAGCTGGTTTCCAGGCAGGAGGCAGTGTCCAACCACCATCTCTATTAAAATTCGGATGACATGACGGCTGATTTCGATGGCTTCACGTACTTTTCGCGGCACGAAATATCTATAAACAAATATCATCTGGTTAGACTGGAAGCTGGCCCCAACATAGTTGGGAAAAGGGTAGGCAGAACTAATTGCTTGCGATCATCAATCCCTTCCCACGCTTTCGTGGTGATTACGGCAATATCATATTATGATTGTTAATTGTTGCGGTCAAAAGATGAACCATCTTCAGCGGCAGACGTGTATGGTCTGATGATTTATGATGACGACACAGGTGGACGCTGCTGCATAACTAGAAAGAAGGAAAATATCGCCGGGTTAATTCAAAAACCAACTAGGTAACTGCTCAAATCATGACTTCGAATAGGCATGTTGACAGCATCAAGAAATTGCAAATCTTATTAGTCCGCCAGTTAGAGTTTTGAAAAATAATGGACACGTATTTTTTCTTTTGTTAAATCTATGAATATTTGGAAAGATAAAACGCATCAAAATTCGAGAGTGGGGGCTTGTGACGTCAGAAGCAAGTAAAAATTGTACTGGCTTGTGACTTTTTGCCAATTTTAAAAGTACCTATCATATCTTCGTCAATTTTGGTTTACGTAACAAAAGAAAAAATACGGGTCAAATATTATTTTTTGATAATCTAACTGACGGACTAATTAGATGTTTTCAGTCAAATACCCTATTATCGCGTTTTGAAAGTTTGTGCCTTAAAATTTCATATAGGTACTACCATATACAGGATGTAAACGAATTCGCGTAATTCCTTCAAACCACATAATCTATTAATGGTATAGATTAACCCCGCACGGGATTTAGAATGATTAAAAATTTTAAAAAACTTTTTTTTTCCCAATTTTTTTTTTATGTCATAGATAATTTCGGTGCCATGCATAAATGAATGAAGGCACGGCGACACAGCTGACGGGCACGAGTAGCGCGATATCGCTCTACGCAGTCAGTTAACTTGGGACGCTAAAATTACTCAGATACAGAATACCATGGTTCATTTTTTGAAAACTTTTTTTTGTTGATTCTGAAAAAAACCCATGCTGGGTCACTCAGTGTCACCAGTAGATCACGCGATTTGAAGGAATTACATGAATTCGTTAACAGCCCTGTATAAGATTGTATACGAAATTTTAGGACACAAACTTAGATAAGATAGTATTTGAAATTTTAGGACACAAACTTTCAAAACGCAATAATTCGAAATCATGAGTAGGGCAGTTTGTTGGTTTTTGAAATAACCCGGCGATGTGTTTATTTGCGCCGACACAAGATAACAAAAAAAAACTGCTACGAAAAATATGCTTCACTTCAGAGTAAAACGGCCTTCGCTCTTCATTAGGCAGTGACAAACGTACGAAACAGAGCCACATCGCTGATTTTCAGAGACAGCAGATGATGTCGACGAGTGCAGTGTGTGAAGAAATAAAAATAAGTTCAATTTAATAAAAATAATTAAATACACAATAAATAAGCGGAACAGTCTTTTTGAAAAAAAACGGGGCAAAGTACTGAAAAAAAAACTAAAATTAGATCTAATATTTAAGTATGGCAACATTTGGTCGCGTCGACATCGTCGCTCATCTAAGATCAAGTATGACTAGATGGAACATTTTTAAAACGAAAAATTTGCTCTAGTTCATCTCTTCACTCTAATGAGAGATGATCCGAGGGAAAAAGAGACGAACTTGCTGTCATGAGTATACACGTCAAACGAAATGAAGCTTAAATGAGTTGAAGATCCTGAATGCATTTATAATATGATTAGAGATGAGGCAGAATAATCTAGGGCCGGTATCGATACATTAAATATTTATTTCCTTAAAATTGAATAATTAATGACTTTCGAATTTGAAACGTTTTTGCAGCGACGTGACTATTCAAAAACGCTTTTCAAAATGTAAAAATTCCTTTCATAAAATACGTAATTAATTTAACTAAAGAACCACTCAAACTAAATACAGTTTACAATAGAACTAAGAATGCACACGACGTGAATGATGATAATTGACCAACGGCGTATCGTAGTTGACTATCGTTTTAACGCTTAGCAGACTGGAGCAGTGGTGGTCCAGAAGTAACGGCGCCAGCGCCACGGTTACCATGGAGTTTCTTGTCGGCTCATCTCCATAGGACTTACTTTTTGGAACCGTGCAACTAAATTGTCGAGACATTTCCTAAATGCATGTACTCTGCTTATTAGAAGAAAAAAAAACGTTGAATTTGAATTTACCGAGTTGTAGGTCGCGGGTTCGAACCCAGGCAGGCACGCACTGTGTAATTTGTTTTGTCACTGCTCTTAAAACTGTAAAGGAAAACGGCATGTCCAAGATCCAAAAAATCGAATACATGTGTCATCCATCAATCCACATTGGGGCTGCGCAGTGTATTACAGCCCAATCCCCTCTTTCTAGAGAGGAGGCCTGTGTCCCCGCAGTGTTGTGCTTATGCTTAGAAGACGTGTGACGTAACACTTAAGCTCACATTTTGATGTTGCTTATGTGCGGGTTACATACCACTGGAATTTGCTATATGCATAGGTAGGTATCTACTTACTCAATCACTCTTCTATATTTAGAGGACTGGGGTATAACAAAGGTGAGTACAAATTAAAACAGATAGCATTTGATCAAACACGTTTATTCCAAAATAATAAGAAACATTTTAAAATATAAAAATTAGATTACAATGAGCAATCTTCAACTTCAAGGAACCCGTGCCTAGGAGGGCATGTAAGGGCCAAAACACACTTAGCGTATCTTGCGCCATGTACTGCGCGAGATACGCGACGCAAAATACGCTTAGCGTTAGCCGCTAAATCTGCTCCCAACATAGTTGGGAAAGGCAGAATTGAACGTCAAATTCAAGGAATAATATTGTAGTCACAGTGGTCAAATACTTGAATAACCCTATCATTATGTAGTGGTTGTCCATGCAATTCAAATATTCGAGTATTCGCCTCATTTTACTGTTCTAATAGTAAGAGCTAAGGTATTCGAATTTTTTAAGTAATGGTTTGCCATGTAATATTCGAACGCAAGAACGCTTTAAGACACGCGCCTACGCGTATCCAATCACTCGGCGGGGGATGCTAACTAAACTAATTTATCCTCATTTTAACGGACTGCAACCTACTCCGACAGATCGGTTAGGTAAAGTTAGAATTATGACGACTCGGCTGTCGGCGGTGGCTGGCGAGCGGTAGTTTCGACCTGGTCGTAGATTACTTATGTAAGGCACCCCGACCGAATCGGTTAGATTAGGTTAAAACAAACGCGTCACACAAACGCGCGCGAGTTTAACTATGCCCTTTTTACTGGGAGAGCTAAAGCATGGGGCAGAAGCGTCGTCGTTCTCTTCTTCAAGAAGAGCGAAGACTTTATTGAAGAATTATAAATTTCGCTTCTGAGCCATGTCTAAAAGTTGTTTTCGAGAATTGTTATAAATCGTTTCGCGCAAAGATTCGATGAATTTCAACCACCGAAGCAGGTCGGGTTGGGAAAAAGATATGGCACCATAGACCACCGCTTTCATCTGTCATCAGCAATAAGTACGTCTGTCTCCTGTTTGTAAATTCATCACGCAAAATCTAAAGATCACCATTTACAAAACAATACAAAACAAAAATCCATGATTTTGTTAATGTTGGTACTTAATAACATTAATATTGTAGTCTTATACCTTTGTTTTGTTAGAAATAATTTCAAAACTTTTATTACGTATTTACAATTTACGGCTTTTACACTGTTTTTAAAAAACTATTTGATTTTTGATTTTGGCCTCCAATAACTAGCTGATCCTAACTGATTAATTAACTAAATTATACAAATCATTCTACCAACTTAGAAATCTTAGGGCCAAAACATACTCAGCGTATCTTGCGCAGTACGCGGCGCAAGATACGCGACGCACGCGTAAGTGTGGCTGTAGCCGCTGAAAATACGCCGAACATGGTTAACTTTACATCGCTCGAAACTTTACTCGTTCTAGGCCCCATTAGGCTCGGCCTATCAACGTACAAAGCGTGAAAGAATTTATATGTATACGCGTTATGCGACCTGAGCTGCGCCAGATACGTTCAGTGTGTCTGCAGCCTTATAACTATTTTGTTAAATTGAAGTTAAAACTTAAGATATTGATATAATTGAATCATTCTACAACCTTAAACCTAATAAATAATAACGTAGCTTACAAAACAAAATGTACATACATACTTATACATTTAAATATTAATTGAATTCCATGTAAAATAAACGTATGATCACTATAATTATGTACCTTTGATATTGATTGTTCTGGAAATATAGTGGGTACGGCATCACTACGTAGAGTTCTTTTTTTGTAACCTTCACGGTAGCAATCCACTCTAAAATGGAGTGAACATAATTTTGAGCACTGTGAAGGAGTCCAATTTTGTCTTCCAAGATTACGTACCCACTTATATCTGATTTTTGGTTCCAAAGGAAATCTAAAAAAAAACATTATATAATTACATTATAAATTATATAAATGTTGTACAATGATGTTCGCACTTATACCTAACTATATTTCTACTATTATCTTAAGCATTCACTTATAAATAGAAATATTTAAAGTGAACATATAAAGCGACTGAGAAAAATATCGATGTTGTGGAGCTTCCCTACTTGTGCGAGTAAAGGCAAAAGGTAGATGATCTGCCAAAAACTCTTTGTAAAATACAACAATGTTATTTCTTGAATAAACTACGTTATAAATGCTTACTGAAACTTGATAAAACTTTTTGTGATTACTAATACTAAACCTAATTGGCTTAAAACGGCATTTGGGAATAGTCTTTTCGTAAAAATGAGTGTCGATAACTTACCTATGGAAAGATAACTTGCTATTCTTTTCACTTAAAACACTCATACGGCTCTTACAGCCGACTGCAACACAAGCCATATTTAATGGGGCAAGCAATGAACACACTCACTCAGGTCACAATGGCACCAAAAGAAGAATAATTCGATGAAAACTATGTAAGAGCTTGGTATAGTGCATTATACCAAGCTGACTCGCAATTGTAAATTTTGACGTTTAAGACGGAGTAAAAATTTTATGGTTATCTCTTTTTTCTTAATTCATAATTGTCATTTGAACAAAAGAGACAAAAAGTAAAATGACATTCATTTTAAAAAGGTTCTGTCTAGTTCACATACTTTGTCTAAGGTCGCTCATGCAGGCAATAACTTATTTGTGCGCACAGCTGTCAAAAAAATCAATTCAAACATCAATTGTCATTACTTGTACCACAGAGTAAGTAAAACCTTTTTTAACTTGTACTTAACCGGGCCACGCAGGAGCGCAGTGCAGCGCGTCGCAGCGGATACTTGAGCACGCGCCAGTAGCCGACCGCGTCCGCCTGACGGCTAAAATCTGCTGGAACCTGGGCGCATGCGCGCGCGTTCTCGTGTATCCGTTGTCGCAGTCAGTTTCTACCTGCGGTGTGGCCGAGCGCAACCGATCGGACGCGACGACAGCCGAGCGCCGCCGTCCACGTACGCGAGAAGCCGACCGGCTGCCGCGGCGTCCGAGCGGAGCTGACCGGCTGCCGTGGCATACTCGCGGATCTAACCGAGTTCCAAGCAGTGTAAATTCCACGCAAACATGAAACTTAACTATTGGATAGAAGCCTGAGTTTCCTTTAGCACAGTGTGAAATGCGCTCCGGCGCGTCCCGGAGAATAAGAACTTATCCCATACTAAAACAGCACCAAGATAATAAATCAATCATATTCAGCCGTGAAACCGGTCACCAAATCATATGAAATCCATTACGAGACGCCGACATCAATAAATATTATAAGGGTCTGTCTGGATGTTACCCGGCTTACATATTGGCCCAACATTGCAAATATTGCAGCCAACGTTTGTGGTTGTTGGGTTTCCATTGATGCGTTACCAATTAACTTTTCGACGAGGGAAGCGCGGCGACGAATACATCTAGATGTTTGTTCTTGTTTAAATAATATGCATTGATCCCTTACTATCAACTTTGTTTATTTGCGTGGAATAAGTACGGTCGGCGCCATAAGTGCAGTCCCACCTTACGGGCGACATTAGCTTGCGCGTTTGAGACGTCAGCAACGTGTAAGCGTATAAAGCCGAACAAGTCGCCGCATACGATTATTTCGTTGAACTGACACTGCACTAATGAACCCGAGTTTACGTACCAATAAAAAATACGGGGACGACAAAGCTTGCCACAGTTCAAAAATGGTAAATAATATTTATTTCTGTAAATAAATCTGTTACAGATACTTTTAAGTCAATGTAATGTTTTTTTTAAAGACTAGTTGGTGCCATTTCAAAATTAACTAGCTCTGACAAGAAAAACCAAAACAAATTGAGAGTTCCAGGTCTTTTTTAAATTCCAGATATTGTAGTATAAAACTATGCGAGTGTAACAATGTAGGGCAACGCCTGGAATGGCCTTTATACTATTAAAAGATTGTGAAGACCGACGAATGGTAGTCGGATTATAATTCAACTTGTCAAAATAATAAATGCCCCAAGTTAACGAGAAGTAGCAGCTTCACTAGTATCTATTATGGCTCCAGAAAAGATTTTCTTCATTGTTCACTAAAACAGCAATGGATGTGGTCCATACGCCAATACAAACCAACATCAAGGATTACGAAAATCGACAATCCTACATGTCGGGACAAGCACGGGTCCCATTTAAAATAGCATTGTAAACCGGGAGCTGGCCCGAATATTTTTAGAGTCATCGTAAAAAGACCTTTTTCGGTATTATAAATGAGTATCAAATAACGGTTATTTTTACAGGTTTCCGAGCGCTTTTGAAGTGGTAGCTGTGAGTAGAATTTTGTTTAAAAGAAGTTTATTTTATTTTGGGGATAGAAAAGCATTTTTTTTAAACATTAGTTGATCCTTAATCAATATCAACATCCCCGTAGAACGAAACTGAACCCTATAACAGAACAATTTGATAAAAAGGTAAACAATCTTTTGGTGATTATATATAATATTTCTGATTTATTAAAAAAAAAAGTATTTAAAAATAGAACAGAATTGAAAATAATTCTGATTTAATTTAAACAATATCATAATTTTTAATAGCAATTTCAGATGAAAAGACTCAATAAGATTGTTAACATTTACAATTCATATATTTACATGTAACACAGTTCTTTTCTCAATTCTCGATACATTCCTTTAGTAGGCAGCGCCACCTTCCGCCATTTCTCGAGAATTACACGTGTTAGAGAATTTATGATTCATGAACGTGTGGGACGAGAAATCGTAATGTTATTCTTTAAGCGTTTGACCCTTCGGATACGTCAACATGCTATTTCTGATGTGTGGAAATACATTGCACAGTATAAATAGAACTTGTCATAGTTTTCCAATATAAATATTTTTTCTTTCTTTATTTCCTTAAGGTCATTCTATCACATCTTGTATCTAATGGTTTTTAAACGTAAAGAAGGAATTCCGAAATTTCTTCAGTCAGGCGCCTTTTAATAATGTCATCTATACTCAATTCAACAAAGATGCGTCCTGACATAGCAGTTATTTCGTAAATTGTCGCCCTAAGGGGACTACTATCGAAAAAACGTAAACGTCAACATCAAAAACCGTAAAATAGCTATACTATGCATGTTTTTAAAAATATTTGATATTCTTTCTATGGTAAGAGCGGTTAAGCACTGCATCCGATCCGGATCCGTGAAAATAAGGAGATAAAAAACTCGGACCGAATTCGGATATTGCATTTTGCACTGCATCCGATCCGAATTCATGAAAATACTGATCAAGAGTCTAAAAAACTCGGACCGAATTCGGATATTGCTTACGCACTAATCCGATCTCTGATCCAATTCAGGGGCCATCTTTGGCATACGTCCGATTTGAATCCGAGGTAATGCGAAAGCGTTCATACAAACAGTACTTCGGCTACTTCGGTCCGTCAATATTTCTTCCGAATTGGAGACTCACGGATGACGGAGAGAAATCGGATGACGGATGTCGGATCTAGTGCATTAACTACCATACAAATAGTTCTATGACTACTTCGGAACTTATTTTCAAGGACTCGGATCGGATGCAGTGTGTAACCGCTCTAACGTTTTGTAGAAAAACTCCAGGACTCAGCTTACGTTGAAAAGGGTTAAAATATTCAATTTACAATCCGCTGCAAAATAAACGCATCACACTGACGGCCTTTAAAAGGATAAGCTGTGTGTGCCATTAAAATACACAAACCTTGTGCGCAAACATCCAGACTAAACATTCATCTTTAGATGCGTACCTATTCAATACCCTGGTGAGTATTGAAGTTTCGTCGATATGTGAAAACAAGACAAAGTCCATATGGAAATTTGCCAAAATGTTAATTGTAATCCGTTTCCTTAAAAATAATTTGAATACATGTATATACAGGCTCTAAACGAATTCGTGTAAATCCTTCAAACCGCGTGATCTACTGGTGACACTGATTGACCCTGCATACGTTTTTATCAGAATCAACAAAAAAAAGTTTTCAAAAAATGAACCATGGTATTCTGTATCTAAGTAATTTTCGCGTCCCAAGTTAACTGACTGCGTGGAGCAGTTGCAGAAACAAAAACAATAAATTAAGTATATAGTTTTTTAGTGTTTATATAATTACACGGATTCCTGTAATTCCTTAAAACCACATGATCTACTGGTGTAGATTGCCCCTTCACGGGAATTAGATTGATTAAAAATGAAATTCTTTTTTTTTCATGCGGTAGTGGTAAGTAATCGTATCTAAACCACCGTATAAGGATTCAGTAAAAAACTAAGTTTTTTTTTGCTTTAATTTTTTTTAGTTAACATTTCGATGCCACGCATAAATTAACGAAAGCACGGCGACGCGGCTGGCGGGCACGACTAACGCGCTATCGCTCTTTGCAGTCATTAGGGGTTCTAAAATAACTCAGGAATGATTTTATTTAGAATTTTTTTTACTTGATTTTTTAAAATACACATTTAGGGTTAATATGTGTCACCAGTAGATCACGTGGTTTGAAGGAATTATATAAATACGTTTCACCCTAAAAAGTTCCAAAAAAAAAATGGAACAAAATTTAAAATAAAAAATGTTCCCCTCTTGACATTGAGCTCGGGACACATTTTATTATTATATGTATCATACCACATCAAGGTCAGACTCCCGGGCTACGATACCCGGTCAGGTACATAAATCAATGTATGACAACTGACTCCATTTGCTTATTCATAATTTCGTTATAACCTTAAAAAGCCGGTAAGCCTTCACCGAATTCTGATTTAGTATAAATGGTATCCATTGAGCAAATGTTTGGGTGTTGAAATTTAATCGAAGTTTCATGTAGGCTTTTGATAAACAGTTTGAATTTCATTTCAAATATTGTTTTATTAATGACAACTTCAAAATGTATACTTAAAACATTTAAATAAAAATTAAACATAAATCATTAATTTTGTAAACATATAACTTACAATATTTTATTAATTTAACATAGGTTTCAAGAATTTTATTCTCATAAGAACTTAAATAACAGTTCACTTAAAATTAGATACAAAGTGCTTTTATTACATCTAAACTAAATACTCGTAGTAGTTACCTTTAAATTGTTATATTATACTATATATTATAAATGCGAAAGTAAGTTTGTTACCTTTTCACGCCTAAAACACTGAAGCGATCATCCTGAAATCTTGCATATACATTTTCAGGTGTACAGAAACGGACATAGGCACCTTTCATCCCGAAAAAAAGTACTGTTCTCGAGGAAAACAACAATAACGTTCATAAATGACGCCACGTGTCTTTCAAATCACGATTGAATTATATTTTATAGAAAATTTAGTAGTGTGTTAAGAGTTTTTTTGAGCTTAGTTAACGCAAGCGAAGCCGCGGGCAAAAGCTAGTAGTATAATATTATAATATTTGCCTGTGGGGCGTTGGCGACGTTACAGAGTGCATACATGTGTCTTAAGTTTTGCCTTAAATATGTTTATACACTTCTTTAAATCCCCTGGTAAATTATTAAATAGTTGTGCTTCCTCAACCAATATTGTTTTCTTGCCGTAATTAGTCCGTGCACGTGCGTACAGTCATTAGTTGAAACCTGTTTTTACTTCTTGTGTCATCAACATCCTAATACTAAATCAAGCGTAATATCACTTTTTTCTTCATCACTCAGCCGAAAGACGTCCACTGCTGGACATAGGCCTCCCCCAAGCCATGTTGGGGGGGGGGGGGATGTTCACGGCTCACGGCTCCCGGCTAACCTCAGCCGCTCGCTGTGACTTGGAACACGGAGTGAGTTAGTTGAACTACTAAATTAAAACGCTTCACAGAGGTGAACTAGTTCACTCGGCTCACCTAAAGTGAGCAGTTCATCTGGACTACTCGCTCATGAGTTGCACAAGTCTATTGGCAATGCATTAGAAATCCTCCCGGTGTTGTAGGTGTGTATAGGCAGCGGTAATCATTTTCCATAAGGTGGGCCGGCGTCGGCTTGTTTGCCAACTTTATTACATTAAGATTGTTAATTCGCGTGTGGAGAAACTAGGTGTGGTGTTCCTCCAACCAAAGGGAGGATCCTCCAACCATGCGGAGTCTTGTGCCTGGCGGGCTACTGCCCAACGGTTAATGTTGGGCGGTTGTATATATACAATCTTCGTGTTAAATCATGATAGCGCGATGTAGGAACTGTCAACTATGAGAGTTGTCGATATTGTCGCTGTAGTCGTCTACACCACCGGTGTGTTGCGTAGTTCGCATGTGGCGTGGATAGATGCCGCCACACGCACTAAGTACTGTTCATCACAAACCTGGGGTATTTATTTATTTATATTTTTCATTAAAATAAAAACGTTGCGCCACACTAGGATTTTTCCTGTATCGTGGGTATATTTACAGACACAAGTCTGCACATGCACAAACACCCAGATTCGGAACAACTATCTGTAGGCCATACAATTTCTCCCGTGCGGGAATGGAGCCCACGACCCGTAGCGCAGAAACCGATCGCCCAGCCTCTGTATCAAACGTGTCGTCAAAATTTGAACTGTCTTCTTAAATATCAGCAATAGCCTCGTGCAGGAAATAACTCTTCCATTTTTCCTTTACCATTTTCTACCCTTAAATCATCTATATCTTCTATCTATATACAAGCTTAGTTTTAGTATATACTAAACCTAAAACTAGTTTGTTCAGAATCACTAGGAGAATCGATTGACATATTTTTACACATTTTTTTTTTTTCAAAAATTTAAATTTTGTTTCTGTAGTTTTCTACCCATAACAGTTGACGGGAATAGACACCTTGAGGCTTGAGACGGTCCGCTCGGTCAGTTTCCGTGTATTACTAGACAACCCCTGCATAACACACTTTTTTAGGGAACTTAACGCGACTTAAACTAAGGTGTAACTTGGAGATTTACTAAAAAAAAAACACATATTCAGGCAGTTCTGATGAAAATCTTGTTGGGGTGTCTCGGTTTTCGTATAAAGTAAAAATAAGGTTATAAATAAAAATTAATTGCTGTTCGTTAGTCTCGCTACAACTCGAGAACGGCTGGACCGATTTGGAAATATTTGTGAAAGTCCAGGAAAAGTTTAACTAGTGAGAAAATATGGAAAAGTTGCGAGGAAAATAGTAAAAACAACAATTTTAATTTCCCATACAAACTGTTCCTACCTGTCAAACATTTGATGTTCGTCCCGTTCGGTACGGTAAACTAGGGTCCCCTCAAAGAACGTAAGTAATTGTATGTGGCTTGCTCACGTGTAGGGAAACCGTCTGACTTTTCGTGTACGATGGAAAAACCAAAAATATTGTGTATCCAAAAGCACTCCAATAAACATATTTTAAAACTAAACACTTTTTCTTTACGTGGCATTGCAACGCTTGCCCGGTACAGCTAGTATCTGATAAAATTCTATTTCCTCAAAATAAAAATAAATTACATTAAAATTAAACATTAAAATTCAATTTATTTATCTAAAGTGAAATGAAACATTATTTATTTTAGGTTTGCCATTCAATATCGAAGATGGTTCCACGTTATTTGTCAAGCAGTTATGACTTGGGATATTGTTTACCCTCCAGTATCGGTATCAGTCGGTTGGCGTATTTACAAACGCTACTTTTCCATGTCCTTACCGGTAGTCGAAATGGGGTAGAGATTTTTATTATTATTGCATAAGAACTGCTATTTCTATAAATTCCTGAAAATCTGTAAAACCACATTACTGGTATAGATTAAAAACGCACAGGATATATTTCGATAAAAAAAAAATGTCTTCCGATAAAACACCTGATAAGGTTTAAAAAATAAATATCGCGTAGGGGTCATTCTATCATTACAGTTATAGCTAATATCGTTATGTCATGATTGCGAGCAAGGTAAATATAGTAAATAAAACCAACGTAGACTCTCAACCACTGAGAGCATAACTTATATTTGCGTTAGTGTTAATAACATGAACTAGATCACAATATATTTATTTATTTATTATTAATTTACCCAAGAATACTATAGTACAATAACAAGATATAATAATAATATAATAATAACAAGAATAATATATATAATAATAAGATCAGAAAATAAGGACTTAATTGTCCTTGCTTGCAAATCAGATATAGAAGGTCAGACTTCTTCAGCTGATCAACACAGAATGCTCCGTTTCGTCGAATGACCACCGCCTGTATTAGGTACGTGCGTTGATCCACATCGACGACTACCTTCCTTTGTCAACATTACCCAGTGTTACCCGCTATCGATAACAATCAATGTTACATAAGACAGCCCCCAAAAGCACCCGCCCTTCACAGCTTTCTAGTGTTTTTGCTGTGCCACATTTGGTACATACTTTATGTGGTGACCCTAATTTATCTCAGACAAAACGTGCTAAACCAACAGTTACATTTACGCTTCACTAGGTATTACACAAATAATTCCGTCTATCTGTCCCTCTACAAACAAAGTAACAAGTAATATTGAGTTGAAGCTCTCGAAATCAAAACCACAAATTGTATGTATTGATTTTGATATTCTTGATAACAATGTCTTGAGATTAGTAATTTAGTAATATTATTGGAATTCTACTCTGTTCAACGAAATATGAGTCCTGATCCTGACATAGCGGTAACTGCATAAATTGTTGCCGTTCTGGCGATATTACACGGTTCATATAAATTGATTCACTTAGGTTGAAAGGCGCAAAAATGAAAGCATGTGCTGTATACACAGCATCTAAAAGTGAACTACAAGTGAACTGTACCCCAAGTGTGAGTTTTATTCGTTAACTACTGTAGTTGCGTCACGCCAAAAATGTATAAAATTTAGGCTGCGGCTCTGTGCGCGCCCTTCAATTTACGCGCGAATATTAATTTATGCGTGGCATCGAAATGTTCACACAAATAAAACATTTTTTTTTGAAAAAAAATAAATTCTTAATTTTTACTGAATCCTTATTAGGTGGTTTAAATACGATCGGTAACAAAGCCGCATGATTTTTTATTTTTTATTTTTAATCAATCTAAAACCCGTGCGGGGCCTGTCTACACCAGTAGTAGATCATGTGGTTTTAAGGAATTACACGAATTCTTTAACATCCTGTATACAAGCTTAGTTTTAGTATATACTAAACCTGAAACTAGTTTGTTCAGAATCACTAGAAAAATCGATTGAGATATTTTTTACACCACTTTTGTTTTCATAAATTTTAATTTTGTTTCAGTAGTTTTCTACCCATAACAATTGACGGGAATAGACACCTTGAGGCGTGAGACGGTCCGCTCGGTCAGTTTCGTTGTATTAGACAACCCCTGCATAGCACATCTCAGTCATTTCACACTTTACTAGGGAACTTAACGCGACATAAACTACGGTGTAACTTGGAGATTTATTAAAAAAAAAAACACATATTCAGGCAGTTCTGATGAAAATCTTGTTGGGGTGCTCGGTTTTTGTATATACTAAAAATAACGTTGTATATAGATTATAATAATAACATACAACGTTATTTTTAGTATATACAAAAACCGAGCACCCCAACAAGATAATCTCAAAGAACTTTAACATCGTGGTTACAAGTAACACTGAACCACATACTAGGATACCCTGTGTCGTGAGGTCCAGTCTCTTTCCTCACAAGGTTTGTAATATTATTAATATTCTTTGTATGGTAACGTTTTGCCTCACGTTACACTGAAAAGGGTACTCGTAATGGTAGCATGAATCAAAGTCATTCCGTGCAAAATTCCCGGGAAATGCAAGCGACAAGCCGCATTCATCAAATACTAGGAAAGGCCGACATATACCGAAACATGTCGATTATGCCCGAAGTTTGTCGAAGCTGCGAGGAACGATTCGCAGCTGCATCCGTCCTTGGCACTTCATATGTCAAGGATTCTACCGTCCTTGGCATTAATCCGGATTCAACAAAGGTTTGTATGTATGTTGTGTCATAATGAGATCGCATATTATGAGAATACGAAAAGCGTTACTTTGATCGAAGCTTAACTATAACTACATTGCAACTGAACTTCTTAAGCTAGGTGAATTAGCCTACAGGAAAAAAATATTTTTTTAAATTGTGGTAACAAATATACTTGGTAGCAAATAAATCGAGCCCCTTCTATATTTTAACGTATAATTGTTATTATTTTTGGTACCTATTATGGAACAGATCAATTTGAAACACATATCGCCTAAAAGGTTATTTGATAACCTTTACAATGAGGGTAGTTTTATGTCAACTTAGTATGTAATCAATGAAACTAAAACTAATAACCAGGACACGTGAAAAAAGGAGTGGCTCGATTTATTTGCCCCAAGTATAGATGAACCTTTTTTGTAAAAAAAATAAGTACGTTTATATTGCCTAACTAATGCTGGCTTCTCACGGCGCGCGATATCACAAGTCGCGCCACGCCGGCCGATTTGTACGAGCGAGCACGCGCCAACAGGTGAGCCCGCGCTACCCGTTCTCACTGGCGCGGCGCGGCGCGCGTTAGTCCCGCCGGCCACGCTGTCGACCGACACCACAGTCCGAGACACGCAGCGCATCATGTCGCAAGAAGAAGAACGGTCTCACCGAACTTGTTCACCCGCACCACCCCGCGCGCGCTCGAGTCGCCACGAGTGCGCTCGCGCCGCGCCTTTGAAGTACCGACTCCGAGCTAGGGCTTTCAGTCTCGTTACATTTACGAGTCCCGGGAAAAAAAATCGAGACTTGGTGCGATCTCGAAATTCCCGGGAAAAACGAGACTTTCGAGATTATCTCAAAAATAGGTTTCTTAAGGCTAGGCATATAGGCAGCCCCGGATCTAGGGGGGGCAAGCCGGAGCCCATGCCCCGGGCGGCAAATTCAAAGGGCGGCCATTCCATTTAGATATGTATAGTTGGAAAAAATATGCTTAACAGAGAAAGAGCAGCGCTAGACCGGTCGTTATGGCGTTCTTTGAGGGAGGCCTATATCCATCAGTGGGCGTCTGATGGCTTAAATGATGATCATGATAAAGGTAAAAATATTGGCGGGCGGGGAGGCATTTTTTAGTTTTTGCCCCACCTCGAAAAAATTCAAGATCCGGGGCTGCATTTAGGCAGTCAATATTTCAATAAAGCACTTCATTAATCATACTGAACTTTTACAGACTCAAGTACAAACAAAATTAATAAATATTTCTGAGTTTTTTTTTTAATCTTTATAGTGGGCACGTAAAAAGCGAGGAGCATTTAATGTACTTTCAGAAAGCGAGCGAAAGCCCAGAATAAGTTATATGATGCACTGGATAGTCTAGCAGGCCAAAAAGACTTGTACCGGCTGGCTAGAGCTTGAGAAAGAAAGGCGAGGGATGTTTGTCATATAAGATGTATCAGAGATGAAGTGGGAATGGTTCTTTCGGATGATGAGAAAATTAGGAATAGGTGAAAGGGTTATTTTGAAAGACTGATGAATGAGGAGAATGACTGGAGTGGCGTGCTTGAGAATAAACCAACGAATGAGGGGTTAGTGAGAATGGTAAGTATGGATGAAGTGAAAATAGCAGTAAGTGGAATGAAGAATGGTAAGGCAATAGGTCCAGATGGAATACCAGTTGAAGTGTGGAAGGTATTACGGGTTGATGGATGGACGTGGTTGGCTTTATTCTTCAATAAGTTGTTGCTGGAAGAAGCCATACCTGATGAATGGTGCAACAGTTTACTGGTGCCCATCTTTAAAAACAAAGGTGATGTGCTGGAGTGCAACAACTATAGAGGAATAAAGCTAATGTCACATAGTATGAAAGCTTGGGAGAAAGTTATTGAAAGGCGGCTGAGAGAAGAGAGTGAAATTTCACAAAACCAATTCGGTTTTATGCCAGGTCGGGGTACAACAGACGTCATTTTCGCTATACGCCAGCTATGCGAAAAATACAAAAGTGCGCATAAAAACCTGCACATGGTGTTTGTTGACCTCGAAAAGGCATACGACCGGGTGCCTCGTGAGGTTTTGTGGTGGGCCCTTAAGGAGAAAGGTGTGCCTGGGAAGTATGTGCAGTTGATTCGGGCAATGTACAGTCGATGCAGTACCCAAGTCCGGTCTACAGTGGGTACTACTGACAGCTTCAATGTGGCTGTCGGCTTCCATCAAGGGTCGGCACTCAGCCCTTACCTCTTCTTGGTAATAATGGACGCTTTGACGTCGGACATCCAAGAAGAGGCTCCCTGGTGCATGCTGTTTGCCGATGACATTGTGCTGGTTGCCGAGAGTGGCCTAGAGTCCAGAGCAGATTGGAGGTGTGGTGGCATAGACTGGAGAGTGTTGGCCTGAAATTGAGCAGAACCAAAACAGAATACTTGTTTTGCGATTTTGGCGGTCTCTCTAGTCCTATGCCAATTTCTCTCGCCGGAACGCCCATACCGACTTGCTCCGACTTTCGGTACCGCGGGTCGCTTGTCCAAGGGGATGGCGGAGTAAACCGAGACGTAACGCACCGGATCAACTCAGGATGGATGAAATGGCGACAGGTCACTGGAATAACTTGCGACCCACGGATGCCTCTGAAGTTAAAGGGGAAAATCTACAAGTCCGTGATAAGACCTGTCGTACTGTATGGATCGGAATGTTGGGCCGTGAAAAAGACGGATGAAAAAAGATTGCATGTAGCGGAGATGAGAATGTTGAGACGGATGTGTGGAGTGACCAGAACGGATAAGGTCAGGAATGAGTATATTAGAGGAAGTTTGAAAGTAGCGCCAGTGACAGAAAAGTTGAAAGGGAACCGTTTGTCTTGGTATGGGCATGCGAAGAGGAGGGATGAAACGCATGTGACCAAAAGAGTTATGAGTATAAATGTGGATGGATGGAGAGGAAGGGGAGGCCAAAGAAAAGATGGATGGATTGCGTGAAGAATGATATGAAAGAGAAGGGAGTCAGTGATATCATGACGGGTGACAGGACGGAATGGAAGAAGAAAACGTGTTGCGCCGACCCCAAGTAACATGGGATAAGGGCAGGAAGAAGAAGATTTAATGTACTTTCAGAGGATCTGATTTTATTACAAATGTAACCTGCGTTAGAAAAAGCCCTCTCTGCTGGATGGAAATTAGAAACTTATAGCAATGGTATGGTATGTATTTCCGTCTGTCGCCACCATGTTGAAAGAGAGCTTTTTCCACATGGTTGTTTGAGTAATTTACTTCCATTTTTAAATTCTCCAAGTTCTGAGAAAAATCTCCGTCGAAAAGAATATTGCTGAATATTCTCGGTCGGAGAACATTCTCCGTGAGAGAATAATCTCGACCCATCACCTCACGTAACCGGAATAAAAAAAAATTGGTGGTTTAGTAGATTTTTTAATAATGGCAATTATTTAACTTATGTTTCAAAAGTCTCGTTACTCCCGAGACTGGAGGTAGCAGTCTCGAATCTCGAAAATACGAAAAAATCGTCGAGACTCTCGAAATTTTCGAGACCGAGACTCCCGGGATGAAAGCCCTACTCCGAGCGGATCGGACGTGCTAGCACGCGCTAGCCCGCGTCTCCTCGAGCCATTACCTTCACACGGCGCGTAGGCGCGAGCTGGCGCGGCGCGACTTGTGATATCGCGCGCCGTGAGAAGCCAGCATAACAGAGACAGACTAACAGAAATGGATTTACTAATTCAAAATTCCTACGAGACGAGCTTTACTTAACATCAACATTTCAGAGTGCACAAACGAAGCTCGAGAATAACACGAAACTAAAATACAAATATTGGAACTTCACACAAACACAAATTTAATTTTATAACGAAAGCTTGTATTAACTGCTACGTGAATAATGTACACATAAAGCTACACAAAACCAATTTATCTTGGCGTCGCTTTGTATAATCTTTTCGCACAAGTAACGGTCAGCTTATACTGGTTTTGCATAGCTTGAAGTGTAGCCGTGTGTACTATTGAAATAATAGAAAAGGTTTTAGTGGTAATGATTTGAAGAAGTTTTAATGTACGTACCTATGTGACATGTCAATTACGGTGAACATTGGGTTTATTTTATCGAATGTGATTTGGAACGAATGGGTTTAAAGAATTTATTTCTCATAAGAACATGGATCACTTAGGTACTGTGAGATACAAGTAAATAATGTACGTATAATAGTAATATCTCTAGTGTGTTGTTTACAGTTAAGTGCTTATATCGGGTGTAAAAAGACCCACGATAACGAAAACCACGTATTCTACCCATCATTGGGACCATTTTTTTCTTCGAGACCATACCTGGGAAATCATTGCTTTTGGAGATATTGAAGGTCAAAGTACACTTTTTTTTTGTTTTTTCCAAAAACGAATTCCGAGTCATAATACTAAACTTTCTTCCATACAAACATTATCAAAAATTTCAGTTTTTCCTAACAAATTACGCATTTGAAGTTACAAAAACGCAATGAATATCAAACGCACACGACCGCCTTGGCTCGGCTGTGTGGCCGCTGTACGCATGCAAACGCGCGGCATCGCCACAACCATAATTTTCGCGCTACAAAAAAAAGCGTTTTTTTTCATGCCAAAAAATAAAAGTCGTTTCCCAGCAATTATTTTTGGTCAATGTAATTTAGTTTGATGTACAGAGTGCGTAGATTTCGGCTATGCGATGGGTCTTTTTACACCCTGTATATTATACTACATCTAAACTTAAATAAAATAGAAATTTTGATTTATGAAACATAGTTTGTGGGATTGAAAATATGAGGAGGGTACGCACGGCTACAGATCTAGCTATAGATTTCCAGTATAAGTTGATCTCTCATTGTATAGGATTTCCTTACAGTGAGAGGTCAGTGTAAACTGGAAAATATAGCTTGATGTGTAGCCGTGTGTACATACGCATTATTAAGTAGCTATAATTATATAATATAGCCAATGCTGTACTATTATTTATTCTGTGGCCAATGGTTTAATTTACCAAAAGCCTCGACCTCACGAGGCTCTTGTTGGGGGGCTGGATCAAGGGCCTGATACAGAAAGCGGTATTTCTCGACGGCGTATATTGTTACCACCGGTAGCTTGGACCCTGTTCGCGATGCCACCATGCCGCTATTTTTAAAAGTATACAGGGTGTAAACGAATTCGTGTAATTCTTTTAAACTACATGATCTATTGGTGGTATAGATTAACCCCTCACAGGTTTTAAATTGATTAAAAATAAAATAAAACTTCTTTTTTTCCCAAATAAATTTCTTATGTGATAGAAAATTATGATGCCATCCTTAAATGAATGGTAGCATGGCAACACAGCTGACGGGTACGACTAACGCGATATCGCTCCTCGCAGTCAGTTAGCTCGGGGCGCTAAAATTACTCAGATAAAGAATACCATGTTTCGTTTTTTGAAAACTCTTTTTGTTGATTCTGAAAAAACCTATGCAGGGGCCTAATTCTTCTAAAATAAATCTTGATAAATCACAACCGAACCAAGGCCGAACCGTTCGTTCAGACAACTGTCTGAACGAACGGTTCGGCCACTCTCAATTCGGATTCGGAGAACTCTCAATTTCAAAAGCTGTTAAATTGTTTGACACAAAAAACAATATCATTTTGAAAGTTTTCGAAAACAAAAACTGACTGACGGTTGTGGTTCGATTGCGTTTGGCAACAATTTATTTTAGGAGAATTGGGCCCCAGGTTCAATCAGTGCCACCAGTTGATCACGCGCTTTAAAGAAATGACACGATTTCGTTTACACCCAGTATATGGTTTTTTTATGATATTTTTTTTTAAATATACTGAAAGGCTAGACTATCATTAGCTGTACACCTTTTCAAGCTGATGAGATATATAATTGCATGGCTTTATAATACCAGCAATGAGCAAGCAATCAGAACATGAACAGCCAGTCAATTCGAAAGGATATTACATCCAAACAGGAATGAATTTGGAAATTTATTCCAATATTGAGTGTAAAATCTTTGATAGAGCTGTAAATAGAAACGAATCGATGGCGAATGGAGGTAAATATAACATACAGTTCGTATAACGAAGTGCAAATCATCAAACTTGTTGATGGGTGGATAGTATAATATAATAGTACACTTTTTAGGGTTCTGTAACCAAAAGGTAAGACGGGACCCTATTACTAAGGCTCCGCTGTCCGTCCGTCTGTCACCAGGCTGTATCTCATGAACCGTGATAGTTAGACAGTTGAAATTTTCACAGATGATGTATTTCTGTTGCCGCTATAACAAAAAATACTAGAAAACAGAATAAAATAAATATTTAAGGGGGCTCCCATACAACAAACGTGATTTTTTTGCTCGTTTTTGCTCGATGTTGACGGCAACAGATAGACGCTTGAAATATTCACAGAATATTTAGTTATATATTCACTTTAAAAACAAATAATTCAATTAAAATAAAACAAATATTTAAGGGGGGCTCCGGGGCTCCCATACAACAGACATGATTTTTTTGCCGTTTTTATATACACTTCTCATCAAAAAAATCGAAACACTTCCGAAATTATCTTTGTGGCGACAATTAAACAAAAAACAAGCATTAATTCATTATAGAAAAAACATAATTTAGTAGCTGGAAGTTTGGCCTTTACAATGGTGTACGAAACTTCCAAAAAATTGTTTTTTTTTTTTAATTTTTATCCTTTAAATGAATGGAACATTGTTTTGAGATAAACGTGTGTTTAGAGTTGGAGTACATTTGTCGTGCAAAAAACGCAAAATCACGCATTACTTTAAAAATTTCTGTTTGTAATTTGTTGATTAGGGTCTGTGACGTCTAATAAAAAGTTTTTTTTCTAACACAGATGCATACTTCACCCGCAGCAGCCGCCCAAGTAGTGGCATTGCTGGATTCTGGGACTAGTCAGCGTGTTGTGGCTGCAAGATTGCATCTAAGCCACTTGTCTGTTCAAAGAGTGTACCGTAACGCTATTGGGAGACTGGTTTATTTACGCGCCATCCAGGATCTGGTAGGAATCGGGTCACTTTTGAGTGAGACGGCCGATTTATTGAAACCGTTTGTTTGCAAAATCGACGCCTTCGCGCTTTTCAACTGCAGCAGCAGCTCCTTGTTGTCCGAAGGGTGACTGTAAGTGGCTCTACAATTTGAAGAAGATTGAAGGAACGTAGACTGGTACCACAGAAGCCAGCTAATGGGTCAAAATTAACAACAGACCATCGAAGAGCTCACCAAAAAAAATCGAAACACCTCGCAAGTTTTTGTTTTGAATGGATTATTAGAAAAACATGTTTTTTTTTTAAATAAATACTAAATGCCATTTAATAGTAGGTAGCATAAGGTTTAGAATTCCTTATGTTGATGTTCCATAATTTTACTCTCGTCAGAAAAGAGAACCTTGCTCATTTGTAGGTTTGAACAATGTAAGTGCACAAGTGCAAAGTTAAGACACGCTCTTCGATGGTCTGTTGTTAATTTCGGCCCATTAGCTGGCTTTTGTGGTACCAGTCTACGTTCCTTCAATCTTCTTCAAATCGTAGAGTCACTTACAGTCACCCTTCGAACTACTCGGAACTGCTGCTGCAGTTGAAAAGCGCGAAAGCGTCGATTTCGCAAACAAACGGTTGCAATAAACCGGCCGTCTCATGCAGAAGTGACCCGATTCCTACCAGATCCTGGATGGCGCGTAAATAAACCAGTCTCTCGATAGCGTTGGTACACTCTATGAACAGACAAGTGGCTTAGATGCAAGATTGCAGCCACAACACGCTGACTAGTCCCAGAATCCAGCAATGCCACTTCTTGGACGGCTGCTGCGGGTGAAGTATGCATGTGTGTTAGAAAAAAAACTTTTTAACAGACGTCACAGACCCTAATCAACAAATTACAAACAGAAAATTTTAAAGTAATGCATTATTTTGTGTTTTTTGCACGACAAATGTACTCCAACTCTAAACACACGTTTATCTCAAAACAATGTTCCATTAATTTAAAGGATAAAAATTGAAAAAAAAAAAAAATTGGAAGTTTTGTACACCATTGTAAAGACCAAACTTCCAGCTACTAAATTATGTTTTTTCAATAGTGATTAATGCTTGTTTTTTGTTTAATTGTCGCCACAAAGATAATTTCGGAAGTGTTTCGATTTTTTTGATGAGAAGTGTATAATGGTGCGATAATGCCTTCGTGCGCGAGTCCGACTCGCACTTGGCCGGTTTTTTAACAATATCCACGCCATCCACTTATTTTTATTTCTCTCGAATTACATAACCTCTTTTTTTTCTGTAGTCCGTTTACATAATTTACATCCCCTGTGTTTACATTGTGCAGCTGATCTTGTAGGATGATGTAAGTAAATTATGTTAACCAACTATAAAAAGAAAGAGGCTGTACACGGTGTCTCAAAAACTAGTGTCAAGCGGAAACTATTCAATCAGTATTAATTACTGAAGACAACCCCTCGGTTCCGTCGTTCAAAGAACTAACTCAAAAACATAACCCTATCTTTGCTGTCGCGCAGTCGGGTAAAAACTAGGCAACCTCTGCGAACGTCATGATTCTTTATCAAATTAGATACTTTTATAGTTATCACAAAAATTACATACTTTCAATTTAATATTTAATTTTGAAATCTCAACAAATTCTTTTTAATATTTGGAAATCATGACATGAGGAAGAGCACTTGTTTGTTGAATTGCAATTCAAAACAAAATGCTACATACTGTATAATTTGTTCGCCATCTTGTCTGGAATTCCGTTCTATTTTCTACGTGCCTGCAGCTTGGGAACAGCCGGATTTGTGAGGCCGTGTTACTTGAGGTATTTTGTCACTATTTGAACTAAAATGTCAGACGGTACAACCAATGTGGCTGTCCCATTTCAAAACCTAGTAAGGGCTTAAAACGAAATTTTACAGGAGAGCGCATAAACGTTAAATCGGTCAGCCTTTGAAAAGTATTTATGTTAGGTTCTTCTCTCGTGTCGGCACTAGCTATACGAAAATAGCTCATGCTGTGGTGAAAAGATTAGCCAGTCAGCAAGGTTGGTAGCGGGGCTGACTACCCAGGATGCGCCAGACGTACTTAAGTATCGTCACTCGTGGAGGCTCTTTTCATGCAACCCTTTATGTTAGGTAAAACCATATGATTAAAGTGACTTACTAGGTTTTAAAATGATCAGAGGCTGTGAATGGCACTTACCAGGTATCGATGCTTAAATATATCTGCTTATTATGTGAGTTTTCAACGCTGGTGTTTTTGTATTTGGTAGAGACTTTCTAGGTTAGCAAGATTATGCAATAAAACATATTTTTTTTAAAGTGTCCCTTTCTAGGTAAGCAGCCGAATGTTTGAGTACCATTTAATATTATTTGCTATCTCAATTACAATATTCAGGATGATAAAAGTTTTCTATTTATGATAGAGTGGTGAAATACAGAGGATAGATGTCGTCATAAATTTTGAATTATTTAATGAAGTAATGATACTGTCTCGTTGGTCTAATGGTGGCAAGCGCGACTGATGAGCGTCAGTTCCTGGATTCGATCCCCAGGTCGGGAAAAGTGTTATTGGATTTTTCCATGTGGAATTATTCAGTAGCAGCCCGGAGTCTGGATTTGTGCCCGATTGATGGCAATAGGCTCGCCCCCTATTACATGGGAGTTAAACATAATGGCGAAATTAGGGTGTGCTATACACCTCTGCTCAACCCTTCGGGATATACAGGCGTGATATTATGTTATATCTTTTTTTTTAAGGGTGCAAATCATCAAATGACTGGTCGGAGCGGAAGAGAGTGTCAAACTCTTACTGACTAAAACTCATCCGTGTTCGTCCTAGTGCCCTTTGCGTTCCAGGGCCGCGGTTACTCTTTAGAACAAATTCCGCAACCGTGGATTATGTTATATTATTTTTGTATCTCTCTTAAGTCACGGCTCATCTTACGTGCGGAAGATGTCCGGTCCTTTGGAAGGCGTACGGGGAACACAGGTCCAACGCGCAGAGGCCCCTTTG
This sequence comes from Amphipyra tragopoginis, assembly GCA_905220435.1. Classification (NCBI taxonomy): domain Eukaryota; kingdom Metazoa; phylum Arthropoda; class Insecta; order Lepidoptera; family Noctuidae; genus Amphipyra; species Amphipyra tragopoginis. The sequence continues at coordinate 11,304,410 of HG992011.1, forward strand.
AGAACTTTAATCTAAAATGGGATGGGGCACCAACCCGGGACTATCCACGGCTGCACTATTGGAGTACAGTCATGGACCGTCCCAGGTGGGTGCTAAACTATTGTGAAATATGGTAAAATAAACCTGGTCTATGGGAGGGGGTGTTAAATGGACTGTTATATTATTATTATATTATTATAGCTATTATATTATTTGATGACCGATGTTAAGGGTAAGCCAAATTATTCCAGCTACGGACTGTAACAGAGTATTCCTCAACCAAAAAAAAGAACTATTCTGCTCACGAATTAGCAGAATAATAACGTTTAAATTGGGTTCAAACAAACCTCATTAACTTATGATCCTACAAGGCTATTAAGTATTTCGTAAAGGTATCATATTTAATTAATTATAACCGAGGGGTAATTAATCAAAATTCCTTGGCATCGGGTCAATTCGGGTCGTCGCTTGTTCACCCTTGTGACATTAAAGGCAAGGGAAATTGGCATGAATAGGCAAAATGTTGTGTAGGTGTCGAAGATTATTGAGACGGAAGGCGGAAGAAAGCAAATAAAAAAAAAGTATGTAGTAAAGTTACTTATTTTTTTAGTTTAGTTTTTTCTGTACATAATATTCTTTCCATCCAAAAAAGTAACTAACGAAGAGTTTCTAAGTAGAGTCAAAGCGAAAAAATAACTAGAACATATAGAAAGAAGAAGGGGGAAAAAGATTAGTCACTTATTGCGACACCGACAGCTTTATAACTAACATCATAGAAGGCAAATTACAAGCAAAGAAAAAACCAGGTAGACCAAGAAGAAAGTACACAGACCAATTGAAGGAAAAGACAGAAGTGATAACATACAGAAATATAAATATTTATTCGCAGCAGATACTCGTATGTTAAACATAGTAGATGTTACAAAAATTTATAGAGCTTTACAAGGTCTCACCTGTACAAGGTATGCGAAATTGAATTAAATAGGTGCTTAGTGAGTTTACAGTTATTAATATATTTTATAGTGAAAAATTCTGAGTAAAAAGAATATTAATAATTATAGTTCACTAGCTGTACCTGGCATGCGTTGCAATGCACTTTTTTCTACTTACTACCTACCTACCTACTACTTACCAGTGGCGAAGGGTGAATTTTCTTAAAAGGGAAGCCGGTCCAATTATTTGTTTAAATGATAATTAAAAATAATAGATACTAGTATTTTCCATATTTCGAAAGGGAAGCCGATAGGAATCGAGTTGTATGGAGCCTTCGCCACTGCTACTTACCTACTACCTCCTTCAGAAACAAAATAGTAACAAAAAGTTAAAACCATTTTCATGCATGCGGTAAACAAATGAAGAATATGGACATACTTACTGAGATAATTTCGTTTTTTTTTTAAATATCAAAATTTTCTTTCATATAAACCTTCTCCTGACAATTACGAACAAAACAAAAAAAAAATTGCGACTTCGGTCCAGCCGCTCACGCGTTATGCCGTGACCAAGGGAAATCGGAATTCATTTTTATATAATAGATAGTTAAAAAGAAATGAGAAATAAAAGAATTGGCTCTGGATAGAGAAAGATGGAGACAGCTACACCGACAAGTGCCAAGCATTTAGATTTTGGATGGTTAATAAAGTATTCATTACAGTTGTTGTTTTGCTTAGTGTTTTCCTAATTATGTTGGGGTCTACTTCCAATCTAACCAGATGCAGCTGAATGCCAGTATTTTACACGGAACGGCTACCATTGTACCTTCGCAACCCGTTATAGGGCAATGCCGATATCCTAAGGTTAGGTTCTCAGACTTTCGGGCTTCTAGCTACCCGTATAGGCTGTCATAGGTATTCGTTTGACACCGGGACCGACGGCTTAAAGTATTTAACATAGTATCTTGTTGAATTGTGTGCCTTGTGGCAGGCATATGCCTATGCAGCTACAACTCCAGAGCAAAAGAAAGCATTCTGATTGATTTTGTAAAAGAGTCACATCATGTTCAGGGTTAGAATTTCAACATCGTTAGGAAACCTGCACACGTGATGAACTATATATAAATTAAAAACTGGACAGTGTGTTTAGTCCGCCACCCGCACTAGGCCAGCATGGTGGATTAATGATGAACCGAATAGTGAATTTACCGAATAACCAAATGTCGAATATTATTCGGTTTGACGGTTTTACCGAACCAAATATTCAGCAGAATTATCCGGTTCCGCGCTCTGCATTTTCGACGCGAAAACAGGTTTATACACTCTCAATGCGGCCGGCCGGCTCCCAAGCGAGCGGTACCTCGCTACCCGCTACCCATCCGCTCCCTCGTTACTTTCAGTTCGTCACGAAACGTAACTAACACACGAATTATTACGGATACGGATACGCATAAAGTCAGTGAAGTTCTAACAGTGCGGAAGTCAAAAATGGCTACTTTACAAGAGAGTGAAAAAACTATTTAAAACGAACGTAACCTACGCTGGACGCAATATTGTTTTTAATTATCATTACAGATGAACTCTTTGATGATTTAATAAACCTTTGAAAATCTTAATAATCTTTTTTATTTCAAGTACTATTGTGTACCAAATAACTCGACCGAACATGAATATCAAAAATTTGCCGAATATGCTGAATGCCGAATACTAAACGAAATTCGGCGCATCCCTAAAAGTGACTATTTAAAATTTCAACAACACTATTCACCGTTATCCGAACAAAGGCCTAAAAACACGTCAAAACTCAACATCTACTGAAAGAACTACCTTTGTCATCCTACCATTCATAATTAATGATTTACACAAAGGAATACAAAGCGGGGATCGCTTCCATTTCTGCCCACTTTTCATTACTTGGCCACATTTCATATCTAGGCACAATTAATTTTAATGCTCACAAAGGAATTATTGTAGAACGCACGGTTGTTGAAGCGACACAAAAAGGGGGTGAAACGGATTCGATTTGGGTGTGTGTCGTGTTTTGTTATTGTATGCCAGTTATTGTTCGGTAGGGGTAATGGCCGACCTTGGGACCCCTGCTGCTCTTGAACTCAACAACATAACGTGGTATTTGATGGTTATTTGTGCACGAAAACCACCACATATTGCCTTACTATTTTCTATCATCATCATTCGGCCAAATGACATCCACTGCTGGACATAGGCTTCTCCCAAGCATCCCCACATCGACCGGTCCTGTGCTTTTTACATCTAGCAGATCCCCGCGACCTTCACCAAGTCATCGGCCCACTTTGTTTTAACGTGCCACACCAGAACATTTCGGCCCCATCGGCCATCCGTTCTGCGAGCAATGTGCCCCGCCCACTTCCACTTAAAAGCTCAATTTACACCACCGCGACGTCGAATGGAATGGAAGCGTTAATTTCGCCTCATAACGCTAGAAGACGCGCGAATTCGCGGGAGTGCTCGAGAATTCCGCGTAAACGCTTGGCACCGCACTACTGTAACCGCTACTTCCCGCGGATTCCACAGACGGCGCCGACAGTAGCTAGAGGAATTCTCGAGGATGCGCGAGAATTTCTCGGAAGACGCGCGACCTTTTTTTGGCTTGTATTTAGTTTGTGCTTTATACAATTGACATAAATTTCATTATGCTATGTACAATTTCGTTGCAAAAAGTCGCTTCCATTCCATTTTATTAAACTGAGCCTTAAGTTTGGCAATTTTTCGGGCTATATCAGTCACTCTGGTTCTTTTCTGATAAAATCACGCAGGGAAACTTCAAGCGTAGCCTCTTATTAACTCTCTTCCTCTCATTCCTCTTATTAACAAACAAACAGGCTTTCGGATTGTTGAAAAAAAGGTTAAAGGTTGGATATTGTTTAGCAGAGCGTGTGTAGAGAATGGGAATAGTTGGGGACTTAAGTTACATATTTACCCTAACTATGTAAGTTCTGGGTCGTCCCTTGAAGTCCTTATATTTAGTGTATTGACGGGAAAAGGGCATTTGCTTCGGCAAGCTTGTTTGTGTACCTAATACAATAGGAGTAAAATGAAATGTTACCTTTTACATTGTTTACTGTTAATGAAGTTGGTCGTTTTTTTATATGCTTTTTAACCATAATTATCTTGAATTTATCTATCTATAAATACATATATCTAAAACGGTTCTGTGACTGACTGAAAAACAACGTACCAGCCTAAACCACTAAAGGTAAGAAACATATGTTTCGAAGTAAGTAAAGTAATGCAAATTAAATCGTGCACTTTTAAAAATGGTTTTTTGAAATGACTTCCGCTCTGGACGGAGCGAAAGGGAGTGTCAGACTCTTACTGACTAAAACCCATCCGTGTTCCTCCTAATGCCCTTTGCATCCCAGGGCCGCGGTAACTCTATCGAACAAATTCCGCAACCCTGGCAAAAATTCAACCCCTTAGGGCTTGAAAAGGGGTATAAAAGTTTATATTGAAAAACGTATTCACTGCGTGTGAACTTGAAACTCTTCCACGCAAATAATAAAAACGTATTTTAAGAAGTTTTAAAACAACCTCTAACACGGGATGCAGTGGGGTGTGTTGTTTATGAAGGAAAACCAGAATCCCTGTGTTTATCGACTTGAAAGGCGGTATAGAATTCAAAATCCGCACAGACGAAGCTGCGGGCAAAGGTCAGTGATTAAATAAGGCAAGAAACATGAAAGAAAGGTCACAGCTTGACCTTCAATATTCCTTAACCACTGCACTCCATAGGAGCTAATGGAATTTTCTCATTACCCACAATATTATTTACTCAGCCATTACGACTTATATTTTCTATTTAACGTTCCACTTAATGACCGCCATCTTGGATGTTGTTACAACGTAAATCGTAAGCAGCTTAGCGTAATGAAGTCGATTCTATGGAGACTCCGTTTATTGATAGTAAATCGTGTTATACTACCCCACATCAGGATGCTATTCCTACTAACAAAACTGTTGCCGAACTGCAAACGAAACACAACCGTCACTCAGTTTTCGTTTACGTAAACTGTCAAAATGATTGGTTCGTTGTTGTTGTCAAACAATTCGACAGTTTTTGTAAGCAAAAACGGTCTGAATGAACGGTTCGGCTTCGCTTCGGTTGCGATTGATAAACGTTTCTGTTAGTAAAATAGGGACCCGGTCGCGTATTCAGAAACCATTGTGGTGCCCAAAACTGGGGTAATCTGCACCACGCAATGCTTTTGAATTCAATTTCTCCCGAAACCATTGCGTGGTACAGAGCTCCGACAATTCTGTATTGAACAATGGTTTTCATTGCACGGGTCTAACTAGATGCGGCTGAATACCAGTATTTTAATACGGAGCGCCTGCCATCAACCTCCGCAACCCAGTTAACTACTGGGCAATACCGGTATCCTTACGTTAGACCGGTTGTCAGACTTACGGGCTTCTGACTACCAGTAACGACTGTCATAGGTATTCGTATCACGCCCGGGACCGACCGTTTAACCTGTTGGTTGAGGGGTCTCAGTGTGGAACGCATGGTCACCCATCCATGAATTGTCCGCGACAAGCGCTGCTTAACCTTGTAAATCATGATCCGCGCGGTTGTTATTAGCCACGAGCTCCTCTTTTCCTCCCTCTAACCCCTAGCCTCACACTTTTTTTAATTATCTATACATTTAATAAAATCGTAATTTAATTAATAAAGGTCGTTTCCCACGATTCTATTACCACAAAACTAATCTCAAATCTATTGAGGTCAGTCCCGACTCTCCATGTTATTTAGGGTTACTCGGGACGTTAGGCATACAAATTCAGGTCTCCAGTAGTTTTAATAGAATAGAGAATTTTCCTCTGGAGAACTAGATGAAATTGATTTTATTACGTAAGCGCTACATTACTGTAGTGAACTGGGATTTGGAGAAATGCTGTAGGTACTAATCTTTGGGAGTAAAAGGTATTAATGTTTTGCATGTGGAAATGTACTGGTACACAAATACAATTGAGATTGACTATTTGAGATTGGGGTTTAATCTAGATCAGCCATACTCAACATGCGGCCCGCAGGCCCCGTGTTGCCCGGTCACAAAGGCAGTCAAAAATCTTTTTAAATGTAGCAGTTACAAGCCTGATTTAAATGGCATTGTTAAAAATAATTCATCATCATCGTCATCATTCAGCTGAAAGACATCAACTGCTGGACATAGGCCTCCCCCGAGCGTCGCCACATCGATGGGTCGTGTGCTTCTCGTATCTCGAAAATAATTATTAATCCTTATTTTGCGGCCTGTGTTATACGCTTTAATGTGTATGGGACCCGCAAAAAAGGTTGAAAATAGCCAAACTTTTTTTTTAGTTTTTTTTTTATCGAACTCGTGTAGAGAACTCTAGATAGTGCTTGATTGACTTGGTTTGCAGGCTTGCACATCTTTACAATATTTTTAAACACTGAAAATATCACTGATTGAAAATATTCCGAAAATAGAAACTCTCTACTTCTTGAATTTGCTAAGATTATGGCAATCGTTCTAGTAATAACATATCTCTTTGTGAATGAGTTTGTCCGAGGGAGTACTACCACCTTACCTAATTCTGCCATCAAGCAGCATTGAAGAGTATGGGTGCCGGTGAGTTTACAGACAAATAAGATTTTACAAACTTGTCTTTTAGGCTGGCAACGTAATTCCTCTCGATATTGGAGGCGGTGGTAACCTCTTTCCATTAGGGGGGACTTATCACGTCGGCCTGTTTGCCACAAAAAATGTCATAAAACGAAAACCTCACGATTTTTTTAGAGTTACACAATAGGGTATTTGACTGAAAAAATCTAATTAGTCCGTCAGTTAGATTATCAAAAAATATTTGACCCGTATTTTTTCTTTTGTTACGTAAACCAAAATTTACGAAGATACGACACTTTTAAAATTGGGAAAACATCACAAGCAAGTACAACTTTTACTTACTTCTGACGTCACAATCGGGGGATTGTCTCGAGTTTTGATGCGTTTTACCTTTCCAAATATTCATTGATTTAACAAAAGAAAAAATACGTGTCCATTCTTTTTCAAAACTCTAATGACGGACTAATTATATTTACAATTTATTGATGCCGTCAACATGCTTCATATCTGTATGTTCCCCTCAGCCAGTGAGATCAAGTTTCAAACTACAGGCGACCAATAACCAGTATCTAAACAATGAACTAACTTTGAACCGAATAGATAATTACACCTCAGTTTACCTTGCTACGTAGTTGAACTCTGTCGTGGGAACACCTCACAACTCACACAGAATAGTTCAACTATGTGCAACGTTTGTTTACTATCAGCAGGTTCCAAGTATACACTAAACGTCTACAAAGACCGTGCAGATGTTTATTACGCGACATCCTACGTGAGCGATCCAGAAGCGACGCGATGCGGCGCGGCGCGATGCGAAAACAACAAACAGTCGATACCGATTGAAGTGGCCTACGTGACGAAACGCACGTGGAGTGCGGTGCGGCGCGGTGCGAAGCGAAGCAAACGCGATCAGTTGGCTTGATATTTTCGCGCGAATACTACTGCGAGTGCTACTGAATAACGGCGGCGCGCGGCGGGCGGTTCGCGAGCTCATAGGACAAAGCCGCCGCTTCGCACCGCATCGCATTGAATTCGCGTGTCACCGCATCGGATCGTTTCGCAATTCGCGTTGCTTTGAACCGCCTACGTAAGACGCCGCGTTAGTGATGTAAGGAATGCATGCCTGCGTGATCATATCAGAAACGAAGTCATCCGCAGGAGAACCAAGGTAAGCGACGTGGCCCGATATCTGCGCCAGCTATGAACCGATTTTAATTATTCTTTTTTTGTTTGAAAGAATATTCTTCCAATGTGGTGGTCCCATTAAAAGGTGAAGATCTGATGAAGACAGACTTCGGAGGTAGACAGAGGAACTCGTCAATGAATCACTCGCAATGGAAAAATAAAATACCTTCAAAAACCATCTTGAATAAAAACTGAAAAGAGTGAAATAATTACCATATTATAAATGTAATAGTTAAAGAAATCGGTACCTTAAATTTGGTTCAGCGTGGATTAGCACCGGCTTCTGAAACTGTTAATTTAAATTTTATTTAAGAAGTAGGTTTTTTCAATAGTATTCGCTTGAAACTATACGAGAACACCAGGAAAAACTCTACAAAAAACACACACAAGGTCTTACATTAGTAAATCGGAAACCAAGGACTTGATAGACCGACATCAATCTTAATAGTTCGGGTAAGCCTTTTCCCATCGTGGTCATCAATTTAGCGACCCATGTTTACATAGTTTTACAACCAAAAGGAGCATTAATTCTTGGAACTACGTCACACGGGTACATACTTAGGCCGTAGTGAAAGTTTCTGGATTTTGATAAAGTAGAATAGAATACAATAGAATATACTTTATCGTACACCAAAATTGTAACATAGCTCTTTTAAAATATCATTTAGTGAAGTGTACAATGGCGGTCTTATCGCTGATAGCGATATCTACCAGACAACCTTTGGATGAACAGGAAAACAATGAATAAGATAGGGGGGATAGTCCGTGGTGTACTGCTGGAATATATACTACACACAATTCATAGACATAATACTTACATATAAAAATTATACAGGGCGTCCCACGACTTTGCCACATGGAGGGGAAGTACCTTAAATACTGTAGATAGAAAAATTTACCTAATGAAGACTTCATTTTTATTTTAAAAACAATACGAACTGCATTCAAAGAATTTTAAATAATCACCTGCCTGAACCGGGAATCGAACCCGCTAAATGTGAAAACAAAAAAATCTGTAATTTTATTGGACTAATCGAAAGGCTCGATCAGATACATTTATTTCTTCTAAATAACATAGCATCTAAAATAAAAGGAACACCATGAAATTTAACATTTAATTTAAAATTTTGTTCAGAATAATGAATAGCATTTTCTCTATGTCGTGCTTAAAACAACTGACTTTATGTACTACTTTCTGCTTTATTACTATTTCGAAGTATTATTTCAAATATTCACCATGAAAAGTAAATAAATCAACGGTAAACGAGGTTATTATAAGAGTTACAATTTGTATACAATAGGAAGAGACACATTTTGAGCATTTAATACATTAAATTGATTGTAAGTTGCACAGTTATACGTGTGTTATTATTTCAAATAAATGTTAAATTTCATGGTGTTCCTTTTATTTTAGATGCTATGTTATTTAGAAGAAATAAATGTATCTGATCGAGCCTTTCGATTAGTACAATAAAATTACAGATTTTTTTGTTTTCACATTTAGCGGGTTCGATTCCCGGTTCAGGCAGGTGATTATTTAAAATTCTTTGAATGCAGTTCGTATTGTTTTTAAAATAAAAATGAAGTCTTCATTCAGTAAATTTTTCTATCTACAGTATTTAATTTCTATCTACTGTATATACAGGGCGTCTCACGACTTTGCCACATGGAGGGGATGTACCTTAAATACTGTAGACAGAAAAATTTACTGAATGAAGACTTCATTTTTATTTTAAAAACAATACGAACTGCATTCAAAGAATTTTAAATAATCACCTGTCTGAACCCGGGAATCGAACCCGCTAAATGTGAAAAAAAAAACTGTAATTTTATTGTACTAATCGAAAGGCTCGATCAGATACATTTATTTCTTCTTAATTACATAGCATCTAAAATAAAAGGAACACCATGAAATTGGCAGGTTTGGACTTTTATTGATATAACATTTGACTCATAATATCATCAGAAAGGCGTGGTTAAAATCTTTTGGGTACCTCGGACCCACTGTGTATAGTTATAGCTTAAGAAGCAATACGCTTTACTACGAAATTAGTATAGCGTAGTCTGAACTGCACTGTTATATGCACTGTTTTTCAAAGTATTTTCCCTGACAATATACAAGGTTAGTCGGAAAGGGGGTACTAATCCGAAGCCCACATATAGTATCGCTGATGACTGTTTGAAAGCAAGTGTTAAAATTTCAAAATTCGATAATTTTTATTTCCATGTAAAATAATTTTTATTTTAGTTTTTTCAAAAATTCTTCGTCCCTACTTCAGTTACGAATTCAGAAAATGGAGCTTCTAATTCGTGACCCCAAATATGACCTAAAATGTAAACACAGCTGATCATAGCTGAGGAAAGATAGGTTTTAGCATATTTTTTTTGTAATTTTTGAAGAGCTATTTCTCTTAACCCTTAATTTGCAGGGTGGAAAAAACTCACGTATAGTGCAGGGTGGAGACCTAGGGACTCCCACATTTCAGAGTGAAAAAAAATTCAAATCACTATAAAAGTGCAAAAAGTTTTTATTACTTAGAGGCAACCTAGGTATCTAAGAATCTAAATTTAACAAAACAATTAGAAACGATTAATGAGTATCATTTTTATGCTTAATAATTACGAGTAGTGTCAAAATTCACAAAAAAATCGACATAGCAACTTTGAGCTCCAAAATCTCCACTTTTTAACAATAATATTCTTTATTTTCAACTTATATTAGATAAACGTAATGTTCTTCCTGACAAATAAAGCATAAACTCTTAAAAAGTAGTAAACACAAAAAAACGTGCAAGGCACTACTAATCCCTAGTACGATCTACATATTTTCTTCGAACAAGCCAAGCATATTGGTTTGCGACATGAGTTGCAAACAAAACCGGTCTCCCTTTCGAGTTTATTTGAACAGAGGAAAGAATATTTATCTTCCCTGGGTAAATTCTCCTATGTGCTATCCAGCTCAGCCGGAAAATCTTCTTGAAGAATCTTGGATATTGTGAAACGAGTTGGTCTGGACAGTCGTGAGTTGTACATCCGCGATATTTTATTTGATTCATTCAGGTCTTAGGCAACACCTTTCAGAAACTCGAGTCGAGTCTTGGACTTCCGTTTTGGGACCGATGAATCAGAAATTCTAAACATTACTACCAGTGGCCAACTGAACTTTTTGTAACGTACGGTGCAGGGTGGAGACCGAAGGACTCCAGGAGTCTCGATTACTTACCTTTGCGGGAAGCGCTCAGACACGTCCTCCCGCCACCACGTAGACCGTACCCCTAACGGAAGCTACTAGAACGCACAACACTGTATACGCGCTAAAACAAAAGATACAAACAAAATAAGTTTCACATGGAGTCCCTGGGACGTACCCTGCAAATTAAGGGTTAAACTATTGACTTTTGGGGAAAGTTGTAGAACAAAAGTTACTCATTATTATGGGTACTTTAACACCCTTTCGGATTAGTACCCCCTTTCTGACTAACTTTGTATAAACTTTTTCATTCTTTGAAATTCTTGGAAAAAGTTTTTACACCACTCTACTCGCTGTCATGCGATATCCATTTCAAACAAAGCTTCAAAACGTTCAGGTGTACGTGCAAAATATTTTGGTCTTAGCTCATGCCAATGTTCAATGTCATTTAATTATGGCCCCTTGCAAAAAAAAATGCCTTTTTCTCACCCTGGTTGAAAAAAGATTGGCCCACACTTATCTAGGTCTTAATTCACAAGCTCAAAAAAGAAAATAGAAATAAAAACGTTAATATGTTTCTTTATTGTCTGGCACGTTTTATTTTTCTTAGAATAGAATAATCTGCGAGAATGTCGAGGTTAAAGGCATTGTTATGGAATGAGGACAAGTAAAAATAATATAAAACTAAGAATTAATACTCGGGTGACATTTGGGGCTACTGAATTTATTAACGTGCCTCTACGTGTTTATTACTTTCTTTTTCCGTACCAAAATGGTAAAAAAGGAACCCATATTATGCGTACGTCTGTCTTTCACAGCTTCTATTTCAGGAATTACTAATGCTATCGACTTGAAATTTGAAAAATATTGAAATAATGCTTATCCATCTAGGTATGTATATTGCGAGTGAAAAAATTTAAGAAATATTTTTATTTTCATTGCATTAAAAACCGAAGTGGAAGGAAGAAATTTTAAAAGTTTTTGGTTTAAGATTAAAAATTCTGTATATGTGCGACTCCAAAAAAATTAAATATAACTTTTTATACGTTTCCTTAAAAGATACGTAACCCTCAGTGCGCGAATCTAACTCGCACTTGCCAGGTTTTATTTTTTTATTATTTGACATAGTCGCGTTTGGCTCTATTCGCACTTGATGGTAAGTGCAGACAGACTAAGATGGAGCACACGAATCCAAGTAACAGAGATAAAGATGGATTCCCCTAGACCCCTCTGGCTCTCACATATACACGACGGAACACAGTAAACTGCTTGGCGCCGGACTTTAGTAATGTGAGCGTGGTAGCTAGCCGAGCGTACCGTATAGATCCTACTACCAAGCGTGCTGGGTTTTGTTGAATCTTACAACACGCGTCTATCCTGGATCCAGGATCCGCGTTTAAATATCAAAATAGCTCCTCAGTCTATATGAACACTGTGGGTTGGTTACCACCCTCGGCGGGCAAGCATCGGTCAACCAGCATTCTAATTGCGCAACACACTCCGAAAAGCTTTGATTTTGACAGCTCAACAATTTCCATAGCTACGTAAGTATTAACAATCCGACTTCTCTACAGCTACATAGCTGTTGGTACACACCACGCAATGAATATTGTTTTTAACACATCAACTGACATGATTGATGTTGGAACGGTTACGTTACATAATTGGCTTGCTGGTGAAAACGAGTCATGACAGAATCGCAATACAGTAATTTAAAAGCGGAAATACAATGAACACGAGTTCAACGAAAAGCTAAAGCCGTGACAATTCAACAATACACATATTCTTCATTACCCTTTAACGTATCAAAGCTCCAAAAAATTCGTCAATTGATAGGTAACCTTTTCAATTTTTTTAACAAAATCCGCCCACATACTTTGGCACGTGTAACTTATACTGTGAAAATAATAAAGGTACGTTCAAATCTGCAGATTTTTCCGTGTCATTCTAAACTCTGAAATGGAATTCGAGATCAAAAATGTAAACAAAGAAATGTCACTGTCAAAGTGACATTTCAGGGGTAGTCAACATGTTCCTAAATACTCTAAGTAATATTATCTTAATTCCTAATGAAAATAAATCATTTTTAGTAACAAGTTGTTCATGGTTTTTTTTTTATTTGATATACTTTACATTTCAGTTGTTACAGAACAAAAAATAAAGGATCATTAAAAAAACAAAAAAATCTATCTGTGATTCGGGCTCTGACTATCTTGATGATAAAGAGTCAGAATCAGTTTCACTTACTGTAAACTGACTGAACTGTGTACTCTTCTTTTATTATATGTATGTTTGACACAATCACTCCACCTCTGTGACACGGCGTCGCCACATAAAAGCCCTCATCAAATATTTTTTATAATTTCATTCAACTTTCAAGAGTCATATGTTTAGACTCTTTAGACCAACTGCCAAATTGCCAGTATCATTAAAAAAAATGCACAATTTTATTTCAAACAGTTATGTTTTATTTTTAGATCGTATTTTACGCCACTTTAAAGCTGAAAACTGTGCGCAATATTTTTTTTTTTCGTTTTAGAATAACGTGTACAATTATAACACGACATTGCAGTACTTTACAGAAAACAGTTCTCATCGACACGGCACCTATGAGGAGGTTCCTGTCTTTAGAGCCCTAACCACCGATAGCTTGAACCTTGTTCCCGATGTCGGTGGATGGTATTTGGTATTTTTAAATGTAAGTAGTTTTTTTTAAACAAGATTATCTCGATATTTCGAAGGTGGGTATGTGGGCGGTACTAATCCGATTTAAAATTTCAAAATTCAATCATTTTTATTTCCATGCAAATGATTTTTAATGGGATGAAATTGAATGACCACCAAAAAAACAATCGTTACCCTAAACAGCCTCATCCAAAAAAAAAATAATATGTACAAATAAATGAAACCTGTACCAAAATCTTTTGGGCTATTTAAGTCATGCCTGCACTACAAAAACTTTTCATAACCCAAAAAGGCCACGCGTGCACCAAATTTTAACTAGCAAAGTTTTGTGTCATTACTACCCAAATATATCACTACGTTTGCCATAAAATGTATGCATATAACCAAGAAGACTGATTTATTCGTTAAGATTTTAAAAGGGGAATTATTTATCGGGCGGATAAATAACATATGGAAGACTGTTAATGAGATACTTTAATACTAAACCGAGGGGAATTAAAATATATTTGCGAAAAATTAACTTAACTGGCGATAATTAATGAATGATTAAAATTCGTAAAATGAGCTACTAGCAGTGGGAAACAGTTAATCTGAGCTAGCAACTAAAATTCCAAGTGTCCGAATTGAATACTAACTTGGGCAAAAAAAATACTGAGTGGGCGAAAATATACATTTCTTTACCCCGACACGGATAGGTTAGGTTCGAAGGGGATGATGGGGGCTAGAGTGAGCGAGCGAAGCGAGCGAACTAAGCCCCCGTCATCCACTTCGTGTTAGGTTACTTTAAACCCTGCAGACAGAAATAGGAGCCCCGCATAGCGGGGCTCCGTCGACGCTCCTTTGGAGACCCAAACAACCTTACAAACATACAACGATAATGTGAGTGAAATTTGTTCGCTTAAGAATGATTATGCTAAGAAGCTCAGCCTCTAATAAACATTTTACGGTAGTATCGGTGAACCTTTAGAACTTCATTTATATTTTTTGGGTAAACAATGATTTTTGTATATTAATTTACTTTATTAGGATAAAATTGTGTAACATATTTGGATGAAATTTTTAAATAAAATGCGAGTACATATTTGGTGCATGCGTGGCCTTTTTGGGTAGCTCAGCGATTATTCTGAAGATACTTGCCTTTTTTAGGTTAGCAGACTTTACGTTTATTGGTGATAATTTCATATTAAAATGGGGATTAAATTCTGGTAAGTACTTACGATGTTTTGTGCGTTATATTTCATTATATCTGGTGATTGCTTAAACCTAAGCCATTTTTAATTTAGTTCTTTCGAAAATTCTTCAGCCCTGCTTTAGTTACGAATTCAGAAAATGGATATTCTAATCCGTGATCCCAAATATGACCTAAAATGTAAACACTGCTGATCACAGCTGAGGATAGATAGATTTTATCATATTTTTATGAAATTTTTGATCAGTTATTTCTTTTAAACTAATGATTTTTGGGGAAAGTTGTAGAACAAAAGTTATTCAATTGTGTACTTTAATACCCTTTCGGATTAGTACCCCCTTTCTGACTAACCTTGTATAGAAATATAATTAATAAAAATATTAAACGAATAAACAAATCATTATTATTCCTGCCTCGACTGCCTCGTTGGTCTAGTGGTCGCAAGCGCGACTGCTGAGTATGAGGTCCTGGGTTCGATCCCCAGGTCGGGAAAATTGTTATTGGATTTTTCCGTCTAGAATTTCTCAATAGCAGCTCGGAGTCTGGATGTGTGCCTGGTTGATGGCAATAGGCTCGCCTCCACGGGACTCAAACTTAACGGCGAGATCAAAATTAAAAAAAAAACACTTAAACCAATATAGGCGCTTATGAAAAGTGGAATGTAGGTGCACGGTTCCAATTATTCGTTTCCTACGGAAAAGAGCCGGCAAAAAACTCCATGGTTTTGGTTACTCTTTAAAAAAAGAGGATATCTTTAACAACTTCAGTAAATACAGTACTATGATTTAGGATAGTTAAGAGAGAACAATGTAGTCTTGATCATAGACTTGTGAGTAATGTAATACCAAGTCTTGAGTACAAAAAATAACCAAATAGAAAAAAAAATAACACAATATGAATAATAGGTAGTAATTTACACAATTATATATGTATAACCAAGTCCAAACGGCAATTATATGTATGGGCAAATGAGGGTATACTATACACCTCTGACCAATCCTTCAGGGAATACAGGTGCGGTGATATGTAATCATTATTTACGATTCAAGATCATTCAAGAGACGACAAAATTCGTGACACATGTCTTGGCCCTCTATTTCGTGGTGCTGCACGCACCTTTACATGAACACGTCAGTCATATGAGACATAAATTATTAATGCTAAAAGCAGTTAATATTTTTGCCTTCACACTCAAAACATTACCTTTTACCTTTCTTTGGATAAAAGAAATGTTATGTTAACGTGAAGGCCCTAATTGAAAAACGTTTGCTCTGAAATATTAATGAGAGTTAAGTGCTAATGGGTTGTTTTAAGCCAATGATAAAATGGTGAAGACAAACTTTATGTTATGTTTGTGACACACTGTTGAACAAGAGTGCGTACTTTTAGGTTATGTATATGTTAATAAAATATGCTTTACAAAATGTTTTACCTTTAATGGTATATAAAATCAGCAGTTATATCGATATCGTCGATGGTGTCAGTGCAAACAACCTTAGCTATGCCGATGATATGGTGCTGCTGGCTCCCTCAATTTGTGCATTGCAAAAGTTACTTGCCGTATGTGAAAAGTATGCGGCCACACACGGTCTGAGTTATAATGTTAAAAAATCACAGTGCATGGTCTTCAAGGCGGGTACCAAGTGTCCAACTGTTGTTCCACCAGTGTTACTCAATGACATTCCTCTTAATCGAGTATACCAATTCAAGTATCTTGGGCATGTGGTTACCGAAACTCTTGGAGATGATGCAGACATGGAGAGAGAGCGCAGCGCATTGTCAGTCCGGGCGAACATGCTGGCCCGCAGGTTCGCTCGATGTACGGACGCGGTGAAAGTAACTTTATTCAAAGCGTATTGCACGTCTCTGTACTCAGCGAGCCTGTGGTTCAGATATACCCAAAGGGCTTACAATTCTCTGCGCATCCAGTTTAACAATGCCTACAGGGCGCTGTTACGTCTGCCGCGCTTCTGCAGTGCGTCAATAATGTTCGCTGAGTCACGCACAGACAGCTTTGATGCCACCTGGCGCAAAAAGACAGCCTCACTGCTAAGCAGATTGCGTGGGAGCAGTAACAGCATCCTGAATGTAATAGGCAATAAGTTAGACAGTCCACTGGTGTGGAGCCTCACCCAGAGGACTAAGTCTCTCTTAGTTATTAGGTACTAACATAGTTTTTAAGTACTTACTAACAATTTTAATGTAATTAAATGGATCAATGGTTGTCTGAATAAATAAATGAAATTATTATTATATTACAGTGTTAACATAAACAAAACAAAAGAAAAAAGAAGTTGTCATAGAATTTCGATGTTATCTACGCATGAATAGAAGCCCAGCGACACAGATGATGGGCACGAGTAGCACGATATCAATCCGCGCTGTCAGATAACTCGGGGTGCTGAACGACTCAAGTTAAGAACAAAATGTTTTTTTTAATACAAAAAAAAAACGCTGCATTGTCAAACTGTTATTAGACCACGAGGTTTTTGGAGAAATTACACAAATTAGTTTACACCCTGTATAAAAATTGTGTAAAGAAAAATGGCTAAGACTCGGCAAACCAATAAACTAATAAAACGAAGTCTTCAGGCTGGTCCTTGGGTACGGATCCTATTCTAGGTGGCCGAAAAATACCCGTTGTATACAAAAAAAAAAAAACTAACAAAAGTTCCTCAAATTAACGATTCAGTGTTAACGTGATATTGTGTCAATGGCTTAAAAGTCCAGACTGTGCTCTAAATACTAGCTCATTTATCACTAAATAGACAACTAAGTGGTCCCATTCGCTGGTGGTCTCATTCGTGACTGGTCCCATTCGCAACTGCTCCCATTGGGAACCGGTCCGATTCACAGGTGGCCCGATTTGCAGGTGGTCCGATTCGCAGGTGGTCCGATTCGCAGGTGGTCCTATTCGCAACAGGTTCGATTCGCAGGTGGTCCTATTCGCAACAGGCCCCATTCGCAGGTGGTCCTATTCGGTCCCTTCGCAGGTGCTCCCCCCATTCGCAGGAAGGTCACATTCGCAATATGTCCCATTCGCAGATGGTTTCATTCGCAACTGGTCACAATCGCGAATTTTCCCATTCGCAAGTGGTTTCATCCGTAACTGCTCCCATTCGCTGGTGGTCCCATTCGCAGATGATCTCGGTCACAGATCCCGCTCACAAATTGTCCCATTCGCAAATATACCGTTTTTTTGGTTTTCGATACACATCGGCTACAAAAGTTGGTCATTTTTATAAGACCGTATGTCACAGCACTCACCCTCGTGGGCAATATGGACGGTCGCCCACAAGATAAATACATTACCACGACTCTTACTTGCTTTGTTTCGTTTAACTCAATTTATTAACGCCACGTTAATTACTGCTAATGTGATAATTTTGTTATTTTTAGATCCTTTAAAATGTTTTATCCGATTCGTTAACATAATTTAATGTCCTACCACTTATTTAACTTTTCGTTAAAATCATTTAATTAAGGAAAGGAGAGACCTTCAGAAACAAAATCAAAATAGTAACAAAAAGTTATAACTATTTTCATGCATGCGGTAAACAAATGTAGAATATGGATATACTGAGAAAATTTCGATTATTTTTAAATATCAAAATTTTCTTTCTTAAGAACCTTTTCCTGACAATTACAAAAAAAACAAAAAAAAAACTGCGAAATCGGTCCAGCCGCTCACGCGTGATCCCGTGACCGAGGGAAAGGGATTCATTTTTATATACATAAATATTTGTAGCTTTAACTAACTAATGTACACGAAGTTTCGGTGTCGTGTTCCGCTGCGTGGTGTCGCGTAACCTTCCGCGGAAACTACGAAACGCGACACCCTTCGTAATGTAGATCTCTGTACACACAGACAGATACAGATAGGTCGTGCTTGGGATATGGTAAGATCACAATGATCAGATGGACAAAAAAACACGTCGTTCTGTTAGTTAGCTGACTGCTCGGAGCGATATCGCACTAGTCGTGCCCACCAACTGCGTCGCATAGCTTATTTCATTCATTTATTTATGCGAGACATCAAAATGTTGTATCACATCAAATAATTTTGTTGCAAACATGTTTTGCTTATTTTTTTATTGAAACCTTATAGCTATGTCTACACCAGTGTGCTTTCATGTTCATCTTGCGTCTTCGTCTGAAGCATGCGTGAAGCGCCATAGCGCATGCCTTAATACTAGTTCGACAAAAGCGCATGGCCCTAATCGCTAATCTGTCTATTGTATGTCGACTGACGACTGACCGAAAAACACCGGTGTAGACGATAAGCTGCATACGTCTTATGGCAATCAATATTGCATGCGCTTGACGCAAGAGGAATTGAAAGTTGAAAGCGCAAGATGAACACAAAAGCGCACGGGTGTAGACATACCATTGGTTTTGACACAATCACTTACAACAATCGCAAAAAAAAAAAGTTTTATTTTATCTAATATAAAAATGAATCGCTATTTCCCTTGGTCTCACTTCTCCTCACGCGTGAACGGCTGGACGGATTTCGCAATTTTTTTTTGGTTTGTTCGTAATTGTCAGGAGAAGGTTCTTATGAAAGAAAATTTTGATATTTAAAAAAAAACTAATGTAGGTAGGTAGCAGGTAGGTAGCAGGTAGGTAGCAGGTAGGTAGCAGGTAGGTAGCAGGTAGGTAGCAGGTAGGTAGCAGGTAGTAGGTAGGTAGTAGGTATGTAGTAGGTAGGTAGGTAGGTAGTAGGTAGGTAGTAAGTAGGAAAAAGTGCATTGCAACGAATGCCGGGTACAGCTAGTTTTTAATAAAGCTAAATCCCGTGCGGGATTAAACTATACCAGTTAATAGATCATGTAGTTTTAAGGAATTACACGAATTTGTGTACATCCTATACAAATACATTTTTTTACGGTGCATTAATAGAACTTCCACAAGTTATTGAATGTGCCCAATTGATGCAGCTATACATGACGCGCTCCTTCTATTTCCTATTCAGCAAACTACCAGAATACATTCCGTATTCCAACGATGAATGAATCCCCTCAAATCCTCCGTCCTATTGGATATAGCCCAAAAGGTCATACGTATATTTTCCAGCCGCTGAATCACAGTGGCGTATATCCAGCCAGGCTTTACGTCAATGAATGAATTTTGCATACATGTCGGATTCACGAGAGCTTTTTAATGGTCGTGCTGGGAAAATAGATTGGGTGCTCCGTATCCAGTCGGATTAAAATTGGAAACGTAAAGTCCGATTTTACGAACGCTAGATAACTTTAATCTAGTACGAATGTTTTGATGTTGTAGACGTAACGTTAATGTGAGTGAATTTTGAATCGAAAATACCATGGTATAATAATATGTTTCACTGGTGTTCTCTTCCCGTGACAGCTAGGTCACGTGATTGACCTAAGAAAACGTCATCAGCTGGGGGTCCTTCCACTATGTACAAATAAATTACCCGAGCAAGATGCATTTGCAGATGATTTCACATATTTGCTTCTTTGGAGAAGCAATTTTGAACTAGTAATTTTATACAGTTTACTTTTTAACTAAATAGGTAGATGAATAACACAAAATAGAAAATAGTTAGGCTAGTTAGCAATTTATTTAATATTTGTTATGAATTAAAAATCTCCTTTATTGTATTGGAGATGTTAATCAATGGCAGCACTGATCGTGACATTCATGACGTAGTCTTAGGCCATTGCGGGAAGAGAATACCTGGCGTAGCTTATTATTATACCATGGAAAATACAAGTATCCTGTAGCATTATGGTTCAAAATGCGACACGCAATTTTTTTATCTATATATAGGTAAATCTAGTATATGTTTAGTATAGGTAGTGTGTTCCGTTCTGGCCCGGCTACGATGCCATACAAGGTCATGGTTATGGCAGTAGAGTGTACGGATATGTACTTTTTAGTACCAGAAAGAGAAATAAGAGTACCACATTATTTCACGACTTATACACCATTTTCAGTAGCCGGGCTACATCGTATCCGTCCTAGCACGGCCACGCTTAGAGCTCTTATACACCACGTTTTTTTCAGGCGCCGTCGACGCGCGTTTCGCTATCGCGCGTTGTCGGCGCTGCTAAACTTGAAATAGGCAGATTACTTGCGATTGCATCGCTGCAAACTCACGAGAAACCCGCTACAGACGTGCGTGAGCAACTCTCCTTGCAAAGTAAAACGCGTGTAGCACGCGCGCGAAGGAGCGTGTATCGCGCTACTGACGCGCGTGAACAACTCTCCTTGCGTTTGCGTTTTTTTTTTACGTTTCCTTTTTAACAAAAGTACTAAGGCCAGCGTAAGAAGTGTTGCCATCGATTGATGCCATCGTAATACTGTCGGCAAGTTACCGATTAAAACGCGCTGTACGTATGTGTTTGCAGCTAAAGAGACGCGTTGTGACAGCGCGTCTGTATCGATGTATCTCCGCGCTACGAGCGCGTCGACAGCTCGCGAAAAAGTCGTCGTCGGCATATTACAATTTTATGAACGTGTGAATAGATAAATTGGTTGCGATAGCATCGCGTTTGCAGCGCGTTATAGTTGCGTGCGACGCGCGTCGACAGCGCCTGAAAAAAGCCCTTAGATTGACTGAAATCTAGTATCATCGGTATATCATAGGTAAATAAATAGAAATGAATACAGTTTTCAATTTAATTATTTTTATGTGCGAAACGAGTATTTTCAATTCAAAATTCTTTCGCATCAACGTTATATTTACGTTACTATGAGTTACAATATTCGTGTTAGGCCGAGCTTACTGATAGATTTTCTATAAAAAATCATTCCTCATCAAATTAACTGTGATTTTATGGACATTAAGATCATCTCTCGTTTCAGAATGAATTTTATTATAAAAAAATCTCCTGCCATGGATAAAACAATAGCCAGTTACCAAAATTGAATACCGAGATTGACTGCCGACAGTGCGCCGGGCGTATTTAATTATCATCACTCGTGGAGGCTCTTTCAATGCACCACAAAAAGCACGCAAAATAAAACAAACATTTTAAAACAAAAATCTTTTAAAACATAAATGTCTCTTACATCTGCTGCCTCATTACTTTGAAAGAGCAACGACCTAATAAAGACAAAATAATTTTGCCTCAAGGCACTCGCATTAAACAAAATATATCAATTAAAATGCTAAACAGCGTTCCTTTCTGGTAAATTCAATTATTTGTCCCCGTCATCGAATTCCGTTAATGGTATTCGTGTCTATAGGTACCTATATGTGTCGCTTAAAGTGTGTCCAGACCTGGCGAATGCGCCTCGAATGTGCCGCTCGCGAGCCGCTTGCGAACTGCGCGCGTGCATTTCATGTTAGTAGGTACGCAGCCCTTGCGTCGTTCGCGCGCCGCTCGCGCGCAATCTACGCGCCGTACTCGAGCGGCGCAGGAGGTGCGCGCATGCCACCCGCGTTTCGTCACCAACATACCCGCTCAGTTTGTTTCTAAATGCTGGAGACTAAATACGTGTTGACACGGAGTGGACGAATGAAAATTGTTTACGGTTAATTGAAACCTACAAAAGATAGACTAAGAAAAAGTCATAGTTCAAACGCGAAAGAAGCTATGTGCGCACGAGATGCGCGCGCGCTACACGCGCGCCCCTCTCGAACCTTGCCGGAGTTGCACTAGAGCGGCGCAACAAACGTAGGCTGTAACCGCACGAAAGCAACTCGCGCGCAGTTCGCAAGCGGCTCGCGAGCGGCGCATTCGCCAGGTTTAGACACACCTTTAGGGCTTGAACTTACGATCGGTGCAACTGTTCGTGTTACTCCTCAATTTGTTGCTGTTTACAGCTGGATACGAGCCTGTGCTATAATGCTGGTATTGCTAGTTAACACCATTGGTTATTGCCGTTACCACGCCAAGTTTAATGCTAATTATAGGGTCCCGTTGGCTACGGAATTCTCAAAACTAAGCCTTAAGCGCCCGAGTAGTGACACAAGTTTGCTTAATGTGATGAACGCGATAGCGAATCCTGTGACCCCGGAGCAAAACCACGGTGGATTTAGTCCGCCCTAAAACAGTTTTTTTTTTCTTGTGAAAATTCTCGTGGATACTGTTCGCCTGGTGAAGGCGAAGTGTTATGCCGGACTCTTCCGGCTAAAAATCCACGGTGTTCCTTCTCCTGACCCTTGGCCGGGGTCGCAGGATTTGCAGCTGCATGCACCGCAACCCCGGCAGGCTTCGGTCCGCCAGCCCCTGGCAGACCTCTCCTTCTATAGGGCCTTGCCCCACGTCCTCCTGAGAGGCGCGCACGGAACACATACGCGCCACCTTCTCGGGCCTGTTACTCGGTCGGGTGACGGGTCCGCCATTTAACCGTAGATAAAAAAATATTTAAAGGATATCTATGAAGAAATCCTCATTTGAAAAAAGTCACTCCAAGGAAACATTAAAACAGGGTTCATGATATTCGTGTGGTCTACAGAATTGATATTCCGGGTCTGGATGCTTGTGCATATGAGTCCCATGAAACTTGGGTAAATTCAAGAATTTGCCTCACGCTACGACTTCTCAGTTTCGTAGCTTATGCAAAACAAATAAAATATCTAAGCAAGTTTGCAGGAAATTACTGCATTTCTTCTATAAATTCCTTTTTCTTTGAACACTTACAAGGAACTAGTTATAAAAGGCGCCCGGGGCGCGAGCACAGTACGCTGCGTTTCAGGCTCTTATTAAAATTGTATGAATTTCTATGCAACGAATTACCTTATTGCGCCCGACACCCGTCGGATGATGCGCGTCTCACCCTTTTTACTATTTTTCCTTATCGTTTCCTCTGCATCAATAATAAAGTTAAGATAATAGAAACAAATCGAAGCATATTGTTCGGTCCACAAGTTACAAAAAAATGTAGACCTTTTGTTGCGTTTGGCCGTATACATAAAGGAAGCAGGTAGCCAAAGCTCACCTACCAGCGCTTATCGGTACTGGACCGTGCAGGTAACCGTTACATAAAGGAAGCGGGTAGAAGCACGGGCTGGCATTTTTTAACAAAAATACGCCCTATTCCCTTGCAAATACAGCAACAAATGACGGCCTACCTGCGCTATCGGAGCAGGTCGGAACTTGTCGGCGAAGTTCGGAGCTTGTCGGCGCTGGTTCGCCACACAGTATAGAGACTACCTGGGCCGACTAACTGCGCGGACCAGCCCCGACAAGCGCTGACAGATCGGTGACGGCAACGCGCTTTCTACGTGTATACGCACTTTGATGCTCGTCGGGCGAGCAACGCCAGAAACGCAGCGTAGTGGGACCTGATTCACCTAACTATAGAAGTGCAATTGCAGTGTAGTTGTTGTTAAGTTTCGATCAAAATAACGCTTTTCGTATTCTCTCAATAAGGGTTTGCTGTCAGATATGCTCGCCTGAACATAATAGCCCGTGAGCCAGAGGGTATATTTTGTCAGTCATTTCCTCTCAAGCGATAACTCGTGGAATGCTTCAGAGAGTTGTATTATGCAGCATGGTGAACGTCAGCTGCCGCTCCGTGGGTGGGTTGGGCAAAGGCAGACCCTCAAACACGTAAAAAAAAAAAAAGTTTTCAGTCATTTCCTCCCGACTGAAAATTTGTTAAATGATAGTTAACGCAATTATTCGAAGATAAAAAAAAGTCAGCTGGCCGTACCGTGGTGGGTTATACGTCAGCTGGTCACATGAACATGCAAAAAATTTTTTTTCGTTCAGTCATTTCCTCTCACTTGAAAATTTGTCAGATGATAGTTTACATGCTATTTTGAATAAATAAAAACGTCAGCTGGCTCTATGTTGGTGGAAAGGTCGTCAGCTGATGCAGTGAAAGGTGGAGCATGGGAGCTAGACGTGAGCGCCGATCGCTTATTTAAATAGTCAGCCGACGGGTTTTCCACCAACATAGAGCCAGCTGACGTTTTTATTTATTCAAAATAGCATTTAAACTATCATCTGACACATTTTCAAGTGAGAGGAAATGACATAACTAGAGTTATTCGCAATAGCTTCATGCACGCGCCCTTATATGTACCAATCAAATCAATATTCTCATTAATCCATCAATCAGAAATATTTAAATAGACGCACTTTGGATAGAAATCAATCCCGTTAAAATTTATACGCAAGGAAAATCTACCGAAGCACAAAAGAAAAAAAAAGAAACTTGTGAGCCATTCGAAAATAAACTTGAATTTTAATGTATAAAAATGTCCAACGTAACTCCTTTTTGTGTTTTTTGCCAAAAAAACAACTTCAAAGTTGAAAGTATTCTGCGAAGAAAGTTTGAACAAGTGCAGAGAAGTTTTAAATATTCGAAAATGTAATAGTAGTAGTATAATGTCGTGGCCATATCTTAGAATTGATCATTTCATGATTTGGCCGGCCATTTCATGAAATGGTTGTATTTCATGAAATGGCCAATACCTGCTGCCCACATCATGATGTGGCCTGGCCAGATCAATGAATAAATTAGCGTTCGACGATATGATCAGCTAAACGCACGGCTACAGTACTTCATGATGTGGTCAAACATTAGTGATCATATCATAAAATTAGTTACATTATCCACTGTTAGAGGCGCTGATATCGTTTTGTTTTTGTGATGCATCGTGGCGGCGGACAATTATTCTGACAAAAAAAGTAATAATATTAAGTAAAGTAGGGTGACCACGCAACGAAAATTAATGGACTATATGGATTACTACTGGATTTCAAAATATGACTTCATGGAAATTGCGGGTGAACTTTTCATAGAATTTTATTTGTTCGATTACTTATCTGGTTAACCTGTCAAACTACAGAACAAATAATCATCGAAACTTACGCGGTCAACGCATTCATTCGAAAGATTTATAATTAATAAAATTGATCCATTTTATGTAAATCCGACTCAGCGTACCCCGACTGCACGTGGTCAGACCCTGTCCTAACCCTAGAGTGTTATATAAAAGCGTGGAGCCAGAAGCTCGCGAAGGAGGTCCTCAGTGGAACGAGTGCACGAGGCCAAAACGTAGCGAGTGGGGGGAGGTGGCGAGCAAAGCGAGTCGGTGACCTCCTAAGCGCAGCGCTGGTCGAGTGTGCGAGCGAAGCGAAGGGGCGACAAAGCGAGTCTTCTGGCGGAGCAAACTCAGAAACACTTGCATGCTGGCTTGCTTTTGATTGCATGGTACATGCTTCCTTCATTTGTTTTTTTATTAAACCTTTGATATCATGGAAACCCTACATTAATGATATGGCCAAACGTGGATTGACATATCACTAAACGTTGACGTTTAAATGATATGGTCAGTTTTAGCTGGCCATATCATGAAATACAACCATTTCATGAAATGACCGGCCACATCATGAAATGATCAATTCTAAGATATGGCCACGACATATACATATACTACTACTATTACATTTTCGAATATTTAAAACTTCACTGCACTTGTTCAAACTTTCTTCGCAGAATACTTTCAACTTTGAAGTTGTTTTTTTGGCAAAAAACACAAAAAGGAGTTACGTTGGACATTTTATACATTAAAATGCAAGTTTATTTTCGAATGGCTCACAAGTTTCTTTTTTTTTCTTTTGTGCTTCGGTAGATTTTCCTTGCGTATTAATTTTAACGGGATTGATTTCTATCCAAAGTGCGTCTATTTAAATATTTCTGATTGATTGATTAATGAGAATATTGATTTGATTGGTACATATAAGGGCGCGTGCATGAAGCTATTGCGAATAACTCTAGTTATGTCATTTCCTCTCACTTGAAAATGTGTCAGATGATAGTTTAAATGCTATTTTGAATAAATAAAAACGTCAGCTGGCTCTATGTTGGTGGAAAACCCGTCAGCTGACGTATTTAAATAAGCGATCGGCGCTCACGTCTAGCTCCCATGCTCCACCTTTCACTGCATCAGCTGACGACCTTTCCACCAACATAGAGCCAGCTGACGTTTTCATTTATTCAAAATAGCATGTAAACTATCATCTGACAAATTTTCAAGTGAGAGAAAATGACTGAACGAAAAAAAATTTTTTGCATGTTCATGTGACCAGCTGACGTATAACCCACCACGGTACGGCCAGCTGACTTTTTTTTATCTTCGAATAATTGCGTTAACTATCATTTAACAAATTTTCAGTCGGGAGGAAATGACTGAAAACTTTTTTTTTTTTTACATGTTTGATGGGCTGCCTTTGCCCAACCCACCCACGGAGCGGCAGCTGACGTTCACCATGCTGCATAATATAACTCTCTGAAGCATTCTACGAGTTATCGCTTGAGAGGAAATTGGTCCGGCAAAACTGTTGCTGGCTCACGGGCTATAACTGCAGCGTCACTGCAACTTGACCAGCGCACAACGAAATTACGTGAATTAGGGTACTTTTTCACTAACGATGTGCTATGCAGCTATGCTGCGAAACCGTTTCCACTGATGCGGAATCTCCGCTATGTAGCGGAGCTAGTAAAATGTGCTATGAAAATGCGCCGCCGCAAGGTAGCTGTGCCAGGAAGATGCGCAGCACGAACTATGCGACGTATCGACAATAGGGAAGGCACGGGGAGTGGAGGCGCGGTGCTCTGCACATAGCTACACTACTCGCGACCATCCACAGCACGCATCCATAAAACGCATCCACAGCACGCCAGTGGCGAAGGCTCCATACAACTCGATTCCTATCGGCTTCCCTTTCGAAACGAGTAGTTACTGGAATTCACGCATCACACTTGAGCAAGGTAAGCATTTTTTGGTCCGGCTTCCCTTTTAAGAAAATTCATCCTTTTTTTTTTTTTTTTTTTTCTTGGGAAAATCCTCATGGATGCCCTTCGCCCGGGGAAAGCGAAGGGGTATGCCGGCCTCTTACCGGCTAAAAACCCACGGTGTTCCTTCTCCTGACCCTTGACTGGGGTCGCGGGATTCGCAACTGCATGCACCGCGACCCCCGCAGGCCTCGGTCCGCCAACCCCTGGCGGACCTCTGCTTCTGTGGGGCCTTGCCCCACGTCTTTCTGAGAGGCGCGCACGGAACACTGCGTGCCGCCTTCTCGGGCCTGTTACTGGTCGGGCGGCGGGTCCCCTAACCCGCCGCCCGCAGGCCACACACTACGGTGGCCGGAGATCGTCGCGCGCCCTCCGGCGCCCGGTGCGTCTGGCGCGGGAAGGGAGAGTGGCAGCCGCCTCTCTCTCCCTCTCCGCTCCCTCCTTGGTCGCCATCACCTCCTCGCAGAAGGAGGCGACGGCTTCCCACGCACTCTCGCTCCCGACCATGAACAGAACCACGGCCGGAAGCGAGAGGTCACTACCGACCGTTGCGTCGCCCACGCAGGACACACCTGCAGCGTGTGCAGCGACGTGTCCTCGGGGCAGTCGACGCAGTGGTGACAACCGGACGTCTGCTCCCGGCCTATGCGACACAGGTACTTCCCGAAACAACCATGTCCCGAGAGTACCTGCGTCAGCCGGAAGCTGAGGACGCCATGCCGCCTCTCCAGCCACTCCTCCATTACGGGCGTTACCGCCGCTATCGCGGAAGATAATTCACCCTACGCCACTGCAGCACGCATCCTTCCATAATAAAAAACGTAGCTTAGTTGAATCAGTTTCCACCAGTGCTATGCTATGTGGACCAATGAATATGATTGGTGGATATCAAACGCATCCATAGCAACGTTGCTTATCACATTTCTGGTGGAAAAGCACCCTTAGCCTACTGGGCGCGCGCCCCGTACCCTTGTTATAACTAGTCCATTAGGATAGTTGGAGTTGTCTTCATAATCCAGGTATGTCTGTGAACTGAAATGGATATACCCAATTGCTCGCAGTTTCCTTAGTTTTGTCTTAAACAATTCCCTTTGTTCAGTCTTGACGTGCCTTAAAGTTCTGACTGAGAGACTGACAACTTGAGTTTTCTTAGTGACTGTATAGACTTGATGCGGATAACACCTTAAGAGCTTGTTTTGTAGCGGTCAGAATAGAGATTCCATTGGTCGTTTATTTTCAACTTTAGAAAACCATATTTTGTTCTTTCTTGTGTCCTTTGTGAATTATTCCAAAATACAAGGATTTTTTTTGTCTAATTTGACTGGACTAAAAATCTTCATCTATTGGATTATCCAATCCAATAGGATTTGTAGAAAATTCTGATTGAGCTAACACTATAATGGGTGCAAGCCTGAATTAAACGATTTGTTTACTATGCTGTCTAAATTATAAAATTACGTCCATGAAAAGAGCTTCCATGATTAACGATACCTACTTAAGTACGTCTGATGAACGCTGTTCTTTTTCTGTTGTGGGTTATTCCTCATGAATCCTCTTAGCTCGGGGCAGGCGAAGGGTTATGCCGGACTCTTACCGGCTAAAAACCCACGGTGTTCCTTCCTCTACCTTTGGGCAGGGTTGCGGGATTCGCAGCTGCATGAACTGCAACCCCGGCAATGTCTGGTGCACTCTGAGCAGTCAGCCCTGCGACCAGTCTTGGTGACTGGCTAATCTTTTCACTACGGAATGAGTTATCTCGAATAGCTCGTAACAACACGAGACTAAAAGAAGCATTATAATACTTTATTACGAAGGACCAATTTCGCTACCGACAAACTAAATACAAAAGCACATCATGTCAACCTAAACGTTTAGATACCACAGATGCGAAGATACTGTCCTATGATTATTATTCCGTGGTAAGTACCTAGTTATAACAAGGAATATAATATATTCTCTTGTTTATATACGACACAATGACGTCATATTAAGTAGGATATTGTTGGGTTACAGTCACGTACGGGGAAGCTGTCGCCATGCTCTGAGGATTGTGGTCCTTAGGAACTGACCGAAATATTAAGGTGAATCATAAAACATGTCTTGTGGATATATTACGATTATTTTTATTGAATAGCGTACACATTTTTATAGGTTATAGAAAACTAGGTGTCTTGGTGCAGTCAACAAAAGAGTTAGGTACACAGGCAAACATCGGATATCGCTAAAAACCAGCGCTGTGGCTGTGTATAGCAATATACTGAGCGATGGCCGATTTGCTGGGATGTGATGCATATTTTCCCAATTTTAATTTTGTTCTTTTGTTGCTTTCGTTTTATTTTACTGTTTGTTAATTTTTAGTTATGTTCGTCACGTCAAGAAGGAAATAATTATTAAATAATTTGGTTTATTTCTTTTCTTTCTATATCAATACACTAAGCAAGCTATCGTTGTAAATGGGTGCGTAATAATTTTTAATACGTAAGACATGGTCAAACAAGTAAGACAAAGACTTAGTCACTCAACACACGCATAACTCTGTTAAAATACGAATGTAATTAGTCGTCTGTATACTTATCTCCATCTTAATAAGGGCCTTTTTACTGTCATGCGGGTTCGTGTCCGCGTGCGTGCGTCACCCGCATGCGTGGCGCTCCCTATCACCTTTTCGTGCGTATTTCACGCATCATAATAAATACATGTATGAAAAGGTGAAATTCAGGCGCCACGGGTGCGGGTGACTCACGCATGCGGCCACGAGCCTGCGTCACAGTAAAAAGGCCATAAAACTCCTTATTTATTGGGGTTTTTTCTTAGACAAAGTATGTGAACTAGACAGAACCTTTTTAAAATGAATGTCATTCTACTTTTTGTCTCTTTTGTTCAAATGACAATTATGAATTAAGAAAAAAGAGATAACCATAAAATTTTGACTCCGTCTTAAACGTCAAAATTTACAATTGCGAGTCAGCTTGGTATAATGCACTATACCAAGCTCTTACATAGTTTTCATCGAATTATTCTTCTTTTGGTGCCATTGTGACCTGAGTGAGCCTGTTCATTGCTTGCCCCATTAAATATGGCTTGTGTTGCAGTCGGCCGTAAGAGCCGTATGGGTGTTCTAAGTGAAAATAATAGCAAGTTATCTTTCCTTATGTAAGTTATCGACACTCATTTTTACGAAAATACTGTTCCCAAATGCCGCTTTAAGCCAATTAAGTTTAGTATTAGTAATCACTAAAAGTTTTATCAAGTGTCAGTAAACATATACAACGTAGTTTATTCAAGAAATAACATTGTTGTATTTTACAAAGAGTTTTTGGCAGATCATCTACCTTTACTCGCACAAGTAGGGAAGCTCCACAATATCGATATTTTTCTCAGTCGCTTTATATGTTCACTTTAAATATTTCTATTTATAAGAGAATGCTTAAGATAATAGTAGAAATATAGTTAGGTATAAGTGCGAACATCATTATACAATTTTATTATGTTTTTTTTTTAGATTTCCTTTGGAACCAAAAATCAGATATAAGTATACCTAATCTTGGCAGACAAAATTGGACTCCTTCACAGTACTCAAAATTATGTTCACTCCATTTTAGAGTGGATTGCTACCGTGAAGGATACAAAAAAAAGAACTCTACGTAGTGATGCCGTACCCACTATATTTCCAGAACAATCAATGTCAAAGGTACATAATTATAGTGATCATACGTTTATTTTACATGGAATTCAATTAATATTTAAATGTATAAGTATTTATGTACATTTTATTTTGTAAGCTACGTTCTTATTTATTAGGTTTAAGGTTGTAGAAGAATTCAATTATATCAATATCTTACGTTTTAACTTCAATTTAACAAAATAGTTATAAGGCTGCAGACACACTGAACGTATCTGGCGCAGCTCATGATTCGTCGCATTACGCGTATACATACAAATTCTTTTGCGCGACCACACCGCGCGCGTTGTACGTTGATAAGCCGAGCCTAATGGGCACTAATGGGGCCTAGAACGAGTAAAGTTTCGAGCGATGTAAAGTTAACTATATTCGGCGTATTTTCAGCGGCTACAGCCACACTTACGCGTGCGTCGCGTATCTTGCGCCGCGTATTGCGCAAGATACGCTAAGCATGTTTTGGCCCTAAGATTTCTAAGTTGGTAGAATTATTTGTATAATTTAGTTAATTCATCAGTTAGGATCAGCTAGTATTGGAGGCCAAAATCAATAATCAAATAGTTTTTTAAAAACAGTGTAAAACCCGTAAATTGTAAATACGTAACGTAATAAAAGTTTTGAAATTATTTCTAACAAAACAAAGGCGCTAAGTGTGTTTTGGCCCTTACGTGCTCTCCGAGGCACGAGTTCCTTGAAGTTGAAGATTGCTCATTGTAATGTAATTTTTATATTTTAAAATGTTTCTTATTATTTTGGAATAAACGTGTTTGATCAAATGCTATCTGTTTTAATTTGTACTCACCTTTGTTATAGCCCAGTCCTCCAAATATAGAAGAGTGATTGAGTAAGTAGATACCTATGCATATAGCAAATTCCAGTGGTATGTAACCCACACATAAGCAACATCAAAATGTGAGCTTAAGTGTTACGTCACACGTCTTCTAAGCATAAGCACAACACTGCGGGGACACAGGCCTCCTCTCTAGAAAGAGGGGATTGGGCTGTAATACACTGCGCAGCCCCAATGTGGATTGATGGATGACACATGTATTCGATTTTTTGGATCTTGGACATGCCGTTTTCCTTTACAGTTTTAAGAGCAGTGACAAAACAAATTACACAGTGCGTGCCTGCCTGGGTTCGAACCCGCGACCTACAACTCGGTAAATTCAAATTCAACGTTTTTTTTTTATTTCTAATGAGCAGAGTACATGCATTGAGGAAACGTCTCGACAATTTAGTTGCACGGTTCCAAAAAGTAAGTCCTATGGAGATGAGCCGACAAGAAACTCCATGGTAACCGTGGCGCTGGCGCCGTTACTTCTGGACCACCACTGCTCCAGTCTGCTAAGCGTTAAAACGATAGTCAACTACGATACGCCGTAGGTCAATTATCATCATTCATGTCGTATGCATTCTTAATTCTATTGTAAACTGTATTAGTTTGAGTGATTTTTTAGTTAAATTAATTACGTATTTTATGAAAGGAATTTTTACATTTTGAAAGGCGTTTTTGAATAGTCACGTCGCTGCAAAAACGTTTCAAATTCGAAAGTCATTAATTATTCAATTTTAAGGAAATAAATATTTAATGTATCGATAGCATCCCTAGATTATTCTGCCTCATCTCTAATCATATTATAAATGCATTCCGGATCTTCAACTCATTTAAGCTTCATTTCGTTTGACGTGTATACTCATGACAGCAAGTTCGTCTCTTTTTCCCTCGGATCATCTCTCATTAGAGTGAAGAGATGAACTAGAGCAAATTTTTCGTTTTAAAAATGTTCCATCTAGTTACATACTTGATCTTAGTTTTTTAAGTTTTATTTAAAACTCAACTTTCTATAAACTAAAGACAAGACAAAAGCTGTCAAACTGCCATATTTATTCCTTACATAAAAGCTAACTGACGATGACGATTGAAAAATCGACCCTCAGACGATTCCAATTATTTAAACCCAATTTTAGACAATTTGACTTCCAGTATTAGGTTTGGTAGGATGTTACAATCGGTCTCTCAGGGCATCAAAAAGGGTAGATATAAATTATAGAGCGCCTTTCGAGAAGGTCAATCATAAATCTAAACGCTATTTCACGCGACTGGGTTTGTAAAAGACTGAAAGTTGTTTCTGTAATCTAACCGGTTGCGTACCTCCCGTCGTCTCAGGACGACACTTAATTGTCTTATCTATTGTGTCTATAATTACCGTGCTTGAGGTTTTAATAAAAAAAAACCCCATTCAAACTCAAACTCATTTATTCAAAATAGACTAGAATTACTTAGTTCTTTTTGAACGTCGGTTTTACAATATAGACATCCCCCAAAAAGCCCTCCCTTCACCGCTCCCTAGTGTTTATGCTGTGAAGAAGAAACGGCGCAACAAACTCCCCAGCAACACAGATATGTCTGTCAAGTGAATAAATTAATTGACTCTATACAAAGAAAATCATAATATTTTTTACAATAATAAAATTATGCAATTATTTATAGGAAAAGTAAAAATTAAAATAGTAAGTAGGTATATAAATCAATTCTGTATGAATTGAGATAAATCAAAAGCGTATCTAAATAATATAGATACTTATATGAAACAACACATAAAAACTAATGGTTTCCAGGGAAGCCACATGTGCAGAAAAGAACTAGCGCCACACGTCCCTATCGTCAACATCATTCGTTTCGTCATTTTATTCGTTTGTTCCGCAGATATCTAAAATCAGAATTTTGAATATTACGGAGATTACCCACGTGTTCCAACCTCGCCGACGAGGCCCGTCGCGACGTCCCACCGCCGCCGGTCACGATCCACCGAGCTCTCCCGTCGTAGAGCCGGTCATCTCTTCAGACTCCGCAGTCACACCGATAATTCAGCCCTCATCAAGCTGTCTCCCTCCCCAAGCCCCCGCCAGCAACGCCCTAAGCCGAGGTCCGAGTCCCACTAGGGGTCGCCCTTAGTGCTGTTGTTGCAGGTAGTCATGATGTTAGTGTAGTATAAATAGTCAGCTTAGGTCAAGTATTTTACTCCCTCCCATTGGCTGGAGACCCTTCAGGTCTCGCCAATAACTGCCCCGTTACGTAGAAATGGTCCCCTAGGATCACCTACAGCGGTCAAATAGAAAAAAAAAGAAAAGTGTTCCAACCTATTGTCACGGTCATTTATCTAATACATATTATGTACTGTGCTATTGAGGTCCTGTTATCTTAGCTACTAACTACTGTGTTTTGTCTAGCCTTTTCCCAACTATGTTGGGGTCAGTTTCCAGTCTAACTAGATGTGGCTGAATACCAGTATTTTACACGGAGCGACTGCCATAATCAGACCTTCGCAACACAGTTACTGGGCAATCCCAAAATCCTAAGATCCTGTCTTCCTGTAACGACTGTCATAGATATTCGTATAACACTCGGGACCGACGGTAAGGACTTGTCACATTGGATGCGTTCTGCGTCCTCCGGTCCGGTCAAATCGAACGCAGCCCGCATCCTATGTGAACTTCATGGTCAGGGCAACCGGTCAGCGATCCGGGCACGGCTAACAGCGAACATTTTATATTTGATTGCGTGTCACCCGCCGCCCGCTGCCCGCTTGCCCGCAACCGGGCAGCGTCCGCTACCTTCCCACCCCGACCGCCTGACCGGTACGTTTCAATCGTTGTAATTACATAAAATATATAAAACGCAAATGATGTTCACATAGGATGCAGGCTGCGTTCGATTTGACCGGACCGTAGGACGCAGAACGCAGCCTGTGTGACAAGTCCTTTAACGTGCTCTCCGAGTCACGGAGGGGTCTCGATGTGTAACGAACGGTCACCCATCCACGGACTGACTGCGGCAAGCGCAGCTTAACCTTGAAAATCGTATAATTCTCGCTGTTGTTAATCTAAGAGCCCATCGAGCTACTAACTACTGTGATTTTGAATTCATGTGCGGTTCAGAATTTCATTATATCTTGCGTTAACGGTCAAAGAGAACATGAGGAAACCGGCACACCTGAGATGGCTTCATAAAGTTGTCGATGATCTTTGTAGTCCGCCAACGCGCACCAGGCCAGCTTGGTTTAGTCCAATACAAGGTTAGTCAGAAAGGGAGTACTAATCCGAAAGGCTGTTAAAGAACCCATAATAATGAGTAACTTTTGTTCTACCACTTTAACCAAAATTCAAAAGTTTATGAGAAACAGCCGTTAAAAAATTCCAAAAAAAATATGCTAAAATCTATCTATCCTCAGCTATGATCAACTGTGTTAACATTTTACGTCATATTTGGGGTCACGAATTAGAAGCTTCATTTTCTGAATTGGTAACTAAAGTAGGTACCAGGATTTTTTGAAAAATCGAAAATAAATATTATTTTACATGGAAATATTATCGAATTATGAACTTTTAACATTTGCTTTTAAACCGTAATCAGTGATACTTTAAGTGGCCTGCGGATTAGTACCCCCTTTCCGACTAACCTTGTATACTATAGGCCCATGCCCAACAGTGGAATTGTAGTTGACTGGTTATCCTTATCATAGCCAGTTCTTTTCTCATTTTCAAAAAGCATCCAATTTCTTAACTATCTATTTGTTAAGTGAAAACCGCTTTAAAGACTTTGTTATACACAATATTAAAACTATAATTATACATAATGTCACTATTCATTTCATGTATAGAGTTTGCCCTAGTCACGTTAGGCCGTTTACATACAAAGACACTCTGATTCCATATCCAACAATAAACACCGACGAGTTGACACTACTTATTTCTTAAAACTAATATGAACTATATCCTATCACTACATAGTATAAAACAAAGTCGCTTCCCGCTGTCTGTCTGTCCCTGTGTATGCTTAGATCTTTAAACTACGCAACGGATTTAGATGCGGTTTTTTTAAATAGATAGAGTGATTCAACAGGAAGGTTTTTAGCTATAAAACGTACACGTGCATGATAAGCCAGGGAGGGTCGCTAGTATACATATAACTATAAACAAAAAAAATACTTTTTAAACACATAATTGCCTGGTAACCCAAACACTTGAATAATAAAACTATTGTTCATATTCTGTGGCGTATTTTTTTGAACTCGAGTTACCTACGCATCTTAATATCTACCATATAAAAGTAAACTGAATAATGTTGAATTTGTTTAGTCACGTGCTCATCGTCGTCGTGCACGGGCTCCGCTTGGGTCCGAAATTAGTCGGGCAATTTAAAAAAATGGACATAAATAAACCGTAGATAACTAATCATAAATATAATTACTTACATAACAAAAATCAATATGAGTATTTCTGATGATTCACCTTTCAAGAAACAACAAAAACAACAAGTATTTCGGAGTTCGTCCCCCACACCGATTCATAAAGAAAGCCAATAAAATCTCAGTAAAGCGCAGTCCAGACTACACTTTACTATTATGCTATATATTAACGCATATTGCGTCATTAGCAGTGATCGGAAAAAGGTGAGCTAATTTACCTAAACTTCAAAGAACAGAGACAAAAAATGGAGACTTCCTTACGACAAAATATTTTTCCGGGAAAAGTTTTCCAGGTTTCGGGACATCACTAAAGTACATTTAAATATTAATGTTATTAATTCAGAAAACAATTGAATTCGTTTCCTGTTTTTGTTTCCCAAAATTGACACAAAACCAGATGACACGTTTTTTATTGTTTTAAAAAAAGAGATTGTTTATTGTTTTCAAAAAAGGAGAATGTCTTTTATTTTTTGAAAACAAATGAAAGAAAATCTCCGAGAAAATTCTCCCGAAAAAAAATGTTGTAAGGAAGTCTCCAGTTTTTGTCTCTGTTTTTTGAAGTTTAGGTAAATTAGCTCACCTTTTTCCGATCACTGGTCATCAGCTATAACTATATAGCATGACGTTTACACTATACGCTGTATGGCAAGCCGGTCTATTATGTATAGCAAGTTATTTGACGGCGATGTGTTGGGCGACGGACGGGGTAGAAGTGAGGCAGGGTGGGGACCGGAGACTCGTACGATATAGCTTTGAGAATCGATCAAGTTTATCGTGTACAGCAACATTGTTGTGTGAAAGTGTCCATATTAAATGTATGTTAAGCGATATTGTTGTGCTGTATAATATTTGCTATATGCTACATATACCGCGTGTTAACTAACGAGAGGCATTCCCGTTAACCAAGAAAACTATGGCGTCTGTACATCCTAAAAAAAATATTCCCAAACAAAATAAAAAGAAAAGTAAATAAAATATCACAAAAGAACAAAAATTTATACGCAAAAGCAAAGATACTGTACATGCGCACCTGCTGTCTATCAGTGTGGAAAACATGGCAACGTCCATTTATCGCTACTATTTTGGTTTTAGACAGGCCGTTCCATAGTTTTCGTAGATATTTTTTGCTTATTTTTGTATTTTTATATTAATAGGTTTAATGGAAGGCCCTCTGTTATTTTACATACTGTATATTATAGCTTAGTCTGAACTGCGCCTAATGAAATCGAAAACAATAACTAGCTACATAAAAACGTGGTCTAATGGACCGATCCCCTCTCTTTGACTATTTGTGTCTAGACTAGACGAATTGACGTCGCGTCAGTCTAGACGATAGAACAGACGCTTTGATTCATATCATGTTACAGTGTGGCCTTTAACATTTAATTCTCTCTGTCCCAACAAAGAGCTATTTTTATAATATTAAATGATATTTTATTAAAAACCATGCGGATCATATGATTTGTAAGGTTATGGGGGATTTACACGGGTCGATTTTAGCCGTGCGGCAAGTCACCAGTCGCATCGCTTGTAAAAATCAAATCGCCACCTCATTTACACCGGTCGACAAAAATCGCATGCGACTTGTTCTTTTCTGGCGGAACAACACAGCGCAAAACACACTTCATGCGGCGGGCGATCGCCTGCAACTGACCATTTACACGGTCGATTTTAGTCACCCGCCGCATGCGGCTTGTCACCGCACGGCATAAGTCGAATGGCACCCAACTTTGGGGCTTGCGATTTTAGTCACTTGCGGCCTAGTCGAACTGTCATTTGGACGATCGATTTTCGTAATCGACCGTCTAAATACCCTGATAATTAAGCTACTCTTGCCGCGATCACGGGCCTGATTCACCTAAAGTTGGAATTAGACGGTTCACTCGTGAATGGGTCCATATAAAATGCTGAGCGATTTCATCGTGCTATACAATGTTTACTATATACTATAATTATACAAGGTTAGTCGGAAAGGGGGTACTAATCCGAAAGCGTGTTACAGTACCTACCCATAATAATGAGTAACTTTTGTTCTACCACTTTTCCCAAAAGTCAATAGTTTAAGAGAAATAGCTGTTCAAAAATTAGGTATGTGCTCTACCCGTGGACGATTTCCAGAATTTGACTAAAAAAGTATTTTTTTTTAAAAAAACTTATACTTTTATCATGAAATTATTTATCGTACGGCTTAGTAACTAATCAACTCTTAATAATTATCAGTCTCCAATGCGATGACGGGAATAATTGCTCAGAAAATTAAAGATTTTCAAAAACCCTTATTTTGTCCCTAGGTACAACGTACAAATGTACCTATGGACAGCACAAATGTACTTATGGACGGTAATGTACCTGTAGACAAGCATTTAATATTGCAAAAAAAACAGGTTTTTGTAGCGATAATTCTGGAAAACGTTGTCGATAACATCGAAACCATCCTATACCAGCCATTTTGTATTGATGCCAGCTTTTAAGAGTATTTTATTTATTTTTTGCACAGAAAACTGGTAGACAAGTTCCCGGACTTGTTTGGAATCTAGACCCATATGCATGTAGGCTGCTTTTTCTAAATATTCACGTAACATCATTTCTTCATGCTCTTGAAACACCTTTTTTACGTCATTCTTCAATAATATAACGATAAATCTATCTAATAATTAATCTATAGTTTTTTCATTGAGATAATGATCTCATGATAATATTTGTTGAGTTGAAAATATTTCGAAACGGTATATTTTGGTATTTTGTATTTTTCAGACACCCTACAATCTAAACATCCACTTTTGACTTCTATAACTGCTTCGGAGAGAGTGTCTGGACATATTTTATTCCGTTTCACTCCGGTTTTACTACGAGGCACTGAAAAAAAAAACGAAACAAATGTAGTAATTTGTCTGTGTAAATTACTGTCCACAGGTGCAACCGATATTATGTACCTATGGACAGTCCACAGGTACATTCATTCTCCCGTCCCCAGGTACAAATATTAAGACATAACCTAGAAAGGGTTAAATCTTTCTACAGAGCATTAACAGACTCGCAGAATGGTCCTTATTTCAATGAAAAACAACGAAGTTCTGTAAATCATCTACAATTATACTTCTAATTTAAGTTATCTCACAGAAAAACACCTTGAAAATGTACAAAAAAACTTACTTTTTCAAATAAAAATGTTTAACAGCACATAACTACAGATTTATCACTGACAGCTTCGTGACAGTTAGTCAGTGTTGCCATTCGTCAAAAAAAGTTTACGAATGCGTTCTAACTACGAATTTACGCCGTTTGGTTTTTGAAATATTGGTAGTGTCCATAGGTAAAGCCGTCCATAGGTACAACACTTGACCCTACATAAAAAAATATTCTAAAATATATCTATCCTCAGTTATGATCAGCTGTGTTTACATTTTAGGTCATATTTGGGGTCATGAATTAGAAGCACTATTTTCTGAATTCGTAACTAAAGTAGGGACAAAGAATTTTTGAAAAAACTAAAGTAAAAATGATTTTACATCACAATAAAAATTATCGAATTTTGAAGTTTTAACACTTGCTTTAAAACCGTCATTAGTGATAGTTTAAGTGGCCCGCGGATTAATACCCTCTTTCCGACTAACCTTGTATATTATAGCGTTGTCTGAACTGCGCTTCAAATTTTCACAACGGCATCAGCTATTCTCGTGCACATGCAGCTCAGTTTGCGGCGAGCCTAACAATGACACAACATTTAATATCTATGACAAGTTCACGCTAAGTTACAATAGAAGCGCATTACATGAACAGAGAACGTCCATTTGATACTAAAGTTAAAGTCACTGTGGTTATTAGTCGACCTATCGGCGGCTGATTCTACGAACAGAACCGTTAATCAAACGCAACCGAAACTGAAGCTTAACCGTTTATGTACGATTTCCACCAAACGGGCCGCGTCGAAGCGCAGCGCAGAGCATTGCAGCGGATGCTCGAGCATGGGCCGGTAGCCGACCGCGTCCACACGACGGCTAAAATCTTCTGGAACCGCGTGTTCGCGTATCCGCTATCGCAGTCAATTTCTACCTGCGCTGTGGTCGAGCGGAGCCGACCGGACGCGACGACAGCCGAGCGCTGCCGTCGACGTGCGCGAGGAGCCGACCGGCTGCCGCGGCATACGCGAGGAGCCGACCGGCGACCGCGGCATACGCACGGATCTAACCGAGTTCCAAGCAGTGTAAATTCCATGCAAATATGCAACTTAACTATCGTATAGAAGCCTGAATTTCCTTTAGCACAGTGTGAAATGCGCTTCGGCGCGCTCTAGCGCGGCCTGTTTGGTAGAAATCGTACCTATATTATTCAGACAGTTTTCGTTTACAAAGACTGTCAAATTGTTTGACAATAAAAACAAAACCAAACAGTTTGTCAAAGTCAAATATTTTTTTTTTGTTTCAAGTAGACCAGATTACTGGTGCTTTCAAAAGTTCACCTCTAGGTGCTCGGTTACAAGTAGTAGGTCGTCTTATGGAGAAGAGCCGGCAAAAAATTACATGGACATTCTTTAAAAAAATAATTTGTCAATTTTCATTGTAGTATTTTTTTTATTTACGTATTTCATGCATCAAGGCCCAAAGAAAATATATATTACAATATAATACAATAATTCTAAATTCACGCTGTGACGAGACTCCAACCACACGACCCTCAGATTGAGCTTAGATCTACTCTACAATCTCCGCGACCTTTGTAGAGTAATGCAACTGGGACACGTACAGTGGCATCACTGGTACAGCAGGACGCAACAGGAAGTTTGGCCCGCTATGCAGTACCGCACTGGTTGCGACAAGAAGGCTTACTCTTCTTCTTCTCCACCTTGACAAAGCCATCTTTATCGCACGTGTCTTTTTCTGGACAACGCTGTGGCAGATCCTTGTGCGTTGATTCACAGCGCCTCTGCTTACCCCCTTTAGCTTCTTGCCGCTTGGATTGCGACGCAGCAGGTTTCCTGTTGGGGACAATAGCAGCGTAGGCACGTTTAGGGGTCGACGTACCTACACGTAATGTAAGAACAGTGCAAATCAATGTACATGCGGTTAATAACATAAAAAGTAATGAGAAACTTTGCCTTTTCAAACGATGGTCATAGCAGTTCCGACTTGAACAGTCCCAACAGACAGCACCCGTTAGAGCGATTGTCCACCGCCGCCGTCATCGAGAACGAGATGACGTTGCCGAAGTAGCGATACATACATTACTATGGCTGCGTGTCCACCCCGCACGTCCGTCATCCGAGCGCCGTCATCTCGGCCACCGAGATTGTCAGTAATTCGGCGCTACCGCTAGAACTCCGCCGAGATCGTGACGGACCCAAATGACGGCAATACAAAACGCGTCTGCTCTTGTCCACTACATCCGAGATTGACGGCGCCGGTGCACGGATTTCTGTCTTATGTTGGGAACCGCCGAGATCGGTCGCGGTGGACACACGATCGCCGTCACGTCGTTCCGAACTCGGTCCGAAATAATCACGTTTCTCGGTGACGGCGGCGGTGGACAAACACTCTTATCGTATCAAGTTTCGTAAACGAAAGCTGACCAACGGTTGTGGTTCGGTTGCGGTTTGGTAACAATTTTGTTATAGAATATGTCTGCGGTCTGGTCACTTTGTGTACCATTAAATATTACTTGGAGACGTTATTAATGTTTGAAACTTGAAAGTCATTGAGTTTTAGAGTATATTGATACAGATGGAGTTAGAATATGGATGGTTGTATTTGTGTTACGTCATTTATATTAGGGTTTAGGCAAACAATGTAATCCTAATCCTAACTAATATTAAAAATAGCGTTTTGCGAACACATTCATTGTTTGCACAGTTAAGGAGTGGAATTCCCTGCCAGAGTCTGTGTTTCCTGATAGTTACAACCTTGGAGTCTTTAAGTCAAGAGTGAATAGGTTACTTCTAGGCAAGCGTGCTTCGCCGTCGACCACATCATCGCTTACCATCAGGCGAGATAGTGGACAAACGCGAGAATACCGCTAAATAAAAAAATGCGGAAGTAAGTTTGTTTGTTTGTTACCCTTTCACGCCTAAGCCACTGAACCGATCATCCTGAAATTTTGCATATACGTTGTCAGGTGTACAGAGACGTACATAAAGTACCTTTCATCCCGAAAAAAAATCCTACTGTGCACTGTTCCTGAGGAAAACAACAATACCTAACGTTAATAGATGACGCCACGTGTCTTTCGAATCATGATTGAATTACCTATGTTATTATAGTAACTTTAGTTGTGTGTTAAGAGTTGATTGTCAAATTCTAAATTAACGCGAGCCAAGCCACGGGCAAAAGCTAGTATTATAATATTCGTCAGAAACATCGGCATCGGGCTCGTGGCTAAGGGCGTATACATAAAGGAAGCAGGTTACCAACGCCGACTTACCAGCGCTTATCAGTACTGGTCCGTGCAGGTAACCGCTACATACCTAAAGGAAGCAGGGGCTGGCATTTTTTAACAAAAATACGCCTTGTTCCCTTGCAAATACAGCAACAAATAACGGCCTACCAGCGCTGATCGGAGCAAGTCAGAACTTGTCGGCGAAGTTCGGAGCTTGTCGTCGCTGATTCGCCACACAGTATAGAGACTACCTACGCCGACTAATTGCGGGGACAAGCACCGACAAGCGCTGGCAGATCGGCGCCGGCAACCCGCAACCCGCTTTCTACGTGTATACGATTTACAAGGTTAAGCTGCAATTTCCGCGGTCAGTCCATGGATGGGTGACCGTTCGTTACACATCAAGATCCTTCCGTACCTCGGATAGTACGTTAAGCCGTCGGTCTCATGTTTCATACGAATACCTATGTCAGTCGTTACGGGTATCAGAAGCCCGAAAATGTGACAACCGCTCTAACCTTAGGATATCGGCATTGCCCAGTAACTGGGTTGCGGAGTCCTCTGGCGGAGCAAACCCAGAAACACTTGCATGCTTGCTTGCTTTCTTGCTTGCATGATGGGAAAATGAGCCTTCTAACAAATGTAAAATGGCCAATAATACATTTGACTAATGAAACAGTGGCCAGCAGACTAGTCGGCGTAACAAAAAGTAACAAACATAATTAGGGACTTTAATTATTCGGCGTTTTAATTATTCGGCGAAATGAAAAGTAGCGAAAGGTTGTCGGCCAGATAAGAATCGGCTAATAATATTTCGATATTCCAACAGAGAACCTATAAATATGATATGATAGATATTGATCGCCGGTAGATAAATATTCCATAAAGCATTTTAGTCTGAAAGTAGGTTAAATAGAATAGTAACAACGTTAATACAAGATATTTTAAGGCTCATATTTTTAGATTCAGCCGGTGTCTAGCGAACATAATTTTCTAAGGATTAGAGCGGTCTTTAAGGCTGTAGCCTACCTTTATGTCTAGGATTAAACTACGCCGGTGATGCTCGGCTTAGCGAGGAGACGCCTTATAATCTAACAACTTGATTTATTAAGTTGTAGAAGAATTGTTCTAGAAGTTTTATTGGTCATGGAGTTGTTTGAGCTTCAGGCATCCATTTGAGTTGAAGAGAAAATTTAAGAAATGGAGGCCGCTCGCGACCTCGCCCTCATGGCTGTCGTTTATCGCGTATTCCGTATTTTTCGCGATTAAGTAGCCTATGTCCTACTCCAGGTTCCAGACTATCTCTGTACCAAGTTTCATTAAAATGTAGGGAACGCACCGGTCAGGCGGTCGGAGTGGGAAGGTAGCGGACGAGCTGCCCGGTTGCGGGCAGGCGGGCAGCGGGCGGCGGGCGACACGCAATCAAATATTAAATGGCCGCTGTTTGCCCTGCCCGTCAGATTGCTGGCCGTGCCCGGATCGCTGACCGGATGCCGTGCCCGGTAGAATGCGGGCTGCGTTCGACAAAGTTACTTTCGCGTTTATAATACTAGCTTTTGCCGCGCGAAATTGGATAATTCTTTTTTTTGTGTGTTCGTTGTGGTCAGGACAAGGTTCGTATGAAAGAAAATAAAAAAAATCGAAAATAAAAAAATATGGCGATACCTACGAAGTTCGCTGGTCTAGAACACCATAAAAATAACACCTAACCAACCTATAATAGCGTTAAGTTAAATCTATACACAATACAATACAATACTCTTTATTGTACACAAAATAAACAAGAAACATTATTATAAAATAGAAATGTACAATGG
The DNA here is from genome assembly GCA_905220435.1 of Amphipyra tragopoginis. Classification (NCBI taxonomy): domain Eukaryota; kingdom Metazoa; phylum Arthropoda; class Insecta; order Lepidoptera; family Noctuidae; genus Amphipyra; species Amphipyra tragopoginis. The sequence continues at coordinate 11,349,040 of HG992011.1, forward strand.
GCGGTCTTATCGCACTAGGCAATTTCTTCCAGACAACCTTTGAATCTATCAACTAAACGTTCGACTAATGTACCAGGCAAACATAATTCCGCAGCGTCCAAGCCACAATCAAATTAGCAAACGGCAGTGGCACTTACCGTCCACTTTAACTTGACCCTCTCTGCGCCGCACGTCCCACTAAATTGCTCTTTAATGGGCACCCGCATAAATTATTATGGGTCTACTTTTGATGGTTGTATCCTGTAAATGTCAAGGGTGCGTTTTGTTTGTTTACATAACAGGGTCCTTATTCTCTATGGCGTTTAACAAAAAGACGTAAATAACGAGAACCCAAAAAAATATGGAGTAAACTCTAACGCGGCGTCTTACACAGGCGGTTCAAAGCGACGCGAATTGCGAAGCAATCCGATGCCGTGACACGCGAATTCAATGCGATACGGTACGAAGCGGCGGCTTTGTCCTACGAACTCGCGAACCGCCCGCCGCGCGCCGCCGCCATTCAGTAGCACTGTACGGCACCGCATCCAGTTCGCGCGAAAATATCAAGCCAACTGATAGCGTTCGCTTTGATTCGCGCCGCGCCGCACCGCACTCCACGTGCGTTTGGTCACGTAGGCCACTTCAATAGATGTCGACTGTTTGTTGTTTTCGCGTCGCGCCGCAACACTTCGCATCGCTTCTGGATCGCTCACGTAGGATGCCGCGTTACGGAAATCTAAATTTCAGAAAAATAAGGGGAGGAATTTCTATCCAACGGTTGTATTTGATTTGGAGTTAGTAACCTTGTAGTTCTTGAACAATCAACGAAAATTTACTTTTCATATCGAAGCATAATGATGTACTTAACACAAAATCACGCTTGTATTTTCCGAAGGGTTGGGCAGAGGTGTATATAGGGTGACTGGTAATTAGTGACCGATCCTTTAACACATGATTGTACTCATGATGACAAACAACTTTCCCAAAGAAACATTATTTTTATTTAATTTTTTTCATTTAAAATTTATTAGTAAACCGTTACGGTATGGACTGGACGCGGCTCGTAATATGTTTTTTTTTTGTTTTTTAGATAATGTTTCTTTGGAAAAGTTGTTTGTTATCACGAGTACAATCATGTGTTAAAGTATCGGTCACTAATTACCAGTCACCCTCATTTCGCTTTATTTAAGTGCCATGTAAAAGGGGGCGAGCCTATTGCTATCAACCGGGCACAAATCCAGACTCCGATTTGCTACTGAGAAATTCCACACGGAATAACCGAATAACACTTTAGCCGACCTGGGGATCGGACCCGGAACCTCACGCACAGCAGTCGCGCTTCCGACCACTAGAACAACGAGGCAGTCATTTGACAATAATAATGTTGAATTCAGTACATTCAAAATTAATATCCTATTTTGCCTAATAATGCACATTTGAATGATACTCGTAATACGGCCGTGTTATTTGCGTGTTAAGTTTTGACGTGTCATAGTGAATAAGGCTTCCGCTCGTAAATGTACTACCTTGTTGAACAAGGTCCACTAAGTAGGTGATAGACGTACGAACTTAAAGTACACGGTTTTTAGGTTCGTGAACTTATTCGGCTCAACGTCGGTGACACACGTGAAGCTTGCTCATTACTGTGGTACCAGGGGGACCGCGATGTCGTCAATGGAGGAAACATTGTGTTTTTCAGGAATAATATTATTATATTCTTAGAAACAAAAAAAGAAAACGGAATCGGCAAAAGTGGGTGAAAAACTGGCTTATAAAAAGAGAGCGTTTATCCCACGTTTTAGTAAAGGAGTTACGTGATGAGAAGGAAGACTTTCGTAATTATTTACGAATGCTGACTGATAAAAAGATGGCGTTGATAGAAGTGCGAGCCGAGGCGAGCTACGAGCAAAATTTCAAACCTGTTGGATCGCTAACGAACTTACGCGTACTTAGGGTGACTGTTTTAAAGGACGATCTCTAAAGGATGACATCATATTCACTACGATTGGCAGACTGGTGATAGCTTTCCAGGTTTTCGTTGCGAAATGTTAATAAAATATTACGCCGTGGATTCTTTTTTATTTTATTGTACTCCTTTCGATGGTCCTTGTGAATCGTTACTACATCACCGGGTACGGGGTCTCCAGCCAATAGTGGGGAAGTAAAATACTTAAACTAAGCTAACTACTTATGCTACACTAACATCATGACTACCTGCAACAACAGCACTAAGGGCGACCCCTAGTGGGACTCGGATCTTGGCTTAGGGCGACGCTGACGGGGGTTGGGAGCGAGACAGCTTGAAGAGAGCTGAATTATTGGTATGACTGAACAGACAACCGGTTTTCGTCGTAGTTTCGTTAAATCTGATATTTCGGTAACAAAACCACTTGTGACATCCCTGATACAACGATAGTAAAAGCTTTGGATTCACTAGGGGACAAATAATTTCCCAACACGACGCGGATCATTGAGTCTACGTACGTGACGGTGCAATGTTGCACACTGTATCATAACGTTGCGCGCAACGTTGAGCGAATTTTTTTCGTTACACGCGACATGTTGCATGCCGCTGCTTCGAGAGCGAACGCTCGTGCCGCGCGTCAGTTCTACGTTCAATGTCGACTAGCGTCTAGTTGCGCGACGTGCCGCTCAATATACTTATCAGCAGTATGCTGAAACGAGATTGTACGATAGGCAACATTTCCGCGACACTGACATGGTGTGGCAAATTTCGTTTAGTTTTTCTTTGTTAGTTGCAAAGTTTACAGTTGGGACTGGACGTGCAGTCTGCCTTCACTTATTCTTTTTCTTCTTCCTGCCCTTATCCCATGTTACTTGGGGTCGGCGCAACACATTTTCTTCTTTCATTTCGTCCTGTCACCCGTCATGATATCACTGACTCCCTTCTCTTTCATATAATTCTTCACACAATCTATCCATCTTTTGCGCAGTCTACTTGCAGTTATGATTACAAATATGCAACGAAATACGTTTCACCAAACACGGCGTTTTGAGCCCCCTGGTGTGTGCGAGCGAATTAATCAGGGACATTGTTCCTGGGACATTCACGTAGATATCCCGCGTCAAGTCCTGCGGCATGCCGCTCCTTTTGTCCCCTAGTGAGTCCAAGGCTTAAAGTAGGTACCGACAAAAAAATAACTACTTGAAAAGAAAACGAGCTCACTGCCGAAGTTTTCCGAATTTATTGCAAGTAGTGGTGTCTATAAATTTTCATGGTCCTTCGTTATGTCCTCTTTTTAGTTTCTGTGGTTCAATAACAAACAAGTTTCACTACTTTGTAGGGCTGGCTCTCTGAGGGCTGGCTGTATCTAGTTATGAAACAATTGAAATGCTTTTTTCGGTAAAATATAAATTTTCTCATCCGCTTACAGGATGATTAGAGAACTCAATTCTGAGTTAAGCTCTCTTATGTACCTACATCGCGAATCGAATAAAGAATACCTAAATATATTATCCATACCTACATAATTATACTCACGACTGTAACACCCGAAGGGATAAGCAGAAGTATTCTCCTATCACAGGAGTCCGTACACCAACATTTCGCCTCTTGTATTAAGTCCCATGCAATAGGTGGCGAGCCTGTTGCCATTTTTCGGCCACAATGATGGTGCCAGGAACGTTGCCCGTTACAACTCGCTTGTCTAGCATACTTGTGCATACTTAAGCGTTTCTTACACTACGAGTCCCGCCCAAAGACCGAATTAAGAGACCTGCAACCTAACTGTTATTATATTTTTGTAGTGAGCTCTTTTAGCGCATTTCTAGTGATGTGCATGCGTTTTGTTCACTTCCGATCAGCTGCGTACTTAAGCATGTTTTCGGTATTAGCTACACTTGTACACACATTACCTCAGTTTGATGCGAAAGGGTGAAAGTATTTTTATTTTATTTATTAAGGGATAATAAACAACTACAACATATAAATAGGTATACATGAGGTTAACAAAACTTTAAGTATTAATGTTGCAGTGCACTGCATTATCCGCAGATAAGACATAATTATTTAAAGAACAGTGGTTGCCACTAGAAGAGCATTACCAAAATTAACAATATTTTGAAATAAATAAATAAGTTACTACAAAGCTAGCTATAGCTACAAAACCAAATCAGATCAGAAACAATTTCATTTAGGTACTTAAATTATGCAATTAATACATTAAAATAATAAGATTACAATTAAGATAATTTTTTTTATAATATTAGATTTAAAATGTATCGTAAAACAAAATGGTTATTATTTGAGGAAAATGCTAATTCATTTTGATAACTGTATCTAGTACCTTAGTTACCTTTAATGCTCCCAGTTCAATAGTAGGGTCGTCTATTCATGGCAGTGAACCTGTAACCCAAGTTGATTTGCCCAGCCTTTCCCCAACTATGTTGGGTTCAGCTTCCAGTGTAACCAGATGCAGCTGAAAACCAGTATTCTACACGGAGCAACTGCCATCAGACCTCCGTAACCCAGTTACTGGGCAATGCTGATATCATAGAGTTAGACCGGTTGTCAGATTTTCGGATTTCTGACTATCCGTAAAGGCTCATTTACACGGAGATAGTTTCTCGAAGCGAGTCTCATGCTATCTCTGTTTTCATCGTAGAGAAAGACAAAGACAGAATGAGTCTCGCTTCGAGAAACTATCGAGTGTCATATTTATTCGTTTGGCAGCCGGGACCAACAGTTGGTGACACTCCGAGACACGGAAGAGCCTCGATGTGTAACGAACGGTCACCCATCAACGGACTGACCGCGGCAAGTGCAGCTTAACCTTGCAAATCGTTTGATCCACGCGGTTTTAAATTAGCCACGAGCCCTTCTCTAACTTGTTACTCAAGTATCTATAACTAAATAAAATTAATGTTTCAATTTGTTTCCAACAGAGGGCGGAACTTTGATTCTCAACTCGGACGTCCGGAACCGCGGTCAAACAAGCGATTTTGCGGCTCAGTTGGTCAGTAAAGCGAAATACTGATTAGTTTAAACTACTAACTACCCGCTGCAACTGATACAGCAACAGAGTTGTGTAGCTGGTTATGACAAACTATTTAAAGGGTGACTGGTAATTAGTGACCGATACTTTAACACACGATTGTACCTACTCATGATAACAAACAACTTTCCCTAGTATGAAATAAAATGCCGTGAAAGAATTTGATCGAACAATATTTTCAAAATGTTCTACGGTCCGGTTCGCTCAGACCTAGTTCACGAGGTACTTAATAACAAACGGCCGAATGTTCTGGTATTTTATGACGTCATAAAATTCAAAGCCCAAATTATAGCATGGTACAAATTCACCTTTTTGTACTAGGGAGCAGGGATGTCATGGATATGAAATTTCGGATCTGGATACGGATATATGAATAATTTAATACCGGTTTCAGATACGGTTACGGATATGAAATTATTTCGGATTATCCGATAGTTTTGCATAATTTATTTCAGTTACGTATATTAAACTTTTAAGGAATCGTAAATGTAATAGACCATTTACACAAGGCCAATTGACGAGCCATTCCACTAAGCCAAGCCATTACCGAAAAATTAGAAATTGTTCTAATTTAATGAATTGTCTTTATCAATGGGCAGAAGACACTCCATTGTAATGGATTGTCTCTATTTACACAACGCCAATAATAGCTTGGTTTAGTGGAATCGCTCGTCAATTGGCCTCATGTAAATGGTCCATAATCCCATAAGAATGGATGACTGACTTATATGGCTAAACAATAGAAATAATAAAAACTATCTAAACAATGCAAGAGAACCGCGCGGCTAGTGTGTCTGCTCGGCCGGGTGAAAACCTGCCTTATCGTGTCTCATTTAGGTTCCGCCCCTATGCGCCGGAGGGCGCGCGACGATCTCCGGCCAGCGTACTGTGTGGCCTGCGGGCAGCGGGTTAGGGGACCCGTCGCCCGACCAGTAACAGGCCCGAGAAGGCGGCGTGCAGTGTTCCGTGCGCGCCTCTCAGGAGGACGTGGGGCTAGGCCCCACAGTAGGAAAGGTCCGCCAGGGGCTGACGGACCGAGGCCTGCCGGGGTCGCGGTGCATGCAGCTGCGAATCCCGCGACCCATGCTAAGGGTCAGGAGAAGGAACACCGTGGGTTTTTAGCCGGTAAGAGTCCGGTATACCCTTTCGCCTTCCCCGGGCGTAGGGCATCCATGAGGATTTTCACACGAAAAAAAAAAGGTTCCGCCCCTATCCGAAACTTTTTTAGCAGATTCGGTTACGGTTACGGATAGATTTTTGTTTAGGATATCCGATAGTTTCGGTTACGGAGCTCCATAACGTCCCTGCTAGGGAGGTATTTGAGAGCGGAGAGGAACGAATATTTGAAATATGGAGTACAAAATTATAATAGAGAAATATACTGTATAAATTACTGCAGATTTTGGAAGCTTTTCCGACGAGGAATTTGTAATTTAACGTTTTGTTTATACAAACTTATTTCGTTTGGGGACGTGCTAGAATATAAAACTCTCTCACCGCACGCTGGGAATAGATGCGTGTTGTAAGATTCAACAAAACATAGCACGCTTGGTCGTAGGATCTATACGGTCCGCCTGGCTAGCTACCACCTGAACATTAAAGTGTTCCCAGTACTTATGTGAGAGCCAGAGAGGTATAGGGGTATCCCCGTCTAACTTTGTTCCTTGGATTCATCGCCCCGTGTTAGTCTCTGTCTGCGCTTATCATCAGGTACGCCTAGGATGAAATGCAGCCAGGGTTGCGGACTTTGTTCGAAGGAGTTACCGCGGCCCTGCCCTGATTTATCTATTTATAATTTATTTAATTTGACATAACTTATAGATAAAACGGCAGCAGTTGTCGTTATATCTACCTAAGTTATGTCAAATTTGACGTTTAGAATACATAAATTTCTCGAATCGACTCGATAAAAGATCCATGCTCGCGCCGCTGGAACGCAAAGGGCATTAGGAGGAACACGGATGGGTTTTAGTCAGTAAGAGTTTATCACTCCCTTCCGCTCGCCCCAGAGCGGAAGAAGTCATCAGATGATTTCGCATACTTAAAAAAAAAAGTTGAAATGCAACAAAGTATTTTTTTTTAGAAATCAGCGAATTTAACAGTTTTCATACACCTAAAACGTATTTGTTTTCATAAAAGAAACGCACGGCGTCCGCTGACACTATCATACCGCAACTTCTATCTGCCTAGCCTTTTCCTAACAATATTGGGGTCAGCATCCAGTCTAACCAGATGCGACTGCCATCAGACCTCCCTAACCCTGTACTGTACTGATAACGTACAGGTACTTAACTGGGCAATACCGATATCCTAAGGTTAAACCGGTTTTCAGACTTTCGGGCTTTTGACTATCCGTTACGACTGACAAAGGTATTCCCTATACCCGGGACCGACGGCTTAACCTTTTGACCGCCAGTCATGTATACATGACAAAGCAAAATGTGTCCAGCACGCCTCGGTCACGACTACATGACATAGGAAAAAATCGTAGCTTGGCGCCGCCGAGAGCACGCTTTTGCTTTTTTGACGTGGTAAAAGGGTTAATGTGTTCTCCGAGGCACGGAGGTGTATCGATGTGTGACGAACGGTCACCCATCCACGGACTGACCGCGACAAGCGCAGCTTAACCTTGCAAATTGTATGATCCGTGGTTTTTATTAAGCTACGAGCCCCTCGCACTATTATACCGCAACATCTGGTAGGTATAAGAAAAATCCAGGTATGAATCCGAGAAAAAGTCTAGCAAACCCTGAAGATGAAACAATCTAGATTGGACTTTTCCACAGGTTTCCACAGAGTATAAAGAAGAAGTTTGTAATTTAATTTCGCTATCTGTTGCGCTTCCCACAGTATAATCGAGTGTATATGTTACGGTTAAAAGCCGAATGGCGGTTACACCTAGTTTTAGCCGGGTACAACTAAGTGCAACCAGTAGCAGTTGGTTAGAACTAGGTGGAGCTTAAGTCGACAGAGCCCCGCTGCGCGGGGCTCCTATTTCTGTCTGCAGGGTTTGAAGTAACCTAACACGAAGGGGATGACGGTCATCCCCTTCGAACCTAACCTATCCATGTCGGGGTTACCCTTAACCATCGGTGTGCGGCTGCACCTAGTTCTAGCCGCTATGATGAAGACTAAACCTAGTTCTAACCGAAGATAAGTAGGATAGATTTAAGTTTAACCGCATATGGCCGGCTGCACCTAGTTGTACCCGGCTAAAACTAGGTGTAGCCGCACTTCGGCTATTAGCCGTAACATATATAAAGTTGATTCACTAGATTTATTGAGTGCGGGCTCCTGAGAATTTACTCCCAGCTACACATAAATTGCTCTGCAAACAGAGATACTGTCTTCAATTGATAATGCATAGAAATAGCAACATGTATTGACGTTTTAGGAGACAAAGTTGTGCAGTCTCTTTTGCCTGTAATTTCACCGGCGCTCGCCACCCTTCAAACCTGAAAAAAGCAAAGTTACTTGGTGATAGAATTAGGAATGGTGTAATTCCCTGGACAAACTCTTTCACGAGGAGTGTCTACTACTTAGGCTACTTACTAAGTACTAGAACTTTAAGTGACACCGCTACTATCACTACATAGTATAAAACAAAGTCGCTTCCCGCTGTCTGTCTGTCCCTATAAATGCTTAGATTTTTTTGATTTCGCAACGAATTTTGATGTAGTTTTTTTTAATAGATAGAGTGATTCAAGGGGAAGGTTTTAAGCTATAAAACGTACACGTGCGAAGCCGGGGCGGGTCGCTAGTGATGTTATAACATTTCTTCAAAGTATAAAGTTTTTATATCAATAGATACATCTATACCCCTACTAATATTATAAATGCGAAAGTAACTCTGTGTGTCTGTCTGCTTTTATACCGAAAAATATGGAATACGCAATAAACGACATACACGCGGGTGAAGCCGCGGGCGACTTCTAATATTATAATAAAATCGTACGACGCAAAAAATCTAAATTGAATATTTTTGAAAAAAAATATATTTGCTTCGTTTATTAGGAACAATACAGATGCCGAAACTATAGTTTTTAGAATTTCTGTCTGTTTGTATGTTTGATATTCACGCCAATAGAACAGATTTAGTTGGGCAACAATGTCTGGTATGGAGCGGGTCAGGTTATAGAGTGCAAACTACCACGCTATTGAGTTTGGGTGATGAGCCGTAACTTATTGGAAATAAATGTGATTAGATTAAAAAAATGTAGTATACAGGGTGTAAAAAGACCCATCACATAGCCGAAATCTACGCACTCTGTACATCAAACTGAACTACATTGCCCAAAAATAATTGCTGGGAAACGACTTTTATTTTTTGGCATAAAAAAACGCTTTTTTCTGTAGCGTGCAATGTGTGGTTGTGGCGACGCCGTGCGTTTGCATGCGTGCAGCGGCCACACAGCTGAGCCAAGGCGGTCGTGTGCGTTTGATATTCATTGCGTTTTTGTAACTTCAAATGCGTAATTTGTGAGGAAAAATTGAAAATTTTGGTAAGGTTGTTTGGAAGAACGTTTAGTATTATCACTTAGAATACGTTTTTGGAAAAAACTAAAAAAAAAATGTATACTTTGATCTTCAATATCTCCAAAACCAATGGTTTCCCAGGTATCGTCTGGTAGAAAAAAAATATTCAATGATGGGTAGAATATGTGGTTTTCGTTATCGTTAAGGGTCTTTTTACACCCGATATACATTTTGTTATTACAACTTTCGTGAGACACATTCATAATTATGATTAGTTAGGTACGGTTTACTCACGTGCACTTTTCGGGATAGTCAGACTAGTTTCGGACCCAAACGGAGCCCTTAATCATGAGCTGAACACGCGGCGAGGTCGCGAGTCAAACGAGCGCTGCACGTGCCCGAAAAATTAACGTGAGTAAACCGTCATCATCATTCAGTCGAAAGACATCCACTGCTGGACATAGGCCTCCCCAAAAGCAGGCTTGGCAGGCGGGTTGGCGATCGCACTATGGTTGTTAAAGTACTCAGAGAACACTGCTGTCTATCCTCTAGAGAATCCCTTACGCGTCATCCTACGTGAGGGATTTACAAGCGACGCGAAGCGGCGCAGCGCGATGCGAAAACAACAAACAGTCGATACCTATTGAAGTGTCCTACGTGACCAAACGCACGTGGAGTGCGGTGTGGCGCGGCGCGGCGCGAAGCGAACGCTGTCGGTTGGCTTGATATTTTCACGCGAACTGGATGCGGTGCCGTACAGTGCTACTGAAACGGCGGCGCGCGGCGAGCGGTCCGCGAGCTCGTAGGACAAAGCCGCCGCTTCGCACCGCATCGCGTGTCACCGCATCGCATCATTCGCAATTCGCGTCGCTTTAAACCGCCTACGTAAGATGTCGCGTTAGTCGCCTTTTACGACACCCACGTAAAGAAATGGGGAAGTGCTATTCTTTAAGTTCGGCACTACACGAGACCGTAAAGTAAGGGTAAACCGTAACTAATCATAAATACATTTAAATTCTTTACTTGTTTCGGCACAATATTGTTTTCTGACTTCCACACGGACAAAGTCGCGGGCACAGCTAGTTCAACATAAACACGAAATACCTTAAATAAAAACCTTAATCTTCCTTTCATGACTAAAATGTTCTCAATTTGGAGGAATGGAAGTACCTAATTTGAATTGTCGGGGCTTCAGAGGAGCTTTAAAAAGTACCTTTAGGTTCTTTTTAAAGAGTGCCTTTGTTGCTGCTCCATTATGCCTATGACATTAATTAATTATCTTTTGACGTTTAAAAGTTGTGGAATTTTTCGGCTGTTTCTCACAAAAGTACACACGGCTACACTTCAAGCTATGCGAAACCAGTATAAGCTGACCGTTGCTTGTGCGAAAAGATTATACAAAGCGACGCCAAGATAAACTGGTTTTTGTATAGCTTGATGTGTAGCCGTGTGTACCTAAATATTTAAATATAAAGATATATTTATTGCATAACTGTGTACATTAAGTTCTTATTAATAAACATTACATTTTAATTTTCAACAGTTTAACCAAGTCGGATATGCAATAGTATTTTAATAAACTAGATCCTTACAAATATTAGTTTTTATCAAAAAACTCATGCAGATTTTAAAATATACATTTTCAATTAACATTTTTTTCAATTTATTTTTAAACATGTTTCCATTTAATTGTTTAATTGCTTGCGGTAACTGATTGTACACACGAATAGCAGTAACATAGGTACTTTTATAATACATCATATTGTTAGTATACTAAATATTGTTCCAAAATAAAAAGTTTGATTATATCTTGTAAGATTTTTTACTTATTACAATTTTAAAAAAAGTAGGGCGTTTTACCGAGTTTTACCCTAAATTAATGTCATATTTATACTGTTTCCGAAGGTTTCTTTTAGAATTTGATTTGAAATTAAAATTTTGCATTAACCGGTAACGCCCCGCCGTCGTCCCAGGACAACACCCGCTTCAAGCGACTTTGAACTCTAATTTCGGTTATAATTAGAATTCAAAGTCGCTTGAAGCGGGTGTCGTCCTGGGACGACGGCGGGGCTTCGGTGGGGCGTTACCGGTTAAACATAGCATCACGCCTGTATTCCCCGAAGGGTTGGGAAGAGATGTATCCCTTATTTCGCCTTGTAATAGGGGGGACCCTATTGCCATCAACCGGACACAGATTCAGAGTCCCAGCTATTATTGAGAAACACTGTTTTAAGCTTTCACGGTTTGTCTCAAAATTTAAAATGTCACTTACGGGATATTCGACGCTGTTGCAAGCGCCATGATCGCGGGTCAACCCGCGATCATGGCGCTTGCAACAGCGTCGAAATATCGGGAACTCAAACAAATAAATAATCACGGAAGATATCCCGTAAGTGATATTTTAAATTATTGAGAAATTCCAAACTAAAAAGCCCAATAACACTTTGCCCGACCTGGGGATGGAACACAGGACCTCACGCTCAGCAGTAGCGCTTGCGACCACTAGACAAATGAGGCAGTAAAATAATATACGAAGCATTATTTGCTGTTTGATATTATTAGTGTGGGGAAACGTTTAAAAAAAAGGAAAAAAAATATTCATCCGTGCCTTGTCTATATTTCGTCCGTGCCTCGGCTCGGACCCGGAGGCCTACTCCCTAAGTCCATCAACGAAGTTAGTCACCCATCCGAAAGTAGCCCGAAACGTAGAAGTGAACAAAACAAGAGTCTAGTTCAACTTCTCGGACGGGCAGAAACACATCGGTAGTAGGGACAACTGTCAAATCGTGTTGTCATTCATTCTTAGTTCGGGCCCCGAAATAATCGTATGTCCGTAGGTGATAGGGAGTAGGAAACGCTCGTAACTAAGGCCAAAACAACCAACTTCGTGCTTAGGGAGTAGACCTTCCGGCACGGTCTAGCATTAGTCATTCTTAACAGTAAAAAATAACGTAAACAGTTCGAAAACAGTACTTGATACTCTCATGAGAAACAGCCGAACAGTGGCACAAGAATCTATTAATGTTACCTTCAGAACATGAGGTATAGAAAAACCGCATTCAAATCGGTTCACCCGTTTAAGAGCTACGGTGCCACAGACAGACACAGCAGTCAAACTTATAACACCCCTCTTTTTGCGTTGGGGGTTAATGAAGGACTGCTATACTCAAGTAACAGTTTCCGAAAGGTTCTGGAGTGGCGATCGCATACCGGAAGACGCAGCGCGGGTAGGCCTCCCACAAGGTGGACCGATGATCTGGTGAAGGTCGCGAAAATCCGCTGGATGCGAGAAGCACAAGACCAGTCGATGTGGCGATGCTTGGGGAGGCCTATGTCCAGCAGTCGCTGCTTTCGGCTGAATGATGATGATGATGATATTAAAGTACATCAAACAATACAGCCTGATGTTGTTGTAAGACCCAAAGGCCCAAAATTATCCTATAGTCCCAAATTAACCTAAAATAATCCCTCGATATTCGTGGGACTGAGACGCTGAGCTTTTCGTAGCAGATGCTACGGCGTAGCCCTGTAGCTACACAATTCGTAAATTGTACTTGATGTAAACACTGTAACCCTAAGCGTATACGCTCAGTATGCTATTTCAATATGTAATTTTATAACGCGCCGATAAAGTTGCAGTGACGCTGCAGTTAAGTTCTCGCGAGCGTATCTGATCGATCGCCGATTAAGAGAATAAGAAAAGCGGCTTTTTGATCGAAATTTAATTTCTACTACACTGTACAATGCGGCCGACGTCTCTTGGCGAGTCTGAAGTTTAATTGTTTCGCTGTGCAATGAATCTTGTAGAAACGAAATTGTCTACTGCGCAGCTAATCAGCTAACTTCAGACTCGCCGAGATACGTCGGCCGCATAGTTGTTAGGTGAATCAGGTTCCTTAGCTTAGGCTAAATGTTCCGTACCTTTGTGCTTTACAAATGAGAACTTATAGTATGATACTATCTGGTTGGACTGGAAGCCGACCACAACATAGTAGGGAGACAGGCTAGGCAGAACGGATTTTTTTGGAAAGAACTTAAATTATTTAATTTGGAAATGATGCGGGTATGGTAATAATCACCATTCTTGTCAAACAGATAGCATGAAAGATACCACTTGGCAACCTTTTCGAAAGTCGTTTTTAGGGTTTCGTACCCAAAAGGTAAAACGAAACCTTATTACTAAGACTCCGCTATCCGTCCGTCCGTCCGTCTGTCACCAGGCTGTATCTCATGAACCGTGATAGTTACCTAGACAGTTGAAATTTTCACAGATGATGTATTTCTGTTGCCGCTATAACAAAAAATACTAAAAAACAGAATAAAATAAATAGGTATTTAAGAGGGCTCGCATACAACAAAGGTGATTTTTTTTTGCCGTTTTATAGATAATGGTACGGAACACTTTCGTGCGCGAGTCCGACTCGCACTTGGCCGGTTTTTTATACCAATCACAGGAAAAAGGAGGCGACCTATTTATTCACCGGAAACCACCAAAAAGCCGTAACAGTAGAACTAAGTACACTAATTAATTATATTACCATACTTCCTTTTACCTTCTCCAGCGAAACAAAAATTCTTACTTATACAATATTTTTTTCTACAAAATCAACATGAAATCCGCTTCCAATATAACCCTGGAGGCTTTTTAACTGAAACAGTACACAATTATTTGTATTGAGATTGAATGCAGATGAACGATTAACAAATATTTGATCAGAAATGAGCAGCATGCGAGTGAAAGAAAATAAACATTATTATTGAGCAAACGGATCATTTAAATAAATATGAAAGTTACAAACTTAAGAGGCAAAGTTAAATACAACATAAGGTAAAGTCGATTTTCATTAGGTTATATATTTGTACCCTGCAAACTGCCCTTTATTTTTCTTAAAAAATCTTTCCATCCAATGGTTGTCTGAAACAAATTGCTTTTATTCGCGACATTTCCTGAGGATACCCCGTGGAGGTGGAAACACGTGTAGTATCTTTTTTTTTTCTATTGGACTGCTGTATATGGTCCTTGGAGACCCCATCTACGTAACCGAGCAGTTATTGGCGAGATCTGAAGGGTCTCCAGCCAATGGGGGAAGTAAAATACTTAACCTAAGCTAACTACTTGTACTACACTAACATCATGACTACCTGCAACAACAGCACTGAGGGCGACCCCTAGTGGGACTCGGACCTCGGCTTAGGGCGTTGCTGGCGGGGGCTTGGGGGGGGGGGGGGGGGGGTATAGGGGGTATAGGATATTTTTCACTCCTGCATGTGCATATATTTGTGGGAGGGAGAGTGGTACTGCATACTGCACCCAAACTAGCGATCTAGTTTAGCGGAATTAAAGCTAAATAGTGTATTTACATAAATACGCAAATCGTGTAGGTAAATCCATGACATACAAATGTTCTTGATAGTGTGTGCAGTCTGCCAACTCGTTCTGGGTCAGCGTGGTGGATTAAGGCCCAAACCTTTCTCATTCTGAAAAGAGGCCCTTACGCGTATTAAGAAACCATTGTGGTATCCAGAACCGGAGCGATCTGCACCGCTCAATGCTTTATAGTGTAATTTCTCCCGAAACCATTGCGTGGTACAGAGCTCGGCAGTTCTGTATTGCACAATGGTTTTGGGCTGAAATCGCCGATAATCGTGCCAAAAACCATTGTGGAGTACAGATCGACGCTATAAAATTATAAGTAGTCTAGTTGTTCCGGCGCACAGTGGGCTGAAAATCGATCTTCATAGACATTGGGATCAACTTTGTAAAACTTTAATTTTTTTGGCAGAAATGGGTTTAGGTATCGTATATTGATCAATTTAATGCTATTTGAGTTTTTCAATAAACGTTTTTCTTTACTTTACAGCACTTGGTTGAAAAAAATGTATGGAAAAATACGTAAAAAAGGATATATTTCGACTTTCGTACAAGTGCCCCTAATTTCCTTTGGCACGATTATACCTCTTATTTTTCTGCATTTTTTGACATATCACATATTGCGGGCACGCGTTAGATTTTGGGAGAAAAAAAATCAAATGTGTTTTTAGAATATAAAAAAGGTTTTAATCTGTTTATAATTGACATTAGGTACTTAATGGTTATAAATGAATTATATGAATAGAAATGTAATAGCTACCGGTTAAACATAACAAATTTTATGGAAATTAATTAATATTTTTGTAATTTAATAACGAGGATGGTTAAATAATGAGATCATGATCCATTGGCCATTATCTATCATAATGAGATCTAATGACCTATTACTGAGATAAATTAGATCTCATCAACTAACTACCCCCCTTCCTACGTAGTTTTTTCGAACCTTAAGTATAAATCGTGTGCATTTAATCACTATTTTCAATTGACTTTGTTTTTTCAAAGAGTAATAACCTATTTTTCTGAAATGGAACGAGTGAATTTAGTTCATAATCTTGACTTGTGTGTTGTTTTAAAGCAGTCCGGCAAGCTGGGTAACTACCTTGCATTGCTGGAAAGTGTTGTGTTTCAGTTCAATTTGAATCTTTCGGAAGAAGACTCCAATCGGTACAATACAGTTTTTGATGATATCAGCTCCGTAAATCTTCGACAGTTTAAGTGATAGCAGCAATCCAAGCGCTTTCTCTGGAGTGAAAGCACATTTTTTGTGCTTTTGAGTTTTAATTAGTTGAGAAAATGTTGCTACCTCTTCAGGATGTTTCATTAAATAATCAATGACTTCAGCCAAATTTACTTTGCCGTCTTTCTTTAACTTGCTTACTGTAGCGTAAGCTAGTTCGTCACTGTCTTGTTGATTCTGTTCTTCAATCCTGCCTTTTTTCTGTTTAGTACACAAATCTACAAATGGTTTACGAGGACCTAAACGCTTAGTTAGTGTTCCAACAGATACAGATTGGCTGGTTGAAGGTGCTTGACACTCTGTAATGGCATCCTCTGCAGCTTGTTGCGAAACAACACAAGATGGCCAATCCACTGTTAACGCCAACCAGTCTCCATATTGTTTCTTAAATGTTTCAGAGTATCCTTTGGCATTCTTCCATCTTTTTATGACAGCTTGGCTGAATCTTCGACAGAATTCCTTTAAAGTATCGCTGTCTTCTTCCGAAAGATTCAAATTGAACTGAAACACAACACTTTCCAGCAATGCAAGGTAGTTACCCAGCTTGCCGGACTGCTTTAAAACAACACACAAGTCAAGATTATGAACTAAATTCACTCGTTCCATTTCAGAAAAATAGGTTATTACTCTTTGAAAAAACAAAGTCAATTGAAAATAGTGATTAAATGCACACGATTTATACTTAAGGTTCGAAAAAACTACGTAGGAAGGGGGGTAGCTAGTTGATGAGATCTAATTTATCTCAGTAATAGGTCATTAGATCTCATTATGATAGATAATGGCCAATGGATCATGATCTCATTATTTAACCATCCTCGTTATTAAATTACAAAAATATTAATTAATTTCCATAAAGTTTGTTATGTTTAACCGGTAGCTATTACATTTCTATTCATATAATTCATTTATAACCATTAAGTACCTAATGTCAATTATAAACAGATTAAAACCTTTTTTATATTCTAAAAACACATTTGATTTTTTTTCTCCCAAAATCTAACGCGTGCCCGCATTATGTGATATGTCAAAAAATGCAGAAAAATAAGGGGTATAATCGTGCCAAAGGAAATTAGGGGCACTTGTACGAAAGTCGAAATATATCCTTTTTTACGTATTTTTCCATACATTTTTTTCAACCAAGTGCTGTAAAGTAAAGAAAAACGTTTATTGAAAAACTCAAATAGCATTAAATTGATCAATATACGATACCTAAACCCATTTCTGCCAAAAAAATTAAAGTTTTACAAAGTTGATCCCAATGTCTATGAAGATCGATTTTCAGCCCACTGTGCGGCGTCGCGTCGTATCCACACGACACGACACGGCACGAGAATGCGCGCGCGCGCCTCTATACCACAGACAACTATTCATCGCATCGCGCAGCCCTGCTCTATGCCGCACCGCGTTCAACGACCAACCAGTTGCCCGTGCGCCTTAGCGAACGTCACTCGCACGCACGGTGTAGCTCACGCATCAGACTAACTTAGTTAATATTAAATGTACAACTATTGTTTTGTTAGAATTAAATTCATGTAAACCAGTAAAAAACAGTTCATCATTTCATCGAAGCCTACACAGCTTTAACACTAGTTATGAACCACGATGTGATTATGTAGCATACAATTGAGTACCTAAGTGTTGTTTTTTTTTTAAATAGAGGTTTTTTATTGTATTTTAGTATTAGAAAAAAATTGTTGCCTATGTTTGTTTGCTGTGAGGCTGTCTGTATTTTTATGAAATAATTTTATTTATAATTAAGTGTTTAATAATCCCTATTTTAGTTTATAATAAGGGTTATTAAAACACGAGTGTGAGTTTTTAAACCGAGCCGTAGGCGGGGTTTTTAATAGTATTTTTTTCGTGAATATTTTCATAAATCCTTAAAGACGTGTTTTACTATTTAGCCTCGGCTATGTGTCAATGTTTTGTCAATACCTATATTGAAAATCCCTCACAGTCTTCTGTCTCACTCACTCACTCAATTTTAATATTCTGAGAATAAAAAATATAAAATTATAATATACAAAACTTGTCCTCACAATAACGAACACACACAAAAAAAAAGAATTATCCTATTTGGTGCATTCGTGCGGAAGTTATGCGCGTACATACATTTCGGCGATTCATTTTTATTTATAAAGGTAAATAAAACAATTTTATATTCTACTGCATCTATCCACACCGGAAACCGATCACAACAGTTGGCAAAAGGCTAATGATAGGTAATTCAGTTTCGTAAACATTTGTTTGTTTTAAGCGGTTACTGAAAACGTCCATTGACTCACTCGGTACGTGTATCAATGTTTGCTCTCAAACAAATATTCGCGTCGGACATGAAACTGACAACGCAAATATTCGGGACCAATTCTATTAACAAAAACGTTGGTGAATCGCAACCGAACCGTTCATTCAATTTTAGTTTACAAATTGTCAAATTGAATGACAACAAAAACAAAATGAAACATTTTGTCATTATTCGTAAACTAAAACTAACTGACGTTGTGGTTCATTTGCGGTTTGGTAACAACTCTTTTCATAGAATTAGCCTCGCTGAATATTTGAACTATTAACTTTTACTATTAACTTAACCCGGAGTTCTGATTGCGGAATTTGTTCGAAAGAATTACCGCGGCCCTGAAACGCAAAGGGCATTAGGAGGAACACGGATGGGTTTTAGTCAGTAAGGGTCAAAATACATGGTCGCGGTGCATGCAGCTGCGAATCCCGCGACCTCGGCCAAGGGTCAGGAGAAGGAACACCGTGGGTTTTTATCCGGTAAGAGTCCGGCATACCCCTTCGCCTTCCCCGGACGAAGGGCATCCATGACGATTACAGCAAGAAAAAAAAAACAATATACACGTCCGATAGTTACTTCCGGGAGCCGGATCCGACTATCTGATCAGATTCATGAATTAAACGTGCGAAAAATGTCCGACTTTTTCTGGACGACGACGACTGCTTTAGTTCTTATTCTAAGACGACGACGCCCGGACGATGCTTACGATTCTGACATCCGATCCGATAGTCTGATCGTACGTATAATTTAATTTATGTTCAAACAAATGTACGACGCGGAGGCCTTCAGATAGTCTGATCAGACTATCGGAACCGACTATCGGAGGCAAGTATCGCACGTGTATTTGAGCTCTAAGAGTCTGACACTGAAGAAGTCATTAGATGATTTTACGTAATTAAAAAAAGTAACCTCGAGCTCTACATCTAGGTACTAAAATCATGTCTTTTATAAAACAATTACTGTTACAGTGTTATCTTATGAGACAACGAAATTATAACATACTAGAGGTCGCCCACGACTTCGCCCGCGTTGATGTCGTTTATCGCATATTCCGTTTTTTCGGAATAAAAGTAGCCTATGTGCTTCTTCGGGTTCCATACTATCTTTGTACCAAGTTTCATAAAAATCGGTTCAGTAGTTTAGTCATGAAAAGGTAACAGACAGGTAGACAGAGTTACTTTCGCATTATAATATTAGTAAGGACTAGCTGCTGCTGTACCAACGACTTCGTGCACGTGGAAGTCGGAAACCAATGTTGTGTCATAAATAAACAAATTCTCGATAGCTTTAAATTCTAATATCCTTTTATTGAGCAAACGGATTACGATGAAACTTGACGATTACGATAATTTTTTATCGGTTACACTTCGGGGAGTGTGCGATGGAACTGCACAATATGATTCCGCCTGGCCCTTTCCGTCATCGGACTACAAGACGTACGGCAATGCGCCATCGCTGCATCGGTAGATACATATGGTGGACATCCCACTTATACGCACTAAGCGTTTTGCGAACACATTCATTGTTCGCACAGCTAAGGAGTGGAATTCCCTGCTGGAGTCTGTGTTTCCTGATAGCTACAATCTTGGGGTCTATAAGTCAAGAGTGAATAGGTTACTTCTAGGCAAGCGTGCTTCACCGTCGACCACATCATCGCTTACCATCAGGCGAAATAGTGGACAAACGCGAGACCACAGCTAAAAAAAAACTAAATATGACTCCGAGATAGAGTGCGCGCAAGATAACTTTGCGCGCGACTGAGGGCGTGCTAAACGTTGCCGTGATCGCAAAAGTTCAAATTAACGCTTTTTAAGCTTAACTTTTTTATCGCTATACATAATTTTCCCCCGTTAAATATTCCTACAATCAGGTAGTTCTACTATCAAAATTGATTTAACGGCACACACTTTGGTGGACCATGATTAGTTCCGATTTCGGCCGCGCGCAGACTTATCTTGCGCGCACTCTACGCACAATATTTGTCTACAAAATGCAATCGCATTGAGTCAGTACTTTTAGGTATATGCTCTAAGTTTTTACGTGATACGTGTACAAACAAACCGACTAACAGATGGCAAATAAATATTCCAAAAATTATCGAAATGGATTCTATTGGTTATCCTTTACCTTAGAATAAGTACTAAAGCATAGAAGGAGCGCTACTTAGCATACATGAATCAAAATATAGCCATGCTATTTACTCATATGGCGGACTCGCTGTTGTCAGAGCGGGAAAGATAAACTTTTGACAGGCCGTAAAAATTAATTTTGTAACCTTTTGTACAGAGACTAGGGATGAGGGTATTCACACTATTAGACTATAGCTATCGATAAAATAAAGTCATCGTATAATGTATATTACGAAATATCTGAAGTGGTATTGTAAGACCGAAAGAAGGTGACTATGATTGTGTTAACCAAATAACAGCCATGCCGGATATTGCCATAGTACATTTAAATACTTACTTCTTAGAAAGTTATAATGACAAAAGTAAAGTCATAATAACATTATTATTCAGCCGAAAGATGCCCACTGCTGGACGTAGGCCTCTCCCGAGCATCATCATTTCGACTGGTCCTGTTATTATCGATATCAATAAATAAAGTCATCGTTTAAGTATAAATGTCTATTATTTCATTTGCAATTACTAAAAGCTTCACAAAAGTTAAATACATTATTATTGAGTATTCCTTGTAATGTACTTGGACATGCACGTTTTTTTCTGTCACTAGAACGGCGCCACGTCTCAGGTAAGTTGTCTATTTCGAGGCGCTGGAAATTTTAAACAAAATAATGATTGTTTTATATATAACTAGCGACCCGCCCCGGCTTCGCACGTGTACTTTTAATAGCTTAAAACCTTCCTCTTGAATCACTCTATCTATAAAAAAACGGCATCCCTAAAAATACAAGATTTTAAAGATAATTACGGTAAAGACCTGTAAAATTTAGTGGCACCAAATGCAAACTGATTGAGAAGTAAGTTAATCATCGTTTATTTAATACGTTAATTTTGTTTAGATTCACTGTTCTCCTAATCTATCAGGCTTGAAGATTACGACTGTATTAACAGCATTTATTTGAAAGATAAACAAGACAGTGAAATATTATCTGAAATAGTCTATTGTATGAATGGCCGAAAGAAGATGTCGAACGTAATGTGGCAAGAAAAAAAAGATTTTAATTTTTTTATTTTCAATCAAGCTAAATCCAGTGTGGGGTTAATCTGTCCCAATTTTTTTTAAAGAAATTACTCGAATTCTTTTATTTCCTGTAGACATGCAATTCAATAAGAACTTAGGCTTTTAAATTTAGATTGAAGGTATAATGTTGGTATAGAGTCCTCCTTCAGTCTCCGCCATTTGCCAGAAATGGCTGGAGCAAATTCTGTGGTGCTTTCTTGGAACCCAACCAATTTCGTGAGCTACCACGGCAATCAATTTATTTCGAAAATATTCGTCACAGGGAAACTTAAATGAAAAAAAAAAGTATAAATACCTAATTAATTAAACCTAACACAAAAATCACGTTGTCGATAGATTTATCGATACAATTTTCGCACCCCTTTAATAATTTCTTTGGCGAATATTCATATTGATAAATAGATAAGATTTAGATAGTTTATACTTATTTATTTTACTTCTTCTAAAAGGTAATGTCTTACTTTTACTTATATAATGTATAATGAAATATATTTAAAGGAAAATCTATGAATAAACATAAAAATACTACGTACTTGTGGAAACTGATATTTTCACTTTGATTTTTTGTACATCCCTTGCGAGATTTACATTTTTTTACTATTCAGGACGTAGCGCACACTCTTATTTATAAGAACAATGTGCACATATACAAAACACAATTAATTAAATATAAATTCTAGACTAAAATATTTTTTCAAATCACCGCGCCACTGACACAAGTATTATACGATAAAATTTAAAATGTCGTTGCCGTCTGACAGGGGGTACTAGTGGCGGGTAATTTAATTTGGTAGCTAGGCTTTGGCTCAAAATCTCGAAATTGCTCTTATTTGACAGATGCCCCTGTACGTTTTTCAAGTACTGAGGCGGCTTCTATGCTTTAGTACTTATTCTAAGTCCTTTACCAACCACGCAATTTTTTTTCTTGTTTTTAGTCCCTCCAAGTCTACAGATTTATTATTTATGTACAGATAATAAAATCTCGAGACAATGAACCGGGTCTCCGCTAACTAGGTAAAACAATTACTTCGAGACACAGTTGAAACTCAATTATATCTTAATGAGTGCCAATTTTCTGACTCTGCAGTCACATGGAATTCAGAAACACAGAAGACCCAACGCTTAATGAAATAACCATACACCACAGAACTGTTTTATCAACGATAGTATCGCTTTAGTTTCAATTTTACGTTTCATTGCGTGTTTAGTGAGGGAATTTAAGATGTCGGTTGGTTAGACTGTGGATACGGCGCAGTGGACATTAAAATAATTGAAATGTTCTATGTAATGCGTTTCGTGGTACAGTAAATGCATTCAAGTCCACATAATTATGGCGGACAAGTGATGTGATTTCTAAAAGGGATAGAAGACGCATTTATTTTTAAATTTCTCTGTATCGCTTGATTGCATCGCGGTGTCATAGCTAACCTTATTATCTTTTGCAATTGTAATCATTTTATAAGTAAGTTAATCCAGCAACTAAATACTTAGTACATAATCATCGATTTATTTTATGAATTTTGTCCGATAGGTTTTAAGCTGTAAAACGTAGGTACCCGAGCGACGCCGGAGCGGGACTCTTGTTTAAAAGGTGAATAAACCTGAAACATTTTGCTTTCA
Organism: Amphipyra tragopoginis; assembly: GCA_905220435.1. Classification (NCBI taxonomy): domain Eukaryota; kingdom Metazoa; phylum Arthropoda; class Insecta; order Lepidoptera; family Noctuidae; genus Amphipyra; species Amphipyra tragopoginis. The sequence goes on from HG992011.1 coordinate 11,372,241, forward strand.
AAATACATCAAGACGGATAACAAAAATAATTAAAGAATAAACTAGAGTTTGATATGGTTTAAAAAAAAACCGGCCAAGTGCAAGTCGGATTCGAGCGACTAAGGGTTCCGTACCATTATCTATAAAAACGGCAAAAAAATAATGTCTGTTGTATGGGAGCCCTTCATTTTATTCTGCTTTTTAGTACCTATTTGTTGTTATAGTGGCAACAGAAATAAATAATCTGTGAAAATTTCAACTGTCTAACTATCTCGGTTCATGAGATACAGCCTGGTGACAGACGGACGGACGGACAGCGGAGTCTTAGTAATAGGGTCCCGTTTTACCCTTTGGATACGGAACCCTAAAAATATGTCTTTTAGGTAATGAATCCACAAAATTATGTTTTTTTTTTTATCGATATCTTCGCATTTGATCACTATCTCGTCCATCTGGTAAGCGATGATGTGGTCGACGGTGAAGCACGCTTGCCTAGAAGTAACCTATTCACTCTTGACTTAGAGACCCCAAGGTTGTAGTGCAGCTATCAAGAAAATACAGATCTCGGCAGGGAATTCCACTCCTTATGTGTGCGAACAATGAAATTGGTTGCAAAACGCTGTGTACGTATGAGTGGGATGTCCACCATGCACCATTACGTTTCACGAGCGAAAGTTTGTTAACCTTATAAACAACATTATAATGGCAGGAACGTACGTATGAATGTTTGCAATTTATCACAGCTTTGTAAAATCCCCCCAATTTAAAATATAAGTAGGACACATCTCTGTCCATACCTAGCAACTCAAAGGATTACGCCCACAATGGCTAAAAACATATTTATTCATAATAATACCCAGAATAAAGGATAATTATTGTCTGTTAGGTAATATAAATCAGCCCTAATCCACGTTGAGGGCGGATATGATTCGTAAGGCTTTACCAACATTTTGTGAGGCAGATTTAGCCCGGATGTTGTTCGCGATTACTGGATTAAATGTGATGGATAAATCCTGACTAATAGACAAAATAATAAATTGTAGAGATCATGTGGATATATATTTCAGTACGGAAAAATTGCGCAGAGATCTTCTCTAAAACAACACTTTGTTATTTCGGGTCGGGGTCTTTCGTTAAAAAAATATTGTTCTGGTAAACCCCAGGAGCAAGAAGATGCTTGCTCTGGGGTCGTGATAATCAAATTGCCCTCTTGTTTGAAATAAGTCTTTACTGTTTTATGTTTTGTTTATGTTGTTCACTTTGTATAATGAGATATATCCAATTATACCTTATACAAATAGGAATAAAAGTGATTCAAAGAAATCTGTTCTCGCTTCATTACTGTTCATGGCCTGATCCCACTCCGGCTTATGGACATCAAACTGTGAAGGCCAATCCAATCGGAGGACATTCTGCTTTAATCAAGTACCTAATAAATGTCGCTTTAGCAGTTCTATGCGATTGTACTGCTGAACCCGTTAAACCTATTATATATTTTATTAGTCATTTTTGCAAAAGAAAAATGCAAGTACAGTAGACTATTTGGATGGTAAGTATGAATATCTATCAGGCAAGCCTGAATGTAGACCTGATTTCACTTCGTATGTGCATGCTCGCAAAGAAGTATGCTTCGTTTGTCTGTCTCCATGTTTGTGGCGAGGCATGTGCTACGCACACGCACGTGCGTAGCACATGCCTCGCCACGAATATGAAGGCACACACATTGCGAGGCATGCGTTGTGCGCCGCCGCAGTTCGCGGCGCATGCCTCGCAATGTCTGGATCCACCTTTACGCCTGCGATTTATGGGAAGCTCAAATGCCACATTCCCAAACTCAATTTTTTGTCAAACGTGTTTGACACTTGAATTGACATTTCATAATCACTTGTCAATCTTGCTTGACATTGACATTACACAAACTGACGTGTTTGTTATTGTGTACGAAAGGGCTTGTTTTCTTATCTAGTCGATAAATAATTGTTATTAAGTAACAAAGCATTTAAATATCGGTTAAAAAAGCTAATACAGTGTCTACAATGCTGAAAGCTGTCATTCTTATTGGAGGGCCGCAAAAAGGTAAGGATTTTCCTGCAACGTCGACGTCACCGGCGTTTCTTATCAATAAATTGCATATATTATATTAATTACTTGTCTTAGCAAATTTAATTACCAGTAGAAACTATATTGGTTACTCTATAACGCCATGAAGTTCACTCAAGTCCTGATTTATGTTTAAAATTGTATTTTTCTAAGTGGTTAAGGTTATGTAAATAAAAGATTGAATTTGTACATTATGTACTTATGTTATTCTATATGGAGTGTCATTACGTGGAGTTATACTATTATTACGTGGATATGACTTCACTTTAATCAAGTATGATAAACATCTTTGATTGTAAAAAAACAAAGGGGGCTATAACTAATTTTAGTTTATCTAATATCCTGTTTTTATTATCAGACAGTTATTAAATTTATCGCACACTGCACCTTCTAATAGAATTTCTTGTACTAGTTCTATATAATAAACTAGTAACTAGTATATACGGGTGATTCTACGATAAGAGGTAACTTGTGCGGCAATCAGTTTAAAATTGCTTTTTTATTCTAAATGCTGTTGTTTTTTGCAATGAATCATATCGTCTTAATGTAATTTATAAATAACATTACAATTAAATGTCCTATTAAAGCATGTATTTCTGAAATTTGAAGCTGAAGCTTAAAAAAGTATCTACCCTGGCCTGTCCTCTTGCCGGTTTTAGTTCAACTTGCAGACAGTTCATAGGTTCTTTGTATCAGTTGCTAAACAAAGTATATTTAACACGAAATTAAATAAATATACTTAAGTAGTATTAAATAAAAAGACAGCAAAAGTTGTTTATTTTCAATAATTTTTAAACTTAATTTTTGTCCCGCTTTTTTTGTGTATCTACCCTGGCAAATTTCGTTCCGATAACATAAACGTAAATATAAGACGGCCATATTCTGAACTGCGCTCAAGAACATCTATCGATGTGAAGTTATCAAAACTAAACACGCGAGCCGTTAGAGTGCCGCTATTTTTTAGTTGTTGCGACATGACAGTGCGGAGTAGTGCTTTCGCAAGGTCATTGTATCTCTCTACTGGTCAGTTATAAAAGTTGTAACATTCATTGAATGTATTTGCATTTACTGCCCTAATTTAATAATACCGTAACAGTTAAAGTGTAATATATAATTAAGCTCAAAAAAACTTACGTCAATTAAAACAATTTAATTTTTCATGAAAACATCTCTCCCCTGTCGTATTTCCCCTGGGAAAAAAACTGCCAGGGGAGAGATTCATTGACCAGGGGAGATAATATATTTGTGCAAACTAACTCAGATGTAGCTAAATTCTATCAACGTGAAAAAATTTGAAGATTGTGGAAGTATATTAACGATCTGGGCTGCAGAAAGCAAAAAAAACTAGCAATTTGAAGTCCCAATGTTGTGGAGACAACCGTCAAATCACGCTATGGACTGTTACTTTTGCCTCACAAAAACTTTAGATTTTAACAACAAAAACAAGAAGCATATACAATACCCTGATATTGCGTCAGTCACAAAACCTGTGTTGTATTCTAACGGACCACCCATCATTGGATTACCTATCATTGCCCAGCAGTTCTAGTAGAGAAAATGAACTAGAGCACAAAAAAAATATTAAAAATGTATTTTAAGGATTGATAGTTGCAAAAATGTGTAATAGAGATATAATAAATATTTTAAAAACTTGACGTCCTAATTTTTTTCCACTTCAGTATCCAACTTAAGGTTAATTATTCTACCGATACACATTGGTTTGATTTATGGGCAAAAATCGTTGTAAAGTAGTGTAATTAATATGAAAGTCTAACAAAAATGATAGTCTGATTATAACTGTTAAGCACAATGTGTAATAAAAGTTGATCTAATTTACTTTATTATTATTTTATTGCATCAAATTCTCTCCCCTGCCCGATGTATTTACCCTGGCCTTCTAAAAAGTACCAAAATATTTATAAATTGACTTGCCCTTACATGAAAAGGTACATAAACGGGACAAAAATCGTAATATAAGTATTTAATGAAAAAAATCCCATTTTGCTCCTTGGCCGTATCCTCTATGGACTTAAAACCTCTTATCGTAGAATCACCCATACAATACAGCCAACATATCTTGGCTAGTCTGAAGTTAGTTGTATTGCTGCGCAATGAATCTTTCAGAAACGGAATTGTCTACTACGCAGCTAATCAGCTAACTTCAGACTCGCCAAGATACGTTGGTTGTATTGTACACTGAAGCATGATTTCCCCGGGTGGGATTTAGGATTAAGTAAAGGTTTTAATGGGCTCATTGAAATGTTTTAAAATAACTTTTCTGTTAATCTGAACTTATTCCTCTTTTTCAGAACAGATAACATTTATTTTTTATTAAACAACTCAGTCTTTGTTGCCCTACCTTTAAACCGGCTTGTGTATTTCTGAAATGTGTCTTTAAAAATTATCAATTTTATTTTGATAATTTTTATGAAGAATTAATGGGTATTAACTGTTTGGTCATGCAATCCGAGTGCGCGTCTCCTTTTTAAGGAAATAGGAAGAAGACTGGTTGACACTTCACATGACCAGAGGGCTGGCTTGTTTTTCGGCCCAAGAATTAGTGTTGCCATACAATGTGGCAATGCTACCAGCTTTCTGGGCATGCTTCCAGTCAACAGTAATGCAGAGGAATATTTTGATGCGCTCTTTTAGTTTGTATAAGTAGTTTTATTTTAGGATACATATACAAGATATACACATACAAGTTAATTACAGTAGATCAGGAAGTGTTGAGCCTCTCCCACATTGCATAAATAATCTCTGTCTTCTGCATTCTTTATTAAAGCAATCCTTATTACCTGGAATAAATACATACATTGAACATTCTTTTTTACAGGCACCCGCTTTCGCCCCCTCTCTCTTGACACACCAAAGCCACTGTTCCCGATAGCCGGTCTCCCCCTTATCCAGCATCATATAGAATCCTGTGCAAAACTGGAGGCTTGTAAGGAGATCCTAATCATTGGCTCCTACACTACTAATACTATGGCTCAGTTTGTCAATGATATGCAGAAAGAATATCATGTTATTATAAGGTAAATTAATAAAAGCATTTTTTCCTTGTATGTATTAGCAATTGACTGCCTCGTTGATCTAGTAGTAAGGTCCTGGTTTCAATCCCCAGGTCAGGCAATGAGTTATTGTTTTCCTTGTGGGTTTTCTCTGTAGCAGGCCGGAGTATGGATTTTTGCCCAGTTGATGGCAAAAGCTCTATTACTTGGTAGTCATAAACATTTGTGATTAAAATAGTCAGAACTTCCCTCAAAATAGGGTTAAAATAAAAAAAAAATACTTAAAAAAACTTTACGATCAAATTCAACCTGGAATAAAAAAATACGGTATTTTGTTTTTTTTTTTAAAATCGGCCTGTCTTATTTTTTAACCCTAGTTTGAGGGAAGTTCCGAGGTATTTTAATTACCAGTGTTTATGACTACCAAGAAATAATAAAAAAAACTACTAAAATAAGGCAAAAAAAAAAAGTTATGAATGCTTAAAGGTCAAATTTTGGAAAAATCTCAATAAAGTATAAAAATAGACATATCTCCTAAACTATAAAACTTTAGCTAGGGAAAGTAGGGTTCAATAATTAGTAAATAACCTACTCTATATGCGAATTTGCTATGGCGGGTCCAGATCCAGTCACCCTGTATTTAAAAAATACTAGGTTTGAATATAGATTGGGTTGATAAAAGTTGTTTTTCTGTTCCATGAATAAACTTGTTTAACTCGATTGAATAAGCCCATGCAGTTGTAACACTCATTTTCCTATCAATAACTCCAGGTCAAAATTTACATAAAATAACAGCTGTTACTTTGTAGCCTTGAATAATTATTTCATGATCCACTAGATAGCATACTCTGTATCTGTAGTAAAAAGGAAATCAAATTCATGCATTGACTCATAAAAATAAATGTAAATAAAGAAGAAAATCTTTTAATAAATTATACATTTTTTAAGTAAATAATGTAGTGTAATATTTTCAATAGCCTCGTTGGTCTAGTGGTCGCAAGCGCGAATGTTGAGCCTGAGGTCCCAGATTCGATCCCTAGGTCGGGCAAAGGAACTTCTCAGTAGCAGTTTGGATTTGTGCCCAGTTAATGCCAATAGCCCCCGGGTGATTATTCGAAAAACATTCGAAAAATGTTTGTAAAAAATAAGAACGTCATTATCATCATCCCAAAGTTCTAAATGCAGATGTTTCAAAATTCAATTATAATAATGAGAAATCAAACTATACCACTGCCGTCAAGCAATAAGACAAGAATAAAATCAATCTGAAACTTATATTAATGTTAACAACGAAGGAGAACAATGATTTCTTAATTTTTATTTAAGGAAGTTTCGAATATTCACCCCCCCTCGCCCTCTAGAACAGAGGTTCTCAAACTTATTTCGTCTACCGCCCACTTTAAGAATCAATTATTACATAGCGCCCCCAATTTTTTTTTTATTTTACCACCTCTTTAAAAATCACAATCGCAATCATTACTTTTACAGCCCTTTACCGCCCCCCTGTAGGCCTCTAGCGCCCACAAGGGGGCGTTATCGCGCACTTTAAGAAAGACTGCTCTAGAACATGGCATGGTACTTAAACGTAACGGCGGAATGAGTGAATGAGGGGGTACTATACACCTCTGTCTAACCCATTGGGGAATATAAGCGTGATGTTAAGTTATGAAATATTTCGTAATAAATTACAGATACCTACAAGAGTTCACTCCTCTCGGCACTGGTGGTGGTCTCTACCACTTCAGAGATCAAGTCCGAGCCGGCAATCCTTCAGCGTTCTTCCTGCTCAATGGAGACGTATGCGCTGACTTCCCTCTGAAGGAGTTGTGGCACTTCCATGAAGAAAGGTCAAATGCTTTGGTAAGTTTTATATGTCTTGTAGTTTTTAAATAGCTGCGTTTGTCGAATTTGAAACCAACCCTTTCATACTTGAGAAAAGGTTAAGGTAGTGACAAATAGTCCAAAACTTAAGTCCGGTCACAAGCTACGACATCACTAGAGAGAAAAACTTACTTTGCAGTTACTCTGGAAAAATTTCATCTTCTACTAACTCAACAAGCTCATACTATGGAAGAATGGAAAATTCTTTAGCAAAGCCTGAGAGCATGTCATGTGTTGTAGTGGCTATATTTATTTCCAAAAGTTTTTCTAGCCACTTAGTCTCAATTTATGAATTTGTGAGTTGAACCTAAGTGGTTAAAAAAACTTTTGGTAAGCGCATTATTACGCAAGATACGCGACGCAAGATACGCTAAGGCCTCATTAACGGAGACGCGGGGCGTCGCGCGTGGCGTTGTGCGGCGCGGCCCGCACTGAATTCAAACATATGGCGTTGTATGAGAGCGTTTACGGAGAAGTGATTTTACACGCGTTTGCTTGAAATGCAGGCGGAGCCCGCGGATGGCATCGCCGCGTCGCACGCGACGTTTATCGCGGCGGCGCACGCAGCGTTGCGACCAGCTATTCCTGCAATTCTCCGTCCACTGTAAAACGCAGCGTCAACCGCGGCGGGGCCCGCGGCGTCGCACGCGCCGCATCTTCATACCTAAACAACATCGTACATTGCCATACCTATGTTTGTGTTTGCGCGTGTGATGATGCGGGCCGCTGCACGCACCATCGCTCCGCAAACAGAAAAATCGTACGCGAGACGCCACGCCGCACGCGACGCGCGACGCCCCGCGTTTCCGTAAATGAGGCCTACGTGTGTACTGTACCTGTGTGTGCCTTAAGGCTCAACAAACAACCGATATGATAGCGGCCGCCAGCGTCGCCATATAGGGTCAGCTCACACCGAGACGCGACGCGACGCGACGATACTGGAAGAAGCCCGTGATTTCGCGCTGCGCCGCGCGCCGCCGCGATACGCATCGCAACGTCGCGAGGCGCATCGTAAAATCTTCGGCAGCACGACGCCTCGCTGCGCAGCGAGACGCCGCGCGGCGCAGCGGAATGTCTCTACATTCGCCACGTGCTTCCGCCCCGGCCCGCGTCCACCCTCAAATTCACCATGAATTCTTCTATTTCTCCATGAATTATGCACCCAAATACTCCTGTGTGATGTCTTCCTTTTAATTTTATTTTTGTATTCTTCTTGCTCTGCCTCTTCTGCAAGAAGTCTGATTATTACAAGATCCCAGTCTATTATTATAATTTCACTCGAGCACTCGACCGAACTGCATCAACTCAACACGAAGTCTGGACGGAAATAGTACAGACAAGTTGCCACGGCGGCCTCGACTACGCCTCGCGGCGCATCGCGGTGTCGCGCGGCATTGAGAGGCGCAGCGCCGCTCTTGCACGCCGCGCATACCGCTGCGTCGCGATGCATCGCGCTACGCCGCGAGGCGTCACGAGGCGCAGCGCTGCGTGGTGCAACGTATTCTGAATTCTCACAATGAAATGTGTATCTTTTCGTGTAGAAAATAAAGTTGTATTTTGAGTCGCTCTTTTAAAGTATGCGCGCAGCGTCGCGTCGCGTCGCGTCTCGGTGTGAGCTGACCCATAAGCAGCAGCTTTGTGGCGGCGCGGGCGACCGCGGGACCTTTTCGTGCCTCTCAAGCGAAACAACAACTCAAACATCAATTTTAGTGCCGAAGATAAAGTTGAAAATGCTGCGTAATTTTTGGCACTAAAACTGCCGGCCGCTGCCATCGCGGTTGTTTGTTGAGCCTTAAAACCAAAACACATTTAGCGTATTTTGCGTCGTGTATTCTGCGCAGTAATGCGCGCGTATGAAACTTCTAGGCCCTATTACGCTCGGCGTAACGACGTTAAATACGCGTGGTGAGGCCGCACAGGAGAATTTGTATGTAGCGCGATGCATACGCGTAACACGACCAAACATATGAGCCGCGCAAGATACGTATTCTATAACCACAGTGTACCTACTTACTACTTACAGTGGGTCAACGCCCATACATTTGACAGGTCCTATGAAATGTCAAAATTATGTAGGGGCGGAGGTTATGTCCCAAGTATGCAGTATGGCTACTCGGGACATAACCTCCGCTCCTTCACCCCGCAACCCCCCGCACGATTGCTCTGTGACAATGTTCTACGTTGACCGACTGTAAGGAGTAAGATATAGGTAGGTAGACTGTGCTATAACTATGTTCATTAGATTCTTTCTTTGCAGGTTACAATAATGGGCACAGAAGCAACACGCCAGCAGTCAGTCCACTACGGCTGCATGGTACGAGAAGGTTCAACCAAATCCGTGACCCACTACGTAGAGAAACCCAACAGTTATGTATCTACACTAATCAACTGTGGAGTGTACGTGTGTTCACTACAAGTGTTCCATACTATGGCGGACGCATTTCAGAAGAAACAGGATGGTTTCTATAGGTATTTGTTTACTTTCAATGTTTACATTTGAATTGGAAATTATTTATTGGTTAATAGTCCGGTCAAATTAGACGTTTCAAAGTGCAAAAATTCGCATAGAGCTGAAAATTGGTACGAATGTTCGGAACACCATTATAAATGAAATGTATAAAGTCCCCATCGATCCCACATTTGCAAAAAAAATGATTTAAGGTCAAAGTTCGCAAATATGGTTTTTTCGCCAAACGGTAAGTTTTATGATAAAAATAGGTCAGACAAAAATTGTAGATTATACAATTATCTATAAAAATTGTCTACAATTTTTCTCCTAAACGTCACCGTTTCTGAGATATAGTGATTGAAAAAGTTGTATTCTTACTATTATGCGTTTCCACGCTACCTGGAAGGTAGTGTACTTGGCGCGTTTTTTTTAACGTGGTTTCTCCAATAGGCTTATCCAACAATCTATTGTGATCCTGTTTAATTCAATACTATTTCAAAATATGTGAAAACTGGTACCATTGGAAATGATGAAAGCGTGTGAATTCTAAAAAAATAGGTAAAATTATCCGTCTCGTTCATAATCATCTGATAATTCTGCTTCCTCTTCTTCTTGTTCGTCGTCTTGTACTTCTTCCTCTGCTTGTTCTTCTTCTTCCTGCTGGGTGTAAGTAAATTGTTCTAACAGCGATGCATCAGATGTCTCCTCACTGATATCGTACCAATCCTCTTCTGATGGCGATTCAACATTGAAGTACGACTGACATTGAGAACTGATACCTACATGCTAATGAACAAAATAATCCAACTTTTTTGCAGCCGCAATTATCATTACCTACATCCTTTTTTACAATTGCAAAAAATTGTGTTGAGAAGTTTTTCCGGTGCAGGTGGAAGTAAAGTCTGAATTGGTTCCTATGAATTGTTGATTAAATTCCAACCTCAGTCTTTTAAGTCGAATTGATTACCAAGCCACACTTGTACTTGATAATATACCCGAAATAGATGTTGATGAGCAGAAGCAGAGGTTGGAGGAAGACAAGCTAATGGCACTCGATTTTTGATACGAATATTTTTTACAAAACACACGCAAAGGTATCGGAATTTATCTAAGCAGGTAATTTTTTTTGGAGCTCCATAGATAGAGCACATTCACATTTATCAGTTGTCAAGGTCAGTCCTGCTCCAATATTGAATCGCCATCAGAAGAGGATTCGTACGATGTCAGTGAGGAGACATCTGATGCATCGCTTTTAAACAATTTACTTACACCCAGCAGGAAGAAGAAGAACAAGCAGGAGAAGAATTACAAGAAGACGAACAAGAAGAAGAGGAAGCAGAATTATCAGATGATTATGAACGAGACGGATAATTTCACCTAATTTTTTAGAATTCACACGGCTTTCATCATTTCCAATAGTACCAGTTTTAACATATTTTGAAATAGTATTGAATTAAACAGGATCACAAGAGATTGTGGGATAGGCCTATCGGGGAAACCACGTTAAAAAAACGCGCCAAGTACACTACCTTGCAGGTGGCGTGGAAACGCATATTATGAAGAATACAACTTTTTCAACCACTATATCTCAGAAACGGTGACGTTTAGGAGAAAAATTGTAGACAATTTTTATAGATAATTGCATAATCTACAATTTTTGTCTGACCTATTTTTATCATAAAACTTACCGTTTGGCTAAAAAACGCAAAAAACCCATATTTGCGAACTTTGACCTTGATTTTTTTTTTTCAAGTTTGGGATCGATGCGGACTTTTTACATTTCATTTATAATAGTGTTCCGAACATTCGTACCAATTTTCAGCTCTATGCGAATTTCTGTTAACCTATCCTTATTTTTTGGGCTAACTTGACCGGACTATAAATTATCATTTTTATTGGTTCTTTGAGTTGTTCATAGAGTAGAATGACACTACATTTTTTTTCAGTGGTAATGGTCAGACCAGCCTTCATCCCGGATACATGTCGTTTGAGCAAGACGTGCTGATGCCTCTCGCTGGCACCAACAAGTGTTATGCTATGCAGGTATTTTTATTAAAATTCATAATTCTACAAAAAGTCTGATGTTACCAACCTAAATGTCATGTTTCGAGCTAGTTAGCTGCAGAGATGAGCATGGCTTGTTTTCTCCAATACGTTCTGCAGGATTGCTTTGCAAAACTACTCGCTTTGACCAACTGTTTGAAGCTAGGTTTTCATTTTTTTTTGTAATTGGTTGGCTAAAGCCGACGGCATACCAGATGGCAAGTAGTTGCCTCTACTTATACGCCGTGGTCCCGAGGTACCCGAAAGATTTTAACCACGCCTTTCTGATGGTATTATGAGTCAAATGTTATATCAACGAAAGTCCAATTCAGTATTTATTTATTTTTTGGTTTTTCGGTACTTAATAAATCAATTAACTTTAGTACTTCCTTGTAAACAATACCTAAGGTTGAACTGGCAACATTTATTAATTATCGTGTGACTGGATAAGAAACTTCTCACTTCACAACCCTCCCTGACAAATAAGACATACGGCGAGAGGGGTATGGAATGACAAAAGTCGCAACGTCGCCTTCATAGGATTTGTTACCATAGATATTTTTCGATTTGTGAATTTCCTTAAATACTTAATGAATATTTCGTAAATTAAGCTTTATTCAACAAACTATATCCTAGCTTTTCTTTTCCAATTAGGCATCGGTATCGAAGGTTAAAATCTTTCGGGTACCTCGGGCCCACGGTGTATACACCTAACATCAAGAGGATTGCTGATATTTTGCCAACCTTAGAGACAAATCTGGAAAGTCTCATATGCCTGTAATTTCACCGGGAGAATAGGCTTGGAGTTAGTATTTCCGGACAAACTATTTCACCGCTACTCTTAAAAAGATAGAAGAAGTTTTAGGTATAAATAGATTGTAAGTCTTGTATGACGGCATCGCCGACGAGGCCCGTCGCGACGTCCCACCGCCGCCGGTCACGATCCACCGAGCTCTCCCGTCGTAGAGCCGCGAGTCTCTTCAGACACCGATAATTCAGCCCTCATCAAGCTGTCTCCCCCCCCCCCCCCCCCCAAGCCCCCGCCAGCAACGCCCTAAGCCTCGTGCTCGTCCCACTAGGGGTCGCCCTTAGTGCTGTTGTTGCAGGTAGTCATGATGTCAGTGTAGTACAAGTAGTTAGTTTAGGTTAAGTATTTTACTTCTCCCCCATTGGTTGGAGACCCTTCAGGTCTCGCCAATAACTGCCCGGTTACGTAGAAGGGGTCCCCAAGGACGATCCACAGAAGAACAATATAAAAAAAAATGTAAGAAGGTATGACCTTTATCTCCAACGCACCACAACCTAAAATAAAAGCTTCTCTCTCTTACTATAAAAGATGATTTAAACCTAGGTAAACGCAGATTCAAAATATACTCATCACTTTCTAACGTCATAAAGAAAAGAGACAGAGCTATTTTCAAATCTGGATTTTCTCATAAACCATCTTTTGTAAAAACGGGGGTCCGAGTCAAAAAATGGGTCATTATGTCTCTTCTTAAAGATGAGAGATAATATTCCGAGATTTATCTGGCAACTACTGATTCGTTTTACTCCCCTTAAAGCTCCTCAAATTTTCAGGTCACCAACTGGTGGTCCCAGGTAAAAACGCCAGGTTCCGCGATCTACGCCAACCGTCACTACTTGGAGCTGCACCGAGACCGAATATCGAAGGATAAACCTTGTACCATACTGCCGGACGTATTCGTACACCCTACTGCTACTGTCGACTCTACTGCTGTGGTAAGTACCACGTAAGAACAAGTAATAATCGTATAGAAGCGAAACTCACCTCGACCAGCGCGCCAGAAGCGTTGAACAACAGCCTACCGTCTCGCGTTGATTCAACCAACAAGTCAGCTAAGCCGCCACCGCCTTGCGCTTGCGCACTTGTACACGTTTCATACAAAAATATAGATAGATAGATGTATTTTATTGTACCTACACTAAAAGAAATAAAACAGAAGGAATACACATCATTAAGAACAGTACAAATTAAATATTAAGAGCTGTGCTAAGCTGCGTAGCGAGGAATGTGTTTTGTAAGCACCGATAGAATCACTTCATTTACCTAACTTCACTCTGCGCAGCTCTGGTGGATATGAGCTAAACAGAGCGAGGTTTTTGTTCATACAAAATAAGCTAGAAATGCAAGCAAGGGATGTGTTGCGAGGAATGTGTGCGAGGATTTGAAAATATGCGCCTACCAGTCAGTCAACAGATGGTGTTTGGAAGAGATAGATGATCATCTGTACACATTAACACATTACGCATTACACATTCCTCGCACAGCTCTGGTGGAAAGGGTCACACCGTTTCACATCCTCGCTACACATTTTCGCACCGCACATTTTCGTCGCAGAACTCTGGTGGATGTCCAGCCTTAATCTTCTCTCGTCTCGGCACGAACTAATGAGAAAGATTTGCCAGTCAGCAAGATTGGTCGTAAGGCTGAGTGCCCAGGGTGCGCCGGACGTACTTAAGTATCGTCACTCGTGGAGGCTCTTTTCAAGCATCCCAATAATTAGTGCAATATGAAATAAGTACTAGCTCAGACGATATCCTTGGGCGACAGAGAGGCGTTGTGGGCTGAGGGGAGAAGTATGTGTTTATGAAGCGGTATTTGGGGCCAATGAGTTTTTGTCACAAAATAGACGCATAAAGCGGTCTTTGTAACTAGCCTATAACATTAAATTTTGTGATATGACATATTGACATCTAACTAATACAAATTATACATAAACGCTGAGCAAGATACAATTAGATGAATTATATTAATTTAATTTCCCCACAGCTCGGTCCCAATGTATCGATCGGCGCGGGCGTCACGATCAAAGCTGGCGTCAGGATCAAAGAATCGATCGTTCTTAACAACGCAACTGTACACGAACATGCTCTAGTCATGTACTCTGTTGGTGAGTCCTCGCTTCTCTTCTTTCTAAAGTTCTAGATCCTCTTAGCAAATCAAATTCAGTAAGTTATTGGAGCAAGTGTTGGATTGCCATACAAGCTAGTTGTGACGACAGTTTGTCGTCCGGTGATCCAAAGTACTAGGGAAAAGCTCTTACCCTTCGGCCTAACTGGGCAGCGCAGTGCATTGCATTGCGTAGAGCATCGCGCCGCGAAAATAACAAACGATGTGCCTCCTTTTTTACTATTGGCCTATGTGAGCAGTGCATCTAAAGGTGGATCCAGACATTGCGAGGCATGCGCCGCAAACGGCGCACAACGCATGCGTATCCCTACCGACACACGCTGGCTCGCCTCGCACATGCTCAGCCTGTGCGCAGCACATGCCTCGCCACAAACATGAAGACAGACAAACGAAGCATCTGCTTCGCACACGATGGCTCGACCCGAGCATACGTTGGTATATTTTTTCGACACGCACACCTCACTCCGAGGCATTCGTTGTGTGCCGTTCGTGACGCATGCCTCGCAAAGTCTGGATCCACCTTAACAGAGCGGCGCGTATAGTTTGTTTTTAGCGGTTTGACTGCGGCAGACATTTGAATTTATCCTTACTCATAAAATACCATAAAGGCTGTATTACAAAGCAGCTGCTAGGACACACCGACTGCATAGTAACGACGCGCCGCACTGCTCCAAGCCTTATGCTTCGGCCACACCAGCGTCTATCGTCACGAAGCAATGCGTGCCGAAGCTTCGTATGCTTTATTCGCTAAAAGTTTTGCTAAATACATACCGTGGTCACATTGGCAGCCTCATAAGAATACGAATATCGTGCATTAAATAGCGATAATTCAAGATGACTGCGTGGATGTTACGTTAAGCCTGGTAAATTACTTTTCAAACGACGCCATGCATCGGCCACCGTATGTTTATTTTTTTATGATAAACAGTTTTTGGATCCCATATAATGGATCACCTTCTCAATTTTGTAAGTACTTCAGCAACATGTCATCGTCCGACCGAAAGGCCGACCAGGCCGACAACAGCAGTCAAATTTAATGACGGTTATCCGACCACGCGGTACGATGTTTAGCGTGCTAAAACCCTTTGATGTACGCGACCCGAACTCTCGCGACGATAGCAGTTGGTTCTTCTTCTTCTGTCATGTCAGCACGAGCTATACGAAAATAGCTCCTGCTGTGGTGTAAAGATTAGCCAGTCAGCAAGGTTGGTAGCAGGGCTGACTGCCCAGGGTGCGCCGGACGTACTTAAGTATCGTCACTCGTGGAGCAGTTGGTATTTATCTGCGTGTATTGTATCATTGTACCATTGTGTGAAGCTTCGACGAAAGACGCGGGTACGGCCCCAGCATTAGGCTCAGACTGTGTTTTCGAGGTAAAAGGAGATCCTAAATAATAATAATCAACTACAACTGGCGAGACGTAAGCTGAGCTTTGCATTTGTGTGAGTGCACATAGAATCGATTGCCAAAAAACAATATAAACCGGTTTAAACCAAGCAAAGGACGCGTCTGCATTCATTCTCACACAAATGCAAAGCTCAGCTTAGGCCTCGCGGATGGTACATACATAATAGGCATGTTGTCAGCATCAATAAATTGCAAATCTAATTAGTCCGCTAGTTAGAGTTTTGAAAAATAATGGACACGTATCTTTTCTTTTGTTAAATCTATGAATATTTGGAAAGATAAAAGGCATCAAAACTCGAGAGTGGGGGCTTGTGACGTCAGAAGCAAGTAAAAATTATACTTGCTTGTGACGTTTTGCCAATTTTAAAAGTGTCGTATCTTCGTCAACTTTGGTTTACGTAACAAAGGAAAAAATACGGGTCAAATATTTTTTGATAATCTAAGTGACGGACTAATTACTAATTAGTCCGTCAGTTAGATTATTAATCAAAAAAAAAGAAGAAAATAATCAATTAGTAATTAGTTTTTTTCAGTCAAATACCCTATTCTAATAATTTGCACATTTGTCACTCACATTTTGACTTACAATAGCAACTGTCAAAAATTCCGACGCAGTGCATTAAAATAATACAAAATTACGCATGTTGCCTGTTTTTAACTAACAAGGCAGTGCAAAAAACAACTAATGAACAACTCGAGTGTAAATAATTTCACGTATTACAAGTTTTCAGGGTTCCGTACCCAATGGGTAAAACGGGACCCTATTACTATGACTCCGCTGTCCGTCCGTCCGTCACCAGGCTGTATCTCATGAACCGTGATAGTTATACAGTTGAATTTTTCACAGATGATGTATTTCTGTTGCCGCTATAACAACAAATACTAAAAAACAGAATAAAATATTTAAGGGGGCTCCCATACAACAAATGTGATTTTTTGCCGTTTTTATAGATAATCATACGAAACCCTTCTTGCGCGAGTCCGACTCGCACTTGGCCAGTTTTTTAGTCTTATAATTACTGCGTCGTTGGTCTTACGAATAATACCTACATCAGTACATTTTCTGTTTTACTTCGAGGAATGAACCACAATTTCATAATTAGTCGTGAAGTCGTTTCTTTTGATACGGTAATTAGTAGTATTCAGTAAAATTATGCGATTAGTCATCTCCTTGTAAAACGTGGTAAGTAATGAAATAACGCAAAAGCATAAATTATTGTAGATGATTTTATGTTCTTTTTTGTTACCTAAATATCCGGATTCGAATATTTTACATACAATTTTACAAGGAAAGGGGGTACCAATCCGCAGGCCACTTAAATCATCACTGATGACTGTTTTAATGGAAATTGATTATTTTAGTTTTTTCAAAAATTCTTCATCCCTGCTTCAGTTACTAATTCAGAAAATGAAGCTTCTAAAAATGAAGCTTCTAATCCGTGACCCCAAATATGATCTAAAATGTAAACACAGCTGATCATAGCTGAGGATACATAGATTATAGCGATTTTTTATGAAATCTTTGAACAGCTATTTCTCTTAAAATATTGACTTTTGGGGAAAGTTGTAAAACAAAAGTGATTCATTATTATGAGTTCTTTAACACCCTTTCGGATTAGTACCCCCTTTCTGACTAACCTTGTATATTATACGACGAACTTCATGCAGATGAATTCGTCGGGGAAGTACTACCATGTAGACTTGTGTAACTCATGAGCGAGTAGTTCAGATGAACTACTCACTTTAGGTGAGCCGAATGAACTAGTTCATTTTTGTCAAGCGTTTTAGTTCAGTAGTTCAACTAACTCCCTCCGCGTTCCGAGTCACAGCGAGCGACTGAGGTGAGCCGGGAGCCGTGAGCCGTGAGCCGTACTGAACTACTGAGCCGTGAGCGAGACTCGATCCGTCAGCTTACTCAATTACTCACACACATGACCAGTCGCATTTATTATTATTGCTTTCTCGGCGAGTTGTCTAAGTATGAAGGGAAGTCTATTTTTTATATTTAACTAATAATTAAACTAACACATACTTAAAAATATTGCGCTCTTACAATTGAAAGTTATAGTCATCAGCATAAATAGTTCCTCAAAGCAGTTCAGTAGTTCATTTCGTTCTCGGCTCTCGTTCAGAGTTCAAGAGTTAATGCTTTAGAACTCTGAATTAATCTCGTACTGATTTAAGGAGCTAAATGAACTACTGAAATACTTTGAGAAACTAGTTCACTTTACTGAGCGAGATTTGGTAAACTAGTTTAGTATAGTGAATTAGTTTGCCCAAGCCTACTACCATGTCCCGTGTTAGAATATAAAACTTTCTCACTGCACGCTGGGAATAGACGCGTGTTGTAAGATTCAATAAAACACAGCACGCTTGATGGTAGGATCTTTACGGTCCGCCTGGCTACAGTGGCGTGCCTAGGGTTCAAAGTTAGGGCAAGCCCGATAGATTTTTAGAAAAAAAAAAAAAAACCCTGTAAAATTTGACAAAATTCGTTATTTTGCGAAATCACACAACTATTATTTTCACCCTAATAATAAATAGAGTGCAAATAATACAATTGTGTGATTTTGCAAAATCACATACAATTTGGTTTAAGAGCCATCTATGAGCATTACAGGTGCTTTTTTGCGCTCTTCGAGTTCGACGGGAAAAATGACACAATCGCCCCTCGCCGCCAATAGATGGCTCAAAAATAATTGATGAGTATAATTAGAATTACGCAATGTTTATAATGTTGAAAAGAATATTGTTAATTTATAATAGACCCGATCTATATTTTTATAATGTGTACAAATAGCAAAAGTTCAAAAACAATTTATAATTACCTTCGATGTAAACAGCCATGTTAACTCTTCATTCTTCGCTTCTTTACTACTGCTGATGACAAACAACAAAGCTCACTGAAGGCATGGTATCACTAGATAGATTTACAGACATATCAGCAATCACATACCTTCGGTGGCTTTGATAAAAGCCGTTCGTTGTTTCGTTCTATTTGTTTAGAGCAATTAATCCTGACACCAGATAAGTTATTCAAATCATCGTAACCTGATGTATTCCAGGCGTTCATATCATTAGAGAAAAATATGCAACACCAGCAGAATAATTTGTTTAAATGAGAGCAACCTACAATCCAAGGAGTTTTGTAAGCCGATCTATGAAAATGCCTATTATGTGACTTTGATTTACTAGAAATACTCAAATCAGGAGTAGGTTTAGGTGAAGTAATAAAACGGTATTTGTCTGCAAAATTCAAAGTATTTACGATGAAGCAAATACAAATTACCTTCCCGAGTAACGATTGCACACTTTAATCCATCACACACAAGGAACAATTATTTCCGAATTCATCATAAAAGAAAGGCAAATCACAAAGAAACTTAATCACGAACGTTAAAACAAACTAATAAAAGTTACACAATACTTTAAATCACAGAAACTGAAAAATATATAACGCGTCAAAAAATGCTCCAGTATCACTCAAAACAATAAGTGAACTAATTTGAAATTGTATCATTTCTGTCAAAATACAAAACGTCGCGGCATCTATGTGCCTAAACACGCATGCCACACAAATTGCACTCCTAAGCACACTAGTGTAATGTTCAATTTCGTCAAACTAACAGAGTCATAAGCCCGGCTTTTCCCTTCGTACAAATTAGCTAGGTATACCTATATCTATCTATCGATCTATTCACGATTTATCAATGAAATTGAAGGAAAAGAGACAGACGTCTTAAGCCGCGTAAGAAGCCAGCGCGTGCGACCGTAATGCAAGATTTTGCAGGCGGTTTGGCAACGTTACGTGACGGAGGCCGGCCGAGGCGCGACGCGAAAAATATTGTTTATGTAAACCTGGCAACGTAGCTCCACACGGAGGCTCGCTTTATTACGCGCGGAGTTTAAACATTTTATTTAATACAGTAGGTATTAGTTGTTATGAGACATGATGATTCAATTAATTCAATACTACTTTACATGAGTTTTTTTTGTTTTTTTTTTTATTAATCTCGCATTCCTGATATAAAGCCGGGCTTTTCGGCTTGTATGGAAGGCACGCCACTGCCTGGCTAGCTACACATTAAAGTCCGGTGCCAAGTAGTTTACTGTATTCCATCCTGTTTATTTGAGCGCCAGAGGAGTATAGGGGAATACCTCGGATTCATGTACTCTCGACCCTGTCTGCGCATACCATCACGCGTGACTAGGTTCAAACGCTAGCAAGACAAATAATAATAATAAACTACACGACCAAACAACCAAGTAACAAATTAACATTAGTAAAATTATTGTAATATTGTTTAGTGGGTCAAGAAGCGTCAGTAGGAGAATGGTCCAGGGTTGAAGGGACGCCATCAGATCCGGACCCCAACAAGCCGTTTGCGAAGATGGACAACACGCCGCTGTTCAACTCTGATGGAAGACTGAATCCGTCCATCACTATATTGGGTATGTTCAATCACACATGTTATGAATTTGAAAGTTTGTGAAGATATTTTAATGTTTGGTATATTACGGCCAACGTATCTTGGCGAGTCTGAAGTTGCTGATTAGCTGCGCAGTAGACAATTTCGTTTCTTTAAGATTCATTGCGCAGCCAAACAACTAACTTCAGACTCGCCAAACGTCTGAACGGATTTGGAGAAAATTTGGCACACAGGCAAACCATGTCCTGGATTAACACATACTTTTTAATTAGGTATCTGCCATTCTTTCGTTCATGTCTGGTATTTACGTCGGTGTGGTGCCAAACGTAAAGAATAGCACTACCCCATCTGTTCCCGTGGGTGACGTAAAAGGCGACTAAGCGATTCACTAGAGGATGGGCAGCAGCTTTCGCTGAGTACTTTAACAACCATACTGCGATCGCCAACCCGCCTGCCAAGCGTGGCGATTATGGCAAACCCTTCCGTTTGGGGGAGGCCTATGTCCAGCAGTGGACGTCATTCAGCTGAATGATGATGAGGTATCTGCCTCGTTGGTCTAGTGGTCACAAGTGTGACTGCTGAGCATGAGGTCCTGGGTTTGATCCCCAGTTCGGGCAAAGCGTTATTGGGTTTTTCCGCGTAGAATTTCTCAGTAGTAGGCCGGAGTCTGTATTTGTGCCTGGTTGATGGCAATAGGCTCGCCTCCTGTTACATGGGACTTAAAACATAACAGCGAAATGAGGATGTACTTTACACCTCTGTCCAAGCCTTCGGGGAATACAGGCGTGTTGTTGTGTTGCTCTTGGAGCTTACGCTCATTTACTTCCTCGTTTTTTTTTGAATATTAGAAAAAACAGTTCAAATATTCTTTCTGTGTTCTATTAATTTCTCTATGCACATATCTAATTTTACCAAAAAATATAGGATGTTAACGAATTCGTGTAATTCCTTCAAACCGCGTGATCTACTTATGACACTGATTGACCCTGCATACCTTTTTTTCCCAGCATCAACAAAATTAAAAATAAAAAAAAAAGTTCAAAAAATTAAGTATGGTATTCTTTATCTGAGTACTTTTAGCGTCCCAAGTTAACTGACTACGTGGAGCGATATCGCGCTAGTCGTGCCCGTCAGCTGTGTTGCCGTGCCTTCATTCATTTATGCACGGCATCGAAATTAAATAAAACATTTAAAAAAATGGGTTAATCTATACCATTAATAGATCATGTGGTTTGAAAGAATTACACGAATTCGTTAACACCCTGTGTATTTTACTGGTAATTAATTACATTATAGTAAAATTATTCTAAAATCTAACGGTTTTTTGTTAACAGGTGCAAGTGTAGTGGTTCCAGCCGAGATGATCCTCCTCAACTCAATAGTGTTGCCACACAAACATTTAACAAGGAGTTTTAAACACGAGATCATATTATAGTCCTTTTAAAGAAATTGATACAAAGATATACAAAAGAGTTCTGATGTAAGGCGCACATAGACACAATGTAACAAAAATATTTGAGACCTAAGATTTTTTATACATTCATAATAATTTTAGCAGAAAAATAATATAAGTTTATAAACATAATAAGGTTTTTTTTATACTATATATAAATATTGATACTTTAAAACAAATTAAAGGCTATGTAACGTTTACGTAGAAACACATGGACTCGGGTCAACTCTCTAAGCACGAAGTCCGTGGTTTCGGCCTTAGTTACGAGCGTTTCCTACTCCCTATCACCTACGGACATACGATTATTTCGGGGCCCGAACTAAGAATTAATGACAACACGATTTGACAGTTATCCCTACTACCACAGTAGACATATAAGCTAAAGCAGTACCTCAACTTACTATAATCTCAAGAATTGAAACACTCACACAGACACGCTCTGTATACTGAGTAGTTTTTTGTTTTTGTATGGAACTGCATCCCGAAAATACCTTATTTGTCTTGTTGCAGTGCGTGTCTGTGTGAGTGTGTCAAATCGGACGATTGTAGGTAGTTGAAGTACTGCTTTAGCTTATGTCTACTGTGCTACTACCGATGTGTTTTTGCCCGTCCGAAAATGTGAACTTGACACTTGTTTTGTTCACTTCTACGTTTCGGGCTGCTTTCGGACGGGCGACTAACTTCGTTGACAGATTTAGGGAGTAGGCCTCCAGCGCTCAAAAATGTCCGAACCGAATGTAGACTAAAAACGCAAAAAAATAGATTCATTTTATGTCAATGGGTGTGGTGGAATCTTCATTTATGGTGAAAAGCTAAATTAGGCATTGTGATGACGGCATAGGATTTAAATTACGTCGTTTGGTATTTCTAAGTTTATATAGCGGCCTTGACGCGCGCTCTGATGGTGTATGTAAACCACAGGATCGTATAATACTTAAACAATGGACACTTTTTTTTCGAGAATTTTGTACTAGACTCCTGTTCCATGTGTTTCTACGCCAATGCATGAAGGAAGATTTTCCTAGATAAATCGCTTTATAGATCCATTATACGTATTTTATTTATAAATGCAATTTCTCTGTAATCAGCATCCTAATTGCGCAAAACACTCGTAATCGCTATAGCTTTGATTTTGACAGGTCAACAATTTTCATAGCAACGTGCCGCCCGCGAGTCCTAAGCTGAGCTTTGCATTCGTGTGAGAATGAATGCAGACGCGTCCTTTGCTTGCTTTAAACCGGTTTATACTGCTTTTTGACAATCGATTCTATGTGCACTCACACAAATGCAAAGCTCAGGTTACGCCTCGCCATTTGTATGTATTAACAATCCGACTTCGCCACAACTATGTACCGCGCAATGAATATTGTTCTATTGTGAAAATGAAAGCTGTTGAAATTACAAATGTGATACGCAATTCGGATGCTGTTTCTCTAATGTTTTCTTTTTTTTTCTATTTATTAGGAGATATATTTTGACTGGTGACGTAACAATGTGGCCTGGTTAACATGGTCGTCCATTTTGAAAACAGTGATGGCGCTGTTAGTACTTTTTTGTTTGCTGCGGCAAAACCCGCAGCTTCGCTTGCGTGAAATTTTAAACCCGTTAAGTGACGATTTTCCATACAAACTTTCATCCCCTATGTAACTCCATTAGGGGTTGAATTTAAAAAAATCCTTCCTTATTCCTTGCTTACATTACAAAGGGAACCTCTGAGCAAAATTTCAGCTTTCTATGTCCAAGGATTTGGGCTGGGCGTTGGTGAGTCAGTCAGTCAGTCAGGACTTTTCATTTATATAGATAAAAAACGACTGTAGAATCCTTACCAATATTATAAATGCGAAAGTAACTCTGTCTGTTTGTCCGTTACCTCATGACGACTAAACTGCTAAACCGATTTTGATGGAACTTGATACAAAGATAGTTTGGAACCCGGAGAAGGATATGCGCTACTTTTATCCCGAATACGCGATAAACTCGTTCCATCGTAGACCTTATCCATCGCTTTCCATCAGGCGAGATCTAGGTCAAGAGGCCCTATCTATCTACATACAGGATGTAAAAAGACCCATCACATAGCCGAAATCTACGCACTCTGTACATCAAACTAAATTACATTGACCAAAAATAATTGTTGAGAAACGACTTTTATTTTTTGGCATAAAAAAGCGCTTTTTTTTGTAGCGCGCAATGTGTGGTTGTGGCGATGCCGCGCGTTTGCATGCGTGCAGCGGCCACACAGCTGAGCCAAGGCGGTCGTGTGCGTTTAATATTAATTGTGTTTTGTAACTTCAAATGCGTAATTTGTCAGGAAAAATTGAAATTTTTGATAATGTTTGTTTGGAAGAAAGTTTAGCATTATGACTTGGAATTCGTTTTTGGCAAAAAACTAAAAAAAAATATGTCAAAACTCAAACTCAAAACGATGATGGGTAGAATATGTGGTTTTCGTTATCGTTAAGGGTCTTTTTACACCCGATATACAGGGTGTAAACGAATTCGTGTAGTTCCTTCAAACCGCGTGATCTACTGGTAACACTGATTGATCCTGCATGGGTGTTCTATCAGAAAAATCAAATTTAAAAAAAACTTGATTTCCTGCTTCTGAGTCATTTTAGCACCCCGAGTTAATCGACTGCGCGGAGAGTTATCGCGCTAGTCGTGCCTGCCAGCTGTGTTGCAGTGCTTTCATTTATTTATGAGTGGCATAGAAATATTCTATCAAATAAAATGAGACACATGTTAAGAAAAAATGCTTTTTGTTTTATTGAAACCTTTTATTTATACCTTTTTTTTTTCTTGGTAAAATCCTCTTGGATTTCCTTCGCCCGAGGAAGGCGAAGGGGTATGCTGGACTCTTACCGGCTAAAAACCCACGGTTTTCCTTCTCCTGACCCTTGGCCGAGGTCGCGGGAATCGCAGCTGCATGCACCGCGACCACGTCAGGCCTCGGTCCGCCAGCCCCTGGCAGACCTCTTCCTCTGTGGGGCCTTGCCCCACGTCCTCCTGAAAGGCGCGCACGGAACACAGCGCGCCGCCTTCTCGGGCCTGTTACTGGTCGGACGACGGGTCCCCTAACCCGGCCGGAGATCGTAGCGCGCCCTCCGGCGCCCGGTGCGTCTTGCGCGGGAAGGGAGAGTGGCAGCTGCCTCTCTCCCTCTCCGCTCCCTCCTTGGTCGCCATCACCTCCTCGCAGAAGGCGATTCCCTACATTTATGTTCTCATAATTTCAAAATGTAGGGAACAACTGTTTTTCGCAATTTCAGATTTGGTCCCATAGTAAAAGTTGTTCATAATGATGAGTACAGTGACCCCTTTAGAGGTTGTTAGTGTTTTTCCAATAACCCTGTATTATAAAGTGGTTTAGATACGACTTTACCCTTACTGAAAGAATTTTATCTATCTATATCTATATTTTATCTAATTCAATCTAGACCCCGTGCGAGGTTAATCTATACCAGTAATAGATCATGAGGTTTTAAGGAATTATACGAATTCGTTTACACTATGTACCTACATATAAATAAAAATTAAATGATTTTCGTTGGTAAGCGCATCACTTGAAAACGGCTCGACCGATTAGGCTATTTAATTGTTTTAATTGTCTTTGTATTCTGAGTTTGGTTTTATGGAAAGAAAAATTCGAAAAATTGACTTGAACCTGAGCGTTCTTTTTTTCTACATTTATGCGATTTTTGTATAAACTAACAACAGTTGCGACACAACGTTGTTATCCGACACTCGCGGACGGAATCGCGAGCACAGCTAGCTATAAATAAAAAAAACCACGATATCCTCGCAGGCGAAGCCGCGGGCGACCTCTAATTTGTATTTGTTCAAAAATGTCGCCCAGTTACTCAATACGTACCTATCATATCGAAAAATAAAGGAAGTTACGTACTTAACGCTAAATTGTGACCTCATTTCATTTCATTAACACATTTCAATGCAAATTGACGTACGTTTATCAAACGAGTAAGATAAAATTGTGTACCGTTATTAGTACAAGTGTGATGGTTGCCTGGAGGTTTACGAACCCGGTTCTTGATGAGATTGTAGGCTCAAAATCTCGCATGTACTAATGTGACTTTTACAATGTAATAATAACACGCTTTAGACAGCGTGTCCTCCCACTCACTGGCGAACGTTCACAGGCAAGAGTCCAGTTGTGGCGAGATAAGGCTTCTCTACCTACTCCGTTTGTTTCCCCTTCCGAGGATCTCCCACCTGGGCATGAGTTGCCTTGGCTGACCTGGAAGTTTCTAAATAGACTTCGGACTCAGGTTGGTCGAAGCAAGGAAAACCTGCTCAGGTGGGCGGATAACTCAAACCTGGAGTGTAAATGTGGTGCCGTTCCGCAAACTATGGCGCACTTCACATCATGCCCCGCCTGCCCTGTCACCTGTACGCCACAAGAAGTAATGGACGCTACGGATAGTGCTAAACTCATTGCTGAGTTCTGGGCCGACACGGTGTAGATTGTCATCGACACGCTATGAAGAAGAAGAATGTAATAATCTTTCTAAGTTAACCTTCCCCCCATCTTTAGCCGACAAATGAAAACTTGTTTACAATGCCAACTATGGCAATAGACGACAAAAAACACCACTGACGTACTGTGAGGTAAAACACCGTAAGGAAACCTGTACTTAACAACTTCACTGTCCAGATAGCAGACACAATAGTTAAACAATGCAGATGTTCATGTGTGACTCACGGGACAGGGAAGTGGTTAATGGCTGAAATCGCCAACTCCCAGCTAGCTAGCGTGGTGATCAATGCTCGTATCTTCAATGTATGAAAAGAGGCGCAATTAGCGACTTACCTACTATTATAATTATTTCTATTTTTTATATATATTATATTTTTACTATTATAATTGTGGAGAAACTTGGTGTGGTGTTCCTCCAACCAAAGGGAGGATCCTCCAACCAGGCGGAGTCTTGTGCCTGGCGGGCTACTGCCCAACGGTTGATGTTGGGAGGTTGTATATATACTATCTGCGTGTTAAATCTTGATTGCGCGATGTAGGATAGTTCGCATGTGGCGAGATAGATGCCGCCACATAATTATAGTTGATCGAGCCGGAAAGCTATCAAATGTCAACTGCAACATCCCTGGCATTAATAACGTTGATCACTATATATACTTGGGGTCCCAAATCAACAATGACGGCAGCTGTGTCCCCGAGATAAAAAGGAGGATCGGGATGGCAAAAGATGCTATGTCCCGACTAAACAACATCTGGAAGAAAAGAGGAATTGGGATCAAAACCAAGATCAGATTGATACGAGCCCTGGTATTCCCTATCTTCCTGTATGGAGTAGAAACGTGGACAATCTTGGGCCGAGAAAGACAAAGGATTGATGCATTCGAGATGTGGTGTTGGAGACGAATGCTGAGAATACCTTGGACGGCGAAACGCACAAATGCATCGATCCTGACTCAGCTCCGAATAAAAACTCGCTTGTCCATTTTATGCCGACAACGTATTCTTTCATACTTTGGCCACACAGTGCGCAGAGGCGACGAAAATTTGGAAAAATTGATTGTGGTTGGGAACACCGAAGGCAAAAGATCGCGCTGTCGTTCACCAACAAGATGGACCGATCAAATAAAAGACTCGTCGTCATCCAAATTCTACACGGTTGTAAGAGACGCGCTGGACAGAAACCGGTGGAAGCAGATCATCCGCTCCAGATGCAATCCTAGTGCTGACCACGATCCTCAGACATGAGGGACCGACCCTAGAGAGAGATAATTATTTCAATTACATGCACCCGAGACTTTCCAATTTTGTCTTTAATGGGGCATTTACACGGGTCGATTTTAACGGGGCGGGGAAAATGACAATTCGACTAGGCCGCAAGTGACAAGCGACGCGACTAATGACTAGCCGCACGGCTAAAATCGACCCGTGTAAATGACAATTCGACTAGGCCGCAAGTGACAAGCGACGCGACTGGTGACTTGCCGCACGGCTAAAATCGACCCGTGTAAATGACAATTCGACTAGGCCGCAAGTGACAAGCGACGCGACTGGTGACTTGCCGCACGGCTAAAATCGACCGTGTAAATGACAATTCGACTAGGCCGCAAGTGACAAGCGACGCGACTGGTGACTTGCCGCACGGCTAAAATCGACCGTGTAAATGACAATTCGACTAGGCCGCAAGTGACAAGCGACGCGACTGGTGACTTGCCGCACGGCTAAAATCGACCGTGTAAATGACAATTCGACTAGGCCGCAAGTGACAAGCGACGCGACTGGTGACTTGCCGCACGGCTAAAATCGACCGTGTAAATGACAATTCGACTAGGCCGCAAGTGACAAGCGACGCGACTGGTGACTTGCCGCACGGCTAAAATCGACCGTGTAAATGACAATTCGACTAGGCCGCAAGTGACAAGCGACGCGACTGGTGACTTGCCGCACGGCTAAAATCGACCGTGTAAATGACAATTCGACTAGGCCGCAAGTGACAAGCGACGCGACTGGTGACTTGCCGCACGGCTAAAATCGACCGTGTAAATGACAATTCGACTAGGCCGCAAGTGACAAGCGACGCGACTGGTGACATGCCGCACGGCTAAAATCGACCGTGTAAATGACAATTCGACTAGGCCGCAAGTGACAAGCGACGCGACTGGTGACATGCCGCACGGCTAAAATCGACCGTGTAAATGACAATTCGACTAGGCCGCAAGTGACAAGCGACGCGACTGGTGACTTGCCGCACGGCTAAAATCGACCGTGTAAATGACAATTCGACTAGGCCGCAAGTGACAAGCGACGCGACTGGTGACTTGCCGCACGGCTAAAATCGACCCGTGTAAATGACAATTCGACTAGGCCGCAAGTGACAAGCGACGCGACTGGTGACTTGCCGCACGGTTAAAATCGACCCGTGTAATTGACAATTCGACTAGGCCGCAAGTGACAAGCGACGCGACTGATGACTTGCCGCATGGCTAAAATCGACCCGTGTAAATGACAATTCGACTAGGCCGCAAGTGACAAGCGACGCGACTGGTGACTTGCTGCACGGCTAAAACCGACCCGTGTAAATGCCCCATTAGGTTGGCAACGCATCAGCAATCTTCTTGGTGTTGTAGGTGTATACTTATAGGCGGCGGTATTGACATCAGGTAGGCCGTTGACTTGTTTGCCAAACAAGTACATACACAAGATAAAAAACATTAATTTTAGGTGCTTTTGGCTATATTTATGGGCGATTGTTGCAAAAAAAAAAAAAACGACTGATTCGAAAATTGTACTGAGCGCATTCGATTGTCGATTTAGTAGTTCCTCGCCATAATTATTCGAATAACAATCGACGAACTACTAAATGTACATTGAGACAGAAGAGGACAATTAAATAATCTATTAGCGCCAATCACATCGCACGCTTAATAATAAACCGGAATAAGACAAAACTTCACTTTTTTGGGAAATCGCGGTCAAAGTTTTGAGTCTCTACCTTGTTGAAAACATTTTGATGGTTTTCACGTGTTTATGGTGTTATTTTTATTTTCTTAGTCTTAAATTGTAGAGAGATGTATAGCGAATGTAACTGACATAATAGTTTAATTATATTATTTATATCAAATGAATAAATTAAGTTTATTTTCTAAAGTTTCGACTTACGTCAGTTTAGTATAAAAATTAATTATCAATTTTCAAAATTTTTGCAAACTAATATTTAATCATTCAGTTTAGTATTAATAAATAATGTAATCTATTTAAATGTATAACACTTATTACACTTTAAAAGTAAAACGGAAATAAAAATACAGAAATATTTCGCAAAACACCTTTATATTTGTTAATGTAAAATAACAGTTTGTATTTTAAGTTTTATCGTAACTGCTTTCTTAACCTAATAACAACAGTAGTTATAATAATCAGTCGTAATAGGAACTTTAATCATTTTTTAACAATCACAAATTAGTAATTAAAGTTTCATAGTCATCACAAAACGCTTAAGAGATCTAGATTTACATAATATACTAAAGAACATTAACATTGTAATACAAAAGAATAAAAACTACTTATATACCTACTT
Organism: Amphipyra tragopoginis; assembly: GCA_905220435.1. Taxonomy (NCBI): domain Eukaryota; kingdom Metazoa; phylum Arthropoda; class Insecta; order Lepidoptera; family Noctuidae; genus Amphipyra; species Amphipyra tragopoginis. The sequence continues at coordinate 11,401,992 of HG992011.1, forward strand.
GTACTTGGTACATCTTCTTCTTCTTCCTGCCCTTATCCCATATTACTTGCGGTCGGCGCAACACGTTTTCTTCTTCCATTCCGTCATGAAAACCGTCATAATATCACTGACTCCCTTCTCTTTCATATCATTCTTCACACAGTTCATCCATATTTTCTTTGACCTCCCTCTTCCTCTCCATCCATCCACATTTATACTCATAACTCTTTTAGTCACATTTTTTTCATCCCTCCTCTTCACATGCCCATACCAAGACAAACGGTTCCCTTGCAACTTTTCTGTCACTGGCGCTACTTTCAAACTTCCTCTAATATACTCATTCCTGACCTTATCCATTTTGGTCACTCCACACATCCATCTCAACATTCTTCAATCTTTTTTCATCCATCTTCTTCACGCCCCAACATTCCGATCCATATAGTACAACAGGTCTTATCACGGACTTGTAGATTTTCCCCTTCAACTTGAGAGGCATCCGTGGGTCGCAAGTTATTCCAGTGGCCTGTCGCCATTTCATCCATCCTGAGTTGATCCGGTGCGTCACGTCTCGGTCTACTCCGCCATCCCCTTGGACAAGCGACCCGAGGTACCGAAAGTCGGAGCAGGTCGGTATGGGCGTTCCGGCGAGAGATATTGACACAGGACTAGAGAGCGCCAAAATCGCAAAACAAGTACTCCGTTTTGGTTCTGCTCAATTTCAGGCCAACACTCTCCAGTCTTTGCCACCACACCTCCAATCTGCTCTGGACCTCTAAGCTACTCTCGGCAACCAGCACAATGTCATCGGCAAACAGCATGCACCAGGGAACCTCTTCTTGGATGTCCGACGTCAAAGCGTCCATTATTACCAGGAAGAGGTAAGGGCTGAGTGCCGACCCTTGATGCAAGCCGACAGCCACATTAAAGCTGCGAGTAGTACCCAGTAGATCGGAATTGGGTACTGCATCGACTGTACATTGCTCGAATCAATTGCAAATATTTCCCAGGCACACCTTTCTCCTTAAGGGCCCACCACAAAACCTCACGAGGCACCCAGTCGTATGCCTTTTCGAGGTCAACAAACACTATGTGCATGCTTTTATGCGCACTTCTGAGTTTTTCGCATAGCTGGCAGGTGGCGAAAATGGCATCTGTTGTACCCCGACCTGGCATAAAACCGAATTGGTTTTGTGAAATTTCTCTCTCTTCTCCCAGCCGCCTTTCAATAACTTTCTCCCAAGCTTTCATACTGTGTGACATTAGCTTTATTCCTCTATAGTTGTTGCATTCCAGCACATCACCCTTGTTTTTAAATACGGGCACCAGGCTTCTTCCAGCAACAACTTATTGAAGAATGAAGCCAACCACGTCCATCCATTAACCAGTAATACCATCTACACTTCAACTGGCATTCCATCTGGACGGCAATAGGCCTTACCATTCTTCATTCCACTTACTGCTATTCTCACTTCATCCATACTTACGATTTTCACTAACCCTTCATTCATCGGTTTATTTTCATGCACACCACTCCAGTCATTCTCCTCATTCATCAGTCTTTCAAAATAACCCTTCCACCTATCCCTAATTTTCTCATCATCCGAAAGAACCATTCCCGCTTTAACCGTAGCCGTTTCTTCTTCTCAGCATAAACACTAGGAAGCGGTGAAGGGTGGGAGCATTTGGGGGTGCAGTCAATTGTAACTACCTAAATTTGACGTTCACCAAAAACTAAGTAATACTAGTCTACTTTGAATAAACGAGTTTTGAGTTTGAGTTTATCTCTGATACATCTTATTTGACAAACATCCCTCTCCTTTCTTTCTCTAGCTCTAGCCAGCCGGTACAGGTCTTTTTGGCCTGCTAGACTAACCAGTGCATCATATATTTTATTCTGGGGTTTCGCTCTCGCTGTGGCCACAGCTTTCTTGGCTTTTTTTTAGAGCATCATACTCACTCTTCTTTTCGGCTTTCAAACTAACACTATTCTCTTCAAAACTCTGCCATTCCTTGTATTTTCTCTTTTTTTCCTTCAACACATTCTGTATTTCTGTCAACCACCACCATGTATACCTATCTATCGTGCCCTTTCCTCTCGTCTCTCCCAAAATATCCTTCGCTGCACACCTAATACACCCAGCCATTTCATTTCAGCATTCATTCACACTCCGATCATTCATATCTCCCATCTCTATCATTTTATTCACCACTCGATCTCTGAATTTCTTCGCACAATCAGTCTTCTCTAACATATGCCATTTAATTTTGGGGGGAGGGGGGACGCTCTTTGTTTTTTAAACACTGTAGTGTTAAAACTACCGTCATTACCAGGAGTCTGTGCTGTGAGACCAAATCTTCTCCTGGTACCACTTTGCAGTCTCTGACGTGCTTTATTATATTATAGCGTCTGACAAGAAAGTAATCTATTTGGGTCTTGTGGTTGCCACTTTTATATGTTATTAAATGACGGTCGTTCTTCTGAAACCAAGTGTTGACCACTGCCAGGTCAAAAGCAGTAGCGGATTGCAGCAGCGTCTCTGCCTCGTCGTTGGGATTTCCAAACCACATTCTAAAACCGGGACCACACGGTCATTACAGTACATTTACTTACTTTTATTTCGACTGGCTTACAATATCCATATCAGTACATCCAGCATTATTACTCATCACAAGATCCGTATCAGTACATCCAGCATTATTATTCATCGTAAGAAGTTTTAGGGTCCGCTGCTTCCTATTTTGCAGACGTCATCTTCAAGATTAAAACTATGGAACTAGAAATCTAATACTTTTCATTAATGGGTACCTACCTATTTCAAATAAATTGAAGGGACATTTTGTAATAAACTGCAGCAATTGCTAGAGCACTTTTAGATTTAGGATTATTTAAAACGTAAACCGAAATAAACACAAGTATTATTTAAATGTACCGATAGTTTTGGTAATAAAGTGATAAAAAATGAATTGCTTCTCAAACAAAAGTAATAATTTTATACTAAAACGCACTAATACGCAATTTCTCTTATCTATACAATTATAATTTAATGATAAACTGCAAAAATTCTAAATAGTACGTGCTGTATTATAACACCGTTTTCAACTAAAGTGAAGTAAAACGAAACATGCTAGTTTAGAAAAAAAATGAAGTAGAATAGTCTCACCTGCGTTTGAAAATAAACCGAATTATTTCACATTACTCCACCGTAGTCGCAAAACAACGAAACCTATCTCACATCACGGTCGCCGCATCACTAAATGATTCTCTATCGCATGAAATACATTGTCGCGCGCTTTTGTAGAAAAGAGAGGGGTGATCTAACAATCGGCTATTTTGGTTTGTTTCGCACGGCGGGGTTGTACCTATAGATTCTTCAATCGGAGTTAGTTCGTTTTATTAACAAAAGTGGGAATCCTTAATTTTTGACATATTCCGGTTTATTATTAAGCGTGCGACATAATAACTGCAGTTGTAGGTACTTGTAAGTAGTAGCGCACGGACTTTTAACTATTGAATTGTGGCGCAGCGGCAGCGCACGCACCACCTTTTAGTAATTACTTATTTAGTACTACGAGTATAGTAATACGTGCGCTGCGCCACAATTAAGTACAAATTAGTAGTTGATACGGTAACTGTATCAGTGATTGTCGCCTGCTGCGCGCCGTTAGTCGATAACAATCGACTAACATCAGTTGTTATCGACTCGACTCTGAATAATCGACTAAATCGATTAGTTTTAGTAATAATCGCCTATTGCTAATTTATATTAAGTAGTAGAGCCCCTTGTGAAAGACTCCGTCAGAGAAAGTACTACTACCACCTATTTCTGCTGCCAAGCACCATTGCAATGTTCCGGTTTCAAGGGTACAGGTCCCGATGAAATTACAAGCACCCGAGACTTTCCAACTTTGTCTCTCAAGTGCGTTGTCAAGCACCAGCAATCCTCTTTCGTCCTCGACACACTCCGTGTCAGAACACGTTAATGAATACCCAAAAAGTTACAACCGGTTTAATCTTGGGATATCGGCGGTAACTCCCAGTAATTGGGTAGTAAAGGTCATATAGCTGTCACTTATTTTAATCAAAAACTTGGTTTTTAACATAAAAACATTTTAATCGTAATTCTTCGTATTTCGCTAAACACTCACCTATAGGTACCTATCGCTTTTTTTTCAAACGTCTTAACAGTTTAAACCTTGTTAGGGTTCCGTACCCAAAGGGTAAAACTGGACCCTTTTACTAACACTCCGCTGTCCGTCTGTCTGTCACCAGACTGTATCTCATGAACCGTGATAGTTAGACAGTTGAAATTTTTACAGATGATGTATTTCTGTTGCCGCTATAATAACAAATACTAAAAAACATAATAAAAGAAATATTTAATTGGGCTCCCATACAACAAACGTGATTTTTTTGCCGTTTTTATAGATAATCGTCCGTCCTTCTGTCACCAGGCTGTATCTCATGAACCGTGATAGTTAGATAGTTGAAATTTTCACAGATGATGTAAGTATTTCTGTTGCCGCTATAACAACAAATACTAAAAAACAGAATAAAATAAATATTTAAAAGGGCTCCCATACCACAAACGTGATTTTTTTGCCGTTTTTTATAGATAATGCTACGGAACCCTTCGTGCGCGAGTCCGATTCGCACTTGGCCGGTTTTTATTTCTATTCCGTGGTTTAAAAATAATTCTCCGCATTTTCCTCAATACCTACTCACTTAACTCGCTTTTTTTTTAAGGGGGATATTACACTATCTAGGATCATATCTCTGATGACCTCTAAAGTCGTATGTGTGTATAAAGAAATGATTCATATTCATATGTCTATACTACATTGTCATATATCTATGACTCATTGAGTATATACAACGTGTTACATAATTCACCATGAAAAAGAAAATGTTAATCAAGTAGTCTTTTATGGTTGTTGTGATTTACCTCTCAGAGGAAATTAGGTAAGAATGTAAATAACTTTCTGGGTAGTCTACTCTTTACATTTATGTTTTCAGGGTTACCTTTACCTTTTATTTTTGAGACATTAAGAATTTTAGTCAATTTTTATCTAAAGGGATTGCTAGTTTACTATCTTTTAGAAAAGTATCAATTGAGTGCCCAGAAATGAGAAGTTTTTTCGATAAGGAGTCAAAAATGTTTAAACCCTTTATCTCGGAAACTGCTCATTTCTGATCTACAGTTGACGGCGGTTAATTTATTGCCAATGGTTTCTAGTATAATCCCTTTCAAAGAATTGGTCGAATTATCAGTCATCCTATATACACAAACGCCCTGACGCGACCAATTAGGTACTTACTTAAATGGAGGCCATACAATTTTTTTTTTGTGCGGAAATCGAACCCGCGACCCGTAGCACAGAAGGCAATCTCTCCGCCACTGCGCCACGCTTTTCATTAACATTGAACCTACTTGCGTTCACTTTTGAATATTTTGGGTTACTTGTCCACCAAGTTATTTGTAGTTACAAAACCTTCGTTTCCAATATTTCCTTATTCCGGTCACCTTCCTGACAGTTTACAAACGCGTCAAAAAAGGATATTGATCAATAATACAAATTATTACTATTATGCTACATTTTTTGGTACTTACATCAAAGCAAAAATAAACTTATTTTGGTATTTTAGCGGTTGATATTTAAAATTGCCCGCGGCTTTGTGGACCTTTTCCAATTAAAGTGTAACAAATCAAAGAAATATCGATTGACGTTGCTCATTCTACCACTGATTGTCTGAACGGAAGCTCGCCGAGCAATCCAATTGGCTAGTGGTCAAATTCGCCGGTCAATCACGGTACCGTAGACCTGCCTAGCCCAAAATCTGAAATCTGACAGTTGTCAAAATTTATTTCTAAGGCCGTAAATTCAGAGCGGCGGGGCGTGCAGCGGGGCGTTGAAGCGTTGTATTGAGCGTGCATACATTTAGCTGCACGCTAGGAACGCTGCTGCGAAGACACTTCAAATACTAGTCTCTATGTTAAGTAACGCCCGCAAAAACACCCCGCTGCACGCCACGCCGCTCCGAATTTGCGGCCTAAGGCCTAAAACACACACAAGCGACATAAGGCGCGGCGCAGGCGCGTCGCATTCATACGTTTTGTCGTGCCGCTTGAAATATTTTTCGCAAAAAATGTATGAAAGCGACGCGCCTGCGCCGCGTCTGCACCTTACGCCGCTTCTGTGTAATTCACGCCTAAGTGTCTAAACATACTATGCCGAAGGTACGCGACCGAAGTTTGGCATGATTACGCCTGCAATGCTATTTGAATTACTGACGACACATTATGCCCAAATTACGTTGCGTTATACTGTACAACCGAACTTCGGTCGGGCATAAGTTTAGCGGCAATTCGGCGGCAACGTATTCTGTAGAGCACACATTATACGCGACCGAAGTTCGGTTCGATTGCCGACGAAGATCCGGGGCAGCGGGAGGCAGGCATGCCCGCGACCCGCGTGTCCGCCCACAAGTTTGCAGAACTGAATTTCTGCCGCGTAAGTTCGGTACTTATGGTGAGTCATATCAGCCGAATACGTCGGAACCACGGAGAACAGAAAGAAGGTCGGAACGTAAAATCAGCCGCCGAACTTCGGTCGCGTAAATTCGGCACAGTGTGTTTGGACACTTAGATTTGCTGCACAATAAATAACCTTGTAAAGGGTTAAGTTCCAATTATGGCGAAAATTGCTTTGTAAAATATTGCTTTGTATAATTTTTGCATGCAGTGGTCTCTCATAATTGAAGAAGTACACTGGCTATATAATCTAAGCGAATTATTAGGTACCATTATCTTTTTGTGTATGTCCTTTGTCAGAGATCCTTAAGTAAATAAATAAATAAATAAAATTCGTATAGTGACCAGCCTAACAACGTCACATTTGGTGAAACATATTTCGTTCAGAACAGACCAATAAGAAGGTCCCTGGCAGACGGACTGCCTCCCGACCGTAACTGCAACTGCAAAATGCAGTCAGTTCAACTGTTGACTGGATGTCCAGTCCGCTTACAGTTACGATGCAGTATCAATTAACGAAATATGATTCACCAAATGTAACACTATTAGCCCACCTGGTACCTGATACGTAAAGGTACAAGTCCGAGACGGGCCGCAAACTGCAGACTGCAACCGCAGATCGCAAGTCGCCATCGGAATAGCGCCTTTAAGGCGTGTACTTTAAAGGTGCAATTCCGACAGCGACTGCAAAACTGCAACCGCAGACCGCAGCCGCAGATCGCACCGCAAGCGAGACTACTTTTGCAGTTTGCGGTCTGCAGCCCATCTCGGACTTGTTGTAAAGTCGATTTAATTTTATTTTGTAGTAATTTTGGGTATTGTAGATGTATTTGGTGTAAGTTACACAAGGTTAGTTGGAAAGCGGGTGCATAATAATCCGGGGGCCGCTTAATGTAGCACTAATGACAGTTTTAAAGCTAGTATTAAAATGTCAAAGTTCGATAATTGTTATTTCCATGCAAAATGATTTTTATTTTTATTGTTTAAAAAATTCTTCATCCCTGCCAGTTACGAATTCAAAAATGGAGCTTCTAATCCGTGACCCCAAATATGACGTAAAATGTAAACACAACTGATCATAGCTGAGGATACATAGTACCTATATATTTACCGAATTTTTATGAAACCTTTGAACAGCTATTTCTCTTAAACTATTGACTTTTGGGGGAATTTGTAGAACAAAAGTTGTTCATTATTGTGGGTACTTTAACACCCTTTCGGATTAGTACCCCTTTTCCGACCTTACCTATATATCAATACCGGTACTGGGCCACATACAAATTCAAAAAGATTAAACCACCTGTATTTGTTATTAACCAAAGTTTTCAATAAAGTAAACAATAGAATAATAGTCTAAACATTTCCGACTGCGCGAAAGCAAAGACGGGGTTACCTATGTTTTTTTCTGAAGACAATAACTAAAGCACATTATAATTATTTCGTTTATAACATTTATACTTTTACAAATAGTATGTAAATATATATAGTTTTAAGATACATGGTGCTTCGAATAAATGGAATGAGCACATTGTTGATTTTTATTCCTCACCGTAGCAGCAGCTCGCAAGAAAGTAGTGACGTGCCCCTCACTCGCGAATTACCTCGTTTGAGTTCCTCAAAATGAAAAATGAGGGGGTTACTCGTATTTAAACTTTGATCCACCTCATCCAATTCCTCAATTTATTATTTGTTTATCTAGACTGATTTGTAAGTGAGCGTGTAAAGCCTTGTATCCACTTGAGCACGCTCAGGCGAATGAGCCGCTCATTCGCCTGAGCGTGCTCAGAGGAACAAAATGAAAGTTTTGGTCGAACGAGCCTCAACATTGAAAACCAGACTGTTCAGGATATGCTTAGCTCCGTCATGTCTTCACGTGTCCGTGTAGCTGCTGCGGCCTTTATAATCATTCACAGTGCCATAAAAAAGAAGAGAAAATCACCAAGGTGGTGGATGAGAGAAATGTATCGTCATCGAAGGAACAACTCGGCTAATATGATTCGTGAATTGACTTTCGAAGGAGCCACAAGCCACCCATTTTATAAATAACAGAAAAAGTAAAATAAACGTTATTAAATAAACTATATCAAAGTCGGGGAACTCGGCGTGCTGTCATTCGCCGAGCCTTTCAAACACAAAAACAACCGTCCACACTGAGCGCCGAGCGAGAACTGAGCGCCTTTGAACGCGGACAAGAACCGGCAAGGTGCGGACTCGCCCTGAGCGTGCTCGGACTTGCTCGGGCCGAGCGTGCTCAGGCATCTCCACTTGAGCGGCTCAGCCAAATGAGCCGCTAATTCGCCGGAGCGTGCTCAAATGGATGCAAGGCTTAAGTGATAGGCATGCAAATATTTGATGAGGAGGAGTGTTTGTTCATTTGCACACCCGGCGCCCTTTCTCTCTCCTTCCCTCGCACAGCGAAGCAGCATACGGTTACGCACAAGTGAGCCCGCCGCTAACCAGTCTCTCTCACCTATCCTATCTTCGAATGAGGGGCACCTCACGAGGTAAAATGAGGTCCTTTGTTTCTATTGGACCGCTGTAGGTGGTCCTAGCGGACCATTTCTACGTAACCGGGCAGTTATTGGCGAGACCTGAAGGGTATCCAGCCAATGGGGGGGGGGGGGGGGGGAGTAAAATACTTAACCTAAGCTAACTACTTGTACTACACTAACATCATGACTACCTGCAACAACAGCACTAAGGGCGACCCCTAGTGGGACGCGGACCTCGGCTTAGGGCGTTAGCGGCGGGGCTTAGGGGGGGGGGGGGAGACAGCTTGATGAGGGCTGAATTATCGGTGTGATAAAAAATGAGGTCCTCCCTCATACTCGTTTAAAATAGACGAGTCACTCATCACTACAAGAAAGATTTAGGTAAAGGGTCTGGGAAACAGAAAACAGCTGATAATTTTGCAACAGCTGAACCGATGTCCATCGAACAGAGCTTATAATTATCCTGATTAAAAAAGCTTTCGAGCAAAAAAAATCTTAACGAAATCGAGTTAACCGTTTCGGAGTTACGTTGCCACAAACAGACAGATGGCGTGTGGTGCCAGACGTAAAGAATAGCACTACCCCTCTTCCCACGGGTGTAGTAAAAGGCGACGGGATTCAGTAGAGGATGGGCAGCAACGTCCTCTGAGTACTTTAACAACCATACCTACTGCGATCGCCAGCCCGCCTGCCATGCGTGGCGATAATGGCAACCCCCCCCCCCCCCCCCCCCCCCCCCCCCCCCCCAACGTGGAGCACCGGTGGATGTGGCGATAAAAAATGTAATTTATCGCCACATCCACTAATAAAATGTCAGAATTAAGGCGCACGGTTTTTACCTGCGCATACTGGATAATATGTGACGTTTTTAGCGAAGCGTCTCTTGTAATAATAAGGTCATAGAACCTTATAATTTGACAGGCTCGATCCGAGGAAGGTCGGTCACGGCACACGTGAGATCTTTTCAGATAGGCCACGATTTGGGGAACTCATTGAAGCTACTAATTATTTTGATAGATTTCTTGAAGTTTCAGCAAACGATGTTCAAGTGTAATGCCTTGTACAGACCAACCAAACGAAGGTGAAAGAACAATAATGAACGAAAGCAAACGAGTAGGTGTGGACGGTTCAGCGAAGGCGACCGAACGCATACGACTGTGCTCCGCGGCTTGTCGGAACATCAAAGGTTCGCTGTGTGGACACAACAGCAGTGCAATTCTGTAAGAATCTCACCTCGATCGCGACTGTCAATTAGACACATGTCGTGACACAGCGTGGATAACAAAACTACGCGTTATTGATTATACTGTCGTATATCTGTGCTTCTATTATCCATACTGTGACATTATGGATATCGAGCTAACCGTCGTTAATGAGGTGGGTTTCTTACAGAATGACACTACAGGAAAGGCGACCGAGCGTTTGGTGTCCATCTTATATTATTATAATTAATTTATATTAAAACATGAACTAACATAGAAAAAAAAACACATTTTGTAAAGTTGCCAATTCTGTAAAATAGTTATGTTTCTGTTTAATATTTTTCCTCAAAATAGGACGGTGATATATGTATGACTTCTAAAACGGTCGACCACCGACTACCCAAGATACGAGCATGGCTCAGTTTGGGAGTCGTTGTCTCATTTTGTATGCTTCTACATTCACCTCAAAACATTGTAAATGTTTGTTTCCTGTAACTTTGTGTACTTTTTGGAAGAATAAAAATTATTATTAGGTAATATTAGATATTATCAGCAAAAGCCATTCGTACGCCTTTATTCGGTTGGTCTGTACAAGGCATAATAAACGAGCCGTGACGTAGTATTCTGTGACGTCGACAAATCGTGAACGTTGCTATTTTGTAAAATTGTCACTTTAATTTAATTAATTAACATGACATAACATGATCGTCACGCTTGGGATCTAAAAGATTAGACAGATTTGTATCTGATCTATCTACTTACGAATTCCCACAGGGGACCAGGGTGGTTACCATGATCTCTTAGAGCAGGAATGTTTTAATATTATTACGAGAGTGGGTAAGAAATGGTGCTAGAGAGCTGTCTAGCGCTGTCACTTTCCCACTCTCGGAATAATATTAAAACATTCCTGCTCTAAGAGATCATGGTAACCCCCCTGTTCTACTAACAAAAACGTTGATCAATCGCAACCTAACCGAAGCCGAACCGTTAATTCAGACAGTTTTCGTTTACAAAACCTATCAAATTGTTTGACAAGAAAAACGAAATCTAAAATTTTTACCGTTTTCCTAAACGAAAACTGACTGAAGGTTCGTTTGCGTTTAGCATCAATTTTGTTAGTAGAATTGGCCTACACTGGTCACGTGTGAAGGGAGGAAGGAAGACAGGATGCTGATGAAGGTATACTCCTAGGCCTACCTATTCCCTTAAACGAAATGGTACAAAATTTTGCTCAGAGCTCTTTTTATTATTTTTCCCTTCGAAGCACTTTATGGAGACTCACACTGTACCTAGTAACATAAGTACCTAACTACAGGGCGTAAAGGCGCGATTCCATTAGGCAAGTTACTTGTATGCAAGTTGCAAATTGCATACAACTTGAACAAACCTGCATACAAGCTACAACTTATATGAGGTAGTTTGAACTTGTACATTTTTTTATTTAAGTGACGTGCAAATTGAACGCGCAAACGTTAGTTGCACTTTTCGAATTGCGAACGAGTGATGTGTACGGGCATGGTATCTCTCGGTGTACAAATTATCGAAACATAATGGCTGTTAGGTGGGAGCACGAGAAAATAATCATCTTTATTGAGGAGTATCAAAATAATATCAATTGATGTCCAACTCAATTGTTGAACATCTCCACTCGTATGCAAGTAAAACCTGCATACAATTTGCACACTCTCGAAAACATGTTTCCAATGTAAGCAACTTGTACGCAAATGTGACGTCATACTTGCATGCAAGACTTGCCTAATGGAATCGCGCCTTAATCGAATTCGTGTAATTCCTTCTAACCGCGGGATCTACTGGTGACACTGATTGACCCTGCATAGGTTTTTTTCAGAATCAACAAAAAAAAGTTTTCAAAAAATGAACCATGGTACCTATTCTGTATCTGAGTAATTTTAGCGTCCCGAGTTAACTGACTGCGTGGACCGACATCGCGCAAGTCGTGCCCGTCAGCTGTGTCGCCGTGCTTTCATTAATTTATGCATGGCATCTAAATTTTCTATCACATAGAAATATTTGGGAAAAAAAATGTTTGGTATTTTTATCAATCTAAATCCCGTGTGGGGTTACCTAATCTATACCATTAGTAGATCATGTGGATTGAAGATTCGTTTACATCCTATAAAGGTAAATTCGTTTACATCCTATAAAGGTAATTGTAAAACAGTGTTTTCGTTGTGTTGGTCGGTTTCGGCAGGAATTAGGACAAGACTAAGTTTATTTTTATTCAATTCACATGTCATTCTGAGACCGGTCTGATTCGAAGGGTCGACGCCCGAACTTGGCCAAAAATATCTTTGTACCTCAACCGATCTGCACCACGTAGTACTTATATGATTTACCTGGGTATACAGAAATTGGACAAAAAAGGATCCATTTGTATTGAGCAGCATTTGGCAAACTTTGCAGAGCCTTCTCGTCGGCTAAGTTTATGTACGGTAATGCTGGAAAAAGAAATTCTTAACAGTACGTCCTGTCCATTATGACTAAAGTTGTATTTTTAACAGGTTAACTGTCAAACAATAATGCACTACTGTCAAATGGTATGTCTACACCAGTGCGCTTTCATGTTCATCTTGCGCTTTCAACTTTCAATTCCTCTTGCGTCAAGCGCATGCGATATTGATTGCCATAAGACGCATGCAGCTTATCGTCTACACCAGTGCGCCTCGGTCAGTCGTAAGTCGACATACAATAGATGGATTAGCGTGCGCTGGGGGCATGCGCTTTTGTCGAACTGGTATTAAGGCATGCGTTATTGCATCCGCTATGGCGCTTCACGCATGCTTCAGATGAAGACGCAAAACGAACATGAGAGCACACTGGTGTAAACATAACTATTCAACAATAGTAGGACCTGTCACTTTACTTCGTCGGATTAAAAATAAGGTATATATGCTTGGTAATCAGCCCCTTATCGTTCCACTGCTGGGCACGATCCTCTTCTCAGACTACTACGACTTAAGATAAATGATGGATCAGGCGTTACTTTGTGCGGAAATCCATGACATGCAAATACGCAAATACAATAGTTAGTTTTAGTTGGATGCAGAATGCAGCCCCACCATCCCGCCCACAAATATATGCACATGCAGAAGGAGTGAAAAAATGCAATATGCAACCAAACCAATATGACACGTGTTTCGCCCCTACACGGGGCATCCTCAGGAGATGTGGACTCGTCGACTGCTTGGACCCGAAACTAGTTTGGCGGAATTAAAATTAGTATTTGCTTATTTGTTTATTACGACTTATTTAAAATACTTAATTTAATTACAGATTTAAGTAACTGAGTACGCTGAAATGCGCAAAATTTCACTATCAACATTTTCTCGACAAATTTTTCAGGTAAAAAGCAATTTAATTTAATTTTAATTTATATCTATAGCCAATCGGTTTTGTACAATAACATGAATTTGTACACTTACCTAATCACGCGATTATACACCATGACACGGTTTAAGGAATGTTTACGGTTTTGTGATAATTTCTCTCATTTGCAATATACATATTAGGTACATGTTATATTATTATGTTTTTCAATCTAAATAGAAGGAGCGTTTAAAAAATACGCAAGCACAAGTATTGTATATTTTTTTATGCTTTTCTCGAAGCATTGAACGAGTGTTAACTTAGGTATTATCTTTTCCCCGTGAGGAGATGGGCTAGAATATGAAACTTCTTCACCGACCGCACGCTGAGAATAGACGCGTGTTGTAAGATTCAACACAACCCAACACGGTTGGTGGTAGGATCAATACGGTCCGTCGCCACCTTTTGCGAGGTGGTGATGGCCACCAAGGAGGGAGCGACGATCTCCGGCCACCCTATTGTATGGCCTGCGGGCGACGGGTTAGGGGACCCGTCGCCCGACCAGTAACAGGCCCGAGGAGGCGGCGCGCATGTGTTCCGTGCGCGCCTCTCAGGAGGACGTGGGGCAAAGCCCCACAGAAAGAGAGGTCTGCCAGGGGCTGGCAGACCGAGGCCTGCCGGGGTTGCGGTGCATGCAGCTGCGAATCCCGTGACCCCGGCCAAGGGTCAGGAGTAGGAACACCGTGGGTTTTTAGCCGGTAAGAGTCCGGCATAACCCTTCGCCTTCCCCGGGCCAAGGGGATACCCTTATGATGATTTCAACAGGATAAAAAAAAAGGATCAATACGGTCCACCTGGCTACCTACCACCCATACATTAAAGTCCCCAAGCAGTTTACTGTATTCCGTCGTGTGTATGTGAGAACCAGAGGGGTATAGAGGAATCCACCAATATCTCTGTTACTTAGATTCGTGTGCTCCATATTAGACCCTGTCTGCACTTAACATCTGGTGCGCCTAGGGTAAAATGGGACCTAGACAAAAAATAAAAAATATATACGTGTTTTTGTTATGTAGTATCTCAGTTTTCAGTGCACTCTGGCCGAAAAGATCTACCTTGTAGTAAGTTGTTACCGCAGTTTGTAAATACCTACAACTCCAAGAGGATTGCTAATGTCTTGCCAACGTTAGAAACAAAGTTGAAAAGTCTCATGTGACTGTAATTTTATACCCTTCAAACCGAAATAAAACAAAGCTGGTTGGCGGCTACCTGCTATGGTCTTCAGAGCAGAGCAACGAGGCAAATTTCTGCCTGAGGATGGCATGGAAGCCATCGACTTGCGGCTGCGTGAACGTACCAGATACACTGCAGAAACGGGGCAGCTATCAACATCCTATTTCTATCATGTTAATTAATCTGTAGACATTATTATTGTAATCCATTTGAATACTGCACCGGTCACGAGACTTGGTTTTACATTTAAAAAACACCGGGTAAGTGCGAGTCGGACTCGCGCACCTAGGGTTCCGTACCTAAGAAGGAAACATATAAAAAGTTATATCGGGTGACTGATAATTAGTGACCGATACTTTAACACATGATTGTACTCAGGATAACAAACAACATTCCCAAACAAACATTATTTTAATTTATTTTTTTTCATTTAAAATTTATTAATAAACCGTTACGGAATGGACGCGGCTTAAGGAAAAGCGTAATAAGGAAATATTTTTTTTTGGTGAATGGTGCTATGCATGCGGTTGTGGCTAACCAGTCGATGTCCAAAAAGGCACGGCTGGCTGTCCATAATGATGTACTGGTACCAACGCTTATGTATGGAAGTGAATGTTGGTCTTGGAAGAAGAGTCATGAAAGTAGAATAAATGCCGTGGAAATGCGTTCCTTGCGAAGTATGTGCGGTGTAACTTTGAATGATAGAGTGAGGAATGATGTGATAAGACAAAGTTGCGGTTTAAAAGATGGTGTAGTGACAAAAATTGAAAGGGGTATGCTTCGGTGGTTTGGGCATGTTGAAAGATTGAGAGAACGGCGATTAACAAAAGGAATTTATAAGGCGAATGTCAGTGGAAACGCCAGTAGAGGACGCCCTAGAAGGACATAAGTACATTGATGTTATTGGTGATGTTCTTCAAAAAGGACAGGTGCGTAGTACTTTCAACCGGCGTGCGTGTATGACAAGATGTATGACCGTGGACGAAGCGAAAGGAGTATGTAAGGATCGTAGCATGTGGCGTTCTACAGTTTCTGCCTACCCCCATCGGAAAAAGGCGTGAGTTTATGTATGTGTATGTATGTATTTTTTTTTGGTTTTATAAATAATGTTTGTTTGGGAAAGTTGTTTGTTATCACGAGTACAATCATGTGTTAAAGTATCGGTCACTAATTACCAGTCACCCTATATTTTCATTTCTTTGGAGCCGTATAGCTAAGATTGCTCGCACAGGATTTTTGCTGATTTCTAAAAAAAACTGTGTTAGTTACAGAGATCGTTTTATGTTTCCTATTATATTTATAAAACCTCTATCAACTCGATTTATTCCAGATTTTTCGCTTTGCAAAATCCGGAGTTAAGGGGCGGGGGGCGGTAGTTTTACAGACATTTTTCATTAAAAGTCAAAAACTATGCGACATAAATGAAAATAAAAATTGAAACTCTTCCATATGATACCAAACTTGACTTAATAACCCCATTTTAAAATTTCAACCCCCCACTTCGGTCCCTATTGCAATGAAAATAACAATATTTTTTCAATTCTTTCACTGCAATACCTGCTGTGGCTCTTTCCTCAAAAGGCCATTCCAAACGTTACCCTACATTGTTACACTCACATAGTTTTTGATACTACAATGTCTAGACTTTAAAAGATACGTTGACCTCTGAGTTTGTTTCGGCTTTTCTTCTCAGAGCTAGTCAGAGAGGAAATGCCGGCGCCATCTAGTCTTAAAAAAAACATTACATTGACTTGTAAAAGTGTCTGTAACAGATTTATTTACAGATATAAATATCATTTATTTATCAATATAGATAGACAAGCATTATTTAAAACTATTTCAAATATCGAGTCGATAGCATTAGTAGGTAGTTCCTGAAATAAATAGCTGTGATAGACAAACGGACGGACGAATTGACGGACGAACGGATGGACGGACGGACGCGCGACGAAGTCTCACCATAAACACGTTGTGTTCTTTTTTTACCAATTTGGTACGGAACTCTAACAGAATTGGGCGTTAAACAAAGAAATAAATACCTAACATGTTCATAGAATCATGAATATTTATATTTAATTACAAACAAAAGTCTCAAGGGTGAAAAAAAGATTCTCATGCTAAGTTTCCAGCATCATACGTTGAATATTAATTAAGTATACTAAAAAATGAATAAACTAGAATCCTAATTGGTTGAGCAAGGTTGTCGTTTTCATTGCGACGCATCAACAAAGTCGTTACTTGAAAATAACTACCTGATACACGTATTTTTAACAAACTTCGAAAAAGAGGATGTTTTCAATTCGATGTGTATTATTTTTTCTATTTTTTAATTGGATAATGCACCGGTTTCTCCGTGTTTTGTGGACCGATTTGAGTAATTCTTTTTTATTTGGTGCACATACTCTTGAGTTGGTTCCTTAGGTATGAATTTCATTCCATTTGGTTGAGTATTTTTTTATAATGCGCACCCTTAAAACGACAATGACGTAAATGTAAAAATACAATAATAAATATCATTCTAAAAAAATATTTCTGTGAAAGTAAAAACAATAATTATTTAAAAGCATTTTTCTCGAAAATTATGTTTTCGCACTTACGTCATTGTCGTTTTGAAGGTGCGAATTATAGATAGGTACCTACTTATAAGCAGTGGCGTGCACTCCATACATGCAAATAAGCTCTGCATACCCTGTAGTTCCATACATACAAACATGCCCCTCTAAATGATAAATAACTATAATTCAAAAAAAACGTGGTAATTTAGCTTACGCGCCATCTATTACTTTATTTTGTTACGCGCCATCTATTACTTTATTTTGAAACTAACTCGATGGCGGCGAACATTAGCGCCCCCGCGCACCTCGTGAGCATAAGCTGTACTACGCCTTGCTTATTCTTCATACAACGCATCTCGTGTAGTACGCAGCAAAGAGTGTGACTGTGTGCGTGAAAATGTTTGCGCGTGTTGGAGTTTTAGAGGCATAGCTTACATTGTAAACCGTCCAAATTGAGAACACGTAAAAGCACCGCTGAATTGTTGATTGCAGAGGGTCGACTTATTTTAGTCGGATTAACCAAATGATTCATTCGTTCGTATGAATTAGTTCGTAACGTATTAAATTGCAAAATTTTTTCGCCTTATTGTTTTTTTGGCGCAAGTGATTGACTGTCGATTAATTATTTAGTAAGTTTATTGTAAAAATGGAAAATTATACCTGTGAGACCTGTGCTGGCGAAATGTGTTTATTAGATAAATTAAAATCGGCCGCGTTTTCACGTTATCTTTTGAGGAAACAGTTATATTGATTGCAAAGGGAAGGTGTGTACCCGGGTTGGATTTAACTCAAAGAAAAGGTAATAAATACTAGTTATTTTCATAAATGTTTTATGCTGACTGTTACTGGCTAACTCGTTGTGTACACACAAATACATTGTATTGTTTCCCTTGCATTTTGTTTATAAATCAAGTTAAAAATAATGTTTGGACCTAGTGGATACTCAGATTTAAATAATTTCCACAAAGCGGCTGCTAAGCATGATTCTTCAGAAAAACGTCTAGAATCCTGCTTAAAAGTTCCAAACTTTTGGTAAAGGTAGAATAGAGACTAGTTTGAATAGCCAGTTATACCTAGTTAAATATTGAAAGGCACAACGTGAAAGATGACAGAAATAGAAACATCTTCAAACGGTTGATTGATGTAGTTTGTTTTCTAGGTAAACCTGAATTAGCATTCCGTGGTCATGACGAACCCAGCTTTTTTTTTGTGCATACCCTGTCTGAAATCTCTGTGCACGCCACTGCTTATAAGTAGTTTGAATTACCTATAGACGACGTTCTAGTTGTAGTGGTCCACATGAAATAAAAAAGATAAAATAAAAAAACTTAAAAAAAAAGTAAAAACCAACTTCAAAAAAAACTGAAAAGAGTAAAATAATTACCAGTTTATAAAAATATTATAAAATTAACAGTTTCATAAGTTGTGGTGCGTTCAATTTGTTCCAGCGAAAATTAGCAACGACAGCTTAGGTTAGAAACTGTTAATTTTATTATAATATATTGTGGTAATTATTTAATTCCATTCAGTTTTTTTTTAAGTCAGTTATTATTTCCTCAATGTCTTTGAAAAGAGCCGTCATCCACTCAATCTAAATATCGCAAAAAATCAACAAACAATAAACACTGCACCATATACAAAAATCCATACTAAAAATCGTCATTATCCAAAACCATGTTTCAACCAACGAACGCCATTTTTTTTTCTTAAAATAACAAATTACAAAAATCTGTAATATTTACGTTAAAAATTATCAGAACTTACGTCCCAAAGTTTGCAAATAATTTTATTGTATCACATTCTAGTTTTATGAGACGCGGTGTAAATAAACGAATAATTTGTTGTGGACGCGTTCGTACGGCAAAGGCAGTTCGTTCAAAGCCACCACCGTGTCTGGCTGTATGCGTTTTACCAGTGACAGACGAGTGTGTTTAAAAAAAATGAATTTATTAATCACGAGATTAACATGGATGAACGGGACGCGGATAAATCAATATCTTTTTGCAATAATAAGTGAGTACATACTTTTTTAATTAAATATTTTTTATTTTGTGTTATTTACCGCCATTTTTTTTTGTTTTTTTTTCGTTTTGCCTTTTTTTTACTGAACAGAAAACAGTTTTGACGATAGCTAAAAATATTTTGCTACTTTTGTGACCGTTTTAAAAATAAACTACTTGAAATAACTGAGAAAATCTTGGACAAATAATTTAAATATACCTATGAAGTGTAATGAAAACTCTTGTACGTAAACAAACTTGTGTATTTCAGTAAAAACAACAAAATTTCAAACAAAAATTAATATTGACGTTGGTAGGAGTTTTTAATTTTTTACGACATGACGTAATGAAATAATTTAAATTCAGTTGACATTTTACTAATTTAACATTATGCATTTGTCTACTATACACGAATACTAATAGGATTTATTATCATTTAACGAAAACTTTTGGATAAAAAACGTAAATACAAAGTAAAAAAATAATTGTAGCCTACCTACACTTTTGTTTTTTTTTCTTATAATTTGTAAACAGGGGCGGGTGTCTTAAGCCATAATGCCTAAGCAGTCCTTAATATTATCCAGTGTTTAGGTTTCTGCTTAGATATTTGTTATAAACATTAGTTTTTTACATAAAATCACGCACAAACTCTTACACTTAAAAAAACAACAAATCTAAATGTCTCACTTTGATATTTTACAAATTCACGTTTGGAAATCTACAAATACACCAATATTTTTATTACGCTAGTAAAATATTTATCGCACACTATAAAAATAGCAATACCTACTGATTTCCGATTTCCTGAATGGGGAAATTCAAATGGTGCATTAGCATCAACGGCGTAGCTAGCATGGGTGGCAACCGGTGCGGATATACATAGATGGTGACACCCCATGAATGAAAACTGTTAATTGGATTTTTCTTATTTAATTTTTTCATCGCGATCATTTGTCACTCTGTAGGGGTGACACCCGACTGCGATTAAGTCGCATCGCAAGTAACCGCGAGTGTCAATTGAGGAGCTCAGTATCAAAAAGTGTCGTTCACACTTTTGGCTCCACGCGTCTTTTTTTCTCATTGGACTCAAAGACTTGGATTTTATCAATTTCTGAATAGATTTGGTTGACAGCATCTCCAAGTCGCATTCTGATCAAAAACTGACACTTGCTACTATAAAAACCCTTTGCAATAAGTACACTAGCCAGGGGCGGATTTGGTACGTTGGCTGCTGTTCCCTACATTTATGTTCGCATAACTCGCCAAAATGTCGGGAACAGCTGATTTTTTTTCGCGATTTCTTGTTTTTTCCCATTGTAAAAGTATGATGATGAGTACAGTGACCCCTTAAGAGGTTGTGCGTTATTTATGTTACACCTTGTATATGTTGCAGTCAAAACTCTTAACCATCCGTCGACGCTCCTTTGGAAACCCAATCAACCTTACAAACATACAACAATAATGTGAGTGAAAGGGCAATGTCCATTTTAGGCTACGCGTGAACATAATGCTACAAAAATAATAATTTTAACAATAATAATTTCATATTTTTTTCAAATCTTTCTGATTATATCTTTGTATCAATCAACAGTTTTATGAATATGAATTTTACCAGTACTTTATTTGATTTTTATGACTACCGGTCATCTATGAAACAAGGCAAATGACAGTCAATGACAGTTGTCATTCACTTTTTTCTTTTTTAGAGTCAGGGTTGCCAAAATCTTACTGGCCATTTTTATTCATTATTTATCGATTACTAAATGCTACTGGTGATTTAAGTGAACTTTCATTATTTTTTTTGTTTACTGATTATATCAGTCGTATTATGTTTATATTTTATTAATAAAATTATTTTCAAATGTTTAATAGCAGCAATGTAGCAGCAGAAATGTACTAAAACTAATGAGAAACGTATCCGATTACTAAAGATTTTTATATCGATTTTTGATTTTTTCATGTATAGCAACAAAAAAATGAAACAGAATGTCATGTCAACTTTATCGCTCATTCGCTTTGTATCTTCTGCATCGTGAGTAAGGTTTCGTGAATATTATAGCGCCGACTTTGTTTACTCAAAATGGATCCCGATAATTCTCTTCCCCACGACCTTGGCAATCCTACGGACACCGAACCTCGCTCTAACGCTGACTCTGGCTCGCTTACGGACATCGAAACTCGCCTCAACGTTGACCACGGCAACTCACTAGACAATGACCCTATACCTTCGGCCACCTGCAGATTATTACGAGGTAAAATACACAGCAGGCACATAAGCCGAAAAATATATTTCGTATATATTATTTATGAAAATAACAATGGTAGGGAAGCAATTAAAGAATATTGTTGTAATTGCATGGTTGGCCGGAGAACAGTGGGTTGCTGCGCTCATGTCATGACTATTATATGGTATTTGAGCTGGGCAAGGTACCAAGAACATATATCTCCACCTGCCGAGTTTCTAGATAACATATTATTAACGTATGAATCAGAATAAAATAAAAATAATTCATAAAAATGTATTTTATTTCACATTTATAACCTTACTTGTCACATGTAATAGATCCTATTTAAATACTTTTGATACTAAATCATATTCATATTCTTTTTCTTAGGACTGCTAAGTAATTGATTATTGTAAAAATATATTTCTCACTGTTTGTTCATGTCAGGCCAAAGTCTCATACTAAATGGACAATCCCCTTTGTTCGCTTAAGAATTATCATACTGATCGTTCTAAATAACTAGTACCTCAAATTCGTAATTTTAAATCGCCGTTTTCAGTATTTGTGTTCGCCCTCAGTCTTTCGCTGACTTAGTATTTCAGTACGCCATAATCAGTATTTTTGACACCTTTATTTTGAATTTATATTCGATCGTTTAAATTTTACCCTTATTTTTATCGACCACCTTAACTTTTTAAGAGTTTTGACTGATACGACCAGTCAAAACCACTTTTGACGGATTCACTTAGTCAAAAGTACTTTTAACCAGCTCCATTGGGCAAAAGTACTTTTAACTGTTATTTTAGTCAAAAGTATTATTGACTAAAGCGTACGGTCAAAAGTACTTTTGACTGATTTTGCTAGTCAATAGTACTTTTGACTGGTTAAGAGTTTTGACTGCAACATATACATATAGCTCCTATACATTTAAAGCGCTACTACTATGAACTAGGTCATAATAGATATACGGAGCATCATAACAACACAAGTAAATTAATCACCTAAGCCTTTCACTATTATACAACCTAATAATTATTTTAGTAATATCCTTGACATAGGCTTCTTACGTCGTAATCACAACAGTCGGTCATCCGCCTTCTGCAAACATAAGTACTTCATCCTTCCGCTGAAGATCCCTGGGGGGTTACCATGATCTGTTAGAGCAGGAATGTTTTAATATTATTCCGAGAGTGGGAAAGTGACAGCGCTAGACAGCTCTCTAGCGCCATCTCTTACCCACTCTCGTAATAATATTAAAACATTCCTGCTGTAAGAGATCATGGTAACCCCCCAGCTGCCTTCTTGTCGATCCATCTACCGCCATTTTCAATATCCTATCTATCGGCGGTTTACCTTACTACAGATAGAAAGACATTACTTCTATGGAGCTTATGTCAAATTTCTATAAGTAATAATAATAATGATTTATTTCTCACCACAATATAGGTACATTAGAGAGATATTAATACAAAAATACATAACAGCAATAATTATACTGTGGGAGACTGGTGCCTAAACTAGACGTGAGGTCTGTATTTCAGGACACCAGGGGCCCAATTCTCCTAAAATAAATTGTTGCCAAACGCAATCGAACCACAACCGTCAGTCAGTTTTTGTTTTCGAAAACTTTTAAAATGATTGAT
The DNA here is from genome assembly GCA_905220435.1 of Amphipyra tragopoginis. NCBI lineage: Eukaryota > Metazoa > Arthropoda > Insecta > Lepidoptera > Noctuidae > Amphipyra > Amphipyra tragopoginis. The sequence continues at coordinate 11,425,178 of HG992011.1, forward strand.
TTTGTTTTTTGTGTCAAACAATTTGATAGCTTTTGAAATTGAGAACTGTCTGAATGAACGGTTCGGCCTTGGTTCGGTTGTGATTTATCAAGATTTATTTTAGGAGAATTAGGCCCCAGGTCTCCAACCCTTGGGTAATGCTTACATTTTACTATTATGTACAATAAAAGATGCGATAGGAATTTACAAAAAGCATAGGCTTATAAAATTTAAAAAAGAAAAGTAGATGACGTGAATGAGAATGTGTTAGTATGTTTAGTAGGTATTTGTATGTTTGTGAGTGAGCAAGGGTATATGTGTGGGGGTAGTGTGTGTTGGGGGGGGGGGGGGCAATATTAGAATTGAATTGACTATTTTAGGACCGCAAGTAATTTTTCTGTTTCTGCTATCTCTAGTAGGCGAAACCGCCGATAGATAGGTTATTGAAAACGGCCTTTAGTCGGGGATGTAGGTACCACAATACGTTTACCCATCACTCCAGCTTGCTGATTTTACAAGCTATATCGAATGATTCATGATTCTAATCTATCTCTAATCGGTAATCTGAATAACTCACTAGCTCCAGTTTGTGGTATATGCTATGCGAGTTTGGACTTTTGGTGGACCGTATTTCTTTCCAATTATAATTGTTTGTTGTACAGAGTAGGTACTTTTAATGTGACAGACTTTATAACCGACGTCAAAAAACGGAGGAGGTTATCAATTCGTCGGAATCTTTTTTTTATGTTTGTTCCCCGATTACTCAAAGATGCCGGGACCGATTTGGCAAATTCTTCTTTTGTTTGAAAGGGTATACTTCCCAGGTGGTCCCATGGTCATCCGGTCAGGATTTGATGATGGAATCCTGGAGAAAACGAGGGAACTCTTCAAATTTTATAGGCACACTTGAAGCGATTTTTTGTTTGAAAGAGTATTCTCCCGAGGTGGCCCCATTTAAATTTGGTGAAGATCTGATGACGACCCTCGGAGAATGACAATGGAACTCTTCAGTGGATAACAGTAAATTACCCGCGATTGCTGTAATTGCATGTTTATGTACTATTATTGCCACTTAAAATAGAAAAATAAAATTACTTTAAAAACACGACTTGAAAAAATAATAAACTTTAAAAAAAGTAAAAACCGACTTCAAAGAAAAACTAAAAGGAGTAAAATAATTATTTATATAAATTTAACAGTTTCAGAAGTCGGTGGCTTCTATTTGTTTCAGTGTAGAATTGCACCGACTTCTGAAACTGTTAATTTTATATAAATAATTATTTTACTCCTTTTAGTTTTTCTTTGAAGTCGGTTTTTACTTTTTTTTAAAGTTTATTTTTTATTAAATACGTTTTAGTGCTATGAATTTAACCCCCTTCTCTTCATAACCCTTCTTTTTGGCTTCGACGTAGTCGGGCATAAAAAGTCCTTTCAAATGATACCTTACACGATATAATGAAAACATTCCAAATAGGGGGGGGGGGGACACGCACCCCCTCCTCTTTTCCAGTAGTCAGTTCCCAACGACAAATATAAACAAAGCAATATTAGTAATTTGAGAATTTTGCTTTGATCCGATGAGGAGTTCCGTTCCATATCTCTGAAGTTCATTGTCTAATCATAACAAAATTTATATGGGACCAATCGGAAAGTATGCCCTTTTGAACCAAAAAAGAATTTTTCAAATTGGTTCATAAATGACGGAGATATGAGGCAAACATAAAAACAACAAACATAAAAAAAAAAAAAAAAATACAACCGAATTGAGAACCTCCTCCTTTTTGAAGTCGGTTAAAAAAAGAGTAAATAATTACCATATCATAAAATTAACAGTTTCAGAAGTCGGTGCTAATCCACGCTGCACCAAATTAAAGGCACCGACTTCTGAAACTGTTAATTTTATACTAATATGGTAATCGTTTACTCTTTTTTTAGTTTAGTTATACTGCCGACGTATCTTGGCGAGTCTAAAGTTAGTTGTTTGGCTGCGCAATGAATCTTTTAGACACGAAATTGTCTACTGCGCTATAATCAGCTAACTTCAGACTCGCCAAGATACGCCGGCCGTATTGTACTGAACCTAACTAAAAATATTGCTATCCTTTTCTTGCAGATAAAATAAAAAGAGACGGAAGTTTATTAGAGCTGTCAAATAAGGATAAACTAAAGTTTCGATGACGACCTTAGCATATAATTATAATGTCTAAAAACACGGCGATGTGCAACAAGTAAACTAGTTTGACACCTAAAAACGTTTCGTCTTTATTCTTTATCTTTTTTGTTAAAAGCCATAACTTTAACAAAAGATAGCAATATTTTTATATAGGTACGTTTAGTTGGTACACAGAATCGGCACCATTAAATATCAATTTTACAATTGATTAAACCTGTTATCTACACATATTTGAGGTAATTACATAGCGAAAAACAAACTTGTTAATAAAATACTTTGCAAAGTTTGACAGCATTGTGAAATGGAATTAACATTCCGTAATAAACAACTTAAAAAAAGGAGGTATTTGATTCAATGTCGTCGTTTTTGGAATCGGTACTAATCCACGTTGAACCAAATTGAAGACACTTCAGAAATTGTTAATTTTACAATATCGTAACTATTTACTCCTATAATTTTTTTTAAGGCGGTTTTCATTTTTAAATTCCTGTAAACAGCAGTGTACTGTGATATTAAACTATGATCAGCCTTTTCCCTATTAAATTGGAGACGATCCAGAAACTAGACGAACTGGAGCCCAATTCTACTAATAGAAACGTTTATCAATTGCAACTTAATCGTTTATTCAGACAGTTTTCGTTTACAAAAACAATCAAACCTTAATGAACCTGAATGAACGATTCAGTTGCAATTGATAAAAGTTTATGCTAGTAGAATTGGCCCCCTGGCCTTCTGTCCGGTGCCATCTAGTCTAAAAAAAAACATTACATTGACTTGTAAAAGTGTCTGCAACAGATTTATTTACAAAAATAAATATCATTTAGCATTTGTCCTCCATTATACCCAATTAGGTACTGCTGGGTCAGGCCTGGTTAACACCTCATGACTTTGTGGCGGCATCGATCACGCCACATGCGAACTACGCAACACACTGCTGGTGTAGACGACTACAGCGACAATATCGACAACTCTCATAGATGACAGTTCCAGGGCCGGCCCTACCATAGGGCGAACGGCGCGGCCGCTCACGGCGCCAAGTCCCAGGAGGCGCCTCAGTCAACTGGTATATATTAGGGGCAAGCAAGGGTTCGGGGGAAGCAAAGGTTCCGTGTGGTGCCGGACGTAAAGAATAGCACTACCCCATCTCTTCCCATGGGTGTCGTATAAGGCGACTAAGGGATTCACTAGAGGATGAGCAGCAGCATTCTCTGAGTATTTTAACAACCATAACTGCGATCGCCAACCCTCCTGCCAATCGTGGCGATTATGGTAAACCCCCGTATTAGGGGAGGCCTATGTTCAGCAGTGGACGTCTTTCGGCTGAATCATCAAGGGGGGCGCCATTATGAGTGCGCACCGTGCGCGCCCCGCAAACCCTCTCCCGCCCCTGCGGCTCCTCCGAGTATTGTCGCACGAGCTACTCGACCCTCTGACCCGATGCCCGTGTCTACCGTGTCAGCGAGAAGTAGAATTCCCGCCAGCGTCGCCGTGAACACTCTCGACGCTACTACGAAGCCCTTGCTTGATAAAGCAACGAAGCGGGCTGATGATGATGGTTTTGTGACGGTGCAAGGGAGGAAGCGCCGGCAGAGGACCCTCAAGAATCACTGCGGCACGGCTCCTGTGGAGCCCAACTTTATTATACGTGCCGCGAAGCCGAACACTCCGGTGTACATCTCCCGCCTACACTACACCACTAAGGCGGAGGACATCGAAGAGTACGTGCGCCGAAGGACCAAGTACACGGCGAGAGTGCAGCTGCTGGAATCGCGCCGCAATGCCAACTTCAGGGCATTCGTGGTGCGAGTACCAACTTGTCTTCTGCACCTCGTCATGGAAGAGGACTTTTGGCCGCAGGGAGTGGTGTTCCGTCGCTTCCGCGGACAAGTGCCACACGATCGCACAGCGGATAACGTAGTGCGCAAGTGAAGTGTTTTTACTAACATAGGCTTAAGTTTTATTACTAACATAAGCTGTATTATTTAACGTATATATGTTAGTTTGTAAGGTATGTATCTATGGGCCAAAGTTGCCTGAAAATAAATGAATTTATTATTATTATTATTATTGGATCTTGCTCCATCCTAAAACTTGCCTCGGGCCGGCACTGGACAGTTCCTACATCGCGCTATCATGATTTAACACGCAGATAGTATACAAGGTTAGTCAGAAAGAGGGTACTAATCCGAAGCCCACTTATAGTATCGCTGATGACTGTTTGAAAGCAAGTGTTAAAATTTCAAAATTCGATAATTTTTTTTGCAAATAAAATGATTTTTATTTTAGTTTTTTCAAAAATTCTTCATCCCTGCTTTAGTTACAAATTCAGAAAATGGTGCTTCTAATTCATGACCCCAAATATGACCTAAAATGTAAACACAGCTGACCTTAACTGGGGATAGATAGATTATAGAGTTTTTTTTTTTGAGATTTTTGAACAACTGTTTCTCTTAAACTATTGACTTTTGGGAAAAGTTGTAGAACAAAAGTTACTCATTGTTATGTGTACTTTAACACCCTTTCGGATTAGTACCCCCTTTCTGACTAACCTTGTATATACAACCTCCCAACATTAACCATTAGGCAGTAGCCCGCCAGGCACAAGACTCCACCTAGTTGGAGGATCCTCCCGTTGGTTGGAGGAACACCACACCTCCTTCTTCCACAACTTTTTCGAATTCATGGGCGGATCAGAATTCGATCAACACTCGCGTTCTTCTCCTTCTCTCGTGTCAGCACGAGCTATACAAAAATAGCTCATGCTGTGGTGAAAAGATTAGCCAGTCAGCAAGGTTGGTAGCGGGGCTGACTGCCCAGGGTGCGCCGGACGTACTTAAGTATCGTCACTCGTGGAAGCTATTTTCATGCACCCCACTTGCGTTAACTGTAAAGGAAAAACATCGTGAGGAAATCTGCACACCTGAGACGGCTCCAAAAAGTTCTTGATTCTGGCGAGCATGGTGGATAAAGGCTCTAAACCTTCTCATTCAGCGAAGAGGCTCATGCCCAGTAATGGGGCAGTAACAGGCTGGTTATGTTACCAGTGCCAGGGTACATTATAGAGCCTCCAAAATTACCAGAGGGGTAAAGGAATTACACGAATTCGTTTACACCCATTGAGGTAGGTACAATGATGTAGGTATATCGGGTGTAAAAAGACCTTTAACGATAACACCACATATTCCACCCATCATTGGGATCATTTTTTTCTACCAGACCATACCTGGGAAACCATTGGTTTTGGAGATATTGAAGGTCAAAGTTAACATTTTTTTTAGTTTTTTCCGAAAACGTATTCTAAGTGATAATGCTAAACTTTTTCCAAACAACCTTATCAAAATTTTCAATTTTTCCTCACAAATTACGCATTTGAAGTTACAAAAACGCAACGAATATCAAATGCACACGACCGCCTTGGCTCAGCTGTGTGACCGCTGCACGCACGCAAACGCGCGGCATCGCCAACCACAAATTGCGCGCTACAAAAAAAAAACGTTTTTTTTATGCCAAAAAATTAAAGTCGTTTCCCAGCAATTATTTTTGGTCAATGTAGTTTAGTTTGATGTACAGAGTGCGTAGATTTCGGCTATGTGATGGGTCTTTTTACACCCTGTATGTTAGCAACATAGGCACTTGACCTTACCATCTGGCTGAAACTTGTACAACCGTAACCTTTTTTAAAACCGTAACAATTAACAAACGTAACACCTAAATGCAGCCTAATAATTAACTTTTCATGAATCTGTCAGTATTTTAGTTCATTACAGAATGGCCACGTTTTTTGCTAACCAGTACATTATGTGACGAACATTGTATAATACTGTAGTGTACGCGAAGATACAGTTTTGTGTGTACAAAGTAACCGACCGGTTCTCATGACACAATGAAACGGTTCTTATTATGTGGGCTTACTTTTGCGGAATGACGTCATTTTAAATGTAAAAAAAGAAGATAGTGAAGTAGCAAAAAAAATAATTATCAAAAATCGATGTTTGCTTTCTGCATAACTACGCTCAATTGAGGAGTATCTGATCAAAAATAGCTATACTTTAATATACTTTTTTTTTGTACCTTTTGAAATTTTTAATTGTGGTTAAAGAACTTTATTCTCAAAAGAAATTTAAAATAAATTTCACTTCATGAGATACATTAACATTACAAGTAACTAAATCTATACAAGCGAACAGAGCAAATTCCTTATAAAGTAATCACAAAAATGTACTCACTATCTATGAATCCATGTGTATTCACAAACATTGATCACCCACACATAGTAAAGTAGTTATTTTAAGATTATGTAAGTAATAGTTTAACACGCACTAGTTAATTTAGTGAGTAATTAGTAGGTAATAAATGACATCTATTATATTCACTATCTACCAATACTAAGTTTAAACAATACAATGCAATATTTATTTATTATAATAACAACAACAAACGAGGGTACCATTAAAACATTGTAGCAGAGAGGTAAGAGGTTCATGCGAAACAATAATCAGTTTACGCGGGTAGAACATGCATTCTTATCCAGGGCCGGATTTAGATTTTATCAATAACATAACATTTGAGTTTCAATTCGTTTTCATTTCCGTTCTATTCTCTGAATACACCAAAAATACTCAAACAAAAACTATCGCTCTATGAAAAATGTCCCTAAAATTCTAAAACAAGCTATTTACATACACACGACTATTAGTTAAAGACATATTTTTCAGAAATGACCAAGTTGTTGGTCATTTCTGACAAGTAGTTTATGACGGAAATTAATAGCCACTTTTGATCAGACACTTCAAATGTTCTGAGTCTCTGTTTCAATTGGAGGGAAAATCGCTGCTTTTCGCATAACACAGCCTCACCGCTCTATTTTGGGAAGCAAAGACAATTTCTCTAAGTTATATTGTATGTTACTTTTTCTCAGTCTACCTTGAGAAAAAATAGCAATACAATGTGCAACACAGTGTGCAAGCAGGTGCCTGATTCACCTAAAGAAGTTTAGTTGCAGTGTAGTTGCAGTTAAGTTTCGATCTTTTTTCTTAGCTTTACGTATTCTCTTAAAAGGCAGTCGCTGTCAGGGGCCTAATTCTCCTAAAATAAATCTTGATAAATCACAACCGAACCAAGGCCGAACCGTTCATTCAGACAGGGGCCTAATTCTCCTAAAATAAATCTTGATAAATCACAACCGAACCAAAGCCGAACCGCTCATTCAGACAATTCTCAATTTCAAAAGCTATCAAATTGTTTGACACAAAAAACAAAATCAATCATTTTGAATGTTTTCGGAAACAAAAACTGACTGACGGTTGTGGTTCGATTGCGTTTGGCAACAATTTATTTTAGGAGAATTAGGCCCCAGGTGCCTGATTCACCGAAAGAAGTTTAGTTGCAGTTAAGTTTCGATCAAAACAACGCTTTTCGTATTCTCTTAACAGGCAATCGCTGTGATATGCTCGTGTAAACTTAACTGGAGCGTCACTGTAGCTTGATCGGTGCGTCATAAACTTATGTGAATTAGCCTACTGTGCTTTGGAAAAAAACGCACCTTTTGTTGTAATAGGTCGGATTTGACACCTGTCAAAACACTAAGCGCCTGTTTCACCACCTCCAAGTAAGTTCCCGTTATGTTACTTGGCAGATAATTTCATACAAATTCTGTTCCATTTTTGAATTTATTCGGTGAGTAGTGGCTACTCAGACATCGTGAAACAGGCCCTAAGTGTAATGTCAACACTAGCAAAAAATGCGTGGCGTTTAATTTCATTTTAACATGGGTGCGCGATGTTTAGTTAATAAAGGCGACTTTCTTTAAAATCAAAGTCTTGCAACTTCAGAACCTATACCTACACATTTATTTTGTGCTTTTATGCAAAAATCAAATTGACCTATTACGTTGGCCGAACTTTAAGGATGTTGCTTTTCACCCTCCTGTCATGAACTTCAAAACCTTTTATTCAAAATACTTAGTCTCGTCGATGACACAAAAGACTGCCCTCAAAAACGCCCTTCACGGCTTCCTAGTGTTTATGCTGTGAAGAAGAAACGGCGCAACAAACTCCCCTGCATTACTTATTATTCGCCTTGTACGCCTCCTAAGAGCAGAGAGGAGCTAGCTTATTCTTATGAGACCACACACGACGTAGGAAGAAATACAACAATTGATTTATACCTTAGAAACTTAACACTCAGTCATTATTGGGTCTTTGTTTCGACTTGGTCGCCGAATGATGGTACTTCCGTACGTTTGGCGCACCCTGGGCAGTCGGCCTCGCTACCAACCTTGCTAACTGGCTAAGCTTTATACCACGCTCAGAAGAAAACCTGATGATAAGCGCAGAAAGGGTCTAAAATGAAGCACACGGATCTATGTAACACAAAGATATAGAGGAATTCCCCTATGCACCTCTCACATACATGCGACAGAACACAGTAAACTACTTGACTTTAATGTGAGGGTGGTAGCTAGCCAGGCGGACCGTATAGATTCTGCTTTCAAGCGACAAATGTTTGACAAATAACATTACCTATTGTAATAAAACAATTAAACACATCTTGTCATTACTTCAGATTGTAATTATAATAATTAAAAACAGTTCATCTTCACACCAAGGGGTCTACTCTCTAAGCACGAAGTCCGTGGTTTCGGCCTTAGTTACGAGCGTTTCCTACTCCCTATCACCTACGGACATACGATTATTTCGGGGCCCAAACTAAGAATGAATGACAACACGATTTGACAGTTGTCCCTACTTCCGATGTGTTTTTGCCCGTCCGAAAAGTTGAACTTGACACTTGTTTTGTTCATTCCTACGTTTTGGGCTACTTTCGGACGGGTGACTAACTTCGTTGCAACGGACTTAGCGAGTAGGCCCCCTGAGAGGGCCATGCAGAAGCATACTGTTGTACAGTTAACATCAAAAATAAACTTGAAGATTGTTGGCTGTACAGTCCTGAAGAAAATCTTGCTGATTATTTTTATAAACATAAACTCACGCCTGTATTCCCCGAAGGGTTGGCAGAGGTGTAATAGTAACACCCACATTTCGCCGTTATGTTTACGTCCCATGTAATAGGGGGCGAGCCTATTGCCATCGACCGGGCACAAATCCAAAATCTGGGCTGCTACTGGAAAATTCCACACGAAAAAACCCGATAACACTTTGCCCGACCTGGGAATCGAACACAGGACCTCACTCTTAGCAGTCGCGCTTGCGACCGCTAGACCAACGAGGCAGTCACTGATTTAATTTATTTCGTAATAATGCGATAACGTATTCACACTTTAAAGAAATGTATAGTAGTAATTATTATAGGTATCAATGATTTCCTTTTACCATAATTAATTTCAAAAAATGATGGCAGTATTCAGATTCGGGTGTGATTTATTTTATTTTTATTTTCACTCGGCTCAGATACTGGTTTAACTTCAACAATTATATAAAGAACAATAATAAGACATTAAAATAAAAATCCACGTACTCGGGTTTAAATAACACATAAATGATGTAACAAAGAGTACTCGAATACATAATTAAGTAATTTATAATAAAGTTTTTGCTTGAAATGTCATTAAATATAATTATCAAGTTTACGTGCTTCCTGGTTCATCTAGAAGTAAAACCCACATTGACTTTCTGCGTATCATCCCAAGTACCTACGGACCAATTTTTGACCGGCTTCAAAAAGGAAGAGGTTATCAATTCGATGGGTTTGGCTGGAGACCCTTCAGGTCTTGCCAGTAACTGCCCGGTACGTAGAAACGGTCCGCAAAGACCATATAACTATATTATATGGTCTTTATTATTTGGCCTTCCAAAGGACCGGATATCTTCCACACGGAAGATGAGCCGTGAATTTACAGATAAATACATTTATTTATTTCATCCACAAGTTACATGCGTAGTTTATGTTTACATAACTGTTCTAACATACATGTTCTTTTATAAATACCTACATTCGGGAGCAATAAATCCAGGTCACTAACATAAACCTCGATATCTCGAAAACTAAGTATGATAGCTTATTCAAATAAAAGTATTTTATAGTTTATTTAATACATACTTCTCAAACAAAATTGATAAAACTGCTTAAATAGTCTATAAAATACTTTTTATTTTAATAAGCTAGCGTTCTTAATTTCCGAGATATTAAGGTTTATTGGTGACCCAAATTCATTGCTCTCCAGTGCATATAAAAGTACATATACAGTGTATAAACGAATTCGTGTAATTCCTACAAAACACATTATCTATTAATGGTATAGATTAACCCCGCACGGGATGTAGATTGATTAAAATTAAAATAAAACATTTTTGCTCCCAAATAAAAAAATTATGTGACAGAAAATTTCGATGCCATGCATAAATAAATGAAGGCACGGCGACACAGCTGACAGGCACGACTAGCGCAATATCGCTCCACGCAGCCAGTTAACTCGGGACGTTAAAATTACTCAGATACAGAATAAATACCATGGCTCATTTTTTTAAAACTTTTTTTGGTTTATTCTGAAAAAAAAAACCTATGCAGGGTCAATCAGTGTCACCAATAGATCACGCGGTTTGAAGGAATTACACGAATTCGTTTACACCCTGTATAAACATAAACTATGCATGTAACTTGTCTGAGAAATAAATACATTTATTTATTATTATTAACATGTCCTACTGACTGATTCATATTCATAAACATAAAGATATTAATGGCCGGCCTATAGATGGTTACGGGATGATAATAAAAAATACAATTATGATATTAAAGGTAATATGAAAGTGTACTGTGCCAAAAACCGGATACTTCATGACGTGCACGTTGAATCTTTTGTTGGACGTACACCTTTCTCTCGGAAAAGGAAGCAGTAGTTGGAAGCGGTTGAATGCTTGTATCCTTTCACGTAGGCCGGTCCAACACAGTACGATCCCATACCTCTTAATTTTTGAATTCGTGCGTATCAGAATTTGATACACTCTCATTTCACCGTAATGTTAAGTCCAATGTAACCTATTAAATAGGACTTATAGGGCGATCCTTTTACCCGGGCACAAATACAGACTCCGGGCTGCTACTGAGAAATTCCAAATGGAAAAACCCGATAACACTTAGTGTCCAAACACACTATGCCGAAGTTCCGCGGCTGATTGTATGTTCCGACATATTATATTGGGCTGATATGACACACCATAAGTGCCGAACTTACGCGGCTGATTTTGTGTTCCGACATATTAGGCTGATATGACACACCATAAGTGCCGAACTTACGCGGCAGAAATTCAATTGCGCAAACTTGTGGGCGGACACACGGGGCGCCTGCCTCCCGCTGCCACCCGCCCCGGTTCTTCGTCGATAATCTGACCGAACTTCGGTCGCGTATAATGTGTGCTCTGCAGAATACGTTGCCGCCGAATTGTCGCTGAACTTACGCCCGATCGAAGTTCGGCTGTAAGCTATAACGCGCCGTAATTACGGCATAATGTGTCATCAGTAATTCAAATAACATTGCAGGCGTAATCATGCCGAACTTTGGTCGCGTATCTTCGGCATAGTATGTTTAGATACTTAGACCGACCTGGGGATAGAACCCAAGATCTCAGCAGAAGAAGCTCAAGAAGCTTGCGACCATTAGATCAACGAGGCAGTCAGGCAGTAGGCTAAGTAAAATCGGGAAAAGTTAAAAAAAAATACAAACAAAATATTTCAGATAACTTTGTTATTATGCGTTGCTTATATTGTTTGTAAAACATAACTGAGTTCAAGTTCACGCTTAGTTCATGGTTGAACGGTTACATGTTAACCTCATACAAGGCTCACTTATCGCTAAATACTTTATGACTTTATAACACCAAAGAATCTTCATTGAAATACCATAGGAACCACATACCTAATTATAGCCAATGGATTGCGATGTTTGCACCGGAAATTGAACCTGCGACCTTATTTTAATTTATGGGCATAAACGAGATTTATGTCTATGTAAAACTGGATTGATGGAGGAAAACTTTATTTTATGGGTTATGTTAAGTCGATTTTTTGCCTTGGTGATAGTCAGTGTTAGTGTGTGTCCTGAGTGACAGCGCACCGCGCAGCCGGAATGAACGGCGTATTAAATACCTATATGTTCGAAACGTTTGAATTTTGATAACGACATTATTAAAACCAAAGTAAAATAAACACACGCGCTTATGCGTCAACTTTCCCGCGTGCACTAAGGACAGGTATCGACAGTATAGCCACAGTTTAACAATACATATTCTTAAACTGTGGTATAGCCATGGTAAAGCCGCTACGCAATCCGCAATACGCCCGTGCGCCATCATCACTCAGGACGCACACTAACACAGAACATATATACCCCACACTAAGGCCTGATACGCATGAACGATTTTTTTAAGATTTAACGTGGTATAAAAACTATGCCAATCGATTCTCCTAGTGATTCTGAACAAACTAGTTTCAGGTTTAGTGTATACTAAAGCTAAACTTGTATATTTTATGTTTAATTTCTCTATCTTTAATAACTGTAATTGGTCCAAGACCATTGTAATTAATTTCTCCCGTGTAGAATATAAAACTTCCTCACCGCACGCTGGGAACAGACGCGTGTTGTAAGATTCAACAAAACCCAGCACGCTTGGTGGTAGGATCTATACAGTCCGCTTGGCTAGCTACCGCCCTCACATTAAAGTCTGACGCCAAGCAGTTTACTGTGTTCCGTCGTGTGTATGTGAGAGTCAGAGGGGTATAGGGGAATTCCTCTATATCTCTTTTACTTGGATTCGTGTGCTCCATCTTAGACCCTGTCTGCACTTATCATCAGATGCGGCTAGGGCCAAGACCGAAAAAGTCAACAAATAAAAAAGTAAAAATATAGGTATAATTAATAAGTCTGGTCAGAATTAATAAAAATTCTCTCGAAATTGAGCAAAAATGCAAAAATCGTCATCACATCTTATTAAAATCCCAATATCTTATCTGGGTCAACAATTAACAGGTTTTTAAATAATATGAATGGTGCTGTCGCCGAATTCTCTCTTTAATAAGCTCGTTTTGGCTAAAAAAGTGTGATACATTCTCGTATCGAGTGAAAGTTTTAAATAAAATGATAGTATTTTTATAACAAATTCTTCAAATTCTTTGTACGGTGTCATCAATATGTATAATAGAATATAATACCTATGCAAACGTCCGGGGTCATTGAACTTGAGGCGCCATATTGCCAAATAATTGATGACAAAAATCAGCATGTATTTTCACTTTTCTCATATTGCGGCAGGTAATTCGGTGGCGGTTCCCATATCCAAATACGAATAGTTTTGCTTACCAGTCGTACCTAGTATTTGATAAGTCATAATCATAAAAAAAAAGTCGTGAGCCAATTTAACCATTTACTATCTGATGCTAAAAAAATATCCCTAGAAGTAGGAACAGAACAATAAAATATTTAGGTAATTGAATAAAGTTTATTCTGGTTTAATAAAAAAATGGTTATAAATGACGGATGGTAAGTCTTGCCGTCTCACTCATATTGTATTTCTATCTTTGTTTCGCCTCGTGAGGTGCGGACAAAAAAATGTTGCAAAAAATAATTTATTCAAATGAATTCGAATAATTCAAAATTACAAACCTTTTGAATTTATTTTAGCAAGTTTGAATTTGATATTAATTTATCACGAAATACTTTAATGATATTAGGCAATATTATTTTGCCAGGCAGGTTTATCATTTGCAAAAAATTCAATCTAAAACAACATGCCGCAAATGCGCAACGCAATTTCGGCGTTATTATGCATGCAATGCTTTTTAAATGGCCGGACTTAGGTCGCGTCTTGCCGATACAAAGAACATAGCTGCCCAATTGCGGTCGCGTAATATGTGGCGTGTTGTGGCGTTACACTTAATGTTTGTTATTGTTTTTATCACACCTCGCATTTCATAAGTAGGTAAAAACAGCCATTCCTATACAGGATGGAAACGTTAAGTGTCAATAGGCGATTATTTGATCAATATAACAGATAATAGTAAAAAAAAACGGTATTGCTTTTTTTTGTATTATCAAAACACATAGGTGTAAATAAGATTTTATACCGACTTTTACATACTACTTACATACACAACGTGTTACAAAAATACCCCTAAAGCCGAAAGGGGGTTAAAACGGTACGGTTTTCAAATGTTGCCAATAGACTCTTTACAAGGAACCCCTTGTAAAGAGTCTATTGGCAACATTTGAAAACCGTAGAATGACCAAAAAAAAAAAGAATTTGGATATACATATAATAATCATCACTGAAACGCAACCTTGAAAACATAAAACTAAAGAGTAGACTACCCAGAAAGTTATTTACATTCTTACCAAATTTCCTCAGAGAGGTAAATGACGACAACCATAAAATACTACTTGATTAATATTTTCGTTTTCATGGGGAATTGTGTAACATGTTGTGTAAATATAGAAAAATTATATCCTAGACTAAAACTATCTATACTAACTAAAAGAGTGCAAATTATTCCTCCGCATCGCTGTCGACTGGAAGCGTGCCCAGAAGGCTGGCAGCGTTGCCACGTTGTATGGCAACGCTAATTACTTTGCCGAAAAACAAGCCAGCCCTCTGGTCACGTGAAATGTCACCGAGTCCTCAACCTGTTTTCTAAAAAAGGAAGCGTGCACTCGGGGACCCCTTGACCCGAGCATTTCCATTCCAAACAGCTCAAAGTCAGTCAAAACCAGGTTACCTAAGGAACAAAATTACTCACACTTTTAATGTGTCTTTTAGAAAGCATAAGCAGCAATGAGCCTCATGTTGTGACAGCAAACATAGTTCGGATTCCGCAGAAATTATACAATACATACACATCGGTAAACAAAGGATGGAACTGGGGCATTGAAAGTCTGAAAGCAGTCGCTCCGTTTGAATAACTGATATTCGGCCGGATTTGATAAGATTCAAAGATTTCACGGTATTAAGAAAAGGCTAGCATAGCGGACGTGTTGATTTCCGTATGGTCCCTGACTGCCCTCCCGATTCAGATTTTTTTCGATTACATTTTACATTATACTTACAGATGTTTACATTATACAGAGCCGAGACAGCGTCTTGGACGAGTTGCGTTCTTTGTTTTTACCCGACTACGGCGAAGCCAAAAGGAAGGGTAATGATTTTGGCAGTCTATGTATGTATGTATGTTCCACCGTAGCGCCTAAACTACTGAACCGATTTTAATGAATGAGGTGTCAATATATTCGTAATAATAGCCCGGGTAACATAGGCTATATAAATGTTATCAAAATTTTATATGACGGAATTTAAACCTAAGATTCTAACCTCGAAAAAATTTAATTGAGATAATCATCACGTGTTTGGTATCAAAATAAAGGTCTTGGCGAGCACATTACAAATATGTATATATATCATATTGTTTAACTCAAAATATATGTTTAAAATGCGGTCGAACAGTTCGCGCGGCAGCTAGTCCTATTTGTGACTATTGGTGCTGCGGTCTATAGGTACCCTTTCTTAGAATGCGACTATGTAGATATTGCACGGCTAGTGTAAATGCCCGATCGGGAAACGGAAAAGTACTAAATAAAAATAAAGTTAAAAAACTACCTTGTACCTATGAATTTCTGGATTTCTATTTAAATTATATTCTTGTTTCGTCCTTTTTAGACCCCTTTTTATTTACGTAGTCGGGTTATAGTTTTTTAACTTTATTTTTATTTGGTCGGCTTGGAGTCGTCTCGGCCCCCTGATTTAGAACCTTTTCGATAAGCAATTGTCGACCGATTCGGTTTGTTATTTCGTTCCGTTTACGATTCTCGAAATGAGAGCAAAAGAGCTTACCGAATCTTTCGACAACTGACTAATCGAATCGTTCTGAATCAGGGGCCTAATTCTCCTAAAATAAATCTTGATAAATCACAACCGAACCAATGCCGAACCGTTCATTCAGACAGTTCTCAATTTCAAAAGCTATCAAATTGTTTGACACAAAAAACACAAAATCAATCATTTTGAAAGTTTTCGAAAACAAAAACTGACTGACGCTTGTGGTTCGATTGCGTTTGGCAACAATTTATTTTAGGAGAATTGGGCCCCTGGGGTTGGTTTGAGTTTTGAGAGCATGTTACACGGGGTGCGGTTCATACGGACTTAATTTCATTATGCCTTCTTATCATTTTGCCTAAATCTCAATTTGCCTTAGTCCCAGAATGCCTGAAATTCAAAATGACTGAATTTCCCAATGTCTGAAAAAAACAAAAGGCGAGTGATGTACAGTTAAATATCTATTGAATAATTATATGACTATACTTATTTTGGGAACTGAAAACGGGCGTCAGGGCGCACAGCCGTTGGTTGAACGTGAAACGTATAAGGTCTAGTCTAGAGTAAAAAGAAAGGAAATAAAAAAAAGCCCTTCCTTATTCACTTCCCTGTTAGATGCACTAGTTACGTTGTAGCTTACCCCAACTATAGATGGCATATACGGCTAGTTATTTTCGCGACACGATGCTCGACGCTAAGGGGACTCGAAAGGGGGGGGAGGGGGTTTGGCAAAAATCACGAAATATCACAAGGGGGAGGGGGGGTGTAGTAAGATATCACGTGTATTCATTTTATCGTCAAACGCGCGATTTCTAAACCGATAAGCGAATATTTTTATGCCAGTCAAAAACAACCTGCAACCTTTCTGTCTAGACATTTTTATCATGGTCCTTAATTTCAGAATAAAATTAGATTATACTTTATGCCTAAAAGATAATATTCTAAAAATTTTAAGGTTCTTTTTAGGTACTAAAAAATACCTACACGTGATTTTGGGTGGGGGAGGGGGGGTAGTCTTAAACCTCACCACGTATCACCAAGGGGGAGGGGGGGGGGTTAAAAAATGCTAAAAAAACATCACGTGATTAACGTAGCGGGCTGCTCAGCTAGGATGAAGGGTAAATATAGGTTGTTAGTACCCATTAAATTTTCTGCCACCAAACAGCATTGCTATATTTCAGTTTGTAGGGTCTGGGTGCCGATTACATTTTCCAGCTTTGTCACTAAGGTTGACAACGCACCAGCAATCCTCATGGTGTATTTAAGCGAAGAACGGGCCATCTCGGCTTGTTTGCCAACCTATTACATAAAAAAACGCAACCAAAACATGAAAAGTTCCATAAAAATTAAAAATACAGCCAATTCAAAGAACTAACGTAATCCAACCACTCTCTAAAGACACCATCCTAAATGACAACAACCCTTCCGCTACCAAACAGGTTCTGAAATTTGGGTGCGGATCTCTGACGCACATAGCTTGCAGCGTTGGCGCTTGCGCAAACGTTCTGCTATATGCAAAAAACCGCACGCATCACGTGAGTAAAAACGTGTAAAAAACGAATTAATTAGTTTATTGACATAACTAATATCGTAAATAAATTAATATATTTTATTTGACATAAAGCTCATTATGCCATGTACAATTTCATCGCTTCTATTCCATTCCGCGGCGGTGTAAATTGAGCTTTATGGTGCTTTTTGGCTACCTAATTCTTAAATTTTTTTGGTGTTCTGTTATTGTGTTTATTATAATAACGTAAGTTATTTGCCTTTTATATTTTTTTACACTATTTTGTCTCATTATCTATACAATATTTACACAAACTATATATATTTACATAATTGCAAATAAAAGTATATACAAATAAAGAAAAAGATATCCTAATAAAACTATAAACTAAAATAGGGCATCAAAAAATTCCTCCGAAACGCTGTCGGCTGGTAACGTGCCCAGAATTGCCACGTTGTATGGCAATGCTTATCCTTTGACCAAAGTAGAGGCCAGCCTTCGGGTCACGGGACGAGTCGACAGCGATGCGGAGGAATTTTTTGATGCCCTATTTAGTTTATAGTTTTATTAGGATATATTTTTCTTTATTTGTATATACTTTTATATGTAATTATGTAAATAGGTATAGGTTATTCTCTAATTATATTCATTATTGATTGAGGAGCATTACCTACCTACTTCAGGTTAAAAGTAATCAATTTCATTTCATTCATAATTTGCTCTGCAATACCTATTATTTAGCAACAAAGGCGAAATAGTCAACAGTATAATTTTGACATTAGGGTCGTTCGTGTAATGATCAATCTATTAAAACTGTCATTAAATATCGTAGTTGGATCCTGTAGCACAATTGTGGCTCAATAATGAGTAAATTGTGATAATAATTGGATAAATAGTCTTAAAATAGTGCTTTTAAACGGATAAAAATGACCAGAATGCACGAACACGGTATAATGGGGGATTGAATGGTGAACACGCGATTTCATGATAAATATGGTTGGCCTACAGATAGTTGTTCCGGGTCTGGACGCTTGCGCATGTGACACTTGCGTCTACGCACCCACGATATGGGAGAAATTGTAGAGAGAGCAAAGTTTAAGAAAAACAATGGAAATATTATAGTTGTTGGCGATGAAAACCCTGTTTTTAACCAAGAAACATAATGTTTAGGTGGACCATTTGGATAGAGCCAAACGCCAGACGTCAAAACCACCAGTCAGTTTTTGTTTACGAAATCTGTCAAAATGTAAGGTTTTGCTTTTTGTGTCAAACAATTTGACAGGTTTTGAAATTGAAAACTGTCTGAATGAACGGTTTGGCCTTGGTTCGGTTGTGATTTATCAAGATTTCTTTTAGGCAGTTGTGTCACCGCGAGGAAGCGACTTACTATCGGCTATTTTCTCGCTCAAGAAACGTACAATAGATATACATTCCGTGTAAACAAAAGAGATGCATATATTAACAGTTGATCGCTGACTGTTCACACTGCCGGCGGAGGACTCGCTCCACTAGTTTGTCGCTGAGCGACGACAAGAGCTATAAAAGATAATACTCGCTCAGCGATACTCGCTTGGCGATCAGAACTCACGCCGAGAGAACAACCAGCGGTCATTTGCGAGTGGTACGAGCAATCGCCCGTCGCACACTCGCTTATAGCCGACCAAACTATCGGAACTACACACTCGCTTCACGCTGCTCGCCAACTCGTTTCTAGTTTCTAGCTCTAGTCGCTTCTCGCTCATCGTTGGCGGTGGGACAAGTGTCTTAGGAGAATTGGGCCCATGTTCGTTACACATTGAAACCCCTCCGTGCCTTGGACAACACGTTGACACTTATGCGAAGGCACTCTTCGCATGCATTTTATACTAGACCCTACATACTATCAGCAATTTGCCAGATCATACAGTCTGCGGGTCTAGTTTAAAATGTATGCGCAAAGTGGTAGTAGATTAGTTTTCCTTGCGAAATGTTTTATATTTTACTAGCTGATGCCCGCGGCTTTATTCGCTTGGTATATCAATAAAAAGTATCCTATGTCCTTCTCTAAGGTCTAGTTTATCTCTGTACCAAATTTCATAAAAATGGGTTCAGCGGTTTAGGCGTGAAAGCGTAACAGACAGACAGAGTTACTTTCGCATTTATAGTATTGGTAGGGATTAAGACGAGTTCGCTACGCTTTTCCAACCCCTGTAAACCGGGATCTTCAATGGTAACTACCCAAAAAACCTGAATAAAACCTTGCGGAGTCCAGCGAAACTTGAATTCTCAATTTGCTTTGAATATAACAGTACAACATGCCAAATAGTTAATCCACAACACAAATTATTGAGTTAAAAATGGCAGTGCATTCCACTTTTGTTGACAAATTGTTGGACGTACCACAGTCTACCTATATCTTACTCCTTACAGTCGGTCAACGTAGAACATTGTCGCAGAGCAATCGTGCGGGGGGTTGCGGGGTGAAGGGGCGGAGGTTATGTCCCGAGTAGCCATACTGCTACTCGGGACATAAATTCCAGGGCTCGCACTTTTTGATTTCAAATTTGATTGATATCGTTCCTAGAAATTATATTAATGTATTATTGATATGTATGTGTACCTGCGAGAATTTTATTATAAAGTCTGTTTACTAATCCAAGATGGCGGCATACATACATTTTCAAATGATTGTTCGTGGGAAGTCATTTCCACGGTTTTCGGGGTCACTGATGCTGAAAATGACGTTAAAATCCAAATCCAAGATGGCGGCCATGAAAATTTTCGTCCAATCATCATGGGTGTTAATTTGATGGTTTTCGGGGTCACTGATGCCGAAAATAACGTCAAAATCCAAATCCAAGATGGCGGCCATGAAAATTAGTAAATTAGTCGTCATGGATGTCAAATCCAAGGTTTTCTGGGGTGCGGATGCCGAAAATGAGGTCAAAATCGAAATCCAAGATGGCGGCTACTAAAATGTCAAATTCACGGGTGTCATTTCCATGGTTTTCGGGGGTACTGATGCCGAAATTGAGGTCAAAATCCATTTCCAAGATGGCGGCTATTAACATTTCAATTTAACCATCATGGGTGTCATTTCCATGGTTTTCGGGGATGCTGATGCCGAAAATGAGGTCAAAATCCATTTCCAACATGGCCGCAATTAAAATTTCAATTTAACCATCATGGGTGTCATTTCCATGGTTTTCGGGGATGCTGATGCCGAAAATGAGGTCAAAATCCATTTCCAACATGGCGGCAATTAAAATTTCAATTTAACCATCATGGGTGTCATTTCCATGGTTTTCGGGGATGCTGATGCCGAAAATGAGGTCAAAATCCATTTCCAAGATGGCGGCTATTAAAATTTCAATTTAACCACCATGGGTGTCATTTCCATGGATTTCGGGGATGCTGATGCCGAAAATGAGGTCAAAATCTATATGCAAGATGGCGGCCATAAAAAAATTCAAATTAGCCGTCATGGGTGTCAAATCCATGATTTTCAGGGACGCTGATTACAAAAACAAGATCAATTCTCAAACACCAAGATGGGACCACGTTTTGCCTGGCAAATCTCATTTAACTGGTATATTTTTTTGACCGCCTTTTACTATCGAGGAATTTAACTTAGGCTTTATTTCCGGCATGAGCACCCACGAAAACCATAGAAGTAATAACCATCAATATTTAGTAATTTTCTATGACTCCATCGTAGACTTACGAATAATTTATGACTCTTACCTACCCCCGCAAGCGTTAGCCACTGCGACTGTAACCTCGACAAAATTTGTAGTTTTAAATATTGTTAGAATATTCCAGGATAAGATGGCGAAACTGCTGCTACATACCTTTGCATTATTTTGTCAATCGTCAAAATTACGCATGCGTGGTTTTCTTTTTGCGTGTCATTGTTTCTATAAAACGTTTATTAATTTGGACGTTTGTTTGATAAAGTTTGTGTAATTTATTTTACGTGACAACCCTATGACAAGTGTTACCAATTTTGACATTTCATAGGACCTGTCAAATGTATGGGCGTTGACCCACTGTATGTAGTAAGTAGGTACACTGTGGACGTACTATCCGTGGAATGAATGATAGTGACAATGAATGAAGATCACTTAGGCTGATCGCAGATAGAGCGCAGGGGCCTAATTCTCCTAAAATAAATCTTGATAAATCACAACCGAACCAAGGCCGAACCGTTCATTCAGACAGTTCTCAATTTCAAAAGCTTTCGAATTGTTTGACACAAAAAACAAAATCAATCATTTTGAAAGTTTTCGAAAACAAAAACTGACTGACGGTTGTGGTTCGATTGCGTTTAGCAACAATTTATTTTAGGAGAATTAGGCCCCAGTTGCTCTAGATCGGGGGGCCCAATCGACTCACAAGAACGCAACCGTCAGTCATTTTTTGTTTATGAAAACTATCAAAATGATTGGTTTTGTTTTTTGTGTCAAACAATTTGACAGTTTTTGAAATTGAAAACTGTCTGAATAAACGGTTCGGCCTTGGTTCGGTTGCGATTTATCAAGATTTGTTTTAGGAGAATTGGGCTCCTGGGGTCGGCAAAGTTTTATCGTCAGGGGCCAGAAAAACGGCAGAAATGTTGCAGAGGGCCGAAATTCCAAAAAAATATGCATTTTTTTCTGCTAAAACTATAATTTTTTTCTTTTATTTTATGATTCGACTTGATCGCGTTTGATTTTAGTCGCACCTGATGGTAAGCACAGTCAGGGTCTTAGATGGAGAACATGAATCCAAGTAACAGAAATTTAGAGGAATTCCCCTATACCCCTCTGGCTCTCACATACCTACACACGACAGAACACAGTAAACTACTTGACGCTGGTTTTAATGTGTGGGTGGTAACTAGCCAAGCGGTCCGTATAGATCCTACCACCAAGCGTGCTGGATTTGTTGAATCTTACAACACGCGTATATTCCCAGCGTGCGGTGAGGAAGTTTTATATTCTATCCCATTCCCAGACGGGATATAATGGGATCTACTTATATATTATTCGACTCACCAAAATATAAAGAGGCTGTTTTTGATAAAATAAAATTGTGTATGTTCATGTTTTCCTCATACAGACTGTTCCAAGTACCTCCAAATAATTTGGGCACGAGGAACAGGTTATAATATGCGTCATTGACGTTCAGGTTACCGATACCGATATAAACCCTTGTATCCATATTGAATACTTCGTAAACAATGTTGTTTTTCGTGTTCTTTGAAGGCCGGCTTACACTCGGTGCGTGTGCAGTACGTGTGCGTTGCAGCAGGGGTTGTAACGGTGTGGTGCAGTGGCCTCTTGTGTGACTGTCATGGTTCAGAAGTCGCTCAATGAATGGTTGATTCTGCTCAGAGATGAAGGAGCCGAAGTCGCAACTGCAACTGCAGCTAGACCCTTGGGCTACGCGCAGTATCCTATGCCTGTTACTACGGTCATCTCTTCTGAAATCTCTAAATGGTATTGAAGTCGCTTTTCGCGTTTGTCCGCTAACTGCTTCTAAACTACTTAATGGATTTTGATGCGGTTTTCTTCTTAATTGATGTAGTTTCTTCCTGAAGGTTTTAAGCAATAAAACGTACCTACCCGAGCAGCACTGGGGGAGGGTCGCTAGTGGTATAATAAACAGGGTAGTCTTTTCCCGTGACAGCTAGATTATGAGACTGTACCTATCTCCGTCATAGCTACTGATGAATCAATAAGCTTCGGCTTCTGTTGTCAAACTTTGTTGTTATTGGGGGGAAGGGGGGATATCACATTTAGTAACGTAATAACCCATCTTCGTCTTTTATTAAGTACACAATTACGACAGTGAGTAGCGACTTCGCGTGTCACTGCTTTCGGATTTGCGAGCTTTCCATAAAGAGGCCTCGAGCAGGATGACAGCACATTGTGATTACGTACTGCTCCGAGCAACGCGATGGTTTCAGGGATGGTGATTCAATCTTCCTCCAAGGCGCCGCTCACACTGGGTGCCGCACCGATGCGTTCCATTGATGTCACCTGCAAAAATACGTGATTCGTGAAGCGTTGCTGCTTTCCTGCTGAGCTGCAAACGTATTGCATTCGGTGCGGTCGAGCCTAAATCTTCTCTTCTCAGTCGGCACGAGCTATACGAGAGAAAAGATTAGCGAGTCAGGATGGTTGGTAGCGGGGCTGACTGCCCAGTGTTCGCTGGACGTACTTAAGTATCATTACTCGTGGAGGCTCTTTTCATGCACCGCAAATGAAATGAAAAACAAACCTAAATTAAACGCCTCTTTAAAAAAACTTGTTTAGCCTCAATTATCATGTTATTCTCTCCTAATTAACCCCATTTACCGATAAGAATGAATTGTTTCATGTCTCCAACATCGTATCGTTCGACAGCCTACCATCATAATTAACTTGTCATTCAATTAAATACAAGTTGTATCTTGTATTAGTTGTATTGCATTACCAGTTTGTATCGGATGTGTCAGGTGCTATACAACTGCATTCCTAACTTCAGCTTTATTTTTAGCTTTGTACATAATCGGCCGATTGAAACGAGATGGGACTAAAATAGTTTGAACTGTACTCTAAGGGAGATAACACACGGGCTAAGCTACCAGATGCATTAGCTAGTCATACGTAGGGCGACTATTAGTGTAGATTTGTACGGACATGTGCGGCTGTTTCACCTACCAAATTTTTGTCAGGACTTTTTAGTCCGAAAAAATATAGATATTTAAATGTTTTAGGGTTCCGTAGATACCCAAAGAGTGCCTCCGGGACCTTATTACTAATCCTATGCTGTCTATCTGTCCTTCCGTCCATCTGTCTGTCGTATGGCTATATCTTTTTAATCGTAATAGGTAGCTAGTTGAAATTTTTACAGACTATGTTTTACTGTAACTTCTATTTTGGCAAATAATAAAAAGTTTAAAATCCCATACCAACCACGAATAAAAAGGCATTTTTTCAAAGTTTTTTGTTTCTGCTCTAACTTAAAAACGGTAATACATACAAGCGTGAAACTTAGATAATTGTAGTGCATATTTTATAGTTAAACAACAAATAATAAAAAGAAGCAAAAGTATTGGTGGTACGGAACCCCTTAGCGCGCGAGTTTGACTCGCACAGACTTTTCAAATTTCGATCTGGTAAGTCTAGACGGTACAATACGGCCGACGTATCTTGGCGAGTCTGAAGTTAGCTGATTAGCTGCGCAGTAGACAATTTCGTTTCTAAAAGATTCATTGCGCAGCCAAACAACTAACTTCAGACTCACCAAGATACGTCGGCCGTATTGTAGTACCTGCAGCGTTGTTACAGTATAAAGAATCCAGTACGATTAGTCTGTTTCTTTTTAAGTTTATGTAAAACAAAAAAGTTGATTTTTTTTTCAAGCGATACTATTGTTAACATAACCCATTGTATATAAGTAAACAAGACCTTTGAAATAGCTTTCAGAGGGTTTTGATTTGGGGGGGGGGGGGGGGGGTTTACAAAGCAATATCGAAATTTTATAGTAGGTACTTACGTAAATGTTCTACCTACTGTATGTCTACCTGGCAGGCCCCGGAATCAGATTTTTCTACAGGCGATAGGTCATTAAGACCTTATTTTGAACCTAAATAATATTAATTATAAATATTTTTGATATAATGACGTTTAATGCAGCGTCTGACTAGCGGGCCCTTAAAGTTTATTTTTAAAATGTTTTGCTTTCTATGTACTTAACTAAGATTTTGTACCTATTATGTGCCTTACAAATCCTGAATTGCAAGTTTTCAAGTGCTATACTAAAGGTACAATTCAATGCATCGCGGCCGATCGCAGCCGCGCGCGATCTATCGCGTGTGACAGACGCGCGCGGCTGATGCGTCAATAGTCAAAATATGAAAATGTATGGCACCGCTTCCAAAGTCTGCGACAGACGCGTGCGACTAACGACAGATTAGTCAGTATATTATAGACACGACTATTGACGCAATAGCCGCGCGCGGCTGCGATCGACCGCGAAGCACGGAATTGTACCTTTATCAATGTATTCGTAAATTAAATTAGCGTCCAGCTAGCAGGCTGACATTGACATACGTCATCGGTATGACAGGTTATCTTATATGAAACCGCTAGCCTTTTCGGAAGCCATGTTGGGATCAGCTTCCAGCCTAACCAGATGCGGCCTAATAACAATATTTTAAACAAAGCGACTGCAATCAAACCTCAGCAACTCAATTACTGGGAAATGCCCATATCCTAAAGTTAGACCGGTTGTCAGACTTTCAGGCTTCTGTCTACCAGTAATGACTCATAGATATTTGTATGACACCCGGGACCGACGGTTTAACGCGTTATCCGAGGCACGGAAGGGTATCGATGTGAAGGGTGGGCATATTGGGGGCTGTCTTTCGTAACATTGACGTTCAAAAAAAAACTAAGTACTAAGTAATCTATTTCGAATAAATGAGTTTGAAGATGAAATTGAAGTTAACGAATGGTCACCCATCCACTGACAGACCACAGCAAGCGCAGCTTAACCTTGCAAATCATATCATCAAGTGCATTTACACAATATTTTCTGAAATTCACTCGAATCGTA
This sequence comes from Amphipyra tragopoginis, assembly GCA_905220435.1. Lineage (NCBI taxonomy): Eukaryota > Metazoa > Arthropoda > Insecta > Lepidoptera > Noctuidae > Amphipyra > Amphipyra tragopoginis. The sequence continues at coordinate 11,451,222 of HG992011.1, forward strand.
TCCATTGATGCAAACAAAAGTGTAATCCGTAAAGTTGTTAATACATACACAGATTATACATAGATGCATCTATGTATAGTCTGTGTATGTCAGGCTGCTTGCGTTATCTTAGTACGGATCAACATTGAACTTGAACTGTTGCCAGCCAATGTACCTACGTATTCTAGGCTATGTGCTACGTTTCCGTGAAGTAGAAAAAATGTTTGATGCGGTTTGTTTGTAACTTCAATGGGCACTACTTTATGTTTGTGTGTTGTACTTTACTTTTGTGAAGTTCTACACGACGTAATTTTTTTAGTAATGTCGACTAAGTAAACAGTATAACATCAACTTGCTAACTGTAATAGGCACCCACAGGACCTTTCTTTAAAATGTTAGCAGACCGCCTCGCCTGCTGAGTAACGATCTGAAAGATAATTCCGTAAATCAGATTTAACCATGCCGCGAGAAGATGCACTTGCACTCCCCCCCCCCCCCCCCCCCCCCCCCCCCCCCTCTTATAGAATAATTACAAAGAATAAAAACATTGCCATTAAGGACTCCCAGACGAGCACTTATCGATGCGGAAGTATCTCCGGGGAGACTTACTTCACATAACGCAAATGCCTAATTTTCACAAAAGAGGGGACTCCGCAACGCACGCACTGAGGCTCAATTTACACCGCCGCGGAATGGAATGGAAGCGACGAAATTATACATAGCATAATGAACTTTAAGTCAATTGTATAAAGTACAAACTAAATACGAGCTAAAAAAACGCGTCGTCCGGGGAATCCTCGCGACCTTTTTTGGCTTATATTTAGTTTGTACGTTATAGAGTTGACGTAAAGTTCATTATGCTATGTACAATTTCGTCGCTTCCATTCCATTCCGCGGCGGTGTAAATTGAGCCTGACCCTCTTGTGCTAGGGATAGGGACGTCACGTCCCAGGGATAGGTACAAAGTTGTTTCCCCAAACACATCTTTAGAGTTCCTAACTAACGTGTATCTTTGACAAATAAAGCATTGAAAGCATTAAACATTGACGTAGAAACACATGGGCCCTGGGTCAGCACTCAAAAATTTCCAAACCGAATGTAGACTAAAACGCGAAAAAGTAGACTAATTTACGTCAATGGGTGCAGTCTAATCTTCGTACGGTGAAAAGCTAAATTAGGCATTGTGATGACGACATAGGATATAAATTAGTTTGTTGGTATTTCTAAGTTTATATGGAGGTGCCTTGTCGCGCTCTCTGGTGGTGTATGTAAACTCAGGACTCTTTTTTTCGTGAATATTGTACTGTATTATAAATTGTACTATAATAATAATAATATCCTTTATTTCAGGCAACTTGGCCCATAGAAAACTAATACATAAATAACAAAAACAATACATAATAATTATAAACTAATACATAATATTATAAAACTACTGTACACGAAGTGACGGCACTATACTATAACTTACAAAAGCTCTTTTAAGTCACGACTAAACCATTCCTATTGGAGAAATGTCTTTAGTAAATGTAGGTAGAATGTTATTGAATTTTGAATTGTATTGAATGTTTTTAATTAGTAATATTATTATTTTTATTTAGTTTTTATTTTTTTCTGTCATTATTATATGTATTATGAATGTGTTAGTTTTATTATTTTAATGAACGTGTCTTTATTTACATAATTTCAAACACAATGTTAATTGTTCCTGAATAAATTGAATTGAATTGAATATAACTTTCGTGAGACACATTTATATTTATGATTAGTTATGGTTTACTCACGTGTATTTTCGGGATTGCTCGAATAGTTTCGGACCCAAATGGAGTCCTTAATCATGAGCTGAACACGCGGCGAGGTTGCGAGTCGACCTCGCCCGTGATTAAACCGTAAATAATCATTAATATGAATTTTGTACCTTTGTACCCTTAATCCATGTGTTTCTCCGTCAATGATTTTAAATCTTAATTCGATTTAACTATCATGTTTTTAATATTATTCTACTATGACTCACAGCTAATTGCCTTGATCTCGAGAAACAAATTATGTTAGTAAAATGACTTTGATCTCCAACAACACTAATAATTATTAAATACTCATAAATAAGAGCCGTGTCGAAACTTAAAATTGACTTGTTATTAAAAACTAGATACAGTGTTATGTAACGCGAAAAGGGTCTGTTAATAAATGTGATGATCAGAAACCAGTGTACAATAAATAAAAAAATACAGAAGGCGTATTTGTACCAAAAAACAAAAATAAATTGGTAGTCGCTACGGTTACCAAATATGTACAGAGAAGTACTTAGGCAGCCTGAGTACTCACCGAGAGATCGCTAGCAATATTATAGTTTGCCAGGCTTTCTTGAGGAGTTAGGGAGGTTCGAATAAATTAAACGGTAAAATCCTCATGGATACCCTTCGCCCGGGGAAGGCGAAGGGTTATGCCGGACTCTTACTGGCTAAAAACCCACGGTGTTCCTTCTCCTGACCCTTGGCTAGGGTCGGGGGATTCGCAGCTGCATGCACCGCAACCCCGGCAGGCCTCTCCTTCTGTGGGGCCTTGCCCCACGTCCTTCTGAGAGGCGCGCACGGAACAATTGCGCGCCGCCTTCGGCCGTTTGACCGTTATCTTTATAAGAGAAAAAGTTAAACGGTGGTGGTTCAAGTGCGTTTTGATTGTGATTATAAACAATTTCGTTAGTAGAATTAATTGACTTCCTGGATTATTTACAGTCAATTAATCTTTTACGATTTCCTTAAAATCCGCTCCATTTTCAGGAAACTAAATTGTGATGCGGTATACAGCCTTATCTTTTGGTCTCTTAAGGTGAGTATACACTAGAGCATTTTCTCGAGCATTTCCATGTAATGTAACGTTCTTGCGAATGCTCGACACGGTGTTCGAAGTAATACTCACGACGAGTGAGCATTTACCTGTAATATTCCTTTCTATTTTGCGTTTGCCAACGTTCGTGTCTTTGCTCGATGAAATGTTCACAAAATCGCTCGTTTGTTTGCTAAAATAATTATAACAAAGCGTCGAGCGTCGTGCTCATTGTTCGGTTCTTGAAAGGGTGACACATTAGAACGGCTCGATGTTTTGTTACAAGTAAATGCTCTAGTGTGTACTCACCTTTTGACGTCACCTACGAGTATTAGGGTGCCTTTCCACCAGAGATGCACTATGCTACGTTGCTATGGAGGCGTTTGATATCCACCAATCATATTCATTGGTCCACATAGCATAGCACTGGTGGAAACTGATTCAACTAAGCCACGTTTTTTATATGGAAGGATGTGTGCTATGGATGCGTGCTATGGATGGTCGCGAGTGATGTAGCTATGTGCAAAGTAGTGTACTTACAGTAAGCGCGCGTTTGTCACCGAAAGTAGACATTTTCATAGCACATCTTACTCGCTCCGCTACATAGCTTAGCATCAGTGGAAACGATCACATAGTTTCGTAGCTTAGCTTTTACATTCTTGCAGCGTAGCTGCATAGCATATCTCTGGTGGAAAGGCACTCCTAAGCTTGTTTAATCACCATGTTTGGAGTGGGCCTTCTGTACATATCTATTTGATGCCTGACTGCAACCTTGCCCGACCTTCTGCATTAAGCTGATTTGAATTCTTGTTCCATTCATAATCAAATAAATAATACTGTTTATTGTGGTTTTACGGGGTTCACGTTAACTACTTGCATTTTATTTTTACTATGTTCTTAGTGGTTTTGTATGTAACAGGAAAGATAAATTTATAGGATGACACATAGCAAATTTGTGATTCTAGTCGCAAACATGTCTCGTCTCTCCTTTGAAAACAGTAAAAGCGACGTTCATAATATAAATACTAGGAACAAACATAAATTAGTAGTCCCTAAATTTAGATTATCCAAAACGAATAAGTCATTCCTAGGAAATTGTGTTAGATTTTATAACAAGCTTCCCAAAACAATTACGGATCTCACCGATGGCAAATTTAAATCATTCGTTAAATCAGTTCTCATTAAAAAGGCATACTATAAGATAAACGACTATGTTGACGATAGGGACGTGTGGCGCTAATTCTTTTCTGCACATGTGGCTTCCCTGGAAACCATTAGTTTTTATGTGTTTGTTTAGATAAGTATCTATATTATTTAGATACGATTTTGATTTATCTCAATTCATACAGAATTGATTTATATACCTACTTATGTACTATTTTCATTTTTACTTTTCCTTTATGTGCATAATTTTATTATTGTAAAAAATATTATGATTTTCTTTGTATAGAGTCAATTAATTTATTCACTTGACAGACATATCTGTGTTGCTGGGGAGTTTGTTGCGCCGTTTCTTCTTCACAGCAAAAACACTAGGAAGCGGTGAAGGGAGGGCTTTTTGGGGGATGTCTATATTGTAAAATCGACGTTCAAAAAGAACTAAGTCATTCTAGTCTATTTTGAATAAATGAGTTTTGAGTTTGAGTTTGAGTGAGTTTGAGCTGGTTCCTATGGTTTACCGAGCGCTATTTCTCTTGTAGCTTTACCAATAATGAAGCCTTAGACACCTTAGGCTTTGCGTAGTAGACCATCCTATACAAGGTTAGTCGGAAAGGGGGTACTAATCCGAAAGGGTGTTAAAATACCCATAATAACGGGTAACTTTTGTTCTACCACATTCCCCAAAAGTCAATACTTTCAGAGAAATAGCTGTCCAAAGATTTCATAAAAATACGCTAAATTCTATCTACTGTCAGCTATGATCAGCTGTGTTTACATTTTAAGTCATGTTTGGGGTCACGGACTAGGAGGTCCATTTTCTAAATTCGTTATTTAAGCAGTGACGAAGATTTTTTGAAAAAACTAAAATAAAATAATTTTTTCATGGAAATAAAAATTATCGAATTTTGAAATTTTAACACTTGCTTTAAAACAGTCTTTAGTGATACTTCATTTGGCCCGCGGATTAGTACCTACCCCCTTTCCGACTAACCTTGTATAAACCACGGGTAAAATTTGCTTACAAGTCCATTTATATCCCCAGTTTAGCAATAAAAAATGCTACTATTTATTGGTAAGCAAATCGATTCATTTTTGGTCATAGGAACCGGGCATAAGTAGGTCAAGAACTTACCTCTTTGTTTTTTAGTCGGTTTAAAAGTAAAAGTACGTTTTTAATCAATACATACATGATTAATAATTACAAAATACCTACACAAGGTGTAACTTAAATAACGCACAACCTCTTAACGGGTCACTGTACTCATCATTATGAATAACTTTTACTATGGGACCAAACCTGAAATCGCAAAAAAAAAAACAGCTGTTCCCTACATTTTGGCGAGTTATGCGAACATAAATGTAGGGAACAGCTGATTTTTTTTCACGTGAAAGTACAAACTAAATACGAGCCAGAAAAAGGTCGCGCGTCTGCCGGGGAATCCTCGCGCATTGTCGAGAATTCTCCTAGCTACTGTCGGCGCCATCTGTAGAATCCGCGGGAAGTGGCGCGAATGGGGAGTCGGTCGGGACGGTCACAGTAGTGCGGTGCCAAGCGTTTATGATGATGATTTGCTGAAATGCGCGGAAATTCTCGCATTCCCGCAAATTCGCGCGCCTTCTAGCGACATGAGGCGAAATTGACGCTTCCATTCCATTCCGCGGCGGTGTAAATTGGGCCTTAGTACCCCCTTTCCGACTAACCTTGTATATCTCTACCTAACACTTCGGGAAATTCATTAATATTATTATCATTGTCTGCCTGTTGTGTCAAACTGCAAAGCAAAGGCCTCCCTTCCCTCTTTCCATTTTTCCCGGTCTTTTGCAATATCTGGCCAATCCTTTAAGTAGAAGTCCAATTCGTCACGCCATCTCCTTCTGGATCTACCGCGTCGCCGGTTCCTGTTGTTCGGAACCCAGACCGTGGTTGCTTTTGCCCAGTTTTGTTGCGACATGCGGCAGTCGTGGCCTACCCAGTTCCACTTTAGTTTGGCGGCTGTGTTACCTACGTCTGCGATTTAAGTTTTGAAACGAAGTATACCTACTGTTCTTTATACGGTCTGTAAGTTTGACTCCAAGGATACTCCGTTCCATTGCTCGCTGGCAGACCCCGAGTGCGGACTTTTGACGTTTCGTGAACTCCGTGCGTGATGTTAAGAGCAATTTATTTCGGTAACAGTCACTTAAATGAATTTATACTTAACTATTTTTTTTGTCCTCAGTCACAATTCCGCTCCTAAGCTTCGGCATGGTGCAAGGCTGGCTATCGCCCATGATATCAGTACTCCAGTCAGATGACGGGCCGTCACCGGAGCCCTACACCAGCTCCGACATATCCTGGATGGCCTCCGTCACGTACATCACTGCTATCATCTTCGGAGCACCTATGGGATATCTCACTGATCGGTACGGCAGGAAGCTTATGACGCTGGTCACTACGCTGTCCCTTATTGTAAGTAAAATACTATTATTTTTCGTTTATTCATCAACTATACATACATATTTAAATATTTCCATAAAAAAAAATTAAAACATTTAAAAATATAGTAGCCCACCAGTTTCGTGAACAGGGGGTCTACTCCCTAAGGGGCCGTCTTCACGAGCGAGAGAATCGCGGCGATATTATCGTCGTGTCACGTATTTCTATTATTTATATTCATTCATCAAACCGGAGGTATTGTGTTAAACATGTATTTTCTATTTGTAGACTACTTAGAGCCTTCTAACCCATAGGCTTTTAATCAGTATTCGGGGACCTAAGTACTCCGAAAAACGATCGTCGAAATTTCGTGTCGAAACGAAACAACAACGAACGTCAAACTTATAAATATACGATCAAAGTATTGTCAAACAACGAACTACTAGATGTCAATAAACATTTGGGAGTAAGGTGAACGAAAGAAAAAATGTTAAATCGCGAAAATCAAATCGATTATCAGTACCGAAACACTTTCGTGGTTGGAAAATGTGCGACTCGTAGCCCGAAACTTCGTATTTCGATTTTTGGAGTAGTTTTACTAACAAAGCGAGCCATAACGTGCAAACACTTGCCGAGAAAACTTGCTAGTGGATTTAATGCTTTATTTTAGGCGGAAACCACATAAGTAGCACCTCATTGAATGATTCATAAAATAACAATGTGATAAGGCGTAACTAGTGAACCATCACGAATTAATAATTACTAGATTATAAAACTTAGCTTTTTTATCAGGCTTACAGCAGTTTCATTAATTCTGACTGTGCTGATAAGAGCCATTGTTAATGTATTAAAATTAATTTAAATTATACGGTTTACGATAAAAATCGAGTTTGTATAAACGTGTTAGTTACTGTACGGTAAAGCTAATCTGGCAATTAAATGAATCAGCCGCCTCAAATCCTACTCAAATTGTAAGTTTCAGGGAAATAATTTCATTATCAAAAGGGGCCAATTGTATTAACAGTAACGTTGATCAATCGCAACCGAACCGGACCTGATCCGTTTATTCAGACAGGGGCCCAATTCTCCTAAAATAAATTGTTGCCAAACGCAATCGAACCACAACCGTCAGTCAGTTTTTGTTTTCGAAAACTTTCAAAATGATTGATTTTGTTTTTTTGTGTCAAACAATTCGACAGCTTTTGAATTGAGAACTGTCTGAATGAACGGTTCGGCCTTGGTTCGGTTGTGATTTATCAAGATTTATTTTAGGAGAATTAGGCCCCAGTTTTTGAACCTGTCAAATGTTTGACAACAAACCAAACTTTTTGATATTTTTCGTTAACGAAAACTAAGTGACGGTTGTGATTCGGTGGCAGTCTGGTAAAAAATTTACTAGTAAAATTGGGCCCCATATCAGTCCGTAAACGTACACTACTGAACAAGAGCCTTCCAATGACCGTTACAATGAACGGCCAAAGGGGGCCCTGATCACCGCGCCTGACACACGTATTGGTGATCACAGAATCAAATCACCCATGCATTTCCATTTGCATTTCAAGAGTGAATAGGTAACTTCTAGGCAAGCGTGCTTCACCGTCGACCACATCATCGCTTACCATCAGGAGAGACAGTGGTCAAACGCGAGCCTATAAAAAAAAAAAACGCGCAAAAAGTGGTAGCCCATTATTCTAGGGGAAGTCCGGGTACAAAATAGCTTAAAGGGGTATTTACAAAACTACTATTAATTAGCTGTTTTTCGGTACATTTTCCGATCAATCCGTGAAACGTAGCTAGATGTTATGGTAAGCTACGGATAGACTACGCTTTTGTCTAAAAATGGTAGATAAAACATTTTTAAATTTGTTAATTTATAAGTAAATAATATTAATTTTTCGTAGCCACCTCCCACGAAAATACTGAAAATGGGGTGAGTTTCGGTACATCTTCCTGAAGAATTCAAGGGTTTTAATAAATAAACACAATACCATTAGTTAACAGACATATTAACGTTAAAATGGTAGAGAAAATAAAATAAGAAAATTGTTGGAATATGCACAGGAAATAAAAAATAATTTTGAATTTTTTTCATATATTTTGCTAGGCCGATGAACCTTAACTATGTGAAAATAAAGTTGGTTTTCCATCTGTCATTTTACTGTCAGCCATCATTGTGAGTAGACTCGAGTCGCTTGACAGCAGAAATAAGCGGTCAAATAGATCCCTCGACGGTCACAAACATTTGATTTGACCTATCTTGAAGATAAAGGTACGCTGTGTGTGCGTTGCTCGTCCGCATATCGTAATTATACTTTTTACCTACGCTTTCTGCAAACGCGTCCTTAAGCGTTCGTCACACCAAAAGCGGGGCGCGAGCAGTTTGTGTCGGTGTCGCGCACTCGCCTTTTGTGTGACATGCTTTCTAGTGATCCTTTGAAAACAACTCTCACGGGCCCGCCTAAGACACGACCAGTACCCCAAGTGTGAGTTGTGTAGTTTTCTACACGTTTTCGTAACTATTCCGTCAATCGAGGTTACTATAAACTATCCTTCGAATCGTAACGTGCGAGTGCGAGTCTCATTACTTTTACAGTTTACTGTGTAGTTTCCTCACTGCCTTTACTGTGCCTTTTCTACAGCCTCGATCGTTAAGGACATCACTAGGCCTGTTTTCGTAAGTTTATACTACGACCTATTTAAACAGACAACTTTGGTAAAGTATATTAAACATAAAAGAATGCTACTTAATTTAGCCACACTATAGTTCATCATTCAAATTGTCTCTTCCCACGAAAGACCATGGAGTTTATAGTTTATCCTTTCGTTAAGTGTGTGACCATGCATAAAGTGAAATTCCGTATAGCAATTCCAATAATTATATAACTTATTAATTCGCAACCTAGATACCCAAATAATATACTACACGTTATTAATAATAATTGTGCAGTGTACAGTTTTCGTTACAAATGAGATGGCTATCAATACATAATAGAATAATAACTATGAACAGGGTGGAAACGTTAAGTGACACCAGGCGATTATTTAAGTATTGAAAAATGTAAGGCTAATATCAAATTTAAGTTGCCAAAGGTACAAAATGACACTACAATCTTTTTTTAATTTAATCGCTATACGACCAAAATTTTATTTTTACTTCGCCCTTACATTATGCGCAAAATACGGTTTTTTATGGGATTATTCGGCCAAAATAAAGATATTAAAAAAAAACTCGTATCGAAACTTAGTTGCTTAAAGCGACATTAATAGTTTTTCAAAATAAAACCTTACACCAAATAAATGTTATTTTTTCGCACTCCCACATTTTTTAGTATTTTATTTTCTTTTGTTATAAAAAGGCCTTGGTGATGTTTCATTCATTTGGTTGCCAAGTTCCAATATCAATTCAAACTTTAATGATGTTACGTATAATTATGGAATAATCGTTCAAACAGATTGCTTTTCGTACTTAAGTCATGGGCGCAGTGTAAATAAAATTTTGAACATAATAGCGATTTAATTTCGTTAAGATATTTGTGTCATTTTATTTCGTAGGCAAGCTAGTTTTAGTATTAGCTGACAGTATGGCAATATCTGTAAAAATAACAAATTAATTGCCTGTTGACACTTAACGTTTCCAGCTTGTATACATGTTTCTATGCTAAATTAAAAATGTTCAAAACATTATTGGCTTCATTATAATAGCTTGAATATGGTGTCTTCCTTTATCATCATTTATAATTTTCTAACTTATAAATATAGAAATCAAGAGTCAAACTAATCTGCCTGTGACAAACGACGAAATCTGACGTTTTTCTATATTTAACTACTGAACCCTAAAAATCTCAACCAAAAATATTCTAGATGACTGTCAAACAAATACGTCATTCGCTGTCACAGAATGCTATTAATTAAGAAATCTTATTACTAATTACTAAGAAATTATCTTTTGGAGCTTATCATTAATACTTGAGGTATATTTTAACGGTGAATGTTTAGAAGAAGGCTGATTTACAATTTTGGTGTTCTTCCACAAAAGCGCGTAAAATCAGACTGATATCCTATCAGGATGAATGGAAGATGGATCCATATGCATTTAAATGTCGGCCAGGAGGACTGGAAACATGCAATCTCCTTGTCCATAGTAAAGATGTAACAAAGTCGAGCGCAGTGATGTTGAGTGCAGAATTAGGTGTAGTGGTGTAACTTAAGAAACCTGTTAGATCCAGCAGTGGACTTCAATAGTCTATAAGTTACATTTGAAGCCTGCCTAGAAAAGATTTTATTTTATATTGTTGTTTGTACCTATCTTTCCTATAGCATTTCGATGTAACTATAGGAATAAAACTAGAATAATTTGGGAATAAGAATTTACTTGATTGTATCATAAAGACATGTTTTTTTTTAAATCTGATATTAAAGAAATTACAAAAAAATATCGCCGCTGTGTTTGTATTGCTGTGTTTGTATTGATAGACACCTCGGTAGAATCTTTCTCGATTTGAAATGATTGAGTCTCTGCAACCAAGAAGATCTTCTAGTTCTTATCATAGGTAGTGTCGACTGCTATTCACATTCTCCGTGATCTAAAAGTAAAAGTAAAAACATGTACGTTAATAAGATTTTTTCTTTTTATCTATACCTAAGTTTATTAAAACCAAAATAATGAACTAATATGACTGTCATAGTGGTAGGTAGATGCTTGCTCTTAGGGTTATAATATCAAAAAGATGGGTCACAGCCGCACAGCATAGCTACTCCTGAGCGCTGGTTATAATTGCAATCACTAATTCGTTTGTCGGGAGTAATGTTTTTGGCAGCCTTCTCAATACCGCTATTTGAAGCGGTTGAAAAGCAGGTACCGTGCCGGATAACGTGTATTTATTATCATGAATAGCCTGAATGATATGAACACATTGTGTAGGCTTGTATTGCACTTTTACTACATGTAGGTACCTATGTGCATTTGATACTGTACATAATAAACATGTAAAAACTTACTTGTAATGGCTTGTCTAGTAGCGTTTGAAGAAATCACGAGCGTGATCCGTCTTTACTTATTAAATCTACTCAGACCACTCTATAGTACGTTTTCAAGACACTCTCCACAAAAACTCCATTCACATCATCATCATCATCATCATCACATCATCGAATCCGAACACTTTGTTCTTTTGCCTGGTAGGCCACGAACATGCTCCAAGCAGGAAAAAATACACATTGGCATAATTTATGTCACTAACTATGAATAAATAATAAAAATTGCAAAACTATTATAGTAAACAAGCCTTTCACATTGGAAATCAAAGTGACTGACAAACTACAGTATTTATAGTATCGATGACAGCTGTAACTATACGAAATGTCAAATTTGCAGCTCACACTCGCAAAATTTTGGTAAACTGTAAGTAAACTACAGCAAAACTACAGGACGGATAGTAATCTACACCCACTGTAGTTTCGAGGTTTACGAATAGATTACTATAGTAAGTGTCAAACAACTCGCACTCTCGTTTTTTAGTCTCGCTATTGGCCGCTAGAGGTGCTGCCTCAATTTTCATACATTTTTGTCGTGACGCTGTACTGTAGTTAACGAAAAAAACTCACACTTGGGGTACAGCTCTTGCCCCGCGTTTGGTGTAACGAACGCTTTGCTCGACAGCTTTTGAGCTGTGATCGCCGCATTTTGGACGCGATTTAGTACGAAGTTGGTAGGAATTAGAGTGCAGCCACACTGTCCCGTTGCGTTGCGTTGCGACGTCACAGCGCTAGATTTGGACCTATCTATAGATTCCAAATCTAGCGCTGCGACGTCGCAACGCAACGGAACAGGGGCCTAATTCTCCTAAAATAAATTGTTGCCAAACGCAATCGAACCACTTTTTTTTTTCCTGTTTGAAAGCTGTATGTCGTCCTAGGGGACGGTTTCTACGTAACCGGGCAGTTATTGGCGAGACCTGAAGGGTCTCCAGCCAATGGGGGGGAAGTAAAATACTTAATCTAAGCTAACTACTTGTACTACACTAACATCATGACTACCTGCAACAACAGCACTAAGGGCGACCCCTAGTGGGACTCGGACCTCGGCTTAGGGCGTTGCTGGCGTGGACATATAGGACCGGCTCTACGACGGGAGAGCTCGGTGGATCGTGACCGGGCAATCGAACCACAACCGTCAGTCAGTTTTTATTTTCGAAAACTTTCAAAATGATTGATTCTGTTTTTTGTGTCAAACAATTTGATAGCTTTTGAAATTGAGAACTGTCTGAATTAACGGTTCGGCCTTGGTTCGGTTGTGATTTATCAAGATTTATTTTAGGAGAATTAGGCCCCAGTTTTTGAACCTGTCAAATGTTTGACAACAAACCAAACTTTTTGATATTTTTCGTAAACGAAAACTAAGTGACGGTTGTGGTTCGTTGGCAGTTTGGTAAATTTACTAGTAGAATTGGGCCATATCAGCCCGTAAACGTATACTACTGAACAAGAGCCTTCCAATGACATGTCATTCCAAGTCAAACGTGAGCCTATCGCCAAATGAAAAAAAACCACACAAAAAGTGGTAGCCCATTATCCTAGGGGAAGTCCGGGTACAAAATAGCTTAAGCGTTCGTCACACCAAAAGCGGGGCGCGAGCAGATTGTGTCGATGTCGCGCACTCGCCTTTTGTGTGACATGCTTTATAGTGATCCTTTGAAAACAACTCTCACGGACCCGCCTAAGACACGACCAGCTCTTGCCCTGCGTTTGGTGTGACGAACGATTTGCTCGACAGCTGTTGAGCGGTTCGCCGCATTTTGGACGCGATTTAGTACGAAGTTGGTACGAATTAGAGTGCAGCCACACTGTTCCGTTGCGTTGCGTTGTAACGTCACAGCGCTAGATTTGGACCTATCTATATATTACAAATCTAGCGCTGCGACGTCGCAACGCAACGGAACAGAGGCCTAATTCTCCTAAAATAAATTGTTGCCAAACGCAATCGAACCACAACCGTCAGTCAGTTTTTGTTTTCTAAAATTTTCAAAATGATTGATTTTGTTTTTTGTGTCAAACAATTTGATAGCTTTTGAAATTGAGAACTGTCTGAATGAACGGTGCGGCCTTGGTTCGGTTGTGATTTATCAAGATTTATTTTAGGAGAATTGGGCCCCAGTTTAGCTTCACTCTTAGTCGGGCCTATACCCAGTGTACGAGCTCCCATAGTGTTTGGACGATGGGGATAATTCCTACAGTTTCGTGCGTGTTCGCACTACTCAAATTCGTACAAATACGAAAACGCGTCCAAAGTGCGCCTTGCCTTATTCTAGAAAACACTTAATAATATTCATGGTACATTGTTTATGTTAAGTTAATTGCTCGGTTTTTCCAATGTATAATTGGAGACTAGAAAAAAAGAATAACACATTAATTACTTTATCTACGTCTGTTCTATTATAAAAGTTTGCCTAGAGAGTTGGTTCAAAGTCCTTTCGTAATAATTATTTAGAGTCTAAGCAGGGCCGGACTTAGGAAAGGGCAACAGGAGCTTTAGTCTCAGGGCCTCCATAAGAGAGGGGCCTCCTTTATATGAGTTTTTAATAAGAAAAAATATGACACTCTTTCTGACCTAGAGAATAAAGTTCACATTCTCGAGGTACCTCGAGAATGTGAACTTTATTCTACTTTTTAAAAACATTTCAACGGGCCCGTTTCCCCAGGGCCTCTAAACCGTTCAATCCTACCCTGCCTACTAGATTCTTTGATCCTGTAATCATCAGATCCACAATACCTGCTACTTAATAAAGACATAAGTCAAACACTCAGAGGGTCTTCAGATAATTTCAATCTAAAATTAATTGGAACAGAAACCGTGGACTCTCTTATGGGGGATTTACACGGGTCGATTTTAGCCGTGCGGCAAGTCACCAGTCGCATCGCTTGTAAAAATCGAATCGTTACCCCATTTACACCGGTCGACAAAAATCGCATGCGACTTGTTCATTTCTAGCGGAACAACACAGCGCAAAACACATCTCATGCGGCGGGCGATCGCCTGCAGCTGACCATTTACACGGTCGATTTTAGTCACCCGCCGTATGCGGCTTGTCGCCGCACGGCAAAAGTCGGATAGCACCCAACTTTGGGGCTTGCGATTTTAGTCACTTGCGGCCTAGGCAAATTGTCATTTAGTCGGTCGATTTTCACCGTGCGGCCTAGCCGTGCGGCGAAAATCGACCCGTGTTAATCCCCTATTAGACTGCATATAGAAACAGTTAATGATTGTCCCTGAGAGCATTAACATTAACTCTTCTCAGAACGAGAAGGTTTTAGGCTTTAGGGCGTATACATAAAGGAAGCTGGTAACCAGCGCCGACCTGACAGCGCTTGTCGGTACTGGTGCGTGCAGGTAACCGCTACATAAAGGAAGCGGGTAGAAGCAGGGGCTGGCATCTTTTAACAAAAATACGCCTTATTCCCTTGCAAAAACAGCAACAAATGACGGCCGTCCGATGCTGATCGGAGCAGGTCGGAACTTGTCGGCGCTGTTCGGAGCTTGTGGGCGCTGGTTCGCCACAAAGTATAGAGACTACCTGCGCCGACTAACTGCGCGGACCAGCACCGACAAGCGTTGACAGATCGGCGCTAGCAACCCGCTTTCTACGTGTATACGCACTGAGTTCGCCACGCTGGCCAGTTGCGGGTTGATTACACACAACATCGAAAACTTTTTTGAGCTGTCTTAGTTGCGCAGGTTTCCTCACAATGTTTTCCTTGACCCTCGCCGCGTATTTACGGCAGCTTCCATTGTTTATCTATTATTGAGCCTATCTTACCGATAATTGATCAGTTGAGGCAAGTGATAATCAAATTCTGCTGCAGCGTAGAAGGCAGGTAATCAATCAAAAAGGTACAGACGCCAGCACATCAAGCTACAATCAACAACAATCTGTCATATTTCTTTAATAGATTTTCATCGTTATCGCGAAAGCATTAGGTTCAAGGTTGATTGGGAAAATTTTACAGTTTCGGGTAGCTCGACCTGCTGTCGTCTGTACCTAGTCGTAGTCTTCGGGAGGTGAAGGAGGGGAATGGAATCCATAATGATCAAGAGCCAATTCTACTAACAGAAACGTTAAGCAATCGCAACTGAACCGAAGCCGAACCGTTAATTCAGACAGTTTCCGATTACAAAAACTCAAACTTTTTGACAACACAAACAAAACCAAACGTTTTGACAGTTTTCGTAAAAGTAACCTGACAGACGGTTGTATTTCATTTACGGTTTGGTAACAATTATATTAATAGGATTTGATACGATAAGGTTACGCTAATAGAATAATGATTCCTGTGTTTAAATTACTTTATTCAAATTGTCTCATTGTCTGCGTGAGATATTTTGAGACTGAATTAAATACACACGAAAAGTTTATTATTTTGAGGTGCACACAAGCACACGTATACCAAAATAGGTATGTACTTATTTTAAATTCTGCAGTCTGTGAAACATCTACATCAATCAATGCTCGGTTCGTATGACCAAAACGAACCGTTTTGCTTAGCAATTTATACAACTTTATTTTTAGTATATATAAAAACCGAGACACCCCAACAAGATTTTCATCAGAACTGCCTGAATGTGTGTTTTTTTTAATAAATCTCCAAGTTACACCTTAGTTTATGTCGCGTTAAGTTCCGTAGTAAAGTGTGAAATGCCTGAGATGTGCTATGCAGGGGTTGTCTAATACACAGAAACTGACCGAGCGGACCGTCTCAAGCCTCAAGGTGTCTATTCCCGTCCACTGTTATGTGTAGAAACCTACTGAAAGAGAATTGAAATTTATGAAAAAAAAAGGGAAAATGCAATGTGGTGTAAAAACTATGTCAATCGATTCTCCTGGTGTTTCTGAACAAACTAGTTTCAGGTTTAGTGTATACTAAAACTAAAATTGTATACTTAAAAGGACTCGTAAGCTAATTTTATTTGTGATAGCTATCGTATGTAAGGATCTACTATGCAAAGCTATGGGGTCTCTGCTCCATTATTGCTCGGTAAATCATAGGATTCGACCATAAGTCGCTGTAAGTGTTGAGTTAGGTCAAATTGTGAGAATTAAACGGATTCCTTAGTCATTACGTCATTACTATACATGTTTGATTGATTATTCTTTAGATTCAGACGAATCAAAGTTTTTTATTTCAAAAAGACCAATTTTTAGGCGCTTTTAAGGCTGGTTTTCCACCAGAGCTGTGCTAGGAAGCGGAGCGATGATCAAGCCACAAATCCACGAATAGGATTGCTTACCCTAAATCGGGCACAGAGAACTATTTTCCACTAACTTTTTTGGAATACATCGCGATGTTCTTTTCTTATATTTTGTTTTTAAACCTGGCAAAATAACATTTTTTTCTATTTTCTTAAATAAAAATAATACAAAAAAACCGGCGAAGTGCGAGTCGGTCTCTCGTATGAAGGGTTCCGTACCATTACTATTCTATTTTTGAGTATTTGTTGTTATAGCGGCAACAGAAATACATCATCTGTGAAAATTTCAACTATCTCGGTTCATGAGATACAGCCTGGTGACAGACGGGCAGACGGATGGACAGTAGAGTCTTAGTAATAGGGTCCCATTTTACCCTTTGGGTACATAAGGAACCCTAAAAAACCATTTTCTTCTTTTTTTTTTGTTTATTAAAAAATGCCGAATTGTTTGTTATTTCTTTTCTTAAAACCAAAAATGAAGCAATCCTATTGGTGGATTTTTTCCTCGCTCACCGCTCCGCTTCCTGGCACAGTTCTGGGGGAAAGGTAGCCTAAAACGTCATAAGTATACGTAGGTGCACGGTTCCAAAAGGTAGATAGAAATTAACATCATACATGCTTTTAACTCATCTAACAATAAAATCTTAAGATTTTCCCTTTTGTTCATTAAAGAAACATACATAATGTTTGTGTTATCAACAATACCTGTTTTATTGCTCATTAATTCATTAACAATGTCAATTACGTGAGAAATACAAAGACTGTAATAATGACAGTATCACAACAGATTTTATGTGTATCCTTCAATGAATAGAAGAACTAATTTGAACAGGTTTGAAGTTACTTATGACGTAAGAACTAAACTTAATAAAAAATTTATGTCAAACTCAAACTCAAAAATTCATTTATTCAAAAAAATAAACTAGAATTAATTAGTTCTTTTTAAACGTCAAATACAAAAGACAGGCCCCCAAAAAAGCCTTCCCTTCACCGCTTCCTAGTGTTTATGCTGTGGAGAAGAAACGGCGCAACAAACTCCCCAGCAACACAGTTCTGTCACAGAATAGTAGTTCTGTCTGTCAGGTGAATAAATTAACTGAGTTTATACACAGAAAATCATAGTATTTTTACAATAATAAAATTATGCAAATAAAGGAAAAGTAGTAATTACAAATAAAAAAAAATTATAAATCAAGTCTGTATGAATTGAGATAAATCATAATCGTATCTAACTAATATAGATACATACATAAACCTACACATAAAACTATTGGTTACCAGGGAAGCCACATGTGCAGAAAAGAACTAGCGCCACACGTCCCTCGTCAACATAGGTAGTCGTTTATCATAAAGTATGCCTTTTTAATGAGAACTGATTTAACGTAAGATTTAAATTTTTAATTACTACTTTAATATGTACACGAAATATCACTTACAGATAAATATTTTTATAATATTTAGTACAAAAGTTCTGCTTATTTCAAAAGACCTACCAGTAGACCTGGAGCACAATTCTACTAACAGAAACTTTTATCAATTGCAACTGAATCGTTTATTCAGACAGTTTTCGTTTACAAAAACTATGAAATTGTTTGACAACAAGAACAAAACCAAAAATTTTGACAGTTTGTGTAAACAAAAACTGTTTAAATAAACGATTCAGTTGCAATTGATAAAAGTTTTTGTTAGTAGAATTGGGCTCCTGGGGAACTGACAAAATTGTTGCTAAACGCCAACGAACCACAACCGTTAGTCAGTTTTTGTTTACGAAAACTGTCAAAATGATTGATTTTGTTTTCTGTGTCAAACAATTTGACAGCTTTTGAAATTGGAAACTGTCTGAACGAACGGTTCGGCCTTGTTTCGGTTGCGATTTATCAATATTTGTATTAGGAGAATTGGTCCCCTGCAAAAGATTGCGATTACAATACGGCCGACGTATCTTGGCGAGTCTGAAGTTAGTTGTTTAGCTGTGCAATGAATCTTTTAGAAACGAAATTGTCTACTGCGCAGCTAATCAGCTAACTTCAGAGTCGCCAAGATACGTCGGCCGTATTGTACTTATACTTTGTTTATCATCCACAATTTGCATAATTTCATTATTGTAATTAGTATTACCTTTTTCTGTATAGACCATGGACGTACAAAAAAGATCGGACGGAACTCCCGCTAAGACAAAACTGTGTCCCGTAATGGCGGCGACTATCTAAGTGTGAATGAATTTAGGGTTGTCATGTTAGCCAAATTTACCCATTTTATATCATTTTATTTTAAGACAAATACAGGTTGGCAGACAAATTTCTTGGAAATGTCGGCAGAATTATACCGTGCCATTTGAAAAGGTTAATGGTAAGAACCAAAACTCCCTATGAAAATATCTGCAAAATAAATGCCATGTTAGCTTAGATTGTTAATTTACGTTTTGAGGTACTGCATATGTAACAACACACCGGAGTCCTCCTTTAGTTGCATTATATAGCTCGTTAGCTTCAAAATGTAGACTGCAAATGACACTGTATTTGTTTGGAATTCAATCGTTTTCACCGTTACACTTTCTCATTTTTTTAATCCAATCATTTCTCCATACTTCATTTTCTTTAGGAAATCTAGTAAAAAAATATATAAATAAAATACCTAGTAATAAATAAATTGAATTGAACAAAAAACTATAAATTTCCCATATTTAGGGTAATTTGCACACGTGAATATTGACAACACTGGCCTTGTGACGGATTCTTTTCTTCTGGTGAATACATTGATTTTATTGTATACAATTGGGAATTAAGTGATTGAATTATTCATTGACCTATGAAACGTGATTCCTGGATTTTTTTTCTTCCGATCACTACGGTTTTTACACCATTTCACCACACAAGACATGCTATATTTTAATTTTTTTTGCTGCTTTTTGTCCCGACTCTGTTGACGTTTACGCGTGTAATGACTGACATTTTGTGAATGTGTGCGTGCCAGCCTGTACGTACAGCAAACTGACTGACTCTGAGTGACACAGTTTTTTGTTAGCGAAAATCTGTCCATCTTTTTTGTACGTCCATGGTATAGACTCAATTAATTTATTCACTTGACAGACAGATCTGTGTCGCTGGGGAGTTTGTTGCGCCGTTTCTTCTTCACTGCATAAACACTAGGAAGCGGTGAAGAGCCGGCATTTTTGTGGACTGTCTCTTGTAAATTGACGTTCAAAAAGAAACCTTTAGTCTTTTACATGTATCTTGTGAACTTCAGATAGTACTTCTATTCAATTAAAATTATTGAATGTAATCGCAATCTCATCACAATGACTCAATCATAATAGCCTGACATAGTTTTTACTGCTACAACAGCAATAAAAATCGTAATCTGCTTAGTTTTTACACTGATTACTCATTACCGTGCCTACTCAATGTTTTTTCCTCTTAAATACACATCGATACAACTGGCGAGACGTAAGCTGAGCTTTGCATATGTGTGAGTGCACGTAGAATCGATTGTCAAAAAGCAGTATAAACCGGTTTAAACCAAGCAAAGGTCTACATTCATTCTCACACAAATGCAAAGCTCAGCTTATGCCTCGCGGAGGGTACTATGCATAGTATGATCTGCCCATCACTGTTCCACTGGTCATGGGTTTCTCTTCAGAATGAGAAGGGTTTTAGGCTTTAGTCTACCAAGCTGGCCTCGGGCCAACTCCGAAAAACCAACGTCGAGGTTTCGGACCGAAACGAAACAACGACGAACATCGATCTTATAAATATGTGATCAAAGTATTGTAAAGCTGGCATCCCACGGTGCGTGGTAGCGCGCACCGGCTGTGCGTATCATCCGTAAAATCACGCACCGTGGGAAGCCACATTATGAGGATGCTTGATTCAAAGCTACTTTTTCATTCCAAAATACGAAGTGAAAGAGAACTTGCACCGCACCTTTGCATTTACCAACTCGCGGCGGATACGGCGCATCGCTCCGCACGCGTCCGTGTTACCACGGACGAGTCTCTTCCCATGGTGCATCGGGGCGAGCTCGTGTGTCGCGGTGCGCAATATCACGCACCGTGGGAAACAAGCATAAAACAACGAACTACTAGATGGCAAATAACATTTGGAAATAGAGTGAACGAAAGACAAAATGAGATGAAATCGCAAAAATTGAGTCGATCGTCGATCCGAAACAATTCCCGAAACTTCGTAGTTCAGTTTTTGGAATTGGCCTTCCTGGTGTGGGTGGGCGGAGTTCACACACCAACGAGAACTATTGACAATACTACGATATCAAATAAATCAAATGTCGGCAATATGATAGAATAGAGCTAATCCGTAGGTAATGCTCAAACGTAATGAATAATAGTTATTTGTTTTACAAGAGTGCAAAGTTGCTTTATAACCGCATGCTCAATTTTGATGACCAAATAAGCGAAGGATTCTAAAATTGAATCACGAGCGCAGCGAGTGATTTAAAAATGAGAATCCTGAGCGTTACCGAAGAAATCAAATGAGCACGAGGTGAAAAATCTTTGCACTCGAGTGCAACACGTAACTTTTCATCTCACCTCAGCGAGGAAATGACTTAATATAAAAAAAAAACTTCCTCCTCGCTAGAATCACTCATTTTAGGTTTTTCACTTGTTTTCAAGTTTCTTGTTTTTAACCTAAGGTTTTATCAATATGACGTGAAAAGAAGAAGGCGCGCGTAAAGCAAATAAAAAAAAAGTAATACACCAAGAAGGTTCCGAGCCTGAGTTTTAAAAATTAAAAACCCGGCCAAGTGCGAGTCGGACTCGCGCACGAAGCGTTCCGTACAATTACCTATCAAAACAGCAAAAAAATCATGTCTGTTGTATGGGAGCCCCCCTTAAATATTTGTTTTATTTCAATTTAGTCATTTATTTTTAAAGTGAATATATAACTTAATATTCTGTGAATATTTCAAGCGTCTACCTGTTGCCGTTATCAATATCGAGCAAAAACGAGCAAAAAAATCACGTTTGTTGAATGGGAGCACCCTTAAATATTTATTTTATTATGTTTTTTAGTATTTGTTGTTATAGTGGCAACAAAAATACATCATCTGTAAAAATTTCAACTGTCTAACTATCACGGTTCATGAGATACAGCCTGGTGACAGACGGACAGACAGACGGACAGCGGAGCCTTAGTAATAGGGCCCCGTTTTACTCTTTGGGTACGGAACCCTAAAAAGGTTGTATGATAAATTCGGCACCATGGAGGTAGAAGTAAATAGGTTTAATGAAGTTTTGAATTCACAAACTTGGTGCACACGATGTTCTAAATTCAATTTACTTTATCCTCTAGCGGATAAAAACGGCTTTTGCACTCAGATATCGAAGAGCAAAAATACTCTTTCCGAGATGGAAACTATGAAAACGTTTTTTTACCTGAGAGATTTTTGAGATAGGTAATAGAAATAGAAACAAGGATTTTGTGTAGATGACCCATTTTTTTTGTGTTAACTAAAGCATTATAATGTTGAAAATCTGATTTTTATTATTCAATATTAGGAAAAAACTGGTGGTTTGAAGGGCTAACATTGGCCAAACACGCAAAGGCCTTCTTGGTTTCTATTTTGGATGAAATTAAAGCAATCCGGAAAACCCTGAAGAACTGTGTTGCTGGGGGGGTGTGTTGCGCCGTTTCTTCTTCACAGCCTAAATACTAGAAAGCAGCGAAGGGAGCATTTTGGGGGCTATCTGTGGTAACATTAACGTTCACAAAAAACTAAGTAATTCTAGTCTATTTTGAACAAATGAGTCAAAACTCAGTTTGAAGTTTCCCGATGGGTGGACTATCTATTTCAGTAGTTACAAAAAAATACACACGGAAATCATCAATGTATTGACAGCCTACAAAAGTTTCTGTACTTCCTATACAGATAAAAGAAGATAAACAAATAAAATATAGACTAGAGGAAATGCTTAACGTAATTGGGCAGCATTATCGCAAAATGAGTACCTTTGTTAGAGCACTATCAGGAATTGCACCAAGGTTACGTTGTACGTATACTCAGTAGCAGAACACATCGTAATTATGGAACTAATAATACGGGTAAACATGGTTAATCAGATAAATATAGAAGTCTAAAATTAACTTGTTTACGCTTGAATTCAAAGCTTAAACTTTAATTACATACATGAAATGATAATAATTAATCAACACTTTAGATCTACTGCATAAGAAGTCATGAATATGACAATTTTGAAAAGTAAATTTTAATTGAAACAG
The DNA here is from genome assembly GCA_905220435.1 of Amphipyra tragopoginis. Lineage (NCBI taxonomy): Eukaryota > Metazoa > Arthropoda > Insecta > Lepidoptera > Noctuidae > Amphipyra > Amphipyra tragopoginis. The sequence goes on from HG992011.1 coordinate 11,474,083, forward strand.
ATTGTTATTTATATTGTCATTTAACAAGATACTGTGAAAATGATCTAATAGACTGCAATGCATGCCTTCTAGTATTTATCAAATAAAAACTTTGAACTCACTACGTCACAATTCACAAAGCGTGATTTCAGTCGTTTCGAAAATGTACCTAGATCATCTCGTAATATCGATAACTAATTTAATATGTCCATATTCACCATAATAAGGTGCTAAGCAAATATAACATTTAAAATCTAATATTATAGGCGACGCACAATATTTGCTAAAAGGTGTTAGTTTAACAGATTTGGTATGCACTACTTTTTGTAGAAGCAATGAAGTAACATCATCAAACGACATCAATTTAACAATAGATTTTGGTCATTGATAAGTAGTGATGTAATCTTAAGATAACATTACACTTTTAATGCGTGCAAATCAAACTAATTACTAAAAGAAACATTTCTGTCACAGGTTTTCCCAAAGGAGTAGGTATATGTTTTAGACCGTGTTGATAATGGACTAAGAAATCCTAAAAAAATGGATAAATTAAATCTAAAAGTCAATTTAGTTTTGGCTCGTCGGTGCCAGTCACGAGTAGACTAGCCTCTTTTATAAATAACCGGATTAACATTTTTTTATTCGTCTTGCAGTTATCGTGTTTAAAATTTAAAATAGGATTCCTACCTGATCTGAACCCAAAACAATTTTCCTCAAACACCTACATTTAATTTGAAATTGTTTTTATTGTAGAATATGCGTGATACAAAAAAACGCAAACTTGATTCGATAATAACAATTTTGAGGAAACCACAAACAGATTCAAATCTGTGCTTATTAATAATAATAAACATTTTATGCAACTGAAATTAGATGTGTAATAAACGGTCGGCTGGAATAACATTTAAATTTTCACCGCGTTTGCTTACAGACGCGTCAAATTGAGAACCTCCTTTTTGCATTCGATTAAAAACACGCATCATGTAACATTATCAAAGGCTATTGTTAGATCCAAACGCGGAAAGACAAAATGATACAATTGTTTGTTCTAATGAAGTCTTCTTGTGTCCAAATAATAGGTGTCTTACGCCATTTGAATTCTTTCAAGCATGAAGTAGGGTGATAAAAAGTGAGGTGTATTGAACTCGGTAGCTTCCTTCCTTCCTCAGATTAGTAGTATTGTCTGTTTTTCTGTATAACTTAGATATTGTCGTTTGATTATTGGCTGTCTGTTCCGTTCTTGCGATTCTTTTACGCGATTAGTTAATTTTTTGTGGGTTTTAGTTTTTGTTTCATTTCACCGTTTTCTTTTTCTTTCTAGCGTTTTAATGACTATTGTCCACTTAGTTCATTGGATTTTTTGTTCATCTATTTAATCACATTTAATTGTTAGCACTCGGAGAAAGATTTTTTATAAAATACACTTCTCATCAAAAAAATCGAAACACTTCCGAAATTATCTTTGTGGCGACAATTAAACAAAAAACAAGCATTAATTCATTATAGAAAAAACATAATTTAGTACCTGGAAGTTTGGCCTTTACAATGGTGTACGAAACTTCCAGAATTTTGTTTTTTTTTTTCAATTTTTATTCTATAAATGAATGGAACATTGTTTTGAGATAAACGTGTGTTTAGGGTTGGAGTACATTTGTCGTGCAAAAAACGCAAAATAACGCATGACTTTAAAATTTTCTGTTTGTAATTTGTTGATTAGGCTCTGTGACGTCTGTTAAAAAGTTTTTTTCTAACACACATGCATACTTCACCCGCAGCAGCCGCCCAAGAAGTGGCATTGCTGGATTCTGGGACTAGTCAGCGTGTTGTGGCTGCAATCTTGCATCTAAGCCTCTTGTCTGTTCATAGAGTGTACCAACGCTATCGGGAGACTGGTTTATTTACGCGCCATCCAGGATCTGGTAGGAATCGGGTCACTTCTGCGTGAGACGGCCGGTTTATTGCAACCGTTTGTTTGCAAAATCGACGCCTTCGCGCTTTTCAACTGCAGCAGCAGCTCCTTGTTGTTCGAAGGGTGACTGTAAGTGGCTCTACGATTTGAAGAAGATTGAAGGAACGTAGAATGGTACCACAAAAACCAGCTAATGGGCCGAAATTAACAACAGACCATCGAAGAGCGCGCCTCAACTTTGCACTTGTGCACTTAAATTGTTCAAACCTACCAATAAGCAAGGTTCTCTTCTCTGACGAGAGTAAAATTATGGAACATCAACATAAGGAATTCTAAACCTTATGCTACCTACTATTAAATGGCATTTAGTATTAATTTAAAAAAAAAACATGTTTTTCTAATAATCCATTCAAAACAAAAACTTGTGAGGTGTTTAGATTTTTTTTGTTGAGCCGTTCGATGGTCTGTTGTTAATTTTGACCCATTAGCTGGCTTGTGTGGTACCAGTCTACGTTCCTTCAATCTTCTTCAAATCGTAGAGCCACTTACAGTCACCCTTCGAACAACAAGGAGCTGCTGCTGCAGTTGAAAAGCGCGAAGGCGTCGATTTTGCAAACAAACGGTTGCAATAAATCGGCCGTCTCACTCAAAAGTGACCCGATTCCTACCAGATCCTGGATGGCGCGTAAATAAACCTGTCTCCCGATAGCGTTGGTACACTCTCTGAACAGACAAGTGGCTTAGATGCAATCTTGCAGCCACAACACGCTGACTAGTCCCAGAATCCAGCAATGCCACTACTTGGGCGGCTGCTGCGGGTGAAGTATGCATGTGTGTTAGAAAAAAAACTTTTAATCAGACGTCACAGAGCCTAATCAACAAATTACAAACAGAAAATGTTAAAGTAATGCGTTATTTTGCGTTTTTTGCACGACAAATATACTCCAACTCTAAACACACGTTTATCTCAAAATAATGTTCCATTCATTTAACGGATTAAAAAAGTAAAAAAAAAAAAAAAAATTGGAAGTTTCGTACACCATTGTAAAGGCCAAACTTCCAGCTACTAAATTATGTTTTTTCTATATTGAATTAATGCTTGTTTTTTGTTTAATTGTCGCCACAAAGATAATTTCGGAAGTGTTTCGATTTTTTTGATGAGAAGTGTATATCATTAATTAAAATTGTTTAGAATTTTTTCCCATTAGTGGAATTTCATCCATTATACTTGTTTCCGCTTCGAATCCCATACGACAATAAACTCGGGGCTTACAGATTACAATAAATAGGAAATAATTAATAAATAATATCTCCTTTGTTGATTATTTTCATGACTTATGTGAAGTGCATGATGTGATGCAGCATTCGTCTTCCAAAAGTAACAACAGATCTGGTAATGCTTTAAACAATGTCGGCATTACACACATTATCCAAAGTTGTAGACTTGTTTGGATTTTTATGCAAAGGCTAAGAATCGTAAGAATTCGATACCCAGAACCTTTTTTTAACGGCAGTTGGAAGTCTGTACCATCCTCACAATTATCATAATATCATCTCGCAGACTCGCAACTGATGACTTACAAACAATCTTCTTTGTAAACGCACTATTATTAGCACACAGAAAATGCTACTGGCCATCCTCACGTATAATCTCATTCTCATATCCTTAACGACAGCCGTGGGGGCTATCGTCGCTATTGTTTTTTTACAGGGTTGTTCTCAACAGATAAAAAAATATTCATAAAAAAAATCTCTCTTATCCACAGATTTACTGGCAGATCAAGCTGCTATGCCTAGAGCCTTGGGCGTTAATCCTGGCTCGGGCTGTCGCCGGCATACCTTGCTCATCCTGCTACATAGTTCTGCCTATATACCTAAAGGAGATCAGTGATATTGACCTGAGAGGAGCATTGGGGTCGCTTCTTATTTTAAACAGGTATGTTTAGTTTTAAATCATCAGGAGCTGATTGTTTCCTTGGAAAGCAACAAAATGTTGTCAAAAGTTACTAGGGGATTATGTCAAGGGAGTTTATCAACAGCATCCTTCTTTGCACTACTAAAAATATTTTAACCACTAATCCCGGAGTCATGACTTATGGAGGTGAGACATGGACACTCAAAGTACGGCTGGTCCACAAGCTTAAAGTCGCTCAGCAGGCTATGGAAACGGCTATGCTCGGAGTCTCTCTGAAGGATCGAATCCAAAACGAAGTGATCCGACAAAGAACCAACGAAGTCGACATTTCCCACAGGATTAGCAAGCTGAAGTGGCAATGGGCCGATCTTAATAGCCGTAGAACCGATGATCGTTAGGGAAAACGTGTTCTTGAGTGGAGACCGTGAATCGACAGACGTAGTATCAGAAGTTAAGTGGAATGACGATCTTTGCAAGGTGGCTGTTATCAGCTAGATGAAAGAGTCCAAAGATCGAGTTCAGTGGCGTGCTTTTGTAGAGGCCTATGTCCAGCAGTGGACTACTATGGGCTGATTATAATAAAGCTCCATTCATATATCCATTCGTTATTGTCTAAGAATCTTTTATTTAGTAGTGGTTGTTTACAGCGTTAAAGGGTCTAGAATAATTCTATCTTATAATAAACGAAGGATTCACGATCTATAATTTATTGATGCAAGGAAAATTAATGTGTTGCATATTTTTTACTGTCACATGATTTAATTAAAGAACTAAGTGTTTGTTAGCGTATTTTCCCAGACCATGAGTTACATAACCTATGACTACTAATCATTTATCAAGACTATCATATGTAAATGACACAACAATATAATCGTTCAGGGGTGATTCCATCATTACAGTTCTAGCTAATATCGGTATGTCAGGATTGCGAGCAAGGTAAACACAGTAAATAAAACCAACATAGACTCTCCACCACTGAGAGTACTTGTATTTGGGTTAGTATTAGTAACATAAACTAATAAACTAGATCACAATATATTACTTTACACAATTATTACAAGATCATAAAATAAGGACAAGCTAGTCAGATATAAAAGGTCAGACTTCGTCAGCTGATCAACACGGAATGCTCTCGCTTCGTCGAATGACCACCGCCTTTATAACCTCGGGTGGGCCGATCCATATCGACGACTACCCTCTCTTGTCAACATTGCCCAGTGCTACCCGCTACCGATAACACGGCCCTCCTGCAAAACACACGTCCTCGTGTGTTGGTGGTTGGTGGTTGACGCACCATCAACCCCATCGTCAAGATTGTGCATCAAGGCCTAACTTCAGTGACACCTTCGGACCTTAAACAGAAACAAATAATACAGTACACATCTCGGCCACACCTGATCACTCATCTTTGACCTCGTCATGTTACTCATGTCTTTGACCAAAGTAAAATGAAAAGCATCCAAAGAATGTTTGAATCGATTAGAGCTTGTTATCCCATCGACGGCCAACAAGCTCATCACCCATGACTTAAACTAGTTGATATTCATTCAGTATCAACCTAGTTCTATATTCGTTCATAACTTCTCGTATCAAACTTACTTACTTACAAACATCCACACATTAGATTTCAACATTCTCACAATAAAATACTATCTCAGATGCCTATTAGACAGTTCTACTTTGGTTAAACATCAAATTTTAGTTATTCAATAAATCATAATAGGTACATAAACACACAATCTCATCATACACAAATTCATAAAATCATTTAAATACATTTACAATATTTTTCAGGGCTAAATATCTCATTATAGTTTTTCACAAAGCCATAATACATAAACACTTAAAATATTTCATTCGTAAAAATCTCATAATTATTCACAAAATCATAACATAATATTATCTCAATAATTTAAAAACTCATAGTACATTTAACACTTAAAATATTCTATGATTAAATATCTCAATTATTCACAATTCATTGTACCAACATATAAACACTTCAAACTCATAGTACGTTAAACACTTAAAATATTTCAAGATTAAATATCTCATTATTCACAAACTCATAGTACATAACAACGATTAAAATAATTCACGATTCATTATCTCATTATTATTCACAAAATCCTACATTCTTAAATATCTCAATTCTTCACAAAATCAGAAAACAAACATCCTAAATGTTTCATGGTTAAATATCTTATAATCATTATTCACAGTATCATAGTACATAATTATAAACACTTAAAATATTATCTCAATTATTCCAAAATCATAATACTTAAGTATCATTTTTCATGATCAAATAGGTATCTCAATTATTCACAAACTCATATTACAAAACTGACATGATTTTGTAAACATAACATTTCTATATTGCGCTAATAGTACAACCTTTTTACAACAATACAATACATTATTATACACTCCTTCAACGAAAACAAGTCAAATTATTCCTTATTTAAAAATGAATTTGACAAATTAATCCCTAACGGAAGCTGTCATAATAATTATCGTCAATAATAAATACAATTTCCTGTTTTCGTCTACAAAAATACATTTTAAACCTTAGATAATGTACCTAGGTACATCATCTAAGTTTTAAACCATAAGTAATAATAACAAACTACTTTTTAATTTCAATAAACTATTTTGCACCATTCTACAACAAGAATTACAACAAAACCAATAAAAACAAATATCAATATTTTCAAAACTTTTTCAAAACATTAATTCAAAACAGAATCAGTCATTTTCACTGCATTTTCATTTATCAATTAATAGCATCACCCGCCTTGGATTTAGCCAACTCATTTGGCATCACCCGCCTGGGATCCTGCTTTATCAACATGGCATCACCCGCCTTGGATCTAGCCATATCATGGCATATCCCGCCTTGGTTCCAGCCCTATAACAATTGCTTCGCCACGTTAGAGTTTCAGTTTTCCCCAGGCGAAGCCTTTGGCCAACCCCGGCTGGCCAAACCGGGCGGTGCCAAAGATCAACCCTGGTTGCATCTCACCACAAACTCTAATACGACTTGCAATGTATTTTCCTACACGAATAAATACAGATGCCGTATTTATTTTCCACGAATAAATACAGATACCATCATATTTATTTTATACTAATAAACACAGATATCATCTCATTTATTTTACACGGATAAATACAGATAACATCTCTTTTATTTTACATGAATAAGCAAAGATATCATTTAATATTTATTTTACACGAATAAATAACCTCTCATATTATATTTCCTTCATCAAAATTCCTTCACACATAATAAAATGGTTGTGACTCACCGGATTTATCACATTTTCTCATTCTCACACTTCTCACCATTGTAATATCAATCGAATAGGTAATCAAGTTTTTGTCAGTCCGTCTACAGGGGATTTTTTTAGCAAAATATTTACATGTGGGTATACAATCATAATGTGAACTGGTTTTTTCTTGTTCCACTTCTGATGTAAATGACACAACAATATAATCGTTCAGGGGTGATTCCATCATTACAGTTCTAGCTAATATCGGTATGTCAGGATTGCGAGCAAGGTAAACACAGTAAATAAAACCAACATAGACTCTCCACCACTGAGAGTACTTGTATTTGGGTTAGTATTAGTAACATAAACTAGATCACAATATATTACTTTACACAATTATTACAAGATCATAAAATAAGGACAAGCTAGTCAGATATAAAAGGTCAGACTTCGTCAGCTGATCAACACGGAATGCTCTCGCTTCGTCGAATGACCACCGCCTTTATAACCTCGGGTGGGCCGATCCATATCGACGACTACCCTCTCTTGTCAACATTGCCCAGTGCTACCCGCTACCGATAACACATACACTATAGGATAATGTATAATATCATCAGATTTATTGTCATAACAAATTACAATGCAGAACGACAAGCCGTGGCGAGAAATAATCGTATGTCCGTAGGTGATAGGGAGTAGGAAACGCACGTAACTAAGGCCGAAACCATGGACTTCGTGCTTAGGGAGTAGAGCCCCAGTTACACCGAAGCATCGTCGGATTCTTCTGGTACCCATGATTTTATTGTAGTATTTGTTCATTAAGCAAGAACTAATAATTTTTAGGAAAATCTCATCTCTTTCCTTCGTTTCTGGACTTCTAGACTCGGCCTCTACAAAATTGCGCTACAATACTAGGTTATCTATCATCAGCACCTGTACTTTCTTTAGCTCGTGTCTGCCCATCTCGCTGCAGTCTAGTCTACCCACTTTCTCGTATCTCTGTTGCTTCTATAAAAGCAGTTTGAGATTCGATCTGCAAATTTTATTTTACCCTATCTTAATTAGGACGAATCTGCCATTAGATATGCAAAAATATCTCGTTTCTTTTATTTTCTATTTTTATATGATACTTAAATATTGGCATTATTTTATTCACTTTGTACATTATTATTGTTATCCTAATATATACAATATAAAACTAAACTACATAGTATAATCTAAAATAAAAACTAACAACGTACAAAATACGTAAGGAAAAAAATAAAACTATTTTATTATGTTTGCCGGCACTAAAGGTACAAATAATAATAAGTTTACATTAATGCAACTGCACGAACCTGCGATTATTGGTTTTTCCTCACAGTTTGAATACTAGATTTTTGCTATTCTAGGTGAATAGGACGCAGAAACAGGTCTTGAATCAAGAGTTCAACATCCTTTAAAAATATAAAATCTGATGTAGACATAAGCACCATTGCATACATATTAACTGTATAGTGAATTAAAACTGTAAAATAAAGAAGATTTTATTGTTTCTGATTGAGTAGTTAGATTCATCAATCAGCCCATTTTTGGCATACAATAATTTGAAGATAATGTGACGAAATCTAGGAATGCATATAAATAAGAATCAAATTAGTTTTATAAGGATATGTTTTTGTTTATTTGTATACACTTTTATTTGCAATTATGTAAATATTGTTTGAGATATAATTATATCAAATTGAGTGATTTTTTGTGAAAAGAAACCTTAATTGTATATGTAGAATCATCTTTCAGAAACCCGAAAGTCTGACAACCGGTCTAACGTTAGGATATCGGCATTGCCCAGTAACTGGGTTGTGGAGGTCTGATGACAGTCGCTCAGTGTGCAATACTGATGTTCAGCCGCACCTGGTTAGACTAGAAGCTGATATCAATATAGTTGAAAAAGGCTAGGCTAAAGAATATTTTTTCTGTTAGGCATTTTATTTATTGTACAGACGCCACACGCCAGCATGTGAAACTACTCGAAACTGTCAAATTTTACCAATCAACTTTGAATCTAATACTTTTACGATAAAGATGAAAAATTAAAAAACATTGTCAGATTGCTAGCTTTATGTGCTGGCGTCTGTACACGAAAATGTTATAACCTGTGGGGTATGTATTGATTTTGAAATTCAACCTGATCATGCATCCGAAATTTTGAATAAGTTGCAAATCTAAATAGCTAGGCTACATTTATTTTCTGACTCTGTGGATTAGCACTAGTTACAAAAAAGCCTAACATTGCTGTTGAGCGGTGTGACAGGCGCGCTACAAATTTTTTATGAAATGACAACCCGTAGCTAGGGAATGTAAAATGTGGTATACCACATAAAATTGCCCTCATTTCCAATGGGAGCTATGTAAAAATGATTGAAGATCACAATAGTACAGATACGTAAAGAGGTACATAATTATGCATATAATACATAGTTCAGTTCAACGAACAGTCTTGACCAGATTGTTTTGTTACGTAATGACCTCTCCGCATCGCTTTTAGAATAATCATTAGATTGCATACTACACTAGATATATATATTAGTTTTTATTAGTACAAAGTTATCTGAAGATCAAGTAATTTACATAGAAATGAATGAATTAAAATCGACTGATACTGATATCACTTTGCACGCAAATGTGGTTCCTTTGATGAACTCAATATGATAACCAGAGATCGGAATAGGTAGAGTATATGTACCTAAACTTCGAGGAAGGAAATAACATAGAGTGGATAATACCTCTTCTAAAATCCCGGAATAATTATAATAATCCCGGGATTTTAAAATCACGAATTATTTATTGGAGTTTATTTCTAGTTACAATTTATTTATTTGAAAAATCATTTAAATTTTTTTAGGTTTCCGTACTAAAAGTATTAAATTAAAGAGCTTTGTTTTACATATTACATAATTTTGTTTTACATTTTACATATTAAATAAAGTTTAGAAATTTCTCCCTTAGGAAGTAATTTATAGTAAGTATGTCACATTCAGTGAATCCGGTTTCGTTTTATATTCCATACAGACTTCACATAGGTAGTTTCGGCAGTTGTCATTAGTTGCACTGACTGCATCTTCATCGTCATCGTCCATCGTCAAGGAAATCCTTTAAGCTGCATTTGGCAGTTGCATAGTTTCCAGTTGCGAGTTGCGACTGGATGTGCAATTCATTTGCAGTTATGGTTACGAATATGAAACGAAATATGATTCACCAAATGTAACGTTAAAAGCTCTCAAGGACTTTTCTTTGAAATTGAAATTCTCACTCATGTTATTGCTTTTTTACTTCCTTCAAATCAAATCAAATCAAATCATTTATTTGTGATTCACAGGTAATAATTAGGTTTTATTTATACAAAGGTCATGCTGTGATCAGCCTCATGGGCATACAAATGTCATAAAAAAAATAGTTTAAGATCATAATTCATTAAAAAGTTATAATCATAATAATTATAGTTATATCCTTCCAGAAACATCGGATACCTGATGAGCTATATCTGCGCTGATGTCCTGAGTGTAAAGACGATGCTGTGGCTTGGACTGCTGGTACCAACTGTAATCTTCTTCATCTTCCTGGCGATGCCGGAGACGCCTGAATACCTGGTCAAGCAGGGCAAAGTTGAAGTGAGTAATCATTATGATGTGATAATATAATAAGGATGAGACTCGTAAAAAAATTTAAAGTTACTCACCCAATTTCTTTGAGGTATGAGATCTACGTCATTGTTCGGAAAGAAATGTGGTCAACATAGCTTGCCGATCAGTGAGTTAAAGTGGCAGTAGTCATGACTGTCAAATGACCTCTCAATGGTCTTCATCGTATACTGCTATCAACGAATAAAGCGTATGCGACATTGCAATTCAGTAATAGCTTTATTAGTTCAGTTTAATGAAATAGATGAGGTCCTGCCAAATCATCATCATTATCCTTTATCCCAATTTATTTGGGCTCGAGGCAGCACGTATTGTTCTACCTTACATCTCTATCAGCCTTCATCTTAATATAAACTTCATTCCCAGCCATATCATCTTTCACACAATCTATCCATGTTTTCTTTGTTCTACCTCTTTGACATCAATAAAATTTATATATTCTGAACAACCCATACAAATTTGGGCAAGAATTTTATCAGGAGCTTTCGAAAAAGAAAAGAATATGACACAGAATAATCGATGAATATAAAAGATAAGATACCGTAATGTGATAATTTTTGCACTAAATATTATGTAAATAGATCACAACCACGTGTATGGAGTATAGAGCAAAAATGTCATTATATATTCAAATCTATTCAAAATTCACAATTTTATCAAGGTCAAACATATAGAATATCCATTTACTAATCATTTATATTAGAATACCTATAATATATATTTACTGATAAAAAGCTAGTTTATACTACTAATCGCTTCCTAGCTATATCGGAACTTAGTTCAACGTAAGTGATTTAAATTCATATTATTATAATTCAGTTCCGTAAGAATTATTGTATTGTTGTCTGTCCTTATGTTAATGATTGCTATTTAAATAATACGATGTAAACAATAATATTGTTTGTATCATCAGTTACATCGATAATCTTGAGTATAAAGTAATCTCGTATTTATAGGATGGAGTTCCATTATTCCATAAGTTGGGTACTTACCTAAACTAGAAATTTCGCAAACTTTGACACTCTGTTTCCGAAATATTCGACGATCATATTGGGTTTTCCGTGTGGAATTTCTTAGTAGCAGCCCGGAGTCTGGATTTGTGCTCGGTTGATGGGCTCGTCCCCTATTACATGAGACTTAAACATAACGGTGAAATGAGGGTCTACTTTACATCTCTGACCAATCTTTGGGGAATACTGGCGTGATATCGTGAATTTTATGAGAAATACGCGATTCCACGACAACGACAAAGACAGACACTTGAACGGGCGGCTAACGCTTCAGAAGCATACAATAGACTGAGGTAACAAGCCTACGCTCCTTCTTTTTCTCTCGTATCCTCAAACTACGAGCTGTACAAGAATAGCTCATGCCATAGTGAAAAGATTAGCCAGTCAGCAAGGTTGGTTGCCCCTGTCTTAGGATTTAGTCAGTGCAACTGCGTGATAACTGCCGTCTGGATGTGCAGTTCACTTGCAGTTATGATGACGAATATGACACGAACTATGTTTCACCAAATGGAACGTTATTAGCCCGTAGGGTGCGGCAGATGTACCTACCTAGTTCGGCATCGTCACTCATAGCGGCTCTTATAATGCGGCCCGTATTACGCCCATAAGCTTCTCTTGAAACCAATTCCAAGGTCAGGTAAACATCACTAACAAGTACTGACTCCAAACGTGGTAACGTTACAGGAAGCCAAGACGGTGTTGGCGTGGCTCCGTGGAGTAAGCGTGGTGGACCGCGGCGTGGAACAGGATATCGAGAGCATCGTGAGGGTCGATAAACAGACGCAAGCAGACTCCAAGTCCGTCTGCAAGATCATTTGTAAGTTAACAAGTATTATTAAGCATTGATTGAGAAGGATATCCTCTCTTAAATAAATCCAGGGTCATCCGGGGGTATAAGGGGTGCAGTGCAACCGGGCATTAAGAGGCGCCGAAGCCAGACCACTGAAGGCTGGCGCCGAGGCCCGAGATATTATTTTATACTCAGCTCACACTTACCTAAATGGTGCATAAATGGCTAGGGGGCACCTGAGCTGGGTCCGCACCCAGGCGCCAGATAGTCTAGAGACGGCCCTGAATAAATCCTCTCTTATGCGGTACTGGGTTTGAAGTCAGAGTCTATCTTGCTGGATGAAATAGCTTTTGTATTACCTACTGCTTCATTTATCTTTGATACTATAAGATCCTGGTTTTTCCCAGTGGTATGACCTCTCCTTCCAGTAGGGAAACTAAGTTTCAATTGGCAAGACATGAATATCCATGGACAACTGAATTGCTGTCCAGTCCATCCTTCTTCAAATGAGGATAGCAGACGCCCTAATAACACTGAGCCAAGGCTAGGTAACACTCTTTACAGATATGAAAGTAGTATGTTGGCGCAGAGCATTTCATTGTCATTCAATTAGAATTTATTTTATTTTATTCTTCAAACGAAAACTGAGAAACCCTCGTTTTTGTGGAAGTGAGGCGAGAATGTTGGGGCCAAATGACTACTATTTTAGTTTGTTTTATTTCCGTTGCCAATCTTGAAGAAAATCAAGCAATCAATAAATTAACATATATCCTTTCTATGCCATATTTGCAAAATAAATCATCTTTATCTTTATGTGTTTTCATTTCTGTAACGGTTTGGACCCAAAACTGCCGATGGATATCCTTATAAGAATACATCACATTTAAATGTGTTTACTTTAAGACACCTAACAAACCGAAGATAATTAACATATAAAATTAAATTCGATTAATATTTATTCATTTGTATTTCCTCCTCCACAGTGCAAGACAAACCAACCTTTAAGGCCTTCATCATAACGCTAATAATCAAGATAACACAGCAGTTCGACGGCTACCTAATAGTTCTGATCTACGCCGGCTTCGTGTTCGAGCGAGCCTCGGAGTCCATCAGTCTTAAACTGAGTCCCAACAAGCAGGTCATCATGATCGGAGTGGTACAACTGCTGGGATCTGTAGTCGCCACCTGTTTTGTTGAGAAGACTGGCAGAAAGGTAAGAATAACATCATAACATTACGCCTCTATTCCCCGAAGATGTGGGCAGATATGAATCACCATCATTTCGCCGGTATGTTTAAGTCCCATGTAATAGGGGCGTCCGTGTGGTGCCGGACGTAAAGAATAGCACTACCCCATTTCTTTCCGTGGGTGTCGTAAAAGGCGACTAAGGGATTCACAAGAGGATGGGCAGCAGCGTCCTCTGAGTACTTTAACAACCATACTGCGATCGCCAACCCGCCTGCCCCGCGTGGCGATTATGGCAAACCTCCTCAACATTGTTTGGGGGAGGCCTATGTCCAGCTGTGGACGTCATTTGGCTGAATGATGATGATGATGGTGAATAGGGGGCGACCCTAAAGACACCAAACGGGCACAAATCCAGATTCCGGACTGTTACTGAGAAATTTCACACGGAAAAACCCAATGACACTTTGCCCGACCTGGTTATCGAACCCAGGGCCTCATGCTCAGCAGTCGCGCTTGCGACAACTAGACGAACGAGGCAGTGAAAAGGTAAGAATCTGTTTTCTATTCGTCATTTACTCTGGATGGGTCACGAGGCACGAGCCTCATCATCAGCCTCAAGTTGAGTCACAACCAGCAAATCATTGGAGTGGTGAAACTGTTAGTCCATCGTAGCTACTCTTTTTGGGGAGAAGACTGGTCGTAAGGTAAGCATATTTTCTTTACAATAAGTGGCACAGTCTTCGTCTACTCCGGCTTCAAGTTCGAACGAGCCTCGGAACCCATCAGCTGCAGAACCCCAACAAGCAAGTCATCATGACTGGAGTGGTGCAACTGTTTAACTGTTAGGGTACTTCTTTTTTGAAGAAAATTGGCCGTAAGGTAAGAATCTCTTGGTCACATCCTCATTTACACTAGATAAGTGTTTAAATGAGCCTCGGAGTCCAACAGCCTCAAACCGAGTCCTAACACGTAACACATGATCGAAGAGATAACATCGCCACTCGTATTTAAAAAAAATCGTGTGGTTCTGATAAGAAAAGACTCTTAATCCACGGTAACACCAGGGTATTATGTGGTGACCTCAAATCAATAGGCCTTCAAACTGAAAATCTAGTTCAACTAACAGAAAGTTCCAGTTGAAGAAAAAATGATAAATGGTCAAAGAGATAGTCAATACATCAGATTGACCCCCAATAGTCCATCTCAAGTGTCACCCAATGATTTGATAACTGTTGATTTTACCTATTAGTCAATATATCAGACCGACTCAAATGTCACCCACTTATTTGATGATTGTTCATTTACCTATTAGTCAATACATCCGATTGACCCGCAGTACCCCAACTCAAATGTCACCCACTCATTTGATAATTGTTCATTTACCTATTAGTCAATACATCAGATTGACCACCAGTACCCCATCTCAACTGTCACCCACTCATTTAATAATTGTTGATTTTATCTATTAGTCAATACATCAGATTGACCACCAGTACCCCAACTCAAATGTCACCCATTCATTTGACGATTGTTCATTTGCCTATTGGTCAATACATCAGATCGACCCCCAGTACCCCATTTCAAATGTCACCCACTCATTTAATAATTGTTGATTTTAACTCTTAGTCAATACATCAGATTGACCTCTAGTACCCCACCTCAAGTAATCCACAATTTCTAATTTTGATTCTTTCTTTAATTCCAGCTTCTCCTAGTCACAACATCGTTCGCTGTCGGCATTGGCATGTTGATCTTGGCAGCGTGGTTCTACATGACTTCATCAGGCTTCTGGCTGCCCGGCTGGCTGCCAGTGCTGGCCATGTGTCTGTGTATATTCGCTGACGCGGCAGGGTTCCAGCCTATATCGTATATTATTATTACGGATCTGTTCACTTTCCAGGTTGGTATTTTTAATAGTTCAGTACTTGTATAAGTGGAACTAAAGAGTTATTCCAAACGAATCACGGTATTCATTGCTAGTTGCATCGGATCACGCAAAAGCTTCCCATCTGATCACGTGATTGGATGCAACTACAAAATTATATTCTCATCGAATTACGTAGGAATATTTACAATAACAGTCACAGGACTAGGGCATGCAATATCGGAGGGTTATCAGTTCCGGAACTGGATCCGATACTGGAGAGCTAATTCCGGAATTCCGGAACTGGTTCCGGAATTGGTAATTTTTTAAATTTTTTTATTTATAATTGTCTCTTTGTCTCTGTTTGATCCACAAAAATACAAAAAAAATGTTTTAAATGAAACAAAGCTTATAATAAATCAGTCTTTTAATGATTTTGAGTCAAAAATTACGCATTCTCACTATAATAAAACCGACAAGGTATATGAAACAAAATAAAATTATTAAACAGTAATAAAAAACATAAAAAATAGTCTCGAAACAGTCTTCTTCCTTTATAAAATTATTGTAAGTAAATCACTCTTTTTAATCATTTAAAGTTACAAATTAGGGGCCGTTCAAGTATTACGTAAGCACTATGGGGGGGTGGTGGGGTCTTTGTTTTGCTTATTTTGGATGACATGGGGGCTAGGGGAGTCTAGATGATGATACGTAATCGATAGTTATTTACTTTTTTACACGAATGGCAACCCTCACATTGTCTATGCTTGAAAACGAAACGCATTTTCGGGGATTCCTGCAAATAATGCATACGTTTAATCTCCATCCTAAATCTATTTTCTTATTTTTAAAATTATGACTATAACATTATAATTATAATAAAAAATACATTTATAATTGAAACTTGTTTACGTAAGCATGGGGGGAGGGGGTAAGAACTTTGCTTACTTTTGCTGACAAGTGGGATGGGGGGTTAAATAATTGTATTAAATCTGCCTACGTAATATTTGAACGGCCCCTTATACATATTTGTTTTAATAAAATCAAATAGAATAAAGAATAAAAATATACGAGACGCGCGCTTGCGGCATATAATGGACCACCCATTCAACTAGTAGTTTGTGGAATATTCCACAGACGTTACATTGCGTGCGTTCAGAAAAATATAATAAAATCAAAATATTAAAAAAGAAGACATGAATATCGGAATTCCGGAATTATTTCAGTCAATTCCGGAACTGAAAAATTAGTCAAATTGATCCGGAATTCCGGAATTACGGAATTCCGGAATTCCGGAATTGCATGCCCTACACAGGACCGTAGCTTAATTTTTCATAACAAAAAAATTAGCAAAACTAATTAAAAACTTCAATTTAAATGAATCATGAGTGGTTGGAAAAAGAAAATCGATGTATATAAAAATGAATCCCTATTTCCCTTGGTCACGGCATCACGCGTGAACAGCTGGACCAATTTCGCTAAATTTGTTTTTGTTGTGTTTGTAATTGTCAGGAGAAGGTTCATAAGAAAGAAAATATTAATATTTAAAAAAAAACGAAACTATCTCAGTATGTCTATATTCTTCATTTGTTTACCGCGTGCATGAAAATGGTTGTAACTTTTTGTTACTATTTTGTTTTTTTTTTGAAGGTAGGTAGTAGGTAGGTAGTAAGTAGGAAAAAGTGCATTGCAACGCATGCCGCATACAGCTAGTACTTAATAAAGTCGTAACGGATCACATGATACGGTGGGAATATAATTTTATTATATAATAGTTGCATCCAATCACGTGACCAGATGGGAAACTTTTGCGTGCTCCGACGCAACTAGCAACGAATTACGTGATTCGTTGGGAATAACTCAACTATAAACCCTGCATTCATATCTTGGCATTAGGTTGGCTGGACACTGATATGCGGCAGAAGCCACAATATTTTCTTTGTAGTATCTGATCTACCACGCGTCTATTGAGCTCAGCTAAAGCAGGAAAAAGAAAGACAAGTTATGACTAAATAATGTTTATACAACAAAGCAGGCCACAAAATAAGGATAAAAAATACAAGGTCGAAAAAAAAATTTGCATTTAGATAAAATCCATTAAAAATGAACATTCTCAGTAAACAAAAGTAATGAACAAATAAGCATACAGGTTTTTTAAAATGTGTAATTATTTATTCTACCTGACCGCGGAACTACCAGAATTTTGCGGTTAAATGTTACCACAATATATACAATCTACATAGATACTGCTGTTCCATAGACCAATCTTCCGGGTTAAGCCACGCTTGCCGAGGTTGGTCTGTGGATGGGTGACCATTTACCATAGCGAGTTTCCTCCGTGCCTCGGAAAGCACGTAAAGCCGTTGGTCCCGGCTGTCATTTGTAGATCTTTGACAGTCGTTACTGTTGGTCAGAAGCCAGAAAGTCTGACAACCAGTCTTACCAAGAGTATCGTATTACCCAGTTACTGGGTTGTGGAGGTCTGATAGGCAGTCACTCCATGTAAAATACTGATATTCAGCTGAATCTGGTTCGACTGGAAGCCGACCCCAACATAGTTGGGAAAAGGCTAGGCAGATGATGACGTAGATACTGCTGTTAATTCACATGATTTAATTTCCATTATACAAGCTTAGTTTTAGTATATACTAAACCTGAAACTAGTTTGTTCAGAATCACTAGGAGAATCAATTGACATATTTTTTACACCACATTATTATTTTTTTCATAAATTTCAATTTTTTTTTCAGTAGGTTTCTACCCATAACATTTGACGGGAATAGACACCTTAAGGCTTGAGATGGTCCGCTCGGACAGTTTCGTTGTATTAGACAACCCCTGCATAGCACATCTCAGGCATTTCACACTTTACTAGGGAACTTAACGCGACATAAACTACGGTGTAACTTGGAGATTTAGTAAAAAAAATACATAGGTATATATTCAGGCAGTTCTGATGAAAATCTTGTTAGGGTGTCTCGGTTTTTGTATATACTAAAAATAACGTTGTATAATATACTAGCTTAGTTAGAAAGGGGCTACTTATCCGCGAGCCACTTTAAATATCACTGATGACTCTTTTAAAGCAACTGTTAAAACTTGAAAATTCCATAATTTTCATTTCCATGCAAAATGATTTTTAACATAGTTTTTTCTAAAATTCTTCATCTCTGCATTAGTTACGAATTCAGAAAATGGAGCTTCTAATCTGTGACCCCAAATAAGACCTAAAATGTAACAACATTTGATCGCAGCTGTGGATAGATAGATTTTAGCGTATTTTTTATGGTGTACAGCTATTTCTCTAAATCTATTGACTTTCGGGGAAAGTGGTAGAACAAAACGATAGTGGTAGTACTTGAACACCCTTTCGAATTAGTCGCTCCTTTCCGAGTAACCTTGTATAAAAAAGGGGCTCGAGGCTGATTATCAACCACGCAGATCATACCATTTGCGAGGTTAAACTGCGCTCTCCGCGGTCAGTCCGTAGATGGGTGACCATTCGCTACACGTCGAGACCCCATCGTGCCTTGGAGAGTTCGTTAAACAGTCGGTCCCGGATATCATACGAATACCTATGACAGTCGTTACGGGTAGTTGAAAGCCCGAAAGTCCGACAACCGTTCTAACTTTAGGATATTAGCATTGCCCAGTAACTGGTTTGCGGAGGTCTGATGGCAATCACTCCGTGTAAAATACTGGTATTCAGCTGCATCTGGTTAGACTGGGAGCTGACACTAATAGGGGATTTACACGGGTCGATTTTCGCTGCACGGTGAAAATCGATTGTCTAAATGACAATTCGACTAGGCCGCAAGTGACTAAAATCGCAAGCCCCAAAGTTGGGTGCCATCCGACTTTGCCGTGCGGCGACAAGCCGCATGCGGCGGGTGACTAAAATCGACCCTGTAAATGGTCAGTTGCAGGCCATCGCCCGCCGCATGAGGTGTGTTCAGTGGTCTCGAACCTACCGATTTTTCGGTATTTCTACCGATATGGGACCGCTTCTACCGAAATACCGAAATGTAAACAATTTCTCACGATTTTTGAGAATAGGAGGTTCTTCCGATTATTTACCGATTTTACACTTTTAAGTTGGCAACCCTTTTCATTTATGTTTAATGTTACGGGAAAGCCCTCAATTCCTTAAATTTTGAGGAATACCCTTGAGTCCTGAGGCTGTCTACTGAATCAATCACTGGTCTATTACATGCAAAACGACTCTTTAATACAGCTAATCGTTATGATTTAGAAATTAATTCGAAGATGACCGCGGCTACGGCCAAAGAATATTGGTATAAAAAATAATTATATGTACCTACTTAAGTGTGATTTTTATAAATTAGTCTGTTAGTTTTTTTTTTCAATAAATAATCGAATTTGATTGAATGTTGTATTTTTTTGTCAAATACCGATTTTGGGTACAAATATACCGATTTTAGCTGGCAACTCTACCGATTTCGCTCTATGACGTTCGAGACCACTGGGTGTGTTTTGCGCTGTGTTGTTCCGCTAGAAATGAACACGTCGCATGCGATTTTTGTTCACCTGTGTAAATTGAGTGGCGATTCGATTTTTACAAGCGATGTGACTGGTGACTTACCGCACGGCTAAAATCGACCCGTGTAAACCCCCTATAACGTAGTTGGGAAAAGGCTAGGTAGAATGAACGGAATAAACAAAAATTATAAATCAAAATACTCTTTCTGTTCCAGCTCCGAGGCACAGTATCAGCGATCGCGAACGTCTGCGCAAAAATGAGCAATTTCGTCCAAACGAAATGGTTCACCATCCTCTGTGAACTCATCGGCATCCACTGGACCTTCCTATTCTTCGCAGCCGTCTGCTTCATCGCCTGCTTCTACAGCGTCGTCTACTTCCCTGAGACACGGCAGAAGAGCATCGATGAAATATACTCCAAACTATCAGGTAAGGTCAAGAAGGACGATAATAGGATTGAATCTGTACCGTAGTTTACTTTTATGGTGTTGTCCTTCAAATTACTCCGGCATATCGCAGTGCCGGATAAAGGCTCTATGCTAGCGGCCTGTAGAATCAATCGTTTAGTTTAGTGTATTGCAGTCCGCTGCTGGATATAGGCCTCTCAGAAGTTGCCACAATACCTGGATCTTCGTAGATTTGTATGCGTAGAACGACTTTGTCAAGTTCCCAAGGATGTGGTTTTATGTTTTCTGTGTCTTCGATAAAATGAGGAAGACAATAAACAAAGATGTTTTCCAAAAGAGGTGAATTGTCTAAAAACGTATCAGAATCTATTTAAGTGATAGTATCAGTAATATCAAATACATTGAAACTAATGTTAATAGGGTATTTGATTGAAAAAATCTAATTAGTCCGTCAAATAGATTATCAAAAAATATTTGACCCGTATTTTTTTTCTTTTGTTACGTAAACCAAA
Source organism: Amphipyra tragopoginis (assembly GCA_905220435.1). NCBI lineage: Eukaryota > Metazoa > Arthropoda > Insecta > Lepidoptera > Noctuidae > Amphipyra > Amphipyra tragopoginis. The sequence continues at coordinate 11,495,112 of HG992011.1, forward strand.
ATTGACGAAGATACGACACTTTTAAAATTGGCAAAACGTCACAAGCAAGTACAATTTGTACTTGCTTTTGACGTCACAAGCCCCCACTCTTGAGTTTTGATGCGTTTTATCGTTCCAAATATTCGTTGATTTAACAAAAGAAAAAATACTGGTCCATTATTTTTCAAAGCTCTAACTAACGAACTAATTAGATTTGCAATTTATTGATGCTGTCAACAAGCCTATTCAATTGGCACATGCAGTAATGGCAGCATTAGATAAAACAAAATCTTCCTTTAATACTGTTATAAGGTGGTCAAAATCGTATCAAATTCCGTCCAATACTTTTAAATGTTACCTCAAATATACAGAAAGATGTCTTTGGGAACTTTTGTTTTCTAATAGCGTTGTGATTTTGTGTGAAGTTATCTAAGTGTATTTAATGTTTTCATTTAGGCCCTTTAGTTGTTACTGTGGGTCACTTGAATACACTGAGTGTATTGTATGTCTGTTATGTCGAACATTTGTTGTGAGATTTTCTTCCAGTGTCAACAAGGTATTTTTAAGTGTATTAATTGTCTCTTTCTGTGACAAAAGAGTTTAGATCTAGTGTCTTATCCGTTACTGCAACTGACTCACAGTTGCAGTAACGAATAAGACACTGGATTTGTGTTTGTATCAGAAGAAAACGTGAATGTCGTGTGTATCAAATAAGATTGTCGTTATTCATATACTATTTAGTTTTGCAAACAAAGGTCTCAATTAAATATATTTCGTTCTTCATAGGCTTCGTAGCTTGTTTCATGACAATTGGTTGAATAAGTATCTAACGACAGCTTCTACGTATACTAGTACAAGTGCAAAAACACAACTTTACAGGAGAGCACCTTAAAGGTTCAAAAGCTTTTAACTTTGACATAAAAACAAAAAATTTGAAATTTTGAAATGGCCATACCATAGGCTCGTATTCAAAATGTTATAATTTCTAATGATTTATGTTAGTGTTAAAAAAGCTTTAGAACATTTAAACCGCTCTCCTGTAAAGTTGTGTTTTTGCACTTGTACTAATATACGTAGGAGCCTCATAGAACGTAGGCTTGAGAGGTTTCTACATCTTATTGGCTTCCAATGAAGTTTTCAAATTGGTGTATTTGTTAAGAGTTAATGAAAGATGATGTCTTGTATTATTTGTAACTTTTTTCGGCTGTACAGTCAGCATCAAATATATCGGGACGAACAGACTGTTCAAAATAATCTGAACAACTAAGAAGATTAAACTATATCTCAATGATACAAGACGTGTTTCAGAATGAACACAGTATACTACATCTGTCGTTCTAACAAGAATATTATCTCATTGAGATAAAGTTTAATTTCTTTAGTTGTTTAGATAATTATGAACAGTCTGTACATCCTGATTGTTTGATGCTGACTAGATATACCTATGACACAAATGAACTTTCGAGCATCAATCAAACTGACAACCAAAATATACACTTTGTTAGAAGGGTGTAATCCTTTAAAAAATCTCTCAATATTTCCGGAGTTATAAAAGTACAGATCGGGTTTAGTCGCGTAAAAAAAGTGGTGCCTCTTAAAGTTTTTTACGCGAGTAGAACCGATCTATACTTTAATAATGTGTACAAATCGCGAAAGTTTAAAAACATTTATTTGCGGAGTTGTCTTACAGCAATTCAAGTGTTTTTAGAGAACTAAATTCATTTTGAAAACAAATAAATGTAAGATAATTTAAAGTGTGCATTAAAACCCAATTTAGTGTTCTACAATAAACTATAGAGTTGTGTATTCTTATGAATTTATTAATATGTAAGTTTCAAATAAGTTATTCACAGTTATAAATATAAATTATTGTATTTTAAACGTCTTCCGTATTTTTAAACTATTTGAAGGACATTTTAGTCAAATGTCAATTCAAAGAACAACTTCTTGTTAATGTTATAATGTTCTTGATTTACTTTCTACGTATCATCTACAAGGTTAGTCAGAAAGGGGGTACTAATCCGAAAGGGTGTTAAAGTACACATAATAATGAATAACTTTTGTTCTACAACTTTTCCCAAAAGTCAATAGTTTAAGAGAAACAGATGTTCAAAAATCTCAAAAAAAAAAACTCAAAAATCTATCCATCCCCAGTTATGATCAGCTGTGTTTACATTTTAGGTCATATTTGGGGTCATGAATTAGAAGCACCATTTTCTGAATTTGTAACTAAAGCAGGGATGAAGAATTTTTGAAAAAAACTAAAATAAAAATCATTTTATTTGGAAAAAAATAATATCGAATTTTGAAATTTTAACACTTGCTTTCAAACAGTCATCAGCGATTCTATAAGTGGGCTTCGGATTAGTACCCCCTTTCTGACTAACCTTGTATATTAAAATTAAAACTGAAATAAAAATAAAATGTATAGCCTCGTATTTACTAGGGTACAAATGTCCCGCGACACGTGTCGCTAGAGATCGAAGTCGAGCGACGTCTCACGACAAGTTGGTAACATGGCGCGACTTAGCCCTTGTCGCTTCAATTGAGTAAAAAAGATGTTTGGACGTGTGTTGCGCAACAATGTGGACGAACGATTTAGTGCTGCAACTAATAGACCTTTATCGATCTAACGAAAAAGATCGCAACAAAGTATCTGGCGACGTTGCGCGATATCGCCCGACGTTGCCTGACTTCGTCTGATATCTCTAGCGACACGTGTCGTGGGACATTTGTCCCCTAGTGAGTACGAGGCTTAATAGTAAAACAAAGATGGCGACAGAACAACTATGTAGTTCAGTAGCATTAAATTGATAAACAACATAAAATATTGTATTGGATCAACTGATCGACCAATTGAATTGAATTGTTTACTTCAACAGTTTAATTAAATAATGGAAATAGCGGCTTTTCTATTTGCCTTTCGCTCAATGACAGTGTGTGTGAGCGAGAGGCAGATAACGAGAACAAAATCAGGATTGTCATTTATAAGTAATTCAATTATCTCAGGGGGCTATTACACTATCATATATCTAGGATCAAAGATCTATGATAGTGTAATATCCTCTTATGGCCTAATTTGTGAGCTGCTTCTAAGGGTCGGTTTTGTGTCAATGGCGATGGAAACGCAAAATGAAAAGTAGATGGCAGCCAGCACCTCTGGAAGTACCAATTACAACCAATCAGAATGAGTTAAATTGTCAGTAGCTATAATGTCAAACTAACTTTAACCAATGACATTGCTTTGGTACGAGCGATGGTGGCGCCATTAGTTCCCCAGTTTCCTACCCCATTGAGATACTGATTTGATCAATTAAAAGAAAAAGTTTTGTCATATCTATGAAATTCAGATAACGTTTACATAATTATAGACTTGGGATACTGGTCCTAAGTAACTCGGTTGCATATTGCTACAAATCGCGTTGTTGCATTTCTCGAACTTGCTATTCTGAATTGTTCGTGATCCTAAAGCGAGCGTTATACAGGCAAGTAACGGAGCGGAAGGTAACGGAGTGGGAACATCCTCACAATCGCTTTCAGATTTGCAGATCAACAATATTCTGTTTTGATTCAGGTCAAACCTGAATCTTTAAAACATAAACAAAGTGAAATAATATTGTGGAACTAGCGAAATGAAAGCAATTTTGGGCGTGTTGATTAGCGTTTAACCTAACTTGATCAGAGAAAAACACTAAAATGATCAGCGAAGAGATTTTTGAAATTAGGTGAAAATACGTTTTTTAAAAAAATAGCCACGTTTGCATTTCTAACCTAACCCTAATCGGCTCCTGATTTTTCTCGTTGATCAAAACTGATTCCGCTGAACAAATATTAATTTCACTGATCAATAATTAGTTCCCTTACTCAATTGCACAGCAGGTTTCGCCACGTTTTCTGTGTGACGTTTACTTTATATTGACATGTATGTACAGTTAATTACTCAAGTAATAAATTACCTAGGATCTGTAATGTAATGTTTCTTTTAATTGGGATCAATAGCACCTACCTACTTGTTTAATCAACATTGGAAATAAAAAATAAAATCTTGGTTTTACAGCGTTATTTATTTTTGTAGTTGACTGTACCTACTTGTTATTAATAATATTAAAATTAAAATTGTGAATATATAATTTTATTTATGATTTACGAGCCATGATAATGCAAATTTATTAGTTATTATTTATAGAATAATTTTAAAATATAATGTAAATATTTTTTTCAAATGTAATGTGCCTTAAATGTAAAGGTTTAGTTCTTAAAAACGCCACCAGTGTTGTGATTGACAATAGCGGGATGTGAGACCATTGTAAATGAAATGGTGTTAATTTATTTAGATAAAGTGTATTTATTTTAAATTACAAGTGATTATTGATTGCAAAAAATGTTTTATTCTTTTTGATATTTATATCAAACTACTTGACATTTTCATTATAACTTTACATTAATTTATTAAAATATAATAAATAATAAAACTAAGTTGACATAGTTACAAACTCTGCAGGAAAAATGACAAAACATTTAATGACAAATTAAATTCTACCTACTCTCACTAGATGGCGTTAGTCACTTTAATTTATAAAATAATTCTGACCGGCTCCTTACAGGAGAGCCGTCGTGATGATGCGTTATGTCAACGCACAAATTATTAATAAAATGTAAATATGTGATAGTGATAATAATTTTAAAATAATATATTGTAAGATAAAGACTTGTTAATAATAAACAGTTATGAAACATATGTTTATTTTTTTTTATTCAAAAAAACTCTACAGTACCTCCTCAGTTAGTTTTATTAATTAGGTATTTTGGTTCTTCTACAAAAAAATAGACAACAGTGAACAGACCAATGAAATATTTAGTATAATGCCATAGTTTTAAAATTATTCATTAAATAGAGACCGCACTACTGAAATGTGACGTCATAATTCGAATTGAAGTGACTTGACATTATTCTATACAATGTCCATTTTAGTCGGAGAGCTGATGACGAATTTGGAAAAGATATTTTAGGCAATTTGAAACTATGAAAAGCTTTAGGTACAGTCAGCATCAAAAGTAGCTGAACTTTGAGCGTTTAAACTTTGCATTAATTAGATAACTAATTGAAAGGAAGCAAAAAATTTAAGGCATACTTAGAGCTATATCTAGCAGCTCTAGGTATCTATTAAACTTTTTGTTTTAAAACAATTCGTTTTCTAATTAATGCCAAGTTTAAAAACTCTACTGTTCAGCTACTTTTGATGCTGACCGTACCTACCATAGCAAAATAACCAAACGCTCTTCCAGGCTCTCGATTCCAGATTCACCAACATTGATAGGTATAAGTAGTACAGTTTTTTATAGTTTCGAATTGCCTAAAATTCCTTCCCCAAACTCGTCACCAAGTCTTGGACTATTTCGTGCAACAACGACAATAAATACTCCCTCCAAAAACAAAAAAAAACGTAGGTATTGGTCTTTACCCTCTATTTTTTAACGATTTTAATTTTTTTTTCATTATCGTGTCCATCTTAAAATATTACTATTTTTTTCATTTTTTAAAGTAGTCAATTAGGTAGGTACCCAATTGTATTTAATTAGGTACCTTTGCATCCAAAATCAGATTTTAAAACAAGCGCCTACGCTAATTAGTCCAGCAAGAATTTATTCTTATTGCAAGAGTACTTTGAGCTGATCATAGCTAATAAGTATGCATAAGGCGCCAGGCCAGTACCTTCATTCAACCAAACGTACGCTACTGATCATTACGTAAAAGTAATAACCCATATTACTTTACTCTTTGTAATAACCTCTATCGGCCGATACTTATTAAGTCGATTCCCCCCGCGAAAGTGGTCTAGTGGAAAGTCTGGATTCGAAGTTTTAGCGATAAGTAATAAAAACGGCCGTTTTTAGCATTAATTAGGTACTAAAACTTCTAACCTAGGATGTCTAGTGTTGTTTTTTGGTGTTCGCCATAAAATTCAATTTTTAAAATAATCGAGTTGTCGTCACTGTGATTTCGAAACTGTTGGATGCTGTGGTCACCTTAGGATGTACTTGCAAGATAAACAGTAATGTAAGAAAAAAATTAGCAACCTTCCTACACTGGCCTCATTCGCAATGACATAATCAAAACGCAAATAAGACGGTGGCATTACCATCCTAAGTTACCGTCCGAATGTGCAATCGGTAAATCAGGGTTTAAATCAGTGCCACCATTAACTTTATCTCGTGTGGGGCTATATAAAACTTCCTCACCGCACACTGGGAGTAGACGCGTGTGGTAAGATTCAACAAAACCTAGCACGCGACGTGGTAGGATTAAACGGTCCGACTGGCTGGCTACCACACTCACACACATTTAAGTCTGGCGCCAAGCAGTTTACTGTGTTCCGTCGTTTTTATGTGAGAGCCAGAGAGGTATTGAGGAATCCCTCTATATCTCTGTTAGTTCAATTCGTGTGCTCCGTCGACGACCCTGTTTCCTATTGCCATAAGATGCGACCAGGGTCAAATACAGCCAAGACGAATTAAAAAAAGAAAGAAAAAGATGCCTCAGAATTGTCTATGATTAGATGGAGCACACGAATCCAAGTAAGTTATAGAGTGATTTCCCTATACCACTCTGGTTCTCACATACACACGACGGAACTGCTTGCCACCGGACCTATGAATGGTAGCTTGCCAGGCGGACCATATAGATCCTACCACCAAGCGTGCTGGGATTTGATTCACTAAATGTGACCTAGTTGTGGAGATCATGGGGGGCTACCCCCATGTTATCCACAACGTAATTCTTCGGGGCGTAGCGATAACCTAAGACCGTTTGTCCACCGCCGCCGTCACCGAGAACGAGATGACGTTGCCGAAGAAGCGATACATACATTACTATGGCTGCGTGTCCACCGCACGTCCATCATCCGAGCGCCGTCATCCCGACCACCGAGATTGTGAGTAGTTCGGCACTACCGCTAGAACTCGGCTGAGATCGTGACGGACCGAAATGCCGGCAATACAAAACGCGTCTGCTCTTGTCCACTACATCCGAGATTGACGGCGCCGGTGCACGAATTTTTGTCTTATATTGGGAACCACCGAGCAAGTTGGTAGGCTTTCAGACAGCCGACAGTATTGATGACATTATAATAATAAGTACCCGAACCAGGCTAGACAGCGTGGTGGACTAAGTCCTACTCCTTCTTAGAAAAGACCCGTGACCAGAACTGGGACAGCATTGGACTGACTATGCATAAACTAACTTAAATATTTATTGATATTTTTTTAACTGCCTCTTTGATCTAGTGGGCGCAAGCGCGACTACTGAGCATGAGGTCGGTTACGATCCCCAGCCCGGAGTCTGGATTTGTGCCCAGTTGAAGGCAATAGTCTCGCCCCCTATTACATGGGACTTAAACATAACATCTGATGTACTATACTCATCTGCGCTACCCTGCAGGGTATACAGGCGTGATGTTATGAAATATTTATGATAATGATAAAAAAAAACATTATATTTTTCTTCAAACGTTCCTGTACTTTGTGTACGCACATGCTTAAGGTGTCACTAGAAACCACGGTGCTGTCAGATAGATTAATTTGACAGACAGCTATGTCATTCCAAGTCATCTCAAATTATCAAAATGAAAACATCGTTAGTTAAGATAATTCCAAGTCAAAACAAAACAAATTGCCCAAAATATTCTAGTCTATGATTTGCCTAACTACAAGCGATTAATAATATTAGATGCCATAAACAATTTAGCACAAGGATATCTGAGATTCGCTATCGAGGTTAAGACCTTAACCCTGAAGACCTAGAGATACGTATGCAGTGTAATTCACGCCTCTGGCTTTTAAGAGGAAAATAAGTATATGAGGAAGGAAAGATGTATTTTCCTAAAGCCTTTCCTTTCCTTCCTTGTTGGTTTGGGAGTGTTACGAGCCCATTAGCTGGGCTCGGGTCTCTTCTCAGAGTGAAAAGGGTTAAGACCTTAGTCCAACACCACCAACGAGAGCTTTATGGAGCCCTCTTAGGTGTGCATGTTTCCTCACGATGTTTTTCTTCACCGTTAACGAAGTGATAATCAAATTCTGGTAGCTTGGAAGTACAAGAAAAACATACGTGGCATGAGTTATAAAGCTGGCTTCCCACGATGCGTGGTAACGCGCACCGGTTGTGCGTGGTATCATCCGTAAAATCACGCACCGTGGGAAGCCACATTATGAGGGTGATGTGGATACGGCGCACTGCTCCGCATGCGTCCGCGTTACCACGGACGAGTCTCTTCCCATGGTGCGTCGGTGCGAACTCGTGCGTCGCAGTGCGTGCTATCACGCACCGTGGGAAGCCGGTATAAAATTAGCTCATCCCGTGGTGAAAAGATTACCCCGTCAGTAAGGTTGGTAGCCGGGCTAACTGCCCAGGGTACGCCCCGGACGTACGTAAGTATATTCCTCCTCCTACGGAGACTCTTTTGACTACCTATTTTAATGCTTGGAACCCTGATGACATACGAGTAGAACCTATGTCTCATGATGGTAATGCCGATATTTCCAACGTCATAGGGAATATCGGGATTAGGAAAATCCGCCTGATCATTTAACTGTTGAAATGAAATGAAATTATTTATTCTGCAAATTGGATATTTAAAATCACTTTTACATATCGGTTTGTTTTTTCAATGCTAGGTGTCGTCGGCGTTCCCTATCTGATTACCTCTGAGAAGAAAGGCCGAAACAAACTCAGGGGTCAAAGTCTCTTATAAAGTCCAGACGTATTTTCTTTAGCAAAAAGTGTGAAGACAATGCAGGGCAACGCCTGGACTGGCCTTTTGAGGGAAGATCCAGAGCAGTTTGAGAGGAACAGTCCCAACAAATGGCACGTATGCATCAGCCATCGTGTAGCTCAACCCTGTGTTTTCTTTGGATTCCGTCCGTTTGCTATTCACTCTATTTAATATATCGATGGGTCCTATGTAGGTATAAGGGCTAAAGTGGCATTTTTGTTATTTCTAATGTGAACTAAATATATACAGTTAAAAAGTTCAAATCACTTGAAATGCCACTTTGCCCCTTATACATAGGACCCATCGATATCTAACATTAGACAAATTAAATAAGACCCATTTTAGCAAGAAATTATTTAGAAATAAGCAACATGTTTGCTTCCAGCAGGGATTCAACACTGTAATAGGTATGCTTTTATGAACCCAAGATGAGCTGAAACTTTAACTGATGAAATAATTTAAAAGTATACTAGAGGTCGCCAGCGGCTTCGCCCGCGTGGTTGTCGTTTATCGCGTATTCTGCATTTTTCTCTACTATAATATGCATGTATTATACCTATAAACCTTCCTCTTGAATCACTCTATCTATAAAAAAAAATCGCATCAAAATCCGTTGCGTAGTTTTAAAGATCTCTAAGCATACATAGGGACAGACAGCGGGAAGCGACTTTGTTTTATACTAAGTATGTAGTGATTCGGCACTGGTCACTTTTTTTTTTTTTGTTTTTAGCCGTGATCATCCCACTGCAGGGCAAAGGCCTCCCTACCCTCCTTCCACTCCTCTCGATTTAATGATTTCTGTGGCCAATCCTTCCAATAAGTGTCTAACTCGTCCCGCCATCTCCTTCTGGGTCTGCCGCGACGTCGTCTAACGTTATGTGGGCTCCACTCAGTGGTGAGTTTTGCCCACAGCTCGTCCGACATGCGGCAAACGTGACCAGCCCAGTTCCATTTTAAGCTTGCGGCTTTCTGACCAACGTCGGCGATCTGAGTTTTGGAGCGCAGTACACTATTCCATAAACGGTCTGATAACCGGAATCCTAAGATACTGCGCTCCATGGCTCGCTGGCAAACCACGAGTGCGGACTTCTGATGTTTTGTCAAAGACCAAGTCTGAGCACCGTAGGTGAGGATAGGCAGAATACACACGTCCATGAGTTTTTTCTTAAGGGTGAGAGGGAGGTTACCCTTCATAAGATCTTTCATGGACCAATAGCTCTTCCAGGCGTTTTCTGTGCGTCTTTCAACTTCTTTACTGGTCACTTTTGTCTAATGTTATTTTAAATTAAATAAAGGCGTTGTAAATATATTTTCATAAGACTACCATACCAAAAAATACAACCTCGTTCCCAAAATAAACAATTAAATTATCCCAAATCTAACTCATGTCACACAGCGTTTAGGCATAATTTATTATTCTTATAGTTTGGGTACAAAACGGGACTAAATTACGATTCCATTGTCTTCTCGAATGCATTTGTCATTTGTTCGCGGTCCACGATCATGAGTCATCAAGACCCGCCTTAAATGCTTCGGGAAGTATTCGATGCTTGGAATTGTTTGATATAATAAGTTAAGGTTGAAGATGTGATACTATTAGAATAATAATTACTAATGATCGCGCTTTATTAAAGAAACTATGCTCAACAATACGCAATTCGGTTGAGGATGGCAATAATAACATATGATATTTAGAGCTATTACGCACTGTCGGTCGCCGGAAACTTAAGGTTACAGCTCATTAGAACCACCCGGCACCCGACCCGCACCGCCTCATCGCTCGGCGTCCACTCGTTGTCAGCAGGTGGTCCACGGGTGGACGCCGCATTATCACTAGTAAACGTCGCGTGGTCAACCAGAGGTCCTCGCGCGGTCACCGAGTGGACATCGCGTGGTCAACCAGTGGACCTCACGTAGTCAACGAGTGGAAATCGCGGGGCCCACGAATTTCCGAGTAGTCTGTCAGCCATTGGCACCAGGTCTATACGTGTTTTTGGTTATGTCAAATTTTACCAAAATTTGACATATTAGTATATTTTTGAACTTCTCGATAAGTCTTTCTTGATTCATTTTGAAAGCAAAAACCATACGTCCGACATGTTAGAAAGAAGGACTGGAAATGACGGGTGGGTGGGGAGCGGCGCATCGCTGACGTATTGTCCTCGCGTGAATCACTCGCGGGCCGCGCGCGGTCGTTTCGATGGCAGCGCGCGGTTCACTCAAGGCAAGCATGCGAGCAGCGAGTTGTCACCGAGTGGTCAACTCGTCGTCCGCGCGTGGACGGCATACGCCCGAGGCGATCCGGTGACGTTACGGAGTTGATGTAGTGAGCGCACATCCATACAAATTCATATAAAGAATACGAACCGCACGAGGCGAGGCGATGCGGGTCGGGTGCCGGGTGGGTCTAATGAGCTGTAACCTTTGGTCTCTCGGCGACCAAAACATAGGCAACTAGGCCAGGAGACCAAACCGAGCGTAGTGTTTCTTGTACATTCGTGCAGAATGGACGTCGAAGAAGCTGCAATAGTATAGCGGTACTAATTATTTAATTGCTGCACCGGTGGACGTCATCATGTCAACGCCGGCTTTCGCCAGCGCTGTGGCTCTGTCTCGCACGAGTCATAGCATTATGCTGAGCGATGGCCGTATTGCGTGGATGTGATGCATATTTTTCCCAATAGTTTATTTGTGGTTTTGTGTATAGTTTTTTTTATTTTTGTGTGTCAAATAAATATTTTTTTCTTTCTTTCTTTCAATTATCTATACATATAATAAATCTGTAGACATGGCGTGTCTGTACATAGCAAATATTTTGAAAAAACCTGGTTGGGATGTTAAACTATAACCAATAGAACCCATTTTTAACATTTTTGGAATTTTTGTCTGTTTGTCTGTTTATCTGTTTGTCTGTTTATCTGTTTGTCTGTTTGTCTGTTTATCTGTTTGTTTGTTCAAGCATCACGTAAAAACAACTGGTCCAATGTTGTTGACTTTTATTAATAAATATTGTGCTTATCTCCAAGTAACATATGTTTTTTGTTTCATCGCAATCAGTTCACGCAATCAAAAGTTATGCGAATTTTAAGTTTTCTAGAAGAACTTAGCATGTATTTGTGTATACCATTTCTTTTCAATAGATGGCGTTACGTGTATCAAATCACGTTGTGAGGAAATATAATCAACGAATATATTACTATTCTCAGTCTACGGAATGTCTATTGAAATGCTATCCGAAGAAGGTACTAACTAAGCTTTTATAAAAAAAAACGATAGATAGATACGATAGAAGATAATGTTATTTAAAATTTATTAGGTACCTATCTATCTGAATGGCAGTGGAAGAGAAATACATTCAATTTCATAAGCGAGTGTAGGTATTCTAAATTTTTTATTGTGCATGGCAATACGATAGATTAATTTGAAATACTCATATATTTTATAATGAATACTTAAATACGTATTTATAAATCTATTTACTATTAATAAAATTCAAAGTGCACTTTGTCTGTAATTAAATATTTTTCCAAAATTTCGATTCGGTGGTACTATACTATCGATACAGAAACCATAACATTTTTTTTTAGAATTATTGTGTCTGTTTGTCTTTCCGTCCGGACATCACGTAAAATCCCGTGGATGGATTTTAATGGGACTTTCGCTGATGTATTGCGTAAAGAGCGACAATTTTGCTGGTTATCATCACGCTATTGCTCATAGATGCCGAGCAACGGAACATTATTTCCATATACTGCGTAGCTGTAGACAGAAGTAAGTGCTGCAGTGAACGGTCGCTGGCTCAGTGTCCTGCGTTAAAACCTTAAAAAAATACTCTTTTTGTAATTTTTTTGGAATGTTTTTATATATTTTATTTTGTTCATTGTTGTCAGAACTATTCAAAGCCTGTCATCGCCGTTTTATTAAGTTTATTTAATAATGTATATAATATAATAAATGTAATGTCCCAAAACACATAGCCATGAAGGGAAAGTACTTTAAATATTAAAAATTGCAAATTTCACTCAAAGGTGACTTCATTTTATTTTTAAAAGTAAGAAATATTGCCTGTACTGATTTTTTTGCCTGAACCGGGAATCAAACTGACAAAGCTATACCATCCGGTGGCACCTGTTGATAATATCTTTATGGTCAATAATCAGGATCAAATCTCTCCAACAAACACACTGTCTTAAATTGAACGAAGTGGAAAAAATAAGAACTACTTAACAACAATTATTAATCAGTGCTTGAATTGATATGTACCTAAGTTAGTCAATTTTCGTTTTATGGTCTTTCATCAATTTCAGACACAATGTATATTGGAGCGATTTGATCCGTATTATTGATCCTATCGATTGGTGAAATAAAAATACAGATGATATTTTTTCGCATTTGGGTTGGTTCGATTTCCAGATCAAACTTTTTGAAATCTTTGAAAGCAGTACCTATTTCTAAATTATAAAAATAAAATGAAGTCTTCTATAGGTGAAATTATTATATATTTAAAGTACTTTCCTGTTCCACACGTCGAATGAAATCATTTTATAGACTGCACTGTGTAAAATATTTTGATTTAGTTCGCCGATTGTGACTAGATGGCGTTGTAGCCATTTTTGTATCGCCATAAGGTTTCGTTACATTATCACAATAAATATCAATATTCAATTATAATCTATTTTAGCAAGGAAATGTATGGAAATAAGCAACGCGTTTTTAGTATTATGGTTATATGAACCTTTACGGTCAATCAAGAAGAGCTGAAACTCTACCTAAAGAAATGGTTTAAAAGATATAAGTGCCTTGGTGGGACACCTTTGTCTATTATTACAATAAATGGAATACATATACACTATTTAGTTGCTGCAACACAATGTTGTTTTCCGAGTTCCACGCGGACGGAGTCGCGGGCACAGCTAGTTAATAATAAAGAGGAATCCCCCTCTGGGAAAGGCGTTACCTCACCATGAGATTAACGTAAAACCGGAGGGAACATTAGACTAGCTTTCTACAACCCCATCATATAATAAAAAATGTGTCATGAGGTCTACTGAAAAGCTTACAAACCGCAGGACAGCTTGTGGCGAGCTGTAGGTGAGTGGCGACACTGCGTACCTTATTACCTCAGAGAGTCGGTCAGGGCCTCGTCTTCAGTTTCCCTTTATTGGCTGGCTGGAGTGGAACCCCAAGAGTGCCCGCAGGATTCTCAACTCTGGCTTGCCTTTATCGGCCGTCCAGAGGGGGGCCGCCAGAGCTATATGCTCGGAGGTGGAAGTGTCTAATGGCGTAATAGCGGGGAAACCCACTCCGGGTCTTTTAGACCCGCGACGGCGAAACCGGGGCCACACCTCTCTACACCTCTAGCCGCTCACACGTCTGTTGCCCTCTTCGCCTATATACTGGCGGCTTTTCAGGGGGCCCAGCTAGTGAGCTGGCGAGTCACCGTCTGCCAACACAATTCAATTTTAAATGTTGAAAGTCAGACGCCGTTTTCTTCCGGCAATAGAAGTTATACAATCCACTTAACACCCCTTCCCATAGACAAGATATTTTTCACCATATTTTACAATAGTCTTGCACCCACTTGAGACGGTCCATGACTGTACTCCAATAGTGCATCCGTGGATAGTCCTCGGTTGGTTCCCCACCCCATTTTACATTAAAGTTCTCAAAGGGGCCTCTGCGCGTTGGACTTGTGTCGCTAAAATCCATCTATTATCAGCTGTGATCAGCTGTGTTTACATTTTAGGTCATATTCGATGACACGTATTAGAAGCTTTATTTTCTGAATTCGCAAAGAAAGCAAGGAGTTCTTTTAAATAAAAACAACAAAAAATTTATTTAGAAAAAAAAAATCTAGTCCTTAAAAAGTCTTACGTTGCTCAAACGTGTTCAAACATTAAAGTACCCATCGCGGCAATCACGGTAAAGTTCCCGGCAAATAACTTGAACCATCATGGCGCCGACTGTCCGCAGGTCCCCTCTAGTGTATTTGGTGGTGTCTTTTTTTAAAGACCAATGACGTTTTTTATTTGATGCATTTGAATTGTAGTCCATTCAGACCATGGTCTAAATAACGTTTGTTCTAGCAAAACAACCAATTAAGTAAATGTCAGCGTGTCTATGTATGTAAGTAACTCTTGCTTTGAAACAGTCATCAATGATACTAGCCCGTTTTCGATAAACCTTGTATAGGTATACAAGGTTAGTCAGAAAGGGGGTACTAATCCGAAAGGGTGTTAAAGTACACATAATAATGAGTAACTTTTGTTCTACAACTTTTCCCAAAAGTCAATAGTTTAAGAGAAACAGCTGTTCAAAAATCTCAAAAAAAAATCTCTAAAATCTATCTATCCCCAGTTATGATCAGCTGTGTTTACATTTTAGGTCATATTTGGGGTTATGAATTAGAAGCACCATTTTTTGAATTTGTAACTAAAGCAGGGATGAAGAATTTTTGAAAAAACTAAAATAAAAATCATTTTATTTGGATTTTTTTTTTATCGAATTTTGAAATTTTAACACTTGCTTTCAAACAGTCATCAGCGATACTATAAGTGGGCTTCGGATTAGTACCCCCTTTCTGACTAACCTTGTATAAATCTTAGCTAAGACTTGTTTAAACGTAATACGAAACGGGAAGGACAAAAAGTCACAATTCATGATAAAATTACGTGAACGTAATGACCGGAAAAAGCTGACGGGATGACCCGCCATTAATTATCCGTCACATCTATGTAATTTAGCTAAAAACCAATTACTGTCTACACCACACGAGTACCGACTGGTGCCACTGAGAAAACCTGTAATTTTTTACAGCGGGTTTTTCTTTATCTATTGCAACGGTTGGTACCTAAGTACCTTTAAGGTCATGGCACATTATATCGGCACCGCAACTGCACAGCTGCAGCATGGGGCGTCGCCTCGAATTTCGGCTACGGCTAGCCGTCAGCGTGCTAACTACGCGTCGTCCGCGAGGTGCAAGCTCGCAGTCCACGCGCCGGCCGCGAGGTGCAAGCTTGCTGTCACCGCGAACACAGTAGTTATATGGCATTTGTGATTGAACGCCTACACTTACACCCATCTAGGACTTGCACGATTTCATAACGACGTTGTTTCGCTGGCGACTCGGAGTCGGCGCGCAGTAAGCACGTGGTCGGCTCGCTTGCAGAGCGCAGGCTGCGGGTCGAGTTGTATGGTAGCGGCAAGCGCGCTGACTGCTCGCCGTTGGCTTTTTCATATTGACATTATGAAATATATTATACGACACACGATTTAATGCTCTAATTTGAATGACATGTTAATTGCAGGGTTGGAGCGCAGCGGTGCCGTTGCGGTGCTCGTGTAATGTGCCATAGTACTATAATCTTCTACGCACCCCCCAAGGGGCGCGAGGAAACAGGCAATTTGCCATGACCCTTAATCGTTAGTTTTAAATCCATTATACCGTCAGTTTCACCGTAAGGTGAGTCCTGACGTTTTTCTACAAAACGTTACCATACAAAACCACATAAAAAAAAAAAACCATTGATGGTGTGGTAATTTGAGATGGGGCATGAAGGGCAGCTACCTTAACCATTGTAACTACACGAAAACGTTCTTAGGAGACCACCGTTAACTTTTTGAATAATATCTATCTGCATTCAAAGATTTAAAAAAAAACAGTCAGCGAAAAAAAGGGCAGTTTTCACGAAACATATAATGATGCCAATCGATCCTATTTCCCATAACGATCAAAAGACTCTTCCGGACCAACTGAGGTCGGAGTACTAGAAACGCTTGAAATTGCAAAAAACTTATTTGAGATGGGGTAGTAATAAGGCCAGCTACCTTAATCGTTGTGTCTACAGGAAAAGTTCTTACGAGATGTACCATAATTTTTAAAAATATTTCGAACTTTATTCTGATTTAACGTTAAACTATTGTTAATACCTTTTATCATTTATTTTAATTTTTTATCTTTATGTTTACTGCTGTATACATGCAGGCGACTCTAAATGGTCGTGACGGTATTAATTTACTGCCATTGTCATCAGGGACCCTGCAAGATGGTCTGAGGCCACGGGGCAGCAAGTTATCGAGCCCTTTATAAGGGCTCTTTAATCTTGTCGGGGGCCCTTAAAGCTGAGGGGGGCCCCTAACTCAGGGCGGTCTTAGCTGAGGTGGTGCTAAGCTGGGAGGGCCCTAAGCTAAGGGGGGCCCTAAGCTGAGGGGCCCCGGGGCACTGTCTCGGCTGCCACGGTGGAAGCTACGGCTCTAATAGTCACCGCGTTTCGTGATCGCATGTTGTTATTAGTTAAAACGAGGACGGAACACGCATAGTGTGACCTGTTGCAATTTGTCAATAGCAAAACCTTCACCAAAAACCGGCCAAATGCGAGTCACGCCAGCGTACTGAGGGTTCCGTACCTTGAAAGAACACGTGTATTTTTTTTTTTTTAGATCTACTCTCCAAATTTTTTTTGTAAAGGTATTTTACACAACAATATTTACAGACTCCGTTTTATTTTTTCTGTAATCTATACATAAACCTCTATCAACTCGATTTATTCCAGATTTTTCACTTTGCAAACTTCGAAGATAATGGTTGAAAAGTATTTTTACAAAAAAAAAATCATAAGTCAAAAACTACGATGGCATAAATGAAAATAAAAATATATTTTATAATGTGCAAATGAAGCCCTTTATATTTATGATACAACTAAACTAGACCTAATGACTCCATTTTAAAAATACCAACCCGCCACTTCGGTCCCTCTTGCAATTAACTTAAAATATTTTTTCAATTCTATAATTTGCAATGTAGAAGAAAAAGCATTATTAAAAACCGGCCAAGTGCATGCCGGGCCACGCGCAGTAGTAGGGTTCCGTAGTTGCACAATAATGCGGACTAAGAAGAGGGCTTAGTAATTTTTCAATGGAATTTGTTAAAAAAAATTACTTTTCCGGTTGGTCGACTATTACTCGTAAACTTGTAAAGCCTACTTAGCTGTGATAGTTTTCCTTTTAACGTCGTTGTATACAGGGTGTTAACGAATTCGTGTAATTCCTTAAAACCACATGATCTACTACTGGTGTAGACAGGCCCCGCACATGCAGGGGTTTACATGATTAAAAAAAAAAAACTTTTTTTTTCATGCGGCTTTGTTACCGATATTATCTAACCTAATAAGGATTCAGTAAAAAAAATAATTATTTGTGTGAACATTTCGATGCCACGCATAAATTAATGAAAGTACGGCGACGCGGCTGGCAGGAACGACTAACGCGATATCGCTCTTTGCAGTCAGATAACTCAAGGCTCTAAAAAGACTCAGAAATTGAAAACCAAAAATTTTTTTTGATTTTTTTTCGAATATTCCCGTTTAGGGGGTGCATGAAAAGAGCCTCCACGAGTGACGATACTTAAGTATGTCCAGCGCACCGTGGACAGTCAGCCCCGCTACCAACCTTGCTGACTGGCTAATCTTTTCACCACAGCATCAGCTATTTTCGTATAGCTCGTGCTGACACGAGAAAAAAAAAATAGGGTTAATCTGTGTCACCATTAGATCACGTGGTTTGAAGGAATTACACGATTTCGTTAACACCCTGTATACTAACCCTAAAATGTTCGACTTATCAAATTAACTAGAAATGTTCATAGTCCAGCACATTGGAAGCTTGTTGCTGAAAATCAACAAGAACAAAAAAAAATCAAGACACGATGCAAACACAATAATATATCATAAAAAACAATATTAGTTCACCATAAAACTACAAACTATGTACAAAAGTAGTTAATTTAATATTCCACCAGCATTAAGACAACAATATAAATCGATTTGTTTTTTCCAAAAATTATGTGTTTTACGTAAAATCATTATTTGCTCACGTGTACGTGTCATACATTTCAAAATTATGTAATATGCGTAGTAAATCGTAACATGTGCCAGTAAAAAATGTACCACACGGTGTTATTTCTGTTGTAATCCCAAACCCATCGGATTCTCTAGGCAACAGCCCATCTATTCCTGTATGTGACGTCAGAGGCGACAATTACTACAAAAAGGTGGATATAAATAAATATGACACATTAGAGGCCATTGAAAAAAAATGTGGTCGGTCGCTAAAAATAGTTTTTTTAATTTTATTTTTTTTCTATTGGACTGCTGTAGATCGGGGATGCACAGACTTATTAGGACAAGGGGTGACTCGTGCAGACTATGAGCTAAAGGCGGGCTATCACAATAAAAAAAAACAATAAAAAAAACCTTAAAAAATACATAAATAGTGCGGGCATTTAATAAAATTCAAAGACATTATGTATTTGGAGATCTTAAGCTGGCCCCTATTGACAAAATATTGCAGTATTTTCATATAAACGCTTATAAGAGTTTTATTCGTCGTCGGGCCGCATATTTATATTGACCGAGGGCCGCATGCGGCCCGCGGGCCGCTGTCTGTGCATCCTTGCTGTAGATGGTCCTTCCTATACCAGACGGGCGCACTCTTAAACGCGAGCCGCTGTCGTCCTGTATACGAAGGGTTCGGATGCAGTCAGCACTCTGAAGACTTGGGAGTCGAGGATGCGAAATGAAAACACTAACTTTTGCTGAAAACTTGTTCTATACTTATTTTCACAATAACTTTTACATAATAGAATAATAGAGCCGATAACTAACGAAATACAAGCAAAATATTCGGTAGCTTAGGTACCGCCAATCTTTACCGTAACGAGACCTTCTAAAAACAGGCTCGTTCCTGACTTTATTTTTAACTATTTTTATTATGCAACAGACAGTTTTTGCATAATTACACAGGTATTAAAATAGTAAAATACAAGTGTTATATATCATTTAACAGGTCTTAACATTCTCTACAAAACACCACAAGTTACTTTTCAGTCTAAGGGTCTATTACATAGTTATTACTAGATAAACGGGGAAAATGGTGTCATTTACAATTCATTTACCATGGCTTCCACAGCTTCCGGATGCTTGTCGACGTGCCGCGTCGCGTTCCAGTTTTTTGCGAAGATTGCCGCACAGGGTGAACTGGTCGCGCCGAATATGATGGACGTCATGCGGTACTCGTCGGGAGGTCCCTCCCGCCGGTGTCCCCTCCACAGGTATCGGAGTGCGTCCCTGTCTTCTGGTCGCACCTTAACCTGCATAAACATCTCCGCGATATCAGCGGAGACGGCGAAGCGGTGGCGACGAAATCGCATCATGACGCCAGGTAAGGATTGTAGCAGGTCCGGTCCCGATAGCAGAAAATCGTTGAGAGACATCCCTTTCGTCTTTGCGGCGGCATCGTGCACTATCCGAAATTTTTCCGGTTTCAACTTATTTTGAACATCAAAATGAGGTAGGTACCACGTTCTATGAGGAGTGTTGCTTTTCGGCGCTTCTTCTGCGTATCCCTTCTGTGTGAGGGATTCCATCTGCTCTGTGTATTTATCTTTCAGTGCAGAGTTGCGGTCCAGTTTCTTTTCTATGGAGACGAGTCTTCTCAGGGCTGTCTCGTAACTATCTGGCATCTGGATGTTTCTATTTTTCCACAGGAGCGCTGTTTGCACGTGTCCACTCTCTATCTGTTCTGTATATTTCGTTAATATATCTTCTGCTTTCTTTTCAGGGTCGGAGTCCGGTCGACGCGGGTTGATGATTAGTGATTCCAGGGCGAAGAATTCTCTTAGCTGTTGGTCGAGTTGCTCATCGCGGTTAATCACGTTGTTAATGAAGTGCACTTGCTGTCCTAGGGCGCGTGTATGTGCCCCGTGTAACACCCATCCCAGCGGAGTAAGCGATGCCACTGGTTGGTGTCTAGGTCCTCTTCTAGTATCTGTTGCTAGGAGCAGATGCCAATTGTCCTGGCCTATGAGCACTTGTGGGGTGCCTGCTTCATAGGTCAACTGTCCCTTGAGGTCGTGTAGATGTTTGCACTCCGCGATGTCTTTCTCGCCGACTGATTGTGGCAGCAGGTGAAAATCCGGAATTGTTCTTGCCCTGAATGGCACTTTGTTGTTGCGTGAGTCACTAAGTGTGACATCCACTCTTCGGGAACCGGGACTGGTTACGGTTATGTTCCCGATTGCCGATATGTTCAAAGGCTCCAGGACTCCTTCCACTCCAATCTGCCTCGCTATGTCCTCCGCGATTAACGACACAGTTGATCCGTCGTCGAGAAGCGCATGTGTTTCTACTTCTCCCGCCGGTCCGATGACTCGGACTGGCACTATCTTGAGGTACGCCTGATTGGAATGCGACCTTGAGCTGGCCACCGTTTCCTGAGCTTCTATTCTATTCTCAGTTTCCTGTTTCTTTTTGTAATGCAGCAGTTGATGGTGCGTGGCTATACACCCATCCACGCCGCACTTCTTTCGCTTGCATGTGTGCCCCTGTGTCCTTGTTCGAAGACAACGAAAGCACATGTTGTTCTTTTTTGCCAGCTCCCATCGTTTCTCTGATGAGGCTTCCTTAAATTTTGAACACACCGAAGCGTAATGTCCTTCTTTTTGGCAGAGAAGACATTTTGATGCGGATTTAGTAACGGTGGTGTGCGTCCTATTTACGACGCGGCGATTCGTCTGCGTTTCGGAGACGTTTTCTGGCGGTGCGAAGGCGCTGCAGTAGCGGGCTTGTTCAGCCACAAATTCGCTGAACAAGCTGAGGTCTGGTGTGGAGTGATGCGTTTCTGTGTATATCTTGTACCACTGCACACGCAACGAATTCGGGAGTTTCTCCGTGAGAGTTCGCAGCAGCTCCGCATTGATCAGATAATGATCCTTCTTTAGTGCGCGAAGAGTGACGACGCCAGTCCTGACACGACTAGCGAATGTGCAGATATCCTTTGGAGATTCACTGCACCGAGGTAAGTTTCGGAGTTTGTCGGTTTCCGCCTGGGCTATCGAATCCGGGCGGCCAAACTGTAGCTCCAATTCTTTCATTATGTCGTCGGGCTTGGCGTGTCCTATGAGCTCCGAGCTAACTGTCTCGAGGGCTCTACCGCGCAGGCTTCTTCTTAGCCTGGCTGTGTTTTCAACGTCATTGAAGTATCCGCGCGTCGTCTCATAAATGGCGCGAAACGAAAGCCATTCTGTATGGGCTCCGCTGAAGCTCGGTAGGATCATTATGACCTTCGATGCACTAGGTTGCCGCGGATTCCATGTTGGGTCGCTGTTCTTACTGTCAGCGAGCGCAGATATTGCAGACGTTAAATCTGTTATGAAAGGCTGAAGTGTGCCTCGATCTATTCGGTTCTCTCCTGATTTGAGAGTTGAGACTTTCGCCTTCAAATTACTATTTACTATTTTCGATGCTCGTTGTTGGAGGTCCGAAAGTTCTATGTCCGCCGGAGGGTTCTGTGGGGTTATGTCCGTTTGACGGATTTCCTTCTCGGCGGCGTTGACCTCCTTTGAGCTTGGTTCCGGGCCTTCTTCTAGCCAAGAACGCACAAATTCAGTTTTGGAACCGGCGTCATCTATTCGGTTCTCTCCTGATTTGAAAGTTGAGACTTTCGCCTTCAAATTACTATTTACTATTTTCGATGCTCGTTGTTGGAGGTCCGAAAGTTCTATGTCCGCCGGAGGGTTCTGTGGGGTTATGTCCGTTTGACGGATTTCCTTCTCGGCGGCGTTGACCTCCTTTGAGCTTGGTTCCGGGCCTTCTTCTAGCCAAGAACGCACAAATTCAGTTTTGGAACCGGCGTCTTCCAAATAGTCGTCGTCCGATTCCTCCTCTGCTCTTTGTAAAGCTATTTGAGCGAGCTCCAGCTTGATCTTTAAAAAATCTTCACGAGCTTTTAAAATTTTTCTATTGCTCCGAGTTGTCTTATGCGACGGCGATGTTGACGGTTCGACACGGGCGTCACCCCGGGTAGTTATCGGCTGTATATGGCGAATATTCTCTGTAGGTTTCAGTGTCTTGTCACTTAAAGGTGCTGCTTGTGTTGTCACATCTGAAGGTGCAGGTGTAGGCGGGATCACCAGCACTGGAGGTGACGGAGGGCGCATCACTTCTATTCCCTCTTCTGTAGATGGGGACCGCGGTGGTTGTTCATGGTGTACGGCTGGGGGTGGTGCCGCCGCACGCACCGCGGGCGCTCTCCCTTGCGATCTGGTGACCGGCATTTCTTCAGAGGGTTCGCACAAGGCAGACGCAAGTCTTCAAAAATTTTCTTTGTTCCGAAAATTTTCTATGTTCCGAAAATTTTCTATGTTCCGGAAATTTTCTATGTTCCGGAAATTTTCTATGTTCCGGAAATTTTCTATGTTCCGAAAATTTTCTATGTTCCGAAAATTTTCTATGTTCCGGAAATTTTCTATGTTCCGAAAATTTTCTATGTTCCGAAAATTTTCTATGTTCCGAAAATTTTCTATGTTCCGGAAATTTTCTATGTTCCGGAAATTTTCTATGTTCCGGAAATTTTCTATGTTCCGGAAATTTTCTATGTTCCGGAAATTTTCTATGTTCCGAAAATTTTCTATGTTCCGGAAATTTTCTATGTTCCGGAAATTTTCTATGTTCCGGAAATTTTCTATGTTCCGGAAATTTTCTATGTTCCGGAAATTTTCTATGTTCCGGAAATTTTCTATGTTCCGGAAATTTTCTTTGTTCCGGAAATTTTCTATGTTCCGAAAATTTTCTATGTTCCGGAAATTTTCTATGTTCCGGAAATTTTCTATGTTCCGGAAATTTTCTATGTTCCGGAAATTTTCTATGTTCCGGAAATTTTCTATGTTCCGAAAATTTTCTATGTTCCGAAAATTTTCTATGTTCCGGAAATTTTCTATGTTCCGGAAATTTTCTATGTTCCGGAAAGGGGAATGCCAAGATTTCCTTTACGACTCGGCCAGAAAGAACAAGAATGA
Organism: Amphipyra tragopoginis; assembly: GCA_905220435.1. Taxonomy (NCBI): domain Eukaryota; kingdom Metazoa; phylum Arthropoda; class Insecta; order Lepidoptera; family Noctuidae; genus Amphipyra; species Amphipyra tragopoginis. The sequence continues at coordinate 11,518,710 of HG992011.1, forward strand.
AACATATCTTATTAAAAAGGGCAAATATTGTAGAATATATTACAATAACAACATTTCCGCTGGAAGTACACCAAGAAAAGTTATAGGTCGATAAAGTTGACCTTAATAGTAGATTTTTAACTTAGGGAAGAAAAGTGATTCGAAAATCGAACTAACACTTTCTTTATACTCCGTCTACATTTTCATGACTAATTTTTTAAATCCTTGTCATATTGATAGACCTTCAATATTTTTGTAAAAATCTTAATATTATTGTTTGATTAAAGCATTTAATTATGTAAATAACAAAATTAAACCATTTTTGGTCAGAATAATACCTAAATAACCAAACCAAAACCAAGTCAAAATAAATCTTATATTATTTTGAATTTGGCGTTTATTGACGTTGCCATGGCAACGATGATAAAACATGCATGTCTTAATACCAAATTATATAAAAATCATACTTTTACTAAACAAAGTATTTTATTTAACAAAAAGCTTGTCCAACCGGAATTCATAATATTGTATTCACGATAAGGAATAATTACATTTAATATGGTTTCTTACTTCGATACAGATACTTACTTTGTCGCATAATTAATCGTAAGAAACAAGTGGAAATTATTTTAATTGTGACAAAGGTGTTGTCGCCATTAAAATAAAATCATAACAATATTCGATTTTAAGCGTAATCGATTATCAAGTATGCATATCATCGAATGGAATATAAAATAAAAAAAGAAATATAGGCACTTATTTCGCTACATAAATAGTTGATAGTAATAATAGCATGTTTGTAAATTATTTCATAATATTACAAAATATTAGTTTTAAATTAATATACCTAAATCAAAGAGATTAATTAAATATGTTAACTAACACTTGAACGTCTTTGGTACCTATACATACTCAGCTTAATAAAATATTATGTTATTTATTTTGTTTCGTATAAGAAAAGTAGCCCGTTTAAGATAAATCACAACAATAGTGACAAACCTGTTGTGTTATAGTGGTTACTAGGATTATTTGTAACAGCTTATTACTAATAAAGCTTAGTACTATAATTTATAGCTAATAATGGAAGAGCACAATTCACTTAACACATTATTCAAAAAAGAAAACGTGAATAAAAAATAAATACTTGTGTAAATAAAATAAATAAATAACATGATATTATTGTGATATAATTATTTACAATTACATTATTGTTTCATAGTTGTAATCGATTTATAAATGTAATTTTAGTATCGATATAATTTTATTTTTAATCTGTGCAACATTTCTATTTGTAGTTGTAGATAAAAAGCGTTGAAACTTACTGACCAAAACATTGAAATACTATTTAAAATGACTATCCGACGGTGTACTTCTCCAGACTTTATTTATATTACATAAATCTTACAAAAAATAAACGCGAATTATCAAAATTACGGCATGTCAGTTCATACTACTTTGTAATGGCCGGATCTTGGCATTCCCCTTTTCTATGTTCCGGAAATTTTCTATGTTCCAGAAAATTTCTGTTCCCGAAAGTTTCTGTTCCTGAAAATTTCTGTTCCCGAAATTTTCTATGTTCCCGAAAATTTCTATGTTCCAGAAAATTTCTATGTTCCCGAAAGTTTCTGTTCCCGAAAATTTCTGTTCCCGAAATTTTCTATGTTCCCGAAAACTTCTATGTTCCAGAAAATTTCTGTTCCCGAAAGTTTCTGTTCCTGAAAATTTCTGTTCCCCAAAGTTTCTGTTCCTGAAAATTTCTGTTCCCGAAACTTTCTATGTTCCCGAAAATTTCTATGTTCCAGAAAATTTCTATGTTCCCGAAAGTTTCTGTTCCTGAAATTTTCTATGTTCCCGAAAACTTCTATGTTCCAGAAAATTTCTATGTTCCCGAAAGCTTCTGTTCCCGAAAATTTCTGTTCCCGAAATTTTCTATGTTCCCGAAAACTTCTATGTTCCAGAAAATTTCTATGTTCCCGAAAGTTTCTGTTCCTGAAAATTTCTGTTCCCGAAATTTTCTATGTTCCCGAAAACTTCTATATTCCAGAAAATTTCTATGTTCCCGAAAGTTTCTGTTCCTGAAAATTTCTGTTCCCGAAAATTTCTTCAGTAAAATAATCTTCAGGAATAAGTCCCCAGGAAATAAGTCTTCAAGAATAAGTCTTCAGGAATAAGTCTTCAGGAATTACTGCTTCGTGAATAAGTTTTCAGGAATAACTCTACAGGAATAAGTCTTCAGGAATTAATCTTCAAGAATAAGTCTTCAGGAATAAGTCTTCAGGAATTACTGCTTCGTGAATAAGTCTTCAGGAGTAATTTCTTCGTGAATAAGTCTTCAGGAGTAATTTCTTCGTGAATAAGTCTTCAGGAATAACTCTTCAGGAATAAGTCTTCAGGAATAAGTCTTCAGGAAGTCCTCAGGATGCTGAAGATCCGGCTCGAAGGACCAGAGAATATACCAGACGGGCGCACTCTTAAACGCGAGCCGCTGTCGTCCTGTATACGAAGGGTTCGGATGCAGTCAGCACTCTGAAGACTTGGGAGTCGAGGATGCGAAATGAAAACACTAACTTTTGCTGAAAACTTGTTCTATACTTATTTTCACAATAACTTTTACATAATAGAATAATAGAGCCGATAACTAACGAAATACAAGCAAAATATTCGGTAGCTTAGGTACCGCCAATCTTTACCGTGTAATGTAACAGACGGCCCTAGGATCTCCTGAGAGCACGTCTGCTACACCAGTTGTAAAGAATGTGTAGGGCATTCAATACCTAGTACAAAACAACAATAATAGAATTGGTTAGAGAAAAGAGGCAGGGCAGCGTCACGTCCCTTGCAGCAGTCAGCGAGGTCCCTCCTGTACTCCCAGCGTTCGTCGATGGCCCACACAGCCATCCGACGGAAACCGGCGGCAGCAAGCAGACCGGCTAGATACCCGATCGCCGGTCCCTCAAGTGTAGGTAGGGCAGGAGACGACGTGAAAAGAAGGGGTCACCCTCGGGCACCGGAACGCATCTCACCCCGGTACCACGGGAGCGCAGGTTCCCGGATAGGTGGTGGAGGCTCAGGCCGTCCAGCCCCCACAGGACAACCCCCGGAGTCCCATGTAAAGGCAGGTGTTGCTTAGAGCAGTGTATAGGGAATGGTTGGTGTGATGGCATACCACATATAATTAAACGGTCACTCACACGAATTTAAATTTATAATATTTATATCAATATAATATAATAAACAGTAAATCATAGTATCAAAAATCACCATCGTGTCCCAAAAACAATCTCAAGTCAAGTTCCAATTCCATCTGTCATTCATAAAAAAGTATAAAATATAAAAATGGCCAGTAGGTAGGTGAATGACTATGAAGGTGTAGGTGATACTACATTACCCCAAAAACCCGGAAAAAAAAAAATTTTTACTTAGAAAAACATTTTTTTTTCAATCTATAAATTTTGAGGTTAGGAATATATTACCTTGACACATGCATTCATCATTCTATCAAACAATCAAGCACTCACACTAACAGAGGGAGGGGATATGGCTCACGACTACTTTGAGATCAATGGCGCATACTCCACAAGGATATATTTGAGATAATGAAGGCTTATTTTTAGGGTGTCATAACCCGCACCGCTTAGAAAACCTAAGAAAGAATATAGATAATGAAGGCTTATTTTTAGGGTGTCATTACCCGCACCGCATAGAAGAGAATAGATAATAGATAAATAATAGATAATGAAGGCTTATTTTTAGGGTGTCATTACCCGCACCGCTTAGAAGAGAATATAGGACACCTCAGGGGAGTTAAGTAGGTCTCCTATCCTGGGTAGATCCTAATATCCCAAGGGTGTGTAGCTTACCCTTAAGATAAAAGTAGTAATCAAGTTAGAAAAAGAAGATCCCAAGGGTGTGTAGCAGCACCCTTAAGATTAAAGTAAAAAAGAAAGGTAGATAAGGAGGGAAGATAGTTAAGAGAAAAAAAAAGAATGGGGATGATAGTCACGTGATGTAAAAAAAAGCCAAATAGTTCCCAATAATGAAATGAGATGAGATGAGATAGGTACAGTAATATAAAAACAGAATATAGAAAAACAGAATACACAATTTAAAAACATAACTAATTAATAAAAAAAAATACAAATGACAGATAGGAAATACAAACGGTAGAGTTAAAAGTACTAGAGACTATGTTGCTGCATTCTGGCTATGAGCAAGTAAGGCAAAATAAGGTTTATCAAAAAAAAAAATTGGCAAGTAAACGGTAAGCAAGTAGACCCAAGTTTAAAAATAATTTTATCTAACTCGTTTCATCGCGAGTAGTGATGAATGTAGTACTATTCAATGTTAGTAGTAGTAGTAGGGTACTGTAGTAGTGTAGTGTAGTTAGTAATTACTAGTAGTGTAGTTAGTAATTACTAGTAGTAGTAGAGTAGTTAGTAATTACTAGTAATAGTAGAGTAGTTAGTAATTACTAGTAGTAGTAGTGTAGTTAGTAATTACTAGTAGTAGTAGAGTAGTTAGTAATTACCAGTAGGAGTAGTAGTAGTAGTTTAATGTTGTAAGAGTATGAAGAGTGTACTACGTTCGAGTAATGTTTGAAGTATATTGTAAGTACAAGGCGATTCGAAAAATAGTTCGAAAAATATTCGTACGTGCAAGTAAGTTTTTAGAATTAAAAAAAAATGTTTAAGAAGGTTTAATTCCAACTTAAAAGATCAAAAGAGTTCGCAATTAACCATAAAGTTGTCAAACTCAAAAGAAAAATAAATACGTCAATATAATATGACATATTCACGTTGACATATTATATGTCAATATTCTAAAATAAATAATGAGTTATTTTTATAAGAAAATAACTCAGTATTTTATTTCTGTAAAACTTTAAATGAAACGTAGAGCGTAGAGTATGTAGTAATCTCACCAGAATGCAACACAATATCTCTGTAAAGACAAATAAATGTTAGGAAAGAGGGAAAAGAGTAAAAATAGAGATAATAGAGGCCGAATGAATATCCAAATTATACAATTCGTAGCTGAATTATTTTTGAATTTAGAGGAAAGGGAGGGGTTCACACAAAGTTGGGCGCCAAACTGTAATGTAACAGACGGCCCTAGGATCTCCTGAGAGCACGTCTGCTACACCAGTTGTAAAGAATGTGTAGGGCATTCAATACCTAGTACAAAACAACAATAATAGAATTGGTTAGAGAAAAGAGGCAGGGCAGCGTCACGTCCCTTGCAGCAGTCAGCGAGGTCCCTCCTGTACTCCCAGCGTTCGTCGATGGCCCACACAGCCATCCGACGGAAATGGTGTGGCAGACGTGCTCTCAGGAGATCCTAGGGCCGTCTGTTACATTACAACCGTAACGAGACCTTCTAAAAACAGGCTCGTTCCTGACTTTATTTTTAACTATTTTTATTATGCAACAGACAGTTTTTGCATAATTACACAGGTATTAAAATAGTAAAATACAAGTGTTATATATCATTTAACAGGTCTTAACATTCTCTACAAAACACCACAAGTTACTTTTCAGTCTAAGGGTCTATTACATAGTTATTACTAGATAAACGGGGAAAATGGTGTCATTTACACTTTACTGTAAGAGTAAGTATCCATTTTCGGCTATGTGTCGAACTTATTCACCTAGATACTTTGTTATTCAACAAAGCACCCTTGAGACTATACTATTTAACTATTTCTAGGTGAATAAATTCCATAGCCGAAATATGATGGTACTTTGAAGATACATGTTAAGACACAAAACTATACAAAATTACGAAAATTTAATGAATTTACTTTTAACTTTAAATTACTTTAAATGACTTTACGTGGCAATATGGAAACTACTGAAAAGGGTTAACCTTATACAAAACGAAAACAAGTCAACAAAACAATGACTAAAACATTAATCAAAAAACAGTGTAGAACTTATCAAATAATCGTCCGATTTTCACTGACTCTATTGATTTTACTGTTACAAATCACTTATTCACTTTTCACTCACTATACGCGTTTTCGGTGACGCGTCGTCGCGAACACTTCCGGACCGTTTCTACGAAACCGGGTAGTTATTGGCGAGACTAGCAGGGTCTTCAGCCAAAAACTAAAAATAGGTGCAGATATTTTAAACACACAGTTAAAATACATATAAAGCTGGAAATATGGAAAATGTAGAAAGAAAACCACGAAAATAAAGGCAATGAAAATTAGAATAAAAAACCAAATCGCACGACCTCTTCGCATGTTGCATTGTTAGAATAAGGAGCGGATCGGATCCACGAGTGACGATACTTAAATACGTCCGGCGCACCCCGGACTGTGGCGTACCTAGGGCGGGGTAAGTACGGCCCGTGCCCTAGGCGCCATTTAAAAAGGGGCGCTAAATTCGCAAACTAACAATATCATCATTCAGCCGAAAGACGTCTACTGCTTGACATAGGCCTCCCCCAATCATCGCCACATCAACATGTTGGGGGGGTTTGTCATAATCGCCACGATTGGCAGGCGGGTTGGCAATCGCAGTATGGTTATTAAAGTACTCCGAGAACGCTGCTGCCCATCCTCTAGAGAACTAACAGTATAGAGTCTGGCCAACGAAAGAAGACACTCGAATTATTTGCAAACTTTTATATGGCAATGATTTTTCAACAAAAATATTTATTTCTAAAGTGTTAAATTAGGTTATTTCATACAAATTGGGGTTGCCATGCAGAGTTTTTTTTTTAATTTGCCGCGCTTTTTCAGTGTCTTCTTTCGTTTGCCAGACTCTAATACATATTATTATTATTTAAATCGTTACGGGATTAATTGGATTTTCTGACTTCAAAAAACGCCTCCGACACGAAATTTTTAGTGTACCTATCAGTTTTTTTATATTTAGATAATTTACGAAAGGGCGCGACTTCGATGTTCGCTCTAGACGCTATTTTCCATTGGTACGCCACAGACCACGGGCAATCAGCCTTGTCACCAACCTTGCTGCCTGGCTAGAGTGGCTAATCTTTTCACCACGGCATGAGCTATTCTTATATCGCTCGTACTGTACGACAGAAGATCTTAAGGTGGCGACTGACCGGAGCATTCGATCTTAATGTGACTTTCGAAGCGAGCATGTTACGTTACGCTGCCTGCTAAAATCCACGTAATATTGTGCTCGTTCCGAACTCTGTGCTCGCTGTACTGACTGTTTAGCCGTGTACGCTCTTTCGAACATGAACATCGCAAACATGAATAACGAACATGTTGTTTGTATGTGCGTACCAGTACCAAACAGAGTGCTCGGCGAACATCTTCATAGTGATTTATGTTCGTGTTCGTTCGTGCGTACACGGCTTTTGAATTTTCACTTTGTAACATGTGTCATTTGAATATGACACAGGCCTTTACAGAATTACTTTCATTGCTTCACGCTTACACAAGATACTGAACACAGCACTTGATAATAGAGCAATGGATGAATACCTTTAGTCGTCCATGTGTTAACAGGGTGATCTATTTCTCAGAAATCCCTTAGTTAACAAAGTAAATAAGCAGACAGACAATAGTCTGCATGAATCATTGCTAAGGTGTTACTTTCTTTACTATTGCAACAATATTTGTTTTGTAGATCTCATAATTTATTATCTATTTGCTTGTCATAAATTATCACTATTTTACTAAGAATTATACAGGGTGTAAAATAATGCCATTCAGAGCCGTCTTCAGAGAGGACAAGCAAGGGCCCTAAGGCACACATAGTTTAGGGCAATTTAAGAGAGCCAAAAAAACGTGAATGAAAATCACATCAGAATGTACTTTTAATCAGTGACTTTATTGGTTATTAGATTAAATTCCAACTTGTAGTTCAATTTGTATTCATATTGTAGTGAAAAGTTATAAAGTGAAGTTGGCAGCAATTTATCTCAAACTAAAAGGAAACTTTTGCTGAGCAACCCTGGCTAATTCGGTGCTTTGTTAATGATGCGTTAGACTAAGAAACCAGTATGTTTTTTTAGATCGATTTATTGGATAAAAACACATAGGCACTGGGTTTCGGCCCAGTACGGCTGGGGGCCCGCACCCCATGTGCACATATAGTAAAGACTTAACTACTACCATGTGTAATATTAACCACACATAATCGAAGCCAAGATGTTGTCTGCAAATAAATGAGGGTAATGTTATTTTGACGTGTATGTCCTCGAAAACATTTCAACTGACTCCCACGCCGCAGCTCCTAGTAAGACTGAAAACCAACCTCACAATTTTAAAGGAAACCCTTAAGGTATTGGTTAATTAAAAATAGATCCAACATAAATGAATCAGCTCAGTACTGTCCCACATGGTATGTTCTACACCCGTGCCTTCATGTTCATCTTGCGCTTTCAACTTTCAATTCCTCTTGCGTCAAGCACATGCAATATTGAATTGCCATAAGGCTCGAACTACATAGTATTAGGGCATGCGCTATTGCATGCGCTATGGCGCTTCAGGCGTGCGTCAGACGAAAGCGCAAGATGAACATGAAAGTGCACTGATGTAGACATACCAATAGATGGGCACGAGTCTCTTCTTACAACGAGGAGGCCTTACGCCGTAGTCCAGCACGCTGACCAGCCGGGCTAACATGCGCGCGGGACATAATTTTGTCGTCGCATTATTTTGGCTGAGACGAGATTAAGCCACGAGATAATGCGAAGAGAAAATTAGGTATGTCGTGCGGCGCATGTTATGCTTGTTTCCCAAGGTGCATGATATCGCGCACCGCGACGCACTCGCTCGCACCGATGCACCATGGGAAGAGACTCGTCCGTGGTAATGCGGACGCGTGCGGAGACGTGCGCCGTATCTGCCGCGTGTCGGTATCTTCAAAGGTGCGGTGCGAGTTCTTTTTCTCACTTGGGTGTTTTGGAATGAAAAAATAGCTTCGAATCACGCACCCTCATAATGTGGCTTCCCACGGTGCGTAATTTTACGGATGATAACACGCACAGCCGGTGCGCGCCACCACGCACCATGGGAAACCAGCCTTAAGTCGCGTACAGACATCGCGAGGCATGTCGCGCATGCCGCACGCATGCCTCTTGAGGCATACGACGGTACATTTATGCATGCGTCCCGAACGACACATGCTCAAGCTGAGCACGCAAACAACCACGCACGGTGTTCATGAGCGCACAACGTAAATAACACCCGTCCGTCCACACGGAGCGCACGGCTCGCACCGAGGCGGCGTTCGCAACGAGCGATCGTATGAAGCGAATGCTCACAGTGAGCGCACACGTCCACACAGCCCGAGGTATGCGTGACGAACCATTCGCGACGCACGCCTCGCGATGTCTGTACGCGGCTTTAGCATGCCCGGTGCGGGTTGGCGGACTATACACACCATTGAAGACGTTTGCGTTGTGCAGCTTTCCTCGCGGTGTTTTTTCTTTTACCGCACCACAAGTGATAATCAAATTGTGATCCGCACATGAATTAGAAAAGCCAGAATAGGTTCTGCCTAGCCTTATTTTCGCAACTATGTTGGGATCAGCTTCTAGTCTTCCAGCCTACTCCCCAAGTCCGTCAATGAAGTTAGTCGCCCGTCCGAAAATAGCCCGAAACGTAGGAGTGAACAAAACAAGTGTCAAGTTCAACTTTTCGGACAGGCTAAAACACATCGGTAGTAGGGACAACTGTCAAATCGTGTTGTCATTCATTCTTAGTTCGGGCCCCGAAATAATCGTATGACCGCAGGTGATATGGAGTAGGAAACGCTCGTAACTAAGGCCGAAACCACGGACTTCGCGCTTAGGGAGTAGACCCCCAGATGCGGCTGAATACCAGTATTTTACACGGAGCGACTGCCATCAGACCTCCGCAATGACTGGGCAATGCCGATATCCTAAAGTTAGACCGGTTATCAGACTTTCGGGCTTTTGACTGCTCGTAACGACTGTCATAGGTATGTTCTATGTCAGGAGATGTGGTTTCCGCACTTAGTCCTTTAAGTGGACCATTGTACGTGGGCCATGGCGGCCATCATTCCAGCCAGCCCACCTCCTTCCAGAAGCAGATCAGGGCTCTCAGTCCGCTCAGAACATTTGCGAGTGATTTCGGTGCGCCAAGGGTTGCTTCTCGTATTTGGGTGACCCCTGTGCATTCCAGGAGCACGTGTGCGACCGTCTCTTCGGCCTCCATACATGCTCTGCACAGAGGGCTATCCATTATGCCTATCGTGTGGAAGTGTTTGTTTAGTGAGCAGTGTCCGGTTATCGTTCCGGTCACCATTCGCAGGCTGCTCCTGTCCAGGCGCAGCAGGCGCCTTGTCAGTTTGCTATCCATGAGTGGCATGGCCTCCTTGAATTGCCTGCAGCCTGGGGTTGAAGTCCACCAGCTCTGTGCCTGTGTGTGAGTAAACTCCTGGAGCCACCTGCGTAGTTGGTTGAAGGGGACGGGTACTATAGGTTCAGGGCCATAGGTCACCGTGCCAGATCCCCTCCTGGCCAGTTCGTCGGCTGCATCATTTCCTAGTGATCCACTGTGTCCTTTTATCCATTGCAGTGTTACTGTGTTGCGGTTTAATACCGATACACGTTCCAGTGCATTATGGCATTCTAGTATAAGTTTCGAGGTAATATGGTTCTTGTTCAGGGATTGACTGTCATAGGTATTTGTATGACACCCGGGACCGACGGCTTAACGTGCTCTCGATAGTGGGTCTCGATATGTAACGAAAGGTAACCTATCCACGGACTCGGATCCCGGCAAGCGCAGTTAATTAGCCCACGAGCTCTTCCTCTAGAAAAGTCAGAATATGCAGGCTGTTTACGAATTCGTGTTATTCTTTCAAATCACATGATCTATTAATGGTATAGATTAACTCCGCATGTGATTTAGATTGATTAAAATAAAGTTCTTTTTTCCAAATATTTTTTTTATGTGACACAAAATTTCGATGCCATGCATAAATTAATGAAGGCACGGCGACACAGCTGACTGGCACGACTAGCGCGATATCGCTCCACACAATCAATTAACTCGGGACGCTAAAATTACTCAGATACAGAATACCGTGGTTCATTTTTTGAAAACTTTTTTTTGTTGATTCTGATAATATCCTGTGCAGAGTCAATCAGTGACACCAGTAGATCACGCGGTTTGAAGGAATTACACGAATTCGTTTACACCCTGTAGAGCTTGAAAAATATTTACCTATTAGCTTTACTAATATGTATAATCTTCCAATATCCGACGAGGTACAGCAGAAGAAACACGGCTCATAAATAACCAATAAATATATTTAATCAAAAGATTCTTTTGGAGTAACTACGGGTATTATCCTCATTTTAATGGAGAGGCCAAAGTCCAGTCGTTGATTTCTTGCTCAGCAACGAAATAAAAGCGCATTCTTTAATCTTATATAGTCGTTTAGCAGCGGACCGAGTATTGAACCCTTTGGTAACCCCATTTCTTACTCGTATGATGACCCAATTTTAACGAATATTTTATTGCATGTTAAGTTTATTAATAATGTAGGGCATAGGTGACCATCCTATCGTTATTTTGAACTCAAAATATTGCTTGTTATGAAGACAACACGAGTGAAATAACGGAATGGAACTCATCTAATCCGGAAAAGTAACAACATCCTTTATAAGTAATTTACTCAAGAAAAATAAACTTCTATGTTCCCTGTAGGCGTTTATAACATGTAATTAAATCCTTATATACTTGTGGCGAGCTTTTGCCTTATATACTCAAGTTTTTTTTTATTTGTTTACATTGCTTTAGTTAAAAGCGCCTTAACGGAGCGATTGCTTCAGTGCGCGAAGAATGTTCGTGACGAACGCACGCACTCCGCAACCTCATTTAATTATCGAACTCGGTAACGGGAAGCGGAACTTTTTTTTTAAATTAGAACTTTAAATTTTAAATACCAGTTTTAAAGTACGTTTTTTGTTACTTTTTAAGTGTTTTGGCTAGTACTTATATTATTTAAAAATATACTGAATATAATTAAGGGAGAAGTGTTTTTACTTACAAATAAATAAATTGAATCTCAATTTGCGATACTAACAAACTACTTTAAATAAATTAACATTCAAATTGTCGAAAAGTGATATAAATCAAAAAAGTGTTCTTAAAAAGTTACCAAAAATATTTCGTAAACAAAATTTTAAAGTGACTTTAAATTTTAAAACTTAGATCCCAACTTTAAAAATAAAAGTGTTTAAAGTGCTCGTGATCTGTGGGACTTTCGTGAACTGTTGGTGAAATCGTAAGTGTATACTTGTACTACATTTCAACGTTGTCATTATAACTTAGTTTTATACGTTTCTCGAATAGAGAGCGTCTTTAATGTTGAATCTCCTATAAGTACTACTTAGTACTATTCAGACTTGATTTGTGTTCATTTTGTATGGCAGGCAGATCGTTGATTCATTCATAATTTTTTGAACGGTGAATTCTTACAAAAACCTTGACACTTTAAAAATATCATTGCATAGGTACATAAAATGTTTGTCTAGCATTACAACTATTTTGCTCATCCACAATACTGTTTGCTTTAAACGACATTGATTGATTAAAATTAATTAAGAGGTTAAAACGTACAGCATAGTGTAAAAATAGCGTCACAGTTTGCACGCGTACAATAATTTATACCGAAATCTTCCGCGTAAAATATACAGGGTTACGCACTTCAAATAAACTGGCAAAATTGCAGTAACCCTGGCAAATGTGTTTTGATACATAGTAATTAATCCAGTGACCTTTTGCCAGATGTTTTGAAATAATCATAACTATAAAGTATTTATTAAAACCGTAGTAAAATGAATGTACTTATTATTCCATTAGTTCGTTAAAAGTTAAAAAAGTAATATGTGTTGTTAGGTATAAAATTGTTTTATAAAATATATTTATGGGGTAAGTGCTTTTGAAACTATAATATATTATGGAAAAAAAAATGTTATATCTACTCTATTTGCTGTAGATTTATTTGTTTCCCTTATGTTGTGCAACATACCAAAGATAAAATAAAAAATGGTAAAACTGTAAAAAAAAAGTATGTAAAGATTCCGATTAACGCATTAATATTTTTTGATGTTACTCATTCGGAAATAAACGATGTGGCATCCCTGGTTGTGAACGAAACCACGACCTTTGGACTTTGATATCGAGTAATCATTTAAAGTTGGGGAATTTTAATAGGCCGCTTTTAAACAACTAACAAAAAACACCGGAACAATGTGAAATGGTCTAAACGTTTTTATAAGTTTCTACCTGAATCCTGGGACCCATTTGATGAAACTAATCTGCAAGTCTGCACTCCATACTTTAGTACATGAATTCCGCTGAATAGTTCTTAAATATGGATTATCTCTCAAGATATCTTTTATCTTATATTACAATGTTTTTTTCTCTAAGTTTTGATGACATTTAATCATGTCAATTGTTTTATACTTCATTTTATCTTTTGTAAATGTGAGAACTTCGTGGACTTCCGTATACATATAATTGTGTAAATTACTATTATTCATATTGTGTATTTTTTTTTCTTTTTGGTTAATTTTTGTACTCAAGACTTGGTATTAAGTACATTACTCACAGGTCTGTGGTCAAGACTACATTGTTTTCTCTTAACTATCCTAAATCATAGTACTGTATTTACTGAAGTTGTTAAAGATATCCTTTTTTTAAAAGAGTAACCATGGAGTTTCTTGCCGGCTCTTCTCCATAGGAAACGACTAATTGGAACCGTGCACCTAAATTCGACTTTTCATAAGCGCTTGCATTGGTTTATATGATTTATTTTTTTATTTTTGATTGATTGAATGCAGACTTACAGTGTAATTTCATCAAATGGGCCACTGCTGTCAAAGTTTACACCCCTCGGTTACACCTAAAAACAAGTTTTAATACATGTTGTAGACAAATTGTGTAAAGGTTTTTTTAAAAGTAGTAACTTGTTTTTAACGCGTAATGTGTATAATATATTAATTTAAAACAAGTGTTTTATAGACTTACAAACGTGTTTGCTAATTAAAATACAAAACGGCAAAAATAACAATTTCATGTGGAATAAATGTTTTATGCCTAGGTGTAAACGAGGGATTAGAATGCTCTAACCTTAGAATAATAACGCTTTAATTTCTAATAATAACGTTATTTTACTAAGGCCCCAGCTTTGATTATTATAGTGCTAAGCCTAAACTGGTTTCTTGTTCGATTTAAAATCCGCAAATGTCTCCTTAATCTGCTTATAATTTATGTAATATCTATGGGCCTCCCAGCAAAACTATAAAAAAATCCTAGTGTCTAACTAGGTATTATAAAAAGCTTCAATAACAACATAAAACTATTTAAATATTAATTTATTCCCAAACAGGTTACCAAGCCTATTTTTTTTATGATGTCAAAGTTTAGGCCGGAATGGAAAGAAAAATAAAAATCTCAAGTTTTTTGTTAAATACGTTTTAGTGCCATAAATTACAAAACTTCAAATTTAAATGACACGGTTGCGTAATCTTTCCGACAACTAGGTAGTTTTCTTTAAGAATAGGTATTAATGTGTAATTATCATGACGGCTCCTTAAAAATACATACCTACTATCTTCTTTGTTCTTGGCTAATATTTCTGTGATAACAGTTAAAACAGAGATTGAAAGTCCTCATCAAAACTTTTGCTCATGGGAACCACAAACCAAAACGTCATTGAAGTATATTTTTTTTGTTTATGTTGATTTTTTCAGAAAGCGCTAAATAATTTCGATAAAATTTATATGGAACTAACTCTGAAGTACCTATGACCTGCCAAATAAAAAAAGAATCATCAAAATCCATTCATAATTGGCGGAGATACCGAGTAAAAATTTATTAAAAAAAACAAAATTCAGACGAATTGAGAACCTCCTCCTTTTTGAAGTCGGTTAACAACACCACAAGTGATTAACTAAGATAATAAGTATTCAGTTATATTCCAACAAGAAAACACAGTACATTCTTTATGAAGGTTATTTTAATAGCAATAAAGCTATGATAACAAATTATTTCCTTTCCATTGATAAGTTACCGACTACTTTGATAAATCTCAAGCGTACGATAGTAGCAATGAATAAAACTTGCTCGCTTTAGGTCGCAAACGCATGGAAAGGGCCTCTAGAACACGGACATTTTTAGTTAATATAAGTGGGTACATAATGGAGTATCAGCAAAAAATCTTACACAACTTGTTTATGGTTTATTGAAACGGCCATAAAGGTGAGGAAAGAGTGACGTAATGAACCAACGAACAAAGTGAAAAAAAGAAATAAAACTGATTACATTCTTTTAAATTCAATTGGCTTTTATTTAGGAGTTTGGTGCAGCAAGCTCGTGGAGTGTGGAAAACCACGCAGACCATACGATTTGCAAGGTAAGCAACGCTTGCCGCGGTCAGTCCGTGGATAGGTGATCGTTCGTTACACATCGAGACCCCTCCGTGCCTCGGAGAACACGTTAAGCCGTCAGTTCCGGGTACCGTACGAATACTTTTGACAGTCGTTACAGGTAGTCAGAAGCCCGAAAGTCTAGCAACCGGTCTATCCTTAGGATATCGGCATTGCCCAGTAACTGGGTTGCGGAGGTTTGATGGCAGTCGCTCCGTGTAAAATACTAGTATTCAGCCGCATCTGGGGGTCTACTCCCTAAGCACGAAATCCGTGGTTTCGGCCTTAGTTCCGAGCGTTTCCTACTCCCTATCACCTACGGACATACGATTATTTCGGGGCCCGAACTAAGAATGAATGACAACACGATTTGACAGTTTTCCCTTCTACCGATGTGTTTTTGCCCGTCCGAAATGTTGAACTTGACACTTGTTTTGTTCACTCCTACGTTTCGGGCTACTTTCGGACGGGCGAATAACTTCGTTGACGGACTTAGGGAGTAGGTCTTCTGGTTAGAGTGGAAGCTGACTCCAATATAGTTGGGCAAAGGCTATGCAGAACGGTGCAACAAGAGACGGTAAAAATATATTTGAACGAAATTTTATCTTATAATTAATAATAGTAAGATAGTGTTTTTTGTACTTACTTCCGAGAAGGAATCGAGTTCTACGTATTGAACACATTGAAAAATGTCAAGGCCTAATAATAAACCACGTTCAGACACAGATAAGAATTTAGATTAATTGCGGCGCGAACTTTGTATAATTATTAATAAATTTAATAAATGTTTCTGTATCATAGAACATAATAATAATATTATGTACGCATGTTCTACTTTAACACAGCGTTAGCGCGGTTGCTAGTGTATGTATGTATGTAGCCAGATACGTTATTCCAAATACTGGGAGTAATACGACAAAAAAGCGGGACTGGAACGAAAAAATCAACATAATAAAAGCATAAGAACGGTTAAATTCTTTTTTTTCATTTAAATCCGTTATTTAATTAAACTTCATTATTTTATAAATTATGGCGTCAATATTACCTACATAGGCGAAATAGCGGGATTTAAGGCGTCCCGCTCAGGGTGCTAGCAGGACGCGCCTGAATAGGCTGAAAAACGGGACATCCCGCCAAAAGTAGAACGTCTGGCAATACTGGGTGAACGCCAGGTGCTCTGACAACCAAATGTTACATTAACAAAGCGAGTATTCTGGGAATTTGGATATGACCCGTTATTTTTTTATTGTTTGTCTCGCTCGCCTCTGACCCTAGTCGCGCTCAAAGTCAAAGTTTTTTATTTCAAGTAGACCAAATTACAGGTGCTTTTAAAACGTCAAAACTAGGTGCACGGTTCCAAAAGGTGGGTCTCATGGAGAAGAACCGGTAAGAAACTCCATGGATACTCTTTTTAAATAGATCATGACAATTTCACTACAGTATCGATGATAAGCTCAGACAGGGTCTAATGGAGCACACGAATCCGAGTAACAGAGATATAGAGGGATTTCCCTATCCCCTCTGGCTCTCACATACACACGACGGAACAGTAAATTGCTTGGCCCCGGACTTTAACGAGAAGGTAGTGCTAGCCAGGCGGACTGTATAGATCCTACCACCAGGCATGCTGAGTTTTGTTGAATGTTACAACTTGCATCTATTCCCAGCGTGCGGTTCAGACATTTTTGAGCGCTGAACCAATGTCCATGTGTTTTTACGTCAATGAAACAAAAGAATAATTTCTACACAAATCTAGAGATGTCCAAAAACAAAATAATTATCGCATTCTCGTGTCTGCCTTATAAGGTGTTAACTTTGTTAGAACTGTGTACATTTATTTATAGGTATGTTGTTTATTTTATCTATAAAAATGTTCAATTTAAAGTTATTTTCGGAACTTTGTTATCCTACAATGCGAGGTTACTCATGGTTAAAAAAAACGATATTACAAATATACTGTCAAGCATTTCAACGAAGGAGAGATGCTTCTTTGTATACAAGGTTAGTCGGGAAGGGGGTACTAATCCGCAGGCCACATAGTTAGTTAGTTATACTACTTAGTTAGTTATACCAACCATTATTTTTTTCCCTCAGAGCGGGACGGCTGCAATAATTTTCTTTATAAGAATCATCATCATCTGCCTAGCCTTTTCCCAACTATGTTGGGGTCGGCTTCCAGTCGAACCGGATCCAGCTGAATATCAGTATTTTACATGGAGCGACTGCCTATCAGACCTCCACAACCCAGTAACTGGGTAATACGATACTCTTGGTAAGACTGGTTGTCAGACTTTCTGGCTTCTGACCAACAATAACGACTGTCAAAGATCTACAAATGACAGCCGGGACCAACGGCTTTACGTGCTTTCCGAGGCACGGAGGAAACTCGCTATGGTAAATGGTCACCCATCCACAGACCAACCTTGGCAAGCGTGGCTTAACCCGGAAGATCGGTCTATGCGGCTGTAATTATTTAGCCACGAGCTCCTCCTAATTTTCTTTATAAGAATAAAACACATAAATATTCATTATAAAAATTTCCAAAAAAATGGATTTATTTTTGTGTAGTCTCGTGCGCTGGTCCGAAATTTGAAGAACAATTTATTGCTTTAAAATAATTATCAGCTTTAGTTTGTATCAATGAATTATGTAACTTGGTTAGCTAAATGTTTTCCGATACAATTAATAAATCCGCGCCCGTTTTAATTTGGGTTCGTTTCCACGGATTGCCTTTTTTCAAAGCGGGATATTTACTTGTTATTGGGGACATGGGGACACATAGGTCAAAAGTGGGACTGTCCCGCTCAAAACGGGACGTATGGTCACATAAAGTATAACTGATGATTATTTTAAAGCAGAAGTTAAAATTAAAAGATTTTTTTGAAATAATTTTTATTTACATGCAAAATGATTTTTATTTTAGTTTTTTCAAAATTCTTAATCCTTTCTTTAGTTACGAATTTAGAAAATGCATGACCTAAAGTGTAAACACAGCTGATCATAGCTGAGGATAGAGATATTTTAGCGTATCCCGAAAAACGTGAAATACGCGATAAACGACATCCACGCGGGCGAAACCAGAGGCGACCTCTGTAATATACAGGGTGTGTCGTAAATAGTGGTCCAACGTTAAGGGGTCGACACACCGTGTATTCAGCTATTTTTTACCATAGGTCTCAGAATTATAATTTTATTAAGATTAATTCTTCGTTTTACTAATTTAGCTGTAATTTCAACCCAATACATTATTTTCCTATTTTGTTTTTTGTTTAAGTATAACTGCTGAATACATGTGCAAGTAATTTTAAATTTTTAGTTAATTTTTTCGAAAAAAAACGAAATCTAAAAAAAAATGAATTGTGGTATGTGATAGCTGAATATATCGCGTATCGACCCCTTAACGTTGAACCACTATTTACGACACACCCTATATATAATCCCGGACTTATTCCAGTTCCCGAGACCTCCCTGTCTGGTTTTATAATCGTACAGACAGACATGACAGACATCCCACTGGGAACGATACAAAAGACCTATTAAGTATTATATTTACTAAGAAAAATCCAAAGCATTCAAATTATAAGAAAAGAATGTGCGTTTTTATTAAAAAATAAAAGCAGGTGACACCTGTGTTCCAGGGCCAAATACTTCCCGCGGTGTTTTTTTTACAAACCTGTTACTTGTCAATGGATTTAATAGGCTT
The DNA here is from genome assembly GCA_905220435.1 of Amphipyra tragopoginis. Classification (NCBI taxonomy): domain Eukaryota; kingdom Metazoa; phylum Arthropoda; class Insecta; order Lepidoptera; family Noctuidae; genus Amphipyra; species Amphipyra tragopoginis. Next base: position 11,537,788 of record HG992011.1, read on the forward strand.
ATAATGTGTGGCTATAATCCGACGAACCGGTTTTATTCGTTATAATAAATAATAGTAAAGGTTAATTTTTTTAGGCCCCACATTGTATTTAGTGTTTGTAATCCAGAGCTGTCAAATTCCTATGTGCACAGACCCAAAAGATTACAATGCAGTCTTAAAACTTTGTAATTAATTTATTATGGATTAAATTAATTCATATGTTATAGCCACTTTTTAAGAAACATTCTTAACTAATGTACATATTTAATGATTTGTATCTAATTTAGAAAGGAAATTATAAGTTCTTAAAATGCATTATGTGAATTTAATTTATTCTTTAACAAAATTGTTGCACAAAATTTAAAGTTCCATTCTGTTTCTAGAAATTTCTAAGGTAACAAGAAATGTCGTCGTAGTTTATATTCATTTATGTACCTATTATTTAATAATCCATTGTAAAAAATATAGATAAGACACGTCTGCATCTCCCAAAGATATTAACATAATAATGAAAACGACATGTGATGCATTTCATAAATATTCATTAGTTACTTATTGTTATTAAAATTATCTACAATTTCACACGTTGCAAATAATGCGTTAAACCATATTATACACAGATTTAAAGTGCTCCCACACTGGTGTTCAACAACGTTTGTCAAGGGGAGTAGTTGAAAAAATGTTTTGAAAAGTTTCTAAAAGTTTCGATACTTACATCTAAATAAAGAAGAACCGGATAAATTAGTCTGCCAATAACAACCGCACATATTTCATTGAAAAGATATTTTAATATAAGTATACTGCAATAACTACTGTGGCGGCTCATTTCAAATTGATATTTGAAAAAAGTTGTAGCCATGTTTCGTAGGTTAGGTCAGGGTTTATATTTTTTATTCTTCTCAGATACAATCCCTATCATTTTCCGTGCAGTTTCAAACAGTAACGTAAACAGTTTATAAAAAGCTTGAAGGGAGGGCTTTTGTGGAATGTTTATATTATTGTAAACCTGACGTTCAAAAAGAACTAAGTAATTCTAGTCTATTTTGAATAAATGAGTTTTAAGTTTGAGTATATCTGATATTTGATTGTGAACACTTCTCAACAAAACATTTAATAATCATATGCTACAAAACTGTTTGAAACTGTTTCCAATTTTTGTGAACACCGGTGTTGAGCACCTTAATATTACATTTCAGGATAAGTTTAATACGTGTAACAAATTAACTAATTCGTGCATAATTTCTTTACACGTGCATTAACGTCAGAAAACGGCCTGACAAACGAAATAAATTGTTAATAAATATTGACATGCATGCCTGATAAACAATAAAGTGATTTATATGTAATTAAAGGTCGCTCGCGGCCTCGCCTTCGATGATATCGTTTTCGCGTATTCCGTATTTTTCGGGTTAATATAATTCAATCATGATTCGAAAGTCACGTGGCGCCATCTATTGTCATAAGAACGTTATCGTTGTTTTCCTCGGGAACAGGGATGAAAGGTACTCTATCGGCGTGTCTACACCCGTGCGCTTTCATGTTCATCTTGCGCTTTCAACTTTCAATTCCTCTTGTGTCAAACGCATGCAATATTGATTGCCATAAGACTCGAACTAGTATTAGGGCATGCGCTATGGCGCTTCAGGCATGCGTCAGACGAAAGCGCAAGATGAACATGAAAGCGCACTGGTGTAGACATACCTTATGTCCGTTTCTGTACACCTGACAACGTATATGCAAAATTTCAGAATGATCGGTCAGTGGTTTACGCGTGAAAAGGTAACAAACAAACATACTTTCGCATTTTTAATATTATTAGTTAGGATTAGGATTTGTTATATGCTTGTCTGCCTCGTTTATCTTGTGGTGGTAAGCGAAACTACTGAGTTCGATTCCTAGGTCGGGCAAATTGTTGATTGGTTTTTCCGTGTGGAATTTCTCAGTAGCAGCCCGGAGTCTGGATTTGTGCCCGGTTGACGGCAATTTGATCGCTCCCTGCTCCATGGGACTTAAATATAACGGCGAAATGCGGGCATACTACATACCTGCCCCGCCTTTCGGGCATACAGGCGTGATGTTATGATGTTCTATGCTCTTCTGTTTCTATAATACCGCTGTGTACGCACGAACGAACACGAATCACTATAAACGTGTTCGCCGAACCCACTGTTTGGTAAAGCCGTGTACGCTCGAACAAATCCGAATATCGCGAACAAGAATAACGATTATATTATTTGCATGTGCGTACCACTAAAAACATCATTATCATTCAGCCGAAAGATGTCCACTGCTGGGCATAGGCCTCCCGCAAGCACCGCCACACCGACCGATCCTGCGCTTCTAGCATCCAGCGGATTTCGCGGTCGCCACTCCAGAACCTTTCGCCCCCCCCCCCCCTCCCCAGCTGCCTTCAGTTCTATTACAAAACATGATCATAGTGATTCGATGTTCGTGTTCACAATGTTCGAGTTCGATCGTTCGTACACGGCTATATGGTACGCACATGCAAACAACGTGTTCGATTATTCGTGTTCGCGATGTTCGTGTTTGTTCGTGCATACCCAGCTCAACGTATGCTATGCAAAATTTTCTCGTACAACTTTTCCAATGTCACCGAGACATGAATGCAGTTTATTGGCCTGGCAATAGTCATTACTTACTCATAAACAGTTGCAGTGTACACAACATGTACAGTCAAAATCAAACGATCATGAAGATAGTGCAAAGTTTCAAACGTGTTCCATTAATAAAAACGTGCTAATGTAAAAACAAAAAATGTTCTACGATATTAATTTTTATAAGTCGCGCGGAGAAGGTTTGCCGATAGCCTCATGACGTCACGCGTCGATGGTCGGTACGATTCGTAGGTAGGCCAGACGAGCGCGGGTAGCGGTCGGTGAAGTGGGAGGGGCAGTCATCGGCAAACCTTCTGCGCGTGACTAGTAATACCATAATATTTACCGAATGTTACTGTTGTCTGTACATAATAGGGTATTTGTTTATTATTTTTATTAAAAATCTCGAAACTATTACAAAGGTAATAAACAACGGTGAAAAAACCAATGAAATCACTAGGTACATAGTATAAAACAAAGTCGCTTCCCGCTGTCTGTCTGTCCCTATGTATGCTTAGATCTTTAAAACTACGCAACGGATTTTGATGCGATTTTTTTTAATAGATAGAATGATTCAAGAGGAAGGTTTTAAGCTATAAAACGTACACGTGCGAAGCCGGGGCGGGTCGCTATATTTAATAAAATGCCCAAGTTATAAAAGATTTAAAATTGTTCACAAGACAGAGACAACACTACTGCCATATAACGTCATACCAACTTCATATTATTATTGACTTGACATTGATCTGTACAATACCATCCATCCATTCCATTTCGCCCGTTTCGTCCATTTCGCGTGACAAGGACAGAAAATGAGTCCTCAAAAAACTATGAAAGCGTGTACAATACGGCCGACGTATCTTAGCGAGTCTGAAGTTAACTGATTAGCTGCGCAGTAGACAATTTCGTTCCTAAAAGATTCATTGCGCAGCCAAACAGCAACTTCAGACTCGCCAAGATACGTCGGCCGTATTGTAGGTATCTCTTCTATTTTTTCAACGATAATTTTCACATAACGTGTTCTTTCTATAAAATAATACTAAATTATTGTACATTTTTAACAGTAGTCAAATACTTTATTATCATACCTCGCTATAAGCGGTATTATAATTTACTTCCTTACGTGACAGGTGACAGTAACTATGTCAAGGAGATGGATCGTAGCACCAGGATATGAGATTCTATGAGATAGTTTGGTAGCAGCATCCGTTTGTATACAGATAACATCTTATATTCACCTATAAAGTAGATAACACTATGTTAGCTAATAGATAAAGTTAATAAATTACAGATATTCAAGGTTGTACGCACGGTTTATCAAGCTAGAAATTTCCAGTATAAGTTGACCTCTTATTATTCTGAAACCCTATACAACGTGTGACACTCAGAAGGGAAAAGGGCAAAAATCAATCAGGAAACACTTTTACAAGTAGTTTATTATGGCTAGATATCACAAATTCACAATAATCAAAATCAATTACTTACGTGGTTGCTCGCTTAACGATGGATGCTCGACTGACTGATATTTTCCCGTGACGTCTCATTGACGTCTCTCGGATCTCCATCAGATATCGATAAATGACTCGAAAGTTTGAATGTCTAATAATCGATATAGTTATTATGAATATGTTTAAATTAGGTAGTGATGTGTATTGTAGTATTTTTAACCGACTTCAAAAAGGAGGAGGTTCTCAATTCGGTTGTATTTTTATTTTTTTTATTTTTTATGTGTGTTACCTCATATCTCCGTCATTTATGAACCGATTTGAAAAAATCTTTTTTTGTTCGGAAGGGTATACTTTCCGATTGGTCCCATTTAAATTTTGTTATGATCAGACCATGAACTTCAGAGATATGGAACGGAACTCCTCGTCGGATCAAAGCAAAATTCTCAAATCACTAATATTGCTTTGTTTATATTTGTTGTTGGGAACTGACTACTTGAAAAGAGGAGGGGGTGCGTGTCCCTCCCTCCCCCCCTTTGGAATGTTTTCATTATATCGTGTAAGGTATCATTTGAAAGGACTTTTTATGCCCGACTACGTCAAAGCCAAAAAGAAGGGTTATGAAGGAGGGTGTTAAAATTATGACACTAAAACGTTTTTAATAAAAAATAAACTTTAAAAAAAAGTAAAAACCGACTTCAAAGAAATACTAAAAGGAGTAAAATAATTACCATAATATAAAATTAACAGTTTCAGAAGTCGGTGCAACTCTACACTGAAGCAAATAGAAGCCACCGACTTCTGAAACTGTTAATTTTATATTATGGTAATTATTTTACTCCTTTTAGTATTTCTTTGAAGTCGGTTTTTACTTTTTTTTAAAGTTTATTTTTTATAATATAACAGTTAGTGACGTGCGTTACAAACGCGAGCTCAGCTTATACTGGTAATTTATAGATTGATGCAGTAAACAGTGCAGTTGGTGGTATTCGCTATTTGCCAGGTTCATTACCCCTCAAAAAACCCCCTTTATACGACATCCGAAAAACAAGAAAACGTCAATTAAGGTTAATGCAAGCAGTCGTTCCGCGAAATTCTTTTTTTTCTCATAGCCTTTTTTCTAAACATTAATTTGGCAAGATTCGCTACTTGCCAGGTTAAGTACCCCCAAACAACCCTTTTAGACGAGATCTGAACAACAAGTTACGTCAATTAAGGTGAATGCGATCAGTAGGCCTGAAAAAAATCTTTTTTTTTTTTGTTTTAAATATTTTTCATAAAACATGAACATCTTGAAGACGTAATTTTACAAATTGCGAATTCCTATTAAGAATTGCATTGTATTTATAGGAGATTTATCGGGTGTTAAAATACCCTTAACGAAACCGAGAGCCACGTATTCTTCCCAACATTAGGACGATTTTTTTGTGTTGGGCTATCCTTGGGAACCGTCTGGTTATGGAACATTGAAGGTCAAAGTCATCTTTTTACGAAAAGTATCTAAGTGTAATGTTATTACTAAACATTCTTCTTAATTTTTTTTATAAAATAAATATTAGGCACAGTCTGCTGCGCGCATTCATTCATTACATTGGGCGCTACAGTTAACAGCTGTTCCTCCATTCCTTCAAACCGCGAGATCTACTCTTGACATAGATTGACCAAGCACTGTTTTTTTTTTTTACGCAAAAAGATTTTTAAGATCGAACAAAAAAAACCCAAAAAATACTGGTTTTCTCTTTCTGAGTCATTTCAGCGCCCCAAGTTAACTGACTGCACGGAAGGATATCGCCATGTCGTGTACCGCCATGTATAGTCATGTCCGCCAGCTATGTCGCCGTGCTTTCATTAATAATTTATGCGTGACATCGAAATGTTTTATTTACATTTTTTTTTTGGTCAAAATTGTTTTTGTTGATTTATTTTTTGAAACCTTATTAGATCGTTTAGATACGACCGCTCTAAAAAAAAGGTTGTTTTTAATTTATTTTTAATCAATCTAAATTCCGTGCGGGTCTTTCAAAATCTATACCAGTAATAGATCATGTGGTTTTAAGGAATTACACGAATTCCTTTGCACCCTGTTATTATCTCTTTCAACAACATTAACAACGTCAACAATATTCAATTTTTCCTTTACAATGCTAATCAATAAAACTACACCACGCAACAATTTGCATGGAAACGCACACACACATAATCTTACAAACACATACATTATACATACAATAACATATAGGTGTTAAAAAAATCAGTCGCCACTTATCACGGAAATAAATCATTCGATACAATCGATAGTCCATTCATTAAATTGCATTCAATCGATTATGACAGTATCGAGTAGGATACTAAATAAAGACGATCGTTATAACCGGTTTTTTTTCAGGCTCTTTTGTTTTTATTGAATAGTAGCTGTTGTCCGCGGTTTCGCCCGCATTCTAGTGGAACTATTTCATGTATTCGAATAAAAAGTACCTATGTACCTATCCTATCGTCACCCTCCGCTCTAAAGCCCGGGTGACACGAGGCTAGTAAATCAAGCTAGTGAGCCAAGCTAGTGCTGCCAAGCTAGTAAGCTAGTGACACTAGCTTCGTGTAGACGGAACTAGCTTCGTTTACAAGCTAGTAAGCTAGTGTGGAAGCTAGCAAGCTAGTGCCTCAAGCCAGGATAGTTTTAATAGCTTGGGGTTCTATTTTTCAAGCTAGTAGGCGCCCCCCACCACCCGTTTTACTATCCTGGCTTCGTTACTAGCTTCGTGTCAACCGCGAAGCTAGCGAACCTAAGCTAGTGTGCAGTCGGAGAGCGTGGTGAGAGTGCGTGCAATTTGTTAAAATGCCGAAATTAGCGGACGAAATTAATTTAAAATTCGTTCAATTGTACAGAGAAGAGGAATGTTTGTGGAATGCAAGTATTCCATCTTACAAAGACAAGCAAATGCGAGACTCGTCACTAGAAAAAATACGCGACATACTAAATAAAGATGGAATAGAAATGTCGATAAAAGAGATTAAAAATAAAATTAAAAATCTAAGAGCTACATATTGTCAAGAATTAACAAAGATAGAAAAATCTGAGAGGTCTGGAGCAGGAACTGCAGAAGTCTATAAGCCAAAAATTATTTGGTTTGAGGAAATGCATAATTTCATAAAAAAGGTGCCAATGAAGAGAAAAACTTCGGTAAGTTATTTTAATATTATTTACTCTTTACAATTATTTACCTTAAAAGTACTTATTGAAATATTAATAATCGTCGGCATTTTTAATTTTTCTTGTAGTTTTGTCTGAATTAACGAATCATTCTTGCTTGCCATGGTACTGCTCCATCATTGTTGAAATATCTCTTAAATTTCTCCCTTTTTTCGATAGCTGACAGAGAAGAGTGGTTACTTCCCTGTCGACTGATACTGGGTAAACATAAATTTTCCATTCTCCATGAACCGGGAATAATGTTTCCCGCTTCAATGTCTTCTTGGTCGACATCACTACTAATGCAATAAGTGCTTTTTTGCTCTTTTCGTAACCAATTATGCAGAGCACATGATGCTAGTACAATTTTGTCTACTGTTTTTACGTCAACTGCGATTGGTCTTTGATAAACACGAAATCGGCTTGCCAATATGCCAAAGGCATTTTCTACAGTTCTTCTGGCTCTACTTAGCCGGTAGTTGTATACTTTTTCTTCATGTGTTAAATTGTCACCTGGGTACGGTTTCATAATATACGATTTTAATGGGAATGCAGCATCCGCCAAAATTACTCCGCCTTGTGGTATAAGGTTATTTTCTAGTTCATTATATATGGAGCAATTCCTAAAAACACTTCCATCAGATGCCATTCCACAGGCGCCGACGTCAATATAAATGAAATTATAATCGTAATCAACAATAGCCATAAGAACAATACTGAATGTTTTTTTGTAATTAAAAAACAAACTTCCACTGTTGCCAGGAGCTATGATTTGAACATGCTTCCCGTCGACGGCGCCATAACACGCTGGAAAGTTCCATTTCACTCTGAAACCATTTTCTATAGCTGCCCATTCTTCAGTTGTAGTTGGAATCTGTAACAATATTTTTAACAATTTTTTTATTTTCAGAACAATCAAGATTCTCCAAACAATAATAAAGATGACAACAGTGCAAGCAACAGTCAGTCATTAGAACCACCCGTAGCAGAAAATCTGTCAGAAAAGACAGTTGAAATGTCTCAACCTGCAAGCGAAATGTCGTCTATTCAAGATAAAACTTCTAAATTTATTTCCCCCGGAAGTAACATTCCGCAATTTAAGAAACGGAAGGTTTCGCAAGTGAGTTCATTGATAAATGAAATTAAGGTGATTAAGGAGGATTTAAACAGTTCACGAGAATTTCAGGAACCAGAGCTGGATGAACATGAGATATTTGCAAAATATGTAGCAAGTCAGTTGAAAAAGCTTTCACCCGGACAGGCCATTTTAGCTAGGGATCAGATCAACGCAACACTATCCCGCTGTCGGATGTATGATTTAAACTTCGGAAATACTACATTTTCGTACCAGTCACCTATCAATTCTTCAGACTCCAATATGTCAACCACATTTTCTTACAATAGTTCTGCAGCAAGTCCACTCTACACTAATCCACCATCACAACTACAACAGACTGAGCAACGTGATGAACCCATCATCCATCCGCCACCACAGCAAGAGTTGGAGCAAGATGAAGATCCCATCTATCAAGCATTTCAAAATGCTTGATACATTTCTCGCCATTTATGTAGCGTAAACGTACATTTTGTCGTCATTTATGATTTCTCATTTTGTAATTTAGAATTTAATCTCGCCATTTATGTAAGCGTAAAAGTACCTACTTTAATTTGAAATAAATAAAATTCTACATACCTGTATATCTTTCTTTAATGCCTTATAAATTTCACTGCAAACTTCTGGTATAAATCTAGATATAGTAGATCTTGAAACACGATACATGTGACTTAACTTCCTGTAATTGACACCAGATGATAGAAAATCTAGAGTTATTTCCAATTTTATTTTAGCCGGTATGGCTTCTCTCATATTAGTATTTAATTTTTGTATTTGTGGTCCCACTAGATTCAGTAAATTGTCAAAAATATTAGGTGTCATTCGCAAAATACTCTTGAATTCGCCGGAATCCTCAGATCGCAGTTCTTTTAAAAGTAATGCAGATGCTCCATGACTATGTCTTCTTAAGATCCAGGGTCTTGTCCAAGTACGCTTTTCTTCTAGCAGAGCTAATATTTCATCTAGCGCATGTTGACACAACTTCCGAATTAACTTTCTTAGTAGAATTGCTTTTCTCTTACGCACACTGTTCATTTTTACGTATACGTGTTATCAGGTTAAGCACAACTCACTACTGACTTGACTAGCTTGAAATTTCCTAGCTTCGTGTAGACAGCACTAGCTTGGTTACAATCCAGGCTAGTAGGTAAGCTAGAAACCAAGCTAGTGACCCCTTACTAGCTTACTATCCTAGCTTCAAAATACTAGCCTCGTGTCACCCGGGCTTTAGAGCTGAGGGTGACGCTATGTGTTAATTCAGGATTGGTCTTTCTGTGGGCCAGAGGAGGATGGCAGACGCCCTAACAACGCTTGGTTTCAAACCTGTAACACTCGTTACAGATATGAAAGTAGTATGACGGAGCATTCATGGGAATTCAATTAGAATTATTTTTATTTTATTCGCCAACGAGTAACGGAGAAATCCTCGTTTTTGTGGAAGCAAGGAGTTTTGTGGAATGGAAGTGTCGGGAATGTCGGAACCAAATTACTACTTAAACCTTCGATCAATAAGGATTATTGATCGAAGACTTAAACACATTTTATCCTAATATACAAGGTCAGTCGGAAATGGGGTACAAACCGCTCCTTATACAAACTTTCATCCCCTATTTCACCCCTGAGGGATAGAATTTCCAAAAACGCTCAAACACACCAGAAGCTTAAATATTTAATTCCATGCTTTTTCAAAAGTACCAGATTTCTCATACAAAGTTTCAACCCTTATTTGATACCCTTAAGGATTGAATTTATAAAAATGCTCAAACACGTGTATATTTATTTTTAACCAAAAACTGTAAAATTTAGTTTCATGATTTTAATTTCGAAAAAACTTTCATCCCCTTTTCAACCCTTAGAAGTTGAATTTCCAGAAACCCTCAAAGACGTTTATTGCCTCTTACTTTAAAAGTACCAGATTTGTCATACAAATTTTCAACCCTTATTATCACGACCCTTAAGGGGTTGAATTTATAAAAACGCTCAGGGACGTGTACATTTATTTGTAACCAGAAACCTTAATATTTGATTTCTTCTTTTAACTTCGAAAAAATTTCATGCCCTGTTTCAACCCTTAGTGGTACAATTTCCAAAAACTACGTGTATGCTTATTTCTCACCAGAAGCCTATATTTAATCCCATGCTTCAAGAGTACCAGATTTCTTATAAAAATTTTCAACACTTATTTCATCCCCTAAGGGGTTGAATTTCCAAAAACGCTCAAATATGTGTACATTTTTTTCTAACCTTAACCTTAATATTTAATTTCATGCTTCCAACTTCAAAACTGACGGACTGCCATAAAAACTTTAATCCCCTATTTCACCCCCTTAGGAGTAGAATTTACAAAAATCCTTTCTTAGTGGATGCCTACGTCACAAAAGGAACCTACTGTCCAAATTTCATGGTTCTAACCCCAGCGGTATGGGCTGTGCGTTTCAGTCAGATCAATCAGTTTGTTTCTCCTTTTATACGAGTACATAAGTGTACTCGTATACAGCTAAATCTAAACTAGTGTAATATAAATCTAAACTACTTACATATGAACTAAACGTACAAAATACGTAAAAAAATACAGTTCAAAATAAATAGAACATTTTAAAAGTGCATTTAGGCGTCAACATATCCCGTATCAATTAAAATATTCTTTTTTTATGTTTTAATTTCTTTAACAATTGAGGCCCAAAACTGCCGATGTCCTTTCATCCAAATGCGTGATTGAGAAACAAGCATTCAAACTTTCACATTTATAGTTGTGTGTACTTTAGTGTGACTACCTGTGTGAGTGCCGCGGTGTGCGTGTTAGTGAAATATAACAATTGTGTCAAAAGATGGCAGCATCGTCTTACGTGCTAAAAATAACACGCTATCACCAATCTGTTCAACAAAAGTGGTGATTACGGCGAAATACAATCACTGCAGTTGTCCATAATGGACCTAATTCAGCAGTGGGAGTTTTTGGAGCGATCTGATAGTCCTACGAGCGACAGGTGGAACAATTTCGTTTCAAATAGCTTGCCATACAATTTCAATGCTTATTTTTTTAACCTCTAAATTCAATTTTAAATTCTAACCTCTAAATTGCCACATGTTTTTTTTTTAACAAACAGGTTAGCCAAACGCGTGGCGTCGGCATATAACTATTAATTTTAACCTATTGATCGTTCGAAAACTATTAGCAATTCGTATCACTCAATCATAATATTCTCGTAACAACATTCGAAGGCGTATTTTTTATTCGGAAGAAGGAAAATAACAGAGTTATAATTTGTATAATATTCCATATGTTTGCGTACTTATATTATCTATATTTAATAGAATATTTTACCTTCCTTGTTACAATTGTTTACAATGTGTAACAAAGTAAGATGTATTCCTGAAAAGTTTTAATATTATTCCGTTTAATCATTTAAAAGACATAAAATTATATTTTTAAATATTTCTATACAAAAAAACATTGAAAATATAGTATCCCCCCGGCATAGGAACAAGGTCCAAGCTACCGGTGGTCAGGGCATCAGACAGAGGAACTTCGTAAGTACCGCTTTCTGAATCAGGCCCTTGATCCAGCCGCTCAACAAGAGCCTCTTTAGATTTTGGTCGAGGCTCTTGGCTATTAAATCATTGGCCGTAACGACTATCGGCACAATGACTGCTGAATCAACATCCCACATGTCAACAACCTCGTGTGCCAAGTCTTGTTAATATTATTTATAATGAGGACTGTTTCTTAAAAAAATACTTTTCTTAGGAAAACAAATTACTGAAAATTCCGTTTTGTGACCCAAATTCGTACTCTGGAAGTAGATTAGTAGAAGAAGTAGCTAAAGAAGTAGATAAATACCATTATAGTCGAGCCAATTTAATCTATCTGCTAATTATCACAAGTTGATCGCGTAGCGTTTCTATTTTATTTTAAACTAGCGACCCGTCCCGGCTTCTCACGGGTGCAATTTATTATACATAACCTTCCTCTTGAATCACTCTATCTATTAAAAAAACCGCATCAAAATCCGTTGCGTAGTTTTAAAGATCTAAGCATACATGACATAGGGACAGACAGCGGGAAGCGACTTTATTTTATACTAGGTATGTAGTGATATCTAAATTACATAAATATTATCTTAATTACTTTATTCATTTAAATAGATTTATAAAAAATACATTTTTAAAACATTTCTTTAAAATAAAATATTTGAAAATATAAAAATAGTAGCCCACCGGCATCGGGAACAGGGCCCAACGGGCTACCGGTGGTCAGGGCTTTTTAATGATTAATATTGAGGTCTTGCCAGTAAATGGCGATAGACCGAATCTGTCAGTGTACAATACACTCCCTTTCACCCCTTTCTACCCCCTGTATACCTATGTCAGAATGCAGAGTGCAGCGTGACACAGCATGTCAAACAAGTCGCACGTTCCATAAAGATAACAAACTACACAATCATTTTCCACTAGTAATCTAATAAAATTAATTCTCAAACACCTTTCAGTCGTTGCTGTTCAAATAATAACTCGATACAATAAAGAAAGGCTTACCTAGTTGTAAACATTATTATAGGTACTCACAGCATACTGGGTGTTTTTTTATGAGCGACGTATAATGGCCCTTATTATTTTCATTTATTAACTTTCGTGAGTGAAATGAACTCAAACGGAGCCCTTAATATCAGCTGTAGGCGAACACTCAGGTAATTTTTTGAAGCAAGAACCTCTTCAAATGTCTTTATTACAAACTAGCTATACGTTGTAATGCCATAGGTACTACTTACTACTTAACTACCTTCAGAAACAAAATCAAAATAGTAACAAAAACTTAAAACCATTTTCATGCATGCGGTAAACAAATGAAGAATATGGACATACTGAGATAATTTGTTTTTTTTTTTTTAATATCAAAATTTTCTTACATAAGAACCTTCTCCTGACAGATACGAACAAAAAAAAAAATGCGAAATCGGTCCAGTCGCTCACGCGTGATGCCGTGACCAAGGGAAATAGGGATTCATTTTTATATAAATAGATAGATACAGTTTTCGTTCACAAAAACTGTCAAATTGTTTGACAACAAAATTTTTGACAGATTTCGTGAACGAAAATTATGCTATTATAGAAACCTGTACGCTTCACGTTTACTTATTAATAATTTAGCCTACAGTTCGTGCGGCGAAGTTGCTGACCGAACCGCAACACATGTTCACAGCTGATTAACATCAGCCGGTGTTCAGCAACATTAATTCTCTGGTTAAACATACGTTTCTCGAAAAAATTAATAGAATTTTAGGTTAACAGTTGTTTAAACACATAATTAATGTTGGTGAACAACAGTCTGTGTTGAACAGCTCCATGATCAAGGGTGCCCGTTGAGTTCAAATATAGTCGGAAAACTCCGTTAAAATGCATAAAAGTAATAAAGCCGTAAATAATCTTACATTTATAAAAATTACAAGAAAAAAACAAATCCTATTTATCGTCTATTTTATAATATAAAATAAACTTTAAAAAAAAGTAAAAACCGACTTCAAAGAAATACTAAAAGGAGTAAAATAATTACCATAATATAAAATTAACAGTTTCAGAAGTCGGTGGCTTCTATTTGCTTCAGTGTAGAGTTGCACCGACTTCTGAAACTGTTAATTTTATATTATGGTAATTATTTTACTCCTTTTAGTATTTCTTTGAAGTCGGTTTTTACTTTTTTTTAAAGTTTATTTTTTATTAAAAACGTTTTAGTGTCATAATTTTAACACCCTCCTTCATAACCCTTCTTTTTGGCTTTGACGTAGTCGGGCATAAAAAGTCCTTTCAAATGATACCTTACACGATATAATGAAAACATTCCAAAGGGGGGGAGGGAGGGACACGCACCCCCTCCTCTTTTCAAGTAGTCAGTTCCCAACAACAAATATAAACAAAGCAATATTAGTGATTTGAGAATTTTGCTTTGATCCGACGAGGAGTTCCGTTCCATATCTCTGAAGTTCATGGTCTGATCATAACAAAATTTAAATGGGACCAATCGGAAAGTATACCCTTCCGAACAAAAAAAGATTTTTTCAAATCGGTTCATAAATGACGGAGATATGAGGTAACACACATAAAAAATAAAAAAAATAAAAATACAACCGAATTGAGAACCTCCTCCTTTTTGAAGTCGGTTAAAAATCATAACGATGCTAAAACTGTATAAGTACTAAATATTTTTGGAAAAAAATTATGTGCGTTCCTAGGATTGGAAAGATTCAGATTTTTTGTCTGTTTGTATGTTTGAGTTTCACGCCAGTGCCACTGGACAGATCCATTTAAAATTTGGCAGCCATGTCCGTTAAAGAGCTGGTCAGGTTATAACATAGCAAGTCGGATGATGAGCAGTAACCCTAAGTGGTCAATCAGACTGCACTAGCGGGTGCGGAGGCGGGCGCGGGCGCTCGGGTCTTGGCGTCTGCGTGTTCACAGTAGTGCTACATGCGCAGTCACCTAACACACGCTATATTACTGTGAATGATACGAGCTGACTGAGCCATTAGAAACACACGCGCCACCGCGCCCGCGCCCGCCTCATGCAGGCGCGCGACTCGCGGGCGCACTGTGAATGCAACTGGCGTCTACATACATTTGATTTACACGCGCCCGCGCTAGCACCCGCGCCCGCCTCCACTCTGAAATACGACTGTGTGTTCGTAGGCAAAGCCGCGGCTACAGCTAGTTTTAAATAAAACCAAAAATATTCGCGACTGTCCTCGGGGTTTAAATAAAAAATGCATCGCATCGGATGATTTACACTTAATTTATACACATACTAGCGACCCGCCCCGGCTTCGCTCGGGTACGTTTTATAGCTTAAAACCTTCCTCTTAAATCACTCTATCTATTAAAAAAAACCGCATCAAAATCCGTTGCGTAGTTTTAAAGATCTAAGCATACATAGGGACAGACAGATAGCGGGAAGCGACTTTGTTTTATAATATGTAGTGACGCGAAGAAAATAATGAGGAGGTAGGTAGGTATGTTTCTTTTTCAAAAATAGGAATCTTTCTAGTTTCACGTTCTTGAAATGAGAATCGATTCACTGAATTTAAAGCCTGATTTACACAGGGTAAGTAACTGACTCCAAACTCGAGACAAGTTAGTGCTAACCCGATATTTACCTAGTGTAAATTGATCGCGACAGCGCTGTACTGACTCCAAATCAATTTACACTATACCCTTTTCACCATAAGTTGATTAGTGACGTTTCTCTACAAAACGTTACCATAGAAAGAATATCAAATATTTAAAAAAAAACGAAGCATGTTTAATATTCCTATTTTACTGTTTTTGATGATGTCATTTACGTTTTTTCGATAGCAGTGTCCTTACGGCTACAATTTACGAAATGACTGAGTTGTCAGGACTCATCTTCGGATGAAAAGAATATAGGTAAGTAACGGGTTAGCACTGACTTGTCTCGAGTTTGGAGTCAGTTACTTACCCTGTGTAAATCAGGCTTATCTCCTAGAAAATGTCATGTCAAGAATCCACCTTGTATATTATCTATTTACCATGTCGCAGCACTGTAGGAACGTGATGAACTCATGTCATAATGAAGGATGATTAATTACTAATATTTTGTTATCTGGTCTACACACGCCGTAAACAAATGTTCAGAAAACGTCCGTGACTCATCTTAGGAATGCTGAAAACAATGATTGACATTGATTTGCACATCGTGCGTATGATTAGATCATGGATGATTTGTGTATCAACTCATGCGCATCATTTTGGCATTACGGACCGAACCACTAGGCTGCAATCGATCTGCGTTTTAAGATTGATTATTTTCCGAAAATGCAAGCAGGGAGATACACTATTTTATTTTAAACACCTAAGCTTTTGATGGTACTATAGGAAAAAATAATTGCTAACCCCGTCCTGTGAATAAAATGTTTATAACGTGATATTACAATACCGCTAGGCCGGAAAATCGAACTCAGATTCTCATTGTCGGTAGCTAAACTTGAGGCGTTCTCTAAACTAATTCCTGCATAAGTATAATTGTAACTGAGTCATTTCTCAGAATGAAAAGGCCTTAGTCCTTCCTCCACCACGCTGGCCAGGTGCGCGTTACCTACTCCGAAAAACGAAAGACGAAGTTTCGAATTAAAACGAAACAACATCGAATAAATAAATAAACGATCAAAGTATTTTCAAACAACGAACTTATGTCGAAATGTCGATTAACATTTGGGAGTAGGGTGAATGGGTGTATCCCACTATTTCTATTAGGTATTTCTATTGATAGAAATACTGCGCCTGATTCAGACTGATTGTCTATTTCTATTGCTGTCGGCTGCGACAAAAAAAACGCTGCATCACCTCTTAAGACGGCGTGCATATAGAATTAGAAACTATTTATTAATTTCCTCTTTAGATAAAACCTCTTGATCATAGTTGTAATTGAATACATTACTCGTAAGTTTACCATTCATTAAAAGTGGTAAACTTTTCAAATAACATAACTGCGTATTTTTTGTCGCAACAGAAATAATGGGATATCATTTGTAAAAAACGCTGGTCCCACTTTTTCTATTTTGTATTTCCATGGAAATAGTGGGATACACCCGGGTGAATGAAAGACAAAATTTTAAATCGCGAAAATCGAATCGATCGTAGAGGATCCGAAACACTTTCGTGGTTGGGAAACGTGCGATTTGTTAGCCGAATCTTCGTAGTTCGATTTCCAGAGTACACACACCATCCATAGCTTTTTTTACTAATTTTCCCTTTGATTTATTTACAAATTATTTAATACTTATCTTCAATAAGCTTTTCAAATCATTCAGCCAGCGGAACTACCCACTTATTAGCACGTGTTTGATAAACCACAAGATCTTATTATCTTTATAATATAATTAATTAATTAATGATTTAATCTCATCTGACGTGAACTGTGACACACATCAGGCTGAGTCCGATATGTTGATAGCGTGATAATCGTGTAGACTTGAGATAATCGGGCTGAAGCTAGTCATAGGCCATCTTAATAGCGGTTCCGTTATGAGATGAACTTGAATCGACCATCAGCCATATAATAGGGTAGTTGACTATAATTTTTTTATTAGAAAACTTGAAACTATTAACAAAATAATAAGAAGCAGTGAAAAATCTATGGAAATTTTTAATAAAATGCTCATTTTCAAAAGACAGACAACACAACTGCCATAATGTCGTCATACCTTAAAACTTCATAGAGGCTTGACATCACTCTGTACCTCAGACCAAGTATCCTCCGTCCGTCGGTCCGTTGTCGTATGCCACTTTGCTCTAAGAGCGATTACGCACTGCATCCGGTCCGAATCCGTGAAAATACCGATCTAGAGTAAAAATCTCGGACCGAATTCGGATATTGATTTACGCACTGCATCCGTTCCGAATCCGTGAAAATACCGATCTAGAGTAAAAATCTCGGACCGAATTCGGATATTGATTTACGCACTGCATCCGATCCGAATCCGTGAAAATACCGATCTAGAGTAAAAATCTCGGACCGAATTCGGATATTGATTTACGCACTGCATCCGATCCGAATCCGTGAAAATACCGATCTGGAGTAAAAATCTCGGACCGAATTCGGATATTGATTTACGCACTGCATCCGATCCGAATCCTTGAAAATACCGATCTAGAGTAAAAATCTCGGACCGAATTCGGATATTGATTTACGCACTGCATCCGATCCGAATCCGTGAAAATACCGATCTAGAGTAAAAATCTCGGACCGAATTCGGATGTTGCTTACACACTATTCCGATCTCTGATTCAAATTCAAACAATTCAGGGCCCATCTTTGGCATATCCGTTTGGCGTCTGATTTGAATCCGAAGTAATGCGAAAGCGTTCATACAAACAGTACTACGGCTATTTCGGTCCGTCAATTGTTTTTCCGAATTAGAAACTCACGGATGACGGATAGAAATCGGATGACGGATGCCGGATGTAGTGCGTAAACTACCATACAAATAGTTCTATGGCTACTTCGAAACGTATTTTCATGGATTCGGATCGGATGCAGTGCGTAACCGCTGTAAAACTTATGATCGCCTACTACTGTTAGAATGTATTGTTTTACAAAGGCGGGTCCGCTGCGCCGTGTTTTCATGTTTGCAAACAGGATAACATTGTTTGTAACCGTATAGGGGCGTGGCCTAACAGTTTTGTTAGCAAAATTGGCGCTGCGGACCCGGCTTAACATTGTTTGCTAACCGAATAGGGGCGTGGCCTAACAGTTTTGTTCGCAAAAACACAATAACATGTTAGAAAATTGGCGCTGTGGACCTGGCTTTAGGGTAGGTGGCATACGACCACGGACCACGGGTATCCTCTGAACATCACTATAAATATGTATTAAATACATTAAAATATATTACGTGTAAGTTGTTTATTTAATAGACGATAAATATTTTTTTTTTTTTTTTTTTTATTTATTCTTTATGCACAAAAATAGTACAGAGGCGGACTTAATGCCTTAGGCATTTTCTACCAGTCGACCTTAGGGTGATGCAGAGAAAACATGGTAGGTGCACACATTATTATGATACGATAATATGATATCAAAAATAAGCATATGGGTATCTATAAAACTTTTAGAAATACTACATTAAAACACACAATACAAATAAATAATACGGAATACATAATTATAAATATATTCATACAATATAAAAATTATAAATACATACATAAATATATAACAATACATATATAAATAATAGGACAATTCAGCGTTGAGATGATTCTGCCAATTTATTGCGAAGGTGCTCACGTATTTTAACTTTAAAAGAGTACCGACTAGTGGCCATTCTGATTTCCGAGGGGAGCGCATTCCACAGAAGAATAGACTGGATGAAGAAAGAAGAGTGCATGAAGTCAGAACGGTGAGAGGGACATTGTAAGAGACGGTTGTGTGAGGAGCGAAGATTTAGTTCGTGACTGGAACATAAATACTGGAAGTGAGAAGTTAGATAAGTAGGGGAAGTGGGAGAGTCAAGAAAGGAGAAAAGAGTAGTCAACGCCCTTTGCACCCTACGCTGGCGAATAGGCAACCATTTAAGAAGTGATCGATATGCGGACACATGATCATATTTACGTAGATTGAAAACGAATCGAATGCAGTTATTAAGAAGACGGTCGAGTTTGTTGAGAAGATCTGCATTCAGGTCATAGTAACACACATCACCATAGTCAATTAAGGGAAAGATTAAGGTCTGCACAAGCATTGTTTTCGTATTGGATGGAAGTAAATTTTTTAAACGATAGAGAGACCGCAACGTTCCTGTAACTTTTCGGCTGACTTGAGTTACTTGGGTACGCCAATCAAGGTAAATATTGAATAGTTTGCACATAACAATTTCAGATGATAATATTTTCTTGTTTTATTCATTTTTCAGTAGTCGGGTTTTAGTTTTTGAACTTACTTTTTATATCATACAAGGTCTGCACGAGTCAGCACGAGCTAAACGAGAATAGCTCATGCCGTGGTGAAAAGATTATCCAGTCAGCAAGGTTGATATCGAGGCTGACTGCCCAGGGTGCGCCGAACGTACTTATGTACGGTCACTCGTGTTCGTGTGGGCTCTTTACATGCACCCCATTCAAGGTGAAAATTTGAGACGGGGCAGTAAGCCATTGTAGCTACAGGAAAACGTTCTTAGGAGACTGTCCATTACTTCTGAAGAAATTACAAATAGAATACACGGA
This sequence comes from Amphipyra tragopoginis, assembly GCA_905220435.1. Classification (NCBI taxonomy): domain Eukaryota; kingdom Metazoa; phylum Arthropoda; class Insecta; order Lepidoptera; family Noctuidae; genus Amphipyra; species Amphipyra tragopoginis. Next base: position 11,557,861 of record HG992011.1, read on the forward strand.
TTTTGAATAATGATACGGCCGCCTTTTGGCAATTCTCACAATTCCTCCTTTATTTTTATGTACCTAAATACTTTTTCAAACCAACTGAGTTTAGAGTCATTTCGTATAATAAATTCTACAGTTGTACGGACACGGACCATAGACTGCTTCCATGATCCATCTTTCACGTCTTCCTAATCCATTCAAAGGTTGTCTGGAGTGTATCGCTACTAGCAATTAGGCGGCGATTGTACCCTTGTTTCTGTTTTTTATAACTATTCTAGTACACAAATACACTACACACTAGGGTCCAATCCACTTCCATTTTTTTTGTTGAGATATTCTGTACGTGTGTACAAAAAAAGTCATATCTCTCAAAGTTTTGGTCCTACTGAGATAAAAGTAGGCTTATTCGGAGGGTAACAATTCGTATCGTTTACGTTACGATACAATGGGTTCACATAAAGACATACAGTTGTAGACAATATCTCAATAAAAAAGCAAAATGACTGCCAAGTAGCGGGGAAGTTGATTGGACCCTAGTGTGTAGTGTATTCGTGTACAAGAATAGTTGTTAAATAAGTACCTAGAATATCGCTAATCTATAACCGGACACATTGTATATGGAACCCACAATACTGATATATTCAGTCGCATCAAATTACAAACCGACCGCTGCCGACCGCAATATACTAGGAAAAACGGCACGAAGGAAGATCATCCGTCTATTATTATACTATACAAACACGTGGACAAACTTCAAAGGCCAAAAAAACCGAGTCAATCATAAGGGGGCCAGAATTCTTTTACACTGAATCATGTCGACACAGACACAATCCAGGTAACATTAATTTTTCGAGACTATTCGAAAGGTTCCTACGACTACGGTTGTTGGCGGGCCGGATCAAAACGATTTGCGAGCCGGAGCTGGCCCGCGGACCATACTCGGCTGTCCCATTTCAAATCCCAGTAAGGGACATTTTTTACAAAAATCGTGTTATTGCATAATCTTGCTAACCTAGAAAGTCTCTACCAAATACAAAAACACCAGCGTTGAAAACTCATATAATAAGCAGATATCTTTAAACATCGATACTTAGTAAGTGTCATTCACTGCATCTGATCATTTTAAAACCTAGTAAGTCACTTTAACCACATGGTTTTACCTGACTTATATACTTTTCAAACGCTGACCGATTTTACGTTTATGCGGTCTCCTGTAAAATTTCGTTTTAAGCCCTTACTAGGTTTTGAAATGGGACAGCCGTATTTTGTCCGTCACTGTACTATACTATACAGCATAATAAACTAGTAGACAAAAGATGTACGGCAAAAGTTTTTTTGGTTTTGTTACATCTGTAATTTGATTACATTGAGTCATTATTTTCCGATATGACCGAACCGATTTTAATGAAACTTCATACCCATCAGCAGGATACATAGGGCTAAAAAGATACTCGTTATAGAAAACATATTCGAAAAATTGTGTTACAATTAAATTAGACCGATTTTAATTTCCCATTATCTTTTTTTAAGTAAGACATTTCGGAAATGTTTTCTACTAACTTATTAGACTTATGTATCCTGCTGATGTATGTGAAGTTTCATCAAAATCGGTTCAGGCATTACGAAAAACAAAAACTTGAAAATTTGTATGAAATGCCGTACGGCGTACTCGCTCTTACTTACATATCGTTCGCACAGTATTTAATATCGAGTTAACGTAGTTTTATACCTAAGGAATTGTAAAAGACACAACAACATAATCGTTCAGGGATGATTCTATCATTACAGTTATAGCTAATATCGGTATGTCAGGATTGCGAGCAAGGTAAATGTAGTAAATAAAACCAACATAGACTCTCCACCACTGAGAGTACTTGTATTTGGGTTAGTATTAGTAACATGAACCAGATCACAATATAATATACTTTACACAATTATTACACGATCATAAAATAAAGACAAGCTAGACAGATATAAAAGGTCAGACTTCTTCAGCTGATCTACACAGAATGCTCCCGCTTCGTCGAATGACCACCGCCTTTATAACATCGGGTGTGTTGATCCATATCGACGACTACCTTCCTTTGTCAACATTGCCCAGTGTTACCCGCTAGCGATAACAGAATTCTAACAAACTGCCAAACCGAGACAGGGGATCTCTGGATCACGGGATCTCTGCCTCGGTTCAGTACTTTGCAATGAAACCTGCTGAAACTTTTATAGAATTTAGAGCTAGCTAAACTACGTCCGCAACCAACCGGTCAGACACTATGTACGTACGTACATACCTCTAATCTCTAATTAACTTTAATCCTTTTTAAATCCAGTATCTAAGCGGTCAACATTACCTTTATCACATAAAATATAATGCCTCTGCATTAAGTGAACGGCGGTCTGACGAGTTAGACCTTGATCAAATTGGCTTAGCAAGGATCTATGTATCCTAGTATATACTTCCTTATATACTGCCTTAGTTAATTTCCTTTGAGAATTATTATCTGCATGAAATCACGACTAAACTGTTAGTAATAAAGGTTTAAAATAAGTTAGGCTGATGGCAGTTTGACAAGTTATGCGAACATAAATGTAGGGAACAGCAGGTTTTTTTTCGCGATTTCAAGTTTTGTCCCATAGTAAAAGTTGTTCATAATGATGAGTACAGTGACCCCTTAAGAGGTTGAGCGTTATTTATGTTACCCCTTGTATAAAAGTACAACGCGGCTATTTGGAGTCCTAGTGAAGCCAAATACAGTACCATGCTAGAGCGGATCCAAAACAAATATATTAGGTTTATGTATTTAAAGTTACACGGAGTATATCCAGGATACCCATTGCTTTATCCAACCTTATTTATATTGGGAATGGTTGGATACTATAAATTAGAGATTAGGCGGGAACTAGTACTAGCCACATATTTGTTCCATGTAATAAGGGGTAAAATTTCAAATTCTGCCATATTACAATCAATTTGTCTGTGCGTACCAGATGAGTATGTGAGCAGGCGGCGGCGGCCGCAGCTGCTGGAGGTACCGACCGCGCGCACCATTCTGCTTCAGCGCGCACCGCTGACGCGCGCGCTGTGCACGCTCAACAGGGTGGCGGATAAAATTGACTTGTTTTCTTGTTCACTGAACGACTTTACTCTGGCGACCTCTAGGGTATTATGTTATAATTAAGTTTAATTTAGATAAATGTTTATGTTTGTATTGTTAATTTTGTGAATTTAGTTTATAAAATATAATTATGTATTGTAAATATAATGAGTATGTCCTGGAGAAAGTATGAAGATTTGTGTATACTTAACTATCGCATTAGGGCAACCTGTAATGATAGATTTAAGGTGTTACAATAAATAAATAAAATAAAAAAAATAAAAAAGTATAGTTTGAATTCCTGAACAGATTTGTCTAAAAGCTTACTATTAAAGGAAGCCTCGAATCAAAGATATTCTAGTTTGAAGTTTTGCTTAACTAGAAATAGAAAGAACAATGGCGAACTTTCATACATCACTTTATCTGTATCAATAAATTATAACGTCTTCGTGTCATCGTCGGCTTTGTGTATTCATAAATAATTTATTAATTCTTAATCATACTGAAATGAGTCATTTGCGCGACTTATTTCTAGGATTTGAAAAAATAGCTCGGAAAGTATATTTAGGTAAGAATATCTATTATACGAAACAAATTATATTTTTTATTAGGTAGGTAATTAAATTCATTCTATATTTTATTTGACAGGACTACCAAACAGAATTTCGACAAATCGTTCTTGTCGTAGAACTTCGACACTGGGGTTTGAAGTAACCTAACCTAGCTATCCGTGTCGGAGTGCCCCAAATTAGGTGTCGAAGTTCCATAATTGTCGAAGTACCTAGTGTAATGTCGGAGTTCCAAAGTGTCAAAGTAAAATCTTGTCGTAGAACGATTTGTCGAAATTCAGTTTGGGAGTGATTTGACAGCTCTGATTTACGTACCACAGTGATTCTTATATCAGGCAAAAAAATTACGAATTTAAAAAAACATTCATATTACGTAAATTTGTTTATCTATCGTGTTCTATGTTCAAATACATAAAACATTGTGTATGAGGCACTTTATTCTATTAATTACTTATAGAGTTATAAGCCATTAAAATTTGGCGCTTGAGACGGGAATGAAATTAAACGAGGGGAATGAAATAAATGTTTATTTTAATCGAAAAACTAACCAACAATATTCATAGAGTGACAAATTGCACCTTTATACCTACTATAGACATTTGGTAACAAGATCACAATTATTTAAACAATTAAGGTGGGTATCCTTATTATGAATAGTCTTTTGCAACATAAAACTAGTCAAAGTTATTTCTCGAACCAACAATTTTTGCCTTTATTTTTGATAAATCAACATTTATAAGAAAATAATGTATTATGTTATATTTGTAAGGTATAAGGTATAACGGCCTGGTGTCTGCAACTCCACGTCTAAGCGCGTATTTAGCGTGATGGGTGGTAAGTGTAGTCACTCGATCCACCCTAACTCCTCGAAAAAGGCCAGCACACCCTTGATGTTGCTGGTGATCTCTCGGAGAGTACCTGGGTTTCCGAAGTGCTTGGCCCTGTATGTGGCGACCTCAGGGTAGTTAAGAAGCACGTGGGCTGCCGTCTCGTCCTCCTCCATGCATGCTCTGCACAGTGGGCTGTCTATAACTCCAAACACAAAGAGGTGTTTTTACAAGAACCATGACCAGTGATGGCTGCTGTGACTGTACACAGTTGTTGCTTTGACAGCCGGAGAGCTCGTCTAGTGAGACGACCGTCAATGCCTGCACTCGCAATGGTTTATCCACGATTCGTTGTGTTGGTCTCTGGTGAGTTTCCTTACCAGGGTGCATAGGTATTCGAAGGGGAGTGGTACTATGGGTTCGGGAGCCAATGCATCCATGCTCGATCCCCTTCTGGCGAGCTCATCTGCTGCATCGTTGCCTCAGGAACCGCTGTGTCCTTTGATCCATTGAATGGTTATATTATTGAGGTTACCCACCTGGTTCAGAGTTTGGTGACACTCGTGTACCAGCCCAGAATTAACTGTGTAGCTGCTTAGTGCTTGCAGGACGGCCATGCTGTCTGAGAGTATTCGGATTGAGTCGTTTTCAACCTTCCTGGCCATGATTGCTGACGCAGCTAGGGAGATACCCAAGCATTCAGCCTGGAAGACCGTGTTGTGGGCCCCCAATGGTGTGGCTATGTGTACGTTAAGGTCTTCTGAGAAGTCCTCGGCACCTGTGCTGGTATACCTGTTTTGGATCCGTCCCTGAAGATCCGCAGCTCCGCAGGGCATAAACCCTCGCATCGGTGGTCTTCGTACAGTTGAATTTTGTATTTTTATCAAAAATAAATTGTTTAGGTATCCGGTCGTTTATAGCTCTTACAAGAGGGAACTTTAGCGAATTCCTCTAGCAACGAGGTGTGTTGTGTGTTACCTTTGCTCCAGAGGTTCAGTGTTTTTAGGTGTATTGCTGCCACCGCTGCTTCTTGCTGTATAAAGAGGTGCAGCGGTGGCAGTCCCAGCATGGCCTTCAGTGCCGCAGTCGATGTAGTCCTCATGCAGCCTGTAATTGCCATGCAGGCAAGTCTTTGTATGCGCTGTAGTTTGTTTGATGCTGTGCTCAGCTTGGTTCTAGGCCACCAGACCGCATCCTCCACTTTAACCTCCTTCACATAAGTTTTTAATGAACCATTATCGTCTAAAAATAAATAAAAATACGTATAGGCAACTATTTTTTAAATGCATAATTTGCAAATTTCATTATAAAAGAAACGAGTAAAAGGAAAACCTTTGTCTTCAGGTGGATTACTTTTGGTTTTAAATCAATTTTTGTGATTAGTTAATATGGATGGTGAATTTACACGACTCATATTTCCTAAGACATTTATTTACTTTACTTAGCACATCATTATCAAATATAAATATGTACCTACCTATTTTATAATTTAAGGCAATTTTTTAATAAACTTCAGGCTACTAAATTATTTAGTTGAGTTATTTATCATTCCCCTTGATAAATTTTCATTCTCCTCGTAAGTTGAAGTAGAGGAAATGAAACGTAGGGGAATGAGAAATTCACGTAGAATCACGAAACAAGCAATAAAATCGTTTGTATATGGGAGGAAAAAATAACGTGTTGATAGTTTCTTACTATTATTTAAATAAAAAAGCAATCATATTATAATCATAAGGTATATTTACCGAGATTTGAAGTATTTGAAGAATGAAAAAAACTTGGACAAACGTCGTATAAGGAACAATCACCAGTAATATTTTCTTTAGATAGAGCGCTTGCTCCCGATCTCTGGTGGCAAGCGAAGACTGCTCGAGAAGGCGGAAAATTCGATGCGGGTAACCTTTACGGTGCGAAGCCCCCTTCTGAATTAAAGCCGCGTTACGACATTTGTCGGGGTAATGAGTAAAATGGAATTACAATTTTTCTCTTTGGATTTTTAGCCTTTTGAAGATTTTATAGAATATTAAAATTATTAATACATTATTTAAGCTTTATTAACAACATTAAAACAAGCTAGTTTTGATGTGACTTTTAGAACAAAAGCATTTAATCGTGGAAACAAAAGTATAACTACCTAGAGAAATCTTAGGAGAATGAAAAAAAACACTCATTTTTCCTCAAATAAAACCAAATAGTGAAACATACACACAAATGTCGTAGGTGCCCTTTTAAAACAAAAAAATAGGAATTATATAGGATTTTTGTTTATTTAATTTGTATTCATTTTATCAACTTAAATGAATAAATCAGTTTTTTAATGTGATATAAGAATCACTCACCAGTGGCGTAGGGTGAAGTTTCTTAAAAGGGAAGCCGGACCAAAAAATGCTTACCTTGCTCAAGTGTGATGCGTGATTTCCAGTAACTACTCGTTTCGAAAGGGAAGCCGATAGGAATCGAGTTGTATGGAGCCTTCGCCACTGTTACGTACGTCTCGTTCTTATTTTATCAGAGTGAAAAAGATAGCAATAACCTAAATTAAGTTTGATTTGTGCACAACAAAATCGGTTCTATTGACAAAGTATGCAAGTGAACACACCGGCACAATTAATGGGTTGCTAAGTACACTAAAACAATGAGCACATTGTTCGACTGTTCTAATTGTACACGTCACACTCACACAGCCCAATTCAATTTTGGCAAACGATAATAGCAAAAGGAAGTGGAAAATTTTGTATTTAGTCATGTAATTATGTTTTGTGTTAATTGTTCCTATGTGAGTGTATACCTACGTAAGGACTAAGGACGTACTTCATGCAGTATGGCTGCCATTGTCTTATGGTTGGCGCCTTTTTATTGAGCAAATAAACTATTCTCGTATAACTTGAACTAAAGATACTTTTTATAAAGATAGACAATGAATCACAATCAGTTATTATGTTATCATAACATAGTTTAAACATAAAAAGGGAAAATAGCAAAAATATCGGACACTCTATTGCTTTAAGCGATAAGACCGCCATTTGTACTGTTCTTGATTACTTGTATTCCTTCTGTTTTATTTCTTTTAGTGTACAATAAAGTATATCTATCTATCTATCTATCGGACGTTCCTCAATAGCGGTTTTTTTACTTACTACCCTAAAGCGCATGCGCGTGCCGCTCTTTTTAACCTGTGCTATGCGTTTTTCCAATGTTGCCAATAGTATATTAACTTTTAAGTTAGTAAAAAAGTGTAATGTAGGAAAAATAAAGTTTTTTTTATTGCTATTATTTTTCCAAACTAATATTTGTCACTTAAAATAGTTAAATTGTCCTTTAAAATTCTATAACTATGTCTATTGACGTTTAATGCTGCGTTCAAAAACGATGAACGTAGTGCGTTCTAAACCAGGGATGAAGAATTTACAAAAAAAACTAAAATAAAGATAATATTGAATGGAAATAAAAATTATCGAATCTTGAACTATTAACACTTGCTTTAAAACAGTCATCTGTGATACTTAAGTGGCCCGCGGATTAGTACCCCCTTTCTGACTAGCCTTTTATTACTTATTATAAAAAATACTATCATATACTTGACATCTACTTGAACTTCACGACTTTTGTACGACTCTGTGTGTATATTTATGAAACTCAAAATGACTTTTCTTTCCACAGTATCCCTCTGCCAGAACATGCGCCACTGTGCGCGGACGCACAACCGGAAGTAGCGCAGCGGCGCGTGCGCAACATGCTCGGCGTACTTCCGGTACGGTGGGTCGCGCGCCTCAAAAATGGAGGGGTCGCCAACCAGTTTGTTATGGCCACCATGGGTGAGTTTTGTCCTTTTTATGACTCTTTCTGTATAAATTAAAGTATAAATAGCTATAGACAAACGGGTTACTACGCTGAAGTGATTAGGTATCTATTAATAATAGTAAATCATTTATTGTCAAGTACCATTTACTATACAACCTTATTTTTACTTTATACGAAAACCGAGACACCCCAACAAGATTTTCATCAGAACTGCCTGAATATGTGTTTTTTTTAGTAAATCTCCAATTTACACCTTAGTTTATGTCGCGTTAAGTTCCCTAAAAAAGAGTGAAATGCCTGATATATGTGCTATGCAGGGGTTGTCTAATACACGGAAACTGACCGAGAGGACCGTCTCAAGCCTCAAGGTGTCTATTCCCGTCAACTGTTATGGGTAGAAACCTAATGAAACAAAATTGAAATTTATGAAAAAAAAAAACAAAAAAAAAATGTGGTGAAAAAAATATGTTAATCGATTCTCCTAGTGATTCTGAACAAACTAGTTTCAGGTTTAGTATATACTAAAACCAAGGTTGTATATATAGACTCATACCCTCTTATTACACAAGAATTAAAATTAAATTAAAGAATACTAACCGCACGAGGCGAGGCGATGCGGGTCGGATGGCTCTAGTGAGCCGTGACCTTACCGTGGGCGAACCACCTTAGGAAGGAGACGAGATAATGTCTTACTTATCTCGTCTTGGCCCGAGATAATATGACTACAAAATTATGTCGTGTTGTGCATGTTAGCCCGGCTGGAGGCCAATACTACAAACATAACTGTTAAAAACAGCAATCGAACCGCAGCTGAACCACGGCATATTGAACGGTTTAACCATACCTGTAGTTGAGCTGTGGTTCGATTGCGATTTTAAATAACATTCTTAGTAGAATTGTCTTCCTGGCGGTGCATAACAACAAAAATACGACGTACAAATAGAAAAATAAAGTAAATATGAACTACATTTTATAAAACACGTAAGTACACAAATAACATCAGCTGTATTGACATCGGTAAGGCATTAACAAGCCATTCTCCTTACTCGACAAATTCCACCAATACGTGAGTACGTATGTACTTGTTTACGTATATACCTACGTAGTAACATTCACTGGAACTCCATTGTCACGTTAGACGCGATCGCAATGCGTTTTGTTTTGTCGTTCCATACAAAAACAAAAAAGAATCATAAATCGAGGTCGAGGTTTACAGACGCTTAGAACATAATGACAATTCTCAAAAATTCATAAAAATTACTTACTTTTCTTACAAGTAATGACTTAAAAGTTTGATCATAGTGACGTGAATAGTTTTTTTCTTCTAAATTAGATGAACAGAGAACCTGTTTTTTTTAAATAACTCATGCTTTCAATTATTCATGACACTTTTATCAAATCATTAAAATCAGAGTTTGGTTAAAATACATCAAACAATTATAACTAGAAAACAACAAAAAGTCGTGGAATATACATGGTAGTTATACGGGACCCTCTAAAGCTAAGTCTACACCAGTGCGCTTTCATGTTCATCTTGCGTCTTCGTCTGAAGCATGCGTGAAGCGCCATAGCGCATGCCTTAATACTAGTTCGACAAAAGCGCATGCCCCTAGCGCACGCTAATCCATCTATTATTATAATATATGACGACTGACCGAGGCGCACCGGTGTAGACGATAAGCTGCATGCGTTTCACGGCAATCAATATTGCATGCGCTTGATGCAAGAGGAATTGAAAGTTGAAAGCGCAAGATGAACATGAAAGCGCACTGGTGTAGAGATACCTTAAGGATACTCTACCTTTGGACTTCCGCTTGACACTATTTTTTGGGACACCTTGTATTTACCCATTTCCAGACAAACGTTGTCCTATCATACAAAAATCCCATAGAAAAAAAACGATCAGTTTTTCCCGAATTTGTCAATTTTCCGAGCAACTTTTCAAATTATTTTTGCCATAAAAACATAATTCGAAACATAACGAACATTTGAAAACAAAAATGCCAAATCGATCCAACCGTTCTCAAGTGATGCGCTTACCAACAAACAAAACTTAATTGTTATTAATATAGATGCACAATGAGATTTGATAAACATTATTTTGTATGGAACGGTGACGAAACGCCGTCCACTTAACTACACTCGTTCACGTGCACGTAATTGTCTCGCTCGTTGTTTACAAACGTAAGCTGTTGTTGCTAATTGGCTTTTCCTCGCGGCCTTGTTTGTGTCAAGATATGCCCCGAGGGAATAAAAATATATCGCTTTCTCCCGGTTTAAAAGCTGGCCTTTTGGTAAGCTTGCAATGGAACATAAGTCCAATACACAAAAGCTCTTTAGAGGGCTTTAATATAAAAAAGTATGGAACACTATATTTGAGCCTGTGGCGGCATCTATCTCGCCACATACGAACTATCCTACATCGCGCAATCAAGATTTAACACGCAGATAGTATATATACAACCTCCCAACATCAACCGTTAGGATTGGCTGGAGACCCTTCAGGTCTCGCCAATAACTGCCCGGTTACGTAGAAACCGTCCCCTAGGACGACCGACAGCAGTCCAATAGAAAAAAAAAAACAACCGTTAGGGCAGTAGCCCGCCAGGCACAAGATTCCGCCTGGTTGGAGGATCCTCCCTTTGGTTGGAGGAACACCACACCAAGTTTCTCCACAAGCCATTACAAACGTGCGAACTGAGGCTGAGATCTATAGATCCAACTTGGACTTTGCTCAGACTCAACTTTAAACTTAAGATAAAGTCAATATTTATAGAGCTGTCTTTGAATTCATCTGAGTGCGTGCTTAGCAAAGTCTAAGTTCACAAAATCGACGACTTAGCAAACACTTAGGTTACAATTATCCTAACAAAAAATAATGGTCCAAACTTTACTTTACCATAATTATATTTACACAACTTTTTAATTTTTTAGTGTTATCAAGTGACCAGACTCAACTCAGTAATACCAGATTAGAAAAGATTTCCTTGATGTTGATAACTAATTCTGAATTAGTTAAGATAAAAACAATTAGATATTATTACATCAAATAAAAATGTTTTTCTAAGTTTAATATGTATAAAAAAAATTAAAAAATACTTTTTTTCGACAAATTGCCGACACTGAATGGACAGTTTTGTTTTGACACAAACAGCGGCCAGATGTCAAAACGATGCGATCCGTTTCAATGAATATAATAATGTGTTCGTTTATAAAAAAAACACTTATAAGCATGCCACTTTCTGCTTATTCTTATAATAATAATACATAGAATAAATATGAGCATAGTTCTAGATTATTTACATATTATATTGTTAAAGTTTTGTGAAGAAAAATCAAGAATGTAATGCTTGAAACAACGACCATACACCTATATGGTCGTTGGCTTAAAACGAAACATTAACTTGTATTTTGACATCGACCGTCTTAGCGTATGCTTAGCCTAAGTTCAGCATAGTCTCAACGTGATACGTCTACAAATTCCAAATCTAAGATTATGCTAAACATACACTGAGCAAAGTATTACGTAAGTAAAGTCTGAGCAAAGTCCAAGTTGGATCTATAGATCTCAGCCTGAGTCATAAATAATTATCGATAACGACTTGAGCAGCATTATCGCATTCCTTTAACATAATGATTTATGACTCAATTCGCACGTTTGTAATGGCTTAAATATTTATTTATTTTATTTATTTATACGTCTATGCACTATGGTGGTACATAAGGCGGACTTAATGCCATAAGGCATTCTCTACCAGTCACCCTTTGGGTTAAAAAGAAAAGCATCGAAATAGGTACAGCAAAACAATAAATAAAAATGAGTTGACAATGTTGAACAGAATTTAGTACGAATTCATAAGATATAAATTACTTAGAATACAAATAATAAAATATATAGATATTATAATATATATATGTTAGAGATAGTAATTAATACGTTGCTTATAATTAATTTGGATGGCAACACTGAACAGGTGCCATAGATATCATGCGAGCTGTCAATTTCAAACTGTTAGTCAGCTGTCAATGTCACTGTCAGTAGTGCGTTCGTTGGGATATCTCTCTCACTTGCTCTCCAACCAGCGCCAGCGCCGGGTGTGCGCACTGACTGCAAAAGGAAAACCAACATGTCGGATGCTAGCGACGACCACGTGCAAGCAAATCGGCTTGAATCCGCGACATATAAAATACAAAACAATAAAAAAATCTAAATGTAATTATAACGAAGACTAAATTAGATGATTAGGAGTGCAGCGACTTCAAGTAGTATTCCTTAACTTTGCGTTTGAACGAGAATTTACTGGGATCTTTTTTAATATCAAGGGGGAGCACGTTCCAAAGTTTGATTGCTGAGACAGCGAAAGAGTTAGAAATGAAACCTGTACGGTGGGAAGGTATTTGGAGAAGTAGATTTTCAGAAGCACGCAGGTTGCGATTGTGAGGAGCTCGTGGCTAAATAATTACAGCCGCATAGACCGATCTTCCGGGTTAAGCCACGCTTGCCGAGGTTGGTCTGTGGATGGGTGACCATTTACCATAGCGAGTTTCCTCCGTGCCTCGGAAAGCACGTAAAGCCGTTGGTCCCGGCTGTCATTTGTAGATCTTTGACAGTCGTTACTGTTGGTCAGAAGCCAGAAAGTCTGACAACCAGTCTTACCAAGAGTATCGTATTACCCAGCTACTGGGTTGTGGAGGTCTGATAGGCAGTCGCTCCATGTAAAATACTGATATTCAGCTGCATCCGGTTCGACTGGATGCCGACCCCAACATAGTTGGGAAAAGGCTAGGCAGATGATGATGACGCAGGTTGCAAATTGTGAGAACTGCCCAAAACTTGAAAATATATTTTAAGAAATATAAACGAATACTTTGAATAGATAGGACTGTTGTATGTTTTAAAGATGTTGATATTAAAATTATTGTACAGGATGACCCAAAACTCAACGTCAACCCGGGAACAAAATGATAGGGCAGTTTATGAAGCGTCAGTTTTTTTTTTTTTAATTTTGTTCCTTTTTTTAAAACACATGTGATAGTTAGATTTATGAGATGCGGCTATTGAGCTTGTGGTCCTGGGTTTGATCTTCACGTCGGGCAGTGTTGTTGGGTTTTTTCGTGTGGGGTTTGTCAGTAGCAGCCCGGAGTCTGGATTTGTGCTCGGTTAATGGCAATAGGCTTGCTCCCTATTACATGGGACTTATATCATAACGGCGAAATAAGGGTGTACTATACACTCCTGTTTAACCCTTCGGGAAATACGAGCGTTATGTTATTTTATTGAGGAGGTAAAATTTTATTCATAGTAACTTTAAAACTCGAAAAGTTTTAATTTTTTTCTGAACAGTCATAAATATCATTTGTGGCGGCTTGACATTGAGTTTTGAGACACCCTGTAGAATGCACTGCCCCACTCCCAACATTTTAACCCTTTAACGGTTATAAGGTTTTAAGAAAAAGTAAATAACAAATAATAACAAATTGTGAAAACCGCCAAACAGTGGAATGCGCTACCTGAGTGGGTGTTCCCCGACAGCTACAACCTGGGTGTCTTCAAGTCACGAGTGAATCGGTTTCTTCTGGGCAAGCGTGCTCCATTGTAGACCGCATCATCGCTTAACATCAGGCGAGATGGCGGCCAAACGCAGGCCAAGAAACAAAGAAAAAAAAAAATTGGCATCTTTTTAAAAATAACAAAAAATAAAGTTTTTTTTTATTTTTTTATAAATCTTTTTTATTTTCTATTAAAGATAATACTTAGTAAAAAAAATGATATTGTCAGGATTAAAAATAAAAATATAACAAGGAGGTTTTCGCCACGTCTTCCAAAAAAGTTAAGGGTTTTGTGTGTTGTCACAGATCTGTTCTTGAATAAGTCTGGATTGCCTTTAGGCACCTATGGTTTACAAAACGAGCAATGATTCATGTCATTTGTTTTAATAACTGTTTGCTCATTAGTAATCCTAAAGTATTTATAATTACATTGAGTTGTACAACAACGAGAGAATTGTTCAAATTGGGTTTGTAGTTCTTGAGATACAATCACACAAACTTTCTCTTTTAAACTACGGCTACACGTGGGTACACGTATAGTTATGTAATATCTAACGTCTATTAAACGCAATACTATCGGTGTCTTAAATCTTGAATAAATCATGGGTACCTACTGCGAAACCTTGGCTTCGGTAGTGGGTGAGGGCAGGCATTTTCCTGTCACTTCACTGCTAACAGATCTGCGAAAAAATCGGTATGAAAATTCTGCCTGCAGAATTCCAAACTAAAATTCACGCTTGTGGCATTCAAGACATTTATTTGTAGAAACATGAGTATACACATATTATATGTATACAAGGCATGCAGGTTGTTCATAAAAAAATAAAAAGTAAGTTCAAAAACTAAAACCCGACTACTGAAAAATTAATGAAACAAGAAAATATTATCATCTGAAATTGTTTCGTGCAAACTATTCAATATTTATCGTCTATTAAATAAACAACTTACACGTTACAACTTACATTTTAATGTATTTAATACATATTCATAGTGATGTTCAGAGGATACCCGTGGTCCGTGGTCGTATGCTACCTACCCTAACAAAACAATCTAACAGTAGTTGGCGATCATAAGCTTTAGTGCAAAGTGGAGGAGGAACTCGACTCCTGAAGGAGCTTATGTAGTGGGTAGTCGCTTATGATGCATGACCTGATCTTGTCTACTGACTAGACTAATGGACCCTGGCCAATAGACCGCTAAGATAAAGAAGACTTGCAAGGGTAATTACACAATGACGCAATAGTGATTAAATCTGACGTAAACTATGACGTTGCGTTTGACATTTGACTTGTTACGATAATTGCGATAATTAACAACAGATAAGACTGTAATGCAAACGGATTACTTCTAATTCTAATTCCTGGTCATTACCTTTTAATCAAGTTCATTAAAAGGTAATGACCAGGTGTCGCGAACACTACTTCTACAACTTAGTAATGCTCCGATTTCACATAAAACTAAATGAACTAAAAATAATGATTTCAGCGCCATCTAGCGGGAAAAGTGCCGGGAACAGCCCGTATCTCTCACCTTAAAAGTAAAATTTTAAACTAAATAATTATAAAGAGAGAAAAAGTTTTTTTTTTATTAATTACTAGAAAGTGAAAGAAATTGAGTGAATGAGTAAAAGTGTTATTGGGGTCTTACTTGTGGAATTTCTCAATACCAGTCCGGAGTCTCGATTTGTGCCCGGTTGATGGCAATAGGCTCGCCCCCTATTACAAGGGACTTAAACATAACGACGAAATGAGCGTGTACCTACTAAGCCCAACTCTTCGCGGAATACAGGCGTGATTTTATGTTATGTTAAAGTACCTACATACTATTGCAAAACCTGCGCATGAGTCACTGGATATTAACCTGAAAAGCTTATATTATAACGGGTTATTATACATTTACGGTATTCCTATTAACGCTGAATCTATCTTAAGTCCAATTTACACTTCTCAGTCCATAATGGAAGGTGATTCTAAAAGCATTATTTAATATATGTTTCACTTGCACCATGTATACTGCCACTCAACATGCCCGGTCCCATGGAAACAACGGACCATTTTAAATCTCAAACTGTCATTTTAACTGTCGTAGCATTTTTAACTGTCAAACTGAGCATAAAAATAGACTCGTAAGCTAATTTTACCTGTAATAGCTACTTAATAGCTTTTGCGTAGTAGATCGGGTCGACTCGCGACCTCGCCGCGTGATCAGCTCATGATTAAGGGCTCCGTTTGGGTCCTAAACTAGTCGGGCAATCCCGAAAACTGTACGTGAGTAAACCGTAACTAATCATAAATATGAATGTGTCTCACGAAAGTTATAATACAAAAAAAGATACAAGAGTCTAAATATTTAACTAATAACGTTCGGTAAAGCATAGGAATCGGCCATGAATCGTTATGTATGTTCATTCATTTTAAATCAGTGCACAAATTAATTTTAGTAATAACAGCCTTATGCCCAATACTCAAAGGCTACTCCATTTTAAGTTACCGTTACGTCTCGTGCTATCACTGTCATTTTAAGTCGAAGTGACAGTGACAGCACGAAATAAAAGGCAACAAAAAATTGAAAAGCGTTTGAGTATTGGCCATTTTACCCCTTTTAACTACGAGTCCTGACGTTTCTCTACAAAACGTTACCATACAGAGAATATAAAATACTTTTAGAAAACAAAACATCTATCTATTTAAATAAAAAGAAAAGTCCTGACTGACTGACTGACTCATCAACGCCCAGCCCAAACCCTTGGACCTATAAATTTTGCACAGAGGTTCCCTTTATAATGTAGACAAGGAATAAGGAAAGATTTTTCGAAATTCAACCCCTAAGGGAGTTAAATAGGGGATGAAAGTTTGTATGGAAAGTCGTCACATAACGGGTTCATAATTTCACGCAAGCGAAGGTGCGGGCAAAAGCTGGGTGTTTTACGATTTTTGATGATGTCGTTTACATTATTTCGATAGCAGTCTCCTTACGACTACACTTTACGAAATTATCGCTAACTAATAACTATTATTATAATCAGGACTATTATATAATCAGGACTCATCTTTCCTGAGTAAGTGAGTTACTGCTCTATTCTGTACTTTAAAAAGCCCGCCTCACCCATAGACACAGTTTATTAGAGCACTAAATTTAGCATAACTAATGTAAAGCCAATTTAATGCAATGCTTAGATATTGTACTCATTATAAACTCGTGCAAAACGACATACAAAATCTTGCAAAACCTGCGCATGAGTCACTGGCGTTCTCTCGAAAGCTTGGAACAGGTTTAGTCTATTATGCACACAGGCTCGGTGACATCGACGAGGTTAAACAAGTTCAAACAGCCTGTTAAATTACCATCTAAGTATCTTAATGCTGCAAACATGGTCGCCGATGGGGCCACCGTAGGCAGTACTGAAGTAGATGATAGCATATCTATACAACAAAAGACCTATGTTTTTCCTAATGTTATGGTTGATAAACAAGAGGAGCTCGTGGCTAAATAATTACAGCCGCATAGACGGATCTTCCGGGTTAAGCCACGCTTGCCGAGGTTGGTCTGTGGATGGGTGACCATTTACCATAGCGAGTTTCCTCCGTGCCTCGGAAAGCACGTAAAGCCGTTGATCCCGGCTGTCATTTGTAGATCTTTGACAGTCGTTACTGTTGGTCAGAAGCCAGAAAGTCTGACAACCAGTCTTACCAAGAGTATCGTATTACCCAGTTACTGGGTTGTGGAGGTCTAATAGGCAGTCGCTCTATGTAAAATTCTGATAGTCAGCTGCATCCGGTTCGACTGGAAGCCGACCCCAACATAGTTGGGAAAAGGCTAGGCAGATGATGATGATTGATAAACAAGCTGACTGTCCACCTGATGGAAAGTTGTTACCACCGCCTATATACACTTATAATCGAAGGATTGCTGATGCGTTGCTAAACTTAGAGACAAAGTTGGAAATCCCATGTCCCTGTCATATTTATATCCCAATTCTCCCATAACAAATCTTGATAAATCGCAACTTAATCAACGCTGAACCGTTAATTCAGACAGCTTTCAATTTCGAAAGCTGTCAAATTGTTTGACACACGACGGCCACTGACTGACGATTGTGGTGTGTTTTCGTTTGGCAACAATTTTGTTAGTCGATTTGGCCCCCAGGTATTTTTTGAAGCAGGAAATGTGCTGGAATCCTTCAGGATTTTTCAATAGTACAGTTTTCGATTACAAAAACTATCAAAATTTTTGACAAGAAAAACAAAACCAAACATTTTGACAGTTTTTGTAAACGAAAACTGTGCTATTGAAGTAACCTGCACGCTTCCTGCCTTCAAAGTACTACCCGAATTGCGTGTTACTAAATTGGTACTCCACCTCTTTTACTCAACTAAGTAATAGATACAAATCTTTAATCGTTGCCCTAAGCAAATTATATTTTGTAGGCTTCGAAATATTTCCTCATTGTTAGATGTAACTTTTTGACCCCCTAACCCTGGTTTAAAAGGTCAAGAATGTGTAAACAAGATGTTTATGTGGTATACTCGGAGTTGCCCATTTGTAGATACAATCTTGGTGGTTGTCATCATGAAGGTATTAAAGTTCTTCTAACTTTTTACTTTTATGATTTAATCCTTAAAATCACGTCTGATGACAAAGACTATGACCACTTTTTGTTATTTAATCAGAACTACTTTATATTTATTATAACAGTGGACAGTAAAAAACAAATAATCGTATAGGGTGGATATACAGGCTGTCCCAAAATTCAACGTCAATCCGGGAACAAATGAAGAAGTTTTTTTTTTAATTTTCCATGAATAAAATTTTACCACATAAATCTAACTCTTAAATGTGTTTTTTTTTTAAATAAGTACCTATACAACTTATTTTTTTTCTGCATAGAAATAAACTGCCGTATTCATTCATCATTTGTTGCTTGACATTGAGTTTCGGGACAACAAGTAGTTACCTATACACTTTTTGAAAAAAAAACCTTTGATTAGTATTACTTAAAACATTATCTAGATTAACATAGTATATTATGTTAATCTAGATTCTTAACTCATAAATCTTCATCGTTGACATATTGACCTTTTATTTTACTACTACATACCATTACAATATCAACTCCACTAACTATGCCCTATTCAGTAAACAAACAATGCACTATATTAATTTTAAGTCGGTCAGTCAATCAGTCAAATATTTTTCTACTATACTAGTCAATCATTTATTTCACAACATGTTTCATTGACTATAGTTGAACTATGTTTGCTTACAGTGTGTGACGTTATTCTATTAGGAATCGTGCTTAAATGTCTTTTAGCTTTTTGTCAATTTAATTGCGAGCTAGTCAATATAAATGGCAGAAATTCAGTACCCAAAAAATTAAGTTAAAAATACTATAATTTTGTACCTATGCATTTCTGGATTTCTATTTGAATTATTTTCTTGTTTCGTCCTTTTTAGACCCCTTTTTTTACGTAGTCGGGTTATAGTTTTTTTAACTTTATTTTTTATTTAATACTTTTCCGTTTCCCGATCAGGCATATACACTAGCCGTGCCTTTCTTTTGATAACACGTTCCAAACACACGATGATTATCTCAGTTTAATTTTTTCGAGGTTAGAATCTTAGGTTTAAATTCCGTCACATAAAATTTTAATAATATTTACGGCGCCGGCGGCGCTGGGTACGTGAGCGCGATCGATGACTTCGTTTACTTTTCTTCAAAAAAAAAAAAAGGCTATATAGCCTATGTTACCCGGGCCATTATTACGAATCTATTGACACCTCATTCCAAAAATCAGTTTTGTAGTTTAGGCGCTACGGTGGAACATACATACATAGACTGCCAAAATCGATACCCTGCCATTGGGCTTCGCCGTAATCGGGTAAAAAAACTGCTGGAAGATGATGATGTTATTGCGGTTTATGTCGGCTAAAGCATTAACATTTTGCTTATCAGGATTTGTTTTTATTTGACCCGGTCGCATTTGAGTCTTGTCAAAACTGATGGTAAGCGGAGACAGGGTCTCAGATGGAGCACACGAATCCAAGTAACCGAAATAAAGAAGGATTTCCCTATACCCATCAGGCTACCACGTACACACGAAGGAACACAGTAAACTGTTTGCCGCTGGACTTTAATGTGTGGGTGGTAGCTAGCCAGGCGGACCGTATAGATCCTACCACCAAGCGTGTTGGGTTTTGTTGAATCTTACAACACGCGTCTATTCAAAGCGTGCGGTGAGGAAATTTTATATTCTAGCCCATCCCCACAGGGGTTTCTATAATGTTATGGACAGTATGACCCATGAGCTTTCAACACTGCCCATAGGCAGTGTCGACCTAGCACATTCTGGGGACTTTCTTTCTTCCACAGTGCGGCGCGTGTTAAAGCATCTAACGTGCTAAAAACAGACTATATGTACGTCTCGCCCTATTAGATGCACTGCTCATATAAGCCACATTAATAAAAGGAATATCGCTTATTATTTTCGCGACGCGATTCTCGACGCAATGTAACAGAACGCGCTGCCCACCCAGGAAAAAGGGAAAAATAAAACGAAATCTACCTATAAAGAGTTAAACATGCTATCTTAATACTTTCGGCACCCTTCAACAATGTGATTCTCTAGTGGAAACGTGCGCTATCGCGTCGTGGTCGCGTCTCTGTCACGTCGCTGTCGCGTCGTTGTCGCGTCTCTGTTGCGTCTCTGTCACGTCGCTGCCACAGCAACGTGTATCTACTAAACTAGAGAATCTCACCGATGCGCTGGTGGCGTTCATTTCTTCTAACTTGTATAATAACTCCATACGCACAGCTTTAATTTTAACCTCTTTTGTTCTTTGATTTTCCTTTAGTTGTTTAAGACCATTTATCACTAAGTATTCTATTAAATTGTCAGTATTTACAATTTAAATAATTACCTATTTAGTTGTAATAACAGTTATTATTTTAATTATTCCAAGTTGACATCCTGGGTTTGTGAAAACAACATCAAATTGGCTGTGTCATTTTATGTAATAGCTATACAACGTGTTACATAATTTCCCTTAAAAAAGAAAATGTTAATCAAAGTAGTATTTTATGATTGTTGTCATTTACCTCTCGGAAAAAATTAGGTAAGAATGTAAATAACTTTCTGGATAGTCTACTCTTTACTTTTATGTTTTCAGGGTTGCGTTTCAGTGATGATTTTATTACATGATTTGTCCAAATTTTTTTTGGGTCCTTCTTTTGTTTTATAATATTACCTGTAGACAAGGGACCTTTTAATCCGCTTTCGGTTTTAGGGGTATTTTTGTAACACTTGTATATGTAACAAGTTGTCTTAAATTATGTAAAGTAAAATGAAGTTTTTTTTTTATCGAAACACCTTTTGTCTATAGTGAACGCAACACAGCGTCGCCGCGTCGCCGCGTCGCTTAAAAAACAGCATCTATTATTTCTGGCAAGTAAACGTTAAATTCGTGGATTAATTTCGTACAACAATGTTTGTCATTCACACACAAGTGTTGTAATTTTAGACAAGCAATTAGTAGTAGGCATTTTTTTTAATCATTTCATATCGAGATTTATATATTTTTTTGTCTATCTACATAGCCGACTCGAATTCGTAACTAAAGCAGGGTTGAATAGTTATTGAAAAAACTATAATAAAAATAATTTTGAATGGAAATAAAAATTACCAAATTTTCTAATTTTAACCCTTGCTTTAAAACAGTAATTGGTGATACTTTAAGTGGCCCGCTGATTAGTACGCCCTTTCCGACTAATCTTGTAGTAATAGAACGTTATTAATTACTAGCCTAGCTTAGATCTCTTAATAATTGCTACAACGTTCTAATCAACAGGGTACAAGTAGGTACAACTAACTGATCTTCGTGAACGCGCGCGTGTAAAGGATGACGCACATTATCGTTCCGAATGACATTAAGATAATATCACTAATCGTAAATTCGCTAATCATAACGTAAATCAGGGCCGCATTTAGGATCTGTATACGTCTAGGCCAGGGGTGCACAGACCGCGGCCCTCCGTCGATGAACATTCAGCCCGCCAGCGAATTAAACTCTTTTATGCGTTTGTATGAAAATACTGCATTCTATCAATAATGAAAATGATGTGAACAGAAAATGTTTTGCAACCAGTCATACAATAATACATGGATGATAACAACGTCAGTTATACTTTTACATCATTTAACTGTAGAAATGTTAAGCGTTCGATTGAAGGTATTAGGCGGCTAAGTTTGGTGTCAGGCATAATTGCCCTTCAAGAAACGTGGCTACTGCCTCATGACTTACCATGGTTGAACAGTATTAATCCTGACTTTGGCTGCACCGGAACTTCAGCAGTGGATACGTCGTCAGGAGTATTGCGAGGCAGGCCTCATGGAGGAACGGCAATATTGTGGCGTAAAAGTGTTTTCCCGTCAGTAACGGTAATTGAATGTAACAATCCTCGGATTTGTGCAATTAAAATAGTGACTAATGATCGTCCCTTAATGTGTATATCGGTATACATGCCCACAGACTGTGCGGAACATCTGACTGATTTTACCCAATGCATGGGTGCTGTACATGCTATAATTGAAGAATGTGGTATAGACTACGTGTATGTGCTTGGGGACTTTAATGCTCATCCAAATGAGAATTTCTATAAAGAACTACTCAGTTTTTGTGATGATCAAGATTGGGTATGTGCAGACATTGTTAAATGTGGGGCAGACGCTGATATGCACACATATATAAGTGAGGTGCATGGTTGTAAACGTTGGTTAGACCACATTATTGTTACTAGTGCAGCGTGGCCCTCTGTTATGGATATCCATGTTGATTATAATGTATACTGGTCTGACCACTATCCTGTGTCCGTTAAGTGTAGTTTAAATATATTAAAGTCTAAAAATGTGAGTACAAAAGTACCTAAAAATAAAGTGACCTGGGGGGAAAGAAAACCAGAACAAATTGGTATGTATACTAACCTTTGCAATAAATTATTAAGAAATATTGATTTCCTAATGGCATTAAGAGAATGCTGTGATAGGCGGTGTAACAAAACGGACCATAGAAAAATCTTAGACAATATGTATTCTGATATTGTCTCATCTCTTAGTAAGGCCTCGGAGTTTAGTTATGGGGTCGGTATGAGCGGTAGGAAAAAACAAGTTATGGGCTGGAATAAGTTTGTTGCCGAAGCTCACAGGGTGGCCAGGCTTGATTTTCAGAACTGGTTACTGTCTGGCAAACCGAAAGCAGGCTTTGTTCATGAAGCAATGTGTCGTAGCCGAAAGATTTTCAAAGCTAAGCTTAAATGGTGCCAACAACACCAGGAGCAGATAAAGATGGATCGGCTAGCGACACTGCACTCGAATAATAAGTTTCGGGAATTTTGGAAACATACCAATAAACTGAACATCGGGTCTGGCCTTCCTTTGAGTGTTGAAGGTGTTACTGACGCGAAAATGATCGCAAATATGTTTAAAGATCACTTTACCGTGGAATCCCCACTGGGCGCTGCGGAGTGTATGCTGGACGCTGACCCCGTGTGTGAAAACATCAGAACAAGAGTGAGTGCTAAAGATATAAGAAATATTATGAAAAGTATGAAAGGAGGAAAATCACCTGGGCATGACGGTCTCAGCGTCGAGCATCTTCAAAACGCAGGGCCGCACATTCCTAGATTGTTATCGATGTTTTTTAATCTTTGTATTGGGCACTCCTACCTACCAAGTGAGCTAACTAAAACGATGGTTACTCCCATAGTAAAAAACAAAACGGGGGACAGCTCAGTCAAATCTAATTATAGGCCGATCTCACTTGCCACCGTTATTGCAAAGGTTTTAGACGGTGTGTTTGAGGCTCAGTTAACAGAGTTTGTAAAGCTGCATGATGCTCAGTTTGGTTTTCGCGCTGGACTTTCTACAGAGAGCGCAATACTGAGCCTGAAACACACAGTTGAGTATTACACCCATAGGAAAACACCCATTTATGCATGCTTTTTAGATCTCTCTAAAGCATTTGATCTCGTTAATTATGACAAACTCTGGGATAAACTTAGGGAGACCAAGTTACCTGGGGAGACAATTAGCATCTTAAAGTTTTGGTATCAGAATCAGGTCAATTATGTAAAGTGGGCGGGCATTATGTCGGATCCATATGGACTTCAATGTGGAGTAAGACAGGGTGGTTTGTCATCCCCTGTTTTGTTCAATCTGTATATAAATGCGCTGATCGTTGAGCTCAGCAGCATGCATGTCGGCTGTCATATAGATAATATTTGTGTAAATAATCTGAGTTACGCAGACGACATGGTGCTGCTGAGTCCAACGATCGGTGGGCTTAGGAAACTAATGAATGTTTGTGAGACGTATGCTGCTAGCCATGGCCTCAAATATAATGTCACAAAAAGTGAACTTATGATATTTAAAGCCCGTACCAAGTCACCAGATCAAGTTCCACACGTTTCTCTGAACGGAACACCTTTGAAAGTGGTCAGATGCTTTAAATATCTTGGGCATGTAGTCACTGAACACCTAAATGACGATGAGGACATGGACAGGGAGCGTAGGGCGCTGGCGATCAGAGCGAATATGATAGCCCACAGGTTTAAGCGTTGTAATGCTCAAGTTAAAATAACACTTTTTAGAGCGCACTGTACATCACTATACACGTGCAGCTTGTGGGCTCAGTATACGCAAAGATCGTACAGCGCGCTACGCGTCCAGTATAACAATGCGTTCAGGGCATTGTTGAGGCTGCCGCGTTGGTGCAGTGCGTCGGGCATGTTCGCGGACGCACATGTTGATGGCTTCCATGCCGTGCTTCGCAAGCGATGCGCCGCGACGCTCTTTAGGCTGCGCGCCAGCACCAACAGTATCCTGGCTGTTATAGCGGATAGGCTGGATACGTGCTACGTAAAGCATTGGGTTGATACCCATATTAGGAAGTAATATATAATTTAATTTATTTTTTTAACTACTAACACTAGATTTAGGTTTCATTGTACTAACATTCTATGGATTTCAAAAAAATCTGAAATAAAATATTTTTATTTTATTTTATTTTATTTTTATTTTATTATTTATTAATAATGGCCAGCTTTAGCTTCTGAATAAAGATTTGGAAATTTTTGGAAGGTAAACATACGGATATATAGAAGAAATAATTCTAAAATTAATATATTAGTAATTGTCACAATAGTATTATACGATGATTATATAATAATAAATAATAATATAATTTTAATTATAATTTAATAATATAATTGTACATTAATATTTGCATGTCAATATGTTAGACAAAATATGCTGAACTACTTACTGAATTTTAACACCAAACTGTAACCATATTATAAGCAAATAAATATTTTGATTTGATTTGATTTGGAATTTTATCAAAAGCTCACACACTACGATACTTATATTTTTTTAACCGACTTCAAAAAGGAGGAGGTTCTCAATTCGGCTGTATTTTTTTTTTATTTTTTTTTTTATTTTTTATGTTTGTTACCTCATATCTCCGTCATTTATGAACCGATTTGAAAAATTCTTTTTTTGTTCGAGAGGGTATACTTCCCGATTGGTCCCATTTAAATTTTGTTATGATTAGACCATGAATTTCAGAGATATGGAACGGAACTCCTCATCGGATCAAAGCAAAATTCTCAAATTACTAATATTGCTTTGTTTATATTTGTTGTTGGGAACTGACTACTTGAAAAGAGGAGGGGGTGCGTGTCCCCCCCTCCCCCCCTTTGGAATGTTTTCATTATATCGTGTAAGGTATCATTCGAAAGGGCTTTTTATACCCGACTACGTCAAAGCCAAAAAGAAGGGTTATGAAGAGGAGGGGGTTAAATTTATGGCACTAAAACGTATTTAATAAAAAATAAACTTTAAAAAAAAGTAAAAACCGACTTCAAAGAAAAACTAAAAGGAGTAAAATAATTACCATAATATAAAATTAACAGTTTCAGAAGTCGGTGCAACTCTACACTGAAACAAATAGAAGCCACCGACTTCTGAAACTGTTAATTTTATATTATGGTAATTATTTTACTCCTTTTAGTTTTTCTTTGAAGTCGGTTTTTACTTTTTTTTAAAGTTTATTTTTTTAAGATATCTAATTTTAACTTTTTTTATTGTTTTTCTCCTTTAGCTCATAATCCGCTCGAGTGGCCCCAAGTCCTAATAAGTCTGTACATCCCTGGTCTAGGCTAACGTGTGGTACGGGTCTTACTTGCCGGGTCCCCTCCTCAGTTAATTAACTTTTAAAATTCGTTTTTGATCAATTTTCTAACACTAGTGCATTATGCAAAAATCATGTTTATTTCAGCATTGTTTTTTTGTGGTCTTGGCCGTTATGTGTTGCGTGCTCCTAGACTGTAGTCCATGGAGCCTATGCTTAAATACGGCCCTGGCGTAAATTCATCCGTATCTGCCTTCTGATCCAGAACGATTTGGTTTGTTGTCTAGTTTTCTCTTGTTACGAATCCTAGACGTAACAAAATAACTAGCCAAATCGGTAGACAACTGATTTATCGAAATGTTTTAATTGTGCCTTAGTTGCAGCCAATGCGGATCATAATTTGATTACCACTTACGTTAACGGTGAAGGAAAACATCGTGAGGAAACCTGCACAGCTAAGAGGGCTTCAAACAGTTCTCAGGAATTAATCTATTATATAATATCATATTTTATTATCCTTGGGAAATTCACCATGAAATGAGTAGATACCTATAATTTTATTTTCCTCTAAGGCGTGAATTATAGCATAGCAATAAGGCATAAGGCGCAAGCACGGCGCAGGCGCGTCGCTCTCACAAATTTTGTGCGAAAAAAATTTGAAGCGGCACGAAAAATGTATGAAAGTGACGCGCCTGCGCCTTATGCCGTTTCTATGTAATTCAGACCTAAGGCGTGAATTACACAGAAGCGGCGTAAGGTGCAGACCCGCAGAACTGCGTCTGTAGACAAATATCAATCGATGATCGCTAGAGAATAGAAAGGACAATGAGATGTACTGGATTGACATAAGCTTTCGACCGTTTAAGCGATCTGTTATGTCATTTCCATACATTTAATTGGCGTATCTATTCTCTGGCGATCATCGATTGCCATTTGTCTACAGACTCAGGTTTTCGCACAATTTCTCAGTCACCGGCGCCACTTTCAGGCTTCCTCTTACCTACTCATTTCTTACTACCGTTTAAAATCGACACCATGACAATGCGTTCGTGCCCTAAACACCAATAATATAGAAATATTTTCAGCGGTTGAAACTCGAAACAAATCTGATTGACCTTGCGAGGACTCGATCGAACCAGTCATCGTCCGTATTGATTGAAGCTAACTGATACATCATACTTGTTAGTGTTTATTGATTGATTCATCAATATGTATGGAGAACTTCGTGCACGAGATGCGGCTGATCCGTCAGTAGAATAGATGAAGTCAGTGGAGTGCTTTCCAAAATCCCTTTTTTTTTTAAACCGGGGAACCAATTCTACTTAGAAAATTGTTACCAAACGCAAACCAACCACAACTGTCAGTCAGTTTTTGTTTAAGAAAACTGTCAAAATGATTGGTTTTGTTTTTGTGTCAAATAATTTGACAGCTTTTTAAAACGAAAACTGTCGGAATGAACGGTTTGGTCTTGGTTGGGTTGCGATTTATCAAGATTTATTTTAGGAGAATTGGGCCCTAGGACGGGTACTCCGAGAACTCCGAATGTTTTAGCCCGGCCGCACATTATAAGTTTGTCAGAAGATTTCTGACGCGCGCACGAAGACCAATCATTTTGTATTAGAGCCAGCAAGCTGCCGGATCCGGCAAATTCTTATTATATCATATTCACACGTATTACTTGTCTGAACTAGGTAAACCTATGTTTCAGGCGAAAAGAGCTAATTTAATCTAAAATAATCACATAGTTATACATCTAAAACAATAATCTAAGGTAGGTATACGTAAACAATGAGTAATAAAAACAATTGTCTTAATAACACAATCCCTAGTGGCTACAATCTTAATTTATTAACTTAACTAACTACTTAATGTTTGAAAAATAACATTTTATTTATTTTAGTAGGTACAGTTAATAATTTCTCTGTATCTTCATAGGACATACTTTGGAGGTCATCCTTGAGATTTTTCTTACAATTATCATAATTCAGAGAATAGACGGTTGTGATCAAAAGTCTATTATAGAAGAGTGGTCCTAGGAACAAGTAAAATTTGGATGTAAAAGATTGTCTTGTTCTTAATTTTCGGGGGCAAACTAATCTTTTCATATTTTATTAGTAAATTCAGTGCTGTAGTTTTGTTTTAGTACAATGCTCATTATGAATAACTGTCGACCCGTTAGAACTTCTCAATTTTTATAGAGAAGGTTAGTGGGAAAAAGGAAAGGCCAGTTTCTGCCAATGTGCAGGGTCTAATCAAAAATGTATGAGCAGAGTCGCGCGTCACAAATTTCTGGTATTGTGTGGCTGGTCTTAGGTTGAAACCCAGAGTTTTTTATCGCGCTACAGTTCGATGAACTTTTAATTCGCGCGATAATTTTTTTTTTTTCTTTTTTTAACGATCCGACAGTCCGTTAATCCTGGCCGCTTTATAGAAACCCGTTCGGACGCTCCCCGGATGCCCATAAAACTAGGACAACCTGGGATAAAACTGACGGATGACAGCTAGGTTTGCCAACTTTTATGTACGAATTTACCGGGACTTTGGCAGTGAAAATGCGGGACGTGGCAAAAAAAAGCGGGACCCAACTGTCGAAATACAGGGAGGCAAAAAATACAATTAGAAATTATTTTTTCGTTCGTTCGACGCGAGACTCGCGGTCGGTATATCCAATCTTCTAGCTAAACAAAACGTGCGTTCACTAAATTCCGACTTCTGCCCGAAGGTTTAGCCGTAGGCACGATAAAACGGGACAATTGGCGTCCCGCACACGTCTTTCGCCGGACGTATCCTCTAAAGCTCTTGAAACGAGACGTCCCGGCTTTCGCGGGACGGTTGGCAAGTGTAATGACAGCCCACAATTATACTTATTGAGCTCGACATTGATTAATAATAACTTAATTTGCCAATTAAAACAAATCAATCTGCCTAGCCTTTTCCTAACTATGTTGAGATCAGCTTCTAATCTAACCAGATGCGGCTGAATACCAGTATTTTACACGGAGCGACTGCCATCAGACCTCCGCAACCCAGTTACTGGGCAATGCTTAAGAATAGACCGGTTGTCAGACTTTCGGGCTTCTGACTACCCGTAATGGCTGTCATAGGTATTCGTATGACACCCAGGACTGACAGCACGGAGCGGTCTCTACGAGTAACGAATGGTCACCCATCCACGGACTGACCGCGGCAAGCGCAGCTTAACTTAATATTTTTTTTAACAACAACGTTTCATCAGTATACTCATACATACATATATACCTAATGTTCAAAATTATTTCAAGATTGAATAGATAAATTGCTCATTCAAACGTCTATCAAAATATCTATAAATTGTTTTTGCATGTTCACCAACCATTGATTGCAGACAGCCATTGAATCCATTCGTTGAAAAAATCAATTTATGTAGACTTATTATTCAATGCTCGGAACTCTGAGTGAGTCTGCACAATTTATAAACCTTTGCACATAACCTTTAAAAACATACTCACTAGAGATTCCTATAATAAAAAAAAAGTATTGAAAAAAATCTAAAAAACCCGACTGCATAAAGGGTTCCCACACAAAACTGCGATGCGATGCGATACGACGCCGCATAGCAACAAAATATGGTGGTATGGTTCTATGTAGCTCGCAGATTTTTGCGATGCGATGCGAATTTGCAGTTTTGTGTGGGAGCCCAAAAACGAACTAAAGAAATAAGAACTGAAAAGACGTAAACAAGACGTACTTCTAATAATAACATATACAGGGTGTAAACGAATTCGTGTAATTCCTTAAAACCACATGATCTACTAGTGGCGAAGATTGGCCCCGCACGGGATTTAGCTAGATTTTTTTATGCGGTAGCGGTAAT
This sequence comes from Amphipyra tragopoginis, assembly GCA_905220435.1. Classification (NCBI taxonomy): domain Eukaryota; kingdom Metazoa; phylum Arthropoda; class Insecta; order Lepidoptera; family Noctuidae; genus Amphipyra; species Amphipyra tragopoginis. The sequence continues at coordinate 11,587,721 of HG992011.1, forward strand.
TGATCATATCTAAACAAGTAAAAAAAAAAGTTTTTTTTTAGCATAAAATGTTTTTATTTGAGTCAACATTACGATGCCAGGCATAAATTAATGAAAGCACGGCGACACGGTTGGCGGGTACGACTAACGTGATATCGCTCTTTGCAGTCAGATAACTCGAGGCTCTAAAATGACTCAGAAATAGAAAACCGAGTTTTTTTATTTTTATTTTCAGTTGGGTTTCTGTAATACCCATTTAAGGTTAATCTATGTCACCAGTAGATCACGCGGTTTGAAGGAATTACACGAATTCGTTTACACCCTGTATAACGCAAAATATACGTAGGTATATACTAGGATATATATGTTACGGTTAAAAGCCAAATGGCGGTTACACCTAGGTTTAGCCGGGTACAACTAGGTGCAACCAGTAGCAGTTGGTTAGAACTAGGTGGAGCTTAAGTCGACGGAGCCCCGCTGTGCGGGGCTCCTATTTCTGTCTGCAGGGTTTAAAGTAACCTAACAAGAAGGGGATGACGGGAGCTTCGTTCGCTCGCTTCGCTCGCTCACTCTAGCCCTCGTCATCCCCTTCGAACCTAACCTATCCGTGTCGGGGTTACCCTTAACCATCGGTGTGCGGCTGCACCTAGTTCTAGCCGCTATGATGAAGGCTAAACCTAGTTCTAACCGAAGATAAGTAGGATAGATTTAAGTTTAACCGCATGTGGCCGGCTGCACCTAGTTGTACCCGGCTAAAACTAGGTGTAGCCGCACTTCGGCTATTGGCCGTAACATATATACTTGGTTTTCATAAAATCATGCTAACAAATAATAACACGCAGTCGGAGGCTACGTATGTTTTCGGCCAGTCAATTTGCGAATTACATAGGTACATAGATACTTAGATAAAACTGGCGAGGCACAAGCTGAGCCTTGCATTTGTGTGAGTGCACATAGAATCGATTGCCAAAAAGCAGTATAAAGCGGTTTAAACCGAGCAAAGGACGCGTCTGCATTCATTCTCACACAAATGCAAAGCTCGGCTTAGGCCTCGCGGACGGTTCATAGTGGTACATAGATACGCGTGAAAAACATAACCCTACCTTTGCTGTCGCGCAGTCGGATAAAAGTTTTAAGGTGCGCTTATGAATCCACCTGCAGAGTACAGGAAGTCAATTCCACTAACGAAATTGTTTAAAATCGTAATCGAACCACAGCTGAACCACGGTCGTTCGACCGTTATCTCAATAAGAAAAACAGTCTTACTGCCGTAGTTCAGCTGCAATTCGAAAGCGATTGCGACGATTTGGTTAGTAGAGTTGGCGCCCTGCAAGCGTAACATGCACAGCGCGAAATTATTTTGCCGTCGCATTATCTCGTGCCGAGATGAGATAAGCCATTTTCTCCAGCTGGTCTAAGTGCGTATATACGTAGAAAGCGGGTTGCCGGCGCCGATCTCTCAGCGCTTGTCGGTGCTGGTCCGCGCAGTTAGTCGGCGCAGGTAGTCTCTATACTGTGTGGCGAACCAGCGCCGACAAGCTCCGAACTTTGCCGACAAGTTCCGACCTGCTCCGATCAGCGCTGGTAAGCCGTCATTTGTTGCTGTATTTGTGGTAATTTATATTTGGATCAAGGCGTATTTTTGTTGAAAAAATGCCAGCCCCTGCTTCTACCCGCTTCCTTTATGTAGCGGTTACCTGCACGGACCAGTACCGATAAGCGCTGGTAGGTCGGCGCTGGTTACCTGCTTCCTTTATGTGTATGCCCTAAGGCAATTGCAAAATTGGAAGCATTTTCGATGTGGTCTTCTATTGAATTTAAGTTAGTTTAGCTACAAACAATGGAACTTTACCAAGATAACAACTAAAATAGGTATAAAATAATCTTGGGAACAACCCATTTAAACTTGTATTGTATTTCAGCAATGATTGACTACAATTATGTTAAGTACTCACTTAAAGTGCAATTATCTCATAGGCAATAGTTAAACGTCTACGTGTGTTTAAAATTTTACACAGTAACTACTAATATTATAAATCTTTAAAAATAACTTCATCCTGGGGTAATCCTCTTGCATAACCTTCGCCAAGGGAAAGCGAAAGATTATGCCGAACTCTTACCGGCTAAAAACCCACGATGTTCCTTCTCTTCGATGCATCTCTATTCAATTTCAAACTTGAAAGGCAGACACCGTTTTCTTCCGGCAATAAAGGTTAAACAGTCCATTTAACACATAGACCAGGTTTATTTTTATCATATTTCACAATAGTTTTGCACCCACCTGGGACGGTCCATGACTGTACTCCAATAGTGCAGCCGTGGATAGTCCCCAGTTGGTGTCCCATCCCATTTTAGATTAAAGTTCTCAACGTCACGTTCAAAACCCACGGTGTTCCTTCTCTTCGTTTATTATTATCACAATAAAATTATACAATGAATAAATTTATCCCTAATTACGTACAACTTTAGTTGTAATATTAACTAGGTACACAATGTTTTATTATAGCAATCTAAAAAGAAGTGACCTAAATCAAATTCAGTCTCCTAAAACCACCAACATCGATAACCTTTTGATACGTTAAGTAAATTATAATCATAATTCTAAGAAATAAAAAGATAACTTATGTATTAATAATGTTATGCAATTTTGTAGTCCTTTATTTATTGGGATATATTAATTATTATTCATTAGTATGAGCCCAGTCACGGTCGCAAAAAAGGGTTTTACCTTGAAAAAGGTTGGTTAGTCCTGAATTTTGTATAGGTGTTATGTTTAGGTGTTCTTATGAAAAAATCAAGTTTTTGACCTTGAGTGACCTCGGCGCGCTCCGCCATCTTGGATTAAAGACCCCAAAAATGAGTTTTTATTGAATAACTCCTTATCTATGGGTTTTATGCCAAAAATAGATCCGACCAATTTTGTAGACAATTAAATTTCCTACAATTCCTGCCTTGAGTATTTTTTTCTATAGGCAATAGTTTACGATGTGTTGCGCTTTGAATCAGGCAAAAAACACAATTTTTCAGCATTTTTTAGTTTTCATTCCTGACTCAAAAAGGTTAAGGTTATACGTTTGAAGCCTATGTTTAACCCACGACGCAAAAGAAGGATGTTTTATAAGTTTGAAGCCTATGTCTGTAAGTCTGTCTGTATGGCTGTGTGTCTGTTTGTGGCATCGTAGCTCCAAAACGGATGAGCCTATTTTGTTACGATTTTTTTTGCTCGAAAGCTTGTTTATTCTGAATAATTCTAATAGCCCGTGAGCCAGAGGGTATATTTTGTCAGTCATTTCCTCTCAAGCGATAACTCGTGGAATGCTTCAGAGAGTTATATTATGCAGCATGGTGAACGTCAGCTGCCGCTCCGTGGGTGGGTTGGGCAAAGGCAGCCCATCAAACATGTAAAAAAAAAAAAAGTTTTCAGTCATTTCCTCCCGACTGAAAATTTGTTAAATGATAGTTAACGCAATTATTCGAAGATAAAAAAAAGTCAGCTGGCCGTACCGTGGTGGATTATACGTCAGCTGGTCACATGAACATGCAAAAAAATTTTTTTCGTTCAGTGATTTCCTCTCACTTGAAAATTTGTCAGATGATAGTTTACATGCTATTTTGAATAAATAAAAACGTCAGCTGGCTCTATGTTGGTGGAAAGGTCGTCAGCTGATGCAGTGAAAGGTGGAGCATGGGAGCCAGACGTGAGCGCCGATCACTTATTTAAATACGTCAGCTGACGGGTTTTCCACCAACATAGAGCCAGCTGACGTTTTGATTTATTCAAAATAGCATTTAAACTATCATCTGACACATTTTCAAGTGAGAGGAAATGACATAACTACAGTTATTCACAATAGCTTCATGCACGCGCCCTTATAAGTACCAATCAAATCAATATTCTCATTAATCAATCAATCAGCAATATTTAAATAGACGCACTTTGGATAGAAATCAATCCCGTTAAAATTTATACGCAAGGAAAATCTATCGAATCACAAAAGAAAAAAAAAGAAACTTCTGAGCCATTCGAAAATAAACTTGAATTTTAATGTATAAAATGTCCAACGTAACTCCTTTTTGTGTTTTTTGCCAAAAAAACAACTTCAAAGTTGAAAGTATTCTGCGAAGAAAGTTTGAACAAGTGCAGTGAAGTTTTAAATATTCGAAAATGTAATAGTAGTAGTATAATGTCGTGGCCATATCTTAGAATTGATCATTTCATGATGTGGCCGGCCATTTCATGAAATGGTTGTGTTTCATGAAATGGCCAATACCCGCTGCCCACATCATGATGTGGCCTGGCCAGATCAATGAATAAATTAGCGTTCGACGATATGATCAGCTAAACGCACGGCTACTTCATGATGTGGTCAAACATTAGTGATCATATCATAAAATTAGTTACATTATCCACTGTTAGAGGCGCTGATATCGTTTTATTTTTGTGATGCATCGTGGCGGCGGACAATTATTCTGACAAAAAAGGTAATAATAATAAGTAAAGTAGGGTGACCACGCAACGAAAATTAATGGACTATTATTGGATTTCAAAATATAACTTCATGGTAATTGCGGGTGAACTTTTCATAGAATTTTATTTGTTCGATTACTTATCTGGTTAACCTGTCAAACTACAGAACAAATAATCATCGAAACTTACGCGGTCGATGCATTCATTCGAAAGATTTATAATTAATAAAACTGATCCATTTTATGTAAATCCGACTCAGCGTACCGACTGCACGTGGTCAGACCCTGTCCTAACCCTAGAGTGTTATTTAAAAGCGTGGAGCCAGAAGCTCGCGAAGGAGGTCCTGAGTGGAACGAGTGCACGAGGCCAAAACGTAGCGAGTGGGTCGAGTGTGCGAGCGAAGCGAAGGGGCGACAAAGCGAGTCTTCTGGCGGAGCAAACTCAGAAACACTTGCATGCTGACTTGTTTTTGCTTGTTTTTTTATTAAACCTTTGATATCATGGAAACCCTACATTAATGATAATGGCCAAACGTGGATTGACATATCACTAAACGTTGACGTTTAAATGATATGGTCAGTTTTAGCTGGCCATATCATGAAATACAACCATTTTATGAAATGGCCGGCCACATCATGAAATGATCAATTCTAAGATATGGCCACGACATATATACTACTACTATTACATTTTCGAATATTTAAAACTTCACTTCACTTGTTCAAACTTTCTTCGCAGAATACTTTCAACTTTGAAGTTGTTTTTTTGGCAAAAAACACAAAAAGGAGTTACGTTGGACATTTTTATACATTAAAATTCAAGTTTATTTTCGAATGGCTCAGAAGTTTCTTTTTTTTTTCTTTTGTGATTAGATAGATTTTCCTTGCGTATAAATTTTAACGGGATTGATTTCTATCCAAAGTGCGTCTATTTAAATATTGCTGATTGATTGATTAATGAGAATATTGATTTGATTGGTACTTATAAGGGCGCGTGCATGAAGCTATTGTGAATAACTGTAGTTATGTCATTTCCTCTCACTTGAAAATGTGTCAGATGATAGTTTAAATGCTATTTTGAATAAATCAAAACGTCAGCTGGCTCTATGTTGGTGGAAAACCCGTCAGCTGACGTATTTAAATAAGTGATCGGCGCTCACGTCTGGCTCCCATGCTCCACCTTTCACTGCATCAGCTGACGACCTTTCCACCAACATAGAGCCAGCTGACGTTTTTATTTATTCAAAATAGCATGTAAACTATCATCTGACAAATTTTCAAGTGAGAGGAAATCACTGAACGAAAAAAATTTTTTTGCATGTTCATGTGACCAGCTGACGTATAATCCACCACGGTACGGCCAGCTGACTTTTTTTTATCTTCGAATAATTGCGTTAACTATCATTTAACAAATTTTCAGTCGGGAGGAAATGACTGAAAACTTTTTTTTTTTTACATGTTTGATGGGCTGCCTTTGCCCAACCCACCCACGGAGCGGCAGCTGACGTTCACCATGCTGCATAATATAACTCTCTGAAGCATTCCACGAGTTATCGCTTGAGAGGAAATTGGTCCGGCAAAACTGTTGCTGGCTCACGGGCTATAAGCTACGTTTGAAGGAAATCGGTTCAGCCGTTGCGAAATTATCACCTCTCATTACTACTTACTTTTGATGTTGACTGTACATGCCTAAAATGTTTTAGGCATGTACAGTCAACATCAAAAGTAAGTAGTAATGAGAGGTGGTGTCTATAGGTATGTACCTATAGACAATATATCAGTTCTATCTAATCACAACAAGTTTGTCTGTCGTGTCCGTCCGCCGCTGAATATAAATTAGGGCTCCGTGCCACGAATGACACGCGTGTCGCGAATCCTGAATGCTATTTCTTAATAATGACATGCAGACGTGTTGCGTAGTGAAATCTTATTTGTGGGCCATTATAGCATAATTATTTGTGTTCGAGATTTCTATTCAGCCGATTCAGAATCGTTTCGATGAACAGTTGTCGAGCTGTTGTTGAGCTACACGATGGTTGATGTATGCGTGCCATCTGTTAGGACAGGTCCTCTCAAACTGCTCTGGAACATTCCTCGAAAGGCTAGTCCAGGCGTTGCTCTGCATTGCCCTCACACAAATTGCTACAGAAAATATGTCTGGACTTTAAAAGAGACTTTGAACCCTGAGTTTGTTTCGGCCTTTCTTCTCAGAGGTAGTTAGATAGGAAACGCCATTTAAATAGATTAAAATGCCATCATAAAAGTGATGCCGCCATAAAAGTGATTTTTAAATATTCAATTTGCAGAATAAATAATTTCATTTCATTTCGACGGATCGGTTTGTTGTCTCGTTCCGTCTACGATTCTCGTAACGAGAGAAAAAGAGATAGCTTACCGAATCGTTCGACAACTGAGTTAGAGCTCTTGCACACGAGCGGCATGTTCCCAACGGCAGAGGTAACTGCAGCCGTCGATGCGCGTCGGCGGCAACCATCGACGCGTCGACGGCAGCAGTCGACCTATAGCGACACTTGCGGTTGTTGCCGCTGCCGCTGATCTTCGAAGTTGAAATGTCGACGGCTGCCGTCGATGCGTCAACGGAAGCCGTCGACGTGTCGACGGTTGCCGCCGACGCGCGTCGACGGCTGCAGTTACCTCTGCCGTTGGGAACATGCCGCTCGTGTGTAAGCGCTCTAACTCAGTTGTCGAACGATTCGGTAAGTTATCTCTTTTTCTCTCGTTACGAGAATCGTAGACGGAACGAGATAACAAACCTTGACGACACGTTTCGAATCAGCGGTGCGAGCACGGATCTTTTTATCGAATTAATTCGAGAAATGTATCTAGTCTAAACGTCGTACAACAGTTGTTGTCGTTTAATCTATATCTTATGTCAAATTTGACGTTTAGAATAGAAAAATTTCTCGAATCGACTCTTTATATGATCCGTGCTCGCACGGCTGGGGCGGATTCGAAAGACTGCAATAATTTTTTTATCGCAGCTGTACCACTATTTATGACTATTGCTACTTTTTATAGCAGCTCACTGCAAAACAATTAAAACTGGCTGTAATTAATTGAGGTAAAATTAAGGTTACGCTTGACCGCCAGTCTTATCATCAGTAAATGATTTTCACTGTAATCGAGTTAAAGAATGTAGGAATTAAAAGATTATCTCTCTGCATTAATTGAAATAATTACTGCAACAGTGAACATCGGAAATGTAGAGCTAATGTGCGCACTTAAGGTACATACATTGGCTCTTAGGGACTTTGCTAAGTAAAGTAATCGTCTCATACGAATATAAACCTTGTATAAATACAAATAATGTTCATATTCGTATAAGCGAATTTGAATAAGCGTTTTTCCATGAATTTTGAGTTAGTCCCATAGTAAAAGTTGTACAAAATTATACAAAGTTGTACAAAATCATGGTTTTCAGATGTAAATAGGTAGCCCAAGTTGAACTACTTTACCTGCCATTCGGTAGGAGCAATGCTCCTGCATATGGCGCCACTAAGTCAGTTCTCTCGCGACCTCTTCCCTTTCCGCAAGCGCGAATGGTGAGCGCTTGCGAGTTCGCGGTGCGTGTGCGCGACCTTTCTCTGAAAACGCGTGCGTGGCGTGCGCAATATTTACTTCCCAGTCCTAGATTTCCTTCGTTAAGGCCCATTTACACCATGCAAGTTTCTTGTACATACCAGAGCAATTATTGAATGCAATGAAATACGCGCAATATTTGCCGTTCAAGAATTGTAAGCAACTGTTTACACGCGGATGATAAACATAAAATTTAATGCAATTATTGTATTCAAATCTTGAAACGAAATAATTGCTAGTGTCTTCTGTTTACACCAATGCAATTATGCTTAGGAAATGATTGCTTTCAAGTTTTGACTCGTCTACACACAGACTTGTACGTGCTTGTACAATTTTTTGACGCGTTGCTTCAAGTATTGCATGTATTTGCGTTGGCGAATTTTTCATGCAATTCTTGAACTTCATAATAATTGTATGTGCTGTTTACACCAAGGACAGTATTGAATAGAACTTGTCCCTATAGAGCAAGAATGTTACGTGTTATTTAGACGATACAAGTCATTTATTGCTTCAGTTTTATTGCATGTAACAGGCAAGAAACTTTCATCGTGTAAATGAGGCTTTACGTAGATAGTTCCACATCGCGACCCCTCTGTGCCTCGGAGAGCACGTTAAACCGTCGGTCCCGGGTGTCAAACGAATACCTATAACAGTCGGGACAAGTAGTCAGAAGACCGAAAGTCCGACAATCCGGTATAACCATAGGATATCGGCATTGCCCAGTAACTGGGTTGCGAATTTCTGATGGCAGTCGCTCCGTGTAAAATACTGGTATTCAGCCGCATCTGGGGGCCTAGTCCCTAAGTCCGTCAACGAAGTTAGTTGCCCGTCCGAAAGTAGCCCGAAACGTAGAAGTGAACAAGACAAGTCTCAAGTTCAACTTTTCGGACGGGCAAAAACACATCGGCAGTAGGGACAACTGGTAAATCGTGTTATCATTCATTCTTAGTTCGGGCCCCGAAATAATCGTATGTCCGTAGGTGATTGGTAGTAAGAAACGCTGTCACTAAGGCCGAAACCACGGACTTCGTGCTTAGGGAGTAGACCCCAGGTTAGTCTTTAAGCTGATCGCAACATAGTTGGGAAAAGGCTAGACAGAGGTAGGCAGCTTGTTTTCATACAATTTAACAAACCAAAGAGCAGTTTAACAAGAGTGTTCTAATCTAAAACAATGGATAAATTTTATGCAAATCTCAGTACATACTCAGGTACTAACAATCGTACGTCATGCGGGCCAAAACATGCGGTCGTTAAATTTTTATTAGCTTTTTATCATTACGGCTATAGCATATCGTAGTCTGATATGGACTGTAATGATATTGTTGATTGTTCGTTAGATGACTGTTAATGAGGATTTCTATAAGATTTGTTTGACCTGAGGATTAAAGTACACATTATTACACATAGGTAGATTACCTGGCTGACTGAAGGTTACTTCAAATTAACTGGCGAATTTTCACAGGGTTAAGTACTTTATACAGGCTGCATCCGAATTCGTGTAACTCCTTCAGTCCGCGGGATCTACTCAAACTCAAACTCAAAACTCGTTTATTCAAAGTAGGCTAGTATTACTTACTTCTTTTTGAACGTCAAATTTAGGTAGGTACAAAAGACTGCCCCCAAAAGCGCCCACCCTTCACCGCTTCCTAGTGTTTATGCTGTGAAGAATAAACGGCGCAACAAACTCCCCAGCAACACAGTTCAATCTGTCAACTTAATAAATAAATGAGTCTATACACAAAAAAAGTAAAATATTAATTACATTGATTAAATTATGCAAGTTGATGATGATAAACAAAATATTTACCTAGAACAATTCTGGATGAATAGAAAACAAAAGTAAAAGTATCTAAATATAGATAATTCAACATAATATAAACACACAACTATATACCTACGCTCAATATATACTATATATATACTGATGACACAGACCAACCCTGCTTGGAATTTAAATCAAAGGAAACAAAAAAATTAATACAAAATATGGTGTTCCGCTTCTTTAGCATTTTAGCGCTCCCAGTTAATTGACAGCGCGGAGCGATATCGCACTAGTCGTGCCCGCTAGCTGTGTCGCCGTGCTTCCGTTAATTCATGCGTGGCATCGAAATGTTCTGTAGCATAATATTTTTTGCTTATTTTTTATTAAAACCTTTTAGGTAACTTAGTAACGACTGCTTTTCCGTAAAGAAATAAAAAAAAGTTACTTTTCATCTAGCTACATTCTGTGCGGTGTTAATTTATATCTACCAGTGTAAATAGTAGCTGGGTATTGCCAGCTACACTTTGCTTACCGGTCCCTTAAGAAAATCAGGTACAAAATACCTTGAGCTCACTCACCAGGTGTGGTAGAAACAACCAGTTGCTGCTACACTCATTATTATTTAAACAAGCCGTATTATGTATAAGTTTAGAATGGAATACTTAGGTTCTTGACTTCTAGTTATACTCACAGGTAAGCGAGGCTGTCTGGAATTTGCAATGCACCTGTTTGTTAATTACTCGACTTATGCCTTTGCGCATATGGAGATGTTTATGGATGTCCATAAGCTTGGTCAATAAACGACTAATTATTGGGCAAAAACTGTGGTAGGTAACTATTAAGAAATTTGTGGTTGTAATATACAAAAATTACAAAAAATGTGTGTGGTAAATATACCATAGGTGGGGATATACCTAAAGAGAATACCTATCTTAAATAACATTTATTTCAACAACAATTTTCAAATGAACGAAATATCTTACACTAAAAAATAAACATAAAATTGAAAAGAGAATTAAGTTAAATGAAAAATTTCAATTCCAAATTAAAAATACTTTTTACAAATAGAAAAGTTGTACCTACATTAAAGCATTAAAATACGTAATTATTATAATATCCCATTTTAATAATGTCACAATTTAAAAATACTAACAGAGATAAATTATGCCCGTCTGCACTAAACTCGGCTAAGTTAGGAGTTAACTAAGAAATTTTTGAACTAAGTCTATCCTAAATATCAAATTCATCTGCACCAACTAGATTACATAAAGTTACTCCTACGTTTGACATTACCTAAGTATATAATGAGCGAGATAGTTAGATGAAATAGAGCGGGAGAAATGCTACAATTCTTTCACTTTGACGTTTTGCTATTTTGACACTTGCTAAGCAGTTGCTTAGCGCTAGAAAAGACGACACGTTTGGTGCAGTGGCTAAGCGATTGGCTTCTGCGCTACAGGTCGTGGGTGCGATTCCCGCACGTAACAAAAATTTGTATGGCCTACCGAAAGTTGTTCCGGGTCTGGCCGTTTGTGTATGAGAAGATATGTGGGGCAATGTTCTAAAAAAAAACGGTGTTGTACAGCTAGAAGATATCCTAAGCATTTAGGTAGCCGCTAAAGGTTGATGCAACGCATTTTTATGGCTAAGTGCGGCCTAGAGAGTTCGGCATGAACTAAGGCATTGTCAAAGTTTAGTGCAGACGGGCAATAGTCTCGTTGAAACGTCACAGAGAAACTCGTCAAGAGTATAACAACATTTTCTAGCAAGAATGCTAGGTCAGATATCCGTTAGCCAAGCTTGACACTTATAGCCCGTGAGCCAGAGGGTATATTTTGTCAGTCATTTCCTCTCAAACGATAACTCGTGGAATGCTTCAGAGAGTTGTATTATGCAGCATGGTGAACGTCAGCTGCCGCTCCGTGGGTGGGTTGGGCAAAGGCAGCCCATCAAACATGTAAAAAAAAAAAAAGTTTTCAGTCATTTCCTCCCGACTGAAAATTTGTTAAATGATAGTTAATGCAATTATTCGAAGATACAAAAAAGTCAGCTGGCCGTACCGTGGTGGATTATACGTCAGCTGGTCACATGAACATGCAAAAAAATTTTTTTCTTTCAGTGATTTCCTCTCACTTGAAAATTTGTCAGATGATAGTTTACATGCTATTTTGAATAAATAAAAACGTCAGCTGGCTCTATGTTGGTGGAAAGGTCGTCAGCTGATGCAGTGAAAGGTGGAGCATGGGAGCCACACGTGAGCGCCGATCGCTTATTTAAATACGTCAGCTGACGGGTTTTCCACCAACATAGAGCCAGCTGACGTTTTTATTTATTCAAAATAGCATTTAAACTATCATCTGACACATTTTCAAGTGAGAGGAAATGACATAACTACAGTTATTCGCAATAGCTTCATGCACGCGCCCTTATATGTACCAATCAAATCAATATTCTCATTAATCAATCAATCAGCAATATTTAAATAGACGCACTTTGGATAGAAATCAATCCCGTTAAAATTTATACGCAAGGAAAATCTACCGAAGCACAAAAGAAAAAAAAAAGAAACTTGTGAGCCATTCGAAAATAAACTTGAATTTTAATGTATAAAAATGTCCAACGTAACTCCTTTTTGTGTTTTTTGCCAAAAAAACAACTTCAAAGTTGAAAGTATTCTGCGAAGAAAGTTTGAACAAGTGCAGTGAAGTTTTAAATATTCGAAAATGTAATAGTAGTAGTATAATGTCGTGGCCATATCTTAGAATTGATCATTTCATGATGTGGCCGGCCAATTCATGAAATGGTTGTATTTCATTAAATGGCCAATACCCGCTGCCCACATCATGATGTGGCCTGGCCAGATCAATGAATAAATTGGCGTTCGACGATATGATCAGCTAAACGCACGGCTACTTCATGATGTGATCAAACATTAGTGATCATATCATAAAATTAGTTACATTATCCACTGTTAGAGGCGCTGATATGGTTTTGTTTTTGTGATGCATCGTGGCGGCGGACAATTATTCTGACAAAAAAGGTAATAATATTAAGTAAAGTAGGGTGACCACGCAACGAAAATTAATGGACTATATGGATTACTACTGGATTTCAGAATATGACTTCATGGTAATTGCGGGTGAACTTTTCATAGAATTTTATTTGTTCGATTACTTATCTGGTTAACCTGTCAAACTACAGAACAAATAATCATCGAAACTTACGCGGTCGACGCATTCATTCGAAAGATTTATAATTAATAAAATTGATCCATTTTATGTAAATCCGACTCAGCGTACCCCGACTGCACGTGGTCAGACCCTGTCCTAACCCTAGAGTGTTATTTAAAAGCGTGGAGCCAGAAGCTCGCGAAGGAGGTCCTGAGTGGAACGAGTGCACGAGGCCAAAACGTAGCGAGTGGGGGGAGGTGGTCGGCGACCTCCTGAGCGCAGCGCTGGTCGAGTGTGCGAGCGAAGCGAAGGGGCGACAAAGCGAGTCTTCTGGCGGAGCAAACTCAGAAACACTTGCATGCTGGCTTGCTTTTGCTTGCATGGTACATGCTTCCTTCATTTGTTTTTTTATTAAACCTTTGATATCATGGAAACCCTACATTAATGATATGGCCAAACGTGGATTGACATATCACTAAACGTTGACGTTTAAATGATATGGTCAGTTTTAGCTGGACATATCATGAAATGATCAATTCTAAGATAATATGGCCACGACATTATACTACTACTATTACATTTTCGAATATTTAAAACTTCACTGCACTTGTTCAAACTTTCTTCGCAGAATACTTTCAACTTTGAAGTTGTTTTTTTGGCAAAAAACACAAAAAAGAGTTACGTTGGACATTTTTATACATTAAAATTCAAGTTTATTTTCGAATGGCTCACAAGTTTCTTTTTTTTTCTTTTGTGCTTCGGTAGATTTTCCTTGCGTATAAATTTTAACGGGATTGATTTCTATCCAAAGTGCGTCTATTTAAATATTGCTGATTGATTGATTAATGAGAATATTGATTTGATTGGTATATATAAGGGCGCGTGCATGAAGCTATTGCGAATAACTGTAGTTATGTCATTTCCTCTCACTTGAAAATGTGTCAGATGATAGTTTAAATGCTATTTTGAATAAATAAAAACGTCAGCTGGCTCTATGTTGGTGGAAAACCCGTCAGCTGACGTATTTAAATAAGCGATCGGCGCTCACGTGTGGCTCCCATGCTCCACCTTTCACTGCATCAGCTGACGACCTTTCCACCAACATAGAGCCAGCTGACGTTTTTATTTATTCAAAATAGCATGTAAACTATCATCTGACAAATTTTCAAGTGAGAGGAAATCACTGAACGAAAAAAATTTTTTTGCATGTTCATGTGACCAGCTGACGTATAATCCACCACGGTACGGCCAGCTGACTTTTTTGTATCTTCGAATAATTGCGTTAACTATCATTTAACAAATTTTCAGTCGGGAGGAAATGACTGAAAACTTTTTTTTTTTTTACATGTTTGATGGGCTGCCTTTGCCCAACCCACCCACGGCGCGGCAGCTGACGTTCACCATGCTGCATAATATTACTCTCTGAAGCATTCCACGAGTTATCGCTTGAGAGGAAATTGGTCCGGCAAAACTGTTGCTGGCTCACGGGCTATTATAGCATTGTAGCTGTATTTATAGAGGTTTCCATTTAGCAGTTATGTGCTATTTATTTATATACAAGGTTAGTCAGAAAGGGTGTTAAAGTACCCATAATAATTGATAAGTTTTGTTCTACAACTTTGCCCAAAAGTCAATAGTTTATGAGAAATTGCTGTTCAAAGATTTCATAAAAAAATACGCTAAAATCTATATATCCTTAGCTATGATCAGCTATGTTCACATTTTAGGTCATATTTGGGGTCACTGAATAGAAGCTCTATTTTCTGAACGCGAAACTAAAACAGAAAAAAATATTTTTTGAAAAAAAAAAATATAATTTGGCACAGAATGATCAATGCACATGCACGAAATGATCGATTTTTTAAATTTAACACTTGCTTTAATGTCATCTGTGAGTAGCCCGCGGATTGTTAACCCCTTTCCGACTAACCTTGTATATCTATATATTTATTCACTTCCAGGGACGGATTTCCCTAAAGGCCAGGTAGGCCCGGGCCTAGGGCGACAAAATTTTGTGCTTTTTTATTTAGTGTTCCCGCCTTCTGTGAACCTGTCCGCCAACTCAAACTCAAACGTAAAAACTCGAGTGTAAAAACTCAAAAATGTGTCCATAGCCTTCTCGCAATTTTTTTTTACACGTATGGCGATTACGGTTAATGATAAGAAATGATAAATAATGAACCCTAAGGAATTATTAATTTAATTTTTCGTGATTTACAGCGAGTATGGGGCGGCAATATTTCATAGGCCTAGGGCATCCAACGTATCAAATCCGTCTCTGTTCACTTTGTGTACACAAAGAAAATATTATTACAAACATTTAAAACGCCTTCACGCTATAGTCCCTTTACTTATGAATAAGTACGTGTTTGAAAGTATACGTTCTACCAGTGAGGGTCAATAATGTTCGTAATGGATTGCATCAATCAACTCCATGCAGTCAATTAATTGCCCATAGAATACTTAACGATCATTATGATATTGTAACAGCACGCGATTACATAAATACTGGAACAGTTGCATAAATACATACAAACTAATATTACCATCAATGTAGGTAGTGCATTGTAGTAGGTACATACCGAGATCACTGAGTGATCTTAATGCTCTCCTGGACTCAAATCCAGATTTTGATTTATTTGCAGATGAATGGAAGTTGTTGTTGTTAGAATCTTTGAATTTTTGTGAGAAGAATGCATAAAAGTGTTGTACAATATTGTCAATAATTATGAATGTTGTAAACTATTTCGGGTGTATAAAGACCCTTAACGATAACGAAAACCACATATTCTATCCATCATTGGGATATTTTTTTTCTACCAGACCATACCTGGGAAATCATTGATTCCGGAGATATTGAAGGTCAAAGTATACATTTTGTTTTTAGTTTTTTCCAGAAACAAATTCTAAGTGATAATACTAAACTTTCTTCCAAACAAACATTATCAATTTTTTCAATTTTTCTTAACAAATTACGCATTTGAAGTTACAAAAACGCAATGAATATCAAACGCACACAGCCGCCTTGGCTCAGCTGTGTAGCCGCTGCACAACCCACACAGGCACATTCAGTTACGTGCATTACATTGCGCGCTACAAAAAAACAGAGTTTTTATGCCTAAAAATAAAAGTCGTTTCCCAGCAATTATTTTTGGTCAATATAATTTAGTTTGATGTACAGAGTGCGTAGATTACGGCTATGTGATGGGTCTTTTTACAGCCTGTATACTGATTGGTCATTTAATTTAATTAAGCAGTGGAATTGGCTTCGGCCGTTCTATTTGATGTAATACTAAATAAATATTTCTAGAGAATGGATAAGATAAGGAATGAGTATGTCAGAGGAAGTATGAAAGTAGCGCCAGTGACTGAAAAGTTGAGGAGTAATAGGTTAGCGTGGTAAGGATATGTTATGCGGAAGGAAGAAAGTCATGGCACCAGAAGAGTGTTAAATGTGAATGTGGATGGATATACAAGTAGAGGTAAGCAAAAGAAAAGATGGATGGATTGTGTGAAGGATGATATGGGTAAGAAAGGAGTGAGTACTGAGATGACGGCTGATAGAGGAGAATGGAAGAGGAACACATGTTGTGCTGACCACACCTCGAGTGGGATAAGGGCAGGGAGATGATGTAAGTTGGTGCTTATTTCCATTTCCATACATGCATTGCATTTGAATATTGATTCAACTTAAGGTACAAGTCCGAGACGGGCTGCAAACTGGGGCCCAATTCTCCTAAAATAAATCTTGATAAATCACAACCGAACCAAGTCCGAACCGTTCATTCAGACAGTTCTCAATTTCAAAAGCTGTCGAATTGTTTGACACAAAAAACAAAATCTAGCATTTTGAAAGTTTTCGAAAACAAAAACTGACTGACGGTTGTGGTTCGATTGCGTTTGGCAACAATTTATTTTAGGAGAATTGGGCCCCAGCAGGCTGCAACCGCAGACCGCAAGTCGCCATCGGAATAGCGCCTTTAAGGTGTGCACTTTAAAGGTGCTATTCCGACAGCGACTGCAAAACTGCAACCGCAGACCGCAGCCGCAGATCGCACCGCAAGCGATACTACTTTTGCAGTTTGCGGTCTGCAGCCCGTCTCGAACTTGTACCTTTACTCGAAATAATTACTAGAATTTCGGATAAATTTTGCCACATATGGTTACACTAGAAACAGACCTGGGGCTTGAATTTGCTACTGAAATTCATTTCGGTGTTACGCAATACCAAACTCAGCCATAATACGAAGTTCCATTCATTCACTAGGTTTGAACTGTGGTGTTGTGTGTGACAGCTATTTTTTTAATCGAAGTCCAGGCTAGGTTTCAAATGTCAAAAATGAAGTCGATGTCGATTACCAGTTGACTTAGACAATAAGGCTGCTGGACCGTAATCAGAATGGACTTTTTTTATTCTTTGACTTGGTCACGTTTGATCCTAGTCGCACGCTCGCACCTGGTAGTAAGCGCAGACAGGGTCTAAGCTGGAGCACACGAATCCAAGTAACAGAGATATGAGGATATAAGAGATATCTCCTATACCCATGTAAACAGTAAACTGCTTGGCGCCGGAATTTATTGGGAGTGTAGTAGCAAGTCAGACGAATCGTATAGATTAGGAGCGGGCAAACTTTTTTCATCAGGGGCCAGAAAACGCAGGAAACATTTCAGAGGGCCGGAATTTAAAAAAAAAGGCATTTCGTTCTGCCAAAACTAATATTTTTGCCTCAAACAATTAAGGTTATTTGTTATGGCATTTTATAATTATTCTATGTATTTATTTATACGTAATTTTGTTGATGAGGCAGTAAAAATATATTTCCGAGGGCTTACCTTCTTGCTCTTGGAGAGTAGGCGGGCCAGATTGAAATCCTTCGCGGGTCGAAGCTGGGAGCCTAAGCACGAAGTCCGTGGTTTTGGCCTTAGTTACGAGCGTTTCCTACTCCCTATCACCTACGGACATACGATTATTTCGGGGCCCGAACTAAGAATGAATGACAACACCATTTGACAGTTGTCCCTACTACTGATGTGTTTTTTTTGCCCGTCCGAAAAGTTGAACTTGAAACTTGTTTTGTTCACTCCTACGTTTCGGGCTACTTCCGGACGGGCGACTAACTTCGTTGGTGGACTTAGGGAGTAGGCTCCCTGCTCCGAAAACGCTCGCTCCTTACCGCTTCCTTATGGTTTAGCTGGGATGAAGATACATTTATAATCATTACATTATGCAATGTAATTAGAATGCACGTAATGTGATTAAAGTACATTGATTAACACGTGATTATGTAAGAGTAATAATTAATACTTAGTTTGTTGATACAAGTGCCCGCGCCTATAACATGAGGCATTGCGTGCAACTTTCTATTATAACACTAATATTGTTTTGAATGGCGTCGACGCGACGTATGGAGTTTACGGGATAGACCGTTATTGTATAGCATTGCTAAGGGCGTTTGTCCACCGCCACCGTCACCGAGAAAGAGATGACGTTGTCGAAGTAGCGATACATACATTACTGTGGCTGGCTGTCCACCGCACGTCCGTCATCCGAGCGTTGTCATCTCGGCTGTCGAGATTGTGAGTAGTTCGGCGTTTCCCAACATAGTTGGGAAAAACTTAGTTTTTTTTTTAGTTGCTCTTTTGAAAATTTGGACTTTTTGTTACGGTTCATTATATCCATAAAAATAGAGCTAACTGAGCTATTTAGCGAGTGAGTGAGTGAGCGAGAGCGACGTCAATCGAAAAGAGGTAGCTCTTTTCTATCACTCGCTCACGAGCTACCCATGTCTACTGTGTTGGGGTCAAATTCCAGTTCAAACAAATGCAGCTGAATACCAGCATTTTACACGAAGCGACTGCCATCAGACCTTCGCAACCCAGTTACTGGGCAATGCCGATATCCTAAGGCTAACCTTACCGGTCTAAACCGGTTAGACTCGGGTGTGTGTTGCTGGTAATTTTAAACGAATTGCAAGCGTAATCATCAGAACCGGAATTAGGGGAGGGCAGCAGGAGCTTCAATCCTGGGGCCTCCACAAGAGAGAGCCCTCCACAATACGAATTGTTGATTTTGTTTAGGTAAGAAAAAATTACACCCTTTCTGACAAAGAGAAAATAGTTCAAAATCACGAAAAAAGTAGATACTTTTTTTTAAATATTTCAACGAGCCTCCAGTTCTCCGTTGCACCAGGGCCTCCAAACTTTTAAATTTGGCCCTGGTAATCACGTGCCGCTGAAAACAAACCTTAAAGTCTAAGAGATGTAGGGTTTGTTTTTGCGTATCAAACAAAATTTTTGCTGGAACCATTTACAGGAGATCGTGCTTAATATAACCCGCATATAAAGCGTAATCAAAACATTACAATCATAAATCATAATATATAATATGCTATAGATAAATAAAACGCTGAGTCAGGTCATTAAATAACAATTAACATAACAATGAATATAACATAATATTCTACAAATCAATTACAATATAACAAGTGATGTAAATGAATATTTATGATTTATTTGAAACCGGTTCTATGTGATATAATTGTAATATTATTTTCTTTAGACGTCTATGCGACATGATTACAATATTAAGGCTGTCACGCACGATGCTAATGCTATAAGATATATCTGAGCGAATATAATATGTACATATTACGATATGGCTCTTCAGAGAAACATGCACAGCGCAGGTAATATGTAAAGTTAGTCGGAAAGGGGGTACTAATCCGGAAGCGTCAAAGTTAATTTTGTTCTTTCTTTTGCATTTTTTTTTTGTTCTTTTTCCTTAAAACTTATCAGGTTGTTTAGATACGATCACTTAAGTACCACTATCGCATACAAAAAAAAAATATTTTTGACCAAGCTGGTAATAGTTAAGATCATGGTTTAAAGGTTTGTCCCTACACTTGTACTTTGGAGGACATGAAAAACGCCACTGATGCCGCGATAAATGTGGCTACATATTGGGCCAAAGTACTGTAAAAAAAAAAGGATTATTACCATCGATTCGAAAAGAAGAAGAAGATGGTTTAAAGGTTACACGAATTCTTGTACACCCGATACAATGTGTCCAGTCACGGACTAGCGATATTCTAGGTACTTATATAACAACTATTCTAGTACACAAATACACTATACACTATGTTCTAAATTTCGTTTACACTGCGCCCATACATTAAGTATGAAAAGCAATCTGTTTGAAAGATTATTCCATAATTATACGTAAAAAAAAAAAAAAAACATAATAGATACAACTTTAAACTGATAATGAAACTTGGCAATCAAACGAATGAAACGGCACCAATGATTTTTTAAAGAACAATAAATAAATCTAAAAAAAATACTTCCCAAAAAAATCGCCAACCAGCAGTGAGCAAGCGTTGTGATCACCAGTGATCGGAAAAAGGTGAGCTAATTTACCTAAACTTCAAAGAACAGAGACAAAAACAGGAGACTTCCTTACGACAACATTTTTTTTCGTGAAAATTATTCCGGGTTTCGGGACATCACTAAAGTAAATTTAATATTAATGTTAATATTAGTACAGAAAATAATGAAATTCGTTTCCTATTTTTGTTTCCCAAAATTGTCACAAAACCAGATGACACGTTTTTCATTGTTTTTAAAAAAGAGATTGTTTATTGTTTTCAAAAAAGGAGATTGTCTTTTATTTTTTGAAAACAAACGAAAGACAATATCCGAGAAAATTCTCCCGAAAAAAAAAATTTGTCGTAAGGAAGTTTCCAGTTTTTGTCTGTGTTCTTTGAAGTTTAGGTAAATTAGTTCACCCTTTTCCGATCACTGGTGATCACTGTTCGCTCCTACTCTGTATGAAAAGAGGCCTTTGCCCTGTAATGGAAAATTGAGTTCCTGTCAATACATAACGATGTACCAACTTGAACCTTACCAAATGAGACATAATACTCAAATTACGTTTTCTTTGTTACAGTCACAATCCCAGCGCTGAACTTCGGGATGCTGATGGGCTGGCAGTCGCCCATGACTCCGATCCTGCAGTCACCTGACGGGCCAGCCCCAGAACCCATCAGTGACGAGACCATATCGTGGATGGCAGCTATCACGTTCCTGCCCCCCATATTCTGCGGGTTCATGGTTGGAGATCTTGCTGACCGTTGGGGCAGGAAGTTTACTACATTGTTGACGGCGCTTATGCTTGTGGTGAGTTTATAGCCTTATTAGCATTATGGTGGGTTCAGCTTCCTGACTAACCAGCGGGCCTACTCCTTAAGTCCGTCAACGAAGTTAGTCGCCCGAAACGTAGGAGTGAACAAAACAAGTGTCAAGTTCAATTTTTCGGACGGGCAAAAACACATCGGTTGTGGGGACAACTGTCAAATCGTGTTGTCATTCATTCTTAGTTCGGGCCCCGAAATAATCGTATGTCCATAGGTGATAGGGAGTAGGAAACGCTCATAAAGGCCGAAACCACGGACTTCGTGCTTAGGGAGTAGACCCTCAGATCTGGCGAAAGGTTAGTTGGAAAGGGGGTACTAATCCGCAGGTTTCGTCAAGGGCAAAGGAACGCGGGAACAAATACTGAACGTCCGCCAAATCATCGAGAAGAGCAGGGAATTCAACAGCCCCGTCATACTATGCTTTATCGACTACACAAAGGCCTTTGACTGCGTGCAATGGGACAAACTTTGGAATGTGCTACTCGAAATGGGAGCTCCTGAACACCTCGTTGCTTTGATCCAGAGTCTGTACACTGCAAACCGTTCATTCATCAGAATAGGCACTGAATGCTCCAATATGTTCCAAACTCAAAAAGGGGTGAGACAGGGTTGCATCTTGTCCCCGGCACTTTTTAACATATATGGAGAGTACATTATTCGGAAGACCATAGAAAACTGGGAGAAGGGTTTCCCTATTGGTGGAAAGAGACTATCAAATCTCCGGTATGCCGACGACACTATTCTCCTGGCAACATCCATAGAAGATATGAATGAACTGTTCCAAAGACTCGAGTCAGAAAGTGGCAACATCGGTCTAGCAGTGAACAGAGCAAAAACTAAAGTGATGATAGTTGATCGAGCCGGAAAGCTATCAAATGTCAACTGCAACATTCCTGGCATTAATAACGTTGATCACTACATATACTTGGGGTCCCAAATCAACAATGACGGCAGCTGTGTCCCCGAGATAAAAAGGAGGATCGGGATGGCAAAAGATGCTATGTCCCGACTAAACAACATCTGGAAGAAAAGAGGAATTGGTATCAAAACCAAGATCAGATTGATACGAGCCCTGGTATTCCCTATCTTCCTGTATGGAGTAGAAACGTGGACAATCTTGGGCCGAGAAAGACAAAGGATTGATGCATTCGAGATGTGGTGTTGGAGACGAATGTTGAGAATACCTTGGACTGCGAAACGCACAAATGCATCGATCCTGACTCAGCTCCGAATAAGAACTCGCTTGTCCATTTTATGCCGACAACGTATTCTTTCATACTTTGGCCACACAGTGCGCAGAGGCGACGAAAATTTGGAAAAATTGATTGTGGTTGGGAACACCGAAGGCAAAAGATCGCGCGGTCGTTCACCAACAAGATGGACCGATCAAATAAAAGACTCGTCGTCATCCAAATTCTACACGGTTGTAAGAGACGCGCTGGACAGAAACCGGTGGAAGCAGATCATCCGCTCCAGATGCAACCCTAGTGCTGACCACGATCCTCAGACATGAGGGACCGACCCTAGAGAGAGACTAATCCGCAGGTCACTTAAGGTGTTATCACACCAATCGATCGATCGTCGATCGATGATATCGAACGACATCGGTCGACGTTTAGTCGATCGATTGGAGAAACTATAGATCGACGTCGACTAATCCATTCTACCATCGATCGATGGCATCGATCAACGATCGATCGATTGGTGTGATAACACCGTAAGTATCACTGATGTCTGTTCTACAACGTACCATAATTTTAAGAATTCGTTTATTTTTGTTTCCATACACAAATATTTAATACGCAACATCAGCTGTACATCACACCCTCATTTCGCCGTTGTGTTTATATTACGCCCCCTATTATTTATAATAGGGGGTGTGAGCTTATTGCCATCGACCGGGCACAAATCCAGACTCCGGGCTGCTACTGAGAAATTCTACACGGAAAAACCCAATATCACTTTGCCTGACCTGGGGATCGAACCCAAGACCTCACGCTAACAATCGCGTTTGCAACCACTAAACCAATGAAGCAGTCGATATATTATTTTTATTTATTTAAAAAAATCGGTTTAAATAGTAATCGGTAAAATATAAATACAGGTGATAATAGATCGATGTCATCGTATTGTTATGAAATCTGTGAACAGCTATTCCTCTAAAACGATTGGCTTTTGGGGAAAGTTCTAGAACATATTATTATGGGTAGGCTTTAAACCTTTTCCTTTAGCAACCCTATTAATATACTTGGGAGCAAAGAAATCAAGCCATTTTTGCTTTCATTCAGTTTTGCTTTCATGAATGATATAATTCAAAATACAAAAAACTGCCCTCATTTTAAAGGTTGTCAAATAACCTTTTAGGCGACATATGTTTAGAATTGATAAGTTCCATGATAACAAAAATAATAACAGTTATACTTATACGTGAAAAATAGAAGTGGCTGGATTTATTTGCTCCCAAGTATATACGGAACACCTTTCTACATCTATAGATACTACAAATGGGTTATGCGACACTCGTGTCACAATATAAACAGTACACATAACAGTTGCTAAACGGTACTAACTAATCACGCTAGTTGCTAAAGCGGTATTAACTACTCAACACAGATAATTGTTTGTTAGCGGCAGATATTGTTTACTATCAGGATTAATTGTCACTTATTGAAACTAGATCACGTGTAAATAAACCGCAATTAAAAATGGCGGCCTTGGAGCAGCATCTTAAGTGAAGCTGTCAAAATGTAAACGTCATCGTACATACATTTGTTGTTTTTTTTTTCACATCCTCTTCTGAAATGCTATCAAAGCCGGGTGGGTCTGCAGAGCCAATTTTCTATCATGTTATTGTGTTTTTGCGAACAAAACTGTTAGGCCACGCCCCTATTCGGTTAGCAAACAATGTTATCCTGTTTGCAAACACGAAATACGGCGCAGCGGACCCGGCTCTATGCCTTGTCATTAGTGTCGTTTTGATAGCATTTCAGAAGAAGCTTTTCATTTAAGCTCTTGAGCTTAGGGTGCTACCACACCAATCGACCGATTGTCGATCGACGCCATCGATCAGCGTCAATTGATTGGTGTGGCAGCTTTTTCAGACCGACCTATCATCGATCGACCATCGATCGATTTGTGTGGTAGCACCCTTACAGAGTTCTCAAATGAAAGCTATTTAATTTGGATCGAAGATTTAAGGTTAGATGAATGCAAGATCAATTTATTATTAAGACCCTGCTGTAGGGATGTCAGGATGATGACGTGTAAACAAATTGTGTAATAGATAATAGAGTTTTGGTTCATGTGCTTCTCAGAAAAATCACTTTTTTTTGTTTTCGTACTTTTTTTTCTATTCGTGACAAATATTCTTATATTTTTTTTACGTTTTACGCACGTAGGTTTCCATTATTTGGGGTTATCCGACTAGTTTCATTTACGATAATAAACGGTAAACAATCTTAAATAATCACCTTATAATCACCATGTTCATTAGGTTTAAAGTTTGGAGTTCTATTGGCAATAAAATGTTTATAAGCGTAGACAACATTTATGTCTTATGTATAGAGATCGGATATTCGGATGCATATTCACCTAAACTTGAGATGTTGGCTAATATGGAACGCGCTTTTGTATCGAAAAATCCCGCGGTTCCGGGACAATTATTTTAATTTAAGTTTTTTTTTGGTTTATCTAAAACACACCATTCTTCTTGTTACACTCTACATACACACATAATTTGCATCGGGGGTTAAACATTAATTTTAAATAATTATGCAATCCAAGAATCCGGGAGTTTTTTTTAGTAAATCATTTTAAGATGTTGCCTCCATATTACACACCCGACTAGTTATGCATTCCCGGTGTTTCTGGCATCCCGGATTGTTTCTTACAAAAAATATATTTTAAGAAGCCGCTTCCATACTTTCGTAGCTAAAAATTAACTTTAGGTAAATATGCATCTGCGTATCCGATCTCTACTTATGTATTATTATAATACGCATTAACATAATTATTGTCTTCTATAACGAACATCTGTTTCCAATCCGACAGCACGAGCAACACAACTAATTAACCTTATCTTCCACAGATCAGCTGGTCCATAACCCTGTTCTCTCTCCGTCCATGGGCACTGATAGCTTCGCGAGCGGTCGCCGGGCTAGCCTGTGCGGGCTGCTACGTCGTTATACCGTTATATTTAAAGGAGGTAAGCAGCACACATTACTTTGCAACAGTACTTACATGTTTATGTCAGCTTTGGATAAGAAATCTTTCCCAAACGTCACCCTTACTTACACACAGTGCATTTTGCTTCTAACTGACGAGACTACGGGCTTATACATAAAGGAAGCAGGTAACCAGCGCCGACCTACCAGCGCTTATCAGTACTGGTCCGTGCAGGTATCCGCTACATAAAGAAAGCGAGTAGAAGCAGGGGCTGGCTGTACAAACAAAAATACGCGTTATTCCCTTGCAAATACAGCAACAAATGACTGTCTACCAGCGCTGATCGGAGCAGGTCGGATCTTGTCGGCGACGTTCGGAGCTTGTCGGCGCTGGTTCGCCACACAGTGTAGACTACCTGCGTCGACTAACTGCGTGGACCAGCACCGACAAGCGCTGGCAGATCGGCGCCAGCAGCCCGCTTTCTACGTGTATACGCACTATGACTGGTGGGATCAGGGTTACCATCCGTCCGGATTTGTCCGGACATGTCCGAACTTCTATACTTTTGTCGACGTTTTAATTTGTCCGGATTTTTTGGCATAGATGGAATACGAGTAATAAAACTTAAGTAATATCAAATAAGTCTTTAATCTTTATTAACTTCTCATTCATCTAAAAACAAAATATAAATCTTCTTTAACAATCAACCTAACGAGATCAAACAATAAATCTTCGTATGTTTGCATTTTGTGACTAAAATGTCCGGACTTTCATTGAAATGCCAGGCTTTTTGTCAGGACTTTTCAAATTTCCAAATGGTAACCCTGGGTGGAATGATCCTCAGACTTAGCATTAACAACTCATTACTGTCTCACTGCTGGGCACGAGCCTCTTCTCCGTTTTTTTATTCTTTATTATTTGGCTTGATCGTGGTTCCCCTAATGGTAAGTGTAGACAAGATCTAAGGTGGAGCACACGAATCCAAGTAACAGAGATATAGAGGGATTCCCTTAAACTCCTCTAGATCTCACATATACATGACAGAACATAGTACGCCGCTTGGCGCCGGATTTTAATGTTCAGGGGGGTTACCATGATCTAAGAGATCAGACAGCTCTCTAGCGCCATCTCTTACCCTCTCTCGTAATAATATTAAAACATTCCTGCTCTAAGAGATCATGGTAACCCCCCAGGTGGTAGCTAGCCAGGCGGATTATATTCTAGCACGTCCCTACACGGGGTAAAGGATTAATGAAAGGGTTTAGTCCACCACGCTGGCCTGGTGCGGGTTGGTGGACTTCACACCATCTAGAACTTTTAAAAACCCTCTCAGGTGTGCAGGATTCCTCACAATGTTTTCCTTCACCGTTAACGCAAGTGATAATCAAATAACCGCACATGAATTCGAAAAGTCAGAGGTGCGGGCAGGGTTTTAGTTCAGACACTCCTACATGGAAGGCAAGCTTTCAACCTCAAGGCCTGATAGCCTAGTATAGTCTTTCTATCTCACGAAGGCAGGTGTTGTAACTTGTATATCATTGACATTAGGTTCAAATTGTAATAATTCACACGCCTTCGTTAGATAGACGACTTTACGAATCACAAGCTGCTAAGTCGTTCGTCTCATAAACTAACCTAAATAGCCTAGGAGGCACAGAAGAGCAGTATCACCAGTTTGAGAAGACCTAGGCTGTCCTACGTCTGCCAATCTGCACCCATAGTCCTGCGTCATAAGCAATACCAACCTTAGATGCAGTCATTAACGACGCACAATGATACACTCTCAACAATATTTGGCTTTTCCACTGAGCAACATTTTGGAATATCCCACTATTATCTCCAGAAATGAACCACCTATTGTACCTACATTTCACAAAAACGCTTGTGGTTACCATACACGTCACAGTTTTTCAATTATCGGTAAATAGGTACATGGTAAATGGGAAGTTCTACGTGATGTCAGAGGTGAAACAGATGTCAATATTGTTGTGGTGATGTGACGTCTGAGGAAAGTATTGTGTGACGTCGTTACGTCAGAGGAAAGTCACATTTTTCTACACAATGTGTAATGATAGGTTTCAATCATCGAAAACAATATGTTTGGCAAACTTTTGAAGTTCACTTGCCAATAAGGCGAATTAAGTAGAAAACTTAATTTGGATTTGGCGAGTTAAGTTCAGTACTTGCTCACAACAGTAATTCAATACTCAATACATTTATTGCACTCCACAAGTTAATAGATGTTACATTAATAATATAAGAAACATGTGTGGGCCTTGACAGGCACGGCAAATGTAGGAGAGAGGAGGAAGTATTAAACTTCTCTAAATAAATAATTCTCTAGTTAAACAGCTGCTTACCTAAAATTGTTGTACATTTCGATTTGGCTGTTTAACCGAAATTGTGAATTGTGAGAAGGAATATCACGCCTGTATTTCCCGAAGGGTTGGGCAGAGGTTTATAGTAGAGTAGTGAGAGTGTACTCTCATTTCGCCGTTATGTTTAAGTCCGATGTATGGGCGAGCCTATTGCCTGACTGGGCACAAATCCAGACTCCGAGCTGCTACTGGCAAATTCCAAACGAAAAAACCCAATAACACTTTGCCCGACTTTGGTCTCAGGACCTCACACTCAGCAGTCGCGCTTACGCCCATTATACCAACAAAGCAGTCCAAAATATAAAATAACTAAAACTTTTTTTTCTCCCTCCAGATAGCGTCAGACAATATCCGAGGCGCGCTAGGCTCCTTGTTCATCCTATCTCAGAACCTGGGCTACCTGGTCGTCTATGTCGCAGGAGACCTGCTCTCCTTCGATGCAGTACTCTGGATCTGTACAGCAGTGCCAGCCGTCTTCCTTGTGACGTTCTTCGCGATGCCGGAGACGCCTGTGTTCTTAGTGAAGCAAGGGAAAATTCAGGTAAGCAAGATAAAGAAGCTACTTTGATAGGTTTTTAGCATCATAGAGGTCAAGTTATCCTAGGTATTTTTAAAGCTTTTCGATTAGGAGGTATAAAACTAAATAGACGCGCGCGGGAATCGTGCGGCCGTGACGTAGTTGGACAGGCGAGTAGTGATCCGGGGTGGCACTCGAATGACGGATGGATGGAAGAAGGGGGACAAAAAAAAAACATTTTTTTTTGTGACTTATGTTGTGAAAAATCAAAATCTTTTTAAATTAATTTCATTTCGTTTTATAGTTTTCTTTTTATCGCGGCTGAAGTTGGTTACTCAGTTTCAAGCCAGAAGGAAAGGGGTAAAAAGGCCACTTTCTTTCTTTCTTTATAGTATCTTAGTTTTCTTCAAATTCTTTATTGCGAACTAAGTGTACATAATTTTTTAAGATGTTAACAAATAGGTAGGTTCTTAGAACTTAGTTGCCTGTTAAGGGATTGCAATTTAAATGATTAAATAATATATGCATAATAGTGTATGCATACTCAATATTACAATTATACAATTTACATTATATTATATTAATTATAATTATTCATACAAATCTTATTATATCATACTATTCTTATAATTTATATCACATTATATTATATTAATTTATATCACATTATATATATCGTCTCGTACGCACCGAGCGTAGATACGGTCGCGCGCACCGTACGTAAGCGAATATGGCTTCCAATCGTGTGAAATGTTCAAAGTGTAATATCGTGATTAACGAAGTGCTAGCGTTTGTGAACAATAAACTAGATGTGATGGACGAAGAAAGTATCAGTCGAATCTGCGTCTCTGCTTTCTCTGAAGATGATATAGTGGTGGCTAAGGATCTGCTTTTTGAAACTATACCAACAATTAAAAAGCAAAAGAAAACAAGGAAGAGAAACGGGAAAACGCTCAGAAATATAGATGATATTATTTGTACTCTCAAGGAGACAGATCCCGAGGAAATACCTATTTTCGTCGCTCGTGAGCTTCAAAAGTTACCCCCAATTCTCTTCGATCATGTGGATGTAACGAAGATATTGAAGGATCTTTTGGTTATACAGCAAGATATCAGCCGTATCAAGGAACAGTTTGTGACTACTGAACAGTTAGATATCTTAAAATGTGAGATAGATTTGTTGAAGCGTAATTCCCCAATCAATACGTATGAATGCAATGTAAACACTCGACGTGGAGCGTGTCGAATGGAGAGTTTTGAAGGTGCCGATGAACCTCTAGGATCTCTGGGTGATGTAAGAGTGAGGAATCAGAGTCACATATTATCTTCCCCAGAATCAGTATATTGCGATATTGTGGAGAATAAACTTCCATCCGAGGGTATTTCTGATTCAAGACCAACAATCACGCAACGGTCGCTGGCTATTCAAACTGGTGTAGGTAACCCAACAACGAGTGAATTTCAACCTTACTCTAAACACGATAGGTGTCATAATCCTGTGCACTCGAAAGGCGAGGCCTCCGAGCTCACGCGCTCGACGAGTGGTATGATGAATCACCCAACTCAGCTGATCGCGCGCCCGACAACCGGTAACCCGAGACACACGGATAACGCGCTCGGTAAACCTACAACGATGAACGTTAACAAAACGATGGCGGACGTAGTGAAGGATGATGAATGGAAACGTGAGAAACAGAATGATGACTGGATTACGGTCCAAAAGCGAAGACATAGAAACCGTTTTGCGGGAAACCGGGGGAAAGCTGTGGCTGAAATAAATATAAACTTCAAGGCTGCCGAAATAAAGGTACCGATTTATGTTTATAACGTGGCGAAGGATGTGTCCGTGTGTGACATCACTAAATATGTAACAAGTAAGTCGAAGTTAAATGTTACGGTTGAAAAGATGAAAATGAGATTGGAAAAAGAATACAATTCTTTTAAAATTTTTGTGCCTAAAGAAAAGATAGATTTATTTATGGTTGCCGATTTTTGGCCTATTGGAATTGCGTACCGACGTTTTGTTGAATATAAAAACAAAACCGACGTACGGGTTAACGAGATAAACACTAAGAACTCAACATGACTACAACCAAAATAATAACATTTAATTGTAAAAACGTTGTCAGGTCAGTGGACTGTATACGACAACTTTGTCGAGAAGTCGATTTGATAGCGCTGCAGGAGACATGGCTGCTGCCACACGACCTGTCTTTTCTGGGTACTATAGATGATAACTTTGCCTACACGGGAACTTCGGCAGTGGATACCTCGTTCGGTGTGCTGCGGGGACGACCACACGGAGGAGTTGCCCTCCTCTGGCGAAAAAGTGCGTTCCCTGCTGTGACTGTGATCAGCTGCAGTAGTGTGCGTCTTGCAGCTGTTAAGGTAACGCTCAGTGATCGTACACTCGTGGTGATTTCAGTGTACATGCCTACTGATTGTAGTGAGAATTTCTTGGAATTCACAGAGTGCTTAAGCGAGATTAACGCGGTGATTGAAAATAATAGTGTCGAGTCAGTTTTCATTCTTGGTGACTTTAACGCACACCCGGGTGAACTGTTTGCTTACGAGCTACTTTCGTTCTGTGCGGAACAGTTATGGACATGCGTTGATATGAATACACTACCGTCGGACACCTATACATATCTAAGCGACTCACACGGGTGCGTGCGCTGGCTCGATCACTGCGTAGTGACAAGTGCCGCACTGCCCGCTATTATCAATGTGTCGGTATTGTATGACTCATACTGGTCGGACCACTTACCTGTTATGTTAGAATGTAAGTTTAATAATATCAAAATGCACACTACGGTGACGAAACCGTACGCACATGTAAACAAAGTTGTCTGGGGCGATCGTGATGCTGAACAAATAACTAAATATCACGATTGTTGTCATTCAGAATTAAAACAAATTGATTTTCCATGTGAATTTAGTCAGTGCGCAGACAGGATGTGTAATGATTCTTGCCACTTAACTTTGTTGGATGAAATGTATAATAACATTGAACGCATACTTGTGAACGCTGCTGAATACAGTTATTATCATAAAACTATAACGAAGCGTAAGCATGTAACTGGCTGGAATAAGTATGTTCGCGACGCTCACGAGCGGGCGCGACTGTATTATAAGCTTTGGTTAATGTTTGGTAAGCCCGGTTCTGGTTCGGTTTTTAATGATATGAGTGAATCCAGAAAACAATTCAAATGTAAGTTGAAGTGGTGTCAAGCAAATCAAAACCAAATTAAAATGGATATAATTGCTAAACATCACTTCAACAAAGATTTTTGTAAATTCTGGAAATCAACAAACAAATTAAATCATAAGCCGTGCCTTCCCGTGAGCGTCGAGGGTGTACATGACCAGGGTAGTATTGCGGATCTGTTTCGGCACCATTTTAGAGTACAATCACCCCTAAACAACGAGCCGCAGTTGCCTGCGCCCGATTCCGGGACCGTCTGCTCTGGGCGAAGCGTCACGTTTACTGCGAAACAAATTGCTGCTACAATTAAGAACATGGTTAGAGGAAAATCGCCCGGGCATGACGGTCTCAGCATCGAGCACCTGCAGCATGCTGGGATCCACTTGCCACGAGTGTTAAATATGTTTTTAAATTTATGTCTAGGTCATTCTTATTTACCTGAAAAATTAATGCGTACAATTGTAATACCGATCGTCAAAAATAAAACGGGAGATTCGTCTGTGCTATCTAATTATAGACCTATTTCTTTAGCGACGATAATTGCTAAGGTACTGGACAGTCTGCTTGTATGCCAGCTTGATAAACATCTAACAATAAACGATGCTCAATTCGGGTTTCGGCCCGGTTTATCTACAGAGAGTGCTATCCTTAGCCTTAAGCAGACTGTGCAGTACTATACAGCAAGGAAGACACCAATATTTGCGTGTTACCTAGATTTGTCAAAAGCGTTTGACCTTGTATCATATAATGTGCTATGGGGTAAACTGCAGCATGAGACGGATGTGCCCCGGGAAGTAATAAATTTATTTAAATTTTGGTACGCTAATCAGCAGAACCGTGTCAGATGGGCAAACTCCTTTTCAGCTGAGTATAGGCTTGAGTGTGGGGTAAGGCAGGGGGGGCTGTCTTCGCCCGCGTTGTTTAATCTGTACATGAATAATCTGATCGATGAGCTTAGCAGAACCAGAATCGGCTGTCATATTGATGGTGTATGCATTAATAATATAAGTTATGCAGACGATATGGTTCTGCTGAGCCCATCGGTCGGAGCATTAAGGAAAATGATTAACGTGTGTGAATCGTATGCTGGGACCCACGGGCTCAAATATAATGTAACAAAGAGCGAATTCATGATATTTAAAGCAGGTAGTAAATGCTACAACACAATTCCACCAGTCATGCTGTGTGGCAGACCTCTAAAAAGAGTTGCAAATTTTAAATATCTGGGTCATTGGGTCTCAGACGATTTAAAAGATAACGTTGATGTAGAACGGGAGCGCAGGTCACTGGCGGTTCGATGTGGGATGTTGGCCCACAGGTTTGCACGTTGTACGGCTCAGGTTAAGGTGACGCTTTTCAAAGCCTACTGCCAATCCTTTTACACGTGCAGCCTGTGGGTGAACTTTACGCAAAGGGCATATAGTGGCCTGCGCATACAATATAACAACACGTTCCGGATGTTGATGGGGCTGCCGCGATTTTGTAGCGCGTCTGGCATGTTTGCCGACGCGGACGTTGACAGTTTTTCGGCCATCATGCGCAAGAGATGCGCATCTCTACTACACCGTGTTCGCGGCAGCCCCAACACCATTCTTAGAGTGTTGGCTGATAGGTGGGACTCTCCGATCTTGGGACGGTGGATACGACTGCATGCCGTCAAATAGGTATCTATTCCCCAGATTGGCGTGCCTCACACAGCGTAGAATAAATGTTACTAACACTAGTTTATAAGTTTACATTGTTACTAACAAATATGGAAGTGATTCTGAAATAAACGTTTATTATTATTATTATTATTATTATTAAGTATCACAATCATTTTAATATTAAATAGTTATTTTTATTCAAGGAATTATTTTACCGAGTAATAAGCCTTTTTAATCAGGAAGTCTTTCAGTTTCCTTTTAAAAATACTAATTGAATGTATGTTCTTAATGTCTATGGGTAACTTATTATATATTTTTATGTCCATACAAAAAATACTATTGTTATACAGGGTGGTTCAAAAATCGTGGATCAAACGAAACAGGGCGATAGTTGGGGTTATTTGCAGCATTTTATCGTAGAACATTTTTTTTTACAGTAAAGTTCTAAAGTTACAAATATTTTTTCATGAGACTTAAAAGATATTGAAAAAAGTGCCAATACTCATAAATCATGGTACACACTGTCATAAAAGCACTTTCAAGCAACTAAACACCATTTATTGTTTTAAAATAGGTACCCAGTTTACTCAAATTGCCTATTTATTACAAATTTTGGTATTTTTTTTAAAAACACTAAGTGTCATAACTTTTAAGGCGATCAAGTTAGGGCTGTGCCACACAGATATTTTTAACTGCAAATAACCCCAACTATCGCCCTGTTTCGTTTGATCCACGATTTTTGAACCATCCTGTATACTGCTTCTGCATTCTGCTTCTTTGGTGATCTATCTCCCACGGATCTCTCCAACCCAACATAATTATGACTGTACAATCAAATATGGATCTTTGATTCGCTCTGATAAAGTCGTTATTCACAAATACCACATTAGCAATTGATTACTTATTTTACTTTCCGGCTGCACTAAACCAAGGAAGAAATCATATCCGGCACCTTAATTGCGAAACAAACTCGCAATCGTTTTAGCTTTGATTATGACAATTCAACAATTTCTATTACACAATATATTTTAACTATCTGTAACAATTATATTGATATTGTTGTATTGATAAAAAAATAAACTTAAAAAAAAAGTAAAAACCGACTTCAAAGAAATACTAAAAGGAGTAAAATAATTACCATAATATAAAATTAACAGTTTCAGAAGTCGGTGGCTTCTATTTGCTTCAGTGTAGAGTTGCACCGACTTCTGAAACTGTTAATTTTATATTATGGTAATTATTTTACTCCTTTTAGTATTTCTTTGAAGTCGGTTTTTACTTTTTTTTAAAGTTTATTTTTTATTCAATACGTTTTAGTGTCATAATTTTAACCCCCTCCTTCATAACCCTTCTTTTTGGCTTTGACGTAGTCGGGCATAAAAAGTCCTTTCCAATGATACCTTACACGATATAATGAAAACATTCCAAAGGGGGGGAGGGGAGGACACGCACCCCCTCCTCTTTTCAAGTAGTCAGTTCCCAACAGCAAATATAAACAAAGTAATATTAGTAATTTGAGAATTTTACTTTGATCCGATGAGGAGTTCCGTTCCATATCTCTGAAGTTCATGGTCTGATCATAACAAAATTTAAATGGGACCAATCGGGAAGTATACCCTTTCGAACAAAAAAAGAATTTTTCAAATCGGTTCATAAATGACGGAGATATGAGGTAACACACATAAAAAAAAAAAAAAAAATACAACCGAATTGAGAACCTCCTCCTTTTTGAAGTCGGTTAAAAATGAAAGATACTGCGATTGCGATTGTGTTTCACAACTTTTGTAGGATGTTATATAAAATTCGTAATTTCATTTCATGTCAATTTTATTTATATCATAATATATTTTTTTATTGTGTCGAAATAATTAGCTAACACAAAAAATAAACATAAAACATAACATGTTTTTTTTCCAACTTATCTCCTTTTTGATCAATTTCAATTCTTTATTGCAATCCATAATGTACACAGTCATACAGATAGTAAGCATTAAATATGGAAACAATTATGGACCCTGTCGGGCACAGCAAAAGTTTTAATAAGTAGGAAATCTTAGATCTTCTTACATCTTTAATAAGTAGGAAATCTTTTCCAAAATAGACTAGAATTACTTCGTTTGTTGTGGTTGTTTGTTACGTAGCTTGTTTAGAACGTCAATTTTACATAAGACAGCCCCCAAAAATACCCAACCTTCACCGCTTCCAAGTGTTTATGCTGTGAAGAAGAAACGGTATTCCAATTTAAAGATATTTATTTCACATAGAAAAGTCAACAATTTTTTAATATTCAATTCAACATATTCTATTATACGGGTTACCATTGTTTCGTCAAAAAAAAAATGGTAAATTATCATTTCCCAAAAAAGTTTCCGCATAATTTCATTAGCCAAATTACTACTTAGCAAATAAACTCTTCACAAATAAATTGTAACGCAAACCTAATGTTTGGCAAGTAAATGTTTAAACAATAACTTGCTTACCAACTAGCACTTTTACCAATTTTAATGTAGTCAAATATTTCAGTTAGTATAACATATTTTACGCAAAATAAAAAATATGTTTCTAGCATAGCGTTGTGTGGTCACAGTTCTAACCTAACCTAACTGTTTCGATTTAAAAAAGATATAAGCGTGTTACAATAATTTGACTAAATGTTTATCGTCTAAAGATTGTTTGCTGTAATAAATCATTTGATTAAAGACCGAATGCCTTAATGATATTATCCTTGATAATATTCTGCCGAGTAAAAATTTGACCAAATGAAAATGTGCGTACTAAAATCATTCCAAAATATTGCATTGGTATGAAAAAAGGTTGCTAAAATGCGTTTGGGTAATGAAATTTTGTCAAAATAATTTTTGCAAAACGGCAGGCCAATGTCAAATCAAGAATACCAAAGTGTTAATTCCAATTAGGAATACAAAATCATTCTCATGACGAGTTCACCTAGGTTGACCGGACAAGTTTAATGATACGTGAAGCGGTATTTCCGACCACGGCTACTTTCCCCTGTACATTGGAAAGACCAGATAGAAATTAAATTTCTTGTAAAACATGCAAAATGTGAATTCTGTACAGCCTATCCTTGATAGAATCGCCTTCTGAGGTCATTCACGTACTTATAGAAAGGTGAATAAAAAGTAGGTTCACACATTAGGTAAGTAGCGAGTTAATTTGGCGATATAGTGAACTTAATTATAATAATATTATTGGTATTTTATTGGTACCAGCCAAATTTAAAATAAAAAACAATTCATTTATTAAATTCAACACAGATGTATCTTCTGAACTATACAAGATTAGACGGAAAGGTACAGAACTCCGCAGGCCAATTAAAGTATCACTGATGACTGTTCTAAAGCAAGTGTTAAAATAGGCATGTTGACAGCATCAATAAATTGCAAATCTAATTAGTCCGCCAGTTAGAGTTTTGAAAAATAATGGACACGTATTTTTTCTTTTGTTACATCTATCAATATTTGGAAATATAAAACTCATCAAAACTCGAGAGTGGGGGCTTGTGACGTCAGAAGCTAGTAAAAATTGTACTTGCTTCTGACGTTTTGCCAATTTTAAAAGTGTCGTATCTTCGTCAAGTTTGGTTTACGGAACAAAAGAAAAAATACGGGTCTAATCTTTTTTCATAATCTAACTGACGGACTAATTAGATTTTTTCAGTCAAATACCCTATTTCAAAATTCGATTATTTTTATTTCCATGCGTATAAATTGCATTATTATTTTATATTTGTATTTAGTATAACCCGAAAAATGTTTTTTTTTTAATTTATAGTACGCGTACTGCAACTCCCAATGAAATTTTCTATTTAAATCGCCTAATCGGTAAGTTAACTCTGTACTTAACTAATAAATGTGTAAACCGGGCTTTACCGAACATTGCGGCTAAAAAAGTTTTTGCCGATCTGCGAGCCAATAGGTACATCTGCGGGGATCACCTGCGCACGATTCTTATAAAAACCAAACAAGATTTTACCTGTTTCAAAAGTGATTAATCATTTAATATAGGTAATAGTTTTTTTAACGACCACTAAGTATCAAGAGTAGGTACCTAGCAATGCTTGCAATGTATGTTTTTACTTTTAATATGATCGCAAAGATCACTAATAGTACATTACGTAACACCTGCTTTTGCGTGAGTAATTATTGAGTACCTAATTCAAAATACGCCGCAAAAGACGGTCGGTCTTAGAGACCGCGGTCGGGCTGTGTACGTGTGTTAGGCATCAACGGTCGGTCTTAGAGACCGCGGTCGGGCTGTGTACGTGTGTTAGGCATCAACGGTCGGTCTTAGAGACCGCGGTCGGGCTGTGTGCGTGTGTTAGGCATCAACGGTCGGTCTTAGAGACCGCGGTCGGGCTGTGTGCGTGTGTTAGGCATCAACGGTCGGTCTTAGAGACCGCGGTCGGGCTGTGTACGTGTGTTAGGCATCAACGGTCGGTCTTAGAGACCGCGGTCGGGCTGTGTACGTGTGTTAGGCATCAACGGTCGGTCTTAGAGACCGCGGTTGGGCTGTGTACGTGTGTTAGGCATCAACGGTCGGTCTTAGAGACCGCGGTCGGGCTGTGTGCGTGTGTTAGGCATCAACGGTCGGTCTTAGAGACTGCGGTCGGGCTGTGTGCGTGTGTTAGGCATCAACGGTCGGTCTTAGAGACCGCGGTCGGGCTGTGTACGTGTGTTAGGCATCAACGGATTTCTTAGAGACCAATGCGACTTGGGATCCGCTTCACCGCCTACCGCGGCGGTGCGCGGTGCCGTGTGTTAATCGCCTTAGTCACGAACCCTCCAAAACTATCAAAACATAATACTGACTTAACAATTACCGTAGAAACGGGTTACTTTGATCAATTTTTGAGCTTCACGTGTCTGTATCTTATTTATTTTCGCTTTTAGCTGCTACATCAAAAATATTTCTCATAGACTACTACTACTATCGTATCGGCACGAGCTGTACAAGAATAGCTCATGCCGTGGTGAAAAGATTAGCCAGTCAGCAAGGATGGTAGCGAGGCTGACTGCCCAGGGTGCGCCGGACGTACTGAAGTATCGTCACTCGTGGAGGCTCTTTTCATGCACCCCTATATGTATATAGACTGATTAACTAAGATATATAAAATCACATAGTTTTGGAGAAATTCCTTTATCAAAGTCGGAACATAGGCTTTTACTTTGATAATCCCTGTTTTATCATTCAGTGTCTAAGTAGCCCCAATTAGGACTCGAATTTTGAACATAATAATAAAGGGTGTGATTTAGTATTTTTTTTTATCTTCACCATCTAACTTCGCAGACACCTCTTTATCGTATGGTAAAATATGAAAACTGTCAATGTTGAAGTTAAAATGCATAAGTTCCATTTTTACGGAGATATATGACCAAATGCAATATTTTTAGTAACTATCAATGTCGCCCCTTGATATCAATGTAACCCCAATCGCTGGTACCTTCCTATTCATTTTTATTCTAACATTTTCCTCTGACTATACAGAGGAGAGTGACTCCCAGAGAGACGAGAGTGGCCCAGAGATCAAGCAAAAAAATCAACATTTTGAATGTCTTTACAGGAGGCTCGTGCAGCACTTGCATGGCTTCGGAACACCACCACCGACGACAAAGACCTGGAGGAAGCCATACAGCAGCTCGAGAGGGAAGAGCAGCTCGCCAGGAGCATGAAGAAGGCCACCTGGAAGAGTATAGGTAAGCTTGCGTTTTCTTAAGGATGTCCTTCGTTTTTTCCCGTTTCGGCACGAGCTATACCTACGAGTATAGCTGACGCTGTTGTGTAAGGATTAGCCAGACGGTTGGTAATGCAGCTTTCATACCTAGCCAACAAAATGTTGCCATATTTAAATATTAAACATTATATTGCATACATACACTTTTAGATTGTTTCTTATTTATTGCGTATTTATTTATTTTCTTTCTTTACATACACTACACATATACACACATGTTGGTTTAAGTGAACGGGCATGACCGCTGACTGACATCCGTGGAGCACAAAGGTTCCAGACGAAAACCAGCGTCAAGTACATAAAGTGCTTGACATTAAGCTGATCTGGACACCTTTTTGGTCCAGCCGTGAGACACATACCCAAGACTTTTTTATTTATATCACATTTTTTACCTGTTGTCTCTTTGTGCTGTGTCCAAATAAATGATTCTTTATCTAACATAAGTCAACGAACGTTCATGATTTTTTGAATTGGACCATTGGCCAAAGTATTTTTTTTAATTTCCTTTACTTCAGCCCCCCGATTCAGATTCTTTTCGATAAGCATACCACCACAGTACATATAATACACATATTACCATAGATGGAAAGGGGTGTTCCATCTACCATAAGCCTATTCTGATCCATGGTCCACAGAGATATAAGATATGAGATCAATTACTTACCTCTTACGTAACCAGAAGCAGAATGAATCGTTACCAGATACACCACGACATTTAAATTCTTAATGATTCCCAAGAAAAGCAGAAACCACAGAAAGTTCCCCGTTTACATTATAATTATTGTAAAAGATGTTGTAAACACCTGAGTGCGGCTACATATCAAGTTATAAATTTCCAGTATAAGCTGATCTCGCATTCTAAAGACTTTCCGTACAATGAGAGAGAGGTCTTGATATGTAGCCATGTGTACAACCAACATAAAAAGTAAGAGATGATTGTTAAGTTAAAAAAAATATGGATGAAAAATAGTTTTTATTTTTTAACATATTGGCTAGAATTAGATGATGTGAAGAAGTCTGGAAGTGGCGCCGGTGACTGACAAATTGTGTGGAAACTGGTTGTCATTTTATGGGCATGTGATACGGAGGAATGAGGAACATGTCGTGAGGAAAGTTTTGAGTATGAATGTGGATGGCTATGCGAGTAGAGAAAGACCAAAGAAACGATGAATGGATAATGTAAACGATGAGTAGTAATGATATGACTAGAAATAGGGTAACTACTGAAATGACGACTAATAGAGATGTATGGAAGAAAAACACCATGCTACGTCCGACCCCAAAAAGGGCAGGAGGATGATAGAATAGATAGATAGAATATACTTTATTGTACACCAAAATTGTAATACAGCTCATATACAATAACATACATTGAAGGGTACAATGGCGGTCTTATCGCTGAAAGCGATATCTACCAGACAACCTTTGGATGAACAGGAAGAGAATGAATAAGATAGGGTATATATATGTAGGATGATGATGACGATGATGATGACGATTGCGGTATTGGTGTCAATTCTTCAAATACTAGTATTATGATAAGTTTTGGGAAGCTATTAAGGGTGCCTTTTCTCCAGATATGTGCTATGCAGCTATGCTGCGAGAATATTAGAGCTAAGCTACGAAACTATGTGACTGTTTCCACTGATGCTAAGCTATGTAGCGGAGCGAGTAAGATGTGCTATGAAAATGCGCCGCCGCAAGGTCGCTGTGCGAGGAAGATGTGCAGCTCGAGCTAAGCGACGTATCGAGGAGCGGCGGTGCGGTGCTCTGCACATAGCTACACCACTCACGATCATCCATAGCACGCATCCACAGCACGCATCCTTTCAGATAAAAGAAGTAGCTTAGTTGAATCAGTTTCCACCAGTGCTATGCTATGTGGACCAATGAATATGATTGGTAGATATCAAACGCATCCATATCAACGTTGCATAGCACATCTCTGGTGGAAAGTGCGGTAATATAATTTGGAAATTCCAATATTATCATTATGTTTTGCTGTTGACTGTACGTTTGCAAAGTATTCAGGTGACATACGCATGACGCATGACCTTCATCATGAAACCGAGATGCACAAGATCTGTTCTGAGAAGTGCGCTTGCGTCTTGAGACGTATCCACTAAGGGGCTCTGGTTTAACCTCAGGTGGTTAGCAAAAGGTTAAATAACAGCCATTTTTAATAACCTGGTGGTTTTGGTTTGTCCTACTAGTGATAGAAAGACATTATCTCCATAGAAGTCTTACTAGATTCCCTATTGCGGCGTTAGACAAGTTATCGGAAACGGCCTTAAATCCAATCCACTTCATCTTACTTTGCCATACACAATACATTTGGAAAAAGCCAAATCAGAGACGAATAAGAGATGGTAGATTCTTAACATCATAAAGCCAAATACTTTTTCTCTCATGTCAGCGCGAGCTATACCTATGAGAATAACTCACGCCAATACAACCATAACCTTTTCAAAATAAGGTTTGCCCTGGGGATTTCTACAAAACGTAACGTAAACCATATAAAGAATAGCAAATATTTAAAAAAACAAATCATGAATAATACTTATAGCTATTTCACGGTTTTTGATGATGTCGTTTACGTTTTTTCGATATCAGTCTCCTTACGGCTACAATTTATGAAATGACTGCGATGCGAGCACGGATCTTTTTATCGAGTCGATTCGAGAAATGTATCTATTCTAAACGTCAAAATTGACATAAGATATACATAAAATGACAGCTGTTGTCATTTGATATAGATAAAACGACAGCTGTTGTCATAAGATGTAGATAAAACGGCTGTTGTTGTTTTATCTATATCTTACGTCAAATTTGACGTTTAGAATCGATAAACTTCTCGACTCGACTCTATAATAAAAATCCGTGCTCGCACCGCTGCTTTGTCAATACTCATCTTTCTTTGAACAGAGAACACGAAATACTCAGAACAATAATAATTGTAAATCCCACAAACATGCTCGCTAACAAAACATTAATCAAATAAGAAATCAATTTTAACAAAATCATAATAAATGAAAACCATAAACTGAATAATTTAGCAAAAGCCTGTTCACAAATGACGTGTCAAATGAGTCTGCGAGCCAGTACCTCTCTTCTGAGAAATGCTCTCACTCGTCGAGATATATTTACCGCCATCCTGTGTAATGAGGAGTGGCACGCGACGGAAATACAGGCTGTAGTTATTTTAATATCTTTTTTTACAACGCATCCGTAGGAAACGTTTAGATGATGACGATTATTGAAGCTCTTTGAATGGTTTAAACTCTGCTTGGGTGTTAGAAAACGTCAACCCTCAGATTTTCAAGACACCTTTTAGGATAAACACGAGAAGATTTAACACATAAAAGTTACTGGGAGACGGAATAATATTGATGACTAGCTGTACCCGGCATGCGTTGCAATGCACTTTTTCCTAGTTACTACCTACCTACTACTTACGGCTTAGTAGGCGTTTCGGCCGCTGAGTTTCGTCCGATCCGGCCGAAACAGCCATTTCATTATTATTAATATTTTTGAGTGGTGTTTCGGACGAATTCTTTTTTAAAGGCAAACTAACGTCAGAAACATAATCAAATAATACCTATTTTACTTTGTGGCCATGGATAAATCGAAATGTACAATCAAATAAAAAAAGTCTTATTTTTTTTACTGAATCCTTATTAGGTGGTTAAGATTCGATCACTAAGGCAAAGGGAAAGAAAAAAATTTTTTTTTTTTTTGGCACTAGTTCCCCTGTTGTGTAAATCTATCTATACCAGTAGCAGATCATGCAGTTTTAAGGAATTACACGAATTCGTTAACACCCTGTATAAGACTGATTATTGTTGTTTACATTTATAATTCTTATTTTTAATTGATATTTATGACTGATTATTGTTGTTTACATTTATAATTCATAATGTACGCTTTTTAATTGATATATAAGACTGATTATTGTTGTTTACATTTATAATTCTTATTGTACGCTTTTTATTTGATATTTAAAGACTGATTATTGTGATTTATCATGTTTACTGTTGATTGTTGTAATTGTATATTCAACTTTATCTTTGTCCAACAATTCCCTGACTTTTACTTCAATAATA
This sequence comes from Amphipyra tragopoginis, assembly GCA_905220435.1. Taxonomy (NCBI): domain Eukaryota; kingdom Metazoa; phylum Arthropoda; class Insecta; order Lepidoptera; family Noctuidae; genus Amphipyra; species Amphipyra tragopoginis. The sequence continues at coordinate 11,630,656 of HG992011.1, forward strand.
TAACCCTGCCTAAGATTTTTCATTCTGACCGTACAAAATTTGCTTCAAAAAAAGTATCGTCCGAAACGCCACTCAAAAATATTAATAATAATTAAATGGGTGTTTCGGCCGGATCGGACGAAACTCAGCGGCCGAAACACCTACTAAGCCCTACTTACCTACCTTCAGAAACAAAATCAAAATAATAATAAAAAGTTACTGTTACAAAAGTTACAACCATTTTCATTTATGCGGTAAACAAATGAAGAATGTGGACATACTGAGATAATTTAGTTTTTTTTCAAATATCAAAATTTTCTTTCTTAAGAACCTTCTCCTGATAATTACGAAGACAACAAAAAGAAATAGCGATATCGGTCCAGCCGCTCACGCGTGATGCCGTGACCAAGGGAAATCGGGATTCATTTTTATATACATAGATTTCAAAGTTATATACTTTATACACCTCTGTGAGATACATTTTTCGTCCTACTATCATTTTAACATCTTAAGATTGCACAACAAAGCATGATAATAATACTTTACGCGTGAGTTAGAGACGTCATGTCACAGAAAGTAGCTAATTGCGTGAGTCAGTGATGTAGATCTCCCTGTAATTGTGACAGCCACGCGATGGCTAGTAGGCACTTCCAAGGATTTTTTCAATTTCTTGAGTAAAAACCTAACGAAATTCAGCAGATAGTATAGATTGAATTCCAACTAACATCGGATGAGATAACAGGATATCAAGTATAACAACATCCTATATAATCTCAAAACCTGATACCAATCAAGGCACACTCGAATAATTCCAAAAGGGTGCATTCACATTCCGCACTCGAGCTTGCATAATTTATAACTGGTGGTCGTATAATATTAACCATTGTAAGCCGGGTTTAAAGTCTGCCTTTATTCCATCTGGTTTTTTTTTGCTGGATAATAGCGATTACGCACTGCATCCGATCCGAATCCGTGAAAATACGGATATAAAAAACTCGGACCAAATTCGGATATTGCTTTACGCACTGCATCCGATCCGAATCCGTGAAAATACCGATCTAGAGTAAAAATCTCGGACCGAATTCGGATGTTGCTTACGCACTGTTCCGATCTCTGATCCAAATTCAAACAATTCAGAGGCCATCTTTGGCATATTCATTTGGCGTCCGATTTGAATCCGATTTAGTGCGAAAGCGTTCATACAAACATTACTACGGCTACTTCGGTCCGTCAACATTTCTTCCGAATTGGAGACTCATGGGTGACGGATAGAAATTTGACGACACGTTTGGTGCAGTGGCTAAGCGATTGGCTTCTGCGCTACGGGTCGTGGGTTCGATTCCCACACGGAACAAAAATTTGTATGATCTACAGATGGTTGTTCCGGGTCTGGGCGTTTGTTTGTGAGATTTGTGTCTGGAAACGCACCCACGATACAAGAGAAATCTTAGTGAGGGGCAACGTTAACAAAAAAAAAAAAAAAAAAATCGGATGACGATTGCCGGATGTAGTGCGTAAACTACCATACAAATAGTTCTATGGCTACTTCGGAACGTATTTTCACGGATTCGGATCGGATGCAGTGCGTAATCGCTCTAAGGGTCAAAATACTACAAGTTACAGCAGCAAAAACTATTTCAATCAAGTCTCTGTATGAGACAATAGTTTTTCGTTTAAAGACTGGTGTTTACAAACATTGACTCCGTGGTTAAATAACCGTTTACTCAAAAAATGAAGTACCAGAATTTTAGGTAAACCGTTATTTAACTAGAGATTTAATGGTAGGCACCAGCTTAAATCAGCATTTATTTATTTACTTTTTGGGAAAAAAACAGCTTATTAATTATTTCATTCAGTTGTGACACTAAATGATAAATGATTTATATTTCTGTAAATAAATCTGGTACGAAAACTGTCATGAGTCATGAATAGTTGATTAGAAAAAAATAACAAAACAAGCAAACAACATAAAATTAGGTTTTTGATCAAAAACCGGAAGATGACACATTAAAAACTCAATTTCATCATAAACCTGTAACAATCCAGAATTTTGATCAAAAACCTGGACTAGTTTGGGTTTATGATAAAGTTCTTGTCAAAATCACGGGTTTGCTTTGTTTTATGACAAATAAATCAATTTAAATGAAATAAATAAAACAATACATCATCATTTGCAACTTAGTAGAAACAAAACCAAACCAATTTATTTATCAAAATTCCTTAAAGCGGGGGAAGTCCCTAAGTCCCTGTTAACGGAAATGTATATCAGATTGATCATAAACCCAAACTAGTTCAGGTTTTTGATCAAAAATCTGGATTGTTACAGGTTTATGATGAAATTGAGTTTAAAATCTTCCATCTAATTTTATGAAAAACCTGCGACATATACACAAGAATAGTCTTTAACGCATGCAGTACAAAAAACACTTAAACACATTATCTAATCAGCGCTTAAATAAATAAAACAAATAAAAATATGTTTAAGTTCACAGGTTTTAGGGTTTAGCAAATTATCATTCATGACTTCGTAATATACTATAATTTCTACACATGCAAATACGACTACAACGAGATTTGTAACTGGTCGGAAATAACTTGGCTTTTCCTGATCACTTGCTAAATAAATGTTCTTCGATTTATTAAACGATAAGTGATCCTATCATGAGAGCTTCTTTGCCTTATAAGGAGTTTCTTCGGTTTCCTAATTAAATATCTAAAGTTATGTAAGTAATTGAGAATCGGTAAGGTCGTTCGGTAAAGTTAATAGCATTGCAGCTTTAGAACCGGTTTATGAATCATCACTACATAATCTTAAGGCTTCGCCACATCAAACGCGGGTTGCGAGCGGGTCCCTTACTACTTAAATGTGTCATATGGGTCATATTCAGTTACGACGATGACGGCTATATTTTTTTTAGTTTAGTTACTAAAAATATATTGGTACACACACGGACTAGAAAAAAATACACATTCCCATTTTACACAACATTATAGTTACTGGCCATAAACGATACGTCGTCAATTCATGGAAACGTCACACGTCATTCCAGTCTATGGTCTTTCTTTTGATCCACATTCTAAATTCAAATAGAAAAAAAAAAACACTTATTATTTATAAAACCAGTTAAATGAACGGTACAATACGATGTTCCAATTTTGAAACCAGTTTGTGTGTGCAAAAAATGAAAGAACCGCATTTTTAATGTCAATTAAATCTATATTATTCATTCACATTGCACATGGGACAAACCAAGTAGTCTTGCTAAACAAGGTTTTAAATGAAAAAGTCAAGCACGTTTTAACGTAAACCAAGTCTTTGTACTTTTGATGTAATTCATAGATTTCTTATCCTCCTTACCGTTCGTTTTTTTCGATTCGTCCTCAAAAGATGCAGAGGAACGCCTGAACTGGCTCCAGGCGTTCCTCTGCATTGTCCTCACACAAATTGCTACAGGAAATACTTATGTCTGGAGTTTAAAAGAGACCTTGATCCCTGAGTTTGTTTCGACCTTTCTTCTCAGAAGTAGTCGGATAGGAAATGTCGACGCCGTCTAGTTTTAAAAAACAAACTGACATATGAAAGTGATTTTTAAATATCCAATTTGCAGAATAAAATGATTTCATTTAGCTAAAGTTGAATAATATAAACATAACATATTATCACACAGCAATCGTGCGGGGGGTTGCGGGGTGAATGAGCGGAGGTTATGTCCCGACTAGCCATACTGCATACTTGGGACATAACCTCCGCCCCTACATAATTTTGACATTTCATAGGACCTGCCAAATGTATGGGCGTTGACCCACTGTATGTAGTAAGTAGGTACACTATGCCATAACCATACCATTAGAACTCATTTGTAGATATTTTGGAGGTTGTGATCCGATGCGATGAACCGACTCTTTGCAAATGGAGAAGGTCAGGCGGAAATAATAGTAATGTGTAACTTATTGACTGTTATTTTTTAACATCACGTGTGCTTATAAATACTTATGCAGTTTCGATTCCAAGAATTTATTAGATAAAAAATATGCAAATACAATAACAAAAACAACGTTATTTACGTACGAAAAATTCTAAGAAATTATGTGTTGGGGCAAAAGAATAAATTAATTATTAGTTGTTATTATAATTTAGGATAGTGGTCAACACTACACAAAATCTATTTTCCTTAAACATTAGTTAAAGAAAAATCAAATTGCATGGAACATTTTGGTTACGCTAGAGCAAATGTCATTTCCAGACATAACTGCAAGTGGTCTGCACATCCAGACGCAACTGCAAACTATGCAACTGCCAAATACAGCTTGAGGGCAATTAATATGCATTCAGTGCAACTGCGTGACAACTGTCGACTGGATGTGCCCTTGCAGTTATAATTACATGAGTTCTAACTGAGAAGTTATTTATTTATCTATTATCAGCCTATGCTGTTCCGCTCCGTGGCAAAAGCCCACTCTCCATTTCCTCCACTTTTCCCGACCCCGCGCTACTTTCTTCCAGTTTTCAAGGAATGCTTCCATTTCGTCCCGCCATCTCCTTCGTGGCCTGCCGCAAGAAGTTATTATTGAAGTTTAATTTTATAATGTATGACTAGTGGCCATTTTTACTCTCTTTAGCAAAGCTGTGCATACTTTATCTAAGTATTTACTAATTTTATTTATTTCTTTCCAGTCCAAGACAAGACCACGTTTAAGGCGTTCCGGATCTCACTCAACGTGATGTTGTCGCAAGAGACATGTGGCTACCTAGTGGTCCTCATGTACGCGGGCTCCATCTTCGAGCAGGCCTCGGAGTCCATCAGCCTGAAGCTGAGCCCCAACAAGCAGACGATAGTGGTTGGAGCTATTCAGATGCTGGGGTCCGTGGTGGCTAGCTGCATTGTGGAGCAGACTGGGAGGAAGGTGAGGAATCACAAGTTTTTATAATCCTATTGGTATATACTATGAATTTCAACACGTGACGACAACGTCCATCTAAAGGTGTATTCCCACGGTGCGTGATTTTACGGATGATACTGTGATCTGTCCACGCACAGCCACACACCGCACCGAGGCTCTTCCAACGGTGCGTGTCCGTCTGTGTCGGAGTGTGATTCGAAGCTAGTTTGTCATTCCAAAATGCCAAGTGAAAGAGAACTCACACTACACCTTTGAAGTACCCTACTCGCGGTGGATACGACGCACCGCTACGCATCCACCGCGTCTGTGTTACCACGAACGAGCCTATTCCCATAGTGCGCCAATGCGAGCTCATGCGTCGCGATGCGCGGTAGAAATCACCGTGGGAAGCCACCTTAAGTAGCCACTAGCTTCACAAATACTTTATAAGCAACCGAATAGTCAGAACGTGGAAAAACCTCCTAGAAGACGTGGTGTCAGTCCATAACGTAAATCAGTTTAAAAATCCACTGACAAACATCTATTCAACTCCCTGATGTCGACATTTTAGGAGGTACAATACCTATGAGGCTTCCACAGTTACAAAAAGAGAAAAAAGACAAGAAAAAAAAATGAAACAAATTGGGGATTAGCAGGACACAGGAACTTACCAGTTGTCTCAACTGCCTGCATAAAATGTATTAAAAAAAACAATTCTGATTTATGTAGGGAAGTGGCTTGTTTTTTTGCTATTTATGTAATTATAGACAAGATTTTTCATTTCAATTTCAATGTCATTAATCGCAATTCACACGAAGACGTGAAGCAACTAGTTAAAATAAATAGTCATACACTAGCAATTTGTTTACAAATCACATGGGGTTCCTACTTTTCGCAGTATAGTGTAACGTTAATACACGTGCCACCAATTTACTTCATAATAATAGCAAACGACACCTCAAGAAACGAGGCCCGTCGCGATGTACCTCCGCCGGTCACAATCCACCGAGCTCTCCCATCGTAAAGCTGGTCGTCTCTTCAAACTCCAGTCACACTGATAATTCAGCTCTCATTAAGCTATCTCCCCCTCAAGGCCAGCAACGCCCTAAGTCGAGATCCGAGTCCCAATAGGGATCGCCCTTAGTGCTGTTGTTGCTAGTAGTCATGATGTTAGTGTAGTATAAGTAGTTAGCTTAGGTTAAGTATTTTACTTCCCCACCACTCGCTGGAGACCTTTCAGGTCTCGCCAATAACTGCCCGGTTACTCGTACGAAGAAACGATTCGCAAGGAAAATCTACAGCAGCCAAAAAAAAACTCAAGAAAAAATGTAATTTTTTACGACCCAAATGTATGCAAACTCACCGACATAAAACAAACGAAATGTTAGTTTAAACTGTGTTTTAAAAACTAGATAGCCTCTTTCTTTTTGCAGCCAGAAACTAACACAAGCGTTCTACTCTGTAAATCATCCTCAAACATTAAACCTGATCGTTTTCTCTTCCAGTGGCTGCTAGCCGGCACTTCCTTCGCGACCGGACTATCGATGCTGGCATTGGGGGCGTGGTTCTACGTCACTTCCCTGAACATATGGCTGCCCGGCTGGCTACCCGTGCTCGCCATGTGTTTATGCATCTTCGCGGATGCCGCAGGGTACCAACCTGTGCCCTATGTTATTACTTCGGAGCTGTTTTCGTTCCAGGTAATTATTGATGATATTATTAATGAATTCAGAAAGTTTTGTATAGAGTTAATTGCAGTCCGAGCTTGCCAAGATACAAGGGTACCCCGGCTAAGTCTTTTATAAAAAAACCTACACTGAAAGATTTTAAGGGCGCACTATGCGCATAATGAAGGATAAGGAGAAGCGTTGAATACGCTATATCGGAATAGCAACCAAGTGCGGATGGTAACATAATGATGTACAGGTTACCATCCGCACTCGGTTGATATCCCGATATGTCGTACTCAGCTCAGCTCAGCTTAAATCATAACATCCGCTGCGGATGATAATTACGAGCGAAATTAAATTTAATTCACGAGCGTACTAAGCTCTATTACAATAAAATATTTTGCTTCTACCATATGTAGAATTGGGAGTCAAAACAATGTCAATTTTTCATATTTTGTCCTATAATAGCTTCGATCTAATCAACTATAAATATTTATCTTTTTGCAGCATCGAGGGATGGTGACTTCCTTCGTGAGCTCCGTAGACGCTCTTAGTGACTTCCTCCAAACGAAAGCCTATGACCCTCTTCTGAAGCTCCTAGGCATACACTGGGTCTTCATCATGTTCTCTATGGTTTGCTTCCTCGGTACTTTCTATACCGTTATGTGGGTGCCAGAGACTAAAGACAAGACAGTAGAAGAAATATACGCTCTTCTAGCAGATAGCAGAAAAAAGGAGAAGAGGAAAGCAGTTACAGAAGACTTGGAGAATGGAAAAGAAATGAGTAGATTATAAGTGATATCGTTTTAGAAACTTGTCGAATTGAAGGAAATAAAAGGTGACGTAAAAATATGTCAAGCGCGTATGTATACAGGGTGGAAACGTCATCCTTTATGCAATTTTACTCTATAGGTAACCAAGTTTTAATATTAGTTAACAGTTTTTCAAAATCTGTTAAAATAACAAAACAATCACCTGTTGACACAACGTTTCCAACCTGTATATTACTTAAAAGATAACTTGGCACCTTGTTTTGTAACTTAGCTTTAATTTGTTTGTAAAAAATGACTAGAATGTTCGGGGAATGTTCATTTTGTACGCCAGAGTCAGGTTTGATACCTGAGACGAGAAAAAAATTAAAGGATCTAACAAATTACAAAAACTTTTGACAGGACATGCGTTCTGTGAGGGATTGGAATTTTTATGACTTCCGATCTGACCTACGAGGTTTTTGTTAACAATTTATGTATGAGTCATCAGAATATTGTGATAATAAGTTTGAATACAACGTGTAAACACAAACCATGAAAATAGATTGTTAAGAATCGGCTACTGAATAGATTTCAGCCATTTTTAAAGTGTAATTATTTTTAAACGTGTTTTTTTATCATTCTTTTGAGATAAATAAAGTTGTGCCTTATATCAAAATCATAAGACTGAATTTTATATGCAGTTAACAATGAAATGTAATACTATTTTCTTAAATAAATAATATTTAATCACGTAAAAGTATAAATTCAGTGTATGTATTATGATTATAACTGAATTTTCTAATTGGGGTGTTTGAGTTTTTGCATTATTCCTGTTAGGTACATGTTGTATAAATACTTGCATCGCGGCAAAAAACTGTATTTTGGCTGGAGACCCTTCAGGTCTCGCCAAAAACTGCCCGGTTACGTAGAAACCGTCCCCTAGGACGACCGCCTGCAGTCCAATAGAAAAAAAAAAAAAAAAAAAAAAAAACTAAGTAGGAGGTTTTTTTTTTACTATTCTTTGTCAATTTAGAAATTGATCTTTAAAACCACTGTTTTATTGGTTGTCTCTGTCATGTGCAGCTGTGGATCTTGAGGTGCCAAGTTAAATAATATAATTAGATTTAAAATGACAGGAATTCTATCGTTTACCATTGTTTTATATTCTGGACTGGTAAAGATTGAAATGCCGATAACTTTACTTGAAAAACTGCTTTCAAATAATAATTCAACATAAAAAATCTCATTTTATCGAATGTATCTCTTAAGACTTGCGAGTCTCGCCTCGCTCAAGAATTCTCATTGTCACCTTACCTCAATTCGACAAGTTACTACCCCGAAACAAAAATACAGGAAGATTCATATAAATTCAATGTGTACTTACTACACTTTAAATTAAGTGAACCTCCTGTACATCATTCTGTGTTGTAACCAATCTTTCTGCGCAACGACTTTATATCTTATTGCAATCAAAATAAAGTCTTATTTTATATGCGCAGGAAGGTCGTGCCTCCCGACTACCGATTGTGATATTATGACGAATTAATAATGTTTAGTATTTTGGTATTATTAGTTTAAGATGTCTAAATGACGTTAAAAAAATAATTTATATCAAATGAAGCTTGTGTTTTCTTTCTTCATCTTAAAAACCTATCTTCTATCTCAGCTAATGCCAAAGTTTGTTTTTACTTTTAAATAATGATACTATACATGATGTCCCAAAAAGTAGTGTCAAGCGGAAGACCAAACGTAGAGCAGCATCCTTAGAAGTACTCAAAACACCCCCATGTATGTCCCGCCATTTTTGTCGTTTTCGAGTTATAATTTCTTACATGACATAACATTTTTGATCATAGTGTCATGAACAGTTGAGACAAATGCGTGTTTTTTTTTTAGGTTCTCTATTCATCTAATTTAGAAAAATAACTATTCACGTCACTATGATCGAAAATGTCATTAAAGTCAGAGTTTGGTTAAAACATGAAAAGAAATCGTAACTCGAAAACTACAAAAATTCGCGGAACATTCATGTGGGTGAGTCGGGTACCTCTAAGGATGCTCTACCTCTGGACTTCCGCTTGACACTACTTTTTGGGACAACCTGTATAATACTAGTATTATACAGAGTGTCCTAAAAAGTAGTCACAGTTAGTTTGGCGGAATTAAAGCTTAATAAGTATTGTGTTTGAGGAGCTCGTGGCTAAATAATTACAGCCGCATAGACCGATCTTCCGGGTTAGGCCACGCTTGCCGAGGTTGGTCTGTGGATGGGTGACCATTTCCTCCGTGCCTCGGAAAGCACGTAAAGCCGTTGGTCCCGGCTGTCATTTGTAGATCTTTGACAGTCGTTACTGTTGGTCAGAAGCCAGAAAGTCTTGACAACCAGTCTTACCAAGAGTATCGTATTACCCAGTTACTGGGTTGTGGAGGTCTGATAGGCAGTCGCTCCATGTAAAATACTGATATTCAGCTGCATCCGGTTCGACTGGAAGCCGACCCCAACATAGTTGGGAAAAGGCTAGGCAGATGATGAAGTATTGTGTTTGCATATTTGCCGAAACTCGTCAAACCGAGAACAAATGAGAAAGTTTATGACTTACTCGCCCTCTAGTAGGTAGATGGGATTTTAACATAATGGCGAAATGAGGGTATTCTATTAAACACCTCTGCCCAACCCTTCGGGGAATACAGGCGTTATGTTATGTAAAGTATATCCGTATCAAGCAAACATTTCACAATTTTAAATAAAACATGAAATAAAACAATTCGATAATAATGGCTGCCAAGTAATAAAATATAATAACTTGTTTATGTTATTGTATTTTATTATTTAAAGTTGTTATTATATTTATAAGGTTTCTACTATGTCTATCTAAAAAAAATATTTTTATCTTATTAGTTAAAAAATGAGGAACACTATTTTGTATTTAGTTATTTTGACAGTAACAATAACTTCTGTTAGAACGGAAGTTGACAGCGATAAGACAGTCGGTAAGTGAGGCTTTTTCATATATACAGGCTGTTAAAAAATTCACTCTAAGAATTTTGTGGCGTCACACGGTAAGTATCGGAAATTGGAAAACTTTCGTTTCTTTCCTTAAAAGTTTTTTCCTAAATTCTCAATTTTTTATTACTTTCCATACGAATAAAAAAATAGTAACTTCACAAAATTCATAGAGTTAATTTTTTAACACTCTGTATATCGGATTTCTCTATGTTACCGTCCGTTACTGGTTAAAAATGAGAATCGAGCATTACCGAAAATGATAGTCTGCATAGTTTTGCATGGTATCTATATCCCTAATAAATCATTTAACAGGTAAAATCGTTTTTAGATATAATATAACCGGACAATATTATCAGTAAAGCCCGTGGACGTCTAAATGGATATCGGTATTGCCCAGTTAGGTTGCGGAGATCTGATGGCAGAAGCCACACGGTGCGGTGCGGCGCGTGAGCGGTTCCGCTGCGGCATAATACATACAAATTTCCATGCCTACCACACGGTGCGGTGCGGCGCCGCACCGTACGGTCGCCGGACCAAGACGAGGGGGGAGGATGAATGCGCCGGAGCGGTACCGCTCTGGCGTCGCAAACCGCAGATGTGTTGACGGAGAGCCGTTTCAAACGGCGCGGTGCGGCGCCGAACCGCACCGCGTGGCCTTAGCGACGCCGTGTACTACGTGTGCACGCTGATGCGGCAAAATGGTCGCTATGCGGCGGCGCACCGCACCGCACCGTTTGGCTTCTCCCATCGTTGGGAAAAGGCTAGGCAAACCAACATTAAATGAAACTTTCCAATTGTAACTTGCGCAGAGGTCAAAATGGGTATAGACCACAATGAGCCCAACTTACTCCAAGACATGCGACGCCGTGGCCACAAGTCGGCACTTCGGATCCGGAATGAGTTCGGCACGTTTATTACACAGAAAAAGAAGGGGCTAAGGATCAGGGGGGGCAATGCGACGGACACCAAGAACTTCCCCTACATGGCAGCCATCATCATCAATGGAAGACTGTGGTGTGCGGGCACCATTGTGGATGTGAATTGGGTGGTGACTGCCGCTCATTGTTTGAATTAGTAAGTACGTTTTGGGTTTAAACAATAGCTATGTAGCAAAGCACGCACTAGATGTAGACGATGGATATGACGTTGACTTGCGTCGGGCCGGACGCGTCCAAAACATGTGCGAGATTCGTCAAAACTACCGTCCGACGGCCTGGCGGCCGTTTGCCAACCGTCGCGGTCCCACTACCCACGAAGGGGCAATGGGGCTCCCATACGACGCTTAGACCAACATCGAACGGCTCGCTATGTATTTACTATGAGAGAAGTGCTCGCTGTCCCCGTCCTTTGCGTAGAAATAACGAATAAACGTATAGAAGCGAAACTCGCGCTCCAGGGGGCTACTCCGACAAACGAACGTCGATAATTCGGATCGAAACGAAACTACGAACTACTATAATGTCAATTAACATTTCGGAGTAAGGTGAACGAAAGACATAATGTCAAATCGCGAAAATCTAATTGATCGTCGGATCCGAAATACTTTCTGTGGATCAATCTTTATTTTTTGCAACACCGAAACTAAGTATAACCACTATAACAAACAAATCCTCCCATTTGGAAAATTTATAAACGGACCTTATTGACCTTATATACCTTATGAACGCAATAATACTCGTACCGTGCCACTTTCGACAAATAAATAAGACACCAACACACCTTTGTCTTTTTTTACTCTTTCTATACTATATTTTTTTGAAATGCCTTTCCAAAATTTTTTGTAACTTATTCTGAAAATATCAGCGGCAAAAAAATGCCAACCCTAGAGGCAGGATACAGATAAGGTTTACATTCAAGGAAGGTAGTCTGTTCTTCCCCTTACACTCTGGCAAACTGTGATGTGTGACGTGTGACCTCACACTTTTCAACTGGACCTGCCAGTTGAAAACCAGCGTCAGGCACTAGTTGTCTGGCATTTTTGCTGAACTAGGCCTTTTTGGCGCAGCCGTGAGGCACACCTACTATTTTTTTTTTCTGCTTTATGTTTTGTGTGCCTTTTAGTCTGTGCGAAATAAATGTATTTTCTTTCTTCTTTCTTTTGATGAATAACAATCACCTGTCTTCTGCAGTGTACTCCACGTCTCCCCTCTAAAATCTCTCGGCCAGTACGTGAAGGTGCGCGTGGGCAGTGCTCGGCCGCACGAAGGAGGCACTCTAGTGGACGTGGCGGGGGCAGTGCGACACCCCAAGTTTGAGGAGGAGCCGGTACCACACGCGGATGTGGCGCTGCTGAAACTTGCTGAGAATCTTGGTAAGTTGAAATAGTACGTCATCGTCGGAAGAGAGTACCTTGTTTTAGTATAGGTACCGTGGTTATTAGAGCCATTACGCACTGTCGACTGGTCGCCAAAGACTTGGTCTCTCGGCGACCAAAACATAAGCATAGTCGCCCAGACGACCGGCGACCAAGTGCGTAAACACCTATTTAAACTATAAGTACAACGTTATTTGTAGTATATACAAAAACCGAGACACCCCAAAAAGCTTTTCATCAGAATTGCCTGAATATGTGTTTTTTTTTAATAAATCTCAAAGTTACACCGTAGTTTATGTCCCGTTAAGTTCCCTAGTAAAGTGTGAAATGCCTGAGTCGTGCTATGCAGGGGTTGTCTAATACACGGAAACTGACCGAGCGGACCATCTCAAGCCTCAAGGTATCTATTCCCGTCAACTGTCATGGGTAGAAACCTACTGAAACAAAATTGAAATTTATGAAAAAAAAAAAGTGGTGTAAAAAATATGTCAATCGATTCTCTTAGTGATTCTGAACAAACTAGTTTCAGGTTTAGTATATACTAAAACTAAGCTTGTAGAAAGTCACAGTCGCCGTCGGCCAAGTCTCCGGTGACCAGTCGACAGAGCGTAATGTGGAGGAACGAGGTATGGTGTTCCTCCAACGAATACGGAGGATCCTCCAACCAGGCGAGTCTTATGCCTAGCGGACTACTGCCCAACGGTTGATGTTGGGCGGTTGTATACGATCTGCATGTTAGATTTTCATAGGTATCGCGATTTAGGAACTGTCATGGCTTCATATTTGCGAGGTGTTGTTAATTCCGCTGTAGTTTTGCGTAGTTCGCATGTGGCAAGATAGATGTCGCCACACCCTTAATACAGCATGTAAGGGTAAACACCGTTATCACTCAAACCATGGGTAGTTGACTTAAATATAAAAATATAGGACCGAGTAAAAAAATAATAAAAAAATATACGCGCGAGAAATGAGCGGCGCGGCGGGCGCTATGACGCGGTGTACACACACTCGCTAACGAGACAGCTGACTGACTGGGGTAGCAAACTGTGCGGGGCCGTGCTTCAGGCCACGCGGCGAGTTCCCCGCGCCCCCTCCCGTAGCTTGTAGCCCCCGCGCATAGAGTGAAATGCTTTTGAGGAAAAACAAAAATTTTATAAAAAAAAAGTTATTTTTCATTGATTTTACGTTCTTTAAATGAAACCAAATCACTGGTTTCAATGATAACGGTGTTTACCCTTACAGCCTGTATATATTATGCTTAAGTTGCCTTCTAGGACACCCGCTAATAGTTTTTTTTTCTATTGGTCTGCTGTGAGTAGTCCTAGGGGGCCATTTCTACGTAACCGGGCAGTTATTGGCGAGACCTGAAGGGTCTCCAGCCAATGGGGGGAGTAAAATACTTAACCTAAGCTAACTACTTGTACTACACTAACATCATGACTACCTGCAACAACAGCACTAAGGGCGACACCTAGTGGGACTCGGACCGCGGCTTAGGGCGTTGCTGGCGGGGGCTTAGGGGGGGAGACAGCTTGATGAGGACTGAATTATCGGTGTGACTGCGGAGTCTGAAGAGACGACCGGCAATACAACGGGAGAGCTCGGTGAATCGTGACCGGTCCGCTAATAGTAAGAGGGTGGCCTCTTTTATACTTTTTCTCATCATTCATCCCGTCTATGTGTAACGTTACTATGACTATCGTAGTTCTCTGCTAGGCCTCTCCTAATTTGCGCCACAAAATGAAATGATAATAACCGCTAGCGGCCCGACCGACGAACCGGTTCGTCAGTGCCATTGTTTATCTATTGTGTCTATAATTACAGTACTTGAGACTATAAATCGTTTATACATGGTGTCCCGAAATTCAATGTCAATACGGGAACAGAATTAAATGAAACAGTTTACAGCTGCACAGAAAAATATCGTCAGTGGAAAGGTAAAAAGACTAAAGCGCCAATATACCTACTTTACAGGAGTGCGTTTTAAAGTTTTTTTTTTTAAGAAAAAAATTCATTATGCTTTTTCTTTATGAGATATTTTAATGAAACTTACTTACTGATGCAATGTGATTTTTTGCTATTTTTTGGTCTTTGAATGAAGCTTCTATCTCTACTGGTTCGTGAGATAGATGTCGCTTTAGTCAATATTCACTCATAATTTCAAATAACTCGGTAAGGCCAAAATACTAATCCACCCTAGATGCTTTTGTTCCCACAATCGAAAATTACTAACAAGCCATCAAGTACTAAAAGATAACCAAGGAAAGGGGAATGCCAAGATTTCCTTTACGACTCGGCCAGAAGGAACAAGGATGAAACATATCTTATTAAAAAGGGCAAATATTGTAGAATGTATTACAATAACAAAATTTCCGCTGGAAGTACACCAAGAAAAGTTGTAGGTCGATAAAGTTGACCATAATAGTAGATTTTTAACCTAGGGAAGAAAAGTAATTCGGAAATCGAACTAACACTTTCTTTATACTCCGTCTACATTTTCATGACTAATTTTTTTAATCCTTGTCATATTGATAGACCTTCAATATTTTTGTAAAAATCTTAATATTATTGTTTGATTAAAGCATTTAATTATGTAAATAACATAATTAAACCATTTTTGATCAGAATAATACCTAAATAACCAAACCAAAACCAAATCAAAATAAATCTTATATTATTTTGAATTTGTCATTTATTGACGTTGCCATGGCAACGATGATAAAACATGCATGTATCATACTTTTATTAAACAAAGTATTTTATTTATCAAAAATCTTGCCCAACCGGAATCAATAATATTGTATTCAGGATAAGGAATAATATACATATAATAATTATGGTTTCTTACTTCGATACAGATACTTACTTTGTCGCATAATTAATCGTAAGAAACAAGTGGAAGTTATTTTAATTGTGACAAAGGTGTTGTCGCCATTAAAATAAAATCATAACAATATTCGATTTTAAACGTAATCGATTATCAAGTATGTATATCATCGAATGGAATATAAAATAAAAAAAAGAAATATAGGCACTTGCATCGCTAAATAAATAGTTGATAGTACCTAATAATAGCGTGTTTGTAAATTATTTCATAATATTACAAAATATTAATTTTATATTAATATACCTAAATCAAAGAGATTAATTAAAAATGTTAACTAACATTTGAATGTGTTTGGTACCTATACATACTCAGCTTAATAAAATATTATTTTATTTATTTTGTTTTGTATAAGAAAAGTAGCCCGTTTAAGATAAATCACAACAATAGTAACAAACCTGTTGTGTTATAGTGGTAACTAGGATTATTCGTAACAGCTTATTACTAATAAAGCTTAGTACTATAACTTGTAGCTATTAATGGAAGAGCACAATTCACTTAACACATTACTCAAAAAAGAAAACGTGAATAAAAAATAATTACTTGTATAAATAAAATAAATAAATAAATAACTGATATTATTGTGATATAATTATTTACAATTACATAATTATTGTTTCATAGTTGTAAACGATTTTAAATATAATTTTAGTATCGATATAATTTCATTTTTAATCTGTGCAACATTTCTATTTGATAAAAAAAAGCGTTGAAACTTACTAACCAAAACATTGAAATACTATTTAAAATGACTATCCGACGGTGTACTTCCCCAGACTTTATTTATATTACATAAATCTTCCAAAAAATAAACGCGAATTATCAAAATTACGGCATGTCAGTTCATACTACTTTGTAATGGCCGGATCTTGGCATTCCCCTTTACTAATGGTTCTATGTGTTGCTTAAAATGGAAAGCATAAATCACTAACAAGAATATTTACATTTAATCTTGTCCAAGTAAAATTACTTCCTACTAATTAAATACCATTCCGATTTACAGACACAGGACAGTAAAATTACTAATATAGTTACTAAAAAAAAAGCGCAAAAACTTTCATGTCAGTGGTACCATTCCTACCACTGAAAATATTTTATTTTTATTTATTTAATTACCCTACTACCATGTAATTTTACTTAGACATTAAATCTTTTTTGCGACTTTACGAGATGTGAAAAACCTTTAAATACCAATGCAGAAATATTGTTAAAACCTAAACAACGGATTTAATGATTTTATATAACACAACCACGTCGGCTGCCCCGTGCGGAAATCCAACCATTCAAACTTTCTTATTCAGGATGTCGGCAGATTTTGAGGAGAGGAGAACCGATCAGGATCGAGTATGATATATTCCAGGGCTAATGTTTCTTGTGGTTTTGATTGGCCTTAAGTCCTCTAAGTACATTGCTGAAGAAATCACTGCTGGGCTACCAGGTGAGGAGAAAACGTCAAGTAATATCCCAACTCCTTTACATGGTAGACCCAAAACTGTTTGCCCCCACCGATTTACAACTGATGGAGTTACTGAAGGTAACTGAAAATTTCAGTAATTCTGTCAGTATTGAATTTGATGTGGACAAATACTTATGCAGTTATGCATGAAACGTGAGAGAAGATTGTGGGATTCGAGGGACTCCTCACAAATAACTTAGATCCCTCTCTCTAACTGAAACCTACACACACTTGGGTATATCTAGGTGATAGGCATCAGGGAGACCGACATGATGCAATCGTTGCGGGAGAGCTTCTGGCCGCCTAAATATTTTCTGAAAAATATTTTATCGAGCGGCAACGAGGTCTTTAACGGTTGGGTCATGCCGGTCTTGATGAATCCTTTGGCATACTCAAGTGGACTCAAACGATTCTTGATGCCTTGGATAAATGGTCCGTTCACTGCTGATTGTATATCAGAATGCATCACATCC
Source organism: Amphipyra tragopoginis (assembly GCA_905220435.1). Taxonomy (NCBI): domain Eukaryota; kingdom Metazoa; phylum Arthropoda; class Insecta; order Lepidoptera; family Noctuidae; genus Amphipyra; species Amphipyra tragopoginis. The sequence goes on from HG992011.1 coordinate 11,648,072, forward strand.
GTTTGTTGGTGATGTGGCTGTATATTCCATGGAAGTGATCTATGGATCGAGACTTTTTAAACGCAAATACCCCACACAACCGCGAAATGTACAGTTTCATGGAAATTTTGTCGCCTTGGACAAGGAACTGACCCCACTCTCCCGGGCTTAAGAGACTAGCGCAAACCTACAATACATAGCACCAATGGCCGCAAAGAAGTATGGCAAAGCAAGCGTTCGTATTCTAGCAGTTTTTTTTATGACGACGTCGAAGGTCTTGTATGTGCAATTGTGAACGAAGTTATTATGACGAACAAGTACTGGAAATATATGGGGAAGGATGTAACGGTTGACATTGTCGAGCATGCCACCGTCCGGGAAAATCTATTCGACAAATAGATTCGAAATCGAAATCGAGTATTTGCACAGACATAACCTGGAGGCCAAAATTATTCACCAGCTACTTGCTCTGAAAAACAATCTTGTACATCGTGTACCATACTTCAAGTACGTCTGACTCTGTTCTTGAGAATGTCAAATTGTACCGGGATTGAGCTATCATCACCCACAGGACTGTTGTTCTCAATACCTAAGCTTGATTAGTAATCGGCCAGAGCGTCGCACATTACGATTGTATTGATGTATTGTTGATAATTATTATTGTCCCTCATGATGAGAATTTCGTGAAACTTGAAAAAGATAAACAAATCAAGTATCTTGATTTAGCACACGAGGTTGTCAACATGTAGGACGTGGATTCAGCAGTCTTTGTACCGATAGTTGTCACGGCTAATGGCCTAATAGTCAAGAACCTCGATCAATGATAGTTGATATCACTGTTTCGCATGACGAGAACCTCGTGAAAGCTGAGAAAAATAAAGAAAAATAAATATCAAGACTTGACACACGAGGTTGTCGATATGTAGGATGTTGATTCAGCAGTAATTGTGCCGATAGTAGTTCGGGGGATGGCTTAATAGCCAAGAGCCTCGACCAACACCTAAAAAGGTTCTCGTTGGGTGACTGGATCAACGGCCTGATATAGAAAGCGGTACTTCTCGAAACGGAGCGTATTGTTAGGAGGTTCCTTTCTCTGAGGCCCTGACCACCGGTAGCTTGGACCCTGTTCTTGATGCCGGTGGGATTCATTTTTTTATATATAAGAATGTCTTTTTTTTAGAGAAATATTTAAAAATGAAAATTGTAAGTTAAATTTAAGTATCATTATTATGTTAAATGAGACGTATAGCCCTTCGCATTATTAAATAAAATCTCACACCGACTACTAAATAGACTTCCTTTTTGAATTTAGGGATATTTTTGTTACTTAACCGCCATTCATTACAAATACATGTAAAACGATTTTTACTAAAACGCCAACAATACTACGACACAATAATGCAAAATGACTAACAAACCACTGAAATGGATTTAGTCTGAAGGATTAATTACTAATAAACATTATTTAGCTTAAATGAGAAATCGAATAATACTGATAAGCCATCGTTTCTCTTAAGTACTTAAGCGACGTCAACCTATAAAACATCGAAAAAACGTCGCTTTAGTCACTCATCAATGTACTTACAGGCAAAATTTTGGAATGCTAAAGCGCCAAAAAAGTGCTCAGATCACCACGAGACCTAGACCAATCGACGCAGAAAAAAAATTGCAGTCGAACTGTATATATAACTCATTTTGACCAAAAGTGGCGCTTTAGTCTTTTTACCTTTCCACTGACGATATATTTAAAAAATAGGTTGAATCGTTTTCGAATTTAAAAGTTATCATTAATAAAATTTTAGAAAATATTAATTAAAAAAAAAACTAAACACACATAAACTATCATTTATTCCCGGCTTGATGTTGAGTTTCGAGACATCAATATACATAATATATAAACAATATATTTCACGTAAAAAATTATGTGAAAATTAAACGTTTTTCTAGAATTTCAGAAACACGTAAACTTGCTGAAGATCTTCGAGGGAATCAAGGAGCCGTTCGCTCAGAGCTTCATTGTGGTCTCAGGATGGGGTGCAACTAGGGTACGCTGAAATTTCTTCCATCAATCGATAAACTAAAATACAATAAAAACTAAAATATAATAATCCCACAGTTCGACCACTATAAACTACCGCACATGGGCAACTTCGTTGAGCGAGAGACGCAGTTGGTCCCCATTTGTTTTTAGCTGCAGGCCATACACCAAACGGAACCTGCAATTACCAACAAATAGCGATCGACTGTGTCTCTAGCAACAGTCGCCCATATGCGGTAAGCTTAAAGTAATATTATCAGTAGGACCACGCTTTGCACATGCATTTTTCAAATCAACATTACTATCGCACAGTTTTGCACTGCACTACCTTTATAAGGCAGTGGCAGTATTTTCGCCACTAACTTTTTTGGACTATGTCCCGAAAACCTATATGTAATATTTTTATTTTTAACAAAAAAAAATGCCAAAAAATAAATGTTTTTTTAATTATTTTTTTTTTTTTTGTTTCTAGAAATTGCCAAATTTTTTGTTATTTACTTTTCCTAAAACCTTTTGCCTTATAAAGGGTTAACTGCACTCGTAAAATAATCCCTAAAGGCTCATTTACACGAGGATATTTTCTCGAAGCGAGACTCGTTCTTACTTTGTCTTTCTCGGCGGTGAAAACAGAGACACCATAAAACTCGCTTCGAGAAACTATCCTCGTGTAAATCAGCTTTTAGGCTGCAGACGCACTGAGCGTATCTTGCGCGGCTCATTTTTCATCGCGCTACGCGTATGCATCGCGTTCGCGTTACGTACAAATTCTCCTGCGTGGTCTCACCATGCGTATAGTCGTTACGCCGAGCGTAATAGCGCCTAGAAATTTCGCGCTCGTCTTGCATTCGATCGATGTTAAGTTATATATTATAAGGTCTATCTACCTATCTATTCATACACGAAATATTTTAAGGGATACATCAACATATAGGTGGTAAAGAAGCCAAAGAGAAGAGAAAAAAAATTTTTTTTAGAAGTTTATTATTTTACGTAATTATTATAATTGTAATAATGATTGAAAAAATTTGCATAAATTTGAAAAAAAAAGTGCCCACTTCATTGACAATAAATACTACGAGGAAACTAGCGTAATGGATGTTAAAAATAGTAATGAGCCAGTATTTGATACGAGTATAAAGTAAAAAATAATTTAATAAAAAAAAATATAAACTTAGTTTTTCTTTTTTTTAATTGATATGGCTTCTTTACCACCTATAGATGTATCCCTTAAAATATTTCGTGTATGAATAGATGGACCTTATGTACATATATTCGGCGTATTTTCAGCAACTATGCCACACTTAAGCGTATTTTGCGTCGCGTATCTTGCGCAGTACGCGGTGCAAGATTCGTTAAGTGTTTCAGCCCCTAATCGCCTTTTACGTCATCAACTTAAAAGAACACAGGTGACATAAAGAACCTCATGGAATAACTTATTAATGATGAATCATGATGTGATATGAAATACATTTATAGGGCACAGACACGGCCTTCAGGGAGCACACTCCTGACCTGATGACGTCACGATTGAAGGTGCGGTCTCAGAACTACTGCATCGATGCGTACCAGCTCGTCAACGGCTTCCAGTTCACTCCAGACTTCTTCTGCGCCTCGCTCAGAAACGGCACCAGGGACGCCTGCCTGGTATTGACTAATCTCTTTATTTTTTTACTTGCCTGGTAGATTATATTAGATTTCAGGAAAGAGGTTAAGTCCTTGGTCTCTGCCACCTGCAAAGTAGTCTGACGCAGTATGTGGAATTCCATAAATATGCACTTGATGCAAAATATGCATTTCGCAATAGGTGCACTTCGCATAACGGGCGCTTCTCAGAAACATTTTGCGTCAATTGCAAAGTGCACATTCTACGTCAGACCCCTGAAAAGTACTAACCTGATACTTGCCTAGTATTTTTACCTAAGTATGCATTTGTTATACTTTTAACTTTTTGGCATCTACACTTGGGGTGGGATACTCAACTTCAAAAACCAAAACATCAACAATCAAAATATCAACACCATAAAATCAACAGTTTAATTTTTCAATGAATCAGAATAACATTAGCTTAAAACATAAACGGTTCAAAATGTCAACACTTCAGATGAGCAACTAATCTGAATGTCACTGATTTATAACGTAAATTGTTCACTTAATCAACACTTTACAAAATCGATGTGTAATAAAATCTTGAAATAGTCAGTCATAACATACAGGCTGTTAACGAATACGTGTAATTCCTTAAAACCACATGATCTACTACTGATGTAGACAGGCCCCGCACAGGATTTAGCTTGATTAAAAAAAAAAAAAAAATTTTTTTCATGCGGCTTTGTTACCGATCGTATGTAAACCACCCAATAAGGATTCAGTAAAAAATAAGAATTTTTTCACGTGCCTCGTTATTAGTTTTGGTTTCATGAATTATTCAAAATACAAAAAACTACCCACATTGTAAAGCTTATCAAATAACCTTTTAGGCGATATATGTTTAGAATTGATGTGTTCCATAATACCAAAAATAATAACAATTATACCTACGTGAAAAATAGAAGTGGCTCGATTTATTTGCTCCCAAGTATATATGAATTTCTTTCTTGTTATGATAGCCTGGTAATTTTGATTTAATTTCTTCTACTCGCTCCTTATCAGTTTCTCCTATTTTCTTTGTATACAAGAAAATTATTGCTATAAAGGTTTGATGAAGTTCACCTAGATTTTTAGATCTTACTGAGTTGGACTAGGTTGCTAAAAACAATACGGTAGGTCTAAATAAAAGTTTGACGTAATGTAATGCATTGATCTGATATCTGAAGAAACGGTTCGTTGGCTTTAAACAAAGCAAACCAACATACTATTTGTTATTGGATGCAATCGCAATTTCACTAAGTACACTACAGAATAAGAACCAGACACAGGCTAGGCAGAACGAACTCTATTTTTCTTATTGCATATTCCGGCCGTGTTATGTGTTATAGTGGATAATATCCAATATTTAATATTTAAAAAAATTAAAATAATAATTAATTGTGTACGTAAGTATATTTTAAAATGATATACCCAATTTACTGCGTTTAAATATTATGGCCGCAGTAAATTGTCTTTTTAACATTATTGCTACTGAAAAAAATATTAGGTAGGTACAACTGGCGAGGCGTAAACTGAGCATTGCATTTGTGTGAGTGCATACAGAATCGATTGCCAAAAAGCAATATTAACCGGTTTAAACCAAGCAAAGAACGCGTCTGCATTCATTCTCACACAAATACAAAGCTCAGCTTAGGCCTCGCGGACGGTACACATTTATTAAACATGTCAATACGTTTATACACTTTAATTGCATCGGTAAAGCAAAGACCGCGGCCAAAATACGTGCGGCCCGCCTGCGAATAAAACTCTTATACTCGTAAGCTAAATACTACTTAAATACTTTATTATTTCAACTTTTTGTTTGTTATTAATTGTGGTGCCCCGCGTTGCAGGTGGTTTACCCGATTGGCACCTAGTCCCTAATAAGGCCATGCATCCCTGCCCTAAAGAAATAGACTTATATTATTGTACTACTATACCCTAAATTCCTATCTCAGATAATTTATGTAAACAAAGGGGATAACAGATCAAAAAAATATCTTATTAATGGTAATTCACTAAAAATGCCGGAAAAAAAGGTTAGACTCTCTTTTATGTATTGATTTTAGAAATAATAATTTAAAAAAGATCATACCGTAATTATTTTCATAAATTTTCAGTTTTAAACAAAGTTATTAAAAAAAGAAGATTTTCTGGTATAAAGTATTTTATGATACTGGTAACACTGTAGGAGTACCAAACATTTTCAAATTTCGTTTCACAAAAGTTCAAAGTTGTTTTCTTATCGTCATAACAATACATTCGTTTTCTTTTCCCGTTTTCGCTGCGTGTTTGTTAATTTTGTTATTGTGCTATATTATCATCGTGTTAAGTTTTTCATTTTGTTGTTGTCATTGTTTCATCTGATTCTGAAAGTGATAGTTATTCAGATTCAGACACATCATGAAAAAATATTTCATAATAGTTAATTCTAATCGAAGCTACTGATTTGAAATCAGATCTTGAATCAGATGTTTTATTTAACTACTTACATCTTCAACAACACATAACTCTCATTCATAGATTAATTTTGTAAGTTTAGCAAGTCTTGCCACATGTTGGATGAAAAGGACTGTAAACTGTTCCAAGTGGAAATTTGGTCCGATTTTGAGAAGTCTAATATTGGACTTAAAAGGACTGATTAAAAGGCGCGTCTCCGACACACTACACAAGACATTGTTTGGCTACGGTATTTTGTTTGCATTGTTTTTATAATTCACTTTAATTTTTTAAATGATTACTTAGTAAAAATTTAATGATAAAATGTTTTGTACCACTAACCTGTCATTTTGACAATGACATTTCTTTGTTTACATAAATTATCTGAGATATGGAATTAAGGTATAGGCATCTGTAGTTCGATTCGAATTGACGAGGTGTCTACGGCAATATAAGTACTCACTCGTAACATTGCCTCCAGTTCGACGCAGGCGCACCGGCCGTGCAACAGAACAGACTAATGGGTATCATGAGCTTCGGTCCTGAACGCTGCGGTCACGAGTACCAACCCGCGGTCTTCGTCAAGGCTTTCTACTTCAGGTAAGTAATCGGTCCTACCACATTCAGAACGATTCGATTTGTCAGTTGTCGAAAGATTCGGTGAGCTATCTCTTTTTCTCTTGTTACTAAAATCGTAGAGGGAACGAGATAAAAAACCGAATCTGTCGACAACTGCTTATCGGAAAGGTTTTTTTTTATTTGCGATTGATTTACTCTTCACTCGGGTCAAGGTCAGAGGTGACAAAGACCGGTTAGTCCCCCGATGCTCTAGTCCCGCTATGCTCGACTCGAAAAATACCTACTAAAAAGTTTTGCTATGCCCGAAATTCTTCGATTCCACGTAAACAATGGAAGGTACAGTTGGAAAGAAAAGTGTTTGATTTCAAGTTAAAATTTTAATAAGTAGCACTATTCGTATATGCATAAGCGTCTGTAAGTTGAAATTTGTTTTATCTCGTTCTGACCATATATCATCATCATCATTCAGCCAAAAGTCGTCCACTGCTGAACATAGGCCTCCCCCATAAGGGGGGGTTTGTCGTAATCGCCACGCTTGGCAGGCGGGTTGGCGATCGCAGTATGGTTGTTAAAGTACTCAGAGAACGCTGCTGCCTATCCTCTAGTGAATCCCTTAGTCACCTTTTACGACACCCACGGGAAGAGATGGGGTAGTGCTATTCTTTAAGTCCGGCACTACACGAGACGTTCTGACAATCAAAAAAGTCAAAATGACAGGTAAGGACAAACGAATTTCCAAGCAATTCTAAGTTAAGAAATGTTTATGACTAGAGCTGTTAATCAATACTGGACCCACAAGATTTATTATTTTAGAATTTTGAACCGAACCACTTGAACAACTTTCACCCGAAATTGTCATAGAAGAACTTACCGACAACTAACCTAATACCCTTATCAGTAAGTTATAGCTGCAAAATAATAATGCAATCATATTGTCTCTACCTATTTACATAATAGCGAAAGAGACGGACCAGGTAATGATTCGCAGAAGGGCTCATTGTTATGGTTACCCTGAAAAAAGCAGTTCGACACATGCTTCTCATAACAAGCGCAAAGTTTGACCTGTTTTAATATATTTAATGATGATTAATATATTAATAGGATAACATATATACATACTAGGTTTTCTTTATTTACTTTTTAAATAGTTAAATAAAATATTACAGTGTAACAATTTTCTTCATCAATGCCCACGAACGTGATTTCGTGCATAGCGAAACTTTTTAGTAGATATTTCACGAGTCGAGCATAGCGGAACTAGAGCATAGGGGGACTAACCGACAAAGACAAAGTCTACGATGTAGCGAGCTTACCCAGAAGAAGCTTGTTCACTCTAACTTTGAAGAGATTCGGGTTGTAAGCGTTCGGGGACACAGACGTGGTAGTGAGTTCCACTCTTTTACCGTGCGCTTTATGAAGGATGTTTGGAAGGGCTTAGTCCGAATTGGTGGAATGGCAACTAGGTATGGATGGTAACTTACAGTGCGTCTAGATGTCCGATGGTAGAAGGGGGCCGATGGGATGAGGTTGTGGAGTTCTTGAGCACACTCACCGAAGTACAGTCTATAGAACACCGACAAGCAGGCAACCTTGCGGCGATGAGCCAAGCTGTGAAGCTTGGCATCCACCAGTTTTACGTCGCCAATGAGTCTCTTAGCTCTGCATTCCATTGAGTCAAGCGCGGCAAGTTGGTATTTTGCTGCGCCATCCAAAGGTGGCTGCAATACTCCATGCAGGATCGGACTTGCGCATTATAAAGAATCAACATCTGTCCAGGCGAAAAGTATCGCTTCATGCTTTTTAGGATGACCAGTTTTTTGGCCACAGTTTGGGCTTTGTGCTCAATGGCGGTGCCGAAGTTGAGACTAGATGTCAACTCTATGCCTAGGTGCTCAAGCCGATTAGTTACAGGAACAGATTTCTGAATTCAAGGTTCTGAATCGGGGGGCTGGTTGTCATGTCAAAATAGGCTATTACGAGAGTTATGAGGTTTTATTTCCACAGGTTGGTGAGCATAATTATAAGACTACACCTTTGTCTGTAAAGTTGGTAACTCATCAACAATCTTCTTGGTGTTGTAGGTGTATATAGGCGGCGTACATACAAAGCCTATTCACACATATCCGTTTCATAAAAAACAGTGTTAGACGGCAGTGTTAGAGCATATCTTGCGCGGCTCATAGGTCGTCGCGTTACGCGTACCTATGCATCGTGCTACATACGCCTGCATGTCCTCACCACGCGTATTAGACGTTATTACGCCAAGCGTAATAGGGCCTAGAAGTTATACGCGCACCTTGCGTTCGATCGATGTTATGTAAACTATATTCGGCGTAACATTTTCCTTTAAACTTGCAGGGACTTCGTTAAGGCTACAATATCTTCATACAAGACCACAGGGGAGTTGATAAGCGCGATTCAAGAGATCGATCCTCATCCAGACCCGGTCGTACTGCAGAGCGAAATGGATGAAGAAATACCTGACGAACCAGGCAACTTCGAAGCTGCCACAACACCGGACGCAAGACAAAGAAAAAAAAGATTCTGAATACTGGTGAAATAAAGGATATTCACACCATTATTCGTTTATTCATTAATAATAGGTACATACAGGGTGTAAAAAGACCCATCACATAACCGAAATCTACGCACTCTGTACATCAAACTAAGCTACATTGACCAAAAATAATTGCTGGGAAACGACTTTTATTTTTTGGCATTAAAAAACGCTTTTATTTGTAGCGCGCTATGTGTGGTTGTGGCGATGCTGCGCGTTTGCATGCGTGCAGCGGCCACACAGCTGAGCCAAGGCGGTCGTGTGCGTTTGATATTCGTTGCGTTTTTGTAATTTTAAATGCGTAATTTGTGAGGAAAAATTGAAAATTTTGATAAGGTTGTTTGGAAGAAAGTTTAGTATTATCACTTAGAATACGTTTTTGGAAAAAACTAAAAAAAGTAATGTATACTTTGACCTTCAATATCTCCAAAACCAATGGTTTCTCAGGTATAGTCTGGTAGAAAAAAATTATCCCAATGATGGGTAGAATATGTGGTTTTCGTTATCGTTAAGGATCTTTTTACACCCGATATAATATAATATCCCCACTTCCTCCCTCCCTCTCCCTCTAATTGTCCCGTGTGGTGCCGGACATAAAGAATAGCACTACCCCATCTAAGGCGACGAATTAGGCGACTAAGGGATTCACTAGAGGATGGGCAGCAGCATTCTCTGAGTACTTTAACAACCATACTGCGATCGCCAACCCGCCTGCCAAGCATGGCGATTATGGCAAACCCCCCCAACATGGATAGCACAAAGAAGAAACGGCCCCTAGTCCCCGGCGGCTTTGCTAGCCCTGGTCAAGGCCTCCCACAAGGTGGACCGATGATCTGGTGAAGGTCGCGGGAGACCGCTAGATGCGAGAAGTAGGACCGGTCGATGTGGCGATGCTTGGGGGAGGCCTATGTCCAGCAGTGGAAGTCTTTCGGCTGAATGATGATGATGATGGTGATGATGAATATAATATCAGCCTTTAACTATCCCACTATAGGTCAAAGGCCTCTTCTCATACAGAGAAGGAATGAGCATTGATCACCACGCTTGCTCACTGCGGGTTGGCGATTTCAGACCATTAAAGTCCAGGTTTCCTTACGATATTTTCCTTTGCCATATATCAGTGGCAAATTAACTAAGAAAGTACATAAATGACATTGAAAAAGTCACATTGGTACATGCCTGTGTTTAAACCCTTAACCCGGTGCTTAACGGTTGCATTACTCTACAAAGGTCGCGGAGATTGTAGAGTACCTACATCAGTATCAAGACCAAGCTCAATCTGCGGGTCAAGCGGTTGGAGTCTCGCCACAGCGTGAATTTCAATTCGTTTGTGGTGAGGGTGCCGACTGAACAATTGTCGACCTTCACGAAGGAAGAATTTGGGCCGAACGGACTAAGTCGCACCATAAGGATTCTTTCTCTACCATTTTGGTAAGAAACCAAAAAAAACAAGTATCTTTGTCGTTAAATCGTGGTCTAGTTTCACCCATTTTCTTCTCTGCACATTAGCCAGGGACACACTATTTAAAATTTCTATTTAAAACATGGACCTACCTTATTCATGTTGCTTTTTCTATTGTACTGCTGTGAGTGGTCCTAGGGGATCATTTCTACGTAACCGGGCAGTTATTGGCGAGACCTGAAGGGTCTCCAGCCAATGGGGGGGGAGTAAAATACTTAACCTAAGCTAACTACTTGTACTACACTAACATCATGACTGCCTGCAACGACAGCACTAAGGGCGACCCCTAGTGGGACTCAGACCTCGGCTTAGGGCGTTGCTGGCGGGGGCTTAGGGGGGGGCGGGGACACAGCCTGTTGAAGGCTGAATTATCGGTGTGACTGCGGAGTCTGAAGAGACGACCGGCTCTACGACGGGAGAGCTCGGTGGATCGTGGCCGGTGGACCTTCCTTATTCAGTCACGGTTAAACTTAATACGAGTATACATCATCTATGTACCCTCGAGGAGCTCGTGGCTAAATAATTACAGCCGCATAGACCGATCTTCCGGGTTAAGCCACGCTTGCCGAGGTTGGTCTGTGGATGGGTGACCATTTACCATAGCGAGTTTCCTCCGTGCCTCGGAAAGCACGTAAAGCCGTTGGTCCCGGCTGTCATTTGTAGATCTTTGACAGTCGTTACTGTTGGTCAGAAGCCAGAAAGTCTGACAACCAGTCTTACCAAGAGTATCGTACGAGTATTAACCCAGTTACTGGGTTGTGGAGGTCTGATAGGCAGTCGCTCCATGTAAAATACTGATATTCAGCTGCATCCGGTTCGACTGGAAGCCGACCCCAACATAGTTGGGAAAAGGCTAGGCAGATGATGATGATGATGACAACATCTATGTACCCACTTAAATCCATCTAAGTAAACTTTATCGATTCGTCTTGGAATATACGTTTAAAGACGTTGCTGCATCAATTCATAATTTATTTGCTTACCCAATGCGCAAGTAACAGCACCCTACGTCATAACTTATAACTTGTATTATAAATATTGGCACTCTTTATTTATCACTAAACAGACTAGTTGACGTCACATTTGGTGCAGTAGCTGAGCTATTGGCTTCTGCGCTACGGGTCGCATGTTCAAATAGTTTTATGGCATACAGACAGTTGTTCCGCACACGTGCTCCTGGAATGCACAGGGGTCACCCAAATACGAGAAACCACCCTTGGCGCACCGAAATCACTCGCAAATGTTCTGAGCGGACTGAGAGCCCTAATCTGCTTCTGGAAGGAGGTGGGCTGGCTATAATGATGGCCGCCATGGCCCACGTACAATGGTCCACTTAAAGGACTAAGTGCGGAAACCACATCTCCTAATATAGAACATAGATAGTTGTTCCGGGTCTGGGCGTTTGTGCATGTAAAGATTTGTGTCTGTAAACACACCCTCGATAAAGGAGAAATCAAAGAGTGGAGCAAGGTTATAAAAAAACCGGCCAAGTGCGAGTCGGACTCGTGCACGAAGGATTCCGTACCATTACAAAAATACAGATTCGGGTCTAGTCGCGTAGAAACTTAAAAGGCACTAAATACCTTTTTTATCCCGACGTTTCGGCCGAATTACACCAGCCGTGGTCACGGGTAGACTCAGTCAGTCTCAGGTCAGTCTACCAGTGACCACGGCTGGTGTAATTCGGCCGAAACGTCGGGATAAAAAAGGTATTTAGTGCCTTTTAAGTTTCTACGCGACTAGAGCCGAATCTGTATTTTTATAATGTGTGAAAATCGCGAAAGTTTAAAAACATTTATTCCGTACCATTATCTACAAAAACGGCAAAAAAATCACGTTTGTTGTATGGGAGCCCTCTTAAATATTTGTTATATTCTGTTTTTTAGTATTTGTTGTTACAGCGGCAACAGAAATACATCATCTGTGAAAATTTCAACTGTCTAACTATCACGGCTCATGAGTTACAGGCTGGTGACAGACGGACGGACGGACAGCGGAGTCTTAGTAATAGGGTCCCGTTTTACCTTTTGGGTACAGAACCCTAAAAAGGACGCACTGACCTCATGAGCGTGGACAAAGAAAGGTGCTTAAAGGTAGTCAGCAGCCATCATCATCTTAGGCTGGGCTAGGGTTAGCTGCTTTCTAGGGCACGCCGCAATAGCGGCGGTAAGGCCCGTAATGGAGGAGTGGCTGGAGAGGCGTCACGGCGCCCTCAGCTTCCGGCTGATGCAGGTACGGTCAGCATCAAAAGTAGCTGAACATTAGAGTTTTTAAACTTGGCATTAATTAGAAAACGATTTGTTTTAAAACAAAAAGTTTAATAGATACCTGGAGCTGCTAGATATAGCTCTAAGTATGCCTTAAATTTTTTGCTTCCTATCAATTAGTTATCTAATTAATGCAAAGTTTAAAAACTCTAATGTTCAGCTACTTTTGATGCTGACCGTACTCTCGGGACCTGGTTGTTTCGGGAAGTACCTGTGTCGCATAGGCCGGGAGCAGACGCCCGGTTGTCACCACTGCGTCGACTGCCCCGAGGACACGGCTCATAGGTCGTCGTGTTACGCGTACCTATGCATCGTGCTACATTCGCCTGCATGGCCTCACCACGCGTATTAGACGTTATTACGCCAAGCTTAATAGGGCCTAGAAGTTATACGCGCACCTTGCGTTCAATCGATGTTATGTAAATTATATTCGGCATAACATTTTCCTTTAAACTAAACTTGCAGGGACTTCGTTAAGGCTACAATATCTTCGTACAAGACCACAGGGGAGTTGATAAGTGCGATTCAAGAGATCGATCCTCATCCAGACCCGGTCGTACTGCAGAGCGAAATGGATGAAGAAATACCTGACGAACCAGGCAACTTCGAAGCTGCCACAACACCGGACGCAAGACAAAGAAAAAAAAGATTCTGAATACTGGTGAAATAAAGGATATTCACACCATTATTCGTTTATTCATTAATAATAGGTACATACAGGGTGTAAAAAGACCCATCACATAACCGAAATCTACGCACTATGTACATCAAACTAAGCTACATTGACCAAAAATAATTGCTGGGAAACGACTTTTATTTTTTGGCATAAAAAAACGCTTTTATTTGTAGCACGCTATGTGTGGTTTTTTCCGTTTCCGGTTGTTAGTCTGTCAACACGTACGTTAGTGAGCTCCGTGGTTAAATATCAAAAACAAGTGCATAAGCTCGAATAACTTGAGACATTTCGGTGGTTCGTCATTGATGGATCAACTAAACCTATAAGAAAGTGGAGAACTTGCGGCAGAGGCCAAGATTGATCCAAAAAAGTGCAATGAAAATACATAGTGACATAACCTAAAAACTAGTGAAAAGTGAAAGTCATCGCAAATCAATCTGTCATCCGTCAAGTATACCAACCTAACAGAAAGACAGATACACCAATGTTGTAAACAGAATAGCTATTCTATGGACAATTAGTGTTACCATTACGAATTGCAAAATATCGTAGAAAAAACGAGAGTTGCAAAAAAAAAAAAAAAAATGAATGAACAAATGGAATTATTGTTTTCAAAACTTGATGCAAAGCTAGATGAAAAACTTAATCAACAAACCCATACATTAACAACAGCAGTTACTAAAAACGTTATGGAGGCAATTGATGAAAAGATGAAAACATTAATGGAAGAAAACCAAAACTTAAAATCTAAAATAACAAGTCTGGAACATAAAATCACTACCTTGGAAAAAGACAAGCGAAAAAGCAACCTGATATTCTTTGGTGTTGATGAAAATGGAAAAAGAGAGGCAGAACTCGTTGACTATATAAAAGGAATCATAGAAGAAGCGGAAGTACATCTAGACAGCCACGAAATAAACAACATCTACAGAATTGGAGCGCAAACAAGCAAAAATCGCCCTGTAGTTGTTACTTTCTCTACTATATGGAAGAAACATCTTATTTTAAAATCCAAATCAAACTTACCAACAGGCATCTATGTCAAAGAGGACTTTCCCAAGGATGTCCTCGTAGCTCGGAAAAAACTACAGCCAAAAGTTGAGGAAGAATGGAAAAAGGGGAACATAGCTTTTATGAGAGGAGACCAACTTGTAATTAAAAAGCAGAAGGATAATCAGCGTGAAAAAAGGAAGAGAGATAAGACTGTATCCCCCAACTTACCAACACTGAAAAAACCGAACACTCATAACGAGCCCGAAAACAAACCAAATAAAGCGAAGACTATTGGACAAAAAGAAATATTGAAACCAAACATATTACAGTACATGGAAAGAGATGGAACTACTTCTACTTCAACCTCAGAAAGTTCAAAAAACTAACAGACACACATAAACAACATATTAAAACAACAACAACTAGAACCGGAAAAACAAAACAAATACAGAAAAAACATAATCTAAAACAACATCTACAAAAAACCTTCCCACCACGGTTGGTCGCCGAGGGAAGTTCAGACCAAAACCCTCCAGTTAAACATAGTAGAAAACTAAACAGAATCAATATCGCAACATTAAACACAAGAACATTAAGAACCCAAGATACCCTTGCAGAACTGAATATTGCCATACAAGACATAAAGTGGGACATACTCGGAATCAGCGAAATGAGAAGAGAAGGTGAAACAATATACGAATACCAAGATTACATATTGTTTAACAAAGGTGAAAAGGGAGGCAAAAGAGGAGTGGGATTCCTCATAAAGACGACTCTTAAGAAGCAAATACAAAACATCTTTGGTATCTCTGACAGGATAGCAGTCCTTAATATCAACATACCTAACTATACAAAGACTTGGACTATCATACAAGCATATGCACCAACCGAGCAAGCTGCAGAATCAGAGACAGAGACATTCTATGCCGAACTGGCAAAAGTCATCAGAAATTATACCAACAACTATATTATACTGATGGGTGATTTCAATGCTCAAATCGGGGAAAAACAAAACGAGGAGGAGTATGTATTGGGCAAACATGGACATGGTAAAAGAAGCTCCAACGGTCAAAAACTTGTGGAATTTTTGCTAGAACAAAACTTAATTCTTCTGAACAGTATATTCAAAAAAGACCCAAAGAATAAATGGACCTGGATTTCACCAGATGGCAGATATAAAAATGAAATAGATTATATAATAAGCAATTATCCCAAGGCATTTTCAGATACAAGCGTGATCTCAAAACTCAATTTTAACACAGATCATCGTATGGTCAGAAGTACAATTCTGCCAGCACCACCAAAAAAAGTAAGGAAGAACATTACCACTTATAGTCCAAACCAAATCACCACGGAGAGTTTCAAAGAAATTGGCCAGTCATTAACAGACAATTTACAAGAGCTGACGTATGAAAATGAAGGCGATATCATAACAAATTATGGAAAATTGGAAAAACAACTTACTATCACTAATAATACCAATAAAAGCAACAGCAAATACCCACTCAGAGATGAGACCATCCAACTCATAAACCGCAGAAAATCTTTACTGGCCCAAGGAAAAAACAAAGAAAACATAAAAATAATTACAGAGATAAGTAAACAAATTAATAAATATATTAGAATAGACCGCAAAAACAAAAGACTAGAAGAGTTAGAGAAACAAATAACGAGAACAGGCGGTGTAAGAAAAGCTCTGAAAGAACTTAAGGAAACAGGAAAAGAGTGGGTGCCTAAACTAAGGAAAAAAGAAGAAACTATCACAAACAGGAAGGGTATACATGAACTGGCCACGGATTTCTACAAAGAACTATATTCAAATAAAGATGCATGTAAGCACCCTCTCACACAACCATCTAACAAACAAGCGGACAGCCTGCCAGAGTGGGAACCTGATATTTTGAAGAGTGAAGTGGAAAAGGCAATAAAAAGTCAAAAAATGGAGAAGGCACCCGGACCGGACAAAATTACAAACGAGATGTTGAGGGGGACTATTGAAGAACTAGTACCAATACTTACTAAGATGTTCAACCAAATTTTGAATAGTGGATATATACCAACACAATGGGAAACTTCATATATAATCCTAATACACAAGAAAGGCGCAAAGGACGACATCGGGAACTACCGGCCAATAAGCTTAATGTCGAATGTGTACAAAATATTCGCAAAGATCATTTTGGGCAGGATAAGCGCAAAATTAGACGAAAACCAACCAATAGAACAAGCCGGTTTCAGAAGGAACTTTTCAACGATAGACCACATCCACACACTCAAACAGATAATCGAGAAGTATAATGAATTCAACAAAACACTGTATGTAGCTTTTATAGATTATGCAAAGGCATTCGATTGCATTAGTCATCAGGCAATATGGGAGAGCTTAGGAAGGCAAGGTATACCCGCAACACATATTAACATTATCAAAAATATATATACAAACAGTAAAGCAAAAATCCAATTGGAAGCTTTGGGTAAAGAATTCCAGATCAAGCGAGGAGTTAGACAGGGAGACCCAATGTCCCCAAAGTTGTTTTCAGCAGTTTTGGAGAACGTCTTTCGCAACCTTGAATGGGAACATCTAGGCCTCAACATAGACGGAAGAAAACTAAACCACTTAAGATTTGCGGACGATTTGGTTCTACTGGAAGAAAATCCAAAGGCACTCGAGGAGATGATCCAAACCCTAAATACTGAGAGCTCCAAAGTGGGTTTAAAAATGAATATAACAAAAACGAAACTGATGACCAACTCAGAATTGGAACCCATTGAAATTGAAGGACAACAAATAGAATATGTCGATGAATATTGCTACTTGGGCCAGATCATCTCCCCTAAAGACCAAACAACCAAGGAAATAAATAAGAGGATTGCTAATGGATGGAAAAGATGGTGGTCTCTCAAGGAAATTGTCAAATCTAAAGACCATAGTATGGCAACGAAAAGAAAAGTATTCAATGCTTGCATTCTTCCATGCATCACCTACGGCTGCGAAACATGGTCCCTTACAAAACACCATAGAGACAAACTAGGGAAATGCCAAAGAGGTATGGAACGAAGCATGACAGGAACAAGAAGGCAAGACAGAATTAGCAATGTGCAATTAAGAGCAAAAACTAAATTAACCGACATCCTGGAAAAAATAGACCTCCAAAAATGGAGATGGACTGGCCATATGTTGAGATCTGTACAAGAAAAGTGGAGCCAAACTACAACGAACTGGTATCCAAGAGATGGCAAGAGATGTCGAGGACGTCAACAAATGCGCTGGGAAGATGAGCTGAAGCTTGCTGCGGGACCCAAATGGAGGAGAGTTGCTCAAGACAGGAAGCAATGGAAACTGCTGGAGGAGGCCTTTGCCAAAAGGCACACTGAGTTGAGAGACATAATATAACCAAACGAATCCAACAATAAAGTCGGAAAGATGTAAAGATCAATCTCATCCAGTTGTAACGGGCTAAATAAATGTGTGGTTATGGTGATGCTGCGCGTTTGCATGCGTGCAGCGGCCACACAGCTGAGCCAGGGCGGTCGTGTGCGTTTGATATTCGTTGCGTTTTTGTAACTTTAAATGCGTAATTTGTGAGGAAAAATTGAAAATTTTGATAAGGTTGTTTGGAAGAAAGTTTAGTATTATCACTTAGAATACGTTTTTGGAAAAAACTAAAAAAAATAATGTATACTTTGACCTTCAATATCTCCAAAACCAATGGTTTCCCAGGTATGGTCTGGTAGAAAAAAATTATCCCAATGATGGGTAGAATATGTGGTTTTCGTTATCGTTAAGGGTCTTTTTACACCCGATATAATATAATATCCCCACTTCCTCCCTCCCTCTCCCTCTAATTGTCCGGTGTGGTGCCGGACATAAAGAATAGCACTACCCCATCTAAGGCGACGAATTAGGCGACTAAGGGATTCACTAGAGGATGGGCAGCAGCGTTCTCTGAGTACTTTAACAACCATACTGCGATCGCCAACCCGCCTGCCAAGCGTGACGATTATGACAAACCCCCCAACATGGATAGCACAAAGAAGAAACGGCCCCTAGTCCCCGGCGGCTCTGCTAGCCCTGGTCAAGGCCTCCCACAAGGTGGACCGATGATCTGGTGAAGGTCGCGGGAAACCGCTGGATGCGAGAAGCATAGGACTGGTCGATGTGGCGATGCTTGGGGGAGGCCTATGTTTAGCAGTGGACGTCTTTCGGCTGAATGATGATGATGATGATGAATATACCTAATATCAGCCTGTATTTATCCCACTGCAGGGCAAAGGCCTCTTCTCATACAGAGAAGGAACGAGCATTGATCACCACGCTTGCTCACTGCGGGTTGGCGATTTCAGACCATTAAAGTCCAGGTTTCCTTGCGATGTTCTCCTTTGCCGTATAACAGTGGCGTCTTAGATTAACTACGAAAGTACATCATATGCCATTGAAAAAGTCACATTGGTACATGCCTGTGTTTAAACCCTTAATCCGGTGCTTAACAACCAGGTCTATAACCTCCAGGCCACCACGACGTTTATTCATTAGTATGTATTAATTAGAGTAGGTTCGGCGCACCCTGGGCAGTCAGCCTCACTACCTTTCTTGCTGACTGGCTAATCTTATCACCACGGCATGAGCTATTCTTGTATAGCTCGTGTCGACACGATAGAAGAAGATTAATTAGAGGAGCTCGGCGATTTTTTTTTATCAGGACTGTAGTTCGAGGGACTAAATAAATCTACTAAGTTTTCATTACGAATACAAGGAAAATAAAAATAAAAACATGAATTAATTAGCTAAAGAAAAAATGAGTGATCGGATTGCCGCTTTCCCGCTTATTTTGTTTTTTTTTCTGTGGCCGGCTAGCTATTCAGCCACTATTTTTCATTTTCATCATTGAAAAAATGGTAAATATTTTGCCTAAATCTATGTTATTTTAAAGAAATAGTTGAAACTAAAATATAAAAAAGTCATTTAAAATAAAAACTTTAAAAAAAACTTTAATTGAGTAATACGGTACTTAACTTTATGTTATTACAATTTTACATCGCGCTGTAATTGAGTGGCTGTATAAAAAGTTGGAACATGGTTCAATAGAAATGTGAAAATAGAACTAGTTTTTTTTTTTATAATTTGACAGCTGTCAGTTGAAAACGATTCTCCCTAGGGCTGAAAAGTATTACTTTCAACCCGCTCCTCAGACAACTTCAGACCTACTTTCCGAGTATGAGTAATGAAAAAGGTATTTAGTCTGATTACAAAAAAACTGTACTAGTTACAGACATCGGACGGACCGACGGACGGACGGACTGAGTCGCACCATAAGGATTCTTTCTCTACCATTTTGGTACGGAACCAAAAAAACAGGTATCTTTGTCGTTAAATCGTGGTCTAGTTTCACCCATGTTCTTCTGTGCACATTAGCCAGGGACACACAATTTAAGATTTCTATTTTAAAACATGCACCTCCTTATTCATGTTTTTTTTTTCTATTGTACTGCTGTAGGTGGTCCTAGGGGACCATTTCTACGTAACCGGGCAGTTATTGGCGAGACCTGAAGGGTCTCCAGCCAATGGGGGGGGGAGTAAAATACTTAACCTAAGCTAACTACTTGTACTACACTAACATCATGACTGCCTGCAACGACAGCACTAAGGGCGACCCCTAGTGGGACTCAGACCTCGGCTTAGGGCGTTGCTGGCGGGGGCTTAGGGGGGGGCGGGGACACAGCTTGATGAAGGCTGAATTATCGGTGTGACTGCGGAGTCTGAAGAGACGACCGGCTCTACGACGGGAGAGCTCGGTGGATCGTGACCGGTGGACCTTCCTTATTCAGTCACGGTTAAACTTAATACGAGTATACAACATCTATGTACCCTCGAGGAGCTCGTGGCTAAATAATTACAGCCGCATAGACCGATCTTCCGGGTTAAGCCACGCTTGCCGAGGTTGGTCTGTGGATGGATGACCATTTACCATAGCGAGTTTCCTCCGTGCCTCGGAAAGCACGTAAAGCCGTTAGTCCCGGCTGTCATTTGTAGATCTTTGACAGTCGTTACTGTTGGTCAGAAGCCAGAAAGTCTGACAACCAGTCTTACCAAGAGTATCGTATTAACCCAGTTACTGGGTTGTGGAGGTCTGATAGGCAGTCGCTCCATGTAAAATACTGATATTCAGCTGCATCCGGTTCGACTGGAAGCCGACCCCAACATAGTTGGGAAAAGGCTAGGCAGATGATGATGATGATGACAACATCTATGTACCCACTTAAATCCATCTAAGTAAACTTTATCGATTCGTCTCGGAATATACGTTTAAAGACGTTGCTGCATCAATTCATAATTTATTTGCTTACCCAATGCGCAAGTAACAGCACCTTACGTCATAAATTTTAACTTGTAGAGTAAATATTAACACTCTTTATTTATCACTAAACACAGTAGTTGACGTCACATTTGGTGCAGTAGCTGAGCTATTGGCTTCTGCACTACGGGTCGCATGTTGAAATATTTTTATGGCCTACAGATAGTTGTTCCGCACACGTGCTCCTGGAATGCACAGGGGTCACCCAAATACGAGAAACAACCCTTGGCGCACCGAAATCACTCGCAAATGTTCTGAGCGGACTGAGAGCCCTAATCTGCTTCTGGAAGGAGGTGGGCTGGCTATAATGATGGCCGCCATGGCCCACGTACAATGGTCCACTTAAAGGACTAAGTGCGGAAACCACATCTCCTAATATAGAACATAGATAGTTGTTCCGGGTCTGGGCGTTTGTGCATGTAAAGACTTATGTCTGTAAACACACCCACGATACAGGAGAAATCAAAGAGTGGAGAAAGGTTATAAAAAAACCGGCCAAGTGCGAGTCGAACTCGTACACGAAGGGTTCCGTACCACTATCTATAAAAACGGCAAAAAAAACACGTTTGTTGTATGGGAGCCCCCTTAAATATTTATTACTAGCTTCTGCCCGCGACTTCGTACGCGGACCCTGTTGCTTATGCCAGCGACAACGGGGTCGTCAAAATCGAAGATCTGAAACGTCTGATGTCGAATTCTAAGAGCCTGGGGACGGGTAAACAACGGGATGCGCGAGACGATTCGAGACGTTCCAGATCTTTAATTTTTGTAAGTCAACAGGAAATGCCCATCAGACTAAACAACTTTTGCTAAGACGTCATTCCTATACATGTGATAGTGTCGATGGGCTTTGGAGTTCCACAACAGGTGTTCCAGATCTTCAAATTTATTCAACAAAGCAGAAAATGCTCTTCACGTGGAATAATTTTTGCTATGGCACCATTTTTATATCTCTTATACTTTAGCTGGTCTGTTGCGGTTCTGCATCAAGTGTTCCATTTTCCAAAATAAATTATAGCCTTTATGTTGCCCAGACTAAATACCTATACCTACAACAAAAAAAAACTTTTCTTCCCGTAATTCCGCAGCGGATCCCAAGGGTACACTGAATTAACAATAATATTGCAAATAACTTAAAAAAAAAAATCTTTATAAACTATATTTGGGGTTTTCCTTAAGGAGGAGAGGAGAGAAGGAGATATAAAGACCGGAAGAGTTGCTGACCCTTGAAAAAGCAACATAAAGTTGGCCATGAGTAAAACAGCTGGTTGTCAGGTCAACACCAGCGGCTTTAAGCGTCTGCCCTTCTGACTTGTTTATTGTCATGGCAAAGCATGTAGTCACAGGAAACTGTGTGCGCTTAAATTGAAAGGGGAAATTGTTGGGGATGAGTGGTATGCGCGATATGAACACAGCCTCACCGGCACCACACCCAGTGAGGATTGTAGCAACAATTATATTACGTTGTAAAGCGTTGACAATAAGACGGGTTCCGTTGCACAGTTTTGGCGGAGTTAAATTTCAAGTCTTATTTTATGAGCAGGGAGACCACTCGCTGTAAGTGAATTGAGAAACTAAACTGGGTAATTAGTGGCGTCGTCCTGATCGATAACATTGTCGAAATAAGTTAAAACCACTTCATCCCCTACAATATCCGCCAAAATTTTTTTGATAAATTTTTGCAGCTTGATCATTTTTGGGGTCAATATGGCGCGTTCGCATTACCATGAATTTTCTAATAATCTAAGTGACTGCTCCCCTGCGTTACCGGGTAGGCTACCGTGTCACGAAGATAAATGGAAAAGGAAATTAAACACTCAAATAACATAAGCTCGACCTATATTTATTCGATAAAATTAAAAAAAATTAATGGGAGTTTTGGCCAGTAGAGTCAAATTTTCAATGATATACCGCCGTCATCGAAAATCAGTCCTAAACTGTTACCGCCTTCACCGCGTGGAGGTACTCCAAGCTTATGTTATTTTATAATTATACTGTGAAATTAGTGATAACTTTGATTTCCACATCAGATGTTTCTGATCTTCGATTTTTATAAGTCAACAGGAAATGCCCATCAGACCGAACAACTTTTGCTAAGACGTCATTCCTATATGTGTTATGGTGTAGCTGGGCGCTTGGAATTCCACAACAGGTGTTCCAGATCTTCATTTTTTATACGTCAACAGAGAGTGCTCATCAGGCTGAACAACTCTTGCTAAGACGTCATTCCGATATATGTTATAGTGTAGCTGGGCTCTTGGGGTTTCACATCAGGTGTTCCAGATCTTCAAATTTATTCTCTCATCAGAAAATGCTCATCCCGTGAAATAATTTTTGCTAGCGTACCATTTTTGTATCTCTTATAGTTTAGCTGGTCTGTTCCGGTTCTGCATCAGGTGTTCAAGTTTAGACTTAATACCTATACAACAAAAGAAAAATCATTCAAATCCGTCCAGTAGTTCCGAAGATTAGCGTGTACAAACAAACAGACAAACAGACACACAGACAAACAGACAGACTTTTTTTTTTGGATTCGTGCTCTATTACTGTTTCTAAACCCCCCTCAACTATTGTTTTTTTAATACAGGGTGGAAAAAATCAATGGGCCCTGAAGGGAAACCACTTTAAATCCTTAAGATAGATTATTTTTCTTAAAGGAAACATTCCTTTAATTTTAAAAAGAAACAAAACTGCATTCACAGATTTCTCGACATGCTTACCTAAACCGGGAATCGAACCAGTTAAAAAAATTAAAAAATAAACACTCGCTATTTTATTTCGTTAGTCGATACAGTCAATGTTAGAGATAAAATTTCTCCAATAAACATTAGGTCTTACACTCATCTGTCGTACAAGATATCCATAAAATCTGATATTTAGGTAGTACACAAGGGCTTTAATCAACATTACCTAGACTAGAACTGTTCACTTTTAACACGTAAAAGACACGTTACAATTTTCTTAAAACTCTAACATCCAAAGACATTCTATGAAGTACAAGCTTGCTAATTTATCTCTAAGTGTATTTGTTTTTTTTTATTACAAGTACCTCGTTGAAGACTTAGATAAGAAAATCATTTAATTGGTTATAATAATTCTATGCACATTTTCTTTCATAGACGGTGCGTTCTGACAAAAAGTAGTTTAAAAATAGAACGTTCCGTTTGACAATAATCCTATCGATTAGTAGAATAAAATAGCGAGGGTTTGTTTTTTTTTTGTTAGCTGGTTCGATTCCCGGTTAAGGTAAGCTTATAGAGAAATCTGTGAATGCAGTTTTGTTTCTTTTTAAAAATAAAGGAATGTTTCCTTTAAGAAAAATAATCTATCTTAAGGATTTAAGGTGGTTTCCCTTCAGGGCCCATTGATTTTTTCCACCCTGTATATTCAATGTACAGACACAGTTTTTTTACTGTTTTATTATATGTATAGATATTCTGTTTTTTGGTATTTTTTGTTATAGCGGCAACAGAAATACATCATCTGTGAAAATTTCAACTGTCTAACTATCACGGTTCATGAGATACAGTGATACAGCCTGGTGACAGACGGACGGACGGACAGCGGAGTCTTAGTAATAGGGTCCCGTTTTACCTTTTGGGTACGGAACCCTAAAAAGGATCCACTGACCTCATGATCGTGGACAAAGAGAGGTGCTTATACAGTACGCGCGCGAGCTCTGAGGAATTTTATTATAAGATTATAAAAAAACGGACAGTACGGACACACTTACGTCCGTACTTTTTTTCATTAAGCGTACTCTCGCGTCAAGGTCGACACTAGTACTGGGAGAGTGTGGGGTATAGAGCGACGGCCGGGCGCGGCGCAAACCGCCCGTTTCCTCAGCCACCGATTCCTCGGAGCTCGCGCGCGGACTGTGGGTAATCAGCAGCCATCATCATCTTAGGCTAGGGTTAGCCACTTTCTAGGTATATTATTGAGAACAACATCCTCACTTTGAAAGGAAGCGCTACGGAAGGCGCATCGTGGGTAGGCCCCCACATGGTGGACTTATGACCAAATGAAGGTCGCAGGAATCCGCTGGATGCGAGAAGCATAGAACCGATTCATGTGGCGATGCTTGGGGGAGCCCTATGCCCAGCAGTGGACGTCTTTCGGTTGCATGATGATGACCAGCGATGATGGCGCCATTGGTTCCCCAGTTTCGTACCGTATTATTCCATTAAAACATCAACTTTGCACCTCTTGTATTTAATTGGAACAATCAACGTTACTTTTTCTAGATGCCAGTGTCCATCTACTCGCATTGGCCGACCAATTTAGTTGTATGGAGGGGATCTTATAAATAAAATAGCAATACAATCTTAACTACGTAGGTAGGTGTAGACCGGCCATAAAAATTTTGTATAAAAGGAAACCAAACCGTTGATGCTGAAAAATTTATTTCGCTTAACCGGTTGCGTACCGCCCGTCGTCCCAGGACGACACTTAATTGTCTTATCTATTGTGTCTATAATTACGGTGATTGAGAGTTTAAGAATCCATTCTAAAGATCCAATCCAAGAATCAAAGTCCAATATTCAATTATTTTTCCAAAAATTTATTTTTTGGTTTTTGGTTCTTTTGTTTTCTATTTGTTTATTTTTTATTTTCTGTTTATGTGGATCACTTTTGGAAAACAAAAATAATAAAAATACTATCACTGTATTTTTATAGATTCTTAAAACAAAATTAGGTATTTATTCAAGATCAAAAGTTTCTTTAGGTTTAGTATTATGAACCATCGTCATAAATATATTATGAAGATAAATTATATATCTACATAGTTAAGACGGACAGGCGGCCAATTCTGTAGGTAAACCGCCGTAAGCTTGGCCCTCCCGATGGTCTGCGGGACGCGGGGGGGGGGAATGATTCGACCAATTAGCCAGTCCGCTGTCTGTTATGTATCGCTGCTGGCGGCGTTATCCACCAAAGCGGAGAAGAGAGGAGATGTCTCGAAGAACCAATAGGATTGCGTTATTTTCACATATCTCCACTTAGCTTCTACTCAAAACGAAATCCTATATGTTGTTTACGAGATAACTCCTCTCCTCTCCGCTTTGGTGGATACCGTGCCTTACAAATCATCAGGAGGGCCAAGATTACGGCGGCTTATCAATACATACTAACAAAATAAACAAAACTGCTTTTCTTATATGTAGAGATAACGGTCAAACGGTTCAGCTGCGGTTCGATTGCAATTTTAAACAATTTTGCTAGTGAAATTGGTTCCTAATGTAAATATCTTCCTTCGTACTATAGTAATATTTTAAGCGACTCGATCTGCGTGTTACAAATGATTGCTGGATTCTCCATTTTTGCCGATACAGGAAGTCTATGTTCAACTAGCTTTCGCCCGCAGCTTCGGTTGCATGAAATTTTGAACCCGTTACGTGACGATTTTCCATACAAACCTTCATCCCCTATTTAACTCCCTTAGGGGTTGAATTTCGAAAAATCCCTTCTTAGTGGATGCCTACGTTACAAAAGGAACCTACTGTCAAAATTTCAACTTTCTAACCCCAGTAGTTTAGGCTGTGCGTTGATAGATCAGTCAGTCAGTCAGCTTCTCCTTTTATATGTATAGATAATCACTGCTACCGGCTTTTAAAAATCACCAAGGTACACACAAGGTAACTACTATAAATAAGGTACTATACACTTTCACTATCTGTACGAAAAAGACGGTAAGTATTTATTAATCGACTTCAAAAAAGGAGATGCGGCGCGTATTTTTTTTAGTGTCTGGACCCGGATTTTTCCTTTATTTCTGGGCCGATTTACGTAATTCTTTTTTTGATTTGAAAGTGTTTCTATTAAACTTATTAAAATTTTAAATTAGCTTTAAATTACTTAAGCCTTTTCAACGTAAGGAGAGTCCTGACGTTTCTCTACAAAATGCTACTAGCTCTATTACGGTTTTAGATGATGTCGTTTACGTTTTTTCGATAGCAGTCTCCTTACGGGTACAATTTACAAAATGAGCGCTATGTTAGAACTCATCTTTCGATGAACAGAGTACAGTACAGTACGCTTACTAAGTACTAGTGATGTGCCGGATCGTCAAAAATGTACATCCGCGGACACGGATCCGAATACGGATATTTAGTGTCAAGATCCGCGGATACGGACACGGATACGGATCTTTATTTTCTCACTCAATCGGTGTCTGCCTGTCGGCGATACATTTATTCTAGTAAGTTACCATTGGTAACTTACTAGAACAACTGTTTGCAATTAAAGGTGCCAAATATTTGATTTTAAGAAATAAAAAAGTTTTATTATTTTAAAATTTCCTGAGACACATTCATATTTATGATTAGTTACGGTTTACTCACGTGCATTTTTCGGGATTGCCCGACTAGTTTCGGACCCAAACGGAGTCCTTAATCATGAGCTGATCACGCGGCGAGGTCGCGAGTCGAACCCGAAAAATGCACGTGAGTAATCCGTAACTAATCATAAATAAAAAAGTTGTTTGTTTTTCGTTTTTTATAAAAGTAATGTGATAACTTTCTATGTGTAATAGTGATCTCATAAGATAGTTGATTTAGTATCTTTGATTTATATACTATTGGTATGGTAACTTACTAGGATATAATCATGTTTGTAATTAAAGGTGCCAAATATTTGATGTTAAGAAATAAAAAATACTCTGAATACCGGGTGGAAGGGACATCGTAACGTATACGTGTACCATGGATCCAGTACATGATTCTGAACCCCCCAGCGTTGGAATTTTTCGTCGCTTTTTTCTTAATTTTTACGATTTTTTTTGCAGTTTTTTTAAATTTATAGTGTATAAAATCATTATTGTTTTCCATCCCAATGCGATAAAAAAGAAAAAAACAATTATTTCACAATTTTCACGTAAAACAGCAATGAAAATCAAACTTAAAAAGTGCTCCCGATCAGCTGTTTTGGTAAAGTTCACGAACCGAGGTTATCGCAACAAAGTAAGTGAGTGGTGCAACAAAGTAGGCAGTGTAGGCACTAGTCACTGAGCGCGCGCTCACTCAAAGAAGCCGACATGCCGCTGCGCCGACGCGCGGTATCGACAAAGCTATAGCGGCCAGTGCCTATGAATCTAACAGATGCGTTATTACGTAAATTAATATCAGATTGACTACTTTTATTTAGACTTTTTATCTGGGATTATTAATGATCTCTAATAGTATGTCCAACACTGTTATCAATTTTAATAAATTGAATGTAAAAAAAAAAGTTTTTAGTAATTAAGCTTTTTTTTAGGCAATTTTTGTTATAAACATTTGTTTTTGCATTAACACCTTTGTTAAACCGATGTAATCTGATCTTTAGTAAATTTTAACCTTTATTTTCGCAGTTTATTATTTTGTCAGTACAACTTAATGCGTTGGTACAGTCTATCATTTTATTGGTCTGTGCATGATCTAGGGCCTAGTGCCTACGAGTCTATGGCGGCTTGTCGGCGAAATTGTAAAGGAAGTAAAATTTTGAATTTCGCCGATTTTTGATCAGTTTCCGATTTGCGCTCATTGTAAACGGTTGTGTTGTTTTTCGTGATTTTGGATTTGAGCGTATTAGTTATTATCAGTAGAGTTGTTTTTTTGTCTGTGTTGTAGTGTGTGTGTTTTGAACGAAAATGCCTCGGATACGTAATAGTCGTAACCATGCGTTTAGTGCCCGTAACTAGAGAGATGGCGGTGGCCCACTTCCGGGATGCGTGGTACACACGGCTACACTTCAAGCTATGCAAAACCAGTATAAGCTGACCGTTACTTGTGCGAAAAGATTATACAAAGCGACGCCAAGGTAAACTGGTTTTGTATAGCTTGATGTGTAGCCGTGTGTACCAACACGATGGCGCTCCCCCACACGTGACTCTTTCAGTGCGACTAGAGGTGAGGATAAAAAGTTTAAACGTTTAATTTAACACATTATTTTTATTTAACTTTTAACATCAATAAGTAATTCTGACATAATCGTTAAAAGTTATAACTCAGTTCGTAGGCACAACAAAACGAGTCGGGAGTTTTATTTTATTCAGCGTCACTTGGTAAGAGTTTATGATCAAACAATACTGATCATTATTACGTTTTGATTGCTCAAATTATAAGACTTAAATTGCTTGGCACAAGAAAAATAACATTTAATACCTTGTCGCGAGCTGAATTCACAGAACTGTGAGTCTTATCTCGCTAAGGATAGGTTTTGTTATTGATGCGAAATAAAACCAACTTTTAATGTTTACACGTTAAACAACTTAAAGGCCATAATGTAAACAAACGGTGAAACTAAACAATAAATTTCATTCAACAGTTGATTTGAGTTGACCCTTTCGGTTTCAGTGTTACATAGGTTTTTTAATTTAATATTTAAAGTAATTTAAACTAAAAGTGAATAAGTAACGTTATGATAACTTCCGTCCCTTGCGAAAGAGCATTTTCAAAAGCTGTGTACATAGTCAGCGACAGGCGAACACTGCTCACAACAACTTAAGTCACGCAGCTGATGTTTTTAAACGCCAATAAAATGTAAATAATTAAAAATAATAAAGATATGTTATTAGTTTATACAAATGAAAAGTATTTTTGATTAAGGTAAATGCGTACCTTCTTACTAAAGGTTAATTCTCAAAATTATATTAGGCAACATATTAAAAAAACTTAACTTTTAACTAAAAACAGGCTTTCAATATTTACAACCTAAGAATAAAATTAACTTAATGAAAACGATACCGAAACTGATAACCTTATCCGTTATATTTATAACTTTTAATTTAACAAGTTAATTTTTATTAACAATAACTTTTTAACAAATAATCTTTTATAACTTTTAATCACATCTCCAAGTGCGACAGACTTTTGGTGACCAGTGGATTGGGAGGTTCGATCCACAACCCTGGCCAGCGCGATCACCAGACTTGACCCCACTAGATTTTTGTCTGTGGGGTCAAGATAGGGTCTTTGTTACGGAGTGCAATACGGCAGCAGAAATGCGAGATCGCATAATTAACGCGTTTGCGACGTACCGTGCGGAGTATGTCCGAGACCCCACCTTATTCCCCCGTGTCCACGCCGAAACTCTGCGCCGCGCTAGGATTTGTGAGCAAGTTGGTGGCGGCCACTTTGAACCCTATCTTATTAGGAGTCCTTCACTCCTAATACTCGTAAGAGAGATTAAGGTGAGTGTTAATTTGTTTGCAACTAATTGCCATGTAGGTAGGTAGGTACTAGGGTTTTCGCGTTCCCGGTCTTTTTGAGTTCCCGGGAATCGGGAATTTTTTCTCGAAATTCCCGGGAATTCCCGGGTACCCGGGAATTTTCATGTTATTTGTATAAATATAGTTTTTCTCGTATATTTCAACATGAAACTTATGTAAGTACTTTAAACATGTTATATTGATAAATTGTCTAACATACCATTCGACTTTTCTTATTAAAATAAAAAATCTTATACTTACTCATTTAAAAAAAATAGCTAGGAACAATTACAGTCATTTATTGTGCGACGTCGCGAGTTTTTTTAATGAAAAAACTCTTCTCTTCATTAAATATGGCAAAATATTACGGAATAACAATAGGGTGTATGTCTATAAAGGTGTAACCAAATTCGTGCAATACCTCAAACCACACGATCTACTACTGGTGTAGAATGACCGAGCACGGGATTTAACTTGCTAAAAATAAAAAATAATAGTTTTTTTTGCGGCTGCGATATATGATCGAAACTTAACCAGCTATTATGGAATAAATAATAAAAATGCTAAATTAAAATTTTATGCGTTGAAACATTTCGACGCCACTCATCAATGAATGAAAGCACGGTGACACAGCTGGCTAGCACGACTAGCATGAAATCACTCTTTGCAGTCGGTTAACTCGGGGTGCAAAAAGGCCTCGAAAACAGAACTTTATTTTTTTTGAAATTATGTTTTAAATTTAAAATAAAACCCATTTAGGGCTAATCTGTGACCATTAGATCACGCTGTTTGAAGGAATTCGTGTACGAATTCGTTTACATCCTGTATAATTTCATTATGAATCTCGAAACTATTACGAAAAAATAAGCATTGTGAATAGTTTCTACAAACGAAACATTTACAAAAAAAAAACAAGCGTTTAGAATTTGTTTACTAGACAGAGACTGAGTACTGTGTACTGATATCACGATATATTTACCCCATTCTAAGTTCACACCACGCAGTACAATGTCCGTTTCACGCGAGAGAGACAGAAAATGCTCTAAAATCTTCGGAAGCGTGCAGACCCTTCATTTTTCATCATCATTTCTTCATTTCAAATAATTCCCGGGTACCCGGGATTCCCGCCAAATAATTCCGGGTCCTAAAATCCACAAATTCCCGGGAATTCCCGGTTCCGGGTACCCGGGGCGAAAACCCTAGTAGGTACCTCATCGGAATCATTAGGTAGGTACCTACTTATGTTATTTTATGAGCGAACGAGCAATGTTTTGTTTTTAACCGACTTCAAAAAGGAGGAGGTTCTCAATTCGTCTGAATGTTCTTTTTTGTTTTAAGCAGTCAGCCAATTGAACTAAATTTCAAGTTCGGTTTATCAATGTGTTTGTTAGGTGATTTCTTTATCAGTAGTGTAAACGTAGGTAGGTATGCTACTTTTCACGTTTACAAAAGCGCGGTGCGGCAACGCGACTCCGTGCCGAACTCAGACTTGTGATGTGTGCGTGCGTATGCGTGTAGGCACTGTACTGACAGTACCGCCGCCGCGCCGCGCCGCGCCGCGCCGCGCCGCGCGCCGTGACCGCGTCAGCGGAGTAATGGCTTGCGGTTGTGATTGTGACTCGTTGTTTGCATTCGCAGTACATTGCGCGCTTAAAAATGACAACATGTGTAACCTATCATTTGCGATATTAATGACTTACGTAAATTAATTTAAGGCTTTATGAGGAACCTTTTCACGAAGTTTGTGTTACGATGTCCCTTCCACGCTGTATATTTTTTTTTAATTATACTACTTAATCACATAATCTAAGTTACTATGCAGCATTTTATCCTGTTAATTGAATTTGAAAATTAATAAAAGATCCGGAAAAGATCCGCGAGAAAAGTGACGGATACGGATAAGGATCTCATTTCCCCCGCGGATACGGATACGGATATCCGGAACATCACTAGTAAGTACCTTTCCCTTTGGTAAAATACAACACGACTACCTACGAGCAACGTTACCAAAAAAGTCCCCATCAGCGAATTCTCTGCAGACAAATCTCTGGCTCTACCCGCTCTGCTTTTAGTTTTAAGTATTGCCAAATGATAATTACTACATAGTAAAACAAAGTCGCTTCCCGCTGTCTACATGTCTGTCTGTCCCTATGTATGCTTAGATCTTTAAAACTACGCAACGGATTTTGATGCGGTTTTTTTTAATAGATATTGTGATTCAAGAGGAAGGTTTATACGTATTACAAATGCATAATATAGTAGAGGAACACTGATAATTTTAGAGGTTTCTAATGCGATGTCATAAATAAACACATGTTTGTATTGTCTAATGACAAAAAAAACTGCGAACGTTGTATATGAAGACATTCTGTAGTAGGTATATTTTGTATCAGCATTACACCCGTGCGAAGCCGGGGCGGGTCGCTAGTAACAATATAAAACAGTCTGGAAGACGCTCATGTTCCTGGAACTGACAAATTAATTCAAATAACACAAACATTACTAACAGGAAAACTATCCATTGATTTCAATGAAGACAGAACTAAAAATGCGCCAATACAGCTTGGAATCATTCATACTTTCTTTGAAACCGGAGGGAAACCCAATTACTGAATGCCCGGCTACCAGTTTAAGCTCCGTCCACAATCAAAAAGATTTTATTCCTTAAAATTAAGAGCCTAAAGTCTGAATTCCGTAAGCTAATTACTGACGAACGGTCAACGAAATCGGTCAGCCGGTACGACGCCAAAACATCGCAGATGTTGATAAATCGCAAATCATTTAATTCTGAACTCTATCACTGACAGATAAGAATCATTTGAGGAAAACAGATGTGGATGACATAATGTTGTGTTTGCATTACTGTTAGCTAGTACACAACACATGCTCATGATACTCATGATTATAGGTTATAAAAAGTAGTTGCTTGACAGACGTCAGTTGAAACGCAACCGCATGAGAGAGACGCGAAATTCGGCATTTTAAATGAAAACGAGAACAGCGAACTACGAACAGTGATAAAAGAATAGTGATTTCTGTTATGAATCTATTTTTAGTAGAAGTGTATTCGTAAAAAATAACCTACAAACGACTTTAGTTTTTTTTTTCTTAATTTCGAATTCCGAGCACGAATTTATTCAGCCAAGATGGACCGGCAAAAAAATGAAAGTAGTGCTAAAAGACAAATATTGACAGCTCTCGTTGGTAAGTACTTCTCACTGGTATTTTATTAAAATATCACGAATTTTGCTGTAAATATACTTGATATTTATTTGAACAATGTCGCAACTTATTATTATGGTGATCACGTATGTCTGACGAACCCTTTAAATACTAATACCTTGATTGCATTTGCTTACAAAGTCAGATAAAACTGGTCAAGTGCAAAACGGACTCGTATGTTAATGTTCCGTAGAGACGTAGTAATAATAATGACTATTATAGCGTAGGATAATAGGCAGAGTGTCAGATGGACTGCTGTCTAAATGTAAATTTAGAATGCAGACAATTGCATTGTTTGTAATGGACTATATGCATAGTATACAAGGTTAGTCAGAAATGGGGTATTAATCCGAAAGGGTGTTATAGCACCCATAATAATGGATAACTTTTATTCTACCACTTTCCCCAAAAGTCAATAGTTTAAGAGAAATTGCTGTTCAAAGATTTCATAAAAAATACGCTAAAATCTATCTATCGTCAGCTATGATCAGCTGTGTTTACAGTTTAGGTCATATTTGGGGTCATGGATTAGAAGCTCATTTTTTTTATTTGTAACTGGGTTGAAGAATTTTTGAAGAAACTAAATTAAAAATACATTATGAATGCAAATTAAAATTATCGAATTTTTGAATTGTAACACTTGCTTTAAAACTGTCATCAGTGATACTTTAAGTGGCTTGCAGATTAGTACCCTCTTTCCGACTAACTTTGTATATCTTTCTAATAAACAGAAGCTAATAAAATAAAGCATAAAATAATAATTGAAATGATAAATGATTTATTTTATAATTTACTAGCGCCCCGCCCCGGTTTCGCACGGGTGCAATGTATTACACATATAAACCTTCCTCTTGAATCACTCTATCCATTAAAAATAAACCGCATCAAAATCCGTTGCGTAGTTTTAAAGATCTAAGCATACATAGGGACAGACAGCGAGAAGCGACTTTGTTTTATACTATGTAGTGATGAATAAGACATTTTATAATATTAAAATTAGAATTACTAATAACAAAATATCCATCAACAAATATTTCAAAAATTTAATTGCAATCAAGCAAAAATGTAAGCGCTCTTCTTCTCTCCTACTAAAATATGCTGTGCCCAACAGCGTCCATAATTGATCATATAGTCTTAAGCCTACCATCTGTTAAAAATACATTATGGAATGCAATAAAGTATTGAGTAACACACAGCACAGCACAGCAACTTCAATTAAGGTTTTTTTTCTATTGGGCTCCTTGTAGATAGTCCTTGCGGGCTTCTAAGATTTCTAAGTTACCGAGAGAATTATTGGCGAGACCTGAAGGGTCTCCAGCAAATGGGGGGAAAGTAAAATACTTACCTAAGCTAACTACTTTTACCACACTAACATCATGACTACTAGCAACAACAGCACTAAGGGCGACCCCTAGTGGGACTCGGACCTCGGCTAAGGGCGTTGCTGGCGGTGGATTGAGGGGAGACAGCTCGATAAGGGCTCAATTATCGGTGAGACTGTTCATTTAAAGTCTGACTGCAAAGGCGTTCAATTTCCAGGGAAGGATTTAAAAAAATCGGAAACCCATGGGCGAGCTTTGGCGACTGCATTTCAGTTGGATCCGCCAACTGACACACTCACATTAAAGTCCGGCGCCAAGCAGCCTACTGTGTTCGTTCGAGTGTATGTGAGAGCCAGAGGGTATAGGGCATAGGGGAATCCTCCGATATATCTGTTACTTGGATTCGTGAGCTCCATCTTAGACCTTGTCTGCACTTACTATAAGGTGCAATTAGCTGTGACAGGGTCAAACGCGACAGAATCAAATAAAAAAAAACGGTGAAACTTCCCGTGCCCAGCAGTACACGTAATGGGCTGGTTATTGCAATCATAATGTAATCTACCTGTTTACATTCGTAGTCTCAGTTACTTAGAACCACACTCATTGAACTTAAGCAAATATTCACGTTATCGCGATATCTTTAATACCTATGCGAAAAGTATCTTTGGTTCGAAAGGTGTGTGAAATGTGCATTTGATGAATGTGCTGGCTTCAACTAGGTTTTTTATATCATCTTTTGGCAAACAATTCGACGATCCCCTTGATGGTAAGTGGTTATCGTCGCTTATATGCCATTCGATATAATTATGTTCAAATATTATGGACATCATCATCATATCAGCCTATTGCCGTCCGCTGCTGAACGTAGGCCTCCCCCAGAGATCGCCAACCATCCCGGTCTTGGGCAGCCCGCATCCATGCTTTTTTTTTTCTATTTGACTGCTGTAGGTCGTCCTAGGGGACGGTTTCTACGTAACCGGACAGTTATTGGCGAGACCTGAAGGGTCTCCAGCCAATGGGGGGGAAGTAAAATACTTAACTTAAGCTAACTACTTGTACTACACTAACATCATGACTACCTGCAACAACAGCACTAAGGGCGAGCGCATCCATGCGCTGCCAGCCACCTTTTTCAAATCGTCGGTCCATCGTGCCGCAGGGCGTCCCACACTACGTTTGCCCAAACGCGGTCTCCACTCTAACTCGTGTCTGCTCCATCTACCATCTGTTCGTCTGCAGACGTGGCCGGCCCACTTCCACTTCAGCGTGCTAATTCTACGCGCAATGTCGGTGATTTTAGTTCTCTGACTTCATTGCGAATTCTATCCACCAGAGAAACCCCGAGCATCGCTCTCTCCATAGCACGCTGAGCAGGCTTAAATTTGTGGACCAGGCCCACAGTGAGTGTCCACGTTTCGGCTCCGTAAGTCATTACGGGTAGGACGCACTGGTTAAAGACCCTAGTCTTAAGGGATTGTGGGATCGACGATTTAAAGATCACGTAAGATTATGGACAGTCTAATACGAAGATTTTCCTGTAGCGACAACGATTGAGGTAGCAGCTGCCCTTGTTACTACCCCATCTCAAATAAGTTTTTGCGATTTCTGACGTTTCTAGCACTCTTATTTCAGCTGACCCGGAAGAGTCTTGTGATCCCTATGAGAAATAGGATCGAGTAGCATCATAAAAATGTTTTGTGAAAACTGCCCCTTTTCTCACTGACTACATTTTTTTCAAAATCTGTGAATGCAGATAGAAATTATTCTAAAAGTAAAGGATGGTCTCCTAAGACCGTTTTCCTATGGCTAAAATGGTTAAGGTAGCTGCGCTTCATGCCGCACTTCAAATTACCACCCTGTGGTACACCTACAGCCCCAAGAGGATTGCTGATGCATTGCAAACCGTTGAGACAAAATTGAAATTCTCTTAAGCTTAACTTCATTGGCACTCATACCCTTTAAACCGGAACACTGCAATGCTGCTTGTCGGTATAAATAGGTATATAGCTATGTCTACACCAGTGCGCTTTCATGTTCATCTTGCGTCTTCATCTCAAGCATGCGTGAAGCGCCATAGCGCATGCCTTAATACTAGTTCGACAAAAGCGCATGCCTCTAGCGCACGCTAATCCGTCTATTGTACGTCGACTGACGACTGACCGAGGCGCACCGGTGTAGACGATAAGCTGCATGCATCTTATGGCAATCAATATTGCATGCGCTTGACGCAAGAGGAATTGAAAGTTGAAAGCGCAAGATGAATTTGAAAGCGCAAAGGTGTAGACATACCATATGTAGTTTGTCTCCAATAAGTGCATGTAACTGAAATTGGGTGAAACTAGAAATAATTTTATCAACGGGAAAACAACAAAAAAAAGCTAAAAAACAAAAACTTGGTTCACAGTTACCGGAAAAAAAAGACTGATTTTCCGTAAATTCTTCCTTATTTTTTTTAAGTGACGGTAATTTTTTTGGGGTATCTTGTATTTTATTGTCATTGCAAGTTATTAACAATCATTACTGTTTTGTTTTAACACGATAAACTACTGTGTTCAAAAAGTACAATAAAAAAAGCTCTTAACACCGAATATTGTATTTTATTTATATATATATTTTTCCTTTTCTATTAAATATGAAATTAATGATGAAAACATTCGACATGTATAGCGATATGTTATGTGCACTTTATGGAAAGTCACACTGTATAGGTACATAGACTACTTAGCACCAGCACGAATATTCGCTTAAGGGCGATGACGTAACCTCGGCAGTAGAGACACAAACCGCAGTGTTAAATAACTTTCTTCCTATGTCAACAAAAAAAATGTTGTACATTTTTAAAAGTAGTCAAATACCCTAATATTTGTTTTGTTTTCATATGGGATACAAAATAATAAGTCAAAACGGTCAAAACTATAATTATTAAGATTACGCCACTAATAAAAACAAAAATACAAAGGTACTACCAACCTTGCGGTATTCATTTAATTTTGCCGACATCTGAACAGTTGATAAATTAGTCAACTCAAGAATGCTAGAGTGTCATTTTTCATCTCAAAAGTATAATTAAATAACTTCCATCATTGACGTAGAAATACGTGGACTTTGGGTCAGCCCTCATTAATGTCCAAGCCGAATGTAGACTAAAACGCGAAAAAAGACTAATTTACGTGAATGGGTGTAATTGAATCTTCCTATGGGTGTAAGCTAAATTAGGCATTATAATGCCGACATAGAATTTAAATTAGTTTGTTGGGATTTCCAAGTTTATATGAAGGTGTGCCTTAGCGCGCGCTCTATTGGTGTATGTAAACTAAGAACATTTTTTTTTTGTGAATTTTGCACTAGACCCTTGGTCCACGTGTTTCTACGTCAATGATTTCCATAATGGGAGTGCCTCCGCTGCCGGCGCCGGTTGCCATTACGAGTGCCGGCGCCGGTTACCAAACTGGCTACCGGCGCCAATGCATTCATTTTCACAATAAAACCAAATGAAAAACTTAAGGGGATGTTTGTAAGGTTTTTTGGGTTTCCAAAGCAGAGTCAACGGAGCCCCGCTGCGCGGGCTCCTATTTCTGTCTACAAGGTTTAAAGTAACCTAACACGAAGGGGTTGACGGGGGCTTCGTTCGCTTGCTCACTCTAGCCCCCATCATCCCTTTTGAATCTATTAACCTATCCGTGTCAGGGTGCCCCAAATCACCGAGCTCGTTTCGCTTGCTCTTGAAATTAGTTGGAAGACAAGTTTAATTAAGACATCGACAGTACAGACAGTAATAAGACAGTGTTTGGCCCAAAATCTAACCTACCTTTCAACAAACACACCAACCAAACAAATTATTACATTAATTATGCCCGATGTCCATTTTGGGTGCCGGCAGCCGATGTTTTTAATCTCGGCTGCCGGCAGTCATGTACCGCCGGTTCCCAATGGCGTTATTTTTGGGTGCCGGCGCCGGCAGCGTAGGCACACTCTTTCCATAATATTATATAACACCAAAGTAGTTAAGAAAAGGATCGCCCGTTACTGTTTTCAGCGGAAATACATCACCTCTCTACAAAAACATAATTTTCATAGAGCCTTGAAAAATTTCAGCAAAAATTATTTTAAAAATCTATTATTGTTTCAATCATATTAATCACTGTTGCATTATTATATTTGCAGAATAAAATAACAATTTATGTTAGGTATTCGCGTCATTAGTAGATATTTCGTACTGTACCTATACACGTAATAAAATAAAGGTGAAAATGATAGGTCACGTAAAGTTACGTTCAATCAGATGATTCATGTAATATTTTAATTTTTACATTATTATGGGGCTGCTGATACTTATTCATGTAATGTTTTCGTTTATTTCCTGTATCCTAGGCATGATAACTTTTAGATGAAATCTGTCAATATTAACTTTTCATGGGATATTTTGTCAATATAACCGTCAACTGTTTGCTAAAGAATAGACTACCCTCTCTCGACACATGGGTTTCTTATGGATGACCTAATAGTCAAAAGGTTGGTTAGCAGCGTCCTCCAGCAGGAGTAGCATGACCACCGAAGACAAAATAACATGTTTCCATTTTGTATCTGTAATTTAGTCTATTCTTCCGTCGACAAAGCCCTTGTCTAAGATAGCCATAATACGCCGATAATGCTGTCTGCTAATTACCAAGGCCGGATTGAAAGGTTTGGAGGCAACGAAGAAGTGGAAGCCCGTTGAAATGTTTAAAAAAAAGTATCTACCTTGTGAAAGTAAACTTTTTCTTTTTGGCAGAAAGGATGTATTTTTTTTCTTATCTAATAAAAATTATGAAACTCATATTGTGGAGGCCACTCTCTTGTGGATGCCCTCACCAAAATCCGGTCCTGCTAATAACAACAAACTGCGATCATCAGTCCGTCTGCCAAACGTAGTGATTATAGCAATATCCTCTATGAGCTGTTGTTGCAGCAGTCACTGGAGGCTGTGGAGGGAAAATAATTATTCGAAACATATTATTGTGTTTTGTATTACAAAACGACTTATCGATCTTGGGGGTGGTCGCGATCCGCCGAGGTCTCCCGTCACAGAGCCGGTAGTCTCTTCAGACTCTGCAGTCACACCGATAATTCAGTCCTCATCAAGCTGTCCCCCCCCCCCCCCCCCTAAGCCCCCGCCAGCAACGCCCTAAGCCGAGGTCTAAGTCCCACTAGGGATCGCTCTTAGTGCTGTTGTTGCTAGTAGTCATGATGTTAGTGTAGTATAAGTAGTTAGCTTTAGGTTAAGTATTTTACTTCCCCACCATTGTCTGGAGACTCTTCAGGTCTATCGCCAATAACTGCCCGGTTAACTAGAAACGGTCCGCTAGGACCATCTTCAGCAATCCAATAGAAAAAAAAGCTCTTGGGTCTAGTAACGTCACATATAGTGATCATATTTCGTTTCATATTCGTAAATAACTCGTCCCGTCATCTTCTCCACGATCTGCTGCAGAGAAGATTGCGTTACAAGTTGGATGCCTTCCTAGACAGTTTGCCCGAAGCTGCACAGAATCGCGACAGATAAAAGGAACGGAGGGAGGACTTTGCCTAGCAGTAGGATAATAAACTAGGCTAATAAACGAAATAATAATAATTGTTGATATTTTAAACTTGAAAGGCAGACGCCGTTTTCTTCCGGCAATAGAAGTTATCCAGTCCACTTAACAGCCCTTCCCATAGACCAGATATTTTTCACCACATTTTACAATAGTCTTGCACCCACCTGGGACGGTCCATGACTGTACTCCAATAGTGCAGCCGTGGATAGTCCCCGGTTGGTGCCCCACCCCATTTTAGATTAAAGTTCTCAAAGGGGCCTCTGCGCGTTAGACCTGTGTCCCCCCGTATGCCTTCCAAAGGACCGGACATCTTCCACACGGAAGATGAGCCGTGAATTTACAGATTGTTGATATCACTATTCCGCATGACGAGAACCTCGAGAACGCTGAGAAAAATCGAATTATCTCTTAAACGGCAAGGAAAACCGTAATATCCTTACAGGTGGTTATAGTACTAATTATTTATGATTTTTTGTCATACTCCATTTATTAGTTACCGATGGCGTTTTTTTTTTAAAAAAATCATCAAAATATTTTTATTTATTTTTACATATGGAACGGTTCCTTTTTGTGTTTAAGTTGAGGAAAACAGACTCACATAAAATAGCATCACCCGTAGATTCCCAAGGAAGTAGGCAGAGGTATATAGTACGCCCAAACTTAAACAACTATGTTTGAGCTAGATTTATCTTATCCCCACAGAGTGCAGTAATAGTAACAGGGTGACTCATCAACTAATGATGACAATGATCGACGCTAAAGTCTGCACGTACCTTTTTTAAGCCAGATCAAATGTATCGTGCTACCTGTGCTTAGCAAAACCTACAGAAATGAATCACTTAGATGCTGTAACATCAAAGACTGTATGTTCTGACTTAAACGAATTTGGCTTGTCATCCCTACACGCCCGTATAAATTGCATGGAATGTCTGTTACACATTGCGTACAGGCTCGACTTCAAACGGTGGGCAGCGAGAGGTAAAGAAAGTTTCTACCGCAAGAAAGTTTTTCGAGCTTCCCAATAAAACTGCAGCTATTACCGGGTTGGATGAAGAGTTAATTAAAAGATGTGCTGTGATTTTGCAAGCAATAACAACTGGCGAGAAGATCGACATAATCAAATTTAAAGATTTTGCCCGCAAAACAGCAGAGAAGTAAGTGGAATTATACGATTGGTACTACATGTCGTCAACAACTGTACATAAATTATTAATACACGGGGCTGACATAATCGAGAAAAATGATATTGTGCCGGGGACTCTCTCGGAAGAAGCCTCAGAGTCTCGAAACAAAGATTTTAAGGGGTTCCAGGAACATCATTCGCAGAAAAAAAACAGGCAAAATTCTAATCAAGATATCCTTAATATGCTTGTTGTTTCTTCGGATCCTTTCCTAAGTGCACAAAGGCCTAAGTTAGATGCCAAGAGAAAGCAGTGCGTTTTTGCTAAAACTCTCGACTTAATTCAGTTTCAAGAAACTGAGTTCGAGTTTTTAGATAAGGAAAATTTGAAATATTTAATGATATTTTTTCATGTTTTTTTGTTATTTATGTTGGTTTATTGTACCAATAAGTTTAGTTATTAATTCCATGAATTAGTTTTTAAATATTTTGTATTAATTGTATTTATAGTACTTAAATAATCATTTCTAACCTCTGACTTATTTAAATTATCAATAAAAAAGAATAAACAGCAATTTTTTAAATATTTTCTTGTTTTATATATTCTTAATATTTGGGTCAATAACATTCCACATATCGATGTTCTTGACTTAGACATAAACACTAAAAAGAACAGTTTCATATGTAAAAATAAATAAAAATATTTTGATGATTTTTTTTTAAAAAAACGGCATCTATAACTAATAAATGGAGTATGACAAAAAATCATAAATAATTAGTACTATAACCACCTGTAAGGATATTACGGTTTTCCTTGCCGTTTAAGAGATAATTAGATTTTTCATACTAGCTTCATACAAATTTTTCGTAAAAAAAATATAATTCCTTCGTTTTTGTGCTGAATTACTCGGGTGTCATTTTTGTATATAGTAATAACTAATAGAAGCGATATCTGGCAAAAAATCCGGCACTTGCAAATTGAAATCCCTATGTCTTAGAAAGCCGATTTTCAGCCCACTGTGTGCCGGTGGGTTACTATTTTTTAATATTTTTAAATGTGTATTGTTTATCTTTTTTATAACATATTTAAAATTAGAATTTAAAATGTATGTACAGTAAACGTTCATAAGTGCATTGGCACGCTAAGGTTTGTATTGCTGTGAACTAGGGCTTTCAATACCGGTATTACGGGATCCCGTAATACCGTAATCACGGATATTTAATGGTCTTTTTTTAATCACGGTATTGACGAGCCAATACCGTGATTACGGTATTACAAACATCAATATATATTATTGCGGTTTGTTGTAATAAGCAGTAGGAAATTGTAGTATGTGATATAATTTACGATGTGATGTTACTCTCACATTTGTTTTCGCCATTTTTTTCAATTAGGCTGCTCTAGATGGTCCTTGCGGACCCCTCCTACGTAACCGGGCAGTTATTGGCGAGACCTGATGGGTCTCCAGTCAATGGTGGGGAAGTAAAATACTTAACCTAAGCTAACTACTTATAGTACACTAACATCATGACTATCTGCAACAACAGCACTAAGGGCGACCCCTAGTGGGACTCGGACCTCGGCTTAGGGCGTTGCTGGCGGGGGCTTGGGGGGAGGAGACAGCTTGATGGGGGCTGAATTATTGGTGTGACTGCGGAGTCTGAAGAGACGACCGGCCCTACGACGGGAGAGCTCGGTGGATCGTGACCGGCGACGGTCACGATCCACGTCGCGACGAGCCTCGTCGGCAAGAACGCCAAGCCAGACGTCGGCGAACGTTGTATAATGTTCTGGTCAATTTACTCGCCTCCTGGAGGAGGGTAATTTCGTCATCGGGCTCTAAAAGTGTGCCTGAGACGGCGTACTTAAATGATGAGATAGGGATTGTAGTCAGCCGTTGCGCGACTAGGGATTTCGGATGGCGCGGGATAATGTCGAAGTTACGCTTGGAAATGCGTTTGAGGTGTTGCCTGACGGTCGGCATTTTCAGATCGGGAAGGAGTTGATCGTTACGCATGAACCACGGGGCAGCCGCGGCTTTGCGCAACACTCTACTCAGGAGGGTTTGGAAGGATTTGAAGTGGGAAGGCTTAACGTGTGCGAACACGACGCTAGCGTAAGTCAAGATGGGGCGGACGCACGTCACGTAGATTCTCAGCTTGTTTCTAAGAGACAATTTACTGCGCGCTCTAAGGATGGGGTGGAGGCGACCGACAGCAAAAGCGGCTCGAGCGCGCACTGTTTTGATGAGGTCTATTAATATCAGATGGTGGTCGATGATAACCCTTAGGTATTTGACTTTCATCTCCCAAGGGATCTGTTTGCCGAACATGAAGACGGGAACGGCTGTGCTCTTTTCGGGATTCACCTTTATTCTCCATTTCCGGAAACAGACCCCGAGGGCGTCGGCTGTGGTTTGAAGGGTTCGAGAGATGCTATCGAGACTCCTACCGGGATAGAAGATGGCTTTGTCGTCGGCGAAGAGAGCTAACTTGGCCAAGCCACTTTTGGGAATGTCGCTGGTGTACAGCGTGAACAGAAGGGTCGATAGCACGGAGCCCTGAGAGACTCCGGCGCGGACGGGGTGAGGGGACGAGACCCGCCTTCTAGGCGATAGCGGAAGGTGCGATCCGACAGAAAGTCTCGAATGATGAACTCGAGACAGTCTGGCACGTTGAATTGGTACAGTTTGTATAATAAACCGTTTTTCCAGACCTTGTTGAAGGCTTTCGCTACGTCGAAAAATAGACAAACAGAAAATGTAAACTGATAGTATGTTTTTTAAAATTTGTTAAGTAATCTGTTTTTTTTCTGAAAAAAGGCTATAAATAAATAAATAAAATACTAATAAGTGACTTTTGTATTGTTACTTTTAGAAAGTAACCATAATAAACACGTATTTTAATGGTTTTATTAATGTCCTAATTGAACTTGTGTTCAATACCGTGATCACGTGATCACGGTATTGATCACACTAATACCGGTATTGATACCGGTATTGAAAAAATCCGGTATTTGAAAGCCCTAGTCACAGACACGCGGTGCAGTCCGTATGTTTGTAGTGTAAGTGGTGTCTCGATACAGTACGCATACCACAGCCACAGAGTTCACACACTGACATCGCGTCGCACTACACGAAACAAAAATATATTTCCGTCGCTTTTGTTATACACGCAGCATACGCATGATCTTGCTTGGTCGGTTCATAGGATTGCTAAAATTCAAATGAAATTACTAGGCACCGATAGCGGTAAGCGTAAAGCGTCGGAATTAGGTGCGTGTCGGTTTAGGTTCTGATCTCGTGATGCATTTTTTGTCAATGTTTTATTTTTGTTTGCAACAATAATATTTACCTAGGTGATAGTATTGCTATCTTTTTATTATTGTTATTGCATTAAAGGGTTTAGAATAAAAAATGCGTGTTAAGTGATAACAAAACAAAAATGTTTATTGTTTATTCATTTTAATTAATTAATTACATAAAGTTAAAAAACTGCTACAATT
The DNA here is from genome assembly GCA_905220435.1 of Amphipyra tragopoginis. Taxonomy (NCBI): domain Eukaryota; kingdom Metazoa; phylum Arthropoda; class Insecta; order Lepidoptera; family Noctuidae; genus Amphipyra; species Amphipyra tragopoginis. The sequence continues at coordinate 11,692,973 of HG992011.1, forward strand.
ATTATATAATATATATTTATATAAATAAATAAACTTCTAGTTAAAACAGTTTATTTTCTCATAAAGAACGATTCATTGAAGTAAAGTAGCTAATCAGTGAACTATGACAATCAGGTATAAAATATTGTATCTTAGTATTAAAACAATATTGTGTTTTAAATAGTGGGTACTCTAATAAACCACAACTAGCAAATCTACGCAAATCTACCCACGTAAATATATCCAGTGCGGACTCGTTGTCACAATACAATTAAATTACACAGTAATACTACTTTTATTTTACTGCGTGTGATCTCAAACCTCAAAGTTAACAAATCTTATTCATTAGGACTTATTGAGGTTATAGCTTAAGTATTCTTTTTCTTTACGAAAAGAAGATTGAAACTAAACCTCACATTTTAATCCATAAATAATCACGGAAAATATGGCGTAATATAATATTCATATTTAATAATTTTATAATAAAACATTTAATATTTTGTGTATCCCCCATTATTCTCGATACAGTCAAGAAGACGTTGACGCATGGAGCCTATGAGATTAAAACATATTTCTGTTCCTCTTATATTTTCCCATATCTCCATGCAATGTGATTTTAACTGCTCAAGACACCTCTCGTCCCGTGCTTCCCATCTTTGCACCATCAAACCCCATAGATTTTCTATAGGGTTGAGGTCAGGAGATCGGGCTGGCCATGGAATGACAGTTATCTCCGGGTGTCTGATAAACCACTCACGCACAGTGCCCGCCCGGTGAATTGGACAATTATCCTGGACAAAAGATATCTCCATAATCTCTTCAGCTGGATAAACGTTACGCACAGTAGGTAGCATGACGTCATTTAATACTTCCATATAAGTGACGCTATTGGCGCGTGGAAGAATAAATACAAGTTCCCCTGGCCCTGCTGCACTCATCCATCCCCACATATTGACCGTGATTCGCCCTGATTCCGTGTTAGGAACTATGTTTTTTTCACACCAGCGTGTATTATCTTTACGCCATAAATGAAGTCTTCCCTTTTGGCTCGATTTAAACGTTTTTTCATCTGTGAATATAGTAGTGGCCCAGTCGAAGTCTAAATATTCTTGTGCGAAACGTAAACGTTTTTGTTTATGTTTTTCCGTTAAAAAGGGTTTTTTAGCTGGTCTTCGGTGATGCAAACCTTCAGCGTGGAGTGCACGGCGAACAGTCAGTAATGATGTGTCGAATACTTCAGCAAAATGTCTCGTTGGTATGAAACCACTTCTTTCATATTCATTCACCATGTGACGTCGCTGCGCCTCTTTAATAAGCACCGGCCTTCCACTTCGCTCCCGACTAGCAAGGCTTCCCTCCTCCTCATATCTCCTAACCCACCGACTCACAGTATTTCTCTAAAACAAAAAAAGGAATACTGTTAGGCATCCATAAGCAAAATACTAAAACTGATTAGTTTGCTATTAATAATTTAGAAACAAAACATTATTAAAAATAAAATTATTACACATATTATTGTTATTCATCATTCATTAATCCAAATAAATAAACATTAAAGTTATTTATTATCTTTTTCTTTTGTAACATCATGATTTTAAAACTTTATTTAAAAAATATTAAAATAAATGATCGAATATCTTTGATAATCTTTGATGGCCCTTAGTTTTTTATCCAATAAAATAATTAAATCATAACACTCACACTCAGTCCGGTTTCATTAGATATTTGTGTTATATTGCATCCACTTTTACGCAGTGCAATAATATTCGCCCTCGCTTCGATATTTATATTTGCCTGCATATTGAAAATATTTAAACTTTAATAGATTCACACGTCACAAACCAACAATAACACCCAACCAACAACGTTCTATTCGATTTAGTTGGATGAGTCGTAACTGCGTCTGTCTACCTTACAGAAATCGAAATAATTTATTTAGTTTTCTGTGGTCTACCTACTAACTTTACTACACAAGACGAAAGAGACAACAACTAATCATTATCGAACTACTACGAGTAATTATTAAAACTACAAAAAGTCACCCCGCACTGAACGTGAGGTCTGAACCAACGGATCGCCATGATACGCAGCTGAATGCGTTAACCGCTCAGCCAGGATGCTATCTGTTAAAATAATTGAAATTATGAACTACAATCAGTTGTAGACAATATTAAGTGTGTGTGTGTGCCTATAGTATAGAAATTACTAATTAAAGAAGGTCGTAAGTCAAACAAAAGTGTCAGTCTATTGCTTTGTGAGATTGCTAATGGACTTATGAACGCTACTGTACAATGAATAAACGTGAATAATAATTCGTAATCATAACTAGACTATACATCCAGTCACAACTACAAACTATGCAACTACCAAATGCGGCTTCAAGGCAACAAGTAGGTATGTAGTCGGTGCAACTGCCTGACAACTGCTGAATGGACTGAATGCTGAATGGATGTTTTATCAAATGTGACATTATTAGCTCCTCTGATGGTAGGTGCCGAAAGTAGAGTTAAAATTAGCGGACAATAAAATATCGGGTTTTCTTAGGAAGGAAATTCTTAGTAACAGGGGGTGGAAATTGAGCCCTATAAAAGGTAATAAGCGGTCCCCCCTTTAGCCTGGGATTACTTTTATAGGCCTTTTTTTGAGGGTTGGAATTCATCAAGTGACTTCTTCCTCTCTGGGCGGAGCGGAAGAGAGTTTCAGACTTATATGACTAAAACCCACGTGTTCCTCCTAGTGCCCTTTGCGTTCCAGGGACGCGGTAACTCTTTCGAACAAATTCCGCAACCACTTTTATAGGCCTGCTGTAATACTTTAGTATGTAGCGAATATTTTTGAAATTAGATAATTCTGTGTAATTATTAGAATAGCGTTAACACCGTCTAACACTCATTTAGTTTTAATCTATGCAATTAGCACAGTGTGATAATGAGAAGCTTATGTTTTATTAATTTATTTATGTGATGTTCATGTTTAGGAGTAACTATGTACGGTTTTACTCACGTGCAAAATAAACATAAATAAATGTTGGTTCCGTACTAGTTTCGAAGTCAACCGGAACCCTTAATCATGAGCTGCTCACGCTGTGGAAGCGGACCGAACTTGCATAAAAGGCGTAAGCACACGCGCAATCATGGAAGCCTAACATGTGCAACGCAACATAATATTGTCGTCGCATCATCAGGTGCAGAGACGAGATAAATTGTATGGCTTATGGCAGACGTGATTGCCTGGGGGGTAACCATGATCTGTTAGAGCAGGAATGTTTTAATATTATTCCTAGAGTGGGAAAGTGACAGCGCTAGACAGCTCTCTAGCGCCATCTCTTACAATCCAGGGGGATTGTCAGTGCATGGATGAAGATGACATTTCAGAAAACGGGATAGTTCAGACTTTGCCCTTATTAGGGCGTACGTGGCTCTACTAGACAAAGTACCTACTTACTGTTAGCAAGCGATCCAATTTCTAACCGCGAAGGTACCTACTGTCCACTTGAAAGCACAGTTTTAAAAAGTATCTATCTATTTGTGTGCCGACTGTAAGCCAGTGTTACAGTCAGCCGCTAACTGTTTGCCAATTAGAACCACACCCTTTTTTGTTCAAAGTACTTATTCTCATTAATCTACTTCCAGCAACTGTCCCAACCTTCACATACGGCATCCAGATCGGCTGGCTATCTCCCATGGGGCCGCTGCTCAAATCTTCAGAAACGCCTGCGCGTGCGCCGCTGACGGACAACGACATCTCGTGGATGGCGGCGGCACTACCGCTGGCTGCCATTTGTGGAATACCCTTCTTTAGTTACGCATCAGATCGGTTTGGGAGGAAGATCTGCGTGATTCTGGTGTCTTTGCTGTCTTGTGTAAGTACCTAAGTATTTGGATTACAAAGGAGATGTTTGATTTTGGGCCACCACTATGTACAGTATATAGAAAAATAGGAAAAAAATAGGGGATTACCATAAAAATACAAATAAATTAATTCGAAGAAGAGTACAATTGTACTGGAATTATTATTTGGGGACGTTTTTTAATATGTTAACCCTTTTTTTCTGGTAGCCATGACAGTTGTGTTTGACATTAACATGAATTTGACAACTTTGACAGTCCTAGGTTTCGTGATGTGTGTGTGACGCAATCGAGTACAACACCTGTAGTTCTATTTCATTATAATTATAACGAAATCCAAGTATTTTCGTCTATAAACAACGTAGTTATGTTATGTAAGTACACAAGAAATGAACACTATGGGGTCAATGACATGCAACAGTTGTCAAAATGACATTTCACATAATTTCGATCCACCATATTTTTATGTGTTGTGTTGCTCTCCTTGACGAAGTTAACTTGAATGTACAATTAAACAAAGTAAAATTATAGAAAATTAACATTAAAAAACGGTTACTTTATTGTATATTTTAAAATGGACATTCTGGCAACGCATCACGCCAAACATGATTTTCGGAGTTTTTGGAAGTCTACTAATAAAGTAAATAGAAGGCCGGGCTTGCCTGTGAGCGTTGGTGGCAATACTGATCCAAAAAATATAGCTGAAATGTTCAAAAGCCATTTCACGGTAAATTCACCATTGGGACCATCACAGTCGGGACTTGAAGGTGTGACTCGGGGGCAGGAGCTCAGTGTAAGGTTTACGGCCAAAGATGTTAGAAAGGTTATCACGACCATGACCCGAGGCAAGTCTCCTGGCCACGATGACTTGAGTATCGAGCATCTTAAATATGCTGGCGTCCATCTTCCAAGGGTTCTGGCTATGTTTTACTCCCTATGTCTAGGACATTCATATCTACCTCCAGCTATGATGCGGACCGTGGTGATACCGATCGTGAAAAGTAAAACTGGTGATATAAGCGACGCCAACAACTACAGACCCATCTCTCTGGCTACAATTCTGTCTAAGGTACTTGACAGTCTGCTTAACACACTGATGAGTGGCTGTCTCGAGATACATGATAATCAATTCGGTTTCAAATCAGGACTCTCTACTGAGACAGCTATTCTGTGTTTGAAGCAGACTGTCAAGTACTATACTGATCGCAAAACACCAGTCTATGCGTGCTTCCTCGACCTTACGAAAGCGTTTGACCTGGTTTCCTATGATATCCTCTGGGATAAACTCAGCGACACATCCCTGCCAAGCGAATGCATTCGTATTTTCAAATATTGGTACGGGAACCAGGTCAACGTAGTTCGATGGTCAGGGACGCTGTCTGAACCATACAGATTGGAGTGCGGGGTGAGGCAAGGGGGGTTGACCTCACCAACGCTCTTCAACCTTTATGTTAACGCACTCATCGAGAGGCTGAGTAGCACGCATGTCGGATGTCACGTTGGTGGAGTTTGTGTAAACAACATTAGCTATGCGGACGACATGGTGCTGCTGAGCGCCTCGGTCTGTGGCCTGTCTAAGCTGCTCGGCATTTGTGAGGAATATGCTCTCAGTCATGGCCTGCTCTATAACACCAAGAAAAGTGAGTGTATGGTTTTTCGGGCCAGGGGCAAATGTCCAGATAGTATCCCTAGCATTCAGTTAAATAATGTACCGCTAAAAAGGGTTGATACCTTCAAATACCTTGGGCACCTGGTGACCTCTGACCTGAAAGACGATACAGACATAGAGCGGGAGCGTAGGGCGTTGTCTGTTAGAGCGAACATGATAGCTCGCAGGTTTGCACGATGCTCGAAGGAAGTAAAAAACATTCTTTTCGGAGCTTATTGCACCTGTTTTTATTCGAGCGCCCTGTGGGCTAACTATACTCAAAGACAGTACAACGCCCTACGAGTACAATACAACAATGCCTACAGGATGTTGTTGAGGCTGCCTCGGTACTGCAGTGCGTCGGGGATGTTCGCCGAGTCGCGCATTGACTGCTTCTATGCGACGATGCGGAAACGGTGTGCATCCTTGGTGCGCAGGGTCCGCGCCAGCTCAAACACCATCCTGAGGATGATGGCTGAGAGATTCGACTGTCACTACATTAACTATTGTTGTATGCTTAATGTAGTGACAATAACATAGCACATAATTGTTCATTATCTGTCCCTCTTTTCTATTTCACATTAAGTATTGAAATTCTGAATAATTGATAATTGTTGAATATTTTTTATATGAGTTATTATTTTTTAGACATGTAACATTTATGATTATTTCTAATTTTAATTTACTGACTTTGCCAATTTAATTTGTAATTAATAATGAAAATGTGTGTTGTGTTTTGTTTTATTTTTTGTTTATTTTTATAATAATTTATTTAATGTACCTAATGATATTGTATGATCCAACTTGATTGAAATAAATGAATTTGAATTGAATAGCTATATTTCCTTATAGTATACATGGTGCTGGCCCAGGCTCCATACATTTCTGAAACATCTCCTATAAGTAAATTAATAATCATAGCATTGCAATTCGGGGCGTACTGGTGTCAAATAATATACGTATTGTCGGTTGCAATGACTGTAATTATATAAAGCCGGGTCCGCTGCGCTGTGTTTTCGTATTTGCAAACAGGATAACATTGTTTGACAACCGAATAGGGGCGTGGCCAATGATAATATAAACTAAGTACTAGGCGTGGCCTAACAGTTTTGTTCGCAAAAACACAATAGCATGTTAGAAAATCGGAGCTGCGGACCCGGCTTAATGCTCAATCTTACACTAAAGCCGGGTCCGCTGCGCCGTGTTTTCGTGTTTGTAAACAGGATAACATTGTTTGCTAACCGAATAGGGGCGTGGCCTAACAGTTTTGTTAGCAAAATTGGCGCTGCGGACCCAGCTTAACATTTTTTGCTAACCGAATAGGGGCGTGGCCTAACAGTTTTAACGGCTTAAGCTTATACCTAAAAACATCGTATGAGGTTAGGCGGGTCCCACACTACAGCATAACAAAGCATTTTCCCTGTGAGGGGACGAGCTAGACTTCAATGACCCATGTTACAAGCAGTTTTTCGTGCCCAAATTATCTGTAGATACTTGGAACAGTCTTATGAGGAAAACTGTTGAGACAGACAGGTTTATTTTACCAAAAACAGTCTTTTTACATTTTGGTGAAACACAAAATCAAATCAAGAAAGACAAAGAATACACAAGTAGATCCCGTGTTTGAATGGGATAGAATGTAAAACTTCCTCACCACACGCTGGGAACAGAAGCGTGTTGTAAGATGCAACAAAACTTAGCATGCTGGGTGGTAGGATCTATACGGTCCTCCTGGCTAGTTACCACCCTCACATTAAAGTCCGGCGCCAAGCAGTTTACTGTGTTCCGTCGTGTGTATGTGAGAACCAGAGGGGTATAGGGAAATCCCTCTATACCTCTGTTAGGTACTTGGATTCGTGTGCTCCATCTTAGACTCTGTCTACCCTTAGCATCAGGTGCGAATAGGGTCAAAGGCGACCAAGTCAACTGATTATGTTAAGGTCCAGATATGCTTCTAGTCAAGGGCGGATTTGATATGTTGGCTCCCCTAGGCCTATAAAATATTGTTACCCCCTACTCGCTGTAAATCACGAAAAATTAAACAAACTATACGAATTAAATTAAGGGCTGATTTTTCAATCGTCAGATAACTTTTATCTGGGGAATTAGTTTGATGTTTTGACAGCTTTTGTATAGAAAATATGTCAAACCGTCAAACCGTCATATTTTTAGATGAAAAATATCTGAAGATTGAAAAATCGCCCCTAAAATAAAAAAAACAACGAAAGTCACTAAATGATAAAATTATCTCAATCAGTGTTTCAAATACTGATGCTTACCATTTCTATTTGTAAGTAACAATTAATCGTTATTCAAAAATTGTCTTTAAATCCAAATTTTGCCGCCCTAGGCCCGGTCCTACCTGGCCTATAGTGAAATCCGCCCCTGCTTCTAGTCTAACCAAAAATAGCTGGATTCGCAACCTAATTACTGGGCAATATCGATGTTTTAAAGTAAGAGCGGTTGTCAGACTCAGATTTCTATTTGAGTGCCCGTGACGATTGCAGATATTACCATGACAAACAATAAAGAAGAAAAAAAAACAACAATTCTGCCGTCCTATGTCTAAAAGATCTTAAAGTGACATTTTGTCAAATGTGAGTTTTATAAACTACGTAAAAGCGCAACATTTTCTCTATCGACCAGTTTGGTCCGTATTTTTCTATCATTTGTCTATTACGAGATCCAGAGACTTTTACTGAGACATTACCATAATCACAGACTAGATAGGGATACAATCAGACGGCGCACTCCCTAACAAAAAAATGGACATTTTGCTTATCTGTGGACCTCACATTTTCACTCGCAAATTTTTTACCTTTTAATTGTGGGCGTGTCAGTATTCGTCAAACTAACACGAACACAAGTCTTTTAAGCTGAATTTAGTGTATTTTAGATTCGAATACTGGTCTTTTGAGCTCTATATTTTTGCTATACGTAGCTCCTTACTAATTTACTGGTTCTTGTTGTATTTTAGAAACAGGAATATTATATAAAAAAGAAAAGAATACATTTTGTTACTGTAAAATATATTTATTTTTTTAATTTTACAACTTACTAAACCAAGCCGCGTAGGATAAAGTGGCTGGCACCGTTTTACTGTATACTCCAATGCAGTTCTTTACCTAAAACAAAGTAAATCACTGTTATTAAATTATTAATACCTTTAAGATTTTTATTTTAAAGATAGACGAGTGGAAAGAAGTGCAAATACCAGTTAAAAAAATACATAATATTATTTAAACAACTATGACTTATATTATATGTCATGGTTGTTAGATGATTTATTTGTATTGCTATTTACAACCTTATTTAGACACCTAATGCAAATATTTACATGAACTTGCCAGGAAAAGTAATGCTGTTATGCATTGAATGTTGAAAGTTTTATAATAATATCATCATTGCAACTGACTAAAACTATTGGTTCTCGTGACTCGACCTAGGTTTTAGTCTGCAGTAATTAAATACATACATACCTTCATCTATTTGATTTTTTTCAGGAACCAAGTGTTGATCATTTAATTTATGAAGCAATCTCACATTATTGTGACTGCAGTCCTTTGTATACATCCACTATGTTACTCCATTTGGAAATTTGATTATTATGTTTTATATTCTTTGTGAGGAAATTATTTCTAATTCCTTTTATCCGGTAAGGTGAGGCGTAGGTTATATTTAATGAATCACCATTCATTACAATGGCATCATCTGGAAGAGGAAAAAAGATTAATCAATAATGTTTATTCCATTATGTACAGTATTTTACATAATCATGTTCCTGCACATGCTTCTTATTCACACATAATTGCATCTTGAACTTTATTTAAATATAAGTTCAATTATTAAGACATTTTAGTCAAAAATACAAATAATGGTTGGTTGTAGTTTATTATTCACTCTTACACACATTAGTAGGTAGCACTCACCACCAATTATTTCACTAGCATCAGTTTAGTCACTCCGTCTTCCAGCAAACTTTTCATTGATGATTGAAAGACAGAGCTTTGATCACCGAGCTATTGGTAGTCCTTCCTGCATTGGAAACTTTTGAGTTCTGCGTTGAAAATTAAGTTCTTGCAGTTATTGAAAAGTCAAGCCCTGTGAATGTTCCAACTTGATGCACTTTAAGCACAAGAGTCCTATATTTCAAGAAACATGACGGCCTTTCCACTTCTCTGACAACCCACAGCACATCACTTATTGCACATAATTGCAGCTTTTCAAAGTACCTATATTACAGTAAGAATATTTAGAGGATACGCTAATTAAGTAAATAAATAAATTTTATTGATATTTTGTTAGTTAGTTTGACAGATCAGTCCATAGACTTCATAGAATAGAGATAAAAGTGACGTCATAGCATCAAAATGGCGTCACACGGCGTCAAAGGGGCGAAGTATGAGTCAGAGGGGATGAGGTAGTTGTCAGAGTGATTAACTGAGCCATAGAGACGACGGTCGAAAAATTTTCTTCGCAGTGAACCCCCCGTGACCATAATATATAATACCATACCATATTGTCGATGGTCAAAATTCAGTACAAAAAAAGCATGACATAAAAACAAAAACTTTAATTTTAAAAACTGTATTAATCCTGTAACTCATTAAAAGTTATACAATGAGTTTAAAGTAGCTCAATAATTTGGTATAATCAAAAACATCTGTATGTCTTCAGAACTTCTAGAGACAACACTTTCGACGTTTTTGCTCTTAACTCAAAATTAAGTTTAGTCATAGACATAAGACGGCAGAATTTCGTTTGTTGGCGTAATTTATTACGCGGAACCTTAATTCTTTGCAGACGTTTTGTCAAAGCAATTAATGAATTAGTCTTTTTACTTTACTTACCGTAATCTACGTAGTAATGATAGTAGGTAAATAGATAATAACGATGGCTTCACAACAAAGGCGTATAGACAAAAGTGTGCAAATTTTACAGAAGAAACAAAAAACTGAATAAAACCAAAACTAGTTGAATGTTAAGGCTGATTTATAAAGTATCCCGAAACGTAGAAGTGAACAAAACAAGTGTCAAGTTCAACTTTTCGGACGGACAAAAACACATCGGTAGCAGGGACAACTGTCAAATCGTGTTGTCATTCATTCTTAGTTCGGGCCCCGAAATAATCGTGTGTCCGTAGGTGATAGGGAGTAGGAAACGCCCGTAACTAAGGCCGAAACAACGGACTTCGTGCTTAGGGAGTAGACCCCCTGGCACGTATCCTACTCTCTATAACCTATGGACTAGGGTTTTCGCCCCGGGTACCCGGAACCGGGAATTCCCGGGAATTTTTAGATTTTAGGACCCGGGAATTATTTGGCGGGAATCCCGGGTACCCGGGAATTATTTGGAATGAAGAAATGATGATGAAAAATGAAGGGTTTGCACGCTTCCGAAGATTTTAGAGCATTTTCTGTCTCTCTCGCGGGAAACGGACATTGTACTGCGTGGTGTGAACTTAGAATGGGGTAAATGTATCGTGATGTCAGCACACAGTACTGTGTAGTCTTTGTCTAGTAAACAAATTCGAAACGCTTGTTTTTTTTTTGGTAAATGTTTCATTTGTAGAAACTATTCACAATGCTTATTTTTTTCGTAATAGTTTCGAGATTCATAATGAAATTATACAGGATGTAAACGAATTCGTTCACGAATTCCTTCAAATAGCGTGACCTAATGGTCACAGATTAGCCCTAAATGGTTTTTATTTTAAATATAAAATTAATGATTAAAAAAAAAGTTCTGTTTTCGAGCCTTTTTTGCGCCCCGAGTTAACCGACTGCAAAGAGCGATTTCGTGCTAGCCAGCTGTGTCACCGTGCTTTCATTCATTGATGAGTGGCGTCGAAATGTTCCAAAGTATAAAATTTTATTTAACATTTTTTCATTAATTCCATACTAGCTGGTTAAGTTTCGATCACATATCGCAGCCGCAAAAAAAACTATTATTTTTTATCTTTAATCAAGTTAAATCCCGTGCTCGGTCCTTACACCAGTAGTAGATCGTGTGGTTTTAAGGTATTGCACGAATTTGGGTACACCCTTTATAGTCATACATCCTATTGTTATTCCGTAATATTTTGCCATATTTAATGAAGAGAAGACTTTTTTCATTAAAAAAACTTGCGACGTCGCAATATAAATGACTGTAATTGTTCCTAGTTATTTTTTTAAATAAGTGTAAGATTTTTTATTTTAATAAGAAAAATCGAATGCCATGTTAGACAATTTATCAATATAACATGTTTAAAGTACTTACATAAGTTTCATGTTGAAATATACAAGAAAAACTATATTTATACAATTAAGATGAAAATTCCCGGGTACCCGGGAATTCCCGGGAATCTCGAGAAAAAATTCCCGATTCCCGGGAACTCAAAAAGGCCGGGAACGCGAAAACCCTACTATGGACATACGATTATTTCGGGGCCCGAACTAAGAATGAATGACTACACTCGGACGGGCGACTAATTTCGTTGACGGACTTAGGGTACCTCCAGTTTCTAGATAAAATATGGGGGTTTAATTATATTATGAGGGCTATAATAAACTATAGTATGCAGTAAAAACGAAAATGCGATTTTTGCGTGTACATCCCTTTTTTATCTTACATAATACTTAAGCAACTACGTATAACAGACTTGTATCTATGAATTAGGTACCTGAAACATCACGTTGTTGAAGGCAAATTCATATGCTAGGTAGTAATTAACATTACCTGTAACATTAATCAACTGTTAATGATAATTAACACGAAGTGCATTTAAGTTGGATAAGCGCATTTATGTAGTTGTAGTAGTAGTTTTTATAAGTAGTAGGTATCTAGTCAGGCTATTAGAGCGAGATTTTACTTTATTAAGTGAAGCTTTTTATACGAGTATGAACCTTATTGTTTTACAGATAATGTTCATATTTGTATAAGCGAATGTGAATAAGTGTTTTAAACGAATATGTTTTACACAAATATAATATTCATATTCGTATAAAACACTTACTTAGCCAAGTAAATTCTATTCTATTTCTGGAAGAAATTGCTGTAAGCGATAAGACCGCCGTTTGTACTGTTTTAATTAAATGTATTCCTTCTGTTTTATTTCTTTTACACTGAGTTGCAAGAAAGATACCATTAGGTGATCATTAACTAATCCGTCATTAAGAATAATGTTTCCATTAAATTAATGGTTATTGCATGAACACTAATTAGGTCGTAGTTCGTTCTTCATTTACTAATTATCATATATTGAAATCATGGGGAGTTTGACACATCAAAAATTAATTTCAATGGATAGTTAATCATTCCATTAAATTTAGCTTCTTGCAATAGACAGAAGAGGTTAATGGAGCATTAACATTCTAATGAGAGCATTAAAATTTAATGTAGGTACCTTTCTTGCAACTGAGTGTTAGTGTACAATAAAGTATATCTATCTATCTATCTATTCTAAGTGCGGTCTGTGAAATCGCGCCCTTAAGGTGAACGTGCACCTAGATGCACCGCATACATTCGCATACAGTGTACCAGGTTCTGAGGACCTACTCCGAAAATTTTACTACGAAGTTTCGGCTGGCAGATCGCATATTTTCCAACCACTAACGTTTTGCGATTTGACATTTTCTTTCGTTCACCATTCTCCGAAATATTAATTGACATCTAGTTCGTTGTTTGACAATACTTTGATCATATACTTATAAGTTCGATGTTCGTTGTTATTTTGTTTCGATCCGAAACTTCGATATTAGTTTTTCGGAGTAGACCTGATTTCAGAACAATCACCTGTAAAACTCGTATGGCACCAAGCATAGTTTTGTACCTATGTGTGTTGCAGTTGTTGTACGGTCAGCATCAAAAGTAGCTGAACATTTGAGTTTTTAAACTTGGCATTAATTAGAAAACGAATTGTTTTAAAGCAAAAAGTTTAATAGATACCTAGAGCTGCTAGATATAGCTCTAAGTATACCTTAATTTTTTTGCGTCTTATCAATTAGTTATCTAATTAATGCAAAGTTTAAAAACTTAAATGTTCAGCTACTTTTGATGCTGACCGTACCAATGCATTGGGATCCTCTCTAAGTCTCTACCCAACCCTCATCAATATAATTTTTATTTAGGTGTGATTAGTTACGGTTTACTTACGTGCACATTTCGGGACGGAACTCCACTCACGACCTTTCGAGTCGAACTCACGAGGTTCGACTCGCGACCTCGCCGCTTATTCAGCTCATGACTAAGTGCTCCGTTTGGATCCGAAACTAGTCGGGCAATCCCGAAAAATGCACATGAGTAAACAGTAACTACTCATAAATATATGTCTCACGAAAGAAATACAAAAATATTGTTTTTGTACAAACATCTTTAAGATGAATAATTAATCTTCATACTAACCAAATTTTTCTGTCAATTCCAGATATCCTGGACGATAAAACTGACAGCGATCATGCCGTCAACGCTCATAGCAGCCAGAGCGATAGGCGGTCTCGGCGCGGGCGGCTGTTTCGTGGTCGTGCCGGTCTACGTCAAAGAAATCTCCGAAGACACCTTACGAGGGGCTCTCGGGTCACTTAACATGACTGTGTGTAAACTGGGCGTGATCTTCGTGTATGTTGTCGGAATGGCAGGGACGTACAGTGTGAATCAGGCCGTATATTTGGCTGTTGCGTGTACGCATGTGGTTGTGTTTTGTTTTATGCCGGAGTCTCCGAATTATATGTTGAAGATTGGTGAGGAGAAGGTTGGTACTTTTTTTTTAGATAAGTACCTAATTAACTACTAGGAGACTGTGCCTATTAGTTGATTTATTTGAATGTGGGATGTATTACCCAGAAGTTAGTGAGTCTTCTTCTTTCGTATCAGCACGAGCTATATGAGAATAGCTCATGACGTGTTGAAAAGATTAGCCAGTCAGCAAAGTTGATAGCGGGGCTGACTGCCCAGGGTGCGCCGGACGTACTTAACTATCGTTACTAGTGGAGACTCTTTTCATGCACCCCAGTTAGTGGGTTTATTTATAATACGCAGTATGTGTGATGGGAGCATTTGACTTAATTTTCGTTAAAATATACCCTGGATATTTAGCTAGATATCATTAGAGGCAAACATAAAAATATACCGCGATTAGATAAAAATAGTAAAAATTAAACATCATAACATCACGCCTGTTATCCCAGAAGGGTTGGGCAGAGGTGTACAGTACCTATACTATATACCCTTGTTTCGCCGTGATGTTTAAGTCCCATCTAATAGGGGGCGAGCCTTATTGCCATCAACCGGACAGAAATCCAGACTCCGGGCTGCTACGGAGAATTTCAAATGGAAACACCCAATAGCCCTGCCCGACCTAAGGATCGAACCCAGGAAAAACGCTTACCAGCCGTGCTTGCGTCCACTAGACCAACGAAGCAGACACGATTATTTAATAGCAATAAATCATTTTAATGTTGCAAATGATACTAACTACACATTAATTAAAAAACGCAAGCTTCATGATCTACTCAACCAAGCCATATTGGAACACCGCATTATCCTTCCTGCACGCGAGTAAGTATGCAAAGTTTTATAACTTCCACCAAAAAACCACCATCGATACCTTTTAGAAATCGCATTGTGTAGAACAGGAAAAAAACAAGGCATACCTAACCATCGTGCCTTATACTCTGACCGAAATTATACCGTGACCAATCGTGATAAAGCCTATATTACCAGTTCGCCAGTAAGCAAAAGAATGACACTTCAGTATTTTACAGTGACAGTTCGTTCTAGTATTATTCATAACCCTAATTGGGGTGCATGAAAAGAGCCTCTACGAGTGACGACAGCTAGCCCCGCTACCAACCTTGCTGACTGGCTAATCTTCTCACCACGGCATGAGCTATACTCATATAGCTCGTGCCGAAACGAGATAAGAACATAACCCTAATCTTTTATGCATATGGAAGCGTATCACCATGCACTTCGGTTTGCGGTTATGCGTGAGGGAGAAGCCACACGATGCGGTGCGGCTCTGGCGCGGCGCCTGAGCGGTGCCGCTGCGGCTTAACACACACAAATTTCCATGGTATACCACACGATAACCGTTCCACACGGTGCGGTGCGGCACCGCGTACTACGTGTGCACGCTAATACGGCAAAATGGTCGCCGTGCGGCGGCACACCGCACTGCACCGTGTGGTGCTCCCTTAATGAGCACAGACAGGGCCTAATCGAGGATAATAGTAAGGTGATGGACGGGCAAAAACTCAGCTTTAGGAGGAACAAAGCTCATTTGATGTCATCATATTACAATTTAACAATGAGTTCTAAGGCGCAAGAGTCCCCCCCACCCCCACCCCTCCACTGGTTCATACATGTGAAGTTCATGTGCTATGTTAAGTTATATTAGCCTAGGGGCAGCCCAAACCTTAATACTTTGACTACTGCACATACACTTTTTTATCAGCCAGTACTGTGCCCTAGCGCACGCGCTGTTATATACGTGCCTTTTCATACAAAAAGTATACAAATACACGGTGTGTGTACCCGCAGTGAGCTCATAGCATTGCGGAAACACGCCGTCTGTATTTTCCCACAGTAAACGTGTTAAATCAAGCCCAAGCGCCTGATTCACTTAACTAAAGAAGTTCAGTTGCAGTTAAGTTTCGATGAGAACAACGCTTTTCGTATCGATCGCTGTCAGATTCGCTTGCGTGAACTTAACTCTACGTGCTCTACCTCTGGACTTCCGCTAGACATTACTTTTTGGGACAAGGGGCCATCCATAAATTACGTCACACGTTAAGGGGGGGGTGTTTGACGAAGTTTGACATCGTGTGACAAAGGGTGGGAGGGGTGCTAAATTTCGTGACGTCACATTTTAAAATCTAATATATCTAAGAATTAAATGGAAACAAAACTAATTTCGAATTTGCAGTTTTAATTTAATAATTTCTAGATGTAAAACTGCAAAATATGTGACGTCACACTGGGGGAGTCTCGCAAATGTGCCCAGCTGCGACAACGACGGGGGGTCAAAATATCATAAATTTCGCGTGACATAATTAATGGATGGCCTCCAACCGGTACAGCTTTGAAGGTCCATTCTAAATATTGGTGAAAGAATGTTTAAAGTCAGATGAGTAGTTTCGGAGATTGTCTTTTACATCCAAACTTACTTCTCATCTCTGTATAATATTAGTGTAGATTATAACATAATATTCATTGTTCCAGAAAGCCGCGAAGACTTTATCCTGGCTGAGAAACCTAGACAAGAACCACAAAATAGTGAAAGAAGAGCTGATGAAGCTGAAAGAAGAACAGAGACAATTTGAACAGACGGCGAAAGTTTCACTACTCAGTGTGGGTAATGTACGAACGAACATAGACTGTCGTTATGAGCACTGACGGAATAAAACGCTAAATACACTAGCTAGTTCAATTGCACAAGTTTCTGCAACTCAACTTTACTGTGGACATGCCCGTAGCAAATCGACTTCTGCGGCCTGATTCACGTAACTGAAGGTACAAGTCCGAGACGGGCTGCAAACTGCAACCGCAGACCGCAAGTCGCCATCGGAATAGCGCCTTTAAGGTGTGCACTTTAAAGGTGCTATTCCGACAGCGACTGCAACACTGCAACCGCAGACCGCAGCCGCAGATCGCACCGCAAGCGATACTACTTTTGCAGTTTGCAGTCTGCAGCCCGTCTCGGACTTGTACCACAGTCTACCTATATCTAACTCCTTACAGTCGGTCAACGTAGAACATTGTCGCAGAGCAATCGTGCGGGGGGTTGCGGGGTGAAGGAGCGGAGGTTATGTCCCGACTATGCAGTATGGCTACTCGGGACATAACCTCCGCCCCTACATAATTTTGACATTTCATAGGACCTGTCAAATGTATGGGCGTTGACCCACTGTATGTAGTAAGTAGGTACACTGTGCTTGTACCTTGAATCATTTCAGTTGGAGTGTAAGTAGTTGCTTTGCATTTTGACTTCTGCACATGCGTTTTTTTACTAGCCACTACTGCGGCTATACGCGCCGTTTATATTGTATACAAAAAGTATGCAAACACACGGTGTGTGCGCCCGCTGACTAAGCATAACATTGCGCAAACTTACCGTGTGTTTTCCCGCAGTGAACGTGTTAACGAACTGACTGCTGTGTAAAATAATTTCTCGGGCCTCGGCGCCCCTTAGGCCTTGGCGCCCAGATGCACTGCACCCCTTGCACCCTCGGGTATGACTCGCAGTCCATACTTGTGACGCTACACGTGTCAACGGCTGCACCAGAGCGAACGTTTACATTGCGTAGATTGCAAACTTTTTGGAGAAACAGCATGGGAGAGTCGCGACTCACTGGATTGACCTTGATGAGTCTGTAGCGTCATGTTAAGGTCAATTCAGAGACGGTTTTGCTCTTTATCTCCCACGATAAGTCCCGTCGAGTATTAAATTTAACAGTTTTTTTAAAGTTGTTTCTAATTGCCTTTTTTGTTCAGGGTTCAGCCTCCCTCGAACTAATTCCTGGCTACGGCCTTGTTCCTACACCTTCTGTATTTCGTGGTAGTAAGCATGCAAATTAATAATGGTTACAATGTGTCGATTGTGCTTAATTGGACGATCTACACTCTTTTGTCCGTTTATTGGTATATTTTATTGGTAATTCGGAGAAGGCTATATGCAGCAGTACATTGCGAATGGCAATTATCAACAGCGCTAGAGACTAGGATTTGCAAGGTTAAGCTGCGCTTGTCGAGGTCAGTCCGTGGATGGGTGACCATTTGTTACACAAAACCCCTCCGTACCTCGGAGAGCACGTTAAGCCGTCGGTCCCGTGTGATACGAATACCTATGACAGTCGTTCCGGGTAGTCAGAAGCCCGAAAGTCTGACAACCGGTCTAACCTTAGGATATCGGCATTGCCCAGTAACTGGGTTGCGGAGGTCTGATGGCAGTCGCTCCGTGTAAAATACTAGTATTCAGCCACATCTGGTTAGACTGAAAGCTGACCCCAGTCCCCAACATAGTTGGGGAAAGGCAGAACAGTCGGCTAAACTTACCTACTTTCATCATACGCCAGCAGGTCAAGTTACCCGAAACTGTCAAATTTTCCCAATCAACCTTGAACCTAATGCTTTCGCGATAAAGATGAAAATCTATTAAAGAAATTTGACAGATTGGAGTAGCTTGATGTGCTGACGTCTATACTTACTTGTATACAGTACCTATACCGTGTAATTGCTGCGACAAACAGCGGTAATGAGTGGGGGGGGGAGCATGCTTAACTGGCTAGGAGGTGCCTGAGCTGGGTTCGCACTCAGACGCCAGATAACCTAGAGACTACCCTGGTCGCAGGAAACATCATTCGGTCACAGTTGTCCAGCGCTTCAAGTGCTGTTGTATGCCATTGCTCATTGCCTAAGGTTTCGGGGGAAGTTTGAACCTTCTCGCTACGGCTTCGGGTAGAAATACAGAATAGAATCTCTTTCTAATCTTCCGTGCTCACTCCTGTCCAGTCCGTGACGAGAAACAACGTACCCAGTACGAGACGAATCTCTCTACGTTTACTAACACGCTTGACGCTTGCCTAGCGTGGTGAACACAAACATGAGCAATGTTTTATGACCTGGAATCACCGATAAAAGTAAAGGTCGGGCATAGAACTGAATAAAATAAAATGAGTAACTTAAAAACCGACTTCAAAAATGTTATAAGCGTCTTGTAATGGTCATATAAGTACCTACTTAATAACATTTACTCTTTTCTGAAGTAGCTAGGTGCCTTCAATTTCACTTAGGTTTCAACTCTTCGTAACAGCGTGGCTCTTAGTACAGACTTCAGAAAATGTTAATTTTATTATATGGCCATCAAACTCTGCTCATTATTCTGTACATTTTTTAGTATTGGTCCAACATTGCAATCGTAAAAAAAAAAACTGCTGGTCCATACAAATTAATCAATGTTGCTTATTGCAATGTATGAAACATCTTTTTCTTTACGATATCAGTTTTGGTCCTATTGTAAAAGTTGTACAGAATGATGAGCAGAAGACCAATTCTCGTAATTAAAAATGTTCAAGATATAGTTTCGATCTAGTCTCAATCTCATAAATATGACAAATGGTATTCTTGTTCGTTAACAAACAACGTCAAACGTGAGATTATATTGAAATGAGATTGAAGGTTGACTGAAGCCAAAAAAAGGGTATTCTGTTTACATTATGTACTGAGCCATTTTGACAAGTTGGAATTCTCATTTATTTCTAGAATTTTAGTATATGACTGTTGATATCGATAAGCTAACTAAATTGACATTATATCGAGAGTTCGGTCTGGTTTCAGTATCATCTCAGTCTAAGTGTCAGTCAAGTCAGTCACCAATTCATAATTGGAGTCTCGCTTGTGCCGCGTTCCGAGGCGGACACGTTTACGTATTGTTTCTATCGATAAGCGCGGCGCAAGCTGTCGCTCGTAATTACTCGCCATGAGTAATGAACTTGTGGCAAATGAGCTGCTGGCGTTCCTGCAGCAGAAGCTGGATGTGATGGACGAGGTGTCAGTTGTCCAGATCTGCGCAACGAACTTCAGCGAGGATGACATAGCTGCTGCCAAGCTGTTGTTGTTCAGTGTGCTGAACAAGCGCGACCGGATGGTGTCCCGCCGGCGTGACGGGACTAAGAAAAGTCTGCAAGACATCAACACGCTGTTCAAGGAGACCGACCCTGACGACGTGCCGACGTTTGTGGCGAAGGAGCTACACAAGCTGCCTCCCGTCACGTTCGACCACGTCGATGTAACGAGCCTTCAAGGACATAGTTTTTCTGAAGGCCAGTCTCGCGGATGTGCACTCGAAGTTAGATGCATCCCAAAACACTGTCGCCGATTTGCGCAAGGAAGTCAGCGAGTTGCGCAACAGTGTAACGGTAACTAGGTCACCAGTCGATGCATCTAATGTAAACACGCGTCGCGGAGCCGGCCTCGCGATACATCGTCGTCGAATTCCGCGTCAGCAGTTTCGTCGCCAGCACAGCCGTCGATTGCTGAGCCTGCAGTGCGCCCCGCCTGCGCACCCCGCAGCCCTGTGCCCCTCAACGCGGCCGCACCGCGCAGCGCCGCCCACACCCCTCGCCCCGTCCCGCTGCCAGTGTCTGCAGCCCCGGCGAAATCTCTACGTAGGGATTTCGCTAGCGTCACCGCTAGCGCCCCTGGCGTTTCTAGTCGGAAGCCTGTGCCAGAAAAGGTGCCGAAAAAGGCTGAGGATGGTTTCGTGACGGTGCAAAAGAAGTGCCGTCAGAGAACCAACAAGAACTGCTGCGGCACGGCTCCTGAGGAGCCGAACATGACGTTTCGTGCCGCGATGCCGAACACTCCGGTGTATATCTCCCGCATACACTACACCACTAATGCGGAGGACATCGTGGAGTACGTACGCCAAAAGGCCAAGTCCTTGATGAGAGTGCAGCTGCTGGAATCACGCCGTAACGCCAACTTCAAGGCGTTCGTGGTGCGAGTACCAAAGTGTCTTCTGCACCTCGTCATGGAAGAGAACTTTTGGCCGAAGGGAGTGGTGTTGCGTCGCTTCCGCGGACAAGTGCCATATGACCACACAATGACATAGTGCTCAAGTGAAGTTTTACTAACATAGGCTTAAGTTTCTATACTAATACAAATGTATTATTATAATTATATATATCTATGGGCCTAAGCAGCCTGATAATAAAGAATTTATTATTATTATTATATTATTATAATTTAATCTCAGTTCGGTCAACCCTCAGTTTTACTTCAATAGGTACTCTAACTTACTAACAAATTATCGTAATCAAATGAGCGTTCCTAAATAAATTAATCTTATACGTATTATGTAATGCGAAATAAAATGGCATTGTTTTATCTTAAAACAATACAATAAAAGTGAGCTCAACAATCTCGTATTATATATTTATAAGTAGATAGTTATTTACTACAAGCAAATAAACTGTATATAATTAAGTTATGTAGGTATTATAATTCTCATAATATCAACTTTGCTAACGCAGAATGTTATTATATTTACAAAGATAAGGATAACATTTGCTGAGTTCTAACATTGTAATTAAAATGTGGGTAAAGTTACCACTTATCAAGATAATCAGATAACCCCAGCAGTATCAGGCATAGAGTAGACCAGTTAAAAGAAAGAAAAAAAAAAGAAAAATGATTTATTTTGGACTTACACAGGCAGTTACAGAAACAAAAACAATATAGTTACTAAAAAAAAGGATACAAATTATAAGTAACTACCTGCACGAGGCCAAAAAAGGCTCCTATCTCAGCATCATGCTGCGACATTAAAAAAAAAACAAAATGCCGAAACGCTGGTTTAGTTAACCTCTTCCTGTAGCTAAGACAACCACAAGTGACTGGCCAGAAGCAGTTTCCATAAATGTCTAGTGCCCGCACTGTATCGTAGGAATGTAGGTAGATAGATGGTGGTATTTAAATCAATAATAATATTACTACGGTCACCAAATCACTGATTAAGATTATGGCACTTCTATAACTATTCCTATAAGTATGTACTAGCTTTTGCCCGCAGCTTCGCTTGCGTGAAATTTTGAGCCCGTTAAGTGACAATTTTCCATACAAACTTTCATCCCCTATTTAACTCCCTTAAGGGTTGAATTTCGAAAAATCCTTCCTTATTCCTTGTCTAATTATAAAGGGAACCTCTGTGCAAAATTTCAGCTTTCTAGGTCCAAGGGTTTGGGCTGGGCGTTGATGAGCCAGTCAATCAGTCAGTCAGGACTTTTCTTTTGATTTGTATAGATGAAAGTAGCAAAAAGGGATATTTGGGTGAATATTTAAAAAACATTAACAAAAATTAAGAACGTCATTATCATCCAAAAGTTAAGAATGCAGATGTTTAGAACTCCAATTATTATAATGAAAACTCAAACTATACGACTGCCGTCAAGCAATAAGAAAAGAATAAAAACAATCTCATCATCATCATTCAGCCGAAACACGTCCACTGCTGGACATAGGCCTCCCCCAAGCATCGCCACTATCCATGTTGTGCCACGCTTGGCAGGCGGGTTAGCGATCGCAGTATGGTTGTTAAAGTACTCAGAGAACGCTGCTGCCCATCCTCTAGTGAATCCCTTAGTCGCCTTTTACGACACCCATGGGAAGAGATTGGGTAGTGCTATTCTTTACGTCCGTAAAGAACAGCACTACCCCATACGCACGTACGTAATGCCTTCCTGCGTTACTAATATTACGCAACGTACGTAATATTAGTAACGCAGGAAACATTTTTTTTTTGTTTTTTTTAATGTTATCCTAATAATCACCCATTTACACTATGTTCAGCCCAGCCAAAAACGTCTCAAAACTGAACTTTTTTATCTGTGTCAGTGCTATGCGAGTCCGTTTTTTAGGGTCAAAATACACGTCCGATACTTGCTTCCGGGAGCCGGATCCGACTATCTGATCGGATTCATGAAATACACGTATGATTCTCGTGTCAGATTTGTTCTGGACGACGACGACGCCCGTACGATGCTTACGATTCTGACATCCGATCCGATAGTCTGATCGTACGTGTAATTCATGTCCAAACAAATGTATGATGCGGAGGCCTTCAGATAGTCTGATCAGACTATCGGAACCGACTATCGGAGGCAAGTATCGGACGAGTATTGTAAATGTGTCTGAAAATCGTCGGTACCTACGCCCAAAAATGTGACATGTGCACAAAAAAATATAGTAAATTTTGAGCAGAAATTACACTAAAAAACTATTTTTATCACACTATAAAAACAAGATGTTTAGCTAGCGTTTTGAATTTTTAGATTTTTCTTAAACTTAGGTATTAGTTATAAGATAAAACAGTCCGCTTCCTGAAAAATTGATAAAATCCACAAGTGGCAAGTGCATCGGAGATATGCTAAAATAAATTTAAAATAAATAAGACTATCCCAAGTTCCACAAAAGAAATGATTTTGTAAGTTGAAATTTAAAATGTATGACAAGTAGCTTGTTAAGCTGTACGTGGTTGCCCCATACACTGTAGTCTTTTCCGCCAACCCACCATACTAGCTTTTATTCAAATTATATTGAGGTTGGCGGTCTGGTGACTAATGATAGTAAGACTGATGTCGTACTAGCCAAATGTGGCTGAAGTTGAACCCACCTTCAGCAGTATTTGACACGGTAGATGTATATTAAACCTTTTTTATCTTGGGAAAATCCTCATGGATGCCCTCCGCCCTGGGGAAAGCGAAGTGTTATCTCACTCTCTCTTACCGACTAAAAACCCACGCTGTTCTTCCTTTAGACAAACGGTCTAGGTCACGGGATTCGCTATAGCATGCACCTCAACCCCGGCAGGTCTTGGTCCGCCAGCTTCGGTCAAACCTCTCCTTTTGTGGGACCCTGCTCCATTGCTCCACGACGATCCAAGAGGCGCGCGCGAAAACCGTAGGTATATTTAACCTAACCTAATTAAAAAAACATGTCCACAGTCCGTGACCACACTACATTCTCGGCGCTCCGGATGACGCTGGTCCTGATGGCGATGCAGACGCTGTCGGGGTGCTTCGCACTCATGAACTACGCGGCCGACGTATTTCACCGTGCGGGGACTACGTGGAGCCCTAACACGCTCGCGCTCTTCGTAGGCTCCTTGCAACTGGCTGGGTCGTTCTTCACTACTGTTTCAATTGAGAAATGTGGTCGAAAGGTGAGAAAAAAGAGTTTGTATTTTACCTTAAAAAATAATAAAGCAGTGATAGTGAAAGATTAGATAGATTAATAATAGAAAATTGTGGACAGTCTCGTAAGATCATTTTCCAGTAGGATGACAACGATTAAGGTAGCTGGTCAACTTATTGCTACCCATCTCAAATCAGAAGCCCAATTCTCGTAATTAATTTGAAGTAAGACTGAAGGTTGTCCGAACTAAGATTAAATTATGAATAGAATAAAAAAGTGTATTCTGGTACACTTAAAGTTCGGTCCGGTTTCAGTATCATATCAGTCTTATCTCGATATAATGTAAATTCAGTCAACTTAAAATCTATTACCGATAACATACCGATATCAACAGTCATAGACTAAAATTCTAGAAAAAAGTAAGAATTCCAACTTGTCAAAATGGCTCAGTTCATAATGTACCCAGAATACCCTTTTGGCTTCGATCAACTTTCAATCTCATTTCGATCTCATTTCAATATAATCTCACGTTTGACCATTTACCATTCATTCACCATCACCATTTGTCATATTTATGAGATTGAGACTAGACAGAGACTAGATCGAAACTATATTTTGAACATTTTTAATTACGAGAATTAGGCTTCAGTTCTTTTCGATTTCTGACGTTTCTAGTACCTACTCCAACCTCAGTTGGTCCGGAAGAGTCTTTTAATCCTTAGAAATAGGATCGATTGGCATCATAAAAATATTTAGTGAAAACTGCCCGTTTTCTCGCGGGCTGTTAATTTTTTTTCAAAATTTGTAAATCTGTTTTTAAACTTTCGCAATTTGTACACATTGTGACAATATAGAATCGGGTTTACTTGCGTAAAAAACTTTTTTTATCCAGACGTTTCGGCCGAATTACATCGGCCGTGGTCACGGATAGACTCGGGATAAAAAAGGTATTTTGTGCCTCTTAAAAGTTTTTACGCGAGTAGACCCGATTCTATATTTTTACATTTATAAATCTATTTATATTGCAAAAATATGGACAGTCTCCTAAGAACGTTTTTCTGTTGCAACAACGGTTAAGGTAGCTGCCCTCACTACCCCATCTCAAATTACCACCCTGCATACCTAATCATATATGAGATGAACAGAAAATCAATACCAGTTTTAGAAAAAAAAAACACGGGACGATTATTTTATTTATATCTTATCTATTTCACACAGACACGACACCTATAATTTTTTAACAAATTCATTCCAATCACAAAATCCGTTCTCATCAGTGTTGCACCAGTTTAATTGCATAACAATTCTGCCAGGAGGATTTTCCAAACACAATTTAGTTGCATCTCTTATCTGTGACCAAGTTGCATACACATATTCTATTTTCAAATAATCATTTTTACCATCTGTCCATCTTTGAAAGACAACTTTCCCGCCTATAGGATATTTCTCGTAATGATTTGGCAACCTATTAAGTTGTTTTAATCTTAAACCCAAAGTGGTCGTCACAGAGTTTATATTATAATCATGTCCTACTATCATCATTAATTTTGGCATTTTGTTATAGTTTTTAAATGTTTTGGTTAAATAATTCACTAATAATGCACCGATGTCGTCTGCCACTGTTGAGTACCTTATCATTTGATCTTGTCGCCCTATGTCAACCAATAGTTTCCATGTCTCCGGGGTTGTTATTTGTCCCCAGCCAATGTCTTGTAACGGCAAGCCATTATAATAGTTCATAATAAATGAGTCCACAGCAGAGTTTGCAATTCGCAACGCTCCATTGACCCACACTTGTTCCCCAATCTTATACGATATCGAATCATTCAGTTCAGTCAAATCACAAATCGAATGCTTCTTACAAGCCTCTGATTCTTTTATATCCAATATTTTATTCAATTCTGAATATCCTGCTTTTAGTTTTAAGTTATTTTGTATTTTTCTGTATATTTCTTGGAACACAAATTCTTTATACGCTTCAGTAGTGTTGTGTATAACAGGTTCAAAATTAGGATCTCGTTCTACGGTATTTTTGTGATGCACCGTGACGTTGCAATGATTAAAAGCCGAGTCGAGGAAAGCTCTTGCAGTCGCCTTAGTTCTCTGCGCCGTATTCGCGTAAACATAAACTGTATCTTCTTTGGGACAGCCTTCGGGAAGGAACTGTTCATTTTTAAACCATTGTGAAAAATATTTGCCCATGTATCCTTCTAGTAGTGCTCCTTTTGGTGTCAGGAATCCCAGCTTGCCATCCAGCTGGGGCCATGGTTTCGATGAATATGAATGTAGTTCTGTTCCTAACGGATATCGCACGTTATGACGACCAAATATCAATACTTGTTTCAGTTTCAGCTTTTCCACATCCACGCCTCCGCATAACACGAACGATAAAAACAATAAAAGTAGTTTCGACACCATTTTATTTATTTTTTTACACTGTTGAATACTTTGTAAAGTTGAATGAAAACTCGTTTATTTTTTTAAATATTGTATGAGTATTTGAATCATATTCGAATAGATCTACGCATGTCTGTAGGTAAAACGAGACTGGTTGATTTTTATTATATTCGCGTTACGAAGAACTCATGTGATTAGCGCGACATTTAAGTACTTACTTTAAATATTATTAATGCATTCTTTGGATGATAGGAAACCTGCTGAGCCAGATCATAAAATTATCCGTATAGGATAACATTATCAGACTGGTTTTGACTCGGAAATAGAGTACGCAAACAGGTAGGCGCGAGAGTATTAACATAATTACATTTTGACAGATATCGGTAAAATGTATACACGAGGTGAACACTAGATAAAGTTTTTAGGGTTTCTTACCGAAATACAGTACCTTTGTTAACTAACGAAAGGCGTTCCTGCTAACCAGCGATAACATAGCGTCCGTAGTATACAAAAAAAAAGTTCCAACCAAATCAAAAAATAATAAATTGATACGTAAAAGCAACGCTTACTGTACCTGCACACTTGTCTATCAATTTGGAAAACACGGGAACATCACATTTAATCTATCTTAATGATGGGTAATGGAAAAATTTCGGAATGAAAAGAAAAGAAAAAATGAAATATTTCCAATATTTTTCCAATTTTTCAAATATTTTTCAAATATTGGAAAAATTGGAAAGTCAACCAAGATCAGAAAATAAAACAAGATAACAACTTTTTATTTTAACTTTTTATCAAAATACCTTTCATTTTGAGGGTTTCGTAGCTTATTACTAAGACTTATTTATTATTTTTCTTGAAGACTTCAATGGTTTTTATTTATTCTTTTTCTTGAAGACTTCTATGATTTGTTGCATAAGATTATACCGTTCATCACCGGTATACCGGTCAAGTTCATGCGAGATAAACTTACAAAACATTAAATTTGAAATTCTAATGTTCTCATTTTCTTCCGCACAGTTCTCTAGTTCTGTCATCACTGCCGCATCGCAAAACTGTTTTACTGAATTTGGGGTTTGTTTCTGGGATTCCTTAACTGTATAATCCGGACTAGACCAACGTTGAGCGTACTGACTGTACTCATCTGGTTCTGATATGTACGTATCACTCCTAGGTAAGCTGCAATTTGTGGTATTGTCGTTTCTGGCGACTTCTGAAAGCTTCTTTTTTTTTCTTGGAATGTAATTAGCATTTTCAGTGAATAAATTTTCTGATTCATTACGCATGTTTTCCCAACCCACGAATCGGTTTTTATAATATGAATCGGGATTTACCGGATTTTACTGAAATATCGGTGTTTTTTAAAGCCGGGTAATCAATAATCACCAGTCGATTGATCGTCTCGCGGAACCTTTATAGCAAAGTCTGATGCAGTGTTGCAAATAGTTGAAAGACTTGTCCACTGGACTGGACTCAACGTCTACAACCGTAAAGAAACAACTGTAAAACGATTTTTGTATAAACATTTGATCTAAAGTTAAATATATAAAAAAGTTCTAAGCGCTTAAAATATATCTGAATCCTATACTAGAAAGCCACCAGCCACGAAAACGATATTTTTCCACTGAGAGTCACCCCTCAGGTCTCACGACCAGGGAGACTGAGCGAAACTGGCAACACTGATTGTCCCGCAGATTGTCCCGCAGATTTTAGTTTATGGTAAGTTCGTAACGTAATTGCATGTAATCTATGTTCGGGGATTCCCCGTTATGTGTGTTTAGTAGGGAATAGAGAATTGCGTTGCGTTTCAATATTTAGTTGGCTGGCATTCATTTAGCTTCGGAGTATTTGTATTAGTGTTATAATAAGCAAGTGATGTTATATTTGATTCTGAAATCATATTGGTACTTGTTAATGAAATAATTCTTGTGAGTTTGGGACAAAAATGGGTCGTAATAAGGACACTCCAGTGTGGAATTCGTTTGAAAAACGGAATAATAGTGTCTTTTGTAAATATTGTAACAAAATGTTTCGATATGCGAATGTTACTCGTATGCGGTCTCATATTGCAAATTGCACGAAATGTCCACAAGATATGAAAATTTTAAATGTTAGCTTGACAAAAGAAGCCGATTCGTGCATAAGTTTGCCTTCTACTTCTTCCGCCGTGTCTTCAGTAGCAGATTGTTCCGTTAGTAAAAAAGAAGTCGATAAATTGATCGCCTTAGCAACTACAGTATCAGGATCTCCTATCTCTTGGGTAGAACATACATTATGGAAAAAAGTATTTTCTGCTTTAGCGCCATCCTACACATTGCCAACACGAAAAACTTTAACAGCTTACGTGGATAACATTTATGATGAAATGAAAAAGAATCAAGATAATAATTTGAAATCTCTTTCAACACTGCATCTTCAGCTAGATGGCTGGTCCAATATAAAAAATGAAGGTATTATACATTTTTTAGTCTCCACACCTGCTCCTTTACTCGTAGACTTTGTAAACACGCTTGATAATCGTCATACATCAGAGTACTTGACTACAGAGATTTTTAAAGTGATGAATCATATTGGCCCCGAAAAGTTCTTTGTGTTAATAGGTGATAACGCAAATAATGTTCAAAGAGCCCTGTTGAATGTAAAAGAATTATATCCACATATAATCACATTACGTTGCACAGCACATACATTAAATTTATTGGCAGATGATGTTCTAAAGATTAATATAATTAAAACTATCATGAAAATGATAGTCGATGTAGTGAAGGAAATAAAATACAGTCAAGTACTCTCGTCACTCTTTACGAAAATTTCAACTGAAAAAAACTGCAACAAGAAATTGAAACTACCAGTCAAAACTAGATGGAGCAGTGTACATGACACGCTGCAAGTGATGAAATTTGTCAAACCAGCAATGCAAACGTTGGCAGTGCATGAACGAGCACAGTTGTCGTCAGAAAACAAATCACATTTGTTAGATGAAAGATTTTGGACAATGACAAATGAAGTTGCAGCAATTGTAGAACCAATCGCTGTTAGCATCTCCCAACTAGAAGGTAACGATTGTTTAATTCAGAAAACAGTTCCTGTGTGGAATACCTTACAATTAAAGATATCAGAAGTTTTTGCTCACACTAATATTATCAATGATGAGGAAAAGCAAACTCTACTTGACAAAGTTGAATCTAGGAAAGGAACAGTTCTAAAACCCATCCATTTTGCTGCATGTTTGCTGGATCCTAAGAATTGTGGTGATAACTTAAGTAGTGAAGAAGATGCTGCAGCAATGAATTTTATAGATGAACTAGCAACGTACTTAAATATTGAAAATATAATGGTGGAAGTATCCGATTTTAAATCAAAATCTAACTTTTGGAGCAAAAGATTTGTGTGGTCGCCAGTAAATAATGTCACCCCACTTTCTTGGTGGCAAGGCATATGTAAATGCACGAAACTGAGAAAAGTGGCTGAAGTTATTTTCACGGCTCCTGTAACGTCTGCCGCATGTGAACGTTCTTTTAGCACAATAAGTGGAATTCACACAAAGAAGCGTAATAGACTGCTGACGGAGCGAGCTGAAAAAATGGCTTTTATTGCATATAACTGGAATATGGAAAATGGAAATAACGATGATTTGTATATTCACAATGTTCAAGAGGACGATATCAGTCCACCAACTGAAGATTTACTGTTTGTAGATGCAGACAATGTACAAAATATTGATGACGATTTCTTTTATGATGATCATGATTCAGATTTGGATTCAGATTAACCATGAGTTACGTGATTATGTGTTTAAAGTAAACCACTATACATGAATCTGTATTATATATAGCTTTGCACATTTGTTTTTTTTAAATAACATGTAAAGCCATTCAACCCTTTGAATTTCAACTTAATATAAACCATATTTTCTATTTACTATTTCATTTAAACTAATAATTTCAATAAAAAGATATTTTCCCATTATTTTTCCAATTTTTCAATTTATCAGAAAAATTAATTGAAAAATTTCAGAGTTTTGAAAGGGGAACGCCCATAAAATGCCTGAAATGGACAGAAAATACGAATAGTCCTTAATTCTAATTAGAATTAAATATGCATAATGAATAATTCTCAAGTTTGTAAACGTAGGAGGAAAATATAACGATCTTTAAAATATTTCGCTTGATATCCGTCTAATTCATTCTTATTTTTTAATGGACAACTGTGTTTAATCTGACATGTGTAATCGACATTCAGCCAAACAAGAATTTTCAAATAATTTATCGAAGTATTTTATAGAATTATTGCACAGTTATCGTTCATTTAGAATAATTCGACCTAATTATAACGTTTATCTAATGAAAGTAATATTATATGCATGTCAATATTAATTAAAATAAAATTATTTTCAAATAAGAAAAAGTATCGTAGGCTGCATGGATAACATGTCCTTTGCCTTACTGACAGTTTGATATTGATTACTGCATTTCATTTTTCCGTTGAATTGTGGTTTTGAATTGATCGATTCACATTTTGCGTTTGCGACTTGAGTATAACTTAATAGGATATAATAACGACGACTTTGGCCATTTTTAAGGATTTTGATTTTACTTCTGCACACGTTACCCCTTTTCGAACTCGACTTAGATTGAACCCGCCTTGACGACGACTCGGCTTTTTGACGACGGACCTGGACCTGCTTTTTATACGACTCTGCTATTGTTTTGGACTCTTACACCGTGTACATTTAAAAATGGATGGAAACGTACACTGTGTTAATTGCTATCTCGATCTTACAGCGATGAGACGTAATGTCGTATCAGAGCAAAATGATGAAGTACGTCGTTTAATACAGGCATGGATAACACCATTAGCTGTAAGTATATTCATTCCATAGTTTTTGTGAATAATTATATTGAACTGAACGCACTGACATTGAACAATTAGTACATTGTTTTTTGTTCTTTCTCACAGGTTGAACCAGGTAGTGTTGTTTGTGATGCATGTCTTAGATTAGCGGTTCACACTATCACCGAGACACCTGGAACCAGCCGGCCAGGTAGACAAGTAGGCCACCAACATGTGTGCGTTTGCTGTGGACAGTCTGTTCTACGACAACGATCACATGTTGTAAGAAATAGCAGTGATCGTGAGAGGCACATAATGAATGTAGTAGCACACAGAATCCAACCACGCCAGGTAAGTTCATTCCTCTGCCCTAATTCTGTGTAATTCCCTCTTATCCCGTGCAAATAACGTCACTATCATGTCTTTTAAAAACTTATCACAGAGTACTTTTTTATGCATAGGTTTTCGTTCATCGAGCTTGAAGTAAAACAAAACCAACTTTTACTTTTCATTTTGCTTGCAGCTACGTTCTTCGGATTTGATCTGCCACCCATGTTGGCAACGATGCAGCCGGGCTACCTCACCCCCTACTACTCCTTCACCAAGCCCGAGTCCGGTACCCAGTCAGGCAGGTAGTTTGAATATACCTCTACATGAAGAACCTCCTCAAATAAGATCCAGCGTACTGTTACCTAATTACGGAAGAGCAGTTGATACTCAAAGTCATTGTTTCTATCCAGGATGTAATATGATTGATAGACATGTGGTACCACTTTCATTAAGGGTGTGGCTCTTCAAGGACTACAAGTTTTATATACCAAAGAATTCAAAAATATGTAGTCATCATTTGAATAGTGACTTTTGGCATGAACTCCCTGCTTTGGAAGATATGAATCATGAATTCACTGTGGACCACATTGAAGACTTTGCATCATTTGTGAATTATGAATGTCGTGCTTTGGACTTCGAAAATATACACTTAATGGAAGAACATATGGTGTGGTACTTTTTAGGAATGAGTAGAAATAGTTTTGGTACTCTAATGGGAGAGGTGCCCCGATTGGCGCAAATGCATAGAGGTTCTACTGCCCTTGGAGCTTACCTGATGAAATTGAGAACTGGAGATTCTGATGAAAGATTATCATCTCTTCTACAAATACCGAGAAGTACTCTGGAACGTCTAATGGCTAAAGCAAGGGAAAAACTGCATCAAGATTTTGTTCCTATGAACCTTGGAATTGGACATATAACAAGAGAACAAATAGCAGCAAGAAACCTTGTTCTACCAAATGGGCTGTTTGGCGAAGTCGACGGAATAAGGAAGCCTGTCGTAATTATTGATGGAACATATATCTATGTACAAAAAAGCTCCAACTATTTGTATCAAAAAGAGACATATTCTCTTCACAAATATCGAAACCTTGTGAAGCCATTTTTGCTTGTTTGCTCCGATGGCTATATAATCGATGTGTTAGGCCCTTATCCAGCAACAACTTCCGATGCTCAGATAATGATTAGTGAATTTGATGAACCCAGTAAGCCATTGAGACAATATTTTCAGGATGGTGACGTATTCATTCTTGATAGAGGGTTCAGGGATTCCATTCCACTTTTGCAATCTTGCAATTATAGTGTTCACATGCCATCAACACTGCAAGTAAATGAAATTCAATTATCCACTCTGGAAGCTAATAAAAGCCGAAGAGTTACTATTTGCCGCTGGGTTGTGGAAGCCGTAAATGGAATATTCAAGCAGCAATTCAAATTATTTCGCCAAGATTTTTTTAATAGAGCTTCGAGACATTTAATGGTAGATTTCTCTATAGCAGCAGCATTAATTAATAGGTTTTATACTAGAATAGTTGACAGGCCAGATGCTGTTGATATTTTGCAAATAATACATCAGAATATGTATACAGAAAATATACTAGCTGATTATGTGATCACAAATAATTTGAATCGTCGCAGAGCGCAATTCCAAAGCATTAATATAAATCCTAACAATGTTGCTGATTTCCCACAACTGACATACAGCGAAATGGTTTTGTTGGCATGTGGTACGTACCAAATAAAACAGGCTCGCTCATACTATGGCGAGCACACACGAGCGAATGGTATTTATAAGATTGAAATATGTAGGGAACTGGATAACGAATTAGTTGAGCATTTATCTCTTCCGGGTAATTGCTTTTTACTTCGAGGAAAAATACAAAGCAGACATATTTCTCAAAAAATATATTTTGTTTATATAATAATTAACAATTCCTTATCAGGGATAAGGGCTTTACAGCATCGCTATTGTAACTGCCTCGTGGGACGGCGAACAGTTGGTACCTGTGCCCATACTATGTCAATAATATGGTACTTAGCATGGGCCCGGTACCAACCCAATATCAATCCTCCTGCACAGTTTCTTGATGATGTGTTAGTGGTTTTTAATGATGATTAAAACATTTAAATGCAGTTTTGTTTATTAATTATTGCGTAATAATCTTAAACCTTGACTTAACCTATATTTTAGAAAAAGATGTTTGGAACAAGTTTTGCCGAGTTTTTTTGTAATTATTGAAAATGATATGGGTTCCCTACGACTTATAGTGCAATTTGGCGTATATTTCATTGTTGTTCATTTCAGGCATTTTTTTATGTGGCTGATGGGCATTCCCCTTTTCGGAAAATTACCCATCACTAATCTATCTACGCTACTATTTCAGGCCATTTTATTTCTTTCGTTTTTTTTTAGTTTTTTTAATTTCATTTATTAATAACGTAGATTAACGAGTTTAAGGGAACGCCCTCTGTTATTTTATACAGGGTGTTACCGAATTCGTGTAATTCCTTAAAACCACATCTACAGACCCCGCACGGGATTTAGCTTGATTAAAAATATTTTTTTTTCATGCTGCTTTGTTATCGATCATATCTAAACCACCTAATAAGGATTCAGTAAAAAACATAAGGTTTTTTTTTTGCTAAAAATGATTTTATTTCTGTGAACATTTCGATGCCACGCATAAATTAATAAAAGTACGGCGACACGGCTGGCAGGAACGACTAACGCGATATCACTCTTTGCAGTCAAGATTCAGAAATTGAAAACCAAAAATTTTTTTTTTTTGTTTTATTGTCGAAAATTCCCATTTAGGGTTAATCTGTGTCACCAGTAGATCACGCGGTTTGAAGGAATTACACGATTTCGTTAACACCCTGTATACTGTATATCGGTTGACCTTTTACCCAAATTAATACCTTTTCTTTTTTTTATCGTGGGGAAATCCTCATGGTTACCCTTCGCCCGGGGAAGACGAAGGGTTATGCCGGACTCTTACCGGCTAAAAACCCAGGGTGTTCCTTCTTCTGACCCTTGGCTGGGGTCGCGGGATTCGCAGCTGCATGCACCACGGCGGGCCTCGATCCGCCAGCTACCCAAATTAATACCTACTAAGTACAAAAAGAGCATTTTGCAAACTAATCTAATTCAGTAAAAAAAAATTAAGTCCATTCCAAAATTTGCCTTGATCAAATCGAGTTCACCATCAAAACAGGCAACCCTGACCGCATTCAGAACGTATCCTTCTCACGACGAGGTCAACGATTACACAATGTGAGCACAAACCCGCCCTTGAAATAATAGGCCATGGGTAACGTGACCATACGACCCGCTTTTGATCTATGTGTCCAGCTGTCCCCAAAAACACGCAAATGTCCCGCAAAAGGCAATCCGTGGAAATGAATTCAATTTAACCGGTTGCGTAGGTACCGCCCGTCGTCCCAGGACGACACTTAATTGTCTTATCTATTGTGTCTATAATTACCGTGCTCGAGGATTTAAAACGGGCGCGTATTTATTAATTGCATCGGAAAACATTTTGCTAACCAAATAATATCAACAAGTCATGCCAACACATACATTACATTATCACCACACGTTCATTGTATAAACTAAAGCTGATAATAATTTTAAGCAAATTGCTCTTCCGTAAAATATCGGACCAGCCCACGAGACTACACGAGAACAGTTCCAATTTTTTTTTTGTGAATTTTTGTAATAAATGTTTTATTCTTATAAAAAATATTGCTGGCGTCCCGTCCCGCTCTGAGGGAAAAAATAATGGTCACGTTAGCCATGGGCCATATTAAAAATAAAAGACTTAAAAATGTAAATGAAATCAGTACCTATGGTATTTACAGAAAAAAAGAAAGAAAAGTGCCTAACGTGTTTTTTTTTGTTTTATTCTACTTTCATTTCAACAAATGAATCTTACAACATGTTTCTGTCACCTCTGACCTTGACCAGAGTCAAGAGCAAAAACAGAATAAAAAAAAGTAGTTTCATTAGCTTAGACTCTAAGCCTTAGAGTAACTGGTTTTGGTGACAAGTAACCTATTCTAAGATTAATGAGGCTGGTTCTTAAATATCAGCCGAACGACTATCCCTCGTAGATATTAATGAACGTCTCCAAATTTAAAATGTCTCTGTCTGCATTCACATGAGAATAAAAAGGTCAAGGTTTATTAGAAACTAGCTTTTGCCCGCAGCTTCGCTTGCGTGAAATTTTAAACCCGTTAAGTGACGATTTTTCATACAAACTTTCATCCCCTATTAAGGGTTGAATTTCGAAAAATCCTTCCTTATTTCTTGTCTACATTATAAAGGGAACCTCTGTGCATAATTTCAGCTTTTTAGGTCCAAAGGTTTGGGCTGGGCGTTGATGAGTCAGTCAATCAGTCAGTCAGGACTTTTCTTTTTATTTATATAGATCTATGTTTGTAAAATAAAACTAAAAAAAATGCCAAAAAAAAAACTTCAAGTTTTTTTACGTTTAGTGCTGATTTTTCAATCGTCAGATAACTTCTGAGAAATAAATTTGACATTTTGACATACTGTCCATGCAAAAGATGTCAAACTTAGCTCCAGTTTCTGAATTGAGAATTTTAGGATAAGCAGTGGATACTTTTGTAATGATGGGATTTTACCAGGAAAAAACCTAAAAGTGGGTTAATTCGAGGGAAAATTCCCGGAAAAAACCCAATTAGGAAAATATTCGGGTTTTTTAAAATTTAGCTTAAGTTATATTTAGATACACATACGTTAAATAGTACATAATTTTTGAACTTTATAACTACTAATTAGAGCTTGTCGATGTTGAAATGACGCACTGCACTACCACATTTTACGTACACAAACAAATTTAAAGTATGAACAATTAAGTAGTGGGTCACGTCATTTCAACTTAGATAAGCTACTATACTGCTAGTTAGTTAAGGCAAGTTTGTCTTTTTTTAGAACCTATAACATTTATAACTCAGTGAATGAAGTGATAAAGCAATGTACGAGTATTTTTCAGATGGTACGGTAAAGTAATAAATAAGTAGAGATGGTAACGTAGTATAGCATGAAAAATAGTTCATAATATTGATTAAATAAAGCTAACTAGCTGTGCTAAAATCATCAGCTAAGTAACAAATTCACTTCCATGATCTTGGATCGGCTGCAACGCCGTGCAATACACACCTATCTAACCTAACTGAGAAAATGCTGATAATTTTGCAACGCCTGAACCGATTTCCATCAAACGCAGCTTATAATTATACTAATTAAAACAGCTTTCGAGCAAAAAAGAAATCGAGTCAACCGTTTCGGAGTTACGTTGCCACAAACAAAAGGACAAACTTACAGACATCCAGACATATCTGTCAAATTTATAAAACATTCCTCTTTTTGCGTCGTGGGTTAAAACTAGGCTTCAAACGTATAACACCTCTCTATTTGAGTCGGGATGAAAACTAAAAAATGTTAGAAAATGGTGTGTTTGAAATTTTTGAAATTGGTAAACTATTAGCTATAAAAAAAAATACTTCAGGCAGGAATTGTAGGGAATTTAACTGTCTACAAAATTGGTCTGATCTATTTTGGCGTAAAACCCATAGATAAGGAGCTATTTAATAAAAACTCATGTTTGGGGTCTTTAATTCAAAATGGCGGAGCGCGCCGATGTCACTCGAGGTCGAAAACTTGATATTTTCATAAGAACACCTAAACATAACACATGTCCAAAATTCTTCGTGTTTGAACTAACAAAAAATCTCTTCAGCTTTATTATATTAATGTAGGTAATGAAAATACCCGACTACTGGGATTTTCCCACATAAATACCCGGGTTAATTTAAACAAAAAAAACTGGGTTTTCCCCAAATGAGAAAAACCTGGGGGTTTCAAATGGAAAAACCTGGGGCTATCCCAAATGAAAATAACCTGGGGTTTTCCTAAATGTGAAAACTGGGGTTTTCCCAAATGTGAAAACTGAGGTTTTCCCGTTTGGGAAAACCTCAGTTTTCCCACTGCCCATCTCTATAGGGGAAGGTTGCTATGAATGGACCACATAACTTTACGACCTCATATTTCAAAAAGTATAAGTGTTAAAATGAAAGCAGTTTATTATTTTTATTTCGTAGGACCTTTATTTAAAATAATCAAACGCACAAACAATATGGGCTTACACTTTTTGCAATAAACGAAGAAAACTAAATTTTTGGCTGTTGCCTTCTTTGGACCATGGGCACCTTCTGTAGTGAAACACACGTAGGTCGGTTAAATACTGTTTTATTCAGACACCCTCATGTTACAATATCATATAGTGATGCAGTTATACCGTCATAATATACTACATCTTCTCCCTTCAAAAAAAAACAATAACATGTAATATGGTATACAAACTAACGATTACATGAGTTACAAAAATATCATGTTCACTTAAACTACTTAGAGCTAATACAAATAATTTAATTACTCAAGCACGGTAATTATAGACAATAGATAAACAATAGCGCTGTCGTCTTCAGACGACACGCGGCACAACCGGTTAAACAGGTACAAGACATTGCAATTCACGCATTTACACAAATGTAATCCTTCAGGACTAGTAAACTAAGTTGATTTCAGAATGACAAAACCATCAAAAGATCACACAATTTAAACTGCAATGAAAACTGAATCGTTGAAAATGGAATTAAGGTGTTCAATCCCAAAGCATGTACATTATATCTTAATTATAGCTAATGTTTACACTAAAATAGAAATAGCTCCATAATCATGCGTATCTTGTAACTAATCGTAACTTTTTAACTTAATCCAAACTATTCTCATCTTAATCTCGTCCGAAAAACAAATCTTTTAGCATTCGTGCAGTTCTTTCCGTAGACCTCGTAATAGGAACTGCAGGTGGCGACGGTGAAGACAATTGATCACTAGTACTACCCGATGGACTTTCAGAATAGTCACTGACATCCAATAGTACCGACTTATTGTCGCTAGCCGCACCCGTCGGCGTCAGAGATTTGGTCTCGGCCTGCGCCTGCTGACTCTGGGGCGACGACAAGTTGATAGTCACCGTATTTTGTCTACGCCTACGTACACACGGCATCTTGACTATACTCTGTGGCTTGCCAGCATCAGCACTAATAGTCGGTCGCCTCGAAGTCTTCCCTACACTTGCTGTAGGTTCGATCATGCGACCAACCAGCTGACTTCGAGTACGCCTAAAACGACTCCCGTTCTCATCTTCCACAATATATGAGCGAGGTTGAGATGCGTGTGCTACTATTGAAACCGGTTTTCTAACACCGTTGCTGATTAACGTTGCGTTATCACCTGATGACAGACGTTCAAGGGACGTCGCTGACCTATCATAATGTTTTTTAATTTTCTCCCTGTTCATCATAATTGCTTTATAATTCCGTTGGTTATCGACTTTCTCACTCAACAACTTTGTACTAACTGGCAATTTTGTGTTTAAACGTCTACCCATTAGAATTTGTGCAGGCGAGTCTAAGCCGTTTCGTGGTGAAGCCCTAAAATTCAATAATGACAAGCAAAAATCTTGTCCTGAATCTACACACTTTTTCAACAAATTTTTCACAGTTTGAACTGTTCTTTCACTTTTGCCATTTGACTGTGGGTAGTGCGGGGATGACGTCTCATGATGTATTTCCCATTCACGCATAAACTTTTTAAATTCCTGCGAGCTATAAGCAGGTCCGTTGTCAGTTACTAACTCTGCCGGTATTCCGTGCCGTGCAAACTGGTCTTTCATGAAACTAACTACATGCCTAGAGCTTATACTTGTCAGCTGCCCGACTTCTACATAATTAGAAAAGTAGTCGACCAAAATTATGTAACTTTTCTTTTTATATTCGAACATGTCGGAGGCTAGTTTGTGCCAGGGCAGTGCGGGCACACTATGCTGCAGCAGCGGCTGACGACGCGGCCGAGGTGCGTGCAGCGCACACGCCGCGCAGCGCCGCACATCGCGTTCCACATCCTCGCACATTCCTGGCCAAAACATCACCTCGCGCGCTCGCCGCTTGCACCTTTCAATACCTAAATGTCCCTCATGAACCCGCGACAACATATTTTCTCGTAAATCACGTGGAATTAACACACACTCCCCTTTGAAAATCATTCCACCTACGTAATGAAGTTGCTCGCGATATGGCCAGAAAACGTTAACTTTATCATTTACATCACGCCTATTCTTAGGCCAGCCGTTTGTTATGTACCTAATTAACCATCTACAGTCACTATCCATCTCTGTTTCCTTCCTAATGGCCTCCATTTTTTGTTCACTAAACGGCACATTTTGTAACATGAAACACGTTTGTACCTCAACTTCGGCAGAAACACGATCATGCATCATTTCATTCAAAGGAGCGCGCGACAACGTGTCTGCGATATACATATATTTGCCCGGAGTATATACTACATTAAAGTCATACCCTTGCACTCTCATCATCATTCTCTGCAACCGGGCTGGAACCGAAACTAGTGGCTTAATAAATAAGGCTTCCAGTGGCTTGTGGTCCGTGTGCACGGTAACGTCAGATCTGCCGTAAATGTACTGCCTGAAACGCTCGACCCCAAACACAACGGCCAGCATTTCCTTTTCTATCTGCGCATACCTGGTCTGAGTGTCGGTGAGCGTGAGCGATGCGAACTCAACTGGGCGGCCGCCCTGCAGCAGCACTGCGCCCAGCGCCACGCTGGACGCGTCCACCGATACAACCACAGGCGTGCGCTCGCAGTACAGCGCAAGCACTGGCGCACTGCTAAGCTTGCCCTTCAACTTATCCATAGCCTCGGAGTGTTCCGGTACCCACAGCCACTCGGATTCCTTTTTTAGTAACAACCTTAACACATTCACACTCTCCGAGTAGTTTTGAATAAATTTAGCCAAATAGTTAACCATGCCTAAAAATCTCTCTAGGGCTTTCCTATCAGTCGGATAAGGCATCTCCATTATAGCCTTGATCTTTGAGTCATCCGCCCGCATTCCGTTTGTATCAAACTTGTGGCCTAAGTATGTGATTTCCGGTACACCAAATTTACATTTTTCTCGATTAAATTTTATGCCTACATCCCTAGCACGTCGTAAGAGACACTCCAATCTCCGGTCGTGCTCGTCCTTAGTACGTCCCCAAACAATGACGTCATCAATGAAAGATTCCACACCTTCTAAATCTTCTAAATGCTGCCTGAGCTTCGCATGAAATACTTCAGGCGCACAATTTATCCCATAAGGTAAGCGTAAAAATTGATACCGGCCGAATGGCGTGCTGAACGTGCAAAGATCTGCGCTGGCGTCATCGATCTGCACCATCCAGAAGCCGCAACGTGCATCAAGTACGCTGAACACGGTAGCACCGCGTAGGCGCGCAGCCAGCTCAGGCACTGTCGGCAGCGAGTATTGAGCTCGTCGCACCGCGCGATTCAGAGGCCTAGGGTCTAAACAAACACGAATACTGCCATCCTTTTTCGCGACTAAAACAATTGCATTAACCCAATCAGTAGGATGTGTGACCTTTTTAACCACTCCTAATCCTTCCATTCTATGTAACTCTTCCATCAACCTATCCTTAAGCCCCAGGGGTATTTTTCTAGTAGGGCATACAACCGGCTGTACATTTTTATCTACTACGATACTATATTTACCAGGTAACTTTCCTAATCCCTGAAACAAATCCGAGTACTGATCAATATTTAATGCATTTACTTGATTAATTAATCCTAACGCAATGCAACCTTCTAATCCGAGTACAGTTTGACAATTTAAATCGGCAACAACAAATGACAAAACATAACATTTTTTATTAAAAACAAAAGTCACCTTATCAGTACCTATAATTGGTAACCGGTTCCCCGTAAACGAATGTACACGCTTTGTGAACGGCTTAAGGTTTGTAATCGATAAGCCTAAGTTCAAATATTCGCCTTTAGAAATAACATTTATCATAGATCCCGTATCTATTTTTAGCACAATATTTTTTCCATTGCATTTCATAACTTCTACCCATTCCATAGACAACTTACTCAGTTTTTTGTCCTCGTGAATCGTATTGACATAGAACATTTTGTACGGGTCAAGCACCGTACAACACGTTTTACTTAGGTCATCATAATTGCGACACCGCACCGTATGATTCGATCATTTATTTTAATACAAAATAAGTAGCAATTAAGTTAGTTCACCGTTTGACGTCATACCGTGCGCGTGACTCAAATCCCATCCTTTTCACCTCATTCTTTAATTAATTTAATCTTAATCTTTTAATTGTGTTACTTGGAATTATAGTGATTTTTATTATCTTTTATCCGAGTTTATCTTTATCTCACCCCAACCCCGAACATTGGTCCTTCGAGCCGGATCTCGGTACCAAAAAGCGCGCCAGTTTATCTTATCTCGTGATCCTGTGTGACCCGGTGCCTAGAAAGGCGCCACTTCATCTCATCTCGTCGATCCTGTGATCTCGGTGCCGAGGAAAGCGCAACAGAATCTACCAGTTTCCGGTTTGTTATTCCACAACCCAGGAACACCTTTGCTGAGTTATCTCCGACCCCGAAGAAACCTATACAAGTAAGGTCTATTTTCTTACCCTTATAATGGCTACAATGGAAGACATTTTAGCTACTCAACAGCAAATCATTGAAGCAGTGGATAAATTGTACTCCAACTTCAAGAAAGATGGAGCAGAGCGAAAGACACCCGACTACATACGCCGGCGAGTAGAGAGCCTAGAGCTATATTTTACAGATTTTCATAACAACCACATGACTTTACTATCCTTTGGGGATCAATCTCATGCGTATTTTACCTCCAATCAATACGATCAAATGAAACTGAAATATAATAATATTAAAACAGCCATTCAGAATTATAAGCCTCCCACAGACAAACCACAAACCTCCGTATTGAAACCACCTACATTTCAACCATCATCTACCCCTCAAACATCGTGCCTGTCATCTCAGAATCCTCCTATCAAAGATAGCTCTAATGCGAGTAAGACAGAAGAGCTTCTAAGTAAACAAGCACCACAAATCGATTAATCAAAAAC
The DNA here is from genome assembly GCA_905220435.1 of Amphipyra tragopoginis. Classification (NCBI taxonomy): domain Eukaryota; kingdom Metazoa; phylum Arthropoda; class Insecta; order Lepidoptera; family Noctuidae; genus Amphipyra; species Amphipyra tragopoginis. The sequence continues at coordinate 11,735,741 of HG992011.1, forward strand.
TTATTTATCTCAAAGAATCCTATCAAGACTTTCAACGTCATGTACAAAACATGAGTCTTATTACAGATTTTTTAACTTCCGCATTTACAGCAAATAACTTGTTGTATAGCCTTAGAAAAATACAAGATTCTATGTTAGATACGGTGACAAATATTTACAATGGAAAATTGGACTTCCATTTGTTATCTCCAAAACAGCTGAGATCCGAGTTAAGTTCGATATCAGTACAAATACCCAAAGATTTGGCGATCCCTGTCGATAATTTGCATCTCAAAGATCTCTACAACTTATTAAAAGTAAGAACTAAATACTGTAATAAGTACTTGATTATCGAAATAAGAATACCCTTGATCGAAAGAGACCTTTACGAACTATTTAATCTCATTCCAGTCCCACGATCCCTGAACAACGATATGATAAATGTTGAAACCATCTCAAAATATGCCGCCATCAACATCAGAAAAGACTCTTATGTAACGATTACCGAGGCCGATCTTCAGTCTTGTGTAACACGAAAACCTATGATGATTTTATGTCACATCAAAAATCCCATTTACCACTTGAAAGATGATCATAGCTTGTGCGAGACGATTCCAACCACAAGAACATGTAAAACTGTTAAGACTCCTTGCAAAAATGTTTGGAAGGAATTAACCTTGGATAACCAATATTATTATTTTTGTTGCAATGAATGCAACCTCAAATTTCTTTGTGAAGGTCAAATTACCGCTGTAAAACTGACGAATGCTGGTGTGTTGAAAGTTGAGGAAGGCTGTATGATAAAGACAGAAAATTTCCTTGTGCATTCAAACAAAAGGCTATCTAGTAAAATAATCACTGGTGCAAGAATTGATGCACCAGAAATATCACCAATTAATCATATTTTGAATATTTCTATCCCCGAAGCGTCTGAGATTGATCCCAATAACTCGGAAATCTTGCGAGAATTTGAAGACATAAAGAAAAATATTGAGATCTTGAAGCAGAGTGAACCCTTGAGTGATAAGGTATCCTACCACGACGTACACCATTACGCTCTCATATATGCTCTCATCCTCGGAATCTTGCTAGCAGCTGCAATATACTGTTGGCGATGGCGACGACAGAAAACACGTCGAGAAACTTCAATGCCTACAGGAGAGGCATCGACCGAAACCACACCACCCTCCTTGCACCCCGGTACAGAAAGTGTTTTAAGTGAGTGTTGTGAGGTTAGGAAAAAAAGGCAATCTTTAGTCAGAGTGAAAAGTGCAGTGAGTGAGTGTTGTGATCTTAGAAAAAAAGGACAATTACCTCTATCAGTTAAAGATGATCCCAAGGGACTAGCTAAATCTAACGAGTGTTTGGAAAAGGAGGACAAAGCCTCTTCACCTATTTTTCGCGTATTTTCCCTTCCCGATTTGAACTCCAGTGACTATTTGTAATTTGTGTAGTCGTATACTTCGACGAATTGTTTATTTCTATCATTACTAACCCTATTTTATCATCTAGTAATTAAATTGAACATTGTTTTCACCTTATAAAACTCATCATCCATATTTTGAGATTTTACTAACCCAATCTTTGCCCCCGGGAGCATGTACGGGTCAAGCACCGTACAACACGTTTTACTTAGGTCATCATAATTGCGACACCGCACCGTATGATTCGATCATTTATTTTAATACAAAATAAGTAGCAATTAAGTTAGTTCACCGTTTGACGTCATACCGTGCGCGTGACTCAAATCCCATCCTTTTCACCTCATTCTTTAATTAATTTAATCTTAATCTTTTAATTGTGTTACTTGGAATTATAGTGATTTTTATTATCTTTTATCCGAGTTTATCTTTATCTCACCCCAACCCCGAACACATTTCTTTACTACTGTCCTCACTATCACTGCTCACGGTATCTACACTTAGATTTAACACTTTGCGTATTGCCTTCTTTTGCTCACACACTCGCGAAAAATGGCCTTTCTTATCACAAACATAACACAAAGCGTTACGTGCCGGACAACGCTCGCCACCGAGACACCGTCCGCCGCCGCAAGTAGGACAGGGAGCGCGCGCCGTCCGCGGCCCGCCGGCTCCGGCGCCGCGCCATCGGGCTCCGCCGCCGCTGCCGCGCCGCCCTCGTGCATGCCGTTCACTTCGAACGCCGCTTCTGTCCTGCACAGCGTTTACTTGCACCCCTTCTGAACCGCCGTCAATGCACCTACCTTCCTCTTTAGACATTTCTGCCGCCTGACAAATTTGTATCGCCTTCAATAAAGACAATTCATCTGTGCGAAGTAGTCGGTCTCTCACTGTATTGTTAGTGATACCACACACGATCTTATCTCGTAACAAGCTCTCGTGCAATTCACTGAACTCGCACTGCTGACTCAATACTCGCAACACGGTTACATATTGGTCGATGTTTTCACCGTCTTCTTGATTGCGAGTAAAGAACTTAAACCGTCGTACTGTGATATTCGGTTTCGCACCGAAATATTTGTCAAACTTCTTCAGAACACAGTTGATATCGTCCTCACTTTCACCTTCGTCAAAGACAAAGGTCGTGTACACCTCGTAACCAGCCGATCCAATGAGATTAACCAACAAACTAGCCTGGACTTCTTTAGGCTCTTTGCTCACTCCAGATGCTTTAATAAATACTTCGAACAGCTTCCGCCATTTTCGCCATGCTTCAGACCGTATGGCCGGACCACCGTCGAGTGATAATTCCGCTGGAGGACGCGCGTGCTCCATAATTATGTACAAATCCAATGGAACTGCACTTCTACTGAACTTGTACAATGTATTTTATTGGTTCGAGTCCGTTTTACACCGTAAAAACGTAAAAAAAAAAACGCACCGCTGTCACCATGTAGTGAAACACACGTAGGTCGGTTAAATACTGTTTTATTCAGACACCCTCATGTTACAATATCATATAGTGATGCAGTTATACCGTCATAATATACTACACCTTCATTGAACCACCAAGTTGCCATCAATGGACTTCAATAAATTTGTTCTAGAGGTCCAATCGAGGCAACTAATTATAATTAATTATCTATATTACTAAATTATGACTAAAAGCTTTCTTTTTTTCGGAGACATTCTGGACTTTAAATTTATAATGATTTTTCTGGTGAAGGTCGCGGGAATCCGTTGGATGCGAGAGGCACAGGAACGGTCGATGTGGCGATGCTTGGGGGAGGCCTATGTCCAGCAGTGGACGTCTTTCGGCTGAATGATGATGATGAATGATATTTCTATGGTTTTAATGAAATATAATAAGTGAAATACTTAATACATAATTAGTGAAATACTCAGGACCTATTCCCATTATTATGGCTAAAAAAATACAATAAAAAGTTGCTATGATTGGACCGGTCCAACGGTGGAACTCTCTTGAGGTCCATTGATGGCAACAAGGTACTGGATAAGAAAAACTAAACTAAAATATAAATGGTCATGATTAAACAAAATTGAATAACATTCATGGAATCTCAATTAAACTGTCCAATATTTAATAACAGAGCACGCAGACAAATATGAATGCAATGATACTTACGTCAAATCGTACTGAGTGAAATTATAAGATTTTGACCACCGCAAACACAACCACACGTGTCTCTCCTGGCCATGTGCCGCAACGTCACTGAGGTAAGAGGGGGGTGCTACTGAGTCTCCACGGACTCGTTTCTACTAGTTTGGGTGTTGCTAGCTTGCACAGTTTTGGAAATACCTTGGTGGTCCAATGAAAGAACTAGTCCAATGATCGCAACCTTCCCCTACCTATGTAACTTATGGGAGATGTCAAAAAAATGACGAATTTTAAAGAATTTTAATGAGTTGACAACTCAGTACTCAAATGCATGGTATAATAATATAGCTTATTATTATACCATGCTCAAATGTTACAAGTATTGCTTAATCCCGAATTTTCAATTCAGAAACCGGAGGTATTTCACCAAATAAAAGTATTTGACGATTGAAAAATCGGCCCTTATTTAAACAAAAAACAAATGAGTATAGATAGGTTTATAAGTATCAAGTTTTTATAAATAAAGGAGTAAGTAGACATCGGAGTGTTTGCCATGCCATGCGTGCCGCAAGAATCATAATATATGCGATCCGAAAGTCAGAATCAGGGACACTTTTCCAGTAAAAAATCAAATTTAACACCTTCACAAGCTTCCTTGACCTACCTAAAATGTTTTTCTTGTTTTCAGATTCCTCTGGCCTGCAGTTCCCTGGTAGTGTCAATCTGTATGACGACCTTAGCGACCTGCTTCCTTCTTGGTACTGGAGTCGCCAGCTGGCTGCCAGTCGTAGCAGTGTGCGTGTGCATACTGGCCTATGGCGCTGGCCTGGCCCCAGTGCCAGTGGTCATCATGGCTGAAGTGTTCACATTCCAGGTGGGTTAACGTTAGTGGTGTTAACGGCTTTATTTTTATTTTTCTTGTATCATGGGAGCAAGAAGTGAAGAGTGGAACTCACTAGGTGCTTGCGTCTGTATTCCCGAACGCTAACAACCCGAATCTTTTCAAAGTTAGAGTGAAAAGGCTTCTTCTGGGTAAGCTCGCTCCATCGTAGACTTTGTCTTTGTCACCTCTGACCTTGACCAGAGTCAAGAGCAAACACATCTCAGATAAAAAAAGAACAGAGCCAAATCTGTAGTTTCAGACTGGAAACTATCTATTTAAAACACTTTAAAATTACTGAAAATAACAACGAAAACGTTGGACACGATTCAAAAATGTAATGCTTTCCACTTCATAAATATATTATTCATTCATTAAAAGTAATTGGTTTGCATTATAATCAATCAAAAAACATTTCTTTCGGAACGCACCCATTAGACGAATTTATGGAAAGTGATCGGCGCGCCGATCACTTTCCAGAAATTCGCGGCGCGGCGAAGCGGTTCAACATAACCTAACCTACCTTTTAACTACCCACGGTGTTCCTTCTCCTGACCCTTGGCCGAGGTCGCGAGATTCGCAGCTGCATGCACCGCAACCCCGACAGGCCTCGGTCCACCAGCCCCTGGCAGACCTCTTCCTCTGTGGGGCATTGCCCCACGTCCTCCTGAGAGGCGCGCACGGAACACAGCGCGCCGCCTTCTCGGGCCTGTTACTGGTCGGGCGACGGGTCCCCTAACCCGCCACCCGCAGGCCACACACTACGGTGGCCGGAGATCGTCGCGCGCCCTCCCGGCACCCGGTGCGTCTTGCGCGGGAAGGGAGAGTGGCAGATGCCTCTCTCTCCCTCTCCGCTCCCTCCTTGGTCGCCATCACCTCCTCGCGCACATGCTCAGCCTGTGCGCAGCACATGCCTCGCCACAAACATGAAGACAGACAAACAAAGCATTTGCTTTGCACGCGATGGCTCGACCCGAGCATAAGTTGATATATTTTTTCGACACGCACGCCTCACTCCGAGGCATTCGTTGTGCGCCGTTCGTGGCGCATACCTCGCAAAGTCTGGATCCACCTCTAGAATTTTGTATATGGGAAATTAGGTTTCTCCTAGTCACCACCAGGTGACGCTATAACTTTTTGGGGCTCAGAACCGTTTGGTGAAACATATTTCATTTCATATTCGTAATCATAACTGCAAGTAGACTACACATGTCATCTAGTTTCAACTGTAAACTATGCAACTGCCAAATGTAGTTTGAAGGCGATTAGGATGTAGTCAGTGCACCTGCGTGACAACTGCCCGCTGAATGTGCAGCCCACTTGGACTGCATCAAAAACGTGACAAACATCCGCAGGCTACTTATAGTATCACTGATGACGGTTTTAAAGCAAGTGTTAAAATTTCAAAATTCGATAATATTTATTTCCATGTAAAATTATTCTTATTTTAGTTTTTTCAAAAATTCTTCGTTCCCTTCTTTAGTTACGAATTCAGAAAATGGAACTTCTAATTCGTGACCCAAAATATGACCTAAAAGGTAAACACAGCTGATCATAGCTGAGGATACATAGATTTTAGCGTATTTTTCAAGTAATTTTTGAACAGCTATTTCTCTGAAACTACTGACTTTTGGGGAAAGTGGTAGAACAAAAGTTACTTATTAGATATTATGAGTAACACCCTTTCGAATTAGTGCCCCCTTTCTGACTAACCTTGTATATTGTATATTATTATAGGGTGTAAACGAATTCGTGTAATTCCTTCAAACTGCGTGATCTACTGGTGACAGAGATTAACCCTAAATGGGTTATTTCGAAAATCAACAAAAAAACTTGGTTTTCTATTTCCGAGTCATTTTAGAGCTCCGAGTTAACTGACCGCAAAGAGCGATATCGCGCTAGTCGTGCCCACCAGCTGTGTCGCCGTGCTTTCATTCATTTTATGCGTGGCATCGAAATGTTTCAATAAGAAAAAAAAATTCTTTGTAAACAAAATATTTTCTCATTTTTTATCGAATCTTTATTAGGTGGTTTAGATATAATGAGTTACATAAATCGCAAGAAAAAAAGAATTGATTTTTTTATTTTTAATCAAGCCAAATCTACACCAGTAGTAGATCATGTGGTTTTAAGGAATTACGCGAATTCGTTTACACCCTGTATATCCCAAAATTTATTTGTGTGTGGCTACTGCATTACTTACCTACATTTTAGCAATTAGGTACTATCGTCGAACTCGGTATTACAACAATAAATTGCACTGCATGACAAATTTGGCTACGCACTACATACGTTAAATAGCGTTTTATTGCAGTCGCGAATTAGCTACCGTAAAAACATATGACGTGCAGCATTACCATAATTTATGTTAGGCCGGCCATACACGGGCAGCTCGAGCAGTTAGGCAGTGATAAACATACACGAACAGCTCGAGCAGTCAGTGGACTGCTTGACCGCACGCCGTGCCGCCAACCCCCCGAAGCAGTTGCAACTGCTCGAGCTGTCCATGTATGTACGTACATATAAGGCTGTAGTTTACTATGCAGTTGCATGTTCAAGCAGTCGACCCTGACTGCTTCAAGCTGCCCGTGTAAGGCCGGCCTTAGTTAATTTTTTTAACTAGCTATATCTTGTTCTATTTCACATCAATTCAAGGAAATCAGGAATAAAAACTAGTTTATAGACAAAATACCCCTTTAAATAATCATAATCATATCTGTTAAATAAATCTTTCGTTTAACAATGAGAGTTATGCCAGTTTATCTATACATATAATAAAACAGTAAAAAAACTGTGTCTGTACATTGAATATATTAAAAAAACAATAGTTGAGGGGGGTTTAGAAACAGTAAGAGAGCACGAATCCAAAAAAAAAAGTCTGTCTGTTTGTCTGTTTGTCTGTGTGTCTGTTTGTTTGTACACGCTAATCTTCGGAACTACTGGACGGATTTGAATAATTTTTCTTTTGTTGTATAGGTATTAAGTCTGGGCAACATATAGGCTATAATTTATCTTGGAAACTTGAACACCTGATGCAGAACCGTAACAGACCAGCTAAACTATAAGAGATACAAAGATGGTACCATAGCCATAATTGTTCCACGTGATGAGCATTTTCTGCTGAGAGAATAAATTTAAAGATCTGGAACACCTGATGTGGAACTCCAAGAGCCCAGCTACACTATAACATATATAGGAATGACGTCTTCGCAAGAGTTGTTCAGCCTGATGAGCACTCTCTATTGATGTATAAAAATTGAAGATCTGGAGCACCTGTTGTGGAATACCAAGCACCCAGCTACACTATAACATATATAGGAATGACGTTTTAGCAAAAGTTGTTCAATCTGATGAGCACTCTCTGTTGACTTATAAAAATCGAAGATCTGGAACACCTGTTGTGGAATCCCAAGCGCCCAGCTACACACACACACATATACAGGGTGTTAACGAAATCGTGTAATTCCTTCAAACCGCGTGATCTACTGGTGACACAGATTAACCCGAAATGGGAATTTTCGAATTCGAACAAAAAAAAAATTGAAAAAAAAATTTTTGGTTTTCAATTTCTGAGTCTTTTTAGAGCCTTGAGTTATCTGACTGCAAAGAACGATATCGCGTTAGTCGTTCCTGCCAGCCGTGTCGCCGTACTTTCATTAATTTATGCGTGGCATCGAAATGTTCACACAAATAAAATTATTTTTTTGCAAAAAAAAAAAAACTTTTTTTTTTTACTGAATCCTTATTAAGTGGTTTAGATACGATCGGCAACAAATCCGCATGAAAAAAAAAAGATTTTTTTATTTTTATTTTTAATCAAGCTAAATCCCGTGCGGGGCTGTCTACACCAGTAGTAGATCATGTGGTTTTAAGGAATTACACGAATTCGTTAACACCCTGTATATAGGAATGACGTTTAGCAAAAGTTGTTCAATCGGATGCGAGCACTCTCTGTTGACGTATAAAAATTGAAGATCTGGAACACCGTTGTGGAACTCCAAGAGCCCAGCTACACCATATAACACATATAGGAATGACGTCTTAGCAAAATTTGTTCGGTCTGATGGGCATTTCCTGTTGTCTTATAAAAATCGAAGATCAGAAACATCTGATGTGGAAATCAAAGCTATCACTAATTTTACTGTATAATTATAAAATAACATAAGTTGGGAGTACCTCCACACGGTGAAGGCGGTAACAGTTTAGGACTGATTTTCGATGACGATGGTATATCATTGAAAATTTGACTCTACTGGCCAAAACTCCCATTTCTTTTTTTATTTTATCGAATAAATATGCCTTCGGGCTTATGTTATTTGAGTGTTTCATTTCCTTTTCCATTTATCTTCGTGACACGGTAGCCTACCCGGTAACATAGGGGAGCAGTTACTTAGATTTTAATTGATCAGGTATCTTCACCATAAAACTATAACCATGCCTAGAAAGAGGTCAAATCTTTCCCAATGTTCCAAAGGAGCTAAAAGATTGAGGATCATGATCCCAAGAATCTACCGAAGAGCGTCAGGAGAGACTTGATGCTGTTCGAGAACTGCAACTCGCTCTGTGGAAACCTCTTCGGATCGCGAAGCACGCCTGCGTTCTTAGCGTATTTACGCATCTACATCCAGGTCTCTAGAGACCAGTGAAGAATATGATGCGCGTCTGACCGCTGATCGTGAACGTCATGCATTGTCTCGCGAGTCGGAGACGTTCACGGAAAGAGAATAACGCTTGAGTTCTCAGCGAATATACACATCGACTTCTAGGTCTCTAGAGACAAGTGCGGAACGTGATGCGCGACTGACCGCTAATCGTGCAAGTCATGCATTGTCTCGCGAATCGGAGACGTTCACGGATAGAGAATTACGCTTGAGTTCCAAGCGTATCTATGCATCGACTTCTAGGTCTCTAGAGACAAGTGGGGAACATGATGCGCGACTGACCGCAGATCGTGAACGTCACGCATTGTCTCGCGAATCGGAAACGTTCACGGATAGAGGATTGCGCTAGAAATCTCAGCGTATCTACGTATCGACTTCTAGGTCTCTAGAGACAAGTGCGGAACGTGATGCGCGACTGACCGCTGATCGTGAACGTCACGCATTGTCTCGCGAGTCAGAGAGGTTCACGGATAGGGAATTGCGCTTGAGTTCCAAGCGTATCTACGCATTGACTTCTAGGTGTCTAGAGACAAGTGGGGAACGTGATGCGCGACTGACCGCTGATCGTGAACGTCACGCATTGTCTCGCGAGTCGGAGACGTTCACGGATAGAGAATTGCGCTTGAGTTCTCAGCGTATCTACGCATCTGCTTTTAGGTCTCTAGAGACAAGTGCGGAACGTGATGCGCGACTGTCTGCTCATCGTGAACGACATGCATTGTCTCGCGAATCGGAAACGTTTACCGATACAGAATCACGGTTGAGTTCTCAGCGTATTCGTACATCTACTAACAGGTCTTTTGAAACGAGTGATGAACGTGATGCGCGACTAACTGCTGATCGAGATTATCATACATTGTCCCGAACACGCACACAACAAAATATTCATAATCGGTTAGAAAGTGAGAGAGAAAGAATTGCTGGAGTACGGCATGAAGAGACAGAAAAAGAGCGCAACGAACGTTTAAATTCTGATCGACTTCGACATTCTCTGAGCAGAATGTCGATATCATCTGAAGAATCGGATGTGGACCAGCTAAAGTATAAGAGATATAAAAATGGTGCCATAGCAAAAATTATTCCACGTGAAGAGCATTTTCTGCTGTGAGAATAAATTTGAAGACTTGGAATACCTGTTGTGGAACTCCAAAGTCCAGCGACACTTTAACATAGGTATATAGGAATGGCGTCTTAGCAAAAGTTGTTTAGTCTAATGGGCATTTCCTGTTGACTTACAAAAATGAAAGATCTGGAACGTCTCGAACAGTCTCGCGCATCCCGTTGTTTTCCCGTCCCCAGTCTCTTAGAATTCAACATCAGACGTTTGAGATCTTCGATTTTGACGACCCCGTTGTCGCTGGCATAAGCAACAGGATCCGCGTACGAAGTCGCGGGCAGAAGCTAGTTCACAATAAAGTAAGTTTTATTCCACCTGGGTGAATAAAGTCTCGTGTAGTGCCGGACTTAAAGAATAGCACTACCCCTTTTCTTCCCATAGGTGTCGTAAAAAGCGACTAAGGGATTCTCTGAAGGATAGGCAGCAGCGTTCTCTGAGTACTTTAACAACCATACTGCGATCGTCAACCTGCCTGCGAAGCGTGACGATAACGGCAACTCCACCCCACCCCCCCTTTTTGGGGGAGACGTATGTCCAGGGGGTCTACTCCCTAAGCACGAAGTCCGTTGTTTCGGCCTTAGTTACGAGCGTTTCCTACTCCTATCACCTACGGACATACGATTATTTCGGGGCCCGAACTAAGAATGAATGAAAACACGATTTGAGAGTTGTCCCTACTACCGATGTGTTTTTGCCCGTCCGAAAAGTTGAACTTGACACTTGTTTTGTTCACTCTTACGTTTCAGGCTACTTTCGGACGGGCGACTAACTTCGTTGACGGACTTAGGGAGTAGGCCCCCAGCAATGGACCTCTTTCGGCTGAGTGATAATGAACAAAGTGGAATTTTTGGTGTCCTCGTATCAGCTCCGATTCATTTCACCTAGGTAATAACACCCAGGCGAAACAATTCGACATATTTGGTGTCCTTTGTTCGCCTAGAAATTAAAATACCCAGGTAAACAGTGGCGACTTAATTAATTCTCTAGACCCGAAAAAACAACAAATACTAAACGTGCTTACGCGCGTGCTCCGTGGCTCATCAAGTTTTTTTTCTGTACTACACAGTGTAGCACAGAAAAAAAAACTTGATGAGCTGTCAGCTCCGGAGTGAAGCCACACTCCGGGCGATAAGAGCCTATGTCCAGAACTAGATGTTGATAGATTGAGTAATAATAAAATTGATTAAAAACTTACCCTTTTCCGTCCAGGTCCGTGCACGCATGGCAGGAGCTTCAATGGCGTTTTCATTCTTCTGCAGCTCGATGACAGTTCTCTTCTACACGCCCATAGCCAACCAGTTTGGTGCCTACGTCGTATTCTACAGTTTTGCGGCAGTAGCCTTCTTTGGCGTGGTCTACACTGTGCTTTGGGTACCAGAAACTAAAGGCAAGAGCTTAGAAGAGATCCAGAAGTATTGGAAGAAGACTGAACCTGTTTTTGTTTGATTTTGGAATTTTATTTTACTGGAGACTGGGAATAGAGGGGTGAGGTGAGCATTCCTTTCAAAATATTGCTTAAGGAATTGTTGCTCAAAGGGTGTGACGAGATAGCAATCTTTGGTTATAAGGTTGCTTTTCCACCAGATATGTGTGCTACGGATGTATTTCAAACCAGCCAATAGGATTGCTTTATTTTGTCACGTGTTTGAAAATCAAGTGATCCTATTTGTGAATTTGACAAACATCCGTAGCACACATCTCTAGTAGAAAAACAGCGTAAAGGCCTTTTTGAAACTCAAATGTATGTAAAGTCCCCGTCACGAGAAGCTATAAATTTTGTAAATAAAGAACTTCTACAAAGTTACGTAGCGACAATTCAATCAACAACAAATAATCCCAAATTCAATCAACTCAAAGTTACATACGTGTAATACGAAACTAACGAGCAATTTCACTTAGTCGGGTTATATTTTAGCGATATAAAGCGCTATCGTCTAATGTTTTGTGGTACAGGAACGTGTCTGACTCATGGAACGTCAACATTTGGCCCGCCATTTTGAAGTAAGTTCACACTGACGCTGTCAATGCTGTCATTTGAGTTTTGAATGCGTTTCAGTTTGTTTGTGTTGTTTTCGTAGATTATTATTTATTATTATACAGGAAGACTTTGAATTCGTTGGCAATATTTTAGTCCAAGAATCTAATTGAGGAACAAATAATAACTAAAGCTAGTAAAGTGTTTAAAAATAATAACCCAGAGTTTTCCCAAAATGAACAAAAAAATAAAAAGGATCAAATTGTGATTGCACGCTATTTAAAATGTACGGGTGCCGTGTGTAAGTGTGTGTGACACGTACGCACACACGCGCCATCACCGTGGACGCGAGCCATTCATTTTTTGCGCGGGACGGACGGAGCGCGTGCGGCGCGCCGGCGTCGCTTTGATTGCGGTCGCGAACTCGCGGATCGCGATGTAGCAGCTTCGATTTTCCTACGGAACTAACGTGTAACTCGTACTTAAATTAAATTATTTAGTTAGGTCCGAAAGTAATTAAAATCATGACGGAAAGCAAAATTCCGAAAATAACAAAAACCATGACAGAAAATTCTGAAGCACAATAGCGCCCGTTTGTCTAAGCCGCAAACTCATACATTCACGAGAAAGCAAATTAAAAATGGGGGCCACATATGCGCATAAATCAATGAAATATGGCAGCTTGCACATAATGACATAATAATAAGTTATGCTACTCGTACCTACGTAATAATTGTCAGCGCTGTTGACACAGTGGCTGAGTGTGTGGCTGCTGCGTTACGTGTCGCGAATTCGATTTCCGCATGGAAAGATGTACGTGTTGAGTTTGTAAACGCACCCAGCACATTACCTACAAAAGTAATTAAGTACAAGCGCTGGGAATGTTTTAAAAAAAGAAAGAGGAAGAATTGGAAAATTGGAAGTGATTTAAACTTTTACTTCGGTGTTCAAAGTAAGACTTATTCTTAGCAAAAGTTTCAAATTACATGTGCAATGACTGTAATATCATTAAAAATGAATTGAATGAAACAGCTGATTAGAGTTATTTAGAAAAGTACCTACTGCGTTGACCGCGTATGAACTTTGGTGAAACAGCTGATTGGGACTACGCGGCCGGCGTGCGCGTTTGTGTTGTACCTACTGCGTTGACCGCGTGTGAACTTTGGTGAAACAGCTGATTGGGACTACGTGGCCGGCGTGCGCGTGTGTTTGTAATTATTTAGTACAGTACCTTACCTACTACGTTTTAGTACTTAGGAGGTACTTACCTACGTGTACTTTAAAAGGTGCTCGAAGTGTTCACCTGTTCTTTGTACGCACAGCTCAGCACGGCGCCTATGGCTTCTTTTCACGTTTTGCAAAACAAATGTACGCGATTTAACAATTATTATTTCGAATGCCGTAACAATCCTTTCGCTTAACTTTTCGCGACTTTCACTTTCTTGCTCGTACACTAGTCTTTTAAAATACCCCACAAAAAAAAAGTAAGGGCGTCAGGTCAGGCGACCGCGCAGGCCAAGGTAAAGGCCCGCCGCGTCCTATCCAACGCTCGCCGAAGCTTCGGTCGAGGAACGCGCGAACATCCCGCTGGTAGTGTCATGTTGGTAGTACAGCTCGGTCTGATAGCTTTCAGGCACGTTCTGCAGCTGCTCTTCCACGGAGGTCTCTTGGCACTTGGGCATACGTTATTACGTGGAATGATGCAAAATCCAGTAAGTTTTGAGTTGACCTCAAGATTCGGTCTCTTGATTCATCGGGATAGCGGCGGTGGAACATCAGACGGGTTCGCGGAAAACTGTGCGTTCGGTCGTAAAACAAGACCATATCCAGGTATTGCTGGTTCGTGTACACTGTTCTACGTGGTCGTGGCATGTTACTTACGGTTTACGATTCACAGAATCTTTCGCGAATTACACGTCATGCACTTGACCTATTAAACGCGTGACTGGAGTGGAGCGGCGCAGGCGGCGACGCGCATGCATTTCTATGCAGGGGAGCGGGTGGGCGCACCCCGTGACCCCGCAGACGAACGCGGGGATCGATCGAGAGGCCCCGATGTGGGTAAACTTTGTTCATGCGCCGAATACTGTTTGGCGGCATTTCTTTTGAAGGACATGCCTACTGAATGAGAGCTCGTACTCGTACCTGCATTGTAGCGTAAGTAATAAGACCGCGTAGTAAACTGGTATACTAGCATTACTAGCGGACGCATCTTGATACTTTAAATTTATTAAAGTTTTAATTATCATTTTTACTATTTATTTTTTTATCGTGTTTATTAATTTTGGACTTTATGTAGGTAAATGACAAGATATATCACGTTTTTAAAATTAATAATTTGACAATTTTAATACACGATATTATGGGCTTAAATACATTAATATCATGGGTAGAATACGGGGTTAAAATATTGCCAATGAATTAAAAGTCACGCTGTATAAATAAAATAAAAACCATTATATAAAAATGAAAATCATTACAAAACTGTTTTTTTTATTTGTTCCAAAGGTTGCGAACCCCTGAATGTGTGTTTACAAAATTTATAGCTTCTCGCGACGGGGACTTTAGCTTCTTGTTCCTCATTCATTAGCCCTGATAATAAATACGTGAAAGTGTGTTGATAGGAATTATCCGGTCCACTTTCTTTACGAGATAAGAATCTCTGATCGCGACGAATGGAAACGCCAATGAAATGTAGCTACAACCCATTGTCGTAGAAGCAGGTAGGCCAAAATGCATAAAAGGAGCCTAATAATTGTGTGACAAATAGAATATATATAAATAAGTGCAGTCGAATCTTCGTTCGAAAGCTATATTCCAATATGTAGGTATCTACATTTCATAAACGATCGGAGCTTAATTTCGTATTTGTGGGGAGAGTGCATTTAAAGATGCTAACAGGTATATTGCTTAGTTGATAAGTAAAAGCGTGAAACTCGCACAATTGTTTTGTGGATTTACCTAATTTATACTTAGGTATAATAAATTCCAATACGGACGAACAAATCGTCCCCCTCCGCGCTAACTGTCGTAACTAGCAATTGATAATTTTTCAGAGACATTCTCACAGAGTGACGTATCTGCTTCAAATGAATAGAAATAAATAAATAGATACCTTAGGGGTTTATGGCAACTACTAACCAAGCCAAGAGTAAGCCAAGAGCAATATAAAGCCACAGCTAACGCAACTACTGAAAAATTATCAATTGCTAGATACGACAGTTAGCACGGAGGGTGACGATATTGGTAGTTAATAGTAGATACGAAGACTAGTAGTCGAAATGACATTGCAAATTGACCATATAAACTTATAAAAAACAATACAACATGTTATATAAATGCAGCAAAATCTGAAACTAGTTTATTCAGATGTAATTGATATTTATTTCAAATATTTTTACACAATGTAATTTCTAAAGGTACCGTAAACCATGCGAACCTAGACTAAAATTCAATTGGTACTTATAATAAGGGGCGGTAAGTGGGGCGAGGCGGGAGTAGTCGTCTGATCAGACTCATCAGTCCCCCGATTCAGAACATTTTCGATAAGTAGTTGTTGACCTATTCGGTTTGTTATCTCGTTTCGTGTACGATTCTCGTAACGAGGGAAAAATTAAATAAAAAATGTTTGGGATTGGGATGTCAGAGGTTTTGAATTATTTAAATAATAATGTGTTGTATTCTCTAAAGGACGGGCAGCAGCGTTCTCTGAGTACTTTAAACCATACTGCGATCACCAACCCGCTTGCAAAGCGTGGTGATTACGGCAACCCCCCCCCCCCTTTTGGGAGAGGCCTATGTCCAGCAGTGGACGTCTTTCGGCTGAATGATGTTTTCTTCTTTTTCGTCTTTCGGCTATAAAAATAAAAATTAATCGCCGAAATGTATGTACGCGCACAACTTCCGAACGCCTGCACCAAATTGGATAATCCTTTTTTTTTGTGTGTTCGTTATTGTCAGGACAAGGTTTGTATATTTAAAAAATGGCGTTACCCAATTCGCCGGGTCAGCTGGTTTTTTATAAAAAGTTGAAAACCAAAGATCATTTAAAAATTTATTGCATTTGAGGAATACATTTCCACAATATTAGCTTAAAAATTCTAAAATATCACTTGGTCAATTTATTTAAGTATTCCATTTTTAGTATTATTTTAGAAAGTCTATCGTAGAATAGAAGAATTCTAAAGAAATCTAAATTACATTATTTATTAACTAGAATATTTATTGTTGACATTAAAAGTATTTTTGAAGTACAAAATGATTTTATCGAATAAAAAAGTATGGAGAGTTATGGTACCTGTTAATTTGTCTAAATAATATAAGCAAATGACTATTGAAATCTCATCTAAATAATTCTGATGTGATTACAAACCATTTAATTGAACAAAAGTCCTACTTTTGCCCACCTTTGCGCAAACAGCATGTTTATTTAATATCTTATGCGCTTGACTTGCGCAAGCGAAATGAACCTTGCTAGATCTAAAAGCAAATCCAATTAATGTTGTATTTTATTTATAAAATGTTACTTTATGATTAAAGACGCGAAATTAAGTTTAAAATATACTTTGAAAGTAACTAAATTAACATTACTAATTTAAATGGCTGACGGAAAATGTCGGAATTACCATAGTAGGTATTTTTTGGACTATTCTGAATTGTTAAAACGATTTATTATCATATAAATTGAATTAAGACTTTCTGGTTATGTTAAAAGGATGTGGTTTGTATAAATATTTAAGTCGTTATGGGTTTTTATAAAATGTTTAAATTAACTATTGAGGCACAATATTATCAACGGATATCTGAGGAATAAGTTGAACGGTTTGACAAAATTTCTATACAGAAGCTGTCAAAACGCAAACGTCAAAATTAATTCCGAGTTCAATGTCCTCCGACGTTGGTAATATCGGGCCTAAATGAAAAACTATGTTATAATAATTGTATGTCTATTTATTATCAGTTATAATGATCAAATCTCTTAGTATTAAGGTTGTGATAGGTATAAACCAAATGGAATTAAATCCAAACCACCAGAAAATGTGTTTATTATTTATTTTTAATACATAACTACAGAGAATCACTGCGACAGTGTAGCGAGCGCTGTGTCGCAAATATTTTCCTTTTTTTGGTACACCTTAAATCAAATTTTATCAATAAAAAAGTTATTACTTAATGCCGGTCTCGTACGAATGTTTTGGACATCGAAGCGGAGCAAGGGGAACCCTATAGTATAGACTAATGAAATAAATGGTAGCGATGTCATTACTTAGAATAAATAATCTATATAACCTTATAATGTATTTATCGTCAGATCGTACAGTATTTGTATTTAAAAATCTGTGACCTTATTGATCTCGACTTATCGAATCAACTTAGTGCTTGTGAAACTACAGGGTTCAAACCCCGATAAAAACCTACATTGATATTTAGAATAATATCACGAGAAATTAAATTATTTTAGTTGACGAATACTTAAATTTAGAGGCCGGTATCTGAGATACGTCGTACGATCATTTTAAAATCAGAAATAGGCATATAAATTCTCCAAAACATTTGATTCAAGTTTAGATTTCCTCAAAAAACAAGTTTTCTAATATAAATTCGCAGAACGCTTATAATTACGTAATTTTAATATTTGTTTGATTTACAAAACGTGTTTGCCACTCGTATCTCAGAAACGGGTCAAAATATCGACAACACACATAATTATAACCTTAAAATTAGCCGCTACGATGACCACAGACTAACCGAATATGTCCAACCAACATTACAAAAGAATTGCAGTCAACATTCGTGATGCCCTCTATTCTGAGGTCCAAACTATACAATAATATAATAAAAAAAATAAGGAAAAGCTCATCGACCAGCCGAAATGAAATTAAAACTAAAAACAACGATAAAACAAACATTAAGATATTAAAACTTATTGATTAAAATCTATAATACAGACTCATTATCTCTATTCTTAGATCGTTTATTTTTCAATCCTGGAGACGTCCGATCAATTTGTTTTATTCAAGGCCATGTTTTTTAAACAGGACTTGGCCTGGCTTGCGGTATTTGTGACAAGATGACTTGAGAAGCATGGGGCCCAAATCTTCTAAAATAAATATTGATAAATCGCAACCAAACCATCAGACAGTTCTCAATTTCAAAAGCTGTCAAATTGTTTGACACGAAAAAACAAAACCAATCATTTTGACAGTTTTCGTAAACAAAAACTGACTGACAGTTGTGATTCGTTTGCGTTTGGCAACTATTTTGTTAGTCGAATAGTAGGCCTAGCACGAATATTTTGACGTATAGTAACGAAAACGTAACGTTAACCTCTTGTTCACACACGTTTTTTCGCCATGAAAATCTACGGTTAATTCGCCGTATATAGGTACAGTTGTCAGTGTTGTATGGATCACTAGGGGAGCTTGTTGACACACACGGCGGCGCTACTGCACGGCGCCGCCGCCGTATTCGCCGTGTGTATCACCAAGCTACCCTAGTGATCCATACAACACTGACAACCGTGCCTACACACGGCGAATTAACCGTAGATTTTCCCGGCGAAAAAAACGTGTGTGGACAAGAGGCCTTGATGTGAGTGAATTTTAAATCGAAAATAGAACTATTCTATAGCATTTTAGTTTAAATTTAGGCGACAGCCACAATTTGTATCTTAGATAGATATGAATAAAGTTTTCAATTCGATTAAATATTCGTAACAAAATTCACTCGCGTTAACGTTACGTTTACGTTACCATACGTCACAACATTCGTGCTAGGCCCACTAGCCCATATACTTGCCTATGTTCACTTATTAGTGGAAGTAATTAAATAATATTCATTGGGTGAGTGCATATGTACTAAACACTTAATATCTTCAACTTATAATTTAATAAACACTTGCACTATAGGTGTAAGCAGACCTAAGGCGATATCGGTACAGTCACTTTTTAGAATTGACCGCAAAACTTGGAGGCCATGTTTGTTTCGATAACCCAAGTATACATGTATGTGAAAAGCGCGAAAATGCGAAATAAGATGTAAAAAAGAACGTAAGAAATAAATTAAGTCAAAATAATTAATGATAAACTAAAATATTAGTTTCTTATGAAATGTAAATATTATGCGAAGGCCAATAGAAATGAACGTTGAGCAATTTATTATGAGTGCTAGCCATTTATAATGCTACATAAACACTTAGGTATACCGAAAGAAGTTCATGATGGTATTCGTTTTTTTGTAAGTGTAAAATATACCTTTTTTCGTCATAATTGTAAAAATACTTTGATTGTAACTATGATTTTTTTATTCCACATTTATCATTGATTATTTGAGTTGCACGATTTTTATTAAAACAATGCCGTTTTATGGTTCGGATCATGTTTTAAGTCCAATTTACATTTGGCCTTTACGAGAGGTTTAAGGCCTGTGCACACGAAGTCTTTTCTACACGCCGTTGACGCGCGTTTCCGTCAAACACCATACATAAAAAACGTGGTCACATTTTAATGGGAACACGCGTCGACGGTGCGTTGGAAAGACGTTGTTTACATAGGCCCTTACGTAGTGACAGAGATGCATTTACTAGGTCCTCGTTCAAATTAGTTAGTAAAACAAAATTTCGACTACTTACAGAAATGCAAATAAAATATCTAGCTTTAATTCCGCTGAACAAGATCGCTAGTTTGGATGCAGTATGCAGCACCACCCTCAGCCCACAAGTATATGCACATGCAGAAAGAGTGAAAAATTAATGCAACATGCAACCAAACCAATACACGACACGTGTTTCGCCCTTGCACGGGGCATCCTCAGGATATGTTGACTCCTCGACCGTTTGAACGGTTTGAACGATCTTGTTCAGCGGAATTAAAGCTAGATATTTTATTTGCATTTCTGTATGTCAAGGATTTCCGCAAAGTAACGCCTGATTCCATCATTTATGTCGACTACTATTGGACTAATACAGATCTCAGGCTTTTACAGTATCTGTACCGTGTGTACAGCCTTTAAACTTTTTTCTTACTCAAGTTGTTCAGTATAGTAACTAGTTCGAGACACCAGAACAGAAAAGAAGATAGATTATCAACGTGTAGTATGAGGTTTCAGAAATCATTGTGAATTTAGTCGAGACGAAGCAATTATCAAAATAACGACATTATTCTTGACCATTACAATTCGTCGAACCAAAATAATTGTACCTACCTATCCAGGAACAGAAAAATTTAAATTTCCGAAATATTAAAAATTATTCAAGAATGTCGATAAAAATTTGTCTGTATTCCAACATAATGAATACAAAATCTGATTATTTACATTTCATTGATTTTAATCTTCGAATGATCATGGCACGAGACACTTCAGAAGACGATGTGAGGAAGTAAGAAGGCAGTTGGAGTATTAAAACTAACTTATAATAAATTGGCAATTGCACACTAAGGTGGCCATACAACCTGAAGGAATACCATACTAAAAAATAAGATACTAGTCGCGCGCAGAAGGTTTGCCGATGACTGCCCCTCCCACTTCACCGACCGCTACCCGCGCTCGTCTGGCCTACCTACTAATCGTACCGACCATCGACGCGTGACGTCATGAGGCTATCGGCAAACCTTCTCCGCGCGACTTATAGGTAGAAAATTCGCGATTGATTTGGTCAAATACTTAGGTGATAAAGCTTAATAGGACTTATAGTTGAACTGGCGATACAATAATGGCGTGGTAGTTTACAAGAGCCAGTTATAAGGGCTGGTTAAAGGTACAAGTCCGAGACGGACTGCAGACTGCAACCGCAGACCGCAAGTCGACATCGGAATAGCGCCTTTAAGGTGTGCTCTTTAAAGGTGCTATTCCGACAGCGACTGCAAAACTGCAACCGCAGATCGCACCGCAAGCAATACTACTTTTGCAGTTTGCGGTCTGCAGTCCGTCTCGGACTTATATCTTAAGCAAAACGCCTATTTAACGCGCCTCAGGGCGTTAGTACGTCGTAACGCTCTACCGCCGCGTTTACTATGACCCCAGCTCCACACGTTGGTCCCGTCGTAGGTAACAATGTTGGGTAATTGAGCTTGGCATCCAAATGTTGGAGATGATTTTAGTTTAGACAGAGCCAATGTAAAGATGTCTGATTTAGAAATTGCTGTGTGGTTTTACGATACTGAGCGCATATCGTTATCAAGACGCTTTCGTTCGTCCACGCGAATTACATTTAGGTCTACCCAGTAACTGGGTTGCGGAGGTCTGATGGCAATCGCTCCATGTTAAATACTGGTACTCAGCCGCATCTGGTTGAACTGGAAGTTGACCCCAACGTACATAGTTGGAAAAAGGCTAGGCAGAACACTAGTTGTGCGCCGCGGCAAGACTGAACAGTTCCCGAAGTGTAAATGCATCGCGAGTATTGGCGTGTATTTGAAGAAACCGACAAAGACCTGCCAACTCCCAACGTTGGCGAGAATGTTGGGGCCAAGGATATTTTGTCCATCCAGATGTTGGACGGACAGCATTGGGCCCAACGTTTAGAGCCAGCCTAACAGTACTTGACTGTCACAAAGAGTAAGTGGCGTATTTACGCAACGCACTCTATGTGCGATAGAACGTAAGCACTCCCTGACGCGCGTTAAATACACGTTCTGTTTAGCGAGGCCTTTAGAGGAGAACACATAGTCAATAATTTCATTTCATTAAAGCTACAAATATATCTCGTGCCAAGACCAAAGAAACAATAATAAATTCAAAATCCAGTTACCGAAGCAACGTATATCCGTGAAGAACGAACGACCTCTAAGTCATTCACTCGTTCAATTAGGTGTACATACAGGTAGCCAGTCTTCATAGGGTTAAGCTTATAAATACATGACTGAGTTTTGTCCTAGTTTTTGAGTCTGAACACACAGATATTTTGTTCGATATAGTTGCCAGAAAGAAATAGGATGTTTTATGTAGTCATAGACTAGCTAATAGAAATTGATAACCGCAACTAAATCGTATCAAAAATATCTGTGTGTTGGGCTCTAAGATAGCAGTTGATTGACAATTTAATAAAGAAGAAAGAAATGCATGATTATAATCGACTTGATAATTTAGGTGGAGAATTTAAAAGATGTTTTTGACAGTTGATTTTCACCACAGTTTATAAAATAGTACTACGTACTTTCATTTAGATTATCTGCCTCTATAGTTGTCACAATCTAATAGGTCCGATTTGACACCTGTCAAAATACTAGGAGTACTGTCAACACTGGTTGCACTGTTTAGATAAATAAAAAGGCGACTTTCTTTAAAATCGAAGGCGTACAACTTCGTACATATTTATTTTGTGCTTTTATGCAAACGTCAAATCTGATCTATTATTTTGGTCGAATTATAGAGGATTAATGTACATATATTTATGTTCTGCCCACAGTGTATTAAAATAAGTATTACCAATGCAACTGCTATCTCATCTGTATTCTCGATATAATAAAACGTCCAATCAACATTTTGTATGAGATTGTATATTATTTTTATGAGTTGTTAACAATATTTAAGTGCCAACATTGACGATAGATAATCGTGACGTCATGTAAAAATGTAAATTACTATTGTAACTTTATTTACATAAATTTTAGTTATAGAGGGGCGCTAATTCTTTTTTTTAATACGCACTTTCTTATTCGGGTAATAGACCTCATAGTTCTATCACCACAAACATTGACAGCAATATAATATACATTTTACTGAATATATTGTATGAGTCGAACTTTAAAATAATGTAATTCAGTGACATCAAATTTTATCTCGAAATATTCGTAATATAAAAACTAACCTAACATCCCACAGTCATACAAACACGACATGATTAAAACAATTGTTACGAGAAGGACAAAAAATCAAGAAAATTTAATGTCATACATTATTTTATTATAAAAGACCAATTATCACCGTCATGACACTTAATTTGATAGCTTATTTTTAAATGTCATAAATATTTGACAGCTAATTTTCAAATGTCATACATATTTGACACTTTATTTCCAACTGTCATCCAGGCATTTTCTTGTCATCATACAAATATGACGTCATTGTAGTCACGTTATCTATCGCTATGCTAGTGCTTACTCGCTGGGCTCGCGCGACGGTCCAGCGGGTGGTGGTTCTCAGTCGCTAACCGCGCGCTTTGCTTGAGGCTCTTCTAGTTCAGTCTCCGGCGGGTTCTCTAAGCCGGGCAGTTGGATCTGTGTGTCTGATGCTTCTGACGGCTAGAGGAGAATGTGGGAGTCAGTATTATTAAAAAATTGTTACTACAATACTACCTAACCGAATAAGAAAAGAATAGTGATCATTAAACATAAATAAACACGTTTTTGGATAATTAATCTACATACGAAATCATAAAGCCGGGTCCGCTGCGCCGTTTTCGTGTTTGCAAACAGGATAACATTGTTTGCTAACCGAATAGGGGCGTGGCCTAACAGTTTTGTTAGCAAAATTGGCGCTGCGGACCCGGCTTAACATTGTTTGCTAACCGAAAAGGGCGTGGCCTAACAGTTTTGTTCGCAAAAACACAATAACATGTTAGAAAATTGGCGCTGCGGACCCGGCTTAAGAGTTTATTGGTAAGGACGATAACGCTTACGCAGTTGCCTCATTTTTATAAAACTACGACGCGCCGTCCTCGCAGCTTTATCGCGTGAATAGAATGGACACATCGCACTAGCGCTCATCCAACGTAGGCGTTCGTCAAGCTTAAGCGTAGCGTGGATATGCTGGACAAACGCTACTCCTAAGGCCGCTTTCAAATTAGACGGTTGCTGCCGAGCTGCAGCTGTGATGCAGTGTTTGTTTTATACAGGCGACGCCCGTAATGCAGCCGTGCGTGCACGGTACAGGCGTCGCACTGCTCTCTCATCGCGTCAACTGTATAAGAATACACAACCGTTTGTCCGCAGCACGACACCCGCACCGCTGCGGCGCGGCTGCAGTCCGACACCATCATCCTCCTGCCCTTATACCAACTTATTTAGGGTCAGCACAGGATGTACTTTTTTTCCATACGTCTCTATTAGGCGTCATCTCAGTAGTCACCCTCTTTCTAGCCGCATCTTTTCATCTTTTATCGTTTCTTTGGTCTTCCTTTACTCTTGTAACCATCTACATTCATAGGCAAAACTTTCCTCACATGTTCCTCATTCCTCCGCATCACATGCCCATACCATGATAATCGGTTTCCACACAATTTCCCAGTCACCGGCGCCACTTTCAGACTTCCTCTTACGTACTCATTTCTAATTCTATCCATTCGCTTAACACCACACATGCCATTTAGCATTCTCATCTCAGCTGCATGCAATTGCCTTTCGTTGCCGGCTGCAGTCCGACACCAACCGTCCAAATTGAAAGCACCCGAAGTAGAGTATACGTCGCACTGCGTTAACTCTTGCGACGTATGCGACAAAACATAGACAAATGATGTGAAAGCGTCGAGCGGTGGGCTCATCCGTTAATGCTTTTTATTATTTTTCTGGCTGGCATTAATTTATTAATTAACTATTTAAATTCATTGATTATTCTACACACACGTAAGAGACAACTTTACAATGAACTATTTATTGTTTTTATTTAGTAGTATTTCAATATTGTACGTAAGTAATCTACTTATTTATGTATTTGTATCGTTATTGCCCTGGCATCACAACGGTCCTATCTGAAAAGCAGCGTTGCAGCATTTTGTTTTTTTACGTGTCGCTGCATTTTGCTGAGACAGGAGTCTTTTTTGGGCTCGTGAAGGTTGTTATTTTATCTTTTTTTTGCTTATTGTTTTATCTCTGTAACTAACTGCCTGTGCGAGTCCAAAATAAATATATTTTCTTTCTTTCTTGCACGTAAGAACGCCTTCGCTTAACGAACGCTAGTACGATATCACGTTAGAGTTTACATACAAAATAAGGCGTCGTGCAAACAGGCTTTTGAGAGGTACGTGCTTTAAAGAAAGGATTTTTGTCATCTGTAAGATTGTAAGTGTGTGTGAAACCTGTCGTCTTAGGGCGTTTGTGCACTGCTGTAATCCGGCATCCGATCATTATTGGTCTGTAGTGCAATCTCATATTTACTAAAGGCATCCGTGCACTACTCCGTCATCCGATAATTTGACAGATTGGAACACACTTAGCCGGAGCAAAGTGGCTGATCCTGACGTACACAGTGAAAGTACGTTCGTGCACTTAGCATCTGAACCTCTTAAAATGGAACGACTAAGGTCCAGGGGGTCTACTCCCTAAGCACGAAGTCCGTGGTTTCGGCCTTAGTTACGAGCGTTTCCTACTCCCTATCACCTACGGACATACGATTATTTCGAGGCCCGAACTAAGAATGAATGACAACACGATTTGACAGTTGTCCCTACCTTTTTTTTTATGGATGGGAAATCATCATGACTCCTTCCACTCCGCCCAGAGCGGAAGGAGTCATGATGATTTCCCAGAGTGTCTCCAAAGGAGTGTCAGACTCTTACTGACTAAAACCCATCCGTGTTCCTTCTAACGCCCTTTGCGTTCCAGGGCCGCGGTAACTCTTTCAAATAAATTCCGCAACCCTGGCAGGCACTGTCCCTAGCGAGCCCCGTCTACAATGCTGACATCTCTTTGAGGCGCGCGTGGAACACAACGCGCCGTCGACCCGGGCCTGGTTCTGATCGGACGGCGAACCACCCAACGCTCGCCGTCCGCAGGCCCGCGAGTTGTCCCTACTACCGACGTGTTTCTGCCCGTCCGAAAAGTTGAACTTGACACTTGTTTTGTTCACTTCTACGTTTCGGGCTACTTTCGGACGGGCAACTAACTTCGTTGACGGACTTAGGGAGTAGGCCCCCGGGTACGTAGAACGTTGGTAGTTTGTGTTAAATTGACCTCTGCTGCAATGAAATAATACTACTTTCTAGCCAAACTTTGCCCAAGCATCGTCCTTCGTTCCACAGCACGGATGCTGGACCGGAGCAGTGCACAAACAACCTTACACATCTAGTAACACATACAATACTTACATTGATTATATATGAGATATCTAAAAGACAATCTTCTACTGTGTTTACCTTAGCGTCAATACTCCCGGATCGTCCAACAGTAAGCTTGGAAAACATTTTACAGGTAAATACATATACTATTTTTTAGAAGCTTAAGGTGATCGAATATAGCGAAATTCACACAAGCAGAGTTAATAGCAGTGTCAAAATCCGTACAAAGTCAGTACAACCGTAAATTGTGTACACACAGCTACATACATAGCTATACACTACCAGTATAATCTGACCTCTCATTGTACGGAAAGCCTATGCCTATACAATGCGAGATCAGCTAATACTGGAAATGTATTGCTTGATTTGTAGCCGTGTGTACATGGTTTTAGAAATACGGAATGCATATTTAAACCCAAACCAAGCCTTGAGGATGTTATTCATCTAGGCTGCAGACTATTTTAGCCTCTAGCACTCCTACGCAGGAATATTATAGCAACGTAAACTCAATACCCGATTATTCTGGGTCATTGCGAAATACGTATAACAACTGAAGTTTCACTTAACACGAACATAGCGCTTTTCCTTGCTATAAATCCCATGCTGAAATTACTAAAGGCTGCTTTACGCCTTAGCGACGCATGCAGCGTTTTATACAAACTAAATCGCAATCAAGCGTTTTTGTGACATAAAAGAGTTTAAATTTATCCTTGTCATGTATGTTTTTTTTATCAACAAAGATAGATTTTACAAGCTGTTGCCCCCGGTTTCACTCGTATCCCATGGGAACTACTTCATATACCCGGATATGGCAATGGCAATACTTTATAATACTTTTACGCGGCCATAGGAGTGGATTGTAACAGGTAAATCTCGTATGTGTTACGCCTGTTCCTGTTCCACGTAAATAACAGGTCCAAAAACCTATTACAAAATAACAGTCTGTTATTTCATACTATGTGGGAACAAACTATTGTGTGTTCTGTGTTACCACAGATATAAAAGTTTAAGCTGTTTACTGTAACGGCTGTTCTTAGATGGTACACGTTACACGTTGGTACTTCTCTTTCTAAGCAAGGTGTTACTTGTCTAAGTTGTGACAACTGTAACAGGGTGTCACAATGTAACACGTAACATTTTTTATCTTATTCTAACTAAGGTAACTCTCATAAGCATGAATAGATAAAAGCTTGTGACTGTCGTATATTTTCGTGTATGTCGGATTTTTTATCTCGTGGAACAGGAACTGTTTTTTCAGTTAGTTTGTCACAGTTATAGTCTGTTATTTTATGATACCCGTTATATTTAGCTGTTACGATAAATATGCCCCACTCCTACGCAGCCATAACATGAATGCTTTACCGCTCCCTGTACGGGTCCTTTTCCTGATTGGGTTCAAATATACACCATAGACAATGTTAGTACCACACAAAACACACATCTGTATACCTACATCGAATCAAGCATACAATTTGTATCAGAAAGGTGAAATAATATTTGGAGAGTGTATAGTAGCTTATTTATGATTCTAGAGCAAAAGTAATTTAGCTAAATTTCAGAGTAAAATAACGCCAAAGAATTCACAAAAACGCTCCAAGAAAAATCCTAAAAAATTGCAGGAAAAGTAAATCAACTCTTCATACTATGATTTATTTATTATACAGCAATGACTCACAGTTTTAACCTACTGAACCAGGCAAAAATGATAATAAGATTTTATTTCTTTATTTTAGGCAAGCTTGCCCAAAAAAATGTCACCTAAAAAGCACTCGCAGCTGAGCAAGATAAGCCCAAACTCGAAAGGTTTTTTATAAGCCGTTGCTGAGTTCCTATGCCACTTTCTGGTTCCATCAATAGGTCAGCTCAATGGTAAATCAGGCTCAATATCTCAGCTCGATCAGACGATGGAAAGTTTTGAATAGTAAGGACATACAAACGAACGTTGGAAATTAAATAAAAGCAAGATATTTATGCATTTATTATTCAGTCAAGGCTTATTATTTTCAGGTGACTAATCACTTAAAAGGCGACTAAGTGTTTGCAACTAATAAAATGAGGCGAGGAGCTATAAATAATGACTTGGCGACTAATAATGTTAGCAGGGTGGTTAAAGGGAATCCCGACATGGATAGGTTAGGTTCGAAGAGGATGACGGGGGCTAGAGTGAGCGAGCGAAGCGAGCGAACGAAGCCCCCGTCATCCCCTTCGTGTTAGGTTACTTTAAACCCTGCAGACAGAAATAGGAGCCCCGCGTCGACTTAAGCTCCACCTAGTTTAAAAAGAAAAACCAAAAGATCACTGCCAATTTAAATTTAAACAAAGCTTACAACTAAAAATAAAGCTGCTACTTTATACTTAAAATGCTACTTCACTGTAGCTGCCAACCTATTATTTTTGCTACCCATTTTAATTATTTTTAAAACCCTAAATCAGATTAGTTTGTCGCCGCGTTAAATACATGCCTTCAGTCAATATGTAAGCCAATATGAATATACAATAAATAACATTTCATTCTAACTTACACAAATACCAACTTTAAAAACAAGTTTACTAAACTGATTTCAGAACGACAAAAACTTTGGTCGTCGTATCGTAAAACTATTTTCCCCTTATTACAAAAGATGGTTTAAAGCAAGACTAAGGTAAACCCAGGTTTAAAATATACCCATCACTTTCTTATGTCATATAAAAATAAGAGACGGGGATATTTTAAAACCTAGGTTTTTCTTAGACTATCTTTTGTAATAAGGGGGTTTAAGTTGCAATAGAAATTAAACTATGTTCAATGGAATTAAGGTTTCTAATCGCGAAGCACGTTAGTTTTAAATTTAAACTGGCTTGTTATACCTATTTGCTCCTGAATATTATTTCACCTGTATGCTACATATTGTATATTGAACGTATAACATAATACATGTGCTCACCTCAACATCGTTGGCGTTCTCCCGTTCAGGCAGCGGTCGCGGACGCTTCTTGCTTCGTGCGTTGTTGCCTTCCGCTGTGGCCTGCCTCTTCGGTTGAAACTGTATGGACAAGTAACAAATTTGATTATAATCTTTAGTTAATAAGCATAACCTCTTAGAATACAGAAAGAACTAGAATCCGCGTTGAACAGTAATTGCAAGCCGTACGCTGTGTCCAAAATCAAAGCATGCGTCCCGCGCCCGTCTCACTTCCCACCCGCGTAATGTTGCTAGCTCAGACATTGTTTACCCGTTTTTGGGGAAAACGTTGAGTATTGGAGGTAAGATAATAATAAAATCAAAATTGTGCTTTTCTATATAGGCAATATTTTATATCTGAGTAGGTACAGTCAGCGTCAAATATATAGGGACGAACAGACTGTTCAAAATGATCCGAACAAAACTACAGGGTGTTAACGAATTCATGTAATTCCTTCAAATCGCGTGATCTGACACTGATTGACCCTGCATGGGATTTTTTCAGAATAAAAAAAAAGTTTTCAAAAAATGAACCATGGTATTCTGTATCTGAGTAATTTTAGCGTTCCAAGTTAACTGACTACGTGGAGCGATATCAGGCTAGTCGTGCCCGTCAGCTGTGTTGCCGTTCCTTCATTAATTTATGCATGGCATCGAAATTTTCAATGAAATAAAAAAGGGTTTTTTTTTTGAAATTTTTATTCAATCTTAAGGTTACCAGCTCTTTAGAACCACCCGGCACCCGACCCGCACTGCTTCGCCTCGTGCGGTTCGTATTCTTTATATGAATTTGTATGGATGTGCGCTCACTACATCAACTCCGTAACGTGGCGGCTGTGAAATTCTACAAAATATGCGTCATGGGTGTCGTTTCCGTGGTTTTCAGGGGCGCTGGTGACGAAAATGAGGTCGAAGTCAATATCCAAGATGACGGCCGTAAGATTTTGCCCATGACGCATACTTATTTTGTAAAATTTCGCAGCCGCCATCTCGGATTTTGATTTTGAGCTCATTTTCGTCATCAGCACTCCCGGAAACTATGGAGTCGACACCCATGACGCTTATTTTGTAAAATTTCACAGCCGCCATCTTGGATTTTGACTTCGACCGCATTTTCGTCATCAGCGCCCCCGAAAACCACGGACTCGAAACCCATGACGCATATTATGTAAAATTTCGCAACAGCCATCTTGGATTTTCACTTCGACCTCATTTTCGTCATCAGCGCCCCCGAAAACCACGGACTCGAAACCCATGACGCATATTTTGGAAAATTTCGCAACCACCATCTTGGATTTTTACTTCGACCTCATTTTCGTCATCAGCGCCCCCGAAAACCGCGGACACGACATACATGGCGCATATTTTGTAAAATTTCACAACCGCTATCTTGGATTTTGACGTTGACCTCATTTTCATCATCAGCACCCCCGAAAACCACGGAAACGACACCCATGACGCATATTTTGTAAAATTTTGCAGCCGCCATCTTGGATTTCTACTTTGACTTGATTTTCATCTTCAGCACCCCCGAAAACCACGGAAACGACACCCATAACGCATATGTTGCAACATTTCACAGTCGCCATCTTGGATTTTGATTTTGACCTCCCCAACCCTCTGGAGGGGAAACGTGTGAGATAATATAACTTTAACCAACTTAAACTAGCCTTTATGAACGTAGTGATTAATGAGTTTATAATATACATACTTAGTATACACCTCTGTCCTACCCTTCGAAGAATACAGGCGTGATAGTATGGAATCTCGTTTCTCGGATTTTGCCCAATGTCCTTTGCGAAATAAATATCGCGCAAATGTCCTTTTGCGGAAGTGTATACGCGCAATGTCTTTCGCGGCAAATTCAGTCGCGCAAGTATCGGTCGCGCAACTGGGTTTGCGTAACAGTCTATTCGCGCATAATGTGTAGTCGCGCAAATGGAATCGCGCAAGTGTCTTTCGCGTAAATGTACCAGATCCCTGGCAGACTACCCGGAAATTCGTGGACCCCGCGATTTCCACTCGTTGACTACGTGAGGTCCACTGGTTGACCACGAGATGTCCACTCGATGACCACGCGAGGTCCTCTGGTTGACCACGCGACGTTTACTAGTGATAACGCGGCGTCCACCCGTGGACCATCTGCTGACAACGAGTGGACGCCGAGCGATGAGGCGGTGCGGGTCGGGTGCCGCGTGGTTCTAATGAGCTGTAACCTTAAATCCCGTGCGGGGTTAATCTATACCATTAATAGATTATGTGGTTTGAAGGAATTACGCGAATTCGTTTACATCCTGTATAATTATGTCAATGAAACAAGGGGCGTTTCAGAATGAACGTAGGACAGGTCAACTGGCATTCTGACAAGAATCCCATTTAGATAAAGCTTAATTTCTTTAGCTGTTTAGGTAATTATGAACAGTCTGTTCGTCGCGATATACCTATTTGACGCTGACTGTACCTGATAATCTCAAGAAATAGAGAAGGTCTAATAGGAATAAAACACGTTTTAGATAAAAAACGTTTAATTCAAGCCCTCAGGTAGGTAATAAAAAAAAAGAAGGGAAAATCAAAACTCTTATACTGACAACACTAACAATATGGACGCATCATTCCCTATGACAATTACAAACTGAACAATTTATTGATTAATTAAATAAGACGATATCTGAATGTGCTACTTAAACGTGAAATGTGATCCCATCCTGTTTTGTTTTTAGCCCCGCTGCATTTTTATAGGTTCGAACGACACAAAACTGCATAATTTAATTTAATTTGACACCGGTAAATACATGTAGTCGTTATGACGTCCCCATAGTAACTGATCGACTGCGCGTCAAACTACTCTGTTTTAGAGTAGTTTTTGATGCTTCAGTATTAGGCGCGATCACGGCTTCTGGTACTTTCTGTATTCTGAGCATAACCTATTTGATGAACTGTCATTTGCATGATACCAGCGAATGTGAAAAGCTAGTTAAAAACATATTTTGAGTGTTCAAATTTGAACCCCCTTACAAGTTAATGCCAGGTAAACCCAGACTTAAAATATACCCATCACTTTCTAATATCATATAACAAAAAGAGACAGGGCTATTTTAAAACCTAGGTTCTTCTTAGGCCGTCTTTTAATAATGTAATACGAGGGAATTCGGGGGAACAGTTCAATTTTTTAATAGAGTAAAACGTTAACATTATTATTTCCGAATATTGACTGCCAATAGGGTAAAACTCGGTAAAACGCCCCACTTTTTTTAAAATTGTAATAAATAAAAAATCTTACAAGATATAATCAAACTTTTTATTTTGGAACAATATTTAGTATTTTAACAACAATACCACAAGTAATAATGATAATAGGAACTAAGGATACAATAATATTTATTATTTAAAAAAACCTTAGGTGGGGCGTTTTGTAGTGTGATCGTTGGCTAATACGACTCACTCTTATTATAAAATGCCCCAGTGTATTATTCATATATTTTTGCATATTTTAAACTATAACAACAATTGTTTTGACAAAAATTAACTCTCAATCTTAACTTAGGATAATAAGAGGCAGTTACTCAGTCTCTTTATCAAATCAGACTTTTTAAATTAACATGGTACAAAACTCATGTAACCACGCTAAACAAGACAGGCATTGAATCCAATCTTCTATGGATTTTGTATTATAGTAATCTTCCGTGCATTCCACGCATCTGATAATGTCGTCATGTTCGTCTGAGATTTCTTCTTCAGAAGTATCTACCCTGCCCTCATTTTCATCATTGCTTTCAGAAGAGGATGTATTCATCCTCTAAGCTATTCTAAGCTATTAAGCTTTAAGCTATATCTAAGCTATTGCTTACTTTTTTCTTCTTCTTATTTTTGACAGATACTTTCTTTGGCTTCTTTTTACCTCCTTTTTCTTGTTTCTTTTTATCACCATCTTTTTCTTCGATAGGTTTAGTTATTTTTGTGGTCTTAGTCTGCTTTAATTTTCCAGCTGCTGGCTTCTTTTTGTCGGCAATTACCTTCCTTTTCTCAGAGAAAATCAGAAGGCTTGTCACTTGACAAGCCTTCTGATTTTCTCTGACTTAATTCTGAGTTGCGAGCCATGAATCCCGAAAACCAGACATTTACAGCTGATGCTGAACTTGATGAAAATGGATTTTTAATATTGAGTTTCCTAGCAAGTTGAAATTCCATTTCTTTAACATCTTTTCTATCAGGGGCAAATCCACCTTTCTCCAATTTCTTTTTATGGGCAACCAGTTTTTTTTCGTGTTCTACAGAAAATACTGGTTTGCGTCCAAGAGGGCCCTTTGATTTTCCCGATAAAATGTGTCTTCTTAGGGTTCGAGATGGTATGCCAAAGCTTCTGGATGCCTCATTAACACCCATTTCTTTGCTAAGTACACTGCGCATGGCTTTGTCTAAGTCGTCTGCACTCCATGATGCTCGTAGTGTTGTTCTTTGATACTTCCGAGACATAATCTGAAATAATAACACGCGATAAAAAATACTTTAACACAGTTCAAATATTGGGGCGTTTTGTAAATTGACTTAAGGGCATATTGTCAAATTTGATTTTTAATACGCCCCACCGAGGTCAAAGCAGTAGATTCAAGGTTATAACGTTCGACAAAATAAAAGTATAAAGGTAATTTCATCTATTTTACGATAGTGCGGGTCATTATAACACAAAATCTAAAAGTAACAATATATATGAATTTCTTAGAAACTTACCGCAAATTATTTCACTCCAATAAATACAGATTTTGCAATATTTTTTAAACGGACATCACAAACTACGTGCACACGTCGGCCATGTTGTTCGCCTACTAGTGGGTCTCCGCGCGTCTAGTTGTGAGCGGCGCAGCTTTGATAGTGTGAGTGCTGGAGTGGTGGGGCGTTTTGTCACTTGGGGCGTATTACCGAGTTTTACCCTATCGTGTGTTTGCATGACAGTCAGGACTAACAACTGAATGTGTAGGTACTCTAAAGTTTGATCATCGCAATGTTTAGAGTACCTACACACGTTTTTAGATTCATTGGTCGAGTTAGGCATAAAAGTTAGGATTACTTATATACCTTCGTGAGTAACATTCATATTTATGGATATTCATATAGGGCAGGCGACAACGCCGCGTGTAAAGCTCATAAAGCGAGCAATACCACTCCAGCAAAGTCCAAAACGTGTCGGGCATCGGCAATAAAGTTGTGTATATGTTACGGCTAATAGCCGAAGTGCGGCTACACCTAGTTTTAGCCGGGTACAACTAGGTGCAGCCGGCCACATGCGGTTAAACTTAAATCTATCCTACTTATCTTCGGTTATAACTAGGTTTAGCCTTCGTCATAGCGGCTAGAACTAGGTGCAGCCGCACACCGATGGTTAAGGGTAAGCCCGACACGGATAGGTTAGGTTCGAGGGGATGACGGGGGCTAGAGTGAGCGAGCGAAGCGAGCGAACGAAGCCCCCATCATCCCCTTCGTGTTAGGTTACTTTAAACCCTGCAGACAGGAAATAGGAGCCCCGCACAGCGGGGCTTCGTCGACTTAAGCTCCACCTAGTTCTAACCAACTGCTACTGGGTTGCACCTAGTTGTGCCCGGCTAAACCTAGGTGTAACCGCCATTCGGCTTTTAACCGTAACATATACATCCGACAGACAGTTTATTATTTTATTTATTTCTTAATTAATTAAGTCTAAAATCGCTAGAATTTTTTCGCAACGAAAAAGTATTATGTAAATAAACAACCTCTACATCTACATATCTAATTATAAATACGTAGATCATAAAGGCGTACGTACACTGACCTGTAACTCTGGCGGCAGGAACACGCGCGTGTTGACGAAGTACTCCGACTGCGGCGAGAAGTACATCGTGGGGATGCGCGCGTCCGACGGGAAGTCGCGCAGCTCGA
Source organism: Amphipyra tragopoginis (assembly GCA_905220435.1). Lineage (NCBI taxonomy): Eukaryota > Metazoa > Arthropoda > Insecta > Lepidoptera > Noctuidae > Amphipyra > Amphipyra tragopoginis. Next base: position 11,770,735 of record HG992011.1, read on the forward strand.
AGTTCTGCGACCGCGCCCAGATCACTGACATCGCTAGGTCGCACACGGCCCATAGTTTCTGTTGACGAAAAAGTACAAGAGCGATGAGTTACTTATATGTAGTTAACAGCCATGTTGGGACTGACTTAAGGGCCAAATGCGGGTTTTTGTCACACGCAAGACCGTTCGGCGAATCTGAATACGACTTTTTTTATCCAAATCGAACTTAGTAAAAACTACTTTTATTGTATAAGGTTATACTTTGAGTTCTCGTTTAAAGTTTTCCCTGAGGCTGAAGCCAGACGAGCGTAATTTACGCGGCTCAAAATGAGTAGGCGTATTTTTTTAGAAAGATTTACTTTACGTCTCACGACGTCGTCCACGGGAGGTGTAGTGTCTTTTCTTCTTGAAAGACCACATTGTTTTCACTTTAGAAGCCTTAATTAACTAACCCCTCTAAAAACTGTCATATGCCGAGGACCAAAAGCCTCTCTCATCACACCTAAGCTTAGCACTTACAATACTAGCATGCTAAGTTCCACTGGAACACGGAGTAGAGAAAGAAGCGGAGATGCTGCAAGGAAAATTCTCTTTAGAAAAAAGCGTCGCCTGAATGCGGGTGACAGGGGGACGAGGTACGGAGATAGCTCCGCCCCACGATGGAAAACCCGCCTATTATTTGTAAAGCCATCTAGCGGTGAAAGGATTATTACAGTGTAACTAAACTAGCAATTTTTCATTTTAGTACGTCTACTGGCCACTATTGGCGTAACACAGCATTACACTTTGTTCTAGAACATTCCATGTGCGTTAGTAAGGCAGGACCACATTATTCTCGCTCTTTACGCAACACAAAATCCGTCCACGGGATTTTACGTGATGCTCAGACGGAAAGACAGACAGACAATAATTCCAAAAAGAGTTGTTTTGGCTTCTGTATCGATAGTTTATGTAGAAAATATACATATACTTTACGGGAATAGTCATCTATGAAGGTTATGAAGTACTTTGCACCACCAGCAGACGGTGTCTCCATCGGACCACACAGATCAGTATGCACTATTTCTAGCAATGCATTTGCTCTAGAACCAGAATGTGTAAAAGGGTAATCGTGTTTGTTTCGCTTCACAACATGGTATACACACGGTATCAACTTCTTTGTTGGTAATAGTTATATCCTCAGCACAAAATTCCAACCTCTTTACATCAGCCATATTTAAATGCACCATCCTTTTATGCCATGTAACAATATCTGTCTTATTTTCACATGAAACAGCATAAGCCTTGCCAGTAACAGTGTTAAGTTTATACATGTTATTGATCAGTGTTGCAGTTGCTAAAGGATCTTATTGGCATTATATATGTTACAGCCCAAATCAGTGAATTCCACTTTACAGCCATTTTTTGTTAACTGACTGACCGATAACAGGTTTGCACTTAGTTCAGGAATAAGTAAAACATTTCTCACCTAGATAAGATGCTCATCTTTACAGAAATTGGTATGAATGTTTACTTTACCCATCTTTTGTACGGAGACAGCATCATTGTTGGCCACCCTTATTTTTTGAATCGGGGGTGGTTGCAAATCATACATCCAGTCTGAAAGTCTTGTCATGTGCATTGTGACACCTGAATCGATATACCAGTCATCCCTATTCATTGTGCTGAAAGCTGAAAAAGCTGCTGTAAAATTATTATGATTAAATTTATTTACTGTGCACTGATTTTTGAAATGTCCATATTTGTTGCAATTATAACAACGTGGGCCTTTTCCTTTTGGTTTATTCTTTGAGTTATTTTTGTGCTTTATGAAGAATGCAGAAGACTCGGAAACTTTAACTTCCTGTAAAAGTTTTGTCTTGATGAAGTCTGACGAAATTTTCATGCCGGAACTTTCCAGACCCATGATCATCGGTTTATAATTGTCCGGTAAACCTGCTAGTATGAGTGTTCCTAACCACTCGTCACCGACTTCAAAAACGATATTTCGCATTTTGTACGCTGTACATTTTCGATGTGTACGTAGTTTATAGGTTCCACCAACAAAATTATCTTGGACTTAGCCTTGATGTCCTTCTTGGAGTCGACATTAGAACCAGGATCAACACATTCCCATAGATCTTCGTGTTCTAGGTAAGATTGAACTGCAAACAAGTTGCAACAAAAGTTTATCATTGTCATTACCTGATTAGGTATAAACATTTTAGGTAACGCTCCTTGATGCAATTTCTTATAACCGTTTTTTGTTTTATAGAAATCATTTTCAGCGAAATGAAGTGAACAGATTTTCGAATAAGTACTTTGTTGGTGTCCAGTTGTTAGGTTTATATGAATTTAAAATGATAACAAAAAATAAGTTAGGATTAAAAAAAAAACAAATAAATTACATGAAGATAATAAATTTGATAAAATAGGGTCTTGCTGGCATGATGCACACATTTTTATTTGTCAATTAGGACTAGTGATGGGATTCTACCCGCAAAAAAACCCAAAATGGGTTAATTCGAGGGAAAAAACCCGGGAAAGAACCCTATTGGGAAAATATTCGGGTTTTTTCAAATTTAGCTTATGTAATATTTAGATACACATGCGTTAAATAGTACATAATTTTTGAACTTGATTACTACTAGTTACAGCTTGTCTAAGTTGAAATGACGCGCTCCACTACCACATTTTATGCAAACAAACAAAGAACAATGGCAAAATCATTGCTGAAACTTAAAATAAGCGTCTAATGATGAGAGCTACATTAAAAAAAGCCTAATTTTTTTCTAGACATTATTGTAATTTTAACATTTGTAAACGAACTCTCTGAAAAAATTATATTACATTTCAAAGTTTTACTGATATTCCCGTTAATTCGAATAATTTTTATTTGTTGTCCATTCTTCTTTAATTTTGCAAGACTTTGAGAGATACCCTTATAATTAATTTCGAAGATTTTTTACCAGCTATGTTAATATATTTAATGCTTAATTATTTTATAAGATGTTTTATTTCGATTGATGAATTATTATTCAATAATTCATGAAACAAATACCAAAAAAAAAGAAAGCAAAACTTGGCGTAAGTATATTAGGAAAGAAATATATTTTCTATAATCCTGCTTACATAATAGAAGTATATGAAAAAAAAGTATAGCAACACAGACATGACAATGCTTTCTTTCAAAAACTATCACTGTCAATCCTAGAGTTGTCAAATATCAGAATATTATTAAGCCCCTAGTAGACGAGATCGAGGCGCCGGGTGAATCCCGGCCAAACTCGTAAACGATATGGTTTGTGCCCGCTAGCTAGCCGGGTTAAGTGTCACTTATATGGGATGCGCCTTGCGTACAACCGGCCTCCGCAAAGAGTGCACATAGGCCACCGTACCAGTCTGAGCACAGGGTAGCCATGTCATGACCGATCACGGCGGCAAGCTGGGCCATCGTTAGCAACGGTGTCGTCAAAATAGCTCCATAATGTCCCATACATATCCAACATCCAGACTTACTATGGTTTGAAACTGTACGTAGCCGGTAGCTACGGTCCTAAAAACGATGTTGTCAGCAAGGGGCCTAACTTTACTGCCTACACGGCTACGCCTTGTTGTTGGACGTAATTATTATAATTATATTATATTCGGTGACAGTGCTACGGGTTCTGACAAATATTTAAAACTTCTACGTTGCGTTAACGTTACGTCCTCGATTTGGAGTTGAGAAGTGAAAAGTGGCGCATGGATTTTGTTTTTTTTTTGTGTAGTGATTGACCAAGTGAATTATTATTCTTCTGAGTAGGTATAGTCTCAAAGGGAGTGGAAATACTTCTGTATTAAAAGGGAGAATAAAAATAAATCATGGTACCTACGTGTCATCATGGAGGAAGTACCTATCTAAAATATTCATTGTCATGACGTTGGTGTGTTACAAAGGAACCAAGGCATCAAAGAAATAAAGCAGCACTAGCAGAATTGTTGTGTTACTTATTAAGGAGCAAAAGACAAATAAATATAATAACACTAAATCTTTTATTTATACCATTGCAAAGTAGATTTTTAATTTTTACTGAAGTCGTACACCTATGTTCACACAAAACTATAACCGAGGGATGTGCTCGCAGTCGCAAATGATTGCATAGGCTAGGGTGTTTTTAAAGTTTGCATTGAATTCACAACAGTTTTTAAAATGTTGTTTTGTTGGTTAGGGCATAAGGCATAACGCTAGGTGGCTAGACTATCAAAGTGATGATTCATGGGATTTTTAATAGAGAGATCTGCTGCACTGATGAAAGATAGAATGAATTGAATTACCTACTTAATAAAAAATATAGTTTCTTTCGTATAATCATAAATATTCTAACCTAAATATACTTTCCGGGCAATTTTCTCAAATCCTAGGGATAAATGGCGAATCGCTCATTTCATCGGAAATTGCTCAGTTCATTAAGAATTAATAAATTAATTGCGAATACACAAAGCCCACGATGACACGAAGACGTTACAATTTATTTATACAGATAAAGTGATGTATTAAAGTTCGCCATTGTTCTTTCTATTTCTAATTAAGCAAAACTTCAAACTAGAATATCTTGAATTCGAGACTCTATTTAATAGTAAGCCTGAAGACAAATCTGTTCAGGAATTCAAGCTCTATACTTTTACATATGTTTCAATAGCAGACGCAAAAGATTATTTCAACAATAGTTTGTTTGGGAGTTTGCCGTTGTTCTTTAATGTATGGACAATTAAGTATGTTAGTGAACTTAGCAGATCATTGTCCAGCAGATCAAAATTAAATATGAGTTCCTATCGCATGCAGCTGAGTTCTACAGTTCCTGATACTTTTTAGAAATATTTCTGGCGTTTTTACCTTAAAAAAGACGATTGACAAAAATGCCAGCAGATCACGTTAGAACGGCTGAAAAGTAGAAAAATACTATTTTGGTCGTTTCAAATTATTGTGAAAGGCTAGAACTCTTTCGTTTCTCACAGATCCGTATCAGAACTGCAACGTAGAAGTCGATTCGAGTCGAGAACTCACGTTCGAGTGTCAGCAGATCGTATCAGAAAGTCCAAAAAATCGAATAATACCAATTTCATTATTTCAAATGACTGGTGAGGGCTTAGAACTCTTTCGTTTTTCACAGATTTGCCTCAGCACTGCAATTTAGAACTCTGTTCGAGTCCAGAACTCACGTTCGAGTGCCAGCAGATCATGCCAGAAAATCTGAAAAGTAGAAAAATACCATTTTCATTATTTCAAATGATTGGTGAGGGCTTGACCTCTTTCGTTTTTCACAGACTTTCTGGCATGATTTACTGGCACTAGAAAGTGAGTTCTCGACTCGAATTGACTTCGTTCTAGCCTTTCACAATAATTTGAAACGACCAAAATAGTATTTTCCTACTTTCCTTATCTTAACGAAATCGAGTCAACCGTTTCGGAGTTACGTTGCCACAAACAGACAGACAGATATACAGACAAACAGACAGCCATACAGACAAACAGACAGCCATACAGACAAACGGACAGACTTACACACATACAGACATAGGTGTCAAACTTATAAAACATTCTTCTTTTTGGGTCGTGTTTGAAGCCTATTTTTAAGGAGAGAGAGGAGGTAGGAGAGTCTATTTGAGTCGGGAACGAAAACTAAAAAAATGCTTGAAAATTGTGTTTTTGCCTGCTTTAAAGCGCAATATATCGTAAAATATTAGCTATAAAAAAAATACTTGAAGCAGGAATTGTAGTAAATTTAATTGTCTACAAAATTGGTCTGATTAATTTTTGGCGTAAAACCCATAGATAAGGAGTTATTTAATAAAAACTCATTTTTGGTGTCTTTAATCCAAGATGGCGGAGCACGCCGAGATTACACAAGGTCAAAAACTTGATATTTTAATAAGAACACCTAAACATAACACATATCCAAAATTCAAGACTGACGGACCTTTTACTAGTGAAAACTACCTGGCGACTGGGCTGTTTTATGCAGAAACATGTTTTACAATCCGTATGGTATCTCTGGTAACCTGTTCCACAGATTACCACGTTAGAACAAACAAAAAATCTCTTCAGCTTTATTGTATTATTGTAGATAATGAAAAAACCCATCTATTGGGTTCTTTTCCTCATAAACACCCGGTTTTTGCCCAAACGGGAAAGAACCCGGGTTTTTTCTCACCGCCCATCTCTAATTAATTAGGACCGACTACTTACCGTCAGATGGCGCATTTTTTCTTATTTTAATTCTTCTTGTTTCATATATTGTGTCAAGTTATTTAATTTATCTATGAAATAACTTAAAGCAAGCAAAGTAAGTTATTTGTGCCGAAGATTGGTCACAATAACATGCATTGATAATGATAAAAACACGGAATAGATGGGAAGTGGTTAGAATGCATCTCTTCGACGACAGATGTCTCTAGCTATAATCTGGCGAACAAACGAGAAAATGTGTTTTAAAATGAAAATATAAATTTTAGGGACTTAAAGGTGAAATGTTATGCCATCAATATGTTTCAGTTTTGGTCCTGAACAATTTTTGCATCCAACAACAGCGCACTTCATTATTAAAACAATTTAATAATTAAAAAACTATTCAAATACAACGGACCCGAACACGATGACGATTCATTCGAAACTAAGGTTTGTGGCCCCGCCCACTGTGACGTCATGACCTAATTGAAGACGCATGACCTAATTGCCTTGCGGCATCTCCGCTTCTTTCTCTTCTCCGTGCACTGGAACTATTGCAGTTGGCACTTTTCCTCGAGAAGCAGTATAACCTATCGGTTGGGATCTATGTCTGACCGAAAAAAAAATACATACATAATTAACAGCATCGTCTGTCTCATTGAGCGCGTCTTTATGCGTCTTCATACGTTCCACCAGACTCTTGTAGAAGCCGTAGCAATAGAAGTCGTTGCGAGTGATCAGCGGCTCCAGGATGAACCACAAACAGTTCTTGACAACCTGCAAATAATTTAATTGTTATTATATGATACACTCAAGGGTAGAACCGTCTAATGGAGGGGAAATCAGTCTTTGAGACATGCTATGGTGAAATTGGTGTCTCATCGCTTAAAACCTCTAACTGGAGTTTTAAAAGATACACCGCTTCTCGAGACGTCGACATTTTTCTGTACGCACCAGTGGCGAAGGCTCCATACAACTCGATTCCTATCGGCTTCCCTTTCGAAACGAGTAGTTACTGGAATTCACGCATCACACTTGAGCAAGGTAAGCATTTTTCGATCCGGGTTCCCTTTTAAGAAAATTCACGCTACGCCACTGGTACGCACTGAGTACAGCATAAAAATAAGTACTAATCGATAACCCCGGCCATATGCACTTGCGCCACAGTCTACCTATATCTTACTCCTTACAGTCGGTCAACGTAGAACATTGTCGCAGAGCAATCGTGCGGGGGGTTGCGGGGTGAAGGGGCGGAGGTTGTCCCGAGTAGCCATACTGCATACTTGGGACATAACCTCCGCTCCTACATAATTTTGACATTTCATAGGACCTGTCAAATGTATGGGCGTTGACCCACTGTATGTAGTAAGTAGGTACACTGTGCTTACGCTAACAAACAGTAGATGCTGACTCAAACGTCTTCCCAGTTGACTTCAAAAGTCCCCACACTTATCGACGATAAATCGACTAATGGCTTCTACACACATACCGCCGGCTTATTGCCGCGCGGGTGTAAGTCAATAGGCGTTATACCCGGCGGCCTGGTTAAACACCCGCCGGCAAGACGCGCGGCAATCCCGGCGGCATTGTGTGTAGGAGCCTTTAGGCCGGTCGGAAAAAGCTTTATGTCTACAGGCATGAGGGTGTAACCGACGCCGTTCAACTCGGCTCAGCAGGGCCGTCGAGAAGTGTGGGGAGACCAAAATCCAGGCACTGCACAACTATTGAGACTAATTTTTAGGATCAATGGATGAAGTCGCGATCAGAGTATAATTATGCAAAAGTATATGAAATTAGACTCATTCTTATTTACAGTTGAATATCGACTATGGGTTCTTGGAGTTTACTTAAATAGTATACCTTTAGTTGCGCGACATTGTCGTAGGCGGTGAAGGCGGGGTCGTGCGTCAGTATGGGCACTGCGAACACCAACATGTAGTCCGGTAGGATGTGCGGCAACTGACTCACGGCGCGCTCCACTGATGAAAAAACAATATACATATTAAACATACACACTGAAACCTTTTCTCATAGAGGGAAGAAACAAGCAGCTATCACCACGCTTGCTTGGGTGTATGAAAAAAAGCCTCAAGTACGAGTGATGATACTTAAGTACGTCCGGCACACCCTGGGCAGTCAGCTCCGCTACCAACTTTACTGGCTGGCTAATCTTTTCACCACGGCATGTGCTATTCTCCTATAGCCCGTGCTGACACGAGAACAAGACTACGCTTGCTCACTGCGTGTTGGCGATTACAGTTCATTAAGTCCAGGTCCATGATGTTTTCCTACACTGAAAGCCAACGCGAGCCATCACCGTTGCGGGGTGCCACGAGACACTTCGAGATCCCTCTGTACCTCGAAGAGCCTTCGGTCCCCCGAGTCTGCCAACGAGTGTATTTATGTGTACTTATATCGACACGTCGCACCTTTGGAATTAAAGAGACCTATTCGAAATTTTAAGATTTCAATTTTTACTCATAGACTGACCCATCTTCATTGACTCTTAATAAAACAAAGGCCTATTGTGGCGTAGAAATGTAATGCAACCGAATAATCTCCCATTTCTACAAAATTTATAAATATACGAAACTTTATTCAACGTTTTCCAAAACCTTAGTTTTTTAAATAGGTTTCTTTAATTCTAATGGAGCGACGTGTTTAGTACTTACACATGTGTTTACCTTTAGTCCCGACGGTGATGTTCCGTACGTACTCGCGGCGCCGCACCACGTCGGCCAGCATGTACTGCCGCACCTGCGAGCGCACGCGCCGCTCCGGCTCGCGCCCCGCTAGTGCGTACATGTGTATACTAGTACTTACACATGTGGTTACCTTTAGTCCCGACGGTGATGTTCCGTACGTACTCGCGGCGCCGCACCACGTCGGCCAGCATGTACTGCCGCACCTGCGAGCGCACGCGCCGCTCCGGCTCGCGCCCCGCTAGTGCGTACATGTGTATACTAGTACTTACACATGTGGTTACCTTTAGTCCCGACGGTGATGTTCCGTACGTACTCGCGGCGCCGCACCACGTCGGCCAGCATGTACTGCCGCACCTGCGAGCGCACGCGCCGCTCCGGCTCGCGCCCCGCTAGTGCGTACATGTGTATACTAGTACTTACACATGTGGTTACCTTTAGTCCCGACGGTGATGTTCCGTACGTACTCGCGGCGCCGCACCACGTCGGCCAGCATGTACTGCCGCACCTGCGAGCGCACGCGCCGCTCCGGCTCGCGCCCCGCTAGTGCGTACATGTGTATACTAGTACTTACACATGTGGTTACCTTTAGTCCCGACGGTGATGTTCCGTACGTACTCGCGGCGCCGCACCACGTCGGCCAGCATGTACTGCCGCACCTGCGAGCGCACGCGCCGCTCCGGCTCGCGCCCCGCTAGTGCGTACATGCCCATGAAGTCCAGCGGTAAGCACTTGTTGGGGATACCCTGAGGAAGATAAATCTAGCATCATAACTAGCACATCATGACGAATAGAACCAACTTTAGTATTTATTTGAGATGGGTTTACTCGTGACTATGGTAAAGGTCAGAGGTGACAGAGACAAAGTCTACGATGAAGCGAGCTTATCCAGAAGAATCATGTTCATTATAACTTTGATGAGATTCGGGTTGTAAGCGTTTGGGAACACAGACGCAGGTAGTGAGTTCAACTATTTTGCCGTGCGCATTATGAAGGATGTTTGGAAGCGCGCGCTTAGTGCGAATTGTTGGAATGGCAACTAAGTGTGGATCACAGATTTAGAATAGGCTAGATACCGCAAGGCGTTCGACCAAGCGTGCCCGAAGTTTGTGCTGTGCACAAACTTGACGCGCTACTACTTCATTTGTGTTCGATCGCGCCAGTGGCGAGTTGTGTCGTCAAGGATATAAAAATGCCAAATTGTGACATTATAAACTTCAAAAACTCTTCTAGTGTAGTAAATTAAACCAATGGAGGTATTACCTACCATCTGTAAGTAATTTTGTTGCTCAAATAGCTGTAATTAATTTTAAAATCATTTTTTGTGGTGTTCAAGTAACACTACTAAGATAAATTCCTACTTCACACTAGTCATTTCATATTGCTGGCATTGCTTTGAGGGACCATAATTGGGTGCTTTGTCTATACGCAATGTAATGTAACCGACAGAAACAGTGAAGTTTCGTGGTACAAACGCCTTTTATCATTTTTCTGTCAAATGGTGACACTAGTGATTTATTTATTTATGTGTGATGTACTACTTGTTACTTTTAAATCGATTTGATTAATCGAAAATCGATATTGACAAATTAACAAAGTTATGAGAATTGCATTTTGGAGTTTTGTAATAAATGATGCGATTTTAGAATATAAGCATTTTGAATTTGAATTTCATGTTTCAGTTTTCCGCGTGATCCCGCTTATAAAGAAAAAGGGATTGAAGCGACGGGAAAAAGGGATTGAAGCGACGGGTAAAATGGACTGGTTTCCTTCAAAATACAGTACAATTTGCTCTATACGTTTTAAAAATGATGATTTTGTAATAGCCAAAAAATGCTGACGATTAAGTGAAACAGCATATCCGACAATTCTTGTTCTAAGTATGACAACTAATGGAGAAGTAAGTGAATAAGTTTTTGTATTCTCATTCCTCTGTCATTGAATCGATTTTGAAATCGATGAAGTCGTAATTACGTAAAACAAATTACTATACAGGGTGTAAAAAGACCCGTCACATAGCCGAAATCTACGCACTCTGTACATCAAACTAAACTACATTGACCAAAAATAATTGCTGGGAAACGACTTTTATTTTTTGGCATAAACAAATGCTTTTTTTGTAGCGCGCAATGTGTGGTTGTGGCAATGCCACGCGTTTGCATGCGTGCAGCGGCCACACAGCTGAGCCAAGGCGGTCGTGTGCGTTTGATATTCATTGCGTTTTTGTAACTTCAAATGCGTAATTTGTGAGGAAAAATTGAAAATTTTGATAAGGTTGTTTGGAAGAAAGTTTAGTATTATCACTTAGAATACGTGTTTGAAAAAACTAAAAAAAAAATGTTAACTTTGACCTTCAATATCTCCAAAACCAATGGTTTCCCGGGTATGGTCTGGTAGAAAAAAATGATTCCAATGATGTGTAGAATATGTGGTTTTCGTTATCGTTAAGGGTCTTTTTACACCCGATATTTAACAACACATTACATTTTAGTCATATTAAACATTCACTACGGCGATTTGCAGGAACAGAAACGCATCCACTAATGACGAAGTCTGTTATCATCACTCAAAGGCTGGGGTGACGTCATCGTAGGTATAAAAATGATTGCACGCTCGGTTTTCATACTATCTAATGAACATGCGGTATCTAGCCTACTCTAAATCTGTGGTATGGATGGTAACTTGCAGTGCGTCTAGATTTCCGATGGTAGAAGGGCGAAATATCAAATATTTATGACACTGCTCTCGTAAATCAAAAAACTATTGTCTACATGGCCACTGTCTTGTTTCTTTATGTGTGATTGGAATCGGAATAACAATAAATGATTTTTGAAATTACCTTTGACAGTCCTTTGTGTAATTTTGTAGCAAAAGCTTCTCTGACTTGAGGAACGTCATCCTGAAATAGAATAAAATAATTACAACTCTATTACACATCAAAACTGTACGTTTTCACGATACGTTAATTCGAGTCGCTACCGTAGTCATGTGCATCATGTATAATTGGCTGTTTTACGAATCAAAACGCCTCTACGCCTCATTGACTTCGACGTCAGGGACAGTCGCTCCTCACAGGCTCTGACAGAAACTGTGACAAAGATGTTGTTTACTGTGAGATATGTACAGCACAGCAGTGGACTTTAACACTTACAATCATCAGATGTGACAGGTTGTAGAACTGTTCCGCAGTGAACTGGTCGCCGACTCCCTTTTGTTCACATATCTTGAGCATAGCAGCGCCGGCCGCCAGGCGCAGATGCGCCATCTCGGCCTTAGATAACCGATTTTGCTGAAATAATAAAATAAATGTAAATATAACTTTCGTGAGACACATTCATAGTTACGATTAGTTACACTCTTTCCTCTAACAAACCGGACACGACAAGTGACGAAGACGCACGAGCAATACCGAAACAGTGCGCGCTCATCTCGTCGCTCACGCAACGCTACGCGGCGCGGTGCAGCGCCAGTTCGACTCGCGACCTCGCCTCGTATTCAGCTCATGATTAAGGACTCCGTTTGGGTCCGACACTAGTCGGGCAATCCCGAAAAATGCACGTGAGTAAACCGTAACTAATCATAACTATAAATATATTAACAAATAATGTAAGTAGTAAGTAAAATAAAGAAAACAAGATGTAGCAACAATTTCTACCGATTATTATTAAAATCTCTGTTATTTAAAGTAGGTAGGTATTTGCGCAGCGTCTGCGTTGAAACATATTTGACAAAAGCTGTGAAGACGTGACTATAATAATGGCCCTTAGTAATCTTAGTGGATTTGGCTCAAGTGGAGTAGGCCGGCTTCCAGTCTGCTATGGGGAAAAGTATAGGATGATGATTAGGAGTTCATGGTTCACCTGTAGCAGATCTCCTTTGTGTACGATAAACGCATTTAGCATCCTAAACGTCTTCTGAGCAGACAGTTCGTCTTTTTTCAGTCCCAGTAGCCAGCGAGCCATACACTTGAGTCCCTCCAGTTTGCAGCGCGTTTCTTCAGGCAATTGGTCTTCGGGACACCAGGGTTCGCCCGGTACTGATGTACTGCCACCGCCTTCACGGACTAATAACTCTTTTACGATCTGAAATAAATTGAGGTTATTAGAATAGTGCTTGGTACCTTCAAAAACTTACAATATTATGCTCAATAGGTAGTCTGCAGTGACAGTGGATATTGTTATCATGGAAAGTGTTGATTCACAAAAGAATAATGAATCTTTTTGATGAGAAACTCATTTTTTTACTAAAAGGCGCAAGCGCAAAGCCACAGCATGTGGTGTTCTCCTGTTACTAACTGATGAGGCTCCGAAGACACAGACAGCAGTATAATCATATTAATCACCCAACAAGATCAGTAGGCTAATTTGCCTAACTAAATAAAAACTGTTACAGTCAAGTTTCGATTAAAACAACGCTTTTCGTATTCTCTTAGTGTGCGTCCTGAGTAACGGCGCACGGGCGTATTGCGGATTGCGGAGCGGCTTTACCGTCGATACCTGTTCTAAGTGCACGCGGGAAAGTTGACGCGTACGCGTGTGTGCACGCGTTTCTTTTATTTTACTTTGGTTTTAATAATGTCGATATCAAAATTCAAACGTTTCGAACATTTATTTAATGCGCCGTTCATTCCCCCTGCACGGTGCGCCGTCACTCAGGACGCACACTTAATCGGCGATCGCTGTCAAATACGCTAGTGAGAACTTAACTGCAGCGTCACTGCAACTTGATCAGTGAGTCATAAAATTACGTGAATTAGCCTACAGTAACATGCAGCATCCGACTCTCCAAAGTCACTTGCTTGCGTAGCATCATAAATATCAAAATTATTTACCTTTCTAGAAACAATATTCTTGATGTGTACTGGGAAGTTGTCAGGCAGGTTGTGTGCTATGTGTCCGAGCGTGACGATGGCAGTGCGGTAGTGTTCCGAGTGAGGCGACAGCGTCGCTTTAAGCGTCTCCAGGATATCTGTGAAGATCTGTGTCCTTTGTTCCGGTACGTTCACGAATAGGCATCTGGGGAAACAAGAATAAAAGGTTTTATCTCTAAATAATATAAATTGAAGTCTCTTTTCGCGTCTGTCTGTTTGTCCGCTTACTTCTTCTAAACTGCTCAATGTATTTTAATGCGGTTTTTATCTTAATTTTGGTAATTTCTTCCAGAAGGTTTTAAGCTATAAAGCGTACCCGAGTGACTCCGGAGCGGATCACTAGTTTATTACAAAAAAATGTTACAATAGACTGGATTAGAGGATAGACTGTATCATCAACGAAGATTCAAGACCAAGCCAAAAGCACCTGCAAAGGTGAAAGACTGACAATTTTGTTTCAGTTCATCCTGAAATCTAATAGATATTAGCATAGGTTTGATCACAACTTATGCCCGGTTCCTATGACCAAAAACGAATCGTTTTGCTTACTCATTTTTCATTGCTGAAGTTGGCATTTAAATAGATTAGTAAGCTAATCTTAAGTGCGATAGCTACTTACGCTTGGGAGTCTTCTATGCAAAGCTATGGGGTCTTTGCTTTATCACTACATAATATAAAACAAAATCGCTTCCCGCTGTCTGTCTGTCCCTATGAATGCTTAGATCTTTAAAACTACGCAACAGATTTTGATGCGGTTTTTTTAAATAGATAGAGTGATTCAAGAGGTAGGTTTATATGTATAAATTGCACCCGTGCGAAGCCGGTGAGGGTCGCTAGTTATTGATAAAGATGCAAGTGTCTTAATTTTAACCGATAACACCGATAAATCCCGATATTCATACGAATCGGTCATGAACTAGAAGTTTTGTATAGCTTACCTGACGGCATTCTTGGCTTGTTTCGGTGTGCCGACCTCAGCGTAGGCTTTGCATAGTGTGATTAACCGTGGGAATAGCGCTGGGCACGCTTCACCTAAAATACAAAATAAGGTATTGTATTACATCATCAACGTCAACTGTGCTAGAGATCTGGCCCATCGGTTAGCAAACTGAGATGAGACTGGTCATAATATTTCCGTTTCGTAAGCGGTCCAGAGGGCCTACTCCGGAAACCGAACTACGAAGTTTCGGCTGACGGATCGCTCCTTTTCCAAAAACGAAAATGTTAGGTCCGACAATCGATTCGATTTCGCGATTTGACATTTTATCTTTCGTCCACGTTACTCCCAAATGTTAATTGACATCTAGTAGTCGTCGTTTCGACCCAAAACTTCAACGTTCATTTTTCGGAGTACGGCCCCAGCGAAGTCCGAAAAACGTAGCACAAGAGGGGCACCGGTGCGATCCATTGGACATGCCAAAGCCCCCTTTTTTGTGCCGTCTGGTGGTTGGGTGAGTTTGGTCGGTATGAGTCCTACATACCCCTCCGCCTACTAGAGACGGAGGGCATACATGAGGATATCCAATCGAAAAAAAAGAGCAGCAGTCGGCTGCGGTAGGTGAAGTGAGTTGAATATTAAGTGTCAGGATGCTTCTACTTCTCGATTCTGCACTAAATGCTACCTCGTACGAACTTTTACGTCATTTTTAGCGCCACATTTAATTGCTTATTTCAACTATCATACTCACCGAGCGGTCTGTATTTTCCTAGGAAGGTGAGCGCGGCGAGTATGTGCGGTGCGATACTCTCGTCGTCTAGTTCTAGCAGTGATGTCAGCCGGTTCAGTATGTCTTCGTGTAAGAAATGCGCCGGGAATACGAAAGAAAGCATCACGAGGAGTTTTAGGCCACGTTCCGCTGTTTTGTTTACATCGATGCCTGTTGGAAAATGGTAAATACTTTAGTAACGTTACAGACAAGTGTCTTAACAAAAAAACCTAACTATCTGGGCGAATTACTGGCGATATTTAGACGACATCTCCACGCCGAGTGTATGGCGGCGGTAGCATCGTCGTGCCATCAAATTCAATAGTAATGTGGAGGAATTAGGTGTGGTGTTCCTCCAAACAAAGGGAGGATCCTCCAACCAGGCGGAGTCTTGTGCCTGGCGGGCTACTGCCCAACAGTTGATGTTGGGAGGTTGTATATATACTATCTGCGTGTTAAATCATGATAGCGCGATGTAGGAACATCTATGAGATTTGTCGTAAATGTCGCTGAAGCTGTAGTCGTCTACACCGCTGGCGTGTTGCGTAGTTCGCATCATTCGCATGTGTCGTGGATAGATGCCGTCACAGTAACTATCGCCACGACATCGCCGTGTGGAGAATGAGTCATATTGTTACTATTGAGTTTGATGGCATGGCCATATTATCGCCACGATACATTCGCTCGTGGAGATGGTGCCTTAATATAAAGCCAATTGTAGAAAAAGTTGGGGTCGGCCTTTTAAGCATCAAAGTATTACATATAGTTAACGCCACGATGATGACGCTCTATTTTCTCTGAACATAAGAAGGTGTAATCATCACACAACGACCTAATCTCGAGCGCTGACACATTTACAGTGAAATACAGGGTAACTGAAAAAATATCCGAAATCACTTAGTAATAACTTCGTGTCATGATCGTGAACAACGTTTGTTCTACGACTTTAACCAAAGCTAAACAGGTTAGCCAAAATAAATTGTTTTCGATTATTTTAGGTGTATAACCTCCGGTTTCTGAATTGAGAATTCTAGGATAAGGAGTATTTAAGTAACATTTGAGTAAGTACGGAGTTGTCAAGAAAATGACGGATTTTAAAGCATTTTTTTGACAACTCCGTACTCAAATACTACTTAAGTATTGCTTATCCCGAATTCTCAAATCAGAAACCGGAGGTAAGATTTGCGTAACTAATAGCACGCGAAACCACAGAATAGCTAATAGTAGGATAGTCTTTCTATCTCACGAAGGCAGGTGTTGTAACTTTTATGTCTTTGATATTTTGTTATAAGGTTCGAATAGTAATAATTTACCCGCCTTCGTCAGATAGAATACCTCTGCGAACGTAAAGCCGACACGTTACGGCCTCTCGTCGGCCGTCTCAGTTAGAATAATACAAACAACAGAGTATTTTGATACTTTTGCATGAAACAAAAAGTTTTGAAATATGAAAAGTCGTAGAACAAACGTTGTTCAGGGTCATAATACAAAGTTTCTAAGAGGTTTCCGAGTTTTAAAAGGTACTGAACAAAACAATAATTTTAACATTTGTTATTTTGTAATATAAACTTTTTTGTATAGTGTTGTTTAATGGGGTTCATTGCTCGCAGAAGGGATGGCCGATGCGGCCGAAAGGTTCTGGAGTGGCGACCGCGTACCGGAAGACGCAGCGTGGGTAGGCCCCCCACAAGATGGACCGATGACCTGGTGAAGGTCGCGGGAATACGCTGGATTGCGGGAAGCACAGGACCGGTCGATGTGGCGCTGCTTGGAGGAAGCCTATGTCCAGCAGTGGACGTCTTTGACGTGGAGCAAAGAGGCCAAAAAAAAATACCTTTTTAATTATCAATAACATGTACATACCGCACTCTTCAGCCATAGACGGGTCGGTGCCCTTCACAGCGCCCTCCACATAGCCGACCAGTATAAGTAAGGAGTCGTGGTCGATCATGACGGAACTGACGCGTTCTAACAGCATCTTCACTGTGTTGTAGTAGAGGTTTGTCATTACTGGTTGTCCGAGCTTCTTTAGCACGCTCGACTGGAAGGTAAAAGAAGAGGTTAGTACTTGTCACAAAATAAAGATTATCTTGTATAGTCCGGCTAAAGATCAGTGATAGGCTAGCGATTGATCGCTTAACTTCCGACTTTTAACTTTTATTTCTGACTTTCGACTTCATGTGCGGATCAGAATTTGATTACCACTTGCGGTAACGGTGAAGGAATACATCGTGTAGAAACATGAACACCTGAAAGGCCTTCAAAAACACAGACCTCTATGGTGTGTGTACTTCGCCAACGTGCACCAGTACCCCAAGTATGAGTTTTTTACGTCACCTACTGTAGTTGCGTCTCGCCAAAAATGTATAAAAATTTAGGCAGCGCTTCTAGGCGCGGCGTTCAATTCTAGCGCGAGATTTATATGACGCATCAGCAGTAGTTAACGAAAAAAACTCACACTTGGGGTACAGGCCAGGGTTGTAGACTGAGGTCTAAACCCATCACATTCTAAGAAGCCCGTGCCCAGCAGTGGGACAGTAGTGAGCCGATTATATTATTTTATCTAGCTAACACCCAGCTAACAAGCATTGGCGTGGCAATCAATGTTCGTTCCTACTCTGTGTGCGAAGAGGTCTTTGCCCTGCAATACGAACATAACAGACTGGTATTATTAAGTTCACCAAGCTATGTTTTAAACGCATCCTTCGTTATATTTAATATCAGATGAAAATTCGAACGTCACATGAAAAGTACCTAGAAAAATCCAAAGCCCCAGCTTCTGAAAGGCTGATCAATCCAAAAATTTACCGATCAGCTGTCAAATCTCATGTGAAGTGATATTATTTGTTGTTAGTTGACATGAAAATTGAAACCGATTAAATTGATTATCCTTTCAGAGACAGGGAGACTAACTTTCAGATTGCCGCTTTTATTCACTATAAAAAGAGCGCAATTCAATATCATTACCAGTCAATCAAAAAGATCAACAACCGACTGTGGCTTATAACATTTATGTTAGTAGGTCACCAGGGTTAGGTCGTCGCTGTCAGCTTAGTACTACACCTAATTACATTACTTAACATTACGTTAATAGTTATACTCACAGTAGTACGAACGCAAACTTCGCAGCTAACGTTAGGGTTGAGAATAGTCTCCATTCCTTGCAACAACTCCGGCGCCTGTTTCATATGATGAGAGAACTTGTTTAGAAACTCCTGCGCCTTCACAGATTCTGGCAAGAACTTTGAACTGATGTGTAATACTTTAGCTATCATTTCTTTCTGAACTGCGGGCGTTGGAGGTTTTCTATGTAGCTCGATCCATTCGCCGACTGTACGACGAACGACTAATTGATTCTTCTGTAATTCTATGAACGCTTTCGTCGCGTTGTCGTCTACGTTCGACATTAGGTAAAATAACTTCTTCATACGAATTGGAGCGGGCAACGTGTATGGAACGAGCGATGTGTTTAAAAGTCGTTCGACCAACAATCTGTCTTCTAAAGCTGTCATGTAGTATCCGTGAAGGATTTTGTCTTTGATCCACTGTACTGCTTTCTCTGTGGCCGGAGGAACACTCTCCTCTGTTAAGAACTTTTTGTAGATTAAAGCTAGACCGGACATAGCCTCTTTTCTGATTTTGAATTTCTTGTCGAGGGTTCTTTCGCGGACGAAGTGTAGGAGGTCTTCGGATTCTGCGACGGCTTGGAAGTCTCTTTGCGCAGTCGCTATGATTGCCATTACTACTTCGTAGCGCACTTGTTCATGAGCATCGTGTTGTCGCAATTTTAATGTCTCTGTTATGTCTTTTCTTAAGTCTGGATGGTGCACTAAGAAGTGCATGCAGTATTGAACACATTTGATTCTGATTGGTACTGAGATGTCATTGAAGCGACCTAGGAAAGCCCGCCATAAAGCTGGGTATTGTGACGCAAGTTCTGAGCCCGGTTCGGAGAACATTCTAGCAAGTAATGCGACGCCGCTGAGTCGTTCTGGGAACTGTGCTGATTTTAGTTTGCACTCCAACTGTGGTAGCACCGAGAGAAGAATGGTTGGGCAGCATTGGTATAACTCGTAAATAAGCTCGTAGACTTTTGAGTATATTAGGAGGTTTTTCTCTTCTTTGCCGAGAATTAATACGTGGTTGAAGAACTGTAAAAGATAACAGATGTTAGTCATTACAATACACAGCACTTTAAACAATATCTATTGTCATTTTTACACTGATTAAAATTATACCTATCCTTGACAGATGGCAATAGACTTTAAAGTCATATAAGTTCGTGCACAACTGTTAAGCAAGCATTAAGTACATAACTTTGTAGAGAAAAACAAACGTTCATATTATTATATTAAATAAACAACCTTTAACCATCGTTTATAAGTAAGGGTGATGATTGTAAAAGGAAAAAGAGATAAAAACAAATACAAAAAGTTCTCTATTTCTATTTTAAAACTTAAATAGGTATAATAATAAATAAATAAAATATTTTTTCAAAAAATTTAATGGTAAAATACAATAAAAATCTTAGTAATTATAAAGGTATTTACAATGTTAGGTGCCTGTACTAGGATAAACCTGTGTCACAGGCGGCAGGATGTTATACGTAATGGGGACATGATGTTAAGTTTTCAAACGCCTTTATTGTAGTTAGCTAATTCAATGGTCAATGTATGGCTTTGTTTTTGACATTAAACAATTTAACGATAACGAAAACTGCACATTAAAATAATCTGAAAGAATCCAGCAATTTTCCTGCTTCAAAAAAATACTTGAATTAGCCTACAGTACACTTAACTGTAAACTAGATATTTCATTCAAAACTAATCAAACTACGTAATTAGTTGATCATCCCGACGGTCTGTATTTCCTATTAATAGTTTTACACCAATGAATCTATTTGAAGATTTATTATTAGCTACGTGATGCCCGTCATATTTCGCGTGGGTGTCACTGTCATCAGAAGTTGATGATAAAGTAATTTATAAAATGGGCAGCAACATACTGCACACTGATAAATAACATAACATCACACCTGTATTCCCTTTAGGGTTGGGCAGAGATGCATAGTACACCCTCTTTTTGCCGTTATGTTTAAGTCCCATGTAAAGGCGAGCATATTGCCACCAACCTGGGACAAATGAGCTACGGGCTGCTCGCTACTGAGAAATTCCACCCAATAACACTGCCCGACTTACCGCCATTTTCAATATCCTATCTATCAGCGGTTTGCCTTACTACAAATAGAAATTGGACATTACTTCTATGGAGCTTATGTCAAATTTCTATCTTTAGTAGGCGAAACCACCGATAGATAGGTTATTGAAAACGGCCGTCAGGGATCGAACCCACAACCTCACGCTCAGCAGTCGCGCTTGCGACCACTAGACCAACGAGGCAATCACTATACATTATACTACAAAAATGGGATGCATGAAAAGAGCCTCCACGAGTGACGCTACTTCAGTGCGTCCGGCGCACCCTGGACAGTCAGTCTTGTACTATTTATTCTGTGCCGCTACCAAACTTGCTGACTGCCTAATCTTTTCACACCAGCATGAACTATTTTCGTATAGATCGTGCTGACACCAGAGAATAATTCAAAAGGCTTTATTTTATAACTTGCCCACGCTAGATGCGGCTATACCGCGTGGGCAGTTGCGTTGCAACAGGGCTGGTTATGTATAAAATTGTACATGATATGTCACACTGTATCGAGTAACTAATGCAAGCGCACACCAACGTAGTATTCTACTACGCTGTTTTCAACGTAGAGGCTCCGTATGATATCGAAATGTCGCGATATGGTCGTAAAGTAAGTCGTACGTATTCTACATGGTCAATCAGAAAGGGGGTACTAATCCGCGGGCTACTTAAAGTATCACTGATGACTGTTTTAAAGCAGGTGTTGAAAATTAAATTTGATCGTTTTTATTTCCAAGCAAAATTATTTTTAGTTTAATTTTTTCAAAAATTCTTTGTCCCTTTAGCTTTAGTTACGAATTGAGAAAATGGAGCGTCTAATCCGTGATCCCAAATATGACCTAAAACAGTTGATCATAGCTGAAGATAGATTAGTTTAGCGTATTTTTTATGAATTCTGAACAGCTGTTAAACTATTGACTTTTGGGGAAAGTTGTAGAACAAAAATTACTTAGTCATTATTATGGGTTCTTTAACACCCTTTCGGATTAGTACGCCGTTTCCGACTAACCTTGTATATTTGCATGATTCAACATTTTTATTGTTAGCTACATTGCCTATATTTTGCTGAACAAAACGCTAGGTTAGTATAGACAATTAAAAATTACTAGTATCGCTTGTGGTCGAAATTCTACCATCATTTTCCTTTTTTTTTTATTGATAACACTAATTCTAAAATGGTACTTAATTATTTTGTCTTTGCCTATTCATACAGTGTGTCCGGTCATGGACTAGCGATATTCTAGGTACTTATATAGCAACTATTCTATTATACAAATACACTACACACTAGGGTCCAATCCACTTCCCCGCTATTTGGCAGCCATTTTGCTTTTTTTGTTGAGATATTATCTATCTTAAAGGTATGAAAATGTGAACCCATTGTATCGTAATGTAAACATTAGACAATATTGTTGCCCTCCGAATAAGCCTACTTTTATCTCAGTAGGACCAAAACTTTGAGAGATATGATTTTTTTTGTACACACACAGAATATTTCAACAAAAAAAATGGAAAAAATGGAAGTGGATCGGACTAGGTGTATACCTAGTGTATTTGTGTACTAGAATAGTTGTTATATAAGTACGTAGAATATCGCTAGTCCATGACCGGACACATTGTATATAATTTAATATGTCCATAAATCTACTCACCGCCTGTATATAAGGTTCTAGCGTCTCGCTGGTCTTGATTATCAGTTCCTTGGCGAGCGAGTACGCGTACTTCTGATCCTTCTTGTTGGGCTCCACCAGGTTCATCAGGATCACGTTCAACAGCTCGTTGGAGACAACGTCAGACTCCGTGATGAGCGGACAGAGCACGTCCAGCATGAAAGACTTCACTTTTGTTGAGTGTTCCGTGCTGAAAGAGAATAGTGTGATAAAAATTTGGTATCAATGCCCTTATACCCTTCAATGGTATCAAAACCCTTTCAATATGGCGGCCCGAGTGTGAAATCTTAGGAGGAGCTGTCAAAATGAAACATCATCATAATTTCATACATTTGACAACTTTTTTATTTTATAATTAACAATTCTACGTCTCACGTGATATCAAAACGATACTTAAGCAGAAGGTCTCAATTGAGAGCTATTTATTAATACAGCTTTATAGCTGAGAGAAAGAAATCTAAAAATTATTAAAAAGTATGAAAAGCTTTTGGAGTCGAAGATGATACATAATTTAAAAAAAACAACAAATTCTCCAATGATGTTTCAATGTGTGACAAGGATCTACCTACGGTCGAGACTTCTACTTTATCAAGTCACTTTACCAAGATTTTTTTAGACCTACACAATACAGCAAGACTGGTTAGTGTCTAAACACACTATACCGAAGATACGCGACCAAAGTTCGGCATGATTACGCCTGCAATGCTTTTTAAATTACCCGAGACACACCAGGCTGAAATTACGTCGCGTTTTATCCATATAAAAAACATAGACGCCGCAGTTCGGTCGCGTCATTTCGGCATGGTGTGGCGCCACACTTAGACGCTTTACATCCGAAAACCATGAACTCTGCTCATCATTCTGTACAACTTCTGATCTCCAAATTATGTGTGTTTGCGAAAGTATTGGAGAGAATAGTTTACAAACAAGTTTATTCAGCTATCAAACATAGTTTCAGCGAACACCAGCACGGTTTTTTAAGAGGTCGGTCCACCACGTCCAATCTGGTTCTCTGTAGTGACTTTCTGTCAGAGTCTATGTCACATCGGTCTCAGGTCGACGTTATATATACCGATTACAGCAAGTGTTTCGATCGAATAGATCATGTAATCTTAATGCGTAAACTTATATCGATGGGTATCAGGGGTAATCTATACAGGTGGTTCGCGTCGTATGTCGAAGGCAGATGTCAGACTGTGGTGCTGAATGGCTACTCATCTAGAGCGATGCGTATTCCCTCGGGAGTTCCCCAGGGATCCTTATTGGGTCCTCTCTTATTTAATATTTTTATTCAAGACGTCATTTCCTGCTTTCGGCATTCTAAAATATTGTTGTATGCTGATGACATGAAGATCATGAAACGGGTAACTACCCATGCAGACGCTCTCTTACTGCAAGAGGATTTGGACACCTTTCAAACTTACTGTATTTTGAATAAGTTGGATTTAAACTTCGTGCACTTTCACCCGCAAACCTCACCCTTTATACTACCCGTACAAACTTTTGGATACCTCAATAGCTAGGGTCAATTTGATAAAGGACCTCGGGATTACTTTCGACTCAAAACTTATTTTTGATACTCACATTGATAACATTGTCAGAAAGGCGTCGAAAGCACTGGGTTTCATTTTCAGGGTCTCGTCTGATTTTAGAAGTATCAAGACCATTAAAATCTTATATTGCTCCTTTGTTCGTAGTCACCTCGAGTATGCCTCTCAAGTCTGGAGTCCAAACTATAACATCTATATCAGTCGTTTAGAGGGCATACAAAGAAGATTCTTAAGGCACATTCAGTTTCGTTCCAATACATCTAATTATCATAAAAGGTGTAAAAAATTTCATATTCTTCCACTTTCTGAGCGAAGAAAAATTGCCGATTTAGCATTTTTATTTAAAATAGCAAACGGATCCAACGACGTCCCTGAGTTGGTGAGCAAAATTGGGCTGCGCGTATCATCTTCGTTTCTCCGTAAATCTCGTTTGTTGTACATACCAGCGACAAGAACTACATATAGACAAAACTCGTACATGATTCGAGCGAGCCGTCTATACAATACGGCTTGCCAGGAAGTTGATATCGATCTATTTAATACTAGTGTGTCTAAATTAAAGAGTACTCTTTGTAACCTCTTCTTTGACAACATAACATAGCCTTTGATTTGTATACTTAAATTAAATCCGCGAATTAACCTCTGTCTACTACTTAGTACCTACTTAAACCGTTTGTTTACCAAACATAACTATTTGTGAAAACTTGTAATTGGCCATATTCATGTTATTAACAAATTACCTACTGTGTTTGCTAGCTGTAAGTTTTCCGAAAATTATAAAATAAAATAAACTTCTATTATGGGACAAACAACAAATTCGCGAAAAAAAATATTGCTGTACCATATAAAATAATGAATATTCCTTAACAAAATGTATGGAACAGGCGATTTTTTTTCTCGAATGCATAATTCCCCATTTTTCGGATGTAAAGCGACTAACCAGTCATGCTGTATAAACTTTTGATATGGATAATAATATTCCAGAAACAATATCGGTCGTCTCGTGTGGTACCGGACTTAAAGAATAGCACTACCCCATCTCTTCCCGTGGGTGTCATAAAAGGTGACTTAAAGAATTCTCTAGAGGATTGGCAGCAGCGGTCTCTGAATACTTTAATAACCATTCTGCGATCGCCAACCCGCCTGCCAATCGTGATTACGGCAACCCCCCCCCCTTTTTGGGGGAGGCCTATGTCCAGCAGCGGACGTCTTTCGGCTGAATGGTGATGATGAATATCAGTCAAACAATATTCCACTCTATGTATTCATAGAACTGTGGAACAGAATACAGAATACTTTAAACACGCTGTAATTCATACAAAAGCCTCGTTTAATGGAAAAGGAATGTTCCGAGAACTGCTATAAACAGAAGCTCTCCCTAAAGGTTTTATTCTGAGAACAGGGATCAGTTCAACAAAGAAAATACACAGAATGTAAACGAATTCATGTAATTCCTCAAAACCACATGACGTAACTGGTGCAGATTAACCCCGCACGGGATTTAAAATGAAAATATTTTTTTTTTATTTTTTTACTTTTTCTTATCTAAACCACTATAGACGGATTAAAAGAAAAAAGTTTTGCTAAAAAAATGTTTTATGTGACAGAACATTTCGATGCCACGTATAAATAAACGAAAGCATGGCGACACAGCTGGCGGGCACGACTAACGCGATATAGCTCCGCGTAGTCAGTTTACTCGGAACGGTAAAATGATTTAGAAACAGAACACCATGTTTTTTTTTAAATATCTTTATTTATTTTTTCTTGAAAAATCCCTTTCTGGGTCAATCTATGACCACGCGGCTTGAAGGAATTACACGAATTCGTTTACACCCTGTATACCATAATTATACAAAGAGTTTCAGTAATTATACAAAAGAAACCGTATTCGTTCAATTTACGAGTTCGGAGGAAGCTCATTAAACATTTGAACTTCGTTAGATACAATAAAATGGATCGAATCCGAAGTTTTACAATTTTGTCACAATTTATGTCGAAACGCAGTATAGAGAGCCACGTTTTGTCTGGAAAACGTACAGAAATTAAGTTTTAATTTTAAAATCTTATCGCCCCTTAAGTACACACATCAAAAGTGTCTAGGGATCAACATATATTTTTGCAATAACTTTTCTCCTGATTGATATTAATTAAAATTTTCTTTAAGGATTCATCAAATAAAGTGTTTTCGTTTGTCACAGTAACGATAAACTAAGTCACCTTTGCATTAATAAAGAAATTTGCCATTTTCCTAATAAAGGGATTTTTGACATTTGAACCACTAACACAAAAGTTCGAAAAAAAGACTGAAATAACAGTTTTCTTTAAAATTTTATTGGGTAACTTAAACAATTAATAATCCGTGTTTCTACCGCGAACACTAACAACACAAGAACATCGGTTTGGCATACTCAAAATGAGTTCATCCAAATCACGCTGTGGAATGGCCGCCCATGTTCGTTGCAACAACAAAAAAAGGTCTTCTTGCGACTGGATACCCTCCATATTCGGCAGAGCTCTTCTCTGTAGCATATCCCATGCATGCTCAATCGGGTTCAAGTCTGGCGACTGAGCAGGCCAGGGCAGGACATTGATGTTAGCTGCGGCGAGAGTCTGTCTTACAACTCTTGCGGTGTGCGGTCGTGCATTATCATGCATTAACTGAAATAAGGGACCGATTTGCGCTTGTAGAGGAACGATGACGTCTGATACAATCGTCTCAGCATAAATTTGAGCGTTGAGGTTGCCTCTGATCCAAATCAACTCAGTTCTTCCGCCGATCCAAATACCCGCCCATACCATGATGGTTCCACCACTATAAGGATGGACTTCCTGGCAGGATTTTAATCGCTGTTGGCGTCCAGGGGTTCTCCAGTGTCGTATACGTCTTGTATCCGGTCTCATACCAAAACGAGACTCATCAGAAAAGCACACGAAACGCCATTGTTCTTCTGCCCAATTTCTGTGTCCAAGAGCCCATTGATATCGAATCCTACGATTGTGCATTGCTATAGGTGGTACCCGTAGCGGTCTTCGGGAATGAAGGTTCACTTCATGCAAGCGGTTTCTGACTGTTTGGTCGCTAATTAAGTTCCCTGAAGAGTGATGAAGCCTCACGGCTAACATCATGGCGGTTATTGTTGGAGCTCTTCGAGTTAAGATTTGAATGTATCGGTCTTGTTTCCGTGTGGTGCAGCGATACCGTCCTCCATGGCGCTCAGCCACGGTACCAGTGCTTCGGTAACGTGTCCAAAGTCGACTGATAACACTCTGACTTGTATTCAGAGCTAAAGCCACAGTACGTTGCCGGGAACCAGCTTCTATCATTCCCACGGCTCTGAGCATTTCTTCCCTGCTTAAATGACGTCGCCGCTCCATAATAACGTTGGTTTTAATCAGTAGTAGGGAAACAGTAGCACTAATAATGTCTTCAATGCGTTGTATGTTTTTATAGGGAAAATATTGACAGCTGATTTTCATCTTTTACTCGAATTTGATTCACAGTTCCTGATTCAAATTATGAAATGCACCAAAAAGGATCCATATAAATTTATAAAATCATAAATTTATTACAAAGCCACATCTCAATCTCAAGAAATCCGCATAAAAATGCTTGATCCCTAGACACTTTTGATGTGTGTAATTAGATTATCTGCAGAACATCGTAATATAAATATATTGTCTAGTCTAATTGACTTTTGTAATTTGCAATAAGTAATAATGTGATAACGCGATCTTCTGGGATACAATGGAAATCGTTAAGACGCCTATATTGCTTTCACGGTAAGTTGATTAATTTGGCAGATGTCAGTTCATGACATGAAAATAAATTGTAATGGCGCTTGTGTATGACAATTTAATTCAAAAAGTATTAAATCAATTTAAAATATTAATAAAGCCTTACCCAAAAGGTTGTTTTAAAATCAGAAACATAGAAACAATATAGTTATATGTGTTTAACGCCATAATTATATATTACATAAATGATTTTGAAAAAACCCCGACGCGTTTTCAAACTTGCGTCAGATGGTACCAGTTGCCAGAGACGTGCGTATCGATAAAATAATTTCGATAAATTTATATTAACAGAATGAATATTTTGACTGTCGTAATAATTATAGACGATAGGCTCAGATGATTGAATAATTAAAATAAGGCTCATTATAGCCCAGTTGCCTTGCAAAAGGTCGGTCAGTCCTAAATTTTGGATACGTGATACGGATATGTGTTCTTATAAAAATTACAAATTTTGTACCTTGAGTGACCTCGGCGCGCTCTGCCATCTTGGGTTAAAGAACCCAAAAATGAGTTTTTATTAAATAACTCCTTATTGGTTTTATGCCAAAAATTATTCACATCAATTTTGTAGAAAATTAAATTCTTATTTTTCATTCCAGACTCAAAATCAGAGGTATTTTATAGGTTTGAAGCCCATGTTTGTCTTTCTGTTTGGCTGTCTATTTCTCTCTCTGTCTGTGTGTCTGTTTGTGGGCTTTTCATAAAAATACACCTAACATAACACATCCAAAATTCAGGACCGACGAACCTTTCGCAAGATAAACCTCTTTTTCGCGACCCGGCTACTGGGCCTTATTATGTTCACTCATCCCATACCTGCTGGATTCATTATCACATCAGCACGTAATCGTCTATTGTTGAAGATATGCATGCTAATTGACTTAATCCTAATTACTTAAATCACAAGTATTTGAAATGTACATAAAATCACATTACAATAATTTGTCAAATTCTCGCTGAAATTTTACAAATTTTATCGATACTTGAATCGACTACAGTCACATGTCTAGCAACTCCCATTGACATGTGTCATTTTAATCTTCTTATCGTGAAAACAATATAGACGTCTGCAATAAAACGAATTGGTAGAATCACGATCATAGGAACAGCAAAATGCTCATTTATTTTGACTCTTCACGTAGAAGTGTACGACGAGTAAATATACTATACATATATTCCATCCATTCTAACCCACAATAATGTTACTCCAGTAAAACCCAAAAATATAAAGAAAAGTCGAAACTCAGTCTTGACAACCGTCTTCTACATTCAGAAACATCCTGGATACAACACTTGACAACGTGCGTCAACAGCAATATTTCATGACTTTTTTGAAACATTGAATACAATTTTATCAGTGCATGTAAATTATAATAATATTTGGCTGGCTGGCGTGAACATGTTGACATCTCAAAGCACATGTTTTTTTTTTCGATTTGTTTATACGCATCCCACCACGCCTATGGTTTTAAAGGTTTTTTTTTTGCATAATTTCTAGAGATTTCTCCAGAACCTATGCATAAATGGAGTTGTATTTTTTTTCCTATAAAAGCACAGGCGCGGGAAGCGTTTAAAAAAATATAAAAAAAAGTGTATATTGAGATGTCAACATATTCACGCCAGCCACGGACCGTGGCCGGCGTGAATATGTTGACATCTCAATATACTTGTTTTATTTTTCTATTTATTTATACTCTTCCCACACCTGAAGTTTTATACAAAAATATTGATTTATGCATAAGCTTTAAAGGTTACTCTAGAACCTATGCATAAATGGAGTTGTAATTTTATTTTCCCATAAAACCAGAGGCGTGGAAAGCATATAAATAAAAACATATAAATATATATATATCGAGATGTCAACATATTCACGCCAGCCACGGATTAATTCTGTCTATTCTGTTATTTTGTATACAAAATAATTTTAATAAAAACAAGTTTACATTCACTTTTGAAACTTTGTAGAATCATCATTTAGTTTTGATGCTGACTGTACTAGGCAGGCTCGAATTGAAGCGAGTTCACTTGGTGCCTGAAACCGCGTAGGCCCTGCCATTCATACGTATAGGTACAGAATTTTTATTACTAACTTCGCCTGCATTATTTGAAATAATCCAGGTACCAGAATTTTTCTTGATCTCAAAGACACTAGAATGTGTAACTCTTGAAGATGTCTCATGCACCATTTTGAGTTTTTATACAAGGTGTAACATAAAGAACGCACAACCTCTTAAGGGGTCACTGTACTCATCATTATGAACAACTTTTACTATGGGACAAAAGTAGAAATCGCCAAAAAAAATCAGCTATTCCCTACATTTATGTTCGCATAACTCGTCAAAATGTAGGGAACAGCAGATTTTTTTTCGCGATTTTAGATTTCGTCCCATAGTAAAAGGTGTTCATAATTATGAGTACAGTGACCCCTTAAGAGGCTGTGCGTTATTTATGTTACACCTTGTATAAAGCTTACGATGAACCTTTTAATTATATGCAATTTTTACTCTGATTTTGTATAATTTATGTAAATTTTTATCTTTAAAATGACCTCATGAACATAAACAATGAGATTTTATAGAATTTGGTATCGCCTAATTTACAACAGTAGGAAGCTAAAGAAAGAACGTATTAGACTTTAAAAAACTGTACTCACTTGACAATCTTGAACATAAGCGAGAAGAGCGCACAGAATATCTCCTGACAGTCTTCGAGCTCGAAGCACATGTTGAATGACTTGACGTACGCCAGGTTCTCTAGCAGATAGAAGTAGCGCTTGAACGCCGGGTCCTTTGGGTCGCGCAGACCTTGCAGCTGGTTGATCAGGAACAGGAATATTGTCTTTACCTGTTGAGGAAGAAAAAAGGATTCAGTTGTGTATTTATGCTGAAATGTTTGTGCAGAACAGAATGTACTTTCATGTTATTAAAAGTACAGAACGACGCATGGCATTGGTAATGTCAATTTGGAAAGACTACAATTTTACAGCAAATGAACTAAATTAAGTAATTTCCATGAATTTATAATTTTTCTAATTTTACTAAAGCTAACAATCACTACAGTGACAAATGGCTGAATCTTTGATTTTTCTCTATCTTATTTTGCTAAGTGTTTGCATGTAGTGTTTACCTCACGATGTTGTACACTTAGTTTTAATTTTGCATAAACTCAAATTATTGTATTTTAATGTGTAACAATTTTTGGTGTACGAATAAATAAATACCAATGACCCTTTAAAGCTGGACGATTATTGTTGAATATCCAAGAACGGTTATTTGTCATGACCAGAGATCGGAATAGGTAGAGTATATTTAGCTAAACTTCGAGGAAGGAAGTAACATAGAGTGGATAATATCTCCTCTAAAATCCCGGAATAATTATAATATTAATAACGTTTTAATCCCGGGATTTAAAAATCACGAACTATTTATTGGACTTTATTTATAGTTAGAAATTATTTATTCGAAGAATTATATAAATTTTTTTAGGGTTTCGTAGGTACTAAAAGTATTGAATTAAAGAGCTTTGTTTTACATATTACATACATTGTTTTACATTTGACATAGTACGGAACCCTAAAAAATGTTATATGATTTTTCAAATCATAATTTGTAACTTTAAATAAAGTCCAATAAATAATTCGTGATTTTAAATCCCGGGATTAAACCGTCATTATAATTATTCCGGGATTTTAGAGGAGGTATTATCCACTCTATGTTACTTCCTTCCTCGAAGTTTAGGTAAATATACTCTACCTATTCCGATCTCTGGTCATGACAGAGGCAGAACCACATTAAAACATACTATCTACCAACTGACTGAGATAATCCATATTTACTAATCAAGAACGAAAGGTGCACAGAATTTATACAAAGACACACACAAACTCTGAATGCGTTTTGCAATTTGCTTCTAAAATTTTGATAGAAAGCATTGAAAGTCGAAACTCAGAACGCAGCCTGTGCTCGCCTACTTATAATTTACTTTTACGAAGAAGATTATAAGAAGAAATTACGGTGCTAACATGCGTCTTAGAACCTCGTAAAGTAAAAAACAACTAAATAGAAAAAAAGAAGTGGAAGTGCCCTTATGTTTCATTAGTACGGGAACCAATGTCGCCAAACTCATATAGGTACAATTATATTGAAAGATATCAAAGTTTTATACTACAATTCTGTGGGATATATTTTTGTCCTGCTATCATTTTTACAGGTTAAGGCTGGTTTTCCACCAGAGAAGTGTGTTGATGGATGGTGAATGTGTTCCAAACCAGCCAATAGAATCGCTTTATTTTACTAACCTTGACACATGTTTGAAAATCAAGCGATTCTATTAGTGAATTTGACACACATCCGTTGCACACATCTCTGGCCGTAAAGCAGCCTTAAATTGCACAATAACGTATGATTCTAAGGCTTTTCGCTCACGGTGACGCATGACAGAGCGACAAAAACCGTGTGCTACAGTGACGTGCGTCAATGCTTCAGCCGTGGGTGCTGCGCGGTGCGACTCCATACAATTCAGTGCGATACTAAATTCGTTCGGACTAGTGTTGCCAGATGTCCGATTTGCGCGGGACGTCCCGATTTTCAGGGGTCTGGGGACGCGTCCCGATTTGTACCTGATCGGGACGCTATACGTCCCGATTAACATAAACTTCTAACCCTACCTTGTATATATATCTTGGAAATGTGTAAATTTGTTAAAAATAATCAAAAACTCTTCACTACACGTGAAAACATACAGACTCACTACACACTACGACACAAAAATAGATTAAATCAGCCAGCTTCTAAGCTAAAAATACACTCCACAAGCACTTTAGTAATGTCAGTTAAAATATATAATAAATTACCCGATGAAATTAAAAATGAAGAAAAATTTAATATCTTTATAAATAAATTAAAACAACTTCTAATCCGTAAATGTTATTATAATGTACATGAATATTTAAATGATAAATTTAATAAATAAATAATAATACCAAAAAAAAAAACCGCAATAATAATCTATAATACCAAAAATAATAATACATGTATAATTTAAATAAATATTAATGTATAAATCCATTATATAAGTAGTAAAAATTATATGACACAATTTATGTACCTAGTTGTAAGCCCACCTACCTTCACAAAACGAACGAGTAGATAAATATTGATTTATAATAGCCCTCCTCCTAATTTGTATTTTGTTATGCCCGACAGGGCCCACAGTGCTCTAAAACTACTGTATGTATATTCCATATGTACCTACCACCTAAGTTCACATTGTGGAATGCAATAAAAGTATTGAGTATTGAGTATTGAGTATTGAGTATTAATAAAAAAAAAAAAGTCATAACAAAAATTTATATTTATGCTACGTAATTTTTTTTAACACGGAACGGCTTTGGAGTACGATTTTATTTTATAATTTCTACTAGTCTAGCAAGACTGATTACTTGTTATGTAAGATTAAGTAGACTTAGAACCGCTTGTTTTTTTTTTTTTTGTTTACTGTCCCGATCTGCAACCCTAAATCCCGATTTTTTTGACCTCATGTACCGATTTACAACAAATCGGACCTGGCAACACTAGTTCGGACGCATGTCGTCGCGTTACCGTGGGCGAACCGCCTAATATTTTACATATGAGTTCGAGACGTCGTGTCAGAGCAAGTAGCTAATCGTGTGAGACAATGCGGATCTCCGCTTATTTGTGACACAAGCGCGATAGCTGCGTGGCACTTCCACTTGTTTTTTCTATTCCGTGGTAAAACATATACGAATATAAAAGTTTACTAACTTGAGCACTAACTTGCGATATCCAATTAAACTTAGTAAAGTTTTTCTTTCAGTCCTGTTAAAAGGTTTCCCGAGTTTTGCGTCCATATTCATGAACATGAATAAATATCAAGGGATTCTAAGCCGACGACACGTGTTGTGTTCTTTTACGATGTAAAAATTTGTGTTTGTGTTTGTGTGTGTGTACTTGTAATATGGTATTCATAAGTTCCTTTCAGCTAGTTACCACCTAGTTTTCATTCATAATATATTGATTTTATAAACTATGCCATGATAAACTGCCCCAATTAATAACGATCATTATAAAGCTTTCGTTTATAAACTAGTGATCGGTCGAAGCTTTGTAATACGTCGCTATTTGACACTTTTAAGTCAAAATAAATTGGCTTTATGTGCTGTTGAAAACGAAAATATACTTTTGCAAAACTTTTGGTAATTTAAAAAAAGTTTTGACCAGATCCTACCAGGCATTCTTTTTTCTATCCTATTTACTATTGCAATGTCCCAATGCTTAGCAAAGGCCTCCTCTTTTGTCTTCCAAACATTTATTTTTTATGCCGTTTCTGACTTTCGACCCCGCAAACACGTGTGCATACTAAATATTTGTCATAAATTTTATTTTCTCGATAAAACCGCAGGATGTGCAGTTAACTTGCAGTTATGATTACGAATTTGGAACTAAATATGACTCCAGATGTGACGTTATTGGTCCCCCAGGACAACTGCAGGTATATGCTACGGTGAAAATTAAAAGCTCTCTTTTTTTATTATTATTTGACTTAGTCGCATTACACCCTAGTCGCACCGCGGTCGGTAAACGCAGACAGGGTCTACTAAGATGGAGCACACGAATCCAAGTAACAGAGATATAGAGGGATTCCCCTATACCCCTCTGGCTCTCACATCCACACGACGAAACACTGTAAACTGCTTAGCTTACGTGAGAGTGGTAGTTAGCCAGACGGACCATTTATTGGACCGTACCACCAAGCGTGCTGGGTTTTATTGAATCTTACAACACGTCTATTCTCAGCGTGCGGTACTCTTTTCTGCAAAACCTCAACAAGCACACACTTCTTCAACCAAACCTCACCTGTTCCTGATCTTTGTAAGGCGCCTCCGGGGCGTAAACCCGGAGCACATCAGCGATGCAGCAAGCGATGAGCAGCTGTACATCTCTTGAAGGGTGTGTGAGAAAGAACTCGTCGGC
Organism: Amphipyra tragopoginis; assembly: GCA_905220435.1. Taxonomy (NCBI): domain Eukaryota; kingdom Metazoa; phylum Arthropoda; class Insecta; order Lepidoptera; family Noctuidae; genus Amphipyra; species Amphipyra tragopoginis. The sequence goes on from HG992011.1 coordinate 11,805,394, forward strand.
CAGGTGTAGCGCCAGCGGTATGTACTGCTGGTACATGCCCTCATCTTGGCCGAGACCTTGTAACGTGTGCGCTAGGACCTGAAAAGAAAAATAGGATAAGAAAATGGTAGTGGTAGATCAAGCTGAAGAGCCTGGAATTTATTTTGTACTTCTGGCAACGTTGGGCAAGTTTAGATCATGCTCTGAAAAACCTGCCAGAGGTCCAGAATGGATACAGTTTAGAGCTTTTAGTCTAGTCGGTAAGCCTGTTTTCAATAGTTCGGATAGGGCGATTTTGATTCATTCTTGAATTGTTTAAGATATTGACCTTAAAAGAGGAACCATGGAGTTTCTTGCCAGCTCTTCTCCATTCCAGTTTTCATAACCGGCTGTATTGGTTTATGTGAAATAAAAACTTTTGATTTTGATTCGCCTTTCCCAATTCCGGTTCTCATAGCATAACAATGAAGTGTACAATATTGTACAATTGCTGTACAATCAATCCAGAAACACGGGCGAACCTAGCTTACATCCTATGACATCAACCGTGATATAAGGTGACAAAGAGCCTCCTCAAACGACGATACTCAAGTACACCCGGTGCACCCTGGGCAGTTAGGCCCGCTACCAACCTTGCTGACTGGCTAATCTTTTCACCACAGCATGAGCTATTCTCGTATAGCTCGTACCGACACGAGAGAAGAAGGCGGAGACCAGGGGAGCTAATAACGCCGCATTTGGTGAAAAATATTACGTTTCATATTCGTAATCATAATTGCAAGTAGACTGCACATCCAGTCGCAAATGTAAACTATGCAATCGCCTAATGCAGCTTGAAGGCGATTAGGATATAGTCAGTGCAACTGCGTGACAACTGCCGACTGGATGTGCAGCCCTCTTGGAATTATGATTACGATATGTTATATGAAACGACATATGTTTCACCAAACGTGGGGTGCATGAAAAGAGCCTCCACGAGCGATGATACTTCAGTACGTCCGGCGCACCCTGGGCAGTCAGCCCCGCTATCAACCTTGCTGACTGGCTACTCTTTTCACCACAGCATGAGCTATTTTCGTATAGCTCGTACTGGAACGAGAGATGAACCAAACGTTATTGGCACTCCAGTAATGTGGTTTTAAAAATTCAGATGACTTTATATTCATACAAAAACACTCCATATTATAACAAAGATCGATCTCCGAACATAATTCTTGTTTCGATGACCTAAATAAACGCTAGTAATCACCTTGATAGAGATGAGCTTTAACTCTATTTACTGTAACATTTTGTCCCATCACGTCCCCCAATCTAGGTCAGGTGTCATGTAGACAATAGAACAATTTGTTCGGAGATTACATCTAGATTCTAGACAATTCTAATATGACCTGAAACTGTATGAATGTAGGCGAGCCATGGAAATTGAAAATTGAAGTAATATAGGTATGTACTGCTTCTTTGGTCTAGTGGTCTCAAGGGCGACTGCTCAGTGTGAGGTTTTAAGTTCAATCCCTAAGTCGGGCAATGTATTATTGGGTTTTTCCGAATCAGGATATCATGAGGTTATACGAGACTACCTCTTTACCGTGGTACAGATCTATACTATAATATTATAAAGAGGTAGAATTTGTTTGTTTGTATGTAGGAGGTAATCTCCGAAACTACCCATCCGATTTCAAAAAATCTTTCACCAATATGAAGCTACGTTATCCCTGAGTGCTATAGGCTATATTTTAATATGAAAAAATTAAGGATCCGTAAATAAATTACAATAATGTAACCCAAGGTATCAAAAATTGGCTTATCTTTAAATATACAAATATTATAAAGAGGTAGAATTTGTTTGTATGTAGGAGGTAATCTCCGAAACTACTCATTCGATTTCAAAAATGTTTTCACCAATAGGAAACTACGTTATCCTTGAGTGCTATAGGCTATAAATTTTTCATATACGTTATCAGTTGTACAGAAACGGACGTAGGACTTTTCATCCCGAAAAAAAATACTGTTCCCGAGGAAAATAACGATAATAATATATGGTGCCACTTGTGTTACGAATCATTATTGAATTATATTATTAAAGAAACTTTAGTAGTGTTTTAAGAGTTTTTCTTTTTATTATAAATTAACGCGAGCGAAGCCGCGGGCAAAAGCTAGTTTGTTTATAAAATTAACAAGGTATCTTGCATCACAATAATCCTCATGCTGCGTGATTGCCAAGTCCGAAAAATACATTTATCTCAAGATGTGGCTTTATTTACATGTTTTTTTTTATGGGATGGAATTTCTCAATAGTAGCCCAGAGTCTGGATGTGTGCCCAGTTGATGGCAACAGGCTAGCCCCTATTACATGGGACTTGAACATAACGGCTAAATAGGGTGTACTATACAGCTCTGCTGATCCTTTCGGGGAATACAGGGGTGACGTTGTTACTGGTATGTTATTGTCATTATCCTACCAATCAATAGATTATTAACAAAGGCCGTTCCTGGAATTAGTATAGCCCGTAGCCACTACGCTGAGCGCATTTGTGACCGCAAAGCCAGCTCTCTCGCACCAGTGACGTTGTCATTATCCGAGCTTGTCACAAGCATATTGGGGTCAGCTTCAGTATAACTAGAAGCGACTGAATTTCTGTGTAAACTTTACAAGTATTTTTATTTCTGTAAATTTTGTTTGTTTTATTGTGAACTAGCTGACCCGACAGACGTAGTCCTGTCGAAAGTTCAATAAGTTTTTGTGTGATCGTTGTTAATTTGTGGAAAGCTATTAAAAATGTCGAGTTCATACAAAAATCCCATAGAAAAACATTTTAGTTTTTCCCGAAATTGCTAATCTTCCGAGTACCTATTTCCATAAACAATTGGAATTGATAAGTAAGTAGTACCTAAGTACCTAATTTTGATAAATTAAGTAATATAAGAATGCCTCGTTGGTCTAGTGGTCCCAAGCGCGACTGCTGAGCGTGAGGTCTTGGATTAGATCCCCAGGTCGGGCAAAAGTGTTATTGGGTTTTTCCATGTGGAATTTCTCAGTAGCAGCTCGGAGTCCCGATTTGTGCCCGGTTGGTGGCAATAGGCTCGCCCCCTATTACATGGGACTTAGGTAAACATAACGGCGAAACGTGGGTGTACTATACACCTCTGCCAATCCTTCGGGGAATAAGGCGTGAAGTTATGTTATGTAAGTAGTATAATAGTGTATGTATCTAAAGTGACATTTCACACGCTATCTGAATCCAACTAAATAGAATGTGTGGCGAACATTTTTTTTCTTACATGTATACTTACATGATTTAAGTAAAAGTTAACTGACTGGTTGAAAAATCGTGAAATAAAGTGATTGATTGATATATTGTTTATTTAATGGTACACACGGTAAGGCTGTAGGTAAAGCCACTTTATATTGGACGAAGATATTTATTTACAATTCAACAAGGAGTAATACTCTCTGTGTATCAACAGTTAAAATCAATATCATATCAATATGTAGCGTAAGAGAACGAAGCGTAAAATTAACTTATTTCGCAAATATCGAGGCCTATGTGCGTCTTCAACAAGGAGACGCACAAAGGCGTTCGCCTTCTCTAAATAAATTAAGAGTAGGCCAACCAATGGAAAAGAGACAATAGCTTAGCAATATTTCAACTCTTGTAATCTTTAGGGTTCCGTACCCAAGGGGTAAAACGGGACCCTATTACTAAGACCGCTGTCCATCCGTCTGTCCGTCTGTCACCAGGCTGTATCTCATGAATCGTGATAGTTAGACAGTTGAAATTTTCACAGATGATGTACCTATTTCTGTTGCCGCTATAACAATAAATATTAAAAAATATAATAAACTAAATATTTAAGGGGGCTCCCATACAACAAACATGATTTTTTTGCCGTTTTTATAGATAATGGTACGGAACCCTTCGAGCGCGAGTCCGACTCGCACTTGGCCGGTTTTTCTTTTTAAATATTCTAGGGGCCTCAAAATTATCTGCTTAGCCTTCTGCCAACTATGTTGGGGTGGGCTTCCATTCTAACTAGATGCGAATTTACACGGAGCGATGACATCTGACTTCCGCAACCCAATTACTAGAGAATACCCGGCTGTCTCACTTTCAGGATTCTGACGACCCGTAACGGCTGTAATGATTCTTATGACAACATTGACAACCGACGGTTTAATGTGCTTTCCCAGGCACAAAAGGGTCTTGATGTTTATAAGAAATAAGGACACTTGCTTCGGGTTGACGATAGTTGAAGTTCCATCCCTGACGGAATGATGATTGAGAGAGAGGTACAAGGAGCGTTAGAAGGCCGGTGACTGCAAGATCAGAAGGGTCGGAAAATCAGAATAGCCCGGCTAACGTGCGCAGCGCGACATAATTTTGTAGTTCCGTTATCTCATGACGAGACGAGACAGTGTATGGCGCGTGGCGTATCTCGTCTCAGACAAGATGAGATTGACGTCTAGACAGGATCGACGTAAAACAGAAAAAATGGCGTAATGGAGGGGTTTATGATCAGGGGCCTTGTTTACTATGACATATTCAAAACTTAACACCGAAATAATACGGCCGCGTTACCATCCGAACGTGTAATCGAAAACATTCGAGTCCACCACACTTTTCATAGAGCTCATACGCCATACCGTCACACGTATTGCTAGTGGACCTTCCAGGAGGGTCCTCAGCATTACGTTTGCGCTAAGAGTGAACCCTCCAGGAGGGTTCTTGGCATTAGGTTAAAAACCGTGAAAAATACGCTAATAAGTAGTAAAATAGGCGTCTACTTGTTTCCCGACGAGGAATTTTCCATGAAAACCTACATTTAAAATGAGCCCTCCACGAGGGCACTCGGCATCCCAAATGCGACTACAGGGTGCCCTCCTGGAGGGCACCCGGCACTGAACGTGTTAAATGTAAATGCAAGAAGAGAATTCTAAGGTGATCGCATTAATTGCGTGTTTTTCTTAAATCTCGTAGAGAATAAGGGCCCTGCAGTAATTTAACAAAAGGTGCGAAGAAATGCGATGATGCTTCGATGCTCGACGGACTCACCGCTGCGAGCGCAACCTCGCAGATCGATTGATCCGCGGCTTCGCAGGGATTTAGCAAGTAACAAGCCCACCATCCGTCAACGTACGCTATGATACAAAAGTATTTTATCAATTGATCGTAATTGCGAGTAACACAAACCACTTTCAACCACACCCACATACATAGTGTGTGTATCGACGTTTCTTTATAAATAAAACATTGATACGTACAATTACAAATACACACATCAAAAGTGTCTAGGGATCAACATATATTTTTGCAATAACTTTTCTCCTGATTGATATTAATTAAAATTTTCTTTAAGGATTCATCAAATAAAGTGTTTTCGTTTGTCACAGTAACGATAAACCAAGTCACCTTTGCATTAATAAAGAAATTTGCCATTTTCCTAATAAAGGGATTTTTGACATTTGAACCACTAACACAAAAGTTCGAAAAAAAGACTGAAATAACAGTTTTCTTTAAAATTTTATTGGGTAACTTAAACAATTAATAATCCGTGTTTCTACCGCGAACACTAACAACACAAGAACATCGGTTTGGCATACTCAAAATGAGTTCATCCAAATCACGCTGTGGAATGGCCGCCCATGTTCGTTGCAACAACAAAAAAAGGTCTTCTTGCGACTGGATACCCTCCATATTCGGCAGAGCTCTTCTCTGTAGCATATCCCATGCATGCTCAATCGGGTTCAAGTCTGGCGACTGAGCAGGCCAGGGCAGGACATTGATGTTAGCTGCGGCAAGAGTCTGTCTTACAACTCTTGCGGTGTGCGGTCGTGCATTATCATGCATTAACTGAAATAAGGGACCGATTTGCGCTTGTAGAGGAACGATGACGTCTGATACAATCGTCTCAGCATAAATTTGAGCGTTGAGGTTGCCTCTGATCCAAATCAACTCAGTTCTTCCGCCGATCCAAATACCCGCCCATACCATGATGGTTCCACCACTATAAGGATGGACTTCCTGGCAGGATTTTAATCGCTGTTGGCGTCCAGGGGTTCTCCAGTGTCGTATACGTCTTGTATCCGGTCTCATACCAAAACGAGACTCATCAGAAAAGCACACGAAACGCCATTGTTCTTCTGCCCAATTTCTGTGTCCAAGAGCCCATTGATATCGAATCCTACGATTGTGCATTGCTATAGGTGGTACCCGTAGCGGTCTTCGGGAATGAAGGTTCACTTCATGCAAGCGGTTTCTGACTGTTTGGTCGCTAATTAAGTTCCCTGAAGAGTGATGAAGCCTCACGGCTAACATCATGGCGGTTATTGTTGGAGCTCTTCGAGTTAAGATTTGAATGTATCGGTCTTGTCTCCGTGTGGTGCAGCGATACCGTCCTCCATGGCGCTCAGCCACGGTACCAGTGCTTCGGTAACGTGTCCAAAGTCGACTGATAACACTCTGACTTGTATTCAGAGCTAAAGCCACAGTACGTTGCCGGGAACCAGCTTCTATCATTCCCACGGCTCTGAGCATTTCTTCCCTGCTTAAATGACGTCGCCGCTCCATAATAACGTTGGTTTTAATCAGTAGTAGGGAAACAGTAGCACTAATAATGTCTTCAATGCGTTGTATGTTTTTATAGGGAAAATATTGACAGCTGATTTTCATCTTTTACTCGAATTTGATTCACAGTTCCTGATTCAAATTATGAAATGCACCAAAAAGGATCCATATAAATTTATAAAATCATAAATTTATTACAAAGCCACATCTCAATCTCAAGAAATCCGCATAAAAATGCTTGATCCCTAGACACTTTTGATGTGTGTATTTGTATCTATCACACTCGACGGAACTAATTTATCTGACGCTATATTTAGCTGCCCACACTGAAATTACACGCAACATAATTATCATATTTAGGGCCGATTTTTCAACCGTCAGATAAATTTTATCCCAGGAATAATTATGACGGTTTGACATATTTTCTATACAAAAGCTGTCAAAACGTCAAACTTATTCCCCAGATAAAAATTATCTGACGATTGAAAAATCAGCCCTTAGTGTTATTACGAGTTTTTGAAAGTAGGAAAATATCAACATAATTTTTTTTTAAATATAAGAGCGAAGGTGCATAATGCAGACATTTTAGGGCAGGTGAGCCTGTGTTTCCCTGACAGGTACAGTCGCGGACTTGAAATGTTTACCACCCTAAGGTCTTGCACATTACTTTTTCACATGGTCGCTCGGTCATTCGCAAATAATTTACAGGGCAAAGATGTTTTTTTCTTATTTGACATAAAAGGTTAATTTAAAGAGGCTATATACTAGGTAGCATATAAAAAAAATCAAGCTGTTTAATAAATTCAATCAAGTTCACTCTATACAACTTTTGACTAGACACACATAGGTATCTAAAAAGTAGTTCATAATATCAAAAAGTGGTTAATAGCCTTTTTACTAGAATCGACACTACACAATTTTAAAAACGAATACTTATGTAAGTTGATATGGCATCTTGAACCTTATTGCGCACTGTGTGAGATAGTCCGCGGCTGTACGTGTGGCAGCGATGACGGCCAAGTCTGCTATTGCTGGTGACCAACCTTTTAAGGGAGGCGCCGCTGATGCGTGCATTCCGCACACTCAACGTCATAGCTAGCTAGTGAGTAGAACCTATTCTGTTGTTCTCTAAGTGAATTCACAAGGAATGCATTGTTTGAGATCAGTTACGAAACTTAGCTAAGATCAAACTGTGTTGTGATAACATTAAGATAAGAGCACTATAGGATTAGGTTAAAAAAAACCCTGTAATGATGGATGTAAGATGAAAATAAATAAATATTTAAGCTGCTTTTCCACCAGAGATGTGCAATGCAACGTTGCTATGGAGGCGTTTGATATCCACCAATCATATTCACTGGTCCACATAGCATAGCACTGGTGGAAACTGATTCAATTAAGCTACGTTTTTTATATGGAAAGATGCGTGCTGTGGATGCGTGCTATGGATGCGAGATATGGATGCGTGCTATGCATGTTCGCGAGTGGTGTAGCTATGTGCAGAGCAATGTACCTACAGTAGGCGAGTTTTCATAGGACATCTTACTCGCTCCGCTGCATAGGTTAGCATCAGTGGAAACGGTCACATAGTTTCGTAGCTTAGCTTTTACATTCTCGCAGCATGGTTGCATAGCACATCTCTGGAGGAAAGGCACCCTTATGGAAGTTACATCAAACATCCGACGATCTACGTCAGTCCCCATTGGGGTAGGCTGAGGTATGTTATCGTATCTTATCGTAACTCGACCAACACTCGTAGGTTTCAGATGACGTCATCAAAGCTTAATAGAAAAGACGAACCCATCGCTTGTAGAGGCACGACATCAAACACAATTTCGAGGTTTAGCCTTGGCCAAACTACCACAGAAATATCAGCTGTTCGAAGACAACATAATAAACAAACCAATAAAGCAATATTGCGTAAATTAATAAGGGAAACTGGTTGCATTATGGTCCTCGCATGCGAAAGGCTAACAACCTATCACAATTGATTCACAATTATGACCTTTAATCCAAGGTAAATAGGAATCTCGTTTTAATACCGAATCACTTCTGTTCCTTCTTATTCTATTGTTGGAGCAACGATGCTGGTGGGATACCATATTATGGGGGCTGATATTAAGATATTTATTTAAAAAAAAAGAAAAACCGACTTCAAAACACAACACAGAAAGTTTCAGAAGGCGATGCCTTTAATTTGGTTCGGCGTGGATTAGCACCAACTTCTGAAACTGTTACATTTTATAATAATAATATGGTAATTATTTTACTCTTTTAAGTTTTTTTTAAGTAGTTTTTTTAATATTTTGAATAGTTTTTTTTTTTATATTATTGTATATCATAATCAATAGGTACGTGAACATGCGATTACAGCAATCGCAACTAATCGCAAGTGAATTGCTTTTATCCATTTAAGAGTTCCATTGTCTACATTCGAAAGCCTTAATCAGATCTTCACCGAATTTAAATGTGAGCACCTTGGGAGGATTCTCTTTCAAACAAAACATTCAAATCGTTAAAATCGGTTCATAATTGGCGACGATATCGCAGAAACAAACACAATAAAATTACTTCAAAAATAAAAGAAAAACCGACTTCAAAAAGAGTAAAATAATTACCAATTATAAAATTAAGTTTCAGAAGTCGGTGCTAATCCACGCTGTACCAAAGTGAAGGCACCGACTTCTGAAACTGTAAGCACGGGCAAGATAATTCTTGTATGGTATGCAATTATCAACACTGAAGTGTATAGAATTCGCTGCATCCTTGGCTTTTATACAAGGTTAGTCAGAAAGGGGGTACTAATCCGTAAGGGTGTTAAAGTACGCATAATAATGATTAACTTTTGTTCTACCACTTTTCCCAAAAGTCAATAGTTTAAGAGAAACAGCTGTTCAAAAATTGCATAAAAATTTGCTAAAATCTATCTATCCTCAACTATGATCAGCTGTGTATACATTTTAGGTCTTATTTGGAGTCACGAATTAGAAGCTCCATTTTTTTAATTCGTAACTAAAGTACGGACGAAGAATTTTTGAAAAAGCTAAAATAAAAATTATTTTACATGGAAATAAAAATTATCGAATTTTGAAATTTTAACACTTGCTTTAAAACCGTCATCAGTGATACTTTAAGTGGCCTGCGGATTAGTACCCCCTTTCCGACTAACCTTGTAGAAGGGTATGGATGCCGCTGAAATTAAAGGCACATGAGACTCCCAACTTTGTCTCTAAGTTTGGCAACGAATCAGCAATCTTCTTAGTGTTTTTAATATCAGCGGCGGTAACCATTTTCCATTAGGTGGCTCGCCGGATGTTTGCCAACAGATTAAATAAATATGTTTTATTAAAAAAACAACCCAAAACAAACAATCCTAGAAATATGATACTACTCAAAAATATACGTCCCTTTTACTCCATAAGCAACTATAACGAGATATTTTATAATCCCTGCGGGAACATAAAAAAACGGGACAGACAACTTATGACGCGAAGTCCCGGGGCGTTCCCGAGTAATCGATAAGAGCCCCGTAATAAACTCATAATATATCTTCAGAAGCAAAATCTTACAGATTTATGCTCCGTTTCATATAACAAAAGACAAAAGTAGCCCATCAAGGCACGAATATTTTTGAAACCATTTCTTCGAGTGGAGTTTCAGTTCATCTTGTTTGACCGTTAAGTTTCATAAAAGACTTAGATCAACACGGTCGACGACATCGGTAGCCGCGTTGCTATATGATAAAAGCATAATACTACGTGTTTGCATATTGCTATGCATTTCCTTGCTAAAATGAGTCTTATTTGTTTAATGTTATATTAAATAGAGTGCAGTTTATTTACAGAACTCATTGTGCTACGATTCAAAGTTCCTGCGGATCATGTTCCTTATCAGCCCATAAAACCTTCTAATAGACTACTGCAATGATCGGTCATCGGTCGGAAATTATCACTACGCTTGACATAAGGTTGATAATCGAGGTAGGTTTTTAAACAAGAGGATGCTACTGCCCATCCTTTCGACCAACGGCCAAAACTAATTAACGATATCAATCCAGAGATTTTGGATTTAAATCGGTTATAGGGTTCGGTACCTACGGGTTAAGATAAGGGAAACTCTTTTCTTTGCCCGGTCTCCATAAAGTTAGTTTATAATCTGAATACGAAAAATCCTTTAGTAATTTTTCCTTCAGCCATTACATAATAACGGTAAGTTACACACACTTGTACACTTCCCTTTATACTCGTAAAACAGGCAAACAATAATACCACAACGAAGAGGTACAGAAAGCCCACTTCGAACAACGCGATATGAATCAAGAGTCACTACCGTACAGGCAAAGCAGAAGTCTCGAAAGACAGACTCGAAAATTGCATTCGCATTGCATTGTTGAATTTGCATTGTCGAAAATTGCATGCAATATTTTCCTATACGTGTCGCGTTTAACCCTAGTCACACGTAATGGTAAGCGCAAAGGGTCTAAGATGGAGCACACGAATCCAAGTAACAGAGGAGAAATTCTCCTATTTCCCTCTGGCTCTCACATACACACGACGAAACAGAGTAAACTGCTTGGCTTGACTTTAATGCGAGGGTGTTAGATAGCCAGGCGGATCGAATAGATCCTACCACCAAGCGTGCTGGGTTTTATTGAATCTTACAAAACGCCTGCGGTGAGGAAGCTTTGTATACTAGCCAGGATAAAATGCTTTTTAACCGACTTCAAAAATAAGGAAGTTCTCAATTCGTCTAAATGTTTTTTTTTTTTTGTGTGTTTTTTATGCGATATCTCCGCCAATTATGAATGGATTTTCATTATTCTTTTTTTGTTTGGTAGGCCATACTTCAGAGGTGGTCACATATAAATTTTATTGAAATTGATTCAGCGCTTTTTGAAAAAATCAACAAAAACAAATAAAATGTAATACTTAGATGACGTTTTGGTTTGTGGTTCCCTTCAACAAAAGTTTTGATGAGGACTTTCAATCTCTGTTTTAACTGTCGTCACAGAAACATTAGCCAAGAACAAGGAAGATTGTTTGTATTTGTAAGGAGCCGTCATGATAATTATACATTAATATTTGTATGAGTAATAAATACTTCTGTATTATACCTGTCTGTTTCGTTATGATGTCGTATGTAGAAATGGCAACACTTATTGTACTAACTGTTCGCCTGCATTGATTACAAGTTGGAAACTATTATTAGTAGTACACAATTCCTAAGCACATACTTTGGATGTACGACATATTGTTAGTTAACTGTAGATTAGTTTTCATTTTCTAACATAACAAATCGTGTAGTGGGATGTTTACCACTTTTATGGGTGTAAGGATCGATTGGAAATAAATTAATGGTAAAAAGAACTTTTTAAAAACAAGCTTTTATAAAGTTTTTTTACCATTTTTTTTTTAATTGTGATTGGGTAATTTCTAAGTCTGTTTTCGTGTTCTCCTCAGCAAGCCCTATCATTCAATACCCATACTGTGGTAGTACCACGAAGCAAATACAAAGAGGAGATGGCATAAGCAACTGTGAACCGTGATACCAATGTAGAACCATTCCGTCCTCACGGTGGGCGTGGCCTATCAGTCTGTCGGCACTCGTCTTGTAAACATTACGTTCCCGCTCCCATTCCATTTCATCATTATTTATTATTTTCGTTGTCATTTAAAAGAAAAAGATGAAGTGTTGTGTGTTATCTTGTAAAAACTACTCAGATAAACGTTTTGGTACCATGGATGGCATCACATTTCACTCGTAACTATTTTTTTTCGATATTTATTAGATTCGTTCTAGAAAAATCTATTGTTATCACGTCTCGTACAATAGTTTTACTGCGAGCAGTTTGTCGAGACAAAAGATGGCGCACCCTATTATAACATGAATAACTAACAACTACGTAAGAAATATTCATATCTTTATAATTATAATGTATTAAAACAGATTTAAGATTTTTTTAAAGCCTTTTTGTTGACAAAAATATCGTATTATTGTTTTTTATCACTATTTTAAACAGTGATATTTCGGTCGCCATCTATCGTGGAATAGTGTAAACAATATGAATAGACAGGTCCGTACTTAGAATTCAATTATTTAATTACGATGTGTGGTGATACGTGACGTTTTAATTTTTATTCAATAATGGTGAACGAGGCCTGCATAGTTCCTTGATATTTAATTAAATTTAGATTATACTCGTATTTCAGATTTCCACCCGAAGATAATCTCAAACAGAAATGGATAAAACGATGGCTTAAACCGCCTTTTATACTAATAAGGGGGAATTTGTACAGAGTGTCTTTTTATTCACTGCAGTAAGCAGTAATTCAGTCCAAGACACTATGAGTACGAAAAAAATTGACCATCGCCCATCGCCGTATCCATTTGATGTAGGAACTCGATTTGTTTTTCGAGAATTTCAATTTTAAATTAAAAGTACAAAAAAATAATTCTGTAATAAATTTCTGTAGTAAATTGTGTACCGTATGTACATTATAGGCATGATTTCTTAATTATTTTCACTAAAATTCCACTAAAATCTACAGTTAACAAAAAATCGACTTGAATACAATTATTTAGCGGGGTGGTTACTTATTACTGTGTGAAGATTTTTCTTATTTATTACATTTTTGTTCACAATCTTTTTGTAATTTTTAAACCAGCTCTGCCGTAGGCTGGTACAAAAATTCTAAGTACGTCCCTGTCGTAACATACGTAACGTAGATCGTAATCTACGAGGACATCTAGCGTGAAATAGCTGAAACACGTATTAGTTACTGATGTACCCGAAGCGTTTAGTTTTTCCTATTCACTACTAGATGGAAAACGTGAAAGTAGGCGTAAGTAGGCGGGGTGTAACGTTCCCTTCACCCCGCAAAGTATCACGCGTCGTATGATAGGAAAATCGAATTACACCATCTCCTCTTTGTATTTGCTTCGTGGGTAGTACAGAAAAAATAACTAGTCCGCCATCTTGGAAGATCCGCCATATTGGAATTAGAATGACGTCACATAGCTAAGCATGCATTGTCATCCAAAATAAGCGTGTATACCAAATTTCAGTTCAATCGTTTAAAGATAACTGATTTAAAATTCAGTTGCAAGATTCCACCCGGACAAACATACATACATTGCAAGTTAAATAAAAGCTTGTAAAAACAGTGCGTTTTAGGCATGTTTGATGATTCGAATAGTGTATACAGCATGACTAGAGACATGACCTTACATCCGAAAACCATGAACTCTGCTTATCATTCTGTACAACTTTTAGACTAAGCGTATGCTAGGATGCAGCTGACGCACCACAGCACTGAAGTCTCCGGCGACCAGTCGACAGTGCGTAATGGCTCTCATGATGATCAGGGGGTCTACTCCCTAAGCATGAAGTCCGTGGTCTCGGCCTTAGTTACATGCGTTTCCTACTCCGTATCACCTACGGACATACGATTATTTCGGGGCCCGAACTAAGAATGAATGACAACACGATTTTACAGTTGTCCCTACTACCGATGTGTTTTGGCCCGTCCGAAAAGTTGAACTTGACACTTGTTTTGTTCACTCCTACGTTCCGGGCTACTTTCGGACGGGCGAATAACTTCGTTGACGGACGTAGAGAGTAACCCCCCAGAGTTCATGGTTTTCCGACGTAAAATGACTAACTAGTCATGCCGTATAGAGCGCTACAGAGATTTTAGGTTACAATTATATATCCGTTTTTAAACCAATAGGTGAATCTAGATATTTGCGTACGTGATTTTATCACGACAGACTGGATAACGTGGGGATAATAATATCGGTGTGAAACTATTCATATGACGATTCAAGCTCGTTTAAAATAAAATAGATAGGAACTTATTTCAACTTTTCTCTTATGTTCTAGTAGCTTTTTCCCAACTACGTTGAGGTCAGACCAGATGCGGCTGAATACCAGTATTCTACACGGAGCGACTGCCATCAGACCTCCGCAACCAAGTTACTGGGCAATGCCGATATTCTAAAATTAGACCGGTTGTCAGACTTTCGGGCTTCTGACTACCCGTAACGACTGTCATAGCTATTCGTATGACACTGGGGACCGACGGTTTAACGTATTCTCCGAGGCATGGAGGGGTCTCGATATACAACGTGTTACATAATTAATTCCCCTTAAAAAAGAAAATGTTAATCAAATAGTATTTTATGGTTGTTGTCATTTACCTCTCAAAGGAAATTAGGTAAGAATGTAAATAACTTTCTGGGAAGTCTACTCTTTAGTTTTATGTTTGCAGGGTTGCGTTTCAGTGATGATTTTATTTTATGATTTGTCCAAATCTTTTTTTTTGGTCTTACTTTTATTTTAAAATATTGCCAATAGACTCTTTACACGGACCTTTTAATCCCCTTTCGGCTTTAGGGGTATTTTTGTAACACGTTATAACGAATGGTCACCCATCCACGGACAGACCGCGACAAGCGCAGCTTAACCTTGCAAATCATATGTTCCGCGCGGTTCTTAATTAGACACGAGCCCCTGTTTTTTCAACTTTTCTGTCTCTGTCAATATGCAGAGTTCTGTTTACAGACACTTTCAAAGACTACACAAGAAATTAATTTATCTCGTCCCTCTAAAATATTAAAACAAACGAGAAAGGGAAATGCAAAACACTAACTAGATTTGTTTTGCATTCTAGCATTTTTAATATGCTTTATTTTTACCCGACTACTGCAGAGGGGAAGGGTTATGAATTTCTCTGGCTATATACGTAGGTATTGTAAGTTTGTGTCGTCGCATAGCCTAAAAACTACTGAACCGATTTCAACAAATGAGGTGTCCTTGGATTGCTCTTGACCGAGAGGGTGTCCGACATGACGTCACAGGAAAACCATTATATTTGTATTAGGTATTCCTAGTCGTGTTTACAAAAAGATATCGAAAAACTGCTTGTTTTCAGCGAACTATTAAATTAACATATTTGATAGCTGAAAACCTTCGCATGTTGCAGTTGAAGTGCAGACAATGGCAAGCATGAGGCACGTGTTTATTGTATTTACATTATGTACACAGAAAATATTCAGTCTGCCAAAAGGCAAAATGTGTCTTTGAAAAATAGAAAAATATGTTGTAATGAAGAGTGCAGTAAGTGCTATTTTTTACATTTGCGAAAATTTGGAATCCCAATAAATTTTTGCACTACTGTTGTTAACAACAACAAATCGCTGCGACGATGCGACATTACACAATAAAAAATGTAGGTCAGTTTATATATATGTATTCTGCATGTCCATGTTATGCTACAGTTATTCTTTCAGCACTGTTTAAAAATAAAACTTGTTTATTTTGGCACTTTAACGTGGTACTAAAATTACATACAGTTGTCGTTTTACGCTATTTTAGTGTGTTTCGCGAAGTGATTGAAGTCATATTAGTTTGAAGTGCTTTCTGTGATCTTGCACTCAATTTATCACTCGCTTGTCATAATCCTACACGTTATTGACGTTTGTGAAAGAAATGTAAAGATATTTTTTTATTTTATTATGGAAAATATTTTATTTGTTTGACTTATCGAGTTTATGAGTTTATTGTTGAGCATAAAATGTAAAAGTAGATAATTAAGCCCGGCCGCACATTATCAGTCATTTCTGTCAGAAAAATTCTGAAGCTTGCGCGAAGACCGTCTGCTCATACATTATGTACTAGCCAACAGGCTGTTGGATCCAGCAAATTCTGACAGTATTGCGGGGTCTAGTACAAAACGTATGAGTAGAGATGCGAGTTAGACATTTTCTGATAATGTGCGGCCGGGCTAAAAGAGCCTCCACGAGTGACGATACTAATAGGGGATTTACTCGGGTCGATTTTAGCCGAGCGGCAAGACACCAGTCGCATCGCTTGTAAAAATCGAATCGCCACCCCATTTACGCCGGTCGACAAAAATTGCATGCGACTTGTTCATTTCAAGCGGAACAACACAACGTTAAACACATTTCATGCGACGGGCGATCGCCTGCAACCTGCAACTGACCAATTACATGGTCGATTTTAGTCACTCGCCGCAAGCGGCTTGTCGCCGCACGGCAAAAGTCGGATGGCAACCAAGTTTGGAGCTTGGGATTTTAGTCACTTGCGGCCTATTCGAATTATCATTTAGACGGTCGATTTTCGCCGTGCGGCCTAGCCGTGCGGCGAAAATCGACCCGTGTAAATCCCCTATTAAGTACGTCCGGCGTACGCTGGACAGTCAGCCCCGTTATCAACCTCGCTGACTGGCTAATCTTTTCACCACGGCATCAGCTATTTTCATATCGGTTGTAAAAAGACCCTTAACGATAACGAAAACCACGTATTCCACCCATCATTCGGATCATTTTTTTCGAACAAACCATACCTGGGAAATCATTGGTTTTGGAGATATTGAAGGTCAAAGTACACATTTTTTTTTTTTAGTTTTTTCCTTAAACGATTTCCATGTCATAATACAAAACTGTCTTCCATACAAACATTATCAAAAATTTCAATTTTTCCTAACAAATTACGCATTTGATATTACAAAAACGCAATGAATATCAAACGTACACGACCGCCTTGGCTCGGCTGTGTGGCCGCTGCACGCATGCAAACGCGCGGCATCGCCACAATCATAATTTGCGCGCTACAAAAAAAAAGCGTTTTTTTTTCATGCCAAAAAATAAAAGTCGTTTCCCAGCAATTATTTTTGGTCCATGTAGTTTAGTTTGATGTACAGAGTGCGTAGATTTCGGCTATGTGATGGGTCTTTTTACACCCTGTATAGCTCGTGCCGACACGAGAGAAGTTCTTAAATCTATAAATCGTAACGATGCTAAAAAGTGCAACGCAGTCTAGGAACCGACTGATGCCAATTAATATTTCTTTTTAAAATTTTTGGTGTTTGTATGACTGAGCTTCACGCTAATGCTACTGGACAGATCTAGTAGAAATTTGGCAGCCACATCCTTTAAAGAGCGGGGTCAGGTTATAGGGTACAAATTATCACGCTATAGAGTGTGGGTAATGAGCAGTAACCTTGTTTCCGTAAGTAAAGCCGCGGGTACAGCTAGTTCTCAGTATGTCATCTCCGTGTCTTCCAATTATACCACGTGGATGGGCAAAAGCATTGAGCAGTAGGAAAGGGGTGTGTACTCTACGCATGTTTCCATCCAGTATTAAATTCACCGTATTCGTGAAATTCGCTTCGTTCGCTAAACAACAAGGCTTACAGAAGGCAGTTTATTCTGAATAAAAATATTATGTTGGCGTATTACGGATACAAGGGCTTACAAAGCATTGCAAGCCGTAACAATAAACAGGGAAAATCCTATGTAAGAGTTAAAAGAAATCTAATACGATATGCCATAGACTGTAATTATAAACGCAGTTTTTTTTTCCTTTTTTGTGTTTGTTTTACCCGGCAATTATAATTATGTTTAAAGGAGAAGTTGCAACGTCCATAGAAAATTACCCCACGCCCGACAGCTCAGAAAAATATCTCAAAAAATAGATAAAAATTAGTATTAATAAATTGCATACCTCCGATTGTCATTCTTACTGGCTATCATACTTAGAAATTGCTCCAAATATTCTTTCAAGCGCAGTATTACTTACCTATCTTAAAAATATTTTACTTTCAATCATGCAATAGGTACCTACTACTCTAGCGACCATAAAAAGTGGAATAAAAATGACACAAAGATTAAACAAATGAACATCTGTGTCGTTCTAAATCATTTGCTTTCTTGTTACAAGGAAGGTAAAGAAAAAAAAACTTATTTATTCCTGTTCTTCATTTAGCAAAATATTATCTAAAAAATTCGCTGGGTGGCTAAAAACATCTTCTTAACCGCCCAACCAAGATAATACAAAATAGTCATTACATGGTTTTTAACAACCTGAGTGAGACCGGGCCATTGTTAAATAGCCGTCCGTGTTTAATACCTGTAATTATTAATACTTTTTAAATATGTTATTATTAACCTAGTACAATAACTATTATCAAACAATCGCAAATGAGTTAATACAGTGTTTAATTGCTTTTTAATCCTATTCTAAAACTAAAATCAGAAGTTTAGTATATTGCCTACAGGTATTCTGCCCCTGAATTAATATTTAGAGCAATTGTTTAATATGCTAGCCAGTAAGGATGATCACCGGAAGTATATCATTTTTTACACTCATTTTTAGCGATTTTTTGAGATACTTATCTTTGCAGTCGGAAGTGGGGCATTTTTGTAAATTCTTTATGTTCAATTTTTGTTTATTTAGAATTTAGTTTAGTTTTAGGAAATATTTAGTTTTAATTTTAAGTATGCATCTGCGTCCGCTTGGGCGTGAAAATAAATATATTTTCTTTCTTTCTTTCATAATATTATTACGTGCACACGTGTTATATCACAACTTTGTACATTTGAACTAACCCTTCGTCCTAGGCGTTGCATTGTGTCGAGCAACGCTTCGCGAAAATAACAAGCGATATGCCTTATATACATTACTAGTGGCCTACGTGAGCAGTGGATCTAACAGAACGGCGCGTATAGTTTGTTTTTAGCGGTTTGACTGCGGCAGACATTTGAATTTAGCCTTACTCACCAAATACTATGAAGGCTATTACAATGCAGCTGCTAGGATACGTCAACTGCGTCATAAGGACGCGCTGCACTGCCCGACGCAAAGCAATAAAACGCGCTGCCCAGCTAGGACGAAGCCTTACAGATCCGAAGCGGATAAAACAGAAAAGGTGACAAGTCGGTAGTCTGGCGCTTACTAACATTTATGGGAACCCGTTTCCATAAGTCGGGACTTACACCTTGCGGGATAAGCAGCTGTTTGGTTTTTTTTTTATTTAGAAAGCCACGTTTAAGTTACCACTTAGTAAAAATCTGTCTGTATAAGCGTCAGACTACCTTTTATAAGCAACACAGTTTGTCATTTTCAACACTGAATCAATGCTTGATTGACAAGTAGACGGCGTGTTCGTTGTAACTTTGTTTTTATTATTACTAGCGACCCGCCCCGGCTTCGCACAGGTGCAATGTTTTATACATATAAACCTTCCTGTTGAATCACTATCTATTTAAAAAAACCGCATCAAAATCCGTTGCGTAGTTTTAAAAATCTAAGCATACATAGGGACAGATAGCGGAAAACGACTTTGTTTTATACTACGTAGTGAAGCCACGTGTAAATTACCGCTTAGTAAAAATCTGTCTGTATAAGCGTCAGACTAACTTTTATAAGTGACACATTTTATCATAATCAACACTGAATCAACGCTTGATTGACAAGAAGTTGACGGTGTATTCGTTGTAACTTTGTTTTTATTATTATTCGACATGGTCTCATTTGACCTTAGTCTAAGATGGAATGGAGCACACGAATCCAAGTAACAGAGATATAAAGGGGTTACCCTATACCGCTCTGGCTCTCACATAAACACGACGTAACACAGTAAACTGCTTGACCGAGCTTTAATGTGAAGGTGGTAGCTAGCCAGGCGGACCGTATAGAATCTATACGGTCCGCCTGGCTAGCTAGTAGCTACCACCTAGATCTATACTATAGATCCTACCACCAAGCGTACTGGGTTTTATTGAATCTTGCAACACGCGTCTATTCCCAGCGTGTGCAACTTGAGTTGAAGAACGATTAAGTTTAAGTAGAGGCGTCAAAAGCAACGTTACAAAAAAGCATAAAAAGATAATATCATTACGTACTTTATCATCTATGAGAGGAAAACACGAACATGAATTTTATTAAATAAAATGTTCAGTTTAATTTATATTCTCGCTTTCCTAGAACCGAGCTGCGCATAGAGCAGCCTGAAAGCTTTTACATTTTACGTACAGAGGATTACCTACTGGTCCTCGTGCGATTCTGGAAACTGGAATCAATACTGCACGCTGAATGCTAGGTAAATACGTAGATATATCAATCAACAAATATCAGCTTCGACATAAAATCAATAGGCGATTCGAGATACAGGACTAGTTGTATTCCCTGTAACCTGGAAGTAGGTCAAAATGACGCAATGCTTCTACAAACAATTAACATGACATAGTATTATCTGGCGTAGGGACTCGTGGCCAATTATCTACCGCGCGAATCATATAATTTGCAAGGTCAATCCATGGATGGGTTACCATTCCCTCCGTGCCTCGGAGAACACGTTAAACCGTCGGTCCCGGGTGTCATACGAATACCCATGACAGTCGTTACGGGTTGTCAGAAGCCCGAAAGTCGGACAACTTGTCTAAGCTTAGAATATTGGTATTGCCCAGTAACTGGGTTGCGGAAGTCTGATGGAAGTAGGGTTACCATCCGTCCGGATTTGTCCGGACATGTCCGGACTTCTAGACTTTTGTCCGGACTTTGCTCGGCTCTTTAATTTGTCCGGATTTTTTTGGCTTACATGGAACAGGAGTAATGAAACTTATGTAATATCAAATAACGTTTTAATCTTTATTAACTTCTCATTCATCTAAAAACAAAATATAAATCTTTAACAATCAACTTAACGAAATCAAACAATAAATCTTCGTATGTTTGCATTCACTGTTACATTTGTATGGACCCCCTTCGGGTAAAAGAAAAATCTATTCGATAACTACTTAACACTGATAATACCTATTCCCTTGATTGAATTATTTATTGACTGCGAATGATTATTGTCAATTGTTATTATTAATTTGATTGAATTTTATTAATTTTTTATTGTTGTTGATTATTGTTATTATGAATTTGATTGTATTATTTATTGATTTTTAATGATTATTTTTAATTATTGCTTACTATCATTACGAGTATTACTAATTAGGTTGAATTTTTATTGTTATTAATGATTAGTGCTATTATTTTTTTTTACTATTGTTATTCATTTGATCGAATTATTTTATTGATTTTATAATTGGTATTGTTAATTGTTATTATTGATTGATTATTTGTACTGAATGTTTTCTTATTTGTATGGAATTAATTAAAACTTATTCATTCATTCATTCATGTTTGCATTTTGTGACTAAAATGTCCGGACTTTTATTGAAATGTCAGGCTTTTTGTCAGGACTTTTCAAATTTCTAAATGGTAACCCTAGATGGAAGTCGCTCCGTGTAAAATACCACTTTACATTCAGCCGCATCTGGTTAGACTGGAACCTAGCCCCCAACATAATTGGGAAAAGGCTAAGCAGAATGAGTATTATCTGGTGGGAAGCGGACTCCTTTGATAGACTCAAAAAACCGGTAAGACAGTATAAAGTTAGACAAAAGAGTCATTAAAAGAACAGAGAAGAGAATGTTTGTCTTCTTCATAGTTTATGGAGAGTTATTTAATGTGCAGGAGTTTGAAGAGACCTTTTAGAGTTGTTTTAACTATTATTTTACTTGGTCGCGTCTGACCCTAGTCGCACCTGCAGGCTTACTCCCGACAGGATCGAGTTTTGAATCAAGTCGACTTAGAGTCAATTCTTACTCTTGAAATCGACAAAAGCGCACATTGTGCACCGGCTCGAATAAAAAGTAACGACTATTTTTGGTATTTCTTAGTTTTAAATCAAACCACAGCACGGTCGTGCAGTTTTGTCGATTTCAAGAGTAAGAATTGACACTAAGTCGACTCGATTCAAAACTCGATCCTGTCGGAAGTAAGCCTGCTGATGGTAAGCGCAGACAGGATCTGAGAGTGGAGCACACGAATTCAAGTAACAGAGATATAAAGGAAATTCCCTATACCCTCCGGCTCTCACAAACACGCTACGGAACACAGTAAACTGCTTGGTGCCGACTTTTAATGTCAGGGTGGTAGCTAGCCAGTCGGACGGTATAGATCATACCGCATGTGTGCTGTTTTTTTTTAAATCTTACAGTACGCGTCTATTACCAGCGTGCGATGAGAAATTTTATATTCTATCCACACACGGGGAAAAAGTTAAACAAGAGAGTCATTAAAAGAATAGGGAATGCTAAAAGTATACAAGGTTAGTCGGAAAGGGGGTACTAATCCGAAGCCCACTTATAGTATCGCTGATGACTGTTTGAAAGCAAGTGTTAAAATTTCAAAATTCGATAAAAAAAAAATCCAAATAAAATGATTTTTATTTTAGTTTTTTCAAAAAATCTTCATCCCTGCTTTAGTTACAAATTCAGAAAATAGTGCTTCTAATTCATGACCCCAAATATGACCTAAAATGTAAACACAGCTGATCATAAGTGGGGATAGATAGATTTTAGAGTTTTTTTTTTGAGATTTTTGAACAACTGTTTCTCTTAAACTATTGACTTTTGGGAAAAGTTGTAGAACAAAAGTTACTCATTATTATGTGTACTTTAACACCCTTTCGGATTAGTACCCCCTTTCTGACTAACCTTGTATAAAAATTAAGAAAAATATATCAAAATATTCCTCCGCATCGCTGTCGACTGGTAACGTGCCCAGATGGCTGGCAGCATTGCCACGTTGTATGGCAATGCTAATGCTTTGACCAAAGTATTAGAGACCAGCCTTCGGGTCACGGGAAGTGTCGACCAGCCGCCTTGCAACATCTCTGTATAGAGAATGCTTGGTCTTTTTCATAATTTAGGAGAGTGCACGAGTTTGGAATAATAAGAAACATTTGTAACGAGATGAACAAAACAAAGGGACTAACCACACTTATCACTTCGCATAGATTCACATTTTCTCTACCTAAGTACCTCCCTTATATATAATACAATGCAGCCATGTGTGACTACTCCCTAACTCGGAAAGCGAACGCCGACAGGATGTTGCGAAAGTTGATATAGGTGTCGACAAACTGTCGAGGATGCACAAAGTCGAACAAAAGCGAAAAGACTTACTTCGTTCCAATTATTCCGAGCCAGCGAAGCCCGTGTAAACACCTAACTAATGGCAATACAGAAATATATTCACGTTAAGGCGAAGTCTAATAGAAATGCAATAACGTAGACTGCTAAAAACAAATCGCTTTAACCTCTGGAGAAGATTTTTTAACCAGGTAAGAACAATGTTTATTCGGGATACGTACAAGAAATAACAAAACAATAATAAAAACAATTAGCCAATAGCCACGTGCCTCGACCAACATCTAATGAGGCTCTCGTTGGGCGGCTGGATCAAGGGCCTGATACAGAAAGCGGTACTTCTGGACGCGGCGCGTATTGTTAGGAAGTTCCTCTCTCTGAGGCCCTGACCAGCGGTTGCTTGGATCCTGTTCCCGATGCCGGTGGGCTACTATATTTTTAAATGTTTTTGTTTTTTTTGTATGGAAATATTTAAAAATGTAATTTCATACGTATTTTAATGAATAAAAAAAACAATCAAATCTAATAGACGATAAAGACCTATGCGAAGGCAAAAAGGCTGCAGCTATATATACCCTGTATCGTTTCACTGCTGGGCAAAGGCCTCTTTCAATGATTTCCAGACCTTTCGGTCTTCAGATAATGAGGAGTATTGGTTGTGTAATTTGTCCAGCTCATCCCATCATCTACTTTGTGGTCTAATGCAACGCCGCGCCGTCTAACTACGTCAGCTAGAAGCTGTGTGAGTTTGTGCCAAATAACCAATACATTGCCCCTTGGTGTAGAGCTCATCGGGCATTCGGCAAATGAAATTAAATTCAAAGGACGAGTAGTTTCGCATAAATCAAGGAAACTATAAATTATCGATGCACTGCATCCGATCGACATTGATATGAATGAATATCCAACCGTAATACGTTGTCTCAGAATTCTCGGCGATTTTTTCGCGAGTTCGGTTCGATCGGTAGTCAGAAACCGGACTCTAATAGGTACTGCGTCGGAAGAAAAGGAAGCAACATATGATACATCAGTGATTCTCATATCACATTAAAAAACTGATTTATCCATTTAAGTATGATGAAATGAATACAAATTAAATAAACAAAAATCCTATATAATTCCTAACTTTTTGTTTTAAAAGGGCACGTATGTCATTTGTGTGTATGTTTCACTATTTGGTTTTATTTGAGGAAAAATGAGTGTTTTTTTTCATTCTCCTAAGTGTTCTTTAGGTAGTTATACTTTTGTTTCCACGATTTAAATGCTTTTGTTCTAAAACTCACATCAAAACTAGCTTGTTTTAATGTTGTTAATAAAGCATAAATAATGTATTAATAATTTTATTATTCTATAAAATCTTCAAAAGGCTAAGAATCCAAAGAGAAAAAATGTAATTCCATTTTACTCATTACCCCGACCAATCTCGTAACGCAAATTTAATTCAGAAGGGAGCTTCGCACCGTAATGGTTACCCGCATCGAATTTTCCGCCTTCTCGAACAGTCTTCGCTTGCCACCAGAGATCGGGAGCAAGCGCTCTGTCTAAAGAAAATATTACTGGTGATTGTTCCTTATACGACGTTTGTCCAAGTTTTTTTCATTCTTCAAATACTTCAAATCTCGGTAAGTATACCTTAGATTATAATATGATTGCTTTTTTATTTAAATAAGAGTAAGAAACTATCAACACGTTACTTTTTCCTCCCATATACAAACGATTTTATTGCTTCTTTCGTGATCCTACGTGAATTTCTCATTCCCCTACGTTTCATTCCCTCTACTTCAACTTACGAGGACAATGAAAATTTATCAAGGGGAATGATAAATAACTCAATTAAATAATTTTGTAGGCTGAAGTTTATTAAAAAATTGGCTTAAATTATAATATAGGTAGGTTTATATATATAGGGTTACATATTTATATTTGATAATGATGTGCTAAGTAAATAAATGTTTTAGGAAATATGAGTCGTCCAAATTCACCATCCACATTAACTAATCACAAAAATTGAAATAAAACTAAAACTAATCCACCTGAAGACAAAGGTTTTCCTTTTACTCGTTTCTTTTATAATGAAATTTGCAAATTATGCATTTAAAAAATAGTTGCCTATACGTATTTTTATTTATTTTTAGACGATAATGGTTCATTAAGAACTTATGTGAAGGAAGTTAAAGTGGAGAATGTGGTCTGGTGGCCTAGAACCAAGCTGAGCACAGCATCAAACAAACTACAGCGCATACAAAGACTTGCCTGCATGGCAATTACAGGCTGCATGAGGACTACACCGACTGCGGCACTGGAGGCCATGCTGGGACTGCCACCGCTGCACCTCTTTATACACAGCAAGAAGCAGCGGTCGCAGCAATAAGCCTAAAAACACTGAACCTCTGGAGCAAAGGTAACACACAACACACCTCGTTGCTAGAGGAATTCGCTAGAGTTCCCTCTTGTAAGAGCTATAAACGACCGGATACCTAAACAATTCATTTTTGATAAAAAATACTAAATTCAACTGTACGAAGACCACCGATGCGAGGGTTTATGCCCCGCGGAGCTGCGGATCTTCAGGGACGGATCCAAAACAGGTATACAGGCACAGGTGCCGAGGTCTTCTCAGAAGACATTAACGTACACATAGCCACACCATTGAGGGCCCACAACACGGTCTTCCAGGCTCCAGGCTTCCAGGAAGAGTTAGGGTGGATCGAGTGACTACACTTACCACCCATCACGCAAAATACGCGCTTAGACGTGGAGTTGCAGACACCAGCCCGTTATACCTTATACCTTACAAATATAATATAATACATTATTTTTAACCGACTTCAAAAAGGAGGAGGTTCTCAATTCGTCGGAATGTTTTTTTTTTTTTTGTGTGTTTGTTACGCGATATCTCCCCCAATTATGAATGGATTTTGATGATTCTTTTTTTGTTTAGTAGCCCATACTTCAGAGGTGGTCTCATATAAATTTTATTGAAATTGGTGCAGCACTTTTTGGAAAAATCAACAAAAAATAAAATACGCAAATCGTATGTAGACGACGTTCTAGTTGTAGTCCTGGTCCGAGAATTTGTACACTATTTTAATTGTAATTTGTGGCACTAAAAAGTATAAAATAAAAAAACTTTAAAAAAGTAAAAACCGACTTCAAAAAAACTAAACGGAGTAAAATAATTATCATTTAATAAAACTACCAGTTTCAGAAGTCGGTGTTCTACGCTGAAACAAATTGAATGCACCGACTTCTGAAACTGGTAGTTTTATTAAATGATAATTATTTTACTCCGTTTAGTTTTTTTGAAGTCGATTTTTACTTTTTTAAAGTTTTTTTATCTTATAAATGTTGATTTATCAAAAATAAAGGCAAAAATTGTTGGTTTGAGAAATAACTTTGACTAATTTTATGTTGCAAAAGACTATTTATAATAAGGATACCCACCTTAATTGTTTAAATAATTGTGATCTTGTTACCAAATGTCTACAGTAGGTATAAAGGTGCAATTTGTCACTCTATGAATATTGTTGGTTAGTTTTTTGGTTAAAATAAACATATTATTTCATTCCCCTCGTTGTAATTTCATTCCCGTCCCAAGCGCCAAATTTTAATGGCTTATAACTCTATAAGTAATTAATAGAATAAAGTGCCTCATACACAATGTTTAATGTATTTGAACATAGAACACGATAGATAAACAAATTTACGTAATATGAATGTTTTTTTAAATTCGTCATTTTTTTGCCTGATATAAGAATCACTCACATAATCATTATTCTTAAAAGTATAATTCCAATTAACATCAGATATTTACTACTTCGTTACTCAGAACAGAACCGCCCGAAAGCACATGTGGCAACAACGTGCACTACCATTATTGTTCATCTGCAACACCGTTGCAAACTACATCATGCATGTCATACTCATAAAACAATATCCACGTAATATACTGTGACGCACACTTGCCCAAAGTTGGGCAAACTTTTATGCTCGGTATCTCGTCGATAGCTCGGTAGTTTTGAGAGATTGTGGAACCAAGTTTAGGAGTATCCTCTTCAACTTACAGCGTATCTACTACAGAAATTAACAAATGTTTCCTTATAAATATTATCTTACCGAGCCAACAATGATTCATTTGAGATTGGCCGTCATATTCGGTCATTGAAGAGTAAACAAAATAGTTCATTAAACACAATGCGTACACATAACGTCTTGGATATTCCTGCTCTGTAGCAAGATATAGTGAATAAAACATTACAAAGGGTAGTTCTACTACTACGCTATAATACATAGCATATAGCAAATATTGTATAGTACAACGATATCGCTCAGCATACATTTTATATGGGACACGTTCACATAACGTATTGGCTTGCTGTACTAGATAAACTTGAGCGATTCTCAGAGCTATATCGTACGGTTCTCCGGTCCCCCGTCCCGCCTCACTTCTACACCGTCGCCCGACGAATTTCCGTGCTACACATAGTAGACCGGCTTGCGATATAGCGTATAGTGTGAACGTCATGCTATATAGTTATAGCTTATGACAGTTATGATGCAATACGCTTTACTTTATAGCGAAATAGTATAGCGTAATCTGAACTGCGCTTTAAACCTCACGGTGACATAAATTCTTGATAACAAATCTTCCTTCATGGGGCTCACTAGCGAGTAATATTGTAAAAGAGCTTACAATCGATTTATGAAGCAACTGCGAGAGAGAATCGAGTGACGGGTATTATGGCGCAACGTTGAAGAGGTCTATGTACTGGATTAGATAGGCTAAAGCCTGGTTCTTATCATCGATCGTCATTGGGTAAACCAAACACTCATATTATACCTATCTTTCTGAATAACGAAACGTCTACTGAACATCGCCTAGTAGACAAACCAATCAGTAAGTAGCGTTCGCAGGTAGGTAAAATAAGCATACTACATTGAACGTTTTATTGCTTGAAAACTTCAGGACATTCTGGAATTACTTAAATAAAGATGAAAAACGCATCAAAATCCATTGAGTAGTTAAGAAGAAGTACGCGAACAAACAGACACGCGAAAACCTTTTTTTTTTGCGGACGTTTCTACGTTACCGGGCAGTTATTGGCGAGACCTGAAGGGTCTCCATAGCCAATGGTGGGGAAGTAAAATACTTAACCTAAGCTAACTATTTAAACTACACTATGACTACTAGCAACAACAGCACTAAGGACGACCCCTAGTGGGAGTAGCCCTCTGCTTAGGGTGTTGCTGGCGGGGGGTTGGGATGGAGACAGCTTGATGTAGGCTGAATTGTGTGTAGGCTGGTGTGAGCACACGAAAAGCGACTTCAATTTATACTATTTAGAAATTGAGCTTCACCCAATAATAGCATTGATAAGCAAAATGAGTGGACTAAGGCAAAGGTTCTCAAACTTATTTCGTCTACCGACCGTAATTTTTTTAACTTTAGTGCATCTTAATAATCACAATCGTAATCATTACTTTTACCGCCCTTTTCCCTGCCCTGTAGGCCTCTAGCGCCCACAAGGGGGCGTTATCGCCCATTTTGAGAAACACTGAATTAAGGCCTAAATCCTTCTTATCCTGAGAAGAGGTCCGTTCCAAGCAGTGAAACAGTAATGAGCTAATTATTCTTAATCAAAATAAATCGGTTTTGAGATCAAGGCATCAGAAAATTAAGCCTGTAGGTATGATTCGGAAAGTTATGTAAAAAGATAGAAAGAAAAAAAAACAATATCGATTTCTCACTACACTGTCGTCGACGTTGGTTTATAAATTGCGATACTACGCAGTTGCATCACTGGACACCTGTTCATCGTATTCAACAGCAAATAACTCAAGTCATCCGATATCTGTCAGACTTCGAGTTTGTTATTTCAATGGAACCAGTCATTGCAGTGAGCTTTTATCGTACATAAGTATAGATGGCACAATTATGTGTATAGTACTAACTTTTGGCCGCGGATTCGCTCGCGTTAATTTTGAATTTGACAATCAACTCTAACACACTACTAAAGTTTCTATAATAATATAATTCAATCATGATTCGAAAGACACGTGGCGCCATCTATTATCATAAGAACATTATTGTTGTTTTCCTCGGGAACAGTACTTTTTTTCGGGATGAAAGGCCTATGTCCGTTTCTGTACACCTGACAACGTATGTGCAAAATTTCAGGATGATCAGTTCTGTGGTTTAGGCGTGAAAAGGTAACAAACTTACTTTTACATTTATAATATTAAGTTAGGATAGGATAACTATAGATTATACAAGGTTAGTCAGAAAGGGGGTACTAATCCGAAAGGGTGTTAAAGTACACATAATAATGAGTAACTTTTGTTCTACAACTTTTCCCAAAAGTCAATAGTTTAAGAGAAACAGTTGTTCAAAAATCTCAAAAAAAAACTCTAAAATCTATCTATCCCCAGTTATTTGTTTACATTTTAGGTCATATTTGGGGTCACGAATTAGAAGCACCATTTTCTGAACTTGTAACTAAAGCAGGGATAAAGAATTTTTGAAAAAACTAAAATAAAAATAATTTTATTTGGAAAAAAAATATATCGAATTTTGAAATTTTAACACTTGCTTTCAAACAGTCATCAGCGATACTATAAGTAGGCTTCGGATTAGTACCCCCTTTCCGACTAACCTTGTATAGAAAAGAAGTACTAGAGCAGTGAGTACGAGACTTATGATGAGTATAGCTACTTCAGCAGTGATTTTAGTTGAGGAAAGAGTAATTCAAATTGTAGTTGGACTTTTTGTGATTAAAAACCTTTCTATGATATGATTATTTTTAAAGTCATGAACAGTTGTCTTTATTGTAGTTCGATATCAAAAACTTCCCACCGTGAGATATAAAACTTGTGATATGATTAAGAAGACAACCAAATGAATAATAAAATAATAGTATTATATTTTATAACTAGCTGTGCCCGCGACTCCGTCCGCGTGGAAGTCGGAAAACAACATTGTGTCGCAGCAACTAAATAATCCATTTATTATAATAATAGACAAAGGTGTCCCACTAAGGCACTTATATCTTTTGAACCATTTCTTTATGTAGAGTTTCAGCTCCTCTTGATTGACCGTAAAGATTCATAAAACCGTAATACTAAAAACGTGTTGCTTATTTCTATACATTTCCTTGCTAAAATGGATTATAATTGAATATTGATACTTTTATTGAAGATGTAACAAAACCATATCGCGATACAAAAATAGCTACAACGCCGTCTTGTTACAATCTGCGAACTAAATTATGATTTCATTCGAGGTGTGGTAGGTATAGAAAAGAACTTTAAATATTTAAAAAAAAAACTTATAGAAGACTTCATTTAATTTTAATAAGTTATAAATAGGTAGGTACTGCTTTCAAAAAGTCTGACCTGGAAATCGAACCAACACAAACGCGAAAAAACATCATCTATATTTTTATTTCACCAATCGATATGATCGCTCCAATAAACATAGTGCCTGAAATTGATGGAAGACCATAAAAACTAACATTAAGTACCTACCTAACTTAGGTACATTTCAATTCAAACACTTATTTGTTGTTACTTCTTACACTTCCTTCAATTTAAGACAGTGTGTTTGTTGGAGAGATTTGATCCTTATTATTGACCTTATAGATATCTATCAACAGGGGCCATAATATAATACCGGATGGTACATAAAGCTTTGTCAGTTCGATTCCCGGTTCAGGCAAAAAAATCAGTAAAAGGTAATTTCTTACTTTAAAAAAAAGTGAAATGAAGTTTCCTTTGAGTGAAATTTGCTATTTTTAATATTTAAAGTACTTTCCCTCCATGGCCACGTCTTTGGAACATTACCTAAAGCTTAAAAAAACTCAATTAAATAAACTTAATAAAACGACGGCGACAGGCTTTGAATAGTTCTGACAATAATGAACAAAATAAAATAAAATGTAGAAAAACATTCCAAAAAGTGCATTGAGTAGATAGAATGATTACGAAATACTAAATTTCAACGAAAGCACTGGGTGAGCGCTTTCCTTGCAAATAATCATGGCCACCGATTTCAATTTGAATTTGGACCTTATTTTCGGCATCAGCATTCCCAAAAAGTATGAACATTCAATGAACATAAATCTTACTATTAGTCCACATGAAGTCATGAATTCATTTTATTGTGAACAACAATAAGAAATTGACCTAATAAATTCTAAATAACAATATCTTCGTTTTTTTTTGTAAAAGCTTAGTTCCTTTTCCATAAGGATAGAGATCATTAGACCTTTCGTAGACTGAGAATAGGTACCAATTCAACAATGAATATTAGGTAATTTGTGGATTTATTCGTAGTAATATATTTCCTCACAACATGATTTGATACACGTAACGCCATCTAT
Organism: Amphipyra tragopoginis; assembly: GCA_905220435.1. NCBI lineage: Eukaryota > Metazoa > Arthropoda > Insecta > Lepidoptera > Noctuidae > Amphipyra > Amphipyra tragopoginis. Next base: position 11,837,102 of record HG992011.1, read on the forward strand.
TGAAAATAAACTAATACATGCTAAGTTCTTCTAGAAAACTTAAAATTCGCATAACTTTTGATTGCGTGAACCGATTGCGATGAAACAAAAAACATATGTTACTTGGAGATAAGCACAATATTTATTTATAAAAGTCAACAACATTGGATCAGTTGTTTTTATGTGATGCTTGAACAAATAAACAGATAAACAGACAAACAGACAAAAAATCCAAAAATGTTAAAAATGGGTTCTATTGGTTATAGTTTAACACCCCAACCATGTTTTTTCAAAATATTTGCTATGTACAGATACGCAAAGTCTACAGATTTGATAAATGTATAGAAGATATTGATTATTTGCATATCTTTTGAATGCGTGAACCGATTGCGATGAAACAAAAAAAATATGTTACTTGGAGATAAGCACAATTTATGTTTATAAAAGTCAACAGCATTGGGTCAGCTCTTTTTACGTGATGCTTGCATAAACATGCAAACATATGTTTAATCTTTACTTCCCTAGATGGCGTTGGCGTCGAATTAGATCGCGCTATGGTTTCGTTACGGCGCGATTTATAAGTTCTAGACAAAAATTTCCTAGTCACTTCTAAACCACGATTTTATTATATGTATATAGATGAGTGCCTCGTTGGTCTAGTCTAGTAGTCGCAAGCGCGACTGCTGAGCGTGAGGTCCTAAGTTCGCTTCCTAGGTCGGGTAATCATCCCCCCCCCCCCCCCCCCCATTACATGGAACTTAACGACGAAATGAGGTCACTATACACCTCTGCCCTACTCTTTGTGAATACAGGCGTGATGTTATATTTTATACAAGATAAATTGAACTGTCTGCTTGACATAATAGTCGCCAGCGCGGATAGTAAGCTTAAAGTTCTATGTTACATTTTCCAATGGGTAGAAAATTTCTACTAGAAATAGGTATTTCTGTTCGGAAATTCTGTTTTACACTCTGGAAGAGTGTCAAGAAATGGAAATTAACTCGCCCCCATAATTATAATTGTATGGGAGCCACTCACAATTCCTTACTTTATCACTTACACTTTTGCTTACGTTTTTAGAGAATGTAGGCATGAAAGTTACGTAAGTATAAATTTGAAAAAACTGTAATAAATTCAAGATAACTGTTAGTTGAGTTCGCAAAACCTATTCGTTATAATTTATGACAAGCGGAACGCCTCGTTCGAATGAAAGCAGTTTTTACCTGAAGATCTGTTTTCACGTTTCCGAACGTACTAAATTATAATATTCAAAGAAACGGCATTTTTAAGCGTTGCGAGGTCATAATAAGGGTTTCTAAATATTTATTTTAGGGAATTTTATAAGGAGAACTTCACTGAGAATACAACAAGTGGTTTTATGAGTAAGCGCTCAATATCCAGCTTGTGGAGAGCCAAACCTCAGTTGCACGTTGTGCTTGCATTAGCAAAAAATATCTGTAAGTCATTCTATTGTTACATGTGGGAATCGAATCCGCGGCCCGAAGCGCAGCAAGCCTAAGGGGCCGTCCATTAATCACGTGATGTTATTTTAGCATTTTTAACCCCCCCTCCCCCTTGGAGATACGTGGTGAGGTTTAAGACTACCTCCCCCTCCCCCACCCAAAATCATGTGTATTTTTTAGTACCATGGACCATGATAAAAATGTCTAGACAGAAAGGTTGCAGGTTGTTTTTGACTGGCATAAAAATTTTCGCTTTTCGGTTTAGAAATCGCGCGTTTGACGAAAAAATAAATACACGTGATATCTTACTACACTGATTAATGGACTGCCCCTAAATGACAGCCACTGCATCAATTTAGTCGTCGTATACACAAAAAGCTGCATTGATAGCCTAGCGGTTGAACAGTTGCCTTCTATGTAAGAGGATCCGAGTTCGAAGCCGGCCCGCATTCCTAACTTTTCGAATTCAATGCGGATTAGAATTTGATTAAGGGCTCCGTTTGGGTCCGAAACTAGTCGGGCAATCCCGAAAAATGCACGTGAGTAAACCGTAAATAATCATAAATATGAATGTGTCTCACGAAAGTTATAATACAAAAATAGTAAACCGTTACGGTGCGGTATGGCTAAATAAAGTGAAAGAATTTACGCGACTAAGAATAAAACGTAAGAAACTCGAGTGCGGGTTATTGTTTCTAGTGCAGTGCCGGGACCATGGTGTAGTGCCAAAGTTCGCCCAAATAAAACCCATTAAGTGCATTCGGGATTATGATGTATTCTTCAGTGTCGCGAGTAAGAAGTTATTGTGTCGTGCGATATCGGACTACCGTCGGAAGTTAATGTGTGCAAATATTTGTGTATACGATTTACATCTCCAGTTATCGGGGTTTTTGGATGCGGATTTGTGGAGTGTACTGGATACAATGACGCATAGTCGAACGGAGACCATTGGGTTTAACACGATAAATAGGCAACAGAATAAATTGATGAACCTGATAGACGGTATGAAAAACTACCCTCATACCTATGATAAGGCAAATTTAAATAACACACATAATGCCTCAACGGTCGTCAATTTATCCTCTAAACAAGTGCCTGAGGAAACGATATCGGTCTTATCCCGTGGACTCAATTTCGCGCCGGCTCCTCGAAAAATACCGGTCGAGGACATCATCTCCAACATCGAGAACACTATCGTGCGCAATCGAATACCGCACGGGGATGCTGAGTGCCTTCGACAAGATGTGTCATCGTTATTGCGTAAATCATCGCCACCAAAGAGCAATATGTGCCGCCAGGATATCGTGGCCTTGCGTGATTTACGTAATGATCCGGACCTACTAGTGTTGCCAGCAGACAAGGGTAATGCAACTGTTGTCGTCGATACCGAAGCGTACGATAATAAAATCACGCAACTGGTGAGCGACACAGCTGTTTACAAAAAGGTAACCTACAACCCGACAGCCAGAGTGACTACTAAAGTCATTAAGCTGTTACAGGGTTTGAATAACAAGGAGCTGATGACACTGTTACGACCACACAACCCTACACCACCCAAGATTTATGGCTTGCCAAAAATCCATAAGCCGGATTGGCCGTTAAGACCTATAGTCAGCCAAATTGACGCACCTACTTACAAATTGTCGCGTCACTTGGCTACTATATTGCTACCCTACACCGGGAAATCGAGTAGCTATGTAAAGGACTCAAGGCACTTTGTCACCTTATTAGCGGATGTGCAGCTACAGGATACAGAGATTATGGTCAGTTTTGATATTACTTCACTTTTTACCAATGTACCAGTGGAAGAGGTCATTAATATAATTTCAACCCAACTGAATGGTGCTGCTTTACCCACTGAATACATTGAGTGCATAAATTTCTGTCTTAAAAGTGGCTATTTCCTGTGGAAGAGTGAGTTTTACCTGCAAGTAGACGGAGTGTCTATGGGTTCACCACTCGCGCCGGTGGTGGCTAACATTTTTATGGAGTGGTTTGAACACCAGGCCTTAGAATCCGCACATTTGAAGCCGAGATACTGGTGGCGATATGTTGACGATATTTTCGCCATTATCGACCGAGGTGCGCTGGTGGATTTTACGAGTCATCTAAACGGAATTCACAGAAAGATAAGGGTCACAATAGAAGAAGAAAATAGAGGAGTGTTGCCGTTTTTAGACGTTTTAGTTATACGTGAGCCCGGCGGTCAGTTATCGCATACTGTATACAGGAAACCGACTCACACAGACCGTTATCTACGCGCAGACTCCCATCATCACCCTTCACACCTATCTTCTGTACCCAGAACGCTGATCAACCGTGCGCTCAGTTTGTGTGATCCTCAGTACGTGGATGCCGAATTACGTCATTTACAAAACGTATTGGAGCGCAACGGTTACCAATGGCGGCGATGCACTCGAAGTCTGAGTACGGTGGACACGACCCGTAGACGACCCGCTGGAGCGGAACGTACTCCTGCGTTTTTGCCTTTTGTGCGAGGAGTTACCGACAAGATAGGTCACCTGTTACGCCGAAGATATAGCATCAGGACGATCTATCGCCCTCCTGGACAACTACGGCAGCTATTGCGTTCACCAAAGGACAAGGATCCGCTAGGCGTTCCCGGCGTATACAAGATACCGTGCGACTGTGGCCTGAGTTATATAGGAGAAACTCGCCGCAATATCGCAACCAGGCTTAGCGAACACATAAGTAGTATGAAGAGTATGGACAGCAAGAGGTCGGCAGTTGCAGAACACGTCTGTAATACGGGCACGGCTCATTTCATACGTTTCGATAAGGCTTCCGTACTAGCGAAGGAAAAATATTTCGTGCCGCGAAAAGTACGTGAAGCCATCGAAATCAGCCGTCACCCGAATTTTAATAGAGATGGTGGTTGGACACTGCCTCCTGCCTGGAAACCAGCTCTGAAGTCTACTTCATATAAAAGTGAGATAAGTCTGGAGTGTGACACAGTTAGCGCGGCATGCACCGGCACTCTTTCCTCAAACAACACGGACACGACAAGTGACGAAGACGCACGAGCAATACCGAAACAGAGCGCGCCCCTCTCATCGCGAGCGCAACGCTACGCGGCGCGGTGCAGCGGCAGTTCGACTCGCGACCTCGCCGCGTGATCAGCTCATGATTAAGGGCTCCGTTTGGGTCCGAAACTAGTCGGGCAATCCCGAAAAATGCACGTGAGTAAACCGTAAATAATCATAAATATGAATGTGTCTCACGAAAGTTATAATACAAAAAAAAGGATTAGAATTTGACTAAACTTGCGTTAACGGTGAAGGAAAACATCGTGAGGAAACCTGCACAACTGAGAGGGATCCATAGAGTTCTCGATGGTGTGTATAGTCCGCCAACCCGCACCAGGCCAGTGTGGTGCACTAAGGCCTAAGCCGTTCTCGTTCTGAGAAGAAGCCCATGTCCAGCAGTGGGACAGCAATGAGCTGATTATGTTTATGTAAACACAAAAAGGTTATATGATTAGGTTTTTTTGAACAGGCAATGACTGTTATGGTTTATAGATACATAGTGAATGTCAAGTTTTTCGGTCATTGGACCGATGAGTCAGTAAGGACCGATCTGATGGAGGGATGACCATCCAAATTGCCAGGTGAGTGCCGGTTAGTGACGACAGGAGGAGAATTCTTAGCCAGCAAGCACCTACCCGCTGGTCCAACATGCTGGGAAAGCTTTGAAAAACAAACTGGTTTAAGAGCTCATTCACACGGGTTCCGTCATTGACCTTTCGTCATAAAACACGATACGTCATAACGGATGGACGTTCACATTGCATACGGAATTGTGTTTTATCACGATTCGGCAAAATATCCGAATTGATGTTCACATTGGTTTCGTGATTCTTAGTCTTGGATGAACTATCGAACACGATGGATCCGTCACAAAAAAAACACGATTCGTGTTTTTTGACGGACGTTTTTTTTAAAAGACGATAGGTACTTGATTTAAGACGTCCGACATTTTTCACGATTCGTGATGCGTGTGAACACGGGCATTTAAAAAGAATAGCCGCCGTCAAAAAAAACACCAATCTTGAAAAAGGACGATACGTCAAAAAAAACGAATCGTCTTCGTATGAATGAGCACTAAGGGAACGCACACTGTTATTTTACATACTGTATAACGATCGTAACATATCGCGTTCTACAGTTTCTGCCTACCCTACCCCCATGGGATAAAGACGTGATCTTATGTATGTAGGAAGACTGAAATATATTATAGCGATTGATGACGACATCGGCCGCTAACATTGCTTTTTGGTCAATTGTTTACAGATGAAGCGACGAATAAATAACGCTAATATCACTAGCGACGGAAGCGGACGTGAGTAAGACGAACCTTATGGAAATGTGGAATTCATTTGTTTAATGTTCTGCCTTATCTTTTTCCAACTATGTGGGGTCAGCTTCCAGTCTAACCAGATGCGGCTGAATACCAGTATTTTATACACGGAGCGATTGCCATCAGAACTCCGCAACCCAGTTACTGGGCAACACCGATATTCTAAGCTTAGACCGGTTGTCAGATTTTCGGATTTCTGATTATACGACTGTCATACTGACAGTTGAACGTGCTCTCCGAGGCACGGAGGGGTCTCGATGTGTAACGAATGGTCACCCATCTACGGACTCACCGCGGCAAGCGCAGCTTAATCTTGCTAATCATTAGGATCTGCGCGGTTGTATGAAGGAGGAGGAATTAACTTGTTTAAGGAAAAAGGAAATCCCATATTTGAGAGAAAAAAACAGGGGGAAAGCGTACGCGAGATAACGGGTTAGAGAAGTGACACTTATCACTAATACATGAGCTGGTGGATAGGTTTAATACGCATTTATGAGATCAGGGAATTTACGTATTCATTATGATCTTGTTAAATCGTTCTTCCTGTAACATTTTGATAAACAGGTTCCAGAATATTTTAAATGAAATAAATACATGTAAAAGACACAACAATATAATCGTTCAGGGGTGATTCTATCATTACAGTTTTAGCTAATATCGGTATGTCAGGATTGCGAGCAAGGTAAACACAGTAAATAAAACCAACATAGACTCTCCACCACTGAGAGTACTTGTATTTGGGTTAATATTAGTAACATTAACTAGATCACAGTATATTACTTTACACAATTATTACAAGATCATAAAATAAGGACAAGCTAATCAGATATAAAAGGTCAGACTTCTTCAGCTGTTCAACACGGAATGCTCTCCCTTCGTCGAATGACCGCCGCCTTTATAACATCGGGTGCGTTCATCCATATCGACGACTACCTTCCTTTGTCAACATTGCCCAGTGTTACCCACTAGCGATAACATACATAAATCAGCCTGCTGCAGGGCAAAGGCCTCTTCTCATACAGGCAAGGAACGAGCGTTGATCACCACGCTTGCTCACTGCGTGTTGTCGATTTCAGACCATTAAGTCCAGGTTTTCTCACGATGTTTTCCTTCACCGTATGTCAGTGGCGTCTTAGATTAATTAAGACAGTACATATGACATTGATAAAGTCACACTGGTACATGCCTTTTTTTTACGTGGGGAAATCCTCTTGGATGCCCTTCACCCGGGGAAGGCGAAGGGGTATGCCAGACTCTTACCGGCTAAAAACCCACGGTGTTCCTTCTCCTGGCCCTTGGCCGGGGTTGCAGGATTTGCAGCTGCATGCACCGCGACCCCGGCAGGCCTCGGTCCGCCAGCCCCTGGCGGACCTCTCCTACTGTGGGGCCTAGCCCCACGTCCTCCTGAGAGGCGCGCACGGAACAATGCGCGCCGCCTTGTCGGGCCTGTTACTGATCGGGCGACGGGTGCATCAAATGCCCGTACCATGACAACCGGTTTCCACACAATTTCTCAGTTACCGGCGCCACTTTCAGATTTTAACCCTTTCAATTACAAACTCATATTCAAAAAGGTTGCTTTTTAAAACATACTCAGCATAAAACTTACAAAATAACACACAATTAAACTTTAATGGAATGAAACAGTCTAAGCTTTGGTTTAAAAAAAACACGCCTGGTTGTCAATCCCATGGGACTGTATGTTCCGTGGATGAATAATTTATTAATGCATAAAATGGATACCCAAAGGATCAACACTATCGAATTGTTCGATTGTAGAAATTCTCCAATACGAAGCAATAAAGCAACACAAATGTACTATGCGTATGCGTTACATTATTACTATGAAAAGTATTGCTTAATACATACAATCATCACAACTGACATTGATAGCCTTGAGTAAAAAGGTAAGTCGGGTTTGACAGCTCACCTCGCCGCCCCCACGACAGCAGACACATACTTATTGGATTTACAGTCTGACCTTGATAGTCTATGATACTCATCTTTTATAAAAAAAACGTTTGACTGCTTTTTAGGGTTCCGTACCCAAAGGGCAAAACGGGACCCTATTACTCCACTGTCTGTCTGTCCATCTGTCACCAGGCTGTATCTCATGAACCGTGATAGTTAGACAGTTGAAATTTTCACAGATGATGTATTTTTGTTGCCGCTATAACAACAAATACTAAAAAACAGAATAAAATAAATATTTAAGGGGGCTCCCATACAACAAACGTGATTTTTTTGCCGTTTTTATAGATAATGGTGCGGAACCCTTCGTGCGCTAGTCCGACTCGCACTTGGCCGGTTTTTTTAATATTTTTTCCTAGCCTTTACTGAAAAAACTTTGTTATAGGTCACAGCCATACAAATCAAGGGAATCAAACCCGCTCATAGCACACCAAGCCAGACTATCAGCCACTGCACCAGTCGAGCCATCATAAACACAAAAACGTTCTATGTCCAGGTTTAGTTGAACAGGCAATGACTGATAAGATTTATCGATGCATTGTGAATGTCAAGTTTTTTAAGTGATAATGTTAAGAGTTATATCAACGTTTTATAAGAACCATAAATCGGTCTGATACTATTTTTTACTTTCTTTTTCTGTGTTATCTGTTGGCAAAAAAGCTGACGGCCCACCTAATGGTAAGTGGTTAACTGGTTACTGCCGCCTCCACCTACAACCCCAAGAGGATTACTAAAGCGTCGCCAACCCTAGAGACAAAGTTGAAAAGTCTCTTGGGCCTGTAATTTCACCGGCACCCATACCTTTCAAACCGGAACACAAAAATGCTGCTTGTCGGTACAAATAGGTATGATGGTAGTACTTCCCCAGACGAACAGTCATTCGCAAGGAGTTGTACTAGGTACTACTAAAACCATCTGCAACTTTTCCGCAAATTCAAGATAATTGGATCACACCTACAGTCTGCCTCTTGGTCTAGAGGTCGCAAGCGCGACTGCTGAACGTGAGTCCTTGGTTCGATCCCCAGGTCGGGCAAACCGATACTGGGTTTTTCCGGTGGAATTTCTCAGATTCCCAGCCCGGGTTCTGAATTGGTGCCCGGTCGATCGCAATAGGCTCGCCCCCTAATACATAGGACTTAAACATAACAACGAAATGAGGATGTTACACCTCTGCCTAACCTTTCGTGGATTACAGGCGTGATGTTACGTTAGATCACAGCATATTGATCGATTGACCAAAACTCTTAACACATCCAACCTTATTACAAAAAATGGTCTAAGAAAAACCTAGGTTATAAAATAGCCCCGTCTCTTTTTGTTATAAGACATAAGAAAGTGATGGGTATCAGTGGCGAAGGCTCCATACAACTCGATTCCTATCGGCTTCCCTTTCGAAACGAGTATAGTTACTGGAATTCACGCATCACACTTGAGCAAGGTAAGCCATTTTTGGTCCAGGTTCCCTTTTAAGAAAATTCACCCTTCGCCACTGATGGGTATATTTTAAATCTGGGTTTACCTTAGTCTTGGTTTAAACCATCTTTTGTAATAAGGGGGATCAAGTCTTGCCTTTCCAAATATGTTGAGATTGGCTTCGATTTGAATCTAATAAAACGGTTTCTTTGGGGATCTGAGTCCATCTTTGCACTTCAAATGGTTGTTGATAATGAAGATCATTTGCCAGAATTCTTAACTCATCTCATTTAACTTGATGAGCCATTAATTATTGGGAATACTGGTGTCTTATGTTGTCTTCTGCAGCTTATTACCTATGAAAAGCTGTCACAAATATTTACATCTCCTTCCTTCATGTTACCACAAGCTATTTGAGAATAGCTCATGCCGTTCTGAAAAGATTAGCCAGCCAGCAAGGTTTGTACCGGGTTTGACTGCCCAGGGTGCGTTTGACATACTTATGTATTGTCACTCATGGACTTTTTTAATGCACCCCAAGCAATTTTTGTTTACATGTCATGTTAGTTAGTAAATATCCATATTAAGGTGAAGAACTGTTAACATACCTTTAGTCTCCTCACAAGCTCATCAGGGCCGAGGTCATCGGTGATTGGACGGCAGCCTTGCGGGTACACTATTTCCGCCATGCTGCCAATCTGGTGAAAAGACAGAAACATCCATAAATGTGGTGAATACTTTAAATAGTTGCCATCATGAGCTTATCCAGCCTTCTGGTTAGGGGGAGCGGAATAAGATATAGTTTTATGCCTGAGTGTAAGTTTAAAAGGATAAACCGTTTCGACGACACGTTTGGTGCAGTGGCTAAGCGATTGGCTTCTGCGCTACGGGTAGTGGGTTCGATTCCCACACGGAACAAAAAATTTTATGGCCTACAGATGGTTGTTTCGGGTCTGGACGTTTGTGTATGTGAGATTTGTGTCTGTAAACACACCCACGATACAAGAGAAATCTTAGTGTGGGGCAACGTTATTTTAAATAAAAAAAAAAAAAACCTTAATTTCAGAGAAATTCTGTACCTTTGGCCTACAGTGTATAAAACCTATCCCTCTGTACAGTCAACTCACATCATCCCACTGCTAGGTAGGCTTCCTTTCTAAGCTGTAGCCTATTGTTACAACAGGCAATATTACAAAATTTACTCTGTGATTAAAACTAATTCAACTGCTAATTCCAGTGGAGCCAACTAGCATACTAAAAGAATAAATATTTGACTTTGACTTAACTTAATTGTAATTTTATTTATTCACTATTTAGTTACATCAAATACAAAACAGTATTTATTTTAATGTGAACCCTTCCTGCTGTCTCATGAGACTTAATACCGTTGTCATTGAAAGAAACAGAACAATTTAGCAGCTTTACACATGTGCCAACATCTTCAGAGAATACCAATGTGTGTGTAATGTGAAATATGGACACAAATTCAAGTTTGAATCAGGCTTAATTCAGCTCTTATAATTGAAGAAATAGTACATAAATTAGCCTGGCCGCACATTATTAGAAATTTCTGTCAGACAATTTCTGAACTGAACATGCGAAGACCCTCTGCACATACATTTTGTACTAGAGTCCTCAGCCTGCTAGATCTGGCAAAATCTGACAGTAGGCTGGGTTAACATTGTGCCTTCTTTGTCATGTGTATAAACACGTGTTTATGCTTCTTTCATAGTCATGCATCTTGACAAATCAACATCAATACTCCATAACATTGAAATAATTTCATGATTTTATGTCTCTCCTGATACATTAACTGATATTTCTAACTTTCCTTTTCCTTATACACACCTTATAACAGCCCTTAAAAGAAGAAACATTAATAGAAGAGACATAAATCTTAAACTTAAAATCATATTTAGATACCTATCTATCATATTTAGGTGTCTGGAAATCTTTTTCATTCCGTTTAATTTTATTTACTACAATGAAAAGTACTATGCCCTTGTCCAGTTTCTGAGTAACTTCTGTGCCCAAAACTATCAAGATTGGTTAAGTTTACTAGTGATTACTGTGCTTTTATAAAGTTTAATCTATTAAATCAGTACTGTACAGCACTTTTTACTGTACAGCATGAACTTCAGATAAACAGTAAGTTACATATTTTGAACAACACATTCACATAATAATATATGCTTTTGTGTTAAATAATATGTTGGCTCATTCAATACTTTTCATTATTCAAACAAAACCATGAAACAGAACAGAGGTCATTCTATTTGGTATGAGTAATATGAGTATACAGTTGGACATAATATTTTACTAACCTCCGGTTTCTGATTTGAGAATTCGGGATAAGCAAATACTTAAGTAATATTTGAGTACAAAGTTGTCAAAAAAATGCTTTAAAATCCATCATTTTTTTGATGACTCCATACTCAAATATTACTTAAGTATTTGCTTATCCCGAATCCTCAAATCAGAAACCGGAGGTTAATTTATTAGGTATAATCAATCTATCCAAAGCAATCTGGGAATAATTGCTATTGGCGATAAGAATGCCTACTGTGCACCTACACAAACATAATTAGCCCATTACTGTCCCACTTCTGGGCAAGGGACTCTTCTCAGAATGAGAAGGATTTAGTCCTTAGTCCACCACTCTGGCATGGTGCAGGTCGGCAGACTACACACACTCCAGAGTACCTACAATATCTTTTTAATGTAATCTGTATCTTCATTTATTATGGTATACAATAAAGAGCGTTCTAACTATCTTTAACATTGTTAAAATCTGAAATGTACATGCATTTTCAATGTGAATTGTCTCCATAGAACAAGTTGCTTGTGTTTGTATTGGAAACGAGACACAGTTTGATAGATTTTTATATTGTTTCATAATAATTAAAGAGAAAATTTAGAAGGTTTTTGGCTACAATTTGATGATTGTCTGTAAACCATGTAAGAAAAGCTGGACAAAAGTTAGAACAGTTCAAATGTCTGCTTTACGAGCATACAAAATTTATAATACACATTAGCACAAGTTTGTAGAAGCAAGGTAGGCAACAGTAATTCTGAGGGCCTACTTTGACAAAAACTATGGCATTTTACATTTTAAGAACATAACTTTTACAATAAAAGTAGGTCAAAGCATTGAAACAGGGATAATGCTAACCAGATGATGAGAGTTACTGTGGAAATATGTAGAAAAGTCTAGAATCTGTGGGCTATTGAAGCCCTTTTAGTAACATGTGTTTAACTTCCAACAAAAAGTTATTCAAGTTTTAGTCATAAAGTTCTATTCCAATAATGTTTACCTGGTTATTGTCATAGCATCACATATTGATTGAGGCAGAAGTTGGTCATGTCGTGACCATAATGTGCACACTGCATGCATGAACTAACAATATTAGCTGTATACAAACAGCATAATATGCACTGCATTCTCTGTTCTTGATCTAACATGATCCTGGTGCCATAACAAGGAAATCTTTATTGATTATGTGCGATCGCGAAAAATAAAGGACATCGTCCTCAAAACAACATCAGTAAGATGTTTAGAAACATAAAACATGACGTGTCGATCAAATTAAGTCATAACTTTAGCTTTTCTCATTGAAATATTATCGCGAACGTGATATTTACCCTACCCTGTTGCTGTGCTCGTGGTTTATACAACAATCAAATTATGCTAGATTATGGCAGACCCAGTTTTTACGACCAAGCAAACAACACAAACTTAAGAGGTTAATCCACCTTAACTATACCAAATTATACCAAAATATATCGAATTTGCATCGTGATTACACATAAACAGACAACTAAAAACTATAATGGCTAGAATACGTACAAGAATTCATAGACGTGGGCCTGCGTTCACGTCCCGATGTTTACAAAATCCACCACAATATAACAACTCAAACAAAATGTTCACTGATAAAGCATAATCATTTCATGAAAACGTCACTGGAAAACAAATCATAGGGGTTGAAAAATGTCGCTATTGATCTAAATACATAGAAAATTCGTGCTAATAATTTTTTTATCAATCTATGTGGACGCCAAACTGCGGGAAAAACTACAGCGAAGTTGGCATCGTATCGCTCGCAATTCAAGGCCGTTCTAGAGTCTATGATATTCATAAGTTGTCTATGCGCGTTTATATTTTATTGTTTTTGAAAAGTGTCTATGGTGAATATCCGTAAAAAGAAAGTATAGTCGGGTACAAACAAAGGTACAATGTAAATGTTTTTTTTAATCTTTTCAAGTTTGGGTACAATTTTTCTTATATTACATCACACAGTGTGTTACGAAAGGTATTTCATGATGCCCGGTCAATGAATTGTTGTAGTCATACAAGGAGGAAAAAGGAAAACAACATAATTTAAATTCATTTTATTTTTTAAATCTTATCATATTATTTTATCCAAAATATTTCAGATGACTTATAAAACAGATGATGAATCATTATTACAATCGTTACTTAGAAGCGCTGTTACAAAAAAGCCCTTTTACATTACAAAAGGTGATTAATTTAATGCAGCAGTCAGTTTGTCATGTTGGCAGTTTTCTTAAATATACGAGTAATCTAATTGATAAACACACATTGCAACAGATGGCAATGACAACATTTTTCAGAACTTTCCGTAAAGAATGGTAACGTGACACCACCGACGGCTGCCACAAGCTCTCTATCATAGTTACTAAAATAAAAAATAAATGTAGGCCTATAGAATTAATTACTATAGTGTCAGTGTTAATTATCTGCAATAAAATGTAGTCTCAGCAAGATTATACAAATTAACAAGCAATTATTTTTAATATTGATAACACCATTTTTTCACTAAAATGCTTATCTAATAACAGTGAATGAGATCTATTTGCATACAGTTATATATATTTTAGTCCACTGAGTACTTACATTTGATAATATTTTTATTAACAATAGCCATCACAAAATGAATAATTAACTACAGATTAATTATAATAAACCTTATTTTAACCTGAAAGCAAAGCAAGATTCGAAAAATTAAAGTAAAATATAAAAATATCTCTGATCTAGGCACAGACCAATAAAATCATCCAGAAAAACTTCAAAAAGATAACAAAGTTTCACTTCATTAAATAACAGTAACTAATTATTTTGAAGACATTTCCTTTAGTAGACTAATTTGAAGAACTTCAACTTCCATGAAAATCTTAATCTAATTCAAGTTTTCTGAAGGACCCTGCTGTCGAATGTATATCTTGAGTTAAATCGTTCTTCTCCAAAGCGTGTAAGTCAACAGACATTCCATCTAAAGACAGCAGGTCCTCTCTATGCTTCAAGAGGTTACGTTTTAATTCTTCAATCATGTCTCTGAGAGGAACAGTGCCACCGTATTCTTTCGGCAAAATTGCTGGATCAACGTGCTTCATCAAATCGTCGCTTGTGCGGTGGAACTGCGGAAAGAAACATATAAGGTTAGAAGCTAATAACGTTACGACCTAAAAGGCAGTCGGCAAACTCAAAGCTTATGTCTAACTCCAATGAGTCCAATAACCATTCCCTTAACTATTGTATAGAGCTAGCTACAATAAAACCTGGTCGGCGTCTTATTACTTCTAAAATCATATTTGAATCTGTGAAGGGTCTTTGTTTGTTGGACCTCCCGCTTAAAATTTAATTCTATTATACAATTATCCGTGATCGAATAAATAATGCAATCAGAGCCTTGAGGCAAAACCCCTTTTTCTTAAACCTTAACGCCTGCTGAAAGATCAAATTGTATGGTAATAACATTTGCTCGAGCGTAAGCAAACGTCATTGCCATACAATTTGATCATTCAACGGATTTTATCTCATGGGAAAGGACTCAAATAGATAGAGTAAGTGTCAGGAACTAGAGTATTAAGTATCTGTAAAATAGCCGTCGCTATTTATAGTTCATTTTTGTTATTCTTCGTCGAGAATAATAAAAATAATAATACTAGTCACGAAACGACACGACACTAGGTACTAATAGAAATATGTACCGCTCGGACTCGTCACTATGATTTATCATATCGTGTCGTATTGTGTCGTCAGCCGTGGAAAAACGGCCTAACCCTTCGGCTACTGGGGTTACGGAGCGGAGTGGGTCGGTTTGGTAGGTTATAGGGACCAATGAAATTACCATCACACGATCCTTTAGCTTATCGCTGAGCAGAGATACAGCGAACTCGAAGAACTTGACTCCGTAGTGTGGAATGTTCACGAAGTGTGTGCGCTTGTGCCTCATTGGAGTTGAGTTCTGAAAAAAATAGAAGACGTTTTAGGATTTAATCTGTAAGAAAATTCTGTAGATCCTCTTGGGATTCCCCACTGGCGTGAAATTAAACATTATCTGTTTTACTTAGAGTATACATGTGTCCCGAAACACAAGGTCAAGCCGGCAACAAATCATAGAGCAGTTTAGGACGGTCATTTTTTTTTAATGTTTTTTTTTAATCTCTTCATAATCGTAATATTTATTTCATGGTACTAAACTTTTTTCTTCTGTACATACATTCGTACAATACTGCCGACGTATCTTGGCGAGTCTGAAGTTAGTTTGGCTGCGCAATGAATCTTTTAGAAACGAAATTGTCTACTGCGCAGCTAATCAGCTAACTTCAGACTCGCCAAGATACGTTGGCCGTATTTTAAACTGCCTTATTATTTTTTCCCGGCTTGACGTTGAATTTCGGGACACACTGTATAACCGTCTTATGCCTTTTGTTGTTTCGGGACAAACATTCTCACTTCCTTATTGGTCGCATTATTAACGAATCTACGTTGTTTACGCAGGCAGAGCAGGTTTCTTTTTCACAACCAGTTCATTATAGACATGGGCGTTTTTGGTTTTGAATGCAAACTGATATTTATCAGATTTCAGATATCAAAATCGATTTCAAAATCCGTTTTTAGAAATCCGATTTCAGTAGCGCCTAACCTCGCCAATTCGGTTGCGTACTTGGATTTCGTTTTATTAGCTAAGGAGTAGGTACTAACGATTTGTGCGATTTTCATCTAAACGAACACAATAGGTACATTATTTCTAGTTAAAAACACGAATCCATAAACCAAAATACATCAACGTATTATCTCGCAATTATAGTCTTTAAAAACTTGGCAGTAAAGATGATAATGATCGCATTTCATCATTTCCGTTACCGATAAACCGAAATCTAAATCGTAAAATTCATGCTATCCTTTTTATTCCGCTAAGTTCCGTTATGTTAGAATGAGAGAAAGCGATTTTCTAGGCATAAGTTTGCGTTTGGATTTTGGTTTGTCGATTCGGATTCGTTCGTTCAGTGATAGAGATCGCTAGCGTTTGGATTAGCAAGGTCGATTTTTGAAATCGAATTTTCTAGTTTGAGAAATCGATACGAATCGATTTGTGTTTGAAATCGGTTTTGAATTCGTTTTGATATATCTGACACATGTCTAGTTCATTTTTGTGAATGTTTTTTCTGCGTGGCTTTAGTGTAGTTGTGTAATGACTGCTCATAACAACAATCATCTTTCTCAATAATGACACTGTCTCACAGTCAGCAGCTGGTCAACGATATATCATTCTGGACTCTCTTAGGCCGCAAATTCGGAGTGGCGCCGGCGTGGCGTGCAGCGGGGCGTTTTTGCGGGCGTTACTTAACATACAGACTAGTATTTGAAGTGTCTTCGCAGCAGAGCGTTCCTAGCGTGCAGCTAAATGTATGCACGCTCAAAACAACGCTTCAAAGCCCCGCTGCACGCCCCACCGCTCTGAATTTGCGGCCTTAGAGGGAGACAGCCTTACAATTCAGAACCTATTCGATAAGCAGTTGTCGACCGATTCGATTTGTTATCTCGTTCCGTCAACGATTCTTGTAAGGAGAAAAAACAGATCGCTTACCGAATTGTTCGACAATTGACTAATCGAATCAGGGGGCAGGAAGGTATGCTCACCTGTATGCAATTAAGCATGACCCTGACATCCGTGAGTGACCAAAGGCTGACGTGCGGCATCTGCATGCCTGCCTCATCGTTGACGTGAGTATATCCCAGCAGTTGTGACCGTGGCTCGTCCAGCAGCAGTTCCACGATCATAGAGTGAACGCGCGCCATCACGCAGTTATCGAACTGGTGAGGGTCGAAGCGACCTAGTGAAAAGGAGTTGTGTCATTTAGTTTTTATTGGTTGTTTGGGAAAGATTGATTTTTCGAGAAGACAAGAGAATAAAGAACGAAAGCCTGCCATGTTTAAGGAGTAGTGCTTACATCTGTTCTTTTGTCAAACGTGTAGGTAAAGCACGTATGAATAAATATAAGGTTTGTTTTTTTTTTAATCCATCGAGTTGAATTTGTAAAAGAGATTGTGTGATGCATTGACTTAGAATGTGATGTAAAAGATATTAGGTACTTAAAGGTAACGTAAAGTATTACGTTCTTATAAGTAACCACAGTCAGTAGGTATGTTTGTTACTATATTAGGTATTATGAAGTAATTATGAAATCATCAATGCGCAAATACCTTAGAATACACCACATATTCATCATCCCCAATCCGATTTCTAAGAAATCACACGTCGGTTACAAACTGACGAATTCAAAATATTTGATAAAGGAAACAAAATCGATGAGGAAAAACAAACTCCGCAAGTGTGTCTCCAACTTACCCATACAAGACAGCACCACCCTCCTACCCTCAGCGTCCCTCTTAGGTAAAGGCACTAAGTACCCCGCATCGATCACTGCGGCGATCTTCGGGTCCAGCGGGTCTAGCTTCTGGAACCACTGCGGGTACATCTCCCGGATGGTCAGATACCGCTCCAACATGGAGCACGCTTGCGGTATCGAGTACTTCTTTGTTCGAAGGAAGCGGAGAAGGAAGGGCGCATCTGGAAAAATGAGGTTGGTTATGATTTGAATTTTTAACATGAATGTGCGTGTTAATTTGTGTACTCTACGTACTACACGAAAATGGCCTTCCAGGGGGCTTACTATGACCTCTTATGAAAACGTTCAAATGCCAGGTAGTCAACTTCCGTTCAAAAGCAGGCCTGCTTCTGAATCGCTAAAAATCCACGACAGTACTAAAGGTGAACGACTATTGAACCAAGCTGAACGGTAATGCTTGTTCATGGCACGAAAAGTCTATACAAAAAAAAAGGTGAACGGATCTCGTAAACGTCAACGTAGGAGGACTGCCACAGGCCTGCTCTGACGATGTCATAGTCCAAAAAAGCAGAGCAGTTCAACTTCCAGGCAACTTCTGTCCTGCTTTAAGAGGTCATAGTAAGCCCCCAGGTAGATTACGGAACTGTTATTCTTTATGTGATTATAACATACACGCAAACGAAATCAATACCAGGCCCCATCTCAATCAAGAAACGCCTTTAGCCAAAGCGATTTTATTAGCGGCTGTTGTAAAGCACAGAGCTTTCTGAGCACGCCACTAACCGCATGGTTATCTAATAATGATGTCTGCGGCTAACCCCAGAAAGTCTCTAAGAAAATTTGCAGATAAAGTCGTGAAGGGCGGCTGCTTGGTTAATTTATTCCATGAGCTGTGCCAGTGTTTAATAAAGTGGGACACCTGGCACATTCGCGCAGTCCCTGCGTCCTAGAACGTGAAGTTACTTTATCATTGTGCATTCCAGAGATGCACTCAAAGGGCTTAACAGTAACGGATACAATATTAACATACCACGTGATCTGATTCACAAGTGTATTCACATCACCTAGTTTAAGTATCATTTTACCTTATTTTGGGTGAAGTTGGGTTCAAAAACCGGCTACAAAGAAAATTTTAAGCTTTTTCAGATTCTGTGATTTTTTTATGGAAATGATTATTATGTTTAATATTAAACAAGAATCTCAGTTTGCTAAGCCTGCTACTTTGTTCGCATTTTATTATTATTTTACGACTTAAAACCTTTCATTGACCCTCGTCCTTGCAACGGAATCTTTTGCGTCTTGCTTGTGGCAACTTTGATTTGTAGCCAAGTCAAATTCATTTTCTTTGTACCTACTTTTACGGGTAACCAAATTGCTGTTCGACCAAAAGTCGATCATACATGAGCCGTTTTAATAGATCAGTTTTTAGTAAAGAGGGTGTTTTCTCACCAGTTCTACATTTCTTGATTGCAGGATGTTTCTCTATAAAGTGTCGCATTTGTGCTAGTGCCTGTTCCCTTAACGCCGGTTCTTCTCGGAGCTCTGTTCTGGCCCTTTCCCTTAATTCTGGAGGCAACTCGCCAGTCTCCCGCTCGTTAGCTTCAATAATATACATCCGGTCATCATCTGTCAACCTTGGCGCTTCGATGATATCCGGCTTCGGCTCGTGCTCCCTTCGGCAGTCTTCGGGCTGCAGCACTGAAGTCGCCATTTTGGTTTCTACGGAAGAAAGAAAAAAAATGTTAATTTTGAGGCAACTGAGGTCAATTGATCAGAATGTAAGTACCATTTCTTTAGACACAAAACTCAACATAAAAAAATATTCAGAATTAACTCATTTTTCTTTAGAAATGTATTAAACTCAGGATATCGTAACGATTGGAAAACGTTTGATACGATTTACATCGCACAACATAAGACCTACTAATTTTATCATACATATGTATTCAAGACAAACAAGTATGTTATTTGTACAAAGCCCAAGCCTCAAATAGTTTAATATCCAATAATAATTAGGTCCAATGCAAATATTGTACGGCCTTCGAAGTTTCACAGTTAGCTGTGATGTACGCAGACACGCAAATGTAAAGATTAGATAAATGCTAATAAAAGTAGGTTGCTAACTCATTATTGTAATAGATTATACCTAAAGTTAAATACTAGAAATCTCTGAACATCATTTTAAACAAATTTGCTTATTTGCTAACGTACCTACCACGCCGCCTATAGATCTCGGGGTAATATCCTTAAAATTTTAAACCTGATGACTCCAGTTCGGTCATAGGGACGAATGGAAATAGTGCATAATAAGTGGCGACGTGCTCGCTCCCATCACATGAACCCGACACGAGATAAGAGGAAGAACCCCTTGGATAATAGGACAGAACACCTTATGGTGATCAAAGGTTTTTGCTCCGACACATAAAAGTATGTGGCGCTCAGAGTCCTCGCGACTTGTTGCCGTGTCGTATCGTGTCGTGAGCTGTGGAAAAACGGCCTTATGTTCATGTACGTATTAAATAAATCTAAGGAAGCTATTGTCTTCATTTGAAGCTCCAGACAGTCACGACAGCCGCGGGAAATAGAGTTCAATAAAAATAACAGGTGTCAGACATGATATTTCCTTCCTATCGTAGGAAGTCGACGGCGGCGGCGCGGCGTTTATTGGAAACGAGCTCCTTCGCACGGCTCCGAACGTGTAAAATGAGATTATTAGCAGATAAAATGTTCTTGTCTGTCGAATACGTATTATCTATCGTAAAAGATTAGAACAGATAGATTCTGTGAAAAAAAAATTAAGGGCCATAGTCGTACATTTGGGTAGGCTGGATGTTGTACAGTCGGCATCATAAGGCAATGAACAATTTTTTGACAGTACATAACGGGGTGATTGTATAAAAACACTATAACATTGCAAGATTTAAAGTATTTTTATATTAATAATCCACAATGATCACTCACTTTTTGATTTTAACTAAAATAAACGCTTCTTCAATACATCCTGTACATATATTATTATTAGATTATCCCGATTAGGTACTCTTTATTATTAATCGCAAAGCATCGCAAATCGTAAGCGCATCACTTGAGAACGATTGGACAGATTCGTTTTTTTTAAATGTTCTAACTAGTCCAAATTATGTTTTATCGGAAGTAGGAAGAAGTTGGAAATCCAATGATTGTCGGGTCAGCTAGTAAATTAAAATAATAAGCATCTATTCGGAGTATTCCTACGAGATCTTAGTCTTTGGGGAATGTTTAATAACTTAGTGTAATACTGTAACATGTTCTTCATGCTTTCATTTCAGTACCGGTATTCTAGAGTGATTATGAACAGATGGATAATTTGATGTTATTTTAGGATATAAGAAAAAGATGTGCGTGCGTTCATAGCATAATTTCTTAGTTTACGAGAAAAACTAGTTCACAGTGTTGTTTTGTAATTGTATATCGTAATCAAATAAAACCTAATTAAATTGGATTTAACGTGTTTTACAACATGATTGTTCTGCAAGTGATTGTCAATAATCCACTGATTTGTGGTCAAGGCTTTAAGCAGGCTGCGTACAATGTAAGTAAGTTACCCGCAAAACGTTATATTGTTGTATGTTACTAACGTTTAATCATTCAATTGTAGATAAAATCTGAAAGGCAAATTCAGGAACACTTAAAAATTATTTCTCAAAAAAAACAACATTATTATTTCCTTATTACATACAGGAGAAATGTTAACACTTAATTTGACAGGTGGTTACAGTAAGTAGGTACAAAAATTCGAAATCCGATCATAACGCTCGTGTGCACCACTAATTTCGCATAAAACGGCCGTTTGCTAAGTGACACAAACATCACCAGTTAGAAAAATTGGTATTTTGAACTGGATTACGATATCAAGACTTTCTGATTAGTCTTGTACTTTCAAACGTTTGTAAAAATCCATTCACTACCTATGCCAACTAAAAATCTTAGTTTAGTCTTTACTTTAGTTAAAGCGTTCGCCAAAATTGTTTCCAAGAGGCGTATAAAACTTTTAATACGTGCCATACACGAAAACTGGTCAAAAATTTGTCAAATATTGTCTTAGTCCAAACTGGCTCTTATTTGCATTACATAATATGACATGCACTTGACTTCAATACAACTAGGTTTTACATGTTCTACAAGCCTAGTTTACTGTATATATTATGTGTAGTAGCTATGAGTAAACTAAGTGAAGAGCGCATGTGAGTAGCTTTCTGAATGTTGATGAAGCGAGAGGCTTGTAAGATGGACTGTACACTGAACGAGTTAAAGGTGTGAAGTATTTGTTTTGTAGAATGTTTCCAATCCCACGTTTTTTTTTCCTTGACTTCAGTAAGACGAAGGCTCAGACTAATAAAAAAGTATTTTATTGGTCTGAGGACGAAGGTATGAAGCAGATATCTTGATTCTCTGTTCAACGAAAGATGAGTTCTGAGTTCTGACATAGCGTTCATTTCGTAAATTGAAGCCGTAAAGAGACTGCTAACGAAAAAACGTAACTTCATCATCAAAAAAAGTAAAGCAGGAGTATAAAAAAATTGCTTTTTAAAAAATTCGATATTCTTTGTATGGTAAGTACAATACGGCCGACGTATCTTAGCGAGTCTGAAGTTAATTGTTTGGCTGCGTAATGAATCTTTTAGAAACGAAATTGTCTACTGCGCAGCTAATCAGCTAACTTCAGACTCGCCGAGATACGTCGGCGTCGGCCGTATTGTAACGTCTTGTATAAAAACGTCAGGACTCACCTTACGTTGAAAAGGGTATAAGAATAATTTTAAATTTTTAAAAAGATGACTTATTCTTTGTGTGCGTATGCATAAGATAGGGGAACGACAGCTGGGAACCGAACCCAAGCAACAGATGTGGATAACGTTAACAACTTCATAATTATTATGACGCTTTAATTGTCGTGAAACAGAAAAAAATATACCTACTTTGGTCCTTGAGAAAGCCAACAGCCACGTGTTGATTATTTACATTTTCTAGAAATTATGGCGGCATGGCCAGTGAAAGTAAAAATTCTTTATTACCTATCTAATCTTTATTGGTCACAGCATACTTGAGTCGGTTTTAATAGGATCTCTACTTCAGAATGGTTTATCAGTCTTTTAAAAGATTTTTGTTATACTAAGTAAACGGTTTTTAGTACACCTATGTTATGTAACAGAATAAGTAAATTTGCCCGGACATACTTCAGTGGCCAACCTTTTAAATGGTCTGTTAACTTGGTCGTTGTGTAGGGTTCGTAAAGCTCAAACATTTTATTTTCAGCTCTTACATACTAAGCATGGGATACAAGGTGAAGACAACTAAGCTGTTAGGTATGTTTATAAATAGACGTGATAGTTTTATATAATAATAGTGACCAATCGAAAAATAGGAATCGAAGAAGATGACAAAGAGTTTTTCGAATAAAGGACGCTATAAATTCTATTTCTAAATCAAAAACGATTGGTCTACCTACTAACTCCGATACAGTATGGCTTAGGTCGTATCATGTAGAACATTTTTAACATACTATCATTAATCATTTCTGCATCAGAGTGCATCAAGGCAGCGTAGTAGTTTAAAGCGAGGAGACCCATCTCCTGCGCGTGTGTTGCTCTACACACTACATAAAATATCTAGGTACACAAAACGAATACATAATTGCTTTCCGTGGCCATCGGAATTACGGACCCGATTTATTATTAACCAATCTACGCTGAAGCGTGTCTCGTAAGATAGTAGTTGCAATCCATTCCTGACCATAAAAATAAGAGTGTTTTGTTTTCGTTATTTTGATTTAAAGATTCCGTGTATAAACAAACAGGGATTTATATAGGTTTTAAGAATAACGCTACATTTTATAGCTAAAGTGATTCTAATTTCTATTCTGTGGGCGGCCGTCATCGCTGACCTTCAAACTGGTTCGCTAAATCTAAACTTTCACTTGCTACTTTCCCCTTTAGTCTATTACTAACAACGTTTTATTAGTGTTGATGATAAAATGAGAACGCGATATTTGTATCTGTCAAAACTCGGCTAATTATAATCTGTGGTACACTTTTAATTTTTAATTTCGTTGCAGTTTTTTTGTTAATGACTGTACCCGCTTGTGGTTTATGATGGCATCTAAAAACCGATGGATCTAGCATTTAAAAACCGGAAGTAATTATTATTTAAATTTTTAAGTTGATGCACTTTATTTATAATGCAAAATATTCTGCAAATAAGTCAACAGGACCTCATTAAACCATTGGGATATTTGAAGTAAATTATAGGTGGACCGCTAACATAGCTAGATTAGGATAAAGTCGCATAACCATTGTTACATTTTTTGCATTTAAATCCTTTCGAAAGGAATGGCGTACTGAAGAAGAGACTGCCTACTCCGTACCGCGTAAAGTCAATTCGCTCGAATAGTAGCGGTCCCGTCAGTGTGTATAGGTTCTGTGGTAGCGGTACACCCAAAAGGCATGCAGGAACTATATGTAGTAGAATAAAAAGCAGCTTTTTAAAAAAAAAACATTTTGTCTATTCTTCATTACTAGAAGTGTCCTCGGATCGGAATCATCACCAGGGGGGTTACCATGATCTGTTATAGCAGGAATGTTTTAATATTATTACGAGAGTGGGTAAGAGATGGCGCTAGAGAACTGTCTAGCGCTGTCACTTTCTCACTCTCGTAATAATATTAAAACATTCCTGCTTTAACATATCATGGTAACCCCCCTGTATTTATAATAAAATATTCAGCAGCGTCTCGCGGCGGGCGCCACTATTTTAACTAACTTTAGGTAGATAAGCGCTGACGATGATGACGAATTTATCTCTATTTCTAAATCTATCTGTTTGTTACTTCTATCAAATCTAGAATTAATTCACTGATCCACCCGCGCTTTGTTATGGCGTGAGTCCCGCTAGACACGGCAACCCCTAGTACTAAACCAATTTTGAAGGAATTTTGCGCAGAGTTAGCTTGATCCCCGCAGAAGGACATGGGATACCTACTTTTTATCGACATACCACCCGTCCTTATGCTAGTTATTGTATGTAAGTTTTAAATGTTTAAAACTTATTAAACTTTACTGAGTATAATTAGCACCAAGTAACACCGATTCAAGACTTGATACCGCGTTCTTACCGTGTATGGAAAAATCGTGACCAATACGTACTTTCATGTATCCGCCGCAATTATCTACCAAATTAGTACCACAATTTATGCTTTTTAATTAAGAAAGTAACATGTGTTAATGACTTCTGGTTTAGACGGGACAAACGCTTAATTTTGTCTACAATTTGGACTACAAATAAATTGATGGACCACATATTTTATAATATGACGACGTTACTCAGGTGTTGGAGGTTCATCGTGGGCATATTCAATACAACGGTTCGATTGAAAGAGTCCCGACTGAAAACTAAAGAGATTGGGTGCCCTAAGCCCTAACTGCTATAGGTACTTAGGTACTACACTAAGGGGCAGGGCCAGCCCTACCATAGGGCAAACGGAGCGGCCGCTCCAGGCGCCAAGTCCCTAGGAGGCGCCTCAGTCAAGTCAACTGGTATAATATTAGGGGCAAGCAAAGGAGGCGCCATAATTGGATCTCACTCTATCCTAAAACTTGCCTCGGGCCGGCACTGCTAAGGGGCGATATCACCAACCTATCATTAACTGTTCATTAAGCTAATTCTGTCTCTAAACTTTTCAATAGTTAACATTTGCATTTCATCACCATAACAAAAGAGATAATGACAAGATTATTGAACCCATAAATGTCATATTTAATTTTGTAGGTCACATTTAGCTTATCTGGGGCCTAATTCTCCTAAAATAAATCTTGATAAATCACAACCGAACCAAGGCCGAACCGTTCATTCAGACAGTTCTCAATTTCAAAAGCTGTCGAATTGTTTGACACAAAAAACAAAATCGATCATATCGAAAGTTTTCGAAAACAAAAACTGACTGACGGTTTTGGTTCGATTGCGTTTGGCAACTATTTATTTTAGGAGAATTGGGCCCCTGGTACCTAATAGTTACGGACTACTTATTGATAGGTTGGTGAAATACTCCGGAAGTAAGGGTTCGGGACCCCAAAAATCGTGTAAGCTCTTTACTTGATACTTCGTAAGGGTCCGTGAACCAAATCGTTTGTTGCTTCACATGCTTTTATGCAATGTCGCATCGCATCAGCATTGCTGCAATAGCGCTGATTTCTTAAGATCACAGCCATTTAGTTGCCACATTCCATTTAGCCTTTAGATTTATAAATTAAATTAACACAAATATTTTTTAAACATCGAGTTCTCCTATACCTATTCTTCGTTACCTCTTTGCATAAAAGGCGCGAAAATTCACACACATTCATTACTTTTTTGCAATGGTAACATTACAACCTGTCAAATCTATGTAAAATTGATAGGTGAAAGACGCAATAGTCGGCTTATAAGTCAGAGTACATTTCCATGTCTGTATCGAAACTATAGGAGATACACAGCACTGTTTGATATGCCAGTGACTGTTGTATCGTTATTATCAATAAACCCATTTGGAGTCGACAAACGTATCGCGTACCTACTCATGTCCAACGTCATTGTTTTCCATTTCACAAGCTGTTTTAGGCCGTTAACTGTTTTCTTTATGGTTTATTTTCCTTTGTTTCCGCTTTATAGACTGTCCGAAGTAGACTTATAAAAGACATGGCAATGTACTTAGCCGTGATCACAGGATAAGAGTTTCCTGTCGTTTGTTTTAAGCCTAGGTCTGGTATTGTATTTTATTTTATTCTAAAATTTCGCATTTTAAAAATCCGTAGGTACTCATTTCGTCTCGCTTGTTTTGCTGTTTAATTTAATATTTATTTTGTTTGAGAATTTTCAATGATTTAAACGCTAACGTAAGTTTTTTTTGTTTCGTATTCTTCGGCATCGTTGGGTGCATGACTTGTCAAATTTTTTTTATAACAGAAACATATTGACACATCGTGATGACAGGACGCATAATCCAGCGTCTACAACGTCGCCGCCCGGGAGTGAAAACCTCGCGAATGAATTTGGGCATTGCAGGGTTCCTGTGGGCTTTCATGCGGATAAAGTCGCGGGCAAAAGCTAGTCAATTATATTTATTACGAATGTTATAAATCCAATAAAGGCTAATTTCAGTGCCTACAAACTAATTTCACATAGAGCGGCTCTCTTATCTATCTAAATATTTAAAGCGAAAGGTCACTCACTCACTCATCACGAAATATCGAAAACCGCTAGACGTATGAAGATGAAATTTGGCAGGGAGGTAGTTTATATGTAGTTAGTAGACGTCCGCTAAGAAAGGATTTTTGGAAATTCTAGCCCTAAGGGGGTGAAATAGGGGATGAAAGTTTGTATGGAAACTCGTCACTTAACGGGT
Source organism: Amphipyra tragopoginis (assembly GCA_905220435.1). NCBI lineage: Eukaryota > Metazoa > Arthropoda > Insecta > Lepidoptera > Noctuidae > Amphipyra > Amphipyra tragopoginis. The sequence continues at coordinate 11,864,378 of HG992011.1, forward strand.
TCAACATTTCACGCAAGCGAAGCTGCGGTCAAAAGCTAGTAAGATATAAGTAGTACGTACGTCGTGATAAAATAAAAATGACCATATTGCATTCCCGAGGTTTTCACTCCCGGGTGCCGACAAGCACCAGCCAGTATGATTTGATGGAAAGCAAGTGATACTGCACTTACTGATACAATCAAAGGTTTTCTATTGTTCCCATAGTAAGATAGCCCACATTGCAAATTGCCTAAAAGCAAAGGAAATGGATTCGTTGTAGCGTTTAAAACCTGAGTATAAAGACAGGTCATACAGTGATGTGGTGTGCATTCGGACTTAGAAATACATTTTGTAATAATAATTATTCAAATAGGTACTTAGTTAATTTAAATTCTCGTAGTTTACAAACCTTAAATGTGTACAACCAACTTTATTAGCTTGCCTTACATCATCATAAACAAAGTCATTAAATAATAAGTAAACTTCAAACCACATTCCGCTTGCTAATTAAACACCCATTTGAATTGTAGAATTATTATTTTAACGTGCTCATTACAATTAACGTGATTATTACTTAATCGAAAATTATTTTGCTTGTTTACTATCGTTATTTGGGTCAAAGTAACATTAATTATTGAATCAACGGAAGATCATGTAAGGAATTTCACGCAACATACATTATCAAGTTTAATTCTTCTTCTAAAATTAAAGTGAACTTATTTGTTTAAGTTTTTTGTTTTTATTTTTACTTCAACTTCTTCCTTTTAAAATTAAGTTTTATCTTGCAAAAGTTTCTACGAACATCCCCAAACAGTAAAAATTAACAACAATGATAGAAGGTCAAACAAAACACGAGCGTGTAGTTAGTAACTGATTGCTAACCCATCGCCTGCGGGAATTAGAATCAACTATTGAAAAGTCAGCACTCAGTGGTTTTCTGGTGTAAAAACAAAAATGTGTGTTCTCGTCAAAAACAGCATAAATTAGTTTTGTGCAGACAAATTCACGTTGTAAATTTCTTTTCTCTCAATCTTAATTACCTACACTGTTCTCAATAAGTTTGCAATTAAAATAATTAAAGACTAAGATTCAAAAATTCAAAAGTTTAAAAGATAAACAATAAAAACCTACGGCACGTAAGTCATAACCGCGATATACAACGCACACTAAACTACGAATAGGTAAACGCACCAATTACCGTCCAACCGATCACATTTTCAATAATTCAAGGGTGAACACCACTGTTGTCGGCACGTCACACGATAAACGTAGGCCAACTCGTACTGGCTGTGCTCGGTCGATGCACCCGGTCCACACCGTTAGCTCCCGAAATATTGCGACATACGGCAAGCCCTTCGTGATTCACAGAATAAAGTACCTTTATAATGGTATTTTAAATAGGTATGTAGGGTGTTGCTCTGTCCTATAAACATGGAGGACAAATATTAATTTTGATCTAATTGCCTGACTTCAAACTTCAAAACTCATTTATTCAAAATAGACTAGAATTACTTAGTTCTTTTTGAACGCACGAACACGAACTGATGTGGCAGATCATAAACATTTTGTTTAATTGGTGCATTTTCCATAAAGGTTAAGGTTTGTTTGTTTTGTTTATGAACTGAATAAAGTCAAAACCTTAGAATAATAACGCCTAGAAGGATAGTCTCATAAACGCTCCCTACAAAAAACTGAAGCAACATTCGTAATTATGTGTGAGTGAGCGGCATGTAATTACGGAGACTGACACGCACACAGACGTAAAAAAAATGTTGCTCGAAAATATAATTTCCCCTAAATTGGGGGAAAATTGTATGTATTTGGGCCATAGCATAGATTGTAACTTAAGTAATGAATCTATTTTTTTAACTAACAAAAAATTCTGTCAGAAGTACATACTTATCGTAATACTTTATAAAAGTTTTGTTTTTGTTTTTAACTAAACTCGTAATTATACTTAGAATAATTTATTAATTTGCGACTCTACGTCGCGTATCTATTTAAACTAGTTTAATGTATACGCGACAAACCTTCGCAAATTATGATAACTTTTTAAATATTTCAAAATCGTCACCCTATAATTTTAAGCCGGGTCTGCTGTGACCATGTGTTTGTTATTTTTAACATATAATCATGTTTTTCTACAGTAAAATGGGCATCAAATACAGTAGACTCCAAGTGTTAGTGTCTACTGTATTATGGGTAATTTTTCTATGCAACTTACAACACTTCGTTGTAATAAATTAGGTTAAGAAAATTTTGATTTGGAGATCGATTTACGTAAAAATAATGGATTTAATGTTAGTATCAATATGTGAAATGCAATTTTATGTAATTTTTTATGTTTTCCGGATGTGCTATAGCATCTTTATACTTAACAAATTGTCGTTTTGAATTATTTCTTGGGAGGTGTGTTCAACAGAGCGTGACATTGAGCACTGACGGCTCGATTCGCTAACTTTGCCGTATCCGGCATAGTTTGAGTTGCTTCACTTTTGGTGCTCGTACTAGGTTTCTAGGCGTTATTATTCTAAGGTCAAAACATAATTGTAGCCTTAGACCAAAAATCCAAAAATAGTGACAGATGTTAAATAATCAGTCACAGTTGGCATACCTACAGCCTTCCTACAGCCTTCCTACAGCCTATAACAATACCTTTTTCATGTTCCAGCACTAATGGCCTTACAAAAGCTGTTCGCATAATGAAGAAATATTACTGACGATCAGAAACTCGAGAGTTATGACCAACAAGTCTATTAAATCAGTTTGATCACCTCTGCTACAGTGAGCCATGACACTTCAACTGTGGCATAAATACATCGTCCTTTCTTCATTTAATAACCACAGTAAAAGATTGTCATATTCACATAAAGAACAATGGTCACTTTGTACTAGGAAAAAACAGAAATTGTTCCCGAGATGAAACTGTCACCAATATGTAAGTGCATTGTTAGTGTATTTAATGGATATCTTCGTTTATTTTTAAAAGATGGGGTAATTTAGATAATCTTATTTTAAAAATACTATTTTATTTATCAGAACGCTGTATAAAATATCTAACTTCGAACGCATCCGTAATTACTTACGTTACTAGAGAAGTCCATACTTTTTCTAGTCTATTAAGATTTTATTTCATAAATCGAAATAAAATCCCAGGCAATGTCACCCGTATAAACTCACATCAATATTATACTAAGCTTAGCCACTAATAGAATTTGATGTTACTTCGTGGTAAATTGTTTTAATAAAGCCATGAATTAGATTAAAAACTAATGATTTTACATCTAAAAATCGATACTGTCATAAATCGATTGATTACGTCCCTCCCTATTCTTGACAAGTAAAAATAAATTGACGGTTTTCTGTAGCTAGCTACTATTAACTAATCTGTGGTTTTCTGCGCTGACCGTGTCCATGGTAACCATGTCGTTATAGTTTCGGCGACGACTGTGTTCTCCTCGCTTATTGTTACAATATTCTTTGGTGTTCTGTGCGATTTTATATTATTTTCCCTTTTTTTTTATATTTTTGCATTGCTTACAGACTCCGATTGATCTTCTACTCTTGTTGACTTGGCATTCGTTTAATGGACTTGGAATTGCATCACGTTTTGAATGTGTTAATGGAAGTGGCAAAATATCTTGTCTCTCCGACCTTTTAAAAATATATTGAAGGCTGTACTTATTTATATTTATGTAGGCGAATGAAACGACATTATGTTTCATCAAGTTACGTTTTGTTAGATTTTACTAGTCCAAACATGTTAGCCGAGTGATCATTGTTCTTTAATGTCAACCTATTAATGCCTTATTGAGGAGGCATTATTCCTTACGCAAATAACTTTATATGCCTAAGTTTGCGTGGAAATATTGGAAATAACACAATGGACGCAGTCATAATTCACGCACTTAGATTTTCCTGCCCACTTCAATAAAAAATTATGCAAATACCTAAGAAAATTACCGCTGCGCGTTGGTAATGTTTTATAGTTAAATTACGTAATGTATTCGTAACAGAATTATGTAAACACGTTTGTCGTTAATGTTCGTATAATGTGGAGTATGGTTTTTGTAACATTTACCCACTGCGAAATGTGTCAGAGTACTCAGAGTAGACAACTCATCTTTATTCGTTACAATCATACGTTTACGAACGGCTTCTTCAGTTCCCACGCGTAGTTTTTTTTGTAGCCCATGTTTTATTTGAAGATTGACTGAATAATACCTATTTCTTCAATTCGTGCATTGCTCTATTACAAATTAATGATTTTTCCGAGCGAAGTTTGGTAGTAAATGTACGACATTCATGCCGAATAAACTCAAAAAATAATGCAATTCATTATTCATAGGCCTATCAATATTATTTTAAAAACACGGAAACAGTACCACAGTTGCAGAAAAAAACACTTACAGCGTATAAGTATAAGTTATGCTTTTGTTTTTATTTGCAATTTTTTCCCATTTCCCTATTGCATGATAAAAGTGTATAAATATAAAAATAAATGAGCCAAGAATATGAAAACGATTTTTTTATTAAAACGTCCTGGTCAAAGTCGTTTATTAGATTATCAGATATTAGAAAACTGATAACTTCAGTGTCAAACGGGCCGTTAGAATTCAAAAACATTATTTATACAGCGAGTAAAGCTCAAAACAAACTTTCGGACGCAACTTATGGACGCGTCCGAGGCGACAGTCGTGACCGATGATATCTCTGGTCGCTGTTATTCCATCTACCCATTCAAACTATTGGCTGTGCTATTGGTCTTAAGTAATAAGTCGCGGACGTGACCTTGCTCCTCGGACGTCAAACGCAAACCTGGCTGGGACGAACGAAGACGACCGTGTCGCACGACCGCAGGTCGCGTCCGATACTTCGTTCCGGACTTTATACAACCGTAACTGTAAAGTGGATGTAATTGGTTCTTTTACCCTAATTTTTACGATACATTACCATACAGATTGCCATATTATAGGTACTGTTACAGGGTTATTAAAAATACTCTGTTCGCGTGCTTTTGGCTGCTATTTACAGTCTCAGACTTAAAAAAAAACCTAGTCTGAATCACATTATTTACTATCATTAAAAGTAACAAAATTTGGTCTATGAACTTTCAAAATTTGACGACACGTTTGGTGCTGTGGCTAAGCGATTGGCTTCTGCGCTACGGGTCGTGGGTTCGATTCCCACACGGAACAAAAATTTGTATGGCCTACAGATGGTTGTTTTGGGTCTGGGCGTTTGTGTATGTAAACGCACCCACGATACAAGAGAAATCTTAGTGTGGGGCAACGTTTTCCAAAAAAAAAAAAAACAAAAATACTTCCTGTAGGTACCTACATTGCTATGCAAAGCTTGTCGAGTTTGCAAACGTTTTGCATTTTAAAATAACAATATTTGAGCCATAATCGAGTATTCGTAGCACGATGGTAATTAAAATTACAAGTTGGTACAATCCACGTAATCCAAGGCTGACTAGTCACGGCTACTACAAAATAACTTCGAAATAGCTGCAGGGACCGCCCTATACCTCTGGCGTTTAGGCAATACACACAAGTTAAACGTAAACTGTGGGCAGGCATTACAAAACCTATTAGCTAACTGAGTGAACTGCACCGCGCCCATCCCTTGCTCCATTACCTACGCTCATAAGTACTTATTTAAGTACTTTTCTAGCGAGGTTACTTACTTACGCCCGTGGTAAAAATGTGTAGCCTATTACTCGTATTAAGATCATACACCATTTTAACAAACAAAAGCATGATGTATTTTCATTAATTATAATATTTGAAACTATTTTTTTTCTTCATTTTCTGACGTCATTTATAATAATGATGATTCCACGTAAGCCTTACAAATAAGGACCAACTTACGTAAACACTACCTACCTAACTTTTAAGGTGCACGCCCCAATTATCAGCAACCAAATAAAATTTATTATCGTTTGTTCTACACTAAAAGCTAACAACATAACTGACTCATACCATGCCTACATATTTAAAATGGTAGCAAGGAAACTGACGCTGATATATTTATTCAATGCAGTTTACCTGTTCATAAATTACGTACGTGGAAAAAGGTCGTTACGAAAGAAACTTTTTGTGAAAAAGTAACCTATGTTTGGAAAGTGGAGCTCGCGGTCGATGCACTTGGTCGGGTCCCGTTAGTGCCGAATCGCAACGTCCCGTGGGACATTATACCTGTTTTGGGTTCCTTAGCATTATCACCCGTATGGGAAAACCCAGTATGGCAGAAGGCTCCGTAGGGCTTCCTATACAACTTTTTTGACCACAAGAAATAATTCTGATACTTTTGTGTTTAATAATCAGTCGTCCCCTGAGGTTTACATATAGACGAGACAAATCTGATGGTTATTTTAGTTCATCCAGTTGAATAATTTTCTGAATGGTAGCTGGTCGTACACTAAAATCCATTTTATCATACATACATAAATTCTTTCCTGTGACAATTGAGAACTCACGAGATCGCTACGAATAGTTGGTAAGACACTATCATATTTTACCTATCAGCTATGAAAAAAACTACTCAGAATCTTACACGTTGAACGCAAACACACTATTAAATAGATCTTACATTTTTTAACTACGTGATCCACATCTAAATACGCTGTGCGTACTCACTGCTACTTATCCATTTACTTACATGTCCGCCCTTTTGTCATGCCGTGCTAAACACATTATCCACCATGTAGGGAGCCAATTATATGAAGACAATGTGCAGTTAACAACATCTGCGAGGAAAACTGTCATAAGCGTGATTTATTTGTATGATCTTCTATAATTTGTAACGAGTTCCTGATTGAATGGCATTGACTTTGAAAGGATACCAGAATTTATGAGTGACAATTTACATAATGAGGTTACTTAATGTTTGTAATATTGATAACTCCCTATGTAGATAGATACATAGATAGATAAGGCATTTATTTGGCACATACAGAAAACACAAAAGCACAATTATATAAAACATAATACTAGAACATAGAAATATTTAAATAAAAATACGTTAAAATTAAAAGCCAGAATAGGGTATCTGACTACTATTAAAAATCTATGTCTCCTTCCTTTTATGCGGTTATTATAGAAATGAGGACGTCTGAGTACCTATTGGTAATCTCCTGATGCGGGTTGACAGCCTGCAATTGGAACTCTGCCCGATAAATGGCAAAAACCTTCCTCTTAAGGACTATCAAGACTTACTTAATAGCTATACGAATAGACTCTTTTTCAATCATATTTTTTCAATGTAGTGTGTTATTGACTTATTGTGAATACTTATTTAGCCTTCACACAACTCATTATTACTACATGCCTCAAACGGCACAACACAATGAACAAACCCATTTCTCCATTTGGCTCTACCATTTGAAGGTCTATTTATTGAGCGATGAAAAGAACCACATTCACTGTTCACATTCTATCCATTGTGTTCTATTCAAAATAATGCGACAGAAAAATCACTCAACTCTTTGTAAATTACTTCATTGCTGACCAAAAAAGTTAGCATTATTATGAAGCCATATTTTTGGCGAAAAACTAAACCGCAAGTCGTTTAAAAGACATCACGTTCTTTTGCAACAATCAATAAAAACTCGATAAGAGATTCGTCTCAAAGCAACATCTTATACAAGCACGCAGTGAAAGTCTTGGCCAGTAGAGCAGAATGGGGACAAGTGACTCAGTCATTTTAACTGAACTACTGCACACGTATGAGCATGGAGGACGCATGGCAAAGCTTGTATCCGCCAGTAATGCACCAAAAAAACGTGGTACTGTTCCAAATCTCAACAAGTGTACCGAACCACGTAAAACAATGATACTGGCAGTTTTAGGAAATGAGTGTGAGACTAGCTGCTACTTTCTTTTGTCGTCTGGGTAAAAAAATAAAACAACTTTTTATATTTCAGCTTTTCAGTACTTTCAAAACATACACAATGGTTTTACTTTATTTAAACAATTAAGCAAAGTAGGTATGTCGACCACGGCAGCACTCATTCATTATTCTCCAAATATATTCTCACATAAATTCTACTATCTTGGCAAAAGGAGCCTATAAAACAATAAAACCTTTTCTAAAACACGTATTATCTCCCTATTGAGCCCCGGAAGGCTGTTAACTCTTAGATTTATCTTTTAGGCCTCAACTTTGTCAGTAATTTACGCCAAGTATCTACCATCAGTGCGTCTACAGCGTTGTCTAAAGATACTAACAAGTTGGGTTAAAGTAATAAATTGCTACACCTAGGTTCACACGGTAAGTAACTACTGGCTTTCGCCAATAAAATCGTTTTTACTGACATCTATAGACTGATTTGGACATGAAAGTATATTAAACAATAAATTCAGCTGCTTTTCACACTTATCATGTTTATCACTATGTGGCTCTTATTGGCCCTTCAGTTATTATTTTATTTGTATGCTCTTATGTATGTGATCGCGACTGGTGGTTTGTATGATAACATCAGTTACGGTATGGTCAGTGGAATCGTTTCAGTATGCTGTATGGTTGTTAGTTCATGCTGATCTGGTACTCCTTCACATTCCTTGTTTAGCTCCTCAATCGCAACATCTTGGGGAAGAAATGGCAGTACTATTACTTAATTGGCTTGATATGATGAAGTATCATAAAACGATTTGTAATAATTTACAATAATACTCAAACTATTAAATGCTTACATTATATTACCTATGTGTTCAAGTATATTATGTCATATAACCGACCGAAGGTACTAGAATCTACCAGGTAGTAAGTTTTGCGAAACACCCTTACCGGGTAACTACAGTTACGTAAATATTCGCCGACTAACCGACTAGGGCCGGTTTTTTGATCCCTAGTAATAGTCAAGCTAACCATTTGTTAAACTGACCATAGTTAAGACTCTAACCAATTGTTAACTCATGTTTACGTTTTTTGATCCCCATTTGAACTACAGTTACAATTGACTATAGTTAACTATGTTGCCATTGCAAGGAACACTGATGTACCCATTGGAGAGTTGGGAGACATTATTTTGATATGGTAATACTCGTGCATCGCGCATATTTAATGTTAGTCGTGAAAAATTTCAAAATACTGTTTTTCGATTGTCATTTCGTGGTGATTTTTAGCATAATAATATTTCGAGCAACTATGTTTTTTATTTAAGGTTTGAATCTGCGACAACCTGGATGTTGATAGAAAACACATTTTTTCTATTTCTATAGAGTTCTGCATTGTCGCCGTCGTCACAACCAAAGCATTGTACAGTTAAATTACATGTAAGAAAAAAAATAAAAATTACAAACACGCAACAGAAATTTAAATTAAACAGCAGAACTCAGAAATTTAAAAAAAAATATTATTAGTAAAGAAATTAACTTTACCTACTAATGTAATTGGTCTAAAACCGTTTTCATTAAAGTAAATTAATAAAATAAAATAAAATAAATAAATAAAATAAAATAAATACAATAAAACAAATAAAATTAAATAAATAAAATAAAATATAAAATAAATAAGTAAATAAATCTTTCATTCAACTTCTCACAAAATCTCAAATATTCACGACACACCGTAGTATAGTAATCCGTGACAATTTTATCATCCGATGAACTCCGGCATATCAAAATATCTTGATTCATTTAAATCCATATTTTAACCGAAAAAACACTCAAGCACACATTTCACTTCGAATAAAAACATACGAAACGGCCGATTGCGACCAAGGGTTGTTGTGTTAACTATCCGCCATCTTGCTAAACCCTTGCTGGAGCAGTGGTTAAATATTTTGACCAATGGTTACATATTTAACCACTAGTCGTGTTAACTCGGAATCAAAAAACAGATTTTTGAGAAATTTAACCATTTGTTGCAATTTTTAACCATTGGTCGACTTAACTAGCGATCAAAAAACCGGCCCTAAGTTCGATTTTATCGTTTTTCCCGACAACTGCAGCGGTAATGGAGAACTTTCTACATCTTTTTTTCTTAAAAAAAAAAGATTTGCTGGCTTAATGGATGTTAAAAATATTGTTTTTGGTGGCTAGACTAAAGACTAAGTTTTTCTGATAAGTGTTAAAATGGTAGGTATTATATAATGTTTTAATTTTAAACTGTCGCGACTGCCTCGCGTTGTAACTGTATTTTGTGCAACAAAAGCTTTGTGTGTGTGAATATTATTACGATACTAATTTGAATATTGTCGCACTCATACGGTTATTCACTTTAGAAAGTAATAGATCAATCAAAACATTTGAATTAAAAAAACTGCACAAAATATTTACATTTCGAATTTGTGTAATTCCTTCAAATCGCCTGTTCTACTGGTGACACAGCTTAAGCCTAAATGGATTTTTTTGAAAAAAAAATACTAATATAATACTTGATTTTCTATTTCCGAGTCACTATAGAGCTCCGAGTTAACTGACTGCAAAGAACGATATCGCGCTAGTCTTACCCACCAGTCGCGTCGCTATGCTTTCATTCATTTAAGCGTGGCATCGAATTAAAAAAAAAAAGACGAAAATACATTTTTTTCTTTATTTTTTATCGAACCCTTAATAGGTGGTTTGGATACGCTCATTTACTTACCCCTACAACAAGAAAACAAAAAGTTTTTTTTTTAATCAAGCTTAATTCCGTGCGAAGTCAACCTAAGTACACCAGTAATAAATCATGTGGTTTTAAGGAATGACATGAATTCGTTTACCTTGTATTAATTGTAACTTCACAAAAAATGCAGATAACAATTTAATAAGGACGGACAGTTATTATCAACTTCACCCTAGAGCACTCAATGACATGTCAAAATCTGTCAAATATTTGAAAGTTACCTGATATGAAAAGTCATTACATTTTGAAAGATTCAAGATTTAAAAACAACAAAATATACAAGGTTAGTCGGAAAGGGGGTACTAAACCGAAAGGGTGTTAAAAAAAAATACGCTTTATCGATCTATCCTCAGTTATGATCAGCAGTGTTTACATTTTAGGTCATATTTGGGGTTACGGATTAAAAGCTCCATTTTCTGTATTCGTTACTAAAGAAGGGACGAAGAATTTTTGAAAAAACTAAAATAAAAATCGTTTTGTATTGAAATAAAAATGATTCAATTTTGAAATTTTAATGCTTTCTTTATGTAAAACTAACCTTGTAAGACGAACATCAGTCATATTTAAAGTTGCTATTTCGTCGCCTGCCATATAACTTGGCACATAATATTATGATATCTAAACGAATTCATTGTTGACACACATCATCAACACCATTACGCTAATCATTGGGTAACCATAGGTTTTCATCCGAAGCCTTGGAGCAGACTGTTTAGGCGCATGAGCATTAAATTGAGCAACACTCAATGACAAATTGCATAGCATTTGACAGTTTAATTTAGTGTGATTTAGTTTAATTGGGTAATTAGTTTTAATTACAAACTATTAGCCGATTTATGGTTTGTGAAATAGTATGACTAATGTTTTCATTTTAGTTTTGATTAGGAATGTAAGACATGAAATAAAAAATATGGTCGCGAGGATTCCCCGGAAGACGAGCGATCTTTTTTGGCTCGTATTTAGTTTGTACTTTATACAATTGACATATAGTTCATTATGCTATGTACAATTTCGTCGCTTCCATTCCATTCCGCGGCGGTGTAAATTGAGCCTAACTGTCTGCTGCAGGAAAAGGCCTCTTCTCATACAGAGAAGAAACGAGCATTCATCACCACGCTTGCTCACTGCGGGTTGGCGATTTCAGATCATATGTCCAGGTTTCCTCACGATGCTCTCCTTCATCGTATGTCAGTGGCGTCCAAGATTAACTAAGAAAGTACTTACGACATTGAAAAATTCATATTAGTATCCATGAACTAATATGACTTTTTTTGGGTTTAACCCGCAACCTGATGTTTAACAAGCGGATCTGTAACTTCCGGACTACAACGAGTCCATTCAGCATGTACCTACCATGAAGGTAAGACATTCATCGATGAAATTAAATACGTAAATACTTAGCTACAATGTAAGACTACCCTAACTGATTGACAAAAATGATGACGCCGCTTTTTACCGAAATAAATGAAAAAAATAAGCTTCAATTGGTCATGCCCATTTAACTTTTTCAAAAGCGCATTAATGTGGTCATCTTGTCTAAAAATGTTTAATTAATAGAAGAAAGTTTTTTTATTTCGGCACTCGAAAGTGTCATTCAATTTCCGAAGCTACACAAAAATTCTTTCCTACATCAGAGTATCTCAAATAGATTTACCCACCCACCTATCTGCCTAATAAACTGTATAATATTATAATGCATGCAATCTTCAGTAACTATCTCCTTTTGATGTTTAATATTCCTATTTTTATCTCAAAACTAAAACAGTTATGGTTTTGATACAAAACAGATAAATCTGTTTGCGTAAGAGTACCTAAAGGAGATTTTGTAGAAAAAACTAATATTAGACAAATCCATAATGCATCTAGATCTTGTTGCTTAGCTTTGGTCATACTATGGTGTATACCTATGCTAAAAAGTAAGCCTAATTGTAGGTAGGTACAGTAGGTACAGCCTACAGGAACCATGATTATCCTTTGAGCGCCAAATCCACTATACTCTGTAAAAGTTTAAATTTTAGCCGTATGGAGTTTTTTTTTCGAAAAAACATAAACGGCATCATCAAAAACCGTAAAATAGCTTTATTACCTATCCACGTTTTGTTTTTTCAAAATATTTGACATTCTTTGTATGGTAAAGTTTTGTAGAGGAACGTTAGGATAGGACCCACCTTACGTTGAAAAGGGTATATTATGCAAGCGATTGTCAACCTGTGGACACACCCGCAGCAAGTTTTCTGCAAGATAAGCGAGCAATAGAGTGCAATAACCGACAATAACATGCAAAGTAAAACTTGCCAGAGGATTTAACGCTTTGGGTTACGTTCTGAAATACTGCAACAACTGCTTTCTATACATTTTTTGACTATTTTTAGTTGCCACAATTAGCTTGCTAAAAACAATAAAAATGATACAAAAGTGGATCCCACAAACGAAAGTAACCTACAAAAGTGGTTTCACTCTCAAGCTGCAACAATGAGATGAATCTGGACCTAGTTTACAACAATCAGAGTAACGGCAACTTTGTTTCAACTTTTTTCAAAGATACGGCTTGTTGCACACGAACTGAATAAATTGCTGTAAGCTGTTGGAATGTATAACGACAGAATTCTATTTTTGAATTAAGTATACCTAATATTTTTGAATTAAGTATACTTAATATTTTTGAAATTGGAGCTATCATAACGCATTGTTTATGCTTTTTGGTGTAAATGCGACCGATGCATTAATTACGGAGTATTAGTTCACGGACTAATTTTTTTAAATACTGCAGAATAAAAGAAAAGAACTCACTTCAGTCCCTATTTAACTAAGATTCATGGTAACTTTAAACAAAAAAAATCTTTACGGTGGGCTTAATTTCGCTGTTCATTAGATAACCTTTGATAAACAGCGGTGAATCGATCAATAAACTAAAAGTACCAAGAGCAAAAATAGGTAGGTAGAGTACTCGGATGACTTTAAGCGGTTTACCAAGTATGTCTTTCTTGTGCAAGAACTTAAAACACGCTACATGGAAAGAGTAGGTAATTTACAAAAAAGGTCAATGTAAATTGTTGACCTTTTTCGTGTAAAAGGTTCAGAGTACCATCGAGCAGGAAGTTAACACTAAAATGCGGCTTTACCTTTATCTGTCTTCAAAAACTTTTTAAGGGCATGTACGTATTTCGTTTCTCAAGTGGAAAACCTTGATCGGTTACTTTTACATCAAGTTTACTGTATCGTTTTACTTTTATTTCGAAGGTCTGTGCGCAATCGGTTGCGACACGACGAAATCTCATTATAATGTACAATACATGTGCATAATGGGCCCAATAGCCTCCAGACCACTTGTTGAAAATTTTAATCAAGTGTCTACGCCAATCGTGGTGAAAATGGCAATGTTCCATCACAATCACAACCGCGCATTGTAGGAGGCAGTGGATGTAAACGTGCTGATAAGATATTGTATGATTTGACTATGAAAAATCTCTTGAGAAATGTGTTTTTAGTAAATAAACATAACTATCATATCCATTATTCTCAAAGGATTGAGAAAAGATGTAAATTCACCTTTATCGTACGTACTGTATAAATTGTTCGCCGATACCGAGCGTGTCCTTTGAGTAACGTTGGTCCCAATTTGCGCGGGACGTCCCGATTTACCTTTGATCGGGATATCGTATGTCCCGATTTTGGGCCAAACGGTGTTTATAAAGAGTCCAATTGTTACTACCATGCCGTTATTTTTACCACATATTGGTAAAAATAAACGTTGATTTATAAAAACCTGGGTTTTAGTCGTCCCGATTTGCAAACCATCCTGATTATTTAAATTTCTGCCCCGCAGGTATTCTGGACCTTATAACCCCGAGTTAAGATAAACTTTGAGCCACAGAAATCTATTTATGTATGGAGCAATCCGATCCCCCAAATTATGCAATTCACTCAGTCCAAAGAGGCTATTATAATATATCTGCCCGATTTAGTAATCGAAGCTAATGTTTTATGGTTCGAGATGAGCGTGCTACCAATAAACGTAGGTATGAGGCAATATCAAGAACATTTTGTTTTACTAAATAGTAGCCAATAACGCAAATTGCTAATAGCATCAACAAGTTATTTTTTTTGCTAAATTATGACAGTTAATTGCTCATTAACTGTAATTATTTAATAAGAATAATGGTAGCATTACTAGTAATAAAAAAATTTAAAAAGAGACTACATGCTTGTAAAGTATGTTTTCTTCCGTGACAATTATAATTTTAATAATTAAGTTATCAGGAACCCTTTTTAACACGCTGCATGTTAATGTTAAGTGCTGTTCCAAACAAAATGTAAAAAAAAAACTTACCAAAAATAAGGAAAGCAAAGGAAATTCCAACTGGAGCCAAGCGTTGAATGTCCCACTAAGGATTTTTCACTGAATATGGTAGATCAATTAATTAGTCGATTTATTTCACTGAAGTTAACACAAAGTTATGAATGAAATAAATTAATATTATTCGAAATTTAAAATTCGTGCGATGGCCGTACCCACCGCACCGAGTGTCGCTTCAACACTGAGATAGGTACAACAATGTACGCTGTGTTTACTATGCCAACCAGCCAATCTAATCGAAACAAACGCAATGACTGTCTATAAAAAAACCAACTAAAATTAGCAACTCTATCAATGCATCAATGAAGTTTTTTGGAATCATGAACTGGGATCAGTGTTCCATTTTCAAAAGGATGGCGCGATTTCTATGATTGGTCGGGCGTCGCAACCGGTTCTCATCGATTGGTCATCTCGCTGAGGCGGTTTCCCTAACTTTCTTTGACCCCGATTATAGTGTCGGCACATTTTTTCGTGATTGCATTTTGATAGAATTTTATTGCAATAATTTAAACGGCGGTATTCTGATTGCAGGGTACGTCGAAATCAAAGGTAATGTTAAATCATTTTACTGTTTTTTGGTTTATTAAATTGCATAGTGGCGGAACTTGGGCCTCCTTTGTGGCTGGTTCGATTATTTTATTGGAACACAGATTTATTTTATTATATGACCTACTTAGGACTTGGTACTATTAGAATCCACGAACAAGGTTGCTTTATTTTAAAAATAATCTCTGCGAAGAATCGTGGGTAAAATCTAGATGCTTGGCACAAACAAAGGTAAGGCATATTCTTCAGGGTCAACTCGTTTATGTTTCATTTCCCAGGCCATCATTTGTAGGTGGAGCAAGGCTATCGATGGTGATGATGATGAACCAACACATAAATGGTGAATGGTGTTATACACCGTGTCCCAGAAAGTAGTGTCAAGCGGAAGTCCAGAGATAGAGCACCATAGAGGTACCCAAATCACCCCCATGTATGTTCCGCGATTTTTTGTAGTTTTCGAAATTCGCGGAACATAATTATGTGGGGGTGATTCGGGTACTACTAAAGGTGCTCTACCTCTGGACTTACGCTTAAAACTACTATTTGGGACACCTTGTATAGGTACTAATTCTTTTCTACAAAAGTCCGCCTCACTAGCTACCACGCTCACATTAAATTCCGGCGCCAAGCAGTTTACTGTGTTCCGTCGTGTGTATGTGAGAGCCAGAGGGATATAGGGGAATCCCTCTATATCTTTGTTACTTGGATTCATGTTCTTCATCTTAGACCCTGCGTGCGCTTATCATCAGATGTGACTAGAATCAATCGCATCCAAGTCAAATAATAAAAATCATAATAAAATTATCTCAGTTGTCTGAAACTTGCAGATTAACTCAAAATCGGAAGAACAGATTAACCCTAAATGGGTATTTTTGAAAATCAACTGAAAAAAAAAATCAAAATAAAATCTTGCTTTTCTATTGCTGTCATTTTAAAGCCTCGAGTTAACTGACTGCAAAGAGCGATATCGCCTTAGTCGTGCGCGCCAGCCATGTCGCCGTGCTTTAATTCTTTTATGCGTGGCATCGAAATGTTCAATAAATTAAAATTAGTTTTTAGCAAAAAAAAAAGCTTTTTTACTGAATCCAGTAGGTAAAATATGCAGATATTCCGGGAAGTTATCATACTTGTAGGTACCTATGCAGGCATCGCCTTCTAAAGCCAAAATGTCTTAAATAGCCGAGGTGATTAATAGTTTGCAGTACCAGTTTCTGGTCGATAGGGCCGGATCAAGCCATCTAAGAACCATTATGCACTGTCGACTGGTAATGAAATTAAATGAAATTGTTTATTCTGCAAATTGGATATTTAAAAATCACTTTTACATGTCGGTTTATTTTTTTAAAGCTAGATAGATGTCGTCGGCCGGTCTGGTCGCCGGAGACTTGGTCTCTCGGCGACCAAAACATAAGCATAGCAAGCCGGCGGCTGTGCGTGGTATCGTCCGTAAAATCACGCACCGTGGGAACCCACATTATGAGGGTGCGTGATTAGAAGCTATTTTTTCATTCCAAAATACCCAAGTGAAAGAGAACTCGCACCTTTGCATTTATCGACTTGCGGCTGGGGGTCTACTCCCTAAGCACGAAGTCCGTGGTTTCGGCCTTAGTTACGAGCGTTTCCTACTCCCTATCACCTACGGACATACGATTATTTCGGGGCCCTAATTAAGAATGAATGACAACACTATTTGACAGTTGTCCCTACTACCGATGTGTTTCTGCCCGTCCGAAAAATTTGAACTTGACAGTTGTTTTGTTCACTCCTACATTTCGGGCTACTTTCGGACGGGTGACTAATTTCGTTGACGGACTTAGGGAGTATAGGCCCCCTGATACGGCGCACCGCTCCGCACGCGTCCGCTTTAGCACGGACGAGTCTCTTCCCTTGGTGCGTCGGTGCGAGCTCGTGCGTCGCGGTGCGCGATGTCACACACCGTGGGAAGCAAGCATAAGCGATGCAGGGTCCATAGGCCAGCCTACTTTGCTTTAAGGTTAATCCGGCTCTGCTGGTCGACCTCATCAACATCAACAGTGCTAACAGGCCACTCTCAAAGAAGATTGGTTACCGTTTTCGTACTCGTGCCGGTGACATTCCTCGTCGATTGGTCCCCAATCGGCTTGGGATATTGGGACTGGCAATATTGGAAAGGATTTCAAAATCTATCGGTTACCAGACAGACGTTGCGAAACGTTCTGAAACTTTGAAAATCGAACTGCGAAGTTTCGGCTGACTGATCGCACATTGTCAAACCATAAAAGTTTTTTGGATCCAACGATCGCTTCGATTTTTGCGATTATCTATATATATAAAAATGAATCGCTATTTCCCTTGGTCATCGCATCACGCGTGAACGGCTGGACCGATTTCGCTAATTTTTTTTTGTTTTGTTCGTAATTGTCAGGAGAAGGTTCATACGAAAGAAAATATTGATATTAAAAAAAATTAAAACTAATTATATCAGTACCTATATCCTTATTCTTAATCTGTTTACGGCATGCATGAAAATGGTTTTAACTTTTTGTTACTATTTTGATTTTATTTCTGAAGGTAGGTAGTAGGTAGGTAGTAGGTAGGTAGTAGGTAGGTAGTAGGTAGGTAGTAGGTAGGTAGTAGGTAGGTAGTAGGTAGGTAGTAGGTAGGTAGTAGGTAGGTAGTAGGTAGGTAGTAGGTAGGCAGTAGGTAGGCAGTAGGTAGGCAGTAGGTAGGCAGTAGGTAGGCAGTAGGTAGGCAGTAGGTAGGCAGTAGGTAGGCAGTAGGTAGGCAGTAGGTAGGCAGTAGGTAGGCAGTAGGTAGGCAGTAGGTAGGCAGTAGGTAGGCAGTAGGTAGGCAGTAGGTAGGCAGTAGGTAGGCAGTAGGTAGGCAGTAGGTAGGCAGTAGGTAGGCAGTAGGTAGGCAGTAGGTAGGCAGTAGGTAGGCAGTAGGTAGGCAGTAGGTAGGCAGTAGGTAGGCAGTAGGTAGGCAGTAGGTAGGCAGTAGGTAGGCAGTAGGTAGGCAGTAGGTAGGCAGTAGGTAGGCAGTAGGTAGGCAGTAGGTAGGCAGTAGGTAGGCAGTAGGTAGGCAGTAGGTAGGCAGTAGGTAGGCAGTAGGTAGGCAGTAGGTAGGCAGTAGGTAGGCAGTAGGTAGGCAGTAGGTAGGCAGTAGGTAGGCAGTAGGTAGGCAGTAGGTAGGCAGTAGGTAGGCAGTAGGTAGGCAGTAGGTAGGCAGTAGGTAGGCAGTAGGTAGGCAGTAGGTAGGCAGTAGGTAGGCAGTAGGTAGGCAGTAGGTAGGCAGTAGGTAGGCAGTAGGTAGGCAGTAGGTAGGCAGTAGGTAGGCAGTAGGTAGGCAGTAGGTAGGCAGTAGGTAGGCAGTAGGTAGGCAGTAGGTAGGCAGTAGGTAGGCAGTAGGTAGGCAGTAGGTAGGCAGTAGGTAGGCAGTAGGTAGGCAGTAGGTAGGCAGTAGGTAGGCAGTAGGTAGGCAGTAGGTAGGCAGTAGGTAGGCAGTAGGTAGGTAGTAGGTAGGTATTATTGTCAGGACAAGGTTTGTATTCAAGATTTTTTAAAAACCGTAAAACAAATATGGCGGTACGAAGTTCGCCGGGTCAGCTAGTACATTAATATTTCATTCACCTTAATCCCAAATGTTAATTGGCATCTAGTAGTTCGTTTTGAACCGAAACTTCACGTTCGTTTCTCGCAGTTGGTCCCCCTGATTTTTGCAGAAAAATGTTGTGACCTATGGACCTAATGGCTTACATCCTTGTTAAATAATAAATAAATAAATTATCCTGTATAACTAAATAAGTAAAGTCTGCTGTGACCTTTTCCAAAGCAGTACACATTGTACATTGTCATTGTCTTGCGCCAGTCAGCGTTTATGAAACTCAAGTACCTAATTTACTCCTCTGCGACCACGATTGCATGTTTGGGCCCATCCTAAGGCACTTACCATTTTGGCGGATTGAATAATCAGAAGCTACTTAACGATTCGTGTTCACGTATCTATTGCGCTGAGATTCGCCTGTCGCAATATAGACAGGTCTATGGGTCAAGTGAGTATCCTTATGTGTTGGCAGGACGACACCTACATTCTTCAAGATTATTTTATAAGCGTTATAAAGGGTCACTTGAAAATAAAATGTTCATTTGAATAACGTAACATAAACAGGTTGTCCCAAAAAGTAGTGTCAAGCGGAAGTCCAGAGGTGGAGCAGCCTTAGAAGTCCGAATCACACCCATGTATGTTCCGCGTTTTTTTTTAGTTTTCGAGTTATGATTTCTTTTCATGTTTTAACCAAACCCTGACTTCAATAACATTTTTGTTTTTGCGTGAAGTTATTTAAGTGTTCAGCCTAGAATTTCGGATCAGTAACCCACCATCCTGGGATGGGCACTAGACCATTCTGGGGTGGGTACGGCCTATCCGGCCCCACCCCTATATACGCCTATGCTGTATGCCGTGCGGTACTTTAAGGTGCGGTAGGAATATTATTCGTCAATTTTGATTAAGTACCTAACAAAGTTAGTTAATGAAGTGAAACACTTTTTCATAGATATGTTTAAGTGCTTTTATGTTATGCATTATCACTTTATTTTTGGATGACGAAGAATTTATACTAACAAGTGGATTAGGTAGAGATAAGTAGTGATGATAATAATAATACAAAATTACAAAAAGCCTTCAGCGTAAATCGTGCAATTTTGATGTGACAAATTATTCAACGGATGCGCTACATGTTGCATGTGATGAGGCGTGCATAACGGCCTTGTAACAGATGTGAACGAATCTTTGACGTCCGCAGTACAAGGCTCCTCTGTCATTGTTCACTGAATCTGCAATGAAATAGCGTAAACGATCAAAATGTTGTATTTGTATTGCGAAATTAGATATCCTTTACACGGATAGGTTTTAGTTATCTTGCTCTATATTTACGGGTGTCCTAGGTTAGCGACAAAACGCGACGCGACAAAACGCGATTAATACAATGACATTCTCTACTGGCGGCCTATAAAGGGTGTCCGGTAAAGAATGGATAATCTCGCATGTGCGTGTGAAGGGGGTCAAGGCCTACCCGAAACACCCCCAATCAAAAAGAAACAGAATTTCTTATAACCTGAAAGTCGACAAAACGTCTGCACTTTCTCTACAAATTGTCCCAAAATGGCAAACAAAAATCGCTTTAACTTCTAAACCATGGAAAATCGTAGAACATATATATCGGGGTGTTTCGGGTAGGCCTGGAGCCCCTTCACACGCACATGCGAGATTATCCATTCTTTACCGGACAACCTGTATATGTACGAGTCTGCGGCGAGACGTAACACGTACTTTTCGTCGCGTTGTGTCCCGCGCATGGCGCATCGCATCTTATCGCATCGCATCGCGTTTGTCGCTTACACAGCACACCCCGATAGAGTTTGCCAAGATATGCAATAAAGGATGTAAAAAATTTAATAATTTTTATTTATTATTTACGAAAAAAAAATCATATTGATATTTTTCTACAATAATTCTAATGAAATGACAAAGGTCGAATAACAGACAAACCTTACCCAACAATGACTGTGTGGCGCAGCTTCCTTTGTCTATCATAGATTATAGAATAAAAAAGTATTACAGTGACATTGTTGTTGACAGCTGTCATTATAATCACAACAACGAAAATGGCGAGCGTTCCATTTCTCGGGTTAAAAACGCACTCTCAAAAAGTTTGCTCCCTTTACAAAAGAGCTTTGCGCAATTTGGAGGCGTATTACGATAGACGGTATTGTTAACTTTATAATTAAATTCATTAAATACCTCTGGCTCCTTTTGTTTTCCCCGTTACGTAATTCTTACAAACATAACCACTTACCTTTTATTTTTCAGATACCTTTTGATTTATCCGAATTTCATTCTTGAAAATAAATAGTATACTTAATAACAAGTATTTTACCAAGTGTCCATAAATACAAGGTTATTTAATAATTGTTTAAAAAAAACTTTGTACAAATCTATGTGATTTGTTTGTATAGTAGTTAAAAACTTAGATTTTTTGATAATATCCTTTGGCGAGCTGTTTATTGTGTATTATTTATGTAAATAGTCCCAGTTAATTATTTGTAGGCAGAATTTGTTTGATATTAGTGCATAAAATAACCAGTGATGACTATCCAATTTAGAAAACATGTATTTGATTTAGTTGTATTTCATGGTAGTTAGTCCAACATTTATAAGTAATTTATAGTACTAGTTGATCATAATTTGATATAAAAATGACTCTAGTCATTAACTGTTATAGAAGTTGTATTCCTAACATTGATAAAATTAGCTAACTAGCCAACGCCAAACTCAGAGCCTCATTTTAAACTGGTATCTTTTTAAATAAGATAGAACAATAAACGAGATACCTATTCCTAATTTTATTCACTCCATTATCATTTAATTTAATCTGTTTCTCAAAAATATAAGTTACAACAAATCAGTATGCTTTATTGATTTCTTAAAATACTAGGACTAACTTATTCAAATTGAAAGACCCAGCAATATAAGTTTCATTAATCTAGAGCAGAGGTTCTCAAACTTATTTCGTCTACCGCCCACTTTCAGAATCAATTATTTTCTAGCGCCCTCTAAATTTTTTAATGTTACCACATCTTACAAATCACAATAGCAATCATTACTTTTACCACCCCCCTCAGGCCTCTAGCTCCCACAAGGGGGCGTTATCGCCCACTTTGAGAAAGACTGATCTAGAGTCATGGCAGTGCCCTTGCCAAGTCTGATGTATTATATTTACAAAAATATTATTAATTGATTCAATCCTATTTTCCAGCAATGTATACCGGTATCAGGCAGTGCTACTCCGAGAGAGGTTTGACAAACATGCCAAGGAGAAGGACATGAGGAAGGCCGCGGAGCTGCTGAAGGAAGGCGAAAATGAACTGTTCCTAATCCAGCATCCTCTCCCTAGAGTTTGTAAGTTATTTTGTGATAGATGGGTGTTGCATTTAAGTAAATGAACCACTGTGAAGATGATAAGACATGAACATAGCATTGACTTACTCTGGAACGAGTTAGGACACTGTCTTTGATTTAGCAAGGGCATGGCCATTCCATTTATGAAGATCATAGGCCATAACAAGAAAAAAACCGGCCAAGTGCAAGTCGGACTCACGCACAAAGGGTTCTGTACCATTATCTATAAAAACAGCAAAAATATCATGTGTGTTGTATGGGAGCCCCCTTAAATATTTATTTTATTCTGTTTTTTAGTATTTGTTGTTATAGCGGCAACAGAAATACATCATTTGTGAAAATTTCAACTGTCTAACTATCACGGTTCATGAGATGCAACCTGGTGACAGACGGACGAACAACGGAGTCTTAGTAAAAGGGCATCTGTTTTACCCTTTGGGTACGGAACCCTAATAAATGTCAAATTACACAAATACAAACTTTAATAATGGAATGAGTTGTTCAGTTAGGATACTATCTTTGATTTAGCAAGGGCATGGCCATTTCATTTATGAAGAATGTAAGCCATAATGAAAATATTAATGGCAACTTACGCAAATAACTTTAACTACAAACAAACATAGTTGATTTCAGAATGATAAAAAATGTAGACAAGGTCATAAAATAATTTTTGTGGCAATATAAACTGAATCGTATCTAATAGAGTTAAGGTGCTCCCACACCGGTGTTAAAAATGTTTACAAACATTAGTTAACATTTTCTAAACAAATGGCCGATTTTTCAATCGTCAGATAAATTTTACCCAAGGAATAAAATATGACGGTTTGATATATTTTCTATACAAAAGCTGTCAAAACGTCAAACTTATTCCCCAGATAACAGTTATCTGACGATTGAAAAATCAGCCCAAACATAAATAAAAAAATATCTGCAAAAATCTATTGAAACATTCTCTAATAATCTATATTAGACAAATTAGATTAATTATTATCTGATATTTTTATCTTTTCCTAACATTTGTTAGTGTTAGAAAATGTTTGTAAACATTTTTAACAGCAGTGTGGGAGCACCAATAAGGTTTCTTTTCTTTTTATCTACTACGTGTTATTAGTTCTATTCTAGCCAGGGTCTGCTTGAACTTCATGGTTTTCTGGATTGTACAGATCTCAAACATACAACGGGTTAGGTGATTCTAGTTGATTAAGTCCACATCACAGTATGAGGGTAAAAAAGAACTCAAAACATTAATAGAAGTATCTGTAATGGGGCTTTTACTAAATCCCCTATAACAGAATATTAGCTGACATTTGATATTTAGGTGGCATTTCAAATTCATTTTGAATTTGGGGACTTCCCCTGCCATTTTCAATGCTAACCTTAAGTAAATATTTTTTAATTCTGCTCCTAGCTACACAGTGGCTCTGCCAGATAATAATCCATAATTATCATATTCCTTTTTTTTGTCCCCAGTCGCTACAAGCATGAACGGCGTGGCCCACGAGCGTGTAGTCACTCCCCCCGACTGGGTTATTGACTACTGGCATCCTCTCGAGAAGGCTCACTACCCTGAATACTTCAAGAGACGTGAGCAACGCAAGAAGGAGTTCATCGCCATGTGGGAGAAGGAGCACGGACCCGCAGACAAGAAGGAAGAGAAGCATTGAGTGATTGTATAGTAATTGTGTAATATAGTGAATTGCGTTAATTTAGAACTTTGTTTTATTTATTGTTATGTCTCTAATGGACAGAACGCAGAATGTGCACTTCTCAAAATGTGCATTTCGTAATAGGTGCACTTCTCAGAGTGTGCACATTTCACACGAGATGACGTTGCCGAAGAGGCGATAGGTACATACATTACTATGACTGCGTGTCCACCGCACGTCCGTCATCCGAGCGCCGTCATCTCGGCCACCGAGATTGTCAGTAGGAATGGGTTCTAACAGGTAAAATCACATATCTGTTACGCCTGTTCCTGTAAATAGCAGTTCCAAAAACCTGTTACGAAATAACAGTCTGTTAAATCGTATTATTTGGGAACACACTATTGTGTGTTATCTGTTACCACGAATAGCAACGTTTAACCTGTTTTACTGTAACAGCAGGACTTCTCTTATTGAGGTGTTAAACCTATGCGAGAAAAGGAGAGCTTGTGACGGCTGTAACGGGGTGTCACAGAGTAACAGTAAAATGTTTTATCTTATTCTAAATAAGGTAACTGTCATAAGTATGAATAGAGAAAAACTTGTGACTCGTCACCTATGGGATTTTGTTAGCTCGTGGAACAGGAACTGCTTTTTCAGTTTGTTTGTCACAGTAACAGTCTGTTATCATAAGATACCTGTTTTAAATAGCTGTTACGATAAATACGCCTCACTCCTAATTGTCAGTAAACACAGTGCACAGTTCACACGGGGGCATACACTGTAGGCGTAGCTAGGCAAGGGCCTTTCGTGGTAGATCATAATTATTAATCCACGTTGCAGTAAATGTATCATATTAATCCACGTTGCAGTAAATGTAGGGAGTAAGAGTGATGCAGGCCTTTTGAAGATTTCTTATACAAACAAACACGGTTTTGTTGACCCGATTCGGTAGAATAGAATAGAATTTTATTTGCGTAAAATGTAGGTACATTACAGATGGATGGAGTAAAATATAAGTAGAGCCAAATACATTTTGCCGCAACGCGACATGCAAAGTCTTGACAATATTATACAGAATCATTCAACATTATTAGAATTAATATCAACACACAGTTACTGTGATTTCTAAGTGACTGAAATAAAAACCATTTAATAATAATTCGCATATTTTATTGTTAAAACAATTTTGTTATAGAAATATAATATCTAGTTTCGGTTCCTTGATATCTTCACATATTCGTCAATTTAACAAAGACTAGATAAAGAAATAAAAACAATAATTATTGCGTATTTAAATTCATTCCACACCTGGGGCCCAATTCTCCTAAAATAAATCTTGATAAATCACAACCGAACCAAGGCCGAACCGTTCATTCAGACTGTTCTCAATTTCAAAAGCTATCAAATTGCTTGACACACAAAATAAAATCAATCATTTTTAAAGTTTTCGAAAACAAAAACTGACTGACGGTTGTGGTTCGATTGCGTTTGGCAACAATTTATTTTAGGAGAATTAGGCCCCTGGTTATCTCGGAAGCCGACGCCAACATAGGAATAGGCTGAGCTGGTGACGGATGACTACCTAATTATAACGTATCTCTAAACATACCACCAATAATAAAAAAGTCGTGTCGGCACAACTCGTGCCGCAAGCGCTAATGAGAATGGCTCATGCCGTGGTTAAGGGCTCTTTCAAATTAGGCGATTGCTATCGGACTGTAGCCATGCCGCAGCGGTGCGGCTGTCGAGCTGTAAACGGGCGGTTGGGTTTTTTCATACAGTTGACGCGGCCTGAGAGGAGTGCGTCGTCAGTACCGCGCACGCACGGCAGCAGGTCGGGCGTCACACTGCTCTCTCGTCGCATCAACTCATCAACTGCCCCACGATTCAGAACCTTCTCGATAAGGGGCCGTCCATTAATTACGTCACACGAATTTCATGATTTTTTGACCCCCCCCCCCCCGTCCTTCTCACAGCTGGTCACATTTGTGGGACTCCCCCCTCCCTAGTGTGACGACATATTTTGCAATTTTACATCTAGAAATTATTAAATTAAAACCGCAAATCCGAAATTAGTTTTATTTCCATTTAATTCTTAGATATATTAGATTTTGAAATGTGACGTCATGAAATTTAGGACCCCTCCCACCCCTTGTCACACTTCGTCGACCCCCTCTCCCCACCCCCTTAACGTGTGATGTAATTTATGGATGGCCCCTAAGCAGTGATCGACCGATTCATTGTTGTCTCGTTCCGTCTACTATTCTCATGACGGGAGAAAAAGAGATAGCTTACCGAATCGTTCGACAACTGAGTAATCGATCCGTTCTGAATCAGGGGGCTGGACAGACCCAGTTGCGTTGTGACGCATTCTTGAAGAGGTCGAAGTCCAACAGTGGATTGCGGAAGACTGTCTGTGGTGGGGGCCTTTAAAACTTAATTTGCGCCTGTTTAACTATATGTGGTAATTGGTAAAACACAAACAACCTTTTAAGGGGTCATTGTACCTACTCACCATTATGAACAACTTTTGACGCCGGATACTAAATGTTACAAAGACAAAAAGTCAATGGGCAACATAGTCCTAGTGTCAAAATGTACAAATGTCTTAATGTATTATGAATGTGCAAATGACAAAAAATAATTGTGACATAATGCGTAAGGGTCTAATTG
This sequence comes from Amphipyra tragopoginis, assembly GCA_905220435.1. Classification (NCBI taxonomy): domain Eukaryota; kingdom Metazoa; phylum Arthropoda; class Insecta; order Lepidoptera; family Noctuidae; genus Amphipyra; species Amphipyra tragopoginis. The sequence goes on from HG992011.1 coordinate 11,891,126, forward strand.
TTAGATTGTCAAAATGTACAAAAGATAAAACACAATTGTGCCAAAATGCATCGTGGTCCAATTGTCACACAGTCAGTATTCGAACCCGCAAACCTGGGCTTCGAAGGTACGATCACTAACGACTGAGCCTACATACACCTATCTGCTACTTGTTATCAACATAATTCTCTGCACTGGATATCTAATTAAAATCTCTTCTCTATCTAATCTCTTTGAGTATAAATACTTCTTGAAAGTCCGGTATCCTTGAAAAAGATGATTGAAATGTCATTTCATTTGTTCTATCATAGCGGCATTTGAGCAAAATGACATTTTGGCACTGGGCAATTTGTACAATTGAACATTACAGCTTTAATGTATTCTATCATAGCGGCATTTGGGCAAAATGACATTTTGGCACTAGGCAATTTGTACATTTTGACACTAGGACTATGTTGCCCATTGACTTTTTGTCTTTGTAACATTTAGTATCCGGCGTCCAACTTTTACTATGGGACCAAAACTGAAATCGAGAAAAAAACAGCTGTTCCCTACTATGTACTATGTTCGCATTACTCGTCAAAATGTAGGGAACAGCTGACTTTTTTTTCGCGATTTCTGGTCCCATAGTAAAAGTAGTTAAGAGGTTGTTAGTGTTTTACCAATCACCTTGTATAATTGTAAATATTTATTTGGTTGGAACATAAAAAAACAATGTTACAGTCTTATTAACACAAAAAATAAAGGGAAGGTTCAAGTGGAGTTAAATATTATAAAATGAAAAGTTAAAATATACATTAAAACTATCTATAGTTCGTTCCATCCACGAAGACGCGCCCCACTCCTTTTTGTGGTCGGTAGCCGCGTGGTGCGTATGTACACATCTCTTATTATTATCTGATATTAGTATGCGTATGCACACATCTAACTATTGCGTGGCGATACATTATTATTTTTCTATTGGTCTGATGTAGGTGGTCCTAGGGGACCGTTTCTACGTAACCGGGCAGTTATTGGCGAGACCTGAAGGGTCTCCAGCCAATGGTGGGGAAGTAAAATACTTAAGCTAAGCTAACTACTTGTACTACACTAACAGCATGACTACCTGCAACAACAGCACTAAGGGCGACCCCTAGTGGGGGATTCGGACCTCGGCTTAGGGCGTTGCTGGCGGGGGCTTGGTGTGGGGGACAGCTTGATGAGTGCTGAATTATCGGTGTGAATGGCGATACAACTAATACAATAGCAATTTATAATGCACACTTTTGCACTGTAGCGATTGAAACAAAGAGTGGGGCGCATCATCGTGGATGGAACTATCTGTACCTACAACAAAAATGGGAAACAAGACTTATATGTAACAAAAGGTAACATCTTTATTATGTCTTAATATTTTATTTCATAGACAATCATTAAATATAATTAGTATTTTCAATTTTACGCTTTCTTTCAAAACCGCAGCAGTTTCAGAGAATCGCAATTTTTTAGATAGGTTCCCATTTTCAAACAATTCGTTGATTAATGAATAATGATATACAATATGCAAGATTTTGTTATTTAATTAAATAATTATTATTTACTGTCAGTAAAATATATACTGTTCAACGCACGATTTAGTTAGAGCTAACCAAATATTGATTCCGCTGACAGAATAATAATTTCATTGAACAATTAATTAGTTCCCATTATGAATTAGCTAAAGGGGACAGACTGCGATACATAGACACGATCTCGGTAGATGTATCAAAGTATTCAAACTACATTTTGCAGAAGGAATGCAGTTCATCTGTATACACGTTTATTTATTACTTTGAAGGAATAAACTCTAACCCTTCGTTTACACCTAAAAACAAGTTGTAAACAAATTGTTTAAAGATCTTTTTAAAAGAAGTACCTACTGATTTTTAACGCATAATGAACTTTTATAAAATAGGTATTTTAATCAAGCATTTTAAAATCTACATACACGTTTGCACTTAAAGTAAGCATTAGCAATATTTTTTTCGAAACAAAACTGTTACACAGGTAGAATACATGTTTCAAACCGTGTGGTGTAAACGAGGGGTTAGAACGTCCAACATGAGTCACTGCCATCATGAGGCAGTCCCAACAAATTCAATGAGCAAATTTCTATTCAACCAGTATTATAGAATCCCACTATAAAGTTAATATACCTAAATTACCAACGAATTCTAGGTAGGTACCTTAAATCAACACAAAATACAACGCGTTTTACAGCCGTTTTCAATAACCTATCTATCGGTGATTTCGCCTACTAGAGATAGAAATTTGACATAAGCTCCATAGAAGCAATGTCAAATTTCTATCTTTAATAAGACAAACCGCCGATAGATAGGATATTGAAAATGGCGGTTAGAAAACAATAGGTACGTCTTTAATGCCCATCACAAAATTGACGATACTTAATTTAACTTTATAGTAATGATTCTTCCATATCGTTCAATTTTCAAGTTGTGATCGTAGGTATTTTACTTAGGATCGATTTTTCAATCGTCGGATAACTCCTAGCTGAGAAATAAATATAACGGTTTGACATATTTTCTATACAAAAGCTGTCAAAATCATCAAAATTATTCCTCAGTTAACAGCCTTGATGATTGATAAATCAGCACTTATTTAGACAAATTCTTGTACCGGCTTCCCACGCGGCGTGATATCGCGCACCGCGACGGACGTGTTCGCACCGACGCACCATGGGAAGAGACTCGTCCGTGGTAACGCGGACGAGTGCGGAGCGGTGCGCCGTATCCACATCACACACCCTCATAATGTGGCTTCCCACGGTGCGTGATTTTACGGATGATACCACGCACAGCCGGTGCGCGCTACCACGCACCGTGGGAAGCCAGCTTTACATTTCTCTAATTAAAACCTTCACCAACATTCTATAAACCAAAAACAGTCTGTAAATGAGCTGTCTTCGGCACATTTTTCGATCAATCTGTAAAATGTAGCCAAATGTCATGGTAAGCTACGGATAGGTTAGTCTTCTGTTTGTAAAAGCTAAAGATTTTATTTCATATTTGACAATTTATAATTAAATAATATTCATTTTCTTTAGCCTCCTCTCACGATAAAAAATGAAAATGGGGTGAGATTCGATACATATTTCTGAACAACTCCAAGCTCTCCAAGCTCTTAATCAATAACAAAAATACCATTTGTTATACTTGAGCCATTACAAACGTGCGAACTGAGTTATAAATCATTTTTATCGGACCTCTCGCTCGCACTTACAGGTGTTATGGAATTGCCCTGGTGTTGTGTGTAACAGTAAAAAAGGCTTTGTCAATAGTCGATAAAAGGTATTAAGGGTGAGAGGTTAAGGCAACGACTATATAGCCCATGGTCGTTGGGTTAAGGAAATAATGCAAAATATTGTTTAGGATGTGTTTTTTTATTATCGATAACAACTTGCGCAGCATTGTCACATTCCTTTAACGTAATGATTTATGACTCAGTTCGCACGTTTGTAATGGCTCAAGTATAGTTGACATAAAGATTAAAGAGAAAATAAAAAAAAGTCGGAGTAAGCACTGGAAAAGAAAAAACAAAGGTTTTTTAGTATGTCCATATATTTTGCAAAAACGGATAAACCTTGACTGTGTGGCCATGAGGTTAGTTTTGTTGTCGGGAGCTATCCTGAGTGGACTCTGCTTCGCTTGACAACAGAAATAAGCAGTCAAATAGATTCCCCTACGGTTACAAAGATTTGTATAGTCCCAACCTAAAAAAAAAGGTTCGCTGTCGGTGTGGGTCGTGCGCATGTATTTACAGAACTTGATACCAACGCATTTAGCATGCGTCCTTAAACAACAAAAAACCTAAGACATTACAAACATTGTCTTTGCCTGCAAAATATAGCCGTAGTAACACCATAATCACAACTTTAAAACCGGGACACAGTCCATATATCTAACATCAAAGTCTCTCACTAAAAACGTTGTTCCATCAGTTTCCTCCGAGAGTCTGTCCGCGGCCCCAGTTGTGTCCGCCGAATACTGTCCCGCCCGGCCTCGTGGGCACCCTAGCCTGAGGCGCTGTTCCGAAACCACCCACGTACCTTGTGTCGGGGAATATCTGTTTCCTAGTGATAAAAGAACAAATGTATGATTAGCACTGATGGGGTAAATGTAAGTTTTATGTATCAGCCTCCTGATTCAGATATATTCGCTTAGGGCGTATACATAAAGGAAGCAGGTAACCAGCACCGACCAACCAGCGCTTATCGGAACTGGTCCGTGCAGGTAACCGCTATATAAAGAAAGCGGGTAGAAGCAGGGGGCTGGCTGTACAAACAAAAATACGCGTTATTCCCTTGCAAATACAGCAACAAATGACTGCCTATTAGCGCTGATCGGAGCAGGTCGGAACTTATCGGCGACGTTCAGAGCTTGTCGGAGCTGGTTCGCCACACAGTATAGAGACTACCTGCGCCAACTAACTGTGCCGACCAGCACCGACAAGCGCTGGCAGATCGGCGCCGGCAACCCGCTTTCTACGTGTATACGCACTTAGTCAGTTCCAAGTACCTAGTGACCACGCTTGCCATTTGTGACCAATATCGTATATTGTGATAACTTTACGGGATCGGCGGTCCTTGCGGACCGTTTCTACATAAGCGGGCAGTTATTGAGAGAGATATACGAGACATTAAGGATCTCAAGCCAAATCGGCAAGTTTAGCGTTTTGCATTTTGAGGAAGTCTATGTTTAATGGTTGAGTTTAAAATTATGGAATGATAACATAATTACTTTCAGAAATTAAGCATGATCTTAGAATAATTTAAGTATGTCATGGTTCTTATGATTTCTAGCAAATTGATTTAGATGGATTTTTGTATACCCATTTCTTATTCACATATATTTAGTTCATAACCAAACATTTGATATAAAAATGTATACTTACAAGAAATTAGGCGGCGTGAGTAGAGCGGGTCCACCGAACTCCTGTGGGTATTTGAAGAGCAGGAAGAACGCTAGGTGACCAATGAGGATACCAAGGAGCTCCATTACACCTCTGCAACAATTATAACACAAGTTTAATACATCAACATGTGCTCTCACAATGTTGGGGTCGGTTTCCAATCTAACCCTCAGAGATATTGTTGAGATGAGACTACATACTTATTATAATCTGATCTCCTACCCCTTTAGTCGAGATATTAACACATTTTTATCCATACAACCGACATAACACTACAATAGTCGATTGGAATTAGAGAAATTCGGTTTTATTATGAAATAAATAAAAATAGAAAAAGGAAAAATAAATTGCTACGTCATTTCTGTAGTTGCAGATGTTGCAACGTCCTGTATATTATGTATTCGTTGTATTGAAAGACGGACAGCCCCCCGATTCACAACATTTTCGATAAGCAGTTGTCGACCGAGTCAGGTTTGTATCTCGTTTCTTCTACGATTCTCGTCACGAGAAGATATAACAAACCGATTCATTCGACAACTGACTAATCGAAAACGTTCTGAATCGGGAGGCAGGACCATTATCTAGCAATGTCACAATGCGCAGCACGCTATCAATAATACAATTAAAGAAGAAATATAATATATTTTTTACTTGAAAACACGATAAATCATTTTGATTGAACTGTTGTTACTAAATCAATAATCTTTTGTTGGCAATCTGTTTTACTTACAGTACGCGTAAAATAAGTTTGCCCCTCTGAAACCAGGCTTTGAGCGTTCTGTTCCTCACTGTAGAGAGGCAAAGTTATTTGACACTTACTGTAAATAACAATGATTGCGTATAGAACGTACTACGTCACGCAAATTGCATAAATAGTTTACGACAGTTAAACATACCATTTTCAATCAAGTTGTATGCCTAGTTCTACTGTTATCGATGTTCCCGGAACTTATTGATGGTTGTTGGGCATCTGACATACCCACGATACATTACAAATATTTGACGGACTTTGTCACTCGCTCTTATCTTATGGACAACATGTATGAGTACAAGCGTTTGACGAGCCTGGATACGTGTCTTGTCACAGTGTATTGTATAATGCTGTTGCCGTACTTGCGCCTATCGTCACGAAGCTTCGCACAATGATACGACACACGCATTTGTAACCAACAATTATCGGCTATCGTCGCTATAGTTCGGGCTGCGGACAAGTTATCGCTCGGTGGGCGATGCAACAAAGGGTTTTAGCGCGCTAAATATTTTGCTGCGTGGTAGGACTAGCGTTGTTCATTTCGACTGTTGTTCTCGGACTGATTAGACGCTCTGTCTAAATAATGTGAAGCGACGAAATGGTGTTAGAATCTTTACACAGTTTTGAAGCTGAGCCCATCAATGGCAGCTTTCAATAAATGCATGAAGTAATTTTAAGTACACATGTAGAACTAAAGAAAGTCGTCCCTAGTCAAAACGTCTGGAAATTGTACTACGGCCATCTTGGATTATTTCACGATAATACAAAGTTTAAAATTACAAAGGCGTTAATGTGACCACCGCATTAGCGCTGTAACTTTTAATGAGCAAAACATACGAAGCTTCGGCACGCACTGCGTCGTGACGACAGACGCAGATACGCAGATGCGGCCGAAGCATAAGTTTTTAAATGAATAGCGAATTGCGACACAGTTGTCCGCTTCATGATTTGCGATAACCTCAATATTTCGTTACCAAACTATGTTCCTACTATGTGCTATTTAGACCCAGTATTTTTTTATACAAAGAACAAAGGCAGCAATCTATTAGGCCGGTTTTAGTGCTCGACCGACCGTCGGTGCGTACCATCGTTCCTGACGATACGCATAACCGATCGTCAGTTTTTAACGTTCAGTGCTCTCCTGACCAACCAAACTGGCCGGACTGGTACAGTCACAAACACGTACACGAAATGAACGCGTTTACAAATTGTTTAATTGCTGCTTACTATCTTCGTAAACGTATAAGGAACAGAAGACGTAGATACCACGTACACCCAATCGTCGCTCAAAGAGCACTTCAAGGGGAATTTACTACTTTATATTCATTATTGCACGAAGATGAAGAAATTTTTTTTTATTACTTTAGAATGTCGATCAAAAGTTTTGACGAATTATCAGTGAATTGAATTATTAGTAGGTAGGCCAGACGAGCGCGGGTAGCGGTCGGTGAAGTGGGAGGGGCAGTCATCGGCAAACCTTCTGCGCGCGACTAGTAGTAGGTTTCATTCTTTTTACGATGATACGCGCATCCGTACGGTCGGTCCACCGATCGGCGTAGCACTGAACGCGTTAATATGTATCCATAGCGTGTCGGTCGACCGACGGCACGCATGCGGACGCGCTTGACCTACGGTCCTCGTACGCAGTGCGTAGCAATATAAGCGTGCGTACTGTCGGTCGAGCACTGTCACGACTTGTGAATTTTCATACAAATGACAAGCGCGACCGACGTACGCACCGACGGTCGGTCAAGCACTAAAACCGGCCTTACTATTCTGTTTCCATCTTCGATTTTCAATTGATCACTAGTTTGTCGTGGTGGCTGTGAGCCAATGCCGTCTGTATGAAATGAGGTGGATTTTCGTTCTGTGCTGTGACTAAAAGGACCGGCGTTGTATGATCTGCTGAATTGATAGATGGACCCAACCATTAGTTGTTTAAACTCACCCTCCGCTGATGACGAGGTTGAAAGCGAGCAGTACCCACGGCAGGTACATCGCCTTGAATCTCGTACCAAACCAGAATGATACGATCACATCCTTGTTCAGCTGGCACCATACGTACAGCACTGAGAGGACCATGGGGTCCATTAGGATCTGGAACAGATGAAGCAGTTACAATTTATGGTAGATGACAACCATGCTGGCTAGCCAGCACGAAAACGTGATGTCTGCCACAGAAAACAAATTTTCTGAAGGTCGAACACCCGAACGCGCTGAATCTGGTGACGTCATCAGCACTGCATCGCATTTACTTATTTCAAACGGAATGAATGTGTGCTATGGAACTTGCAATTGCAACTGATTCAGCCAGCCAGCAGAATGCGGCTGATGTCTTCAGAATCGCGCCGTACGCATCGAACACGGCGAATCGGATGACGTCTTCGAACACGCCGAATTGGATGACGTCATCCAACACGCCGAATCGGATGACGTCATCCAACACGCTGAATCCGATGACGTCATCCAACACGCTGATTCGGATGACGTCATCCACGCGCTTGGTTCGAATTCTACCTGCAGCATTTTACTGAAATGCGGCGCTTGTGCTAGAGATAGGTGAGCGGTATTGCATAGGTTTACATACAAAGAATTATCGTTTTCTGTGGCATGTGTGTTTCCTACTGCAATTACTTTGGTCTACCATTTTTACTATACTCACAGGCAAGCTAACAAGCAGTCCGATGATCACACAACAGGCCCAGTTAAACAGCAGCATATAGAAGTAGTCTGCAGGCTTGCCTGCAAACATGCCTGTCTCAAGCCTCTGCGAGTAGTTGTACAGGAAGTAGCAGTTGATTAGGAAATGGAACCCTGTGCCTGGACTTATTGGGTAGAAGAATAGAGCTGTTAGTGGTCTCCATATCTGTGGAACAAAAGAGAAACAGATGTTAATTTTGGTAGTTAATTTTTTTACCATCTATCTTTTAATTTTTGAATATCGCAATACCTAAGCAGGTTTATGTGTAGAAGTAGATAGAAAAATACTGCAGAGTTTTTTTTAAGGTTTCTATTATTAATTGTCTCTGAATAAGACGTTGCAAAACTTTGTGATTGTGAGTGATTGACTGATTAATCGCCAATCTCCCAGTGCTGCGGATCAGTGGTGGCATCTATTATATCTATGATTGGGCATGTGATGCTAAGGAATGAGGAACATGTTGTGAGGAAAGTTTTGAGTATGAATATGGATGGTTATAAGAGGAGAGGAAGACCAAAGAAACGATGGATGGATAATGTAAAAGATGATATGACTAGAAAGAGGGTGACTACTGAGATGATGGCTAATAGAGATGTATGGAAGAAAAATACAGGATGATGGTGATGTGTCTGAATGGCAAAAGGGGCCAGCTGAAAATCAGTGCTGTTGCACTAGCACAACGAATACTGAGCTGGACCTCTTGTTACACATTCTAATTTGTTTAATATTATAATTATGTGTATGTAACTTGTGTATGTGTGACAAAAATAAATGGTTTAAATGGTCTATGATTCCGATTTTAAATCAGTTAATAGCTAGTTGTAACTGCATTTTGGAATTAGAATGCAGTCCACTTATACATATGTATACAGTATTATCAGAACATTTAAATTTATTGAAGCATTTTTATTTGGATTTTATCGTTCCATCACATTTTATGAGGTTTTGATAGCATTCAGTTCTACATGACTGCTGTGATATGATGTGTTAAGCACATTATTATTGTTACTAAATAACACACAACTTTAATTCAGTATTATATATTGAGTTTGTGGTAGGAATTGTGTCCATTGCTTCACTGCTACTTTGTTGGTACTATACATGAGTGGGGTAACGGATGCTATTTTTTTCAGTGTTAGATAAGAACAATTTTAGTAGATAAATGAGGTTTTAGCATTGTTGCCACAATTTATAAATAATGACCAATGAATAATGAAAGTTCATGATAGTTATGGAGGCAAGGTGACACAGACTGAAATTTCACTGTAAATGGTGCAATGTATGAATAGTAGAAAAATCTAATAATTTTAGAGAGATACTAATGAGTCAACTGCCTTGTTGGTCTAGTGGTTGCAAACATGACTGCTGAACATAAGGTCCAGGGTTCGATTCCCCGGTTGGGCACATAGTTATTGGGTTTTTCCGTGAGAAAATTCCCGATAGCAGCCCAGAATCTGGATTTGTGCCTGGTTGATGGCAATAGGCTCGCCTCCTATTACATGTGACTTAAACATAACGGCGAAATGATGGTGTACTATACACCTCTGCCCAACCCTTCGGGGAATAAAGGCGTGTTGTTATAAAAACAGTAATGTCTCAAATCTTACCTGGAACTTGTGAACTAAGGGGTAGTAGTCAAGCACTAAGTAGTAATAGTTTAGCAGTCCAAACCGGCCCAATATACTGAGCCCTATCGTCAGAGTCAACCAGTAACGAGTGAAGAACGGTACACTATTGTACCAATCCCGAAATTCAGACATTTTAGTATGTAAACACAAACAAGTAGGTCACTGAGGAAACAGGTTACAAGGAGTTTAATACAATACTAAGACCACGAAACTTAGCGATCGTTTGACCACAAATATATACTAATGACGAAATTATTAACAATATATTGTAGGTACACGTGTACTAAAAGAATTTGTCTAGAAAATTCAACCAACAAGAGGATGATTTGTTGTTTTTGACAGTTTGCACTGGTGTTGCTAGCAGCAAGCAAAGATAACATTGTTTTATTTAAAAACAATTTGAAAAATGTGTGAATATTTTTAATTATAACATATTTTGCTGCATGAAATTGTTATAACCATAACAATTTTTATATTAATTTTAATTATGTAGACTCCGATCTTGTTCCACTTTCAATTGTTACTGTTTTAGGACTGAATGGATTGTATTACTCTTTGACAGTGACAGCTGACACTGACAGTGACAGATTTAACGATCATTGCTTTTACCTTTTTGTTTTGATTTGAAAGATTTTCGCTTGAATTTCTTCTACCTATAAAAAATTGAGTTGACGAGAATGAGAGTTTTACTGAAAAGATTAATAACTGCAACTAATTTACCGATTAGAAGAAACTATGCAGTACGTTTTAGTTCCACTGAACCTGATAAAAAGGAGAAGCAGGAACAAAAGGAACCGGAGACTATAGAAATAACAAAACAAAGTAAGGTTATATTTATAATTTAATGCGGCTTCATAGTGTGGCTTCTAGTTACGGCCCTGCAAAAAGGTTTTTGGTTTTGCTTCTTATCCTGATTACCCATATTATTACTGTTCCTGTAATGTCTTCATATTTCTACATAATGCAAAAGAAAAAAAAAAATAGTAGCCCACCAGCATCGGGAACAAGGTACAAGCTGCCGGCAGTCAGGGCTTTAGAGAGAGGAACTTCCTAACAATATGCGCTGTGTCTGAAGTACCACTTTCTGTATCAGGCCTTTGATCTAGCCTGCCAATGACAGCCTAATCAGATGTTGGTTGAGGCTCTTGGCTATTACACCATTGGCCGTGACTACTATGCATATGTCATATGACACACAAGGACTGCTGAATCATGGCAACAATGTTGTGTGCCAAATCTTTCTCATTATTATTTTTATTCTGGAAATGATCAAGAATGTGATTTTACACTTACATAGTGTATGAGCACTTGCTTGCTAATACATGTGATAAGTTGAGATGGAAGAAAACTAATCTTGCTGACTTCTTGATAAAGTTTATTAATTGTAAAAGCGTGTTCACAATAATACGGTCGAAAGTGTACTCAATAATTTAAGTAATTATATCAGTTTACATTAGTAAAAATGCTTATGCTAGCGCACTTAATAAATGTGCGATGTTAACGATTACGAATGCGATGTACGACCACATAGCATCATTTCATTCTCCTGCCCTTATCCCAATTTATTTGGGGTCGGCGCAACATGTCTTTTTCTTCTATACTTCTCTATTAGTCGTCATCTCAGTAGTCACCCCCTTTCTAACCATATCATCACTCACACATTCCATCCATCGTTTCTTTGGTCTTCCCCTACTCTTATAGCCATCGACATTCATTCTCAAAACTCTCCTCACTACGTTTTCCTCATTTCTCCGTAACACGCAGCATAGCATGTAACAAAAAAATAAAAATAAGTATCTACCCACATGTAACATAACATAATAATATTTTCTCTCAGATATTGTAGTTGAAAAGTTCGGAGCGATCACTACGTTGAACATAGACCGTCAGACAACACGCAACAGCCTTGATGTAGCCACTCTTCAAGAAATGACAGCTGTCATCAATGAATTTGATAATGATCCGAAAGCCAAAGTCTTGGTGTTCAACGGAGAAGGTGGCACTTTCTGTTCAGGGTTCAATATGGACGAAATAGTCAAGACCGGATACAATAATCTGAAGGATGCAGCGGTAAGTTACGTTACTAAATTATTAAAAAAAAGAGAGGCTTATGACTTATGAAATGTGTTACGGATAGCATGCACCGATGTTCTGAAGTGATAGATCAATAAATTCAACAGAAACGACGACACGTTTGGTGCAGTGGCTAAGCGATTGGCTTCTGCGCTACGGGTCGTGGGTTCGATTCCCACACGGAACAAAAATTTGTATGGCCTACAGATGGTTGTTCCGGGTCTGGGCGTTTGTTTGTGAGATTTGTGTCTGTAAACGCACCCACGATACAAGAGAAATCTTAGTGTGGGGCAACGTTTTTTTAAAAAAAGAAAGAAAAAAAAGAAAACACTGCGTTAAGTATGATTCGGGTACAGAGCGATAAATCCTCATAAAAATCAGTGGTCGGATTTCCATCGGATATAATAAAGTTATTCAGTGCCTGATGAAACACTGTGCGGATAGGATGTGAAATGATTTTCAGATTATTGCCCATAACTATATGTCTCTATATACAAACAACGGTATTTCGCGGCAAACTCAGAGTGAATGCAAAGATTATCTAAACGGTTTTTTCCACATATTTACACATGTTCCGCATCACAAATCTTTATTTCCAACTTTGTGGCTTTATGCTCTTTAATGAATAGAGTTATTTAGTGTCCGACCGAAGGTTCGGTTTCGGTTTCGGCCAGTTTCGGCCAAAAAATCTTGTTTCGGCTACAGTTTCGGTTTCGGCCAAAAATCAGCCGAAAGTTCGGCCACGCCGAAACTCAATTTTCGTGAATTGTCACGTGTCTTCCGGCTAACTTCGGCTGAGTTCGGGACTCGTGTGTGGTTGTCAGCTGAGTTCGCTGGTCGGCGTGCGGCGTGGTTGTGTTGTATTTGTGATTTTGTTTGTTGATTTTTGACAAAGTTTACAGAATTTAGTACAATTTATTGTAATTTTTGTTGAGACTGATAATTAAGTAAATAATTCTTTAAGTACCAACTATCAAATACAAGATCTCAATGTCAATAAATAATAAATTAATCTTTACGACATTCAACACAAATACTCAATTAAGAAGTCTGTACTTTACGTTTATGTGTTGATTTCTGACAAGAAGTCTAAGATTTTTTTTGATGTTATATTATTAATGTAGTTTATCATAAATGAATAAACTACCTATTTTCGTTACATATTTCCAATATTGTCTTTCATTTCATTTAACACGAGAAAACTGTCTCTATATGTGTAAAAAAGATACTAGATTTCATTATACAAGGTGGGGCAAAAGTTATCACCCGATGTTCATCATCATCATCATTCAGCCGAAAGACGTCCACTGCTGGACATAGGCCTCCCCCAAGCATCGCCACATTGACCGGTCCCGTGCTTCTCACATCCAGCGGTTTCCCGCGACCTTCACCAGATCATCGGTCCACCTTGTGGTCGCCTACCCATGCTGCGTCTTCCGGTACGCGGTCGCTACTCCAGAACCTTTCGGCCCCATCGGCCATCCGTTTTGCGAGCAATGTGCCCCGCCCAATGCCACTTAAGTTTGGCAATTCTTTGAGCTATGTCGGTTTCCTTGGTTCTCCTGCGGATCTCATCATTTCTGATATGATTGCCCTTTGGGTGACCTTGAGCCTTCTTATGAGGCCCATCGTGAGCGACCACGTTTCAATGCCGTATGTAATCACTGGAAACACGCACTGGTCAAAGACTTTCGTCTTGAGACACTCCTGTTGGAACCACAAATCCTCCAGTCCCAATTCATTCAACTGAGGAAGGAAAAAGTCGTTGATCATGGCTCTGTAGCGCTCACCGTCCACAGTAACGGAAAGGCCAGTGACATTCTCGAAAAAAAATGGAAAATGCCATGAAACGAGCCCGTATCCGTTCGATCCGATCATCAATTCGGCGGCCACTTGACCGATATCATTTTCTCGACTTAATGGAAAAAAAAATCTAATACATTAAATAAACATAATCCACAAGTAGAACCAAACATATTCATTCCTAAAAAAAATTACAGCAAAACAACATTGGGTGATTACTTTTGCCCCACCTTGTACAATAGAATAGAATTTTTTACATGTCTAAAAAGGTTCGGTTTCGGTTTCGGTTTCGGCCGAAACTGAGACCGGCGCCGAAGATTCGGTTTCGGTTTCTGTTTCGGCTAAAAATCCTGTTTCGGTCGGACACTAGAGTTATTGATGATGATGACCATGAGATAACACAATCACCCATACTGCGAAGTCTCACCGCGCTAAATGCCCTCCTGGACGCCAGACCGAATTTTGATGTGTTTGCGGATGAATGGAGGGTGATTTTGTCGGAATACCTGGAGTAATACGAGAGGAATGCATCATGAATGTTTTGAATGCTCTTTTTATTTGTTTTATATGTATAACTAACAATTTTAATACATAAACTCACGCCTGTAGTCCCCGAAGGGTTGGCAGAGGTGTATAGTACACCCACATTTCGTCGTTATGTTTTTACGTCTCATGTAATAGGGGGCGAGCCTATTGCCATCGACCGGGCACAAATCCAGACTCCAGGCTGCTACTGAGAAATTCCACACGGAAAAACCCAATGACACTTTGCCTGACCTAACCGACCTGACCGAATCGAACCCAGGACCTCACGCTTAACAGTCGCGCTTGCGACCGCTTCAAGAACGAGGCAGTCATCATCGCGGCAGTCGGGAAATCCTCATGGATACCCTTCGCCCGGGGAAGGCAAAGGGTTATGCCGGACTCTGACCGGCTTAAAACCCACGATGTATCTTCTCCTGACCCTTGGCCGCGGTCGCCGGATTCGCAGTTGCATGCACCGCTACCTCGGCAGACCTCGGTCCGCCACGCCCAGGCGACCTCTCCTACTGTGAGGCCTAGCCCCACGTCCTCCTGAGAGGCGCGCGCGGAACACTGCGCGCCGCCTTCTCGGAACACTGTGCGCCGCCTTCTCGGCCCTGTTACTGGTCGGGCAAGGGGTCTCCTAATCAGGCCACATACCACGGTGGTCGTAGAGAGTCGCGCGCCCTCCGGTGCCCGATGCGTCTGGTGCGGGAAGGGAGAGTGGCAGCCGCCTCTCTCTCCATCTTTTGTCGCCATCACCTCCTCGCAGAACGAGGCGACGGCTTCCCACGCAGTCTCGCTCCCGACCATGGACAAAACCACGGCCGAAAGCGAGAGGATTACCGCTAATACTACCGTAACTTTGAGGGACTTTGATCTACTTACATTTTATTTTAGATGCGTCTTGATCGGCGTCCACTTTGCGACAAGGTAACGATAGCGGCGGTGTCAGGGTATGCTGTCGGGGAAGGCTTCGAGCTGGCTCTGTCATGTGACCTGCGTGTTATTGAGGATACAGCCGTCCTGGGGTTTCTCGGGAGGAGGTTCGGTAAGTCATCATCTATTATTATCCGCCTTGTATGACATTCAACTACGAATTCAATAAAATTAAAAAAAATAACAGTTACAGGCGTCACAAAAATAAATGAATTCTCCCAGTACCTAGAATAGAAATGTTTTGAAATAGTCCACAGTAGCTTATTAGATTGTATAAAGGACACAAAAACAAAAAAAAAATTTAAAGTGAAACTAAAGCGCAAATTGTGAGAGAAATGTTATTATACTATCAAAGAATTTGTGGAAGATAAATTAAAAAAATACTTACCTACTATGTAGGTATGTCAATTATAAATAAAAAATAAGAAAATTACGTCTAATAATTACGTCCCTACGTATGCAATAATTTACCTATAAATCTAAGTAATAGAATGTTGATGTAATCGCCAATCTAACCTAATTTTAATGTGATGTTAATTTTCCTAATAATAATTTAATAACTTATCAGTACTATTATTATATGCCTTGCCCTTATTACAGGGTCTATGTATGTTTGGAATAACTATTCTATAAGTTTTCTGTAAACTATAGTGTGCAGTAAATAAATAAACATTCGTTACGTACTGTCAATACATATAAATTATGACTGTCTTAAATATTCGTATGAATACCGGGAACGATCGCTTAACTTGCCCACTGAGGCACACATTGGTCACAATGTGTAAAGATGATGCGATGCGATCGCAGTATGGTTGTTAAAGTACTCAGAGAACTCTACTGCCCATCCTCTAGAGAATCTTTCCGTTTATTTCTTCTAAACTACTAAATGGATTTTGATGCGGTTTTCATCTTAATTTACGTAATTTTTTCCAGAAGGTTTTCAGCTATAAAACGTACCCGAGCGACGCTGGGGCGTGTTACTAGTGTTATATAAATTGCAGGTGTCCCACAATCCATATCTGGAGCTCATAAGTTGACGGCGCTGGTAGGCTTGTCGCCAGCGCTAGACCTGCTCATCACCGGCCGACTGATCACAGGAGTCGATGCCCACCGGCTAGGACTGGCTTGTAAACTCACTTCCACAGGAACAGGTGAGTGTGTGACAATACATAAAATTTATATTCGGAATCCTGCATAGGCGTCGCCAAAATTAGAAACCTATTAGAAATCAAAAATATCTCGATTCATTATCTCGTGCCGAGACAATATATGCCATACATTATCTTGTCTCGGGGCGAGATAATTCGACGGCAAAATTATGTCGCGTTGCACATGTTCGGGAAGTCCCATAAACATTTAATTTTGTTGCGAATTTCTTAGGTAACGTTCGCAATCAAAACTCTAAAGTCCTTCCAAAATCAAATTCTGGCCATTCCTGTGTCATATTTATCAAGTCCACTCCGAGATATTGGCCTCTCCCGACACTGAAAGTTGGGCTTATCTTCATTATAGTCTCAAGATTAGGGGTGGGCAAACTACAGCCCGCTAACCCTCCCTTTTAGAGAAAGAGTATATTGGCAATATATTTTTGCAGCCTCGTCGACAAATAGGTATTAAATAAATATAGATAATTATAAAATGCCATAACAAATAGCCGTAATTATTAATTTGAGCCAAAATTGTTAGTTTCGGCAAAAGAAAATGCGTTTTTTTAAATTCTGTCCCCCTCTTGTTTTTTTGCATTTATCTGGCCACTGATGAAAAAAAATTTCAGACCCGTGCCCTAGATAAACATTTTACCTTTATCGACACCTATGATGCAGTGGCATAGAAAAGAGAAGTGACTTAAAAAATATTTGAAACATTCCAGCTTTGGGCGAATCAATGAAGCTAGCCAAATCTCTGGTGAAGTTCCCGGATAACGCGATGATAATGGACAAGTTAGCCGCTGTCAACTCACAACTGAACCCAAACAGTGACGACAGTATGAGAGACGAGGCCGTCATGAACAGTCTACTTGGAAATGCTATCGAAGATATGAAAGTAGGCGCCGTAAAGTTCCAACAAGGTTGGTATCATATTCTTTGATGTTGGTATGATACAATCGCTGTTTAATTTTTAATGGAAAGTTGTCGTTTTGTTATTTTATGTAAAATATTATGAACATCTTTGAGACGTCTTTTTTTGTTCGCGATTACTTTTAAAACGATACAGTTTACGGATTCTGGAAAATTATAAACAGTTGAGTACATATTGAGTTGACGACACATTTGGTGCAGTGGGTGAGCGATTGGCTTCTGCGCTACGGGTCGTGGATTCGATTCCCATATGGAACAAAAATTTGTATGGCCTACAGATAGTTGTTTCGGGTCTGGGCGTTTCTGTATGTGAGATTTGTGTCTGTAAACGCACCCACGATACAGGAGAAATACCAGTGTGGGGCAAGGTTTTTTAAAAAGAAAAAAATAGAAAAAAAATAAACCATTTTAGGTGCGTAGCGTATACAAGGTTTGTCAGAAAGGAGCTACTAATCCGAAAAGGTGTAAATACCCATAATAATGAATAATTTTTGTTCTACAACTTTCCCCAAAAGTCAATAGTTTATGAGAAATATATGTTTAGAGATTTCATCAAAAATACGCTAAAATCTATCTATCCTCAGTTATGATCAGCTGTTTCAATTTTAGGTCATATTTGGGGTCAGGATTAGAAGCAAAATTTTCTGAATTCGAAACTAAAGAAGCGAGGAAGAATAAAAAAAAATAAAAAAAGTATAATTATGAATGGAAGTAAAAATTATTGAATTTTGAAATTTTAGCACTTGCTTTAAAACAGTCATCAGTAATACTTTAAGTGGCTTGCGGATTAGTACCCCCTTTCCGACTAACCTTGTAACATAGTACAATAGTTTCAAATTATTTTTAAGTGAAATGAATACACACATGAATGCAAAGCAATATGTAATCAGCGCGAATAACCAAAACAAAAAAAACTCAAACATTCATATTTTTGCTAAAAATAATTTCACAATTTTCCGTTAAAAAAATCAAATAAGTTCGAAAGTTCCATAACGTGCTTTCCGAGGAACGGATGGATTTACTTTGGATGTGTAAAGAATGGTCATCCACAAGAAATGTCATGTCAATCCTTATTCCTTGGCGTTTTTACCAGAGTTTTTCACAATAGTGCCGATTCTCCTGTTTTACATCTAAACTAAAATGAGAGAATTTTGCTATTTTTATTAACAGACAGCGCGGACGGTGATAGATGAGAACTAAATTAGAGATGTCAAATTAGTTTACGCTACGCCTCTTGCACAATTTGCATTTGACAGCTCTTATTTACGTCCGTCTCTTTCTTATTATATCAGTGAAGAAGATGCCAATAGCCTAAATTAAGTTTAGTTTGTGCACAACAGAATGGTACCAATGACTCTTCAAAGGTAACTTTCTAATCCAAATTTTTATATTTGTCCAGGTATAGGCAAACACGGCAAATTCTACAAATTAACAGAAGTACCACAAAAAGACTGGGAACTAGAAGATACAGTAAACGAAGTGACCATCGAACTAAAGGAAGTAAAGAAGGATAAAGAGAAGTCGTAGTGTTTCATAATAATAGTAATAAGTTGTTTTTTTTTGTTGTTTCCTTTTGTAAGGCATTAAGTTTAAATAAGTATTATGCTATACCCTATTCAAGGATCGAAAAAACTAAATGTAAACATTTGACTATTCTTAATAAAAAGATAAAATAAAGAGAAGACTGCCTCGTTGGTCTCGTGGTCGTAAACGCGTCTTGGATTCGATCGCCAGGTCGGGCAGTGTCAGGGGCGGATTTCCCTATAGGCCAGGTAGACCCCTAGGGCGGCAAAATTTGGTGGTTTTTTTATTTGTCTTTTTTCTGTGAACCTATCCGCCAACTCAAACTCAATAAACTCAACTCAAATGTAAAAACTGGAGTGTAAAAACTCAAAAATGTGTCAAAATAACGATTCATTGTTACTTACAAATAGAAATGGTAAGAATCAGTATTTGAAACACTGATTGAGATCATTTTATCATTTACTGACTTTCGTTGTTTTTTATTTTAATTTAATTCCTACAGTTCATTTAATTTTTCGTGCAGTAAGGGACGACAATATTTCATAGGCCTAGGGCAGCCAACCTACCAAATCCGCCCCTGGGCAGTGTTATTAGGTTTTTCCGTGTTTCAGTTGCCGCCTGGAGTCTGGATTTGTGCCTGGTACATTGCAATAGGCTCGGCGATGATAAAGCAATAAAAAGATTTTCTGTAAAATATTTCAGAACACTAATTTCAAACAAAAAGAAATTATGTGATGTTAATATACTTATAACACTTCTTCCTTTAGTAAGTTTTGATTTTTTTATTGCTTAGTCTCGTATTTCACTAAAAAAGGACATAGTAACATTGTTTACATTGTGTTTTTGCTTCCTTGAATACGGTATAGTAATTTATGTGAATTTTTTTTTAAGGTTCCTTTTTAGTCTAGTCACAATTGTAAATTAGTTCTGGCGGTTAAAAGATCCTGAATGAGTAGGTAATAAATACACAATTCACACTAGACTTACGTGTCGTGTTGCGATGCATCATAAGGCTATCTGAGTCATCATATTTTGTCCTAGCTGTTACCCGCGGTTTCACTAGCGTCCTAGGGGAATTACTTCATGTACCAGTATAATAAGTGCCAAATTTCATCAAAATCCGTTCCGCTAGGCGTGATGATTAGCTAACATCCAAAGTTTCACATTTATAATATTAGTAGGAAAGTGGGATAAAGGCGTGCACACAGGTATGAATAGTTTGCACGTTTTTATGCAGAATAATATATCACTTCGATGGGCACCTGACAACTTTCGATGTACTTACTGATGAATTGATGATGCTCACGACTCGACGTAAGTCTAGTGTGAATCTGCCTAAAGTAAAGGTTTTGTGAGAACATGTGATAATTTGACACTATCGCCCAATAAAACAAAATAAATACAAATAGCAAATTTTTATTATATTAAACCCTAATCCTAAACGTCAGTGTTGCCCTTCTCGGCGGCATACTTGTAGTGGAGGTCGGAGCAGTCCTCGTTGGAGATGTTGACCCATCCCTTCTCGCTGATGTGGTACACGCGCACGATACCACCAGAGTACGCGTCGCGGTGAGTCGCGTGGTAGATGGCGCGGCGACCCAGCTCTGGAAAAGTTTACAATATAGTTTTGCATAAAGGAATGGACAAATATCGAGTGTTGTATCTAGGGGCGGCTGCCAGGGGCATAGGTGGCACCATTTACGTCGTTCAATACAAATATAACTGCAGAAATCCGCAGCAGATTTTGCATTAAAATATGATGTTCATTTAAATGCAAATGAATTAATTATATCTGGAGATTGAGAGCTACAAATATCAGAAAAAAACGTAAATCAATGCCCGTTCTTATTTAGTGTCTTTTTTGTAGGGCACAAAATGTGATCTTTGCCCTAAGCGTTCATGACACTAGCTGAGACACTATATGGATGATCCATATACAGTGTCTCAGCTAGGGTATGGGAAAGTCGTAGGAATCATAAGAAACATTTACGAGATATTTACGACAGATTTATAGGCCTATAGGATAGATTTACATCTCTGTCATATAAACAAATGGAATTTTGAGACACGCTTATTTGAAATACATAACATTGCATTTTAAGGTCGCTGATGTCTGTCGCTTTTGCGGCGTGTGTCGTTCTGAGTAAGTACAATAATTTCAATAGTTACCTTTAAGTAACCATTGAAATTAATCTTATTAAATTAAATTCTACCTACTAGAATTAAGTAGTTTATATTTATTTTGTTATTTGTTACCTTAGGTTATGATGGAATTAGCATGTACATAATGTATAAAAATCCTTAAATAAATAGAAAAAAAAAATAGTTACCTTGTGCATCCTTATCACTCAAGTCCCAGCTGTAGCCGCTGTCGAGCACACCAAACGCATACACGGACCCTGAGCCAACAGAGAACACCTTGCCGGGCGTGCGCGTGCCTTCGGAGTCCACGTAGTACAGTTGGGCACCCTGTAATGTGTTAATAAGTACTTAATTGCTAGTGGCCAAACTAGTGTCATAAGAAGTAATTAAGGTATACATATAAGGTGGATTGCTAGAAGGATGACTTTCTATTGAACTTCTGATTTTGCATGGCAATAATGTTCATAGTAATTTACTGTGTGACCCCTTTCCATCAGCCCCCTGAATGAAAAACTTTCGATAAGTCGGTAATTAATGATTACGACGACAAAACGAGACGAGCTAACAAATATCTAGATTGTCTATAGTGCAACAAACCGAATAGTTTTGCAATTGACTTAGGGTCTCGACTCTTTTTCTTTACCGACGCTCGGACGACCGCGCTGGTCTGAGGCGAACGACCTACATTACACCCTTGTGCCCGTAGATATAAAACTTTTTTCAACCGATCTAAACCGATTCCGCGTCGATAAATGGGTGGAGATCATTATAGAAAAGATTTGTATCAGGGGGCAGGATAGCTTAGATCTAAGAAGTGCTGAAGGAAATCTTTATTATATTTGTTCCTTGTTTACTATAAGCCTAGCAAAAATCCGATCTGATCTAAACATCATCCCATGATAATTTATTTAAGAAAAGCAAATTATAAAGCTGTAATCTAATTTAACTGCTATAGATTATAACTCACCCTCTTATCAACTCCAGCCAGCATCATTCCCATGCTGAGCCCCATGCCCTTATAGTTGTACACCATGTTGGCCATCAGCTTGCTAGCAGCTGCCACTGATATGCGCTCCCTGTTACGCAGCTCATACAAACGACACTGCTTGGCTAGTACTCGGTCCCAGTAGACACAGTCTGCGGCACCACCGGCCAGTGTACCTGGGAATTAATAAGGATTATGAGAAAATGGTGTCAATGTTCTCGATAGTGCGTGTTCTGTCAACACGCACCAGGCCAGTGTAGTTCCCATTCTAAGAGGCCCGTACCTAGCAGTGGACAGTATAAATGGTCTGATTATGTGAGAAAATAGTGTACTGCTACATAATACTTCCCTAACGGGACCAATGGTCCCTTTACAGTGGTTGTAAAACACTGGTTAATAAAGTTGAGGTTAATTAGATCAACCTGCCATCAGACCTCCCAACCCAGTTATTGGGGAATGCCAATATCCTAAGGTTCGACTGGTTGTCAGATTATGATGACCGAGCGTCTGACTATGCGTAACAATTGTCATAGGTATGCATGTGACATCCAGGACTGATAATTTATGCACATGCTCTCCGAGGCACGGATGGGTCCCGATATGAAACAAACAGTCACCCCTTGAATGCACTGACTATAGCATGCACAGTTTAAGCTTGCAAACCATATGCACTCAGTTGATAATTATATAGCCATCAGCCCCTCAACCTCTTTTCCCAAATTTAATCCCTTATTTTATAGAAAGTTCTCAGCAACCAGTCAGCTTGAAATTGGAATTTGACCTATCTGCTCCCAGTAATTCACTGGCCATACATTTTGGACTATGAAAGGAGTAAGCCAGGTTTTGCTAAGTTAAGCAACTTAGTCCAAGCTTATGCTTAACTTAGCAAAACTTGGGTTATTGGATTACTGGGAGCCATAAAGAAGCCATTAGTTTTATAGAAGGCTGAATTATGAGATCTTCACCATAAGGCAATTGTTTGGTGTACTAGAGTACACCTAATAAGAGCATTATTATTATAACAGAATGTTGAGGAGTACTAGGATAGCATGGTGTGGACATGTTGTGCAAAGAAAGTCATGTTACCAGAAGAGTGTTAAATATGAATGTGGATGGATATACAAGTAGAGGTAGGCCAAAGAAATTTAAGATTGTGTGAAGGATGATATGGGTAAGAAAGAAGTGAGTACTGAGATGACGGCTGATAAAGGAGAATGGAAGAGGAATATGTGTTGTGCTACCCCACCTTGAGTGGGATATGGGCAGGGAGATGACGATGATATTATAACAGAATGAATACTTACCAAGTAAATAATCATTGATCTCCACAATCTTCTTCATGGACTGTGAGCCAATGAACTGACCACCAGTGGCTCGGGAGTCCACTGCCAACAGCACTCCACCCTGTGTTATACAAATGGTCACTATTTATTGTTGCACTTTTACTGAGTAGGCAGAGCTAAGAAATAAGCCAGGTTTAGTTTTGTTTGCAATCTCTATTTGGCAAAGGGTTGAGCCACATTCAGCCAATGCAGCTGTATTACACAACATAGAGCCTAAACTAGTAGTAAATTTTATAGTTTTACCTGGTAACGGAATCCAAGCGTAGTGGTACCATGATCAAACTGGATTTTGATCGCTTTGCCAGTTTCGTCCTTCTGGTTGAAGTGCGCAAGGGTTTCTATAGGCTGTAAATGTAAGAATAACACAGTCATTCACAGGATTAAGAGAAATATCATGTATTTACGGCGCTTTAACCTGTACTTACGTTAGCAAACGGAGGGGTCGCGAGTTGAGTGCTGTTCAGGAAGTTTTGGCTGTATCCGACAACGTCATTTTGGAATGAAGAAAGCGCATCACCGGGTTTCAAGTTAATTTTCTCGTCTAAACGACAATAGTCAAATAAAGCCATTTTTGTTTTGTGATTTCAAATAAACTTTTCTGTGTTGAATGAATGACAAGCGATTTCTTCAAAAACGCCGATTTGTCAAGTTTGACATTTATCTTTTGGTGTTGCAGTCACGTATAAAATATTTTTATTGCCATATAATTATGTCTTCAATATCGGCGTATTATTGTTGAATTATCACATGAATTAAACAAAGCATAAATTTTTATTAATATAAATAGTAATCTGCTAAACATTTCCTTTTTCAGTTTGATAATATAAATTTATTGAGATATTGTAACATTGCCATCTAGTGTAACTTATTAAAATTTAGTGAAATATAGTCGTTAATGCTACTCCACAATAGATGTCGCTACCATCCTACATCCGAAATTCCGAATTAAATTAGTGCCATCTACTGTGGAGTAGCAAAACTGTGGTCGTTGGAAAACCTCTTTTATAAAATTGTAAGAATCGAATTACAGAGCTGTTTTTTATTTTTATGTAATTTTAACCCGAACTCAATTATAAAAACATTCGACATACAAGTCGTCGGTCGTTAAAACCAAGAAACACAAATTAGGAATCGAATCTATCGCAACGCAACACTAATTCGTTAATGAATAGTTCCGCCGCCAAAAATTATCAGTTATAAATTCAAAGAATCGTTCAGACGTTCGAAATTATAAAATTCAACGAATACAAACTGTGCCTAATAAATAGTGAAGAAGTTAGCAAACCTATCATTACACTATGAGTCAGGGTTTCGATACGATCTTACTGTCGATATTATTCGAAGCTCCTCAGTTTAAAGTCTGTCATTATATCTAAGATATTTATAAGATAGCGATTGTATAATTTATATATTCGTCATTAGTTGTTGGTCATTTTGGAAAGCTCGCTATCAAGATGTTATTGTTACTTCGTTGCGCGGAATGTGCCATCTTTATGTTAAATGATTGCAGCTCATGTTTAGGGCGATATTTTTTTGATCCTTTTAATTGACGGTTACACTTGTATGAAAATAAAATTAAAAACATCCCAACATCTGTCCTAACAAAATATTGAATTACAATTAAAATATCTAGCAATAATAAATCAAAATATTGAATTGCCAAACAAATAAGTGCTCTTCCTCTCTTCTATTATAATATGTTGTGTCCGATAGGGTCCGTAATTGAACCTATAGTTGTAAGCCTACCACCTCTATTAATACATTATGGAAAGCAATAAAAAAATTGAAAACTGAAATCTTTCACCTAGGTAGATATCTACCTAATATTTTAAAGATCCAATCATCTTCTTCTGTCGTGTCGCTACGAGCTTTTTGTGAATAGCACATACCGCTGCGGTGAAATCATAAGCCAGTCAGTAAGTTTGGTAGCGAGGTTGACTGCCCAAGATCAAGTGGTTTCTACTTGCAAAGCTTTCGGCAAAGCGATTATCATCCGACTTCTGCGAACGGCAGAATACGAGTAATAGAAGGAAAAAGTAGTAGAGCTCCTTGTGAAAGAGCTTGTCCGGGGAAGTAGTTCCTTCAGACCTCTTTCTGCTGAAGCAGCATTACCTACTGTGTTCCAGTTCGAAGGGTATGGATGTCGGTTAAATTACAGGCACATGAGACTTTCCAACATTGTCTTTAGGCTTGGTAACGCATAAGCAATAATCTTGGTTTTGTAGGTGCATAGGTATAGGCGGTGGTAACCACTTACCATCAGGTGGGCCGACGGCTTGTTTGCCAATTTATTAATAATTCAATTCAATTCATTTATTAATTTTGTGAACACAGGGTATAAATGATGTTCTATAAGATGTTTGGTCCATCCTACGTTCCACCGAAAGGCATACAAAATCGTGACGCTAAAGTGCCGCTAAAGTCAATATTATCAAATTATAAAAGTACAAAATCTCATAAAATACAATGTCAGCAAATTAAATTAGTCAAAAATGAAATGAAATAGTATAAAAATCGCACGAAAAATAAAATACAATATCAGCAATTTGACAATTGTCAAACTAAAAATTAATTTAAATAATAGGTACAAAAAGTCATGAAAAAATACAATGTCAACAAAATTTAAAATTATCAAAATTAAATTAATTATAATAATATAATATCAGTCTGTAACTGTTCCACTGCAGGGCAAAGGCCTCTTCTCATACAGAGAAGGAACCGAGCATTGATTGGTGATCAATGCGCTTGCTCACTGCGCGTTGGCGATTTCATAGACCAGTCTAGGTTTCCTCACGATGTTCTCCTTCACCGTCTGTCAGTGGTGTCTTAGTTTAACTAAGAAAGTAACTACTGTACAATATACTACCTATACAACTATGTACTTTTTTGCCAATCTATTAGATAAAAAAGAAGAGGATGCTGCCTGAAAAGGATGCTGCTGATGAAAACTATTACATGATACATCATGTAATAGTTTTCTAATGATATTCATGATTAAATTCTACTGAAAACATAATCCTCTCTTCATAGTTCGCTATGACGAATAATCGTGATTGTTTACACCTCTCCAATTCATCTGAATTCAAAGTTAGGGCGGTAACAGCTAAAAGAAATCATATCTTACAAACATACCTACCATTTATCTTAAAACCTAAACTCTTAACGAAAATTAACAGTTTCTCACAAATCTGGCGCCAGCATCACCCACATCAAAGTGTTCCGTCAAACAAACCCGGGAATCGTGTAGTGTACCGCGGGAGAGTCACGACCAGACGCGAGACGCACCTAGTGCACAAATGATAGGCCCGAAACTCCAAATTGCGAGTTTTAGGGGCCGACGTGCACACCGATGTGTAAGCGAGGCGAGGTCCGCTTTAAATAGACGCTAAGTTTTAATAGTATTTTCGTTCGTACCACGAACGTACGGAACCGTACGGTGTAGTAGTGACTCGGGTCTAGGGTTACCAGACCAGCAGGAATTTTCCTAACATGTCCGGAATTTTGGGCTTCTGTCAGAGAAACAAGGAAAAACTGTAATTATCAGGATTTTTTTAAATAATTGTAAGAGGATTTTTTTTCCTTTCTATTTTTTATAATGTTTTATGTTCTTCTCCCTGTCTTCACATACCTCTTAAAACGTTCAGACAAAATGTCAGGAAATTTACTGAAAAGTCAGTGTCATTGCCAGGAAATCTTATTATTGGATCTGGTAACCCTACTCGGGTCTAACCGCGTAGAATATTTTAAAAGGCACAATATACCTTTTTTATCCCAATGTTTTGACCGAATTACACAGGCCGTGGTCACAAGTAGCCTGAAGTGGCGGAGCAGTTTTCAACTACGTGAAGCAAGGGTAAATTCATCTACCAGCATATAAAGTCAGCAGTGTCATACAAATACGACGATGGCTGTCGTTACGAACAGTCAACCCGAGAGGTCTAACAAACCTTAGTGTGCGTCCTGAGTGACGGCGCACCGCGCAGGCGGAATGAACGGCGCATTAAATAAATGTTCGAAACGTTTGAATTTTAATATCAACATTATTAAAACCAAAGTAAAATAAACGAAACATTAAACACGCACTTTTTACGCGTCAACTTTCCCGCGTGCACTAAGGACAGGTATCGACGGTAAAGCCAGTAAAGCCGCTCCGCAATCCGTAATACGTCCGTACGCCGTCACTCAGGACAGGACACACACTTAGGGTTGCGGTGTCCAGATAGCAGTTTCTCTGTGTAAAATACTTATATTCAGTCGCATCAGCACGCGCTATTCGAGAATAGCTTAATGCCATGGTGAAAAGTTTAGCCAGTCAGCAAGCTTGGTAGCGAGGCTAACTGCCCAGGGTGCGCCGTACGTCCTGTCGTAGTAAGGATAAAGTACCATCAGTCGTGGAGGCTGTTTTAATAATATTCACTTCAAAACAAGAGGTTCAACAAAGTAGTTATTTATTTATTTATTGATTTACACGGCTTCAGAAACCAATTACATAAATCAAAGTTTATAATAAGTACAAACATAAACTTATAACAAAAATTAAATACTATTATTCTCACAAAAATGTAGGCACACAGCCATTAAATTG
This sequence comes from Amphipyra tragopoginis, assembly GCA_905220435.1. NCBI lineage: Eukaryota > Metazoa > Arthropoda > Insecta > Lepidoptera > Noctuidae > Amphipyra > Amphipyra tragopoginis. The sequence goes on from HG992011.1 coordinate 11,919,126, forward strand.
GCGAATTTGTTAGCGAATAGATCGCAGTCTGGGTTGGCTTCCACGGGCTTATTTAGTGCGGTCAACACGCGCGGTACGGGAGACGCAGCACGGGCTGCAGTCAGATACGAAGGCACGTCTAGCAGTCGATGTTTTCTGCTACGGAGATAATTATTCGGTGTGTAGAGTCGAATCAGCTCATTATGTATGCTAGGAGCATCCGTCATATCATCACATATTTTGAGCATAACGCCTACCTGGTCACATGCCCTTCTGGTCTCCAACATATTATATCCCAGACATCCTAAGAGGAACTTGGTAGGATAGAGGTAGGGATAGGGATTATAAAGGAACTGGACTTCTTAGGCTCGCCTTGATCATCTTATCAAGGCAGGTTTCTGTGTTACACTTCGGTGTAACAGGCATCCTATTTTAGGACTGTTTAACGCATTCCCGCGGTGCATGGTTGCAATTCGTCAGGTCTCTGGTGCCCAAGGCCGAGGGGTGAGGGGGCGGGGCGTTAGTCTGATTCCCATAGGAAACGGGCGCGCGACTCAGGCGGTTTGTCACGCGACACGCAACGGTTTTCGGTAGTCCTGTGAGGTGACCATTTAGTGGATTGACTACGGATATTTTCGTATGGCAATGATGGGAGACTTTTGAATTTTAAAATTCGAACAAATTAATGTGTGCTTTTGAAATTCAATACATGACAAAACATCACGCCTTTATTCCTCGAAGTGTTGGGCAGAGGTGTATAGTATTTCCTCATTTCGCCGTTATGTTTAAGTCCCATGTAATAGGAGACGAGCCTATTGCCATCAACCGGGCTCAAATCCAGACTTTCCACAAGGAAAAACCCAAGATCACTTTGTCCGACCTGGGGGTCGAGCTCAGGACCTCACGCTCGGCAGTCGTGCTTGCGACCAATAGAACAACAAGTCAGTCTTTTTTATTTGGAGTGTCTTTTTGAAGCGTGCTAAATTTGAGCCTTGCCCTGGGCTTTCCTAACTCTAGCCACTGACCGACACTGATAGGAGCACTATTTAGAACTACGACAAAATGTAGTCATCAAAACCATTTCAGTATCCAACTTTCTATACGGGGTGTAAACGACTTTTTGTAATTCATTAAAACCGCATGATCTATTACTCATATAAACTAACCCTGCATTGGATTTAGCTTGATTAAACGTAAAAAAAACCTTTTTTTTCCTTGCCTCTTTGTAATCGTAATAAGTAAATCAGACAAAAAGGATAAAAAAAAAACTAAAAAAAAAGTTTTGTGGTGGTACATTACTATAAATGAATTAAAGCACGTCGACACAGCTGGCGGGCATGACTAGCGCGATATCGTTCTTTGCAGTCAGTTAACTCGGGGCGTTAAAATGACTTGGAAACAGAAAATAATGGATACGTATTGACAAAAAAAAAAAACTGGTTGAATTTAAAAAAGTTCCATTTTCGGTTAATCAGTGTCACCAGTAGATCACGCGGTTTGAACGAATCACACAAATTCGTTTACACCCTGCGAATAATTTGGTGGAATATCCCAGAACCCCATCCACTCATGGTGTCCCCAACATGTTTGGGTTTGTGAGTCCACCCCGGGGCCGCGTGTAGTGCCACAAATTTCATCGGCATCTTAATAACATCAGTCGCCGTACTTGACAATAAGATTGTTAGAACTGACACGAAATGATATCGTTTTCATTGGAATGTTCCTCTAATGTCCTAGAGATTGGCAGTCGATTCGATATTTAAATATTCTAGTTATGATAGGGCTGGGAGAATTATAGGTTAGACAATGACTAAATGAGGCCTACGATGAGGTCTAATATTTCTGTGCCTCCTGTGATGAGTGATTTAAGTCGAGTTGTACCCTTTTTGTGATTTTTACATAGAAATTATCGGAAAAAAATTGCGATTTTGTTGGTCTAACTAACGTTCTTTTATTTGCCATAGTCTCGGAGATAGTTTGGTGCAAAGTGATATAACTGCCAGGATTTTAGCAAAAAAATCGTGAATATAGATATATGTCAAGTTGTAACCCCTTTAAATAATTGCTCCACACATTGTTTTTCTTGCTTCGTGGTATAAGAGCGATTATATTAATTTTCACATTTTATTTTTCAGTATATTTATCGTGAATATTGATATATTTCGAGTTATATCACATTGAACCGATTTTTCTCAATAATGATTAGGGTACAATTCAACATGTACCTACAAACTCGAATCTAAATTTATGCCTTATTTGTGATAACTAATACACCTCGACTTATATCATTCTACACAAACCAATTTTTATGTGTAGGTAAACAAATATATGAATAATAATATTGTATCTAAAACTCAAACCAACTCAATAAAATTGTATGAAGAATAAGATGTGCTAAATGATACAAGTGCGCACATGATGAGGGTGGCGGGGGTACGCAGGGATGCGCAGGAGTTAAGTGACGCGAGGTCGGGAATATTCAATTTCTTACTATTTAAGTTCAAAACTATTTGCCTTTAAAAAGACTTCCTTAGACCCTCCCCCTGGCCTCCAATACCTGGTAACTTTCATATCAGACTAGGCATGACAGGACACCAGCCGATCACTATGGTCTCGGTGTACAATCTCCCCACCAGTAGTAGGATCCAATTCCGGAGCGATCTGTTTGACTTCGGCGGAGGTTCCGTTATCATAGCGGGCGACCTCAACGCCAAACATCTCTCGTGGAGTTGCAACACCAATAACCCCGCGAGTCGTAACCTTAAAGAGTTGAGCCCGGGGCTCGAATTCCACGTTATCGCCCCGATGTGTCCCACTCACTACCCCCATAACCCTCACGATCAGCCCGATGTCCTCGACATAGCTCTTCTGAAGAACGTAAACCTCGGTCTACGTTCTATAGAGACGCATGAAGAGCTAGACTCCGACCGCCGTTTCGTAGTCCTTCACCTAGGTTTCCTGGGTGGTCCCCCGGATCCTGGTCAACCAGCCCCGACCAAAACTGTCACGGACTGGGGAAAACTAGAGGAGCGCCTCAAGTCTTCCTCGTCTGTTCACTTAGATTCCATCCCCCACGATATCGTTAAGATCGCCGACACGTTGGGCGCGATCGACTCCCTCACCAGTCACGTACAGTCCGTGGTGACAGAGTGTTCACGGCAGGTTCCAGCGGTGAAAGAACACCGCTGGAAGCTGCCGACGATGTGCGCGAACTGCTGACCGAGAAAAAGCATCCATTCGTACCTATGACTCTTTTCCCTGCGAAGCTAACCGCTCCCATATGCGTTATCTACAGCGTGCTGTAAAAAAACGTGTACGGGAGGTTCCGGAAGCCCACTGAGACAAGATTTTCAGCGACTTAGAGCCATCCCATCTGGCCTTCTGGCAATTACAACGTAATCTAAAATCCGATTGTGTAGCTTGAACTTCCCCACTCAATCGTCCGAACCAAAGGCCGGCCTGTGAAGACGACGAAAAGTCCGAATGTCTAGCTGACAGTCTAGAAGCCCAATGTACTCCCAGCACCCAACCCGCAGACCCGGTCCAATCTTTCCAAGGTGGATCGCGAGGTCGAACGTAGCGTCGTCCTCCCTCCCGATCATCCCTCCTCCAGGAGGCGAGTAAATCGACCAGCATATTACAAAGCGTCCGCCGCCGTCCGGCTTACCGTCCTCGCCGACGAGCCCCTTGCGACGTTCCACCGCCGCCTGCCGGTCATGATCCACCGAGCTCTCCCGTCGTAGAGCCGGTCGTCTCTTCTGACTCCGCAGTCACACCGATAATTTCCTCCCAGCCCCCCGCCAGCAACGCCCTAAGCCGAGGCCCGAGTCCCACTAGGGGGTTGCCTTTAGTGCTGTTGTTGTAGGTAGTCATGATGTTAGAGTAGTATAAGTAGTTAGCTTAGGTTAAGTATTTTACTTTCCTACTATTGGCTGGAGACCCATCAGGTCTTGCCAGTAACTGCCCGATTACGTAGAAGGGGTCCACAAGGACTATCTACAGCAGTCCAATAGAAAAACAGCCTTTAAAAGATCTCAATTTACCTCTTTTAAGAATGTTGATAAAACTGTACCTTATTTGTAAGTGAGTTAATGATTTTGAAGAAATTTAATAAACGTTAATTATTTTTCTAAAACTTGTATTTATTTACACATTAAATATGTATTGTAATGTAGGGTATAACTTGACTTGTATCATTTAACACATATTTCAAAAGACTAGAATTTTAGCAAACTGATACAATTCAGGTAAATTATGAAAATACCCCTATTACAAGTAAAGCAATCTAACTTTTGGGATAGTATTTTTATCATTTGTTTGAGTAACATTATGTTAGGAACAAATCCTAATGAGTTATTAAATTGTTTTGCTTCTTGTATATCAGTTTACACAAAGACAAAATTATAGGTGCAACATAATTTAACTATACTTGTATCATTTACCACGTGATTTTAACACATATTGGAAATAAAAAAGGTACAACTTACAGGTTTTTCATTAATTACTTTAAAACTATAACATTTACCATAAAAATTAGAATGCAATGTGAAAGTGATTGTTTTTATCTACAAAACAAAGTACTTATGTGTAACCTAGCCCACATAGATCACGAACTAGAATTTTTTAAGTCTTGTTTTTGTTCTCCTGTAAAGTGTTGATTTTTTACTTGTATCACATATCACAGGAGGCACAGATTTGATTCATCATGACTCATCGTGGATTCAAAGTTCAAAACTTTATTTATTCAAAATAGACTGGAATTGTTCTTTTTGAAAGTCAATGTTACAAAAGACAGTGCTAAGAAACGCCTGCCCTTCACACCGCTTCCTAGTGTTTATATGCTGTGAAGAAGAAACAGCGTAGCAAACTTCCCAGTAACACAGTTCTCTGTCAGGTAAATAAATTAATTAAGTCTATACACAAAAGAAAGATAATATTAATTAATACAGTTATGCCTCACTAGAATTACTTAGTTCTTTTTGAACGTCAATCTGAGAGCTTCCTAGTGTTTACGCTGCTAAGAAGAAACGGCGCAACAAACTCCCCAGCAAGCACAGTACTGTCTGTCAGGTGAATAAATTAATTGAGTCTATACACCGTGGGCCCGAGCTCGTGGGAGGAGCTCGTGGCTAAATAATTACAGCCGCATAGACCGATCTTCCGGGTTAAGCCACGCTTGCCGAGGTAGGTCTGTGGATGGGTGACCATTTACTATAGCGAGTTTCCTCCGTGCCTCGGAAAGCACGTAAAGCCGTTGGTCCCGGCTGTCATTTGTAGATCTTTGACAGTCGTTACTGTTGGTCAGAAGCCAGAAAGTCTGACAACCAGTCTTACCAAGAGTATCGTATTACCCAGTTACTGGGTTGTGGAGGTCTGATAGGCAGTCGCTCCATGTAAAATACTGATATTCAGCTGCATCCGGTTCGACTGGAAGCCGACCCCAACATGGTTGGGAAAAGGCTAGGCAGATGATGATGACACCGTGGGCCCGAGGTACCCGAAAGATTTTAACCACGCCTTTCTGATGGTATTAAGAGTCAAATGTTATATCAACGAAAGTCCAAAACAGTTTTTTTTTTTTTTTTTTTGCTTTTCGGTTCTTAATAAATCAATTAACTTTAGTACTTCCTTGTAAACAATACCTTAGGTTGAACTGGCAACATTTGTAAATTATCGTGTAAGTGGATAAGAAACTTCTCACTTCACAACCCTCCCCGACAAATAAGACATACGACGAGAGGCGTATGGTCTGACAAAAGTCGCAACGGCGCGTTCATAGGACTTGTTACCATAGATATTTTTCGATTTGTGAATTTACGTAAATAATGAATATTTCGAAAATTAGGCTTTATTCAACAAACTATGTATATCCTAGCTTTTCTTTTCCAATTAGGCATTGGAATCGAAGGTTAAAATCTTTCGGGTAGGTACCTCGGGCTCACGGTGTACACAAAAGTAAGATAATATTACTTAATTAAAATAATACAGTTATGCCTTACAATTATGTTTCAATTCATCCAGAATTGTTTTATTATCCTCGATTTGCATAATTCTTATTCTGCCTAATAGCCTTTTCCCCAGTATGTTGAGGTCATCTTCCAGTCTAACCAAATGCGGCTGAATACCAGTATTTAACCCTTAATAAGGCAAAGGAAATAATATCCCACCAACTTTTTTGGAAGATTTCACAAAAACCTTCTTGTTATATTTTAATTTTTATAAATGGCAATATCACATTTATTACTATTTATTTTAATAAAAAAGTAATTTATTCTCATTGTTTATTTATCTATAAAAAAAAGCTAAATTATTCGTTATTTACTTTTTGTTAAAACCTTATGCCCGATTAAGGGTTAACTCGTAGCGACTGCCATCAGACCTATGCCGATATCCTATGTCAGACTTTCGAGCTTCGGACTACCCATAACGATTGTCATAGGTATTCGTATGACACCCGGGACCGACGGTTTAATGTGCTCTCCGAGGCACGGAGGGGTCTCGATGTGGGGTTCCCTACGTGACATCGAAACTCAATACATCGAATGTCGCAGCATCGAAAACGGTGCATCGAAGGGTTACATAATCGATGGTACGCCACATCGAATGTCGTGAAATCGAATGGTTACAGCATCGAATGGTCACGATGGTACGCTATATCGAATGTCGTGAAATCGAATGTTTACAGTATTGTATGGTACATGGACTAGTTGCAACATTGACTGGTTGCAAAATCGATGGGTTCTTGCATTCAAAGATTGTTGTATCCATTAGTTACTGCACCGAGTAAAAATAAATTAAACATACAAGAAAACAATATTAATTAAAAAAAAAAACGTTTTTAACTGATATGCAATTCGCTGTGATGAGAAATCGATACTGTAACCATTCGATTTAACGACATTCGATGTAGCGTACCATCGATATCGTAAACTTTCGATGTCGAGACTTTCGATGTGGCGTACCATCGATGTAGAGTACCATCGATTATGTGACTCTTCGATGTACCGTTTTCGGTGCTGCGACATTCGATGTATTGAGTTTCGATGTCACGTAGGGAACCCCTCGATGTGTTATGGATCGAAATGAACCGCGGCAAGCACATCTTAACAGTTCCATTCATTCATTAGTTCTTATGATTAAAATAACTGTAAAAATTACACTTAAAACTGTAAACTTTTTATATCCATATAAAACTTATTATGCAATTATATTTAAGTATATCAAATCTCTATCTTATTTCAATTAGCAAAGAGATTATATTTAATTTAAAATCTGGTTTGGTATGGATAGAATGCAGATAGGTTTATGGTTTGAGGTCAGAGTCCTCGATATTGGCTGGTAATCAGCAGTTTACAGTACGCTGTATTCTGTGAGGTTTAATTGCAGTTACCTACTACTGTGCAGTGGCGGCCGAGAGGAGGGAATATCGTCTGTTCGTAAAATTGCGGTTAATTTTATCGAGGTTAGGATTTTTTTTATTTGTGTGCATTCTTTTATAATCTTAGGGCTAATAGCGTCACTTTTGATTAATCCTCATCCTCACTTCCTCATCCTCACTAATATTATAAATGCGAAAGTAAGTTTGTTTGTTTCTTACCTTTTCACGCCTAAACCAATGAATCGATCATCTTGAAATTTTGCATATACGTTGTCAGGTGTACAGAAACGGACATAGGGTACCTTTCATCCCGAAAAAAAGAACTGTTCCCGAGGAAAACAACAATAACGTTCATAGATGGCGCCACGTGTCCTTCGAATCACGATTGAATTATATTATTAAAGAAACTTTAGTAATGTGTTAAGAGTTTTTTGAGCTTAATTAACGCGAGTGAAGCCGCGGGAAAAAGCTAGTTTGTCATTTATTTCAGAAATGGATTTGTAAGGGCCCAGACAGACGGACTGCGTCCTGGCCGCAATTGCAACTGCTAAATGCAGTTTGAAGGATCACTGTAACTGCTTGACAACTGCCGACTGGATGTTCAGTACACTTGCAGTAACGATGCGGTATCAATACACGAAATATAGCTGTGTCTACATCAGTGCGCTTTCATGTTCATCTTGCGTCTTCGTCTGAAGCGTGCGTGAAGCGCCATAGCGCATGCAATAGCGCATGCCTTAATACTAGTTCGACAGAAGCGCATGCCCCTAGCGCACGGTAATCCGTCTATTGTATGTCGACTGACGACTGACCGAGGCGCACCGGTGTGGATGATAAGCTGCATGAGTCACAAGGCAATCAATTTTGCATGCGCTTGACGCTAGAGGAGTTGAAAGCGCAAGATGAACATGAAAGCGCACTGGTGTAGACATATACCATATGATTCACCAAATGTGACGTTATTTGACGTTCAAACTATTTGTTTTATATTTTATAAAGGTGAGTTTTTATTTTGTTTTTTTCGGGGTTGAGAAGAGGTCCAATTTCCTTTAGCACTGAATGTGATACGGAGCATGGCTGTAGTGATTGATAAGTTCAGCAGAAGAGAGTTCGAACAAATACAGGGTGTCCCTGGAAGTATGGATCAAATCGAATAAGGGCGTGGGCAAGGTCATTTCAAAACTTGTAGTAGTAAAAACTGGAGTAGAATTTATGCCAGACTAAATAAGCCTTTGCAGTAAATATTTTTTCTTATTGAGCACATGTTTTCTAGCTGCGTAAAAGTATTACCACAGGAAAGGCCTACTGTTCGCCAAAGTCCGAAAAAAATGATAGCTCTGATAGTTTTTTTTAAGATTTCTTTCTATGCGCAGTGATTGAAAAACAACAATAATTATTTTGCACCGACATTCTCAGGGTTAAAAAGTTTGGAAATGACATTGCCCACGCCCCTATTCGATTTGATCCATACTTCCAGGGACAACCTGTATACACATAACTGTCGTAAAGCTTACAATTTTTTTGATATGATACTGCCATTTATGTATTCCTTCTCGTTTCGGAGTTCGATTTCTTTCGCATATTATGTCACATATTTCCTCGCACGTACTCAAACATTCACCTATATTTTGTCTACTTCTTGACTTCAAATCAAAGACTATAAGATTCTTCTTCTATCGTATCGGCACGAGCTATACGAGAATAGGCCATCATCATCTGCCTAGCCTTTTCCCAACATGTTGGGGTCGGCTTCCAGTCGAACCGGATGCAGCTGAATATCAGTATTTTACATGGAGCGACTGCCTATCAGACCTCCACAACCCAGTAACTGGGTAATACGATACTCTTGGTAAGACTGGTTGTCAGACTTTCTGGCTTCTGACCAACAGTAACGACTGTCAAAGATCTACAAATGACAGCCGGGACCAACGGCTTTACGTGCTTTCCGAGGCACGGAGGAAACTCGCTATGTTAAATGGTCACCCATCCACAGACCAACCTCGGCAAGCGTGGCTTAACCCGGAAGATCGGTCTATGCGGCTGTAATTATTTAGCCACGAGCTCCTCCTATACGAGAATATGTCATGTGGTGGTGAAAAGATTAGCCAGTCAGCAAGGTTGATAGCGGGGCTGACTGCACAGGGTGCGCCGGACGTACTTAAGTATCGTCCCTCGTGGAGGCTCTTTTCATGCACCCCACTAACTAAAAGATTAGGAGCCGCTTATCCACTGGTCTCCTCTTAATATGTCAATTTAGATGATAGCCCACATTTTATTCTTAGTTCGTATTTCTGTGACTGTGCGCACCGTTGTGTCCTTATGCGCAGGCGCACATTACGTACCATATAACGTGGCGGCCGCTGTGTTTTGTGCCTCGTTAGCTCCCGGATAACCTTTATAGTCCTCTTATGTTGTAATACTTGAAGATCGCTAGAACCACTTAATTTTTACCTTTAGCTAGTTGGATTTGATATCGTTTTTGTGGAATAAGGTTTTAGCTATGGTTTCAGAAAGAAACCGCCATGTTAACTCGTAAAGTCTTAAAGTAAACTTAATCAATAGTGATTAAGTTGGGTCTAACCGTAGCCGCCATAGACATCTCCAATGAATGATAGTGAGGGAATATTGCCATGAAATGTAATCATCATCATCTGCCTAGCCTTTTCCCAACTATGTTGGGGTCGGCTTCCAGTCGAACCGGATGCAGCTGAATGGATGGAGCGACTGCCTATCAGACCTCCACAACCCAGTAACTGGGTAATACGATACTCTTGGTAAGACTGGTTGTCAGACTTTCTGGCTTCTGACCAACCAAAGATCTACAAATGACAGCCGGGACCAACGGCTTTACGTGTTTTCCGAGGCACGGAGGAAACTCGCTATGGTTTGGCTATGCCATGAAATGTAATATAAATGACATTTTTAGTCTATATGAATAGATTCGATGTTTTCTCTGTGCTGTTGTAAAATACTGGTACAGGGTCAAAGTAGGAGGGCGGGCAATAACATAAAACTATGATTCCTTAGGGGCAACAAAGGTGGAACATAACATTTTTTAGGGCTCCGTTCTAAAAGTATTAAATTAAAGAGCTTTGTTTTACATATTACATACATTGTTTTACATTTTACACAGTAAAGAACCCTAAAAAATGTTAAGTATATGATTTTTCAAATTAATAATTTGTAACTATAAATGAAGCCCAATAAATAATTCGTGATTTTTAAATCCCGGGATTAAAACGTCATTATAATTATTCCGGGATTTTAGAGGAGGTATTATCTACTCTATGTTACTTCCTTCCTCGAAGTTTAGGTAAATATACTCTACCTATTCCGATCTCTGGTAATGAATCAAACTCAACCCAAACTCAAAACTCATTCAAAATAGACTAGAATTACTTAGTTCTTTTTGAACGTCATTTTTTACAATATTATACCTAGACATCCCACAAAAAGCCCTCCCTTCACCGCTTCCTAGTGTTTTTGCTGTGAAGAAGAAACGGCGCAACAAACTCCCCAGCAACACAGATATGTCTGTCAAGTGAATAAATTAATTGACTCTATGAATGATAAGTTCAGCAGAAGAAAGTTCGATCAAATATAATCATAACTATCCTAATTTGCTTGCATATTTTTATAATTATCGTGATATCAATTATAGATTTCTTCGCGCTGTTTTTAGCGGAGTTCCGTTTCTTTAGCATATTTCATATTTTTTCTAAACATCTATTAATGTTTGGTCCACTTCTTGAATATGTATTAAGGCCAAAAAAAAATACAAGCCTCTTATCGATCAGCATCCTAATTGCGCAAAACAATCGTAATCGCTATGGCTTTGATTTTGACAGGTCAAGAATTTCCAATTTCAGTTTGATTTCTCCATAATTTCTCCTCTCGCATAATTTCTCCTCTCGCATAATTTCTCCTCTTGCCTTCTGGCGGTAAAACATTAAGAAAGAAAAATCTTGTGACAGAAAACCGTTATGATATAGTCAACACAGGTTTTTTTTTTTTTTTATCTTTGCCCCACTCTAGGATTTCTCTTGTATCCTGAGTGCGTTGACAAACACAAATCTCACATACACAAACGCCCAGACCCAAAACAACTATCTGTAGGCCATACAAATTTTTGTTCCGTGTGGGAATCGAGCCCACGACCCGTAGCGCAGAAGCCAATCGCTCAGCCACTGCACCAAACGTGTCGTCAAATGTCGTATTTATTACTCTTCTTCTTGTGTCGACGGTACAGCTTTTACAATATTACAATTGGTGTAACATTGTAACCCAATAATTATCAGTGGGCTGTTTGAGATCCTTAGTGGTGGATATGTAGAAGCACTGGAACCAATGAGGCATTATCAATTACACTCATACTAGAGTATTTTTAATAAAACGATTGGCCATTCATTTACTAAACATAAAATACATAATCACGTATGTGTACAGCAACTTTATTACTTTACGATACTCCTACGCAAAGTACTCTCATTACATTTTTCCTCCACTGAATGAGTTATCGGATAAAGGTAGTAATTACATACAGCCTATAAACATGTACGCAGATATATGTATACGTCGTTATAGAACTTAGATAAATCTTCCTTGATCTACCATCTTGCACCGAAAAGGTCGTCATTATATGAAATTCGAACATTAGAAGAGTTTACACATATACCTTGTACGTTAATGTGAGTGAGAGAGAAGATAATGATGTTACCCAATGTGAAATACGGTGTAATGTTGCACGCTCCTTATTAATATTCGAAAATAAAGAATGTTGCCATTTGCCCTCCGGGGTGGGGAGTATATTTTTATATTAGTGCTGCCTATTGTGGTGTATCGATGTTTTGTAGGGATTTTGAATCTTGGAACCCCTAATGACGTAGCTCTTTGTTGAGAATCTGTCCTTGTTTTCCTTATGAGTTAATCAGGTGAATTTTGAATAATCATGACGTGTCCGTCCAGATTGAATTAGGTTTATGTGAGATACTGGAGCCGATTCTTTTGTCCACTAACTAAACTAAAATGAGTGAGTTGCTATCTTTTACTAACTGACAGCGTGAAAAAAAGACGGTGATAGATATGGGGCCGTTCAAGTATTACGTAAGCACTATGGGGGGGTGGGGGGTCTTTGTTTTTCTTATTTTGGATGACATGGGGGGTAGGGGAGTCTAGATGATGATTACGTCATCGGTAGTTATTTACTTTTTTGCACGAATGGCAACCCTCACATTGTCTATGCTTGAAAACGAAACGCATTTTCGGGGATTCCCGCAAATAATGCATACGTTTAATCTCTATCCTAAATCTATTTTCTTATTTTTAAAATTATAACTATAAAATTATAATTATAATATTAAAAAAAATAGATTTATAATTGAAAAATGTTTACGTGAGCATGGGGGGGGAGGGGGTAAGAGCTTTGCTTACTTTTGCTGACAAGGGGGATGGGGGGGTAAATAATTGTAATAAATCTGCTTACGTAATATTTGAACGGCCCCTAAGAACTAAGTTAGAGATGTCAAATTAGTTTACGCCTTGAAATTCACCGTGTTTTTGTCGTTGTGACGTGTCGACTAAATATGTACGGAGATTTAAGTTCAACTAAATTTGACAGCTCTTATTTACGTCCGTCTCTTTCTTATTCTATCAGAGTGAAAAAGATGGCAATAGCCTAAATTAAGTTTAGTTTATGCACAATAGAATCGGCACCATTATTTTGTGTGATTCTTTTTCCGTCTGTTATGTCATGGTAATGAGGTCAAAGCTAATTCACGTAATTTCTTGACACGCCGATCAAGTTGCAGTGACGCTACAGTTAAGTTCACGAGCGTATCTGACAGCGATCGCCTATTAAGAGAATATGAAAAGCGTTGTTTTGATCGAAACTGAATTGCAACTACACTGCAACTGACCTTCTTTGCCTACAGCCTTCCTTGTCCTTCTTCTCCACTTCGCTATATCTTTCACATCCGTGTCGGAAACATTGCATATTGTCTGTGTTTTTAGCTGTTAAAAGATATGTTGCATAAATGTTATATTTATCTTAGTATAATTAATTGTCTGTTACAAATTGTTACTACTGTGGTGATATATTATCTCAAATGGCCACATTTACCGCCCCACAATAAGGAAAACATTAAATTCATAGGTATCAGAGATTATAGAAAATCGACAATAAATCGTTGTCACAACACTAGCGGGAGCAGGCTCGATGGTGAGCGATAGTAGTGGTCGAGCCTCAGGCTGCGTGCGCGCCACCCTTTCATTTTCTAATTATATAACTGGCAACACCGGCCCGTGCGCGACCGTCCATCGTAACTTCTTCAGTTTTGAATTTAGAATTATTATTGCGCATTATGCTCTCGCCCGCCGCGATCGACGGACGTGCGTGTCTTTAAGTCGTTATTGTTATTTGTGGGATATGTCCCATAATTTTATGCTCGCGATTTATATATGATTGGGTTTATCTTATAAGTACCATGATTAGGAAAATATTGCAGTTAAGTTTTATAACACATAGTTTGCTAATGATAAAGGATAAATGGGGTTTATTAGATATAATTCGTATGTGAGTCATCTTGAGAGTCACTAGTATAATATCTACTTTGGTTAACGTAGGTAATGATATGCAAGAAGATATAAACAAGTACTAGCATGAATATTAAAATTGGTGTCGGAATTAAAATAGTATTAATGGTCAGTGAACTTCAAACAGCTTTTTTTATTTTCAACCAAATTATCATCAACTCTATAACGATCTCCTCGATTGCCTGTTTGGTCCAGTGATCTTAAGTGCCGGAGCCTGGATTTGTGTCCAGTTGATGGCAATAGGCTCGCCCCCTATTATATGGGACTTAATAACTGCGAAATAAGGGTGTACTATACACCACTGCCCAATCCTTGGGGGAATACAGGGCGTGATGTTATATGTTTATGTATGTTCCATAACGATCATAATCATAACACTGTGTTTTATTTATATTTGACTAGCTTTTGCCCGCAGCTTCGCTTGCGTGAAATTTTGAACCCGTTAAGTGACGATTTTCTATTAAAATTTCATCCCCTATTTAACTCCCTTAGGGGTTGAATTTAGAAAAATTCTTCCTTATTCCTTGTCTACATTATAAAGGGAACCTCTGTGCAAAATTTCAGTGTTCTATGTCCAAGGGTTTGGGCTGGGCTTTGATGAGTCAATCAGTCAGGACTTTTCTTTTTATTTATATAGATGATACATATTTAGTAGTCAAGACATTTTCTCAAACGCTAGATACCCTAGTTCTTTAATTCATCTCTCCCTGCAGTACTAAAACTATTCAGAGTCAATTAAGTCCAGAACTTAAACTCAGATCAATTAGGTGCTCTGCGGGAGGGAGGGGCTTATTATGTCCCTTTTGATGAATTATATTTCGATTCATACTTGTAATCATAACTGCAAGTTTACTGCACATAGTCCACATCAGGTCGCAACTGCAAACTATTCAATCGCCAAATGCAACTTGAAGGCAATTAAGATGCAGTCAGTGCAACTGCCTATCTACTACGTGTACCTAACCATGCACCTAGTGTTGACCTGGTACAACTGGCGAGGCGTAAGCTGAGTTTTACATTTGTGTGAGTGCACATAGAATCGATTGCCAAAAAGCAGTATAAACCGGTTTAAACCAAGCAAAGGACGCGTCTGCATTCATTCTCACATAAATGCAAAGCTCAGCTTAGGCCTCGCGGGTACAATATTATGCTACGCCAGGTATTCTCTTCCTGCGATGGCCCAAGATTACATCACGAATGTCACAACCAGTCCTGCCATTGATTAAAATCTTCAATACAATTAAGGAGAATTTTTATTCATAATGAATATAAAATAAATTGCTAACCAGCCAAACTATTTGCTATTTCGTGTTATTCGTTTATTTAGTTAAAAAATAAAACTGTATAATATTATTGGTTCAAAATTGCTTCTTTATAGAAGCAAGTAATTGACATCATGCATTTTGCTCAGGTAATTTATTTACACATATTGATAGCCGATGACGTATTTCTAGCCCAATCGCGTGACCTAGCTGTCACGGGATGAGAATACCTGGCGTAGCATATTAATAAACCATGGTGTAGACCTTTCAAAAGCACCTGCAATCTGGAATACATGAAATAAAAAAAAAACTTTGTCTTTGCGTGACAACTAACGACTGGATGTGTCCCTTGCAGTTATGATTACGAATATGAAAAGAAATATGAATCACCAAATGTGACGTCATTCTCCCCCTGATTAGCCAATGGCATCGCAATATAACAACAAAGTAGAGCTACTGATCTAAAAACGGTTATGTTAGTCAATGGAAGTCAGTGGAATGGCCATTGACAATTTGGAGGAAATAGTAACATAACATTACGCCTGTATTCCCCAAAGGGTTGCACAGAGGTGCACCTGATATTGGATAATAGTGAAAAAATGAGGGTTTACTATACATAGTACACCCTAATTTTTTCACCATTATGTTTAAGTCCCACGTAATAGGAAGCGAGCCTATTGCCATCAACCAGGCACAAATCCAGCCTCCGGGCTGCTACTGAGGAATTCCACACGGAAAAACCCAATAACACGTTGCCGGACCTGGGGATCGAACCCAGGACCTCACGCTCAGCAGTCGCTTGCGACCACTAGACCAACGAAGCAGTCACTAGTAGCTAGAAATTGTAGTTCCAAGTATTTAAAAATGAATACGACCAAATAGTCAAATGCTCACGTGAATTTTCGGGATTGCCCGACTAGTTTTGGACCCAAACGGGGCCCTTAAACATGAGCTGAACACGCGGCGAGGTCGCGATTATTAATTAAGGGCTCCGTTTGGGTCCAAAACTAGTCGGGCAATCCCGAAAAATGCACGTGAGTAAACCGTAACTAATCATAAATATGAATTTGTCTCACAAAAGTTATAATGTTTTCCTAATAATGTGTTTCTTTCTACAACACTTTACCTAACTGGTTACTCGTATTGATAAAATGCTAGCAGAAAACCCATGTTTAACACGAGCAAGCTTAGCCAGCATCACAGTATCACAGATTGACGGATGCATATTATGATTCTCTCGTATCTTGTAATAGCTATGCGTATTATTCAAATGCATGGCCGCCGGCGGCCGGGTGCCCGCGTCAAGTGCACGCGCATTTGACACTGACAGTTCAGACAACATGGCGGATTGACAGGAAAAAGGTTTTTCTATTTTGTTTGGATAAGGAAATAAACTTAGCTGTCTACATGGAATACAAATAATATAAATAGTTCTTTGGCGGTGCATGCAACTGCGAATGCCGCGGCCCCGGCCATAGGTCAGGAGTTAGGAACACCGTTGGTTTTTTCCGATAAAAGTCGGGGACCGTTGGTTTTTTGCCGTCCGTCATGCTTGTGGTCTTGATAAGCGTAGGCAGAGGTGTCAGTATTATCCCATATCTGTCATGTGTATTAAGTGCCAAGCATATCGCAATTTACCGAGCATAATTCCAGACTTCGAAATTATCAGCGTCTTCCCAAAAAGAAAAACCCTTAAGCACTTGGTCTGAGAGATCGAACTAAGACCTCACAATCGGCAGCCGAGTTTGAAATCATAAGACATTTATGGCAAAGTAAGAAGGATATTCAATAATAAACAGCAGATGGTTGCTAATCCATTTAATGAACACCACAACACAATCTTAGGAAAATAAGCGGCTATTCTGATGAGGTATTCCTTGAAGCGCTACCATTTTGAGGCGCTCCTAATGAGGCGCTCCTTTTTATTCCTCGGAGCGCATCTTTTAGTAGCGCTCCCGATAGCAATTAAAAATATTAAAATTTTATTCCTCGAAGCGCGCCTATGATTAACTTTCGAATAGAGATAGGATACTAACTGAAACTATCGATAATAAGTAAAACACGTTATTTTATTCAATTTGCAAAAACTCTATAAGTACTCCTTGACCATAGATTGGTTTAAAAAAAAATAAAGTGATCCTGTCTGTGTAAAGTGGACAAAGACAACTGTATCATTCAGTACGTACTTTAATGTCTGGCGATACGGCGCACGCGGCGCGGGAGCACTGCAAACATAAGCCTCAGCCAGCCCCTCCCCATCGTATCCTAAGTCGCGTCACAGGTCGCGTTCACCGAGTTCACACGAATCCAGCCGAGCATTTCCGGAACTTGTTTACTTAAAATTGCATAGTTTTGTTTTGTTGTGTTTTAACTCACAAGTTGCGCGAATGTGTCACGTAGGCTCAAGTGAAGCTATGAACTGAAGAAAGTTTGTTTATTTAAGAAAGTTTGTGCAATAAGGCAGTTTTGTGAGGATGGAACCAATTGCTGGACCAAGTAATAGAAACGCGCTAATTAAATATGTACAAAGCAGAAGCGGCTTGCGACAAGAATGCTCGTTCTTCTTTAAAATATCTTCGTATCTGTTGAGAGTAAGGAAGGCTCCTCACGTCTTTATCGTACACCGCCACACAGTGTTCCCAGTTTTATTCACTTTTATCGATTTGTACGTGTTATTATCATATAATAAACCTTTCTTGCCGCTTCTGCTTTGTACATATTTAATTAGCGCGTTTCTATTACTTGGTCCAGCAATTGGTTCCATGCTCACAAAACTGCCTTATTGCACAAACTTTCTTAAATAAACAAACTTTCTTCAGTTCATAGCTTCACTTGAGCCTACGTGACACATTCGCGCAACTTGTGAGTTAAAACACAACAAAACAAAACTATGCAATTTTAAGTAAACAAGTTCCGGAAATGCTCGGCTGGATTCGTGTGAACTCGGTGAACGCGACCTGTGACGCGACTTAGGATACGATGGGGAGGGGCTGGCTGAGGCTTATGTTTGCAGTGCTCCCGCGCCGCGTGCGCCGTATCGCCAGACATTAAAGTACGTACTGAATGATACAGTTGTCTTTGTCCACTTTACACAGACAGGATCACTTTTTTTTTTTTTTAAACCAATCTATGGTCAAGGAGTACTTATAGAGTTTTTGCAAATTGAATAAAATAACGTGTTTTACTTATTATCGATAGTTTCAGTTAGTATCCTATCTCTATTCGAAAGTTAATCATAGGCGCGCTTCGAGGAATAAAATTTTAATATTTTTAATTGCTATCGGGAGCGCTACTAAAAGATGCGCTCCGAGGAATAAAAAAGGAGCGCCTCATTAGGAGCGCCTCAAAATGGTAGCGCTTCAAGGAATACCTCATTCTGATAGAACGTGCATATGCGCAGAAATTACCATATCTAAATGATATGACATTTAAAAACTTCTATCAAACTGTACTACATGCTCATTAGTAACTAATAAAAGCGTTTTATATCTTATATTTATGTAATTACAACTTGATAATATGGTATCTTGACTGCATGTTGTGTCATGTCAATTTACTTAGTAGTTACTTGTTATGCCATTATGATCCTTTAATTTACTACACTACACAGCTAAAAATAGCTATTGCTTGTAGCGCTGCAATGAACGATTCTGGGGATATTTTGAAGAAACGCCTCACGCGCAATCAGTCTGGGGACTGTTTAGTGAAATTATAAATAATTGTGACTGTAGCTCGATTTTACTTCTATAGGTACAGTAACTATCTTTGAAAATTATAACTCAATCATTTTTGCACATTCGCATGATAAAGAGATCCCCTGTATTTGTCTCTTAACTTTACTGGTTATTGATCACGCCCCCTGGCAGGGTTGTAGGACATCGTCGAGTCGACGATGAAGTACCTAATGTCCTCGACGGCCGGTGGAACTTTGGGCCTCACTTTCGGCAGCTGACGCCACCAATGTTGATGGGCACCGCGGCTGCGTTGTCGCGGCTGTTGCCCAATCTGGGGGGGCCCAATGCATCCTGCCGGAGGCTTTACGCGGTGATCGTACGGTCCATGGCCCTATATGGGGCGCCAATCTGGGCGGACACCTTGACGGCCTGCAACTTCACAATCCTGCGGAGACCGCAGCGCCCGATCTCCTTCGAGGCGAGGAGCCTCCTAGCCGGATCGATGCCTTGGGATCTGGAGGCGAGGGCCCTCGCGCTGAGATATCGTCAGCGCGAGGAGGTGCCTGAGCGGAACGAGCTCCGTCAGATCCTAGTGGTCGAATGGAAGGAGCGACTTGTGCAATCCAGCGCAGGGCACGCTACGATAGCAGCGGTAAGGCCCGTGATGAAGGAGTGGCTGGAGAGGCGTCACGGCGCCTTCAGCTTCCGGCTGACGCAGGTACTCTCGGGACATGGTTGTTTCGGGAAGTACCTGTTGTGTCGCATAGGCCGTGAGCAGATGCCAGGTTGTCACCACTGCGTCGACTGCTCCGAGGACACGGAGCTGCATACGCTGCAGGCGTATAATCAGTACTTGACCCTGTATATTATTCAGTTTAGTGAGCGTACGAAATCGATTGCTGTTTTCGTTATTGGCAAACTCGTACTAGGGGTATACTATGGTACCCCATGTTCTGGATTCAATCCATTAGAGGTGGCTTACAAACCTATAGGAGCAGCGTTAGGTTACTCGTAACATCCTGGTAGCTCTGTTTAGAGGAATGGGGGCATCGAGGATTTTCTCTGCCACTAGGGCGGCGCCACTAAGAACCGAGGTAAAAAAATGAAAAAACTGTGAAATTCCTTGTGATTTGCCATCATAATATAATAATTTAATAAAAATAAAATAAAATAAATATTAGCCTGTAACTGTCCCACTGCTGGACAAAGGCCTCTTCTCATACAGAGAAGGAACGAGCATTGATCACCACGCTTGCTCACTGCGGGTTGGCGATTTCAGAACATTAAGTCCAGGTTTCCTCACGATGTTTTCCTTCACCGTATGTCAGTGGAGTCTTAGATTGACTAAGAAAGTACATATGACATTGAAAAAGTCACATTGGTACATGCCTGGGTTTGAACCCGCAACCCGGTGCTTAACAAGCGGATCTGTAACCTCCGGGCCACCACGACACTTAATAATTTAATACATAATTTTATTTCAGACTTGTTCTATAGTATAATATCTGTTTTAATATTGGTTCTGTAATTTTCACCTCGTTACTTATTGGACGCCTGAAGGAGGACATCGCCGTCGAGGTCGACCTCGGCTAGACGTGTTTGCGGGGCTGGTATGGTCAGAAAGGGCACAAAATACTTACGTAGGTACACGTATGGAAGATAAAAGGGGAAGCATTTGCTCAGCAGAAAAAAAATATCTTGGTCCACAGTGGCGCTCTCTAGCGGATTTTCTGCCTCAAATTTTGACCGCCATTGCGTTATAATGACGTCTGTAGTGTACACATAGACCTATAACTCAGAAGATTGAATACCACGTGTGACATACATTATAACTATTATTAGGTAACTCCATATATTTGGCAAGACAAGATGTTACTTTCAAATCACTTGACCTTTTTAGATGAAAACTCAATCTATGAAGTGATTAATCGCTTAGAACAACTGTAATTAAACATTTAAAACCATTATGGATTACATTTTATCACATATGACAAGATGGCGCCCGGAGCGAATTACTAAATGGTGGTTAAAAATCGGTCAAAGTCTCCAATCAAGTTCGTAACATGATAACGAGTTTATCTAAATGTTTTGCTGTAATTACTTTCATTATTTTGAGTAATTAATTGGTATAATTACTCTGTAGTTAGCAGATTCTTATAAGGCGCCACTTTCTTTTTAATTTCTTCATTAATCAGCTGTTATTTGTTTTTAAAGAGTAGTTGGAGCTGTAGGCCTAGCACGCACTACAATGACGTCACTACATTTTGTCGAAACTTGTTTGAGAAAATCGCCAAAATCCTTCTAGAGTCGCTTCGCATATCAGCTTTGTCGATAAGGGTGACAAGACTTCATGTGCCTTCTACGGGATCCCTTATCAAACACTTTCGTTTTAAGTAAAATAAAGTATATCTTCCTTTCAGGCAGAATTCAGATTCTGAAACATCAACCTTATCTTTGCCATATATGCATGTGTAGTTATTGCTCGCGGCTATGTTTAGTAAACGCAAGGGGTTCAAAAAGATCCAGAGCAGTAGATTTTTTTATTAAAACAACAATAATGTTGCTTTTTTTAATAATATTATGTGAACCTAAACCTAATATTATAATGTAGATTTTCCAGAAGTCTTAATGGGATTTGAACCCGTACAACGCGAACGTTGTAGGGTTGCCAATTCAGTAGAAGTCAATTCCGAAAGTAAGAAAAAAAAAACAGTTGCTGAGAATGAAAAAGAGATGTCGGCGATTAGTCTAAAGAAATCCATCGGCGGCATCACTCTGCATTTACTATAATTTGGCGCCCGATTCAAGTTCCGGAGATTTTTATTGCCATCCGGGAGCTGGGAGATTTTCAAAATTTTGCCGCATACTTCGGGTGAATCCCTGAATTCCCGGGGGGTTGGCAACCCTAGCTGTAGCCATTGGGATTATATTTTAAGGTCTGTTTAATCGTTAGACGAATCACTACTCACAAGCCTATATTTATTGAAGTGAATGCTTGTGCCCTCGTGTAAAGAACCAGAACTAAAAAATAGGATCCATCACAAACAGAACTTCCTAATTTGACATGAAAAAGCGCGCGAAACGCAGTCAAAGATAATTTCGGGCGCGAAAGATCTGTATCTAGTCTGTGGCGGTCACGTGACCGCCGGCGGGTGGCCACGTGACCATGTTTACACAGTAATGCGCCCTTTATTAACCCGCACTTGAGGGTAGTTGATCAAGATAGGGTGGTAAGCTAATAAGTACTAACCGTAATAAGGTCGGTGGTATATTAAATTTTGACAATAGTTTGGGAGGGAGTATTATCTACTTTTTGATTGGTGAAGTTAAGTAGGTATTGATATTCTTTGCTGCATAGAATTGTTCACTTGAGTACTTGTAGTAATTATTTTGTGAATATTTTGTACGAAATGGGTTAACGTCGCGTTAGAAATATTATATTCTGTATCTCTATATCTAAATTCTTCCTATTGGAATTATGCGTATATTAAGCACTTTCTAAAGATCTTACATGTTAATAAAAGTGAGATGAATCACTGTTTTCCATGACTTAAATCATCGTTGCCTTCATCCACCCGCAGTTGGCCAGTTACCTACAGTTGTTCCGATTTTCTTAGTTTCTACCAGTTGTCTTATTTTACTTATCAACTGATCATCAGTGGACATTTTACCCATAGTTTGTTACTGTTTCTCATAGAAAAATTACAATACATTTTCATTTTGGTAATATTTTGACAGGATGCGAAATTAAATGACACTAACAAGGTTTTTAAAAATTCATTATTTTGTCTATTGAATCGAATTCGAATCATTTGGACTCGACTCGAAAACAAGAGACCTTTAAAAGTGGTTCGATTGAATAGTTCCCATTGGCCAGGTAAGGTGAAGGAAGTAGACTTTTGAGTAATTGTGATCTGAAACTACTCTTCCATTATTATTTTCCATTTGTATGTGAACTTATTGATTCTCAACTCTACACAGAAGTACGAAAATAGTTTCAATATAACTTATATTCTCCAATAACAAATATAAATATTCATATAGAGTGTTTCGTTCGTAATCCCGAACGTCAACAGTTCTCTATATTGAGTGACGCTTGACATTCGGCCGCTCAGACGGATTAAGCGGAGTGAGGATGGGCTGGATGCGGCAGTTTGTGAGCACGTTGAATATCATACGCGTTCGTTGCAGTGTTTTTCCAGCCCATTGGCCAGGGCTAAGACGTCATAGAAAAGATGGTAATATCTTTTTTCTTTTTTTTTCATGGCAAAATCCTCACGGATGCCCTTCTCTCGGGGAAGGCGAAGGGGTATGCCGGACTCATACCGGCTAAAAACCCACGGTGTTCCTTTCTGACCCTTGGCCGGGGTCGCGGGATTCGCAGCTGCATGCACCGCAACCCCGGCAGGCCTCGGTCCGCCATCCCTTGGCGGACCTCTCCTTCTGTGGGGCCTCGCCCCACGTCCTCCTGAGAGGCGCGCACGGAACACTGCGCGCCGCCTTCTCGGGCCTGTTACTGGTCGGGCGACGGGTCCCCTAACCCGCCGTCCGCAAGCCACAAAGAAAAGCTGATCTTGGGAATAGTTAGGATCACGTTTGTTAAAGTAATGGGCTGTGCTCTCATTTAATAGTAAAACACGTGATAGTAAAGCTAGCTTCTGTTTATTTGCTTCTAGTACGATACGGAGAAACGGAACTTTTTTTGCAATTTTTGTTAAATTCCATAATAACGTAAGGATCCAAATCTATTTAACGTCAGATATTTTTTATTTCAGGAATTAATTTCACGCTTTGACAGATTCTCTGTACAAAATAATATAGTTCACTGTGTAGATTTAAATTTGTATGGTTTATTTTAAACCAAAAATATGTTGTTTTGTACGCCATAAATGGCAAAACATGCAGATCTTTCTGTAATTTTAAGATCTTGCACATATTGTGTGATGTATACTCATGTTTTACAATAAATATATTGTATTCTAAAAAAAAAGCTGTCAAAGCATGATTTTTATTCTTCAGATAGAAGTTATTTGATGATTGCAAAATCAGCCCTAAAACAAGTAAATAAAAGAAATGCTTTCGCTTTCTCGTAGCCCGAAACACACAGAAAAAAGTAGGGTGTTTGACACAAGAAATAATTTAAAATTGGACGGTATCTGAGCATTCTGAGTTTTATTGTACCTACCTACTATTTCGCATGCCACATCCAACTTTTCCAACATCGCTTCCATCCAAAAATGAACAACACGCTTGACAAAGCCCTTGTTGATTTTTGTTCTCAGCGAGGGCGATCAGCCGATCGCGTATTCCGTTCACTTCCCAAGACTGGCCTCTCATGGGACAGGAGGACAAATTCTGCTGATATAAGCCTGTTAGCACCCTACGCGGTGGACTAAATTAGATGCAATAATTGTGTAGGTACTCCTTCATGGGTGATTATTTTTAGGTATTAGAGTAGACTAGAGGTCGCCAGCGGCTTCGCCCGCGTGGATGGTGTTTATCGCGTATTCTGCGTTTTTATCTACTGTATTAAGCATGTATTATATATATAAATCTTCCTCTTGAATCACTGTATCTATTAAAAAAAACCGCATCAAAATCCGGTGAAAATTAATGAAGGCACGGCGACACAGCTGACGGGTACGACTAGCGCGATATCGCTCCACGCAGTCAGTTAACTTTTTGTAAACTTTATTTTTTTATTCTTGTAAAAACCTATGCAGGGTCAATCAGTGTCACCAGTAGATCACGCGGGTTGAAGGAATTACACGAATTCGTTTACCAACCTGTACCTATGTAATATAAAATAGTCAAGTTCATACCAAGTGGTTAGTTTTTCTCCGTACCTACATAACCACAAATACGATACACCACCCTTCTAATCCCTTAAAGAGGTCCATAACTTTATGCATAACTAATATTTATTGGTTTATCTTGCGCCTGCGATCCCCGCATCATCAGCATGACGTCATTACAGGATCTGCATAAATGTCCCCGTGCGACTGTGGCTCCCTCTGGGGAGAGCGGTTAGCTGGAGAAACTCTACAGTTGTTGAGAGGAATATTGTGTTTGAAGGCAAGGGAATTTGAACTTAAAGTTGGTGAACTTTAGGTGTTATGTTGATTGATTTTGGTGAATATTGAAGAGATACAAGACCGTAGTCCAACTTTTCAGTATAGAAATTCTTTCACATAACATGGGTGTACGCAACGCAAGGCTAACCCCGTTGGCTAACCCCGCATTGGCAATCCACTTGAATCTTGAATTTCTATTTAGACTGGCACTAATATTCGAAATTAGGTATTGGGGTATGTTATTTCCTTTTGTCTTTTGTAAATGTGAGAACTTCATGGACTTGCTAGAGGCCTATATAAATTTGTAAATTACTATTATTAACATTGTATTTTTTTTTTTTTTGCTCCAGACTTGATACTACGACAGTCTACCTATATCTTACTCTTTACAGTCGGTCAACGTAGAACATTGTCGCAGAGCAATCGTGCGGGGGGTTGCGGGGTGTTGCGGGGTGAAGGTTGTGTCCCGAGTAGCCATACTGCATACTTGGGACATAACCTCCGCCCCTACATAATTTTGATATTTCATAGGACCTATCAAATGTACGGGCGTTGACCCACTAGTAATATGTAGGTACACTGTGGTACTACTTTATTCACTGGTCTGTGGTCAGGACTACATTGTTCTCTCATTATTATCCTAAATCATAGTACTGTATTCACTGAAATGGTTAAAGATATTCTTTTTAAAAGAGTAACCATGGAGTTTCTTGCCGGCTCCGGTACCGTGCACCTAAATTCGACTTTTCTTATGCGCCTGTATTGGTTTGTTTTTCTTTTGATTTCATATTCAGTGTTAAAAAATAATGAATATCAATGTCTGTATAAAAATCAGTTTTTTTTAAATTCTATGTATTAGCACAGTATACCTACTTACTACATACAGTAGGTCAACGCCCATACATTTGACAGGTCCTATGAAATGTCAAAATTATGTAGGGGCGGAGGTTATGTCCCAAGTATGCAGTATGGCTACTCGGGACATAACCTCCGCCCCTTCACCCCGCAACCCCCCGCACGATTGCTCTGCGACAATGTTCTACGTTGACCGACTGTAAGGAGACTGTGGTATTAGCTTAGTAACTACTAGCACTACAATCAAATGGTTTTCCAAACTGACACTTCTGTCAGTCGCTCGTAGGTACACCACTAATATGTCACCCCACAGATATTGTATGCAAATAATACGCATAATTTAGAGGGTAGTCGTGTTTTATCTATTTATCTATGGAATTGCTCAATTAGCGATACGAAGGCGATGCAAATCGCGACATTATCTATACTCTATGGAATATGTTAAATGATTTATTGTGGTCTTTTGATGGTGGCTGCGTAGTGTATAATTTGGTGATTTATTTGTCTGTGGTTAAGGATTGGCCGTTTCGTTTCTGTCATCATGTGGAAAGAGGCGGGTGAAGGATTGCTTTAATTTTGACAGCAGTATCCACCTGGTTCCTTTAACCAGTTTTTTTTAAGTACTCGTTTTCTCTATTCGTATGTTTTTTTAGTGTTAAAGCTAAAGATGCCTCCTCTATTACCATGACAAAAGGTGAACCTGGAAGAGTTTTCAGGAGGACTTCAAATATACTTAACCACAGCAGCTAATTAATGGCGTTCCATCTTGGGACTTTGGACCTGTGTTTATGCTAAGGGCGACAAATAGACCTGTAATTGGGGATTTACTTTTTGAGGTTTTTCATGTAAAACCGTAGGCTGAAAAAATATAAGGGTAATAAATGAGCTTAAACGTAGAGAAATAGAACTCCTCAAATTCTCGTTACCTCGTTTTCCTGAAAAAAAAATAAAGATCGCTATTGCTTTCAATGGCGCTAACATAACACTGATGTGACCCTTAACCCTTCGGCTCGACGAGATTTTGACATTTGTCATATCCGCTGACTCGGGGAGTTGTCGCTTTAATTAATCGAATTAAGTCACTAAATGCAGGAATTTGCACGCAAGTTTTAAGTATGAATTTAATGTGAAAATTATTTTATTTCATTAATATTGTACCTAATATGTCTAGTAAATTTCTTTAAAAATGTGCTGTTTACGTGAAGCTACGTCAAAATAATGCGAAATTAGAATAAAGTAGATATTTAATATACCTATATCCAAATATTAGTTCAGATAGATTAGCTCAAAAACAATAATTAACGTACCTAGTTACGTGTTGAAACGCTGAAGGAATAAGCTAAACATAGTTTCTTTTTCTTTTCATTTTCACTTTTACCATTATTCAAATACAAAAACGGATAAAAAAACACAATTCAATTCAGTAAAAATTGTACGTCGACTTAATTCGAACCTAGTGCTGACCATCAATCCAAAATTGTTAATACAATACAAATGTTGCATTCAGCCAAATCGATACTCATTCAGCCTAATCGAAACTCATTCATCCTAATCGAAAAATAATCATTAAATAAATAAAATCGCTCGAAAGTTAATTAATGACATTTATTTATTTTCGGCATAGCTACAAATAAATAATTTCACGTGAATAGAAATTATTTTTCAAAAACCTAAAGAATTGGCACAGATTAAATATTAGTACAAGTAGAATGAACACGAAGATATTTTAAGTATCTAATAGACATAATTAGAATGTATTACCACATTCTCTCCTATATTACTACATGCAGTCGGTCAACGCGGTACATTGTCGCAGAGCATTTGTGCTAGGGTTTGCTGAGGAAAGCGACCAGCAAAGAGGCGGAGCTTATGTCCTAATCTGCCATACCGCAGCTCGGGACATAAATTCCTGGGCCTTTGCTTCCTGATTTCAAATAGAAGTGAAATAGTTCATAAGATAGAGGACGTACTACTATAATCAGGTTTTAATAATGTTAGAGGACATAAGGTCGGTTCACAAAACTAACATGGCTAAGATCGATTTCTAAATCTAAGATAGCGGCTACGAAAACTTACTACTTATTCATCATGGGTGATATTTCCATGGTTTTCATGGCTCCTGTTGCAGAAAATGAGGTCAAAACATGAAAAGTTCACTAGTCGTCATGGGTGTCAATTCTGTAGTTTTCGGTGGCGCTGAGGCCGAAAATGGGGACAAAATGAAATTCCAAGATAGCGGCTACAAAAATTTGCAAATTAGTCGTCATGGGTTTCAAAATCGTGATTTTCGGAGGTGTTAATGCCGAAAATGAGATTAAAATCCAAATCCAAGATGGCGGTTACGCAAATTGGCTAGCTGTCATGGGTGTCAATCCCATGATTTATGGGCTAGTAAATTTCATTTAACTAGGTAGTGAACTTTCATGACGGCTATCTTGGATTTAGGAGTAGAATTTATTTTCGGCTTCAGCACCCCCGAAATCTATGGAAATAATATAATTATGAAATAATAAGTAAATTTTCAAGGCAGCCATCTTGAATTTAAGAATAACTTATGTCTACCTACTGCTGCAAGGCTTATCCGCTGCGACTATCAGCTCGACAAAATGTTAAGGTCTAAAAAATATTGTAAAAGTGCCAAGTAAAGATGGCTGAACTACAGTTGCCTTTGCACTCCTGTCCAAATAAAACGAGCAAAATTTCATAAAGCGTTTAAAATCGATCTCGAAATAAAATCCTACTTCAAAACCCAGAGGTGCCTAGTCTGAGGTGAAACATTTAAGAGTTCGTGTAATGTTACAATTATTCGCCATTTTCACATAACAGCATGTTCATTGCTCGTTTTACGTTCTAACTTATTCGAATTCTAACTACTACATTATAAGTAAATGCTTCCGGTCAGCATCCGACTTAAGATGGCCCAAGGCCTCATCAATGTCTCGCATCGAGAATGCCAAAAGCTTTCCGCCATTAAATCTTCCCCGAAATCAAATACTCACTACGCCTATGTCAGATATACTGGGCACCCTATACCATCTACGCCTTCAAAAAATAAAGTCTATAATGTATGACCTCTTCACCCTCTTCACCTCTCTTCTGTTTTTTTTTCGCTTATTCACAACCGTCAACCATCCTGGACATAATAAAAATTAATATTCTATACAGGGTGTTAACGAATTCGTGTAATTCCTTCAAACCACATGATCTACTATTGGTATAGATTAACCCCGCACGGGATTTAGATTGATTAAAAATAAATACAAAAGTTTTTTTCCAACAAAAAAATTTTTTATTGAAAATTTCGATGCCATGCTTAAATTAATGAATGCACGGCGACGCAGCTGACGGGTACAACTAGCGCGATATCGCTCCACGCAGTCAGTTAACTTGGAACGCTAAAATTACTCAGATACAGAAAGAGATGGATCACTTTTTGAAAAAAAATTTTTGTTCTTTCTGAAAAAAACTTATGCCGGGTCAATTAGTGTCACCAGTAGATCACGCGGTTTGAAGGAATTACACGAATTCGTTAACACCCTGTACAGGTACCTATGCAATTTAAAATTAGTACATGAAGGCGTAGGCGAGGTACCTAGATTTCGCACTATTAAGATCCCGTTTAACAATTTTAAACCTTATTACAAGGAACGTTTCGTAGATAATTATTATTTTACTGCCGATATTGCGTCAAATTAGAATTTATTTTTTGAATTTTGAGTAAAGAATATCAGTCTACGGATGCATTGGATACCACGGTGAAGTTTCGGTACGAATATTTATTGATGTAGCCACAGAGGATTATGATTTATGATGAATCTAAATCTATTTTATTTTATTTAAATGTACCTACTGACTTATTACGATATTTAAAAAAAAGTATCTTTGATTGCTTGATTATAATTTTAACATAGATAGAATGTTAAATTACATCAAACATGTAAAATATTTACTATAATTAAAAAAATCGATTTTTGGTGTTACTTATTTTTTATTAAATCGATTCGAACAAAATCACAACGAAATAATCGATTCACATAATCACTTTCTCACATCATTAACCATAAAAAGTAATATGGCGGCTGATTCCGAATCCCAAATTGAGTAGTGATAACAAAGATTTCGTGATATTTTACGTACGTTTACGTTTTACGTTAAAACATGGGCTTTTTCTAGTAGTATATCGCATTTGTCTATAGATGATGGATTGTTTTTAACCACGCCTACTGTGTAATTTGTGATATTAGTGATAAATGAACAACAACAAAAGTTCAACTGGCGGGAAGCTTTTACTTTGGATATCAAAAACTTTGTTATCACTACTAAAATTACCAAAACTATGGATGATTTCCTCGAGTTAATAAATGATTTACTCATTTTGTGATGATTGGTAGTCCAGAATCCATTCTTTTTATGATTTTTAGCGTCCACCACGACTGTCATCAAATGGCGGTTATCGCATTTATACATTCAGTTTTGTAAAGGTAAATATTAAAACTCGTGAGCTAAATACGATTGATTCAATGGTACTCAAACTTGAGCTTTTTATTTAGTTCTTATAAATTTCATCCAATAACAAGATCCGATAAGTAGATAATTAAATGTTTACATTATTAATTAGGATGTCGTATGACCTAATTCTGGGCCCCGATCGGGGTCGAAAACGAGTTTACGGTAGTTCTTGTGTTCGTCCCCTTTCGGGGCCCGCTACGGACTATACGGTTAAGGCCATTTTAAAATATGACCACACGCATTTAAACCCTGAACATTAGAGCATCGTCCTTAAATATTATTTTTATTACGGTCACACATTTATAACCATTAGCGGCACAACAAAAACTATAACAAACCACTAATTTCACCGAATCTATAAAAATATATAAATCAAAGAAAAAAGCAAACACCACAGACTATTAATATCTCTATCCTTATACTTAAAGTTCGGAAAAGACGATAATTACAGTCCACGAACGTCGGGCTTAACGTTCGAAAATTAAAAGTTGTAACGTTCAGCCAGCACGTATCATTATGTTTGCATTATTTTGTTCTTATTTGTCGACCTAAGGTTAAGTTGGGTCACGACACATCCCAATTAAGGGTGATTAGGCGTCGTAATTTATTGAGTGCGTTTCGGAACGGTTGTGGCACCGCGGCATCTTTGACTCGTGAGTGTCATGGCGCCAAATTCTTTTTTTGAATTTTATTTTTTTAATGTGTTGAGTTGCGAACATGAGCGTCGAAAGTTTGTCGAATTTAATGCGAGTCATCGATTTAATCGACGCCACGAGCGAGTAATAATAATTTTATTATTTAATGAGGCTGCTTTCTCTTATGGGCGTTGTAATAGCCATTAGGAGTATGTTATTACAGTCATAGGTTTGACCTCTACTCCAGATTTTTTTGTGCGTAGGCTAAGTTTTCACGCTTTTGTTTCATCTGTACCACTTTTCAAGTCTATTTATAACGTGAATTTACGTGCAATACTATAAATATTTGCAGAAGATGTATTCAAAGCCCATCCATATCCACAACCATAAGATGCATTGAGTTGCATGAGATTGATTTATACAAAACTAGCGATCCGCACCGGCTTCGCACGTGTACGTTTTGTAGCTTAAAACCTTCCTCTTGATTCACTATCTATTTAAAAAAAAATGCATCAAAATTCGTTGCGTAGTTTTAATGATCTAACCTACATAGGGACAGACAGCGGGAAGCGACTTTGCCTTATGCTACTACTATGTAGTGATACTACATGTTTCTAACATAGGGACGCAAAGATAAACTAAATAGCCAATCTAAATCGTGCGGATTAACCATTGATGTAGAAACATGAGGTCAAGGCTGAAAAATGTCCCAACCGAATGTAGACTAAAATGCGAAAAAGAAGACTCATTTACGCCAATGGGGGGTGCAGTCGAATCTTCATGGTAAAAAGCTAAATTGGGCATTGTGTTGACGACATAGGATTTAAATTAGTTTGTTGGTATTTCTAAGTTTATATGGCGGTGGACCTTGGCGCGTGCTCTGTTTTTGTATGTAAACTCAGGACACTTTTTTCGTGAATTTTTTACTAGACCCTTGGTCGATGTATTTCTACGTCACAGAGATCAACTTGTTTTTTCATTCAGAGCACAAGGTAGAACTTGAATCGCATCACAATAAAACAATTTACCTATTACAGGTAAATCAAAATAATATAAAATTCAACAGCAAAATAATTTGCAATAATTTAAAATTATATGATGCATGACTTGCATAATAATCTATGCAAATTGTATAATCTGTGCGTGTCATTAAATTGTCAGGTTATTACGCGGGCAGGTAATTTGTCACCGTTTGACCCCCTGCCACGCCTACGTAATAATAGGTCATAATCATTGACCCAAGTAATAATAAGTTAATGTTACGCCACGAGGATGACGTCAGTGCTTGTCTCTAAAGGCTTCTGTAGACAATAATTGCCGAATCAAAAATTTCATTGGGTGTAGGACTGTATGATGAATAGAAAACGAAGCGAATATGTTGTCAATAAAGCAAAAACTGCTGATTGGAGTAGTTCAATCATAAATCACTACCAATTCTGTTAAAAATGATATGGTAATGAGATATGATATGGTATGATTATGGTAATGAGATTCCTAGCCCTATTTATCTTGCACTGTAAAAATAACGCTCTTTCTCACTAACGCTCATTTAAACTGACTTCTAATTCTTAATAACTTGCCAGTTACTTAAATAAATATTAAATAAATAAATCAGCCTATAACTGTCCCACTGCAGGGCAAAGGCCTATTCTCTTAAAGAGAAGGAATGAGCATTGATCATTACTGCGGGTTGGCGATTTCGGACAATGAAGTCCAGATTTCCTCACGATGTTTTTCTTCACCGTGTGTCATTGGCGTCTTAGATTAATTAAGACAGTAGGTACATATGACATTGATAAAGTCATTGTCACATGCCTGGGTTTAAATCCGCAACTCGGTGTAACCTTCAGGCCACCACGACATTCACCAGTCACTGCCAAATCAAGAAAATTCAAACACGAATTTTAAATAAAGAACCAGAAGACGATCTTCATTTAATCGCAATAACTCGAGTTAACTCGACGCAGTTAACGTAATGTAAGTCAATCGTGTCTCCCGCCTTAATAGCTCATAATATTGCCTGATTATTATCCAGTAATTTACGGTGAATCAAAGGAAGGCCAGTTCTTTAATTATCTAATCATACATTAAATATTCATAGGCATAAAAGACAATTGCCCGTGCCACTTGGCGTGGAAATCAAAATAATATGACGTTTCATGAGTTGTCTATGGTTAAAGGTGTAATTTTAGCGCGAGATTAGTATTTTTGAATTATTATAGTCAATTGCGTAATTACGTGGTGTTTTGTAGTGAAAACCTATTTAATTTAAAATTTTGCTGATTATTTTACTTTGTAGAGTTGTTAAGGATTCTAGTTATTAATGCCCATACCTTGGTAACCGTGCACATATCTTGATGTCGCGAGAGGCGAGTGAGGGATTACTTAACTCGGTGTTAAAAACAACAGTATTTTTCTTCAGCGTCGGACTGGGCCTAAGGGGCTTGGATGACATTATGACTTTAAGGGCCCGCCGCCAGCTTCAGCGCAGATGATACCTTCAAATTTTTAACGCCAATATCTACATGAATGTAACAATTATATCCCAGTCGCCAGGTAGTTTTACCTTGCAAAAGGTCCGTCAGTCCTGAATTTTGGATATGTGTTATGTTTAGGTGGTCTTATGAAAATATCAAGTTTTCGACCTTGAGTGACCTCGGCGCTCTCCGCCATCCTGGATTAAAGACCCCAAAAATGAGTTTTCATTAAATAACTCCTTATCTTTAGGTTTTACGCCAAAAATAGGTCCGATTAATTTTGTATAGAATTTTCCATTTCCATTTTCCTGAGAAATTTCCATAAGAACACCTAAACATAACACATATCTAAAATTCAGGACTGATGGACCTTTTGCAAAGAAACCCCTTTTTTACGACCTGGGGACTGGGCTAATACCCATATAGTTATACGATTTTTTGCCGATCTTTGGCGAATCATGTCGTCATTTTAAGTGCATTTTTAAGGGAGTTAGTTCGGCTTTTGGCCAAATGTAGTACATAACTAGCTGTTTTTCTACGGCTTTGATAACTTGCGTTAATAACTTGACTACAGAAAAAATGTATTGTGTAAATATGACCTCAATCGGTCAAGTCGTTCAGGAGTTAAACGATCACTAACAGACTTACCAACGATTATGCAACTTGATTTTTAGTATATACAAAAACCGAGACACCCCAACAAGATTTTCATCAGAACTGCCTGAATGTGTGTTTTTTTTTAATAAATCTCCAAGTTACACCTTAGTTTATGGCGCGTTAAGTTCCCTAGTAAAGTGTGAAATGCCAGAGATGTGCTATACAGGGGTTGTCTAATACACGGAAACTGACCGAGCGGACTGTCTCAAGCCTCAAGGTGTCTATTCCCATGCACTGTTATGCGTAGAAATCTATTAAAAGAGAATTGAATATGAAAAAAAAAGGAAAAAAATTATGTGGTGTAAAAACTATGTCGATCGATTCACCTGGTGATTCTAAACAAACTAGTTTCAGGTTTAGTGTATACTAAAACTAAACTTGTATTATACAAAGATAATATCATTGCATGTAGGGCTTGTAGCTTCGAAAAAACTTGAAGCATCAAGCATGATTGATAAAGGTTGAGTTTTACTTCAGTCTAGCATTACTGCTGATGTCAGATTGCATAGAAATAAGATGTCCAGAGTATGGCATAATGGTATCAGAAACTAAGTGATGTCTTCCCGTCCCACAGCTTGGCGGCATTGAGATAAGCGAGGGCCTAATAACACAGGTCCAAGATTTAACGCACTATTAGTGCCTGTGTACACGAATTGCTACGGAAATTGCTTCTGTTGATGACTGCAGCGATTAGACAGTGAATTCATGTTGATTTGGGGATTTTATGATTTGTTGCAACTGTTTGTTTAAAGCAGGGATAATTTGTGTGTATGAAGTGCTACGAATTGGTAGCGCTGTGCTACGAATTATGAAGTGATGACTTTAATGGATTATTCACAAAACAATGAAAAATAAATGTATTTTTTAAACGCGTAGGGAATAGAATACGAGAGCACGTTGACGACCGTCGCCGCTTGTATGTCCTCCGTTCCGTCGTGAACGTGCTTCTGTATTCTATTCTCTTCGCTAATATAAATAAATTTTATTTCACATTGAACTTGTTGTTTGCGCCCGTGCTGGTGCCGTTGTAATTTAAACAACCCCTAACTTGCTAATTCTTAGAACTATCGACTTACTCATTCCTAATTCTATCTTGTGAGGAAAACTCGAAGTATTACTCTTTCCATAAATCCCGTTGCTTTTAGAATAAATATTAAATACCTACTCATTAAGAATTGAAAGTAATTTTTATTTTGAAAGTTCGGCGCCATGCATTTTACTTTGGTCCGTCGTCTGTATCTGTGAGCCAGAGGAGTATAAAAGAATCCCTTTATATCTCTGTTACTTGGATTCGTGTCCTTCATCTTAGACCCTGTCTGCGCTAACCATCTGGTGTGACTAGGGTCAAACAAGAAGTGAAATAAAAAAATAATTGAACTTTAATCTGCTTATTATACAGGGTGTTAACAAATTCGTGTAATTCCTACAAACCGCGTGATCTACTGGTGCCACTGATTGACCCTGCACAAGTTTTTTTCAGAATAAACAAAAAAAAGTTTTCAAAAAATTAACCATCGCATTCTGTATCTGAGTAATTTTAGCGTTCCAAGTTAACTGACTGCGTGGAGCGATATCGCGCTAGTTGTACCCGTCAGCTGTGTCGCCGCGCCTTTATTAATTTATGCATGGCATCGAAATGTTCAAAAACAAAAAAAAAATTGGAGGAAAAAGTTTTAAGTACTTATTTAAGTATTTTTAATCAATCTCAATCCCGTGCGGGGTTAATCTATACTATTAACAGATCATGTGGTTTGAAGGAATTACACGAATTCGCACCCTGTATAGCATTTAAAGCTTCGTGAAATACAAAAAAGAAGGCTAAGCAAAAAATAAAGCAACTTTATAAAATTCGAAGCATCCGTGTACCCAGCACCAAAAGCATCAACTATGCTAATTGTCGTACGTGAAGATAACGATCGAGTAACGGTCTGTATCGATCGTGTGGTCGTAATTGTCGATCGGTTATAGTTATTAGTGGAGCGGCGCGTGCGCTCCCCGACGGCGGTGTGACGTAATGCTGTTTAGAAGAGGTATGTGTTTGTTGTAAAGAGATGGAAGAAAATGTAGCACAAAGGTTAGGGGAAAAGTTTGTATTGAGTTGAAAAATTTGTTTTGCCAGCATGATAGAAGTTCTGAGTGGCCAGGTTAGGGGTTATATGATTTACCTGTCGCCCGACCAATAACAGGCTCGCGAAGGAGGACTCAGGAGGTCGTGAAGGAGAGGTCCGCCAGCCCCTGGATTGCCTGGGTTGCGGTGCATGCAGCTGCTGCGAAGCCCACGACCCCAGCCATAGGTCAGGAGAAGGAACACCGTTGGTTTTTAGCCGGTAAAAGTCCGGGATATCCCTTCGCTTTCCCCGGGCGGAGGATATCTATGAGAATTTAAAAAGGAGTCATCTGATTAAAAAAGATCCAAGTGTCATTTTAGATGCGCGGACAATTCTTAGAATCTTGACCATTACCGTGTCCTCAAAATCGAACTTTTATTTTAGAATGTACCTATGTGAGTTTATCATAAGTGTAAAGTCCAATTAATTTTCAAGAAAAGTGGTATCTGCTTTAGGCAGGTACAACTGGCGAGGCGTAAGCTGAGCTTTGCATTTGTGTGAGTGCACATAGAATCGTAAAAGCAAATCAAAAAGCAGTATAAACCGGTTTAAACCGAGCAAAGGACGCGTCTGCATTCATTCTCACACAAATGCAAAGCTCAGCTTAGGTCTCGCGGACGATAGGAAAATTATTGTACCCCCCTTAAAAGGGGGTTTAATTTTACACCTGAACAAAAAACAAAATGTGCCCCCCATCTCTAATCTCCTTCCACTACAACGTAACATCTCACTAGCCCACGCGCTAAGTTTTAGTGGCGTCGCGTCGATACGTCGATTGTCGATATGTCATAGATAACAGATGATTTATAAGCAGTTATTACACGCCGGCTTTCTCTATGCTTTGTCTCTATCTGCTGTATAAATAGCTGTCTGCAGTGATGAGTTGCTTCCCTTCAAGTTACGATTAAGTTTTCATGTAGAGCTGAGAATTATACACATAATAGATGTCGCTCGTGGCCCGCGTGGATGTCGTTTATCGCGTATTCCGTATTTTTCGGGATAAAAGTAACCTTCTCAAGGTTCCAGACTAGCTCTTTACTAAGTTTCATTAAAATCGTTTCAGCGGTTTAGGCGTGAAAGCGTCACAGACAGATAGAGTTACTTTCGCATTTATAATATTAGTAGGGATAAAGTGTATTGTACTTTGTCCTATAGACGTTTATGTTCTCTATCTATTTACCTAGCCGTTTTCCAACTATGTTGGGATCAGCTTCCAGTCTAACCAGAAGCGGCTGAATACTAGTATTTTACACGGAGTGACTGCTATCAGACCTCCACAACCCAGTTACTGGACAATGCCGATCTCACGGTTAGGTCTAACCGTTAGACCGGTGTCTAGACTTTCGGGCTTCTGACTAAACGTAACGACTGTCATAGGTATTCGTATGACACCCGGGGCCGACGGCTTAACGTGCTCTCTAAGGACTGACCGCGGCAAGCAAAGCTTACCCTTGCTAATCATATGATCCGCGCGGTTGTTAATTAGCCACGAGCCCCGCAAGAAGTTTCAAGAGTGTTCGCTAATGGCTTGTATGCGGAAAATAAACCTTCTGAGAGACGTGTATAGGTACTCCTTCTTTGATGGATTTAATGACATGATACGTTAATAGACATCTCTAGACATCGCCAGACTTCTGTTTCCGCGGCATATTTCCGTCATGACTAGTCGCGCGATGTTGTCTGACTTGTCACGCGATATCCCGTAAAGTCGCTTAATGAATGTGTAGCTTTTTTTTATTTGACTTGGTCGCGTTAGACCCTAGTCGGACCTGATGGTAAGCGCAGACATGGTCTAAGATGAAGCACACGAATCCAAGTACATAGATATAGAGGGATTCCCTATACCCCTCTGACTCTCACATAAACACGACGAAACACAGTAAACTGCTTGGCCTCACTTTAACGTGAGGGTGGTAGGTAGCCAGGCGGACCATATGGATTCTACCATCAAGCACGCTTTAAACTGTGGTGATAGAGAGTTTTGTGTACTTACTAGAGCCATAGAGAGATAAGTAAACATTGTGGGTCCGAGGTACCCGAAAGGTTTTAAGTTTATCCATTGATTCCGATGTCTAATAGGAGAAGAAAAGGTAGGATGCAGTTTGTCGAATAAAGCTTAATTTTCGAGATATTCATTATTTATGAAAATTCACAAGTCGATAAATCTCTAGAGTAACAAGTCCTACGAACGCGGCGTTGCGACTTTTGTCATACATTTTTTTTTTTCTGGTAAAATCCTCATGGATGCCCTTCTCCCGGGGAGGGCGAAGGGGTATGCCGGACTCTTACCGGCTAAAAACCCACGGTGTTCCTTCTCCTGACCCTTGGCCGGGGTCGCGGGATTCGCAGCTGCATGCACCGCAACCCCGGCAGGCCTCGGTCCGCCAGCCCCTGTCGGACCCCGGCAGGCCTCGGTCCGCCTGCCTCTGGCGGACCTCTCCTTCTGTGGGGCCTTGCCCCACGTCCTCCTGAGAGGCGCGCACGGAACACTGCGCGCCGCCTTCTCGGGCCTGTTACTGGTCGGGCGACGGGTCCCCTAACCCGCCGCCCGCAGGCCACACACTACGGTGGCCGGAGATCGTCGCGCGCCCTCCGGCGCCCGGTGCGTCTGGCGCGGTAAGGGAGAGTGGCAGCTGCCTCTTTTTCCCTCTCCGCTCCCTCTTTCGTCACCATCACCTCCTCGCAGAAGGAGGCGACGGCTTCCCACGCACTCTCGCTCCCAACCTTGGACAGAACCACGGCCGGAAGCGAGAGGTCACCACCGACTGCCGCGACTAGTTCGCGGCGCTGCGTTGCCCACGCAGGACACGTCTGCAGTGTGTGCAGCTCCGTGTCCTCGGGGCAGTCGGCGCAATGGTGACTACCGGGCGTCTGCTCCCGGCCTATGCGAAACAGGTACTTCCCGAAAGACTTTTGTCATACCATACCCCACTCGCCGTTTGTCGTGTTTTGCCGGGGAGGTTAGTGAAATGAGAAGTTTTCTTATCCACTCACACGATAATTTAAACGATGTCAACTCGACCTAAGGTATAGTTTAAAAGGAGTAAAGTTAATTGATTTATTTTGTTCCTAAAAACAAAATAGTTAATCTGACTGAATTGGACTTACGTTAATGTAACATTATTGACATATGATACCATCAGAAGAGCGTGGTTAAAATCTTTCGGGTACCTCGGGCCCACGGTGCATAGTGTAAAATGAAATCACTCCGACAGCCGTCGTATGATTAAAAATTAGAGGTATCTAAGGTAAGGCCAACAAACTGGCACTCGAGCGTAGGAGCTACATGTTCTTGTTACATGTATAACTACGTAGGGGAGATTAGTCCAATACCGGGTATGGGGGTAAAACCGGGACAAGGCAATATAGCTTCTTACACGTTTCAAATTTAGGCGCGCGTTCGCTAGCTGCTTTTGGTCACCCTGACTAGTTTGTCAACAAACTTTCAATGGTGCGCGTGCTGCTCGACAACAATAAATAAGAAAAACGCTTTTATGGTCAACTAGCTGTTGCCCGCAGCTTCGCTTGCGTGAAATTTCATGCTTCTTACTTCAAAAGTACCTAATTTATCATACAAACTTACAACACTTATTTCACCCCCTTAGGGGTTGAATTTCCAAAAACCCTGAAACATGTATACTTTTATTTCTGACCAGTAACTTAAATATTGAATTTCATGCTTCTTACTTCAAAAGTACCAGATTTCTCATACAAACTTACAACACTTATTTCACCCCCTTAGGGGTTGAATTTCCAAAAACGCTTAAACACCTGTACATTTACTCCTAACCAGAAACCTTAATACTTAATTTCATGCTTCTTACTTCAAAAATGACGGACCTGCATACAAACGTTAATCACCCTTTTCACCCCCTTAGTGGTTGAATTTCGAGAAATCCTTTCTTAGTGGATGTTTTCGTCACGTAAGGAACCTACTGTCCAAATTTCATATTCACAGCTTTAGTGGTTTAGGCTCTGCGTTGATGAATCAAATGTCAGTCAGTACCAGTCTCTTTGTATATAAGAAAGATTGAGCTAATATTCTTTGGAATTAAAAAGTGTTAAATTATTAAAATTATACTCGCGAAGGAGCATTGCGTGGTGCAATGTCTTAAATGTAAGAACTGGGCCCATGAAGGCGGTATGGGTTGGGAACCCGAAGATCTTGATAAGTTTCATTTCTGCCACTGTTAAGGGCCAAAATCGGGTATAAGATTTGGGTATACCCGATTTTGGACAAGGGGTAGGGCAAAACCGTAAAAACATAACTTTTATATATTGATTATTTTTTGTTATTTAGAATTAAGAATTTAGTGATCTCAAGTGCTAAATAATTATGTGATTTATAAACTAAACTAAATATAGTCTATTAAAATTGATTTAATTTTCTTCAAACTATGTTTTGTTAAATTTTTGCCTTACAGTCCCGGTTCTACCCCACTTTCCCATACTACACATCATGTATAAAGCTATACAATGCCAGTATGAGCTGATCTTGTATTGTATAGGGTTTCCGTATAATAAGAGGTCAGCCTGTACTGGTAATTTAGCTTTATAATTATGTAGTATGTAGTCGTGTGTATATCGTAGTCGGATTGTATAATCCGCCGTATTACATTTCGGCTAGCCGTTATCAAAAACAGGGCCGTTTTGAAATGCGGCGATTCAACGATTAGCCGGATTGAATGCAGCTGAATAAAAAACCGCCGGAATGTATTCGCCGCCATACGTTATTCAACACGGCTAGCTATAATGTAATACAGCGAGACATTAGCCGCCTCTTTGACAGGTTTTAGTTCCGATTCTTAACACTCGTGGCGCTGCTTGATATAACAACAACAATTCCGTCGAGTACTGAGTGGGCGAAAATATACATTTCCTTACCCCGACACGGATAGGTTAGGTTCGAAGGGGATGACGGGGGCTAGAGTGAGCGAGCGAAGCGAGCGAACGAAGCTCCCGTCATCCACTTCGTGTTAGGTAACTTTAAACCCTGCAGACAGAAATAGGAGCCCCGCGTAGTGGGGCTCCGTTGACACTCCTGTGGAAACCCAAGCAATCCTACAATCTAAGTAGTAGTACCTACGATGCGGCTAAACGTGGCCCGCCGTATTGAAGAACGTATCGCAATGACAATCCGGCTAATCGTTGAACCGCCGCATTTCAAAACGGCCCTGTTTTTGATAACGGCTAGCCGTAATGTAATATGGCGGATTATACAATCCGACTACGACATGTACATGTTCTACAGTTAGTATATTGGATATCATAAGAAGCGACTGATGATATCGATTAGATATATAGCGACATCCGTCCATGATGGCAACTAATTGGCCGGCTTGGTATGGCGTTATGTCAAAGTCTTAGAAGATTACATAGTTTAATTTACATAAACACATTTACTACACACATTTATAATGACAATAACACATGGTTTCGCATAAAAAATAAAAAAATAAACCTAAAAATAGTGATATTCATAAGAGGCTTTGAGAGTATTCCGCATCAAATAAAAAATAATTACTCAAATCGGTCCTCGAAATAGAAGTACAAATATTAAAAATAAATGAAAAACAATGCGCTTTGAATTGATAACCTCCTCTTTTTTGCAATCGGTTAAAAACAAATTCAAATTGCACGTTTCCACCCTTGGTATACGTAATGAGAATGAGAAACGGTACGCACCACAGATATACATAATCACGTTAAGGCGACCGCGGTGGTACTAGATTGGCACAATCATTGGTATCAACGTATTGGGGTGGTGCAGGGGTCATGCAGTTCTATTGTCACCATTGGGGTACGCTTTGGGAAGAGTGATTAGGAATTCAATTGATTTTTTTTACCAATGATTGTAACAAGTCTGTGGTTATAGTGAGATTTTAATGTACAGACGCCAGCACTGACAAATTTCTTTATTAGATTTTCATCTTTATTGCAAAAGCATTAAGTTCAAGGTTGATTGGGAAAATTTGACAGTTTCGGGTAGCTTGATGTGCTGGCGTCTGCACATTGCAAAGGAACTGATTATTTCAAGCCTGGCGTCAACTACAGCCGAAACGCATCGAGTCGCATTTATTCCGTGTGAAGACGAATCGAGGCGAAACGGTCAGTAATCGAAAGTCGTTAAAACAGAAATTCGTATGACAAGCGATGTACGCGATTCACGCGAGTGATGCGACTCGACCCATCTCGGCTCGTCGCTGATCGACGCAGTTTTATAGTAAATGTATAGAGGCGAATTATTGCGATTCTATTCGACTCGACTCGGCGAGACTAGTGGACGCCAGCCAAGTTCTGTATCAGCATAGTTAAAAAAGATAATTTTTTTGGTTACTTTTGGGTTTACTCACGTGCATTTTTCGGGATTGCCAGACTAGTTTAGGACACAAACGGAGTCCTTAATCATGCACTGAACACGCAGTAAGATTGCGAGTCGAACTGAAACTAGTCGGGAAATCCCGAAAAATGCACATGAGTAAACCGGAACTAATCATAAATATGAATGTGAGACCCGAAAGTAATA
The DNA here is from genome assembly GCA_905220435.1 of Amphipyra tragopoginis. Lineage (NCBI taxonomy): Eukaryota > Metazoa > Arthropoda > Insecta > Lepidoptera > Noctuidae > Amphipyra > Amphipyra tragopoginis. Next base: position 11,961,851 of record HG992011.1, read on the forward strand.
AAAAGTATAAAAAATCCGGCCAAGTGCGAGTCGGACTCGCGCATGAAGGGTTCCGTACCACTACCTAAAAAAACGGCAAAAAAATCACGTTTGTTGTATGGGAGCCCCCTTCAATATTTATTTTATTCTGTTTTTTAGTATTTGTTGTTATAGCGGCAACAGAAATACATCATCTGTGAAAATTTCAACTGTCTAACTATCACGGTATATGAGATACAGCCTGGTGACAGACGGACAGACGGACGGACAGCGGAGTCTTAACATGTACAACTAGGATAATAATTATAAAAAATGTATACAGTGTGTCTGGCTACAGACTGTAGGTATATACGAAAACCATGAACTCTGCCCATCATTCTGTACAACTTTTTCTAGGGGAAAAACTATGATACTTGAAAAAAATATCTGCTCTTTCATACATTTTGGTAATCAACATTGATTATTTTGTAAGAAAGAGCAGATTTTTTTTTCAAGAATTCATAGTCTTTCCCCTAGAAAAAGTTGTTCAGAATGATAAGCAGAGTTGATGGTTTTCGTATGTACAGTCTGTAGCCAGGCAAACTGTCATCATCTGCCTAGCCTTTTCCCAACTATGTTGGGGTCGGTTTCCAGTCGAACCGGATGCAGCTGAATATCAGTATTTTACATGGAGCGACTGCCTATCAGACCTCCACAACCCAGTAACTGGGTAATACGATACTCTTGGTAAGACTGGTTGTCAGACTTTCTGGCTTCTGACCAACAGGAACGACTGTCAAAGATCTACAAATGACAGCCGGGACCAACGGCTTTACGTGCTTTCCGAGGCACGGAGGAAACTCGCTATGGTAAATGGTCACCCATCCACAGACCAACCTCGGCAAGCGTGGCTTAACCCGGAAGATCAGTCTATGCGGCTGTAATTATTTAGCCACGAGCTCCTCACTGTATAATTAAAAAAAATCTAGGCACGTTTAACAGTTACTGGTGTTGATCATAATAAACTTTCATAATTATAAGAAATTGTTCTTAATGTTCTTAAAATAAAATTCAGATTCTTCCTCGAAGCAAAAATCCCTGATTGTACTTTTCCGTAGGGACGTTACACCACATCGGTATAAAATTGGCATAATTATCGATATCAACGTATTGAGGCAGTACCAGGGGTGACAAGAGACCTGTTTCTATTGTCATCAGACGCGTTGCGCTATTGTTAAACCCCTTTTGAACAGTGATTACATATTGATTTGTGTGGTTGGGGCTCACTTCAACTATACACACCACATTCATTGAGAAGTGAGCCCGAGCATAGGTTAGTTTTGATAATATTTTTGTAAAAAACTGCTGATTTTGTTTTGGAAAGCTCTAGTCCTTTCTAATTAATACCCTGTCATAAATATTAGAAGTCTATGTCCATCGGAAAATTTCATGTGCCTGATTTTCTGATGATTTTGCAGGTTTTTAAATGAAATGAAATTATTTATTCTGCAAATTAGATATTTAAAAATCACTTTCACATGTCGGTTTGTTTTGTTTAAAGCTAGATGTCGTTGGCATTTTTCTATCCGACTATCTCTGAGAAGAAAGGCCGAAACAAACTCAGGTGTGTGTCCAGACATATTTTCTGTACCTAGCAAAAATTTGTGTGAGGACAATGCAGGGCAACGCCTAGGCTGGCCTTTTTGACGATAAAATCGACATTATGGACTGGTTTCCAGTATTTCGTTGTTTTTTATATCATATGCCCAATTAAATTATATCTTTTTCTATTTAGTTTGATGCATTCCTATCTACCTTATACGATTCATTACTTTGACGGAACGACACAATAAGAACTCTACTCTCCCCCAAACCTACGAATGTAAGCTTGAATGACACATACTAAAGAGTAATGGACTAAAAAAATGTATATTAATTGCCCCCAAAATCTGTTATTACTCTCAAGGACCCCTTATAGGGCTTATCGTCCGATTAGCTAGGGGTCACCGCGCCCCGCAATACTGATTTTGTTTTTTAAGCACGATAGTGATGATATTTTATCGATATGCTAGAGTCGGAATGGACTTTTGCAAGCTTTATTTAGTTTATCCTAGCGATTCTGGTTTCAGTATAAAATACAATGAGAGAATTACTTAAAGCACTAAAACTTCTCACTAATGACTTTATAACATAATACATGAAACAAAATTGTTTGAATGGTTTCATCTCAGTTAATGAAAAAGGAAAAGGGGTGCATTAAAAGTGCCTCCACCAGTGACGATACACTAAGTACGTCTACGCTACCAACCTTGCTTGCTGATTGGCTAGTTTTTCACTACAGCCTAAGCTATTCTCGTATAGCTTGTGCTGACACCAAAGAGGAAAAATTAATGAGTTTTATTTCGCCAAATATTGGAGTTAATTCAAGCTCTCAAGTAGCTAACACAAAAGATGTACTATAATTTACATATTTTATCGACATAGCTGTCGTGTCCCCTCACTAATCACAAAGAATTAAACAGTAATATTATTTGGACATCATTTAATACTTTCTTTGATCTTCAAAGGGGATGTATTCGCCTAAAGTGAATTAGAAAATCATCTCGTATTTTATAATTAACAAAAATGTTCTAAAAGTCGGTAGATATTCCTTTTATTTTTCGTTAAGGTGCATCCACACCGCTGTTTCTTTTTGTTGAGCAACGTTTTCAAGTGAGCAAAATCCGATTATAAAAAGTTATTTATTGTTTTAATAGATGGTGCCGTGTTCCGTAACGTTACCCAACTTTTAAAAACAGTCAACATTTGATAACTTGCAGTAACATTTGTTACAAAATATTGATCAACGTTACCTCAACGCAGTAACATGAAATAATATTATTTAAAGGACTTTAGGACCCATAGCTTCCTTCGCATCCCTCAAGCCAGCCCAGTGAGATCGTCATTTTTAGGGTTCCGTTCCTGTTATCGGTAGCGGGTAGCACTGGGCAATGTTGACAAGAGAGGGTAGTCGTCGATATGGATCGGCCCACCCGAGGTTATAAAGTCGGTGGTCATTCGACGAAGCGAGAGCATTCCGTGTTGATCAGCTGAAGAAGTCTGACCTTTTATATCTGATTAGCTTGTCCTTATTTTATGATCTTGTAATAATTGTGTAAAGTAATATATTGTGATCTAGTTATGTTACTAATACTAACCCAATTATAAGTACTCTCAGTGGTGGAGAGTCTATGTTGGTTTTATTTACTGTGTTTACCTTGCTCGCAATCCTGACATACCGATATTAGCTAAAACTGTAATGATAGAATCACCCCTGAACGATTATATTGTTGTGTCATTTACATCAGAAGTGGAACAAGAAAAAACCAGTCCACATTATGATTGTATACCCACATGTAAATATTTTTGAAAAGTTAAATCCCCTATAGACGGACTGACAAAAACTTGATATTACAATGGTGAGAAGTGTGAGAATGAGAAAATGTGATAAATCCGGTGAGTCACAACCATTTTATTATGTGTGAAGGAATTTTGATGAAGGAAATATAATATGAGAGGTTATTTATTCGTGTAAAATAAATATTAAATGATATCTTTGCTTATTCATGTAAAATAAAAGAGATGTTATCTGTATTTATCCGTGTAAAATAAATGAGATGATATCTGTGTTTATTAGTATAAAATAAATATGATGGTATCTGTATTTATTCGTGGAAAATAAATACGGCATCTGTATTTATTCGTGTAGGAAAATACATTGCAAGTCGTATTAGAGTTTGTGGTGAGATGCAACCAGGGTTGATCTTTGGCACCGCCCGGTTTGGCCAGCCGGGGTTGGCCAAAGGCTTCGCCTGGGGAAAACTGAAACTCTAACGTGGCGAAGCAATTGTTATAGGGCTGGAACCAAGGCGGGATATGCCATGATATGGATAGATCCAAGGCGGGTGATGCCATGTTGATAAAGCAGGATCCCAGGCGGGTGATGCCAAATGAGTTGGCTAAATCCAAGGCGGGTGATGCTATTAATTGATAAATGAAAATGCAGTGAAAATGAGATTCTGTTTTGAATTAATGTTTTGAAAAAGTTTTGAAAATATTGATATTTGTTTTGATTGGTTTTGTTATAATTCTTGTTGTAGAATGGTACAAAATAGTTTATTGAAATTTAAAAGTAGTTTGTTATTATTACTTATGGTTTAAAATGTATTTTTTGTAGACGAAAACAGGAAATTGTATTTATTATTGATGATAATTACTATGATGACTTCCGTTAAAGATTAATTTGTCAAATTTATTTTAAATAAAAAAATAATTTGGCTTATTTTCGTTAAAGATGTGTTTAATATGTATTGTATTGTTGTAAAAAGGTTGGATTATTAGCGCAATATAGAAATGTTATGTTTAAAACATCATGTCAGTTTTGTAATAAGAGTTTGTGAATAATTGAGATATTATTTTGATCATGAAAAGTTTTAAAGGTTATTAATTTAAGTATTATGATTTTGGGAATAATTGAGATAATATTTTAAGTGTTTATAATTATGTACTATGATACTGTGAATAATGATTATAAGATATTTAACCATGAAACATTTAGGATGTTTGTTTTATGATTTCGTGAAGAATTGAGATATTTAAGAATGTAGGATTTTGTGAATAATAATGAGATAATGAATCGTGAATTATTTTAATCGTTGTTATGTACTATGAGTTTGTGAATAATGAGATATTTAATCTTGAAATATTTTAAGTGTTTAACGTACTATGAGTTTGAAGTGTTTATATGTTGGTAAAATGAATTGTGAATAATTGAGATTTATAATCATGGAATATTTTAAGTGTTAAATGTACTATGAGTTTGTAAATTATTGAGATATTATGTTGTGATTTTGTGAATAATTAGGTACCTATGAGATTTTTACGAATGAAATATTTTAAGTGTTTATGTATTATGGCTTTGTGAATCGTTGAAATATTTAACCAAGAAATATTTTAAGTGTTTATGTATTATGAATTTGTGAAAAACTATAATGAGATATTTAGCCCTGAAAAATATTGTAAATGTATTTAAATGATTTTATGAATTTGTGTATAATGAGATTGTGTGTTTATGTACCTATTATGATTTATTGAATAACTAAAATTTGATGTTTAACCAAAGTAGAACTGTCTAATAGGCATCTGAGATAGTATTTTATTGTGAAAATGTTGAAATCTAATGTGTGGATGTTTGTAAGTAAGTAAGTTTGATACGAGAAGTTATGAACGAATATAGAACTAGGTTGATACTGAATGAATATCAACTAGTTTAAGTCATGGGTGATGAGCTTGTTGGCCGTCGATGGGATAACAAGCTCTAATCGATTCAAACATTCTTTGGATGTTTTTCATTTTACTTTGGTCAAAGACATGAGTAAGATGACGAGGTCAAAGATCAGGTGTGGCCGAGATGTGTACTGTATTATTTGTTTCTGTTTAAGGTCCAGAGGTGTCACTGAAGTTAGGCCTTGATGTACAATCTTGACGATGGGGTTGATGGTGCGTCGACCACCAACCACCAACACACGAGGACGTGTGTTTTGCAGGAGGGCCGTGTTATCGGTAGCGGGTAGCACTGGGCAATGTTGACAAGAGAGGGTAGTCGTCGATATGGATCGGCCCACCCGAGGTTATAAAGTCGGTGGTCATTCGACGAAGCGAGAGCATTCCGTGTTGATCAGCTGAAGAAGTCTGACCTTTTATATCTGATTAGCTTGTCCTTATTTTATGATCTTGTAATAATTGTGTAAAGTAATATATTGTGATCTAGTTATGTTACTAATACTAACCCAATTATAAGTACTCTCAGTGGTGGAGAGTCTATGTTGGTTTTATTTACTGTGTTTACCTTGCTCGCAATCCTGACATACCGATATTAGCTAAAACTGTAATGATAGAATCACCCCTGAACGATTATATTGTTGTGTCATTTACATTCCCAAATGGTAAAACGGGACCCTATTACTAAGACTCCGCTGTCCGTCCGTCCGCCTGTCACCAGGCTGTATCTCATGAACCGTGATAGTTAGACAGTTGAAATTTTCACAGATGATGTATTTCTGTTTCCGCTACAACAACAAATACGAAAAAACAATAAAATAAATATATAAGAGGGCTCCCATACAACAAACGTGATTTTTTTGACGTTTTTATAGATAATAGTACGGAATCCTTCGTGCGCGATTCCGACTCGCACTTGGCCGGTTTTTTGGACGTGTTCTGGCAGTCGCTGCCAGTTTGCTGTAGAGTATCTACTACAATCCTACGCACCTACAATTCCGAGCGCCAGTTTACACGTGCCTAGTGGTGCCGAAAATCCGAGTCACTGGGTCTAGTTACTGCCATTTAATAAAACAGCCATTACAGTCATTAAAGGTAATACCAAAAATAAATCAATAGTAGATAATTACTATCGGTAATACACAAAGATCTAAGGCTAAGCGCGCATTACGAATTTTAATCGTTGCGGATAGTAATCGCCAATCTGTGAACAATACCAAGATACTAGAGTCCGTGCACTGCGAAAAGAAATCGTTTGCGATTTAAAATAGCAGATGCTAAATCGTATGTATGTTTTGTACCTTATGATGTTATACCAAGGCGCGGGTACTGCGGAAAAAATCGCAAACATCGCAGAGTTCAGTTGATTTATGATCTTTGATAATTTCCGAATCGCCTGCACCGAGACGCCTTCTTTTGTAAATCCATGATTTCGAATTTCAATCTGTCTTTCGTGGTGGCACTGACTGTATTTGGCCTCCGCTATTTCGCAGACGATAATAAATTGTAGTGCGCTTAGGAATTATTTTCGTTTGCGATTTTATTTCGCAGTTTAATAATCGCACCGATTAAAATTCGTAGTGCGCGCTTAGTCTAACCTTTAATCATATTACTAAATACCTATAATAATAATAAGACAACTACAATAATATTAGGAATTGAGCCTCTATTCTATGGCAAGGTATCTCTATAAACCCCAATTAGTCTGTATAACAGTTGTTATTTGAGAACCAAACCTCAAAGTTCACTTCACTGGTTAAATTAAACAGAAGCCAAATAATAACAAAGATTCGAACTGTTTACTCTCATAATAATATTTCAAAGGATAGATAGCAACAATTTGAGTTCAAACGGCGGTATACAAACTCTTTGGTGCTTGAAAACTTAATAACGTAACCTTTTTGGTAAAAACACTTTTTTTTTCTCGCTTGCATTCGCAGGATATGTATGGTTGGCTTGGCAAAGTTGTTTCCTACGAACTGTGTAAAGATATCAAAGATACCTTGACTTTCCTTTTTTGTGCTTTATTAATATAGGTATATCGCCATACTCCAGCAGTCCCCGGTTGCAGAATAAGGAATCTCTACCAAAAGGACAAAGAAGCTATAGAATCTAGTCCTGTCTAGCCTGTTTTTTCTTATCTTTGCTGTAAGTGCAAACCCTGTAGAAGATGTTGTAATTTCTTAATCATTGACATTTGGTTTTGTGCCGAAACTCGTACGAAACCAAAGATCATACTTACAAAGTATTATCCTTCAAAAAGTAAAACAACTTAAGGACGTTTCGACTCTCAAAAAGCCCTTCAACCGGGAATGAGGCAAAGGAACACCCATAACACCGCCATGATTACACGCGAAATGCCTGAAATATCCGAACGCGTCCGCCTGGCTGCATGCGTGGAATACCTTTAACAACCAAAAGCTAAAGAAAAGAGTATTTGGAGCGAAAAAGTCGTGATAGTTATTCAAAAAAGGAACGCTGGGCAATTACTGGCACGCGAGCGGGCAGTCGCGCGCCCGAAGCGGGTGCGTACACACTGGTTTATGTAAGTAATAAAATTTTCAATTTATTGATTTTCCATGACAAAAGGATCCGGACGTAATTATGCTCGGAGCATAATTTATTTACGTATGGCAAGGCATTGGAGAAAGTTATGATTATAATATTGAAATCTAACAAACCTGTCTTCAGGAAACGTTTGAGTTAGTAGATTTAGAGAAGTCGAATACGTGATGAAATTACTTAGAATCTTTGGATTCGATAGATCATGTGAATTTTCTTAGCAGTAGATTAAGATTAAGCATCAGCTACGATTTCTATGCATTTTCTGTGTTTCTTCTTTACCAGTCCACATCACAGACTTAACTTTAAGGCTTTTTAAACCTTACACCCTGAAAGACTTTCAGATTTCGTAATTGTTTTCTATAGTGTTGGGTAGGACACGACTTGAAAAAGAGTTTGTAAGAGTAGCCTCTTTTTTGCTCTGAGCCAGTACAATGTACTACTTCAAATGAGGCGAGGCGTACTGAAGCTCGGTGATACGATTGAAGTAAAGAGTACGAATATGACATTTAACGTTACTGCGGCGAGTCGAGTCGCGGTCGCGTAATGTCCACTGACACTGACACACTGACAATGACGTGCTATTGTACCATGTGCCTCGTTCGCTCTCTATCTCACCCTACAGTTTACTTACCGAGAGTAACGAGTAATGCGACTACCGCGACATAAAAGTTGAAGTAGTACACTTTTAAATGTTGAGCCGCTCTTACATTTTGACGTCATGTACGGGACAAATGTACTGCCTCTTGTATGTCCTACTCAACACTAGTATTCTATGAGACTGAAAAGTGCCAAAATCTGAATTTCCATATTGAATCCATATATCTAAAGCTAAGCTGATGTAGTTTCATCTCCACGATATTATGTTTAATTGCCAAAAGCTCTCGCTCTGCAGTCAGTGTGTCCGTCGGCTTAGGTCGTCGGTCGTCGTGACCGCCGCGAGCCGTTGACGGATCGCCTCCTCGCCCCGCGCTTCACCTCTACTACCTTGTATATCTGGGCGCCTGGTACAGGCCGCTTGCTGATTTGCTTCTGGCCTCGCCTATTGTGGGGCTAGCAAGCAATGGGCTATTTATTGCCCCACTCGGTTAAGACTGTAAGGTCTGTTGGACCGTAAGACCAGTTTGTTATCCGATAATTTTGTGTAATCGATATGTTTTCTGTATCGTTATATTGGATATACTGAATAAAATAAAACAAGTGCCTGGAAGGATCTAGAAACCATTTAATCAAGTTCCAAGAAAACTCATGGTAGTTCATGGTGAGAACGAAATGAGAACATAAAATAGATAAAATATAGGTTGTAGCGATGGCTTGAGACTTGAAGTTCAGGATACTAATATAAATCTAAAAGTCAGGATGGTTTTGTAAAACAATCACAATTAGTATTTAAAATGTTTGTTTCTGTTGTGTGTTTTCAGGGGACTTTGAGTAACTTCGTTAATGAGGATTGTTTTGCAAAAGCGGAGAGAGAACTTATTGTTGTTTTGAGTAAACGAAATTGAAAACAGTTATCGTTAAAATCTTAAGTAATGTACTTAAAGGGAACTATTTCTTTGGATACGCATTTTTATTTAGAATTTTAAGTAGAAAAGCTGTTCTAGTCAGTCAGCTGATCAGTCTCAGTTAAATCGACACACATGAATAGTTAGTAAACTAAGCTATCTATTATCGTAAAATGCATATGAAAGACATCGTAAAATTTTAACAATCCTTGGTTCCCTATCATTTACTATCCTTTTTCGTTGACAACAATAGTTCATAAACGGTAACTAGCAGCCCAAGCTCATTGTAGCCAAGTTATTACGGAGGGCAGATTGTCTTATTCCAATACACACTCCAAACCAAATAGCTGCAGGCTACACGGTCCCCTCGACACTATAAAGAACCCAGACGCTGGCTGACGCACCGATATCCGAATATGTTCCAATTAAAAATAAAACCTATTCTTTTTTCAAATCCGATGGCGGGAAACGGTTGCAGCGCAGCTGGAGTTTGGCAAAAACAAGTGGCGAATATAGACGCGCGTGTTTTTAAAAGGTTTTTTGAAGTTAGAACTCTTGAAAATAATAATGGAGTTCGCGATGGCGTAGCGCGTAGCTTTGAAAGGCTATTCACATAGGAATTATGTTTACTTAAGCGTCCATAGTAAAATCTCTGACATTTCTAAACTACCATAATTATATTTCCTAGGGTATTGACAGCAAATATATTTCGCGACTAGAGCAGCTGTCCAGAGTCCAGAGTATTGATACTTAGGAATATGCTTGTACTTTCTAATTCGATTGCCAACGTAATATTTTTGTGAACTTAATTATTAGTTTTAGGCAGATGCAATGATCAAATATTTACGATAGCTCTGTTATTCCTCGATATTTCCAAATGCAGGATGCGTTGAGAATTTTGTGCCCGAAGCATAATGATACAGGGTCATAATAATTCAGTTTGTCAACAGTTGCAATTATTATGTTATATTTTTGGTTTAACTTTACTTAATAATATAATCACTCAGCAAATAAAATTAAATCTGCATTCGGGGTTTATGGAAGTCGTACCGAAGCGACTGAGGGTTCTAAAATTTTGGAGAAGCGAAGCAGACATCTTTGGTGAAGCGGGTAAGTGATCACAGGCCTCCTATACGTAGGGTTGCCATACGTCCCGTATATACGGGACTGTCACCGTATTTGACCATCGCGTCCCGTATTGTTACACGTCCCGTAATTGTCCCGTATTTCAATAATTTCGACAAAATTCGGAAATGGCAGACGCGGGGTTGCGCGCATTTGAGTGGTGACGGGGCGGCAGTGGCGAAGGCTCCATACAACTCGATTCCTATCGGCTTCCCTTTCGAAATATGGCAAATACTAGCATCTATTATTTTCAATTATCATTTAAACAAATAATTGGTCCGGCTTCCCTTTTAAGAAAATTCATCCTTCGCCACTGCGGGGCGGTATAGGCCACCCGCTCACCTTTTTTATTTGATTTGTTTGAAACGTCCCGTATTGGTCCTTGAAAGTTATGGCAAGCCTACCTATACGAAGGAAACCAATGTAAAAGACTTTTAATCTATTAGCTACGCAAAAAATCTAAATTCGAATTTCAAATCTCCCCTGTACGTTCTACGAGTGCGTTCTGTTTCGCCCGCGGATATTTACTCTTGCTGAACGCGACTGCATTTCTATGAAGCGGGGATTATACCGATCCTTCATTACCTAATGCACAATACGAGGGGATGTCGCGCGATTTAGTTTTGGCAGCATTGCCTTTGATGGTACTATATTATTTACTGTTAATCTTTAAATATTTAGATGGAATGTTTCCTGCCTTGTATGCAGGTGAAAGCTGCGACTGTATGTGTTGGTTATCATACCGTACAAGTTATCTGAGGTCATCTCATCCACTTAGATGACTCTATCTTGATACGCTTGTTACTTGTAGGGGAAATGATGCTAATTTGCGATACCTTACTCATTGTAACGGAAAAACAGAGGCAGAAACATATTTTATCGCGATAAAGTTATTGAATTTGCATCAGGGTCTGATCTGCTTTTACAACTATAGTATTGAGAAGTCCCTAATTAATTAAAAATTTCGACGCATAATCGAACTTCTCAATCGGGTAACTTAACAGTGGTAAGGCAGTGGTGCCAACATACCGACTACAAGCAACAAGCTTGTTAAGCGCGCGGCGGGAAGCAGGCATCCCGTCGCGAACCGCCGCCGCTACCGACCGCTCTTATTTTGAATTTCGAATTTTATTCCGACATATTGATGTGGTCGTAACGCTTCTGTTTTAAAAATAGGTCGATTATGTAACTTATTAATGTAATTTGTTGATGCAAATGGAAGGTAATTTTTTAAGGGGAATAGATTAATGACTCCTTACAATGGTTGCCGTTTGCATGATGAAAGGGAAATCATCTTCGTTCGTAAAAGTATAAGGGTAGTTCTGTCAAATTTGACATTTTCCTTGCTTTGCTTAATCATCTGAACCTTGAGACCTTTGTCATTCGTATGCAAACAAAACCCTTGACAAATTCATCAGTAACACATGTTCGAAAGCTCGGCTCTGCGCGAAATAGTGATTAAACCTCTTTTGTGTAGTGTTGTTTTAAAACAATGACCCATAGGGCCGTACCATCGACAATTTCAAAGTCTTGAATAAATAATTGGGGATATGCTGATGAGATATGAAGGCAGTAAGTTTCGTAATGGTTTTAAGACAAAGGACCATGGGCAAAAATGTATGGGACCTGGTCCAATCCCCACAACAGTTATAAAACCTATGCCTTAAGAAAGCTATTGGCGTACGATTTATTTTATTCTATGGCGGTTAAGTCAAAATCGAGCGCGAACAGGGTGTTTTGGTACATTTTATTTGTTAAAAATTGACAAGCATTTGACTACAATCCCACCTAATAGTAATATGTGACGATGTGATAGAGATATCAATTCATTTTTTGTCAGTTAATGGGTCATCATCATCAACAACCCATAAATACGTCCCACTGCTGGCACAGGAAGTATTATATTACTTTTTATTGTACATTTAACATTTTTGCTTTCATTTGACTAAAACACAGACAATACCATTGCTAAAAATAATCAAAAAATACCTTCCAGACAACCGGTAGGACAACATTCTCAGTTTTGATAATGTGCCCAAACACCATGTTCGCGCTCGATTTTGACATAACCGCCATGGTATGAAATAAACGGTACCCCAATAACTTTCATATGGCACAGGTTTTATCACTGTTGGGGGATTGGACCAAAATGACTCAAGGTCCTTTATAGTATTAAGTAGTTCTTTCTGTATTCTAAGGTATTAAAATTACAATTCCTAATAACAAAATATCAATCAATAATATTTTAAAAATTGAATTGCAATCAAGCAAAAATGTAAGCGCTCTGCCTCTAACCTACTAAAATATGATGTGCCCAACAGGGTCCATAATTGATCTCACACTTTTAAGCCTACCACCTGTTAAAATTATATTATGGTATGTAATAAAGTATTGAGAATCAAATAGAGTTTCGTAATTCTTCAGATTTTTTTATCAGTTCTTTTAATTCTGGTAATTAAAATTGAAATTGATTATGTTTTCGTTTTTGTTTCCTTGTTTAACGTTTCTGGTGCAGTATTGATTGTTTAATCGATTATTTGAGATTTGAAGTACCTGCATTATGGTGTTTTTTAATGTTCTAAAATCAATATCGGGAGGTGAAAAATACAATTAGGAATTATTTTTTCGTTCGTTCGACGCGAGACTCGCGTTGGCGATCACCATTCGTCTAACTAAATAAAACGAGCGTTCACTAAATTCCGACTTCTGCCCGAAGGTTTAGCCGTAGGTACGATAAAACGGGACGATTGGCGTCCCACACAAGTCTTTCGCGGGACGCATCCTCTAAAGCTCTAGAAACGGGACATTCCGGCTCTCGCGGGACGGTTGGCAAGCCTATGACCATGCCTAAGAATTTAAACTCATTTTTCATAATATTTATTGTCATCATAAAGCCTGCGTTTGTCACGCATAACGCGTTTTTTATCGGGTCATGTATAATCACCGCGATCACCCCCGTATCGGGGATGTCACCCTCGCGAGGTGCACCTCAATAACGGGGGGTGAATCTCGCTGTGTTTGAATGTTACTAGTGGTTACATTTGGAAATTAATTATCTGGTAGGATTTAATCATTTGGTAATGGTTAATGGGACATAAATGGAGTTTTTAAAGTAATTGTCTGTGGTAATGTGATGGCTCAATTTTTTGGTACGGTACGGTATATTATTTTGTAAGTCAGTATCTTTCTGTGTGTTCTAACTAACTCAAGTCCTTGATTTGTATTTTCCGGATACGAAGAATAATAATGCCCTTCATTGTTAAAAGGTTTTACGTGTTGTTTACAAGGTTAAAACTAGGGTTGTAGTAACTATTTAACTTATTACTATAGTTGAGAACATGTTGAAAATATTGCCAAAGACATGCTGCACTAGGCTATGCCTGTCCCGCGGGAAATAACTTCCTTGTCTCTCTTAATGTCTGTAAGTGATCACTGATGATATAATATCGGGTAGGTCGGTAGATGGCATCTGCTATGTAGATACATAATTGCTTCTTTCATGAATTTTTCATTATAAAAGCGTCCGAAGCAATGAAAAGACAGTGGTGCCAACATAGCGCAGAAGGGACTTCTTTCATGGAAAGCACTCTACTATCTAGGTAGGTGTTCTTTGATGACGTCACTTTGTCTTAAGAGCGTGTACGCCGTACGGTACCTATTTCATACAAATTTTCAAGTCTTTGTTTTTCGTAATGACTGAACCGATTTTGATGAAACTTCACACACATAAGCAGGATACTTAGGTCTAAAAAGTGAGCAGAAAACATTTTCGAAATGTCTTACTTAAAAAAAGATAATTGGAAATTTCTGTTTGTATGGAAAATTTAAAATCGATCTAATTTAACTGCAACACAATTTTTCCAAAATGTTTTCTACTAACTTTTTAGTCCTATGTATCCTGTTGGTGGGCATGAAGTTTCATCAAAATCGGTTCAGTCATATAAAAAAATAAGGACTTCAAAATTTGTATGAAATGCCGAACGTCATACACGCTCTTAAAACCAGATCATCAATATCTCTAATATGCGGTTCCAATCTCGTATATATTTTTCATCAATCAAGTTCCAGTCAAAACACACCCTCCAAGCCCACAAGACAATGATCGCTACAGACATAGATTATACAGATATAAAAGGTAGCTACAGATTTATGAATTAGCGTATGCTAGTGTAGTGTGTGTCAAATATATGAATATGATCGCACGGACGCGTACCGCCGGCGGCTTGCCATCTGTCACCATTTCGAGAACTAGTAGGCGACAGGGATGTGCTCCAATATCGATGTTTGGATATATGTATTTCGGTACGTTGCTAGGCTAGGCCATGGTATAATAATAAGCTACGCCTGGTATTCTCTTCCCGCAATGGCCTAAGACTACGTCATGAATGTCACGATCAGTGCTGCCATTGATTAACATCTCCAATACAATAAAGGAGATTTTTAATTCATAATAAATATTAAATAAATTGCTAACTAGCCTAACTATTTTCTATTTCGTGTTATTCATCTACACTTCTCATCAAAAAAATCGAAACACTTCCGAAATTATCTTTGTGGCGACAATTAAACAAAAAACAAGTATTAATTCATTATAGAAAAAACATAATTTAGTAGCTGGAAGTTTGGCCTTTACAATGGTGTACGAAATTTCCAAAAATAGTTTTTTTTTTTTTTAATTTTTGTCCTATAAATGAATGGAACATTGTTTTGAGATAACCGTGTGTTTAGAGTTGGAGTACATTTGTCGTGCAAAAAACGCAAAATAACGCATTACTTTAAAATTTTCTGTTTGTAATTTGTTGATTAGGCTCTGTGACGTCTGTCAAAAAGTTTTTTTTCTAACACACATGCATACTTCACCCGCAGCAGCCGCCCAAGAAGTGGCATTGCTGGATTCTGGGACTAGTCAACTTGTTGTGGCTGCAATCTTGCATCTAAGCCTCTTGTCTGTTCATAGAGTGTACCAACGCTATCAGGAGACTGGCTTATTTACGCGCCTTCCAGCATCTGGTAGGAATCGGGTCACTTCTGCGTGAGACGGCCGGTTTATTGCAACCGTTTGTTTGCGAAATCGACGCCTTCGCGCTTTTCAACTGCAGCAGCAGTTCCGAGTAGTTCGAAGGGTGACTGTAAGTGACTCTACGATTTGAAAAAGATTGAAGGAACGTAGACTGGTACCACACAAGCCAGCTAATGGATCAAAATTAACAACAGACCATCGAAGAGCTCACCAAAAAAAATCGAAACACCTCGCAAGTTTTCGTTTTGAATGGATTATTAGAAAAACATGTTTTTTTTTTAAATAAATACTAAATGCCATTTAATAGTAGGCAGCATAAGGTTTAGAATTCCTTACATTGATGTTCCATAATTTTACTCTCGTCAGAAAAGAAATCCTTGCTCATTTGTAGGTTTGAACAATTTAAGTGCACAAGTGCAAAGTTAAGGCGCGCTCTTCGATGGTCTGTTGTTAATTTCGGCCCATTAGCTGGCTTGTGTGGTACCAGTCTACGTTCCTTCAATCTTCTTCAAATCGTAGAGCCACTTACAGTCACCCTTCGAACTACTCGGAACTGCTGCTGCAGTTTAAAAGCGCGAAGGCGTCGATTTCGCAAACAAACGGTTGCAATAAACCGGCCGTCTCACGCAGAAGTGACCCGATTCCTACCAGATCCTGGATGGCGCGTAAATAAACCAGTCTCCCGATAGCGTTGGTACACTCTATGAACAGACAAGAGGCTTAGATGCAAGATTGCAGCCACAACACGCTGACTAGTCCCAGAATCCAGCAATGCCACTTCTTGGGCGGCTGCTGCGGGTGAAGTATGCATGTGTGTTAGAAAAAAAACTTTTTAACAGACGTCACAGAGCCTAATCAACAAATTACAAACAGAAAATTTTAAAGTAATACGTTATTTTGCGTTTTTTGCACGACAAATGTACTCCAACTCTAAACACACGTTTATCTCAAAACAATGTTCCATTCATTTGTAGGACAAAAATTGAAAAAAAAAAAAAAATTTTTGGAAATTTCGTACACCATTGTAAAGGCCAAACTTCCAGCTACTAAATTATGTTTTTTCTATAATGAATTAATGCTTGTTTTCTGTTTAATTGTCGCCACAAAGATAATTTCGGAAGTGTTTCGATTTTTTTGATGAGAAGTGTATTTAGTTAAAAAGTAAACTGTATAAAATTACTAGTTCAAAATTGCTTCTTTGTAGAAGCAAATATGTGAAAAAATGCATCTTGCTCGGGTAATTTATTTATACATAGTGGAAGCACTCCCAGCTGATGACGTAGTCGTAGGCCAATCACGACCTAGCTGTCACGGGAAGAGAATACCAGTGAAACATATTATTATACCATGGGCAGTGGCGTGCCTTCCATACAAGCCGAAAAGCCCGGCTTAATATCAGGAATGCGAGATTAATAAAAAAAAAAACAAAAAAAAAACTCCTGTAAAGTAGTATTGAATCATCATGTCTCATAACTCATAACATAACAACTGATACCTACTGTAATAAATAAAATGTTTAAACTCCGCGCGCAATACAGCGAGCCTCCGTGACCTCCGTGTGTTGCTAAGTTGCCAGGTTTACAAGATTTTTCGCGTCGCGCCCACGAAGTATTTGCTTCGTGGTCGCGCCTCGGCCGGCCTACGTAACGTTGCCAAACCGCCTGCAAGATCTTGCATTACTGTCGCACGCGCTGGCTTCTTACGCGGCTTAAGTCTCCTGTCACTTTTCCTTCAATTTCATTCATAAATTGCATAGAGATATATAAGTAAATATACATAAGTGCACATAATTTGTTCGCAAAAATAAGCCGGGCTTATGACTCTGTTAGTTTAACGAAATTGAACGTTACGTTAGTGTGTTTAGAAGTGCAATTTGTGTGGCATGCGTGTTTAGGCACATAGATGCCGCGATGTTTGTATTTCGATAGAAATGATACAATTTCAAATTAGTTCACTTATTGTTTTGAGCGATACTGGACCACTTTTTTGACGCGATAAATACTTTTTCAGTTTCTGTGATTTAACGTATTGTGTAACTTTTATTAGTTTGTTTTAACGTTTGTGATTAAGTTTCTTTGTGATTTGCCTTTCTTATAAGATGAATTCGGAAATAATTGTTCCTTGTGATGGATTAAAGTGTGTGCAATCGTTACTCGGGAAGGTAAATACTTTGAATTTTACAGACAAATACCGTGTTATTACTTCACCTAAACCTACTCCTGATTTGACAATTTCTAGTAGGTAAATCAAAGTCACATAATAGGCATTTTCATAGATCGGCTTACAAAACTCCTTGGATTGTAGGTTGCTCTCATTTAAACAAATTATTCTGCTGGTGTTGCCTATTTTTCTCTAACGATAGGTACGAACGCCTGGAATACATCAGGTTACGATGATTTGAATAACTTATCTGGTGCCAGGATTAATTGCTCTAAACAAATAGAACGAAACAACAAACGGCTTTTATCAACGCCACCGAAGGTATGTGATTGCTGATATGTCTGTAAATCTATCTAGTGATAGGTACCATGCCTTCAGTGAGCTTTGTTGTTTGTCATCAGCAGTAATAAAGAAGCGAAGAATGAAGAGTTAACATGGCTGTTTACATCGAAAGTAAAAATTGTTTTTAAACTTTTGGGATTTGTACACATTATAAAAATATAGATCGGGTCTATTATAAATTAACAATCTTTTTTTCAACATTATAAACATTGCGTAATTATGCTCATCAATTATTTCTGAGCCATCTATTGGCGGCGACGGGCGATTGTGTCATTTTTCCCGTCGAACTCGAAGAGCGCAAAAAAGCACCTGTAATGCTCATAGATGGCTCTTAAACCAAGTTGTACTTGATTCTGCAAAATCACACAATTGTATTATTTGCACCCTATTTATTATTAGGGTGAAAATAATAGTTGTGTAATTTCGCAAAATAACGAATTTAGTCAAATTTTACATGGTTTTTTTCCTAAAAATCTATCGGGCTTGCCCTAACTTTGAACCCTAGGCACGCCACTGACCATGGGCTAGGCTATGTTGGCGTTTTGTGGGGAGTTAAGGAAGATGCTAAGACCCTAATGGGAAACCTGCATTGTAATTGCGCAAAACACTCGTAATCACTATGACTTTGATTTTGACAGGTCAACAATTTCCATAGCAACGTATGTATTAACAATCCGACTTCTCCACAACTATGTACCGCGCAATGAATATTGTTGTATTGTCAAAATAAAAGCAATTGAAATTCGAATGTGATACGCAGTTCTGATGCTGGTTTTGGTATAGAATTATATCCGCAGATCTTTGGCAAACACTACTGCGCATGATGAGTTTAGTAGGTAAGTTGGTTCTATCTAATTTTATTAATTAAGTAATTTTATTCAATCTTTGAGCAGACGAAATGGTTTTCCTATGGAAAACTTCAGATTGTTGTGCATCATGGCAAAATGCTTACTATATTGGATTTTGATTATGTCTTCAGGCATTTTATGCAAAGAAAAAAGGCGTTTTCAAGAAAATTATCTTCAATATCTCTACACTACACTTTACACCAAATAAACGTTGCCGAAAAACCAAAATTATTCATAATATTATGTGTTATATTCGTATTACGATACAGTAATAAGTACGTGCGGTATCGATGAAACGATAGTGATGTACCCGACTTGCACGTTGAATAATTCATGTTGTAGTTTTTTACTCATCACTTACGGTTCGCGGCTCAGACGACAGATGGCGGTGTTTACTGAAAATTAACTGTCAAATGGTGTGTGAAAACACTCGCATGGGAACGGCAATTAATGGAAATGTATGAATCATTTGAATGGGAGCTTTCTTGAGCGAGCCTGGAAAAATGTTGTTAATTATTCATCTTACACAGCGAATACCAATTACCTATGTTATTATGATTTCGTATACCGTATTGACAGGATATAAGAAATTGTCTTGGTCCGTAATTATGGAAAATTCATAAAAATAGACCAGGATCTCAATTATTTTACAGTCCCAGCCCCAGCACATTAATCTGCAATAGTGCTTGCACTACACTATGGCCGGGCACTCATTGTGATTTTTTGTCACGGTGACTTTTTATTACCAAGTCTAATTCTATGAAAATATACAGGATGGTAACGAATTCGTGTAATTCCTTCAAACCACGTGATCTACTGATGACACAGATTAACCCTAAATGGGAATGTATGAAAATCAACTAAAAAAAATTAAAAAAAAAAACTTTGTTTTCTATTTCTGAGTCATTTTAGAGTCTTGGGTTATCTGACTGCAAAGAGCGATATCGCGTTAGTCGTGCCTACCAGCCGTGTCACCGTGCTTTCATTAATTTATACGTGGCATCGAAATGCTCACAAAAAAAAATATTTTTTGCAAAAAAAAAAACTGAATCCTTATTAGGTGGTTTAGATAGGTACCACCGGTAACAAAGCTGAATAAAAAAATTTTTTTTTTTTAATCAAGCTAAATCCCGTGCGGGGCATGTCTACATCAGTAGTAGATCATGTGGTTTTAAGGAATTACGCGAATTCGTTAACACCCTGTATATTTGTCACCGTAATGTCACGTCACGTCACCATAGTGAGCGCACTCCTATAGGTATATCTTCATTGCATTCGAATTGGGTAACAAAAAAGTCACCGTGACAAAAAATCACAATCAGTGGCGGGCTTAAGAGAGTGTGAGTTCGAACTCTTATACCTCTCTGTTCAACGAAAGATGAGTCGTAACATAGCGGTCATTACGTAAATTGTAGCCGTAAAGTGCTATCGAAAAAGCGTCAATGACGTCATCCATGATTAGTTTTTTTTTAATATTTGAATTTCTTTGTATGTTAACGTTTTGTTGAGAAACGTCAGGACTCATCTTACGTTGAAAAGGATTTAATACAATTTTGAGGCGTAATGCGATGCTATAGAGACGGATAATATGAAAGTATTTTATATGACTTTTCCGCTGTAGTGGTACCCATATTTTGTTTATTATTCATTGCCCTAATAAGTTCACCATCTTGTTATGTTCAAAATTAGTACGCATCTTTTTAAAAAGTGAATGAATCCGTTTCCATCGCGCCCCAGACATTTTTATCGCACACTTCTCCTCCACAACTTAATTCTCCATAAAGCCTACTTGGCAAACACCTGTATATTTCATTACTCCAGCTAAATTAATACGAACATTATAAGTATAATGGCAGGAATTCAATTATTCGCCGGACGGAGCATGCGCGCAGCGTGGGTCGGTAGCGTGTGCGCGCAATACATGTGTCTGGACATGGACAAAATGTTAAAAACATGTTGATATATTGTTTGATGGGGTACTAAGATATATTGGTAGCTGGAAATGAGAGGACACAAAAAAATGACAAAAAGAAAAATATTAGTGTCAGTTGATAGTATGAACAAATTGCTGTAAAAATAAATTCTAGAAAGTTCGATGACCGCTGTTCACAATTAATTTTATGAAACGACGGCCATCATTCACACATGATTAAATTATACTTGAATAAAAAAAAGAACAGAAAAATATATTTTATACTCACACAGGCAGTTACAGAAATAGGAGAATGCACAAAAAAAACAAATTAACCCGCACGAGTAAAAAAAGGCTCCTTATGTCAACATAAAGCTGCGATATTAAAAAAAACAAAATGCCGCATCGCTGTACATACATAGGAATACATCTCTCAATGAATATGACAGTATTTTTCAAAGCATCATTATAGAACCTATGGGCCTATGACCCGAATAAAATTATCACTGTCAGGGAGCCTAGATTATATTATGGCCTATTTAACCTTCATGGAAACATTACATTACATTATTAAGACCATAAATAAAGCTAGCCATTTCAATGACGTGAAAGGAAACCTCCCTGTCTTCAATTGAACGCCTTGTCAGTTCATTTGATATCAAAGAAGCCACCACATTTCTCTAAAGACTGACATTATACAGAATTTTGGGAGCTTTGTAATTCAGTAACTTGTAGTCCGATAGTTATTGTCCGATTTCAAAAAAGGGCGGCCAAGAACTGACATGACTTGAGTATCTTTGTGGATATCTCCCACACCGGCACTTCCAAAAGTTGGAAAGAGTTTCAAACAGTTTTTAGCAAAAGCAAAAGGTTACTAAATGTTATTTTGAGAAATGTTTACAATCATTCTTTAACAGTTATTAACTATTTACTACTATTTGAAACTGCTAGGAAAATTCAAGAGATTGTATCTGAAATATTTTAGGTGTATCGAAACTTTTATAAATAAACGTTTCACTACATTTCTTTCAACTGCTCTCACACCGGTTGTTTCTAAATGTTGACAAACGTTTGTGAATACCGGTGTGGGTTATTAAGCAGTAATTTGTGGCATCTTGTGTCTCATAGGCTACAAATTGAAGGCAACTAGGTAGATATCTTTGAAGTTTTAGCATATCCTTCATATAAATTGTCTAGATTGAGAGATCTGTTACCTCTGCGACAACTACCTCGTCCCATAAATGACTGTCTTCAATTTAGTTAGTAAATTACTTTCTATTTTATATCTGCTTTAATTTACTGCACAATCGATAATACGGTTAAAAAAAATCTCAAAAGAATTAAGAATTTCACTTACAAACATAAAACACCTTTTGTAAAATAACGTGGCTTAAGTTACGATTGCAAAGTACAACATTACCTATCCTAATAGCAACTGCTTATATTAAAACTTCGCCATAAACGAAAACAAACTCGTAACTAACGAATCCCACTAATTGTCTGGAGTCTGGGATGTAAGTGCTCTAAATAAACTGTATTAAGTCATCGGGGCTCCAGACTGATGTTATTCCTCGTGATGAGACACAAAAAGCTACAACTTTACGAGTGTTCCCGCCATGTAATTGAATAACAAGATGGCGGCATTAGGCTCTGTACACATCCATAGTTATTAATAGTTTTAATTTTCATTAAAATACGCAAAGAATGCAAATGCCAAAAGAAATGGGTGCTAAGTATCATTTTGACGCTAGGACCTATCATCGTATTGGAAAGATCATTTGGATGACAGAACAATAGTTAAAACACATCAATTTTTTTTTTCAAGCCTACTTTATTAATCGACACAAAATATAGGCTCAATCTCCAAAATAAACATTGATTGATCTGATCTCTAAAATTTTAAACCGAAATATTTCCAAAACTGCTTGTTTAAAATCGAGGCCAATATAATAATAAGCTTATTTAGACACCTTCTTTTCGAAATAAAAATACCGAACACAAATGTTATCAATACCAACATATAGGTATAAAATGTACCAGAGAGGTCAACCAAGTATGCTGATTTTGGAGATCATCGGTTCCCATTTATGGCCTCAACGAGACGCACTCGTGGCAAGTGATTACGATCAGAACTTGTGTCTGTTAAACCTGCTTTGATACGCATTGTATGTAGAAGTAAGTAATTGAAGGTGTGTACATGTTACGGGTAAAAGCCGAATGGCGGTTACATCTAGGTTTACCCGGGTACAACTAGGTGCAACCAGTAGCAGTTGGTTAGAACTAGGTGTAGCTTAAGTCGACGGAGTCACGCTAGGCGGGGCTCCTATTTCTGTCTGCGGGGTTTAAAGTAACCTAACACGAAGGGGATGACGGGGGCTTCGTTCGCTCACTCTAGTTCATCTCCCCTCATCATCATCCCCTAAGAACCAAACCTGTTCGTGTCGGGGTTCCCCTTAACCACCGGTGTGCGGCTTCACCTAGTTCTACCCGCTATGATGAAGGGTAAATCTAGTTCTAACCGAAGATAAGTAGGATACATCTAAGTTTAACCGCATGTGGCCGGCTGCACCTAGTAGTACCCGGCTAAAACTAGGTGTAACCACACTTCAGCTATTACCCGTAACATACATAATTTGACAAATCATGACAAACATAATTTCTACAATTCTATCTTCCATCTCTACCTGCAATCACGCATTTACACGTCTTGTAGTCTGTGATGGATGATTCGAGTAACTACCGAGAAAACATTACAGTATGCACGCTACATGGTAGACAGAAACAATTATTGTCGTCGATTTTGTTGACTCTGTCTACGCCTACGGCATTATCGATAGACATTTTTTTGCAACTGCATTTACGTAATTCATATGACCGTCGCTAATAGTGCTGCGAGTATGTCGAACTTGTTGGAGTATCCGCTTGGTGCGTACATGACTATATAATGGTTTACTTTAAATTTATCAACTTCAAACATCAAAATTATTCATAATAGACTAGAATTACTTTTTAGTTCTATTTGAACGTCATTGCCTCCAAAAACGCGCGCCTATCATCGCTTCCTAGTGTTTGTGCTGTGAAGAAGAAACAGCGCAACAAACTCCCCAGCAAAACACATCTATTTGTCAAGTGAATAAATTCATCCTTTAACAATAACAATTTTTGTTTCTGTTAATATTTCAAACCATCGACCGGTGACAGGCGAGCGTCAACGGTGCAGCTCTATCACGGTCAGCAAATCGGCTGCCACGGTTACAGTTACGGGCTATCGCTTACGGGCATTGGCTATGCTCTGTATGAAAAGCATACACAGACTCAAAATTGGATAGCGATAGCATTGATTGATTATTTTGATTTTGGAAACGACAAGAACGCTTCTTATATTGTTTCTTTCATACTTCTGAAGTGTTAGTACAAAAACTATTGTTCTGTTTAGACCTTTAGGCTACGAAGTGTTGTCGTGTCACGGACGTATATATCAGTCGAAGGGCACAGCGTGAGGCTCGCCAGCGGGATAATGTAGCTACTTTAACATATCAGCGAGGAAATATACCTAGATTTGTCAGGCGATCGCCCTAAAATGGCTGTTAATAGTTACGATAATATTGCATTTTAGAAATAGAAATTGAAGACTAGTAATGGAAAGAAAGAAAGAAAAAGCACTTATTTTCACGCCCAAGCGGACGCATACTTAGGAATACAACATAATATTTCTTAAAACTAATGTAAACTGTATTCTAAATAAAAATAAGTTGAACTTAAAATTAAACATAATTAACTACCTGGTAACACAAAAACTAAAAACAAAAAAAAAACTGTGGTTCATGTAGTCTATGGCGTACTTTTTTGTGCATGGGTTACGTATCCACTAAAAGTAAACTGAAATGTTGAAGTTGTGCGTCGCATTGCGTAAAAATGTAGGTTTATTTACAGAAATAAATATCATTTATCACAAGTCGTTGTTCAACATAATGCAGTGACTTCGAACTTTTAATTTCCAAAATTTACATTAATAATTGTCATTACCAATTTCCAACAAGCGTATCCCACATTAACCTCCGCACACGTTTGGTAAACCTTTTAACAAAAGCTGTCGTGGAGCGAACACGCCCGAGACTAGGGGTCATAATCTCACAAAGTGACGTCACTAACAGTACCTCGACCATTAGGGTCTGTAGCTTTTGATCCTACAAAGGGCAAAGGGGGTATCCTATAATGCCTGTGACTGTAACATGATGGTAATTACATTAAGTGTTCTTTTATATTTAGGAATGTTTGGTATTATTTGTGTGTATTTGAATGGAATAGCTGATTTTTATCACAAATTTAGAGTTTTTCCTTTAGTAAAAGTACTTATTACAGAATGATGAGCATAATTTATGCTGTACACTTACATTATTAGAAACAGAACTGATTCATTCTTATGTAAAAATGTGGTTTCTAAACTTGTATGGTAATGATATGAGATTTATAAGTAGTAGTTTTATTTTGAAACACAATAAAATATTCAAGCTGATCGCTAGATCAAGTTTAGTTGATGATTTATTGTTATTTATTAATGTTGAATCATCGAATGTAGCGACTACTGTCGGGTCCGTCGCTTAAATTCTTAGAGCCAAATTAGCTAAGGAATAATATTAATAGAAAATTAACTATCAAATTGACTTTGTTGCTTTGCTTACCAATAAAACAGGTATCTGTCGAAAATATTATTGTAGAAATTTCCAACGACATGACTTTAATGCTAGTCTAGTAAATGATCTGTTCTGAGCAACAGCAACAAAAGCATTGCCATGGAGGGTTGTCGTCAGGCAGGCGGCCGGTTGTAAAACTTAGCCAAAACATTTGCAGCTTGACAAGTGAAATAAGAAGTACGTTAAATAAGGAAGAAAAATACATGCTGCGCCGACCCCTAATAAGTTGGGATAAGGGCAGGAGGATCCGAGGAGGCCCGCTGTGGCGGGCCGGTACCAGCCGGGGGTTGCGGAAGTATCATAAATTCCCTCGACCCTCGGCGCAGGTGTGAGATGGAACACCGGGGTGGTTTTAGTCAGTAAGAGTCTGACAGACCCCTCCGCCCACCCCAGGGCGGAGGACATCCATGAGGATTTCAAACCCGAGAAAAAAAAAACGGCAGGGGGATGATGATTCCAATGACATTTTCCAATATGACACTAATTTGTAGTCCGGAACTACTGCAAGGAATTGCATGTTCTCCTTAACCATGTAGAAGCAAAAACATAATAAAATTACAACATTTTTATCGACGTAACAGAATCTATTGCTAAAGCAAACAAGTCTACGCTACATATCTGTAATGTTGGCAGCACAGCGTGGTTTCGCGCTCAGCGTGGCGCGAAAATTATAACCTCCCGCGATCCGACTCGCACAAATCAATTTGTGCCGTTATGGCGATGTTAACGCATGCGCGACACGGATGCGCGGCTCCTTGCAATGTATGTTTATTTGTCTTTTTGTATTTAAATATGGTAATGATATTAGATGATTTTATTACATATGGTTTTTTGTTATTTTTATGTGGAATTTATAGGGATTAGGTGTAGTGGGCACGTAATTGATTATCGATTAGACTGAATGCTCCAAATCAAGCTTTATATTTTTGACGCAGAAGAAATAAATGTAATTCTGCTAAATAGGTTCTTTGTGTCTGTATATTTATCGTTTCTATTGTTTTTAAACACTATTGTCTATATTTCTTGCTCTAAATTCTCCTATCACAGGTCTGCTGAAAGAGATTTCTTTTAGAAATAAGCAGTGCCTTTGTACGCTGTGGTCCTGATGAACTTATGTTTTAATAAGTGTTGTGTGTACATTAAATTATTAAATAAAATAAATAAATCGATCATGACAGTTTTGATTAAACTTTGTTAGTCAAATGTAGGTATGTAGCCATCCCCAGAGCGTACCTACTGGCATCAAATCATACGTTCCTTCCTTTAATCAAAAAACTTAACACATAAAATTATGTATGTACGTTAGTCTGTCATCCAGTTAAATATGCTTTAGGTACGTTACTACATTCATGTAGATGAGTTACGTCAAAAAATAACTTCCTTATCTTACGAGATCAGCTAAATTAATGAACGACTCTAGCTTGGCATTTTTGGGCAGTCCTCATTAAGTAGGTATGTTGATCACCAAATAATTATGCAACATCTGTCAAGAACTTCAATCATAATACTCCAGTACCAAACTGTTTTCTTTCTCCAAGTACTAGGGCGCCATACGAGACAGGAGACCGTCCGAACAATGCTGTGTACGCAGCGCGCAAAGGCACGACTAATGACTGCTGAATAATTTAACGCAGAAGCGGCCCGACTTGCGCTGCCGTCTGTACTCTGTATAGAAAATTTAAGACGTTGTACCTAGTTTCATAGCATTTTGCAGATAGAGTGTACTAAACTATAACTACTTCGTTTTCAAAACGCTTTGTTCTGCTTGGCATAGTCTTTCCCAAATTCAAGAAGAATGACCGACATTTAAGGCCCAAAAGGAGCAGTTTCGATAGTATAGGTAACTGCTGGCATGTTTTGTGAAGTATTTGTTTGGAATGAAAATGTAACGATACAAAAGTCTATGGAGATTGGTACCATAGTACAGAATGACGTTGAACGATTCAAATTATTCAAGATCGTGTACAGTGTAAGCCTTAAAACGCACTAGCGGCCAGCCGCAATACGGCGTGCCGCATGCGGTTGGCCGCACATCGATTTTTACATGAAACCGCATGATCTCAAGTCAACGCACTGGTGCACGACGGCTGGCCAGAAATCAGTGCGTTGAGATCATGCGGTTTCATATAAAAATCGATATGCGGCCAGCCGCAAGCGGCACGCCGTAATGCGGCTGGCCGCTAGTGCGTTTTAAGTCTAAGACATTAAGGTTTTCTTGGTGATTTTGTAGAGTTTATCTAAGACTTAAAACGCACTAGCGGCCAGCCGCATTACGGCGTGCCGCTTGCGGCTGGCCGCTAGTGCGTTTTAACGCTTAGATAAACTCTACAAAATCACCAAGAAAACCTTAATGAAAATGTTGGAATGATTGACCGGCAGAAGTGTAGCAAGTACAAATTGTGGGGAGGTTGGAGGTAGTGTCTACGTTTTTTTTTTCTATTGCGCTGCTGTAGATCGTCCTACGGGACCGCTTCTACGTAACCGGGCAGTTACTGGCGAGACCTGAAGGGTCTCCAGCCAATGGGGGGGAAGTAAAATACTTAACCTAAACTAACTACTTGTACTACACTAACATCATGACTACCTGCAACATCAGCACTAAGAGCGACCCCTAGAGGGACTCGGACCTTGGCTTAGGGCGTTGCTGGCGGGGACTTAGGGGGAGGAGACAGCTTGATGAGGGCTGAATTATCGGTGTGATGGTAGTGTCTACAATTCATATACCGTACTTTATTTTAAAAAACAGGTTCTATTTTTAAAGGTTTGGAACAAGAGTCCAATGCATACCTTCCTTCAATATGTCTGTCGTTCAACCAGCCATACTGTATAAATACACTCGAGAGCAATTAATACAGCCACCGACATAGACCTTAATAGTACATTTCCTGATTTGATGAAGCATAGTAAGGTAATACCA
Source organism: Amphipyra tragopoginis (assembly GCA_905220435.1). Lineage (NCBI taxonomy): Eukaryota > Metazoa > Arthropoda > Insecta > Lepidoptera > Noctuidae > Amphipyra > Amphipyra tragopoginis. The sequence continues at coordinate 11,990,213 of HG992011.1, forward strand.
ATCTTCAAATCAGGTTGCAAGAATAACCCCTCAAATTACAGACCCATTTCGGTGCTTCCAGCACTTAGTAAAATCTTTGAGAAAATCATGCTTGATCAGATGATGTATCATTTTGACCTGAACGGGATATTGCATAGTCGCCAGTATGGTTTCACGAAAGGTAGGTCGACTACTGACGCAGGAGTGAAACTAGTCACTCATATTTTGGAATCCTGGGAGAGCTCTCAGGATGCTCTTGGCATCTTCTGTGATCTCTCCAAGGCTTTTGACTGCGTTGACCACAACACCCTCATATGTAAATTACACCATTACGGAATTCGTGGCCGAGCTGCTGACCTTGTTTTCTCCTATTTATCTAATAGACAGCAAAAAGTTGGTGCCAACGGTGCGATTTCTTCGGGGTCTCTAGTTAAGATGGGCGTGCCTCAAGGCTCAATTCTTGGACCTTTTCTGTTTCTAACCTATATAAATGATCTACCCTATATGATGACCGACTTATCAGACATAATTTTATTTGCCGATGACACTTCCCTTATTTTTAAAATAGATAGAAAAGATAGGGACGTTTTACATGTTAACGAGAGCCTTGCTGTTCTTTCTAAATGGTTTGCAGCCAATAATCTATTACTAAATGCAAATAAAACTAAATGCCTTAAGTTTTCACTACCAAATGTTCCCCAAGTAGGTTTAAATTTAATGCTTGAAGGCAATAATCTTTATACAATTAATGACACTGTATTTTTAGGTATAACTCTCGATTCAAAATTGCAGTGGGGTGCGCATATTACTGCCCTGTCGGCTAGGTTAAGTTCTGCTGCATACGCAGTTAGGAAAATTAGGCAGCTGACTGATGTAGCTACAGCTAGGTTAGTATACTTCGCATATTTCCACAGCATTATGTCCTACGGCATTCTGTTGTGGGGCTCAGCAGCTGACGTAGATTCTGTTTTTATTTTACAAAAGAGAGCAATCCGTGCAATCTACAATATGGGTTCCCGCGAATCCCTTAGAAACGTGTTCAAAGATATTAATATACTTACCTTGTCGTCACACTATATCTTTGAAAATATTATGTATGTTCGGAAAAACTTGCATACGTTTAATGTTAGAAGCGATTTTCATGATAAAAATACACGTAATAAACATAAAATTGTGATTCCAAAATTTAGATTGAGTAAAACTAATAAGTCATTTTTAGGAAATGGCGTGCGTTTTTATAATAAGCTACCGAAATCTGTAACTGATCTTACCGAGGGGAAGTTTAAAGCCCATATTAAACGTGTCCTTATTCAAAAAGCATATTACAAGACTAAGGACTACGTTGACGACAAAGGTGTTTGGAAATAACTCCTTCTGCACATGTGGCTTCCCTGGTACCTCATTAACGTCGTATGTGTAGGTATGTCTATTAACTAACCTCATTACGATTAGCTTTTTTTGTTTTTTTTTTTATATTACTTTCGTTACTCTCAAGATATCTTTATCTTACTATACAGTGATTTTCTTTGTAATGTGTTTTGATGACAATTAACAATGTCAGTTGTTTTATATAGTTTAGCGTCCTTTTACCTTTTGTAAATGTGAGAGCTTTGTAGACTTGCTAGATGCCTGGATACCTAGTTAATTTTTGACCATATTTTTCATTTTGTTTTTTTGTGTGGTTCCTGCTCTTAAGTCTACTTTGCTCTCTCATATCTAAGTCATAACTGTACCCACTCAAATTGTTAAAGATATGGTTTTTAAAAGAGTAACCATGGAGTTTCTTGCCGGCTCTTCTCCATAGGAAACGACTAATTGGAACCGTGCACCTAAATTCGACTTTTCATAAGCGCCTGTAATGGTTTATGTGAAATAAAAACTTTTGATTTTGATTTTGATTTTGAATATGTCAGAAACTAAGAATGCTAGCTTATTCAAATAAAAGTTTACCAATCAAGAATTTTATTTCAGTAGTATTAAATAGTTTATAAAATACTAGTTTTTGCCCGCGGCTTCACTCGCGTTAATTTATAATTTGACAACCAACTCTTAACACACTACTAAAGTTTCTATAATAACATAATTCAATCATGATTCGAAAGACACGTGGCGCCATCTATTATCGTTATTGTTGTTTTCCTCGGGAACAGTACCTTTTTTTCGTGATGAAAGGTATGTTATGTCCGTTTCTGTACACCTGACAACGTATATGCAAAATTTCAGGATGATCGGTTCAGTGGTTTAGGCGTGAAAATGTAACAAACAAACAAACTTACTTTCGCATTTATAATATTTTTATAATATACACTTCTGGACACATCTATTGGCCCACCTTGTATTTTCAGTTTCGCTTGGTCCTAGCTAAAATTTTATATTAGGTCGAGCAAAAAGTTTTTATGCAGTTTTGAACCTGGCACATTCACAATTTCAATCAATAGTCTTTTTTTGAATTTCGAACACAGAATTTAAAGAAACAAAAGACAATTTGGAGCCTGTTTGTTGATATCAAACAATCGAATACTAAGAAAACTTGGTTTTATTGGTTTACTTGGATTTAATTCTTGAAAAAGTGATTGATATCTTTGGTTTTGCAACAAACATTACTTATTCTTAACATTAAGGTGAGGTTCTATCAATAATCTATGGATACTTCACCTGAAGTCGCCGCCCAAGCTGTGGCACTTATTCAGGCCGTACACAGCCAAAGAAACGTGAGTGCTCAACTTAATTTAAGTCGATCTGCGGTCCGAAATGTTTATCGGAGGTACCTAGAGACTGGCGGCTTTGTTCGTCGCCAAGGAAGGCCACGATCTCGGGTCACAACTGAAACGCAGGATCGATTCATCGTGACGACCAGCTTGAGAAATCGTCACCTTACCTCCATTGAGATACAAAACCAACTTCGCGACTTCCACGGAGTATCTGTGAGCGCTCGAACTGTTCGGAGAAGGTTAAAAGAACGCGATATGGTACCACACAAGCCAGCTAATGGGCCCAAACTAATGCGAGCCCACCGAACAGCGCGCCTTCATTTCGCACGCAGTCATTTAAATTGGACACAGCAAGATTGGAGCCGTGTACTCTTTTCTGATGAGTCTAAAATTGTGTTACATGGCAATGATGGAAGGAAGAAGGTCTACCGACGTAAGGGAGAGCGTTTCGCACAATGCTGCTTTGAAGAGAGGGTTGCTTATGGCGGTGGCTCATGGACTGTCTGGGGCGGTATATCCGCGAGCGGCAACACTCAACTTGAGGTTGTTACAGGACCACGGCTGCCAACATTAAATGCTGAAAGGTACATTCGTGAGTGCTTAGAACCTCACGTGATACCATACGCGGACTATGTGGGCCCAAATTTCCTTTTTATGCATGATAATGCAAGAGCCCATGCGGCCGGCATCGTCAGGGAATATCTTCGGGATATGAACATCACAGTTATGGACTGGCCAGCCAGAAGCCCAGACATGAACCCCATTGAGCACATGTGGGACGAGCTAAAAAGACGTGTTAGGGCTCGTCAGCCAGTTGCCCAGACGATGCAGGAGTTGAAAACTGCCATAGAAGAGGAATGGGAGATGATCCCTCAAAATTTCATAGAGCGGTTGATAAACTCTATGCCTGATCGTATGAGAGCTGTGGTAGATGCCCATGGAGGCAACACGCGTTATTAAATTAAACCTATATTTGATAAAACATGTTTTTTATTCAAAAATCAATTGCCTTTAACAAGACGCATATCCGACTTGTTAGGCGTAGCTCCATGTCGTATGGTATTCTGAATTCTAATTTAAAACAATACGATCGAAAAAGATGGTAAAATGTATCAGGTTTAAAACTGCATCAACAGTTTTTGTTCAATCTAGCAATCATATTTCGGTAGGGGCCATCGAAACCTAAACTCTAAGGTGGGCTAATAGCTATATGATGGCTAATAGATGTGTCCAGAAGTGTATTATACTATAATATAAAATACTTTTTATTTGAATAAGCTATATTAAGGTGTACAAGCCCCGTGGTAAATGCTAGGCTAGGTAGATGACAAGACGGCTGATGGTAATAGCTCAATTTGTTAGTCTGTGGTAATATCTGACAATCAAACTGAATGAATTGGCTGTCAATATAATATTTATCGTGTTTGGGAAATTACTAACAAGGAATGCGGGCGTTTATGAACGAAATAAGGAAATTAAAGTAGCGACGAGCGTCCGCGTCGGCTCGGCGGCAACTGTTACAAAACGTTTCTCTTTTCAAATACATATTATTGTTTATACCTATGTTTTACATATGTAAATAGTACTACGTAGTTAAGTATAATATTATTTTATTGTTGTTGTTCATGATTATTAGTGTTAACATAGAAGAACGCCGTCACCGATGGCTCGTCATTGACCGCGTTGCTCTAAGAGTGTTAATAAGTAGGTATGCAGAATGCAAAGCGTTCCGGATAAACATCAGTGGATTTTGGCCTGCTTTGTAATATATCATTCAACAAGAAAGAAAAAACAAAACCGGCCAAGTGTGAGTCGGACTCGCGCACGAAGAGTTCCGTATCATTATCTCTAAAAACGGCAAAAAAATCACGTTTGTTGTATGGGAGCATCCTTAAATATTTATTTTATTCTGTTTTTTAGTATTTGTTGTTATAGCGGCAACAGAAATACATCATCTGTGAAAATTTCAACTGCCTAACTATCACGATTCATGAGATACAGCCTGGTGACAGACGAACGGACGGACAGCGGAGTCTTAGTAGTAGGGTCCCGTTTTACCCTTTGGGTACAGAACCCTAAAAAGCCAATCAAATAAACATCAGTAAAAATCTCAGTTTATTCAATTTAATTCCTCTTCTTCATTTTCTTTCTGAAAACGATTAGATATTGTTAGTTCTAATTATCTAAAACGACCTCACACCTTTCTTATTTCATTCCTTTTGAGCTTTTGAGCATTCTTCTTTTCTTTCATGATGTCAACAAAACTTTTTTGAGACCCAAATAAAAAAAAAAGTAAAATGCTCAAATGTGAAGAGCCAGTGTTATGATGGAGCGGTCTTGCACATTCGTCACGCTTTTGCTTTACAAAAGTTCACACAATGAACCACTTATCCTACCACAATGAAAAACATTGCAAAAAGATCCAACATTTGCAAAAAATGCAAAACTAAACATACCCCACTCTTCATATTGACAAAATACACACCCACGCACAGATAACAAAAAAATGTATTGTCGATGATATAATGCCTATTCAGCCTCAATCGAATCGAATCGATAGATCGAGCATGAAATTAATTATCTGTGCGAAGGGTTATGCTACCTGAGTGTTATTTTTATGTTATTATCGTTTTGAAGTGTAATCGTGCATTGATAAAGGTTTTTAAGGAGTTTAAGAATCTGTATTTAGTTAAGTGGAGAAGAAAAAATTAAGACTCTACATTTGTACTTAGATGATTGTAGATATTAATGTAGAATTTTTACCTGGAGCCCAATTCTCCTAAAATAAATCGCATCCGAACCAAGGCCGAATCGTTCATTCAGGCAGTTTTCGTTTTCATAAGCTGTCAAATTGTTTGACACAAAAAAACAAAACCAATCATTTTGACAGTTTTTGTAAACAAAAACTGACTGACGCTTGTGGTTCGTTTGCGTTTGGCAACGTTAGTCGAATTTGCCCTCTGCACATAGCACTTCCGCAACGTTATCAGCTGCTTCTGGTGGTCTACTTCCTAAGCACGAAGTCCGTGGTTTCGGCCTTAGTTACGACCGTTTCCTACTCTCTAGCTATCACCTACGGACATACGATTATTTCGGGGCCCGAACTAAGAATGAATGACAGCACGATTTGAGAGTTGTCCCTACTACCGATGTGTTTTTGCCCGTCCAAAAAGTTGAACTTGACACTTGTTTTGTTCACTCCTACGTTTCGGGTTACTTTCGGACGGGCGACTAACCTCGTTGACGGACTTAGGGAGTAGGCCCCCTGAAACCGGATCCGCGAAATCATGGTCCGAACTACTCGTACGAGTAGTAGATACTGTATTAGTGGTTGCACTTAATCCGATCCGAATTCAAGCTGTCATCATAGATACAACACTGAATATTGAACGACGGTATTTTCATGGATTCATACCGGATACAGCAGTGTCCAAGCGTTCTAAGTAGCGTCGAAAATTGCGAAAGATACATTTTATTTTTTCCGAAACTTTGTATCTTTCCTATAAAATACATGTAATTTTCGAAAAAAACTAATTTCACGTTCATCTGAAAAATTAAATCATACTTACGTATAATGTTAATAACGTATAATACTTGTTTTATATTGTATTTTTCATATTTAACGATCAAAGGGAAAAAATCTTGCTTATTAATTGGACATTAATTGAACAGTCTAATGTCTTTACGTAATCGAATCAATATCTCGGTTGACACAAAATAAACAGAGTAGGTGTAAATGCGAAAAATACACCGTAAAATACATGTAAAAAACTTAAACTTGCGAAAGATTCAACCGAAGACCCGCAAGGACAGTTTTTGTATTTTTTTGAAAAAATACAGTGGCGTTTGAAAGATACATGTATTTTACATGGTATTTTAAACGGTAGTTCTAAGGCTATTTATGTATTTAATAAACACTGCTGAAAATGAGCGTCACTCGCTCATTGTTGAATAAATAATCATTCCGAGTCCAAAGTCAAATTTTTTTATTTCAAGTAGCCCAGTTTACAGGTACTTACATTTAAAACGTTAAAACTAGGTGCACGGTTCCAAAAGGTAGGTTGCATGGAGAAGAGCCGGCAAGAAACTCCAAGAATACTCTTTTCAAAATAGTAGTTCAGGATAATTCCATTACAGTAGTGTGAGAAATAGAATGAGAATAATGCAGGTTAATGTAAGAAATAAACTCACATAAGAGCAACAAATAGAAAAATATGCCTTCTAGGATTGCCATAGCAGTTAAGGGCTGACCAGTCCCGACAAACAGCACCCGTTCACGAGCATGACGTGCACATCCGCATCGCTCAGCTCAACCATATTGTAGGGAACCAAACGACCGGATATACAACGCCACCATCAGCAGGACATTTAAGTGAGCATGACAGAATCATACTACCAGACAATAGGCAGTAATATGATTTGATTATAGATGTATCATTAATTGCTGCATGATGCTCATACTTTACAATTTGGAAAACGATAGTTGATCTTACGAGTACTTTTATTTTTTATTATTTGACTTGGCCGCGTTTGACCCTAGTCACACCTGATGGTAAGTGTAAACAGGGTTTGAGATGGAACACACGAATCCAAGTAACAGATTTATAGAGAGATTCCCATATACCCCTCTGGCTCTCTTAGACACACGACGGAACACAGTAAACTGCTTGTAACTAAAATTCTCGCTAATTATCAACATCGCATGTTGATCGCAAATACACACATCAAAAGTATCTAGGGATCAACATATATTTTTGCAATAACTTTTCTCCTGATTGATATTAATTAAAATTTTCTTTAAGGATTCATCAAATAAAGTGTTTTCGTTTGTCACAGTAACGATAAACCAAGTCACCTTTGCATTAATAAAGAAATTTGCCATTTTCCTAATAAAGGGATTTTTGACATTTGAACCACTAACACAAAAGTTCGAAAAAAAGACTGAAATAACAGTTTTCTTTAAAATTTTATTGGGTAACTTAAACAATTAATAATCCGTGTTTCTACCGCGAACACTAACAACACAAGAACATCGGTTTGGCATACTCAAAATGAGTTCATCCAAATCACGCTGTGGAATGGCCGCCCATGTTCGTTGCAACAACAAAAAAAGGTCTTCTTGCGACTGGATACCCTCCATATTCGGCAGAGCTCTTCTCTGTAGCATATCCCATGCATGCTCAATCGGGTTCAAGTCTGGCGACTGAGCAGGCCAGGGCAGGACATTGATGTTAGCTGCGGCGAGAGTCTGTCTTACAACTCTTGCGGTGTGCGGTCGTGCATTATCATGCATTAACTGAAATAAGGGACCGATTTGCGCTTGTAGAGGAACGATGACGTCTGATACAATCGTCTCAGCATAAATTTGAGCGTTGAGGTTGCCTCTGATCCAAATCAACTCAGTTCTTCCGCCGATCCAAATACCCGCCCATACCATGATGGTTCCACCACTATAAGGATGGACTTCCTGGCAGGATTTTAATCGCTGTTGGCGTCCAGGGGTTCTCCAGTGTCGTATACGTCTTGTATCCGGTCTCATACCAAAACGAGACTCATCAGAAAAGCACACGAAACGCCATTGTTCTTCTGCCCAATTTCTGTGTCCAAGAGCCCATTGATATCGAATCCTACGATTGTGCATTGCTATAGGTGGTACCCGTAGCGGTCTTCGGGAATGAAGGTTCACTTCATGCAAGCGGTTTCTGACTGTTTGGTCGCTAATTAAGTTCCCTGAAGAGTGATGAAGCCTCACGGCTAACATCATGGCGGTTATTGTTGGAGCTCTTCGAGTTAAGATTTGAATGTATCGGTCTTGTCTCCGTGTGGTGCAGCGATACCGTCCTCCATGGCGCTCAGCCACGGTACCAGTGCTTCGGTAACGTGTCCAAAGTCGACTGATAACACTCTGACTTGTATTCAGAGCTAAAGCCACAGTACGTTGCCGGGAACCAGCTTCTATCATTCCCACGGCTCTGAGCATTTCTTCCCTGCTTAAATGACGTCGCCGCTCCATAATAACGTTGGTTTTAATCAGTAGTAGGGAAACAGTAGCACTAATAATGTCTTCAATGCGTTGTATGTTTTTATAGGGAAAATATTGACAGCTGATTTTCATCTTTTACTCGAATTTGATTCACAGTTCCTGATTCAAATTATGAAATGCACCAAAAAGGATCCATATAAATTTATAAAATCATAAATTTATTACAAAGCCACATCTCAATCTCAATAAATCCGCATAAAAATGCTTGATCCCTAGACACTTTTGATGTGTGTAATTTCATTAGACAACCGAATAGAAATTGAATTTATAAACATATCCGTATATCACCTGACATTTTTCTCAAGATTCATTCCAAATCTTCACAAAAAGGAGCATGTAATCGCAATCCCCGTGGTAACGACTGCAGGTTGTCGATCTAATGTGTTTTGCAGAAAAATCGACGCGTAGCAAATCACGAGAGGTGTGCCGAATCGAGTGGCTAATGCCAATTTTGTAAAAGGAATAAAATCTGGTAGGAGGTTTTTGTGTTGTTGTTTTTTTTTGTGTTTTTGTGCAATCTTACTAAAATTTCACGTAACGTTTTTTGTTTAACACCCATTCAAATTATTGTATCAATAAATAATCTTTCAAAATCAAAAGTTTTTATTTCACATGAACCATTACAGGCGCTTATGAAAAGTCGAATTTAGGTGCACGGTTCCAATTAGTCGTTTCCTATGGAGAAGAGCCGACAAGAAACTACATGGTTACTCTTTTAAAATCCATATCTTTAACAATTTGAGTGGGTACAATTGTGACTTGGAATAGTTATGAGAGAGCAAAGTAGACTTAAGAGCAGGAACCACACAAAAAAACAAAATGAAAAATATGGTCACAAATTAAATAGGTATCCATGCATCTAGCAAGTCTCAAAGCTCTCACATTTACAAAAGGTAAAAGGACGCTAAACTATATAAAACAACTGACATGGTTAATTGTCATCAAAACACATTACAAAGAAAATCACTGTATAATAAGATAAAGATATCTTGAGAGTAACGCTAGTAATATAAAAAAAAGCTAATCGTAATGAGGTTAGTTAATAGACATACACATACGACGTTAATTAGGTATGTGCCATGTGCTTTGATTATGTCTCTTGCCAGAGGTACCTATAGTCAACTTAATTGTAATTTGTCAATAGATGTCACTTTGTATTGTGCAATTATAAACTTCACGTGGATAAAAGTTCTTCTTGCAGTTGTCGTCTTCCCCTCTTAAAAAAGTAGCATAAAAAAGACAATACCCAACATATACCTATAACTTCCTACGTTATAATACAGCGGTTACCATGATTCAAAGTATACAGGAGGGAGGCCGAATCAAAACGGACTTGTTATTGCAAATTATATTTTTTTTCTCAGGGGGAGGTTGTTTGTACGAATCCTTAATAGAAACGAAACATTGGCCTGAAAGAAATCTGTTTAACTTCAAAGGAAAATGCACCTTATTGTGACAAAAATAAGAGTGACGTAGCTTCATTATAATGTTATTTGGAATCTTCAGGTTAGGCCGCGACAGGTTTATTAATTTTACTTTTTCTTTCTTTTTGTTTTTCTTTGTTTCTGACGTTTGCGGAGTTTCCTTATTTTTTAATGTAACTGTCTATTCAATTTCCATACTGATTAGACGTCAGGATTTCCGACTATTTTGACCTTTTGTTTAAATATTTTTTAGGGTTTCAGTGTATGCGATAAGTGGCTGAGATTACAGGGATACAGGAGCTGAGATTGAGGACAAAAAAGTGAGAAAATACCTAATCTAAACAGGAGTCCTTGAAACTGACAGTGCAAAGAGGTCAACTACTGTGGAATGTAGACCACGCTTAATTGAAAGGTACAAAAAACATTTGAGCTTTCACTTCATGCCTCCTGACACCACACCACATCCTTTTCTATCACTCGTGAGGAATAAAAAACCTCTTCTACGACTCGTACGTTTTTTTAATTTCCAGCTAGCGTGAAATTATTTCTCGAAACCTTACATGAAAGCCGAAATGTTTTGAAAACACTTCATTCTTTATATATTGGTTATTCACACTAATGCCGATTTTTGCGTCGATACACTAGACTTTAATGAAAATCGATTAGAACAGGGGTGGGCAAACCTTTTTCATCAGGGGCCATAAAAGCGTAGGACATTTTGCAAGGAGCCAGAATAAAAAAAATGCATTTTGGTCTGTCGAAACTAACAATTTTGGCTCAAATAATTAGGACTATTTGTTGTGGCATTTCATAATTATCTATGAATTTATTTTATACCTATTTCTGCCGGCGAGGCTGCAAAAATATATTTCCGAGGGCTATACACTCTTGTTCTAAAAGGGATGGCTGGCGGGCCGAATTAAAATCCCTCGCGGGCCAGAGTTGGCCCGCGTGCCTTAGTTTGCCCACCCTTGGATTAGAACCTTCACACTATTAATAAAGTTCGATGCTAACATTGCAAAAGGAAATTCTAAAACCTGTCTTTGAAAGCTGTGGCAAATTATTAAACACTAACGCCAAACGGTCCAAAAAGTTAAAAATACCACCCATCTCATTGTGCAGGCCTGAATAACAGCATCGTCATCCTTCTACACCTATCCCAATTTATTTGGGGTCGGCGCAGCATCTCTCTTCCATACTTCTATTAGGCCCGGACTCCACCAAAGCGGAGACGAGACGAGCGGAGCGGAGACGTGTTATAAAAAACCAATAGAATTTCTTTATTCACACATCTTATCTCCACTTAGCTTAAGTGGATACCACTGAGCGGAGATGTATCATATTTGTATGGCGCAATGGAAGCGGAAATGTGAGCTGTTCCTCGCTGAGATTGAGCTGGGCCGCGGTACAATTCGGAGATGTGAGCTTTGCCTCGCAAGCTGACGACGCCGCGCAGCGCAGGCGAGATGTGTGCGGCGTGCAGTGAGCGGTGTCACACTTCTCATGTCAACTTGTTTAGCGACTTGACTGAGACGTCTACTTTTCGTGTCAGATCGCACTAATTGTGAACTGTGCGTTCACATCCAACGCTCGCCGCACGCAGCTCAGTTCTGCTCTAGTCAGCGCACATCTCCACCCTAGCCAGCACACATCTCCGCTACAGTCTAGCCAGTACGCATCTCCGCACAGTTTCGTGGATACACCCTAGCCGAAAAACATCTCTTCTCGTCTCCGTTTCGGACATCTCCGCACATGTCCGCTTTGATGGAGTCCCGGGCCTTAACCGTAATCTCAGTAGCCATCTCCTTTCTAGCCATATCATCTTTTACACTATCTATTAGTTTCTTTGGTCTGTCTCTACTCTTATAATAACCATCCACATTCATTCTCAAAACATTCCTCACGACACGAAGGCAGGCCTGAATAACAGCGCCTTAAGTATTTATTAGTTGACCAACCCTGTTATACTCGTACTCAACGATTATTTGTCCCGAAAGAAACAACTTTTGCGACATATTCGCTAAACTAAGCATCAGGATTATTTTTATGAGTATCTTCGCATTTGAGAGTAAACGACAACGGGCTTTAATCTTGAATTTACCAATGAGTTTTTCACAGACTCGAAACAACACTCTTGCTACAAGAGCAAATAAGTATGTAGGTACTACAGTTTTCCTTCATATTCACTTCATTCTATGGATGACCACTAAGGTTCGCTTTCCTAAGTAAAATCTAACCAAAATCAGCTTTAAATCTTTGAAAACTCGAATCAGTGAATTCCATAAAATCTCTGCGCCCATTTTCGAGTACGCGAGTTCATACAAACAAAACTCACTTAAATAGTATAGCTTTCACAAAACCATGAACAACATTTATTCAAAAAACCTGCAGGTATTTTTAAACGCAACCAAAACATCGTCTCCTCTGCAAAGAGATGTAACTGCGAGCGTGTAGGTGTAGTTCGCAAATTTCAACAAAGCTCCCTCTGACAGCAATTCCGTTTTAGAGCCTTAATCCCGACTCTAGTACGAATAAAAGGCATATTTCGTTCGCCGACGCTCGCAAAATTGTCATCGCAAATAGCTTTTGCCTCGGGCGTTACAGTTTCCCAGCTCCAGAACTTTATAACTCTCCAAAACTTGTAAAGAATTTTGAACTTTGAAGTTCTGATATAAAGTCTAAAATATTTTCTCTGAAATTCTCCTGAGTATTGTAACAATGAAAATGCCAGCATTGCACACGTAAATACAATTCGTTGGAACGCCTCGATCGTTTAGATTTAACTGCTTAAGGAATAAGGTCCACATTCGTTTGAAAAGGAAATCTGAACTTGAAAATCGTCGCCTGCCTGACGCTCGATATCAAATAAACATTATTGTGGGTGCAGAACGCCTGAAGCGACGCGTTTTATTTGAACAATTGTGAGCTTTATTGTTCTTTACTTAAAGTTGGTAATTGAGAAATAATTTCATATTGCTAGGATTTTCGCCGGGGGAAGTAACAAGGATGGCCGGATGCGGGTATCGATAGGAGGAAAAGGGAGAGCGATATAGCTCGGAGCACTGTGATTGGTCAGAAAGGCCGCAGGCTGTGAACAGTAGCCCGCCCTATGTCTACTGTAAACGATGACGCAGCTGGCACAAAAAGACGTAACTAGAGCTGAAGTGCCAACTATTATTTTTTGTTTATTCTTTTTTTATATCGCTTCACATACTGGAACTTCCTAGTATGAATATAATAATGAATTTAATATAATGAATGTTTTTTTGAACGTTAAAGCAAATTATTAAAAGATCGGCGATTCAAAGACATAAACGGATTTTTGGGGGGTTAAAATTTTCAAATTATGTTTGTGCTTTTAAGTGAAGCGAGATCTTTTAAGCATTCAACAAAACAAAAAAAAGATAACAACAAAGCACAAGCGTTGTCCGTGCCTGGCAGCTTTCTCGAATGAATAAATACGCGTACATTATAATGTTCATATTGGCTTTTATTAATAATATACTATGATGGAACATGGAAACACTCGCTCAGACATAATTGGACATTCAAATGAGAGCTATGTGTATTAATTTGGTGTACAAAACGCGTTAGGTGAATGCAATAAATTCTAACCTTTTCGATGGTAGTGTAGGTAGTCTTTTCCTATTCTTTGAATTAATTTTGGGCACAATCTTAAAAGCATCTAAGAAATGCAGTAACCCATCTGTTCGCGAAAGTCGTCGCCGCCGGCGTCACCGAGGGCGCTCATAGCTCGGGGCGGGGCGCGCACACATACACAAACACACCCTCCGTACCTCGTACGAACACGGAAAATCTTATGCAAGTGTGCGCTTTTCACTCACATTCTTGCATTTACAAAAAAACCCATGTGTATGTATAAGAAGAATGTATCGCTGTGTGGGTATTCTCGTACAATTACAATAGTACTTTTCGAAGCAAATATAGGAATCTTTTATATTATTCCACGCACACATACAAGTAGAGTTTTTTTCCAAGATCCCTATTTCCCAGTACATGTAGGTACGTATACATTTTGCTTGTACGAACAAGTTGGTTATGTAACAAGGCTATGTAGGGTAAAATAAATAAGAGATGTTCCCTTTCATAAACTTATTAAAAAAAAGAATACCTAATGTTTTGTTTGTGTTCGCAAAAAGGTTTATTGTAAAGTAGCAAAGACTCGTTAGAAAGCATCCTAGATTTATTTTCAGCCGGCTTTTGTGGTACCTAATACCTTTTTAATTAGATTTTTGTAATTAGAGTTACACAACGAAGATAATTAAACTTAAAATCTTAGGACTTTAGATAAAATAATACTTGTTTATTTAACCAGATAACATGAAAGAACCAGACTGTATTATTCAATAGAATTTATATTTATTCAACCTTTTGAAACCTTTTACAGCCTTTCCGAATGTCTCTCGAAAAGCCCGATCTGTTGATTTGCGAATAATTCTCAGATACTTTGTAGGCCCCAATTTTAATTTAGCTGGGTTTTTTCGTTACATACGGTTACGTATCATAATACCTACGTTTATTCTAACTATTTTCAACTTAACTACGATCAAAAGACCTAGCGTTTAAAACACCTAAAGATCGTTTCACCTATTTTTGTAATAACTAATGGACGAAATCCATAATGGAGAATTCATCTACGGTTTATTCGACTACAATTAATTCACCTAACGTTGATTAAACTAACGGACGATTCACCTACTGTTGATTTATCTGTGGTCTTGTGTTTGTCTTACTGGTGATTTTGTATATGTGACAACATTTCTGCGAGCAACTTGGAAGTAGCGCTCGCCGGCCGCTGCCGCGGCACCGCTCGCTTCGCTCGCTCGGCTCGCGCGTGGTTTGTCACAGTTCTAACCTTTTTTTTCTTTTTTTCGGGGTGGAAATCCTCATGGATGTCCTCCGCCCTGGGGTGGGCGGAGGGGTCTGTCAGACTCTTACTGACTAAAACCACCCCGGTGTTCCATCTCACACTTAGGCCGGGGGCCGCGGGAGCAGTACATTCGTCCGCAGCGTCACAGTTCTAACCTAACCTAACCTATTTCACCCAGTTCAAAATGACGAATCATACAATCTGCCGCAGAAATGTTTTTACCATTGTCTAATTATCTAGTCGCAGGCAGATTGTATGATTCATCATTTTGAACTGAGTGAAATAGGTTAGGTTAGGTTAGAACTGTGACCAACCGCGCGCGAGCCGAGCGAGCGAAGCGAGGGGTGCCGCGGCAGCGGCCGGCGAGCGCTATTTCCAAGTTGCTCGCAGAAATGTTTTCACCATTGTCTAATTATCAGTATTAATAAACTGTAGGCGAGTCGTCCATTAGGTATTTCATACATAGTTGAAACATCCAATATCTTAAAAAATCATTAGATGAATCGTTCGTTAGTGCAATTAATTTTAGTTTAATCAAGATTAGGTAAGTTAAACTGTAGTTGAGTCGACCATTATGCGTTATGAACATATGTGAATCAACCGTAGTTAAGTTGAAAATAGTTAGAATAAACGTAGGTATTATGATACGTAACCGTTCAAATTGTTTGACAACAAAACCAAAACATTTTGACAGTTTCTGTGATGACATGATCTTTCCGACCGTTTTCGGCTATAACGACCACTTCGACTCCTAGTCAGTTGGGCGCTGGTGCACCCGAAAATGGCTTACGTAGCCGATCTTCGCAGCGAACTCCCGTGTACAATGAGGGCACGTGAGTACGCCGCTTACATACCTAATTGTAGTTGTTAGCGGCGGGTGGACGGGCCAAACAGACAGTTTCCGTAAACGAAAATTGACTAACGGTTGTGATTCGTTTGCGGTTTGGTAGAACTAGGCCCCAGCAATATTTAAAAACTACAAAATCGTGGATAAACAGAAACAGTCTCGGTATTATCTAGGTGTGTTCTGAATTCTCTTTGAAGGAAAATAAAGCATGGCTTTTAACAGTCGGTTAGCTTTGTCGAAGCTACAAAGCATTTGAAACGGAGGTTCTAATTAAAAACTAGTATTTTTCTGCAATTTAACATAGTGAAAGAACCAGGAAAAACTAAAAATATAACAAGAAGATTGGCTTCTGTGCTAAGGGTCGCGGATACAATTTCCGTACGGAACAAAATATTTGTATGGCCGACAAATCGTCGCTCGGGAGTGAGAACCTCGGGAATGCATTTGATCATTGCACGGTTTCTGTGAGCTTTCACGCGGAATAAGTCGCGGGCAAAAGCTAGTCAATTATATTTATTACGAATTTTATATAATAAAGGCTAGTTTCAGTGCCTACAAACTAATTTCGCATAGAGCGGCTCTCTTATAAGATATAGTACCTATACGTCGTGATAAAATAAAAAATACCAAATTGCATTCCCGGGGTTTTCACTCCCGGGCGACGAAATAGTAGTTCCACGTCTGAGTGTTTTTGGATTGGTATTTATGTCTAATCAAGCATTCACGATAAAGGATGAAAAACAAAAAAAAGAAGTTTCTTAAAAAAAACAGCACGAATTCTATTTGGCAATGTCATGCCTTTCGTGCGTAACTATTATGTTAAATTGACACGAATGGTGAGGGAAATAAAAAGATCTCAAAAGTTTATAACACGGCATTCTGTACTTTTAAGGGAGAAATGTGTAGTGTAATACAAATTCTTCTATCGTATCGGCACGAGCTATACGAGAACAGGTCATGCCGTGGTGAAAAGATTAGCCAGTCAGCAAGGTTGGTAGCGGGGCTGACTGCCCAGGGTGCGCCGGACGTACTGAAGTATCGTCACTCGTGGAGGCTCTTTTCATGCACCCCCTTTGGTAATACAAATCTTAGGCCATACTGAAACTTTCTGGTTTCTAATAAAGTAAAACATTTATAATATTTATAAATATTGTCTTCACTGTTATTCAAAGTATTCTCCCTGACTATTTATACATTTTATCATTCTTATTAAAAATTACTTTTTTAATATCTTTAACGCAAGTTGCCAGTTCCAGAAACATTCAGTACCTATGGCCACGTATTATGTGTTTAAATAAACACCTTTATTGTAAAGTGAAACACTATCGCACCTGCGGTGACGCCACTTTTGTCAGTCCACACGGCGTCTTTAATTTAAGCCTTTTCAGTAAATCATTTCGCAGTGTAAATGACCATCATTTTCATTATGGAAATGTTTCAGCTTCTGTTGTAAAAATATCTACGTATTCCTTTAAAATATTTATGTTACACACTATGCAGTTTTGCCCAGCTTTTTCCCAACTACGAGTATGTTCCAGTCTAACCAACCCCGCGAGCACGGATCTTATATCGAGTCGATTCGAGAAATTTATCTAGGTATTCTAAACGTCAAATTTGATATAAGATATAGATAAAACGACAGCTGTTGTCGTTTTATCTATATCTTATGTCTAATTTGACGATCGATAAAAAGATCCGTGCTCGCACCGCAGATGTGGCTGAATACCAGTATTTTACACGGAGCGACTGCCATCAGACCTCCGCAATTCAGTTATTGGGCAATGCCGATATCCTAAAGTTAGGCCGGTTGTCAGACTTCCTACTGTCATAGGTATTCGTCACCCGGGACCGACGGCTTAACGTGCTCTCTGAGGCACGGAGAGGCCTCGATGTGTAACGAACGATCACCCATCCACAGACTGACCGCAGCAAGCGCAGCTTAACCTCACAAAGCGTGTGGTACGCGCAGTTGTTAATTAGCCACGAGCCCCTCACACTTTATACTAGATAAATTAAAAATAGCATAATCATTGTACGATCAAACCATTTTACGTTTCAAGGAATACTGTGAATGTCTATGATACTTAATACAAAAAAGTTAATGCTTTATCTAAATTCTATAAAATTACGATAAAATTCTGAATAACAGCATAATAATATTATCGATACAATTCAGAGAGTATGTAGTTATATTGCATTTGTTTCAGCGTCGCCGCTCCGTTAGTTTCAGTCGGGTCGCCCTGAAACGCGGCCATTGCGCGACGGGCGACGCCATCTTTATTTTATGAATTACATTCTATATTCAAAATATGAATTTTGTATCGCGATTTGCAGTTACGACTTTGTTGATTGTGATAAAATGAGGTTATAGACTAAAAAGTTGTAAATGATTTTTGAATGATGAGTGGTTGTTTTTTTTTTAATTGAACGTGTTGTTAATTGATTCGTTAGTGCAATGACATCATAGGTTGGGGAAATATTTTGATTCCGGTGAGATTAATTAATTAAATTGGTGTAAAAAGTTTAACGTTTTAAGTGTAAATAACCGTAGCTTTATTTGATATGGCAACAACATTTTGAGTGGGTGCAAAACATGCTACAGTGAATTTTATGCCGTGTGGGGGCGGGCTAAAATACAAAACTTCCTCACCGTACGCTGGGAATAGACGCGTGTTGTAAGGTTCAACAAAACACAGCGCGCTTGGTGGTAGGATCTATACGGTCCGCCTGGCTAGCTACCACCCACACATTAAAGTCTGCCAAGCAGTTTATTGTGTTCCATCGTGTGTATGTCAGAGCCTGGGGAATCCCTCTATATCTCTGTTACTTGGATTCGTGTGCTCCATCTTAGACCCTGTCTGCGCTTACCATCAGCTGCGACCAGGGTAAAACGCCAACAAGTCGAAAAAAAAAAAGGTTTTCGGTAGTGTTTTTCATCTCGCATGTAATTATTATATAAGATGCGATAAACCTAACCTTTAAGCTAGGTTTTCTAGTGGGTATACGTTCTTGCTCCAACAGATGCTATGAAAGCTTTAATTTCTACTTATTTCGAATAATATTTTATTTAATAACAACTTTAATGCGTATGACTCTCGTTGGTTGTGTATTTAGCGGTTCTCTGTTGGAATATCGAAATATTATTAGCCGATTTTTATCTGGCCGAAAACCTTCCGCCACTTTTCATTTCGCCGAATGATTAAAGTCCCTAATTATGTTTAGGTCTATTAAATCTGTTGTCTATTAAAGTCTGTATTATTAAAGTCTGTACTGTTAATGTCTGCACTATTAAACTCTGGCTGTTTGTGCATAAAAGATTTCTGCCAGGAAACGCACCCGGAAAATTTATGAGTGCGGAGTATTCTAAACAAACTCCTCAGCTGCACTAACTTTTCATATCCCTTCAAAAGTACCAGCTTCACTAAAAGTTAATGATCAGAGTTGTAAACAGAAGGAAAAGGTATATAGATACACTATACGCACAATGTAGGTATATGAATAGTACCTACCCTACACCAAAAAAAATACATAACGAAACAAACACGGAACCAAAAGCAAAAATTACCGAAAAAATAATAAGTAAAGACTAAAGGTAATCATCGCTGTCTGTAATCTCGTTACACAAATGTTTGCCAAAATAAAGAAGCGTAATTATTTAAGAAATTCAACGCACAAAGGGTCCCCCCCTTGCTGAAAGGGGGAGGGGACCATTGTAATTATTTTTCTTGAAAACTTTCCCGTTAAGAATTTGTTCTTTGAAGAAAAAAATGTTGGCAGAACGTGGATGTGGTTTTTTGGTAATTCAATGTTTAATTCTTTTTGTGGATATTTTTGCGTCGTTTACGATGAACGCGTTGATGAAATATTGTTTGTAGTATGCTATTTAGTGATTTTTTTATTAGATTTTTCTGTCACAATTTTCAAATCTTATTTCACCATATAGACACTTTTCACCATATGGTGAGTGATGACGTTTCTCCGCAAAACGTTAACATGCAAAGAATATCAAATATTTTACGGTTTTTGATGAAGTCGTTTACGTATTTTCAAAAACAGTCTCCTTACGGCTACAGTTTATGAAATGACTGCTATGTCAGGACTCATATTTCGATCTCAAATTGCATTTGCCATCCTAGCCGGGAGGGTGGAGGCGGCGCGGGCTCTGCGGAACTCTGTGCCTGTCTGTTCTGTAGGAAACAGAGCAGCACAACAAAAAACATCATTTATTTTGCACATAGAAGCAGTGATAGTCTAGCGATTGAACGCATGCCTTCCAAACAGGAGGGTCTACGCTCGATCCCAGGCCCGCACCTCTGACTTTTCGAGTTCATGTAGGGATCATAATTTGATTATCACTTTCGTTAAAGGTGAAGGAAAACATCGTGAGGAAACGTGAAGACTAGAGAACGTTCCAAAAAAGAAAATGTTTCCGGTGGTGTGTGTAGTCCACCAACTCGCACCAGGCTAGCGTGAACTACGGACTAAACCCTTTTCATTCTAAGAAAAGGCCCGTGCCCAGCAGTGGGACAGTAATGGGCTATACGCTATGTTTTGTTACTCTTTTAGCCTGGCCGCACATTATCTGCCAGAAAATTTCTGATGCGCGACTCTGCTCATGTATTTTGTACTAGACCCCGCACCCTGTCAGAATTTGCCGGATCCGGCAACCTCTCTTGCGGCTCTTGTACAAATTGTATACGCAGAGTCGCGCGTCAGAAATGTTCTGATAGATGATGTGCGGCCGGGCTAAAAGAGTAAGGCTTAAAACGCACTAGCGGCCAGTCGCAATACGGCGCGGCGTGCCGCTTGCGGCTGGCCGCACATCGATTTTTACATGAAACCGCATGATCTCAACGCACTGGCGCACGACGGCTGGCCGGAAATCAGTGCGTTGAGATCATGCGGTTTCATGTAAAAATCGATGTGCGGCCAGCCGCAAGCGGCACGCCGTATTGCGGCTGGCCGCTAGTGCGTTTTAAGCCTAACAAAAAGTCTCAAAGTGTCTTCGCCCACGCTTCAGAAAATTTCTGAGAGTTATTTTATTGGGAGTGCCTTCGCTGCCCGCGCCGGCACCCAAAAATAACGCCAATGGGAACCGGCAGTACATTACTGCCGGCGGCCGAGATTAAAAACATCGGCTGCTGGCACCCAAAATCGACACCGGCGACGGTAATAAGTTGTTTGGTACGTATATATGTCAGTTGAAAGGTGGATTAGATTTTGGGCCAAACACTGTAACGTGTCTTCCAACTGACTAATTTCAAGAGCGAGCAAAGCGAGCTCCTTAATTTGGGGCACCCCGACACGGATAGGTTAGGTTCGCTTCGCTCGCTCACTCTAGCCCCCATCATCCCCTTGTGTTAGGTTACTTTAACCCCTGCAGACAGAAATAGGAGACCCGCGCAGCAGGGCTCCGTCGACTCTGCTTTGGAAACCCAAACAACCTTACAAACATCCCCTTAAGTTTTTCATTTGTTTTTATTGTGAAAATGAAAGTGGGTGACGAATAATCGTCTCATGAAGAGTTTGAAGAGGCCTTGAAAGTGTATAAAAACAGTGTATGTAGTCGGTGCGGCGCCGGCAGCCAGTTTGTTAACCGGCGCCGGCACTCGTAATGGCAACCGGCGCCGGCAGCGGGAGGCACTCCCATTTTTTTATAATGTGCTTTTTTCTTTGTTTCTGCGGTTTTTTTCACTGTGTGCGAATATAAATTATATTTCTTCCTTTTCTTTCATGTAAAAATATACTTACGAATTTTTGTGGTCGTGTCCATATAAATAAACTGTATAATATCCTTACGTTACTGACGTAACACGGCCCTTATTATAAAAGTTTGAGTATAACAAATACTGGTTCGTATCATTTTAATGTACTCGCTCGGGGGTAGGCAGGCTTGTAAGTCACTAACATCTTTGTCCATTCTTTAAATGTAGGCAGGCCACTTCAAGTATCACTGACTGTTTTTCAGCAAGTGATAAAATTTCAAAATTCGAAATTTTTATTTCCATGTAAATTATTATTATTTTAGTTTTTTCAAAAAATCTGAAAATGGCAATTATAATCTGTGACCCCAAATATGACCTTAAATGTAAACAACTGATCATAGTTGAGTATTGATTTTTAGCGTATTTTTATGAAATCATTGAACAGCAGCTATTTCTCTTACTATTAATTTTTGGGGAAAGTTAAAGGACAAAAGTTATTCATTATTATAGTTACTTCGTGTGTTAAAGTTTCGGATTAGTACCCCTTTCCGACTAACCGTATTTATTTTTGTTAAATATGTTATTTTCGTTATGTAATCTGAAAAACAGAAAAAGTTTTACTTCTAGGTTCCTATTGAACTTGTTAAGTGGTCAGCAGGCTTCGAGCATAAATTATATCGACTAATGCCCGGTTCCTATGACCAAAAACTAATCGATTTGTTTACCGGTGGTACAAATTTTTACAGCCAAACTAGGCATGCTAATTATGCTAATGCTACCTGTGATAGCTACTCACGTATGGAGGGTCTACTACGGACCTATGGAGTATTTGCTTCATTTGGCCAGGTTTGAGTATTTTTTGTGACCTACCCAAATGTCCGGCTGATTCGTAGCGTTGTGCGTCGGGTCGTTGAGCTCCCTATAATAAGCTTGAGCTACACGATGGCTGATGCATGCGTGCTGTCAGTTAGGACAGGTCAACTCAAACCTGCTATGGCTCTTTCCTTAAAAGGCCATTCCAGTTGTTGCCTTAAATTGTTACACTCGCGTAGTTTTATACCATAATGTCTGGACTATACAAGAGACTTTGACCTCTGAGTTTGTTTCGGCTTTTCTTCTCAGAGCTAGTCAGATAGGAAATGCCGGCGCCATCTAGTCTTAAAAAAAACATTACATTGACTTGTAAAAGTGTCTGTAACAGATTTATTTACAGAAATAAATATCATTTCATTTCATTATCGGTTCTTCTGCTTCTATCGTGTCGGCACGAGTTATACTAGGATAGAAGGCTCATGCCGTGGTGAAAAGATTAGCCAGTCAGCCAGGTTGGTATCGAGGCTGACTACCCAGGATGCGCCGCCGGATGTACTTGAGTATCACCACTAGCGGAGGCTTTTTTTATTTTATTTATTTTATTCTCTCTTTAAATCACGGTTCATCTTCCATGCGGAAGATGTCCGGTCTTTTGGAAGGCATACACGGGGACACAGGTCCAACGCGCAGAGGCCCCTTTGAGAACTTTAATCTAAAATGGGGTTGGGCACCAACCGGGGACTATTCACGGCTGCACTATTGGAGTACAGTCATGGACTAAGTATCCCAAGTGGGTGCAAGACTATTGTAAAATATGGTGAAAAATATCTGGTCTATGGGAAGGGGTGTTTAATGGATCGGTTAACCTCTATTGCCGGAAAAAAACGGCGTCTGCCTTTCAAGTTTAAATTTGAAATGCGTTGGCAGACTGGCGAGTTATTTTATTTATTATTATTATATATTATGCACCCGTATACACACAAAATCAGATAAATTTTCTTGCTTGCTTGTATCATCATCATTCAGCCGAAAGACGTCCACTGCTGGACATAGGTCTCCTCCAAAGGGGGGGGGGGGGTTGCCATAATCGCCATACTTGGCAGGCGGGTTGGCGATCGCAGTATGGTTGTTAAAGTACTCAGAGAACGCTGCTGCCCATCCTGTAGAGAATCCCTTAGTCGCCTTTTACGACACTTACGGGAAGAGTTGGGGTAGTGCTATTCTTTAAGTCCGGCACTACACGAGACTTGCTTGAATATGTTACAATAATGTTGTTTCTGCGTTTACACGTTAAAGTTGCAATAAAACAATGTGTACAGAGTGATTTCAGTTTATTTAAACAAAGTTTTTTTCCACGCTTTGTGCGCTGAAACGTCCGTTTTTTACTCGTTCTCTCACACTTCACTGTGCCGGAAAGTTTACAGTTTCATGTATGACTGTTACACAAAAGCTCACCTTATACCGCGTGTCCCAAAATGTCATGAAGGGAAAGTACTTGAGTTATTAAAAAGTAGCAAAAAAAGAAGACCTTTTTATTTTTGAAAGTAAAAATAATATCATCATAACATCACGCCTGCATTCGCCGAAGAGTCGGGCAGAGGTGTATAGTACCTACATCCTCATTTCACCGTTATGTTTAACTCCTATGTAATAGGGGCGAGCCTATTATCATCAACCGGGCACAAGTCCAGACTCCGGGCAGGTTCAGCTACTGAGAAAGAGGAGGTTAGGAACAAAAAGTGGCATTATCACTTTTCTGTTTTGTTCAGAAATCGAGAAAATATTTTTACGATTATGGCTGTTTGCTTTGTAAATGTCACTTTTTGATCAAAATGCGACTTGGGTATGCTATTTTGTCTTTGAAATTTGCACTTTTTGAACCAAATGTATTCAGAAATCGATGAAATCCAAGGCTTTAAGCCCAATGAGCAAGAAAAGACGCGTCGAGCCAAAAGTGTAAATAGCACTTTTTGATCCTGAGCTCCTTCCACATGGAAAAACCCAATAACACTTTGCCCGACATGGGGATCGAACCCAGGACCTCACGCTCAGCATCGCAAGCGCGACCACTAGACTGAGGCAGGCAAGTAAGAAATAAAAGAAATAAAATAAAAAAAATTAAGTCTTGCCTCTCAGTAAAGCTATTTTAATTATTTCCTCTCCATGACCATGTGTTTTGGGACATCCGGTATATAGTTACATTAGCTTATTCAAATAAACTACAACTGAAACGACTACTTATATATTGAAACTTTCAGTAGATACCGTAACTACCACATGTACTCAGTCAGTAGTGACGTCAGAGTTTAGTAAATACACCAGGAACCGAGAATGTTAAACTTTTTACCTTTACACATTACTGTTCGTAACCTGTACTAATGGTACAGGCTAACTCAAATAAGAACTGTAGCTTAACGGACTAAATAAATACATAGTTCAAACTGTATATAATTTATTTATGTAATGTGATACAGGTAGGTAACAGTTAGCATCAAGTGTTTCCTAAAAATTTTATTTTTTAATACCTAATTTGAGAATATTTGAATACTTTAATGAAGACCCACTGCCACAAAATCGTGTTTAACAGTTATTTAAACTTTTTTTTATAAATGGATTTAGTTAGAAATGGTTTCTACAAGTATTTTTATTCTTAATATCTATTAATTTAGAATAATGACTGGCTTCTAGATTCTCCTTTAATTAATTACAAAGTATCAAAATAGTGTTCGGAGTTTTTCTGTTGATTGTACTAAGAAAGTATTTATCGTTGCCTCGGGAATGTGTGACGGTGCAGCGGTGGCGACTAGCGGGGTGCGCCTATAAAAGGGCCGGCACGCTGCACTCCGTCCTCTCCCGCGCCTCAGCAGCCGCCCAGTTAAGTGACTGTCTACCTACACCTGAAGACCCTGGACTCCTCGTATCGTACTGTATAAAGAACCACGCCCTGTTAACTAATCTTAATATTATAATCTTGTAACTATTATTAAAATATACTATTGTATGGTTAAAAGTGTTTTCCTTAATATTCTTCTATTCTGATTTTATGTGCACCTGCTCGTTAAGGGTTGACTCCTCAAGCCACCCTTAACCCGCTAAGCGTGACACTGGCGCCCAACGTGGGCAATTTTGTCATTTTAATTTAATCACGACGTTTAAGATAGCCGCTCTATACGAAATTATTTTGTAGGCATTGAAATTAAGCCTTTAATGGATATATAAAATTCGTAATAAATATAATTGACCAGCTTTTGCCCGCGACTTCGTCCACGTGAAAGCCCACAGGAACCGTGAAATGACCAAATGTATTCCCGAGGTTTTCACTCTAACGGTCTTTTCCAATAACCTATCTATCAATGATTTCCCCTACTAGAGATAGAAATTTGACATAATCTCCATAGAAGTAATGTCACATTCCTAACTCTAGTAAGGCAAACCGCCGATAGATAGGTTATTGAAAATGGCTATATGTCGATAAGACTTGGTGAGCTTAAAAATAAACGGGTTGTGTAGTGACTTCAGTATGACAAGAGACTTTTTTTTCAGTTTTTTTTTTTGTTATTGAATTCAACCTATCCGAAAATTGTGTGGTGTGGACATAAAAACTCTATAGTGATAAACTGTGACAGTATGTACTGAGTGAATTGTGACGTCATAAGAGATCTACACATGTGTGAGTCGTGTGATGACTTTCCTGGCCCTGGAGCCTAACGGATGGCAGGTGAGTGCGTTAAAGTTTATTTTTCCTTCACACTTTAAGTTATGATCTATGTTACTTCCATCATATGGCCGATTTCTGTGATTAACCAAGCAATCAATCTGCCTAGCCTTTTCCCAACTAAGTTGGGGTCGGCTTCCAGTCGAACCGGATGCAGCTGAATATCAGTATTTTACATGGAGCGACTGCCTATCAGACCTCCACAACCCAGTAACTGGGTAATACGATACTCTTGGTAAGACTGGCTGTCAGACTTTCTGGCTTCTGACCAACAGTAACGACTGTCAAAGATCTACAAATGACAGCCGGGACCAACGGCTTTACGTGCTTTCCGAGGCACGGAGGAAACTCGTTATGGTAAATGGTCACCCATCCACAAACCAACCTCGGCAAGCGTGGCTTAACCCGGAAGATCGGTCTATGCGGCTGTAATTATTTAGCCACGAGCTCCTCGATGATTAACCAAGCGTTATTGGATATAATTAACGAGGTGTCCTGCGTAAGCGACAAATGCCATGCGATGCGACGCGATCAAAAGTACGCGTTACGTCGTGTCTCGCCTCAGACTGCTACGTAAGCCGCCAGTAGGGGATGCCGTTGTTTTGATCTCGCGTTCGTCACGTTTACAGCATCGCGTCGCGTCGCATTTGTCGTTTACGCAGGACACCCCATAAGACTCTTGCATCCTAATTAGTAATCCAGCAAAGGGCCCATACATAGCTTTACATAGTAGATCCACTGCACTTGCGTACGGGCACAGATACGCGTAGCAACTGGCTACGTGCATAAGTGAAACTGAAATCATGAATAAAACTGGTTTGAGGCATAAGCTTCAAATTGCACACAAGCAAGAGTACTGTCAGTTCCTTTAAGCTAACCGTGGAAATAAATCGTCACCCTCAGCGCTAATTGTCGTATCTAGCAATTGATAATTTTTCAGTAGTTGCGTTAGCTGTGGCTTTATAAATGCATTAATAACTTTTTTATATTGCTCTTGGCTTACTCTTGGCTTGTTTAGTAGTTGCCCTAAAGCCCTAAGGTATCTATTTATTTATTTCTATTCATTTGAAGCAGATACGTATCTGTGAGAATTTCTCTGAAAAATTAACAATTGCTTAGTTACGACAGTTAGCGTGGAGGGTGACGAAATAGTTCAGTCTTTTCACCACAGCATGACCTATTCTCGTATAGCTCGTGCCGATACGATAGAAGAAGAGCCGTGGAAATAAATAGCAAGCACAACGGTTATATAAAAAAAAACCTCTTAATTTCGAACACAGACTCAAACTGCATTAACCCGGCGTCATGGGGGTGGAAAAGTGTTACACGGACGTTGGGGTGGGTCTCACCGACCCGTTTATTAATGTCAGAATTATTCCAATACTGTACAAATAATAAAGTTATTATTATTCATGTTAAGTTTTTAGGTATCTAAGTAAATAAATGAAACACAAATATCATATTATATTTATGTTTTAATCACATAAATGAAATATCAAAAAAATAACGACAAATGTCAACAAAAAAATTCTCTTCTATTTAAATGTAATTACATTATTAATTTAACAATCAGTCTTAATATTTTAATGGCACTTTTTTGTAGAAAACTAAAATAACTTAAGAAAAAAAAAACACTTCATATCTTTGGTACAGTCAGCACAAAACTGACTTCGGGGATGGGTCTCACATACCTTATTCAATTTCGTGCACGTGTAACTTCCACTGCGGCTGTGCCACCACTAACATGTTGCTTGAGACGCATAGAACAACTCAACAGTTCCAGCTATTGAGAAGGACGGCAACGTCGCACGCATAGTAACCGAACTACAAGCGCAATAAAATGTGACGGGTCGCACAGACCCAACCCCCATGACGCCGGGTTAAAAGCTATCTACAAGCGGGACCCACCTCTACTCTCTACACATTGGTCAACTGCCATAAAATCAGATTTACCGACTGAAAACCTTATTTCTTCAACGGAAGCGCCGACACAAACTAAATAGTGCTGCCACCTGGCGGGGCGCGCCACCGGAAGTGGGCTTTATTGGCGGAAATGGACCGGCCAACCGGATATAGCAATTTACACGGCGCCTCTCTACTCTGTTGACTTATTCTGTAGGAAATACAGTTTATTTTGAGTTCGTTACTGATGTTTATAGAAGGTGTTTACTGTTAGTGTTTGTACAACGTTTTTGAAGAAAAATTGTTTGTAAGAAAAGCGTTAAATTAGTAGAATAGATACTTCACGATTTTTTACGGCAGCAGTCTTCTTCTTCTCTCGTATCGGCACGAGCTGTACGAGAATAGCTCATGCCATGGTGAAAAGATTAGCCAGTCAGCAAGGTTGGTAGCGGGGCTGACTGCCCAGGGTGCGCCGGACGTACATGAATATCGTCACTCGTGAAGGCTCTTTTAATGAACCCCGCTGTTTAAGTCTAATAAAGAATGAAATAAAATTATAATTGTAGCTGAAAATATGCCATTTCAAAGGAGTTATAACGTTTTTTAGTAAGGGACTTATTACCAATCATCCTGCGAACACTCTTCGGTTTTTTTTTTTGTACGCATTCTGATCTGATTACAACTCACACTTAGGTATTATAAGGCCTGCTTATGTTACACTAAATTATGTTGTGAAATGCTATAAACCCGAATTGACAAAAAGTAGGTATAAGGCTGCTTTTCCGCCAGACATGTGCTATGCAACGTTGCTATGGATGCGTTTGATATCCACCAATCATATTCATTGGTCCACATAGCATAGCACTGGTGGAAACTGATTCAACTAAGTTACGTTTTTTGTATGGAATGATGCGTGCTGTGGATGCGTGTTATGGATGCGAGCTATGCTATGGATGGCCACGAGTGGTGTAGCTATGTGTAGAGCCGCTCCCCGTGCCTTCCCTATTGTCAATACGTCGCATAGCTCGAGCTGCGCATCTTCCTCGCACAGCTATCTTGCGGCGGCGCATTTTCATAGGACATCTTGCTCGCTCCGCTACATAGCTTAGCATCAGTGGAAACGGTCACATAGTTTCGTAGCTTAGCTTTTACATTCTCGCAGCATAGCTGCATAGCACATCTCCGGTGGAAAAGCACCCTAAGGCGCGCCCTAGTCAGACAAATCGATAACCACATGGACGCCAAGACGTAGAGACGAAAGCGAATAACCGAGTGTTGTGCAGAATGTTGGGTGTAGCTTTTATATAATAACTAAACATGGGCCGAACTGCTACAATTTCGTTTCGTTAGTCAGTTTTTAGTATTCTGTTTTGTTTTTGTTTTCAAACATTTTGACCATTTTTGTAAACGAAAACTGCCTGAAGTTCAACGTTTGTGTTAGTAGAATTCGCCCACTGGTTCTGCCTCTAAGCAACATTGCTGTGGTGTTCCGATTTAAAGGGTACGGATGCCGGTGAAACTGAAGGTACATGAGACTTTTTTTTTTTAAACTTTGCCCCACACTCAGGTTTCTCTTGTATCGTGGGTGCGTTTACAGACACAAATCTCACAAACAAACGCCCAGACCCGAAACAACCATCTGTAGGCCATACAAATTTTTGTTCCGTGTGGGAATCGAACCCACGACCCGTAGCGCAAAAGCCAATCGCTTAGCCACTGCACCAAACGTGTCGTCACTTTCTAAGTTTGTCTCTCAGATATAATAAACACTCTACGCTAGGCAAACAAATTGGTGATCATAGAATTATGTTTTTAGCGCAACGCACGATGCTGATGCATTGCCTTATGACCTGATAGCTGCCTTTTACGAGAACCCATTTTAGCCACAGACAAGGAGAGGTTGGTCAATTTTCTGTGTCTTAGTCGAAAATCTAATGACGACTGCGAAAAGCTATAGGCTATGTCATGTAACCCTTACATCATTATAAAAAACTAGCTGCACCCGCGGCTTTGCTTACGGAAACATAAGATTAGGTACTGCTCATCACCCACATTCAACAGCGTGATAATTCGTACCCTATAACCTGACCCGTTCTATTCTGAACATTTTTACCAAATTTCAATTAAATCTGTTCAGTAGTATTGGCGTGAAGCTCAAACATACAAACAAATTAACAGACAGGAATTCTTAACATTTTGTTTCAGCGTCAGTATCGTTTCTAGTACAGGTTTTAATAAGATTCAATTTACAGTTTTTGCTTCGTTACGATTTTATTATAAGTATAGGTATAGATACGGAGTAATAAACGTTACCTTTTACATAACTTCTTGACAGTTGACAGGTGTCTCAACTCAACCCCTTGGTCTGGTTTGTGCCTATGGAAGTAATAAGTACTACGTTAGAACAACATAACAAAAAAAAATTATATCTATGGCCACGCCACATGTTTTTTATTTATAAACTTAGAATTGAATGTTAACGCTCGGCCATAACTTTTCATTACCAACCAGGTAATTAATTTTAACTGTTCTGAACAAATACTTGTCATTTAAAAAACACGGCTGTTTCTTGCAAACGATTATCACCTTTTGAAGTGCAAACGAGCTGCTGTGTCAATTACTCAACTGTCATTGTAGCAAATTGCGAATAAGTAATAGGTAGTTGATTATTTGCATTTTTATCATCGACCAAATAATAGTCCGAATAAAAATAGATCGCCCGTATCGATATTACACTACTACAAAATATCTCTTCTCTGTGGCTTCAGAGATTTTCATAGCGTTGTCTGGGGTGGATTTTCCCATGTGATTCTTTTTTTTTCTGTTTGACTGCTGTAGGTGGTCCTAGGGGACCATTTCTACGTAACCGGGCAGTTACTGGCGAGACCTGAAGGGTCTCCAACCAATGGGGGGGAAGTAAAATACTTAAAGTAAGCTAACTACTTGTACTACACTAACATCATGACTACCTGCAACAACAGCACTAAGGGCACTCGGCTTATGGCGTTGCTGGCGAGGGCTTAGGCGGGCGAGACAGCTTGATGAGGGCTGAATTATCGGTGTGACTGCGGAGTCTGAAGAGACGACCGGCTCTACGACGGCAGAGCTCGGCGGATCGTGACCGTTTCCCATGTGTGGGGACTGCCTAGAATATAAAACTTCCTCACCGCTGGGAATAGATGCGTGTTGTAAGATTCAACAAAACCCAGCACGCTTGGTGGTACGATCTATACGGTCCGCCTGGCTAGCTACCACTTGAACATTAAAGTCCGGCGCCAAGCAGTTGACTGTGGTCTGTCGTGTATATGTGAGAGCCAGAGGGGTATAGGGGAATCTCTCTATATCTCTGTTATTTGGATTCGTATGCTCCATCTTAGACCCTGTCCGCGTTTGCTACTAGGTGCGTCAAACACGTGACAAAGTCAATAAAAAAATACCAAGCGCTCATAGTTGTCCATGTGCTTCATGCACCTGATTTAACACTATCATCACGCCCTATTACAATGCATGGAAAGATTTATAATAAGATGGGTAAGTCATGGCGCACTATACCGGCACCGCAACGGCACCGCTCCAACCCAGAAATTAACTTGTCATTCAAATTAGAGCATTAAATCGTGTGTCGTATAATATATTTCGTCAACGGCAGGCAGTCAGCGCGCTTGCCGCTACCATACAACTCGACTCGCAGACAGCGCGCTGCAAGCGAGCGGACCGCGTGCTTATAGCGCGCCGAGTGCGTGCTTACGGCGCGCCGACTCCGAATCGCCAGCGAATGCAAGTCCTAGGCGTGATCAATCACAAATGCCATATAACAATTGTGTTCGCGCTGACAGCAAGCTTGCACCTCGCGGCCGGCGCGCGGACTGCGAGCTTGCACCAAGTAGTTAGCGCGCTGGCGACTAGCCGTAGCCTAAATTCGAGGCGACGCCGTGCTGTAGCTGTGCAGTCACTGTGCCGGTCGACTGTGCCATGACCTTTACGCTTCAGTCCATCACGCTGGCCTAGCGCGAGTTGGCATACTACAAAACACCATCGAGAAGTTTTTAGAGCCCAGGTGTGTAGGTTTATAATCAAATTGTGATCCGCTTATGAATGCGAAAGTCAGACGTACGGGCCAGGTTGGAACTCAGACCCTCCAGATTGAACCAAACAGACTGACAGTCATTAAAATAAATATTCAATTACCGAATACATTGTCAATTAAGATATCAAAGTGACCTCCCCTAAATTGACTCCACGCACTATTTTATCTTCCCCCGCAATCAATCATAGATGTTATCAAATCGTATTAAAATCAAATTGTACGTTAAACTCACCAATTTGTAGTTGTCGATCAGATAGCGCCCCCTAGCGCCCCCACGCAACTAGCCGTGACCAAACGCTCCGACGCGCGTCAAGTGCTTCGGTGATTGATGACAAATAACGTGTAGCTTCACGAATGGGTGTCTAATATGAACTGCAGAAATAGCACGGACTACAGTGACATAATGAAGAATTTTGTATGAGAGACTGGACATAATCCGTGACATATTATGTCCTATAAAAGTGTGTTATCCCGCTAGCGGTGCAAGCACGGATCTTTTATCGAGTCGATTCGAGATATTTATCTATTCTAAACGTCAAATTTGACATTAGATATAGATAAAACGATAACAGTTGTCATTTTATCTACAACTTCTGTCAAATTTGACGTTTAGAAAACATACATTTCTCGAATCGACTCGATAAAAAGATCCATGCTCGCACGGCAGGTCGGATAGGTTTATTGCATGGTCAGAGAAGAGACCAGGGTAGCATAGAAGACAGGAGGCTCATGCTCATTAGTGGATCATCATCTGCCTAGCCTTTTCCCAACTATGTTGGGGTCGGCTTCCAGTCGAACCGGATGCAGCTGAATATCAGTATTTTACATGGAGCGACTGCCTATCAGACCTCCACAACCCAGTAACTGGGTAATACGATACTCTTGGTAAGACTGGTTGTCAGACTTTCTGGCTTCTGACCAACAGTAACGACTGTCAAAGATCTACAAATGACAGCCGGGACCAACGGCTTTACGTGCTTTCCGAGGCACGGAGGAAACTCGCTATGGTAAATGGTCACCCATCCACAGACCAACCTCGGCAAGCGTGGCTTAACCCGGAAGATCGGTCTATGCGGCTGTAATTATTTAGCCACGAGCTCCTCGATACGAGGCTTATGCTCAATAGTGGATACAATAAATACAAGCTGTAAATGATGACGTTGACGATGGTGTTAACAGCTGACAGCTCTCCTTTGCTCTTCTTCAGACATACACGTGTGGCCGCCTGTAGCCAAATCGGGGTCCGAATCTAATAGGGTAAGTAAGCTAGGTGTTTTT
This sequence comes from Amphipyra tragopoginis, assembly GCA_905220435.1. Classification (NCBI taxonomy): domain Eukaryota; kingdom Metazoa; phylum Arthropoda; class Insecta; order Lepidoptera; family Noctuidae; genus Amphipyra; species Amphipyra tragopoginis. The sequence continues at coordinate 12,023,608 of HG992011.1, forward strand.
GGGCCCAAGATATGACAACTGGAGCGTTTGGAATCTTAAAATGTAACCTTCTGATTTAAAGTAAAACGCTCATTACGGAGCAGCGGTTTACATTTATTTGGACGCTCATAACTCACGGCAGATCAAAACAGTCCATAGTACTTCGTAGCATACCATTAGGAAAGAAAGTTGTTATACAAACTAGTGTAAAAAAGTTAGTGATGAAAAGAGAAATTTAACATCATCTAATCTAACTTCATAGCGCCGTACTTGCACCTACAAAGACGTCGCTAAAATCAATTTGACAACAACTTAGTTACTCTGACATCGAGTTTTCATTTCTGCGTGCAAGAGGCATGCAAAATCGCCTTAGGGGACAACCATTTTACCCTGACCCTTCATCCATGTGAAATCCAACTGTACGCAAGTGTAATAAGGTTGGTACTGTATGTTTTAAGGGTTCTAGATGTTATGGATGGGTGGTAGAAGATCATCAAGGTGCGTTTGTGGTCGTTTGGGCAATGCCACGGTTCGGATGCGCTGCTGAGGGTTCGTAATAGGCGAGGCAATGACGTTTCATGCTTACGAAGCCGTTGCCATGGTTACGAACAGCGATTGATTTTTGAAAGGGCATACATGAGCGTTACATGAACGATTTTTGGTTGTATTACGGATTGATAGACAATTTTTTAGATATACCAGCATTCTTATTGCGCAATACACTTGTAATCTCTATGGCTTTAATTTTGACAGGTCAACAATTTCCATAGCAACATATGTATTAACAATCCGACCTCTCCACAACTGTACCACACAATGAATATCACCAACTGTCATAATGATGTTGGTTACGTTACGCAATTTCCCTGTAATTTCAATAGCTTTCATTTTACAATACAACAATATTCATTGCGTGGTACATAGTTGTGAAGAAGTCGGATTTCGTACCATACGTTGCTATGGAAACTGTTGACCTGTCTAAATCATAGCAATAGCGATTACGAGTGTTTTGCGCAAATAAAATGCAGGGTTCCTATAGAGCAAACCTACGGCGGATATGTGATGATTTTATAATTATAGATATTATATTGAAATTATACACTGTTCCCATGTACACTTCACACCTGGATCTTATGAAGTCGGTAATGGCCGTAGGCTAACGTGTTGATTCCTTTTTATCATTTTATAATATTATAAGCAGTCTGCACATTGTTAAAAAATAATAAAACGTTATTGTAACACGAAATTTTTGTACCCTTACGTGCACCAATATGTAATTACTCATTATATTTTCTCTATATCCCCAGTTATCAGAGGTTTTCGTCCTCAGCAAAGAGAAACGGTCCTTTGGAGGGCTAACGTGAGGATATGGATCCAACACAGAGTGACTTTAGAAACTGGAAAAACTGACAGAGAGGACAAAAAATGGGACATCATTATGGTTCTGCTGCAGAAATACAGTCACAGGGATGTCCCCGTTTAAGCCTGGGACTATTGTTGCTTCGAAAAGCATGAAAAATTCAACCATGAAGTTTATATTTTAAGAAGAAGTTTAATGTATATATTTGATTTTATATTATTTTTATGTTATTTTTGTTGATTTGATTTTATATTATTTTTATTGGAATGATTTTATATTATTAATGATTTGTGTTATTGACTATGATTATTCTGAGACTGAAAATTAACCAAATGTAAAATTATGGATGTAACAATCTGAATTAAATAAATTATTATTATTATAAACAACGTGTTACATAATTCCCCATAAAAAAGAAAATGTTAATCAAGTACGTAGTCTTATATGGTTGTTGTCATTTACCTCTCAGAGGAAATTAGGTAAGAATGTAAATAACTTTCTGGATAGTCTACTCTTTACTTTTGTGTTTTCAGCGTTGCTTTTTAGTGATGATTTTATTTTATGATTTGTCCAATTTTTTTTTGGGTTCTAATTTTGTTTTAAAATATTGCCAATAGACTTTTTACAAGGGACCTTTTAATCCCCTTTCGGCTTTAGGGGTATTTTTGTAACACGTTGTATATGGGCTAGACACATCATTTGATTGAAATCGGGTCTGCTTTTCAAACCTTGATCATTCACAAGATGGGGCCCATACAGCCACGATGGCTATACAGAATTATTTTGACTAACAATAGTTATTCTAAAATACAGATTACAAAAAAAACAAAATCAATCTGTAATGTAACGCACATACAACAACATAATCAGTCCATACTAACTTTCCAGTCCATACAATACCGATGATTGTGTACATAACCCATTATATTTTATACAGAATTAAAAAGCCTCTCCCAGAATTAGCATAAACCCGTAGTGTACCGTGTGTCCGGTGCGATACGGAGCAGCGGCGCGGGCGCACAATCCGCGCCCGGGGCGACGCGCGCAGCTGCCGCAGCCCGGTAATGAACGCACCCTGTACGCTGACGGCTTAGATACCCGCTGTACAGGGGGTGAGATAATTAGTAGTACGTGGCATTAGTTTTGATAGAAAAAAAAAAGTATAATTAGTTAATTTAATTAAAACAATCGATGTGGACGGATGTTTGAAAGAGATTTTTTACACTTGGAGCAAATAATATAAGCCAAACATTAGAATCGTATTGTGCTATAAGTGTTGGTCAAAAATAGTGTCTTTAAATAGTGAGAAAATACCAAGAGTATTTTTTTCGCTTTGTAGGTGAACCGGAGTTGAAACGTATCCAACTTAATAAAAAAATAAAAAACCATTTCTTATTCTCTATCAATCTTAAGCAGATTATGGATCGATTTCATCAACGTCGTTTAACTTTTATCATCACTACATAATATTAGAAAACAAAATCCCCGCCGCGTCTGTCTGTCTTTCTGTCTATGCGCGATTTTCTCCGTAACTGCAGAACGGATTTTGTTCCGGATTTCACGTTTAGATAGCTCAATTCTCGGGGAAGATTTATGTGTATAATTTATAAATGTGTTGTTTATATTTTAACTGAGCCATCACGCCATTTGCCAAGAAAGTCGGAAACATGAAATGTTTATGAAAACTGATGAAAAAAACTTCGAACAAATAACTTAGGTACTCGTACGAAGTCGGGGCTAGTCCAAGGAATAAATTTGACGTTTGACAGCTTTTGTATCGAAATTCTGTGAAAACAACTTACATAATCCTCAGATTAAAAGTTATCCGACGTTGGTGGACTAGGCCCTTAGATTCTAATTGCCAGGCTTAGATCTAGTGCCCCTTGTAAATATAAATTTTATGGCATATAAAAGCCGGACATTTAATAGAAGGAAGAGAAATAATAATTAATACAGCTGTTTGTAAACGATGTTATATTTTAATTAGACATAAATGAATCCGTAATCATAATTATATTGTGGACTGGGCCTGTAAATTATGAGTTATTAAAGATAGTAATCCAATCTAGACATAAAGTTTTAATAACATCTCGTATTAATCCTCGTATAATCTGTACCTACCTTGTAGAATTATTACTGTATATAAATTATTTAATTACGCAAAGAAGCATTGCAATAATGTTGTTAGATACAGAAGAAAAAAAAACAGATTTATGAATCCACTAAAAGAACATGATGTGATACGTATTTTTTTTCTGAAATATGTTATTTTCGTAAAAAAAAACAATCGAAACGCCACATAATTTTAATTTAAAAACGTTTCACACAACAAACACGAAAAACTCGTATAAAAACAAAGTTTGAACCATCAAACACCATGTGTTTTGTGATCTCGGAGCGCATTACATATTCGTGCGGCATAATAAATGTATCCGCTTAATTATTATTTTGAAAATATCCGCGCCCCGGGCTCGCCGCGCGCCCGCACCACAATCATATTTCTTATAAAAATAAAAGTAAAATGAGTGTGCACTTGTTCGTGGCCCCACTTGTAAATGGGACAAACTTCGGTGAGTTATAAGTTGTAGTTTTAAATTGGAGTAACTATATGGTTTGTATTGTGTTAGTGTTGTATTTTTTCTCAACGGGCTGTAGCTTGCTTGTCGGCAAGGAAGCAACCTGAGCCTTTCTCGTTGGCGTCTAAAAAGACGAATACTTATAGAATAATTTATATAATGAAGGTTGTTTAAAAGGATCCGCCACAGACTATTTCATGAAGAAAAACATACTGCAAACATTAATCCCATTGCTAAGCATATTTTTTTCTGTTGAACTGCTTTTGCTTTTGAATATTCCTTACGGACCGTTTCTACGTAACCGAGACCTGAAGCCCAGTTCTCGTAATTAATTTGAAGTAAAACTGAAGGTTGACCGAACTGAGATTAAATTATGAATTGAATAAACAATGGTTGGTATTCTGGTACACTTAAGGTTCGGTCCGGTTTCAGTATCATCTCAGTCTATCTCGATAAAATGACAATTCAGTCAACTTAAAATCTATTACCGATAGCATACCGATATCAACAGTCATAGACTAAAATTCTAGAAATAAATGAGAATTCCAACTTGTCAAAATGGTACATAATGTAACCAGAATATCCTTTTGGCTTCAGTCAACTTTCAATCTCATTTCAATATCACGTTTGTTAATGAACAAGAATACCATTTGTCATATTTATGAGATTGAGACTAGACTAGATCGAAACTATATTTTGAACATTTTTCATTGCGAGAATTGGTCTTCTGAAGGGTCTCCAATCTCCAGCCATGGGTGATTGCCAAGCGTGCTGATTTTGTTATACCTTCTTCTTTGTAGCTGTAGGTTGTAAGGCGGCTCATGATGGTCATCGCGTGGACGCTTACGGGTTGATATGATACATAATAATATTACTTTTATTTATTCTTTGACTTGGTCGCGCTCGGCTCTAATCGCACCTGATGGTATGACTAGACGTGCAATCAAAGTGTAAGATGGAGCACAGAAATCCAAGTACCAGACATATAGAGGGGTTCCTCTATACCCCTTTGGCTCTCATATATCAACGGAACACAGTAAACTGCTTGGCGCCGGACTTTTATGTGAGGGTGGTAGCTAGCCAGGCAAACCGTATAGATCCTACCACCAAGCGTGCCCAGCAGGGTTTCATTGAATTTTACAACACGCGTCTATTGCCAGCGTGCGGTGAGGAGGTTTCATGTTCTAGCCCGTCCCCGTGGGGACAAAAACTTCAGGTCTTTATGTATTGTGAATATGACTCTGCATCCTATAAAGAACATATTTTAATATCTAAGAACTACGGCCTCAACTATCTTCGCTACAAAATATAAATTCCTTCACAAATAAGTTACAAATAGCTACCGAGGTACCAGGAGATTAGTTATTAAAGAAGGTTTGAACGCAGAGTACACTGGCGCACGCCTAGCAATGTAATGTAATGGCCGCCCCGAAAGGGAAAGGGTTGCTTAACCCTTCGGCACATAGACTTCGTAAGGGAAGTAGAGGTGGCATTCGTGTTTATTTTATCGTATTGTTTTCTTTTCTACGTAACACAATACACATTTATTCATCTGCTGCAGAGCTCGAAGTTACGACTTTTTTTTACTCTTATAAAACATCATCCAAACTTCATAAAATTGCTGATGTAATAGGCCTGAAAACCTCTTTATCCAAATCAAATCGTGACTCCCTCTATGTTGTTATTAGGTATGCACAGACACGTATAACAATAAGTATACATGGCAAACTTTAAAAGCAAAGTTTAAGAGAATAGTTTGTGTCATAATTTGTATGTATTTGCAGAAACTATGTTTTTAATATTTCATCATACTTAATAATAGATATTTTATAAAAGAAAATCACTTTTGAATTTCGCTATGAGTATACATAAATTTCACGTGACTGTACTAGGTAAGGTATAGGTACTTCCTAGCGGAAAAACCCATTTCAATCTGTTTATTCATTGTTAGAATTCTATTGTTCTAAATACAAACTGATACATATATAGGGTGTGTTGGGGTAAGTCCGGACATAGGGTAAGTTCGTTCAGATGGATTTGCCTCAGAATGTGGTTATAAATTTTGAATTACTGGCCAGAATTGCGTGTCTCTTCAATCCGCGTCGAAATAATTTTACAAGACATTTTGCGACAAATCTACTGAAACGAACTTACCCCATGTACGGAGTTACCCCAAAGCACCCTACTACCTACCATTTTTTACAATTATAAACCCTTGCCCCCTCTACAACTTCATACGTCTACACAACTGTATAAGGTCCCTCTCCACCTAGGGCATTGTTACCGATCAATAGAGGCTCCCGCTTAAATAACAATCACTCATTCATTCGCAGTGCAGATCTGTTACATTCCAAATTCGAATTAAAATTGCTGCACAATGCTCTGCCGTTATTTTACTTTAATTATCTGTAGGTTCGTTGCGTTCTGAAAGATTGATCATGAAGTATATAGGTACTAGAGCGACCGCGTGGATGTCGTTTATCGCGTATTTTTCAGGATAAAAGTAGTCTATGTCCTTCTCCAGGTTCCAGACTATCTCTGTACCAAGTTTCATCAAAATCGGTTCAGCGGTTTAGGCGTGAAAGCGTCACAGACAGACAGAGTTACTTTCGCATTTATAAGATTATTGTTTTTTTTTTTTTTTCTTTTGGGCTGCTGTAGGTAGTCATAGGGGACCCTTCCTACGTAACCGGGCAGTTTTGGCGAGACCTGAAGGGTCTCCAGCCAATGGGGGGGGGAGTAAAATACTTAACCTAAGCTAACTACTTGTACTACACTAACATCATGACTACCTGCAACAATAGCACTAAGGGCGACCCCTAGTGGGACTCGGACCTCGGCTTAGGGCGTTGCTGGCGGGGACTTAGGGGGGGGGGGGGGGACAGCTTGATGAGAGCTGAATTATCGGTGTGACTGCGGAGTCTGAAGAGACGACCGGCTCTATGACGGGAGAGCTCGGTGGATCGTGACCGGAGGGATTTTTGAGTGTGTTGTCAACTTAATAAATGTTAAACTATTCTAGATGGTTCTTAGTTGTGTAGTAATGAAAGATGTAATCCAAATATCAATTATCTGAACTTCTATTTCAAAACATTTATATTTTTTCTGTGATCAGAAATTACATGAAATATACGCTCTACTGAATATCTAATTTTATACAAGGCTGAAAATAAAAAATAGTAAGGCGAATACAAAGTTCGTTCTTAAGCGCTCATCTTTATCAATATTGCTACAAATCAAACAATATTTACTTAATAGTAACCCTTTAAATGGGAAAATTACATGGCAAAGGAATACAGCCGTAATGCCTTACTCACTTGCAATTATTTATTCGATAAACTAACACAACCTCTATGTTACCTAATAACTTATTAGTATTTTACCACTAAATTGAATGATTATCAACCTTATGGCATTGTGAATAAATGTTTTTAGAAATGTAACGTTAAAGTTGTCAATCGTAATAATGGGTTATCAATATAAAATAATATTGTTTGTTATATGACATATCGTAATATTATAGTCACGAAGTTCTGTTAGACTATTATTTATTATTTAAATTACTCGCCATTATAAAATTATTGAGTTTTATCTATCCTCAATCACAGTCAGATTAATGTGACGATTATGTAATTATATTCAAAAACGTTAACTCGCAGATGACACAATCTAAAGCTGCCTCTGGGCAAACACTTAAGTTATTCAGATGAACTGCCTACAAACCATAAAAATTATTGGCGAGAAAATTCGATAGTCTTATGGCTGATTTCTATGATTCACCGAGCATTATTGGTTAAAATTAAGTCTCTTTTGTCTTTATGAATAATGAAGCAAAAGCCCCATAACTTTGCATAGGGGACCCTCCCGTACGTTAGTAGTACAACAGGTAAAATTAGCTTACAAGTCTATCTAAATGCCCAGTTTCTAAATAAAAAATACTACCATTGGTAAGTAAACCGATTCGTTTTTGTCCATAAGGAACCAGGTATTTGCAACTGTAGATCTAGTGTGGCTTGAATTCAATTGTAGCTTGGGTATTAAATACACAGGGTGTAAACGAATTCGTGGAATTCCTTCAAACCACGTGATCTATTGGTGATACAGTTTAACCCTAAAGGGGTATTTTTGAAAATTAACTAAAAAAAAACTAGGTTTTCTATTTCTGAGTTATTTTAGAGCCCCAAATTATCTGACTGCAAAGAGCGATATCGCGCTAGTCGTGCCCAGCCTTGTCGCCATGCTTTCATTCATTTAGGCGTGGCATCGAAATGTTCACGAAAATAAATATTAAATACTTATATTTTTTTTTGCAAAAAAATGATTTCTTGTTTTTTTACTGAAACCTTATTACGTGGTTTAGATACGATCACTTACCACAAAGGCATGAAAAAAAAAAAGAATTTAATTTTTAATCTAGCTAAATCCTGTGGGGGGGAGCAATCTAGGTAGATCATGTGGTTTTAAGGAATTACACGAATTCGTTTACACCTTGTATAATAGTTTCGAAAGCCAGTGTTTGATAGAGATTGAGTATTCATTTTGTTGAGTTTCATTCGGGTCTGAAAAAACGAGTTCGCATACATGCGACACGGTTTGCTTGAAGTCTTAAAAATATTCATAGCAGTGTGACACACATGAGAGGGTTCCGGAAATGGTTTATTTGGCATTACGTAAACAGCTTTTTTCAGATTTGTAATAAGGTAAAGGCACCCAATTCCGAGGGGTTCTAAAAGTGGCACCTTATTCCGATGTATTTAGAATAACGGCGTTTTCAAGCAATTTCCAAGTTCTTTTTGTTTGCAAGATACATTAATCAATTAATAATTTATCTGTTTATGTTTATATGAGCAAAAGAGTGCTTTGGTGCTTTAACGTTTTAAAATAAACAGTAAGTTTGACGCTAGCAGCTGACTCGAACGCGCGCTTCATACATTTCGGACCTTATGCACGTGATTAATACGATTTGCTAAATAGTGTTTTGTATGATAATTTTATACTGTGTGAGTTTTTGTTTAGGTTGAAATATTGGAAGGGTTATATTTTTTATTGAAAACAGTTAACATTTTAATATTTTCTTTAAAAATTGAGGAGAAAATAAGTTTTTAAAATACCGCGGCATTAGGTGCCAAATATTTTAGTTGGTTCCTAAATACCGACGTATACCACAGAAATGCAATTTAACAGACGTAGACTTTTTTTCAAATTTTGAAGGCAGATTTATGATAACGAACTTAATATTTTAGCTCTGATTACGTAAATAACCAATAGATATAAAAATCTATTTCCGAGGTACACCATGGCGTCGCATTTACTAATTATAGCAGGTCAAAGATTGCCTGTTTAGGTATTTTATTAATTCGTTGTATGGAAAAGCTAAGTACAGAAAATTAAGTTATTAATGTGTTCTGATATAATCCTGAGTGCGCTTTGTATATTTTTTCAAAGATATCGCAATTGAACATTAATTTATTTGTTTAATATTAAAAAATCTTTTACTTTTTATTACTCGGAATTAGAAATCTTGATTTTGTATTATAAAACGCTATTCCGATGTATTTAAGTCGGAATAAGGTTATATTAGTACCTAATTCCGTGGTATTGGCACACGTTAAATACAGAGTGTTCATTATCTTACGCAGCTTGTTCAAAACTTTAGTATTGTTTTAGTAACTGCAAGAATATAAATTTGCCCTTTAAAATAACTTTCATATTCCGATATACTCAGATATAGTTATACTTATACAAGGTTAGTCGGAAAGGGGGTACTAATCCGAAGCCCACTTATAGTATCGCTGATGACTGTTTGAAAGCAAGTGTTAAAATTTCAAAATTCGATATATTTTTTTCCAAATAAAATGATTTTTATTTTAGTTTTTTCAAAAAATCTTCATCCCTGCTTTAGTTACAAATTCAAAAAATGGTGCTTCTAATTCATGACCCCAAATATGACCTAAAATGTAAATACAGCTGATCATTACTGGGGATAGATAGATTTTAGAGATTTTTTTTGAGATTTTTGATCAACTGTTTCTCTTAAACTATTGACTTTTGGGGAAAGTTGTAGAACAAAAGTTATTCATTATTATGTGTACTTTAACACCCTTTCGGATTAGTACCCCCTTTCTGACTAACCTTGTATATTATATACTTGTAATAAAATTATTAAAATTGTTTTATTATTATAATTGTTTTATTGTAGGAGAATGAAGCCAAGGAAAATGTACACGGAAGAGGATCTCCAAAATGTTAGCATTTTGGAGATCCTCTTCCGTAATTACTAATTAATAAAATTCCGTAATTTACTTAGATAGGAATTCGGGAATATTGTACTGTCGAGAAACTTTATAAACACTACTGCCATTATGAATTGCTGTACTATTACAGCAATTCATAATGGCAGTAGTGTTTATAAAGTTTCTCGACAGTACAATATTCCCGAATTCCTATCTAAGTAAATTACATATTGTGTACATGTAAGACGGAGACTGAGACTGATCCAAAACCTATAGATAGAGAAAATAATAAATAGACTTGATTTTTTCAACATCATGTATCATTCTCCCCACCTCCTTTCCTTTGTATTTTGTACACTCGGAATTAGGAACCAAATGCATCGGAATTAGGATTTTTAAATCGGAATTAGGTGCTTCGGACTTCTTCACATTTTTAAATAATTTGACATTATTAATAAACTTTTATTGTCAAACTGTGAGTATATTTCAAAAATAAGATAGGGTAAAACTCGGTAAAACGCCCCACTTTTTTTAAAATTGTAATAAATAAAAAATCTTACAAGATATAATCAAACTTTTTATTTTGGAACAATATTTAGTATTTTAACAACAATACCACAAGTAATAATGATAATAGGAACTAAGGATACAATAATATTTATTATTTAAAAAAACCTTAGGTGGGGCGTTTTGTAGTGTGATCGTTGGCTAATACGACTCACTCTTATTATAAAATGCCCCAGTGTATTTATCATATATTTTTGCATATTTTAAACTATAACAACAATTGTTTTGACAAAAATTAACCCTTAATCTTAACTTAGGATAATAAGAGGCAGTTACTCAGTCTCTTTATCAAATCAGACTTTTTAAATAAACATGGTACAAAACTCATGTAATCATGCTAAACAAGACAGGCATTGAATCCAATCTTCTGTGGATTTTGTATTAAGTATAGTAATCTTCCGTGCATTCCACGCATCTGATAATGTCGTCATCTTCGTCTGAGATTTCTTCTTCAGAAGTATCTACCCTGCCCTCATTTTCATCATTGCTTTCAGAAGAGGATGAATAGCTTACTTTTCTCTTCTTCTTATTTTTGACAGACACTTTCTTTAACTTCTTTTTACCTCCTTTTTCTTGTTTCTTTTTATCACCATCTTTTTCTTCGATAGGTTTAGTTATTTTTGTGGTCTTAGTCTGCTTTAATTTTCCAGCTGCTGGCTTCTTTTTGTCGGCAATTACCTTCCTTTTCTCAGAGAAAATCAGAAGGCTTGTCACTTGACACTTGACTTGACTTAATTCTGAGTTGCGAGCCATGAATCCCGAAAACCAGACATTTACAGCTGATGCTGAACTTGATGAAAATGGATTTTTAATATTGAGTTTCCTAGCAAGTTGAAATGCCATTTCTTTAACATCTTTTCTATCAGGGGCAAATCCAACTTTCTCCAGTTTCTTTATATGGGCAACCAGTTTTTTTTCGTGTTCTACAGAAAATACTGGTTTGCGTCCAAGAGGGCCTTTTGATTTTCCCGATAAAATGTGTCTTCTTAGGGTTCGAGATGGTGTGCCAAAGATTCTGGATGCCTCATTAACACCCATTTCTTTGCTAAGTACACTGCGCATGGCTTTGTCTAAGTCGTCTGCACTCCATGATGCTCGTAGTGTTGTTCTTTGATACTTCCGAGACATAATCTGAAATGATAACACGCGATAAAAAATACTTTGACACAGTTCAAATATTGGGGCGTTTTGTAAATTGACTTAGGGGCATATTGTCAAATTTGATTTTCAATACGCCCCACCGAGGTCGAAGCAGTAGATTCAAGGTTATAACGTTCGACAAAATAAAAGTATAACGGTAATTTTATCTATTTTACGATAGTGTGGGTCATTATAACACAAAATCTAAAAGTATCAATATATATGAATTTCTTAGAAACTTACCGCAAATTATTTCACTCCAATAAATACAGATTTTGCAATATTTTTTAAACGGACATCACAAAGTACGTGCACACGTCGGCCATGTTGTTCGCCTACTAGTGGGTCTCCGCGCGTCTAGTTGTGAGCGGCGCAGCTTTGATAGTGCAAGTGCTGGAGTGGTGGGGCGTTTTGTCACTTGGGGCGTATTACCGAGTTTTACCCTAAATAATACTTCTAATAAAAATAGCCAACTCTACAGAAAGATATATTAAATACTTAATTTTTAATGTTCTTTCAAGTTATGGTGAAAACACCGCGGAATTAGGTGCCTTTACCTTATTTAGGTATTTTTCTTTCTGATTTCCCTTCGGTCACTAGATATCGATGCCTCCCACGTAAATTGTTATAAGCCACAAATTGCATTTTGGTGTTTTTCACGTAAAAGTGTCTAATTTTATGTGTATTATCTGTTCCAAATACAAAAATACCGAAAAACGTTAAATATTATTGCTATTTTTAAAAATTAGACACTTTTACGTGAAAAACACAAAAATGCAATATGTGGCTTACAACAACTTACGTGGGAGGCATCGATATATTTCTTACTGTCGAAGCCTTTTCAGCTGAAAACATAGACGAACTGCTAGAAACGAAAGCTAATAATATCAAGCTATCAGTCGGCTATGTAAGCCACTTTGTTAGGTGGTTATATGGCCATAAACACTGGTTGTAGTACTGGAGCCGCGAGGAAGCCGAACCACGCCCCACAAGATGCACACCTTTCTACGTAGATATGTACCGTATTATGTACGTAGCTGTGTGGAGCACTGTACACGCACACAGAGGATATAAGTACGTAGTTGATAGATAAACTTTAGATTATAGTTGTGAATTGTGTCGTGAGTTTGAAACGGCCATCTGGGGCCCAATTCTCCTAAAATAAATTGTTGCCAAACGCAATCGAACCACAACCGTCAGTCAGTTTTTGTTTTCGAAAACTTTCAAAATGATTGATTTTGTTTTTTGTGTCAAACAATTTGATAGCTTTTGAAATTGAGAACTGTCTGAATGAACGGTTCGGCCTTGGTTCGGTTGTGATTTATCAAGATTTATTTTAGGAGAATTAGGCCCCTGATTAAGGTTAATCGGAAAGGCGTTAATCCGAGAGGGTGTTAAAGAACCCATAATAGTGAATATATTTTGTTCTACAACTTTCCCCTAAAGTCAATATTTTAAGAGAAATAGCTGCTCCAAGATTTCATAAAAATACGCTAAAATCTATCTATCATCAGCTGTGTTTACGTTTTAGGTCATGTTTGGGGTCACGGTTTAGAAGCTCCATTTTCTGAATTCGTAATTAAAGGAGGGATGAAGGATTTTTGAACAAACTAAAATTAAAATAATTTTGCATGGAAATAAAAAATAGACCCAGACGCCAGTAGAGGTCGCCCTAGAAGGACATACATTGATGGTATTGGTAATGTTCTTGAAAAAGGACAGGTGCGTAGTACTTTCAACCGGCGTGCGTGTATGACAAGATGTATGACCGTGGACGAAGCGAAAGGAGTACCTATGTAAGGATCGTAGCATGTGGCGTTCTACATTTTCTGCTTACCCCCATGGAAAAAGCCGTGAGTTTATGTATGTATGTATAAAAATTATCGAATTTTGAAATTCGAACACTTGCTTTAAAACAGTTATCACTGACACTCGTACTTTAAGTGGCTTGCGGATTAGTACCCCCTTTTCGACTAACCTTGTATTAGACCCCCAGAGTTCTATCTAGGTAACAAATTAAAATAATCTAATGAATTAATTAATGTTAATCATTCCGGGAATACAACTAATTTAATGCTCATAAGATTATATAATAATTCTACTGCCTCGTTGTTTGAGTAGTTGCAAGCATGACTGCATATGTACTCACTCCATGTATAGTTAGGTATGTCTTATGACCCCAGGCCGGAAAAAGTGTTATTGGGTTTTTCCGTGTGGAATTTCTCAGTAGCAGCCGGGAGTTTGGATTTGGGCTTGCGCCTATTACATGGGACTCAAAACATAACGGCCAAATGAGGGTGTACTATACACCTCTGCCCAACCCTTCGGGAAATTCAGGCGTGATGTGATGTATGCCCTTAGTGCTGTTGTTGCTAGTAATAATGATGTTAGTGTAGTATAAGTAGTTGGCTTAGGTTAGTATTTTACTTCCCCACCATTGACTGGAGACCCTTCAAGGTCTCGCCAATAACTGCCCTGTTACGTACAAACGGTCTGTAAGGACCATATACAGCAGACAAAGTAAAAAAAGTCAAATCTTTTGAGCGGCTGATCCATGTTTTTGTTCAAGTCTGGCTTACATTTGACGAATGCACACATCTGCGTTGAACGAATGACGCTTTGTAAATATTCGTTCTCACACATTTTTACTTGCAGTGTCAATGGAGGGCCATGCTATCATATTTGATCTCTACTATGAAGCATGTCGCACCAAACGCGAGCGCGGCCCGTCGGCGTCGTCGACACGACCCGCTCGTTTGGCATGCTTAGCCTTAAGCTACACACCCTCTGTATAATTTCGAACACTATTCACAGTTTCAAGCAGGTGCATCTCTAGTTCTCCGAGACAGTTAAGCACAAACTGTTTCAAGTTGTGCTCTACGCAGGAGTGAAGGAGCGAAAATAAGCACAAAGTTCTATTAAAGACACAGTTACTTGTGAAGTTGTCACCTGAGTTCATGCCTGAAGCGATTTCTGAGAGTAGAGCGTTTGAATAAGCATGTGGTGCTTTCAGCTTTAAGATAAAATAGTAAAGATGTATGATAGACGAATGGGTCAAACACGCTGAGGATCTTTGGAGCATTATATGTATATCATCTTATAAGGGGACAGAGAACTTACAGCTACGATGTAGAGATTCTGTGAATATTTTAAAACTATATATACCGCATTCAGGGAAGCAAAAGACATAATGTAAGTAAATACTACCCAGTTTACGAAGGAATTATTTGAAAAGTGGATAGTTGTATGTTTACATTATTTTGCTGCCTTGAACAAGATACACAGCTATAAAATATAAAATCAAATCATCTTTCACGTCATTCCGTCGTCTTTCGTTTGGTTAGCAGTAGCCTATATTTTGTTTGACGATCTGGTTCGCAGAAGTAATTTTCATCTGTTAACTAGCTGTTCCCGGCATGCGTTGCAATGCCCTTTTTCCTACTTATTACCTACCTACTACCTACCTACTACCTACCTACTACCTACCTACTACCTACCTACTACCTACCTACTACCTACCTACTACCTACCTACTACCTACCTACTACCTACCTACTACCTACCTACTACCTACCTACTACCTACCTACTACCTACCTACTACCTACCTACTACCTACCTACTACCTACCTACTACCTACCTACTACCTACCTACTACCTACCTACTACCTACCTACTACCTACCTACTACCTACCTACTACCTACCTACTACCTACCTACTACCTACCTACTACCTACCTACTACCTACCTACTACCTACCTACTACCTACCTACTACCTACCTACTACCTACCTACTACCTACCTACTACCTACCTACTACCTACCTACTACCTACCTACTACCTACCTACTACCTACCTACTACCTACCTACTACCTACCTACTACCTACCTACTACCTACCTACTACCTACCTACTACCTAAACAGATTAAGAATATGGATATACTGATATAATTTTTTTTTTTTTAAATATCAAAATGTCGAACGGGATAAAAAGTATCCTATGTCCTTCTCCTGGCTCTAAACTACCTCCCTGCCAATTTTCAGCTAAATCGGTTCAGCCGTTCTTGAGTTATAAGTGAAGTAACTAACACGACTTTCTTTTATATATATAGATTTATTTTGTTAAATACATCTCCTTTATTTTATTTACATAATGATCGCGTGAGTAATTTTATTACAATTTTAATAAAATAGTTAAGTCTACGTTTTTTTAATAAAATTTATTATAGGTACTATTTCTATAAAAAATTACACGAGGGAACAATATAAACATCCTGCATACTTTTCCAGAAATTACACACAGCAGGCACACAACATTACCGAGATGAGTGGGTGCTGCCAACTGCAGCGGCCTAATTGTGCCCCATTGCACACTGTCTCCCGGCAGTCATGATCTAGCTGCAACACGACTACCTTGGGGCCTTCACTAAATACAGCCAACTTCGCAACAAAAATATTCGAAATTCGAACTTTTAATTTGACGTTTCGTAAAATTCCCGCCGTAAACGGTAAGGATTGTTTCAATCGTGAGATTTTTTCGTCATATTCGTGAGTTTTTTACCGCCGTTAGCCTTAGGGTTTGTAATTAGATGCCGTTGATGTATGCTGCATGTGTTCGAGATGTGACGTGTGAACTGGGATCACGAACTCGTGATATGGGTCCTCATCAGGGCTTTGGATTGATGTCAATTGTAGGGATCGTATTGTTTCTCTGTGGTCCTAATAACGAGCGATCTGCATTCTTTCTAAATGGACTACGTGGAAGCTGTTCGTTCAGTGTTTTATATAAACTGTAGTTAGCGAAAGTAGTTTAATGCTAAAACTGTAATTAAGGTATCTTAATTTTCTTACCATTTCTTTAATTAATGACGACACGTTTGGTGCAGTGGCTAAGCGATTGGCTTCTGCGCTACGGGTCGTGGGTTCGATTCCCACACGGAACAAACATTTGTATGGCCTACAGATGGTTGTTTCGGGTCTGGTCGTTTGTTTGTGAGATTTGTGTCTGTAAACGCACCCACGATACAAGAGAAATTTTAGTGTGGGGCAACATTTAAAAAAAAACAAAAGAATTAATAAACAAAGTGCTCAAAAAACAATTTGTTAAGCTAAACAAAGACATTAGGTACTTATGTCTTTATAGTAGGCAATTAAATACTATATTTGTAAAAAAAACATTTCTAGACATTATTCCTTCAATATTCAACATTGACTGAATAAAGCTTATGGGAGATGAAATGTCTCGCTGGTCGGGTTATCCAAACTTTGGTATAATCGTCAACATTGAGTGAAATGTTATGAAATGTGCAAACTATTATTAAAAAGTAAAAAAATAACAGTTACTCACGTTTATCTTTAGATATTACAGAAAGTTTTTTTTTTTTTTTTTTATTTTGAACTGTATTTTATTCACTCAGACTTCTCTTACCATAAACTTATCGCACTACCATAAGCTAAAATACTCCAGAATGTTATCTGATTTACATTACATCTTGGGATATGTCAAACTCTGAGGGGTTAATAGGCGTTATGGTTATGAAAATGTATAATATTCTATAGTTACCTACTTACTTCTCTAACCACAATTAAGATCCTATGCAGAGAAATGGAAACTGCTTTTATTTCTAAATCCTCTTAATTAATTATGTGATTAACTACATTGCGGATTCCCAGACAGTTGAATCAATTTGTTGGAACGCGCTAAGCATCAGTGCGGAGTTCCATGCAAGGAGCTTTTTCCACAAAAAATTAAACCACAGACAAAATTAAAAAAGGAGCCTAAAAATTGTCATAAGTCCCCACCGTGTAGACCGCGGATGTTTGTGTTTGAATGGTGACAGCACTAGTGAGAGATCAAAGGCGCGAGTTCAATATACGCACCGATGCAACCGTACGCGAGGGGCAGACTATATTAAGTATGATCGCCAAGTCAATTGACAAATGTTTCGTATCTGGGGACTTTTCATGGTTTTGTTTTGCTAAACAATAAAGAATGTTGAAAGTAACATAAAAAACAAGCGAATAATCATAATATTAGTCAACACTAAAAAAAAGTAATATTCAGCCGTATCTGTCAAGACTGGAAGCCTACTACCGGCCGAAGTCATTGTGTCGACGCCGCGCCGGCCTTTGCTGAAAACTAGCGCAGTAGCGCTATGGCTCTGCTCTGTGCATGTGTCACAGCAATAACACTGAGCGATGGCCGATTTGCTCGGATTCGAATCATATTTTCCCAATTTTAATTTTGGTCTTTTGTTGTTTTATTTTATTTTTACTGTTTGTTAATTTTTTGTTATTTACGTCACTTCTAGACGCAACTAGTTTTGTTTTCTTTCTTTCTTTTCTTTACTATTCGTCATTATCCTTTTCCCAAGTACAGTACCGTACGTACCGTAAGTATAGTACAGTACGTAGTAACTCGGAAAAACGATGATGACGGGCTCGTGTTGGCTAACAGTAATGAAGGAAAAAGTACAAAAAGTCACCACCGTGTTAGTAATCAGCGTGATTGTCTGTGGCGTGTTTGGACGATGACAGCTCTAGTGGAGATCAAAGGCATACGCTTAATAAGTGCAGCGACACAAACAAACGTGAAGGGAGGAACTAGGAGCGTTTTAGGTAGTTATCGATGCGCTAGTGAAGTTCTTCAACATTAATTTTGTAATAAAAATGTCCGCTTTTGGTCATCATACCGTAAAGTGACACCTTGTAACCTCCACCCGTTTTTGACATTTCTCTACAAATCGTTACCATATAAAGAATATCAAACATTTTGAAAAAACAATCCCCCATTGGCTGGAGACCCTTCAGGTCTTGCCAATGACTGCCCGGTTACGTAGAAACGGTCCCCTAGGAACATCTAAAGAAGAACAAGAGAGAAGAAATTTTTGAAAAAACAAGATAGCAGTCTCCTTACAGCTACAATTTACGAAATGACCGCTATGTCTGGAATCATCTTTGAGTGAATAGAGTAGAGAAGCGATGAATCTTAAGTTCTTACAAATAAAGCAATGCCTATTGCATGTCGATATTTGAAAATGACTGCAAAGATGTCGCTTTTACATCTCAAAACATCATCATAATCTTTGAAACAGTTTGAAACATCGTAACAAGGTTTTTTTAATGAATACAATGTGGAATAACTAATGTCATACGATGATGATAATAGTGTCAACACATCTTTTTATAAAATAACATTAAGTACACATTACCTAACAAAGCAAATATAAACATGTCATCAAAATAATACTTCTACAATAAAAAAATCCAACAATAACAATCGACATTAGTCATAGCCACAGCACTATTTAAAAAGCTGAATGCACTCTGATAGAAATTTGTTTTTAATCGACCTCAAATTGGGCGCGAAATGAGTTGGACCCTCCGGTGGGGTGCGCCAAGGATAGCTTCATTACAGACGCAGAATTAATATTCTAAACATTTATCATGTTCAAATAAATTAAATGCTACGCTCATTTTGTTAAAACTACCAGACTTTTTTACGAGGAAACGTTTTTTTTTGGTAGTTTTGTAAAAACTAGGTGCCCTTTGCTCCTTTGCTCTTTTAGTGTTACTAGCTTTTTTAAACAGAGTTGTGCTCTAATAGTTCAGCGAGGATCTGGACGACAGCAAATTACGCCTAAGTACTTATTTGAACTCAAATCTCTTCCAAAAGTTACGTACTAGGTTACTTCGTTCCTTTAAAAAAAACTTTACTTTATCTTTCTTCACAGTCATTTTCAATACCTACTTCAATCAAGTTAAGTTGTGAAAGTATCTAAAATCAAGCTTACGCTACGCTATTAATCTTTTGTTACAGCCTTGTCTTATCTTTTATTCAAAAGTAAACAAGATTACAGTAGGCCCCGTATGACGGAACTTCTTTGAGGCCCAGATTTATTAGATCCTAAAATTTCTTTACGCCCACAACCAAATAAAGATCATTTGCACCCGGCGTATTCTGTAAGCTAATTAATAGAACTCGTAAAAAAAAATTGACCACAGTGTCGACCACAGATTCTAATTTACAATTCGAACACCAACCATTGTTTCCCTCCAAAATCTGACAGCTCAATTACATTCAGCCTCGGACGACATTTGTTCAAATTGCTATGTTTTATGGAAATTACAATAATAGATTTACCATAAAAATAGTACGTAAAAACTCTTATTTCATAAGGAATAAAGTTTAACATTGCATAAAAAAGAATTTCGGAACGTAAACATAGGTTCTTTTCACGTTCCATTTCGCAGTTAACACGGCGTGTAAATGAGTTCTTTATCATGTCGTGTTTTAAGCGTTTATAAAGTTTTGTTTCGGGTGACACTGAAGGGTGAATATATTAAAATAAAAGCGCTAATATAAAGGGAAATGTATGACAAATTGGCATATAGCTGTAACTAAATTACTTGTTACTTTTTGTGGGATGAACAAATGTTTTGGTTTTGGAATAAAGTTTAATAAAGGATGTGGGACATTCGACATTTCTCGTCTAGAATGCAACATACATGAGAAACGTCGAAACTGATAATGACAAAGTTAAATGAAAAGCTATCTCTTCTTTTTTCGAGGACCTCTTTGGAATAAGACACACAGGAAGACTAGAAAATTAAATAATCTTAGAAGATGACGTAGGAGTATGACCAAGTGCAGGACCATGTCAGGAGTAGCAAAATCTATGCGTACATTGATTGATTGAATTTTGAATGTTTCCTAAAGATCTCAATAAAAACATGGAATTTCTATTCGAGTAAATGGAGTTGTATCTGCCAAAACGAACACGTCAAATAACTCACGGCTGAAACCTTTAACCGATCTCAATCCAAAATGTCTGGATTGATGTAGATTTTGATATTAGGTACCTACTTCTCAATTTCTGTCAAAAAACCTACATCAGTCCAGAAATTTCGAATTGAGATCGAATAATGGTGTTGGCTGTTGGTCGCTAAGTAAAACGTTTTCCTATTTTTGAGACAAAAAAACCTACTACACAATAGCCTCCAATAACAACAACTTTTTTACTACCTTTCCCTTAACTGCGAATTCTAGAACATTCTTCCACTACTATAATTTGCCTACTTATGTACTCTTAATACATAAAGACATTTTGCACTCGATACATACGTCCATCGTGCACCTGCCATTCAAATCACGCCTACAGCACTTAACAGCAATAATCTTATTAAAAAAACAAACGATTTTCAACCCTATCCCTTTCAAATAAGAGCTACAGAATATTTAGCACTAGTAAAGTATTTGTCTTAGTGAAGCGAGTTATGGCCAAAGATTAAAGATTGAGAATAGACAAGATCTATTTATATTTAATGGAGTTTAAGAAACTATAAAGTGCTTTGGAAAGGATTTATAAGCCTAAAGCTCGTGAACTGATTTTGTTAAAGAAACTACCATAGGAAAAGTTATTTCAGTTCGAATAAATTGTAAGATCGATGAATTTAAAAAAGGATATAATTGTAGCAGCAAAATTATTCAAACCGATATCTACAAGACTAGAGATAACTTTCCGTAGATACTACTTCTTCTTCTTCTTCTCTCGTGTCAGCACTTGCTATACGAAAACAGCTCATGCTGTGGTGAAAAGATTAGCCAGTCAGCAAGGTTGGTAGCGGGGCTGACTGCCCAGGGTGCGCCGGACGTACTTAAGTATCGTCACTCTGGTGGAGGCTCTTTTCATGCACCCCTAGATACTACTAGTAATAATATATTTGTCACTTTTTCTTGCGGGCGTGTAACAGAGAGAGTTTACATTTTTCGTAATTTGCAAACACGATCTAGGGGTACTTACTGTTTTCAGAATACCATATTATATTTTAAGCATACCTGCTGAAAAACTTAATGCGTAGCATGCTCCTGTACAGCTCCAGGTTGGACCTTCAAACATCGGGAGTCAAGCTCGTCCAATACATCATCAAGTAGAGCCAAAGTCAAATCGGTGCTAAATCTAACACAGCATCCTACGTGAGCGATCTAGAAGCGACGCGAAAACAACAAACAGCCGATAGCTATTGAAGTGGCTTACGTGACCAAACGTGTAGTGCGGTGCGGCGCGGCGCGACCCGAAGCGAACGTGATCAGTTGGCTTGATATTTTCGCGCCAACTGGATGCGGTGCCATACAGTGCTACTGAAACAAGGCGGCGCGGCGTGCGGCTGGCGGTTCGCGAGCTCGTTGGACAAAGCCGCCGCTTCGCACCGCATCGCATTGAATTCGCGTGTCACCGCATCGGATTGCTTCGCAATTCGCGTCGATTTGAACCGCCTACGTAAGACGCCGCGTGACACGGATTGAGTCGAGCAGGGCTACAAATTTCAAGACCTACATCCCCCAAATTCCCGCAATGTATAAATCTGTTTTCATCAGTTCGTTTCAGAATTGTGTTCCGTCCCCACAGGGTCATCAGGGTCGAAAGCGAGACCGGAACTCCCAACTTGAGTATTTGTTGTTTGTAGTATAAATGATGTATGTTTAGGTGAAGGTATTTATCTAATTATTTATGTAGTAGTTTCGCCTAGCTGCCACGAAGCAGGGAACCCTAATGCGGAAGCTAGTGCCAAATGTAAGTTTATTTATTTGAACAATAAAGATTAAAGATTTGTCTTAGGAACTACATCGATAATTCAACAGACTATCACATCTGATCCACACTCTATGTCTGCCCGTGGCATACAGTTACCGAAGTGGCAGAACGCAAGCGGAGCGCCCGCAGGCATCACGCTGCGCCCGCGCCGCCCCGTACGCAGAACGCCATACGTTACACTTGCCTGCCTGAAAAACATTAGGGATATGCTTCATATTTTTATTCAAGCCGAACATAATTGTGGCTTACTTTGGATCAACCAATCTTGTCATGGATATCTTAAAATGGTTTATGGGGTTAATGTCAGGAGACCAAAAGAATTTGTCAATGGTGTATTAAACTATCACTCTGGTACCAAAGAAAAAATGGTTTGACATTATTACTTATGACAATGTAACTCGTCCTGATTGATTACAGAGGTGCTGACGTCTACTTTTGTTCTGCGTTCTTTCTCCTATTCGCTCCCTTATCGTGGTTACTATTGCAAGCATCGCCATATTATAATAGTTGCCTGTAATGATCTAAGTATGGTTTCTGTTTAGCTTTTCTGTTCTTCTCTGTGGAACTGATAGAGACTTTTCTGGAATTTGCAGATTTTATTATTCAGCCATGATCGTCCCACTGCAGGGTAAAGGCGTCCGTCCTCCTTCCACTACTCTCGGTTTAAGGATTTACAATCCTTCGAATAAGTGTCTAGCTCGTCCCGCCTTCTCCTTTCCGGCCTGCTGCGACATCATCTAACATTGTATGGCCTCCACTCAGTGATAAGTTTTGTCCACAGCTCGTCCGACATGCGGAAGACGTGACCAGCCCAGTTCCATTTTAAACTTGTGGCTCTCTAACCAACATCGGCGATCTGAGTTTTGGAGCGCCCTGGCATTTTCAGATAGTGCAAAATAATATGAGCTAACAAGAAACTCAATGGAAAGTTTCCTGGAGATCCTCTACATTCATTCCGCTATTATAGTTTCCGAAGAAAAAGCTATGAAGTTATGAATTCCAAGAAAGAAATAAATGTTTTATCGTGATCAATTTGTGAGATCATGATATTTATTAGATCATAGTGATTACCGTCATTATTGTAGCATAGCTTATGTACCTACTTTGCATCGACAGTTCATCAATCAATCATTTAAATCAGCATATCTTAGCTCACTCCTAGTTAACGTCATACGCCGCTCCCAAGATGCGTCAGTGCATGCTATCCATTGCCTTCCGCATCCAGATAGGGTGACATTTTACATTCCAGAAGGTTTTGTACCTTCAGGGACTAAAAACAAAGAAGCTCTGCTGCACCCTATGCTGGGCAGCAACTGTTTCTCACACAGATAACTCATCTGTGTGAAAAACAGTCGCCGCTCTCATCTGAGACGAAACTCATTTCTTCACTTAACTTTTTCTAATTAGAATTCCCTTTTTATTTTGCAGTTTAGTTTTATAATGTTGGTAGCTGTAAGATATGTATTATCATCACCATCCATGATTGTGTGATGCTGCCCATGTTTTTTTATGATTTTTTATTTAGGTTATATTTAGCTTTGTTTTTGATATTGTGCGTATTGATTTGTGTGTGTAAATATTGTTTCTTCTTCGTCGTTTTGTGAACTGAAATTCATGTCAAATAGAAAGAGACAAACACACATCCAAAATATGAAAACATAGACTTTCCATTTCAAAGGAAAATCGCAAAACTGTCCAAAAATAAAACAAAGTTACTAGAATATTAATGTTACTCTAGTATATTTTTTACACAACACCTTCAACAGCTGATTTATAACCCTGCCTTCGTAATAAACACATCACTCCACCACAATAGGCCAATAATTACGCATTGTAACAGGCATCGAGCCGTCTATTGAATCGAACCTATTCTTCAGCAGGTGCCGAACAATTCATCTGTTACATAGCTAATGTTACGTGTGAGCTCAACTACCAATTACTTGTTAGTGACTAATAGGTCGATATTGCTAGAATATGGTAATGTTGAGGCGTATATCGTTATTGGATTAAATAAATACATGCGCAAGACAATGTTGAATAATTGTGCAAAAAATATCAGTTAATCTACTTATAGGTAACCGAGGTGGCCTAGAGCGCCAAATCTTTGGCAAGTTATATTGCACAAGTTGACTTCTGCAACCAACTTTCAAACTATGGACATACCCGTAGCAAGCTCCGGCTTCGCACGGGTGCAATGTATTATACATATAAACCTTCCTCTTGAATCACTCTATCTATTAAAAAAAACCGCATCAAAATCCGTTGCGTAGTTTTAAAGATCTAAGCATACAAGGGACAGACAGCGGGAAGCGACTTTGTTTTGTACTATGTAGTGAAGCGAGCATATCCTGCAATAACTTGCGTAATAGAACTTGCTAAGTGGATTTAGCGCTTAGGACTGCGAATTTGCGTAGCGACTGGTTTCTGATTCCGTCTGACGTCCGAACCCCTTACGAAAATCTGGTTTTTGCAGTTGGTAACATCTTATTATACCCTTTTCATCGTAAGGTGAGTCTGGACATTCTACAATACGTTACCATACAAAGAATCCCTACTAATATTATAAATAACAAGTAACTCTGTCTGTTTGTCTGTTACACTTTCACGCCTAAACCGCTGAACAGATTTTGATGATACTTGGTACAGAGATAGTTTGGAATCTGAAGAAGGACATAGGCTGATTTTATCTCGAAAAATACGGAATACGCGATAAACGACATCCACGCAAGCAATGCCGCAAGCGACCTCTAGTATAAAATATTTTAGAAAAACAAAACATGGATAATGTAGCTGTTTTACGGTTTTTGGTGATGTTGTTTACGTTTTTTCGTTATCAGTCTCCTTACGGCTACAATTTACGAAATGACCGCTTTGTCAGAACTCATCTTATCTTGAATGGAGTATAGTGTAGCTACAGCGAGCAAGATGCTACCTAAATTTCTCCTAAATCCTAAATCCATAAGTCCTAAAGAACAACGGCAAACTCCCAAACAAACTATTGTTGAAATAATCTTTTGCGTCTGCTATTGAAACATATGTAAAAGTATAGAGTTTGAATTCCTGAACAGATTTGTCTTCAGGATTACTATTAAAGAGACTCTCGAATTCAAGATATTCTAGTTTGAAGTTTTGCTTAACTAGAAATAGAAAGAACAATGGCGAACTTTGATACATCACTTTATCTGTATAAATAAATTGTAACGTCTTCGTGTCATGGTAGGCTTTGTGTATTCGCAATTTTTTTTAAATTCTTAATGAACTGAGGCATTTCTGATGAAATGAGCGATTCGCCACTTATCCCTAGGATTTGAGAAAATAGCTCATAAAGTATATATATATCATAAAGTATAGCCGCCAAGCATTACGCCTGATGCCCTAACCAACAAAACATCATTCTAAAAAATGTTGTGAATTCAATGAAATCCATAAACACCCTAGCCTATGCAACAATTTGTGAGCACATGCCCTCGGTTATAGTTTTGTATGAACATAGGTGTACGAGTTCAGTAAAAATTAAAAAAATCTACTTTGTAAGATGTAGGGTATAAATAAAAGATTTCGTATTATTATATTTATTTGTCTTTTGCTCTTCTTAATGAGTAACACAACAATTCTGCTGGTGCTGCTTTATTTCTTTGATGCCTTGGTTCCTTTGTAACACACCAATGTCATGACAATGAACATTTAAGCAATTTAAGTAACTTCCTCCATGATGACACGTACCATGATTTTATTCTCCCTCTTACTAAAGAAGTATTTCCACTCCCTCTGAGAATATACCCACTCAGAGAAATTCACTTGGTCAATCACTACCCAGAAAAAAACACAAAATCCATGCGCCACTTTTCACTTCTCAACTCCAAATCGAGGACTGAAATCGTAGTCCGTTAATGAGTAGTACAACGTAACGTTAACGCAACGTAGAAGTTTTAAATATTTGTCAGAAGCCGTAGCACTATCACCGAATTTAATATAATTGCAATAATTATGTCCAACGACAAAGCGTAGCCGTGTAGGCAGTAAAGTTATGCCCCTTGCTGACAACACTTTTTAGGACCGTGGCTACCGGCTACGCACAGTTTCAAACCGTAGTAAGTCTGGATGTCGGATATGTATGGGACAGTATGGAGCTATTTTGACGACACCGTTGCTAACGATGGCCTAGCTTGCCGCCGTGATCGGTTACGGCGTGGCTACCCTGTGCTCAAACTGGTACGGTGGCCTATGTGCACTCCTTGCGGAGGCCGGTTGTACGCACGGCGCATCCTATATAAGTGGCACTTAAGCCGGCTAGCTAGCGGGTACAAACCATAATTATCGTCTACGACTTTGGCCGGGGTTCACCCGGCGCCTCGATCTCGTCTACTAGGGGCTTAATAATATACTGATATTTGACAACTCTAGGATTGACAGTGACAGTTTTTGAAAGAAAGTATTGTCATGTCTGTGTTGCTATACTTATTTTTTCATATACTTCTATTAGGTAAACAGGATTATAGAAAATCTATTTCTTTCCTAATATACGCAAAGCTTTGTTGTCTTTATTTTGGTATTTGTTTCACGAATTATTGTATAATAATTCATTAGTCGAAATAAAACATCTAATAAAATAATTAAGCATTAAATGTATTAACATAGCTGGTAAAAAATCTTCGAAATTAATTATAAGGGCATCTCTCAAAGTGTTGCAAAATTAAAGAAGCATGAAGAATAAATGAAAATTATTCGAATTAACGGGAATATCAGTAAAACTTTGAAATGTAATATAATTTTTTCAGAGAGTTCGTTTTTAAATGTTAAAGCTACAAGAATATCTAGAAAAAAATTTGGCTTTTTTTAATATACCTCTTACCATTAGACGCTTATTTAAATCTCAGCAATGATTTTGCCATTGTTCTTTATAATAGATAATAAAAAAAAAGATGCTACTCTCCTTATATCACGTAATTACCCTGTCGTAAGTCGCAAGACGATAAACGCTATTCTGAACCAGAGATTTCACGACAAAATGGGAACTCTACATAGACTAAAATAATAATTGGACAAAGAAGAGTAAATAATGTGGACGCTGCGATTACGTTTACGTTACCTGCACACCTGAGAGGGCTCCATAACGTTGTCGATGGTGTATGTAGTCCGCCAACATCGCCGCACCGGGGACCTGATTCACCAAACTAAGGAAATTCAGTTGCAGTGTAATTGCAGTTAAGCTTCGATCAAAACAACGCTTTTCGTATTCTCTTAACAGGCGGTCGTCAGATACGCTCGCGTGAACTGCAGCATCACTGCAACTTGATCGGCGCGTCATGAAATTACGTGAATTACCTACAGACCAGGAGCCCAATTCTACTAACAGAATCTTTTATCAATTGCAACTGAATCGTTTATTCAGGGAATTTTCGTTTACAAAAGCTATCAAATTGTTTGACAGCAAAAACAAAAACAAACATTTTGACGGTTTTCGTTAACTAAAACTGTCTGAATGAACGATTCAGTTGCAATTGATAAAAGTTTCTGTTAGTAGAATTGGCCCCTGGTGGATTAAGGCCTTAACCCGTCTCACTGTGAAACGAAGCCTATACACAGCAGTGGATCTAAAGGCTATAGACACTTTTTTTTTTCTTACACCTTATGGAGTTAGGAAAGCTTAGCATTATCTATACTATCAAGAATAATGCAGCCGTTAGTCCTTCTGTCGGTGTCATTAGTCCGACACGCCGGTGGTCTATTTACAAGTACATAATGTACAGGTAATTTCACAATAGTCCATCGATTATATATTTAAGTAAATAGCACAGATACAGTTTATATTCTACTTGTACCGAGAAAGGTAATAGCCGTCTGTATGCGGACCATACGTTGAGTATTTTACGGATATTTTGGTCTAGTTTTCATAGCGGTTAGAAAAAAGATAATAAAAAAAACATCGTGAGGAAGCCTGCACACCTGAGGGGGCTCCATAAAGATCTCGATGGTGTGTGTAGTCCACCAACCCGCACTAGCCTTGCTCATTCTGAGAAGAGGCCCGTGTCCAGCTGTGGGATGGTAATGGACTGTACTAATCCGCGAGCCACTTAAAGTATCACTGATGAGTGATGACCGTTTTAAAGCAAGTGTTAAAATTTCAAAATTTTTATTTACTTAAAAGATGTTTTTTTTTTCAAATAAATAAGATAAGATAAAGAATCATTTATTTGGACACAGCACAAAGAGACACAACAGGTAAAAAATGTGATAAAAATAAAAAAAAGTCTTGGGTATGTTTATCCCTTCTTTAATTACAAATTCAGAAAATGGAGCTTCTAATTTGTGACCCCAAATATGACATTAAATGTAAACACAGCTGCGTCTGTAGACAAATGGCAATCGATGATCGCTAGTTAAGAGAATAGAAACGATAATGAGATGTACTGGATTGACATTTAAGCTTTCGACCGGTCAACCGATCTGTTATGTCATTTACATACATTTAATTTGCGTATCTATTCTCTGGCGATCATCGATTGCCATTTGTCTACAGGCACAGGATAGCATGGTGGACTAAGACCTTATACCCTGCTCATTCTGTGAAGAGGCCCATGCCCAACAGTGGGATAGTTATGGGCTGTTTATGTATGTATGTAATATTGTGAATCATTTTCCTGTAAAAAATTTACTTGTTTGCTGCTCTTCGATCACTTGGCTCTCCGTTATGCAAAAATGTAGGGGTAGTAAACTTGCCTCGGGCTGTCACAATGCCCTGCCAAAATTAAATAGAAATATCTTAGTGATTAAGCGTCTAAAAAAACACGCTTACCTACACACGTAAGTTCGTAAGCGAATAGCCGACAATCTCTGAAACTGGGGATCAATTGTACTTACAAAAATCTTGATCAATCGCAACCAAATCGAAGCCGGGACGTTCAATCAAACAGTTTCCGATCAAAAAACTGTAAAAAAAAGTCCAACAAATACATTTCGTATATGCACGAAATTAAATTCACTGTCATTCAATTTTTAAACAAATGACAAACGTCCGTCGGTGTTCTTTTACGAAAACTGGGGCCCAATTCTCCTAAAATAAATTGTTGCCAAACGCAATCGAACCACAACCGTCAGTCAGTTTTTGTTTTCGAAAACTTTCAAAATGATTGATTTTGTTTTTTGTGTCAAACAATTTGATAGCTTTTGAAATTGAGAACTGTCTGAATGAACGGTTCGGCCGTGGTTCGGTTGTGATTTATCAAGATTTATTCTACGAGAATTAGGCCCCTGTTTTCGTTAACAAAAACTGTCAATTTTTTTTCCAACAAAAACAAAATCTAACGTTTATGCACGAAATTAAATTCATTTTCATTTCATTTTTAAACGAATGACAGCCGTCTTCATGAACGTTTCAGCTTCAGTTCGGTTTCAGCTGTGATTCATTTGCAGTTTGGCAACAATTTTGTTTGTGAAATTGGTCTTTTAGTACCAGAACAAATCCTGTCGCATCTCGTTCGCTTGGCCCCTCTAAGCTGTGCAATAGTGTAGGTACGGGCAGTAGGTACGCTTGCCCCAGGCTGTCACGATGAATGACCCGCCACGCCGCCCATACACAATTTCACCGGACTGCGCTCATGAAAAGACCTTCTTTTTTCTTTTTTTCTTTTCAACCGTTTTTTAAAGAGCATGATGAGCTCCTTTTTTTATACTCGGATATTGTTTGATGGGTCTGTTTTGCTTTGTTCTTGGTATGTAGGTGAGATGTGTGGCTTACCTAATTTTATTGTCACAGAAATTGTGTTTTATTGTTATTTGCACCTATTTGGATGGGTTGTGGTATTTGCGCTTTACAAAGAAAGACGCAAGGCAGAGATTACGATATGATTTTGTTAAACTACTGTTCTGATTTAATTGCACTGTTTGGCGATTAATCTTCGGAACTATTAATATATTATAACTACAGTTCGACCAACGTAATAGGTCAGATTTTGACGTTTGCATAAGTACAGATGTACGCCTTCGATCTTATAGAAAGTCGTATTTTTATTTATCTAAACATAGCGCATCCATGCTAAAATATAACAAAACGATTGAAGTAATTATTTCTAGTGTTGACATTACTCCCACCCAACTAACATTTCGGCTCTCGGAAGCAACTATCGGACGTGTATTTTGACCCTAATACTTAGAGCTTTAAAATGTAGAGTCGCCTCTAGTCATTCGACCAATGAGGTTATTTTTCTATTTGTATTTAAAAAAAACTCTCATTCAAGATTCATTTCTCGTCTTTAAGTGGATATTTCACGTTATTATGGGCCGATTTTTCAATCGTCAGATAAATTTTATCTGAGGAATGTGGCGGTTTGACATATTTTCTACAGAAAAGCTGTGAAGACGTCAAAATTATTTGACGGATAAAAGTTATCTGACCATTCAAAAATCAGCCCTAAGTAAAAAACCAAAATTTAATCGTAAAAAAAAGGAAGTAAATCACAAAAACCTTATCTTTCCAAAAATCAATCACGACACTGCGCCACAAAGTCTAAACAACAATACACAGAAAAAAACTATTCTTTTAATAAACTAGCCAAAAAATACAAAAGGGGATCGCCGTCACAGACCCCAAAATTAACCATCGCCCGACTATAATCACCCTATCGAGGTTTTTTATCTGGGACCCACAAATCTAATATGAGTAATGACAGGATCGAAGTGGGTACTATAAAGCGCCTATTTGGTACCCTTGTGTCATATCGGACGATTTATTTGAGGTAATAATAATGTTTCAAATGTTAATATAGTTGTGGATGAAGATTTTAATGTTGAGTAAGATTTGAGGTTATGTAAAAAGACTTGGTTCATACAAAGAACAATGTCTTTGTATGAACCAAGTCTTTTAGACACAATAAAGCAAGGTAGTGTCTCCGACAACGTCTACGTAGCAGGCATTGTTTACTTCCTTGTGAAATATGAAAAACAATTTGCTACGCCCTATGCCGCCGCACCGCGCCTTGCCGCGCCGTGCCGCTATGTGAAGGTCAATGTTCAGCTGTGGACGTTGATGTTCTGACGTGACAATGACAAGTTTTTGAAACTATAAAATTGAAAAATGCAGAAAAGTGTAATTTTAAATTTAACAATACCTTGCATTTACATATATAATATAATGGTACAACTTGCATGTAACTACCACGATCCCATGAGGCCAAGTCTGTGTGCAGCCACTGAATGGGGCCTGGTGACCTGTAATACAGGTTTTTTTAAACCCACAACGGGCACCAGCTCTCACAATGTGAATTTGTATATTCCTGAACCTTTATTTACCCGAAAAAAAATATAGCATAGTAGTAGGTTTAACGAAACACAATGTAGAATTACAGCTGAAACCAATATCGGGTTTAAATCCAAATCTAGATTGATGTTGGTTTTTGAATTTCTGTCAAAAACCAACATTAATCAAGAGGTTTTGATTGAGTTCAGCGGCCTAATTCTCCTAAAATAAATTGTTGCCAAACGCAATCGAACCACAACCGTCAGTCAGTTTTTGTTTTCGAAAACTTTCAAAATGATTGATTTTGTTTTTTGTGTCAAACAATTCGACATCTTTTGAAATTGAGAACTGTCTGAATGAACGGTTCGGCCTTGGTTCGGTTGTGATTTATCAAGATTTATTTTAGGAGAATTGGGCCCCTGTTCTTGATTTGGTCCGTTCATGAATTAATTTTTAACCTGTTTGTAGGAAACCATAGGAAACCATCGTAACTGATTTCATTATTAATTATGAGGTTATCGAGAATTTATATAACACAGCGTTTATCGCAACTTGAGACTTCTGTGATGCACCAAAATAAAATAATTAAAAATACCAGTAATCTGAAAAAACTGACACTAGATTTGACATCTGTCTCAGCTGTTACTACATCATCCTTCTTGTTCAATTAAAACTTAACCAAAATCGGTTCATCCGTTTAGGAGCTACGATGCCACAGACAAACACACAGATATACACGTTAAACTAACAACACTCTTTTTGTGTCAGGGGGTTAAAAAACACTTTATCCAAAGTTTCAAATAAGGTAATGTTTCAAACAAAAAAATTTTTATCTACCCATTTTTTAATTCTTTCTTTCATCAATTAGTTTGTCAATCAATTAAACACCGTGCTCGTACATGCGCGGGTGTCGTGCGCGGGTGCGCGAGCGCAGCGGGCGCGCCGCGGGGAGCTAGCGCCGACCTCGCGACATGAAACCTTTGTCTTTGCTCACCTACTTGTTAGTAAGAGGTTTTGAAAATAGAATGCCTTTAATTGCTGTTGAGTTTTGATGTGGAGAATATGTTTTTCTATAGAATTTGAAGGACGAATTTCGAGAGATCTCGTTGACCTAGTGGTCGCAAGCGCAACTGCTGAGCGTGAGGTCCTGGGTTAGATCCCCAGGGGCCCAATTCTCCTAAAATAAATTGTTGCCAAACGCAATCGAACCACAACTGTCAGCCAGTTTTTGTTTTCGAAAACTTTCAAAATGATTGATTTTGTTTTTTGTGTCCAACAATTTGATAGCTTTTGAAATTGAGAACTGTCTGAATGAACGGTTCGGCCTTGGTTCGATTGTGATTTATCAAGATTTATTTTAGGAGAATTAGGCCCCAGGTCGGGCAAAGTGTTATTGCGTTTTCCGTGTGGGACTACTCAGTAGCAGCCCGGACTCTGGATTTGTGCCCGGTTTATGGCAATAAACTCGCCCCCTATTACATAAGTAGTATTAAACACAACGGCGAAATTTCCCTTCGGGAAATACAGGCGTGGTGTTAATGCGCACTGGTGAAGACATACCATAAGGGATTCAAGACTAGAGGATGGGCAGCAGCGTCCTCCGAGTACTTTAACAACCATACTGCGATCGCCAACCCGCCTGCCAAGCGTGGCGATTATGGCAACCCTATGTCCAGCAGTGGACGTCTTTCGGCTGAATGATGATGATGAAATAATAATAAAAAAATACTTCTCCAAAAGATTCCTTTGAAACATTAGGATACATGGTCATTCTGTTGAAAATGGACAGCTGGTCGTAGATCTCTCCTTAAAATGGCAGGTAGGTAATGTTCATTACTATGCTGGTACCACAATGGTTTATCAGACTAGGCAACTAATATTCTTTGTTCATACTCAATTATGTTATTAAAGTAAGAATAATTAAAAATGTGACGGTACACATTTCATATATTTTTTACAAAGCATATAAATAACCTTAATGTGTCCGGCATTTAATTTTATAAAATATTTTTCGACGACAGACTAGGTCTCGGAGCGATTTCAATTTACTTATCGGTACTCGTATCTAGAATGTATGCCGTGAAATTATTCTGTTCCAGAACATTTTAGCGCACATTAAAGACATCTGCATGAATTAATTACTTTATAGGGCAATTTTTATTTTTTTATTGCTTAATTTGGTCATAAGTTTTTTTATATTGTGTTCTACGTTTGCACGAAAGCATAGACAACTATTATTTCTTTGTACACAGCATGAGAGCCCAATTCTAGTAACAGAAACGTTTATCAATTGCAACTGAATCGTTTATTCAGACAGTTTTCGTTTATAAAGTTTTCGTAAACGGAAACTGTCTGAATGAACGATTAAGTTGCAATTGATAAAAGTTTCTGTTAGTAGAATTGGCCCCCTGGTTAGTCACTGTACATCCGAAAACCATGAACTTTGCTCATCAGTCTGTACAACTTTTACCACGAGACAAACGCTGAATTCGTAAAAAAAATATCAGCTGTTCTACAACGTTATTTTTAGTATAAGTATACAAAAACCGCGACACCCCAACAAGATTTTCATCAGAACTGCCTGAATATGCATTTCATTTCATATCCAAGTTACACCGTAGTCTAGGTCGCGTTAAGTTCCCTAACAAAGTGTGAAATGCCTGAGATGTGCTATGCAGCGGTTGTCTAATACAACGAAACTGACCGAGCGGACCATCTCAAGCCTCAAGGTGTCTATTCCCGTCAACTGTTATGGGTAGAAACATACTGAAAAAATATTCGAAAAAAAAAGTGTCAATCTATTCTCCTAGTGATTCTGAACAAACTTGTTTCAGGTTTAGTATATACTAAATCTAAGCTTGTATATACAATGTTGCTTAAACAAAATATATGGAACAGTAATTGTATTTTTTTTTCACGAATTGCTGTTTTTATCCCATGGTGAAAATTGTACAGAATGATGAGCAGACTTCATAGTCTTCGGATTTAGAGTGACTGACCAGTCATGCTGTATAATCATGTAAACTATTTATAAAAATATAAACATAGATAGTGACCGAACAAAATTTAAAAAAATTAAGACCATTGTTATTAAATCTTTCGAAAATACTCTCAACCATAGCGTCCATAGCTAACATTGAAAGACGTTATGGAAATTTTGTGATTCAAAACAGGCAATAAGGATTTATTTTGTATCATTCTGGAACAGAACCCTTTAAGTAGAGTTCCTAAGAAAATTTACTCAATACTCAATATATTACATTCCACAATGTAAAGTTGAGATGGTACACTTCAAAAATATGAGGTCACTATGGACCCTGTCGGGAACTGCAAAGCTAGTAGGAGAGAGGAAGCTTTTACAAATTATCTAACCAAATATTTCTATCTAATAATGTTGGAAGGAAAATTAGCATTTTAAAATATAATACTTTATCATTTATTTACCTATTCATTTATAGTTTACATATTAATAATTGTTTTAATTTTTTTACAAAAATGTATTCATTCATATTATTTTATTTTTTTGTTACTTCGGTTTTTTTTTATTCTCTTCTTTTCCTCGAATACTCCAAATTTTCCGGCTACGCGTAAATTCAATATACCCACGATAATTACGAGCAGCACTAACAAGCTAATGCAAAGAGCTGTCAGAATTAATAAAGTAGAGGTATCGAGTGTCGACGCGTGGCTGACAATGGGCCAATGTTTTTTATTCCTGGCCGGTAATGGGCGCCGCGTGGCGATACGAGGGCGTATTGTGCGGCCACCCCGCGTGACGCGAGCGTTATGATACGGTAACTAAGTACTTACTTGATGTATTTCGTGCTTACTTTTTTAAGCACGTGTGTTTTGTAAGAAAGAAAGTAACTGAGTTTATGGGTGAAGTGGTGGGATTAGGGGGGGTGAGGTACTTTACCGGTCATTGTGATCAATGTATAGCGTTTAATTGGTTGTCTATGATATCTTGCTGAAGCTCGATATATCACTATTACTCGATAGCTTGATACATGAAAAATATTACTTTTGCATCATTCAGCGAAAGTAGGTATGTAATAGAAAAAATGCGACGTAAAAAAATGCTGATCGTCATTTTAATATCCTAATAAGTATGTCAAAATTTACAGAAATACAATTACAGAAAAAAAAGTTTTATCTTTTGAAAATTCTAAATTCGAACATCTCGCATTTGTATTATATTTTTTTCGCAGCAATATGCAAAATAAATGCATAGAGCACGCGCCACCTGCCAGTTCAATTTGAATTTGAATTTCGAACGCTTTCGAAACTTATCTGCGCGATGCGATTTGCGGCACGCAAGCGATGCGAGGGCGCGAATCGGAGGGAATCGATGCTTGAAATCACATTCGATTCGCGATTTAAAACGATTTTGAGCCTTTCATGTTTTGTGTTATCTGATGTATTTTTGAATCAAAAGACTTATGGGGAATTTTATTCTATGGAAAAACAAATAATTTTGTGATGAATGCAACTTGTACAAGAAGATAAGGGGCAAATAAAAATGTAAAACACAAAACTGTTTCGTTGTAAATATTGAAACAACCGGTTTTCAATCCAATTTGGTTAACAAATACGAACTACAAATCATTTACTTGCATAATTAGCGCACTGTTTAATACTATTAATTATTTTCCGTGAATTCGATATTCCTAAAGGTTTCACACAGAAGGAATAAACAATTTCCTTCCTCCAATCCTCTTAAAATTAAACCACTTGATAAGCAATAATTCAACTGCAACTAGCACTTAGGTGAATTCTTCTAAAGAGTATGGACTTTCATTTCGTCATTTACAAATTACATCCTCTACATACTAATTATAATCTTATTCTACCTCCACATTATGTTTCAACATGAATTCATTATCCGAACCATCCAATCTCCGTCGTTACTTGACGCACCTGTTCGAATTCGAATATCAAATTACCATAATCGATTTGGGGGTGGACCACGCGATGTGCGCTATGATGCACAACTCTACCCTCCTCACGTTTTAGGCCCTTTGTGTTTTTATGCTAAAAAATAATAATTCATGATCGACAAGAAACAGAATTACAAGTGAGGACATCCGCTCTCTTCCTATGGGTGTCGGAAAAGCTACAACGGGAGTTTACAACAAGGATATTTCTACAGTATTATAAAGTTCGCTAATAACTAAGCGGAACTGCGATCACCAATCTGTTTGTCAAGCGTGGTGATTAAATAAATGCTTACGACTTTTCCACTGCAGGATCAGGAAGCCCATATTTAGTGTAGTGAATTTTTTCACATAGATATGTGATGATAAAATTCACTGACCAGCCGCGCTAACAAGCGCAGCGCTGGGTAATAATGTCGTCAAATTATCTCGTGCCGAGACGAGATACTGATGCTGATTCTCTTGTTAACCAACTAAACTAAAATTACAGAATTGCTATCTTTTACTAACAAGCAGCGCGAGAAAAGGACGTCGATAGTTAAGAACTAAATTAAAGATGTCAAATTAGTTTACGCCTTGAACTTCACCGTGTTTTTAGTCGACACGTTTTGAGATGTCGTCTAAATCTGTATGGAAACAACTAAATTTGACAGCTCTTATTTACGTCAGTCTCTTTCTTATTCCATCAGAGTGAAAAAGATGGCAATAGCCTAAATTAAGTTTAGTTTGTGCATAACAGAATCGGCACCAATGTGTGGCTTATCTAAGATAATGAGACGTCTAATTATCTCGCGCTGCGCATGTTAGTCTTGCAGAGGGACTAATAACGTCACATTTGGTGAATCATATTTCGTTCATTGATACCGCATCGTAACTGCAAGTGGACTGCACATCCAGTCGACAGTTGTCACGCGGTTGCACAGACTGCATTTTAAGTGTCTAAACACACTATGCCGAAGATACGCGACCGAAGTTCGGCATGATTACGCCTACAATGCTTTTAAATTACCCGCGACACACGAGGCTGAATTACGTCGCGTTTTACCTATATAAAAACATAGACGCCGAACTTCGGTCGCGTATCTTTGGCATAGTGTTAGACACTAATAGCCTTCAAGTTGCATTTGGCAGTTACAGTTGCGATCGGGATGCAGACCGTCTGTCTGGGCCATTAACGAAAATATGATTCATCAAACGTGACGTTATAAAGCCCCCCTGATATTGTCCCGAAACTCGTCAAACAACATCTACATTCTTCGTCATCAGAATTATTTGGACATAATTTCAGATCCTACAAATATTTTTGCCTCGCCACAGATTTGGCCCGATTATTCTATTAAAAGAATATGGTAGTTAATTCGCTGTATTGTAGGCCTAATAAATCAAATCATAATGTTGACCGCAGCTCACTCCACGTGAGTGATCGTGAAATAACAATAAATCACTTTTTAGGGATGATTGTGGTCAAATTGCAGCCATATTTCAAGATTCCGAATTCCCTAAAATGAGATTTTGAAATAATTTTGAACATCTTAAGAATTACGACTATGTGATTTTATAAAATTTGCAAATCGGTTGAAACATTTTTCTAAGAATTCAGAAGATAAGTATCATTAAGTTGTAAAATGTTGCCACAAGTAATTGGATCAAATATCTAATTCAATGCTCATGCTCGCCTCTTATCGTAAATGTTGATGAAGCCAAGTTGATAGAGACAATAGGCATGTTGACAACATCAATAAATTGCAAATCTAATAATTAGTCCGCCAGTTAGAGTTTTGAAAAATAATGGACACGTATTTTTTCTTTTGTTAAATCTATGAATATTTGAAAAGATAAAACGTATCAAAACTCGAAAGTGGGGGCTTGTGACGTCAGAAGCAAGTAAAAATTGTACTTGCTTGTGACGTTTTGCCAATTTTAAAAGTGTCGTATCTTCGTCAATTTTGGTTTACGTACCTAACAAGAGAAACAATACGGGTCAAATCTTTTTTGATAATCTAACTGACGGACTAATTAGATTTTTTCAGTCAAATACCTTATTCTTTTGAAGTTACAAATATTAAAAAGCAGTGATAGCTTAGCGGTTGAATGTCAGCCTTTCATGTAGGAGGATCTGAATTCGATCCCCAGCCGCACCTCTGACTGTTCGAATACGCGGATCAGAATTTGACTTTCACTAGAATTAACGGTGAACGAAAACATCGTGAGAAAACATGCAAAAGGGAGAAGGCTACAAAAAAATAATCTCAATGCTATGTGCAATACGGCCGACGTATCTTGGCGAGTCTGAAGTTAGCTGATTAGCTGCGCAGTAGACAATTTCGTTTCTAAAAGATTCATTGCGCAGCCAAACAACTAACTTCAGACTCGCCGAGATACCTACGTCGGCAGTATTGCGTGTAGTCTGCCAACCCGCACGAGCCCAATTCTACCAACAGAAACTTTTATCAATTGCAACTTAATCGTTCATTCAGACGGTTTTAGTTTACGAAAACTGTCAAAATGTTTGGTTTTGTTTTTGTTGTCAAACAATTTGATAGTTTTTGTAA
Organism: Amphipyra tragopoginis; assembly: GCA_905220435.1. Lineage (NCBI taxonomy): Eukaryota > Metazoa > Arthropoda > Insecta > Lepidoptera > Noctuidae > Amphipyra > Amphipyra tragopoginis. Next base: position 12,062,785 of record HG992011.1, read on the forward strand.
ACGAAAACTGTCTGAATGAACGATTAAGTTGCAATTGATAAAAGTTTCTGTTAGTAGAATTGGGCTCCAGGTCAGCGTAGTGAATAAGGCTTAAACCCTTCTTATTCTGAGAAAAGGCTCGTGCCTAGGAGTGGGACAGTCAGTAAAGGACTGATTATATAAAATATCGAATGTCTAAAATAAAATAAAGATTTAAGCTAAGCATTGGTGCTATCTTTTTTTAGTAATGTCTACCACTTTCCTCACACATTAAACATCAATTACTATAAAATTTTCGTAATTCTAAATTCTGGGGACTTGCGTGCGGCATCCAAGCATCCAAGATGGCGGTGCAATCAATCAGTCAAATTATATTGTCTTAGAGATCGAGCCAAATCGTCCCGATCCCGGCCCGAAACTTTACCACGACGGATTAAATTGATCTAAATGGTACGTAATTGTAAATATATTATAGTATTTTATAGATTGAGCGTGGATTGCGTCGGTATTGTTAGGTTCAAGTGGTGGTGGTCGTGACTTATGGTGATGAGATGGAATGTCGTCCATAAAGTTGTTACATGTTGGTATGACTTACCGATCCGACCGAGCACATCACTAACTGCTGTCATTACAAGCATGCATCTTCTGACAACTTCTGCTAGCTATTCCTTGCCATGTTTGTCGTAACTAGAGACCTCCTTACCTATAGTCGCAATAACTTTATGAGGTTCTGTGGTCTTCTGTGATAGGGGTGAACTCGTTTCTACATTTTCAAGCATCTTATCTAGTAAGAGATTATCTAGTAGTTACTTTTGTCAAACATCGCCCCATATACAAAATGACAATAATAAAATTATTTTACATATTTTTCCTAATAAGAGCAAACTTGCGTTTCATACCTATCACTCAAGTTGTAACACAAACTAAGTTGTATGGTGAAATTAATCCCGTTACTTAATAGACATGTTGTTAGGACTCATGGTACTTATAGATTCTATTAATTTATAGGTATTATAGGTAATTAGTAGGTACCAGTCGCATAACACCAAATGAATCAAACTGATATCCAAAATACTCAGTAAAAATAAGCATACAAAAAACTAACACCAAATGCAATCGTGCATCATTTTTTGTACAATCAAAATATGAAAGGTTACAGTCAATCTGGCTATTATCAGATTAGTCAGATGATCCTTTAGTCGAATTATAATAATTTGGCTTCGTGTTAGTCGATTGTCTTTTTATTCTTGTACTCGACTAAAACACTCTTGTTCGGATCGTTTTAAAAAGTAAATTTTGATTGATAGATGTAATTTAGTAAATACAATATGGTGATCAAGGCGTCTCGTGTGTTTGGATATTAAGAGAGAGTTGTTTTTGTAATAGTGTATGCATGACATTCTCAATTATTTCTCTTGTAGGCCTAATAATAATGCAGCTTACGAAAATGATAAAAAAATTAATATCTTGATTTGGCACACGAGGATGTCGACACATGGGATGTTGACTCAGCAGTCATTGTGCCAATAGTCGTTACAGCCAATAGCCAAGAGTCTCGACCAATATCTGATAAGACTCTCGTTAGGCAGCTGGGAAGGGTTTGATTCAGAAAGCGGTACTTCTGCACACGGCGCGTATTGTTAGAAAGTTCCTCTCTCCTGAGCCTTGACCGCCGGTAGCTTGGACCCTGTTCCCGATGCCGGTGGGCTACTATTTTTTTATATTTTTAAATGTAATTGTAGTTAAAAATATAATTTACGTATACAAGTTTGTAAAATTTATTATTGAAAATCCAGCTTAAATACTTTGAGGATAGTGTTCACTATAGCTTAGTGGTTGAACGGTTGCCTTTCATGAAGGAGGGTCCGAGGTCGAACCAGGCCCGCACGCTCTAACTTTTTGAATTCATGTGCGGATCAGAATTGTGATTACCATTTGCGTTAACGGCGAAGGAAAACATCTTGAGGCAACCTGCACACCCGAGAGTTCTTAGTGGTGTCTGTAGTTCGCCAACCCGCACCAGGCAAGCGTGGCTGACTAAGACCTAAACTCTTCTCGTTCTGAATAGAGGGCCGTGCCCAACAGTGGAACAGTAATGGGCTTTATATTCACTTACATTCATTGTCTGATTAAACATCCGTTTACCTACAATTCTAGTACAATTATCGAGTAAACGATTGTTTAACCAGAGAATTCGTGTTGATGCACCAGCTTTATTAATAAATCATTTTATTGGTAAGCCAGGGTTAACCCACTTAACTATCACTTATCAACATTGTGCTATGCTGTGCTTAGCTAAGCTAACTTTCTAGTGCTATGATTTTTCTACAATCAACTTTGAGCTTCGCGAATAGACGGAAAGCCGAGCGGGTGGGCAGTGCGGTGAGGAGCGAGTCAGCACGTATCACTGATCCCTGCTTTATTTTAAGCAAAGCGCAGCAGCACAAAGCTCAACGCAGCACGTTTTGTTTGTTTCTTCATTATAATCTAAGATTTTTCGGTTCATGAAAAGAGCCTCCACGAGTGACGATACTTAAGTACGTCCGGCGCACCCTGGGCAGTCAGCCCCGCTACCAACCTTGCTGACTGGCTAATTTTTTCACCACAGCATGAGCTGTTTTTGTATAGCTCTTGCTGACACGAGAGAAGAATAAGAAGATCTAAGAGGAGCGAATTGACTAAATAGAGCATAGCACAGCACAGCGCAGCAACTCAATGTTGATTAGTCACACAAAAAATTCCAAATGTGCCAAGGTTTGTAATTCAATGACTCAACACTTAGCATTCTCTGTGTGAGTTCAGTTCTATTTTATTTTTATTTCGCAATCGTGAACCGTTGTATAATTTTCTGATACCAATTTTTTTAGGGTTGCGTACCCAAAGGGTAAAACGGGACTCTATTACTAAGACTCCGCTGTCCGTCCGTCTGTCCGTCTGTCACCAGGCTGTATCTCATGAACCGTGATAGTTAGACAGTTGAAATTTTCACAAATGATGTATTTCTGTTGCTGGTATAACAACAAATACTAAAACAGAACAAAATAAATATTTAAATGGGGCTCCCATACAACAGACATGATTTTTTTTGCCGTTTTTATAGATAACTAGCTGTACCCGGCATGCGTTGCAATGCCCTTTTTCCTACCTACTACCTACCTACTACCTACCTACTACCTACTTACTACCTACCTACTACCTACCTACTACCTACCTACTACCTACCTACTACCTACCTACTACCTACCTACTACCTACCTACTACCTACCTACTACCTACCTACTACCTACCTACTACCTACCTACTACCTACCTACTACCTACCTACTACCTACCTACTACCTACCTACTACCTACCTACTACCTACCTACTACCTACCTACTACCTACCTACTACCTACCTACTACCTACCTACTACCTACCTACTACCTACCTACTACCTACCTACTACCTACCTACTACCTACCTACTACCTACCTACTACCTACCTACTACCTACCTACTACCTACCTACTACCTACCTACTACCTACCTACTACCTACCTACTACCTACCTACTACCTACCTACTACCTACCTACTACCTACCTACTACCTACCTACTACCTACCTACTACCTACCTACTACCTACCTACTACCTACCTACTACCTACCTACTACCTACCTACTACCTACCTACTACCTACCTACTACCTACCTACTACCTACCTACTACCTACCTACTACCTACCTACTACCTACCTACTACCTACCTACTACCTACCTACTACCTACCTACTACCTACCTACTACCTACCTACTACCTACCTACTACCTACCTACTACCTACCTACTAACTAACGGGATAAAAAGTATCCTATGTCCTTCTCCTGGCTCTAAACTACCTCCCTGCCAATTTTCAGCTAAATCGGTTCAGCCGTTCTTGAGTTATAAGTGAAGTAACTAACACGACTTTCTTTTATATACAGGGTGTTAACGAAATCGTGTAATTCCTTCAAACCGCGTGATCTACTGGTGACACAGATTAACCCTAAATGGGAATTTTCGAAAATCCAACAAAAAAAAAATTCAAACATTTTTTTTGGTTTTCCATTTCTGAGTCTTTTTAGAGCTTTGTGTTATCTGACTACAAAGAGCGATATCGCGTTAGTCGTTCCTGCCAGCCGTGTCGCCGTACTTTCATTAATTTATGCGTGGCATCGAAATGTTCACACAAATAAAATTATTTTTTTGCAAAAAAAAAAAACTTATTTTTTTACTGAATCCTTATTAGGTGGTTTAGATACAATAGGTAACAAAGCCGCATGAAAAAAAAAGATTTTATTTTTTTATTTTTAATCAAGCTATATCCCGTGCGGGGCCTGTCTACACTAGTAGTAGATCATGTAGTTTTAAGGAATTACACGAATTCGTTAACACCCTGTATATAGATGGTACGGAACCCTTCGTGCGACTCCGACTCGCACTTGGCCGGTTTTTATTGCTTACGCAATCATGGACCGTTTTGATACCTATTTTATTCTTTTATCATATACCTATCTACCTATTTTGTATAAGAGCTGTGTAACAATTTTGGTGCACAATAAAGTATGTTCTATTCTATTTGTAACAAAACCATTACAATCATAAAACAAACGCGATAATACATCATAATAATTACGAAGCACTAACACCAAAAGTCACAACGTTACCTCATTAACTTAACAAAAAAACCCGGCATTTTAATGTTCCTCTAAGTATAGGGTGCTCACCCACTAATGTCGCAAGACCACGTGGTCCTGCACTAATTTACATAAACACCAAGAATACACGATGACCGAACATAGTTCAACGCAACCTTTAATTTGGTATAAAAATTTTAATAATATAAAAATTATAATTTTCCAGCATAATTATGGATCGTTCCTTTAAAATGTTAGTGGATTTATATGTAAATAAAGTATCGGTATTTAGTGTTATGATGATTCTTATCTTATCATGCTCATATCTTAAAGTTAATGTATCGATGTATTAAAACCTTCTTAGAAATTGCCTTTATGCTGATCTGTGCAAAAGAAAAAAACATAGAACGTATCAGCTGTTTACTTTCCCGCCCAAGTTGTAAAATTCGCTTGCAAGCATAACATTTTGTCGTCGTATTATCTCGTGCCGAAACGAGATAAATGTGTTTGTAAGCCCGGCTGAGGAAAATGATATCTGTTGCAATTTTATAAAAATAGACAAAGGCCTGTTACTGCAGTGTAGTAAATTTGCTATTAGCCAATCAGTTGAGAGCAAAAATAGTAGTTTTCTTGGGGCAATAGCTCATCTCCTTACGCGTCGGATTGGCGATCGAGAGCTGGTGATTTCTAGACCTACGCGCCGCGCCGTTTATATTATTGACGTAAACCCTTTTTTTGTGCGAAAATCCTCTTGTATTCCCCGTGTATTCCCAGAGGTTCCGTTGAAGTTGTTCCATGATGGAACTACTGGGTTTTTCTTTCCCAGAGGTTCCATTAATCCAAAACTAATGAGACATTCATTCCCAGAGGTTCCATTAACTGGAGTACTGGGAATTTAATTTCCCAAAAGCTCAAAAACTAATCCTCTATCATACTCCAACGACGATTTCCGTCATTTTTTTGCTAGGGTAATGTACGCGTTTTTTTGCAAAAAATAAACAATGAAATTCAAACAAATACGGGTCATCAACGTAGTTAAAAATGTCACTGAACCTCTGGGAAAGAAAAACCCAGTTGTTCCATCATGGAACAACTTCAACGGAACCTCTGGGAATAGGTACACGGGATACCCTCGCCCGGGGAAGACGAAGGGTTATGCAGATATCTTATTGGCTAGAAACCAATAGTGTTCCTTCTTCTGACCTTTGACCGGGGTCGCGGGATTTGCAGCTGCGTGTACTGCAACCCCGGCAGACCTCTCCTTCTCTGGGGCCTTGCCCCACGACCTCCTAAGTAGCGCGCGCGGAATTGACGTAAATCCTAGTTATAGTCTAGCGCAGGGATGGGCAAACTTTTTTCCTCAGGGGCCAGAAAGACGCAAGAAATTTTGCAGGGAGCCAGAATTAAAAAAAATGCATTTTGTTACGCCAAAACTAACATTTTTGGCTCAAATAATTACGACTATTTGTTAAGGCCATACATACACTCTTGCTCTAAAAGGGAGGGTTGGCGGGCCGGATTAAAACCCTCCGCGGGCCAAAGTTGGCCCGCGGGCTGTAGTTTGCCCACCCCTGGTCTAGCGTAAGTAAATTGATAGAGATACTAGTAATTTGCAACTGAAATTGTAGCAAATTTAAAAAAAAAGTAATCGTCGGTCGTAAAGATAGTCACACCGCACGTACAAAAATTCTGCCAACCCAAATTACATTCGAAAATTCAAAATATCGGCCACGATTTGTAGTAAAAAGTGAGATTATGATCACAACCTCAGTCTATAATTTGAAAGGTGTGCTTTACTGTTCACATGCACACAAAAACTAAAGTTTCCACAAACAATACATTTATAGTTTTGGCCATAAAATACGGCCAATGACTATGTTTACCTCAATTACAGGTGTGGGCCAGCGGGGCACAATTATAAAACGTTTTGTGACTTACCTGACCTCAATTATGAGATGTTCCTATTGTTTTTGTGGATTTTTATTGATTTTCTGACCTTTGAGGTCCTTTTGAGTAGAAATATGAATTTAAGTGGATTGTATAATAAGTGATTGTGTATTTTTGGAGTTTGTAGAGTCAGTGACTGAAAATATTTATACAAGGTTAGTCAGAAAGGGGGTACTAATCCGAAAGGGTGTTAAAGTACCCATAATAATGAGTAACTTTTGTTCTACAACTTTTCCCAAAAGTCAATAGTTTAAGAGAAACAGTTGTACAAAAATCTCAAAAAAAATCTCTAAAATCTATCTATCCCCAGTTATGATCAGCTGTGTTTACATTTTAGGTCATATTTGGGGTCATAAATTAGAAGCACCATTTTCTGAATGTGTAACTAAAGCAGGGATGTAGAATTTAAAAAAAAAACTGAAATAAAAATCATTTTATTTGGCAAAAAAAATATCGAATTTTGAAATTTTAACACTTGCTTTCAAACAATCATTAGTGATACTATAAGTGGGCTTCGGATTAGTACCCCCTTTCCGACTAACCTTGTATACTACTAGAGGTTGCTCGCAGCTTTGCCCGCGTGGATGTGGTTTATCGCGTCCTCCACGTTTTTCGGAATAAAAGTAGCCTATATCCTTCTCCGGATTCCAGAGTACCTCTGTACCAAATTTCATCAAAATCAGTTCAGTAGTTTAGTTGTGAAGAAGTCACAGACAGACCGATAGAATTATTTTCGCATTTATAATATTAGTAAGAATGAATATTTCTTCACCATTTGGAGAAGCCAATTCACCTCCCCCCTTATTTAAAAACATGGTCATTTTTAAACACTGATAATAATTTATCATGCCCAGACGACTGGGCAGGCACTATAATCACGTGAATTTAAGCAAATTTAGTTTCCTCAAAACAGAAGTTAGCTTAAAGCTCGTCACATAATTAGAATAAAGATTATGTTATAATAGAAACTTACAAACGAGCACCCGAAATAGCTTTTAAGCACCCTTTGCTTGAAGAAGCTGAAGCAATAACACGGAGAAATAAAAGAATGCAAAAGTAAAAATCCCAAGGCGAACAGACAGTTGGCAAACCAGCTGCAAAATGGATGCACGAGCGGGAAGCTAAGATAGACGAGTGCGAGACTTCTTCTCTCATGTCAGCAAGAGCTATGCAAAAACAGCTCATGCCGTGGTTAAAAGATGAACCAATCAGCAAGGTTGATAGCGGGACTGATTGTCCAGGGTTCACTGGACTTCCATGGTATTGTCACTGGTGAAGGCTTTTCTACTGCATCCCAGTGCCAGACTACGAACTATGGAATTACGGAGCCCACCAATATAACAGGCCGAGAACAGAGAAGGAGGAAACATTCAGAAGCCTCGTAGAATTCTCGTAATTAATTTGAGGTAAGAATGAAGGTTGACCGAACTGAGATTAAATTATGAATTGAATAAAAAATGGTATTCTGGCACACTTAAAGATCGGTCCGGTTTCAGTATCATCTCAGTCTAATCCCGATATTATGTAAATTCAGTCAACTTAAAATGTATTACCGATAGCATACCGATATCAACAGTCATAGTCAAATATTCTAGAAAGGAAATAGAATTCCAACTCGTCAAAATGGCTCAGTTCATAATGTAACCAGAATGCCCTTTTGGCTTCGGTCAACTTTTAATCTCATTTCCTTAAAATCTCACGTTTGACGTTGTTTGTTAAAGAACAAGAATACCATTTGTCATATTTATGAGATTGAGACTAGACTGAGACTAGATCGAAACTATATTTTGATAATTTTTAATTACGAGAATTGGCCTTATGATTATCTAGTTGAATAAGAATTTGAGTCTTCTGATATTTATTACATATTTATAGCGTGTCCTAATAACAATGGAAAATATTGTAGAGGTAAATCATGCGTTAATAATGATAGATCGATCCTAATTGTTTGAGAATGACTGATCTGATGCGTCACCTTAACCCTGAACCACAGACACCATTCACATCAAGATTCGAAATGATGTCACAATGTCTGTTTTTCATCAAAATCTCTTACATAATCTTCGTTTAATTTACAAATTTAATCACAATTTGTTTCTTCTCTGGTGTTGACACGAAAATATCTCATGCAATAAAATTTGCTGGGATGTGATAATCAATCCTGTCAACGTATTGACTTTTTGCAATCACTAAAGTATGGAAAGGTCAGAATTATGCACTATCGAATTGACATCAGCTGTCGAACAGTCAAGCGTCGTGACTCGTGATCAATTAGCAACCAAAAACACACCTTCAAATAATAGTGTCTGATTAAGGATGGATGAAGGTTGAATAAAGAATATAATTAAATAGAGAAGAGAACTAACACAATCCAAATATGCCAAAATCTTGTCTGAATGAGGGGCAAAGGCAAACTAAATATTGTCATTATAACTACATATAACGCAAGTTTGATTAATTAGGACTAGACACATAGCACAGATTACTCCATAGTTGCAATAGTTGTAATGAAGAGGCCTGTGTCACAGCAGCGGACAGTAACAGGCTTAATTGATAATATAGCAATGGGACCAGACACAATTACATGACATTAGCATTAGTATCGAGGCCTAATAGTGAGTATCACATTATAGTCGAGTAATATAGGTGCACCTCGCGTGCCTCGCCTCGTCCCCGAATACCCGAGTAATTGCAGTGGACACGAGTCTCCGAATATTTCGGATTTTTACTAAATTATACACTACTTTGACGGGATTCCTGGACGACCATTATTGTGAGGTGATCTAGTGTTGCTCTTGTTTCTTTTTAGATAGTTGCTAGTAATAAAATAGTCTACATTCCAATCGAAATTGAATCGATGATTAATCAGTCAAGGATTATATCTTTAAGTTCGTAAAAATGTGATTTATTGTTAACAATTTGAAATGGAATTTTAATAATACAGTGGTGTTTTATGCACAGTTTAGTGCCTGTTTAAAAGAATTACGTGGTCTTCTTTAAACTTTAGAAACTACATTTAATGAATTTTTATAACAACTATGTAGGCCTACTTACTTAATTGTATCAAGTTGAAACAATGCTGCGAAAATATAGTGACCCATAGCCAACGATTAATACTTTTTTAATACACCATAAATCCAGAAATGCGTTACGAAACGCTAATGATAATAAATGGCGACGAGTAAAAAAATTACAAATGACAATCTAATTTCAAATTTAATTTTTAACCTTCCGAAATCGAATTACAAAGAAATACCGTTACAGAATATTCTAAATTTGAAAATTTCTAACGGAATGGTGCGTGACTAATAGTTCGGTTAAAACAAAACGACATAAGTAAGAAAATGTGAATTTATCAAATTCTACTGACAGTTTCGTAATTTTTAATTGATGACCCGTGGGTCGGGTCGCCGCGGTGAATTAGACATTAATGAGCTGATAATGTGTGAGGCAATTTTTTTTTTGTCAGAAGTTTTGTTGTTTTTTTAAGCCTTTTGTTTGATACAGTGTTTATATTTGTAGACTTCTGAAATGCCTAAAGGTATGTTGTGATGACTTTTAACTTGGAATCTTTTGTAGGTTTTTCTTTTGCTTGATGCTGTTATTTTATTTTGTTTTATGTGTGATTACAGTTATCAAGTGAGGCAACTACTGTGATATTGAAATGATATGTTTTTGTGGAAGTATTGTAGCTGGCATCAACTGAAACTTATGTTCTTTCTATACTAATATAATAATTTGAACGATCATAACCCATGATTAAAAAAAAATAAGTTACAGTTAATCTATACGCAAGAATAGAAATATAATATTACCTTAGTGCATTTCCACTTCAACTATAGAAAACTATGACAATACAACACTTCCTCCCATTCATTAAAATAACTTATGTTCATTTCTTTTCATTTCATGTTTACAAACATACCTAATTAAATAAATTAACTATTCACATCAAACAATTGCGTCATTATAGTACTTTGTAACATAAAAACAGGCCTTTTTGCAAACTTTCGATATAATGAGAGTTTCCGAAAATACTTCCGCGCCGACCAAATGTCCAACACCTCGGGGTGGTTATTAAACACACACGGGTAGACGTGCGTTTCCACATGAAATTAATTATCGCGAATTATCCGAATTATTCACGATGGCGAAGCCGAAAAATTGACAATGTTGCTACCGCAAGACAAGAGGTTGGACCACACAATGGTTTGACAGCTGTCATTTGTTTTTTTTATTTAATTAGAATTTTGCTCAAGGCTGTTGGCGGTTTTCGTTTATTATTGTTTTTGTAAATGTTTACTTCCTTATTTAGGTCGTCTATAGGTTAGGCAAGTCGAGTCAAAGGATACAAATTATTCCATCTTAAAAGAATATAATCCAAATCTAATAGTATTAGTAATATACCTGGATATTTGAATATAGCTGGATATTTTGAAAATATCTTTATAAAAACCAACAATTCCAAGCAACAGAAAAACAAAATTAGATCAAGAGAGAACAGATTCCGCCGGGGTTCCATACGAGAGTAGAAAATAACAAATTAGAAGTAAATCCCACTGAAGTCATTAATTGGAAATGAAACCTTCATTATCAGCTCCCTGCTGTCTCCAGACTAATATCATCCGGAGAGGTCGAAAGTGTAAAAAGAATGGAAATTATTACTCAAACTATCATTAAATATTCAACAATGTGTATGAAACTACAGAACTCAGCGTAATTCAAAATGTACTGGTAGGTAAGAAAGCAAATCAAATAAAAAAAAACACGTAAACCATTACAGGCGCTAATAATATAATAAGTCGAATTTAGGTGCACGGTTAAAATATGGAGAAGTGCCGGCAAGAAACTCCATGGTTACTCTTTTAAAATCAATATCTTTAACAATTTCAGTAAATACAGTACTATGATTTAGGATAGTTAAGAGAGAACAATGTAGTCTATCCTACGCTTTTGTAATTTAAAAACCCCTACTTGTTCCTAGTAGTTCCTGCAACTTAACTATAATATCCCTTTCTAATTTCATTCTTCCTTACATTGTTAGGTAACAATATATTCCTTGAGAGGTTCGGTTCCCCTTCACAGGTCGCCCCTCAACAGGAAAACCCGAAATCCGTTCCCCACACTTTTCCAAGATAAACATAGTAAGATGCGTTCAATGTATGAAGGGAGGCGCTCGGAATATATTAATAACAACCTCCTACCTATATGTTTTCACTGTATTGTGTTCTACTGAGACCTTGTAAAGCTCTACTGCATTATACATGTCGAGATTTTGTTTGGTAGGTATTTATTTATTCTTTTGAGAGTTTATGTTAGGTTGGTTGGTTGTCGAAAAAGCTTTGTTTCATATGTGGGTTTGTATCTAATATTACAAGAAGAAACACTGAAATAATGTTCTTTAGAAATTGTTTATAATACCGAGCTTCACAAATCTTTTGAAGAAAAGGATTCTACAAAATTGTTTTTATATCTGAGTAAACATATACAAAAAAGGCTTTTTGAATGAAAACGAAATGTTAACAGGTGGTACTAACAATACCAACAAAAATGTAAAAACTTAGCGCAATGAATCCAAACACGCTGACACCGAGCCTACACAAATAGCAGCAAAAAGCGAACAAAACGATGCGCCCGCGCAAATCTGACACAACGGACGTATCCACTACAAACGAGCTATTCAAACATGGAACACAAACGTCACGTATAACTGCTCACTTAACCCTACAATAGCCATAAAGAATTACAATTAATCGCCGCGACGAGAAATGCCACCGCGCCGGTAAAAAAACGTCAAAATATTGTCGGTGGATGCGACACGGTACCCCCACCGGCGGCTACCGGGTAGCCAATAGGGAGGCGCGGTCGAGGCCCGCTACCGCTTTTTGGCCAATGGCGTTCCCTGGGGCGGAGCCTCGAGCTACGCACGGTGTTTCGCCCCCAGCTAAAACCTTTTCGCCTGCAGTCGTTTACAGATAAGCCCGCGGGATGGTCGATTATTATTACATTTCATACGCGTGATTCTGTGATCTACGCGCGTCGCCTCGGGCGCTTACCGAATCGATAGCGATGTACAAAGCGGAGTGCGATACTAGAATTAGTTTCGGAGATATGATAGAACTTGCGTTGTTGTGATATGGTAGAGACATATTGTGCGTTCTGTGATATGTTTGCCTTAGTATAGATATAGCGTGCGGTATGAACCTATATATGCAGTGTCATCGTGAGGTATGGATGTATCTATCTAATATGCTTGTGTATAGCGAGAAGAGACCAACATCTTGCTAAGGCTTGTGATGGATTGCACCAATGATTTCTCGCTAATATCTATAACGTTATGCATTTAGATTTAAGTTTAAATAACAAAAATCCTTAACTATTGTTTAGAAATCCTAAGTGATAACAATTTAAGTATCCATTCATGCATATTTTTTTACATTTTTGTAATTCATTTATTTGTGAAATGTCATCATCAAACGGATCATAATCCGTCGCTAAATCATCAAAATGTGATAATATTGCCTTGGATCTTCCGTGTTTATTAATAGGTGCTAATTAAGTTAAATAAAATGGCATTTCATTGGAGTGTTACTGAAAAAAAAAAAAAAAAATTATAAAAAAAGTAAAGTTTTCATCGTGCGGTATGAATGAACTGTCTACTTAAAACTACACTACAGCGGCAGTGAGAGGGTTACATACATGAAAACTAATAAGTAGTTCAATTAAATATTTTTATACCTTGCCACCATAAATAATGTAGGTATTAATTAGCATAAACCATTTTTAAAATGTCTCAATACAAGTACAATTACAATGAAAATATAATTGTAAACGAGAAACATTTAAAATGGAGTAAAATTATAATTTATATCCAACGACAAACCACAATTAAAGTTACTTTAAAATAAAACCAAACTTTGTGAGAGCGAGGCGGCCGTTGCTACATTTAAAGCATTCCTTCAAAGGATATAATTAAATAACCCGTATTCTTCTCTAAGTTATACTTTAAACTTATAATTGGCGGTCCTCGACAAAAATTACACGCGAGACATCCTTTTGTAGCTCGTCTACAAGAACTGTGATATGTTTTTATAAATTTTACAAAAAATCTTAGAAACGATCGTTTTGAAACAGAACATTTAAAAAAAAATATAAGGTAGGACTTATCATTACAAAAATAAATATATTGAAGTGTTAAGGATAGGGTATTAAAAAAAATGTTTTTTCAATTGGCCGTATAAAAACAAATGTTTTTTTTTTGGGGTTATTCCACTTTCGTTGCAAGGCAATAGGATTTTATTTCCCCGGTAAATATTTAGGGTAGAAATCTTACTTTAGGTATTGAGAGCCGTTTATTTAAATTAGGTGCAACAGTTTTTTTTAAATAAAAATTGGTCGTATTATCTATTAAATATTTCACAGATTAAAATTATCTGAAGATCTAATAAAATCAAGTTTATCTATAAATACGAATTTCAATTATAAGTCTTAACACTTATAGACAGTCCAAACAGGTTTAGCTAGGTAATGCTTATATGCAGTGACAAGTTATGTACTATAATTTTCTAAGTAATAACCAATTTCCTCTAGAGGATTCTTACTAGTGCTTAGTACCTACTTAGTAACTTTAAAGTATTTTTAAACAACTACTAATAACACAAAGTTCCTAACTACAACTGTCTGTATATTTCGGTTAATCTGTACGATATTAATGTAAACTTTTACGAGAGAGAAACGATTCAGTTCCCGGCCATTTGGCGACTGCGCAGATCGACCGCGTTGCTGGGTTAAGCCGCGCTTGTCGGTCGGTTCATGGATGGACTGTTCCTTGAAACTTGTTCATCGAAACCCTTCTTTTAATCTGTGCCTCGCAGAGCAGGAGAGCCGTCGGACCCGTATGTATTCAGGAATCGGGTTTCAGGGGTCAGATAACAGTCGCTACGTGTATTATACTTAGGTATATTTGACTGGATGAGACTAGAAGCCGAAGTTGACATACATATTTGGGAAAATGCGTTTTTTTTTTAATGCTCCTTATATTATATAGCATTTACGATAAAAAAAATTATTAATCAATTATTATTCAGAATATAATAATATATTTGATACATTTGTTGAACGTTTTAGTTTCACCATTTTCAAACGAGTTTTAAGTATGATCATTTCATCTACATAAACAGCTTTAATACAAAATAAAATACAATCCTAGTAAGATTTAGCATAATTACTTGATAACTGTTTTGCATTATATTTCCACTTATTTTCCATCAAGATCTAAGTAGATAATTTGTTCTAATAACAAGATAAAACCACTTTATGGTATGTAAATATTTTTAGCTCAAACTGGTGGTATCCGACTGTTGAGTCAACACACGATATTATTGTTGGTTTGAGAATTATTAAAATAATACATTATGTTATAAAGTACCTACCTTGTTTTTTTATACAAGCGGGAGTTGTGATATCTCTCTATGGCATATGCCCAATAGTGAACTGGGTTGATTGACTTGTTTATTTTACAACGTCAGCAAGGTTGCATGGCAAGATACTTAATTTTTCATTCAAAAGGATCAAAATAGAAAAAAATCGAAGAAACTCACCCATCATCTTCAGTGCTATTACGTGTAGTCTATGTCCAGTGGTGAGCATAGGCCTTCTCCGCACATCGCCACAACGAACTATTTGGGGATAACAACATCATTCTACCCTGTTTGGCAAGCAGATTGGTAAATAAGACTAAACACAATGATGCACCATTTTCATTTATTCGTTTCTGCGATGCGCTATGGTAGTCTGCCACGATGCTACTTAAGATTCCATTCCCTTCGCACATGCGAGCGATTTTACACATAGAGACAAAATAATTGTTTGGTATTTACCACCATCATCAATCTTTATTACATGTTCTATATTTAAGCTGCAGTCATCGCAACCGCACGAAGTCACATTTCATTCATACAGATAACGCACTAGACATTCAGGCTGCAGCAGACAACCAATCCAACTTACCGTGACGTACTGTAGTACTGCTGTACTGTAGCACAGATTGGTTTTTTGCAGTCTGTCTGTGACCGTCGGATTTCCGAACGCGTCTGGCTGAGTAATACCTACATACATATATCAACACAAATAGTAAAAACTTTTGGCCTATCGTTTACCTACACTACCAGTAATTTAGTTTCTTTTTTCCTGTAACTACCTTACCAGACATAGTGTCACTAAGGTACAAATATTACAATTGATGGATAAAATTTAAAATATCATTGATTATATCTTCTTTAAAAACTTAAGTAGGTATAGATCTCTTAATGTCAACTGACTATGACATGACATGAACTTCTCGTGAACCAATTGAAGAAATAGAAGGTTTGTACGTACCTCAAACAAATATCTACTTCTTTTAATCACATCCACTGCATAATACTCGAATATTTTCCTCAAGCGCTAAATCCATTAGCAAGTTAAATTGCACAAGTTATTACAGTAAGTGCCCGTTTAGTTCGATAGTCGAACAAAATTCGACTTACTGAAGATGTGTCCACAGTTGAAAAAGGGATTGCTAATGGATTTGGCGCTTAAAGACAAGGCACGGTTTACCTGGCTGTCCGAACATTTCTATCACATTGACTCCTGTAGAATCAGCAGTATAAATGTGTGTGGTTTGTTGTGATCTTGGCATCAATAATAAATCAGATACATTTCAATTAGTTCGATTAAGTTTGTGGCGACATCTATTACGCCACATACGAACTACGCAACCCTAAAGATGAAATCATAAATCCTACATCGCAATATCAAAATGTAACACGCAGATAGTATATTTACAACCACCCAACATCTACCGCTGGACAGTAGCCCGCCAGCTTGGATTAAAGGATCCTCCCTTTTCGTTGTAGGAACACATTACCTCGTTCCTCCAGAAGTATTTGTGAAGCTTCCGCAATTGCAACTGTCCATAATGGATTTAAATTCATTAAACAAATTAAGTTTTATTCGACAAAATAATACAGAGTGGTCGAGCAACTTTAAAATATCCAATTAATCCATTGACTTATTCAGATTGAAGTAATAACGAAATTAATTTTCACATAAACAAAAGGGAATTAAATTCAAAAAGGAAAATAATCTCCAAACGAAATGAAAGGCATTATATTTTTTATGGCGGTCTTCGCGATCCCATTAAGTCGCTGTCATCGCTCCGTTGATAAGATTTAAATTAGCCGCACAATAAAGCTCCTGTCAAATCCGCCATTAATTTCGAATTTTGAATTTGGAACAGAAGCGGTGTTTGATCACAACACGGGCTGGTCACTTTGACCTCCATTGTTGAAATAAAATAACAAAGGTGACTTTTAATGGATATATGATTATAAAAGATATGTTTATGTCACAGAGTATAAACTAGTAACAGAAAAACAATAAAGCAGTCAGATTATTACGTTGCTGTATCAAAACCACAGCGCGATTCAGACGAGAGTAACAACGACATCGCGTTACAAAAAGAGCATTACAACAGTGCTGCCAACGCGAAATCTTCCTTCCAGCCAGCGGTACGACGCGGCATGAAAGTCCCTCAATGTAATTTTAAACTAATTAATTTTGCTCCGCCTGTCCGTTTTGAATAACAGTATTTGGACTTCAATTGTCTGAATGTCAAATATAAAATAATGGCAATTTTGATGGAACGCCACACACGAATTCGTTCTTTTTATAAAATTTGAATGCACAACAATAAAGTTTTTTCGTTAGTCCATTGCCGCTGAAAAGGTTGCAATAAATTCGTTTTTTAAATGTGTATCTAAATATTGACAGCCTTAATGAAAGGTAAAATTTATTTAGGTATCGGTTGCTGAATTTTGCCTCAGAAATATCGAAATCCATCAAATAATAGAAATTGCGTTATTATTACTCATAGCTCAATGTTGGGCCCATTCCTCTAAGTTTAACTTACTCTACAGAATCAATTGCTTATGGCTTTGCATAGTTCAAATCATGTAGTTACTTAAATATGTTGCATCATGTTTGATTGGTATTCCAAAGCCTTCTTTTTCTTCATTTTGGTCTCTCCGGGCTATAGGAAAATTTCCACGATCTGCTTTGCTAAGAGTAAATGGTACATTTTGTAGTGGTATATGTGATGATTCATTTTTTTCCTTAAGCAGCAGAATTACAGCGATCTGATAGTGGATTCTGCAGCAGTCGGAAGTTTAAGGAAGAAATAAAATAAACTTCAACGTCTTTGCTAGAATCAGGCAGGTCTCAATTTTTCTGTTCACTGGATGGCAGCACAGGTCCTGTCGAATGCCTGTCGCTAAAGATTGTGTTCGAGAAATTCATTACTATAATGTTGTTCTCCCTAGCCTTTCGCAACTATATTGGATTCAGATTCCAGTCTAGCCAGATGCGGCTGAATACCAGCTCTATACACGGAGCGACTGCCTTCAGACCTCCGCAACCCAATTACTGGGCAATGCCGATATTCTAAGGTTAGATCGGTTGTCAGACTTTCGGGCGACTGACAACCCGTAACGACTGCCATAGGTATATGACACCCGTGATTGACGGTATAACGTGCGTTTCGAGAAATGAATGAATGAATGCATAACCACATAATATTAAAATTCCCATAAGGACTAATTACATCAGAATTTCCATTAACCCCAATATACAGTAAGTTCCATTGATTTAAAAAAAGACAAGTAAGTAAAAGTTTCCGCGGGATAGAAATACGCGGGATACACTAGCCATTTGCAGAGATAAATAAAAACTGAAACAATGTTTCACGTAAATAGGTTTTCAGGTACACTAATGTAAAGACGAGTTCCGCTGTTCTGCATACCTAAATCAATTTTTAGTTGTTCTTAAAAAAAACGAAGCAAAGACAAAATGTATAGCATAGCTTACGTCACACTCGGTAATAGATATTGTCAAAAAGATTTAACGACATGTCACTTGTGCCCCGCCCACCGACCGACCATAATCTATATCGGACATATTCGATATTCAACTAATTGGCTATTCGAAATTCGTTTTTCAATAATCATTGCCGATATTATATTTTAATAGGCAATAAGAGCAAGGATAAAATCTTTAATTCTTTTTTTGAAATAGTGTACCGCAAGGGACTAAATGAGTGTGTCGTTGTTTTTCATTTTTTTGATTTACAACCAATGAATTGTGAACAGCAATTAATGAAGTATTGAGTGGTGTCGCAAGAGAACTACGAGCTTTTATTTTAATTTTTAATGGGCTTCGATATACATAACTCTTGTTGTTTGTGCTCCTTTATAATTCAAATGGTTAATATTAACTAATTATCGTAACATGGTCGTGTATGTGTTGAGCGGTCATGAATTCCACAAGACTTTCACGTTTGATTGTAAAATGCTCAATCGCTATCTAAACAATAATGATATATTCAAACACACTATGAAATATCAACAAACCATTCTGTTAAAAGTACTAGTAATTTTTCACCGTCTAGTTTTTGTAATGGCACATTTATTACAGCAAATACGAACCTATTGTGTGGTTAATACAGAGGTCAGGCCGCGTACCAATCGCTTTCCTAAGCCATAACCGGAATTTATACCCGACATTATTCATGCGATGCTGTTCGGTTGTTTTCCTCTAATTAGAATCCATTCAAACGTACCCCATTAAAACTCGTCTAAATTAAAATTCGAATAACTTACTAACTAGAGGTATAAATCACAACCGTACATAAAGACAATAAAATATATTGTCCAACTCGGGCCGAGGATACGACCGAGGCAAGAATAATTAATACAACAATACACTCACCGCGTAATTAAAATAAACTAATTTCTAAACGTGAATGGCTCGGGTTTTATGAATGAATATCCTATGCCTTTTTTTAAAACTGGCAACATTTCTCATTCTTCGTCTCGCGTACTGACAGTTCGGTTGACGGCGTTCTTTTTTTGAAGTGCGACCTCGCACAGCGGGGATCAAGCGCATCCGTTGCGCGCTCGAATTATCTCATTTTAATTTAGGAATCGGCACTTTTTAATGCCGTTATTGAGCTAATAATTCATTTAAAATCCGAATCAATTATGGAGATGGTTTTGGTATAATTTCGTGGCATTATTACCAACCTACTTTCCAGTAATCCCTTTGTTTCTTTCTCACGCTAAGCAAGGGTTGACTCCCACGAATTAGTCTGCTAAGGATTTTTATTTGCGGGAACATCGGATCGGGATGAGCAAATCGGTGTTCATAATTACAACGTTGGGATATTTGGGCGATGGCGGCCGCGTGCACAGTAGCAATAACGTGCAATTTAAATGTTTCACATTTCGAACCGATTCTTTTTTTGAATCCGAATCCGTTGCGTGTGAGCACGCAGGAGAAATATTTGGTTATTGCTGCCTGGAAATAACCTTTATTCTGCTGTTATTTGTATTTTAAGAGAAGTGATAAATTGATGTCTGCGTCAATTGCATGAATAAACACTTACTCGACTCTACGTGATAATGAAACGACCTTAAAAATTGTAGAAGAGAATCTGGAGTCTCTAAATGAATGACACTGTAGAAGTGCATTAAGATTATAGATCGTATGACACCAATTTATGCAACATTAAAAAAAATACCAAATACTATAATGGGCCGAGAAGAAAGAGAAATGAACAATGGCAATTAACCAAAAATTGGTTTGTCTAATCCACAAAGTGATCAAAATATAAAATGAGAAGAATAATAATAGAGAGACCGACGAGGAATATTAATTCAAAAGCAAAATATGGTCTTAGGTTAAAATTCATAATCGGAAGAATTTGCATACAATAAAGATAAATAAATCTTCGGCGGTGTCCAAAAAGTTATGTCATCATAAACAAGTCATTTTGCATGGTAACGAGCTAACACACTGGCGAATAAAGGTTGAAAATCTAGTCAATTATGATCTACAAACACAAGAAAAGATTCTGATTTATGGACAATATTTTCAAACTTCAAAGATAAATAAAGTTAACCAAGTTCTTCAAATAAAGAATCTGAAGAAAAATAGGAATAATGAAGAAACGAGCGTAAATAGCGAAAGAGATAAATACGCGAGTAATACAAAAGAGGCTAATAGTCAACCAAAGCAAAACCATAGTACTAAGGCCGAAAAAATTAAGAAGCAAGAAAATTGATAGCTATTGAACATAAAAGCTCTACTTTCGACAATAAAGCTTGAAACAAAGCATTGTACCAGATTATTAAAACGTGAACATGATTGCAGTCCTCTAAAGTCCGGACCACTGTACTGGCCATCACGTAGCCACAAATAATACCTTTATTGTTCCATCAGAAGAAGAAAAAATACTTTCTTCGAAATATGAATTGTATGGCTGTCTTTGATAGTATCTATAGATACTTGATTAGAGTAAAATAAAACCTCGTTTTGATTGATTTGTTTTTGTTTCTTTTTTATATTGGTAACTAGCATGATTTAGGGCCGATTTTTCAATCGTCAGATAACTTTTATCTAAGGAATAAATATTACGGTTTAACATATTTTCTAAACAAAAGCTGTCAAAAAGTCAAACTTATTCCCCAGATAAAAGTTATCTGACGATTGAAAAATCAGCCCTTAATGAAATAACAATTGAAGTGGATATTATGGGCTGTTACATTTAAATTTAAAAAAAAAATAATATTATAAATCTAAAGTAAAAACTAACTATATTTATGTACAAAATACGTACAAAAATACAGTTCGAAATTAAACATATTAAAAGTGTAATTAGGCGACGAAATATATGTCTTCACGTCACTGTCATTTGGGATCGTGCCCAGAAGACGGGCAGCGTTGCCACGTTGGACGCACCCTCTGGTCACATGAAGTGAACATCAGTCTTTGGGCAATTTCCTTGAATAGGAGACGTGCACTCAGACCCCTTTGGACTTGAATAAAACCTTTTGCTGTCTGGTTTTTTGTGTTGTTTAAGAAATTTACTTTAATTCCTGTTTTTAACCAATTTATTCATCGGTCCGATTATCTACCTTCCTTGCCCCTTGCCCAGCACAATGACTCATCAATGCAACATTCAACAAAAGTCTACAATGATAGGCCGACTTGATTGATTGTTAAATTAAAAGCATTCAAGATCGCGACAGGTTGTCATAAGGTCATAAGTGCCAATTTTTATCGGTTACAGCTGACATTTACCTACAAACCATACAAGCCATATAGACAATATACCTATTAGCTAAAATAGTCTGTCATCACGGTCTAGTAATTAAAATAAATAATGAGTGAGCCTTGGAGCAATCAGTTTGAAGCTTAGGGCTACAAGCTATTACATGCGATGATAGACTGTAAATATAATTTTTATAGCTTCATATATTTACAGAACATAAAATTAATATTTGTAGTGATTATTTGTTGTCTTTTTTATGGTGAACTGTAGTGTTTTTTTTAATTACTACGTAAATGGTAAGTTTAATGCTTGTCTGGGGTGTATTAAAAGAGCCTAAGTACGTCTGACGCAGCCTGGGTAGTCAGCTCCGCCACCAAGCTTGCTGACTGACTTATATTTTCACCAAGGCATTTTTTTATTGATTTGACTATCTATCTGTTGGACATACGACTAATTTTATTGACATTTTCTATTTCACGTAGGGACCACTCATTTCATCTACGCAAGAGCACTTGTGATACTAACAATAGCAGTTTATAGCTTACAGTGTCCCCAATCCTATTGTTCACAAAACACTCAAAGTTCAAACTATCGACATTAACATTTTTAATATTCGAACACCGGAAGACATGACGCCTATAGATTTACAACCATCAATTATGATAATAGACTATACTCATCTCGTTTTAACATATATTTGTCTCTTTCTGTTCATTTAGTTTCGGAGATAAATGAATGAGTGTTTGTACATTTTTTGTTAAAAAAAGTCTGACATCGAAATAGCGAAGACTTTTTTAGATAAGTAATGTATTTTTGTTTGTAAAGTGCTCAATATAGTAGGTATTGACCGCTATAGTCTTGTTACTCTGTACAATACGGCCGACGAGGCGATGTATCTTGGCGAGTCTGAAGTTAGCTGATTAGCTGCGCAGCAGACAATTTCGTATCTAAAAGATTGCGCAACCAAACAACTCTTCAAACTCGCCAAGATACGTCGTCGACCGTATTGTATATTACCACAGTGTACCTACTTACTACATACAGTGGGTCAACGCCCATACATTTGACAGGTCATATGAAATGTCAAAATTGGTAACACTTGTCAAAGGGTTGTCACATAAAACAAATTACACAAACTTTGTCAAACAAACGTCCAAATAAATTAACGTTTTATAGAAACAGTGACACGCAAAAAGAAAACCACGCATGCGTAATTTTGACGATTGACAAAATAATGCAAAGATATGTAGCAGCAGTTTCGCCATCTTATCCTGGAATATTCTAACAATATTTAAAACTACAAATTTTGTCGAGGTTACAGTCGCAGTGGCTAACGCTTGCGGGGGTAGGTAAGAGTAATAAATTATTCGCAAGTCTACGATGGAGTCATAGAAAATTACCTACTTATTATTCATGGTTATTACTTCTATGGTTTTCGTGGGTGCTGATGCCGGAAATAAAGCCTAAGTATTCCTCGATAGTAAAGGGCGGTCAAAAAAATTTACCAGTTAAATGAGATTTGCCAGGTAAAACGTGGTCCCTATCTTGGTGTTTGAGAATTGATCTTGTTTTTGTAATCAGCGTCCCTGAAAATCATGGATTTAACACCCATGACGGCTAATTTGAATTTTTTATGGCCGCCATCTTGCATATAGATTTTGACCTCATTTTCGGCATCAGCATCCCCGAAAACCATGGAAATGACACCCATGATGGTTAAATTGAAATTTTAATAGCCGCCATCTTGGAAATGGATTTTGACCTCATTTTCGGCATCAGCATCCCCGAAAACCATGGAAATGACACCCATGATGGTTAAATTGAAATTTTAATAGCCGCCATCTTGGAAATGGATTTTGACCTCATTTTCGGCATCAGCAACCCCGAAAACCATGGAAATGACACCCATGATGGTTAAATTGAAACTTTAATAGCCGCCATCTTGGAAATGGATTTTGACCTCATTTTCGGCATCAGCATCCCCGAAAACCATGGAAATGACACCCATGATGGTTAAATTGAAATTTTAATAGCCGCCATCTTGGAAATGGATTTTGACCTCAATTTCGGCATCAATACCCCCGAAAACCATAAGAATGACACCCGTGACGACGAATTTGACATTTTTGTAGCCGCCATCTTGGATTTCGATTTTGACCTCATTTTCGGCATCCGCACCCCAGAAAACCTTGGATTTGACATCCATGACGACTAATTTACTAATTTTCATGGCCGCCATCTTGGATTTGGATTTTGACGTCATTTTCAGCATCAGTAACCCCGAAAACCGTGGCAATGACTTCTCACAAACAATCATTTGAAATTGTATGTATGCCGCCATCTTGGATTAGTAAACAGACTTTATAATAAAATTCTCGTAATAGGTACACATATATCAATAATAAATTAATATAATTTCTATGAACGATATCATCAAATATGAAATCAAAAAGTGCGAGCCCTGGAATTTATGTCCCGAGTAGCAGTATGGCTACTCGGGACATAACCTCCGCCCCTTCACCCCGCAACCCCCCGCACGATTGCTCTGTGACAATGTTCTACGTTGACCGACTGTAAGGAGTAAGATATAGGTAGACTGTGATATTACTAAGATTTTACTAGACAAAATAGCATAAATTGAATTTAAAAGGGCTAAACAAAAACTGATATCTATTCATCACATACCAGGTTGCCTGGAGACCCATCATTTAACTGGAGACCATTCAGGTCTCGCCAACAACTGCCCGGTTACGTAGAAATGGTCCGCAATACCCTTCTACAAGAAGTCAATAGAAAAAAAGACAAAGAAAGCTTTTAATTGACAGAACAACTACAAGAAGGCATTTATAACCGAACTAGCCAGCTAGTGCCCGCACCTTCGCTTGCGTGAAATTTTGAACCCTGGAACCCGTTAAGTGACGATTTTCCATACAAACTTTCATCCCCTATTTAACTCCCTTAGCGGTTGAATTTCGAAAAATACTTCCTTATTCCTTGTCTACATTATAAAGGGAACCTCTGTGCAATATTTCAGCTTTCTAAGTCCAAGGGTTTGAGCTGGGCGTTGATGAGTCAGTCAGTCAGGACTTTTCTTTTTATTTATATAGATAACTAGCTTTTGCCCGCAGCTTCGCTTGCATGTAATTTTGAACCCGTTAAGTGACAATTTTCCATACAAACTTTCATCCCCTATTTAACTCCCTTAGCGGTTGAATTTCGAAAAATCCTTCCTTATTCCTTGTCTACATTATAAAGGAAACCACTGTGCAAAATTTCAGCTTTCTAGGTCCAAGGGTTTGGGCTGGGCGTTGGTGAGTCAGTCAGTCAGTCAGGACTTTTCATTTATACAAGGTTAGTCGGAAAGGGGCTACTAATCCGCGGTCCACTTAAAGTATCATTGATGACTGTCTTAAAGCAAGTGTTAACATTTCAAAATTCGATTATTTTTAATTCCATGCAAAATGATTATTAAGTGTTTTAGTTTTTTCAAAAAATCTTCATACCTGCTTTAGTTAACGAGTTCAGAAAATCGAGCCGCTAATCCATTAGCCCAAATATGACCTAAAATGTAAACACACCCAACCATAACTGCAGATAAATGGATTTTAGGATATTTTTTATGAAATTTTGAACAGCTATTTCGCTTGAACTATTGACTTTTGGGGAAAGTTGTAGAACAAAAGTTATTCATTATAAAGGGTACTTACTTTAACACCCTTTCGGATTAGTACCCCCTTTCCGACTAACCTTGTATAGATAATAATTTGTAGATTTAAATTCGGAGGGGCTCGTGACTAATTAACAAACGCCCGGATCATGATTTGCAAGGTTAAGCGCTTGTCTTGTTTGGGTGGGTGATCATTCGTTACAGGTCGAAACCTTTCCATACCTCGGAGAGCACGTTAAACCGTCGGTCCCGGGTGTCATACGAATATCTGTGGCGGAACGAGGTATGGTGTTCCTCCAACCAAAGGGAGGATCCTACAACCAGGCGGAGTCTTGTGCCTGGCGGGCTACTGCCCAACGGTTAATGTTGGGCGGTTGTATCTTTTCTGCGTGTTAAATCATGATAGCGCGATGTAGGAACTGTCGATGAGTTGTCGTTAATGTCGCTGTAGTCGTCTACACCACCAGTGTGTTGCGTAGTTCACATGTGGCGTGATAGATGCCGCCACATATCTATGACAGTCGTTACGAATAGTCAGAAGTCCAAAAGTCTGACAATCGGCCTAACCTTAGAATAACGATATTGGCCCAGTAACTAAGTTCCGGAGGTCTGATGGCAGTCGCTCCGCATAAAATACTTGCATTCAGCCGCATCTGAGGGGTTACCATGATCTGTTAGAGCAGGAATGTTTTAATATTATTCCGAGAGTGGGAAAGTAACAGCGTTAGACGGCTCTCTAGCGCCATCTCTTACCCACTCTCGTAATAATATTAAAACATTCCTGCTCTAAGAGATCATGGTAACCCCCCTGGTTAGACTGGCAGCTGACCTCAACTTAGGAAAAGGCTAGGTAGAACAGATTTTAATTCGGTTTCTGACTTCATCAATCTCTCTGGATAACAGGTTAACACGTTCAGTGCCCTCCTGGAGGGCACCCTATAGTCGCATTCGCGATGCCGGGTGCCCTCCTGGAGGGCTCAATTTAATGTAGGGTTTTCTTGGAAAATACACCGTCATGAAACAAGCAAATACCTATTTTATGACGTAGTAGCGTATTTTCACCTAATGCCAAGAACCCTCCTCAAGTGGTCACTCTTAGCGCAAATGTGATGCCGAGGAAAGTTCTGGAAGGTCCACTAGCAATATGTATGGCGGCATGGCATACGAGCTCTATGAAAGGTATGGTGAACTCGAATGTGTTAATGACTTTGATGCAGTACTCATGAAAGTGCTAGCTCAAGAAAAACTTTGTTTCATTCCTTCTCATAAAACTCTAAGAATGCTAATACAAAATAGAAGATTCCAGGGATCAAATCCACGTGTACTAGAGAACCTTCTACTAAGGTCATTAAACCGAACAAAAATCTATCTAAAGGTCACATTTCTACACTAACAGCGACAGGTTGCTAGCGAAACGCCCACTGTCTAATTCATCAGAATTCTTTTTTTTTACAAGACCCAACAAACAAAGAAGATTGGTTATTTTTTACAAACCACGTGTTAGTTAATTAAAACCTCTTTTCAAGTTGTTAACATTCTAATTCTTTTCCAAACCATTTCTAGTTCGTAGTCGTCATTACCAGCTCGAAAACATCATTACCGGTGTTACGCGAGGCATTGCAACCGGTCAACGGTCACGATCTGACCGAGGTCAAGCTATTAATTTTAATCCTGTATAGCTAGTAAGCTTTTCATTAAATCTTGAATACAAAAATTTGGTATTTTTGTATATTTCCTCAAACAGCCTTTGCCTAAGTGAACTATATTTTTTTGCATAACTCTGCAAAGTACAGAGCATAGTGCATACATACACAAAAGACATAAAGCAATTATCCCGGACAGACTAAATGTGGCTGGCGGAGGACCGAATGTTATAGCACAACTAGAGACAGGCTGTGGAAGTAGTATAAAAACAAACCCGATTTTGCATTCATAAAATAAACTAACACTTATAGAATTACAAAAATCGTAGCACAAAACCCACTTACACGTTTAAAATCATTACCCAATTTAAAAAGCCGTAACCGAGTTAAGCACGTCGCTCGTAAGTCATAACTACTCGTAAACCACTATTCAAGAATTGTCTTTTCAGTGAAGTTGCACAAATAAATTTTCTATATTACCTTAACTAACAAAACATTACTATTATTTTACATGGCAAGTGCTAGAACTTAAAATTTATTGAAGTGATCGTCTAGTATATGCTCAATACCCCATCTACGTGATTGATTTTCACTTTGCACCAATTCAAACCTTTTTCTACCCTTCACGAAGAACATTAATCAACTTAACTACCTCTATCTAAAAATCGAAACTGCCTAAAAACATCAATTAACCACTCCAATATTCCACGATATAGGATACGCCTACCCATAAAATCATTACCAGTACAAAAAAGTCATTACCGTGTTACGCGGTACGAGCTCCAACCCGCTCCGCGCGTGCCCGAGTCACGACCCGAACGATCTGATTTTATAACTTTACACGAACCGCGGGTGTAACGCGTAATTGAAGGTTAACGAACAAGTTTTGAATTACGAACACTGGAGATGTTCTTGGTTTAAAATATTAGGTTTGGGATTGGAATTCTTGAGTTCTTTCATTTCTTGTTGATGGGTTTGATCATTGGTGGCACACTAATCAATTTACAAGCTTTAAACCCTATTGAGTCATTAGTCAAAAATCGTCAGTAGCCAAAAACAGCAACGCGTTTATTAACATAATTCACAATTTCGGTACTACGTTACAATGAATATACCACCATTTGATTGAGACAGCTCAAAATATCAGACAAATAAACGCTTACAAGAACTTGGTTGAAATGGATTTTATTGAAAAATCCATGCGGAATACAGAAAGAGGTATTCCGTGCAAAACTGCCATGAATGCCGTAGTCATAGTATTGCCTATAACACCAAATGGTGAATTCTGAATTTCTCCTTTTCTTCTTACGCTTACTTTCCATCAGGATATAGGATTAACCATACCTACAAAAACCACAAACACCTTACATTGTTAACAAAGGACACTGACACGCAATTTAATTATTTCGGAGCTCATAACTCAACGTCACTCCGAACTAACAAACTAAAACAAATGCGAGAGCGCAGCTTCCTTCATTAGCAACTTGTTACACCGAACCACCGAACCTCTTTACAAACTGAATGATTGGCTGAACAGAAAAGGTAACAGTTTATACGGCAAATTAATAAAGCCACAAGACGTGCGTAATAAGGGGCAATTTTGTACTCTGACATGGATCTAAATAAACGTGACGAAATAGAGAATAAACGTGACGAAATAGAGAACTAACATGAAATGTAGTGGATTTGACAAGGTTTTTGACATCTTCCTTCACTTGCAGCGTCGCCATCCACATTCGCCATCATAAAAGAACGTGGATGGTGGCGGTGGCTAAACTTTTGAGCCATGCTGGACTCTTAAATAACTAATATTTTTATGCATCATTTATAAAGGGATCGCAACTATACATGCCTTTTTTCTCATATCGACAAATATCTTTTTATTTTTTTAGACATGTACGATACGTTTTTACAAATGTACTTGTTTCATTTCTATCCTTGATTCAATCAGAGCCATGGACTACTTCACTGCCGATTTATAAAGTAACGATTATTATTATTTTGTTTAAGAAACCAATAGAGGAAAATCAGTAAGGGCAATATATATAGCTAGACGGAAGCCGCTAGAGTAAAAACTACATGGATGACCTGATAAGTTGTGGGGAAAAAAATTTACTATGAATATTTTCATGAGTATTTAATCTTTTTTAGGCCTATTTAAACATCAGTAGTCAATAGTTTGTAAACCCACCCAAATCGTAGGAGCAAAAACAAAGAAGGAAATGATTTTTGTATTATTGACACTTAATCTTTTACCAACCCCGTAGCAGAAAAATAACAAGAAATGCGGGTCTTCCTAACCCAACAACCTGTCAGTCGGTTCTATTTTCAAATCAATCTCCTGTACTCGCAGGACAGTGTGAGTGCGGCGCATCGATCATAGAGCCACGCCCTGAAACCGGCGCGACAACCGGCCGGAGTATAAACTTTTTGAATCAACCTCTTTCGAACGTGGAATTTGTTAATCTGTTTTAAGATTATCTGTGCTTTTGACTGGCTGTATGTCGGGCCAGTTGTTTTTATTAAAACTTTTAAATAATGGAGCTGTTGTTGTTTCATGCGCTACGCTCGAAATAGTTTTGTTTTTATTTTTTAAATTTTAATTAGCAAATAGAAATTAACTAGCAATCTCATTCCTTAGATTTATAGAACTACTACATTTCTTCACTTTCATTTATATCCCTGATTCGATAAAAACATTAAATCGAATATAGGAAATATTCATCAGATTAACTAAAATTTTAGTATTTTAGCCTCAAAGGTCGCATCACTGGGTTGTTGTGACATAACCTCTAGTTCTGACCCCAAGGAAGAAAATACGACAATGTCGCCAGAGAAGAGAGATATATTCTCAATCATAGGTAGTATAAAACAAAGTCGCTTCCCGCTGTCTGTCCCTAAGATTGATGCGGTTTTTTTTAGTAGATAGAGTGATTCAAGAGGAAGGTTTTAAGCTATAAAACGTACACGTGCGAAGCTGGGGCGGGTCGCTATTAAAGAATAATTAAACCAGCATTGGAAAATCTTACCACTTAAGAAAATAATAAAACTGGCAACCCGCGCGCATGGTATCCCACAGGTACGTTTTATAGCTTAAAACCTTCCGGGAAAAATTACATAAATTAAAATGAAAACCGCATCAAAATACATTGAGTACTTCAGAAGAAATTAGTGGACAAATTTTGACAGACGCGAAAAGAGACTTCAATTAAAACTATTTAGAGATTAGAGAAGACTAGAGAAGAGTTATCTCTGGAGGCAAAAAAAGAGGAGACCAAAAAACTGAGGAACCGGGAACAATATTTTGAAGTTTGTTTTTTTTTAAATTAATTAAGTGTTTAAGTTACGGCTAAAAGCAGAATTGCGGTTGTACCTAGGTTTAGCCGGCTACAACTAGGTGCAGCTGAGTCGACGGAACCCCGCACAGCGGCTTCGTTGACTCAGCTTATTTCTGTCTGCAGGGTTTAAAGTAACCTAACACGAAGGGGATGACAGGGGCTTCGTTCGCTCGCTTTGCTCGCTCACTTTAGGCCCCGTCATCCCCCTCGAACCTAACCTATCCACGTCGGGGTGCCTCAAATTACCGAGTCGGCATTAAATAGGCAACACCTAATTTTAACCAACTGCCACCAGCCGCACCTAGTTTTAGCCGGCTAAACCTAGGTGTAACCGCAATTCGGCTTTTAGCCGTAACATATACATACCGAATAGGTATGCTATCCTTAAATAATATGAATGCAGAAGTAAAAAAATCCGGGCTGAAGTTATTAATAAAAATATTATTATAACTTCAAAGAATTTCATTTCTAAGATTATTTCTCATAAAAGCATTTCAACTACTGACACGAACGTATTGAAACAAAAACAAAACACTGGCAATTTAAAAACAGCAGAATTTAAAAAGAGAACAGATGGAATGTTGAAATGAACCGTGCTACCATTCCCAAATACGCTTTCGAAAGTTATAAACAATTTTGAACACTATCTGAATTAAAATAGAATGCATATCCCGTAAAATAATTTTCGCGTTATAAGACGTTTTAATCTCAGATATTAAGTAATTTGGACTTCCGTTTTACATACTCGACGAAATGTAATTTAATCTGTAAGAGAAAGCAATTAAGTCCAAATTCATTTGTAAAGGGATAAACTGTTAAAATTAATTTAGTTTTTTTCTTTACCGACTACTTGTATTGAAAATATCGAAGGTAAAAATGTTAAATATTTTAATAGCTATTCTTATTTTTTGGTAGGAAGTGCGTCATCATCGATCATTTTAGAATATTTAAACAAAACGGAACTATCAAAGAATATTGTAACCATCCACTCTACTGGTAGGCCTTCTCTTGACGACTTCATAATTGTCGTCCATCTCACGCCCTACCTTTTCCTGTTGTTTGTGGGATCATCAGATAAAGACTAGGTATTAAATTAAATAAAACGATTTATTCCATAAACTGGATAGTCAATTACTTTTGCAAGCCAGTTTTTTTTAAACCAGATTCTTCCTCTTGATTCTCTACGATATAGCTGCGATGTATGTGGTACATTTTTGTTCTACATTCGGTTGCATTTACGGTCCACCTGTATTCATTCGGCACAGACAAAGGATCAAATAATTAGTTTCCATTAAATCTAAATTGCTTACGTCCAAAAAGGTGTGATTTACGTATCAAATCTGCAAATCAAATAAAAAAGTCTTCTCATTTATCATTTCGAAGGAAATCACCAAAGGTTTTGACAACCGTTCTCTTCAAATTAGGAACAACGTCACTTTCAATTAGTCTTGATTACGTTTCTTCCTCTTAGTCTTTTCCCAACTATGTTGGGGTCAGCTTCCAGTCTAACCAGACGCGGCTGAAGAACAGTATTTTACACAGAGCGACTGCCATCAGACCTCCGCAAGCCAGGCTTGGTGGTAGGATCTATACGGTCCGCCTGGCTAGCTACCACACCCCCACATTAAAGTTCGGCGCCAAGCAGTTTACTGTTTTCCGTCGTGTGTATGTGAGAACCAGAGGGGTATAGGGTAATCCCTCTATATCTCTGTTACTTGGATTCGTGTGCTCCATCTTAGATCCTGTCTGCGCTTACCATCAGGTGCGACGAGGGTCAAACGCGACTAAGTAATAAAAAAAAGTTACTGGGCAAATGCCGATATCCTAAACTTAGACCGGTTGCCATACCTTTGGGCTTTTGACTACCCGTAACGACTGTCATAGGTCGTGTTTGTATGACACCCGGGACCGACGGCTTAACGTGCTCTCCGAAGCATGGAACGGTCACCCATCCACGGACTGACCGCAGCAAGCGCAGCTTAACCTTGCAAATCGTATGATACTCACGATTATTAATGAGCCACGAGCCCCTCGAGCTCTATAAGCTATATGTAAGGAACTAATTTACCCTAAAACAGTTTTAAATCTTAAAAAGTTTCTCAAAATCCGTAAAATTTCGTAATAATTCCTCCTAATTCATTATTCTACGCGACGGCGCTCAACTTTCTGAAAACATTCTAAAATGGATGTAAATTACGAAAGCAGCCACAATTACTGAATGATCGTCCATTGAGAAGTTACGAGAAACACAAATAAAAGTGAATTTAATACTTTTACGTGCCATTGTTCGTTGTTTATTATAACTTAGCAGTTTGCTCTGTGGAGTAAGTAGAAGTGATGGTTAATTTTTAACGGTTGGCGTCTGTTGGTATTTCGTCTCATCGCTTTTGCTTTAAAACGATAACTACGCCGGGATTTGAAATAATTATTTGTCGTATTATTATCACGATAATAGGGTATTTGACTGAAAAAATCTAATTAATTCGTCAGTTAGATTATCAAAAAATATTTGACCCGTATTTTTTCTTTTGTTACGTATACCAAAATTGACGAAGTTATGTACGACACTTTTAAAATAGGCAAAACGTCACAAGCAAGTACAATTGTTAATTGCTTCTGATGTCACAAACGGACTCTTTCGCGTTTTGTCTTTCCAAATATTCATAGATTTAACAAAAGAAAAAATACATGTCCATTATTTTTCAAAACTCTAACTTGCAATTTATTGATGCTGTCAACATGCCTGTTGTACATACTAGCCCACACTGAACCAAATTGAAGGCACTGACTTCTGAAACTGTTAATTTTATAATACTTATGGTAATTATTTTATTCGTTGACTTCTTCGTTGGTCTAGTGGCCGCAAGCGCGACTGCTGAGCGTGAGGTCTTGGGTTCGATCCCCAGGTCGAGCAGGTTTTTACGTGTGGAAAATCTCAGCAGCAGCCCAGAGTCTGAATTTGTGCCCGGTTGACGGCAATAGGCTCGCCCCCTATTACATGGGACTTTAAAACATAACAGCGAAATAAGGGTGTATTATACACCTCTGCTCAACTCTTCGGAGAATACAGGCGTGATGTTATGTTATTTTATTCGTTTTATTAAAGTTGGTTTTATTTTTTGTACTTTTATTTAACTTACTTCCTAGTATTATGGTATGTCTACACCCGTGCACTTTCATGTTCGTCTTGCGCTTTCAATTCCTCTTGCGTCAAGCGCATGCAATATTGATTGCCATATGACGCATGCAGCTTATCGCTTACACCGGTGCGCCTCGGTCAGTCGTCAGTCGACATACAATAGACGGATTAGCATGCGCTAGGGGCATGCGCTTTTGTTGAACTAGTATTAAGGTATGCGCTATTGCATGCGCTATGGCGCTTCACGTATGCTTCAGACGAAAACGCAAGATGAACATGAAAGCGCACTGGTGTAAACATAGCTTTACGGTAGTAAAGTGTGGTTTCAAAATGGTTTCAGACTTGCCAGATACGGCATAATGTATTTCTTCTAATTTTTTTAAATCGAATTTTATGAATATACTTAAAACTTTTTTTTTTAATCTTCAAATCCTATTTACCTATTCTATTCTACCTTTCTTTCCTGTTCTTTGATCTATTTAGTTAAAATTAAATAACTTAGTAAGGAACCTACCTACTTGTGCAAAACTTAATAGGAACCCTAGGTAGCAATCAAATTAGATATAATTAATAAAAATGTCTAAAGAAGCCAACAATAGCGTTAATTTGTTAGCGTCCATGTTGGCTTCGTAACTAACAAGTACCTTTATTAATAATTGTTTTAATTCAACTAGAAATTTGAAGCACAAAGTCCGCCACGCAGAAGAAACTTCAGACAATAGTCAACAACATGCATAGATACAATAATCATTGTATTTATTGCATTGCGTAACACAAATAAATCTATTTTACAAAACACTATTCTACTTTCCGCATACACTAATTAATCTTTCCGAAACACGCAAAAAATACCAACATAATGATAACTCAGTGCGCGCTACAATGAGGCATAAAATTCTTCATGTCTGGTACTCACAAAAAAGGTTACTTGAAAAAAGCGACCTCTGTTATCGGATAGTAGACCTAAACGCTTTAACATAGAGTAGGATTTTGTATCTGGTAGCGTTTTATTTTGTTTTTTGGCGGTTTAAAAAATGTTGGAGCTGGACGCAGCGCCTCGGGCATGGCACGGGCCGGCCGCACTCTTGCCTAGAAATCTTCACTTCAAATCTGTGCTTAATGATTGCGTACAACTTAAAATTACCTGTCAATATTAACTGTGGGCTATTATTTTTATGATGTAGACTATTTAATTTTAGGTGTAAAGTATAAAATGAATTTTTGTTTAGTTGATTATGAGGCGGATGTCTTTTAAAGTACCATTTAATATTACAATTATCGTGTTTATAATTAATTCAATAACTTAGATACGATTAACGGAAACATAAAACGTTATTCTAAATAACAATATTCAAATTTTTTGCCATGCAATTAAAATGTACGTTAACAAACAGACATACCGTACCTACATTATATTTTTATTTTTTATTATATTATATTGACATTGCAAACTATAGATTAAAAAAACCTACAGACAAACTATAAAAAAATCGTTCGGAATTCAAACAACGGACCTGTTTTATAACATACCCGCTAGAGACCGGACACGTAACTTCTTTTGTACCCCTACGCCTAAATCGCTATAAAATTATACCCACCAATCATATACCAATCTAAATTATGATTGCTCCAGTAACGTTGATGGACGCGCGATGATGATTGGCTTCAATTAACCCGTCATAAGTCAGTTATCTATAAATCAATAGAGCCTTTAAGACGTTTACCTTATTCGGGTATGGGATGGTTCTTGTCTAGATATTGAATTATAAACTTTGTACATACTACTTATATTGAATTTTATGTTGATCGTACTTTAAACCTCAAATTAAATGGCGAAACTCCATAGGGTTATTAACACAATTATATAAAAATACCTAAACTTTAGTTAATTAACCAGACACCTACTGCTCCCCTTCCTTAGCCCTACCCCCTACCTATTACTGCTAGTCCCTACTACTTAATCTCCATAATTAACTAAAATTTAGATTTTTTTATGTTTTCTATTAAAAGTTTCGCCGGTTAAATCAAAGTAACCTATAATAATTAATTAGTTACATGAGATTGTGCTGTTAGTTACTGAATTAAGGCCCGATTTTTCAATCGCCAGATAACTTTTATCTGAGGAATTGACTAAACTGAGGCGGTTTGACATATTCTCTAGGTATAAAAAAACTGTCAAAACGTCAAAATTATTCCTAAGATTTATCAGTTAACTGACGATTGAAAAATAGGCCATGGGCCCTATCTCACTAGGACACCATGGTGGCGCGCGCGGTGGCCGCACCGGTCGCGCCACCAACAAAATGTATGAACCAGCGGTTGCCGGCAACAAAGTTACACAACCAAGCTGACATCTGTACCCCAAGTGTGAGTTTTTTACGTTAGTAATGTAGTTGCGTCACGCCAAAAATGTATGACAGTTTAGGCAGAGCCTCTAGCGGCGAATAGCGTTACTAAAAATTTGTTTGACACATAAATAAGTCATAACATGGTATACTATTCGTTTCGGAAACATATAGTAAACTACCCAACTCACACTTGGGGTACAGGTGAGGTACCCTCTAAACAACTGCATACATTTTGTTGACGGCGCGATTGGTGGCCGCCACCATGGTGTCCTAGTGAGATAGGGCGCTAAGAGTAACAAAAATGTATGTGGTTATAAAACATAATGTTGCTTTCATATTTTTAATTATTTTAACCAATAACGCTGATTAACATTGTAATCTGCATCACTAAGTAAGTGTTTTGTTTTGTTCTAGGTAAGCTGTGAGAAGAAGTTTGTTTATAAAAAACTGACCAATTTTGTGATATTTAGTGAAAAATGACTTTTCGGTGTGTTCCTACTTTTCAAACTGTTTCCAACGATAGCAACGCCACCTGGGTAAGTGTTTAGTACTTTAAACTTTGGTTTTAGCTATTCGATAAAAGATGGCGCTGCTTGCACTAAAAGTAAAAATAAACAGCGGTAATTTAGGTGTTCAAAGTAAGTTATTTCAATAAATTGCCATATTTGGTCATTACGAAAACTAAAATGCCGTCATAATATTTCAATTCGTTGCTAAACCCGTTTTTACATTGTAAAATACAGCGCCATCTATTAGAGAACTGTAGAACCACTATAGAACGTAGTTAACAAACTGAATACTTAGTTACGCTACTCACCACTAGATGTCTTAGCTTGTTTGAAACCTCGAATTATTTTAAAAAAAAACTTTTCTGTAGACAACAGTATATAAAATACTAAAGATTTATCACATTGTAATTGGCATAGGTAATAAATAGTAGGCACATTTGTTTACTACCAACCTAGATTCTGCTTAATCATCACGCAGTAATCATAAAAAGCAATTAACAAGTAACAAATCAACGCCTCATTGTCAGTGCTCAGCCTGCTCAAGCCATTGACACAAGAAGTGCTGTCTTGTTGACATGTCGATGAACTAGTGCTGTGACCTCAACGTTCGCCCACTCACTGTTCAATAAATTGTGGCCAGTATAACTTGACAGCTCACCGCGGCGCTACTTGCAAAGGCAAATGTCAACAACATGTCAAATTCAGTACATTTAAATTTAGCTCTCTTTTCTGCCGCGTGCCAAAATATACTGGATACTCTGTATTGAAGAGACATGCCATCTTGCGCACTTGAAAGTGACCCTGTTATTACCCTGGGAATAAAACTATGGTAAGGATGGGCTACGTGGGCTGAAGATGTTATAACTGTTCTGTTATTTAGGCGTTTATGATTTATTTTCGTATAAATATAATGTTGTTACTTTTCTAAAGTGATGTCTTGTATTAATTAGCGATAAGTCATGTAGGGTGTGGGATGAAATGGTGCGATAAATTTTATAATAATTAGATACCTCAATTCTTTTAATATCTATTTTACGCGAAATCATATCATCATACCTATCTACTTCAACGTTGATTAATAGCTCACTTAATTGACGCTTCTAGCTTTGATAAACTTCTTTAAGTACCTACCTATTAAAGTGTGCGTTTTTAGATTACAAAAACGGCAATAGTTTCCGTGAGCTCTATTTGTCTCTTTTTTATGTGTGTGTAACAGAGATAGACAGATTTTAGCAAGCTCCTGAAAGCTAATGCAGTTTTTGTAATTTATAAAACTGTACTAGGAGTAACTACCTAGGTACCAGCGTTCCCAGACGTCTCGATTTTGGCGGGACGTCCCGATTTTGAAACCAAAATTAAATGTCCCGCACGGGACAGGCTTAGTTCCGGTTTTCGGGGATTACTCGAATTATTTAAAGGTAATTCTTATAAATACCTAACTCTTACCTAATTATATGTTATATTATGGTTCATAATTATATTCCTCTGAAGACTCAACTGCCTAACTATACAGAGTTACCCAGACAGTTAAAGTAACGTATTTTCATTAAAATACATTTTCTAAGGCTATTTGTAGCTAAATGTAGCAACATTTGTCATGTAAACATAATTTAAAACTCAAATAAAAGGATAAGTATTTAAAAACTGCTGATTATATACCTACGTTTTTTTACTATGTCCCGCTTTCGACGAAAAAATCCTGCTGTTTTTCCTCAAAAAGTGTCAAGCTTTGCCAAAAAAAATATCTGGCAACGCTGCTAGGTACTGATATAAAAATGAAACAAAATTACCAAGTTAAAATGATTGATTCCAATGTGTGGCTTTTGAATGTGAATGTGAAATATTATTTTCTATTAAAAGTTAGGTAAAATAAGATAACGCACCTTTTGTGCTGTTCGTAAAACTCGTTGAACTGTTCGTAAAACTCGTTGAACTGTTCGTTCGTAGAACTATTTGTAAAAGATAATTAGGTAGTTCTCGTCTGAGATAATTACAACTTTCCTGTTCATCAAAACGCTCGTCATCGTGCAAGTTGAACATAATTAGGCTTAAAACGCACTAGCGGCTGGCCGCGAATGCGGCGTGTCGTTGCGGCAGGCCGCACATCGATTTTTACATGAAACCGCATGATATCAAGCGACGCACTGATTTGCGGCCAGCCGTCAACCACTGCGGCGCGGCACACCACATCGCGGCTGGCCGCTAGTGCGTTTTAAGCCTTAGGAGGCAATGGACAAGTAGGTAGGTCTTCTTCGCATTCTACTTCCGCACCAAATTCAAGCCAAATCTAATCCGTCCAGCCCCCTGATTCAGAACGACTCAATTATTCCGTTTTCGATCGATTCTATTTGTCAGTTGTCGAAAGATTCGGTAATCTATCTCTTTTTCTCTCGGTACGAGAATCGTAGACGGAACGAGATAAAAAACCGAATCGGTCGACAACTGCTTACTGAAAAAGTTTTGAACACAGATCGAGGATCAAACATCCAAAACATTCATCTCGCAACAATCTCTCTCGGTAGATAATAATATCACGTTTAATTAATCATATTTCGTTCATTGATATCGCATCGTAACTGCAAGTGAAGTGCATAATATCCAGTCGGCAGATACAGTTGCACTGACTGTGTCCCACGGTGTTCCTTCTGACCCTTTGCCGGGGTCGCGGGATTCGCAGCTCCATGCACCGCAACTTCGGCGGACCTCTTCTGACGCGCACGGGACACATGCGCGCCGCCTTCTCGGGCCTGTTACTGTACGGGCGACGGGCCCCTAACCCGTCGCCCGCAGGCGACACACTAGGGTGGCCGGAGATCGTCGCTCGCCAATAACTACCTGGTTACGTGGAAACGGTCCCCAAGGACCATCTACAGCAATAAAATAGAAAAATAAAAACGAATGTAGCTCCCTCTGAAGAGAAAGTTCAAAGTTAAACAGCAAATCAATCAGTTAGCCATACAAAACAGATAGCAACATGATATCACTGCAGTAGTAAGATTTTATCATCTGTGCCACTAATAACATCGATAAAGACAATGCCCATGCCGCTGCCGCCCGCCGAGAAAAACCCTGTTAGTACAAATGCCAGCACATCCCGATCTGTCAAACTTTTCCAATCAACCTTGAACCTAATGCTTTCGTGATAAAGATGAAAATCTATTAAAGAAATTTGACAGATTATAATAACTTTATGTGCTGGCGTCTGTACACTTAGAATAAGTATGCTTTAGTACTTATTCTAAGTCTGTACATGAATCTATGTTCAATATGAAGGAACCATAACAATAAAAAAAACTACTATATGATTTAATACAAAAAAGGTTCTAAATGCGATAGACTGTGGAAGAATATTTTTAGAGGGTGTCCATACCTAAGTTCATACTGAGTCTTAAGACTAGTTTTGACAGGACCAGTAGCTGGCGGACAGTGAAGGACAGTTTATTGTCTGGCAGCTACTGGGTCCGTGAAAACAAAGTTGAGCCAGTACTGAACAGTCAGTTGATGTCGGACCTCAAAAAAATTTGTTTCTACTGTCCACTGACCTTCCCCCACTCCCACAAGGACAGCTACTGGGTTGTCACTCGCTCCATACGAACGCAACTTTAGAAAAGTTCTGCCTAGCCTTTCGCCAAATATGTTGGGTTCAGCTTCTAGTCTAACCAGATGCGGATGAATACCAGTATTTTACACGGAGCGACTGTCATCAGACCTCCACAACCCAGTTACTGGGCAATGCTGATATCACAAGGTTAGAACGGTTATCAGATTTTCGGGCTTCTGACTACCCGTGACAACTGTCATAGGTATTCGTATGACACGGAGGGATTTCGATTCGTCACGAACGGGACGAACTGAGTCTTAGAAAATAAATACTTATTTAAATTATTTTTGACCAAATTTTTAGCTGAAACTTTTCGCATCCATACAATTTTTACCAAAACTCATTAAATTACTTTTTTAAACTACACTTTTTTTAAATAAAAAGCTTTCAAAAAAAGCTTAGTACCCTATCCATTCAATTCCCGGCAACAAACTAAAACCATTCATAAAATCAACGATCTTCGAAACTCATCAAAACCTTCATAAACCAAACTTTCATCACTACAACTTGTCATCAAAATGCGTACGCGCAAACGAAAATAATTTCACGCACGCACACATAAACGCACACGTGTCAACACACGCACCTCTCACTCACACACGTGTAAGCTTACAATCAAACCTGATATGAGAGGAACAATGATACATATTCGCGGCGAAGAGCGAGAAGGAGCTTTTTGGACAGTATATGGTTGGATTTCAGATAATATGGTATCATGATGATTCATCAATAAAGATGACTTGCTACATTGTATGGGATTAGTTAGGAACAATTTCATATATTATGCTAGGTTGTAAATGTAAAGTCTATTTAAGCCTTATACTTTTCAAATTCGGTTACTGACAATTGACGACAGTTTTGAGTACCGTATCTACAGCCAACAGGGGCCTAATTCTCCTAAAATAAATTTTTGCCAAACGCAATCGAACCACAACCGTCAGTCAGTTTTTGTTTTCGAAAACTTTCAAAATGATTGATTTCGTTTTTTGTGTCAAACAATTCGACAGCTTTTGAAATTGAGAACTGTCTGAATGAACGGTTCGGCTTTGGTTCGGTTGTGATTTATCAAGATTTATTTTAGGAGAATTAGGCCCCAGTAATCCTATCGAAAATCGTTTGAAAATGTCACTTCTGTGACAGTCAAGTCGAGTGAGCTTTCAAGCTTCATTCGAATTTACACTATAAAGATTTTTTTCAGTTAGGATAGGATAACACATTTGGTGCAGTCGCTAAACGATTGGCTTCTGCGGTACGGGTCACGGTTTCGATTCCAGCCGGAACAAATGTTTGTATGGAGGATAAATAGTTGTTCCAGGTCTGGGCGTTTGTGCATATGAGATTTGTATCCGTAAACGCACCCACGAGACAGGAGAGATCCTAGGGTGAGGCTACGTTTTTTTTTTAAGAAAAACTACTGTTTGTTGCGTTCCTGGGCGGCATTGAACCCGGTAAATGGAAATAGGAGCATCACCTATCTATATCATAGAACTCATGACGTCAAATGCGAACTTTTAAAGTACAACAGTATACCTCTGCCTACGCTAATGGCTGGCATTGTAAATTATGTTATGCTAAGTTATTCAAATTACTAAACAAAAAATAGTCTACTAAACCATTGACTCAATTCAATTATGCACACAATTAGTCCACGTCTGCTCGTCGCTAACTAATTCATCATCAGTTATTAAATGTTAATGTATTTCTTGATCTGCATACTTACGATGGTCTGTGGCACTCCCCGTCTTTATCACGGCTACGTCTCGCGGCGCGCGCGAACCACTCCATGTGATAGCCGCGGGCCGCGACCGACTGCTCACGTGGGCCCGCCCGAACACGCGCCAACGTTCGAAATTTAACTTTTGGAATTTCGAATTAGAGAACAATTTAAAACTTTTTGACAGTGATTGTTTTTTTTTTTAAGTTTGTTTTTTTATTAATCTTTGAGTGTCAGATCTTGTAGTGTTTAATTTTTATGATTGTGGACAGTGTGACATTATATTAAAGTGGATTTTTCGTTCAATTGATAAAGTTATTAACTGCAGGAGAATTGGGTATACCAACCCAGAGGTAATCACATATTGGTCAGGCAATTTCCTATACCATCAATAATAACGGGGCAAGTAAACAATAACATTATTTGATGTAAGACAGAGACAGGCATACACAGAAGAGCGGGACAAAAGAAAATCATCGATCTAAGAAAATAGAATTCTCATACG
Source organism: Amphipyra tragopoginis (assembly GCA_905220435.1). Taxonomy (NCBI): domain Eukaryota; kingdom Metazoa; phylum Arthropoda; class Insecta; order Lepidoptera; family Noctuidae; genus Amphipyra; species Amphipyra tragopoginis. The sequence goes on from HG992011.1 coordinate 12,104,982, forward strand.
AAATGTAATGGCGGTACAATAATCGTGTAAAAGTTCACGATAGTTGCCCAACGTGAGGCGGTAACAATGCAATATCGCCAGCCTATATAGATCTTGTACAAATCGATTTGTGTATACTTGGTGTACTGAAATTAGAGGTCCCTGTAATCTGGCCGGTTATAGCGGTCATCTTGGTCGATAGATAATGATCTGTCGATGATTTACGCCGCGTTAAACCGACAATGGCACGAGATAACCCCCAGCCGCTGTGTACAATGTGACCAATTAGAAACGCGGAACATTCGCCACGATGACTAAAATGAACGGCATCAACCTGCCCGATATGACCGACCGAGATCTTACAGTCGACGACATATTCAACGAAAATTTCAATTTAAAAAGAAAGAAACCACATATCGATTACGTAGACAACAAAAAACCAAACATATCCGAAGATTCGGATACTCTAAAATTCGGAAACAACAACAATATAATCGATAAAATAGAACCCCCACAAAATTTGAAGAGGAAATCTAAAAGCTTCGTAGACAACTATGATATCGATAAGATCGTGCAATCGAACATGATAATCGATAAGGAATCGAGTAAAGTTAGATTGGAAATGAGGCAGTGTGGTAATGATTTGGAATACAAAACAAACGGGCATGTTGGTAATGACATGAACGATGTTGGATCTGTGTCTATGGACGGGAATGACTATGCCATGAAGAATGGTAATGATATTAGAATGGAGGGTGCAGATGATAAGATGTTGAACAATAATGAAGGTGATTACAATATAAACGGGAATGACGAACATGGAAATGATGTAAGTAGTATAGTTATAGTAATTTCAACAGGTTAAAAGGAAAATACATCGTGGAAATAAAGACCTACATACGTAATTATTCTATACCCTTATTATGTTCAGATACCTTATAGAACTAAGTAATTTTGATGCAAACAAGAATAGATGTAGGCACCTGTTTCTTCGTTGACATTTAGAAGCCAATATGTCAAGCTTGTTTCAGCTAAAAGATGACAGTCTATTGTTAGATTAAGCTTTGTTTAACACATCAAATCCACCACACTTTCCATAGAGCTCATACATACATATTGCTAGTGGACCTTCCAGGAGTGTCCTCGAAATTACATTTGCGCTAAGATTAAACCCTTGAGGAGGGTTCTTGGCATTAGGTTAAAAACCGTGTCATAAAACACGCTAGCATGTAATAAAGTAGTATTTTCAGAGGGCCTTGTTACTTGTTTTTTAACGGTGTATTTTCTAAGGAAATCCTACATTTAAAATGAGTCCTCCTGGAGGGGGCACCCGACACTGAGAGTGTTAAAAAGCCAGTCATGCATAACGTGACCATACGTCCCGATTTAGGCGGGACAGTCCCGCTTTTGAGCTATTTGTCCCGTGTTGTCCCCAAAAACTTAGAAATGTCCCGCTCTGAAAAAATCCGTGGCAAAGAATTCAATATAAATCAGGCAAATATTTATTAATCGCATCAGAAAACATTTTGATAACATCAACAAGTCATACCAACATATCACATATTCATACCTAAAAACCAAACCTAGTAATTATTTAAAAGCAAATTGCTCATCAGAAAAATATAGAACCAACCACCAGACAACAAAAAATTTGTTCCTTCAGTATTTTTTACAAATAAACTTTTTAACCTTCCATAAATGTATTATATTCTTATAAAAATATTAAAGTTACACATCACATCATCATGCACCATCATGCACTCATTATTAACCGCAGGAATAGTTCTTTCGTCATAATTTAGGGAGTTTGTTTTTCGTGGTATGACTGCACCATCAATCGTAAAGCCGTAGCACGTGGATCTACGACCTCAATTGTGGTTTCAGCGACTTAAATTGGTTGCCAATAATGCGCTGTGGGGTGTGGCTATGTGAATCATTGTTCTGTAACGTAATGATCTCGGTCAGTCTTTCCTCCTATCCTTTTCTTTTAAATATGCTCCCTAAGCACGAAGTCCGTGGTTTCGGCCTTAGTAGTAACGAGCGTTTCCTACTCCCTATCACCTACGGACATACGATTATTTCGGGGCCCGAACTAAGAATGAATGACAACACGATTTGACAGTTGTCCCTACTACCGATGTGTTTTTGCCCGTCCGAAAAGTTGAACTTGGCACTTGTTTTGTTCATTCCTACGTTTCGGGCTACTTTCGGACGGGCGACTACCTTCGTTGACGGAATTAGGGAGTAGGCCCCCAGATGCGGCTGAATACTACAGTATTTTACACGGAGCGAGTGTCATCAAGCCTTCGCAACCCAGTTACTAGGCAATAGTCGCACTCGAGGATTCTATTTTTTTTTCTTTTTTTTTATACAGGGTGTTAAAGAATTCGTGTAATTCCTTAAAACCACATGATCTACTACTGGCGTAGACAGGCCCCGCACGGGATTTAGCTTGATTAAAAATAAAAATTCTTTTTTTTTCATGCGGCTTTGTTATCGATCGTATCTAAACCACCTAATAAGGATTCAGTAAAAAAATAAGAATTTATTTTTTTGCAAAAAAAATGTTTATTTAGGTGAACATTTCGATGCCACGCATAAATTAATGAAAGCACGGCGACACGGCTGGCAGGCACGACTAACGCGATATCGCTCTTTGCAGTCGGATAACACAAGGCTCTAAAATGACTCAGAAATAGAAAATCAAGATTTTTTTTCGTTTTTTTTTAGTTGGTTTTCTAAAATTCCCATTTAGGGTTAATCTGTGTCACCAGTAGATCATGTGGTTTGAAGGAATTACACGAATTCGTTAACACCCTGTATATATCCTTGCCCCACACTAGTATTTCTCCTGTATCGTGGGTGCGTTTACAGACACAAATCTCACATACACAAACGCTCAGACCCGAAACAACCATCTGTAGGCCGTACAAATTTTTGTTCCGTGCGGGAATCGAACCCACGACCCGTAGCGCAGAAGCCAATCGCTTAGCCACTGCACCAGACGTGTCGTCAAGCACAGAGTATTAAGAAACTAGATTGAAGCTATAAGAGAATAGCTCGAGTCGTGATTAAAAAATTTGCCAGTCAGCAAGGCTGGTAGCGGGGCTGACTGCCCAGGAAGCTCCGAACGTACCAAAATATCGTCACTATTAAAGGTATTTACGATAGAACTGGGACCCATCTAACTGATACAATTCCTAACTCAACTCTTGCAAAACGTCTCCAATGGATTCCGTCGCATGTCATGTACAATATGAAGAAAATGATGTGGTAGATATGCTCGCCAAACAAGCGTGTGTTGATGGTGTTCCCATGAATATTACCCCACTGTATTCGGACTATTTCGGAAAGGCAAAAACAAAGTGTTTAGATCTTTGGCAGGAGTATTTCGATGAAAGATCAAAAGAAAAGGGGATATGGTACCGAACTATCCAGCCAGAGATTTCTCGGGTTCCGTGGATTGATTGTGATCTTAACAAAAACTTAATGACTATAGCTTTAAGACTTCGTTCCGGACATATTCCATCAAATAAGTTTTATTATTTAATGAAAAAAGTTTCGTCACCAAATTGTGATTTATGTGGAGTGGTTGATGATGTCCTTCATGTCTTGATGGAGTGTGCCCGGAATGAAAATACTAGGATAAATATTTTTGGACCGTTTAAAATAAATTACATTGGCATTTGTAACACCATTCTTGCTTTTCCAGTGTCCGATAAATCAAAACTGTTGTGCAAATTAGTGGTAAGTAGATCGTAAGTTAGTGATAAGTAACGTATTTATAAGTTATCAATTATTATTTTTTCCCGCACTGGGCGATGTGGTCGCTAAGCGACAAAGCCCTGTAAGTACAGTAAAAAAAAAAAAAAACTCTTGCAAAACACTTCACTTTCATTTGACGCAAAGGGTTCAGTTTTGTGACGATAACATTTTAAGCGCAGACTGCCCGATAGAACATAATTCATATACGAAGCAGAAAATATGTAACTCACAATCGCCCGTGCCCGTCTCGTTTACATTAAAGCGTAAATAATTCGTCATGATTCGATATCGAACGCGATAAGATGCCGAAATTCCTACAATACTCGGCTAATTCCGACAATAGTCTACTAATTCCAACAATAGTCGCCTAAACGCCGTTAGTCGATCACAATGGAGTTACAGAGTGGAAATAATCGCGATCTCTATATGGTTGTTGCGGTAAAAATTATGGATAAAATTCTTATTATTTTTTAATTTTCATGGATGAACTAGGACCTAACTTAAAGCTGTTTTCTCCTTTTTTTAGTTATTGATTACTGACTTTTACCCGCGGCTTCGCTCGCGTTAAAAAACTCTTAACACACTACTAAAGTTTTTGTAATAATTCAATCATGATTCGAAAGACACGTGGCGCCATCTATTATCGTTATTATTGTTTTCCTCGGGAACAGTACTTTTTTTCGAGATGAAAGGTACCCTATGTCCGTTTCTGTAGACCTGACAACGTAAGTATATGCAAAATTTCAGGATGATCGGTTCACTGGTTTAGGAGTGAAAAGGTGACAAAAAAACAAATTTACTTTCGCATTTATGAGTTAAGGATGCAATAAACTCTAATATGATACTATACTCTATAGCAAACGAGTAGAATTCAAATTACAACACATACACACATCAAAAGTGTCTAGGGATCAACATATATTTTTGCAATAACTTTTCTCCTGATTGATATTAATTAAAATTTTCTTTAAGGATTCATCAAATAAAGTGTTTTCGTTTGTCACAGTAACGATAAACCAAGTCACCTTTGCATTAATAAAGAAATTTGCCATTTTCCTAATAAAGGGATTTTTGACATTTGAACCACTAACACAAAAGTTCGAAAAAAAGACTGAAATAACAGTTTTCTTTAAAATTTTATTGGGTAACTTAAACAATTAATAATCCGTGTTTCTACCGCGAACACTAACAACACAAGAACATCGGTTTGGCATACTCAAAATGAGTTCATCCAAATCACGCTGTGGAATGGCCGCCCATGTTCGTTGCAACAACAAAAAAAGGTCTTCTTGCGACTGGATACCCTCCATATTCGGCAGAGCTCTTCTCTGTAGCATATCCCATGCATGCTCAATCGGGTTCAAGTCTGGCGACTGAGCAGGCCAGGGCAGGACATTGATGTTAGCTGCGGCGAGAGTCTGTCTTACAACTCTTGCGGTGTGCGGTCGTGCATTATCATGCATTAACTGAAATAAGGGACCGATTTGCGCTTGTAGAGGAACGATGACGTCTGATACAATCGTCTCAGCATAAATTTGAGCGTTGAGGTTGCCTCTGATCCAAATCAACTCAGTTCTTCCGCCGATCCAAATACCCGCCCATACCATGATGGTTCCACCACTATAAGGATGGACTTCCTGGCAGGATTTTAATCGCTGTTGGCGTCCAGGGGTTCTCCAGTGTCGTATACGTCTTGTATCCGGTCTCATACCAAAACGAGACTCATCAGAAAAGCACACGAAACGCCATTGTTCTTCTGCCCAATTTCTGTGTCCAAGAGCCCATTGATATCGAATCCTACGATTGTGCATTGCTATAGGTGGTACCCGTAGCGGTCTTCGGGAATGAAGGTTCACTTCATGCAAGCGGTTTCTGACTGTTTGGTCGCTAATTAAGTTCCCTGAAGAGTGATGAAGCCTCACGGCTAACATCATGGCGGTTATTGTTGGAGCTCTTCGAGTTAAGATTTGAATGTATCGGTCTTGTCTCCGTGTGGTGCAGCGATACCGTCCTCCATGGCGCTCAGCCACGGTACCAGTGCTTCGGTAACGTGTCCAAAGTCGACTGATAACACTCTGACTTGTATTCAGAGCTAAAGCCACAGTACGTTGCCGGGAACCAGCTTCTATCATTCCCACGGCTCTGAGCATTTCTTCCCTGCTTAAATGACGTCGCCGCTCCATAATAACGTTGGTTTTAATCAGTAGTAGGGAAACAGTAGCACTAATAATGTCTTCAATGCGTTGTATGTTTTTATAGGGAAAATATTGACAGCTGATTTTCATCTTTTACTCGAATTTGATTCACAGTTCCTGATTCAAATTATGAAATGCACCAAAAAGGATCCATATAAATTTATAAAATCATAAATTTATTACAAAGCCACATCTCAATCTCAAGAAATCCGCATAAAAATGCTTGATCCCTAGACACTTTTGATGTGTGTATTTAGCCAGCGCCAGCAACACCCTTGCTCTTAGAACAACATTTATAATGTTTCGTTGGCGTTGGCCATACAGAAACCATAGACGGAACCTCCCGCCTTTTTAATTTATTTTTTTCTTAACGATACTCTTGCCGGCCAGCCGCAAACAACACAAAACTTATTATAACAGTACTTATTCTGATGCACTTGCCGCTGCAGTGAACTCGACACGTGCTGGCTCACACGCTCGACCTTACAGAACGTGTGGAAGGCTTATTATTAAAGAAATAAAGATAATGGAATAAAACAGCAACGCTTTACAGCCTACTTACCAACACAACCAGCATCCGAATTGTGTATCAAATTCGTAATTTCAATATCTTTCATTTTGACAATTCAATAATATTCATTGCGTGGTACATAGATGTGGAGAAGTCGAATTGTTAATACATACGTTACTAAGGAAATTGTGGATCTGATAAAATTAAAGCAATAGCAATTACGAGTGTTTTGCTCAATAAGGATGTTGATGGGGCTACACATTTCAGTTTTCAAATCAGGGGCCTACTCCCTAAGTCCGTCAACGAAGTTAGTCTTCCGTCCGTAAGTAGCCCGAAATGTAGAAGTGAAAAAAACAAGTGTCAAGTTCAACTTTTCGGAAGGGGAAAAACACATCGGTAGTAGGGACAACTGTCAAATCGTGTTGTCATTCATTCTTAGTTCGGGCCCCAAAATAATCGTATGTCCGTAGATGATAGGGAGTAGGATACGCTCGTAACTAAGGCCGAAGCAACGAACTTCATGCTTAGGAAGTAGACCCCCAGTTGTGGCAGTATTTATTCACATTAATCTGGCGTCACATTCAAATCAAAACGCGTGAAGCTATAATCAAAGTACATTCAAGCTGAAACCGTCATTCTATTGATTTTAATTGTCATTTAGACATAGCCGAAGGCGTATCTGGAAGAGAGTACAATATGCGAGAAATTCTACTTTTTTTAAATGTCAAAATATAATGAATCTATGTCAAATAAACACTTCAATCGCAACGAAGCTCAAGTCAAGAGGTAAGTGCTAACTGACCAAGTCAAAGGTGGCTTCAACTAGGTCACAGCAACCACGCAGACCTAAGGTTATAGGGTACATGAACCATTAGCAAATTGAACATTATAGCCCATTATAGGCTTCAATTATGATGTGCCAGCTTTATGAACAGTAAATGAAGTTCCTGGAGCTAAAGATGGTTTTATGTGCTATTATTTGTTTCACAATTTATAGGAGAATATGTTGTTATTAGTTGTAATGGATATTGGTTGTTGTAAGTCAGGAATGTCCTTTCGTTTATGTTGTAAACCCTGATGCGGATAAATAGTCCTGCAGAAATTGCTCTAAGGGGCCATCTATAAGTTACGTCACACGTTAAGGGGGGGGGGGGGGGGGGGGGGGCATTGTGTGACAAGGGGCGGGAGGGGTCCTAAATTTCGTGACGTCACATTTCAAAAACAACGTTACAGGGCTTGTTTTTTTTTTTAACACCAAGGAACGCTGTATACAAGGTTAGTCGGAAACGGGGCACTAATCCGTGGTCCACTTAAAGTATCACTGATGACAATGCAGAATTATTTTTAGTATAGTTTTTTCAAAAAGTCTTCATCTCTGATTTAGTTACGAATTCAGAAAATGGAGCTTCTAATCCAGGACTTAAAATGAGGATAGATTGATTTTAGCATACTTTTATGAAATCTTTGAACAGCTATTTCTCTCAAACTATTGATTTTTGGGGAAAGTTGTCGAACAAAAGTTATTCATTATTACGGGTACTTTATCAACCTTTTGGATTGATACACCCTTTGCGACTAACCTTGTAAATTACTCAATAATTTTTAAACAGAAAATAATAAAGCTTACGTAATTAATTTATAAAATTTCTCACTCTATTCCTATCTCCTAACCAATTAAAGACGCAAAAGTGCGAAACCCATTAGAGCTTGAAGACACAGCAAAAGTGCGAACTACCGCACCTATAAACTCTAACACACTCAAATATACATCCATTTTAACACACGTCCGAGTTGATATATTGTTTATAGTAGCATTCGGAGTTCTTTAACCTTTACCACAAGTAAATGTGTCAGGCTCGCCGGTTGACGGTACACTTTTTGCTTCAAGAAACCAGAATACAATGAGCCTTGTGCTCAAGTGGAAGCGATTGATATGTCGTGTTTAAATACTATAGTGTTTCACGGTGTGGAATTGATGGACATGATGGTGCTATGCGAGTTGTCGAATTTACATAAACTGGAGTTGTTCTTGCAGAATTTGCAGAAATGCACGTGCTTAAATCTTGAAATTCACCCGTACTATTCTCCCTTGTTTTTATTAATAATCTTGGAAGACAGACAGACAGAAGAAGATTCTTTATTGTTTGGTACATTACATGACCGTTTTGAAAGGTTCTTCCTATCACCAGATTAGTCAGTGTACGTCATGGACCCTTACGGATAAAATTTAAAAGAAATACAACCAGTCTTTACTTTCTTCGTAACCTTAAAATGTTTTGAATATAATCTTATCTCTCTTTGTTATCAAGCAAATTCGCGGTGTCCATTTTGTTTGATATGCAAAAGTGGTTCTACGCTGAGCTGTTCCCTTATTAAACTCTGGTTTCAGGAGGTTTATGTGAAGCAACTCGATAGTCGTAACCTAGATTTTCAGCGTAGGCAACAGACTGCAACAATTCCCAGTTCCTATATAGTACTTGGCTAACACTGAGACTCGTGTAACCAAAAACGAACGTTGTAGACGCTTTTAACCTTAGTAACTCGCAAATAAAATGGCCATTTTTATAGAAACTGCATTCTAATTTTGCAAAATACTCGTAATTGCTTTGGATTTCATTTTGAACGTATGTATTATCAATCCGACTTCTCCACAACTATGTTCCACGCAATGAATATTGTTGTATTGTCAAAATAAAAGCTATTGAAATTACGAATGTGATACGTTATTCAGATATTAACTGACATTACAGTTAATTGCAATACTACCATTCCATTGGTTAGCAATTCGTTGTTATTGGAACCACGACAATGTACCCACCCACGTATTGTCACACATTGTGTCCTATTGCTAAGTGCATTGGTCTATCACAGACATTGACCAACATAGCAGACGTACAAAAAAAACATAGTCACAAAAACTAATGTAGACGCACAGTCTATGAAATAGTCTAGACTTTAATGATGCCATTATCCTAGGATAATCTTGTAGATATGAATTCATTATTTGCAGGCAGTTTGGATTGCTGTATAACAAATCGTTGCTCCAAAGTTTCGGCTGGAATTCTGAAGCGGTGATTTTTGTTTGTGTTTGTATTATATCACTAACATAGTCTTTAAGTAAATATTGTATTGTTACTAATCCTTATATGAGTCTTAGATACTCGAAATAAACTTTATTATTATTATTATTATCTTGTATCTCTTTGGACATCACGGCTCATCTTCCGTGCGAAAGATGTCCGGTCCTTTGGAAGGCATACACGGGGACACAGGTCCAACGCGCAGAGGCCCCTTTGAGAGCTTTAATCTAAAATGGGGTGGGGCACCAACCCGGGACTATCCACGGCTGCACTATTGGAGTACAGTCATGGACCGTCCCAGGTGGGTGCAAGACTATTGTAAAATATGGTGAAAAATATCTGGTCTATGGGAAGGGGTGTTAGGTGGACTAGATAACTTCTATTGCCGGAAGAAAACGGCGTCTGCCTTTCAACATTTAAAATTGAAGTGTTGGCAGACGGTGACTCGCCAGCTCACTAGCTGAGCCCCCTGAAAAGCCGCCAGTACATAGGCGAAGGGGGCAACAGACGTGTGAGCGGCTAGAGGTGTAGAGAGGTGTGGCCCCGGTTTCGCCGTCGCGGGTCTAAGAGACCCGGAGTGGGTTTCCCCGCTATTACGCCTTTAGACACTTCCACCCCCGAGCATATGGCTCTGGCGGCCCCCCTCTGGCCGGCCGATAAAGGCAAGACAGAGTTGAGAATCCTGCGGGCACTCTTGGGGTTCCACTCCAGCCAGCCAATAAAGGCAACCTGGAGACGAGGCCCTGACCGACTCTCTGAGGCAATAAGGTACGCAGTGTCGCCACTCACCAACAGCTCGCCACAAGCTGCCCTGCGGTTTGTAAGCTTTTCAGTAGACCACATGATACATTTTTTATTATATGATGGGGTTGTAGAAAGCTAGTCTAATGTTATTATTATTATTATAATTTTGTATAATCTATGTTTTTGCTGACACTTATTTTTAGTTAATAAGACTGCATGAAAGTAATAAAAAAAACAGTAGAAATTATTGTTTGTGGTATTAAAATAAGTAACTTAATTTAGTTGTTTGAATCTGAAGATTAATATGCTTGTTTTGTATAGAGGGGTGGACAGCAGTTCTATCCATTATTACACTGTTAAAACCTTGATTTTATAGGAGCTGATATGTTTCATATATTTCAACTGTGGCTGAAAACCAGTGCTTCTACAGCTCTGCTCTGTGCATGTGCTACATTAATCTGCTGAGCAATGGCTGATTTGCACGGATGTGACGCATACTTTGAGTTTATTTTCTCTGGAATTTATTTTAATTTTTTTGGTACTTATTAAAATATTTGGATCTTGAGGCGACACTCAGGACGAAAATAAATTACTTTTCGTTCTTTTTTTTAAATCGGTGTGTCTCCATATAGCGTAAGATGTCTTTCCTCATCACATAATTTAATTAAATATGAACCAAATCTAAGATGACATAGAAAATGCTATCGTAGTGACTAGTGACCGTCTTATCCGAGCGACCCTTAAATCAGAACTTTCATAGAGCCTTCTAACAATCATCATTATGGTTTTCAACTTCACTACTCTCAGACTTTCAGCACTTACTATGTCCACTACCTGTCATTCTCATAGTACGATTTGTACCCAAGAGCCCGTACCTTCATATATGTACACTAATGGTCAAATACTTAAACGGTACTCAATTCTCGTGCTGTCACTCTCACTTTAAAGTGAAGTGACAGTGACAGCATGAAATCAACAGCAACTTAAAATTGAGTAGCGTTTGAGTATTTGATCATTAGGGCCTGCTTCACAATCATCGGATAACTCTTATTTTGGAAATTTTGGAGGTTGGTAGATTTCTTATAGAAAAACTTTTAGACTACTATATTAATCTCTCAGGGTGAACAGACGGTTGTGAAACATGCAGTGTCTTATCTAAGGGGCTAGCCATAGGGAGCAAATTAGACCGCTCAATACATATACACCGTGGGCCCGAGGTACCCGAAAAATTTTAACCACGCCTTTCCGATGGTATTATGAGTCAAATGTTATATCAACGAAAGTACAATTCAGTCATTTTAGTTTTATTGTTTTTTTTTGTTTTTCGGTACTTAATAAACAAATTAAGTACCTGCTCTTCCTTGTAAACAATACCTTAGGTTGAACTGGCAACATTTATAAATTTTCGTTTGAGTGGATAAGAAACTTCTCACTTCACAACCCTCCCCGTCAAATAAGACAAACGGCGAGAGGGGTATGGTGCGACAAAAGTCGCAACGCCGCGCCGCGTTCATAGGACTTATTACCATAGATATTTCTCGATTTGTGAATTTCCGTAAATAATGATTATCTCGAAAATTAAGCTTTATTCAACAAACTATATCCTAGCTTTTCTTCTCCAATTAGGCATCGGAATCGAAGGTTAAAATCTTTCGGGTACCTCGGGCCCACGGTGCACCACACTTTTTATAGAGCTCACACGCAATGCCGCTATGCATATTGCTGGTGGACCTTCCAGAAGGGTCCTCGACATTACGTTTGCGCTAAGAGGGAACCCTCGGGGAGGATTCTTGGTTTAAAACCGTGTCAGAAAACACGCTACTACGTAGTAAAATAATACTTTCAGGGGGTCTAGTTACTTGTTTTGTGACGGTGAACTTTCTAAGAAAAACCTACATTTAAAATTAGCCCTGCATGAGTGCACCCGGTATCGCAAACGCGACTAGAAGGTAGTACGGGCTCTGAACGTTTTACAATATGCTTAACAAAGAATTAAACGCAAACCAATGAAAAAAAATTCGTTAAGTACAGATTTTTTAACAAAATTCTAAATTAAATACCTTTTTTTACCTTGGTTTTTTTTGGGCGCTATTTTGCCCCTTCCCTGGGCGCTCACAACCCTGGCTATGACACAGGAAACAGGTCATTACTTCATGGCTATTACATTCATTACGAATGATTCCTTCAACTCATCTCACTCCGTCAGTATTACTAATGGTCAGTTTTAGCACAGACCTAGTAACGCTGGTCATGTGAGTTGTATGACACCCACGCGCACACCTCTAGTTTATAATTTCACAACAGGTAGACTACTATTTATTTTCGAAACTCATTTTTATAACGAACGCCTTTTCGGGTGATGACTGTGTCCAGGTGTAGACAGCGATGGTCTGTCAACACGACAATCACTAATTACAGCGATAAATGAGTAAGTACGTATCTAATCAACTTCATCTGTTTCGAAAGATTTCAAGCTTATTTGGAAAAAGCTAGATTAACGTGAGGAAACCTGCACAACTGAGAGGGCTCCATAAAATTCTCGATGGTGTGTGTAATCCACGAACCGGCACCAGGCCAGCGTGGTGGAGTAAAGCCTGAACTCTTCTCATTCTGAGATGAAGCCCGTCGCCAACAGTGCGAGAGTAATGGACTCATTATATTATGTAGATTAACTACGGAAAATAAAGAAATACTTTTGAATAAAGGAAATAAAAAGAAGAGTATAAAATTGGCCCTTATATTTATGATTTCTGTACTTTAATTTTCCATGTTTCACTTCAAAAGTCGATAAGCTTATGGTTTACACTTCCAACCCAAATAATGGTAATTATCATTCAATATAAATAATTAAGGACGACTGTCCTTAATTATTTAATTCTTCTGATGAGGAGAGGCCTCTAACTGCATAGGTAGACGTTGTGACGAATAGTTCGATCGAGGTTGAGGTGTGGCCAAGATTGGCCCCAGTATATTGAACACACGTAGTAGGACTCCGCTACTGAATGTCGAAGTTTGAAATGTCGACGTATGTTAGTTCTAAAGTACAGGATCTCGATGTACGCCAGTTCGAAAGTTCACTGGAGCGAAGTATGCAAGGCCGACGTATCGTTAGTTAGAAAGTATACGAGTGCGATGTACGCCAGTTCGAAATTACCCTTATACGAAGTATGAAATGCCTCCGTACTGTTACTGGTACTCCTACAACATTATAATGGCTTATTATTTTCCAGGTGACTAATAACTTAAAAGGCGACTAAGTGTTTGCAACTAATAAAATGAGGCGAGGAGCTATAAATAATGACTTGGCGACTAATAATGTTAGCAGGGTGGTTAAGGGGAATCTCGACATGGATAGGTTAGGTTCGAAGGGGATGACGGGGGCTAGAGTGAGCGAGCGAAGCGAGCGAACGAAGCCCCCGTCATCCCCTTCGTGTTAGGTTACTTTAAACCCTGCAGACAGAAATAGGAGCCCCGCACAGCGGGGCTCCGTTGACTTAAGCTCCTTCATGTAGCTGCCAACCTATTATTTTTGCTACCCGTTTTAATTATTTTTAAAACCCCCTGCCTGCTTAAAATGCTACTTCACTGTAGCTGCCAACCTATTATTTTTGCTACCCATTTTAATTATTTTTAAAACCCTAAATCAGATTAGTTTGTCGCCGCGTTAAATACATGCCCATTATAATTAGCAAAGGAGGATGGGCGTTTTGGTACTCATGTCCAATCAAAATGAATTTACCATCGTTGGATAGCTCATCAAAATCGGTCAAGCGAAAGCGGCGATATGATTTTTTTAAATTCTATTTCGAACTGAATATCCAGTATCTTCTGAAGACTATAGGTATTTCAGAACGGACAATTGATACGGGTTTGTTGCCATAGTAGTTTTTTGTACTCTTGAAAAGAGCTATCCAACGATGGTAAATTCATTTTGATTGGACATGAGTACCAAAACGCCCATCCACCTTTGCTAATTATAATGTTGTAGGAGTACCAGTAACAGTACGGAGGCATTTCATACTTCGTATAAGGGTAATTTCGAACTGGCGTACATCGCACTCGTATACTTTCTAACTAACGATACGTCGGCCTTGCATACTTCGCTCCAGTGAACTTTCGAACTGGCGTACATCGAGATCCTGTACTTTAGAACTAACATACGTCGACATTTCAAACTTCGACATTCAGTAGCGGAGTCACGTAGTAGGGGTAATTGCAATGATTAGGCAATTCAGACTTCCTAGAAACAGATATTTAGTTCTGCTTGAAAGTTCAGTTAGATCTGGCAGGTAATGTTAGGTGTTGCCAAAAAAGAAAACGGAAAAAACCACAAGTCTTGTTTATGCGATTTAGATTATGTTTACTGTAAACTTAATTGGATAGTTGGGATTTTTTGCCATGTCAACATTATACCTTTTATTTTGAAATAGGTATATCGCAGGAAAAACAAAGAATGAAGAATTTAAATCCTACATTTTTAAGAGCCATCTCTCATGACATAGCAAGTTTTTAATAGCTAAAAGAGCAGCCTGTAAAGAGAAGCCACATTTATCGCTTTTTTTTCAGTTCGTTATTTGGAGTTTACAATTTCCTAGATCATCTCTATCTTTAAATAGTATAAATTGAAGTCGTCTGTGTGTTTGTCCGCTTACTTCTTTTAAACTACTCAATTGATTTTGATGCGGTTTTCATATTAATTTAGGTAATTTCTTCCGGAAGATTTTAGGATATAAAACGAATCTGAGCGACGCCGGGGTCGGGTCGCTAGTTAAATTTATAAGTAATGAAATACAAAGAGTAGAGGAAGACCAAAGAAGCGATGGATAGATAATATAAAAGATGATATGACTAGAAAAAGGGTGACTGCAATGACGGCTAGTTATGGAAGAAAAACACAAGTTGCGCCGACACCAAATGAGTTAGGATAAGGACAGGAGATTTTCCGTGTGGTGCAGGACATAAAGAATAGCATTACCCCATCTCTTCCCGTGGGTGTCGTAAAAGGCGACTAAGAGATTCACTAGAGGACGGGCAGCAGCGTTCTCTGAGTATTTTAACAACCATACTGCGATCGCAAACCCGCCTGCCAAGCGTGATGATTATGGCAAACCCCTCCTATTGGGGGAGGCCTATGTCCAGCAATGGACGTCTTCTGGCTGAATCATCAAGGACAAGAGGATGATGATAAAAAATACGCACTTGGAATTGCAATCATCAGGTTTGTTATCCAGTTTATAACAAAAAATCTGCAAAGCTACAACGTACGATAGGTCTAAAATAACATACATTGAAATTCTATTCAATATAACAGGCACTTTGATAAAATCTCTAATGATTCTATCAAAGCAACGTTTATAAATGATTAACGTCATCATTCCCTTGGGACAGTGAACTCCGCAGTATTTTCATAAGTGAGTAAGTAATGAGAAACATAGTTAGTGGTACTACACAGCGTCCGAGACCGGTCAACAGTAACATACCTTCAGAATACACACCTATTGTGTTTTTTTAAGTTTTTATACGTATCGCCTGATAGCCCGATCAATACACAGATGAGATACAGAAGTGTAAATTAATATTGTAAGGGATAGGGCTGTCCAAATCACGGCCCGCGCGTGCCCCGTGTTTGTACGGCCCCCGAAATGACAGATTAAATATTTTTACAGTTCGGACAACGTAATAGGCCCGATTTAACGTTTGCTATAAAGCACAAAATAAATGTGTACGGAAGTTGTACGCCTTCAATCTTAAAGAAAGTCGCCTTTTAATTTATCTGCACATAGCGCACCCATGATAAAATTAAACTAAACGCCACGCATTGGAGTAATTATTATTAGTGTTGACATTACTCCTAGTATTTTGACAGGTGTCAAATCGGGCTTCTTAGATTGTCGCGAGTGTTAGTATTTAAATTTTCTAACTCAAAGCCTATCACAGTCCACTGCTGAACATAAGTCTCACCCAAGTTGCCCAACAACACTGTTTTATGAATTGAGAAACGATTTACTACTGTTATTTCCAAAAACCATTCTACTGTAGTAGATCTCAACACCAGATGTTTTCCAAAGCAATGCAAAACCAAAAAGACAAAATATAAACTCAGCTACTAAATAGAATGACTCCTGTCGCTCAAACGTCTATCTGTCATATGATTGAGATCTTCGCGGCTTTCGATCGTTAGCAAGCGCGCGTTTTTATTTATTGTTTTAGATAAATACGTGATAACTGATAACAAATACATTAGCCTATTAGAACCTACTTGGAGGCCGTAATGTACTTTTTTATAGTATGAGGACTGCCAGGTGAGGCCCCACAGGAAATACCAGTGCCCAAACCGATAAATAGAAAAAAAAAATGTCTTATGAAGACAGGATTACAACAGACTTTCCAGCATCCACCTATGCATTAACAATATCATACGTCATAAATACAGTTTTAATATTTTTTTAACCTAAATTAATAGATACAATACACTTAAATCAAAAAAAAAAACAAAGTAAAAACAAAGAAAAATTATATCCTAGACTAAACTACCAATATAAACTAAAAGAGTGCATCAAAATATTCCTCCGCATCGCTGTCCACTGGAAACGTGCCCAGAAGACTGGCAGCGTTGCCACGTTGTATGGCAACGCTAATTCTCTGGCCGAAAAACAACCCAGCCATCTGGTCACGTGAAGTGTCGGCCAGTCTTCTTCCTATTTCCTTAAAAGGAGACGCGCACTCGGACCCCATGACCCGAACGTTTCCACCCCAAAACGGCTCAAAGTCATAGTTTCCTATGATGTTGCTATATTTGCGCCGTTTGAGGGTCTCCACAGCCGCGGCCAGCCCGCCGAGCTAGAAAGATGGGATAGAGCAAGGCTGTCGGACACAAGTCGCGTCCCACACCAGAGGCCTACCCATCTTCCATGGTAACAACGTCATGTCTCATTTGTTAGTATTTATATTGGTTGGTGTATGTAACTAAACTAGGACACTTTTTTCGTGAATTTTGCACTTACTATTTTGGTCTATATATTTCTACGTGAATGTTTACCGCGCATTTTATAAATGAAACAAGTTTCGAAAATGCGAGACGCAAAACGGTCTAAGCTAATTGTTTCATAATTCCTCTAAATTACTGAATCAATTTGACATTCAACAGAATTGTCCGTGTGGTGCTGGACGTAAAGAATAACACTACCCCATCTCTTCCCATGGGTGTCGTAAAAGGCGAATAAGGGATTCACTGGAGGATGGGCAGCAGCGTTCTCTGAGTATTTTAAAAACCATACTGCCATCGCCAACCCGCCTGCCAAGTGTAAAAAGAGAAAACTGCGCCTAGTCCCCATCGGCCCTGCTAGCCCTGGTCATTTTTGGGGAGGCCTATGTCCAGCAATGGACATCTTTCGGCTGAATGATGACTGAATCTAGGGATAACTTCGCTTATTTTGGTATCCATTATTGCTAAGCATCAGAATCTTCTGCTTTTAAAAGTCCTATATTCATGCCCTAAGAAGGACACTGTCCCTGTCTCTAGGTTGGAACCTGGGGGCCTACTCCCTAAGTCCGTCAACGAAGTTAGTCGCCCGTCCGAAAGTAGCCCGAAACGTAGAAGTGAACAAAACAAGTATCAAGTTCAACTTTTCGGACGGGCAAAAAACATCGGTAGTGGGGACAGCTGTCAAATCGTGTTGTCATTCATTCTTAGTTTGGGCCCCGAAATAATCGTATGTCCGTAGGTGATAGGGAGTAGGAAACGCTCGTAACTAAGGCTGAATCCACGGACTTCGTGCTTAGGGAGTAGACCCCCAGGATTGTCATTGTTAATAATGGTCTGAGATTTGCTCCTTATTGCTTTTCTGTCTACCTTTTGGGACATCCCTACGTCTTAAATAGATGTTTTTATTCTATCTATATAATTATACGAACTTAACCTACTCCCTACTCCTCATTCTACAATGTCATCACGGAGTATTCCCGTTATCCCCATTGCCCGTGTCCCCATTAATGGGGACAGCGGGATTTGAATAAAATAATCAAAAATTGTTCCCGTTGTCCCCATTGCTCTATCCCCATTGATGGGGACAGCGGGATTTGAATAAAATAATCAAAAACTGTTCCCGTTATCCCCATTGCTTTGTATTATGCCTACATGTACAATACTATAGTTTGTGAGTAAAACGAACCTAAGTAAATGTTTCAAAAATAATAATCAGAACATCAAACTAAATTTACCAGATAACTATTTGTGACTTTCTAAGGAAAGCACCGGTGCTGCGATGTCGTTATAAAAGCACTGGTAACATTGTTTATATTTTGCGAAACTCTCATTGGATCGTTCCAAAGTCTGTTTAAAATAACGGTTTGATTAGTTTTGAAGTGAGTTGAACGTGGTGAATGGTAACGTTTTGTTTATAAATTAAAACGTAAGTATCAAAATATGGGGTATTCCACTAAACGCACCAACGATGGAACAGAGAGAAGAGCATGAAAGAATACGTATTAAATGATATCGATAGACGTTTTAAGATTAACTTTCCTAAAACTACCAGGAAAACAGAAATGAACTGGAAGTAGCTGCTTATGCGATACTACTTAGCTCACTAATGGTTGAAGTACACGCATTTACTTAGGTTCGTTTTACTCACAAACTATAGTATTGTACCTGTAGGTATAATACAAAGCAATGGGGATAACGGGAACAGTTTTTGATTATTTTATTCAAATCCCGCTGTCCCCATCAATGGGGATAGAGCAATGGGGACAACGGGAACAATTTTTGATTATTTTATTCAAATCCCGCTGTCCCCATTAATGGGGACACGGGCAATGGGGATAACGGGAATACTCCGTCATCACTTGCCGACGCAACTTCTCATTACAAAGGCTCTACCAAATGATTTATTTTTACATGATATTTATTTCTACATACATTCTTGACATTATAATGTTAATAGCAACTAGCGATTGTTCTGCGACCATCGCGCAACAGTTGCCCGATTATAACATAATTTATTTCCCTCCCACGCGGTGTCTAGCTGTCTAGAATGCAATAAGTTTATTTGAATACGAATAAGTTATTTCGTCATAACGATTAATCAAATTGAATCGATAGTTCTTTATTTTTTGCACTAGTTATTTAGTCCAATTGTCTGAAGAGTAAATATGGATATTATGAACTGAACTTATGACCTATGGATCGTTTAGTCTCATCTGCATTCAATATTTAGCTATTCAATAATGTCTTATTATACAGGGTGTAAACGAATTCGTGCAATTCCTTCAAACCACATAATCTATCAATGTTATATCAATGTAAAAAAATACAGGGTGTACCTGTATTTTTTTACATGAATGGTTTTGTTCACAATGCACGCCTATTGATTGGCTCACCTACTCTAATGTAGCGTACAAACCTAGTTCGCAGCTGGAACGTTCGTCATTTGTTCAATTTGATCAAACTTTGTGTAGAGCAAATCCGGTTTCATTCGGTTTTCGGCACTCGTTAGCTACGTGTGTACGCTGCATAAGGCGAATCTCTAAATTATTAATCCCGCGCTGCGAAAAACCACCTCAATCATTTTCACTCGCTTTGAATCACTCTCCTATAGTGTGCACGTGCTACATGAAAATAGCACATGCTGTAAGGTACGCCAGTTAGCAAGGTTGGTAGCGGAGCTGACTGCCCAAGGAGCTAATAACGTCCATATTTGGTGATCATATTTCGTTCATTAATATCGCATCGTAACTGCAAGTTGACTAGACATCCAGTCGCCAGTTGTCACGCAGTATCGTCAAACTGCATTTGACAGTTGCAGTTGCGGTTCGTCATAAATCCGTTTCCAGTATGAATGAAATATAATTCATCAAATGTGACATAGTTACATCGTCACTCGTGGAGACTCCAATAAAATGCATCCAAAATATTAATTTATTTTCATGTTCATTAGTAACGAATTGATGCAAAATCTAGACCAAATAATATAAAATATTGCAGTATTTTGTGACATGCGTAAACTTAAATACACTAATTGCCAAACATTGCTAATTAATTCAATCTAGGTAAATAACTGTTCCATGTCCATCAAAATGAATTAAATTACCGATTTCACATAACTTGTTGATCAAGTTTGTCAATTTTCTAAAAAATGTTTAATTACACATTACAGCTTCCTGTTTGCCAAAGAACTCGCTGTGTCGCAAAATTTTGGCAATAACTAGATTAATTTGGCGCTCATTAACAGAATACTGTTATTTCGTAATCATCTTGTTTTATGTTTAATTTACTTATTTGGGGTAATCACTATAAACGGTTTCATTAGTATCTGAGGAATAGTTCTGTCTCGTAAATATTTGGATCGTAATTGCGGGTCGAAATGGAATGAGAGTAGGTATTATTCCGAAGCTACCGTTGAGCATGAAATGCAGATGTTAATTTTCTCATTTCGACAAACATACATACATATGTATGTATGTATGTTTTTACCCTTTTATGTAAGTACATAGCCTTTTTCCCATGGGGGTAGGCAGAAACTGTAGAACGCCACATGCTACGATCCTTACATACTTTTTTCGCTTCGTCCACAAACGAAGGGCCAAAAACCGGTAATGTCACTTTTTTGTTTAATCTATGCTTATCGTCACGATTTAGGTCACGATCCTTGTCTATTGTAGTTATATTTTCATTCACTCGTTTCTGCTAAAAACCAGTCGGTATAAAACCAGAAAATTGGAAAAAAAACAGACTTGCCAATCTTTTAGTGCGTTTTTCTCTGAAAGAATAAATTTGGACTATCCCGGTTTTTGGCTGTACCCTTCTATTTAGTCCGCGAACTCGTACTCAGGGGGACTACTCTCTAAGCACGAAATCCGTGGTTTCGGCCTTAGTTACGAGCGTTTCCTATTCCCTATCACCTACGGACATACGATTATTTCGGGGCCCGAACTAAGAATGAATGACAACACGATTTGTTGATGTGTTTTTGCCCGTCCGAAAAGTTGAACTTAACATTTGTTTGATTCACTCCTACGTTTCGGGCTACTTTCAGTCGGGCGACTAACTTCGTTGACAGACTTAGGGAGTAGGCCCCCTGGCCAGCGTGGTAGACTAAGGCCAGAATTCTTCATCATTCTGAGAAAATCCCTGTGCCCAACAGTGGACTACTATAATCTGAGCTTGATTGCTAAATTGTATAAAACACTATAAAAATGAAACATGTCTTTAGAATAAACTCTCAATCACCGTAATTATAGACACAATAGATAAGACAATTAAGTGTCGTCCTGGGACGACGGGCAGTACGCAACCGTTTAAATAAGTAATTAGAGGAGAGCATTAAAGTTACATAATTATTAAATTGCTGGAACCAAAAACCGCATTACCGAACGGTTAAGGAAAATGTCGCGAATAAACTTTGAAGCACTTTCTAGAAAAGGTATGGCTAGAGGTGAACAAGTATGACGTCACTAAGCATTCAACGATGTAAGTGTCAAATCAGAATTTGAAAAGTGTCTAATGTAACACAATTTATGTCTATGACTTTGAGCCGTTTGGGGTGGAAACGCTCGGGTCATGGGGTCCGAGTGCGCGTCTCCTTTTTAAGGAAATAGGAAGAAGACTGGCCGACACTTCACGTGACCAGAGGGCTGGCTTGTTATTCGGCCAAAGAATCAGCGTTGCCATACAACGTGGCAACGCTGCCAGCCTTCTGGGCACGCTTCCAGTCGACAGCGATGCGGAGGAATATTTTGATGCACTCTTCTAGTTTATATTAGTAGTTTAGTCTAGGATATAATTATTCTTTGTTTTTACTTTAGATTTAGTTTCGATTTACATTGTATTAATTTATGTATCAAACAATAATTTTGATGATAGTTTAAATCATAAGCTTCAATCAACTAGGCTTGCTTACTAACTTGCTTATAGCTCCTAACTACTCACTGATAGCTCTATTCGAAATTAAAAAACAATAAAATGTAATTGGTTAGTAATTAAATTAATGAACGAACGTTAACTTGCTCGAACTTGGACCAGTAGGGCTGGTGTTCCGTAGACGCGGGCCTGCGGACGGCGAACGTTGGGTGGCTCGCCGTCCGATCAGAACCAGGCCCGGGTCGACGCGTTGTGTTCCACGCGCGCCTCAAAGAGATGTCAGCTTAGTAGATGGGGCCCGCTAGGGCCAGTGCCTGCCAGGGTTGCGGAATTTGTTCGAAAGAGTTACTGCGGCCCTGCATGCTTATTCTCAACCATCGGAAACTGCCCTTTCCGAATCCGATCGGAAAGTATCCGAAAGTGCCCTCTAAACTCTATTCACAAATCCGAAATCGAAAACTTTTGACAGTTCTATTCGGAAAGAAGACGCCAATTCACGGAAACTAATCCGAGAGCTATTTGTGGTCGGAAAGCACTCGATTTTAAATAAAACAAAACAATTTATGCTGGGATGAATTAAAAACTGTTTAATAACTATATTTTAAGGAATGTTAATCATTTTAAGCTTTAATTGAGCTAAGTTTACCTATTTTATAACAAGTTTTAAGAATGTTTTGGCCGCCGCTTTTAAATGCTCGATTTATCAAAGTATACTTAATTTTAGGTGGTTGCTTAGACACACGTAAGTAATAATGAGTTTGTGTTAACCCATTTCTACAAAATCGAATTATACTCAACTACGTTTTACATAATAATATGAAAAAATTAATAACAAGAAATTATACGACACTGATAACATTTTTACATTAATTTTTCTGGACCATCACACGCTAGAGTTTTGTTCGGTGATCACACTGAACTTCACACGTTTTCGGTTGATAATTTGATTGAATATTTATCAATAATTAAATGAATACGGCATTTTTGTTTATTTACATTGTCTATTTCCCCGTTTGGTTTGACAGATTATAAAAGTTGTTTTTTTACAAAGCATGTTTTGAAATAAGGAAACGATCGCATAAATTAGATATTATTTTATAAAAAAAAATATGAAATTTATGTATTAATGTGTATTGTATAGTTGCACATAAGATTATTTGCGAAATACATAGTAATAGTATTATATTTACTACGTTAACATTTTCTACCACAGTAATCTATTTTCTACCATTGCGTAGCATACACCGTAAACACACCTTCCAAAAACCATTCACGGATTCGGAAACTCCCTTCCGATAGGAACCGTGAATAAAGTTTTGTAATCCATCGGATCGGGAATCAATCCGTCGGATACTTTCCGTTCGGATACGGAAACTCATCCGATGGTTGAGAATAAGCATGCTGGAACGTAAAGGGCATTAGGGGGAACACGGATGGGTTTTAGTCAGTAAGAGTCTGACACTCCCTTCCGCTCCCCCCTAAGCGGAAGGAGACATGATGATTTCCCATCCATAAAAAAGGGCTGGTGTTTCACAACATTAATTCTTTAGTTAAACAATAGTTTATCCGAAAAAATTAGTAGAATTTTAGGTAAACAGTTGTTTATGCAGATAATTAATGTTAACCCAGGCTCAATACAAAAGCCATGACCAATCAATTCGGTTTATCGCAGTTCACAGCTGGACTCAAGTCTCTTCTTATTTCTGTTACAACACCCATTTCTTCACCTTGCTTATCGTCTTCCCCAGCACCTCAATAGGGCAATTCTACTAACAAAA
The DNA here is from genome assembly GCA_905220435.1 of Amphipyra tragopoginis. NCBI lineage: Eukaryota > Metazoa > Arthropoda > Insecta > Lepidoptera > Noctuidae > Amphipyra > Amphipyra tragopoginis. Next base: position 12,128,891 of record HG992011.1, read on the forward strand.
TTGTTGCCAAAACCTCAAACGAACTACAACCGTCTGTCAGTTTTCGTTTACAAAAGCTCTCAAAATGTTTGGTTTTGTATTCGTCGTCTAACAATTTCACAGTTTTTGTAAACGAAAATTGTCTGATTTGACGGTTCTGGGGGTCTACTCCCTAAGTTCATCAACGAAGTTAGTCGTCCGTCCGAAAGTATCCTGAAACGTAGGAGTGAACAAAACAGGTGTAAAGTTCAACTTTTCAGACGGGCAAAAACACATCGGTAGTAGGACAACTGTCAAATCGTGTTGTCATTCATTCTTAGTTCAGGCCCTCGAATAATCGTATGTTCGTAGGTGATAGGGAGTAGGAAACGCTCGTAACTAAGGCCGAAACCACGGACTTCGTGCTTAGGGAGTAGACCCCCTGCTTCGGTTCGCTTGCGAGTGATCAACGTTTCTCATAGTAGAATTGTTTCCCAGATTCCTAGACTGTACGTGTACAGTGACAAATGTCACGAATTCCGTCGAGTAACTCAAGTAATGTGTCACTTTTGTCTGTCTAGGTTTAAAATAAAATTCTATGCTTCTCCCACATACGATCAATTGCATAACTCCTTAATAGTTTTATCGTCTCATATAAACCAAAAGCTATAAATCTAATCGCAACGTATTGTTTGTCGGTATGTTTGTCACACCAGTTTTATCATTTAATTGGCACCCAAGCAGTGGCGTAATTAGTTACACTTTTTACAAAGACTCTGGACTTGAGAACATTTTGTAAAAGATGAGGGCCGAGACGGCCGGCCTGAGCAATTTTTTTGTCAAACCACTAACGAACTACAACACCCAGTCAGTTTTCGTTTAGAAAAACTGACAAAATGCATAATTTTATTTTTATTGTCGAACAATTTGACAGTTTTTGTAAACGAAAACTGTCTGTATGAACAGTTCGGCTTTGATTCGATTAATCAACATTTCTGTTAGTAAAATTGGGCCCCAGCTGTTATAGGTCATGGATTAAATTGACTGAAGGATAAGAAAAAAAAATCTAGATGATAGGTGTTGATTTGACCAAAACTTTATTTTTAATTAAAGACTACTTGAAGTAATTCTATAAAACATATTAACAAGCAGACTATAAACAAAGTTAGCTTCTTGTTCGTGCACAACTGTTTAGCTAGCATTAAGTACTTACATAACTTTCTAGCGAAAAATAAACGTTCATATTATTTATTATTATACAACATGTAACAGAAATAACGCAAACACTCAAACATCCCAATTAGAATATTCAATTATAATCAAAATATGTACTTTGATATTTTATTTTCATGTGCTAAGACTCAATTTTCTTTAGCCCAATTAAAATAAAGATACAAAAAAAAACATTAAAAATGGCTGAAATCGATTCGATAGCCGATTCTTAAGACACAACTTTCAGGGTTTGCTTTTATTACGTTTCAAGTTGTATTTATTTGCACATTTGCCTATATTAATCCATCCATCCGTATCAAAAACTAAAAGTATCTGCAGTCTTCAAGAAAATGTGTTTATTTTTATTACAATTTCTAAAATATTCCAATTTGGTGGAAGCTCGCCACATTATATTTCCCAAGTTTCGACTCTCAGTGGTCTCACCTCATACAAATTTCGACAGTCGTTACGTATTCCTCATACACATACATACATACAAGCCATACTTGTTTATACTTATAGAAAGTTGCTCCCAAATCAGCCCGCTTGTCAACATTACTCAATACACAAACCGAGATAGATTACAATCAGGAAACTGGATGTCACATGCAATTTCATCTTTATAACCATTGACATAAAGCTCATATAAGTTTTTATCGTATGTAAAATAAGTGTGTCGTTACCTTTGATTGGGACACTCGCGGTTTTTTGGGATTTGATTTGAATATAATATAGTGCACAATAAGATTGAAGATGGTGATTAGAAGTTTGGTTTAATTTTCGACTTTTATTTTTTGTAGCCAGTTTGTAGACATATGATATTACTAGCTTTTGCCCGCAGCTTCGCTTGCGTTAATTAAGCTCAAAAAAACTCTTAACACACTACTAAAGTTTCTATAACAATATAATTCAATCGTGATTCGAAAGACACGTGGCGCAATCTATGAAAGTTATTGTTGTTTTCCTCGGGAACAGTACTTTTTTTGGGGATGAAAGGTACCCTATGTCTATTTCTGTACACCTGACAACGTATATGCAAAATTTGAGGATGATTGGTCCATTGGTTTAGGCGTGAAAAGGTAACAAACAAACAAACTTACTTTCGCATTTATAATATTAGTTAGGATTGGTGTTTACCTGAGTAATTTTAATGTATCATTTACAATACTGTGAAGGCAGATGTAATAAAAACATAATATCACGCCTGTTTTCCTGAAAGGGCTGGGCAGAGGTCTATAGTACCCTTATCGCCAATATGTTTTAAGTCCCATGTAATAGGGGGCGAGCTTATTGCCATCAATCGGGCACATACTCAGACTCCGGGCTGTTGTTACTGAGAAATTTCACACGGAAAAACCCAATTGCACTTTACCTGAACTGGGGATCGAAATCAGGACCTCACGCTCAGAAGTCGTAGGTACTTGCTACCGCTAGAACAACGAAGCAGATAGAACACACACAAATACTTTGATTAAAAAAACATTTACTGGTGCTTCTTTTCATAGGAAGTAAATGATGTATTTTTAAGCATAATTTTTCCTTATACTCCTTATTTTAAGTAATTTTAATATTCAGACTGCAACGAGAAATATAACTGAAATATAAAATACAAAAAATGAATCAATAAACTTGATGTAAAAACATCAGGACAAAAAATTACATAAAATGTCACCTTTACGATCCCGCCCAAGATAAAGTCAACGAAAGGATTGTTAATGGTCAACGAATTCAATTTTAATTCATAACATAAGTTGTTAAGTAGAACACGACCTTTTGCTAGCTGAAAATATTCCCCATCGATAACATGGCAATCTGACGTCCACAGCAAACAATCCAAAGATATAACTGTGTCCAAAGATACTTCTCCCATCGCATATCTTCAAGAAAGTGTTAATTTAACAGTGCTCCTAATGCCTAAGCCACATTCCGTTGGCCAGGCAGTTTGCCCACGCAGCCATCAGAATCAGCTGACCACAATGGGCGGGCGCGCAGAATCAATCACGCACTTCCAAGAACATAACGGTTGCCAGTGCGCCGCCGCGCGCCTTTTTACTTTCTTTATTGCGTTCCTTTTTCGAAATTTCGTAATTAAGACCTTTTTTGTGAACCGAAAAATATTTTGTTAAGAACGCGCTTTATTTCCTCGCGGGTTGATTTACCGCGCTATTTTGATCGTGCCCTTTTGGTGTATGAGTATTTTAATTACATAATTTAAAATAGGTGGTTTTCGGGTTATGTCCTGGAGCCCAATTTTCCAAAAAGAAATCTTGATAAATCGCAACCGACCGAACGTTCATTCAGACACTTTTCAATTTCAAAAACTGTCATTTTATTTGACACAAAAAACAAAACCATCAATTTTGACAGTTTTCGTAAACAACAACTGACTGACGTCTGTGGTTCGTTTGCGTTTGGCAAAAAAATTATTAGTCGAATTGACCACTTTTATAATCTTTGAAATATTTTGTTAGTTGAATTTGTTTCGTCTTTGAACTGTCTCTTTTTTCCCAAAAATTATAATAACTACAAATTACTCTTTCACTTACAAAATACAAAGTGCCTATTATTTTTTATGAATCATAGCCGTCTTTTAACATTAAATTGAACTGTAATCTAGATCTGATCATGATTGAGAAGATATAATCTACGACCACAACTTTTTTCGGCTATAATAAACGTCATCTATAATTATGTAGGTATTATCATTGCGGGAAAGTTTCCTTCTCAGGGGGCCTACTCCCTAAGTCCGTCAACGAAGTTAGTCGTCCGTCCGAAAGTAACCCGAAACGTAGGAGTGAACAAGTGTCAAGTTAAATTTTTCGGACGGGCAAAAACACATCGGTAGTAGGGACAACTGTCAAATCGTGTTGTCATTCATTCTTAGTTCGGGCCCCGAAATAATCGTATGTCCGTAGGTGATAGGGAGTAGGAAACGCTCGTAACTAAGGCCGAAACCACGGACTTCATGCTTAGGGAGTAGACCCCCTATAACTTTTGGTTCATCGTCATCATTCAGCCGAAAGACGTCCACTGCTGGACATAGGCCTTACTCTTGGTGGTATGATCTATACGGTCCGCCTGGCTAGCTACCACCCTCACATTAAAGTCCGGCGCCAAGTAGTTTACTGTGTTCCGTCGTGTGTATGTGAGAGTCAGGGCATAGGGGAATCTCTCTATATCTCTGTTACTTGGATTCGTGTGCTCCAATCTTAGACCCTGTCTGCGCTTACCATCAGGTGCAACTAGAGTCAAGCGCGACCAATTCAAAATTTAAAAAAAGTCCTCCCCCAAAAGGGAGGGTTTGCAATAATCGCCACGCTTGACAAGTGGGTTGGCGATCGCAGTATGGTTGTTAAAGTACTCAGAGAACGCTGCTGCCCATCCTCTAGTGAATCCCTTAGTCGCCTTTTACGACACCCATGGGAAGAGATGGGGTAGTGCTATTCTTTACGTCCGGCACCACACGGTTGGTTAATACACGAATATTTTCCTAAAAGTACAATTCCGTGCATCGCGGCCGATCGCAGCCGCGCGCGGTCTATCGCGTGTGGCAGACGCGCGCGGCTGATGCGTCAATAGTCAGAGTATGAAAATGTGTGGCACCGCTTCCGAAGTCTGCGACAGACGCGTGCGGCTAACGACAGATTAGTCAGTATATTATAGACACGACTATTGACGCATTAGCCGCACGCGTCAGCCGCATGCGATCAATCGCGCGCGGCTGCGATCAGCCACGATGCACGGAATTGTACCTTAAAGAACGGCCGGATGTATGGCCAGTTATGTATACGTATAATAATAATATTATATCCAAGCTATGATAGTCTCCGAATCAGAGAAAATAATACAATAAAAGCAATTCTATAACTTACTCCGTCATTATAATATATTTTTCTAACGCTCATTGTTGTTTTTTTTTTCACTTACATTATTTGACACGCTTTATTCGAAAATCGAAAGAACAAATTCGAATTAGGAATGTCATTAGACAAATAGAATTCATATTTCCGGCCGAGAGGCTGGCAACATTCGGCACCCCGCCATCTTGCCCGAGGCGATACAGCCAATCGGCGTACGTTCTTTATTCAAAAAACTACTTTTAGCACAATACATTTTTATTATTTTTCTATTCGTTTGACATTTTCATTGTGTTTAAAAGTAATTGGCTATTCGTGCTCAAAATTTTGTTGAGTACATGCTGTACATTTTATTTAATAAAATATTTTTTATTATCTGGGTGTACCCTCTCGATACGTCGAATTAAAAATCTGTAAAGTGTTCCACTAGCTGGGGCCACATAAATTCGTAGATCAGTATTGATTGTGATAGTAAAAGTTACAAGAGTCTGGTTGAAGCTTAGAGAAATCGACGTAGATAATCTTTAGGATCCGGAGAATTTGCACATCGCTAATAGCTGTTGATTACTTATGTTGTTGCCCCAGAACTAAACTAGTAACTAAGGTCCAAATTAACAAATATATTGACAAACTAGCTTTTGCCCGCGGCTTCGCACGCGTTAATTTATAATAAAAAAAAACTCTTAACACTCTACTAAAGTTTCTAAGTCAATTTTTGATACCTTGGGTTACATTGTTGTAATTAATTTAAGGATCCCTAATTTTTTGATACTAAAATATAGCCTATGGCACTCAAGGATAACGTAGCTTCCTATTAGTTTAAGAATTGTTGAAATCGGATGTGTAGTTTCGGAGATTACCTTCTACATACAAACAAACAAATTCTACGTCTTTATAATATTAGTATAGATGTAGGTACGGAATTCTACGTTATGATAGCTCCTCTTTGGAATCTCTTAAATGAGAGCTGTTTATTAAAACAAGCCTGCTACCCAAATACTCAAACGCTGCTCAATTTCAAGTTGCCGTTAAGTCTCTTGCTGTCACGGCCACTTTAAGGCGAAGTGACAGTGACAGGCCGGAACTTTACGTCAACTTAAAATTGGGTATCGTTTGAGTACTGGGCCAAAGTCTCTTGAACTCCGTCAGCTAAATACAGACCTCTCACGAACTACACAACAGCACCTAGACACTTACCCTTCTACAGGTTGATGGTATGGGCATGTGATAAGGAAGGACAAAAAGCATGTGAATAAGAGAGTGATGAACATAAATGTTGATGGATGGAGGGGAAGAGAAACCAAAGAAAAGATAGCTGGATTGTGTGAGAGATGATATGAATGAAAAGGGAGTAAATGATAGCGGGACGGCTAATAGGGAAGAATGGAATAGGAAAACATTTTACGCCGAACCCAAGTAACTTAGGATCAGGGCAGGCAGAAGAAGACAGGTTGATAGTCCGGTCTAGGACGAAGGCCTGCTCTGCCGTCATAAGAAAAAAGGACGTAATTACACAAAACGAAGTAACCGAACCGAACAAAGTAAACGAAGTAAGATAATAACTTAAGGTCGGAAATCGGTTACTTCGTTTTGGGTAATTACGTCCTTTTTTCTTATGACGGCAGTGTTAACCTAACTAAACTTATTTCCGATGAAGAAATAACCAACTATTATTTTCTACTCATATTATAAATGCGAAAGTAACTCTGTCTATCTGTCTGTGACGCTTTCACGCCTGAATCGGTAAACTGACTTTGATGGAACATGATACAGAGATAGTCTGGAACCCGAAGAAGGACATGGGCTACTTTTATCCCGAAAACCGCGAAATACCTAATTCTAGTTCTATTATAATCCTGTGAGTTCCATACCAAAACCAGCCGTATTAAAGTCTTGTACAATACCCCAACCATTAAGTTACGATGCGTGTAGTATACAGCCCGAGGGCACGAGGAGACAGGGCGGTCCTACAACGGATATTAACGAAAGTGACTTTGAAATCCGTTCGTATTCGGGGGAAATGTCGTAGGTGTTGCCAATTTAAATAGAAAAAGATTCGATTTGAAAATAGAAGAAGAATCGCTGATTACAAATTCAGCGAGATATTAAAAATGTATTTCTTTTTTTTAATATAGATTTTAATTGATATGGATACTATTACTGTTGATATCCTGGGGTATTCGTGGGATACAGAAAACACAGGAAAGTTTTTCCTCGCATCTCTTTTGTCTCATTAATTAGTTTGTTTTCTTTGGTCTTGTCGTGACGTAACGTGTCGCTCCACTTCATATCTTTAGCTCCCTAAATAATTATGATGTTACATCAAAACTGCTTACTATTCTTTGCAATTATCTATAGGTGTTCCTGTGATCTGATGTGTGATATATTAAAGAATCGAGCTATCGGCATCACAGCTTTCCTAAGTCGTCTATTTGGGCGCCTTTTTAATGTTATTCGATGATTAGACTCATTTCAAATGTTGCCAATGCAGAAGCCATAATTTGAACACCTTCGAATCCAAAAATAAAATAAAAAACGTTCCGTTCCCCAGACATGAGCCCCGAACAAATATAACATTAGCTTTAATAAACCAATTAAGTAAGTTAAGTAACAATGTCGGTACATAAGTAAGGTTCGCTACACACCCGAGTGATCACCAATCGCGCGCTTGCAATACTGCCTACTAATTACCGGCCTCAGGGTGGGGCGAAACGCTACTATGTGAATTTGCACAACATGAGTTTTCGAGTGAGAGTTGTTCGAGTTAGCACGAATTTTTGGTTGAATTTTTTTTATAAAGTGTTGGTGATGTTTGTTGTCGTATTTTTCCGTTTTTCCATTTATGCTCGTTTTAAATTGTAATAAAAACGCTTTCTTTTTGTTTATGTAGGTACACTTACGATTCCTTTTTTTAAGTGTGAGTTCTGATGTTTGCCTAGGGCATAATAAAATAAAGTTTTCCAACAATAAACCTTTTATTACTTTTGTCATGCAGATTCAAACATTTTTTTAATGGCCTTCTCGCCTGAAACTCACACGACATTCAATAGTGCAAATAGTAATGACAAAATATTTAAAAAGGGTCACATAAATCGAATATCAATCGTAAGGTCGAGAGCACATGGTTACCCCGAGGGCGGAACGCCCGCCCTCCGGCAGTCTGTGCCGAGCACGCGACGCGCGCGATCGTAAACCGAGCTTTACGGTTTTACCGATACATCGATTATAAATACGATTGCCAATCGATTATTGTGATATTAACTTAAAATACAATCAAAGTCAGCATCTCAATATATTGTTATTAACTCTCATTACATTAATTGCACAATCGATTTGTTAATAAAAAAATCGTAAGCGTAGTTAGTTAAACTAAATCGTAATGTCGATTTATTTAACTTCCCGTTATGTAGTAAAAACGTTCATCAACTACTAGTTTCTCTATTTAACAGTAATTATTATATTCAGCGTGCAGAATTGGTTTAATCGATTTTATTTGCAAAAGGTATTAAAATTTAGTGATGGGCACGGGCGCGTATCGACGTAATTAGTAGTCGATAAACTTAATTGACTGAAATTAATTACTTGTATTAAATGAAAAAATATTGCTGGTTATTATAATAATTCATTAATAGTGCTTCAGTGGAGTAGTTTAACCGTAATAACTTTTATCGTTTAACAAATGTTCATGGATAGGCCGCGCGGCATTGTTTATCAATTGTTTTTACTTTCGCAATCGTCAGTCGGCCGATTGATTAATATGTTTCATTAAAATATCATTAGTCACACTTTTTGTTTAGATACAATTTAATGATACGGGCTTTTGAACCGCTAATACCACCAGGTGTTCAAATAACTTTTATAGCTGGGGCCTACTTTTTTACTGGTACACTGTATTATTACATAGATATTCTAAGAGTATTTGTTCCCGCCCCATCTATGTAGGTTCCTAACAGAATAAATTGCAGCTTTATAGCGACCATTATAACATTATCTACAGTCTTTCATGGGCTATTGACGTCAACGTTTATGTATGCTTCTGTGATGTACTATTAAGTGTGTCGATTGCATCTCGTTTTCAATTTAATAGGCTAGCACGTGTTTCGACAAACTATCGACATAAATCCGCCACTCGGTAATAAATTAAAAAAACCATCCAGTAGTCGGCATTCGGTCATCGAGCCGGCGCGCAAGGCAGCAATTTAAAAAGCAATCACTAACCGATTGTAGCCGGAATCGCCCGCCTTTTAAGGGACCGGTAATTATCGATACTCGAACATTTACATATCGGTTTTTTGAAACATTCGCTTTCACTTCACTATTATGGCAATAAAATTGATTTTAGCTGCGTATCGACTAATTTATAATTATCGTGATAATCCGACGCTAATCTTGATTTAAATTAGGTTGATGAATGATTCAATTATTAATACCTACGTAATTACCTGAATGTTTTGCAAAAAAATATTGATTAATTAAGAATCAATTATTCGCACGCGAAGAATTCGTAAACAAAATTACTAATTACAGGTTTTTATTGGGCCTAACAGGATTTTTTACGTTAAAAATAAACGGTTAACAACACCTGTTAATACGAACAACGCGATTACCTAGGTACATGAATTAAACCATATTTCGCAGCCAAAGAAGTAAAATAAATCTAATAACTCAAATGATATCCTGAAATACCTCTATAAACCAAAAGAAATACGGTCCCGGACATGTAATAAGGAATTAAAGTGCTAAAAAGCTTTATTAATTGAGAATCAGTTTTTTTCTGTGAAGTGTACAAGAAACATTGGCGCTGGCGTACGTGGATTTATCCAGCGTGATCGAGGTGCAGGTAATAAAGAACACCATAAAAATATTAAAAACAACACAAAAAGATCCTCTCCGGCGGGGAATCGAACCCCGGTCTCCCGCGTGACAGGCGGGGATACTTACCACTATACTACCGAAGACTTGAACGAGGTTATGAAATAGCTGTTCTACTTCTACAACGTAAAATAGTTTTTCTTTATTTTGTCACAAATGTCTAGCGATAAATAGGTACTACATTTTTGATATAAATATCTTGTTATTTAGTTTTATCAAAATAATCTGGTTTTTAACATAGCACAGAATGAATCCATTTTGTAATACTTACATAGGTACTCATGTTTATTGATTAAATATTACATATTGATTCACACACTACATTATTAAAGGTAGGTATATATTGGCATGTTTGATTAAGCTTGTCCAATACAAAAACCAGCAAATATAAAAAGTTATATCTTACAGCAAGCGATTCAATTGGAACGAAAACCTATCTAAATCAATCTTCGAAAGATTAATTAATAATTTATGTTTATCTCGATAGTATTTACAATATCATTAAACTCATTCAGTTCAATTAAGTCCTCGTAAACTTAAAAAGTGTTGAAACGATAAAAAATTAAGCATACGGATAGCGGTAAACTAAAATACCTAATATTTAAACAAGTGTAAAATTATTTATTTTATAGTCATTGACTCATTGATCAAATAACCTGTCATCATCTAATCAAGACATTTTTTGGTTTATTTTTATGGAACGAATGCAGAAATAAAATTGATGAAGTATAGTTTACTTGGAGTAAAAAAATCCTACAGTTAGGTAATAAAGTTTTACGACCTGAAAAAGGAGCTTCATTTCATTTTGATAATTTCCCAAATCGACAAACTTTTTTCTGCTTTACCCGTCCGCGTATCATAAGAAATTTCTGTCAACAAAATTCTGACGTCGCTCATACACTTTGTACCTACTAGACCCCGCACACTCTCAGAGTTTGCTGGATACTTTTTTCTTTTTTTTCTTATGTACTGCTGTAGTGCTGTACGGTCCTAGGGGACCGTTTCTACGTAACCGGGCAGTTATTAGCGAGACCTGAAGGGTCTCCAGCCAATGGGGGGGAAGTAAAATACTTAACCTTTTTTTTTTTTTTTTTCTCCTGGGAAAATCCTTATGGATACCCTCCGCCCGGGGAAGGCGAAGGGTTATGCCGGACTCTTACCGGCTAAAAACCCACGGTGTTCCTTCTCCTGACCTGTGGCCGAGGTCACGGGATTCGCAGCTGCATGCACCGCGACCCCGGCAGGCCTCGGTCCGCCAGCCCCTGGCGGACCTCTCCTTCTGTGGGGCTTTACCCCTTTGCCCCACGTCCTCCTGAGAGGCGCGCGTGGAACACGGCGCGCCGCCTTCTCGGGCCTGTTACTGGTCGGGCGACGGGTCCCCTAACCCGCCGCCCGCAGGCCACACACTAGGGTGGCCGGAGATCGTCTCGCGCCCTCCAGCGGCGCCCGGTGCGTCTGGTGCGGGAAGGGAGAGTGGCAGTTGCCTCTCTCTCCCTCTCCGCTCCCTCCTTGGTCGCCATCACCTCCTCGCAAAAGGAGGCGACGGCTTCCCACGCAGTCTCGCTCCCGACCATGGACAGAACCACGACCGGAAGCGAGAGGTCACCACCGACTGCCGCGACTAGTTCGCGGCGCTGCGTCGCCCACGCAGGACACGCCTGCAGCGTGTGCAGCGCCGTGTCCTCGGGGCAGTCGACGCAGTGGTGACATCCGGGCGTCTGCTCCCGGCCTATGCGACACAGGTACTTCCCGAAACAACCATGTCCCGAGAGCACCTGCGTCAGCCGGAAGCTGAGGGCGCCGTGCCGCCTCTCCAGCCACTCCTCCATTACGGGTCTTACCGCCGCTATAACCTAAGCTAACTACTTGTACTACACTATCATCATGACTACCTGCAACAACAGCACTAAGGGGGATCCCTAGTGGGACTCGGACCTCGGCTTAGGGCGTTGCTGGCGGGGACTTAGGGGGGGGGGGGGGGAGACAGCTTGATGAGGGCTGAATCATCGGTGTGAATTTGCTGGATCCGGCAGCCTACGGGCTCTTATACAAAGTGTATGGGCAGAGGTCTTCGCGCACGTGTCAGGAATTTACTGGCAGAAATTTCTTGCGCGGAGGGGTAAAGCAGAAAAAAGTTTGTCGATTTAGCGAGTTTATTGTCAAATATTTGTAAGGGAATCTAATTACAAATGTAATCAAATTGGATAAATTGCGAGAATATTAAATATAGTTTTTCTTTAAGTACCTATGACCTCATTTCTTGTTTATTTAATTAGCGGGCATCACTTAATTGTACACCCTCCGTATAACCTTTTCCTTTCATTCAATGGAATACAGGACAATTTCAAAACCAAGACAAGTTTAAATATTGTTTATTTATATTATTTTGCCGAAACATCAAAGCGAATTCCCTTCAACTTTCACCATATTGTTATACCATAACGAGTCAATGATTAATAACAGAATAATTCTAAACAATGTATAATTGCACGAGACCTCTCGGTATGTTAATGAGACATACATTCGAATCGATTTATTATTGCATTGAGATAGAGACGTACATCTAATACACATTCCGCCATTGATTGATGGCGAGTATTCGATATGTAACAGTAAATCTATTCGATTAGATTGGGTATCGATATTCGAATCGGTTTTAGGATGATTGTGAGATTTCCTTTGGTTATTTGCATGTGTGGTTCGTGCGATCTTATTGTTGACAATTGGTTTTCCCTGAGTCTTACCTATGTTTGATGTTTTCCATCACTATCTGCACTCAAAGCGCTATTTTATCTCTTTGATAGGGGGGCAAATAATATAAAATTTGGTGAATCGTATTTTGTTTCATAATCGTAATCCATTTGGCAGTTGTCACGTAGTTGCACTGACTGCATCTTAATTGCCTACAAGCTTCATTTGACAGTTGCATAGCTTGCAGTTGTCACGGGATGTTTAGTCCTCTTTCAGCTATGATTATGAAAGAAACGGCATATTCATATTTTATTTATTCACCAAATGCATTAAAATATGAATTACTTAATGTGACGTTATTAGTTCCGAGTCATCTGCCAATCCTCTAGTTAGTCCGCCTTGTGTATCCATTGTATCATATCTCATCAATATTCATACATACATAGCTAAACAATTTGGAGTAGTACCTTAATAAAACAATACAATAAAACTACTTACATATTTTACAATCAAAAAATAAAGAAAGAAAAAAATATACTAAACTAATACTACATGAGTGCATGAAAATATTCCTCCGCATCTTGTCTTATTTTTAAATTATTTTATTTTTTATTATGGATTAAAATAAATTACCGGTATCAAGGGTTTCGTCATTAAGATTCTTCTTTAAATATAGGATATAAAGCTTTAAAAAGCAAACTTAGGTAAATATAAAATCACCAAACAATAGATATTCCGGCAATACATTTACATTTCGCATATTTAATAACATACATCATCAAAAACCTCATATTTTGACAATCGAAAGTACAGTTAGGCGCGCATATATCTATCAATTTATCACGCGGCCATTTTTATTGCTATGTCTATCACAGCTTCCTAAATAATGGCCAGTGTCTCCATCTGCGAGTCACCCAACACGCGTTGACCCCGCGACCTGAGTAAACAATACCGCCTTTCACCTCCACGCATAGACAATATTAGGAACGTATTTATTTTTGTTTTATCAAGATTGTCTTTAGATTTCCCAATTGGTATGACGAGTATCGGTTGGTTACTTTTAGCTTTTGGTCGTATAGCTTTTTGATAAGGATTAAAATTAAGATGAATCTCGATTTGTCGGATCTTTTTGTTGCCTAGTGTGTCTAGATGTGTTCTTTGAACAGTTTGAACCTCATCACATTACGAGCCATATTTTTAATTATATTCATAATTGTATTTCAAAATACATTCATATTTATTCTATTTGGTATTGTGACGTTTGTAATATTTACTCAAGTTTAAATAAAACATCTTATCAACGCAGACGAAACGAGAGGCTACATAATCACGACACAATTAGTATAAAATCTACTTACTTCATTTTACAAAACTTACTTAATTTATTAGAAAAGCATAATAGGTACCTACTTTAATCAAATTAGTTTACAAGGAGAATTGCGTGGTTACGCGCATAAATCAAGTTAACAAATTAATTCAGAACACTTGCAACACCAGCGCCCGCGCACGTAGCGTCAGCAACAAAAGCACGGATTTGCGTAAGTCGTCCAATTCACGATAAAGAGACGAGCGAATAACCATCACACCTGATTTCCTGAAGAGAATGTCCCTACAAGTACTATTGACGTCCCCATGCGTTATTAATGTCAATTTTGAGTACCAACTCATAAAGTGCGAGGCTGGTGCTATTTTTATTTTTATTATTTATCGGACACAATTTCAAACTCGACCAGTACTAATCAGACAGACCAGGCTAATTCAGATTTTTTTGAAGTAGGATACATTCAAGTACCTATCTTTTATTGTACAATTTTCATTTACGAAAGCTGTCAAAATATTTCGTTTTGTTTTTGTTGTCAAATATTTTGACAGTTGTTGTAAACGAAAACTTATAGAATTGATTAAGGAAACCTGCTCTGAATTAGCGTAATGGAAAGCACCCTAACTGACCTACGGAACAAAACCTGGATACTTGTTCTATTTATTCTGTGACCTGGACCTCACGGATGACCCTCTAGAGACAGATATAATTATATACCTGCCAAAACAGATACCAAAAGCAATATATGATTTTCTACTCCAGCAAACTGTCTTAAAATAATGAGTTAGATAAAAGAAAGAGTGTGATGATGATGACAAATTGTTTTGGCTTACAAATTGATTAGTTAATTAAACTATTCCCTGAAGGTATGACTTGAATGATTACTTCTAGTTCTCCTTATACTATGATGTATTGTACAGAGCAATTCATCTAATATTATCACTAATAACAAAAAATTCTAACATATTTTTTGCGCTGCTGCTACTCGATATCAACAATTAAGTATCGTAGCACCTATGTCATCACATCACGACAAGTTTTCACCACATCCGGTAACAAGTGCATAAATTAAAACGGATAATAAATAAAAAACTAGATCGAAAGTAATCGATTAGGTGTCCAATGCTGTAACTCGATACGGATACCGTAAGTTTTGTAATTGATCTACATTTTATCGAGTATAATTTCAACCGAATGGGCTACACACAAGAGATTTGAAATTGGAATAGTTTGACAAACTTTTAAATGCAGTTTATAGCTACATCTCTATCGTGAAGTATGCATGGGATGTGTATTTTTATGACAGCAATATTAAGATGGCGGTCGTGTTGACCGATTTAGATGATCGTTAGCGTAATTAAGTAGTGAATACGCGGCACCGAGATTGAATATTTTAATTCATTAAGAAATTCGGCCTAGCTTTTATAATATTTACGTTACCAATTAATAAAATATAGACCAATAACAATATTAAGAACAATGATTTCTTAACAAGAAGTTGTAATTTTTAGAAAGTTTTTAAATTACTTAACAATTTTCTTCTTATTGTGGAAAGGATTGCAATCCTTTCTTGTTGACTTGCTTTGAATGTTGCGAACGGCGCAAACTTTTTGGGTTTTCTTATGACAGTTCAGAAGCGTTAAAGAACATTTTATTGGAAAAATACAGTCTAAGAGAACTATTTGTATGGTAGACTCACGGATGACGGAGAGAAATCGGATGATGGAAGTCGGATCTAGTGCGTAAACCACTTACCACACAAATAGTTCTGTGACTACTCCGGAACGTATTTTTACGGATTCGGATCGGTTGCAGTTCGTAACCGCTCTAACATGGATCTTAATAAACGCAGCGAAATAGAGAACTAACATGAAATGTACTGGATTTGACAGATTTTTGACATCTTCCTTCACAAGCAACGCTGCCATCCATGTTCACTTCAAGCCCTGTTCAACTGTACCTTCTTCGTCGCCATAGCCTACTGCAGTTTTAATTTACGTATTCCAAAGACATGAATCAGAATCATTAGAATCACATTTTGCTCAATTCATTACATTAGGACAAATTGATTACTATATCCAATAGGTATACTTTAAAATGATTATACAGCGCATATATCAAAGACTGAAGTGCTAATTCATGTATTGCGTGTATCATGTAATCATATAAGATCATCACTGTCTATTCGCTTATTGTAATGACGACCGTTGACTTACTGGTTGGTATAAGATTCCATAGCTTAAGATGCGCTAAAAATATTAGCTTCGAGATAAACAATTTTTCTATCTTCGTAGTTCTAAGGCTTTCACAGTTATTCAATAGGTCTGCTATCGCTATAATAATAATACTTATTTATTTTGGACAACAAAAGTCAATTCATTCATCCAATGTATAACTATTACAACTAGTGTTAGTAATACAAGCGAGCCTAGTAAACATGAAAAGGGGTTTGAAGCATTTTATGCAGAAATGACAAGCAAGAGATTATTTTCCTAATTGATCATCCTTCCGACAAAATGTCTCAAAATAATGGAGTAAGGACCATCCGCCAGTTTTCAGGATTCTATTGATGTCGTCGACGTAGAAATAGAGGTGTTACTTATATAAGTTTAAACCATTTGTCTGTCAGTGTTTGTCTGTGGCACCATAGCTCCCAAACGGATGAACCGATTTCGATGTGTTTTGTTTTGTTTGAAAGCTGGTTTAATGGAGATGATTTTTAGCTATGTCTGATGAGAATTATTTCGTTTTTTTAATATATTTAATTTTATCATTGACGCTTATTCTATGCATCAGTGATGCTACTTTTTTACGAATGACTGCATGAAAATCTTCATTTTGGTTCTATGCAAACATCTCTGATACATTACAAAAACGAGGCAGTCACAAAGGCATCCTAAAAACATGATTATCTGGACGCGTCTGACGTCTAGCGGTATAGCTATTTGGAGTGATATTAGTACACTCATGCTTGTAAACTTATGGTTCGCACTTATAGCTGTTTCATCTATAGCATGGTGAGTACCTATCTGTCTTATCCGGAGACCTAGGACTAAACAGTACAACAATAGTACTTGGAGTCGATCAGAAACATTTTTTTTTTATTTCTCGCTTATTCTATGCAGAAAGGTTTCTTCAATAAAGTTGGACTTTGATTATCCTTAATTAAACAGCAATCAGTGTCATCTACTCACCATAAAGGTTGTTTGTTACCTATCGCCAATTCACAATATTTGATTGATTACGTATTCATCAGTGGCAATTTCATCATTCATTTGAGTTTCAATAAAAGCCTCTATTACCAAAACTTTCTCAAGTATTAATAATATATTTATCTATTTGAACTTTATGTACAGACGCCAGCACATAAAGCTACTACAATCTGTCAAATTTCTTTAATATTATTTCATCTTTATCGCAAAAGCATTAGGTTCAAGGTTTATTGGGAAAATTTGACAGTTTCGGGTAGCTTGATGTGCTGGCGTCTCTACACTGACACAGTCAACCTTTGAGTCAAAAATTAAGCACTTCGAAAGTGATACAAATAAAAAGAATTTAAAGCAAATATTGGAAAGATAAATAAAAATTGTTGAAATGAAATATCATCTTCGCTTAGAATTTAACGAACGGACATCCCTATCCACTCAATTTATTCTACACAATGGTATCATTTAGTTAGTGTAAATTGCCAGTGTTATAGCGGGTGATTCGATAATTAGTTGCTTTAATTACTGTATATTCTGATTGGGATCGCATCATCTTGAATGATGGTTGCTTTCAACGCTATTATGTGGAGGTGTAGGGCAAAGTTATTTAGTTATTAATGTAGCACGTGTTAAGATGAATAGACACGTCTTGCTGTTGCAACATCGTTTAAAAATGACCACCTTTTTCATATCGTTTACAGTACGCGTAAAAGCTTTACCTCTCTGAAAGCAGGCTTTCAGCGGTCTGTTCCTCACTTCAGATGGGCAAAGTTATTTGGTACGCGTAAAATAACTTTGCTGCTCATGACACACGAATTTCTTACTGCAGTATCAATGTTGCAACTTTTGTTTAAAACTATGCATTGTATTCTTCTTCTATCGTATCGAACGATCTATTTGAGAATAGCCCATGCCATGGTGTAAAGATTAGCAAGTCAGCTATGTTGGTAGCGGGGCTGACTGTTCAGGGTGCGGCGGACGTACTTAAGTATCGTCACTCGTTGAGGCTCTTTTAATGCACTCCTATTAATTGTATTGCGTATACCATAACAAATCCTATGTATTTGTGATGGTATAAGCTTAGCTGAGACATCTAGGCAGTTATCGTCTGAGAATGATGCTGCAAACTCATTTGCAATTTGGTAGAGTGACTGCAGTATTCTTTTTATTCCTTGTTTATATTTATATTATATTCCTTTGTATCCTTTAGGCAATCCTAGCCTTCTTTTATCTTCGTTTCTAACTGTACTTTGTATGTTGCGCAGGAGCGGCTGGGCAGCGGCGGGCTGGGTCTCGGCGGGGGTGGGTTCCGCGGCGGCGCGCAGCCCTCGCTGGCCGACTTCCAGCCGCCGTACTTCCCGCCACCCTTCGCCCCCGCGCCGCACCCCGCCAGCCCCCATCATCAACAACAGGTTGGTACATACATGAAGAATAGTTAAGAGGTACCAGCGACTCGCAACATAAACAGCAAAGGTCCAAAATTCAGAAGAAAAAAAAGCTCTTTTTTAATGGGGAAAAGGATCTAAATCAAAGAGTTCTTTATTTTTTCTTTAAAAGCTTACCAAAAACACCAATCACTGAACTAATGGCCAAATACAATACTCAAACGCTACTCAATTTTAAGTTGCCACTAAGTCTCGTGCTGTCACTGTCTCTTTAAGGCGAAGTGAGAGTGACAGCACGAAATTAAAGGCAACTTAAAATTGAGTAGCGTTTGAGTATTTGATCATTAACCATCTAGATTTGTATCTAAGTATCACCAGCATGAGATAACACAAGATTCAGCAGAAGAGAGATGGTAGCCTACTTCCCCAAAAAGGAAGCACGAGGATTGGTGACGGCAGGGCCAACTTAGGGGGCTTTATTACAAAAGGTGGTTTAAACCAAGACTAAGGTAAACCCAGGTTTAAAATATACCCATCACTTTCTTATGTCATGTAACAAAAAGAGACGGGGCTATATTAAAACCATGGTTTTTCTTAGACCATCTTTTGTAATAAGGGGGAGGCAGTTTAAGCGGCTCATGAATTAGCCTAGTCATTCATACTATGACGTCATT
Organism: Amphipyra tragopoginis; assembly: GCA_905220435.1. Classification (NCBI taxonomy): domain Eukaryota; kingdom Metazoa; phylum Arthropoda; class Insecta; order Lepidoptera; family Noctuidae; genus Amphipyra; species Amphipyra tragopoginis. The sequence goes on from HG992011.1 coordinate 12,148,067, forward strand.
TTAGCATGTCAAATATTTAATGAATAGGTACCTACCTAACTGTACTTGAGATCCTAATCCCTCGTACTTACCTACATATTGGTTAAGTCTTTTTAAAAGTAGTGACTTGTTTGCAACATGTAAAAATAGTATTCTCTATCTACATAGCATTTTTCCTACTTGTAGTAGGATTTTAAAAGGCATGTGCCTGCACTGCGTCCTATCCGAACCCGAGAAAATACGATTCGAGGTAACTCTGTTGCAAATCTATAAAATTTGGATCGGATCTAGTGCTCAAACGAATAGTACTGCAGCTTGTTCAGATCATATTTTCTTGGGTTCAGATCGGACGCAGTGCAGAAGCAGTCTTCGCATTTTTTTAAACATTGACTGATTCGTGTAGTGTACGTGTTTTAAACCTTGTTGTAAACGAGAGCTTAGAGTACGCTTGTGCTAAGAATATTTCTAACAATAAAACTGCCTTTTTGATCGAGTGGTCGCAAGCGCGAATACTGAGCGGAAGGTCCTGGGTTCGATCCCCAGCCCTCTGATCCAGAACCTTTTCGTTAAACAGTCGTGTCGTCCGGTTCGGTTTGTTATCTCGTTCCGTCTACGATTCTCGTAATAGGAGAAAAAGAGATAGCTTACCGTATCGTACGACAACTGACTAATCGCATCATTCTGACTCAGCGGGCAGCTCGGGTAGTTTTATTGGGATCTTCCGTGTGGAATTTCTCAGTAGCAGCCCGGAGTCTGGATTTGTGCCCGGTTGACGGCAATAGGCTCGACCTCTATTACATGGGACGTTAACGTAACGGCGAAACGAAGGTGTACTATACACCTCTACCCAACCCTTCGAGGAATACAGGCATGATGTTATGGTATCTTATAAAACTTCTTGTCTTCCCAACTACCTATACCTTTATAATCTGCGGCAGAGTCATGGCATGGAGTACGGGGGCGGTGGCGGTGGCGGCGCGGAGTACGCTCAACACTACGCGCCCCAGCAGCTGCTGCCGCGGCACCACACGCACCACGAACCCCACGCACACCTGCGGCATCACCGGGACCACCATGATATACATGCTCATCACGTAAGTACCAAGTACCAAGCCACTGGAAGACGTTAAACCTCGTAATGCACAGGAAGTCAGGTATGCTGTTACCTTGCCAAGAATTTCACTCCCAAACTGAATTTCGACAAATCGTTCTACGACAAGATTTTACTTCGATACTATGGAACTCCAACATTACGCTACTCCGACAATTATGGAACTTCGACACCTAATTTGGGGCACCCCGACACGGATAGGTTAGGTTCGAAGGGGATGACGGGGGCTAGAGTGAGCGAGCAAAGCGAGCAAACGAAGCCCCCGTCAGCGCCTTCGTGTTAGGTTACTTTAAACTTCAGTGTCAAAGTTCCATAATTGTCGGAGTAGCGTAATGTCGGAGGTCCATGTAAAATCTTGTAGAACGATTTGTCGAAATTCAGTTTGGTAGTCGTTTTCTTCTTCCATTGTTCCCTATTAGCCGATCCGCTACCATTTACTCCTTTTTTATTCATATAATCTCTCACACAATCCATAATCACAAAAAAGATGGATATCTTTTCTTTGGTCTCCCTCTTCCGCTCCATCCCTCAACATTTATATTCATTACTCTGTTAGTCACATACTTTTCGTCCCTCCTCATCATATGTCCATACCAAGATAACCGGTTCCCTTTCAACTTTACTGTCACAGGCGCCACTTTTAAACTTCCTCTGATATACTCATTTTTAACTATATCCATTCGCGTCACTTCATACATTCTCATCAACATTTTGCACGAGTCAAAGTGAACGAATACCGCTGCAAAAATGATTTAGAGATATATCAACTTAGCTCAGACGCGGTCCAAACATGGTGATCCAGACTTTCTCAGTAAGGCCATTAACAATGTAATCAACGTGACTGCCCAATCGAATTTTTATATAGGAACTTAAGTATACAATTGCCACGAAAAATAACTTTAACTTGCTCTAACCAATCATTATTAGACTAGAAACACCAGGGGGGTTACCGTCGCCTTCTTCTGTGAGGAGGTGATGGCGACCAAGGAGGGAGCGGAGAGGGAGAGAGAGGCAGCTGCCACTCTCCCTTCCCGCGCTAGACGCACCGGGCGCCGGAGGGCGCGCGACGATCTCCGGCCACCGTAGTGTGTGGCCTGCGGGCGGCGGGTTAGGGGACCCGTCGCCCGACCAGTAACAGGCCCGAGAAGGCGGCGCGCTGTGTTCCGTGCGCGCCTCTCAGGAGGACGTGGGGCAAGGCCCCACAGAAGAAGAGGTCCGCCAGGGGCTGGCGGACCGAGGCCTGCCGGGGTCGCGGTGCATGCAGCTGCGAATCTCGCGACCCCGGCCAAGGGTCAGGAGAAGGAACACCGTGGGTTTTTAGCCGGTAAGAGTCCGGCATACCCCTTTGCCTTCCCCGGGCGAAGGGCATCCATGAGGATTTTCCCACGAAAAAAAAAAAAAAAAAGGGGGGTTACCATGATCTATTAGAGCAGGAATGTTTTAATAATATTCCCAGAGTGGGAAAGTGACAGCGCCAGACAGCTCTCTAGCGCCATCTCTTACCCACTCTCGTAATAATATTCAAACATTCCTGCTCTAAGAGATCATGGCAACCCCCCTAGGCCAGAAGCTTTTCTTATTATTTGACTGGACCGCGTTTTTCTCTGGTCGCACTTGATGGTAAGCGCAGATAGAGTCTAAGATGCCCACGAATCCAAGTAACAGAGATGTAGAGGGATTCCCTATACCCCTCTGGCTCTCACATAAACACGACGGAACACAGTAAACTGCTTGGACTTTAATGTGAGGGTGGTAGCTAGCCAAGCGGACCGTATAGATCCTACCAACCAGCGCGTCGGGTTTTGTTTAATTTTACAACACGCTTCTGTTCCCAGTGTGCGGTAAGGAAGTTATACAATGTTATATTCTAGTCTGTTCTCCCACGAGGAAAAATTCAAAACGGCTTCATTGAAGTATGACAGCAAATTGAAATAAACACCATAGTTCCTTCACGAAAAAGATAATTCACATACATTTATTCATCCTCTAAACATCCTCCTAAATAGATCGATATACACAACAGTGTAGTAAGAAACTATGCGCTCCACCCCAGTCACCCCTTGTGAAAGAATCTCCGCATAGTTTGTAACCCTCCACGAGTATAAAATGATTATCTTATTAATAATTTTCCCTTGATCGATCCTCCTGGCACAGTGTTATATCATTATATGTAACTTCTAGTGTGTGCCTGTGCATGCTTTAAGAAAACTTTCTATCCTTTTTTTTGTTTTAATATTTACTCTGTATTTAAAACACCTCTTTTGGGTTGTTTTTTCGACTATAAAGTGATATTTTGCTTCTGTACCTATATCATTGTTCGAAATGGGAATCCGTTTAAAGCAAAAATTCCCGCTAAGGGGAATCCGACACACTTTTCAACGTAAGGTGAGTCCTGAGGTTTATCGAAAAAAGGTTACTAAACAAAGAAAAAAAAATGGTATTTACGGTTTTTGATGATGTCGTTACAATTTACGAAATGACCTCTATGTCAGGACTCATCTTTCGTTGAACAGAGGTAGGACACGAATCCGACTTTAGCAACCCGACAAATTAGGCAGACATACCTACATGTCAGATATTTTTGCAAAAATATTCCTTTGTTGAATAACTCATTTATAATTTGACAAATTGTAATAAATAAATAGATACGCTATTATAACGGGGTCAAATATTAGTCATGTAAATTATAAATATCGTCATTTTAATCATTTGACATTATTAAGATATTTTATTGTCATAGAAAGACACTTTATCTTGATTTGTCCTCATTTAGTCAATTGATCAAAGGTTTCTTTGAGTCATTTAATACCCAGTTAATGTGCCACAGGTAGGTACTACTTTCATTACACGTGTAAGTTTGAATTATATTGTAGACTTGAAAATAAAAATAAATTACCTACTAACATTTATGAATTATGAAAACTATTTTACGTTCACATCTACTGACGTCACTTTTTTTTTAATACCTAATGTTCTCCTATCTGTTTCATTTGAAATACGAACTATTGAGTTTTTTTTTTATTTCGAGGCAATGTTGGCAATATTTTCTGCCAACAATAGGTTTTGAGTAAAACGTTAGGGATGGGATCACTTTAGAAGATTAGCCGGTAATGTTCCGGTTTTCTAGAGCGGGCTATTCACTACAAATGCTGGCCGATCGCTAGAGGAAGGACTCGATGACATTACGCGTGATTAAATAGCAATTTATGAAAAACTTTTAGAAACATTTTTGAAATATTCTTCGACAATGGGTACAGAGCAAATGTCTCGTTATGATATTCTTTATACACTCTCTAGTATTTGTTTTTTTTCGCAAATGACCTAAAAATACGAACATTAAACTCTCAATCACCGCAATTATAGACACAATAGATAAGACAATTAAGTGTCGTCCTGGGACGACGGGCGGTACGCAACCGGTTAATTCACTGGTGTAAACTGACAGGTGCAAATGTCAAATAACAATGCATTACTGTCAAAAAGCAATGGTAGGACCTGTCAATTTACTCCAGTGAATTAATAATCTTACTACAGCATCGAACCTTGCGGAATTGACGTTAACAGCAGATCCTGGAAATCCAATCATGAACAATTAAATTAGTGGCGACAAAAATACTCGCAGCTTATAGCTAACAATCTTTCTTCATTATTAAGATAAAGATCCAATCTTTAACATTAAAATTAAATACAGGTTTCGGATGACATGCTCAGTTACGGCAATAACGAGTGATTTACGGTTAATACCAATGTCCGAACTTCCGGAGCACTCTTTAGTTACCTGTAGGTATCATTATTCTTCTTCTTAGCGTGTTGGTGGCAAAAATAACATAACAAACTCAAGTCTGTTTTGCCCAAAATTCAGCAACGGGAACTGCGTTTACTGACGTTGTCATTAGAGCCTCAACTGTGCAAGTGACAGGGCACGTGGAATAAGGTGGAAGGTGGGCCATTGTCTGTGGAGAGATGCCGCACACACACTGAAGATTTGAGCCGTCTATGATTCCCCAGTTGTGGAGATTGTCTTTGCTACGGCCGCCTTGAATAAATACGAAGGCTATTTAGAATTTTCCAAATCGGCCATGGTAGCGCGTACCCAGGTCATCGTTGCTAGGATTCTAGTCACTTAACTCTAAACATTTTTGCACAGTTGTCACACGGCGGATTCAGTTATGGTGGGGGCGAGCGACGCGCGGACTACGGTGCACGGGAGCAACATGAACTGGCTCTCCATCATGCGTTGCACTCTGCCGAGGAAACGCCGGTAAGAACCTGAACAACATACATTTCTATGCATGTCTGCTTCTGACACAGCAGACGATTCGATTAGTCAGTTGTCGAACGATTCGGTAAGCTATCTCTTTTTCTCTCGTTACGAGCACCGTAGATGGAACGAGATAACAAATCGAATCGTTCGACAACTGCTTATCGAATATATTCTGAATCGGGGGCTCAGGGCTTCTTATGACCACCGCAACCAAGGGTTTTGTCGACGGATGAATAGATAAAATGACATATTATTGCCATTGTTAATATGTCATTTTGTCATGCTACACCTGCCGCTAGTTCTCCAGGCGAATTACGGCCAGTAACGACACTGGAGGCAGTTACGCCTGAAGTATTGACTATGGGGATCAACTTCCTTTTTGGAGAGGCGTATGGACGGCGATAACCTTTTGCAAGGTCGTACCGTACCAATTAAATAAATATTATACATCTTCCTACAGGTGACCACCGTAGACAAGGGTTTTGTCGACGGAAGAATAGACAAAATGACAATTATTCAATGGCAATATGTCATTCTGGCTATATTTTGTCGACAAAACCCCTGTCTACTGTGGTCATGTTACGCCAACCGCTCAAATATTGTCCCCAGCAAAAACAAGTTCATACGCTATCTTATTAGGTATAGGAGTATTTTGTAGGTCCGGCGAATACTTGAAATACCAATTAAGTTTGTTTAAAATTTCACCCTCGTATCGTCGATATTTTGATAGACATCCAATATCTAAGAAATATGTTCGCCCAGTCCTAAAAGGAATTTAATAATAAGCTTACTAAATTAAAATACTCCTCCGATAGCGGGGAATGTGGAAAAGTTCACGTTTTTCCTTTTTATAATAACAATACATTAAGAAAACCGTGTGCAGATGTACGGAATAAATATTTCATAGAGCAAATTTCTTACTTATACATAATCAAAATTACGGAAATGCCTGTAATTTTTGCTACGGAGTTTCCTACAATGTATGGTTTAAAAAAATTCTAATAACTTTACATTACACGGCTACTTCTACAATGACACACAAATATGCATAAATAATGTAGAAAAGCACTAACTCCCTTTTTAAAACACTACTACTTATCCCTCACTATTCGCGCGCCACAAAAATATTTGAAATTCAAACTTTTTTTTTAGAATGCTGGCATGGACGACACTACGGGGTTCATGACTGACCTTCCACTTTTAAAAAGTAAGTACACTCAAATTAAAAACATGGGTTACATTTCTTCTTTTTTACAGATTATTGGCGTTCTGTAATAACATTGTGCGTTGTAATAACTTTCGCGGCATGTGGTACCTACTGTCAATTAGCTGAAAGATTGGTTCCGTTGTAACTTGTAAACCCGGATCTAGACTCCAGTATTTATTTTAGAGGCTTCTAATTTTCGTCAATTCTTCCGTACAGTCAGAAGCAATAAGTGCCTATTATATCTGCTTTCCGACAGATAAATCCATTGAAGTAGTCATCCGAGGAAAACTGTGTGGTATGAGCACAGATATTTGTACGAGTCACAGTATTTATTTTCGTAGCTTCGAAAAGTAGTTATTATTGGCGGCTTTAAATCCTTAAGTTCTCAAACTACAAATAAAAATTGATCGCTCTGATCTTTAAAATTTCAAACCCAAATATTTCCAAAACTGCTTTGTTAAAATCGAGGCCAGTATAAAAATAGGCTTATTTAGATACCTTCTTTTCGATATAAAAATACGGAACACTATTAATATCAATATATAAAATGAATCAGAGAGGTCAACCAAATACGCTGATTTTGGAGATTATCGCAGGTAGACAATAATATTGTTGCTTCTGACTGTACTACAGTGTGACCAATTAAAATAATTATAATTTATGAAATGTTTCGTAGAAATTGTCCGACGGAGTGATATGACGATACGATTGAGAGTTCAACGATATGTAATTTTTTATTGACTGACAGATGAAATACTCCTGAATAATTACGTACAGTCAGCAGTTAATAAATTAAAACTTTTAATTGGTAAAAATAAATTAGTAAAATTAATACACCTCCAGATAAAGTAACTTTATTGCATGTAAATGTAACTCAAACATAATTTCGGTCAACAAACAAGTCAATAATTTTTCGCGATAAGCGCCATCTGCTCTGTAACTTCATTTATTTATCGTTGAAATTAAAAGATTAAACACGCAAATTTATTCACTTAATTCTCTGACCGTACCTCTATGTAATTTAAACGGCACGAACATCTGATAAAGTAACTACACATTATTAACATATCAAATATTTTATTGTTATACTCTTCTAAGATGACCCGTTAAAGATAAGACTGTAATTAGGCTTCATACCGCACTTATCAAGTAGGTGTATCGATTTTTCTAAGTAGATTGTAAAAAAACCATCTCATTCAACGGACGAATGAATCAATATCAAATACATAAAAGTAACGATCAATCAATCGATATTTGAATAGCGTATTCGATTTTGGAAATGACTTTTTGATTCAAGACTCTTTACAGTGTAAATGTCGTTACCTGCGTTGTTAATTTACAAAATTATATTACAGTTATCTGTTATACATTAGAGATGGGTAGCTATTCTAATAACTAGCTAAATAGCGGCTATTCAAAAAATAGCCACGGCTATGATATCCGTCAACACGATACCTAGCTATTGGCTACTGGCTAGTTAGATTAGCTACAATAACCGACAAGTTTATGGCACAGCCGGAACTGCACCACAGAGTATAAAACAACTAAGTTTTGTTTGCAGCCGCCACGGTAGCCGATAGCTGAGTAGCTGGCTAGCCGAAGTAGCCGGAGTAACTACGTCCAATTCTAGCCGAAACCTCGTTTTTTTTTACTAAAACTCGTTTTTTTCTTTATTCGTATGGTTTTTACTAAAACCATATAAAAGAATTTCTTAAAAAAAGTATCAATATAAACGAAATCATAACAACAAACTTATTATTATCATCTAAACTTATTGCTGCGGTGAGGATCGAACTCGAATCGCCTAGCTAGTTTAGCTACGCCGCCGCAACCGCTAGTCGGTTAGTGAGCCAGTTATTCAATAGCCAAATAGCTAAATAGCTGGCTAGCTAGCTGGCTATTTCACCACGAATAGCCGGCTAGCTAAGTTATTGGAATTTCGGCTAGTTACCCATCTCTAAATCTAATCTGGTATATGTATAATATACATATACCAGATTAGATTTCTTTTAAATCAAAAATTAAAAGATATTCCATTGCGTCCCATAGACGACTTCAATCAATCCAATTTAACAGTTAGTTTCATATCGATCTAAATAAAAAAATTGATACCGAAGTCATTATGAATTGTTAAGTATTGTTAATGTTAAGGGCCGATTTTTCAGTCGTCACATCAGATAACTTTTATCTGAAGAATAAATATGGCGGTTTGACATATTTTCAAAACAAAAGCTGTCAAAACGTCAAAATTATTTCTCAGATAAAATTTATCTGACGGTTGAAAAATCGGCCCTAAGGCTAGTTTAGTATAGGATGAATAAGTTCTTGCTGAAGAGAATTTAAACACTTATCGCTAACTTATTTTAAAAATTATATACACATAATTTTCTTTTTTCAAAATAACCGAAACATTTATAGTAAAGCTACTAAAGTAACGACAGTTTACGATTACACGAGTCTCACACTTTGTCGGTTTTTTCAAAAACGTAATTGGCCAGTAATAAGTGTGCACCTTTATTTTTTTGTACAAAAAAGCGGGGTGTTAAATAGCCAGTATGGTGCCAACATAATGACATACTAATGTTTATTGTATTAGGGTTGCCATACAGAAATATTACAATGAGAATGGAGATCACGCTGAGCTCATGTTTGGGGCGTGGCAATGATTGTTAGTGACCCTATTGTTGATATTTGAAGCCGAGAATTTTGTAATCACTCAAATTTTTATACGGCTGTATGTTTAATGTATTTGTAACAATTGTTTTTCTCTTTTTTGACATTGTAATATTTTTTGAAATTCTCGTTAATGGTAAGAAAGCAAGGTTTTTTTTTTTTTTACGTGCTTTTATGTAATGTTAATTTTTTTTCAATAACGTCATTCACGTTATGTTTTTCGGAAAAAAATGTAAAGTGAAGAAATCACTATTTTTCGAATCCTAATACAACAAGCATAAAAATGTACATTGAAGAATAATAATATAAAATGATGGCCCATTATGATACTGCTTGCAATATCTATTCATCAAACAGCAAAAAGTTGACTCGTGATCATTGTTAATGAAATAACTACAAATACTAAGTCAAATACAATTTCCTGTTGGCTATATTAATACAGGATGTAATGTAATCGATACGTTGATAAACGGTACACGTATAGGTTTTTGAATGAACCCAAACCAATCACTGAAATCGCACTAATATTATAAAATATGTGAAAGTTCGTAAGTTTGGATGTTTGTCACTCAATCAGCATAAACGGCTGAACGGATTTGGATGAAATTTGGCACACAGATAGACCATATCTTTGATTAACACATTGGATACTTTTTATCCGGGTACATAAAGTAGGGTGCGAGTAGGGTTACCATCCGTCCGGACTTTCAGCCTTTCATCCGGACTTTGTCCGGCGTTTTAATTTGTCCGGATTTTTGGCTTAGATGGAAGAAATTAAATTAATGTTCAATTTTCGCATTAAATTACTTAAAAATAAAACGAGTATTAAATCAGTCATCAATCTTTATTAAACTACATACTAATACTACATACAACTAGTTAATCAGTCTCATCTCAATTTAAAACAATCAATTATTTCATTTTGTCACTAAAATGTCTGGACTTTTTTTGAAATGTCCGGACTTTTTGGCAAATGTCCGGCTTTTTGTCCGGACTTTTCAAATTTCGAAATGGTAACCCTAGGTGCGAGTGAACCCGCGGGCAACAACTAGTCTTTATATTAATAACTTATTAAGTGTCACCACGAGTGCTACTTATTATGTGTGGGTACCGTCAAGCATTTAACAGAATCTGCCATATCAATCTGCTACATTAAGGAAGTCGCCATATCGCTGTCGTCCAAATCCTAAGTGAGCGCATGCACCGCGGGAGTTTCCGGATTTTCATTCACCACTTTGCAGTAGCTAGGTTGTAATGTAGAGTGGAAATATTAAAACAGCTGAATTCAAAAACAAAAGAGACTCAAAATGCATTGTGGACCGCCACTACTGGAAGTCTTTTGAAGATATTTAAATCACTAGTCATTTGGTTTTATGATTTTTCCGTTTATTTAGCAGTGACTGCCTTGTTGGTCTAATAGTCGCAAAGGCAACTGCTGAGCCTGAAGTCCTGGGTTCAATCGTAAAGTCAGGCAAAGTGGTAATAGGTTTTTCTGAAATCTGGATTTTGTGCCCGGTTGACAGCAATAGGCTCGCCCCTATTACATGGGACTTAAACATAACGGCGAAATGAGGGTGTACTATAAACCTCTGCCCAATCCTTCGGGGAATACAGGCGTCAGGAAAATCAACTTTCTCTAAACGTATTCTTATTTTTGTACAGCTATGAAAGGCCGCGATGGTCTCGGCGGGACGGGTTCTTGCGCGCCCAACGACGTGTTCTGCAGTGTCCCGGGGCGGCTGTCCCTGCTGTCTTCCACCAGCAAGTACAAGGTCACCGTGGCGGAAGTGCAGCGAAGGTTATCACCACCTGAGTGCCTCAACGCGTCTTTACTCGGAGGAGTGCTGAGAAGGTAAGAACTTTGTTTTTGTAAGTTAGCAAGGGCTGTCGAAGGCCTCAACGCGATTCTTCTGTTTAGTGATCTGTGGGTTTTGGCCTTTTTGGAGAAGTCTATGACCAACAATAGATTATGAAGCCGACTAAATACGATGTATTTTCTATTGAAACGTACATATTAGCGTGTTACAAAGTGGATGAATGAAAGTAGTAAGCAGCTAGCTAGGTAGTAGGTACCTCCATCGAGTGCAGAATGTCCTTTTATTTATTTATTTTACTTTAATTAAAACGGTCTAAGAACAATTACAATAATCAAAGATAAGAAGAAGTGTAGTAGAAAAAGATACATATTTGTACAAAACAATACAAACGGAACGAAAAAAATAAATAATTAGAGACAACTCTTTCATGAATCCCTCACAATGCTTCTGACAGTATATTCTTCCACTCATCTACGAACAGATCACAATTCAGACGAACATTTGTTCACTTAATAACACAGTTTATGTGTAATCGTTTATTTTTCATAAATTTCCCACAATGTCAAACGTCTTACTCCTGCGATTCAATTGACATTTACAACCATGTTGCATGTCATTGCGTGCCAAAAAAAAAATGATTGAACCACCTACCTACAGCTGCGATGTTTGACGATCCACTACACGATAATTAAAACGATAATTACTGTATGCATAATAAATATTAGGCAATTACAAGACAAATTCACATCACTCGCCAACCGACCGTAATATTGAATTTACTCGTGGCATGGTCTTGTTCCGCAAGTGCGGTTAGTTATTTATTATATTTTTTGTTCTGGCAACACTGTGTACAGTTTGCGGCTAGCGATAAAGACATGTTTGACTTTTAAGATCGGACCGTTTTGGTTAGCGGTTATTAAGGTATTTTAGGGTACCATGGTAATGCCCTAAATACCTTTTATAGGTTTGTAGGTACATAGATATCAGCAAAAGTTTGATGAACGATCTGCTGTATGCTTGTGTGATATCTATCTGCCACGTTGGATTTTAACTGATTGTCACTTTTTCGAATGCTACCAAAGATAGCGACTGCGGCATTCGGATTTCCATACAAAGACATTTCAATAAACTTTCAGTTTTTTATTGCCTGCTCCGCAAAGAGCTACCCTTAATCATTGTTTTAGTAACACTGCTCTTTACCCTCATAAAATTTGCATTACTCAATAAAATTAAGAAACAAAACCATTTTAAACTGCCTACATAATCGGGCAAAAGTGTAAAAAACCATGTAATTGAATATTCAAGTAACTAGTTTATTTAAATTACGGAACCCGTAAATACTGCTCAAATTACGCTGTGCACACTTTTTGTTGCGCTTGCGCGGTTAAATGTGGGCTGGCATCGAAACGCCGTTTCCTTTATATGTTTATTGAATATAATTATCGGGTATTACTTCTAGATATTTCATTGTGATCATACCTTGGTCTAAACACACACCGTTATGTTAAAAGTAGCTAGTTACGTTTTTGCTACCGCTTTTTGCTTTTCCGCTGATCGAGATTTTTTATGACAGTCTTAAAAGAGACGCAAATTTCTTTTGACACTTGACATTATAATGTTTTTTTTATTCCTCGCTGCCTTACGCATAAGTAATATTTTAACTGGATTCAACCACTGTATGAAGTGTCCGCCAAAAGTTCGTAAGTTTCAGCAAAAAACTGTCCGGTCATGATTAAATAAAAAATCCAATTATTCTACAAAAGGAAGCCGTAATGACTACCTATCCAACTTATGAGGTCATTTAAGCACATCCTAGTTTGTACGTGATCGCTGTAATGCTAGGATTTAAATTAGGGCATTGTTGAAAAAACTGCTTTCAAATGGATAGATTTTTTAGTCGCTTATTTTTATTTCAAAAACATTCCATTTGACGCAATAAATAACTGTCACAGGCCAATTTACTTGTTTTATTAAATTTAGAACGCGATAAACAGCGCATCATCAGCTACCTAATTGCCGTTATTACGTTACGATGGTTGCGTTGTCAAAACGCCATGCAGCCAGTGCATTGCGGCTTTAGAAAATAATTTATACGATGGCAACACCGAATAATGGCGGGAAGCCGGCAGCTGGCTGAATACATCGACTTGAATATTTCAAATTCTGAACTCGGTGTCCCTTACATGGTAATTACATCAATATTAAATAAATTTAAGCGAAACTACGAGTTGAGGCGACAAGCAGGAGGCGAGAGGACTAGTTTACATTTTTACGCATATAAAATAATTTAAATTGCGGAGGTACATAATTACAATGTTTCATCCATTTTATAGTGATAAAATATTTGTCACCTGACTTGTTCAAGTTATATAATTATTCTAGTGGGGTTGAACAAATTGTTTTGTGCGCTAACCCCGCATGTGTGTAGCTTGAATCACCGTGACCTGGTGAATCGATTTTTTTTTCTACTTTTTACCTACTATCTCATGTTGATAAATCTAAGGATTTACTAAAATATCTTAGGATTTACCATCAATTGGGCTCTTGAATCATTGATACATTCATAGCTCCATGAAAATATTGGTAAGACGGACACGGCTAACACACTACTTAACGCTCATTATAAACGCTCGATGCATACAACGTTAAAAATCAAAGTGTGTCCATTTCAAAACCAAATTCCGATGAAATTAATCACTCGTAAAAAAACTTCTTATCCGATGCGTCTTTCCACAAAAGAAATGCTGTCAAAACACACCTATGCCGCAGACGCCATTATTTCGAAATTCAAAAAAACTCATTGTGTCGTAAGTAAGTAGGAACGCCATTTTGATTTAATCAATCGCGTATTATTAATGGATCTGCCGCTTTACGATACGAGAGTTATTTTTATTATTTTTCATATCGATACGTTCGATTCGGTAATTGGAGATAAAATGATCTTACATTCATCGATACGCGGTCACATTCAATCGGAACTTCTTTGCAGCTGGTAAAAGCTAAAATATCGATTACTCAAAACGTAAATTCGTGTGTCAATTTGATATGAAGACTACTTATAAAGAGCCGCAGCAAACAACACATGTGGGAAATCGGTCAACGGTACCTTTTCGTCATATTTATCGTACTTGAATCAAAGACGTGTACTTGATTGATAATCTCTTTAATCGGACACTTGAGTATTCGATACATACTCGATATTCGATGCCCATTAGTTCTCTTTCCAATCTGTCGATTCATTCGATTTAGTTTTCCATTGATTCTAAATTCAAATTCATTGTTTGGCTCGTTAGCTCCGCAGATGATTCTTGATTCTTTTGTCATTGACTAAACGAACGTGTGAAAATATTAAACTCGAATAACTCGAATAACGGTGCGCTGTCTAATTACAATTGTGATTATTTTCACCTCAGCTTTTGTGTAAATGAGAAATAGTAAAATCATTGGTTACAGCATCAGTAGGTACGCAAGCTTTGCGGCTTTTTAACGGCCAATTAAATTTATATTTTCTTGAAATGTTGAAATTATTCGGTCGGTTAGCTTCAAACGATATCTAACGATTTAGAAATGTACCTAGTAACGTTGATTTAATTAAGTTAGTTTTAATACGTTGATTAATTTTATTTGAAGAATAATATAAGAACAATTATGCGTTGATCTACGCATATTTGATTTATATGAATGCCAATTTATAGCTATTAAATTGGCATTCAAATAAAAAGGGTAAAATAATCTCCTTCATTTTCTGCATTAACCGGTTGGCCAAATCTGTAGTAAAAAAGTTATAAATAAATTAAAAGATAGTCATTACTTACCTTGGCTTAAATTGTAAAAACATTTTTGTCTTTAAAAATAAATAAATAAATATTAGCCTGTAACTGTCCCACTGCTGGGCAAAGGCCTCTTCTCATACAGAGAAGGAACGAGCATTGATCACCACGCTTGCTCATTGCGGGTTGGCGATTTCAGAACATTAAGTCCAGGTTTCCTCACGATGTTTACCTTCACCGTTTGTCAGTGGCGTCTTAGATTAACTAAGAAAGTACATATGACATTGAAAAAGTCACATTGGTACTTGCCTGGGTTTGAACCTGCAACCCGGTGCTTAACAAGTGGGTTTGTAACCTCCGGGCCACCACGACGGTTTTTTGTCTTTAAACTACTATTTTAAAAAACGTTATCAGTAGTATACTCTTGTTTTGCATTTTCTATCCAGTAGTTTCCTTAATGCGTGCTTTTATTACGAGAATGCGGTTTATTAAGGTACCGTTCGAAATTCTCAGATAAATGTACCTACCTAAATAGATGACGTAATAGATAGAAGTTCGTACTAGGAAAATTCACAATCTAATAACAATTCCTTTGGAATTTATTCGCATGCCAAGCCCGATGCCGCTGCCGACGAGGGGTGCCCGAAAACGTCGCTACACAAAATTAAGCCTATCTCAATTCAACGAAACCCCGAGATTTAGGAAATGGTTTAAATTTTACAGAGTTTATCATTATTATACAAAAATCTTTTTCTAGGAAGTATACTGTAAATTTGTAAAAACTTATACCTACAAGGTTAGTCAGAAAGGGGGTACTAATCCGAAAGGGTAGTAAAGTACCCATAGTAATGAGTAACTTTTGTTCTACCACTTTCCCCAAAAGTCAATAAATTAAGAGAAATAGGAGTTCAATGATTTAAAAAATACACTAATATCTATCTACCTATCCTCAGTTATGATCAGCTATGTTTACATTTTAGGCCCCATTTAGGGTTACGGATTAGAATCTCCGTTTTCTAAATTCGTAACTAAAGAAGGGCAGAAGAATTTTTAAAAAACTAAAATAAAAATCGTTTTGTAATGAAATAAAAATTATCGAATTTTGAAATTTTTACACTTTTTTTTAAAATAGTCATCACTTCATCAGTGATACTTTAAGTGGCCCTCGCATTAATACCCCCAATCCGTCTAACCTTGTATACAGGATGATAATTTGATATGGGGCATGAAGGGCAGCTACCTTAATCGCTGTAGCTACAGAAAAATGTTCTTATGAGACTGTCTCTATTTCCATTATTACTTACTCCATTTCAAATAAGTTTTTTTGCGATTTCTGACTTTTCTAGTACTCCAACCTCAATTGGTCCGCGAGACTCTTTTGATCCTAATGGGAAATAGGATCGATTGGCATCATAAAAATGTTTTGTGAAAACTGCCCTTTTTCTCGCTGACTGTACAAAAGTTAAGGGTGGTCCCATGAATGTTTTCCTGTCGCTACAATGGTTAACGTAGCTGCCCTTCATGCCCCATCTCAAATTACCACCCTGTATACAAATAAAATCAGAAGTCTTATTCTATCCTGTAAGGTGACTTAATCAAACTGTAATGTAACAGACGGCCCTAGGATCTCCTGAGAGCACGTCTGCTACACCAGTTGTAAAGAATGTGTAGAGCATTCAATACCTAGTACGTAAATAACAAAAATAGAAATGGCTAGAGAATAAGAGGCAGGACTGCGTCACGTCCCTTGGAGTAGTCAGCGAGTTCCTTCTTATAGTTACGGCGTTCGCCAATGGCCCACACGGCCATTTGATAGAAACCGGCGGCAGCAAACAGACCGGCTGTAGCATATCTAGTCATGCGGGTAGGTGACAGCCAGCCCGATCGCCGATCTCGTATGTGTAGCAGGAGACGAAGTGTAAGAGAAGGAAGAAGGGGTTACCCTCGGGCACCGGAATGCATCTCACTTTGGTACCATGGGAGCGCAGGTTCTTGGGTAGGTGGTGGAGGCTTAGGTTGTCCAGCTCGCACAAGACCTCCAAGTCCAACGTAAAACGGATGTTGCATGGAGCAGTGTTCAGGGTATGATTGCTGTGGCATGCCACATAATTAAACAGTCACTCGGATTTAAATTTATAATATTTATATCAATATAAAATAAAACAGACATTCGACCATGGTGATTGCTTTTGATACGAATGTCTGTTTTATTTTATATTGATACTAGCTTTTGCTCGCGGCTTCGCTCCCGTTAATTTACGGATCCCTAATTTTTTGATCCCAAAATATAGCCTATAGCACTCAGGGATAACGTAGCTTCCTATTGGTGAAAGAATTTTTGAAATCGGATGAGTAATTTCGGAGATTACCTCCTACATACAAACAAACAAACAAACAAATTCTACCTCTTTATAATATTAGTATAGATAAATATTATAAATTTAAATCCGAGTGACTGTTTAATTATGTGGCATGCCACAGCAATCATACCCTGAACACTGCTCCATGCAACATCCGTTTTACGTTGGACTTGGAGGTCTTGTGCGAGCTGGACAACCTAAGCCTCCACCACCTACCCAAGAACCTGCGCTCCCATGGTACCAAAGTGAGATGCATTCCGGTGCCCGAGGGTAACCCCTTCTTCCTTCTCTTACACTTCGTCTCCTGCTACACATACGAGATCGGCGATCGGGCTGGCTGTCACCTACCCGCATGACTAGATATGCTACAGCCGGTCTGTTTGCTGCCGCCGGTTTCTATCAAATGGCCGTGTGGGCCATTGGCGAACGCCGTAACTATAAGAAGGAACTCGCTGACTACTCCAAGGGACGTGACGCAGTCCTGCCTCTTATTCTCTAGCCATTTCTATTTTTGTTATTTACGTACTAGGTATTGAATGCTCTACACATTCTTTACAACTGGTGTAGCAGACGTGCTCTCAGGAGATCCTAGGGCCGTCTGTTACATTACAGTTTGCCTTAAGATTAAAGTAGTAATCAAGTTAGAAAAAGAATATCCCAAGGGTGTGTAGCACCCTTAAGATTAAGGTAAAAAAAGGATCCCAAGGGTGTGTAGCACCCTTAAGATTAAAGTAATAGTCAAGGTAGAGAAAGAAGGTCCCAAGGGTGTGGTAGCACCCTTAAGATTAAAGTATAAAAGAAAGGTAGATAAGGATCTAACTCGACTTAGTATTTTGCAATCAATTAAAAAAGATACCTTATTTGTGATGCTGGCTGCTGACTCACCGCTGCACTGTGAGAAAAAATATATACCTAATTATCAATCATGTTAATTGAATACTTCTCACAATTCCTTAATTCTAATTGTTCAACTTGTAAAGGTGTACAATCTTGTACCTATGTTAATTAAAATCATTTTGAACACAATATTGTATTTTCTCTCCTATTCAAATTGTCAACAACCTGTCAAGAAAAATAAAACGGCAATCAACCGACATTTCTTCGATTAATCATAACATAACGAGCGAACTCGTATTCTTGAACTTTATTCATAAACTCCATCAAAGTTTATCGAAAACAATTTCGATAACGAGCTTTTATTTCACAGCGGTTAATACTGGTAGCCATTTTTAAACGTTCGACATACGAAAGATTTTTACCGCCAAAATGTAATAAATCATTCGATTATCAGCCTTATTCCGTAGTAGTAGGAGGGAACTTAATTTGCTTCGTCTACCTGAATTATTTTATCACCACTTTCTATGCGTCAATCACGAATTACAATTTTGACGGTAATCGATAGGTTATCGGTGGCTCCATCTAGCGGTCAGTAGCAGTACTATTGACTGACATGCGACCGTTCAACAAAGGCGCAGAGCTACTTTATTTTTTGTTACAATGACTTGCAATAAATAGGGTCAACGTTAAAATTAAACACAGAGTTTAATAATAAATCAGTGAAACTTCCTATTTTAAAAACTGCTTGAACTAAATTATTTATATTTCTAGCAGTCCATTAGCTTGAATCTAACTTTTCAAGCTAATGGCTAATTTGGTCGAAGCGGAAAATAAAAAAAGACGGCGCCACTTTAAAAAAATCTAAACTGTCAAATTCCTTTCAACAATTCAATAAATAGGTAATTTTATTTCAGAAGAATTTACAGTCCAAATATCAGTTTTAATATTGATTCTCTAATTTTTCCCTTCGGTCCAGGCACTGGCCTGGCAGATTAGCCTCAGATTAGCCCCCATTACAGCTGCTAAGGACATAACTTTTAATGACAAAATGCCAGTTCTAATTTGTTCTTAATTACCGCCAGAAGTTTTAAATGAATTCTTCTTTTTTGCAGAGCGAAGAGCAAAAATGGCGGGCGATTACTCCGTGAAAAATTGGAAAAGATTGGCCTCAACTTGCCGGCTGGGCGGCGGAAAGCTGCCAACGTTACGCTCCTCACATCTTTAGTGGAAGGTAATTTAATTATAATATCTATTGTATTACACATTACAAAAAGGCTTCTACACATTGGACGATGTGACCACCTCTAGTAGGTATCTACAATAATGCCATAATCTCATGTTGTGTACAACTCATACCAAAACTACATACCAGAATTAATTTTTGTCATTCATCGTCCTTAGAGAATTGTCTTTTCCCAAGGTAAATTAAATAATACGAGGTAGTCTGAGAACACGTGGTTGACCTTTACTACGTCACAGCTGCTGATGAACCAATAAGCTTCGACTTCTATTGTCTTGTTAATCTTGTTATTTATTGCTGTGGGAAAATTTCACAAATTGTGACGTAATACGGGTCATCGTCGATAGAAGATATTGAGGATTGTTTTATTATACCATGCGTTTCATCAAGTTTTGTATTTAGGAATGTGTTCTTCAGATAATATTTTGGTTTAAGCCTAGGTCTATGATTTAATGCTGACGTAATTATGACTAAACTAAGCACAATTTCAAGTTTTGCTCCTACTTTGAATCACTATTTAACATTCAAATACCCTGCTGTTGTCAATAATAATAGGAACTGCGGTATTAATAGTCTACCATTAAAATGTTATTTATTACAGATTGTAGGACAAATTGTATTACTATAATTAAGAGCAAAATGGTTGTGTTTGCTTCTACCGACTAATTTACGTTATTTATTTTATTACTGACAGTACCCAGCTATGGTTTTATACGAAATCGTGTAATTGTTTAAACAGTTATTACCTTGGGGCTAATAACATGATATTTGGTGAATCATAATCATTTCGTTCATTGATTGATTGATAGCGCATCGTAACTCAAAGTGGACTGCACATCCAGTGGGCAGTTGTGACGCAGTTAGACTGACTGCACCAACGATTACAGGATTTTTGTTATATTATATCCAAAAAATAGTGACAAATAGTGACCAAAACTACGTAATTAGCGACTCAATACTTTCCTCTTATGAAAACGTTCAAATGCCAGCCAGTCAACTTCCATCCAAAAGCAGACCTGCTTCTGAATCGCTAAAAATCGTACCATGACAGTACTAAAGGTGAACGACTATTGAACCAAGTTGAACGGTAATACTTGTTCATGGTACGAAGTCTATACAAAAAATAAAAGGTGAACGGATTTCGTAAACGTCAACGTAGCAGCAGACCTGCTCTAACGATGCCATAGTACAAAAAAGCAGGGCAGTTCAACTTCCAGGTAACTTCTGTCCTGCTTTAAGAGATCATAGTAAACCCCCAGTTGTTGGTGAGGACGCTAGCTTGACGTCAGCGCGCTGGGCTGCAACATCCAATCGCAACTGCCAAATACAACTTGAAATCAGTGCAACTGCGTGACATCTGCCGACTGGATATGCAGCTCAGTTGCAGTTATGATTACGAATATGAAACGAAATATGATTCACCAAACCCGGCGTTATTAGCCCTCCAGGTCGAATTTCCTTTAGAGCTCAAATAAACGCATGTATCCTACGCCCGGATTACCATGGCACATCATTATTTTGTGTTAGATCTCATAGCTATTTTTCTCCCATATTTCACCATCCGCTGCAATAAGTCCATTGGGAACATTTTGCTTAAATATTAATGTTTCCTACAGCGGAAGCAGTGCACTTAGCCCGCGACTTTGGCTACGTGTGTGAGACAGAGTTCCCAGCGCGTGCACTCGCAGAGTACCTCGCGCGACAATACGCAGAGCATGATGCTAGACGCAGGAGAGATCTACTGCAAGCCACTAAACAGGTAAATATGGAATACTCATAATCGGGTGCCTTTCTTTCTTTCTTATTTCTTATCGTACCAACGGTTTATCAAATAATTCCTGATAGTGTGTGGCCATCTCAATAGCGTTAGGAGTGGCCGCTCAGAGATCGTCCCTAGTGCAGATGTTTGGACAAAAGGGACACATCAGCAAGTGTGACATTGATTACTCTGGATCACCGCAGTTACATTGAGCAAGATCGGGATCCCTGAACCCTCCAAATATCAAGTCGGGTGCTAGTGTCCATTTTCACTGTAGATGAACCGTATACACGCACGGACTTAAAACTACGTGATGTTTGTTTAATCTTGTATTGTTATGTTGATTACATCAATGGTGCTTAACTCTTCGCTAGATAGAGCCACTGATGACCTATTACCGTCAAATTGCAGTAAATAATTTAAAACTATTCATTGTCCTGTCTGCAAAACCTTAAGACTTTCTCAACACGTTTTATGACAGCTTCTACATTGGTACCTGTCATTAATTGTTTCGTTCTATTTTAACAGGTAATAAAAGAGCTGATGGACCTACTGAACCAAGACCGGTCGCCGCTGTGCAACACGCGGCCCCCCCATCTCCTGGAGCCGGCGATACAGCGTCATCTGACGCACTTCTCACTCATATCGCACGGCTTCGGTGGGCCGGCCATTGTGGCCGCATTGACTGCGATACAGGTGTGTAATATTTGACAGATAGTTTAGATAGACCACGGAGAAGTGAATAAATGGAATAATATGATTATAGGATTACTTCAAATTAACTGTTGAAACATCAATGAGTTACTAGGTATCATTGGAACACATTCAAATAAAATTAATTTGAAGTACATAACCCCGATTAATAAAGATTATCCGCACTTTATGTGGATAAGATATTCCGTCTGAAGGCTGCAGAAAAAAATGCATGTGGAAATGTCACAGTGACAGTTATCATTCTAAAGTTCGACATGGTTCTCAATGAAATTGGATGGCAGCGCTGCTTGTGAAGGAAGATGTTAAAAACCTATCAATCCAGTACATTTCATGTTAGTTCTGTATTTCGCCACGTGTTTCAATAGAACGGAATAGTAGCCGCAGCACTATACCTACGCTTGTATGGAAAATACATTTAGCGTTTGATCAGTGAATGGTCAAGTCGACTTGGTCAACTAATTATTGCTAAAAAAAGCGGGTTAATGATGAATAATGATGATTATTCAAAATTGTTTATTCCTATAGTGATGTCACTACATAACAGTTAAACATAATTGGAGACAGTCATTTAACGCCTGCCAAATATGTACAACAATTTTAACTGTATCCTTTAAAATAACCTGTATCTTTTATTATTTTTGTTTCAGAATTTCCTCAACGAGTCCCTCAAGCATTTAGACAAATTATATCCTCAAAGTGGTATGGTGTCATCATCAATGGACAAAACAAAAATGGACCCCGACATTAAGAAGTAACACATGCGTGACGACGATGACGTCGGACTCTGCAGCAAGAAAATAAAAATACGTGCAGCGAGAACAAGCCTCTTGCGTTCACTGTTCAATAAAATTAAGGCAAAGGCGCCACTCATACAGCCAATGTTACTAATGAATTTTCATCTTAATAAAACTGCCATAAAAATGAGTGTATGAAAGAATGCATGAAGATTGCGTATTTATTTTTATGATGATCTTCGTTAGAGGCGACCCGCATACAAATAAAGTGCAATTATAATACTCATGATTGTGAGAATCTGTACATATAGCCTAGAATAAACACTAGTGTTAATTTAAGCATTTATAGCAAATAATTTTCAGCTAAACCAGTGATTTTTGTAATTTCAAAAATGAATATTTTTTAATAAAAAACGTAAAATAATTCACATCCACCGCAATAAAGACACATATCAATAATGTAAATAGTATTATAGAAACAAAAGTTTTATCATTTCTCACAAAAAGTTTTCATACTGTTTTTAGATTAAAGGAATAAAACCTCTTTAGTTTTTAATTAGGTATAGTTTTGCTAGTGACTCAATGTGAAAGTGTGCCAATTAGTTTTAATTGTGGAACCATAACGGTTTCCAGAAAATTAAGTATTTAATTAATATTTATTGTGGCTTGTACATAATACTTATAAAATTACTATTCACTTGCCTAATATTTAGTTTTTTTCTAAAGTTATTCTAGAATTCGGACATCCATCTCTTACTCCATACTTTTATTGTATTAAGTACTTAACGTTTTATTGAGTTTAATGTTTAATTCGTGATATTGTAAGCGTGATTCTCCAAATTTCAAATGTTAGCCAAGCTCAACAGTCTGTGAGAAGAAAATTACCACAGAGTAGTAAGGAATGGAGTTATAAGGACAATAAAACGGCGCCATCGACATCTGGACTAGCTAGCAGTAATATCCTAACGGTAGCCATCATTCGGGAATGCGTCAATGGATGAGTAGCAGAGATTTCTTGACATAAGATTTTCATCTAGAGAGTGTAACTGTAAGGAAAAATGCCCACATTTATACTTACTACATACCATCACACCTTATTGCCCGAAGGGTTGGCAGAGGTGTATAGTACACCCTCATTTCGTCGTTATGTTTAAGTCCCATGTAATAGGGGGCGAGCCTATTGCCATACTTACTACTCAGTGATAATTAACTACTTAGAAAGACTGGATTACATTGAGCAAAGACGAATGTTTGTGAGCATAATCTTATGATTAAAATTGTCTTTATTATACATAAAGTCGTAAATTCCTTTCGTGTTGCCTTTAACTTATTTCGTACAATATTAAAGGTAGCGAATTCAAAATGACAATAGAATATGACAAAAATGATTAGAGTTAAATTACAATGTCTACACAAATGAATGTGCCAAATTTTTGACTATTTTCAATTTTGAATAAAGCATTTCGTTGTAAATAAGCTATTTCTTATCAGTATCCTTTTTTTGTAAATTGAGACGTCCTATTTTTACCTCATTTTTATTTCATTATATTACGGTTTTTATGTCATACTTTATTCCCGATATAGTAAACATAGCAAGCCCGCCTTAAATGCTGGAACCCACAGAGTGCGGGTGCAGAACGGCTGCGGACCGGGTGCGAGACGGCGGAAGTTGTAATATATTAAATGATACTGTATGCAAGATGTCACACTGCAGCTAACGGCCCGTTGCAGTTCCGCACACATTCGGTTCCGCAGTCACTGTGGCACCTCGCATACACTTTCATACATTACAACAGCCGCTGGCCCGCAACCGGTCCGCAACCATTTTGCCCCCGCGCTCTGTGGGTTCAAACCTTAAAGCCAGGAACAGATTCCTAATACTGCACCACGTGACTTCATTCAAGTGTACCGCTATACTATTCGCGTGTGGCTGCAATTTTGTCAAGTGACTAATGATATCACCTGTATACATTTTTAATGTCTTTCTGGATCAGGCTACATCTTACCGATAAACACAATCATTAAGTATGATTACGGACAGACTACCTGATGGTAAAATTTACATTACTGAGCATTAATAGCTTATTACTCAATGCCTGAAATTGCAGTCACTGGATTACGCCTAAGGGCGAGGCCCCACTAGTGCGTTGCGTTGCGTTGCGACGTCGCAGCGCTAGATTTGGACCAATCTATAGATTCCAAATGTAGCGCTGTGACGTCTCATTGGTCCAAATCTAGCGCTGCGACGTCGCAACGCAGCGCAACCCACTAGTGGGGCTTCGCCCTAAGTCGGAATAGCTAAAAAATAAACTTGTCACTCTGTATTTTTTTAATCTGTGCTTCTACACTTTTTGCTGCATTGACTGATGAATAAAGACACCCTACTATTCCTGAATAGTGAAAATATTATTTTTTATAGAGATTCTCGATATTTTTTTACCGTTCATTGACGAATTCAGTAATAAAGTGATAGTACAGCTAGCAAAAAAGTCCTGTGTCAGTCAATATTAATCATACGATAAATGTCTATTTTAGTCTTAATTGAATGTCTAAAGGACTAAAGAAATAACACTGTCAACGTTTTCATTTTTTACGTATCTACCTCTGTATGACTAGTGGCTCCCAGATTTTCTACATTTGCAGTTATACTAAACTTTTGATTAGCTAATCAATGTGTCTGCTACGCACTCAAAAACCTTGTTTAATTAATAACTGAAAAACCTGACCCTGAAGTCCTGATGTTTATTAATCAAAATTATTTAATTTCTTAGTAAATTTTAAGATTGTCATAATTCGTTATAATTTTCTTAATATACTCAATTATTACCACTGTGTACTTAAATTTTGTTTCGTGGAGTAAAGAATGATGTTTAAAATGTTTTCTTTAATTTTACATCCCTTACCCTTAAAACATAACCTAATGCTCTAAGCCCTTAGGGGCCGTCCATTAATCACGTGATGTTCGAAAGGGGGGGAGGGGGTTTGGCAAAAATCACGAAATATCACAAGGGGGGAGGGGGGTGTAATAAGAAGAAGATATCACGTGTATTAATTTTTTTGTCAAACGCACGATTTCTAAACTGAAAAGCGAAAATTTTTATGCCAGTCAAAAACAACCTGCAACCTTTCTGTCTAGACATTTTTATCATGGTCCTTAATTTCAGAATAAAATTAGATTATACTTTATGCCTGTATTTAAAGATGATACTTATTCTAAAAATTTTAAGATTCTTTGTAGGTAGTAAAAATACACGTGATTTTGGGTGGGGGAGGGGGGGTAGTCTTTAACATCGCCACATATCACCAAGGGGGGGGGGGGGTTAAAAAATGCTAAAAAAAAACATCACATGATTAATGGACGGCCCCTTACCTTATCATAATAGGTACCGCGATAGCATAAAAATATTCATTTAACGTGAAGATGCATGCTCACTCTCAGGCATCTGAAAGATCACGCAAAATATGGAGCGAACGATTAAAATAGGTAGAATAGATTTTTACATTTAACATGTAGTTTTACTTTTCGAGATATTGGGTAGCCACATGTACATTTAAAGACATTTACCCTCATCTCGTCAAATGAAAACGTAACGAAGGATCTAAGTAATTAAACTGCTAAAGGCCGTTATTTATTAAAAATACAGTTACACATAACGCCATCTACTATGGAATAGCAAAACTACTTGAGAATGATGTTCAAGTATTTTTGATATTTTAATGAAAACAAAGCAAAATTGGCGTTTTACTATGAAACGTTCGTTTACTTTTAAATTTAATTTTAATGACCGGTATAAACCAATAATAATATTATTATTTTGACCATCATTGCTTGACACGCATAGTTCGTCTCGAAAGGAAATAACAAACGGACGTTTTAGAAGACGGATTTCCGAACTGAACCGTCAATGTCAAATTTTACCCGCGAGCCAGACTCCGATCTTGTGAAGATTTAATTTTGATTTTATAAAACAAACAATAAAAATACAAGTTTGATAAATAAAGAAAATGGATATCAGTTATGACAATGAAGTTGTAAAACGATGTTTCAAATGTGACCATACAGTGTTAAAGAACTTGAATATAGTTTGTAATCCGTCGAACAATACAATTGTATTTTGGAATAAATTCCAAATATTAATATACGAGAATCTCGAATTCGAAAATGCTGCGATAATATTAGTTCCTGAATTCCAAATACATGATTTGATCATCTCTGCCAACTTTTTGATTTGTCTGGATTGCAGTGGTAATGTGCACACAACTTTTATAAAGTTTAAAAATACCACCCAAAAGCGTTTAAAATACAGTTTCCAGCCTCGAGAACTCGGTATAGTGGCCATTTCGCTCTATGAAGAAGACGACGCCTTGTGTTTGAAACATGAATTGGATTCATACTTCTTCTGTCTTCATAAAATTAATACAGAATTTTCATTGATCAAAAATGTAATATTAATCCATAATGAACATTTGCCAATAATACAAACAAGCGACAAATACATCATAAAAGTTCAACCAGTAATGGATAATCATAAGGAAAATCTTAAAAAAGTTTTTACCACAGAGGATTTAAACATCAGAAATAAATATAACTTAATAGTTGTAACTTTTGACAAACTTAATGTTTATGCATGTTTATGTAATTCTACAATGTCTGAAGAACAACTAATATTGGTGAAACTGTATTCATGTCCATCAGAAATATGCAATATACAAGTGACTGAATCAGATGAATTGAGCATTATAATTGGACTTACTATAGGAACAATAATAAGACTGTCTTTGAATGACCTAAAAAGCCCTCAGATTATTCATTTAAACACTGCTATTCACAAATTCATAGCTTTTAAAGATACTATACTATACACGGATGGCAAATCCATGTGGAAAGCCGAGAACACAATGTCAAAAGACATCAAATTCAGACAATTTTTTATCAAACATGTAAAGGACTTCATAATGTGTGGAGATCAAATAATTTGTACTACATTTATGAATTTAATATACACATTCTCAATAGATGATGACGGATCATATTTAAAACTTGAATCCGCTGATGAATATTGCTCTGCAGAGAAACTTCTGAATAATTCAGAATACCTGCAGAAGATTATGGAAGAAGTAAAAAAGAATGATACTCTAATTAAAATTTTAAGCAAAGAAAAGAATTATATTACTGCTTTATCACTATCAAATAGGCAAGACATAATGGACAGTATTATTAACAATAAAGTGATTGTTTATGAAAATTATGAAGATGCTATTGCAGAAAATACCAAAGTTATTTTAACAAACAATTTTGCTGAATACTTTGATAAAGAATCATTCTTCTTTCTTGTCAAAGTTTCTACCACAACAGAACATAAGCTTGGTGAAGTATTATCTAATTCTTTGGGAGATTTGAGAGTCCATATAACATTGGCAACTGAAACCAAAGTTGTTAGAACAACCAGTATAAAAGTAACAGAACTGTTAAAGAAAATAAGTTTTTTAATACCACTGAAAACTAAAATGGTTGACACTACAGAAATGAATGTAGAAATTAAAATCATGTCTAATATACCTGGAGCTTTTGATAACAAGCAGAAAATATGGACTGTACTATACAGAAAAAAAGTTACATTACACTCTGAACACTTTATAAAATTCAATTTAAGTTTGGATAGGCAACAATGCTTGAAAAATTTACAAGAACCACTAGAAGAACTAATATTACAAACTGCAACAAACCAACATGGGAATTTATTTCAATTTGAAGATGTTTTGAGAAACAAGATGGTCTCAAAAGAATGGCAAATGTATGTAAGATTACCAGATCAATACCAAGAAGTATTCAAAAACAAAGATTGTAATACCAAACACATAACTTCTAAAAAAGTTAGCTATTTCCTTCAACAGTTCACATCTGAAGATTTTCTGAACTCAAAAAGCAACTTAATATTTCCAATAGGTAATGAAAAAGTTAAAGTAGAAATATACAATGATAGTTTTTCAAATCCTTTACTGAAGGTATCGAGTACAAATGTAAAGATTGCATTAAATATAAGGAACTTCTTGTCAGATCTTATTTATTGTGTTTTTACCAATTTGGGCCCTGGAAAGGAATTTATTAATCTTTCGAGTTATGCCACAGCTGAAGTAAGTATTATAAAATCTTTTTCAAGTTTCTTGATTTCCTTTTTTTAAAATTTTTGCTTTTTTTTTACTTTTTTGTTGTCTTTTTTTGTAGTTTTTTTTTTTTTTTTAAGTTTTTTTTTTTTTTTATGTAGGCATTTGTAATTTTTTATTTTATTTAAACCAAATATTTGTTACAGAATCTACAAAAAGCAGTAAGAAAATGTATAACAGGGTCCTCAGAAGAAGAAAT
The DNA here is from genome assembly GCA_905220435.1 of Amphipyra tragopoginis. NCBI lineage: Eukaryota > Metazoa > Arthropoda > Insecta > Lepidoptera > Noctuidae > Amphipyra > Amphipyra tragopoginis. The sequence goes on from HG992011.1 coordinate 12,176,896, forward strand.
TGAACCTTTGATTGAGCAATTTGAGAGAAATGTGATTGGAGTTTTACCTATTTAGCATGTTTAGTTCTCTGAGTGGCCCGAGATGCAATAATGCAAATCAAATATGTAATGTTTTTGTACAATATGATATATCGTAATCGAAACTGTGATCTAATATATTGTTATCAAATAAATGTCTTTTATTTAGCTTTAGTTTTGTCAGTTTTTTCGCCTTTCGCATCCAGTCTAATCTACATAGTTGACTTATTCAGCTCTGAATATCTTATCTAAAATATCCTCAATCAACCTCCTTCACATTGTGCTTATTATTTTCGGCTATTCACTGTTTCGCCCAAAATACTAATTTATATTATCCCACACTAGTCCTTTAAATATGAGGATAGAAGATAGGTAATCGAAAACCATAGAAGTAATAAGTACTACGTACAACGTTCTATATAAAGTCCTTGTCGAACCTAGTATTAGTAGTATTTTCACAGCAATCAACTATGAGCTCACATCGCATAAGATTTCATTAAGACTTGAAAAAATTTGAACCATTGTCACTTACGGTAGGTATCTTCGTTTTGTTTATACTATTGTAACTGCATATACTAGGAATTCATAATAGTAGGTACTTAAATTGTTTTCAAATCATAGATCGTGTTATAGCTGTATCTCACGAAGATTTTCAACCAACGCAATCACGATCATTGCAATATGAACCTTATTTCTTTGTAATAAAAGTCACACGATATGGCTTCGTGCGATAAAAAGACTGCCAGGAACATTTATGAAGCTAAGAATGACTTCATCTAACCGGACTTTAGGAACACCACGGCAATGCCTCTAGGCCCCCGAATTAGCAGATAGAGCCCTCGACCACTCGATACCCTAGAACCACTAGAAACGGCCCTAGGGCTGCCAAGTCTATAAATAAATTAAAGCAAAAAAAGGGAATAATAATAATAAGGTTTATTTCCAAATCTTGTACACTTTTCAATAAAACTCACACAGGGGCCTCCTTTTAAGTAAAGAATATACCTGAGAAGAAGAGATAACTGTCATTTGTCTACCTAAATCAGTTCGCAGGCGCAATCGGCATAATATGACTAATCTCTGCGTCCACCATTACGAATTTGAAACGCGCCGTTTCCGATTCCAGGAAGTTTTTATCAAAGTACGGAATCCGAGACTTCCTCGTTGGTCTGTTGGTAGCAAGGGCAACTGTTATGCGTGAGGTCCTAGGCTTGAGCCTAGGACCTCACGCATAACACGGAAAAAATCCAACACTGCATGACCTGGGGATTGATCCCCAGGTCATGCAGTGTTGGATTTTTTCCGTGTGGTATTGTTCAGAAGCAGCCCAGTCTGGAATTGTGGCCAATAGATAGGCTCGCCCCGTTACATGGGACTTACGGCCATTTTCAATAAGCTATCTATCGGCGGTTTCGCCTACTAGAGATAGAAGTTTGACATAAGCTCCATAGAAGTAATTTCGTAAGGAAAACCGCCGATAGATAGGATATTGAAAATGGCAGTTCATAAACATCACGGCGACATAAGGGTGTACTGTACACCTCTGCCCAATTCTTCGAAGAATACAGGCGTGATAATTATGTTGATAGGTATATTTAAAAGTAAAAAAAAAACGCAAGTAAATAATTATAATCTATTTTATTCTTAGACCATTCTCCTCAGGAGTTCGTTGATCTTGTCTTCGCGGTTACCGAAGTCACCACCGTCGACGTAGTGAATGGTCTTCTTGCGCCAACCACCGGTGGGGTTGTTCAGCTTGAATGGCCATAGGAAGTTGCTGGCGTACTGCAGAAATAAAACAAAGTTGGTTATGAAATGGTAACTATGACTATGATTAAAACTAAAATAGATGTGTAGGGGAAACTGCACATACATTTTTTTATCAGCGAGTACTGCGCCTTTGCGCACGCGCCGTTATGTATGTGCGTTTTCATACAAAAAGTATGCAAACACGGTGTGTGCGCCCATCGCCTGCGCTTAGCATTACGTACACACATTGTGTGTTTTCCCACAGTGAACGTGTTAAGTCATAACTGTATTAATGCGACACTAGAAACCTGCCACTTTTTTTAAAGTTATCGAAAGATGGGTGTAGTCACAGCACCAAGCTTTGTTGATTGGATAATAATTAGATACACTGATTCTGCATGAAAAGGGACAAGGCACGGTTAATTGGATGGTATTTCGGAAGTCGCAAGTTCTTCAGTCCATGTCATTCTTCACATTATTCTTGTCTAGAAAAAAGACTACTCTCTAACTGATAGGTCCGTATTCAACAGCTGTCTACAAGTTGGTACTGAATGTAGTATGGAAACTAACCTTGAACTTCTCTCCAACACTGAAGATCTCGTGGATGAGGTCCTCAACACAGATAATGTTCTGTTGTCCGAGTTTCTGTTCAACGATTGTGTTGGACGCGATTGGCACGCGCTGTCCGTTGACCTTGGCGAAACCGCGCTTGTATACCAGCTGAGGAAGAATATTTTATAGTTAGTTGTATTATATTTTAATGAACAAACAAATATTCCACACATCCCCATTAGAAACAATGGGAGTATTGGAAAATACAGCCTTCATCAAGACCTATTCCTATGCAATTACTTTTACTCAACTCAATTCCTCAGTTGTCGAAAGTTTCGGTAAGCTATCTCTTTTTCTCACGCTACGAGAATCGTAGACGGAACGAGATAACAAACTGAATCGGTTGTTATCTGCTAATCGAAAAGATTCTGAACCCTCTGGTTCTGACAATAAAATACTGATTTATTTATCAGCATAATACATGAAGCAGCCATGAAAAAAATTACACTGCAACTGATACAGGTATTTCAAACAAAGTTAGAGCAGTTACCAGGAGTCTTCACTAGTGACGATACTTAAGTACGTCTACCGCACCCTGGGCAGTCAACCTCACATAATTCAAAAGTGAGTATGTTTTTCTGTTACTTCTTAACAACTAAACTACTGAAAAATATTCATAAAACTGCATAATATAAGGATTGTCGACGCTTGAACATATAAGCTGGTTCCGCGGGCTGAGGTGGCGAGAGTATTGGCACGGCGCGACTGTACCATGATTATTACCGAACTAACGCCAATTCGGAACGACACCTTTTTTACCTTTTATATTTTTCAAGTGAAGTCGATTGTGGATAACCTTAAACTTGGAGAAGGACTAAGGATACCGTACTTTTTATTGAGTGTTATCTAGTAAAACAATAAGCTCATGTACTAACCTCCCTAACGCTCTTGAGGTTGGGGTATCCCCACGCGATGTAGGGTTCGGCGATACGCAGCATGTTGACGGTGGCCTTGTTCAGACGGATGAACACGCCGTTGTTGATCTGGCGCAGTCTGAATAACTGCAGCACTTTGCGGACCTATGGGAAAATAGATTTATAAATAATAAGACCTACAAGCATTCAAATGCAATAGTTAATCCCCTTCAAAGTTATTTCTGTAGGCAAATATCACCATTGTCATTTTATATCAAACTATTTTTGTAGTGTAGTGAAGTTCTTTTTGCAGCCACTCTATCTGGATGAATTGACCAAAATAATCAAATGGACATAATTATACAATGTACATTTTAAAGATTCAAGTTTATGCAGTAGTCTTCAACAAAATCATTGTCAGATCAACTTCGCAAATTATAGCATTAGGAGCTCAAGTTTATTTTTCGATGCTGTATTTGAAGTTGAGGCGATGCTACGGCTTTAGATAATAAATCGATGATCGCGTCAAGCGATTTTCACAGATAACTTGATAGAAATAAATTGCCACATAAATAAATTATTTACCTTGGGTGAGACCTGGTTGATACCACGAATACGGATGACGAACGCGAGCTTGGCTTCACCGGGCACGTAGTAGTTGCCGCGGTTGCGAGCCTGCAATCAAAACACATGGTAAATAAACATAGTTACGAAGTGACTTGAATGATTCCTTCCAATTATATTCGAAAAGTTGAGAGCTAGCAGTTCACAGGTTCGATCTCCCGCATGGAACAAGTTTTTGTATGGCTTGCAGATAATTGTTGCAGGTCTGGGTGTCTGTGTATGTGAAGATTTGCATACAAGAGATATGGTATGTCTACACCAGTGCGCTTTCATGTTCATCTTGCGCTTTCAACTTTCAATTCCTCAAGCGTCAAGCGCATGCAATATTGATTGCCATAAGACGCATGCAGCTTATCGTCTACACCGGTGCGCCTTGGTAAATCGTCAGTCAACATACAATAGACGGATTAGTGTGCGCTAGGGGCATGCGCTGACGTCGAACTAGTATTAAGGCAAGCGTTATGGCGCTTCACGCATGCTTCAGACGAAGATGCAAGATGAACATGAAAGCGCACTGGTGTGGACATAGCATATTCCTTGTGTGGGGCTAGGTTGTCTTAAAATAAAACAAGTTGCTTAATTTAGGTGGTTAAAACTAAGTAAGGCATGGCCTTGGACATCTCAAGGTGGGCAAAGTTGAAACAAATCTTTCTAAACTCAATAAATGCTGAAGTGCCTAAAATAGACTTAAACCAAACAAAACATGCAATATATTTTTTTCCATAATTATTTATTTAATTTCTTTCCTGTTGCTGTTTTTTTTAAAGCTTTATTCAGACTATGACTATGAAAAATGTTTAATTATTATCACAGGAGAAACAAAAGGAGTGTGGATTGCTGCATGTGGCTTTTTACAGCCTTTGTCAAACCCAGTGGATGAAGGCATGATACAGTCAATGCTTATAGAAAAAACCTTGATGACTCACCTGTCTGGCTAGTCTGATCTCATCACGCTCCCTGATACGGTATTCCTTAACGTACTGTTCAGCCCTCTTGAAGATTTCCTTCCTCTTCTTGACGGCCACTGAACGCCTCTTGAGTGTTACCTAGTACAAAATAATTGTGTTAGTTAGTGCAACTAAAACATCATCATGGTATGGCCTGTTTTGTATGTTTCATCAGTTATGAAAGTTAACAGCATCTTATTCAGATGAACTATGCCTTTAAGTGTTGGGATCATCATGTAAGTGAGTAGAGAATCACTGGATTAGGGCTGTTGAAACTACAGCTTGCGACTCATATTTTACAGTCCAGTTTGTACAGTCCAGTGTTTTATTATCTCGTGTAGATTAAAAAACTTAATTTATTTTTAATTTTTCTTATAATATTGTTGCAGACTGATAATATTTGGTTTTTATGGCCCACTATTCCTTGTAATTTGTGTTGGCCAGCACTAGGGATGAAAATTGCCGAATGTTTCCGAAACTTACTAGGAAAGTTTCCAATATTCCCGGCAATATTGGTCAATATTGCCGGAAAGTTGCCAAAATTGCCAGATTACATAGGTTTTTTCAAATGCCATTTTTAATGTTTATGCGCTCATGAGGTTTTATGTAATGGTGTAATTATACGTATTACTAGTAAGCCTGTATGGTATATTGTTAATTATACTTAATTTCTAATTATCAATGCAAATATGTGAAGATAAAGTTAAACTAGGACACTGGTAACTTCATGATAGCTGAACCCATAGTTTTTTGAGAATTTCACTTATAAATTTTATAAACAAATACAGAGGACATTGATACCGAATGTTCCCCTTGTACCCTTATTTTGATTTACGATAACTTGAATGTTGAATACTACGTTGGTACGTTACCCCAGACTAGTCGCTTAGCCACTTGAAAAATCGTGTCGTTAAAAGAATTTTCTAAATCGGATCAGTAGGTTTTGAGAAAATGGCGGACATAAATACATACGGGTCAAATAAAGAACCTCCTCTTTTAAAGTCAGTTAAAAACATCAACTTGTTGTTGCTGATCAAATCGTCTTGCAAGGTTTGACCCTATTATACATACAGATATGTATACATATAAATGTTATACTTTCTTACATACAAGTGTGGTTTCATATAGAAAGTAGAAAAAAAAAGATCATTTCTCCAAAATAGTTATGGTTTCATCACCAATGAAGTATCGTGGATAGCCTGTTTCTTTTCTTTAGTTTATCAGTAAGAAAATAAATGCAAAAACAAAAATTTTCGGTTGGATAATGTAGGCAAGTATAAAAACTAGCACCCTGCAAACCGCAATTTTATCCTACTATGCAATTATATAAAGTAAAATACGTTTTCTATTTACACGTTTCTTGCCAATGTTGCCGGCAGGATTGGAAACATTCGCGGCAGTTTTGGCAACTTTCGCAATATTGCCGGCAATTTTCATGCCTAGCCAGCACTGATGTAGACACTAAAATGTTATTTGTGCATGTTGAAACTTTTGTGTTGAGATGAAAAATTAATCTCTAACATTGAAATCAGTTATGAAAAGAGCCTCCATGAGTGACGATACTTCAGTACGTCCGGCGCACCCTGGGCAGTCAGCCTCGCTACCATCCTTGCTGACTGGCTAATCTTTTCACAACGGCATGAGCTATTCTTGTATAGTTTGTGCCAACACGATAGAAAAGAGAGAGTTTATTAGGGAGAATTATAATAAATGCTTGTTTTGAAAAGAAAATTTCTCAGCTTTCTTTGTAAAACTTCCAATAATAGTTGATAATTAAAATTGATTTTTATTGAAACTTTTAATGTTACATTATACTTTGTAAACTCGCTACCTGTCTAATGATTAACATAAGAAACTTCTTCCTAAAAAAGAATTGTTAATAAAAAAAACATGAAAATAGTTTATAGGTTATGTTAATATACCTGGAGGCGGCGAGTGCGGAGGGCTTCCCTCCTCTTGCGGTGCTTGAGCACTGACTCAGGGACGGCGGGCAGCTTCTTGCTGTCCTCCTTACCCTTCACTACCTTCTTCTCGGCCGGAGCCTTCTTCTCTGTTGTGGCAACCATCGTGCTGCAATATTGTTTATTAATTAGTTATTGGATGGGCAGAAATACAGGACAGTTTCATAAACCTTTAGCGTTTCACTGCCTAGTGTATCAGGAAAGGCCAACCAGGTAGATGAGCTAACTGCTGGTAGAATAAAATTGGATAAAGAAATAGTGTATCAACAATGATCAAGTTGTCAATAATTGGAAACGTGTGGTTAAAATCACTAATATTCCATTTAACCATTACACATTTGCTGTTGGTGTATAATCACGTTGTTATTTTTAATTATTGTAGTTCAAAATAGTTAAAACTGGAGTAGGGAATATTGACATGGAGAAAAGATAGCACAAAAAGTCAGTAATGTATCACAACTTTTCTGATACATAGCGTTATTTTTAACGTCGAAATGCCTGAAAATGTGGTTAAAAGTGCCAATAATCACATTAGAAGACGCAATAATTACAGATTCTAAGAAATGTTGGTGGAATAACCACACTGCTGTATTGTCGAAGAGGTTAGGTCGCCTCGCACGAACTTCAAAATGTGTTGTAAATATACCAAAAAACGTTTGCTATCTTTATAGTTTATTTTACTATATTGTTTCAAAATTATAATGATCCCACTAAAGCTTTTGTGGATACAAAAAACAAGGAGTATTGGTGTGGCGGCATGTCACCATTCAACCCATCAGGTTTATCAACACTTTTCCACAAAATACACTCAACATTTTATTTTACCGACACTGCAGTTGTATTCCTTATAAGAATATTAACAATTTTAGCACTAATTAAGTATTAAATATATTATTTTTTAACAACCTGCGGGGCAAAACTCCACGCGGCACGTGTGTCAAATTATCAAAAGAAAGACAGAATACAGACTTCCGCCAGTCGCCATTTTATTTGATTTTTTCTCATAGCAACACTACAGCTCGTTCATTTCAGTTGCAAATTACTTACAAACCACATTACCACGTCAACACACATCAGCCTTTACCGTGAATATTATTTGAAACGCATTGCTATTGTAATCTGCTCTCCCTAGTAAAACACTGTCGAAAATTTACTAATGTTTTAGCTAATTAGATATTTTATTGAATAGAATTTTTGTATTTTGAGCCACGTAGAATTGAGATGATTGACATTATGATCTTGTCATTAAACAGCATTATTTTATTTTTATATTAACATTTAGTCTTTTTTATCGACTTCCGGAGGCGCGTATTTTTAAAACTCCATTGAATTAACGTTTCCATAGTTACCAATAAAAAGGGAATCAGGGAATTCGAGAGCAAAAGTTGTTACATTATTATTAGAAAATATTTATACGTATAACAAAATGGTGGAAAAGGATCCTCAACTAAGCGCCCTAGAAGTGGGAGAGCTAGATTTGTTTGTAGACAGTATGGAACCATCCCGTATTGACTGCATTGGCAATCAAGGGTAAGTTGTAGAATGTTGGAACTTTTATCAGGTGCTATGCGAGTATTAGGTAGGTAAGTATCCCAATAGATATACTTACCATTTATTATCATTTCATTGATGTATGTATGAGACTTCACCAAGCATCGTAAGCATCCAATACCCCAGTCCCCAGCTACCTTCCTCAAGTAGTCTCATCAGTAAATTAATATTTCAAAACATACTATTTTTAGATGGGTGGATTGGCACTTAAGATTACAGAAATTAAATCAACAAGCTGTCTTAGAAGCGTCTTCATTGCAAGAGGAACTCACTAAAGAAACTCTAATTTCCAGTGGAAAGGTAAATCTGGCTTATGTTATGTCAAATTTGGTTGCACGGTAGTGCACTGCCAAGTTTCAACCCGTATTTAATTGACCTTAACACTTTTATACTTCTGTCGCTAGTATACCTTCCTATTAATCGTATTATATCTTCAGAGTTGGCATAAACAAATTATGTAAAACGTAGAACAAATTTTTTTTGAAGTCCCCTCTTTCCCTTGTCCTTTCCGATTAATAATCGCGTGCAAGAAAATAAACACGAACAAAAACTCGGCTACTGTCCGAATCATCATCATCATATCATTTGTCTAAGATGATAATTATGATACCTCGATGATTGACTGGTTCTTTTGGTCTAGTGGTCGCAAACGCGACTGCTGAGTGTGAGGTCCTTAGTTCGATTCCAGGTCGGGCAAAGTGTTATAGAAAAAAAATTGGATTTGTGCCCGGTTGATGGCAATGAATGGGCTTGCCCCCTATTACATGTAACTTAAGGTACCTCGCACTTTGCGGTTAGCCGGAACGCGGTCAGTCGTCCGGTTGACCGCAATCAAAAATATGTACGCGATGTCGCATTGCAGTGCGTATAAAAACTATTTTTTCGTACATATTTTTGATTCCGGCCAACCGGACGGCTGCGACCGCGTGCCGGCTAACCGCAAAGTGCGTTGGTACCCTAAAACATAATGGCGAAATGATGGTGTAGTATACACCCCTGAACAACCCTTCGAGGAATACAAGCGTGATACCGTATGCATTATGGTAGGAAATGTCACTTTTTTTTTCAGCTGCCAGTATTGGTATACGAAGCAATATGCATCCAAGTGTGGCGTACTAAGATCTATCCACAAATAATTAAGTTAGAGCCCGCACCTGAGAACACATTCGGCGTGTATATGGTGGTAAGTTTTTAATATATAGCATAAGGGTGACTAATCAAATGCTGCGTTGAGCTGTGCTTAGCTAAGCTAACTTTCTAATGCTATGTTTTTTCCACAAACAAACTTGAGCTGCGTGAGTACCTAGTGTGTTGCATGCATGAGCTATTTTTGTATAGCTCGTGCTGACACGAGAGAAAAAAGAAAAGAAAACCTAGTGTGTTATGCGACTGGGTCAACGCAGATCATTATTAGCAGCCACAAAAAGCGCAACGCAGCACGTTTGAGGAGCGAGTTAGTACTTATTGCGTGATCCCTGCTTTGTTTTAAACAAAGCGCAACCACACAGCGTAGAAAACGTGCTGCACGTTTTGTTTGTTTCCTTATTATAATATAAAACGAGCGAATTGATTAAATAGTGCATAGCACAGCACAGCGCAGCATAGCCTAGTGTTGATATGACACGCTAAGGGTGGCTAGGCTATAAATTCAACAGTTTTCGTGTTACATTAGTTAACAATTTTAAGTTTATCTCCAGTTGTATCACGAAGCAGCGGCCGTGGGTTTACTGGAGACGGTGTTGTTCCACGAAGACGGCGCGCAGTGCATCAGCGAAGTAGTGGTAGATTTGTTGAACTATGCCGTCGATCAGCTGACTGCGTTGTTGGCTCTTATTAAGTAAGTAACATTACAGTGTCTTAAATTATATCGAGACCCCTTTGTGCCTCGGAAAGCTCGTTAAGCCGTCAGTCCCGGGTGTCATACGAATTGTGGCCTATGGGCGACCAGTAACAGGCTCGAGAAGGCGGCGGGCATGCGAGATCAACCCATACTGGAAATTTATAGCTTTAGTTACATGTATCCGTGCGTACCGACGCAAAATGCGAAGCCAAGTAGACGCGCACTTCGAAGACCTATCACTACAACATTAGATAGGATTGAAAAATATGCATTCTTGGACCAATCTTTCAAAAACACATCACACTTTTGACCCAGCCCCATTATCGTATCTAGGGTATTTTCTAGGGGAGACCTGGCCCATATTTGATTGAAATTGTTTTTGTGTGAAGTTATTTAAGTGTCCAGCCTGGAATTTCGGATCAGTAACCCAACATCCTGAGGTGGCTCAACCACAACAACAACATTCTGGGTTGGGCACGACGGCCCACCCCTGTATAAACCTAATGCTCAGCCCACTCACTTGAACTAATTTTCGAGTGCTGTATATTATTTTTTGTATTTTTTTCACAGTAATGGCTACCTGAAGCCAGTAACTGCAAAAGAACTAGAAAGTGAGACGGCCATTGAGGAGTTAGACAGACAGAAGCGCGATCTTCAGTTCGACATCAGCATGAGATGCATTTCCATCGTACGGTGAGATACTAATACTCTACTAAACCTAGTATCATTTTGTTGGCCACGGCAGGATATTTATGTCCTGCCAAGGGGATTGCCAAACTTAAGTGGCAGTGGGCGGGGCACATTTCTCGTAGAACGGGTGACTAATGGGGTCGAAAGGTTCTGAAGTGACGACCGTGTAACAGAAGGCGCAGCGTTGGTAGGCCCCCTACTAGGTGGACCGATGACCCGGTGAAGGTCGCGGGAATCCGTTGGATGCCAGAAGCACAGGACCGGTCGATGTGGCGATGCTTGGGGAGGACTAGCTATGTTCACAGTGGCCATCTTTCGGCTGTATGATGAAGGAACTAATAAACACAAATTCATATAACTGGGCAGGCGGATCAGTAATGAGAATGGTTAGCCTCTGATCTTATTCCAGCTACATAGCAGAACATATGGAGGTGGGCGGCGCAGGCGCATCGATCTCCACAAACTTGTACAAGACCCACGATGTGCCGTCTTTACTTACGCATCTGCTTCTACACGAACCATGGCAGAAGAAAAACGAGCAAGGCGAACTGCAGACCTTCATTTGTGAGACTTTTGACTTATCAACCCTTTACATTTTTTTAATAACTTCAGGGCCGTATTTAAGCATAGGCAAGAGAAAGGGTACCTTTACTCCAGGGCACCACAAAGTAAAAATGCAGATTTGCGCATAATGCACGAGTGTTGTGGCACAACATGCGAGAGGCCTGTATTCAGCAGTACACTGTGATAGGCCTTGAGTTAGAAAATTGCTCAAAAACGAAATTTGCTGGCTAAGCAGCCCTCCCCTTCCTCTCCGGTAAGTAGGACAACCACAAGTTAGCCTAGAGGTATACAGACGCTAAATGCAGCTCTGAATAATGTATCTAATAACAGAGAGTAGGTCATGCAATAGGTATTTCCTATATTTCGGATGTGCGCTCTTATTAATTGTGTAAATAAACACAACTTAAATATCCTTCAGGTCAGTACCTAGATGGCGTACATATTGAATCTAATAGTTCGAAGCGAAAATAAATTATCTTTACATCCTATAGTCGGTCGCTGGAGCAAGCCATCGGACGAAGACTTGTCCCAAATGCACCGCACCGAGGCACAACTGTGGCTGTGCGTGCGACAACTGTTGTTGGAGCCGCGCCTCGCACACTACTATACGATTGATGAGTGTCGCCGCAACGCCTTCTGTAGGGTAAGTAAAGATAAAGATAGAGATATAGAGAGAGAGATTGAGATAAAGATAAGTCTAAAATCTACTAAGCATTTAGCAGTCCAATGCAAAAATAGGCAGTAAGGGTAATTACTCTTAGTCACCATGCTTGTTGGCCACGGAACTCGTGATATCGCACCAGTGAACCACCTACCTGGCACTGCGTGTTTCTTATTAGAAACCACACCTCATCTTAATTTGCCGTAAAAGGCGACTAAAGGATTGTCAGAGAGATGGGCAGTAACATCCTTCTTGGCTGGGCCCTATTTAATAAGGCTATGTAGGCTGCAGACTAGGGGTCCGCACTAAAAAAAAAAAACAAATGAAAACTAAAAAGGTAGCTGGATTTGACTGTATAAGGAAGGCGGAGGGCCGAGTAATGTGGCGCAACATGGGAGGCTGACCAGTGCAACCTTTGAATTAGAAAATTGCTTTATACCTAATCGAAGTTCGCAGCATAATTTAACGCCCGTAAGTAGGGCTCGCACTGCAACTTGGCATAGGGGTCTACAGATCCTAAATGCGGCCCCGCTTCTTTGCACTAATAACAAACTGCAATCATCAATCTGTGCCAAGTGTGGTGATTATGGCATTCAAGCCATTCCATGTTCAGCAGTGAAAGATGATAAAGCAATTTAAGTTTTATCCATCCAGTTGCAAGCCAAGATGTTGGAACCGATGCTAGACCAGATCCCGCCGCTGGGCGACCTGAAGATGTTCCTATGCCGGCTGGCCGTCGGCGACTACTCGAGCTTACACAACCGCGCCAACGGTGTTAAGAACCCTGGATGTACGCTCATTGAGATCGTGCCACAGGTCTGTTAAGTTTTTAACTATAACATTTTCTTAAGAACTTGGCGGGTCTCCCTGCCGTGCACATTTTTTTTTTATTTATTATACCATTTTATTCCAAATAAGGGGCTATTGTTGCCGCGCGGTCGGGTAAAAATATAATTTGTGATCGTTTCCAGTAGCTATACCCTTATTCCAGAATTCAGATAATTTATGTAAACAAAGAAATGTCATTGTCAAAGTGACAGGTTAGTGGTACAAAACATTTTATCATTAAATGTTTACTAAGTAATCATTTAAAATCAAGTTAATTTTAAGAACAATGCAAACAAAATACCGTAGCCAAACAATGTCTTGTGTAGTGTGTCGGAGACGCGCCTTATAATCACTTTAATCAGTCCTTATACGCATTCATCACCATAAGTTTTTCTGTGGCACTCATAGATGTTCGAGGCCGCTTTTTAACAGGCGACAAAAAGTCGGGGGCGGCTGCCTTCGAGGGCCCCGGCTGAGGCTCCATTTGTCAAATAACAAATAAAACTTAACAAACGAACTCAACAAAAACAAGGAAATATAACAAACACCAACAAGATGAAAAACTTAACACGATGATACTATAGCACAATAACAAAATTAACAAACACGCAGCGAAAACGGGAAAAGAAAACGAATGTATTGTTATGACGCTAAGATAAACAATAAACAACTTTGACATTTTGATATACGAAATTTGAAAATGTTTTGTACTCCTACAGTGTTACCAGTATCATAAAATACTTTATACCAGAAAATCTCCTTTTTTTAATAACTTTGTTGAAAACTGAAAATTTATAAAAGTAATTACGGTATGATATTTTTAAAATTATTATTTCCAAAATCAGTACATAAAAGAGAATCTAACCCTTTTTCCGGCATTTTCAGTGAATTACCATTAATAAAATATTTTTTTGATCTGTTATCCCCTTTGTTTACATAAATTATCTGAGTTAGGAATTTAGGGTATAGTTGCCGCTAAAAGGTACGATTTCGTTAAGTACCTAATTATTATGAATCACAGATCAAAGACGCCTACCTCAAGAAAGTACACAAGCGTACAAAAGTACTCGCTAAGGCTCAACTAGAGTTATTCCACATGGACGGTTCGGAGGAGTCACGGAACATGGCCAAGCGGCTATTGGAGTCGTACACGAGCGACACGGCCCTCGCCCTGGATAGTGGAGGAGCGAAGTGTGCAAAGTGTGGCGATAAGGCCACTAAGAAATGCTCGAGGTGCAAGACTGAATGGTATTGTGGCAGGTTAGTACTTAATCGTGAGTCTTTCGGGAAAAATCATACCATAATTCAGGCGGCAACGCCATAAACCGAGATCCGAATCGCACTAGGGGTCGCCCTTAGTGATGTTGTTGCAGGTAGGTAGGTAGGTAGTCTTAATGTAGTATAAGTAGGTAGTTGGCTTAGATTAAGTATTTTACTTCCCGGGCTTTGGCTGGAGACCCTTCAGGTCACGCCCATATCTGCCCGGTTACGTAGGACGGTAAGCAAGGAAAAATATAAAAAACCGGCCAAGTGCGAGTCGGACTCGCACACGAAGGGTTCCGTACCATTATCTATAAAAACGGCAAAAAAATCACGTTTGTTGTATGGGAGCCCCTTTAAATATTTATTTTATTCTGTTTTTTAGTATTTGTTGTTATAGCGGCAACAGAAGTACATGATCTGTGAAAATTTCAACTAGAGTGCGCGCAAGATAAGTCTGCGCGCGGCCGAAATACGAACTAATCATGGTCCACCAAAGTGTGTGCCGTTTTATCAATTTTGATAGTAGAACTACCTGATTGTAGGAATATTTAACGGGAAAATTATGTTTAGAGATAAAAAAGTTAAGCTTAAAAAGCGGTAATTTGAACTTTTGCGATCATGGCAACGTTTAGCACGCCCTCAGTCGCGCGCAGAGTTATCTTGCGCGCACTCTGACTATCACGGTTCCTGAGATACAGGCTGGTGACAGACGGACAGCGGCTCGGAGTCTTAGTAATAGGGTCCCGTTTTACCCTTTGGGTACGGAACCCTAAAAACTACGTGCTATCGTAAATATATCATACTTTTACAATACCACTCACGGCCAATTCCTACCTAGAATTTCCTAAAATAAAACAAAACTTTTATTTTGTTTTTGTAATAGAACAAAAGATTCCCCTTGACAGTTGTGCTTTCGACCACTACAATACGGCCGACGTATCTTGGTGAGTCTGAAGTTAGCTGATTAGCTGCGCAGTAGACAATTTCGTTTCTAAAAGATTCATTGCGCAGCCAAACAACTAACTTCAGACTCGCCAAGATACGTCGGCCGTATTGTACATCAATATTATATCTTTGAATACTTCTGCGACGTTTAAATTCGTTATTTTTTGCAGAGAATGCCAAGTGCAGCGCTGGCCTCAGCACAAGGAAATATGCGATCAGTTCGCTAAAATATGTATGTAGACATTATTATTAATGATTAAATAGCAATACGTAATAATGTATCGATTTGATTGTTTAAGCTGTTGCGTAAATTATTTTGAATTATGGTCTAATTTATTTATTTTGGGTTTAAATAAAATATGATTTTAGCGTTTTTGATGTTTCATTAGTGTAAGGATAAAATTGGAAAACTGCCAAAATCAGATAAAAAGTAAGTCGTGGTAGGTAAATAATTAAAAGATTTGTGTAATTTTTTTGCATTTTTTTATTGTTTAACTTAACACTAGGTGGATGTTTAGCTTGAAGACTTAAGATAGTCTTTGAGCACGTCCAACGCTGGCGTCTCCTCACCGAAATCCTGTAAACAACGAAACAAAAATTTAGGAAGTGTTCGAAATAAATGTTAGCGAAAAAAATCCTGTTTCACATCAATATAGTAGGTACAACTGGCGAGGCGTAAGCTGAGCTTTGCATTTGTGTGAGTGCACATAGAATCAATTGCCAAAAAGCAGTATAAACCGGTTTAAACCAAGCAAAGGACGCGTCTGCATTCATTCTCACACATATGCAAAGCTCAGCTTAGGCCTCGCGGACGGTATAATAGTAAGTATTTCCGAAAACCCTGCATAAGGTTTTAGCACCGAACTCTACTCTTTTTATTTGAAAGAATCTAGGTACGTATTTTTTATAATCCTAAACAATTAATGTGAGTAGATATAGGGCTTATATTACACTACCCGATTTTTAGGGTCCCTAAACTCTTATTCAGTGTAGTATAATAACAGGGTGCTGTCTCTTCGGTTTTCGGTCGGGTTCGGGACTACATCGGATAGTGTAATAAAAATGTATGAGTGATAGGAAAGTTGCCTGTGCAAGTGGCGCGGCACCATAGGGTCACTCATTTAATGTTGCGCTTTTATTTCGTCACAATCAACTAAGAATGTTGATAGTGTTCGTGCTGAGCGCAATGGATGTATGGCCAGACATGGCATACAATACAATCAGGGCCTGTGAGCTCCGATCTATTATTTCTTGTTAACACAGCCAGCTATGTCGTCGCCCAGAAAGGGTAGGTCTGGATTGTTGACTATTGTTGCAGCACGATAAGACTAGAAATAAGGGGCGTTTCATTAATTTCAATTCAGCAAATTACAGTCAATTAAAACTTGTGTTGTGCTGCAACAATTGCCAACTTATAACAGCAACAGTTCTGGCAACCACTACCAACTACATTCGAAAACAAAAAACACTATCTTTACATGTTGGTCTGCTAAAAATAATAGCCATTACGAGTCGTATCTGCTATGCTGAAGATTTAGAGCCAATACGCACTGTTGACTGGTCGCCGGAGACTTGGTCTCTCTGCGACCAAAACATAACCATAGCCGCCTGGGCGAACCGCGACCAAGTGCGTAAACACCTATTTAATCTATAGAAAGTCACAGTCGCCGTCGACCAAGTCTCGGGCGACCAGTCGACAGTGCGTAATAGCTCTTAGTGTTTGGTATGAACCTACCTTGATGACTACGCACGAGCAGCCGACAATCTTCCTGGCTTTGCCGTCCTTGTCGATTTTGCAGAGACCAGCCCATTCACCGAGCTTCTTGTTGTTGTCCACCTGTACCATACAATGTTTTTTATTGATGCTGCTAGCTTAAATGGTTTCCAGACCCACAAAAAAGTGTCAATACAGTAATAGTCAGTTTTTAGACCTAACCACTAGAAAGTCTGGAGCTGTAAGATTTGTTTTTACTTCTTAGTCAGCTAAATCTGTATTATTTTAGTTTATATCCTTAATAATGGATACAAATGCTCTTGTAAAAATGTTGGATTGTGACTGCATGACATTTTTTTGTGGGATAAGTATAGCTAAAATATTAGTTACGATAGTACAAATGTTCGAGCACTAGGAAAGTTGACTCATCAGGTTGAGAGTCACCATAGGGGCGCTCGGTTTAGTCTGCGCTCCTTGTGTGAGACCAGCATGAGACCGGGCTCACTCGTGCGGAGCGCAATATAAATATGTTTGATAAAGTTAAAAAAAACTATAACATGTCATTGGTCCATATGAATGGCATCTTGCATAGAATAAAATAATTGGTAACATTAATTGATAACAGAACGTATGCTTGCCGCCAAAATGTGGACCCATTGCCATGTTTGAACATATTCCTTTGACAAAACTGACACGCGCCTTTCACAAACTCTGCCTATTGTCAGCATACCGGGGCTAGTTGGGGCCAAAGCTGTTTTGTCGATTCACATGTTGGACGAATAGTATTGGGGCCAACATGTGGATCTGACCTTAGAATGAATTATGAAAACATTTATAACTGGGTGAGAATATTTGTAGACTTGTTATTTGGCCATGTCAGCTAATATACACCTTGAATGGTGGCAATAATATTGCCACATAATATTATTAGGCTCACCATTACCCTTACATACAGACTACAAAATAAAAGCTAGAAGTAAACTCTGGTCCACACACATTTCCACCGAGAGATATCTCAAAATTTTACAAACAAAATCCTCACTTACCTTGACAAGTGGGATCTGGTGCTCATTGCAGAGAGCCTGGACGAGCTTCTTGTATGCAGCCTCGTCACAGTTCTCAGCTAGTACACAGAGGACCGCTTGCCTCCTATTGTTGAGAAAATTTCAAATTGAATACAAATTCATACTTAACTAAATTCTAATAATCACAGTAAAATGAATTTGTTTTTCCGTATTTATTCATAAAAAACATTTAGACAGCCAGATTTGAATGTCAGTAAAATATAGTCTGTGTGCAAGTACTAGTCATCGCCTGAGGTAGTGGACCGGCAAGAGGGGGTGTGCAAGGTAGACAAAGTGACAGCGCACCTATCGTCTCACACACATTCGTGCAGCTATGGGTAAAATTTTGGCTCCTGAAGAAATGTTTTTGTGGAAAAAAATATTGTTGGAGAATTGTTGGTTATATTTTTTTAGCAATGAAATACATATACAAATGCAATAATAACATAGTGCATTTTTTCGAAATAAAACAAACACGTCCGTAAAATACATTAGAACATCAATTAAGTTTGTTTTATTTCAATAGGTAAAAGAATAACAAAAGTGTGCAATGAACTTTTTTATGTCACATGAATATGTTACTCTACTCCAAACATAAAATTTTTAACCATCATCACTTTGGAGAAAAAAAATTAATTACATAGCAACCCTGCTTCTCTGTGGCTCTCAAAACCCGTGCGGTGACTAGCACCTGCGCGCGTACTTATATTATAGGAGAAATAATACAACTTGTTTTTTAACTGAACCAACTAGAAGAATCTGGAAACGAAAAATACCATGATGTTGCTGTGATTTTTTTTACTATGCATCTCTTTTTTAGTTTTACAACAGGCTTTCTTGGAAGCTGACTGTGCCAAGTAATATTTTTTTAAATTGAGTCTTTGATTCGAATTGTTAAATTGAATCACAAAAGGCCAAAAGTAACTTTACTCAATTTCACCAAAAATTTTACTTAGGTCAGTTGGCTTCCAAGGTACAATTAGTGATTTCAAAGTTAAAATGTGGCACATATGGGAGGCCACAATGTTGAACATTAAAACAGTGTGGTACTATGCATGTGCGTCTCTTTCTGCATTGGAGTGTATCCCACACAGCTCGCTAAGTGTAAGATATTTCCACACAGCACAGGACTAGAACAGCCCCACACTGAGTGAATATTGGTTGTAGTTCCAATGCAAATCAATAAAGTTTTACTAAGTTTTAGGTGTGGTTAGTTCCTTATTTTCTTAAATCAACGAATGATGATAAAAACAAACAGATGGTACAAAATAATATGAAAAAATATGTATTTATATTGAAAGTCTCATCTAGAGTGCGAGTCTATCTTCTTTATTTATTGCCAGTGTTGTATCTAGGGGCTGGCCATAGGGGCGGCTGCCAGAGGCGCAAGACCTAGGGTGGCACAATATCGGCCACTCAATACATACAACTGACAAATCCTCAACAGTGCTCGCATTAAAATAATTGAGTTAGTTAAGTTAATTTCATAATAATTTATTTACTTAAATTTGACAACACTGGTCCAATGGTTAGTACAGCAATACCTTATCAACTAAGGGTTAGTAACATTTAAACGCAAATGAATTGTCTGGATATTGAGAATTTTTCACAAAATTCATTAAGTAAATGCCTTTTTTTATTTAACATGTTTTTTTTTGGCAAGCGTTTTATTTGATGCTCGGCGCTCATGACCTACGACACTGGTTATAGTCATCAACTTGTAGCCAACGGACTGTTGTTCAATGTTAATTCACAAGTTAAAAAACACACCAAATCAAATTCTATGCCCCTTACTACAAAAGATGGTTTAAACCAAGACTAAGGTAAACCCAGGTTTAAAATATACCCATTTCTTGTCATATAACAAAAAGAGACAGGGTTATTTTAAAACCTTGGTTTTTCTTAGACCATCTTTTGTAAGGGGGTTTCAGTCTAGGATTTAGACAGTTGGCTTAGCGCTTAATTCACTTGCAGACCAGTCACAGCTTATAAAATTTGATATCACACAATTTCCTTAAGGAATTGTACCCTTCCTTTGAAGACAATGAATCATTTCACATGGAAGAAATCAAATATTTAATGCAAATGATGGACAATGTATTGAACTACTGCATCGGTATAGAGTGGAAACTGTCCCTAACATATTTGAAGCGAAGTTAAATGACAATTCAAAATGTATGAAACATTATACAAAGTTTACTAACTTGTCAAGAGCCTTGGCGGCCTCGTGGAGTCCATGTACGAGTCCACCGTGGATGAGGGCCGTCTTCAGGACCTCCTGGAGGGCTGTGTTCACGTCCATCGCTCCACCGCTCAAGACGGGGTTCACGGGTACGTCACTGAAACCAAACTTGGATTAGAACTTATCTGTCACAAATCACCATTGTTTATTTATGAAATAGGAACAAATAATAAAGGTTGTAAAATAAAAATGCAAATATGGTAAGAGATTTATAGGGAGTTTGTTAGAGGTTATGTTGACAACATGTTTACAAATCATCATAGTAATTTAATGAGCCCATGAAATTGAATATGATAACAATAAATATGTAGAGAAAGAATCTAGAGTAATCATGAAATGAGTTTAACAAAGAGGGGAGTTAAATAATGCGAATAATGACGAAAACAAAAAGTACTTACACTTCAACTTCTGCCATGGTTTTTTGTGATTAGACGACCTGAAATACGAAATAGAATAGGTTGAGCGATACTCCGACATATTATTGACGCAACTGTATTCATTTTAGGATTAATGATTACGAAAATATAACAAGATTGAGACAAAGCGTACACAGAACGTTTGACAATTTACCTTGCGTACCGGAAAAAGACTGGAGGAGCTGTCAAAATCATTTTTTATAATGATAATAATTCAGTTGCATTTTTGTAAGCTTGCAATATCGACAATTTTTTTTTTTAATCCCATTTTACTCCGAGCAATAACGAAATTGAAAACGCCAAATCCATTACCTAGTTTAATTGCGCAAGTCATTGCATGCAAGTGCTCACTTCTCTCGTCTCTAAAACTTACAAAAGTCGACTAGCTGCGGGTGTGTCCACGCATGAATGTCGGTTGCAGAAGTTAGAAAAAACAACTTGCGCAGTACATTACATATTACTTCTATCTTCTATGTTAACACCTTCATTAAGTAATCAGTATCAACCTGTGCCTACTACCCTTAAGTGCCCTTAACCCCTTGTCCTTACCAGTCCTTGAGCAAAGTAAAAACTCAAAGCTTATCAACAAGTAAAACTTGCTAGTGCAGCA
This sequence comes from Amphipyra tragopoginis, assembly GCA_905220435.1. NCBI lineage: Eukaryota > Metazoa > Arthropoda > Insecta > Lepidoptera > Noctuidae > Amphipyra > Amphipyra tragopoginis. Next base: position 12,198,049 of record HG992011.1, read on the forward strand.
ATGATATCCGGCATCTGACAAATGTAATTATACTGATACAAGAGTAAAAATTATGTGCTTCCTACTTAGAGCATATAGGTATATGCTCTAAGGCTCTAAGGCTTCCCAATCCTTTTAGAATTATAATAAATCTAAAACCATACATAAACGAGACACCACGCGCCAGGTTCAAACCAAGTCTAAAGCTGGGTCCACACACCACTGATTTATGCTATGCACACACACGTATGATGTGTAGATTAACTTCTGTGTGAGTCTTATGATTATCGTCTACATGGTGAGCAAACAAGTCCTCATCCATAAGAAAGACTTGTATAAATCAATAAACTCGGTAAAGCATTCTCTGCTACAGTTTTCTAGATATTTTATTTACATGAATCATTCATTATTTTGACAAAAGCAAATTTAACGACTATTACTGCTGAAATTGACTCAAAGAAGTCTGCACATGCGTCCACACAATGCAATAGTCTACCCAAATACCCGCGATTGCAACGATTTTTTGTTACGAGATTTAAAATACACGTTGGCGCGAACTTTAAACGTTTCGTTTACACGAATCAAACTTAATTATATGGATGGGGCGCCTCGGCGGCGCGGCGGCGCGGTGGCGCGGCGCTAACATGCTGCGTAGAAATAAGTCGGTGATATTGTGTGGACCGGATATTATTGACTGAAATCAAAATCCAAAAGAGTTTAGTACAAAATAGTATTAAAACTGGCAATCTATAGAAGTCAAGTGTTGACCTTGGCAAGTTTAAAACAAAAGAGTGCCAACGACAGTGTCATTTGAATTTTATATAATTTTATTTTTTGTAAAATTTGTTTAGAAAATATGTTTGTGTTGTGAAATCGTAGTGTTTTAGTGTTCTTATTATACAAAACTGTGTATTGTAGTTGTAAATGAGTATATTACTATATTAAAGATAAAGATGTACTATCAATTAAGTTACGTATCTTTGTTATTGCAATGACGAATCGAAGTCCTGATATATTGTTTATGGCAGAATATATAAAAAATGTTTTGTATTTTGCAACAGTAAGGCAAGGAAAATCACTTAAGAATACCGTTGATACACATTACTTTTGTATAGATAACGAACTAGTTTACGAAAATTATTATTCAGATTTTGGACCTTTAAATCTTGGTTGTGTGTATAAATATTGTAGAATACTAAATGAGAAACTGAAACATTATTTAAATAAGCAAATTATTGTACATTACACTTCAATTGAACCTAAGAAGAAGGCAAATTCAGCATTTCTACTAGGATGTTACGGAGTATTGTATTTGAGTTTAACACCAAGAGATGCTTTGAAACCGTTGATGGTGCACGGACAAAGCTACAGGTTTAATAAACTTTTAATAACGTAGCTTTTTTTAAATCCTGGCTCTAAATACGATTTCATTTATGAATACCTATTGAATAATTTTAAAAGTTCAAAAAGTTTAGATTATGATATGTTATTTTTTAAATATGTAGTTACTTGTATACACTGAATAAATCCACAATTTCTTAGACCTTTCCAAGACGCAACGCAAGGTGAATCGGCCTACACGATATCACTGATGGACTGTCTCCAAGCAATAAAGAAGGCTCGAGAATTAGGTTTTTTCAACTTCCAAGATTTTAATTATGAGGAATACGACAGACTCGACAAAATTCAAGGAGGTGATTTGAATTGGATAGTTCCTGGTAAGACAAATATTTTTATTCGTTATTTATGTTATAACTTAAAGTGACTTCGATTACAGTTTTAATAAATATTTTTAGGTAAATTTCTCGCGTTTATTGGCCCAGTTGACTACAGCGTGTCTTTATACCATCCGCCTGAAATGTACATAGATTACTTCTTGGAAAACAACGTTAAACTAGTCATACGATTAAATAAAAGATTGTATGACGGAAACGTGTAAGTACATAATTATACATATAACTGAAATACAAATACCTACGTATTATTTGTCCAACAATTTGCAATGTTTTTTTTCTTTTTTGTAGTTTCAATAATGTTGGAATAATTCATTACGATTTATTTTTTCCTGACGGTTCCTGTCCACCACGACACATTCTATTCAAATTCCTCCAGATAAGTGAAGAAGCTAGCTGCGCCCTCGCGGTTCATTGCAAGGTTACGAATTTAGTATGTTTGGCATACAATTTCACCTTCTTTTTTTTCTGTTTCTGACGGAGAAATTGTTCAGGCAGGTCTAGGGCGCACTGGCTCGTTGATTGGTTGTTACTTAATCAAGCATTACCGGATGACGTCTCATGAAGCTATAAGCTGGATGAGGATTTGCCGACCGGGTTCTGTTATTGGACACCAACAGGTGAAAATTATAGTAGTAGATGTATAGACTCATTGAATGCTTTACTACTCTTTTGGTGTGAAGATTTTGACTTTGGAGTTCTCAGAAATAACTGTGATTAAGATGTTTTTTTTTATTAATTGGAGAAACTTCGCAAGGTTACTAAGTATCATGAATTGAACACAATCACTTAAGAAAGTACTTAAGTTTTAGTTACATAATTAGATGACATGCATGATACCTGACTAGTATACCTAGTAGCGAAGAGCGCGCACGTACAGGTATTTGAAAGCTACTTCAATAAAAGGTGGAGGTTGTAATTATTCTCATTTGTCACAGGGTTGGCTGGAGCGGCTGGAACCGTGGCTGATAAAGCAGGGCAATCTTTATAGGTAAGCAGATGAAGATTTTATTGATAGTTCTAACCGATGTCTGTCGTTTTATTTGTAGCAATTACACCATTTTGGCCCAGTAAGATTGTGATTACTGTTGAAGATTTTTGGCTCAATTTTGTTTTTATAGTTTTTTTCTATTCTATTCAAATTAAATCCGATGGCGATTCTTTTGATGAGATTGTCGGCCTTCTTTACTTTACTTTTCCACATCACTCTAAGTTTGACAACCTTTTTGGAAATATTGCTTGGAGTGAAGAATATCCCGTACTTCATCTACCTGGTTTAAATTCTTCCGGATCCTCGAAATGTTACGGATTAGGGACTTTGACAGTTAGTAAATTCAACTTGAATTTGATTAACAATTAAAAATAGGTAATGAATACTGAAATTAATAAAGTTTGTGACAGGAAACGTACATATCAAAACACAGAGACGCTGCCGGTGCACGAGTATGGTATTTATTCCATTAGTGAAAAGACTGTCAAGCAGCGACCAGTGGTCTTCCATAAGTCACCATCGCCACCACCACCGCTACAAAAACAGGTTCGAGCAGACCTTGCGGTTCCCATGACACCGCAGAACTCCAGAATAAAAAATCAAGAAGGTTATTAAATTAACAATCGTAACTATACTAAACTTTTCACGTCCCAATGACCGCTTGACCATAATCCTTCATCAAGTTTTGCTACAACAAACGGGTTCTTTGTTTTCCGCTCTTAAGTGGGCGAGATAGGCTAAGACGATAATTGTTGATTTATCTATTCCAGAAGTACATAATAATATACCCAAACAGTGTTATTTTGTTGTATACTAATTTATTGTTTCGTCTTATTTATGACTGTAGTGTGTGTACTCTTTGTAATTCGTTTAAAGTAACACTGTTTGTACAACTAGCTATTCTTACAGCAAAGCTTTACGCAACGCACCGTCAATTTTAAAAAGTTTTTGAATTTAAACAGTGTTATTTTAAATATGGACATGGCACGAAATGTGGCATGTGTCACCAATTGTATGTTTCTCGTTTTACGTTCAGACTATAGATATAAACCGGATCACGAGGACGACGAAGTGTTTATAACGTCATGCGACTTGACAGTAATGTCCAGTCCAACGATGACTAGAATGAAAGGCTGTGTTATTAGAAATAGCATGTTTTCTGAAGACATTGACGATACAGAACCACTGGAAATCTCATGCTGGAAAAAATACTTGTGCTGCCATTTATGTTTCGAAAAAATAAACGACGGTTTTTGGAATTTGGCGGTGCGTTGCGCTAGCTGTTCTCCAAATCACTGTAACGAGATTTGGTTATGCAGTTTAATAGACAGGGTTTGTAATCCGTGTTTTTATGTGAATTAATAATATGATAAAATAAGAAAATAAATAATTATTCCGTAGTAATAACTCATAATTTGTTTCGAGTTAGGTCTTAATAAGACGACCGAGAAGGAATCCGACTGGCGCGTGAAGACGCAAAATTTGAGTAATAGTCGTCAAAAGATATACAGAGGGTAAAGAAACAATTATTTTTAGCTTTTGTCACGGAGCAGTAAGCAAATGTAATGATGATGCGTGGGCAATCAAACGGTGTGCTGCCGTGGATGATACACGACGTATGCTGCGCCACGCTGGCGCCGCCGCGCCGCCACGACACACGCATATTGGAACTAGCCCTTCGTCCTATATGGGCAGCGCATTGCGTCGCAAAGACAATACGCAATATGACTTCTATACTCGTGGCTTACGTAAGCAGTGCATCTAACAAAGTGGGCTTATAGTTTGTTCGGCTCAAAATCTTTTGACTCTGATTTTTGCGCCAAGAGTCGCGTGCTTAATCGTTTGTGTAGCCTTTACATATTTGCTACGAGACTAGATGTTTTCTTATTTGACTTCACATATTGGGTAATTGATTCTGAGAACAAATCTGCGTACGAGAACTACATTTGCTTACAACTCCGTGCACCTTACAATCTGACCTATTATCCAGAAACATGTTATAACCGTAGAGACCATTACGACTCAACCAGTAATGTGTCGCGTCGCAGCAGTGGCGCGGGAGATCCTAAAGCTGGGCGTCCAACTTCTAGAACGTCCACGGCGCGTTCACCAACTCGGGAAAGTGTTAATAAATGTAACGTTAGGGTAAATATTCAAGAAACATTTAATTACTATTTTGATTCAATAATTTTCATTCTTGATTTTTAATATCTACTTAATTTTTGTTTCCTACTTCGGTATGATCCATGTTAACCTTTGATCATTTTAGGAGTCTGAATTAAAAAATCTTCCTGGATACACTCCTATTACAACCTACCGTACAAGCCAAGCTCTAGTAATTAAAAACGTTAATGACGCTAGGGTGAGTAAATTATTATTATTTTATATTTTTTCTGTAGTATTTAATAACGGATAAAAAAGCATTAACTCTTTTACGTTTCAGAATTACTTAATGCGAAGTAGTATTTATAATACCGAACGGGATAAGCAGCTAAACATGACCGTGGTGACTCCACATTATATGAACCGACAACAAAATCAAAATTATGTTAGTTCGTCTCCGGTTGGCGGAACTTATGTCACACCTTCGTTTTATAACACAGGTGCGGATATTTCTAACAATTTCTACACACATTACATCTCATGTTTTTACGGAGGTAGGCTACAGAATGCGACAACATAATAATTACCTATTTTATTTGTTTGAAACAAACCGATATTCTAATGAAAAGTTAAGGTACACGTTAGCAGATAAATGGCTGTTAACTTAAAATCACTTCCAGCTAGTTTTAATGCTAATTAACACAAGAGACCGAGAGAATAGTAAGTTATATGTGAGTTTTGTTTTGATGACTGGAATGGGTTTGAGATGTTGGTGGTTGGCTTCTTATTTAAAATGTTTCAACAGACATAGTCGTGTATTCACAATAATCAAAACTTATAAAATGACTTCGACTTGTGTTTTATTATGTTTAGCATCTAAAACTACGGCCCAGCCCCAAACCCGACGACGACTTGGACGGAGTCCGAGTCCGCCAGCTCGTATGTCGAATGAACAGTCCCGAGCCACAAACACACCTCACGCCAGCGCCAGTCCTACACAGCATGACTACAACCAACCAACCACAGAGAAGTTTTTGGTGAAAGATGCCTCCAAGTCTGCTTTGAAGGATGTGTTATCTAGACTAAAGCGTGAGTAGCATATGTTTTTTGTTTGCATCATCTTACTAACTAGATTCTATACTAGTGTTCCCGAGGACTATAAGCTTTCAGCGTTTTTTTGAAGGCTAGACTCGTAATTAAAGGGCTTGACAGGTTAATAGCTAAGCTCTAAAAAAGAACCGATAAGCTTAAATTTAGAGCTAAAGGCTTATAGTCCCCGGGAACACTATTCTATACCAAAGTACTACCCAGTGTAAAATTATTGCTGTTATGTTTCGTGTTGGCACTTCCAACAAACGAATTATTTGAAAAGTGGGTAGTTTCTGGTTTACATTTTGTCACATGCTTTAGTTAGTATAGACGTTTAAGCTTCTAAATATCTACTGGGTTATAGATGTAGTTGCATCGGTTTACGCCTTTACGGGAAATACTCGCGTTCAGCTGAGAACATTTGACGCATTAATGTGTAAAAAATCTTAGGGATATGTCAAAATTAAGGCGTATTGGCGTTAGGTGCAAGAGCGGTTAGGCACTGTATCCGATCCGGATCTGTGAAAATACTGCGATGTGTGACCCCGGCATTAACGCGGGCTACTCACACACCTGCCGCAGGGGCAATCTAGGGCGCACGGCGGTCGCGGCAATATCGGAATTGTCTCTACAGACATGCCTGCTGTTCAGTGTCCGGGTACACATAAGTTCAGCTAAACACACGCGTTGATAATGGCACCAGTATTATCGAAAAATCAAAAGATCGGTATTATAGTGTAGTGACATAGTATACTTACTCATCACTTTACCTTACCTTACCATACCATGAATACCGTACCTTACCATGAACACCGTACCATACACCAATACCAGTAGGTACCTGCACCGTTACCACGTTTTGAGGAGCCTCTCAGAGACAGTGAGAGAAACCGCCTTGAGAAAGACGACACGTTCAGGCGACCACCGCAAAGAAATAAGAACAGCAAGAGACAAGACGTCGTCTTGATAAAGACGCTTCCGCGCCAGCGACGCAACGTAATATCGACGCGGCCAACATCGATATCACAACACGCCGCCGCACGCGTCAGTTCGCTCTGATAAGAGCGTTTGGTAATGAGGCAAGCCACGCAGCACAGCACATGCACATCTTCAATGATCACGACAGCATGGACACTGGACAGCAGAGAGGATCACGTATCTTCACTCGACATCGGCGCTCGGCGGAATGCGTGCGGAGGACTTTTTTTTTTTTTTTTTTTTTTTTCCTATTGGACTGCAGTAGGTCGTCCTAGGGGACGGTTTCTACGTAACCGGGCAGTTATTGGCGAGACCTGAAGGGTCTCCAGCCAATGGGGGGAAGTAAAATACTTAACCTAAGCTAACTACTTGTACTACACTAACATCATGACTACCTGCAACAACAGCACTAAGGGCGACCCCTAGTGGGACTCGGACCTCGGCTTAGGGCGTTGCTGGCGTGGACATAGGGGGGGGGAGACAGCTTGATGAGGGCTGAATTATCGGGGTGACTGCGGAGTCTGAAGAGACGACCGGCTCTACGACGGGAGAGCTCGGTGGATCGTGACCGGCGGCGGTGGGGCGTCGCGACGGGCCTCGTCGGCGAGGACGGTATGCCGGGCGGCGGCGTTTATTGTGTAGTGTGCTGGTCGATTTACTCGCCTCCTGCAGGAGGGTAATTTCGTCATCGGGTTCTAAAAGTGTGTGCCTGGGACGGCGAACTTTACTTATGAGAGAGGGACTGTAGTCGGCCGCTGCGGCGACTAGGGGGTTCGGATGGCGGGGGGCAGAGTCGAAGTAACGCTTGGAAATGCGTTTGAGGTATTGCCTGATGGTTGGCATTTTTAGATCGAGATGGAGTTGGACGTTACGCATGAACCACGGGGCAGCCGCGGCTCTGCGCAACACTCGATTCTGGAGGGTTTGGAAGGATTTAAAGCGACAAGGCTTAACGTGTGCGAACACGACGCTAGCGTAAGTCAAGATGGGGCGGATGCACGTCACGTAGATTCTCAGCTTATTTCTAAGTGACAATTTACTGCGCGTTCTAAGGATGGGGTGGAGGCGACCGACAGCGAAAGCGGCGCGAGCGCGCACCGCTTTGATGTGGTCTCGGAAACTCAGATGGTGGTCGAGGATAACCCCCAGGTATTTGGCTTTCATCTCCCAAGGGATCTGTTTGCCGAACATGAGGACGGGACGGATGTGGGTGTGGGAATCACCGTGTCTCTCGAAAAGAACGGCTGCGCTCTTTTCGGGATTCACCTCTATTCTCCATTTCCGGAACCAGACCCCGAGGGCGTCGGCTGCGGTTTGAAGGGTTCGAGAGATGCTATCGAGACTCCTACCGGAATAGTAGATAGCCGTGTCGTCGGCGAAGAGAGCCAACTTGGCCAAGCCACGTTTGGGAATGTCGCTGGTGTACAGCGTGAACAGAAGGGGCGATAGCACGGAGCCCTGAGGGACTCCTGCGCGAATGGGGTGAGGGGACGAGAGGGTGCCTTCTAGGCGATAGCGGAAGGAGCGATCCGACAGAAAGTCTCGAATGATGAGCACGAGACGGTCCGGCACGTTGAATTGGTACAGTTTGTATAATAAACCGTTGTGCCAGACCTTGTCGAAGGCTTTCGCTACGTCGAAGAAGAGCATGCCCGTTTTGTACGAGCGCATAAAACGGGAGCTAATGTGTTCGACAATGCGGTGCAATTGTCGAATGCAACAGTGCTGGGTTCGAAAACCGAACTGTTCGTCGGGGATGAGTTTACGGGAGTCAGCGAAATCCTTTAAACGGATATAAATGAGACGCTCATAGATTTTCCCAATTACATTGAGAAGACTAATGGGGCGATAACTAGTGGGCTCACTCTTGGGTTTGCCGGGTTTGGGGATACCGATAACGGTGGCTTGTTTCCAAGCTTGCGGAAAGATGTTATTACTCAGAGCGCCATTGAAGATGGCGGCCATGAGAACTATGAGCGGGGCGGAAAAGTGTTTGATCACCTTATTGGTGATACCGTCTGAGCCGGGGGCTTTCCTAGGTTTGAGATTCCTCACTATCGTGTGGACCTCGTCTACGGTGATGGGGGGTAAGGGATCGTCGGGGTCTTCATCGGGAGGGAGGGAGGCCCTACGTTCGACCTCGCGATCCACCTTGGAAAGATGGACCGGGTCTGCGGGTTGGGTGCTGGGAGTACATTGGGCTTCTAGACTGTCGGCTAGACATTCGGACTTTTCGTCATCTTCAAAGGCCGGCCTTTGGTTCGGACGATTGAGAGGGGGAGTTGAAGCTACACAATCGGATTTCAGATTACGTTGCAATTGCCAGAAGGCCAGATGGGATGGCTCTAAGTCGCTCAACATCTTGTCCCAGCGGGCATCCCGAACCTCCCGTACACGTTTCTTTACAGCACGCTGTAGAGAACGCATATGGGCGCGGTTAGCTTCGCAGGGAAAAGTGTCATAGGCACGGATGGATGCGTTCTTCTCCGTCAGCAGTTCACGCACATCGTCCGGCAGCTTCCAGCGGTGTTCGTCCACCGCTGGAACTTGCCGTGAACACTCGTTCACCACGGACTGTACGTGACTGGTAAGGGAGTCGATCGCGCCCAGCGTGTCGGCAATCGTAACGATATCGTCGGGGATGGAATCTAAGTGAACGGATGAGGAAGACTTGAGGCGCTCCTCTAGTTTTCCCCAGTCCGTGACAGTTTTGGTCGGGGCGGGTTGACCAGGATCCGGGGGACCACCCCGGGGACCTAGGTGAAGGACTACGGGGCGGTGATCGGAGTCTAGCTCTTCATGCGTCTCTATAGAGCGTAGACCGAGGTTTACGTTCTTTAGGAGCGCTATGTCAAGGACATCGGGCTGATGGTCAGGATTATGGGGGTAGTGAGTGGGACACATCGGGGCGATAACGTCGAATTCGAGCTCCGGGCTCAACTCTTCGAGGTTACGACCGCGTGCGGAGGACGCGTGTCAACCCGTATTTATAAGCTCGGTGCAGGTGTTCAACTTCGTCCCGCGCCCGCTCCCCGCGGGGCAGGACGCGCCGTTTATTAGATTGTGATTGGTGTAAATATTTGTAATATAGTTTAGCTAAGTTGTAATTGTAAGCCGAAATTTGTAAATATAAATAGGACATTTTGGGAATAAAATATACACATACATTCGATCACTCGCATTTCTGACCTCGTTATCATTGTTTTATTTACGACGAGTAACCCTCATTCCTCCAAATTGGTGACCCCGAAGAAGACTTTAGAAGACCCGAACACTCAGAAGACTCCGAAGACCACAAAAATTCGAAGATCGGCATAGCAAGAAGACACCGAACCGCGCAAGATGTCGAAATCCACAGAAGAATTCACCGATGCGCAGGACGTCACAACCGTGAAGAGCAACGTGGCCACAATTTCGCTACCTGCCCGACTACCACCATTTTGGCGCCAAAACCCGCGTCTGTGGTTCGCGCAGTTCGAAGCCGCCGTTGCCGCCAGTAGAATTGGAGATGAGCAGAAATTCAACCTCGTCGTCCCGCTGCTCGGCTGCAGCGACCTGGAGCAGATCGCCGACATCATCCTGGAACCACCGGCCAGCGGAAAATACAGCGCGCTAAAAGAAAGACTGATATCAACATACCAGGAGTCAGACCATCGCCAACTACAGAAACTACTCAGCGGCCTCGAACTCGGCGACCAGAAGCCGAGCCAGCTGCTGCGTAAGATGAGAGACCTCAGCGGCAAATTACTATCTGACGAAGCACTGAAGGTTATGTGGCTCAACCATCTTCCTACACAAGTTCGCGCCGTGCTCTCTGTAAACACCGAGTCGGCACTAGAAACCTTAGCTGCTATGGCCGACAAGATGATGGAGCATTTCGAACCAGCCACAATCGCCGCAGTCACAACTGAAAACCCTCCGTCAACCAGCACATCAGGAGTACAGCAGAATACCTTGACAAGCCTACAAATCAGCATGTTATCAAAACAAATAGAAAAAATATCTCTCGAACTCGCCGAGCTGCGAAATCAACAAAATTCCACGAATCGCCGCCCCTGCGCGCACTCCGCACACCGTAGCCGCTCCCGCTCGCACTCGAGACACCGCGCACACAACAACGCGCGCAAGCCCGGCGATCCTGATTGGCTGTGCCGTTATCACTACCGATTTGGCAACGAGGCGCGAAAATGTGAATCGCCGTGCTCCCAAACCAAACAGGGAAACTAAAAAGTACATCGACTGTGGCGGGTGTCGATGTAAACCAGAAATCTCACCGCCTATGCGTGATCGACATTATCAACAGAGAGCGATTTCTTGTCGACACGGGAGCCGACATATCTGTATTAGCTGCCCGAAACAAGAAATATTTGAAGCCGGCAGAGAATACCTACAAACTGTTCGCGGCCAACGGCACGGAAATTCGTACCTACGGTGAGCGCACACTCGAGCTCAACTTAGGTTTACGAAGAAGCTTCAAATGGACTTTCGTCGTCGCGGACGTGAAGACGTCGTTACTAGGTGCAGACTTCCTAGTACATCACAAATTACTAGTCGACTTACACCAAAGAAAACTCGTCGACCGCGTAACAGAACTCAGCGTGAACGCCATCCAAGTAAATAACAATGAAGAATCGATCTACATCATCAACAGAGACCACGCATACCACGACCTGCTGAAGAAATATCCAGATGTACTAAGACCAATGTCACTGAAAACTCCAGTCAAACACAACGTCACGCACCACATCGAAACAACCGGACCGCCAATCTACTCTCGGCCGCGCCCTCTACCGCCCGACAAGTACCAAGCAGCCAAGCTTGAATTCGAACGCATGATCGAGATGGGTATATGCAAGCCGTCTAACAGTCCGTGGGCCAGTCCGCTACATGTAGTCAAGAAGAAAGATGGTTCACTACGTGTATGTGGTGACTACAGAAGACTCAACGCCGTCACCGTACCCGACCGATACCCCATACCTCGAATTCAAGACTTCACCTACCAACTTCATGGCAAAACAATCTTCTCCAAACTCGACCTGAAGATGGCATATTTTTGGGTGCCTATAGCGAAAGAAGATGCTCAGAAAACAGCCATAATAACACCTTTCGGTCTCTTCGAATTTAACTGCATGACGTTTGGCCTAAGAAACTCCGGTCAAACCTTTCAACGCTTCATGCATGAAGTACTACGAGGACTAGACGACATCGTATTCTGTTTCGTTGACGACCTGCTGATACACTCTAGAAACAAAGAAGAACATCGTCGGCACTTAGAATTAGTACTCGAACGCTTAAATACCTACGGCGTCAGTCTAAACATCGACAAGTGCGAGTTTGATAAGAAAAACATCGAGTTTCTCGGATACGGAGTATCCTCAGAAGGAATCAACCCCACTCAAGAACGAATACAAGCCATAGTCAACTATCCGAAGCCACAGACAGTACAAGAATTAAGAAGATTTCTAGGAATTATCAACTTTTACCGCACCTGTTTACCCCATCAAGCAGAATATCAATACGAACTAAATAAGTACCTACACAACAGCAAGAAAAATGATAAATCTCCGATACAATGGTCTCAAGAAGCAGAGCAAGCCTTTGAGAAATGCCGACAAAGCGTACTCGAAGCAACAACGCTCACTCACCCGATACCGAACGCTCCACTTTGTTTATTTACCGACGCATCCAACACTAGTATCGGCGCCGTCCTACAACAAAAAGTGAACGACGTGTGGAAACCTCTGGCATTCTACTCAAAAACTATGAGTGAGACACAGCGACGCTACAGCGTGTACGACCGCGAATTATTAGCAATGTACACCGCTGTAAAACACCTACGACGGCTGATCGAGGGCAATGACCTGACAATATTCACCGACCACAAACCTCTAACTTACGCGCTAACCAGAACACCAAGTAGCACCGATACACCAAGAAGAGAACGCCAACTACACTACATAAGTCAATTTTGTACGAAGATTCAATATATTCACGGTGATAAGAACGAAGCAGCTGACGCCTTATCACGCATCGAGGAAATCGACTTATCACAATCTGCGATCGACTACAACCAACTTGCTCGAGACCAAGAAGATGATGAAGAGCTGAAGACCTGCATATCCAACCCAAACCTCAAGTTCTCACGCATCACATTGCCCGGAGGTCAACGACCTATCATATGCGAAACGTCAACCGGCAACATTCGTCCGTACCTACCAGCGACTTATCGTTTTGTAGCCTTTAAAGCGCAACACGAACTGAGTCACCCAGGTGTTAGAACAACAAGAAGAATGATGGCAGCAAAGTTCTTCTGGCCGAGTATAAACAAAGAAGTCGGTCTCTGGGCAAAATCATGCATCGGTTGCCAGCGCGGGAAAGTTCAAAGGCACGTTATCAGTCCGCTTGGAGAATTTCAAAAATCCGCGCGCTTCGAACATTTACATATTGACATCGTGGGACCACTGCCACCGTCAAACGACTACAGATACCTAGTTACCATGATTGACCGCTGCACAAAATGGCCTGAAGCAATACCTACTCGCGACATCACTGCTGACACTGTTGCTAGAGCGATCTACGATGGGTGGATATCGCGATTTGGCTGCCCGTTGCGTGTGACAACGGACCAAGGAAGACAATTCGAATCGTCATTATTCAATGCACTAATGAAAAAATTTGGCATCACAAGAATCCGAACTACTGCATTTCACCCACAAGCAAACGGTCAAATCGAACGCTGGCATCGAACTCTGAAATCCGCACTCATGGCGAGAAGCGCCGGCACACACTGGAGCGACGAACTATCGACCGTGTTACTTGGACTACGCACCGCCCTACGTGAAGATACACAAGTCAGTCCGGCCCTGATGACCTACGGATCGACACTTAGAATTCCGTCAGATTTCTTCGTGCCTACACAGCCGAATATTGAAGACGCAGATTTCGTCCGCCAGCTGACTGAAACAATGTCGACCTTATCACCATGCAGCAAGTCACACAATAACAACAAGAGCACGTTCGTATATAAAGACCTAGCGACGTGTACTCATGTTTTCGTGCGTAACGACACCGTGCGAAGCCCGTTGACCCCACCATATGACGGCCCGTTCCGAGTCCTACAACGAAACAGCAAACAATTCACCATACAGATGCCCTTACGAACCGCAGTAGTCTCAATAGACAGGGTGAAGCCAGCACACCTACTCGACAAAGAACCCACCACTAGAACAGCAACACAGCAACGACACGAAACCACTAGCAACGGAGCCGCGCACACTGCAAGCGACGAAGCCGTGCGCACTACGAGCGACGAAACACCGCGCGCTACGAGCAGCGAGCCACGGTCATCGACCCCAGCGATAACGCGCGATGCCTACGTCACTCGTTCTGGACGCTCAGTGAAACCGAACGTACGCTTCGCTTAGGGGGGAGTGATGTAGTGACATAGTATACTTACTCATCACTTTACCTTACCTTACCATACCATGAATACCGTACCTTACCATGAACACCGTACCATACACCAATACCAGTAGGTACCTGCACCGTTACCACGTTTTGAGGAGCCTCTCAGAGACAGTGAGAGAAACCGCCTTGAGAAAGACGACACGTTCAGGCGACCACCGCAAAGAAATAAGAACAGCAAGAGACAAGACGTCGTCTTGATAAAGACGCTTCCGCGCCAGCGACGCAACGTAATATCGACGCGGCCAACATCGATATCACAACACGCCGCCGCACGCGTCAGTTCGCTCTGATAAGAGCGTTTGGTAATGAGGCAAGCCACGCAGCACAGCACATGCACATCTTCAATGATCACGACAGCATGGACACTGGACAGCAGAGAGGATCACGTATCTTCACTCGACATCGGCGCTCGGCGGAATGCGTGCGGAGGACGCGTGTCAACCCGTATTTATAAGCTCGGTGCAGGTGTTCAACTTCGTCCCGCGCCCGCTCCCCGCGGGGCAGGACGCGCCGTTTATTAGATTGTGATTGGTGTAAATATTTGTAATATAGTTTAGCTAAGTTGTAATTGTAAGCCGAAATTTGTAAATATAAATAGGACATTTTGGGAATAAAATATACACATACATTCGATCACTCGCATTTCTGACCTCGTTATCATTGTTTTATTTACGACGAGTAACCCTCATTCCTCCAAAATAGTATAGCCCTGGCTCTTTCTGTGGAGCTACTCCAAAAAAAGAGAGATATACTGGGTGAAGAAGTGGCTACAGAAATGATTGAGAAATTGCTCCGATCGCGTTTTATGGGCCTTTTTACTGTGACGCGGGCTCGTACCCGCATGCGTGAGTCACACGCATCCGTGGCGCCTGAATTTCACCTTTTCATACATGTATTTATTGTGATGCGTGAAACACGCATGAAAAGGTGAACTGCGAGCGCCACGCATGCGGGTGACGCACGCACGCGGGCACGAACCCGCATGACAGTAAAAAGGCCCTACACGCGGCAACGTAGCAGGGTGGCAGGGACGATCTAGGGACCAAGGATGGTCTCGTGCCCCTGCTGCCCTGCCGCAGGGTCAATCTAGGAAATTACCACTGCTTGTTTATACACATCACAATTTATTAAGGTGGCAATTAAGAGTCATCCCCACTTTTACACCCTAGATTGCCCCTGCGGCAGGTATCTGGAGTAACCCGCTTTGGAATAGGTACGTGAGGAAATACAAATTATATTGCATAATGCCATCCCTTTTAGTAATACCATAATCTAAAAAATCTATATCTATGGGCAATCCGTTTATACGTTGGTTTTTACCTTAGAATAAGTACTAAAGCATAGAAGGAGCGCTACTTAGCATAAACGAATCAAAATATAGCCATGCTATTTACTCATATGGCGGACTCGCTGTTGTCAGAGCGGGAAAGATAAACTTTTGACAGGCCGTAAAAATTAATTTTGTAACCTTTTGTACAGAGACTAGGGATGAGGGTATTCACACTATTAGACTATAGCTATCGATAAAATAAAGTCATCGCATAATGTATATTACGCTGAAGTGGTATTGTAAGACCGAAAGAAGGTGACTATGATTGTGTTAACCAAATAACAGCCATGCCGGATATTGCCATAGTACATTTAAATACTTACTTCTTAGAAAGTTATAATGACAAAAGTAAAGTCATAATATCATTATTATTCAGCCGAAAGATGCCCACTACTGGACGTAGGCCTCTCCCGAGCATCATCATTTCGACTGGTCCTGTTATTATCGCTATCAATAAATAAAGTCATCGTTTAAGTATAAATGTCTATTATTTAATTTGCAATTACTAAAAGCTTCACAAAAGTTAAATACATTATTATTGAGTATTCCTTGTAATGTACTTGGACATGCACGTTTTTTTCTGTCACTAGAACGGCGCCACGTGGTCTCAGGTAAGTTGTCAATTTCGAGGCGCTGGAAATTTTAAACAAAATAATGATTGTTTTATATATGTATAACTAGCGACCCGCCCCGGCTTCGCACGTGTACGTTTAATAGCTTAAAACCTTCCTCTTGAATCACTCTATCTATAAAAAAACTGCATCCCTAAAAATACAAGATTTTAAAGATAATTACGGTAAAGAGGTGTAAAATTTAGTGGCACCAAATGCAAACTGATTGAGAAGTAAGTTAATCATCGTTTATTTAATACCTACGTTAATTTTGTTTAGATTCACTGTTCTCCTAATCTATCAGGCTTGAAGATTACGACTGTATTAACAGCATTTATTTGAAAGATAAACAAGACAACGAAATATTATCTGAAATAGTCTATTGTATGAATGGCCGAAAGAAGATGTCGAACGTAATGTTGCAAGAAAAAAAAGATTTTTATTTTTTTATTTTCAATCAAGCTAAATCCAGTGCGGGGTTAATCTGTCCCAATTTTTTTTAAAGAAATTACTCGAATTCTTTTATTTCCTGTAGACATGCAATTCAATAAGAACTTAGGCTTTTAAATTTAGATTGAAGGTATAATGTTGGTATAGAGTCCTCCTTCAGTCTCCGCCATTTGCCAGAACGAGTAAAAGAAGATAAAGTGAAATGGCTGGAGCAAATTCTGTGGTGCTTTCTTGGAACCCAACCAATTTCGTGAGCTACCACGGCAATCAATTTATTTCGAAAATATTCGTCACAGGGAAACTTAAATGAAAAAAAAAATGTATAAATAGGTACCTAATTAATTAAACCTAACACAAAAATCACGTTGTCGATAGATTTATCGATACAATTTTCGCACCCCTTTAATAATTTCTTTGGCGAATACTCATATTGATAAATAGATAAGATTTAGATAGTTTATACTTATTTATTTTACTTCTTCTAAAAGGTAATGTCTTACTTTTACTTATTTAATGTATAATGAAATATATTTAAAGGAAAATCTATAAATAAACATAAAAATACTACGTACTTGTGGAAACTGATATTTTCACTTTGATTTTTTGTACATGCCTTGCGAGATTTACATTTTTTTACTATTCAGGACGTAGCGCACACTCTTATTTATAAGAACAATGTGCACATATACAAAACACAATTAATTAAATATAAATTCTAGACTAAAATATTTTTTCAAATCACCGCGCCACTGACACAAGTAATAAACGACAAAATTTAAAATGTCGTTGCCGTCTGACCGGGGGTACTAGTGGCGGGCAATTTAATTTGGTAGCTAGGCTTTGGCTCAAAATCTCGAAATTGCTTTTATTTGACAGATGCCCCTGTACGTTTTTCAAGTACTGAGGCGGCTTCTATGCTTTAGTACATATTCTAAGGTTTTTACAAAATAATACTGGCAAGTACTTTTCAAAGAGAGAACTGTCAATTTCAGTTTTAATTAACGTCAAATTGACATTAATCGAACCAAAAATAACCTCAAAAATTATATCTCTCAATTCTCAGTTGTTATGATGCAATCTAGAATTATTTTCACATATGAAACAATGTTTTGCAAGTGAATTAATTTAACATTAACTACTGTGCTAACGCCACCCGAGATGGGTGCTTTAGTGACGAAAGCTTTGCGACCGATCAAGTCGTTCAACATCGAGAACCGCGCTCATCGCGTGATTTCGAAGGAAAAGCCGACACCGGCACCGAGATATCCCCACAATATCGAAGATTTGAAGCGAACGCTTGAAGCGGATCCCGATATAGACGAGAAATTAGATAAAAAAAATGAAGGGCTTGATAAAAGATTGAAAGATGTTTATGTAACCTCGTTTGGGAGGCCAGAAGTAGATATAACGCGGGAGAAAAAAACGGAGAATAAGAGTAAGCGTCCTTTGCCTCAAGACCGTAAAATGCCAGAAGAGTATGACTTTGGTTTCAAAGAGCCAGAAAGAGTGAAGTATGGTCGAACTACACTTAGGGATTCAATTAACTTTATTTCTGCTCATCAAACAAATCCTGATGAAGTGACAGCCGCAAAAATAGCTTTAGAGTATAAATTAAAAGAGGAAGATGTAGAAAGTATACTTAAATACTTCAAGACTTATGAAGTATACCTACCAGAGACTCCGAAATCTCCAGCCATCTTTGCAGGTCCGGCCACAATGAGAAAGCAGTTGTACAAACTAGATACTATTGAATTAGAAGCTAAGAAACGGAAGGAAGATGCTGTAGTAGCTAATACAGAACAAAAACTCAAAGGAACATCTTAGTCACCATTTTGTTGTATTTTATTTTAGTAAAATTGTTATTTATACCTCAATTTCAAGCATAGAATTTATTCAATGAAATGTTTTATCAGTTTCTCTGCATGCAGTGGTGGCATAGCATGGGTTGCCATTGCCACCCAGGGTGGCACCCTGGTTTCTATTGAGCACCCGAAAAATGAAACAATAAATACTAAATGCTTATGCAACCTACTTGTTGCGCGAGCTTCTGGCTGAGCAAGTATTAATTTCCTTAGTCAAAGTGCATCACAGTGACTCTCCGTGGGTGTGGACTAACTGCCCTGTGAGCTTGGTACCTGGGGTGGACCGCCCTAACCGCCCCATTTTACGCCACTACTGTCTGCATGTAAAATGTCGTTAATATTATTACTCATTAGCAAAAAACTAAGTGCAGTGTATGTCTGAACATTTAAAGTTCTGCTTACATAGTTAGCTATTTGAATAGTAAATATAAGGTATAACTTAATGTAAAGATTTTGTTGACAATTACCCATTTTACAGCCATTATGGGCTATGCTTAGAAGGTGCTTATCTTCTATTGATGAAATGTATGAACTTTAGTTAGTAGCATGTCTGAGCCCGAATTTTAAACTATTAAATTAACTATTCTTTCTATACACATAAAAATCCAGCTTCTGTATGGTTGTGTCTGCAAAACTCGAAAAGTAGTTGAAAAAAATAGGTGGAGCAGTGAGGGCACAGCTAATATATTATAAATTTTCAATCTTTATATTGTAAACATTGCTGACTCATTTATTTATTAGATTTTAGCAACAAATTCTAATTATGCTCTGAACATAATATATTTAAATATTGTTAACAATATCAAAGCCAATGTGATTTAGAAGTTAGAAAAGAAAATAAAATGTTTTGTTTTTAATTATACTTTTATTTCTGCAAATATTACCTGGATTTACATAGACAAAAATGCAATGTGCAGATTTGAAGAAAAGAAAGTATTCTCTTAGTAGATCAGTATCTACAAAAAAACTAGTTATCTTGTTGATTATGCACTGTTAAGGAAGTTTGCCGCATTGAAATTGTTGATACTTCGCAATTCTTGTTCTCTCGCATCGGCACGAGCTATACGAAAATAGCTCATGCTGTGGTGAAAAGATTAGTCAGTCAGCAAGGTTGGTAGCGGGGCTGACTACCCAGGATGCGCCGGACGTACTTAAGTATCGTCACTCGTGGAGGCTCTTTTCATGCACCCCATGATATTTCGCAATAAAACCATTGTAATATTTGTGTGTAAATATACAAGATGGTAATTTGAGATGGCATGAAGGGCAGCTACCTTAACCATTGTAGCTAAAGGAAATCGTTCTTAGGCCTAAAACATACACAAGCGACGTAAGGCAGCAGGCGTGGCGCAGGCGTGCGCCGCTTCAAAACGATTTCATACAAAATGTATGCAGGCAACGTTTTTGAATTATACTGAAGCGACGCGGCGCAGACACGCCGTTTCGTGGGCCCAACGCCAACGTTGTTCCACGCCTGCTGCCTTACGTCGCTTGTGTATGTTTTAGGCCTTAAGAGAACACCTTTAACTTTTGGAATAATTCCTATCGGCATTCACCGATTTTGAAAAAAAAAATGCGAGAAAAAGGGCAGTTTTTACAAAACATTTTTATCATGCCAATCAATCCTATTTCCCGTAAGGATCAAAAGACTCTTCTGGACCAACTGAGGTTGATGTAGGTACTAAAAAACGTCAGAAATCGCAAAAAATAGGTACTTATTTGAGATCTGTAGTAATAAGGTCTACCTTAATCGTTGGGGTCATTCCCATTTGCCCCGACACCACTAGTGGCAAATGGGATTTTTATATTAAAATGTATACAAAAATCCCATATGCCACTAGTGGTGGCGGGGCAACTGGGAATGACCCAATCGTTGTGGTTACAGTAGTGTTCTTAAGAACGGCATTTAACAAGACTTTCCATACAAATTACTTAAAATTATTTTTAAAATATGCGCATTTCGAAAAGTTGTTCAATTTCAGATACCGAGTAGCACAAAATTCTTTGACTTAATTTTTTAACAACCTGTATAATGTACAGACGCCAGCACATCAAGCTACTACAATCTGTCAAATTTATTTAATAGATTTTCAGCTTTATCGCGAAAGCTTTAGGTTCAAGGTTGATTGGGAAAATTTTAGTTTCGGGTTTCTTGACCTGCTGGCGTCTGCACATCTGTCATTTGGCCGTGTCACCCAATTCACAGGGCTCATCGCATGAAAGCGGCAGCGGAATTTTAGCCTAGTTCATTCCACAGATGTTTCCACCAAGCGATAGTCTAGTAATGATGCTTGTAACCGTTTTATCACTTAGTATCGATGTGTCGCGACGGCTCCCTGGGAGCAGCCTCTCTGGGTGCCACCCGCGACGCACCGGCGCCTCGCCGTGCTCCCTCCGTGCGCTCCGACGAAAGACCGCTCGCCACGCAGGGCGATATGCTCAACAGCATCAAGGTATATCATAGACCACATAACATCACGCCTGTATCCTCCGAGGGGTTGGGCAGAGGTGTATAGTACCTACACCCTCATTTCGCTGTTATGTTTAAGTCCCATGTAAAGCCTATTGTCATCGACCGGGCACAGATCCAAACTCCGGGCTGCTACTGAAAAATTTCACACGGAAAAACCTAATAACTCTG
This sequence comes from Amphipyra tragopoginis, assembly GCA_905220435.1. Taxonomy (NCBI): domain Eukaryota; kingdom Metazoa; phylum Arthropoda; class Insecta; order Lepidoptera; family Noctuidae; genus Amphipyra; species Amphipyra tragopoginis. The sequence goes on from HG992011.1 coordinate 12,219,283, forward strand.
CTCGACCTGGGGATCGAACCCAGGACCTCACGCTCAGCAGTCACGCTTACCATCAGTCAGTACACCAACGAGGCAGTATTTAGGCTAACTCTGGCTATAACCAGGATAATCGGTTTCCGATATTCAGGCTGGCGCGTTGGATAATTTTTCCGCCATTTGTCACTATTTATGCGGCAGTAGGAACTGGGATATAACACCTTTTAAAGTTTTCTCTTAGGTACTTTTATCATCGCACCTAGTTATATCATATTTTTGTAAAATTTTAGTTTCAAAGAAGACTGCGCGAGACTATTCATGCAGAAAAAAGTAACGTATTTCACGATAAAGTTAGGTGAGTAATAAATATTAATAGTTCGCGTTAAATAAGTTTGCCGCTCTGAAACCAGGCTTTTAGCGTTTTGCTTCTAACTTCAGAGGGGAAAAGTTACCTATTTGGTACCTACGCGTACAATACGGCCGACGTATCTTGGCAAGTCCGAAGTTAGTTGTTTGGCTGCGCAATGAATCTTTTAGAAACAAAATTGCGCAGCTAATCAGCTAACTTCAGACTCGCCAAGACACGTCGGCCGTATTGTAAAATAACTTCACCAGTCTGAACCAGGCTTACAGCGTTCTGTTCCTCAGTTCAGAGGGGTAAAGTTATTTTACACGTACTGTAACACCTGTATTGGTTTAGTTATTGAGTTAAAAAGTTCGAACTTCCAGTGAAGATCGAACTTCTGACTGAAAATCCGGTTTCAATAAACCAACTTTCTTTACATTACTTACCTAAAACGGTATTTGTTTTATAGTTTGACGCCCAAGAAGTCTAATATCAAGAATTCGAACTCTAGGACCAATAGTGAGATGAAACCAAGTATGGCACAAGACTTTAGGTAAGTAGAAGCACTGAAAGATCTATGTATGAATATATCTTTAGCGGAATTCGTAAAAAGGAACAACTGCAAGTCCTAACGGGGGCCTATAGTTTCGGCTTAGTTGGCATTTATTTAACCAATACACATCATAACCATATTTGCTAGGCAGAAGTTAGTAAAGTGATGGTCGTGCGAGAATATGGCTAGAAAGGACTCTTACCGACGAGCGGCACTGCCAACGACAGGGGTAGCTGCAGCCGTTGCCGCTTGTCGACGAGCTGCCGATTGCGGTCAACGCACTGCGGGTAGGCTGCAGTCACCCCTGTCATCGGTAGAGTGCCGTTCGCCTGCAAGAGCCCTAACCTCTTTCCTGCGTGTTCATAATCGTTTTATGAGCAGGCCATGTTCGGCAGGGATGCATATGGGTATATATGACGATAAACAGCGCTCTTGGTATTCTGTTTTTGTGACAACTAGATTACGTGACTGATGCACGGTCACAATAATAATTGATGTGCCAAGACTTTGCTAAGTAAGCATTGCATACGTATGTGAACATTATTTATATGTGTATAAGATTCATATTCGTATGAAACGGTTACTTAGCAAAGTAGTCGTAAGTGCAGTCTGTGAACCTCACCCTATGTTCTATCATAGGCTTCAACACTGCTCATCAACTTTAATATAAATCGTGACGTAGTAGGGTATTACGGCGAGGTTCAGAGATTAAGTAAGCGTTTATAACGAATATGAACCTTATTCTTATACAATGTTCATATTCGTATAAGCGAATGTGAATAAACGTTTCATATGAATATAAACATTATCAGTGTAAGAATAAGGTTCATATTCGTTTGGAATGGTCTGTGAAACTCGCAGACAATCCATCATATCGTCTGTTCAGATGTTCACTGTCGATCATGGGCGACGATTTATGAATTCAGTTAGATGTGATTGTAGAATTGGTTATTCCAGCGGCAGTAGAGACAGGCAAGGCTCCGTGTCCCGAAGCATCTGCAGTCACGCGCGCCCGATGTCCCCGAAAGGTCGACGGAACGCGCAAACAACAAGTTTCTACTGACGTGCGACGTATGCGACGTATGATGGCAACTGACTCAAATTGTGCCGTACATGAACGAAATAAAAGGACGTTTTATATTTAATAAGTTTTATTTACATTGCTATTTACAATTATGTACAATTGTTGGACACGACTTTGTAGTCCTGATTTTGTTCTTTACAATTTAATTATTCTATTTCCAATGGTTGTCGATAAAATGCTAGATGAGTTTTAAAATTGAATATTTGAATATGTCAATTGAAATTAGTAATTTTCTCGTCAATATTACCATGATAAAATGCGGAGATAACATAAACATTATCACGAGATCGGTAATAACATGTTCATTTATAGTACAGTCAACCAAAGACATAAGTATACAAGCAACTAATTATTATTACATTCGTTGATTTGCATGTGTGTCTTTGTCATCGCTTGTCTGACTGTGTCTTGCATACAAAAAGTAATTACGAACACAATTGCAATGACAATTCTCTGCGTAGTGTATTGATATCCGATGTTTGCCTGTATACCTAACTCATTTGTTGATTGTACTTCCACATAGGTTGTGTTCTGCAAACTGCGTTTTACTACGAAACGTAAAATACATAACGCAGCTTATATGCACAAGCTAAGTAATAGAGTAAGGGCGTTTGTCCACCGCCGCCGTCACCGAGAACGAGATGACGTTGCCGAAGTAGCGATACATACATTACTATGGCTGCGTGTCCACCGCACGTCCGTCATCCGAGCGACGTTATCTCGGCCACTGAGATTGTCAGTAAATCGGTGCTACCGCTAGAACTCGGCCGAGATCGTGACGGACCGTAAGAGCGATTACGCACTGCATCCGATCCGAATCCGTGAAAATACGTTCCGAAGTAGCCATAGAACTATTTGTATGGTACCTATTTACGCACTACATCCGGCATCCGTCATCCGATTTCTATCCGTCATCCGTGAGTCTCCAATTCGGAAGAAATATTGACGGACCGAAGTAGCCGTAGTAATGTTTGTATGAACGCTTTCGCACTACCTCGGATTCAAATCGGACGCCAAATGGATATGCCAAAGATGGCCCCTGAATTGTTTGAATTTGGATCAGAGATCGGAATAGTGCGTAAGCAACATCCGAATTCGGTCCGAGATTTTTACTCTAGATCGGTATTTTCACGGATTCGGATCGGATGCAGTGCGTAAAGCAATATTATCCGAATTCGGTCCGAGATTTTTATATCCGTATTTTCACGGATTCGGATCGGATGCAGTGCGTAATCGCTCTAATGCCGGCAATACAAAACACATCTGCACTTGTCCACTACATCCGAGATTGACGGCGCCGGTGCACGGACTTCTATCTTGTGTTGAGAACACGCGATCGCCGTCCCGTCGTTCCGAACTTGGTCCGAAGTAATCTCGTTTCTCGGTGACGGCGGCGGTGGACAAACGGCCTAAGGTTGCGAGCTAGAGGTTGATACTAATAATATCGCCACCATCTTTAATTCATCAAGAAAACTGGTTACTTATATAAAAATATACTGCGGCATACCTACTTGCTAAAAGGACATCTTATACCTATTTCTCTGAGAGCTATAAAGTTAAGTACAAAGTGTGGGCTAGGAGAGGCCCGGGTCAGGGGGCGGGGGAGCCATACAGTTGCCGTCGGGGTACCGCTTCTTGAAGGCGGCTATCAATTCGGGGTCCACTAGCCGGACACCGTCTACTTGGTTGCCCAGGGTTATCCTGAAAGAAGTTTGTCTAGTTAGAAAGGTGTTGATAAAGCAGTCTACACACCAAACCCGTCGACATGAGTCGTCGCTTTTTTTGTCGGCGGGTTAGTCGGCGACTTCACATCTCGTTCAAGTAGTAAAATTTTGTCGGCGGCACGAAATCAGTAACTTTTTTGGTAGTTAGGAAACACTAACACGTCACTATAGCTCGAGTGTCGGCGGGCAAATGAGCGCGTACGCAAGTCGCAGACATGCCGCCGACATGCTGCCACAAGTCGCCGGGCGACACGCGCGGGTACAAGTCGCCGACATGATTCTTTGAAATAAAGCCGTCGACATCAAGGTTGTGTCGGCGGGTTTGGTGTGTAGACTTCTTAAGAGTCAAATTGAACATAGTTGGAAGCACATGAATAAATAAACCGAGCAGAATGAAAGCTTCATACTAAACGCCGTGCGTAGGTACACTACTACACGCACAGCTAATGTGTGCGTGACTTGTCACAGACAAGGCGCGCGGGGAGTGCGCCGGCGCCCGCTCCCGTACAAACCGGTTTGAGGCGGCTCAGTAAGCGGACAAAGTTAAGGTGTGTCACAGCGGCAGCGGTAGCGGTACGAGACGCGGACGTTTTATTTTAATTGTTTTTAAAGATGCCAAACTGTTGTAATGTGTGTAGTGTGTACCTATGTGTACAAATAATGGTAAGAAAAACAAGGAGACTTCTTATTTTATATATCCAAAGGATCTTGTGAGTTAATTATATCTACTTATACCTACACATGTTTAATGCTCATTACAGAATATTTAGTTACGAGTAGATATTATCCAAAATAACTAAGATGACGATAAGGCTTTCCCATAAGAATTATTATTTGTAAGTAATTATATTGGCGTATTATTTGTTTCGTATTTTTGTTTTAGTAGGTTTGTAGAGTAGTACCAAAGTATTTGTAGGTCGTCTTAGTAAGATTTCATTTGGCCTTTTCTATTAGATAGGTAGGTACTTAACTTACGGTCGTGAAATAGTAAACAGCCCTATGAAAGTAGGTAAGAATTTTGAACTGTGTTAGGAAGCTTTCATTCTGTTCGGTTTATTTATTCATGTGGTTGGAAGAGAGAAATAATAGAAGACCGATTTATACCGCTGTTAGCACACCACCGCCGCGAGAGAACTCATAATACGAGTTTTTGCGATATCGTGTAGTTAGCGTATTCGTTTCGTTAACGACAAAGGAGACGGGTCACGGCCCATACAAAATTTACCCAGACCCGGCGGAAAAAAAAACATATCTCACATTTTAGTATATTTTTAGTATGTTAATAATCGGTAGTCACCATTACCCAAAATCGTGGTTATCATTGTAATATTGCTACATATATTTTGTCAGGAAAAATATTAAAAATGTATTTATTTCATTAGAAAATGTATTGAATTTGCACATGTGTGCATATTATTTGTGAAACCGATTAATACAGCCTCTATTCTATCTTCTATTAACATATAACACGGTCAAAATATCTGTGCACCTCGCTGGAATGCTATTACTCCTCGCGCTTCCCCCTTCACCTCGCCGCGCTCGCCCCGTCACCATACTCACCATACAAAAAAGAAATAGAAATATTTACATGATAGCCATCGACTTAGAAACACATGGACCTTGGATCAGCGCTCAAAAATGACCGAACCGAATGCAGACTAAAAAGCGAAAATAAAGACTAACTTACGTCAATGGGTGCAGTCGAATCTTTGTATAGTTGTAAGCTAAATTAAGCATTGTTATAACAACATAGGATTTAAATTAGTTTGTTAGTATTTCTAAGTTTAAATGGCGGTGTACCTTGGCGCACGTTCTGGTCATGTATGTAAACTCAGGACATTTTTTTCGTGAATTTTGTACTGGATCCTTAGTCCATGTGTTTCCAAGTCAATGATGATAGCCATCGAAATAAAATAAAAAAAAATATGCAGTTATTTTTTACTCATGATAATGCATAAACTGAGATATATTTCTTTAGCGCCGGGCGTGACGAAAATTTTGGGTCAATTTTGACCAGTCTTCTTTTGTATAGGAATTTTGTTATCGCCACGTGTGCGCATTTAGTACAAAAACTTACCAATTTGGCTGTACGTTGTGTGGTCGTCCAAACAGTTCAATTTTTCTCGTGCCAGGGCTGAGCCTCTCTGAAAATGAAACAATTTTTAGTATCCTTTCTCTTCAACCAAAAAAAAGTTTTTTTTTTAAATTTTAATACTTCAACAATCGGTATTGTGTTACAAAATATACTTGGGAGCAAAGAAATCGAGCCACTTCTATTTTTCACGTAGGTATATTGTTATTATTTTTGGTATTATGGAACAGATTAATTCTAAACATATATCGCCTAAAAGGTTATTTAATAACCTTTACAATGAGGGTAGTTTTTTGTATTTTGAATTATATAATTCATGAAACCAAAACGAATAACCAGGACACGTGAAAAAAGGAGTGGCTCGATTTCTTTGCTCCCAAGTGTATATTATTCGATTTCGTAGCGTTTCAACCCAGTCGCATGTGATGATAAGCGCAGACAGGGTATAAAACGGAGCACACGAATCCAAGTAACAGAGATATACCCTATACGCCTCTGCAGCTCTAGCTCTCACATACACACGACGGAACACAGTAAACTGCTCGGCGCCTTTAATGTTCAGGTGGTAGCTAGCCAGGCGGACCATATAGATCCTACCGCGTCTTATGCTGGGTTTTGTTGAATCTAACAACACGCGTCTATTCCCAGCGTGCGGTGAGGAAGTTTTATATTCTAGCCTGTCCCCACACGGAAAATTATAAAATAATAGTGATATGAAGTAACAAGTCCTCACCAATGATGCCATAGATCTCGTCAGGTTTGTGTGAGGTAGCGCGCACCTCCGCTACGATGACGTCACAGTCCAGTCCACGATTTAAGTTGTCCGGACTGCCTTTCATGCCCACCTGTTGAATGGTTTTATGATTATTCGGGTTATTTGGGGGAGGAAGCAAACCACATCTTGCATCCCGAAACGTCCAAGATGCAACACTGATCGAGCACTCAGATACCAATGACGTTCCTACTCGCCATCTCCCAATATTTCAAAAAGGTCAAGGCGGCAGCATAACCATTACGAGTACGATTCTGTTTTTCTCTTCAAGAATTCATTCTTGAAGAGAAAAACAGAATCGTACGACAACTGATATATCGAACTGTTCTGGATTTGTGAGCTGGTTTGCTATTACAAACTCTTCGCCTTTTTGTGACAGATATATGCAATGGCGGTAGAGTTATGAACACCGAGATCCGGGAGCGTACGAAGGTTGTGGATGTGGTCCGTATCATAGTAGAACGTAAATGGAGGTGGGCGGGCCACATACGTTACAGAACAGATGGCAGGTGAGGTAGAAAGGTACTAGAGTCTCCACTCTGGGTCTCCACCCAGGACCGGAAGGAGAAGAGTCAGGCGTCAGTCGGCTAGATGGGTTGACGACATTGTATAAATAGTTCACACACCGAGAAGAATGGCGTGCAAAGGAGGCCTACACACAGCATTGGGTGGTAAAAGGCTGAGAAAGAAGAAGGTATGCAATGGTGGACTCAAATAGGTTTGGTAAACTAGAAGCAGGAAAGTTAACTAACCAAACAGTGTTCTTTCCCGTGGTTAAGCCAGTGTCCAGTGCGTCCGGTGCGTATTATTCGTTGTAACTGATTCGTCTTCACCCAGATCAGTTCGTCGACGCGCTCATACCCCCACAACTTGAGGCACTCGCGGCCCAGCTCCATTGCTCTGAGGAGTAGAATATTAAATTATGAGATTGAAGTACTTTCTTGCTTAACCTTTGCGGGACAAGAACTCGAGGAGTATATTGATAGTTGCTGAAAGATCTGGTATTATAAACATCGTATCAGACCTTGCACGTCCCGCGTTGTGTTATTTCTATGACACATGTATAGGTAGCCAGTGCCGGCTTTAGGGGTGGGCCACTGTGGCATATGTGAAACAAAGGGCGCTAAAAATATTTAGCCCAGGGCGCCTGGATAGCTAAATCCGACGCTGTAGGTAACGTGTAAGGCCTCGTTTAAGGACACACGGAATCTGTACTGTCATTACATACAACTACAACTAGCAAATTCGCGCGAAGTAACGCCTCTCCATAAACTCCATCGTCATATGTTTTTTGAATTGACCGTTTTACGCCGCATAAGGGGGACTAATCAAAATTAAACTATGCTACGCTGTGCTGTGCTTTATTTAGCCAATTCGCTTCTCTTAATTATAATGAGGAAACCAACAAAACGTGCTGCGTGTGCTGCTCCACTTTATGTGACTGAGCTTTGCTTAAAACATAGCAGGGATCACACGATGACTCGGTCCTCACCGCACTGCCCACCTGCTCGGTTTTCCGCCTATCAGGCACAGCTCTAAGTTGTTTGTAGAAAAAACATAGCATTACAAAGTTAGCTTAGCTAAGACTAAGAAAGTTAAATGTTGATCCTTACGCTCCGCACTAAGATCCGCGTCTCCATAAACGATGTCTCAGGGGGACGCGTAGTATATCCAGTTTCTCAAATGTTAACATAACCTTAGCAGGTCTATGATGATAAAGTACAATAAAAACAAGCAAATAAAAAAAAACTTCTATATTGTCCCTATGATTCCTGTTTTTCTCCATATACTATTCTACAAGGTTAGTCGGAAAGGGGGTACTAATCCGAAAGGGTGTTTAAGTACCCATAATAATGAATAACTTTTTTTCTACAACTTTACCCAAAAGTCAATAGTTTACGAAAAAAGCTGTTTAAAAATCTCAAAAAAAAAATACGCCAAGATCTTTCTATCCTTAGCTATGATCAGCTGTGTTTACATTTTAGATCATATTTGGAGTTACGAATTTGAAGCTCCATTTTCTGAATTCGTAACTTAAGAAGGGACCAAGAATTTTTGAAAAAACTAAAATAAAAAATATTTTACATAGAAATAAAAATGATCGAATTTTGAAATTTTAACACTTGCTTTAAAACCGTCATTAGTGATACTTTAAGTGGCCTGCGGATTAGGCCCTTTCCGACTAACCTTGTATAGTTTATGATTTCGACATCGTGCACTGACTCCAAAAAAAAGTCACCCTATTTTATAATTTATAAAGTGTATAATAGTGTAGTGTAGGTACCTGCCTGTGACCCACAAGAATATGAGTCCACTGTCTTGTAGCTGTGGTACTCCCAGACATCGCATCTCATCGTCAGACATGGTGCCGTACGGCAGCTCCATGTGAATGTCCCACGGAGGGTCCGCCATTATTACTGCAAACTTGCCTGAGAATATAACACGTGAAGATTTTTAAAGGGAAGACAATGTAGTCACAATAACCGGATATAATTATGATAAGGTGGTGCATTTAACACATTCTAGTCCACCACACTTTTCAAGAAGCGCATACGCCATGCCGCCATAGATACTGCTAGTGGACCTTCCAGGAGGGTCCAAGTCATTAAGTTTGCGCTATGAGTAAACCCTCCACGAGGGTTCTTGGCATTAGGTTAAAAATCGTGAAAAATACGCTACTACTTCGTAAAATACGCGTTTGCTTGTTTCGTGACGGTGAATTTTCCAAGAAAAATCTACATTTAAAATGAGCCCTCCTGGAGGGCACCCGGCACTGAACGTGTTAAAGAAACTCCATGAAAGAAGATACTTAAATAGGTCCGTCGCAACCTGGGCAGTCAGCTTGCTTACTAGTGACTAGCTAATTTTTTCACCAACGCATCTGCTATTCTCGTATCATCATTCAGCCGAAACACGTCCACTGCTGGACATAGGCCAACCCAAGCATCGCCACATCGAGTGGTCCTGTGCTTCTCGTATCCAGCCCGCGACCTTCACCAGGTCATCGGTCCACCTTGTAGGACCATGCTGTACCTTCCGGTACGCGGTCGCCACTCCAGAACTTTTGGGCCCATTGGCCATCCGTTCTGCGACCACTGCCACTTAAGTTTAATAATTCTTCAGGCTATACTGGTTACCTTGGTTCTCCTATAGATCTCATCATTTCTGATATGATCCGCATAGCTCACATATGATTCTCGTATAGCTCGTGTAAATACAAAAAAAGGATGATATTAATAATGTTTCTGATGCTGACCTAAGAATGTCATGTCCAGATATCTAAGGTCGCACTGTATCCACTGCGGCGGCGTCAGCGTCAACACGCCGTCCGGCTTGGCCGCTACACTTGTGCCTATAACAATAGAGTAGTACAACCCTTAAAGTCCATTTTTCAATGCTCTGTTTTGAGACGAAGCAGTGCTGAGGCGTTAGCAAATGTACGTTGAGACAAAATAGAATTTTATCTTAAAACAAAGCGAAATTGAGGTAGATTTTCTGTATAACATAAACCAGTGTACTTTTAGTAGTTTACCGTTATGTGTCCCTTTGGATGCAGTCTCAGGTTTTGGTGCGTTGGCATTCGGATCAGAGTTATCCACTTCGTAATGTACGTATCTGTAGAAAATTCATTCTTATAAATTACGCGATATTTGAACAAAAAAAAAACAACAATACAGTCATGCCTAGTTGGTAAATTATAATTATTTATTCTTTTATGTACCTCTTTTAAAGAAGATTGAACAAATAAATGTTTTAATTTTTTTCTCTATAAGGTTTTACAAGCAGGGAAATACGCAGCTGCCCATATGGAAGCAAGAGTTCGGGCGAGATTCACAGACCGCAATTAGTCTTTATTTTGTTAAGTAAGAATTTCATACGAATGTGAACCTTGTTTCTTACATCAAATGTTCATATTCGTATAAACGAATGTGAATAAGCGTTGCATACGAATATGAACGTTAATTTAATGTGCAAAAACGTTCATATTCGCATGAAACGCTTACTTTACAAGCAAAGTAAATTCTAAGCGCGGTCAGTGAATCTCGCCCTTGAGGAACAACCAGGTTTAACTCTTAATGATCTTGAAATGAAGCTTCTTGCAGGCATAGGACTGTGATATACACCGTGGGCCCGAGGTACCCGAAAGATTTTAACCTTCGATTCCGATGCCTAATTGAAGAAGAAAAGCTAGGATATAGTTTGTTGGATTACCAAACTGAATTTCGACACTGGGGTTTAAAGTAACCTAACACGAAGGGGATGACGGGTGCTTCGTTAGCTCGCTTTGCTCGCTCACTCTAGCCCCCGACATCCCCGTCGAACCTAATCTATCCGTGTCGGGGTGCCCCAAATTGGGTGTCGAAGTTCCATAATTGTCGGAGTAGTGTAATGTCGGAGTTCCATAGTTTCGAAGTAAAATCTTGTCGTAGAACGATTCGTCGAAATTCAGTTTGGGAGTGAGTTTGTTGAATAAAGCTTAATTTTCGAAATATTCATTATTTACGGAAATTCACACATCGAAAAATATCTATGGTAACAAGTCCTATGAACGCGGCGTTACGACTTTTGTCATACCATACCCCTCTCGCCGTATGTATTATTTGTCGGGGACGGTTGTGAAGTGAGAAGTTTCTTATACACTCACACGATAATTTATAAATGTTGCCAATTCAACCTAAGGTATTGTTTACAAGGAAGTACTAAAGTTAATTGATTTATTAAGTATCGAAAAAAAAGACTGTATTGGACTTTTGTTGATATAACATTTGACTCAAAATACCACCAGAAAGGCGTGGTTAAATTCTTTCGGGTACCTCGGGCCCACAGTGTATAAAACTAATATGAACTTACTTGCAGCTGTCCATATGGAAGCAAGTGTTAAGGAACGAGCAGTCTCCTAGCGACTCGTCGGTGTGGCTCTGTATGATCTTCTTAAAGTGGAGCTTCTTGCAGACGTAGGACTGTGGTATAGAAAACTAATATAAACTTACTTGCAGCTGTCCATATGGAAGCAAGTGTTAAGGAACGAGCAGTCTCCTAGCGACTCGTCGGTGTGACTCTGTATGATCTTAAAGTGAAGCTTCTTGCAGACATAGGACGGTGGTATATAAAACTAATATAAACTTACTTGCAGCTGTCCATATGGAAGCAAGTGTTAAGGAACGAGCAGTCTCCTAGCGACTCGTCGGTGTGGCTCTGTATGATCTTCTTAAAGTGGAGCTTCTTGCAGACGTAGGACTGTGGTATATAAAACTAATATAAACTTACTTGCAGCTGTCCATATGGAAGCAAGTGTTAAGGAATGAGCAGTCTCCTAGCGACTCGTCGGTGTGGCTCTGTATGATCTTCTTAAAGTGGAGCTTCTTGCAGACGTAGGACTGTGGTATAGAAAACTAATATAAACTTACTTGCAGCTGTCCATATGGAAGCAAGTGTTAAGGAATGAGCAGTCTCCTAGCGACTCGTCGGTGTGGCTCTGTATGATCTTCTTAAAGTGGAGCTTCTTGCAGACGTAGGACTGTGGTATATAAAACTAATATAAACTTACTTGCAGCTGTCCATATGGAAGCAAGTGTTAAGGAACGAGCAGTCTCCTAGCGACTCGTCGGTGTGGCTCTGTATGATCTTCTTAAAGTGGAGCTTCTTGCAGACGTAGGACTGTGGTATAGAAAACTAATATAAACTTACTTGCAGCTGTCCATATGGAAGCAAGTGTTAAGGAACGAGCAGTCTCCTAGCGACTCGTCGGTGTGGCTCTGTATGATCTTCTTAAAGTGGAGCTTCTTGCAGACGTAGGACTGTGGTATATAAAACTAATATAAACTTGCAGCTGTCCATATGGAAGCAAGTGTTAAGGAACGAGCAGTCTCCTAGCGACTCGTCGGTGTGACTCTGTATGATCTTCTTAAAGTGAAGCTACTTGCAGACATAGGACTGTGGTATATAAAACTAATATGAACTTACTTGCAGCTGTCCATATGGAAGCAAGTGTTAAGGAATGAGCAGTCTCCTAGCGACTCGTCGGTGTGACTCTGTATGATCTTAAAGTGAAGCTTCTTGCAGACATAGGACGGTGGTATATAAAACTAATATAAACTTACTTGCAGCTGTCCATATGGAAGCAAGTGTTAAGGAACGAGCAGTCTCCTAGCGACTCGTCGGTGTGACTCTGTATGATCTTAAAGTGAAGCTTCTTGCAGACATAGGACGGTGGTATATAAAACTAATATAAACTTACTTGCAGCTGTCCATATGGAAGCAAGTGTTAAGGAACGAGCAGTCTCCTAGCGACTCGTCGGTGTGGCTCTGTATGATCTTCTTAAAGTGGAGCTTCTTGCAGACGTAGGACTGGTCGGAGCCTTCCTCTGCCTTGTTAGAGGTGAACGCCCGCATGCATTCAGCGCGGGTGCCGTGGGGACAGAACTCCATTACTTGAGCACCTGGTAGTATTTATAGCTACTGTAGGTTATAGTTTATCTCGCACATCTACTCCAACACATCTACTCTAAACAAACTATACCGAAGATACGCGACCGAAGTTCGGCATGATTGCGCCTGTAATGCTATTTCAATTACTGACGACACATTATGCCGAAATTACGTCGCGTTCTAGCGTACAGCCGAACTTCGGTCGGGCGTAAGTTCAGCGACAATTCGGCGGCAACGTATTCTGTAGAGCACACATTATACGTGACCGAAGTTCGGTTAGATTGACGAAGATCCGGGGTGGGTAGCAGCGGGAGGCAGGCATGCCCGTGCTCCGCGTGTCCGCCCACAAGTTTGTGCAATTGAATTTCTGCCACGTAAGTTCGGCACTTATGGTGTGTCATATCAGCCGAATACGTCGGAACATAAAATCAGCCGCGGAACTTCGGTCGCGTATCTTCGGCATAGTGTGTTTGGACACTAAGGGTTCTTTAATCTTTCTCATTATTAATAATCTTGTGCCATAAGTCTTTTGGTCCCTCATTAATAATTAAGATTACATGACATAAAATCGCGTCTGTATTCTTCGAAGGGTTGGGCAGAAGTGTTTAGAACACCCTAATTTCGCTGTTACATTTAAGGATTTTTCCATGTGGAATTTCTCAGTAGCAGCCCAGAGTTTGGATTTGTACTCAGTTGATGGCAATAGGCTCGCCTCCTATACATGGGACTTAATTAAGATTATTTTACCGAACTTCTAGAATATTCGACACGCATTAGGTAATCAATGTCAATTCAAAGTAAATTATTGATACTTTCAGAATTTACACTTGGAAGCAAAGAATTCGAGCCACTCATTTTTCACGTGTCCTGGTTATTAGTTTTGGTTTCATGAATTATATAATTCAAAATACAAAAACCTACAATCATTGTAAAAGGTATCAAATAACCTATAAGCCGATATATGTCGTGAAAAATTTAAGTGGCTTGATTTATTTGCTCCCACGTATATTTTTATTTTATAAAACATTACCAACCTCCTTGACTCTTGAACTTGTCAGCAAGTGACTTTTCTTTAGCAGTGGGCTTGCTGAGTAAGTCCATGATTTCCTCACCAACTCGCTTTACGGCTTTCTCTCGACTTGAAGGCATTGCTAGTAATGACTACAATAAATATAATTAGTATGTAGAATCAAATTTATTTCAAAGGGATATCTGTTATAACTGTTATAAGTCCTTACAATTTTTAAATTAAACCGCCGTAAGCTTGGCCCTTCCGATGGTTTGCGGGACGCGGGAGGGGAATGGTTTGACCAATTAGCTAGCCCGCTGTCATCTATCGCATAAATTATTGTAACAATATTTACCATTATCCCTTCATCTGTCCAACTTCCCCAACGGGGATTTTGACATAATGCTCGAATCTGTCAGACGTCCCCGTTGGGGATTCCGTCATCGTCGCTTCCCGCTCGCCATATAACGCAAAGTTTAGCATAGTAAACTTTTGTGTATCTCGCTCAAATTTTGCCAGATTAAACTAGACAAAAAAAGAAGGAAATAAAGTCCAGAGGCTTAACATTGTAAAATTGCGTAAAATGCGCAATTACTTACCGGAAAAATCAATAGCCTGACAGATGGCGCACATTTGACTTTTGACGGCTGACAGAGGAAGGGTTATGTCTGTGTCGTTTTTGGCTGTTTTCTTCTCATCTGTTGCAGTTTTAGATACTTTAGGATTTGTTGTTTCTTCAGTTTTGTTTTCACCTATAACAATAACATATAATTAAATTGTGGGCCAGGAGACTTGACCATAAAGTTTAAGGCCCATATTGATAAACAGTTTTCATTTTACAGCTTCCTCTGTAATTTGAAAATGAATAGATTATTAGAAAAAAAACAAATGTATGGAATTCTAGTTTATGGTGGCTCCTTTTAGGAGATCTGATCTCTCAAATGAGAGCTCATTTTGCCTATTTTTCTAAATTGATTTAGTACTTAAAAAAGGCCAGTAGGTGTAGCATGACCACCATCCACAAGGGTTTTGTTGACAGAATAATAGAAAAAAAATCATTACAATGTCATCACATTACAATTAATTTTTTTACAAAAATTACAATACTATTTCATTTGGTCTATTCTTCTGTCAACAAAACCCTTTCCCCCTTATTACAAAAGATGGTGTAAGAAAAATCTAGGTTTTAAAATAGCCCTGTCTCTTTTTGTTATATGACTTATGAAAGTAATAGGTATATTTTAAACCCGGGTTTACCTTAGTCTTGGTTTAAACCATCTTTTGTAATAAGGCCCTTTGTCTACAGTGGTAACGCTACACCCGCTGAATTAAGAAGAGGATATGATTATAATTGTGTAAATCATCCATCATCAAAGACAGTAAAAAAATAAATAAGAAAATATCATGTACAAACCTTTTCTCTTATTACTGGAAGACTGCTCCTCCATGAGTGCTGCCAAGACTGCTGCCAGTCTCACAGACTCTGCGTTCACAACCTCTATGCTTGCATCTGTTGTGCTTTCAGTCCGTTCCTTAATTCTAAAAGAAATAATGATAATATTGCTACATTTTTATTTTACGTTATATCGGGTGTAAAAAGACCCTTAACGATAACGAAAACCACGTATTCTACCCATCATTGGGATCATTTTTTTCGAACAAACCATACCTGGGAAATCATTGGTTTTGGAGATATTGAAAGTCAAAGTACACTTTTTTTTTACTTTTTTCCAAAAACGATTTCCATGTCATAATACAAAACTTTCTTCCATACAAACATTATCGAAAATTTCAATTTTTCCTAACAAATTACGCATTTGATGTTACAAAAACGCAATGAATATCAAACGTACACGACCGCCCTGGCTCGGCTGTGTGGCCGCTGCACGCATGCAAACGCGCGGCATCGCCACAATCATAATTCGCGTGCTACAAAAAAAAGCGTTTTTTTCATGCCATAAAATAAAAGTCGTTTCCCAGCAATTATTTTTGGTCCATGTAGTTTAGTTTGATGTACAGAGTGCGTAGATTTCGGCTATGTGATGGGTTTTTTTACACCCTGTATTTAATTTTGTTTTCAACTCATCCAGAGTTGTACTATACTTATACTTTTTTATCATCTGCAATTTGCATAATTTCATCATTATAATTAATATTACGTTTTTCTGTGTATTGACTAAATTAATTTATTCACTTAACGGACAGATCTTTGTTGCTCGGGAATTAGTTGCACCATTTCTTTTTCGCAGCATTAACACTAGAAAGCGGTGAATGGTGTGGGTTTTTGGGGGCTGTCTTTTGTAACATTGACATTCAAGAAGAACCAAGTAAATAAAGTCTATTTTGAATAAATAAGTTTTGAAGTTGAAGTCTAAAGTTACATAGTATCAGAAAAATCTTAAGCTGGCTTCACACGGTGCGTGGCAGCGCGCACCGGCTGTGCGTGGTGTCATCCGTAAAATCACGTACTGTGGGAAGCCACATTATGAGGGTGCGTGATTCGAAGCTATATTTTCAATCCAAAATACCAAATGAAAGAGAACTCGCACCGCGCCTTTGAAGTTACCAGTTGAACCAACTCGCGGCGGTTACGGCGCACCGCTGCGCACTCGTCCGCGTTACCACGAGTCTCTTCCCATGGTGCGTCGGTGCGAGCTCGCGTGCGTCGCCGTGCGCGATATCACGCACCGTGGGAAACAAGCATTAGAAAGGCAAATCAGAGACTAATTCTCAAAGGAGTTTTTTGTCTAAGGAATGACTAGTTTGAATTAACACTACTGCCACCACAATTATTATTTAGGCAAAACATTATGTTCTAATTTTGAACTACTTTCCATCTGTATTCATAGATTTCAAATAAGTTGCAAATAATATACTATAAAACTTACGTAATAAGCTTCTGTGTAGCAAACTTCTGCAGTAAGCTGGCAACAATTCCTGCATCCACATCTCCCAGGCCAGGCAGTAATGCACTGGCAGTTGCGGGCAACTGGAGTTGCATGTCTGACAACACTTGTAGGAGACGCACCTCTAATGATGCTGATGGCACTAGTGGTTTTGATTTTTCTTGAGTGGCAGTTGCTGCAATATAGTTGTTACTGGTATTATTTATTGATTTGATAATAGATGAGCAGAAATATTGCTGATATTTAACACAATGTTGAAGATTCACAGTATTTTTTGTTCACAATTTGTCACCACGCCAACTGTCATAACTAGCAATTGATAATTTTTCAGTAGTTACGTTAGCTGTGGCGGAAGCACTGTACAATATGACCCATCGCTTTTATATAGTAGCAATTTTTTTTTGGGTAGAATATGGTGTTTTTAGTGTGTTTTTGAAAACTGAAAATTGCGGAAACCCATAGGTTACGAGAAAAAAATCTCCAAAAGTGTCATTCGGGATTGGTGGGATTGTGGGAGTATTAAGGGTGGGGGGTCGGGATCGCGGCCCAAATTTTATGTCAAAGTAAGAATTAGGTCAAGGTCACTTCCAAGGTCAAGGTCAAAAGGTCAAGGACATCCAAAAAATATTGAAAATCGTGGAAAATTGCCCCAAATCTTGCTCAAAGGTCAAGGTCATGTCAAAGTCAAAGGTCAACATACTAAAGTCAGGGTCATTTTTTTTTCTCTTCCATACTTACATCATATTCAAGGTCAAAGTAATTCACAGAATCCAGTATTAAGGTGCAGTCGACGGAGCCCCGCTCCGCGGGGCACCTATTTCTGGGTAAATGGTTTGAAAAAACCTAACATGAAGGGGATGACGGGGGCTATATTCGCTCGCTTCGCTCGCTCATTCTAGCCCCCGTCATCCCCTTCAAACCTAACCTATCCGAGTCGGGGTGCCCCAATTCCCGAGCTCGCTGCGCTCGCTCTTGCATCGTAGGTTCATTGGTATCCAGGTGCAGTCGACGGATACCGGCTTCGGGGGCACCTATTTCTGACACACACTATCTATATGTCTACACAGAAATAGGTGCCCCATAAGTATGATTGTGTGGTGTGTAGTTTGATAGGTAAACAACGAAGATAATAAGAGCAAGAAATAAGGTAAAAAACGTTAGCGTCATTTACATCGAATTCCAGAAATTACGTTCCGTTATCCATAAATGTTAATAAGTACAAATAAAATGATATAATTTTAAATTGTAATGATTACATTATTTGCTTAACATTTTATTTAATTGCGGTAACAACAATTTAAAATTTAAAAAATGTTAAAAACTGCTTTATTAGTATCAAAAAACATTTAAATCCGGTGTCACTTTGTCTGAACGTAAAACGAAACGACCAAGGAGTGAAATTCTTACTTTATCTGTGGCAAGTTATGTCAATTTATACGTAAATTAATTAGAAATTATTGAAACTTTAGGATTTTTTTTCTCGAAAACTGTGCGCGTCCGCAGGTCAAGATTTTGTGAAAGCTTTAAGAAGGACAAGATCTACACGCAGAAAAATTGTGAACCTCCAAATCAGCGGGTCATATTGAACAGTGGAGCCATTCTTTACTATTAATAATACATATATTACCTTCATTTTTCAGCGTCGACGGACTAGCAATAGAACGCTCTTTCCCGCCACCAGGCGACCCTTCAGACTTCTCGCCACTGACCAAATTAGCACTTAAGATATTCTGTCGTTCTTTTTTACGTTTCTCTAGCTTCTCGCGTAGGCTGTTCCTTTTGCTTTTAACAGCTTGGATCTCTTCCCAAGCGTCAGACATGTTTTTTATTTTGTTTCGAATACCATTAGAAACGATACCGGCTCCACGAGATTTTCGTTTTCAAGGACAATTCAGAGGAGTTAAAGTGTTAATCTTTAAATTCTGTGACACAAAATAGATGACATTTATGTAATAATCATTTCTAAAACCATTACAAAGAAACTACACAACTGTACTTAAAGTAAAAGTTAGAAAAATGCAAAATATTTGAGACGCTTCTCAAAATAGTTGAAGGTTGAGTTTTTTGACAGAATTGACAGATGTCATTATAGTGACAGCCAGAGAGTTTATATTTTTCTATATCTTAAGTTTTTTTTATTGGAAATTATCAATACAATTTTTGCAAGTTTTACATTCAACAAATGAGCACATAACCACTACAAGTTAGAATTTTATCGAAAAATTGCAATCGTAGTAAAGTAATTTGGCATTAAAAGTTCATTGCACACTTTTGTTATTCTTTTACCCACTGAAATAAATTTTAAATCGATAGTAGTAGTAGCAAGTCCAATATAGGTACTAATATTTTACGGACGCGTTTGTTTTATTTTGGAGAAATGCAACAAGAAATGTACGCTTCATTGCTAAAAAATATTACCCAATTCGCCAATAATATTTTTTCTCCCAAAACATTTACCCAAAGCAAAGATTACATTTGTCCAAAAAATATTTTCTATTAAAACATAAACTATGGGTATCTGGCTTCTTTAGTTATATTGATCATGGCATTGTCTATTTTTGAATTTTGTTTATAAATAATAAATAATTGTGACATTTTTCCGACTTGATATCTTGATATCAGATTTGAATAATTTTGTACCGTGATTTGAGAGCACGGGTTGATTATTAATTAAATATGCCGTTCGCACCTGAATTACGTACTCATTCTCAAAAAGTATGTTCTCTTTATAAAGCAGCTTTGAGGAATATCGAATCATACTACGTAGCCAGGTAAGCACAATACTCTGAAATGCATCTGGCATCCCCATAGACATCGTTTTTCTCCTAAGTTTATTCCATGTGCACCCGTCATCTATTTGTTTTCTTTCCCATCGCAGAATCGCATTGTATTAGGTAGTCCTAGGTAAGTGATAAGCGATCACTTTGTCGCTTCTAGAGAAAGTGTGTTGTCGCATGAAATAAAATCCGCTCTGCGTCGCGCCATACATGTAACATGTTTGCTGCTTTACATAAAGAAGGTATACGCACAGGCAGGGTTCATCTTTTAATAAATGGCTAAATGTTAAATGGCTTCTTAATTTTTATACAAATGTTTACATATGTGTAAACGAGAGATAACGTGCGAGAATCAGTCCCCAGTAAGAGTGAAGCCACACTGCTTCGTTGCGTTGCGTTGCGACGTCTCGCAGCGCTAGAATTGGACCAACCCTGTTCCGTGCGACGTCGCAGCGCTAGTTTTGGAGTCTCTAGATTGGTCCAAATCTAGCGCTGCAACATCGCAACGGAGCAGTGTGGCTTCCCTCTTAATATTTAATATTTTCGTACTGGGTCCCGTCTCGGCGTATTTCTAGAATATACAAGGCCAGAACGCATCCATATGAAACTAGCCGCGTATATTTTAGAATGTTGTAAATTAAAACTTCGGTTCTAAAATATACACAGATTTTGCGTACTGATCGCGTATACTTTAGAATGTTCAGGGTGAAAAAACGGATTCAAAACTATACAGTGTCAGTCAGTTACATTTGATAAGTGACTTTACTTTTCCAAACGGCTTTGTTAGGAAACAACACTTAAAACATGACTTAACTTATGGGATGTATATAAATGACCTTTAAAATTATTAGTTCCCACTTTAAAAATTAATAGTTTACTTTAATTTTAATAATTCTAACTTTAAAATTTTACTTTCAACTTCAAAGTTCCCCGCGATAGGAAATAAACTGACAAACAGATAGCTAAAAGGTAGGTTAGGTTAGAACTGTGGCCAGTCAACGCACGAGCCGAGCGAGCGAAGCGAGCGGTGCCGCCGAGTGCCAGATACGATTCGCTTCGCTGATCACTTTCCAGCATTCGTCTAATGCTACTTTAGAATAGAGCATGGTGGCGCAGGTATTCAAAATTATACGCGATTAGTACCTACGCACTGCGTGCTGGATGGTACTAGTGAAGTATATTTTAGAATCGAATGCTTGAAATTATCAATTCTAAAATATACACGATTATTGCGGAATACTGATGTATAGTTTAGAACGCTCGATCGTCAAATGTGTATTCTGAAGTATACGCGATTAGTTCGGGCGGCTGCGTACTGGCCTTGTATACTTTTGAAATACGCCCCGTCTCGCGTCGCTGACCTAGGACATTGCGTATGGTGTGCAAAGTATCAAGTGTATAAGTCGCGCGCAGAAGGTTTGCCGATGACTGCCCCTCCCACTACACCGACCGCTACCCGCGCTCGTCTGGCATATCTACTAATGCCAGACGAGCGCGGGTAGCGGTCGGTGTAGTGGGAGGGGCAGTCATCGGCAAACCTTTTGCGCGCGACTAGTATGTTATCAAGCTAAGGGATTCGACTTCCAGGCCAGGAAAACAGATCTCTCAATACAAAATCAGTTATTCAATTCTCAATAGCAGCCCGATTTTTTGTGCAAACGGCAATAGAATTTCACCCCCTTTTAATTAATATAGTACTACTTCTAAAATTATCATCGCTGAAAGAACATCTGCCTGACCTTCTGGAGAATACAGGTAAAGGTCACGCACGTTGTATTAAATATATATTTTAATAACGTTGTAAAATATTATACTGTCATCTTTTGTAGGCAAGTTGTACGTTATCATCAAGTTATTTTGAGAGCCGAATTCGACAAGAATAGATGTGTTACAGAACCAAAAGAACAACGTCGTTTATTGTGGTTGGGAGAACACGAACTGTTTATGAAAGGGAATCCTTTAACACCAGCGAAATGTGAGTAAAATATTACTCAGCTTGGGGCAGTCACATCTTAGCTGTGAGTCTTTTATCTAAAGCTTTCAGTACACCAAATGAGTGTCCTAAGCGGTGAGAGCGCGGTCCCACCCACAACCCGCCCCACAGACGATTTTGACATGTATTGCCATGAATTGTCTGTCAAGTCAAGTTCCTTGTTTATTACTCGCGTCGCTGCGACGTCAATCCGCACTGCCCACGACTCGCGTTTAGTGCGCCAACATCTTTTTTTTTGATAGTTCCTCGAAGTAGTCGCCATATTGGGTAAACGAGTTGGTGACCGTTACTTCTCCTTTTACCGTTCATCACCACCCTGGGACTGTTACCCGCTTGTCCGTCATTGGTCCTAAATCCAATAGCTAGTTTAGTTAGTTGCGCTCGATGACTTGCGCACGCAACCGACTTTCAAGCTGTTGACACACCCGCAGCAAGTCATCTTTTTAGGAACTAAGTGAGGTCCATTTGAGTGGACAACACATGCAAGTTTTGTGCAACAAAACTTGCTTACGGATTTGGCACTTTAGACATGCATGAGAGTGGCAAGTTACTGTCGTGAATAAATCGAGTTTAGCAATCTTTACGCATTTTAGAGGACAGTCCTGTAGAAATAGAGTTTGGCCAACGAAAGTTGACCCGGACTGAATATTGCCGCGAAATTCAAAATAACTCGACTCAAAAACACACAAGTAACACTCAATACTCTTTTTTTTATAAATAATTTCATATTCATTTCTCATTATTTTTCAAGTAAACTAATTAATTTATAAAAAAAGTTAGTATTAAGTGTTATGAGATAAGATTGTTTTTGAGTCAAGTTTTTTTTTATTTCGCGGTAATGTTTGGGTCAACTTTCTTTGGTCAAATTCTATAGATCTACCTGTTTGTTCAGAGTCTTCATTTGTATTCGATTAGGTATTGAGTTTTCCGTCCATTTTTTCTAGTTGCCCGGTCTATTGGACTCGCGGGTGGAGTGGCTAGCGAACGTGTAGTGACGCCTCCAGACTGGGTGCTTGATTATTGGCATCCTCTGGAAAAGGCTCACTATCCAGAATACTTTAAAAAACGTGAAGCTCGTAAATGTGAATATATTCAGAAATGGCATATGGGCAAACTATATTAGAAGTACTTCTACAACTAACTGATTGACAATATAATTTGTGCTGGTTAGTAGAAATGAGAAGAAATTGCGTTCCTATTCATAATATTTAGATTATTGTACATACGCGACCCATAATTAAGTTTTATTATTTAAGTTCAACGGGTTTGATGTCGGATTGACTTTCTCTAGATTTTGTCAGTGAGATGAAGTAATGGATTAGAATATGTTGGAGATATGAATTGAAATATGACTCGTTTGGAAATAACTTAATTTAATACAGATAATTTTGGTTACATGATATAATTTATAGGTATAGATCGCACGGTACGTCCGCCGATGACCGTATCTGTAGGCGAGTAGTCGCGGCGCGGCCGATGGCTCGATCAGCTGTGTGACCCCTCCTCCCGCGCGTCTCCGCCGCTGCTGGTACACGCGTATGATGCGTGAACATCCTCCGGCACGTTGAAAGCCTTAGCTTTCAAGACGTAGACGAGGTATCGAGCCTGGAAGCGGCCCTCTCTTCGTCGTTGTCATCTTTGGATTCTGAAGTTGGCAAAAGACATAGTTTATTGACAGCCCTTCGTATAATGCCCCTTGAAGTATTGACGTCAGCTACTCTGCTGACGCCGTCGGCCCCTGGATACAGGCGACACACGCGCCCTAGCCGCCATTGTAATGGCGGTAAGTTGTCCTCCTTCAATACAACCACGTCCCCGCTGGTGAGTCCTTCTTGTCCAGTGCGCCATTTGGTGCGCTGCTGCAGCTCAGAGATGTACTCCCGGCTCCATCTCTCCCAGAAGTGCTGCCTTATCTTCTCTATGAGCTCGTATCTATTAGGTCTGGTAGCGGTGATGGGCTTCGTTGGAATAGACATAAGTGGTCTCCCAATTAGGAAGTGGCCTGGGGTCAGAGGAGAAGGATCAGTACAATTGGACGAGAGAGGAGTCAGCGGACGTGAATTTAGTATAGCTTCAATCTGTGTGAACAGCGTTGCTAGCTCCTCAAACGTCAAAGCAGCTTTTCCAGCTACACGTTTTAAATGAAATTTAGCTGACTTAATTCCAGCCTCAAATATTCCGCCGAAGTGGGGAGAATAAGCGGGGCTAAATACAAAATTTATTCCTTCAGAAGTGGCATAATCACTGACAGACTGACGGCTGGATCTAAGTAGCTTACCTAGTTCATTGTTGGCACCTACGAAATTCCTGCCGTTGTCGCAAAAGATCTCATGACATTTTCCTCTGCGTGACACGAATCGTCGTAGACATAAAATAAAAGCTTGAGTACTCAGTTCACTCACAAGTTCCAAGTGTATTGCCTTTGTACTAAGGCATACAAATAAACATAGGTAACATTTACTAATACGGTTACCACGACCTTTACGGTTACTTATCATAAAAGGTCCAGCATAGTCAACTCCACACGAGTAGAAAGGGAAACAAGCATTAGTGCGCGCTTCAGGTAAATGACCCATTATTGGTTGCACTGTACTCGCTCGCAGACGAACGCAAATAATACACTGTCTAACTACTCGCCGCGCTAAGCACCTCCCTCCAATAGGCCAGTACTTATCACGCACTGATGCTAACAGTAGCTGTTGACCTGCGTGGAACAAACGTATATGTTCATTAATTAGAGATGGGCCGAATATTCGTTTTATATTCGTTATTCGGCATATTCGGCAGGTTTACCGAATATTCGTATTCGGCCGAATATTCGGCTAAATCACCGAACGTTCGGTAAAGTGGTACTTAAAGTATTTTTACTGTATTGAGCCGTGTATGATTGAGTATGAGTTGAGTGTTAAATGGGTTATGTTTATGAGGTAAGTAATTTACATGTTTTTGTCGGCACTATAGTTTTATTTCCAATAACAGCAGATAAAAAGATGGTTATTAAAAACCAAATATAAGTACCTATGTAGCTATTTTGGGATTAAGCTACAGTGAACTCTTTATAATAAAATAATATATGTTATTATAATCAGGTCTATAATGTAAGAAAGAATTGCATGATTAAATTACAACATTTCAGCAGATATGATAATCATATTTCTAGTTTCTCCTTAAAGTGGCAAAAATTATTTATTGAAAATAAACAGTTATTGTCTTATAAAGTTTAAACGTTAAAAGTATTATATCAATATAGTTTTTTTTAAGAGAAAGAATTAATTGCATTTTTTATAGGTATTCATTTGAGAGATCAATCAATTACCCCTACACAAACAGAGTTACTCTATTATAAATATTAGTGACATACTAAGACAAATATGAGATCTTTATATGAGACCAAATCGAATATAATAAATAAATAATACAGGAACATAACCTTAAGAATTCACATTTTTATTAACTTTTTATTTAAGTTACATGAAGGTAAATTTTCTTAAAACGCCCATCCGTGCGCTTTTCGTAAACGCATTCAGACTTGTATTGTTTACTTTAGGGAATCAATTATGCCGAATATTCGGCCGAATATTCGGTTCGGTAAAAGTTTTACCGAATATTCGGCCGAATGTTCGTATTCGGTGAAATCCATGTTCGGCCCATCTCTATCATTAATCATTATTAACTTGGTTAAATGATGTTTTGAATCTACTAATATAGGGTGTTTCTTATCAAAATTATAATTCGAATTTTGTAAACGACCACCCACACGAACAATGTCATTTGAATCTATAAATGGAGATAACTGTAGTAATTTATTTTTCTGTGGTAATGTTTTTCCTTGTTTAAGTAACCCAATTTCGAACGAAAATGATTGTTGTTGACCAAATTTAATTAATAGCATATTTGAATTATTTATTTCATCTGAGTTTAAAGGGCCTGAGTACCTTTGTTTATTTTTATTACAGTTGCCAACAAAACGTAGAACATACGCAAATATTCTACTTAACCTACTGAAATTGGAGTAGGTACTTATTGAAATCTATAAATAAACTATTGTGAGCAGAATTGTTTGCTGCAGTTAATAACGAATGAACCTTTAACTCGGGTAATTTTTGAGCTACGAACGAATTCTGTGGCCATTCTAAACGTTCCTTCTTTAGGAAAGAAGGACCTTCCCACCACAAAGAAGAAGAGGATAGATCCTGGGGTTCAACTCCCCTTGAGGCCAAGTCAGCTGGGTTCATATTCGTAGGTATATGTTTATGTTCAAAACCATTAGTTAACTCATTAATTTCATTAACCCTGTTGCAGACAAACATTTTAAGATTTCTTACATCTGTTTTCAACCATCCTAAAACCACTGTTGAATCAGTCCAAATGGTTTTACAACTTATATTAAACCGTAATGACTGTAGAACTTTACTACATAATCTAGCTCCCAGCAAAGTACCAAGTAATTCCAATTTTGGTATAGTAAGAGGCTTTAAGGGTGCAACCCTTGCCTTTGCGCACAAAAGTCGTACCGTAACCTCATTTTTTTCATTTATGGAGCGTAAGTATACACATGAGGCATACGCTTTCTGTGACGCATCGACAAAACAATGCAATTCTATAGATATCGGAAAATTACAAAGAACATTTCTGTTAATTTTAATATTAGAAAGGAAGTGCAAATTAGAAATGAATTTAAACCATGTATTTAATAGGGTTTGTGGTATAGGTTCCTCCCAATTTAACTTAATGACCCATAACTGCTGTAAAAAGATTTTAGTCTTAATAATGCATGCACAAATTAATCCTAAAGGATCAAATATTTTACAAATAGTAGCTATAACGACCTTTTTTGTAACAATTTGTGGTGGCGATTCGACCCTTGAGGGAAACTCAATAATGTCTAGTTTTGGACTATAATTCAAACCTAGCACACTGGATTCTTTAGTCAAATCTACCGGGTCGAACATAGTATCATCACCAGCAAATGCTTGTAAACAGTTAGTACGAATCTTTCTTAAGGGGAAGCATGCTGAATCTAGAATTTTCTTAACATTTATATATATATGCTTTAATTCACTTTCACTATCCGCTCCCGTATTTAAGTCATCTATGTAAAAGTCACTTTTAATAATGTTCGCGATAGTGTCGTCTTTACATTCTTTAGCTAATTGTAATAAACATCTGGTACTCAAAAACGGAGCGCTGGCCAGCCCATACGTTACTGTATTTAACTGTAAAACTTTTAAATTACTATTATTATCGGGTTCCGTAAAAGATGAATCCCTCCACAAAATTAACTGAAGGTGACGTTGAGAAGTATGCAAGGCCGTTTGTCGGTACATTTTCTCAATGTCTCCTAAAAGAACAAACCTATGACCGCGAAAGCGTAACAAAATTGAGAATAAGTCGGACTGCACAACTGGACCTACAGCCTGTATGTCATTTAATGACTTACCAGAGGAAGTTTTGGCTGAGGCGTCGAATACCACTCTCAATTTCGTTGTTTCACTCTTCTCGCGAATTACACAGTGATGCGGAAGGTAATTACCTAATTTTGGGCGATCTACTTCACTCAAATGGCCTAACTCCTTATATTCATCTATAAATTTAGTGTATGATTCCTTAAGTTTCGGATTTTTATTTAATTTTAATTCTAAATTCAAGAAACGTTTCTTAGCCACGTAATATGAATCACCTAAACTAGTTTCGGGATCTTTTAATGGCATACGGACACAAAACCGACCGTCAGGTAAACGGTTCGTGTTTTCTATAAAGTCAGTTTCGCAAAACTGTTCCTCTAATGAATATGTTTTTGTCTCTGCAGGTAGTTCTTCAATCTCCCAAAATTTCTTCAGGGAATTATCAATATTCGAAAAATGATTGAAATAACAATAGACCTTAGACTTGGATTGACTGATACCGACTGGGCCGGCTATCAACCACCCCAATTGTGATTCTTGTAAAATAGGCTTATTAGACCCTAGCTTAATTTGATTTGTCCCAATAATATTCCAAAATATGTCAGCGCCTAACAGCACATCTATAGTGGAAGGCTGGAAAAACTTTGGATCCGCTAGCTGTATACCGCACGGAATACCTAATTCTCGGACGTCTATTTCGACGCTGGGTAAAATACCTGTTATCGTTGGCACCAATAAACAGGAGACCTGAGTACTATACGCAGTTGAATAAGAATTAATTTTTACGACATACTTTCCTAAAATGTTAGTTTTAATATTATTAAGCCCACAAACATTGAAGGTTTCACTAGAGTTCTTATTGAACCCTAATTTCTCTCTCATAACATCTGTTAAAAATGACGATTGACTACCAGTGTCTAACAATGCTCGCGCTTTAACCTTTTTATTGTTTGACTCATTAACGATTTCTACCTGCGCCGTACACAACAACGTATGAGTCATCGTCGTGGCCGATAATGTAACCGGTTCATTCAGTGAACTATGTGCACTTTGTTCTATGCAAGTATTGTCATTTTTATGAATCAAAGTGTTATGCTTCCCTTTACATATCTGACAAGAACCCTTCAAACGACACTGATAACTTTTATGCCCACTACGTAAGCATTTATTGCATAGTTGTAACTTATTTACTTCGCGAATTCTATCGTCGTAGTTCATTTGCTTGAACTTCGGACATTCGTAAACAAAATGATTCTGATTACAAATTACGCATAAATATTTTCCAGTCTTCAAATCCGAAGCAGCTAAGAAAGATCTCACCGGTTTATTACTATGATAGTTCGTCTTATTATGTTCCTGTTTATCAGATCTGTTATAGTAGGTAGTTTCTAAAATATCTGCTCGGTTGCGTAAAAATGAGTAAAATTTATCCAATGACGGTAAATCCGATAAACTATTCTTATATTCCTCCCATTTCATACTAGTGGTGGAATCCAACTTTGCTGATACCATGAAAATTAATAAAACATCCCACTGGTCGGTAGGAAGCCCTAGAGTGTGCAAAGAACTCAAGTTTCTAGATATGTGATCAATTAAATAACGCAATGCTTTAAACGATTCCTTCACAATAGGATCGATACTTAATAACGACTTAAGGTGGTTATTTATTAAAATATTTTTACTATTATATCGGTCACATAAAATTTGCCATGCATTTTCATAATTCTCAGCGGTAAACTCAATCGATCTTATAACGACTGCGGCACTATTTTCTAAGCTAGATCTGAGATAATGATATTTATTAATTAATGGAATCGAGTCATTCTTATTAACAAGGGAATCGAAAGTGTCCCTGAACTCTAACCATTTCAAATAGTTCCCATCAAATTTTGGCAAATTAATAGTGGGTAATTTTATAGAATTCATGGAATGTGAACATTGATTCGACATACTTTCATCATTCACTGATCTTTTCTCTAAATTAGCACATTCAATCAATTCTTTAGCCGTGGAAAGAAGAGAAAAGAATTGTGATTCAATAAAATCCCGCTCAGTTAACTGCTCATCCTCATTTGAAGAGAGTAATTCTATGTTCGATTGTATCACGTTGAAATCTGATAACAATTCTTGAAATTTATCAATCCGTAAAGATAATTCTTTGACCTGAACACTAGTCACTTTATTCGCGCCCACCTGGGTTAAGATTAAGACATTCACATAGTCTTTAAATTTTGTTAATCTACCCTTTATTATACTACGCTTTTTAACAAGATCCTTTAAACTCTCTCTTCCTTCCATAACTAATTATTGGGAACAATGAAATAGAATAATGAACTAGGCAAGATAATGAAAATGATCAAACCAGTTACAACGGTTCCGTCGCACTTTGATCCAACCGCCCTCCCGCAGTCGCCACTCCAGCGCTCGATGGGCTCGCCAAACACAAGCCAAGCACGGGGTACAGCGGAATGGAAATTGCTAGACGCGACGTTAGGCAGTTTATCTGGAATTTTGCATAAATGCGTAAATAAAATCTTAAATCTTATGAGAGGGTGGGTAGGCGGAAATGTCGATAACGGAAAAAATGACTAGGCGATATTTGAACAATTTTTTTTTTATGCTTTTTAATTATATTATTATGTAGCTACGGATGGGATTACTTTATTTATATGTTTTTGAGAACATATTAAACTATAAACTGA
Organism: Amphipyra tragopoginis; assembly: GCA_905220435.1. Taxonomy (NCBI): domain Eukaryota; kingdom Metazoa; phylum Arthropoda; class Insecta; order Lepidoptera; family Noctuidae; genus Amphipyra; species Amphipyra tragopoginis. The sequence continues at coordinate 12,249,051 of HG992011.1, forward strand.
AGCCCTAATTATTTCAGCTAAATGGAGTTTATATTATAGAAAAATTAGAATGCAGTAGGCATAGGCAAGCTCTCGCAATAGCCGAAGCGTAAATTATAAAGAGATAGTACGTGCACACGAAATGCTATCTCATTAGCGCTTTCGGAGCGGCAAGCTGCACACAAAATTGAAAGGAAAAATGAGAATTAGTGGATAGGATTATATAGGCCAACTTCCCTTGAGTATCCAGCCAGACGTCCAGCAGTCCTCAGCAAAGTTCTTCACTCCACCAGGGCAGAAGGCAGCATAAGCAGCAATCCGATCCAATCTCCTTTTCGGTTAAAATTCAAATTCGAGTAGCGGTTATCCGTTGGTACTCTTCATCCGTTGAATGCAGTATTCTGTTTTTTATCGAAGACGGTCGCCAATTGTTGGAGATATGAATTGAAATATGACTCGTTTGGAAATAACTTAATTTAATACAGATAATTTTGGTTACATGATATAATTTATAGGTATAGATCGCACGGTACGTCCGCCGATGACCGTATCTGTAGGCGAGTAGTCGCGGCGCGGCCGATGGCTCGATCAGCTGTGTGACCCCTCCTCCCGCGCGTCTCCGCCGCTGCTGGTACACGCGTATGATGCGTGAACAGAATATTCGATATCGCCCGGGTGTTCATGGTATATCTAGGGTTTCCCACCATTAACAGTTGCAGCCCGGAGTCTGGATTTGTGCACGGTTGATGGCAATAGGCTCGCCCCCTATTACATGGGACATAAATATAACGGCGAAATGAGGGTGTTTTATACACTTCTGCCCAACCCTTCGGGGAATACAGGCGTGATGTTATGTAATGTACCACCATTATTTATCTGTGACATATCTAACGGATCAGATTAATTCATGTCTTGGGCTGCGGTCTGCGGTCCCAATTACTTCGAAAGCAATGTTATCGCTAAAAGATGCGTTTCGAATCAGTGTGAGCGCGCTAGCAATAGAAGGCGTGGCGTGACTCATGAATGGCGTCATTAACTGGAATTAACGATGAAGATAGACAGTTTACATAACAAAAGAAGGAGATAGGTGATTAAAAAATTAGAAATTATGTTGTGGTTGTGTTTTTGTTATTGTGTTGTGTTAATCACAAAAAAGAGGTCCTATTGATTATCACGCTGATGATAGCGCCGTGAGCGCAGTTTCGTTGCAGACCAGCGATTATAGATGTCAGCACCGTAAGAACTGAAATCGCGTTTTGTACCGTACCTGCGTGTATGGTTGTCAAAAGTCAAAATGTCAAGTGTGTCAACATGTCAACGTCAAGCTTAATGAAATGTCAATATTTCTAGGTTATAATATAAATATATGCTGCTCGTTTTGTTTTGAAGAATTGAATTAAAATGATGAAAATAAATTTCTAATATAAATGTTGCTATAATTGTGTTATTTAAACTAATCTATTTGTTGAAAATATAATTTATCATTAAGACTGGGAAGGTATAAAATAACAAATAATGGCCGAAAAGGCTCCAACAGAGGTTAAACAGCCTATGACGGATGAGGAGCGGGCTGCATTGTGCCAGAAACTGGACCAGGAGCTAGATGACTTTATCGATGGCTTAGAAAAGAAGAGGTACACAGAAGGATGGCCCGAAGACAAATGGGAGGTCAGGCATCAATCTTTATCAAATCAGGCTGTACGGCCACGGACTCGAAATGTTTATCAGATTTCAAATTCGGTTCCTTATCACACTGTGTGCAATAAGGTTTAAGATGTCATATCAACTTATGTCATATTGACCTTATGAAAAAGTAATGTGCAAGCAATTGTAGACCTTAGAGTGGTAAACATTTCAAGTCCCCGACTGTACACTTCCTCTGCGGAAATGCTTTCCAAAGTCATCGTCAAACAGTTTCAAACCTTATACCCTTTTCACTGTGGGTCCTGATGTTTCTCTACAAAACGAATACAAAGAAAATATAATATTTTAAAAACAAAACATGTTTAATATAATAACTAAGTATTTACGACACGTCATTTTTTTATTTTGATGACACGTTTAGTGCAGTGGCTAAGCGATTGGCTTCTGCGCTGCGGGTCTTGGGTTCGATTCCCACACGGAACAAAAATTTGTATGGTCTACAAGATGGTTGTTTCGGGTCTGGGCATTTGTGTGTGTGAGATTTGTGTCTGTAAAGGCACCCACAATACAAGAGAAATCTAAGTGTGGGGCAAGGTTTAAAAAAAAAAGCTTTTTATGATGTTGTTTATGTTTTTCTGAAAGCAGTTTCCTTTGCTACAATTGACGAAATGACTGCTATGTCAGGACTTATCTTTGGGTTAACAGAGTATAGATAGACTAGAAAGTATGTGTAAGAAGGTACTTATTAAAATGTTTGATTCACAATAAAATCATACTTAATTAAAAAGGTTCTTAACCAGCTGACATTGTTGGAACGTGTATGAGCGCAAGGCGGCGCATGGTGCAAGCCTTGACTGACTTGTTGGTTGAACCAACACAGGATAGTAGGCTATCACTGGCATGCAAGTTTCGGTTCTATACTCGTATTACTAGTTATTCTTATGCAATAACTGCCAATAAGATGGTTAACGGATTGGTGTTTACTGTCTGTGATTATGAGTAGAAAGGACGACTCTGTTCTTCAAAGGGGCCGTTCAAATATTAGTAAGCAGATTTATTACAATTATTTACCCCCCCATCCCCCTTGTCAGCAAAAGTAAGCAAAGCTCTTACCCCCTCCCCCCATGCTTACGTTAACATTTTTCAATTATAAATGTTTTCTTTTTTTATTATAATTTAATGTTATAATAATAATTTTAAAAATAAGAAAATAGATTTAGGATAGAGATTAGATTTTACTGATACAGTATTCAACATAGAGTAAGGGTCAAAAATATTATAATCTTACGAACATATCAAACTTTTCAAGCATAGACAATGTGAGGGTTGCCATTCGTGTAAAAAAGTAAATAACTACCGATGACGTAATCATCATCTAGACTCCCCTACCCCCCCTTTTCATCCAAAATAAGCAAAACAAAGACCCCCCCACCCCCCCATAGTGCTTACGTAATACTTGAACGGCCCCAAAGTTTGCAAACAAGCTGGAGTATTTAATTTAGAAATTAATCTCAATTTTATATAACAACAATACAGGTCCTCATATTATAAAGTTGCCTAAAAGAAATACTATTCCAGGAGGAAATGGATAAGCACCCATTTTTCATGAAGTCCACTCCTGGGGATGGTGCATTATCTCCGTTAGCTGAAGGTTTAGCCAAGCTCAAGTATGATCCTGAAGAGAATACCCCGGTGGAACTAGCAGGCAACTACAAAGAAGATGGAAATTTTAACTTCAAACATAAAAACTACAGACTGGCAATATTAGGGTAAGTTCAATAGTGTCAATTGTAATTTTCCGTGTGGTGCTGCATGTAAAGAATAGCACTACCCCATCTCTTCCCACGGGTGTCGTAAAAGGCGATCAAGGGGTTCACTAGAGGATGGGCAGCAGCGTTCTCTGCATATTTTAACAACTATACTGCGATCGCCATCCCGCCTGCCAAGCGTGGGCAAAGTATATGCAGTCATGAAAAATTTTTTTTTTCAATACAACCCTTGGTAGCAAAGAAATCGAGCCACTCCTTTTTTCACGTGTCCTGGTATTAGTTTTGGTTTCATAAATTATAAAATTCAAAATATAAAAAACTACCCTCATTGTAAAGGTTATCAAATAAACTTTTAGGCGATATATGTTTAGAATTGATTTGTTCCATAAAACCAAAAATATTAACAATTATACGTGAAAAATTGAAGTGTCTCGATTTATTTGCACCCAAGTATATTTGTGGTGTGTAATGTCAATATTATTTTTCCCATGGTTATGAATTGTTTCCGTATTTTTATGTTCTTTGAAACAAATTCGGTAATATTTTCTTGTCAGAAAATTAACACAAAAACTTGATGTGTTAAAAAAAACTGTAAAAAGTAAACGGGTTGTGTATAAAGTTCATAACATTGCTTAGTGTTTTAATTTTTCCTGCATTCAAAAGCACCTTTTCTATCCAATAAGAAAAGGTATGTATAATTAAATAGTCTACTTATTCATAAAATTTCCTGCCTTTACCTAAAATATTGAGCTATACAAAAATGATGTTTTTAATAATTTTCTGCCGTTACCTAAAATATTGAGCTATACAAAAATGATGTTTTTAATAATTTTCTGCTGTTACCTAAAATATTGAGCTATACAAAAATTATGTTTTTAATAATTTTTCCAACTGTGAAACATTTTAGAAACAATTATTTTAAAAATGTTACAGGAATAACGGAAACACTCAAACACCCAATTATAATATTTAGTTATAATGATAATACATACAATACACTGAAATTTTACTATTATACTATGCCTAATTGTTTATTTTAACTGCATTTAAACTTCAGTCTTAAATCCTTTGGATAAGGCTCAATTTTCTTTATTTCAATTAAAAGACAGATGTAAAAAAAAGGTTTAAAAAAAAATACACATTAAAAATGGCTGAAATTGATTCAGTAGCCGATTCTTTCAGACTACCTACTTTCAGGGTTTGTGTTTAATATGTTACACATTGTAGAGCTAAAAAAATCTCTTTATATATATTTTTATTACGAAGTGTTGTTCTATAACCTAGGATACATAAACATTTAAGCTAGCTAACGCCTGTGGCTTCGCTCGCGTGGTATGTGGATAGAAGTATCCTATGTCTTCCTGGTTTCAGGCTATCTCTCTGCAAAGTTTCATGAAAATTGGTTCAGTAGTTTAGTTGTGAAGAAATAACAAACAACATACAAACTCAATTTCGCCTTCATAATTGATTACAGTGCTATTAATTTCTTACAGTTACACCGAAGGCATAAAACAGAGATGTGACGATGCAGAAATCAACGCCAGCCTCTACAACAACCGGGCAGCAGCACATTGGTTCTTAAAGAACTACAGATCAGCCCTGTTTGACAGCGAGAGAGCCCTAACTTTTAACCCACATCACACTAAGGCGCGCCTACGAGCTGCAAAGTCAGCTCTCGAAGCAGCCAAATATGACACCTGCATTGAACACTGTCAAAAGTTACTAGAAGGCCAACCGAAAGACAAAGAGATAATAGAACTCCTTAATACAGCGAAGAAGAAGAAAATACAACAACAGCGCGATGACAGAAAGAAGGAGAGAAAAAATGAAAAGAATAGTGAACAGAGAGAGTTGGTGATCAAAGCAATCATTGAACGAGGAATAAAAATTTCAAAATGCGACGATGAAGATGACATAGATCTGTCTAAGTTGGAACCTAGTTTACCAGGAGCCCAGGACGCTATAGTACACGTAAAAGATGGGATCTTAAGGTGGCCGATATTACTCTTATACCCAGAGTACCAAATGACGGATTTCATAAGAGCTTGCCCCGAAAACGTGCCACTACGCAGCCAGTTAGAACAGCTTTTCCCAGCACCTTGGGATGAAGAAAACAAGTATAATATGACGAAAATAAACGTTTACTTCGAAGGTTATGATAAAATGCCTCATGTTGTCGATCCTGCCAAGAATCTGGGTGATTTAATAGTAACGAAGTATTTCGAGTTGAAAGCAGGAACGCCTGCGTTTTTCGTGTTACCTCGCGGCAGTAATATAGAACGCAGGTTTTTAGAAAGTTATATTTAAGTATCAATTTTCTTTTGTATGTTATTAATGTTTTTTAAAAATAAATTTCGTTTTATTTTCTGTTAAGCTGTGTTTGCTTTTTATGTATTTAGTGTGGTCGGTAAAGTTTATATTTCCTTATACTAACAGAAAAGGATGTTATCTTAGTTTTCTGTTCTTATGATTCCTCCACACAAATCGATGCGGAATCGATTAGCCTAAAATACATAATCATGTATTTCGCATCGCTTCCGCGTAGTTACGCACGCACGGCACAAGCATACTCTTATTGCACCTATCATCCCATAAATCAGTCAAATCGCCAAAGTCGAGCAGGCTCGGCGTAGACCCATTTCTAGAAGGGAATTTTATTCCCCTTCTTTGTTACAGAAGAAAGCGAAATTCGCAAAATTATTTTGCATAGAGTACTTGATGTATTTATTAACAAAATTCCCAAATTACAAGATTGTTACCGAAACAGTTTACAAAATATCTGCCATCAAAGCTCCTCACTGACTCACTGATCATCAAAATTAAAAGGTACCTACTTCTAGCAGACCTACTAACGTGTAATTTTGTATACAGTTATTAGGTATGAAAGGAAGTCCCAGTCTTACCAAGAGTATCGTATTACCCAGTTACTGGGTTGTGGAGGTCTGATAGGCAGTCGCTCCATGTAAAATACTGATATTCAGCTGCATCCGGTTCGACTGGAAGCCGATCCCAACATAGTTGGGAAAAGGCTAGGCAGATGATGAGGTATGAAAGGAAGGAAAAACGACGCCTCAAATCGTACCCAGCCCTCCTGATTCAGAACGATTGAAGTCAGTTGTCGAACGAATCGGTAAACTATCTCCTTTGCTCTCATTACGATAATCGTAGACAGAACGAGACATCAAACTGAATCGGTCAAGAACTGTTTATTGAAAAGGTTCTGAATCTAGAAAATAGTAAAAATAGTAGTGTAATATATTATCATCGCTCTATCGGGTGGCTAGCACGTTTTTTTTGCCCGGAGAACTTTTGGTCACTATAAAAGCGCCCGAAGAACCTAAAAGCCTAACAATGCCTTACTCCCCGCTGTGATGGGCCCGGGATGTGTAACCCTCTCTGCCGGGTATAGGCAGGGAGGTTAGTACCTATTGTGGAGCTCTAAGCTTGTAACCCGTCGCCAGTCTTATTGTGCGAACGGAGCCCTGGGGGCCAACTCCGAAATTCGAACTACGAAGTTTCGGCTGACAGATAGCACATTTTCCAACCACGAAAGTATTTCGAATCCGAGGATCGATTCGATTTTCGCGGTTAAATATTTTGTCTGTCGTTCACCCTACTGCTGTTTGACAATACTTTTACCGTATACAGGGTGTTAACGATTTCGTGTAATTCCTTTAAACCACATGATCTATTAATGGTATAAATTAACCTGGCACGGGATTTAGAATGATTAAAAATAAAAAATAAACTTTTTTTTAATGTAGTAACTTTCTTTGCCATGCACAAATGAATGAAGGCACGGCGGCACAGCTGACGGGCACGAATAACGCGATATCGCTCCACGCAATCAGTTCACTCGGGACGCTAAAATTACAAAATTACTCAGATACAGAATACCACGTTTCAATTTTTTAAACTTTTGTTGTTTTTTCTGAAAAAAAAAACCTATGCAGGGACAATCAGTGTCACCAGTAGATCACGTGATTTGAAGGAATTGCACGAATTCGTTAACACCCAGTAGGTATCGTATAGGATCCGTGACTTCGATGTTCGTTTTTTGGAGTAGGGGCCCTGACTAGTCTTTCAATTGGCATTTTTACGAAAACGTTAAGAAGTAGTTACGCCTTTTCAAATTAATTAAATTATTAATTGCAGGGAGGTACACGCCCCGTACATTTACCTATTTCATTTTTTTTAATCGAAGTGGTAGAAACTCTGTGTGGGACTTGAAATTAGGGTAAATAAAAAAGTTGAAATTAAACATAATATATTATTTTATCAATTATATTATTCGATGTCCTGTTCGTCCATGCCGTAACCTTGTTGGTGAGGATGGAAAAGCCCGGCTGGGTTAAAACCAACAATCTGCTTGTCATCGGTCACCGGGTACGGGTGGTGTGGTGACGCGCCCATCCATTGTGGGTACCAGTATAGCCCCTGGTATAATAGAAAACAGATTTAGTCTGTGCAAGTCATGGGAGGCTGAATATGATGGGAGTTTGTGACTTATGTGCGTTGAAGAAGGTTTAAATTATAATGATATGCGTCAATGCTATAGATATTTCTGAACTGCAACAGCTATATTATTTAAAGAAGTACTATTTGTTTTTAGCGGTCTTTAAAATGTGCATATACCTAGCCTTCGCTAGCATCAGTAAGCTTAGCCTTTTCCCAACTAAATTGGGTTCGCCTTCCAGTCTAACTATATGTGATCGAATAAGTACTAGTGTTTTACATGGAGTAACTGCCATCTTTGTCGAACCTTTGCAACAAAGGAACGTAGTGCGATCTGTTCGCGCGCTGCACCTGCGCGGCACGCACGCAGGGTAGCGGCCGAGCGTCATTTGCGCGCGCTGCCTACATGCAGCACGCATGCTTGCTTCCTCCCCTCTACAACCGAGGGGTATTAAAGGAAGCGAACTAAAATGCATGCGCGCGATATGCAAGCGCGCATAACGCGTGAATCGCGCGCGCCTTGTGCCTTGCGTGCGTTGTATAAAAGAGGCGCACTAAACAGGGGGTCTACTCCCTAAGCACGAAGTCCGTGGTTTCGGCCTTAGTTACGAGCGTTTCCTACTCCCATTCACCTACGGACATACGATTATTTCGGGGCCCGAACTCAGAATGAATGACAACACGATTTGAAAGTTGTCCCTAATACCGATGTGTTTTTGCCCGTCCTAAAAGTTGAATTTGACACTTGTTTTGTTCACTCCTACGTTTCGGGCTACTTTCGGACGGGCGACTAACTTCGTTGACGGACTTAGGGAGTAAGCCTCCAGTTGTAGTAACTGCACGCGTAGGTCTAGGTACCTACCAAGCGCGTGCATCGCATTCGCGGCGCGTTCGCCAGATCTGTACAGACCCTATGTCTTTTGTTAGTTTTCGTTCATCGTCGTTCAGCCTCTAATGCCAGTTCCAGTCGCATTTTCTGTACCTATCTCAGCTGTCTTGATTATCCTCAGCAATCTGTTGGTAACTCTCATAACGGATACCGTTCGCATATCATTCTTATGATGTGTGAACACACGATACACACCTGCCGCAGGGGCAATCTAGGGTGTAAAAGTGGGGATGACCCTTAATTGTGATGTGTATAGGCAGCAGGGGCAATTTCAATGTGTGTAGAGACAATTCCGATATTGCCGCGACCGCCGTGCGCCCTACATTGCCCCTGCGAAAGGTGTGTGAGTAGCCCGCTTATATTACCTTCGTCCCAGCGCCACTGTTGCAGGTAAATCTGTCGTCGTGGATATTGATGGTATCTAGGTAACTCTTGCCGGCGATGGAGCCGAAGTTCGGTGGGTACATGAACATACACCCGTCGAGAATGTCTGGAAAGTACAGGCAAAATAATTTTTAAATGCACGTTGATATTTAATTGGTTGTTTTGCTAGAACAAACGTTGTTCAGACCATTCTACTACCATTCCATAGCATCAAATTAAAAATAAAACTAAACTTTAAAAAAAACACCACCAAAGACACAAGGGGGGACCTGCGCAGTTGGCGCCATGATGGTTCAAGTTATTTGCCGGGAACGTACCTACTTTGATGTTACGGGTAGTGTTTGAATATTTTCCATTTAGGAATAGGAACAACTAAAAGTTTAGGATATTATAGGTAACTAACACGTGGTTTAGCCATATTACGCTAGATGTCTCTCGCGTGTCACAAATAAATCTATACTAATATTATAAAGAGGTAAAATTTGTTTGTTTGTTTGTATGTAAGAGGTAATCTCCGAAACTACTCATCCGATTTCAAAAATTCTTACACCAATAGAAAGCTACGTTACCCTCAAATGCTATAGGCTATATTTTAGTGTCAAAAAATTAGGGATCCTTAAATAAATTAACGCGAGCGAAGCTGCGGACAAAAGGTGTCATGCTCTCCAGCAGGACCACTCCAAATTTAGGAAATGTAACTAGCAGGAAAAAATGTACAGAAAATGTACTATTTTGTACTCTAATATTAAAAATTGTACTTCTATAGTTTCGTGGTAATCATCGATTCATAGTGGTCCTGCCAGAGAGCATACTCTCCAGCAGAACCACACAGTTTTTTGAAGAATCCGATGTGACTTACAAGTAATGTTTATCTGTAAAAATTGTACGAAAATTGTACGTCCTAATGACAAAAGAAATTCCCTGTAAAAGTTATAAATAAAGTTTGTACGAACAATTCAATTTTACTCGTAACAATAATGCAATCATCTAAGTAGGCACATTATTATGATTACTACGTTTCCTTTATATACATGAAGCAATGTTCATCTGTAAAAAAATGTACGAAAATTGTACGTCTTAGTGACAAGAAATTTCCTGAAAAAGCTATAAATAAAGTTTGTACGAACAATTCAATTTTTCTCGTAACAATAATGCAATCATCTAAGTAGGCACATTATTATGATTACTACGTTTCCTTTATATACATGACGCAATGATTATCTGTAAAAAAAATACGGAAAATGTACGTCCTAATGACCTAAGAAATTTCTTGAAAAAGCTTTATATAAAATTTGTACGGACAGTTAATTTTTTCTCGTAACAATAATGAAATCATCTAAGTAGGCAAATTATTATTACTAACGTTTCCTTTTTATACCTGAAGAATAGTTTATCTGTAAAAAAATGTACGGAAATTGTACGTCCTAGTGACATAAGAAATTTCCTGAAAAAGCTATAAATAAAATTTGTACAGACAATTCAATTTTTCTCGTAACAATAACGAAATCATCTAAGTAGGCAAATTATTATGACTACTACGTTTCCTTTGTATACTTGAAGCAATGTTCAATGCAATACCCTATGACGAATTAACCCTCCTCCAGGAGGCGAGTAAATCGACCAGCGTACACTAAATGGCGCCTGCCTCCGTCAGGCTTACCGACCTCGCCGGCGCGGCGAGGCCCGTCGCGCCGTCCCACCGCCGCCGGTCACGACCCACCGAGCTATACCGTCGTAGAACCGGTCGTCTATTCAAACTCCGCAGTCGCACCGATAATTCAGCCCTCATCGAGGTATCTTCCCCACTAACCCTCTGCCAGCAACGCTCTAAGCCGAGGTCCAAGTCCCACTAGAGGTCGCCCTTAGTGCTGTTGTTGCTAGTAGTCATGATGTTGGGGTAGTATAAGTAGTCAGCTTAGGTTAAGTATTTTACTTCCCCTAGGCTGGAGACCCTTCAGGCCTCGCCAGTAACTGCCCAGTTACGTAGAAACGGTACGCAAGGACCATCTACAGAAGTAGAAAAGATAAAAATGGTTTTAATTTTTTATTTTAATTTATTTTGTGTGTGTATCAAAATGAACAAAAGTTGTAATATCATCTATGTAGGCAAATCTCGTTTAAAAAAAAAAACAAATACGAGATATTATTTTAATTCGACAAAATCTAAAGCAATGTTAACATGTATAACATTTTCAATTTATACAGCGTGTCCCAGAAAGTAGTGTCAAGCGGAAGTCCAGAGGTAGAACATCCTTTGAGGTACCCAAATCACCCCCATGTATGTTCCGCGATTTTTTGTAGTTTTCGAGTTATGAATGTTTTTCATGTTTTTGAATCAAACTCTGACTATAACGACATTTTTGATCATAGTGACGTGAATAGTTGAGATACATGAGTAATTTTTTTTTCTTAATTAGCTGATTAGTGACCCTTTCAAATGCATAAACATTTGTAACCATAGATGTAACGAATGCGTTACAAAAAAATACTGAATTCTCATAAAGTTAAAATCCTGCATGTTTCCTACATCTTTGTGGGTGATTTAAAAATAAATCTCCCTAAACTTTTTTCGTCAGATGTATTTTAAAAACTTATCCATTTTATCAGCTATTTACCCTGTAAATTTCATCGAGCTATCTCTACGACATCACATGAAAAATTTCATTCAAAGCATACAATATCGAAAATTCCAGTTGTAAAAGGGTGAATGAAAAATTGATTAAAACTAACTAATAACTTCTTTTTTAGTAACCCTCGACGCAAAAAGATGGGTGTTATAAGTTAAACGTGTGTGTATGTGTGTCTGTCTGTGGCATCGTAGCTCCTAAACGGATTTTGATTTAGTTTTTTCTTTTGTTTGAAAGGTGACTTTATCGAGAGTGTTCTTAGCTATAATTCAAGAAAATCTGTTCAGCTGTTTGAAGATCATCAGCTCTTTTCTGGTTGTCGAAGGGATATGGGCAACTTCTACTGGTCTGATCGATTCGAAATTTACTATCCTGTGACTTAAATGATATTGATGACATGTGACAAGAAGAAGGTCATTACAACTTATCATAAACTTAAAGAATCAATAGGCACACAATACCTCTACTGTAAGTTGGGTATCATGCTGTTTCAGATGATGCTTGAGTATCAGGTCAAGGTTACCATGTTATTGTAATATCATTGAAGTCACAGGATAGTAAATTTCGAATCGATCAGACCCGTAGAAGTTGCTCATATCCCTTCAACAACCAGAAAAGAGCTGATGATCTTCAAATGGCTGAACAGATTTTCTTGAATTATAGCTAAGAACACTCTCGATAAAGTCACCTTTCAAACAAAAGAAAAAACTAAATCAAAATCCGTTTAGGAGCTACGATGCCACAGACAGACACACATACACACACGTTTAACTTATAACACCCATCTTTTTGCGTCGAGGGTTACTAAAAAAGAAGTTATTAGTTAGTTTTAATCAATTTTTCATTCACCCTTTTACAACTGGAATTTTCGATATTGTATGCTTTGAATGAAATTTTTCATGTGATGTCGTAGAGATAGCTCGATGAAATTTACAGGGTAAATAGCTGATAAAATGGATAAGTTTTTAAAATACATCTGACGAAAAAAGTTTAGGGAGATTTATTTTTAAATCACCCACAAAGATGTAGGAAACATGCAGGATTTTAACTTTATGAGAATTCAGTATTTTTTTGTAACGCATTCGTTACATCTATGGTTACAAATGTTTATGCATTTGAAAGGGTCACTAATCAGCTAATTAAGAAAAAAAAATTACTCATGTATCTCAACTATTCACGTCACTATGATCAAAAATGTCGTTATAGTCAGAGTTTGATTCAAAAACATGAAAAACATTCATAACTCGAAAACTACAAAAAATCGCGGAACATACATGGGGGTGATTTGGGTACCTCAAAGGATGTTCTACCTCTGGACTTCCGCTTGACACTACTTTCTGGGACACGCTGTATAAAATACAATTGGCGAGGCGTAAGCTGAGCTTTGCATTTGTGTGAGTGTACATAGAATCGATTGCCAAAAAGCATTATAAACCGGTTTAAACCAAGCAAAGGATGCGTCTGCATTCATTCTCACACAAATACAAAGCTCAGCTTACGCCTCACCAATTGTACTTCATATATTATGTACATTTTATGTAAAAAAGCAACATATTTAGGTATATGGATTATACCAGTTTGACTCCGTTGTACCGCCGAGGTCGCCATAACAGTCAAATCAAAATTGTTGTTTTTTTTTAAATTTTGCTCAACGTAAAAGTATATCTGAACCAGTTGCTTCTTCAAAGTCGAAGTAAATTTTTATTTATTTCAAATAGACCCGATCACAGGTGCTTTCGAAAGCTTTCGTACAAATTTTATTTATAGCATTTTCTAGGAATTTCTTATGTCACTAGGATGCACATTTTTCGTACATTTTTTTACAGATAAACATTGCTTCAGGTATAAAACGGAAACTTAGTAGTCATAATAATTTGCCTACTTAGATGATTTCATTATTGTTGCGAGAATAATTGAATGGTCCGTACAAATTTTATTTATAGCTTTTTCAGGGAATTTCTTATGTCACTAGGACGTACATTTTCCGCACATTTTTTGACAGATAGTCATTGCGTCAGGCATACAAAGGAAACGTAGTAATCATAATAATTTGCCTACTTAGATGATTTCATTATTGTTACGAGAAAAATTTAATTGTCCGTACAAATTTTATATAAAGCTTTTTCAAAGAATTTCTTAGGTCATTAGGACGTACATTTTCCGTATTTTTTTTGCAGATAGTCATTGCGTCATGTATATAAAGGAAACGTAGTAATCATAATAATGTGCCTACTTAGATGATTGCATTATTGTTACGAGAAAAATTGAATTGTTCGTACAAACTTTATTTATAGCTTTTTCAGGGAATTTCTTATGTCACTAGGACGTACAATTTTCGTACAATTTTTACAGATAAACATTACTTGTAAGTCACATTGGATTCTTCAGAAAACTGTGTGGTTCTGCTGGAGAGTATGCTCTCTGGCAGGACCACTATGAATCGATGATTACCACGAAACTACAGAAGTACAATTTTTAATATTAGGGTACAAAATAGTACATTTTCTGTACATTTTTTCCTACTAGTTACATTTTCTTGGAGTGGTCCTGCTGGAGAGCATGACACGACAAAAGCTAGTTAATTTTATGTGAAATGTGTTGCCATCCCTTCCATCAGAACGTTTCATCTGAGTAGCTTTGCAAGATAACACACAACACTTCATCTTTTTCTTTTAAATCAGAATGAAAACAATAAAATGGATGGGAGCGCGAACGTCATGTGCACAGGACGAGTGTCTACAGACTGACATAGGTCACGCCCACCGTGATGTCGTCACGACTTAGCTGATATCACAGTGTAAGCTACCGTGCCAGCCAACTCTTCTTTGTATTTGCTTCATTGTCTTACCCGCAGTGGCGGAGCTACCGTATGGCTAGGCGGGGCAGTGCACCGGGTCTCCCAAGCTCGAGGGGCCCCTCAGCCTCCATGAACGACGTTCGAAAAAGTTATACATATAATATCCTAGTTGAGTAAAGAATTTTTGACTGCAACTTTTTGGCCCCTAACCAACGACTTTTACGTGAAAGCGTGACAAACATACAAACTTTCACATTTATAATATTATTAGGAATTACGATTAAATAATTATCTGCTGCGTTATACATAATGCTTACTAGTAAATAGCTTTGCTTTATTATGCCCTGCAGTGGGCGATAAGGAGATGATGATGAAGTAGTTTTGCACCTTCAAAGTATTTAGTTTAAATAGGGCCCCAATTTCATTTTTGCCCTGGGGCCTTTGGTTTCGTAACTACGCCACTGCTTACCCGCCAATCAATCAATCTTCTTAGTTTTATTCCATAACTAAGTTTTGTTGTATTTTGTCTTTGAGCTGTCATGAGGACTGTTTACTCGATATAGCACTTATAGGATAATAGAAATCTCTAGAGAAACTAAATCCCGAACAGTCACTACAGTACAATTCAGTCGAAAGACATACAAGGCACGGTGATGTTTTCTTCTACCTGTGGCCCCTCTGGCTTGGGGGTAGGCTCGATGTACGGCGGCACAGCGTCAACACCCGTCCCCGGGTCGCCAGGAAGCAGGAACGGACCTTAGATAAAAAATAAGAGTAGTAGTTTTGGCCATTTTTCGTCTGAACTTTCAAAGGAACACACATACAGAGTGTAAACGAATTCGTCTAATTCCTTAAAACCACATGATCTAACTGTTGTAGATTGGCCCCGCATGGGAATTAGACTGATTAAAAATAAAAAAATAAAACTGGTTTTTCATGCGGTCGGGGTAAGTGATCGTATCTAAACCACCTAATAAAGATTCAGTAAAAAAATAAGAAATTATTATTTGCAAAAATTTTTTTTTTATGTTGTACATTTAGATGCCACGCATAAATGAATGAAAGCACGGCGACGCGGCTAGCGGGCACGACTAACGCGATATCGCTCTTTACAGTAAATTAACTCGGGGCTCTAAAATTACTCAGAAATAGAAAAGTAAGATTTCATTATGAATTTTTTTTCAGTTCATTTTCAGAAATTCTCATTTAGGGTTAATCTATGCCACCAGTAGATCACGCGGTTTGAAGATATTACACGAATTCGTTTACACCCTGTATAGAGAAATTTAAGAATATATTTTGGAATATGGGAAGAAGTTGAAATGCGGGAATATTCCAGTCTGTCCCCCTGACCTGTCCCCTCGTCGGCAACAGGGGGACAGATCGAAACTTTTGATTCCAATTTGTCCTGAACTGGTGGTCCAGGGAACAGACCAGGGGGCTTACTATGCCCTCTTAAAGTAGGACAGAAGTTGCCTGGAAGTTGAACTGCCCTGCTTTTTTGTACTATGACATTGTTAGAGCAGGCTTGCGGCAGGCCTGCTAAGTTGATGTTTACGAAATCCGTTCGTCTTTTTTTTTGCATAGACTTTTCGTACCATGAACAAGTATAACCGTTCAACTTGGTTCAATAGTCGTTCACCTTTAGTACTGTCATGGTACGATTTTTAACGATTCAGAAGCAGGCCTGCTTTTGAACGGAAGTTGACTGGCTGGTATTTGAGCGTTTTCATAAGAGGTCATGGTAAGCCCCCAGAAATAATTCGTTCGATCTGTCCGTTCGTCTTGATGACAAGGAAACAGGTCGTTTTTTTTTTATTCCTGATTGTCCCCCGAAGGAGACAGATCAGGGGGACAGACCGGAATATTCCGAAATGCGTGGCCAACTTCTTTTTGTTGACAAGCTTGTAATCTTCTATGCCCAAAACAAAATTGATTTCAGACAAAATACAGTTAGTCATCAATGGAAACCTATTTCGCAGTGAACTGCGATAAATCAAACCTAAAGAGAATATATATACAAATTGTATTGGCTTACCTCCGTAATGATTGGTGTAGTTCCATTCGCAGACGTGGTGGTCACAGGTCAACGGAGAGCCGGGCTCTTTGGTGTAGTAAGTGTGGCCGTTAGGTATAGTCTGCAAGTCAAACAATTTGTAATGACAGTCTGTCTAGGAAAGGAAGTTGCCAGGGAGGATAGCGCTAATTTTGCTGTCGGGGTACCATACCCAATACTTCTTTGGGTATTTCCTTAGTTTAATATTTAAATTAGGTACTTTCCGTCCACGACCATTTGTCCCAAAGAAAACTTCTTGACTGTACCTATTAAGGTCTACTACTCGTAGTTTGGAGATGTTTACAGATATTGTTAAAAACAGCCATACATTAATTTCATTAAAAACTTTTTTACGATGCTGTTCTCTTTGACCCACAACTGTTGACTGGTAGAGAAAGCCTTATGGCATTAAGTCCGCCTTATGTACCCCCTTTGTGCATTGAAGTATAAAATAAATTATGAATGAAGCACCAGCCAATTTTACAATAAAAACCACTCTGGTTAGCTAGCTTGATTAGTGGTTTTGAGGTGTAGAACCTTCATGCAGCGACAGTAACATACAGTCGCTGCATGAAGGTTCTACACCGATAATCGAATTAGAAAAGAAAACCAATATCTCACCAGGAAATAGTCGTGGTGCCGGTACCGAACGCCGTGTATATTGAAGTCCAGTATGAACGATCCTGACGCGACGATGCAGGAGGCAGCTGACAGCGGTGGCAGCTTGTACATCTCTGTTCCACACTTGACGATAGCCTTTGGTAGAGTGGATATATCACGGACTCTTTGCATGAGCTTCTTGAAAGGGAACCTGAACAGAAATTATGTTGCTAATCCAATTTATTGAGGATACCAAGAGTTATAAGGTACAAGAGCGTTGCCTGTTGCTTTGGCAGATAGAGACCAGCCGCACGTTATCAGAAATTCCTGTCAGAAAATTTCTGACACGTGTGCGAATACCCTCTGCGTATACATTGTGTACTAAAGGCTGCTGGATCCGGCAAATTCTGACTGTGTGCGGGGTCTAATACAAAATGTATGAGCAGAGTCACGCTTCAGAAATTTCTGATAATTTAATATGCGGCCGGGCAAATTGAGAAATGCCATAGACGTAAAGAGTTTTCTAGTTTTTTGATGTGCTCATCATGATAAAGGTCAGGCCTTTAGTCATCTTTATTTAGCAGACAAAGGAGCTCAGCATTCATTACTGATTTATCGTTTCATAATCTGTGAGAGTTGAGACTGTTCGTCTAGGGCTGGTATGGGATTCTTCTGAGCCGAACCGTCGAGTTTTTTTTGGATTGGATGGGAATTATATCATCGCCACCTGTGCGTATTTAGAAGTAAACAATTCTTATACAAAATTAGTTAGTTTGTCGATATCGAAACGAATACATTATCTATACCATTTAGTAAAAACTCTTGCTAGGGGCTCAGCAACCTACAGTTCATGATGAAAATTACCAACCTGAATATACAAATACCCATATGACACTCCAGGCCATGCAAGTAGTTATCAGTCGGGAAGGATATACTGGGGTCGTCCAGTAAGAAGTACTTCATATGATCGTGGTAGTGCAGGAAGCCCATGAACACGAAGGACCGTTCTTGGCAAAAAGGAGCTACCCCCCTGCCCATGTTGTATATGTCGCTGTATAGCTCCGATATAAAGATGTACACGTTTTTGCCGCAGTAGAATTCTGGAGGACAAAGTTTAATGATTTAATTTTGATAGAAGACTTTTCGAGACACAGTCCAATGAAATTCGAAAATAGATGAACATCGATGATTGATGGAACAGTCGGGATAGTTAAAGTTTAAAGCCCTTGTTGCTATGATTTTTTATGATTTACCGAGCATTATTGGTTCAAATTAAAACTTATATTATCTTCACCAATAACGAAAATACTCCATATCTTTGCATAGTAGACCCTCTCACACGAGCTATCGCACTTAAAATTAGATTACAAGTCTAATTATATGCAAAGTTTGGCAATAAAAAATGCTAGTATTGGTAAGCAAAACGAACCATTTTTGGCCATATGAACGGGGCTTTAATCATGAGCTGAACACGCGGCGAGGTCGCGAGTCAAATTTAATTATCGAATTAAGGGCTCCGTTTTGGTCCGAAACTAGTCGGGCAATCCCGAAAAATGCGCGTTAGTGAGTAAACCGTAACTAATGAATCATAGATTGTTAAACTGTAATTTGGAGCGGTTTCAAAACAGGGTGGAAAATGGAGTTCATAATCTAGGTAATAGTTACGCCGCAGATTCACTAGTCTGCGAGGTTCAACAACGTATTTGGGTCGAACTGTTATTTTTATAATTCAATATTATAATAATACCTGCAACCAGTGATAGCCTAGACGTTGGACGCTTGCCTCCATATATTTTCGATTCTGACCTCTGACTTTTCGAGTTCATGTGCGGATCATAATTTGATTATCACTTGCGTCAACGATGAAGGAAAACATCGTGAGGAAACCTGCACACCTTAGAGGGCTCCAACAGTTCTCGATGGTGTGTGTGTAGTCCGCCAACTCGCACCAGTGTCTGTAGACAAATGGCAATCGATGATCGCTAGAGAATAGAAAGATGTACTGGATTGACATAAGCTTTCGACTGGTCAAGCGATCTGTTATGTCATTTCCATACATTTAATTTGCGTTTCTATTCTCTAGCGATCATCGTTTGCCATTTGTCTACAGGCACAGGCCTGCGTATAGGACTAAGGCCTAAACCCTTCTCATTCTGAGAAGAGGCCCGTGCCCAGCAGTGGGGCAGTAATGGGCTAATGATGATGATGATGATGAAAACCTGACCTTGGCTCATATAAAACTCCATCGGCACTGGGCCTCCAGTGTAGGTAGCCTTTCGTTGGGCAGCCACCGAGTTATGGTTCTCATACATCGTTAGCATGTTGTCTAAAACGTCATCCAACGTGATCAACAGGACCTGTGGGTCAATGATTATGGAAGATATACTCGTACCTAGGAGATTATGGTTAAAAAAATAATGTCCCTCGTCTCTTTGGTCAAGTACTTAGCTTTGTTATGGCTACGGAATTGGAGCTTCTGGGATCTATTCAGTGTCGTATCTAGGAGCTGGCCATAAGAGCGGCTGCCAGAGGCGCAGGCCGCTCAATACTTATAATTGGAAAAATCCGCAGCAGATCTCGCCTTTTGTTGATTTAAATACAAATAAATGATGTCTGGAGATTGAGAGCTAGAAAGATTAAATCGTTAATTTTTGCCCGTTTTTTTTTACAAAATTCGACGCTCATGACACTATGCTACGAAAATAAATGTCTCTAATAAGGGATTTATGCTACGAAAATAAATGTCTCTAATAGGGGATTTACACGGGTCCGTCTAAATGACAATTCGAGTAGGTCGCAACTGACTAAAGTCGCAAGCCCCAAAGTTGGGTGCCATCCGACATTTGCCGTGCGGCGACAAGCCGCATGCGGTGGGTGACTAAAATCGACCGTGTAAATGGTCAGTTGGAGACGATCGCCCGCCGCATGAGGTGTGTTTTGCGCTGTGTTGTTCCACTAGAAATGAATAAGCCGCATGCGATTTTTGTCGACCGGTGTAAATGGGGTGTCGATTCGATTTTTACAAGCGATGCGACTGGTGACTTGCCGCACGACTACAATCGACCCGTGTAAATGCCCCATAAGCTACACAAATCGTGTAATTCGGTTCGACTGCCTGTTCTTTTAGAATTTTATAATCCTGTATCAAAAGAATGCGATAATTTATTGATTGAACTTACTTTTAGTTCTTGAACGTGTAGTTTCACAAAACGGCTTAAATGGTCTGTTGCTATGTGGAGTCTCTCGTTGATCAGGTACTAAGTAACAAAATCATCCGTATTAAATTACTATTTTTAAAGGGAGGAGTTGGCAGGTTTGACACATTATCTCGAAAATGGTACTCTTTTGCATAAAGCATCACTGGGTTTTTAGATGGTGCATAACATGTACTATAACTCTTCCACGGGATCGTGACGTGACCAATAACCAGTAACCTTGTATACAATGTGTCCGGTTATGGACTAGCAATATTCTAGGTATCTACTTATATAACAACTATTCTAGTATACACTAGGGTCCAATCCTCTTCCATTTTTTTGTTGAGATATTCTGTACGTGTGTACAAAAAAAGTCATATCTCTCAAAGTTTTGGTCCTACTGAGATAAAAGTGGGCTTATTCGGAGGGCAACAATATTGTGTATCGTTTACATTACGATACAATGGGATCACATAAAGACATACAGTTGTAGACAATATCTCAACAAAAAAGCAAAATGGCTGCCAAATAGCGGGGACTTCCCCGCTTCCACTTGGATTGGACCCTAGTGTGTAGTGTATCTGTGTACTAGAATAGTTGCTATATAAGTACCTAGAATATCGCTAGTCCATGGCCAGACGCTGTATTTAAGACTAAAGATAATTTATATTTTATTGCGTTCCCCCATACAGTAGGCATATCAAATGTTTCAGCCATTTGATTATTTTTTTTCAGGACCTACCTGGTCCTCAGCTGTCTTGATCCTCAGCATCTCTTCCTGATATAGCCAAAGGTTGTCCAGCTTGTCGGTGGGGTCGTGTCCGTAGATCTCAAACGCGTCGATGATCATGGCCAGGGTTAGGTTCTCATTGGGCACCAGACAGCATGGGTGATTGCGTATGTTATACGGTAGCTAGGTCGTGGAAAGTGGGAAAAGTTCATTGAATAGGGTATTTGACTGAAAAAATCTAATTAGTCCGTCAGTTAGATTATCAAAAAATATTTGATCCGTATTTTTTCTTTTGTTACGTAAACCAAAATTGACGAAGATACGACACTTTTAAAATTGGCAAAACGTCACAAGCAAGTACAATTCTTACTTGCTTCTGACGTCACAAGCCCCCACTCTCGAGTTTTGATGCGTTTTATCTTTCCAAATAATCATAGATTTAACAAAAGAAAAAATACGTGTCCATTATTTTTCAAAACTTTAACTGGTGGACTTGCAATTTATTGATGCTGTCAACATGCCTATTGTGGGTTTGTGGTATACATAGAAGTAAGTACTACTACTGTACTACGTACAACGTGGTATAACAGCCATGACTTGAGAGGTATTGACTTCGAGGTGCAGTATAGGGCTTTTGTTTGTTACTAAAATTAAAGTCCGGCCAAGCAGTTTACTGTGTTCCGTAGTGTGTATGTGATAGCCAGAGGAGTATAGGGGAATCCCTCTACATCTCTGTTAATTGGATTCATGTGCTCCATCTTAGACTCTGTCTATGCCTACCATCAGGTGTGACTAGGGAAAAACGCAAATAAGAAAGATAATAAAAAAATATATACATATACAACTGGCGAGGCGTAAGCTGAGCTTTGCTTAAGTGTGAGTGCACATAGAACCGATTGCCAAATAGCAGCATAAACCGGTTTAAACCAAGCCAAGGACGCGTCTGCATTCATTCATTTTGACGACGTCTGCGGTTTAGTGGTTCGAGTATCGGACTGCTGATCTAGTGATCCGGTCGTGGGTTCGATTCCCACAGAACACAAATATTTATGTGATGAACATAAGTGTTTGTATTGGTCTGGGTGTTTCTTATGTAGGTATTATAAGTATGTATTTACCTACAAAAAAAAGTATATATGCATTATATCCATTGTCTATATTGTTTTCACGATAAGAAGATTAAAATGATACATGTCAATAGCTTAGAATAAGTACTAAAGCATAGAAGCCGCCTCAGTACTTGAAAAACGTACAGGCCATCTGTCAAATAAGAGCAATTTCGAGATTTTGAGCCAAAGCCTAGCTACCAAATTAAATTGCCCGCCACTAGTACCCCCTGTCAGACGGCAACGACATTTTAAATTTTGTCGTATAATACTTGTGTCAGTGGCGCGGTGATTTGAAAAAATATTTTAGTCTAGAATTTATATTTAATTAATTGTGTTTTGTATATGTGCACATTGTTCTTATAAATAAGAGTGTGCGCTACGTCCTGAATAGTAAAAAAAATGTAAATCTCGCAAGGGATGTACAAAAAATCAAAGTGAAAATATCAGTTTCCACAAGTACGTAGTATTTTTACGTTTATTCATAGATTTTCCTTTAAATATATTTCATTATACATTAAATAAGTAAAAGTAAGACATTACCTTTTAGAAGAAGTAAAATAAATAAGTATAAACTATCTAAATCTCATCTATTTATCAATATGAATATTCGCCAAAGAAATTATTAAAGGGGTGCGAAAATTGTATCGATAAATCTATCGACAACGTGATTTTTGTGTTAGGTTTAATTAATTAGGTACCTATTTATACTTTTTTTTTTCATTTAAGTTTCCCTGTGACGAATATTTTCGAAATAAATTGATTGCCGTGGTAGCTCACGAAATTGGTTGGGTTCCAAGAAAGCACCACAGAATTTGCTCCAGCCATTTCACTTTATCTTCTTTTACTCGTTCTGGCAAATGGCGGAGACTGAAGGAGGACTCTATGCCAACATTATACCTTCAATCTAAATTTAAAAGCCTAAGTTCTTATTGAATTGCATGTCTACAGGAAATAAAAGAATTCGAGTAATTTCTTAAAAAAAAATTGGGACAGATTAACCCCGCACTGGATTTAGCTTGATTGAAAATAAAAAAATAAAAATCTTTTTTTTCTTGCAACATTACGTTCGACATCTTCTTTCGGCCATTCATACAATAGACTATTTCAGATAATATTTCATTGTCTTGTTTATCTTTCAAATAAATGCTGTTAATACAGTCGTAATCTTCAAGCCTGATAGATTAGGAGAACAGTGAATCTAAACAAAATTAACGTAGGTATTAAATAGACGATGATTAACTTACTTCTCAATCAGTTTGCATTTGGTGCCACTAAATTTTACACCTCTTTACCGTAATTATCTTTAAAATCTTGTATTTTTAGGGATGCCGTTTTTTTATAGATAGAGTGATTCAAGAGGAAGGTTTTAAGCTATTAAACGTACACGTGCGAAGCCGGGGCGGGTCGCTAGTTATATATAAAACAATCATTATTTTGTTTAAAATTTCCAGCGCCTCGAAATAGACAACTTACCTGAGACCATGTGGCGCCGTTCTATTGACAGAAAAAAACGTGCATGTCCAAGTACATTACAAGGAATACTCAATAATAATGTATTTAACTTTTGTGAAGCTTTTAGTAATTGCAAATTAAATAATAGACATTTATACTTAAACGATGACTTTATTTATTGATAGCGATAATAACAGGACCAGTCGAAATGATGATGCTCGGGAGAGGCCTACGTCCAGCAGTGGGCATCTTTCGGCTGAATAATAATGATATTATGACTTTACTTTTGTCATTATAACTTTCTAAGAAGTAAGTATTTAAATGTACTATGGCAATATCCGGCATGGCTGTTATTTGGTTAACACAATCATAGTCACCTTCTTTCGGTCTTACAATACCACTTCAGATATTTCGTAATATACATTATACGATGACTTTATTTTATCGATAGCTATAGTCTAATAGTGTGAATACCCTCATCCCTAGTCTCTGTACAAAAGGTTACAAAATTAATTTTTACGGCCTGTCAAAAGTTTATCTTTCCCGCTCTGACAACAGCGAGTCCGCCATATGAGTAAATAGCATGGCTATATTTTGATTCGTTTATGCTAAGTAGCGCTCCTTCTATGCTTTAGTACTTATTCTAAGTCATGAACTGACATCTGCCAAATTAATCAACTTACCGTGAAAACAATATAGTACCCATAGTACAAGCTCTGCTTAGTTTGGGACTAGATGGTGCTGTGTAAAAAATGACCCAAATATTTATTTATTACTAGCTTCTGCCCGCGACTTCGTACACGGATCCTGTTGCTTATGCCAGCGACAATGGGGTCGTCAAAATCGAAGATCTGAAACGTCTAATGTTGAATTCTAAGAGCCCGGGGACGGGAAAACAACGGGATGCGCGAGACGATTCGAGACGTTCCAGATCTTTCATTTTTGTAAGTCAACAGGAAATGCCCATCAGACTAAACAACTTTTGCTAAGACGTCATTCCTATACATATATGTTATAGTGTCGCTGGGCTTTGGAGTTCCACAACAGGTGTTCCAGATCTTCAAATTTATTCTCACAGCAGAAAATGCTATTCACGTGAAATAATTTTTGCTATGGCACCATTTTTTTATCTCTTATACCTTCTTTAGCTGGTCCACATCCGATTCTTCAGATGATATCGACATTCTGTTCAGAGAATGTCGAAGTCGATCAGAATTCAAACGTTCGTTGCGCTCTTCTTCTGTCTCTTCATGCCGTACTCCAGCAATTCTTTCTCTCTCACTTTCTAACTGATTATGAATATTTTGTTGTGTGCGTGTTCGAGACAATGTACAATAATCTCGATCAGCAGTTAGTCGCGCATCACGTTCATCACTCGTTTCAAAAGACCTGTTAGTAGATGTACGAATACGCTGAGAACTCAAGCGTGATTCTGTATCGGTAAACGTTTCCGATTCGCGAGACAATGCATGTCGTTCACGATCAGCGGACAGTCGCGCATCACGTTCCGCACTTGTCTCTAGAGACCTAGAAGCAGATGCGTAGATACGCTGAGAACTCAAGCGCAATTCTCTATCCGTGACGGTCTCCGACTCGCGGGACAATGCGTGACGTTCACGATCAGCGGTCAGTCGCGCATCACGTTTCCCACTTGTCTCTAGAGACCTAGAAGTCAATGCGTAGATACGCTTGGAACTCGAAGTGCAATTCTCTATCCGTGAACGTCTCCGACTCGCGAGACAATGCGTGACGTTCACGATCAGCGGTCAGTCGCGCATCATGTTCCCCACTTGTCTCTAGAGACCTAGAAGTCAATGCGTAGATACGCTTGGAACTCAAGCGCAATTCTCTATCCGTGAACGTCTCCGACTCGCGAGACAATGCATGACGTTCACGATCAGCGGTCAGTCGCACATCACGTTCCCCACTTGTCTCTAGAGACCTAGAAGTCAATGCGTAGATACGCTTGGAACTCACGCGCAATTTTCTATCCGTGAACTCTCCGACTCGGGAGACAATGCATGACGTTCACGATCAGCAGTCAGTCGTGCATCATATTCTTCACTGGTCTCTAGAGATCTGGATGTAGATGCGTAAATACGCTGAGAACGCAGGCGTGCTTCGCGATCCAAAGAGGTTTCCACGGAGCGAGTTGCAGCCTGATGTTCTCGAACAGCATCAAGTCTCTGCTGACGCGCTTCGGTAGATTCTTGGGATCTTCTGGTCCTCAATCTTTTAGCTCTTTTGGAACATTGGGAAAGATTTGACCTCTTTCTAGGCATGGTTATAGTTTTACTGTGAAGATACCTGATCAATTAAAATCTAAGTGACTGCTCCCCTGCGTTACCGGGTAGGCTACCGTGTCAGAATAAAAAAAAATGGGAGGTTTGGCCAGTAGAGTCAAATTTTCAATGATATACCATCGTCATCGAAAATCAGTCCTTAACTGTTACCGCCGTCACCGCGTGGAGGTACTCCCAGCTTATGTTATTTTATAAGTATACGGTGAAATTAGTGATAGCTTTTATTTCCACATCAGATGTTTCTGATCTTCGATTTTTATAATTCAACAGGAAATGCCCATCAGAACAAACAACTTTTGCTAAAACGTCATTCCTATATGTATTATGATGTAGCTGAGCTCTTGGAGTTCCACAACAGGTGTCCCAGATCTTAGATTTTTATAAGTCAACAGAGAGTGCTCATCAGATTGAACAACTTTTGCTAAAACGTCATTCCTATATATGTTATAGTGTAGCTGGGCGCTTGGAATTCCACAACAGGTGTTCCAGATCTTCAATTTTTATACGTCAACAGAGAGTGCTCATCAGATTGAACAACTTTTGCTAAGACGTCATTCCTATATATGTTATAGTGTAGCTGGGCGCTTGGAATTCCACAACAGGTGTTCCAGATCTTCGAATTTATTCTCTCAGCAGAAAATGCTCATCACGTAGAACAATTTTTGCTATGGTACCATTTTTGTATCTCTTATAGTTTAGCTGGTCTGTTACGGTTCTGCATCAGGTGTTCAAGTTTCCAAGATAAATTATAGCCTATATGTTGCCCAGACGTAATACCTATACAACAAAAAAATAATCATTCAAATCCGTCCAGTAGTTCCGAAGATTAGCGTGTACAAACAAACAGACACACAGACAAACAGACAGAATTTTTTTTTTGGATTCTTGCTCTGTTACTGTTTCTAAACCCCCCTCAATTATTTTTTTTGTAATATATTCAATGTACAGACACAGTTTTTTTACTGTTTTATTATATGTATAATAATAATAATAATAACTAATAATAACTGGCAACACTTAATCTTGTCAACATACAATTTTCGCCTGAGATTATATTTTATTACATTTTTTCCGCTTTATACAATAAATTGTCCTACAGATCATTTTATTCAATAACTTTTTGCGACGGAAAATAATAGAAATAGTTTAAAATCAAAATTTATGGCTGAAACAGTATAAATAACATTAAGAAACAAATTGACAACTACAGAATGACAGAAGAAAACTACTTATATAAAATCATTGCAAGAAAATATGAAAATACAAAATATACCACCACTGTAATAATGGAAAATTAACGTAATGTTAACAAGAGCTCGCGCCAGACAAAAAGATGCACGCCCAAGATCTCCGGACTCGTCGCTCTGCTCCGCCTCGCAGCCGCCGGAATCCAGCCCCCCCGTGAGTGCTGTGACACCGGCCGCTGCAGTAGCGTCGAGCTCCAGCGACGAGTATTTCTCCCCGCCGTCGTCGCCTCCACCTGTACGTCGTCGGGGAGGAGCCCGGCCGCCAGCCTGCTTGGGGCCTCGAAGCCAACCGGCCTCGAACAGGGTCCCCGCTGCCGGTGGAAATGTGTCGCGCATGCGATGGACTCAGTCCATCAATGAAAATGTCATGCGCGCATATTATGGGGCTACAGACGGGGGAATTAACCTCACTGCGTACCGAGATAGGATGCTCTCTTTGTTTCAGGTGCTTGAGCCAGCCATCAACGTTTCGACTCAGCGACTGTCGGATCAGGTGCGTGTCATCCAGCGAAATCGTAGGTTGGACGACACCGTACTTGAGCGGCTTCGCTCTGAAACACAGGATAACCGTACCGTCACGTCCCCAGCCCAGTCCGCGGTGCAGCCACAACTTCCTGCTGTACCTCCGCGGCCCAGTCACGCTGATGGGGAAGGTGACGGTGAGGTTATTGAAGTAAGTAACCAGTGCAGTGACGAATTGAGGAGCGCTCTGGAGGGTGCGATTTTGGAATATCGGACCACACCGCCAGAGTTAAGACCACGCCTGCCTCGTTTGCCCATGCATAAAAAGAACAGGGCGCTGGTGTGTGCTCTGGACTCGCTGCTGTCAAATTATTTTGATGGCAGCGAAGACCTCGCTGATACCCACTCGATCCTGTACTGTGCGGCGATTGCGGCATGTCGTGTAGCTCACGTCAAATTCACAGAAAGTGACCGAGCTACACGACCGAAACCTGTCGTACCGGCTTGGCAGTGCAGGATTGAACGGCGTATCGGCGGGGCTAGAGCACTCATTGGCAAGCTGATCTGCTTCAGGGAGGGCAACACTCGCCCAAGAGTGATGCGCTTTGTGAGGCGGGCGTTCTCGGGGACTGATATCAGCCCTCGAGACTATATGTCCCGTATCACAGAGCGCATCGACTTCCTGAAGCAGAAGGTTTATGCATGGGCAAACCGCATTAGGAGGTATAAGCGTCGTGTGGAACGATATACCCGGAACCGCACTTTCCAGAGTGACCAAAGGCGGGTATTTCGAACTTGGGAGCGACCTGACCCAAGTGGGAGTGATGTGCGCCTACCGGATGACGAAGCCATGGGTTCATTCTGGCGCAGCATCTGGTCCGTGCCCATCGCTCACACCGAGGGTGATTGGATGCGGGATATCGAACGAGCGTGCGAACCAATACCGGAAATGGGGGCTATTATAATCAGCCCCCAAGACGTAGCCGGTGCAGCCCGTCCATTGCCCAATTGGAAGTCTCCGGGGCCGGACGGGCTGCACAATTTTTGGCTTAAATGGCTACGCAGTTCGCACGCTTGCTTGGCATCCCAATTCCAATCGTCCTTGGAGTCAGGATCGCTACCCCAATTCCTTACAACAGGAGCCACCCACCTGCTCTATAAATCTGGTAGTACCGCGGAACCCAAAAATTATAGGCCGATCACATGTTTACCGACGGTCTATAAACTCCTTACGTCCATTTTGAGAGTCAAAATTTCAAATCATATTGATAATAATTCTATTCTGTCTCCTTCTCAAAATGGATGTAGGAGTGGGTCCCGCGGTACTAAAGAGCTGCTCCTCATTGACATGACCATTAGCCAGCAAGTTCGTCGCTCCCGAAAGGATCTGTCGACATGTTGGATAGACTATAAGAAGGCCTACGACTCGGTGCCACATACATGGCTCATGAGGGTGCTGGAGTTGTATAAAATAAATACAACTCTTCGCACCTTCCTGATGTCATGTATGAGGCAATGGAGGACGGTCCTTCGCTATCCAGGATGTCGAGAGATTCGGGGGAGAGGGGAACCGATAAGGATCGAGCGTGGTATATTCCAGGGTGACAGTCTGAGTCCCCTGTGGTTCTGCTTAGCCTTGAACCCCCTGAGTACATTGCTGGAGGGAACAAGGCTAGGCTATCGGTTGAGGAGAGAAGGTCAAGTTATATCCCACCTCCTATACATGGATGACCTAAAACTATTTGCCCCCACTGATTTGCGACTGATGGAGCTACTGAAGGTAACTGAAAACTTCAGTAGCTCTATCAGGATGGAATTTGGTGTGGATAAATGTGCGGTCATGCATGTAAAGCGAGGGGGGATTGTGGAATCCGAGGGAATCCAAATCTCGAATTCCATACAGCTTAGATCCCTCTCCCCAACTGAGACCTACAAATACTTGGGTATGTCGGAGGCTTTAGGTATCAGTGAGGCCGACATGAGACAATCGTTACGGGAGCGCTTCTTTGGCCGCCTGAATAAAGTATTAAGAAGTCTTTTATCAGGCGGAAACAAGGTGCGCGCCTTTAACGGTTGGGTCATGCCGGTCTTGATGTACTCCTTCGGCATACTCAAGTGGACTTAGACTGATCTTGAAGCCCTGGATAGAAGGGTCCGTGCACTGCTGACTGTACATCGGATGCATCACCCACGCTCTTCAGTGATGAGACTGTACATTCCGCGAAAGTGTGGGGGTCGAGGCTTTTTAAACGCTAAGACCCTACACAACCGCGAAGTGTGCAGTCTCAGGGAGTATTTCCTCCAAGCTGAAGGGGAGATGCATCGAGATGTGGTCGCAGTGGACAAGGGACTCACCCCGCTCGCCTTGGCTAAAGAGAACTGGCGCAAGCCTGCAGTACTTAGCACCAATGATCGCGAGGAAGTATGGCAAAGCAAGGAGCTACACGGACGTTTCTATCGGGCCCTTCATGGGCCCGACGTTGACTTTCCAGCGTCCGTATCCTGGCTACGTTTTGGTGATCTCTTCGGAGAAACCGAAGGTTTTGTATGTGCAATTATGGACGAAGTCATGATGACGAACAATTATAGGAAATATATTGTGAAGGATGGCACGGTTGACATTTGTCGGGCATGCCACCGTCCGGGAGAATCTATCCGACACATTATCTCCGGTTGTTCTCGTCTTGCCAACGGAGAATACTTGCACAGACATAACCTGGTGGCCAGGATTATTCATCAGCAACTTGCTCTGAAATATAACCTTGTGGAATCGGAAGTACCGTACTACAGGTATGTGCCCGACCCAGTTCTCGAGAATGGTCATGCCACACTGTACTGGGATCGATCTATTATCACTGACAGGACTATTGTTGCCAATAAGCCTGATATAGTGGTAATAGATCGATCAGAGCGCCGCACAATGATTGTTGATATCACCGTCCCTCATGACGAGAATCTCGTGAAAGCTGAGAAAGATAAACAAATAAAATATCTTGATCTAGCACACGAGGTTGTCGGCATGTGGGATGTGGACTCAGCAGTCGTTGTTCCGATAGTCGTTACGGCGAATGGCCTAATACCCAAGAGCCTCGATCAACATCTCAAGAGGCTCTCGTTGGGCGGCTGGATCAAGGGCTTGTTACAGAAAGCAGTACTCCTTGACACGGCACGCATAGTGAGGAGGTTCCTTTCTCTGGAGCCCTGACTGCCGGCAGCTTGGACCCTGTTCCCGATGCCGGTGGGATACTATTTTTTATATTTTTAAATGTATATTGTTTTTTTTATTTATGATATGTATTTAAAAATATAATTTATATGTGTTTACAATGAATAAAGGTGATAATAATAATATAATATAGATTCTCACACTAAATACAAAGCTCAGCTTAGGCCTCACGGACGGTACCGGGGTTCGACAAGG
This sequence comes from Amphipyra tragopoginis, assembly GCA_905220435.1. NCBI lineage: Eukaryota > Metazoa > Arthropoda > Insecta > Lepidoptera > Noctuidae > Amphipyra > Amphipyra tragopoginis. The sequence continues at coordinate 12,280,172 of HG992011.1, forward strand.
ATTCGACCAAATGGCGCACCTGTCTAGAAATGAGTTAAATTGCGGAATGGGGGAAATGTCATTCTTGTAAGTCCTATAAACAAGTTTTGAAGAATTTGAGTGTGTCAGAGCGTTCACACTATTACGGTCACTACGAGTAGGTTTCCCAAAACGTTTTAGCCGTATGCGGTCAATCTCAAGGGTTCATTTTATACGGTTTTACGGTTTGTGATTCAGTTTGCTGGAACATTTTGAAACACACACTCTTTCACAAAGATGGACGTAGGTATACATTATGCAATGAAATTTGTTATGTTACCTACTGCTAAAGGCGTAGATTACAAAGAAAGCGGTAGGTACTAAAAACGGTATGGTACTAAAAACTAGACTGTCTAAAGTCTTTTGTTTAGATACAATGACCAATGCGACAGTTACGGTTTTTTTTATCGTACGCTGCTTACTGTTTTCATTGACAAGATTCGGCTACAAATGCAAACGATTCAGGTTTTTTACCCGCATTCGGTTTTATTGTATGGTGTAAACACACGTATTTATGTTTGTACGCCACTGAAAACCGCATAAGAAAAACGTTTCGGTGAAACGCAACATATGAACGAGCTGTTTGTGTCTTTTGGCGCCCAACGTGGGACTTCTACCATCGAATCCACAGAATCGTTCTACATTATTGTAACCGTTTGTTAAGTTAAAATCTTCAGTTTAAATATATTTATGTCTAGAATACTTACAGTTTTCTGTACAAGAAGGAGACATAAAGCAAGCAGCACGTATGCCCTAATGCGCGCGTCCATTTTGCCAGCATGGCGTTTAATCGGGCAGCGAGTACATGAATAATTAAATAAATTGCCAATTTAAATTGCTACCTTATCAATGTCTTGACCTTGATATATGTTTTTTATCGAGTGGAAATTTTATTTGATTTAAAATGTAGGTACAAAGTCATTTAGCAAAATAAATATGATGGAGTGATTACGATTGTCAGTTGTTTATTTATTTTTTGCCATAATAACCTGCAGGCCAATTTCACCTAACCAGAGAAGTTCAGTTGCAGTGTATTTGCAATTAAGTTTCGATCAAAACAACGATTTTCGTGTTCTCGCGATCGCTGTCAGATACGCTCGCGTGAACTTAACTGCTGCGTCACTGCACCTGGATCGGCACGTCATGAAATTACGTGAATTGCCAACAGAGCTTACGGGGCTATAACACTATTATACAGGGTGTTAACGAATTCGTGTAATTCCTTCAAACCGTGTGATCTACTGGTGACACTGATTAACCCTGCATAGGTTTTTTTCAGAATGAACAAAAAAAACGTTTTCAGAAAATTAACCATGGTATTCTGTATCTGAGTAATTTTAGCATCCCAAGTTAACTGACTGCGTGGAGCGATATCGCGCTAGACGTGCCCGTTAGCTATGTCACCGTGCCTTCATTCATTTATGCATGGCATCGAAATTTTTTATCACATAAAATTTTTATTTGGGAAAAAAAAGTTTATTTTTATTTTCAATCTATCTAAATCCCGTGCGGGGTTAATAATCTATACCATTAATAGATCATGTGGTTTGAAGGAATTACACGAATTCATTAACACTCTGTATATATGAGTCATAGATATATGATAATGTAATATAGACATATGAATCATATCTCCATACAAAGATGAGACTCTAGAGGTCAAATAAGATGTATAATCCTTTAGATATGATAGTGTAATAGCCCCTTAGAGCAACTCCGTCGACGACTCCGAGTCATCGGTGGCCGCGTTGGTCTATGGGCCTGAAAGTTACAATAGGATAGAAACTTGTTTTCCCAATTGCACTACTGTCCAGTTGTGGTCTTGAGGACCTGTATTTGATTGCCAAGTTCCAAAAAATACCCAAAGGTGTAAAGGTGTAGGCAATTTTATTCTCGTCATAATATACGAGAATAGAAAAAGGCAAAGTAATTATTTATTTATTTTCTAGTTTTTAAAAAGAAAAAAATATCTTTGTACTTCTCAAAGCCTTTTGAGACCAACTTCTAACCACTCTGCCTTAGTAAACCAACAAATTCTGAAGTTATTAGTAGTTGTAAGGTCATAAAAATTCCAAGACTCCTGACCGAATGCAGTGTGCACTTTGTTACAGCATGCATGAGAAATGGAAAATAAATAATGTTTGGGGATGCCACAGGGTAGTATGTTGGGCCCTACGTCATTTATGATAATTCCCTACTATGCTCCTTCTACTCAATAGCAATAACGTTTTATTAAATGACTCGAATTACGAATATATGTCAAGGGCCCTGATTCACCTAACTAAAGAAGTTCAATGGCAGTGTAGTTGCAGTTAAGTTTCGATCAAAACAACGATTTTTGTATTCTCTTCATAGGCGATCGCTATGAAATTACGTGAGTTAGCCCACTAATACCTTACCGTATATAAAGGGTATGTTTTTATTAAGTATATAAAATAACAATGGTGCGATTATGAAGAGTACATCCCGCAGTGGTCACAGGCTGCAGTAGAACAAAATATAGAATTAGTGCAGAACATCACACTGGCCATATAAAAAGAGAAAACGTAATATGACCACCGCAACGCTCCTTGCACGTCTAGGTTTTTGCAAAGGGGGCAACAAATTCTTTGCATTAGCAAAGAATTTGTTGCTATTAAGAAATAAAACGAATATCGAATAACATTTTATATTATTTAAAATACACACCTAGAATTGTTCATTTCATCACAATACATATTATTAAGTATATTTATACAACATTATTGCACTTGGATACATTTCTAAATATTCATATGGATATAAGCATGGATATTTTAATAAAAACTAAAAGTTTAGGCGTAATTGAAGACAAGCATCTTTTTATTTATATAGGTTTTACCGCCGAAATTTTGGAAGCCCAATTTCTTATTCTAGATATACAGATGGTTAACATCTTGAGACTAACTTTGTCTTGTCATTTATAATTGCATACGGGTAGACAATATGTAATTCTATTGATAAGGTAGAGTAATCGGCTCTTAGAATGTTATTAACTATTTTATTGAAATCAGTGCCTTCATTCATCCATTCTAATGTTATAATGAAATGATTATCCCCGGTTTCTGAAAGGTTTACTAACTGATGTGATTGGTTGTTAGTATTTATATTGGTGGAGATTCGACAACAGATTCAATTATTAGGCTTTCAGAAACCGAGCGTTAGTTTTATAGTATGAACAGATCTTTATGTAAATGTCGTCGGTTATAGGGATTCAAATATATTATTACCTACAGTATTTTTTTGAGCACTAGATTGTTGCGATCATTGTTTCTCTAGCTACATTATTATTGTCAGTTGTTTTAATTTTATCGCTAGTCTTCTTTCCAATTATTCAGAATCATCTGTATACCTAATATAAAGTTTCAAAACGTTGGTATCACAATAATCACATATTCTCACAATATCTTCATTTAACATAACTAACTAGTCTAATCAACATGTATAATTTAGTACAATACTCTATTAATATAATCAACAACAATTATATTTAGAAATGGAAGACATAGTTCGGATATACTTGTCAGAAAGTAGCTTAGTATACTCCACCAGCATTAATCTTATTAAATAAATTGTATAAGTTTGTAAATAGATCTTTTGGTATAACTAAACATAATAAAAAACAACCACATTTTTGAGTAAAAGTAAAAATGTTAAAAATAACAGATTTGGTTTTTTTTATTTTAGTTCTAACTTGGAATAAATCAGGACTTAATGGAACCACAATAATTTTACTACAATACCTAAGATTAATGTAAATATTATCCAAATATGTTTTTGATATTTATACGTACAAGCAAATAATTTGCTTATTCAATAGCATCATTATCAATGGAAGACTTCGTTGTTACACACTTCAAAAACATAATATTTTATTTATTTTTGGAAGACATTGGATTAACAGTATATCATATCATATTTGTAGAGTTATCTAGTCAATTATAACTATATACATAAAATTCTGGAGTAAAACGAACTTGCGAAGGCAAAAGGCGATCGTTCTCTTACACACTTACCTATTTATTGTCTCTAAATGAAGAAAGTAAGGTCCGCTAACAAAAACTATTTGCCCATGTACTAAACAGACCTAAGATACAAAACTTATTAATACATCGGTCTAGGACATAAATCGTGCATTCAACATTCAGCCGCATAGTTATTGCGACAAAGTATAATTTACGATGTATGCATAAGTCTAAAAATAGTTCAACAATGAGTCTAATATTACGAGAAATTAGAACGGCAAACCTATCTTGAACGCCTTGATCAGAGCTGAACCAGAATCGTACATACCGATGACTCCGAACAGAACACCAAGAGCTATTATAAAGTAATCGTACGCAATGGTCGAAGTTTCAAGTGTACCTCCTTTCAGTTTGAGGTGGAAGTACGCTGGCCAAATGAAGCTTAACATAGTTCCCGTAAAGCTGCCGATAAAACCCATCAGAATAGCGAAATGAGGAATAAATATTGCCATCAAAATAGTGAACATTATCACACCTAGTCTCCATGCAAGTCCCCATACTTTGAGTTCTCCATCTAGTGCATAAATTACAGGGAAAAATGTTTTAGGTTTGCCCCTAAAAAGAGCACGTTCAAGCAGATCACACGCCGCATAATAAGGAAGAGGGTAACTCAGTACTGCCTTAACGACGAGGAAGAAGTTAACAAGACCTTTGAATCCAGCTGAACGGAGGTTGTTCGTGATTACTTGCTGGGTATCGTTTTGGAAAGTCAAAAAGCACAAATATCCAAATATGGATTTAAAGGCGGCAGCTGCGATATGCGACCAATCTAACATCCATTCAAATTTTGACCGATCCTCCATATTGCCTTCTAACGTAGGCAGAAATATCTGCGAGGTGTACGAGAAGACAATAACACCCAAACTAATTGGGAAGTTCTCAAAATCCAAAGTCCATTTCACTTTGGACCAGCCCCAATCTCCGATATTAAGGATACAATAGCCCAGAACGATAGCGTTGATTATCAAGTGGCTCATGGTACACCAAAAGGATAGCATACTGACGCTTTTGAGCGATTTCAAGAAACCCAAAGGCAAAAGGAATATTCCTGTTAGCATCATCCAAGACCGTGCGTCAATGGCCCCGTCTGGGAAGGTGCCGATCATCAGATCGCCACAAACGACGACATAAAGAATGCAAGTCATGAGAAGTTCAATAATTTGAGCGAGATTGACAATTCTTGCGCCATATTTTCTGCCAAAACATTCTTTGGCGATGCTTACGTAGGAGTCACGGACTCTGACGCGTTGGCCTGTCACGGGGTCGTCCTCGTAGAGGCATTCGACGAGGATCTTTCCGGTGTAGCAGCAAATATGGGCGATGCCGATCATCGCAGCGATCGCCCAGTAACCTCCTTGTAAGACAGCAAACGGCAGGGAGACTACGAACATACCCTGAAAAGAAAACAAACAGTTTTGTATGATGTTACGTTTGAATTATGAAATTACGAACTTGCTTATTTGTTGTACCTGAATAGCATTGGTGACGTTCCAAGCTGCTTGGTATTCATTGATCTTCGCGCCAGGCTTTCCTCCGGCTTCCTCGAATCCCCCTTCTTCAGATGAAGCGTAAAAATCGACGCTTTGCATGCTCTGAGTCCTGAAATCACAATCAACAAATGACATCATAAATACTATTTATTCAATTATGTTTGTGTTGCTCTGATTTCAAATGCAATGTAACTTACCTGGGAGCTACTCCATCTTGTTGGGGGTAGGTGTTCTGATAGCTGGTGAAGGAGTCTTCAGCCTGCAGAGCACCGCTCAGAAACGGGTTAGTTGGATTCGTTGACTGGTAGCTGGGTGACGTAGTCTCGTTCATAGTTGAAAGCTCGCAGCTTTCGCCCATATTGTCTATAAGGTACACAAAATATTAATGTAACTTTTTTATCCACGTTCTGCCTGCCTAGCTTTTGCTAACTATGTTGGGGTCAACTTCCAGTCTAACCAGATGCGGCTAAATACCAGTATTTTACACGGAGCGACTGCCATTAGACTTCCGCAACCTAGTTATGGGCAATGCCAACATCCTAAGGTTAGACTGGTTTTCAGATTATGTCATGTAGAGAACGACAAATAAAAAAAAATACTCGTACGGTTGTGATTTTCTTGAAAGTTTTGTATGAAGTAATAAACTCTTTGAAACAGTTGTTATATTTGCTCAGTTAAAATATTAAATTATAATTTATAGTTATTTAGACGTTTACTTTTAATCGACGTAGACATAAATAAATTATATAAATAAAAAGATAAATTATATTTTTAGATACAAGTACAGGGAACAAATAAAAGAACAGTTCATTGACTGTTCAGTTTTTTAAAGAAAATAAAATTTAATGGTTTTCGAGTTTCAAAGCTACCATTTAAAATTTTATCTTGTAAATCTAAAAACAAAGTGTTTTTTAAAAAAAGTAGAAAAACAATTACAAAAAATCTGAGCTCTCCTAAACTGCCCTATAATTTATTTCCGGCTTGACGTTGAGTTTTGGGACGTCCTGTATAAACCTAAGATCAAGCAACAAAATGGCAAAAGTCTTCAGTTTATTGATTCACCTACTGACCTTGGTGTTACTAAGACTCACCTAAGTTCGCGAACCTGACATTTTGCGGTGGACGTGGGGGTGCGCCAGGTTTTTCAGGAATCTGCTGTCTGACGGTCTGCATGGTAACATCCAGTACATTCCTTAAAGGAGGCAACTTGAACTTGCCTAGATTAAACATTTTTACTTCGGTATACCACCTTCAAGCAAACTTTTTAAGCTGTATAAGCGTTTTACTTTTTTTTTGTAATTATCTATGTAGATTATCGTCGACAGTAATATTTTTTTTATAAAAAGAATTTGTTCGTATTTTAAATTCAATTAAAATTTAAATTGACATCAACGGGAAGACATCGATTTTTAATAATAACATTTAATAAATATTTTACGTTCTAATTTCACGAACTAATTATAATATTTTTATTTTTAAATCTATTTTGGAAGACTTCTTTACACTACTCTAAGTAAATTTTTATTACATTATTGTATTAACATGCCTTTGGTATTTGGCAGCCATTTTTCTTGATATTTTACGTTATTCATGGTTTTTGGAAAACTTTATTTATTATTTTTATAGTTTACACTTGTGTTTTCCACTGGGTTGTTGTATAGTCGTTTCACGGTTGGTTTTTGTTAGGTTTTATCATTTTTAACACCGTTTTCTGTTATACAATGGCTGCTCGGCACGGTGGCTCGTACTGTGGGGTGGATCACACCCCTCGGCGCAGGGGAGGTGCGCGGTGAGGCGATCGATACATCGACTACACGCCAACATTCTCTCACGGGATGGAATGTTAATTTCTGTTATTTTCTGATGAACGTTTACAATTTTCTGTACACCTGTCTTTTGACATATGATTTATCGTTTTAACCGTTTTCTTTCTGTTTTTACCGCTTTATGTTGTTTTGATTGAATTCGATCTGAAGTCACTCCATATTTAATTAGTTACTGTATCTACATATGCTCTGTTATAAGCTAGCTACGCAGGACTCCATATCCTAGTGGATATTGTAAATGGTGACATTTATGTTGGTCGTTTTCATAATGCTTACGTTACAGGAATAGATTTGTGCAATTTCATCTCTGCTAAAATTTTTTTGCCTTTTGTTTACGGACAATAAACGTTATATCCAAGGTGGATTATCGCTTTTCTGCTTTAAGAATGTCTAATACACTGGGGAGCAATGAATCCGAGTCACCAATATAAGTGGACGTAAGGCCCCACAGAAGGAGAGGTCCGCCAGGGGCTGTCGGACCGAAGCCTGCCAGAGTCGCGGTGCATGCAGTTGTGAATCTCGCGACCCAGGCCAAGGGTAGAAGGAACATCGTGGGTTTTTAGCCGGTAAGAGTCCGGCATACCTAGGGTTACCATCCGTCCGGATTTGTCTGGACATGTCCGGACTTCTAGACTTTTGTCCGGACTTTGTCCGGCTCTTTAATTTGTCCGGATTTTTAGGCTTAGATGGAATACGAGTACTTAATGAAACTTACTTATGTAATATCAAATAACTTTGTAATCTTTAATAACTTGTCATTCATCTAAAACAAAATATAAATCTTTAACAATCAACATAACGAGATCAAACAATAAATCTTCGTATGTTTGCATTTTGTGACTAAAATGTCCGGACTTTTATTGAAATGTCAGGCTTTTTGTCAGGACTTTTCAAATTTCTAAATGGTAACCCTAGGCATACCCCTTCGTCTTCCCCGGGCAGAGGGTGTCCAAGAGGATTTTCCCAAGACTAGCTTATTCAAAGAAAAAGTATGTTATAAACTAACTAAGAAGTTTTATTAACACATTCTGGTCCACCACACTTTTCATATTGCTCATACGTCATACATATTGCTAGTGGACCTTCCAGGACCTTCCTCGGCATTACATTTGCGCTAAAAGTGAACCCTTGAGGAGGGTTCCTGGCATTAGGTTAAAAACCATGAAAAATACGCTAGTACGTCGTAAAATAGGAGTTTGCTTCTTTCATGACGGTGTATTTTCCAAGAAAAACCTATATTTAAAGTGAGCCCTCCACGATTGCACCCGGCAAGGCGAATGCGACTACAGGGTGCCCTCCTGAAGCCCGGCACTCAGTTTGAACGTGTTTATTTCAAAGTCAAAAAACTTTGACTCATATTTCAAATAGACCAGATTTCAGGCACTTTTAAAACGTCAACGACTAGGTGCAAGGTTCCAAAAGGTAGGTTCCATGGAGAAGAGTCGACAAGAAGCTCCATGAATTAATTAATAAGTGTGAGTAGCGCGAAAATAAGCGACTGCCATTGGTTGTTCGATCAGGTACATCGATGTAACTTCTTAGTTTGTCGTACTGTACTATTAGTCATTAGCATTACGTTAACACCTGGTACCTACATAGAAAAAATCATTAAGGCCTAGTTAGCAACCAAATTGAGCCATAAAAATGTATAGCAGCACCGTAGTACAGTCGGCAGTAAACCGTTCATTGGCAATTAATTTAATTGGCAGTTAATTGTACTTTTTTTCCTAAGTACTGAGATTTGACAGTCGCCGTTATGGCCCGCGTTGGTCGTGTGTTACTGTTACTTCTATCATGTTTTTTTACATTGACTGTAAGTACAAGTGCATAAAAAAACCCTCTACCCTAGCGAGTCGAGGATATTTTGAAGGATTCACCTCAAAAACTAGGTTCTCACAAAGTAATTCTGTTAATCTGATGCTTGACATTCTAGCAATCGTATATTATATCCAATCACCCATGCTGCCGGGAGCCCAGCGAGAATCTGACGCTGGCGATGGTCATAGACGCGTACGAGATCTACGGGCACGACCCTACGGACAAGCTGGACCATCTGGCTCACTACCAGATAGAAATGATGAAAATCAAACGCGCTCCTGATCAGGTAAAGTAGATAACCCGAACGAAGCGCTTTGATTCCACTTTGAAAACCGCCAAACAGTGGAATGCGCTGCCCGAGTGGGTGTTCCCCGACAACTACAATCTGGGTGTCTTCAAGTCACGAGTGAATCGGTTTCTTCTGGGCAAGCGTGCTCCATCGTAGACCGCATCATCGCTTAACATCAGGCGAGATGGCGGTCTAACGCAGGCCTACCAAATAAAAAAAAAGAAGTCTCCCCGATTCAGAATTTCGATAAGTACTTGTCGACCGATTCGATTTGTTATCTCGTTTCGTCTACGATTCTCGTGATGAGAGCAAAAGAGATAGCTTACCAAATCGTTTGACGTCTGACTAATCGAAAAGGTTCTGAATCGGGGGGCTAGTTGGGTTTGACCAGCTTTACTGCGAGAGCACAAACTAAGATGTACCAACTATTTATCTATGTGTCTCATCAGGGTAATCGAGCAGGGACAGTAGTCGGCAGGTACACACAGCCTGCAGGTATAGTATCGTGACGACATTGTCGAATCCAACATTTTTTCTTGTGTTATATGACAAATTCCGTGACAGTTGTCTTGTCAGCCTAGTTAAGTACTACGTGTTAGGTTTGCTGACGGACGCATAAAGATCGCAGTTTTCAATAAAGTATGTATTTACCTACCATTTCGAAAACTTGAGAGTATTTTTATTTCACGAAGACGCGTCTTCATCAGACAAAAATACATCTAGGTACACTAATATTACAAAGATGTAAAGTTTGTAAGTTTGGATGTAGGAGGTAATCTCCGAACCTAATCATCCGATTTCAAAAAATTCTTGAATCCATATTTGGAATGGACCTTCAAGATGGACATTGGCTATCTTGAATAATAATATCTTCAAAATAATCACATTATTTTGAAACTAATACCGTCACATATTTTTGCTTTGGGAAGTTGTCAATTTGATATAATGCATAAGAACGATCAGATGTTTGTGCTGCGTTCGTGCAGACAGATATTATTGAACTCGTTCCTGGGACAGATATAATTGCCAATGTGCCTATTGTAATATATTTATGCTCGTGACTGTATACGAGATAAATTATTTTTTTACTATGGCGTTAATATAGAAGAAGGTGGCAGTGTTAATTAATCCTCCGCTATATAAAATAAGTAGGTATTGCATTGGCCCAGCTGTGCCGGGCCGCGCCCTCCTCGCTCAGTGTGACGTCGTCATACTGGCCTATTCATTACAGCCGTCCCTGCACTGCTTCTATGTAGCGCAGCCTTTATTCATAACATCGGGAAGTAGAATATAGATTCCTACTTGATATAAATTATGTGTTTTCAGTACATAATAAACGAGCATGTCCACATTGCAACGGATCACCTGGCGAGATTCACTCATATGCACGTAAAAGAATTAAAGGTAGGTGTGTTATACTGAACTATCTATTTATAATGTCTATTTCTTGTAAGGTTAGCCATGAGGCGAAGTCTAACGAAGACACACAACGTTACAAAATAGCAAAAGTGTAAAAAGACTCGCACATAATCGCCTATCTTTTAGAAACTAAAGAACTTTCAATAAAAACATTTTCTTTTTTATTCCGGACACATCGCAAACTTCGAAACTCTCGGGTATATTTAACTTTTGGTAGAAATGTTTATTTAGGATACGTTTTGCTTAGGTATTTTCTCGCTCCTATCTAAAATGAAGTAGGCAGCACTCCCTCCCTTATTGGTCCAAGTTTATCAATGGTAGTTTAGGAGATCTACGAAGAGTATTATAGACAGATTGACAGCACCAGGAAGCGTAGTCAATCATGAAATTATCCCTGCGACGAAAAGAATCCAGCAACAAACGATATTATACTAGAGATAATGACATAATCACCATATATTGTGGAAAGATTGGTAGGTAGTTACTGCTAGTCGTCCGACTATCTTGACACCGATAATTCAGCCCTCATCAAGCCGTCTCCCTCCCAATTTTCCACCAGCAACGCCCTAAGCCGAGGTCCGAGACTCACTAGAAGTGGGTGACATCTAGTGGGACTCGGACCTCGGCTCAGTGCTGTTGTTGCTAGTAGTCATGATATTAGTGTATTATAAGTAGGCCCGTCGCGACGTCCCATCGCCGCCGGTCACGATCCACCGAGCCCTCCCGTCGTAGAACCGGTCGTCTCTTCAGACTCCGCAGTCACACCGATAATTCAGCTCTCATCAAGCTGTCTCCGCCCCCCCCCCCCAAGCCCCCGCCAGCAACGCCCTAAGCCGAGGTCCGAGTCCCACTAGGGGTCGCACTTAGTGCTGTTGTTGCAGGTAGTCATGATGTTAGTGTAGTATAAGTACACACATCAAAAGTGTCTAGGGATCAACATATATTTTTGCAATAACTTTTCTCCTGATTGATATTAATTAAAATTTTCTTTAAGGATTCATCAAATAAAGTGTTTTCGTTTGTCACAGTAACGATAAACCAAGTCACCTTTGCATTAATAAAGAAATTTGCCATTTTCCTAATAAAGGGATTTTTGACATTTGAACCACTAACACAAAAGTTCGAAAAAAAGACTGAAATAACAGTTTTCTTTAAAATTTTATTGGGTAACTTAAACAATTAATAATCCGTGTTTCTACCGCGAACACTAACAACACAAGAACATCGGTTTGGCATACTCAAAATGAGTTCATCCAAATCACGCTGTAGAATGGCCGCCCATGTTCGTTGCAACAACAAAAAAAGGTCTTCTTGCGACTGGATACCCTCCATATTCGGCAGAGCTCTTCTCTGTAGCATATCCCATGCATGCTCAATCGGGTTCAAGTCTGGCGACTGAGCAGGCCAGGGCAGGACATTGATGTTAGCTGCGGCGAGAGTCTGTCTTACAACTCTTGCGGTGTGCGGTCGTGCATTATCATGCATTAACTGAAATAAGGGACCGATTTGCGCTTGTAGAGGAACGATGACGTCTGATACAATCGTCTCAGCATAAATTTGAGCGTTGAGGTTGCCTCTGATCCAAATCAACTCAGTTCTTCCGCCGATCCAAATACCCGCCCATACCATGATGGTTCCACCACTATAAGGATGGACTTCCTGGCAGGATTTTAATCGCTGTTGGCGTCCAGGGGTTCTCCAGTGTCGTATACGTCTTGTATCCGGTCTCATACCAAAACGAGACTCATCAGAAAAGCACACGAAACGCCATTGTTCTTCTGCCCAATTTCTGTGTCCAAGAGCCCATTGATATCGAATCCTACGATTGTGCATTGCTATAGGTGGTACCCGTAGCGGTCTTCGGGAATGAAGGTTCACTTCATGCAAGCGGTTTCTGACTGTTTGGTCGCTAATTAAGTTCCCTGAAGAGTGATGAAGCCTCACGGCTAACATCATGGCGGTTATTGTTGGAGCTCTTCGAGTTAAGATTTGAATGTATCGGTCTTGTCTCCGTGTGGTGCAGCGATACCGTCCTCCATGGCGCTCAGCCACGGTACCAGTGCTTCGGTAACGTGTCCAAAGTCGACTGATAACACTCTGACTTGTATTCAGAGCTAAAGCCACAGTACGTTGCCGGGAACCAGCTTCTATCATTCCCACGGCTCTGAGCATTTCTTCCCTGCTTAAATGACGTCGCCGCTCCATAATAACGTTGGTTTTAATCAGTAGTAGGGAAACAGTAGCACTAATAATGTCTTCAATGCGTTGTATGTTTTTATAGGGAAAATATTGACAGCTGATTTTCATCTTTTACTCGAATTTGATTCACAGTTCCTGATTCAAATTATGAAATGCACCAAAAAGGATCCATATAAATTTATAAAATCATAAATTTATTACAAAGCCACATCTCAATCTCAAGAAATCCGCATAAAAATGCTTGATCCCTAGACACTTTTGATGTGTGTAGTTAGCTTAGGTTAAGTATTTTATTTCTCCCCCATTGGCTGGAGACCCTACAGGTCTCGCTAATAACTGCCCGGTTACGTAGAAATAGCCCACAGGAAATATCTAAAAGAACCCAAACAGAAAAAAAGTCCGATTTTCTCTCATAAAAAACTCTTGTTTCGCGACACTGGCAGGATGAGACGGTAGTGTTTATTACGCAGAGACTATACGACGCTTGTTTCCATATATTTTCGAGTCGGAATCATGTCCCTGGTTCTAAAGAATCTGGCAACAGGAGTTGAATCAAGCCTTCGTTAGTCCGGTTAGTCCGGTAGGCTAGTTCACGTAATTTCATGATGCACCAATAAAGTTGCAGCGGCTCGCTGTAGTTAAGTTCACGCGAGCGTATCTGATAGCGATCGTCTATTATGAGTTTCGTATGAAAAGCGTTGTTTCTATCGAAACTTAACTGCTCTGCAACTGCACTGCAACTGAACTTCTTTATCAGGCCCCGGGTCTACGTCGGTGATCAAAATTCGTTGCATTACTTCCAGGTGCTATTAATAGCGTTAGACGACGCGATAGACAACATGCTGACGATGTACGACAATCATAACGCGATCAAGACTGAAAGGGTGGCTACTTATAACACGGCGTCAGGGGGCGCAGTGCCCTCGGAATTTTATATGAGTCAAGGTACTTAAGATTTCAAAAAGGATTCTTTCTTGTATGCTTTCTTAGCGGGGCCACACATTATAAGAAAGGAGAACGATCAAAAATGTATGGGGCGTGTCCCCACCCAACAATAACGGCAAAACTGATGTCGTTAGAAAGCTTCACACAGTGTTTTGGACTAAATGCCCATAGTAATAAATGATAGTCATGAAGAGAGCTTTCTAACGACATATGTCTTGTTGTTATTGCTGGGTGGGGGGACATTTTGGTCGTCCTCCTTTCTGAAGCGTACGCGAAGGCCCTCTGCACATTTTGTTCTGGAGTCAGCAGATATCCGGATCCGGCAAATTCTGACAGTGTGCGGGGTCTAGTACAAAATGTATGAGCAGAGTGCCTTACGGCGCGCCTCAGTTTTTTTTTTGTTGGAATTTTCTTATAATGTGCGGCCTGTCGTTATCAGAATTTCCCTCTGCTTCTGTTTTCACTTCGATTACACATCCGCTCCGCACAAAAAAGACAGATCCAGAAGTATCGTGTCACCAATAGACCGAAACATTCAGGGATCAACAGGCTAAATGCTAAGTAGGTCAATCGAAGTCTTTTACAAACTATTTACGACGAATTCAACAAGGATACTTTTACATAACATGACGCCTACGAACCGTTTGGCACCCACATGTCGCCGTTATGTTAAGTCCCATGTAATAGGGCCCTATTACCATCAACCGGGCACAAATCCACCTCGGGGTGCTACTGAGAAATTTCACACGGAAAAACCCAATAACACTCTACCCGGCCGGGGGATCGGACCAAGGACTTCACGCTCAGCAGTCGCGCTTACGACTGCTAGACCAACGAGGCAGTGAGGCGAGGATACAAAAGGGTCAATTCCACTAGCTAGTTAAACTGCGCAATTCATTGAAGTAAGTTTTGTTAAAACCTTAAGCTTGTGGCAAGTCAAGCAAGTCGGTAAAACTTCCAGAAGTTGACTTGTTGCAAGTGTGTGCAATGTAAAAGTCGATTGCAGTTGACATTTGTGCAATATAACTTGCTAGTAGATTCAGCGCTAAAAATATCACCTAATTTATCAACAAAAGACTTATTCCAGAATATTACTGCGGCAAAAACGTGTACATCTTCGTTTCGGAGCTATACAACGACATCTACAGCATGGGCAGAGGGTTCACACCTTACTGCAAAGGAAGAGCCTTCCACTTCTTGGGATTCGTGCATTCCATGGACGACAACCGATACTTTTTGGAAGAAGACCCCAATGTAGTGTTCTCTACGGATAACTTCGTTCACGGATTGGAGTGCACTATCGGGATTTGTATATTCAGGTACTCACTTACAATGAATTTAAAAAGGGAGGGAATCTTTATGTGTAGGATATAAGAAGAAGCGTACTACATGTACAGTTAACAGAAAAAGTTGATGACTGTTTGATGACTCCTCCTTTTTGAAGTCGGTTAAAAATACTCAATACTAATACCTCTCCCTTACCCATTGGGGAGAACAGGCATGGTGTTTTGTTATGTTAATTAATTTGTAATTTATACTTGATAATTTGTTTAAATACAATTTTTTTTCTGCAGTTACCTGTGGCATGCCAAATGGTACCAAATTGTATGTTACATAATTATGATTATTTTACATCTATGTATTTTCTACCCATATTTGCAAATAAATTATTTGAAATTGAATTTATTATCTTGTATCTCTTTGGACATCACGGCTCATCTTCCGTGCGAAAGATGTCCGGTCCTTTGGAAGGCATACACGGGGACACAGGTCCAACGCGCAGAGGCCCCTTTGAGAGCTTTAATCTAAAATGGGGTGGGGCACCAACCCGGGACTATCCACGGCTGCACTATTGGAGTACAGTCATGGACCGTCCCGGGTGGGTGCAAGACTATTGTAAAATATGGTGAAAAATATCTGGTCTATGGGATGGGGTGTTAGGTGGACTAGATAACTTCTATTGCCGGAAGAAAACGGCGTCTGCCTTTCAAGATTTAAAATTGAAGTGTTGGCAGACGGTGACTCGCCAGCTCACTAGCTGGGCCCCCTGAAAAGCCGCCAGTACATAGGCGAAGGGGGCAACAGACGTGTGAGCGGCTAGAGGTGTAGAGAGGTGTGGCCCCGGTTTCGCCGTAGCGGGTCTAAGAGACCCGGAGTGGGTTTCCCCGCTATTACGCCTTTAGACACTTCCACCCCCGAGCATATAGCTCTGGCGGCCCCCCTCTGGCCGGCCGATAAAGGCAAGCCAGAGTTGAGAGTCCTGCGGGCACTCTTGGGCTTCCACCCCAGCCAGCCAATAAAGGCAACCTGGAGACGAGGCCCTGACCGACTCTCTGAGGCAATAAGGTACGCAGTGTCGCCACTCACCAACAGCTCGCCACAAGCTGCCCTGCGGTTTGTAAGCTTTTCAGTAGACCTCATGATACATTTTTTATTATATGATGGGGTTGTAGAAAGCTAGTCTAATGTACCCTCCGGTTTTACGTTAATCTCATGATGAGGTAACGCCTTTCCCAGAGGGGTTTATTATTATTAAAATGTACAAATAACTATTATATGCAGTCGAATTCAATAATGAATTCAAAGTTACAAATAAATCTTAAACTTTTTCTGTTGACTGTATCTATATTATCTTTCTATTCGGATGGACTTCAGCCCAACAGTGGACGGGATGGATGGGATCTCGCTCCATCCTAAAACTTGCCTCGGGCCGGCACTGTTCTGACAGTACCTACCTAGGTATTTCGTTTCGTTCCAGGTTTCCATTCAAGAAGAACTTACAGCACATTCGCGACGTGTCTACTCTCCCGAAGGCTATTGTCAAGTGTGGCACAGAGATGTACAAATTGCCGCCGTTGACCGCTACCTCCTGCATTATCACGTCCGGTTCTTTCATATTAGACTTCAACATACAAGGCGTCCGGTTGAGGCATTATGATTATATGCTGGTACGTTTTCTAATCTCATATTATGGTTTGGCTTCACGCTGACACTCTTACTTATAAACGATGGTTAAAGGTTATTTAACT
This sequence comes from Amphipyra tragopoginis, assembly GCA_905220435.1. Classification (NCBI taxonomy): domain Eukaryota; kingdom Metazoa; phylum Arthropoda; class Insecta; order Lepidoptera; family Noctuidae; genus Amphipyra; species Amphipyra tragopoginis. Next base: position 12,297,248 of record HG992011.1, read on the forward strand.
AAAATGGCTCTTAAGTCTATTGCAATCTCTAATCTTATGTGAATTAATTCTAATTTGCACAAGACCTTTAAGCATGTACGTTAAAACGGCAACACGTTTGCGCAAACGGTACCTACCTATTGTTATTAGTGTCGTATCTATGGATGGCCGAGTTATCCTTGTTTCATAAAAATAAATTGAGAAATTATCACTTCCCAAACAATTTTCCGCATAATTTTTCCGCATCATTTGAGTGTTTTCGTTATTCCAGTTACATGTTGTATAGTTGTTTATTTGATAGGTAGTGTGTGTTCATGGATCTTCTAATATTTGGCAATAACTTGCATCTTTTCAGTTATTGCCAAACGGTCAGGCTTACTACACTAAAGAGAAGTTCGCTCCGATGTTCTGTGACCACCACGTCTGTGAGTGGAACTACACCAACTTTTATGGCGGTAAGTTCACTATGACACAGTAGATATACAGGGTGAAATTGCAAACACTCGACAAACCGAAATGGGAGATTGTACTCATCACTATGAACAACTTTTACTATGAGAACAAACCTGAAATCGTGAAAAAAAACAGTTGTTCCCTACATTTTGACGAGTTATGCGAACATAAATGTATGGAACAGCTGTTTTTTTTTTCGCGATATCTGTTTTGGTCCCATAGTAAAAGTTGTTCATAGTGATGAGTACAATCTCCCATTTCGGTTTGTCGAGTGTTTACAATTTCACCCTGTATAAGCTAAAGCAGTAGGTACAGTCAGCAACAAAAGTAGCTGAACATTAGAGTTTTTAAACTTGGCATTAATTAGAAAACTACTTGTTTTAAAACAAAAAGTTTAATAGATACCTAGAGCTGCTAGATACAGCTCTAAGTATATCCTAAAGTTTTTGTTTCCTATCAATTAGTTATCTAATTAATGCAAAGTTTAAAAACTCAAATGTTCAGCTACTTCGGTTGCTGACCGTACCTCAACTTACTATAATCGCCTGAATTGAAACACTCACACAGACACACACTGTACACTGAGTAGTTTTTTGTTTTTGTATGTGACTGTATTCCGAACTTAGAAGTCTGTCTACATTTTTTGCTGCGTTTTTTTTATTTTATATTATATGTATAGATTAGAATGTTTCTACCAGAAGATACTTAGCTTACCTACGTGTGAGACTTTATTTTACTTCCACAGGACCATTTATAATCCCGGGCGACCCCGGCATCGGTCTGTCGCCAGTGCCTCCGTTTATCGAGCAGCAGACGGAACCTCCCACCGCCACCACGGATCCTTCCAATAATGGTGTCGACGCGAACATCACTTGTGAGTTAATAATTATCTAATTTTATGCGCTTATATATTACCTACAGGTAAGGCTGACAGAATGTTTTGAAACATTTTAATTCAAAATGGGGTGCGATAATAACCAGGAATTGTAAGACTGAAGAAATCTTAGTTTACTCTTGAGTACGTTTTGGTGAGGGTGGTAGAAACTAAAATGACGCGCTCCTCCATAGCATTTGCGCTAAAATAGAATTACCTATAGATGGAAAGTAATTATTTTATACGGTCCCTAACTCATTTGTAGCAAGTTTCTAGCAAAGAAATTAGTTTAGTGAATTCTTATTCACTAAACTAAGTTCTTTGCTAGAAACTTGTGTTCTTACATCATAAGTACCTAGTTCTTACTCATTATACTAGTTCGTGTCCAAACGGTCGACGAGTCAACATCTCCTGGGAATGCTCCGTGGCGAAACACGTATTGGTTTGGGTTGCATGTTGCATTTTTTCACACCTGCATGTGCAAATTATATTTGTAGGCCCCAAACGGGGATGGGTGGAGCTGCATCCAAACTAGAGATGTAGGTAGTTTGTCGGAATTAAAGCTATAATTTGCGTATTTGTATGACATGGATTTCCGCAAAGTAACGCCAGATTCCATTATTTAAGAACTAAGAAGTATAGGTATACAGGGAGACCCAAAAAGTAGCGTCAAGCGGGAAATCCAGAGGTGGAGCCCCTTAGAGGTACCCGAATAACCCCCACGTATGTTCTGCGATTTTTTGTAGTTTTCGAGTTACGATTTCTTTTCATGTTTTAACCAAACTCTGACTTTAATGACATTTTTGATCATAGTGACGGTTTTTTTTTCTAAATTAGATGAATAGTAAATCTAATTTAACAAAAACAACACGCATTTGCCTCAACCGTTCATGATAATTATTATGATAAAAAATTACTCTAAACTCGAAAACTAAAAAAAAATGCGAAACACACATGGGGGTGATTCGGGTACCTCTAAGGATGCTCTACCTCTGGACTTCCGGTTGAAACAATTTTTTTGGACAACTTGTATAAGCAAGCAATACGAGCCAAGTACAGTCGAGTTCATTAATATATTGGCCCTTCCAGGCTTCAAAAATATATGAACGTTAAAAATGTTCATAATATTGTGACAACTCTAAGCATCATTAAATTGTAGTCAAGATTTAGATTCATTAATATGTGACTGCTTTTTTTTCAGTAACATGTATAGCCAAAGGCACAAGACTGTGAAAAAGCAGTCACATATTAATGAATCTAAATCTTGACCACAATTTAATGATGCTTAGAGTTGTCACAATATTAGGAACTTTTTTAACGTTCATATATTTTTGAAGCCTGGAAGGGCCAATATATTAATGAACTCGACTGTACAATAAGTATGTTCGCAGACACGCTGGACGGCTGTTGGTACATGTTCCCGCCCAACTACGGCTCAATTGCCGGCATCAGCTATATGGACCCGCTCACTGTCAACGAGTATCGATTCACTTGCCAAGGATCTGGGAATAAGGTTGGTACAAACGTCTTAAGATCTGTCATAGACGCTTTGCCTTCTACGATTGGTGGTAGGATCTATACGAACCGCTTGGTTAGCTACCAGTGGTAGCCTACCCCCCAGGGCGTCGCGACGCACAGTTAGGGAAGCCCTGCTCTAGAGGATGAGCAGCAGCGTTCTCTGAGTTCTTTAACAACCATACTGCGATTGCCAACCCGCCTGCCAAGCGTGGCGATTACGGCAAACCCCCCCTTTTGGGGTAGGCCTATGTCCAGTAGTGGACGTCTTTCGGCTGAATGATGATGATGATTGGAATTCAATGAAGGATGTGTCTAATGGCAGTGAAGTCCTTTACTATGAGTTACAATGTTAAAAATTCCAGCTGAATACAGTCAGAGTAGAGTGCAAAACATTAATCTGGAACATAATTCAAACTGCATCTAATTTCAACTATGCCACATGACTTCAATTCCATTTTTACAAGGAAATGTGAAGGCGTGAACAGACTTATAACGCTCCATTTCGCCAAATTTCATCTTGTGACGCCACATTTCGTCATTTGGCCAATGAACACGCGTGGGGTGGCGTCGGGTGTTACAAGTGTGCTGCGGCCTTTATTCTGCTTCTTTTTAATAAGTTTAATTGACTTGTTTTTTTTCCAGGGTCTATACTGGTATCCGCAGTGGATGGGTGCTGCGCCGCACCACCCGTACCCGTCGGCGTCCGACACGGCGGCGTCCATGTCGCATTCTTCGGACCCGGTGTTCTACCCGCACCAGCAAGGAAACCCGCCTGCCCACCTCGTGTTGCCAGAAGGACGTTGAATATATGCTTAATTTGCATACTCTGTTTGTTGTCTCTTTTTCTTAAATCACCTCAATAATAGTCTACAGTACCTACATCGCATCGGCAAACTTCGTAAAACCGATCACTTCCGAACTGAATGGGATTTCAAGACGACGAATGTTTATTAGTACTGCAGAAAAATGTTCTTTAGGCTGTCGCAATAAGTGTGAGTGACGAACTGAGCCACTGCCATTGGTTGTTTGATCAGGTACATCGATATATCATTAGTTGTGTTGTGCTGTACCTATTTCACCTATTTCATTGGATTTTATTTAAAAACAGGACAATCGAGATTAAACTAAGCTAAAGCCAAGTATGTGAAGAGTGATAGTTATTTCTAAAGAGCAGTAAAAACTATTGAAAGTAGGTACTGCCCAGGTTAACCCTTGCAAAAGCCCGTTTAACTTTTGGAAAGTATCATGAAAATAGTGAAATGGACTGATCTAGGCAAAACGTTGAAGAAAAAAAAACTCTGGTCTCGATAGCGTGTGTAGTCCGCCAACCCGAGCCAGCCCCCTGATTCAGAACGCTTTGGTTTACTATCTTCTTTACTCTCGTTGCGAGAATCGTAGACAGAACGAGATAACAAACCGAATCGGTCGACAACTGCTTATCGAAAAGGTTTTTTTAGGTTAAAAACCGTGAAAAATACGCTAATACGTCGTAAAATAGGTGTTTGCTTGTTTCATGACGGTGTATTTTCCAAGAAAACCTACATTTAAAATGAGCCTTCCACAAGGGCACATGGCACGGCGAATGCGACTACAGGGTGCCCTCCTGAAGGGCACCGGGCACTGAACGTGTTAAAATGCGTATAACGAACAAAGCGAGCACTTGCTTGCAATAAAACTTGATTTGGCGCTTAAGCGCAGTGATCTGCTACCCGATTCAGAACCTTTTCGACAAGCAGTTGACGTGGAGATTCTCATAGTAACGTATTTATTAATAATCCGACTCCTCCACTGGAGAAGTCGGATTATTAATAAATAAGTTACTATGGAAATGGTTGACCTGTCAAAATCAAAGTCACAGCGATTACAGTCCGCGAGGCCTAAGCTGAGCTTTGCATTTGTGTGAGTGCACACAGAATCGATTGCCAAAAAAACTGGTTTAAACCAAGCAAGCAAAGGACGCGTCTGCATTCATTCTCACACAAATGCAAAGCTCAGCTTAGGCCTCGTGGACTGTACGGGTGTTTTGCTAGGATGCTGGTTAATTGAACCGTTCTGAATCAGGAGGCTGTTGGTTTCACGTATATTATAGTGTCTGGACTGTGACGGTGAATGTAGCAAATAAAACAAACTGCCTACAATTTTTAATAACTTTTATTCATATTCATAATAATCATAATTTACACAAACATAACGATACCTAGAGTCAACTCATTTAGTTGAGAGTTTTAACCTAAATATATTTAAAATAAATGTCGAGTAAAATGTAAGATAACTTTATTGCACTAAATTTTAATATTTATTAAACCAAACATTTTAAAGTACGGTTGCTGAAATAAATTTGACTTACTACCTTACTTGAGACTTCAATTCCAATTTTCTACCAAATCATGTACAAAATTAATTTTAAGCTACAATTTGATGTCCAATGTACCATTTTGTAAACAATACATCAATCACAGTAGCTAATTAACAACAATGAACATCAAAATGAGCCAATATTGATAATTCATTTTTAACTTTATGGCTTACGAAATTAGAGTTCAAAATACAATTTATTGGAATTGGCATCGAGTAAGGGTGAAATAAAAGAATCACACTCGATTGCGCCTAATGTTGCCTAAAAATCGATTATTTGTTATCGAGTATTAATTTTTATATGGCTACAGGCTTGGCTATACAACATAAACACGGCAGACTACAGGCTTATTTATGTAAAAAGTTATAAAAAAAACTGTTAATTCCAATATCGATAGTAATACTATTAATTTTTAAGCTCATAAGGCAGCATTTTATAACCGACAATTTGGTGTATCATTAATTATTACAGTTCGAACAGGTCCGATTTGACGTTTGCATAAAAGGACAAAATAAATGCGTACAGAAGTTGCACGCCTTCGATCTTAAAGAAAGTCGCCTTTTTATTGTTTATCTAAACATAGCGCACCATTGATAAAATGGAACTAAACGCCACGCATTGGAGTAATTGTTACTAGTGTTGACATTACTCCTAGTATTTTGACACAACATGTCAAATCGGACCTATTAGATTGTCACAACTATAATCACTGATTTTTGGCAACACTAGTCACTTTCGGCCCATTCAGTAGGGTAATGTTACCAGCGCACAAAATTATTACTAATATCTACTTAAAACTATTTCAGAGACCTATTTTAGTGGGATATCACACTTCAAATATTATTGTACCACTTGCAAGATTTGTAAGCAATTCGTATAATCGTAGGACAGTAAACTCGCCGGCTAAAAGTTAATCCAAGGGTAGGACATATTTTTTATTAAGAAATAAAATATTTTACATTTTGATTGGTGCTTTTGATTAAATAAACACGTTACAATTTTTATTAGAGAAACGTACATAAAGCACTTGTAATTATGAATGAACTTCTAAATTAAACAATTCAGTTGCACGTATCAAAGCAAATTTACATTTCTATAGTAAAATTTTCGTTATACGGGTTAAAAGCATATTTGGAAGAACATAATCACATAATACATGTATATTTTATTATATACTTTCACAGGCGAGTTTAGGCAGCATAATATGGAATGGTTAAAAAATAAATTCGGTAAAAATAAACTCTTAAAAACCCATGTTAGTTACATAAAAAGGTACTCAAACGAACATTGTCACAGATATAAGACCCTTTTTGGTGGTATTAGTTGACGATGCGAAGTTAAAAGTAAAACCATGTATTCATTTGTAAACAATGTTCCAGATACAAGTTGCCAACAGTTTCTAGAAACAATGTTTCGGAGCTTTTGTTATGAAAAACAGTCAGTAATGTTTACCGCAAAATGAATCAATGTTTCAGAAAAAAATAGATACTTGTTTCTGGTAGTGTTTATAAACAAATGTTTAATAATTAACACGTGGCTTAATAAATGCAAAGGATAGGGAGCTGTCGTTAGGACTCGAGAAATGTGCACTTATACTAGATAATACGCCGTGCTTGTAGACACAATGTTGATAGACATTTTAATTGTAAATCAAAGAGTAAAAATTCTATATTGCGAAACTTTTTATATCAAAACTTCTTGAAGATGAAGTAGTTAAGCCTCTTCCAAAAATGGATGTAATATCCGTAGTCGCCTTAGAGTAACGCCTCAACGTCTCAGTCGGGAGTGGCCAAGCGTCTGTCATTTTTTGCGGGGGTGGGGTTAACACACATATGCATTCTACGACATTCACACATTAAAAATAAAACAAAATTAGGCCCCATTTGACACGAACTGTCAGATGGGGCTTAAGCGAGATGACAGATGGGAAATGTTCCTCAATGGCGATATTACACGGTTCGGTTCAACCAAATTGATTCACTTTGGTTGAAAGGTGTAAAAATGAAAGCATATGCTATTGATCAATGATATTAAATGATTCACCTTTTACATGGGTCAATTTGGTTGCTTCATCCAAATTGAAAGGCAGAGGTGAACCGTGTAATATCACCGTAACGCCACTCCCGATTACGTCAATCGCGTTGCTCTAAGGCAGGGGTTTCCTAACTACGGCCCTGGACCAGATTGGTAGTGCCCATCAAGACTACAGTATGTAGTAAGACGAAAGAACTAGGTCTTGACCCCTTGGGATGTAGTGGAGGAGTCAGTGTGGCCCTTAAGCTAAATAGTTTGGAGAGCTCTGCTCTAAGATATTCGCCGTGATAGGTCAACATGTTGAGCGATAGGAATTGTGCGGTTCTTGGTCATATTTTTGGACCTCTACAAGTTATTTTAAAACATCTATCACTATTTGTGTCTACATCACACATTATGTATTATTATTAAAATATATCTATTTTACATCATGGTCAGTCCTCACACTACGGTTTAGCAGCCGGATTCAAGATCGCATAGTCGTCAATAAATTTTACATTTGCTTATTGATATTTATTGCAAGATGATTTTGACAGCAGAGTTGTTAGTATAATACTTTATACGATGGAATATTTGGATGGATATTTAAGTGGATAGTTCGACCATATTGGAATTGTAAAGTAGCCGATTCGAAAGATCTTCTGCTGCATCGGTTTAACCCTTTATACGGCAGAAATGAAATTTGTACAGCGCTTGTAACCACCACACTTGTCTGACTTTAATGTCGTAACTATTGTAAGAATGATCACCTTTAAGCCGGGTCCGCTGCGCCGTGTTTTCGTGTTTGCAAACAGGATAACATTGTTTGCTAACCGAATAGGGGCGTGGCCTAACAGTTTTGTTAGCAAAAACACAATAACATGTTTGACGAACGGATAACATCCCCCGCGTTCGCCAGAGGGAGGGGAAGTGACGCATTTTGTGTTGGTGCTCACCAGAGGAAGACGCTATCAGTGTTGCGCAGCGGACTGGCTGTTTTGCTAACTTGTTTTGATAAAGCCGCAGCGGACTGGCTGTTTTGATAACATGTTTTGTTAGAAAATTGGCGCTGCGGACCCGGCTTTATCTTAAAATCGCATCGATCTTAAACGGGCACAGCGCACAAACGCGACCACCAACATTAATTTAGTCAACATGATCGCCAGTGACCCCAAGTAATTGTAGTGCCTTAATATAAAATCTGCCCTATATAGGGTTAATCTATGTTCTTTCTCTTTCGCACATTAAAAATAATGTCATACCATAAGCCACGTCAGTTGTCTGGAAGACAGTTCAATCGCGAAGCAACGCTTAGCTATGTAAATGTTTTTTTATGTAAATGTTTGCAACTCCATACTACAAGCAATCCAACTAACCGTCGACATCTTGCAACACATCTTAAGGTATATGATGTAATATTAATTGAAGACTCAACAATCAGTCCGGCATCATTCTTGCATACAGATCTGTCTCAATAATGAAGACAACAATACAGCCTTGCTGATACATTGTAATTAACATGGCTTCAACTTCAACGTGGTTATAGGAAAGACAGCCCGGTTATATTCGTTGCATACAAAATCTGAATTTGTAAACCAAGACTCGAAAGTCACTATAAAATTGTGTGTCTAACCTTCGACTTTTATAGCGCACTAAATACGTAAGGCCTGATTTACACTGGGTAAGTAACCGACTCCAAATTCGAGACAAGTCAATGCTGACCCGATATGTACTTAGTGTAAATTGATCGCGACAGCGCTGTAGTGACTCCAAATCAATTTACATTAGGTAAATATCGGTTCAGCACTGACTTGTCTCGAGTTTGGAGTCAGTTACTTACCCTGTGTAAATCAGGCTTTAGAAACAAAATTATACTATAGAAATTAAATTAAATAATCTAAAAAGTACATCATTTTAACAAAATACGTTTACGTTGCACAGAATTTAAACTAAGGACCATTTTCATACTTGCGTTCATTGCAGACAGCGCGAACTGTCTTGTACCGAGTGGCGCATACGTTCCAAACAAACCCGGCCTCAAAATGCGTTTGCATAAAGTCCCAAGGTAGATTTACTCCGGCCGCACCTTATCAGATCTTTCTGACCACTCACACTGTCAGAATTTGCCGGATCCGGCGACCTGTTATGTTTGCGCACCCTGGTAAGGAAACGCACCAGAGACCAACACACAACGAATCATGGATAATCCATGGCGAGTGCAGGCCAAGGAGTCGCTTCCCACCATTGACGGTCATCTCATTAAACAAGCTCTCCGGCTGTCAAAGCAACAACTGCGTACAGTCACAGCAGCCATCACTGGCCATGGTTCATTTGACAAATACCTCTTTATTATTGGAGTTACAGACAGCCTACTGTGCAGAGCAAGCATGGAGGAGGACTAGACTGCAGCCCACGCGCTACTAAACTGAGGTCGTCACATACAGGGCCAAGTTCTTCGGAAACGCAGGTACTCACCGAGAGATCACCAGCAACATCAAGGGTGCGGCCTTTTTCGAAGAGTTAGGGTGGATCGAGTAACTATACTTACCACCCATCACGCAAAATACGCGCTTAGACGTGGAGTTGCGGACACCAGCCCGTTATACCTTATGTTTGCGCAGAGGTTCTTCGCGAAGGCGTCAGAAATTTTCTGATAATGTGCGGCCGGGCTAAGACTACCTTGGGATTTTATGCAAACCTTACATTTTGAACATTTAATTATCTACTACGAATCTATCCCCATATTACGACTACGCCCAGTTTGAGCTTTCCTTCATATATTTACAAATATTATAGTAGGCGGCCCCTGACCATTCTCGCGAGACACATATACTAATACCAATATGAAAACAGAAATACATATAACAACTTCCACAAATGCCAACTTTAAATAAAGTTTACACAACCAGACAAATATAAATGAAAAGGTCATTAAACAATTTCAGTTGCAATCGAAACCGAGCTTTGGGTCATGGAATCAAGGTTTATAATTTCAAAGCATGTCAATTCATACTAGGATGTTTATGTATAACGAATATTCCCAGGCTGTCAACGCAAAAGCTTTTAGAATGTGCGTTGCTGGCATTACGGAACATTGTGCGTATCACGATATATCATGTAACAGTAATTATGCAATATTGAACTTTGCGTGTACGACATTATGGTTTTAATTTCATGGCGAATTTGTCTCACAATTTTGAACCGTGTGTAGTCGATACAAGACTTAGTATTTCATGGGTTTAGGATTTCTTTCTTGTGAATTTGTAATTGTAGAACAAATTTCGTCTTAGAACGTACAAAACTTAATAATGAATTTTTGTATTGGTATTTAAGACAAATTAAACAATGTCTCCTTTTATGTGATTCAAAAATCTTTTATGAGACATTACAGCACAATATTTCGCGCCGCACAATGTATCCGACTTATATTATCCTTACATTAGTCTATGGCCGGAATCGTTCATGCTTTCTGTTCGACTACGTCTTCAATTTCAAATTCCTTCTCCCAACTCTCATCTGAGTTGGCACTAGCATCGTCTTTAACCTCTTTGTCCCCAAAATAATCTTCAACTAAATTATTTCCACACACGTCAGCTTTCGCCGCCTTTTTCGGTGAACGGCCATTTTTATTTTTAGTCTGTTTGTTATTCATCTTGTCTCTGGTTTGTGCAGTTTTTGTTTTTTTACTGTCTGTGCTCGTTGTTTTGTCTGTGTTATTGTTGGCTAGGTCGCGGGAGGAGGTCTGTTTGGTCATCTTCTTGCCCGCGATTTCTCTCTCGTATTCTTCTAAGAGTAGTGTTTGCTGTTCTTCTGTCAATTCCACGTCGTTTGCGAAGTCTTCTGTACAGAGGTACGATTATTTGGAACGTGATATAACTTATGGGTCTTGTTCACAGTGGCAATCGTTGGCAACACTTGGATTGCGTACTAATGTGGGCGTAAATGGAGAGAAAGAGAGGCCATAATGAGCCACTGACAACAAGAACCATTATATTATGTATCTTAATTATGTTTATAAGAATAAAAAGGATAGTTATTATAAATCGTTATGACTTAGGTTCAAAAATATAAATCTATTGAAAAGATTTGATTCTTGAAGTTACACATCGATTTAGATAATGTATAAACTTAAAACTTATACATATTAAAACAGAAATGTCTATGTATCAGTAATCCGAATTAAGGTAGGGTGTTATGTTCATGTAATTATTGAGTGTATTAAAAAAGGAATATCTGTTCAATTAATTTCACTATAAATCGAGTTAGATGTTTGCGTCTCGAATAGGTTATATCTTAACAAGCAATTATTTACAAATAAAATAATACTTTATATATTTATGGGAATATAAAAACAACATTGAATATATAGGTTTTATTCACCAAAATACAATTTAAAACATTATATAAAGACCAATAGAAACAGGGACGGTTAATATCGATCTTGGCTTACATAAAATCGATTTACATATCGAGTTTGGCGCTCAAAGAATCGATTATAATAATCGATAAAGTTTAACGCTACATCTCTATGTTGACTTACCGTCTTCCCAAGTGACGACGTTGTCCATGTCTGGTGCTACGTAAGGCTCGTCTTCCAAACCTGACAGGACCTTTTTTGGACTCCTGAAATAGTAAAAATTTGGGTTGTTATATTAATCCTAGTTATTTTATACAATGTTTGCGTTCTACCTAGCCTTTTCCCAACTATGTCGGGGTCAGCTTCTAGTCTAACCTGGGGGCCTACTCCCTAAGTCCGTCAACGAAGTTAGTCGCCCGTCCGAAAGTAGCCCGAAACGTAGGAGTGAACAAAACAAGTGTAGACGATAGGAAGGATAAATGATGCATAAATTATTTTGTATTTTTTGGTCGTTCGGTAAACAAACGTGCGCCCAGTGCCGGTACACAGAAAAATGGTTCATAGCCTACGTTGTTTTGGTTCCTAGGTTATAAAACCTCGGTTACCCTGCTTCCCGCAAGTTCCCCTTTGACACCTGGGCGTGCACTTGAAGCCGACCGACCCGTTTACTTCACAAGGAATTAATATAAACAAAATTTTAGCATAGGTCAACATACAATTTGATAACAATAAGAACAAGGTGTATTGTGTCGCTAACAACAAGTGTCAACTTCAACTTTTAGGACGGGCAAAAACACATCGGTACTAGGGACAGCTGTCAAATCGTGTTGTCATTCATTCTTAGTTCGGGCCCCGAAATAATCGTATGTCCGTAGGAGATAGGGAGTAGGAAACACTCGTAACTAAGGCCGAAACCACGGACTTCGTGCTTAGGGAGTAGACTCCCAGAAGCGGCTGAATACCAGTATTTAACGCGGAGCGACTGCCATCAGACTTCCGCAACCCAGTTACTGAGCAATGCCGATATGCTAAGGTTAGACTGGTTGTCAGACTTGGGTTTTTGACTACCCGTAAAAACTGTCCCAGGTATTCGTATGACACCCGGGACCGACGGCTTAACGTGCTCTCCGAGGCACTGAGAAGTCTCGTTGTGTAACGAACGGTTACCCATCAAAATCGTATGATCCGTGCGGTTGTTAATTTGCCACGAGCTCGCCAATTCTTTTGTAGTATAAACATTTACTTTACGCTCGCACTTAATTATAAAGTTCGTTTCTAAGGCGAAACACACACTGTCCCGCGCTACGCTGCGGGGTGCGTGGCGACGGAGCCACGCGTGCAGGTGCGGGAGTGCAGATCTGCATCATCATGCAGATTTCTACGCACAAACGCGCGGAGCTGCAGTATAGTCATGTGGTGGCCTAAAGGTCTCATTTCACAGCAGCTTGTGGTGGTGATAGTACATTGCAGAGCATTGTTTTTTATACTATAAATGGTTATTCATCTAGAACTCATTCAGGATGCTGCAGTTATATTATCTGTTTGGTTTTTGTATTTTTTTTTCTCTGTAATCTATCACTCTGTTCTTTACATTTCATATTTCAAATTGCTTCACGACTTTCGATTTTGAATATAAATCGATCGATATCGAGATCCATTTCGAAATAGTACGTTTAGCTCTGTCAAAATCACGCACGATACTGCAGAACTCGGTGTGCCATAGCTTGCGTCTTGCCCCGCACCCACGCGCGTGTGTGCGTGTTTCTCCGCATGCAGGCGCGTGATCTGCAACACTGCGCGTGAATGCGTTTTCTGAGTGTTGCACTACGCGTGTTTTCTATACAAACACAGATACTTGCAAACAACGTAAGAACACGCACTCCCGCGCTACGCTGCGTGATGCGGTGCAGCGTGCGAATCGCCTAATAGATCAATTAAGCTTCTTAATTTTGTCCGGCTAAGCAGATGAGGTTCTCTGCCAGAGAGGACAGACGCTGCGTCAAAAGTTACAATAAAATTAAGCATACGCCTGAATTAACAAAACCATTCAAGAATAATATTAGGCGGTTATAAAAGTATTGCTCACTGCTCTATGGGTATGGGTGTCTGCATGGGCAGGTGTGCGAGCACGGGGTCGGTGGTGGGCTCCTCTATGGGTTGCTTGCGAGCCGCCGCCGCCAGACGATCTTGTAGCAATGCTACGCGGAACAGGTAGCTGTAGACAAGACAAAAATTAAAAACATTCAGCTTCTATAAAATTAATTGCACGTGGCGAAGCTTAGACGATCTGCTCCCGATTCAGAACCTTTTGGATAAGCAGTTGTCGATCGATTCGGTTTGTTATCTCGCTCCTACAACGATTCTCGTAACGGGAGAAAAAGAGATAGCTTACCGAATCATTCGAAAACGGACTAATCTAATCGTTCTGAATCAGGGGGCTGCCCCGAATTCGTTTCTTATCTCGTTTTGTGTCATACACATATATACGGTCGAAAATTGACTTATTGAAATGGATCTGAATAGGGGGTAAATTCAATGGCAGATAACTAACAAGCTTGCCAGCATACTATAATATGAAAACCAGAAGAAATAAAATAGCCGGAGTGCAATACGGCCGACGTATCTTGGCGAGTCTGAAGTTCGTTGTTTGGCTGCGCAATGAATCTTTTAGAAACGAAATTGTCTACTGCGCAGCTAATCAGCTAACTTCAGACTCGCCAAGATACGTCGGCCGTATTGTAAAATGGCATCTCGTGACGCTGCTGCGCCTTACCGGTACTTGAGGACTGGTTTAGCGGTAGCCAAACTGCTTCCGCTTTCGCAAGGTGGTGATAGAACCTTCCTTTTTAGGAGTGACTTAGTTGACAAAGTTAACCGGTATCGTCTCGCGCGACGATCCGGATCGTCAGTGCCATTGTTTATCTATTGTGCCTATAATTACAGTACTACACAGGTTAAACTCACTGCTCCCAGAAGTCATCGTGTGACACAGCATCAGGCACCAGCTTATCGTACTGCGCCTTCAGAGTGGGACTCGAATCAAGGCGTCTTCCGGCGGAGGAGGGACTGATGAGGCCCGCCTCCGTAATCTCGAGGCTTGCCCGCCATGCTTCAAATTCGGGACTGTAGGCTGGGACTATGAATGTGGCATCTACGCGTTGTAAGGCTTCTAGCTCTTTCTGTGGAGATCAGAAACATATTATTGCTAAAACGAATCAATAAGGAAGGGAGAAAATGTTGACATGGTTGTATAGTTTTAAGAGGCGGCGTTACAATATTTTCTTATTCTTCGCTCTCTTTTGTCTTTCTCTTTTTATTAAACTTTGCCGCTCTCCATGATTTCTCGTTGCATCGTGGGTGGGGTAAAAACAGACACAAATTTTCACATGCACAAACGCCCAGGCCCAGAACAACTATATGTAGGTCATACAAATATTTGTTCCGAATATGTTGTTGTTGAAATATTTGTTTGTTCTTTACGACGATTTCCGTTAAAACTGCGCGATTTTCTGGTGTCAGTTTTAATATGAGTACAGAAGTTGATGTCTGGATACTTGTTAAAAAATTAACGGACTAGCATATCAAAAGGATTTTATGAAATCCCACGAAATAGGGATTTGTTGTTTAACATTTCTCCTATAAGGGAAACTTTAACCACAGAATAAATAGTACAAGTACAGAAGAGGCACTTCTCGCAACAATTAATAGAAATAGCGACTCTTGCTACTAAGCAACAAAGTGCAATTCAGCTCGCATAAGCGCTCAGTGCCTAACTCGATATTCACCTAAACGTTGCCGCTAGGGAATCCAATCAAGTTAATTAACTTGTAGATGGGGTTTCGTTGCCGACATAATACACACGAAAACGAAGCGGACGAGCGGTGACAACCGACTGGCGGAGTGGCGACGGCAATACGCGAAAGTGTAGGCATTTATCGCTGTAGGTACAGCCGAGTGAAGGAAGCCTGCTTTAACCCCCAAGGAAGAGTGAAGAGTCACGTTATAGAGTGGTGTTACAACGTTCCAAAGTATCTGTGTTCAATTGATGTGGTATTTACCTTGTAAGTAGACAGCATGGTGGTGTCTCCTGAAGAAAGGATGACTTCTGTGTCATCCTCGTCATCCGGCTCCGGGTTCAGCACTGTGCTCACCTGACCTGATAATTTACCACACAAATATGTAGAAAGCCTTCCTGTTGGCATGCATTAAATGAAAATAATTTAAAATAGTATCTTACCAATGAAACTACTAAGGCTCTTTTTCATTACATTCGCTGGAGATTCTGGCACATCCAACTGTTGAGGAAATTGCGATTAATTTGTGTCAAAGGCAAAAAATATACTCCCGGACTCGAAATCGAAAAATTCTCGCGCAACTTATTCGATTGTCATTGAATAAAGAACGGTATCAGTATTCCCTTTAAGTATAAAATCTGACGCAGATATCAAGCGTTCATGCGCAGGGATACTGCCTTTACACATAAATATGCACGGTGGTGGGTCGATTTAGGAGTCTGGAAGTGTATTTAGAGTCAGGTAATAGTCAATCCGGAACGGTGATCGGAAAAATGATTAAGGAATTAAAAATTGTGCTCATCACAAACGCCTAGTCTGCCATTAGAAGCGTATCGTAAGAATTTGTAATGTATTTAGATATTTTTGTTAAATAAAAGTATCTAAATTTCTATTTTTAGAGATGAAATTATGTACCATGTACAGTCGCCAAAAAATAGTGTACCAGCCTTACGTCGAATGTCTTTTGCATGTCGTACGAGAACTTTTTTGGCTTGAAAATTACTATTATTGAAATGACGTCAACCTTAGCTATATTTTGATTGCAACGGACATTTTATCAAAGTGGTAAACCATGTTCTTTGCCAGTGTATATTTAATACTTAATCGTATTAATAACGTTTATGGTTCGTGGTAACTGTAGAAGTACTCTGAAACTGACACATCTGGAAGATTGGAATACCTTGAACGTCTTCCCGATGACAGTGGACGTAGTGCTGAACACATGGCTCGCCTCGCTCTTCACCGCGGTACCTATCTCGTCCAGGTCCTTCTTCACCATTGTATACACCTCTGCCGACTGTAACGACAAATACATCGTTTGAATAAAATAAAAGGGAAGAATGTGTAAAGGTATTCTTAATCGCCGTGTGGTTTCTGGCAAATTAATGGGTTGGGTAGAGGTGTAAAGTACACACTCATTTCACCGTTATGTTAAGGTCCCATGTAATAGGGGGCGTGCCTATTGCCATCAACCGGGCACAAATCCAGGGGGTCTACTCCCTAAGCACGAAGTCCGTGGTTTCGGCCTTAGTTACGAGCGTTTCCTACTCCCTATCACCTACGGACATACAATTATTTCGGGGCCCGAACTAAGAATGAATGACAACACGATTTGACAGTTGTCCCTACCACCGATGTGTTTTTGCCCGTTCGAACAGTTGAACTTGACACTTGTTTTGTTCACTCCTACGTTTCGGGCTACTTTCGGACGGGCGACTAACTTCGTTGATGGACTTAGGGAGTAGGCCCCCAGATTCCGGGCTGCTACTGATAAATCCCAAATATAAAAACTCAATAACACTTTATCCGACCTGAGGATCGAACCCAGGACCTCACATTCAGCAGTCGCGCTTGCGACCAACGAAGCAGTCTCAGGGGTCATTTGCAAAAAATAATAACAAAAACGATATGAATACGCAAATCATAAAGTTTTTTTATCTAGTCTACACCAGTTATTACTTAAGTCAAGTAATATTTTATCTAGAAGATAGTTATCACAAAATATGGCAATATACACACAGATAAATTATTGTTTACAATGCTGGCCTACATAGATTATATAAAACGTATACGTATAGTAAATCTAAACTGAGACAAAAACAAAACTCATATTACCTACACTAAATTAATTCACTATTTAATATTTATTAATTTAGTTCTTTTTTGTTTGTTTTTTTCAGTTCGTTTTCTTAAATCAGTTAAGTTAGATCTTCATTTTTGTCTGTCAATACAAGGAGTAAACGAATTTGTGTGTGTGTGTAATTCCTTTAACCACATGATCTACTACTGGTGTAGATTGACCCCCATGGGATTTAGGTAGATTAAAAATAAACAAATAATATTTTTCTTGCGTTAGGCGTCAATGATCGCATTTATACCACCTAATAATGAAGAAACAAAACAAAAAAAAAAATGTTGTATTGTTGTATTTTTTTTTTTAATAAAACTTTGCCCCACACTAAGATTTCTCTTGTATCGTGGGTGCGTTTACAGACACAAATCTCACAAACAAACGCCCAGACCCGAAACAACCATCTGTAGGCCATACAAATTTTTGTTCCGTGTGGGAATCGAACCCACGACCCGTAGCGCAGAAGCCAATCGCTTAGCCACTGCACCAAACGTGTCGTATATTATTAAAAAGTTGTATTGATGTAACACATCGATGCCATGGATGAATGAAAGCACGGCGATACGATATCGTTCTTTCCAATCAGTTAACTCGGGGCTCTAAAATGACTCAGAAACAGAACACGTTTATTTATTTTCGAAATAGCCCATTTTGGGTTAATTTGTGTCACTATTAGATCACACGGTTTGAAGGAAATACACGAATTATTTTACACCCTATACATTAGTCCAAGTTTAAAAGATTTTTCGGGGAATGGTTTCGTGGTTTTACCTTAAGATTCTTGTGCGTAATCCTATTTTACTGTTGATTCACACGAGGGTGTTACCACACCAATCGATCGATCGTCGATCGATGGTAGAATGGATTACATTCTACCATCGATCGACGTCGATCAATAGTTTCTACCACACCAATCGATCGATGATCGATCGATTGGTGTGGTAACATCCTAATATATTATGTTGTCGTTTTATGCTATTAAGGCCTGTGGGCAGGGCCGAATTTGAAGGTTTGGGGGCCCTGGGGCAACGAAGAAGAGGAGGCCCGTTGAAATGTTTTAAAAAAATACCTCGTGGATGTGAACTGTTTTCTCTTCGTCAGAAATGGTGTATTTTCTTTTCTTGTCTAATTAATTAAAATACACTCACCGGCATAATTAGCGGAACGCAACAAAAAACCGTGTTTTTTCCATAATTTTGTATTGTACATTAATGTTTTTGTTTAAATATTTTATAATTAGGGTTAAATGCATTAAAAGGACAAATAACCAATAATCATTTAATTGAATTTGGCAATTTAAATGTTTAATTTGCTAAATTATCCGTTTTGTAACTTTCAGCGCATATTTTTTGGAATAATTAATTTGCTATTTTTACTTTTTTGTTTGTTTTATCACCGTTTCTATACTGCTAGGGTCTTTATCAGTATTATGACATGTTTTTCCATCCAATTTTTTAATCCATTATCTTTTCTTAAGGCAAACTGTCCCAATACTCCCATGAAGCACTTTTTAATCCTCTAATGTTTCTGGGTGGCTGGATTTTTTTCTCTAACCCTATTTCCCGTCAAGGCCAAGTTATATTCTATTGAACTCATATCTGCGGGCCACGTTGACCCACCCTGGTGGGTTATTACAACATCTTATATGAAATTGCGGACCACGAATACACAGTCCGGCCACACATAATCGTGCATATTTTCTTTTTCTTGTCTGGTAATTCGTCAAGTGGCATCTCATGAGGTTCTGGGATGTCTATCCTGCAAAAATAAGCAGCCAGTAAGCCTCCTTCAATAATGCCTAGCTCTGTGTGCGATTCAAAACAAATGACATCCCAAACCATTACTGGAGAATTCCAGTATAAGGCACATTCCCGTAAAATTTGACTGTTCAAAGCGATTTTCTTGACGTATCCATATTCTATGCCTCCCATCCAAGAAACGTATATCAAAAAACAGCTTGCCCCTGAGAAAAAATCTCTTTCTAACTCCTTAGTCCGATCTCGGTGTTATTGAGCAAAACTTAATTTCACTACGCGATGACCTACAGCACGTTTTGGACATTTAGCAGTCGCGTTAGACATCAGATTACCTTCAATGAGACGTCGTCTTACTTTCCGCATACTCACAAGCAAAATACGGACCACCTTCAGGATGCTACAGGTCCGAATAGCTGCATTGCGCCAATTTTTCAGAGCCTTAACCGGTTTGAACGGTCATAAACCAATTATCAGAGGCGCTTTTTCCTTGATTTCTGCATTATTCTCATCTTCTAACGAAACATCCTGTCTGCTTGTACCGATGGACATTGCGAGGAATGATTAATATCGATACACCCAGTGCTTAACTTACTGCACGATAGGTTTGACTTTCATCGATCACTAAAACATCCCTCGTAGCTTTTGTCACAGGTAAATTACTTCTTTCAGCCTCTATCTAATGTTTATTCTCTAAATGCAATGAATACACTAAGGCCAAACCACCAGTACTTAAATAAAACAAAGTTCCGATCAAAAACACAAAAGGGCAAAATCTCTGTAAAATCAAAATTGGGCCTAATTTACCTCTAATCGCTAAGGAAATCCAAATTTTTCTTCAACATGCAAGTCCTCATTGAAGGTTCTTTTGAATAAAAAAATCGTTATAGCAATAGCAGTACCATATAATAAAAAAATGTTAAAAATAAAAACGTTCCGCTAATTATGCCGGTGAGTGTATTTTGTGGAGGCCTCTCTCTTGTGGAGGCTCCGGAACTAAAGCACCTGTTGGCCTCCCCTGAATCCGGCCCAACCTGTGGGTATCTAACACATTTAGTTATCAACTGCCGCCCCGTTGCAGATTACTAGACTCCCTAGAGTATGGCTGAAAACTACTTTGTGACAATGGCTTAAAAGCAGTTAAACAATAACCAAGTTAAAATCCAACTCCATAGAAACATCGATTTTACAATCGTATTTAATAATTAATGTTCAAACGTGTTCTCAAGGTAGCGATATAACAAATGTATGATATTACATGTTTTTAACGCGGTGACCTTTATCGTATAAGAGATTTCTATGGCCGATGGAATGTATTAAAAAATATTACAAAAATGTTTACTTAAACTTTTAATAATTGGTGTCAACCTAGCATGCAAGATATTTTTAATGAAAGTAATATAATTCGATGTTTTAGTCTGCGAGATTTGGATTCGAAAAGTTGAAATTCAATTTTTTGTTTTAAATTATTTAAATCATTGCGAAAATATAATCCTCTGAACGGCTCTATAGACAGGTAGAACAAAATTAGAAATCGCCCTTATCAGAAAATACAATCGTCATCTAGAAACGATTATGCAAAAATATGCATTTGACGCTCCAAGGAGTTCACGTTTTTGTTTTTGATCATCAATGCCGTCTTTGTTTATACCACGCAGTTTAAAAATACAAACCTCTTTTTTCTGTGATAAAAACACTTCACACTGAACTGAACTTTGTAAATATACAGCTAGAGTTTATTTTAGTATGTTTGTTGTAAAATTAGCAAAACAGTGATTATCAGACGCGTGTTTGATCTAGCATGAGTCAGTCTGAAATAGTTTCACTGATGTCGGTGACCCTCCTACAGTTATTTCATAGCATATTTTTTAGTATTGAATTGTAAAAAACTGAAATTTTATTAGTTGCCGAATCACCGCGCATGTCGTAAAATTCGCCGGAAAGATAAGCCGGCTTGCGCAGTAATATTATCTGAATAGGCAATATTTTTGGCAACATGTCAAAATATATTGCAATTTGATCAACTGTTATCCCACCCTTATCTTATTGTAACTTTGTTTAACCCGGCTGGTAACTTTGATACCTATTCATTAAGTATGCAACATTTAGGTAGACATAGCATAGTGGTTGGATATCGGCATTGCCCAGTTGCGGAGGTCTGATGGTAGTCGCTCCGTGTAAAATACTGGTATTCAGCCGCATCTGGTTAGACTGGAAGCTGATCTCAACATAATTGGCAAAAGTCTAGGCAGAACAGCCTAGCGGTTGAACGCTTGCTTTCAATGTGGGAGGGTTTAAGTTCGACCGGCCCCCAGATTCAGAACGATTCGATTACTCAGTTGCTGAACGATTCGTAAAGCCATCTCTTTTTCTCTCGTTACGAGAATCGTAGACGGAACGAGATAGCAAACTGAAACGGTCGACAACTTCTTATCGAAAAGGTTCTGAATCAGGGGGTCTACTCCCTAAGCACGAAGTCCGTGATGTCGGCCTTAGTTACGAGCGTTTCCTACTCCCTATCACCTACGGACATACGATTATTTCGGGGCCCGAACTAAGAATAAATTACAACACGATTTGACAGTTGTCCCTACTACCGATGTGTTTTTGACTGTCCGAAAAGTTGAACTTGACACTTGTTTTGTTCACTTCTACGTTTCGGGCTACTTTCGGACGGGCGACTAACATCGTTGACCGACTTAGGGAGTGGGCCCCCAGGGGACAGAAACCTATTTTCGAACTCATGTGCGGTTCAGAATTTGATTATTACTTGCGTTAACGGTGAAGGAACACATGGTGAGGAAATCTGTACAACAGAGAGGCCTTAGAAAGGTTTTCGATGGTATGTGTAGTCCGCCAAACTGCACCAGGCAACCTACAAGCCAATCCTCCTCATTCTCAGTGCCTAGCGGTGGGACAGTAATGGACTGATTATGTTAAGCAACATTTGCATAGTTATGATACGAAACGAACATAATATTTAATAATGTTAAACCTTTGTTGCCAATTCATTTTTATAGTTACACCGTGACTAAACAATGATAGAATTTAACTACTTTTGTTGTGTGTCAATATGGTAGAAAGCTTTAATAACATGTTTGAAGATAACGAGCATTCATTGATTAAACTTGGTTATTAGCGTAGAGTCAAGAGTCTTCCGGGAGAGCTTTGGATAGCAAATCATCTGGGCGTTTCCCTCAATGTTCTTTCTTTTCTAAGTTAAGCCGCATTATGTTGTTTAAAAAAATAATATTACGCCTGTATTTTGTAAGGGCTGGGCAGAGGTTTATAGTAACTCCCTCATTTCGCCTTATGTAATAGAGGGCGAGCTTATTGCCATCAATCGGGCAAAATTTAGACTCCGGGCTGCTACTGATAAATTCCACACGGAAAACCCACTAATACTTTTACCGACTTGGGGATCTAATCTGGACCTCACGCTCAGCAGTCGCGCTGGCGACCGGTATTCCAACGAGAATAGAATAGTTCTTTATTTGCTTAAGTAGACTGCGAGGCAGTCAAGATACGGTTTAATGTTCAACTAAGTACTGTTTGATCTAATAATATCCCAAAACAATCTTCAGCACTAGATTTGAAACAGTGCTCTTGTTTATGAAAACATCACAACTACACGAAAACATATTACTACAAATACAAATTGATAAAACCTTAAACACAGCCACAAATGACACAAATGTATACTTAAAACAAACATGAACGTATTTTCAATGCAGCCTTTATGTACTTAGTGTACAAGACCTTGGACATAAAATTTGAATTTCATAAGGATTTCTTTTGTACGCACTACATAGCATGTAAAATATGTAGTATATAAAATTACATTATAATATATGCTCAAAGTATAAGAATGTCGAGCTGTTGAGTTGACTCATATCGTCTAGGCAGTTAGACTTAATAAAATTGAATACAATATTTTATGGCGTTTGTTAAAACCACACCAACCAATGGCGAACCACTAGGGCCATACGGTAAGTGAGTTTCCTCATAAGCTTCTGTATCCTCTTGTCCGTTGCGCCAGACTACTTCAGTCGATGACAATAGATTAATTAATTGTGTCTAATTAGTGACTGACCATCGCTTAAGTATTAGGTGGGGTGCGAAGGCTCGTAATAGTAGGTCTTTTATAGGATTTCGAATCCAAATGATGCTAACGGGACGCAATAACGAAAAGCCTACGCCCGTCTGTCCGTCTATCTGTTACAGGGCTGTATCTCTGTAATCGTAATAGGTAGCCAATTGAAATTTGCACATAATATGTGTGTTACTATGGCCTCTATCATGGCAACTCTTAAAAATAATAAATCCAAACGGGGTCCGCCATGCTTTGCCAACTTTACAATGCTAACTTTGAAAAAATGCATTTTTTTAACGTTTTTTGGTCCTGCTCTATCTGTAATACAAGCGTGAAACTTGGAATGAATATAGTTCATACTTTATAGTTAAACAAAAAATAAAAAGAAGTAAAACTAGTGGCGGAACTCAAAGTGCGCGACTCCCACTTGCACTTGGTAGGTTTTTCTGATTTCCCTTATGATGACACCTCATCATTTGTAATCCTTACTCCACATATTGTGGTATTATACGAGCAACAATATTGATAAAGCTTGACATTGCACTGCCAGTTAAACGGTTTCTTTATTCGTTAAATGGTTGAATGCGCCCTGATTAGATACGCGACGATTAGTCATGGCGAATAAGTCAGACTAAAGAGAATCAATGCATTATTTCTTTTTTCATGCAGTACATACATGCTATTTAATTTTCGTCTTTGTGTCAATAAGTAGCAAGAGGAAGATTGTTACGTTTCCAGCAAATATATTAGTATAGATGTCGCCACTTTTGCTTGTGCTTTTAGGTTTCACTAGATCATCAGACCGTAAACATAAGTGGAGGCCCATCGCAAAGATTTAAAAAAAGTACCTTGTTAATGTGAACTTTTTTCTCTTTATCAGAATGGGTGTAATATTATACCATAACTAAAAAAAAACACAACTCATAGTGTGGAGTCCCTGGAATTAAAGCCCATGTTACCCTCCCCTTAATCCGGCCCTGTATAACTCTAACACATAACAAATTGAATGAACTAATTTATCCACAAATTAAATGTTTGCCTCAGAATAGGGTATCTAATTAGTCCGTCAGTTAGATTATCAAAAAATATTTGACCCGTATTTTTTCTTTTGTTATGTAAACCAAAATGGACGAAGATACTTACGACATTTTTAAAATTGGCAAAACGTTACAAGCCAGTACAATTTTTGACGTTACTTGTGACGTCAGAAGAAACTCGAGACTGGGGGCTTGCCCTCACTCTCGAGTTTTGATGCGTTTTATCTTTCCAAATATTCATAGATTTAACAAAAGAAAAAATACGTATCCATTATTTTTCAAAACTCTAACTGGCGGACTTAGATTTGCAATTTATTGATGCTGTCAACATGCCTATTCTAGTTATTCCCTTTTCAACATAAGGTGAGTCCTGGGGTTTTTCTACAAAACGTGATCATACAAAGAATATTAAATATTTAAAAAAACAAAACCTGCATAGTATAGCTATTTTAGGGTTTTTGATGATGTCGTTTTATGTTTTTCGATAGCAATCTCCTTACGGGTACAATTTACGAAATGACCGCTCAGGATTCATCTTTCATCGAACAGAGTAGAGTTGTAATTCGGTATGTAAAGTAAAAGTTAACCTATGCTGATTCCAAAACCGTTTCGAGGTTTTAGTTTGGTAAATCTTATTTTGCAATTTTTAGCTCTTAAAATTATAGGATGGTGTTTATTTTAGCAGAAATGCATGAATTCACTAGACATCTAAGTATTTGACCTCTAAGTGACCATCTTCCTTTTTCGTGACGTAGAAAACTCTATGGTATTATACTTGGCGTAGACAAAGAATTGGTTTCTTTGTCTATGGTAACCCCTCCTTACGCGTGACGTCATTACTAGAAAAACTTTAAAAATATATTAAAAAATAACTACCGTGTAGAAAACAAAACTATTCAAATCAGTTTCTTTAAATAGTCTAATATTTAAGAAAAAAATACCAAAAAAAAAACTTTACATACTGAATTGTGTAAACATCCATCCATGCATATTTATGTCAATTAACAAAAGTAGAACATTTTAATGTGGACTATTGCTATTGGGAAGGTTTGTACGAAATTCAATATTGATTGTGGAACAAAAAATATTCTGGTGATGTTGCATTTAAAGGAAAAATAAGGCTTTTCCAGCTTAATTAGTCGCTTTGTTTGGATACATCATTCTCACTGTCGAGGTATTTTTATAAATAGGTATTTACATTCAAACCGTCATCATGTTTGAACACGAAAATAAAACCTAATTTACAGGGAGATTGCAGAGAATTTGGTTATTGTTAAATAGTAAACATTTTCCACAAATAAGTATTTAAAGAAACAAAGTTAAGTAACATAATAATTAATTTACACCAATGAAAACAATTTATTCCTACTTACATTACAAAGTGAATAAACTTGACACAATGTAATGTTAACTTCCTATGAAAACACAAGGGACTGAAGAGGTCATTGTCTTTGTAAAGAGTTTTTGTTATAGAATTTAAAAAAAAACAACTATCTTTGATTAATGTTTACTACAAGGTTAGTCGGAAAGGGGGTACTAATCCGCAGACCACTTCAAGTATCATTGATGACGGTTTTAAAGAATGTGTTAATATTTCAAAATTCGATAATTTTTATTTCCATGTAAAATTATTTTCATTTTAGTTTTTTCAAAAAATTTTCATCCCGATGACATAAAATGTAAACAGCTGATCATAGCTGATGATAGATAGATTTTAGCGTATTTTTTATGTACATAATTTTTGAACAGCTATTTATTAGAGCCACCCGGCACCCGACCCGCATCGCCTCGTCGCTCGGCGTCCACTCGTTGTCAGCAGGTGGTTCACTCGGGACTTGTGTGTTGGCAATGCGCAGCAACGCAAGGTAAGCATGCGAGCAGCGAGTTGTCACCGAGTGGTCAACTCGTCGTCCGCGCGTGGACGGCATACGCCCGAAGCGATCCGGTGACGCTACGGAGTTGATGTAGTGAGCGCACATCCATACAAGTTCATATAAAGAATACTAGCCGCACGAGGCGAGGCGATGCGGGTCGGACGCCAGGTGGCTCTATTGAGCTGTGACCTTTAAACTGCTAGGCTATCACTACTTTCATCAGAAAACTACATCATTCCTCAATAACTGATTTAACTTAACCCTTTACAACAAAGTTTCGTGTCCATTTTGCCCACGTTGGTTGTGTTTAACCGTTTCTATCCATATAAAGGTAACAATTGTCGAATATATCCGACTGGGGCGGTTAAAGGGTTAAACATTAAATAGGACCACAAACTATCGAGATGAACGCATATCTCCTTCACCCTGTTTTCATAAAAATATTTCTAATGTTCATACTTTATGTTCTGTGTATTTATTGTAGTTTAAGGAGACATATAACTCACCTTGGACTTAGCTGAAGATATCCAGGTGTCCCACCAGTTACCGGACTGTTTGTCGTCATGTCTTGGGGTAGAAGCTGCCTCACTGGGACTTGAATCACTAGACCTTTAAAAATAATTACAGGAATGTTAGATAAGTCTGTTGAATTACCCAACTTTTGGAATCAAAGTATTTATGATAATGAATTCCAATAATAAAAAAATCTCACTGAATATAGGGGACGTTTTATTTTTTATGTACACTGGGTAAATGGGAGATACATAAATTGTGACAAATTGTTGAATGGCTTACCATGTCATATAGAAATTTTAAATTTCAATATGAGGTGGTAAGCCAAGCAAGCAGTAAGGTATTCAAGACCGGACAACAAGCCGAACATGCATAAAAATATACAGACTTAATATTTGGTCTACAATAATATAGTTTTTTTCTGAAGATTGCAATGGTGCAAATCTGGACAAAGTTGGTTAAATAAAACGTCCTGTCAAAAACCCGGAGAGTAGGCAATAAAACCCAGACATGTCTGGACAAACAGGGGTATGGTAACCCTATTGTAATGACAAAAGAGGCATATGTTGACTTGATTTAAACTATACCTGCAGGTTTAGGTTCATGGATATTCTGTTATTTGTATTTTGTTAAGCTTTATTTAAGTCTAGGGCCAGATTTAAGGATTTGGTGGCCCTCGGACAACGACGTAGAGGAGGCCCGTTGAAATGTTTTTGAATAAATACCTTGTCAATATGAACTCTTTTTCTCTTTGTCAAAACAGGTGTCAATTGTTTTCTTATTTAAAAATAAAACAAAAACACCTTTCGTGGAGGCTCCTCTCTTGTGGAGGCCCGTGACTAAAGGCCCTGTTGCCCTAATCTGTCCCTGTGTGAGTCTACTTATAGATAGCAACTATCTGTGTATCATATTTGGACAATGTTTGATAAGAACTTCAAACTATGTAATTGTACGAAACAAAACTTTTTAAAGCTGTGAGCATTAATAAGTAACAATGAATAGAATATTAAATAGAATTGCATATATTATTCAAATGTTACTATAGCTTCAGATAGATTGATAAGTTAATTGCTGATATCGAGTATAACTTAAAAGCTCATTAATTATTTATTCATGTTACATAAAATATATTGTGTAAGACAACTTATCAGATTTAATTGTGCCATTTTTTTTTATTCTTACTAACTGTAGCCTACCCATAGATAAAAAAGCATGGCGATAAAGAAGGTTCTAAATCTTTGTCTCATGATCTCTCCATTCTAAAAATTACCATGGGAACATAAAAATTATCAATATTATTCATATAAAAGTAGTTTTTAAGAAAAGGAATTATGTCAGCATCCAGTTAGCACCGAAACGATTCGGTTGTTACTGTTATGTGCCTGACATTACAGAGTTAACGTCTAATTCGCCTTTACGTTGACAAACTCAGCTAATAGGTACCAACGAATACCTCTCCTAATTGATGCCATGACCTTTTAAAAGCACAATTCTCATATCAAAAACGCTGCTAGTACTAACAAAGAAACCGTGTTACCATTTCAGTAGCAAAACAAGGCATTTTTTCTTCATTAAGCTCTTTCTTCGATAACCACGGAATGTTGACATGGATTTTGTGGTAGCGTAAATACGGGAATTAACTTACTTTTCAGCCATCACGACGTTTCTTTATAGTATACACAATTAACGCGAGTACATGGATTGCTGCACATAAATTGTTGTGTGATTTTGTTGTTGTTTTTACACGAAATTTAGAATTAATTTTGACATAGTTTTGTTTGCGTTGACATAAGGATGTCGTTCCGTTACAGGACGTGTCACGGTGTCATTGATACGTGTGAAAAATTTATCGATGTTCTGTGTTTTCCTTTTGATTTCTCATTTTTATATAATTTATATCTTCTTCCAATTTATTAATGTTACATCTTTAACGCATGGTTCTTTATCTGAGTAGTTATAATTAATGACTGTTTCCAGTAATGAAACGTGTTGTTTTATGTTTCAGTTTTCGCATCATGTCAAGAGATGGCGCTATTCTCAGAATTACTAAGAAACGAATCCAAGTGACAGATTTTTAAATCCTCATTCATTTCCTCATCCTTACTTCCGCAGAGTAGGTAGGTACTTAATTAAATAATTAGGAATCTACAACAATAAATAAAACCAAACAACTTGTAATGTATTTCTCATAGGTGTAGTACATCCACGGCAATTTATTGGTCACGTCTGTGGCCGATGATCGGGTTTGCAGCGGAATGGGCATTGCGCAGAATGTGCACTGCGCAAAATGTTACATTTTGTAAAATGTGCACTTGACACAAAATTTGCATTTCTCAATAGGTTGCACTTCTCATAAAGGCCACTTCTCAAAATGGGCACTTCTCAAAATGTTCACATTTTGTAGTAGGTACCTACCTACTACCTACTGTGGTTAGGGATAGGTAGGTAAAGGGGTCTCCAGATAAAATTCTTTTGCTTTTGGATAAGTACGTGTTGTAGGTACCTACTTTTATTAATTTAGACTCAAGACACAGGAACAGCAATTTCTTACGTATAAACAAAAATCACGTCAAGGAAATGTTTGATTTTGTCTTTTGCGATAAGTATACAGTGTAAACGAATTCGTGTAATTTCTTAAAACAAAACTTAAACCCTGCACGGGATTTAGCTAGATTAGAATAAAAATACAACTTTTTTTTCTTGCGGTGGGATTTAGCGATCGTATCTAAACCACATATGTACCTAAGTAATATGGTTTCAATAAAAAAAAAAGCAAAACAGATTTTTCAAAAGGATTATTTTATGTGATAGAAAATTTCGATGCCTTAATAAGAGTATATTAAATGTATGAAAGCACGGCAACACAGCTGGCGTGCACGACTAGCGCGATATCGCTCCATGCAGTCAGTTAACGCGGGGCGCTAAAATTACTCGAAAACAAAACATCATGTTTTTTTATTGTTTTTTTTTTTAATTATTTTAACTAGTAAAAACCAATGCAGGGTCAATCTGTCACCAGTAGATCATGCTTCATGTTTCAAAAATGTTGATAACGGGAAACATTGCCTGTGCCAAAATGTTTTCTCATGCACAAAACATCCTGCATAAAGCAACGCACAAAACTGAATAATAATTACCAACGGCTAATTATATTAATTCGCCGATGCGAAATATTAATTTGCGTCGGGAGGGCCGTATCAGTTCAATCTTAGCTCGTCGATTATTCAATAAGGCATTGAAGAGGGATTTTTATAAATAAACCCGTGCGCTTAGCGCAAGTTAAGATGTTCGTACTACGATTATGATATAGGCGTGTTTGTTTTAGCTCTCCATACAGCAAAATTGAAGTTGGTTCAGACTATCTTAAAGGTTTTAAAACTAATTTGGTAGGTTTAAATACAATAAATCCTTAATGAGCTCGTGTAGATTTGCATATTTTCAAAGAAATATTGATACAATTAACCTACCTAATGTAATAGGCCGTTCGATCGATTTGCAAGGATAAGTCGAGTCTGCCGCGTCCACTCATGTGGTGGATGACCGTTACATCGATAACTTCCATGAGTTCAGTGCATGAAAATCTGACAAACAGTCCATGGTGCAAGACACCTTAGATATCGGTATCAGAGTGCCTAATTTGACTCTGGACGTCAGATGTTAGTCACTTCGCGCCCGTGAAATAGGTACTGCAATTCTGTCGCGTTCAGGGCTTTGTAAAACTGACCGCAACGTACCTACTTGGAATACACTTTATTCTATGGCCTAACTTAGGTCATTGGTCGCCAAACTCAGTAGTCAGAAGAGCCGAATAACAGTACCTATACAAGGACTAAGATTTTATTTGACAGCTCTACTTTTCAAGAACCAATAGGTATTTTTTACAGCAATCAAGTGGCTAAAGAGCCGCAAGGTTTGCCGACAGTAACGCAATACTTTGCTTTTTAAAATCTCAGTTCTAGTTCAGATTTACCTAAGCTAAGCTTCATAGTAGTCCACCGTTATTAATACCATCACGAATAAGTAGGTAATACCACAGTAGACATATAAAAGTTAAAGTACTGTGGTAATTATGTGTTATTTCTCAAGGATATCTCATTAAAAGACGTATGAACGTAATGATATTCGTTTGAAAACTTAAATAGGTGTAAGTAAGTACTTTTCCCCTTAATACGGGAAAGGCTAATTAATAAATCCAATACTTATAACGAATCCTTCAACACGACTTTTATTCCTCGACTGTTTGTAACTGATCAATGTATACCCCAAAAGTCTTGGCCAACCTTGCCTGCCTCATATCTGTAAGTAGGCTGCATATCCAGTTGGCAGTTGTCACGCAGTTGCACTGACCACATCCTAATTGCCTTCAAACTGCATTTGTCAGTTGCATAGTTTACAGTTGCCACTGGATGTGCAATCTACTTGTAGTTATGATTACGAATATGAAACGAAATATGTTTCAGCCCGCTCATTTTTTTTTTAAATATTCATATTTCTTCTTCCAAAGAAGAGAAGTCCAAGGAAGAGAGTGTCAGATACTTATTGATTAAAACCTATCCGTGTTCCACCTAGTGCCCTTTGCGTTCCAGGGCTGCGGTAACTCTTTCGAACAAATTCCGCAACCCTGGCAGGCACTGGCTCTATTAGCCCCCCCCTACTGACCTTATCTGAAGACCAGCGCTACAGTATTTCGGTGTGGCAGGTTATGCTGAGATAGGGCTATTTTTTGGTCTAGTGCGGGTTATCATTATTTTATTTTCCGTAGCTTTTATAATGTCCAAAATTAAGACTGTTTCAATCCTTCTAAAACAAAAAAAATCTAACCAAATACAAATACCACCTGTAACCGACTTCCCGCATTAAATCCGTAGCCAGGCTTCCATAAAATTGTCACCACATTAAAACGAGGCAACCATCTTTCCATACCGTGTCGTATTTTTAAACGTTGGATGTATTTTGTAAAAGCAGAATATTATAATAAATAATATTTGCTTTGGCTTCGCTGGTATCCGTGCACACCCATTGTTTGTCGATCAAGAGATTCGGTGCAGCTTTCTTCGTTATTAATAAGTGCTTGCGAACGATGTTGTAACGGCCTCCATCTACAGGATGATCGGGGAATATTTGAAATTTTGTAATACAATATTTTTGTCTGAACTTCGTTTTTTTTCAAACTAGGTAGTATTGAGTCTCACGAGGTGTTTTATATCAAAATGAAAACGAACTACTTAAACTCGATTTAAATAAGACCCAAATGTATCTATAGAAGTAAGCAATATGTTTGGTTCCAGCAGGGTTTCAACCCAGCAGCCGGGGGTTGCGGAAGTGTCGTAAGTTCCCGCGACCCTCGGCGCAGGTGTGAGATGGAACACCGGGGTGGTTTTAGTCAGTAAGAGTCTGACAGACCCCTCCGCCCACCCCAGGGCGGAGGACACCCATGAGGATTTCCAATCCGAAAAAAAAAAAAAAAAGGGTTTCAACCCAGCCTTTATGATCCTTAACGGTCAATTAAGAGGAGCTGAAACTGTATTTATGATTATTAAAGTTTACTCACGTGCATTTTTCGGGATTGGCCGACTAGTTTCGGACCCAAACGGAGGCCTTAATTCGACTCACGACCTCACCTCCCCTCCCCTTAAGGGTACCGTTTGGGTCTGAAACTAGTCAGGCAATCACAAAAAATGCACGTGAGTAAACCGTAACTAATCATAAATATGAATGTGCCTCACGAAACTTATGAAACTTTATTTGCAGAAATGGTTCAAAAGATATTCGTGCCTTGGTAGGCCACCTTTGTCTAATGTTATGAAATAGAGTAGGTATACTTAGTTACTTATGTCTTATTTATTGAAAGTCCGAACTCATCCTTTGGGCAATACCATTCGCCTGGTTGATGGCACACTGCTAAACCTCGTTCCTCAATAGTGGAACTCGATTAGAAGCGCATCTGGGATAGATGAGGGTTTGAATCAAGCTACGAGTGCGCCTAATGATCCTGCACCTCTGTTTAGCCGGGATGTCATTAATGGTGGTCATGATTGATAAAATATTTATAAAATACCCAGCCACTCCTTTGTGCCAGCTTTCTTGACCTATGATGCCTTCAGTGTTTTTAAATATTGAAGCCATTCATTTTACAAGGAGAGCAGAAATCCAAGGGAAGTCTTGCATCGTTACGTGTCGTTGCCTATTTGAAAATCATTCAGGGTCTTTTAAACTTTAAACACACTGGGCTGTGACAAGTTTCTTTATGGAGGAAAAAGGTGTCGTGACTGTGCAAAGGGAAGATTTCAACCAGACGGGTGATTGGTATAAATCTAGCGTGCTCATTTACTATTGTCATTTACTTGGTTTAAAACTCTAACACTGACTGACTGACAGACAACATACCTACAGCTTAATTCGGTGGGTCTAGAAGCATGAAATTTTGCATAAGAGTGAGCACTAAGAAAGGATTATTGAAAATTCATCATCTAATGGTATGGCACACCCGTGCGCTTTCATGTTCATCTTGCGCTTTAAACTTTCAATTCCTCTTGCGTCAAGCGCATGCAATATTGATTGCCATAAGACTCGAACTAGTATTAAGGCATGCGCTATTGCATGCGCTATGGCGCTTCAGGCATGCGTCAGACGAAAATGCAAGATGAACATGAAAGCGCACTGGTGTAGATATACCAATAGGGGATGAAATTGTGTATGAAAGTTCGTCATTTTTGAAGTATGGGAAATCCCATTGGCCTCGCGGCTAGTCTTGGTATAGCGAGTTTCTTCCTACTTCTTTGTCCAGATTGGATAATATTACAGAGACCGCGGTACACAACCACAATTCAAAGATCAAGCAAATTCTGCTGCTTATCCCAAAATAGAAACAAGCGTGAATATAGAGTTGACAGACGCTCATATTTCACCTTTCATTACAGTATCATGAATCGCTTACGTTGAGTAGGTACTTGAGTTATTGATTAACCTCCCACATCGATTAATCTAACTAATAACCAACATCCTGTCTACAAAAATCTGAATGGATAATCCTTCGCATAAACTGTACCTAATAATAATACGCGAAATGATCGACGCGGCTCAGCAAAGTTCATCGCTCAATCAGCGCGCGCCGCCGGCGATGACGTCACGTCTCGTGAGGTGCCCCGCCCCGCCGAGAGATGGCGCTGTACGATCGAAGTGTAGATTCCAACCCTCACGCTTCGCCGTGTGTGGTTTGAGTTCGCGTTGTAGGGGGTTGATGAACTTTGATTTTTTTAAAGATTTTTATCGTGTCTATTGATTAGATTTTGATTAAAATGGGCGAAGATGAGAAAGATTGAAATTGTGGTACTTATTATTTTATTACCTAAACTTGCCTCAATATTTTATTAAACTGCGGTATGCTTCTTCTTCTCTCGAGTCAGCACGAGCTATATGAAAATAGCTCATGCTGTGGTGAAAAGATTAGCCAGTCAGCAAGGTTGGTAGCGGGGCTGACTGCCCAAGGTGCGCCGGAAGTACTTAATTAAATATCATCACTCGTGGAGGCTCTTTTCACGCACCCCAAACAGCACTGCGGTATGCTAAATAGATAAGTACCAATTCCGTTACAATCCACCTGGGGACATGGAAGTCAATACATGCAAAAAGGGATATAATATATTGCCCAAGTAGCTGCGGGAAAGTGGGATTGTTGGTACCGTGGCACCGAAAATTCGATGACATTCCTGCCCGTCAACACGCCGTATTTGGAGTTGTTCTAAGAGATTTAAAAAAAGATAAAAAAAAATGTATTGAATAAACTGACTGCCTCGTTGGTCTAGTGGTCGCAAGCGCGACTGTTGAGCGTGAGGTCCTGAGTTCGATCCCCAGATCGGACATATTTGGTTTTTCCATGTGTAATTTCACAGTAGCAGGCCGGAGCCTGAGCTTGTGCCCGGATGATTGTAAGAGGCTCGCCCCATAATACATGGAACTTAAACATAACGGCGAAATTAGGGTGTTCACTACGAGTACACCTCTGCCCAATCCTTCGGGGAATACAGGCGTGTTGTTATGTCTAATATGAATATTAAATTATTAATAATCCTGGTATTTTATTCATTCGGGTTAAGTTCAAGTCTAAGAAGCAATGCATACCTAAAATATACTGAACAAAATACATACATACAAGAACATTATTTTATTTAAGAACAAATAAACAGAAAAATACAAACATCTGTTATTTCAACATTGTTTCCCATCGGTTTCACATAAAAACACTGCTATATAAATTCTAAGGACTCATCAAGGACTTTTTCGGGGTTATTTGTAACTTTCTGATTGATAATGGTAATTTTTTACGATTTTTTCAAGACTCGTAACTGTACACAGGTGTTTCTGCACATCTAAAATTCTGAACAATGATAATATAATTATTGTCTCCACCTGTCAGGCTTTCGGCGAGGTTTGGCAAAAGGAACACAGAAATGGACTTACCCTATGAGCCATTACGCACTGTCGACTGGTCGCCGGAGATTCGGTCGACGGCGACTGTGACTTTCTATATTAGGTACCTATAAATAGGTGTTTACGCACTTGGTCACCGGTCGCCCGGGCGACTATGCTTATGTTTTGGTCACCGAGAGACCAAGTCTCCGGCGACCAGTCGACAGTGCGTAATGGCTCTCAGTAAACCATTACTATCCCGCTGCTGGGCACGGGCCTCTGTTCAGAATAAGAAGGGTTTATACACAGTCCACCACGCTGACCTGCCCCTGATTTAGAACGATTCGATTAGTCAGTTGTCGAACGATTCGGTAAACTATCTCTTTTGCTCTAGTTACGAGAATTGTAGACGGAACGAGATAACAAACCGAATGAGTCGACAACGGCTTATCGAAGAGGTTCTGTAACGAGGGGCTGGTGCGGTTTGGCGGACTACACACACAAACGAGAACTTGCGGCTCTCCGTTGGATTTCTTACGATGTTTTCCTTCACCATAATCAAATTCTTTCAATTCAAATCCTCACATGGATTCGAAAGGTCAGAGGTGCGGGTATCGAACTCAGACTCTAGCAGGGAAGACAATCGTTTAACCCAAAGGTTCCCAAAGTGGTCCAGGTGGACCCCCAGCGGTCCACGGGAGACTCGACAGGGTCTACGTTGGCGTGACAAAAATATCTAATCTTCACATTTTCTATGGTAGAAATGTAGCTGCAGGGGGTCCATCGGAACCAGCAAAATTTTGAAAGTGGTCTATGAGAAAAAAAGTCTGGGAACCGCTGGTTTAGCCGCTAGGCTTTCACAACTTTTTTTGGTAATCACCGTAAGACAAACAGTGATTACGGCAATATTTATTAATAACAGTTGATTAGAGCGGTTTCAGCCTCTGACTTTTGAAATTCATGTGCGGATCAAAATTTTATCACCACTTGCGTTAATGATGAAGGAAAACATCGTGAGGAAACCTGCACACCTGTGAGGGCTCTTTAAAGTTCTTGGTGGTCCGTCAACCCGCACCAGGCCAGCGTGGTGGTCTAAACCCTTCCTCATTTTGAGAAGAGAACCGTGCCCAGGAGTGGGATAGTAATGGGCTAATTATACTATGTTTGTTGATCGACGAGGACGTTGCTACCCATCCTATTGACGTAATTCCGTCATCGCGTTTTACGTCATCCCCGGGAACAGTACCCCAAGTATGAGTTTTTTTACGATACTACTGTAGTTGCGTCACGCCAAAAATGTATGAAAATTTAGGTAGCGCTTCTAGCGGCGAATAGCGTAACTAAAAATTTGTTTGACATTTTTGGCGTGACGCAACTACAGTAGTAACGTAAAAAAACTGACACTTGGGGTACAGATGGATGAATCGCTTATTATTTGAAAGAAATAAGTAATAAAGAAAAAATATTTATTCGGGACACGCACAGGAATAACAAGACAGAAGAAACAATTTATTTATGGCATAGAATTAGCGAAATGTACTATATGTTCTCAAATCTATAGTGAACTCGATTGTGCGCGTAGAGCGTAGTTTTATATTAGTAAACATTTGCAGAATTGTTGAAAGAATTAAAAATAATAGAGTAGGCTATTTTTTATTCGTCTTTTCTTAGACTATAAACAAGGTAAAGGCACTATTTCGAACCGAGCTGCCAACTGCAACTGCCGACAGCACGTGTAGCGACTGCATGAAGTCGCGGAAACAGCGGCGCTCGGAAGCCATTTCATATAAATACGTACAAACCAGTAGTGCAGCTGCGGCCGACTTCATGCAGTCGCTGCACGTGCTGTCGGCAGTTGCAGTTGGCAGCTCGGTTCGGAATAGTACCTTTATTCTAGGTACAGCTTTTAAGATTTTGTGCTAATTAAATAAATCGCATTGTTCCGTATCTAAACTTTATTAAGTTTACGGTAAAATATTGTATACTAGCTGCTGCGGTTTCACTCGCATCCCATGGAAAACTACTTCATGTACCTACCCGGATAAAAAGTACGCAAATTTAGAAAATGACAAACATCCAAACTTTCACATTTATAAAATTAGTAGGAAGTAGGATTCTCAACGTAGATCTGCAATTACACTACCTAATCTACATCTCAAATAGATTTAAACCGCTTTTCTCCTTGCATTTTCATTGATTGACTGTCTAGATTAGTTATCACCAAAACTTCATAATGGGTAGTGACTAGTGACCCAAATACCATCGTATTGAACACTAGCTTTTGCCCGCAGCTTTGCTAGCGTGAAGTTTTGAACTCGTTAAGTGATGATTTTCCATACAAACTTTCATCCCTTATTTAACTCCCTTAGGGGTTGAATTTCGAAAAATCCTTCCTTACTCCTTGTCTACATTATAAAGGGAACCTCTGTGCAAAATTTCAGCTTTCTAGGTCCAAGGGTTTGGGCTGGGCGTTGATGAGTCAGTCAGTCAGTCAGGACTTTTCTTTTTATTCATATAGATAGATAGATGGACCGCCATTATATACCACAAACTGCAACGATCTATTAATTTGACACGTTTGGTGCAGTGGCTAAGCGATATACTTCTGCGCTACGTAGGTTCTATTCCCGCACGGAGCAAATATTCGTATAGCCTACAGATACTTGTTTCGGGTGTGGGCTTTTGTGCATATGAAGTTTTGTGTCTGTAAACGCACCCACGAAACTGGAGAAATCCAAGAGAGGGGCAAGGTTACTCAAAGAAAAAAAAACAACTCGGCCTACCCCAGTCTACAACGTTATTTTTACTTTATGCGAAAACCGAGACACCCCAACAAGATTTTCATCAGAACTACCTGAATATGTGTTTTTTTTAGTAAATCTCCAAGTTAAACCTTAGTTTATGTCGCGTTAAGTTCGCTAAAAAAGTGTGAAATGCCTGAGATGTGCTATGCAGGAGTTGTCTAATACACGGAAACTGACCGAGCTGACCATTTCAAGCCTCAAGGTGTCTATTCCCGTCAATTGTTATGGGTAGAAACCTACTGAAACAAAATTGAAATTTATGAAAAAAAAAAAAACAAAAAAAAAGTGGTGAAAAAAATATGTCAATCGATTCTCCTAGTGATTCTGAACAAACTAATTTCAGGTTTCGCATATACTAAAACTAACCTTGTATAGCTAGGCCATACTAGACACAGGCTTCTTCCAAGTAGCGCTACAGCACCCAGTTCTTCGCCTTCTGCATCCTTTTGTCTGACTCAACGGCCTTTTTCAACAACGAACAAATTTGCCTAAAGGTACGAGTCCGAGACGGGCTGCAAACTGCAGACTGCAACCGCAGACCGCAAGTCACATTGGTTTGTATGAACCAGTGTCGCTTGTCTGCTGCTGTCATCTGCGGTTGCAGTTTGCTGTCGCCGTTGGAATACTACCTTTAAGGTGTTATTCGGATGGCGAGTTGCGGTCTGCGGATGCAGTCTGCAGTTTGCAGCCCGTCTCGAACTTGTACCTTTAATCGTCAAGCATAGCACTACTGCTGTTGTTGCCTCGAACTTGACCTTTAGGAAAATAGCAGTAGACGTACCAATCTGGTCTTAGGGGGCATTTCACCAACATAGCAATTAGTAGTCCGTAATTATTGACCAGTTATGCTAAATGTGACCTAGAAATATGACATTTATGTGTTCAATAATCTTTTTTGTATTATAACTTTCTTGAGACATATTCATATTTATGATTACGGTTTACTCACGTGCATTTTTCGTGATTGCCCGACAGTTTCGGACCCAAACGGAGCCCTTAATTATGAGCTGAACACGCGGCGAGGTTGCGAGTCGAACTGTTCAATAATCTTGTTAATATTTATATGTGGCGAAATGCAAATAATTATTAGCTCTATACTCTTTGTGTTAGCTATTAAAAAGTTTAGAGACCGAATTAGCTTATTGATAAGTTGGTGAAATATCCTCTTAGTCAGGGTGTTTGATCCACTATTTACCGAACACATGTCCAGTCCAAGCCATTTGGTACTGCTCAGTGCCCTAACTAACACCTAGGGCGTCCGGCTCAAGTTTCTATTAAGCTGCGTCCTCTAAAATGCTCTGACGCCAAGATCGCTGCGTCCTGTGCCGCCGCATCGCTGGCACCGTCCTAATTACGGCACTGGTGCTGCTGAGAAGTTCCTTGTAGAAAAACGGTGGGGTTGCGGTGACTCGAACAATGCGGCGGCCATATTGAAGAATCCTTTGTATGTCATCCACCCATCCTCACAAGTCAAGAATAGTCTAAAAATGATAAGTTATTAAAACACTATTCTATTTCTTCGGAAATAAAAAGAATTAACGCGATGTACAGCTTACGTACTTGATCCTAACCGTGATTAGTCATACATATTATTTCTAATTCATTTACGTAGTAAGGTCATATCTTGCGAAACTCCAAGATATTAAATAACTTCGATTGTTTCGTTCGCTGCCCGATCGTTTTATTGATTGGCTGAAAAATCGTGCTTACCATGTTAGGGGATGTATGTGGACTGGGAGTGGTGGGATAGGTCCTGTTACAGTTGAAATAGACTCGAAGAGGTAAGGGTGAAGGAATTCATTAGAAGCATGGGTCGTAGAGTCCGTAGGCTTCATCATCAGGTCTGTCCTTTTCTAAACTATATTGAGGTAAGCTTCCAGCCTAAAATATACAGGATGTTAACGAATTCCTGTAATTCCTTCAAACCGCGTGATCTACTGGTGACACTGATTGACCCTGCATAGGTTTTTAACAGAACCAACAAAAAAAAGTTAAAAAAAAATGAACCATGGTAGTTATTCTGTATCTGAGTAATTTTAGCGTCCCAAGTTAACTGACTGCGTGGAGCGATATCGCGCTAGTCGTGCCCGTCAGCTATGTCGCCGTGCCTTCATTAATTTATGCATGGCATCGCAATTTTGTATCACATAAAAAAATTGCAAGCAAAAAAATTTTTTATTTCTAAATATCTAAACCCCGTGGGGGGGGGGGGGGGGGGTTAATTTATACCATTAATAGATCACGTGGTTTGAAGGAATTACACGAATTCGTTTACATCACATCTGTATAGCTAAATATTAGAATGTGTCTCTACCTGACCTTTTCAATCCAATTATCGATACCCTAAGGTTTGACCAGCTGTCGGAATTCTGATTAACCCGTGACCCTTGATTTGCATAAGATTTCGTATCAAAGGACAGACGACGGTCTAACGCGCTCTCCGATAAAAAAAACATACAGTGTATGATATATTTCGTTTTCGGAAAAATGTGAAAATCATGCGTGAACAAACTCTACGTAGAGTCAATGATCGTTGGTCGTTTAGTGCCGGGTGCCCTCCAGGAGGGCACACTGTAGTCGCATTCGCCATGCCGGGTGCCCTCGTCGGGCTCATTTTAAATGCAGGTTTTTCATGGAAAATTCACCGTCATGAAACAAGCAAACACCTTTTTTACGACGTAGTAGCGTATTTTTCAAGGTTTTTAACCTAATGCCAGGAACCCTCCTCGTGGGTTCACTTTTAGCGCAAACGTAATGCCGAGAAACCTCCTGGAAGGTTCACTAGTAATATGTATGGCGGGATGGCATATGAGCTCTATGAAAAGTGTGGTGGACTCGAATGAGTTAATGAATCACAATAAGCATCGCTTAGTTCGAATTATTAAATCATCTTTCTGTCTTGATTCGATTCACATTGTTACCAGCCTACAGATTCAGGACGATTCAATAAGTCAGTTCTCGACCGATTGGGTTTGTTATCTCTTTTTCTCGCGTTACGAGAATCGTAAACTTAACGAGATTATAAACCGAATCTGTTAACAACTGCTTATCCGAAAGGTTCTAAATAGGGGAGCAGGATCTGCTTTCGTGAGTACTCTCCACTCTGCTTGATCTTCTGAATCGTCTACGATCAGATTATTGGTTTTCTTACCATCTTTTCCATTCATCTAATTGCCAGTCATAGGTAAACACTGGTTTCATTAAAAAAAAGACGAGTCTGTTCAAAATTATCTGTATTTTTTAAATCTAGTATTGGGTTCCTATCAAGGTAAAAATACAGATAATCTTGAACAGAGTCAAGTGTCGTTAGTCACCTACTGAGCAAGCCCGTTAGTGACTTCAGAGCCAGTTCTCTCACACGTGTATCAGCCTAATAAATTCTTATAATTGCTATTCAATCAGCGTGGTCACCGTACCCACCGTGGGCGAAGCGTGGGTGCCCTCGCGCATCACTATGTGATGCACATTAAATTTGATTGTTACTGCAACCTGCGCAGGCGCGCAGATTTATATTATTACGCCAACCGCTCATTTGGCGAGTATTAAACGATATAAATTTATTACACGATTCAATATTAATATCGTGACGCTCTATTAAAAGGGTAAGTAGGATTATTTGAATGCTATTTTGTTTCAATAAGCGCGGTCTTGTTTGTTGGTTAAACAGAGGTATAATTAATATGTATTTTCTGTATACAACTTTGACTCCAAGGACCAATATATTTATCATATCGACGATCGATGGCGTTCGGTATCAGAATCATGTGAGTACACCGTATAAGTAAATATTATCGAGATACCTGATAAACTACTCTATATGGTGCGTTTTCCTTGTTACAGATGCCTGTTGCCTTTATGAAGCTACCATAATGTAACAATTTCAAAAGCAAACTCCGTTCTGTCGCTGTGTGTACCAGGAGCGCAGATCGGCGGCGGCGGTGGCCGCAAAGAATGTCGTCGCCGGATTTATGTGTGCGCGCGCACGCGATGACAGCGCCGCACCGGCCACTACTCTACGCGTATGTCCGCCTGGTACCGCCGACTGGCTTCTTGCGTTGTGGCAGTATTTTTTTTTGGTTTCAGATCTCTCCGTAACTCTAAAACGACTGATAAATAAACAATTAAATCATTCTGTAACTGTACAATTTTTGTAAAATGGTTTTCAGTGCAAAGTCTTTTAAAAGCAAATGAGCTAATAGAGCTAATTTTAATGAGAACACAAATTACATTACTTAATTAATGTGGGTGTCCAAGGCGTTTGTGTTTTCCTACTTATTTTGAAAAGACTTCATCGGTTTGAAAAAAAATACGCGGTAAATTGCAGTTTTTAAACAAAATTATACTGTTAACTTGTAAAACAAATGTAAAAGCAATCTTTTCGGCATTTCAAACAAGTGCAAATTATGCAGTACAGGCTAAAGTATCATCCTTCTACCACTTTATTTCGGCGAGTGCTTCCGACAACGTCGGACCACTTGTAACTCGCATAAACTTAGTTTAGGTCTGTTTTCCCAGTTTATGTAGGCGCGGTCGACTGTCTACTGCTGCCACAGTATTTATGCTAAAAGGCCCTGCGGCTCGGACCCTTAATAAACAAATGACGCGCTCACAGATTTAAGAGCCCACGTCGCAATTATTTCGCTATTTCGACGCGGCCCGACCAAGTAAAGGCGGCTTTTTCGCTTTATTTGAATTTTAAGTAACCCCATGACGGTAATAGTGGTTGGGGAGTCGGTGGCTCGCTTTTGTTGCTTCGCCGAAGGGAAATGACTTGTTGCACGTCAGAGCGCGCTCCTGACGGTTTTCGTAATGTCATTTAGAAGCTTTTAGACTTTAAGTTACAGTGGCATAGCGCTAAGCCGTAAAACGCGGTGTTTGGTGCTATAATGGTAGACTTTTGACTACAAATTGCGCGTTAAAATATGAGAACCGCCTTAAAAATTAAAAGTTATACTAAAGTGCCCCTTTTAAAAAGAAACTGAAGTATGTTATTGTTTGTTAAGGCAGTAGAATGTTTCTTGGGTCGTTATATTTTTAAGATCTGTTTGAAAACATTTACTTAAGATTTATTCTTGTAAATGTCAAAACTTGACGAAGATTGATAAGGTCACACTGGAAGAAATATTGTTAAGACATCATTGTAGATATAAAGGACCAATTTTTAACTGAATAAGCTTAAGCACCAACAAAAATAAAATGACGTCCGTCCGTGATACTCGACATTTTATCGGATTTCCAATATGGCAGCTACTGGATACGATCATTTAAAATGATAAATCACCCGCTCCGTCACCGGGCGACTCGTCAAAATGAACTTATTTGTCAAACTTAGATCACTGAGGTGCGATAACTAAAACAGGAAATTGAAGTTTGTATCGCTGGACAAAAATCGGCCGCGTCGCCATCTTGGACGCTAATCGCGCCACGATTTGAATATGGAACTCTTTATACGTACAAAGTTTTTTTATTAGTTTGTTAGCGGCCAGTTGATGCATAGGTCTTGACAGGAAATGAGGTTACTTTTTTAAAGGTTCGTAGTATTTGCGTGGGAGAAGGAAGGGTGGG
This sequence comes from Amphipyra tragopoginis, assembly GCA_905220435.1. NCBI lineage: Eukaryota > Metazoa > Arthropoda > Insecta > Lepidoptera > Noctuidae > Amphipyra > Amphipyra tragopoginis. The sequence continues at coordinate 12,340,772 of HG992011.1, forward strand.
CTCGAGTAGATGATGATGGGAGGTGCATAGATGGTTGATAGAGAATTCTATTAATATTTGGTGTCATTGTGTTGAATTAAAATGCGTTTCTGTCCTTCCCGGCACAATATTGTTTCATTCAGTACTGGAAAGTATACCGACATATATATTTCCGGAATAACCTAGGTCTTAGGATAGTCTATGGCGTTTATAATAAACATTACGGGACTATTTTACCAATGAAAGCAATTAACGTGATACGCAAAGACTAGTAATGGCGGAAGCTTTAAGATGTCTGGCAATTATCTAAGTAATTAGTAATTATTATTGTCAATTGAGCTACGAGATTGGAGACGATTTGTAGAGACCTAGTAAATTGAGACTTCAATTTGGACCAGAAGTAAATTTAAGAATTGTTTTGCAGGAGTTTCATAAAAAGTCTATAAAACGTTAACCTAACAAAATAAAGGAGTTCGTCAACACGCTGTACTTCCGAGCTATCTACGACTTTTTAAACTGTGTAAACAAACCCCTGACCATCTTAACTCATCTGTCAGATATGTTTTCTGGCCTAAACATATTTGAGCAAACAAATGTATTATTCTTGTGAATGAGTTCGTTCGGGGAATTAGTACCACCATACACACGAGACTTTATAACTTTGTCTAAGGGTTGGCTAGGCATTTATGGAACTTCGACAACTAACTTTGGGCACCCCGACACGGATAGGTTAGGTTAGTGAGCAAGCAAAGCGAGCGAACGAAGCCCCGTCATCCCCTTTGTATTAGCTTACTTTAAACCCCAGTGTCAAAGTTCCATAATTGTCGGAGTAGCGTAATGTCGGAGTTCCATAGTGTCGAAGTAAAATCTTGTCGTAGAACAATTTGTCGAAATTCAGTTTGGTAGTCGATACTATCTAGCTTAGGATAGATAAGAAAAAAAAAAGTTGTGTCTTTTTTTAAACGCCTTTTTTTAGTTCGAGTTTTGAGGTAACATTTTATTCAGCGTAACTTTAAAATTCGAAAACAGTTCTTTTTCTAAACAATCATAAACTGCCCTATGATTTGATCCTGGCTTGACTTAGAGTTTCGGGATACCCTTATGCAAGGTCAGTCGGAAAGAGGGTACTAATCCGAATGGGTGATAAAGTACACATAATAATGAATAACTTTTGTTCTTAATAAACAACTTTCCCCAAAAGTCAATAGTTTAAGAGAAAATAGCAGTTGAAAAGTTTCATAAAAATACGCTAAAATCTATCTATGAGCAGCTATGTTAACATTTTAGCTCATGTTTGAGGTCACGGAATAGACGCTCCATTTTCTGATTTCATAAATAAAGTAGGGACGAACAATTTTTGAAAAAAAAAACAAAATACTTAAGTATAATTTTGCATGGAAATGAAAATGATCGAATTTTGAAATTTTTACACTTGCTTTAGTGGTAGTACCCACCATCAGGTGGCCACTAACCAAAACTTGACCTACGTTGATGTTGATCAAATTTAAATTTTACATGTCTCTCATGTTAAATCAATTAACGATAGGTTAAATAATCAACTTCTAACCAGAAGATACCTGTTTAATTATAACCTATACTAATAGTTGTATATAACGTAGGAAGGTATGTTATTTGCAAGACTATTTCTATCCGAGTTAGTTCCGCTTACATTTCGACTGTAGCCGTCCGATACAGTACTTTATACCGACATTACAGTTCCTACAACATTTTGTATGCCTTATACGGAGCATTTTATCTTACTCCTAAGTTAATTTATCGATTACAATGCAATTTAAACCTTAATTTTTAGTCTGCTAGGATTAAAGTTGCATGTAGAGTTAGTATTGATTTTGTATCAGAAAGTTTTTGGAGACTATTAGAGAGGTTGCTTCAATTTACTTTTATTTCATTTGGATTTCCTTAGGTTAGAAGTAGTTACCATATTTTAATTAAATCCTTTAGAATCCAATGTTGTCAGAAATAAAGTAAAAATTGCAGTACTTAACTAAAGTTTTAGACTTCACTTTCGAGTTAAGTTAAGGTCGATATTTATATAGCAATCTTCGAATCCTTCTGAGAGCCTGCTTAGCAAAGAACTTATAAGGTCCACGAAATTGACGACGAACCAAAGACTTAGACTTTAAGACAATAAAAATACATACATACATACATACATACACTCACGCCTTTTTCCCATGGGGGTAGGCAGAAACTGTAGAACGCCACATGCTACGATCCTTACATACTCCTTTCGCTTCGTCCACGGTCATACATCTTGTCATACACGCACGCCGGTTGAAAGTACTACGCACCTGTCCTTTTTGAAGAACATCACCAATAACATCAATGTATGTCCTTCTAGGGCGTCCTCTACTGGCGTTTCCACTGACATTCGCCTTATAAATTCCTTTTGTTAATCGCCGTTCACTCAATCTTTCAACATGCCCAAACCACCGAAGCATACCCCTTTCAATTTTTGTCACTACATCATCTTTTAAACCGCAACTTTGTCTTATCACATCATTCCTCACTCTATCATTCAAAGTTACACCGCACATACTTCGCAAGGAACGCATTTCGACGGCATTTATTCTACTTTCATGACTCTTCTTCCAAGACCAACATTCACTTCCATACATAAGCGTTGGTACCAGTACACCATTATGGACAGCCAGCCGTGCCTTTTTGGACATCGACTGGTTAACAACACAAATGTGGACAATAAAAATAATAGTCCATTAAGTAATAATGGTTCATTTTACGTAAGTCAAGTTTGAGCAAAGTCTAAGTACTTACGCTTAGATCTTAGCTTTATAGGTAGTAACAACAAAGAACTTTAAGTGCTGATTTTTCAATCGTCAGATAAACTTTATCTGAAGGATGAATATCACGCTTTTACTGCTTTCCTATAGAAAATAATGTCAAAACGTCAGAATAATTCCTCAGATAAAAGTTATCTGACGATTGAAAATTCAGCCCTAAATAAAATAAATAAGCTCTTTGACTACTTGAATTGGAATCTTCTTTCTTTTTTAGGGTTCCGTACCCAAAGGGTAAAACGGGACCCTGTTACTAAGACTCCGCTGTCCGTCCGTCCGTCCGTCTGTCACCAGGCTGTATCTCATGAACCGTGATAGTTAGACAGTAGAAATTTTCACAGATAATGTATTTCTGTTGCCGCTATAACAACATAAAAACAGAATAAATAAATATTTAAGGGGCTCCCATTTAACAAACGTGATTTTTTTGCCGTTTTTATAGATAATGGTACGGAACCCTTCGTGCGCGAGTCCGACTCGCACTTGGCCGGTTTTTTTATAGACCGTAAGTGCGTTAGCATTAGATACACACATCAAAAGTGTCTAGGGATCAACATATATTTTTGCAATAACTTTTCTCCTGATTGATATTAATTAAAATTTTCTTTAAGGATTCATCAAATAAAGTGTTTTCGTTTGTCACAGTAACGATAAACCAAGTCACCTTTGCATTAATAAAGAAATTTGCCATTTTCCTAATAAAGGGATTTTTGACATTTGAACCACTAACACAAAAGTTCGAAAAAAAGACTGAAATAACAGTTTTCTTTAAAATTTTATTGGGTAACTTAAACAATTAATAATCCGTGTTTCTACCGCGAACACTAACAACACAAGAACATCGGTTTGGCATACTCAAAATGAGTTCATCCAAATCACGCTGTGGAATGGCCGCCCATGTTCGTTGCAACAACAAAAAAAGGTCTTCTTGCGACTGGATACCCTCCATATTCGGCAGAGCTCTTCTCTGTAGCATATCCCATGCATGCTCAATCGGGTTCAAGTCTGGCGACTGAGCAGGCCAGGGCAGGACATTGATGTTAGCTGCGGCGAGAGTCTGTCTTACAACTCTTGCGGTGTGCGGTCGTGCATTATCATGCATTAACTGAAATAAGGGACCGATTTGCGCTTGTAGAGGAACGATGACGTCTGATACAATCGTCTCAGCATAAATTTGAGCGTTGAGGTTGCCTCTGATCCAAATCAACTCAGTTCTTCCGCCGATCCAAATACCCGCCCATACCATGATGGTTCCACCACTATAAGGATGGACTTCCTGGCAGGATTTTAATCGCTGTTGGCGTCCAGGGGTTCTCCAGTGTCGTATACGTCTTGTATCCGGTCTCATACCAAAACGAGACTCATCAGAAAAGCACACGAAACGCCATTGTTCTTCTGCCCAATTTCTGTGTCCAAGAGCCCATTGATATCGAATCCTACGATTGTGCATTGCTATAGGTGGTACCCGTAGCGGTCTTCGGGAATGAAGGTTCACTTCATGCAAGCGGTTTCTGACTGTTTGGTCGCTAAGTAAGTTCCCTGAAGAGTGATGAAGCCTCACGGCTAACATCATGGCGGTTATTGTTGGAGCTCTTCGAGTTAAGATTTGAATGTATCGGTCTTGTCTCCGTGTGGTGCAGCGATACCGTCCTCCATGGCGCTCAGCCACGGTACCAGTGCTTCGGTAACGTGTCCAAAGTCGACTGATAACACTCTGACTTGTATTCAGAGCTAAAGCCACAGTACGTTGCCGGGAACCAGCTTCTATCATTCCCACGGCTCTGAGCATTTCTTCCCTGCTTAAATGACGTCGCCGCTCCATAATAACGTTGGTTTTAATCAGTAGTAGGGAAACAGTAGCACTAATAATGTCTTCAATGCGTTGTATGTTTTTATAGGGAAAATATTGACAGCTGATTTTCATCTTTTACTCGAATTTGATTCACAGTTCCTGATTCAAATTATGAAATGCACCAAAAAGGATCCATATAAATTTATAAAATCATAAATTTATTACAAAGCCACATCTCAATCTCAAGAAATCCGCATAAAAATGCTTGATCCCTAGACACTTTTGATGTGTGTATTTTACATTCAATTCTCGCCTGTTGATGGTCCAAATCTTTATGACTACAAAAGGCAGATCTGGACTGAAAAAGTATTCAGTTCTTTCAGGACGGTTGTGTTACATCTGAATATGAAGAATATGTTTCTACATTTTCAGGTAGGTATGGTATATTTATAATGTGAGTTACTGAGCTCCTACATATATGTTGGATATAGGGTTGCCAACATTTTTTTGTCTAAATATAGTATTTTTTTTAAAAAGCCATAAAAAATATAGTACGCTTCAAAAAAATATAGTATTTTAGTAGGGAAGAATAAAAAAAAGACATAAGTTATATTATTTTTTTCAAACTCAAACTCAAATTCTTTATTGCATTCATGTGTCCTACATACCTAGATGTTACAGAAGTAAATAATAAATTCTGTCGAACGAAAGACGCTTTCGAAAATTGCAGGTTTTTTTTTTATTATATTCATTTTAGTATTACATTGAGTGCTACTGAAATATAGTATTTTCGCGTACTATATATTTCTTCAACAGTATATAGTACGGAGACCCTAAATACAGTACAATACTATATATTATAGTACGGTTGGCAACCCTAGTTGGATACCGAGCGCTGGACATACTTACCGCGTTCGACGCACGCGCAAACGATCCGTGGTTAATTTAATTAATGTTTAAACAATTTTATCATTTGTTTTTCATTATAAATAAAATATTTAGAGATGAAATGTGAATATGATTAGATATTTTTATATTTTCACTTAAAACAAATAAACTGATTGAATTCAGTAATATTACAATAATTACGATATAGATACTATGACAGTTTTTTTTAGAAAAAAACTAATATTACGGCCGTTTTTTTCAAATAAGGAACAGTCCTACGGTTCAAGGGTATAGGAAAGCGAGCAAATATGGAACAATTAACCGACTTCAAAAAAAGGAGGAAGTTCTCAATTCGGTCGGTATTTTTTAATTTTTTTTATTTATGTATGTACACCGATTACTCCGAGGTTTCTAGTCCGATTAGTGTGATTCTTTTTTTGTTCGATGCAGTATACTTGCCATTTGGTCTCATAAAAATTTCATCCAATTTGGTTTAGTACTTTTTATTTTGTGAGCATTTGTTTGATTACTGCTATGTGGATGATGTAATTATTTTTATGCATGTTCGGGCATAACTACGTCATGTAAAAACGGATTTGCAAAGTTCTTTTTTTGTTTGAAAGAGTATTCTTCCGGATTGGTCCCGGTGGAATGAATTTTAATTTGGTGAAGATCTGATGAAGACCCTCGGAGATTGACAATGGAACTCTTCAGTGGATAACAGCAAATTACCCGGGATTGCTGTAATTGCACGTTTGTGTATTGTTTAAACCACTAAAAATAGAAAAATAAAATAACTTAAAAAAAAAGAAAAACCGACTTGAAAAAAAAACTGAAAAGAGTAAAATAATTACCATATTATAAAACTAACAGTTTCAGAAGTCGATGCCTTCAATTATAGTGTAAAATTGCACCGACTTCTAAAACTGTTAGTTTTATAATATGGTAATTATTGTAGAATTAAAATTAATTGTTAAAAATAAAATTAATTGTTTTTCCATATTAGGTATACTATTCCATATTTGCTTACTTTCTTGTACCTATTAAAAAAACATTAACACTCAAACTTAGAATTAAATAATTACGAATACAGTCACTCCAATCTCAAACGTAATCTTTCCAAACACCACAATATCTCTAATCTCAAGTTAAAACAGTGCAACTCACCTTTGTATAGTAAACTAAACCGAAGTTAATTAGCTCTATCGCTAATTACTTAGCGGGGCACGACGCTAGCCCCAGTGGACTATTCCAAGCATTCCATGATTTATTGCCCGGGCTATCCTTTGACCCGAGGCGCTCTATTTGGACAAAATATTTAGCATTTTAGTGTTAATACTGCTAATGGATTTTAATCGGGAATTAAGGAGTTAATAGGAGATATCTGTAGGTGTGTATTGGTTGAGATTAATTTATGTGGTTTTAAGGTAGTTGATTGTTCGTTGAATGTAAGATATGGCATAGTTTTGGGAAATCTGCGGTGCGGGAAACCATAAGGTTGCAAAGGATTGACGATTTTATTTCGATCTGTCAGATATGTATGATGTTATTTTGGGATGAATACAGATTTATTGGATACTTGCGTAAGTGCAGTGTTGACTGTTTCTTGATTAAACAAAGAACTAAAAAAAAAATCAATAAAAATCAATAGAACAAACGTTTATATAAATAAATAATTTGTGAAAGCTCCCTTATGTCATCATCATTCAGCCGAAAGACGCCCATTGCTGGACATAGGCTTCCTCCAAAAGGGGGGGGGGGGGTTTGCCGGAATCACCACGCTCGGGTTGGCAATCGCAGTATGGTTGTAAAAGTACTCAGAGAACGCTGCTGCCCATCCTCTAGAGAATCCCTTAGTCGCCTTTTACGACACCCACGGGAAGAGATGGGGTAGTGCTATTCTTTAATTAAGTCCGGCACTACACGAGACCCCCGAGATCCCATATGTAGTAATGAAGCAATAATTATTGCCAATGTGGTCTTTATTTATTTATACACACATAAAATAATTTGAAGAGAAATAATGTTCGTAATATTTAGTAAAAAGGTGCTGCTTATTACTTTATTTTTTCTTTATTCTCTGTTTTAAAGCTAGCAACTTAGTTTGCCACATCTTGGATACGACCAAAACTACCACATTTAAACAAAAAACTCTACGGAATTGTCTTAAAATCTTACTAAATGAGTTAGATAATAAAAACTTTTGACTATAAATATTCCTGCAAGTGTTGTGCACTTCTGTAATTGACAAATTCACCATTGTCTAGAAACTTTAATAGTATCTGGTGTTAAAGTGCCTTAACAATAAATAAATAAATCGACGCTTGAAAGACAAAAATTATCGAGCGACATGTTGGCAACTTTACAATAGAGCATTGAAAAGTTTTTTTTTGAAACAAAAGTAAAAAAATCGCCTATTTGTCATAACTACTTGATTCCAATAAATTTTAAGCGCAGTTTAAAGGCTTATAATAAACTGGCATTTAAAGATTATGAACTTAAATCATCATCTGCCTAGCCTTTTCCCAACAATGTTGGGGTCGGCTTCCAGTCGAACCGGATGCAGCTGAATATCAGTATTTTACATGGAGCGACTGCCTATCAGACCTCCACAACCCAGTATCTGGGTAATACGATACTCTTGGTAAGACTGGTTGTCAGACTTTCTGGCTTCTGACCAACAGTAACGACTGTCAAAGATCTACAAATGACAGCCGGGACCAACGGCTTTACGTGCTTTCCGAGGCACGGAGGAAACTCGCTATGGTAAATGGTCACCCATCCACAGACCAACCTCGGCAAGCGTGGCTTAACCCGGAAGATCGGTCTATGCGGCTGTAATTATTTAGCCACGAGTTCCTCCGAGATTATGAACTTAAATAAAACTTTAAAATGCTCTAGTGTAAAGTTGCCAACATGTCGCTTGGTAATTTTTGCCTTTCAAACGTCGAAATGTCCTCCCAAATTAAAACACAACACAAAACCTACACCACTCAACATCTGTTTACATACCCAAACATATTAAACCCTTGTTATTTCGAATTAAAGTCACAAAGCGCTAGATAACGAACAATCAGCGGCGCGCGGGTTCGCTTTCCGCTACAAATAAGTTTAGATCCGATCAGCGTCTTTTTGTTCCCGCTGTCCCTTCCGTGCGATCAGCGATCATTGATCACGGACTGGGGGAGCAAGCGTGGGGTAATGAGGTGATGTGCCTAATTAACAAAACTGATTAATATTAAAAAACAGTGATCATCTAGTTGTTCCGTGTGGTGCCGGACGTAAAGAATAGCACTACCTCATCTTCCCATAGGTGTCGTAAAAGGCGACTAAAGGATTCACTAGAGGATGGGCAGCAGCGTTCTCTGAGTACTTTAACAACCATACTGCGATCGCCAACCCGCCTGCCAAGCGTGCAATTATGGCAAACCCCCCTACCATGGCTTATTTTATTTTATTTATTCGGGAAAACAAACAATTACACATTAAGAATTACAAAAAAATAGAATACAGAAATGATATAAATGTGAAATCAACCACGTTCGCCACAGATACACGATGAGACAATTTGGTAAATTTTAAGACTAGCGTTGTAAACAATAAAAAAGAAGAATGTTAATAGTAAAGTATCAACAAAAAATAAAGCTGTTAATAGTGCCGCATAAGTGGAACAACAGAGTCACATTAATTTTTTAATATATTAAGTAAGGCTTAGGACGATATCCAGCAGTGGACGACTTTCGGCTGAATGATGAAGATGCAAAGAAAAGAAACTAGAAGATTCAACAAAACCCAGCACTGTCTACAGCAGCTTGTCGTATTTCCCAGTTCGTCCCCTAGGCTTTTTCCAAGATCAGACACAATACCCGGTCCCCCACTATCCGCATTCATTCCATCCGCCTTGAAGTTGCATAGCGTTAAATGAAATACTCCTTGTTATTTCGTGTCGGCACGAGGTAGGTATATGAGAATAACTCATGCCGTGGTGAAAGAGCCAGTCAGCAAGGCTGGTTGTTGGGCTGACTGCCCAGGGTGCGACGGACGTACTTAAGTATCGTCACTCGTGGAGGCTCTTTTAATGCACCCCACGGCAAAATATTATAAATCATGTTAATGAATGCAGAACTATAATTAAGTATATTCTTTTAGCAAAGAAGATCCACGCAAAATGTAGTAGAAATTCTTATTATAGCTATAATAAAATATTTATGTAGAGGTGGGGAAACCTATTATCCATCATCATCATCTCCCTGCCCTTATCCCAAACTAGGTGTGGTCGGCACAACATGTATTTCTCTTCCATTCTCCTCTATCAGCCGTCATCTCAGTACTCACTCCTTTCTTACCTCATTCACACAATCCATCCATCTTTTCTTTGGCCTACCTCTACTTGTATATTCATCCACATTCATAGAATGGGAAACCTATTATCCATCAACCTCAAATGTTTAAATAAAACTGAAAACAAAACTGTGGACTGTAGTCCACACTATTCTTTTGCATTGCAATTAAACATTTTTTTAAATACCCCATTAGAGTCCTTAATTTGTAAACCGTTCGGGCTCTAAAAGTCCTCCTGATTCCCTTTACAAGCGAAAACGAGCTCTACGTTTTTCCTACAAGGTCTAAAGTTGTTGAAAATTGTTCCCCTGTACAATATGAGCTTTAAAAGCTACGCGCAGTTTTGTGCTAAAATAAAAGCAGCAATAAAATGTAGTCAGATTACTGAACTGGAACAGTTTCAAGTACATACCTAAGTATAATTTGTTGGGGAAGTCGAAATTAAAACAATACTCCATGGATTTTTATTTGAAATAATTAAAATTGTATTTTTAACCGTTATTAATGAGGGTGAGATGTAGAGAAAGAAATGGCTTGCGAATATTTGCTTTTGATATAATAAGTAATTTGGAAATTTTTAAGTCCGAATCACAAGGTAAGTCGGAAAGGGGGTACTAGGTAATCCGAAAGGGTGTTAATGTACCCATAATACTAAATAACTGTTGTTCTACAACTTTCCCCAAAATTCAATAGTTTAAGAGATATAGCTGATATAAGATTTCATAAAAAATACGCTAAAATCAATCAATCCTCCGCTATGATCAGCTGTGTTTACATTTTAGGTCATATTTACGGTCACGGATTAGAAGCACCATTTCTGAATTAGTAACTAAAGCAGGGGTCAAGAACTTTGAACAAAAAACAAAAATCATTTAAGTAACATGTTTTTTTATCGAATTTTAATATTTTAACATTTGTTTTAAAACAGTCATCAATGATACATTAGGTGGCCCGCGGATTAATGGGTATTGGCCTTTCCGACTTACCTTTTATAAGTAGGGTAGAAAGATGTAAACTAAAAAATAAAATAGTTACAAATATAATGGTGTTAAAAAATTAACCCTAAGAATTTTGTGGGGTACTCGGTATCGGAAATTGAACAACTTACGTTCTACAAATTTTCGAAAATTGGCAATTTTTTTATGTCTGTCCATACAAATCAGTTTAAATATTTTTTTGTATGGAAAGTTATAAAACTGTACGCAAATTTCGAAAAGTTGTTGAACAAATGTTGTTCAATTTCCGGTACCGAGTAACCCTAAATTATTAGAGTTGATTTTTTAACACCTTGTATTTTTTGGCACCTGGACAACTAAGTACTTACTTACATAACGACACGTTATTATAGTATTAAGCATTTTGTGCCATAAATCTTGCAATTCTGCCGACCCCTTCGGGCAAAATAGTACACATAAGTAATAGGCGTAACTAACCATCCATTAAATTATAATATGGCCATGAACTTTTTATGTGCAGTAGTGTGTGTGTGTATAGATAATGATTTAACTACGTATTCATTACGGGACAAATGTCCCGTGATACGTTACGACAAAATTGTTCGGCGACATCGCGTAACGTTGACGGACGTCGCGTACATGTTTGGCAACATCACGCGACTAGTCATAGCATGAAAATGTCGCAAAAACAGACGTCTGGTGACGTCGAGCAATGTCTATCGACGTCTTATGATGTCACAGACCAATGTACCGCGACATTTGTCCCCTTACCTAGTGAATACACGACTTTATATCTTTACATAGATTTGTAAAGTACATTACGACTGAGCTTATAATATTAGTGTCCATGAAAAGAGCTTCCGCGAGGATGATACTTATGTACGTCCTGTAACCTCGCTACTAACCTTGCTGACTGGCTAATCTTTTCACCACGTCATGAGCTATTCTCATATAGCTCGTGCAAAAACAACAGAAGAAGAAGTGTCCACTGCTTGATATAGGTTTCCTACGAATTGCGAAACAACATTCTGTCCTTTACTGCCGCGTCCAGTGTAACTCAGCTGCCTTTTTCAGGTCCCCAGTTAATTTGTTGGCTCTATGGCGCTTGGGTTGCGTCCAGATTTGCCTGTAATGAAAGACGGGGTCCAAGACACTTCGTATATAATTTGTAAAGATGAACATGTAGATACAGTATATTGTGAGACGATGATTAGAACTTATGATATTGTATGAGTGTGGTACAGTAACAGCAACAGAATGAGTGCTTGAATGCGTATATTGCGTGTGAGCCGTGCGAGTTGTAACTTGCTCTGATCATAGAAAAGCATAGAGTATCTCAGAGAGAATTACATCATTATTATTGGCTAACATTTAGTGTTATCATCCTGAAACTATTAGGGCAACCACAGATAAAACAAGTCTTTTTATAAAGGTGGTTCGCCACAGCTCCACTCAAGAATTAATCTGCACGACATTGAATTTATCACACATTTATTTAACTTTTTCAATCAGAGCTGAGCTTTGACTTGACACTGTGAACAACACGTTTTAAAGATTAGATTAGATAAATCAATGCTGTCAGTAAAGTGGAAACTGAAGAAGGCCGCTTAGTAAGACTGGATGTAAAAACTGAAGTTCTGGAAGTTTCGAAACTTAGGAGAGTCTATCCAACTATGGATTGCGATAGGTTGAATGGATAAAGCAGTATTTACTTGGTTGGATACAGACCTTTGACTAAGAATTAAGTAAAAAATAATCTCCCAATATACCGTAGAATTCTCACATTTAATGATATTATAACCGCGATAACATAATCGCGTCTAAAACATTTTTATCCAGCATCCAGAGCGCAGGCGCAGTTTGTCGTCAGATTTAGCTTGTATTTATATCTGCGCGGGCGACAGGCGTGTGCTACCGGTCCGATACTAAATAACAGTGTCACACTAGCCTTTAAGGACACCGCCGGGATGGTAGTACGCGAGAGTGAGCAAGTTTACGAAACCATCTTATTTAGATTTTAATTTTGTATTGGTGATTTGAACCGTCTTAGCTTCGCAACCATGTGTTTTTCTTTATAAAAGTAGTAAGTAGAGGGTTTATAGATAACGATTTACAAGGTTCCTAATAAATTGGCCTTATAAACATAACATCACGTCTATATACCCCGAAGGGTTGGGCAGAGGTATATAGTACACCCTCATTTCGTCGTTATGTTTAAGTCCCATGTAATAGGGGGCAAGCCTATTGCCATCAACCGAGCACAAATCCAGACTCCAGGCTGTTACTGAGAGTTGCAGAATTTGTTCGAAAGAGTTACGCAGAACGCAAAGGGCATTAGGAGGAACACGGACGGGTTTTAGTCAGTAAGAGTCTGACACTCCCTTCCGCTCCCCCCAGAGCGGAAGGAGTCATATGATGATTTCCCATCCATAAAAAAAGGCTGTTACTGAGAAACTCCACACTGAAAAATACAATAACAGTTTGCCAGACCTTGGGATCGAACCCAGGATTTAACGCTCAGCAGACGCGAGGCAGTCTTAAATTGGCCTTATTAGACTGCAAATGTAGTTTTCGATGGATAATATAATTAATTTCAATGCGAATTCATGTAATCATAGGGGAAGCGTACCAATTCTAGTTTCTTTACCCTGAGTGAAGAGATTTAGAAGACCGGAAGAAAATACAATAGGATGGTCACCATCCTACTGCGGCGTCACTGGTGCCAGAGGTTCTAGAGTCACCTACTTACCAGCTTGGTGAGTGCTTTAAGTCGTAAAATTGATTGCCGAAGGCTGAACTGAAAAGGCAAGTAGACATTCAACTCCAAAGCCATTTAACAAAACATTATGCAACAAATACTTTTTGCATGCTCCACCTCGCATAGCGCCATCACGCGCATGCGCCTTTTTGTTCAATTCCCGGCCGTATTTCGGCTGCGCGCGCTTCCATTTATCTCAGCTATCATCTGAGATACGGCGGCTATCCGCAGCATCTTTATGCGTGCGCGATAGCCGATACTGACCGCCGCTGATTAGCCGATAGGTACGACCGTACGACTCACCATTCATATGTTTCGGCGTTTTTAAAAACTGCCGATTATTGTTATGTGAGAGGGACACAGTTATGTGGATAACATAGCAATAGGATAATTTAATACAATAATTTGTAACTATAAAGGCTTTTAAATGGATTGGTTAGAAAAAACGATGAAAAGAGATTCATGGAAGAATATGGGACTAACCCTGTTACAGGCGTACTGATTCGGGGCTTGTGGAACACAAGTGAAACACACGGAGTCTGATGTAATAACTGATTTAATTAAAATTTGGTAAAGCTTATATACAACTTAGAATACAATAAAGTGGTTATTTAACGTAACGTCTGTGTTTTAATAATGAATCAACTGTTACCAAGAACAGAGCGCGGTCAAAGGTTTTCTAATCAGTGATTTCATTCATTCACAATTTAGTACTTACGATATAATACAATGATAAGTTATTTAAAATATTTTTGTTTTAATAATAAATCAAACTGTTACAAAAAGTAGAGAGCGATCAAGGGTTTTTCTAATCAATGATTCTATTCATTAACAATGCAGTACAATGGTATATTATTTTAGAATATTTGTGTTTTAATAATAAATCAAACTATTACAAAAAGTAGAGAACGGTCAAGGGGTTTTCTAGTCAATGATTCTATTCATTCACAATATAGTACAATGGATTTATTGTATTTAGAGTGTTAGCCATAATCATCTCTTGTTGATTTACTATGTGTGAAAAAAAGGGTAATTAGAGTAAGGGTTGGTTACACCTCCCCCCTTAGATTGGAAATTATACTCTAAAAGGACATGAGTATTTTCCAACAAATAATGTACCTAAATAAGTATAATTATTATATAAATCAATTAATAAAATATTACAGGTAAAAAGTTAAACAAGTAAAAAGAAATTACAAGGATAAAACTTATTCTAATGTTGCTTAAAATTAACACTATTTCATTGATTACAAATTGCTTTCGTCACTATGCACTTGCACTGTGTCTCGATTTGCGGGATAGTTAGTGGGCTGTGATGCTGATGGTGCATTTTCAATTCTTCAATAATGTCAATGTTAATAACAGGTAAGTGTATTGATGTTTGTATTTCACCTTCGCCTTTGATTTTAGTGGCATGTTGACTGTTGCAGAACAATATTCGTTTAATGAAATTATTCCAGCTCCTTCAAATTTGTAAGTGCTGAAGTTCTTGTTGCATCCTTCTACTATGTTCATGGATTCAGAGAACAACAATAGCCAATTGTTTTTTCTGAGTAGGTGAATTATATTGAAATGTCTTCTTGTGCTCATTATAGCACAATACTTGTTGTAGTAGTCGAACTTTTGATGAAGTATACTTGTTTCACAGGTGGGCTCTGCATTCTCTTCATGAACGATGACGTAAGACCGTCGATCTCTGGTCAATCCTACATATCTATTTCTTACCAACAGGGTATGGTATAGCTGGGAAATATTATTTTTCTTTGGAAAGGAAATTACTTTATAAGCAAGGAAGGCATCTTCATCAATCAAGGGTACTTCTATTATGTATATAAATGTAAGGTTCATCTTGAAAGCATTAAAATTACTAATTTTATCTAAATAATGTATATTAGTGTATGTAGATCTTTCTATACATTGTTCAGCTTGTGGGCTAATGTTCAATTCTTTTAAAAGTTTATAATTATTTATTAAAATTACAGGTAACACGCCCGATAAAGCGGTTTTCGTGCTTCCACTATGTGTTGGTGTTACGCTTAAAATTTGAGGTGTTGGAATAATTGGTTCCATTCGTACCTCTGCTATCCTCGTTGAATCAGTAGCCATTGTTTATTATTTTGGATGAAAGTGAGGACAAAAACAATTCACTAGGAAATTGGACAAATAAGGAAAAATAAAATAAAATGTGAAAAACCGATACCCAATTGGATAAGAGCAAAATATGAAAGACTTACAGCGATATGGCCACCAGCACGATCGTTAGCTTCATAGCTCCGTCCCTCGTTGTATGCAGCAACGTACGGGTCGTCCTTTCAGGTGCAGCTCCGGAACACACGATATGCGCTCGTAATTGTTCTCGAAAACTTGCAGGTTTTTCAGCACGATAATGTCCTTCACTCCAAGAATATCCTACCGACTGCGCCAATGTTACAGGCGTACTGATTCGGGGCTTGTGGAACACAAGTGAAACACACGGAGTCTGATGTAATAACTGATTTAATTAAAATTTGGTAAAGCTTATATACAACTTAGAATACAATAAAGTGGTTATTTAACGTAACGTCTGTGTTTTAATAATGAATCAACTGTTACCAAGAACAGAGCGCGGTCAAAGGTTTTCTAATCAGTGATTTCATTCATTCACAATTTAGTACTTACGATATAATACAATGATAAGTTATTTAAAATATTTTTGTTTTAATAATAAATCAAACTGTTACAAAAAGTAGAGAGCGATCAAGGGTTTTTCTAATCAATGATTCTATTCATTAACAATGCAGTACAATGGTATATTATTTTAGAATATTTGTGTTTTAATAATAAATCAAACTATTACAAAAAGTAGAGAGCGGTCAAGGGGTTTTCTAGTCAATGATTCTATTCATTCACAATATAGTACAATGGATTTATTGTATTTAGAGTGTTAGCCATAATCATCTCTTGTTGATTTACTATGTGTGAAAAAAAGGGTAATTTGAGTAAGGGTTGGTTACAACCCTTACCCAGCAGTAGGACAGATAAAAAATCAATGAAGGGCAATAGAGCTAAAATGGAGTTAGAATCAATTGATTTTCTTTTACTAAGATGAAGCTGGTTTTCGGCTGCGTTCCTTACTCTCACTCACTCTCACTCGTCGGATTGAGGATGAAAACTGCGTCATACTTAAGTAAATATAAATTCATATTGTGTAATATCAATCTTAGTGTGGGGCAATGTTTTTAAAAAGAAAAAAAAATATTATAATTCCATTCTGTAGGCTAATTCAGGTATATTTTTAAACAAATAACTGTAACTGACTTTAGTACTTAGTACTGTACCCCAAGTGTGAGTTTTATACGTTAGTACTGTAGTTGCGTCACGCCAAAAATGTCAAACAAATTTTTAGTTACGCTATTCGCCGCTAGAGCTCTGCCTAAATTTTCATACATTTTTGGCGTGACGCAACTACTGTAGTATATTGCTTTCACGGTAAGTTGATTAATTTGGCAGATGTCAGTTCATGACATGAAAATAAATTGTAATGGCGCTTGTGTATGACAATTTAATTCAAAAAGTATTAAATCAATTTAAAATATTAATAAAGCCTTACCCAAAAGGTTGTTTTAAAATCAGAAACATAGAAATAATATAGTTATATGTGTTTAACGCCATAATTATATATTACATAAATGATTTTGAAAAAACCCCGACGCGTTTTCAAACTTGCGTCAGATGGTACCAGTTGCTAGAGACGTGCGTATCGATAAAATAATTTCGATCAATTTATATTAACAGCATGAATATTTTGACTGTCGTAATAATTATAGACGATAGGCTCAGTTGATTGAATAATTAAAATAAGGCTCATTATAGCCCAGTTGCCTTGCAAAAGGTCGGTCAGTCCTAAATTTTGGATACGTGATACGGATATGTGTGTTCTTATAAAAATTACAAATTTTGTACCTTGAGTGACCTCGGTGCGCTCTGTCATCTTGGGTTAAAGAACCCAAAAATGAGTTTTTATTAAATAACTCCTTATGGGTTTTATGCCAAAAATTATTCACATCAATTTTGTAGAAAATTAAATTCTTAGTTTTCATTCCAGACTCAAAATCAGAGGTATTTTATAGGTTTGAAGCCCATGTCTGTCTTTCTGTTTGGCTGTCTATTTCTCTCTCTGTCTGTGTGTCTGTTTGTGGGCTTTTCATAAAAAAACACCTAACATAACACATCCAAAATTCAGGACCGACGAACCTTTCGCAAGATAAACCACTTTTTCGCGACCCGGCTACTGGGCTTATTATTGGTGATAAATAAACATTTATGTTCACTCATCCCATACCTGCTGGATTCATTATCACATCAGCACGTAATCGTCTATTGTTGAAGATATGCATGCTAATTGACTTAATCCTAATTACTTAAATCACAAGTATTTGAAATGTACATAAAATCACATTACAATAATTTGTCAAATTCTCGCTGAAAGGAGAATGCCCATTTTTCTTCTGACCGTCGTTGCGCATCAAAAATGTTTGTATGGTGGCATAAATTGGATATAAAAGGGGGGTGATGTCGTACTTTTATAGGAAATAAAAATTATGAATTTATTTTGTGGGGTTTTTGATGTTCTTTCATTTTCTGTTCAGTTTTGAGGTTAGTTTTGTAACAAACTTTTCATAAAAAAAAATCAGTCCTTTACTACAATATGATTTGAACTCACATAAGACAACAGAAAACAGATTCAAGAAATCAATGAATGATCCCAAATAACTAATATTTCATAGGTAGGTCATGCTGAAAGTAGGTTTGTACGCACGGCTACAGATCAAGCTATACATATCCAGTATAAGCTGATCTCGCATTGTATAGAATTTCCTTACAATGAGAGGTCAGTGTAAACTGGAAATGTATAGCTTGATGTGTAGCCGTGTGTACCTATAGGAAGTAGAAAATAAAAATGCTTGAGTAGAGCAATGAAATAGTTTTATTGGTCATTATTATAATATTCATAAAATGTGTCGTTTAAAAACGGAGCCGACGGCTCAACAGACCTAAATCGAGCCCAACTTAGATACCACAAAATCTTTGGTGATTTACTGGACAGAGGACACGGACCGTAGTCGTAAAAATATTCTACACAATCCACACCACCAGCACAGGAACAGTAAGTAGATTGATCTTCAAAAGAGTTCTTAATCGTGCAGGAATCTGAAGACGCGACTGGACGTGGACTCAACGCAACGATAAGTTACTTATTAGCACAACAAAATCAACAATTATCAAATAAAAACAACACGATGCTTTGTTTGCTAGACAAATTGACAGTGACACTTTTGATAGCTCACCTTTCACATTGTTTTTTTTTAATAATATTTATTCATGACCTTAGATGCTAGTCTCCTTTCACATTGGCTATGACAGTGTTACCAACAGTTAATTTTAATCACCCTGATCGTAAGTGATTTGTCAACTAAAAAAAGATTTAATTAGTAAAGTAATATTATTTAAAGATGATAATTAAAAAAAAAATTTTAATTCTTATTAATAAGGAGGAAAAATGACATAGTTGAAATTATTTTTAAAACTCAACTTCTGTCCATAGGCTATCCCATACGATCGATTTTGGGGAGGTTTTTAAAATTGGTAACACTGCTTTCACTAATATACGCCATTTTAAAAGGATGCAATAAAATCCAATAAATAACTAATTAAATACAAAATATTAAACGCCACATACGTTTTCGACCGAGTGAATTATGAGAAGTTAAAAAAATATTTTATAATTTGTGAATATATTTTTATAGCCATACTCTTTTACTTTAAAGCGATACTGTGTTTGGTCAATCTCCTTTACAAATTTTATCGATAGTTGAATCGACTACATGTCTAACAACTCCTATTGACATGTGTCATTTTAATCTTCTTATCGTGAAAACAATATAACGTAAAAAAAAACTCACACTTGGGGTACAGATCTCGTTTACAAAAACGGTCAAATTTTTTGTCAACAAAAACGAAACCGGCATATTGACAGTTTTTGTTTACGAAAATGAGAAATTTCTGTCAGACAAATTGTAACGTGCGATTCTGCTTATCCATTTTGTACTAGACCAACACAAGAACACTGTCAGAATCAAGGACTTTATACGTGTGCATATTAAGTACTTCTATGATCAAAATTTGTCGGATCCGGCAGCCTGCTGGCTCTAGTACAAAATGTATTGCAGAAGGTCCTCGCGCACGCGGTAGAAATTTTCGCAGCTGCACTCTTCCTGTCCGTTTCCTGTATCAGAACCTGATATAGCCCACTGTTGCTAAAAAATAAGCAATCCCTTCCTGATCAAATAACTGTGACTCTTACTGTACCCAGTTTGGAAAATCGCTCAACATCATTAAAATTCGTTCACCTAATAATTCTCAGGCTTCAATGGCGTGCACCTTTTCAGATCGCAAGTGATCTAATAAAGTAGTCCTGGTCCCGATCTATTTAAAATGGTGGTTCGTCTCAGGCCTGATGGTGCATTGTGCAGTTCACTAATTAATTGGGCTTTGATTGTAATCATCAATCTCTTTATATTGTAAGGGCAGTTTATAAAGTTGTTCCCAGTGTCCCGTTCACCCTGCGGTGTATTCCTGATACAAAGTTGTTCAATTTAACGTGTTCTGTTTTTAAATATCGTTTCAAATATTGTATTGGTTTAGAAGTGTCCCAAAACGTCCCGCTCAATATCATTCAGGGGAGTGTATCTGGGCCATCAGTTTGTGTTTTTGGTAATTAATTGCCATTCGATTGTTTTGATTTTATCTTTTTGAGATTATAAGTGGTAATTTTCAAAATTGACAATTATGTCCCGTTTCTTATCATTCAGTGTTCGGGCCACCGCATCATGTATTATTGGAGATGATTATAATTAAATGAGTGTGTTATTGCCAGTGTCCCGTTCTGTATCATTCAGTTTTTGGGCCACCGGCTTGTATCAGTATAGTGATTGGTTTTATGTTGCTCTGCATTGTCTTCACAGATATTTTTGCTACGGATAATATGTCTGGACTTTAAAAGAGACCTTGACCCCTGAGTTTGTTTCGGCCTTTCTTCTCAGAGGTAGTCAGAAAGAAAAAGCCGAGCAATCTAGTTTAAAAAAAACACACCGAGTTGTTAAAGTGTTTTTTAAATATCCAATTTGCAGAGTGAATAATGTCATTTCGTGATTTATTTGTTTATTCATATCATATATATTATTCATTCATAAGTTACATTATACTCATCCTCTTGAAATTATCGTCAGTGTGTTGTCCCGTTCTATATCTTTCAGCAGAGTATCCTAGCTTTCATTGCGTGCTATTAATCAACTGTCGATTCGTTATTATCGATTGCTTTAAATTATAACCAGTCAGTTTTAAAATCGTTCACAATGTCCCGTTTTCTTCACTAAACAGAGTATCCCAGGCTTTTATTGTGTGTTCCTAATACAAATAATTAATTATCTTTTGATTGATTCTATCTCATTAGATTACAACCGTGCAGTTTTTAATATCGTCGCCAATGTCCCGTTCTTTATCATTCAGTCATTCAGTGTTCGGGCCACTGACTCTTATTGTGTGCTCCTTAATTAATTGTAGTTTGATTGAGCGTCAATCTCATTTAGATCGCTGATCGGATTGATGTCGGTCGTTGAATGAGGAGGTATCAAATGTGTTCGATCAGATAACACGATGTTGTTGAACAATATACGGCGCGCGGTGTGGCCTGGATTTTTTTATTCGTTTAGTTATTTGGTTTGATTTTAAAATCAGCCAGTGTATTTACATGAGTATTATCTATGGTTATCTAGTGTTAAAGATTTTGACAAATAAATGGTGATTTAATTAAAACAAGGGTACTAATCCGAAGGCCACTTAAAGTATCACTAATGATTTAATAGCAACTGTTAAAATTTCAAAATTCGTTTAAAATTTATTTCCATGCAAAGTGTTTCTTATTACCTATAGTTTAAAAAAAAAAACTTTATCCCCGCTTTAGTTACGAATTCAGAAAATAGAGCTAATCCTGAGCCCAAATATGACCTACAATGTAAACACACCTGTTTATAACTGAGGATAGATAGATTCTAGCGTATTTTTATGAAATCTTTGAACGGCTATTTCTCTTAAACTATTAACTTTCGGGGAAAGTTGTAGAACAAAAGTTATTCATTATTATAGGTACTTTAACACCCTTTCGGATTAGTACCCCCTTTCCGACTAACCTTGTAAAGAAAAAACCTATCTTACGAAAATTGAAATAAAATTACGTTCTTTGTTTTATAATGGTTACATTATTATTATTTTGTCTAACTAGATAGGAGATATTGCTATGTTTAATGAGTTTATCTCTACTAAAATAAGATCGCTTATACAAACTGAACGTCTATATAATTGAACCGATGATACATAGCCTATATTAAAAACCTAGTGTCGGTCGGCAAGCAAACAAAGTGCTATAATATACTATACTAAGTATTCATAGGCTGTGTCGGCTCTCGGTAGCCTGTCGGCTGTCGTTGCGACAACGCTTTGTGCCGACACCCGCAGCGTACTCGCAGTCGAACCATTGTGCATGCACTGTGCATATATTGTGATTAAAACTAAACGTATTCGCGAAAATAAATTCAAACACTAAATCGAAAACCAAAGACAATAGACTGTCCAAATCAATTTTAAATGCCCGCCAAATTGCTCCTGTCAAAATGACAGATTTTTATTCTGTTTTTTTTTTTCAATGTAATGAATTGGTTTTATTAAGTAGCAGTGGTAACAGTACTATACAGCCTTATGTATAAAGAGGTCGGTCTCCCGGTAGCCTGTCGTCTGTCATTGCGTGCGCTTTGTGGCGACACCCGCTGCGTACGCGCCGACATCAAGCCATTGTACGCACTATGTACTGTGCGTACGTATTTCAAGACGGTAATTTGTATATAAATGTGGAGTGGAGTAAATAGCCCGGTCACATACGCCTTAGGTTCAGTTACTACTATATATTTTAGTCAGAGGAATTATCTCTTACAGGTGCAATTATTACAATCGTTTTCATAATTAATCTAAAAGCTCTGATTTATGGTGTAAAATAGCTTCAACTTCAAAATTAATTTATTCAAAATGGACTAGAACGACTTAAATCTTTTTGAACGTCAATGTTACAAAAGACAGCCCCCAAAAACCGCCCTTCACAGCTTCCTAGTGTTTATGCTGTGACGAAGAAATGGCGCATTAAACTCCCAGCAACACAGATCTGTCTGTGAAGTGACTAAATTAATTGAGTCAATACACAAAAAAGGGTATAATGAATTACAGTAGGTACTGAAGCTTGCAAATTGAGCATGATAAACAAAATAATATGTACCTACCAAGAACAATCTACAAACTAATAAATACAGGTACAACTGGCGAGGCGTAAGCTGAGCTCTGCATTTGTGTGAGTGCACATTGAATAGATTGCCAAAAAGCAGTATAAACCGGTTTGAACCAAGCAAAGGACGCGTCTGCATTAATTCTCACACTTGCAAATGCAAAACTCAGCTTAGGCCTCGCGGACGGTACACAATTAGATGTTATGTAATTTTCTTAATTTTCTTTTCTTATGATGACTTATGAATATGGTATGGGCCTCTTCTCAGAGTGAGAAGGGTTTAAACCTAAGTCTAACAAGCTGGGTTGGCTACATCAAATGAAATAGAAAAAATAAAAATTAAATCTTCTCATGTTTGCCGCTTTCTCCACGATGTTTTTCTTTAATAATAAATTTATAATAACTAGATCAAAGCAGACTTGTTACCAGCTTGACAACCCTTTTAACACTTGTATTAAAACAGTCATCATTGATACTTAAGTGGTCCGCGAATTAGTACCCGTTTCCGACTAAAAATGTTATATTGTATACAACGGCAATATGTAATTTAGTCTATTTTTCCGTCTACAAAACCCATGTCTACGGTGGTTATGCTACGTCTGCCGGTACACCGTCGGCTTGTCTGCCAACCGTACACACATACATGAGAATTATTGCTCTAAATGCTAATATGGGAAATGAAAACACAGTTCCAAGTAACGCGAGTCATTTGAGAGAAAGCGTTATACTACAGCTCATAACATAAGTAACGGCCTATCAACCTGTCGTGAACTGTTATGAACTTACGGCACTCATTTCTACGCATGCGTCTGCAAGAAGCTAGCAAATTCTTCTTGGGCTCAATATTTTTACCATCATCGCGATATAGACACGATTACACTGAAATTTTGACATTTGTACGCAACAATCTCAAATGTCAATTTTGATGATGTATTTTAATAGGAGATTAGGCGCAAAACGAAAGCAGATGGCAGAACCAACGTCAGACCTCATCCAATCAGTACGAGTTAATTTGACATAACTACTCGTACATAGTATAAAACAAAGTCGCTTCCCGCTGTCTCTCTGTGTATGCTTAGATCTTTAAAACTACGCAACGGATTTTGATGCAGTTTTTTTCAATAGATATAGTGATTCAAGAGGAAGGTTTTAAACTATAAAACGTACACGTGCGAAGCTGAGGCTGGTCGCTAGTTATCAATAATGTCAAACACATTTTAACCAATTAAATTATTTGCTTGCAGTGATGGCGTCATTAGTTCCCTAGTTATAAGTCCTATTCGACTATCAAATTTTATTTCTGGACTGGGTTTTCAAAATGGAAGACATTACCGCGAAGTCAGTCCTTAAATTTAGATTCTTGTATGTTGCACTTGATCAACACCCAATTTTTAGTATTGCTGATTTTTTTAGCACCAATTTGCATTATATCTTAAGGAAACATGATCATTAACATACACATAAGATAACTGGCCTTTTTTGTGACCCTCTGTAAACTTAGCTAATCTTTAGAAAAGAAATGCTAAATACCCTCCTGAATTACACTGACAGTAACGGATTATTGCGTACGTCCCATACATCTGTCAAAAGTAACGGAGCATGGATTATAGATCCATACTCCGTTACTTTTGACAGATGCCAAGTTCGGTAACAATTGAGACTTTTCTCAACTAAAGTTTTATTCAATTACGAGTAACTGAAAACCAGATTCTTCACCGTAATATAAACAGGAGATAAAATCCAAATAGCCCTTAAAACCTTAAGGCAATTTAACTGTTAGGCAATTCATAAGTGTGTCGGTACTCGGTTGTCAAGATGGCGGCTTTCCCGCCGGAAGTCAATTATGCAATAAATCTGCGACGAACGGCGCGCGCGCATAGATCTCAGCACATTTACATATAGCTGAGTGCAAGACAAACATGGTCTTTTTGTGGTGACGAGATTATTGCTGCGACTAGCTGATCGATATATTTTGTTTGAATTCGAATTTAGAAATGCTGCATGTTTTGAACTTGTAAAGAATGATGTTGGGAACTGGGAAGTTGAAACATCAGTATATTTTGTGCCTACATGAAAATCTAAAAGGAATTGGAATAGTCCTGTCCTGAAAATAACTTTTTATGAGAAATTAGCCTCTACGAGTGACGATACATAAGTACATCCGGCGCATCCTGGGCAGTCAGCCCCGCTACCAACCTTGATGACTGGCTAATCTTTTCACCTCGGCATGAGATATTCTCGTGCTGACACGAGAGAAGAAGAAGAAGGAGAAATCTATTCCAAATCTCTGCTCAAAGTTCTTTTCATAATTACTTACATTTAATGAATGTTGAATGTTGACCGGAGTAATTATTCTGAAAATTAACTAAGTAATTTATCAAAATGATTTTGATGTGCTTCCATAGGCGTCCATGGATTACTCACCTTTTTGTGTGTCACCTACGTGTACAAAAATGAAACTATAAACATTGTAGCAGTGTTTACTATGATTAATTTAATCTAAAACTATTGTGAAATTTGTGAATTTTTGTGAACTAAACTAAATTGTCAAAATGTTTTTAAACGCGTCCATGGACTACTCACGTTTTTGAGGCTCACCTATTTCTACAAATACAAAACCATAAACATTGCAGCAGTGTTTGCTACGATTAATTTAATCTAAAACCATCGCACTTTTAAGTCTAGTGCTTTAGATAATGAATACTTTTATTCTGCCGTGGGCCCATAAGTGGGAGTAGTCCGTAAATCACGCTTGCACAGGGGGCAGCGGAGGTGTCTCGGGGCCTCATTTACCTGGCCGTGGCACCGCCGTATCGGAAAGCCGATATCTGCGATACCAACCACCGATAAATAAAATATTGACGGGTATACGCACAGGTGAGATGGGGAGACGTTTTGCGCGATGTTAATAGACAAGTTTTTTTTTTCCTTTTTGTCTTTGATTCACTGTTTATGATTAAGCTATTTATTCGTTGTTGGACTTACCTCTACGTGGACTTTTAGGATTATCTTTTATTCGGGTCTCGTAATCTTTTATTTCTTCTTTACGAAGTCGTAGTGAAATAAAATTAGTTTATCCTTTTCTGTACTTTTTAACCGACTTCAAAAAGGAGGAGGTTCTCAATTCGATTGTATTTTATTTTTTATGTTTGTTACCTCATATCTCCGTCATTTATAAACCGATTTGAAAAATTCTTTTTTTGTTCAAAAGGGTATACTTCCCGATTGGTCCCATTTAAATTTTGTTATGATCAGACCATGAACTTCAGAGATATGGAACGGAACTCCTCATCGGATCAAAGCAAAATTCTCATATTACTAATGTTGCTTTGTTTATATTTGTTGTTGGGAACTGACTACTGGAAAAGAGGAGGGGGTGCGTGTCCCCCCCTCCCCCCTTTGGAATGTTTTCATTATATCGTGTAAGGTATCATTTGAAATGACTTTTTATGCCCGACTACGTCAAAGCCAAAAAGAAGGGTTATGAAGAAGGGGGTTAAAATTATGACACTAAAACGTATTTAATAAAAAATAAACTTTAAAAAAAAGTAAAAACCGACTTCAAAGAAATACTAAAAGGAGTAAAATAATTACCATAATATAAAATGAACAGTTTCAGAAGTCGGTGCAAATCTACACTGAAGCAAATAAAAGCCACCGACTTCTGAAACTGTTAATTTTATATTATGGTAATTATTTTACTCCTTTTAGTATTTCTTTGAAGTCGGTTTTTACTTTTTTTTAAAGTTTATTTTTTATATTTGTCACTAACAGTCTCATTTCTTCAATGCCCTCTAAAAAAATTACGGAAACATAAGCATTTTTAATTCGCTGGAGTAATGTACGATTTCCACAAAACGGGCCGCGCCGGGGCGCGCCGGAGCGCGCCAGACCGCATTTCACACTGTGCTAAAGGAAATTCAGGCTTCTATACAATAGTTAAGTTTCGTGTTTGCATAGAATTTACACTGCTTGGAACTCGGTTAGATCCGCGCGTATGCTGCGGTAGTCGGTCGGCTCCGCTCGGCCACACCGCAGGTAGAAATTTACTGCGATAGCGGATACGCGAACACGCGCGCGCATGCGCCCGGGTTCCAGCAGATTGTAGCCGTCGGGCGGACACGGTCAGCTCCGCGCGCATGCTCGAGCATCCGCTGCGATGCTCTGCGCTGCGCTCCTGCGTGGCCCGGTTGGTGGAAATCGTACATAAAGTGACAGGTCGTACTATTTTTGTTTGACAGTAATGCTTTGTTGTTTGACATTAGCACCTGTCTGTTTATATGAATAATCCTGCTCTAGAAACTAACTCTTCAATATTAAACTACAAAATAACAAACAACAATGTCCTCTCCCTGTACAGAGTAGCATCCAGTTTAAATTAGCGTTTGCTGTACGCACAGGAATCTGCCAGTGACCATTAACATTGGAGGGATGCCCCCGGATCCGGTGCATTTTTAGCTAAAAGCCTACGCGGCCGCACCGGTAGTGGATTCCGAACGCACTTCGAACAGCATTGATAGACCATAGATAATTGGAGAGGTATTTTTTAAGTAATGTGTTGTTTATGGTGTGTTAAATTGTGTTATATCATTTATTTTTATTTGTTTTTGTAATGAAACTTGTAGATAAAGAGACAGTAAGAGGTGTGGTAAGGTAATCTAAAGTAGGTACATTCTGAGTATCTACTCAATAATTTTATTTACTATTCTAATTTGAAGCAGAAAACTTGCCGTTATTCTTCAGGTTTTTTTATCTGTCAAAATGTTTGGTTTTGTTTTTGTTGTCAGAAAATTTTACAGTTATTTGACAACTAAAACTACACTAATAAAGAATCTTGAACGCTTCCTGCACGTACCTGATTAAAAAATAACATAAATTAATTTACACTGATCGATTGTTTGAAAATTAGAATGTCCAAAACGGTCCAAATCATAGATTTGGATTCATTATGACATGCATTTTCAAATCCCGCAGCCACACCTTGGAGTAAGGTTTGATGTTGATGATGTTTAATATCTTTTGGCTTCGAAACGATTTATTTATAAAACAAATGTTGATTTAATAACTCTTAAAGTAAGCATTTAAAAAACAACAAAGAATGCAGTGTTAATTGAAGAAAAAGGGGCTAATAAACGCGCGTTTAAAAATGTTGATATTACGCCTTTGGACTTTATTTTAATAGGTCGCGTATCCTTGATATCCAGTGTGATAATACGGCTATAAAATGTACATAATTGTCTCAATGTTTACTAAGAGCTGTCGCCCATTGACGCAGACCAATTAAATTGATTAAAATTGCCATTTGATCACTTGGAAATGGCTCGTCTTTGATTCATGATCCTGTCTTTAATTATATGTATCGTGAAGGTATTTTTATTCTTACAAAAGTTAAAGTGCTGGGGCTCTGTAGACTTTACAAGATTAAACAATATTGTCACCATCAAGTTTTTAATGGGAGACTAAAAAAAATGACGCCTCAGTCTCTAAGTACTAGTGTAGTAGCGTAGCGCCAAATCCTAGCTTGTTTTACTGCGCAATTTGACTTCTGCAATACACTTTCAAACTGTAGACACACCCGCACTGCCGTCCGATTTTTAAAAGACCGTAAAGTGACATTTTGTCAAAGTTCTATAAACTACGTAAAAGCGCAAAATTTTCTCTATCGACCAGTCTGGTCCGTATTTTATAATTTGTCAATTACGAGATCTAGAGACATTATATGCAGAGACATTACTATATAATATCATAGGTACCGTACCATATTGTAGATGGTCAAATTTTAGTACAAAAAAGCATGACATAAAAACAAAAACTTTAATTTTAAAATCTGTATTAGTTCTGTACTCATTAAAAGGTATACAATGGTGCCGATTCTGTTATGGACAACCTAAACTTAACTTAGGCTATTGCCATATTTTTCAGTCTAATTAAATAAGAAAGAGATATACGTAAATAAGAGCTGTCAAATTTAGTTGAACTAAAAGTTCCATACAAATTAAGACGACATTTAAAACGTGTCGACTAAAAATACGGTGAAGTTCAAGGCGTAAACTAATTTGACATCTCTAACTTAGTTGTTGTCTATCACCGTCCTTTTCTCGCGCTATCTGTTAGTAAAAGATAGCAATTCTCTAATTTCAGTTTAGTTGGTGAAGAAGAGAATCGGCACCAATGAGGTTAAAGTAGCCCAATAATTTGGTATAACCAAAAACATCAGTATGTCTTCAGAATTTCTAAGGACAATACTTTCTACGTTTTTGCTCATAACTCAAAATTACGTTTAGTCACTTAACGGCCTTTTAGAACAAGTGTGCTTTGCTGCAAGTTTTACGAACTAAACGAGCACTTGCGCACAATAAGGTGAGCAGTAAAACCACAGTCTACCTATATCTTACTCCTTACTGTCGGTCAACGTAGAACATTGTCGCAGAGCAATCGCGCGGGGGGTCGCGGGGTGAAGGAGCGGAGGTTATATCCCGAGTAGCTATACTCATACTTGGGACATCATTACCTCTACATAATTTTGACATTTCATAGGACCTGTTAAATGTATGGGCGTTGACCCACTATATGTAGTAAGTAGGTACACTGTGGTAAAACTATGCGCTGTAAAGTGGATTTGGCGCTTTAGAAAGGATGTTGGGCCGTAAGTCCTGACAAACTAGTATCTGAGAAGGTGGAAACAACTGAAAGCTGTCTCCTATAGGCATAACTTACCTAAATCTTTATAGATTTTTGAAAGGAGACGATATCACAATTGACCCTGAAATCGATACGAACAAACTGTATGCCGATTGATTGCTTAGAACGAGCGAAATAACCCTATCTTACTCACATACCCCAAATCAATGGGGTATCGGAGCTATAGGCTGACAAAGTATGCATGAAAAATAATTATTTACAAAGGAAACGTACTGTCGAATTTTAGTGTCTTTACAATCGATAGCTTCTATAGTGTTATCAGTGTGTCGGTATAGACGATAGCATGACTGATTTTGGTACTAGAGTTACGAAAATCCTTAGTAGATGATCCTTAGAAATGATTTTTCTTGCATACTTTGTCAGCCTATAGCTCCGATACCCCATGGATTTGGGGTCTGCGACTTAGGTAGGGTTATTTCGCTCGATATAAACAATCGAGCTGCATACAGTTAGTTCATATCGATTTCTGGGTTTTCGATTCATACATTTTGGACCTTCTCCTTTGGGAGGCATATTTAGACTGCAAGACAACTGTAGATAGTAGCCTGATTAGAAGGAACACCAGTAGTTCTATGAGTTTAGTAATGAATGCCGTAACGTCTAACGCCACTAATTAATTGAAATTAATGGCGTTAAGTGTTAGTGTGGTCCCGGAATATTCAAAAGTTTTCGTAAAAAGAGTTAGAGTCGAGAAAACCAGGCCTAAAGCAGTACTGTTTTCGACGGGTTCTCTTGATATATTTACAAGTGATACGAGTAGGCAATGATGTAGTCGTGGAATGCAAGCAGCATAATAAGCTATTTTTCATCTGTTTATATGTTTTATTCCTTTCTAAATCAGCCTATAAATAATAGTTCCTTTACTGTTTACAAATTGTTTAAGTATCAATTGGTCGTAAATCCAATACCCAATAAAGATAATTTAAAAAAAAATATCAATAGCAAATACAATTTAACGATGCTATAAAAAACAAGAATGATCAGTCATTTCCGAATAATATCTCGATGCAAATCAATAGGAAATGTCGTCTGGCTGTAAAAATTACGATATCATGGCACGTGGCCCACAGACCTACAGAAAAAAAAGTAGAAATATTTTTTTATTTCATGGAGAATTTATTTTTGTTTCGACAAACGTACGCTTGCGTTCTGAATTCAAATATCGAATTGTATGTCTTATAAATAAGGTACAGTTTGTTGAAAAGGAGGTTTTAAAAATGTTAATTCGAAAATAGAAATGATTCGTGATGAGTGTATGAATACAGCATGTAAAGCTAGGGGTGGTCCGACTGGTTTTTTTATGAATTTCTAATTTATTTATGAGTATGACGCGACATGTCGATTTATGAATATTAAATCTGTGTTCCTGTGACTGACAGGCGTCAGTCGCGAGTTTTTCTGAAGTATTGTGTAATGTTTATTAATTTATGTTTTTTTCCTGTACGTAGTATTAGGCATTTAATATTGATACGGTTGCAGCTTTTTCTCAGATTTTAACAGTTAGTGAAAACGTCATTAATCCCTAAAATCTTTTTGTAAATCGTTTTAACTACAACTATTCATAGAAACTAACTCTCCATGAAAAAAATGATCTTACATTTCTTTTCAATTCAGGATTTTGATACTACAACTATTTCGCGTCGCCATAGTAGATATGGCGTGCTAGCCTAAAATGCTCAGCGCGATATAATTTTGTCGTCGAATTATCTCGTGCCGAGAAGAGATAATGGTATGGCTTCTCGGCATCCAATAAATGCATCGACAAAATTATCTCTCGCTGCGCATGTTAGTCCAGTTAGAGGAACTAATAACGTTACCCTTGGTGAATAATCTATCTTTCATATCAGAAATGGATTTGTATGACCACAACAGCTGCAACTGCCAAATGCAGTTCGAAGGCAGTTCAGATGCAGTCAATGCAACTGCGTAAATACTGCCGACTGGATGTGCAGTCCACATGCAGTTACGATGCAGTATCAATGAACGAAATATGATTCACCAAATATGACATTATTACCTGTAAGTTACCAACATTTACTCAAACCAAAGCTGTCAATCCCACAACACGGCCAACCAATAAATCGTTAATAATATCTATTAAATAAAAAGCTAAAAGTGTATGTAAATTGGTGTCGTGTGACGGACGGAATACATCGAGGGGCAGGATGTTGCGATGACGAAGCGAAACTGCTCTCTGTTAGCTTGACTTGCTGGTTCACGGTGAAATAACATTGAATCCTAACTAAAATTATAAATGCGAAAGTAAGTTTGTTTGTTTGCTACCTTTTCACGCCTAAACCACTGAACCGATCATTCTGAAATTTTGCATACACGTTGTCAGGTGTACAGAAACGGACATAGGGTACCTATCATCCCGAAAAAATGTACTGTTCCCGAGGAAAACAACAATAACGATAATAGATGGCGTCACGTGTCTTTTGAATCACGATTGAATTATATGATATATGGTTTCGGAGATCAGTCTAGATGTACCCCGCCGTACCTTATACAGATCCAATTTTAAAACAAAAACATTTCAAATGCCTAAAAATAGAACTAATCTTGGTCGTTCAGCTCCTTTATACCGGTTTTTGTCTAGCTACAATAAGCTGAGCACGCGTACTAACAGCTTGGACATATTTTCGAACAGTCTGAATGAATTCAGACGATACGTCCTCAGTTCTTGATCGCTTTGTTTGTTTATTTTTGTTACAAAATGTTAATTTGTGTGACTCCATTAAATGTATTTACAACTTAATTTAATTAAATTTTTGAACTCAAATTTTAATCTATTCTATTATTTTAATTGTAATGAATGAAATGTGTCCTAATTGATTTGTTATTTTTATAGTTTTAATTTATAATTGTTTTTCCATTCCAATTTAATTGATCTTTTTTTTAATTTTTGAATGATACTGTATTTTAATTTTAAACTTGACATTTTAAATTCAATGTAAATTTTAATTTTGTTATTATCATATTATATTTCCATTTTAGTTTTTAATATTGATAATACAAGTGCTGTGCACACCTATAAGTGACGAATTCACCGCAAAACTGTTAGAAAAGAATATATTTAATGTACCTAATAATTTAGTGAATAAGTCGTTGGTGTGTCAATAAATAAACAAATAAATATGATTATAGAAACTTTAGCAGAGTGTTAAGAGTTTTTTGAGAATAATTAACCCGAGCGAAACCGTGGGCAAAAGCTAGTATCATATAATTATAGACCAATAAGATCACTTTCAGCAAAGAAATGTATAGAAATAAGCAACGTATTTGCTTCCAGCAGAGATTCAATACGGTATCATGCTTTTATAAACCTTAAAGATCAAACAAGATGAGCTGAAACTCCCAATCATGATTGAGTTAGGTACCTATATTATCCCGAAAAATACGGAATACGCGATAAACGACATCCGCGCGGGCGAAGCCGCGAGCGACCTCTTGTGTATTACCTATATTTGGAGCCTGACTTATATTTTTTTTAGATTATTTTGTAGTACTTATAAACACATAATAATAATAAAAAAAACCCGGCTAATTGCGAGTCGGACTCATGCACGAAGGGTTCCGTACCATTATCTATAAAAACGGCAACAAAAAAAACACGTTTGTTGTATGGGAGCCCCCTTAAATATTTATTTTATTCTGTTTTTTAGTATTTGTTCTTATAGCGGCAACAGAAATACATCATCTGTGAAAATTTCAACTGTCTAACTATCACGGTTCATGAGATACAGCCTGGTGACAGACGGACAGACTAACGGACAGCGGAGTCTTAGTAATAGGGTCCCGTTTTACCCTTTGAGTGCGGAACCCTAAAAAACACAGAGTGGCTCGTGGCTAATTAACAAACGCGCGGATCGTATGATTTGCAAGGTTAAGCTGCGTTTGCCGCGGTCAGTGCGTGGATGGGTGACCATTCGTTACACATCGAGACCCCTCCGTGCCTCGGAGAGCACGTTAAGCCGTCGGTCCCGGGTGTCATACGAATACCTATGACAGCCGTAACGGGTAGTCAGAACCCCGAAAGTTTAACAACCGGTCTAACCTTTGGATATCGGCATTGCCCTGTAATTGGGTTGCGGAGGTCTGATGGCAGTCGCTCTGTGTAAAATACTGGTATTCAGCCACATCTGGTTAGACTGGAAGCTGACCCCAACATAGTTGGGAAAGGCTAGACAGAACATGTAGTAAAGTGACGGAATCTTCATATATCAGGTTGTTAATGTTCACTGCTGGAGATACATCTCCTATAACACTGCTGCAACAGACGGTCGTGAGTGAATTTTGGCCACTCATCATGGATGGCAAGCGAATTTGTGATCGCAGTATAAAAGGTAAGTAGGAAATGGGATACTAATCCGCGAACCACTATAGGCACTGGTCCCACCGCGAACGATGAGCGAGCAGCGAGTAGAGCTAGAAACTAGAAACGAGTTGGCGAGCAGCGACACGCGAGTGTGTAGTTCCGATAGTTTTGTCGCTGGGCTATAAGGGAGCATCGCTGAGCAAGTATCGCTGAGCGAGTATTATCTTTGATAGTTCTTGTCGCTCAGCGACAAACTAGTGGAGCATGTCGTCGCCGGCAGTGTAAACAGTCAGCGATCGACTTTAATATATGCATATCTTTTGTTTACACGGAATGTACTGTTGTGCGTTACTTGAGCGAGAAAATAGCCGATAGTTAGTAGCTTCCTCGCGGTTGGGACAACTGCCTAAATTATCACTGATGACTGTTTTAAAACAAGTGTTAAAACTTCAAAATTCGAATTGTTTCCATGCAAAATTATTTCTATTTTAGTTTTTTCAAAAATTCTTTATCCCTGCTTTAGTTACGAATTCAGAAACTGGAGCTTCTAATCCGTGATCCTAAATACGACCTAAAATGTAAACACAGGTGATCATATCTGAGGATAGATTTTGAAATCTTTGATCAGCTATTTCTCTTAAACTACTGACTTTTGGGGAAAGTTGTAAAACAATAGCTAATTCATTATTATGGGTACTTTAATACCCTTTCGGATTATTACTCCCTTTCCAACTAACCTTATAGATAAGCTCTCGTGAAATAAACAAATGCACTGTATCGCTCGTTCGTGCGTCGTGTACAAACCGCGCTAATCCTCGTGTGGAAACACGTGACGAGTGAAAAGTACACAATTATAAGTAGTACAAGTGGTAGGTAGGTCATACACCTAATATACACATTTTCTAGCCATGAGTAAGAGAGTTTCCGGTTTTGATGAATGGCGTAGAAAAGGCAGTGATGGTTTTGATGTACTTTTTCTCTCTTTAAGGATAACTTTGGCCTCGGAAACTCGTGTTTTCCGCTTACTATCACAACTAAGAACTACCTACTACCTAGGGTAGTTTTAAAAATAAACACA
The DNA here is from genome assembly GCA_905220435.1 of Amphipyra tragopoginis. Lineage (NCBI taxonomy): Eukaryota > Metazoa > Arthropoda > Insecta > Lepidoptera > Noctuidae > Amphipyra > Amphipyra tragopoginis. Next base: position 12,375,770 of record HG992011.1, read on the forward strand.
AACGGGGTCTTAATGAATAACTGCCCTATTTGTCAGCTCAAATTATTCAAGTTTGCAATAGGCAGAAACATCTGCGGTGCAAAAGGTCAGCATGTGACCGCGGCCAGTTTTTGAGAGAAGTCTCGGTCCAGTTTGGTAGATAGGGATATAGAACCACGTCTGTCATTTCTGGAGAATCTGACGCTTCACGCTTAATTAGACCTCTTCTGAGCTGGCGCAAAAATACAAAGCAGATGGACATATAATAAAGAAACTCGCAAGCCCATTATGTACTTCGATTTATACAAAAAAAAACTTTTCATGACAAGAACTCTTCTTCAAGACTAGCTGTGTCAAGGTTTCGTCTTCCAGCTCAATATTATCTCCTGTATCTACTCTCAATCATCTTCAATTGCTTCTTCCCTTTTAATTATGTGTGGTAAATTGGCTAGATTATAAAACTTCCTCACCACACACTGGGAATAGCTGTTGCAACAAAACCCAGCACGCTTGGTGGTAGGATCTATACGGTCCGCCTGGCTCACATTAAAGTCGGCGTCAAGCAGTTTACTGTGTTCCGTCGTGTGTATGTGAGAGCCAGAGGGGTATAGGGTAATTCCTATAGAAGAAAGTAACAAATATCCATACATAGATATCTGTTACTTGGATTCGTGTGTGCTTCATCTTAGACACTGTCTTTGTTTGCCATCGGGTGCGACTAGGGTCAAACACAACCAAGAAAAATTATAAGAAAACATCTATTCTAATCGTTCTGGGGCCTAATTCTCCTAAAATAAATCTTGATAAATCACAACCGAACCAAGGCCGAACCGTTCATTCAGACAGTTCTCAATTTCAAAAGCTATCAAATTGTTTGACACAAAAAACAAAATCAATCATTTTGAAAGTTTTCGAAAACAAAAACTGACTGACGGTTGCGGTTCGATTGCGTTTGGCAACAATTTATTTTAGAAGAATTGGGCCCCAGTCTATATAAGTTTCTGACAACCAAATTACTATTAAGTTCAACAGTTGGCTTTCAAACCTCGCATCTCTAAGACCTTCATTACAACCTACCTCAAAAATGCCCAAACCAGCAAATATCCGGAAAAACATTTACAGATTAACTTCCCATTAAATAGGTGAGCAGGGAAACCGTCAACAACTATGTAAGTTCACAGGCATCTTATCGGCGTTATCGTCCGATCTCTTTTTATTTTAAACCAACGTTGTTTGGAAACTAGTTAGCATTACGTGTGGTACAATGGATCATTAACTGCACTGTTTTGGTTTAGTATCGAAACTGGGTAAAAAGGACATCTAGTGATAGTGTGCACGTGGTCAACTGTGCCGCTTTCTTGATAAGTGGTTTGTTTTTGATTTAGGTTATTTTAATTGATTTTTATTTGAATTGCGTTGTTGGTATAGTGGGTGCAAGCGTTGAATCTTAGGTAGAGAAGTAGAGCAGTAGAGCTCCTTGTGACTAGGGTTACCATTTAGAAATCTGAAAAGTCCTGACAAAAAGCCTGACATTTCAATAAAAGTCCGGAGATTTTAGTCACAAAATGCAAACATACGAAGATTTATTGTTAATTTGATCTCGTTAAGTTGATTTTTAAAGATTTATATTTTGTTTATAGATGAGTGGGAAGTTAATAAAGATTAAAACGTTATTTGATATTACATAATTAAGTTTAATTACTCGTATTCCATCTAAGCCAAAAAATCCGGACAAATTAAAGTGCCGGACAAAGTCCGGACAAAAGTCTAGAAGTCCGGACATGTCCGGACAAATCCGGACGGATGGTAACCCTACTTGTGACAGAGTTCGTCCAGGGTGGTACTACCTCCATTTCTATTTCTGCCCCTAAGCAGCATTGTTGTGTTCCGGTTTGAAGGTTCTTGGTGATGTCTGTAGGTCGGTAACCATTTTTTTTTTAAATTACGTTGCCCCACACTAAGATTTCTCTTGTGTCGTGGGTGCGTTTACAGACACAAATCTCACATACACAAACGCCCAGACCCGAAACAACCATCTGTAGGCCATACAAATTTTTGTTCCGTGTGGGAATCGAACCCACGACCCGTAGCGCAGAAGCCAATCGCTTAGCCACTGCACCAAACGTGTCGTCTAAGTCTGATTTACCATCAGATGGGCCGTCGGGTAGTTTGTCAATCTATTTCATAAAAACAAGAGTTAAATTATTGAGTTTTAGGGTTCTGGGGGTCTACTCCCGAAGCACGAAGTCCGTGGTTTCGGCCTTAGTTACGAGCGTTTCCTACTCCCTATCACATACGATTATTTCGGGGCCTGAATTAAGAATGAATGACAAAACGATTTGACAGTTGCCCCTACTACCGATGTGCCCGTCCGAAAAGTTGAACTTGACACTTGACTTGACACTTGTTTTGTTCACTTCCACGTTTCGGGCTACTTTCGGACGGGTGACTAACTTCGTTGACGGACTTAGGGAGTAGGCTCCCTGAGGCAAATTAGGAAACTTTATAGTTCCGTCACATCCGTCTGTATGACACAACCGTTTTTCTCCCAGACTATTAGTGCTAAAAGCCGAAATTTGGCATGTTTAAATTCAAATTGACAGTAGCAGTATACACCGATCACATCACGCGGTGCAGCCTGCCGTCTTATGCAAGTTTCACTTACTATAAAAATATAGGAATGAATTACATAAAGCCCGCAATCTTTGACGGCTAGTCGGTGATTCTATGGAAATACAACGTTATTTTTACTTTATGCGAAAACCGAGACACCCCAACAAGATTTTCATCAGAACTGCCTGAATATTTGTTTTTTTTAGTAAATCTCCAAGTTACACCTTAGTTTATGTCGCGTTAAGTTCGCTAAAAAAGTGTGAAATGCCTGAGATGTGCTATGCAGGAGTTGTCTAATACACGGAAACTGACCGAGCGGACCATTTCAAGCCTCAAGGTGTCTATTCCCGTCAATTGTTATGGGTAGAAACCTACTGAAACAAAATTGAAATTTATGAAAAAAAAAAACAAAAAAAAAATGTGGTGTAAAAAATATGTCACTCGATTCTCCTAGTGATTCTGAACAAACAAGTTTCAGGTTTCGCATATACTAAAACTAACCTTGTATACGGCCGTTTTCAATAACCTAACTATCGGCAGTTTCGCCTACTAGAGACAGAAATTTGACATAAGCTCCATAGAAGTAATGTCAAATTTCTATCTGTAGTAAGGCAAACCGCCGATAGATAGGATATTGAAAATGGCGGTTAGTCACCCTCCGCGCTAACTGTCATAACTAACAATTGATAATTTTTCAGATAAATTCTCACAGAGTGACGTATCTGCTACAAATTAATAGAAATAAATAAATAGATACCTTAGGGCTTTAGGGCAGCTGCTAAATAAAGAGTAAGCCAAGACCAATGTTAAAAAAGTTATTAATCACTACATAGTATCAAACAAAGTCGCTTCCCGCTGTCTGTCCCTATGTATGCTTAGATCTTTAAAACTACGCAACGGATTTTGATGCGGTTTTTTTAATAGATAGAGTGATTCAAGAGGAAGGTTTATATGTATAATACATGCATATTATAGCACGAGGAGCTCGTGGCTAAATAATTACAGCCGCATAGACCGATCTTCCGGGTTAAGCCACGCTTGCCGAGGTTGGTCTGTGAATGGGTGACCATTTACCATAGCGAGTTTCCTCCGTGCCTCGGAAAGCACGTAAAGCCGTTGGTCCCGGCTGTCATTTGTGGATCTTTGACAGTCGTTACTGTTGGTCAGAAGCTAGAAAGTCTGACAACCAGTCTTACCAAGAGTATCGTATTACCCAGTTACTGGGTTGTGGAGGTCTGATAGGCAGTCGCTCCATGTAAAATACTGATATTCAGCTGCATCCGGTTCGACTGGAAGCCGACCCCAACATAGTTGGGAAAAGGCTAGGCAGATGATGACATGCATATTATAGTACCCGTGCGAAGCTGGGGCGGGTCGCTAGTTCATTAATAAAGCCACAGCTAACGCAACTACTGAAAAATTATCAATTGCTAGTTAGGACAGTTAGCGCGGAGGGTGACGAATTATGCACTACCACAATTACTATGCTAGAGAAACTGACTGATGATGCAAATTTAAACAGTAATAGAAAGAAAGACGTTACCCCTCCTTTTTAAAATAATCCTACCATCCGCCTAATAAACCAAAGGGTAACTAACTAACATGTGATATTCATAAGAGCGTGAGTCTTGAAACATTACGCTATTTTATGGGCTCTTTTGTATGGGCTGTGTCCCCAGAGCTGTATCAAGTTATGATATATGTAATTTTAAAGGTCGTAATAATAGCTTTATTTTGTTGTATGACACCAACAGTCAGACATGTGCAGGGAAGGAGCTATGAATCCATAAGAGAGTCCATAAGTCATTATTGTGACCTTTAAAATGGTATATACCACAACATGATACAGCACTGAGGACAAAACGCTCATTCTCCTTTGCTTAAAAAAAGTATGGTCCGAAACACCACTCAAAAATATTAATAATAATAAAATTCCTGTTATGACTCAGCGGCCGAAACACCTACTAAGCCAGTAATTCAAATAAACAGAAGCAGTTTTTTTACGTTTTGAAATTGATTGTTGATGAATTTGTAAGCCCTTCAACTTTATTCCGACTTTTAATAATGTAATAAAAGTCATGAGGCGTCTCGACTAAACTATTGATAATATATTTGATCTAGACTAGTAAAAAGTAAGTGAACACCACCCTGATGTCTTTACAAGCAATTAAACTTACCTTCAGAAAATCATTCACTATCCAACGAAAAAGTTTAAACTAGTCAAAAAGCACAATTCAAAATAACTCAACGGGGAACCGAACCTTATTCAGGCTGGCGGCTGATGGCGGTCGGTATGCAAACCTGGCTAATAAATGTATCGGCGCTATCTTCAAAGGCGCATCTCTTTGGAGCGGTGCGCCTGCGCCGCTGCCGTCCTGCGCATGCGCGGAGTAGTGAAGGATATGCGGAGCTGAAGATTTTATTTGAGAAATACATTTGCGGGATTTGATTTTGATGCTCTTTATACAGACTGTCTACAGTTACAGTCAACCAATTTAAGTAGGTACTTCCACACCAGCTTGTCGGCTGGGGTTCTCTTATATAAATGTTGCGTATAAGGTAAGTATATGATAAGGAAGTCTTACAAGTATTTCAAAGCTCCCATGCCATAGGTAGCTCAAGCTGCTTGATTGCATAGGTACTGCGTTTACCGAGTCGTTTACTACCAAAGCATGGTGTTTACGACTTCATATTCTCTAGCACGTTCACGGTAGCTTGGTTCCGCATCTCTTTAGAAATGATTGCTAAGTCAACATCCACATGTCGACAACCTCGTGTGACACATCGAGATAGTTTAAAGAATTATTTCCTTTATTTATCTTATTTCTTATTAATTCATTTTGAAATACTTTATAAAATATAAAAATAGTAGCCCAATGGCATTGGGAACAGGGTTCAAGCTTCTGGTGGTCAGTGCTCCAGAGAAAGGCACCTCCTCACTATGCGTGCCGTGTCAAAGAGAACCGCTTTCTCCAGAAGTCCTTAATCTTGCCGCCTAACAAGATCCTCATGAGGTGTTGATCGAGGCTCTTGGTTATCAGGCCATTCGCCATAACGACTATCGGACAATGACTGCTGAGTCCACATCCCACATTTCAATAACCTCGTGTGCTAAATCAAGATATGTTCATCATCATCCTCCTGCCCTTATCCCAACTTATTTGGGGTCGGCGCAGCGTGTATGTCTCTTCCATACATCTCTATTAGCCGTCATCTGAGTAGTCTCCTTCTTTCTTGTCATATCAGCTTTTATATTATCCATTCATCGTGTCTTTGGTCTTCCTCTACTTTTATAACCATCCACATTCATACTCAAAACTTTCCTCACGACATGTTCCTCATTCCTCCGCATCACATGCTCATACCATGATAACCGGTTTCCACACAATTCATCAGTCACCGGCGCCACTTTTAAACTTCCATACTCATTTCTAATTCTATCCATTTAATCAAGTTAAGTTATTTGTTTAACTAAAGAATTATTATTATTATACTGATAATCTTCTTTATCGGCTTGTCGCCTAGTGTAAGTAGTAATACAAGCAATTCTATATCCTAGCATATCTCTGAGTGGTGCACTGACGCTTGAGTGTGGTCAGAGCGCAAGCGCATATTTTATTGGTTCTCTATCGGCCATTACGTCGCGCGCTGTTTTTATGCTCATTCAATTTTAGACGCTGCACGTGACAGCTATTGGTCCTGCTTTGTGATCGTAATTGTTGCTAATTATGTTATTAATTAGCTATTGGTTAATTGTTTGTTTTTTGAAATTCTTGATTGGATGCGAATATGGACGATCTATACGAATAGATTTGGGTGCGGAATGTTGGGTATTTAAAGAATAGCAATAAATAGGTTTTCTGCGAAATCATTGCTATTTAAACTCAATGGAATCTTTGGAAAGTAATATTTAAAAACAAAGTGATTGAATGTTATTTAATTCCCTTCTCGATTTGTAATTCATCTATCATAACTTGTTTTTTTTTTAAAAAAAGGACTTATATGAAAATTAATAGTGTGGGAATTACATTTAAAAAGTCACGTCTTTCTGATCGATTTATTCTCTTTCTCGCTTATTTCAATATCAACAATTGTGCATGTGTGTTTAAATTATGATTAAACAAATAAATAAACATGACAGATGGATGGAACCAAGATGTCCCCTCGGATTAAAATGTAGAAGAGAGAATAAAAACTTAATTATCACGTATTATAACAGCCTCGCGCCAAAACATGCTCATTGGGGAACTGTCACAACTCTAGAAAACCATTTTTTGGGCGTTGGGCCTGTTGCATTGAACTTTTACTTCTATTGGCGTATTGAGGTTAAAATTTTCATTATTAGGGCAGTTATGTATGCAGCTGTACCGGAAATGCGACATCATGAAGATTGACATTGAGTTGTTGACATAAACCTCTTTTCTATATGACACCATGAAGTTAGTTGTTGATATAAACCTCTTTTTTATCTCAGTCGAAGTATAACTTGACATGAGTAGGTAGGTACTCGCACCATTTTTTTTACTTACTGGTTCTGTGATTTTGTTTTGCAGTTGTTCTTTCCATTTCCTATAAAATAATTAATCTTGCCTGTTATCGTTTTCTTATGCATATTTCCTTCTTACTTACCTATTGCTTCTTCCTTTTAAATTAATTTTTCATTTAATTAAATCTACCTATGTGATATTGTATTTCATTTTTAAAATGGTATGTAATTGTCAGTGATCCTTAAGAATCATAAAATATATGGATTGATGGAAAACAATTCTGTATAATAGCCTTTTTCGTATCTTGTTTTTATTCTGAATAAAATTATCGTCATCCATTGATGATAAAACTTCTCCTCAAATTTATTTCAGCAAACTGAAATGCCCATTGCTTTTTGCAATAAAAAAGTCTATTCAATAACATGCAATGAAAAATAACTCAATTATACCACCCAAAAATTCTCAGAAATCATACAGCACCAACTAAATCTTCATTTCTGTACTTATATCTGTGTTTTCTCGAATACGTCAATACATCAATAGCCGTGGTTCTCTCTGCAGGGGCGTGATATTGCGGCCCGCTTCGTAATTACAGGCGCGAGCGCCCGCGGGCCGCACGGGCACTCCCCTGCCTTCGCAAATTATTTAGTAATTTTAATTTTATTTGGACTTATACCGCTTTCGCTTTGTTTTTGTTGTGTTTAGCGTTTGGCAAGTGTAGTGTGATGGTAATGTATCATTAAATGTGTCATTAATTTGAATCGATCGCTATCGGAGGGATAAAATAAATATGCGATGCCTTTGAATGTATGGAATGACTGACTGTGGTATTATGCAAGGGAATTTTTATGTGAGATGGTTCTGATACTGAATGAGATGAATTTGTCAAGTTTTGTGTACGTGTCAGAGAATTTTATCCGTTTTTATGCCATCATTTTTAAGTGTTTCATAATGTGATTTTATCATTATTCGATTTGTTCTGTATTCTTAATGAATAAAGGGTGTAAGGTAAATAATAAATGAAAATTGCATATGAATAAAATTTTATTGTTCCTTATAAATTTGCTTACAATTAGGAAGAACTTAGTTTCGCAGTGCGAGTGTCTTTACTAAACAACTAAAAAATTGCAGCGTAAACTAAAAACAATTCAACTAGGTATAGTTTTAGTACAAATAATTATAACCTATGAGATATTTCTTTATTAAAATATTCTAACAGTTTATACAGAAACAGTAGTTGTATAAATTTTATTAACTAAAACGATATAAAAATACGACTTATAGTATATATCTACAAGCTTATTGGAAGAACTATGTTTCATTTAATTCGACGCTCATTTTAGTTTTTATCTACGAAATATACAAAAATAGTTACAAATAAATAATCTTTTACATAGGAATCGCATTATTCGCTACCTCTATGGTATACGGATTTGGACGTACAAAAAATATTTTAGGACCTCCTCACATAGCACCAATTCACATTAATTAACATTATTTATTTTATATATCTTCAAACTCTTAATAGTTATAACAGTCGCTGTCACAAATTGCTGCCGCTAACATTTTATATATTTTTATACAAACTCTACAAGGCACAGACAATTTTGGAACTTAAAACGTGAGTACAAGCCGTTTCGCTTTTTAATTATAATAATTATTTTTTATTTTCCTACAAATCGTATAAATTCACTTAAAATACGTTACTTTCCTCTTTAATTTATTCACAGTGTAATAAATAATTGAAAAGTTTTACACAAATTACAAAAATCGCTAAGGTTGCGAGCTAGTTAAAAAAATATTCAAATCTGAGTTACATCACTGACAACGCGGTATATAATTATTGTGAATGCGTAATGTAAGATAATACATTTTGCGTCTAATTTTAGTAGAACAAACTCTTACAATATCACTATATCCGCAGTACAAACTTTGTCATCGTACATTCCATATTACATTTGGAAGAAAATCAACTCTTTGGGCTACATTTTAGGAAGAGTCCATTTACTATCCCATATCAGTCCTATCTAGTCAATTGCTGTAACAAGTCTGCCGCACTCCGGCTAGAATGACGCTGAACTCATCCTCGGGTCTAGCGTCAGATCCGGGAGCGCTAGGAGCGTAAGCAGTAGGAGGGGCTCCAGCAATCACAGAGGCGTAAGGAGAAGCGTACATCCTTTCAGAGCAGTACTCAGGGCCTGGAGCCTGTTCCGGGCAGTACGGGGGCCGGTAGTTCTGCTGCTGCTCGTATCTATACTGCTGCTGTTGCTGATGCTGCTCCATCGGCCCTTCAGCTCCGTAGTCCAAGTATTTATCAAATTCCCGAGCATCTACATCAGACTCGGGAGACCCCGTCCTTATCTCTGGACGAGAATTCATGAAGTTTTGTTCACCATCCTGTTGTTGGTTAGACGGCGGCTCCTCAGAGAAATAGCCGCCGCCTGTGTCGTACTCAGTTTTTGGCTGATCAGGATAATGAGACACATACGAGTCCTCAGTTTTATACATCTGTTCGTATTGATCGAATGGATGATATTGAATAGTGTATTCCGTGGGTATTGGGCCGCTAGGGGCGTTAGAAACTCTTGGCGTGGATGTGCCCAGAGTTTGCTGGTCTTGCGAGGTCGCGACCGGTGGGAAGAACGTCCCTGTCACGAGCGGCGGCTGCTCAGTCAAGGTTCTCTGTGTACACATGACGTACATTCCGTTAGCCATGCCCATGGCGGCTACAGGAGCTGGCGAGAAGGAACCTGGCGTTCTATAAGTTTTATAAGGAGAGTACGAGTCAGACATTGATGAGGCGTTGATCGCTCGCCTCCTTTCTTCATATTGGAAGTTTTCTTTTTCATTTTCGACTGGAGATGCGTCAGGGGTAGGCAGAGGAGCTTCAGCAGGGGCGCTCCTTCTTCCTTGAGGTTCAGGAGACCTTGCGGGAGAAGATTCCGGAGTCTGGACGTGGCCGTTGAATTGGTTGTTTTGGAAATCGGATGCGAGGGGCGAAGTTCGGTAGGGGGAGAATCCGGCTCCCGGGTTGTGAGTGAAGCGAGGGTCTGGCGAGTCTGTTCCGGCGGCGTAGGGCGACCCTAGTGCCGCGGAGGTGGCGGGCGGTGCGCTGGCCGGCGTGGACGGCTGGTTCGGCCTTGTCTTGTTCTGCTTTCGTCGTCGCGGCCGGTACTTATAGTTGGGGTGCTCAGTCATATGGATGACTCGGAGACGCTCTGCTTCCTCCACGAACGGCCGCCTGTCTTGCGGTGTGAGCGAACGCCACTTTTTACCTGGAAAATAAAAAATGAAAATGAGCCGATTGTGTTTCTCGGTATACAATGTTGCTACACGTTTTTACCGAGCGGAGAAAATTGACGTGCCATGACTTGTCATGGCGATATTACGATATTATTTACGATACTTTTTATCCGCCATGTAACAGAGGTTTATGCGTTTAGCGTGAAAAGTTGTCACTGTTTTTCTGCAAAACTGCGTATCCAAGTTTGTTGCGAGTTTTTGCAAATATTTTATGACGTATTGGAGTGTCAGCTCCAGGCGTATTGGAACAACATTTTTGCTGAAATATGTTACACAATATTTTCCATAATATTATTTAAATTATTAGCTATTTATCAAACTAAGACAGCTGTAACATTATACTCGATGTTTATTAGTATTACCTTTCGTATATGTAGATAACATCCAAGAATAATATTAGTGGCATGTTAAATAAACAAAATAGATTTAGCCAGTCACAAAGTCAAGCTAAATAATCACGATAGTGTTTTATCAAATAACTATAAAACACGTACTATGAGGGTATCATAAATAACATCATATATCTTTTACCAAGAATTGTTGGCCTGCTACAGAGTTTTAAACTTTATTTTTTGAACGATAAAGTTAATGTTACTTTGTTGGTTGAAGTGTGAGGTTCTGAGAGAAATTATCGAGGAGTCCGAACAATCTTTAAGGATATTTATCAAGGCGACACTACTTGCTACCGGCAAAACAAACAACTTCACTTTTAGTGATGCGGCGTGTCGATATAAAAAATGGTAATTTATCAACCGAGAATTTAAATAGAAGGTGGATTTTTTTCTGTGTTTAATGGAATGAAATATAAAATATATGTTTGGTTCTGCATTTTTTCTTGTGATTTTAATGATTAGTTGAGCACGGTGACTGGCATTTCACAAGAATTTATAATACAAATAATTTAAATAAATAATATTCAACATAGACCATTTTAGTTTCTGTTTTTTTTTTTGTTTTTGTTTCGTAATCACTAATTAATATACCACTGTTTGATAATATTTTATTTCACAAATAGAAGTAATAAAATATTCAACGTATCCACAAAACTCTGTAACAATTTAAAAATGTAAATTTTACAAAAACGTCACTTAGGTATCAACTACTCGGTTGACTGATGTCAAATGTCATCAAGACAAATGACGGGAAAAGGCTTCCTGTAGTGCAAGTCTTACTCCATTAGTCGACTAATACTTATCGATGTTTTTTCTATCGATAATTAATGATGAGTTGTATCGTGGAGATTAAGAGCACTTGTCAGCGGTCTGGCTGTATTTTTTATTTATTAATTCATTGCCAAAGTAGTTTTGATGTGGTTCTCATTTTACATATTAAAATTTTTGTGTAGTTAGTACACGCGTGACACGGTGACTTTTTTGGGTGCCCTTGTGAATTACATGAATATAATTAATTACATTAGTTTTTTTAAGTAGTCTGCATTATTGATTTATTTGGTATTATTGAACTCAGAGTCATATTAATAAGGTTCAAGCGGTTTTTAGATATAGGTGAAAAGTCGAGGTTCGCATGCATTCAATGCAATATAAACTCTAAGCTTGAAGAACCAAAACTTTTAAATACAGACCACAGTTTACGCTAAGCTAGCAATGTTAGTGTTAACAGCTGTTACAACTCAAAGAATTGTTATTGTTATTTTACAACTCAAAGAAGCTTAGTAGTCTAAAGAGCTCTTTAGGCTACTAAACTTCTTTGAGTTGTAAAATAATTAAATATGTTAAGCTGCGACCAGTTGCCAGTCAATCGCCTTGCTACTAATTAATTGATTTGCGACTTACGCGAAACGACAGCTGCTAAAATAAATTTATTATTCTATTTTTTTTACTCCCAGTAACGCGCGGTAGCCCATTAATTTCTCAATATCACCTTATTATTAACCACATAATTCACATCCTACACACATAAAACAAAATCCATATCATTATTTAAAACACATTTACTGTCGCTCGCGACATTTTTCCTATTAGTCATTTGTCGAGATTTGCGATAAGGCATCGACTACCGGATTCCGTGGTGTCACCTCACTACGCGTTGTCGAGAAATATTTCTTCGTAACAACATCTAATAAAGCTTTTAGTGGACACTTTATTACTTGGGTAATGACCTGGTTGGCTTGACACCTGGCTAAACACTTGGCTGTTTGAGACCTAGATTGTTGGAGGTCTAGCAATTATTTTGCTTTTACGTCGTGAATATTCTGAATCTTTAACTTATTTTTGCTGTTGCGCAACAAAACTTGGCGCTTAAAGATAAAGTTTGCAAACTGTAACTTACGTTTCTTCATAACCCTTTTGGTACCTTATAAAGAACCTAAACTTAGGGCCGATTTTTCAAGCGTCGGGTAACTTACATATCTTATTAATAAAATGTGACATTTTCACAGATTTATCACACAAAAGATATCAAAATGTCAACTTCTGTTAAAAGTCAGTCTATTGAAAAATCGGCCCTAGGGGCCTACTCCCTAAGTCCGTCAACGAAGTTAGTCGGCCGTCCGAAAGTTTCCCGAAACGTAGGAGTGAACAAAACAAGTGTCAAAATCAACTTTTCGGACTGGCAAAAAGACATCAGTAGTGGGGACAACTGTCAAATCGTGTTGTCATTCATTCTTAGTTCGGGCCCCGAAATAATCTTATGTCCGTAGGTGATAGGGAGTAGGAAACGCTCGTAACTAAGGCCGAAACCACGGACTTCGTGCTTAGGGAGTAGACCCCCTGAGCTAAACTAAATTCATTTGACGGACAGATCTGTGTTGCTAGGGAATTTGTGGCGCCGTTTCTTCTTCACAGCTTAAACACTAGGAAGCGATAAAGGGTGGGCGTTTTTGGGGGCTGCCTTTTGTAACGTTAACGTTCAAAAAGAACTACGTAATTCTAGTCTATTTTGAATAAATGATTTTGAAGCTTGAAGTTATTCTTCTATCGTGTCGGCATGAACTATACAAGAATAGCTCATGCCGTGGTGAAAAGATTAGCCAGTCAGCAAGGATGGTAGCGAGACTGACTGCCCAGGGTGCGTCAGACATACTGAAGTATCGTCACTCGTGGAGGCTCTTTTCATGCACCCCCTTGAAGCTTGAAGTGGCAGTTTGCCAATAAAGTGTCGTTACAGTTGACCAAATTATACCGTCAAATGGCCAGGCGATGCCTTTACATTCAATTTTTATGTGTCGCAAGTTGAACCCAATGACACCTCATCGTTACCAACATAATATTAATATACATACTTCATACACACCGATTAAAGCTAATCACGTCTCCGTACAATTAGTTAATAACTCTCATAACAGACCACCGGTCTCGTGGTAACCAGAGCCGGGCGTTATCGTAGTGTAATTGAGTGGCGGCGATAAAGCGGACATGCGCGTGCGCGGGACGGAAGCTGTCGCGTCAATTACTATACCTATATTGATAGTTGAGTGAAAAGAGTATTTTTTTCTAACTGACGCTTTTCTAGTTATTGTCTATGCCTAGTTAGGGCTCTCAAGCCTTAAAAATGTAGCTAAAAGCATCCAGAGATTGTACGCAATCACCGATATAAGTTTTTCTTGCCTCTAGAGGCCGATAATAACAGCCGATCTTAATCCAAAATCTCTGGATTGAAATAGGCTTTTGTCGTTACTTCCATTGAATTTTTATAGTTGTGCCCGAAAAAAGGAAATAGGCTCGCCACCTAGGATACGGGACTGAATATTAGAGGCGAAATTGGGTGTATGGACTCCTATAATAGGAGAACCTCTGCTTACCCCTTCGGGGGTTATAGGTGTGAGTATATGCATTTCAGTAGGTATGTATGTTCTATACAGCGTGTCCCAGAAAGTAGTGTCAAGCGGAAGTCCAGAGGTAGAACAGCCTTTGAGGTACCCAAATCACCCCCATGTATGTTCCGCGATTTTTTGTAGTTTTCGAGTTATGAATGTTTTTCATGTTTTTAATCAAACTCTGACTATAACGACATTTTTGATTGTAGTGACGTGAATAGTTGAGATACATCAGTATTTTTTTTTTCTAAATTAGCTGATTAGTGACCCTTTCGAATGCATAAACATTTGTAACCATAGATGTAACGAATGCGTTACAAAAAAATATTGAATTCTCATAAAGTTAAAATCCGGCGTGTTTCCTAAATCTTTGTGGGTGATTTAAAAATAAATCTCCCTAAACTTTTTTCGTCAGATGTATTTCAAAAACTTATCAATTTTATCAGCTATTTACCCTGCAAATTACATTGAACTATCTCTACGACATCACAATAAAAATTTCATTCAAAGCATACAATATCGAAAATTCCAGTTGTAAAAGGGTTAATGAAAAATTGATTAAAACTAACTGAAAACTTCTTTTTTAGTAACCCTCGACGCAAAAAGAGGGGTGTTATAAGTTTAACATGTGTGTCCGTGTGTCTGTCTGTGGCATCGTAGCTCCTAAACGGATTTTGATTTAGTTTTTTCTTTTGTTTGAAAGGTGACTTTATTGAGAGTGTTCTTAGCTATGATTCAAGAAAATCAGTCTGTACAGCCGTTTGAAGATCATCAGCTCTTTTCTGGTTGTTGAAGGGATATGAGCAACTTCTACTGGTCTGATCGATTCGAAATTTACTATCCTGTGACTTCAATGATATTGATGACATGTGACAAGAAGGAGGTCATTACAACTTATCATAATCTTAAAGAATCAATAGGCACACAATACCTCTACTGTAAGTTGGGTATCATGCTGTTTCAGATGATGCTTGAGTATCAGGTCAAGGTTACCATGTTATTGTAATATCATTGAAGTCACAGGATAGTAAATTTCGAATCGATCAGACCAGTAGAAGTTGCTCATATCCCTTCAACAACCAGAAAAGAGCTGATGATCTTCAAACGGCTGAACAAATTTTCTTGAATCATAGCTAAGAACACTCTCGATAAAGTCACCTTTCAAACAAAAGAAAAAATTAAATCAAAATCCGTTTAGGAGCTACGATGT
Organism: Amphipyra tragopoginis; assembly: GCA_905220435.1. Lineage (NCBI taxonomy): Eukaryota > Metazoa > Arthropoda > Insecta > Lepidoptera > Noctuidae > Amphipyra > Amphipyra tragopoginis. The sequence goes on from HG992011.1 coordinate 12,391,137, forward strand.
CACAGACAGACACACAGACATACACGTTAAACTTATAACACCCCTCTTTTTACGTCGAGAATTACTAAAAAAGACGTCATTAGTTAGTTTTAATAAATTTTTCATTCACCCTTTTACAACTGGAATTTTCGATATTGTATGCTTTGAATGAAATTTTTATTGTGATGTCGTAGAGATAGCTCGATGAAATTTACAGGATAAATAGCTGATAAAATGGACAAGTTTTTAAAATACATCTGACGAAAAAAGTTTAGGGAGATTTATTTTTAAATCACCCACAAAGATTTAGGAAACACGCAGGATTTTAACTTTATGAGAATTCAATATTTTTTTGTAACGCATTCGTTACATCTATGGTTACAAATGTTTATGCATTCAAAAGAGTCACTAATCAGCTAATTTAGAAAAAAAAAATACTCATGTATCTCAACTATTCACGTCACTATGATCAAAAATGTCGTTATAGTCAGAGTTTGATTAAAAAACATGAAAAACATTCATAACTCGAAAACTACAAAAAATCGCGGAACATACATGGGGGTGATTTGGGTACCTCAAAGGCTGTTCTACCTCTGGACTTCCGCTTGACACTACTTTCTGGGACACGCTGTATATAATATAGTACATACATACCTACGTATGTAGTATAATTACGGTTTAAAAGATGATGCAGTGACAAAAATTTAAAGGAGTATACTTATGTGGTTTGGGCATGTTGATAGAATTAGTGAACGGCGACTAACAAAAGGAATTTATAAGGCGGATGTCAGTGGAAACGCCAGTAGAGGACGCCCTAGAAGGACATACATCGATGTTATTAGTAATGTTCATAAAAAGGACAGGTGCTTAGTACTCTCAACCGGCGTGCGTGTATGACAAGATGAATGAACGTGGCCGAAGCGAAAGGAGTATGTAAGGATCGTAGCATGTGGCATTCTACAGTTTCTGCCTACCCCCATGGGAAAAAGGCGTGAGTCTATGTTATGTATGTTCTATAGAATTTCTGAAACCTACATCAATACAAAGACTGTATTGGGATCGGATATTAATTTCGGTCGTTAAACTGAACGATGTTTATTCAAAAAACAAGAATATCAAGAAAAGTTTATTGTAAACTATATTATCAATCAACAGAATTCCAAAATATTTTGGTATATTTTTATGTCATGCACTTTATTCTCGAATATTCGTAGAAACCCACCCAGGAAAGCGGAATATCTCTCAATCGTAACAAATGAGTGCCCATTAACTAAAAGTTGAGGGATAGAACCGTCCCAGTTATATCGAATGACAGGAATCAATCAACGTAAACGACGACAATTTTTTGTAATTTTTGGGTTATACCACTTTGTGAGTAAGATGATAATTTAGTTAAAACTTTTTTCATAGTGGCGTTCTAATTTTGAAAAAGACGTTGTTATTTATATTGTTTTTTTTTTGGAACAATGTTTGATGGTGTTTTATTCATGTGGCAAAAAAAGTTAAACCTTTGTATGTGTTTGTTTTTCTTCCTATAGGTTTACCACAGTCTAATGGCTCATTTATACGGAGATAGTTTCTGGAAGCGAGACTCATTCTGTCTTCGTCTTTCTCTACGATGAAAACAGAGATAGCATGAAACTCGCTTCGAGAAACTATCTCCGTGTAAATGAGCCTTAAGGGTCAAAATACACGTCCGATAGTTGCTTCCGAGAGCCAGATCCGACTATCTGATCGGATTCATGAAATACACGTACGATTCTCGTTTCCGATTTTTTCTGGACGACGATGACGCCCTGACGATGTTTACGATTCTGACATCCGATCCGATAGTCTGATCGTACGTGTAATTCATGTTCAAACAAATGTATGACGCGGAGGCCTTCAGATAGTCTGATCAGACTATCGGAACCGACTATCGGAGGCAAGTATCGGACGTATTTGGGCTCTAAAGCGCTTCGACCACGATAGGGCAATAGAGCTAGGGGGCTTGAAGATTAGCCTAATATATTCTCTTGCATTTCTATCTACACGTAGAGATTGCATCCATGTTGCACTCTGACCGTATTTATTGTAGACTACATAGACTCTAGTCATACCATAGGTAGGCTACTGTCAGTAGTATGTACACGTCATAGATTGCTCTACGAGAGTCACCCTAGGTGGTTTTATTCTATCGTGGATGAGGAACCTACCTAAGTTTCTTAGACCAAGTAACGCTAGCTGCAACTATTTGGCCCTAAAAGATGGTTTAGCGGTCTATTAGGATTGGTTCTGACTTTTGCCAAACTCTATACCTAAGGTACTTTCGATTTTAATCCTTTAGTTTCCACCATCTTCCGTCGCCGTTTCATTAGTATTTATCGGTATATACTTGCTCATATTGAGCCTGCAGCCCACTAGGATTTAGAGTAATAATATGTCTAGTAAAATTTTCATATAACAAACTACTTTCTATATAAATCCCAACATCTCCCATCCCATATTTTAAATTAAATAGATCATTCATTAATATCAACAGATCATTAGGATCGTAATGATGGCGATCTAATTAATGATATGCGCAGGAGTGGCCCGGACCACCGCGTCATAACAAGCATGATCGATTGGATCATTATAGCGTTATCATTCTATATATTTTTTATGTTTTTCTTTGGTACATTGCTTCTGGATGCCTGGTTAATTTACGGTTAAAATTGTCGCTACTGTGTATAGAAATAGGTGATAAGAGCTAAAAAAGTGGATACATACAAGGTTAGTCGGAAAGGGGGGGAAAGGGGGTGAAAGGGGGTACTTGTCAGAAAGAGTGTTAAAGTACACATAATAATGAATAGCTTTTGTTCTACAACCTGCCCAAAAACTGAATAGTTTGGGAGAAATAATTGTGAAGATTTCATAAAAATTTGCTAAAATCTATCTATCCTCAGCTGTGTTGACATTTTAGGTCATATTTGCGGTCACGGATTAAAAGCTACATTTTCTGAATTCGTACCTAAAGCAGGGATGAAGAATTGGAAAATAAAAATCATTTGAATGAAAATATAAATGATCGAATTTTGAAATTTTAACACTTGCATTATAACAGTCATCCATTAGTGATGCTTTGAGTGGCCCGTGGTTGAGTACACCCTTTTCGACTAACCTTGTATATTTATATTTTTTTTAGATCGTAGTACGATATAGTTAACTCCATTATCTAATAATAAAAAAAACAAAGGAAGCAGGTGCCGAAATCATCTATAATACCGTTTCCTTTGGCAGAAAGTACCGAAAATCCCGGTTCCTTGCGACAGGTGCGGGTATAGGAGACCTGTCGGTAACCTACTGGACTGAATTGGTTGGTGATTAGATTGAAAGATTGATAACTGAATAGATTGATTGATCAACAACAATAATTTAGTGCCAAACTTGGTTTGAGGAAGTACTTTAGAATTGGTTTTCAGTTTATTTGTTTACTGTTGTAAGAGTATAAGTGATCGAATTAATAAACATCCTTCGTTCCATATGCGTACTCGTTCTGCCTAGCCTTTGCCCAACCATGTTGGCTTCCAGTCTAAGCAGATGCGGCTGAATACCAGTATTTTACACGGAGCGACTGACATCAGACCTTCGCAACCCAGTTGCTGGGCAATACCGATATCCTAAGATGAGACCGGTTGTCAGACTTTCGGGCTTCTGACTACCTGTAACGATTGTCATAGATATTTTTATGACAGGCAGAGAGGGGCCTTGATGTGTAAGGCTGGTTTTAGTGTCACTGACCGTCGGCGCTGATGGCCCAATATGTATTATTGTCCTAGGAGCGTTTTAGAATTACGCGTAGCTTTCAGCGCCGACGATTTTCCCTTATTACATACATATTATACTCTAAAACCGCCCTTACGAATGATCAACCATCTACGGACTGACCGCGGCAAGCGCAGCTTAACTTTGCAAATCGTATGACCCGCGCGTTTTTTAATTAGCCACGAGCCTCTCTATGCTATCCAAATGCGTACTTAAAAAAGAGTTAATTCAAAGAAGCTAATCGAAGAAGTGCGTCCGAAATCGGCTAATGCGTACAAAGCAGTATGATATTAATTAAATTAAGTTACATAAATGTGTTTTCGTAATGATAAAGTTTTATTAATATTCAAAATCGGGAACTGCTAATTTCTGCAACCTAAAATCAAATGCCCCCAATCAATCGTTGAACCCGTTGTAGTGTCACAAACAGCCGATAGATGGCAGCATCGATTTTTTGCGCCGACGGATGTCGAAGAGCATGCGATGCATTCTAAATTTATATTCTCCTTCCTTTTCTATCCCGTACAACTTTAATGTCGGCGTCTCTTTCCAGCAAAATATTTTTTTTGCATTTCGATTCCAAGTGCGTGGTCAATTTTGTCGTTTTTTTTTTAAAGTCTTGTCTCATAGTCTCTGGACAGTGGCGCGTTCGTTTTATTGTCCTGCGTATGTAGACTTTTATTTTGGATCGCGATACAGGGTCATGTTGAAATTATTGGCTGAATTTAAATCATACGGCTGTTCAGGTTAAAGTATGTACTGTTTGAAAGTCTGATACGACTGCTGATTGTGGATATTGTACTTTTATTGAGCGTAAATCGTATGTATTTGAGTTTATAGTGGATGCAAACCGTTACTTATTTATTTATTTATCGATAAGAAAACTAACAGCTATACAGAAATATCTGAAACACTGACAGGTTTGAATAAACCTAGATCGAGTAGGTGGCTACATATTATTCTAATTGGTCTCAACTTTTCTTGCACCTGTACTTAATTAATATTAGTTATAAGTGTAAAGTAGTGACTTTACGTTTACGCATTAATGTAATCATTTAAAGACCCTCACTAATACTACTGCGGCTATCTGTACACTTTTTTGTAAAAGTTTATAATGGACAACTAGCATAGGTTATATTTAGCCAATCAAATGTTTTCACGGGTAGTAATAGCACAAGACAAGAAGTAAGTACTTAAAGATGTTATGCGGAAGTGAAACAGTTCCTAATGGTACTTAGAATGAAAATGGGAATGACTATAATGGTCTGGTGGTAGATTACGTTTTCTGTGCTTACGACCATAGTTTCGGTACCGAAAAATATAGTATGAGAGGCTATACGATTTGCATACGTGGAAACCGAGAAGAATTAAGTTGAAGCATTTCATCATCATCATCATTCAGCCGAAAGACGTCCACTGCTGGACATAGGCCTCCCCCAAGCATCGCAACATCGACCGGTCCTGTGCTTCTCGCATCCAGCGGATTCCCGCCACCTTCACCAGATCAACGGTCCACTTTGTGGGGAGGCCTACCCACGCTGCGCCTTCCGGTACGCGGTCGCCACTCCAGAACCTTTCGGCCCCATCAGCCTTCCGTTCTGCGAGCAATGTGCCCTGCCCATGCCCTACCCGTGAAGCATTTAATACAAAACTAATACAGACTTCTAGTAATTCCGTAATGACGAAAATAAAGAACATTTCACAACACGTTCGGCATACCACAAAGGAACTAACAGCGGCGCAAACGTCACAACTATTCCATGTCCAGTCACAAACAGGAGCCTACAACAAGCTCTCGGGTCTCCGGCGTGTCTGCGAAAGGCATTTTTTCCTTCAGTTCTGAGAAACGCCGCGAAATAAAACAGCAAAGCTGCCGAAATGCATAAACCGACGCTTTATTCGGCCGAGCTATGTTGGCGGAAACGAAAGTTTTTGAGGGCTAAGGAGTAAGCGGTAGCGGGTTTGTACGGGTTTGAAATTAGTTTCTTTTATTTTAGATTTTCTCGTTGATTCAAGTGTTTATGTCAGAAGTATGGTCAAGTATGGTTAAGTATATCACTTCACTTTTGACAATATTCCCGTCTGGAGAGGTACATCAGTAGAGCTGAAGATGATGTTTTTAATTTTTTTGATGATGTTGAGCAAGCAGCTTTAAGAATACGATGTACTGCTTCATCATCATTTAGAACCTTGTTTGACTCTTATACGTACCATGGAAAATCCAGTTTGTAAAAGTTCGAAAAGGGTATCTAGGTAAACCTTATTTTAAATCACGTCGTTGCCTATCATCAGATTAGTACTGTGATTAGATTTTTCGATTTTCTCTTTTTAATTTTTGTGTTCAACGTGTGCATGGTTAATTGTGTCAAATAAATGTTTCGATGCAGTGATGTGCAGAATCAATTATTTGTGTTAATCGATTAACTATAATAATCGCCAACTGAATCGATTATATGAAATAATCGGAATTAAAAGCAAAGATGCTACGAAAGAAAAAATTGACGAAAAATCTCAATTTTATCAAATGTTGTTCCGCTGTCAGCTCGTCCCTCAAAACCTACAACACAAACCAACGCATATGTTCATGTTTCAGTATGTAATAAACTTTAGTATCTCGAAGTAAACGCAGGCCAACGGCGACGCATTGTGCGTGGCGTTCCGAACGCATCGGCAACGCCTCTCCGACCAACTTTATAATCTATTTTATGTATGCTGGGAAAAAGCTATGATTTGTACGTAAACATGCTAAACCAACAGTTTGTAGAATTCTTAAGGTGGAATGTTGTGGAAGAATTGTTTTCGTGTGAGCTCAGTAAGGAAGTGCTAAATGCTGAATTTTAAACTCAAAATCCATGAATGGAGAATGGGCGAAATGTTTGGAAGTTTGTCTACCCTTCGTCTAGCAATGAGTGTTATGTCATTAGAAAGGTATTTTAAAGCAAAACATTTAATTTTGGTACTTACACAACTAATGAATAAATACTAATATTTGATAGTAGCTGTAATATAAAAATGTTTTACTTAATCCCGGTCCGCTGCGCCGTGTTTTCGTGTTTGCAAACAGGATAACATTGTTTGCTAACCGAATAGGGGCGTAGCCTAACAGTTTTGTTAGCAAAATTGGAGCTGCGGACCCGGCTTAACATTGTTTGCTAACCGAATAGGGACGTGGCCTAAGAGTTTTGTTCGTAAAAACACAATAACATGTTAGAAAATTGGCGCTGCAGTCCCGGCTTTAAAATAACCTTTGTATGTATTGATATTTCACTCATTGCTAGAGGAGGCGTAGACCAAAAAGCCCATTCATCTTACCTAATTATATTGACTCTTGGTCGCTACTATTTTCCTTCTTTCGGAGAGGTCAGAGGTTTTCAATCGTCACATAAGTTTTATTGACATATTTTCTATATAAAAGCTGTCAAAACATCAAACCTTCCTCGGATAAAAGTCATATGATCGAAAAATCAGCAATAAGATAGATTGTTTTATATTTATACTAGTTTCGACACGCGACCTCGCCGCGAGTTCAACTCATGATTAAGGCTCCGTTTGGGTCCGAAACTAGACGGGCAATCCCGAAAAATGCACGTGAGTAAACCGTAACTAATCATAAATATTAATGTGTCTCACGAAAGTTATAATACAAAAAAAAACGTTCTAATCTCAAAACCAAATAAATCTTTTTGCCGGACAATCGGACAATGCAAGGAAGATTTTGCCATTTTAGATACGTTACAAAACAATTATGCTAGAACAGCATTTACAGTACAGGCACATCTATAAAGCCTATAAGGAATATTTTTCAAGCTTCCTGTTTATATCAGAATCCTGACTGTCATAATAAACGGCATTACACGATAGCTGTATACTAAAATACACATTAAATTTAACATTACATTACCACTTAAAACCGTTTTCATACGAAATCACATATTTTTAAAGCATCAGCTCCAATATTTATTTCTCCTAATTTGACTGCATTTCTTGGTTACGGGTCGTACTCATTAATCATACAGCCGTCCTTCTCTAACTTGGTACGTTCGTATAGTGTTGTCTCGTTCTACTGCGTTAAGATGCGGTGCGCGTACGCAAGCGGCGAGCTCGCGCGTGCCGAGACACAGTTGTTTTTTTCGATTACAAGAAAAAGCATAAAATGAAGTGATTGTTAAAGGCTGCTCTATTGGATTAGTTTCCGTTCGGTAAGGAGCAATGGTGCGGATGATCGATTGAGCTGTATCATAGTAATTGTTCGATTTTTAAACTAAAACACTTAAGTTAAAGTTTCGATTGAGTTTATCATCCGATTTAAATATTTATATGAACCTTAGTTTTAAGAAATTTGTTTATTTTTAAGTGTGTGTTGTGCAGTCAGCTTGAAATAAATGCTTTTTCTTTCTTTCTTTCTTTTAACAAATTTAGAAAAAAAATATCTGTGTAATTTGATTATACTAAACGAGATTGGAATCAGGATTATGCCATATCACTATTCTAACTTCTAAAGGTGCAAAAGTATTTTCTTTAATATCCTTACTTTTAGCGTTAATAGCTCCACTGATAGAGTTCTATTTGATATTAGGAATACAGTCTAAAGACGGATTAAGGAAATGATTGATGTTCTTGTTTGTATAGTCTTTTTTCAACTACTTTTAGGTCAGATTCCAGTCTAAGCAGATGCGGCTGAATACTAGTATCACAGTCTACCTATATCTTACTCCTTACAGTCGGTCAACGTAGAACATTGTCGCAGAGCAATCGTGCGGGGGGTTGCGGGGTGAAGGAGCGGAGGTTATGTCCCGAGTAGCCATACTGCATACTTGGGACATAACCTCCGCCCCTTCATTATTTTGGCATTTCATAGGACCTGTCAAATGTATGGGCGTTGACCCACTGTATGTAGCAAGTAGGTACACTGTGCTAGTACTTTACACGGAGCGACTGCCATCAGACCTCCGCAACCCAGTTACTGGGCAATGCCGAAAATGGTTATTATACAAATAAAGGAATTTCTCTTTCTACAGTATGTATGTAAGTGTCTTATGGTACATTTTAGACATTGCAATTGATAAGAAATCAAAGTTTTTTATTGCTTAGTTTTTGCAAGGGACCTAGCAACGTCCAAAGAAAAGATAGGCACTTGTTTCTAAGACCCTTTTAACTTAATTACTTGATTGGGGGTGCATGAAAAGAGCCTCCACGAGTGACGATACTTAAGTACGTCCCGCGCACCCTGGCCAGTCAGCCCCGCTACCAACCTTGCTGACTGGCTAATCTTTACACCACAGCATGAGCTATTTTCGTATAGCTCGTGTTGACACGAGAGAAGAGATGTGAGAACTTAATTACTTGATACTTTTACAATAAAACATATCATAACATAACTTCATGCCTGTATTCCTTAATTCTGGGTTGTGCAGACGTGCTCTCTCATTTTGCCGTTATGTTTAAGTCCCATGTAATAGGGGCTAGTCTATCGCCATCAATCGAGAACAAATCCAGACTCGGGGCTGCTACTGAAAAATTCTACACGAAAAAAGACAATAACACTTTCCCTGACCTGGGGATCGAAATAAGGACCTCACGCTCAGCAGTCGCGCTTGCGACTACTAGACCAACAAGGCAATCACTTTTACAGTAATGTAAAAAAAACAATACAGGGTGTAAACAAATTCGTGTAATTCCTTCAAACCGCGTGATCTACTGGTGACACAGATTGACCCAGCACAGGTTTATTTCAGAACGAACAAAAAAAAGTTTTCAAAAAATGAGCCATGGTATTCTGTATCTGAGTAATTTTAGCGTCCCAAGTTGACCGACTGCGTGGAACGATATCGCGCAAGTCGTGCCCGTCAGCTATGTCACCGTGCCTTCATTCATTTATGCAGGGCATCAAAATTTTCAATCACAAAAAACATTTTTTTGGGAAAAAAATTTTTGATTTTTATTTTCAATCAATCTAAATCCCGTGCGGCGTTAATCCACCATTTGTAGATCATGTTTGAAGGAATTATACGAATTCGTTAACAGCCTGTATAGTCTAGCCAAGAGTGAACAAGAGGATTTTCTAGCCTTAAGAAATAGGCAAGTAACACGGGTCTAAAACTCTGATCAATGCCCTAACTTGTTAATGCCACATAACATTTAAATAAACACTCAAACACGATACCAATAGAACCTTAAAACAAAAATTAAAGAAATCCATAATATGAAAACAAAACTTTTGACTTTAAAAAAATATGTTTTTTGCTCTATGTCATATTATACCTTCGATTGTACTGTATCAATATTTGGTATTGAACAATAAAAATATCACGATATAGACATTTGAAGTAACTCCTCCGTCACGTTGAAGGTTAAGTAAGGGCGGCTCCACACTGCACGTGCTCATTAGCCGCGCGGTTATTCGCGCCGCGTGTGCCGTGCGGTCACGTCGCCAGCACGCGCCGACGTGCGGCTCCATTGTTGTACGATACGATTTTATCTATGTTTGTATGAAAACTGGATTTTGTAGTGCACTTTGTACGTTATCATCTGTCTTTCTAAGTATTTTGGGATCGATTTTCAGTCATAATTGTCATGCTTTGATCATTGGTTTTATATTTCAAGTTCAATTTCTCTTTGTGAAGAATTAAAAACTGATTCTCGGCCTATTGAAATTGTCACCAGTTTAAAGATTCACGCAAAAAAAACCGTCTGACCACCTTGTTAATACAATAATATTTACTGGCTTCTTGTTAGGTACACACGGCTACACTTCAAGCTATGCAAAACCAGTATAAGCTGACTGTTACTTGTGCGAAAAGATTATACAAAGTGACGCCAAGAGAAACTGGTTTCGTATAGCTTGATGTGTAGCCGTGTGTACCATATTTAACGTATGACTATAGAATACCTTATTCTTTTCTTCATAGTTTATACGATTTATTATTTTCAAGTATGTTCTTTACCGTTGTACTCCAAAACCTTCTATTGCCTTCTATGCGTGGTGGAAACGTAGTACCCTAGTACTTAATGTAGAGGGACTGACTTAAAATAGGCACTTCGAAATACATTTTCATTTTACTTAGTGCATTTCTCAATAGGTGCACTTCCCAGAACTCAAGAGGACATTAGTTTCCCCACATATTCACTGAACACATTGGAAACCTCCGCCCACCGCGGCAGTGCACAGGTTTGCGCTAACTGAGCAACGTTATTATTATTATCGTCGCGACAACGTGGCCGGAGCGGCGCGCGTTCGCCGAAACGCGCGTCTCCGCGGCAGGATGTCGCGTCACGTGGAGTGGGTACTTATTGATAGATAAATACATTTTGTTGTTTTTTTTTTTGGAATTTTAGGTTGGAATGTTAGTTGTAATGGATCGGTTACGAATATAGATTGATGAGTCTTTATTGTTCCTCGTTAAGAATATCATCATTAAAAATTCATTTTGGTTTATATTGATATCAATTTTAATGTTTACAATTAGCATTTCAGTACAAGATACACGTGTTATACAGTAGAACTTCGAGTTTATTTTGCTACGGCTTGTGGTATTTAATTTTATGCTGCTACACTGTTATTGGGAGCCTAATTTGAATTCTGCACAATCTTATAAAAAGTACTTTACTATCAAAACTGTGTCAATAAATATCAATTTCAATAAAAATAAAACAAAAAAAATATTTGTATCAGTCGCATTTAATACTTTAACGCGTTGATGTCTTTTATTTGGTGGTTGGGTGTCTAGCCAAGTAATGCACGAAACACAAAAAAAATATGGAATTTGTAGTTAAACTTGTTTTGATTGTGTTATTTTGTTGATGTATTGTTAAAATAGGTGTAAGATCTTCCACAGTTACCAGTCTTTAGGTTGGTGATACCAAAACCGCTTTGAAAGAGTCGAATACCCAAGACTTTTTTATTTATATCACACTTTTTATCTGTTGTGTCTCTTTGTGCTGTGTCCAAATAAATGATTCTTTATCTTATCTTCTTTAAAGAAATAGATACCAATACCATAATTTAATAAACTAGAACTAGAATTTAATTACTTTTTGAGTGCATTAAAACAGCCTCTACGAGCGACGAGGTTTAAGTACTTCCATCCCACCCTGGGCAGTCAGCCTCGCTACCAACCTTACTGACTGACTAATCTTTTCACTGCGGGATGAGCTATTTTCATATAGCTCGTATCGACCCGAGTGAAGAGATGAACTAGAATCATCATTTGTTACCGATACTAACAATTGCCATCCTCATCAAAAGTGAAAAAAAAAATACAGCTGTTCCATACCTTCGTTAAGCAACATTGATTATTTTGAAAGGAACAGCTGTTTTCTTCTCATGAATTCAAAATTTGTCCCGTACTGAAATTGTATAGAATGATGAGCGGGCTTCATGATTTTCGGATATAAATTGTTATCGGTAGCGGGTAGCACTGGGCAATTTTGACAAAGGAAGGTAGTCGTCGATATAGATCAACCTACCCGATGTTACAAAGGCGGTGGTCATTCGACGAAGGGGGGCATTCTGTGTTCATCAGCTGAAGAAGTCTGACCTTTTATATCCGACTAGCTTGTCTTATTTTATGATCTTGTAATAATAATTGTGTAAAGTATTATATTGTGATCTAGTTCATGTTACTAAAAATATAAGTAGGTACTCTCAGTGGTCGAGAGTCTATGTTGGTTTTATTTACTGTGTTTACCTTGCTCGCAATCCTGACATACTGATATTAGCTATAACTGTAATGATAGAATCACCCCTGAACGATTATGTTGTTGTGTCTTTTACAAAAGTGATTAACCAGCTCAAGCTGGATTAGATTCTCTGTAGGTAAATATATTTTGCAACATCAGTTTCACGACGGCGACGCTACCGACGGGCGACGCCTCACAAAACCTCATATTTCAATCATGAACTACCACCAACTTAAATCTACTCGCAAACCAACACTTTCCTGATTAGCTAACCTATCCCTGATTTATATTCTATCCCTCATATATTCGCAATAGATGACGGCTCTTGGCTGTCGGCTACCGTCTCGTCGGCTCCACAAAGCCGGCGGCGGTGCGCGGGCGCACGTCTGTCGCACGCGGCGCATTAGCATGCGCGGGGCACCGCTAACGGTAGCCACCTTACGTTAAACTGTGCGACTTGGTGCGGTTAATAGCTTACTTTACACTCAAATTATTGGAATACAGATATCAGTATGTCAAGCCTTTGAAGTATGAAATAATGCCTATATGGCAGTCTTTAGAGCTAAATACACTAGCCAGTTTTGTTGCAAAAGTTGACTTGTGCAACCGACTTTCAAACTGTGGACACACTGCCATCAGACCTCCGCAACCCAGTTACTGGGCAATGCCGATATCCTAGGGCTAGACCGGTTGTCAGACTTTCGGGCTTCTGACTAGCCGCAAAGAATATCATAGGTATTCGTATGAAACCTGGGACCGACGGCATAACGTGCTCTGAGCGAGCAATGGAGTGTAATGACTTGCACAGTAAAACTTCGTAGGATTTGGAGCTTTTGAAACTGTTTGGTGGACTGCGTCACATCACAAAGGTTGGTTACGAAACGTTAGAAAGTATTCCTGAATCCTCCTATATGAAATTGAATATTTGTTAATAGTTATGTTTTCCTTTCTTTTTAATTGTATGTTCAATGATACTGATGCACGGTAAAACTCGAATGAGTTTATGTTTGCATTTTTAAAATGTTTTTGTTATATAAGTGTACTGTGTACCTAAACAAGTAAATAAATGTAATTGTAGACAGACATGATTATAATGGAGCAACTGAAAAACCGAAGATGGTAATTTCAAAAAAGAAAGCTGTGCGTTCTTCGGCACTAATGGAACGTAATTTATCTGTTACTACTATTATGATTGACAACGTCCTAGGGACACGTGTTGTGAATTCATCTAAGAAGAAAGTTTAGATTGCCTAACATAAGGGAGGGGATTGCTTTGATGTCGACAAGCTATTCCGCATAGTTTTACGGACCACATATTATATAATCAGCTCATCACTGTCCCATCCCACTGCTGAGCACGGACTGACTCTCAGAATGAGAATGGAATGGTTTTAAGCTTTAGCCCACACTGGCCTGTTGTTTAGCCCTATCATGTTTACAAGTTTCCTCACGATGTTTCAAAAGTGCTGAACTTGATTGAACTAGACACATCAGCGTAGAAGGCAACCGTGCAACCTTTAGGCTATCACTGCGTCTTAGAGATGGTGTCATTAAACAATTAACTTTTAAACAATAGAGATATCATTCCAAACGAAGAAGAAAGTTAGAAGAAGAAACATCTAATGATGCACCCGGTAGTCTATGCCAAAGTCGGGTCCAAGTCAACCAGCCCCTGACTCAAAATTTTCGATAAGTCTCTTTTTGTTATCTCTTTTTCTCTAGTTACGAGAATCGTAGACAAAACGAGATAGAAAACCTATCGACAACTGACTTATCGAAACGTACTGAATCAGGGAACTGATGTGGCCGAGCAAGTATTATACACGAAGCAAGTGACATCTAGTTACAAGCAAGATGACCTGGTAAAGGTCGCCGGATTCTGCTGGATGCGAGATGCACAAGACTGGTCTAGGGTGTTTTTTTGATTCCTTTTCTTGGTCGCATTTCACCCTCGTCGCACCTGATGGTAAACGCAGACAGGGTCTAAAATGAAGCGCACGAATCCAAGTAACAGAGATATAGAGAGATTCCCTTATACCTCTCTGGCTCTCACACACACGACGGAACACAGTAAACTGCTTGGCGCTGGACTTTAATGTGAGGGTAGTAGCTAGCTAGGCGGACCGTAAAGATCCTACCACCAAGCGAAAGGTTGTCACCTGATTGGCACCACCCGGGGATCACGTGTGGGGTTTCGAAGTAAGGGTGCCTTCCCACAGACGAGGGTGACTCAGCCCCCAAAACGTGGCGATGCTTGGGGAGGCCTATGTCCAACAGTAAACGTCTTTCGGCTGAATGATTACGATGATGATGATGAAGTAATATCTACCGCCACCCAATTACCTACTAGTCATCTTATAATCTGTACACAACAACCCTGTCAATACGTTCTATAAAAGTGTATAATATTTTGACACAGCGCTTCTAACTCATATATAATTCATGGGCGACAGGTGGTCGCGCAGTCACGACCTATTGCAACGATGCTGAATTTTCTACTGCTGGGAAATTGTTTACACGAATTTGAAAGATTCATGCCGTTATTGTAGTTTTGTCTCGTTTTGTAGTTTCAATTTGTTTATATGTTATCTTTTTGTAGGAGCTACAAAGTAATAATAATTAATAAAAAATATAGTTACGTCTCTGTTTGCCGTGTTGTTTGTTATTTTCTTTTTAAAAAAGTTTGACGTCAATAGTTTTTACTCGTGTGAAAAAGTTTAATTGAGTTTTAATAACAAGGTATGATGATGGTATAATCTGTGTTCCAGCTGTCATTTTCAATTTAATTCCATCAATTAAAGCGACGGATCGTTGAATCATCCCCTTTACCTTATTTCTCACAGCCCAGATGTTCCCATACATCATATTATAAAGCAAAGTCAACGACCCTAAAAATTCCACAATTCCAAACAAAATTACAGGGGCCACAATCGTTCGTCGCCCAAATGACACGCCCGTGACGGCCAAATGACATAATTGTCAAAATAGTCACTGCACTGACAGCCGCACGTGACATCCACAACAGAGAGAGACAAATATATACAACCCCAACAGGTAAGATAAAGACAGAGAATGGCGCGTCGGTGTCAATTATAGGCGGGGAAAGAGAATTAGAGAGGAGAACACGCCGGTTTCAAATTTGGAACCGTTTTGTTTTAAATCGATAAATCGTTCGATTTCGTGTTCGATTGCGTGTGGTCGACATTTCTAAGAATAATTGAATATCAATATTAAGTTATGATTCTATACTATTAAAATGATTACCGTGGAGTGAATGAATTCTGATTCATTCATCGCTCAAATGCGAAAATATTTCACGGCGATATTTCATAATAAAGACCATTCTATTATGGGACATTATTATTAAATACGGACCACAATTTTATGTGCACATTTATTAGTGTGGTAAAAGAAAAATCGGTCATATATTTGCGGGTCGCAGTCCTGCCCTTTCGACGCCTGTCGTGCATAAAGTCCGTGATCATTTCTCCTAATTATACGTGTGGCGAAGAGGGCAGGGACTTTTGGTACGATGTGGGTGTTCGAAATATGAAATTACGAGTTGGCGCGAACGTGTGACAATGTTTTCTTTTTTAATAATAAATGGAGACATTGATTGCTGTTATTATGCCTAATGTGCCTACGTATGAACTATAAACTTTTTTAATCACCAAAGAGGTTGTGTTTTTTTGTTATAAAATTTACAGCGATAAACGAGGAATATTTATGGGTTTTAAAATAAGTGTAACGTACGCAGATGTCACGCATTCAACGGTGTGTCATGAAAGGACGATAATTTTATTTATCGCTTTATAATGAGCATGTTTACACACAGTGTTAAAAAGCAGTCATTTATTTTGTAAAATATATTATCTGAATCATTTTGAAATGTGGCAATATTGTTTTTTTTTGTCGATTCGGTTTCGGAACTGTCAGAGATAAAAAGGAGTGTTTTGCATTTTGAGTAAAACCTACATACAAGTTACCTAACTTTACTTTTGAATGTATAAGTAAAGTAATTAGTCCAAATGAAACACGGATGTATATATCATCCACGCTTCAATTCTCGCTTAAATGGAGCTCCTTGGTGTGTGAACTCATGTCAAAAACAAACCCAGGCCTTATGAAAAGTTTAGCGGACCTAAGTAAGTCTTGACAGCAATAATGCGAAGTTAAAAAGGCAAAATTTCAAAACCTTACCACAGAATCGTGTTTAACAGTTATTTAGATTAACAGAGGGCTTATTGTACTAACAAAGTTGTTGCCAAACCGCAAACGAATCACATCCGTCAGTTTTCGTATCTGTCAAAATGTTTGTATTTAGTTTTATTGACAAACAATTTGATCGTTTTTGTAAACGAAAACTGTCTGATGAACGGTTTGTCTGCAGTTCCGTTGCAATTGAAAAACGTTCACACAACTTTTTATGTTAGGAGTTTGACGTTGGAACAGGTTTTGATAAGTGTCTAAACATTTTTAGTATGACCCTAAAAATTTTAGCTTAACTCTTCTCCTTGACTAAACTCAAATGTTTACCTAATATCAACGAGCAAATCTTAATTATGTAAGAACAAACTAGACTTCATTGTTTACAAAAATTTTGCGCAGGTACTTTTTATAGGGACGTATTATAGTACCTATCTTAAGTTTAAGGGTCAGTTTTAGGTTAATTTTGAATTTTACTTGGCAAATAAAGGAGCTTTTTTTTAATGTTTTTGTAGTCATAAGAGTCAAAGCAGAAGCTGTATACGAGGGATGGCCACCAAAGCATTGTACTACTCAAATATCATTGCATGAATGGGGGGCCTCCACGAATGACGATATTTAAGTACGTCCGAAGCACCTTGGGCAGTCAGACCCGCTGCTAACCTTGCTGACTGGCTTATTTTTTACCACGATAGAAGCTATTCTCGTATAACTAGTGCCGACGAGACAGATTGCATGCCAAGCCCAAATTATGTCCATTAGTGAAATTCTACAAGTTGATAAGTACAATTGCATGGCTTTGAGAGATAAATTCTGCAAAACTCTTCACCCATAAAACCAGAGTATGTTGACTTAAACAAACATAATTAAACCTATTAAATCACCGCTGACCCGCAATTAATCGATTCAACGAACTATCGTTATTAGAATCAATTATATCATAATCGTTTAAAAAAACGAGACACACGGAAGCTACACTACGGCCAATTATCGAGAGACAAAAAATCGATTGGATACGATTATGACGGATCGTTTAATCGATGCATGCTTTCGACGTAAGTAGGGGAGGTATGGGAAAATTGCTTACAGGTCAACTTTCTTAATCACAATGTGTAATGTAGGCTGTTTTTGTATGTGTGCGTGATTTCTTGCATGTGTGCGTGCTTTTATGTTGCGGACCTTGTTTGAAGGAGGTGAAGTGCTTTGAGATTACAAGAAAAATGGTGTTAGCTTACAAGTGTAGAGGTCGACGAGACAAATAGAGTGTTTAACTGTTAACTACGACGATTTAAGATGTAAGATTAAGCGAAGATTTACAGAAGATGTAGCCTAACTGTAGTTTTAATTTATGCAGTCTTAAACCACTCATATTAAATCACGTTTTCAAAGTCATTGAAACTACAATTTAATCCGTTTTTAGTCATTAACTCCAATTTATACCATAAAACCCGAAAGGCACCCCAAAATATACCTCAAGGAAAAACAGCACCCAAACGTCTCAACCGTAAAATAACCTTCGATTGTCCCCAAAAATACGCCCAATCAATTTCCTGTGCCGACTAATAAGTTAAAAAAAAAACAAAAAAAAAACATGTATAAAAAGGCAAAGTTCGCCGTCTATAGACCATTTCTTCGGGGTCATAGCACCCAACAGGAAGTGGCGTTGCGGGTCGGCGCGCGCGCAGCCGCCTCTTACGAAAAATAATACTCTTCTAGGTATAACACATAGCCAGTGAGTCGTGTAACTGTACGGTTAAGGAGTTTTTATGCTTTTGAATCTTATTGTTTTTTACGGTGTAGGTACGTGATATGATGGCATTCGCGAATGTTTAAATGGTTTAAATGTCATTTCTTTTTCTGCCTTCATAAGTGGTGGACGTCTTTAAATGAATGAATGGCAGGTTAATGAAGATGAAAGAGATGTATTTTGATTGATAAAATCACGTTGTACGTTTATATTGGAGTTGTATAAAAACAATAATAACTTCTCGGTTGACAGCTGTTGTTTTTTATTCGTTTTCGATTCCTTGCTAACTGCCAGTGTGTGAGATCATTTGTTGAAAAACTCACTTATTCCGCGTTTGTGAGACATGACGTTTACACACCAGCGTTTATAAAATGACCGCTTGTTTGTTTTATCGTGGTTTTTGAGAATTGCAATGTTGAAATTGTCGATAGACTTTCTTCCGAGTTCAATGATCTCTTAGAATCGATATTTTGGAATAATTTGTGTATTGATCATTTTTCAAATTTCTTAACCGAATGAATTATATTTATTTCTCAAAGTTAGCATTTCCCTCAATATACTTTTATGACTTACACGAGATGATATCGAGTCGATATCTGTTTTCTTGTACTTTAGATCTTTACCGATCTCCTGATGTTTTCTCTCGATTGTCTCGTGCGACTTTGCCTTAAAGGGAAAACTCAACACATTTTTAATAAAAGTGAAACGATCTACATCCCAGCCTTGAACCATTAGAAGCAACCACACGCGTGTGAACTCCCGGGCACAAGGAAGTGCACGCATCGCCGGGTCACAAGCTAACCTTGTGTTTACTACGACTCGCCTTTGTCGCTAATTACTAGCCCTTTGACAATTATTGGGAGATTTCCTCGTAGGCTGTAATCTTTGTAATTAGGTTTAATTGGTTTTGTGATTAAGGAGTTGTTCAGGTTGTTCTCAGGCTGTGCTTTGATTAGACAGAAATATAATTAATTTTCTGGATCTCATATAGTGTTACTATGTTCTGGATATTTTGGTATGACTTTAACATTTGCGAATTTGGACAAAAATAATACCTAGTTTCCGGACACACGTACCTTGATGGTAGGATCTTTACGGTCCGTCTGGCTAGCTACCACCCTCACATTAAAGTCCGGACCAAGCAGTTTACTGTGTTCCGTCGTGTGTATGTGAGAGCCAGAGCGGTATAGGGGAATCCCTCTATATCTCTGTTACTTGGATTCATGTGCTCTATTTTAGACCCTGTCTCCGCTTACTATCAGGTGCGGCGAGGGTCAAATGCGACCAAGTCAAGTAACAAAAAAAAGCTCAATGTTGAGGCCTGTGATGAGGCTACAGAGTTTGACTACCATAGTAATTGACCCTCAGCCGACTCAAATATAAGATCCAAAGGTAAGTCTGCCAAAATCGACATTAAAGTTTGAATAAATAAGGTTCTTACTTAAAGACCCGAAGCCGTGCTACCACAAGCATTTGTCATTCAACCAGGAAGAAACCCAGAGGTCAAAGTCCACTGACCTTGGAATCACGCTAAAAACCATAATAAATATGTAACTCAATCAGAGTACAGTTAGTGTCCGTCATGGGAATGCGCGCCTCATGCATATTGCACTACTTCGCCATAAAAATTATGTTTTACTATAGTAATTATACACTGGTTTACAATTAGCAATACTGAAGGGTAGCGGTGCGTGTAAAATCTCTGCTCGCGTGTTTTTTTTTATTAGTGATGCTGGCTGGGAATTGTGTAAAAAAACGTATCAGGTGTTCGTTTTTCCGCATTATAACGACTGATTTATTTTAATGGGCAGGCGAACGCAAAACAAATGAAGATGGTAATACCACTGTAAGTACTCATCACAATCAATCAGAACAAGTTAAATTGACGTTTGCTTTACGTACTAACATAAACTTTGATTAATCACAACCGGATCGAAGCTGAAACGTCCATTCGTTAGTTTTCGTTTACCAAAACTGTCAAATCGTTGATAATGATAGTTGTGATTCGTTTGTAGTTTGGCAACAATTTTGTTAGTAGAATTAGACTCCAGTTCCCTACCCCATTCTACCTATCGTAGTCTGCTGTTAGTCATTGTTATTGCTCAAAAAGATGATATTGCTTATTGCTACGCAAGTGGTTGGTGACCGAGGGGCCAGCCCTCTTGAACTGGGTCATTAAGGCCGGCCAGTTAGATTATTATCCTTTCATCTATTAGTCAGACCCTCATCGTTCAGTAGCAATCCAGTGCGAGTGAGTTTAATGTTTGGTAAAGCAGGCTATTATACGTTTCCCTGTGTAATATCGAAGACTGCAAGTATCTTGAGGTAGCCTGCCATTAGCATATCATCCACATATACTTAAACTGCTACTAAATATGAAATCAAGGTTTGTTGAAGCGTAACATAAATCTGGCAGTAGTTTCTACTTGAAATCAGTCTCTAATCATATCATCGATGATGGTACTGATGTAGCGCTGATTAATGAGTATAAGATTAGTTTTTACAGATAAAGTAGGATCTGGTAAAAAGCCGGAAGAAAGTTCAAATTAGAAGTCCTGCTGTTAAAAACAATTGGACATAAGAAATTAAGTAAGAAGTCACAAGGAAGACTCTGGTCTTCTTGTTACAAGACATGGCTTGAATTATAAGCAAGTTGATGGATATATTTTATATCTATGTTTACCTTATTCTTGGTTTAAATCATCTCTCGAATTAGGGGGTGACTCTGAATATCAACTATCTTAACTTGATCTATTTTAACTTAGACGTTACTAGTTCTGATTCGTAGTACAGTGGCTTCAATTAGACCATAAATTTAGTACAAAAAATAATAATTCAACAAACAATTAATACCTTGTCTAATTAACATAAGCTACATATCAACTATTTAACGCCAGCAGACTAATTTTATTTGCCTATCGCCCCTAACACCATATACTACACTCAAAAACCAAGTCTACACTATAAAAATAAAGTCCACAATCATTTGAAAGCTGCGGAGATATATGGATTTTTATGGATGGTCATTCATAACTACGATTTTATAGGAATTACGACTTTATGTCACAATTTTAAGGTTGCGTTTTGATTGTTTTTGGTATCCAATGGGTGGTCATGCTCAGTTTAATTAATAGATGCAATTAATAAAAAAACGCTTGTAAAATGTACTGGGCGATCATATCACGCGGTGTTTGTTCGTTGTTTTGTAAATAGCTGTGTTTAGACATGTTAGATTATGATAATATTTTGTTTGTGATATGTAAACTTTCGGCCAAACATGTTTATATCAAACTGATAGGTGCAATAGTTTATGTATCGTCACTAATTTTCAATTAAACATACGACGAGATTGCTTTTATGTTGGTCTAGGAATGAAATATTACTTTAAATTGGTTTACCACAAAATTGTGTTTAACAGTTGATTAAACGGGACTTAAAACACATTTTGTATGTTTGAAAAATGACGTTACACAGGGTTTTAACAAATGTCAAAAAAAATGTAGTATGCACGGAAATGTTGCAGCTGTTAGCCGTAAAAATGTGGATTTAGAGAAAGAATTGCTATATTGGTCTAAGTTGGAAAAATGCTGTCTGTAAGAAATGATTTGAATCTCTCGGACAAAAATTAATACAAACTTTAATTCCAGCTACAATTCTATTTGACATAATTTTTGCTATGTTTACCTAGTCTGGCCCTATGATTTTGACCCATTGGTCAAAAGGTGATTCTATGTTTGTGTGATCTTTTTTTCTACAATATCTTTTACCTTATCATATTTGGGGTGCATGAAAAAAGCCTCCACGAGTACATCCGGCGCAACCTGGGCATTCAGCCCCGCTACCAACCTTGCTGACTGGCTAATCTTTTCACCACGGCATGAGCTATTCTCATAAAGCTTGTACCAAGGAAAAGGTATCATGGGTACCTCAGCTCGCTCTAATGAACTATTAGTAGTGTGTAATTCATGAAAAATTTAAAATTCTTGAACGTGTCTCTGCAATATAACCTTGATCTGAAATGAAAACTGGAGATATTTTTTATGTCTTCCGCCTTCCATAGCCCCAAAGCATCTGATTAACCAACTTCATCGTTCAACTGTAATATTACAATAATTAATTTAATTTAAATTGGCGACACCACAATTAAGATGCTCGTGAAAGTCATGAGACAATGGTGTAAGTCTCCCACGAACTCTTGCCGTGTCACCTACATACTGTGAATGTGGATCATGGTTATAACTAGATTTATTTTGGCTATAAACTTTGATAACTGTTTTAGGAGGTGTTTATTTTTATATGGCTGTCTGTGGGAATAGGTGGAATGTTCTACAGCTTTATGCTCTGCAGCGTGGTGCAAATCTTCGTCAATAACGTTGTCTATGGCAAAAGCCGTTCCAATATTCATGCAGCAGTTTGCGAGATTGAATCAATAATACAACGAAGAGAACTAACTAGTCAGAGCTTTTGTCTTGGTAATGGCCAAGAGGCCCGTGCCTATCCTTGGTTTCAGCAATGTGCTGATTATGCTCACTGACAGAGGTTCTATCAAACTCATTTTTTTCCCTTTCATCGTTATTACCACCAAAATTGGACGGTAAGTAGCAATAGACTCATCCCTTATGAATTTAACGTAATTAAATTCTCTTTCCAAGATATCGGCAGCAATTAAGAAAACAAAATACAAAACCCTTTTTCAATTTCAACAATAGGACCATAATAAGGACCATGTCCCGGTGACTCGGTAGTGGGGGAAATTGATTGTGTGTGTGTGTAGAAGGCTGATCGAATTAAAACCAATGTTCCACAGTCTAGCCCTACGATTAACTTGAAACGCTAGTTCATATTTGCATATTCTCACGCCCAACCCTCGCTGGGCAAGCAGAAAGAACGGTTAATGGCTACCGCTAACGGTTCGTACAATCTACATAAATATCATCATGTGATGAGATGTGAATCAAATCGGCGTAAAATCAAGTCGTTTATCATAATCTACATGTACGCAATATCGTGCGTATGACCCGTAACGTGTGAAGTGGAGTTACAGTTAGCGAAGCTTGATGTTACGGGGGTTAAATGTTGCGGGTTCCTATATGTTACCGATCGTTTTCGGTTAAAACTACTATTAAGCGAAAATTAAACATTGTCTCCAGCGTGCATAGTGAAAAAAAACTGACCAAGTGCGAGTCGGACTCTATCACTCAGGGCTCCGTATCACCACGTATGTCAGTGAAATAAATGTCTTTATAAAAAAAAAAAACATTTTTTTCGAGGTTTCTTATGTGTACCCTTTTGGGTATCGATTTTTTTATATTCGCCGTGATATTAGGCCCCAAGTTTTCAGTCATCCTTCTGCCGCCATGTGACACAGACAATATCTCTGTTGTCTGTTTCGTATGTATGTGTATGTGTGTAGGCTACAGTAACACATATTCTGTGAAAATTTGAACAAGCTATCACGGTTAAAAAGAAACAGCCCTATGAAAGACAGACGGACGAACGGACAGATCGCGTAAGCTTAGTAATACCTTTAGCACCCTTTGTGTAAGGAACCCTAAAAATGATGTCTTTATCGGAAAAGTTTTTTTGAACTATCAGTACGCATATCTATTCGTTTTACTTTAGAAACCGTGAGTGGGATGCACAAGAAGATAGATTATCTGAATAACACACAGGGGTGAAATATAAAGAGACTAGGGGTTGGGACAATTTGAAAGAAGTATATGCCCAGCTGTGGGTCGTGACAGGTTGATTTTATTGAGCTCTTCCTTGTACCTAGGATATCATGTAAATTCCTACCAAGATTCTAGATGATATGACTAGAAAGAGGGTGACTACTGAGATGACAGCTAATAGAGTAGTACGGAAGAAAAGTTGGGATAAGGGTAGGATGATCATGATCTGCTGGGGTCACGGTGCATGCAGCTGAGAATCCCGCGACCCCGGCTGAGAGTCCTGACCCTCAGCCGGGGTCGCGGGATTCGCAGCTGCATGCATGCTGCATTCTCCTGAGAAGGAACAGCGTGGAATTATAGCCGGTAAGAGTCTAATACGAAAGAAAAAAAAAAAGAAAAAGGAGGATCATGTAGATTCCTACCAATCCAACTTCTTCGGCTGCCTAAAAACTACTCACATTTAGCAATAAACGGTCACGGACTGATAATAAAACGCTGTCTGACCGCTACACTCATTCTTTACCTTTGAACTGTTCATTAAAATACAAAAGGAAGCAATAATAATAACTCATAGTATCTCAATCGTCTGCTGATTCTACTCTGGCGCAGCGCGATGGTGCGTCCCGTCGCGGGTGGCTGCGCGCGCAAGTGGAGCAAAGGTGAAAGAACAACCGCGTGGCGTGGACGGTGAAACGCGCGAGTATGGTAAGTTGCGAGCTACGTATGTGGGCGGGATCTACATATGACGTATGAGCAATACATACAAATCATATAGTTGTTACAGAACAAAATTAATACGCCGAAAATCTTCCTTGAAGTCTGATAAAAGCTGTATCAAAAAGTATCTCATAGTACAAGCAAACAAAAAGGATTGGCAATGAACGTACAGTACGCGTAAAATAAGTTCGTTTCTTTGAAACCAGGCTTGGAGCGTTTTGTTCCTCACTTCAGAGAGGCAAATTTATTTTAACCACGCCTTTCCGATGGTATTATGAGTCAAATGTTATATCAACGAAAGTCCAAATAAGTAATTTTTTTTTCCGTACTTTATATTTCAATTAACTTTAGTACTTCCTTGTAAACAATACCTTAGGTGGAACTGGCAACATTTATAAATTATCGTGTGAGTGGATAAGAAACTTCTCACTTCACAACCCTCCCCGACAAATAAGACATACGGCGAGAGGGGTATGGTATAGCAAAAGTCGCAACGCCGCGTTCATAGGACTTGTTACCATAGATATATTTCGGTTTGAAAATTAAGCTCGATTCAACAAACTTTATCCTAGCTTTTCTTCTCCAATTAGGCATCGGAATCGAAGGTTTAAAATCTTTCGGTTACCTCGGGCCCACGGTGCTCTCATTTCCCCGTTATGTTTAAGTCCTATGTAATACGGATCGAGCTTATTGCCATCAACCGGGCACAAATCCGGATTCCGGGCTGCTACTGTAAAATTCCACTCTATAAAACCCAATAACATTTTACCCGACCTTAGGATCGAACCCAGGACCTCACACTCAACAGTTGCGCTTGCGATCGTAACTAATAAGGCAGTCATGCTTATTTATTTATTTGTAAAAATACAACAACAGCATAATTCATTTATCTTTATCTTTATCTTAATTCTGATACTTATGGGTATATTTTCTAATGTATAGTTTTATAGGTGTATATAGCTTTTTCAATTTAAAATAACATTTAACAAGAGCATAATCGTCGGTGAAGCTCTAACAGTGCGTAAGTTATTTTGTGACAAAAACAGACGACACTGCGAAAGTGACAATATTACTTGAAATGAAAAAGATTATTAGGATTTTCAAAGGTTTAATAAATCATCAAAGAGTTCATTTGTAATGATAATTAAAAACAATATTGCGTTCAGCGTAGGTTACGCTCGTTTTAAATAGTTTTTTCACTCTCTTGTAAAGTAGCCGTTTTTGACTTCCGCACTGTTAGAATTTCACTGACGATATCGCTATGCTCTTCCGGTTAAAAAAGGTTTATAAAAGTATGTTATGTGAAAGTAGGTATAAGCATAGCAGAGACGGCGAAACTCATATGGCAACTCACAAGCTACGCTGTGGGCGGAGTTACATGGTGCTCATTATGATTTTGTAGATTTAATTTTGATGATAGATTTGAGCTCCTCACTCTAAGAGGAAAAATATTGAGGGGGGAGGGGAGTAGACTAAGAAGAACGGTAAAGAACTTATAGGCGAAACAGGATGAAGTGTTATCAAGCTAATTGGCGAGGCTGTGTCGTACGCGCAGATTTTCTTAGATGTGGGCGGAGTCTCATTATGGAGGGAGTATGATTTGTGTAAATTGAAGCGTACTGAACTAATTTTCTTTTTGATTTCCATTAAACAGGATGTTAACGAATTCGTGTAATTCCTTCAAACCTCGTGATCTACTGGTGACACTGATTGACACAGCATAGGTTTTTTTCAGAATGAACAAAAAAAAGTTTTCAAAAAATTAACTATGGTATTCTGTATCTGAGTAATTTTAGCGTCCCAAGTAAACTGACTGTGTGGAGCGATATCGTGCTACTCGTGCCTGTCAGCTGTGTCGCCGTGCCTTGATTCATTTATGCATGGCATCGAAATTATCTAAAAAATAAAAATTTGAAAAAAAAAAGTTTATTTTTATTTTTAATCAATCTAAATCCCATTCTCATCCCGGGTTAATCTATACCATTAATAGATCATGTAGTATCCATGAATTACACGAATTCGTTTACACCCTGTATAGATACCATTAGCACATAGATTTAACTTTTAAAACATATCAGTAGCAACTTATTTTGTAAATGTTCACTGAAATATACTACAATCAAGGAAGCTCTTCAAAGTATGTCCTATGAAGATACAGAGAAATTATTAGTTGAACTTAAATAAAAGTGTACTTGTACTAATTAAGTTAAGCTACGTTAGGATAGTTACTAAGATTTTAGCAAGTAGGATTTATTGTACTATTTACACCTTTTTACATACCTATTAGATGACTAGATTTTTTATAAGTAATGTGATTATTTAGAAATATTATACCTTGCCACGCCTGAAACACAGGATGACCTAGTTCAGGCACTTAAGAGGAAGGTTTGCGAGCGTGAGAACTTATTTTTGAACCCACACTTCGACATTTTCTACTAATACAGCTGCATCACACAATGTAGTGTACACATACCGAAAAACAAAAGCGCACCGAAGGTTTATTTTGTGGCGCGCCGGGTTAAATAAACCTTCAGTGCGCGTCCGCTTCTGAAGGACTAGTAAGTATGTTGCAAAAAACGCGCAATGTATTAGCTATTTATTCACCGCACCGCGAGGCACGCGTGCCCATAGTATTGGTGTCGTGAACAAAGGGTGGGGTCACAGTGTAATCGGTATTGACAGATTTAAACTTAAAATAATTATTACTGTAATATATTATTGTTGATTTTCTGTGTTTCTATTTTCGAATATAATGACACATAATTTTTGTTTGGGAATATTTTAGGGTATGTAAATATTGCGAGGGAAGATAAGAGCCAACATAAAAATTAAAACGAGATAATGTGTGATTGATTTGTAATGAAAAACAATTAAATTAATATATATAACTCAATTACTGGGTATAGTAACATTTTTTTCTCAGTTTTATATTTTAAAATTATATTTTATTATAAAAAAATTATAGGTAGGTACCTACATCTTAGTACCTACATACAAAAATTAATGCTTGATAAAATTATTTTCTTTAATTCATTTATTTATTGCTTGGCGCTTGGGGCTGCTGACATCAGATAAAACATTTTCGCTGTTCCGTTTCTTTGATTTTCTTTCAGATTCTCGTTTTTTAATTGCACCAATCAAATAATTGGGCTCATTTATTTCTATTTTACTGTCTAATCTTGAATCTGTTATTTCCGGAAGCATAATATAATAATATAATATAATAATGCATATAATGCATAATGATGCATATAATTTTCTTCACGTTTTCCCATTTCTATCTGAAATAGTAATAATATGCAGAAAAATATATTAACAAGAAATAGAGAACCCTTTAGCTGACAAGCTATCAAACGTCAAAATTGGCAAGTCTTGGTAACTTATTATTTTTCGTTTTCATCCAGTTCAATTGATTAAAAGTTTAATTAAAAAATGTTGCCGACTTTGTCAATTACAAGAAAGAAATATGATTCATTTTTTTTATCGAGTTATTATTAATCCTGTCATTCAGTAAACAATTTAGCTCGAATGAAAAATGCAAAAAAATTATAAGCTTCTTGAATATCTCATGAACAAAATGTCATACTAAATGTACGGAAGTAGGTAAAATCAAAATTCTCGATACATGGCGGTTATTTTATCAAAAATATTTATGTTATTTTAGTGACTAGACGTCCTAGTTTTGATATTAGCCATAAGTTCTGAAATATTTCCTAAACTGACGGAATAATCGCCAGTTGACACTTAACAATTCCACCCTGTATAAAATTCACAATATATTCGGACACAGTGTCCAAATTGACATATTTTGATTTTAATATTTTTTCACTGATGATTCGGAACCCAATAAAAAAAGCTGTTTTGTACAGTCAGATAAAAAAACTTTCAACGATACCTTAATAATTGTGGAAATCCCTCCTCCGCCCAGCCTATAGTTATAAAAAAACAGTTTTTAACCGGATTAATACATAGATGATACGCGCCTTGGCAGTCGTATTCCTTGAAACCCACCAACGATGAAACATAAGAGCACGAAGGATTCGTGATAAATTATATCGATAGACGTTTTAAAATTCAACTGTTGTTTATTTATTAAAACTACCAGGAAAGCAGAAATGAATTGGAACTAGGTGCTTAAGCGACTTACCTCCGGTTTCTGAATTAAATTCAAGATAAGCAATACTTAAGTAGTATTTGAGTACGGAGTTGTCAAAAAATGCTTTAAAATCCGTAATTTTTTTGACAATTCTGTACTCAAATGTTACTTAAGTACTGCTTATCCTAGAATTCTCAATTCAGAAACCGGAGCTAAGTCGCTTAAGCACCTAGTTGCAGTTCATTTCTACTTTCCTAGTAGTTTTAATAAATAAACAATAAGGGCAGCTGAATTTTAAAACGTCTATCGATATAAATTCACTACGAATCCTTCATGCTCTTCTCTATATTTCATCGTTCGTGCGTTTCGAAGAATACTTTTTTGGTGCAGTTCAAAGTGGTGAGTCCACAAAGTTATTTATTACCGAAAGATGCCACCTTAAAGCCACAAATAGTTTTGGTAACGCTTTTTTTGCCACATTTTAAAACTTTTTATCTGACTGTACTAAAAAGCTTCAATAATTTGATGGTGTCCGAATATTCAGTGAAAAAAATATTGAAATTAAAATGTGTCAACTCGGTCACTGTCCGAGTCGTCTGTCTTATTGTTCGAAGAGTGAAAAAATGCAGTCATGTCACGACACTCGCAACCCACCCTTATGCCTTGTGCGTAGATGTTTTGAGAGCTCGGCTCGAATTACAAACGGACGTGCTGTCACCTTGGATTCTAGGCTGGCACTGAAAATTTTTCGCGTGCGTACTCTTTTATAAAACAAATTACGGGAGAGTATTGCTCCATACTAAAATGTATGGGGAACGGAAAACAATTTCCGTAAAAAATTAACAATGTTGAGACGTAGATTACTCTCATTTGGTTTGATTTATTAAAATAATAAAACGGTAGACGTGTTATTCATACTTTCGTGTCACGATTGAACTAAATAGATTTTTATATATTTCTTTAAAATGAAGTAAATTCTGCAAATAGAAAAGGTCGATTTAGATGTTTTTGAGGGAATTTAACATTTTTTTTTCTCGAAATTAATGATGATTTCGCAAATATCTCGCGGTGAAACTGTTGGCACATCTATTAAGGTTCTTCATTATTTTTTTTACGTAATTCCATGTGGAGAGTTTATAGAAATTTCGAAAACAGTAAGTGCCTTTTCAGGTGTTTCTTAAGGACTCTCCTCTTAACACAAATGATTTTTTCGTAGATTTAAGCAAATTTGTATTTAGTGTTTTACCTTTTTACCTGAATAAACTTTTTATTATTATTTATTATTTTAATCAATCTATAGCTTTGGTTGTGAACCAAACAATCTAGGTATGGTGGTTTGTTTGGAACCAGGTTGCGGAGGTCTGATGGCAGTAGCTCTGTGTAAAATACTGGTATTCAGCCACATCTGGTTAAACTAGAAGCTGATCCCAACATAGTTGGAATACATTTTTAGGGTTCCGTACCCAAAAGGTAAAACGGGACCCTATTACTAAGACTCCGCTGTCCGTCCGTCCGTCTGTCACCAGGCTGTATCTCATGAACCGTGATAGTTAGACAGTTGAAATTTTCACAGATGATGTGTTTCTGTTGCCGCTATAACAACAAATACTAAAAAACAGAATAAAATAAATATTTAAGGGGGCTCCCATACAACAAACGTGATTTTTTTGCCGTTTTTATAGATAATGGTACGGAACCCTTCGTGCGCCAGTCCGACTGGCACTTGGCCGGTTTTTTAATTTGGTTTGATCTTGTCCTTAAGGGACACGTAAAACATTCAGGATAAAACAAAACCTGGAACCTAATTATGTAACATTATTTATTCCTTTAAATATTACCTCAAACGACACTATATTTATTTATTTACGGTGACGTTTATAGGCGGTGATAACAGCCACATTATGTGACGTCATAGCATAAACAAATGTTTTAATAGAAGTTACGTAAATGCTCTAATAATAGCTTAGTTATTTACAGAAAAAATTGCGTCAGAAAATTTACCCGTGTTCGCGTAGCAACAAGCTATTGCGCTTAGAAGCGATGCTGCGTCGGCAGTACGAGAGGGTTGGCTTTACTTATCAACACACTTGCTTAATTTGGTGACTATGGGCATTAACTTTGCCCTTATCAGGGTTCCGTACCTAAAAGTTCAAACCAGAACACAGCGTTTTATTACAAGTGGTCAACGGGGTAGGAAGCACCGGATCCAGCTAGAGTAGTGACTTGTATAAGTGTTGGAGACAACCTTTTTACAGACTTAGAGCCAATTTGACACGCCCTATGGTTAATAAAACGCGGTATTGCTCCTGCAAGGATATCCGAACTGCAGCGCCCACTACGCTCCGCTCCCTCTCTCAGTTGGAACTCCATACTAGCTCCACCAAAGGTTTTCTCAAATGAAATGTGCCCATTCTCCTTTGAAAATATTTTACAGTCAGCCGTTCGAACCTTTTTGTTCCGCCCCCCAGGACCGTGTGGCCCCAGGTTTCAGGCTATTTAGCACTTAGCTAGCTTAGCTAGTTAGGCTCTGTAGAGAATAAATATTTGAGTTTTGAGAGTCTTGAGTATCAGCATTAGTATCTTAACACGCGCTAATAGGGTACTACAATCAGATTTAGTTAGCCTGACTGTCTATCTTTCATTCTTGGTTTCAGTAAAGAATACTAATATCTTTTTCTTGGAGCTAATGGTCGATTTCTAACTTAGATTGTTTCGACGACCTATTTGGCAAAGCGCCAGAGACTTCCCCACTATGGTCGCGGATTGACTGCTACGTTCGGACAATGCGCAATGGGCGGTTTTATAATTTTGTACGATACGATACGTACAATGATAGTCTATGCTATCATCTTAGGTTTTTCGAGTATGTTAGGTTTAGCTTGCAGTCTAGATAGAGTAACTTTCATCAAAGTCGTGGTTTTTCGGTCGTTTATGTCAATCTTATTATTGTGGCGATGTACCCAGTGCAACCTAGTGACTGTGCATTTTAGTGGTCTTGGAGAAGTTCCATGTTCTGCAGAAGATGTCATACGAGTCGAGATGCTGATGATGAGGATCAAATCCCAGTGATACATTCTCACATGCATAAACAACCGCATGAAGTGACTTTGTACCGAAGCAGAATATTCGGCGAACATTAGTATTTCGACCGTTCCCCGTACGAAAAACCAATCAAAATCGGAATGAATATACTTAAGCATGTATTTGTAAATGTAAAGCAATCGTCGGATCCAGTTCAGGAGGCCGGGTGGCGACCCGCGTTGCCCAACGTCCGTCGCTAAGCGTATTCATTGAATCGACCCTCGACACCGCTGAATGCTGATTCATATTTATGAACATCTTCTTTTATTGAGGGTATGTACGTTTCGTGTGTACTTATTTATGGTGCAAGGTAGTTGCGTGAAAGTACTGTTTATTATACTACGTGAAAGTGTACAAATATGAGTAAAAACTAATTCAAAATAGATATCTCAACATTTTTTATATTTGTTTGCTGAGGATAAACCTGAAACGTTCAGGATAGGTTTTATTACTACCTAAACGACAATGATGAGTGGTTAAGGAAAAGTGAAGTGGAAAAGGTTTTAGCTTCCTTCAGTTACTTACCAACTTATCGTCAGACAAAAAGTACAAGACGTTCGCATACCTCAGCTGGCGCTTTGATTGGGAATGAACACGCGTGATATCAACCATGTGTTAAGTACTTTCATCTGTAATTAACTTGACCGTTTGACACACCAAACAGGAGCGCGGGGCTGGAGCGGGTCGACCCACGGACCCACGCTCGCTTTTGATATGACACACTTCATAGTAATCCCTTGACTAACGCGGGTTCGCCGACGACATGACCCGCTTGCGCCACACGATCGTTGTAGCTCATGCTTTACCCCTATACTACTACTGTTACCTTACAACTACATATTACCTATAACATTATGCTAAGTTAGCAGTATAACTCATTACATAAAACCGTGTGTTTTATGCACCAACACAAGCAGTCTCATTATACTTGTCCGCTCTCAATTGTTAGCCACAATTCGGCCAAGGGTTATTAGAATTTGAACCAAGTAAAAACAAACCAATTCTAACATAATGACAGTCGACAAAGCACTTCACACAGCGCAAAACATAAGGCTAGGTGCACAATAACACCGCCCTTCTGGCGCAATATGCACTTTTTGCGCAACATTCGTACGCTGCAATGATCGTGCGAAAACTGCTTCTTGTTCCCTAGTTTCATTGTCATGTGCCAACGATTTATGAATGTGTGTGAGCTCACCTTAATTGAGATTGGGTGTAGATAATGCATTGCGAAACAAAACGCTTAATTTGTGTGATAACTAAGTAATGGTCGTCTGACCGCTAGATCGGTCGATGACTCCGTAACGTTGGTACGTCACCGGCTGAATTCTCACGGTTATTTTATGTTTCAGCTTGTAAGTTGTACAAGTGGTACCAAATTGGATAATTTTGTTTAAAAATTTTAATGTAAAAAAATGTTTTGACTTTAAGATGACGATAGGTGTATAATGGGATAGGTGCTGTAGGGTAAAACTCGGTAAAACGCCCCACTTTTTTTAAAATTGTAATAAATAAAAAATCTTACAAGATATAATCAAACTTTTTATTTTGGAACAATATTTAGTATTTTAACAACAATACCACAAGTAATAATGATAATAGGAACTAAGGATACAATAATATTTATTATTTTAAAAAAACCTTAGGTGGGGCGTTTTGTAGTGTGATCGTTGGCTAATACGACTCACTCTTATTATAAAATGCCCCAGTGTATTTATCATATACTTTTGCATATTTTAAACTATAACAACAATTGTTTTGACAAAAATTAACCCTTAATCTTAATAAGTTAAGATTAAGGGTTAAGTTTTGATAATAAGAGGCAGTTACTCAGTCTCTTTATCAAATCAGACTTTTTAAATAAACATGGTACAAAACTCATGTAATCATGCTAAACAAGACAGGCATTGAATCCAATCTTCTGTGGATTTTGTATTATAGTAATCTTCCGTGCATTCCACGCATCTGATAATGTCGTCATCTTCGTCTGAGATTTCTTCTTCAGAAGTATCTACCCTGCCCTCATTTTCATCATTGCTTTCAGAAGAGGATGAATAGCTTACTTTTTTCTTCTTCTTATTTTTGACAGACACTTTCTTTGGCTTCTTTTTACCTCCTTTTTCTTGTTTCTTTTTATCACCATCTTTTTCTTCGATAGGTTTAGTTATTTTTGTGGTCTTAGTCTGCTTTAATTTTCCAGCTGCTGGCTTCTTTTTGTCGGCAATTACCTTCCTTTTCTCAGAGAAAATCAGAAGGCTTGTCACTTGACTTGACTTAATTCTGAGTTGCGAGCCATGAATCCCGAAAACCAGACATTTACAGCTGATGCTGAACTTGATGAAAATGGATTTTTAATATTGAGTTTCCTAGCAAGTTGAAATGCCATTTCTTTAACATCTTTTCTATCAGGGGCAAATCCAACTTTCTCCAATTTCTTTATATGGGCAACCAGTTTTTTTTCGTGTTCTACAGAAAATACTGGTTTGCGTCCAAGAGGGCCCTTTGATTTTCCCGATAAAATGTGTCTTCTTAGGGTTCGAGATGGTGTGCCAAAGCTTCTGGATGCTTCATTAACACCCATTTCTTTGCTAAGTACACTGCGCATGGCTTTGTCTAAGTCGTCTGCACTCCATGATGCTCGTAGTGTTGTTCTTTGATACTTCCGAGACATAATCTGAAATAATAACACGCGATAAAAAATACTTTAACACAGTTCAAATATTGGGGCGTTTTGTAAATTGACTTAGGGGCATATTGTCAAATTTGATTTTCAATACGCCCCACCGAGGTCAAAGCAGTAGATTCAAGGTTATAACGTTCGACAAAATAAAAGTATAAAGGTAATTTCATCTATTTTACGATAGTGTGGGTCATTATAACACAAAATCTAAAAGTATCAATATATATGAATTTCTTAGAAACTTACCGCAAATTATTTCACTCCAATAAATACAGATTTTGCAATATTTTTTAAACGGACTACACAAACTACGTGCACACGTCGGCCATGTTGTTCGCCTACTAGTGGGTCTCCGCGCATCTAGTTGTGAGCGGCGCAGCTTTGATAGTGTAAGTGCTGGAGTGGTGGGGCGTTTTGTCACTTGGGGCGTATTACCGAGTTTTACCCTATGCACGAGTTTAGTACTTGTCATTAGTACTTATTGCTTATGCGGCTTGCAGACGATGCGCAGTAGCCTACGTGAGTACTAATCATTAGCACTTGCATAGACTTGGAATGGACTGGCGCCAGTATCGAGCCCGCGTTGTCCGAATGATACACAGTGGGCGCGAATGCGAGTATCGCCGGGGTTGAAAGGCATAGTGAGGGGCATAGGGTCACGCACAAGCGAGGATCTAAGTTACTTGCACTCTAAAAATTGTTCACATGATGAAATTTGATGCACATTAGTAGTTGAGCAAGCTTTTGCGCATCTTCTGCAAGCGACTTTAGTATTTGTCGCTTAGTTAATAGGATCGGCTTCCATTTACACGCACCTGCAGTTTCACTAATACTACGCTCTAATTCAGCATGTTTATACGCTACGTATTAGTGTGAGTGACTAAGCATAAGTTCATGTAAACTATGTAACTACAAACGTCTACAACTGAACTGACTGTGTTGTAAGATTCAACAAAACCTAGCGAGCATGATGGTCGGATCTATACAGACCACTAGCTACCACCCTCACATTAAAGTCCGGCGCCAAGCAGTTTACTGTGTTCCGTCGTGTGTATGTGAGAGCCAGAGGGGTATAGAGGAATCTCTCTTTATCTCTGTTACTTGGATTCGTGTGCTCCATCTTAGACCCTGACTGCGCCTTCCATCAGGTGCGACTTAGGTCTTCGACCTAACAAAGCCAAACATAATCTTATGTCGCAGCTACAGGTTGTTGCCCAATTCGATTTCAAAAAAATATAAAAATTAAAACAAAACTTAACTAATCGGATTACAGTGCTGACCTCAACTTTAGAAAGGTAAATTACTGCGGTAATTAAGAAAAAAAAACGGTCGGTACATATGGCCGTGCTATAACGGCTATTGTCTCGGGAAAAAATATTCTTTATACGTACATAGAATCGTTTTTATCAGATTTTCGCACGGTCCGACACTTAACTGTTCATATATACAGTGTGCTCGGGTAACGCGGTAAATTTACGGGTAATATGGCGAAAATATAGTTGGAATTGCGTAGTTAGTTACTCTTAATTAACTGCTATTTTAAGTAAATCGTCGAGTATGAAATTTAATTTTATGGTTTATTTAAATTTTTAAATGACAATGAGAGTAGTTTTGTCCTAGATTTTTATTTGTATTTATTCGAATTTCTAATTTGTTTTCGTAATTGTGTGCGTAATCATTAATTAGTTTCTCGATGAAGCTTATTTTGTTGAATTTATAAGTGAACTAAAGTAGACAGATAAATTTTAATCCTTTTACTGATTGAAAAGCGGCATCCTACACATAATAGATGCTGCCACTGATCCGATGCACAGGGACATTAGCGGTTAAAGTAAAAAACCTAATATAAAATTAGATTTCCTTTTTTTCTTGAAATATTCGTCTTAAACGCTACAAAAACACCAACAAAACTATTCTAAGTACAACTACTATGAAAAATAAAACGTTAAACTCACAATACTGTGTATTCATCACATTCAATTCCAAACAACTTAATCACCCTGTATACACTGCAGTGTGGCAATTAATAGGTTTGCGCTACAATAGTTGCGCCACTGTTGCGCAGCCATCCTTGACTGGCGGGCTGGCTCCCGAAATATGCCCCAAATCCAATGGCCTTGCACCAATTTACTTTTAAATTGTCTGAATTGCGATTCTTTGCGAAAGTTCAGACGTCATGCTTACGTCACCGTTTGAAGACGTTCACTGCTATACAAGCTTAGTTTTAGTTTATACTAAACCTGAAACTAGTTTGTTCAGAATCACTAGGAGAATCGATTGACATATTTTTACAAAACTTTTTTTTTTTTCTTAAATCTCAGTTTTGTTTCAGTAGTTTTCTACCCATAACAGTTGACGGGAATAGACACCTTGAGGCTTGAGACGGTCCTCTCGGTCAGTTTCTGTGTATTAAATAACCCC
The DNA here is from genome assembly GCA_905220435.1 of Amphipyra tragopoginis. Lineage (NCBI taxonomy): Eukaryota > Metazoa > Arthropoda > Insecta > Lepidoptera > Noctuidae > Amphipyra > Amphipyra tragopoginis. The sequence continues at coordinate 12,428,201 of HG992011.1, forward strand.
TGCATAGCACATCTCAGGCATTTCACACTTTTTTAGGGAACTTAACGCGACATAAACTAAGGTGTAACAAAACACATATTCAGGCAGTTCTGATGAAAATCTTGTTGGGGTGTCTCGGTTTTCGTATAAAGTAAAAATAAGGTTATATAAGGGTCTTCGTAGTTCGCTCAACGAATTGATGAGATTGTGTGTAATGAATGATTGTAGGGTTAACAGTCTCCCCGCATAAAGCGCACGTGAATTTAAAAGGACGCTTTTCACCAATTATACAAGGTTAGTCAGAAAGCGGGTACTAATATGAAAGGGTGTTACAGTACCCATAATGATGAATAATTTTTGTTCTATCACTTTCTTCAAAAGTCAATAGTTTAAGAGAAATAGCTGTTCAAAACTTACATAAAAATACGCTAAAATCTATCTGTCCTTAGCTATGGTCAGCTGTTTACATTTTAGGTCATATTTGGGGTCACGAATTATAAAGCCCCATTTTTTGAATTCATAACTAAAGCAGGATGAAGATTTTTTGATAATCTATATATATAAAAGAAAGTCGTGTTAGTTACTTCACTTATAACTCAAGAACGGCTGAACCGATTTAGCTGAAAATTGGCAGGGAGGTAGTTTAGAGCCAGGAGAAGGACATAGGATACTTTTTATCCCGTTCGACATCATGTAGGTAGGTAGTAGGTAGGTAGTAGGTAGGTAGTAGGTAGGTAGTAGGTAGGTAGTAGGTAGGTAGTAGGTAGGTAGTAGGTAGGTAGTAGGTAGGTAGTAGGTAGGTAGTAGGTAGGTAGTAGGTAGGTAGTAGGTAGGTAGTAGGTAGGTAGTAGGTAGGTAGTAGGTAGGTAGTAGGTAGGTAGTAGGTAGGTAGTAGGTAGGTAGTAGGTAGGTAGTAGGTAGGTAGTAGGTAGGTAGTAGGTAGGTAGTAGGTAGGTAGTAGGTAGGTAGTAGGTAGGTAGTAGGTAGGTAGTAGGTAGGTAGTAGGTAGGTAGTAGGTAGGTAGTAGGTAGGTAGTAGGTAGGTAGTAGGTAGGTAGTAGGTAGGTAGTAGGTAGGTAGTAGGTAGGTAGTAGGTAGGTAGTAGGTAGGTAGTAGGTAGGTAGTAGGTAGGTAGTAGGTAGGTAGTAGGTAGGTAGTAGGTAGGTAGTAGGTAGGTAGTAGGTAGGTAGTAGGTAGGTAGTAGGTAGGTAGTAGGTAGGTAGTAGGTAGGTAGTAGGTAGGTAGTAGGTAGGTAGTAGGTAGGTAGTAGGTAGGTAGTAGGTAGGTAGTAGGTAGGTAGTAGGTAGGTAGTAGGTAGGTAGTAGGTAGGTAGTAGGTAGGTAGTAGGTAGGTAGTAGGTAGGTAGTAGGTAGGTAGTAGGTAGGTAGTAGGTAGGTAGTAGGTAGGTAGTAGGTAGGTAGTAGGTAGGTAGTAGGTAGGTAGTAGGTAGGTAGTAGGTAGGTAGTAGGTAGGTAGTAGGTAGGTAGTAGGTAGGTAGTAGGTAGGTAGTAGGTAGGTAGTAGGTAGGTAGTAGGTAGGTAGTAGGTAGGTAGTAGGTAGGTAGTAGGTAGGTAGTAGGTAGGTAGTAGGTAGGTAGTAGGTAGGTAGTAGGTAGGTAGTAGGTAGGTAGTAAGTAGGAAAAAGTGCATTGCAACGCATGCGGGTACAGCTAGTACCAAAATAAAAATTACTCATTTTGAAATAAAAATGATTGAATTTTGTAATTTTAACACTTGCTTTAAAACAGTAATCAGTGATACTTTAAGTGGCCCGCGTATTAGTACCCCCTTTTCGACTAACCTTGTACAGTCAGCCGCTGAAAAGTCGGTTTGTCTAAGTTCTCAATGTATTCGTACGCTCAGCGGCCAACTACTCTTCGAATAAATAGAGCTTACGGCTGACTGTGAGCGAGCGAATTCTATTGGTCTGCTGTAGATGGTCCTAGGGGACCAATTCTACGTAACGGGGCAGTTATTGGCAAGACCTGAAGGGTCTCCAGCCAATGGGGGGGGGGGGGGAGGGAGTAAAATACTTAACCTAAGCTAACTACTTGTACTAAACTAACATCATGACTACCTGCAACAACAGCACTAAGGGCGACTCGGACCTCGGCTTAGGGCGTTGCTGGCGGGGGCTGGGGGAGGGGGGAGACAGCTTGATGAGGGCTGAATTATCGGTGTGAAGCGAGCGTCGTGATTGGTGTGAACCATTGTAGTGTGTGCCTAAATGTTAAAGGTGCGGACTGGGATCGAACTCGGACTCCCCGCATGGAAGGTTAGCGGTCAAAAGTTAAGCTATCATTGTCTATACAGGTACTATAAGCAATAATCTCGACAGGCGAAATTGTAATCGTAGAATTATCACAGTATAAAGACTCGATCGTAAATAATATGTTATTATCATATTAGTACACACGGCTATACTTCAAGCTATGCAAAACCAGTATAAGCTGACCGTTATTTGTGCGAAAAGATTATACAAAGCGACGCCAAGATAAACTGGTTTTGTATAGCTTGATGTGTAGCCGTGTGTACCAATTATTATTTGTTGACCTGCAATTGATGGCGTAATTGACAAGAATAGCAGATTATGGCCCGAACTCCACCAAAGCGGAGATGTGCGGAGATGTCCGAAGAGGAGACGAGAAGAGATGTTTTTCAGCTAGAGTGTATCCACCGAAACTGTGCGGAGATGCGTACTGGCTAGACTGTAGCGGAGATGTGTGCTGGCCGCACAGTTTAGTGCGATCTGACACAAAAGGTAGACGTCTGTCATGTCGCTATACAATTTGACATGACAAGTTGACATGAGAAGTGTGACACCGCTCACTGCACGCCGCACACATCTCGTCTCCACTGCGCGCCGTCGTCAGCTTGCGAGGCAAAGCTCACATCTCCGCCTTGTACCGCGGCCCAGCTCAATCTCAGCGAGGAACAGCTCACATCTCCGCTTCCATCGCGCCATACAAATATGATACATCTCCGCTCAGTGGTATCCACTTAAGCTGAGTGGAGACGAGATGTGTGAATAACGAAATTCTATTGGTTTTTTAAAACACATCTCTGCTTCGCTCGTCTCGTCTCCGCTTTGGTGGAGTCCGGGCCTAAGGCCGGACTCCACCAAAGCGGAGATGTGCGGAGATGTCTCGATCAACCAATAGAATTGCGTTATTTTCAAATCTCTCCGCTTAGCTTCAACTCAAAACGAATTCCTATTGGTTGTTTACGAGACATCTCCGCACATCTCCGCTTTGGTGGAGTCCGGGCCTTAAGGTCGTAGACCAGGGGTGGTCAAATTTTTGTTTTATCAAGGGCCAGAAAAGCGCAAGCAATTATAAAGGAGGTCAGAATTTAAAAAAAAAATCATTTTATTTTCCCAAAACTTGCATTTTTGGCTCAAAAAGTTACGGCGTTTTGTTATGGCTACTCTTGCTCTAAAAAGGAGAGTTGGCGGGCCAGATTAAAACCCTTCGCGGGCCGGAGTTTGCTCTGTCCTACACTGTTTTAGTAAGCAAAATACATATTATTAAGTTATAGTTACAAGCTTTCCACGAAACATCTGTTTTTTGCACCTAAAACTCGGAAAACATTGTTTAAAACGAAAAAAGTTCCGTTACGACGTCTGTCTAGAATTTTATTAATTTTTTTAATATCCTTCTTTGTTCATAGACCAAATTCGAAGTACGCGGTATAAAGGCCGGCGCACACTGGCCGTGCATACAAAGTAAGGTGGCGCGCACACGTGATGCGACTTCCGCTCGGCGGGCCATCAGCTGATTACATTCCTTTTGCGTTTGCTTGATAAGTGGGACTTTTGAACTTCTTTATTATTTATAAAAATTGAATAAGGAATTGTTGTTCGAATTTTATAGGCTAAATATTGACAGCTAAGTTAGTCTGATAAATAATAATTCGATAGCATTTTAAAATTATCGAAATTCAGCCGTTAATTCATTGGGCCTACAAAAATAATTTTAAAATCGTTCCTCAACATTAAAACTAATGTAAAATTATTTATTTTGACCTCTTTTTATTCATCGTCATTGTTAATGTTTACATTTTTAAATATGTAGAAAAAAAAACCAGTTTCCACTGGCATTGGAAGCAGGGTCGAAGCTACCGGTGATTAGGGCTCCGATACAGGACCTCACAATTCGCGTCGTATCAAGGAGAACTGCTTTCTGTATCAGGCCCTTGATCTAGCCACCTAACGAGAGCCTCATAAGGTGTTGGTCGAGGCTCTTGGCCATTAGGACATTGGCCGTTACCACTATCGGCACAATGGTTGCTAAATCGAAATCCGAATCTTATTTTTAATATTTAAAATTATAATTTCATCTCGGTATTAATTTTACGTTTGAAAAGACGCAAGTGTGCCAGTATGCTATAGATCAAATATGCAGCAGGAAAATGTTGACGACAGCTGTGTGTCACAAAAGGTTAAAATGCAAATTCCTACGAGTCACTGAAAACCAAAAATTCTAGAATTAGTAAATAGCCGTTTTACCGTTGATTTATGAATTTTTAAACTGTAATATACAATCCGTAATAAGTATTATATTTATTTATATAAACATTAAATACTGTTCGTTGGTAAGCACATCACTTGAGAACGGCTTGCCCGATTTGGCGATTTATTTTCAATGTTATTATTAGTCTGAATTAGGTTTTTATGGATAGAAAAATAGTCGATGGCTATAAGAGTAGGGGAAGACCAAAGAAACGATGGATGGAATGTGTGAATGATGATATGGTTAGAAAGGGGGTGACTACCGAGATGACGACTAATAGAGAAGTATGGAAGAAAAAGACATGTTGCGCCGACCCCAAATAAATTGGGATAAGGGCAGGAGAATGATGTGGATAGAACTTTTTTTAAAGTTATCCGGAAAATTGGCAAATTCGGGAAAAACTTGATGAGGGCTGAATTATCGGTGAGGTTTCATGGTGAATAGTTTGTTTATATTTTATTCAACATTTTAATGGCTAGACTATTGCTATGTAGGCTGTAAGCTCAAGTTCAGAAATCAATATTTGTGCATATAATAAGTTCAGAAATTGATAATTGTGCATATAAAGCAGTTTCTGGTTCGTCTAAGCTTTTAAACGAAGTTATAACCTAACATATTCGCTTGAATATCATGAATAACATACCGTTAATAAACGATAACTACATTAACCCCCCACCAAAACATTTAAAAACCACCATTAACCCCCTGATATACAGTCCACATAAACGGCATACGTAAATTGGTAGTTTTCTACACATTAAGTTCATTGTGTATAGTGAAAAGATTTTCCCACGAAAAAAGGAAAACTTGTGTGTGTTGAAACTAGTTGCGACACGGGCGTGTTGCGTGTCGTATGGCGTAGTGAATGGCATGCTGTAAGGTCATAGTGCGTTGACATATGAATAAAATGTTTAATTTTTGTATAAATAGGAGGTTTCAACTGATTTTGTGGTGAAAGACTCGAAAAAGTTCTTGAGGACAACATCAAGAACTTTTTCGAGTCCTCTCAGTGTACAGGTTCTTTTCTTTCACCATTATCGCAAGCGATAATCAAATTCTGATTCCTCCCCCGCCTCCTTCTGATCAGAACCTCCTACATGGAAGGCAATCGTTCAACCGCTAGGGTCTCACTCTTAAGGGTAGTAAGTAATTATATCTAGAACAGTTAATTTTATTTGCCAGGGTTTATTTAAAAACATGGTAAAGACATTAAAAGGTGCCCGTTTTTCTCAGGCTTACAAAACATGCAAGGAGATCGAAATATATGCTTCCCGTACACTGATAAAACTGTTTTGTTATAAGTAAAACAATATTACTTTATGAATTACTTTAAAAAAAGTGACTGCATAACTTGTGCTACTAGTAACCAACTTAATAAGCTAGCATTAAACAAGCGGTTTGCTAATTCTAATCAAACTTTGTTTGCTAGTTAGCCCAGTTCGGCAATATATGAAATTACTAAACTAGTTCAGTTGTAATTTTTTTTAGTGTACATAGTATTTACCGTGGTTTAACAATGCAGGTAGTCTCATCCCGTGGCTGTCCTATATTACGTCTTAGCTACAGATTATTATACCCTTTTCACCGTAAGTTGATTAAAAACGGTACCATGCAAGGAATATCAAATACGGTTTTTGATGATGTCATTTACGTTTTTTCAATAGCAGTCTCCTTACGGCTACAATTTAAGAAATGATCGTGCTGTTAGGGCTCGTCTTAGGTTGAAAAGAGTGTAATGGAAAATGACACAAATCATGACGTAGATGCCTACATCGCGGGAAGAGCTCGTATAGTTATATTTTTATACCATGGTATTGACTTTAAATAAGTCGCAATTTCATTTTCTATGACTAACATTGATAAAAAAACAGCGTAAATTAATCTTGCATGACATTGAGCGATATAATTACGGCGTCGCCGAAGGGCACTGGGCTTGAAAAAACCTGCCGTTTGAGATATCTTAGCCGTAGTAATTTTCCATTTTTCCTTATAGCATTAATTGTGGTTTAATTCATTCATTTTCTTGTTATGCTAATAAAAATGTTAATTAAGTATACTTGTTAATTAAGAATATATAATATTGTTGTTCTTTGCTGTAAAAAGGTTGGTGACTTGGTTAATGTAGGAGCTGACCGGGTAAACCTATAAATTGTTTGATATGAATCTGAGTAGCTAAAAATATATATTTTCGAAATTATAAAATTACTTTTTAACATTTTTTTAAATTTAAACACAAAATATAACATCAAGCCTGTATTCCCCGAAGGGTTCGGCAGAAGTATATAGTACACACTCATTTTGCCGTTATTTTTAAGTCCCATGCATATTGGGAGAGCCTATTGCCATCAACCGGGCACAAATCCAGACTCCGGGCTGCTACTGAGAAATTCCACACGGAAAAATCCAATAACACTTTGTCCGAACTGGGGATCGAACCCAGGACCACACACTCAGCAGTCGCGCTTGCGACCACTAGACCGACGAGACGGTCTAATTTAAGGTGAAACCAAAAAGAAAAAAGGCTCTGACTAACATATTTGTGTACAAAGTTTTCATTTAAATATTGACAGGTTAAGCGGACTTAGAACAACCACTAAAGCTTTTGGTGTATAAAGTTTTCATAAATGCACCATATTACGTAGACAGATCGATAAACTAACTACTAGGACAACATATCGTCGCATCCACGGCAAAGTTACAAATCTTATGATGAGGTAGAGTTACTAATATGCGTTTATTTCTCCTTCTATTGATCCTTGTAAAATATTGAACATCTGTTAATAATTTTCAAAATGTGACATGTTTATGATACAATTATTGTATCATAAACAGGTCACATTTTGAAAACCAAATGGACCACAATACCCACATAAATAGAATAAAAAAAAAAAAACTTTTCTAAGCTTCAAAACGCTCCCCTTTATAATGCATCTTTTGCAGATTCGTAAGTTTACCGTGAATATGACAATATAAATATTCTACGTATACCCTCCCTACTTCCAATACTATCAAGACTTTAAAACAGTAAGTTAACTTAATGATACGGTCGATTAAACAAAGTCTGAATACATAGATACTATCTTTAAACACGTATATACGTGTATTGTGAAGAAACTATTCGTCTCATTGTGAAATGTAGTGGGCGGTACTTATACGTATGTATAGTACGGCTATTAATCATAGTACGAGTTTAATTGAAGATGCTACGATTTTCAAGGCGAATGTGTGGAAAATAATTATGCATGATGGCTAACGAGCGTTGAGGTTTTGAAATGATACGCCTATCATTTGCCTGCTGGTGATCGTTAATTGTTTTGCTTATATACCGCTGTAGAACATGTTTTCAGTATTGTATGAACGTGGAAGGGAAAGGAGTATGTAAAGATCGTAGCATGTGGCGTTCTATAGTTTCTGCATAACTTCATGGGAAAAAGGCGTGTGTTTTTGCTTGTATGTTTTATGTACACGGACCACTAAGTGGCCAGGATATTTTGTGTTTGGAGACACAGTTTTGTGCCTCGAAACATGAGTACTTTACTAACTCTAGACACCGTTTCAAGCAACAGGGTGGTTGCTTGAGCGATCAAAACGGTGACTGCATACACAAAACTGGGGCCCAATTCTCCTAAAATAAATCTTGATAAATCACAACCGAACCAAGGCCGAACCGTTCATTCAGACAGTTCTCAATTTCAAAAGCTGTCGAATTGAACACAAAAATCAAAATCAATCATTTTGAAAGTTTTGAAAACAAAAACTGACTGACGGTTGTGGTTCGATTGCGTTTGGCAACAATTTATTTTAGGAGAATTGGGCCCCAGTTGCTGCAGGTAGAAACAATTAGCAATCCACACTTGAGAGATCCCTCCTAAGTTTTGTTTCGATTTGATTTGAGAGGGAGTTTAAAAAAGGTGACATGTGCACGCATGAAATTCTACTTTATGGGAGTTCCTCTTGTGATATCTTTCAAATGAGAGCTATTTATTAATACACTCAGGCACGTAATAAACCCCTCTCAACATGGTGGCTCAAGAGCAGTTTCCCAAGAGCTGTCAAAATGTAGAATTTCACACATTTGTCAATTTTTTTATCAAAACATCCTCTGAAGTCGAACCAAAACACTTAAGAGAGAGCTCTCAAATTAAATCTACTTATTAATACAAGCTTACGAAAGCTTTTAAGCTCACGAAAGGTATATTTGAACTATAGTGCCGTAGAAGGACGAAAATCGCCCAAAAGTTTCCCCTTCAACGACCACGTAGCGATGCGTAGAGGCGTTTGCTCAGAGCGGAGAGGCCGGACGGATCTTGCCACAGCCTCATTAAAGATTCTAGGTCGTTCTGCAATCGTTAATTAGCGAGATAAGTACTGTATTAATTGTGTACGCCATTGGAGCGACTATCGCGCCATCTCGCGGTGAGCGGTGTTAGGTTGGGTGCAGATGTGAGACCTTTTTGTTTTAAGAGATTGTGAAGGATTTGCTTTTGGCTGTTACTGTTGGCTCTGCAAAATTCCGTCGCATTTTAAACAAAAAATGTTATGGAGACAGGGAAGATACTGAAAACGCAATTTGCCAGAAGAGAGTAAAATAAGCATATAATATAGCTTTTAATTTCGAGATTCGATCACAGCAAATAAACTGTCAAACTGAATTGAAAAGCTTTTAATTAACAGTGTAGGTATACTTTTAAAAATCACATTACTAGAAGGGCCAAGGAGTGGAGGTTCATTGGAAAAAAGGGATATGTTGCGAAATCGGGACATTTTGAGAATGAGGACATTCTACGAGAGACATTTTACGAAAGGGACATTCTGCGAAAGAGACATTTTGCGAGAGAGACATTGTACGAGAGGTACATTTTTTGAAAGAGACATTTTGGTAAAGATGCATTCTGAGAAATGGACTTTTTGCGTCCGGTAGACATTTAGTGAAGTGGACGTTTTACGGCTGAGACTTTTTTTTATCTTCGTAAAATCCTCATGGATACCCTTCGCCCGGAGAAGGCGAAGGGTTATGCCGGACTCTTACCGGCTAAAAACCCACGGTGTTCCTTCTTCTGACCCTTGGCTGGGGTCGCGGGATTCGCAGCTGCATGCACCGCGACCTTTACGGCTGAGCCTGTAGTACCTATCGTAGTAAGCTTGATATTTCGTATTGCTTCAATAACTGAACAGTTTACACATCATTCAATATTTTCTTAGCTCTGCGTTAAACATGTCGCCACGTGTGAACACCGCCTTATCAGGATAATTTTCGTGGTTTGCATCCATTTGTACATTTTACGGCTTTAGTTCGAGGTCGCACTTGTACTGTTTCAAGCTTTTGTAATGCCCCCACATTTTATGTTCTTGGGCTACAATCGCGAATATGTTAGACCCAATTAGACTCATTAAATTGACCCTTAATAAGGAAAAAGGGATTTAATTTTCCATCAACTTTTTTGTAATATATGGCGAAAATCTCCGTTTTATATGTATCTATATTTTCATTTTCAAACGTGGCAATATAAAAAAAAAAAATGTTTAGTTAAAGAGCAATGCGGTTAACATTGCTGAGTCGTCGACTGCGTTGCTCTAAGGAAAATAAAGCTGATACATTATTATTACAATTTTAGTTTATTTTATTATTTGTAAAAAAAAAAAACAAATTGTTTGTATATTTACTTTGTCTTAAAACCTTATGCCTAATTAAGGGAGATCTATATTATTTGGGAAGAGAAACTTTTTTTTTTCTATTCTTTAATTCACTTATCGTGACTGTGGAAGACTCATGGGTACCTCCTAAGAAGATGAGTTATTGGTTTCGGCCGTTAGTGGAGAAGAATTAGACTCAAAAAAGTTCTTAAAGCTCGTTAAAAGTTTATATGCCTTGAAAAGGACATGTAACAGAAATTATGAGCAGGTATTAAAAGAACCTCCACGAGTGACGATACTTAAGTACCTCCGGCGCACCCTGGGCAGTCAGCCCCGCTACTAACCTTGATGACTGGCTAATCTTTTCACCACAGCATGAGCTATTCTCGTATAGCTCGTGCCGCCGAGATAGAAGAAGAACAGAAATTATTTATTTTTATAGTAAAACTTAACATCCTTGAATGATCTTGGTAGATAGTGTTAATTGTCATTATAGTTTTATTATCACAAGACTATAGCGTGATAATTTAGTTCTAGAACTTAGATATGTATTTAAACATTGTTTTATAATTATTAAAGTATAATGACTATTAATTGTTATAGCTGTCTTACTTTGACGATGATTTAGTGAAGTTCCGCAATAAAGATGTCAGCTTACCTGAAATAAAAATAGTTTATGTTAAAAATATGTTAACTAAAGTAATCAGTTTTAATTAAATTGATGTTAAATGTAGTAAAATTCAAATAAATAGATATTCATTCTAGAAGAATTTAAATCAGGGGGGCAACTCGACTAACAAACGTCAGCCAGTTTTTGTTTACGAAAACTGTCAAAATGATTGACTTTGTTTTTTATGTCAAACAATTTGACAGCTTCTGAAATTGAAAACTGTCTGAATTAACGGTTCGGCCTTAGTTCGTTTGCGATTTATTAAGATTTATTTTAGGAGAATTGGGCCTCAATTGGATTTAAATTTAGCTTTACCAAGATTTTTATACTTAGTGCAGAGAAATGTTGCTAATATTTTTATTCTTAGTTAAGATTAAAAAAGATTGTGTTTAGTTTTTATGTAGGCTGTAACCATAGCTTATGTTTCGAAGTACCAAATAATACACTATAATTAATTATCTTAAAAATTGCGCTTAATTATAGGCTAAGCGTTCTTAATTCTAGAGCTTCCGAGATTAGCCCGTACATACAATTTGACTCGATCAGAAACATGGTTTCAGTATTTGAAGATATAATCTAGTATTTGAATGCTTGTTTATTCCCAGCTTTAGCTTTTCAGGCGCCCTGGGTAAGATATTTTTCAGCGCCCTTTATTTCTTACTACACTCGGGAGCAATGAATCCGGGACACCAACATAAACCTTAATATCTCGGAAAATAATAATTATAGCTTACTAGCCTTAGCCCGTGGCTTCGCTCGCGTTAATTTTGAATTTGACAATCAACTCTTAACACACTACTAAAGTTTCTAGAATAATATAATTCAATCATGATTCAAAAGACACGTGGCGCCATCTATTAACGTTATTGTTGTTTTCCTCGGCAACAGTACTTTTTTTCGGGATGAAAGGTACCCTATGTCCGTTTCTGTACACCTGACAACGTATATGCAAAATTTCAGGATGATCGGTTCTGTGGTTTAGGCGTGAAAAAGTAACAAACGAACAAACTTACTTTCGCATTTATAATACTAGTTAGGATTAGGATAGGCTTTCTTTTTAAGGTTTATGCTGGTGACCCGTATTTATAGCTCCCGAGTGTATTTGTTGGAACTTCATGGATATATTGCCTGTGACTCCTTTTTTATCTTTATTTATTGTTTTTCACGCTTTTGTTTTTCTCTTCGTTCTGTCCGTCAAATGTATACACTTAATTTATTATCTGAACCAGTTTCTTCTTATTATCATCTGCCCCCGTTAGTATTCTGCCGCGACTAAACAGAAACAGCAAAATTACTCTTTTTATGTGGTCTGTTGTGTTCATTTTTAACCGATTAATTCGTGATTTAAGGTGCCCCTTTGGCTCTGGTGTCCTTTTGCCCTGTTTTGGCTGGTGCCCGAGTAACTGTCCGGGTCACCAGCCCCTAAAGCCGACTGTCTATTACTGTCAACTATAAAAAAATCAAGGAATTTCTTCACTAAACATAATTTGAAGGTACTGGAGGGTTTATCGTTGGAACAAAGTATATTTTCAAATACTAATACAACGTGAACAAAGCTAATTCTAACAGCAACATAGAAATAACCACAAAGCAATAGGCATAAGAAATAAATACGAAATTCATTCTCGAAGATAATTTCATTAGCATTTTGAGGAGCAGTTCAACAATATTGCCATATGAAGAAAATCTTCGGGCTTAGCAATAAATTATTACAAGTAAATTGGTTTTGCAGATTATGTACAGACGCCAGCAGGTCAAGCTACCCGAAATTATCAAATTTTCCCAATCAATCTTGAACCTAATGCTTTCGCGATAAAGATGAAAATCTATTAAAGAAATTTGACGGATTGTAGTAGCTTGATGTGCTGGCGTGTGTACCTACTACAGCATTCTGGTTGTCCTACAGTTCGAACAACGTAATAAGTCCGATTTGACGTTTGCAAAAAAAGGACAATATAATGTGTACAGAAGTTACACGTCTTCGATTTAAAAGAAAATCGCCTTTTTATTTATCTAATCATAGCGCATCATTGATAAAATGAAACTATACGCCACGCATTGGAGTAATTATTACCAGTGTTGACATTACTCCTAGTATTTTGACAGATGTCAAATCGGACATTGACACAACTATAAGTATGCTTTCAACTAAATTGAAACACTTTTTATATGGAATGTAATTATTATAATCACAGAAAAGCGTGCATAGGTTATGATTTTACTTAGAAGATAATAAAAGTTGTACAATCTCCACGGAATTGTAATATGAGTGCATGTTTGTTTTTCTGCAATTCCCATGTAATTATAGAAAATGTATAACAGGTTAGCTTACAATAATGTTGAAAAAAAGAGAAAAAAAACTGCAAAGAGGTCGATTCAACAGGCGATTAATTTTCAAACCGTGTATCCTATTCGAACAAATCGCGTTCGGAAACGCACCAACGCTTACCATTTCGGATGTGTAGTGTTGCGAAATTGGAACGGATATTGCTCGTTCCTCTCGGCGGCTATTCTGATAGAAATTTGAATTTTGCCGGTTAACTGCCGCCGTCCGGCCTCGTTACACCTCTTTGTTATTTGGACATGTATCTGAACAGTTTGGCGGAAGGTGACGAAGCGTTAAGACGCCATTTTGTTTCGCCAGATTAGATGTTAATTAGCGGATTACGTAAGAAATTAATACTTAGAAGGCTTGTTTTTCAGTAATTGCTGCTTTTATTTCGGAGAATGTGCAAGATGAGAATAAGTTATTTCGACCAAGAAATTGCTTAGGTATTGCATAGGAACAGCTTTAACGAAAATAATAATAATTTGAAGGTTATCCGGCATTAGGAAAAAAAACCTTCCTTAGAAAAGCTCAATACTATCTGATGTAGAAGTATGTAGAAGAAAAATATTAGTAATTTTCGAAAAAACAATAATCGGTAACCTTACTGTTTTCCTAGAATTTCTAGCTGCTGCTAAATATTGTGTCTTTAAGGACAATATTAACAGTTTCATAAAACGCGAATGTATGCAGTGTATCTATCAAGATCAGATGTTTTCAGTGCAAAAAAAAAGAGAAATCATTGAGCTTTAAGTAGAAATGCCTTTGTAACAATCTCTTTTCTTTTTTAACTCAGTGCTACCACCATAAAAATTTCATAGACATGTGTGTATGTAAAGCAGCCAAAACCACTACTATACGTTTACATTTAACACGACAAGTGAGGCGTGCTTGACGGAAATTAAATGCGCATTTGCCGCGCCTTCGAGCGTAGCGTGGAGTTGTACGAAGCTCAGTGGACATATCATTGTTAAATGTAGACTTATTATTTCGTTTTTGGAAAAGAAACTGGATGCGTTTATAACACACGCAATGGCTTGCATAAAAAAGCTGCAGGAAAATGTTCTGCGTTGTGAGACACGATTAGTTTTGAGCCAATCGAAACATAGAACGCTGAATGGTTATCTGCAAGTTGCAACTTATCCCCGCGAACTATTAGGTACAGGAAAATTCGGGTAAAGACGCCGTGAATGAAGGAAGGAAGGGAAAATATGCAATGTGAATTTTCGAATGTGTAGACCTAATAAACCGAAGCCAGAAACCGAATCATACTGTCGTTACATCTAAAAATTATATACACCTAAAAACTTCGGAGATTTGAGCAAACGTGTAATGCCTTAGATCAGCTGTTTGCCGATGACAGCTCCTGCAATCCCATGTCTCAAAGGTGGCAATCTAAAGGTACTATTTCGAACTGAGCTGCCAACTGCAACTGCCGACAGCACGTGCAGCGACTGCATGAAGTCGGCCGCAGCTGCACTTTTTTTTTTCTATTTGACTGCTGTAGATCGTCCTACGGAACGGTTTCTACGTAACCGGGCAGTTATTGGCGAGACATGAAGGGTCTCCAGCCAATGCGTAGCTGCACTACTGGTTTGTATGTATATATATGAAATGGCTTCCAAGCGCCGCGGCAGCAGCACGTGCAGTCGCCGTCGCTGCACGTGCTGGCGGCAGTTGCAGTTGGCAGCTCGGTTCGAAATAGTACCTTAATTGGTATTTATTGTGTGTAATCCCAATTATTATAGCACTCATGGCACTTTTAACCCAATTTCGAAATCAAAAGCTTCGATTCACCTTCAAGCTAGCTGCTCTACGTGAAACATATTTACTGCGATCCGATTTTAAAATAAATCATCGCCAATCTGCATATACAAAAACGGTACCCTCTTCATATCTCGATACCAATACGTAGCCGTAGGTTATCACACGGCTGGGGCGCTCCCGTGGATAACTGTCGTCACGGGTCGCCGCGCACGCAATTAGCGCGGGCGCCCACCCGTGACGCGCCTTCGGACAAGCTCGGGCCACTTCGGGTTACGTCGTTTTCGGAGCTTGTTGAGATTCTTATGAAAGTTCACTTTGTTTCGTAATTTCTGATGTATGTTGTACTGGAGAGGATATTTCAAGCAAGATAAATGTTGGTTCTTTTGATGGAAGCCAGGATAAGCTTTAAGTAGTGGACAGTACCTTTTCATTGCCGAGAATCACTTGTGTCAATACCGTGAGGTTTCCGGAAAAAAATGAGCAAACAAGGGGGTTCCATCATCATCTATCGGCTATCCTTATTGTCGTAAGAGGCGACTAAGTTAGTTCGCCAAGAAGATGGGCAGAAGCATCCTTCTCTCTTCTAATAACAAGATACTGCGATCACCAATCCCTATGACCTTTAAATACAGAGCAGGGAGCATTAAAAAAGCCATTGGCTGGAGACCATTCAGGTCACACAGTCGTTACGGGTAGTCAGGAGCCCGAAATTCTGGCAACCGGTCTAACCTTAGGATACCGGCGCTACCCAGTAACTGGGTTGTGGAGATCTGATGGAAGTCGCTCCGTGTAAAATACTGGTATTCAGCCGCATCTGCTTGGACTGGAAGTTGTTCAAACACAGTTGGGAAAAGGCTAGGCCGAACAGCTCTCGCCGACACGAAAGAAGAGCCTTTGGAAAGCTCGGCTGTCGCATTTCAAAACCTAGTAAGGGCTTAAAACGAAATTTTACAGGAGAGCGCATAAACGTTAAATCGGTCAGCCTTTGAAAAGTATTTATGTTAGGTAAAACCAAGTGGTTAAAGTGACTTACTAGGTTTTAAAATTATCACAGGCAGTGAATGGCACTTACTAGGTATCGATGCTTAAATATATCTGCTTATTATGTATGAGTTTTCAACTCTGGTGTTTTTGTATTTGGTAGAGACTTTCTAGGTTAGCAAGATTATGCAATAAAACGATTTTCATAAAAAGTGTCCCTTACTAGGTTTTGAAATGGGACGGCAGGGCTAGTGTTCAGCATTGGATTTTTCCAGGTGTTATTGTTATGAGAAATAATCCAGCACTCAGTTATCCAGCACTTAGTTCCAGTTTAATTCTGATGGTTGCTGATAGCGTAACGTTTTGGGCCATCATCTGATATTGACGTATTACGTTCAGACGCACGTTTGAAGGTCACCCTCGACATGGGTCATCGCGACCGCGCCCGGCTGTGTCACACTTATGTACAGGCTGTTTCAGATATAGTAAAATTATTTTTATTTTCCGTACTGTTTCTGACAATGTGAATTCTTTAAGAGTTGCAAAGTTTAATCAGCAGTTGCCAACGTTATATTGGTAACGCCTTAGCATAGATGGCCAAATGAATGCTCATGACTTTTTTATCCTCAAATAATTTTAACCCTTATTTAATTCTCTCAGGACTCATTTGCCATACTGCGGGTTGGTTCGGCATGCCGCGTCACGATGAAGCGTCCCCTGGTATGCTCGAGTAAATTCGAGTGTTAAGGGTATTAAAATTACTTGGGAAAAATAACATTAAACCATTGTAGATTGTAAAACAAAGTTCCCAAGAGTTAGTCTCATTTTTTTGGAAAAATCTTTATTACCTTATCGAGTACTGTAATTATAGACACAATAGATAAACAATGGCACTGACGATCCGGATCGTCGGTCGGGACGTTAGTGGTTAAACTTACGATTTTCATTACACTAACTAATATCTCTTTCAAGGAAGTTGGAAGTTATAAGCATTTACCCAGTACCCAAAAAAGGAAATCTAGCAGATTTTTACAAAAAAAAAACAAAAAAAATGTTTTTTTAAATATAGTGTTATGGCATCTTCCTGTATATGGCTATGGTCTGACGTACCCCATGATGTGTGAAATCAACCGCGAACACCGAAGGACACCGATGCTATTATATTATTTATAGGAAAAATACGCGTCTTTCCCACTCCAGTAGTTATGTTATAAAAACGTATTATAAATTTTATTATTCACTATCAGTTTTTATATAACGGAAGTAACAAGACGCACACTAATTTTCGTTACCTTTTTAGGGTTCCGTACCCAAAGGGTAAAACGGGACCCTATTAATAAGACTCCGCTGTCCGTCCGTCCGTCTGTCACCAGGCTGTATCTCATGAACCGTGATAGTTAGACAATTGAAATTTTCACAGATGATGTATTTCTTTTGCCGCTATAACAAGAAATACTAAAAAACCGAATAAAATAAATATTTAAGGGGGATCCCATATAATAAACGTGTTTTTTTTGCCGTTTTTATAGATAATGATACGGAACCCTTCGTGCGCGAGTCCGACTCACACTTGGCCGGTTTTTTTAAGAATACTGGCGATGTGTGTGATATTTAGCCAGGCCGCACATTATAAGTCTGTCAGAAAATTTCTGACGCGGGCCGGATGGGACTATTCTCATACATTTTGTACTATACCTACTGTCAGAATTTGCCAAATCCAGTAGCCTGCAGCCTCTAGTACAAAGTCATAGGATTTGAATTCACAATAGCCTAATAAGGAGGCGAACGTAAAACGAAAGCAGATGGCAGCACATCTGTTGGCACCAAATACAACCAATCAGATTGAGTTAATTTGTCATAGCAAAAATGTCAAACAAACTTTATCCAATGAAATTGTCTTGGACCAACTTTGGCGCCAACTTTGGTGGCATTAGTTCCCCAGTTTCTTATCCCCTTACCATTAAACGCTAAAGCAGTAACTGGCCAAGTTCTACCTAAAGTTCGTTTTTTAATCTCGGAGACTAAATCGACAGGCACGAAATGTCAAATATGAAAATAATGCTCCAAAATTTTACAAATTTGACATTTGTACCTGCCAATTTAGTGTCAGAGATTAAAAAACAGACTGTAGGTACTTTCAAAAAGAAGATCCGTAACGATTTTTTTATAATAGGAGCCAAATCTATAATTTGATGAAGAGATCTAGATCGAACAAAAAATAGCAATGTTAAATGTTCTAGAATATACACATAGACTTCAATTATCACTGAATAAGATAGGTTGACCTATACATCTGTCAAACACCCAAACTAGTACCATCACACTATTAATAATACCTAATAATATTTCAATAATAATCTATCGCCTAGTTACGATGGTGATGGTGAATGAACTGATCATTTGACTTTTAAAAACTAGTTCGTGTGGTCACCGACACTACGGCTGACACGGCATCATTTATCATCCAGTATCGATGCGTGATCGACTGGCCTACGATTATGGAACAGAATTATATTTACACTTGCACTGTGGACGCTTATAATTTGATGGAGCAAAAAGTTTTGTGTTCATTAGTTTGATGGGTAACCCAGCTGGTAGCTTATGAGTAGGTAATATTATGAACGAATAAAAAAATATTTAGAAATGTACTGTATTCCACAAAAAAAACATAATCCATAGAATTCCGTTTAACAATATCCTAAAGCGCCAAATCCTAACTTCCTAACTAATACTAACTAATATTATAAAGGTGAACGTAAGTTTGTTATCTTTTCACGCCTAAACCACTGAACCGATCATCCTGAAGTTTTGCATACACGTTGTCAGGTGTACAGAAACGGACATAGGGTACCTTTCATCCCGAAAAAAAGTACTGTTCCCGAGGAAAACAACAATAAATTTAATAGATGACGCCACGTGTCTTTAGAATCATGATTGAATTATATTATTATAGAAAGTTTAGTAGTGTGTTAAGAGGTGATTGTTCAATTTTAAATAATGTAAGCGAAGCCGCGGGCAAAAGCTAGTCTATTATAATCTGTTTAACGAAAGATGAGTCCTGACAGGTTCATTCATTTCGTAAATTGTAGCTGAAAGGAGACTGCTATCGAAAAAACGTAAACGACATCAAAACCGTAAAATAGTTATATTAACCATGTTTTTTTTTAAATACATTGTTTTCTTTGTACGGTAAAGTACCACACAAAGAAAACCCCTCACTTTTTTTTTCTTTCAAATCATGTCCATCCAAAGGTTGTCTGGAAGAAATTGCCTAGTGCGATAAGACCGCCCGTTGTACATTTCTATTTTTTAATAATGTTTCTTGTTTATTTTGTGTACAATAAAGAGTATTGTATTGTAAAGTTTTGTAGTGAAACGTCAGAAATCAACTTATGGTAAAAAGGGTATACCTAATTGTATTTTTTTTAATAGAATGATTTTAACTATTGAAATGAAGTACTAACGTTATAATTAAAGCAAATTAATGATACCCAGTGGAATATAGGGGATGATCTTTTTTAAACCACACGAATTAGATATCAATTGACAACCTTCAATCTAGATAGAACTCGAAACAGCTGAATGAATCAAATGTTGCTCCATCGATATAGACAGACATGACCTCTATTACGTAAGGCTTAAAGGTCAGAATGCGGTGTAATAAATTAAATTATCTGTGAGCACTCGTCTCGGAGACAATGTGAATGAAATGTACCGGTAGTTTTGCCAACTTAGTTTTGCTGTTGATTAAACTTGAGTTTCTTGACGCTACGAATCAAATAGAAACAGTAGAAGAAGTAGCATAAACCACGCTGGCCTGTTGCGAGTAGGCGAACTGCATATACCATCGAGAACTTCGTTTTTAGGATTCCGTACCCAAAGGGTAAAACGGGACCCTATAACTAAGACTCCGCTGTCCGTCCGTCCGTCCGTCTGTCACCAGGCTGTATCTCATGAATCGTGATAGTTAGACAGTTGAAATTTTCACAGATGATGAATTTCTGTTGCCGCTATAACAATAAATACTAAAAAACAGAATAAAATAAATATTTAAGGGGGCTCCCATACAACAAACGTGATTTTTTTGCCGTTTTTATAGATAATGGTACGGAACCTATTGTGCGCGAGTTCGACTCGCACTTCACCGGTTTTTTTTTAATTAATGATGGAGATCACTCCCTGCACACATCAGTGTGCAGGTTTCCTATCGATGTTTTTCCTTTACGCAAACAACGCAACGCAAGTTACCGCAAGTGATAATCAAATTCTGATCCGCACATGAAGTCAAAATGGAGGAGCTCGTGGCTAAATAATTACAGCCGCATAGACCGATCTTCCGGGTTAGGCCACGCTTGCCGAGGTTGGTCTGTGGATGGGTGACCATTTACCATAGCGAGTTTCCTCCGTGCCTCGGAAAGCATAAAGCCGTTGGTCCCGGCTGTCATTTGTAGATCTTTGACAGTCGTTACCTACTGTTGGTCAGAAGCCAGAAAGTTGTCAGACTTTCTGGCTCCCAGACCAGTCTTACCAAGAGTACCGTATTACCCAGTTACTGGGTTGTGGAGGTCTGATAGGCAGTCGCTCCGTGTAAAATACTGATATTCAGCTGCATCCGGTTCGACTGGAAGCCGACCCCAACATAGTTGGGAAAAGGCTAGGCAGATGATGATGACATGAAGTCAAAATGTCAGACATGTGGGCCGGGATCAAACGCTAGGCTATGACTGCCATCTAAAAACAAACCAAATAAAAAAATACCTCTAAGCTTTGGGGTGCATGAATACGATACTTCAGTACGTCCGGCGCATCCTGGGCAGTCAGCCCCGCTACCAACCTTGCTAACGGGCTAATCTTTTCACCACAGCACGAGCTATTTTCGTATAGCTCGTGCTGACACGACAGAAGAAGACCTCTAAGCTTACCGCTTAAACATTTCAGCCTAACTTAAACTAAACTCAGCAATCCACAGTACCTGTGGTATTAGCTTACGTAAAGGCAATAATTGTAACTGTTGTACCAATTTCCTACGACTAGCGATTATAATGCAGAGAAACCACGAATCATCTCCGGCTGTGGGCGGCTACGATTGTACCTACCTCGTAGGGTACTGTCGCGGTATCAAGTATATTAGATTTGTCAGTTTTTGTTTAGATTTCAATATACAGTGGTGATAGACAGACAAATTGGGTACCGATGAACAGCAGGGTAATTGCGAAACGTAACCAACATCAATCATGACAGTTGATGTGTCAAAAACAATATTCATTACGTGGTACAGACGCCAACGCATCAAGCTACTACAATCTGACAAATTTCTTTAATAGATTTTCATCTTTATCGCGAAAGCATTAGGTTCAAGATTGATTGGGAAAATTTGGCAGCTTCGGGTAGCTTGACCTGCTGGCGTCTGTACATAGTTGTGGAGAAGTCGGATTTTTAATACAAACGGTGCTATGGAAATTGTTCAAAATCAAGCCATAGCGATTACGAGTATGTTGCGCAATTAGAATTCAGTTCTAGTGCGAAGATAGATGATCTTAATTGAAACCCTGAAGTGAATTTTTTGGAAGACCCTACATCGTACGAGACCTAACGGTAATTCGGGTTCGATTCCCACACAACACAAATATTTATGTGATGAACATAAGTGTTTGTGTTGGTCTGGGTGTTTCTTATGTATTATAAGTATGTATTTACAAAAAAAAAAAAGTATATAAGTATTATATCCCATTGTCTAGTACCCATAGTACAAGCTCTGCTTAGTTTGGGACTAGATGGTGCTGTGTAATAATGTCCCAAAAAAAATTATTTATTATTATTATATTTATCAATTATTTCATGAATTTAGATTTCCTTCCTTTGAGATCATTAAAATTGAAATATAACAAAGAAAATATCATAAATAAATATTTTTAATTTAATAACCAAACGCATCAAACTTCGTCGTCACCAGTACAGTGGTAACAAAAAACGGTTTAACATATTCAATTTATCGAGAGGCGCGGCGTCCGCCCCGACTGTCACGTCGCACGCGCAGCGAGGAGACAAAAATGTACGACAAGCTTAGGTTCGTTATAATAGTACTTAAGTTTCGTTCGTTCAGAATTTGATCATCGCTTGCGTTAACGGTGAAGAAAACTTATAACATTGTAACTTTTGCGAGACACATACATATTTATGATTAGTTACGGTTTCCTCAAGTGTATTTTTCGGAATTGCCTGACTAGGTTTGTCTCGCAACCTCGCCGCATGATCAGCTCATGATTAAGGGCTCCGATTGGGTCCGAAAATAGTCGGGCAATGCTGAGAGTCCCGTGCGCAACAGTAGGACAGTAATGATTATGTTATGTTCAGTGTAATAGTACTACTACAAACGTGTCGTCTACTAGTACTAGTAGTACTAGACGACACGTTTGGTGCAGTGGCTGAGCGATTGGCTTCTGCGCTACGGGTCGTGTGTTCGATTCCCGCACGGAACAAACATTTGTATGGCCTACAGATAGTTGTTCTGGATCTGAGTGTTTGTGCATGTGAAGATTTGTGTCTGTAAACGCACTCACGATACAAGAGAAATCTGAGAGTGGGGAAAAGTTAAAAAAAATACTTGGTTTTCTGTGAGTGTTTTAGGTAAAAGAGCAGTTTGTTATAGTAACACGAAATCACACAGCGCTAGGAGCTTTCGTTCACGCAATCTCCGAAGAACTTTCTAAACAAAACGAATCTGTTTAAAATTGTACTTAAAATCGATCCTGCAGATTTTACAATTACTTAGCTTGGACAAAAATATAATTATGTTCGGGATCCAGATACCTTGGAGTCATACTCTAAACATGTGCATTGTGCATCTATGAAACGCGTTCGTGTATGTATGTGAAATACATTGCTCCCGTTAAACTTGGCTCCAGTCTTCTTATTTTACCACCCTGGTCCACCATGGTCCACCTTGCAACCGGAGCATGAACAGCTAGCTGGGTCCTAACGATTTTGTTCAAAAGTTTTGTCATGATTTCATTGCTAATATGAACACATAGTTAGGTACTCCGAACTCTTTATCCGGTATCCCTCAAAAGTTGTTTGTTGTATACAACCCTATGTTCAGAAATGAACATCTACAAGCGTGCGTTGTTGGTGATGGGGATTATGATGACGCAAGCACATTGTATAGTACAGAAACTTAATCGATACATGTGTTTTGCCATTACTGTTATCATTAAACTAGATGTCAGCTGTTGAAATTGAAATGGGGTGCATGAAAAGAGCCTCCACGAGTGATGATAATTAAGTACGTCCGGCGCACCCTGGACAGTTAGCCCCGCTACCAACCTTGCTGACTGGCTAATCTTTTCACCACAGCATGAGCTATTTTTGTACAAGGTTAGTCGGAAAGGGGGTACTAATCCGAAGCCCACTTATAGTATCGCTGATGAGTGTTTGAAAGCAAGTGTTAAAATTTCAAAATTCGATATATTTTTTTTCCAAATAAAATGATTTTTATTTTAGGTTTTTCAAAAATTCTTCATCCCTGCTTTAGTTACAAATTCAGAAAATGGTGCTTCTAATTCATGACCCCAAATATGACCTAAAATGTAAACACAGCTGATCATAACTGGGGAAAGATAGATTTTACAGATATTTTTTTGAGATTTTTGAACAACTGTTTCTCTTAAACTATTGACTTTTGGGAAAAGTTGTAGAACAAAAGTTATTCATTATTATGTGTACTTTAACACCCTTTCGGATTAGTACCCCCTTTCTGACTAACCTTGTATAGCTCGTGTTGACACGAGAGAAGAAGAAGCTGTTGAAATAAGAAAGCTGAAAGATTATTGCTTACTTTGAATATTTTTTTAACGAAATACAACTTCTTGAATCTACGACAAATAAGTCTACGAAATAGCTACAAGTTTAATCAGCATTCAGTTTTCAAATAAATTTTATGTACATACTTATTTGCAAATTTCCATACACACATCCCATTCCCAACCAATTACGATGGCAAAGTTATGTACCTATAACCCATTGCCAACATAATAGTTCTCCGGCAAAATTCAAAATTGTATATTTCTTTGAAAATTTGATCTCAGTCTGGTACACGCGAGCGTTTGGTCGTATTAAGTACATAGTAAATCACATAAAGGTTTTATGTGACTTCACTCAACTTTATTGCTTGAGTACCGACAGCAGACGCGGCCATTTTGAAAAATATTGCTGATGTATTTATTTTTAGAGGTGATGTCAGCTTCGCTGTGAAATACACGAAATTGAGCGAAGCGGAGAGAACATAGATTAAAAGGACGTTGTTAAGTTTCCAGTAATACTTTCTAGAACCTGTATTGTATATTTCGACTTCGTATTTAATACTAGCTGTACCCTGCATGCATTGCAATGCACTTTTTCCTACTTACAACCTACCTTCAGAAACAAAATCCAAATAGTAACAAAAAGTTAAAACCATTTTCATGCATGCGGTAAACAAATGAAGAATATGGACATACTGAGATAATTTCGTTTTTTTTTAAATATCAGAATTTTCTTTCATAAGCACCTTCTCCAGACAAATAGGAACACAACAAAAAAAATAGCGAAATCGGTCCAACCGCTAACGCGTGATGTCGTGACCAAGGGAAATAGGGATTAATTTATATATATATAGATTTATCAAGCAATAGTGGTTGAACGCTCGCCTTACATGCAGGAAGGTCTGAGTTCGATCCCGGCCCGCACTTCTGACTTTCCAAATTCATGTGCGAAACATAATTTGATTATCCCTTGTGTTAACGGCGAAGGAAAACATCGTGAGGGAACCTGCACAACTGAGAGTGCTCCAAAAAGTTCTCGATGGTGTGTGTGTAATTCGCCAACCCGCAGCGGGCTAGCGTGGTAGACTAAGGCCTATAATCCCTTCTCATTTTGAGAAGAGACCCGTGCCCATAGTTGTCTCAATTACGGACTGATTATTAAGTGTTTTCCAATCATAACTTTTGGCGCTGACAAAACGCAAATGGTCAAGAGTCAAGATATCACGTAAGTTAATTAATCTTTAATCTATATGGTTTAGCTAAATAAAAATGAATCGCCAAAATGTATTTTCGCACATAACTTCCGAACAACTGCACCAAATTCGATAATTAATTTTTTTTCTTTGTTCTTTATTATCAGGACAAGGTGAGTACAAAAGAAAAAAAAATAATGGCTGTTAGAAGTTCGTCGGGTCAGTTAGTACATAATAATATAAGTACAATAAATGTTCAAGATATGAAATATGGTTCAAAACGAATCTTAAATATAGAACCAAACACTTTTTTCTAAACTTAACCCTTTTCTCTATAAAATAAAATGATTATAATAAAAGTTTGTTCTGCTATCGCGCCGTGCGCTCGCGCTGGCTTGTGGTTACGTGCGAGGCTAACGATTTTTCCACCACCATAGCACCCGGCCAGCCTTATGAGGTACATGCGAATACAAACTTGTGAAGTTTCTTATAATATTCAGCTGTAATTTAATATAGAAACGTGAGGAGAGACCGCGTAGTACTCGTAATCGTTCATTCAAATACTCTGACTATAACCGTAGTCGTATTCATTTATGAACTATTACGGATAATGATGATCCAAATCATGATTAGCATTGCCATACAACGTGGCAATGTTGCCAGTCTTCTGGGCACGTTACCAGTAGACAGCGATGCGGAGCAATATTTTAATGCCCCATTTTAGTTTATAGTTTTATTAGAATATATTTTTCTTTATTTGTATCTGTGCAGTAACCAACCATCATCCTTAACAGTTCTAAGATGGAATACACGAGTCCAAGTAACAGAGATATAGAGGGATTCCCCTAAAACCTCTGGCTCTCAAATACCCAAGACGGAACACAGTAAAGTAAATGGATCCGGACTTTAATAGATCGCGTGGCGGCCTTTATAGATCCTACCACCAAGCTTGCTGAGTTTTGTTGAATCTTACAAAACGTGTCTATTGCTAGCATGCGGTGAGGAAGTTTTGTATTCTAGTAATAATCATAATATGTAGAACATAATCTCTTCTTGACTTTTCCGATATACAAGGAAATCAGACGTTTGCCAAGTTTTCGTAAAAATTCACACGGTAAAACCAAATCATTAATAAGTAATTCAATCAACCATTGTCGTCGACTGTACCCTGCAAGTGAAATGCAAGTAAAACAGTACTGTAACCGGAGCACAGGCCGATCTCAATGCATACCCAATGCTGTATTTTTTGTACATGCTTCACGTATATATATATGTATGTATAATACTGACTACTTAAGACGTTACACCCGATTTTAAAGCTGTAGGTTGTAAGTTCTATTTTGAAGTTTGAAGGTGAGCGAAATTCTAAAGAAGCGTAGACTTGTTTAAAAAAGTGGCTGAAGGCCTTTTGAAGAAACAGATTCGCTAGTAAAGAGACAGATTTTTTGATGAAATACATAAATTAATCATCATCGAGCCATTACTACTAGAAAATCAAATAAAAGGGTATTTGATTTTCTAGAAGTAATGTTACGAATAAGCTCGATAAAAGCGTCAGCATCAGATCGTTGAGGATGTACAAAATTCAGAGGAAATTCTCAAAGTTAGACTTGATGGATTAACAACGTCACATTTGGTGAGTCATATTCGTAATTCATAACTGCAAATGGACTGCACAACTGCAAACTATGCAACTGCCACATGCAGTTTGAATGAAATTCGAATGCAGTGCAACTGCCTGACAGCTGCTGGCTGGATGTACAGCCTACTTGCAGTACGTATGATAATGTGCAGTTTATAATCTGTCTTTTCTTTAATTGAAGTGAATGATGTAACTATTGCACCCATTATTTTCAAAGAGTAAAGCTCTGTTGGCATTGGTAGGGTAAACAGTAAACACCAAACGTAATTTTTTCAAAATAGAGTAGAATTATTTAGTTCTTCTTGAACGTCAATGTTACATCGCCGGGTTAATTCAAAAACCTGTATCTGCCCAACTCGTGATTTCGAGTTACTGCGTTTTGAAAGTATGTGTCCTAATATTTCTTTAACTATCTTATCTAAGTTTGTGTCCTAAAGTTTCGTATACAATCTTATCTAATGCCGGCTGTACACTCTCGCCGAGACAGCCCGAGACTTAGATGCTGTCCTTTGCTATTTGATGTAAAAGTTAAGGATAGAAATAGCGCCTCGTGCTGTCTCAGCGAGAGTGCACAGTCGGCATAAGATAGTATATGAAATTTTAGGGCACAAACTTTCAAAACGCCATAACTCGAAGTCATGATTTGGGCAGTTAGTTAGTTTTTGAATTATCCCGGCGGCATATAAGACAGCCCCCAAAAGCGCCCACTCTTGTTCTTAGTAGAGTATTTCCTATTTCATTACATCTACCACTATTAAAACTGATACTAAAGAGTACCGTAGTACTCTCAATTATCTTACACTCACAGTTCACCAGGCAGTACCAAGTCCCGTTTGAAAGGGCGAACCCATCGCCATGACTTCGCATAACCCTAAATTTAATAAAACGCATTAGATATTCCGATCTTCTAAGAAGACTGATAGACGTAGACGTTCTTTCTTTTATATTTCATTAACATTTCAACTAGATTACCATAACAAAAAGGTTAGAGAAAAAAAGTTAATTCATATTATCGATACGTCATCGTGAAACCGCTTTGTAATGCTGGCAACATGTTGGGCCAATAAGGCAAACCTTGGCCCAATGATTATGAAACTTGTTCAATGCAGAAGAGCTTACATTTGCTCCAATGTTGCAACGTCTTTCAGTGCTTATCGATGAATTTCTAAGTACTTAGATGGATCTTGTTCGTAGGATCGTGTTTATCGCATGTATGATAGATACAGATTATTTATTTACAGTTTTCTATACACTGAGGTCACCAAACTGCCTGTTTGACTTGAGTCTTAGAAAAAATAATGTTTTTTTTTCCTGTTCGTCTTCAATGCATTTTTTGTACAGTGGTTGTTGGCATTGGCACGAGACAAAGAAATAAAAAATTACACGGGCGGAGCCGCGAGTGCACAGCTAGTTATTAATAAAAACGAATAACTATTAAAAAAAAACTATCAGGAATTCAGCAATATGCTGAACAATTGCCGTTTTGCGCGGATGTGACGTATATTTTTCCCAATAGTTTGTTTTTGGTTTTGTTTATATTTCATGTTTGTGCGTCATGTTGGCGCTAATAAACAATTTTTCTATTATTTCTTTGTAGGCAAAAAAGAGAGGTTATATACCTCCCTTTTTGAGATAGATCTAGCTAACAGCAGATGGCAATAAGACGAATAATAGTTTTTTGGACCGACACTGTTATTCTACCTACTCTTCTCCTATTCCCATTGCTAAAACGAACTTTTGGTAATATTATTATCAAACATTATGGCAATACTATTACGCCATAGAGTACAGACGCCAACACGTCAAGCTACTACAATCTGTCAAACTTCTTTAATAGATTTTCACCTTTATCGCGAAAGCATTAGGTTCAAGGTTGATTGGGAAAATTTGACAGTTTCGCGTAGCTTGACTTGCTGGCGTCTGTACATTGACTTCGTCATGTTGGCCCAATGTGTAGATCCACAGCCAGCGTCCCGGGGGTCGGCAGAAAACGAGAGTCATGCTCAGGTGTGCAGGTTCTTATATTGACTGGGTTTATTGGCGGGATACTGTCTGCCTTGTATCGTTTATATAGATTAATTTTGATATTGATATGATGTTTGTTGATCTGTTTAAGGCGATATGTTTTTGTTGAGGAGATTTGGAAGAAATATTTGTGGTAAAAAAGGAATGAGGATTCTTTGTAGATTTGTAAGGTCTAATTAATGATATAAAGGTGTAAACGAATTTGTATAATTCTTTCCAACCGTGTGATCTAATAGTGACACAGATTGACTAGGAAGCGGAATAAAAAAAGGCTTTTTTTTGTTGTTTTGTTTCTGAGTCATTTTTGCACTCTGAGATAACTGACTGTGCGGAGCAATATTGCACCAGTCGTGCCTGCTAGCTGTGTCACTGTGAATTCATTAATTTATCCGTGGCATCTAAATACCGGAACATTTTTTTTCGTATTTCTTTTTACATTAGACGATTTCGTTTCCCCCCCATAGATTAAAATAAACCGTGACGTTGTGATATAATTTGAACGAATATCTAACAAGTAAGATACTTTATTAAGATTATTAAATTAAGAAATTACGCAAACAAAAGACAATAATCATATCGATACCTCCCTCTGGGCTCAAAGGGCGTATAGCACATTATTAAAAATGTGCTATACGGGCGTTTGAGCCCAGAGGTATCGATATTGTTACTTTTAGTTAAAAGAACGATGGCCACTTAAAACCCTCCACGCCTACCTACAACATCTAAAACCTATAATAGTCAATTAAAATAACTATAAACAACGAAGACTCATAGGAAAAGTGTTCTAAACATTACTTGACGCACTTTCGCGCGCGCTGATTAGTCGATTGTCGCGTGACGTTACGAGGGGCGCGCGAGCCGTGTCGTCATTGGCTGATAAGTGACCACGAGTGCTGACGCATGCGGTAGTGACATTCAATGACAATGAGAACGCAGGGTGTGTACTTGCGTCAGGGATACGCTGGGAAGATACTGTTTCTATGCTAAATGAGGAATAAAGGGACGAAATAGGACGTGAATACTGAGAATATCTCAATACACGGACGTCCACGTGTTTATACAGGGTGTCCCTGGAAGTATGGATCAAATTGAATAGGGGCGTGGGCAAGGTCATTTGAAAACTTGTAGTAGTAAAGACTTGAGTAAAATTTTTGCCAGACCAAAAAAGCCTTTGCAGTAAATGTTTTTTCTTATTGAACACTTGTTTTCTAGCTGCGTAAAAGTATTACCACAAGAAAGGCCTACTGTTCGCCAAAGTCCTGAAAAAATGATAGCTTGATAGTATGATTCTTTTCTATGCGAAGATATTGAAAAAAAAAAAACAATAATTGGTCATAACTTTTGAACCGTAAACAATTGCACCGACATTCTCAGGGTTAAAAAGTTTGGAAATGACATTGCCCACGCGCCTATTCGATTTGATCCATACTTCGGGTATCTTATGAAAGCCAACTTACTGACTGCTTCAAATGTCTAGCCTTCTGATTCAGAAAGATTTGATAAGGCAGTTGTCGAACGATTCGGTTTCTATCTCTTTGTATCCCATAACGAGAATCGTTGACGAAACCGTGTCTTGGAGCATGCTAAGCGTTTGGTATCGGGTGTTACACGAATGCAGTCTGTATCTATGACAGTCGTTATGGGCAGTCAGAAGCTCGAAAGTCTGACAAGCGGACTAACCTTATGGAGGATACATGGCTACACATTACACTCGACACTGTGTCGGCACCGAGTGTCGTAGTGTGTACATCGCTGTAACACTGAGTTGCGCATTAGTTCTGGTTTAATTTCAGCGTCGCGATTGCATTGTGTCGAATGTCAGTGTCACCGTGTATATGTAACCTTAGGCGTGAATTACACAGAAGCGGCGTAAGGTGCAGACACGACGCAGGCGCGTCTCTTTCATACATTTTTTGCGAAAAAGATTTGAAGCGGCACGACAAAACGTATGAAAGCGACGCGCCTGCGCCGTATCAGCACCGTATGCCTTTTCTGTGTAATTCACGCTTTAGGATATCGGCATTGCCCAGTACCTAACTGGGTTGCGGAGGTCTGATGGCAGTGGCTCCGTGTAAAATACTGGCATTCAGTCGCATCTGATTAGACTGAAAGCTCAACCCAAAATAGCTGGGAAAAGGCTAGGCAGATATAATATTCAATTGGTACTAGCAGGCTAGGGCTATAACAGCTTATCGATTGGTGCTGAATAGATAGATGGAACAAAGTTACAATAAATGTCTTGGCTGCCCGATGGTTTACGAATCCTTTTCTTTAGCACTAGGCTGAGGGTTAGAATCCTGACATGTAACAATATGACTTTCTAAGTTAATCTAAGACATCGTTAACTTACGGTGAAGGAAAACATCGTGAGGAAACCTGGACTTAATGGTCTGAAATCGACAACCCGCAGTGAGCAAGCGTGGTGATCAATGCTAATTCCATCTTCATGAAAAGAAACCTTTGCCCCATTTTCCTTTGCCTTTGATGCGGCCATTCAATGCTGCTATTAAAAAAAAGCTACAGTTCTTGATGCATCTGTTATTGAATAAGTTTTTATAGTCATTAATTATATCTAAGCATAATTAATCTAATTATTGTGATTGTTACCATCATTGTTCATAGGCTTATAATAATGATTGATGTTGTTAAATAGTTATTAATAATGATTAACTGTTTTTTGCAGCTTTTAATAAATATTTGCATGACTATGTCATGACGTGTTGACTAAGGGTAAGCTGCAAACTAACTCATTTCCTGATCAGAGGCAACTAAGGTTACGTAAGAAATGACATGACATTACTACATATTTGAAATATAATGGCACCACACTCTCGTATCGTGTCGTCCAACCATCCGCCTCTACCTAAAACGAATCCACAAAAGAACTCATGTCATAAATAACAAAGTTTAAATGTCAAAAGATAGATGTTTTTAATCGCTAATCGGCAGATCGTAATTTGGTGAAAATGGATAGGATATATCCTTATATTAGTACATACTAGCGACCCGCCCCGGCTTCGCACGGGTGCAATGTATTATACACTAGCTTTTGCTCGCGGCTTCGCTCCCGTTAATTTACGGATCCCTAATTTTTTGATCCCAAAATATAGCCTATAGCACTCAGGGATAACGTAGCTTCCTATTGGTGAAAGAATTTTTGAAATCGGATGAGTAATTTCGGAGATTACCTCCTACATACAAACAAACAAACAAACAAACAAACAAATTCTACCTCTTTATAATATTAGTATAGATATAAACCTTCCTCTTGAATCACTCTGTCTATTAAAAAAAACCGCATCAAAATCCGTTGCGTAGTTTTAAAGATCTAAGCATACATAGGGACAGACAGCGGGAAGAGACTTTGTTTTATACTATGTAGTGATGACACTCGAAAGATTCAAAAGTTTTTAGAGGATAGAGCTCCAATCCCTTGATTGAGAACTTTTTGAAGTCAGTTGTCGGTCGATTTGATTTTTTATCTCTTTTTCTCTCGGTAAAATCGTAGACAAAACGAACAAACCGAATTGGCCGACAATTGACTTGCAGCGGAACGTTTTAAATCGGGGTGCAAGAACATTTTGCTAAAACTCTAGTTGCATAGACAAAACCGCAGCTGTTGTCATCTCAACCTTTACTAACAAATAATTCAACAAGCATTAATTTCCTTGTTAAATTTTGTTTACGAAAGCCATGTTAATGATTCGCTTTACAAAATCAATACAAGAATTAAATACCTACTCAAAAGTTTCAACACAAAAATGGCACTAGCAACACTGTGTAGGTAATCGATTACAATATAGTCGACTAACAAATCACATTCCTCTATTACAAATGATCGAACGGCACAGTTAATAAGGTAGCGCGTTTATCTTATTAAACGTCTCTAGCTTAGCTGTGTGCTCGTGATGGATACACGGGAGGCCGAGCGATACCGTCGACAAATAACGATTAGAGAGGGGATTAGTCGATTGTTTTTGTGTCGATAGTCGGTTTTTCTGGTGTAACCGGTTCCTTGCATCCAGGTAGGTGGATTGTCATAGTACTGAAAACTACTGATATTCAGCTGCATCTAGTTTGATCGGAATCAGACTCTAAAATAATGGCAAAGAGATAAGAAGATGAAGAATCACATTGATTTGCGATTTAGTACTATTAAGTGCTAGCTAAGTTGTAGTTGGATTAGAAACTCCAACCTTTAACATTCCTAGCATACTTAGGATAAAGCTAAGATGATGATTATTCTGTGCTAGGGGCTACCCTGTGTTGAAAGCTGCCAGATGAGTTATTGTATTACACGAATGAGTAGTTGTCGATATTGTGGCACATCACTAACGTCCGAGAAAGCACACATACCGACACAATTAGTCGATATCGGAACATCGGTGGCTGGGCGCGCTAACTTAACATTTACTACATTTGTCATAGCCTCCCCGCAGCCGTGGAGCTGGCTGTATCAATAATTTTTTGGAATGGCAATTCTGGTCTAAAGTGTTCAAACACTGATAGGCTTTAATTTTAAAAGCATAAAATTTTGAATACAGAATCATTTATTAATTTTTGTATATGAGGTAAATGAAGTTTTTTCGACAAAATATGTTAAATATTGGTAAACCAATAAATAATGTATTTATTTAATTAATAAAAACAATTAAGGAAGAAAACTCAGGAAATGTAAAGGAAAATGTAATTGTAAGACTTTAGAGTTCATAATTGAACAAAAATAATTGAACCCAGCAACAAAACGCTTGATGACATTAGATGAACCGCTCGCAATATCTATGTCATACAAAAAATCGAAGCACGCTTAACTCCCAATAATACCAATGTCATATTATTTATAATACCTAATGTTAAACCACTCTACTGTCTAGAAAGCCATTACTGAGAAGTGTTATCTCGTGGAGCCGCTCCATCTCTCATTTTTGGACCGCACGGGACGAAGCCACGAGGCGATAAGAGCGGATTAACTACAACTATTTATCATTTCATTCGACTTTTTTGTTCACTACCGTTCTAGGATGGATGAGGTTCGACCTCCTCGGATTGCGAGTAGGCTGTATGCCTGAGTGCCACTGACAGGTTCATTTTTATTTTGGAACTTTGTTTTATGCTGTGGTTCGTTCGAAGTTTAAAATTCGCGCGTTATGGATTTTTAGGTTGGGAGCTTGGATTATTTTAAACATAGGATATCTAAATATGGTGCAATTTAACTAAGCTTTAAATTAACAAAGCTTATAGGAGTAATTGATTAGGTAATTTGCATAACCCAATTCCTAGAAAGGAAATGAAGCAATCAATGCGTGGTATCACAATCGATCTAAGTTTTAGCATTCACTTGTAACAGTACATCTTGTTAGAAGTGAATGTTGCAACGATTTTGAAAATAATGTTAAACACCTGCTGAGCACGCTTGACTATCATGTCTTACAACACAAACCTTGACATTGAAACCAATAACAATAAGATAACAGTTCAACAAATACAATAATCTACAAATACAAACGTCAAACAGAATGACAGTTGAACCAAAGACATCCATTACATCACAGACTAGAAACAATAAGATTTAACATGACTACGTCACAGCAAACAATAATATAACAATAGGTACAACTTAGTTCATTGTTACCATCTTTCACCTATCAACGGAGATATAATCTCGTGAAAACAGCTGATCGGAACAATGACGAAAACCAAATGAACCTATTTAAATGAAAGCTACATAGATGTGAATGAACTGCCTTGAGGAACTCCTGATGTTGGCGCAAATATAAAAGAACAATGCCCTATTGTTGTCGGGCGACGTCATAGGTCGGAATATAGGTCAGTGGAGGTCCAAATGTGGCGATCAGCTGATCGTGGGATCGGGCGGTTTGAATGGAGTGCAGCTCCCGTACTATAAAAAGTTTTTTTTGTGGCAACACCAACACCTAATTGTGAACTTTTGTTTTTTGTTGTATTTTTTTTTGTGTCTAAGTATAGATTGGTTTACGGTGTTTCCATTATTATATGGGAACGGAAGAACAATGCATTTTATCAGCGCGCAGGTTGTAAACGGTTGGGAGAAAATATGAGCGAAATAGGTTCTGATAGTTGTGTGTATAAAGCCTACTATTCGTTTGTGTGTACTCTCTCTTTCGCCACACTTCTCCTTGGATAGTAAAGTGAACTTCATGCATCTAAATTATGAGGTGACAGTATAGGCAGGACCTGCCCCACGATTCAGAACCCTTTTGATAAGCAGTGGTCGACTCGGTTCGATTCGGTTTGTTATCTCGTTCCCTCTACGATTCTCGTATCGAGAGCAAAAGAGATAGCTTTTCGAATCGTTCAACAACTGACTAATTGAATCTTTCTGAATCAGGGGGCTGTACACTTTGAAATTTGTAAAAAAATGACCATTATATGACTTGGATAGTTCTACAATTAAAAAAGCTTGTAATAACAGAGAGAATTTTGCTTTTTTTGTATAGATTAAGAAAAAAAATACTAAAACAAATGTTTCTGAGTAAAAACTTATATTACTATTTGAAGCTGCTTTTTAATATTTTTAGATATTTGACAGGCAATGTTAATTTTTGAACGAACGTTATATTGTATTGGTTTTAATTTCAAAAAGGTCATCTAAGTTCAATGTGACTCTTTATTTGGATGATGACATTATGGCCAAATTGTGCCAATGTTAGAGATTTTGTTACGTAAGAGTAGGGCCAACGTTGGACCATTGTGTGCTAGGTTCATTAGGGTTTAGGATCGTGATAGGTAAGAACTAACGGACGTTCGATTCAAGTCATGAATATATGATATATTATTAACGCTTTCTCGATATAGGTGAAGCAATTTAGAATGTAGAAATTACACTTTGAGGAACTGAGAAATCGAAATGTTTAGATTCGTAAAAGCTCGTTAATATTATTTTTAATTTTTTTATCGATAAAATAAATAGATTTGGAAATCGTGTCACTACACTATTAAGCAAAAATACTGTCTTTTAAAATTTAAGAGACTTTTTCGAATTGCAAATATTATTAGCATAGAAGTAGTGCTTAAATAGAATTATAATCTTTATCTTTCTTTTCTTTGTTTTTAACATTTTTTAATATATTTTTTTTAACCTAAATTATTACAATATAAATCTAAACTAAATCTAAAGTAACAAAGAAAAATTATATCCTAGACTAAACTACCAATATAAACTAAATTCAAGAATTTGTACTCAGGGCTGAATTCAGGGTAGGACAACGGAGACTTTAGACGGGGGCCTCCACAATTCGAGTTGTTATTTTTTTTGTTTGTTTCTTGTTTTAACTGCATATGTTCGTAATTGATAAAAGTGTTATTGGGATTTAACGTGTGGAATTTCTCAGTAGCAGCCCGGAGTTTGGATTTGTGCTCGGTTGATGGCAGCCTAGTAGGCTCGCCCCCTACTACATGGGATTTAAACATAACCCCGAATTGAGGGTGTACTGTATACATCTGCCGAACTCTTCGGGAAATACAGGTGTCACGTTAATATATATATACATTTTTTTTGGTTCAGATTTAATTAGAAAAAACCGTAGAAAATATTTTGTTTCGTGTGGTTTCAAAAATTATTCGGGGCCTCCACTTCTTCGTTACCCTAGGGCCTCCAAACTTTGAAATCTGGCCCTGACCGTTCTCCAACGACCTTCGAACTAATCCCGGAGAAACCAACAATCGATCCACACTCGTTGAAAAAACCGCGGCCAATTATCATTTCTCCTATGAGAGCACAATGTGAACAGGCCCGCAGGAATCCGTACCGCGACAAAAGACAATGGTACATTGTTTGTTTTCGCCGGTCGAAGCAATTATGTCGACCACGTGCGCAACTTTGTTTACCATTTGTTATCTGCCATCTAGTCCGTCCTTGAGATTTCATTGTTCTTGCATCTGGTGACAAGTTTCCGACGCGATTTTCGTGTTGAACTTTCGATTAGTGTGTATTGATGTTCCGGTATTTTGTGAACTGTATAGCAAAGTCATACTTGTGTAGTTAAAGTGCGAAAATGTAAGGGGGTATTTCACCAACCTATCATTAACTGTTCATTAAGGCGATTAACACACGGCACTTAAACTTTGTACAGAACGACTCTTTCTTTTAGGGTTACTTACCCAAAGGGTAAAACGGGACCCAATTACTAAGACTCCGCTGTCCGTCTGTCACCAGGCTGTATCTCATGAACCGTGATAGTTAGACAGTTGAAATTTTCACAGATGATGTATTTCTGTTGCCGCTATGACAACAAATACTAAAAAACAGAATAGATAATGGTACGGAACCCTTCGTTCGCGAGTTCGACTCGCACTTGGCCGGTTTTTAGTTATAGTCTCATGTTTGACCAATATTTCACCTGATTTTAAGTGAAGATGAGGTCGACGATGGTGCATGCTTGCTTAGAACTTTAGAAGTAACCTATTCGCTCGAGATTTGAAAACTCCTATCCTACGAGTAACTATCGGGAAACACAAATCTTAACATTCTCCTATTACCTACTTATTACAATTATCACGGATGGAACTGCTCATTAGAGTACATTTACAACTATACGGACTGCGCATGGGCAACTAGGTATTGAAGCAACGCGCGTCTTATTGAGACGGTTCCCGTGTTTACTAAACACGCGACAAGCGAGCACCATCTGAAATTAACCTAACTTAGAAAAAAGCGGTATTTCCACTAGCTAGGCCGCTGACAAAGAGTACATTGGTAGGTACCTAGCACTTGTTTTTCATTGGTACCCGGGTTATTCGCCGTTTTTACCCAAAATTCCTTCCTCAACAGTTATATCCTTACTAATATTATAAACTAGCTTTTGCCCCCGCTTCGCTCGCGTTAAAAAAACTCTTAACACATTACTAAAGCTTCATTAATAATATAATTCAATCATGATTCGAATGACACGTGGCGCCATCTATTATCGTTATTGTTGTTTTCCTCGGGAACAGTACTTTTTTCGGGATGAAAGGTACCAAGTCCATTTCTGTACACCTGACAACGTATATGCAAAATTTCAGGATGATCCGTTCAGTGGTTTAGGCGTGGAAAGGTAACAAACAAACAAACTTACTGTCGTATTTATAATATTAGTTACGAAGTTAGGATTAAGATGCGAAAGTAACTCTGTCTGTAACTGTATGTCTGTTACCTCATCACGACTAAACTACTGAACCGATTTTGTTGAAACTTGGTACAGAAATAGTATGGAACCCGGAGAAGGACATAAGCTACTTTTATCCAAAAAAACGCGGAATACGCGATAAACGACTTTCACGCGGGTGAAACTGCGGGCGACCTCTAGTATCTATACAACGTGTTAAAAAATCAACTCTAAGAATTTTATGGGGTTACTCGGCATTGGAAATTGAACAACTTTTGTTCTACAACTTTTCGAAATTCGCGTATTTTTTTATAACTTTCCATACAAATCAAAAAAACATTTCAATTGATTTGTATGGACAGGCATAAAAAAAATGGAAAAGTTGTAGATCATAAGTTGTTCAATTTCCGATACCGAGTAACCCCACAAAATTCTTAGAGTTGATTTTTTAACACCTTATATCAATAAAAATTCAAAGCTGTTCATTGTTAAGCGCATCGCTTGACCGATTTGGCATTTTTTTTTAATGTATCTCTTTTTCCGAATTAAGTGTTTATGGAAAGAAAAATTGGAAAAGTTGCCCGGAAAATTAGAAAATTCGGGAAAAACTGAAAGTTCTTTACTGAAATTTGGACAGGACAACGTTTGTCGGGTCAGCTAGTAAGAAAATATTTCCATATGGATAAATGAGGTGGGTACACCGTTAGTCGGCCGGGGCGGTCGTCAGTACCGATACTTGGTGTTGTGACCTGACAAGGGGATAATTGATAGGTAATGAGCGAGTGAGTTGTGTTTCAGTCTGTGGTAAACATTTGTGATGGGTGGTACAAGGTAAACGCTGTGGCTAGGCTTGCCTACCTTAATGTATGAATTTACCGGGACTTTGGTAATGAAAATGCGGGACGAGGAAAAAAATCGGGACCCAACAAATATCAAAGTATAGGGAGGCAAAAAATACAATTAGAAATTATTTTAAATAGTTTTATTGAATGTTTAACTTTGGCATACCTACAACTACACTGGTCAGCAAATAAACCGGGCCATCCGCTACCTTGGAACTCAGATTCAATTTTCTCAAAAAGTATAAAACTTACAACTATCAAAGTTATACCTACAGAAAGTGCGTTTCATGATGATTAAAATGAATGGAAACTTATTGGGATTAATTAATTTATTAAGGATTTTACAAAGAAGTGTCGTTTTCCAGTCGTGTTAATCGTTAGTAATCATAAAATGAAAAACAAAAATAAAGCAAGAAACAAAGAAAAAAAAAGTTGTTGGCCAATATTCAGTATTCCATCCCCTTGCTCGGATAACTGCCAGCATCCTCGTATTCGTCGACCTCACGAGCCTGACAATGAAATCTTGAGGAATTCCATTCCACTCCTCTTCAATTGCGATTCACAGCTCAGGAGCAGGTACCCGGGCTCGAATGCGACGTTTCAGCACATCCATAAATGTTCTATCGGATTCAAGTCTTTCGCGGGACACATCCTCTAAAGCTCTAGAAACGCGACGTCCTGGCTCTCGCGGGACGGTTAGCAAGCCTAGCTGTGGCGGTGCGGAGCTAGGAAACTAAGGAGTGAGCCTATTTCTCGAGAGCATCAAACTAGCACTGATGCGAAGTGCTGCTGATACGTTTATTGGTAATTGACGTCTCTTCTCGTTCGTTCTTAATTACATGGACTACGGCCGAAATATCTTGACCACCCTGAATCTCATGCAGTTAGTTGCGCAATCGATGGACCCTCACTCTCCAGCATATTAACCAAAGCAAGTAGCCCAGAGATGGAGTAGAAAGATGAAGAGAGCCATGCTGTGAATTACACTGCGCGGTGGGAATAGGAACACCCTCATAGACCGTCATACAACACTAATGTAAATCAAACCGTGCGCAAAAGAGGAGTAACCGCGGTGCATACGGCGGCGCAGGCTTGCCGTTGGGCCGCCGTATCCGTCAACAAACTTCTATAGTAGTTCATACAACAGTGATGACCGTGCCTACACACGGCTAATTAACCGTAGGGTTTCACGGCGAAAAACGTGTGTGAACAAGAGGCCTTACGTAATTCTTATGAATTATTTTCTAACTGTACAATTTGCATACACGTGTCGTTGTTGCGGGATGAGTCGTCGGTTACTCTATTTTATGGAGGCACACATAACTTGTTCTATTTGCCTATACTTTTCTTGTAACAAACCTAAACTACTGCTCTTATTATTTCTTTCATTATTCAGGAATAGGTACAATGACGTGTGTAAGGAGCTCGTGGCTAAATAATTACAGCCGCATAGACCGATCTTCCGGGTTAAGCCACGCTTGCCGAGGTTGGTCTGTGGATGGGTGACCATTTACCATAGCGAGTTTCCTCCGTGCCTCGGAAAGCACGTAAAGCCGTTGGTCCCGGCTGTCATTTGTAGATCTTTGACAGTCGTTACTGTTGGTCAGAAGCCAGAAAGTCTGACAACCAGTCTTACCAAGAGTATCGTATTACCCAGTTACTGGGTTGTGGAGGTCTGATAGGCAGTCGCTCCATGTAAAATACTGATATTCAGCTGCATCCGGTTCGACTGGAAGCCGACCCCAACATAGTTGGGAAAAGGCTAGGCAGATGATGAGGTACAATGACGTGTAATAATATGAGTAGTCCACTTGCAAACCGCACTATGTGACAATTTTTGTGATTTTTAGATAATGGCGGGAAACGGACCAGTATTTAAAATAAATTGATATCCATCAAAAATACAGCGCCAAAACTTGCTTATATTCTGAGCAAATCGGTATCAAATGTTGACTACTCTTGCAAAACTCGCTATCTTACTTAATTTTCCGGAACGGAACAATTTTTGTTTTTCAGTTTATTGTTTTTTTTTTGCAAGTGGACTACTCATAATTATAATGTATTCACATAGTGAACTTAAAAAAATAAACTTTAAAAAAAAGTAAAAACCGACTTCAAAGAAATACTAAAAGGAGTAAAATAATTACCATAATATAAAATTAACAGTTTCAGAAGTCGGTGGCTTCTATTTGCTTCAGTGTAGAGTTGCACCGACTTCTGAAACTGTTAATTTTATATTATGGTAATTATTTTACTCCTTTTAGTATTTCTTTGAAGTCGGTTTTTACTTTTTTTTAAAGTTTATTTTTTATTAAATACGTTTTGGTGTCACAATTTTAACCCCATCCTTCATAACCCTTCTTTTTGGCTTTGATGCAGTCGGGCATAAAAAGTCCTTTCAAATGATACCTTACACGATATAATAAAAACATTCCAAAAGGGGGGAGGGGGGGACACGCACCCCCTCCTCTTTTCAAGTAGTCAGTTCCCAACAACAAATATAAACAAAGCAATATTAGTAATTTGAGAATTTTGCTTTGATCCGATGAGGAGTTCCGTTCCATACCTCTGAAGTTCATGGTCTAATCATAACAAAATTTAAATGGGACCAATTGGGAAGTATACCCTTTCGAACAAAAAAAGAATTTTTCAAATCGGTTCATAAATGACGGAGATATGAGGTAACAAACATAAAAAATAATAAAAAAAAATACAGCCGAATTGAGAACCTCCTCCTTTTTGAAGTCGGTTAAAAAGCGAATATCTTTGAGAGGATAGATTGTAATTAAAAAATATTCGTAACCATCGTATGTATTTGAGAAACTGTGTAATATTTCATAATTCTAATATCTATATTTTATAAGAAAATCGCTTTTGAATTTCGCTATGTATACATATCATTACACGTGACTGTACAGTCATTGCCGCACAAAAAGTCACACAATTTAATAAAAAAAGATTATTACGAATTTGTCACTCTTCGTTAAAAAAGTATTTTAGGCATATTACTGCGGTTTTAGGTGAGTTACTAATTTATAATTGCACGTGTAAAAAATATTAATTATTATTTGTCATAGATTTTGTGGCGAAAACTGTGGTTTTTGCTTTTAAATATTAAAATAATTCTGTAGGAATGAGCATCACGTTTAAAAAAATACCCAGTAGGCAAGAAATGATAAGGTGGTCGTACAAGTTATCGTCACCACTTATTATTGTAAGTATTATTTGTTTAATACTTATATTAAAACGGGAATTTCCCGTGACGTCACTAAGATAAAAATGCGCTGACCGCTGCGCTTGAGAGAGATGAAAATAATACACGTGTACCTAAAACGACATGGTTATACATAAAAATAATATAGCAATTTAAATAAATTTCATATAAATAACATAAAACAATTAATAAAAAGTAAACGCACTGTACTCTGTTCAACGAAAGATGAGTCCTGACGTAGGGTTTTTTCATAAATTGTAGCCGTTTGGAGACGGCCATCGAAAAAATGTAAACGACATCATCAAAAACCGTAGTAAAAATAGCTGTATTATACATGTTTTTTTTATATTCGATATTCTTTGTATTGTCACGTTTTGTAGAAAACTTTAGGACTCATCTTACGGTCTTCTATCGTGTTGGCACGAGCTCTACGAGAATAGGTCATCTGGTGAAAAGATTAGCCAGTCAGCAAGGTTAGTAGCGGGG
Source organism: Amphipyra tragopoginis (assembly GCA_905220435.1). Classification (NCBI taxonomy): domain Eukaryota; kingdom Metazoa; phylum Arthropoda; class Insecta; order Lepidoptera; family Noctuidae; genus Amphipyra; species Amphipyra tragopoginis. The sequence continues at coordinate 12,470,393 of HG992011.1, forward strand.
CTGACTGCCCAAGGTGCGCCGGACGTACTTACATATAGTCACTCGTGGAGGCTCTTTTCATGCACCCCCATGCATCTTACGGTGAAAAGGGTATAGTTACTAATTTTTGCTATATTTTAAGCTACAGGGTTTAATTACCTATTTTAAGGTGTCAACTTGTCTTTGCATGACATGCACTGGCTGGGAAAAATCATCTCTACTAAACAGTTTTTGTTCAATGAAACAAACATAGACACATTAAAAACAAAACCTCCTTTTCGATAGTAAATAATATTAAAATAACTGTAACATACAGACGGACAGACATACAGACGTAGCGGAACTAAAGGTTATTAATTTAAATGCGAAACTCTAAATATACTACGGTTTGCAAATGCATTTGAAAAAAAAAACATTTATTTCCATCTTCGAAATATTAGGCTTGCTACAGGATATAAAACTGAACACTCAGTCACTCACGTCATTCTAATATTGACGCACACAATACTGCTCAAGTGAAGTTTGAACTCGAAAGTTGAAGTAAATCATGGGATTTGCTTTTATGATCAGGGAGTGGTACATAACTTAGTCATGAAGGTTATAGCTGTACGCACAATTTGGAGATACTTTTTTAAAATCATTCCAATGATGTATAGTGGTGTAGTTCAGGGAATAAGTTTTATGGCTTGAGAAAAAGTAAGGGAACATTATATTTGAGTAACGTCGACGTGAGGCAAAAAGGGTTTGAAGTTTGGGAAAGGTATACTCAGCTGTGGATTGCGATAAGTTGAGTTGATTGATGGAGAAAATATTTAGTTTGGTTACTACTGTTATTTCTTTTTGGCTTACATTACAACTACCTACTCCCTAAGTCCGTCAACGAAGTTAGTCATCCGTCCGAAAGTAGCCCGAAACGTAGGAGTGAACAAAACAGGTGTCAAGTTTAACTTTTCGGACGGACAAAAACACAGCGGTAATAGGGACAACTGTCAAATCGTGTTGTGATTCATTCTTAGTTTGGGCCCCGAAATAATCGCATGTCCTTTGGTGATAGGGAGTAGGAAACGCTCGTAACTAAGGCTGATCCACGGATTTTGTGCTTCGGGAGTAAGCCCCCAGGTGTCAAGTTCAACTTTTCGGGCGGGCAAAAACACATCGGTAATAGGGACAACTGTCAAATCGTGTTGTCATTCATTCTTAGGCCCCGAAATAATCGTATGTCCGTAGGTGATAGGGAGTAGGAAACGCTCGTAACTAAGGCCGAAACCACGGACTTCGTGCTTAGGGAGTAGACCCCCTGATTACAGAACTTGATTTCTAATAGTCTTCGCAGCCTGTCATCCTAGTAGGACTTTCCGAATACCTACAGAGGAGTTAAAAAACCCCATAGAATGTTTGAAGACAGGCTTTACAGAAGAGGAAAGCTGTGTTTAATGTGTCCACAGAAGGGATTTTACATTTGACAGAAGTAGCCAAAAAAACAGTCTTTAATTTGTCCACAGAAGGGACTCTATACAACGTGTTACATAATTCCCCTTAAAAAGAAAATGTTAATCAAGTAGTCTTTTATGATTGTTGTCATTTACCTCTCAGAGGAAATTAAGTAAGAATGTAAATAACTTTCTGGGTAGTCTACTCTTTACTTTTATGTTTTCAGGGTTGCGTTTCAGTGATGATTTTATTTTATGATTTGTCCAATTTTTTTTTTGGGTCTCTCTTTTATTTTAAAATATTGCCAATAGACTCTTTACAAGAGACCTTTTAATCCCCTTTCGGCTTTAGGGGTATTTTTGTAACACGTTGTCTTTGCATGAAGTAAAGACCGTTTTTAATTAAATCAGTTTTTTTGTCTTAAAACTTTCAGCATAACAAATATCGCTAGCAATAATACCGAGTTTGAAATCATTCGGGGAAGAGATCGAATTATCTGTGGGACGATTTTATGTGTCTCATCCGAGTTTACGATCGCTACACTGTTGCGAAAGGACCTCAAGTGATTTATTAGGAGTTACGCACGGGTTACGCGAACGAAATTGCAACTCATTTCGATTCTCGTCTCGAGACATTGTTGCTAAAATGATTGATGTATCTTTTTAATGTTGGTCTAATGTGTGAAAGAGGCGGGTCTTTTTTTGTTTTGTTGGCAGAATTGGAAAAAACGTGATTGCTCCTGCATGTATGCGTGTTGACTTTGTATATCCATTGACTATTTACTTAGCTTAACGAGAACTTGATTTTTGATGATCGTTTTTAATAGGTTTTAGAGATATGAAGGTATTTCGGATTTCGAAAAGCTTTTTTCCATCAAAATCCTCTTCGTGGCTACTTCGACAGTTCTAAATATGAGAATGGGTGAATAGATATTGGGCACATCGAAAATAGCCTGTTGTGTGACTTTTTTCAATTTTTTTTGGACCCTTCTCCTTTATACCTTTAATAACCCTTAATAAGGCAAAGGGAATATATTTACCACCAACTTTTTTGGAAGATGTCGCAAAAACCTCTTTGTTATATTTTTATTTTTAAACCTGGCAACATCACAATTTTTTACTATTTTCAATGATAACAAAAAAAAAACCTAAAAATAACGTTTTTTTTTTGTTTTTTTTATATTTTGAAAAATTACCAAATTATTTGTTACTAGCTGTGCCCGCGACTCCGTCCGCGTGGAACTCGGAAAACAACATTGTGTCGCAGCAACTAAATAGTATATTATGTATTCCATTTATTATAATAATAGACAAAGGTGTCCCACCAAGGCACTTATATCTTTTAAACCATTTCTTTAGGTAGATTTTCAGCTCTTATTGATTGACCGTAAAGGTTCATATAACCATAATACTAAAAACGCCATAATACTAAAAACGCGGTGCTTATTTCCATACATCTCCTTGCTAAAATGGATTATAATTGAATATTGATATTTATTGTGATAATGTAACGAAACCGTATCGCGATACAAAAATGGCTACAACGCCATCTAATTACAATCGGCGAACTAAATCAAAATATTTAACGCAGTGCAGTCTATAAAATGATTTCATTCGAGGTGTGGAATAGGAAAGTACTTTAAATATATAAAAAAATCACGTATTTCTAGAAGACTTCATTTTATTTTTATAAGTTAGAAATAGGTACTGCTTTCAAAGATTTCAAAAAGTTTGATCTGGAAATCGAACCAACCCAAATGCGAAAAAATATCATCTGTATTTTTATTTCACCAATCGATAGGATCAATAATACGGATCAAATCGCTCCAATAAACATTGTGTCTGAAATTGATGGAAGACCATAAAACCAAAATTGACTAACTTATGTACATTTAAATTCAAGCACTTGTTAATTGTTGTTAAGTAGTTCTTATTTTTTCCACTTCGTTCAATTTAAGACAGTGTGTTTGTTGGAGAGTTTTGATCCTGATTATTGACCATAAAGATTTTTCAACAGGTGCCTTTGCAGATGGTATAGCTTTGTCAGTTTGATTCCCGGTTCAGGCAAAAAAATCAGTAAAGGCAATATTTCTTACTTTTAAAAATAAAATGAAGTCACCTTTGAGTGAAATTTGCAATTTTTAATATTTAAAGTACTTTCCCTTCATCGTTATGTGTTTTGGGACATTACCAAAGGCTTAAATAAACTTAATAAAACGGCGACGACAGGCTTTGAATAGTTCTGATAACAATGAACAAAATAAAATTTATAAAAACATTCCAAAAAAATTACAAAAAGTGTATTTTTTTAAAGTGAGGTTTTAACGCAGGACACTGAGCCAGCGACCGTTCACTGCAGCACTTACTTCAGTCTACAGCTTATACTACGCAGTATATGGAAATAATGTTCCGTTGCTCGGCATCTATGAGCAATAGCGTGATAGTTTATATACCAGCATAAGCGCAGGCCCATCAAAATCGATTCACGCGATTTTACGATCCGAATATTAAGCTTATACTTCGCAGTATGTGGAAATAATGTTCCGCTGCTCGGCTCCTATGAACAATAGCGTGATGATATATGTAGCAGCAAAATTGTCGCTCTTTACGCAACACATCAGCGAAAGTCCCATCAAAATCCATCCACGGGATTTTACGTGATGTCCGGACGGAAAGACAAACAGACACATCATTCTAAAAAAAAATGTTATGGTTTCTTTATCGATAGTATAGTACCACCGAATCGAAATTTTGGAAAAATGTTTAATTACAGACAAAGTGCACTTTGAATTTTATTAATAGTAAATAGATTTATAAATACATATTTAAGTATTCATAATAAAGTATATGAGTATTTCAAATTAATCTATCGTATTGCCTTGCACAATTAAAAATTTAGAATACCTACACTTGCTTATGAAATTGAATGTATTTCTCTTCCACTGCCATTCAGATAGATAGGTACCTTATAAATTTTAAATAACATTATCCTCGTTTTTTTATAAAAGCTTAGTTAGTACCTTCTTCGAATAGCATTTCAATAGACCTTCCGTAGACTGAGAATAGTAATATATTCGTTGATTATATTTCCTCACAACGTGATTTGATACACGTAACGCCATCTATTGAAAAGAAATGGTAAGTATACACAAATACATGCTAAGTTCTTTTAGAAAACTTAAAATTCGCATAACTTTTGATTGCGTGAACCGATTGCGATGAAACAAAAAACATATGTTACTTGGAGATAAGCACAATATTTATTTATAAAAGTCAACAACATTGGATCAGTTGTTTTTATGTGATGCTTGAACAAACAAACAGATAAACAGACAAACAGACAAACAGACAAAAAATCCAAAAATGTTAAAAATGGGTTCTATTGGTTATAGTTTAACACCCCAACCAGGTTTTTTCAAAATATTTGCTATGTACAGACACGCCATGTCTACAGATTTATTATATGTATAGATTTTCTGTTTCTTTAAATCTTATGCCATATTAAGGGATTAACACTGTGAGTATTCTCACAGGAGAACAAAAATTAGAAGACTTATAATATTACGTACAAAATTTTCTTCAGCCAGCAAACTCACATTCATATACGACCGCGGAAATCAAGCACACATTCATAACACTAAAGTACATAATATATAGAATAGTGTAAACCGGACCCTGGGTTCAAAGTAATTTCTTCAGTTAAGGGGTCCGTACCTAATCCGTGTGCCAGTGAAAGGTGAGCGTTCACTGTATTGCTGACAACACACGGATGCATACTTGCCCTAACTTGTGCGAGAACATGTTGTGTGTTAGATGAAATTATTTGCTTTTTGTAATAACTAAAATGAAAAATATACTTAACTTAAATGTTTTTTTTTTTCTATGAGGTTGCTTGAGATGGTCCTTTTGGACCGTTTCTACTTAACCGCGCAGTTATTAGCTTGACATAAAGCAGTCTTTCTCAAAGTGGGCGATAACGCCCCCTTGTGGGCGCTAGAGGGCCTACAGGGCGTCGGTAAAGGGCGGTAAAAATAATGATTGGGATTGTGATTTTTAAGATGTGGTACAGGTAAAAAAATTAGGGGGCGCTAGAAAATAATTGATTCTCAAAGTGGGCGGTAGACGAAATGAGTTTGAGAACCTCTGACAAAAAGGGCCTCCAGCCAATGGTGGGGAAGTCAAATACTTAATCTAAGCAAACACTGATACTATACTAGCATCATGACTACTAGCAACAACATCTCTAAGGCCTAAAACACACACAAGCGACGTAAGGCATAAGGCGCGGCGCAGGCGCGTCGCTTTCATACGTTTGGTCGTGCCGCTTCAAATCTTTTTCGCAAAAAATGTATGAAAGCGACGCGCCTGCGCCGCGTCTGCACCTTACGCCGCTTCTGTGTAATTCACGCCTAAGGGCGTCTCCTAGTGGGACTTGGACCTCAGCTTAGGGCGTTGCTGGCGGAAGATTGGGAGGAAGACAGTTTGATGAGGGCTGAATGATCAGTGTGAACTTACTGCTGTCACTACTGCTAACTATGAGGTCTTCAGCTTAATCGTCAGGGAAATTGGCTCGCACTCTATTGTACTTTATGTTGTCTACATCAGACCCCCGACGTTGCACTGTTGGTAATTTGGTTTCGCTGTTTACATTCACTCCGTGAATAAAACAATATTTTTTCTTCTGTTTTGTTATATCCTGGCTTTTACCAAAGTTCATATATTAAAGCGCAGAAAATATTTGTAGGTATCCTGCAACTATGAGGAGATGTAGCGATGACGACATGGTATGATATTGATAAAAAAAACTACTAATTGATGCAGTATTTAAAAATCTGGTTGTTTTTTCCTTGACATAATGAAAATAATGATGTTTACAATAGTTTTTTTTCCTGCCTATTATAATTAAATATTGAAAAATATACGTTGTACTGTTGAATCAGTAAGTATATTTTTATAATGATCCGTGTCATGTACGTAAATATTATGACAAAATATTTTTATAAAAGCTATAAAGTTGTTATTGAATTTTTACATATTCCCAAACATGAGCAACTTACTATTATTTAACTTCATGTAATCATTTCGTCGTGTCGCAATCTTTTAACACGTATAGAGAATCAAAGTCATAATTTCAACAGTTAGATTTTATTTTCTTTTCAGAAACGATTGAAATACAAATTTTTCTATTTCAGTTATTATCGAGTTATTAATTTATACTCAGACCTTCCTTCACTTATTATTATAGTGCATATAGGTATATAATTAACATACACGTGTATGTAAATTATATACTCAATACATTTTTGTTGGTTATTAAGCCGGGGCGAACGCGTGCCCGTATGTGGCCGTCATAAACAGCGTGAAACATGACGCTTGCCGCCGTTTTTGAGCAAAATATTGCACGTTAATTTAACACAGTCCGGCCGGTCATTTGCGGCCGGCTGGCCTCATTCTGACTCTTTTTACTTATTACATCTCGCGTTTGCGACGATTCGTCTCGATTTGACGATGAAATTCTCTTTATTTTTGAGGAATTCGCTTCGGAGTCAGTGGAGCTGTAGTTATGTTCGCGTTTTAGGGTTTCTTTGGTCGGTCTTTATGTTTGGAAGGTAGTAAAGTTGCTTTTTGGCGAAATACGTCAATAATATTAAAGAGTTTCGGCTTTAATTGTGATTTCGTAAAAAGATTTCAAAACGATGCAAATTCTCCTACATATAGGAGTGGTTCGTATGGCCGTGTGTAACTCTGTATATTCAACCCAACTTATTTCTTTGCACGCTACTTCGATTTAACCTTTTGACCTGCGCGCTACGCATAATAAATGGCCGCCGAGTTGCCACGTTATAAATTGGAATACTCACAACTTTTGTAGGTATACATGGCTAAACAAGTATACCTTACGCATCTACTCAGAAAACCTCAGCTGGACTGGCTAAAAAGAAAGGTAAATATCTAAAGCCACGCGGGTTTTTTTTCAGTCTCTTACTTAGCCTGGCAAGTTTGCCTATCCTACTATTTGTCGGTCGTCAGAATCTCTTAGGTATTTGTCATTTTTTTTTATTAGAATTCTGATAACTGTCACAAAAATAATAAGCAACAGTGAAAAAACCGCTAAAATATTTAATAAATTGCCCAAGTTATAAACGATTTAAAATTGTTCATAAGACAGAGACAGCAACACTACACTATGACGTCATACCTTAGAATCTTCATAGTGACTTGACATCACTCTGTACAATATCCGTTTCGCGTGAAAAGGACAGAAAATGCCTCCTTAACTAACTTCGAAAGCGTGTGTCTCCTTTATTTTTTCGATATATTTTATTTATATTTTCACATACCTACCGTGTCCTTTCTATACTTTCTATAAAGTAATAATCCTACTAAATTGTTGTACATTTTTAATATTAGTCAAATACCCTATTTAGTGTCTGGATGGTTAGTAGCAAAGAAGGTACACCGAACAGCCCCCAAATCCTGAACCATACATTCGATTTGTTATCCAGTTTCGTGTACGAGACAAACGAGATAACAACCCAAAACGATCGACAACTGACTTATCGTAAGGTTCTGAATCCAGTACCTATAGGGGCCAATCCAAGGACCAGTTTAGGGGTCAGTCCAGGGGCCAGTACGAATAATGTTTAGGATTCCACCCTCATACCACAAGTTAGTCAGGTATAAAAACCCGAATCAAACATCCATATACTCGCACTCAGTTGAATCAGCCGTTAATTTATATATTCCCTGTCACTTCCTTGGCATAATAAAACATGGACTGAAAGTTGTATAACACAGCACCAATCAGCGTATGCCTGCAGCCTTCTCACGGTCATATTTTAATATCAACGGATTTGTTTATAGCACTAAAGTATAACAAGAACGGCTTAACCCGAGCCGTGTTTAGACTGATCTTCGATGAATGAATGTAATATGATCGATTATTGTATTCGATTTTCGTTTGGCCGAATCGATTGAATGGGTCAGTATTGTTGGTGTGATTTTTTGTTTCTATGGCGGTTGATATTGTAAGTGTATTTTGATGGTGAATGTAGGTTTAGGATTGAAGTAAATTATATACTGAAATTTACATAATAATCTCTGCATATTTCTTTTTATGTTTTTTCTTTCTCAATAATTTACTGACCACTGTATAAAACAGTTATTATATATTAATCCCGAAGGGTTGAGCAGAGATGTATGTACAGACGCCAGCACATCAAGCTACCCGAAACTGTCAAATTTTCCCAATCAACCTTGAACCTAATGCTATTGCGATAAAGATGAAAATCTATTAAAGAAATTTGACAGATTGTAGTAGCTTTATAAGCTGGCGTCTGTACATGTACACCCTCATTTCTTCGTTATATTTAAGTCCCATGTAATAGGGGGTGGTATTTATTAAAAGTCCTAAATTATTATCTATACATATAAAAGGAGAAGCTGACTGACTGACTGATTGATCTATCAACGCACAGCCTAAACCGCTGGGGTTAGAAAGTTGAAATTTTGACAGTAGGTTCCTTTTGTAACGTAGGCATCCACTAAGAAGGGATTTTTCGAAATTCAACCCCTAAGGGAGTTGAATAGGGGATGAAAGTTTGTATGAAAAATCGTCACTTAACGGGTTCAAAATTTCACGCAAGCGAAGCTGCGGGCGAAAGCTAGTTACTAATATAATATTACGCTCCATATGTTAAACAAGGTGCTTGCGGTGTTTACCAGTAATTAATACTCAATACTCAATTTTTTATTGCATTCCATATGTTACAGAGATGGTAATAAAATATAGATACAATATGGACCCTGTCGGGCACGCAAAAATTTAGGAGAGAGGAAGAGGGCTGCATAGCAATTTAATCAAATTAATATTATTATAAATATCGTAAATTATTAGTGTGTTACATTCTGTATATAATGTTATATGTGTAAATTAATATTTATTTTTATTGTTTAGGTTGCCATTTCATAACGATAGGTCATTATCATGTCATAATAAAAGTATAGTATTATATTATAATTAGGAGTATAGTAGTGCTAACATCTATATTCCAATTAATATTTTCCATGTTTTGCTGTAACAACTATTGGTAAACCATAAATAAATAATTAAAATAAATAAAGACTCTAAAACTGCCAGAGTCAGCAGCATTTAGCCGAACATAAAACTAGACAGTTTTTTTAATTTCTCATCGATGAAGAAACTTTCTCAATTTTGTTAATGAACGCACGAGGAGTACCTTTTAACATAGTACTTCATAGCAATGAGCAGAGAAAATCAATGCTTAAACAAAAATACATCTGCTTCGGAACGGGTGGCAACACAGAATTCAAAACGTGACGGCTCTTTATTGGTCCCAGTTGCATTACGATTTCTTATTACAACAGGGCTCCCTAGAGTCCTACACCTATCAAAAATGGTCGCGGGAACACATGAGTCCAAAAATCTGACACCTAATCGAACCATAGAATAACTAACGGTTTCTAATTCCCATTAGTTGAGCTATAGAGTTATATCTGGTTGATGGTGGTGGTGCAGTAGCTGCAGCAGCTGCAGCAGCTACTTGTACAATGTAAACTAGGAACATTACATCATTCAGCCGCGTCTGGGGGCTTACCATGACCTCTTATGAAAACGTTCAAATGCCAGCCAGTCAACTTCCGTTCAAAAGCAGGCCTGCTTCTGAATCGCTAAAAATCGTACCATGACAGTACTAAAGGTGAACGACTATTGAAGCAAGTTGAACGGTTATGCTTGTTCATGGTACGAAAAGTCTATACAAAAAAAAGGTGAACGGATTTCGTAAACGTCAACGTAGCAGGCCTACCACAGGCCTGCTCTAACGATGTCATAGTACAAAAAAGCAGGGCAGTTCAACTTCCAGGCAACTTCTGCCCTGCTTTAAGAGGTCATAGTTAAGCCCCCTGGTTGAAAACCAATCCCAACTTTTATGTAAAAAGTGGAGTGGTCTGGATTCGATGATAAAAAATAAACTCCATAAAATATAGTGCATAATCAGTTCGGTTGTCATGAACGTATAAAATATAAGCCGCTAAATAGCCACGTTAATTATACAGCGCATTAAGATAAAGACATCGAGCGATACGTCCTCGCAATCGATTGGTCGTGGCCGCGCGGATTGCGTGTTATGTACAGTTTTATTATATACTAACTGTTTCATCTGACTCCGGACGTCATTTCAGAAGTGTTTTCAAATAAGTGGCTTCTGAGCGTTATGGAGTTCAAACCGTGCGTCAGTGCAATCGATTGGACGTGGCTGTTTTTAAGGTTTTTTATATTCTGAATGTTTGATCCTACTTTAAATATGCTTTGATGTAGCTATTACCTATCAAATCAAAATAATTACACTGAAGCCGTTTGGTCTAAAACATCGAATTATGATTTATTGCGAATTTCAGGAACTTGAGATAGTATATAAACTGCTCATATATTAGGACAACGAATTTAGGAAGCCACATTCAGTCCAGTAAGACAAGAGCATTCTAGACTTTCGGAACTGACTGCAACATATTCTAAAAATATATTGTAGGTGATGACTTAGAACTTAGGAGGCGTATCATTCAATAATTATAAGTCCTACAAAGTCAGAAAATGAGCACAATAATTAGATGTCTGAATTAAGTATGTAAAATCTAAAGTGAATGCAAGTTGTTGGTTGATAGGACCACAGAAATGACAGAAATTACTCATTTTATATTCTCTGTGGATAGGACTCAAGAAGAACTATATGTATACGCTACTTAATATAAGTAATGCATGTTTAATAGTACCTTCAATGCTTGTTAAATTTTAAAACAAAATGTTCCCAATAAATTGTATGATATTTATTTAAATCGATTACACAATATATTAAATGTATTATTTCATTTCAATTTATATTTTCTTGTATTTGTATCGATAACACTGTAACGCACATCATTAGTGCCAAATACATTATGAGACTTGTGTTAACATGGAAATGCGAACTCTAAAAAAAACAATTCCCAATCGTTTAGGCTGGTACTACGCAGCTGTGCTGAATGGAAGAAATTTGTCAGTAGCCCTAGTAAAAGTTTGCAAATTATGAAAACTGCAATCGTTTTGATGAGCATCTCCCATCTTACATACTCGCAAAAAAGGAAACATATATTATTTAGTTTAGTGAGCTCACGAAACTATAGGTAGGTACTAGGTACCTACTGGACGGGATTGAGTTACAATTTACATTAATTATACATCCCTCCGTCCAAAATTTAAGAGCTGGGCACTTGTCGGTATAGCAAACTCCATCTTTCTCTATGCCTAGAGCCTTTTGTCTTTTCCTTCAATTCTTCCAATTAATTATACAGTACGCCTAAAATAACTTTGCCGCTCCGAAACCAGGCTTCCAGTGTTCTGTTCCTCACTTCAGAGAGGCAAAGTTCTAACAACGCTAATAATTTTATAATTCTATGTGCATCGACAAACTGATTTTCTTCCTATATAAATTGTTATACTTATTTTATCGTTTTACAACCGCTGTTTCTAATCATGCGTACGCGCAATTACTTAAATATTAAGTTTAATTACGAAATTTAAAATTATAGGAAAATTTGGTTGATTTATCAAAAGCGGTATGATCTAGACCAGAGAGAAAATGCGTTGGAAATGCGTTTAAAAAATTTAAAAAAAATTGGACCGCTAGTGGTCGGAATTCTTCTATTATTTTACTTGCCTTAACGGTAACATGCAAACATGTTTTTTTTTGTGCACAGTACCTTTTGAATTATATAAGTTTCATTAATAAGTTAAAAGTCTTTCTACCGTACAGAAGCTACTATAACATAAAATAATACTTTAATGATAAATTACTATAAAGACAATTTATATTATTAAAATTACAATTACTAATAAAAAAATATCTATCAACAATATTTCATTAAACCATTTATTTTGCCACACACACAAAATACTATATAAAACAATAACGCAAAATAATAATAATTTCAAAAATTGAATTGCAATCAAGCAAAAACGTAGGCGCTCTTCCTCTCTCCTACTAAAATATGATGTGCCTAACTGGGTTCCTAATTGCTCCCATAGTCTTAACATTATGGAATGCAAATATGTATTGAGTTCATCATACTCTTGGTTCGTAGTATACCCAAGTATTGTACTCTAAAGTCCACCACCCAAGCGTAAAACAGGCCTATCAGGTTCATATTCAGCAATGAACATTGACGTCCAATGACACGTTTACTGAACACAAACTGAGGAAACCCGCACTTAATGGTCAAGTTATCAATGAACATGTAACTTAAGACAGGTGTTATGTGTCAACACTGGTTTCAATATTAGTTCAATGACCAACTTATTTACTACGAGTGACAGTATGACTAGCTTGACCATTATTTTTTTCCCTCAGAACGGGACGGCTGCAATAATTTTCTTTATAAGAATAAAACACATATTCTTAAAAAAAAATACAAAAAAAAATTGATCTATTTTTGTGTAGTCTCGTGCGCTGGTCCGATATTTTACGGAAGAGCAATTTATTGCTTTAAAATAATTGTCAGCTTTAGTTTATACAATGAATGTGTATATGTGACAATGTTGGCATGTCTTGTTGATGTTACTTGGTTAGCTAAATGTTTTCCGATGCAATTAATAAATCCGCGCCCGTTTTATATTGGATTCATTTCCACGGATTGCCTTTTTTCAAAACGGGATATTTACGTGTTTTTGGGGACATCGGGACACATAGGTCAAAAGCGAGACTGTCCCGCTCAAAACGGGACGTATGGTCGCGTTAAGTATGACTGACATTACTTTGACATTAACATTCCAATATTATTAATGCTAAGGGTCAATGGTTCGTATGCTTGGGAAATGTACATAAATTTGTACAAAAATTGCCTGAATTTGCAAGGTTAAGCTGCGCTTGCCCCGGTCAATTTGTGGATGGGTAACCGTTCATTACATGTCGAGACATCTCTGTGCCTCGGAGAGCATGTTAAGCCGTCGGTTCCGGGTGTCAAACGAATACCTTTGACAGTTTTTACGGGTAGTCAGAAGCCCGAAAGTCTGACAGCCGGTCTAATCTTGGGATATCGGTATTACCTAGTAACTGGGTTGCGGAGGTCTGATTTCGGTCGCTTCGAGTAAAATACTGGTAGTGAGCTACATCTGGTTAGACTGGAAGCTGACCCCAACATCATCATCATCTTCCTGCCCTTATCTCATGTTACTTGGGGTCAGCGCAACACGTTTTCTTCTTCCATTCTGTCCTGTCACCCGTCATGATATCACTGACTCCCTTCTTTTTCATATCATTCTTCACACAATCCATCCATCTTTTTTTTGGCCTCCCTCTTCACATTTATATTCATAACTCTTTTGGTCACATGTGTTTCATCTCTCCTCTTCACATGCCCATACCACGACAAACGGTTGGTTCGCTTTCAACTTATCTGTCACTGACGCTACTTTCAAACTTCCTCTTATATACTCATTCCTGACCTTATCCATTCTGGTCACTCCACACATCCATCTCAACATTCTCATCTCCGCTACATGCATATTTTTACATGTATAAATGATATGATGATGCCAACTATGTTGGGAAAAGGCTAGGCAAAACGAACAACACTGTTTAAAAAATTCTCATTGGTTTTGTGGGCGCAATTCTGGCCGTCGAGCGTGTAGTCTTGGGATTTTTAACTTCAACTTCAAAATTCATTTATTCAAAATAGACTAGAATTACTGAGTCCTTTTTAACGTTAAGGTTACATGAGACAGCCCCCAAAAGCGCCCGCCCCTCACCGTTTCCTAGTATTTTTGTTGTGAAGAAGAAACGTTGGTTGCCGGGAAGTGTTATTAATTAGGTTTTCGGTTGGGAAATACAAATAAATATCAGTACGGTCGCCTTCTATTACATGGAATTAAATACCATCATCAGTAAAGTATAAGTGTGTAAAAAAAAGTTCAACTATAAACAATGCTATGTTCTTTTTTTATGACGAGCACCTGTGTAACAAAAGATTCCCGACTCGATACCGTCAATCGAAACATAAGTCGAATAATTCATAAATCGAATAAACAGAATCGTTTAAAATTTATAACAACAACATTAACACTATATCTATGTCAATAAAATACGTTAAAAGTGCTTTAATGAGGGGCATCAAAGCCACCGTATTGGACCGTCTAAACGAGGCGGCAGTTTCGATTTGTATGCACTTCACACTTGAAGTGTGTGCACCACAGCTATCGGAACGAAACGGCTCAAGCACCAAATTATATTAAAACAATTAGTGCTTAAACCGACGTGTTATTAGTTTTAAATCGAGCGATGTGACAGATGATAGTGGTGTCTTATTAATTATTTGAGTTGATTGATATGACATGAATTGTATCAATCAATGAAAACGGTGAATGAAAGAAATGTTTAATATTATTGATTCCAGTTTAATAGCTTTACGTTTAGGTGCAGTACTTCATAACCGGGTTTTAGGTACTCTTTTATATTCACCGAAAAAATGGGCAACCATCAAGTATTAACCTCCCATTCATTAGGGCGATCGTCTTGTGGCGCGTCAAAACGACGTGTTGCGCGTCAAAAAGACGTGCTACGCCGTCAAATAGACGTCGAATTGACGTGGACAGTCGCGTCTCTTTGTGTGCCTACTATAGTGACAGGTCTTTTGTAAGCGTATGACTTGTGTGTTAATTGTGCCGATCGAATCGCTCTGACATTCTGATAATCGATAATATTTGACTAAATTGTTTATCGATTCGGGGAGTGGCTCTATTGTGGTGTAACTTGCTTTAACAGGCTAGCTAGCCACTGGTGTAAATTATTTACTAGATTGGTCTTGTAATGTTAGACCGACATTCCTGGCCATAGCTTCGTCTCAACTTAAAGGGACCTAGACTACATTGCTCGCAGAACGGATGGCCGATAGGGCCGAAAGGTTCTGGAGTGGCGACCGCGTACCGGAAGACGCAGCGTGGGTAGGCCCCCCACAAGGTGGACCGATGACCTGGTGAAGGTCTTGGGAATCCGCTGGATGCGAGAAGCACAGGACCGGTCGATGTGGCGATGCTTGGGGGAGGCTTATGTTCAGCAGTGGACGTTTTTCGGCTGAATGATGGTCATGGTGATGAGACTGCATGCACCTAGTGTTGACCTTTTTAAAGCACTAGTAATCTGGTCTACATAAAATAAAAACTTTTGACTTTGAGTAACATTGATTCATAGTTATTTGAGAATACTCTTGACAGTTCAGGTCCAGTTGAAAACCAGCGTCAGGCACTAGTTGTCTGGCATTTTTGCTGAACTGGGCCTTTTTGGAGCAGCCGTGAGGCTCACTTTCCTGCTAATTTCTTTTTTTTCTTCTTTATTTTATATTGTGTGCCTTTTTAGTCTGTGCTAAATAAATGTATTTTCTTTCTTTTCTTTCTTTCTTGAATTTCTTCCTTTCCCCTCAGAGAAAATAAAAGCACTTAATAATAAGTAACTGATTTTCAATTTCTAATCAAAACAAGTCTATAGCGTTCCATACACCTTTCAATCTTTCGTCATACAGTCGTGACGATTTCTAAAACCTGAGATAAATTGCTACGTGTATCGCCATACGTTTTCCTGCCATCAATCTCACGATATCGTTAATGAAAAATTGAGAAATTTCTAATTCAAAGCCAAGATCATTCTAATTGCCTATCGTCATCCATCTGCTAAAAAAAATATCTCTATCAAAGTGCCAGGATGATGAGACACCAGGGTTATTCCTCATGGGGAATGCGAAGGATTATCCGGACTCTTACCAGCTAAAAAGCCAAGGTGTTCCTTCACCTGACCCCGCATGCACCGCAACCCCGGCAAACCTTTAGCATGCTCAATGCTCAGCTGGTACAGTTTTGTGATACCAATATTGAAAATACGAATTTGTATACCTCTCTTGCAGAATAAATTCATTCATTCATTCATTGATGATATTCTCCCATTTAAAAAAAAAAAGAAAAAAGGATGATGTAGTATACGTTTATAAAAATATGAAAGTAGGTACTTTAAAACTCCGTTACGACATTCTGACCCTTTGTTTTTGCGTAAATAATTTACTTGTTTCAGCAATAATTTCGCACTTTCAAAGTTACTTAGTTCATTCACCTCGAAGGTTATTCAAATATTTAAGTGACTATGGTTTTCGTATACGTCATTATGGCTCGTTAGAACCAAATGGTTAATGTGTACTCTATAATAAGCGTAGCCAAATTATATATTGTATATAAATCTAATGTAATTAGTTGATTATATAATTAGGTACTCGGATAATGTTTGTAACGGTAAAATTCCATGAAGTATTTAAAATTTATACGGTTGAATGACACGTAGCAAAAATTTGCTAAAATTAACAGTGTCTTCAAAATAAATATTAGAAATTACTTGTAAATAGTTTTTGTACATAATTCTAAATTTTAATTTGTAGAAACCGAGTACAACAAATGTTTTAAAACTGACTTCTGTCTAATCGAGTAAAAGGGTATTATGCCTTCAAGTAGTCTACGCGATAAGACCAGAGTAAGACTAAATGAATAAATAAATATCGCTCAATATATTTTGTCATAGCGATTTGAAGATAATTTCAACAGCATGATTGTTTTCCAAAAAAAAAAGTTTTTGCATATAGTTGGCAACAATATTAGTGGTTTCTCTACCTAGCAGTCGGATGACGTGGTCGTGCCCTGAACTGGCGTTGACAATGACACGTGTCTCATTTACAAAAAAGAAGCAGGTATTCGAGTATGTGGCCTACCTTGACTTGACCACTCCTGAACTAATGGGGCTGGATCTGCTACTGATATTTTTAAGCTCAAAAAGCGTAAGCGACATTAGAGCTAGTGTTCCTTTATAGAGTATACTGTCGCAGTTTAAACCTACTTTTAAGGCGTTAACGTTCTGTAATGGCTGTCTACGAACTAATTTTTACGTACATACTACACATGTAACAACAACCTTCAATTACAACATGAACATCTGAATAGAAATAGCTAGTTAGAACCGTCTACAGTATTATCACTGAAGCCATCTTGTAATGGTCGTCTGACGTCAGACCTTCATCGCTGTAGTGTTTATAATATCCGTAATTTATTAGCAAAACGTTCTGACCTTGTTACTAGTTATATTTTCGACCCTAGCACGCAACAAATTGAATTGAAAATGGCAAGATTACGCCATTTTCTTGTAATTTGTTATTTAATAGCGGATTTTAACGTTTTTGTTGTAATAAATTATAGATTTTGATCAAATTTAATGTTGTTTCATTCAAGATCATATTTGAATGGTTATAATTATTTAATTTACGTAGTTGAACGTTTATTTACTAGATTTTTAATAATACATACAATTAGATATTATCGTTCTAAAGTTAAACATTCGTTTATTGTTATACAACTGAGAGATTAAAATGATTTCCGTAAATAAATACGATTATAAATATACAGAGTTTTATTAGACTTGCCAAGTACCTACAGCCAGTAAACTTGGCACTGATTGAAAAACTAATTGATATTTATAAAACAAAAACTTTAAGATATACTCAGAATTGTATGTTTACTCTTTTACAATTTGAAACTATTTTATACTACTCTGAAATATTCAATTAAATGAGATAAAATTTTTCTCCATCTACTTGTTTACCAACTAATGTAACTGACTGTACGATGATGATGTTACTAAATTCACACCCTAAGAGTCGATTTTGTATGGCGTGCGCTAGAAAGTATTCAGCTTTCTCCATTCAAAGTGTAAAATAATGCATTGTTGAGGAATTTTGGATATTCTAGATGAGTACAATTCTAAAAGATAATGGTAGTGCACTTATACACATTTTGATCAGTCATTGATAAACCCTACATTATTGATAATGAAGCTCTAAAAGTTTTGATCTTATTTTTAAGGAAGAAATAGTAAAGTATATAGGTACTTAGATTTAAAAACATACCGCAATACACCAAGATACGTGTAGAAACTTACCTGAAACAAAAAAATCAAAATTCTTATTAGGTTTTGTTACAGTTTATATTTATTAGTAGATACGTAGTAAAGAAAATTGTGTTAGGTTAAATTCTGATTACTAAAAACTACACAAAAGCTTGATCTTCACTACATAGTATAAAACAAAGTCGCTTCCCGCTGTCTGTCCATATGTATGCTTAGATCTTTAAAACTACGCAACGGATTTTAATGCGGTTTTTTTAATAGATAGAGTGATTCAAGAGGAAGGTTCTAAGCTATAAAACGTACTCGTGCGAAGCCGGGGCGGGTCGCTAGTTTATTATAATCAACCCTAATAGGAAACAAACCAGTTCTTCTCGTAATTCACACCTCTATTCATTACACTCTAAAAATAACCTTTCCTTCCCATCTTAAGAGCAGCAAAATGATTTAAGCAACAATAGATCACACACAAAAAAGTCGATCAAAGTATCGTACGTCGTTCATTCATGCCTCCCACACGGTAACGGTGAATTTTTTCATCGTGTTCTGACATACACCAACGCACACAAGTAATTCACTTATGACAACGATTAGCATATTGTATTTTGTACAAACTTTTTGTTTTGTTGTATTTGGTTGGATTGATTTATGTTGGGTCAAATAAGGTTGGTGTTTACTGTTTTTTTTAAGTATTAGACGCTTATACGTATTCTAAGTAGTTGCCAATTTACTGAGAAACTATCCTAGTAATTTTATTAATGCAAAAGTTTGAAATTTTCGATTGGATTTAAAAACACAATCATGAACCACGATTTATTGGCCTATTTTCACCAGTTGACACTTAAAAGCTGATCCATCATAGTGCCAACAAAAAAGTGTCACTTTAGCTTCAAGATTAAAAAAAAACTGTTATTCCACTGTTCTAATAACTTAAAAATTAAGACAGTTCGAAATTAACTACGAAATAAAAAAAAATATCACCGCTAGCAACCCTATTGAATTAGCACGAGATGTCATTGGCTTTGCGAAATATATTCGCCAAAGATGGCGTCTTTTAAATTTTTTAATCGAACTTATAATTTATGATCCTGACTGATTGGTATCTATGTATGGTCTAGGTATAAATATGTGATGAATTATGTATGTGCTCATGTAGTTACACCTATTTTGTCGTGACACTAAATTGATTTGCAAATTGTTGGCGATTTTTCTAACAAGTTTTTCATAAATTATCTTCAAGTGTTAAATAGTATGGCATAGTTCGTAGCTAAAAGCTAGTCGCCATGATGCAAGAAGCAAGAACACATATTACTATCTTAAAAAATCGAGAAGGAGAAAGGCTGTTTTAAAATGAGATGTAGCAAGAAACTTGCAGTATAGTCGCGGACTTAAAATGTTTATCAGATTTTAATTTCGCTTCCTTGTCACACTGTGCGCAATAAGGTTTAAGATGTCACATAGACTTACTCATACAAGACGTATTACTTTTAAAATTGTGAAGCGTCGATTATAGCAAAAAGGCTATTAACCACTTTTTGATGTTATGAACACTTTTATTAAAACTATTAAGCCTCTGAACAATAAGTTTTTTATTCATTATATTGCGACATTTGTCAAAAAATTCAATTACATATCCTCCATGAACCTTACAATGATAATAAAAAAAATGGGGTGCATGAAAAGAGCCTCCACGAGTGACGACACTTCAGTACGTCCCGCGCACCCTGAGCAGTCAGCCTCGCTACCATCCTTGCTGACTGGCTAATCTTTTCACCACGGCATGAACTATTGTCGTATAGCTCGTGCCGACACGATAGAAGAAGAAGAAGAACAAAAAAATATGTTTGCTCTGACAATTCTTTGCGAGCGACCTTATGAAAAAGTTATGTGCAAGCAATTATAAACCTAAGGGTGGTAAACATTTCAAGTCTGCGACTGTATCGATGTGATCGTGCAATGAATTAATCTGCCCATACCAAAGAATTTTAAAGTTCCATTAACCTAAGTTATTATCCCATATCCAGGCAAAGACCCTGTAGTAATGTGTCTTAAAAAATGTAATTAAAACACTTAACTATGGTGATGTAACCATACGATCATAATTACTCGTCCCGCGACAATATACTACAAAAACCTGGTCCTGATGAGACGACTTATAAAAAGGTTACTAGATTAACTAGTATGATCACTATACTAATGAAGACTCCATGTTAATTAATGGTTGACCATACAATAATAAGAGATCGATCTGGTAACACAAAAAGTAGTGAAGCCTCGTTATGAATAGGTTATACAAATGAGGTGGTGAGGCGAGAATTATTTTATAATTGTTATAGTGGACAGCAATTAATCTATTTGACAAGCGCGCTGGAGACCAATTCTGCTAAAAGAAATCATCATCATTATCATTTATTCGCAACCCAAGACTAAAAGATTTTGACATTATGAAAACTAGTAAAATAAGTAGACAGGTTACTTGACGGTAGCGACGCTGATGCCTAAACTAGGCCGAAACCTGTACTATAAATAACAGAAATCGCTGTTCAGGAAGGTGCAAAGTTTCACAATAGTTAGCACGATAAATGGTTAAATAATTGTTTAAAATCGCAATTGAACTGCAGCTGAACCAAAGCTTGATGACCGTTATTTCTATAAGAAAAAAAAAACAAGCGGCCTTGGTTCAGCTGCGGTTCAGTTGCGATTTTAAGTAGAATTGGCCTGATAGTGACATTATACGATATTAATATTTTTTCGATATGTCGAGAAGTAGACAGCAGTTGACGTTTGAAGAGGGTGACGAAGGAGATACAAAGCATTTCATATTTTTACTGGTATAATAAATTTACCATAGTCGAAGAACGTTTTTTGTCGAAGGCATTGCAGAAGTAGTTTCAAATTGTGGTGAAACCCTCCCCGAAATCAACTCAGTACCCACCCACGTTATGTTAGGAACCTACATCGGATATCTAGGTTATAGGATAGTCGAATTTGTCAATTTCAGAACCTCTTGCAACAGTTGCAACCAATTGTAACTCAACGTCTAATCCCTAAACGCATAGCAAAAGTAGACAGGAGCATTATACCAGCAACCACAAAAAAAAAACTAATTAAAAACCAGCACTACTATGAAATGTGGTTACAACAACCGCGGTACGCCCACGTGCCCACGCTGCGTTCCGTGTAAAATTCGAATACATTTGCAATGCTAAGCAGCCAGCGAATGACGTAGCAGGAAGCAAGTACCCACCTAAATATTACCATGTACGGAAGAATATATTAAATATCGTAGGCAGGTAACACTGCTTCTATATTTTTAATAAATGTTTTCTGTGTTTGGTGACATTTCTACGAGTCATGCATCTGAGTTGTTATTCAAAAAGAGCTCAAAATTAATTTGAAATCAGAAATACAGGCACGGGAATAATGTAACAAGTCGTATTAAAACACACTTTCATTTCTTTCTTGAAATTCCTTTAAAGAAATAGAATACACAATGACATCCATATTAGTTACCTATAATATAACAGACGCTTCGAATAAAAGAGGCAGCTTTTTAACGCTACGATTGACATAATTAATTTTCCATCAGCATTTCCAAACATATTTCAACGAGATCTTAATTTTCCAACAGCTTTTTCAAACATATTTCAACGAGATCTTAATTTTCCAACAGCTTTTTCAAACATATTTCAACGAGATCTTAATTTTCCAAAAGCTTTTTAAAACAACACGACAACTTATGTAAAGGTAGTCTTTTTACATAAGCCTCTAGTGCTCCTCACCTTTAGAATGTGTCCCAAATCAAGTCAACACAAAACGAAACCCAAACAGCACGCAACAAAACACGAATCATTCGACACAAAAAGTACCTAATTTGCATGATTCAAGTGGCACTTTTTCGTTTTAGACTGTCGATAGCACACAATTAGTGTCGGTCGAGTCAAAGTCGGCGATATCGATAAGGGAACGACATTCGGAGACAAAACGCGATCGTATCTTAAAACCATTGATTCATGTAGGGTTGGTTTTTTAGGGCCGCTGTGAAATATTAAGGAGAGAGGAGAGTTTTGATTGAGGAGTTAAAAATGATGATTTTTTTAAGAAGTTATTATTCTCATAATAATGATTGTTTATTGTTTACTCGCATGCATTTTTGCCCGACAATTTTCGGAGAGAAAAGGGTGCTTTTGTGACCGAATATAGTCGGGCAATCTCGAAAAAATGCACGCATGTAAAACCGTAAACAATTATTTAAATACAAACGTGTCTCACTAAAGTTATAGGTAAGTTGTAATACTAAAAATATTCTCATGTATTATTTGGTGAGTTAATAATTTTGATGGTAAAAATCTTTGTCAGTTTTCTGAAGTCAACTTTTGAACTACGAGATTTTATGAACACTTCCAAAGTTAAGCTGTTTTAGACGTTAGAATTGCTGATATCGTTTAAGAGGAAGATAACAAGCATAAGAAATTGGTTTCGAATTCCAGCTATGAATCGAAATTTATTAGATCGTGTTTCGAAATTGATTAATATGTGTATATCCAAAACTAACCTTTTCCTTTTACAAAATGATTGCGCAATAGGACCAAAGAATATTAATGTACAAACTTTTTTGGAAAGATTCATAAATGAATCGCTTTCATTTGTGACAAATGTTCAATTGGATAGGTACAATCTTTTGTACTCTTTGCCTTGGTCGAAGCAGTCAATTGGTGGCAAGCATGCATACTTAATGATATTGTGGTTTTTATCAAAGCGACGAAATTCCCGGAACAATAATACTGCTACTAGGTACAAATTGGGTTTTCCAGTAGGTACTGTAATAAATTAGTGTTTGTTTTTTTCCTGCCGGATAGGCTAATTGGGATAACTCAGTATTTTAATAATGTTGTTTTAAATTCGGCATTTTACCTCCCATATATTTGACACCACGCCCATCGAAAGTTAAATGAGCAATCGAATATCATACAAAACATTTCCATAAATGAAACTTAACTAAAATCTCTCCGACATTCACCCAAAAATCTAAAAAAAGAACGAATTCACACAATTAAAAATCCAAAAACAGTATTCTACACCTCTCAACCCTATCAATAAACAGTTTAAATGGTTTAATTCTTGCGCGCACGCACCTCGGCCATTGGTCGGCGGGGCGCGTCGCGATTGGCTGCGCGGGCGGCGGCGACTACAAAGCGCGGGAGAGGCGGGCTGTCCGCGGTACAGCGGCTGTACTGTCGGCTGTCCGAGACACTATGAATATGGATCGAGTGTATTTATGTGGTGGATAGCTGCGTTGTGGAAAATCGTTGGTAGGGCTGCAATGAATTGCTTGTTTAGTATCGTGGTTGGCTGATGTTTGGGTTTGTCGTGTCGTGACATGTCTGTTTGGGGATAGATGGCGATACGAGTTACGATATATGAACGTTCAATTTACAAGGATTTCAAAGACAGAACTTTCACCAAAAGAAAGAAAATAAATTTTTGTTTTGCTCTCGTACTTAACACAAATAAAAAAAATGTAACAAATATCAAAAATAAAACAAAAACAAGAGAGCTATACTAATCGGGCAAAACATGGAACTAATATTGGGGACATGATCCAAATTATTGCACACTAATACCTATATATGATAGTCGTTACGGGTAGTCAGCAGTCTGACAACCGATCTAACCTTAGGATATCAGCATTGCTCTATAACTGGGTTGTGGAGGTGTGATGGCAGTCGCTCCATGTAATACTGGTATTGTAATACTGGTATTCATCATCTACCAGATGGTTAGACTGGAAGCTGATCCCAACATAGTTGGTAAAAGTTTAGGCAGAACGGGGCCCAATTCTACTAACAGAAACTTTTATCAATTGCAATTGAATCGTTCATTCAGACAGTTTTCGATTACGAAAACTGTCTAAATGTTTGGTTTTGTTTTTGTTGTCAAACAATTTGATAGTTTTTGTAAACGAAAACTGTCTGAATAAACGATTCAGTTGCAATTGATAAAAGTTTCAGGGGCCTAATTCTCCTAAAATAAATTTTGATAAATCACAACCGAACCAAGGCCGAACCGTTCATTCAGACAGTTTTCAATTTCAAAAGCTATCAAATTGTTCGACACAAAAAACAAAATCAATCATTTTGAAAGTTTTCGAAAACAAAAACTGACTGACGGTTGTGGTTCGATTGCGTTTGGCAACAATTTATCTTAGGAGAATTGGGCCCCTGTTAGTAGAATTGGGCTCCAGAAATTATTGCTCGACGTGCACTGAGCTACTAACTACCTACCATTTAGTACTGTGGCTCTGTGGGTGATTTATCTGCAAAGATCCATATTAATGGAGTGTCTCCTAATTAATATGTATCTAGTCTGATTCACGTTCACAGCTACTTAAACACAATTATGCATTGGAATTATAATTTATGATTTGCAAAGTAATTGGTAATTAATCATGCAAATCTGGAGAGTTCAGTTATTATAATTTCTCAGAACTATTAATACTGAGAAGATGTTCTAGAAGCATTTAGAAGAGGCAGGAATCTGCATAGAAGTCTCTGTGCCGAGGAATCTAAAGAGGGATAGGTAAGTAGGTTTCAGTCTCTAAGGATTTACGTGGGTAAGACCCGAGAATATAGACTTCCAAAAAAGAATTCGTAAACCATTACATAGCCTGAAAAGTTTTGCAATACACAACTTCCATATCCATCCCTCCATATCGTCGCCGAGTGAAAACCTAACGTACATAAGAGAGCCTCTTTACGCGAGATTAGTTTGTAGGCACTGAAGTTAAGACTTAAGTGGGCATATGACATTCATAATAGATATAATTGACTGGCTTCGTCCGCGACTTCGTCCGCATGAAAGGCCACAGGAACTGTGCAATGACCAAAATGCATTCCCGAGCTTTGCCACCAGAGATGTGCTATGCAATGTTACTATGGATGCGTTTGATATCCACCAAACATATTCATTGGTCCACATAGCATAGCACTGGTGGAAACTGATTCAACTAAGCTACGTTTTTTTATATGGAAGGATGCGTGCTATGGATGGTTGCGAGTGGTGTAGCTATGTGCAGACCAGTGTACACAGTAGGCACGCGTTTGTCACCGAATCAGACACGCATTTTCATAGCACATCTTACTCGCTCCGCTACATAGCATAGCATCAGTGGAAACGGTCATAGTTTCGTAGCTTAGCTTTTACATTCTCGCAGCATAGCTGCATAGCACATCGCGAAGATATGGTCATCCTAGCCTTTCCCCAACTACGTTGGAATCAACTTCCAGCCTAACTAGATGCAGCAGAATATTAGTATTTTACACACGAAACAACTGCCTCCAGACCTCCGCAACCCAATAATTAAGGAGTCCCGATGTTCTAAGAGTAGACCCTATCATTATACCTACTAATTCTTGTCACACTCAAAGCGTAGAACCATCTGTGACGTAACACTTAACAGGAAGCTCTTCGCTATAATTTCCTGGAGTTTCTAAGCAATTAGTAATTAAGTATCTTAGCTTAGATAAGACTGATCTACAAACATGATCTAGTCGAGTGCATTTTGCTGTTGCCTGTAATTATAGCGGTGGGATTAATTGCAGATTGATCAATGAATTAAACATAATTCATTGATATGTACCTATTGCATGACTTTTCCCAGGTGTGGTCTTATTTCTATTGAATTTTGTATTCAATAGTATATTAATATTATCATTCCGTTTATTCATTTTATATACACATATTTTACATTTTTAAATATTTCATTATACATGATAAAAAAAAAACATTTAAAAATATAAAAATAGTAGCCCACCGGCATCGGGAACAGGGTGCAAGCTACCGGTGGGCAGGGCTCTAGAGAGAGGAACTTCCTAACAATACGTGCCGTGTCCGCTTTTTGAAACAAACCCTTGATCCAGCTGCCTAATTCGAGCCTCATCAGATGTTGGTCGAGGCTCTTGGCTATTACGCCATTGGCTGTAACGACTATCGGCACAATGACTGCTGAGTCAATATCCCACATGTCGACAACCTAGTGTGCCAAATCAATATATTTGATATGGCACACGATATTATCATAATTATTATTGCCTTTCTATTCATATTTTATACAAATACAAATTACATTTTTAAATACATTTTCTACCTGCCCTTATCGCAAGTTACTCGGGGTCGGTGCCAAATGTTTTCTTATTCCATTCTTCCCTATTATCCGTCCCGCTATCATTTACTTCCTTTTCATTCATATCATCTCTCACACAATCCCTCCATATTTTCTGTAGTCTCCCTCTTCCTCTCTATCCATCAATATTTATATTCATCATTTTCTTAGTCACATGCAATTCGTTCTTCACATTTTCAAAAGACATGTCTTCTAAAAATATATATACATTTAAAAATATAAAACGTAGTAACCCACCAGCATCGGGAACAGGGTCCAATCTACCGGTGGTCAGAGGTCCAGAAGAAGGGGAAGATTCTGACTATGTGCTATAATAACATGAACCAACAGAATATTCTACCTAGCTTATGTTAGGGTCGGGTTTCAGTTTAACCAGATGCTGCTGAATACTATTTTACATGGAGCGACTGCCATTACACCTCCGCAACCCATTTACTGGGCGATGCCGATATCCTAAGATTAGACTAGTTGTTAAACTTTCGGGTTTCTGACTACCCGTAAAGACGGTCATAGGATATTTGTATCACACCCGGGACCGACGGTTTAACGTACTCTCTGTTAAACCGTCGGTCCCGGATGTGATACGGCACGGTATAGACTTGTTAGATAATCAAATCATCCGATGATATGGACTTTGAAGAGGGTATGTCTATGTCCAGCAGTAGATTATATATTATATATTCTGACTGTGCAAAAACGTATTAATTGCCTTAGAGTTACTTTCTTTACATTAAAATTACTTAAAACATCTCTAACTTTATCATTAAGCGAATTCGGTCTCTAAACTTTTTAAATAGCTTTTACGGCAACTGGGAACTGGAAACCGCAGATCCCGTTTGCACGTTAGCGGATATCAATGGTGATAATGACAAGATTATTGAACACATAAATTTCATATTTCTGGGTCACATTTAGATTTTTTGGTCTACTTATTGAAATAATACCTTTTTAAACATTTTAGATTCTTTTTTTTATCCTAGTTTCATTATTAACTAATACAGGGAGGTACCAGGAAACCATAAAACCAGAAGGAAAATCCTGTCTCATGGCTGGTACGAGCAGCAGGACGTGACTCATGCGCCGCTGTAGGTAGCCGACGTGCAATGTTAATACAACGGCCAGTATTCATATTTAATTGTGCAACTGACAAGAGTGACGGATGGTTGGAACTTGCGATGCGTTTTGTTTGATGTTCTTATTTAAAATAGGTGATAAATAGGTAATGAAAATGATAAGAATTTAACCGTGGCTGTGTGATGCCTGGAAGTGTTTAGACCACCTTCCAGTGTTCCCTTGAGTATCATAGAAGAATTATTAGATCCGTATCAATAAACGACTCTCATTGCAGTGCTCCCTCTTAACTTTCGTTTCTATATGACTTAAAAGACAGATAAAAAAAAGTTGTCAAATGAAATTCTACTCTATGGCAGCGCCTTTTGGAAGCCAGTTCCCGGGCCGCCATATTAAGATCTGTGTATTTAATACTGACCTAAGAGAAGTACCTCTGTTTAAAGGATAGACAGTTTCATCCTAAGATCTGGCTGCTAATAACAGTAGCACTAATACACTGATTAAGAACCGCAAATCTTTATTTGGGAGCTGAACGTGTGTGAATCCAAAACTATTAAAAAGTCTCTAGTTTCTGAGGTATTTAGGGGTCAGGTTTTAAGACTTTTAAGCCATGTATTCGTACACACAACACTTAGAAGTGTTCCTGAAACATTGCGGTACGTGCAGTTTTTGATGGGAACTGTTCCGAGACTGTAGTATATAGATGCATTTATGTGGTGTTTCAGGAATTACTGGCAACTTATAACCGAAACATTGTTTACAAGTGGATACGTGGCTTTATCATTACTACACTGAGAAGTAAATCCGGATCACCAACATAAACCTCAATATCTCAGAAACTAAGAATGATAGCTTATTTAATCAGCAAGCATTTTATAGACTATTTAAGAAGTTTGTTTTATTTTAGTAGTATTAAATAGTTTATAAATTACTTTTTATTTGAATAAGCTACTATTCTTAATTTATGTTGGTGCCCCGGATTCATTGCTCCCGAGTGAAGATGATGCTGAATACCAGTATTTTACTGCAGCGTTTTCTGTCACATCTCTGCAGCCAAGCAAAAAAGTACCGTTACAGGTGAGTAAGGAACTATTTTAGGGAATGAGTAAGTGTCCACCCATCAGTGGATTGTGCCAAGCCGCCTGCCAAGTGTGCCAGATAGTTCACTGTAATCGACTATGGAGGTCTTGTGTTGGGTATGTAGTATGTACCCAAGGTGTACAGTCTGATACAGGTATCTGCTTGTGTATTTTCAGATGGGTCCTAGGAAAAGTTGGAATAGGTGACCCATTCCAACTTTTCCTTCATCAAATCATTCATCAGAATTTAAATAACTACTTGTAATAACGGTTAAGGTAAACATCATGGAGAAACCTACAGAATAGGGAGAGAGAACATCGAGAATAAACTAGAGTCTTGATTAAAAATATTATCTAATCCTTCTATAGATTCTACATAGATCCTATCTTTTTCTTAATCTATTTCGAAGGTTTTATTACTTCTGAAAATCATGTCATCATCTGCCTAGCCTTTTCCCAACTATGTTGGGGTCGGCTTCCAGTCGAACCGGATGCAGCTGAATATCAGTATTTTACATGGAGCGACTGCCTATCAGACCTCCACAACCCAGTAACTGGGTAATACGATACTCTTGGTAAGACTGGTTGTCAGACTTTCTGGCTTCTGACCAACAGTAACGACTGTCAAAGATCTACAAATGACAGCCGGGACCAACGGCTTTACGTGCTTTCCGAGGCACGGAGGAAACTCGCTATGGTAAATGGTCACCCATCCACAGACCAACCTCGGCAAGCGTGGCTTAACCCGGAAGATCGGTCTATGCGGCTGTAATTATTTAGCCACGAGCTCCTCCGACTTCTGAAAATCATGTGCGGATTAGAATTTAATTATCATTTGCGATACCTAGTGGTGAAGGAAACCTGCACAAAGGAGACATCATCGAAAATAAAAGTTTTCGACGGTGTGTGTAGTCCACTAGTCCGCCATCTTTTTCTTATCGTGTCAATGGTTCATTAAATAGTTTTTGATTAGTATGTGGCCACACTTGCCTAAACACTTTTCATTCTGAGAAGAGGCGCAAATGCCCAGAAGCGGGACAATAATGGGCTGATAATTTTATAACTTTTGAAAGTTCATATACCGATATGGAAATCAAGCCATTATTTGAAATGGTTCAGTGCAACATTGATCTCAAAGCACTGCTCACCTTCCCATCATACATCTTCTTCGAGAAGTATACTTATAGAAGAGATAGAGCAAAATATCGAAACAAGTGACCACCCAACAGAAAACATATCAAATCCAGTTCTGAACTGATTGATACGTCTATTAAATTCGAACCATAGAGAACTGGATGAATGAAACTGAATGAAGTGATAGATGAATAAAGGTTATCTGTGCGACATCAGTGTCGCTTTACACTGATTGAACATCTAAATTGCCTGCACAACGTTGCGTGAACGACTAACTTAGGTATTAAGCACAGATAATGTATAGCTTATGGCAAATATTATTGTATTGCACAACCATTTCGCTCAGCATACATTTTATATGGTCAGTTTCACACAACGCTATGCTATAAAGTACTCACTTTTACCTTTTCCGTCACCCGATAGATCGCCGTCAAATAACTTGGTATACATCACTCCCAAACTGAATTTCGACAAATCGTTCTACGACAAGATTTTACTTCGACACTATGGAACTCCGACGTTACGCTACTCCGATAATTATGGAAATTCGACAACTAATTTGGGGCACCCCGACACGGATAGGCTAGGTTCGAAGGGGATGACGGGGCTAGAGTGACCGAGCAAAGCGAGCGAACGAAGCCCCCGTCATCCCCTTCGTGTTAGGTTACTTTAAACCCCAGCGTCGAAGTTCCATAATTGTCGGAGTAACGTAATATCGGAGTTCCATATGTCGAAGTAAAATCTTCTCGTAGAATGAGTTGTCGAAATTCAGTTTGGTAGTCGGCGCGTCAATGACATAGGTATACCTACAAGGTTAGCCGGAAAGGGGGTACTTATCTGAAAGGGTGTTAAAGTAGTCGTAATAATGAATAACTTTTGTTCAACAACTTTTTCCAAAAGTCAATGGTTTAAGAGAAATAACTGTTCCAAGATTTTATAAAAAATACGCTAAAATCTGTCTATCCTCAACTATGATCAGCTGTTTACATTTTAGGTCTTATTTGGGGTAATGGATTAGAAGCTTCATTATCTGAATTTGTAACTATTAAAGGAATGAAGAGTTTTTGAAAATAACTAAAAATGAAATCATTTTGTAAGGAAATAAAAATGATAAGATTTTGAAATATTAACTCTTGCTTTAAAACAGTCATCTCAGTGATACTTTCAGTGACCCACGGGTTAGTAGTATGTCCCTTCCAACTAACCTTGTATATTATCTACTTCTGTTTGTATTTGCTTAGATCTAAATGGTTCTTATTGGTGTGTGATTACGGTCCTCTCAAAACGCCTAAACTTTTAGGGGTAGTTCAGAATGTGTGGTTATAATTTCAGAGTTTCGGTCTACCAAGTCAACACAATCACATCAATAATTCAGCCCTCATCAAGCTGTCTCCCTCCTAATCCCTCGCCAGCAACGCAACGCCCGAAGCCGACGTCCGAGTCCCACTAGGGGTCGCCCTTAGTGCTGTTGTTGCTAGTAGTCATGATGTTAATGTAGTATAACTAGTTAGCTTAAGTATTTTACTTCCCCGTCATTGGCTGGAGACCCTTCAGGTCTCGCCAATAACTGCCCGGTTACGTAAAAACGGTCTGCAAGGACCATCTACAAGAAGACAAATAGAAAAGAAATAAAAAGTCAACACATGGAGGAAAACAATTTTCCTATATTGACTCCTCCTGTTCGCAGAAGAATGAGTGACTCGACTATAGAAGTATGAGTTTTCCTTTATATTCTTTAGGTACAATAAGTTGTTTGTTGTCGCGTGCTAGGTCCTATTGTGATAGACCTATCTATGGCCATTCAAGAAAATATAGGTAAGAAAGATCGTGACTGTCGCCTGGAGTTACCTCATTAATAGTTTCTGTCTACCCGCAAAGCAATCGCCTTATGAATATAGATATTTATTAAACGTTATAGGTTATAGCTATAGAACTACGCATAGACATAAAAACATATAACATTCCCCTAAACAATCCTAAACTGCGTGATTAAAAAATATGTGACGCCATATATTATTCTAACCAACTGTTTATATTAGTATTTATAAATAAACGATGAGCGAATGACATAAACCAAACACATAAATACAACCATAAAACAACCCTAATACGGCGTCACATTTCGGCATTCTTTCAATACAATTTCCCTATGAATTTAATTAGCTTTTTATCTTCCCAGAAATCTATGACACCGCCATTACATACGTCAATTGTCACCATAAACTGCCGACAGGAGCCGAAGACGGCCGAATATAGACGAACCGAATCAAGTATGGCCGCACGCATTCCGATTGCATCTAATAACCTCAAAATCGAATGCAAAATGGCGTATTGAATAAATGACGCCGCTCCGTTTAGCATTCCGACATGCCATATGTGTGTACGCATTTTCATTTGGGGCCATTGTCTTGGCAGATATTAGTATTGATTTCAATAAATAAATTAATCGTATGCCTTCGCGAATAGCATTGGTTTGGCACGCGACGCAGGACAAACGATGAATCGATAAGTTCTCGATTGTGTGGCTATGGTCCGTCTGGTTATTACTGATTTTATAACGTTTGACTCATGTAGCGTACGTGAGTCCGGCCGTTAACATCTATGTAATTTTCATTGTTAACAAACTCAGCAAATAGCTTGCAATTGTCTACTTAGTTACATGCGTGCAGATCACACACGATCTGTTCATGCGAAAAAATCTTTTTTCACGTTCACTTTGGCCTCTTACCAAACAACCTTAACTTAAGATTCATGTTGAGCCCCTTGATCGCAATGATACATCGTTGTTAATTATTTTATTAAGGATATCAAGGCTGGACTAGAGTTAATTGCTGCAGGACAATGTCAAAGACCATCACTACAATTCTGTACATCACTATCATTTTCTCTGACTAACTGCCTCCTTGAAACCTTCCAGTTGCTATAAGTAGCAGCTCGAAGGTTTCAAGGAGGCAGTAACTACGTGACTACGTTCTCTTTTATTATACTTACTTAACTAAAAACTACGTTAAGCTCTCGCAAACCATTAACTTTCAATAAGTATAATATACCTCTATGGCTGAGCAAATTACAAACTTAAGCAAATTGACAGTTTATCTAAATGTCGTTGTTAACTCAATCATAGGTGCAACTGTGCAAAGCGAAGGAGAAAAAGATCACGAGACAAGATGTCTGGCGACGTTGGTCGACTTCACACGACATTGCCCGACTTCGCCCGACATTTCTAGCATCACGTATCAGGGGATATTTGTCCCCTAGTGAATACCAGGCTTTACCTTCACTGCTACCAACCGAAACCGTGTATAAAAATCGAAATAATCCCAATAAACATCACAATAGGTACTAATAATTTTAAGAGTGGTTGTAACAAGTGATACGGTTAGTACTTTAGTACAACCTACTTGTTGCCACTTGAGCACTAGGTCAAGACCACTTGATCTGCGCGACTTATCTACTGAATCCTTTGCAAACACCTACGATATGTCAGCACTTAGGAATAAATGCCAAGTAGGAATTTTCCTGTATTATATCTTTATTGAATTATAAACGAAAATTCATAAAGTAAAGACAGTGTCATGCTCAGTGTGCCAGTAATTAATATGTTGTCTGGTGACTTAGAAAAAAGAAGACTTAGAGAAGATCAAGTCATGTATGGGGATCCGGCACTTTTTTTTTTTTTTCAATTCTTAATTAAGCCCGGCGGCGTATTTGACCCTAGACGCACCTCAATCACTACCTAGGTAAGTGTAGATAGGGTCTAAAACGGAACACACGAATCTAAGTAGCAAAGATAAAGGACTCCCCTGTACCCCTCTGGCTCTCACAGGCCGTAAAGATCCTATGACCAAGCGAAAAACAATGAACAATATTATAGCTGTGTTCGTGGGAGTAGAAAATCAAAATAGGAAAAAAAACATTATCTAGGTCTGATCATTGAGATCAAGTATTTTTTTGACGCAAGGAAAAGTCGATTTAAATATTCAAGATTAGAACACAGAATAGGAGGATTGAAACTCTAGACTATCCGAATGAAGTTAATTTTGACGTAGAGTTGTCTCAAATCATTTCAAACAGTCGAAAAAGTATACACGGATTGAATAACTGGTCATTTAGAAAAATAATTTGACATTAAAATACATCCAATCCAAGATAATTTTGTAAATCGCAGTTATATCATCCCCCTACAGCAATCATATACGAATTTGTCAAAAACGACATCGCCAGAGACCACACAAGTTATCTTTAAAAAAACAACAAAAAAGTCAAACAGCCGTTTCGCATTCAGCCCGCAATGACAGCTGTCAATTGCAATTTTAACATCGAATATTGGCGGGAATGCGGAAACTTACTTATTGGATTTATTGAGTTTCGTAAAGTTTTACTTTTAAGAGTTTAAAATAAACTCCGCGAGATCAAAAGATGGAGGCTGTCACCTTTTCGAGAGAAAACACGAATGTTCATGTGTAATAAAATGATGGACGAAAATGTATTAAATACATTTACTTGAGAAGTAAAAGCAATGGTTTCCTTTCAAGATAAGGCTTTTCAGTGTGAAAAATGGTTGTATTTGTAGGAAATGAATGGCTACCCTGGGAACAAACTGTTTCTAACAGATAACCCCATTGACACTGGCTGTCAAGAAATTAGAAGCGATAGTGTTGATACTTGATACCGATAGGCGGAGTTGTTGGTTTATTTCTATAAAATAAAATATATTCTATAATAGTAAAAAAAATGAATTTGGGAAGTCGTTTAGCAAAAAGTTGTCAAGGTACGATTCGATCGATTGAGAACCATAGATCTCTCTATAGTACGTGGTGTCCGATATTGATTACAAAATGATGTTGTTTTTTCAGAATAACATGTGAACGAAACCGAGGGCAAAGCTTGCCTTAAAAAAGAAGGTTTTACATTTTAAACATATTTTTCTACTTACCTACTTTATTACTCGAAACCCATAAGATATATTAACATGATCACATCATACAAATATTCATAAGTACATACGGTGCTTATGAATATTACCAAAGTACCAAACAAATGAATATCAATACACCTTCTACCTACTTGTTACTAAGAAGCATAGTCGCTAATACAATCTACATCTGTCCAAAAATTTGCATATAACTAACATACCTACCTACCATAAATCACTAAACTAAATTAATATTTACCGATTACTCGATCTCTCGATTGTGGAGAATCGATTAATTCGTAATAACAATTTGTCGTCGCAAGTCATATCTATCGAGCGTTCGCCTACTTACAATAAAATAATGTATTCGTCTCTCGATCCTACGTAGCGGCGCTGCGTAGGCGCATGCTGTGATTGACACGTCTTGATACTTGAACTGTCAAATTTAACATGTGTTTAAATTGACAGTGATGGGTATACGATGGCCATGGTAAAAAGTGGTTTAGTTGATTAAAATGTTTTGGTGTTTTATTTGCACGTGTGCCATGAACTAGAAAAACGTTCGTAATTCTTTGAACACCATTATTCAGAAGTCCAAAAGAGTCATAGTGAGTGAAGTAGAGAAATAAACTACATAAATATTATTGCCTGTATAAGTTAACTGTTGGCTTGGGTCACTACGAATTCGGCGAGTCTTTTTTTAAGATGCACTATGTGACACAGTTGCTGAGGGAGGGTATTATTCGTATGTTGTATGGTAAGAGATCTAGCTTATTGCCTACAACATACATAGAAACACACTGTCATTTAAAAAAAAAGAAGATACGATCAAAACTATATTTCCGTAAATAACGAAACGCAATCAAAACTTGGTAAGCGGCATTTATATAGTTTCATACAAACTACATACTATAGTCAACTATAGTAGGACCGAGTGTCGTGACCCTATTGCGTGTGTGAGTCATGTTCGCGGCGCGTGCGCAACACTTTGAGGTTTTAAATTTCGAATATTCGAATTTGCATTAAGTTGGAACGATAAGGCACGCAGTGATTGTATTAGATTATAATGTACATGGCAACGAAATATGGGCACCATGAATCAGAAGCCAAAATACACGTGTTTGTTGAAATAATCAAGAGCTTTTAGTTTTGACCTGATTTGAATTTTTCTAAGGGTAAGAAAAATAGGTTTAGTCAAGAGACTCCATGTTCTTTGACAGATGAAAAAGTTGGAAAAGCTGTGAAAAAAAAACCTAGATTTACTATACTTACCGATAGCTTCATGCTACCTATACATTCACCAATTCCGTGTGTTAGTAAAACCTTGCTTCGTAAAAATGTCTGGAGGTTTTAAACAATCCAAATAAATTCACTCTTGACTTGCACTGAATTCAAATTTCGAACCAACTTCCTCGAAAAAGGAAAGAGATAGACAAATAAATTCAGATACTCTTGATTCTAAATTCGTAGCACTTAATTCAAACAAGTCAAAGTTGCCAAATGAAAAAAAAAACGAATGATTCTCGACAACGCCTATTACATGTTTCTAATATTTCTATCACTTTCATTGACCAAAAATGCGTGGCAGAAATGAAAGGTATATTCGGCAGTGGCTGGAATTAGGCTAACGATGATGCTGAAGATGAATCTTTTGCACTTTGAATTGGGGCACACGAAAACAGCCTACACGCACGATACTTAAGTTTGTCCGGCGAACCCTGGGCAGTCAGCCTCGACACTTTGATGCCAAACCATAAACAATTCTAGTAGGTGTTGACACAAGAGAAGAAGAAATATCTAACATTTAATTCAAATTTTCATAAATAATAGAGGTGCTACAGAGTAACGAGTCTATTATACGCGGCGTGGGCTCAATAAGTGTTCGACGCTAGTTATTTCAGTAATTACATAGTACTAATTGAAGCCTAGTTAGACTGGTTATTGTATACATTTGAATAATTTGACAATCTCATTTAGTTATATTTTTGACGGTTCAAGGATGGTTTGTGATGTCATAATTCATGGCTATCGTTATCAGCCCTTTGAAATGCGTTCACTCGGCTTTCATTAAGTAGATACACCTAAATATTATACTGCGGCCTCACATTGGTCATATTTCGTCCAATGGTCTTGGAGCCAATACACCAATGTGTGGATGGATCTCCAACGATACTTGGACAGTGATGTGAACAGTTGGATTCAAAATTTCCCATTGAATCTTGGAGCCAAGCTTGGACTTAAAATTGAGTCCGATGTGGCCGCGGAATTAGAATCTTACACGGAAGACAGAATAGCAATTACTCAAACGCTACTCAATTTTAAGTTGTCGTTGATTTCGTGCTGTCACTGTCACTTCGCCTTAATGTGACAGTGATAGCACAAGACCTAACAATTAAAATTGAGTAGCGTTTGTGTATTTGAGCATTAAGTTTTCTAAAAATGAGTGTATTTAATGGCTTCTTAAAGCAAAATTAATGTTTCACGACCAAAGGTTTGTTTACTTTTTTTATAAAATTCTTCTTCTTTTGTATTAGCGCGATCTATAACAGAATAGCTCATACCGTGGTGAAAAGATTAGCCAATCAGTAGGGTTGGTAGCGGGGCTGACTGTCTAGGGTCTGCCGGATGACCCGATTATAATTGTTAAATTCTTATTAGCAATTGGATGACCGGCTGTTAGACTTTTCGGGTGTAATATGCATTATTTTATTTTTCTTAGATGGGAAAATGCTGGGAGAGAAACACTGCAAAAACCTAAAAAAAAAATATCATCCATGATTAAAATTTTAAAAAATGGTTTATCATCCATATATCACGGATGGTAAACTTAACTATACTTAATAAACGGTACACGTATTCGCAAATTCTAATTACCTCAACCCAAACCTCAGGGTCACCACTCCATTTTTGACCGCGGCAAATGTTGCTTAACCTCAGTAAATCATTCCTATATAGCAACAAGTCTTATAAATACAGCTGGGAAGCGTCAAAATTGTCTATCTAAATGTTTAATAATTTTAATTGTTTTTAACTAATAGTTAGTATGTGGGTTCAACCGACAGATATCATCATAATTAAAGAAGTTCGTTTTGGAGGTCAGGTTTTGAAAGTGAAGATAAATGCTTTAAGGCTGCAAACACATTGAGCGTATTTTACGCGGCCGTTTTACTCGCGTTACTCGTTTGCATCGCGCTACATACAAGTACTCCTGCGCGGCCTTACCACGCGTATCGTACGTCGCTACGTCGAGCGTAATTTATTTATTTATTTGGCTCTTCAACAATGAGTACACTATTACTTAACAATTAGTACATTAGTACTTAACTTAAGTCTAAGCGCCCCATTACTTAAAGAAGAGCACTACATGCACTATAATATGCGCAAATATTATAAACTAGAAGAGAATACACTATGCTTCGTGGATTAAATTAGACAAGATTAGATTAAATTAGAATAAAATAAATTTTGTATTTTACATTGGTTAAGATTATAGTTTTTAAGTTATTAGATTAACAAAATATTAATAACATAAATATGACATATATATTTTAGTGAGACCCATCAAATGGCCAGCACGGCTTTTTTTAGGGCAGGTACTGATAAGTGAAATAGGTCGATGTCCATTTCATGCTCTTTGTATGTAGCATACATTCTTGATAGCGGACAGTGTTGCCTTAAATTGGTATGACTTCTTGGCATGCAGAAAAGCTTCCTATTAGAACTCCTTGGCAGACTACGTGGCACATGGAATGACACCCTACTGAGCAAATCGGGACAATTCAGAGAGCCTGTTACTAGTTTCCCAAGGAAGACCAAATCCAACATATCCCTACGCTTCTCCAGCGACACCATTTTAAAATACTTTAGTCTTTCTTGGTATGAGTTGAGTTTTTTGGCCATGTTACTGTTATAGGCTAGATGCCATAAGAACCGTTTTTGCAATCGTTCGATGCGCTTGATGTGCACATTATACTCAGGTGACCAGACCATACTGCAATACTCCAGATGGCTTCTAACTAGTGAGTTGTACATAATTTTTTTTAAATTAGAATTTTTGAAATTTTTACACTCTCTCATAACGAAGCCAAGTATCTTTGATGTTTTTAATATAATATTGTCAATATGTTCCACAAAACTGTGCTTTTTATCAAACTGAACTCCTAGATCACGTATGGTTTCGACTTCCTCAAGCTGTTCACCATTCAATGTATAAACTGAGCGCACGATATTCTTTTTTTTCGTAAATTTGATATGCTTGCATTTATTTACATTCAGAGACATTTTGTTGTGCTCACACCACTTAGTCAGCTGATCCAAGTCGCTAATAATAAGTAATAGGCCATAGAAGTACTGCGCGCATCTTGCGTTCCATCGATTTAAGTAAATTATATGCGACATATTTTCAGCGGGTGCACTTAAGCGTATCTAAGCAGTACCTACGCGTGGCGCAAGATACGCTAAGTGTGTTTTGGCCCTTACATTACCTTACGTTTTCAGATAGGTACCTATGACCTAATATGTCAGGGTCTGCGATGTTTTACAGGTCTTATTTATTTAAACTTTGTGCAACAGTCGTACATAGACGAATGCCTTAGGCATTCTCTACCAGTCAACGCTAGGGTGATGCAGAGATGACAAGGCCAGTGCAATGATGTTTAATAGCAAGAGATAATAAAAAAACTGTGAAAATTAATCTACTTTTACATTTACTTAGGCATGAAGGAAACCAATGATAATAAGTATTACAAGCATTGGACACAACATGACAAAGTAAAGGATTATGCGTAGAGAACAATAGATTCGGGAAATAGATTGCAGAAGTTTTTTTTTATTTTTTTTTATTTTGTTTATTTAGAAGTTTGTTTGCCAAGTAACCCAAAAAATACAGCCCATAATAAAAAAATATATATTTAAAGTCCGACTTGCGGAATATTTAGTCCAGGGCTAACCAAATAAATCACCGTCTGCGGCCATACAAATTTCACTAGCCTGGGCGTATTGTTCAGTTAGCCTGGGCGTACTGTTTCGTTAGCCTGGGCTAAC
Organism: Amphipyra tragopoginis; assembly: GCA_905220435.1. Classification (NCBI taxonomy): domain Eukaryota; kingdom Metazoa; phylum Arthropoda; class Insecta; order Lepidoptera; family Noctuidae; genus Amphipyra; species Amphipyra tragopoginis. The sequence continues at coordinate 12,510,205 of HG992011.1, forward strand.
TTCAAAATGAGTCAATATTCGGCATGTTGGCCTTAGAATGTTTTTATGACATAACGTCCGATCGTAAGATCCTTACCGTTAAAACGACCCCTATCGCTGAAGTGATAAGGTCCAGAAAGATCTGAAATTCGCAATAATCGGGTCAATTTTGGTCGTGTCGCTGAATTAAAGAATAATAACGTAAAAAAAATGAAGGCCCTATTACGCAACATCGCTCGTTTAGCTCAGGGCTAAAGTGATAGCCCAGTGAAGTTTGTATGGCGATGAGAGAGATTGCGCAAGTCGGCCTAAGCTTATTAGCGTTGTACCCACATACACGTGATATAACAAACAATAATTAAACTTGTTTATAAGTAGGAAATCACATATGCGCAGAAACAATTTTCCCAATGGGCCACCTCCCATAACGTTGAGACCGTTTTAAGATTTTCTTTATAGCTGCATCAATTTACCAACGTTCACCTCAACTATACTAAAATCACCCTTATTCCTACTTGGATAAGAATCAGTATACCCGCAAATAGAAGTTGGTAAGTTGTTTATCAGATGTGACAAACGGAATTAATTGTATTATTATAGTTGACGCGTGTAGAATGCTAATAATTGTTGGTCGGTTCGCTTTTTGTTCGTGTTTCCTGGAATAGTTTCGTGTTATTCCGTGAGTGTTCGGCCATCGTTCGGAGAATTCGGCACGGCATGAATATGTCTAGGCTCTGAGTTAACGCGAAACGCTATCGAACTATATCTGTTACTAGTGTGATTTTGGGAGTTCAAATTTTGAATTGTCACGTTTGATTCATTGAAGTGACCGAAGGTACTTGAATTAACATCTAAATGCTTCATGTTACGACTGACTTTTGGTCGCACAATATTTTGATCGATGATCCTTTTCTAGGACAACTAACATCTTTACCAATGCAGTCTCTCAAAGTGACTTTAATTCCTGATTTTGATAAAGTAATGTATGTACTCGAGGTCGCTCGCAACTTCGGCTGCGTGGATGTCATTTATCGCGAAGACATTTCGCGGTTTTCGGAATAAAAGTAGCGTATGTCCTTCTTCGTGTTCTAGACTATCTCTGTACCAAGTTTCATCAAAATCGGTTCAGCGGTTTAGGCGTGAAAGCGCAACAAACATACAGAAAGAGTTATTTTCGCATTTATAACATTAGTAGGGATTCGGTAGAGATACGTTAGACTCAGTGGAATGGTTCTAACACAACATCACAATAATTAGTAGGCAGTCATTTTGTCTATTATTATCATCTGCTCTATTAATACGATCGAGTTTCGTTTACCATCACAAACCAGAAACTAAGCTACGGTTTTTTCTATCATAATCAATCTAAAAACTGCGATACTGATGCCATTTCTGTTGTGTACAAACTAAACTTAATTTAAAATATTGCCATCTCTTTTACTCTGATAAAATAAGAAAGAGATGCACGTAAATAAGAGCTGTCAAATTTAGACGAAACTTCAGAACCTTAGAATAAGTACTAAAGCATAGAAGGAGCGCTACTTGGCATAAACGAATCAAAATATAGCCATGCTATTTACTCATATGGCGGACTCGCTGTTGTCAGAGCGGGAAAAATAAACTTTTGACAGGCCGTAAAAATTAATTTTGTAACCTTTTGTACAGAGACTAGGGATGAGGGTATTCACACTATTAGACTATAGCTATCGATAAAATAAAGTCATCGTATAATGTATATTACGAAATATCTGAAGTAGTATTGTAAGACCGAAAGAAGGTGACTATGATTGTGTTAACCAAATAACAGCCATGCCGGATATTGCCATAGTACATATAAATACTTACTTCTTAGAAAGTTATAATGACAAAAGTAAAGTTATAATATCATTATTATTCAGCCGAAAGATGCCCACTGCTGGACATAGGCCTCTCCCGAGCATCATCACTTCGACTGGTCCTGTTACTATCGCTATCAATAAATAAAGTCATCGTTTTAAGTATAAATGTCTATTATTTAATTTGCAATTACTAAAAGCTTCACAAAAGTTCAATACATTATTATTGAGTATTCCTTGTAATGTACTTAGACATGCACGTTTTTTTCTGTCACTAGAACGGCGCCACGTGGTCTCAGGTAAGTTGTCAATTTCGAGGCGCTGGAAATTTTAAACAAAATAATGTTTGTTTTATATATAATAACTAGCGACCCGCCCCGGCTTTGCACGTGTACGTTTTATAGCTTAAAACCTTCCTCTAGAATCACTCTATCTATAAAAAAAACTGCATCCCTAAAAATACAAGATTTTAAAGATAATTACGGTAAAGAGGTGTAAAAGTTAGTGGCACCAAATGCAAATTGATTGAGAAGTAAGTTAATCATCGTTTATTTAATACGTTAATTTTGTTTAGATTCACTGTTCTCCTAATTATTTTATCTATCAGGCTTGAAGATTACGACTGTATTAACAGCATTTATTTGAAAGATAAACAAGACAATGAAATATTATCTGAAATAGTCTATTGTATGAATGGCCGTAAGAAGATGTCAAACGTAATGTTGCAAGAATAAAAAGATTTTTATTTTTTTATTTTCAATCAAGCTAAATCCAGTGCGGGGCTAATTTGTCCCAATTTTTTTTTTAAGAAATTACTCGAATTCTTTTACTTCCTGTAGACATGCAATTCAATAAGAACTTAGGCTTTTAAATTTAGATTGAAGGTATAATGTTGGTATAGAGTCCTCCTTCAGTCTCCGCCATTTGCCAGAACGAGTAAAAGAAGATAAAGTGAAATGGCTGGAGCAAATTCTGTGGTGCTTTCTTGGATCCCAACCAATTTCGTGAGCTACCACGGCAATCCATTTATTTCGAAAATATTCGTCACAGAGAAACCTAAATGAAAAAAAATGTATAAATACCTAATTAATTAAACCTAACACAAAAATCACGTTGTCGATAGATTTATCGATAAAATTTTCGCACCCCTTTAATAATTTCTTTGGCGCATATTCATAATGATAAATAGATAAGATTTAGATAGTTTAAACTTATTTATTTTACTTCTTCTAAAAGGTAATGTCTTACTTTTACTTATTTAATGTATAATGAAATATATATAAAGGAAAATCTATGAATAAACATAAAAATACTACGTACTTGTGGAAGCCGATATTTTCACTTCGATTTTTTGTACGTCCCTTGCGAGATTTACATTTTTTTACTATTCAGGACATAGCGCACACTCTTATTTATAAGAACAATATGCACTTACACAAAACACAATTAATGAAATATAAATTCTTGACTAAAATATTTTTTCAAATCACCGCGCCACTGTCACAAGTATTATACGACAAAATTTAAAATATCGTTGTCGTTTGACAGGCGGTACTAGTGGCGGGCTATTTAATTTGGTAGCGTTAGAATTGGATCAAAATCTCGAAATTGCTCTTATTTGACAGATGCCCCTGTACGTTTTTCAAGTACCGAGGCGGCTTCTATGCTTTAGTACATATTCTAAGTTCAGAACGTATCGAATACAAACACGATGCAGCTCAAGGCGTAAATTAGTTTGACATCTCTAACTTAGTTATTTTTTATCACCGTCCTTTTATCACGCTGCCTATTAGAAAAAGATAGCAATTCTCTAATTTTAGTTTAGCTGGTAAACAAGAGAATCTACACTACTAAAATCACATCACATATGAAATACTTAATCTTCTATCTCATTCAAACGAACATCAGAACCACAGATTATATCACCAACAAAACAAAGCGGTAAAGCGAGCCAAACCTCTTTCATTAAATTCATATTTAATGTCGCACACAAAAATATATTTATACATCAAGATTAATATTACCATTAGCAAGACCTAACCTTATTTAGACGAGTGTAAAAACTTGTCTGTGGCCCAAAATGGCGGCTGGTCGAGATTACACCAAAAATAGTGGCAGTAGTGGGAAATATCCGAGATATGCCTTTTGGGGTTTCTTCAAGTGTTTTAATTATAAACATTATATTATACACGAAGTTGGATTAGGAGTGAAAGGTGTACGGGACCCAAAAGTCATTATATTCGTTTCTCCTTACGAGGTGGGTACTAAATGCGTAGGACTTACAGATGTTACAATAATAGTTGGCCCATTGGTGGTGATGGAACACAATTATCTCGGTTTAAGGCATCACGGAAGGCCATAAAGTCTTTCATTTACTCTTATGCTGAAACAATACTTGCAGAGCTTATGCTTGGAATCTCAGAAATTTAACGCAAATTGTGCAAATGAAATGGAAAACAGCAGGGCAATTGCGTAACATAATCAACATCAACCATGACAGTTGATGTGTCAAAAACAATATTCATTGCGTGGTACATAGTTGTGGAAAAGTCGGATTGTTAATACATACGTTGGTATGGAAATTGTTGACCTGTCAAAATCATAGCCATAGCGATTACGAGTGTGTTGCGCAATTAGAATGCATAATGGTATTTCACCATAATTTTACCAATATTTAATTCGGTAAATGAGTGTACTGTCAATTCATTTCCGGGTTTATTATTATAAGTTTCTGGGTGTAAGATGGATCGAAGGCCCGAATTAATACATTCTCAATAGTGCGCCTGAGAATAAATAAACTTTTGTTTATTATTGAATTCAGCGATTTAAGAGATTATAAAATAACAATAAGATGATTTTGAAAAATAACGAAATCAACCGTACCACATTTCAAGGAATGAAAGTCAAATACCATAAATCCCAGCGATTTGTTTTTCCCATAATAGTAAAAGTAGAATTGACCACATCGGGTAGCCTTGGCAAGCAGTAGGCCAACCAATCACTCCTAACAATCTATGCATCTATGTTTTAGGCCAATTTATAGGTTACATTATTGGTCAATTCCGTGGCTAGAAAGTAAATAAATGCTGATAAAACAAGTTAAGTATATTCGATACAGTCTAGAATATAAAAAAAATGCCCGGTTCTTATAATCCAAAAAGGAGTCGTTTTGATTACCAATTGCAGTTTTTGGTACCGTAAAAATGCTTCTTTAGCCGATTAAACCAGTAAACGCTGTTAACGTATGGAAAGATGCTACTGTGCTAAGCTAAAAAGATTTTGTTTCTTATTAGCAATAAATATACTTGTCTAACTACACGAAATGATTGAGTTCTAAACACAAGAACGGGTGATTATTTCAACTAGAAATAATAATGCAATACATAGTCCAGATTAAAAATAAATACAATTACATAAAGAATGCAGTTAAAGGCCATTGATAAAAACTTTATCTTTGTAAGGAGTTCTATTATTTATTCATGTTATGTATTATAGAGGAAGTATTCTCCATAATAATTGGCATAGTTACATAATAACACACATCCAATGTCTTGCCGAAAGACGGGCGTCGTCGCCGAGGGAGGCCTAGGAAACGCTGGCGTGATGACTTAGAGTCGTTTATGGGAGATTGGCCAGAGAAGGCAAGGCATAGAGATGAGTGGAAGGCTATGGGGGAGACCTTTGCCCAGCAGTGGGACAATATAGGTTGAATAAAAAAAAAAAAAATGTCTTATTTCTTTGTAGAATATTATTATATTCTTTTGAGTCTAGTCATAATATCTTGAATTTAAGATCTTATGACTAGAAGTCTTATTCTGAGGAGTCTTCAAAATCCGATATACTTTGAGGTTCCTGGAACAGCCAACCGATTCAGAACCTTTCTGATAAGCAGTTATCGACCGATTCGGTTTTTTATCTCTTTCCGTTCATGATTCTCATAACGTGAGAAAAAGAGATACCTTACCAAATGGTTCGACAACAGACTAATCGAATCGTTCTAAATCAGGGAGTTGGACTTGGACATGAGCATTGATTGGTCAGAAAGAACAATAAACGAATGAAAGTAGACGAAGAATAAGAACGTGACTTCTATCCAGCAGTGGGACAATATGAGTTAAGAAAAAAACTGGCTTGTAGGCAAAACTCACTCATAGAAGTAATATGTAAGACGCCAGTACATAAAGCTACTACAATCTGTCAAATTTCTTTAATAAATTTTCATCTTTATCGCAAAAGCATTAGGTTCAAGGTTGATTGGGAAAATTTGACAGTTTCGGGTAGCTAGATGTGCTGGCGTCTGTACTACGTACAACTTCACAGTCCTTGGACTCACTTTAAAGGACAATAACAAACGAATGACAAGTTATTTTTTTACACTGACTGCCTTCAACTTTCAACTCAACTTCAAAATCTCGAGGCAAAACCTAATAGTCATCCTGACCTTATTGGCAACCAAAAAATGGCACGGCCCTTAGCATAAGCGAACCAATAAAAAAGCAATTTCAATAACATAAAGCTTCCTGCACATTCAAATCATAACAACATTACTCACTTATAATACGGCTGAGTCAAGTCCAGCGTCCAGTTAAGGACTTCATTTAATTAAGTCCACTAAGTATGTACGGCAACGCGTACTGATACAAGGATGTCATTATCGCAGTGTGGTGCCACCTTAAAAGGAGTGCAATTTAGCCAATTAACGATGGAGGCTCAAGGTCGGGGCGGTTATTGAGAAAACGTGGTGTAACATCGCCTTAAGTGATGGGTTAGGCTGTCTTGTCTGTTCTGGAGCAGATTGATGTTTAAATAAAATGTTCTAGTTTATTTTTTTGAAGCTACGATTACGAGACGCGGATTACACTTCAATATTACTTAATGAAGATGAATGCTGTGAATTTCTTAGGTTTTAAGATTATAATCTCAAACGACATAATTTTTACACTTCATGTTCGCCTTCCTGCCCTGGGGCCCAATTCTCCTAAAATAAATCTTGATAAATCACAACCGAACCAAGGCCGAACCGTTCATTCAGACAGTTCTCAATTTCAAAATTTCAAAAACTGTCGAATTGTTTGACACAAAAAACAAAATCAATCATTTTGAAAGTTTTTGAAATCAAAAACTGACTGACGGTTGTGGTTCGATTGCGTTTGGCAACAATTTATTTTAGGAGAATTAAGCCCCTGTTCTCAAGTTACTTGTGGTCGGCGCAATATGTTTTTCTCTACTATTCTTCCATATCAGCCGTCATCATTTACTCCCTTTTCCTTCATATCCTCCCTAACACAATCCATTTTCTTTGGTCTCCTCCCCCTCCATCCATCGACATTCATATTCATCACTCATTTAGTCTCAACGTTTCATCCCTTATTACATTCCTTTTACACTATCTAAGAGAGTTTGTTTGGGTCGTCGTCTACAGTCCATTTTAGAGAGTGGTCAGTTACTAAGAAATCTGCCTTAAATGGTGTCCCAGTTTTTGGTGGCTGTCGGTGCCCGCAAATATAGCAAAAGGATGGAGTTCTAACGAACTAATTTGCTGTATATCCTGCCTGGTATAACCGGGTTGAGGGCATGTTAGAATAAGAAACTGCCGGAGTTTTTTTTCTCTGAGTACCAAATGCAATATCCCTGATTATGTTATGTATCAATTTAGTATATGCATCAACTAGTATAATTCTTCAGCATTATCAACGGCAAAAATCCAGGATAGTCCTTTATCTTTTTAGAGAAAAACGTAATCAAATATTGGAAAATCTGCAATGTTCCACGGGTACATTATGTTCTTGTTCCGTACTTAGAAAATATTGCAATTTTCTGGAATTATACTGATTCTTAACATGTGAATGAATCCATTACATACATAAATACATAAATTTACGCCTATTTTTCACGTGGATAGGCAGAAGCTGCAGAACACTACATGCTACGATCCTTACATATATACTCCTTTCGCTTCGTCCACGTTCATATATCTTGTCATACACGCACGCCTGTTGAGACTACTATGCACCTGTCCTTTTCGAAGAACATCACCAATAACATCGATGTATGTCCTTCTAGGGCGTCCTCTACTGGCGTTTCCACTGACATCCGCTTATAAAATCTTTTTGTTAGTAAATTGAATAAAAATAGTCATTCCCGGTTGCCTGTACTTGCCAATTTTTTTTAGCCTAATTATATACCATTATTTCGTTGGTTTAAAAGACTAGCAGCTTAATCGTGTAATCAATTTTATTCTCTAATATAACAACATTAGAAATATTTTTGCCCACATCTCAGCGAAGGCACACGTTCGACCTATAACCTGCTATAAGCAATGCTGATAATGACCGGGGAAACCCGTGTTTTGTTTACTCTTAGTATTAATTAATGAAGTGAACGGTTGATCCCTACTGACGTCAAAGCATTGGGCGTTAGTTTATTTAAATAAAGAAGTCAAACGTATGACACGTTGATTATGACGTTGACAAATAAGGAATGATCAGAGTCATAGGTACATGCGGAAGGATGACGCCAGTAGCAAACCCATGAAAAGTAGTGACACAGTAGATATAAAAGCTAAAGCAGTTACATATAATCAGGACTATCTGATCGGATTCATGAAATACACGTACGATTCTCGTGTCAGTTTTTTTCTGGACGATGACGACGCCCGGACGATGCTTACGATTCTGACATCCGATCCGATAGTCTGATCGTACGTGTAATTCATGTTCAAACAAATGTATGGCGCGGAGGCCTTCAGATAGTTTGATCAGACTATCGGAACCGACTATCGGAGGCAAGTATCGGACGTATATTTGGGCTCTAAGTGAGCTTCACAATGTAGTCAGTCACGGCTGTCATAGAGTACATTGAAAAGAGTATATTATACTCAGTATATAGTGCGTGTATGTGTGTGTTAATTAAGGCGATTATAGGTAGTAGAGGTACTGCTTTAGCTTATCTACTGTGGTAGTGAACTTGTTGATAAAGATGTCTACATGTCTTGTTCTAAATTCTCCTCTCACAGGTCTGCCGAAAGAAATTTCTTTAAGAAATTAGCAATGCCTTTGTACGCTGTAGTCCTGATTAATTCAACATTATTAATTGTTGTGTCTACATAAAAATAAAATAAAAAATTGTGACGTCACGATCAATATTTTGCGTTAGCAGTAGTAATATGGCCATTAAAATCGGTCTTGTGTGCTATAACTATAACAGCATTGTGCCTATTATTATCGTTTAGATAGGAGGAAAATATACTAGATTTACCTTTGGCTTCTGAAACACAGCTATGAAATAAGCTATCATAAATCTCATGTTAATATTTTGGTCGACCAATCGCATTCGTAGACGTGGGATTTGACAACAGATTAAATTAGAAAACGCGGGTTTCCCAAAATCTTAACGTCACCGTTTTCGGACCAATGAGACGGTGACGTGTGATGTCGATAACCGTTATCAAAACAACCACCCAACTAGTCTAGTCTACTAGTACAATTCAAAGAAGTTGAGGGGGTGGGGGGGGGGGGGGGGGGGGGGGTTAGTATCCTTTTTTACCTAGTGGTAGACGGCTTCTATGCAGTTCAATCCCGACCCGCACCTTTGAATTTTTGAATTCATGTGCGAATATGAATTTGATAACCACTTGCGTTAACTGCGCAGCTGAGAGGGCTTCAAAACGTTATTTATGGTATGTGGTGTCCGTCAACCCAAGCCAACGTGGTGGACAGTAGTTATAAGGCTGATTATAAGACACGTTCGACACGTTTGTACAGCTCTTATTTAAGTACGTCTCTTTCTTCCTTTATCAGAGTGAAAAAGATGGCAATAGCCTAAATTAGGTTTAGTTTGTCCACAACAGAATCGGCGCCACTAATTTAATTATAAATGAAATTTTGGGACAGACGACACTTGGGATTTCAAGCTTGCGTCATGTGGAGAGTTGTTTATCAATACATGCTTTAGCTTCAAGCTCTTTCCTCCGCAACACAGAAAATTCCCAATTCCTCATTCCGTCATAAGATTGTTCGTATTTTCGCTTAGAACTTAATTAATAGCCAACGAATTTACGTTCATTTCTAACACGCTGCCTACTGGGGATTCCTCTCCAGTGGTAATCCCATATTTGACCGATAAAAATATATACCATTACTCATCAAACCAGTGAATAATAGCTATAGGAACCAACCACCTTATTTATGCACTTAAAAAACCAAATGTCAATCTAATTTGGACTCTGTAACTAAGTGATAAGTGTGCTAATTTGTTTCGGAGATTACGATATTAAGTTTGTTAAAGTGCTTACTATTTACAAGTACATGCTGGCTGGCATTTTTTTTCTTCGGGCTTTATTTCATTAAGAGCGATAGCATCAAGCCACCCACGCGGCGGCATAATGACTTGCCATATCTAACTTGCTTAGTACAATTGTGAACAAAAGACATACTGTTAATTTTGACTTATTTTCTAGTGTTAGTCACGTGTGGTTATATTGAGCGGAAGTTATAAGTTAATTGTTTGACTTAAAAGATTATAACAATGTCATCAGCCTTTACTGAGTAGGTATTATAATTGTCTATTATCTGTTTCTTTATCGGCAATTTTTTTTTGTCAGCAATTAGCTGTACAAGCGCGTATTTTTTTTTGTCCTTTTCTACCTAGGTAACCGGGCAGTTATTGGCGAGAGCTAAAGGGTGTCCAGCCTATAGGAGGAATTAAAATACTCAACCTAAGCTAACTACTTATACTACACTAACATCATGACTACCTGCAACAACAGCACTAAGGGCGACCCCTAGTGGGACTCAGACCTCGGCTAAGGGCGTTGCTGGCGGGGGATTGCGGGGGAAACCGCTTGATGGGGGCTGAATTATCGGTGTGACTGCGATGTCTGAAGAGATGACCGGTTCTACGATGGGAGAGCTCGATGGATCGTGGCTCTAGCGCGGTGACCATGTATGCATGCATGTTTTACCTCCATTTTGGCAATATTGCCATATGGAGGTAAATTGAGGCAATATTGCTAAACGTATTATGAACATATGTTCATAATACGTTTTGATAAGACGTTTCAAAAGGATCCGAAAGCAGTTTTTTTTAAGTATATATACGTTTGAATTGAATAGGAAAAAAAATAAGATTTTTACTTTTATTTTTCTACTTTGGTTTTCTTTTTGAGTGACTGCTACTGAGTTCTATTCGGACGAGAATTTAGTCAATAAACTTTATCAACTGGTGCGTATCTTGTGATAAGAATACTTAGCGTACATAGCAGCAGGATATTTTATCTAAAATTTTCCTGTTAGGAGCTCTGCGGAGTTGTTATGTTTACTATTATGTACAACTAAACGTTTTCTTTAATTAATTTCTCAAACAAATGAGATATTTTCCCAAATACCCAATTTTTTTTAGCAAATTACCCCCGGAGTCCTACAAATTGTCCGAATTCAATCCTGCTTACTCTGTTCAACGAAAGGTGAGTCCTGATCCTGACATAGCGATCATTTCGTAAATTGAGAACACACCTTGACACTTTACAAAGAACACAAAATAAATTAATAAAAGTTCTATTTGGGTACAAATATCTAACACCAACCCATACAATTTATAGTGAGACTAAATTATTTAATATCACACGAATCCACCAATACAACACATCTATTTTAATAAGAAAAATTTTAAACAATAACATACATACACAAATAAAATTAACAAAAAACATACAGGTACACACACGGAGCTCAAGACGGCCACATAATATCCAATTGTACAAACCTAGAACTAACTACGGAAAAAAGTGTATTTTATATCAAGGAGCACAGATCTACAACGCACTACCAAATTATATAAAAGACGCAAAAACAATTACCATTTATAAAAGATTATTAAAAGAGCATATCTTCAAAGGCATTACTATAAAATAATAATCCTATTCCACAATTTTGTCGTCATGTAAACCGTCCCTTACATATGTTCAACCACATAAATCGGCAAGACAAACTTATTTAAATCTACCTACAATCCTACATACGTAATCGGAAATATTTTTGTATTATATTTTTGTATACCGTCTATTTGTTTACGCACTCAGTGAATTGTAACTGATAATATTGTTTGTTTATTGTAAATGACACAACAATATAATCGTTCAGGGGTGATTCTATCATTACAGTTTTAGCTAATCTCGGTATGTCAGGATTGCGAGCAAGGTAAACACAGTAAATAAAACCAACATAGACTCTCCACCACTGAGAATACTTGTATTTGGGTTAGTATTAGTAACATAAACTAGATCACAATATATTACTTTACACAATTATTTCAAGATCATAAAATAAGGACAAGCTAGTCAGATATAAAAGGTCAGACTTCGTCAGCTGATCAACACGGAATGCTCTCGCTTCGTCGAATGACCACCGCCTTTATAACCTCGGGTGGGCCGATCCATATCGACGACTACCTCCCTTTATCAACATTGCCCAGTGTTACCCACTAGCGATAACATTATTTCTCCTCGAAGTGATTGTAATCTTGAGAAATAAAGTGATTTTAAACCGTAATTGTAGCCGAAAGAAGACTGATATCGAAAAAACTTAAAAGACACCATCAAAAACCGTAAAATCCATGGTTTGTTTTTAAAAAATATTTGATATTCTTTACATGGTAACGCTTTCTAGAAAAACGCTAACGTTGAAAAGGGTAAAATAGATTATTTACTTACTGCATGCTAAGCACTTGTTCATTCGAGTATACATCAGTACATTACGCTCGTTGCGTCGTGGCGGCTACAGAGTTCATGTCTTCGCCTCCTGTGTTTTATCTCGCAGAGAAAGTTACACGAGGTCACCGTAATTATAACATTGACATGATTCAAATGTAACATATTTTTAGTTCAAAACTTTTGACTTTGGCCCGAACGTTGAGTTGACAGAAGTTCTAATAAAATTGTAGAGAAATAATGGTTTTTCTGTGACGTCATGTACGTGGACACTCTCTGGATCAAGACCAATCCAAGAACATCTCATTTGTTGAAATCGGTTCAGTAGTTTAGGCTGTGTGAGGACACAAACCTTACATACATCGATGGCTCCTACGTATACGAGGGCAAGTGCAGAAACACAATTTTACAGAAGAGCAGTTTTAAGGTGCTAAAGCTAACTTTGTCATAAATATAAATGTTTGAAATTCTGAAATGGACCATACCATACCTTTTCAAACTTTCAAATATTGCTATTGATTTATGTCAATGTTAAAAGCTTTAGCACCTTTTATTCATTCCCCTGTAAAGTTGTGTTTTTGCACTTGCCCGAGTATACGTAGGAGTCGTCAACATGCATAGCCAATGAGATTCATAACCCTTCCTCCCTGCCCTGGTCATGTAAAAAGATAGAAAGATGGACAACAAATACCCCAGTTAATGATGAGAAAAAATATTGCAAAGAGTATCTTGGTAACGTACACACGGCTACATATCAAGCTTTTCCAATGTGAGCTGATCTCGCATTGTATAGGCTTTCCGTATAATGAGAGGTCAGCTTATACTGGATGTGTAGCCGTGTGTACTAACAAATAGGGCAGAGATCTCAATCAACCTCAATTTTTCATTCATATATGTAGAAACCACATCTGCTTTTATGTATAGTAGTAAGAAAGCCATAGACAACCAGTTTTTTTAAACAGATAACCTAATCATGCAGGATGAATGGAGACCGAATACCAGAAAATGCAAATAATAGGTACGAATAGAAAATAAGAAAGTCCAAAATTAAAGAATTCAAACGTTGCTGACCAGCCCTCCGATTCTTTTCGATAAGCTGTTGTCGACAGATTCGGTTCGTTATCTCGTTCTGTCTAAGATTATCGTAACGAGAGAAAAAGAGATAGCTTACTAATCGTTTGACAACTGATTAATCGAATCGTCTGAATCAGGGAGCAGGTAGTATCCTAGCGGTTGAACGTTTGCCTTCCATATAAGGAGGATCTGAGTTAGCAGCCTGCACCTCTAACTCTCCGAATTCATGTGCTGATCAGAACTTAACTATCACTTGTATTAACTGTGAAAAAACGCGAGGAAACCTGCACACCTGAGCGGAGAGGGCTCCAAAAAGTTCTCGATGGTGTGTGCAGTCTGCCAACTCGCACTAACCCCCTGATTCAAAACGATTCGATTAGTCAGTTGTCGAACGATTCGGTAAGCTCTCTTTTGCTCTCGTTACGAGAATCGTAGATGGAACGAGATAAAAAACCGAATTGGCCGACAACTGTTATCGAAAAGGTTCTGAATCGGGGAGCAGGCCAACGTGATGGAGTAATGGCTGGTTTACACGATGGCAGCGACTTCACTCAGTGACTCGGGTTTTCGACGCCAGTCACTGAGTAAGGTACATGTAGACGGGATACATCAGTGAGTCAGTTTGCTGCCGATTTTGGTGGGGGAAGCTACTTGGTCCAAAATACAACAGGACTAGTCAGCTGGACTGACTTTGGAGCTCGAAGTCAGCGCTGGACTGGGTCACTATGCTGCCACGTTAGTGCCATCGTATAAACCATGCATAAGACCTTAATTCTTATTCTAAGAAGAGGCCTTTGCCCAGCACTTGGATAGTAGTGAGCTGATTAAAATGCTGATCAAGTCATTCATTCTAATCTACGCAATTCACTGAACCCTAAGAAATATAAGCTGTAGAAAATAAGATAAACTACTACTGAGTACTAATCAACGTGATAGCTTAATTAACTTGCCTTAGCTTACTAAGTATCGCCTTAAGAAATAGGAATGCTACTCGCATGACTAATAAGGGACAATATTGCAAGTTCCGAACGACATATTTTTTTATATTCCTACTTACATGTATGTATTACTTGTTTTTTATTTGTTTTATTAATGTATCTTTGTGTTTTAATCAAATTCTTATTATGTGTTGGTAAAGACATTATATTAATACGTTTAAGTGATTGGTTATGTAATTTTGGAATACCATTGAGTTGTAATGAAGTTATTATAGAGGTATTAGTCAAGATCAAATGCTTGGCGTTGACGAGATTGTCGTCAAGACTTCGTTACGATTTCGTCATCGCGAAATTGCTACGAGTTGGTTACGTATTTAAGTTTAATGATTTTTTTTTCTTTCATTTTCACACACAATGCACATTTTAGGTGATAAGCTAAAAGGTAGGCTGTATCAATTATGAACCCTATCGGGCACGGCAAAAAATGGTAGGTATTAAACCTAACATTTTAACATTTCGCTGGAGATAGGTCGATTTATAAGATGAGGTTAATAGGTAGGTAACGTTCTTGTTTGGTAATTTTCTTGTTCTATTTTTGTAACTGCCTGTACGAGTCTAAAATAAATTATTTTTCGGTCTTCCTTTCTTTATATGAATCATTTTTAAACCGCTGTTTTTTTTAAATAAATCGTTGAGCCTCAAAAGGATTTTGTACTGTATCGTGAGTGTGTTTACAGAATCGGAACAGCTATCCGTAGGCAATACAAATATTTTTACCGTGCGGGAATCAAATGCGAGACCCGTAGCGAAATAAGCTAATCGCTCCTCCAATACGTGCGCAGGAGTTTTGAAGGGAGTTTATTTAAAACACAGTTCATTATTGTCACGCCTTTGATCCTAGATGGGTAAGGCAGAGGTGTAAGTAGGTACTGATGTATAGTTAATAGCAAAAGTCGGATGAATATTTCGGAATTTTCAAATTAATTATCATTGTAACTACTCATTATTCTGGTAATAATAGTAGATTTTTAAGCATAATCTTCTCCATAATGTTTTGTACAAAATAATAATAGCATGTTTTCATTTATATTTTTTTCAAACCTTATCCGTTATGTATGCCACGTGTCATAAAAAAAAAATCTCAGGTCAATCTTGTTGACATTTGTCACAAATTAGCAAGTTTGCATTAAAAAAACTGGCCTCATAAGAAAAAGTAAAACAAAATTTTCCATTACAATATCCGAAGAAATAATGAAATACGAACGAAATGGCATGACATGAGCATACGTAGGTACCACAGACAGCTAATTAATAATTTATTAAACTCAAATTATGCGAGTATCTGTAGGAATAGTGCTGGCCACTAATAATATTTTAAAATATTTAAATTTAGAATGTTGTACAAAATTGGAAGTTGGAAGTTTTCTGCTGACTCATTCAAACGATACTCCGATGCATGGTATAATAATAAGCTACGCCTGGTATTCTCTTCCCGCAATGGCCTAAGACTACGTCATGAATGTCACGATCAGTGCTGCCATTGATTAACACCTCCAATACAATAAAGGAGATTTTTAATTCATAATAAATATTAAATAAATTGCTAACTAGCCTAACTATTTTCTATTTCGTGTTATTCATCTATTTAGTTAAAAAGTAAACTGTATAAAATTACTAGTTCAAAATTGCTTCTCTAAAGAAGCAAATATATGTGAAAAAATGCATTTTGCTCGGTTAATTTATTTATACATAGTGGAAGCACCCCCAGCAGATGACGTAGTCTTAGGCTAATGACGTGACCTAGCTGTCACGGGAAGAGAATACCAGTGAAACATATTATTATACCATGCTCCGATGTACTTCAAAGTTTTGGTTGGCTGTACAATATAAAACACTAGAGGTCGCTCGCGGCTTCGCCTGCGCGGATGTTGTTTATCGCGTATTCCGTATTCTTCGGGATAAAAGTAGCTTATGTCCTTCTCCAGGTTCCAGACTATCTCTGTACCAAGTTTCATCAAAATCGGTTGAACGGTTTAGGCGTGAAAGCATTACAGACAGATAGAGTTACTTTCGCATTTTTATTTTTTTTTATTACTAGGCCTGCGTTTGGCCACCATCTCTCCTGATGTTAAGCGATAATGTGGTCTACAATGGAGCACGCTTGCCCAGAAGAAACCGACTCACTCGTGACTTGAAGACACCCAGATTGTAGCTGTCGGGGAACACCCACTCGGGCAGCGCATTCCACTGTTTGGCGGTTTTCACAATGAAAGTGGAATCAAAGCGCTTCGTTTGGGTTTTTGGTATATCAACCATGAACCGATGGCGCTTTTTCGTGCTTCTGGCCGTCCGATAGAAAAGGGCAGGGGGGTATTAGATCATGCAGATCTGATTCTGATATTAATTCTGATATTAGTAGGGATTAGAGGTTCTGTTGTCCAAAACCACTACGTTTTATTATAAACAGTAGATTCTATTAACGTCGAGTAGATGCCTAGTGCCCACCTAATTATTGAGTATTTATTCAACACACAAAAATAGCTACAATGTGACATTTAAGTATTTATGCAATATGATCTATTTATATGGCATTTATTTTTAATACAAACAATACCTATTTTACTACGTACTATCATGGTTCATTTCGAACGTTACAAAACTGCATAATGTTTAATAATTATTGCTTTCAATTAAGAATACTTTTTGCGAGGGTTATGCAAAATATAAAACATGGAAAAATAATTATAAATAAAACAGATGTTAAAACGTTGCCAAAAGTAAACGTGGGGGTCAAAATACACGTTTGATAGTTGCTTCCGGGAGCCGGATCCGACTATCTGATCGGATTCATGAAATACACGTACGATTCTCGTGTCCGATTTTTTCTGGAGGACGATGGCGCCCGGACGATGCTTACGATTCTGACATCCGATCCGATAGTCTGATCGTACGTGTAATTTATGTTCAAACAAATGTATGATGCGGAGGCTTTCAGATAATCTGATCAGACTATCGGAACCGACTATCGGAGGCAAGTATCGGACGTGTGTTTGGGCTCTAAAAAAAAACTATCGGCTAAAATTACGGAAGACCATTACACCACGACATATAGAAAAAAAAACATAACAACAGCATAAAACCTCCCTTCTCGATTTAACCGTACGTCCTCCAATGAAAATAACTAACAACGTAGGTATAACAGAAATCAATAATCGACTCCAAAAAAAGAAAAAAACACGATCCATTTTCAAAATTCAAAAGTTCCACTTACCTAGCATTTTACTCAAATCAGCGTTATGCAGATCCGGATTCTCGTCAGCCAGCTTCTTCCTCTCGACCTTCGCCCACACCATGAACGCATTCATCGGCCTCCTTATCCTGGCCTCCTTTAGGGCCTTAGCCTGTCCCATCTTCGTTGTAAACGGGGCCCTTGCGTACTGCTGAGTGGAGTAATCCCTTCCAGTGTCGTAAGGGCTCCTGTAGTCGTATTGCGCTCTGTAGTCCAGGCCATATGGTAGGGTTGACCATACCACGAGTTCGGGGCTGGTTTGTTCTTGCACTGAGTCGGTACTGTTCTCCACGGCTCCTTGCACATATTGTTCGTAAGTACGATGGTAAGTGGGTGGGGATTCTGCTATGCCTGCCCCTCCGGAATCCATCATGCTGGAAAGAAAACAGAAACAGAAATTAATAAGTTAGAATTTGACACTAATATTATAAATGTAAAAGTTTGTGAGTTTGGATGTGTGTTACTTGTTTTTATTATTTGTCTTGGTCAAGTTTGACCCTAGTCACTTGATGGTAAGCGCATACAGGGTCTAAGACACTCGAATCCAAGTAAACTGCTTAGCGCCGGATTTTAATGTGAGGGTGGTAGCTAGCCAGGTGGACCTAGATTCTACCACCGTTCGTGCTGGGTTTTGTTGAATCTTATAACACGTGTCTATTCCCAGCGTGCGGTGGCTAAGTTTTATATTCTAGCCCGTCCCCACACAGGACATGTTTATGTGTGTTTTGGATTTGGATGAAATTTGACACACACAGGTAGACCATGTCCTGGATAAACACATAGAATACTTTTTAAACGGGTACATGAATTAGTCCCTGACTGATTGAATCACGAGCAATAGCTAGTAAAATATAAAAGATTCTGGAATCGTATTCGTGGCTCCTAGAGCGAGACCCGATCAACATAACCTATTACTTTATACACATAGCTGTTATGTTCAAAGTAACATAAGGTTGCAGTACCATCATTATCTTTCCAGCCTTTTCCCAAATATTTCGATGTCAACTTTCAGTCTAGTCAAAAAGGATCACCAATATTTCAGCTTAAGAAAAAATAACATTATTTACAAAATGATGATTCTTTCTCAGGTACGGTACTGTTATGTACATTTAAAAAATACTTTACATATAAATCTAAATTACTGCCTTATTATACACACAAAATATATATAAATATACAACAAAAATAAACCTATTGCTACTAAAAAAAGCGCACTCAGTTGTCAAAGTACTCTTTCTATATATAATTTACTGAAAAATTTTCATCAACAATCACAACATAATGTACCAAAATAACCATGTATACTCAATATCTAAAATTACAATGTAAATAGAAGATGTCCTCATTTGTACATCTATAAAAACCCAGTTAATTAAGCGGCTATTTATCATCATGTTACACGATTTAAAAACATCCTGCTGCGGCTACGTTCATTGTTTTTAGTTTTATTTAAATTTTTCTTATTGTTCTTTCAAATGTTTTATAAGTTTTCAGTGCCTACAAAACGTATGAAGTTGGACGAATTAAAATCATTCTTACAGTAAGCATCGTAGCATTATAGCTGCTCATTCATTAAATAATCCCGAAATCGTCTTCTGAGATAATCAGTAATACAATGTAAGTGACAGAATAGTCTGAAGATCAATAAATTTTACCTAACATTCAGTTTTTCGAGTCATACTCTGTTGAACAAAAGATGAGTCCCGCATAGCTGTAATTTCGTAAATCGTAGGAGAGGAGGACAGGAGACTTCTGTCGAAAAAACGTAAACGAGATGTCGTTCGTTGATGATGATCAAAAACCGTAAAATAGCTATATTATCCATGTTTTCTTTTTTTATTTGATTTTTCTTGTAGGTTGTAATGTTTTCTGACAAACGTTTACGTTGAAAAGGATATCATAAAATTATCACAATATTCACTAGCCAAGTTGTGAGTTAATTACTGAATAATAACTATAATACTGATCATAAATCCATACACCTCCGTCATAGCGTACGTCAATTAACATTATTAAAAATAAAGTTATACGTAGTAACATTACGTCTAAGCAACTAATTTAAAAAACGTTTAATATTAGTTATATTTAAGGTTCCTTATTTCAATCGTCAGATAACTTTTATACGAGGAAAAGATTTTACATTTTGACATAATATTTTCAATAGAAAAGCTGTCAAAATGTCAAACTTATTTATCAGACTTTACAGAAGACTTTGACAGTCTAAAAATCGGTCTTTAAGCCTTGGTTATTTATTCCAAAACAACGTACATACTTTAAAAGGTAAGTAGAAATTGACTTTAATTTTAAAGTCGATCGTCTTTTAATTGACAGACAGCTACAACCTCCCACATCGCAGATAGGTTTCAGGTAAAGTCTCAAACTATGCTACAATGGAATTTGAAAAATCCGCCCGTTGCCGTGGTGTCATTTGCTTCGATATCGCTTACCGTTAACATATCGCTGTTGCAGGAAACGTGGTAAGAAGAGCCGGCAAGTGATAACGATCATGCTAATCAATCGACACCCGTAATGTGAATCGTCTCGTCTAGTGGTGGACTGTTGCTAACTCTATAATTTGAAGAGTCTAGTCTATTCTGAGAGCTATGCTGTATAAATGCAGTAAGTGCAGTTTTAGAGTAAAGAAAATTAAATCTTATTAGTTAGGCGTATACATCAGTGGCGAAGGCTCCATACAACTCGATTCCTATCGGCTTCCCTTTCGAAATATGGCAAATACTAGTATCTATTATTTTCAATTATCATTTAAACAAATAATTGGTCCGGCTTCCCTTTTAAGAAAGTTCACCCTTCGCTACTGGTATACCGTACATTATTTAAAAAAAAAAAACATTACTGCGTGTATTGCTCGTACGGCAGTATGGTTGAGGTCGTTTTTTTAAGTTGAGAAAAAAAATGGAAACCTAGTGATTGTTTACATTTAACATCATTCATTTAGCAATCAATTTTAAACGAATAACACTCGCATCTATAGTCGAGTTAAAAGTCTTTACTCAAGCACAATAAATTACTTTAAGCATTTTTTTTTACATTTTGTCGGTGCCCGCAAGCGTCTAGGTATTGCTGAAATTGGGCCTTCAAATGGCCGCTGCAACTAACTATTAAAGGTAAGCAGTGAAGGTTTGTGGGCAGATAAATGTAAAAATATAATGCTTAAGTAATTACTTTAAGGGCCAATTTGTCAATCATCAAATAAATATCTGAGGAATTAATATGGCGGTTTGACATATTTTCTGCACAAAAACTGTCAAAACGTCAAAAATATTCCATTAAAAAAGTTGTCTGTCGATTGAAAAATCGGCCTTTAGTCAAGTAAAAACTTTTATTCGACTATACAGGGTGTTAACGAATTCGTGTAATTCCTTAAAACCACATGATCTACTACTGGTGTAGACTGGCCCCGCACGGGATTTAGATTGATTAAAAATAAAAAAATAAAATTCTTTTTTTTTCATGCGGCTTTGTTACCGATCATATCTAAACCACCTAATAAGGATTCAATAAAAAAATAAGAATTTTTTTTTGCAAAAAAATATTTTTACTTGTGTGAACATTTCGGTGCCACGCATAAATTGATGAAAGTACGGCGACACGGCTGGCAGGCACGACTAATGCGATATCGCTCTTTGCAGTCAGATAACTTAAGGCTCTAAAATGACTCAGAAATAGAAAACCAAAATTATTTTTTGAATTTTTTTTTGGTTCATTTTCAAAAATTCCCATTTTGGGTTAATTTGTGATCACGCGGTTTGAAGGAATTACACGAATTCGTTAACACCCTGTAGATACGAGTGTAAGATGTTATTAGAATAAGTAAAGTTGCATGTTAAATTACAGAATAATAATTAACCCATCGTCGCCAATCAATCAAGGTTCTCAAGCTTGATTACTTAGAAGAAAAAAATTATAATACCTGTGTTTTACAGAACCGTTTTAATTCCACAATTTTTGCACTTGCTTTGTAAACTAACGTTTTCTTGCAAAGCAAATATGACTTTCAAGAAAAGAGAGAGTTTTCTACGTTTGAGTTTAGATCAGACTTTTTTGGCTTGTTCTTCTCTCGTGTCAGCACGAGCTATACGAAAATAGCTCATGATGTGGTGAAAAAATTAGCCAGTCAGCAAGGTTGGTAGCGGCTGACTGACTGCCTAGGGCGCGCCAGACGTACTGAAGTATTGTCACTCGTGGAGGATCTTGTCAGGTATATTAATTAGCAGAACCAACAAATATGTATAGTGTAAAATATGATTTTGCATCAATGACTCTTCCCTTTTTTTTAAAGAAGTCACCTTTACTTTGGGTATTAAGTTTAGGTAACGTTCGGACTCTTTTAACCACAGAGAAATATAAAAAAAGATCAGACTTTGAGGTGATGCTCATTTATTTAAACTCTGATGATTTCTGCTAAGATGTTCGGATAGACACCTCGATAGATCTAGAGTATAACGTAAAGCTGTTCTGCCAGAATGGATTGGGGATCTAACTTTTACATTCACATTATTATATTTTAGAAAAGAAAGAAATAGTAATTATTTGCATCTTGAACTGACGCAATACATAATACACAAAGTTAAATAAAGATAAAACATGAAGATTGCCTCATCCACACAAATCGGCTAACATAACATCTTGCCTGTATTCCCTGAAGGACTGGGCAGAGGTGTATAGTACACACCCTCATTCCACCGTTATGTTTAAGTCCCATAAGGGGCGAGCCTATTGCCATCAACCGGGCACTAATCCAGTCTTCGGGCTGCTACTGTAAAATTCTACATGGAAAAACCCAATAACACTTTGCCCGACCGAACGACCAGAACGACCGATCGAATCCAGGACCTCAATAGAACAACGAGGCAGTCGCAATTCGGCTATTGCTTACATGCACAGAGCAGAGCCACAGCGCTGGTTTTCAGAGACAGACAGATGATATAAATCGGGAATATAAAATAAATAAAACTCACTAAATTCTTACCTTTTACAATTGACAGAAGAACACTCACAAAAAACTCCTGAATAAAACTCACTAGAAACTGAATTTCTGCCACTTATCGAAGAACACACTCTCTTTTCTAACAAGACTCAACCACTAACCACACGCAGTACCCGCAAACCCGATAAAGACACTATTTGTCAACACAACGGTAACGCGATACAAATAATGAGTAATTCCAAATTTAAAGGAAAGCGCGCGAGTGCCGATAACACGACACCGGAGTTTCTCGGAACGGCCACAGAGGCGCCACCGTGTGGGAACCGAGTACCATTGTTCCTCTGATTTCACTTGAGTCTCATCCGACGTATGAACGTACCTACTTTGGTAACAGTTCATTAAGAGTGTACGGCAAATTGTCACGATCAAGTGGGAGAGATGGTCTAGAAATGTCAAGAAGCTTAGCGTACTCTAGAAACCTGTTAGTTGATGAGTTTTAAAGTTAATTCGATACTGCAAAGAACAGCCAGACATTATCAGCTACTGCTTTGTCTAAGTAACTAAAGCCGCATTTACATTTATCATCTTGGAGAAATCACCCAAAGTGATATGTCTAGGTATTACCATAGACTAAAATTATAAACCAAAAGAGGGCGTCAAAATATTCATCCGCATCGCTGTCGTCTGGGAGCGTGCCTACAATGCTGGCAGCGTTACCACGTTGTATGGCATCGCGAATTCTTTGGCGACAAAACAAGCCAGCCCTCACGTCACGTGAAGTATCGACCAGTCTTATTCCGAAGTGATAAGGGTAGATTACTTTCATTTTTGTTTCATCCAAAGTGTACACTAAAGATGAACTATGAAACAAATTGACCCCGTAACAACTTTTGATGAAAGAGTCAATACTCAAACTGATTCATTCAGAGTGAAGGCGCTGTGAGAAATGTGAACAAACAGTCCTCGGTTCGTTTCACTCCAATTGACTATTCAGTACATTATTTGAAATCAGATTTTTGAGTGATTTCTTATTTATTTTATTAAGTAAATTGAATAAAAACTGTGCGAAAATATGTAAATAAGGAGGGTCGTTCTAGATGATTTCACTCTGAGTTCACTTTAGATGCACATCAAAAGTGATGCAGTGTGAATCCCGCTCCACTGTTGTTTTCAACCCGGACAGTAGTGTCTCTATTTCAGTCGCACTTTCGATTAATCAAGTCAAAATCGAAAATAAGATAAATAATTAACTTTCTATTCAAACTATTCAAGCTATTTGGTATGGAAGGTGTTTTTTTTGCCTGGTAACCAATAGTTTTTATGTGTATGTTTATGTATGTATCTATATTAGTTAGATTAGATACGATTATGATATAACTCAATTCATACAAAAATAGATTTATAATTTTGCTTTAATTTGTAATTCCTACTTTTCCTTTATTTGCATAATTTTATTATTGTAAAAAATATTATGATTTTCTTTATAAAGACTCAGTTAATTTATTCACCTGACAGACAGAACTGTGTTGCTGGGGAGTCTGTTGCGCCGTTTCTTCTTCACACACAGCATAAACACTAGGAAGCGGTGAAGGGAGGGCTTTTTTGGGGCTGTCTAATTGTATTTAACGTTCAAAAAGAAGTAAGATTCTAGTCTATTTTGAATGAGTTTTTTTTTCTTAATTCCAAAAGTTTGACTTATCTAGATTATTTACGGTTTACTCACGTGCATTTTTCGGGATTGCCTGAATAGTTTCGGACCAAAACGGAGCCTCTTTGACTCTTTGACTTATCTAATCCATAGTGCTACTGAAATAGAATCTCTATATCGATGTAAGCTGTTAAAACACGGTGTAGTTAGTATTTCACATAGTTTATTCAACGATTAATTTCAATTAGTCAAACGTGTTATTGGAATCAGTAAAGCTGCGTGTTACAGACTGCAAATTAACCCACCGGCGTCACCTGTTAACCAAGGTCCTTGGCTCCGATTAATTGGATAAAGTAATTAATACCTTGGATTTATCTTAGTTCTTGATAGATTAATTATTGTTATCTTTCCCGGTTCTTAAAGTACAGGAATAGTCAGAACATAACCTTCCTACCTTCTACCTTCATGGCTTCGGCTACCTTCATGAACTTGAAGGCAAATTCTACTAACAAAATTTTTACTAAACCGCAAAGGATCTACAAAATTTGGTTTTGTTTTAGTTGTCAAACAATTTGTGTTTTTTTTTTTGTAAACGATGTCTGTCCGAATGAACGGTTCGGCTTCGATTTGGTTGGGATTAACCATCGTTTCCGTTAATGGAATTGGGCTGTCATTGCAGCTCATTGATCTTTTGGTTGGTAAACTGTTATTGAGTTTTTCGGTAAGGAATTTCTCAGTAGCAGCCCGGAGTCTGGATTTGTGCCCGGTTGATGGCAATAGGCTCGCCCCCTATTAGATGGGACAATCATAACGGCGAAATGGGGGTGCTATACACCTCTGCCAACCCTTCGGGGAATACAGGCGTGATGTTAAGTTAAATCTAACTATTTAATATGTGTTTAAAAAAAGAAAACTGAACTTTCATTAATTGCCCTATCATTTTGTTCGTTGAGTTTCGGGACATCCTGTAACTACGTGCTATTCCTCACTTGAAATCACCCTCTTGAAGTCACCCACTTGTCACCCACTTGAAGTCACCCATCTTTCTTCAATTCCTAAGTTTCAGCAAAACCACAAACCGAGCAACTTTTGTCATGAACAATTTTTACGCTGCCCACGTTATTAGATTAAAACCTTCGAATAATTTAAAAACGTGTTTCTTATAAGCAACACGAACAAGCCGAGACTTCATCAGTATTGTCGCCACACTTTATTCCCTTATTGGGGGAACGAGAATCAATTAAAAATTCCCCCATATTTGGCGAGCCAAACCAGTCCAATTTCGTTGACTTAACATGAGTTGTAGGAACTGTCGAG
The DNA here is from genome assembly GCA_905220435.1 of Amphipyra tragopoginis. Taxonomy (NCBI): domain Eukaryota; kingdom Metazoa; phylum Arthropoda; class Insecta; order Lepidoptera; family Noctuidae; genus Amphipyra; species Amphipyra tragopoginis. The sequence goes on from HG992011.1 coordinate 12,535,938, forward strand.
GTATTGTAGAAATTATTTAGGTGTGCCAAGTTTATTTGAGACATACATTTGTTTTGATTGAGAACCTTTGCTTAACCTTTGAGAGAATTTCTATTGGCCTGCGAATTTAAATCAAATTTTAATCAAATTTAATATAATATATCTATAGTCACAGTTTGAGTTATCTATACATATAAAAGGAGAAGCTGACTGACTGACTGATCTATCAACGCACAGCCTAAACCGCTGGGGTTAGAACGTTGAAATTTTGACAGTAGGTTCCTTTTGTAACGTAGGTATCCACTAAGAACGGATTTTTCGAAATTCAACCCCTAAGGGAGTTAAATGGGGGATGAAAGTTTGTATGGAAAATCGTCACTTAACGGGTTCAAAATTTCACCCAAGCGAAGCTGCGGGCGGAAGCTAGTTCGAATATAATTGTCTTATTTTGTCGCATTTAATCACGTGATCCGATTAGAAACTGTTGCGTGATCTGATGCAACTAGCAACGAATCACGTGACTCGTTGGAAATAACTCCACAGTTTAGCTCATGTCGATATGTCTTGTCATTCCGATAGTGAAGACATTCTCGTACAAGAAGTCACATAAACTATGTGCTCATAATATAATCTAGTAAACCATTGTTTCTTTCATGTCAATCTATGATTCAGTTAAAGTCGAGCGGGTGCGGAATAGTTTAGAAACCGTTCAAACTAACAAAACCGTTGTTTGACCGAAAGTCAATCATGTATGTATGCCCTTGCTAGAGTTAAAACAACCAACGGTATAACTCAATATTTCGAAGTCCCGTAACTATGTGAATATAAGTATCACAATAACTAACACTCAGTTACGACGTAACGGAAATAATATACTGCGAATATTTAACTTAGCTATTTACATAAGTGGACGATAAAATAAACATTTAATTTTCATCGCAAAATCGTAATATCTAAACGTCTAATAATTCGCGCTTGTTATTTGACAGCTGTCAAAGCGAAATGTCATCTTGGATGTGTGTGCACACGACATAATAAAATGATTTATCTGTGAAGGTAAATAGAGCATTAGATTAGATACAAATCAGGCAAGACTTAGGCTTCAATCAAAATTAATTTTATGTTATAAATGCAGTTTAAAAAAATGTTAAAGAAAAAAAATTGCCCAACTCCAGAGATGTCAATGCTCAATCAAGGACATTTAAGGGATTCTATAAGTCCTTATTAGAAGCATCTACTTGTAGCTTGATATCCTAACAACGATATCATCCTTCTGTTATTACTAATCTGCCAACCAACCGTTTGTAACCGCAATGCATTTAACATTTTACAGAAAAATAATGACGGAATACAAAACCTTGAGACTCGATGATCCAATCACATTTGTTTACGAAATAAAATACACTTTCCATTAGATGTGTTTCACAAACAGAATCTATTCCATCACCGGTATTATTTCCTGCGAAAACGTAAATATAATACGCTTGTACGCATTTTCTATTGTTTTTCTCCGTTTTATTGTGTATTTATAAATAAAAACTGATTGACACAATCGTTCACGTCTCTGTTAGAAATCTCGCATTCCAACCGATCTAAACAAATGCTTAAGAATGAGAAATAACATTTAATGTTTTCACTATAACCATTGTGAAGTGGAATCTTGATTGGTAATGCGTTTAGGAATCTAAAACTGGGGTCAGATGATACTTTGAACAATATTAATACTCATCTGTTAGGTGATTAGGTAAATTGTGCTCATCACTTCATCATAGTTTAATAACCACGCAGTTGGTGATAATAAGATTTACGAAAGCCAAAGCACGAATTTACTTCAAATCATATCTTTACCTTTAGTTTGCTTCAAGTCTAACCAAATGTAGTTAAATATTTGAGTATTTTTACAGAAATGAAACTAACATTTGATCTTCACGATACAGATAATGACATATCCCCTGAAAACACTTTTAGCATGATTATGGTACTCGTACGAATAAAAATTTAAATTATTGCATAATGTAGTGACGAGGTAACAGCTCATCGCCATTCTAATAGTTGAAGGGGCAATTTCACGATCGAAGGTTAACTTTTAACCGAGAGTTTGGTGATTTAACAGTTTAAAGAAGGAAGGAAGTTCTAAGGAAATCTGTCAAACCGCTATATTTATTTCCCAGTTAAGTTATCCGACGATTGTGACACAAGCCCTTTAACTACCTAGTAAATTAAGTGATGGATGGATTTTCTCCCACTTTTTGCGATTAACTCGTGATATTATAGCTAGCTTATATATTAAATTCTATGTTTTTGCCAAGATTAACGAAAAAATAATGAAGCTAAAATAAAATATTATAGTAAAAACACATTTAATTTTACAGTAAAAAACTTAAACTAGCTGTCATAATTCAACAACTTCTTATTTCAATGACGTCAATGTCAAAGAAATTAATTTAATCATCTTAATTATTTATGGCTATTTTAAAGATAAATAAAGTAGTACGCCAACATTTTAAATATGATAATTGTCTTATATAAGTAGAAGTACCCGGAAAACCCATTTAACTACATTTTCATAGTAACACAAGAGTATTTGAAAGTTGAAGTCTATGGAAACAATACAGGAGGCAAATTCTACGAACAAAATTGTTGCTAAACCGCAAAAGTATTACAACTGTTACTGTCAGTCAATTCTCGTTTACGAAAACTGTCAAAATGTTTGATTTTGCTGTTGTTATCAAACAATTTGGCAGTTTTTGTAAACGAAAATTGTCGAATGAACGTGTGTTGACCTGGCTTAAGATAGCCGGTAGTACTTCTCTCAGTCAGATAAAAGACTAAAAAGGTGGCTGCAAACTGTAACGCTACTGAGGGCACTTTGTACAACAATTAACCATGAAATCCTTTTTTGATAAGATTTTAAATTGAACCAGACTTACGACTACTACTACTGCTACGATCCTAATCCCAAAAATATGGATTGATATAGGTTTTTGACATTACTTATATTCGATTTTTTGTCAAAAACCTAGTGATTTTGGATTACCTAAGTCGGTTATCAATATCATTGTGATAGAGACAATACTATATTTACTTTCTTACTATCTACTATCAATTACTACTATGCCTATCCTTAGCGGAGTCCCTCAGGGTTTATTGCTCGGTCCGTTGCTATTTATTATTTAATGTCAACCATATCGAATCTTGCCTGATTTCATCCTTAATCGGTATGAGTAAGAATATCTGTTTAGATTAGTTTAAGAAAAATTAAGGGCAAGTCATATTTAATTTCAAGAGATAAATTAAATTATATGTATATCTATCAGTAGATAATTATCATCTCCATGGCTTATCACTGTAAGCATCATTTATCATCACACACATATCGCTGAACTTGAGTATCTTCTTGACTGCGACAATAAGGGGGAATACTAAGGAAAACAGGCAAGGCAAATTTATATTAATAAGTGACGGAGCATCACAAATATGCACCATGCAATTACTATCTATTTTAAATGGAATTTGATGTCAATTCGGTATTTCCAAATGAAAACCGTACAGGATATAGGATATACTCGTACATAATTTATCCTGAAAGTGTTCCTATGCTTTGAGGATAAATTAATTTACAGCATCTTTTCATTTTTTTGAAGGAAATTAGATTCTATTTTGTTAAAAAAACCCTTTCGAGTTTATAGATCAAGTTCGAGACCATTGTGCTAAACATGGTCCCTGGTTATGATAAAATGCTAATGACCACGTGGTCCCTGGAAAAGAATAGAAATCCACATCCTAAAAGGGTACTAAGAGGTTTGTTAAGAGCATGTACAGAAGCATCCTCCTAGTCACTAAAAACAACAAGCTGCGATGTCCCATCCATGTTACAGGCGTGGTGATTATGGCAATGCTTCCTTTGACCGCTTATTGTAGCGGTCATTGAGAAGTCCATGATCAGCAGCGGTTTGACACAATGATATTATATTCTGAAGAAGAAAATTATTGGATATAACTAGTAACATGTACCTACTTATTTTTAGCTCACAGTGTTCCTTATACTTTACCTCTATTATTTACACTGGTATTACTTTTAATTAAACTGCATTTATTACATCATTTGCTTGACCCATAATACCGTGGGAATAATTATTAACATTATAAGTATTAGTAACGTTTACTTTTCCTTAAATATATTTCCTTTTATTCTGGTTTAAAGTCCAGTATGTACAGGCAAACAGGATCGCGTACCGAGTTAGTAGCAGGCATTTAAAAGATAAAGTTAGATATTAACGAGGATACAAGGAGGAGCTCGTGGCTAAATAATTACAGCCGCATAGACCGATCTTCCGGGTTAAGCCACGCTTGCCGAGGTTGGTCTGTGGATGGGTGACCATTTACCATAGCGAGTTTCCTCCGTGCCTCGGAAAGCACGTAAAGCCGTTGGTCCCGGCTGTCATTTGTAGATCTTTGACAGTCGTTACTGTTGGTCAGAAGCCAGAAAGTCTGACAACCAGTCTTACCAAGAGTATCGTATTACCCAGTTACTGGGTTGTGGAGGTCTGATAGGCAGTCGCTCCATGTAAAATACTGATATTCAGCTGCATCCGGTTCGACTGGAAGCCGACCCCAACATAGTTGGGAAAAGGCTAGGCAGATGATTAACGAGGATACAATAAACATGACAATCTATCAATATTATCAGCGAACTATGTATTCGCGACATAGGGGATGACTTTCACAGCCAATATGAAATAAACATTCATTTTTTACTACCGTATCTATTTTACCGTTCTTGCAACCAAGGAAAGTGTATTATCGTGTTATCTACTCTTAGTAATATCTCAAAGTGTGCTTAATGATGCACTATTATCGCCGTCATCATAATTTCCCGCATCCCAATTTATTAGGGCTCGCAGCAGTATGTGTTACATTCATATCTATCAGTCATCATCTCAGTGATCAGTTCCTTCCTAGTCATATCTCTTCTATAATCCGTATAACCATCCAAATTCGTGAACAGTATCTAAGTCAAAAAAACCTCTAAATATTCTCCATTGAATTCGTCCGAAACGTGTTGCAAGACTCATTAACGCCCTGACGCGTCGATCTTGAAAATTTCCTGCACTTCGGAAGGGTGATGTCCATATATTATTTTCAAACATCGGCGAAGACAATAGCGATTGTTGACAAAACGATCCGTCAGCGTTCAGAGGACCCCGCACCGAGATATCGACGAAAACCGCACACGGTAGCATTTGATTCTTCTCTCGATTCAATCGATTTTGATGAGCACGAAATTTTTCTTAAACGTCCGCGTCAGATAAAATCATAAAAGGCTTTTCACTTTTCACAGATTCGATTTTTCAGAATGAGTCGTTAAGAAAACATGCATATTCTTAAATTTGAAAATGAGACCATGCTTGATTTGATTAATCATCATTGGAAAAGAATGGTTATTTTATCGCATGATGTTAACGATTGATAAAATTTCTCAGGTACAACTGTCTTCTTGACCATGGATGACAAAATTTATCGTGTGTACCTACTTATTAACGGGTCAAGGAAGATTCAACTTATAGACACTGGCAAAGGGTATAAAATGCTTCTGTTAAGTAGATCTTAGACAACACCACAAATTAGCATGCTGTAAATAGTTGCTAGGTAATGCCAGCTACACATTGCCGGCTACGCATTGCCGTAAAATGCCGATAGTTTACCAGCCCCTTTACATAGTTCTAGCAACCTTCTTGTGACTATCTACAGGTACAAGTTATTATGTCCTTCTAATCTATTTATCCGCTTGTCAGCTTAAAGCGAATTAAATGCTCCAACATTATGACTAATCCAATTTAATATTCCCATGCAACTCAATTAGCTTATACGAAAATTGACTCCAACTTCGAGCAATTCTTGTGCACTTAAACAGAATTTTGGTTATGACTTTGAGAAGCCCATGAGTCATATTTATGGTATTGTTTGGGTCATGAAACGCGACATGTCATTGCGATAAGTATGATTCATTGACAATAAGACTTAAGACTCCTGTATTGTAAACTTAGGTATCGAAAAAACCCAAAGCAATCGTTGCTTGGTATCGTGCTAAGTCACGCCAAAAAAATTGACAGTTTTCCTATACGAACAAAGTCAAAAAAATTGTTTGGTTGCGATTTGGTTTCGATTTGTCAACAATTTTGATAGTAGTTGGGCTGCACGTATATTTTTTCTAAACTAAGCATTGAACTAAACACCTATAAGTCTGAAACTGCTGTTGCTACTACTGCTGCTATTTTTCATGAACACACACATTGCCGTTTCAAAAGCATCTAATTTAGTTTCATTTCATATTCATTCGGAAAAGCGGTTGTGCCCCAAGTGTGAGTTTTTTACGTTACTACTGTAGTTACGTCACAGCAAAAATGTATGAAAATTTAGGCAGAGTCTCTAGCGGCGAATAGCGTAACTAAAAATGTGTTTGACATTTTAGGCGTGACGCAACTACAATAGTAACATAAAAAACTCACACTTGGGGTACTGCTGATCTTGCCCACAAACATTACGAACAAGTTTGGGATCAAAATTGTGTAGATGCTCTTGAAGCGGCAATATGGGTGTTTATGTTCGGGAAAAACAACAGCAGCAGTAATAACAACAGTTTTAGTATTATAGTTAGGTGTTTAGTCCACGTCCCACCTTATGAAAATGTACGTGTAGCCCAACTACTGTCAGCTCCTCACTAAAAGCGGAGGATGTTTTGTAAAAAAAGAAAGAAAGAAAGATGTGCTCATACATTTTCATGAACATGAAATCAAAAAGTCAAAGTCAAATATTTTACTCCAATACTCCAAAGCTTTCAAAACGTCAAATCTAGGGCACGGTTCCAAAAGATAGGTCCTATGGAGAAGAGCTACCAAAGAAACTAATAAGTTTCCGATACTGAGCTATTTAAAATAACAATCAGTAGTTATATTAACATTATGATGATTTTCATGCCAACGAGTAACAGCTGACATTCACAAAATCAGGCAACAAAATAAGCAAAAACAAAACAAACAAAATGTAACTGCAAACGCTGTAAAAACGATATAAACATAATTGTTATTATTCATTAATTATACTAGGTCCATTCAGTATTGGTGCGTTAGAATTTCCGTTAAAATTTCTTAATTACTAACAGAGCCGACAATATACTTGATGGATCCACTTCCATAAAGTACAGAATTTTACTCACAGAAATATACGTCAGTCATTAGTGAAAATTATGACTATTTGCAAGCGTGTACGCCAATGTTTAATGGCGGTAGTATGCCTGCATTTTCTTACTAAAAATAGCATTAGGCTCTGACAGAGTTCTGCCCACCATTTTGCTGTTAGAAGTCACGGTGACAGAAGCGCAACGGGTAAAATTGACTTTTGATCGAGTGCTGGTGATTTCAAATCACGATTCTGTGAACTAGAAAAACCTAAAATTGATTGCATATAATTCTGGGGTTTCAACAATAAAAGAGATCATCTTTTCAACCCCAAGAGGTAGACCAAAGAAACGATGGGTGGATACTATAAAAGATGATATGACTGGAAAGAGGGTGACTACTGAGATGACGGTTAATAGAGATGTTTGGAAGAAAAACATGCTGCGCCAATCCCAAACAATTTGGGATAAGAGCAGGAGGATAATGATCTTTTCAACCCCACTTGACTCATTATTCCTCCCTTTCCTTTTCCGAAAGTACTCTGTTTTATGCCAATCGCAACCAGTACCCCAAGTGTGAGTTTTTTACGTTACTGCTGTAGTTGCATCACGCTAAAAATGTATGAAAATTTAGGCAGAGCCTCTAGCGGCGGATAGCGTGACTAAAAATTTGTTTGACACTTAACATGGCAAACTATTCGTTACGGAAACGTGTAGTAAACTACCCAACTCACGCTTGGGGTACAGGATTTCTTAGCGATCTCGGCAGCACCACTAAAATTAAAAGACGCAGCAAAATCCAGCTAGCCAACAAACATAAAACATCCCAGTATTAAATGACAAACTAACTTAATAGCCATCCACGTGCAATATTTAATAACATCAGTTTGTGATTAGTGCCAATGGCGACATTCTCGTAATATCATATAAATGTTCGTAGTTCTAACATTTGATTGTGGAGCGGTCGCGGTCTGTTGCATCCACGATAACAAAGATCGCATATCAGTGATAAGTTATCAGCAATGCACAGTGCACTGCGACTGATATGTTTGTTTGTATGTGTGTGTGAGCAAACGTTCTGAGATGTAGGGACGGTTCTGTGCAGGTTACTTGAATAGGTTAGTTTCAATTTAGCATCGACTCCTGTAATTTTGCAACATCGAAAGGTAGGCTAGGTTTTTAAATAATTCTGTTGAGTCTTCCAATGTTCTAATAGGGATGATTGGTTTTAGACTGATGAAAGGCAAACAAAGAAGAAAGTACACAGACAAATAATAATTGAAGGAAAAGACAGAAGTGATAACATACAGAGAAATGAAGGAATTGGTTCTGGATAGAGAAAGATGGAGATTGCTACACCGGCAAGTGCAAAGCACTTAAATTTTGGATGGATGGAAAGGCAAAGACCTTTTTCTTTCTGTGTATGTGTCACTAAGTAGAGAATTTGATATTTATAGCGATAGACATCCAGATGATGTGTAAGTTTACTATGTACTTATAATGACTACTTAGAAGATATCGAATCGGAGAACAATATATCAGGATATTTTAGGCCGACGTTACTGTCCATTCGTCTAAATAACATTTTACGATAGTCAAGGACAGTATGAAGGCTGTGTTCTTTGCTGATGACGTCACTACCAACATGAAAAATTAAACATCTTCTAACACGTATTTTATCTGACAAACACTACGTCATAAGAAATTCTCGCGGATCAAAATGAAAAATACCGTTTTAGTTTACAGAGTCGATCGTCGAGGAGAAACATACAGCATTGTGATCGGCCACATAGCACAACACGCTTCGTAAATCACAACATGCAGTACTCGGAGGTGGTAGTACAACAAACACTTCGGGGAAAGCCGGCGGACGAAGCTAGTTCATGGCTACCTAGCTAAGTGTGGGGAGGATGACATGTTTTAGAGAAAATATAATACATAGCCGAGTGCCCGATACTCTGATATAGATATCTCGTATCAAGATTGCCCAACAGGACATTATGGTAGCAGCTCAGTACAAGCTTGATGAAGGCATTACGACCTACGAACGACCTTCAATAAAATGGATTATGAAGAAGGTGATGAAGTTAAGGTAAACAGTGAACCTAAGGTTTTGTCACAATTTAATTTGACTGTTAATTTAAGACTACTGAGTAATTTGGCTTAGAACTGAAAGCCATCGTAGACTACTAATGAAGAAACGCGTATTTAAATTAGAACATGGAAAACATTTAGATGAAAGAGATGAACAAGTAGCAAATAACTTGATTGTTTTAAGCAACTAGACAACGTATTACGTAGTATATGGCAAGTCAGATTAAACGTCTTTTTACATCATTAAAAAGTAGATGTAGCACACGATCAGAAAAATGGAAAGAAGTAACCAAAACTGCCTTGAAATGAGACGCAAAGGAACAGCAAAAGCTGATAAAAAAAACGTTCAGTAGCTCATCATTAACTCTTAGAACACGACAACATTAAAACAACCCGTACTAATCAAACATGACGTCGTAAGGACAATATACTAGATATTGATAAGAATGATAAAGGCAATGCACGTGCTGGGCCACTGTCAACAGCAAGAGAGGCTAATTGTACTCGCATGATACTAGTTCAGCCAGTTTTCAAGATTTATATACCTGAATGTCGTATGAATGCACATACATTATAATAAGTTTGGAACAGTTAAGAGGGTATGAAATACATCAAGTTAAGTGTAGCCTGTTCTCAACTGTGCTGGAGTCGACTTCTAGTTTAACCAGATGCGACTGGATATCTGACCTTTATGCCCCAATTACTATTAGCCGTAGATTAGATCACATGTTAGATTTTTCTGATTTACGAATAGCCATAGCGGCAGTCTTCGGAAGGTATTCCTATGACAACAGGACCGACGGCAACGGTTTATCTTGCTTCGGCACGGGAAGGTATTTGTAAATAACAGTCACTTATCAAACGACTGATGGCTGTAAGTGACAGCATAGATTGGAATGCAGCAATCATAGGGAAAGTTCATCGGTGGAAAATATTGATAATATGACGAAAAGCTTAAAGCAATGTCAAAACAGACTGGTCAACTCTACGATAAATGTCATGGTACAAATCTATTTAAATAAAAATGAATCCCTATTTCCTTTTTTTCTATTATTTTTGACGACACGTATGGTGCAGTGGCTAAGCGATTGGCTTCTGCGCCGCGGGTCGTGGGTTCGATTCCCACACGGAACAAAAATTTGTATGGCCTACAGATGGTTGTTTCGGGTCTGGGCGTTTGTTTGTGAGATTTGTGTCTGTAAACGCACCCACGATACAAGACAAATCTTAGTGTGGGGCAACGTTTATTTAAAAAAAAAAAAAAAAAAAAAAAAATTTCCCTTGGTCACGACATCACGCGTGAGCGGCTGGACCGATTTCGCTAATTATTTTTTTGTTGTGTTCGTAACTGTCAGAAGAAGGTTCTTATGAAAGAAAATTTTGAAATTTAAAAATGAAACGAAAATATCTCAGTATTTCCATTCGTAGATAGGTAGTAAGTAGGAAAAAGTGCATTGCAACGCATGCTGGGTGTAGCTAGTCAAGCAATATTTTTCCAGTATAAGCTGACCTCTCATTGTACGAAAAGCCTATACAATACGAGGTCAAATCATACTGGAAAGTATAGCTTGATGAGCCGTGTGTACAATCGACAGAACACAAAATACAGTGACAGGTTACCAGACTATCGTTCATCTCATGACCAAGTCCCACACAATATTTATAATAACCAGGCAATCAATATTTTTCTAAGACAGCCTGGAGCGGCGTCCAGCACGCGTTAACTATAGTTAATTAAATAACTACTGTTTAACTTTCTATGACAGTGCGACTCACGATCTCGACCGGTTCCAAATGTCTTAGAACGAGAATCGCCAAACGTGATTTAAAGAAATGGTTCTGTACAAAAAAAATAAGAGTGTCAACGCAATGTGTAACAAAAAGCTTTAGTGCGCGCGCAATTAAAGCAACTTTTAAATATAACGCAATTATAATCATTGCTTTAAGGGCGTCACCAAAGACTACAACAAAAATTACACGGAAATTCTCATAACCATAACTCTGGATAGACAGAATTTTGTTTCTTTCCTTGTGGCCGTTTTCCGTTACCTATCTATCGGTGGTTTGTCCTACTAGGGTTTGACATTACTTGTATGGAGCTTGTGTCAAATTTCTATCTCTAGTACCTTCTGTAGATAGGTTAATGAAAATTGCCTTTAGTTGCATTTTGCGATACCCACGGGTGCACCTGTGGGCGTAGAGTACCTCTATAGGAAGGGATGTTTCTTCCCCCAATCTAAATGTAATAAAAGTCAGGAATACACAAAAAAATCCTAAAATAATTTTATAATTACAAAAAAACTTACCTTCTGTCTGTAGAAATAAAAAAATTAAAAGAATAATATTTGGAGCCTTGTTATTTCAACTTTTTGCACCACCAGTCGAAATCAATATGTTGAAATTAATAACAAATAATATGCACCAATACCTATCATTTTAACCTATTGTGATGCTGGGTTTTGTCGCTTACTATCCTTCTGAAAAACCCAAAAATATCTATATTAAACTTAATATCCCAGACCAATACCAAAGTAAACAAATGTTTTTACAGCAGTTGTATTGTTAAAGTTTTGTTTATTAAGTTATAATTGTTTCAGTACCTCAACATTTTTGTAAATCCTGGCAGCGATGACGTGACTTGGAATTTCCGTATTCAATACTCTACTCAAAATCATTAACGTTTGATTCTCATTATACAGAATCAAAGTATTGTTTTAGGAATCTGAGAATGAATGAGAATGTTCTATGTTCAAAATACATAAGACCGTAAGGGTAAAACAAAAAAAAAAGATTGTTCTACTTTCAAATGAAAGACAGTACCAAGGAGACTAACACTCAATGATGCAACTGGAATGCAAGAAAAATTGCAAAAAAAAAAGTTTGTCTTGATTTGCGGTACCCTAAAAGCTAAGCACAACGTTCGCAAACGAGGCCAGAGAGTTGAGGCTAGCAATTTTGACAAATCGTTATTGATGCATCGTGATCTGCTGTGACATTATACCACCAATTATTTGAATTAGCAACACTAACGGGAGTATTACCAATTATTGCAGGATACATTTTTTGTGATGTTATTGCGAAGATTTGTGGTCGTAACATAGCGTAATTTTTTTATTATTTAAACAAGTCATTAAAATCATCTATCAGATAAAAGCGATGGAGAAGATCCAGAAGATACACATGAAATTAAAGAAGAAAATGAAAGTCAGGATGTACAGGGCAATGAAGAAGCTCGCAAATAACATAAAATAATGGAAATTACTACAAGAGCCAACCTCTTAAACTTATGATAATGATTAGATGAAATCTAATATTATCGCTTTTGGTGAAATATGAGTATGACAATGATACACGTCTGTCTGCTTACCCTTCAAAGACTGAGGCGTGACTAATAATGTTATAGAATTGTGTTACTATAGACAGATTAGACTAGACTTATAGACTTATCAGACTAAAGGTCGATTTTACCAAGGTTGAATAACTTTTATTTGAGAAATTGTATGTGTAACTTATTCCTGATATAAAAGCTATCAGACGTTGCTGAAATCGGGCCTAAATGAACGAACTCTTTTTTTTTCTGAACCCTATATTTTATTTGTAATTCGAGAGTACTTACCCATTTATAAAGGTATTATTAACCCACCCAACCTAATTTTATACAAACAAGTTACACAAAGACTATAATCGGATTACCGTGCCTCTGACAGTAGATTATCAAATTAAAAGCGAACCTATCAAAACATTCTGAAGTGATCCTATCAGTAACACTTTAAGTTACTGGTGATGAAGCTCCACATTAACTTGGTCTACATTAAAAGCCGCGGGGTCTAACCAAAAAGGTCACTTCGTGTCTTCCTCTGGGTATCGTTAACGGCAACTAAGTTAATGTTTAACATAATTGACGTTTATCAAATTCTTGTAATCTGTAGCCTTAGCAACTCATTAGTTGGGTCTGTTTCCTCTCGCTAAATACTAAGTCGACTCACCTAGCTCTTACGTAACATGATCAAACCTTATGAGTCTATGACTAACGCAGCTCCATATCTGTAGTGTAGGCACGTGCTCAAAATATTTATTAAACCAAAAAATATATAGATATTTGAATATTGGTCTGCTTTAAATTTTCTTTTTTAAGAGGTCTTTTCTCTTCTACATTATAATATTGTCTATTTCATTACTTACTTTCGAGATCAATATTTAAAAGATCAAATTTTTGTATATTGGTTTTTATATACCTTTTGTTTCAGTGGACATAGATAATATTGTGGCGTTTCATGCAACCAAGTGGTTGATGTAATTAAATATGTTCATGAAGTTGTGTCTGTTTTATATGATCATCTGCTGTCTGGAGATGTGTCGCAAAAAACTATTAAAGATTTCGACTTCATTCGATAAACATTTCGATTTTTTTGATAGAACTTCTTTTCTTTTTTAACTCTTATTCAAAGCTCAGCTTAAGCATAGCATTACACTATTTTCTTGGATTCAAATTATTTTGTTGATTGGTATTATGCAATATTTCTTTTGCTAAAAAAAGTTCTAAATTCTTTATTTCTATTATTTTGAAGTCATTTGCATAATACTTCAATTTAAGAAGAATAATAAAATCATCGTAAATAATGTAATCATGTACGTAATTAATGATGAGCTACGTCATGATATCGCTTCATTGTATAATTTAATCTCTACAGACGTAGGTACGACTCAAAGGACCTTGAATGACAACCAGCGCCATTGATCTGCTTAAATTATAAGGGACTATTTCAATGACTATTAATTCAGTTCGAAACGCAAATATATTCCGAATGAAAGGCAAAAAGTTAAAGCGCAATTCGCTGCCGCAGTGGCAGGTGGATCTACAAGCCTAGCACAAAATAAACTCAGCTAATGTACCGCGACTCTGTCCACAACGACCATAACTCCACATTGCGACAAAACAAAAACACAAATTTGCAAACGTATAAAGAAATTGAAAGGTACCGGCGTGCGCGATGCTATCGCGAAATTATTCCAAATTTCACCGTTTTGCCTCTCTGGCTGTTGCGTTTTTTACTTTTTTCATACGATGGCAGTCGCGGGCCAACTCCCATAAATTATAGTTCGGTAGCTCTGTTAAAGGGGTTTTTGAGTATTTTTTTATTTTTGTTTAGCCCTTTGAAGAATTTATGTCCCCGTCTTACTTAGTAGCGGCGGTCAGCGGAGTTGCCGAGTTGACCGTCTCCGAGAAATGTTCGGGCCTTTCGATACGCGACGCTATAAGTATTTTGTACTTGCAGTTTTGTTTGTGAGCTTGTGATACGGCTTTCGGGTTATTTTGTTTTAGTTTAACAGAAGCCTGCTTGAAGTTGGGAGTTGAAGTACCTTAATGACTATCGCGACGATCGAGGTTAAAGAAAGCCGCACGAGTTGGTTATACGTCCAAGTCTTCATGCGTCGCATTCATTCTACCTATTACATACAACGCAGGAGCCCAATTCTCCTAAACGAAATCTTGATAAATCGCAACCGAACCAAGGCCGAACCGTTTATTCAGACAGTTTTCAATTTCAAAAGCTGTCAAATTATTTGACACAAAAAACAAAACCAATCATTTTGACAGTTTTCTTAAACAAAAACTGACAGACGGTTGAGTTTTGTTTGCATTTGGCAATAATTTTGTTATTCAAATTGGCTCCCTGATCATAAAGATTTCATATTTCGCTCATTTGCGGCAAGAACGTCTTATGTACGAAAACCGTTTTTTTTTTTCAGAAAACATCTTCGAAATGTTTAAATAAAGGCGTTTTTTGAATAATCCGCTTTTCGGACTTAAGACGCTCTTGTCCCAAATGAACGATTTGGTCTTCAGACATTCGAATCTCTATCTTTGCATCCACATCCCCAGATCAACTCTTCAACTCTTCCAACAAATACGCAACCTCATTGACGTTGCACTCAACTGTCTGTCAACCAGACCAAAGAATTAAACTCCAACGCACATTACGTAAGGTGCGATGACGTAAAATGAACAATGGCCATCGGAAGCCAGCACGTGTCGCCACGTCGTGACAGACCAACCGAGATCACTTGCAATTGTTAAGCTCATATTACTTAGATATGAAGAATGGGAAGACTGTAATTTGTGAACAGGGAATTGGTATTTATTAATATGAACTTGTATCTTTTCATTATCTGGATTTAGATAATATAGAATTCCTATAACACCTAAATGCATATCTACTAGATACTACAGACGACGATCTTTAGATTGCGTAAAAAATCTAAATGGTTGGTTTTTGAAATATCATCAATACACAAAATAGTAATCTCAAATCTCAATCGTGGATTGTAAAATCTAAAGTTCTTAAGTGTTTTTAATTATGATTAAAAACGTTAATAGGAACAACTTAAGAAAGTTTCATTGTATTGCAAGACACAAATGATGTAAGAAGCCAATTTGCTAAAGGTCATTCGACGCTGCTCATTCAGAACCCACCTATAGCAGATCAATCTAACGAATTAAATACAATTACATAATTTCAAGCAAAACCATAAATTATTCCTTTAGTTCGGATTCCTTAAGAAGTGGATAAGTGAAAGAACCTCGGATCAATGTCAGAAATCCAGATCACATGCGTAAGAAGCGAAAAGGGACATTATGATGCGCAAAAAGCAAAAATTACAAGTATTCCGTAACAGAAATAACCCCAAAACGCGATAGCAGACAAAACGGATTCCAAATACTGGCAATTGGAATAGTTTTCAGTTTTTTTTTCTCCGTTTTAAGTTTCGAAGGCATCCTAACGGTATTCGGGAGACATAGCATCGGGACGGACGCGACAACGTTTTTTATGTTATTTTCTACTGACCTCAGTCGTTTGCGATCGATTTCGTATCTTTTTAATCGGTCCTTCGCAAAAATAAATATGAAAGTTCCATTTTTGTATTGTTTTCAGCTTGGGTTGTAACTGAAATGTTATTGTTATATGAATTATATTTAGATTTTTACTGAAAGGAGTTCGTACGCTATTGTAATATCGATTAAAAATCGAATGATGTCATTTCCTTTTTGTTACTAAAATCGAAAATAATGACATTAAATCATAGAAGTGTGATGGAACGTCAATGAAATTTTAATTAGCATCGTAAAATTAAGATAGCGACCAGATTGCCTTATTAATTATCTTAAGGAGTATTTAAAACTAACATTATCGCCGCGCAGTGATTATGACAAAAACCTACACTGCGTTCTCTAATTGCGTTCAACGCCGGCCAAAATTAAAAAGAAAAGTCGCACAGCAAGAATCCCGCCTATTTTTAAAAATGGAACCCGACGATGATTCGCCTAATTAATAAACCAATCACGTACAGTCGAGACGCGGCGTCGAGGCGCGGAGGACGTGCGGGCGCGGGGGATGAACGCTCGGAAATTCGAATACTATATTTTTTCTGCACTCAAAGCATCGCAATGTTACTTGTAATTGGCTTGACGGCCAATGATAACGAATTTAGAATGCAATCAATTATTTATGAGTTATTACTTTGGTTAACAAGAAATTAGCACTTTATGTGAAAAATGTAAAACTAGTTATTAATCATAAAGAAGTATTTGCGAACGCCAGATGTTATCTGACTAAAGTATTCACCATACCGACTAGTTAGAATGTGACGATACAAAAAACTTCGACTCAGTTAATCTTGTCAAATCAATATGAGAAGTATAAAATTAAAACTTCTGATCGGATTCTCAGAACATTGTTATGAGAACTTATCGGATTATATGAAACAGCATTATGTTTTCTCTTTTGATTGAATGGACATGAATGGAGCACACATTATTAACAAAAGATGTCTTCCAATATTGACACCGAAAAATTAGTTGAAAAAATCTCAAGATTGGGATTTTACCAAAAAAATATCATTTATCAAATAAATGCATTCTCTGATATGTCTTTGCGCAGCGTGACTACAAAAACTAGTTGAATAATAAATGCGTTGGTTGGCAACACTGGGCCCGAGGAAACCCGAAGCTCGGCGAAAAAGGGCGAAGATTAGCGAGCGCGCGCTTTTTGTTTGCATCAATCGATGCGCTCGCGCATTCGCACGATGAATAATTCAAAAATTGACATGAAATGGCGTATGGTTCTTTTTTTAAATGAAAGGTGCCCGATTGAGGACTGTAACCGCCTGACGAATTCATTGGTCAACGGCTTTTTGCGTTCGGTAATTGCTGTATTTACTTTATAGGTTATGAAATGAAATTAATGCACGCGAACGATCTCGTTCTGTTGTTCCAATGCTAATGGTAGTGTTTTTACTATACTTAGATTATGAATCCATTTGGAGAACGCAAGAGTTTATACAACTGACAATAAAATATGAATTTATAGTGAAACCGCAAATAAAGGCTCGAGTTGGCGTGCGTAAAAAAATAAACGTCACAGGGTACATCACAAAGTGTTACACAACCACTTCATGGAAGAAATTTTAAATGTTTACGCGTCTGCCTGTTCTTATATCTAGAAATTGGTTGTCATTCCAGCAAAAAATGTATAATTAATTCGAGTAATGCTGTTAATGATGCATCGAAACTTGTGTCGATTTCCAAGTATAAGTAATCTTGTCATCTGAATTCTGGCTGCGATTGGTCGAAAGATCTCCGGTGCAGTTTTTGGATAAATGGCTTCATCCCGCACTACGGGATGCTGTCAAGACTCCTTCGAGTTATGGTTATGACGGCTTTTTACGTATTTCAAGAAGATAATTTCATTAAGTCGTTACAAAAAGTATGCGTAATTTGCCTGTCTCGATTGTAGCTAACGTCATTTGTAAGGTGGATCGATGTCATTGTGAATTGTGGGAGAAACATCGGTTTCTACTTGTTTTTGTCTGAAATACTAAGTCGTATAACGGTTGGCATACGCACTTGGTTTTATGAGAGATTTTTAAATATCAGAAAATAATATAGCGTTAGTTTGAAAGATGTTTTTCGCAATAATGATGGTGTGTCAAACGTCAAACAGCAATTTGTTTCTTTAACAAACAATTTGCAGTTTATTGACACCGACTTTGATTTTCATCATTGTCAAATGTCGTGACACTACTAATTATTGTTAAACAGATGTTTGTTATTGCCCTTCGGAGTTACGAAGGCCGTTAACCAATATTTTTTACTGTCAAAATAAGTATTTTTTGTAACGTCATCTTAGTGTCATCCCTGCCTCTTTGCCAGATAGACTCTAAATCCCATCACCCATAATAAAAGAATCCTTATTTATTCAGAAATATCTACCAACATTCCCCAATAAACCATGCCACTTAGAGCTAGAATATATTTGTTCTATACTCACTTATAAGAAGAGAACGCCATATTATTGTCAACACAGGGTTGTTCGTCCACCGCGCCACCGGTCGTGAGCATCAGGGTGTTCATTCGGGATAGATTCTCACAAGACGATCGATTACTATATCGATTACAATCTATCGGTAAACGCACTTCACTATTAGTTCTTCAAAGTCCGCGCGTGCGTCACTATGACGCGTTCGCACATTATGTACGTCACATCACTAGTGTTTGTAGCATTATCTGGAATGAAAATGATTCCATAATTAGCAAAGGGTTAAAATTTCCATATAGAAACAATGTTTAAATATTGCATAATGGCTACCTCAATAAAATTGTATATGCGTTCATTCCTATGAATTAAAAGCATTATAAATATTTTAGAGTGATGTTAAGGACATCAAATATCTTAAAATTAGCTTAAAATGTCATCCTAATTACAGGTAGACACAGGCTACCAAATTTACTCATTAGTAAATTACATTTTAACCGTTTGCAACGGATTTTGGTTTGTCGTGATAGTTTAAAAGACTTCGTTAGATTTATCATTCAAATCAGTGGGCATTCCAGCAGAATGCGAATGAAGTTGTGTTAATGAAAACAATTACCATCGCATGACATTTCAACTGCAAAGTTGAACTGATTAAAGAGGTCACCCAACAGTTTGTTGTATAAAAACATTTCTAATCTCATGAGAGCCCTGCGTCAGATTTGACGGAGATAGCGACCCGCGTTTGTACCGACGGAACCGGCCCGCCGCCATCTTGGCCCTGATTGACAGCTGTCAATGTTGGCGGCACTGCGACGCGTCGCCGCGCCTGCGCACTACGGTACACCGCGCGTCACTAATTCGCTTTGAAAATAATGTTCGTTTTTTAAATGTTTTTTTTCTTTGACATTCAATTGTTGTTGTTCCTAGATATATTAGTGTTTATGTTTTTAGTGACATTATTTGATTGGTATTTGTTAAATCTATTATACTATACTTACCAAGAATTAATGTTAAATATTCCTAATTGTCAGAAGCTTAAGCTTAAAACATTGCCTTTCATTGATTCTACGTCATTAATATAAATAAAATAGCTTTCGCGTAAAACTTCCTCATTGAGTAGGCTTGGGTTGCTAATTATTCAAGTGCCTGGAAAGTCGTAGAAATTCTTAAAGTCTATAATGACTGCAAGCGGTTAAAACTTATTACTTCTTCATTTAATTTTCCAGTTCCGTCTATTATGAATATCAGGGTACCACAACAAATATTTTTTAATTACCAGTTGGTATTTTCAGTTGCAATTTTCAGTATCATATTTAAAAACATGTCTCATTATGTCAAAATCATTTGTGTCAAATATTTTCTGTAAGTTTTCTTTATTTAACCCATTCTAAAGATTTTCCAGTTCAATTTCGAGATATGCGAGTATTTAAAAGAAGTGGTCAAACTGGTAAAGCGCATAACCAGTTTTCTTTCCATGATATTATTTGTCGAGTTACGACACATAATTATATTAAAAATAGAGTAATTATAATATAGTATATTTAATCATAATTATATCGTCAAAAAGCTTGATTTAGCAAGACTTACTTGCCTTACCTACTTTATGTTCCACTAAGGGCCGATTTTCAATCGTCAGGTAATTTTTATCTGAGGAATAAATATGGCGGTTGGACATATTTTCTATAGAAAAGCTGTCAAATTAGCAAAATTATTCCTCAGATAAAACTTGTCGATTGAAAAATTGGCCCTTAACAAAATATTACACATTTTTACCTGACGGAGTATTTCCTACGATTACCTATACTTGCACTTTTCTATGATTTTTTTCTGCCTCTTTTTTTACAATACCTACCTACATTTTAATTAGGAATTTTAGTTACGATTATTAAGTCTTCACATTGTCTGGAGATGAGCGCTAATGACTGCGTCACAACTTTTCTTTCATTAATGTAGTTGTTATCGTTTTTGCTTCTGATGTAAACTAAGTGTTATTTTTAGTTAATTTTTACAATATTTTATTTCATTTTTTTTTAAATCTTAATTCATCTCGTATCGGTCGGATGTTGGAAGAATGGTATGAAATTATGTCACAGTGTGCTCGTATAACAACACACTGAGTTCATAAATCTGATTGACAAGTGACAATATTAACCAGGGAATGTTTAACTACAGACCGTTGTTGACAATCCTTTAACACTAAACTCTTTCATGCTC
The DNA here is from genome assembly GCA_905220435.1 of Amphipyra tragopoginis. NCBI lineage: Eukaryota > Metazoa > Arthropoda > Insecta > Lepidoptera > Noctuidae > Amphipyra > Amphipyra tragopoginis. The sequence continues at coordinate 12,556,716 of HG992011.1, forward strand.
TTTCAAACTGAAGATGATACAAATTCATTGACATCTTTGATTAGATACCTTTTACAAACTTATCTACATATGGACACGAGGAAAACCGCTAGATAAATCATTAAAATGGCACCGTATAAAATAAATCTTATTTTATAGTTCTATGACGTCATCGCACGCGTCGTAAAGTCTACAATATTATGCAGCGGGACGTAATTGTTGAAACTCGTTGCATTCCTACTTTAATAGTTTTTAGTGCAATTTATTTAATTTTATTTCTAATAAACTGTTTGCCTTAAGAGATGTTTTCATTATAATTTTATTACTAAAAATATTTGTATAAGTACTGTGTGTACTGTACTTAATACAAAAGATGGTCTAAGAAAAACCTAGCTTTTAAAATAGCCCCGTCTCTTTTTGTTATATGACATAAGAAAGTGATGGGTATATTTTAAACCTGGGTTTACCTTAGTCTTGGTTTAAACCATCTTTTTTAATAGGGGGGTTTATATTTTGTTATTGCCAGTTTTTTTTTATATCTTTTCTTATGGCCAAATTCGGCTTGTTTTGCTTACCAATGGTAACATTTTTACTGTCAAACTGGGCATAAATAAATAGACTCGTAAACTAATTTTACTTGTGATAGCTACTAACGTACGGGATGGTATACTATGCAAGGTTATGGGGTCTTTGCTTCATTATTGGTAAATATCTAAATATTAACCAATAATGTTCGCTAAAGCATAGGAATCGGTCAATAATGACAGCCAAGTCTTTAACCCTTTTACAGTTTGACGGAATATTTTTCCCATCAACTTTTTTGGAAGATGTCGCGAAAACCTCCTTGTTATATTTTTATTCTTAAACCTGAAAATATCATTTTTTTTACTATTTTCTTTAATAGAAAGTAAAAATGACAAATAAAAAATACTTTTTTTTTTATTTATATAAATTGCCAAACAGTGGGACAATATCGGTTGAATAAAAAAAATACGCCAAATAATTTATTTACTTTTTCTTAAAACCGATTAAGGGTTATAGCTTTTTATATTATTTTTATTTTTTATAGTTTTTTAAAAAGGGTTAATTGTTGTTGCGAGTTCTATAGGACTTTTAGATTCAACATCTATACAGAAAAGCGAAATTTCTAACATTTTATGCGGACACCGCGATAATTCAATAAATTTATAACGCAATGTATTTCCGGCGCAGCCTCGTCGTCCGTGACGTAGCGGAAAAGATTCAGGAATGCCGTCTGGCTACGTCGGAAAGCAGATCCTATTAGCAATCGTGCGCAGACAGGAGAAAACTGATGTGACCAAAATATTGGATTTGATTTTTGATTTGACTTTTAAAACATGAAACGAAGAAGGTATTATTTAGACAAAACCTAGGTATTACAAATGTAGAATTAAGATATTTAGCTCAAAAAGGTATTACTACCTATTCATTATAATATCGTAGTTAATTATAAACCTAAATTATTTAATTAACTAATCCTTTTTTACGGAATAATATTAAAATGTAAATTTTCTATTATTTTTATCCTAATATTTACAATATGAATCTAAACTAGTGAGTGTATCTAAAGTAGAAACTAACCACCTACAAAACGGCCGACGTATCTTGGCGAGTCTGAAGTTAGCTGATTAGCTGCGCAGTAGACAATTTCGTTTCTAAAAGATTCATTGCGCAGCCAAACAACTAACTTCAGACTCGCCAAGATACGTCGGCCGTATTGTATGTACAAAATAAGTATAAAAATACAGTTCGAAAGTAAAACAAATTAGAAAGTGCACTTAGGCGTCGAAATAAATCATTATGGCTAAATTTGAAATTCGAGATTATTGAATTTGCACTAATCTAGAATATTTCGTCACGGACAAAAGTCGCAGATCTAACTATCACCAAATTTAAGAACGCAAAAGTAAGATCTGACATTTAATATTTAGTGAGGCAGTTTTAAATTTCTAAAACAATTACCCCCGGTTTCTGATTTGAGAATTCGGGATTACTTCAGTAATATTTGAAGCATTTTTTTGAGTACGGAGTTGTCAAAATATGCTTTAAAATCCGTCATTTTTTTGACAACTCCGTACTCAAATGTTACTTAATTACTGCTCATCCTAGAATTTTCAAATCAAAAACCGGAGGTAATCAAAGGAATACTCACTTAACACTTTAAATAATTAAGTGTTTAAGTTCCATATCATTAACTGACTGAAGTTAGCAACTCAACGAGAGGTGTGGAAGGATATGGGGGCAGCTTTGCCCAGTAGTGGGACAAATTAGGTTAATAAAAAAACTGATCCATTTTGGGAGCTAACTAGCCTATTATTTCAATTTTATTAACAAAAGCATAGGGCTCTTATTTTATTTTAATCCTTACTAATATTATAGGTAAATGCGAAAGTAACTCTGTCTGTCTGTCTGTTACGCTTTTACGCCTAAACCGCTGAACCAATTTTGATGTATCTTGGTACAGAGATAGTCTGGAATCTGGAGAAAGGACATTGGCTATTTTTATCCCGAAAAATACAGAATACGCGATATAAACGACATCCACGCGGGCAAAGCCACGAGTGACTCCTAGTAAACAATAAAAGGGCTTCATATATTTTTATCTTTCGATGAAATTATAAAAAAGAAAGGAATTATACACTTTCTAATTTCAAATCTCCGCGACATAGCACCAAAAACTTGTTTTGACATTTACCAAGACTGTTGTTCCAGTTTCGATCAATGTATCGATAAAAATCTCGCTACCGAACTTATCGATAATCACTGAGTGTCACCGCTCTAGACGTAGATGGTAATCTAAGTGGACGGCTTGACACAACACTGTGTAAGCCGATAAAAAAATGGCGGACTACACGTTGAAAATAATAGCTAGAAAAAGGGTAACAAAAAGGAAGCTCAGCCTACCTTGAAACCTGTAAGGGGTAAAAAATACTTGAAGGTTGCAAAATAATTAGTTTTCATTTTACTTAGGAGCAGATGTACGAATTAAATTTCCTTTAATTGATCATTATGATCTATTAAAATATATATTTTATCAACGTTTTTAGTAAAATAGCCAGCATTCTACTTTGCGCAACGTATGATTTTGGCAGGTCAACCATTTCCATAGGAACGTTTGTATTAACAATCCGACTTCTCCACAACTATGTACCACGCAATGAATATTGTTTTTGACACATTAACTGTCATGATTGATGTTGATTACGTTACGGAATTGCCCTGCAGATTTCGGGCACTTTTAAAAACCAATAGGGGCACGGTTCCACATGGTAGGTTCCACGGAGAAGAGCCGGCAAGAACTCCATTAATGGTCATAATAAAAATAAAATGATGGGTGTACTCATGTACCGTACGCGCGGAAGTTATATTTCGACTGAGATTTATCATAATAAAACCTACTTATTTACTTTAACAACCACGGATGTATAGTTTTTTTTAGGTTTATGTCAAAAACTTCATGGTGTCACATTTGCGCTATAGCCGGTGCGTAACTTCCGTAACAATGAAAATTTTAACCCTCAATGCACCAAAAGAAGAAGGTATGATGTCAAAAAAGAAATAAATATAAGTTTTTTTTTTCTCTATCAAATTAATCGACTGCCACGTTGCTCTAGTGATCGCAAGCGCGACTGCTGAGCGTGAGGGCCTGGGTTCGATCCCCAGGTCGGGCAAATTGTTATTGGATTTTTATTTGAATTTGTCAGTAGCAGCCCGGAGTCTGGATTTGTGCCCGCTTTATGTCAATAGGCTCGCCCCCTTTTACATGGGACTTAAACATAACGACGAAATGAGTGTTTATCTCACCTCTTACCCAACACTTCAGAGAATACAGACGTGTTATCAAATTAATCTAGATATTCAACCAGTGGTTCCGTATTGTTACCATTTTAAAACATGAAGCCCTTCTGCCTACCTTTTTAGTATAAAACCCTGAACATAACACATGACTAGAATAATTAACGTATAACCAAACAGCTGGTAACTAAAACACGGCCATGTTTTGGTTTAGTACAGTCCGTATAAAAAATAACATCCGCTCAGTGAGATATCAATGTTCTTGGAGCGATTGTACTATACGTCGGTATGCGGATTATAATACCGCGATGGTCATAAAATAATAGAATATTAATAATGTACCTGTGAGTGTTACTTTTGGTTAGATGTTTGAAATATGCGAAGGAAAGCGCCTTAGTGTAAGATTTACCTAAAACATTATTATAAAAAAAAACATTTGTAAAAAAATGTGGCACTACGGTATTTTTTGAAAATGATGTCGCTTTTTTTTATTTTGCTTTATATTTTATTGAAAGTGGGTAGGAAATTCTACCTAAAGTTAAAGTTCATCTCAGTTATACCTCTAAAATGTTAAGAGCAAAAAGCAAAGATAGCAAAATGTTATAGACTGGAAAGACTTGTATTTCAATGAAAATAAAATAATTTTTTGTTTTCCATTTTAGTTGGCATTTAATTTCAAATTGTTTTTTTTTTTAATGCACTCTTTTATTGACTTTGTTTTTCTGCTTTAATATATAACATAGTAGATCAAAATCAAGTGAAAGCTTTTCAAAAAGTTAGCTGTCACAATAATTATGTAGGTATTTGATTTTTTTGTGTCGATCCTCACCTGAAAATTCTTTATATGAATAATCCAGGGGCAACGTAAAATATGAAATACTAATAAAAACACACGGAACTTTTTGTTGCGCTATATGTTTTCATGAAAACTTATTACATAACCTTACTCCATAAAAGAAACATGGAAGTTTTTAAATACGGTTTTATAACAAAACAGCTAAGAGGCAATTTTTCAAACGGCAGATAAATTTTATCTGAGGAATAAATATGGCAGTTTGACATATTTTCTATACGAAAGCTGTCAAAAATATTCCGCAGATAAAAATTTCAAAAATCGACCTCTAATGAAAAATAGTGTCAATATCCAGCACATTATTTTATTAAGTCCTTACAGTTATTGAAAAAAAAATTGCCCGATAAAAGTCGCTTGTGCACTCACTCCTTTAATTATAGACTTGAAATGTCATTTAGTCCAAAGCGTAAGGTGTGTAGAAAACTATTAAAGAAATACCTCAGTACATACAGATAATAGAGCAAGATATTTTTATAGACATACCATGAGGCTGAATGGTCAGTTACCATTTACAACTCGGTTGCAGACAGGAAAAAAATTCAGGCTTCGGTAGAGAATATTACATCGTTTGAAACATTGGGATGACTTGTAACGGTTGTTACCTAAAACTTATCTATCGGCCGTTTGCCCTACTAGAGATAGATAAGTAAATTTTGACTTTACATCTAAAGGGATTTTATCAACTTGGGGCCGATTTTTCAATCGTCAGATAAGTTTTATCCAAGGAATAAATATGATGGTTTGACATATTTTCTATACAAAAGCTGTCAAAACATCAAACTTATTCCCAGATAAAAGATATCTGACGATTGAAAAATTAGCCCTTACTCTAGTATCACCGATATGTAATTTCATAACGTGTCATGTATCTAGAAATTATTAAGTGAGATTACTTTGCTTGATGGTAGGATCTTTACGTTCTGCCTGGCTAGCTACCACCCTCACATGAAAGTCCGGCGCCAAGCAGTTTACTGTGTTCCGTCGTGTGTATGTAAGAGCCAGAGGGGTATGGGGAATCCCTCTATATTTCTGTTACTTGGATTCGTGTGCTCCATCTTAGACCCTATCTGCGCTCACCATCAGGTGCGACGAGGGTCAAAAGTGATCAAGAAAAGTAAAAAAAATAATTGTTCGTTTAATATTTGAAATGATCTTCATAACATTAGGTACCTACGCCTGTATTCCCCGAATGGTTGTGCTACAAGTGCTGAATTACACCCTCATTTCGTCGTTATTTTTAAAGCCCGTGTAATAGACGGCGAGCTGATTGCCATCAACCGGGCGCAACTCCAGACTCAGGGTTGCTACTGAGAAATTCTGCACAGAAAAAAACCTAATAACACTTTGCCCGACCTAGGGATCCAACCTAGGACCTCGCGAGACGAGGCAGACGAAGATAGATAAACTGCGTGTAAAATAGAGGTTTTCGAAAATTTGAACCCTTCATTCAGCCCTTTATTTTGTACTAGCTTTTGCCCGCGGCTTCGCTCACGTTAATTAAGCTCAAAAAAACTCTTAACACACTACTAAAGTTTCTATAATAATATAATTCAATCATGATTCGAAAGACACGTGGCGCTATCTTTGAACGTTATTGTTGTTTTCCTCCGGAACAGTACTTTTTTTCGGGATGAAAGGTACCCCATATCCGTTTCTGTACACCTGACGACGTATATGCAAAATTTCAGGATGATCGGTTCAGTGGATTAGGCGTGAAAAGGTAACAAACAAACAAACTTACTTTCGCATGATAATATTAGTTAGGATTAGGATTGAAATTCAGTTGAACAAATCACGAAATTTTCCGAGTTATCCGATTTAAAACTCGGAACTTTCATCTCATCATCGCTAGGTATCACTTTCCTTGGCTGAAGTGGGCATGAAGTTGGCTACTACAAATGAGATCTAATGACAACAGTGATTGGGCTGTGTATGACATCATGTATGTAGGTACCACGATCTAGCTTTTTTTTACCGGACTGCCCCAAAAGGAAACATATTTGGCCAAGAGCTTTCATATTAATATATGAGTATATTATTTTTTGAGGGGATTTCTGGCACTTTTTTACGTGTTTTAACATAAGCAACACGTATTTTGTAATTTTTATGGTAACCTCTTCATAATTATCTGAGCTGTGGTTTTCAAACTATAGTGCTTTCACCAATAGAAGTCCCTTCTGCGCTATGTTGGCACCGCTGAGTTTTCATTGTTTCGACGCTTTTAGGGCGCCTTCAAATTGGACGGTTGCCGTCGCGCTGCAGCCGTGCCGCAGCAGTGCAGCTGTCGTACTGTAAACGGGCGGTTGTGGGTTAACGCGACGAGAGAGCAGTGTGACGCTCTACCTGCTGCCGTGCGTGCGCGGTACGAACGACGCACTGCTCTCCGGCCGCGTCAACTGTATGAAAAAACACAACCACCCGTTTGCAGCTTGACAGCCGCACCGCTGCGGCACGGCTACAGTCCGACAACAACCGTCTAATTTGAAAGAAAGAAAGAAAGAAAATACGTTTATTTGCGGTAAACACGACGCAAAAAGAAAATAAACACAAAAAACAAAAAATAAGAAGGTTGAGGGAAACATGCGTCATATCCACGCAAAACGGCTATCGCTCAGCATTATGCTGCGACCCTATGCAAGACAGAGCCCCAGCGCTGGTTTTCAGCGACAGCCGGCGCCGACGTAATGACGTCGTTCGGTGCAGCAAACAATTATTATTAAGATAGATAAATATTATGATTTAATTTATAAGTGAAAGCGCCTTTATAATGAAAAATCAGTAGTGCCAATATAGCGTCGAAGGGACTTCTTTCGGTGATCGCACTGTACAGCGGTTTCACGGGGTAGAACTTGAACGGTGTAAGCAAGGGCTGTAATTGTTGGCACTTAAAGTTTGTATAGTTTTGATTGCTTCATAACTAAGTTCTGCAACAATGTTTAATTGAAGCAAGTTGTTTTAATATCTTAATATCAAAGATCACAGTACACCGATGCCTTTGGCATAACGTTTCTGCAATCATAATGATCCTGTTTATTCCGTTCTTGCGCTACTTAATTTCAAATTAACATTGTTACAACGGCAATAACTTGTAATGCCGATAACTTAGCTTCAGAATATTCGCTGCCTACTAATTGTACCAGTAGATAGAGGTCCCACGCGTATTGTTAGATAAATCATAATAATATGGTATAATAGCAAGGTGTACAGGCGGCTTATTTAATGTAGATCCTGTACAGCTACTGCATTCATCAGGCCAGTACTGTTTTACTGTTGGGCACGGGACTCTTCTTGGAATGATTAAGGCCTTAGTCATCCACCCTGGTACTGGGGGTCTACTCCCTAAGCACGAAGTCCGTGGTTTCGGCCTTAGTTACGAGCGTTTTCTACTCTCTATCACCTACGGACATACGATTATTTCGGGGCCCGAACTAAGAATGAATGACAACACGATTTGACAGTTGTCCCTACTACCGATCTGTTTTTGCCCGTCCAAAAAGTTGAACTTGACACTTGTTTTGTTCACTTCTACGTTTCGGGCTACTTTCGGACGGGCGACTAACTTCGTTGACGGACTTAGGGAGTAGCCCCCTGTTTGGCGGACTACATACACCATCGAGGACTGTTTTGAGCCCTCTCAGGTGTGCATGTTTCCTTACGATGTTTTCCTTCACCGTTAAAGCAACTGATGATCAAATTATTATTTTACTTTTATTCATGCTAAAATATGAAGTTTTTTTGAATACATTGTCAAAATATTCACAAAATGTTACTTATTAGAAATGTTGCTACTGTAAGGTACCTTCTATAAAGATACATTTTAATTGGGGCTGATTTTTCAATCATCAGATAACTTTTATCTGAAGTTTGACATTTTGACAGCTTTTGTATGAACTTCAAAACTCATTTATTCAAAATAGACTAGAATTACTTTGTTCTTTTTGAACGTCAAAATTACATTTGAAACAGCCCATAAAAGCGCCCACCCTTCACCACTTCCCAGTGTTTTTGCTGTGAAAAATAGATATAGAAAATATATATAGAAAATACATCCAGTTTATTCCTGAAATCTGCCCTAAATAATAGGAATTCATCAATTACTAAACCATCAACATATCTCTTTAAGTAATTTTCTATGAACTCAACTGGGTTCAACTTTACTTACCTCCGGTTTCTGAATTGAGAATTCTAGGTTGAGCAGTACTTAAGTAACATTTAAGTACGGAGTTGTCAAAAAAATGACGGATTTTAAAGCATTTTTTTGACAACTCCGTACTCAAATACTACTTAAGTATTGCTTATCCCGAATTCTCCATTCAGAAACCGGAGGTTAATCCCGTATAAATAATTAGATATTTTTATTGGAAAAGAATGTGTGTTTCAAACGACAGAAACTTAAATCATAAGGTCTACTTAAAGAGCTGAGCAATGACTGGCTCGTCTGATGTTAGTAGTCAGTCGAGATATTTCGAGTTTTATTAGTAACTAGCGACCCGCCCCAGCTTCGCACGTGGACGTTTTATAGCTTAAAGCTTTTCTCTTGAATCACTCTATCTACTAAAAAAAACCGCATCAAAATCCGTTGCGTAGTTTTAAAGATCTAAGCATACATAGGGACAGACAGCGGGAAGCGACTTTGTTTTATACTATGTAGTGATATATTGGGGTGCATTAAAAAAGCCTCCACGAATGACGATACTTAAGTACGTTCGGCGCACCCTGGGCTGTCAGCCCCACTACCAATTTTTTTCTTAATCTATTCGAAACGGATAGCCGTGTAGCAGGAGCTATACTCGCATAGCTAGTGGTACCGACACGAGAGATAACTAATTTAATAGCAATATAAGGTATTAAAAAATGAACTCTAAGAATTTTGTGAGGGTCGCAAAATGAACAACTTTCGTTCTACAACTTTTCGAAATTCGCCAATATTTTTTTGCCTCTCCTTCCGTATCAATTAAAATATTTTTTTGGTTTGTATGGAAAGTTATAAAAAAAATACGCGAATTTCGAAAAGTTGTAGAGCAAAAGTTGGTCAATTTCCGATACCGAATAACCCCATAAAATTCTTAGAGTTGATTTTTTAACACCTTATATAATAATATCATGCAAACTAGACTTATGTTGCGGGTAGGTATTTAATTTTATAAAAAAAAAAAACTTTTACGAGATTTTTGCAAGGCTTATGAATTTCTTAAATTTTTCCCAAAGCGACGAAAACACATTTTTCTTTTAATGTGAACAAATGTATCAATTTTCAATCACCTTTTCACATTTAATAATGTGAATGGACTTCAATGTCCGATATGTCGCTATGGTCAATGACGTGACAGCCCTGTCAGGGCATTACAAGATCATTCAATATATTTTTAAACAACATTTAAATTTTCACTTGTATTTTGTGGACGATACTCGCCAAATTTTTTGACCGCTCTGAAACCAGCCTAATGATTGGGCAGTAGTAAATGTAGGTATTATTTTGGTACTGCGCAACTCCAAGCTTCAGTGGCCAATAAGCACGGCACGTATAGCAGGTACAAATATAAAAAAAAATACAAGTTGAGTATTTTTGTAACTGACGATTATTTCACTATTCAAATAATTTATAGATTTACTTAGTAAACGAGTACAGTAGGAACAAATCTTTAAAAATATTGAATATTTCTTTATGCAGGTATAAATCTTAAAAAAACAACTATTTGAGTATTTTTGTAACTGGCGATTATTTCACTATTCAAATAATTTCTGAACTAGATTTATTTAGTCAACGAGTACAGCAGGAATAAATCTTTAAAAAAATATTGAATATTTTTGTAATTCTCGATTATTTTAACTATTCAAATAATTTTAAATTTATATGAGTATTCAAATAATTTATAGATTTATTTAGTCGACTAAATAAATCTATATAAAAGTTCAAAAGTGTATAACTTCAAACTATAGCGTCGCTATTTAACATCGCACGTTATAGGTACAGTTTGTCAACCCATCACTACTTACGCACATAGGTACTAATCTTATTTATTTTAAGTAATTATTATCTTCACTTCATGTAAGTAAGTAAGTGCGTAAGTGACAGGTTGCTAACTCATCTCTTTTGCACTCTACACCACAGTTTCCAGCCGCATTTGTAATTCGGACCAACCTGGAAAAACACTGAGAAAATTCGGAATATTCCGATCTGTCCCCTCGTCAGTAACAGGGGAACAGATCGAAACTTTTTATTACTATTTGTCCCCCTGAAGAACAGCAGGGGACAGACCAGAAATAATTCGTTCGATCTGTCCGTTCGTCTTGGTGACAGGGGAACAGATCGATTTTTTTATTCCTGATTGGCCCCCCGAAGGGGACAGATCAGGGGGACGGATAGGAATATTCCGAAAATTCTGGCAGGCTCTTCACTTTTCGTTTTTTCTAGAAATGTTTGTTTTAGTCAGAAGTGCTTTTAATGTTCGTAGCGGACTGCTAGTTTAACTTATACGTAGGTACACAGGTACATTGTTAAGGACAAAAGTTGATGATTTTTTGTAGACAAGGGTTATAATATTAAAATCAATATTGATGGAATTAGCCTTAAGTCCTTGGGGTCTAAAGGTTGGTAACCTATTTCATTTTAAAGGACACAAGTTTATGATAGCTTTTTAGTAAAATTTATTTTTTATTTGTTTACACACGCCCTATAATCGGTTTTACGTGGGATTAAGGAGGATTCCGGCGACTGGGACCGCAATAAACTGGGACCGCGGTCCCAGTTGACGGATCCATTTAATTTTAATATTTTTCTTCCGGCGACTGGGACCACCAATAAATCAATACCAAAACAGTACAGTCATACGAAAAAATGTTCAAAGTAAAAACACTAGGTATGATTCAAAAATATCACTTCTACATATAAATATCATTTACTTATCCTAGACATGAACTTATTCCTGCGCTAGTAATAGATTAAGGCGTTTTAGTAATAGATCGTTTTTGTAATAGATTAAGGCGAAATATGTTTAACTCCGTTTTATTACTTATTTCCAATAATTTATCCTTACAATTTTTATTACATAACATTTCTTATATGAGGAGGAGCTCGTGGCTAAATAATTACAGCCGCATAGACCGATCTTCCGGGTTCAGCCACGCTTGCCGAGGTTGGTCTGTGGATGGGTGACCATTTACCATAGCGAGTTTCCTCCGTGCCTCGGAAAGCACGTAAAGCCGTTGGTCCCGGCTGTCATTTGTAGATCTTTGACAGTCGTTACTGTTGGTCAGAAGCCAGAAAGTCTGACAACCAGTCTTACCAAGAGTATCGTATTACCCAGTTACTGGGTTGTGGAGGTCTGATAGGCAGTCGCTCCATGTAAAATACTGATATTCAGCTGCATCCGGTTCGACTGGAAGCCGACCCCAACATAGTTGGGAAAAGGCTAGGCAGATGATGATGAACATTTCTTATATGTTTTATAATTATTTAAAACAATAACATTTTATATTTCTATGTTAAAATAAAAACTTTGTAGAACATAAACTTCAAAAAATGTAGTTCAGTACATTTTATCTTTATAATTTCTCTTATATCTTTGGAACTAGTGAACCGATTTACATAATTCAAACGGAATATTTAGTTTAGACATAACCCTACGCTTTGAGATCAGAATTATTAAAATTTCTCCATAAACAAAAAATCACATGTTCAACTTACGTAATACAGTACGTTGATTATTTTTATTATGATTTACGTGTATATTTATATTGTATTTTAACATTATATGGCTGATTTTGTGATAGATAATTACTTACTTGTTGTTAATTGTTGATTATTGCTAACATGATTTATGTTTATGTTTTATTACGTACATTTTAAATAACAGGAACGATAGTCAAAGGGTGTCTTTTCATATCATATTCTATGAATAAATGTTATTTTTGTATCAAATAGTTTTTTCTTTAATTATTAATTTGAAAACTTTTTCGTTTGACTGTACAGTTTTGACTTGAACAATAGATTTTAGTACTGATTTATTGGTGGTCCCAGTCGCCGGAAGAAAAATATTAAAATAAAATGGATCCGTCAACTGGGACCGCGGTCCCAGTTAATTGCGGTCCCAGTCGCCGGAACCCTCGGATTAAGTAGGTAATATTGCAGGATTTTATTCTGCGAAAAACCAAGGCATATGCCTGGAACAAGTTCGGTAAAATGTGCCGCAGCCATAACTTAATTTTGTCTTTGTATAAATTGACTAACTTTTATAGTGTCTTGATTTAAGTACCTAAGTACATTAAAATGAAACAAAAGATTTCATTATTTTTGTTTTTGCTAAAATGATCTGTTGTTTGAAAAAAATGTTTATGATATTTTCTTATGCAATATAGCCAATATACCTATGCAGCCATATTTATTCTGCTTTAAAAATAAATCAAAAATGTTAAAGACTTAAATATTTTTATCAATTAAATGCATCTTTTATTTTTATTATAATTTTCACATACCTAGATATTAATGGCTTATATTTTTATATATTTTCAGTTGTTATTTATTTTAGTAAACGTCTAATTGGATGTTTGTCGATAAGATACTTAAAACTGTTTGCCTGTCTGTTTAATCAGACCTATTTGCTTTCAAGTTATTTTAATCGACACATAAATAAATATCTTACCAATGCATATTCAAATTAAGTAGGGCGGGTCGTATATATTAAAATCTCTTATCCTTGCCTAATAATGTAAATTTAAAAAAGGAAAACAACCTTGTCATGTTTACTCATTTACCGATAGAGTAAAAATATTTTTTAAACGTTTACCTTTGATTTGTAATATACTAACTTCAAAATAAAAGCTACATTAAAATTATTATGACTAAAAACAGCATAAATACGTAGTTGCGCGTTTTTCGCAATTGTTCTTTTTGTTTTAAAGTTTTAAATATTTTGGTATTGATAAATTAATTGAATATACTTTCATTCAATATCTGTAACGTGCAACATGATACCTAAGAAAACAAAACACATAATAAACCTAGATAAGTAAGACATACTCCAGTATTTCCATCAAATATTTATCTAGACTTCAGCAAATAGTACTAATAAATACGCACCATTAACAAACTTGTATAGCAAGCGTATCACTTAAAAACGTCAATGTATAAAGTTTATAATGTACATCACTGCCCAAAAAAGCACAATATTCTTGAAAATTCAGTACATCCAAAGATTCGAACTTTTACCGCAACTTGGCACTTTAACTTTATCACATTTGCAAAAAAAAAACAACAGAAGAACTATGCACTTTGACACTTTCACGGTTTTCTTTTTATTTTTAATGTCTTTGCAAAGGTACTCGGAGGTGGTGTGTAAAAAGTTCGTAATAGATGGAAGTTGACGCGGCGAGGCACTGCGCTGACGGCTGTGCTCGATCGACTGGAGTCGCAAGCGCACCTCTACACGGGCCTGCGCTGAATGCAGGAGTTGAAAACATTTCTTTTGTTAAATTGATGTAGACTTGTGGGCAAGTTCTTCTTAGATTTTAGTTGTATTGTATTGATAAGATCTTGATCTAGGATTATTTGATCGAATTTGAAATAACAGTAATGGCTGATGTTAATAGCCGATCTCAATCTAAAATCTTTTAAGTTTTAATATTGTTTTTATTGAATTTCTGTCAAAAATCTACATCAATACAGAGATTTTGGATTGAGATCGGGAATTTTGCTAAAATATAATTAACTAATGCATCATAACTTGTGTGAAAAAAAAACAGATGTCTTGAAACATGATCGTCATTAAGTCCTTGGGGGTTTTCACACTGACATTAATTTGCAGGACTAATAACTTTAACAATATTTAATTTGACTTTTATGTAGGGAAAGGTATATTTGTTAATCGTCTTATGCTCATATCCGGATGTTGCTCTGCGTAGTGTCATAACTTTTTTTTTGGGAAAACCATTTTTCCAGGATCGGCTAATTTAATTATTCATATAGATTACATACATATACGTGGTTATAAATGGTGAAACTTCACAAAATACGGGCGCATTAAAAAACCCCTAAACTTTTGTATATTAGATAACAAGATACCTATTGCGTGCACGCTCTTCGCTACTGTGAAGGTTTGTATTTTAAAGTAACCCCTATTAATGTTACAGTGAAAATTGAGAGTCGGTAATAGATAATCGGCAATGTCGTATTTTTTATCAAAATTACAAATAAGAACTATTTGCTTATAAACAACAGCTTTTTACTATAAGCACCATCAGCAACTATTACGTATATCGACCTCTAGTTTCATATATTTTTTTAAGTTCAGATTATCATTATAATTTCTTTATCAAATTTTAAAACCTCTGGTTGATGTTTATATTAATTAACAAAATGTTGGTTACTTCTGGAAAAACCTGTTAAGTCAGCGATTGAGAACGTTAAGAGCCTTGAGTCGCAATTACGGAATATATCCATCTCTCTTTCACACAGAACGATTGAGCTTACATTAGAAAAGGACGTCGCTATTGCTATAAGTGATCTCACATAGACCTAGCTTAATTGTTATCGCTTCAATAAGTTGTAAGTAAAGTTGGTAAGAGTCATTTAAGTTCATGCTTTGTAACAATTGTGATAAGATATATTTTCAATAATATTTATCTCCAATTTCACAATTTTGGAAAACAACGAGCTTAAATTATGTTAATTTTGCCAACTTTATGTGTCTAATGGTTTAAATTAAAACCAAGAAAATACATGAATTTATTTAATAAATAAAAATTGCAGAAAATCTAATTGGAAACGTTTAATGATAATTTCGGCGTGGGATGCGTACGCGCAGCCGGACAGTGGACACGTTTGATTAGTTGCGAGAATACATCTTTTCGTTTCGTCTCTTTCGCTCGGTGAGTCCACTGGTATGTTAGAGCGGGACAACTTAATGTTTACATCTTTATGGACCGAAGAGACGTGGCTTTAATGGGATCTTCCCAGATGTAGTGATCGGTTAATTTTTGTAGGTAGGAGGAAATCGTCAGTTACAACAGTTTTACATAGCAGCCTGTTTTTTATGTTATTTATTAAGCGCTAAAGACGACTGCATTTTAACAGTCATCAGGTTACATGTGGAGTATTTTAATTTATAACTTTATTTATGTTGTTTTTTGTAACGTGTTCGTAATTGATTTTTGTTGCGAACTGTACACGTTTTTTGTTTATTTTGTCTGTTTATCTAATGTTTTGCTATTAGTGTGTTATTTATTTGTTTTGTACAAGTTTTTATAATATAGTTTTAATTTTATATTTTAAGATCATGCTTCAGCATAATTATAAATTAAATATAATATTTTTTATTTCGTATTTAGACGTACACTACGTGGCTACACTTAAATAATAGACAAATAATATACTTACTCAAGAGACACACCAGGTTTCTTAACTTATATCGTGTTTGCTGAAAAAGAAAAGCTGTTTTTTTTATGTCAAGTAATTTTTAGAACTAAGTTGTGAAATACGGTACTTTTAAATGCCCAAACTTTGAAAAGTTTCCACGTTAAATGTCAGGTTGTGTGGATTTGATAAATGTAGGTATAAGTAGGTAGGTATAATCGAACACTCTTTCAATTCCGCGTTTATCTTGAATTAAAAGAAAACAGAAAGTTTCAGCTGCTTTTCTTATCATCCAGTAAGTCGTTAAAGTCATAATTTTGTTTTATTTTTAAGGCAAATGTTAATGGCTCTCTATACCACCTAGCTATGAGTAGGTAAACCTGTCACTGGTGCCGATTCTGATAAGGACAAACTAAACTTAATTTAGGCTATTGCCATCTTTTTCACTATGATACAATAAGAAAGAGACATACGACAATAAGAGCTGTCAAATTTAGTTGAACTAAAATTTCCATATTTTGGATGACATTTAAAACGTGTCGACTAAAAACATGGTGAAGTTCAAGGCGTAAACTAATTTGACATCTCTAACTTAGTTGTTGTCTATCACCGTCCTTTTCTCACGCTATCTGTTAGTAAAAGATAGCAATTCTCTAATTTTAGTTTAGTTGGTGAACAAGAGAATCGGCACCACTGGCAACTTTAACTTGATAAAACGCTGGCCAGAAGCAGGCCGAAAAGTAAAAAAAAGAATTTAGTTACTAATTATATCTCTGCTTAACGCTTTAAGGAAAATAAGCGTGAATTTATTTATGTATGTACTATGTATCGCAGGATAATCGCAAAATCGGAATTTTTCCAAAATCCCCGATATTTTTGTTTAAGAGCGCTATGTATAATTGATACTAAAATAAAATATACAAACATAATCTACGTGGTTTTACCAAAACAGCGCTTGTTTTAAAAAATACCTCATTAAAAACTAGAACTCTAGAAGTTTTACAAAAACGTAGATTTAACAGTTGCCATGTGGCATGCCAGGAACATTAGATACATAAATTTATTTCCTCCCTAAATAGGTAAGTACCCATATACCTTTATTGTTAAAATAAATGTTATTAGTGTTATATGTTGTGCATGATATATTATGTAGCTATGCTTTTATAATTCGGATATCGTGACGCTTACAAATACAATATGGCGTAGTTCGAACTCGTTTTCGTTTTCCAATAATAAGGCGAACTCTACGGAAAATATTCAGCCTTACCTTTGTTTCTTTTTGGAAATCTTCAATATTTTAGCACACAAAATTTGCTATGCCAATGATGATTCATGGTAAAGTTCTCCACTGATTGTTACGACTTTCTCTTTACATACGTAAACGTAGTGCAATAAACAAGTCTTCTGCGCTATCGCGTATTTCAATCCGCTTATTTGAAACCATGGTCTCAGACAATCAAAATTATTAATCTATGTTTTATAAAATTATATGGAAGTGAGTCTATAATAGCTAATATCTGTTGTACACATGTTTACATTACGGGTATCACTACATAGTATAAAACAAAGTTGCTTCCCGCTGTCTGTCCCTATGTATGCTCAGATCTTTAAAACTTCGCAACGGATTTTGATGCGGTTTTTTTAATAGATAGAGTGATTCAAGAGGAAGGTTTATATGTATAATACATTGCACCCGTGGTAAGCCCGGACGGGTCGCTAGTGGTATATAAATCAAAATTGACTCTCGATCATGCACTGAGAGTACCTTTAATTTGGGTAAGCAGGTTGTTTAAGATTTACACAGGATTGGAGGATAAAAGGACATTAATAAAACCAAGTGTAAGAGCTTTTGGAAATCCAGGCTTTCCCAGTACAATAAGTAGGTATAGCACTTTTAGCTTACAGCATACCTATACCTATACCTACGTTGTTACTGTTATCCATGCACGAGAAATTCTTTAAACCAGCATTTACGATGCCTATGAAATTATTCATATCCTTCCTCGCTTTTGTCCCAATTATGATCGGTTCAGTTTCAATATGTACTGACCGTAATCCTAAGGTTAGACCAATTGTCAGACTTTTCGGACTTCTGACTACACCCAACAACTTTCATAGATACTCGTATTCGTATGAAAACCGCAACCGACGAGTTAACGTAGTCTCCAAGGCACAGAGGTGTTTCGATGTGTAACGAACGGTCACCCATCCACGGGCCAAAGTTCTTCTCATGCATCATACGTAACGTGACCATACGTCCCGTTTTGAGCGGGACAGTCCCGCTTTTGAGCTATGTGTCCCGCTGTCCACAAAAACACGTACATGTCCCGCTTTGAAAAAGGTAGGTAATCCGTGGAAATGAATTCAATTTAAAACGAGCGCGTATTTATTAATTGCATCGGAAAACATTTTGCTAACCATACCAACACAACCAAGCTAACATCAACAAGTCATGCCAAGATATACAACGTTATTTTTACTTTATGCGAAAACCGAGACACCCCAACAAGATTTTCATCAGAACTGCCTGATTATGTGTTATTTTTAGTAAATCTCCAAGTTACACCTTAGTTTATGTCGCGTTAAGATCGCTAAAAAAGTGTGAAATGCCTGAGATGTGCTATGCAGGAGTTGTCTAATACACGGAAACTGACCGAGCGGACCATTTCAAGCCTCAAGGTGTCTATTCCCGTCAATTGTTATGGGTAGAAACCTACTGAAACAAAATTGAAATTTATGAAAAAAAAAAAACAAAAAAATGTGGTGTAAAAAATATGTCAATCGATTCTCCTAGTGATTCTGAACAAACTAGTTTCAGGTTTCGCATATACTAAAACTAACCTTGTATACACATTCATTGTATAAACTAAAGTTAATAATTATTTTAAAACAAATTGCTCTTCCGTAAAATATCGGACCTGACCCACGAGACTACTCAAGAATAGTTCCAATTTTTGTTTTTGTAAATTTTCATAATAAGTATTATTGCAGGCGTCCCGCTCTGAGGGAAAAAAATAATGGTTACGTTAATCATATCATGATACGTCATATTCCTTTCATCTAGCACGATCTAGAGTTTCCGTTATATCGATTCTTCTCCGTTTATATCCACGCTATCATGTTACCATCGTGTTTACTGTAACTGTGCTTAAGAAAGTAGCAATAAGACAAATAACTTTTTTTTTGTAAGTAACTTTTGGTTTCGTATCTTACATTTTATGCATTTGGATCGGAATGCATTAAAAGAGCCTCCACGAGTGATCATACTCAAGTACGTCCGGTGCACCCTGAACAGTCAGCTCCGCTATCAACCTTGCTGACTGGCTAATCTTTTCACCACGCCATAACATTCTCATATAGCTCGTGCCGAACGAGAGAAGAAGACCTCCCAGATTTCCAATCCACTCAGTTGACAACCCTAATGGCGGTCCATTTTCAAATATTCAATCCCACTGCTACGGCCATGTTAAACCCATCAAACAGACATAAATATTACTTCATAATGACCATTGCGAATCAATTAAATCAGATCGCGTATGAATTAAGAATTAGATAAAGTTAGATGTACATTTTTTCGTAGCCTTCTCGTAGCAAATTTTTGTCAGCCTCACGTCTAATAACCTCACAATAAACATACAGAATACGAAACTACAAACCTATAGCATTGTACCACAACATATTTATGTCATTTGACACGAGATCGTCGAGAGTCTCGTGTAGTGCCGGACTTAAAGAATAGCACTACCCCATCTCTTCCCATGGGTGTCGTAAAAGACGACTAAGGGATTCTCTAGAGCAGGGGTCGGCAACCTTATGCTATTGGAGGGCCACAAATGTTGCCAGGAAATCAGTGCGGGCCGCATTTCATTATATGCCAGGCTTAAAAATCCAAATACGGTTACACCTACTTTTAACTGGCCTCAAATAGTTTAGGTTAGGTCAGGTTGTGTTAAAGACTTAATGATTAAATTGGTTGTAGACATCTAAAACTTGGTGTAACCGCACTTCGGCTTTTAGCGGGTGCGGGGGTGGTTACTCGCCTACTATCCGAACATCTGTGGCGCCCCGTATACAGATACGGGGAGCCACAGATGCCTAACTACAGTGTTCCTTGTCTTGTAACTTTGTTATTCTTGTGAGGCGCACTCGCGCCTTTTTATGCCCAAATAATGTGGAACATACATCGTTTCATCGTTTTCGGTTTGTGAACTCGCGGGCCACACCGAAACCGTTCGCGGGCCGCCTGTTGCCTACCCCTGCTCTAGAGGATGGGCAGCAGCGTTCTCTGAGCACTTTAACAACCATACTGCGATCGCCAACCCGCCAAATCAAATAACTCGATTTGGCACACAAGTTTGATGACATGTGGGATGTCGACTCAGAAGTCATTGTGCCGATAGTCGTTACAGCCAATGGTTTAATAGTGCCGAGTGCCGCAGCCGATGAGGCTCTCGTTAGGCAGCTAGATCAAGGGTTTGATTCAGAAAGCGGTACTTCTGGACACAGCGCGTATTGTTAAGAAGTTTCTCTCTCTGAAGCCCTGACCACCGGTAACTTGGACCCTGTTCCAGATGACGGTAGGCTACCATTTTTTTTTACGTTTCTTTATTTCAGTAGCTACATCGATTGTTCCATGTTCTATTGCCTGCTATGTTATATTATTATTATCGTGTATAGGTACCGTAACGATCCATCATACCAGTGGCGACGAGTGTGAAACCTGTCGACTTGTGAGGTGTACGCCCCAGATAACATCTTGATTGTGTCAACTGCCTTGTTGGGTACAGGCGAGCGACAGACTGGAACTGCGACTAGAAACTGTAATTTTATAGGTAACACTTGGCACCATCATAGGAATTCAACTTAATTCAAAATTCAGATTCAACTCAAAACTCATTTATTCAAAAAGACTAGTTTCAATTTCTAAGTTCTTTTTGAACATCAACGTTACAAATACAGCCCCCAAAAATGCCCGCTGTTCACCGTTTTATAGTGTGAATTGAAAAAAAGCTTTATAGTGAACCAGTTTTTTTTTTCTTTCTGAGCAAAACAAAATAAAACATTTTCTAATGCCCGATTCCTATGGCCAAAAACGAATCGTTTTGCTTACCCACGGTAGCATTTTTAATTTTCAAACTTGGCATTTAACTATACTCGTAAGCTAATTTCACCTGTGATAGCTACTAACGTATGGGAGGGCATACTATGCAAAGCTATTGTGACTTTGCTTGATTATTGGTAAAGATACAAGAGTCAAAATATGTAGCCAGTATCGTTCGGTACAGCTTACAAATCGGCTATAAATGAGCAAAATATATGCTGAATGCAATGATCGACTTTATACACCGTTCAAAATCTATTTAACATGAAATCTTACTGGAAACAAAACTATTGAAACGTATTTAAAGCACCACAGTCAATAGACATCTAAATTGCACACAAAAAATCTATTTCAAACAACTCCCAGTATGCATAGTCACTGTTTTAAACTATATACAGATATCCTAATTTACAGGAACGTTCCAGTTACCACATCGGCCTTTTAAGTTCAACAGTGGACACTTTTACAAGGAAACTCTTTTTTGGCTTCCAAAACCTGTAGGTACGCATGCTTGAACACATAAGCGCCAGTTTTCCCTTAAGGTGTACACAAAAATGCGCGCGCATGTTTCGGAGATCATGAAAGTGGAAAATCACCCATAATAGCGGCGCAGTTCGCGGTGAACGTCAACATACCTACATAATGTACATGTTCATACATAAGTTAACAAAAACAAACAATATTTTATGTTGTTTCCAAAATTACAGGAAAGCGTAGTATCGTCAAGGTAAAGTTGTTTGTAAACGGTGGTATGTCAAGCGAGAGACGGAGCTTAAGTTATTAAGTATATGTAATTCGTACTTAAATATTTGTTATTATTTTTCGTACTTGAGAGCAAATATTTGTTATTATTTTTGGTATCTATTATGGAACTGATCAATTCTAAACATAATTATATCGCCTCAAAGGTTATTTGATAACCTTAACAATGAAGGTAGTTTTTTTGTCAACTTATTATCAAGCTTAGTTTTAGCACAGTCTACCTATATCTTACTCCTTACAGTCGGTCAACGTAGAACATTGTCACAGAGCAATCGTGCGGGGGGTTGCGGGGTGAAGGGGCGGATGTTATGTCCCGAGTAGCCATACTGCTACTCGGGACATAAATTCCAGGGCTCACACTTTTTGATTTCAAATTTGATTGATATCGTTCATAGAAATTATATTAATTTATTATTGATATTATGTGTACCTATTACGAGAATTTTATTATAAAGTCTGTTTACTAATCCAAGATGGCGGCATACATACATTTTCAAATGATTGTTCGTGGGAAGTCATTTCCACGGTTTTCAGGGTCACTGATGCCGAAAATGACGTCAAAATCCAAATCCAAGATGGCGGCCATGAAAACTTTCATGTAATCATCCTGGGTGTCAATTTCATGGTTTTCGGGGTCACTGATGCCGAAAATAACGTCAAAATCCATATCCAAGATGGCGGCCATCAACATTTTCATCTAATCATCATGGGTGTTAATTTCATGGTTCTCGGGGTCACTGATGCCGAAAATAACGTCAAAATCCAAATACAAGATGGCGACCATGAAAATTAGTAAATTAGTCGTCATGGATGTCAAATCCAAGGTTTTCTGGGGTGCGGATGCCGAAAATGAGGTCAAAATCTAAATCCAAGATGGCGGCTACAAAAATGTCAAATTCGTCGTCACGGGTGTCATTTCTATGGTTTTCGGGGGTACTGATGCCGAAAATGAGGTCAAAATCCATTTCCAAGATGGCGGCTATTAAAATTTCAATTTAACCATCATGGGTGTCATTTCCATGGTTTTCGGGGGTACTGATGCCGAAAATGAGGTCAAAATCCATTTCCAAGATGGCGGCTATTAAAATTTCAATTTAACCATCATGGGTGTCATTTCCATGGTTTTCGGGGATGCTGATGCCGAAAATGAGGTCAAAATCCATTTCCAAGATGGCGGCTATTAAAATTTCAATTTAACCATCATGGGTGTCATTTCCATGGTTTTCGGGGATGCTGATGCCGAAAATGAGGTCAAAATCTATGTGCAAGATGGCAGTCATAAAAAAATCTAATTAGCCGTCATGGGTGTCAAATCCATGATTTTCAGGGACGCTGATTACAAAAACAAGATCAATTCTCGAACACCAAGATAGGGACCACGTTTTACCTGGCAAATCTCATTTAACTGGTATTTTTTTTTGACCGCCTTGTATTATCGAGGAACACTTAGGCTTTATTTCCGGCATCAGCACTCACGAAAACCATAGAAGTAATAACCATGAATAATAAGTAATTTTCTATGACTCCATCGTAGACTTGCGAATAATTTAAGACTCTTACCTACCCCCGCAAGCGTTAGCCACTGCGACTGTAACCTCGACAAAATTTGTAGTTTTAAATATTGTTAGAATATTCCAGGATAAGATGGCGAAACTGCTGCTACATACCTTTGCATTATTTCGTCAATCGTCAAAATTACGCATGCGTGGTTTTCTTTATGCGTGTCACTGTTTCTATAAAACGTTAATTAATTTGGACGTTTGTTTGATAAAGTTTGTGTAATTTATTTTATGTGACAACCCTTTGACAAGTGTTACCAATTTTGACATTTCATAGGACCTGTCAAATGTATGGGCGTTGACCCACTGTATGTAGTAAGTAGGTACACTGTGGTTTTAGTATATACTAAACCTGAAACTAGTTAGTTCAGAATCACTATATTGTTTTCACGATAAGAAGAATAAAATGACACATGTCAATAGGAGTTGCTAGACATGTGACTGTAGTCGATTCAACTATCGATAAAATTTGTAAAATTTCAGCGAGAATTTGACAAATTATTGTAATGTGATTTTATGTACATTTCAAATACTTGTGATTTAAGTAATTAGGATTAAGTCAATTAGCATGCATATCTTCAACAACAGACGATTACGTGCTGATGTGATAATGAATCCAGCAGGTATGGGATGAGTGAAAATAAATGTTTATTTACTTATCACCAATAATAAGCCCAGTAGCCGGGTCGCGAAAAAGAGGTTTATCTTGCGAAAGGTTCGTCGGTCCTGAATTTGGGATGTGTTATGTTAGGTGTTTTTATGAAAAGCCCACAAACAGACACACAGACAGAGAGAGAAATAGACAGCCAAACAGAAAGACAGACATGGGCTTCAAACCTATAAAATACCTCTGATTTTGAGTCGGGAATGAAAAATAAGAATTTAATTTTCTACAAAATTGATGTGAATAATTTTTGGCATAAAACCCATAAGGAGTTATTTAATAAAAACTCATTTTTGGGTTCTTTAACCCAAGATGGCAGAGCGCGCCGAGGTCACTCAAGGTACAAAATTTGTAATTTTTATAAGAACACATATCCATAACACGTATCCAAAATTTAGGACTGACCGACCTTTTGCAAGGCAACTGGGCTATAATGAGCCTTATTTTAATTATTCAATCAACTGAGCCTATCGTCTATAATTATTACGATAGTCAAAATATTCATTCTGTTGATATAAATTTATCGAAATTATTTTATCGATACGCACGTCTCTGGCAACTGGTACCATCTGACGCAAGTTTGAAAACGCGTCGGGGTTTTTTCAAAATCATTTATGTAATATATAATTATGGCGTTAAACACATATAACTATATTGTTTCTATGTTTCTGATTTTAAAACAACCTTTTGGGTAACGCTTTACTAATATTTTAAATTGATTTAATACTTGTTGAATTAAATTGTCATACACAAGCGCCATTACAATTTATTTTCATGTCATGAACTGACATCTGCCAAATTAATCAACTTACCGTGAAAGCAATATAGAAGAATCGATTGACATATTTTTTTACACAACATTTTTTTTTCGTATATTTAAATTTTGTTTCAGTAGGTTTCTACCCATAACAGTTGACGGGAATAGACACCTTGAGGTTTGAGGTGGTCCGCTTGGTCAGTTTCCGTGTATTAGACAACCCCTGCATAGCACATCTAAACCTAAATCTATAACTACTAAAAATAACGTTGTATAATCCATGAAACCAAAACTAATAACCTGGACACGTGAAAAAAGGAGTGGCTCGATTTATTTGCTCACAAGTGTATTTCGGAGTGCTTCGTAACTCTAGTGATCTAGTGGTTGGGCAAAGTGTTATTGGGTTTTTCCGTGTGGAATTTTTCAGTTGCAGCCCGAAGTCCGGATTTGAGCCCGGTTGATGGCAATAGGCTCGCCCCCTATTACATGGGACTTAATCATAACGGCGAAATGAGGGTGTACTTTACACTTCTGTCTAACGCTTCTGGGAATGCAGGCGTGTTGTTGTGTTTTGTGTGTAAAATATATTTGTCAAACTTGTATTCTCGCTAGGTGATCAACATGCAACTGATAACCAAATGTCATTTGCCAATTGCCGATAGATTTTCCGTAGTGACCAAGCTTGTTATCTCTTTCAAAATTGGCTCCTGGCGTGTTGGACATGGGACAATCCCGTTGATCGTACCCACATCCATAGATGGGGCAACATTTCCGTGTTATGAGTTGTAGATAAACCGATAACTTTACCAAAGCACCTGCTTCAAACTCCAAAACTTGAATTACTTAGTTCTTTTTGAACGTTAATGTTACAAAAGATAGCCCCCAAAACCGACCGCCATTCACCGCTTCCTAGAGTAATGCTGTGAAGAAGAAACGGCGCTACAAACTCCCTGCAAAGATAAAAAAATATGAAAAGATGGAGGCAGAAAAAACACGAAAAAGCCATAGATATAGCAGTGCGTCGTTACGTATGTAATATTATTCATTAAATTCATTGACATCCATTAAAAGAGCCTCCAAGTAAGTACTTCAGTACGTCCGGTGCACCCTAGGCAGTCAGCTTGCCTACCAACCTTGGTGACTGACTAATCTTTACACCACAGCATGTGTTATTCTCGTATAGCTCGTGCCGGCACGACAGAAGATTACATTTGTTTTCATTAGACTGTTTTAGACGAAACTTTACTTTTAATTTGACGAAACTTGTTTTTAAATATGATTTTATATTATATTTCTAAACAGTGGCGTAGGTGTGGGCGAAACGGCCCCTCACCCACAGCACTCTTGGAGACCTCGCTGTGGCACTCATGGAGGCCTCGCTGTCGCACTCTTGGAGGCCTCGCGGTGCTGCAGTGCGAGCACGGTTCTTTTTATCGAGTCGATTCGAGAAATTTATCTATTCTAAACGTCAAATTTGACATAAGATATTGATAAAACGACAAAGGTAGCTCGGATCGTATTTTATCGAGGCCTCGATATAATCGACAAATCTTATCGATTATGTCGAGTTTTGACAGTTCTTATTGGTAAATTTCTCGAATTATCACGAATTGTTGTCGTCAGTTAAAACTTGGTACATAAAGATTCTTTGAAGCTATTTTTGCAAAACAAATGGATTTTGGAGAATTAATTTTATTAGATGTTGAAAGCAGAACGCATCGTGACATGAAAATTATCCACAAGCGGAGTTTAGAGACGCGAATTTAAGTTTAATTCAATAATGTATGACTAGTGGTGCCCCCAATTTTTCTACTCTTTTTTGACAAACTGTATGCCACTAAAATTATATTCTAAATAATTTTTACAATCTTACAAAGATTATATAAAAATGTTTACAATATTTCTAACAAACGAAATAGTTTTCAGTCGCGAGAAATAACCAGGAAAAGATTATTTCGTAAATAAAATAAAGTCTACATGAGTGAATGATATTTTTAAATCTGATGTTGCCATTTTGAAAAGTCGATAAGCTATCGAGAAGACAGCCGTCGACAAGGCTTGTTAAAGATACAGAGGCAAGTTCCGTGCTACCGATTCTCGATAAAGTTCGGTATGTTTAAACTTTTATCGAGTCGAGAAGTTTATCGATCAAAGAACCGTGCTCGCACTGCTGGCCTGAGGCCGAACGCCATGAACTACGGTAAATAGTACGATTAGGGCTCTACTATAATTTTAGGTACTGAAAGAAAAGCGATGACGCGGAAACTAATGCGACTTCGCCCAGGTGCAGATTAGTCCACGCTACGCCACTATTTCTAAACGAATCGCGCAATTAAACTGCCCCAAATTCGGGTAGCCAAATTATTTTCACTTTACCCGAATTCGGGCAATATTATAGGCATCCGAATTCAGGTAAATGACCAAATGTAATTGCGTCATAATTTCCTGAAGGTACCAGTAGGACCCAACAACTTAATTTAAAT
Organism: Amphipyra tragopoginis; assembly: GCA_905220435.1. NCBI lineage: Eukaryota > Metazoa > Arthropoda > Insecta > Lepidoptera > Noctuidae > Amphipyra > Amphipyra tragopoginis. Next base: position 12,584,040 of record HG992011.1, read on the forward strand.
CGTGTGCCTAATTTTTGAAATGAAAACATTAGATACTAATGTTCGTGTTTGAAATTCAATAGATCACATTCCAATTTCAGATCAATAAATAATTACAAGACTGTTGTCACTTGTATAAAGATAGCTTTTGCACTCGGCGTCACTCGCGTCGCATTTAGAAAACGAAATAATTTTGAAATAATCAAACTATCATGAGCTTTGGTTTATTGTAGAGTTGTTTATTGAGAGACCTCAATTTACTCTCAATTTACAACTTATTCTTCTCAATTGATCAAGATGAAACATAACTTCGACTTTCAGTTAGGCTGTCAGTGAATCGTATTAAAATCCATTCTGCCCTGACACGTTTTTGTCAAAATATTGGATGTACACACTTTTCTTTCATGATAGTTTTATTTTAGTAATAGGTAAATAAATGATTGAGGTATTACTTTACTCATGTAGGGGGTATCATTATCATCATCATTCAGCCGAAAGTCGTAGGCCTCCCCCAAAAGGGGGGGTTTGCCGTAATCTGCCACGCTTGGCAGACGGGTTGGCGATCGCATGGTTGTTAAAATACTTAAAGAACGCTGCTGCCCATCCTCTCCCCAGACTTTTTTTCTCATAGACCACTTTCAAAATTTAACTGGTTCCGGTGGACCCCCTTTTTTATCGTGGGAAAATCCACATGGATACCCTTCGCCTGGGGAAGGCGAAGGGTTATGCCGGACTCTTACCGGCTAAAAACCCACGGTGTTCCTTCTCCTGACCCTTGGCTGGGGTCGCGGGATTCGCAGCTGCATGCACCGCAACCCCGGGCTGTTGCTTGTTCTCGGGCCTGTTGCTGGTCGGGCGACGGGTCGGTGGACCCCCTGCAGCTACATTTCTACCATATTACCATATAAAATGTGAAGATTAGATCTTTTTGTCACGCCATTGTAGACCCCCGTCGAGTCTCCTGTGGATCCCTGGGGGTCCACCTGGACCCTGGGGGTCCACCTGGACCACTTTGGGAACCTCTGCTCTAGAGTTTAGAGAATCCCTTAGTCGCCTTTTACGACACCCACCGGAAGAGATGAGGGAGTGCTATTCTTTAATTCTGGCACCACACGAAACAGTAGGGGTATAGAATAGAATAAAATAGAATATTCTTTCTTGTTCATACATGTAGATACAGTAAAAAGGGCTATCTTATCGCTAAAAGTGATCTCTACTAGACAAACCTTTGTATGGAAAAGATTGTTTGGGAGAAAAAAAAGGGCATTTTGTGGTGTACGAAAATAAAATAACATTACACCTAACATCACGCCTGTTTTCCCCAAAGGGTTGGGCTGAGGTGTATAGTACACCCTCATTTCGCCGTTATATTTAAGTCCCATGTAATAGGGGGCGAGCCTATTGCCAACCGGGCACTAATCCAGATTCCGGGCTTCTACTGAGTAATTCCACACGGAAAAACCAATTACACTTTGCCCTACTTGGGGATCAAACCTAGGATCTCACGCTCAGCAGTCGCAATTACGACCACTAGACCAAACGAGGCAGTAAAATTAAATATTAATAACAAACAGACGAATATACCGATAAAACAAATATAATTAAAGGATATATTCAAAGCTGCTCGACAACTATCACGAAGATATAAGTATTATATAAAGCGGCTATTTAGCTGTCTATGTACCTTCTAGATAAACTTGTCGCCGCCTTAAACTGTAATATACTTAGCTAGCCTCCTGAGTATACCTACGATCGTAAATCGTGATTTATATTCTAATAACGCAGTGCTAAATTATTGATAATCTATTTTCCAATGATAATTTTGTAACTAATACTGTTATGAGGACAGGTTTTAATATATAACAAAATATATATGGTCCGCCTGGGTAGCTATCACTCTCGTCTTAAAGTCGCGCCCAGCAGTTTACTGTGTTCCGTCGTGTGTAAATGAGAGCCAGAGGGTATTAGGGGGATCTCTTTATATCTCTGTTACTTGGATTCATGTAGTCCATCTTAGAGCCTGTCTGCGCTTACGATCAGGTGCATTATGCGATGTATAAATAATGTACTGTGATTACCAATTTGCCTGTCAAACGTGCTACGTCAACGTCTTATTAGCTTTCTTAAGGATTTGTCACACAGGATGCGTTCTGCATCCTCCGGTCCGGTCAAATCGAACGCAGCCCGCATCCTATGTGAACATCATTTGCGTTTTATATATATTTTATGTAATTACGATCTGACTATGCGGGCACAAGCAAAGAACGTAGGGAACGCACCGGTCAGGCGGTCGGGGTGAGAAAGTAGCGGATGGGCTGCCCGGTTGCGGGCAGGCGGGCAGCGGGCAGCGGGCGACGGGCGGCGGTCCGGGCCGTTCATAGGGGTGATCGATGTTGCAAAAACATCAATGATGACATCGATAACGACATCAATAGCTGAACATCGATACTTGATGTTTACCGAACACAAAACATCGATACAAACACAACTATACGCAATCAAATATAAAATGGCCGCTGTTTGCCTTGCCCGTCAGATCGCTGACGGTGCCCGGATCACTGACCGGATGCCCTGACCGGATGCCGTGCCCGGATCGCTGACCGGTTGCTCTGTCCATGTCCATAGGATGCGGGCTGCGTTCGATTTGACGGGACCGGAGGACGCAGAACGCATCCAGTGTGACAAGTCCTTCATGGTGGCTAGGATTTCCAATTCTCCGGAAATTCCGGGTACCTTCTGACACAGGCATGCGGGTAAAAAAAAAGTATTATGATAAAACAATTCAAGAGTAATCTTAGTTATTGACATGCTTTTTAACCGACTTCTTCAAAAAGGAGGAGGTTCTTAAATCGGCTGAAGATATAGGTATATTTTTTTAATTTATTTTTATTCTTAAATAAATAATTGATTTTAATTGTTTTCTTTTTTCATGTCCTTCGGCGCACCCTGGGAAGTCAGCTTCGCTACCAACCTTGCTGACTGGCTAATCTTTTAACCACGGCGCGTGCTATTCTCGTATAGCTCGCGCCGACACGAGAGAAGATCTCCCAGATCTCTGATCCACTGAGTTAGCAACCGTAATGGTGATCCATATTTAAATATTCAGTCCCACGTTTATGGCCTGATGTGATAAATTCATCACGCAGACAACAAGCTATTTATTTCTTAATAATTTTTTTGTCGAAACTTTAATGCACTTTTCTTAACTATGGAAGCCTCATAAATACCTTCTAATTTGTAGAAATAAGGGAACCGCTATACAATATCACCGGCATGGACTTTCACAACAGTGGCGAATCAATTGAATCAGATCGCAAATGAAGATTTAGAAAGAAGTTAGATAAAACATTTTGGCGTAGCTTTCTCGTAGCATTTTTTTGTCAGCCTCACGTCAGGTAACCGTACAAAAATAGAGATAAATAATACGAAACTATAAACCTATAGCGTCGTTCTATAACACAAAATCAATATCATTTGATAAATGACACACACTCTTCAAAAAGTCAAGAAGAAGACTACATGTAACCGTAAGACTTTTCGTAGCCATTATTTCTCAAAGAATTCCATGCTTGCTACATAACTTCATGAAACATAAGCAAATAAAACGGTTGTATCTCGAAGCTCTTTCAGAACAGTTGTATCTAGTCACGGCACGCACCGTAGTTAGGTTCCTCACTCTGGATTCCTAACCAGCGGTAGCTTAGGTCTTACCACCTCGTTGCGGACGGAGCACTGTTCTTATAAGTATGTTTCTAAATTATATTATCTATTTTTAAATAGTTGACACATAAATATAGCATAAATTCTTATAAATTGATGTCCTTTTTTCAAGCATCAAATGAAAGATGGAAAATGTGAAATCGTAGGCGTATCGTAGCCGTTTCGTAGCCATTTTTACAGTTATTCAAAAATCTACATTACTCTAAAAGCATTAGCAAATATGAAAAACAGTTCAAAAAACTTCCAATAATGAATGATTTGTTGTTCGCTCTTGTGCCATCGAGAAAGAGTGTGATACTGATAATACAACAAAACATAACTATGGAACGACGCTCAATGATGCGCCTTGTTTTGCAAGAGACCATCATTTCATAGACAAGAAGCTATCAACTGTTTTTTTTTTTAATCCTTTACCTCTCTCGTGTTTAGCGCAGACAGGTTCTCAGATGGAGCACACGAATCCAAGTAACGAAAATATAGAGGGATTCCCCTATACCCCTCTGGCTCTCACATACACACGACGGAACACAGTAAACTCCTTGGTCGCTTGGGACTTTAATGTGAGGGTGGTAGCTAACCAGGCGGACTGTATAGATCCTACCACCAAGAGTGTGGGATTTCGTTGAATCCTACCACACGCAACTATACCGAGCGTTTTTTTTTCTTCTTCTATTGGATGACGGTCCTTGCGAACCGTTTCTACGTAACCGGGCAGTTATTGTCGAGACCTGAAGGGTCTCCAGCCAATGGAGGGGAAATAAAATACTTAACCTAAGCTACCTACTTTTAAACTACATCATGACTACTAGCAACAACAGAACTAAGGGCGACCCCTAGTGAAACTCGGACCTCGACAGCTATATGAAGGCTGAATTATCAGTGTGGAATATTCCCAGCTCCATACGGGATCTACCATAATGATAATGAAGAAGAAATCTTTGTAAATATAACCGTAGTCTATTCGTAGCTATTCTTGCTAGTCCATCAATGCATCTCACATATTATATGCTACACAATTCTACGTTACATTAGCAAACATGACAGTTCAGGGACCTCCCAGTAATGATGATTTGTCGTAATTAAAGCGAAAGGAAGGACGGTCTTGTGCCGTATCGTGCCATCGAGAAAGTAAGAGTGTGACAATTTCACGCTCGCGACTCACGCGCACTGAACTTGACGTCTAATGCGAGATTGTGTAGCGACAGCAGAGAAGGGCTTTCCGTAGTTCATTTTGGTAAATTTATGAATGTGTAAATTTTCTCCACTCAAATACTCGTCCCATACAAATTCCTATGTCCTCTAGAATAGCTTCTCTCTCTTTCTCTCTCTCTAGTAAATCAGTTTAAATTTGTATTTAAAATTCATAAGGACAATAATTTATTGAAGACGTGTCATGTCGCGGGACTTTTATCCCCAAATGAGACGCGGTGTAATACTCACCATTGGCCTATTTTTTACTGCCTTTCGCTCATCTTTGTCATATTAACAATCTACCTTCAACATTCTTACATTAATCGCGCTAATGTTCTGCTGTCCTTGAAAAAAATGCTATTTATACCAACACACCTATAAGACATATATTTGAGTTTAAAGTTTTGTTACATTCTTTTCTGTCTGTAAGAAAACAGAAAGTTGGTTAACAGTGTATATTTCTGTCTAATTACATTTTTATTATGGCTAAGTTGACTTAATTCTAACGACAGTTGTAACTGCTTTGATCGAAATGACGTCCATAATGACACAACAATTGAAGATCAAAATTTTCCAAAAGATTTTCTTCTTTTTTGCAAAGGAGCTTTTACAAGTCCGAGACTAAATAATAATTTTGTATGCGCATATTTTAATGGCATGACATTTATCAAAGCGAATAGGTATTGATTATTTGGCGTAGGTCAAAAGAGTCGTACGTGGTCATATTTTATAGCTACCTTCAAGGCCTGGAAGGTTGTACGATGCACGTACTGTTCTAAGAAATTTGACACCAATAGAGTCATTTATAAACTTATTAACATAATTCACAAAGTAAGTTCTTCGATATGTAAAGTATTATAATTATGACAACAGGAACAGTTTTCGAAGGATCGCAGTTTTGTGTCCAATAAATCTAGCAGTAATGATATCAAGTTATTGGCATTACGTTGCGGAGCTAATCAATGCAAATATTTTTCAAAGGATTATCCAGATACATTTATTATTCGATCATAATATATCATGGATGGAACTGAAAACAGTTTTGTCTCAGATTTTTATTTGAAATGGGGATCAAGCAGCGGTCTCAATGTATTGATCGATTGATTTTTAGACGACACATCAGATCGTGTTGACTAAAAACACGGTAAAGTTCAAGGCTTAACACCATGCCGGGTGCCCTCGTGGAGGGTTACGACGTAGTAAGCGTATTTTTCACGGTTTTTAACTTAATGCCAAGAACCCTCCTCGAGGGTTCACTCTTATAACAAACGTAATGCCGAGGACCCTCCTGGAAGGTCCACTAGCAATATGTATGGCGGCATAGTGTATGAGCTCTATGAAAAGTGTGGTGGACTTGAATGTGTTAATAATAAACTCGTTTGACATCTCTAAATTGGTTCTTATCTATCACCATCCTTTTCTCGCGCTGTCTGTTTGTAAAAGATAGTAATTCTCTTATTTTAGTTTAGTTGGTGAACAAGAGAATCGGCATCATTAATTACCTACTCTTCCAGGATACTGAAACCTGTTATTATTAAAAAAAACATTAAATCTTCATTATTTTGTCTGCTACCACTACTCGACTCGAGTCGATGCTTGCGCAGATCTCGCCGAAATTGTCTCTGCGCAATTTCCCGCCACTTTCCATATTGTCTATGATTGTGTAACGCACACATGTTTGGTAATTCGATTACCTAACTACCAAAGTTTCTGTGAGCACAGAATATGCTTGTTACTTGAAATTTCTCAATCTTGCTTCAGATTTCAACGAGGCTGCGACAGACAGTGTCAATCAACTGTTTGTCGTAATATAAGCCGAATGGTTGACACTACATTGCCAGTTAGTGTAGATTGCAGGAAAAATTGACGATCATAGTTACTGTTGTCGTATTCGGACATACGTCTGTTCCATACGGTTTTGTCGTTAAGTTAAGAAATAGGTAGGTACCAGAAATTCGCCATACAGCCTGAAACATATAGGTACACATGTAGTAGTAGCAGATGCTACTTAGTAGCAAACAATTAGCACGTGTAATCAAATCTAGCATGCTTAAAATACATTCGGAGGCCATGCCATAAGGCTTGAAATTAACAAGCTACTCCGTAGCATTAAAACATGCTATTTTCAAGCAGATGCTGCTTAAGTTAGTAGCAAACAATTAGCACGTGTAAACGAATCTCGCATGCTTAAAATGCACTCAGCAGACATGCTATAAAGCTTGAAATACACATGCTAGTAAGTAGCACTAAAGCATGCTACTTTCAAGCAAACGCAATTAGTTAGTAGCAAATAGTTAGCACGTGTATCAGAAACTTGCTAGTTAAAAATATGTTTTTATTAAAGAGCATTGTACCTATAAAACAAGCATGTTTTTTATTAGCATGTGTATGCCAGGCCCAAGCATTCTAACTACTAGCTAACGAGCACGCTTTTTAATAGCATAGCTGCCTCACAGCTTTATAGGTGGATGAAAATCTTAGACATTCTGGAATGATCTCAGGGGGGCTAATAACATTACATTTGGGGAATCATATTCGTAATCATGACTGCAAGTGGGCTGTTCATCCAGTCGGCAGTTGTCACGCAGTTGCATTACCTGCATCCTAATTTCCTTAAGGCTGCACTAGACAGTTGAGCAGTTTGCAGTTGTGACTGGATTTGCAGTTATGATTACGAATAGTTATGATACAGTGACTTAGGGCGCAGAATGAGCAGTCATAGTCTAGCGATTGAACGCTTGCCTTCTATACAGGAGGGTCCGAAATTGATCCCGACTCGCACCTATAGCTTTTCAAGTTTATGTGCGGATCATAATTTCATTATAACTTGCGTTAACGAGGAACGAAAATATCGTAAGGAAACCTGCACACCTGAGAGGGCTCCAAACAGTTCTCGATGGAGTGTGTAGTCCGTCAACCAAGCCAGCGTGGAGGCTTAAGGCCTTAATCCTTTTCATTCTGAGAAGAGGCTCATGCCCAGCAGTGGTACAGTAATGGGACAGTAATGAGCTGATGATGATGACGACTTAGGGCGCGAGCACATTCGACAGCATCACCGATCAGAGATTTAATCGCTTTTCAGTCGCTGAATGCTGTGACAGTACACTGCTCTCCACACACATCCAAATGCCAATCGCAGTGATTAAATGATGTTCTGGCATTTTCGGAATGTAACTGAGTGTCTAATGCAGTTGTTAAAACGCGCTACAGTGCATCGATACTGCCACAAAATCACCGATCGCCGATGCTAAAAGCATCATTTCTGCAGTGGCCCTTATACATGCATTAAATTTCCATGCAATTTAAGTTAAAGACCTCAACCATCACTACCTATCCCTACTTCTTATAGACCCACAAACTCCACAGACACTTTCCTTTTCAAACGACAAAACCTACTTGTGTATTCCATTGTATCTTACGGAGTTACGACACGCTACCAAGTTGGCAACTTTAAAAAAAACAGTCTCCGGTAGCGTGGGGTCGCCACGGAAGGCAATATCCGGTTTCCTGTTAACCCCTTTTTTATTTTAATGCACAATTATAAAAGTTATTCGCTTGATTTCGTGAGCGCCGCTTGGTTGCATATAAATCGACTTATAAAGGCTTGAGCTGGGGTGGTCTGTTATTAGTTTTACGTAATAATGCAGTTTTGTTATATTTATTGCTATTGCTTGAGTGAATTATAGGTAAGTTATGGTTTGACTGAATAAGAACTTATAGAAGAAAGTATCTAATATAGATCCTACATTTTTTTTTTCAAAGCAGAGTTTCATTTATTCGTATATAAGTTAACTGTTATCACAATAACCACGATATTAGGTAAGCAACAAGAAATACTTGATCGTAAAAAAACCTCATAATGAACTTCTCCTAATAAAATGAACAAATAAAAGTAAATAATGTCTATATGTATAAGGCCTGGTTTACACAGGCCCAGTTTCTGACCACCCAGTAGTCAGCAACTGTACATTCTGCTGTGTATACAGTACTGTCACTTTCCCGACGTGTTCTCACAACTGGGTCTGCATAGGAGACAGCAGTACAAAGCTACTGTGTTACTAGTTCTGGCCTGGTGTTTCTGACCCATCTAGTTGCGTTCGTATAGAGCGAGTGACGATAACGTATGACCCAGTAGCTATCCTTGTGGGAGTGGGGGAAGGTCAGTGGTCAGTAGAATCAATTTGTTTTGAAGTAGCTGTCCGACATATACTTACCGGTCAGTACTGGCTCAACTTTGTTTTCACGGACCCAGTAGCTGCCAGACAGTAACTGTCCTTCACTGTCCGCCAGCTACTGAGCCTGTGAAAACTAAGCTTAAGTACTAGGTAGTTGCTGTACTGTTTTGGCTGAAGATCCTTCAGGTCTCGTCAATAACTGCCCGGTTACGTAGAAAGGGTCGGCACAGATCATCTACAGAGAATAAGGAAAAAAGAAGTACTGTACTAAAAGTACTGCAGTAAGTAGATGGTTTGGGGTGCATGAAAAGGCTATGGTGAAGGCTCTACGAGTGACGATACTTGAGTAAGTACGTCCGGCGTACCCTAGAAAGTCAGCCCCGCTACCAACCTTGCTGACTGGCTAATCTTTTCACCACGGCATGAGTCATTTTGGTATAGCTCGTGCTGACACGTGAGCAGAGGCGGACTTCCCATAAGGTCGACTAGGCCCGGGCCTAGGGCGGCCAAATAACAGGGGGCGGCCAATCGCGGAAACAAAATCTTAGTTCAGTAATGGAGTTGAGAAAGGGGCAGCTGGTACTTCACGACCTAGGGCAGATAGTACTACACGGCCAAGAGTGGCCAAGACTGCTAGTCCGCCTCTGCACGTGAGAAGAAGAGAAGAAACAAACTAACAAAATGTAAGTAAGGAAACACACAAATTAAATATCTAGAAGAGGTTTCTAAAACACTTATCAATTTATTCTGTGCTCAAATATCATATCAACAAATGTGATTAGCCGACCAAAATACTAACAACCAATCACAGCTGATAAGTTCATTTTTGCGTTGATTAGGCTAATTATACAACATTTTTTTTGAAGCAGGAAACCTTTTTTTTTCTTTGTGTTGACAGACAATTTGATTGATTGTAAGATTGAAGCAACTCACACAATTCCTGCTTAAAAAAATATTTTAATTAATCCTACTTACTGCCTTTCACAAATCCGAGTTTAATTTTCTATAGAAGAAGATGCATGAATGTAGGTAAGTTCTAAATAGTGCATCAAGCGCCTGTCTTGTTCCGATAGCTTTAAAGTTACACATAACTATTAATATCTCGTAGGCATTTGAAAGTAGCCAAGCATTGGCGATCTCTGCAAACCACAATGAAACATGAGTTAGGCAGTTACGCAATTAATTTTCGCTTCAGTAATTTTATGGCATTGGTATACGAGAAAACTTTCAAAAAATCAGATACCGTCCGCGAGGCCTAGGCTGAGCTTTGCGTTTGTGTGAGAATGAATGAAGACGCGTCCTTTGCTTGATTTAAACCGGTTTATACTGCTTTTTGGCAATCGATTCTATGTGCACTCACACAAATGCAAAGCTCAGCTTACGCCTCGCCAGTTGTACCTAGGTTTAGAGCGGATGCATGACAGTTTTCAAATAGTCGTTGATTCAAAAATGGAGCATAATTTGGCCGCTGTCAGTCTGCGGATGGGTGACCGTTCTGATGGCTCGAGGAGCACGTTAAACCGTTGATCCCGGGTGTATGACACCCGGTTACGGGAAGTCAGAAACCCGAAATTCTGACAACCGGGCGGATACCTACCTTACCTACTACTACCTACTACTTAGGATACCGACATTTCTCAGCAACTGAGTTGCGGAGGTTTGATGGCAATCACTCCGTGTAAAATACTGGTATTCAGCCGCATCTGATTAGACTGGTAGCTGACCCAACATGGTTGGTAAAGGGTAGGCAGAAAGAGATATTTGGGTAAAAAAACCGGCCAAGTGCGAGTCGGACTCGCGCACGAAGGGTTCCGTACGATTATCTATTCTATTTTTTAGTATTTGTTGTTATAGCGGCAACAGAAACACATCATAGGTGAAAATTTCAACTGTCCAACTATCACGGTTCATGAGATACAGCTAGGTGACAGACGGACGGACGGACAGCGGCAAAAAAATCACGTTTACTATATGGGAGTCCCCTTAAATATTTATTTTATTGTTTTTTAGTATTTTTTGTTATAGCGGCAACAGAAATACATCATCTGTGAAAATTTCAACTGTCTAACTATCACGGTTCATGAAATACAGCCTGGTGACAGACGGACGGACAATTAACGGAGTCTTAGTAATAGGGTCCCGTTTTACCCTTTTGGTACGGAACCCTAGAAAGGGATAATTTTCCCAGCATTGGTATACAAAGTAGGCTCCAAGAAAAAAACTCAATTTAAGAGCCTGAACCTACGGGTCGTTTCTCCGAAAGAAACGGTACCTACAGCGTCAGTAAATTAACGCAACATTTTAGGCCAAATTAGTGTTAAGAGAAAGTAAATTAAACACCCATTGTTTGTTATACTTACATGATTAATTAATGGTCTTATTCCAAAAAATACTCTCCATAATTCTTTACTGCGACATAACATGATACCGTAAAATGTCAGCCATACATTTAACCAATTCTTGATCGAAAATTATTTGAATTTAATAATATTAAGTTAAAAGAATGCAATAACATAAGTAACAACAAGATTCTTGTGGATGAATGTCGAATAACTAAATAATTATTTGTCCGCTAAAAGACAACTGTCTTTCGTGGAAGCATAAGCACCTGCTATTCAAAATACACGGTACCTTTGCTTAAAATAAAGGCATAATTAATATTTTTAACCGACTTCAAAAAGAAGGAGGTTCTCAATTCGTTTGAATGTTTTTTTTTTTGTTTTGTTTGTATGTTTGTTACGCAATATGTCTCAAACTATAAAACTTTAGCTAGGGAAAGTAAGGTTCAAAATTAATAAATGACCACCTCTTTATGCAATTTTCCTATGGCGGGTCCAGATCCAGTCACCCTGTATAATATACAAGGTTAGTCAGAAAGGGGGTAGGTACTAATCCGAAAGAGTGTTAAAATAGCCCAATGAGTATCTTTTATTCTAGCACTTTCCCCAAAAGTAAATAGTTTAAGAGAGAAATAGCTGTTCAAAAATGACATAAAAAATCTATCTATCCTCAGCTATGTTTACATTTTAGGTCATATTTGGGGTCACGAATTAGAAGCTCCATTTTCTAAATTCTTAACTAAAGTAGGGACGAAGAATTTTTGAAAATACTAAAATTAAAATCGTATTGTATCGATTTTTTTATCGGATTTTGAAATTGTAACACTTGCTTTAAAACATTCATCAGTGATACTTTAAGTGGGCCGCGGATTAGTATCTCCTTTCCGACTTGCCTTGTATAAGATGCACACTTTTACACTGTAGCGACTTAGAGCCATTACGCACTGTCGACTGGTCGCCGGAGACTTGGTCTCTCGGCGACCAAAACGTAAGCATAGTCACCCGGGCGACCGGCGACCAAGTGCGTAAACACCTATTTAAACTATAGAAAGTCACAGTCGCCGTCGACCAGGGTCTCCGGCGACCAGTCGACAGTGCGTAATGGCTCTTAGACGAAGAGTGGGCCGCTTCTTCGTATATGGAACTAATGGAACTATCTGTAACCACAAGTCCCTCCGACATAAGATCAGTACAAGCCTGATAATTATCGATATCTTGGAAGCCAACTGATCCAAGTGTAATTTTTGCTACCTAAATTAGATTATAGACTTAAATAGCTTAAGTTATAGAGTTGAAACACAATGCCACCAAAAATTGTCCTTGGATCAGTCGGCTTCTATGCTATCCATATATTTTTTACCAGTTACTATGCAAAATCTGCAAGGCGTGGGTAGTTTACCTCCGGTTTCTGAATTGAGAATTCTAGGATAAGCAGTACTTAAGTAACATTTGAGTACGGAGTTGTCAAGAAAATGACGGATTTTAAAGCATTTTTTTTTTGACAACACCGTACTCAAATAAGTATTGCTTATCCCGAATTCTCAATTCAGAAACCGGAGGTTAGTCAATAGGAAGTGTACTGGGGAAAGAATGAAAATAAATCAAACCCCAAAAATATTCAATAAATACTTTAATTTTAAAACAATTCGGGTTTCATCTTACATTACATTTTTGAATGTATTATAAACATTTTTACACTTTTTTTTATTTTAAGCATTTTATATAAGTCACATTTAACTTCTTAATTTCATAACGAGGCACCTATGAATCAAGTTTTTGAAGATAACATAACCCAATCTAAGGGTTGAAGTCTATTATACTAAGTTCGGAAATATTTATTTGTGTGTGTAACATTGACGAGTTACGCTTTAGCGGGTCAATCGAATGCTTATAAGTTATAGATAAATAAATTTTAGGTATATAGTTATAAACAATGCATGATTGTTATGTACATGGCCGAAATATTTCGGCAGCCCTGAACATAGGCACAGTAGATATAAAAGATGTTAAAAAACCAACTCTAAGAATTTTGTGGGGTTACTCGGTATCGAAAATTGAACGACTTTCGTTCTACAACTTTTCGAAATTCGACAATTTTTTTTATTCCTGTCCGTACAAATCAATTAAAATACTTTATTGATTTGTATGGAAAGTTATAAAAATACGCGAATTTCGAAAAGATGTAGAAAAAAAGTTGTTCAATTTGAAATACAGAGTAACCCCACATAATTCTTAGTTGATTTTTTAACACCTTTTATAAGCTAAAGCAGTTCCTCAACTACCTAATAATCGCCTTAATTGACATCCTCACACATACACGCACTGTATACCGAGTATAATATACTCTTTGTAATGTACCTACTTTATGACAGCCGTGACCGACTGCATTGTGAAGCTCACTTAGAGGTCTTGTTACAGTGCGTGTCTGTGTGAGTGTATCAATTCAAGCGATTATAAGCAGGGTACTCACCTAGCCGTAAGCATGTAACGTATCTGATACTGTATCAACCTGCAAGTGGGTACGGCTCGTCCACGGTCACCGCGTATCTAGCTACGAGCTCCCGGATCCGCAGTGCTCGTGACGACATCACGCCGACAACATGTCTCAAATGGTGGCTAGTGCTGCGTTCATATTCATGTACAATATCATCGAAAATTATAAAAGTCCACGTCGATTCTGGTAAAGTGAAATTCCAGGGTCCCACAATACCGGAGTATTTTGATAAAGTTCAATGAAGTTAAATACTTTTTCATCCGTCCACTCCATGATGGAGACGTTAGTTTGAAGCTCGCGCCTACGTACTCACTACACAAGCAGTCGTGTCGCCGTCCACGCGCACACTGCGAGCCGCCTTTGTGTTCGCAGTGATACCGCCACTCGGCGGGTCACTGCGAGCTTACTGCGCTCCACGCGTGAGCGGCTCGCAGCGAGCTCGTGCCTACGTACTCACTTGATACAGTATCAGATACGTTACATGCTACACGGCTAGGTGAGTACCCTGCTATAGGTAGGTAGTTGAGGTACTGCTTTAGCTTATAATATCTACTGTGACATAGGTCCTTCGAAATTTCGTGCATGTGTATGGGAGGAAACAATTACTATTAAAACTATTTACCCTTTGACCGCCTCAGACGTCTATGGACGTCAAACTTTTGAACTGTAAAAGTGGTGTTTTCAATGTGCCATGCCGTCGGAGGCGTCGTGAGCACGTTTTAATTTGACGTTCATAGACGTTCGTGGGGGGTCAAAGGGTAATAAAACTGACTAAAATATGGCTACTCTAGCAAATTTTGTCGCTAATTAAGCTGTTGTTAAATAAACGCCGTTTTGTTCCTAAAAAATCTATTCCGCAAGCACGTGCACGAAGCTCAGCCCTCTGATTCAGAACGATTCGATTGGTCATTTGTCAAAAGATTCGATAAGCTATCTCTTTCTCTCTCGTTACGAGAATCGTAGACGGAACGAGATAACAAAGCGAATCTGTCGACAACTGCTTCAGAAATAGGTTATGAATCAGGCAGGGCGACCAAGATATTTCAGCCGTAGTGTACACGAGTCATATTGTCAAGTATTGATATCATACCTAGAATCAATTGGGAGATTGCTGCAAAAAAGAAGCAATGGGGCGAAATTATGCAAATTGAATGGAGTAAAACATACAATTCGACATAATTCTGAATTATTTTAACTTTTGGGACAAACGCGCATTCAAAATATCATTCTTGGACACAATTTTAACTAGGAATGTTGTACCTAATAGATAAAAATACTAGTTTAGAGACATGATGCCTTACCACAGAATCGTGTTCAGCAGTCGTTTAAAACAGCCCCCCGATTCAGATCCTTCTCAATATACAGTTGTCGACCGATTCTGCGGTGCGAGCACGGATCTTTTTATCGAGTCGATTCGAGAAATTTATCTATTCTAAACGTCAAATTTGACGTAAGATATAGACAAAATGACAGGAGTTCTCGTTTTATCTGTATCTTATGTCAAATTTGACGTTTAGAATAGATACATGTCTCGAATCGAAAAGATCTGTGCTCGCACCACAGATAACTATATACTAGTCAGAGAGCTCGCACAGTTGTTCCGACCGTCTACGAGTCTCGTAAGATACCGAATCGGTCGACAACTGACCTAACGAATCGTTCTGAATCAAGGCAGGGCTTAAACACCTTTTTATGTACGGAGTTTGACTTTAGACACAGTTTTAACAACTGTGTTGAAACATTTATAATGCGACCCATGGTACTTAAAAACTGGTTTGAAAAACAAAATAGATTTTAAATATATTTTGTTAGTAGTTTCATCAGACTTTGTCTGCTGGCATTTTATTGGACACCTTGTATCCTACAAAGAAATCAAATCAACTTGCGCATTATAATATAAATTTCATCGAGCGTGGTTGCATCTTTTCCCTAAGTGAATCTCCCATGGGTTTCACTATAAGCCTCGTAAGAAAGCTCAAGGTCACTCAGCGAACTACGGAGAGAACTATGCTTGGATGGAAATGAGGAGATCCGTACCAGAGCTAACGTTGCCGACATAGCTGAAAGGATAAGTAAACTGAAGTGGCAGTGGGCGCGGCACATACAATACGGCCGACGTATCTTGGCGAATCTGAAGTTAGTTGTTTGGCTGCGCAATGAACCTTTTAGAAACGAAATTGTCTACTGCGCAGCTAATCAGCTAACTTCAGACTCGCCAAGATACGTCGGCCGTATTGTACATAGCTCGTAGAAATTATGGCCGTCAGGACAGAAAGGCTCTTTGAGTGGAAACCACGCACCGGAAGACGCTGGGTGGTCTAGAACTAGATGGTAGGTCGCTGGGAGGCGTTAGATGCAGGTGGAATGTAACTGGCCGTTGGGGAAATCTATGGGGAGGGTCTTTGTGCAGCAGTGAATGTCCTTCGGCTGATAGGACGAAGATGAAGAAATGAATCTCCGTTTAAATTAAATTTTGACATCACTGGTCTGTTTGGTAAAATGTATGGAATTTTACGAACCACTTGAACTTATAACTTAGGTATCCAAATTAAGTAACCAATAAATAAGTAATGAGATTACAAATCCGTAAGTACAGTCAGCTAACTAATCTGGCACACACGTTGTCCCAAGATAAGTTTCCATCTGATCGTTTGGTTCTGAGCAAAGTAAGGCAGACTTAAGGCGCAATTCCATTAGGCAAGTCTTGCTTGCAAGTATGACGTCACATTTGCGTACAAGTTGCTTACATTGGAAACATGTTTTCGAGAGTGTGCAAATTGCATGCAGCTTCACTCGTTCGCAATTTGAAAAGTACAACTAACGTTTGCAGTTTTCAAATCGTTCAATTTGAACGTCACTTGAATAAAAAATGTACAAGTTCAAACTACTTCATTCAAGTTGTAGCTTGTATGCAGGTCTGTTCAAGTTGTATGCAATTTGTAACTTGCATACAAGTAACTTGCCTAATGGAATCGCGCCTTAAATGCCATAAGGCATTCTCTACCAGGCAACCTTCGGGTTGAAACGAGAAGCATCGAAATAATTATCCTGGGCCACCGTGTGTACGTAAATTTTGCTCCAGTCCGTACATTTAAGCTAGGATTAAAATAAAACTATGGTTAACTGCACGACAATACTATTATAATAAGACTGCGTTTTCATATGTAAGAAGAGATGTCGACCCCAGTCGATACGAGGGCTTAGAATTAACCACGATTTTGTTGCCAGTGAGTTCCAAAACATGAGAATAAAACCAGCGTGAGTATTTTCCATTTGTGTAATTTCCTGCAAAATGTTGCTAAATTTAAACGAAAGGCGTTTCACACGAAGTTTTCAAATATATATTTGAAAACTTCGTGTGAAACATATGTACTGTCGTGAATAGACGTAGTGCCCTGACAAAACATTTTAGGTTACTTCAAATCCATTGGCGAAATTTCACAGCGCGTATTACGTGAGCGCCCTTCGCTACTATGTTAGTTGGGTATCTTGTTATCTAATTAACTAAAGTTTAGGTATTATTTTATTTGAATGTGTTCTATTAATGATATAGTAATCCTGTTAAATTCGCCAGTTAATTTGAAGTAACTAAAAAGTACATCACAGATTTTATCAAAGCTCTCATACAAAAATAATAAAATATGAATTTTGTAATTATCAGCGTCAAATATATCGGGACGAACAGACTGTTCATAATTTTCTAAACAACTAAAGAAATTAAACTTTATCTCAATGGAATAAAATTCTTGATAGAATGACATTTGTCGTGAACTGTGTTCATTCTGAAACACGCTTTGTGTCATTGAGATATAGTTTAATTTTCTTGGTTCCGATATATTTGATGCTGGCTGTACGAGAGATTTTGTAACATGCATTGAGGCCCGCGCAACGGCTGGCGGTTTTTTATTTATATGACATGAATAGGTTGTATTAAGAAGAATTCTTCTTGCTTATGAAAACGAGTCTAGTATTACTTATCAAAAAAATTGCAAAGTGCCGCTTTATTGTAATAAACAACAATTTAATATTAGGTAACTATTCAATTTTAATAATTGACAACTTATCAAACATACTGCATTACAAGCATACTATTTTATAACATACCTTTTCATTCAACATTCTATTAATATTTTCAACAACACCATAGTTTTTGTACTAAAACTTTTTATACTATTTGACAAGTTGACAGCTATTAATCGTAATAATAATTTATCGTATAATTATATTGAAATAACCACAAAACCTAGCTTGTGCACCAACTATATTAAAAGTAATATTACTTAGACACTGATAATTAATAATCTTTAATAATATTTAATCAATATTTATTCAAATTACATTTATATCAATACCGTAACACAGTAATATTGTAGTAATACATACTTGGGAGCAAATAAATCGAGCCACTTCTATTTTTCACGTTGGTATAATTGTTATAATTTTTGGTATTATGGAACGGATCAATTCGAAACATATATCGCCTAAAAGGTTATTTGATAACCTTTACAATGAGGGTAGTTTTTTGTCAACTTAGTATATAATACATGAAACCAAAACGAATAACCAGAACACGTGAAAAAAGGAGTAGCTCGATTTATTTGCCCCCAAGTGTGTTTTACGAATGTCAGAGAGTTTGATCTCAGAGACGCTTATCGTCACAATTATGACGATATTTATTTTTTTACAAATCTGTCAATATCGACAGGTCTTAAACAAAAATTGAACGTTTAGAAACGACCAAAGGTTTTTCCAAAATATTACACCAGTAGACACAAACATCACTATGAAGTTTCACAGCGTGCTCGTGCGCACTGCGTTGGGTACACCTCTGTGATTGGTTGCCGAGAATAAAGGTAACTAATCACAGAGCCGTATTCAACGCAGTGTGTTGAGTACACTTTGATTTTAAAATTTCTTTATTGACACATAAAATAATACACGGAAATAACAATTACATCTTATTCTAAACGCATTTTATTGTGATACGATTATTATAATGTTAAAATGCGATATTGTTCAACCACACCGTAAACGTTCGTAGTGACGTTTGTCTTTATACATAAGATCATTCATAATGTCATACTCCTCAGTAACCGTCACTCCAGCCTTTGCCTTCCTTGAAGTCGGCTTTTAGCCGAAACTTTATCAGTGTCTAAGAAAAATTAAGTAACAATATAAGTACATACATTTGTATGATTACATAGTATATCGAAATTAACTATATCACAATTTACGCTATACACATGAGCCTATATCTAAAATGCACTGGGTATCGACTGTTTCTAAAATAATAAGTAGCCATCTTTTTTCGATACTTAAGTACGTCCGGTGCACCCTGGGCATTGGCGCGGGGCAAGTACGGTACATGCCTTGGGCGCCATTCAAAGAGGGCGCAAAATTCCCAAATTAAACCAACAATATAATTCATATTATTATTTTCACGGGAATGTAAAGATTTTCTGAATTAAAAAAAATACCTCCGAGATTATCTGTAGTATATCTGTTTATTTTATATTTAGATAATTTACAAAAGGGTGCAACTTCCACGCTCGCTTCCCTAGAGGCGTTTTTCTATTGGTACGCCCCTGACCCTAGGCAGTCAGCTCCGAACCAACATTGCTGACAGGCTAATCTTTTTACCACAAGACACAAGAGAAGACTCTTTTCGCATACACTTGCGCAAGCGCAGCATGCCTGTACGACGTTTGTACTTTCCTAGACACATCACTGTTTATAGATGCGATACTTATTATTTTCAGAACATAATCTTAATTCGGGCCTCGTATAAATATGTAAAAAGTTTGACTTTTTTGAACTAAAAGTAAACGGCACATAACGATAAGAATACCATGTCTATGGAATACTAACAAAGTACTATTACAATTTTAATTCTCCCTCCCCACCGTCCCATTAATTACTTCTATAATTAATTTTGTTGAACTATGCTCGCGAATTTGGTTTTAAAAGGCAAAAAAATCCAATTTTATACTGTGCATGGTACACAAAGTCGAATAGCCTTATAAAACTCAGAGTTATTTGGCTAATACTTATAATAATATTACTTCAACGAACCGATATATCAATGCGAGTTGCCAAACGAATTAACTGGACGAAAATAAATAGCTGAGGTAATCTGGATGCGCAGAATAACTGGGTTGAAGCATAACTGTGGAGCGACTGTGGCGCAACTGTGGAGCGACTTTGGCGCAACTGTAGCGCGATTGTGGCGCAACATCTATTTAAGTAAAATGCTTAAATTAATACCTTACTATTAACACGAGGTTCTCTATGATGCACACTGTCATACACACTATATTTTCTCTATTTTTTCCGGTTTGTCCTCAAGCGTGGCCTTACAAACGTATCCTTTTAGCGCGAGTACGCCCCTACACTTTATGTGTACTTGGTAGCGAGCACACCAGTCTAAGTTGTTACAACCGACTCCTGCGTCGGAAAGAGTCTTCACTGCAGCTATTGAGAGTAGATCTGCGGAAGAAAATAATAAAATTTAATTGATGGAATAACATTTCGTTGCTTTTGAGGTGGCAGAAGCTCCTGGGGGCCTACTGCGAACTACAAGTTTTCCAACCACGAGTGTTTCGGATCCGACGATGGATTCAATATTCGCGATTTGACATTTTGTCTTTCGTTCACCTTACACTCAAATGTTAATTAACATCTAGTAGTCCATTGTTTGACAATACTCTGATTGATCGTATATTTATAAGTTCGATGTTCGTCGTTGTTTCGTATCGATCAGAAATTTCGACGTTAGTTTTTCGGAGTAGGCCCTCTGAACTGAACCCAACATGCTGCTGCATCTCGCAATACCTTTGACGCAGCAGTACGTGTAACAACTGTTCAAAGATAAAAATCTATCTATCATCAACTATGTTCACAGTTTAGGCCATGTTTGGGGTGACGGATTAGCAGGTTCATTTTCTGAATTAGTTACTAAATCAAATTCGTAAATAAAAATTTTTTTTTGAAATTTCAACGCTTGCTGTAAAACTGTCATCAGTGATAACTTTTGTGGAGGAACGAGATATGGTGTTCCTCCAACGAAATGGGAGGATCTTTCCAATCAGGCGGGTTTTACCTTGCCCTACTTTGCCTGACGGGATACTGCCCAACAGTTGATATTGGGCGGTTGTAAATGTACTATCTGCGTGTTACATTTTGATACTTCGATGTAGGAGTTACGTGACACCATCTTGAGAATTGTAATTACAGCGCTATAAGCTGCTATACAGTCACAGTTCTGCGCGGTTCATATGTGGCGTAATAGATTTCGCCAGACTTAAAACGGCCTGCCTTGCATAAAATAGGTACTACTACTACGTTACGTTACGTGACCTGGAGGGTCAGCATGTGTCAGTAACTGCACGTCGTTGGCGCGACAGAACGCGTGCAATGAGGGCGGCACCACGCAGCACGACGCTAGGTTGATCTGAGCTATGGCTGGCCGTACTCGGGCCCACGCGTGGAGTTTGCGAAGGCAGCCTCCTCCGACGTCGGCTACACCTAGTTGTTGGACGCGACCTGGTGAAAAAGAAATAGAAGATGTAACTTCAGCTCTGGGGAGCAATTCTAATAAGGGTTTCCCCAAATTTATCAACGCGGAATCGACTTGGGCCGGTAGGAAAATGTTTTATGTCGACGGGCGTAAACAGACTCACTAAATTATGGTATGTCTACACCAGTGCGTTCATGTTCATCTTTCGCTTTCAACTTTCAATTAATCTTGCGTCAAGCGCATACAATATTGATTGCCATAAGACGCATGCAGCTTATCGTCTACACCGGTGCGCCTCGGTCAGTCGTCAGTCAACATACAATAGATGGATTAGCGTGCGCTAGGGGCATGCGCTGACGTCCAACTAGTATTAAGGCATGCGCTATTGCATTCACTATGGCGCTTCACGCATGCCTCAGACGCAGACGCAAGATGAACATGAAAGCGCACTGGTGTAGACATAGCTTTATACTCGTAGACATAAAGCTTTTTCTGACCGGCTTAAGTCGATTCCGCGTCTATACGTGTGGGGAGACCCTAACAGAAACGTTAGTCAATGGCAACCGAACTGAAGCCAAACCGTTCAGACAGTTCTTGTTTACAAAGTCAGTCAAATTGATTTACAATAAAACAAAACCAAACATTTTGACCGACTGACTGTGATGCTTCGTATCCGGCTTGGCAACTATTTGGTTAGTTTAATTGGCTTCCAAATTGTTCTTGGCCAGACTACAGAAAAGGAGAACGACATTTAAAGCAAAGTTTGCTCTCGTCTGTGTAATGTGGTTATTATTAATAAAACCATTTATTACGATTTAAGGGTACCTATACCTACGCACTTTGCGGCTAACCGGAACGCGGTCAGCCGTCCGGTTGACGGCAATCAAAAATATGTACTAGAAAATAGTTTTTATACGCACTGCGATGCGGCTGCCGACGTAGTACAAGTGCGTATAAAAACTATTTGGATGCGCGAGAGTTACATTTGCGAAACAAAAGTTTGGGTTTGCAATATGGACGACGACGAAACAAACTGCAAGGAAAAAGTGTGAAAAAGAAGCAGCCTGTGGAAAATGAGGGTGCACAATACCTTATTTATCCATGGGGAGGCTTGCGGGGACGACACAACAGAGATTCGATCGAGTTTCACATTTCTTCCGGAGAATTTGCGCGGAGCGGCACGAGCGCGGTAGTTCGGCCATTATGATTTTTGAATTCGTTGCGTCGATAGTACGCGGAGTGGCGCCACTGCGTGTAGCGTTCTCGTTTGCTCGCGTACGAGAGGTAATGTGCGGGAGAGGAATGGGAATAGGGGAAGTGCAAACCCAAATAAACTAAATCATGTTTACCAACAAACTAAATATTATCGAATCAGCGCAACCACTATTTTTTTCGTACATATTTTTGATTGCGGCCAACCGGACGACTGACCGCGTTCCGGCCAGCCGCAAAGTGCGTAGGTACCCTAAAACTCTTATACAGCGGCCTCGCATTGGCCGTATTTGCACCAATTTAATGTCTTGGAACCAATACACCAATGTGTGGATGATCTCCAACGACATTTGGACAGTGATGTGAACAATAGTTGGTTTAAAAATTTCCCATTTAATCTTGGAGCCAAGCTTGGCCTCACGATAGAGTCCAATGTGTGGCAGCAGCCGGGTCCGTAGCGCCAAAATTCTAACAAAACATGTTATAAAAACAACCCGACCGCGGCGACTTTCTAGTTTCTAGTAAACAATGTTATTGTAGCAAAAAGAAAATGAGTTCCGACGAAGAAGACATGCCTGCTGTTTTAGCAATCGTAGATTTAATTCTTCAAAGAAGAAATAAAAATAGGTTCCGTGTTTATTCGATTTTTTATGAAATTTGGCGCTACGGGCCCGGCTTAAACAATCACGAGACGTATTTATCCAGAGAGCGCAAACACAAAATGAATGTCCTCATCGTCCCACAGAAGAATGCGGGGATGTTATCCATTCGTCTCGGCAAACATGTTTGTTTGCAAGCAATACAGTCAGGCCACGCCGCCAATAACATGACCTTGGTTATAATAACATGTTAGGTGTTAGCAAAACACGGTAACATGGCGCAGCGGACCCGGCTTTAGATTTTGACGGTTTCTTAGCCTTGCAACCTTAACTCACCTTAACTCCTTTTATCCTTATGAATATGTTAGGGGTGCATGAAAAGAGCCTCTACGAGTGACGATACTTCAGTACGTCCGGCGCACCCTGGACAGTCAGCCCCGCTACTAACCTTGCTGACTGGCTTATCTTTTCACCACAGCATCAGCTATTTTTGTATAGCTCGTGCTGACACGAGAGAAGAAGAAGAACTATGTTAAAGACCGGAAAAAAGGAGATAGGAATAAAAGTCTAGTAAATAAAAATCTTACCTTCTTTAACAAAGTCCTCTAGCACGGCCCACAGTATCTTGATGCCAGGCAGGATGGCCTCACACTTGCGCGCGTCAGCCTCGTTGTCGGCCTCCACCTCTGTGCTCGACATGCGCACTGAAATAACAGAGGTTTCTACTATAAATATATTTTAGAAAGTTCCCGAATAATGTGGCAGAATCTCGCGTTCAACGCGAAACAGAGGAGGTTCCTATCCTACACTTCCTACTGAAAAAATATTTTAGAACGTTCCCCATTCATACGGATTTATAGCGCTCATTGCTGTCTTTTCCAATTGTGATTGAGTGATACAAGAACCCCGCTCACCTACACGACACATTTTAAAAACATTAATCCACACAAAAAAAGAATAAAATATTATTTAAAATTGAAGACGTGAGTGGATGAAGGGAATATGTTACATTTTCGAGTTCCAAAATGCGAGTAAATGGGGCGTTAACAGTTTTCATAATTAAAGTCATGACTGGAAGAAAGTAATGTACACGCATTGTACACGCAATAATGTTTTCCAAACAATGCTCTAAATAGACAGTTTCTCGATGCATTTGGAAAAAACACCTTCATTTTGAAAGAAAAACCAATATTAGAAAAATTTTACGTATCACCATCATCCACTACCGTAGTCACATCTTCAATTACATTCATCCGTGTGCACTGCAAGAATACCAACTGAAAATCAGCGCTGGGTGTTCGACGCCTAGGATATTTTTTTTTTTTATTTATTTATTTATTCAAAAATTTGTAGACTATTTGTAGACATATGCTGAATTGATGACGCTTTGGGCATGGGCATGCTCGATAGCAGTATTATTTATTCTTTTTATGTTTCTATCTTTGTATCCTTGGCTGAATAAAATGTATCCTACATTACGAGATTCTAACGTTTACTCAGTATAAATAACTTACCAGTACTGCCCATAGAGATGGGAGACGCCTTGGTAGCGTAGGAGTTCTTTACGTTGTTGTCATCGGTGGCCTCTTCACGACGCACTATGTCGGGGTTGTACGCCAAGATCACGTTGTCTATGTACACTGTGTGGAGGGCTGCGAATACTGGAAACAAAATTAATAGATTAATTAAAATTATATTAGGAGGTGGGCGTATTTATTTATTTAATACTTTAATGCACAATGGTGGTACATGACGCGGGCTTAATGCCATAAGGCATTCTCTACCAGTCAACCTTTGGGTCAAAGAGAACAGCATTGAAAGAGGTACAAATATATATTTTAAAAAAACATCATTCAGCCGAAAGATGTCCACTGCTGGACATAGGCCTCCCCCAAGCATCGAGACATCCACCTGTCCTGTGCTCCATTTTAGGACGGGGTTGCCATAATCGCCACGCTTGGCAGGCGGGTTGGTGATCGCAGTATGGTTGTTAAAATACTCAGAGAACGCTGCTGCCCATCCTCTAGTGAATCCCTTAGTCGCCTTTTACGACACCCATGAAAAGAGATAGGGTAGTGTTATTCTTTACGTCTGGCACCACACGGCACAAAAAAATAACATTTCCAACTAATTAAACATATAGAAGATAATCAAACAGTTAGACATATAGGACATAGGTAGGTAGATAAAATTAATTAATTTAATCTTTTATGACGTCTGTTGGAGCCAAGTTTCAGTGTGGACGAACGTGGTATGAAATATTGTATTATTTATCATTTGAAAAGAGTTCGATGGAGTTTCTTGCCGGGTCTTCTCCATAGGACCCAGTTTTTGGATCCGTGTAATTATGTATGCATGTAACAAAAAGGTGGGGAATTTCTAATCTTTGGTTTTGGCTAATCTTTTCACCACGGTACGAGCTTTTAGCACGGCAAGTATAGCTCGTGACGACACGAGAAAAGGATGTAAGTGGTAAGGAAAAAATAACAATAAGGAAAGCAAAGACTTTGCATACAGGACTTTCCAAGATAACAGGAAAATCATTTAAAATTAATAGATTTTAATATACATTTCAATTGCTTTAAGGATATCAACTGGGAAGACCACGCGGAAGGAAGCAAGTATTTCTTTTACAATATTAGAAGTAAATACTTACCCTGTGTGGGCACGGACTAGAATATAAAACTTCTTCACCGCACGCTGGGAATAGACGCGTGTTGCAGTGGCGAAGGGTTAATTTTCTTAAAAGGGAAGCCGGACCAATAATTTGTTTAAATGATAATTGAAAATAATAGATACTAGTATTTGCCTTATTTCGAAAGGGAAGCCGATAGGAATCGAGTTGTATGGAGCCTTCGCCACTGGCGTGTTGTAAGATTCAACAAAATTCAGCACGCTTGGTGGTGGGATCTTTACGGTCCGCCTGGCTAGCTACAAACCTCACATTAAAGGCGCGAAGCAGTTTACTGTGTTCCGTCGTGTGTACCTATGTGAAAGCCAGAGGAATGTATTTATTTATTTAAGGATCACCAACAAAGGACATGCACAATTTGGCAAAATATTATATCTTAATTTAATCTTAAAGGATCAGTACTGAAGATATTATATAAGTTGCAAAAAAGAGTTAAAATATTTTGAGTTACTAATTAATTAATTAACATGAGAGAGCATCTTTCACGTTTTTCTTATACCTATTTAGGCAAAGTATCGCTGATATCTGTCACATCAGCTTTAGAGAGTTTATTGTACTGCCTACAAAGCCTTGGCATAGCAGCGAAATATCCGAGGTTCGTTTTAGAGTATGGAATATGAAAAGCGAATAAGTATTTTTTCTGGGTATACGAGTTGGTATGCTAATTTGAAGATTACTTAGTAGTTCGTTACAGGGGGCCTACTCCCTAAGTCCGTCAACGAAATTAGTCGCCCGTCCGAAAGTAGCCCGAAAAGTAGGAGTGAACAAAACAAGTGTCAAGTTCAACTTTTCGGACGGGAAAAAACACATCGGTAGTAGGGACAACTGTCAAATCGTGTTGTCATTCATTTTTAGTTCGGGCCCCGAAATAATCGTATGTCCGTAGGTGATAGAGAGTAGGAAACGCTCGTAACTAAGGACGAAACCACGGACTTCGTGCTTAGGGAGTAGACCCCCAGTCAATAATTCCGTTATATAGTTTATGTAGGAAAATAGCATCTGTCATCCTTTTACGGCTAGATAGTGTAGATTTTATGCGATAATGTGATGTAGTTAGGGAGTTTTCTTGCTTTCAGATCACTGGAACACAGAATGTAGGTGAATCCTTCTAAATCTTTGTTACTCGGATTCGTGTACTCCATCTTAGAGCCTGTTTGCATTTACCTTCAGGTGCTACTATACCCTTTTCAAAGTAACGTTACCATACAAAGAATATCAAATATTTAAAACATGTATAATATAGCTATTTGACGGTGTTTGATTATGTCGTTTACGTTTTTTCGATGCAACGAAGTGAAATAATAAATAAAATGTTATCTATATATCTATATATATAAAAGAAAGTCGTGTTAGTTACTTCACTTATAACTCAAGAACGGCTGAACCGATTTAGCTGAAAATTGGCAGGGAGGTAGTTTAGAGCCAGGAGAAGGACATAGGATACTTTTTATCCCGTTCGACATTTTGATATTTAAAAAAAAAAAAATTATATCAGTATATCCATATTCTTAATCTGTTTAGGTAGTAGGTAGGTAGTAGGTAGGTAGTAGGTAGGTAGTAGGTAGGTAGTAGGTAGGTAGTAGGTAGGTAGTAGGTAGGTAGTAGGTAGGTAGTAGGTAGGTAGTAGGTAGGTAGTAGGTAGGTAGTAGGTAGGTAGTAGGTAGGTAGTAGGTAGGTAGTAGGTAGGTAGTAGGTAGGTAGTAGGTAGGTAGTAGGTAGGTAGTAGGTAGGTAGTAGGTAGGTAGTAGGTAGGTAGTAGGTAGGTAGTAGGTAGGTAGTAGGTAGGTAGTAGGTAGGTAGTAGGTAGGTAGTAGGTAGGTAGTAGGTAGGTAGTAGGTAGGTAGTAGGTAGGTAGTAGGTAGGTAGTAGGTAGGTAGTAGGTAGGTAGTAGGTAGGTAGTAGGTAGGTAGTAGGTAGGTAGTAGGTAGGTAGTAGGTAGGTAGTAGGTAGGTAGTAGGTAGGTAGTAGGTAGGTAGTAGGTAGGTAGTAGGTAGGTAGTAGGTAGGTAGTAGGTAGGTAGTAGGTAGGTAGTAGGTAGGTAGTAGGTAGGTAGTAGGTAGGTAGTAGGTAGGTAGTAGGTAGGTAGTAAGTAGGAAAAAGTGCATTGCAACGCATGCGGGTACAGCTAGTATATACATATAATAAAACAGTAAAAAAACGGTGTCTGTACATTGAATATATTTAAAAAAAAATAGTTGAGGGGGGTTA
The DNA here is from genome assembly GCA_905220435.1 of Amphipyra tragopoginis. Lineage (NCBI taxonomy): Eukaryota > Metazoa > Arthropoda > Insecta > Lepidoptera > Noctuidae > Amphipyra > Amphipyra tragopoginis. The sequence goes on from HG992011.1 coordinate 12,612,165, forward strand.
AGAAACAGTAATAGAGCACGAATCCAAAAAAAAAATCTGTCTGTTTGTCTGTGTGTATGTTTGTTTGTACACGCTAATCTTCGGAACTACTGGACAGATTTGAATGTTTTTTTTTTTGTTGTATAGATATTATGTCTAGGCAACATATAGGCTATAATTTATCTTGGAAACTTGAACACCTGATGCAGAACCGCAACAGACCAACTAAACTATAAAAGATACAAAAATGGTACCATAGCAAAAATTGTTCCACGTGATGAGCATTTTCTGCTGAGAGAATAAATTTGAAGATCTGGAACACCTGATGTGGAACTCCAAGAGCCCAGCTACGCTATAACATATATAGGAATAACGTCTTAGCAAGAGTTGTTCAACCTGACAAGCACTCTCTGTTGACGTATAGAAATTGAAGATCTGGAACACCTGTTGTAGAATTCCAAGCGCCCAGCTACACTATAACATATATGTATAGGAACGACGTTTTAGCAAAAGTTATTCAATCTGATGAGCACTCTCTGTTGACTTATAAAAATCGAAGATCTGGAACACCTGTTGTGGAACTCCAAGAGCCCAGCTACACCATAACACACATAGGAATGACGTCTTAGCAAAAGTTGTTCGGTCTGATGGGCATTTCCTGTATACTTATAAAAATCGAAGATCAGAAACATCTGATGTGGAAATCAAAGCTATCACTAATTTCACTGTATAACTATAAAATAACATAAGCTGGGAGTATCTCCACGCGGTGAAGGCGGTAACAGTTTAGGACTGATTTTCGATGACGATGGTATATCATCGAAAATTTGACTCTACTGGCCAAAACTCCCATTATTTTTTTTATTTTATCGAATAAATATGCCTTCGCGCTTATGTTATTTGAGTGTAATTTCCTTTTCCATTTATCTTCGTGACACGGTAGCCTACCCGGTAACGCAGGGGAGCAGTCACTTAGATTTTAATTGATCAGGTATCTTCACAATAAAACTATAACCATGCCTAGAAACAGGTCAAATCTTTCCCAATGTTTCAAAGGAGCTAAAAGGTTAAGGATCATAAGATCCCAAAAATCTACCGTAGAGCGTCAGGAGAAACTTGATGCTGTTCGAGAACATCAGGCTGCAATTCGCTCCGTGGAAACCTCTTCGGATCGCGAAGCACGCCTGCGTTCTCAGCGTATTTACGCATCTACATCCAGGTCTCTAGAAACCAGTGAAGAATATGATGCGCGACTGACCGCTGATCGTGAACGTCACGCATTGTCTCGCGAGTCGGAGACGTTCACGGATAGAGAATTGCGCTTGAGTTCCAACCGTATCTACGCATCGACTTCTAGGTCTCTAGAGACAAGTGGGGAACGTGATGCGCGACTGACCGCTGATCGTGAACGTCACGCATTGTCTCTCGAGTCGGAGACGTTCACGGATAGAGAATTGCGCTTGAGTTCCAACCGTATCTACGCATCGACTTCTAGGTCTCTAGAGACAAGTGGGGAATGTGATTCGCGACTGACCGCTGATCGTGAACGTCACACATTGTCTCGCGAGTCGGAGACGTTCACGGATAGAGAATTGCGCTTGAGTTCTCAGCGTATCTACGCATCTACTTCTAGGTCTCTAGAGACATCAGACGTTTCAGATCTTCGATTTTGACGACCCCGTTGTCGCTGGCATAAGCAACAGGATCCGCGTACGAAGTCGCGGGCAGAAGCTAGTATAACAATAAAATATTATGTATCGTCCTGATAATAAACGAAAATTGTAAAACCTCGGCATTGCCTTTGAATTACCAAGGCAACATTGCTTCATACGAGGATTCTTATCAGCAACATTATCGTTCGATGCATCAATAGAATGGTATTTTTTTGTAAAAACCATCAAGTTCTAATTATGTACTTAGTGATGAAAAGATAATTTAGATGTTACGATAACAATTACGATTATTACCCGGAATAATAGTCGATTACGATTGTAAGTTTTCAAAATGATGCTTAATATTTTCACTGTTAAACTTTTGTTTAGTAGACGACATTCTTAAAGCCGAACATAACTAAATATAACTAATTGTGACTATAATCGCGATAATCGTCAATTACGAGCTCACTAGTTCTAATCCCGGACACACCAGATACCTACTTTTTGAAAATCCAAAAAAGCAGTTTTCGTTTCTTCTGAAATCAAGACTTCTTTGCCCACTTTAGTGTACTTCTTAGTTTCGATTTCCGCCCTGGGGGCCTACTCCCTAAGTCCGTCAACGAAGTTGACAACGAAGAACAAAACAAGTGTCAAGTTCAACCTTTCGGACGGGCAAAAACACATCAGTAGTAGGGCAACTGTCAAATCATGTTGTCATTCATTCTTAGTTCAGGCCCCGAAATAATGTATGTCCGTAGGTGATGGGGAGTAGGAAACGCTCGTAACTAAGGCCGAAACCACGGACTTCGTGCTTAGGGAGTAGATTTTTAGGGAGAATCCCAAAAAGAAGTTTTCGTTTCCTCTGAAATCAAGACTTCTTTGCCCACTTTACTCTTCCTAGTTTCGGTTTCCCTCTAGTCTCAGTAGTTCGGTTGTTTTGTTCGGGGCCGGACTACTGAGACTAATTTTGTATCATTAGTTCGGTTATGACGTCAAACCGAACTAATTCATAACTGAACTAATGAGACAAAATTAGTCTCAGTAGTCCTGCGCCGAACAAAACAACCGAACTACTGTGACTAGAGATCGGTTTCCACCCTGCAGTGGAACAGCAACTCACCGAGTATAATAACGATACTACAGTTCTTGTCACTATGAAACGTATTTTAATTAACCTTATTTTCTATTCATAAGTCACATGATGCGTCACCGTGAAAAATATTGTAACTATGCTTGAAGGACCTTATATTCTTATTCATAAAAGTCATATGACTAGTCACCGTGAAAAATACTATGATTAAGCTTGAAGGACGTAACCGTTACTGCTAGAGTCTAGACCAGAGGTTGGCAAACCTTTTTCATCGGGGGCCATCAAAACGCAAGGCATTCTGCAGGGGCCAGAACAAAAAAAAAAGCGTTTTATTCTTCCAAAACTTAAATTTTTGGCTCAACTAATTACAGCTATTTTTTATGGCCATATACCTACTCTTGATCTAAAAGGGAGGGTTGGCGGGCCAGATTGAAATGCTTCGCGGGCCGGAGTTGGCCCGCGTGCCTTAGTTTGCCCACCCCTAGTCTATACCATGGGTAGGCAATATATGGATGTAAGAGGGCCAAATGTTACACGGGGATTAGCATGCGCTGCATTTAGGCTACATGTCGTTACAGTAGTAGTTCTCGCTCCTTTTCAATCTGATGTGTATGATATCGTCCGAGATTCTTGCGGGCCACACCAAGAAGCCTCGCGTCGCGGGACTCGCGGGCCACCAAACTTAAAACTCCTCTCTGTAAACCCAAACTATACTACCATCAGGCAATCTTCTTCTTCTATCGAGTCAATACAAGAATACAAGAATAGCTCATGCCATGGTGAAAAGTATTACGTATGACGACACGTTTGGTGCAGTGGCTAAGCGATTGGCTTCTGCGCTACGGGTCGTGGGTTCGATTCCCACACGGAACAAAAATTTTTATGGTCTACAGATGGTTGTTTCGGGTCTGGGCGTTTGTTTGTGAGATTTGTGTCTGTAAACGCACCCACGATACAAGAGAAATCTAAGTGTGGGGCAATGTTTTAAAAAATAAAACCAAAAACTAAACTAAAACTAAAAGATTAGCCAGTCAGCAAGGATGGTAGCGGGGCTGACTGCCCAGGGTGCGCCGGACGTACTGAAGTATCATCACTCGTGGAGGCTCTTTCCTTGCATCGCAATGCAATGAGATAACAATAAAAATTGACCTGAAACTAATGATACAGAACGTTCGGGACTTTTTCAATTAATTTATTTATTTTTTAAGTTTTTCCGTATGATGTCCCGACAGCCCTACTCGACAGGTTAAGAGGTTATACTAATTTTATATCCACGAACTAAAAATAACTCGATTCATTATAATCCGTTATAAATCGAAACATGTTTACTATACGTGCCATGTTCTTCGATACGCATAACTCATATGTTACATAAATATATACAGAGATAAGATACATACATTACGTCATAGTTCATGATTTTATAGCTATCACAATCACTATCATTTATATAATTTTTATATCACAAAGATAGCATTCAGTTTTAGTTACACACACCCATTTTAATCTGTTGTTTTCTTTTTTCAAATCAGATAAAAAGTTTCTTTGTTAAACCGCTGTTCGTGGCAATCCTGGCCGCTGCATCATAATTTTTTGTTTGAAAGAGTTTTTTCACCGAGAAGGTGACAATGGAACTCCTCAGTAGCAAACAGTACACATAATGTGATTGGGTTACGAGCAGCGTCTTGAGTGGGTCTAACCATGTTTTCATTAACGCCAATAAAAGAAAAACTTTTTAACAAAAATAAAACCGACTTCAAAAAACTAATAAAATAATTACCATATTATAAAATTAAGGACCTTTTTCCTGTCATGGCCGCGTTTTTTTTTTTTTCCGCATGCGTGGCGCTCGCAGTTCACCTTTTCATGCGTGTTCACGCAACACAATAAATACATGTATGACAAGGTGCAATTCAGGCGCCACAGGTGCAGGTGACGCACGCATGCGGGCACGAGCCCGCGTCACAGGAAAAAGTCCCTTACAGATTTAGAAGTCTTCATGACATTTAATTATGTCAATTGTTATATTATAGTTTAGCTTCATTTTATCTTTTGTAAATGTGAGAACTTCGTGGACATCCCTATGGAATAATGTAATTTACTATTATTCATTTTGTTTTTTATTAATTTTGTACTCAAAACTTGGTACTTCATTACTCACAGGTTTGTCTGCGGTCAAGACTACATTGTTCTCGCATAACTATTCTGAATCATAGTACTGTATTCACGTAATTTGTTAAAGATTTATTTTTTAAAAGAGTAACCATGGAGTTTCTTGCCGGCTCTTCTCCATAGGAAACGACTAATTGGAACCGTGCACCTAAATTCGACTTTTCATAAGCGCCTGTATTGGTTTATGTGTTTTTTTTTTTATTTGATTGTTTCAATTTGATTCAGCGTGGATTAGCAAAGAACTGAAAGTAGAAGTAACTGTAAATGTGTTGTCTGTAGCGGGTAGCACCTGGGCAATGTTGACAAAAGAAGGTAGTCGTCGATATGGATCAACGACCCGAGGTTATGAAGGCGGTGGTCATTCGACGAAGCGGAGCATTCTGTGTAGATCAGCTGAAGAAGTCTGACCTTTTGTATCTGTCTAGATTCTTATTTTATGATCTTGTAATAATTGTGTTAAGTATTGTATTGTGATCTAGTTCATGTTACTAATACTAACCCAAATACAAGTACTCTCAGTGGTGGAGAGTCTATGTTGGTTTTATTTACCTTGCTCGCAATCCTGTCATACTGATATTAGCTATAACTGTAATGATAAAATCACCCCTAGAAGATTATGTTATTGTGACTTTTACAAATGTTTAAGTCTTTTTTTAAGTTTTTTTTTTTGGTAAACGGTTGTTTAACCAGCAAATGAATGTTGATGAACACTCGCCTAGAAATGGACAAGCCTACAAACATCGGTCAATTCATCATTCTTATTGACTTTTGTTCTCATCCTCATCAAGAAACCTTATTATGTATGTAGGTAGTAATGTTTCCATTCAGATAACGTATCTCAACGCAATCATTATTGTTACATAGACCTAGTGTTTATACCTACTTGATAACAAATAAAACTGTGTGTATACTTTTTAGGGTTGTCACTAGTGTTGCCAGATCCGTTTTTCCAAATACCGGGACTTAAATGAAAAAACCGGCCAAGTGCGAGTCGGAGTCTCGCACGAAGGATTCCGTACCATTATCTATAAAAACGGCAAAAAAATCATGTCTGTTTTATGGGAGCCCCACTTAAATACCTGTTTTATTTTTATTAAATTATTTATTTTTAAATTGAATATACGTAACAAAATATTCTGTGAATATTTCAAGCGTCTACCTGTTGCCGTTATCAATATCGACCAAAAACGAGCAAAAAAATCACGTTTGTTGTATGGGAGCCCCCTTAAATATTTATTTTGTTCTGTTTTTAAGTATTTGTTATTATAACGGCAATAGAAATACATCATCTGTGAAAATTTCAACTGTCTAACTGTCACGGTTCATGAGATACAGCCTGGTGACAGACGGACGAAAAAACCCGGACGTAGAAGAAAAGCGTAATAATGGGTAAAATCCTTTAATTCTAATAAGACTCCCTAACCAAAATCACTGACAAAGGACGATGATCAAAATTGTATGTGACCTGTCCGTCCGTCCCCCCCCCCCCCCCCCCCCATTCAAACAGTTTTTTTCTGTAGTTTCATAAGGATCTATAAAAAGACTAGCAATCCATAATTTTAACTTCAAAATCGATGAAAGATTATACAGGGTGTTTTTGAAATGGGGCAGTAAAGGCAGCACCTTAACCATTGTAGCTAGAGGAAAACGTTTTTAGGAGATTGTCCATATTTTTTGAAAATATTTTGCTGTGGATTTACAGATTTAAAAGAATTTACAGTCAGCGAGAAAAAAAGGCAGGTTACACAAAACATTTTTAGAATGCTTTATTCTCTCCTATTTCTCATACGGATCAAAAGACTCTTGCGGACCAACTGACGTTGGAAACGTCGGAAAACGCTAAAAACATATTTGAGATGGGGTAGGTAGTGTTAAGGTGAAATAGCGGGATTTTCGGCGTCCCGCTCCTTGAATACAATGAATAAACGAGCAAAACTAATTAAAAACTTCAATTTAATTTACGAAAATAGTGGTTGTAAAAAAAACTTTATAAAGTAGTTGTAACGGATCATGTGATTTGCTGGGTTTTTTTTTTTTTGCTTCATCCATTCACGTGATCAGACGGGAAGCTTTTGCGTGATCCGATGTAACTAGCAACGAATCACGGGGTGATTCGTTGGGAATAACTCATTTCTGCGCCGATAAAATTAAGTATACGTTTAATACTAAGTAACTTGGCTATCATTACAGACTACAGACATAAATACCTATGTAAATAATGAAGTACCTACTTCGCTTGTTTCGTTCGATTAAAAAGTGTCAATTAGTAAATTGAGCATTAATTTTCAGAGGTCATTAGACGGATACTATGACGTCATACGTCATGTAGTCTGCAGATAATGACAGTCTGTTCGTCAAGGTTACCGGTCAATTGTTTATTATTTCAAGTAGAAACGCTATTCCTGAAATGTCAATAAATAAATACTTTCATTTTTATTGCATATAGAACCAATCGTTATTGGAAATTACGATTCTGAATTGATAAACAGTTTTTTGACAATATTAAGTTATTGTTTTTTATAAATACAAGATGTAACATAAATAAGGGCACAACCTCTTAAGGGGTCACTGTAGTCATCATTATGAACAACTTTTACTATGGGACCAAAGTTTAAATCGCGAAAAAAAATCAGCTGTTTCCGACATTTTGACAAGTTATGCGAACATTAATGTAGGGAACAGCTGTAAATAAGATACAAACACATGAAGCTCAAAAAATTGATGAAAGTAATCCCGTTCTACGGTAGTATTTAAAGTCGAATTTGTGATCACTAATGTAAATAGAAGTTGTGGTCACTAATGTAAGAGCTCTTAAACACGAGCGGCATGTTCCCAACGGCAGAGGTAACTGCAGCCCCCGACGCGCGTCGGCGGCAACCGTCGACGGCAGCAGTCGACCTATAGCGACACTTGCAGTTGTGGCCGCTGCCGCTGATCTTCGAAGTTGAAATGTCGACGGCTCCCGTCGACGCGTCAACGGAAGCCGTCGACGCGTCGACGATTGCCGCCGACGCGCGTCGACGGCTGTAGTTACCTCTGCCGTTGGGAACATGCCGCTCGTGTGTATGCGCTCTTAATATTCCATTAAAGGACACGCCTTCCGCACTTAACGATTTGATTTCCGTATTGAGACAATATTTGTACAGTATATTATCAATAGATATTTTGTACCGTCAAGTTCCGTAAATGATTGTGACTTCACGTGATAATAATGTAAAATAATATTGACATATTTCCTACGCTTGGCATACGGATATGTAGTTGGTATTAGCAGACTATAATAAACGCTGTTAGGGCGTTTATTAATAATCGATCCCAATCTATGTATTGATGTAGGTTTTTGACATTACTTATATATTATGTATGGAATTTCCATCAGGCGAGATCGAGGTCAAGAGAGGACACGATAATAAATAAATAAAAAATGAAAAATCCTTTTTTCTTTTCCTGAGCATATTCCAAACAATTTCTTATTTTTTCACCTTTTTAAGGTAAATATGTCTGCTAACGAATGGTTACTATATTTGTTTATTAAAACCCTTAAACTTTTAGGAATATGGACTATAACTCAACCCATTTTCAGTATTTTTGCAGGAGGAGGCTACGAAAAATTAATACTATTCAATTCTAACTGATCAATTTGAAAATGTTTTCTCCACCTTTTTTAGACAAAGGAGTAGTCTATCCGTAGATTACCATAACATCTAGCTAAGTTCTACGGATTTATCGGAAAATGTACCTACCCAAAAAACTGCTTATTTATAGCAGTTTTGTAAATAATCGGGACAAGAACGTCTTAAGTCCGAAAACCAGATTATTCAAAAAACGCCTTTATTCAAACATTTCGAAATCGTTTTCTGAAAACAAACGGTTTCCGTGCTTAAGACGTTCTTGACGCAAATGAGCGTAATATGTCCTTTCAAGACAACAAGGGAAAGAAAAGAATTCAAATGAAAAAAAAATACGAACCATTCTCCAAACAGTCCGTCAACGCCGTCGTGCTGTCCTCATTAATAAAAATCTTAACGCCAATCTTCAAATTCTTTCGCTCTTCCTCCGCCATTTTGTTTTGCACGTCATCATGCGGCCTGGTGATGTTGATCACGGCTTCTGCACTGGGAGCTGCTGACGCTGTCAATACCCTGTAGTCGGAATGTTGTCGCGAAGTTTGAGGGTGCCCGCCTGAGCCCACACCGTTTTGGATGGGTGTACCATTCTGGGTGCCCCACTCCGATAGCGTCAGTTTGATGCTCTCTGAAAGCTGAGGAATAGGGTTTGTTAGACAGGATATTGACTCTGGTTAGAGCGGAGTACGGAAAGCCTAGATCAGCTCACACTGGAAATGTAGAGCTTGATAGTAGCCGTGCGGGCGTGCGTATAAGTCAACCCCACCTTATTTGGGATAATGCTTATGCTTGTTTCCCACGGTGCATGATATCACGCACGGCGACACACGAGCTCGCACCGACGCACCGTGGGAAGAGACTCGCGTTGCGCCGTATCCACATCACGCACCCTCATAATGTGGCTTTCCACGGTGCGTGATTTTACGGATGATACCACGCACAGCCGGTGCGCGCTACCACGCACCGTGGGGAGCCAACTTTAGATGAGGATATCTATTACTATACTATAATACTACTACGATCATCGATGTCTAGCCTTTTCCCAACTAAGTTGGAGTCGGCTGCCAGTATAAACAGAAGCAGCTGAGTACCAAAATGTTATGCGGAGCGACCTTCGCAACCCAGTTTTGAATACCCGTAACGGTAATGTAACGATTTGTTGCCCCCTTCGCCTATGCACTGGCGGCTTTTCAGGGGGCCCAGCTAGTGAGCTGGCGAGTCACCATCTGCCAAAACTTTTAAATTTTAAACTTGAAAAGCAGACGCCGTTTTCTTCCGGCAATAGAAGTTATCCAGTCCACTTAACACCCCTTCCCATAGACCAGATATTTTTCACCATATTTTACAATAGTCTTGCACCCACCTGGGACGGTCCATGACTGTACTCCAATAGTGCAGCCGTGGATAGTCCCCTGTTGGTAACCCACCCCATTTTAGATTAAAGTTCTCAAAGGGGCCTCTGCGCTTTGGACCTATGTCCCCCGTATGTCTTCCAAACAAAGACTATAAAACCTCTCTTTGCTTCCAAAGGACCGGACATCTTCCACACGGAAGATGAACCGTGAATTTACAGAGAGATACATGTCTCGATAAGATATGTATACGAAAACGAAAAAAACGAACAATCATCCATCCACCGATCGCAACAAGCGCAGCTTTACCTCACAGATGGTACAATCCGCGCTGTTGTAAATACCCACGAGCCCCTCTCAATAATGAGTCAGTATCACTACATTACATTATTTTTATAAAACAAAACAACTGTGACCGTATGTAGACGGTCTTGAAGACTGCCTATTGTTTACATTTTGTTACGGTCTTAGTTGTATGTACGTTGTCATCGTAACAAAAAACAGAATTCCTTGTTTCGCTATAAAAGTATTTCTTACACTTACGAGCGTTTTTCGGATAAGATTACTTTAAACTGTGGTAATATATGAATACCAGAATCCACCAACTATACACTTATTGAAGTAATACTTATTATAAAACTTTAGATTTTATATGGTAGCCTAGTCGGTAGTCGGAGGTACTGTCTAGAGTTTAGACGCTAAAAGTTGCCAAACTAAATAATAGCAAAAGGCACAGACAATTTTATAATGTAATAGTACTATAGTAATAATAATACAAATCGTTGTTGTGCCGGGTCTTTAAGACCCGCGATGGCGAAACCGGGGACACACCTCTCTACACGTCTAGCCGCTCACACGTTTGTTGCCCCCTTCGCCTATGTACTGGCGGCTTTCAGGGAGCCCAGCTAGTGAGCTGGCGAGTCACCGTCTGCCAACACATTTCAAATTTAAACTTGAAAGGCAGACGCCGTTTTCTTCCGGCAATAGAGGTTAACCGGTCCACTAAACACCCCTTTCCATAAACCAGATATTTGTTTTACCATATTTTACAATAGTTTTGCACCCACCTGGGACGGTCCATGACTGTACTTCAACAGTGCAACCGTGGATAGTTCTCGGTTGGTGCCCCATCCCATTTTAGATTAAAGTTCTCAAAAGGGCCTCTGCGCGTTGGACCTGTGTCCCCGTGTATGCCTTCCAAAAGACCGGACATCTTCCGCACGGAAGATGAGCCGTGAACAGAGATACAAATCAAAATCCTCTTACAATATTGGCTATGCAATACACCCTCTTCTGGGGGATTACCATGATCTGTTAGTGCAGGAATGTTTCAGGACTATTCCGAAAGTGGGAAAGTGACAGCGCTAGACAGCTCTCTAGCGCCATCTCTTACCCACTCTCGTAATAATATTAAAACATTCCTGCTCTAACAGATCATGATAACCCACCAGTCAAGCTAGACTTTGCTTCCTCGCGGCGAGGTAAGTATGGGCATATACAGCCTTCTGGGTAGAGGTGGAACAGAATAAGAATAAAGAAAATTGTCGTATCAGCAAGTATCTAACTGTGCAGTTAAATGGAGCATTTATCTACAGTAAATGCTGCATAGATAACCAATACGAAACAATTTGATTTGATGACGTCACTAAACTCCAGTAGAACTAAAAGTCATGCTCACTCGTCTGTGATGTTTACACACTCACGCGCACTGAAGGAAGGTATCCAATGACGCGTCATCTTTCAGCGTGCATTACCGTGAATCGTGCGCATGTGTATGTGAACCTACACATGTGAGAATGTAATAATGTTTCTATAAGCATAGTGTTATGCGTACTATGTCAGTTCATTAGTATTTAAGTGCGTGTTTTAACAATGATAACAGTCCGTTAATGTCTTTTGTTGAACATAATTTAAAATACAAGGTTAGTCGGAAAGGGGGTACTAAATTAGTACTAAAGTGCGCGCAAGATAACTCTGCGCGTGACTGAGGGCGTGCTAAACGTTGCCGTGATCGCAAAAGTTCAAATTACTGCTTTTTAAGCTTAACTTTTTTATCGCTTAACATAATTTTCCCGTTAAATATTCCTACAATCAGGTAGTTCTACTATCAAAATTGATAAAACGGCACACACTTTGGTGGACCATGATTAGTTCCGATTTCGGCCGCGCGCAGACTTATCTTGCGCGCACTCTAATCCGAAAGGATGTTAGAGTACCTACCCATAACAATTTATAAATTTTCGTCTACAACTAACCCCAAAAGTCAATGGTTTAATAAAAATAGCTGTTCAAAGATTATATCATAAAAATCATAAAAACCATACCTACTAAAATCTATGTATCCTCAGCTACGGTCACCAGTGTTTAAATTTTAGGTCATACTTAATTATTTGTACAGTAGTTTCAGATTAGTAGCTTCATTTTCTGAATTCGTAACAAAAGTAGGGACGAAGAATTTTTGAAAAAACTAAAATAAATGTACTTAATTTTGCATTGAAATAAAATTAACTAATTTTGAAAGGGGAACGCCCATAAAATGCTTGAAATGAACGGAAACTACTAATAGTCCTAAATTCTAATTAGAATTAAATATGCATAATGAATAATTCTCAAGTTTGTAAACGTAGGAGGAAAATATAACGATCTTTAAAATATTTCGCTTGATATCCGTCTAATTCATTCTTATTTTTTAATGGACAACTGTGTTTAATCTGACATGTGTAATCGACATTCAGCCAAACAAGAATTTTCAAATAATTTATCGAAGTATTTTATAGAATTATTGCACAGTTATCGTTCATTTAGAATAATTCGACCTAATTATAACGTTTATCTAATGAAAGTAATATTATATGCATGTCAATATTAATTAAAATAAAATTATTTTCAAATAAGAAAAAGTATCGTAGGCTGCATGGATAACATGTCCTTTGCCTTACTGACAGTTTGATATTGATTACTGCATTTCATTTTTCCGTTGAATTGTGGTTTTGAATTGATCGATTCACATTTTGCGTTTGCGACTTGAGTATAACTTAATAGGATATAATAACGACGACTTTGGCCATTTTTAAGGATTTTGATTTTACTTCTGCACACGTTACCCCTTTTCGAACTCGACTTAGATTGAACCCGCCTTGACGACGACTCGGCTTTTTGACGACGGACCTGGACCTGCTTTTTATACGACTCTGCTATTGTTTTGGACTCTTACACCGTGTACATTTAAAAATGGATGGAAACGTACACTGTGTTAATTGCTATCTCGATCTTACAGCGATGAGACGTAATGTCGTATCAGAGCAAAATGATGAAGTACGTCGTTTAATACAGGCATGGATAACACCATTAGCTGTAAGTATATTCATTCCATAGTTTTTGTGAATAATTATATTGAACTGAACGCACTGACATTGAACAATTAGTACATTGTTTTTTGTTCTTTCTCACAGGTTGAACCAGGTAGTGTTGTTTGTGATGCATGTCTTAGATTAGCGGTTCACACTATCACCGAGACACCTGGAACCAGCCGGCCAGGTAGACAAGTAGGCCACCAACATGTGTGCGTTTGCTGTGGACAGTCTGTTCTACGACAACGATCACATGTTGTAAGAAATAGCAGTGATCGTGAGAGGCACATAATGAATGTAGTAGCACACAGAATCCAACCACGCCAGGTAAGTTCATTCCTCTGCCCTAATTCTGTGTAATTCCCTCTTATCCCGTGCAAATAACGTCACTATCATGTCTTTTAAAAACTTATCACAGAGTACTTTTTTATGCATAGGTTTTCGTTCATCGAGCTTGAAGTAAAACAAAACCAACTTTTACTTTTCATTTTGCTTGCAGCTACGTTCTTCGGATTTGATCTGCCACCCATGTTGGCAACGATGCAGCCGGGCTACCTCACCCCCTACTACTCCTTCACCAAGCCCGAGTCCGGTACCCAGTCAGGCAGGTAGTTTGAATATACCTCTACATGAAGAACCTCCTCAAATAAGATCCAGCGTACTGTTACCTAATTACGGAAGAGCAGTTGATACTCAAAGTCATTGTTTCTATCCAGGATGTAATATGATTGATAGACATGTGGTACCACTTTCATTAAGGGTGTGGCTCTTCAAGGACTACAAGTTTTATATACCAAAGAATTCAAAAATATGTAGTCATCATTTGAATAGTGACTTTTGGCATGAACTCCCTGCTTTGGAAGATATGAATCATGAATTCACTGTGGACCACATTGAAGACTTTGCATCATTTGTGAATTATGAATGTCGTGCTTTGGACTTCGAAAATATACACTTAATGGAAGAACATATGGTGTGGTACTTTTTAGGAATGAGTAGAAATAGTTTTGGTACTCTAATGGGAGAGGTGCCCCGATTGGCGCAAATGCATAGAGGTTCTACTGCCCTTGGAGCTTACCTGATGAAATTGAGAACTGGAGATTCTGATGAAAGATTATCATCTCTTCTACAAATACCGAGAAGTACTCTGGAACGTCTAATGGCTAAAGCAAGGGAAAAACTGCATCAAGATTTTGTTCCTATGAACCTTGGAATTGGACATATAACAAGAGAACAAATAGCAGCAAGAAACCTTGTTCTACCAAATGGGCTGTTTGGCGAAGTCGACGGAATAAGGAAGCCTGTCGTAATTATTGATGGAACATATATCTATGTACAAAAAAGCTCCAACTATTTGTACCAAAAAGAGACATATTCTCTTCACAAATATCGAAACCTTGTGAAGCCATTTTTGCTTGTTTGCTCCGATGGCTATATAATCGATGTGTTAGGCCCTTATCCAGCAACAACTTCCGATGCTCAGATAATGATTAGTGAATTTGATGAACCCAGTAAGCCATTGAGACAATATTTTCAGGATGGTGACGTATTCATTCTTGATAGAGGGTTCAGGGATTCCATTCCACTTTTGCAATCTTGCAATTATAGTGTTCACATGCCATCAACACTGCAAGTAAATGAAATTCAATTATCCACTCTGGAAGCTAATAAAAGCCGAAGAGTTACTATTTGCCGCTGGGTTGTGGAAGCCGTAAATGGAATATTCAAGCAGCAATTCAAATTATTTCGCCAAGATTTTTTTAATAGAGCTTCGAGACATTTAATGGTAGATTTCTCTATAGCAGCAGCATTAATTAATAGGTTTTATACTAGAATAGTTGACAGGCCAGATGCTGTTGATATTTTGCAAATAATACATCAGAATATGTATACAGAAAATATACTAGCTGATTATGTGATCACAAATAATTTGAATCGTCGCAGAGCGCAATTCCAAAGCATTAATATAAATCCTAACAATGTTGCTGATTTCCCACAACTGACATACAGCGAAATGGTTTTGTTGGCATGTGGTACGTACCAAATAAAACAGGCTCGCTCATACTATGGCGAGCACACACGAGCGAATGGTATTTATAAGATTGAAATATGTAGGGAACTGGATAACGAATTAGTTGAGCATTTATCTCTTCCGGGTAATTGCTTTTTACTTCGAGGAAAAATACAAAGCAGACATATTTCTCAAAAAATATATTTTGTTTATATAATAATTAACAATTCCTTATCAGGGATAAGGGCTTTACAGCATCGCTATTGTAACTGCCTCGTGGGACGGCGAACAGTTGGTACCTGTGCCCATACTATGTCAATAATATGGTACTTAGCATGGGCCCGGTACCAACCCAATATCAATCCTCCTGCACAGTTTCTTGATGATGTGTTAGTGGTTTTTAATGATGATTAAAACATTTAAATGCAGTTTTGTTTATTAATTATTGCGTAATAATCTTAAACCTTGACTTAACCTATATTTTAGAAAAAGATGTTTGGAACAAGTTTTGCCGAGTTTTTTTGTAATTATTGAAAATGATATGGGTTCCCTACGACTTATAGTGCAATTTGGCGTATATTTCATTGTTGTTTATTTCAGGCATTTTTATGTGTGGCATCTGGGCATTTCCCTTTTAGCACTTGCTTTAAAACATTCATTATAAGTGGCCTGCGGATTAATAGGTACCCCATTTCCGGCTAACCTTGTATAGTTACAGATTTATGAAAAATGGCTAGTAAAAATGTTTAATTTCTCTAAAGGGATGAACTGCATTCAGAAATACTACCTATTTCGGATGCAGATGTTCTTAAATGATGTTCCGAAGTACCATGAACCTTGAGGTGGTCCCACACCAGTGTTCACAAACGTTTGGCAAGATTTAGAAACATCCGGTGTGGGAGCAGTTGATAGAAATGTATTGAAACGTTTCCAAACGTTTCAATACATCTAAAAATACTTATATCAGATAGGTACAATCCCTAGCGTTTTCCTAGAAATTTCAAACAGTAACGTAAACAGTTTATAAACTGTTAACGAATGATTGAGAACATATTATCAACAAAACATTAAAATACCTTTTGCTACAAAACAAGTTTCCAATTTTGTGAACACCGGTGTACCTTTGTATTCATGTTATTTCAATCTTAAGTACAGTCGACTCTCGATAATTTGACACTCAAGGGACGAGAGTAAAATTTCAAATTACCGAGAGTTCAAAGTAACAGGAGTTTAAATAACCAAGAGGGAGGTAGGAAAAGAATCAAGTAAACAAGAGTTTCATCAAAATTCGTGATTTATTATTTTGTGCATGATAAACGCTTCAAATTATAGAGAGTAGGGAAGCCCGGACTTCAAATTATTTCATGTTGGGGGGCAAGTTACGATTCCTTCAACTTCAAATTACCGAGGGGACCAATTAATATTGATTTAATTCAATTTATCGAGTATTTTTCAAGGGACCGGGAAAAATTTCAAATTATCGAAAGATTCAAATTAATAAGTGTCAAATTATCGAGAGTCCTTTGAATTTGTTTGCAATGTCATCAGAGAATCAGAGTTTGATTATCAGTTGCGTTAGCGGTGAAGAAAAACATATCGTGACGAATCCTGCAGACCAGAAAGGGCGCCATAAAAAAGTTCTCGATGGTGTCTCCAACCGGCCAACAGGCCAGCGTGGTAGAGTAAAGCTTCAACCCTTCTCATTGTGAGAATAGGCCCATGCCCAGCAGTGAAAGAGCAATGAACATATGTATACACAGTGGGCCCGCCCGAGGTACCCGAAAGATTTTAAGCTTCGATTCCGAATTTCCGATGCCTAATTGGAGAAGAAAAGCTAGGATATAGTTTAATTGAATAAAGCTTAATTTTCGAAATATTCATTATTTACGGAAATTCACAAATCGAAAAATATCTATGGTAAACAAGTCCTATGAACGCAGCGTTGCGACTTTTGTCATACCGTACCCCTCTCGCCGTATGTCTTATTTGTCGGGGAGGGTTGTGTTGTGAAGCGAGAAGTTTCTTATCCACTCACACGATAATTTATAAATGTTGCCCGTTCAACCTAAGGTATTGTTTACAAGAAAGTACTAAAGTTAATTGATTTATTAAGTAAGTAACGAAAAAAGAAAAAAAAATGTCTGATTTGGACTTTCGTTGATATAATATTTGACTCACAATACCATCAGGAAAGGCGTGGTTAAAATCTTTCGGCTACCATGACCACGGTGTATTTTTTGAAAAAAAATATTTTTGATCCTCCTAATAGCCGCAATGGCAAATGGATTTGAGAACATTTTCTTGTTAATAGACATTAGAAGACAAGATGATACTGTTGTCACCCACGGTTGGCGAAAGGCCCATTCAGTCATTAACAGAGAGGTGGCTAATAACGCCAGGCAGAAGCCTATCAAGTAGTAGATACCTACTACCACATGAGTACGTATGACTCATCTTGAAGTCATATTTAAAAATAGTACTTAAGTAAGTTGACGAAAAATTTGACGCAGAGTGATAAGCAGAAACAAGTAATTACAAGTCACTTACCTTATCGATCATGGTCGTTAAATAAATAAAATATAGTTTTATATGCCTTTACGTTTAAGCCTTCATAGCATGACAATGAGAATGTTAACTCATTCATAAAAAGTGACTCAAGGAAAATCAGTATAATAAATAACAAGTGAATCAAATCTAGTATTTCCTCGTTAAGTGGTTGGCTAGGCTACTTTTATATGACTAAGTTTCGATTTTACTAACTTCGGATGACTTTTATTTTAGGAATAAGTTTAACGTTTTGACAGTTTCTGTGTAGAAATTCTAATATGGGCCGATTTTTCAATAGTCAGTTATCTTTTATCTGAGGAATAAATGTGGCAGTTTGACATATCGCCGGGTTAATTCAAAAACCAATAACTGACCAAATCATGACTTCGAGTTATGGCGTTTTGAAAGTTTGTGTCCTATTTCATATACTATCTTATCTAAGTTTGTGTCCTAAAATTTTGTATACCCACTATCGTATCTAAGATAGTATATGAAATTTTAGGACACAATCTTTCAAAACGCCATAACTCGAAGTTATGATTTGGGCAGTTAGTTGGTTTTTTAATTAAGCCGGCGATATTTTCTATGCAAAATCTGTCAAAACGTCAAAATTATTCTTCAAATAAAAGTTATCCGACTATTAAAAAATCGATCCTAAAGCGTCTAACTTATTCCTCAGATAAACACTATCCGATGCTGGTAAAATTGGACCTAAAAGCTGATTTTTCAATCGTCAGATAACTTTTATCTAAGGGATAAGTTTCGACGTTTTGACAGCTTTTGTACAATACGGCCGACGTATCTTGGCGAGTCTGAAGTTAGCTGATTAGCTGCGCAGTAGACAATTTCGTTTCTAAAAGATTCATTGCGCAGTCAAACAACTAACTTCAGACTCGCCAAGATACATCGGCCGTATTGTAAAAATATGTCAAAATGACAAATTTATTCCTCAGATAAAAGTTATCTGATGATTGAAAAATAGGCTCTAAAATGTTTACAATACCTCTATTTAGACACCTCTATTCCTTGGTTTTTACCATATCGTAGGTACTCTCTTGGTCAACCTTTTATCTGCATTATAATATTAAAGAGGAGATTAGTTTCAACTTCCCTTTTGTTTCTTTTGTTCCCGAGAAGGGAACAGATAAAAACTAAAGATGTTGATGACTTTTTTATGACACTGCTGTGCATTCTAAGAGAAATTAATTAGGTAAGCAAGTACTTTGCTTACAAGCCAAGAAGGATTGGCCGCAGAAATCCTTAAAACGAGAGGAGTGGCAGGAGAGTAGGCAGACCTTTGCCTGCAGTGGGATGATCATCGCTGAATAAAAGCAAGTACAACTGGCGAGGCGTAAGCTGAGCTCTGCATTTGTGTGAGTGCACATAGAATCGATTGCCAAAAAGCAGTATAAACCGGTTTAAACCAAGCAAAGGACGCGTCTGCATTCATTCTCACACAAATGCAAAGCTCAGCTTAGGCCTCGCGGACAGCACTAAAAATGAGAAAATATTTCGAAAAAATAATACAGCCTACACTTTACCGTTATACACCGACTACTACTAAGGAAACAATCATTAATTATTGTTTCAATTTAGCCTTGAATGATGTTACTTAGTCTACCTACTAACATGCAATCATAATGAAGTAAGTTATTCTAGACTGACATTGTTCAATGTGCATTCAAACAAAGTTTTAGTAAAATCGTAGTTAAGGAAAATTATGTTTAGTTATTGAGTAAACATGAATGAATATGCTTCTTACCAGTCTGGTTTTTTGTACGCACAAAGTTAGATAATATATGAGGATGCTAAACAGTACGCTAATAGAACTGGGCGTTATGACGCGACTTGAGCGAGATTTGTGCCCAGCAGAGGACGAAGGTGGGCTAAGCTTGGAAACAGTTTAAAATTATTATCTAAATACAGTATTTATTTCGATTTACTCATTTCTTTTATGGGAATTGCCCAACTATTTTCAATTCGGACGAGACTTGACTGGCGACCTTGCAGCGTGTGCAGCTTATGATTAAGGGCTCCGTTTGAGTCCCAAACTAGACGGGCAATTCCGAAAAATGCACGTGAGTATAAACTGTATCTAATCATAAATATGAGTGTGTCTCATGAAAGTTATAGTTCAAAAATTAAGTACATTTACAATACTTTGGGTTTTAAAGCCGCGTATTCATTAGGGAACGAATGTACCGTGACAAGGGTCGCTGGCGACATTACGCGACTTTGACGGACATCGTGTTCTGGCAACGCCGCGCAAATAGTCATAGCCAAAGACATTCAAATATAACCCTTTAAATCTCGTTGGTCATAGCATTAAAATGCCGTGGAACTAGATCTCCAGCGACGTCGAGGTACTTCGCCAGATATCGCTAGCGACACGTGTCGCGGGACATTTGAGGGGTATAGTTTCAAAAACTGCAAAGTCGATCGATCGAACATGGGATAACGAACCGATACAAAAAATGGACTAATGCCCGATTGAAGGGACGCGTGCCGTTGTCTATGAGTTACTGTTTTGTTATAGTGTTTTATTATTTTGTTGTTAATGATATTATAGTAAGTAGATGTTTCATTGTAGGTTTTTGTATTGTGTACAGTGTATTTTAATTTTATATTGCGTCGATCAATAAATCCATTCTTTGTTTCTTTAATGGGGATGAAGCAAAATTCTTGACCACAATTTTTTATTTTAGATTTTGAAAATATAGAGTAATCTAAGAAACCATTTTAAATATTTTTGTTATTT
This sequence comes from Amphipyra tragopoginis, assembly GCA_905220435.1. Taxonomy (NCBI): domain Eukaryota; kingdom Metazoa; phylum Arthropoda; class Insecta; order Lepidoptera; family Noctuidae; genus Amphipyra; species Amphipyra tragopoginis. Next base: position 12,632,705 of record HG992011.1, read on the forward strand.
TCATTGTAATTATTTTTTTATTGATTTTTTAAATTTCAATATCATTTCTGATCTATGACGTCATCAGTGGCATAAAATCTTTGGGCCTTTGCCTCAATCCATATTCTAAAAACTGTAACAGCGATGTCAAATGTCAATAGTGTCAACTGTCAAATCAATGAAATAATAACCTCAGATTATTATGTTCCTTGCCTTTAATTCATAACAAACAAAATACCACGTTACGCCGCTATTGCAATTAATCTCGTTCGTACGCCCTTCATATTATTTACCTACCAACCAATCGCCATGAGTGATACTTTTATCACAGCTGACTCGCGAAACCTTCCGAAAGTGGAGTTCCCGAACACGAACAAAAATTTTGTTTGGGCTATTTTTAGTGTCGTTCTTGCAGGTAGGAACAAAGCACTTCCTATATTCCATCGTTATTGCTTGACCGTCTCAATAAAACACTATAATAGTAAAAGTTGAATTTCTGTTGAGGATTGAGGTTATGTTTATTGTTTATTATTTATGACATTCACGTCACGTGACCACGTCTATCATTTTTTTTATTTACAATAGTAGGGTAGGCAAAGGCATTACTGCCATACTGCCAGCAATGACGTACTTATTTGGAGGATAAATTAAGGTCATTCACATAAAACCCGAAATACTAATAATCCATGATTATTTTCCAATTCTAAATAGTGAGATGTGATCAGTAACCTTATTCCTCGAAATGGTTTTCATATCTTAACAGATTTAAAAAAAATGCACAATGCCCATTAATTAAGTAATACGCGGCTTATTTCCCACAAATATTTCAGTGTCCACAGCCTTGTTTATTTCGGTTTTATTTATCAACAAATTGATTAAAACCCTAGTCTTGTCAGGGCCGTATCTAGAGAGTCTGACGCCCCAGAGACAAGAAGTGATCAAGCTAATAGTAGCCTTTTATTAACTGGTTCGGGGGACTGCCTTTACTCAGGTGCCCTGGTGGCAGCTACGGACCTGACCCATGGGGATCTACTTAACGCAGGGCTTCCCTAAATGTGCGTCGCGATGCCCTGGGGCGCCGCGGTATTATCCCAGGGGCGTCGTGAGGCGATCTAAATAGGCCTCGTTTTGAGAAACTATGCTCAGAAAAGCAGCACATCGTTCTCATTAATACCAAACGAAAAAAGATAAAAAAGGGTGTGCTTGCTTTTTATCTTTTTTGTTTGCTTTCATTTTTGTTTTTATGTTTTGTTCTTTATTTCCTAAAAAAAAAATTGATGCTAAGTACTTAAGTATTTGGAGTTTTTCTGACAAATTGTTATTAGGCTAGAACTACAACTAATACGTAAATGTATGGCAAGAAGGCCAGGGCGTCGCAAAAATATGGCAACTTCCCAAGGGCGTCACAGTTAAAATAAGTTTGGGCCTGACTTATCGGATAATAACGGATAATCAATTGATTGGGTTCTAAACTTAGTGCAAAATTTTAAGAACCTCAACACAAACTTTAAAAAAAACTCGTTTTATAAGCAAGGCATAAAAAACATAAGCCTGTTTTTGCTGTCGCACAGTCAGGTAATAAATCTCAACAAGCAACATTTTCTAGTATAGCTCCATAGATATACAAGGAAAACATTTAAAACTTGTTTAGTCATCATGATACAACATAGGTAGCACAAAGATATAGAATACCACTCGAAGTTTGTTATCTTTATAATTACTGCAGGAAGTAATTGATTGGTATCTAAATTATATTATGGGTATGATGTATTATAAATGTTAAGGATCTTATCATCTCTTCGTTTTGTTGACATGTGACTTATGACAGAAGCCCTACATGTTGCCCAATATTTTTTGAAGAAATCGCATTTCAAGATTAGACATTCGAGCGTCTTCACTTTTTTTTTATATTGTCATTTAGCAAACATGCCGAGTAACGGCCCGCCTAATAGTAAGTGGTTACCTCCTATAGGTACACCTACAGGGTGCGGTTCATACGGACTTCATTTCACTAAGGCTTCTTATCATTTTGCCTAAATCTCAATTTGCCTTAGTCCCAGAATGCCTGAATTTCGAAATGACAGAATTTCCCATTGTCTGAAAAAACAAATGCCTCAGAAATGAGTACAGTTGAGTTGAGAATTACTATGACTACTTTCGGTTTAAATAGAAACATGAAGTTTGGCATAGTAATATTATGTTATTGTTCATCCATTTGGTCTTGACTCTGATGTAATCAGAGATGTGCAAAATGGTATATTAAAAGTATTTAAATTCAAAATGCAAATGCTTGGTTATATTTTTATTTCAAATAAAAATACAAAATGGTTTTCAATGAAAGTATTTAAATACAAAATGCAAAATACGTATTTTCAAAATAGGTTTTTCAAATAAAATACCTTTTTTCACTGATTTTAACTCTAGTATTTGATCAAAGAGTTCTTCTTTCATGTTGAATCTGCGAATCATCATTCATGAGATATAGCGATTTAAAGATTGGAAAAATCATCTATATGTATACATACATATACTTACATGCATATAAAGAACAAGTCCTAATGTAAGATTCTCGCACAGCCTAAACCGCTAAAGGTAGAAACTTGAAATTTGGAGAGTAGTTGTTTTTTATAGCGAAAGCGCACTATAAGGGAGTGAAAATGGGTGACAAAGTTTATTTGAAAAATCTTATTTCCAGTATTATAAACTTGAAACTTGGCACGAATACTCTTTAAAGTAAATACTTAACAAGAATTTAAGACTGAAAAATATGAAACATGAATTAAAGAAATTAACAAAACCATTTTGCATTTTACAAATATTAAATATTTTTAAAAAGTATTTCAAATAAAATAGAAAATACATTTTGAAAAAAAAGTATTTCAAATGCTAAATAAAATAGGTATTTTGCATTTTGTATTTGTATTTTAAATACATGTATTTCAAATAATTCACATCTCTGGATGTAATCCACGATCTCCTTAACCTTCGTGTAGTGATGCAGACGGGATATTTACCCTTCATCCTAGCTGAGCAGCCCGCTATGTTGCTTTAGCGTCGAGCATCGTGTCGCGAAAATAACAAGCCGTATGCCACCTATAGTTGGGGTAAGCTACAACGTAACTAGTGCATCTAACAGGGAAGTGAACAAGGAAGGGCGATTTTTTTTATTTCTTTTCTTTTTACTCTAGATTAGACCACATACGTTTCACGTTCAACCAACGGCTGTGCGCCCTGACGCCCGTTTTCAGTTCCCAAAATAAGTATAGTCATATAATTATTCAATAGATATTTAACTGTACATTACTCACCTTTTGTTTTTTCAGACATTGGAAAATTGAGTCATTTCGAATTTCAGGCATTCTGGGACTAAGGCAAATTGAGATTTAGGCAAAATGATGAGAAGGCATAATGAAATTAAGTCCGTATGAACCGCACCCCACCTACAATACCAAGAGGATTGCTGATGCGTTGCCAACCTTAGAGACAAAGTTAAAATGTATCATGTACCTATAATTTCACCAGCACCCATACCCTTCAAACCGAAAACAATGCTGCTTGGTATAAATAGGTATTGTTATACTACTTCCCCAGACGTGAATTCGTCTGGAGCCGGGTACGCACGAACGAACACGAACATCGCAAATACGAACATCGAACACGAATTACTACGATGCTGGCACTTCACATCGCTATTCGGGTTCGCGTATTTTTTTTTAATTTTTATTTATTACTAGGCCTGCGTTTGACCGCCATCTAGCCTGATGTTAAGCGATGATGCGGTCTACGATGGAGCACGCTTGCCCAGAAGAAACCGATTCACTCGTGACTTGAAGACACCCAAATTGTAGCTGTCGGGGAACACCCACTCGGGCAGCGCATTCCACTGTTTGGCGGTTTTCACAATGAAAGTGGAATCAAAGCGCTTCGTTCGGGTTTTTGGTATATCAACCATGAACCGATGGCGCTTTTTCGTGCTTCTGGCCGTCCGATAGAAAAAAGGGCAGGGGGGTATTAGATCATGCAGATCTGAAGCACACTCTCCGAAATGTGTCCGATAAAAAACCGATAGACTGGCAACTTTGCGCCGCTGCTCAAGACTTTGGAGCTTGGTCTGAACAAGGGAGTCGTTGCTGATGAGTTTCTTGGCACGCTTCTCAATGGACTCCAACGCCTCAAGCTGGTATTTGGCTGAGCCATCCCAAAGGTGCGAGCAGTACTCCATGCACGAACGAACTTGTGCTTTATACAGTTGAAGCAACTGTTCCGATGTGAAGTACCGCCGCACCTTCGAGAGGACACCCAGCTTTTTAGCAGCCAATTGAGCTTTGGACTCAATATGGGAGCCAAAGTTGAGGGTTGACGTCAGAGTAACGCCCAAGAGCTCAAGATGATCAGTTATCGGTATAGACACATCTCGAAAAGTAGGAGTCAGCTGGAAGGGCCTCCTTTTGGCAGAGAACAGACACGCCTGGGTCTTTGATGCATTGAACTTGACCAGGTTGGCATCGCCCCAATCGGAGACTGCCTTAAGGGACAAATTCAAGCGCTCGACCATGGCCTCTCTCAGAGACTGGATTTGTGGTCCACTGGTCTGTGCATTGGCTACATAGCTCTCTACCACAGTGCTGTCGTCTGCGTACCCAAAGGTTCCGGGCTTTAACAGGTCGTTGATATGCAGCAGGAAAAGCGTCGCAGAGAGCACTGACCCCTGGGGGACACCGGCATTAATAGCCATTCGATCTGATGAGCAGCCTTCAATGACCACTCGAATCGAACGATCCCTCAGGTATTTCTCTTATTCGCCCAAATACGACGATGTGTAGTGGCTCTATTCGTCTATATTTGCCTATTCTCACGAACAAGACGAATACGCGAATACACGAACACCCGTATCCGCCTTGAAGGTGTTGACCGAACACACTGTTCGGGTGGTACGCACGCACGTGCAAACAATGTGTTCGATATTCGTGTTCGCGATATTCGTGTTCGCGATGTTCGTATTCGCTCGTGCGTTGCGTACACGGCTTGGGGAAGTACTAACACTACACCTATTTTATTTATTCCACAAGGTGCTCTATTTTCACTTATTTAATTTCAGTAAATGAGGTGAAGATAGAGATTGCACATTTAATCAAGGATGCGTCAGTATATGTGCGGTCTACCAGCTAATTTATGTAAACTCTTTTATGCAAATTAATAAAACTCTTTTGTACTTTTAATTTTTTCAGTAATTTTTATTTCAACTTTTTTTTTATTTTTGTCTATTGTTGATTGTTGTGGCCTTTAGCTCAGTCTGCCTGAATGGCCTCTAGTCCTTATAAGTCTGTGTATCCCTGCATTAGATTATGTACTGTAGTGATAAAAAACCAAAGACCTCTTCTCTTACAGAGAAGGAACGGGCAATCGATTCCCAAGCTTGCTCAGTGCATTTTGGCAAATTCAGACCATTAACTGATTGATTACCGTAAACATAGATACAGTAGATAAACAATGGAAGCTGCCACTGTTACGCGACATTGGGACTTTATTGGTTAAATCCAGAGGGCTAATTCGACTTACAAAATTATTGCCAAACGCAAACGAACCACAAACGCCAGTCCAGTTTTTGTTAACGAAAACTCTCAAAAATGATTGGTTTTGTTTTTTGTGTAAAAAAATTTGACAGCTTTTGAAAACTATTATTGTCTGAATGAAAGGTTCGGCCTTGGTTCGGTTGCAATTTATCAAGATTTCTTTTAGAAGAATTTGGCTCCAGGTTTCCTCACAATGATTTCCTTCTCCGTAAGTATGTTAGTGGAGTCTTCGGTTAACTTACAAAGTATTTCCATAGACATTTGAAAAGGTGTCATTTCCATGACAGGTTTTGAACTGCAAATTGAATGTCCGTCCGTCTTTTGTCATGGATGTGGTAAGTAGTGAAAATTATTAAGTTAGTTATAAATGTACCATGTAGGTAATGCTTAAGTTTAGTTTGTTTTGTCTTGAATCGTCTTCTTGTAGATTGTCTTTGCGGACCATTTCTATGTAAGTGGGTAGTTATTGGTGAGATCTCAAGGGTCTCCAGCCAATGTAAGTGAATTGTATTCTTATAGGAAAATAAATATCTTAACCCTTATCCATAATGAGGTATCCATATACTTAACCATCCCTCAGGAAACAAATTAAAGCTGAAGTCATCTAAACTATGACATTTAAGTACTAGACTTTCTAACACATAACAGCCAACATTTTAGGGGATAACTTACTTTTTATTCTATTTTATTTTGATGCTCATGTCATTATTAAGACTTTAATATTTTTATTGCTAACACTTCTTTAGTAAACATGCATTCTATTTGATTTTTAAGACCTAATTTGCCACAAAGAGATATTTTTTTTATAATTTATTAAATGTGTTTTTGTATTCTTATGTTAGCTATTTATTTGCATGGCAACTAAGAAATTCATTAAAAGATCATAACACTATGTAACAATAGGTAGTAACTATAATTTACACATTTATTTATTAAGAAGTACTAATGAATCCTTTTTGCATGACTAACTAAGGATTAATTGTTGTAAATCTACCGCATTACATTAAGTAGGTGTAAACAGTTGCCAGCACTATGTTTTAGAATTATTTAATAACAGAGTATAATAGATGCAACTTGGGAGAGGCCTATGTCAATGGAAATAGGCTAAGTTTACAGATTGATAAAAGTTAGTATAGGTTCTTTTAAAAAAATATTCTAAATACAGTTGGTAGGTATTTAATTATAGTACAACATGTATGTAGTCAAATATAACTTAAGATTCATAAGTAGTTATAAAGCAGCAGAATATGATGATGTAAATAAGATTGTATGGACAAAGTTGCTAGTCATACCCATGCTATGATTTCCTGGTAATTATAAAAAAGTATCTAACCTCCTCAGTAACATTTTGTCCTGCCTTCTTCTTGATATCGATCAAGTTCAGCACATTGCCAGTATTTATTGTCACTTTAGACGCACTCTTCAACATCGTGACCAACTAGATTAACTTTTTTAATTGTACTAGGTAGGTACTCGCGGCCTCACACACAACCAAGGTTACCGGTCAATTCACACACACAAAAAATACTTCAAGCGCAATATTTGAAATGCGAACGAGCAGCCGACCGCTATCGGCAACTGTGAACGACTGAATACTGGCCTTGCACGCGGAAACTCATAATTTTTATACACAATCAGCTGGAGAAGTTATATCTATGACGTATTGCGAAGTATGACGAAATAGCTCAATACGGTTGTGACAACATTTTTGTAAGGTAATTTTGTTGGCTACCGTTGATAAGGCATTCGAATAATGAGTCGGCAAAACTAGAATTTTATGGAATTTTCATATTTCACAATACTATAATTATTCTATCACGGACGAAACGTCAAAATTTATTGATATTTGACATTTGTTTGACAGTTGAGAGAGAAGGCAGTTAACACACACATGCCATGAATTCCAATATATTGTGAGTGTGACATAAACTTTACACAGAAGAAAGCATCTTGTACATTGTACAGACCAACCGAACTAAGGTGAACAAACGAACGCGAACGAGGTGTGGACCTCAGACTAAGTATCCTGGTATGGACGGTTCAACGAAGGCTTTCGCCCGCGTTCGGCTGTGCTCCGCAAAAGCTCCGCAGCGTGTCGGAACATCAAAGATTCGCTCTGCGTGGACACACACAAGAGCGAGCGAGGGCGAACGAGCGTTCGGTATACATCAGGGCGGCGCGGGCGAGGCGAAAGCCAATTCATACGCCTTCGTTTACCTTCGTTCGGGTTGTTAGTACAAGACACTTGAATAATTAAATTCTAAAGACAACGTGTTGGGTAGTAGGCGAAGCTACAACCGCTAGTTTTTTTTGTGAATTCGATGAATTAAACAAGTTTTCCGTTCACAATTTTTTTATTCGAATAATCCCGATTTTTAACTTCGTTTATTGACTTCATGGTCAACCTGGGTTCCAAATGATGCATATACACGACATTCTTTTGCATTCCCCAATAGCAAATCTATATTCCAGAAACCCTTTGAAATCGATTTTTGACTGTTTTTAACACGAACCTCTTTTTTTACTCTTGGCTAGGGCATCGGAACCGGTTTTTCCCGGTTCCAAAAGAACCGGGAATTCCCGGTCCTGAGGGTCCCTGAAAGAACCGGTTCTGTAAATCGGAGAACCGGTCTTTTCGGTTCTTTCGGTTCTACTTCAACGCACAAAACAAAGTGTACCTCTTACTCCGTTCGTCGTTAAGCGACAAAACCTAAGACGCACTTATTTTTTTACGTTCCTTTTATTTGGCAAAAAATAGAGATGCGCCGAATATTCGTTTGGTATTCGGTATTCGATGTATTCGGCATTTTTTTCACTATTTGTTTTCGGCCGAATTATTCGGTTTTGGTGCCGAATATATTCGGTTCGAGTATTTCTATTTTCTTGGCTACATGACACGGTATAGAACTAAAAGTCAAAACTTCTTATGTAAGATTCATGTTACAATATAAGTCAAAGAAATACTATGAAAGATGAGTTAAATAAAGCTAATAAATTTCAAATCAACATTTATTTTTAAACTAATACAAACCTTTTTTTAAACATTTTAAAGCAATTTAACATAAAATTAACTTCTTTTTAAACCTCAATCAAATCCACATTTCTTTGTATACCTTAAATCAACATTTATAATTAAACTTTAAACCAACATCGATTTTTAAACCTTTGATCAACATACATGTTTAAACTTCAAATCAACATTTATTTTTAAACATCAAATCAACATTTTAAAGCAACTGAAATCTCAATCCAATCCACATTATTTTTTAAACCTTAGATCAACATTTATGTTTAAACCTTTTATAAAAAAATATATTTTTGTAATAGTATGCTCCTCTGTTTTTATTTGTAACCTAATCGTGCGATGTTTTGAAGCAAAGTGACAGCGCGGTGTGCGCGGGTGGCGGGCGGTGAGGTACGGCTCGCTCCAGCAGCAACACGTAGCGTTCATGTAAGAACCTGTTTACGCGGCAAAACAATCAAATGGTAAACCGAATAATTCGGCCGAATATCCGGTTCGGTAAAGGTTAAACCGAATAGTATTCGGTATTCGGTTATTCGGTGAAACCACTATTCGGCGCATCTCTAGCAAAAAAAAGACCCAATAATCCTCACTATGATCATTAATTTCATTTTATCGTTTTTTTTTCATTTATTCACTACTTTTATGTGTACAATTGTAGAGTGCACGCAAGTTCTTGTTACCATACCAAGCTTGTTGATTTATTTTGAGTTGATTTTAATTTGACTTGTTTAATTATTTGATGGATATTGTACTGTATGAACTTTTATGTTATTGCTTTGATATTGTACTGTACAAGTTCCTATTTCTAACTACTAAGATTGTTAAATTTATTTGGAGTTTAATTTCAATTATTTCAAACATACTTTTTGATCTCTGTGGTGAATATTATTATTAGGTGAAAAGACTGAAGATTTTGAAGAACTGATTGTTGCTAAATATTAGTTAAAAACGATTGTGTAATTTTGAGTATAATTATAAAAATTATGTGATTTCCAATAAAGTGTGTTTTTAAGATCCATTCAACTTTATTCGTTTTGATAGTAGAAAATCTACTAAGATAGCATAGCTTATAAACTAGAATTTATCAAAAAACCGAAAAAACCGGGTACCCGGTTCCGGCTTAAGTTTGGAACCGAAAGAACCGGTTCCTAAAATAGGGTGGTTCTCGATGCCCTACTCTTGGCATTTTATTTTCAAGAATTCACAATGAATTGGTTTTCAGTATTAAATGAACAGATTCGTCTTTTTCGTAATCGTTACTTAAATCGTTAAATTAGTAAAATAGCTTTGTTTTAAGCTATAACTATAGCCAATAACATACTCGGAACAGCAAGCAACCATTACGGTCCAAATACACTAGCAAGTTTTAATGGGCAAGGGCATGTTGGCTTCTGCAATAATATTACTATTTATGCTCTAAGCTGCAACCCGCAACCGATTTTCGAACTGTGGACACACCCACAATAAATCGACTTCTGCATGTTTTACGAAATATGCGAGCAATGGCGTGATACAACTTGCTTGCTAGTGGATTTGACGCTAAATAATTATAAATTGTATAGTCCACCGTATCGATTACATTAAGCAAAGATATAGACAAAAGCATTTTTACTCTCAAAGAAAACTAAAATACTAAATGGCGCAGCACTACTACCAAAACCAACCTGCCAAGTGCCAACCAACTGATGACATTTGATTGACTGATTGTTCAAGAAACTTCAACTCAGCTGATAACACGTATTCTGTTGATAAAATTTTAGATTTATAATCAATCGAAAAGTATAGAGCGTATACCATTTTAATTTGAACAAATTAAAACAAAATGGGCGTCGATTTTTTGGGTTTTGCCTACGCGGCTACTGTTGCCGCCGGCGGAATAATGGGTTATGCTAAAGCAGGTTAGTTTTTTTACCATTTTTATACCAATTTTTTACACATTTTAATAATAACGTATGATATCATATCAAGTGGTTTTGCGCAACATTTACGAAATTTAAAAACTTTTTTACCATTTTAGCAAAACAGAACAGCCTTTTATGTAATCAGTTCAATATCTATTTCGTAGGTATTAATTTATTCCGTATCGATCTCCTCATTCCCACTCCCAGTCGGAAGTTGGCATTAGAATCATAGCCATGGAGTTTCTTACTGGCTCTTCTCTATAGGACCTACTATTTGGAACCGTGCATCTACATGTAATCGGATCTATGGGATATAAAAAAAAAGTTTGAAAAACAACATTGGTTATCTATCAATCACAATCACGGTACTAATACTGTTATCAAGGATTTATATTATTAGATAAACAGTCGCCAAGTGTCAGTATGTAGGTAGTTTATTTAAACGGGCAGGTTTCTGCAAATCCACATCAAAGTGAGTATTTTGCGTGTGGTTAGGAATAAATTTTTATTTGCTCCAACTCCTGTTAAATATGAATGTGAATGGATGGTGGATACAGGTTGAAATTGTAAACACTCGACAAACCAAAATGGGAGATTGTACTCATCACTATGAACAACTTTTACTATGGGACCAAATCCGAATTCGTGTAAAAAAAAACACATGTACCCTACATTTATGTTCGCAAATCTTGTCAAAATGTAGGGAACAATGAGATTTTTTTTCGCAATTTCCCTTTTGGTCCCATAGTAAAAGTTGTTCATAGTGATGAGTACAATCTCCCATTTCAGTTTGTTGTGTTTACAATTTCAACCCGTATAAGTATTGGTGGGCCAAAGAAAATATGAATGGACTGTGTGAAGGATATGGGTAAGACAGGAGTGAGTACTGAGATGACAGCTGATAGAGGTGAATAGAAAAGGAATACAATCATGTTGTACCGACTCCACCTAGAGTGAGATAAGGGCGGGAAGATGATGATGATGATCCAACTTAACTCCTTGAGAAAGGCTAGCAAACTTTTAATGTAGCTGACAATCTGTTGGAGAGTATTCAGGTTACCAAAGTACTTAGCCCTTTATGTAGCAACTTCAGGGTAGTTCAGTAGCATGTGGGCCAAGGTGGAAAATATAACCCTAAGATCACTTTGGTTGTCTGTCTTTCATAGAAGGTTTTTCTCAAAATCGATGCAATGTAGGAATTTGAAATTTGGCATTATGTTAGCTCTTGCAGACGCACACATAGACTGACGAAAGAGGAGATTACACAAAGTATTTTTTAAATTTATTTTATTGGTTATTTCGAACAAAAGAAAAAAAGTTTCAGTAATTAAATTGTGTTAGGTATCATTTGAAAGAGCTTCTTGTTAAGAAAAGTTTAATTTGGTTAATTGACTTCTCACTGTAGTATTGTTACAGAACCTTATTAGTAGTCGGGCTTGCTCTTGGCCAGTTTTTTTTTGTCTTTTTTAATATTTGCTAGAATGCTCATTACAAGTGAATGCTCAGGTTTATCAGCACCTTTACACGGTATAAGTTTCTATAAAACGCTTATATTTCAGTAACAGAGCACTTGACAGTACCAAACAACCTTTGATGAGCTTTTCTAAACATTGAAATATTCCGTAACCATTGTAATCTAGCTGTATTTTTGTCGTCCGTTCATATTTCAAGCATCAGTAAGTCATGCCGTCAAATTGTACAAACATGGTACACATTTCAGGCAAGGTCCATCAAAACGTGAAGCCTTTATGATAGCAAATTTACTACAAGATAACACGCTATTGGGACTCAATAATGATCAAAGTACAGGCTATAACTGCGAAAACACCATTGTATTTAAATTGAATAGTCATGTTTACATTATGGTCAACACCTGCACGTCCATGAAGGCTTGTTTGATCATAATTACCATTATTTATTATTACTTTGCACAAACTTATGCTATTGACATAACAGTTTATAAGTATCTTGGAAAATATGTGGTAATGGATTTCTAGAAGTGTTATATAAGTTCTTGTTTATGGTGCTACCACACTGATGTATACCATGTAACATTAACCTGTGTAGTACTGTAAGTAATTATAGACACAATAGATAAACAATGGCGGCCGTACCGTTTTCGCTACACTTGGCCGCAAAGTACTAATCTATTTATATAAAATGAATCCCTATTTCCCTTGGTCACGCCATCACACGTGAGCGGCTGGACCGATTTCGCAAAATTTTACTTTGTTGTGTACCTACCTAATTGTCAGGAGAAGGTTCATACGAAAGAAAATTTTGATATTAAAAAGTAAACGAAATTATCTCAGTAGGTATGTCCATATTCTTCATTTGTTTACCGCATGCATGAAAATGGTTTTAACGTTTTGTTACTATTTTGATTTTGTTTCTGAAGGTAGTTAAGTAGTAGGTAGGTAGTAAGTAGGAAAAAGTGCATTGCAACTAGGGTTTCTGCTCGAGAATTCTCGAGTCGAGAAATGTCGAGAAATCAACCCAACTTCGAGACGAGAAAAAATACCTCGAGAATTCGAGAACTCGAGAAATCAAAGATTTTCTTTTATTACCGTAAAATTGGCTTAAAAGTTACGTGATCTTTGCATTCTGGCTTCTGATCGTTCTCCTTACGAGTCACGAGTAAACGAGGTAAGCGAACAGACACATAATATACCTACAACTCCATATACCTACAACTTTATTAAGTAAAATATGACATAAAAAAACCTCAAATAAAAATTAATTGTAAAATAAACTCCGTTCATCTATTATTGGGTTTCTGAATACAAAATCGACGACTAGTTATCTATCCAAATCCAAACAAAAAGTAAGTTTGTAAATTGATCACTAGATGGGGTCTCTTTTTAAAGGCCAGCTAAATGTACTTTTCTCGCCTTAAACTTTACATCTTTTTGCAGTTAGGCCCCAACTTTAAATGAAAATCTCCTCTGGTATATGCAGTGATTTTAAAACGAACCATTACATACATAAAATATAAAATTTTAATCACAAAATTTTCTCTTTGTTATTTTTTTTAATCATAGCAACAACGCAGTAAAACTATAAAACAAAATAAATAAGATTTAATTTTTTTATTGTAATTTATAAAATTGGGCAGTAAAGTTTATTTATATCTGGAAGAAAAATATTTCTAGGCTAACATACCTATTTGTGGTGTAAATGAATGGGTTCTTGGGCCGGATTGGTAAAGTATTTCACAAAGGTATATATCATAGTGCCCTTGTTAAAATGATATCTCATGTTAAACTTTTCATCCATGAACATTTCGGATGGATTTCTTCAATGCCTTTTTATTGGTACTGATATATTTGAAATAGCCTCCAGCACTTCCAAATCAGACTCCGATGAACTATTGGAGTCCATTTCGCTGGGAGTCCAAAACTCACTATCCAAAATAAAATACTAATAATGAAACTCCAAATACTCTTGTTATAATAATTATGTTATTCAATTCAATTCAATCATTTTATTTCAGATAAATTACAATAATTATAAATCATCCATACATTAATTAATTTTAAAATAATAAATAACAATAATGGAATATTAAGAATGCAGAACATGTAATTTTGTCCAGTGCTCCATGAAGGAGCAGTCCGTGTCCATTCTTTCTGCTATGATTTGCAGGAAACTGTTGGGGCTGCCCCGCAAGCGGCGCATCAGGGACGCTGTTCTTTTGCGATGTATTGCTGTAAAGCCATCTACTTGTGCATCTGCAAACATACCTGATGCGCTACAAAAACGTGGCAACCCCATCAACATCCGGAACGCGTTATTGTATTGGACACGCAGGGCACTATAAGTCTTCTGCGTATGCTTCACCCATAGGCTGCACGTATAAAATGACTGACAGAATGCCTTAAATAAAGTTATTTTCACCTGTGCAGTGCATCGTGCAAACCTACGGGCCAGCATATTAGCTCTAACTGACAATGCCCTGCGTTCCCTTTCCACATCCACGTCGTCTGTGAGGGCCTCGGTGACCCAGTGGCCCAGGTACTTGAACTGCGGTACTCTCTTGAGAGCACCGCCACTCAATGTGACTTGTGGGACGGTATCGTAGCTCTTCGTACCAGCCTTAAAAACCATCATCTCGCTCTTAGTCGTATTATACCTGAGCCCATGGGCCCCCGCATAGCACTCACATATTTTTATCAGGCGCCTGAGGGCACTGATCGATGGGCTCAGCAGTACCATGTCGTCGGCGTAACTTATATTGTTAACAAAAACCCCATCAATTGAACAGCCTATCTGGGCACTGCTGAGCTCACGGACCAGACGATCCACGTACAGGTTGAAGAGCTTAGGCGAAGTCAGGCCACCCTGTCTCACGCCACGCTCCAACCTGTACGTATCCGATAGTGACCCCGCCCACCTGACATTATTACACTGATTGCCATACCAATATCTAAGGAGCGATGTGAGTTCGTCAGGAAGTTCAGTCTCACTTGACAACTTTTGCCACAGCTTGTCATACTCAACCAGGTCGAATGCCTTCGATAAATCTAAAAATCCTGCTAGTGTAATACTGGATAGTGTGCTTGAGACTCAATATTGCTGTTTCAGTAGACAGCCCAGATCTAAAACCGAACTGGGCGTCATGTAGTTTAAGGTGTTTATCTAAATGTTTATCAATCACACTATCCAGTATCTTAGCTATCACAGTTATAAAACGACAAATAAAGTTCTGGAACCGATTAACGCCCTAAATTGGTCAGTCAAGTAAACTGAAGTTTCAAACTTCACTTCATCGTCTTCTGACTGAGGTGTCCAGAAACGCAATGTGTCAGTTTATCGAACCAATAGTAGTAGAATAGATAAACTACGGTTAGGAGTACCTCAGAAACCGGAAAAATAAGTTATCTGAAGTTTGAACTAAGATCATCTTCTGACTGGGGTGTCCAGAAAAGCAATGTATCAGTTTATCGAACTAATAGCGGTAGGATAGATAAAATACGATTAGGGATACCTCAGAAACCGGAAAAATAAGTTATCTAAAGTTTGAACTAGGATTATCTTTTGACTGGGGTGTCCAGAAACGCAATGAGTTAGTTTATCGAAATAATAGCGTTATCGAACAGATAAACTACGTTCAAGAGTACCCCAGAAACCGGGCATAAGCTGATTTTTTAAGGTTTTTAAAAAATTCTCGAAAGACCCGAGAAACCCGAGAAATCGGGCTCGAGAATTCTCGAGACCCGAGAAAAAAAATATGTCGAGAAAACAGAAACCCTAATTGCAACGCATGCGAGGTACCTACAGCTAGTATTTTATAACACTAACTTTTCAATAAGTTTTACATTTTGTTTAGGTTTTTTGTTACATGTTGTACCTGGTGGGAGGACTATTATGAGACTGTATGTCTGTTTTACTTATGATTGAGGCTCAGAAAATGCCAATTTAGTAAAGAACTGTTTACTTATGAACAGGGGCGTACCAATGGGAAATGGCGCCTAGGGCGAACATCGAAGTGGCGCCCTTTCGTAAATTCTCTAAAACTAAATTAAACAGATATACTAGAATTAGTCTCACTAGACTTTATTTTTGTAAAGTCCTAAAGTCTTAGGAATCGCGTGAGGAATAACATGAGGTTTAATTTGCGAATTTTGCGCCCCCCTTTGAATGGCGCCCAGGGTACGAGCCCTACTTGCCCCACCCTAGGGAGCCAAATTTAGAATTTCATAGATTATTAAAATTAAAATCATGTTCTTTTTACAACTCTTACTTTTTTTTTTTCAGGATCCATACCGTCTTTGGGAGCTGGCCTGATATTTGGTTCAATTTTAGGTAAGATAACTTAGCACTTCATCTTTGCTTATGTGTTGGCGTTGGATAAGCGAAGAGCTTAAGACAGCTTAAAACATTCAGTGCCGAGTGCCCTCTGGGAGAAAATACACCACCATAAAACAAGTAATAAGATCCCCTGGAAATACCATTTTACTACGTAGTAGCGTGTTTTATGACACATTTGGCTGGAGACCCTTCAGGTCTCGCCAATAACTGCCCGGTTACGTAGAAACCGTCCCCTAGGACGACCTACAGCAGTCAAATAGAAAAAAAAAAAAAGTTTTATGACACGGTTTTTAACCTAATGCCAAGAACACCCCTCGAGGGTTCACTCTTAGCGCAAACGTAATGCCGAGTTCGTTCCTGGAAGGTCCACTAGCAATATTTATGGCGGCATGGCGTATGACCTCTATGAAAAGTGTGGTGAACTCGAATATGTTAACGTGCATGAAGTAGACATAAGAAACCAATACCTGGAACTCCATTTTATAGGTAATCAATCACAGTGAGAAGAATTTTAGTGACATTGGTTTCTCCTAATTTTTCAGGTGTTGGAGCTTACCAGCTTACTCAGGATCCCTCGAACTACTCGCTTATGTTAGGCACCACATCAACTCTCGGAGGTCTTATGGGATACAGGTAATTATTCCGATATATTTAATGATATTAATCATTCATCGTTATAGTCAGGCAGACGAGAAGATTGTAATTAACTTTCTGTAAGTGGCCCGGCTACGCGTATTTCCAATTATATTTTTGCTGACAGAGGTAAGAGGCCGCATTTGACAGGCATTTTATGATAGCACTAGACCCCACGCACTGTCAGAATTTGCTGGATCCAGCAACCTGCGGACACTAGTACCACAGTGTACCTACTTACTACATACAGTGGGTCAACGCCCATACATTTAACAGGTCCTATGAAATGTCAAAATTATGTAGGGGCGGAGGTTATGTCCCAAGTATGCAGTATGGCTACTCGGGACATACCCTCCGCCCCCTTCACCCCGCAACCCCCCGCACGAATGCTCTGCGACAATGTTCTACGTTGACCGACTGTAAGGAGTAAGATATAGGTAGACTGTGCTAGTACAATGCTCAGAAGGCCTTCGCGCACGCGTCAGCAATTCCTCATAATGCGCGGTAGGTCATAGAAAGGCGTGCGACCGGCGCGTAGTTGCTCCGAGACAACATTTTTTTTATTTCTGGGCCTTAAATAAATGAATAAGCCCACAACATTATACCTTAGACAGGTGTTTTTCTGAAAAATCTGGTATTTGAGGCACCTTGGGCAGGCAGTCCTTCATTTTGAAATGGCAGCCGTAGACAGAGGCGACGACAAGGTTACTGTTAAAAAAAACATAATAACTTCACGCCTTATTCCCCGAAGGGTTGGCAGAGGTGTATAGTAGTACACCCACGTTTCGCCGTTATGTTTAAGTCCCATGTAATAGGGGGCGAGCCTATTGCCATCAACCGGGCACAAATCCAGACTCCAAGCTGCTAGTGCTACTGAGAAATTCCAGACGGAAAAACCCAATAACACTTTGCCCGACCTGGGGATCGAACCCAGGACCTCACGCTCAGCAGTCGCGCTTGCGACCGCTAGACCAACGAGGCAGTGTTAAAAAAAACTGTTAAATATATCGAAATAATATGCCCGTCGTCCGGCTGCAGAAAAAAACACTGTCCTCGAAACAATGCGTTCAGTATCACTAATTCTATCCATCCTCGTCACCTTTGAAAATAATTCCGGGGAAGATTATTTGTTGACTCCTCCGAGGATAGTCTTAGGGTTGACAAAAGCAGCACCAACAGTATTTTACACGGAGCGACTGCCATCACACCTCTGCAACCCAGTTACTGGCCAATGCCGAAGGTTAGACCGGTTGTCAGACTTTCGGGCTTATGACTACCCCTAACGACTGTGATAGGTATTTATATGACATCTGGGACCGATGGTTTAACGTGCTCTCAGAGGCACGGAGAGGTCTCGAGTTATAAAGATGGTAACCCATCCACGGAATGACTGCGGCAAGTGCAACTTAACCTTGTGAATCATGATCTGCGCGGTTTTTAAATACACAAAGTCCTCAGTCTGATAACATCATACTGTGATAATGAATAATTCTGAGTATTATCCCTCCGAATTCGTTTATATGGGCATTGTGGGCGGTCTGTGAGCTCATGGTCGCAATCGAAAGTTATAAATACGATTCCGAATAAACACGTATTTAATTACCAAAGGAAATATTAACAAATCGAAAATAAATTGCAGGTATTACAACAGCAGGAAGTTCATGCCAGCCGGTCTCGTGTTCTGTCTATCTGTCGGTATGTTAGCCAAGCTTGTACTAAAAAATATCGGCACTCCCGCGCTTGCATCAAAAACGGGCTAGTTACGTAAGGGAACCTTTTTATTTAGTTTGTTTTTAGATGATATTGTAGATCAAATATTTAAAAAAGAAAACTTTATGGAAAGGTCCCCGTTTTGAGTGGAAATAAAATGTTTTTAATTTTAAGAGAAAAGCCAATAATTAAATTACATTTATTTTCTAAGTTCCATTCTGTTTTTAAAACGTTAGTTTGATGGGAAATGTTTTTTTTTTTCATTTATATAGTATTTCACAGTCATGACTGCCACAAATCACAATGTATTTTTTTTTCGATTTTTAAGTCGAATTAAGTTATGAAGCTTTTATGTTAAAAACCATATGACGTAATTATAGTGTGTATAATGTTTTTGTATATTTTGTAGTGTATGTATTGTCCCTGCACAATCGTTGGTGCAATAATATGTGTTCATTCGTTTGCGTTTATGTAAACAATCTTATTTATAACTATTTTGTAATACTTAGTTCAAGTTAAGTGTGTTTTTATAAATGGTGACAATTAATAAAAGGTGTTGGGGAAACATTTTGATTTTATTTATTAGAACTTAAACCTCACCTTTCCAAGACAATTTCAAAAGATTTGGATAGCAATAAAACAACAAAATTCCGTATTCGTTATTTTCTATATTTTTTCCTTAAAATTTAGACAGTTTTGGAGGAAAAAAAGATATTTTATACATAAATTGTTGGAATACAATAAATAGTTATATCAACGGCAAGTGATGTCAAAATTAAAATATCACTGAATCTCCTAGAGGCATGTTCCATACAACCGAAATACATTGTAAAAGTTTTTTTACACTATTGGTAACTTTATTAAAGATTTAATATCTCATCATAAATAATTTTAGACATTAAAAACAGCTTAAATTATAACAAATTGAATTTTTCATATAGAACAAAAAACCAATTGAAGTTTTGTAAAATGTAAAATTTACTTAAAATAAGAATAAACCTAATTTCAGAAGACCGCGAACCAGTCGCTCAGATATTAAAACAAAAAAATAAAATAAAAAAATAAATCTTACTTTAACATTTCTTAATAATTACTGTATAAAAGGCACTTCGTGGCAGTTTCTTTTATGTAACATTGATGATTTACAACCTTTTTAACTCAAACCTAAGAGTATTTCTCGTTATCCAACTAATTGGAATCGACCGCAGGACACTTCGACTATTCTGCTCATAACGTTTCTAATATTCTAGTGTACTTATAAGTTCATTAATAACACAATCACATTGTAATATCACTCACGGAAATATCCGACACTTTTATAAAGCATTGTCTTCGGACATATTTTATTTCACACACAATTCGCACACCCCCGTATAAATTTAATATTACGAGTTTGATTCGGAATAAAAACAAGCAAATATCATCATCTGCTGGTTTTTATTACAGTGACTTATAGATACGATTATTTTCGAAATTAACTATGATAGTTCGAGTATTACGTTTGATATTAAAATTATACGAATTACAGAATATTCGTTGTTTACGGGTAGTGCGCGTTTCACAATCTGTAATGTATTAGGCTGGACCGGGACTGCCCTGTGTGTGTACCCGGGCGGTCAGTCGCCGTCTGC
This sequence comes from Amphipyra tragopoginis, assembly GCA_905220435.1. Classification (NCBI taxonomy): domain Eukaryota; kingdom Metazoa; phylum Arthropoda; class Insecta; order Lepidoptera; family Noctuidae; genus Amphipyra; species Amphipyra tragopoginis. Next base: position 12,652,968 of record HG992011.1, read on the forward strand.
GGGTCGTGTGGGGAAGTCGCGTCGCTCCAGCGTGACAGTCTTCAAGGCTTGGCCCGCTCTTATTGTTAGTGGCGGCTGCTAGAAAAAATAAATGATTAAATATGACTGAAACACTTTTTAATACATGATATAAGAAGAAAATGATTTTGAAAATTGTATACAATAGGCTACTAAGCTAAAAGACTAATGTATGATTTGTAAGTTATAAAATTACAGGTATGAAATATCATAATAGGAGTAGTATGTATAGGTATTATCCTAAATAAAGACTGAAACACACATGCTTATGATTTACACATTCAGGAAGATATACAGAATGGTAGTTTTGAGATGAGGCAATATGGGCAGCTACCTTAACCGTTGTAACTACAGGAAAACGATCTTAGAAGACTGTCCATTTTTTTTTTGAATATTTAAGGTAAGGGTAGCTTAGCTGCCCTTCGGTCCTATCTCAAATTACCACCCTGTATTTCGTTTAATATCGGTGACAATATAGAAAGTAATATTAATAACATAGGTATGGCACAAAAACTTAGAAGTAAGAGTAAGTTTGTACAAGTATGTCGATGTAATGTTTTCATAATGTTTGAAGTAGATTGTGAAGGAGTCGATTTGTATGTAGAAGTTTATAAGTATGTACATATGATGTCAAGGTCATGTTTTAAGAGTAAAGATTTAGGAATATGCGATTTCATAGTAGTTTTTAGACTTCCATCATCGGATAGCCTGATAAGATCTCCCAGGAAAAAAAATGGAACTACCATGATTATCACTCTGTGAGGAACAGTGGCGTAACAATAGGGGGCATTACTGGCAAAATGCCAGGTGCCCACTCATAAGGGTCCTAACCGAGTACACTAAAATTTGAACTGGATTCGTGTGCTTCATTTTGGGCCCTGTCTGCGCTTTCCATCAGGTGCCACTATGGTCAAACACAACAAAGCAATTTTTTGTTTATTTTTTATATCTTTAATGTAAATATTCTGTTACGAAAGAAACTAACAAAAAAACTGTGTTCCAATTTTTTTGGCCACTTTCGGCTTTATGTACAAAAGGCCCCAGTTTCAAAAATTGCCAGGAACTTCGCTGTTACGCCACAGGAACAAAACGAAAAATTGTTTCAAAAGTGAAAAATATGAAATCAGCCCATCCGTATGACTCACAAGACCATGTATGAAGTAAGAAGTCGATGCACGAAAGAGAATGATCATCCGTCCATCCTTACCAATAATTGGCAACCTATTGCTGAACTAGTTCACCGGTCGTCAAGTTCCTTCGGTACGAGAACACTAATCTCGCCGGCTCTATCTGTACTTGTTGAGAATTTGCATCTGGCCGGATAGAATTATCACTAGACTTCGCTTGAGAGTAATAAGTCCCTATCTTGAAGACAGGCTTAACACTCTTATCTTGATAAGGACTTTTAGTCGTCGACCTTTTAAAGAAACCGTCGAAATCTTCCTTGTTATAGAAACCTCTTTTCTCTGTACTGCTTGGAGGTTTTGTTGTAAAATCTTTGAAATCGTATGGACTTTTTGTTGATGTGATCGAGTATTTGTTTGTTGGCGGGTATGTGATCGAAGGCTGAACTGTCGTCGTTGTTTTTGACGTGTAGAAGAACGGTTTTCTTGTTGTATACTGGTAGTATTGTTTCTCTGTTGTGTGTTCTGTACGCTTTTGGTAAGTTTGTGGCGCCGGTGTGCTAGGTACGTACGGCTGTGTGGTTCCATCGTTACTACGTGTTAAAAAATATAGTATTAGTTTTGTGTGCTCCGGTATGTACACAAGCTGGTTCCAATGAGAATGTGTTGTTTTCTCATTGTCTATGCCAGGTTTGTGATATATTGTAGTTTGTGCTTGGTGGTACGGTTGTATAAACATTTATAAATTGCCATTTTAATATTAAAGATAGTCTAAATTACAATAATAATTAAGAATAAGAGCTTATTACGATATACTAGGCGCGATACATTAGTAGGTATGCCAGACGAGCGCGGGTAGCGGTCGGTGTAGTGGGAGGGGCAGTTATCGGCAAACCTTCTGCGCGCGACTTATAGAATTCAGTCTAATAATTTACATATTTTATAAACATGACTAAACAAAACAATAATTAATATGTTCTGTAAAAATTTAAATAAATAGTAACATCACAGTTGTGATGCTAAATATCACAGTAGGTAACACTAAAATGGCGCTAATTCTGTTGGATACCGACTTAACTAAGCTAAAAATATTGCTATCTATTACTAACAGGCAAAATAAGAAAGATACAAAAGAAATTTAGAGCTCTCAAACTAGTTCACACGTTGAAGTTCATCCTATTTTTAGACACATTCTGAGGTGTTGTCTAAACCTGTTTGGAAATTTTAGTCCAATATAATTTGACAGCTATAATTTCCTTCAATCCCTTTCTTGTTTTATTTGTAAATAAAAAATAAGTAATACTTTTAGTTTAGTTGGTGCCCACTAAAATTTAAACCAATATTACGTTTGTAACACTAATTTTCAAGTCTGTAACACTAATTTTCAAATCTGTAACACTAACTTTCACGTCTGTAACACTTATAATACACACCTGGTAATATTTCCGAAGAACGGGCTCGTCTCTGGCCGCACGTAGCTCGGCGTGTGTTGAGAGTAGTCTGGTATTATGTTCTCGTGCTCTGTTATACATCGCCCGTTTATGCAATACTGGGAACAATTTGTTATTATTGTAGCATAATAGCATAACATGATCAGCTCATTACTGTCCCTCTTCTGGGCACGGGCCTCTTCTCATAATGAGAAGGGTTTAGGTCTAGTCCACCACGCTGGCCTAGGGGTCTACTCCCTAAGTACGTCAACGAAGTTAGTCGCCCGTCCGAAAGTAGCCCGAAACGTTGGAGTGAACAAAACAAGTGTTTTCTTTTCGGACGGGCAAAAACACAATGGTAGTAGGGACAACTGTCAAATCGTGTTGTCATTCATTTTTAGTTCGGGCCACGAAATAATCGTATGTCCGTAGGTGATAGGGAGTAGCAAACGCTCGTAACTAAAGCCGAAACCACGGACTTCGTGCTTAGGGAGTAGACCCCCTGGTGCGGACTACTTATATTATGTATGTTATTGTAAATTTCTGAACATAATTATTTAAGTTATTTTTACCTGTCCATCTCCACAAGGCGAGCCTTCGGCTGCCGGTCTGTAGGCGACGCAGTAACCACTCGCCGCGTCGAAACAGAACAGTTGAGCGCATACTCGCTCGTCTTTGAAGCATGCGCTGAAAATGTAAAAATGCTATTAATAAGTGTTTTTGTTGAAAGAGGCAGATTACTGTCTGTGCTATACTATTTTTCAGTCTTCGCAATAAAACACGACTCGACGAAATCGTATTTTATTAATAATGGACTTACGGGCCCCGCCACGGAGGGTTCCACACACGTAACTGTTTCTTACGTGTGTGGCGTCACATAGGCTTATGCAAGTCTAAGCTTGCTCAAAGAAATTGTAACTTGTGGCGGGGCCCATTAGCCATATTCGAAGTTCTAAAGACTCTTAACGTCAGCCCGAGTCAGAAAAATGGATTTATACTTACCACTTTAGTTGCATACGTTTATGAAAGGAGTGTAATTGACTGTTTTCCCTGTATCTTGATATTTATGTCTATTAATAATAATACAAATGCCTCACCTCGTGCCTCTATCTTTCCGGCACTGTGCGTCTAACGTTAATAACCGTCCGGGCAACACGCGCGGTAACGAATCGTCTTCGTGCGGCGAGTTGTATAGACAGGTCGCTGTGTCACCGCTGCAAGAAAAACGTTTGTGTTAAAGAATCTATATTGAAGGGTGATGTGGGTGTTTGGAGAGGGTTTTATCGAAAGATCCTTGATTTAATTTACGGGAAAAAAGATTTTATGGTTTACTCACGTGCGATTTTCCGGATTGCCAGACTTGTTTCGGACCCAAACGGACCCCTTAATTAAACATGAGCTAAACAAGCGGTGGCTCCGTTTAGGTCCGAAACAACTCGAGCAATCGAAAATACACGCGAGAAAACCGGAAATAATCATTAACGTGTTTCACAAAAGTCACACACCTGGTTGCAGCTATAATAGTCCTGATAGTATCATAAACTTCATTGTAAATTAATTCTGAATTTCTGACTATCACATCCATAAACCTAAATTTAATATTGATTGAATTGAGTTGTAAGTTGTTGTAACAACTGTAATAGTGACTATCACTACTACAATTCTAAATATCAAGTCTCAAATCTTCTACTCACTTCAAGAAGTGATGGAAACTCTGCACGCTGCAAGGAGACCACCTGAATCCCTTCTCCGTGTGTCGTAAGTCTGACATTATGTATCCGTCCTCCCATCTACATTTTTCCGCTCCGGGACCGCCGAGGTAAGATGGCGGGGGACTGCCATCGTGGACGGCTCCTAGTCTGCAAGTTGATGAGAAAAAAAATCGTTAGAAATTTGTGACTATCGCTAAAGTAGAATTTACACTACAAAAGAATAATTATGCTGTTCATATACAAAGTGCCCCAAAATACAACTTCATTCCGTGACCAAATGATAGGGAAGTCTATGACTGTTAAGAAAAAAAATAAGGTTTTCGAATTTCAAAGTTACTATGAATATAATTTTACCTATCTAAATAGGTATTACAGGTGTTTCGTTTGAAAAAAAAAGAATCCACACAAAAAAAGCAGTCGTAAGCGGCCTTATCATCTGTTCCCGGTTTATCGCTGAGTTTGGACATATTACTGTACTCTGTGAGCATGCCTCATTACTACTTTATTAGGTGGGCAGAGAACAACCACGGTATATTAATATAACTTCGCCTGGAATTCTCTTTCCGCGATGTCCTTGTCTACGTCACGAATTGTGATATTTTTCCACCAATAAAAACAGTTTGACAAAAGAATCTGAAGCCTATTGGTTTATCAGTAGCTATGACGTAGATAAGGACAGTCACGTGAAGCTGTCACGGAAAGAGACTACCTGTACTGATAAACCGTGTGCCCAATTATCTACTGTATGTCGACTTGGTTGGTATATGCAGGCGCCGGCTATATCTATTCAGGCGCCCTGGGCGAGATCATTTTTAGCGCCCTTTATTTCTTGCTATGTTCTATGTTAGGAGATGTGGTTTCCGCACTTAGTCCTTTAAGTGGACCATTGTATGTGGGCCATGGCGGCCACCATTCCAGTTGCATTATTACTTACTATTCATGAGTATTTTAACAACCAAACTGCGATCGCCAACCCGCCTGCCAAGCGTGGCGATTATAGCAACCCCTCCCCCCCCTATTGGGGCAGGCCTATCAGGAGTATTCTGCTGCGACTAAGAGACAAAATTACTGTTTTTGGTCAAGTTTGTTCCGGTTTTTTATTGCTATTCATTTGCGGGTTAACTGCCGCAGCCGTGCGTGGCGTCCCTTTGGGCCTGGCGCCTTGGGAGAGCGCCCGAGGCGCCCGCCCCTATACCCGACACCAGGGGCGGATTTCCTTATAGGCCAGGTAGGCCTGGGCCTAGGGCGGCAAAATTTAGGGGGCGGCAAAAATTTGGTGGGTTTTTTTTTATTGGCGTTTTTTTATTTTAATTCCTATAGCTCATTTAATTTTTCGTGATTTATAGCGAGTAGGGGGCGGCAATATTTCATAGGCCTAGGGCAGTCAACGTATCAAATCTGCCCGGGGCCCGACAGTGTATAATATGTAGGTATACTTACAAATGTCCGACTTCATGAGCAGCTACGATGATTCCGGAGAAGCCACCGGTGTCTTCAATTATAGCGACAGAGTTAACTTTCTCGAGTCTCTTGTTCACCACGCAAGCACCGCCGACGTACGCGAAACCTTTGCATTATAATGTTGTGTGAGAATATTGTATTTTTTTAAAGATAAGTAGGTAGATGTCTATCTGAATCGAATATTCTGAATACTTAGGGAGTGAAATTAGTTATCAATATGGCGTGTTTGCCGGACTTTTCGGGTTAATACTTTTACTTTTTTTCTAAAGGAATTTTAAGGAATTAAAAAAGATTTTTGAACTACAAAAGATTTTAGGTTCAATTCACAGTATACTGCCGATATCGTCCAGTTTTCGCTTCAATATCTTTAGGGACACTAGGTAACAAGACTTTGTCCACTTGGGAACGATATCGTACTGATATTACAGCGATATTGAGAGTATAAAGTACGAATTGAGCGTAATAAATGAATGTGTGATCGTGGGACTAAGGAGTTTTGGGTACAAAGAGGTAATAAATAGTAAATAGTCGTAAAGCTAAGGCTATATAAGTACTTACAGTTCGATGATTGGTGCATGAAATAGTAGAATCAAAAATACTTAAATATGTTTAAAATACTTACAGTGAAGTGTTGAGGATAAAAGGATACACAAAAACATGCATTGCAAACATTATTTAACATGCAGAAGCGTTGTATGTTGCGGAATTAAAGTTAATCAATTTAATTTTGTAACTTCAATTTCATAAAACCTCGATAATTCCGTTTTTGTTAGTATTCAGTCATATCCAAGAGCATGCAAGTTAGATTAGAATATGTGTATAAAAGCTCATAATTATATTTACAACATGCAAGTATTAATTTTAGACACTAAATAATATTTAAACTATAGAAGCAAAACTTAATTAAATATTAAACTTTCCCGCGCCTGGATATTTTGACATTATATCAAAAAGTGACGTAAAGCAAAGACTTTGTTATACAGCCACGTATTAGTAATCGATTATAAATAATACTAAATCGAGATTTTCATTTAGGTCGACCTTTCCAATTTAAATAACAGGTTTAATTTAAATTTAACCTGTAACTATATATATATACTACGCTGAAGAGAAGAGAAAAATCAATGACTATTGTAAAATACATACATACATGCTATTATTTTATTTTAGAAAGCAGTTCCATGCCTAATTTGTAACTTTGTTATTTTACGTACTCTTGAGTCATTCTATATGACGATGAAGTCAGATAGTATCTAGAAAACAATAAATGAGAATGAAAATAGACGCTAAAATATTTCAATCGTCAATATAAATAAGAAGATAGACAACGTAGACATAATAAAATACAATAAACTTTTACGATCAAACTACATAAATTGGAAGAAGATTTAGAAAATATATTTACAACGTTTTCTAGATGTCTAAAATGATGCATTCACAAAGATTTCCAATGTAGGTAGTATCTAGAAGAAATAATTGCAGAAAAGACAGAATATTATTCACAAGGTGCGAATATGACGGATCACATCACGGATTTGGGTAAAGGTATAATCAAGTGGATTATGGATCCAAAGTGTATAATCGTGAACAAATAGGTGAGGGACTTTGATGAAAAAGGCGTGCTTTTGGAAAATGTTAAGATCTCTGTAACACGCCTACCTGCTGTCCCTCTATTGCACGCATCGTTGGGATATTGTCTTCTGCACATGTCTAGTCTGAAATTGTATGGAAAGAATAAAACTCAATAAGATTGCTATATTTTCCTGTTGTTCTACAAATACCTACGACGGGTCGTCGTGTTACTTTTTGTCCACTTCATTCCATGTAGGTACGAAATGAAATAAAACTCAAATCTTCTCACAAAGAGAACGTCGTTTTATGCACGTGACTATTGTATAGTGTAATTTTTAATATTCAGCGCCATTACCAAATCCTTTACCTTATAAATAAAAATAATGAAGCAAAAATTAATGTTTCGCTCTTAAGCCTCGGTTAATGCCGCGCCGTTTGACAACACCATCCTATATCAACGTTTGTTTTAAAATTTAATTTACCAGCGGTGCCTTTTGTACAGCGACCACCCTTGCGACGTCGGCACATGTCATACCTGTTGGTCAAATTAGTTTCGTCGTCTTCATAACAAATCCTTGACCTTCACCTTATCTTGTCTTAAAAACTATATCAAGACCATAGTCCGTACTTTATACAGAAATTACTTTGAATAATGGCGCTAAATTATGATTGGAAAGCGTTGATATACTTACCATCTTACCTTTTGTCCTGTAATCGTAGCGTGAACATAAAATTAGAATATGAAATGCTGTTGAGTGTACACAGAGCAGACTCCCAAAATTTTAAGAGCAAATAATAAACACAAACACATTAGACTTTAGTAAAATCCAAGATATTGTGACATTTACGGCGAGTTTAGTTTTCAAATGCAACTTCCAATCTTTAATTCGTCACCTACAAAACTAAATCTGCATAATCTTGAACGCAAAGTTTGTTTAGTAACATCTAATTAATATAAAGCCTGTATTCGTAGGTGTTTGAATAAAATAACATTTGAATACTATTCTCTTCACACAATATATTGTGATCACACAGTTCTGAAATAGGCTCTCCGTTTCAAAACATTTACATATTATTATGATGTCATGGGCGGAAATAACTTAAAACTAAGATTTAACGATCCATTTCAGTTGATAAAATTTGCCATTCGAGCTCATTAGTGATACTAAATTTATCGTAAGATTTATCAGCGTTTCTTAATCTTTTATCAGACAGATAATTACATCATTTCTAAATAAATGATTTTTTTCACAAATATTATTCCCCGTAACACTAAATTTTCCGTTCGCTATTACATTAAGAATTTATTCAAATTAAAAACAACAAAACCTTATATCCAATAAATCAACATGAGCAACAAGCAGATTATCTTTAAAAGATTAAGAAACATGATACACGACTGTAGGAATAGTTCTACAATGTTCTCTGAATGACATTCTCGAAATGAGAATTCAAGAATTGAAATACAAATGTTAGAAGGATTACACCAAGAGGTTAGGTAGCAGCGTAGTCCTTTAACAAAATACTGCGATCACCAATTCCTTTGCGAAATGAGGTAATAATGGCTCCTCAAAGCCGTCGTTGGAAGGCCTATAATCAGCAATGGCCGTTACTGATATTATGATGTTTACGTAAACGAGTTGTGAACTCACTTGGTGATGGCAACGGCGATGTCGTACACAGGCAAGCGTCGCTCTCTGAACAGATACTTGCCCATGTCAGTGAGCGCTGCTGCCGAGTCAATCGCGTCGCGTCCAACACGATTTCTTTCAAGGTATGGTGTGGCATCCCGACCCTGGAATATAGACACCATCCATTAGTCAGGAAAACGGTACGATTTCATTTCATTTACATGTATTATAGTTGTAATTCATAAAACATTATTTTCTGTCTAGTACCCCAAAGTAGTAGCGCTTAACTAAAAGCTTATGAGCGACTTTTAAATTAGGAAAAAAGTGTCGCAATGTTGCTATTACATCTTCCATAAAGACTAGAAAGAATTGGCATCAAAATATCCATATTTTGTATAATCGTGATCGAACACGTAAGTAAAGACAAGTTCCACCATCACAATATTATAATAATCGAGGAAGAGACGCTACTTAAAATGTCCAAGGAGACACATTAGTTATTAAATTATTAGTCACAATGTGGTTAAAGGTTTAAAGGTCAAAATCTTGTCTCTAGGTAACTTTCCTAACCTTGAATAATCAGTTTTTTTTCTGTAATTTTGCAAGTTGGTAACAAAACTTGTTTCACTGGCCGTCTCATGTTTTTGTTTTCGTTAGGTAATATTATAAATTCACATGATTTTATATATACCATAACAATTAAGTAACCACCATTCATCTCATTAATATTGCAGGTGTTTTTAATTTATACAAATTGATTCAATGTTTCTTGCTAACGCTAAAGACCTGTTCAGGTTTTATCGCTCCAATACATATAATGTACTTTTCTCCTTTGCATTTAATTAAGTTTATATTTATGGTAATAAGGCTATAAAATACAATTAAACGAATGTTTATTGACCTTTTATACAAACTATATTAGGTATGTGTTTTTACACATTTGGTTCAAAATTGCAAAAAATACGAATTTGAACAATCCATTTAGAGTTTAAATCCTTTTTCCTGTTTTTAAGTTTAAATCCAGTTAGAGACTGGTATATGAGATTTTAGCTGCATAATACAAAATAAACCCAAAACTCAATATTTATTATAACGTATGTATTAAATTTGCATAATCTGGACTAAAAATTTCCAATGTACTACCTTTTGGTTATTTTAATATTTAATGCTGTCATCATTCACCAAAATTTTAAAACTGTTAAATTGTAATAAATACCGAGCTCTTTCTAGATTTTACATGTTACTAAATCGATAATAAGCACATCACCAAGAGGAGGCTGAATAAGCTGATATAAAAAAAAAAAAATTAAACGTCCATTGGGATCAACTCAACTTAGGCGGGATTTTGAAAAATAAGTTTTTATCGGAAGTTTGTTTGAAATTAGTTTTATTGAAATGGCTGGGGAAGCGGTCTTAAAATACTTAGGAGACACAAATCGTCCGTATTCATGCGCGGACGTAACAGTTAATTTACGTGGAGCGTTTACTAAGACAGCGGTACAGAAGGCGTTGGACGCCTTGAGTGAAGCGGGAAAAATAAAGTGTAAATTGTATGGAAAACAAAAAGTTTACGCTGCTATACAAGAGGATAACGTAGCAGATGATGGTGACATTGCAGGTTCAGTAGATCATAATTATATTACAGCTTTTAATATTATTGATTTACACCTACTCAGATTTTATTTGTGATAATTATAATAAAAAATATTGTATTTTTTAGACTATGACGCCTTATTCCAAAATCTTACGAAAGTCTTGGCAGAAAAAACAAATGCTTTGAAAACATTAGAAATAAATCTCAAAAGTCTAATCTCTACACCAACAACTGATACAGCCAAAATAAAAATAGATGAAATTAAAAATAGAACAGAAACTACAGAGAAAAAGTTGGAAAAGTTGAAAACCTCCACAGAGGTCATAAGTGTTGAGGAAAAGAAAATTATTTTAAATGAACATGAAAAAATATTAAAAGAGTACAGGTGTGTAATGAAACGGGATAGTAAATCAACCAAAATAATAATTACTTACTAATTATTATTTTTTATCATGCTTGACAGTTGGTGTTTATTTTTTTATACACAATGGTCGATAATGGTCCATTCTTGACCTAAACTGAAGTAAACTGTTTTTTACTTTTTGTGCTTTTTTATATGAATGAAGCAAAGAGAATTATTAAAAAAAGGCTTTATAGTTAACAGACAATTTATTTGTTTCATTATATTTTTTTGATGTTAAGGATATTTTTTTGGTATTGACTAAGTAATGTTTATTTTTTTTCTAGAAAACGCAAAAGAATCTGCAGTGATATGTTAGATGCAGTACTAGAAGGCTATCCTAAGTCCAAGAAGTCATTATTGGAAGAACTCTGTATAGAAACTGATGAAATGGTTGATTTTAAGTTGATGACAAATTCATAATTGTTTGCTATGAAATTGTGTTATTAAAATAATAGTTTATATTAAATTACAACACCTACTTATTGACATAAGATTCAATAAAATTATTAACTTCTTGAATAGTAAAATAAAATAATGCATATTAGATGTTGGATCCAGACTGGATAAGTACTCTCGTACTTATCCAGTCTTCTGACATGGCTCAATACAAATAATATAAAAATAATTATTTATTGATACCTATTATGGCTGGCAGATATACTAGGGAAAGCAGAAAGAATAAAAGCAAAAAAAGGAAATTACTATAGTAAACATGTAGAGTAAAATTTAACTTAAGTCCTAGACATAAAGTTTAAATTTGCTAAACACAACTTACCCTAGAAATAATGATACCGGCGATGGATATCCGTATTCTGGGTCCTTTGAGCAGTTTGTACCGAAGGTCCACGCCGTTCCAAAACGAGACGAAGTACCGTTTGATCTGAACGTTGTCGCCTCCGTGTAATCTGGGGAAAGGAAACAAACAAAAAATCAGTAAATAAATAAAATAAAAATATCACCAGCATAACCCGAAAAATGTATTAGATTCCTAGGTAAACGGTTGTATAACCAGATAAATAATGTTAGGAAACACCAGACTAAGCTGTCATTCTGAAAAACCTGTGTCCTTTGAAAATAAAAATACATACCGCATACCCTTATGCAGAATGAACAAATATCGATAATATTTGTCTCGACGCAATGAGAGATTCGACTGCGATCTCTAGAGCTAGACGAATCATTTAGCGAAGTTATGCCAACAGACCTGTAAGGGTCAGTTCACAGTGTTCACACCGAGACGCGACGCTGCGCGCACGTTTTAACAGAGCGACTCAAAATATAACTTTATTTACTACACGAAAAGATACACATTTCATTGTGAGAATTCAGAATACGTTGCATCATGCAGCGGTACGCCTCGTGATGCCTCGCTGCGTAAAGCGATGCACAGCGACGCAGCGGTGCTTCGCCGGTACACGCGGCGTGCAAGAGCGGCGCTGCACGTCGTGAAGCCGCGCGACGCCGCAAGGCGCAGCCTGAGGCCTGAGCCTGAGGCCGCCGTTCATATGTTTGCAAATGGTACAGGCGGCGGGACGGGGAATGTAGACACGTTCCGCTGCGCCGCGCGGTGTCTAGCTGCGCAGCGAGACGTCGTGCTGCCAACGATTTTACGATGCGTCTCGCGACGTTGCGATGCGTCTCGCGGCGGCGCGCGGCGCATCGCGAAATCACTGGCCTCTTCCAGTATCGTCGCGTCGCGTCTCGGGGTGAACTGACCCTAATACGCCTCGCCACGTAAATCACGAGTGGTCATTGACCAAATGTATCGCGTATGAGGATACGGTCCATCAAGTTACCAATGAGCGTTCGTGGGATATGTCTGCATATGCTAAATGTGTCTCTACGTAGGTAATTAGTCAATGTTTTAAAAATAATTAAGAATAAAACCTTACCTATATCCATCATAGTCAACAATGACCAGTATCTCCGGGTATATGACGTAGGGCGCTTCTCTCTTCCGCCTGGAGTGCGCCTCCGTCGAGCGTTTCCTCCTGAACCGCTTGCCGAGGTGATCTGGCTCCATGAATGCTGGAAATGTAAGAAATACATGGTAGAATGATTCAAAGCAGATCGTGGTAAGAAAACACTAAAAGTTACTGTCCTTTTTGAAAAAAGAAAATTCTGAAATACATAACTTATCTTGGAAACTTTTAATAACTATACAAGGTGTAACATAAATAACGCACAACCTCATAAGCGGTCACTGCACTCATCATTATGAACAACTTTTACTATGGGACCAAAGATGAAATCGCGAAAAAAAAATCTGCTGTTTCCTACATTTTGACGAGTTAAGCGAACATTAATTTATGGAACAGTAGATTTTTTTCGCGATTCTAGTTTGGTCCCATAGTAAAAGTTGTTCATAATGATGAGTACAGTGACCCCATAAGAGGTTGTACACTTATTCATATTACACCTTGTATAAGACCATGAATGTACGTGAATGATGGCGTAATGTCTATGAAAAACCTAGCTCAAAAACGCTCGAAATTAAGAAAACACTCTTTTCTATTGATCGAATAAATAAATATTTTCATAAGACAGTTACATTCTAGTTTTTTTGAGTATTAATAAATACGAATTCTTTCTATTGCAAATAGAAAAAGATTTTTGAATCATCGTATTTATTTTTTTGTTTTGATTCACCAGGCTGACTTCGGAATTAATTTAAAGAACCTTTTTTATTTTTATTAGAGATTCTACGTACCTATAGATTTAATTAAAAATGCTAATGATATCGATTTGAATAGAGATTGGCTATTTAGTATCAGGACATAAAGGATGACTAAATTAATAAGGACGACATAAGTTAAGTCTTTTGCAAAATTTATATCATTGAGTTTTTGTTGGTTGTCTATGGTATGAATGTAATGGCTTCCAGTAGTTCCAGTGGCCCACGTATGAAAAGTTTTACGTACATTACTGGTTTGCTAGTTGTTTGATAGACGTTTTTATACGAATACAGCAATGAAAAACGTCTTAATAAATCTTAATCAGTTAGCCAGCTGTTCTGAGACGCTGTAAGCCAATCCCAAGTAATTAAAGTGTTTCATTCAAGATTTGTAGGTAATACAATTTTTTGCCGTTATCTAATTAATTTAACAAAGGATTAGATATATATCGGGTTCGACTCGCGACCTTGCCGCGTGATCAGCTCATGATTATGGGCCTATGTACATGGCGTCTTTTCTACGCGCCGTCGACGCGCGTTTTCGTCAAACTCCATACCTACATAAAAAAATGAGACCATATTTCTTAAGGGGTGCTAATTAAACAGACTTCTTTTTAATAGCAACATTCGCCTCTAAAAATCTACATTTCCTTCTAAATTACTAAGTCAGCCACATTTAACGAGCGTCTGAATGATACTATCTTAGCCACTAGTTATCTTCTATATAAGCCACTGTTCGTCACCCACTTTCATTTTTACAATAAAAACAAATGAAAAACAAAAAGCAGAGTCGACGGGGCCCCGCTGCGCGCGGCTCCTATTTATGTCTGCAGGGTTTAAAGTAACCTAACACGAAGGGAATGACGGGGGCTTCGTTCGCTCGCTCACTCTACCCCCCGTCATCCCCTTCGAACCTAACCTATCCGTGTCAGGGTGCCCAAAAATTTAGTTGGCGTTGTAAACAAGACGAATTAGTTTATTAGAGGTTATCTCATTTTCCCGTTGCTTAGTTATAAAATGAGAAGTTTGGTCACGTGGCCAATAAATAAATTTGTGGCTTGATTTATTATTTCTCTTTCTTAAGTATGGAGTTTGACGGAAACGCGCGTCGACGGCGCGTAGAAAGACGTCGTGTGCATAGGCTCTAAGGGCTCCGTTTGGGTCCAAACTAGTCGGGCAATCCCGACAAATGCACGTGAGCAAACCGTAACTAATGATAAATAAATATATAAATGTGTTTCACGAAAGTTGTAATACAAAATAGGTATATCGTGGTCAAACCGCATTACCTATCAATAAAATACCCAATCGAGTATCCTTTAGGTAGGTATCTATAAGTAACCGTGTCTAGTAATTACTTACCGTATTGTGTGATACAATACCTATCATTATTACAGATCATAACATGACAATGCTGTTTTTAAATAATAATTACATATTTCTAAACTGTGGGAATTTTCCTATTAAGTTTTTACCAGTTTTTTTTATTATTAGCTGTGCCCGCGACTTCGTCCGCGTGGAACTCGGAAAACTTATTTCCAATAAGGTTACTGCTCATCACCCACACTCAATAGCGTGATAATTTGTACCTTAAAACCTGACCAGCTCTTTAACGAATGTGGCTGTCAAATTTCAGTAGCACATCGTGAAGCTCAAACATACAAATATAAAAAAAGTACAATTTTGCCATCAGTATCGCTCCTAGGATACACTGGACTTACTTTTTTCTAAAAATATTTAATGTAAGTACAGTTTTAGCATCATTATGATTTTCTTATTTTGTATTTGTCTACAGATGTATTTTTAAAAGTGTTCCACCAACTTTCTGGTCCCAATTTGGCTGACTACCCATTTGTCTACCATTCAAAAATGATTCCAAAAATAAAAACGATCCGTTTATCCTCGTATAATTAATTAGTGTTGTCCGCGCTCTAATCCTGAATCGATATCAAGTTGAATCGATATTATTAGACAATTTGTGGTCACGAACGAGTTCAAACGTGCACCTGTGAGGCCTTTGCCCACAATAACACCTAAATAGGCTGCCGTATCGTCGGTTTTCCCAAATACTGGATTATTCATGAACCGCCGAATTGTTAATAAGCTTTTTTTCGATCGTGTATTTAAAATAATGGGTGACGTTATAGTCTGACCTTATGACCCCATCCGAGACGGAATAACGAACGTTCTTATTAGCAAAACGAGAATTGTCTCGGAAATCTATGATAACATGACATTATACGAACGTTTTTTACAATAAATATAAATCCGGACAATTTATTTTACATAGTTTTGCAAAATTTTACGCCAAAATTAGTCTGAAAGAACAAGAGTTGGTTGTGTTCTCTATAAGAACTAAAATATTATTAAAATTGTCTGCTTTTTTATTATTAGACTACCCTCCTGTAGGCGTAGTTTGACCACTGTAGACAAGGGTTTTGTCGACGGAAGAATATACAAAATGACAAAAACACAATGACAATAGGTATGTCATTTTGTCTATTCTTCAGTCGACAAATCCCTTGTCTACGATGGACAAGGTACGCTTGCTGTTTCATGTTTGCCATTACAACGTTGCAGGCGTCACAGCTATCGGTACCGTTGACCAATACCAGCGACGCTATCGGTACTAAGCGGGTATCGCATGGGACGCGGCAAAAGAAGCGCGGTAGGACGTAACGACAAACTCGAAAAAGACGGGTAGGTAGATAGATGCGTCTTCAAAGCTCAATCATAATTATAGTTACTGATTTATTTAGTTACCATTATAATGCTATAACAATGTTAAGCCTCGTATTCACTAGGGGTCAAATGTCCCGCGACACGTGTCGCTAGAGACGTTGGGCGAAGTCGGGTACCATCGGGCGATGTCGACCAATGTCGCCAGATATCCCTCGCGCGATATTTTTTGTTGGACCGGTAAAGATCTATTAATTGCAGCACTACATCGTTTGTCCATATTGTTGAGCAATACACGTCAACACTACTTTTGACCCTCATCTAAAGTGACACGCCGACAAGGGACAAGTCGCGCGATGTTGCCAGATATGACGTGCAACGTCGCCCGACGTCGCTAGACTTCGCCTGACATCAGCAAAATTAACGGCAAATCTTTCAGTAGGTAATTAAGAAAATATAACATGAAACATGTCTTAGTTGAACTTTGTCAGTTCAAAGTTTAGCGATTCACTATGTAAATGTTAGCTATAAATTCTTAATTGATAGCTAGGTATATTTAGTCTAATCACATAGATACAGTCAAGTCTAAATCGTTTATACTAGAGGTGACATTTTGTTTTAAACCAGTTCGGATTCCATATTTAAAACGTCATGATAAATGGTTGCTTCTCCTGTATTTCATGTAGATAATAATCAAAACGCTAAAAATTCAATGCTGTTCGTTGATAAGCGCATTTGAGAACGGCTGGGCTAATTTGGCAATAAAAAAAAAGTTCTTTATGTATACGGAAAGAAAAATTGGAAGTTACCCGAAAAATTGGCAAACTCGGGAAAAACTGAAAGTTATTTTTTCTATGGGATTTTTGTATGATAGACGAAATCTGTCGGGTCAGCTAGTATGTAATAAAATCTTCCTTTAACCAATAAAAATGCATCTAGATAATTAATATAAAAACGGATAGAGCTCACTTAGCGTCAAGTTTCATGGAAAAGGTAAACCAAGTCAATTAGGCAATATAATCGTAAACGCATAGAAAAGTCAGTGAAGGTTTGACATAAGATATCGAAAAGTGACGTAACTTTTGCTATCGAACAATGTGAATCCCATGATGTAAACATTTTATTGAATTTTCTATGCGGAACGGTTGAAGAGAATGACGCGACGCTGCTAAGTAAGACTTTCAGGGATTGCATTGCATAGGTCATGCTATTTGCCACCTTTTAGAAAGAGGTCCGCTTGTAGTGTTGTCTATGGTTTGCCTATTTCTAAACTTTATGCGTAATTGCGTATTTATCTACGGATCACGTGTTGAAAAGTTCAACAACTAGCTATAGCCAATGAGAAGATTATTAAGATTTTAACGTTGACACCTTGTGACTACAAATTAATACGTATTAATGATGTAAATATGATAATCTTTGCAGCTTAGTACTGCGATTAGATCCAAATGATATTTAGATGATAATTAGTCTAACTGTAATGGTCAATTAATTCTATTTGTCTATACATCTGCGTAAAAAAAGTGCGATTTTATTAAAATGATTTTCTAAGTAGCAAAGTCTATTATTACTTTATTTATTGCCTAAATTTATTAAATAGGTAGATAATTTTAATAAATATTCGTGTTTATTTGTCTGTTGTGTTTATTTGTGTGTTGTTTGGGATATTACTGTTTTTAATTGTAATCGACCTTTTTTCTTACACACGAATTTTAATTCGTATTACCTACTGCATTTATGAATTCTTATTACAAAATAAAAACAATGACGGACAATGTTATATTTTTTAGACAAAGGGACACAGAATACATGATTCAAAAGTTCGATTTAGGTAATTTATTTGTATTTAACATTATCATAATTATGTAAACATCATTATATCAATAAAATATCAATGACTAATGTGTTATTTCAATTTAGATACCATCACATGTTTTGATCGACGTATTCAAGTACCTACTACTTACCTATTATTAAAATTGATTTGTCATCTTGATGGAAAACTGATAAAACTAATAATACGGAAGAACAATAGTTAACAAGAATAATAATAAATAATTTTAAAGGAAGTTAAATCTTTTAAATAATTATAAGAAACTGCCGACTAAAATAGTATTGATTTATCTCGTTACCGTAATCAAGTACCTAAAGGGCAACAGAGCTTGTTAAATAAATAATTGTACTTATGGAACCGTGCAACTAAATTCTGAACCTGTTTATTTATTTCTATTGGACTGCTGTAGATGGTCCTAGGGGACCGTTTCTACGTAACCGGGCAGTTATTGGCGAGACCTGAAGGGTCTCCAGCCAAGGGGGGGGAAGTAAAATACTTAACCTAAGCTAACTACTTGTACTACACTAACATCACGACTACCTGCAACAACAGCACTAGGGGCGACCCCTAGTAGGAGTCGGACCTCGGCTTAGGGCGTTGCTAGCGGGGGCTTGGGCGGGGGGAGAGACAGCTTGATGATGGCTGAATTATCTGATATCGTTTACGTTTTTTCGATAGCAGTCTCCAGGCTACAATTTACGAAATGACCGCTATGTCAGGACTCATTTTTCGTTGAACAGAGTATAGTGTTGTAAATGTGCCTATTTGAAGAAAACTTTGAATTTAATCGGCCTCTCCCAAGGTAAAATTATTATAAGGAAATTATTATTTGTTTTCAAAGTGATGTGGATTGATCCTATCGCCACTCTTAATTGACAAAACCAAGCTATTATCCTTTAACTACTAACAGAAGAATAGAAACCTCGAATAGCAATCAAATTAAAAAAAATGGTTTTTAAAAAAAAAATCTTTTTTATTTTCATAACCTAAAAACATCAAGCCAAGCCTAACCTAAAAAGATAATTATTGTAATAGAGTTCGGCTATTTAAGCTTTATTAATCTAATTAAAAATCGATTCTGCTATACTCGGACCAGTTATTTTTTATTAAAGAAGCAGAAATGCCTCATTCATTAAAATATGGTATTCATGATTTATAAAAATAATATTACGAAATTATTAATAAGTCAGCGCCACAAAGAGTTTGACGTGACCTCCGACCTTACCGACAAAACATATCGTAATCGGATTGCGTACACTATAATTTTGTCGATCAAGATATCAAATCACAAAATGTAACGTTATAGAATGTAGTTCTAATACTGTATACATAAGAGATTATTAAAGGCCAATTTATTATATAACAAGGTTTTTGCAGTAAAAAATTTGCATGACTAAATTATTTATAGTCCTATTATTTTTGTAATGTTTAAAAACCGCCTTATATTATTCAAAAGAATTTATAAAAAATCGAAAAGATTACATTCTCTTTAATATTGTCGTCATTTAACAAGCAATATTCCAAACTTATTTACGACTTTACATCGATATAACATACGAGCTTAAACATTTAAAAAACATAGAGATACGTGGTGGCATTAGAGAACCGGTACTATTAACATAATCGATTATGTCGATTATAAAGTAATATGTAATCGATGGATGCGCACTGCACGTGACATCTCTATGACACTGCACGTGTACACAGATAACTAATAATGGAAAAATATTGTTCGGTAATGTCGCTACTGTTTTCTGATTTATTATAATAAGAATGATTTACTAGATAAATAATTTTATGAGGAGTAAACATGTTTACGAGTACAGGAGCGCATGTAATGAATGACATGTTATGAAATGTCTCATCTTGATTTATGTTGTCTTTCATAAACATAATGGGAAATCAAAAGAATCCTTGTCTAATCGTGATTACGAATATTAAATTAAGAGCTAATCTATTCGAATCAAGTTTCAGTCGACTACTATTCGCAAAATCGCCTCTGTTTAAAAATGAAACGTATTAGGTACAAGCCAATTTAAGATATCCTAGACCTTCCCGATTTTATATGATAATTTTAATTGTTCTTATTTCAAGATGTCAATTCGTTGCCATAAAGCTAGGTCTACACATGTTCAGTTCTTTGAGCTGGTAGTTACTTACCATAATCTCCTAAATGGTCATGTTCTGTGTCTCCAGGGTCTCGCTTGATGATAATATGTTGGGCACCATTCAGCGCCATTGCTAACCTCTCTTGATCTTCCTTTTTTCTTTTCACTGAAATATGTTTACAGAAAATATATACCTACTATCTAATTATTAGAGTTAATTTAAATATATTACTAGGAATATGATCATACAACGGCTTTAACCATGTTACTGCGACACATACACCCATATAGATAAACACTTCGTTTGATATAACTACTAGTGATGTTCCGACTAGTCGGTAAAGCCGACTATCCGGCCACTTTCGTAGTCGGCGACTATTCGGCAAAGAGCGCCGACTATCCGGCTTCTTACTTTGTAAGTATTTCTCAATATAATGTATAGGTGGAATTAAATAAAAAAAAAAGAAACAATGCGAAGTAAACAAAACATGTTTCGACACGCTCGCAGGCGGAGGTTGTGATTTGCGCGCGAATAAGCTGTAAACGAAGCCTCACGGAAATTGTCGAATACCCCCGAAACCGTGATCGGGTAGTCGGCTAGTCGACCAAAGTTATGACTTTGGCCGACTAGCCGACTACCCGATCACGTCGGCACATCTCTAATAAATACCTACCCATCCTAACCTAGGAGAGTAGGATTTCTACATTAACGGAGGATAGGTTCCTAGCCATATTCTCTACATAGGCAGCATTTATTAATTTATATGTATTATGTATAGGCACTCAAATTATTGTATCTTGTAAGTAGTATAGTCAACTTACCTAACGGCAATCCAGTGTCGATCGAGACCATATCAGCCATGCTGGAGGGGTCCATGAACATCTCGTCGTCTTGAGCAGCGGACGTCATTGAGTCCGGTATCGGGCGGATCACCAGGTCGTGACCGATTGAGCCCTCCTGTTGACCAGAATATTAACGTTACTTTATTCGTCTACAAGTCTCTTCCTTCTAGCCTTTTCCCAACTATGTAAGTAGGTTCAGCTTTCAGAATCTTGAGTACCAGTATTTTACACGGAGCGACTGCCCTCAGACTTCCGTAACCCAGTTGCTTGTGCTTCTGGCTTCTGACTACCCTTAACGACTGTCATGAGTACAATGCGGCCGACGTATCTTGGCGAGTCTGAAGTTAGTTGTTTGGCTGCGCAATGAATCTTTTAGAAACGAAATTGTCTACTGCGCAGCTAATTAGCTAACTTCAGTCTCGCCAAGATACCCGGTGTCGACGGTTTAACGTAGTCTCCGAGGCACAGAGGAGCCTCGATGTGTAATAAACGGTCACCCATCCAGGGAATGACCTCGGCAAGCGCTGCTTAACCTCGTAAATCATATGATCGGTGTGATTTCTAATTAGCCACGAGCCCCGACGCTAATAGTTTTCTATAAGTAGCACAGTAAATACCAAAATATATAAAATTTTTAGCTAACTTAATTTTGCTGTAGAGGGCAAAGGACAATTTAATCAAATGAAATTCCTGTTAATTTTTATTTTTATGTCTATGTTAAAATATGAGATAAACTTGTCCGACGGGCCTTATATGTGTTGACGAAATTATATTTCAAACTAAACAAACCAGAAGAACAAATATTGCTCTAAAGAAACACATGGTTACATTAACAACACTGTTTCTTGAGGAAAACAGCAGTACCTACCAAACGTGTAATCAAAAAGTTTACGATTAAAACATTGTTGCACAAAACGCACTTTACGATGCATATTTTACGGTACTTATACTCATGAAACTTGGTGAAGAACGTCTTTAATCAGATGCATTAAGTAATTAAATTATGAAATTAAAATGCATAAGAAGTAACGTTATTTACTTATATCGGTTCTGCTTTTTATGGTTTTATATTAAAACTCCAAGAAACGGTAGTAGCGCTGGCCACATTAAATGATTGCAGGAAAAAGAAAAAAAAAACCTTAAAAAATGTTTTCCCAACATTAACAAAGCAAAAAACTTAATTAGATGGTAATTGTCTAATGGAAGTCATACAAATCAATCGTTTAAACTAGACAGTTTTATACCTTAACACTTATCATCAAGTGTTTAGCTGTCACTACTTTATGCATCATTAAGACCTGTGATGAATATGATAAAGTTGCTAATTAATTACAAAAAACCTGATATACTAATTAACTAGTTTTTGCTTATGGCTTCGCTCGTTTGAATTGAGTCAGGAGCCATTATGTTATCCTTAATACAGTCAGATGACAATTAAGACCAAACATAACATATAATTCACATTACTTTATGTTTTAAGATGGCAATTTGGACCTGTGTAACATAATTCGAGCTTTTTGTAGAGCTTTTGGATTTTGACAGCTTTTGTGTAGAAATTCTGTCAAAATTATTCATCAGACTAAAGTTATACGATGTTGGTAAACGACGTTGGTTTGGCCGTAAAAGCTGTCAAACTATAGTTTTAGAAACAATTATTTCCACGATTTCTTAAAATTAAAAGAAATCGTGAATTCTTAACATTTCCTAAAAACGTATTAATTTTAAAAAGTGCAAAAATTATTCTAAAGATTGTATTTTCAACCGGTCCCTAAACTTATAAAAGGCATGAAGCCTACTTAAAAACCTCACAGCTTATATTCTCGTTCACACCTACGTCGTACTTCGAGCTGGCTGTTGAGCAATCGACCTTAGTCTTGTTTGTAACGCCATTGTGTCTATGGTCTCACAGTGCGGCTAGATGTACACATTTTATAACAGTAAAATCGGTTTTGGTTAGTATGATATCGGTTATTTTGAGACCAATAAACTGAAAACCTAAACATGGCAACTTAGGGGGTATTTTAGAAGTTTAGTGTATTAGAGCCTCCACGTGTGACGAAGTGACGATACTTAAGTACGTCCGGCGCACCCTGGACATTCAACATTCAGCCTCGCTGCTAACCTTGCTGACTGGATTATTTTTCACCACAGCATTATTCTTGTATAGCTCGTGCCGACACAAGAGAAGAAGAATATCTTACAATATTCAGCTTCTTCTCTCGTGAAATTCACCAAGTATCCAACGTTTTGTGAATTTGCACCTAAGGAGTGATTTTTTGATAGTTTTTTTATCCCTTATAGCTTATGCCCGCAGCTTCGCTTGCGTGAAATTTTGAACCCGTTAAGTGACGATTTTCCATACAATTTTTCATCCCCTATTTGACCCTCTTAGGGGTTGAATTTCCAAAAATCCTTTCTTAGTACACGTCTACTAACTATAAACTATCTTCCTGTCAAATTTCATCTTCATACGTCTAACGGTTTTCGATATTTCGTGATGAGTGAGTGAGTGACCTTTCGCTTTTATATATTTAGATTAATTGATTAATTTTTATATTAGCTATTAAGGTAATTCGGTAGTTGTGATCACCCCTCTGTTAAAAGTTTTTTCTTTTTTCTACCAAAACAGTCGCTAATCGACCTTGAAAACATCAAAAGCTAAACAACAAAATCGGTCCGACAATTTCCGAAGCCAGTACGTACGCCATTTATTATTAGTATGCAAATATACTCAAACACGTGAATAGTCACTTCCTTTCTCAATATAGTAATTTTCCTGTGTATAAATCTAGTGATGTAGACGTGTTTTATAACCACGCCCCATAGTAACTTAGTTTCTTCATAATCATTTACTAGTCACGTCTCTAGTATGCTCTTAGTTTATGGTTAGCGCGCATTGACATTGGGACGTGTCCGAAATCCCGAAAAAGTCACATCCTGTTGAATGTGTGACGTTTTATGCTAATTGCGCCAAATATTAATCTTTGGATCTTGTAATGGCTTAAGCTGAGTATTCCTCATACTCCATAGCTCCGTATAAGAATCGAGCTAAACTGATCAAAATAAACAAACGTCTGTCTAAACGTTGTATATCAAGACTGAGGCAAAGGTGTCTGTCCACTCATTCAGCCACTGAAAGGGTACGACCCTACCGAAATTCAAATACATCCCAGCTGTAGTAGGTAAAAGAAGTTTTCAACATAAACCTGGCTAAAACTCTGCAGCCACGCTAGTGACCACAAGACCAGCAAGGCGATCCTTTCTACGTAGTTATAAATCTATCAATAGACAATTAAGTATGCGTGAACTTTGACTTTTGTGTAGAGCAGCCATAACGTATGTGACGTTGTATGCAAATGGCGCCAAAATATTACAACAGCTGATACAATTAATAATAAATTCATTCTTGACACGCATCGTTTAACAATTGTGTTAAGGCCCTTTAATTAAGTTGGCCGGTTCGCTGCCTTAATTTTGTACTGTGTATAACTTAATAAAATTATACTTGGTTGCCAATAAGTAATTATAGTATCGGGACATTTGAAACTGCCTGTACCTACTGTGGTAGATTACAAATATGTGTTCCAATTTTGAATAATTGAATTCATAAGTGGCGGCCATACTACCAGTATGCAATTGATTCTCTATGACACTATTATAATCGATTAAAATATCGGATATCACTTGTATGATTTTATAAAGAAAAATCAACGTAAAATATTTTATAAATTAATCATTAATATTCGGAAATTAACTATACGTAGCTGGATTAGGTAAGTTTATTCAAACATTACTATAATAACGTAAATTAAAAAATGTATGTGAAAACTCACCACAACCAGCTTGCCATGTTTGGGGTGTCTCCTGATGAGGAGCGCGGCACCGTTCTCCTCATCTTGGTATAAGTCACCCACGTCCTCTTCATCCTCCTATGGACAAATAACATAGACATTAAATAAAAAACAATATACTTTATGCCTACAAAATATTTTCGAAGGTTTAACAAGGTTCCCTTTTTACCTAAAAGATAAAAAAATATTATATTCGCAGAAGGTTGGCTGTTCATAACCCTGCTCCTTTTTGTCTTTCAAGGCAACACTCATTAGTAGGATACGCTAAGGTCACCTCTAAAACTCATCAACATACAACATTAGAAGGAAAAACTTACAATTTAGTGACAAAACCGCAAATGCATCTAGCAAGTACGTGAAATAGCGTGGGAATATAAGAATCGTGATCTGAATGCCCGCGGAGGCTGGGCATGATATATTTATTTACTTATCTAGCTCTGCGTATGAGCCTACTCCAAAACATGCGTTGGAACATCGTGTTTCTTGTTTAAAACAAAGGTTTCACTTTTTAGGATTCCGTACCCAAAGGGTAAAACGGGACCCTATTAATAAGACTCCGCTGTCCGTCCGTCTGTCACCAGGCTGTATCTCATGAACTGTGACAGTTAGACAGTTGAAATTTTCACAGATGATGTATTTCTGTTACCGCTATAACAACAAATACTAAAAAAAAAACAGAAAAAATAAATATTTAAGGAGGTTCCATACAACAAACGTGATTTTTTTGCCGTTTTTATAGATAATGGTACGGAACCCGGGCCTTCGTGCGCGAGTCCGACTCGCACTTGGCCGGTTTTTCTTATTATTTTTTTAAATTTTCTTCTTTTATTGCCTTGCCTTTATGATGAAACCTTAGCCAAATGTCAAGGGTCCGCTCTAAACCAAAGTGCCAATAATACTAAAAAAAGTTGCCTGACCGCAAAAGAACTGTCAGTTTTGACAAACTGTCAAAATGATTGGATTTATTTTTGTTGTCAAATATTTTCACAGTTTTTGTAAACCAAAACTGACTGAACGGTTCGGCTACGGTTCGGTTGCGATTGATCAACGTTTCTGATAGTAGAATTGTTTCCCAGACATTGAACTAAAGGCTCATATACACGGAGATAGTTTCTCGAAGCGAGTCTCGTGCTATCTCTGTTTTCATCGTAGAGAAAGACAAAGACAGTACGAGTCTCGCTTCGAGAAATTATCATCGTGTAAATCAGCCTTAATGAAGAATGTATTCCTAATATTGTAGCTAAAATCTTCAGCCAAATGCAAGTTTGTTTTTATTAATAGCCAGCAGTTTATCATCGTCGACCATTCCCACGATTTCTGATCCGATTTCAAAAGGCACAACATTTTCCAGATTTATTTAATCTTCAAAAATAAAGTTCTATTCCGGACTTGTGCGATAGTTCTTTCAATTTGTGTCAAATGGCAAAAGAAACTGAATACCTATGTAGCAGTTTGCATCATTCTTTTACCTTCATCAGCCTAGTCATACATGCTAATTTATTATTGCCAGACCAACAGACGGACGCACAAAATAAATATCACAATATAAGGAAATTCCCAACAGTGACCGAGAGATACATAACGTCATTCTTAGAAATGAACCTTCATAAGATTTACATGTAACTTGGGTAGGTACTGTCACGAAGTAAATATATGAACCTCTTCCTATATAATAAAAAAGCGAGGTTTTTTAAACGTAGTAAGTAACCTAACTTGAAACTAATCTGTATACGTAGTTTCTTTTGAATTTAAAACTGAAATATTTTACAAATGGACCGTTCGCATTTTCCCAAGGTACATTTTCTTGTTGTATATGGAAACCTATTATTAGCCATACAATACTGTACTATACATATTTTGTAATTTATTTTATGTATCGCTGTTGGTTTTCTAAATAAAATAAATAGAAAATACAAAAAAAGTGTCCTGAATTGAGCTGGCTAAGACTAGTCCATCCCCTGACTTTGACAATAACATTTTATTAGAAAGAATTGCTCTTTGTAATAAAAGGTTCTAGACAGCCCATATTCCAAGACCTAAGCATCTCGAACAGACTCTCCACAACATGTGTCCGCAGGGTACTCGAATTCTTCGGACACGTTGCAAGAAAGCGAGGTGATATCCTTGAGAAACTGCTAGTTATAGGCAAGGTGGAAGGAAAGAGACCTAGGAGACGAAATCCTATGCATTGACCCGACCAGATTCGCTCGACACTGGACTTTGCTTCATTCTACCAAGCGAAGTAAACAGACGTGCATTGTACTTTTAACTAAGGTCCGTTTTTTAATCTGTGAAATAATATTGACATACACAAATGTCAAAATTGTAAATATTAGGAACATTATTTTCAAATTTGACTTTTCGTACCTGACAATTTCAGTCTCAGGGATTAAAAAACGAACTTTGATGTTCAATCTTCAGGAACTTCTCAAGTATAACAAGAACTTCAGATTCGTTTTTGTTCCTTTTTAGGAATTTCCCAGGATTTAAATATAAGCTGTACCCAGGTTATCCCCAACGACGGCAACATTCAAAGCTACGAATCGTGCAAAGATTAAAACATACATATAATTATGTAGTGATGGCGCGCTAGGCGCTCGCTATTAAAATGTAGGCGCTCGGTAAGGTTTGTTTTTATTTGACTGTTTTCTATGGTCCTCGTGAACCGTTCCTACGTAAACGGGCAGTTATTGGCGAAACCTGAAGGGTTTCCAGCTAATGGTGGGGAATTAAAATACTTAACCTAAGCTAACTACTTATACCACACCAACATCATGACTACTAGCAACAACAGCACTAAGGGCGACCCCTAGTGGGACTCAGACCGCGGGATTGGTTGCTCGAAGGGGGTTATAGGGTCGACAGCTTGGTGAGGGTTGAATTATCGGTGTGACTACGGAGTCTGATGAGCCGACCGGCTCTACGCTCGATAAAATTTCGTGTCGAAAATGTATGCACCAAGTACATCAAGCAAAACTGACATTATCATGGCGCAGCCAATCTAAACACCTTCGAGATTTAATGCAATTGTATTCTCTGTTGCTCCTAATCTCTGAATTAACATTAAAATTGTATTAATTTACACTTCCCTTAATTCTACGACTACGTATACAATTAGTTGCGTTTCAAACAATCCTAGCGTATCTTTTGTTCCACATTGTTTGCCTCACGCACGCGTCCGTCACGGATTCACCTTACTACGCGAATTAGTGGACAAGGAAGTATTTTACTAAGACAACCTTTTTAATGAACTTCGGGTATGATCGTGTCTTTTCGGGTGTTTTCGGGCGGCAACCCCTAACTGTCAGTGTCATGGCCTTCTTGCTCAGTGCATGCACGAGGGTAAATGCGTTTTGTGCCTACATCGTTTCATCGCTTGTACAAGGTTACTGTTTGAAGTGCTAAAGTTGAATCGTATGCGCTGTTTCCTTAGAGCGTTTGTCCACCGCCACCGTCACCGAGAAACGAGATTATTCCGGACCGAGTTTGGAACGACGTGACGGCGATCGTGTGTCCACCGCGACCGATCTCGGTGGTTCCCAACATAAGACAAAAATCCGTGCACCGGCGCCGTCAATCTCGGATGTAGTGGACAAGAGCAGACGCGTTTTGTATTGCCGTCATTTCGGTCCGTCACAATCTCGGCGGAGTTCTAGCGGTAGCGCCAAACTACTCACAATCTCGGTGGCTGAGATGACGGCGCTCGGATGACGGACGTGCGGTGGACATGCAATCATAGTAATGTATGTATCGCTACTTCGGCAACGTCATCTCGTTCTCGGTGACGGTGGTTTCTCGGTAACGTTTGAAATCCGAACTACACAGCAAATGTCAGTTTGCGTCGCTTAGATACTTCGAATAAAGAATCTGAATGAGAACAATAAAGACTGCCTCGTTGGTGTAATGGTGTAATGGTAGCAAGAGCGACTGCTAAGCGTGAGGTCCTAGGTTTGAGGCATGGGAATTTCTCAGTAGCAGCCCAGAGTCTGGATTTGTGCCCGGTTGATGGCAATAGGCTCGCCCCCTATTACATGGGACTTAAACATAACGGCGATATGAGGGTGTACTATACACCTCTGCCAATCCTTGGGGGATTAGGTGATGTTATGTTATGTTAGATACTTCGAAATCACTCGTATCGATATTAAGAGGGCCCTTCCCGGTCCGTCTATCGTCAACGCGAGCATGGTTGAAAAGCCTGTTGTTTTATCCAGCGTAATGTCAGAAAAAGAGGCAAAGCGGAAAAGAGAGAGATAGCGCCTGAGCGCTCGGTTAGCATTCAGTATCTTCCGTCGCGGGCGGTACGAACGAAAAATAATGTGCGGAATTTTCATAAAACTTGTTCCAAGAAATACGTGTTTTTCAGTAAGCCTTACAAGTTTGTAAAATAATAATTGTTTGTCATTTAGAATCTCCATTACATTTGCGAGGTTTCTATGAAAATATTTACTCTACTTTTACAATTTATGAGTACATTATGAACGGCCAAAGTTCAGGTAATATTTGTGCAAAAAAAGCAGATTTTTGGAGACTTATACTGAATTTGATTCTCCAAATTTAGAATTTTTGTTTTCATAGAAACCTAGATATAGTGCACAAAATACCTATTAGTTTAAAAGTTTCAAAGAAAGGTCTATTACAACGCCATAATCACGTACGAGGTACGAGCGTTTGTATGAAAAGTAAGACGGGTTGGCCGCTCTTAAGTTTATGATTTACAAAAACAAACACAGCCTATCTTTAAAATACCAATATAAAGGATAGATTTTCTCAATAACACATTTATTAATAATTATAATTTGCAACGAGGCCGTAATATGCAAAGTATTATTAATAATATAAACATATGAAGACATAAATATGAGTATGCTTCCGTGGTCCATCTCGTGTGATGGATATCTTCTCACGATTGTACACATAATCAAGAATTTTATATTATACGACTGTTTGTCACGCAGTCACGCTGGTATTTTTGAGTTATTTTCACGATCTAGGTATAAAACGGAAATGTAAGTAAGGAAATAGTTATTAATATGACATTTGTTGATAAAATAATAGTCATGTTGTTCTTCGTGGCAGGTCCTTTATGAATGATTTCCGCAACCTATACGCCAACCAGTTTACGTATTGTGATGTTATCAGTGAACAAACTGAGATGGGATCAGAAATTGATTATTATTTGTGTTAACGGTAAAGGAAAATATCGTGAGGCAACGTGTTAACATGAGAGTGCCAACCCTGACCGGGCTAACTTTGTCGATGCATTATATCTTGTGCCGAGACGAGATGAGCCATACATTATGTCGTCTCGACACGAGATTATTTGACGACAAAATTATCTCGCGCTACGCATGTTAGACTAGCTAGGCAGCGTGGTGGACTCATGCCTAATACCTTCTTATTCTGAGCAGTGAGACAGAAATGGATAGATTTTGCTTATTATGTTTATATGTAGTGAACAAGTGGATGCTTACTTCTATTTAGATGCTTGCTTTCTACCTATTTTATGTGGTTATCCTGTGTCTTACGGACCTATTGATTAAAATGATTTGTACTGCAGATGCATGTTAGAACTGTGACCATTCAATGCATGAGCCGAGTTGCCGTTTCTTATTTTCATTAATTTTAAAGTGGTTTTAAATAAATCCCCATAATTAATAGATGTTGTTAGATCTTTGTAATTTGCGATGTTTTAATAAGGAAGTAACTTACTGTTTGTTTCACGGTATTGTGTGCGTAGTTGTTTGCCATTATAACCTCTAAACAATTATCCATTCTGTATGCTGATATGGTAATAAAAGGAATGCAGCAGATGCTTCCTCTTATGTTTATAATTTGCGTGATTTGTAGATAAATACAAATGTACACTATGACGACTCGTTTCGATATTTTTTGGAACAGTTTTTTTACGCTGATTCAACAGTCCAGCTGTTACGGACGCGACCTTGTCGTTGCCGGTGACTTGGACGTATATTGTTTGATTTCATTCATGTTTGAAAGTTTTTACGAACTTTGTCGCTGTTACATCATACAGAGACTGATGACCAGAGACGCTGTGTGGCGGCGACGCGGACGCACAGATAACTAGCTAGATCTAAGTTATATGGTCTATTTTACATGACGAACGACTTTGGAGACAACCAAACGAACAAAGGAAGAGTACAAGAGAGTCTAGTTTTCAAGTTAATCGGTTTGATCTCTAGTGAAGTTGCCCAGTTTTGGTCGCCTCCGACCGGGACGCACACGACCAAGTTGCTAGCGTTTAGGTTGATAGGACTTAGATTAATTTAGGCAGGTATTAACCAACATTAATTCTCTGGTTAAACAAGCGTTTACTAGAACAAATGTATGATCAGGGAAACGAATTGTTTAGGAAATTAAGACACTATGCAACTTTGCCATTTTTATACCCATTCCACACGATTCACAACGAATGACAATAGTGATTTTAATATACGGATAAGTTGGCGGTCGATTCGTTTAAACGGTTGTTTAACCAGATAATGAAATAGGTGAACGCCAGCCTTAGTGTTCTTATAAAATTGTTCGTCTAAAAACTATGTAGGTATGCTATTTATTAACGTAATCAGCTCATTACTGTCCCACTGCTGGGCACGGCCCTCTTCTTAGAATAAAAATGGTT
The DNA here is from genome assembly GCA_905220435.1 of Amphipyra tragopoginis. NCBI lineage: Eukaryota > Metazoa > Arthropoda > Insecta > Lepidoptera > Noctuidae > Amphipyra > Amphipyra tragopoginis. The sequence continues at coordinate 12,684,545 of HG992011.1, forward strand.
TAAGCCCTTAGTCTACCACGCTAGCCTGGTGCGGGTTGGCGAACTACACACAACATTGAAAACTTCGTGGAGCACTCTCAAGTGTGCAGCTTTCGTCACGATGTTTTCCTTCACCGTTAACGTAAAGGCCACCATTCACACGCACGCCCATCCGCCGGATTTGTCGCTGGCGACAAGTCCGCGGACAAATCTGCGTGTGAATGTGGTTCGCGGCACGGCATGCGACTCGCGGATAAGTCCGGCACTCGCCGTCTGAAGACTCTAGCGCCGCGCCGGACAAATCCGTGCATGTGTGTGCGATGACTGATTTGTCCACGGATTCGTGTAGTGAATGTGGGCTTAAGTGATAATCAAAGTTATCCGCTCATGAATTCAAAAAGTCAGAGGTGTGAGCCAGGGTTGAACTCGGACCCTCCAATTACCTAGTATGTAGTACCTAGTATTAAATATTCTTACGGTAATAACAATAGAATAGGAATAAGGAATGTATTATTATATAATAATTGATAAGATCTTTGCTTAGAATGAATTACATCATGTCCATTATACTTAGAGTAATGTTAGAGGCTACTCATATTACAGGTACGTGAACTATAATGATACAATAGTAGGGGCTTGAAAATCACGACTTTTCATCAATGAGTTATACGTGTATACCATACACATCAATTTTCACTAAGTAATTACATAAAACATACATTAAATCACGCCTTTTTCACGTGGTAGGCGGGAGCTATAGAACGCCACATGCTCCTTTCGCTTCGTCCACGTCCATACATCTTGTCAAAGACACCTGTCCTTTTTGAAGAACATTACCAATAATACCGATGTATGTCTTTCTAGGGCGTCTTCTAAAAGATTATCCGGTCAGACCCGCTACCAACCTTGCTGACTGGCTGATCTTTTCACCACGGCATGTGTTATTCTCGTATAGTTCGTGAGAAGATCACGCTGTTTACAGAGAAGAATTGAAAAAGTACTTTAGCCGCTCGCAATTTTAGTAAGTACTAAGTTTAAAACGCACTAGCGGCTGGCCGCGATGTGGCGTGCCGTTTGCGGCAGGCCGCACATCGATTTTTACATGAAACCGCATGATATCGACGCACTGATTTGCGGCCAGTCGTCAACCGCTCCGGTTGTTCTGGGGCTGCGGCGCGGCACACCACATTGCGGCTGATCGCTAGTGCGTTTTAAGCCCTAGTTTTGTGGCTCTGTCTTATTATCCAGTGAGAGAAAATAACACTTTAATTATACATACAATAATTGGTTTAGATTTGGGTCAGGTTAGGCAGATATACAATTATCACTTCCAAAACGCTACTTGAAGTCACGTCTGGCATAAATATTTAGAATTAAAAGTCGATTGAATTGTTAAAATTGTAACAAATACATACTTAATTTATCCAAATTGGCATTGTCCATTTAGTGTAGGCCGTAAAGTATAACCAAAACTTTTGAATAAAACATTCGTATAAAAGGAATAAATTCTTCCAATGATCAACAAATAATACCTACGGTGGCTACATCAATTCTGTCAGTTTATTATTCTAACGACACAATTGTAAGGCAATTACTTTTAGTACCAGCTCATACTTATTGATTGCCAATTGTTTTAGCTTGTGACCTTGGTGACAGGTATTCTGTACCATAGGTAAGTAGTAGCAGTAGTAAAGTTACGTTGCCCCAAAGTTTTTTTTACTTATTATAAGAGAATATTATGGAGGATAAGCTTCAGATCTCGTTCTTTTATTTAATAACTCAATGCTATCAAAAATTAGAATAACCCAGCGTAGACACTCCTGTTTTTGGTAGAAATTGAACTACAGTGTGTGTAGAGCAGTGCGCTTGCTTTCAATGTAGGAGGGTCTGAGATCGAATCCAATTAGCCTAACATGCGCAACGCGAGATAATTTTGTCTAAGAATTATCTCGTGCCGAGACGGGATAATGCATGGCTTGTCTCGTCTCGAGATCATGCATCGACAAAATTATCTCGCGCTACGCGTGAAAGCTCGTAGACGCACTTCTGACTTTTCGAATGTATGATCACTTGTGTTAACGGTGAAGGAAATGATTGTGAAGAATCCTGAAAGGGCCCTAAAGAAGTTCTGGATGGTGTGTGTAGTCCACTAACCTGCACCAGGCCAGCGTGGTAGACTAAGGCATACACCCTGCTCATTTTGAGAATAGGCTCGTGCCCAGCAATGGGACAGTAATAGGCTAATTGTATACATATGTACAGTACGGCGTAAAATAACTTTGCCGATCTGAAACCTCACTTGAAACAGGCCAAAGTTATTTGGCATGTATAAAATAATTTTGCCGATCTGAAACCTCACTTCAGACAGTCAAAGTTATTTGGCACGCATAAAATAACTTGCCGATATGAAACCTCACTTCAGACAGACAAAGTTATTTGGCACGCATAAAATAACTTTATCGCTCTGAAACCAGGCTTTCAGCTTTCTGTTCCTCGCTTCAGAGCGGCAAAGTTATTCTATTCATACTGGATGTATGCATACTGCAAAAAAATCAGTAGAAATAGTTGTAACAACATCACTTTACGTCAAATCTTCAATTAAAAGTCATTATTATGCTTGTTTCCCACGGTGCGTGACATCGCGCACCGCGACGCACCATGGGAAAAGCCTCGTCCGTGGTAACGCGGACGCGTGCGGAGCGGTGCGCCGTATCCACATCACGCACCCTCATAATATGACTTCCCACGGTGCGTGATTTTACAGATGATACCACGCACAGCAGGTGCGCGCTACCACGCACCGTGGGAAGCCAGCTTTATAGACAACACTGCTCATCACGCGGATCTGTGATCAAACAAGACCTGTCGACAACTAATGACAAGACAAAGAGCTTTAAACAACAATAAATCAAAAACTGAACAAACTCAAGAAAACCGTGAGATTAAAATTAAAAACAGTAAGTAATTTGCAAATAGGATGTACCTCGTAAACATGCTAATTGTTTATTGCAGTCATATTTATTACTACATTGCAATTATTATTAATAAGATGACGTCATTGTTATTATACCTATTTGTTTACCTTTTTTTTTTTTTTTTTTCTATTGGACTGCTGTAGGTCGTCCTAGGGGACGGTTTCTACGTAACCGGGCAGTTATTGGCGAGACCTGAAGGGTCTCCAGCCAATGGGGGGGAAGTAAAATACTTAACCTAAGCTAACTACTTGTACTACACTAACATCATGACTACCTGCAACAACAGCACTAAGGGCGACCCCTAGTGGGACTCGGACCTCGGCTTAGGGCGTTGCTGGCGTGGACATAGGGGGGGGAGACAGCTTGATGAGGGCTGAATTATCGGTGTGACTGCGGAGTCTGAAGAGACGACCGGCTCTACGACGGGAGAGCTCGGTGGATCGTGACCGGCGGCGGTGGGACGTCGCGACGGGCCTCGTCGGCGAGGACGGTATGCCGGACGGCGGCGGACGTTGTGTAGTGTGCTGGTCGATTTACTCGCCTCCTGGAGGAGGGTTATTTCGTCGTCGGGTTCTAAAAGTGTGTGCCTGGGACGGCGAACTTTACTTATGAGAGAGGGACTGTAGTCGGCCGCTGCGGCGACTAGGGGGTTCGGATGGCGGGGGGCATTGTCGAAGTAACGCTTGGAAATGCGTTTGAGGTATTGCCTGATGGTTGGCATTTTTAGATCGAGATGGAGTTGGACGTTACGCATGAACCACGGGGCAGCCGCGGCTCTGCGCAACACTCGATTCTGGAGGGTTTGGAAGGAATTGAAGCGACAAGGCTTAACGTGTGCGAACACGACGCTAGCGTAAGTCAAGATGGGGCGGATGCACGTCACGTAGATTCTCAGCTTATTTCTAAGTGACAATTTACTGCGCGCTCTAAGGATGGGGTGGAGGCGACCGACAGCGAAAGCGGCGCGAGCGCGCACCGCTTTGATATGGTCTCGGAAACTCAGATGGTGGTCGAGGATAACCCCCAGGTATTTGGCTTTCATCTCCCAAGGGATCTGTTTGCCGAACATGAGGACAGGACGGATGTGGGTGTGGGAATCACCGTGTCTCTCGAAAAGAACGGCTGCGCTCTTTTCGGGATTCACCTCTATTCTCCATTTCCGGAACCAGACCCCGAGGGTGTTGGCTGCGGTTTGAAGGGTTCGAGAGATGCTATCGAGACTCCTACCGGAATAGTAGATAGCCGTGTCGTCGGCGAAGAGAGCCAACTTGGCCAAGCCACGTTTGGGAATGTCGCTGGTGTACAGCGTGAACAGAAGGGGCGATAGCACGGAGCCCTGAGGGACGCCGGCGCAAATGGGGTGAGGGGACGAGAGGGTGCCTTCTAGGCGATAGCGGAAGGAACGATCCGACAGAAAGTCTCGAATGATGAGCACGAGACGGTCCGGCACGTTGAATTGGTACAGTTTGTATAATAAACCGTTGTGCCAGACCTTGTCGAAGGCTTTCGCTACGTCGAAGAAGAGCATGCCCGTTTTGTACGAGCGCATAAAACGGGAGCTAATGTGTTCGACTATGCGGTGCAATTGTCGAATGCAACAGTGCTGGGTTCGAAAACCGAACTGTTCGTCGGGGATGAGTTTACGGGAGTCAGCGAAATCTTTTAAACGGATATAAATGAGACGCTCATAGATTTTCCCAAATACATTGAGAAGGCTGATGGGGCGGTAACTAGTGGGCTCACTCTTGGGTTTGCCGGGTTTGGGGATACCGATAACGGTGGCTTGTTTCCAAGCTTGCGGAAAGATGTTATTACTCAGAGCGCCATTGAAGATGGCGGTCATGAGGACTATGAGCGGGGCGGAAAAGTGTTTGATCACCTTATTGGTGATACCGTCTGAGCCGGGGGCTTTCCTAGGTTTGAGATTCCTCACTATCGTGTGGACCTCGTCTACGGTGATGGGGGGTAAGGGATCGTCGGGGTCTTCATCGGGAGGGAGGGAGGCCCTAAGTTCGACCTCGCGATCCACCTTGGAAAGATGGACCGGGTCTGCGGGTTGGGTGCTGGGAGTACATTGGGCTTCTAGACTGTCGGCTAGACATTCGGACTTTTCGTCATCTTCAAAGGCCGGCCTTTGGTTCGGACGATTGAGAGGGGGAGTTGAAGCTACACAATCGGATTTTAGATTTCGTTGTAATTGCCAGAAGGCCAGATGGTATTTGTTTACCTTTTACGCACTTTATTATATAGGAAAAATATTTAAGATGAAACACTACTCTGCGGTTCTTTTGTTCTGTTTTGATATACATTGTCGTTATAAAGACAAAGAAAATATTTCTGTATCAATTATGTAAGTGTAATAAAAATATTTCAGACTTCTTGTTGTTGGTATGTCATGCATGTATGAGTTTGCGCCATTCAGGTAAATGTAATGGCGCAGACTCATATAATGACGCATATGTACGTGGTTCCCTCAGGACAATGGCAAAGAACAAAGGCTTAATTTTTTTGAGTTTAGTTAGTTATTTATGTTATAGGTAAATTGAGTGACGCAAGTGAGCAATGAGAACGAAGAGTATTTAAAAAAAAAAACGATTTGCCAATGTCCATTTCTCTTGTTACGAAATACGTTTAAAATAAGATATTTCATAAAATAGAGAAAATTATTGTTTCAAAATACAATATGATGTAACGTTGTACTGATGACGTATGTAATATATTCTAATATACATAAGATGTATCTATAATATATTCATACACAGACCAACACAAAATGCCACAGTAGTGTCAAAGCATGTCACAGTCACATCAAATCGCGCCAAACACGAAGTGTGTTTAAGGACGCGTTTGCAGAAAGCGTAGGTAAAAAGTATAATAACGATATGCGGACGACCAACACACACACAGCGTACCTTTATCTTCAAGTTAGGTCAAATCAAATGTTTGTGACTGTCGAGGGATCTATTTGACCGCTTATTTCTGCTGTCAAGCGACTCGAGTCTACTCACAATGAGGGCTGACAGTAAAATGACAGATGGAAAACCAACTTTATTTTCACACAGTTAAGGTTCATCGGCCTAGCAAAATATATGAAAAAAATTCAAAATGATTTTTTATTTTCCTGTGCATATTCCAACAATTTTCTTATTTTATTTTCTCTACCATTTTAACGTTAATATGTCTGTTAACTAATGGTATTGTATTTATTTATTAAAACCCTTGAATTCTTCAGGAAAATGTACCGAAACTCACCCCATTTTCAGTATTTTCGTGGGAGGAGGCTACGAAAAATTAATATTATTTAATTATAAATTAACAAATTTAAAAATGTTTCATCTACCATTTTTAGACAAAAGCGTAGTCTATCCGTAGCTTACCATAACATCTAGCTAAGTTTCACGGATTGATCGGAAAATGTACCGAAAAACAGCTAATTAACAGCAGTTTTGTAAATACCCCCTTAAGCACAGCCATACATTATAAGTTTCTGTCAGAAAAATTCTGACGCTTGCGCGAAGCCCTTCTGCGCATACATTTTGTACTAGAGCCAACAGGCTGCCGGATCCGGCAAACTCTGACAGTGTGCGTTGTTTAGTATCGTCCGCGAGGCCTAAGCTGAGCTTTACATTTGTGTGAGAATGAATGCAGACGCGTCCTTTGCTTGGTTTAAACCGGTTTATACTGCTTTTTGGCAATCGATTCTATGTGCACTCACACAAATGCAAAGCTCAGCTTACGCCTCGCCAGTTGTACAAAATGTATGAGCAGAGCCGCGCGCCAGTCTGACAGAATTTTTTTATAATATTCGGCTGGTCTAGTCGACTAAATTTCTTAAAATGATCTTGATAAAGCATTAATGAAATAGGTACTTATTAATAGGGAAGCAAAGAAAAAAAAATTGTATCCTTGCCCGTTCTGGCCTCGAACCCAATACGAGGTGTTGTTATAAAACGGGCTTTTAAAGCATCAAACGGGCTTTCGAAAAACAATAATCAATTACAGTAGGTCATTGAGTTATATAATTGGGCTCGCATTACTCGTAACTCGATAGCCGCGAAATTGTCGCGTATTCGCGTAATTTACGTTTCTATTCGCGCGTAAACGCAAACGTGTGTTTGAATTTGAAGACTACAAAAACGAGACGGTCTTGCACGTATGAGATTTTATCAAAACGTTAACTTTTTTGTCAGGTATATCAATAATGTCTCATAAGTTACGCGAACCACGCGTAAATATTTAATCATGTGAATGACGTCATAGATATTACTCAGGCTGTAAAATGACGTTGGCGAAAGATGTTAAATTATAATTTCTATATATATTCATGTAAATTACATCTTTATTTATAAATAATCTTCAATAAGGAATTATTGATATGCAATATTATTAGTTAATGATAAATCGATTAAAAACAGCCACGTGTAGTTTCTTAGGTAACTACATACATAGAGTTATATTAATTAAAGTACTACTTACGTAGAAAAATAAACGTGTTACTAAACGGCGTTGTTTTAAACGGCATAAAACATTAAAGAGTGCCTATCAACCTATTCTACCAGAATGAATAAAATTGACAAAGCCCGCCCTCACAGACATGGCTTATCAATTGCCAAGCTACACAGCTACCGTAAAACACCAATTTATATCCCATAAAACACGTCACTACCTCATGTAACCACACCAAATAACAATGATGGACAACCCATAAACTAGTATTGCCAGAATAAAATTATATACACCATAAACAAAACTACCACGTGTAGAGATGGCCACAGCGTAAATATATGCTAAGATAAAGTAATAGCTATTTAATGTTAAAATATACATTATAGAGGATAATCGTAGACATTATTGGACATAAAAATCTATATACATAAATAAAATTAAGGTAGGTACCTACATTATGTTTGAATAATTGTTTTTAAATAACACCTAATAGAAAATCAAGAAAAAACAGAGTTGTTTTTTTGTGAAAAAGAGAAATTCTCGTTTGCAAATTAATCTATTAAAAAATTCCGTAAATTTGTTAACAATTTATTGTTGTATCCCAAATTGCTTTATGCTCCTAAATTTTTTAGAAACTGTGAAATTAGGATTTTCATAGTAAAAATGAAGGCTTAAAATACCGTAACTTTGATAATAATGTTTGCTGTTGGGCTCATAAGACAAGAACAAAACCTAATAAGGTATTACGTAAGTAGAAATGATTGTTACATAAATTCGACCTCCTCGCTTACATTACAGATTTGTGCAAGAAACCTTTATAAATTCAGGATCAACATCTTAAGCATGAATACTTATTATGGTCGCAACGCCCATAAAGTATGAGATTTGCTTGAAATCGCTGGATAAATGGCTAAAATGTGGGAAATACACAAACATTGTTGTTGTGAATTCAATTGACCCATAATTTTCAGCTTGAACTGGTTCAATGTCCTACAACTGTCGTACACCTACAGTTGTCATATTTGACCTATAGCCCGCCCGCTTATCTGAGAACGTTCCTGAGGTAGCTGCGCGGTGCAGGAGGGGTGTGGTGACGCGACGCGAGAACTCACTGATTCGTCAACTTGTGACAACTGTCACCCCTCCCGCAGCTACCTCAGGAACGGTCTCAGTTAAGTGGTCGGACTATAAGAGCTGGTTATACAATATTATAGTAGGTACGGCTTGTACGGCCAATTTCGGAAACTGACCCGGTATCCGAATCATGAATCTCAGGGTAGCTGCCCCTCTCCCCCCATAACTTCTCTGAAATGAAGGTTAATCCATTTAAACTAACACCCCGGCTAAAAGCTGTTCGCAAATAAATAGTTATCAGTTGTCAAATCGGATGTCGAGTGCTGTGATTGGTCGTTATACTCTGTTCAACAAAAGATGAGTACACATATTTTATATACATAGGGGTAATTTCGTGAATTGTAGCCTGGAGACTGCTATCGAAAAAACGTAAACGACATCATCAAAAACGGTAAAACAGCTATTTTATCTAGGTTTTGTTTTTTTGAAATATTGAGATATTCTTTGTTGTTTATTCTTTTTTATTCTTCATTCTATAATTCATATTCAGATGGATGGATTATGTGAACGATGATATGGCTAAAAAATAAGTGAGTATGGAGATGACGGTTGATAGACCCCACCTACGGTGGGATAAGGGCACGGAGATGATGATTTGATATTCTTTGTATGATAACGTTTTGTAGACAAACCCCAGGACTTACCTTACGTTGAAAATGGTACCTATTTTAGACAACCAATCACATCCGTTGACATATGATTTGACGACAGATTATTTTGATAAGTCAGATGATTCAGAATCCTAGAATCAGTCAGAAAATTACTTTTTATTCTGCCTCCCCTACTCAAAATGATGGACACGCCCATATTTCTCCTCCAGATCGCTACAATTCTGCGAATTCTTACACGTAGGTAATATCTATCTAAGGTTCACTTCATATTCAACACATACTTTATATCGTATTTATGGTAATGTACAAATTCGGCTGTCCCAGCCACGTGTGCGAGGCGATGGCAGAATAATAGCTACCTCATTATGATAACAAGATTTATTTAAATTACAAATGACTTTTATGATCGCACGCAAATTGTGACCAGATTGCAAAATATTAGATTTTTTTCTATGTACAGACGCCAGCACATCAAGCTATCCGAAACTGTAAAATTTTCCCAATCAACCTTGAACCTAATGCTTTTGCGATAAAGATGAAAATCTATTAAATAAATTTGACCGATTGTAGTAGCTTTTTGTGCTGGCGTCTGTATAGTTAAAGGAGTGTGTTTGGATTTTTGTGCGATTTATTGCTGTGATTACTCATATGTGATAAAAGGGTCTGAGTTCAAACCCAGCCTGCACCTCTGACTACGAATTCATGTGCGGATCAGAGTTTAATCATCACTTATGTTAATGTTGAAGGAAAAAATGCCGTGAGGAGACATTCACACCAGAAAAGGCTCCATAAAAATGTTATTGATAGCGTGCGTAGTCCGCCAACCCGCACCAGGGGGCCTACTCCCTAAGTCCGTCAACGAAGTTAGTCGCCCGTCCTAAAGTAGCCCGAAAAGTAGGAGTGAATAAAACAAGTGTCAAGTTCGACTTTTCGGACGGGCACAAACACATCGGTAGTAGGGACAACTGTCAAATCGTGTTGTCATTCATTCTTAGTTCGGGGCCCGAAATAATCGTATGTCCGTAGGTGATGGGGAGTAGGAAACGCTCGTAACTAAGGCCGAAACCACGGACTTCGTGCTTAGGGAGTAGACCCCCAGGCTAGAGTGATGGACGTATGCCTAAACTTTTTTCATTCTGAGAACAGGCCCTTTGCCCTGCAGTGGAACAGTACTGGGCTGGTTGCTATGCTTATACATTTAATCAAAAGAAATATCCATTTTTATGTCTTTTCTAGTACATTTTATTTAAAAGGAACTAAGTCGTCTAACGCTAATTTACAACTGCAAAAATTAAGCCTATATAAGTAACTTGTCCTGGTACGCATAAGGTATTGCTAAGCCAGGGTTTTTTATTGGGTTCTAAAATATAAGGCAGATCTCAACCTTCTTCCACTTTAATACCATAATTCTATCATTTTATTATAGGTGTCGTAATTTACATTTCTTTTACACAACATTGGGAAAGAAGTTTTAAATCCTTCCTATAAATATAAAAAAAACTTTGAAAAAAGAATTTAATAAAATACTGGTATTCATTATATTACTGGTAATACGTTGCAATAACTAAAACTAATGTTTGAGTAATCTATCTTGAACCAAATTAAATATGCACACTTTGCACTTTTCATACAACAATGTTAAAAGTTCACTCCAGTTCGATCACCGTAATAGGTCAGATTTGACGTTTACTTATAAGCATAAAATGAATGTTTGCCGAAGTTGCACGCCTTCGATTTTAGAGACAGTCGCCTTTTTATTTATCTAAACATCGCGCACGCATAATTGTAATGAAACTAAACGTCATGCATTGGAGTAATTATTACTAGAGCACGTCTCACGTAAGAAGTCCCGCGGAAATAATTGGAACTAATTATTATTGGAACGAAATAACATTCCATCGCATGACAGTGGCGCCGCGTCTGCGAGAATTCTTACGTGAGACGAACTCTAGTGTTGACATTACTCAAATCCAATCTATTAGCACAGTGTACCTACTTACTACATACAGTGGGTCAACGCCCATACATTTGACAGGTCCTATGAAATGTCAAAATTATGTAGGGGCGGAGGTTATGTCCCAAGTACGCAGTATGGCTACTCGGGACATAAGCTCCACTCCTTCACCCCGCAACCCAACGAACGATTGCTCTGCGACAATGTTCTACGTTGACCGACTGTAAAGAGTAAGATATAGGTAGACTGTGCTATTAGATTGCTACAACTGTACCTACATATGTTTATGAAATAGCTTCTAAGCCAACGAACTCTTGTTCTTCACCTTCAAACATTTTACGATTATTAAGGTTATAGGTTAATCTAGTATATCATTAAATTAGTCAATCTTCAATATTAGCTAATAATCTAGAGCAATTCGTAATATAAACTCCAATCTACAAATGGCGGTCGCCTTTACAATGTTAATTCGTGTTATTAAAACTAGAACGATAATAGAATCTTCTACAACAAGGTATAAAATTTAATTATCAGCTTTAATAGAAATAAACATTAAAACTATTAACTTGATGAGGTTTTATTACATACTATTAACATACTAGATTATTGACTTGTGTCACAAATAATTAAATGATGAGCGGGTAATTATATATTTTTTACATTTAAAAAGGTAAGTTTTTTGTTTCTAATTAATTCGATAAATCGGATCATAAAACTTTATGATTTTATAGAAATGTTTTGATTGTAAACCCTCACTTATCTATGGTTAAAAACGTGATTCAAAACGTGTATTTAAAAATAAACAATTATCGTCTAAGGATAGAACCTGCCATAAAATTATAAACAAAGCCAGTTTATTTAATTTTATCAACATTTATTTTTAGTCTGTGGTCTTCTAGAAATAAACAAATGCTAATTTTACATTAGGCTGACAATCAATACGTCTATCATTATTAAGCAATCGTAAATTCAAATCTTCGCTCCATAAATAAGATTAATTATAAAATCTGGGAGTGTTGGGACTAAAACAACTAGATAACTTTTTGATGACCGTTGAGAGGTTTATGTGTATTCATATAATTCATTTTCATATAAATAAATAATATTATCGATAAATTATACCACTTATGTCAGTAGACAGAGGATAAACTTTACTATGCTCCGAGTGTAAGATAATAAACGCTACTATCGCGTTTGCGTTTAGTTCATCCATACTCTGTAATTAATTTTTCACAAATTAAAAGGTTTATTCAATTTTATTTTATTATTTCTCGTAAGTTTTTTGAAAAACGTCTGAACTTTGTGAGCATTGGTCATTACCACGAAGCGAAAACAAAGAGGAGTTAGCAACTGTGCACTGTGATACCAGCTAGGTCCTGACGTCATCACGATGGGCGTGGCTTTTGTAAGTCTGTCGGCACTCGTCCTGCTGTGCACACGACGTTCACGTTCCCATTCCATTTTATTATTTTCTTAGTTATTTGAAAGAAAAAGAGAAAGTATTGTGTATTAACTTGCAAAAGCTACTCGGATAAACGTTCTGATGTCATAAATGGTATCACAATTCACAAAAGTAATATACGTAATTTATTACATTTGTGACACTAGAGACATCTAGCGTGATGTAGCTAAATCACGTGTTAGTTATCTATAATATCCGAAGTTATTAGTTTTTGTTATTCAACACTAGATAGAAAATATAGAAGTAGGCGCGGTGAAACGTTCTCCTCGCCACGCGAAATGTCACGCATGGTATTAAGGGAAAATCGCATTACAACATCTCCTCTTTATATTTGCTCCGTTGTCATTACACTCTCGACTTCATTACGAGAGTGTAATGACCAGAGATCGACATTTTTTTTTCTATTAGGCTGCTGTAGTTAGTCCTTGGGGACTCCTTCTACGTAATCAGGCAATTATTGGCGAGACCTGAAGGGTCTCCAGCCAATGACCAGTGATCGGATAACCGGGCGCTTATTTAGTATCTTTATTTTATTTATAACAAATGGAATATCAATAAAAAAAAAAAAAACACTACGAGTTCTAACTATAATATTTTGTATAGTCCAGTCATTTAAGCTTAAATTAGGTAAGAATCTCGGAATTCGAGATACCCAGCTGTAAGTCTGTAAATACTTGTATATTGACACCCTAAAAGTTGTCTCAAAACCTACATATGGTAGGGTGTGCGCAACAATTAAATTTCAAGGTCAAAGGTCACAAAAAACGGTTTTTTGCGCTTTTTTTGTAAATATCTCATTTCTTATGGGTTTTTTGCTATTTGTATCTATTTTCAATATTGTAGAATACAAAATTCTCTACAAAAGTTGTTGAAAAATTTTTTTTATACGGTGAACCGTTTTCGAGATAGAGGGCGGAGAGCGCGCGGTCACACGTAGAAGTCGAGGAGTCTAAACAATGTGACTTCTAGTCGCGCTTCGCCACGTGAGGTGCGACGTCGAAGCCCATTTGGATCGCGGAGATCGATGCTGTCCGTTTAACGCGTGCATCACGGCTCCGAAGGTCCGAATTTACCTCAGTTCGATGTCGGAGCTCGGAATAGTCTGTAGACGACTTCCGTTCCTGGTAGGGATGGGCCGAATATTCGTTTTATATTCGTTATTCGGCATATTCGGCAGGTTTACCGAATATTCGTATTCGGCCGAATATTCGGCTAAATCACCGAACGTTCGGCAAAGTGGTACTGAAAGTATTTTTACTGTATTGAGCCGTGTATGATTGAGTATGAGTTGAGTGTTAAATGGGTTATTTTTACGAGGTAAGTAATTTACATGTTTTTGTCGATACTATAGTTTTATTTCCAATAACAGCAGATAAAAGATGGTTATTAAAAACAAAATATGTAGTACAACAAAGTGTGTAGCTGTTTTGGGATTAAGCTACAGTGAACTCTTTAAAATAAAATAATATATGTTATTATAATCAGGTCTATAATGTAAGAAAGAATTGCATGATTAAATTACAACATTTCAGCAGATATGATAATCATATTTGTAGTTTCTACTTAAAGTGGCGAAAATTAGTTATTGTCCTATAAACTTTACAGTTTAAACGTTAAAAGTATTAAACCAATTTAGTTTTTTTTAAGAGAAAGAATTAATTGCATTTTTATAGGTATTCATTTGAGAGATCACTCAATTATCCCTACACAAACAGAGTTACTCAGTTATTTATTAGTGACATACTAAGACAAATATGAGATCTTTATAAGAGACCAAATCGAATATTATAATATATACAGGGTGTTAACGAATTCGTGTAATTCCTTAAAACTACATGATCTACTACTGGTGTAGATTGGCCCCGCACGGGATTTAGGCTGATTCAAAATAAAAATAAAAATCTTTTTTTTTTTCATGCTGTAGCGGTAATTGATCATGATCATATGTAAACCACCTAATAAGGATTCAGTAAAAAAAAGTTTTTTTTTTTGCAAAAAAACGTTATTTATTTAAGTGAACATCGATGCCACGCATAAAAGAACGAAAATACGGCGACGCGGCTGGCGGGCACGACTAATGTGATATCGCTTTTTGCAGTCAGTTAACTCGGGACGCTAAAATGACTCAGAAATAGAAAACCAAGTTTTTTTTTTTAGTTGATTGTTAAAATACCCAATTAGGGTTACTCTATGTCACCAGTAAATCACGCGGTTTGAAGGAATTACACGAATTCGTTAACAGCCTGTATAGAAACTCACATTTTTATTGACTTTTTATTTAAATTACATGAAGGTAAATTTTCTTAAAACGCCCATCCGCGCGCTTTTCGTAAACGCATTCAGACTTGTATTGTTTACTTTAGGGAATCAATTATGCCGAATATTCGGCCGAATATTCGGTTCGGTAAAAGTTTTACCGAACATTCGGCCGAATGTTCGTATTCGGTGAAATCCATGTTCGGCCCATCTCTAGTTCCTGGCGGGGTGTTGTGCTCGGTAGAGCAGCGTCGTGCAGCGATCTGTTGAGACTCAGCCCTACGCCAGGTGATTCGTCCGGGGACGATGATTTTGCTGCGGCACACCACGAGATTTGGAACCCCAGGTATGGGGTTGGGCAATGCGAAACGATTTTCTGGAGCCTATCATGACAATTTTACCACCTTTTTTTTTTTTTTTTTTTTTTTATCGTGGGAAAATCCTCATGGATACCCTTCGCCTGGGGAAGGCGAAGGGTTATGCCGGACTCTTACCGGCTAAAAACCCACGGTGTTCCTACTCCTGACCCTTGGCCGGGGTCACGGGATTCGCAGCTGCATGCACCGCAACCCCGGCAAGCCTCGGTCCGCCATCCCCTGGCGGACCTCTCCTTCTGTGGGGCCTTGCCCCACGTCCTCCTGAGAGGCGCGCACGGAACACATGCGCGCCGCCTTCTCGGGCCTGTTACTGGTCGGGCGACGGGTCCCCTAACCCGTCGCCCGCAGGCCACACACTAGGGTGGCCGGAGATCGTCGCGCGCCCTCCGGCGGCGCCCGGTGCGTCTGGCGCGGGAAGGGAGAGTGGCCGTCGCCTCTCTCTCCCTCTCCGCTCCCTCCTTGGTCGCCATCACCACCTCGCAAAAGGAGGTGACGGCTTCCCACGCACTCTCGCTCCCGACCATGGACAGAACCACGGCCGGAAGCGAGAGGTCACCACCGATCGCCGCGACTAGTTCACGGCGCTGCGTCGCCCACGCACGGCACTCCTGCAACGTGTGCAGCGCCGTGTCTTCCGGGCAGTCGACGCAGTGGTGACATCCGGGCGTCTGCTCCCGGCCTATGCGACACAGGTACTTCCCGAAACATCCATGTCCCGAAAGCACCTGCGTCAGCCGGAAGCTGAGGGCGCCATGCCGCCTCTCCAGCCACTCCTCCATAACGGGTCTTACCGCCGCTATTGCGGCGTGCCCTGACAATTTTACCACCTGCTCCAGAAGATTTGCTAAATACAATTTTCTGCAACTGCAAGAGTGGTTGTGGTTCGCGATGCGGATGCAGGAAAGCGGGCTTGCAATGCTCTTTAGCTTGTGGCCAATGTAATGGGCAAGCTTGTCTCAATGCTCTACCATATCAGAGCGACATTAACGAAGATGGAACCTTTGACCCCGCAATCATGGAAGAACTTTAGACAAATGTCGTTGAAGACGATAATGAAGACCAGTTTGAAATTTACCAGCAGCCGGAAGACGACTATGAAGAGAAAGAAGATGATTAAAATTATAAATTGTAGTTTTTGTACCCTTTATTCCATTTTTTTACTTTTAGTAAAAATAAATCTATTGAATGATATTTTTTAATAAAAAGATTAATTCATAATTTATTTGTTTTTTTTTTCATCATGTAAGAAGTTATTAATATTAATTAGGTTAAAATTCAAATTTAATTCCCATATTTTCATTAACAATTCTGCAATTACATGGGCAGGTAAGTGTTGTTAAACAAATTAATACTGAATAAAAAGTGGATAGGTTAGGAAAAAAATGATAAAATATAATATAATAGTTAATAAAAATTGACAAATATTCCTAATCATTGATTTATCGATAGTTCATCAACCATATGTGGCGCGTTTTCGACCGGAGGCACCGGTTGACCTGAAGTGATGCTGTGACCGCGCTCTCCGCCCTCTATCTCGAAAACGGTTCACCGTATAAAAAAAAATTTAAACAACATTTGTAGAGAATTTTGTATTCTACAATATTCAAATAGATACAAATAGCAAAAAACCCATAGGAAATGAGATATTTACAAAAAAAGCGCAAAAACACGATTTTTGTGACCTTTGACCTTGAAATTTAATAGTTGCGTACACCCTACCATATGTAGGTTTTGAGACAACTTTTAGGGTGTCAATATACAAGTATTTACAGACTTACAGCTGGGTATCTCGAATTCCGAGGTGAACTTACTATAATGACTGGACTAGTAGGCAGGTAACATTTTTAACAATCTCAAGAATTTCAAACGATTCCGGGATCTGGGATTCTGAAAGGCATGTCCGTATTATTCTTTTGTGGGAATAAAAGTGAAGTTTAGGTATATTAGCGCCCGCTTATCCGATCACTGGTAATGACCAACTTAGCTCACTTGTATCATAATGTACTTCAAACAAACCAAACTTGAAACCCTAGAACCTAGACTCCTAACACGAATTCTAACCTCGATCTAGGACCAAATTATTTAAATCAATCTAAGTGCATTCATACGATCAAGGTGAACAAAAATACATAGCAATAACGCACTAAGTTGTTTTAGTAGTTTTGACACCGATTTGGGCTCTGCATACATTATGTATTTATGGTAATATTGCCAATTGACTAGAACTAGAACTAGACCTAGCCAGCCATCTCAACGTCAATATAACAGATAATATGGTAATTTTAATACGAACTGTGATTTGATTCTGTCTGTGATTGCTTTTAAGGTATGAGCGAATAACGTTGTATGTTTATTCTTTGTGGCGTGTGTGATTAGGTAAAGTTGGGTTTAATGATGTGTTATTCTAAAATTAAATTGGTTTCAATTTAATTGTAGCAGTAAATTGTAATAAATTCATATTCTGCCGTATTAATCGTTATTTTTATGACTGCCAAATTTAATTGTCATTTCTTAAGCCACGGAGCGCCTAATTATGAGAGAGGTGATAGATATGTGTATTTTGAGACTTCTAATCATAACATATTAACACATAATCAAACTGAAACCGCAAAAAAAAACAGCTGTTCCCTACATTTATGTTCGTATAACTCGTCAAAATGTAGGGAACAGCAGATTTTTTTTTCGCGATTTCTGCTTTTGTTCCATAGTAAAAGTAATTAAACATAATGTTGAGTAAAATGACCCCTTAAGAGGTTGTTAGTGTTCTACCAGTAACCCTGTATATTATAATTATTTTTATTTTTAGAAACTAAATCTGACTGTCATTCTGCGAATTGAGTAATAATTTGAAATATCTACCTATCCTTTATAGTTAGTACAAAACCCTGGAATAAATTATTCTATGGTCCAATTAAGGTCCAAAGACTAGCTTTTATATGAAGTCAAATATTTAATTAAATAAAATTATAATAACAAAACTGCTCCAGTTCACAAATTAAACTGCGTTATGGAATACAAAACAGTAGAATAACATTTTGTTACTACAACAAGGTTGAGCACACACTGCGTTTACTTTTCAGGGACTAAAGGCCTCTACACACCAAAGCCGGCGCCCGGCGACTTTACCCGGCGGGATATGCCGCCGGGCTTGTTTTGCGTCATGTTCGCTCGCTTAGTTCGCGTTAGTTGGCCGCAATAAACCGCTTGGCTTTGGTGTGTAGAGGCCTTAAGGTATACCCACTCTCCACACGCAATAGTCGCACCAGGCGTCGATGGACTCGGGGCAACCCGTCGGCTGATCAGGTGCAGGCCCGGTAGGGCAGGCGACACGTTGTGTTCCGCGCACACCTTCCCCAGGGCAGAGGAAATACATGAGGATCTCTCCACAGTAAAAAAAATATCCTCACTGGGAGCGCATTCATGACAATCCTTCATCGAGGCGGGTTTGAGCTCACGATCAGTATTCGCTTAGCAACTTAGCCACGCTGTAGTCATTGGCCATACTTGTCCCCTTTCAAGACTATTTAAATCAAAATCGGAGGAAATCATCTGAGGTTTATTGAAATTTTTTCGCACCAGGACAGAAGTTAGGGAAAGTTTCGGAACTGAATGTCAGGAAGTACTTCCCTAGTATTCATTCATGTGTAACAATATTTTTAATAACTCGCGTAAATATCATTGTTTCTTATCATAATATACATTGATGTGCCCTTTAACTAATCGAAATAATTATATTTAGTTGGTTACAAGTGAAATTAATAAATGAATAAAAAAAAAAATGATTAATATTATGATGAATTTAGTTGCAATGCAACACGTAAGATTCGTACTATTACGTTCTTGGATTTGAATTGAATCGCCCTGTTCCGACAGACAAACATTTCGCAAGTTACAAGAAAAAAAATTGTACGCAATAAGGTTTAGTGCGCGCCAACCTTTATCTCGCAAAGCACTTGTTACAATTTAGGGCGTCAAGTGTAACACATCAAGGCTATTTAGATCAACTCTAGGTTGCTTTGTATACAATTTCAACTCAAATTTATTGTTCTACTACGGTATATAGTTCGGTGACCATTACATAAGTTATGTAACAAGAACAAGTTATGTATTAATTAGAATCAAGTCTTTTGACAAGCCGGTTTGTTTGTAACTATTACAGATTGTGTATAATGAAGATAGTTTTGTAATAAAAATTTTTCTTCAAACATCTGTTGGTCAGTTAGCAAATCGTTTCAAAACTGTTATTGCGGATATAGTGTTGTCATAGTTTTGTTGTAGAAATATGTATGACTAGTTTTTGACCGCAGCTTCGCTTGCGTGAAATTTTGAACCCACGTTAAGCCTCTTTTTAGTGTAGTTATGAAATTCAAAAAGTTCATCTCTTATTATTTACTTTGAAGAGTGTTTGTGCCTTTCAAGTTAATAATCCTATAGAATAAGGATTTTCATTTAAACGTTAACAACCCGTTTAGAGGTGGAATTTCCAAAAACCCTTTATTAATGGATGCCTACGTTATTCAAAGTCAAATAGTTTTTATTTCAAGTAGACCAGATCCCTGGTGCTTTCAAAAGGTCAACACTAGGGGCTCGGTTCAAAGTAGTAGGTCCTTTGGAGAAGAACCGGCAAGCAACTCCATAGACACTCTTTTTAAAAAAGTAAATGGTTTGACAATTTTCATTGTAGTAATGTAAGAACAATGCAGATTAATTTACATGCGGTTAACAACATGAAAAGTAATGAGAAAGTTAGCCTTTTAAAACGATTGCCATAGCAGTTACGAGCTGACCAGTCCCAACAGACAGCACCCGTTCACGAGCATGACGCATACATCGGCGTCGCTCAGTTCAACCATGTTGCAGGGAACTCAACGACCCGATGCACAACGCCACCATCAGCGGGACATTTCAGTGAGCATGGCAGACTCATACCGATAGACAATAGGCAGTCAAATATTAAGAAAGAAAGTGTAACACTATATGCTGCATGATATTACCTATTGTCAAAATTTCGAGTTTCTAACCCCAGCGGTTTAGGCTGTGCGTTGACAAATCAGTCAGTGAGTCAGGACTTTGAATTTCATATACAACTAGCTTTTGCCCGCGGCTACGCTCGCGTTAATTTATAATAAAAAATAATTTACGGATCCCTAATTTTTTGATACTAAAATATAGCCTATGGCACTCAGTGATAACGTAGCTTCCTATTAGTGAAAGAATTTTTGAAATCGGATGAGTAGTTTCGAAGATTACCTCCTACATACAAACAAACAAACAAATTCTACCTCTTTATAATATTAGTATAGATATAGATAAGCCAATTTATGATACCTAGGGTTACATTATTGTAATTTATTTACGAATCCCTAATTTTTTGATACTAAAATATAGCCTATATCACTCAGGGATAATGTAGCTTCCTATTGGTGAAAGAATTTTTGAAATCGGATGAGTAGTTTCGGAGATTACCTCCTACATACAAACAAACAAACAAATTCTACCTCTTTATAATATTAGTATAGATGTGTAACATAAATAATGCAGAACCTCTTAAGGGGTCACTGTACTCATCATTATGAACAACTTTTACTATGGGACCAAACCTGAAATCGCGAAAAAAAACAGCTGTTCTCTACATTTATGTTCGCATAACTCGTCAAAATGTAGGGAATAGCTGATTTTTTTTCGCGATTTCAGTTTTGGTCCCATAGTAAAAGTTGTTTATAATGATGAGTACAGTGACCCTTTAAGCGGTTGTGCGTTATTTATGTTACACCTTGTATATAGATTAAACTTTGGATTAACTGGCGTTTTGTTGTGTAGTCTTAAGTAAGAAATATGCCTCTCCATCTCTTCTTATGGGTGTCATAGAAATTGAATAAAAGAAACACATCTATATTCCTTGAAGGGTTGGGTGGAGTTTCGCTGATACGTTTAAGTCCCATGTAATAGGGGGCGAGCCTACTGCCATCAACCGGGCACAAATCCTGACTCCGGGTGGCTACTGAGAAATTCCACACGGGAAAACCCAATAAAACTTTGCCCGACCTGGGGTTCGAAACCCAGTACCACACGCTTAGCAGTCGTACTTTTGACCTAAACCAAAGACGCGGGCAAAATTAAAGATTAAAAGATTACTTTATGTTAAATCGGTTCTCATAAAAAAGGCCTATTAAGATAAACGACTATGTTGACAACAGTGCGGATTCTCTTGTTCACCAACTAGGTAAACTAAAATGAGAGAATAGCTATCTTTTACTAACAGACAGCGCAAGAAAAGGACGGCTCAGTTGTAGAATGTCCACTTCGCAAAATGTCTACCGGACGCAAAACGTCCATTTCTCAGAATGTCCCTTTCGCAAAATGACGCGCGAATTCCACTCGCACTTGATCGGTTTTTTTACTGATAGTAAGGAGTGGAGGTTCATTGGAAAAAAGATATATTTTGCGAAAGGAATATCTTGCGACAGAGACATTTTAGGAAAGGGACGTTTTGCGAATGAGGAACTTTGCGAACGAGACATTCTGAAAAATGGACGTTTTGCGTCCGGTAGACATTTTGCGAAGTGGACGTAGACACGACTTAGCCAAAAGGACGGTGATAGATAGGAACTAAGTTAGAGAAGTCAAAATAGATTTCGCCACATAAAAAAAAGCTCTGCTACTACTAGTTTTTTGGTGTTAGATTTTCTTCAACCCCCTAAACCACAGTTCTTTGTTTATATCGTACTCAGATGCAACTTCACGGTTAGATAAGACCTCCGTGGGAAAGCAGCTTTCACCGCCAGAGACAAACAGGTGCTCGCTTTTTTGTATCATCCGCAACAGAACAATTGGCTTACGTAGGGCTGTCACTTAACAGATGACGTGTGTGGTCTCAACAAGCTTCATATTTTTACATCATAAAAATCTTATTTGTTTCAGTTTCTTACGAAAACAGTTTACTTATTGAAACTTATGGCGCATAGGCATTAATTCATAAATTCCTGCACTCAAGACTACATTGTTTTCTAACTATGCTAAATCATAACCGTATTTACTGAAATTGTTAAAGATATTAATTTTAAAAGAGTAACCATGGAGTTTCTTGCCAGCTCTTCTTCATAGAAAACGATTTATTGGTACCCTGCGCCTAAATTCGATTTCATAAGCGCCTGTAATGATTTTTGTTTTTTATTTTTGATTAATGAACAGCTCTCGTTTGAGAGATTTTCCAAGAGAAGCTGCTATGCAGTAAAATTCTATAAAGTCAAACTTTTTTTAAATCTTCTCAATTTATTTCAAAAGGATCTCTCAGAGATGTGTCTATTAATACGAGCCACAGCGTTCAGATTTTTTCTACGAATGAATATAGCTGCCTATTTCTCATCCTACCAGACGATCATTGCTTACAATTGCTGTCATCTGATACTATATTAGCAGTAGGTGGGAGACATTGGATGATGTACACTCTACATTGGTCATCTCATAATATTTCTACGATACTGACAGGAAGGAAGGCCATGCATAAGCTGTTTTTCCCCAACAGCTACCATTACAGTAATGTTTCTATTAAGAATCCGTGCCGTAAAAAGTAAAACAAATCGTGGAAAAGTGAGTAAAACTAAATAACTACCTACTTAACACAATCCCTCACTTTTAAATGCGTGTCAGCCCTAATTAATGCGACCTCTTATTAGTCGTATACGTTATAATTACAGTTGTCACTTCTCCGCATTGTTTACTATTTCCGAACGATATCGATTCGATTTTCGCTTTTCACTCTTCTGAAACCATATATGGGTGAACCGATTGTTATCTCATGGGAATGTGAATCGATTATTAATATTGATAATTTGTTGTGAATTTTAAACGTGGCATGCAAATCTTACAAAAAAAAAAGTTTTGAACACTTCGTTGATCACTGTACTGTGAGTACAATGATCAACGAAGTGTAAGTAAGTGTTTGTGTGACATCATGAATAATTGATAAGTAGTTAATTAGGAAAACGTTATCTAAAGTTGTATTTTTAATCAAACGAAGTAAAGTGACAGGTCTTACCATTGTTGTTTGACAGTAGTGCATTGTTGTTTGACAGTAGTGCATTGTTGGTTGGCAGTAGTGCATTGTTGTATGACAGTTGACCTGTCACTTAACTTCGTTTGATTAAAAATACAACTTAAGCATCAAGTACAAATATCTAACCGACTCCTACTTTACATTTTACCTGGCAATTGAGGGGAATCTCCCACTTAGTCTGTCATCAAAACTATTTTACAAAAAAATCCTGAAGAATTTATCAATTGCTAATAGCAGGCCAATATCTGAAGACAATATAAAACCGAAAAATAAATTCCACTTACCGAAATCAATTCCTCATAGTCCACCCCATGAGGCTGCGACTCATTCTGGTGCGCTTTCCACATCCTCAAGCCATCTTTCTTCAGCAAACCCTCCTGTTTCTTCAGCACCAGCTTCAGCTGCCTCCCAAACGCCTCCAGATCTATCTTATGCACATCCACATCTTGGCCTTCGACCAGCCTTTCTAGATCACTTAACACACTGGCACTATCACTGATTTCACTAGAATTTGTCACATCGAAATTGACACTCACTGTGTTATTTAAATCTCCTATGATGTCAACATCTTTGATATACTCTTTAGCTTTGACGAACATCTCGTCGTTCAGCAAAGATGGTGGACTGGTTTCCGTCTTCCATTGGTTCTTGGTGGTTTTTTCGTGGGGGATCTTGCTGTTGCCCTGGGTAAGGGTGTTGGTGTGGTGGTTCCCGGCGACGTGCCGCCTGGAGAGGTGGTGGG
The DNA here is from genome assembly GCA_905220435.1 of Amphipyra tragopoginis. Classification (NCBI taxonomy): domain Eukaryota; kingdom Metazoa; phylum Arthropoda; class Insecta; order Lepidoptera; family Noctuidae; genus Amphipyra; species Amphipyra tragopoginis. The sequence goes on from HG992011.1 coordinate 12,708,537, forward strand.
TGAGTTGGACGAGGTGGTATTCAGGTACCATGGTGTGGTGTTCTACGTGGAAGACGCTCCGCAACTCGTCTGGTGTCATGTGCTCGTGGATCTGGAAAGATGGAGAAAGGTATTGTTATTATTTTTGTCTAAAAGTTGAACATGAGTTTAATACACATATTTTACCGTGGAAGAATAATTCAAGACAACATTCGCTGTTAAAAATTTCAAAATCAATTAAAATGTTATTTTGAACTGTCTTGAATCAATTTTAAGCAGATTTTGGGCTAAATTATTTTCTTTAAGCGCCATTCAATTCGGCGTGGTATAAACATTAAAATTCAATATTGTTTCAAATATTCTGATTCCATTAACAAAGGGATTGAGATAATTATAGCATGGGCTTATGCTTAATCTTACTTTGGAACTAAACCTGTTATCAGACGAACCCAATCGAGGATAATTGTTTCTGCGCATCAAATAATCCCCACAATAACGTTTTGGGAACATTGGAATGATATCCTTAAACAAGAGATATAGGTATGAATAAGTTTGAGAAAATATAAGAAGTGCCTGCTAACCATGCTTGTATTTCGTCGGTCTACATGTGCGATCAAACGAAATCAAGCATATCTAATGGAAAATGGTCAGGACTTTTTAATGGAATTTGGTGGGCAATTTAAGCATGGTGATACTTAAATACATAATATTATGGAGTATAGATAATTTTTCTATAATTATACAATAGGATAAAAACGTAGTTGATTGTTGAAATACAAGATCCTATCAAGAGCAATATTGAAAATTAATCGAGATTAGTAAAGTGCTAATTGACATTTTGGTATTTTTTGGTACTCCATATCCAATAAATTTTCATATTCTATGATTTTTAGCATATATTGCTTCAATTCTTCTCTAGTGTTAGTAAGAGCTGAGAATAACTCATGCTGTAGTGGATAGATTAGCCAGTCACCAAGGTTGGTAGCGGGGTTGCCTGCCGAGAGTGCGCCGTACGTACTTAAACATCATCACTCATGAAGGCACTTTTAATACATTCTTACTGTCACTAATTGTAGAAAATACGTGAGCCATTCTCAAAAAGGAAGTAAATCTACTTCTGTCCGTTCTTACGTAACTTGGTTTATAACCACACTAGAGGTCGCCAGCGGCTTCGCCCGCGTGGATGTCGTTTATCGCGTATTCCGCGTTTTTCTCTACTATATTATGCATGTATTATACATATAAACCTTCCTCTTGAATCACTCTATCTATTAAAAAAAAACGCATCAAAATCCGTTGCGTTGTTTTAAAGTCTGAGCATACAAAGGGACAGACAGCGGGAAGCGACTTTGTTATATACTATGTAGTGGTACCCAGTCCATAACATGAATTTTGACATTATACTCCTACATCCTACACCTTAAATTTAACCACACCTGTACAGCGTACTTAACAATAACTGTACCACAACATCCGTATCACCAGTCTGTTTGAATGTCACCGGTGCAAAACTCGAAAACCTTGGTAGAGGTCAATAGTACTTAGCGCACTCCTTTCTCAATAATATTTCCAGATTTATACGGTGAAGTGACGCTGTCGGCCATATTTAGGCCAATGGTGAATAATTTAACCGTTTAAGTGGGAGTAGGAGTTACTAATGTTATCTTGTCTGGTTTGTTGTCTATGCTTTTTAGAATTTTGATGTTTTTTTTACATTTTCTATACTAGATTATGACATTTTTTGTATCTCTTGCAGAGTTTAGGATTGTTTTGTGACACTATCACTAAAAATAGCCTTACTATTTATTCATTGTCTTCCTGTTCATCCAAAGGTTGTCTTGTAGATATCGCTATCAGCAATAAGACCGCCATTGTACCCAACAATATATGATATTGTATAAGAGCTGTGTTACAATTTTGGTTTACAATAAAGCTTATTCTATTCTATTCTACATTTTTTTACTATTGGCCTGCTTTTATTTGTTCCTTGCGGACCGTTTCTAAGTAACCGGCATTTATTGGCGAGATCTGAAGGGTCTCCAGCCAATAAAATACTTAAACTATGCTAACTACTTGTACTACACTAACATCATGACTACCTGCAACAACAGCACTAAGGGCGTCCCCTAGTGTTACTCTGACCTCGGCTTAGGACATTGTTGGCGGGAGATTGGGAGGGAGGTAACTGATGAGGGCTGAATGATCGGTGTAGTAGTCTTACATTATTAATTTCTATATTTTTAAACAGGGTGTTAACGAATTCGTGTAATTCCTTCAAACCACGTGATCTACTGGTGACACAGATTAACCCTAAATGGGAATTTCTGAAAATCAAATGAAAAAAAAGTTTAAAAAAAATCTTGATTTTCTATTTCTGAGTAATTTTAGAGCCTTGAGTTATCTGACTGCAAAGAGCGATATCGCGTTAGTCGTGCTTGCCAGTCGTGTCGCCGTGCTTTCATTAATTTATGCGTGGCATCGAAATGTTGACACAATTAAAACATTTTTTTTGCAAAAATATAAATTCTTATTTTTTTACTAAATCCTTATTAGATGGTTTAGATACGATCGGTAACAAAGCCGCATGAAAAAATAATAATTTTTATTTTTAATCTAGCTAAATCCCGTGCGGGGCCTGTCTACATCAGAAGTAGATCATGTGTTTCAAGGAATTACACGAATTCGTTAACACCCTGTATACAGCCACACCGCATTTCGTGTTTCTTATTCTTATCCATACCAGAATGTAACATTATGAGTTAGGCAACTAGTATCCCACTATTTAAATCACCTATTTCAAAGCCATGTCGGTCAGTCAAGCGATTCAAAGTAATTATTATGTCGCCATGTTTATTTACAAAATATACATTAAGATCTATCTCTCCAACACATTTAAAATATTAACCTGGTCCACTGTTCTACTAATTAAACTAAAAGGTTAATTAGCAAACTTTTTAATTATCGTGTTTAAAACTAAATGACTCAATTTCGCTGCGTTTTTAGTTACGTCACATGATAAGGCAGTGTGTCAACTAATTCTAATCTAGTCCGGTGGTTATGTCATAACTGGATCAGTGAGTCGAGGTTGACTGGTCGAACAATGGCCGACCATAGCCGAACGTAGCCGAAGATAGTCGAACACGCATCCCATACACGAGTGCTTCCGATTACTTCCGATATGGTGGAATGTAGCTGACAGGGTTAAAAGTGGACACTGGATAGGCCTCGTTTTGAGGAATTCTATTTAGCGCAACAATTTTATTAGTACCAATTCGAATCACACCAATAGTATTCCAATTCCTAACGGAATACCTTCTCGTTTTGATGTGTACCCCACGCAATTTCTTTGTAATTGAAACAGAAGACTATCATTAAAATGCTTCAATTCTATTCAGTTAATCAAAAACAGAGGCTGTTCAATGGCGAAGAGGGTTATTATAGGGATTATTGTTATTCCATATTAGGTTACTTACTATTCTATATTTGGTTACTTTCCCTCTATTGGTAGAAAAAAATGGTTCGCTTTTAAGTCTATTGCCATCTCTGTCCATTGGCATACAAATGACAAGGACAGTTATAATTTAATCATTGTTTAAAAATGACAATCTTTTATATGTAAGTCTATCTACTTATGATTAAAAAAAAAAAAAAAAATTGAAAATCTGCTATCTACTTATGATTGTCAATTGATTAGAGCCAATTGTGTCCTATCATGTTAATACCAACCGCCTCTACCTCGTTATGGTTTCATTGCCATTATAGGATGTTAATCTCTACGTACTATAAATTGAAGTCGCTTTTCGCGTCTGTCTATTTGTCTGCTTACTTCTTCTAAATTACTCAATAGATTTTGATGCGGTTTTCATTTAAATTTAGGTAATTTTTTCAGAAAACTTTTAAGGTATAGCACGTACTCGAGCAACGCCTGGGTGGGTCGCTAGTCTGTAATACAAACAGCTCTTCCTTTAATTATAATAATTTGTTATTAGAGAAGGAACCTTCACCGAATCACACGACTATACTTAGCATTGTTATTACTAACCGCAAACGAAAACCATTCTGTTACATATTTAATTACATCTGTACTGCAATACCAAAATTTAAACCATTTTTCCTTATGCCGACTTCTGTATACATTCACTTCCATAATAAACTTTAAAGAACAATAGACTCTATTTTAAAACAAATACAGATCAAATTCCTTTAAAGAACAATTCATATAATTCCAAATATGATTCAATCAAAATTAAATCATAACTCAATAAAAACAAAGTTCAAATTTCGTTGTTACAAAATTGTGAAATTAAAACAATTGATATTGAGATTTAATGGCGTAGACACAAGGTCGAAATTCAATTGTTGTTCGCATCTAAGGGCATATACAGGGTGTTGCGAAACGCTGGACCGATCTTGGTCGTAATGAGTCACGGAATGGATAAGGCTTAACGTGCAAGGTTAGGTTAGAAAGCTTTTGTGTATTATGTAAACTGCGCGTGAGCTTTCATTAGTCAACACTTTTATAAAAATGCTGCCAAGTGCGTGTGGGCACGCATAGAGTTTAATTCCGTTGTTACTTTTCAGTTAAAGAAAAAGAAACAAAAGTCCTCATCAAAACTTTTGTTGGAGGGAACCACAAACCAAAACGTCATCTAAGTATTATATACAAAAAGCGCTGAATCAATTTCAATAAAATTTTATATGGGACCACCTCTGTGTTAGTTAAGTATGGCCTACCAAACAAAAAAAGAATAATTAAAATCCATTCATATCCATTCATAATTGGCGGAGATATTGCGTAACAAACATACAAAAAATAAACAACATTTAGACGAATTGAGAACCCTTTTATTTAAGGTCGGTTTTGTATATAAAAATCTGATTTTCCGTCAGGGACATTTATCAATAAATAAATAATATAAAATCATTTGTCTACTACAGACAGTTTAGTTTGACTGATCCAATAATAAAAATTCCTCATCAAATTATGCTAAGCGCAAAACATGATCAATTACAAAAAAAAGGTTCTAAAATGTTTCCACTATGAAACAATAAGAGTTCCTTCTATTACTACGGAACTCTACAAAGTCATGAAACGTTAAATACATGATTAATTTAAGCTAAAATATGCTAGTTTAGGTTAAAAGTCACAATTAATTTTCGTCTAAAAATAAATGTACGGAATAAAAGTTACGTAACTTTATGTCACTTTTGGTAACCGGTTTGCTATTAAAGTTATGTAATCAAAGGTCGTGACAGTGAATATATACGAATTTCTAGTCTAATGCATTTAGAAATGGCACTAATACATAAACGCACGCTTTTTTCCCATGGGGGTAGGCAGAAACTGTAGAACGCCACATGTTACGATCCTTACATACTCCTTTCGCTTCCTCTACGGTCATACATCTTGTCATACACGCACGTCGGTTGAAAGTATTACGCACTTGTCCTTTTTGAAGAACATTACCAATAACTAATACTCAGTTAACCAATTGCTTGCCAGTTTTCTTAAGGCTCTACAGTTTTGTCCTCCTAACCAGCAAAAAAGCAGTGATAGCCAAGCGGTTGAACGCTTACCTTACATGCAGAAGAGCCTTAGTTTGACCCTGGCCAACACTTCTGACTTTTCTAATTCATGTGCGGTTCAGAATTTGATTATCACTTGGGTTAACGGTGAAAGAATACATCTTGCAGAAATCTGCACAACTGTGAAGGCTCTATAAAGTCCTCGATGGTGTGTGTAATCCGCCAACCCGTACTAGGCTAGCATGATGGACTATGGACCTTCTTATTCTAATAAGAGACCCATGCCCAGCTGTGCATACATGGGCTGATTATTCAACTCAATTCAGTTTATTTATTTCAGACAAATTACAATAAAATTATAAATCGTCCATGCATTAACTTTAAAATAATATTATAATACAATAATGGATGTAATCAATCAGGAACATGCAGTTTTGTCCAGTGCTCCATGAAGGAGCAGTCAGTCAGTGTCCATTCTCTCCGCAATGAGTTGCAGAAAGCTATTGGTGCCGCCCCGCAAGCGGTGCATCAGATAAAGCTATTATGCTAAACCTAAAAAATGTGTTGCCTCAGTGACGTATTAAGAAACCACGTAGATCTTGGCTTGCACCTTTACAGAGTATCGTGTGGTGCCGGATGTAAAGAATAGCACTACTCCATATCTTCCCATGGTGTCGTAAAAGGCGATTAAGGGATTCACTAGAGGATGGGCAGCAGCATTCTCTTAGTACTTTAACAACCATACTGCGATCGCCAACCCGCCTGACAAGCGTGGCGATTATGGCAACCCCGCCCTAACATAGCACAGGACCGGTGGATGTGGCGATGCTTGGGGGAGGCCTATGTCCAGCAGTGGACGTCATTCGGCTGAATGATGATGATGATGAAAGAGTTAGTCTGCCTCGTTGGTCTAGAGGTTACCAGCACAACTGCTGAGCGTGAGGTCTTGGGTTCGATCCCCAGGTCGGGCAAAGTGTTATTGGGTTTTTCTGTGTGGAATTTCTCAGTAACAGCCCGGAGTCTGGATTTGTCTGGTTGATGGCAATAGGCTCGCCCCCTATTACATGGGACTTATACAACGGCAAAATGTGTGTGTGTACTATACACTTCTGCCCAACCCTTCGGAGAACACAAGCGTGATGTTATGTTAATGAGTTAGTATTCTACGCTAAAGGCTCATAAGAGGCTTTAGTTTCTGAAATTTTCTCTGAAAATAACTGTTAATTACACTAACCTTTGTTGAGCACAATAAACCTATACACACTGCACCGTCAAAGATTTATTTGCTAACGCTACAAGTAAACGCGCGTTATTTGCTGACGCTACGCCACAACGCGTGCATCAAGGTTGTAGTGCGTTTGCTTAGTGTTGGCATAGCGAAGGACGTTCGCATAGATTTTGATGTTGATACATAACATTATAGGGCATTGCAATTTCTTAGAATAGCTCTGGTATTTGAGAATTAAATTAATTTACGGTTGAATTATTATTGTATTAATAGATACAATTTATGAATTAATTTGTTGTTATTATTCATGTAAGTAGGTCATAAATTGATACTTAAAAAAAATTCTCTCGCATTAAAGTCAGGCGACAAGCGATTTACTGTGTTTCGTCGTGTGTATGTGAGAGCCAGAGGGTTATAGGGGAATCCCTCTATATCTCTGTTACTTGAATTCGTCATCTTAGACCCTGTCTGCGCTTACAATCACGTGGATCTATGGTCAAACGCGGCCAAGTAAAATTAGAAAAATAAAATAAAAAAATATTGTCAATTCATAGTAAACATTTTTTCTTGTTTTAGTAGAGTAAAAGACATCAACGCGCTGACAATTTATGTGTGTGAGTGAACGAACACACACAAAAATTGTTAGCGTGGTATTCATAAAATCATATAAATAAAAAAGAAAAATATATTAGCCTATAACTGTCCCACTGCAGGGCAAAGGCCTCTTATCATACAGAGAAGGCACTAACATTGATCACCACGCTTGCTCAGTGCGGGCGGACGATTTGAGACCATTAAGTCCAGGATTCCATTGCTAAAACATACGAGACAATATTTAATAATCAAAGATAATATCATATTTAACAACTAAAAATTTTCGTCTCTATGAGATTTTGTAAAATATAATGTAACAATTTAATTCCTGACATAACTTGTAAAGTAAAAGGCAGAATTAGGGCGCTTTCAATTTAGACGTTTCGTGTCGGACCGCTGCCGCACGTTTACCGTGCCGCTGGTTATAACCCGCTGACGGACCGCTGCAGTACGGTAGCCGTCCGACACCAAACGCCTAAATTGAAAGCCTATCTGACTGCCGTGCGTTTGTATGCTAGTGATGTGACATCAGTCAAGCCATGGATTCTGACGAAGAAACATTACTGTTAGTGCCCTTGTTGAAAATTATAAAACAGAAACAAAAACAAAAACGACGCCCCCGTAAAGGAGCAGCACCAATGTTTTCATTAACATGTAATTCTGGTGATTTCCATAATCTTTATCCTAGGTTAAAACAAGATCCAAGCAAATTTTAAATTTTCTAAGAATGTCTAGAGAATGTTTCTACGAATTACTTGAATTAGTTAAAAGTAAAATTCAGCGGTAAGAAACTGTTTTCAAACATACTATATCAGCTGAAGAAAGACTGCTGATAACATTGAGGTGAGTAAAGTAAACAACATATTTGTGATATTATTTATTTCTACAATTATTTTCATTGGTTATTTTTTTATACAAACTTTTAGTAAAAAGGATAATATTATGAGGGCTATCACATTTTATTACCTCTCTCGAACAGAACATATTTTTAACCCTTGCTCACTAAACATATTTTCGAGTTACACAGTCACTAAACAGTAGTCATTTTGACTAACAAAATGAAACGTCAATATTTTTCTTAAAATTACATTTATTAATTTAAAAAAAAGGAGTCAACAAAAATAGGAGGGCATGTATTAAGCCTTCTTAAAAACTATTAGACACTTTAAAAATGTTAATCCTGGCAGTCTGAGCAGATAGGAATGGTATGTTCGCCACAAATGGCCTTCCTGCAGCAGTGGAATAATACTTTGGTCATCCTGTGCTTCTGTTATGGGCAAAATGCGCAAATTTTTCTTTTTTCGGCTGTGCTTGAGAAGTACTAGCCACGACATCTTCAATTTGCAGGAAGTCAATAAATAAAACCAAAATTGTTCAAAGCTTACCTTGACTCATTTTATAAGCGTAATCACTAAACATTAGTTCGTGAGACTAACAATTCGCCAAAACTCTGGAAGTAAAATATGTGCAGACGCAATGCATGTGCACGGGGCACTAAAACACTGAATTAGGAAGGTACTGAGCGCGATGGGGCGGGGGAATGTCGGGAACTTACCTAAACAGCGAATGTGTCGAGGCCGTGTCGCCTGTGAGACTAATGTTTAGTGATCTAGGGTTAAGAATGTTAAATGAAAAGATGCAGTTTTGAAAAATGTAATCAATGGGCTCAGAAAATAATATGAATTTAATAAGTAATTTAAAAATACATTTTTATTGTGTTCCATAACAAACACAGCTTGCTTGTGTTTGAGAGAGGTGATAAAAGCAAACAAGTAATGAAAATTTTATGAAATTAGCTCTGTCGTCTATTCACCGCACTATTCAACAGCGAAATGAACACGTGGTGTTTTCGACGTTGCCGTCCTGTTGCCGAGCGTTCGCGGTGCCGGCGCCGCGCTGTTGCCGCACCGCGCGCTTTGTATGACAAAAAACGATCGTCCGTGCGCAGTGCGACTAACGCGCCGCTGCCGCACCGCAGCAGGACGACAGCATACCGCTAAATTGAAAGAGCCCTTACTGAAGAAATAATCCTAAGTTAGCATTAATTACATAACTGAGCTCAGTTATAATTATAATTAACGGCATTAGGAAGCGCCGCCTGTCACGTTCATCACGAACTACCGGCGCAGTTCTCATACTCTATTAAATAACTCACCACTGTAGTTATTACGAGAACTTATATTTGTAAGGAACGAGTATGAAGGTACATTTATACAGAATATTCCGTAAACATATGTACGGATGGAAGCCTTTCCCAAATACTACTACGAACACATAGTAGGGCCCAAAGTGTGCCCGACGTACTTCAGTATCGTCACTCGTGGAGGCTCTTTTAGGTGATATCAGAAGCGACTAAACTGATTTTGAAATCGAAAATAAAAAGAATATTCTAGCATCTCATCGACAAGAATAGGTCTGTAATGCACATGTATTATGAAATCATTTAAATGTAACATTTATCGATACAGACAGTTACCATGCGCAACAAAGGAAGGCAATTTATTCCAATTGGTCCAACAATCGATACACAATAGCAAAACGATTCGAAATCATTCGATTAATTAATACATCATTGAATCGATTCCGCTGTCGGTGCATTTAGAAAGCATTGAACAATAGATGGTTAATACAATCAAATTTTAACATTAAACTATTACGATAAGGTACAATTTTGTTTGTATGTGTGGTGTTAATGATAAGATACATTACATCATGAGTTGAAAAGATAGTATTTTGATTGACGAGTGGATTATAATATGAATAATAATAGTAGTTTTCGTTACGAAGATGAGTGGTGAGATTCATTGAATGTATGAATACATAATACCTACTCAATAATAGGAGTACTACTTAGGGTGCCCTCTCACGAGCCATTTGCCACAGCCACTTGTGGCCAGCCACAAGCTGCGGACTAACTCTTCCATATATTACGCAGGGACTCAGCATACACATCTTGCCGGTGGTGGCCATTCAACATTTTTGGAAACATTTTATTGCCGTCAACTTGTGGATGTGGCAGGTGGCTTGTTTTCGATGGCCTTAGAGAGAGAGACTAAATATTTGGCTCAAGTTAAAATGCTCTCATTTAAGAACAGCTGTTTGTAGTAGAGACAGGCTTGCACTTTTTTTTCTAAAATATTTTCAGGAGCCGAAAATGCTAGATTTATTTTCCTTTTTTATCAATTTCCATTTCATTTGTATTCCAAGATTAGATAGGTCTATAGATGTACTTTATTGTACAATAAAAGAAAAAAAACACAAGTAAGTAATACACGTAATTAAGAACAGTATAAATGGCGGTCTTATCGCTTAAACCAATTTTTTCCAGACAACTATTGGATGGAAGAAATTGCTTTAAGATTATTATTAATATAGATTATCTTAAATGGTATTTATCAAGGTTTATTATTATATTTATGCACTTCCTCTATACATACCTATTAGGCGCGATTTTTTGACAGCATGTAGTCTCACTATACCTACTAAGAACTTTCAGTTCCTATTAAATGACAATCAAGATTGCTATCACCTATTGCATTCAATTGATTAATAAGGACACCGCGTCAACGACCAGTGTTAATTGGCTCCGCCTAATATGGATCAATGAATAGGTCTTATTTAGGTAGGTACACGAAATATGATTGCATATTTGAAACAAAGTTTTCGACCTCGACTGTTTATTTATCATAGTGTGTTTGGGTTAAACTATAAAACTTTGTAGATATTTATAAGGATGTTTGTTTTACCTATTTTTCATTTATATTTTAAACGCTTTGCCCCTCACTAGGATTTTTCCTGTATCGTAGGTGCGTTTACAGGCACAAATCCGGGTTCCGAGTTTGCGTTTGTTCATGTTTACATGCACAAACGCCCAGAACCTGAAATATTCGTTCCGTGCGGGAATCGAACCCATGACCAGTAGCTCAGAAACCAATCGCTTAGCCACTGCACCAAACGTGTTGTTAAATTGTCGTCGTATTTGTTTGTTAAGGAACTAAATATATGTCTTACTTAGTCTTTAATATAGATAATATAGCTTGTGCGGTGCCAATATGTCCGCTTTAAATTTGTCTTCCTTGAGAATTTGTGAGACGCGGCATAAAACCGCGAAAGTTAAAAGAAACGAAAAGAGGCTGTCTACGCCGTGTTTGACACATCTCCGACAATACAATTTTAATTAATATCGAGCCATACACACCACCTTACCACTCTACACACACGTCACACAACACTATGTCAGATCAATCATTCCAAACATTCATTCACTATAAAGTCTATGATATTCACTCTAATGATCACAAACACACCGTACAAATTCATATATTTAAAATTCTACTGTACTAAGAGAAACCCGCTAAAGTAATTACAAAACTTTAATAACACAAAAAAACGTTTTATTTGCATTATCGTAAACAGAGGCCTTTGCGCACAAGTAGGACAACACTGATTGAAAATAACAGGATCGCTCGAAACTCTGCTTACCCAGTACCAATATAAGACGTACATATAAGAAAATGCATGGCATTAAGTGATGGTAACATAGAAAGAACAATACATTGTGTTGTTACAATATCAGCGAATCATCGTGACAGGCCGATGCATTGTTTTATAACTAACAATGATTTAACTACAGGGACTTGTGAGGACAATTTAGGAATGCAGCCGTAAGAAATAAGCACATGTCTCAGACCTGAAGGTTTTGGGTTCGAATCCCAGACCAAGGTACACATATAGACAGATACAATAGATACAGATGGTTTCTATACTACAATGTATGGACTTTAAAAGAGACCTTGAGTTGATTTCGGCATTTCTTCTAGTCAGATAGGAATTGCATCTAGTCTAAAAAAAACATGTGAAATAGTCTTATAAAGGTGTTTATAGCAGATTTAGAACAGATATAGTAGCGATGCTTGGGGGAGGCCTATGCCCAGCAGTAGACGTCTTTAGGCTGATAGATAGAATGAATAAATAAAGTAGCGAAGAGCGCATGCCTAATCTTGTTAACTAATTATCTAAAATTTTGGTACATTTTATTTGAATGTGTTTCATTAATGGTAGTTAGTAACCCTACGAAGTATCGCCTGTTAATTTTAAGTAATCCTGTATAGGAGCTAGAAACTCACCGGCCAATGGGCCATCACACCATCTAACAAAGTTTACATAATGTACCACACTGCCGCTGAGAATTTCATTTGTATGTAGATGTATGAATTGCATGCAAAAACTTCTGAACAATGACCCTAGAACAATGATACTTGTTCACAATGAAAGGAAAACGTGTTGGTCCTACAATCAGAATATTAAGGGAACGAGTTCAATGCATTCCTTTTGGTGGACGTGTTATGTATGAAATGTATGGTAACGTGGATGGACAGGCTCGTATCGAACAATCTGCAAAGGTAAGCTGCGCTTGCCGCGGGTCAGCCCGTAGACCGTTCGTTATAAAGTCCCCGTCGCGAGAAGCTATAAATTTTGTAAACACACATTCAGGGATTCGCAACCTTTGGAACAAATAAAAAAAAACAGTTTTGTAATGATTTTTATATAATGGTTTTTATTTTATTTATATAATAAATAATAATCTACGAAAACAACACAAACAAACTGAAACGCATTCAAAACTCAAATGACAGCATTGACAGCGTCAGTGTGAACTTACTTCAAAATGGCGGGCCAAATGTTGACGTTCCATGAGTCAGACACGTTCCGGTACCACAAAACATTAGACGATAGCGCTTTATATCGCTAAAATATAACCCGACTAAGTGAAATTGCTCGTTAGTTTCGTATTACACGTATGTAACTTTGAGTTGATTGAATTTGGGATTATTTGTTGTTGATTGAATTGTCGCTACGTAACTTTGTAGAAGTTCTTTATTTACAAAATTTATAGCTTCTCGTGACGGGGACTTTAGATAGAGACCCCTCCTCGCCTCGGAGAGCACGTTAAACTGTGGGTCCTGGGTGCCACTATACCTATGACAGTTAGTCTAAGGCCTCATTTACACAAGGTAAGTAACTGACTCCAAATTCGAGACAAGTCAGTGCTGACCCGATACTTACCTAGTGTAAATTGATGTGTAAAATTGATTTGGGGTCAGTACAGCGCTGTCGCGATCAATTTACACTAGGTAAGTATCGGGTCAGCACTGACTTGTCTCGAGTTTGGAGTCAGTTACTTACCCGGTGTAAATGAGGCCTAACTCTGAAGCCCAAAAGTCTGAAAATCGACCTAATCGTATGTTAGTTGTGTCTTGTTCTAAGAAGGTAAATATGTCATCAATGAAGTCACATTGGTATAAGCCAGTAGCGTTCTAAAACTGCTAAAAATAATGATTTTGCGGTCTGATCATAGACGTTATTAGGAACTTTTAGTTTTTAGCTGGTTTAAGATTGATGGAAAAATCTGATTAAGGCTGCCTGCGCATGGGCCACTAACTTGCTCGAAACACAGTTGATAGAGTCTGTCTCGAGCAACTATGGGATCTTACAGACGAGTGGTGACTTTGCCGACGACAAGGTAATTGCAGCGGTCGCCGCTTGGACGGCTGCCATCGACACGCCAACGTTTGAGATCTGCTAGCCTAACATGCGCAGCGCGAGATAATTTTGTCCTCGAATTTTCTCATTCATAATAATTATGCATCGACAAAATTATGTCACGCTGAGTATGTTAGCTTGGCTGGCGTTGATCGCAAACGCTGGCGTATCGCAAAGTGCCGCTCCTCTGTAAGAGCTCATAGTGTCATAGGCAGCCTAAAACAATCTTATTTTTACTGTGAATCTGTGATTATCGTACTAATAAGCTGATGCGTTGTTTTTCGATTGTATGACGTTTCAACAGACCGACAGACATTTAATTGCAGTTTAAACTTTGACACGAAGTTCCTATACGATAGCAATCTTGTATCAATCAATCAAAAGGATCCGGTTGGAAGAAAAAAGAAACAAAATTGGATATAGAACACACATAGCCGTAAACAAAGCTATTATATTTAAGTTAATTTTAAAAACAAGTTGTAAATTACATATGATTCTCATCCATTCATAATAGTTCCAGTTAACGAAAAATGCGTTAGCTTAAATATCAGCCTATTATTATGCTTTGATAAAAACCGAAAGTTAGCCATCAGGCGTCATCTATATCTTATATATATATGTCTCTATTTAAAATAATATGAGACAAATAAGACCCATTTTATAAGACCCCACAATTAATATCGCCACCGCATTTCTGTGACGCTAACTTAATAGTCAAGTCATGGCAATGGTAGCTTATCAGTGATAGGAATCTGCCACTTCTTGTACAATTGGAATGTTTGAACCAAGTTACACGTGTCTTACGGTTAATAATCTTCATTAAGAGTAAACAAAAAAGAAACTTTAAAATCTGCGTTATGCTGCTACCATAAAAGTAGCCGCGAGAAATACGCACGTCCTAGTTTCATTCGGTAAGATATAACAACCATAAATTTAATATTTGCAACCAAAATCAAATATTCAAGCAATCTTTGTCCAAAACCCATGTTCACAAGATCTATAGAACATATTTTCCCAGCGCAGTTGCGAAACGCTCAGTTACTGGAGCAAGGTCGAGCCCACGGCCAGGCTGCTATCATGTCGAATGTCAGCAGGCTTTCCACTCGTATCGTACCTTTGTGTACGATTATCGATAATCGGGTGCATTAATAATCGATTTTAACATCGGAATTGCGAGGGGAATTATTAGTTACATTCGATTGTCCGAGAATCGATGTATAATGGGTATTGATAATCTAAGTCGATTTAAAAGCGTTTGCGCTGATATTGGTATTAGTTTATGTCAATCGTTTTGGTCTGCCAGTTCTCATCAGGCCAATGTGATGGACCCTATCTAAATCCTTTTCAGAAGAGATTATGCCGCAACATAGCGATGTTTTCTTTTTCTGTTGCACGATTTTTATTTTCCTCACAGACCGTTTCCACGTTAGCGAGCAGTTATTGGCGAGACCTGAAGGGTCTCCAGCGAAAGAGCTGGTTTTACGTCACATTACGATATTTAATCAAAAATGTTACTGGCTGACAAACATTTACAACGTTATTCTATTTTTAAATCGGAAATCTAGACGAAATCACGTAGCGTGGGTGCTATTACACACACAGACCACGTATACAAACATACGGATTGGGAACAACAGAATGTAAGCCGTACAAAGACTGTCCATACTTATATAAAAATGATATTGATAAATGTTAAGAATATGAGTCACTTCAGACGCTAATTTTTCTCCATTATTGATTGCTGAAATCGAATGAGTGATGCATGAGGCATCATATCGATTGCAAAAATCGATTATGTATTGATGTTAATAATTTTGTGAAACGGACACATGAAATTGCGAGAAATCGAATTCCATACTCAAATTAAATAGTGTTAAATTGTTGTATTTAATTAACACCCTGAAACAGAGTAATTATTGTATTATTTTTATTTCATTGACCAGCTGCATTTTTAGGCGCACAAGAGATATAAATTGCATTTAAAATATATTAAAAGTAGTTCAAAACATTAATATCGATCAACAACAACATAAACAATAATAACAACGTCAAAACAACAGTCGAATGAAATCGAAATCACATCACGAATATTAAAAGTAAGAGTCAAAACAATCGATTATAATTTTTTCACGAGCGCTATTTCTCAACCGTAGAAGGTCGAATCGAACGGACATACAGAATTACAGGTATTCGTGTGAAAAAACGTACTTAGTAATTTGCAAGGAAACGATGCATTAGCTCAGTTGTGAAATATGTCTGAATTGTTGTTCAATTTGTAAGTTATGGCAAGACGAAGATCGATTGCGAATGATTTATTGAAACAAGTTTCTGGATGCGTCAAAGAAGTTAGTGTTTTTTGGCAGTAACGTTTAATTGCTACTACAAAACTTTTTGATACTGCTACAGTCACATTTTTAAAGTGAAAAAATAATACAACTAGGCTTGCCAACCGTCCCGCGAGAGTCGGGACGTCCCGTTTCTAGAGCTTTAGAGGATGTGTTCCGCGAAAGACGTGTACGGAACGCCAATTGTCCCGTTTTATCGTACCTACGGCTAAACCTTCGGGCAGAAGTCGGAATTTAGTGAACGCACGTTTTGTTTAGCTAGAAGAGTGGAGATCGCGACCGCGAGTTTCGCGTCGAACGAACGAAAAATATACTAATTGTATTTTTCACCCCCCTATACTTTGACAGTTGGGTCCCGCTTTTTTTTGCCACGTCCCGCATTTTGACTGCCAAAGTCCCGGTAAATTCGTACATAAAGGTTGGCAAGCCTACTCACAACATCACGCCTGTGTACCCCGAAGGGTTGATCAGAGGTGTAGTACATCCTCATTTCGCTGTTAAGTCCCATGTAATAGGGGGCGAATCTGTTGCCATCAACAGGGCACAAATCCAGACTCCGGGCTGCTACTGAGCCAATAACATATGACCCGACCGTGAGATCGAACTCAGGACCTCAAGCTCAACAGTAGCACTTGCGAAAAATAAAAGAATGAGGCAGTAAAAAAAAAACAAATTTTGTAATTTTTTGTCTGCTAAAAATGAATCAAAATGATTCAATTGTCAAATATCTCATTTGAGCGTTAAATGTAGCAATCCTTGGGAAGCTCATTGTTTACGTGGTTAGCTAAAATAAAAAGTTTTTTTTAATACACTTATATAAAATCTCCTTTCTCAAACAATACACATTGCCGTATAGAAATAGTTTGCAGACAATCTAACAAGCTCCCATACAGTTGCCACATTTCACAATACCATTAAGACTACTCCATATTATAACATATTTAATAACAGTAAACAATAGAAAGTATTTACGTAATATTCGCGCTTGTCTATGGTCTGCTGTCAAAATGTCACTTCAAGTTATTCCGACTAAACGTGGTTATTAAAACACGGTTTTAGGATGAACAGGCACTTTCTTTGTGGTTTTAAAAGGTTAAGTTTAGTTATGTAAGCATGGAGGATAATTTGAGAGCTGTGAAGATGACTAAATATTTAGCTGGACCGAGGCATGGAGGTTTACATACATACATGCATGAACTCACGCCTTTTTCCCATTGGGGTAGGCAGAAGCTGTAAAACGCCACATGTTACTATTCTCACATACCTACTCCTTTCGCCTTTTCCAGGAGGCTTGTGTAGAGTAAATGATAAGAAGGGCGCAGACATATTAAAATTCCCATTTTAGTAAAAAGGGAAAATGATCAGTAATTAAAAGAATATAGGAAGAATAAAACAAAGAATATACCTACAAAACAAGATGAAATTGAAGGTAATTTAAGTTTGAAAGTATTTAAAAATATGCTTATAATCTTGAACTTGGAATGACAATTTCAAATCTAATCAACATCTACAAACACTTTCAATTAAGATTATCAAATTGCAAATCAAAACGATATCGCTGCAATGGCTTCCGAAAAAGCCGGAAATCATTCCAATAATTGACTTTTAAAACAACTACTAAAAATCTAATTTAAAATTAATGACTAGGACACAATAACGGAACCGAATGACTTTTAAACAATACCTAAATCCGTTTCTTATCACACAGAATATAATTGACCACAGATAATAAAAGGCTACTGAACTAATCTCTCATTCATTCATTTCCTGGTATATTTTTAATCACACCAAGGTCGCAACGACATTCAGCCTAGTTCAATTTAAAAAAAGACACAATATTTGTATCCGGAAGGAAATATATAAAAATACTCTATGGTTCTAATCGCTGTCATTTCCGAAAACAATTGCGTTTATAATGATAGTGTAAATTTCTGTACATAACAAAGGAACATTTAAGATTGCGTGTGAATAGTTTAATCGTCGGTTAAAACCACGATTAGTACGTAGTTAATGTCAGTTTCCGTTATTAAAATAAAATACAAGTGATATTTTTGATATGAAGAATGAATGAATCGTTGGATAGCGTTTTATCTAGTAGATAATTTATTTAAAATGTTAATTGGCATGCGGATGTAATGATAGAATATTATATTAAGATTCTAAATTATAGACTATTGCCTAAGTAAATAGTGTGTGCATAGCATACGTAATCAACCCATCACTGTCCCACTTCTGGGCACAATTCTCGGAATATTCAGATCTGTCCCCTCCGGGCGGCCAATCAGGAATAACAAAATCGATCTGTTCCCCTGTCACCAAGACGAACGGACAGATCGAACGAATTATTTCTGGTCTGTCCCCTGCTGTTCTTTAGGGGGACAAATAGAAATAAAAAGTTTCGATCTGTTCCCCAGTTACCGACGAGGTGACAGATCAGAGGGACAGATCGGAATAAACCCAGTTCTCTTTTCAGAATGAGAAGAATTTAGGCCTTAGTCAACTACGCTAGCCTACTGGTTCGTCGCTATCGCTGGCCGACTACACATACCATCGAAAACTTTATGGAACCCTTTCAGATGAGCAAGTTTGTTAACAATTATAATTCTGATCCGAACATAAAAAAAATACGACAAATGGTTCGTGAACTCAATTATATTTGCTCTAAAATTTCAGTTTTAACTAGTAATTACTGTAATACGTGTCGGGAAACCGTCTGACTTATTCGTGTATCACGGAAAAACCAAAAATATCGTGTATCCTAAAGCACTCCAATAAACAGATTTTAAAACTAAACACTTTTTTCTCTAATAGGCATTGCAACGCATGCTGGGTACAGCTAGTTCATTCAAAAAACTAACCACAACATCACACGTTGAGTCGAGGACCAAATATTGTGGCGAAATATGGGAGTGTCCTCTACAGTGCAGTGCGAAAGCTCGAATTGATCTTGATTACGAGAAACAATATCGCTCGAAAACTGGTTTAACTTAACAATACCAGTATCCCCCACTAGCTGAACTATAAAGGTCATATTGCAGGAACTCTGTGACAAATATCGATACTCACGCGCATCTGGTGACACTGGAAGCTGACCACAAACTTCTGCTACGAAGTGTAGCCTACAATACCACAATAGATATCAAAATGGGCTACCACGGGCGTGTATACAGAAGCTGTATCAAAAACCAACCAACCAGCTCAAACATCCAGGTCAGTCCGCCACGTAACACCGTATGTAGCGCAAGCGCAACGCTCGGCACACTTCGGCCACTTTCGTTCTCCGTCGCACTTTCGTTTTCACGCGAAGTAACTTGACGTCATTAGCGGAGATACGTTTTAATTTATTGTGGGCTATTGTTGGTATTAAGATGTTGTAATTATTTTGGAATTTAGAGGGAGAAAGAGATTCTTTAATTGTGTGAGATTTGCATCCTCTGTCTTTTTCTTTCTTGTAAAGTTTTCTCAGACTTTTACTAATGTTCCATTTGATTACAGGATTTGTTAGTAAGTCCATTAAGCCATTAACTTGTTTTGTCTCTGTAAACATAACCACAATTCAAAAGAAATGTAAATGCAATCCACAAGAGAGCAAGATTTAGAAAAACGGCATTACGTGAACCAATGGCCGCCATCTTTCGTCTCCTACGAAAATCATATGTTTTCCTAGTATTGTATCAGAGTATAGACATGCTTTTCATTCGCCTAATATTATATTATCTTATCTTGGGGTGCATGAAATGAGCCTCTACGAGTGACGATACTTAAGTACGTCCGGCGCACCTGCCCAGGGTAGCGAGCGACCGACCTTGCTGACTGGCTAATCTTTTCAGCACGGCATGACCTATTATCATATAGCTCGTGCTGGCACGAGAGAAGAAAGAGTGTTATCTGTACCGTCTGTTGAAAATTTGTTTGGAAATTAATGCTTAATATGAGCGTAACTTATCATTTAATCAGAATAAAATTATTACACCTAAAACATTAAAACACAACACATTAATACCTACTTAATTAAACTTTTTATGTTCCTTTTTCTGGTTAATGTTGATAACTTTTGGCATCATATTTTTTTATTAATTTTCGATCAGATTGAACCGCATTAATTAGTATTCCAATCAGCTTCTAGACAATAAAAAATATTTTTTGCTTTCATTTCGTGTTTTCAATACAATTTAATTATTACTGATTGAAATTGAATGGAGATTCGGTTTTCGGCAAAAGTTGATAATTAAAAACAGCTTTTAAATAATGATCACTAATTCGCCAGCGAACCGAACGAAGCCATTGAACAGAATTTGCGATTTTCGTAAATTAATAAAACAAGATTTCATAATAAGTTATTCATGGACACAGAGTTTCGAATACGGATTATTCTATATGTTAACCCTGTTGACATTTTAGCAACAATTTTAACTAGTTTATAATAATCCCAATTAAAACCATATCGATATAATTGTAAACTGTCAATATATTGAATTGGAAAATGAAATATAATACAAATATGACGACGACTTCAGAGTGCCTAAAAAATTAATTACACATTCATTATCGAGTATTCAAAACATGCCAACAAGACGCCCATTCATCAAATATCGAAAATTCAATTACATTAACATAATTATTACATTTGGCATAGTTAATTTATTAATTATTGTTTTTTTTTTATTAATTTCATAACAATAATCTGAATATCGGTTTCGAGTTATGTTGGCATCCAGTTAGTTTGGTCATAGTGGATAATGTTAAAGGCAAGACAGAGTTGAGAATCCTGCGGGCACTCTTAGGGTTCCACTCCAGCCAGCCAATAAAGGCAAACTGGAGACGAGGCCCTGACCGACTCTCTGAGGCAATAAGGTACGCAGTGTCGCCACTCACCAACAGCTCGCCACAAGCTGCCCTGCGGTTTAATCTGAATATCGGTTTCGAGTTATGTTGGCATCCAGTTAGTTTGGTCATAGTGGATAATGTTTTATGTAATTTTGACATAATCCGGATAATATAGGTAACTTTCATAAAAGTATCTATAAATACCAATTTGATTAGTCTACTAACGTGTTTTAAAACAAAAAATATATTAAGATAATTTGGAACGCAAGTCTATTAAAAGAAATTCCTCATTTAAAATAAAATATCTTTATGTTATTATGAACGGATTGTGTATCGTAGGTGCTTATTTTTCCCAGACGTAACACCGGTCACGGATAGACAAACGGGGAAATCCCATTATTATGTATTTAACCTTTAAATTAACAGGCACTTAATTAGTCGGTCATAATTAAGCAGCCAATAACACCTAGATTGATGAAAAACAACACGCCCGATATTAATTTTATGATTATAAAATTATTGCATCCGATAATCAAAATCCGATGCGAATTAATAAAACGTAAATTTTACAAAAACACTTTTAACACGTCAATAAATTAATATGTCTCACTATATCAACGGGTATTGTACAAAATAACCCGTTTGCAGCTATCATAAAAAGTGTGAAATAGTCAAAACAAATTGGTCAATATGAAAAACCATTGTCAATGTGAACAAAAAAAAAAAAGAAACTATAGATGTTGTATTTTTCCTAAACTAATAAAATACTTTTAATTTATTTGTCATACGTTTTAAAATGTCAAATAAATCAGTGAGAGCAAGAAAATAATAAAGTATGCAGGTGACATAAATGTCTTATTAATATTATATTGTCGATGATAATAATATACTTGTGATATTCCGAGAATTAGAGATTTTTATTACATTGTTTATTTTGTGGTCGAAGGAAATTTTAATAGGTATGAGTCAACACTATTGTGGTGCTAAAATCGTACCGTTTTTTATATGATCTCGTTCGGACACTATACGGCTGTCCCACTTCAAAACCTATTTTACAGGAGAGCGCATAAACGTTACATCGGTCAGCCTTTGAAAAGTATTTAAGTTAGGTAAAACCATGTGGTTAAAGTGACTTACTAGGTTTTAAAATGATTAGAGGCAGTGATTGGCACTTACTAGGTATCGATGCTTAAATATATCTGCGTAATATGTGAGTTTTCGACGCTGGTGTTTTTGTATTTGGTAGAGACTTTCTAGTTTAGCAAGTTTATGCAATAAAACGACTTTTGTAAAAAGTGTCCCTTACTGGGTTTCGAAATGGGACAGCCATATATTTCGGAAGTATTTGAAGATTTGACAATGAGATCATTTATATGACAATACTACGCCCGCGACTCTGCCTGCGTGGATGTCGTTTATCGCATATTCCGTGTTTTTCGGGATAAAAGTACCCTATGTCCTTCTCCGGGTTCCAGACTATCTTTATACCAAGTTTCATCAGTATCAGTTCAGTAGTTTAGTCGTGATGTGGTAACAGACAGGCAGACAGACAGATTTATTTTCGCGTTTATAATATTAGTAAGGGTTTGTCATTGAGTATTTTAGCAAATTGTAATTTTATTAGTCTGGGTTAATTTTTGTACTATGTTTATGTTTACACCTGTATTCCCCGAGGGGTTGAGCAGAGGTGTATTGTAAGTAAGTCCCATATAATAGGGGGCGAGCGTACTGTCAATTGCTATTGCTATTCTGTGTTTTTGTTTAAAAAAACAAAACAGATTCTTTAGTTAATTAGTAAAATTATTCTAACGACGGATTCTCGATTATTTATTTATACTTCAATTTCTGCAAAAACATTTCTATTAATAGATAACTTTCTTTTACTTTCAATCTTTTTAAAGAAACATTCTCTTTAGCAGACTGAAATCAGTTTGAATATCGAAGCAGTAATTTTAAGAGCATAGAAAAAAAACTATGTCTACATTCTATGTTTGAATTTATTTACCCTTAAAAGTTTTTCAAACCCCTTTAAATGTACAATGTTTTGTTTTGTTGTTTTGTATGTTCCATGTAAAACAAATAACTCTAGTGCTAAAGATGCAACAAGAACTCGTCAATCATTATAATAACGAATTTTCTCTACATTTTACGCTAAACAACGAAACCGTAACATATTAAAACACCATATTATAATTTCTCATACATGTAACATCATAAACTCGTGGCTTCTATTTACATAACATTATACATAACAATTGCGTGTGAAATTAGAACTGCGAATAAATTAAATAGATAGTTACTACAAACATACGACTTTTTTTCTTAGAATTTATAAAGCGTGTATCCGGCCTTTAATTTTTTATTTTTCTATGAAACATGCAGAGAAAATCTGCAAGACAAAGTCGGATTAAGAATGGATCAAGAAGACAATAATATACTGGAGTTCTCCCATTTAGATCTCTCCTGTTTTACATCGTATCATACATCGTACGAACTAACACAAATAATTGAAAAGCCTACTTTTGATAGACCTGACGTGAAGTTAGAACTTTGACGAAATAAGTAAGCAGTCAACACTTGATTTTTGGATTGCAGGTCGTCGCGAAAATGCGTGTTTAAGTGGCAAATTTTGAATTATGGCAGTATTCCTCGGAAAATCGTTTGTATAAAAGCAGAACCCTATAATGTAAGTTATGGTGGGTACTAGTGCTTTTGTGTTATATCACTACATAGTATAAAACAAAGTCTCTTCCCGCTGTCTGTCCCTATGTATGCTTAGATCTTTAAAACTACGCAACGGATTTTGATGCGGTTTTTTTAAATAGATAGAGTGATTCAAGAGGAAGGTTTATATGTAGAATACATTACACCCGTGCGAAGCCGGGGCGAGTCGCTAGTTTACTATAAAATTATCTGGATATGGTATTGTAATGACATACTGTAAATAATCTTCATTGGAACCCGACACAGACAATTCAGGTTTCGCCACATCAAACGCGGAGCGCGAGCAGGGCGTGTCGTTGCCAGGCCCACGTGAGTTTGTATTCAAGGAATTACTATGAACCATGTAACACATCATATGCGAGCGCGCCGTTGAATGACCCGTTCGCGCCCCGCGTGTTTTGTGTCGGTGCCTTTATGTTCAGCAGTGAAATACGGTAGGGTTGAACTATAAAAAATATATTCTATTCTATTTTTCTTAATGGCAATTAGTGCCGATGTCGACAATTCTGACAATGTCGAAAGTGAAATAAAAAATATACAAGGTTAGTCGGAAAGGGGGTACTAATCCGAAGCCCACTTATAGTATCACTGATGACTGTTTGAAAGCAAGTGTTAAAATTTCAAAATTCGATAATTTTTTTTCCAAATAAAATGATTTTTATTTTAGTTTTTTCAAAAATTCTTCATCCCTGCTTTAGTTACAAATTCAGAAAATGGTGCTTCTAATTCATGACTCCAAATATGACCTAAAATGTAAGCACAGCTGGTCATAACTGGGGACAGATAGATTTTAGAGATTTTTTTTTGAGATTTTTGAACAGCTGTTTCTCTTAAACTATTGAGTTTTGGGAAAAGTTGTAGAACAAAAGTTATTCATTATTATGTGTACTTTAACACCCTTTCGGATTAGTACCCCCTTTCTGACTAACCTTGTATAATACACGACCAGACAAAACTGTTTGTCAGTTTGTTTTGTTAAGATCAAGGTAACGACACTGTCGTTTTGTGCCTAATTGAAACTCAACTTCTAGATGATCACATGCGCAGGTCCTTAAAAAAAGAACAATCAGTGACAACGTATGTGTATTCTCATACAAATATGGCTTTTAATATTCTAGTACATGCAACTAGTTTCGTAATATGTAGTACTAATGACCTCCTATTTATTGCCATCGGCATGAGAATCACAGATGAAATTTTCCCATAATTATTATTGTCTTAAGTTCGTTAATAATATTTGAGTATGAGGAAGGTAAGTTGTAGGAAGTAATTTAAGATAGTGTAAATGATAAGTAACACTTTTGATACTCTAGGCTGTATGGGTTGCTGTCTGTGCCTGCTTTACTGAAAAATACCAAGTGTCAAAATCTACGGCGGCGCGCGCAACTTTTTTCCCTACCATCTCGACTCAACCGTCAAATAAAAACTTAACACAAGCAACCAAACCATAATTAACGCAATACATAAGAATTATTACATAAAAGTTACAAGTACATGTATGTATAATGTATAGAGTGGACCCACGTGCAGACATTCAAACACATTTAAGAACGAAAGTGAAATTCCATTTTAAGTAATGTGATACCTTTAAAATCGGATGGGTTTGCCCAAATCGTTACAAGGGTTTTATAAACTTAAAGATTTAGACACTGGATTCGACTGCCCTACGCATATTTTCATTTTATCTGATACAGATCGTTTCAAAGTATTACAAGGTTACTGGTTTTTGGTCACAATCCAGTAGCAGGATTTAGAACATGTTATCCGCTATCTACAATACGGCCGACGTATCTTGGCGAGTCTAATGTTAGTTGTTTGGCTGCGCAATGAATCTTTTAGAAACGAAATTGTCTACTGCGCAGCTAATCAGCTAACTTCAGACTCGTCAAGATACGTCGGCCGTATTGTACTAACCCAGTACTTAGCTCTTTATGCAAAAACCATTTTCATGATATTATTTGAAAGATGCCAACATCTCCGACATAATATTATAATAAAAAAAGCAAATTAGACAAATATCTATAAATTTTTGCCAAGGCTACGTCATCAAAGAGGAAGTTCCCATTTGATGAGGTAGCCTTGGCAGATTTGATTTGCACAGGCCTTATCTTGGGTCATGGTTCGAATGGTATCTATGTATACCACAGATAACGCAATAGTTCTATACAGGAGTTTAAGTCCGGAAGGCATCCTCCTTACCAGATTGACTCAATACGATGGGTCTAAAGCAATCAATCAATCAATCAATCAATATTTATTTGTGAACATAGGTCATACAAAAAGGTCTTAAGAATATACATGTAGTATCTCTATGTTCTACTAATGGAAATTGGTATACAAATAGTTTGTAAGTATGAAGAATATACAAAACAATTGTGAATTTATTAAATGTACTAGAGAAATATTATTATACAAAACACAGTTTATCAATTTTATCATTTAAAAATAACTCAACTGAGTAATATGTTTTATGTATTAAAAATGAAATCAATTTGCGTTTAAAAATACGGATATCCTTTTTGGATGTTCATTTCTTACAGTTTTAGGTAGTTTATTATAAATTTTTGGAGCCATTGCGAAAATACTGTTCTTGTATAATGTGGTTTTAGATCGTATCACATGTAACTGGTCACAACGACGCTGACTAGTTACTTGGTCGAATTTATTTAAATTATTTTTGACGAACATAGCTGTTTCGTAAATGTATAGTGAGGGCATCGTTAATATTTGTGCACTTCGTAAAACGTGCACTTGGCGGAAATTATGCACTTTTCATAACGGGCTCTATAAGCTATATTGAGAAGTGCTCATTTTGAGAAGTAAGAAGAACTACTGCGAAATACATATTTTGCGTCAAGTGCACGCTTTGGGTCAATGCACATTTTACTTCAAGTGTACATTTTACTTCAAGTGTACATTTTACGTCAAGTTTACATTTTACGTGAAGTGTACATTATTCGAAATGCACATTTTGCCAAGTGCAAATTCTGCGTCTGACCCAATACGATCGATGCTAAACTGAGACTGGAAATGCGACAGCACATCTTTCCTCTTTTAAAAGTCATCACTCAAAATTCCTGCTCAAATATCACTTCAATACTTAATATTAGTGAATACTGACATTTACACAACAACGAAATGTTTAACAACAAACAAAACTTTATAAACATTATACGGAACCCACACACGTACAACATCAGCTGTTACAAGTGTATCAAAAGCATGTCGGTGTGCGTAGTTGCGTACGCGCATCGTTCACGCAACGCTTTGTGACGTAAGGGTTAGTTCCCGCTTCCGAACATCCACTGCGATTACGCAGAGCGACACGGTAACAAGGGTAATTGGTAAAAAAAAATGAAGTAATATGGTTAAAATTGGGACAAATTTGACGACACGTTTGGTGCAGTGGCTAAGCGATTGGCTTCTGCGCTATGGGTCGTGGGTTCGATTCCCACACGGAACAAAAATTTGTATGGTCTACAGATGGTTGTTTCGGGTCTGGGCGTTTGTGTATGTGAGATTTGTGTCTGTAAACGCACCCACGATACAGAAGAAATCTTAGTGTGGGGCAAAGTATTAAAAAAAAAGTAACTTAAAATGTAAAATGGAATTGACGACAGGTGCAGTGGCTGAGCGATTGGCTTCTGCGACCCGGAGGGTTTGATTCCCGCACGGAACAAATATTTGTATCGCCTAACAGATAGTTGTTTGGTCTGGGCGTTTATGCATTTGTAGATTTGTGCTTGTAAACGCAACCACGATACAGGAGAAAATCAAGAGTGGGGCAAAGTTAAAAAAAAAGGAAATGTCTTGACTCCTGACAATCTAGAAATGAAAATCTTGACTCCTGCCTACTCAATCACTCTTCTCAGTCTATGGTAGTCCACGGCTAGGCATCAGCTTCCATCAAAGGGGAGATAAAGCCCGAAGTCGAAGTCATCATGCTAGATAGGCGAGCAAGTTGGTGACCAAGCATCTACAAGACCCACCGCCCGCAATAAAACCTCTATAGTTGTCGCAATCTGACAGATCGGATTTGACACCTGTCAAAATACTACAAGTTATGTCAAAACTAGTAATAATTACTACAATGCGTTTAGTTTCAGTTTAGCAATGATGCGATATGTACAGATAAATAAGAAGGCGACTGTCTTTAAGATCGAAGGCCTGCAACTTCTGTACACATTTATTTTGTTCTGTTATTCAAACGTCAAATCTGACCTATTACGTTGGCCGAACTATAAGGAGTATTTGTCATGGATTGGTATTATAACCTATTTCTAAACATATTGCCTGCTTTACTTAATTGACATAAGTGACATTAAAACTCTATTATGATATTATGTCACCCAATCTTCAAATCGCACACATAACAATAAAATGGTATAAAAAATCGCTAGTAATCACGTTCCTTCCCGTTTCCGACTGACAGCTGACAGGCTGCGCGCGCGCCGTTTGACATGACAATGCGCATTACGTCATAATAACCGTGTTAGATGGAGTCTTTCACTGAGTAGAAATTGTGATTTCTTATACATTATTATAAACTTATGAACCATGACGAGTTAGGTAAGGTTACAATCTTGATAGTCTACTTGATATTGTTGCTACATTATATAGGTTAAAAGTAGATAAAAATATCTAGATCTTTGATAAAATATGAATTCTTTCCATCCAATGGTTGTCTGGAAGAAATTGCTTTAAGCGATAAGACCACCATTTGTACTGTTCCTAATTACGTGTATTCCTTCTGTGTTATTTCTTTTAGTGTACAATAAAGTATATCTATCTATCTATGTATTGAATTAACTAACAAAAGCCAAAAGGGAAAAGTAACATTTAATTTATACAACACTAAATGATACGCTAGTATTTTTATACGATACTAGCGGTTGCCTGCGGTTTCACTCGCATCCTAGGGGAACTACTTAATGTACCCATATAAAAAGTATCCTATGTCCTAATCCAGGTCATGGTTTACCTGTGTGCCAAATTTCATCGAAATCCGTTCAGTCGTTAAGGCGTGATTGATTAACAAACATTCCAATTCACAAACATACAAACTTTCATAGTCATTTATAATATTAGTAGGATAGGATTAGAAATGATAATTATTACAAGCCCCTAAATGTCCACTGCTGAGCATGGCTTCTCAATAACCGCCATGACACTGACGTCACAATAGACGGTCAAAGAGGAAACCACAATTACCACCCTTAGCAGATGGATTATGATGGCAGTTCGTCGTTACAGAAGGACGCTGCTACCCAACCTCCTGACGTAGTGTACATCACCACAAATACCACAATGTGTATAAATAAATTCCAAGCTAAATGTCACACGAATAGAGTGGGTTTTACGATGTTAGATTTCGATTCTAGGCCCCTTAATCGGTCAATCAAGGCTATAGCCTACTTATTGGTCAACTCACTCTTCTATCATCAATTGTATTATGTTGTTAGCCTCCATCTACCCACAGCTTAAGACTTTTTAACTGTGCTACTGATACTGACTGAAGCAGCCATAGCCCAGCGGTTGAGCGGTTGCCTTCCGTACAGGAATGTCCGAGTCGGGAGCGAGTGCGTGGGTAGCCCTCGCCTCCTTTTGCGAGGAGGTGATGGAGACCAAAGAGGGAGCGGAGAGGGAGAGAGAGACAGCTGAAACTCTCCCTTCGCGCCAGCCCGTTGCAGCCCTCTCCTACTGTGGGACCTAGACCCACCTCCTCCTGAGAGGCGCGTGCGGAACACTGCACGCCACCTTCTCGGGCCTGTATGTCGGGCGTCGGGTCCCCTAACCCGCCGCCCGCAGGCCACACACTAGGGTGGCCGGAGATCGTCGCGCGCCCTCCGGCACCCGGTGCGTCTGGTGCGAGAAGGCAGAGTGGCAGCCACCTCTCTCCCTCTCTGATCTCTCTTTGGTCGCCACCACCTCCTCGCAAAAGGAGGCGACGGCTGCCCACGCACTCTCGCTCTCGACCATGAACAGAACCACGGCCAGAAGCGAAAGTAGCGTGGCTGACTGCCCAGAGTGCAGACGTACTCAAGAATCGTAATCTTAATCAATTTCATTATACACATAAGACCTTTTCCAATCACATAACATAAAAACCGCAATTCACTAAAGTTAACATCTCTGTGGTTAACATCATCAAAACACTAGTTATGTCACCAGTCGCCGCCTGACCGGTTCCAATTTAAACTTAGACAGGGGTCGGGTACCTGCGGCTCATCACTAAATGTCAGGCGACGCTAATCTGTAATTGTAGCGTGATTGAGCAACAAACGCATTTTCACTTCATTATAATATTAGGTACTAAGCAAGTTCAATGTAATTGTAATTCTGTATTAAGTTTCAAGGCATTTGCACCTTTACAAATTTCGATTAAAGGTTGCTTACTTAATGTGGATTTTAAGTCTATTGCCATCTCTATTCATTGTCATATAAATGACAAGGACAGGTATAATTTAATCAGTGTTTAAAAATGACAATCTCTTATAAGTAATCTTATCTATCTATAATCTTATAAGTAATAAGTAAGGAGATTTATGTTGAACTCTTGTAGTGAGGGTCTTATGGTACGATCTAAATCGATCTATCTGCGAGTTTATACCGCAGTTTTCAGAATTCAATGCTTTGAAATTCGGCCGCATCAGCGGTGCCAGCACGGAAATGAGTTTTTTTTCTATTCTAAACGTCAAATTTGACATAAGATATAGATAAAACGACAACAGTTGTCATTTTATCTAAATCTTATGTCAAATTTGACGTTTAAGAAGATCCGTGCTCGCACGGTAGGTTAGACTGGAAGCAAACCCCAACATGATTGGGAAAAGGGCAAGCTAAGGATTATGATCACACGGTGGTCGCTCTGTGGTTTTTTTTTTTTTGTTTTTATTGTTGGTCGCGTTATACCCTAGTCGAACCTGATGGTAAGCGCAAACAGGGTCTAAGATGGACTAGGGCGTCTACTCCCTAAGCACCAAGTCCGTAGTCTCGGCTTTAGTTACGAGCTTTTCCTACTCCCTATCACCTCCGGACATACGATTATTTCGGGACCCGAACTAAGAATGAATGACAACACGATTTGACAGTTGTCCCTACTACCGATGTGTTTTTGCCCGTCCGAAAAGTTGAACTTGATACTTGTTTTGTCTACTAACAACTGTCGACTAACTTCGGTGACGGACTTAGGGAGTAGGCCCCTAGACACGAATCCAATTTACGGAGATATAGAAGCATTCCTCTATACACTCTGACTCTCACATACACACGACGGAACACAGTAAACTGCTTGGCGCCGGACTTTAATGTGAGGGTGGTAGCTAGCCAGGCGGACCGTATAGATTCTACCACCAAGCGTGCTAGGTTTTGTTCTATTAACAACCCGCTATTTTACGCAAAAATTATCATATCCTAACACAGCCTGTTGATCCCATCATGTACATATTCCTCTCATGCAAATATTTTAAGAGCGAAACCTAAGACAAAATGATTGAAAATAAATATCAACAAGCTAATTTTAAACCCAGTTCAGGTTATATTGGGACCCTCTCGATGCAATACGACCTACATCAACAATATAGTATGTAAACGCACTCTTCGGTGTTGTCACACATTAAAATCAATTTTTACTTGTGTTGTGCAAATCTAAAATAAGCATTGACGTAAGTGAGACTAAGTCGCGTGTAGCTGAGAAAAAAAGGTGTGTTTTGATTATACAGGTTGTTGTTATATTATAAGTACCTACCTAGAAATATAAAATTTAGTTTTTTGTCGTAGTTGTAGTGCTCCTTATGAAAGAGCTTGTTCAGGTAAGTAAGTACTGCCTCTATACATATTTCTAACGCTAAGCAGCACTGCTGAGTTTCGGTTTGAAGGGTGTCGATGAGATTACAGGCTCATGAGTGAGATTGCTCTCACCTCTGGGACGGATCTGCCAAATACTAACTCGATGCACTTGAGTCGATCGACAAACGGGCCAAGAGGCTTATCGGCAACGATGCACTGGTCACACTTTGATTCCGCCTGGCCCTTACCATCATCGGACGACCAGACATCCGGCAATGCACTATCGGTACATGGTGGACATCCCACCCATACGTACAAAGCGTTTTGCGAACACATTCATTGGTCGCACAGCTAAGGAGTGGAATTCCCTGCCGGAGTCTGTGTTTCCTGATAGTTACAACCTTGGGTCTTAAAGTCAAGAGTGAATAGGTTACTTTTAAGCAAGCGTGCTTCACCGTCGACTACATCATCGCTTACCATCAGGCGAGATAGTGGTCAAACGCGAGCTTATAGCTAAATAATAAAAAAACAACTTTGTCTCTAAGTTTTTTTTTTCTAATACTGAATACTCTGAATACTTTCTACTTTAAACATATCTGGTTTTCAGGTAGGTTTGTTATAACAAAGACACGCACTAATACTTATACGTATAACAAGTTTAGGTAAATGACCCGCTCGATAAACAGGCGACGTAACCGTCACACTCCAGATGCCCATCTAAGGAGCAATGAGTCAGGCACTGATTCGCACAACTTGGCGCCAGCCCACCTGGACCTTATTTCATAAAGTGGCAATTATGTCAGCCAAGCAAGCCGATCAGGAATGCAGGTTTGGGTTATCTGATTGATAGATTTTAAGTCCATCATGAGCCATCTGGGGACCACTTCTACTAAAAGAAACATTTATCAATTGCAACTGAATCGCTCATTCAGTTTTCGTTACCCAAAACTGTCAAAATATTTGGTGTTGTTTTTGTTGTCAAACATTTTGAAAGTTTTAGTAAGGCTGAAGCCAGACGAGCTTAATTTACGCGGCTCAAAATAAGTCGGAGTAATTTTTTAGAAGTATTTAGTAAGTAAATCCTTCTAATAAATTACGCCGAGCCAGACGAGCGTAATTTACAGGACGCAAAATGAGTCTGCGTAATTTTTTAGAAGGATTTAGTAAGTAAATCCTTCCAAAAAATTACGCCGACTCATTTTGAGCCGCGTAGATTACGCTCGTCTGGCTTCAGCCTAAACGAAAACTGTCTGAATAATCGATTCAGTTGCAATTGATAAAAGTTTCTGTTAGTAGAATTGGGCTCCTGCTTGGGAGATAAGATCGTTAACATAACGTTGATCTCGTGTGGGGACGAGCTAGAATTTAAAACTTCCTCACCGCATGCTAGACATACCGCGTGTTGTAAGCTTCAACAAAACCAGCACGCTTGGTGGTAGGATCTATACGGTCCGCCTGGCTATCTACCACCTGAACATTAAAGTCCGGCGCCAAGCAGTTTACTGTGTTCCGTAGTGTGTAAATGAGAGCCAGAGGGGTATAGGGGAATCCGTCTACATTTCTGTTACTTGGATTCGTGTGATCCATCTTAGACCCTTTCTGGGCCTGTCTTTGTCGCGTTTAACTAGGGACAAAAGCGACCAGTAAAATAATTTAAAAAAAACTTTATCGAGAACCGCGCGGCCAGTCTTGTTATGTTTATTACCCAATTTTGTCTAACAGTGGTAACAAGATGTTATTACGATAACATCATAAGAAAGGAAAGAATCATTAAAACTGCATGTATTATTATTGCACAGTACATTAAGCTATCACGATCTGTTACTCCATCGTCTGCAGGCCATCGCTCTGGGATCATACATCTTTAACTGTTTAAAGGTCACTGGAGCAATATTAATCTACTGTAAGATTATACAGATTTCGTAATATCTACAAACATTAGCCTTTCTCACAGATCAAACAAATTACTAAGAATATGCCACGGGCCACCATCGCTCATGAATCGAGCACACGAATCCAAGTAACAAAGGTATAGAGGGATTCTCCTATACCCTTCTGGCTGTCACATACACACGACGAAGCACAGCAAACCTCTTGGCGCCTTTAATGTGAGGGTGGTAGTTAGCCAGGCGGACCGTATAGATCCTACCACCAAGCGTGCTGGGTTTTGTTGAATCTTACAACACACGAAGGAAGTTTTATATAAAACAGTTTTTTATAAATGGCTCCCCTGTGGCTTAAACAACTAAGAGACTAGTCGGTTGAAAGCAACATCTGACAGATTATACATATACTAAAACAACACTGTTGTAACATCCACTGCACCCAAATAAATAACTTGATTGAATGATTGATTGACTTTTCAGCCTTTATACTGCTTAGCGTTACTAATCCGAGCTTTTGTCAGGGTACGACTACTTACATAATGTCCTTCATAGTGCATGATTATCCCCAATGCTCAAATTATTGACTCTCATATCATCCTGAACAAAATCCAACCAACGCCTTTTTGCCTACCTTTAATTCACATCTTCCCGCATGAAAGAAGAGTCTTTACATATGATAGCGGAAGAGTCTAAGATGCATGCTAGTGATTAAAAAAACAGCAGAGCCTAATTGTAAAGCCTGGCGTCGACTACAACCGAAACGCGTCGAATCGAGTCGAGTCGCATTTGTTCCGTGTGAGGCGAAACGGTCAGTATCGCAAGTCGTTAAAACAGAAATTCGCGTGACAAGCGATGCGCGCGAGTTATACGACTCGGCGCGTCTCGGCTCGTCGCTGATCGACACAGTTTTATAGGAGGCGAATTATTGCGGGCCTATAGGCGAGCTTAGTGGACGCCAGCTTTAATGCAGAACTAAGGAAAAAAAAACAAAATAGGCTAAACCAATTGGCACTTTCTGAACGTCGAAAACAGAGACAGGCCCCAAAAACATGCCTTTTACCGCTTTCGAGAATCTAAGATGAAAAAAAATGAAAGCTACCACATCTTATGGTTTGAAGACTAGTAAGAGAAGGCCAATGCCCTACAGTGAGAGCTTGCCGACCGTTGACGTCGATGATCAAGACTCCATAAATACAACATAAAAAGAAGAAAACGTTGATATGAAAAATGTTGCCATTTCTGTGTTTTGACCCAAGAACGTGCGTGACTCATAATCTCACCAAAAAGGTGTAATTCCACTTTTTTGGGACATAAACCCTAAAATGTAAAGAACAAAACATTTTAGGTGTCCCTTCCATAAAATACGTTCAAATATACACATCACACTCGTTTTCGCTTTAAAACGCATTCACTTTATTTTTATTTGGGGTCGAGTAAACGTTCGTCCTACAATCTTCATTTTTACTCGACAAGCAAAGTTGATGGTTTTGTCAATATGTTTGTGTGAAACGTGCTTATTTTATATATTTATTTACAATCTTTTACTTCTTTTGCATGCCTAAAAGTTCCGTATATTTTTATTTTTACTTTTAAGTCCTTTACCCTACAGAGACCACATAAGTAGAATATTATAAGCTCTATCCAAGACTATACCAGTTTAAAAATCGCAAAACATTCTGTCTTTAAGAAAGCGAGGCAAGATTTGGACCATTTGGACCTCCGTATGAAGAACCTACGGAAAACTGCATAGGTTGGAGACGCGTCGTATGTGGTTGCGATCCTCAGCAGTGAGGGAATGATGAAGAAGGAGAGAACCTTGTTACCCAAGCCATACGTATGGTCTGTAATGGACTCTTAACCCCACGTCTTCCCCAGAGAGACACCCAGGAAGATTTTCGCAAAAAAAAAGATGCAACTACACAATACATTAGATATCGTCGGTGCGCTTGCTAATATCCATATGTGCCCGCTCAAAAAAATCTGACATGTGCACGAAAAGTACAAAAAAAAGTATATTTTGAGCAGAAGTAAATCTAAAACAATATTTTATCACAGTATAAAACAAGATGTTTTGCTAGCGTTTTTTCTTAAACTTATTAGTTATCAGATAAAACAGTCCACTTGCCGAAAAGTTGACAAGATCCACATATTATTATGGGGTTATGGTAAGCGCACCGACGATTTATATTGACGTGCGAACGTAACCCGCGAAAATCTTTAGCGCCTTTAGATATCGACCACAAAGTAGCAATATATCGACATAAAGTAGAAATTTTCCGCAGATAATAAGTACAGTAGTTTAACCGGTTAATAAGTTTAACAAAGCGTGTGTCAGTAATGGCGGCTTATTTATCCATAAAAAACCGGCCACATCAATTATAATCGCATTAAAGTTACGTGGACAATAAACCTGCAAATCATCTTCGCAATCGAGTCGTAGGCAAAGGTCCGAAACATCGAGGTCAGCCAAAGGTCCCTCAGAATCGATTACTTCGAAGACATTTGTAATCTATAGAAAGCTAGAATCATCAGATTTCTTGAGCAAACAATAAAATCAAGTTGCGACATCGATTGAATCAGATGCAATTTGAATCAAATCGATTATTGACAAAACAGTATCGAATCATTTACCATCTTTCAATGTAACGAGAATCTAAGCACGTTCGAAATTCAAACCATGATGAATTAGGGTTACGACACAAAGCAGAATTAATTTAAAAAAAATATATACCGCGTCTATTCGCGGGCTAAACCGCGGTAAGCTCAAAAGCGGTTTTTTCGCGGTATCATAATAGATCGTTTTACCCAGCACGTCTGCCCTTTACCCAGTAACACAAATAATGGCGCGTGCGCAAAAACCTTTCATAATCGTGCGGCACACCGTCAAACGAAAGACGACACTTGATTGGTGGATTTAAATACCAAATTCGAACGTCCCAAATATGGCGGTTATGTCAAATTCTGTTTAGAAACATGACATTGGACGCGATCGTTGAGACAATGCGTGAATCGAATTGGAATTAACACTAGTGTTCTAACAAATTATCGGTGGACGTTCCGGTCATAATCTATTAGGATATCTTTTGTTTCTATTAATTGAATTTTGTCTATGGCCACCCTGAACAAGGTTGTAGACATGTCTTTCCGTGTTGTAAGGACGCTATCAACACATTGTGAGCAATATCAAAGAAAGTTGCTGTTAATACACAGAACGGAAATAGGAAGTTTCATTGTTTGTGTTATCTAATTTCCGGTGACATGTTGAATGGAGGTCAAGTTTATAAAACTGGAACATGTGCGGACGGCCCTGGTGACCACGACATTGATCTCAGGCCTAGTGATCCTGGCCTAAAAATAGGCTGTGAAGAGTACAAGAGAGGGTTTTTGGTCGTAAATGGCGACTTATAGAGTGCGGCCGTCCGAGTAAGTCCGAAAATTTTAATTTGCTATGTTTAACATTAAATCACCCTGTATTCCCCGAAGGATTGGGCAGAGGTGTATAGTACACCCTGATTTCGCCATTAAGGTCACAGCTCTATAGAGCCACCGATCCGATATAGAGGCGATCCGACCCGCATCGCCTCGCCTCGTGCGGTTAATATTCCTTATATGAACTTGTATGGATGTGCGCTCACTACATCAACTCGCCTCGCCACGCATCGCCTCGGGCGTATGCCGTCCACGCGCGGACGACGAGGTGACCACTCGGTGACAACTCGCTGCTCGCATGCTTGCCTTGCGTTGCTGCGCATTGCCAACGCACAATTCCCGAGTGAACCGCGCGCTGCCATCGAGTGGACTCCTCCGACGACTCCTCTGGTTGACCACGCGACGATTACTGGTGATAAGGCGGCGTCCACCCGTTGACAACGAGTGGACGCCGAGCGACGAGCGATGCGGGTCGGGTGCCGGGTGGCTATAATGAGCAGTGACCTTTATGTTTAAGTCCCATGTATTAAGGGGCAAGCCTATTGCCATCAACCGGTCACAAATGCAGACTCCGGGCTGCTTCTGGAAAGGAGAAATTCGACACGGAAAACCCAATAACACTGCCCTCCTGGGGATCGAACCCTGGTCAGTAGTCGTGCTTGCGACCAATAGACCTAAGATGCAGTTTACTATATTTATTTAATACAATAAAGTTAGTAAGTAAACTTTTTGAGCTTTTAAGTTGATCCTTAACAGATTCGAGTCCACCACACTTTTCATAGAGCTCATTCGCCATCCCGCCATACATATTGCTAGTGGACCTTCCAGGAGGGTCCTCGGCATTACGTTGGCGCTAAGAGTGAACCCTCGTGGAGGGTTCCTGGCATTAGGTTAAAAACCGTGAAAAATACGCTACTACGTCGTAAAATAGGTGTTTCCTTGTTTCATGACAGTGAACTTTCCAAGAAAAACCTGCATTTAAAATGAGCCCTCCACGAGGGCACCCGGCACTGAACGTGTTACTTTTAAACAGGCATTAATTAGAAAGTTTCTGATCACTTTTTTTTATATTTGGAAGCCAATACGTTTCCATGTACGCACGTTTCATAAAAACCTAAATTTAAAAAAAATATACCATACAAATAAAAGACACAGCGATCTCAAAACCAAACGGTCTGTAAAATTATGCGAGGCGAATTCTCCGTTTGCCATTGACACGAATAAACGAAGCAGTTTTTGTATGAAACACTATGGTATACAATTAAAATCTAAATTACAGATTAAAGAACCGTAATAATGTCAATGTTAGAGGCAGAAAAAATATTAATGTATGATTATATGATTATAATTTCACATCTTTTTAACCTGTTAGGTGTCTTTCTGCTCGGCAAAAGGGTGTTCTCACAATCCTATCTATTTTAAGAAATTCCTGGCTATGTTTGTCTGACTGATGATATACGTAGGTTAAAAAACAAATATAGGTGAGTAGGTAGGTTATTCCTTTTATTCATCATTACAAAAATGTTGTTTCTGTATAAAAAAAAAAACATATAAAAGTAGTAGCACTCGGGAACAGGGTCAAAGCTGCCAGTGGTCAGGGCCACAAAGAGAGGAACTTCCTAATAATACACACCGTGTTCAGAAATACTGCTTTCTGTATCAGGCCCTTGATCTAGCCGCCCAACGAGAGCGTCATCAAATGTTCCTTGAGATTGTTGGTGCATCCCACATGGCGACAACCTCGTTTGCCAAGTCTTGATATTTACTTAATTTCTTTATGTAGGTAGGTTTATTATTCTAGTTCTACGAGCTTTTTGATGGGGCTTAAGAAAAATCCCTAGTTAAGGTCTCTATCCAACATCATATTATTATCAAGAATAACTTAAACCCTTTTACACAAACTTAACTAAACCAGGTTAAACTATTATATAAACAATACAAACGTATGTATTAACCGATAAATCATACACTCCTACGCAGTCAATGGGATTTAGATCAATCAAATTACGCCGTGTTCGTTCTGCAGCGCGTACGCACTCATTCTATCTTACATAACGCATCTTCACACGATGCGATGGCACGGTTGTATTACCCAACCATTTTAATTGCATATTGTTCTACTGTGCTTCATAAAATTGGAAGAACAATAGAAAGAATTATGATTACTAGCAAACAGACAAATGACAATCGAGAGGTTGAAAGTTCAGATCGTTAAACAGTGTAATAAAAACTTATATTAGTTGCTAAGAATATAGCTTAGTTTGAGAATTTAGAAAGGTAAAAGCGTTCGTGGGGGCACGGATTAAGAATACAATTCCTCTGCATCGCAAGTGAGTCATAAGAGACGACAAACCTGGGGGTCTACTCCCTAAGCACGAAGTCCGTGGTTCCGGCCTTAGTTAGGAGCGTTTCCTACTCCCTATCACCTACGGACGTACGTTTATTTCGGGGCCCAAACTAAAAATTGTCACACGATTTGACAGTTGTCCCTACTACCGATGTTTTTGCCCGTCCGAAAAGTTGAACTTGACATTTGTTTTGTTCACTCCTACGTTTCGGGCTACTTTCGGACGGGTGACTAACTTCGTTGACGGACTTTGGGAGTAGGTCCCCAGGCACACTACTACGAAAAT
Organism: Amphipyra tragopoginis; assembly: GCA_905220435.1. Classification (NCBI taxonomy): domain Eukaryota; kingdom Metazoa; phylum Arthropoda; class Insecta; order Lepidoptera; family Noctuidae; genus Amphipyra; species Amphipyra tragopoginis. The sequence continues at coordinate 12,748,039 of HG992011.1, forward strand.
CGAACTACGAAGTTTCGGCTGACGGAACGCACGTATTACTACGAAAGTGTTTCGGATCCGACAATCGATTCGATTTTTGCGATTGACTTCCAGATGTTAATTGACATCTTGTATTTCGATGTTTGAAAATACTTTGAAAGTATACAGGGTTATTGATAAAACACTGACAACCTCTTAAGAGGGATCATTTGTACTCATCACTATGAACAACTTTTACTATGGGAGCAAAAATTAAATCACGAAAAAGAAACAGCTGTTCCCTACATTTTTGTGCGGATAACTCGTCAAAATGTAGGGAACAGCTGCTTTTTTTTGCGATTTCATGTTTGGTCCCATAGTAAAAGTTGTTCATAATGATGAGTACAGTGACCCCTTGAGAGGTTGTTAGTGTTTTACTAATAACCCTGTATTTATAAGTTCGATTTTCATCGTTATTTCATTTTGAACCGAAACTTCAATCTTCGTTTTTCGGAGTAGGCCACCTGCCACCATAATAGTGCCGGAAAATGGCATTAGGCTCGCCTCATATAACATTTACGAAGAAATTTTCACACTAGTGAAGCCGCAGTTGATTCTAGACATTGAATAATACTAGGAATAATGTTTTATTCAGGAAGTGCTTTACTTTATTATTTGCAATCTATTAGGTGTGTTTGAATGGTAATGTGAGTCAGAAGTATTGATTCAGTAAATTGACAAACATTGTTAGAACAAAGAATTGAGTTAGAATTAGGTTTCCTAGTATTCCTACAGGAAAACAGAATTATAACTAGAAATTAAAAAAAAAGATTAGAATTGTATTTGGTATGCCAATAATCAATCATTGTACAGTTAATTTTGCGCTCCAAATAAGAATAGGAATGGTCTTGATGGAAAGCGGACGAACTTCTCTTCAATCAACAAGCACATCCTATAAAAACTTGCCTAACGTGACTCAAATGAAGTTAGTTTGACAGCTAAAATATCACAATATGGCGAAAGATCATTCCTTATTTGAATCACATAGTAGGTATCTCCGATAGATAGACGGCAAATATTGGTATATTTTTTAATAAATGCTTTAAACAGAAATCATTCTATAATTTTTATTCTCTATTCAATTGTTTACTTAACTTTAGCAATAAATTGGTCTATATCCCAATATATATTAAAATAAATAAAAATATGTATGTTGACAGAATTCTTTCAGTATTTATTATATTCCTCTTCATGATTAAGAAACTTTTGACTAATTGAATTTATATTTATGATATTTACGATTTACTCACGTGCATTTTTCGGGATTGCCCGACTAGTTTCGAACCCAAACGGAGCCCTTAATCATGAGCTGAACACTTAATTGAATTTAAATAAAAACAAATAAATTCCATAATACCCACTATTTATTTTAATTAGCACCAAATTCATCTCAACTTTCATACAAACCTCATACACATGTAATTCAACTCACACAATTCGTGGGAGTCTAGTTAAATTTCGTAATTCCACTGCTATTACTTCCTTGAGGTGGAAATCAAAACCGCGACCCACATGCCGCGGTCAGCTTTCTTAACCACTGACCGTAAACATAGAAAACATTTGCACTTATAACTGGGTGGTTATTTAGCTTAGGTTCTGGTTAAATTATAACTGTGTATAACTAAATTGCCTGTGTAGTTCTGGACCGAAAATGAGACAACATCTTCGCGTGGGTGCTGTAAACAACGCTTTGTCTTCGGTGAGCGACAAGTAGTGACGCGGCACAACGCGACGCGATGTGACGTATTACGACAGAATACTACAAGTGACGTGTGTCCTGCCTGCTATAAGATTCTCTAATATTAGAAGTTCTCATCTGAGAAATATCCCAAGAGGAACTACCACAAAGTAGAATTTCATAGGTTTGACATCTTTTTTTTTAATTCATCTTAACACGTTCCCTGTGTAGCTAGGATTAGGGGTACCACCCCTTATGTGTAATCGAAAAATGTTTTTGTTTTATTTTTCTCCGAAAATGTTGATGACAGAGTGACCGTTTTCATTTTTTTTTTCTTTAGTTCCATTTTCATACGTGTATGTCGATAAAAACGAATAAGCTCCCACGTGTATAAATTTAAAAGACTATAAACTTGTTTGGACTGATGACGTACGATATTAGACTCAAAATGCACCATCGATTGGTCACGCTCAGTTAACGTGTTAATTCATATCAAAACGACACCTATGAGGGATTTTTCAAATCATCTTCATCTTCCTGCCCTTATCCCACACTAGGTGTGGTCGACACAACATGTATTCCTCTTCCATTCTCCTCTATCAGCCGTCATCTCAGTACTCACTCCTTTCTTACCCATATCATCCTTCACACAATCCATCCATCTTTTCTTTGGCCTACTTCTACTTGTATATCCATCCACATTCATATTTAACACTCTTCTAGTAACATGACTTCCTTCCCTCCGCATAACATGTACATACCACCACCAAAAGTTGAAGAGGGATTTTTCTAATGAGAACTGTTTATTCATACAGGCATAAGGGTGCCTGTCCATCAGAGATGTGCTACACAGCTATGCTGCGAGAATGTAAAAGCTAAGCTACGAAACTATGTGACTGTTTCCACTGATGCTAAGTAGCGGAGCGAGGAAGATGTGCACACCGATAGGTACACTGCACTGAACACAGCTACACCTCTCGCGACTATCCATAGCACGCCTCCACAGCATGCATCTATCTATACATATAAAAGGAGAAGCTGACTGACTGACTGATCTATCAACGCACAGTCTAAACCGCTGGGGTTAGAAAGTTGAAATTTTGACAGTAGGTTCCTTTTGTAAAGTAGGCATCCACTAAGAACGGATTTTTCGAAATTCAACGCCTAAGGGAGTTAAATAGGGGATGAAAGTTTGTATGGAAAATCGTCACTTAGGTTCAAAATTTCACGCAAGCGAAGCTGCGGGCGAAAGCTAGTCCTTCCATATAAAAACGTAGCTTAGTTGAATCAGTTTCCACCAGTGCTAAGCTATGTGGACCAATGACTATGATTGGTGGATATCAAACGCATCCATAGCAACGTTGCATAGCACATTTCTGGTGGAAAAGCACTCTAATCCCGAGAACGTGAATAGGCTAATTAATAGCATTCCTCTATCTGCTAATAACCACCTTCTTCAATAAACACTGTGTTTATCAACCGTAATTGCAACAACAATAATCTTCTATGACATTCATTGTGGCGGTCATTGGGAAGTCCACGTGCAGCACTTGACGTTTAAATGCAATCAAAATGACATTAACGGATCCTACAAAAAAAACATTCGAATAAAATATATGGAAAATTTCAAGAAACATCGGTCATGTCATCAACATGACATCACACCTGTATTTCCTGAAGAGTTGGGCAGAGGTGTATAGTACACCCTCATTTCGCCGTTATGTTTAAGTCCCATGTAATAGGGGGCGAGCCTATTGCAATCAACCGGGCACAAATCCTGACTCCGGGTTGCTACTTAGAAATTCCACACGGAAAACCTGATAACACTTTGCCTGACCTGGGGATCGAATCCAGCACCTCACGTTCAGCAGTTGCGCTTGCGACGACTAGAGCAACGAGGCGGTCATATAGTAATTAGAGATACAAGGATATTTCACAAGTTATTTACTTCATTTATCTTACAATATCGCTTTTCTACAGTGTAGGCTATTAGATCATTATAACCTCTTTACTTTAATAAAAAAAACATTTCAATTTGTAACTCCCGATGAAAAAAGAAAACCGTTACAAGTTTAAAGCCCTTGTCTGTCTGTCAGTGGCATCGTAGCTCCCAAACGGATGAACCGTTTTCAATACGCTTTTTTCTGTTTGAAAGCGCGTTTAACCGAAATGGTTATAGGCTTTGTTTAATGGAAATTGGTTCAGCCGTTTCAAAATGATCAGCTCTTTTCACAGTTGGTATAGGGATTTTAGCCAAACAATGGGTATTTATTTCACTTCCGCTCGTCCGATTGACTTGAAATTTCTACCATATTGTATGTAAACCTAGTGACACTACAATATTAGGGTAACATTGAGTTGATCTTATTGAGTAGACCAATCGAGTTTGAACCCGTATGACTCGTCATGGAGAGCAATAACTCGCAAAATAAATAATAGTTGCTAACAAGGATCGACAGCCATATTAATATGTTGATGGTATTTTTCACTTTTAAATTCAAGAGTTATTCTAAAAGGAAATTAACATTATAACATGACATAGAGAGTCTTTCCTAAATCTAATAAACAAATATTATGTTATCAGAGTATAATGAATTCATATCAATAAAATTATGGCGACAAACGTTATTGTCTGCCATCAACTAAAGGGCTAATAATATAAAAACAACAAATGCATTGTTTACTGCCTTTTTATAGCACAGGGATGTAACAAAAAAGGTTTGTTAATTATTTTATACGTTAGCAATAAGGTCACAAGGGTAGTCGGTCGACTTGACCAGTAACAATAATAAACAAAGAATCTTACCTCACTTACTACGTTTTAACAAATATTCAAGAACTGCAGCCCGATTCAGAACCTTTGATAAGCAGTTGTCGACAGATTCGGCTTGCTATCTCGTTCCGTCTAAGATTCTCGTAACGAGAGAAAAAGAGATAGCTTATCGAATCGTTCGACAACTGACCAATCGAATCGTTCTGAATCAGAGGGTTGATTGTACTAATATCGATAATTTTATGCTCTCGATAAAACATTTGAAAGGAGGAAGAATAAGATAGAGCAGTTACGTCATCGATGCTGTTCCAATACCGATTTGAAGAAATAATAACTTCAGGTATCGAATGCCTGCGCTTCCGCATGTAATACACGGTAATCAGCTGAGACAAAGAGAAAGACGATTTATGTCTAGTGGTGGACTGACGTTTGCTGAGTTCATTGATTGATAAAGTGGTAAAATCATGAGGTGAACCACGTCAAACCACGAGTGACGATATGGAACAGTCAACCCCGCTACCAACCTTGCTGACTGGCTAATCTCTTCACCACACATATCACAATGGAACTGGTATTGCTACCAAGGGACCAATTCCACTAAAATTAACTTTTATCAATTGCAACTGAATCGTTAATTCAGACAGTTTTCGTTTACAAAAACTATCACATTGTTTGACAACAAAAACAAAACCAAAGATTTTGACAGGAATGAACGATTCAGTTGAAATTGATAAAAGTTTCTGTTAGTAGAATTGGTCCCCAGATTGTCGATTGTCTCTGTTTTTGAGCTGATCTGTGCTTTAGACAATTTATACTCTGTAAGACTGCTTTGGACAACTGGACATCTACTCGATTTTCCTTATATTTGTTTTATGCGTGTACGAATATGTATTTATAATTAAACTTTACAACCACTTAAGACATCGTAAAAGACAATATCAAGAGGAAATCTAAGGGCCAACAATAAAAACTGAAAACGTGTTTAATAACCCGAGAATGATATGGTAGTTGTTTGGCATTATCCCGTGTTGGGACGGGATAGAATATAAAACTTCCTCACGGCGTTCTGGAGTCGCGTGTTGTAAGATTCAACAAAACCCAGCACGCTTGGTGGTAGGATCTATACGGTCCACCTGGCTAGCAAGTCGTGAGAGTCCTTTTCCATGTAAAAACTTGGACTGCAGCGATTGCAAGTATAAAATAGGTCCAAAAAAACTAATTGGAACATGAATTACGTGTTTGTTTCTTTTTTAGAAAAAATGGCCAGCCGTTACGCTCTGTTATGCCAAGATTTCTAGACCAGAATAAAAAACCTAACAAAACTGTATTTACTTTTTAAATTAAGCATCCAAATACGGTCCAGGACATAAAAGATGATGACTTTTTTAAAGCAAGTGTTATTTATAAATTCGGTCATCTTTGTTTCCATACAAAATTATTTTTATATTAGTTTTAAAAAAAACGTTATCCTTACTTAGTTACGAATTCAGAAAATAAAGCTTCCAATTGTTGACTCCAACTATGACCTAAAATGTAAACAGCTGATCATAACTGAGAATAGATAGATTTCAGCGTATTATTTCGTCATCCTCCGCGCTAACTGTCGTATCTAGCAATTGATCACTTTTCAGTAGTTGCGTTAGCTGTGGCTTTATTAATGACTTAATAACTTTTTATTTACGGTTGATGGCAATAGGCTCGCCCCCTATTACATGGGACTTAAACATAACGGCGAAACGTGGGTGTACTATTACACTTCTGCCAACCCTTCGGGGAATAAGGCGTGAAGTTATTTTTTATAATTTTTTATATTGCTCTTGGCTTACTCTTGGCTTGGTTAGTAGTTGCCCTAAAGCCCTAAGGTATCTATTTATTTATTTCTATTCATTTGAAGCAGGATACGTCACTCTGTAAGAATTTCTCTGAAAAATTATCAATTGCTAGTTACGACAGTTAGCGCGGAGGGTGACGATTTATGAAATTTTTCAACTGCTATTTCTCTTAAACTATTGACTTTGGGTAAAAGTGGTAAAACAAAAGTTAGGCTCAATTTACGCCGCCACGGAATGGAATGGAAGCGACGAAATTGTACATAGCGTAATGAACTTTGGCCATTTGGCCATTAGGGCTTTGCCTTAGTCATTATTATAGGTACTTTTAACACCCTTTCGGATTAATACCCCCTTGCTGACTAACTTCTTATTATATTTAGGTACTAAGGTCATTGATACACCTGTCTAGTGTCTATGGTATATTTTAAATTCATTTTACAATACGCGATGTTGCTAAAGACTATGAAGGTCGTACTGTGACAAAGCGTGTTTGTCTATGTTTTTATTATTAGTATTATTGTGTGTAACAATGAAATTAACAGTACCTTAGGTGAGGTCGGTTAGGCCAGGTAAGGTTGTACATATGTTTGTTACGTATGACTAATATTTTAATGTAAAGGACGTCAACACGTGAGTGTGTTAGTCACTCGTCCGTATGATTAAGGTACAAAGTCTAAATTTTATTTTCGTGAAGGACTCTGAATATCAATTTCAATTTGCAACTATGTAATGTAATAGTGGACATATAAGACTCATTTTTGCAAGGAAATGTATAGAAATAAGCAACACGTTTGCTTCCAGCAGGGAACACAGTATTATGCTTTTATGAATCCTAAAGGTACAAACAAGTCCGAGACGGGCTGCAAACTGCAGACTGCATTCGCAGGCCGCAACTCGCCGTCTGAATAACACCTTTAAGATGCTCACCTTAAAGTAATATTATTCCAACGTAGTATTCCAACGGCGACAGCAAACTGCAACAACAACGACAAGACACTACTGGTTCATACAAACCAATGTGACTTGCGGTCTGCGGTTGCAGTCTGCAGTTTGCAGCCCGTCTTGGACTTGTACCTTAACGGTTAATCAAGATGAGCTGAAACTCTACTTGAAGAAAGGGTTGAAAATAAATTCGTGCCGTGAATCACTTTTGTCTATTATAATAATATGAAATGGAGTATAGTGTTTGCAATGCAGAGGTATTAGGGATTATTCGAACGTCGCCGCCCGACGCCGCACGTCCGTCCCCCGTCCCGTCATCAACGTGCTCTTGAGCCCCTAGTGTTGACCTTTTGAAAGCACCAGGGATCTGGTCTACTTGAAATAAAAACTATTTGACTTTGACTTTGACTTGACTTGTATTCTATTAAAAGTTTAATTTTACATTGAACTTGTTGCCTTATTGCCTCTGCCCGTGCCCGTGCCGTTGTAATGTGAATAATCTCTTACGCATATTTTTCTAGCCACAGATACTATTACATACAACTCCTTACTTTGACTGGTGTTTTGAGACAAACGATGAAGGTAGATAGGAATATATGACAAGATGAGGTGAATTCAGCTTTGACAATTTTATTCTTACTAAACTCATTAACGTCGTATGTGTACCTATGTCTATTAACTAACCTCATTCGATTAGCTTTTTTTTTTATTAACTAACGTTACTCTCAAGATATCTTTATCTTGTACAGTGATTTTCTTTGTAATGTGTTTTGATGACAATTAACCATGTCAGTTGTTTTATATAGTTTAGCGTCCTTTTACCTTTTGTAAATGTGAGAGCTTTGTAGACTTGCTAGATGCCTGGATACCTAGTTAATTTGTAACCATATTTTTCATTTTGTTTTTTTGTGTGGTTCCTGCTCTTTAGTCTACTTTGCTCTCTCATATCTAAGTCATAACTGTACCCACTGAAATTGTTAAAGATATGGATTTTAAAAGAGTAACCATGGAGTTTCTTGCCGGTTCTTCTCCATAGGAAACGACTAATTGGAACCGTGCACCTAAATTCGACTTTTCATAAGCGCCTGAAATGGTTTATGTAAAATAAAAACTTTTTTTTTTTTGGCAATTTTATTGTAAATGAAAGAAATAAAGAGATAAGAAGAATTAAATATAGTTTCTGTGAAATATTAGCCAATAAGGTTAATCTTTGTTGCGATGAACCCTGGTACAGCCTCCATCAAATAGAAAATGGGCCGTTTGAGAGGTGTGCCCACGCCGCGCCTGCGTCGCTCCTGCGCCGCTCCTTAACCACTCCTGAACCGCTTTCAGTGAGATGAAGGTTAGTGTTCTGTTTATGTAATTGCTTTAAAACAATTAAATAATATTCATTGGCACATAACATAGCATAACCTCACGCCTGTTGTCCCCGAAGGGTTGGGCAGAGGATCTACACCCTCATTTCGCCGTTAAGTTTAAGCCCAATATAATAGAGGGCGAGCCTATTGCCAATAATTGCCATCAACCGGGCACAAATCCAGACTTCGGGCTGCTACTGAGAAATTCCACACGGAAAAACCAAAAAACACTTTGGCCCACTTAGCAGTTGCGCTTGCGACTGCTAGACCAACGAGGCATTCATGCATTTAGTAAATGATATTATAAGCATGTGTTTTAGTGTCAAAGACGTCAGATACTAAGGTAAATATCGAGAGATATCTTTTATCTTTTTTTTTATTAATGTCACGATTTCGCACTTACAGCTTAAAGCGTAGATACCTGAAGACAAAAAATAACCTTTGAGGTCTTTGTCCTACCTGACCAGTGGATTCCACAAGCGTGGAGAAGGCTTCGTCATAATTAAAGGTAGTAACACATTATCGAATACCTAATGCAATTTTTTGATAATGTGGTCTGGCCTTATAATAGTGTTGTTACTAATTTTATTCGATTATTTTTGACGTTAGTCGATTTTACGATGTGTAAAAATCATCGATTAGGTATTTGTTTTAAATAACTATTAAGTTCTTTCGTAATTTATATTTCTTTGTAAGACCAACACATAGGCAATTTTAATCAAGATAAATTGCGTTTTTGCCTATAAAATACCTACTTAATATGTACTAAAAAGGCCATAACTTTATTCACACTAAGATCTTTGAAATAACTAGTACTTATTATTGCCCAGTGTAAGAAGACCTCCGTAGGTCTTCCAAATAAATCACTTTTACTTTGAATATTGAAAAAGGACGGTCCAACATGTAGTGGTTTTGTTTGTCTGTTTTATTTTATGTTTGTTTATAAACCACTTACATAGCGGCAGAGTCAATAAGTCATTACTTAGGTAAATAAACTTATGCCTCCCACATAATTCTTGAATAAAAAATGCATATGAAATGCAATCATCTTATTTTTTAACAGGGTAATATAATGATTATGAATCTATCTAGCCAGCTGAAAAACTTCTTTCCGTCTAGCTTTTTCCCGACTGTGTTGGGGTCAATACACGCGGCTGAATACCAGCATTTTTCAGACCTCCGCAACCCAGTTATTAGACCAGTTAATCATCATGTCATTCGCTCCATCTAGATTACACCACGATCCTTCACGAACTCATTTCTCATTCATACCTTTACCTTTTTCTGCCTTTTTACCTTCCATCTCTATATTTTCCACTTCGAACATCCTTCCACATGATACTTTACATCCCGCAATATCCAGGCAACCCAACATACTTAACTTCCCAAGACGAGCAACAACAGAAAATCTTTCATTCATGAGTAGTATTTTCTCTCAAATGAGTGTCATATAGCTAGTAAGTAGACACATCCTGTTGAACCTCCCTGACGACTTTCAACGGGCATTAAACGCAGGACGCCTACGAGACGGTAATTGTGATAAAAACCTCCATCAGTGTTTAGACGTACTTGGCAATGTCATTATTTACATTTCCCTACTGTGGTTTATCGGTATGAGTAATTGCGCCTTTTTGCTGAGAGGGTTCGCCTTCGGTCTTCAATTGGGGAGCAATTTTACCTTCAAATAAATATTTGTGAAGCTTAGACGTATGTCTAAAAACGCTGTGGCCTTGATGGTTATTTTGTTGAAGATATGAAAGTGCATCTATAAAACAAAATGATGGGAGACATAGTAGCACCACGTATTATAACCATACGTTTTAAGGAGACAGCTGCCAAACTGATGTTATAAGACCCTCAGATCGCTTCCTATGTCCCTGCCACCGCCGCCCGCTGTCCGGGAGAGAGAGGCCTATGCCCATGTGATGTAGGCTATTGATGACAACTGAGGCAGCCTTCAAAATACAAATCGACATTATCTAACATGTGATCGCCTAAACAACCACAGAATCGACTAAAAACTTTAGTTGATCAACGAATATAATCGAAAAATTTCATTTGTATGTAAATGATTGATGATCATCTTAACTTATATGGTAAGGTTCATCATTGCAACATCATATGAATATGAATTGCCAGATTCATACCTAAATGACATTAAAGCAATTTTTCGAGAAAAGGTTACAACTTAAGCGGAGTACTTGGATCAATGTCATTAATTACAAATGATTACTCAGTATTATCTATACCTTTTATTGCAAGATTGATAGCAAGTTAATGTGGCCAGTAGGCAACCCACCAGGGGTTGAAGGCGCCATATATTTTAAATCACAAAATCCACAAAAAGGTCATCGCCTCGGGAGAAAAAAAAACTTAATCGGCTACCGTCACAGTTTAAAAAAAAAACATTTTATTCTTATTTATTACTCTCACATTACTTACGAAGAACAATAGTTTAATAAAAATATGACTCAAACATTCGGAAGTAAAAGACCGGACCGGTTGACCATCGCAGATCGTAGGCACGAGAATCGATTCACGACTATCGATACACTCGATTTCCGATTACTGATACAATCGAATAATGTTGACAGGGGATTAAATATAAAATTAATATTGATCTCTTGTTTTGTTTATGTTGACTGTGACATGTCAGACCTTCAAAGGTCTTCCTTGTACGGTAGCTAGAAACAGGTAATTTTCCATCTTGTTTAATAAAATATTTTCTGTTGAGAAAGTTATTTTTTATCGACTACTAACTTATCGAGTCATGTCAAATAAAAATTTAGAATATGTAAAAAGATCAATGTACTATTTTAAACTATTTCATGCTAGATGAATTTATTTCATTCTTGGCTCAAAATAATGTTTTAAGTATCGAATAAAGTTTAAAGTTTAAGTGGGGGTATTGGTATAAAGTAATTGGATTTATTCAATTGCGCCAAAGGTAAAGTGCGTAAAACAAATCTGAAATCGAATTGAGAAAAAACCAATCGAGCGTGACAAATGATCAGACTAATTTCGCGCCAAATATTGTATTAACACGACAGATATCGCTTGTGAAATAAAATACACATTCAAATTAAAATTAATTGACTATTTGACATTAAATTAAGAAAATAAATAAATACAGATTTATTTTTCAATAATAGTGCTGTCAAAAATATTATGATACGAACGATGGTTTGTGTTCTATTTTCAAATGAAAATGACAGTTCTTTTTTTATGGATACGAATGACATCGAATAACAATTCATTGGTGAGTATGTTTCAGAAATCCTACTTTATCATTTCATAAAAGTGTTTCACATAATTATATGAAACTCCAAGAAATCTCGCAACCTCCGCTAAGGACATCGAGCCCTAATTATATTATTATAGCAATATACACACGTTATAGACATGACATTAAAGTATTAAGACCACTTTAAAAGCGGAAATTGGCAACCAATCACCAACGCCAATAGGCCAACATAACACGTAACATTGCAACCAACATTGGTTACGAAAACATTTTTTTTAACCTAAAAAACCTTCAAAGTTGATCTTGGACTGGATTAGAAACGTTTTGTCATTGTAGTTCTCATGTCACGTGTCCGTTAAGTAATTTTTAGCTGCTATACATAATTCATTGCAAAAAGTTTTAATACCTTATGCAGATAGCAATAAAGGTGTTTTTTGCGTGGCAAATTCTGCGGGTCCGAGTTTAAGTGTTGATCTTAATTGCCAATGCGTGTGTGTGCATTTTTATTTCGATTGCATTATGTAATAGTGTTTTTGTAATAGTTATCTGATAACGTTGTATGGAAAGATGGTAGACTTGATAGGAGGTGTTAAGTTCCGGGTTCGTATCTATGTTAATAGGATATTTAGCATCTGCAATGAAAAAAAAAGTAATGCCTTTTGTTGGATTATAATTAAGTAATTAAGATTTGTGATTTCGAGTCTCCATAGGTTCGAAATTATTGCCAGTCTCTTATCAACATTTTCCTGTAGCGACAACGATTAAGGTAGCTAGTAGCTACCCTTACAACTGACCCATCTCAAATAGTTTTTTTATTATTTCTGACGTTTCTAGTACTCAAACCTCAGTTGGCCCGCAAGTCTTTTGATCCTTATGGGAAATGAAATCGATTGGCATCATAAGAAGTTTTCCGAAAACAGCCCTTTTTCTCGCAGACTGTACTTTTTTTTCAAAATCTGTGAATGCCATTTGAAATTATTCCAAAAGTTAGGGGTGGTCTTCTAAGAACGTTTTCCTGTAGCTATAATGGTTAAGGTAGCTGCCCTTCATGCCCCATCTCAAATTACCACCCTGTATAGCATGACGTGTAAAGTTGGACAGACTTGGCCCAAAAATCAACATCTGTAAAGGCGTAAAACAAGGAGATCCATTATCACCAAAACTCTTCATAGCTGTTTTACAAAATATTATGAAAGACCTAGACTGGAGTAGAAAAGGAATAAAAATAAAGGAAAAATTCCTTAGCAATCTCAGATTTGCTGACGATATCATTCTCTTTTCGACAACATCAAAGCAGCTGGAAGAAATGCTAAGAGAACTAAATGCAGCTAGTGAAAAAGTTGGCCTACAACTGAATAGTTCAAAGACAAAAGTAGCTACAAACAGCAGCCAAAATCCAGTAGTAATAAAACAAACCCCTATTGAGTACGTGGACAACTATATTTATCTCGGGAAACAAATCTCTTTCAAGAACACGAGGCACAAAGACGAAATCGACAGGCGAATTAACATGACCTGGAGAAAATATTGGAGTTTTAAAGAAATATTAAAATCAAAACTTCCATTAACGCTAAAGAAAAAAGTGATGGATTCATGCCTGTTGCCCTGCCTTACTTACGGTGCACAAACCTGGATCTTTAACAAAAACACAAAAACAAAAATACGATCCTGCCAACGCGCTATGGAGAGGAGCATCTTAGGTATCAAGCTTATAGATAAACAGAAGAGCAAAGATATAAGGCATAAAACCAAAGTAATAGACGCGGGTAAGCATGCACAGCGCCTGAAGTGGAAATGGGCAGGCCATATAGCCCGCATGTCGGCTGAGAAATGGACAAAGCTGGCCACAATGTGGAAAGGCCCAGGAGGCAAAAGACCAAGAGGCAGACCCAAAGATCGTTGGACTGACGAAATACAAAAAATAGCGGGCAGAGACTGGATGGAGATGGCGAAAAATAGGGAAAAATGGAGACAGTTGGAGGAGGCCTATACCCGAGATGGGGCCATAACTTGAAATCAAACAATAACTATGCTATACATAACCATTTAATTTTCTTTCTTATATTAATTAGTTTAAGTTATGGATTAATAAAGGCATAAATAAAAAAATAAAAAATAGCATGACGTTCACACTATACGTTGTATCGCAAGCTGGTCTACTATGTATAGCGAGTTATTGCCGACAATCCATCGGGCTACGGACGAGGTAGAAGTGAGACGGGGCGGGGACCGGAGAATCGTATGAAGTAGCTCTGAGAATCGCTCAAGTTTACCGCTTACAGCAAGCCTCTATGGTAGTATTATAGCGTAGATTGTTTGACTTATTAATAAGCAAATGTTATTATTCAACAAATGATTATCTCAATGACAGAAAGGGGAATGCCAAGATCCGGCCAGTACAAAGAAGTATGAACAGATATTCCGTAATTTTGATAGTTCTCGTTTATTTTTTGTAAGATTTATGCAATATAAATAAAGTCTGGGGAAGTACACCGTCGGATAGTCATTTTAAATAGTAGTTTAATGTTTTGGTTACTATGTTTCAACGCTTTTTTATCTACAACTGCAAATAGAAATGTTGCACAGTATAAAAATATAATTATATCGATACTAAAATTACATTTATAAATCGATTACAACCATGAAACAATATGTAATTGTAAATAATTATAAATATCACAATAACATCATATTATTTAGGTAAACAAGTATTTATTTTTCATTCGCGTTTTCTTGTTTGAGAAATGTGTTATGTGAATTGTGCTCTTCCATTAATAGCTACAAATTATAGTACTAAGCTTTATTAGTAATTAATAAGCTGTTACGAATAATCCTAGTTAAAACTATAACACAACAGGTTTGTCACTATTCTTGTGATTTATCTTAAATGTGCTACTCGTCTAATACGAAACACAATAAATAACATAATATTTTATTAAGCTGAGTATGTTTATGTACCAAATACATTCAATAGTGTTAGTTAACACATTTAATTAATCTCTTTGATTTATACTAATTTAAAATTAATATTTTGTAATGATATGAAATAATTTACAAACATTCTATTATTACTATATGTTTAAATAAGTGTATTTTATTTTATTTTATATTCCATTCGATTTTATACATACTCGATAATCGATTACGTTTAAAATTGAATATTGTTATGATTTTATTTTAATGGCGACAACACCTTTGTCACAATTAAAATGACTTCCACTTGTTTCTTACGAATAATGCGACAAAGTAAGTATCTGTATCGAAATAAGTAACCATCATTATGTGTATAATATTCCTATCGTGAATACAATATTATGGATTCCGGTTGGGCAAGATTTTTGTTAAATGAAATACTTTGTATAGTAAAAGTAATTATTTGAGAATAAGACATGCATGTTTTATCATCGTTGCCATGGCAACGTCAATAAACGACACATTCAAAATAATATAAGATTTATTTTGCGTTGGTTTTGGTTTGGTTATTTAGTTATTATTCTGACCAAAAATGGTTTAATTTTGTTATTTACATAATTAAATGCTTTAAACAAACAATAATGTTAAGATTTTTACAAAAATATTAAAGGTCTATCAATACGACAACAATTAAAAAAATATTCATGAAACTGTAGACGGAGTATAAAGAAAATTGTAGTTCGATTTTCGAATTACTTTTCTTCCCTATGTTAAAAATCTACTATTATGGTCAACTTTATCGACCTATAACTTTTCTTGGTGTACTTCCAGCGGAAATGTTGTTATTGTAATACATTCTACAATATTTGCCCTTTTTAATAAGATATGTTCCATCCTTGTTCTTTCTGGCCGAGTCGTAAAGGAAATCTTGGCATTCCCCTTTGCAAAGTGTAAACTTAGACTGCACCTAATTTTGTTTGGGAAATTCTATAATTATCTTTAGATTGTTGCACCATTAACGTGAAATTATTATTAGAAATGGAAATATTTGTACACCAGAAATGGTAGAATATAAGAGACTTCAATAGTTTGTAACACCTAATGCACTATATTTTAACAAATAAACTGATCTTTCTTTCTTTCTTTATAGTGTTGTGTGAACATGTCCTTATTAAATGTAGGCTGAGCGATATCGTTGTGCTATATGATATTTGCTACATGCTACACAGGGTGTAAATGAATTCGTGTAATTCCTTCAAACCGCGTGATCTACTGGTGACACTGATTGACAGGTTTACTAAAAAATCAACAAATTTTTTTTTCTGAAAATTAACCTTTGTATTCTGTATCTGAGTAATTTTAGCGTCCCAAGTTAACTGACTGCGTGGAGCGATATCGCGCTGGTCGTGCCCGTCAGCTGTGTCGCCGTGCCTTCATTCATTTATGCAGGACATCGAAATTTTCTATCACATAAATTTTTTTTTGGGAAAAAGGAAATAGTTTTATTTTTAATCAATCTAAATGCCGTGCGGGGTTAATCTATTCCATTAATAGATCATGTGGTTTGAAGGAATTACACGAATTTGTTAACAATATACAGGATAGATATTATAGCGTGGTCTAAATTGCGCTTTATTTCGTCGTTACGTTTAAGCCCAATGTAATAGGGGAAGAGCCTATTGCCATCAACTGGCCACAAATCCAGACTCTGGGCTTTTAATTTGATTTGTTGCGAATTTTACAAAGAGAACATTCCTGACCTCTGTCTACCAAAGACGGGTTACGAAACCGTAGCGACAACCCGTGGCGACTGTCATAGGTATTACATATTTTAATAACCTAGTCACTATAATACAAATTAATAAAATTCTTATTTTTTTGCAATTTCGCTTAACATTATAGTGTTAGTTTCAATGATTTATTTGGTAGTGACAGGTTTTAAGTAGTGACCTTTGAACAACGGACCGGTAGACGGTATTGTTATTAGTTTACTGTTTGTTTCTTTTTTTAATTTTAATATCTCAACTTTTGTTGCTAATGTGTGATGTTTGTTAAACTTGAGTGATATAAGTTTGATGTCAGTTGGAGTCAAATCGATTATTGTTGTCGCAATGAGATAGTAGCTTTAAGTTTGATTGTAATTTTGTTTGGCGATAACGTCGCCAATACAGTATGTTTTTTTTTGTATTTTTTTATATTTTTTTCTTAAAGATTAGGCTATTTTAAGAAACCAATTTGAATATTTTTGTTTTCTACGCGGTAGTTATTTTTTAATATTTTTTTAAGTTTTTCTAGTGATGACGTCACGCGATAGGAGTAAGAGTTCAATTCCTTTGCTGGGTACCATAGCCATAACCAATTCTTTGTCTACGCCAAGTACAGAAAAAGCAAAAGGATATGTACCATAAATGACGTTTTATAAACAAACAAACAACAACGACTCTTCGTAACTATTTCGTGATACGTCACGAAATAGGAAGAGAGGTCAAATAGATGTCAAGTGCATTCATGCATTTTTGCTAAAATAACACCATCTTATAATTTTAAGAGCTAAAAATTGCAAAATAACGTTTACCAAACTAAAACCTCGAAATGGTTTTGGAATCAGCATAGGTTAGCTTTTACATACCGAATTGTGAACAAAGAATGATTATTTTTTGTTTGAAAGAATATATTTCCGTGGTCTGATGATGATGAAGATCTGATGAAAACCTTCAAAGATAGATAATGGAACTCTTCAATGGATAACAGTAAATCGCATGTTTACGCCACTCAAAATGGAAAAAGAAAATAACAAAAAAAGAAAAAAACAGACTTAAAAAACTGAAAAGACTAAAATAATGACCATATTACATTTTTTTTTTGTTTTAATTTAATGCTATGCCTGCGTTTGGCCACCATCTCGCCTTATGTAAAGCGATGATGCGATCTACGATGGAGCACGCTTGCCCAGGAGAAACCGATTCACTAGTGACTTGAAGGCACCCAGATTGTAGCTGTCGGGGAACACCCACTCGGGCAGCGCATTCCACTGTTTGGCGGTTTTCACAATGAAAGTGGGATCAAAGCGCTTCGTTACTGTTTCAGAAGTCGCTTCATCCAATTTGGATCAGAGTGAATTAGCACTGACTTCTGAAACTGATTATTTTAAAATATGGTAATTATTTTACTCCTTTCAGTACTTTTTGAAGACGTTTTTTTTTAAGTAGTCTTGAATAAATGTTACCTTTTTCGATACCTGATCACAACTGCTAATCACTGCCAATTAATAGATGAGCAACAGAGCAACTAACTTGTCAACATAATGACAGCTGTGAAGACTTATTCTTCCATTAATAACTTACCGCTATTTGTAAATGAATGATGTTTGTGTCCTTACCTGAAATGACAAAATATAACATTAATATATAAATTTATAGTATTTTAAATACTAGACATAAGTGATAATCTGGACATTATAAGCTGTCGCGAAGGTTTCATATCAATCATCTTCAATTTCAAAATCAATATTAAATATTATGTAAATATTATTTTATACATGACTATTTAAAGCCCTTGCCTCACTAAAGTGTCGATGGTGGATAAATAAATCTTTGACAGACACTTCTATAAGTCAAAGTAATATTTTATTTAAGACAAGATGACGCCGGCATTTCCAATCTGACTAGCTCTGAGCAGAAAAGTCGAAACAAACTCAGAGGTCAAGGTCTCTTTTAAAGTCCAGACATTGTGGTATAAAACTATGCGAGTGTAACAATGTAGGGCAACGTCTGGAATGGCTTTTTGAGGAAAGAGCCAGGGCAGGTTTGAGTTGACCTGTCCCAACTGACGGTACGCATGCATCAGCCAAAGTGTAGCTCAACCTTATTTTAGGGAGCTCAGCGACCCGACCCACCAATCAGGTGTGAACCAGGATTTAGTGTAACATGCCTCATAGTAATCCCTTGCATAAAAACTCACGCGGGCCCGCCGACAACACAACTCGCTCGGGCCCCGCGTTTGTTGTGGCGAACGCTTCCCTAAACACTTGTCTGTCCTGCCCCCCGACTCAGAACGATTCTATTAATAAGTTGTCGAACGATTTGGTAAGCTGTCTCTTTTTCTCTCGTTACGAGAATCGTAGATGGAACGAAATAACAAACCGTTTCAGTCGACAACTGCTTATCGAAAAGGTTCTGAATCGGGGGGTGGCCTTCTACACAAAATCTCTTTTCTCTTCAGACAAAACGTTAACGCCTGCTGAAAGATCAAATTGTATGAAAATGACATTTAATTATGCTCCACGGAAATGACATTTGGTTACGCTTGAGTAAATGTAATTTCCATACAGTTTAATCTTTCCGCTGGCGTTAACGTTTTAGAAGCTGGGATTTTGTCTCAGGGGGCTGAAGAGTAAGGTAGGGATTACCAACATTTAACTAAAAATTGTATTGAGTCTCGTGTTAAAAAGGCAGAGTTATATACTTAGACACAAATCTAAGCTCCGAGCTTCTACTGAGAATTTCCTAACAAAAACGCCAATAACATAGTCCAATGACAAGGCAGTTAACACAACAATGTGTAGATACTTATATATATTAGCAATGACCTAACAAATTGTCTACATAGCAATGATAATAAAGGTCATTCACCGCATCAATAATTCGGCTCTTCCTGCCCATGCGCACTGTGAAGTAGAATTCGGCAACGTTCGTGTGCAATCCGCCATTTTGTTACATTACTGTCAATATTGCGTGGTTTGATACGCAGTGCTATTGCGTGAGTTGCGAAAAGGTAGTGCAATGTCGGGTAAAGCTGAACGTTGGCAGCGTTTTGTGCAGCAACGCGTTACGTTTCTATTTGCAAAACAATAACGTGTAACCTCAGGTTTAGGTATATCTGTAGCGCCTTACGTTATGAATCGATAGCTTGGTTTTAAGAACACAGTAAAGGGCATCTAGATCAAATAAGTTCAATGGAAAGTTGGCAAACTTTAGTTTTGATGAGTTGCATAACATATCACGCCTGTGAAGGCGTGCTTAACCCTTCAGGAACTACAGGCGTGAGCCTGTAGTTCCTGAAGGGTTAAGCAACGGAGTATAGTTATACCCTCGTTTCGCCGTTATGTTTAAGTCTCATATAATTGGAGGCGAGCCTATTGCCCGGGCACAAATCCAGACTCCAGGCTGCTACTGAGAAATTTCACACGGAAAATCTGAATAACATTTTTCCCGACCTTGGGATCACTCACACTCAGCTTTCGCGCTTGCGACCAAGCAGGCTTATGACCAAAGAGGAAATCATTATTTTCCATTAATTAATTTTTTAAGCATCATAGTGGCAGTTAAAAATTAAAAATAACAGATTCCAAGTTCTTTATTTCGAATAGGCACAGGACATGCACTTAGAAGTTGAGAATTTAAATGCTCAGTTCCAAAAAGTAGATCCTATAGAAAGAGGCGGCAAAAAACTCCATCAGAAAAGTAAAAACTACCACACCCTACTCTAATTTCACTAGTTTCACACTAATCTAACCCTTACCTCTATCACAATAAAGCTCCTATCAGCCTAAAAACCGATCTAGTCTAGAAAGGTGCACGCCAAACCTCGAACCCTGACCTGCGAGCCCTACTTCCATTTCCTCGTCTCGCTCCACCTGGCCCGCCCTTGCCTTAAGGCCGAGAGGCCGAGACGCCGAGACTTCAGAGATTAGTGGCGATTATACCAGGCTAGCTATTTGTTACGGAGAGCTGTCAACTCGTTATCATGGTTAGATGGTGTCTGATAAGGTTCCGCGTTAGCTAATGTTGTGAACACGTTTTGTTATGCTTGTTTAATGTAGATTATGGTTGCGGAAGTGAATTTGATGGGGAAAGCGTTAGAGTTTGTTTTTTATTCTATTACTTGGTCCATTATATATAATATAGTTTTTTCTATGGCAGATCGGTTTAGTGGAGAAAAATTCTACTACATTACCGATTTGATTTTAGATAAAATTCTAATACAATATTGCAAACAATAATAGAAAAGTTTTAAAGGCAAAAGGGGAGATGTTTGCTCAGCAGTGGGACAGTAAAGAGGTTATACCCTTTTCACTGCAAGTTGATTCCTACCGTTTCTCTACAAAGCGTTACTATACAAAGAATATCAAATATTTTTTTTAAAAACAAATGATGGATAATATCGCCATTTTACAGTTTTTGATGATGTCGTTTACGTTTTTTCGATAGCAGTCTCCTTACGGCTACAATTTACGAAATGATCGAGCTATCATGCATGACTCATCTTTGGGTGAACAAAGTTTAAGTAAGTATATGACAGATTTGATTTTCGATAAAGTTCTAAAACAATATTCCATACAAATTATATCTATTATTAAGAGATGTTTAGAAGGCAAAAGGGGAGGCCTTTGCTCAGTAGGAAAAGCAGAGGCAAGTAAACAAAAAATTGCATTCGCTTTGTCAATATTTATCGTAAATAATTAATTTATCGTTATTACTTATTACGAAACGCGAATACCTTCCAAGGAAACTGCCATAGAGAAAGTGAAACGATGGATAAGGTAAATGGATTTTATTTTTTATTGAACGAGTTTAAGGTCACACCTCATACCTAAAGTAGGTAAGTAGTAACTATGACTATACATACATATAATAAAATCGTAACGATCCTAAACTGTACATTAAATATATTTGGAAAAAAGAATGCAATGCATCCTAGGAATGATTTTTTGAATTTTTGTCAGTTTGTATGTTTGAGCTTCACGGCAGTGCTACTGGACATATCCAATGAAAATTTGGCAGTCACATCCTTTAAAAAGCGGGTCAAGTTATAGGGTCCAAATTATCACACTATTGAGGGTGGGTGATGAGGAGCAGATTTATGAAAGCGTCGTCAAAAAAAAAGGATGCATCTAGTGCATTTATAAAAATAATTATAATTTATACATAACATCAAGCCTGTATTCCCCGAAAGGTTAGAGCAGAGGTGTATAGTACACCCACATTTCGCCGTTATGTTTTAAGTCCCATGGATTAGGGGGCGAGACTATTGCCATCAACCGGGCACGAATCCAAACTCCGAGCTGCTACTGAGAAATTCCACACGGAAAAACCCAATAACACTTTATCCGATTTGGGGATCGAACCCAAGACATCACGCTCAGCATTCGCGCTTGCGACCACTGGACCAACGAGGCTGTCATGTTAATTTACTAATGTGTAATTTATCGAAAATGTTGTAATCTAATAAACGAAAGACATTCCAACACTTCCTATTACTTTTGCTAATCGACTCTACATTGGACCTTGCATATCAAAGGTAAGGCTGGGTACACATTCCTGCGCGTCGACATTTGTACAAAACCTCATTACTAGATAGACGTGTCAGACATCTTAATAGCTATATAGGTAGATACGACTTGACATTATATGCCAAAACTATGTGGCGAATGTTTGTTGAGGTATTTATAAAAATACATTCTTAAGTTCTGATTGCATGTTAGTGTTTCTCGGCTTTTGTCGAGTTAGCTAAATGAGGTTTTTAGAAATTACCAGTACCCCAAGTGTAAGATTTTCACATTAATACTGTAGTTGCGTCACGCAAAACATGTATAAAAATTTAGGCAGAGCCTGTAGCGGGGGATAGCGTGACTTAAAATTGGTTTGACACTTATTATAGTAAACTATTCGCTACGGAAACGTTTAGTAAACTACACAACTCACACTTGGGGTAGTTCTTTCATTTGTTACATTTGTCACTTGTCACTTAACAGCATTGAACGCTGCTGATGACATTGCTTTTTTGTCATTTTTGGGGACACTTGTCCACTCAGGCTAGCTAATAGAGTCCAGGGTCCATGGTGGAAAGCAGGTAAAAACATTAAAAAAAAAGAAGGAAGAAAACAAATTAATTTGCGTCTTGTCCTGACGCACACAACAATCAAAATTAAAAATAAAAGCAACAAAAATAAAACGCCTCACATCACATCCGAGCAAATAGGCCATCGATCAGGAATGATATAAAAAAAAAACATCATTGAAAAACATTGAAATAAATATCGAGAGGGGCCGACTTAGTAAGATGTGTTCTAGTCACCTACTTACATTGACATAACATCATGACACCGATCTGAAACATTTTAATTGATGCATAGTACGTCAACTAATGGACCAGAAACTGACAGTTTGAAAGTAATAAAATGTCAAAATGTACCGTGACCCATGCATGTTTGCGAAACGTATGAATATTCAGAAACACTCACCTTCATCATTGCTCCTACACATGCTATGATAATTAAGAATATACTATTTTTATTGTTGTTACGAAATAAACTTGATCTGAATCTTTGAAACTCGTCCAAGTTAGGATTAAATGTCGCTATTTTGACTAAATTATTATTTTGAGTATGAATCATTATCATCAATTTTCCGAAAGACGTTCACTTCTGGACATAAACCTCCCTGTCCCAATCATTATAATCAATTTATTAAGGGTTAATTAAAGCCAAAAGTTGGGATGCACGAAAAGAGCCTCCACGAGTGACGATACTTAAGTACGTCCGGCGCACCCTGGGCTGTCAGCACCGCTACCAACCTTGCTGACTGGCTAATCTTTTCCCCACAGCATGAGATATTTTCGCATAGCTCATGCTGACACGAGAGAAAAAGCAGCTTAAAATTAGCCATATTTGTACTGTTTAGTTACTAAATTGCTCTACTCGACTAAATTACAATCATAGTCTGAACTAGGCTTTACCTTTCAAAAATCCTTCAGACAACTTTTTCAATTTCCGTGAGACGTATCAGCTTATACATACTTAAAGATTGTTGCCTTTTAACTCTAAACAGATTAAAGAAATTTGCTTGCCGTGAAAACAGACACACAATTAGTGCAGCAGTCAATAAATCTTATTTACAGTCCCGGAAAAAGATAAACCCTTATAGGGCGCTGGTACACAGTCGGGGCCCAACATTTGCACACGAAAACTGACCGAAAGAAAATTCGTTTCTGATCTAACTCCGAGTGTACTTCATTTATTCGTTTGTCTACACCTAGGAGGACCCATGGCGTAGAAAAGCGCGGGTGGTTCAAGGAATTAGTTCTAGGTGTGTTCCTTCGAATCTTATCTAAAATATAATGTTTCGTGTCATTTTTAGAAATAAATGCTTTAGATGTTGATAGCCAGCGGGATACTTCTTTAATAGTCAGCTGATGGTCCTCAGATCTGTCTCAAACCTAAGTTCTGCTTTTGTTCTTCTTTTTTACAATAGACCTAAGGTGGTTACATTGTTGTTATTAGCAAAAATAATGCAGCTGCCCATCTTCTCAAATTTATTCCGTAGTAACATATTACAAAACGGGTGACAGGGATAGCCTGTTTTTTTTGTCGAGAACCACATTGTAATATAACGTGCTTATACACGGTTGTATGACGTATGTAGAAACGTCAACAAATTCGGGTTTAAACCCGGATGTGTGGACAACCACCCTTACCAAATTTATGTCCACATCTTCAAAATAAACAGATCACTTCTGCGAACCAACTTTATTGGCCAATTATTTTTTAAACACATCTTGTTGTAACGGATCTTCTGCGGTCAGTATTTCGTCATTACCTTTTATATTTGAACATTTTATACTTATTTATATACCTATATTTGTAGTTGAAAGGATTTTGCGAACTTATAAATTACGATTGAACGATTTCTTGGAAAACTAAAGTGTTAAACTGGTTTCAAAGATGTGTTTAATGACTAGATACCAATGCTGGAGGTAAAATTAATTAGTCTAGTTTTGTGAACAACACCTGCGTTCGTTGGTGGGAAATCAATTCATTTGTTCATGGTGAACTGCTTTATGGAGATCAAAGGAGGGTCAGTAACACTTTAACATGAGTGAGTTAATGCTGTTTCAAGAACAACTAAAATAATAATAGGTCAAGCGCGACAGCTAAGCGTGAGAAACTGGTTGGATCCCTGGGTCAGGCAAAGTGCTATGGAGTTTTTCCGTGTGGAATTTCTCAGTAGCAGCCCGGAATCTGGATTTGTGCCCGGTTGGCAATATGGACTTAAATATGGCGGAGAAATGAGGGTGTACTATACACCTCTGGCCAACACACCGGGGAATACAAGAGTGATGTTATGCTATGTGTTTTTTTATGTACATGTGTACATGAGTATGTACATACTCTACAGCTGCTAGTTAGTCTGATAAACCGTGTGCTACCACGCTTGGGATGATAATTGTCACCGGCCATCTTCCTGATATAATCCGTAAATACCTATTAACACATCAGTAAGAAAAGACCGTATACGCTAATTTTAATCTACGACCACGAAAGCATCTCGTTTGTCATACCATGGAACTCCACAGACGTACGAATACCGTTTGATGTCTCTATACAATAAACTGTCTTAAGCTATATTGGAGTTCATTAAAAGAGTCTCCACTATACGAGTGGCGATACTTACGAACACCCGGCGCACCCTGGGCCGTCAGCCCCGCTACCAACCTTCCTGACTAGCTAATCTTTTCACCACAGCATGAGCTATTCTCAAATAGCTCGTCGAGAGCAAGAGAAGGAATATTGCCATGAACACTTCGCTTGGCATTCGAGTTGGTGGTCGCTACTATCGATACTGCTCATCTCACCTTGTAATTAATAGCTTTAGGTCGTTCTTTAAACATTTCGCAACAACACACTAAAAACAAGACAATCTACATTAACGAGCAACACCTAAATAAGCTACTTAAAGCTCCAAACGTTTACGATGCGCATGAGTTGATTGATTCGCAGCTTTATGACCAAATGTGTCGTTACCTCTTTAACTTGGATTTACGATTTTATTTATCGTAAAATTATATCTTTCAAAGGTAACTTCTGATTTTAAGTATTTTTTTGTTTAAATTATTAACTTATTTTGGTTTTTTTTTCCTTTTGGGATAATACCAGTATCGTCTCACTGTGGAATAAATTATAAAATTGTAAGTAGGTACCTATTGTATTAAAAAGTTTCCTAAATAATTGGAAGAAGCTTGTACTTTATCAGGTGTTATAATTTGCGTCATTGGAAAATTGTTTTTTTTAAGCCACCTATTTATGTAAATTATTATGGTATAACCCCGTCAACCGGTCTCCGAAATTATGTTGCAGAGGTCAGATGCTATAGTCCGTACGCAAGTGCCAGTCACCGCCTGAGGTATGACAGCGGTAGTAGGCTCCCCTCCAAGGCTCCAAGATAACAAGCGTGTATTGTAAGCCCCTCCAGGATCTTAGCGAGAAGTCTCAGGGAGATACCTCGTCGAGACTGCTGGCGAGACAAGAATGTACTCCACACTCGTACGTATTCTCACTTGTGTTGGGAGAAACCCTTCCAAACGGGAACAAGGACACCGAGCCGAAAACAGGTGAGAACGAGAAGGGTGAGGTAGCACACTCATTTGGACACGGACTAAAGGTCCGGCTACATTCAGCGACTTACATGTGCAAGCGCCTTGTGCAAACGGTATTGTCGGAATCCATGGCACTGCACGGTATACCGTTTGCAATCTGTCTTAAGGTACAAGTTCGAGACGGGCTGCAGACCGCAAACTGCAAAAGTAAGTATCGCTCGCGGTGCGATCTGCGGCTGCGGTCTGCGGTTGCAGTTTTGCAGTCGCTGTCGGAATAGCACCTTTAAAGTGCACACCTTAAAGGCGCTATTCTGATGGCGACTTGCGGTCTGCGGTTGCAGTCTGCAGTTTGCAGCCCATCTCGGACTTATACCTTTAACGTAAACGCTTACATGTGCAAATTAAAATTTGTGCAAATAAAGTTAAGCGTGTAGCTGGATTATAATACCGTCTAATTGTCATCACCAATCCATGGTAAATGGCCCTTAACATAACTTTGACAAATAGCATCATCTTCCTATCATTCATTATAGCGGTTTATGGGTAAATCCAGTTACACTATTACAGTAAGTCTTACAAGTGATCTGTTCCAAGTATTTAGTCACCAAAAGCCAAAGGTCAACATCCTTGACTAACACCATAGACCCAGTTGCATTATATTAGAGTACATGTACCAAACAGAGTACTTGATTGATTATTTTCGAAACCGCAATAACGGTGCGTTAGCTATCCTCTTGAATGTAAAATTAAGAGGTCAATACACTTAGTGATGTCCAAAACTGTTTGACATTAGATGTATCCAATCTATGATCTATGGACTCTGTGGTGCAGACTTTATTGGAGAGATAGATGCGTCATAAGCCTGTAACTATCCCACTGCAGGGCAAAGGCCTCTTCTCATACAGAGAAAGAACGGGCATTGATCACCACGCTTGCTCACTGCGGGTTGGCGATTTCAGACTATTAAGTACAGAATTTCCTCACGATGTTTTCCTTCACCGTATGTCAGTGGCATCTTAGATTATCTAAGGAAGCATATACATATAACACTGAAAAAGTCACATGGTACATGCCTGGGTTTGAACCCGCAACACTGGGTTAACAAGCGGGTATGTAACGCCAAAGAAAAAAATATATGTCTATAAATAAAAAAAAATGCATTTCGTCGTCTGAAAACTGGTCGAAACCTTAGGATATCTGTTTCTCAAATCAATTGGTTTGCAGAGGTCAAAAGATAGCTCGAGGTTGCCTTCAATAATTATAACGATGTTCAGTCATATTTAATCAAAATTGGAGCTGACCGCAACTTCAACACAGCTGGGAAACGGAAAAGTCTTTCACAATTTCAATGGATGTAACTGAAATTAAGCTTCTTTATTTTTTATTGAATGATCTTGCCATGAACAATAAAAATGCCACAGCTGCGAATCGAAAATAAAACCTTCAAAGTTAACCCTGCTAGCTACACGATTAAATCCAATAATGATGATAAACGATAGATTAAAGTTTACGGCATCTTTTTCTTCCATTATTATGTGAGAATAAAAATCACATAAAAAGTTATTTAACAGGTCATTAGCGGGGTCATGTGTCAACGCACGCGCATTCTATAAGCCGATATTCACAGCATGGTCACTGAACATAATCGAATGATGATTTGTGCCTCAAGCAACCGCCCATTGAATTATATCGGCGAAAAAACCACTAATTAGATACCTACAGAAGTACCATTTCTATTACAAAAACATACACTGTGCAAATTCTAATTTGCACAAGTAAGCAAAGACGGCAAAACATTTACACAAACAGTATTGTCATCACCGAGAATATCGTTTGTGCAAACGTTTGCACAAACCTTGTGCGCTTGCCAGTCGCTGCATACAGCCAGACTGTAAGGCCTCTCGTCACAACAATGAGGATTTGAACGCAGAGACTGCTCTAAGCGATAAGACCGCCCATTTCTTAAACGTGTTATTTAGTGTTTAATATGTGTGTACAATAAAGTATATTGTATTGTATACTAGTCGAGCAAAGAGCGTTGTGATCGCGATTGTGTTATGATATGGCCGCAGCCAATCACTTAAAGTCAGGGTGACGCTGCTTCTCATCACAAATCATGCTCTAGTAAACGGGAGGGGAATTTACCATGCAATAGCAAGGTGTACTACGTACGGGTAAGGTTCTTCTACTTTTTCATTTTGACCACAGATGAGGTTGACGTTTTTGGAAGTTGAATTTTGTATGTTTAACGTTTATTAGGAACTAGACCCGCCCTACTTCGTATGGGTACCATTAAGTTACTTGCATGAAGTTGTTTCATCAGTTTTCATAAAAAAAAGGTTTTTTCGACTTTCTTGAATAACACCGTGATAGCTCAGCTAATATAAACAATAAAGTTTACTACTAATAATACATATATTAAACCTTTCCCGAGAATCAAGATATCTAATCGTGAAAACCGAAACAAAATCCGTTTAGTAATCACGGAGAATATCACACACGTACAAACAGAGAAACAGAAAAGGCAGAGGACTTTGTTTAACAGTATTATGTAGTGTACACATTCAGGCCATTTGTATAGACTTAGATTCTGTTACTCATCACATCAATTTATAAATCCAAAATGAATATAGAAGTAGACCTTCTTTATTTATCTTTTTTTTGTACCCAAAACTGTCTATTAAGCTGCCTGTCACAATCGTAGTACATTTATTTTATTGCCGCAGAAGTGGTCAATATGACTAATGATAAGTTTTATGGTGATAAAAAAATTAAGTGCGTAGCGAAAGAGTTAACATGATTATAATAAATAACCGTTAGCTAAGCTTCTCAGAAATGTACAATGGTTTTATTTTGGGAGACTCGGGTTTAATATTAGTCTATTAAATAATCTCTGATTCCGTCGCAAAAATAGTGGATAGACCTTATTTTGTTCTCATTCCCTGGTGTACATTAATAAGGTTGTGTGGCTACGATCTTTGCATTGAGTAAGGTGTCATTAGATTTAATTATAAGATTCTATTAAGATGAACAGCCAGAATGTCGAAAACATTAAAATGTTATTGCAGAGGTCAGCAAGCTACTGTTTCAGACAGAAACGAACCATTCGACGTGCGGCAAAGGCACTGTTTGCGCATTTTTCATAAGGTATCGTATTGATTAGGATCGGGAACACAATAAAATTGAAAAAGCCAAATACATTGTGTATTTATGAAGTGCAGAAACCAGCTTGTCATTCAAAGTACTATCGTCTACATACGTCACGATTCAAAATGTAGTTTCGCTAAATATTTTTGGGGCGACACAAAACATATAATTATTACGACATTATGTGGGAATTTCACGTTTTCCTGCTCTCATCTGTTGACAAATATATATTGAGTAGGTACAAATTTTTTCAACCATTAATATTCAGGTTCGAACTAACGACTCACCGATTTTGACCCCACTGTTGCCGCTGTCATAAATAAAAATATGCAAATGATGAATAAGGAAACCTCTTTTTAAATCCCAGGTACTGACGTACGGGATTCACATTAATTTGATATAATTTTGAATATTAATATCGTCGAAGATTATTCAAGAAGTTATTCTTATTTTCGTTAGGATAAACGGGGTGAGAGTGTTGGACAAATTATTGTATTGACATCTGAAATATTGTTGTTTGAATGTGTTGAAATGTTTGCACCAATAAATATAGCATTTGTTGAGGTCATCGACTGTGAGGCGGTTTGAAAGGTGCAATTCAATAGGAATGGACTTAAAAGTCTATTTAAAAAAGAGACAGATGGTATTATGATACCATTTCAGAAAAAGCAGATTGTTTGAGAACATATTAACATTGCAATCAAACAAATAAATGTAAGCGCTCTTCCTCTCTCCTACTAAACTATGATGTGCCCGACAGGATCCATAATTGATCCCATAGTCTTAAGCCTACCACCAGTTAAAATTACATTATGGAATGCAATAAAGAATTAAGTATAGTAACTTATCTCAGAATCAACATCAGTTGATAAAATAATAGCTAAGTCAACAGTGCTTGCAGTATTCAATACAACCTAAACCATTACTTCGATCAAATTGTAGTGACAACAGAAATTGTGCAAACGTTCTCAGCACATGAATAGATAAAATTAAATTTCATCAAACTCGGAACTTTTAATATCACTAATTAAAACTTTCCACAAGAAATCTCTGTATTTCAACTAATCTACATCTCTCACAGGTCACTGAACGATCTCAGGTTCATATTAAATTCGTATATTATTCATAAGAAGACACCGCTCGCTTTGCAACTAATTTGGTATTAAATCAATTAGTATTAATCTCATTGAGCTCATTCATATCTGCATGTACTTCCATTATAGTAAGAGCCTTATTAATAATTCATTATTCAACAACATTTGTTATTATTTTTTGTTTAAGTACATTAGTCTTTAGCATAGTAACTTCAGTTGTTATGGCAACGGAGTGGTAAAGTATATAAATACATCCTGACTCATCGTTTGTCTGACTAAAATTTATACAATATGTTTCTATGACTTGCTACGAGTATAAATTGCTAATAGAGTTAGCCTAAAGCCGAAACACATGGCAAAACAATCTATTGGCCTACAATGAGCATAAATACCAAACCCAGTACAAAAGGATTAACAATGCACTACGAATACAGGTCATCAACCCATGATCTATCTACCTATACACCATAAACATCTTAGCAAACAAACCACCAACCCTAATTATAAGATCCCAATAGAAAATGCAATTTTGTACGAAAATATAATCTATTCACACATTTTGGAGCACCTCATCATATTATACTTTTTCTCAGGGTGGATTTGTTCTTGATACTGACAGGTGATGAGTTCCCTAAGTACCTGATACATTCATTATGTTTTCTTATTAAGATGAACGGAAATTCAATAAGGCCAGTGTTGAAGCAATAACGTATTGAAAGCCTTAATACACCGTATGAGAATGGCTTCACACAAACAAAAGTCAAGGAAAGTATTGTCCTTCAACTTTACGATCTTGGCCTTTGTTCTTGGGTGGTAGAAACAGATCAATAAGCCTTTACATCACAGAAATAAGGTTCAATTTTCAATGGTGTAATGCAACAGCTCCTGCTATATTTTCTGCGGGCATTGGGTTGTCAATATTTAAATGAATTATTGCAGTGGACTTATAAGTTATCGAGGAATAACCACGGCAGTGATGTATGAAAGTCTTTTGTTATTATTCACAAATTCAATTTGCAACTGAGTTGAAAAAGGAAGAGTTGTTCATTTAATTTAACGCTGATATATTTCAAAGTAATTTCAATTTGCATATGGCGATATAAGGTTCTTTACAGTAGATTGCAAATTTTCAAGTCCGAATGAAGGTCAATAGAAGCTCTTGAATTCAACTCACTCAGATACAAATATTACATTCAAGGCCCCAGCTACTATTTGAAATGTATTTTAGACTTTATATCATAGATACTGCTACTGCTTTAACTAGAACTTCTAACTAAATCCCTACACAACGCGTCTTTTCTCATCGCTAATTTGTTCAACTTGTTAATGGTCTACTACTCTACATGGAATTCCTTTCCAATCCAATTCCAGATATGTCTCAAAATCTACACGAGAATCTCACTGCACCCAATATGATCACACACATGGCCTTTTCCGAACCCAATAAGGCCACGATGTGCGATGAGTACGTTACGTAAACCATACAAAAACTTGTACAAAACTGGGTCACCATACGACATCTCGATTGATTTAAAAGCCACAATGTACCGATTTTTTCAAATTAATCGAAATCACTTGCAATTATCTACGGAAAATGTCAAGATGAACTTGTGGTTTCGAAAAAGAGGAACGCCTTGGTTAAAGGTATTGTTTTTGATGAGTAAGCTGTTGTGCAAGGAGGTTGGAGTACCATGGACTTGTTTTTAGCTGTACCAGGCTGCATTCTCTTTTTTTTTGGGTGTAGCCGACTGTGGTAAAGGTTAAACTTTAAACCAACAGCATAAGTACATTAAATACTCAGACCAGTCTTTCCGCCAAGCACGACAAGAAAGATTATCGAAATACAGACAAAGCTATCAATGAGCGATCTTTAGAACACCGTTTTACCTAAAGTACTTATTCTAAATCAGATTATTCTAATGTTAAATTAGGAGCTCAAAAACCGGTAATCACACAAAATGTCATAGCACCAAATCGATACATAAATGCAGGCACACAGGCAATTTACTAATAACAGCGAAAAATAGCTGCACATAGTCAACTTGATTAATATCTGTAGACTTCCGATCAATGCAACTCCGTCATAACTAATAACAGGAATCAAGCCCACGCCAATTAGCCAACGGAAGACGTTAATCGATTCGGTTATACAAATCGAATAGATTTTATCGATTGTAGAGATATTTTAAAGGAACGAGAAAATTGCATGAGAAAACTGCGCAGGGTTTTAGCGGAAGGTTGTAAATGTGAATGATAGTAAAACAGGTATTTTTAATGAGTTGCGTTTACACTATGACCTATAAAATGTAGAGCAGCTGCTCTATAATGATGGAAATTCCATTTTAATGGTTTAACAAACACTTGGGAGGTTGAGACCTTGGGTCTGATTCCTAGGTGGGATAAAAAGTATTATTCTCTAATATTTTGATTCGAGTTTTGGTTAAGAAAAAATTGAATTAAGGGTATCTTATTTCCAGATAGACCAAGTGATTAAAGAATAGGCATAAGGAAGTCTAACTTTTCAAATTCATAATGCGGATCAGAATTTGATTATCACATGCGTTAAAGATAAAGGAAACCACACCGCGGAAACCGATACACCTCAGAGGGCTCTAAAAAGTTGTCAATGGTGCATGTAGTCCGCCAACCCGCACCAGGCCAGCGTAGTGGATTAAGGCCTAAACCCTTCTCATTCTGAGAAGAGGTCCGTGCTCGGCATTGGGACAGTAATAGGCTGATAATGCTTATGAACAAGGAAGTAGCATCTACTTATACACTGATAACATGATACTGCAATTATCAGAGACCCAGGATAGTCCCTTGTGGCATACTCTTAGAAAATCCATGTCCAGCGGGCTACATTTACGGGATGTTGTTTTATGTAACGACATTCATATAATACAGAGGTACTAAAGACGGAGCAGAAAACACTGTATTCCAATTGCAGTCAAAGAACCACATAAAATAATTTAGAGATGCTCTAAAATGTCAAAGGCAATTGTAGTGTCTGCACCACAATTCAAAGAAACATT
The DNA here is from genome assembly GCA_905220435.1 of Amphipyra tragopoginis. NCBI lineage: Eukaryota > Metazoa > Arthropoda > Insecta > Lepidoptera > Noctuidae > Amphipyra > Amphipyra tragopoginis. Next base: position 12,781,443 of record HG992011.1, read on the forward strand.
TTTCGTTCGCATAGTTTGTTAAGGTCCATAGATATCGTTGACCTCATCTTATTTGTCAATTTCCCTGATCTGGAGCCAACAAAGAGTTGAACGGACAAATTCTACACGGAATTACTTTCCAATGCGTCTCACGTCGAATTTAGCGCCAGTAAATCTATTCTAATGTCAGCGAAATAAATTGCGTCTATTGATATTCAACTCAGATGGATATCTCGTTTAAACACATCTTGTTTAAACAATGTTGAACTGTTTATTGTTTATCTTCGTGTTTAAATTTCGTCGAAACTAATTTATTGTAGTCTTAATGATGAATGATGTTTACATAATTTGAGGTTAGGTAGTCATTTTTGTTTCCTGATTGAAGTTGGTATACAAAGCGATTTATCGGGACATTAACATCTATCTTAATACCATTCGCACTACATCATCCAATTCGCAGTAGAGATCATCAGCCAATCTAAAAACCATGGTAATTGTGACGCTATGTACTGAAAATCATTAATTGTTATTCTTGATAGAGGAAGTATATTCAGGTAATAAACAAGAAGCCCTAAAGACAAACATGAGAAGACATATTTCATGAATTTTGTTGAATAAAATATTGTCATACAATACCTATTTATCAAAATCCGTCACACACACATATCTTGTCACTGTAGTGCGTGTCCTAGTTAAAACTGCACCAGGGTTTATTACTAGATAGTCGATATCAAAGCCAAAACAGGCAGGTCTTGAGTGCAGAGTCGGTCAAGATGTTTAGATAAACATCTTGACTGACTCTGCACTGCTGACTCAACACCCTAAGAGGCGTGAAGTCACAAGTAACAATAAGTGTGCCGCAAGCTTGTCACATTACCAGGCAACCGGTTGCTTATGAAACCGATCGCGGGGCGTGGTCGCTACGTACCAAATTTATGCCGACTGGCGCTTGATATTGTGTTATGAGTTAGTACGGTTTTGTTGAGTCTCTCGGTTGCTGTAATGTTTTTATGTGATATAATCTGTAGGCGTGTTAATGTTCGCGCAAAAAGCTGGATTAACACCTAATAGTTAGGTAGAAATAATGGTACTGTACTTTTTATAGAACCCTAGAGGACGCTCGTGGCTTCACCCGCCTGGTTGTCGTTTATGTCTATGTCTTTCCTGTCCTTAGGTTCCAGACTATCTCAGTACCAAGTTTCATCAAAATCGGTTCAGCGGTTCAGGTGTGAAAGCGTAACAGAGAGACAGAGTTAGTTTCGCATTTATATTAATAGTAAGGATTTTAAAAAATAAAAGAAAAATCCATTCCAGGAAAAAACTCGTCATCTTTTTGGGGTCTCGTCACCTTTGATCTGGACCTTAATACTAAGAAAAAAATCACACTATTCTAGAAAAAGAAAAAAATACAACAGCAAAAGACTAGATAGATGTCTCCGGGTTCCTGATAAATGATTTTAAAATATACTACATAGCCGCTGGGTATTATAAAAAAATTGAATGAATGAAATATATAGATGTCTAGACGAATCACATTCATAGAAACAAATTAAGAATCAATCACATAACTCATCTTACATAGGTAAATATCAATTTAAACGAATGATATACCAAGTCGCTAATAATAGAATAGGAATTAAATATTGTCTACTCATCGAATTTACGAAATTAGTAATGAAATTTTTTAAAGGAAGAAAAATACTTCAGTCACTATACAGTGATACCTGCCAAATTTTGTCTTTCACACAGTTCGTTATTACTTAATCGCAAAAAACATCCTGATCAAACAGTCTTAACAAGGTTCACGACCGGTGTTTTATGTCCAAACACGTTTAAATAACTACAATGTTGAAAACATGTGTAAAAGTTTTTTCAACTCGTCAAAGACGTGCGTCAGAAACATCAGTTAACGACACATTGATGCTCGCTCAAAAGTCAAAAGGCCAACAGAAAGTATCGCCACATTGAAATTAACTCATCTATTACCACAGCTTTGTGGTTTGTGGTCATTTTAACTCACAAACTAAACGATTCTCATTCATTCTGTAATAAAATATTGAAGATTTGCATAAATTCGTTGTTGCCTTGAAAATTATCGACTCTCAGTCTGCAGTTTTGCAAACCATCTCGCAAACTAACGTTTAATACCGCAGATCGAGTGAAAGTAATGCGGTAACTACATGAATTATGTATGTACGTACGAGCTACTGGAATGCCGTATAACTTCCGAAAAAAAACCGTATTACGCGAACAACAGCACGGCAACCGATAAGTCACGTGTTATTACAAATATGGCCGCCGTCCCTTGACAGCTGTCAAATATTCCCGCGCTTCAACTACGGTTTATTCAATGGAAATGTTGTTCTTTTTATCGATTTTTAGGTAAAATAAAGAGGCGAATATTATTTTAATTAGCAAAATATTATGCAAACACAACCACGGACACAGCACGTGGTAGCGGCAACATTGCAGGGAGCCAATCAGTATTTTATGACACATAAAAATTTAAGTTCGACAGGTGTTCTTAAAAAAAAGATTTTAAGTATATTTATAGATTGTATCTATAAAATAAGATCATCATCTGCCTAGCCTTTTCCCAAATATGTTGGGGTCGGCTTCCAGTCGAACCGGATGCAGCTGAATATCAGTATTTTACATAGAGCGACTGCCTATCAGACCTCCACAACCCAGTAACTGGGTAATACGATACTCTTGGTAAGACTGGTTGTCAGACTTTCTGGCTTCTGACCAACAGTAACGACTGTCAAAGATCTACAAATGACAGCCGGGACCAACGGCTTTACGTGCTTTCCGAGGCACGGAGGAAACTCGCTATGGTAAATGGTCACCCATCCACAGACCAACCTCGGCAAGCGTGGCTTAACCCGGAAGATCGGTCTATGCGGCTGTAATTATTTAGCCACGAGCTCCTCTATAAAATAAGATGTTTAATGTTTAATTAACACGTTGCTGTTTTGAACTTGTAAGTAATCAAATAAATTCTCGCTTTTAATTATATTTTTTAAGATACCGATCCAAAGTTGATCAAAAATTATTATAATGCGAATTCGTATTTGGCGTTGAGACATGTTTTGGGGCTCATCAGGCAACTAATAATTTTACATTATATTTGCATGTATAATGAGGATACAGAGAAAGAATACCGGTTTTTGCTGAATTTTCGTACAAAATTAACTATACATCACGCTTAAGTACTGAGAATGTCAACCGTCGATTTCGTTAAGATTTTATGACTTTTCATAATATTATTAAAACGTTATTTATCGTCTAATTTCTGATAAACCGGAGATTATGGCAATTTATTTCAACACATGACTATTCAAGCTCATTCAATCGTAAAGGGTACGAACGGACATTACGCAGTCAAATAACAAATAGATGAACTAATGTTCAAATCAAGATTTAAAAAGTTGTTTTTTATTTCGTAAACTGACATTTAAATGACATAAATTGTCTGATAAGCTTCATTTTATGCATAATTAATGTTAAAAAGTCAGTTCTCTCATCGTAAAGTTTGAAAAACGCGTGATTGCTTATTCAAAAGATTGTATCTATTTACTTATACCTTTTACTTCTGAGTTGCAGACAAAATATTTACATCTCATGTAGTTTTGACAGCTGTCACCTTGACATTAAAACTAAGGGACTAATCACACGTGTCCATATTTTTTTTACGAATGCATCGATCATCTTTTGGCTACCACGCGTCAACATAGATAAGTATGTTGTTAATAATGCTGATAATGTAATTCATTCCTTATTCTATGACAAAGTAAAACATAGGCGACTTACCTTAGCGTTGAGCGTGTGTGTGGAGAAGAAGGAGCAAAGAAGAACGAATGTGGACAGCCAGTGGGCCGACACGAACGGCGTCGACTCCATAGTGAATCTGTAACAAAAGAAGATATAAATTAGAATAATTTGGAAGTTTGCTCAACAATTACATTCTTCTCTAGCACGAGCTATATGAGAATAGCTCATGCTGTGGTGAAAAGATTAGCCAGTCAGCAAGGTTGGTAGCGGTGCTGACTGCCCAGGGTGCGCCGGACGTACTTAAGTATCGTCACTCGCGGAGGCTCTTCGAAAGCATCTTAACAATTACAATGAATTAAGCTAAGTAAAAAAAAGAAAATGGTAACATAAGAAGATAAGCCAATCCCAGTAGCTGATTGCAATAGATTAAGTAGTTGATTAAGCTAAGTAGGACTACAAGAACGTCATGGGTTTCTTAATGCCACTAATAGTTTACTATCTAATAACTATCTAATCTAATCATTCTACCTTAACGTAGACTAGGTTAATTAAAATGCTGTTGTTTTTCTGTTAACTTAGATGTATAGAAGACATTTTTTATATCGAAAAGGTCATCTCAAAATTTTCATGAATATCTCTATAACTTTGTCTACTTTTTTGTCTGATCTAACATTGAATGACGATAAAATCTCTCATTTTTAGTAACATACCATACGTAAACACTACGAAATTACATAATTATTAATTAGCAACAACTTAAATCATAAACAAGGACCTTTGGTGTTGCCATGCAAATAAATTTCCTTACGGGGTTACCACTTTTCCCTACAGAAATTCTCGGTACCAGTCTTAGATCAACAGATAGTCCGCTATCTTGTCATCGCAATTTCTGTTGCAAATTATACCTTGTTTAAGAAATTGTGTCCTTATCTTAGCATGTGGTGTTTAAGGGCTTATTTTATCTTGCTTCAGGTACCAGTTAGTATTTGTTGGTATGTACTGGGTATTTTTGGAGATTATTATCTTTGCTTTTTATTAAGGAGGTTCCTGTCCGCGCCGTTCTGTCTGGCTGTTCGCGGTAAACTGGGAAAGTAGTGGCTGGATTTTGATACAGTTTTTACTGCTCTAATCGTTTTTTTTTGTGATTTTATAGACTGGAAGGGTTGTAAGTTAGAAATGCTATTTGGAGTGTTGTTTATGAGTCTTTTGAGATCCTGAAATCCTATTTTAGTCTTACTCACGCCCAAGAGGAAGACTAAGTGTCAAGTCAATAATGATCGACATGTTTTGATTTTAACGAGGATGTTTCTACCTTTTTTTATTTTCTTTTAGAACCTTTCCTCAAAATATTTCCTTGACTGAAATGAGAGACATTGAATATCATTTCTAGTCGCATCCAAAGTCTTCTTAATTTTTTTTCTCTGGCTTTTGCACCCCCTTATTAAAAAATGTGATGAGGTAAACCCAGATTTAAAATATACCCATCACTTTCTAATGTCATACAATAAAAAGAGACGCTATTTTAAAACCTGTGTTTTCTTAGACCATCTTTTGTAATATGGCCAAAAAGATCAAAATGTTAGTGCTCTCAAAGTACATAAAGTGCATGTACTTGTACAAGTCGACCTAATTGACACATCAAGTGTCAGGCGATCGGAAGTGAGCGGCGATCGCACGCAGCGATAGAAGCGACCTTAGCATCATCTGATAGCTTTCAATGTGTTTAAAGCATTATCCTTTGAAAACGTTTTTACTTAGATGAAAAAAGTTACTACTTGATTTAAAACCTGATTTGAAGACTTTTATGACATGCGAGTCGAACCGTGTAAACAGTAACTTTAGTTGTTAGTTGAGTTGATGTCTTTGTGGGGGTGGCATGCTCAGAAAAGGCACAAAATGGAGATGTTTGAAAATCAAAAGGGGAGGTTTTTTATCAGCAGTGAGACAGACAAGAGGCTAGTAAAAAAGTTGTTTTTACGGCCCGTTTCACTTAACTTTAGAAACCATAGACACTTCACTCTGCTAAAGCCTAAACAGGAATGTTAAAAAATATTTAGTGTGTAATGAAATGAATTTTGATAGAATGCAAGCTGACCCCGAGGATCTTGGGAAAAGGCTACTTAATATGATTAATTAAAATATAAATGTTATTTTTAATAGTCTTTCCGAAGTGATTTCCAAATATAATTTATTAGAGAATGTCTTAATCTGTTTGATTAAATAATTTAATAATTTAGATGCAAATAAAACATAGCCAAAAAAGGAAATTGCCAAAAATAAAATCAAACCAATTCTTAAAATAGTTTGATCTTAAAATATTACGATTGCACTGTTCTTTATTTGCGTTATAAAAATCAAATTTATCTAGACGTAACTAAACGAACGCCCCTTCTGAAATTGGTATTATAAGGCTTATTTATTGTATTGGTAAGATTCTAAAAAACATAGCAATAAAGAAGATAAATTATTACCAAAAAGTAAATAAACACAACACAATATTAAAAATCCTATAGATTCAATGATCTACAATTATCTTTACCCAAAAAAACACTAATGTTTAATAAAACACCACTAATTTATTATTATAAACAAACCTTTTGTATGTTAGCCATAAATTGTCTGAAGATCTGTACCATTTAAAATAATATTAATTATGATAAAAATCAACGTTGCTAAATTACTTGGTTTGCTCGCAAAATTACAGATTGGGCTAATGCCCGATAAGCAGAAAATCAGAAACGCAAAATGTCAGAAATGCAGAAAATAAGACACGCAAAATGTCAGAAATGCAGAAAGTAAGACACAAAAAGTCAGAAATGCAGAAAGTAAAACACAAAATGTCAGAAATGCAGTAAATAAGACACGCAATATGTCAGACACGCAAAAATATAGAAATGCTTTCAGCCAGATACCTACGTAAAATTACAGATTATTCCTTTAATTCCTGTTTCCTAAACGAGCTATAGATGTGTGGAGCTAAAGAAAATCAGATATAAATAATATAATTATCTTAATGTTGATAAAAACTTAATTCGAGTGAACTTTATATTGAAATGATTTTGATGGTGATGATACTATTAATCGTTTTTTAATTGGAGTATTTTCAAGGGGAACTAAGTAGTTAAATTCTAAATATAACACAGACAAACCTAAAAATAATATAACTAAAACAATAGTTACCATTGCCTCATTAAAAAATTAAAACAACAACAAAAAAAATTAAAAGGCATAGATTAAAAATTTCCTTTTTGCCGCCAACAGCGGTGACCATAAACAAACAAAAAGTTGTCTGAGGTCGACGCACGCGCTCAGAAGGACAATGTCTTTTCTCAGAAACGGACGCCGTGAAATATTAATAAAGCTCCGTTCGCGGTCGGGACATGTTTCCGCATTGGTTAGCCGACCGGTCCCGGACAGGTGAAAATAAAGCAACGCTATAAGCTGTAATATAGAAAATAAAACAATGTCTAAATAAATAAATAGTCTTCGAGAACTTATCTAAGAAACGATTTTTAAATAAATAGTCTGCGAAAACTTATCTAAGAAATGATTTTTGAGTTCATGTTCCCGCTTAGCCTTTTCCCAACTATTTTTGTTTCAGATTCCAGTCTAATCAGATGCGGCTGTATACCAGGATTTTACACGGAGCGACTGCCATCAGACCTCCGCAACTCAGTTACTGTGCATTGCCAATATCTTAAGGTTAGACCAGTTGTTTGGCATTCTAGCTTCTAATAACCCGTAACGACTGTCTTATGGTATGTCTACACCCGTGCGCTATCATGTTCATCTTGCACTTTCAATTCCTCTTGCGTCAAGCGCATGCAATATTGATTGCCATAAGACGCATGCACCTTATCGTCTACACTGGTGCGCCTCGGTCAGTCGTCAGTCGACATACAATAGACGGATTAGCGTGCGCTAGGGGTATGCGCTTTTATCGAACTAGTATTAAGGCATGCGCTATTGCATGCGCTATGGCGCTTCACGTATGCCTCAGACGAAGACGCAAGATGAACATGAAAGAGCACTGGTGTAGAATAGCTATAGTTTTTCTTATGACTTCAGGGACGACGATTTAACGTGCTCTCTGAGGCACGGAGGGGTCTCGATGTGTTACGAACGGTCACCCATCCATGGATTGACCGTGGCAGGCGCAGCTTAACCTCGCAAATCGTATTATTCGCCACGAGCCTCTCTGATTTTATGTTAAAAGTGTTGTATTTTTTCGTTTTTTTATATTTCTTACTAGCTTTTGCCCACGGATTTGCTTGCGTTAATTAAGTTCAAAACACTCTTAACACACTGCTAAAGTTTCTATAATAATATAATTCAATCGTGATTCGAAAGACACGTGGCGCCTTCTATGAAAGTTATTGTTGTTTTCCTCAGGACAGGACTTTTTTTCGGGGTGAAGGATACCCTATGTCCGTTTCTACGAGTATACACTTGACAACGTATATGCAAAATTTCAGGATGATCGGTTCAGTGGTTTAGGCGTGAAAAGGTAACAAACTTACTTTCGCATTTATAATATTAGTTAGGATTGTTCTTTGTGGGAAGGTTTGACTACCTTTCTACACTTCTATTTTTGGATCTTAGAAAACCTACTGCTGAATACGAGCTTCCAACTAGCTCGCTACAGAGAAAGATTTCGGGCACAATCCCATAACAACCATAGCTATCACACAGTACAATACGGCCGACGTATCTTGGCGAGTCTGAAGTTAGTTGTTTGGCTGCGCAATGAATCTTTTAGAAACGAAGTTGTCTACTGCGCAGCTAATCAGCTAACATCAGACTCGCCAAGATACATCGGCCGTATTGTACAGTAATCACAATATTATGACGTCATCCATACAGAGAGGATGCAGGTGCCCCTTTTAAAATCACCTCTTAAAAGCACCTTGTTCCTTTAAGCGAATTAATTAGTGTTTTAACTGATACTAAAGTTCAGAGTTCTTTTTAATGAGCGGCAAGCATTAACGTTCCGCCTAATTATGGTATGTTTTGCATTTTAACTAAACATGCACTTGGTATAAAATAACAATAAAACAAATAGTTATCCCTCTCTGGTCTCTTTGTGTACATTTGCACAAATTCTTAGGGATTTGTGCAAATTCATGCGTTAATTAATGGCGTTAGGTATTTGTGTGGCCCCGGTATAAGAATTTGTGCAAATTAATGTAATTAACGACGTTAGGCGTTAGTGTGGCCCGGCATTAATAACAGTTTCTGTTAAAAATTGCTACATTTTTTTTACCTTATAATATTTTTCATAATCCCCATTAGATTAGGCAAAATTATGAGACAGGAAAATATAACAAAAATTACGCTAATAATTTTAAAATAAATATCTGTTAACTCCACACAAAAATATTTCAATTTAAACGCAACCTCAAGCATCGCAGATGACAACATTCAAGAAATATGAACATTAATTTTAAAATGATTTACGTCATATCATTTTGCCCTTTTATCACGCACCATCACATTAATTCACCTTCATACATTTCACAACACGTCACCTTACTGTATACCAAAACTAAAATATTTTAATATGACAAACGCACCTCGTAAATTAATTGTAATGGCTTCTTTTATCATCAGGGAAATAAAGGAGTGCCAAGTTTTTGCGGAAATGCTAAGCGATTTTCTTGTTAATTTTTACTTGGCAAGTTGTTTTTTGTAAAAGACTGGCCAAGTTACCAGTACCTAAGTAGGACCAGCCTTTTTATTCACTATGTAAAAGGTGATTGAGATTTTATCCATCGACAATTGCACCTCTGCGTAACATAATATCAATCACCAAGTCACCTTCCAAGCGTAGTGGTTATTCATTTATAAATTATTCAATTCATCATTTATTGTAATTTATTTTATTTTTACTATTCGTTTTAATTTTGATATCTTCAAACCATCGTAGAGAACTTGGCAGACTTGGATTCTTATTGAAAAAAAGTTTTAATGAAAAATGACGTAAAGGACAAGTAGCATCATAAATAAAATCAAAATGGCCGTTTTGACTGAATAAATCAAATGAAGATCGTTTGTCCAATTACGTGCGCGTTTAGGACCGAAAAATATTGCAACAAGTTTGAATGGGCGTAAATTATTACGATTTTATTGTGTTCTCGTAACAACATTTATTAACGTGCAGTACGATTACGATTCGGTTTATTTTTAGAAGTTTATTAATGGCAACGTTGTTCCATTGATTTCTGAGGTTTGGTAATGATAATAGGCCTGCCTTTGATCACCATCTCGCCTGATGTTAAGCGATGATGCGATCTACGATGGAGCACGCTTGCTTGATTCACTAGTGACTTGAAGGCACCCAGATTTTAGCTGTCGGGGAACACCCACTCGGGCAGCGCATTCCACTGTTTGTCGGTTTTCATAATGAAAGTGGAATCAAAGCGCTTCGTTCGGGTTTTTGGTATATCGACTATGAACCGATGGCGCTTTGTCGTATTTCTGGCCGTCTGATAGAAAAAGGATAACGAGGTGTCAAACACTTCAAAAATATCATAGTATCACCACTTTGCCTGCACAACGCGGTTATAATGACAAGGGTTTTCTCTCGTCCTTGCTAAGAGGGACTGTCTTTAGGGGTGGTTCATGTTTGCAGGCAATCTCTTGATGCAGTCAAGATTGAAGAATTGTGGTGATCTGCAGGGAATTTCAAATAGTTTTGTTTGTAGCTCAAGCTAATAAGAATATTTCAACTAACTTAGCTTATCACACCACACTACACGATCCTAGTCTGCGGTTTCTACAAACATTTGCCGACTGGTAATTCTATTTAGATTGAATACAATAAGCAATACATTCAAATCTAAATCTACCAATACAAAGCACTTAGGTTTATCGTAAAACAGTAACATTTTGACACAGATGGGTACAAGTTTAGCTAAACGTTTATGTGTCAGCGTAAAAGCCATTGAGTTTTATCGCTACGGTGCATTGTCTATGCTTGCGAAACTTAAGTGTTTACGAGTTAAGTACTCACTGCTCACATAGACTGTTCAACATAGTAATCGCACATATTTCTACACGACTATGGTAAAGACTTTTACCGCCGGTGATATTCGGAATATTGTGTCCTTTTGGAGTTACGTCAATGGTCTCTGATCAATCAGGCAGAGGAGATCAAACTACCAGGGGTGGTAAAAACCATGTTAGGTCGAGGTGAGACTTCCTTGGAACAAACCAAAGGGGCACTAAAGGGGAAACCGGTCTGTGCAACTAGAGATCTCGGAGGGGATCTTGGTTAAAGGGGTCTTTTGAGCTGGGGATGGCAACGGCGTGGTTTTAGTCAGTAAAAGTCAGACATATCCCTCTGCGTGACGTAGAACGGTCCCTCTGGAGTGAAAAAAGCATACATAAAGATTTCCAATCGAGAATAAAACAGTTTGAGGTGTGATAATGCAAAAGTAATAAAGTAAAGGAAGGGCCAGTAACCTGATGATATGAAAGGGATTGAAAAAAATTCTGGTGAAACACTCCTTGAAACCCGATGTCAAAATTTAATGTGGTAGGTTAAAAATTACACACATACATAATTTAACAATGACAGTATTATAATTATATATTTATGTTCGATTCTATGCAAATCAAAGATAAGCATCTCTAACATAAAAATTAAAAAAAAACGTAAAAACCGTTTTTAAAATAACCAGTTGCGTTTTTAACGCAATGTCCAACACCAAGAATTGAGGAAGCCGTCTCCGATAATTACATAATTATTTTATGTTTGTTTTGTTTTAATTAATTAACCAAACCGCCTTGAATTTGTGGAGAGTTGAAATAATGTTAGTTATTTATTGGTATTGATATTTTTTACATATTTCTTGCACAGAGATAAGATAAGACAATTATTATTGGTATTTAGCAATATTATACAATAATTAAAAGCTAACTTCTGTTAGCTTTTAATTATTGTTACATGCATTACACGTTATTACATGCATTCAACTCATGTCAAGTATCCCGCGAAAAAGGCTGTAACTCCCGTACTTCCACTGACCTGAACTTACACTAATTTATTCGTAAGCATGTGGTGTTAAGAACTGAAATTTTCTTTCAAGTGGTGTTAAAAACTGAAATTTTCTAACAAGTGTAAACAAATGTATCTGCAACAAAATTTCTCAATAAACCTGTTTTACAATTTTTAATTTGCTCATCAGGATAGATGTATAGACTAGTATGGAGATACACAAAAATTCGAGATACTGTGCAAGTCAAAATACAGCTAAAAACCAGCGGGTGTCATTGTTTATTGTAAATTAAATGTCTAATATCGGTAAAGCATGACAGTATTTTATTTTAAATCTAGGAAGCGGAAGGCAAAATTAATTACTGTAGTATTAATATTATTGTTAATATTTTACTTAAGTTGCTATGCTACAGCTAAAAAGTACATTAGAGAAGAATAAAATATGTCGGAGAATTTATTGCCACAAGCCAGGAACCTGACACAAACAGTTACTACTCCTGTTCCTCTAAAAAAGTTACTACTTGTGGTCGTAAACGCCCTAAAAACATGCACAAAATGTTTTTTTTTAATACTGTACTAGCTGTGCCTTGGCGGCTCGGCCCCGGTATGAATTTTTTTTTTACTATGTCTGAACCCTTCTTGCAAGTGCCAATAACAACTATACAATGTTTCAGCTCAATCGCGGATGAACAATGCGCAAATACATAGAAGACGAACGCACAAACAAAAAAAACTTTAAGTTTTAATAAAAGACGCCAATACAGTTAACTACTAGTACAGTTTATCTAATTAGTCTATGGAATCTACACAATAGCGTAGCTTATATTACCAAGAGATTGACCCTCGCTTCGCTTTTTATATGACGCGAGCCTTATTCTCAAAATGTCACGCTCTAAAATACTAAAACTAAAACCACTTAGTTTCCGAAATCGTCGTAAAATTAGAGACCTACAAAAAAAGAAACTGCGTTATATTATTACAAAATATCATTGCATGGAGCGTGTGAACGAGCGTTACGACATTATACAAAATGTCCGATTTTACGAAATATCCAATTTAGTTGGAGACGAGACGATTGTGGTGCCACCTTATATCATAGAACCAAGGAGATAATTATATGTTATCTGTGCAAATTGCACACATGTAAACATAGACAAGATATGTCGTATGAGGAACTTATTGCGTGCTAACGTTCTTTTTTTTTTGACAGGATTACACCTTAAAAAAGTTTTGAGCACATTTAAGGCGACAAAGCGTATGCCTGTTGGGTTCACCCTTACTTTTAGTAGGTTGTGTCGTCAATATTAATGTGTTGTAGCAACGGTTCAATTTATAAGAAGATTTAGAAGAAAATGTGAAAACTGCAGGATTGAAGTAAAGACAGAAGATGTGTTATTGCATATATTGTACTGCAAATTGAAGTGTCAACTGTAACTAATGGGTTACTTTAGTGTTCATGGACATAAGTTGTCAAATCAAAGAATTTCCCCAATGTTAGGCCCCGTACACAATGACTGACCTATGTTGGATATGCTTCATTATTGATCGATGGTTTAATCGCTTCTTTTATAAACTTTTCTTAGGAATAGAACGATATATATACCTTGCTGTCATCGTGAAGATAGCATAAACATTTGCCCATCGGCTCCCTAGTGCATAATAGACAACAATATTTATTATTACTACGTTTCAACGAGATACGCGAAGAAATTAAGAGACAGACAAGCAGACAAACAAACATTTCAATAATGTTTCTTGTCCTGTCATAAATATTTTTTAAATAATAATGGAATTAGTAAATACTATTATTATTTTTAAATATTTTCTATGTATGTACAGAATGACTAGCCTACAGTTTTATCATACAGGATATCCCAAAAAGTAGTGTCAAGCGAAAGTCCAGAGGTAGAGTACTCTTAGCCGTACTCGAATCACCCCCATTTATGTTCCGCGATTTTTTGTAGTTTTTGAGAAAAATGAATCGCCGAAATTGTATGTACGCGCATCTTCCGAACGACTGCACCAAATTGGATAATTCTTTTTTTTTGTGTGTTTTTTATTGTTATGACAAGGTTTTTATAAAAGAAAATTTAAAAAAAAAACACGAAATAAAAAATGGCGGTACTAAGGTCAGCTAGTAAAACATAAAATAAAATAGGATAATTATAGCGCCAAATAAGCATTTTTTGTGTGAACTTATTAACTCATTAATCTTAACCAATTAATACTTAAATATTAAACAAAAAGTTTGGTATGTTTGGTTTTCTTACTAAAACCACGTAGGTATCTAATAAATATGAAATAAGTATTTACTGTCACATATCTAAGTTTTGAAATTATCATATTTTACATAATATCTACGCGGACATACGTAATATATTTTTTTCAAACAATTTTTGCAATAAAAATAACTACAAATAATTAAGAAGCATATTTAGAATTGCGATGTGTGTGAATTGTTTTAAAGAATGTTTTACACAAGGGGAGATATTTTAATTGCAGTAATTAAGCATAGTAGCCATTGCTGAGAAAGGTTTTTTCTTATAAGGATTATGTTATTATTTGTAATACAGCAAACAACAATGTTAACTGGTTCTACGCCAGCATATCCCTTAGTTACTTATTTTAATATTAATTTCTTAATATTAAAATAAAAATAATTTCTTACTAATTATTACTATTTTTTCTTAATAATACATTTTTTTTTTTAACAATCAATTTTATTTTTTCTTAATTATTATTTATATTTTTTTTTATTCGTACTTCCTTTCGTAAATCGTGCTTAAAGTTATCTTTATTTAAGATTTGTGATATACTTTCTTACCCATTTAACCTAAAAACAAGTTGTAAACAAATTGTGTAAAAGTTGTTTTTAAAAGTAGGTAGTTACTTGTTTTTAACACGTAATGAATATTATGTACCTGTAAAATAATTATAAATCATATTATGTTTTAATGATCGACAGAAAATACAGGTTTACTTTTTTGAAAAAAAAAAATGACTGATGCATGTTTTACAATCAGAATGTATTTATCTGTAAATACAGGTACCAGGGTGGTTAATATACAGGGCGTCCCACGACTTTGCCACATGGAGGAAAAGTACCTTAAATACTGTAGATAGAAAATTTTACTGAATGAAGACTTCATTTTTATTTTAAAAACAATACGAACTGCATTCAAAGAATTTTAAATAATCACCTGTCTGAACCGGGAATCGAACCCGCTAAATGTGAAATTTAAAAAAACTGTAATTTTATTGTACTAATCGAAAGGCTCGATAAGATACATTTATTTCTTCTAATTAACACAGCATCTAAAATAAAATGAACACCACAAAATTTAACATTTAATTTAAAATTTTGTTCAGAATAATGAACAGTATGACTATGTTGTGCTTATAACAACTGATTTTATGTACTACTTTCTGCTTTATTACTATTTCGAAGTATTATTTCAAACGTTCACTATAAAAAAATAAAAAAATCGACGGTAAGCGAGATTATTAAAAGAGTTACAATTTGTATATGTTACGGGTAAAAGCCGAATGGCGGTTACACCTAGGTTTAGCCGGGTACAACTAGGTACAACCAGTAGCAGTTGGTTAGAACTAGGTGTAGCTTAAGTCGACGGAGCCCCGCAGAGCGGGCTCCTATTTCTGTCTGCAGGGTTTAAAGTAACCTAACACGAAGGAGATGACGGGGGCTTCGTTCGCTCGCTTCGCTCGCTCACTCTAGCCCCCGTCATCCCCTTCGAACCTAACCTATCCGTGTCGGGGTTCTCCTTAACCACCGGTGTGCGGCTGCACCTAGTTCTACCCGCTATGATGAAGGGTAAACCCTAGTTCTACCCGAGGATACTCGTAAGTAGGATACATCTAAGTTTAACCGCATGTGGCCGGCTGCACCTAGTTGTACCCGGCTAAAACTAGGTGTAGCCACACTTCGGCTATTAGCCGTAACATATACAATAGGAAGGGACACACTTTGAGCATTTAATAAATTAAATTGTTTGTAAGTTGCACAGTTAAACGAAACGTGTCTTATTATTTCAAATAAATGTTAAATTTCATGGTGTTCCTTTTATTTTAGATGCTATGTTACTTAGAAGAAATAAATGTATCTGATCGAGCCTTTCGATGAGTACAATAAAATTACAGTTTTTTCTAAATTTCACATTTAGCGGGTTCGATTCCCGGTTCAGACAGGTGATTATTTAAAATTATTTGAATGCAGTTCGTATTGTTTTTAAAATAAAAATGAAGTCTTCATTCAGTAAAATTTTCTATCTACAATATTTAAGGTACTTCCCCTCCATGTGGCAAAGTCGTGGGACGCCCTGTATATGTTTTAGTATAAAAGCACACAAATACACTTGGGAGCAAAGAAATCGAGCCACTCCTTTTTTCACGTGTCCTGGTTATTAGTTTTGGTTTCATGAATTATATAATTCAAAATACAAAAACTACCCTCATTGTAAAGGTTATCAAATAACTTTTTAGGCGATATATGTTTAGAATTGATCTATTCCATAATACCAAAAATAATAACAATGATACCTATATGAAAAATAGAAGTGGCTCGATTTATTTGCTCCCGAGCATATTAGTGGTCAGTTACACTCAATCATTTTTATATCGTACTAGATGTGCCCTCGCGGCTCCGCTCGCGTAATAAGTTATTTTTTACTGTCTCAGAAACATTCGCTCATGTGCCAACAACAACTGTACAAAATGTCATGTTAATTCATCGACCACTTTTCAAGTTTTGCGAACAAAAATAAAATAAATAAAAATTAAAAAATAAATATATTGGGACATTTTTTACACAGCACCATCTAGTCCCAAACTAAGCAGAGCTTGTACTATGGGTACTAGACAATGGATATAATACGTATATACTTTTTTTTTTGTAAATACATACTTATAATACATAAGAAACACCCAGACCAACACAAACACTTATGTTCATCACATAAATATTTGTGTCCTGTGGGAATCGAACCCATGACCTCGTGAAACACACGGAACATACGGAAGCTGAATTTTTATTTATAACGAAGATGTAGAATAAATATTTTATACCTTGGTGTAAAAGAGGGTCTATAGTTTTACGAAAAAATACATTAAACATAGAGCAACTGTTGTTTTGCACCACTAATATCTTCCATCTCTCTTCCTTACCACATCAATAAAAATCTACAATAATATCACCAATATTCATAGATTCACTAAAACACAGGCATCGTCATAAGCCTGCGCCCACGCATCAAATACCGCAACATTATGACACTTCCATTAAGTTAGCACATAATATGAACGGTCAACAGACCCGGCCAATGTATGGGTCATAATATTTTGTAATGCCATTATAAAAGTGAATGTGTGAGAGTCTGATAAGATTCATTAGATACTTACTTAGTTGCCTGTTGCGACACTCGTGGTATGAAATACGGTGAGCTCTGCCAACCCATCATAATTTTATTTTTGTAAGTACTTTTCATTATTAGACTTGGTCACGCTTGACCATAGTCGCACACAATTGTAAGTGCAAACAGGGTCTAAGATGGAGAATCCAAGTAGTAGAGATATAGAGGGATCCCATCAATTAAATATTCATATAAACAAAGCCACGTCTCTCGACTAATTTGCCGTGAAAAGTTCTGAGATCTGATGTAGAGCGAAGTCGGGCATTTCATTTATAAAGATTAAAAGTGCCTTGAGTTGCTTCGAGAAAAAGATGTGCGGCCGTGCCTGCTCGGATTATTCCGACCTGTCCCCCTGATCTGTCCCCTCATCGGTAACAGGGGAACAGATTGAAACTTTTTATTTTTATTTATCCCCCTACAGAATAGCACGGGACAGACTAGAAATAACTCGTTCGATCTGTCCGTTCGTCTTGGTGACAGGGGAATAGATCAATTTTTTTAATCTTGATTGGCGCTCCGAAGGGGACAGATCAGGGGGACAGATCGGAATATTCCGCCTGCTCGACGTTGGCGGGTGCACTGCCGTGCCCCTGGATTCTCTGGCTCTCACATACACACGATGGAACACAGTAAACTGCTTGGCGGCGTATTTTAATGTGAGGGTGATAGCTAGCTAGGCGGACTTATCTCACTCTTCCGCAAGCCTGTCTATCGCATCTCAGCATCTCGCCAATTTTTTAACGACTGGCCTCAATCGCTGAGGCCTAGTCTTGTTATTAAATCATTTATGTGGGTATGTAGCTACTCCGTATTATGAAAACGAAACCATTATGATCGGTTAAGTAATCTGTTATTACGTTAATACAAGAGAAAAGAAAGTTAGTTAACTACCTATTGTGCTTGATTTAGTTTTGTTAATTAACTCGTTTAGTTTTATGATAGATAGCGTGGTTATGTGTAGTGTATCGTATACCAGTGTTTGTGTGTCTGTATGTATGAGTGTGTGTGTGTGTCTGGGAGTGTGTGTCTGTTTATGTGTGTATGTTTGCATGTGTAGTTCGTCTACAGAGATTTTGAAGTCTATTTTCGGCACATTTCGCGTGCCTTTTATTTTATGTGTGTGTTTAATTAAAGAAAACAAACTAAAATTTAATAAAATTCTTCTGCTATCTATAAAATCTATGGCTAATGTTTAAGTAGCCATAGATAGTTCTAACATATCCTTTAATGCTGAGCGAAGGACTATTATTTACAAAATATCTGTATTTGGTGCAAAAGCGAACCTTACATATTTTTAAAATAAACCAATCTTTTATTTTAAATTCAACAATGATACCAAAGTACTCCAAAAATCCGTAATTGAATTAAGAATATAACACATCGCAATACCTTCCTCGGTACATGCTTTTCGCGCTAAAACATTTCGGCTAATTGGCCCACACGATAAAATCCTTTGGCGGCTGGACGTCAACGGCATAAGTATGGACTTGCCTTTGACGATTATTTATTCGAGATTTAAAAAAATAAACAGTACATTGAACTTTCAAGGAAGTTGAGTCCAGATATCCCGACGAACGAATTTATAGCGATAAAAAAACGATGTCATTGTATAAGAGCAATTAGCGGTACGTCGTATCAACGTGTCGCGTGATCGGAACGTTATTGAAACGATATGGATACGTGTTTGTTAAAAGGGTTTTCGCGGGTAATTCTGAGTAGTCGAAACCGCTTCTTTTTACGCGTGAGAGGCAGTTGCGTTCGTATTAAAGTAAAGATTACCTAATAATCTCAAATGAATACAGCAATTACATTCCAGTAGCTGCTGAAACCTAATCACTATTATTTACTATCTAATCAAGTAGGATATTACTAACATACCTACACTCGTGAACTCTCTGCAGAGATAAAATAAGAAGTTGCAGAAGGTAAACTTATAACGTAACTTGGTCAAAACGGAATAAGGAAAACAGATTCAGAACTATCAAAAGAGAATCGTAGACAAAATGAGATAACAAAAGGAATCGGTCGACAATTGACTTATTTAAACGTTCTGAATCAGCTTCTAATAAATGCAGTTGCAGTTGACAGACGTGGGTTACTTTCAGTACATTCGATTGACAACTAAACTGTTTTTAGGAAGAATGATGAAACGACAGAACATTAAATTTCGATTTCATGGTAATTACTGGTAAAAAATGAGTAATAAGGTCCTTTTTCATATTATAGGTTGGCAAACTGACTGTCGCAAAGGCTCACCTAATGGTAAGTGGTTATAACCGCGTATAAACACTTGCAACCTCAAGAGGATTGCTGTTGCGAATTT
This sequence comes from Amphipyra tragopoginis, assembly GCA_905220435.1. Lineage (NCBI taxonomy): Eukaryota > Metazoa > Arthropoda > Insecta > Lepidoptera > Noctuidae > Amphipyra > Amphipyra tragopoginis. The sequence goes on from HG992011.1 coordinate 12,800,944, forward strand.
CGAATCCAAGAGACTAAGTTAAAAAGTCTTATGTGACGGTAATTTCACAGGCACCTGAACCCTACAAACTGGAACACAACAATGCCACTTGGCGGCAGAAATAGTTATAGCGGCAGAAATAGTTATGGTGGTAGAAAAATTTATGGTGGTAGAAATAGTTACGGTGGTAGAAAATCAATCCGAAAACGCAATGCTGTTTCGGTGACAGTTTCGAAAAAGTACTTTATTGACTAAATGCTGAAAAGCGCCAAATCGGAATGCAGCATCAAATTTTAGTTTTCCTACACGTACTCAAAGAAGCAAGCGTGTTGAAACAAACACGCGACAAGCTTCTTTGTTACAATCGGCTGTCTGCATAGATCTTTATCGTTGCTCTTGGACCTTCTGCAAGTACCTATCTTTACACCATAGATGTCATGACCTATGCACTCTTGAGAAAGACTTTTAGACATGACTGACGTCCAACTTTATTAGTCTTAGATATTTAATACAAATATATTGCATTTACACTTAGGTAATCCGTAATAGATTCTGCGGATTGCGATTACAGTTGCATAGGTACTTTGAAACCGGTTCATTAGCATGATAGGAACTGGAAGAAAGTAGTCAAGTGTAGCGATCGTAGTTTATGTCAGAGTGGCTACATAACAAATACCTGGAGGATGTAGTTCCTCATTCATAACGTAATAATAACAACTCGAAAATGTGCAATCCTCAAGTGACCTCTCTGAAGACGAGTGTAGGCAATTGTTATTTATTTGAGAAATGAGGGATTTGCAAAAGCGAGGAGCTATATTTGAGAAATGGGGGAATTAGGTTGAATGGTGTTTGCAAAACTGAGGAGTTAAAATGATCACACAACTTGCAAATCATACAAATGTGATATCTGCCGAAAATACGGAGAATGACACTTGAAAACACGTTTGGTGCAGTGACAGAGTGGTTGGCTGCCGCTACGGGTCGAGGGTTCGATTCCCGCAAGGATCAAATATTTGACCTATAGGTAATTGTTCCGGGCCTGTGTGCTTGAGCATGTGAAGTTTAGTGTTTGTAAATGCACCCATGATACAGAAGAACTCCTTGAGAGAGGCAACGTTTAATTTTTAAAAAAGAAATTAAAGTGCTATTTAGACTGTTATGTCCTACGCAAATCCATTCATACGTTTTATTAAAATAACCAATAATAAAACTCGCTTAAGCCTTAAAAAGAATTAAATTCAAAGACAACTTTCACACAGATTTAAATCGGACTAAATAGACAACAAAAGTGGATGAAAGTGAACTTCTTACCAAATAGCTATTAAGGATTCTTCACACGACCATGTTTTCACATGTTCCGAGCATCGAATATTATAAATTCTGTTGCCTTACACACGTTGTGAGGGGAATCTAAAACTTATCTGGTACTTTCTTTATTTTTATTCATCTATGAAAGTTGTTTATTTGTAAACAGTTTTTACCTTGAGGAAATGTTTGATACAAAAAAAAGCTTGTAACACGAAAAGAAGTCTTCTATGCTGTTAACCAACATGCACTGCAAAATTCAATGTTAAAACTGTACGTCATCATCATCATTCAGCCGAAAGACGTCCACTGCTGGACATAGGCCTCCCTCAAGCATCGTCACATCCACCGGTCCTGTGCTTCTCGCATCCAGCGGTTTCCCGCGTCCTTCACCAGATCATCGGTCCACCTTGTGGGAGGCCTACCCACGCTCCGTCTTCCGGTACGCGGTCGTCACTCCAGAACCTTTCGGCCCCATCGGCCATCCGTTCTGCGAGCAATGTGCCCCGCCCACTGCCACTTAAGTTTGGCAATTCTTCGAGCTATGTCGGTTACCTTGGTTCTCCTGCGGATCTCATCATTTCTGATATGATCTCGCAGGGTAACTTCGAGCATAGCCCTCTCCATTGCCCTTCGGGTGACCTTGAGCCTTGTTATGAGGCCCATTGTGAGCGACCACGTTTCAGTGCCGTGTGTAATCACTGGCAACAATTACTAGTCAAAGACTTTCGTCTTAAAACTGTACATTAGGATCTATCTGCTTCGTTGGTTTAGTGGTCGCAAGCGCGACTGCTGAGCGAGTGGTCCTGGGTTCGATCCCCAGGTCGAGCAAGGTGTTACTAGGTTTTTTCATGTGGAATTTTTCAGTAGCAACCCGGATTCTGGATTTGTGCCCGGTTGATGGCAATAGGCTTGCCCCTTATTACATGGGACTTACATAACGGCGAAATGAAGGTGCACTATACATCTCTACCTAACCCTTTGGGGGATACAGACGTTATGTTATAAGGATCGAAAGGATTACAAAAATCTTACAAAATAACATTAAGTAGGTAACATTTAATAAAAACTTTTAATAATTCCTAAACTTACTGTGAAGCCAGCGTAGCATCCAATACTGAATGTACCATAAAATGCATTATTATAAAAAATAAATATTAACATATTTACAAGATAACGTCCCTCCTCCGGCAAAATCCTCACCATTCAAGATAGCTGTTAAAAAACCGCGGCAACACTCGCGGCATCACACAACATTACATTTTGTGTACCAATCATAAATTCCTATCATCATATCGCTATAAAGTATCAAATTTAAATTAAGCTGTATGTACGCTCGCCTTTGCAAGCGCGCCGCACCAAAAAAAAAAGAAAAGCTAAAATGGCGCGGAATAAAGTAAATATGGCGGATACGTTTAATGAATTTCATGTCACCTCCATTATTGCATAACGGGATGAACAGTTTTCTGTTAAGCAAACTCATTGGGAATTTATCAAAGGGTCAAGGAACCTATAATGAGTATTCGAACAGTAGGGGGCGAAAAAGTGTTGATTCGATTCGGTATTTTGACAGTAAAAAATGTGCGGGCCAACGGCCAGGGTCACGGTAGCTGTGGCTCTCGATATAATAACAGCTGGGAGCTCGGTTTTAGAATCGATAATCGATATTAATCGAGATGATTTCATAAATCGAAATACATTGACTCAGTTTATAAAAAGAAACATGTATTCGATTTCAGTTAAAGGGAGTTGAGAGCAAATTTATTCCGATTCTTAGCTACATTTTTTTTACAAAAATAAAGCTTGTTACTATATGAAAAACCCTTCTAGCTCTAAGAATATAAAAAATAAACTTTCACATGATAAGTATCTGCAATGAAATTTTATGTAACACAGTATTACACGAATGTAGAAGCAACAAAGTTCAAATATTAAAAGGTAAAAATCTGTTGGATTAAGAATATAATCCCCTCCGTCGCCGAGAAAGGGAGTCGTAAGGGGCGACGAACTTAATTTTGCCCGGAAAATGATAACATACACCTCTACCTACCTCTTCGTGAATTATAGGCGTGAGTACGTTATGTAATCAGGAAAATCCAAATCAATTCGATGCATTAAACAAGTGAAAGTCAACGTTAGCGGTTTAAAACTAAAAGTAAACTAAAATTAGTTGAATTTAAGGTCACAATTTGACCTTCAATCCAACAGATTTTGCCTTTTTTGTTCATCGTTACTTTGAACTGACGAAATATTTATTTTGAATGTTTTTTCAAACAACTCATAGAGTCATAGACAACCATTTGACATTTTCAAACGTGTTCTATGACGTGACATAATTTTACAGGAAGTTACCAAAAACAAATAAACCGGCTATTGTCATTTTAGATAGATAATTTTAATAATAATATACTATTTAAATATTTCCTTAAATATAAAAATACACGACAAGAAATTTTCATTAAGTCGCATTGTTATCAAAATTTATGGTTGTGTTAAAAGAATATTAGCCTTGTCTATGCGATACCGAACAGCTGTTAAAAATTATCATGTAGTTGTAAATGACATATTGTTACGCTGTGCTGTTAGACGACGCGGAACCGACCCGATGAGCCATAAACAAATCGAATGAAATGGGCCTTAAAATGAATGAAATAAACCGTGAATGAGAATGAAAGGAAAATGCGGCCATATTGCTTGTTCCGCACGAATCTTACCACTTTATTGAGGGGAACTGTTACTTAATTTTGCTGTCATTATTTCAATAAAATTGTATTATTGCAAAATCTGATGTGATTTTAAAATATGTTATAAGTGTCAACTAGTTAACACCTTAAACTTACTTAACCTTACCACTTGCAAATCACCTGTACGATGGTCAGCTGATGGAAAGGGATCATACTGATGCTAATAATTTTCGATACTTTTTTAAGTTTTTCTCTTTCCATTCTTCCAGGCCATCCAAAGGTTGTCTGGAAGAGATCGCCTGCTCGATAAGATCGCCCATTGTCCATTTTTGTATTTAAATTGTCTTCCTTGTTGTGTTAACCTGGTGTATGTACAATAAAGAGTATATCTATATATGAAAATGAATTGCTGTTCGTTAGTCTCGCTAAAACTCGAGAACGGCTGGACCGATTTGGCTAATTTTGGTTTTGAAATATTTGTGGAAGTCCAGGGAAGGTTTAAGTGGTGAGAAAATATGGAAAAGTTGCGAGTAAAATAGCAAAAACAACAATTTTATTTTCCCATACAAACTGTTCCTAGCTGTCAAACATTTGATGTTCGTCCCGTCAGTATGGTAAACTTGGGTCCCCTCAAATTACAGCACGTATTAATTATGGGTTTCGAATCGACAACATATATCCACAATATTCGGATTATCGCGTATTCAGATTTTAAAAATGCAAATTAGTGTCACACTTATTTTCTATAAGTGGCATTGCAACGCATGCCGGCGGTACAGCTAGTAAATAAATAAATAATCTGGCAACCTGACCTATGAAATCTATGAGGCTGTTTAATTAAAATTCCAATCCGTTTTATTTTAAGTTTTAAAGTGCCTTTGACTGAATAGAAACCCTAGACAAAATCAGGCAAATCAAACGTGGTTTATGGTGTATGTAATGGTTTACAGCATCAAGAATCAAGCGCAAGCGCAACTTTACAACGTATTTTTGTAAATAAACAAAAAGATAAAACTTAATTTCTCTTAAATATGACACCCATAACCCAAGTTATGAAATGCAATAAACTTATTTCATTTTAGTATTTTCGTTACGGGGTTTCTTTACTGTCACCGTTGAATTAAAAAGCTGTGTTTTATGTTGATGTATATTTAACGTAAAATTGTTATGTGATTCATGATGCAAGAGTTGCAGAACCCTTATTACAGACAAATTATGTTAACTTAGGGACAGGAAATTGAACTTAGATAGGTCTCATTTGATGTACTAATTTGTAAAGATTATATTACATGTCTTAATGCCTTTCCCGTAATAACATTAGAGTTTGGCAGAAGTTTAATTTTTAAAAGGTCCTCCAGCCGAAATAATGTTATCAACGCTTTATGTCGTGTCGAGACAAGATAAGCCATACATCATCTCGTCTTGGCACGAGATAATTTGACGGCAAAATTATCTCACGCAGTACATGTTAGGCTAGCAGGAAGTCCAGAGGCCCATTTGATGAAATTGCAAGTCTGCACTCCATACTTTGGTACATACATTCAGCTGAATAGTTCGAAGCTATGGAGTGCAGACTTGCAGAGTAATTCCATCAAATGGACTAGGATTTAAAAACGCCTGAATTTTTTAACGTAGTCTTCTATTATCAAAATTACAATTGAAAAATCAATACAATGCACTATTTCTGTGCAGACAGACCTCCTAAATAATCATTCTCTGTGGCACGCGGTTGGCAATTTGTCAGATTAAAATACTCAAATGACTTATTTTTTGTCCAAACTCGGATATCAGTTTTCGTATACAATTTTTTCCATATATTTACAAAAAAACGTTCAAAGTCGCAAATTGAAAAACACCTTATCTTTGACATTTTATCTTCAATATTAATGGCGGGTAATTCGTAAAATTGAGGGTTTTGACGTAACGTGAGAAGACGCCATATTGTTAATAATTTTGACAAATGTCATTTATGTCACGAGGTTTTGGGCGCGAATTTTAGTTTCTGTTACTCTTGGTTTATTATGTCATTATCTTTGAGACATGTGAGTTGCCGAAATGGAAAAATATTAACGCAATTAACATTGCCCTTGCGCGCCTTATGCGGTTTAGTATGTGGCAATAAAGTAATCATTTAGTTCAGAAACAATTTAAGAAAATAAATAACCCAGACATTTCAGTTGTTTGTGCGTTGTAGAGCTTATGATTTTTGAACACAAACTTATTTACCGTTTGTTAATTTTATGTTACTTTTTATTTTTATTTTATATAACTTGTACGATGCTTGATTGTTTTCATGCGAATGCTGTGTACACCTGTAATTGGTACTTACATAGGAACCATAACCCATGTACTTTTATTATTTAAATGTAAAATGTATGTACTGTTGGTGTACCTATTTATAAATAAATAAATAAATAAAATAAATAAACTCAACGTATCCTGCAGATTTTATTCACCGAGAACACATTTCAATGATTTTTGAATTTCACGTTTCATTGTATTTGATAGACTTATAATATAGGTAACTACTCGGGAGCGTTGAATTCGAATCACCAACATAAACATTAATATCTAACTAAACTAATTAAATTAATTAATTAAAACTTAAAATGATAGCTTATTTAAATAAAATGTATTTTATACTACTACAATATTTAATACTACTCAAATAAAATTACTAAAACTTCGTAAATAGTCTATGAAATACTTTTCACTTGAGAAAAGGTGACCCGGATTTATTTTCCTGAGTGTGATTAAAATTAAATAAGTAAAGGAAGCCAAGAGTGGGTCAAAAATTACTCACAATAAGATAAGGTCTTTTTAAAATATCAAATGCTTTTATTTTAATCTCAAGTTATTATGGAAATACCATTACCTACATAAAATTAAATAAACTAAAGGGTCCTCACCAGTAGAACGCAAAACATTCAAATTATTTTACATTCAACAGTACACCGCGATAAAACGCGTCCTACAAAATATATTGAAGTAATTAAAGAACCTAAATTCGCATTCACTGAATGATAAAATTCTCAACGTCTTAATAAACTTGTTACACAGTAAGAACGACCTACAGCGAAGAAAACCCTTTGCATAAAAGACACAATTCGGATTAGGTCGTTTTTGAAATGCGACAAGACCAAGACCAAGAGTTTACTAAGTAAATGTATTTTTTCAATTAGCGCGATGCGAAGACACGTTATATGTTGAATTAAAGAGAAATAACAGAAGATTATATATTACGTACGAACTAACACAAATAATTGAAAAGCTTACTTTTGATAGACGTGACGTGAAGTTAGAAAGACGAAATACGTAAGCAGTTAACACTTGATTTTTGAATTGTAGGTCATCGCGAAAATGCGTGTTTAAGTGGCAAATTTTGAATTATGGCAATATTTCTCGGAAAATCGTTTGTAAAAAAGTAGAACTCTATAGTGTAAGTTATGGTAGGCACTAGTGCTTTTGCGTTATATCTATCATATATAAAAGACGCAAAAAAACGCATTCACTGTAAAAGTGTCACAAAACTAATTTTTGGACTTTAGGCTGTAGAAGAAGGGCTACATTTAGCCGTGAATATTGACGAACCAGTCATCTTTTGCATATCTTAGAATCTGCCACTGTCACCCATCCATCGTCTACGAACAAAAACCAATTTATCTGTTAAGTCATGCGAATCACGGTATAAACAACTTCCTTATTGAATTTGTCCATTGTTGTCAGTGTTGCCACACACTGGTTGAAGTTTTAATCGTTATTTTAAATTGAAAATAATAATTTATGTTCTACGATTATTGAATTTGCACGTTCTATGCACATTGTTGTTCTGTTTTATGTGTTCAGACTTTGGATTAAAAGTAAACAAAACCATGAAATAATTAAATTGGTTTTCCTGTATTACCAAAAGTTTATAAATAAAAGGTTTTTTTTTAATTTTAGAAGGTTAACTGAAACATATACTTATGTTACTTTATAATTATGTTCTTTTGGCAATCAATCCGTATTGACCTAGTCCTATTCCCATGTACTGACTTAGGACATTTTTTAGAAAACTTTTTGAGTGATACGTGCAATGAGAACCTATATTTTTTTGTAGACAAATAATTAAAGTTTTTTTTAAGTCATTAATTTATCTTGGCTGTTTTATGGAAAAAAAACTCCTTTTAATAGGCATTTTATTGATACTTTTATATCCCCAAATACGTACTAAAAATTATAGGTACAAAAAATGAATGCAGTCAATGGGTTAAATCGGATTAGCAAGATGAAATCATTCTGTATGAATGCAAAATGGGAACTCGTAACTTTGGAATATCTCTTTATCTATATATATAAAAGAAAGTCGTGTTAGTTACTTCACTTATAACTCAAGAACGGCTGAACCGATTTAGCTGAAAATTGGCAGGGAGGTAGTTTAGAGCCAGGAGAAGGACATAGGATACTTTTTATCCCGTTCGACATCATGTAGGTAGGTAGTAGGTAGGTAGTAGGTAGGTAGTAGGTAGGTAGTAGGTAGGTAGTAGGTAGGTAGTAGGTAGGTAGTAGGTAGGTAGTAGGTAGGTAGTAGGTAGGTAGTAGGTAGGTAGTAGGTAGGTAGTAGGTAGGTAGTAGGTAGGTAGTAGGTAGGTAGTAGGTAGGTAGTAGGTAGGTAGTAGGTAGTTAGTAGGTAGGTAGTAGGTAGGTAGTAGGTAGGTAGTAGGTAGGTAGTAGGTAGGTAGTAGGTAGGTAGTAGGTAGGTAGTAGGTAGGTAGTAGGTAGGTAGTAGGTAGGTAGTAGGTAGGTAGTAGGTAGGTAGTAGGTAGGTAGTAGGTAGGTAGTAGGTAGGTAGTAGGTAGGTAGTAGGTAGGTAGTAGGTAGGTAGTAGGTAGGTAGTAGGTAGGTAGTAGGTAGGTAGTAGGTAGGTAGTAGGTAGGTAGTAGGTAGGTAGTAGGTAGGTAGTAGGTAGGTAGTAGGTAGGTAGTAGGTAGGTAGTAGGTAGGTAGTAGGTAGGTAGTAGGTAGGTAGTAGGTAGGTAGTAGGTAGGTAGTAGGTAGGTAGTAGGTAGGTAGTAGGTAGGTAGTAGGTAGGTAGTAGGTAGGTAGTAGGTAGGTAGTAGGTAGGTAGTAGGTAGGTAGTAGGTAGGTAGTAGGTAGGTAGTAGGTAGGTAGTAGGTAGGTAGTAGGTAGGTAGTAGGTAGGTAGTAGGTAGGTAGTAGGTAGGTAGTAGGTAGGTAGTAGGTAGGTAGTAGGTAGGTAGTAGGTAGGTAGTAGGTAGGTAGTAGGTAGGTAGTAGGTAGGTAGTAGGTAGGTAGTAGGTAGGTAGTAGGTAGGTAGTAGGTAGGTAGTAGGTAGGTAGTAGGTAGGTAGTAAGTAGGAAAAAGTGCATTGCAACGCATGCGGGTACAGCTAGTCTATATATATAAAAGAAAGTCGTGTTAGTTACTTCACTTATAACTCAAGAACGGCTGAACCGATTTAGCTGAAAATTGGCAGGGAGGTAGTTTAGAGCCAGGAGAAGGACATAGGATACTTTTTATCCCGTTCGACATTTTGATATTTAAAAAAAAAAAAATTATATCAGTATATCCATATTCTTAATCTGTTTAGGTAGTAGGTAGGTAGTAGGTAGGTAGTAGGTAGGTAGTAGGTAGGTAGTAGGTAGGTAGTAGGTAGGTAGTAGGTAGGTAGTAGGTAGGTAGTAGGTAGGTAGTAGGTAGGTAGTAGGTAGGTAGTAGGTAGGTAGTAGGTAGGTAGTAGGTAGGTAGTAGGTAGGTAGTAGGTAGGTAGTAGGTAGGTAGTAGGTAGGTAGTAGGTAGGTAGTAGGTAGGTAGTAGGTAGGTAGTAGGTAGGTAGTAGGTAGGTAGTAGGTAGGTAGTAGGTAGGTAGTAGGTAGGTAGTAGGTAGGTAGTAGGTAGGTAGTAGGTAGGTAGTAGGTAGGTAGTAGGTAGGTAGTAGGTAGGTAGTAGGTAGGTAGTAGGTAGGTAGTAGGTAGGTAGTAGGTAGGTAGTAGGTAGGTAGTAGGTAGGTAGTAGGTAGGTAGTAGGTAGGTAGTAGGTAGGTAGTAGGTAGGTAGTAGGTAGGTAGTAGGTAGGTAGTAGGTAGGTAGTAGGTAGGTAGTAGGTAGGTAGTAGGTAGGTAGTAGGTAGGTAGTAGGTAGGTAGTAGGTAGGTAGTAGGTAGGTAGTAGGTAGGTAGTAGGTAGGTAATAAGTAGGAAAAAGGGCATTGCAACGCATGCCGGGAACAGCTAGTAAAATAATAAAACGAGCGTACTTAAAATTATCTGCATTTCTGAACCACAATAAAGTTGCTGGAATTTTTGTAATTAAATACTTGGTCTTATCTACGAGCATATTTTGTAAACTAATGAAAACGTCATTATATTTTACTTAGCTTTGATCATACGCCAAACTGCAAAAATTTGTAGAGACGGGACTTACCTGAAAAATAAAAAAAAGAATATTAAAATTGAGGAGTAAAACTTTTTTCAGTGACTGGCTGCTTCCATAGCCGCGTAACTTGATAATTTTAAAACAGAAGCCAATTTTAAAAGGCATTCCATTTAGCGCACCAGTTTGAATAGCACCAATAGGAATTACGCGTTATATAAATCATTGTGTAAGGCGACTTTTAGTTTAAGTTTTACTGATAGTCACAAATATACAGGGTGTTAACGAATTCGTGTAATTCCTTCAAACCGCATGATCTACTGGTGACACAGATTATCCCTAAATGGGTTTTTTTGAAAATCAACTAAAAAAAATTCAAAAAAAAATCTTGATTTTTATTTCTGAGTCATTTTAGAGCCTTGAGTTATCTGACTGCAAAGAGCGATATCGCGTTAGTCGTGCCTGCCAGCCGTGTCACCGTGCTTTCATTAATTTATGCGTGGCATCGAAATGTTCACACAAATAAAATATTATTTTTGCAAAAAAAAAACTTATTTTTTTACTGAATCCTTATTAGGTAGTTTAGATACGATCGGTAACAAAGCCGCATGAAAAAATTATTATTTATTTTTTTTATTTTTAATCAACCTAAATCCCGTGCCTGCGTGTCTACATCAGTAGTAGATCATGTGGTTTTAAGGAATTACACGAATTCGTTAACACCCTGTATATGGTTGGTGACAAACATGTCACAAAGGCACACCTTTGGCACAAAAGTTATCTATGCCAAGGATGTTAAAAATTGCTAATACTACTGGTGTGATTAGAATTGGTGCTGGTGGAATGCCTTAATTTAAAGTGTCGAGTTTGTGGTGCTATTGAAATAGGTGCGCTAAATGGAGTGCGTCAATTTTGAATGTCGAGTTTGTTTGTGCCATTCCTTATGTTTTTTCAAAGCCATTCTTTTTGTTTCTTGTTGTTGTGTTTTATCGCTTGCAGTGCTTTTCATAACTGTTATATAAACCTTATGAAGCCTGACGGAATCCATGGCGGAAACCACCACAAAGCCACATTTAATTATTTTAATTAATTTTATGAATAATCATAATTTACGAAACTTCAGAATATTAATGAAACAAATGAAACTTAATACTGCTTATTTAATATGTATTAATAGTGGCACACCATACCATGTCCTCTAAACACAGATAAAAAATATAAAACAAACACGCATTACATAAATAATTGTGTAAGGTGATTTTTAGACGAATATGGTGGTGACATTAATACCTTAGACATTTATACCATGGATGATGTAGAAGTTACACAATATGCATTGTTGGCAACATTGGAAAAACGTATATCCACAGGTTAAAAAGAGCGGCACGCGCATGTGCTCTAGGGTAGTAAGTTTGAACCGCGCCATCGAGGAGCGTTCGATATTCTGCTTTTTTCTTTTTTTAAGTTTATACCACAGTGTACCTACTTACTACATACAGTGGGTCAACGCCCATACATTTGACAGGTCCTATGAAATGTCAAAATTATGTAGGGGTGGAGGGTATGTCCCAAGTATGCAGTATGGCTACTCGGGACATAACCTCCGCTCCTTCACCCCGCAACCCCCCGCACGATTGCTCTGCGACAATGTTCTACGTTGACCGACTGTAAGGAGTAAGATATAGGTAGACTGTGTTTATACTATGTTGTGATAAGTTAATACTTAACTGATTGTCATTCAGTGCCTGATTTTAAAAACTACACACATCAAAAGTGTCTAGGGATCAAGCATTTTTATGCGGATTTCTTGAGATTGAGATGTGGCTTTGTAATAAATTTATGATTTTATAAATTTATATGGATCCTTTTTGGTGCATTTCATAATTTGAATCAGGAACTGTGAATCAAATTCGAGTAAAAGATGAAAATCAGCTGTCAATATTTTCCCTATAAAAACATACAACGCATTGAAGACATTATTAGTGCTACTGTTTCCCTACTACTGATTAAAACCAACGTTATTATGGAGCGGCGACGTCATTTAAGCAGGGAAGAAATGCTCAGAGCCGTGGGAATGATAGAAGCTGGTTCCCGGCAACGTACTGTGGCTTTAGCTCTGAATACAAGTCAGAGTGTTATCAGTCGACTTTGGACACGTTACCGAAGCACTGGTACCGTGGCTGAGCGCCATGGAGGACGGTATCGCTGCACCACACGGAGACAAGACCGATACATTCAAATCTTAACTCGAAGAGCTCCAACAATAACCGCCATGATGTTAGCCGTGAGGCTTCATCACTCTTCAGGGAACTTAATTAGCGACCAAACAGTCAGAAACCGCTTGCATGAAGTGAACCTTCATTCCCGAAGACCGCTACGGGTACCACCTATAGCAATGCACAATCGTAGGATTCGATATCAATGGGCTCTTGGACACAGAAATTGGGCAGAAGAACAATGGCGTTTCGTGTGCTTTTCTGATGAGTCTCGTTTTGGTATGAGACCGGATACAAGACGTATACGACACTGGAGAACCCCTGGACGCCAACAGCGATTAAAATCCTGCCAGGAAGTCCATCCTTATAGTGGTGGAACCATCATGGTATGGGCGGGTATTTGGATCGGCGGAAGAACTGAGTTGATTTGGATCAGAGGCAACCTCAACGCTCAAATTTATGCTGAGACGATTGTATCAGACGTCATCGTTCCTCTACAAGCGCAAATCGGTCCCTTATTTCAGTTAATGCATGATAATGCACGACCGCACACCGCAAGAGTTGTAAGACAGACTCTCGCCGCAGCTAACATCAATGTCCTGCCCTGGCCTGCTCAGTCGCCAGACTTGAACCCGATTGAGCATGCATGGGATATGCTACAGAGAAGAGCTCTGCCGAATATGGAGGGTATCCAGTCGCAAGAAGACCTTTTTTTGTTGTTGCAACGAACATGGGCGGCCATTCCACAGCGTGATTTGGATGAACTCATTTTGAGTATGCCAAACCGATGTTCTTGTGTTGTTAGTGTTCGCGGTAGAAACACGGATTATTAATTGTTTAAGTTACCCAATAAAATTTTAAAGAAAACTGTTATTTCAGTCTTTTTTTCGAACTTTTGTGTTAGTGGTTCAAATGTCAAAAATCCCTTTATTAGGAAAATGGCAAATTTCTTTATTAATGCAAAGGTGACTTGGTTTATCGTTACTGTGACAAACGAAAACACTTTATTTGATGAATCCTTAAAGAAAATTTTAATTAATATCAATCAGGAGAAAAGTTATTGCAAAAATATATGTTGATCCCTAGACACTTTTGATGTGTGTACTTTTAGTTCAAGGTTTACAAGAGTTATATCAACTTTTTCTTTATGAAATGAGTGAACCTCCAAGCAAATTGTCCTTGTATTGACCAGACAATATACAGCTATCGTGTCATTCACAAAAAACACTAACAATAAGTCAATGGAAGTTTGTGAACTTGCAAAGATTCTTCGAAAACATAATACCTATCATAATATTATGTTACAACACTACCTACGTCAAACAAGTCAAAAGCTGTATGATACTATGAATCCAAACATCTTGACTGAATTACCTGCGTCAATCATAGTAGGCAATGTTTTTATTTGACAGAACAAAACAACGAAAGATTTGTAGGTACTACAAATATTAAAAGTGACAAACTTGTCTATTTTCTTAGAAAACTGTTTACAAACAAGCATATAGTACGTCAGATAGTAAAGGTTTTCTTGTAAATGTTGTATCTAAATACGTAGGTACTGTTTCAAGAGAAGAAGAGGGTCAAACAGGAAAAAATATTTGTTTAGTTAATGTAAAAACTTTTAGAGGAAATCTTTTGCGGAAAATACTGTGTATAAGCAAAAACAAAAATTGCACGATACTTAAATGCGAAGTTGTTACCTCATTGCCCTCTTAAAAGTTAACTTGCATAGTAATTATTTATATCTGACCGATAACTTCGAAGAGTACAGTTTTTTTTCTATTAGACATCTTTTAGACGGCCCTTGCTGACCATTTCTGCGTTACCGGGCTGTTATTGGCAAGGCCTGAAGTGTCTCCAGCCAATGGGGGTAAGTAAAATACTTAACCTAACAACAGCACTAGGGGCGAACCCTAGTGGACTCGGACCTCGGCTTAAGGCGTTGCTGGCGGGGGCTTGGGGGGGGGAGACAGCTTGATGAGGGCTGTATCGGTGTGAGAACAGTGCACTGTCTTCTCTGAAATGTACGATATAAAAACATTCCAAAAATATATGTTTAAATACGAAGGTTTTTACCAAACAATGGATAAATTGCGTAAGTGCGTAAAGAATTACCATAAACGCATTAATGATTTTGTATGGAGATGTTAAAAAATGGCGACCCTCCGCGCCGACACGGTTTGAGCACACAATGACTTGGGCGCAAAAACCGCTGTCAATCTGATGTACCATAAGGCTAGTGTTGTTATTTTAAAGCCTAGTTAGGTAAATTAAATCCCATCAAAAACATTCATGTAAACAAAGCCACGTCTCGCGACTCTTTTGCCGTGAAAAGTTCTGAGATCTGATGTAGAGCCAAGTCGGGCATTTCATTTACAAAGATATTTTTCGGACTTGGCTATCGCGCGAACACTCTTTCGGATTAGTACCCTGTTTCTGACTAACCTTGTATAAAGAATATGACTTAAATTCATCAATCATCGATCATTATTTTTTTTTCTATTGGGCTGCTGTAAATGGTCATTGGGGACCCCTTCTACGTAACCGGGCAGTTATTGGCGAGACCTGAAGGGTCTCCAGCCAATGAGGGGGGGAAGTGAAATACTTAACCTAAGCTAACTACTTATACTACATTAACATCATGACTACTAGCAACAACAGCACTAAGGGCGACCCCTAGTGGGACTCGGACCTCGGCTTAGGGCGTTGCTGGCGGGGGCTTAGGAAATCATCGATCATTTGAACTTAGAGCGAGATCAACATGAGCAATAATGGACAGTAGTGATGAGTATAAACGCTTACACAACTTTAGCCAACCAATCAGGAGTCATGGTCACGAATCGCATATGATAATGCTACAAACGAATTACAAAACATAACAACAACTTCCCTGCTTCACAGAAGTCAGTGGCAAAATTTATTAGGGTTAGCAACGTTTAGAAAGCGCGCGTAAACTAATTATAATGCAATTTCGCTTCACATTACACCGGCGCAGGCACAGGCGCTTGGGTAACTGCGCGGGCGGGCATTTTTTAAGATTTCGAATGTTACGCGCCGATTTGTTAAGTGGGCTAATTGTCAAACCGATCAGTATTGATAAGTATTTTGTTATTGTTTGGGTATGGTCAATAGTTGAGGGTATTCAGGTCTTGCATGGACGGTTTTTGGTGGACTAGCAATTTGTGCTACGGATTTAATACGCACATGCGTTTGACTCAAACTAAGACTAAATTGTTCTCAAAGGCAAAGTCACTTTTTTCAATTATTAACGAGTAGAAAATTTTATGCAATATATCGCATTGTCGGTATTAGATAACGTGACTTGTCTATTGCAGTTCAGAATACGCAATAATATACAGTAGAGCCTCGATAATCCCTACTCTGGCTAATCCGAACGTCGCTGTAATCCAACTGCCGACTGCTTCTCTCTCTCTTACCGTGACTGCTGATCTTATGTTTTGACTTTAGTTACTAACGAGCCACCCCGCGTGTTTACGTTACTCTGTACTGAACTCGCGCGCCACGTGTTTTCCTGTCTTTATCCGAAAAAATGATGCTGCGTAATTTGAGGGACGAAGCTTTTTCTTGGTCAATAAATAGAACCCGCCAGACTAAAATAGATGACTTTATGAATAAGTAACTTACACCTAACGTATTTTGTGGTATTAATATGTATCTTATAAGCTCAATAAATATATTCTGTCAAAAGATGCTAGCACTTTTTTATAACATACTATAATCCGAACGCTCCGTGAGTCCGAACAGGGGTTGTTTTTTAGTAATTCGGATTACCACGGCCCTACTGTATAGCGTATAGCAAATATTGTTTTCACAACGACATCGCTCAGCATACATTTAAATGGACACGTTCACACAACGCTATGCTATAAAGTATGGTATTGCTCAATTATGCTTTACTATAAAGCGAAATAGTATAGCGTTGTCTAAACTGTCCTTTAGGTCTGTATTATTAAACAACTTTTGAGTGATCTCCTAAGAAAAGCTACCATAAAACACAAAACGTCGCTCGGCAGTGAAAACTTCGGGAATGTTTTTGGTCATTGCACGGTTCCTGTGGGCCATCACGCGGAATAAGACGCGGGCAAAAGCTAGTCAATTATATTTATTACAAATTTTATATACCCAATAAAGGCTAGTTTCAGTGCCTACAAACTAATTTCACATAGAGCGGCTCTCTTATAAGATATAGTCCTTATAAATCGTGACAAAATAAAAATGACCAAATTGCATTCCCGAGGTTTTCTCTCCCGAGCGACGAAAAGCAGATATTCGACAAAAAAAATCATGTCATGTCATATTTAATCGACACTTAAGAGGAATCTTGCAAATGAGAGCTGTCGGACCTAAAGTTCTTGTTTTGAAAAAGTCCGATCGTCTCCACGAGCCCGTTTGACAGTTGTTTCATGTTGTTAAAAGTTACAATATTAAATATTATATCATTGCAAGTTACGCTTTAAGATTCAATTAACCTTTAATCAAGAAAAAGGTAATCTACTTTTACCAGAAATATTTCCAATGATACGTATCAGACATTGAACAGAAATAATAAAGCCAATCAAGTACGAAACCAAGTTATGTTTCCGGGATATTGAACAGACATAAGTATAGTGAATTTATTTTATGAGTTCCGATTGTACAATCTTGGTACAAAATACGCAAAAATGTACACTGTTGGTTAAGGTGGAAGCTATCGGTCGGCCCGCGAACTATTAATGTATTTTTTTTCGTTTTTTTTTTAACATAAATTATGAACAAAAGAAAATTTATTTGTCATATTTGAAAGAAAAGTAATAATAAAACATGTCATTTAAAAGATAAAAAAATACAAATTACACACTTATATACCATGCAATATTTGGTAAGCGCAATTAATAAATTAACATCCTAAGAACGTTAATTTTTACGAAAAATATAAAAAACTTGAAAAATAATAATTTCGAGGGCGGGATGAAGACATGAACATGACATGACATTACACGTCGACATGAAAAATAGGCGGGTGCAACGTCAGGACAATCGTAGGACATACAAGACCTATTTATAGTGCTTAAGTTTATTTGTACAATAAAGATTATTATTATTATTTAGAAGTCCATAGGAGTTCTACATGCCAAAATTATTATACATTTTCGGCCACATAACAGAACCAATTCTACTAACGTTTAAGTTTAAAGAAACGTTTATCAATTGCAACTGAATCGTTTATTCAGACAGTTTTCGTTTACAAAAACTATCAAATTGTTTGACAACAAAAACAAAATCAAACACTTTGTCAATTTTCGCAAACAAAAACTGTCTGAATGAACGACTCAGTTACAATTGATATGCCTTTACAATGGATACTAAATGAATCCTACGTTTTTTTTTTAAATCTTGCATTTTTCTCACTTTTACTTTCAGAACTTTAATTGGCCGAACTAGCAATCATTTATTGCAACTTTTTACGACCACAAAGTCCTTGGAAAATCCAAATAAATTACCGCCAGTTAACTCTTTATGAATGCTTGTTAAATCAATGACCATTCGCAATTTCCTCTGTAAAAGAAACGTATGATTAAAAGTTAACCTTCGTACTACCATCAGTAGATGGTAGGAGTAGCGGTAAGTTGACAGTGTGTCGTTTCTTACCCAACAGACGTAATTACAGGACAAACAATGAGTTTTGAAACCGCGCGGTACAGCGGCGGTCGCACGATCTTGAGATCTGTTGGGCGCGCTAAAATGACGCTTTGAATAAAAATATTTTTGTACTTTTTGTGTGATGAGTTAAGAACCTTTTTTTTCCTGTATTTAGAAACGAAAACATTATCTTACGAAGTATACATAAGTAATTTTGGCTATTACGAAATTATTATTATTTTCTAAGTGCGGTTAACAACATTTTTTTTTCTATTTTTCACCTTTATTAAAAATTAAAAATACAGGAAACCAAGAGGGAAAATAATCTTAATTATTTCAGTTTGCTAGCTAAAAACAAATGTATAGAAGTTACTTAAATACAATTAAAACATTATGAACACATACATCTCACTTAAAACTTCAAATACATACGTAAATCGGACCTAATAAATCAATATTAACAACTTCATGCAACATACACTACTTGCAAAACCAACAGTCAAGCTCTATTAAGCAAGTGTAGAAACAATTTATATTAAAATAAATTGGCACTACAAACAAACAATGACCGACAATAAGTACAATAACCACAATGATTGACGGATAATGAATTAATTTAAACGATAACTGCCTCTGTATAGAGCCTTGTTACCATATTAATCACTTACTACTCTATAACTTAATTATTAAGTTTGTCGATAGAAATGTTGGTAGCATAAACTCAGTCGGGTTTGAAACCTTCATTTTATTTATTTTTATACCCCGTGCTATTGCTTTAAATGGACCACTGATTACTTCCCTTGGGTGTCGTTATAGACGATCAAGGTCTCGTTTACGGAGACGCGGCGCGTTGCGCGTCGCGTGCGTCGTGGCGTCTCGCGGCGCTTCGGACGTTTTTTCAGTTTAGAGACAGGCGGCGCGTGCAGCGGCCCGCATCATCACACGGGCAAACACAAACATATAGCAATGTACGATGTTGTTTATGAAGACGCGGGGCGTGCGACGCCGCCGACCCCGCCGCGGGTGTCGCTACGTTTTACCGTGAACGGAGAATTGCAGGAATAGCTGGTCGCAACGCTGCGTGAGGCGATGCCATCCGCGGGCTCCGCCTGCATTTCAAGCAAACGCGTGTAAAATCACTTCTCTATAAACGCTCTCATACAATGCCATATGTTTGAATTTAGTGCGGGCCGCGTCGCCCAACTCGACGCGCGACGTGCCGCGTCTCCGTAAACGAGGCCCAAGGGAATATACCTCCAGAATATAATGGCCAGTAACATTTCCCTGGCACAAATAACATCAAGTACCTACAATGTTACTTGATCCTGATCTAATACCATTTTTTTGTTGTCATCCTAGTTTTTTCCCAAGTATGTCGGGAATGACTTCCAGAATAAACTGATGCGGTTAAATTATATTTTTATATAAAATAATTGCTTAACTATCGCTAAATCAATCCCAAACTTTTCTATGCAAGAAACATATTTATAACCTAAACAAGAAGAGTCATCTTAGGCGTCCAAATGTAACGAAACATCGGGGTAAAGGTTGTGACAGCCAGCCGTGAAAAGTCTGTAGCTTACGACCTGCACATTTTAGTGGCGCGGACTAGATTTCGCTTTTCGTAATTGATTTTTTGGTCTTCATGCTTTTTAAGATGATTTTAGTCGGTCATGGCTCTGGATTAATGGTACCTAAATATTTATTTACTGTTTGGTCTGCAACTGACTGTCGTGTCTTCTGTCTGTGACAATGTCGAATCTCATACAACATTCGACAAAATACGGCACACATTTGCTGTCGTAAGAGTCTATCCATGAAGAACTAAATCTTCTTCTCTCGTATCACCCCGAGCTACGAGAATGCCATGCCGTGGTATAATGATTAGCCAGGCAGCAAGGTGGGTAGCGGAGCTCATCACTCGAGGAGGCTCTTTTAATGCACCCCAACTAAATAATCTTGGCATGCATTTCCACAGTGACCAACCCATATAAAAGCATGTATTTATAGTCTATTCCTATGTCCTAGTCAGCTCAGGGGGCTTACCATGACCTCCTATGAAAACGCTCAAATGCCAGCCAGTCAACTTCCGTTCAAAAGCAGGCCTGCTTCTAAATCGGTAAAAATCGTACCATGACAGTACTAAAGGTGAACGACTATTGAACCAAGTTGAACGGTAATGCTTGTTCATGGTACGAAAAGTCTATACAAAAAAAAGGTGCACGGATTTCGTAAACGTCAACGTAGCAGGCCTCCTCTAACGATGTCATAGTACTTACAAAAAAACAGGGCAGTTCAACTTCCAGGCAACTTCTGTCCTGGTTTAAGAGGTCATAGTAAGCCCCCTGGACTATGCAGAATGCCTGCTAATTCTACAAGTGATTTCAATAATTATTTACCTGAGGACTTAATATTTGAAAATTTGAAGGTAAAATGGTTAAACAACTCGCTCTTTTTCAAGCAACACACGATCGAGTAAAATTCGGAGATTTATTATTTGAAAAAATCTCACATTTTACTACGCTTTACATATTTTTCAAATGGCATTTTTGACAGTGCTTGTCATTGAAGTTGCATTAATAATTATCTTTAAAAACCTTCTTCTTCTTTCCTTCTTCTGGTAATAGATACTTCTTGAAAGTCGCCGGTGCCAATTTCCAGTCCAACCATATGCAGCTAAATAAGTATTCTATATAGAGAAACTGTCGTCTATCGTTGAGGTCCTTTTAAAGCTTTTTCTACTTATAAGTCGATTCATCAATAGAAATAAACAACGTATCCGATTTCTAGATTCAATTGCATATCATCCACGTTGTATTTCCCATATAGTTTAATTGAATAACCGGCTTCATCGCACCCTTATTGCCAGCCATAAATTAAGTTCAAACACATTAACATGCCGCGGTTACGCAGCGCTTACGTCGCCCGCGCCAGCCCGTGTGAAACCAGTTGGCAAGGTAGCGCATGCGCACACTGAGGTGTATTATATACTATTTATTTGCAGCGATTTATTTGTGCATGTATTTGCTTTGTAATTTGTTCTTCTAGGTTCCTATTTATATTATCCTGGCATATAATTTCGTCTATATCCTTGGTTGCCAGTTCATTATATTTGACTTAATTCTAAATTAAAATAATAAGCCAATTTTTTGGTCTTATTTATACATGTACTCTAATAGGTAGGAATAGTCCTATTGCAGTCTTTTCTTATGAGAAAGCTACGGACTTATAACGGGTAAATGGACAGTATCATCTTACTGCTAGAGAGTAATTCTAGTACACTCAAAAGCCCTAGTTGAGCTGTGGTTTGATTCCGATTTTTAACTATCTTTCTGAACCTTCTTCTTCTTCTATCGTGTCGGCACGAGCTATACGAGAATAGGCAATACCGTGGTTAAAAGATTGGCCAGTCAGCAAGGTTGGTAGCGGGGCTGACAGCCCAGGGTGCGCCGGACGTACTTAAGTATCGTCACTCGTGGAGGCTCTTTTCATGTACCCCTTACTTTATGAACCCCCATCTTTCTGAACCTAATTCCTTCATATACACAGCAGTTCTTTAACAAATCATTCTTCAATCTTCTTCTTATTAGATATTGTACATAGTAATATGGAACATTAATATTGTTACGCCTCAGTGGACAGCGTGCCTATATCTCGGCAATTCAGAGCGGAACCATTGTGGCAATAAGTTGACTAAATAGTAAAGTGACATTGATCGCTACCGGCCGACAACTTATGTTCTTAGCAGACATACATTATAAGGAATTTCATCATAATTATTAGTCTATAAACATCTGCTAAATAGGGACATAATTCAACAAACAAAATTGTTGCCAAACTGTAGGCAAATTCAGGTATTTTTTTGAAGCAGGGAACTTGATAACGATAACTGTACTATTAATGACATCTGCAAGATTCCTGCATGTTAAAAAAAACCCGTTCCATAACATAATTAATTAATTCTTGCCTCCGAATATTTAGAAACAATTTATCGGAAGACAGCTTGCTTTATTTTTTAGTTGGCAAAGAGGAAGCTTTTGATTGCTTGTTGCTGTTGATGGTGATGCTAGCAATTTGATAGTAAATTAAGTTAAATACTTACCTACAGCAGCGTGTAATAAAAACCCTCTCAGACTCCAAAGGGGGTGAAAGTACCTATAAATGTAAAGAAGTTTTAGTAGGGGCTACAATCGATGTTTGTATGGAAAAGTTGTTTTTTCTTGAATTTTGAGTTGCTTTCAAGTTGTTCGTATTCAAGGGTACTTTTACCCTCTTTTAGGTCAGACAAGGTTTTTATTACACGTGTTATTAAGTAGCCATTGATTGTAATAATGGACTTCGGTTTTAGTGATTGATTTAATAATGTATTTAGTAGAGATTCCTTGATTGTTATAAGTTAATTTTTGGATATAAGTAATGGTGATAAAATGATATAATGACTACCAAATGCAATTGAATGCAGCATTTAGTAGATTTTTGTGGTTTTCAATTGCATTGAAAAATAATCTACCTACACCGGAACCTTATACAGCGGTTCACTAAATGGAAACCTCACCTATATCACCACTTTTTTCACTTCAGTCTTGATCAATTTAATGTTTGACCCAGTCTTGAACGAGATAATTCGGTATCTCTATCATCAAAAAGTACATAATAGGCACCATCAGGCAGCAAGGAGGTCAAAGTTAAAAAGCTTTTGTAGACGAACGAATAGGAGCAGCGTGGGTACAACACGTCTTGTTCGACCTTGTATCAGCTTAAATAATGCACCCTGTATATTATATCCCGTTAGTATTAAATTAGTACTACCCACAACACACCTTACCACGCACGCCCATTATATCTTGGCACTTCATCGCGGCGTTACTTGCAAAGACATGTCAACAATCTGTCAAACTCAGTAGATTTAAATTTAGTTTCCTATTTAACCGAGTTATTCCCAACGAGTCACGTGATTCGTTGCTAGTTGCATGATCACGCAAAGCCTTCCCATCTGATCACGTGATTGGATGCAACTACAAAATAATGCAATTATATTCCCATCGAATCACGTTATCCGATAACTCATGATTCATTTAAATTGAAGTTTTTAATTAGTTTTGCTAATGATTATGTTCTGAAAAATTAAGCTATGGTCCTATAGTCGTTATTGTAAGTATTCCTACATGATTCTTTCTGAATATAATTTTATTATTTTGTAGTTGCATTCAATCACGTCATCAGATGGGAAACTTTTGTGTGATCCGATGCAACTAGCAACGATTCACGTGACTCGTTAGGAATAACTCATTTAACCGCGTGCCAAACTATAGTGGACATTCTGTGACAAACTAGAAAAGAAAAATAAACTCGCTTCTTCAAGCTATTAATCTTTCACGTCTTTTGAAGGTATACGTATAGTGCATACAGTCTCAATTCAATGTACGTATTTACAAAGGCTTCTTCACAATGCGTATAGCCCACGCGTGGTTTAAGCATACATTACTGATTCTAATACACTGGGATGAGTGTGGTCCCTTTTGTACTGGAGAATAATAACTTTTGGGTACTACACGTTGTTTGTACAGTAAGACAGAACTAAAAACTCGCATCGGTAAACTTCGTTAAACCGATCACTTCCGAACTGAGTGCGACTCCGAGACTTGTTTGTATATAGGAGAACTGTTGTCCATATATCTTATAATAATCCCTCAGTAGTATTACGGAGTCGTGATAGATTTTCTAAGTTTTGTACCTACCTTGGAAGATAGATCAGTTCATAGTTTTTAATCATCAAGCATGATATCCAGGCTCAACAGATGTGGCTGAATGTTTTGATATTTAAGTTTCGTCCATAAACCACGTAACGCTGTTGAGCGTGTCACCCACAAATATCTAAATGAAAAAATGTGACAAAAAACACTATGGGGTTTATGGACGACACCATATTCAAATTAACAACTGTCTGATCAACACGTATCTCATATTACCACTTCTAATAGCGTATGCTGGCTTGACATCAGCAGCATCTTTAGCTCACTCTAATAATCTACAAAATATATAAGCATCTATTCTAAGGTGTCTAATAGGATGTGACCAGCTGCAGAGGCGACACAATGACGCGTTCAGACGCCAACCACTTTCCAAACGCACAATGAGCAATGCTGAGCTCAACAATTATATACTTTATTGTAATGTTAGAGGTTCTGTACAAATAAATAGAACTTTTGTGTCGAGTGACGATGCAAATATTACAAATCTAAATCTTGTCTAGGGTCGGACGAGCTATTAGAGAATAGCTCATGTCGTCAGGACCGGACTTAGGGGAGAGCAATAGGACATAAGTTCAAAAAAGATAAAATTTCACTTTGACGAGGTATTTTTTTTAAACATTTTAAATGGCCTTCATTTCTTCGATGCCCGAGGGCCTCTAACCGTCGAATCCCGCGATTCCGGCCAAAGGTCAGGAGAAGAAACACCGTAGGTTTTTAACCGGTAAGAGTCCGGCATAACCCTTCGCCTGCCGCGGGTGAAGGGTATTCATGAGGATTTTCCAACGATAAAAAACGACCTCCAACCGCTTAAGTACGGCCCTGCATGTCGTGGTAAAAAGACTAGTCAGTTAGCGAGGTTGGTAGCGGGGCTGACTGCCTAGAGTGCGCCGGACGTACTTAAGTATCGTCACTCATAGAGGAAGTCAGCTGTTTGCATTCAATTATCTTAAAACTCTCATCATAAAATATTACACATATGCCAAAATCGCGGAACTACTTTTACAATGTGAGAAGTTTTTACGACTCTTTGTGATAGCTGTGATGTAATGCTGAAAATAATTTCTAGTTTAGTCTTAATGCTGTCATTACGCAGTTCTCATAGACGCAACAATTATGTGTTGATTACTTTATTAGCGCTTAAGCTAAAACGTGCTAATTAGACGTGTCATTAGTCTAGTCTAGAGTTGTTGGTCTAGGATCGTCTTTTGTTGGCCTTAGGCATCATTACCACCATTGTAATTATAGTAGAGCTCCTTCAGAATAAGTTCGTCCGAGGAAAAACTAACAACATACTTATTTCTGCTGCCAAGCAGCACTGCTGTGTTCCGGTGTGAAGAGTATGGGTGCCGGGGTTTTATTACAAGCATAAAATATGAGAATTTGTAGCTGCCTGTTTTAGGTTTGATCACCATCAGCAATCTTGGAGTTGGAATTGTATATAGGCGGCGGTAACTCTTTACCATCAGACGGGCCATCAGCGTATTTGCTAATAAATTACAGTCATAAAAAAACTTGTACTTAACTTGTAGTGTACCTCCTCACCTCATAAGTCGCAAGTATGGCTATGGAACCTTGAGGTAGCCGATTTATTTCCTATTAAACATATTAACATACATAAGTTAATTAACAAAACAAAGACATTGTTTTAAATTAATTGCGGAAGATGTTTGGGTATTTTTTTTACTTAATCGGGTCAAAATGGCTAGACGGATTTGACCGGAATTTGGTACAAAGGTAGACTGTATCCATGATTAGCAGATTAAGTACTTCACATAGGTAGATATCCATGCCTATCCATCACTTAGTAATCACAGCATAAATCAAATATATACAAACATCGCAAACTATACAAGGTTGTTATCGTGCTAAAATATATTGATGTGACGATAATGCCCCAAACAGGCCTATTGTTTATAATTTATACGCATAAATTGACATACACATCACAACATTGGAAATCATCAGGGCCAAGATTTAATAATAGAATAATAGGTAATACCTTTGAAACGAACATTGATCACAGATTGAAATTGTCAACACGCTGTGAGGAAGGCTTTGTGACGATTTTAGACCCATTAGTCCAGGTTTCCTCACGGTGCTTCCATTCCTTAAGTGTAACGCTACAACATGCTGAAATTACGCGACAGAACTTGCTGTGTTTGCTGGCTATGTTTTTGTTTTTTTTTTTTTTTTGGTGCATTGAAGGTAAAATTTTCATTGTTAAGGAAGCTGCGTACGCAGCAGCACCATTAATTTAGTTGCCGACATAAACCTCCATTTTTTTAACAGTAAACTGCTTGGCGCCGGACTTTAATGTGAGGGTGGTAGCTAGCCAGGCGGACCATATAGAACCTGTCACCAAGCGAAACCTACTAATATAGCGAACTAGGTCAACACGTAAACTTTTTATGTGTAACTAGCTTTTGCCCGCAGCTTCGCTTGCGTGAAATTTTGAACCCGTTAAGTGACGATTTTCCATACAAACTTTCATCCCCTATTTAACTCCTTTTGGTTGAATTTCAAAAAATCCTTCCTTATTCCTTGTCTACATTATAAAGGGAACCTCTGTGCAAAATTTCAGCTTTCTAGGTCCCAGAGTTTGGGCTGGGCGTTGATGAATCAGTCAATCAGTCAGTCAGGACTTTTCTTTTTATTCGTATAGATATCGCGAGTAGTGACGCGATATAATAAATGAAAACCTTTTTCATTCGCTTCATCCTATTTCCGAAATACGACTTCATCCACGATCTCCGACGCTAAAATTATCATGTCTGTCGCGATCGTTACAATAATGAGTCCGCGATCAGGTAACAGTTACAGCGCATCCCAATTTACAGGCAGTATTCACTTGCTGTACGGTTAACGGTGGTAGGAGCCATTTCAATAAAATTACACGAAAGATGCACCAACCAGTATTTAATAAAGTACTCCGGGTAACCAACTGCCAAGATAAGGTGCAAGCGTTTTTTGGAATTCTGTATTAGCAAACGGAAGGCTTTTTGATGGAGAGGGACTAACATTTGGAGATTGACTCTGTGTTGCGGAGGTTAGACGGTTTTGCCATAAAATCAGAAAACTAGACATATTTCTACTCTTTATCTCTTTCTTTCGAGAAATCTGTATACCACACAAATATTTCTCCCGTGCGAGAATTGAACCCGCGACATGTTGCGGTAAGCGCTCGTCGACATTATTTTATATACCTATAAACGATGGCAGATGATAAGTATTGTTGTTATTATTTTATTTAGCTATATTAAAGTTTAATATTATTGGTTCAAAATTACTAAAAATATATTAACTAAAAACGGAGAAAAATTTGTCAAAATTACTAAAAATTATTTACCAAAAATTATGAATGAAAATGTACGGAACTTAGTACAAAATTACGATTTGTATCAAATCGATATTAAGTACATGTTATTGGTTTTGTACACATGTCGGCCCGTTTGGACCTCATAAAGTGGGCATTTAATTTTTATTTTACTGTTAAATAGTGACCTACATTTAAATGAAGCGAAATACGGTACTTCTCACGTTTTTTTTGTCAATGATTATTCCAGCGTCGTTTATTCAAGGAAGAGTGAGAGCTTTCGTTACACAATAGCAAATGTAGAATATTTCACGTACATTAAATGGTTAGTTCGTTCTCCTCTGAGAACCAAACATCCCTCTGGATGTTTTGTGTACAAATTGAGCAATGGAATATGTAAGTAGTTAAACATTATAGGTCATTAGTAAGAGTTATTCCCAACGAATCACGTGATTCGCTATTAATTGCATCGGATCACACAAAAGTTTCCCATCTGATCACGCGACTACAAAATAATACAATTATATTCCCAACAAATCAGGTAATGTGTAGCAACTACTTTCTTAAGAAAATAAATTCCCAACCACTCATGATTCATTTAAACTTTTGGTTTTGAAGTATTTAATTAGTTTTGCTGACGTTAACGTTGATTTTAAAAATCAGTTTTGTATTATTTTTGTTAAAATTAAGTAACATTCAATAAAACACGTGATCCGTTGTTTTAAACTGAACTTTAAAAAAAAGTAAAAACCGACTTCAAAGAAATACTAAAAGGAGTAAAATAATTATCATAATATAAAATTAACAGTTTCAGAAGTCGGTGGCTTCTATTTGCTTCAGTGTAGAGTTGCACCGACTTCTGAAACTGTTAATTTTATATTATGATAATTATTTTACTCCTTTTAGTATTTCTTTGAAGTCGGTTTTTACTTTTTTTTAAAGTTTATTTTTTATAAATTGCTAAAAAGTTAAATAAAACAAAACAATGTTCATAAAATCTAAAATCCAGTTTTCATTGATATGAAAACAGGAACTGAACGTACAATAATTGGTATAATGTAAACGCTCTGGCCTAATGGCGGTAGGCTAGTATTCTATGTTCTATGTTAGGAGATGTGGTTTCCGCACTTAGTCCTTTAAGTGGACCATTGTACGTGGGCCATGGCGGCCATCATTCCAGCGATAGGCTAGTATTTAGGGGTAGATTACACTATTAATGTAAGCTAGGCTAATTAATTGGGCTAGTAAGAGTCATGCTACCGAAAAAAACTGAGGTTGATAGTCTTAGCACATGACATAGTATAGTTTGTATTAAAGGTAAAGAAACCATAAATCGTGAAAAACATTTCTATCTATGTATTAAAAATATACATCTTTAGAAAATCTTAACACTATTATTTTTTGTTTTCTAAAAATGTGTATGTTTAACAGATTGGTAAAGAAAACTAAATGCTTTTCACGATCAAAGGTTTGCTAACCTTTTATAAAAAAAGCAATAACTGGACTGTATTGTGCGATGTGCTGTTAGCTGTTACTAATTGGCCTTAGCTTTTTGGTAGAAACAGATGTTTACTCTTACTAACCCAATGAATAAGTCTAGCTTACATTTATAACCCGTAAATACCAGCCTACTGCCACTAGCCCAAAGCGTTTACATTGTGCTAGTTATTGTACGTTGTATTTCTACCAATGACAACAGGGCTTCAATTTTTAAGAACATTCTTTCGTTTTATTTAACTTTTTAACAATTTAAAATATCAATCAAGACACTGAACCCAACAAAGATAATGTCATAATAATAAAAAGAAACACTTATTCTTCGACAATCTGTTTGAAAATAATACATTATATAAACTACCGGGTTCAGAGCCGATACAAATATTTTCCATCTTATTTTATTTATATTATAAATATTTCTCTTAAACATTCCACACCAGCGAACCAAATGAAAATATTTTTATAAAACGAACAATAAGTTGAATGAAGTTCCTGTCTGAATATGGTACACAGTATGTCCCAAGGAATACGTTAATAAAACATTTTTGAATGCAACACCTCAAAGTATCCCATAATTTATTGAGCTGTTAAAAAGTAGTTAGTTTATGAAAACAACATTACGAATTAAATCGCGATCCTTTTGTTTATTTTAAATACCTACGTGCAGCATCCTAGCGTGCAACGATAATACGTGCACAAATAATTCGTAAAGTTGTTCGACATGATCCGCGTAAAGGACATCGGCAGTTTTGAGCCCAAACAGTTTAAAAATCAAAAATAGTAGTCATTTGGTCCCAACATACCTGTCTTACTTCTACTCAAAAACGAAGATTTCTCCATTACCCCGTTGGCGAGTAAAATTAAACTAATTCTAATTGATTGCCCATGAAACGCTCTATGCCATCATACTACTTTCATAGTGTAACGAGTGTTATTAGGGCGTCTGCCATCCTTTCAGAAAATATTAAGTTGCTGATGATGGCTAATGATTGAGGTCCAAACTATCGAAATGTAATTTAAACGTCAAGTGAATTTTAATTAAATAATTCAATATTTAGTACAATTTATTTAGACAATACCTTTATTTATTTTTTCATTTCGAGTCTCGAATCAGCTTTTTAGGGGGCATCAAATCGATGCTTAAGAGGTAGGATACATGAGAGCAATCAATAAGGGCTTCAATCAGCAAATAAGTATGATAAGGTCTATTCTATAAATTGGTTACATTTATTTTTATATCTGAACCTGCCAGCCAGTGACTTAACACAGCTATTTACTACATACCTAACATAAATATTACAATAATATTACATTACCTGCGCTAAATACATTTGTAACATATTTAAATGTAGGTAACGGTTATTAAAACACCGGTTTTTATGACAATAACAGGTAGCGACATAGTAGAACTAGACTCAAGGATTAAATTCTTAAAATCATTTAAAAATACCACTCAGTACTGAGCTGGCAATTATCTAAGATTGCAATTATAGTATCTACTCTAGATAAATACTACATATTCATATAAATCTATAAGTGTTTATTTTATAATGTTGGATTTGATGTGCCTTGACCTAGTCGTTTGAAAAATTCATTTAACCAAACAAGAAATTGTTATGTAACGTATCTTTGAAGAACTATACCATTATTTTCTAATAGCCTCGGCCAATATCTGAAGAGTCAGAAAGATAATGAAATTAAATATCAAGACTTGGCACACGTGTTTGTCGCCATGTTCCTGTTGATTCAGCAGTCATTGTGGCGATAGTCGTTACGGCCAATGGTTTAATAGCCAAGAGCCTCGACTAACATCGCCTTGACTGCAAGAGCCTCGACTGGACACGGCGCGTATTGTTAGGAGGTTCCTTTCTCTAAAGCTTTGACTAGCGTTAGCTTGATCTCTGTTCCTGTTTTATACTTTTAAATGTATCACACGTTCACAGACATCGTTCCATCTTGCGGTACTCCTGGATAGGCCAAGAGCCTCGACTAACATCTAAAGAGGCTCTTGTTTGACAGCTGAATTAAGGGCTTGATACAGAAAGCAGTACACCTGGACATGGCACATATTGTTAGGAGGTTCCTCTCTCTGAAGTCCTAACTACAGGTAACTTGGACCCTGTTCCCGGTGCCGTGAACTATTATACGAGTATATGTTTTATATTTATAAATGTATCACCTATTCACAGAAATCGTTCCATCTTGCCAAGGATCTAAATCCGGGAACATCAAAACTCCAACGAGCAATGCTACTCTGTTGTCTGCAGCCAAGGTCAATATCTCGGCTATAAATCACGTAAAACCATCGCACAAGCTTGCACACAGCTGTTAAGACGAGATAAAAGTCATTACGTATGTACGTGGACCCGCCCACATTCAAACACAAGGCTGCAAGAAAGCGGTCTCCGGATAAGGTTTTATATCGCTTGAGATTTTGTCAAGGGTAGATTGACATTAGATTCCATAGTTTTACGGTTTACCCAAGTTCACACAAATAGATAATATTTGCTCTGGAGGTCAATACTACTCACAAAATTGTTTAAAGTCAGAATCGACCCGCAGCTGAAGCACGGTCGTTTCTTATAGAGATAACGGCCAAGCAGTAGTGGTTCAGCTGCCATTCCATTACGATTTTAAACTGTCACTAGAATTGGCTTCAGATGTCAAAGTATGCTTGAAGTACTTATTGCAGCTTTTTTTAAACATGTGGTGGGTTTAATTGTAGGGTAAAGGCACGATACTTCTGCTTTTCTCAATGATTTGCGATCAGTGGGCAGTATATTAGTTAGGAGTCTAGCTTATCCAACCATACTTCCTTTAATCCATTTTTACCCTGCAGCCTGACTAAGGCGGGGGTCATGTCAGATTCTTAACTACTAATACCACTACGGTAGTTACTACTCTTTATTCTGCCAAAAAACGTCGATTTCAGGGCAATTCTCAAAAATAATTAACTGTATTTTGATACGGATTTTCTTACTACTGAAAATATTTTTCGATTAATGCTTTGATTTATTAATTTTACACAGTACTGCTACTAACTACTGCCCAGTTTCTAGTTAATGTTCATGTTAACCTTTAAACTAAATTCAACATGCTTTTAAATTTAAACCTTCGCAACGTCGTTCGTCTTACCGCTCGTTTTCTGTCGACAAACTGCGCTTCAGATCTTATTCGTTGCAGTCACTTACCTGTAAAAAGAGAATAAATACATAAGTGCTGTGTTTATATAAAAAATATATAATGCTAAGTATAACACAATAACCGCTGTTTATCTTCCTACAGACTTTCACGACTGGAGTTAGCGTAATTATAGATTAGCAACGATTTTATTTCAATATAACTATAGCATTTTTTCTTTTTTCAATTAAAAAGCATATCATATGTTTTGTTCCTTATAGAACTTAATCTAGGTATCGCTGAATGGATATAATTTTTTAATACTTGCTCCACGTTTAAAGTCGGTTAATTGAGTTCCGAATATATTTTTTACTGATTAAAATAGACCAACGCTGTGTATAGTTTCTAATTTTCATAGAAATGAAATAATAATAGAACATAACCGAAAGTATTATACATTGTTATTCAAATATGCAAGATATAAAAAAGCTATAAACAAATCCACGGAAGGAAAGTAAAAAATTATGATAAAAATATAACATAATAAAATAAGATCATAATTGTGTGTTAGTATACGCGATTAGCCCGCAGTCAATGATCGAAAGTGAACGTCGAGGCACACATGCGCACACGCCGCACGTGTATGTGAACACGTGTTGGTTATGTGTGTGCGTGTTGCGTTTGCGCCGCAAGGAAGTAGCGATAGCGCGGAGGCATGGACGATGGAAGTGATCTTGTCACGTAGTGATTTCTCCCATTTATTTTTTTCCAATTTCGGAGCTGTGTTTAGTCTGTGGTCTACCTTTTGCCTTATACAATTGTTTTGACCCCTAACGACGAACGCCGAAATATGCTGAATTAAATTCTTACCAAGCTTGCTATCATTAGATTTTTATCAAATATAAGTTATTTTACTCATGCATGCTTTAGATAAGCATGGAAAAGTTATTTAAAGATAAAACATCGCTATCGTTTCCAGTGAATCAGATATCAATCGAATAACCAAGTAGCTGATAGATCACGACCGGCAACAGTTACGGTGAAAATCTCGGCACGAAACGAATAATCGTTTTAATATCGATTACATCCGCAGAAAAATTGTCAGGGAAACCGCAACTTTTGAAATTTTTCATTACATTTTCGAAGAACTGGGAAGTGGGAAAAAATTGCAGAATCGCTTTCAAAATTCGTGCAATGTAGTATGGACTCTATTTTTAGGGCAATAATGTACATATTGGTGTGAAGTAACTAGAGAAAATATAATAACAACCAATAACTTCTTATGCAAAGTTTTAGAGATTAATATAATATTGATATTTTATTAAAATTTCGTCTCTCTTTAGACCTTGAATTAAGTCTAGCTCTAGAGTTATTTTTATATAAAATTCCGAATAAAATTAATGTTTATGCATGAGAAATTGCTTTGAGAACTGCGATCGCCTGTTGTTACTTTTATAGGAGAAATAGGAATGCTGTAAGATTTCGAATCAATCAAGATGCCCTAGAAATAGCCAGTGCTTATTTGTGAGGAGAGTTTTTAAATTGATGTTACATTATGTTCATCATTCTACCATCTTGGCCATTCTTACTGCACTCCAAATGAGATTCTCCCCTTGCCCTTCATAGCAGTCTTCCAGTTCTGACGTATGTTGTTAATTAAATCAGCAAAACTAGCGTAAGTATTTAAGATAAATCTCTCACATGTGATGCTGTTGATAAAACGTGCGTAAAGCATCAACTTGCTACTGTTAGAGCAATAAAATGACCAGGTAGTCTCATGTTTATTATAAACGTCGACAGAGAAATGCTGTATTACTGCAGTGTTTGTGTCCATGGTGTCAGTGACCAGACCATTACTACCTACTTGTGCGAAGTTATGTTTGAAACACTAAGTGCCAGCGTAGATGACGTGCAGTCCCACGACAGGACTGAAAAGGCCGTGAAAATAAAGAATTCAGAAGACAGAATTTTCGGGAAAAAAACTCCGCCGCGATTTGTCTGCCGTCGAGGACTGTTGCTCGTCGTAACAATATCGTTCAGCCCAGGGCTAAAGCGAAATTCTAGTGCAGTTTGTATTGAGCCCTACGTTGACGATGTTGTGCAAGTCGGACTAATCTCATTGATGATAACTTTAAATGCGAGACAATAGACGTGATAGGATTTGAGTTTTTAAATCATCAGCTATACTTCTATCCTTCTTTTTAAAATGATCTTTCCTACTAAATCTATTATTGGTCGTATTAAATATTGGTGAATTAAATTCCAGTAGCAGATCCAGAATTAGTTCGGAGACTGGGTAGGTTTCGTAAAATCTTTTTAGAAAAATTCAATATTAGATTTTCACCTTTGAATCCTCCACTAACTGACTGCCTCTTTATTTGATGCCTCGCAGTGTAGTTTAATAGCGTTCAATCTATGATACCTTATTTCAATTTCATAATAACATTAGACAAATGCAACATGTTTGCTTCCAGCAGAAATTCAACGCAGCATGCTTTTATGAACATTAATGATCAATCAAGATGATCTGAACCTCTACTCGAAGAAATTGTTCTAAACATATTTGTGCCTTGGTGAGCCACTTCTGTCTTAAGTTATTTATAATAGAATATAGTAATTTAAGTCAGTCAATGTTATTATTACTTGACCTATTCAAAACAGACAACCTATTAAACCCAAACTATGCACCGGTCAATACCGCACATGTTTATGTATCAACAAATCGTTCAAAACTTGGGCTCTGTCGCAAGATCGCCGCGGGCGCATTGGTTCATGCAGCATGTAACCTTTTGAACTGGCTTGTAACCTGCAGGCTGCAAGCGTGTGGTACGTTGGTACAGTGTTGGTCACCTTGTCAGTGGTATTTTATTAGTTATGTAGGAATAAGAGTGGGAGTGGCTTGCGTAATTAATGGGTAAGAAGATTTAGGAGACTTTAAATGATGAGGTGACGGCTGCCAGGGAAGAATGGAAGAGAAAAACAAGACAAGTAACTTGGGAACAAGGAAGGAAGAAGAAGAAGGTTAAGGAGACTGAGAAAGTGGGAACGTATTTGACAAAACTAAAACTATGCCTGTTAGTGGCAAGAAAAAAAATCAGGGATCACCAACACCACCAACAGAGATTTGATGAATTTTCGGAAACGGAAAAGAAAATGTTCGTAAACCAACTCCTTTGACCAACCAAGTTGATCTACCGATCTTACTTTCTATGGTACATAGAATTTATTTTACTTACTCCCAAAAGTTGTAGAAGAAACATTGTTTGTTATTGCGAGTTCTATCTTCTCTGAAAGGTTTTGTAACCACGAAAAATGCTTTAGTATATTTTTTAACCGACTTCAAAAAGGAGGAGGTTCTCAATTCGGTTGTATTTTTTTTATTTTTTTTATTTTTATTTTTTATGTTTGTTACCTCATATCTCCGCCATTTATGAACCGATTTGAAAAATTATTTTTTTGTTCGAAAGGGTATACTTCCCGATTGGTCCCATTTAAATTTTGTTAAGATTAGACCATGAACTTCAGAGATATGGAACGGAACTCCTCATCGGATCAAAGCAAAATTCTTAAATTACTAAAATTGCTTCGTTTATATTTGTTGTTGGGAACTGACTACTGGAAAAGAGGAGGGGGTGCGTGTCCCCCCTCCCCCCCTTTGGAATGTTTTCATTATATCGTGTAAGGTATCATTTGAAAGGACTTTTTATGCCCGACTACGTCAAAGCCAAAAAGAAGGGTTATGAAGGAGGGGGTTAAGATTAAGACACTAAAACGTATTTAATAAAAAATAAACCTTAAAAAAAGTAAAAACCGACTTCAAAGAAATACTAAAAGGAGTAAAATAATTACCATAATATAAAATTAACAGTTTCAGAAGTCGGTGCAACTCTACACTGAAGCAAATAGAAGCCACCGACTTCTGAAACTGTTAATTTTATATTATGGTAATTATTTTACTCCTTTTAGTATTTCTTTGAAGTCGGTTTTTACTTTTTTTAAGGTTTATTTTTCATAAAGCTATATTCATAAACAGAATTTATAGCTCTTTTGACAGACCATGAATTAGATTTACAAAGTGCCCAATAGCAACTATTGTGCGCAGGAGTCATAACATTTATTCCGATGTCAAAAATCGTATTAAATCTAGACTCTTGCGCCGTATATGGGTTATAATAACAGGATCTTCACTCTAATAACTTTCTACCGATACATCAAACGTGTTCTTAGTAAAACCGTCAAAGAACCGAACAATGTGACGGTAATATGCAAAAAAGTTTACAAGATATACTGCGACAGTCTAGGAAATGGTTGTACACGCGAGGTGAACGTGTGCGCGTGAGTTGTGTGTGTGAGTATCACGAACAGCTGATCGATAGTTACTATGTAGTGGAGAAAGATGGAAGTATGCACGGTTTGTTGTGTTTTGAATTGTTTACAATCTTTATTATCAGGATTTTTCTTTTGTGACGTAGTCTTTGCTGTCTTTTTCGACACAAGACGTTTATCAAGGCCATTGTGTTTTATAACATGTTTTTTTATGTGTAGGGTACGTAAATAAATGCTGTTACCTATCATAATGCACATTCATAGTATCATCGGGTCTGACACAGAATGTGCACTTCACAATATGTGCACTTGACGTAAAATGTGCATTTCGCAATATGTACACTTCTTGTAACACGCACTGTATATTCCTAACCACAAATTACAAAATTTGAACATTTTGCGAAGTGCCCATTTTACGAAGTGGTCAGTTTGCGAAGTGCCCTTAGTGAGAAGTGCACCTATTGCGAAATGCACATGTTGCGTCAAGTGCACATTTTGCGAAATGCACATTTTGCGAAATGCACATTTTGCGAAATGCACATTTTGCGAAATGCACATTTTGCGAAATGCACATTCTGTGTCAGACCCAAGTCTCAAGTTATAAACTTACTGTCATTCTTCTTATATAAACTACCTACCTTGTTGTTTTGTTTACGAGACATTTGCGTTGCTTGTATACCAATAAAGTGAATAAAAAGGGTTCTCCTAAAAATCAAATCCTATACAGATATTTGTATCCTACCGGGTGTTAAAAAACTAACTCTAAATCAAAAAATAATTTTATTTCATGTGAATGTAAAGTAATAAAAAATATGCGAATTTTGAAAAGTTTATCTACCAACGTTGTTCAATTTCCGATACCCTAAAAAATCCTTACATTTTTTTTAACAAGTTTATACAGAATCTCAGATTCTCATAAAAGGTAGCAAGTAACTTAACTATATTAGAGACTTCCGCCTGGACATGAACTGCCATGGCCGATCTGGAAGTCATTAAACAGACTTCGAACTCAGGTCGGTCGGAGCAAAGACAACATGTTTAGGTGGGGATTCAGTGATGGTACCGATTTGAGCTGTTTGTGCGGTACAACCCATACGATGGCCCATCTCACATCATGCCGTGCGTGCCCTAACAGCTGCACGCAGGAAGACTTAATGGCTGCCAATGACAACGCAGTCCAAGTGACCAAGTTTTGGGCCGCAATAATATAATTAAGTTTTAATTATTTTGCTATCGAAACATTAAGAAGAATTCTTGTATTATAAGTAACTTTCCCAAACTTGACCCAAACGGTCCGAAACTAGTCGGGCAATTGAAAAATGCACGTGAGCCGTAAACAATCATAAATAAGATCAATTCTCTTCAGCTGTAGAGCTGGCAACAAGTATTCCAGAAAGTTGGCAACATTGCGAACTTGTACAACGGTATCGACATATTTGGCACATTGACACAACTCCTTAGCGTCCTGCCTACGCGGTTCTTAGCATAGTTCAAGATAAATATTGATATTTTTTATTTGATATTAAGAAATGAACGTCGACGACGAATTGAGACTCGGAGAAACAGAAAAAAAGGCAACTGTAATGTAATATTTTAAACAATGAATGATAACCTTGAATTAGCAGATTAGATTTCTAAAAAGTATACGAAACAGAATCTACGACAGTTCACCTAATCTAGAATTCTAGATCAAGATAGATTTGGTACTAAGATTTACGAAAAATATATAGAAATGGTCATTTAAAAACATTAAGGAGCTCGTGGCTAATTAACAACCACGCGGATCACACGATATGCAAGGTTAAGCTACACTTGGCGCGGTCAGTCCGTGGATGGGTGCCCGTTCGTTACACATCTATCTAGACCCCTCTGTGCCTCGGAGAGCACGTTAAGCTGTCGGTCCCGGATTTCACACGAATACCTATGACAGTCGTTACAAGTATTCAAAAGCCCGGAAGTCTGACAACTGGTCGAACCTTAGGATATCGGCGTTGCCCAATAACTGGGTTGCGGAGACATCATAGCAGTCGCTTCGTGTAAAATACTGGTATTCAGCCACATCTGGGGGTCTACTCCCTAAGCTCGAAGTCCGTGGTTTCGGCCTTAGTTACGAGCGTTTCCTACTCCCTATCACCGGACATACGAATATTTCGGGGCCCGAACTAAGAATGAATGACAATACGATTTGACAGTTGTCCCTACTACCGATGTGTTTTTGCCCGTCCGAAAAGTTGAACTTGACACTTGTTTTGTTCACTTTTAAGTTTCGGGCTACTTTCGGACGGACGACTAACTTCGTTGACGGACTTAGGGAGTAGGCCCCCTGGTTAGAGTGGAAGCTGATCCCAACGTAGTTGAGAAAAGGCTAAGTTGAACGAAGTCTTTTAAAAACATTAACATTACCTCAGATTATAAAACAAAAGGCAGATAGACTGCACTGAACTATAATGTGAGGCACGTCTGTAGACATGTGTGCGTGACAGCACTATAAGAACACGTTGCCTCTTTGTGCGTGTACGGTTGCCATGATAATGACAAAATTCCCATAATATTTCATTATATTAAATGAACAATTTACTGTCTCCGAAAAATGCAGATAAGAGTTATACATATGTATATAAAGTGAATCTCTGCCATTGAGTCAGATTGTATTTTAATGCAAGTACCTACTTTAGAAATGTATTAATCTCAGATTACAGAATAGAAGATGATATATAGAAATATTTTGTGGATTTATGGCAGTCATTTAGTATAGTCGTGAATGGTTGTAATTATGTTTTTGATAGCTATATTTACTTTATGTTGGCAAATTGACTGACGCACATGATTATTATTAGAGACAGACAATACATTAAGTAGTTTTAGTTACGAAGACACATACAAACGGACAAACATACCTACAAACATACCAACCAAAAAACGAGATAAATAAAACACTATAATCGAAATAAATATTTTTGTAAATCGTTATTCCTGTATTCTTTACTTATTTCCTAACTTAGGGGGTAAATGTTTCAATATAAACAAGCAACACCGAATGATTTTTGTTAAGGTTTTGTGTTCCAAGATGTCACTAATAATAATCACGTAAAATAATATCCAAATAGATAAATAATCAATAAAACCTATGAAAAGATACTCCATCTTCTTTATTTTGTTTTTGGGAACAGTTTTTGCAATGTTTAAAAACGCAAGACGGCATTATTATCAAAAATATTAAAATTATCTATGACGTCCTAACAATGCGGCGCTTCGTGTCATACTGACTCGAGATTGTATTTGCTTTTGAATTTGTATTTGCTTTTTTGGCCGCACTCACGATGTTCCTGGCGGTCTATCTGCCTTTTGTTTTATAATCTGAGAACATTACTTTAAATGTCAAATATCAAAAATTATCGAACTTTCATGGCTTAAAACGATTTATAAACCATTAATAACCAAGTGAAATACTTTCAGATATTTATAATATATATTCAAACTCATTTGTCATGTAAAAATTACTTTTAAACGGATTTTAAGTGCTGAGATTTCATCATAATGGATACTTGACACTGCAAATTGAAAATGTGATGATATAAGAATCAATTGTTGGTATTTGTGGTTGCCTTATTGCACAGAATATCCGCTCTCTTCAAGACATGTTACATAAGTCTGTGTACAGATGGAGCATTGGATATCGGGTGGAGTCGAATTGATGTCTGTGTTTATTTATGTACCTCTGATTTGCCAATACTTTGTTTACAAAAAGCTATACGGGTAAGATTTAAGAATGCCTTATTTGTTTATTGATTTTATTTCTAATACGTATATACATTTTATTTCTTTATTGATTTTTGTAGTACCGATTAGGAAATAGGAAGATGACTGGTCGACAGTTCACGTAACCAGAGGGCTGGCTTGTTTTACCAAAGAACTAGCGTTGCCATACAACGTGGCAACGCTGCCAGCCTTCTGTGCACGCTTCCAGTCTATAGCGATGCGGAGGAATATTTTGATGCACTCTTTTTGTTTGTATCGGTAGTTTTAATCTTGGATATAATTTTTCTTCTCTTTTTAGTTACGGCTCATCTTCTGCGGAAGATGTCCGGCCCTTTGGAAGGCATACGGGTGACACAGGTCCAACGCGTAGAAGCCCCTTTGAGAACTTTAATCTAAAATGGGATGGGGCACCAACCGGCGACTATCCACGGCTTCACTATTGGTGTACAGTCATGGCCCGTCCCAGGTGAGTTCAAAACTATTGTGAAATATGGTAAACATAAACCTGGTCTATGGGAGGGGGTGTGAAATAGACTGTTTAACTTCTATTGCCGGAAGAAAACGGCGTCTGCCTTTCAAGTTTGAAATTGAATTGTGTTGGCAGACGGTGACTCGACAGCTCACTAGCTGGGCCCCCTGAAAAGCCGCCAGTACATAGGCATATTTTTTCTTTATTGTTACATTTATTCATTGTATTGTTTATTAAATAGAATGTCCTAATTTTGTTTCGGACTGATAATATTACTTGAGTTTCTTCATTTTTTTACAGTAGTACTTTAAAATTACTTAACCAAGCACTGGCAGGTTTTCTTTTTCTTTTTTTTTTCATATTTGTAACACAGCACTATCGAATTCTATTTTTTTATTGTTTTATATGGCATCTCCACCACCTACTACGACATTCATAAACATCTTCCAATTTCAAAATGCACCTATCATTTTAGATCTAACTTTCAATTTATTGAAAGTCATTTCTCCTTGATCATGAGCGACCACGGCCGCTGTCCGGTCTTCACTTGTGTCTTGCAACATAGTGAGAGGTCACAGCATCAGACAGATCGTTGCTCGCTTTCAAATGCTGGCTTTGTGCCTGGTTCAGACTCGTTTAGTACTTGAACTTGTATTGGGAGTGTTAAAGGTATACGAAAGTGCAAGTAACTCGATGATTGGAGATAGTATTGTATTGTGTATAGACTTCTTTTACTTTCCTGGTTTTGCCTAATTCATTACTATCGAAACCTAGACTGGTTTTAAAAACTTAATTTACTACGAGCATTTGACACAGCAAAAAGTAAAATCACTACATAGTATAAAACAAAGTCGCTTCCCGCTGTCTGTCCCTATGAATGCTTAGATCTTTAAAACTACGCAACGCATTTTTATGCAGTTTTTTTTAATAGATAGAGTGATTCAAGAGAAAGGTTTTAAGCTATAAAACGTACACGTGCGAAGCCGGGGCGGGTCGCTAGTCTGATATAAATTCTAAAGGGAAATTTTCTCAAAACTCTTTCCAATTAGTTCCGTATTTAATACAAGCAAATGACAAAGTATTGTATGAACACGCCATTAGCCACAAGCCACAAGTATCCTATTGTATCACTGAAAAAAAAGCTTATTACAAACCAGTTAGCGATTATGTAAACTTTTAGTGATGCACAGCATTTACGAACTATAGAGGTGGGCAAAAAGCGGTAACGTTACACGTAACAGGCAAAATAACAGGTAAATAGCAGGTGAAATGTAACGCGTTATTGAGTAACGGTTACGGAGGACAGTGATTCGATCGTCACGGTTTGTTCTCGTTGCATCATATATAATTAGATTATGAGGTGATCGGTATGCAGTTGCCTACTGATCATTTTTACGACGCGGTGGATTATCCAGTGGAGATAGCTAGTTATTGTAATGTTTTGCGGTTTCCGTAAGTGTAGGTATGGTGACCCTAACTAGAACAAAACTGTCACATCTCTTTCTTTATAATTCAAAATTAGAACACATACATACAAAACAGTTCCATTTTTTAAAAGAGGACTGTTCCCTATTATATTGTGGCCTGTTATAGACTGAATAGAATAGCAGATAAGCAAAAATCTATTATTTATTTTTAGCAAATAATTTTCCCATCTCCCTACTTCTAATTCGCATATTCTGCGATTCGGTTCGCTGAAAGAAAATATAGAACAAAAAAACTAACTTTGTGCTAAAATTTACCTGAAAAAAGCACTGTTAACATCATTGTGGCAATCTAACTTTCAAATAAGTTTATACGTACTTATATAGAGGACTTATATAGAGGTACTTATGTAAAGGTACGGCTTGAATGAACTTAGAGGCAGAACGTAAAAATATTTTGGCTTAACACAGAAGAGATGTTTTATTTTTTTAAATTATGAAATGTTATTTGTTTGACTTTTTATTCCGGAAAACTCTCAGAACTTTTCAGGCGAGTTTCACACGGGCACTGCTAGCTATAAATTAGTAGTGTGACGTCATAGTAGGCTCGGACGAAACAAACCAGTGGCCTGACATTTCCTTCGGGTTACATGAGGTTAATTGTAAGTAATCTAAGCTTTTAATATTAAATACTATGGATAACATCGTATCTTATCCTATTTATATAAGTTGTAATACTTGTAATTAGAGAGATAAAACATTAAGCGAAGAGAACGACACACTCTTTATAAATTTAAATTCCTCATGAATTTCGCGAGGAATCTTTTTTTTTTTTTTTTTTTTTTTTCTATTGGACTGCTGTAGGTCGTCCTAGGGGACGGTTTCTACGTAACCGGGCAGTTATTGGCGAGACCTGAAGGGTCTCCAGCCAATGGGGGGGAAGTAAAATACTTAACCTAAGCTAACTACTTGTACTACACTAACATCATGACTACCTGCAACAACAGCACTAAGGGCGACCCCTAGTGGGACTCGGACCTCGGCTTAGGGCGTTGCTGGCGTGGACATAGGGGGGGGAGACAGCTTGATGAGGGCTGAATTATCGGTGTGACTGCGGAGTCTGAAGAGACGACCGGCTCTACGACGGGAGAGCTCGGTGGATCGTGACTGCGAGGAATCATACGAACAATAGGTACTTATTTCAAAAGTAGGTATTCCAAACTATAACATCGGAACCTTTTCCGATTAAACAAAAAAAATTCAGCTCTTTTTAATAATTGAGTTAGTAATTCAGAAGCGTTTTTATCACTTTAGTAACATTTTCACCTCTTGCAACACTAATTAATTACAATTTAAGTTCACGGCCAATTTTTCGCCATTTTACAGAAACATTATGTTTGCGAAATTTTGAATTTTTGTTTAGTAATTAGAGAACGGGTGTTTAATAAGTAAATCACAATAAATAAAAATATTACCTACTGAAAGCGGAAAATCGAAAAAAAACATCGTAATTCATCAAAGGACATGGCGTGTAACCAACGTCATCATAAAAAAAAAAACAATAAAAACCACGCAAGCTTTTTTCGAACGTGACAACACTGAATCGGAACTGTCACCGAGAAAACAAATCATAGCGGGGAATAGCGGTAAATCCGAATGATTCGCAATACAATGCCGGTTGCGCAACACAGCTATTTACTACAGACTTGTTATAACTTGCATTGGAATTGCAACACATCGTTGTGCACATCTGCGATGCCCACGCTGGTCGCTCAACCGAGAACGGTTGCACAACAAGTACGTAAAAAATGTATACATTAATTCATGTCGCTATTGTTTAATAATATTTCTTCAATCAATATTTTGTTTCATAACTGTCACACGCAAAGCACGGTTTTTGGTCAAATAAAGTTCATACACATTTTAATTTA
Organism: Amphipyra tragopoginis; assembly: GCA_905220435.1. Lineage (NCBI taxonomy): Eukaryota > Metazoa > Arthropoda > Insecta > Lepidoptera > Noctuidae > Amphipyra > Amphipyra tragopoginis. Next base: position 12,844,728 of record HG992011.1, read on the forward strand.
TGTTCTTTATTCGTATTGAAATTGACGCGGTTTTTTTGTTTTTGTAAAATATTTTCATGAAAGTAACTGATTGATAAAATCTTTTTTTTATCGTTCTATAATTTACACACTCTCCTGTCACGCCTGATCATATCTTTATCTTAAAATATAAAGTAATTTTTAAACATCAAAATATGCAAATCATTCCACAGAACACGCAAAAAAAAACAGAAGCTTTTAAACTCATACAATGTAAAACAAAAAATACATGTTTTACCAAACATGACCTTAAGTTCGCTGGGGCTTTGTACTCTAAAGTGACTTATTCATGTAAGACAGGCATGCATAACCGTATTCATAGGAGTATTCCTACAATGACTATGTAAATGTAAAGTACTGGGTCTTGACTTTAAAGATAACATCGCACAAACTTGCTTTGTGTAATTCTTTCACTTAAGTGTTTATTCCGGTCCGTTCAGGGTCTGCTTGGCCATAATATAAATATATATACTACATTTTCTTTTGATTTATGAGGCTACAAGATTTCGTAGCAAAATTGTGGCAAAAAGATTGATACCTAAAGATTTTTGGAATATTCCGATCTGTCCCCTCGTTGGTAACAGGGGAACAGATCGAAACTTTTTATTTCTATTTGTCCCCCTAAAGAACAGCAGGGGATAGACCAGAAATAATTCGTTCGATCTGTCCGTTCGTCTTGATGACAGGGGAACAGATCGATTTTTTAAGGGGACAGATCAGCGGGACAGATCGGAATATTCCAGATTTTTGTCACACAGAAAAAAGCTTCTACACCCGATTGGGGTAAATTATATCAACTTAGAATAGTTCTTCTTTTTCTTGTCTCTCTTCCCGTCGACAGCGTTTCGGAGTAATATTCTGATGCACTCTTTTAGTTTGGATAGGTAATTTTAATCTAGGATTTTTTTTTTCTTTGTTTTTACTTTAGATTTACATTGTACTAGCGGTTGCTCGCGGCTTCGCCCGCGTGGATGTCGTATATCTCGTCCTCCACGTTTTTCGAAATAAAAGTATGTCCTTCTCCGGGTTTCAGAGTATCTCTGTACCAAATTTCATCAAAATCGGTTCAGTAGTTTAGTTGTGAAGAAGTCACAAACTTTCGCATGAATAAGGATTAATAATAATTTAGGTTCCTTGTGTTTTGTCTAATGTTATAATAAAGGTAATGGAGTAAAGGAATAGTAAATAATTTGCAATAGTGAGACATCATCTATACAGCTTTGAGGATATATTCAGTACATACAAAAAGGCAAAACAAACAATCGCTTTGGGGCTTCTTTGCAATTGGACAAAAAACATCATATTTCTTAATAATTGATTATGTTGAATTTCCGACGTAAAAAATGACATTGTACTCCTATTTGTCCAATTAACATTTAAAATATATAATAAAGGCAAAGGTCACAAGATCGGAAGTAGGGCCGGTTGCGTCACTAGTGGCCAACTTTCGTCTTCGAGCGTGCGCCCGCGCAACCAACGTTACACTTATTGAGATACCGTGTAGTTGAAATCGTGAGTGAATGATATCGTTGTGAAGTGGTCATGTGTGGATATTATTGCAGCTATTTTTCTTTGCGAATAAAATTCTTTGGAATTACAAGGATATTTTTTTAGTCTCTGAACATAGAGCTGTTTTCCTTCTTTGCCTATAGGCGTCACAAGAGATAACATTTTTTTTTCATTTTTATTTCTTCCTGTATTTACTTCGCCGAGGCAGTCGACGCAGTGGTGCCAACCGGGCGTCTGCTCCCAGCCTATGCGACACAGGTACTTCCCGAAACATCCATGTCCCGAGAGTACCTGCATCAGCCGGAAGCTGAGGGCGCCATGACGCCTCTCCAGCCACTCCTCCATGACGGGTCTTACCGCCGCTATTGCGGCGTGCCCTGTCACAAGAAATAACTAAGGGATTATACCTAATGGTCGTCCATTACTTTGACTGTACCCGAATTCGGGCAATATCGTAGGCATCATATTCGGGTAGACGACCAAGTGTAATTGCATCTTAACTTATGAGAAGTGATACTTACCTGTAAAACATTTTCCTTTTCAAAAGACTTGTTCCGTTTGTTGTTATCACAGAAAAGTCTTGGAACGATAAAACACTATTAAAATTTGTATGACCTACTTTTGGCCAAAAAAGCTACCTTTTTAATCTCGAAGTTCGGACTAAACGAAAGGCAAAGTGGTTACAAATGCGTTCAAAATCTTTTCACAGATAGCCTAATCGTTTTCATGCTAACCAAAGTATATTATGCAATAAAATTCGTGCAGTAACCCACTTTGCAGTCACGAGTATAAACAGACAAACATAATTGACATTTAATGTAGCCGGAAGTTATACAAAATGCCCGGGGAATGCCATTTTTGTCCGGTAAATGTTGTAAATGTAAAATTACACTTGCGATCAATGAATCAGGGTCAGCAACATAAAGCTTAATATCTCGAAAACTGAGAATGCTAGCTCCTTCTTCTTTCGTGTCAGCACAAGCTATACGAAAATAGCTCATGCTGTGGTGAAAAGATTAGCCAGTCAGCAAGATTGGTAACGGGGCTGACTGCCCAGGGTGCGCCGGACGTACTTAAGTATCGTCACTCCTAGAGGCTCTTTTCATGCACCCCAAAATGATTGATTATTCAAATAAAAAGTATTTTATCGACTATTTAAGAAATTTTATTTGAGTAGTATTAAATAGTCTATAAAATACTTTTTATTTGAATAATCTGTCATTCTTAGTTTCCAAGATATTAAGGTTTAATTTGGTGACCCAGTTTCATTGCTCCCAACTGTAGCTAGTTATACAACTTTAAGGTTCTGTAAAGTTGTTATATATTAAAATTGTAGTGACCTTTACACGACATGTTATTACTCTGAATTTGTTCGTAATCTTGTAATAATGTGGAATTGTAATCAAACTGAATAAAATAAAGTACTGATATAATCTGCGCCACTGTTTGTACCTGTTTGTAATTTACTATACTTAAAATGTAAAATTCGACACTAACTTTTTGGAAGAAAATATGTATGAAGTAACTAACGATACATTAAGTAATTATTAATAATCTTAGAACTTAATTTCATCATTATCATCTCCCTGCCCTTGTCAACGGCGTGCCTCTAGGTGGAGTCGACACAACATGCATGTATTCCTCTTCCATTCTCCTCTATCAGCCGTCGTCCCAGTCTCCTTTCTTAGCCACATCATTCTTCACACAATCTTTGAACTTCATTTAATATGATCTTATTGTAATGATGCCTCTTTCTATTGCTCACTCCGTAACCAAAATGTTCCTAACAATGTGACACCAAAAAGCAATGCAACATTTAAACGGCACAAATCGATTACGTATAGCAAATTGATTAATGAAATCTCTCATAATAATCAAATCATTAGTAATAATTAAGAAACCGCTGCCTGTCGTCAAGCTAAAAGATTTATGAAACTACTCGAACAGTAATATTAAATGAAAGACGATTATTTTAATTGATTTGATTCGGTTTTGTTTTAATATATTAAAACTATGAGTTGAAACTCGATTGAATACAGATAATTCTGACTTGTTAATGAGTTAAGATTTGGAAGCTGTAAGCATAACAGCATGCGTAACACGACCACCGTAGACAAGGGTTTTGTCGACTGGCAAATAGACAAAATGACATATTGCCATTGTGCGTGTCATTTTGTCGACAAGAAAGCCGGCAAGAATCTTTATAAACATCTATGGAGTTTCTTGCCGGCTCTTATCCATAGGTCCTACTGATTGGAACCATGCACCTAGTGTTGACCTTTCGCTCTTTAATATTGTAACAATACCCGATTGTACATACATGAAAAATATTTTAAAAGAGTATTCACGGAGTTACTTGCCAGCTCTTCTCCAAGACCTACTTTTTGGAACCGTGCAACTAAATTATCGAGACGTTTCCTAAGTGCATGTACTGTGCCTATTCTAAATAAAAAATGTTGAATTTGAATTTCGAAAGCACCTGTAATCTGGTAATTGAGAAACTTTTGAATTTGAACTAATAACGCTTGGCAAATCATTGGAATCAGCCTTTATCGCTTCTAATAAAACTCATTGAAATACTTGTCTTTGCTAGGCCACAAACTTTAACAACAATTTTAAGGTCCCATATTTTTTCTATCGCGGATGTTGGAATTAACCTTAAAAATCTAGTCTTAAAAACATTTGAGTACAAATTAATAGTAAGGTATTGGTCATTATTTTTCTTAATTGGACGTATCATGTCACCAACCATACTCGTATCACAGCAATAACTTCTTTGTACGCCCATTGGCATTAATAAAACACAATTTTAAATTGTTATGTTAATATTATATTTAACTTACGTTACGCGAAAACGTCATAACATGGTTATTCAGTAATCGTAAACTCTTATTTATATCATAAAACTCTGATGTAAGATAACCACTCGAATTTTCTTTTATTTTATTGATTTCTAAACACAACAATTGAGCTCCATTTTTTATGTTAAGGTATATTTAAAAATTGTAGATAAAAAGTTTAGTATCTATATCAGAAGAATCAGAATCACAAGCCCTTCTAACAATGATTCATCTTATCGTATCTTATGAGCCTTTTGTGTTTCACTGCAGGGTTTGCCCTTAAGGCCTTTGGGCCTTCCTTCCTTTTTCCATTTTTCCCGATCTTTTGTAATCTAAGGCCAACCCTTTAAATAGAAATCTAGGCCATCCCGCCATCTCCAATGACAATGATTTTAATTCTAAAGAATCACTTAGTCGATTTTTGCAGCACGTAAAATAATAAGAGATTTTATTGCTAGCTCAAAACAACACACTATCGCAGAACATAAGTCTGCTTCCATATTAATTAAAATAACGTCACTGCAGTTAAAAACCGTTCCTATACATGTTAATATGACTATACAAGCCAACAAGGAAGTGACCAGACTGATTCATGGCAACATTATCGAAATTGCCGTTTTTTCGCACAACGACAATATACGACCAATCTTATTTTATTAATGTGTGCGATTTGACCATTGCGAATTGCCGTAAAAAAGATAATAATATTGTTTAGGAGTTATGACATAATAATATTCTATTCTAAAATTGAAAATATTTTGTTGTGTTTTTTTTTAGATTTGGCGCTGTTTTGATCATAGAGACGAGACTTAAAAGCTGTTTTTTTGTCAACAAATTAATATTAACCTTTTCGACTCCATTTGACTAAATTAAATTGTACACATAAAAATCCCGAAGTCAGGATTAAATTGTAAAATAATACAACGAAAAGGTACTTTTATGAAATTGATACTAAACCGACCACTAACATGATTTTTTTATAGTAAAATAAGTATGTATTTTCATGTAATAAATAACAAAACAAAAATCCAGATGCATAACGAAATGATAGTTAAATGAAAACAAACCACAATAAAGAATGATAATGTCAATGTGTATACTTCAATATCTACAATTTAATAAGTCCCGCTACGGGTTACCACGGTACATTGTACTAACAAAATATAAGGTACAAATATATTCTAAGAGACAGATTATGCATATACAGAAGTGCGAAAACCAACACATCTCTATATTTGTGGTAAACCGTTAAGTACAGCCAAAGAAAACACTGGACGAGTGAAGAAATTACTAATATTGACTTATGTTAATTTACGTAATGACTAATAGGTAAATACTTGTATGACTTCTACTTCTATATTATAGATAAGTTTAATACGTTTAGGCTCAAAATGTCCCTTTCCCAAAATGTCCCCTGGTACCGAATGTTTTAGTTTTGTGCTATTCATTAACAGCCTCATTGGAGTGCATTAAAAGAACCACGATACAACGGTACGAATCAAGATACAACAGTACGTCCGGCGCACCCTGGGCAGTCAGCCCCACTATTAACCTTGCTGACTGGCAAATCTTTTCACTACGGCATGAATTATTACCGCACAACTCGTGCCAACACGATAGAATAACAAAACATAACCTCACTATCCGACTCTTCTCTAATTTAACTTCTGCTAAACTGATTTTCATATGACAGTAAATCATCCATATAAACATCTCAACTACCAATTGGAGGAAGCCGCGAGTAAAATCTAATTTTGAAATAAAATGGCACCTCCTTCATCATTTTTAAATATTAGGCGAAAAGGTGAGGAGGTTCTATTGAATGTCTACTCTTGATAAATTGATAATCTTCTACAATCATTCTTATGATATTCACGGAAACACTCATAAATCCGGATGCATATCTCACTTTGTGGAAGGAAGGAATAATTTACATTTACAATCACTTAAGGAAACTTTTCTGCACTTCAACTCTTAAGAATCCTTTGTTTGTGGATGCTATTAGATCTACATTAACCAGTGACAGACTTATTTATGCAGGACCCGCAAATAGCATAAAATCAATTTACAGAGACCAATTTACGGAAATCATCCAAATTACAAATATTAAATCAATTATGACCGAATGAATCCCATCTCCACAGTAATTTATTACCTTCTTAATTTATTTACCTTCCTCTCTTCTTACTCCATACATATTTTTTTATGTTTTGCTAGCACTTGAACAACTACAAGTTTTTACTTTACACGCGCGCATACGCTTATGAAAATAATACCGACCGTTAGAGCACTTATTTAGAAATAAGTCACTTGACATGGATTTTTCCTGTACTTGAGTGCAACGGTTTTGATGATCATTAGTTTGTTTTATAACTTGAAATTCAATATAAAAAATATATACATGCAAACGTATACATACACATACTCTACGTACGCGTATACTTGGTGTAGTATCCACTCAATAAATCTCAAGCGTCATTGATTATTTATGATGCATGAATAGTAGGGGTTTAGGGGAGTTCCTCTGCATCTTTGCTACATAGATTCGTGTGCTCCATTTTAGTCCCTGTCTGCCCTTACCATCAGGTGCAATTAGGGTTAAACACGACCAAGTTACAGAATTGTAAATAAAAAGAGATAGATAGATATTTGTCTTGTCCGTCCCGAAGGCAGATTGCTCTCTATCTTGTCTTAGAACATGCCACAAATATGAATAAACTCCTAAAGGATTCATATCAGGAATATGATCCATAGCATCCCCTAGTGTCTCTAAAACATATTGCTATCATGATGGCATAACATCCCAAGATCTGTTGTTGATGACGTCAGTGAAAGAGGTATAAGCCGCGTATTCATTAGGCGACAAATGTCCCACGTGTCGCCAGCGATATCTAGTGCAGCCAGTGTCTGTCTGGTGACTAATCATAGCACGAAATTGTCGCAGTAACATATGTCAAACAATTTTGCCAGATATATAGCTGGCCACACGTGTAGTCGAACATTTGTCGCCTGATGCATATGCGCGGCTTTATTTGATTGTATTTTTTTCATTTCCATATAATTTATCATACAATTTGTTCCACCTAGTATTCAAAGAAACTAACGTGAAAATATGCAGACAGTTGTTACACTCTTTTGCTCTACTTAGTCCCTATGTTTAATACTTCAATTGTTATCCTTTCCCGTTATAGTCCAAGAGCTGACAATATTAGGGACTCACGACACGTGTACATACATACATTATGTTGACGACTGAACTCAGGTCGATGGCCTAAGTACAGTTATCTTGCGTCTGTAATGTCCTTACGGGATGTCAGTATATATGTCATTTTATTTACATTTTGTTTAACTCTGTCAATGGTTAATTTTATATTTGACTGTGAGTTGGAAAGTTCATTCATTTATTGATTGACTTCTTTATTGTTTATTAAGTTTATTTTTATTTTGAGAACATCATTTTAATTAAAATAGTGTCCATCAAACTTTTAAAAAATGTCCTGTATTGTGTCTATATTCAGCTATGCTTGAAAGAAATCTTTAAGCATTGTTTATCAATCGTAATATCAGTTCCTCAATTATTCCTAATAGCGATTTTCTAACCGAAGTAACCTTTATAGAAACCAGAATTTAGGAGAATGATGATAATGGAATTAATATATTTTAAGTATCCTTCAAGTTATTATTTACTAATATATTACGAAGGCAGCTCTTGACTTTTATTAATAGTAACAGTAGAAATAACTTATTTGATACAATCTATTTGGCAACCTCATATCGCTTTGTCAATATCAAAAACCATTACCATAGATCAGATTAGAACGGGCGACATTAAAAATTAAATTGAAGAACATTACAAGACAAAATTGCACCAATCATTCTCCAACATTAAAAACCTTTCTAGTCTACGCTGAGTATCAAAATAATATACATTTCCGTGATTTACATAACACATCTAGATCTTCTCTAAACCTATTTTGCAAGACTACACGAAATACAGGGAGTTACACACAGCAAATCAAGTCAATTCTTTTGACGACATACTATTACGTAAAAGTTACTAAAAAATGATCAACAATTTCCCACAGTCACCTTAATAGCGAACATAGAGCAAATAAATGTACAGACAGGTCAAACTACCGTGTCAGGGGGTCGAGCATACGGCGAAAGCATTACAACATCGATTATAGCTTTTAAGAAGCGTCTGATTGCAAAATATACACTTAAAGGTTAGATGTTATGTAATGTCTGCATGTGCATAGGTCTATGGTCTCGGTTAGGTAATATTAGTGCATTCTCGTTAACATCTTAGTATTTATATTGTCACTGTGTAGTATGATCTTTATTAGTTGAAAGGTCGTCGTTAGAAATGTGTTGTTTTCGCTCGCAGAGCGCTTCTACGAGTACTAGTGGAGAGTTTCATAACTGTATTAGCTCATCACTAATAGAATATAGATTTGTTAATGCCCGGTTCCTATGAACAAAAACGAATCGTTTTGCTTACCATTGGGGTAGCATTTTTTATTGCCAAACTGGATCCCAATTCTACTAAACACACTAACAAACTTTCTACAGAAACGTTTATCAATTGCAACTGAATCGTTTTTTCAGACAGTTTTTTTTTTACAAAAACAATCAAATTGTTTGACAACAAAAACAAAACCAAACATTTTGACAGTTTTCGTAAACGAAAACTGCCTGAATGAACGATTCAATTGCAATTGATAAAAGTTTCTGTTAGTAGAATTGGGCCCCAGAAATCACACAGAGAGCCGTTCGTCAGCTGCGCTTGCGCACCGCTAGACCAATGAGAGAGTTTGTTGTTGCCGTAATTGAAAATTAATTGAAATAACAAAATACTTAGTATTACATTTTACCTGCGAGCTACATTTATACGTGACGCAATACTGGAATGATTCTAATAAGACTTTCACTTCTAGATAGACTCATAATCAGAACATTTAGGAAGTAAACTACTGTTTACTCTAACTATCATGCCTTTATTATAATAATTATTTACACTGTCATTAGGGTTGCCAAATAGGAGGAATGAAATTCGCAATAAAATTGCACGTATTTTTCTGAAAAACGTTGCAATCCACAAGTTGGAGTTACTTAATAAGGAGTTATATGACGAAAAAGGTCACATGATTCAAATTTACCATGCAGGCTACTGGTAAGTAGGTATAAGTAAGACAGTTGTACACTAGAGTTTGCCCTCAAACCTACTTATTATCAATCTGTCTCTATCACTCAAAGGTTTGCTGGTAGAAAACTCACTTTTGAGTTAAGCTCGCCTTTGTACATGACTTCACTAAATTGTAATTTTATAATATAATTTTCTTGTGTACAATAAGAATAAGAATGACTTACAAAAGTTGTACATTGTTGAACATTACTTTTTTATATGCTCACTCTTATTTAGAACTTCCTCCTTTTTGAAGAAGTCTGTTGAAAATAGGGAATGATTCCCTTTTACATGACGTAAGTGTACAAAGTACAACCTAACACCTCTGTCTACCCCTTCAGGGCATTTTTTAGACATTGTACCTACTATGTACATATCGTATCATTTCGTACGTATTTACGAAATATGCGGGCGTTTATTGCCTATCTTATAATACAACGGTAACTTATTACATCGATTTGTTTGTGAAAACTGTTGAACCAAATCGTATTACTATGAAGCTATTTCAATTGAAATATTTTTTACTTTTTTTTAGCAACTTATAACCGGGGGAAGAGGAATATGTTGACTCTTGCAACCAGTCGAGAAATCATCACATTAAAGTAGACAAGACGTTAACGTTTTCAAACAATACAGCCTCGCTAATAAATCATAATAAAGCAACTTTTCTTGACAATAACGCACTAAAACGTTACTCAGGATTGGTCAACCATTGCAGTCGTGGTACGTTCACTTCCAAATGCTAGGTTTTGCAACGACAAAAAAATATCTCCCATACAATCACTTTGTTAATGTTTACTAAATTAACTGACATTTGTAAATGTTTGAGAATAACGCCACTTGATGTGTGAAGATGATGACATTCTTTTTTTATCCTTTTTCAGTTTTTTTTTTTTTTTATTCTTTACAGCCAAACTGTCAGTCGAGTCTGTCCCGTGATTGGGTTTTGAAAACGACTTCTTTTTGCATGTTTTTTTTAGGTAAAATTTCATTGAGCGAACTAAAATCGATGATTACAAAATATTCGACACTTCTGCTTACTGAAATGTTGTGGTGATGATAATCATAATATCATCACCACAAAATTTCAGTAAGTATATGTATTATAGGGGGCCTACTCCCTAAGTCCGTCAACAAAGTTAGTCGCCCGTCCGAAAGTAGCCCGAAACGTAGGAGTGAACAAAACAAGTGTCAAGTTCAAATTTTCGGACGGGCAAAAACACATCGGTAGTAGGGACAACTGTCAAATCGTGTTGTCATTCATTCTCAGTTCGAACCCCGAAATAATCGTATGTCCGTAGGTGATAGGGAGTAGGAAACGCTCGTAACTAAGGCCGAAACCACGGACTTCGTGCTTAGGGAGTAAACCCCCTGAGCCGCTTGTTAAGCAGCGGGTTGCGGGTTCAAACCCAGGCTAGTACCAATGTGACTTTTTCAATGTCATATGTACTTTCTTAGTTAATCTAAGACGCCACTGACATACGGTGAAGGAAAACATCGTGAGGAAACCTGGACTTTATGGTTTGAAATCGCCAACTAGCAGTGAGCAAGCTTGGTGATCTATACTTGTCCCTTCTCTGTATGAGAAAAGGCATTTGCCCTGCTGTGGGACAGTTACAGACTGTTTTATTTATTACTAGCTTCTGCCCGCGACTTCGTACGCGGATCCTGTTGCTTATGCCAGCGACAACGGGGTCGTCAAAATCGAAGATCTGAAACGTCTGATGTTGAATTCTAAGAGCCCAGGGACGGGAAAATAACGGGATGCGCGAGACGATTCGAGACGTTCCAGATCTTTAATTTTTGTAAGTCAACAGGAAATGCCCATCAGACTAAACAACTTTTGCTAAGACGTCATTCCTATATATGTTATGGTGTCGCTGGGCTTTGGAGTTCCACAACAGGTGTCCAGGTCTTCAAAGAACAACGGCAAACTCCCAAACAAACTATTGTTAAAATAATCTTTTGCGTCTGCTATTGAAACATATGTAAAATTATAGAGCTTGAATTCCTGAACAGATTTGTCTTCAGGCTTACTATTAAAGAGACTCTCGAATTCAAGATATTCTAGTTTGAAGTTTTGCTTAACTAGAAATAGAAAGAACAATGGCGAACTTTGATACATCATTTTATCTATATAAATAAATTGTCACGTCTTCGTGTCATCGTAGGCTTTGTGTATTCGCAATTATTTTTTTTATTCTTAATGAACTGAGCCATTTCTGATGAAATGAGCGATTCGCCACTTATCGCTAGGATTTGAGAAATTAGCTCATAAACTCATAAAGTAGGTGTATTTAGGTTAGAATATTTGTGATTATACGAAACAAATTATATTTTTTATTAAATAGGTAATTTCATTCTATCTTTCATCAGTGCAACAGATCTCTCTATTATAAATCCCATGAATATCACTTTGATAGTCTAGCCGCCTAGCATTATGCCTGATGCCCTAACCAAAAAAACATCATTCTAAAATGTTGTGAATTCAATGAAACCCATATAAACACCCGAGTCTATGCAATAATTTGTGAGCACATCCCTCGGTTATAGTTTTGTATGAACATAGGAGTACAAGTTTAGTAAAAAATCAAGAATCTACTTTGTAAGATGTAGGGTATAAACATGGTATAAATAAAAGATTTCATGTTATTATATTTATTTGTCTTTTGCTCTTCTTAATGAGTAACACAACAATTCTGCTGGTGCTGCTTTATTTCTTTGATGCCTTGGTTCCTTTGTAACACACCAATGTCATGACAATGAACATTTTATTATAGTAAGTTACTTCCTCCATGATGACACGTACCATGATTTTATTCTCCCTCTTACTAAAGAAGTATTTCCACTCCCTCTGAGACTATACCTACTCAGAGAAATTCACGTGGTCAATCACTACACAGAAAAATCCACAAAATCCATGCGCCACTTTTCACTTCTCAACTCCAAATCGAGGAGTGAACTCGTAGTCCGTTAATGAGTAGTACAACTTAACGTTAACGCAACGTAGAAGTTTTAAATATTTGTCAGAAACCGTAGCACTATCACCGAATATAATATATAATTATAATAATTATGTCCAACGACAAATCGTAGCTGTGTAGGCAGTAAAGTTAGGCCCCTTGCTGACAACACTGTTTTTAGGGCCGTGGCTACCGGCTACGCACAGTTTCAAACCGTAGTAAAACTGGATGTCGGATATGTATAGGACAGTATGGAGCTATTTTGACGACACCGTTGCTAACGATGGCCCAGCTTGCCGCCGTGATCGGTTACGACGTGGCTACCCTGTGCTTAAACTGGTACGGTGGCCTATGTGCACTCCTTGCAGAGGCCGGTTGTGCGCACGGCGCATCCTATACTATAAATGGCACTTAACCCGGCTAGCTAGCGGGTACAAACCATAACGTCTACGAGTTTGGCCGGGGTTTACCCGGCGCCTCGATCTCGTCTACTAGGGGCTTAATAATATACTGATATTTGACAACTCTAGGATTGACAGTGACAGTTTTTGAAAGAAAGCATTGTCATGTCTGTGTTGCTATACTTATTTTTTCATATACTTCTATTAGGTAAACAGGATTATAGAAAATCTATTTCTTTCCTAATATACGCCAAGCTTTGCTGTCTTTATTTTGGTATTTGTTTCACGAATTATTGAACAATAATTCAGTCATCATAATAAAACATCTTATAAAATAATTAAGCATTAAATGTATTAACATAGCTGGTAAAAAATCTTCGAAATTAATTATAAGGGCATCTCTCAAAGTGTTGCAAAATTAAAGAAGCATGGAGAACAAATAAAAATTATTCGAATTAACGGGAATATCAGTAAAACTTTGAAATGTAATATAATTTTTTCAGAGAGTTCGTTTTTAAATGTTAAAGCTACAAGAATATCTAGAAAAAAATTAGGCTTTTTTTAATATACCTCTTACCATTAGACGCTTATTTAAATTTCAGCAATGATTTTGCCATTGTTCTTTATTCTCACAGTAGAAAATGCCCTTCTTGGGAATAATTTTTGCTATGGCACCATTTTTATATCTCTTATACTTTAGCTGGTCCACATCCGATTCTTCAGATGATATCGAAATTCTGTTCAGAGAATGCCGAAGTCGATCAGAATTCAAACGTTCGTTGCGCTCTTTTTCTGTCTCTTCATGCCGTACTCCAGCAATTCTTTCTCTCTTACTTTCTAACCGATTATGAATATTTTGTTGTGTGCGTGTTCGGGACAATGTAGGATAATCTCGATCAGCACTTAGTCGCGCATCACGTTCATCACTCGTTTCAAAAGACCTGTTAGTAGATGTACGAATACGCTGAGAACTCAAGCGTGATTCTGTATCGGTAAACGTTTCCGATTCGCGAGACAATGCATGTCGTTCACGATCATCAGACAGTCGCGCATCACGTTCCGCATTAGTCTCTAGAGACCTAGAAGCAGATGCGTAGATACGCTGAGAACTCAAGCGCAATTCTCTATCCGTGAACGTCTCCGACTCGCGAGACAATGCGTGACGTTCACGATCAGCGGTCAGTCGCGCATCACGTTCCCCACTTGTCTCTAGACACCTAGAAGTCAATGAGTAGATACGCTTGGAACTCAAGCGCAATTCTCTAACCGTGAACGTTTCCGATTCGCGAGACAATGCGTGACGTTCACGATCAGTGGTCAGTCGCGCATCACGTTTCCCACTTGTCTCGAAGTCGATGCGTAGATACTCTTGGAACTTAAGCGTAATTCTCTATCCGTGAACGTCTCCGATTCGCGAGACAATGCGTGACGTTCACGATCAGCGGTCAGTCGCGCATCACGCCCCGCACTTGTCTCTAGAGACCTAGAAGTCGATGCGTAGATACGCTGAGAACTCAAGCGCAATTCTCTATCCGTGAACGTCTCCGATTCGCGAGACAATGCGTGACGTTCACGATCAGCGGTCAGTCGCGCATCACGTTCACCACTTGTCTCTAGAGACCTAGAAGTCGATGCGTAGATATGCTTGGAACTCAAGCGTAATTCTCTATCCGTGAACGTCTCCGATTCGCGAGACAATGCATGACTTGCACGATCAGCGGTCAGTCGCGCATCACGTTCCGCACTTGTCTCTAGAGACCTCGAAGTAGATGTGTATTATATACGCTGAGAACTAATGCGTAATTCTCTTTCCGTGAACGTCTCCGACTCGCGAGACAATGCATGACGTTCACGATCAGCGGTCAGACGCGCATCATATTCTTCACTGGTCTCTAGAGACCTGGATGTAGATGCGTAAATACGCTAAGAGCGCAGGCGTGCTTCGCGATCCGAAGAGGTTGCCACGGAGCGAGTTGCAGTTCTCGAACAGCATCAAGTCTCTCCTGACGCTCTTCGGTAGATTCTTGGGATCTTATGATCCTCAATCTTTTAGCTTTTTTGGAACATTGGGAAAGATTTGACCTCTTTCTAGACATGGTTATAGTTTTATGGTGAAAATACCTGATCAATTAAAATCTAAGTGACTGCTCCCCTACGTTACCGGGTAGGCTACCGTGTCACAAAGATAAATGGAAAAGGAAATAAAACACTCAAATAAGCCCGAAGGCATATTTATTCGATAAAAAAAAAATGGGAGTTTTGGCCAGTAGAGTCAAATTTTCAATAATATACCATCGTCATCGAAAATCAGTCCTAAACTGTTACCGCCTTCACCGCGTGGAGGTACTCCCAGCTTATGTTATTTTATAATTATACAGTGAAATTAGTGATAGCTTTGATTTCCACATCAGATGTTTCTGATCTTCGATTTTTATAAGATAACAGGAAATGCCCATCAGACCGAACAAATTTTGCTAAGACGTCATTCCTATATGTGTTATGGTGTAGCTGGGCTTTTGGAGTTCCACAATAGGTGTTCCAGATCTTCAATTTTTATACGTCAACAGAGAGTGCTCATCAGATTGAACAACTTTTGCTAAACGTCATTCCTATATATGTTATAGTGTAGCTGGGCGCTTGGAATTCCATAATAGGTGTTCCAGATCTTCGATTTTTATAAGTCAACAGAGAGTGCTCATCAGATTGAACAACTTTTGCTAAAACGTCATTCCTATATATGTTATAGTGTAGCTGGGCGCTTGGAATTTCACAACAGGTGTTCCAGATCTTCAATTTTTATACGTCAACAAAGAGTGCTCATCAGGCTGAACAACTTTTGCTAAGACGTCATTCTTATATATGTTATAGTGTAGCTGGGCTCTTGGAGTTCCACATCAGGTGTTCCAGATCTTCAAATTTATTCTCTCAGCAGAAAATGCTCATCACGTGGAACAATTTTGGCTATGGTACCATCTTTGTATCTCTGATAGTTTAGCTGGTCTGTTACAGTTCTGCATCAGGTGTTCAAGTTTCCAAGATAAATTATAGCCTATATGTTGCCCAGACTTAATACCTATACAACAAAAGAAAAATCATTCAAATCCGTCCAGTAGTTCCGAAGATTAGCGTGTACAAACAAACAGACACACAGACAAACAGACAAACAGACACATTTTTTTTTTTGGATTCGTGCTCTCTTAATGTTTCTAAACCCCCCTCAACTATTGTTTTTTTAATATATTCAATGTACAGACACAGTTTTTTTACTGTTTTATTATATGTATAGATTATACTGCTGACTAAGTGTGACTACAAAATTATAGTTTTGCCAAAAAACGTATAGACTAGGCACAAAATGAGAGAAAACTTTAAAAAAACAAAAATAAACCGTTCAAAATTCTCTTTTCAAAATTTTCTGTTGTTATATGGGGTTCTCCAAAAAGTCTAGTGACTACTAACTAACAAACTTAGGTTATCCACTGTCATATAAAAACATAGTGATCACAACTGGCTATAACCAAGAAAATTAAATTCAAGGTTCAGAGATCAAACAAATAATTTGGGCGATTTCTCTTCAACTCTTCAGATCATTGATCTCTGACCAATAATATTGGAAATATCTTTCACCAATGAACCCTCACGATTTCGCCAAAATTGACCATCATATCGTCTTTTCCGCATTGGTATATTGAGCAATATCAAATGCGTGTAGTAGATTATCGTATACGTGCAATTAGGCGGAGTTACAAGGAAGCTATACTCTCGCGTTTATGCCCGCCTTATAAGTTTATTTTCATTTAAACTTCATCACCCCATTTCACCCTATAGGATTCGATTTTCGAATCTTTTAAACCTATTGTTTAACTAAAATGGCTGTTAAGTCTATTGCCATCTCTATTCATTGATATACAAATGACAGGGACATGTATAATTTAGTCAGTATTTAAACATGTCAATATTTTTTATGAATAAGGGAGTTAATTTATTATTTGGTGTACAGATTATTTATACTTAGGATTAGAGTTAATCAGGGCACGCAAAAAGATTATCCCATACTAATTTTAACATAAGGGGTGTACGTTTACTCCTTTTTACCCCTTTTCTACCCCATTTTACCCCCTTTTTCTACTTTTTACTGGCTTAGAGTGGATTTCCTAAAAATCCTTTTTTAGTGGTTATCTTCATCACAAAAGGCACCTATTGTCCAATTAGCTTCAGTGGTTTCGACTCTGTGTTGATAAATCAGTCAAACATGACATGTTCTTTTTGTATATTTAGATTTTTTGTGTGAATATTCTATGATAATCTAGCTATTCGATAGTAATGTAACAAAATCGTCACGCATGTAGACCCGAATGATTAGGTTGTATTGTCATATATCCGTGGTATAAGTGCCGATAGCCATATTTTATACGTACCTACCTAGGTTTTTACGTAGATGCACATATAGCCACAGTCTATTTATTGAGACAATTTTAACCCTATTACGAGTATTATAAAAATCTATTACGCTACAAATTAGGAGAAAAAAAAGCAAAAAAAAAACAATAATCAGTCAGTTTTTTTTTTACTTCCTCATTGTTCTAGTGGTCGCTAACGCGACTGCTGAGCGTGTGAGGTCCTGGGTTTCGATCCCCAGTTCGGGCAAAGTGTTATTGGGTTTTTGCGTGTGGAATTTCTCAGTAACAGCCCGGAGTCTTGATTTGTGCTCAGTTGATGGCAATAGGCTCGCCCTCTAATACATACATGGGATTTAAAACATAATAGCAAAATAAGGGTGTACTATACACTTCTGCCTCCAGTTGATGTCAATAGGCTCGCCTCCTATTACATGGGACTTAAACATAACAGCGAAATAAGGGTATACTTTGAACCCAACCCTTCGGGGAATACAGGCATAATGTAATGTTATTCCGTTTATTCATCTAAATACACATGTAAAGTCATATTTTTAAATATTTCTATAAAACAAAAAACATTTAAAAATATAAAAAAATAGTATCCCGACGGCATAGGGAACAGGGTCCAAGCTGCCGGCAGTCAGGGCTCCAGAGAAAGGAACCTCCTCACCATGCGTGCCGTATCAAGGAGTACTGCTTTCTGTATCAAGCCCTTGATCCATCCGCCCAACGAGAGCCTCTTGAGATGTTGATCGAGGCTCTTGGCTATTAGGCCATTCGCCGTAACGACTATCGGAACAATGACTGATGTTATTATTACAGCAATTTAATTTAAAAAAATCTAACTGTATATATTTTTGATATACAAAACAATATCTTTAAAAAACTTCACAATCACGTGACTGTCAACAACAACAGTCCCATCTCACTGACCTCGAAAGTAATCTGCTATAAGAAATGATAGCATGGATAATGTCCCTAATTTCCTTCAGGGTTGTCAGTTTCTCAAGCTAACCGAGTTAGCCAACGCGCGGCGCGGGCTCATTGCGGCAATACAACGCTCTACTGAACAGGCCCGGGCTATACTTTTTTATGCAAGATTAGGGTTGACCTACATACCTCGTTTTACTTTTTTCGCTGCAATAAAAGATTTAATAACGTTTAATAATAAGTTTGTTGTAGTTGCGTTTGCGCACTTTCTTTGGTAGGTTTTTTAACTAGTTTATGTAATGTAGTATGCAGTTGTGTACTGTAAATATATTTAAATTAAATAAAAAAGGTACCTATTGCTGTAATTTTGAACTATACTCTGTTTACCCAAAGATGAGTCCCAATATAGCAGTAATTTCGTAAATTGTAGCCTAGTATCCTTGTAAGGAGACTGCTATCGAAAAACGTAAACAACATCATCAAAAACCGTAAAGAACCGTAACCGGTTTTTTTTTTATACCATTTTATAGAGAAACGTTAGGAATCACCTTACAGTGAAAAGGGTATAACATCGTAATTTGCTTACGTTTTGATTGATTCAATTTTAGCAACAACCTATATAAGAAAGATATCGGTCCATTTATCTTTCTCGAATTAGCAGGCCACTAATTTTAATATAGCCCAACATTCTGTAATTTGAGAACATGCATTTGCTTTGTTTTTTCTTTATACTAAAAATGTATAAAATTACACATTTATATTTAGCTTAGCTATACGTCATAGGACGATACTTTTGTTATTTTTTCAAATTAAATCGTTGTGCAATCAACCACTGGGTCAAGAAGGGCCAAACTGTTCACAAATTTTGTTAGGTTCTAGAATAGGCCTATAATTAATAAAAGTTGATCATAGAGGAAAGTCTCTTCGGGATTTGAAAAAAGAATCATTAACGTCAAGTTCAATGATAAAATTATCAGACCTCACATCTAGTTTAGGCACCAGTTTCCCACAGTGTAATTATTGCTGTTATGTATTTTTGTATTGATACCCCTCTAATGTACGTTCGCGGACTCGAAATGTTTATCAGATTTCAAAGTCGATTCCTTCTCACACTGTACACAATAAGGTTTAAGATGTCATATTAACTTATGTCATATCGACCTTAAGAAAAGGTAATGTGCAAGCAATTATAGACTTTAGGGTGGTAAACATTTCAAGTCCGCGATTGTACCTATATTGTGGTGAGAAAATAAATCATTATAATCTACATTAATAAAAATTAAATGCTGTTCGTTGCCGCATCACTTGAGAACGGCGGAACCGATTTGGCTACTTTTTTCATGTTCATGAAATCAAAGAAAAATCGGAAAAGTTGCCCGGAAAATTGTGGCAAATTCGGGAAAGTTCTTTTTTTTCTATGAGATTTTTGTATGATATCGCAATGTCTGTCACGTAGTTTTGAATATTTTAAATTGTTGATGAAATTGCAATATTTAAAAAACGGTTAGAAAAAAACCGGCCAAGTGCGAGTCGGACTCGCGCACGAAGGGTTCCGTACCATTATCTGTAAAAACGGCAAAAAAAATCGCGTTTGTTGTATGGGAGCCCCCTTAAATATTTATTTTATTCTGTTTTTTAGTATTTGTTGTAATAGCGGCAACAGAAATACAACATCTGTGAAAATTTAAACTGTTTAACTATCACGGTTCATGAGATACAGCCTGGTGACAGACGGACGGACAGCGAAGTCTTAGTAATAGGGTCCCGTTTTACCCTTTGGGTACGGAACCCTAAAAATGGAACCCTCTATGATCAAATAAATGTGAGCTAAATATATTATGAGCTTGTTTCAAAATATGCAATTAAATAAATATATATATCCGTTACTAAAATGCTCTTTATTGTTCTTATCTTAAGATGAAGAGAACTTTGTAAAGATTAATGAATGTGATGCAAACTATGCAAGGACGAAGGAAAAAGGAGTCTGTTGTTCTTAAATAAATATAATAATATCTACGTACAATATTTTTACACCGGTATTTGAGCGAGATAGTATGATGATTGCGTCTCTTTCTAATTAGTAGAGGTAAACTAAAAGACTAAACTAAAAGACTGTCCGGACGTAAAGAATAGCACTACCCCATCTCTTCCTATGGGTATTGTAAAAGGCGACTAAGGGATTCACTAGAGGATGGCTAGCAGCGTTCTCCGAGTACTTTAACAACCATACTACGATCGCCATTGCAAAGAGTAAAGTCATTTGTTTATTACTTTATGTGTGATTAGCCAGTAGCGCCTTACATTTTTTCTTTTAATTTGGCATGTTTAAAAAAGAAACGTTTTTATTTTCTATGAAAGAAATAGTAAAAAATTGTAATCTTGCCAAGTTTAATAATAAGAATATTACAAGAAGGCTTTCGCGAAATCTTCCAAAAAAGAAGAAATCATATTGTATCTTTTACCACACATTAGTATCTATAATTACCTACAAAATTTCCAATACATCACGTAACTTCAACCTACGTAATTTGTGCAAAAAAGTGTCAAAGCCGCCATTTTGTTTCACGTCACTATATTGATTTTAACACCCAAAGTGCTATGAAAATATTGTGTGAATTATAGCGAGTTAGGAGGCAGTACTGCTTAGTAGAAATATTGGAGATAATGACCATTACGTTTGTTATGAGAAATCATCTGTTTTAACCCTCAACAAAAAGACTGAAGTTTTTGTTTGTGCACTTGTGAGTTCGTCTGTGACTTCGTAGCTTCTAAACAAGTGAATCGATTTTGATGCGATTTATTTTATTTGAGAGAATGTGTTTGGGAAGAGGTTTTTAGCCCTTTTGTTTGATAGAATTGTACTTGCAGATAGAAATATTTATTAAAATATATAATTTATTGTACACTAAATTCTCACACACACCCCTACTCACCCCCCCACACACACACCCCTGCTCACCCCCACACACACACCCCTGCTCACCCCCACACACACATTCCCCGACTCACCCCCACACGCGTGCCCTGACTCACTTTCTCCCACATTCGTACGCCTTTATGCACCACGTTGACAATCTGTACAATAAAAAAAAGGGAGGCCTTGGACTCCAAATCTCCCACAAATTACAATTTTTTGTCTACTGTATGACATGAGAATGTAATTTTTGGAGATAAAATAAACATTTATTATTTAGTCTAAGCCTGATAAGTTGCTCGAGACACAGTTTAAGTCTATTTGTTTGCAGGTGCAGCTTAATTAAACAAATGGCGATCAACTGTATCTCGAGCAAATTAGTTGCCCATTTGTGGTGACAGTCTTGGCCTGTGACAAAAGCCAAGTAAGAAAGAAATCCAGTACATCTGATTAGGCTTGAAGCCAAACGCAACATACTTAGATAATGACTCGAATGATAGTGACTCAAGATTAATTAAAGACTGCAATCAACTACACAAGTGAACGTGTTATATCTCACAAATTACAATATAGGTTACGATAAGCGCGTGACAGATAAAATATTCAAATATGAATATTTATTACTCACTGCTATCGAGATAACCTCCGGTCTCTAATTGAAGTTTGATTGTGTTTTATCTAAAAATATACGTGTTTGGACCAGTGGGCAGTCTTCTATTTAGACTGTATATTATGTTCCTTTTAAGCATATTCAGACTCCATGATTTGATTTATTTATTTTATTTAGTTTATGGTCTCTGGAAGACTTACAGCTAAACAAAATAGAATAAAAAATAGTCGGTGTAACTGACAGCCAATTACAAGTCTTCACTTATAAAAACCAGGCTGGCAAAGATACTGTGAACAACACAGCACTGCCAAAACAAGAAAAAGAAAAAAAAAACAGGACAACATCAAAAGCTTATTAAACTAAGAAACAGCATAATCTAACATAGGCACTAGAACTTACATCTACCGAGTTAATATTTGAGTATACTTACATAATATTTATTAATAACTTAACTTAGGTAAAAAAGCTAAGGCTCAGGCATTGATGCTCGCATTGTCAATAAAATTGTGTTATGTAGATAGCTGTTGTCGATAAAATTAATAGTAAATCTAAGAGCCCAAATACACGTCCGATACTTGCCTTCGATAGTCGGCTCCGATAGTCTGATCAGACTATCTGAAGGCCTCCGCGCCATACATTTGTTTGAACATAAATTAAACATACGATCAGACTATCGGATCGGATGTCAGAATCGTAAGCATCGTCCGGGCGTCGCCATCGTCCAGAAAAAATCGGACACGAGAATCGTACGTGTATTTCATGAATCCGATCAGATAGTCGGATCCGGCTCCCGGAAGCAAGTATCAGAAGTGTATTTTGACCCTAACATCAAATTCAATCAAATCACATCGTCTAGAACAAGCTTAAGCCACGTCTTGAATATGCTTTATCCACACAAATATTTAAAATGGAAAGAGAGTTTCGATATTAAGAACACAGGGTTCTAGCCATTCCAAAAAGTAAATTTTTTGCACGCGGTTGTAGCGCTTTGCACAGATAACAACCAAATCCAGTATACAATTTGATTAGCAAAACCGTCTTTCAAACTCACACTCCTGTCGCAAGTCGACTTCTACAAGTTTGACGAACTAAACGAGCAATGGAGTACAATAACTTGCGTAGTAAGCCGTGTGGAATAAGTTAAGTTCCCATCTACTCTACAGTCTAGTCTTGTTACGAAACCCGCCCTAAACAACGATAACAATAACATGCAACTGTTACGTTACGTTTCGTGCAGACCTGTGCTGTATCTCAGCGTTTTTTGTGCAAAACGCTGCGATAACCCGTTTTTATGGTGTTTTGCACAAGTCGAATCACGCGCAGGCTTTAGTTATTGTCATTAAATTGTTTTATGAACTTCCTTGTTCGGATTTTTGATATGTTTGCATTATTAACGTGATACACTCGCATAGTTTTATACCACAATGTCTGGACTTTAAAAGGGACCTTGACCTCTGAGTTTGTTTCGGCTTTTCTTCTCAGAGCTAATCAGATAGAAATTGCCGGCGCCATCTAGTCTTAAAAAAACATTACATTGACTAGTAAAAGTGTCTGTAACAGATTTATTTACAGAAATAAATATCATTTAGCATATGAAGTGTGTTTAAAAATGCTGCTTACTTTTCTGTAACGATACGCTCAAGTTAGACTGTACATTAGTTCGCCTAAACGCTTTTACAGGTGACATTTTGTCAAACTGACTGTTTCGTTGGTCTAGTGGTCAACTGCTGAACGTAAGGTCCCGGGTTAGTGATTTTTTCCTGTAGTAGTAGTAGTAGTAGTAGTGGAATTTCTCAGTAGCAGTCCGGAGTCTGGATTTGTGCCCGGTTGATGGGAATGGGCTCGCCACCTATTACATGGGACTTAAACATGCCAAATGAGGGTATATACCTCTCCCCAAGCTTTGGAGAATACAGGCGTGATCATATGTCATTTTGTAATAAATGAGGCATTTTATACAATTTGTCCGGCCATGGACTAGCGATATTCTAGGTACTCATATAACAACTATTCTAGTACTCAAATACACTACACACTAGGGTCCAATTCACTTCCAATTTTTTGTTGAGATATTCTGTACGTGTGGACAAAAAAAGTCATATCTCTCAAAGTTTTGGTCCTACTGAGATAAAGGTAGGCTTATTCGGAGGTCATCAATATTGTCTATCGTTTACATTACGATACAATGGGTTCACATTTTCATAACTTTAAGATAGAGAATATCTCAACAAAAAAGCAAAATGACTGCCACATAGCAGGGAAGTGGATTGGACCCTAGTGTGTAGTGTATTTGTGTACTAGAATAGTTGCTATACAAGTACCTAGAATATCGCTAGTCCCTAACCGGACACATTGTATATTATAAAGGCCACGAAATCCTGAATTTTGTGGGTTTTTGGCTTGTTAGTAGCCTGTTTTGGTAGGCCAAAACTGCTTCCAAAATAGTTTAGTATATTTTATTTTATTCATGAATATACAATGACGTAAAATGTACATGTTTAAATACAGCATAAGAAAAACGATGAGAGAGCTAAGCTAATAGCTCTTACCCATTTGAAGCATAATGATTTCCCATTTCCTCATGAGTTTTTTTTAATAGACTCATCTTCCGGCGGTAGGTACTGCCATTGGCATAACGGCATAACTTAAGTCTATGGAGACCAAAGAGAAAACGAAAACATAGACAAATGTAGTTTGTTTTACGTTTAAAAAATGTAAATAAATGATGGAATCAGGTGTTACTTTGCGGAAATCCATGACATACAAATATGCAAAATACAATATTATCTAGCTTTAATTCCGCCAAACCAATCTATACTATCTATACTAATATTATAAAGAGGTAAAATTTGTTTGTTTGTTTGTATGTAGGAGGTAATCTCCGAAACTACTCATCCGATTTCAAAAATTCTTTCGCCAGTAAGAAGCTACGTTATCCCTGAGTGCTATCTATACTAATATTATAAAGAGATAGAATTTGTTTGTTTGTTTGTATGTAGGAGGTAATCTCCGAAACTACTCATCCGATTTCAAAAATTCTTTCGCCAGTAAGAAGCTACGTTATTTCTGAGTGCTATAGGCTATATTTTAGTATCAAAAAATTAGGGATCCGTAAATAAATTACAATAATGTAACCCAATGTATCAAAAATTGACTTATCTATACTTCGATTATAAAGAGGTAGAATTTGTTTGTTTGTTTGTTTGTATGTAGAAGGTAATCTTTAATATAAATTAACGCGAGCGAAACCGCGGGTAAAAGCTGTTAAAATTATAATTATAATAATATTGGTTCGGTTGCATGTTGCATTATTTTTTCACTCCTGCATGGTGCATATACTTGTGGGCGGGAAAGTGGTGCTGCATACTGCATCCAAACTAGCGATCTTGTTTGGTGGAATTAAAGCTAGATATTGTATTTGCATATTTTAAAAAAATATAGCTTGACTAGCTTTTGCCCGCAGCTTCGTTTGCGTGAAATTTTGAACCCGTTAAGTGACGATTTTCCATACAAACTTTCATCCCCTATTAAATCCCTTGGGGGTAGAATTTAGAAAAATCCTTCCTTATTCCTTGTCTACATCATAAAGGGAACTTTTGTGCAAAATTTCAGCTTTCTAGGTCCAAGGGTTTGGGTTGGGCGTTGATGAGTCAGTCAATCAGTCAGTCAGGACTTTTCTTTTTATTTATGTAGATAAATATCTACCCTCCATTGAGAGAGTACGATTCCAATTCTTGTATTTCGGATTCGATTTACGGATTAAGTCCTCAGATGTCTTTTTCGTTCTATTTTAGGATCGGCTTCCAGTTTAACTTGATGTATATCATATTTCCCACATGAGCTGTTTTTAGAAAGATCCGAAGTCGAATTTTGTTCTCGAACAACAAAAACAGAAGTTTTAATAATATTAGTACATAATAATATCTAGCAACTCATGATTATTACTAATTAATTCATCAAAACCTGATCTTCTATATTTATTACTAGAATCGACAGCTTTTAGTGCCATAATCTTTATAATGGATATAATTTCTAAGTTGACATCAGCATTCTCAAGTCTCACCTTATGACCTAACCGTTAGGGTACGACCAGATAGACGTGATGACCCGCGGTTTCCGGACGCGCGTCTTTACTAAACACGTGCAATCATCGAGCCGTTCCTATGATCGCACGACCGCCAGCTACAAGCTATGTAACGCACGTTTTCTCGCGTCGACACGCGACTATCTGAACTTAGCCTTAAATTAAGATTATTTAAATAATAACTAGTTTTGGAGCTGTACATAATGAATTATTCATTATTTATAACACGATTATTAAACATTAATTGAATCTATTAATTCTGCTGTGCAAAATATTTTTTGGAATAATTCGTCTTTTTGTTGGTAAAATAGTGCTTTTTGAGCCTTTTTTGTGTGTTTTTGTTGAATATGCAAATAGAATAGCCAGTTATAAAGCCAGTTATAAAGTCGTCAAAATCCTTTTGTTTTAGTATTTTTTTAATAACGAAATATTAATAATTATGGAATCTGGTAATTATAATATTACAGTATATGCGTGTACAGTACATTAAAAATTTTAAGAAAAATATTGTTTACCTTCCTACTTAGTTCCACGTGACAAAATCGAAACCAGACTTCTTAAATAAAGTTAACGCTGCAAACGTCAAGTACAGGCTGATATGAGTAAAAGATAAAAAATCATTTATTTGCCCAAAACATGAGTATACATACAGAGCATGCAAGATGTAAAAATTACTATCAAGTAAGTTTCTTGCCGGCTCTTCACCATAGGACATACGTACTTTTTGGAAGTTTTGGAACCGTGCAAACCAAATTATCGACTTTTTATCTGTGCCTATTCGAAATAATAAACTTTGAATCTCGCATCTATGAAACCAATATTAGATTAACTAATGAAATAGCTATCTTGCCGTAAGGTACATAACACCAACATGAATGATTGCTTATCGTAATATTGATGATACTGTGATATAATTATCAATTTCCGCTTAATTGTATTTGAGGACAATCATTTTATTGAATTCGAGAACGTTATTGGAAGTAATTGATTTTATTTAATAAGATAATTAACGTATGTATTAGCTAATTTACTACAAGATATACCCTTTGAAAAGAACAGCTATCCTCAATTATAATATCCAACTAGATTATACCCCTAATAGAGTCCCTCAGGGATCAATACTAGGTCCTCTGCTTTTTGTAAAATATGAAAATGTCAAATTTTTGAGTGCCGTGTTTAAGCTAAAAATAGTAACATCACTAAAACCGGCTGTACTCACGGCTATATATTTCCAGTATAAGCTGACCTCTGGTTGTACGGCATGCCTTTAAAATGCAAGATCAGGTCATACTGGAAATGCATGGCTTGATATATAGCCGTGTGTACCTAACGTGGGTCGGGGCCAATTCTACTAACAGCATCATTGATTAATCGCAACCTAACCAAAGCCGAACCGTTCATTCAGACAGTTTTCATTTTCAAAAGAGTTCAAATTGTTTGACACTTAAGACAAAAACGATAATTTTGATAGTTTTCGTAAACAAAAACTGAGTGACGGTTCATTTGCGTTTGGCAATTTTTTTTATTAAAATTTGTCCTCAGGTCATTAAACCTCTTTAAAGGTACATGTGAACCTCAAACTAAATTAAATATTATCTCCAATAGAATGTTTATTATTATATTTCTCATGGAAATCACTTGTCTATAAATTGACACTCCGTCGATCGTTGGCCCGAGCTCTTAGGGTCAGCACAGACTGTCAACTAAATTGATTTGTTTTTTCTTTTATGTATCAAAAAAGTGGCACATACATATATACCAAATGGTAGTATGGTTAAATCAGTTATCATTTGTTTAAAAACTAAACGACTTTTTAGACAATAATTATGACAATGGTGCCGATTCTTTTGTTCACTAACTAAACTAAAATTAGAGAATTGCTATCTTTTACTAACAGATACCGCTAGAAAAGGACGGTGATAGACAACAACTAAGTTAGAGATGTCAAATTAGTTTACGCCTTGAACTTCACCGTGTTTTTAGTCGACACGTTTTAAATGCCGTCTAAATTTGTATGGAACTTTTAGTTCAACTAAATTTGACAGCTCTTATTTACGTATGTCTCTTTCTTATTTTATTAGAGTGAAAAAGATGGCAATAGCCTAAACTAAGTTTAGTTTGTCCATAACAGAATCGGCACCATTGTTTGATGAATTTAAATTGTTAATGAGTTGTGGGCTTAATTTTTTGGGTACCTATCTTTTTTTTAAACCCACAAACATTAGCATTCGTGGTTTCATGAATGCCTAACATGGTTTTCTACTCTAAAATCAATAGTTTTTAATCATATTTAGCCTATACGACATAATTTATTGCCTATGTCAATATTTGAGTGACGTAAGATTATTCCACTTGTATGCTGTGTCATTTCATTCAAACACTACGCAAGGAATTTACTTTCGAAGAATTGTCAAAAAATACAATGGAAATTAGTCAAATAATGACACTGACACACGCCCATACGTCAAATAAGTTAAGTATTATTATTATATTCTGTAGTGATATTAACAAAACTTAGACATAAACAAAATTCAATTCTAATTTGGTCTATCAGTCTGAAGGATTTTTTTAAATTGTATTTTTTTTTGTTTTAATCTACGACTATCTTAGAAAAGAAACGCCTATTTATGCGAAAATATAGGCATAAGGAAATAACTCATTTTATTAAAATACACTACAAATGGCCCAATTCACGTGTCCCGGACACGTGAATTGGGCCACCTCGCATTTTTTTATATATAGTTCTGTAAACTTCCCACCAAACAGAAAAATCCTCGCGCACTTTTTTGATGTCATCGTATAAAGAACTGTATCGTTATTACCTTTAAGTATAAAATCCGACGCAGATAAGAAGCGTTCATGAAAAGGAAACGGGTTTTCATAAAAATGCACGATGGCTCGATTTAGGAGTCCGGGAGTGTATAATAAAAGTTCTTGAAACTAGGTCCATTTCGGAAATAAAACGCGTTGAATGCCCTATTAATGATGATGTAACGCAAATTGGCCAAACAACAGAATCCGCTTGACACCAGCGGTCCTCAAATATTTATACAAGTCAGACGGAATCAACATTGTGGAGACAAGCGACGCCGACCTAAGGATATATTCATAAAGAAAAAAAAATTTGACATATAAAAACTTTTTTCTGATCTCTGTTTCAGGCCATAACGATTAAACAACAATGAAAATGGAATTTATTTTATTTAAAACAACGTTATTTTAGAGTAGAGTTTTTACACTAACTAGCAAAAGCTTGGAATTCAGAAAAAATAGTTTCATACTTTAATTTAATTTATTTGTAAATGAATGCAAATATGCAATCAAAAACGGACAAAGGAACAATGAAAAAATTATAACAATTCGGTAAAGCAAACTAGAAACCTAATTGGTCTTGAACAAAAAAGTCAGTCGTACACCTCCTAAATCGTAAATTACTCACATGCACGTCACTTCATTTAAAAAAAGCATGGGTTTTCCACATTATTTCAACAGTCAAATTGTTATTACCAGTTTAAAAACAAACTTCTATACCCTATTACGAAACTAAATAAACATATTGAGAAAAAAAAATGTTTTTCTTAAATCTTTTTTTTTTCTTTTCCTCTTGTCTTTCACGAGCTATACGGGCATAGCTCATTCCGTGGTGTAAAGATTAGCCAATTAGCAAGGTTGGTAGCAGGGCTGACTGCCCAGGGTGCGCCGGACGTACTTAAGTATCGTCACACGTGGAGGGTCTTTTAATGTAGGGCGCCTTTCTGTTATTAACAGTAACCTGCGATCACTTCACTTACGATACGACCTTCATTGTAGCACTCTATAGCACAAAACGTTGTCAATACACCAATGACAAATTCACAATATTATTTACGTTTTTATTTATATTATTTACAGTTGTAATTTTCATAAGGACCCGCCGAAAATCTGCTACATTTTGTGACAAAGTTTTTCCTTTAAAGATCTTAACCTATCGTTTTGTTTTCATATTATTTTAAATTTTACTGCATTCAGTTTTATATAGGTGAAGATCCAAATTTGTTATCAAGACTTGTAACTTGCAATGATTTGTTTAATAAAATTAAAAGGTTATCGACATACCAGTGTTGATGAACTAAAATAAAGGAGTGTTGTGGTCATAAACGGTTCTTTGTATCTGTTAATAGAATTCAATATAACATTGATATTGTATAGCGAAATCTGCACCTTGTAAGTCAGCAGATAACTACAAGATTATCATCATAATATCGGCTGGACGATGCCCTGAGAAACACAAAGAGCTCCTTTATTAACATACCGAATTTAACTAGAGTTTAAATGGTTTAAGAGCAAAATTAAATATATTATTTCGTAAAAAAGGGGCCATACTCAAGTACGTCCGGCACACCCTGGGCTGTCAGCCCCGCTACCAACCTTGCTGGCTAATCTTTTCACCACGGCATGAGCTATACTCGCCGACACGACAGACGAGCAAAAAGAAGGTGCTACTATCTATCATGTTCACAAAACTTCCTACAGACAAAATTCGCGAATAATATCGTAAATTCGCACATTATAGAGGCACCTTTATAGTTCAAAGGTTGTCATACAGGTTTCACAAGTGTTCGGATTATAGAATCAATAAAATATTTAAAATAACATTAGAAACGACAGTTTTTTTTCGATTAAAGGTATATATGTTTTTTAATCAAAACTCCTTTGCGATCGATATTTTTGTCAAAATTGTAGGTACTATCGTAACTCGATTGATGTTCGGATAAAGCGAATAAGAAATCATAAGTTTTAAGTATCATTTTCGTGGTGATGGTATTACAGGAAAAACTTTATGGATTATATTATAATGTGTCCATTACTTTGATAAATGGTGGGTTTTATATACGAATTAGTTAAAAGCAGTCAGTTCCAATAAGAAATTATTTATATTGCAAGACAGTTATATAATAATTTGCTATTTCATTACACCCTGTAATATTGCATGGTATTTTTTTTGTTACAAGGTTTTCAATACCTATTTTATTTACCAGCGTTTCAAGTTACCCGTATAATTTTCAGATATTTTGTGAGATAAATCTGTAAGGAGTGATTATTATTACTAACTCAGGTATTACTTAGTCAGATGAAAAATAACTATGTACCCCAGTTATTGTCTGAACTCTAGTGTATACTGAACTAAAACGATATACCTATCATTAAGCTTTATTTTCTTTAATTCCCATTTGGGTGAAATAGTTGTTTTTTTTTGTTTTTTTGCGTTAAGTCCTTGGTTCGATCCCCAGGTAGGGCAAAGTGTTATTGGGTTTTTCAGGGTGGTGTTTCTCAGTAGCAGCCTGGAATATACTTTTGTGCCCTGATGATGGCAATTGGCTCGCCCCTTTAATAAGGGACTTAAACATAATGTCGAAATGAGGGTGTACTATACACCTCTGCCCAACCCTTTGGGGAATATTGCCGTAATGTTATGGTTTGTTTATTAAAAACCGTCATAACCATTCCTAAATTCGTATACCTACTCTTGAGAACTTCTTCGTCAGTAAACATCCTTAATACTTTGTTTTAAAAAGTCCTGAAATACGCGGTTTTATTATTTTAGTGATTTCTATAGGATAGATATTTTTCAAATTTCTTGTTTCTGTCTGCAGCGGTTTAGGCGGTTCGATGTCAGTCTGTTAACAACGAAACTGTTTTATATCTAAAGATTACATACATACTAAGTGCATACAAGCCTATATTATTCCTTACTTTTACTAAGTTTTTTCTACCAATATATCGAAGTTGAAATGTTGAACAACTGAGGTATTACCGATTGCGTTTTTATTTACAAACACTGTTTAATTAAGTAATTGCTTAACTATCTTGTTGGGTAAGCGCTCTGGCAACCGCATCGACTCAAATTGTTTTACGTTCGAGCGAATAATAAGTGTGTTACAATAGTAGGACCCAAGGGTGTCAAGTTTCATGTCCTTTTATTCATAACTAAATTATGGTAATGTATAAAGTAACACCTGATTTTATGAACATTTAAGTATTTGTTTTTCGATTCGAACTCATCGATTCTGAGAAAAAAAATATGAAAATTTGGTCTCCTAATTTTTAGGTTTTTTTTTCGGTCGATTTGTTGATTTGAAAAAATATGTAAAAAAGTTTATAGGTATATTTACGTAACGTTGACGTCTCTATGACCTTCCCAATCAGACAAAACCTATTAAATAAAGCTGTATCGAAAAAAACCGGATCGATATCGAACAGACATTTTATATACAAATAACTGGTCGGACGCATATTGCATTTTATTTACGTATATTCTAATGAGGCGGTCATTAGCGCCCCGGGCGGATATTTCAACAAAAATCCTTTCGCAACTTTCAGTAACAGTTCCGAGTTGCATAATAAGTGATACTCACCGTGTAAGGGTTAACGTAGAAAGGGAGGGCCGGGGGCACTGATGTAGAGAAAATCACAGTTGAAGCACTTGTCAGCCATGCACATAATCCTTCATTGGGTGAATGGGCACAGGGTCTTTTTTTAAAGGTTCAAACGCACTCGCGACACAATTTTTCCGTGTGTAAAGGAAAACTATTGCCGCGCGGCGCATACGGCGCTTGCGACGGCGAGCGGGCGACTGGCGTGCGCGCGCACCTCCCCACGTAATAAAACCTTCGCTTTTCAAGAGTGGGGCGCGACGGCTTTTTGAAAATGGAACCTGAATCTTACCTGCTGGATCGGGTCCCGTTTCCCGTTAGTTTTTTTTGGGTTTTTCATTCTGAGGTTGTTGAAACTTGAAACTGTTAGATGTCTATTTTTAGATCGGTCATTTATTTATTGAAATAATGTTCCACTGCATCTGGTTACACTGAAAGCCTACCACAACCTACATGGAAAAACGCTAGGATTATGCAACAGTATTTTATTAATCAGGATAATTTATGATAATTTGTTTTTATTTAATTTAGATTTAAAAGTATTGCTTTTCTTCAAAAACTTTAGATGAAATAGCTTATAAGCTTAGCTAATAAGCTTTCTTTTGGGAAAAATATACCAAATTTTTACCCCCTGGCTAGAATGTGTGTACTAGGGTTTCTGCTCGAGAATTCTCGAGTCGAGAAATGTCGAGAAATCATGCCAACTTCGAGACGAGAAAAAATACCTCGAGAATTCGAGAACTCGAGAAATCGAAGATTTTCTTTTATTACTGTAAAATTGGCTTAAAAGTTACGTAATCTTTGCATTCTGGCTTCTGATCGTTCTCCTTACGAGGCACGAGTAAGCGAGGCAAGCGAAGAGACACATAATATACCTGCAACTCCAAGTACTCTTAATATAATGTGACATTAAAATGTCAAATAAAAATTAACTGTAAGATAAACTCCGTTCATCTATTGTTGGGTTTCTGAATACAAAATCGACGACTAGATAACTATCCAAACAATAAGTGAGTTTGTAAATTGATCACTAGATGGGGTCTCTTTTTAAAGCCCATCTAAATATACTTTTCTCGCCTTAAACTTTACATCTTTTTGCAATTAGGCCCCAAGTGTAAATGAAAATCTCCTCTGGTACCTATGTGCAATGATTTTAAAACGAATCATTACACACATGAAATATAAAATTTTAATCACAATATTTTCTCTTTGTTATTTTTAATCATAGCAACAGCACAATAAAACTATTAAAACAAAATAAGTAGGATTTTAAAGTTTTATTGTAATTTATAATATTGGGCGGTAAAGTTTATTTATATCTGAAAAAAAACTAAGCTAACGTACCTATTTGTGGTGTAAATGAATGGGTTCTAGGACAGGACTGGTTATTTCACAAAGGTAAATATCAAAGTGCCCTAGTTAAAGATATCTCATGTTATACTTTTCATCCGTGAACATTTCGGATGGATTTCTTTCGATGCCTTTTTATTGGTACTGATTTATTTGAAATAGCCTCCAGCACTTCCAAATCAGATTCCGATGAACTACTCGAGTCCATTTCGCTGGGAGTCCAAAACTCACTATCGATTAACGATTTACGCCCCAAATTGGTCAGTCAAGTTAACTGAAGTTTGAACTAAGTAAGATCATCTTCTGACTGGGGTGTCCAGAAACGCAATGTGTCATTCTATCGAACCAATAGCGGTGGAATAGATAAACTACGGTTAGGAGTACCTGAGAAACTGAAAAAATAAGTCATCTGAAGTTTGAAATAGGATTATCTTCTGACTGGGGTGTCCAGAAACGCAGTGAGTCAGCTTATCGAAATAATAGCGCTATCGAACAGATAAAATACGTTCAAGAGTACACCAGAAAACGGGAGTATGCTGATTTTTTAAGGTTTTTAAAAATTTCTCGAATGACCCGAGAAACCCGAGAAATCGGGCTCGAGAATTCTCGAGACCCGAGAAAAAAAATATGTCGAGAAAACAGAAACCCTAGTGTGTACGTGTAATAATCCACATAGAAAAACACGTTAAAATAAAAGTAGAAGTAGTAAAAGTATTTATCTGACTTATAATTTTTATCTTATACCTATGTAGTCAAATATAGAGCATACGTGCTACAAGGAACGTAATCCCATGTTGTATTTTGTAAATTAATGGATTGAATTAATTTGAATTTAATGGGAACGAATTTATTCTTAAAATTCGCTCAACGGATGCTATTTATTGCCGTTTTAATTGACATACAAGATATAAATAGGGTACACAAAACTAAGAAGCAAAAAAAAAGTATAAAAAGTTTTTACATTTTTCTAGTTAAATTTCATAAAACTGTTTACGTTTTTGATTATTTTTTCATTTACATTTCCTCTTAATTATATAGTTTTATTTCCAACTAATGAATAAAAACTATAAAACAGGTCAATAATATTTATTTGAACATATAAAAATGTTTTATCATAGGTATTTAAATAATCATAAAACTTTGACAAGAAATTGCTAAAAGCTAAAAACAAAAATAAAAAAGTTCAGGACTTGTTCAATTCGTCCCTATAAAAGACATCAACGGGAGAGTCCTTGGAGTGTCTTTTTTTTATTTATAATATTTTTGTGCTACAAAAAAGTTATTCTTAAACAAATCAAAACTAAAATGGAAAATAATTTAAATAAATAATTATGTTATTTTTTAATTATACACAGATGTAGAAATGTACACGTATATTAATGATCAATTACTACAATACAATGGTTTTACTTGCCCTTCGTGAGTTATAGTGTTTTTGAAAGTATATTTTAGATTTTATATAAGCCAAGGGCAGTTTTTTAACTGTCTCTTCAATTTTACAACTATGATGTACACATGGCTATATATCAAGCTATGTATAGCCAACATAATCTGACCTCTCATTGTACGGATAGCCTATACAATGCGAGATCAGCTCATAGTGGAAATTAATAGCTTGATATGTAATGTGTGCATACACATTAATTAAACCTAAGTATGTAATCAATTATCTCATCTTACAGTTAAAATAAATAACTTAAATAACAATTTACTTAAATATATCAGTGTTGCAAGGTATTAATTATTAAATTGTGTGCTATCCTTGCTCTTAAAAACGTATTAGTAGATTTATTGCAATTGTAACATGATAAGCATCAGAGTAAATAAGAGCAAATCTGTGTAAAAAAGCAAACTTAAGATGCAGTTTCTTCGCAAATACATTTAGAAAAATAAAATGTTTTTACAAAAAAAAATTGGGACGATTTCCTTGTAAGTCTTCCAGGAAATTGAGCTTCCCAATGAATTGGACATTGCTATAATCACAAAGCTTGACAGGCAGCTTATAAATCACAATTTGTTGTCACATTAAAATATACCAGATAGTCAGATTACCGGATTACTTAGTCCACACCATCGACCCACTGGATGTAGGCCTCATCCTGTCATGCTATCCGTCAGTCAACCAAAGTCGTGTACTGCTTGCTCTCTATTCTAACAAATTCGACTGGCTATTGAGCGACCACGCAATCCTGGATGTCAGGTAATATCAGCCTGTAATTGGCTCGTAGCTAATTAACCACGCGGATCATACGATTTGCAAAGTTAAGCTGCGCTTGCCGAGGTCAGTCCGTGGATGGGTGACCGTTCGTTCCACATCGAGACCCCTCCATGCCTCGGAATGGGTGTCATACTTACGACAATCGTTATGGGTATTCAGAAGCTCGTAAGTCTGACAACCGGCCTAACCTTATGATATCAGCATTGCCCAGTAACTGGGTTGCGGAGTTCTGATGGCAGTCGCTCCGTGTAAAATACTGGTATTCAGCCGCATCTGTTTAGACTGGAATATTAACGTAGTTGAGATAGGGCTAGGCAGAACACACCAGCCTGTAATTGTCCCACTGTTGGGCAAGGATCTCTTCTCATGCATAGAAGGAAAGAGCATTGATCCCAAAGCTTGCAACGTGCTTATTACAGATTTCAGACAATTAAGTCCAGACTGCCTCGTTGATCTAGCGGTCGCAGAGGCAACTGGTGAGCGTGAGGTCCGGAGTTAGATCCCCAGGTCGGGCAAAGTGTTATTGGATTTTTCCGTGTGTAATTTATCAGTACCAGCCCAGAGTCTGGATTTGTGCCCGGTTGATGATAATAGGCTCGCCCCCTATTACTTACATGGGACTTAAACATAACGGCGAAATGAGAGTGTACTATGCACCTCTGCCAACCCTTCGGGGAATAAGGTGTGATGTTACGAAAGTCCAAGTTTCTTCATGATACTTTCCTTCGCCATAACTCAGTGCTTTTTGGATAACTTGTTACATACAAAACTGCTCCTTAACGATGCTACCACCACGCCCAAACATAGACAAAGAACGTTCATAGTTGATAGCGTGCTGCAACCGGTCAGGGGTAGTTATTCAGGTCACCACGATCAGCCGAACGAAATAATACCACACGCGAACTAGTTAAATAATCGATGAGTATTTTAAAAGAAAAAATATTAGCACAATACCTGTCTTCTACTTAATTGGTGTATGATACAGAATGTAAAATGTTTTTCGTAACGTTTATTACATAATTACTGTTAGGGTGGAAATTATACTCAGTTCACACATAAATCGCAATCGCTTGCCAAAACCCATAATTATATCGATATGGGTTCGAGGTATCGACCTCTGGGCTCAAAGGGAGTATAGCACAAAACATGGGTTTTCAGGAGAAGCAAAAAACAACAAAAAAAGGAATATTCGTTATAATTATGTGAAAATGTCAGTGTGCCAAAAATGTGCTATACGCCCTTTGAGCTCACAGGTATCGATACGTGGATTTATCAACTTTTCCGGAAGCTGACAGTTTTATCTGATAACTAATAAGTATACAAGGTGTAACCTAAATAACGCACAACCTCTTAAGGGGTCACTGTACTCATCATTATGAACAACTTTTACTATGGGAACAAAGATGAAACCGCAAAAAAAAACCAGCTGTTCCCTACATTTTGACGAGTTATGCGAACATGTATAACATATATATGAATAGGTCATGCCACGGTGAAAAGATTAGCCAGTCAGCAAGGTTGGTATCGGTGCTGACTGCCCAGGGTGCGCCAGACGTACTTAAGTATCTTCTCTCGTGTCGGCACGAGCTATACGAGAATAGGTCATGCCGTGGTAAAAAGATTAGCCAGTCAGCAAGGTTGGTATCGGTGCTGACTGCCCAGGGTGCGCCAGACGTACTTAAGTATCTTCTCTCGTGTCGGCACGAGCTATACGAGAATAGGTCATGCCGTGGTAAAAAGATTAGCCAGTCAGCAAGGTTGGTATCGGTGCTGACTGCCCAGGGTGCGCCAGACGTACTTAAGTATCTTCTCTCGTGTCGGCACGAGCTATACGAGAATAGGTCATGCCGTGGTAAAAAGATTAGCCAGTCAGCAAGGTTGGTATCGGTGCTGACTGCCCAGGGTGCGCCAGACGTACTTAAGTATCTTCTCTCGTGTCGGCACGAGCTATACGAGAATAGGTCATGCCGTGGTAAAAAGATTAGCCAGTCAGCAAGGTTGGTATCGGTGCTGACTGCCCAGGGTGCGCCAGACGTACTTAAGTATCTTCTCTCGTGTCGGCACGAGCTATACGAGAATAGGTCATGCCGTGGTAAAAAGATTAGCCAGTCAGCAAGGTTGGTAGCGGTGCTGACTGCCCAGGGTGCGCCAGACGTACTTAAGTATCTTCTCTCGTGTCGGCACGAGCTATACGAGAATAGGTCATGCCGTGGTAAAAAGATTAGCCAGTCAGCAAGGTTGGTATCGGTGCTGACTGCCCAGGGTGCGCCAGACGTACTTAAGTATCTTCTCTCGTGTCGGCACGAGCTATACGAGAATAGGTCATGCCGTGGTAAAAAGATTAGCCAGTCAGCAAGGTTGGTATCGGTGCTGACTGCCCAGGGTGCGCCAGACGTACTTAAGTATCTTCTCTCGTGTCGGCACGAGCTATACGAGAATAGGTCATGCCGTGGTAAAAAGATTAGCCAGTCAGCAAGGTTGGTAGCGGGGCTGACTGCCCAGGGTGCGCCAGACGTACTTAAGTATCTTCTCTCGTGTCGGCACGAGCTATACGAGAATAGGTCATGCCGTGGTAAAAAGATTAGCCAGTCAGCAAGGTTGGTAGCGGGGCTGACTGCCCAGGGTGCGCCAGACGTACTTAAGTATCTTCTCTCGTGTCGGCACGAGCTATACGAGAATAGGTCATGCCGTGGTAAAAAGATTAGCCAGTCAGCAAGGTTGGTATCGGTGCTGACTGCCCAGGGTGCGCCAGACGTACTTAAGTATCTTCTCTCGTGTCGGCACGAGCTATACGAGAATAGGTCATGCCGTGGTAAAAAGATTAGCCAGTCAGCAAGGTTGGTAGCGGGGCTGACTGCCCAGGGTGCGCCAGACGTACTTAAGTATCTTCTCTCGTGTCGGCACGAGCTATACGAGAATAGGTCATGCCGTGGTAAAAAGATTAGCCAGTCAGCAAGGTTGGTATCGGTGCTGACTGCCCAGGGTGCGCCAGACGTACTTAAGTATCTTCTCTCGTGTCGGCACGAGCTATACGAGAATAGGTCATGCCGTGGTAAAAAGATTAGCCAGTCAGCAAGGTTGGTATCGGTGCTGACTGCCCAGGGTGCGCCGGACGTACTTAAGCATCTTCTTCTCTCGTGTCAGTACGAGCTATACGAGAATAGGTCAAGCCGTGGTGGAAAGATTAGCCAGTCAGCAAGGTTGGTAGCGGTGCTGACTGCTCAGGGTGCGCCGGACGTACTTAAGCATCTTCTTCTCTCGTGTCAGTACGAGCTATACGAGAATAGCTCATGCCGCGGTGAAAAGATTAGCCAGTCAGCAAGGTTGGTAGCGAGACTGCATGCACCGCGGAATCCCGGCAGACCTGTCCCTCTGTGGGGCCTTGCCCCACGTCCTCCTGAGAGGAGCGCGCGGAACACGGCGCACCGCCTTCTGAGGCTTGCTACTGGTCTGGCATTAAAGGTCTATCCTAGGTAACTTTGCTTAATCAGTTCATCTGCACAGCTTCCTTGTAACCGCGAGAATTTCAGTAGACAGAACTCAACATAATATGGAAATTGTGAAAGATAAAATACCTCACCGATGTCAAACTGTGACAAAGAGAAGCTTACTCCTTCATTTTAAACAAACAGTCACCCATTACTCAAAAAAAAAAACAACCAATGTCTATAAAAAGACAATTACATTAAAAAAACACGAAATTAATTTTCACCTTATCCGCGTATATAAAATTCTTTTTTCGAAATGATGTAGTGACCGGAAGTCGGTTTGACGTCGCTTCCGTTTCCATCTTCCCTTTATTGTGAGGAAGCCTTGAGCGTTCATTTCATACAGCCTTCGTTTGATCAATCAACTTTTCCTATAACATCTCTAATTTCGAGGTGAGCTTCCTTATATTTTCAGACCTTGTGGCACTATTTCTTAGAATCTGGGTATTTGCTTCGATTCAGGTTTGCAATTAATCATCATTTTTTGGGTTGACATCATTCTGTGGTTATCGCACATACTTCATTTCGCCCAACCCAATAGTATCATGTTTCTTGAAATTAATTATATTTTACGGCTTGTATATGGTCTTTGTTGGACCATGGACCTTACTGACTACCGTATGAGAGAATCTGTTGAAGGTTTTAAGGTTAAGAAGATATTTTTTTTTTTATTTAATTTGAATTCAAATTGTCATTTTTAATAATATACTAGTTTATTAACTTTAATATTATATAATTTTAACTCTGAGTGTTATTTCCATTTAAAATTATGTAATTTAGGCATCTCATACTGTTTGTTTGTTTTTTATTGCATGATGTGGTCTCCTATTATTGAAGGAGCACATGGATTTTTGTTTTTGTCCTTTATAATATAACATGTAAGGTGTATTCTTTGTTGGAGATCCTAATAAAAAAAAATGCTATTATTTGCATCAAAGTTTATACAAGGTAGGGTGTTAAAGTACCTATAATAAAATGAATAGCTTTTGTTGTATCGCTTTCCCCAAAAGTCAATAAATACAAGGTTATAGGGTGTTAAAGTACCCATAATAAAATGAATAGAATGAGTGCGTTTTTATAATAAGCTGCGTTTTTATAATAAACTGCCGAAATCTGTAACTGATCTTACCGAGAGAAAGTTTAAAGCCCATATTAAACGTGTCCTGATTCAAAAAGCATATTACAAGTCTAAGGACTACGTTGACGATAAAGATGCTTGGCAATAACTCCTTCTACACATGTGGCTTCCCTGGTACCTCATTAACGCCGTATGTGTATGTTTATTAACTAACCTCATATCGATTA
This sequence comes from Amphipyra tragopoginis, assembly GCA_905220435.1. NCBI lineage: Eukaryota > Metazoa > Arthropoda > Insecta > Lepidoptera > Noctuidae > Amphipyra > Amphipyra tragopoginis. The sequence continues at coordinate 12,885,356 of HG992011.1, forward strand.
GCTTTCTTTTTTATTACTAACGTTACTCTCAAGATACAGTGATTTTCTTTGTAATGTGTTTTGATGACAATTAACCATGTCAGTTGTTTTATATAGTTTAGCGTCCTTTTACCTTTTGTAAATGTGAGAGCTTTGTAGACTTGCTAGATGCCTGGATACCTAGTTAATTTGTGACCATATTTTTCATTTTGTTTTATTGTGTGGTTCCTGCTCTTAAGTCTACTTTGCTCTCTCATAACTATTCTAAGTCATAACTGTACCCACTCAAATTGTTAAAGATATGGATTTTAAAAGAGTAACCATGGAGTTTCTTGCCGGCTCTTCTCCATAGGAAACGACTAATTGGAACCGTGCACCTAAATTCGACTTTTCATAAGCGCCTGTAATGGTTTATGTGAAATAAAAACTTTTGATTTGATTTGAATAGCTTTTGTTCTATCACTTTCCTCAAAAGTCAATAAAGAGAAATAGCTGGTGAAAGATTTCGTAATAAATACGATAAAATCTATCTATAATCAGCTGTGTTTACATTTCAGGTCATATTTGGGGTCACGGATTAGAAGCTCCATTTTCTGAATTCGTTACGAAGGCAGGAAAAAGATTTTTTGAAAAAACTGTAAATTTTTTTTTTCGAATTTTTGAATTTTAATACTTGCTTTAAAACAGTTATCAGTGACACCGTAAGTCGCCCGCGGATTAGTACCTCCTTACTCCTTACCGACTAACCTTGTAAAGGTTCTAGAGGCTAATTCTACTAACACAATTGTTTAATTTGCAACCGAACCGCAGCTCAACGACGGCTGATTTACTTTTTTTATAAAGATAAAGCTCAAACGGCTGTGGTTGAGCTGCGGTTCCATTGCGATTTTAAACAATTTTGTTAGCAGAGTCGGCCTCCAGCTACTCATCTTATTGAAATAATTAATTCTTCGTCATTATCGTATCAACCTAGAGTTGCTAACTTTACGTATTTATAAATATTAAGGTTAGAAAAGGAACATAGTAATAGTAGGTATTTTTTATTGCAATAAAAACAAGGCACATAAAAATGTGAGACCCTGGCTCCAGAGCTAGGTTAGAGGTTAGAGCACCTGTATTTCAGGAACCAGTAGTATTTATGAGAAAATAAAAACAGTACGTTTTTCATATTCCTTCTGAAATTATACACGTTCACTTTTAAAGCAGTGTTTATCGCTCTGTTACCTTAGTTATTTAAGGGATGTTTTAGTAACCCGTCGCCACACCAGTAACAGCCCCGAGAGGCATGCCGGCTGGGGTTGCGGTGCATGCAGCTGCGAATCCCGCGACCTCAGCCAAAGGTCAGGAGAAGGAACACCGTGGGTTTTTTAACCGATAAGAGTCCGGCATAACCATACCCTTTGCCGGCGAAGATTCATCATCATCATCATTTAGCCCCAAGCATCGTCACATCCATGTTGGGGGGTTTGCCATAATCGCCACGCTTGGCAGGCGGGTTGGCGATCGCAGTATAGTTGTTATAGTACTCAAAGAACGCTGCTGCCCGTCCTCTAGTGAATCCCTTAGTCGCCTTTTACGACACCCATGGGGAGAGATGGGTTAGTACTATTCTTTACGTCCGACACCACACGGATGTACGCGGCGAAGAGTATCCATGAGGAATATCCGAGGAAAGAAGAAAAACAAAATAAAAAAGGAATGTTTTAGTAGTTGTATTTTTTTGCGTAGATGTTTTCTTGTTATAGGACTTTAGTACTAAGTCCCATGTAATAGGAGCCTATTCTCATTTTTCGAGCAGAATTATGGTGGCTGGTTCATCGCCTCTTACGACTTGCAAACGAGGGAGGGGATATGTATTCCTCATCCGTCCCCCCACGGACTATGAATAATATTTATATAATATCTAACAATACAGATGACTATGACACACGGAACAGTGTGGAGCACCGTCATAATTATCTGGTATTCACATGTTAATGGCGAGTTGTAAAGAACCTTGTCTTGAAATCATATCTTCCTGAACGCTCTTAAAGTTGTTTTATTTGTGTAAAACATGTTTAATTATTATTATGGAGGAGCTCGTGGCTAAATAATTACAGCCGCATAGACCGATCTTCCGGGTTAAGCCACGCTTGCCGAGGTTGGTCTGTGGATGGGTGACCATTTACCATAGCGAGTTTCCTCCGTGCCTCGGAAAGCACGTAAAGCTGTTGGTCCCGGCCCGGCTGTCATTTGTAGATCTTTGACAGTCGTTACTGTTGGTCAGAAGCCAGAAAGTCTGACAACCAGTCTTACCAAGAGTATCGTATTACCCAGTTACTGGGTTGTGGAGGTCTGATAGGCAGTCGCTCCATGTAAAATACTGATATTCAGCTGCATCCGGTTCGACTGGAAGCCGACCCCAACATAGTTGGGAAAAGGCTAGGCAGATGATGATGTTTAATTATTATTATAAAAGTTGAGGATTATGTTTAAGTCCGTTTTATAATAATAATAATGTTTATTTACACAAAGCATTGTAGTACACGTTAAAAAAAATACAGTTTTACAAAATAAGTAGTTACTATATCTAAAAACGTGTGGGTGAGCACTGCTCTCCTAGCTAGGTTATGAAAAGCAAGTTAAGGAGAAGCAAGAGAAAAGCGTTTTGTAAGAATAATATAGGAATCTAGCCTGCGGTGCGAGCACGAATCTTTTATCGAGTCGATTCGATAAATTGATCTCTTCTAAACGTCAAATTTGACATAAAATAGATAAAATGACAACTGTTGTCAAATTTGACGTTTAGAATAGATAAATTTCTCGAATCGACTCGATAAAAAGATCCGTGCTCACACCCCTGTAGTGGTCTTTTGCCCTCTCTCTCTCGTTTCTGCCCATAGCAAGCTTGAAGTATTTGGGCTGACAATCAGGGCAGTTACTCCTTAAGACACGGTTTGTGAAGAAGCGGAGGTTAGCGAGGAGCAGGATGCGGAGGTTAAAGCGGACATTTACAACATAGTGACGATGCATTAGAGCGTTTATAGAGGCGCTTTTTTCCTCGTATATTAATTAAGTAATAGGTCTTCTTATTCTCTAGTGTTGGCCCGAGCTATACAAGAATTACTCATGCTGAGGTAGATTACCCAGTCAGAGTAGCAAGACTGACTGCTCAGGGTGCGCCGGACGTAATCAAGTATCATCTTATTTATGATTTAGGCTGTCAAATGATTTTTTTTATCTTCCTCCTATTATCTGTGTTATGAACAGTCAGCATGACATCCAGATTTGCAAAACCCATACACCGTAGCATACGTAAGTCGCTTAACAAGACTAGCGCCAGAATTGAATTCATCCATCGATGTTCACATCATAAGGGTCAAAATTAGCGAAACACACATAATTAGCTTACATCCAAAAATAGCTTACTTTTCTGTTTTTTATTTAAGTATTTTAACTATTGCACATTTGTCGTATTACGGCTAAGGGTTGGACCTCATCTGGCAGCACGGAATCGCCTTTTTCCGTCGCCCTTTCTCTTTCTGTCGCTTAGAACTGCCATTTGCTAGACCGAGACAGAAAGCATAATGCGATAGCACGCGGCGGAATCCTCGAGGCGATCGGCATCACGGACAAAATGCAATGGTCCGATGGCAGTTCTAAGCGACAGAAAGAGAAAGGGCGACGGAAAAAGGCGATTCCGTGCTGCCAGATGAGGTCCAACCCTAAGAGTAATGCGTTGCTCTAATTATTACGGTACACTTACGGTTGCTTACAAAATAACAACTTAGAACTAGAACTTATATCGAGCCCCCAGTTAACTGTACTGGCTATATATTACTAAAAATTATGCAACAACAGTATTGAAAGTATTTTTTTGAAACCTATAAATCATTTAATGACATCACCGTTTCACGAAACTCGAACCTATTATGAAAACAAACATCCACTCCTACGCACCAAGTCAATACAAATAAGTTAATCATTTAAGACCCGTTTACATTGCTACCGTCAGTAAAATAGGTAAGTAATATTTTCATTACTAGTTCAATATGAATCATCTGGGCCACTTAGTGACAATAGGCTAGTGTATACCTACTACTAATGCCGTGGTACTATATTCTTTTTTTTAGGGTTCCGTACCCAAAGGGCAAAACGGAACCCTATTACTAAGACTCCGCTGTCCGTCCGTCCGTCCGTCTGTCCGTCTGTCGCCAGGCTGTATCTCATGAATCGTGATAGTTAGACAGTTGAAATTTTCAGAGATGATGAATTTCTGTTGCCGCTATAACAACAAATACTAAAAAACAGAATAAAACAAATATTTAAGGGGGCTCCCATACAACGAACGTGATTTTTTTGCTCGTTTTTGCTCGTTATTGATAACGGCAACAGGTACACGCTTGAAATTTTCACAGATGATGTATTTCTGTTGGCGCTAACAACAAATACTAAAAAACAAAATAAATAAATATTTAAGGGGGCTCCCATACAACAAACGTGATTTTTTTGCCGTTTTTATAGATAATGATACGGAACCCTTCGTGCGCGAGTCCGACTCGCACTTGGCCGATTTTTTAGTGCTTTTATGTCATTGAAGTGAACGTAATGCCAAATTGTAAGAATTTAATTTTACCCCTTGGTGCTACTAATGGATACTTTCCTTTAACCCGACTGCGCGACAGTAAAGGCAGTGTTATGTTTTTTTTAAACGACACCGATGAGGCTAGGATTCTTCATTGTTGGGTAAAATATCAAAGGCTTTGTTTTTATTACTGTCGGTAAGCTATACGTTTCAGGCAATATATTACCAAAGTACAATACGCGCATTTTATCTTGGCCGCCCTAAACTTCGTGCAGGTGGTTTCGCAATACATTTTTTTAGGAACAAAATGGCTTTTAATTAACACCATCTTCGGAAGACCATTAGGTAAGCGAAGTTTGTTTAATACTTTTTACTTGAACTGTTTCCTTTCTGAGTATACATGCGCGAAAGTTCGGAGAGCCTATATTCAGGGAGGCCAAGATAAAATGCGCGTATTGTAAACTTAGCTAATAAATGAGGTTAAACTCTGTTCAGTGAAAGATGAGTTCCGACATAGAGGTCATTTCGATATTGTAGCCGTAAGAAGACTGCTATCCAATAAACGTAAACGACATCGTCAAAAACCGTAAAATTCCTATATTAGGCGGGTGAATATTTGAATTCGTGCATATTATGATGTTTTTAAGAAAGGTCAAATAATGTGCCTAATTATGTTCCTTATGTTTTTATGAAAGTGTTTAGTGATTGTAAGTGAAATATAGCAAAGGGACAGTTATCACATCTTTAGTTTTGAAGATATTGACGTTTGTTTTTTCTGAAGGAACGGTAATGAGAATTTACACATATGGTAATGAGGTAAACCAAAATGGTAATCTATACATATAATTAAGAATAAGACAAAAATTTCTAATAAGTAACTTCCCACCAACTTTGTATGTGTGATGATTACCATCAATACAAACGGAACAGCTGGGGTCTCTGAATATTAATTATTTTCTTCCTCTGTGCCATTTATCTTGATGAAAGTTTAATGTACCCTTCAATGGCAGCAGCTCTGTTTTAGGAATTAGCAAATCTTTTGACATGAGAATCTATAGGCTGCAATATCTTCGCCTTGAGCAATCGCAGCATCAGCTGTCCGTTTTAGAGTACTTCCAACATCTTTAGCACCCTTACCATGGCCAGGCTCGGAATAATTCCATGTGAACTGCTTCAAGCCACTGCGATGTACCAATATAACGTTGTAATTATGAAAAATAAGGTCTTGTTTCTACATTGGCTGCTAAGTGAATCAGACAAAAGTTTTGTGTGGTGACGGAAAACGAACGGTAATCAATGGTAATTAGAAGAATGGTAGTTAGATTCCTAAATATTTTCAATAATTACTGTTATTTGGAACAGGTACAGCATTGTTAGGTTTATCAGCGAAAAGAGAAACTTATATCAGATACATATCTGGCATGTATTGTATAAAAAAAGATATATAACTACAGTTCATGAGACGAACGGTATGTAGAAATATTGTGAACCACAACACTTTTCGGACAGGTAAATTTTAATTTACATAGCCACAATCACTCTTTCACGCAAGTGTTCGGTTTGGTGGCAGAGCGTTGCCTGTCGCCGAATATTCTGTGTGAAGCACAGTGCACAGAGGCGAGTAAATATTAAAATATCGGATCGAACATATCGGTGAATGGTAATTATGGGTAAGTGTTGGGACATTTTTCAAAGTTGTATGAAACCGCTTAAATTTGTTCTTCCGTAAACAATATATGGTCTCTGTATAGATTAACTATCCTGTTATCCTAAAGAGTAATAAAAATGTCGTTCTTCAAACACAGTTTTAAACAGGATGTGCTACTAAAATCTGGTAAAAGGGACACGGGTGGTAATGAGTTTTCAGGTTCTTTTTATAAAATTTAGAGCATTTCTAATAAATAAAAAGATGATTCAAGGGCTGCTCCTAGTAGAACACCAAGTTAAATATACAACAACACCGTTAGGTTCAAAAAATTTCAACGTTTCATATATTCTTTATCGTTTGCCGTGTAATATGCACGAAATCAAATATTCACCCAGGCATGTTATGTTTTTTAAAATATTTGATACTAGCTTTTGCCTGCGGCTTCGCTCGCGTTAATTTAGAATTTGACAATAAATTGGGGTTGTATTAGGTACAATAATATAATCCAATCATTATTCGAAAAACACGTGGCGCCATCTATGAACGTTATTGTTGTTTTCCTCGGGAACAGTACTTTTTTTGGGATGAAAGGTACCCTATGTCCGTTTCTGTACACTTGACAACGTATATGCAAAATTTCAGGATGATCGGTTCAGTGGTTTAGGCGTGAAAAGGTAACAAACAATCAAACTTACTTTTGCATTTATAATAATAGTCAGGATTTAAAAAAATAATTGTCTGTATTATAGAAAAACCCGAGAACTCACCTTAAGTTGAAAAGGGTATAGTAATTATTTTTTATACTCTACTGCCTAGTCTACCAGTGTAAACGCACCTTTAAAGTTTGCGTTCATAATAAGCAAGTCACTTCCGTCGTATTTCCGATGCCTAAGGCTAGGCACATCATTGTAATAATTAATAGATATTATAACGATCATAATCGTTAGTACGTTCGCGTCATTGTTGTAATTTGATGCAATGCAGCTACTATTATATAAAATTTATAGCTTGTACTGGCTGCTGATTTGAGTAGTTAACTAATTTTTTTATTAGGTGTATATTAAGTTAAGGATTTTGTAATGTTTTATAGTTGACTAGAAGTCGCTCGCGGCGTCGCGTGGATGTCGTTTATCGCGTATTCCGTATTTTCCGGGATAAAAGTAGCCTATGTCCTTCTCCAGGTTCCAGACCATCTCTGTACCAAGTTTCATCAAAATCGGTGCAGCGATTTAGGCGTGAAAGCGTCACAGACAGACACAGTTACTTTCGCATTTATAATACGAGTATTAGTAGGGATTGCATGTATTAATTCAATGTGCTTGTTTTCAGGGTTGAAAATACTAAGAACTTATTTTGTCTAACTGTTAGAAAAAAACCTATACGTTTTTCCTTTTTTTTTTCATTTATACATGGTACACACGGCTACACATCAAGCTATACATAACCAGTTTATCTTGGCGTCGCTTTGTATAATCTTTTCGCACAAGTAACGGTCAGCTTATACTGGTTTTGCGTAGTATGAAGTGTAGCCATGTGTACCTACTTCTTGTTCTTGTGATGTTAAAATTGTAAAAAGGAATAACTAAGAAATATTATTTAATATATTCTAAGGTCCGACCGCGTGCGGGTAATGAGGAGGTTGATCTTCAGCAAATAAAATAATGATAAAAGGTCGCTTCTTTGCAGCCGTAGTCCAGCTCTCAATTCTAGGTAGAAGAAAGGTATCATAAAAAAACGGAAGAATTCCCAATCACCTATCTACAGGGTGTAAACGAATTCGTGTAATACCTTCAAACCGCGTGACCTACTAGTGGCAAAGATTGACCCAGCACTGGTTCTTTTAAATTTAGTAAAAAAAAACATAAAAGATCCTGGTTTTCTGTTTCAGAGTCATTTTAGCGACTCAAGTTAACTGACTGTAAGTAGCGATATCGCGCTAGTCGTATCCGCCAACTGTGTCGCCGTGCTTTCATTTATTTCGTTTAAGGCATCGAAATGTTCTATAACATAAAATAAAAATAGGTATAAAAAAGAATATTTGCTTATTTTTTTATTGATACCATAATAGGTGTTTTAGTTTAGATACGAACACTACCACAAGAAAAAAAAAAGATTTTTATTCTTAATCAAGCTAAATCCTGTGTAGGGTTAACCCATACCAATAATAGATCATGTGATTTATAGGAATTACACTAATTTTTTTACACCCTGTATATTACGACTATAGCATTTATTATTACTCGCCCCCACAATACAAGACTATAAGACCTAATAATGCCCTCAGTGAACTTTGTAAAGTATAGGACAGCTACACCTCTGCCTGACCCTTCAAATGTTACCAGCGTGACGGTCAAGTTATAGAGTCAAAGCAAAACCGCAATGATTAATATGTTTTGCTTCACAAATGGAACCGAAATAATCGTAAATTACATTGTAGCTATTTATTTAGTACATACCCTAATTAATTATCTATTTATCTTAACACTAGAGGTCGCTCGCGGCTTCTCCCGCGTGAATTTCGTTTATCGCATATTCCGTATTTTCCGGGATAGTACAACTCAATAATCAAAAAAAAAAAAAAAACGAAAGACACGTGGCGCCATCTATCATCGTTATTGTTTTTTTCCTCGGGAACAGGGGCCTAATTCTCCTAAAATAAATCTTGATAAATCACAACCGAACCAAGTCCGAACCGTTCATTCAGACAGTTCTCAATTTCAAAAGCTGTCAAATTGTTTGACACAAAAAACAAAATCAATCATTTTGATAGTTTTCGAAAACAAAAACTGACTGACGGTTGTGGTTCGATTGCGTTTGGCAACAATTTATTTTAGGAGAATTGGGCCTCAGTACTTTTTTCCGGGATGAAAGGTACCCTATGTCCGTTTCTGTACACCTGACAACGTATATGCAAAATTTCAGGATGATCGGTTCAGTGGTTTAGGCGTGAAAAGGTAACAAACAAACAAACTTAGTTTCGCATTTATAATATTAAGTTAGGATTATTTTTTCATACTTCAATGACAATACGCGTGAATGACACAGTAAAAATAGACCAATGAATGATGCAAAATAATGTTGTTTTCTGTCTTTGATTTACTAAGGTACACTTGGTTTTTCTTCTGAACGTAAATCAATTATTTAGTAGTTAACAATTCATTCTAATGAAGCTTTAAAAGGCGGCCGACAACAGATTAATCATTTAACAGAACAACATCGGACATAATCACCTTTATACAGGGTGTAAACGAATTCATGTGATTCCTTGATACCTCGTGATCTAGTGATGACACAAATTGACCTGGCACTAGTTTTTTTCACAATCAGCAAATATTTTTCTTTAAAATTACAGTCTAATTTTCTGTTTCTGTCATTTTAGCGCCCCAAGTTACCTGACTGCACGGAGCGATATCGCTCTAGTCATGCGCTAGCTGTGTCGCCGTGCTTTTATTTATTTATGCACGGCATAGAAATGTCATAGCAAAAAAAAATGATTTTTCTACAAAACATTTTTTCACAAAAAAAAAAGATTTTATTTTTATTCTAGCTAATTCCCGTGCAAGGTTAATCTGTACCAGTAATAGATCATGTGGTTTTAAGGAATTACACGAATTTGTTTACACCCTGTATAGTCTTAAAAAATTTGGTCAATCTACTCAAAATTCAGTACATCCCTAATGAGTTTAAAGACTTCGAAATAGATAAAAAAAAATGACCTAGACGTAAGAATAAGACACTTATAGGACGAAGGCGAATCGCCATTGCCGCATACATCAAATATAATATATTTATTTATTATGGCTCCTCTTGACAATCGCCCATGATCGGTCACCATTGGTAAGATCATTGGGCGAGCATCCACACTATTGTCCGTAATAATTTGTTGGGCATCAAGCATTCAAGATGCATGTGGGGAGTCCATTCCTGTTGCTACCATTTAATCATGAATGCACAGATTAGATAATAATACTATTGGTTACTCGTATTATAGCGATAAATTTAAAAGTATGTACCTTTTCAAGAAATTTATTTATTACTAGCGACCCGCCCCGGCTTCGCACGTGTACGTTTTATAGCTTAAAACCTTCCTCTTGAATCACTCTATCCATTAAAAAAACCACATCAAAATCCGTTGCGTAGTTTTAAAGATCTAAGCATACATAGGGACAGACAACGGAAAGCGACTTTGTTTTATACTATGTAGTGATGAAGAGATTCCTTAATGCAATATGGGATCCTAAACATAAGGATTGTTCTGATAATCCCTACTAATAAATGCGAAAGTAACGTAAAGTAACTCTGTCTGTCTATGACGCTTTCACGCCTAAACCGCTGAACCGATTTTAATGAAACTTGGTACTGAGATAGTCTGGAACCGGGAAAAGGGCATAGGCCCTTCATATTCATCATAGTCATCATATTGTGATGGGTGTTGACTAACATAGTGCATAAGATTTTACTAACACAATATGTACTGTAATAATTGTAATAATTTAGATTAAAGTTCTCAAAGGGGCCTCTGCGCGTTGACCTGTGTCCCCGTGTATGCCTTCCAAAAGACCGGACATCTTCCGCACGGAAGATGAACCGTGATTTAAAGAGAGATGCAAGTAATAATTTAATTTATAATTGTAATTTAAGTCTATTTAAAATTAATTTATTTCTCTGTATCTGTTCACTGTATTTTTATAATTTGTAATTGTATGGAATAGTTTTGATCTGAAATAAACTGATTAATAATAAATGATAGGCTACTTTTATCCGGAAAAATACGGAAAACGCGATAAACGACCTCTAGTAATTCTATAAACTTAAAAGTCTCTTCGTTTGTCCACCCAGCGGCCATCATATTTAAATGCCACCAAGACCGAGACGTATGTATGCACTACTTCGCTGTCCTCCGTTGAATGAATGATCAGCAATCATATGGGCAACTACAGGCGATTCCCTTTGAAGTGTCTCCGAAAAACCGATAACTCTCCGATTGTCGACGATCATAGCGCACGACGACACGCGAGCAAGCGCTCCACGCGATCATGCTCGCCTTTATCGCGATTGTCAAGAGGAGCCATTAAGTTAAATAAACATTGTTGTGTATGACAGTAAATAATTAGCCTCATTTACTTGATCCTTGATGACGTCAGTTCTATGTCATGGATGGCTAGACTTCCTAGATAAAAAGTGATATGGATGATATTTTGCATATGGTGAGAATTGCCGGAGGCTATCTTTGTGTAGTTCATTTTATTTGAATGTTATATTATATGGGTTAGGCACTGACATTTGGGTAAATTCTTTGGGTATCCAGTACGCTAATGACCAGATAAAAGTTCCCAACATTGCTTGCAGTTTGTAAAAGGTATCCTTACGTAGGGCTTGGCAATTCTGTGAAAGAATAATATCGTTTGAAGTAGACCAGAAGAGGTAAATTCTACCAACAAAATTGTTGCAAAACCGCAAACGAACTACATCCGTCAATCTGTTTTCGTTTACGAAAACTGATAAACTGCTTGGTGCCGTACTTTAATACCGAGTTTACATTCAGCCCATTGCCGCGGCAACGAGCAAGGACATGGGGAATAAACTGGGAAACGCGAGAATGTAAACAGGTCATTTCCATTGCCTTTGACGTTGCCGTTCGCATTGCCCGGCTATCCCCCATTTGGCGGTTTTTCTTGCGGACATCAAACCGCGGCAATGCGGGCGGCAGCAAATTCGAAATCTGTTTGCAACATCCTGCAAAAGTTTGAAAACTCTCCGGTTTCCTCGCAAGTCATATCTTTGAAGAATTTCTCAATGGTGTTTCTGAAAAAAAAACCTACACTGTTGTTATTATGCCACTATGTCATATAAGGTTCAAAAGTTTTTAATATCTTTTAAAAAATACATACTTTATTCTATTGCCTTCTTATTCTTCTATCGTGTCGGCACGAGCTATACGAGAATAACTCATGCCGTGGTGAAAAGATTAGCCAGTCAGCAAGGTTGGTAGCGGGGCTGACTGCCCAGGGTGCACCCGACGTACTGAAGTAACGTCACTCGTAGAGGCTCTTTTCATGCACCCCTATTCTATATGCACCCCTATTCTATTACCATGAATTGCTATCATCCAGCATCACCTCTGACGACGGCGTCTCTTTTGAATTCAATTTTTTTTTTAAACATTTAAGTAATTATTAATTAAACATTTGAGGCAGAGCGCCGACGCTGCGACAATTTCCACGTTATCCATTGCCCAGAGTCGAATTGAAAATACATATGAAGCGGCAATGTAAACACTCTTATCCGTTGACGTCGCCGCAGCAATATTTGGGGAAATATGTACGGCAGGGTAAACGGCAACGGAAATGGCTGAATGTAAACGCGGTTTAATGTGAGGGTGGTAGCTAGCCAGCGGACCGTATAGATCCTTCCACAAAACGTGCTGGGTTTTATTAAATCTTACAACACGCGGCTATTACCAGGGTTTTTTTTTCCTTTTATACTGCTGTAGCTGGTCCTTGCGGACCATACCGGGCAGTTACCTGAAGGGTCTCTAGCCAAATATTCCCAGCTTGCGGTGAGGAAGTCTTATATTCTATCCCGTCCTCACACGGAATAACCTTTGGGACTTTGGTCTTGGAGACAGAATATTTTTGAGGACGTAGACAGCTAGATGGACCGTCCATTTGGGCTATCAATCAATCAATTAATTTACTGGTTCTTTTAGGTGTAATAACATCCATACATGCTACCATTTTCTTGGTAGATGCACGGATTATGACAAAGAAGATATACAACTGATTAAAGATGATGTTTAATGATCACTTTATCTTCAGCATTCACTAAGGCCCTATGCAAAATATCTAGGTCTTTTAAAGTAAGACTTTATATAAGAAGTTATTCTAACCTCTCAAAGTTATAGGTAGGTACTTACAAACTTAGACTTGTAAATCGACTTTATTTAACAGCAAAACTAATGTATTCTATCATAGCGGCATTTGGGCAAAATTACATTTTGGCACTAGGCAATTTGTACATTTTGGCACTAGGACTATGTTGCCCATTGACTTTTTGTCTTTGTAACATTTAGTATCCGGCGTCTAAATGATACTGATTTCTTTCACGCCATTTAATTTAAAATGCCTATCGCTGGTCATAACTACCAACAGTTTGTTCATGCATAATTCATTAACCGTCCGTATATGCCATTAACCACAGGTTAAGGACAAAATACAATGGGTGCTTATACCGTTGTCTTGCCGAAGGAAAACCTGCGTTTACGTGGCATTCACTGCACGTAGCAAATAAGTTGAGCAATTAATTAATGTGTTGATAATAAGGGGTTAAGGTCCGGACTCCACCAAAGCAGAGGTGTGCGGAGATGTCCGAAGCGGAAACGAGAAAAGATGTTTTTCAGCTAGGGTGTATACACCGAAACTGTGCGGAGATGCGTACTGGCTAGACTGTAGCGGAGATGTGTGCTGGCTAGGGTGGAGATGTGCTCTGACTAGAGCGGAACTGAGCTGCGTGCGGCGAGCGTTGGATGTGAACGCACAGTTCACAGTTAGTGCGATCTGACACGAAAGGAAGACGTCTCAATCATGTCGCTATACAAGTTGACATGAGAAGTGTGACACCGCTCACTGCACGCCGCACACATCTCGTCTCCGCTGCGCGACGTCGTCAGGATGCGAGGCAAAGCTCACATCTCCGCCTTGTACCGCGGCCCAGCTCAATCGCAGCGAGGAACAGCTCACATCTCCGCTTCCATCGCGCCATAAAAATGATACATCTCCGCTCAGTGGTATCCACTTAAGCTGAGTGGAGACGAGATGTGTGAATAACGAAATTCTATTTGTTTTTTAAAACACATCTCCGCTCCGCTCGCCTCGTTGCCGCTTTGGTGGAGTCCGTGCCTAACACGAGTCAATATACACCGGAATATAAAAGAGAAAATGACAAATATGAAAGGAAATTATATCTATCGACACTTCCCTTTATCGCTGATCGTACAGACTCTTGAGCTTACTAAATAGTAAGTATCTTGTCCCGATGTCTATATTTTGTAAGCAGAACCCTATTATTTGAGTGGAAATGAAACTCTTTAGAAAGATTTCCGTCAGCTTTTCACTCTTGAAGTTTTTGCAGGTATTCCTTTTCACCACCTGTAATTTAACGGGGTTCATAGCGAGTAAAATTAATATTACCTTTTTCTGTCTATCCGCAGACAACTTAAAATATCACTGATGATTGTTTTAAAGCAAGTGTTAAAGTTTCAAAATTCGATAATTTTTATTTCCATGAAAAAATATTTTTATTTTAGTTTTTTCAAAAATTCTTCATCCCTGCTTTAGTTACGAATTCAGAAAATGGAGCTTCTAATCCGTGACCCCTAATATGACCTAAAATGTAAACACAGCTGGTCATGGCTGAGGATAGATAGATTTTAGCATATTTTTTTTGTAATTTTTGAACAGCTATTTCTCTCTATTCTGTTATTTCTATTTCTCTTAGACCGTTGACTTTTGGGGAAAGTAGTAGAACACAAGTTACTCATTATTATGAGTACTTCAACACCCTTTCGGATTAGTACCCCCTTTTTAACTAACCCTGTAACTCAATTAATTTATTCACTTGACAGACAGATCTGTGTTGTTGCTGGGGAGTTTCTTGCACCGTTTCTTCTTCACAGCATAAACACTAAAAAGCGGTGATGGGCGGGGTTTGTCTTTTGTAAAATTGACGTTCAAAAAGAACTAAGTAATTCTAGTCTATTTTGAATAAATGAGTTTGTTGAAGTTTAAATTAGTTCATAGCGAGTTCATAACAGAGCTTATCACCACAATACAATAAAAGAATTTAGAAATTTATCTACCTATGCATACCCTAGACTGGTATCAAACAACAGCATCACCGAAGAGGTACATTATATAAGCCTTCACGAATGACGATACTAAAGTACGTCCGGCGAACCCTAGGCAGTCAGCCCCGCTACCAACCTTGCTGACTGGCTAATCTTTTCACCACAGCATGAGCTATTCTCGTATACTTCGTGGTGGAGTACGAAGAAGACCGAAGGATCCCGAACCCACTTCGCATCACTTACCGTTCTTGCAATAGACCCATTTCACCATGCCCCGCCTTCCGGCTTGTAGAATACTCAATAAGATTGCCTACATGAGTCATACTTAGCGATATAATATCGCAATCGTAGCCTTGATCTTAACTATGTCGTACGTGTGGAGGTTAAGGACATTTTATACGCAAATACGCATAATTACTAGCTATGAGAAATAAATAAATAAAACGTGATCATGTGCCGATAATTATTGTATTTCCATATTATGATGTGTGATTTTTCTGTGATAGCTATTCTTAGGTGAGGATTTGCTTCCGTAGCTGTCATGTGAAGCGGCTGGTAATGTGGTGACGTTATCTGTCGACGAGACTGACCACACATGAGGTTCCTGTTCCGATCGCTATTATTTTTAGCTGTAGGTAACTGCAGCTACAAACAAAGCGATCACCTGTGTTTGGAGCAACCTAGCGGCCTAAGTGAGGTCAACATTAATGGTCCGTCTACACAGTCAATCTTATTAGCACAGTTAAGACGGCACAACGGTATACCGCGCAGTGTCATTCATACCGTCATATATTGTTTGTGCAAACGTTTGCTCAAGCCTTTTTCGCATGTAAGTCGCTGCATGTAGACCTTAAGATGTAAACAAATAATCTGTTATATTTTTTTTATGAATCCTTTACTTAATTTTAGTTGTAATAATGTAAAAGGCAGCGGCTCTAGGCGTGGCGTTCAATACTAATATTCGCGCGTAAATTGATCGCCACGCCTAGAGCCGCTGCCTAAATATTCATACGTTTTTGGCGTGATGCAACTACAGTGGTTAACGAAAAAAACTCACACTTGTGTAAAAGACACAACAATATAATCGTTCAGGGGTGATTCTATCATTACAGCTCCAGCTAATATCGGTATGTCAGGATTGCGAGCAAGGTAAACACAGTAAATAAAACCAACATAGACTCTCCACCACTGAGAGTACTTGTATTTGGGTTAATATTAGTAACATTAACTAGATCACAGTATACCACTTTACACAATTATTACAAGATCACAAAATAAGGACAAGCTAATCAGATATAAAAGGTCAGACTTCTTCAGCTGTTCAACACGGAATGCTCCCCCTTCGTCCAATGACCACCGCCTTTATAACCTCGGGTGGGCCGATCCATATCGACGACTACCCTCTCTTGTCAACATTGCCCAGTGCTACCCGCTACCGATAACACGGCCCTCCTGCAAAACACACGTCCTCGTGTGTTGGTGGTTGGTGGTTGACGCACCATCAACCCCATCGTCAAGATTGTACATCAAGGCCTGACTTCAGTGACACCTCTGGACCTTAAACAGAAACAAATAATACAGTACACATCTCGGCCACACCTGATCACTCATCTTTGACCTCGTCATGTTACTCATGTCTTTGACCAAAGTAAAATGAAGAGCATCCAAAGAATGTTTGAATCGATTAGAGCTTGTTATCCCATCGACGGCCAACAAGCTCATCACCCATGACTTAAACTAGTTGATATTCATTCAGTATCAAGCTAGTTCTATATTCGTTCATAACTTCTCGTATCAACATCTTACAAACATCCACACATTAGATTTCCAACATTTTCATAAAATACTATCTCAGATGCCTATTAGACAGTTCTACTTTGGTTAAACATCAAATTTTAGTTATTCAATAAATCATAATAGGTACATAAACACACAATCTCATTATACACAAATTCATAAAATCATTTAAATACATTTACAATATTTTTCAGGGCTAAATATCTCATTATAGTTTTTCACAAATTCATAATACATAAACACTTAAAATATTTCTTGGTTAAATATTTCAACGATTCACAAAGCCATAATACATAAACACTTAAAATATTTCATTCGTAAAAATCTCATACCTAATTATTCACAAAATCACAACATAATATCTCAATAATTTACAAACTCATAGTACATTTAACACTTAAAATATTCCATGATTATAAATCTCAATTATTCACAATTCATTTTACCAGCATATAAACACTTCAAACTCATAGTACGTTAAACACTTAAAATATTTCAAGATTAAATATCTCATTATTCATAAACTCATAGTACACCCTTAAAATAATTCACGATTATTATCTCATTATTATTCACAAAATCCCACATTCTTAAATATCTCAATTCTTCACGAAATCATAAAACAAACATCCTAAATGTTTCGTGGTTAAATATCTTATAATCATTATTCACAGTATCATAGTACATAATTATAAACACTTAAAACATTATCTCAATTATTCCCAAAATCATAATACTTAAATTAATAACCTTTAAAACTTTTCATGATCAAAATAATATCTCAATTATTCACAAACTCATATTACAAAACTGACATGATGTTTTAAACATAACATTTCTATATTGCGCTAATAATCCAACCTTTTTACAACAATACAATACATATTAAACACATCTTTAACGAAAATAAGTCAAATTATTTAATATTTAAAAATAAATTTGACAAATTAATCTTTAACGGAAGTCATCATAGTAATTATCATCAATAATAAATACAATTTCCTGTTTTCGTCTACAAAAAATACATTTTAAACCGTAAGTAATAGTAACAAACTACTTTTTAATTTCAATAAACTATTTTGTACCATTCTACAACAAGAATTATAACAAAACCAATCAAAACAAATATCAATATTTTCAAAACTTTTTCAAAACATTAATTCAAAACAGAATCTCATTTTCACTGCATTTTCATTTATCAATTAATAGCATCACCCGCCTTGGATTTAGCCAACTCATTTGGCATCACCCGCCTGGGATCCTGCTTTATCAACATGGCATCACCCGCCTTGGATCTAGCCATATCATGGCATATCCCGCCTTGGATTTAGCCCTATAACAATTGCTTCGTCATGTTAAAGTTTCAGTTTTCCCCAGGCGAAGCCTTTGGCCAACCCCGGCTGGCCAAACCGGGCGGTGCCAAAGATCAACCCTGGTTACATCTCACCACAAACTCTAATACGACTTGCAACGTATTTTCCTACACGAATAAATACAGATGCCGCATTTATTTTCCACGAATAAATACAGATACCATCATATTTATTTTATACGAATAAACACAGATATCATCTCATTTATTTTACACGAATAAATACAGATAACATCTCTTTTATTTTACATGAATAAGCAAAGATATCATTTAATATTTATTTTACACGAATAAATAACCTCTCATATTATATTTCCTTCCCCAAAATTCCTTCACACATAATAAAATGGTTGTGACTCACCGGATTTATCACATTTTCTCATTCTCACATTTCTCACCATTGTAATATAATCAAGTTTTTGTCAGTCCGTCTACAGGGGATTTTTACAAAGTCAAATATTTACATGTGGGTATACAATCATAATGTGGACTGGTTTTTTCTTGTTCCACTTCTGATGTAAAAGACACAACAATATAATCGTTCAGGGGTGATTCTATCATTACAGCTCCAGCTAATATCGGTATGTCAGGATTGCGAGCAAGGTAAACACAGTAAATAAAACCAACATAGACTCTCCACCACTGAGAGTACTTGTATTTGGGTTAATATTAGTAACATTAACTAGATCACAGTATACCACTTTACACAATTATTACAAGATCACAAAATAAGGACAAGCTAATCAGATATAAAAGGTCAGACTTCTTCAGCTGTTCAACACGGAATGCTCCCCCTTCGTCCAATGACCACCGCCTTTATAACCTCGGGTGGGCCGATCCATATCGACGACTACCCTCTCTTGTCAACATTGCCCAGTGCTACCCGCTACCGATAACACTTGGGGTACAGGTATCGCCAATGAATGTCCGGAAAAAAACAAAAAAAAGTAGCCTCTCATTGCAATGGTCATTGTAAGGCCCATATCCAAAAGAAAACGTTTACAAGCCGATGTACATAATGATGATAAACCGCCATCTTTGCGGAAATTAGTAAACGTACATCATGAACCGCGGGAAAAACATTAATTGACATTCTTGTATTTCGAAGGTCACTCAAGGAAAATGCAACAGCTCTTAACATACTGCAAGCTAATAACTACAACTTTGTCGTTAATGGTTTGAGAACCAGTGTAGACACAACGATGTGTGATACATTGACGTGGAGACACATGGACCAAGGTTCTAGTACAAAATTCACGAAAAATTTGTCTTGAGTTTACATACACCAATCGCTGTCGCTTATTTTCAGCCAATCACACTTATTGCGTCAGCTTAAAGATCTTAATAATAAAGGCTTTTCAGGGGGCCCAGCTAGTGAGCTGGCGAGTCACCGTCTGCCAATATATTTCAAATTTAAGCTTGAAATGCAGACGCCGTTTTCTTCCGGCAATAAAAGTTATCCAGTCCATTTAACACCCCCTCCCATAGACCAGTTTTATTTTTACCATATTTCACAATAGTTTTGGGACGGTCCATGACTGTACTCCAATAGTGCAGCCGTGGATAGTCCCGGGTTGGTGCCCCACCCCATTTTAGATTAAAGCTCTCAAAGGGGCCTCTGCGCGTTGGACCCGTGTCCAACCGTGTCCATGAGCCGTGATGTCCAAAGAGATACAAACATTCGTGGTGTTGAAGTCGCACTCAGTTCGGAAATGATCGGTTTTACGAAGTTTGCCGATGCGATTTCTTAATTGTGTCGTAAGTACTATACTTAAGTTTACGACGCGATAACAAATAGGCATGTTGACAGCATCAATAAATTGCAAATCTAATTAGTCCGCCAGTTAGAGTTTTGAAAAATAATGGACACGTATTTTTTCTTTTGTAAATCTATGAATATTTGGAAAGATAAAACACGCATCAAAACTCGAGAGTTGGGGCTTGTGACGTCAGAAGCAAGTAAAAATTGTACTTGCTTGTGACGTTTTGACAATTTTAAAAGTATCGTATCTTCCTCAATTTTGGTTTACGTAACAAAAGAAAAAATACGGGTCAAATATTTTATGATGAACTGACGGACTAATTAGATTTTTTCAGTGAAATACCCTATTGTAGTACATAGTAGTAATATAAATATAGATAAATAAAAGAAAGATGTATGATTATTTTATAGCTATATGCCCACTGTGGCCATAGCTCATCGTTTCTTGTTGTTATCGCTGTTATGAAGAACCGCGCAACAAACTCTTCAGCAACAGATCTCTGGCATCAATGTTACTCTTACATTATTGGTCAGCAAGGCGTCTAAGTAACATAACATCACACCTGTATTCGCCGAAGGGTTGGGCAGAGGTGTATAGCACACCATAATTTCGACGTTATGTTTAAGTCCCATCTAATAGGGGCGAGCCTATTGCCATCAACCGGGCACAAATCCACACTCCGAGCTGCTACTAAGAAATTCCACAAAGAAAAACCAAATAACACTGACAGACCTAGGGATCGAACCCAGGACCTCAAGCTCAGCAGTCGCGCTTGCGAGGCAACCAACGAGGCGGTAGTATAATCATTACAACCACTTTCGGTAGTTTTACATAATTATACTAAACATAACTAATTAAAATGCACGCCTAATAAAACTGAATCGCTTCGGAAGATGCATGCGTTAGTATGTACTTACTACCGTAAGTAAGTACATACTTATGCATACATCTTAGAACGATTAGGTAGAGGTAGGTGGTATTGCAATAACACCTCGTAACACCCCTCTTCATCCATTGTGGAGAAAATACTGCTGTTTCTGATTGTGACCCTCACAGAGGGTCACAATCAGAAACAGCAGGAAACAGCAACTCGGCAAATGAACTCGAACTCGAGGAACTCGGCAGTGAAGATGGCGGAATCGTCTCGACTCCTATCGTAAGGACTGGGTCTTCATCGTCATCGACATACTTCAGCCGAAAGACGTCAACTGCTGGGGGGAGGGGGGGGGGGGGTTGCCATAATCGCCACGCTTGGCAGGCGGGTTGGGATCGCAGTATGATTGTTAAAGTACTCAAAGAACGCTGCTGCCGATCCTCTAGTGAATCACTTAGTCGCCTTTTACGACACCCACGGGAAGAGATGGGGTAGTACTATTCTTTACGTCCGGCACCACACGGAACTGACTGACTCGGAAGGACTGGTCTATATTGCATAAAACCAGGGTTTCCCTAACAGGGAAATAAAGTTTCGGATCTGGATAAGGGTAAGAATATTCTCGGAGTCTTTCATCGATTTCGGTAATGGATATGTATAAAATATGAAATAATTTTCAGTTATCCGATACTTAATTTCGGATAGTTTCAAATATCCTATAGTTTCAGTTACGGTTATGGAGCTCCATAACATCCCTGCATAAAACTGGAATAAATTGTAAAAGAAAAAAGAGAAAAGGGAGAGGAGGGAACAAGGAGGAAGAGGAAGGAGGGAGGAAAGAAGGGGAAGGAGGGAGAGAAGAAGAAAGGTGAGACCCTTGCCCTACAGTGGGGAATAATCCCCTACTAATATTGTAATGCGAAAATTACTCTGTTACGCTGTCTGTCTATCTGTTACGCTTTCACGCCTAAACCGGGAACAAGGTGGAAGAGGAAGGAGGGAACAAGGAGGAAGAGGACGGAGGGAGGAAAAAAGGGGAAGGAGGGAGAGAAGAGGAAAGGGAGGCCCTTGCCCTACAGTGGGGAATAATCCCTACTAATATTGTAAAAGCGAAAATAACTGTCTGTCTGTTACGCTTTCACGCCTAAACCCCTGAACCGATTTTGATGAAACTGGGTATAGAGATAGTCTGGAAACCGATAGGCTACCTTATTCCCGAAAAACGCGGAATACGCGATAAACGACATCCATGCGGGCAAAACCGGGAGCGTCCCCTAGTATCCTCATAATAAAAAATACCCGGTCGACGAGAGAGCCGCAAGCGCAAACGACCACCTAACCGACCACCACTGCATCCGATGATTACGAAAATTAATTTATTCATCACATAACGAATTAAAATTCAATTCTAATTAACGCAAAATGGTTTAGCGGTCTAATTAAATCAGTGTTCGGCAGATGCTCGCTATTCGGCATAATTATAATTATGCGCGCATGCGTTTGCGCAACGCGTTAACTAAGTCACAACTGATCTAATGAGGTTACCTCAGCGTGCGAGTGTATGCTCCACTTGTTCCGTCTGTGCCCTGTCTTGTGCGACGGCTGTCTGTCTTTTGGATATACGTTAATTGCGTAGCATGTTACTGGTTAATTTCATTATTGGTAATATCATATCAGTCAGTAAAGGTTCACTGCTGGCATTTCTAGCCTGTCATAAGAAGGGAGCTCCTTACCTATCTCCGAAGTTTGCAAAGCGAAACATCCTAACTTCTTAACTAATATTATAAATGCGAAAGTAAGTTTGTTTGTTTGTCACCTTTTCACACCTAAATCACTGAACCAATCATCCTGAAATTTTACTGAAAAATTTTAAATGAAAAAGTACTGTTCCCGAGGAAAACGATCATCGATTCATGTCGAATCATGATTGAATTATATTATAATAGAAACTTTAGTTGTGTGTTAAGAGTTGATTGACAAATTCTAAATTAACGCGAGCGAAGCCGCGGGCAAAAGCTAGTCTGAAATAAATTGAATTGATAGAAGTTTTGTAAATATTACAGGAAAAATAAAACGATGTCTGTAACTAGCACATATTTTTAGAAATCAGTTATAATCCTTTAAAAACAAACAAATTAAATTGAACTTTCCAAGATTCCGTAGAGGGTTCCGTACCCTCGGTGGCGCGAATCCTATTCGCAGTTGGCCGTTTTTTTTTAAAGTTAATTAATTTTTGCAATCACGAATCTCTGGCGGAAGTACTTTGTTGTTACTTAGCAGACACGGAGACGCTGGTACTCATCCTCTTGGCACCTTTTCGACAGATGGCCTAATAATAATTATTTACTCCCAGAATTGTATTCTTCTAAACTGTGGTCAGCAAGAAGTCATAACTTGCTTAACTCAGCGTGTCCACTTGTTCCGTCTGTACCCTATCTAATGCGACGCCTGTCTGTCTGTCCGTGCGTTTAAAGTATTCAGGTAAACCTTACTTGTTTTTCAATTAGGTACAATTATTGGTACAAGTTATCATTACTAATACTACAGTTGATTACTTATAAGCTACAACGCGTAACGGCGCGGTACTTAATAATATGTCTAGCTGTCAATAAGTACAAACACCTAATAGATAGCAGAATAGCAGATAGATAAAATAGCATTATGTACGATTTCCACCAACCGGGGGCCACGCAGGAGCGCAGCGCAGCGCGTCGCAGCGGATGCTCGAGCACGCGCCAGTAGCCGACCGCGTCCGCCCGACGGCTACAATCTGCTGGAACCCAGGCGCATGCGCGCGCGTGCTCGTGTATCCGCTATCGCAGCCAGTTTCTACCTGCGGTGTGGCCGAGCGGAGCCGACTGGACGCGACGACAGCCGAGCGCCGCCGTCCACGTACGCGAGGAGCCGACCGGCTGCCGCGGCATACGTGCGAATCTAACCGAGTTCCAAGCAGTGTAAAGATAACTAATTGAACAGAAGCAAAAAATTTAAGGCAGACTTAGACCTATGTCTAGCAGCTCTAGGTATCTATTAAAGTTTTTGTTTTAAAACAATTCGTTTTCTAATTAATGCCAAGTTTAAAAACTCAAATGTTCAGCTACTTTTGATGCTGACCGTACTTTTGTATCGTATTCGTTTGTATCGATCCAAAATATCGAAGTATCGTATCTGTGTATCGATACTGCAAATCGCAAATCGTCTATCACTAGTATGATCGGCGCGGTTATTAATTAGCCATGAGCCCCTCAGCATAGTCAGTTAACCAGGGGTTTTAAAATTATTCAAAAACAGAACACCATATTTCCTTTTTGTAATATTTTTTTTGTTGAATCTGAAAGAATCTCATGCATGGTCAAGCTGTGGTGTCACCAGTAGATCACGTGGTTTGAAGGAATAGGCTTTAGAGATGATTTCAATTAGGCACAGGCCAGCAGAAACCCATAACCGAACACAAAATTAATTCCAAGATGAACACACAACAGGGAACTTTCGCAAGATGCGCCAGAAAGCAATACACGCATCCTTTTACTCTGACATCACACCAATACATTACGTCACAAACTTCAGAATTCACTCAAACATTGTAATTTTCTAACCCGCCCTGGCATTACCCTGTCAAAAGCCTGTAATCACCACATAACCCGTCCATGAGTGCCTGTGTTGAGGAATTATCGAGGCATGCATATAAACCATATTTCGTCATGACGCTGCGTTTCCTGGACACGACCTAACATGGGAATATAGGTAACGCGAGCACAGAGCAAGTTTTTGTGAAGAATCAAAATTAAGCAATGGTGTTGGCTTCTAAGTTAATTTTTAGGGTTCCGTAACAAAATGGTAGAAAAGTAACCCTAAGAACATTTTTCCATCGCCGCCCGCCGTCACCGAGAAACGAGATTATTTCGGACCGAGTTCAGAACGACGTGACAATAAAAACTCGTGCACCAGCGCCGTCAATCTCGGATGTAGTGGACAAGTGCAGATGTGTTTTGTATTGCCGGCATTTCGGTCCGTCATGATCTCGGCGGAGTTCTAGCGGTAGCGCTGATTTACTGACAACCTCGGTAGGCGAGATGACGGCGCTCGGATGACGGACGTGCGGTGGACACGCAGTCATACGAGTAGTAATGTATGTATCGCTACTTCGGCAATATCATCTCGTTCTCGGTGACGGCGGCGGCGGCGGTGGACAAACGGCCTTATGGTGCGATATCGTCCATCCTTCTGTCTGTCACAGCTGTTTATTTCAGGAACAAATAATGCTATCGACTTGAACATTGTAATATTATGCTTGTTTCAGCAAGTGAAATAATTAATTTAAAAAAAAAAGTTTATTTTTAATGGGTTTATTATTTCATGTGTAGTATCATATAAAAGGGCTTTATTTGCACATTATGGAATATGTTTTTATTTATTCCGCGTAGTAACTTATGATGAAAAATGTCCGTAAAATTACAACTCCCCCCACCCCCTTATCTCCAAATTTTGCAAAGCGACCAATCAGAAATAAATATTTTTACAGGGAAAATAGTTTCTAGGTGTTATAAGAATAAGAATAAAGATAAATGGGCACTTGGTTCGGACCTGTGACCCACCAGCGACCACTAACAAAACTAGTCGGAGCATGTTAAAGATCATGAATACTACCCAATGAGATAAGTCGCATTCCTCAAATGTATGGGAAAGTTTTTTTTTAGCAAATCAAGAATTAATATAAAAAAACGAATTTTCGTACAACTTTCTAAATGTATAAAATGCTTACAAAAATGCACAAAGATCTTCCTAAAAAGGCACAAGAATTTTTAGGAGCTTTACTATCTTGTTCCCCGCAGTTTCTCGATTTCTCGATTCTTCTTAACTACCTATAAATAACTGTTTAAATATACCTATACCTACGTTTCTTTCCAAGGTACGGAACCCTCGATGAGCGATTCCGACACCCACTTGGCAGCTTTTGCTAAGTGAGCTAGTTGCTGTTGCACACACGCTACGGACCTCCTTTTACCCATACATATCCCGAAGTCGTTGTAATTTTTTTTATATATTGTAATAGGTTGCCATAACGCAAACTATCGGTTGCCAATAGATATGAATGCTTCGCTATAAAATAGCATTAGTACCAGAAGGGTGAATTTGCTTAAAAGGGAAGCCGGACCAATTATTTGTTTAAATAATAATTGAAAATAATAGACACCATATTTCGAAAGGGAAGCCGATAGGAATCGAGTTGTTGGAGCCTTCGCCACTGATTAGTACTCAGATTGACAAACACAAAAAAAGACACAGAAGTACAGTCCGGTGCATCAATGTTGACGACACGTTTGATGCAGTGGCAAAGCGATTGGCTTGTTGGTTTCTGCACTACGGGTCGTGGGTTCGATTCCCACTCGGAACAAAAATTTGTATGGCCTAACAGATGGTGGTCTCGGGTATGGGCGATTAAAAAAAATAATGATGTTAACCACCGTCAGTTCTCGAGTTAATCAACCGTTTACCTAAATTTTAGTAAGTTTTTCCAGTCAATGGTTGTTTATCCAAAGAATTACTGTCGGTGAAACCAGCCTTAGACAGTTTCATCGCCACATTGTCACGATGAGTAATCCGCCATTTTTTTCCTTTATAGCAATTTATATGCTGGTCAGCGAAAGCGCGAACAGGATATTGAGGCTTAAAGAAGGAGAATGTGAAGCAACCAACTTATTTTGATCAAAAATAATAAGTACAAATACTTTTTGGGAATAATTTATTGCCCTTTTTAAGGACCCATAAACAAAACAGCTCGGATCAGAATTATACAAGAAATTGATAGCAGTTTTGCGGATGGAAATACCCAAGAGGCGCGAACGGACGTATTTGTTGCCCCTTGTTGTTGTTTATGCCCGCAAAGTATATAGCCAAGAGATGCCAGAAATTGTAAAGGTGGACCGATGACCTGGTGAAGGTCGCGGGAATCCGTTGGATGAGAGAAGCACAGGACTGGTTGATGTAGCGATGCTTGAGGAAGGCAAGGCCTATGTCCAGCAGTGGACGTCTTTCAGCTGAATGATATACCAGAAATACCATGGATTATAAACAAAACACAGTAGGTAATGAAACCTATAATACTGAAGGAGAAAAATTTTAAAGGCAAACTCCGTTTTCTTTCGGCAATAGAAGTTATCCAGTCCACGTAGCACCCCTTCCCATAGACCAGTACCCCAAGTGTGAGTTTTTTACGTTACTACTGTAGTTGCGTCACGCCAAAAATGTCAAACAAATTTTTAGTCACGCTATTCGCCGCTAGAGGCTCTGCCTAAATTTTCATACATTTTTAGCGTGACGTAAAAAACTCACATTTGGGGTACAGATATTTTTTACCATATTTTAAAACAGTCTTGCACCCTCCTGGGACGGTCCATGACTGTACTCCAATAGTGCAGCCGTGGATAGTCCCCGGTTGGTGCCCCACCCCATTTTAGATTAAAGTTCTCATAGGGGCCTCTGCGCGTTGGACCTGTGTCCCCCGTATGCCTTCCAAATGACCGGACATCTTCCGCAAGGAAGATAAGCCGTGAATTCAGACGGAATAAACCTATAATAATACATTACATCCACCACCCATTTTAAAACTGTCACATCTGCACTTTACTCCTTGCCCTATAACATGTTCGACGTAGTTTAATATCACACGCCAGTGACGTAACAGCGCGGTCACTTTGCAAGATGCGCCTGCGCTTGAGCAACTACCAGCATTTGCATGGTAATAACCGCGGTGAATTGTCACTTTGTATGGCTAGCACGCTGTCAGATATAGGGTAGACAGACCTCCCACTGTTGGCAATGATTTAGCAACTCGCAGAGAATGATGAGCCTACTGGTATAATGAACTAGTTTGAGGATGGGTTGCCGTTGCAAATACTTACTTCGGAGCATCCGACCAACTGGCCAGCAACGGTGCTAGAGAGTTGGTTAGAGCTATCCTGAAATCATTAAGATAGGCTAAATAGGCAGTATTTTTAGAAGGTAGAAGCCGAAAATGACAACGGCTTAGGCTCAGAAAGAGATGGCTGGATGAGCTGGATTGGCCAGAAGTTGCAAAAGACCGGGAAAAGTGGAAAATAGGAAGAGCGGCCTCTGCTCTGTTACTGCTGAAAATCAGCGTTAGATGGTAGTGCCTACCTAGTACTGCCACCTGACACTATGCTGAGCTGATGGCCTTTTTGGTACTTTTTTTTCCATTTAATATAAACCTATTACTCATTGTATTGTGCCAATAAATGCATTTTTATTTCTTTCCCTACAGAAGACTACTAGACTAAGAGAAAATAAGATAAATAAAATGATAATACCCTTTTCAACGTAAGGTGAGTCCTGACGTTTCTTTACAAAACGTTACCATACTGCAAAGTTTATCAAATATTTAAAAAGAAATTGGGTAAGTAATATAGCTATTTAACAGTTTTTGATGATGTCGTTTTTTAACATGTTTTCGATAGCAGTCTTCTTACAGCGGTATACGCACTGCATCCAATCCGAATCCGTCAAAACACGTTCCGAAGCAGCCATGGAACTATTTGTATGGTAGTTTACGCACTACATCCGATTTCTATCCGTCATCCGTGAGTCTCCAATTCGGAAGAAATATTAACGGACCGAAGTAGCCGTAGTAATGGTTGTATGAACGCTTTCGCACAACCTCGGATTCAAATCGGACGCCAAATGGATATGCCAAAGATGGCCCCTAAATTGTTTGAATTTGGATCAGAGATCGGAATAGTGCGTAAGCAACATCCGAATTCGGTCCGATATTTTTACTCTAGATCGGTATTTTCATGGATTCGGATCGGATGCAGTGCGTAAAGCAATATCCGAATTCTGTCCGAGTTTTTTATATCCGTATTTTCACGGATTCGGATCGGATGCAGTGCGTAATCGCTCTTACGGCTATAATTTACGAAATGATCACTATGTCAGGACTCATCTTTCTTTAAACAGAGTATTATAGTAAACAATCATTCTTGCCGTGTTGTCTCCGTTTTAGATGAGACAACCAAGCTACTATCCCTAAACGGGTATCTTTAGAGATATAAACTTGATTTACTATCACCTGACATCATCCGAGAATTGTTCATTTCAACCAGCTATACCATCGTTGGTGGCGCACTTAATATTTTACTTTATTACAATTCCTAAATAGGAATACTTTGCAATAAACCTTCCCATTTAAATTACCAATACACTAATTGCTACAAGCTAAATATCGTGTAACATTTCAAGTTGATGCAAACTCGTCTGTTGCCATCTTCACGGGAATCGTTTCGCAACAATCGCAATTAGCGATGATCGATACGACTATCGATTTGTGTTAGGGTAGGGCATGATTATTGACATTCGATTGAATCGATTAGGTTATGCAGTTGAGTTTAAACACCGTAACCGTTCTGCCTAGCCTTTTCCCATCTATATTGGAGTCATCTTCCAGTCTAACCAGATACGGCTGGATACCAGTATTTTACACGGAGCGACTGCCATCAGACCTCCGCAATCCAGTTACTGGACAATGCCGATATCCTAAGGTTAGGCCGGTTGCCAAACTTTCGGACTTCTGAATACCCGTAACGACTGTCATAGGTATTCGTATGACACCCAGGACCGACTTTTACCTACCGATTAGGATTTGACCTCCAAAACCAACTAAAGGAGGTCGGCGCGGCGGTAAACAAGGGGTTATACCAGCTCTAAGACTATTCAGGCATCCAGTCTGCATAAGACGAACACCGCAATATTTTGTTGACCGGAATAAGAACCAGTGGCGGCGAAAAGGGGGTGGCGGTGGTGGTAGCAGTTCGCCCCGAGTGCCAAGCTTCAAGGGGTGACAATCCGCGCCCGCGAAGAGCCACTGTCACGCACACAGACTAAGGAAATTAGTAAATCGTCTGTAGCGCAGCACAGAAAAAATACTTGCTCAGTCACGAGCACGCGCGGCAAGTGAAGTAGCTTTATTTGTTAGAAAAAAATTACAGTTGTTTCCTCACAAAACGGATGTCATTAAACGCAACAGACGTGACGGTAATAGGCTCTGCTTGCATAAGTCCAGAACTACACATAATATGTGGAGTAGTATATTCTGCATGGCGCCAAAAATTTACAATAAAATACCTAATGCATACAAAACCCTAACAGTTAATTTATTCAGAAAGAAATTTAAGAAATTGCTATGTAAAAAAGGGTACTATAGTGTAAATGATTTTTTACTAGATAATTCTACTGTGCCAAATATATAAAATTATTGTGCTAAATTGCGGTATGTACACTATAATACATTAATTTTAAGTAATTTGTACGCCTGATACGGCAGGGCATGTTGATACCATTATTCATATTTTAAAACCACATGATGTAATAATGTAACACATGTTTCATACAAATCAATGCATCTTTATCTTTATCCTTTATCTTTAGTATTTATTGTTTTATTTTGGGGAGTGCTCAATAAAAACGTGGTGCCGCCCCGGTTGGCAACCCATGCTACGCCGCCACTGGCAACAGCCTACAGCCAACTAGCACTCAGGAGTTCAAAGGGGTCACGAATTGTTTATATAACGGTCACCCATTGATTTGACACGACTGCGGTAGTCGATTAACTTCGTGATCGATTAACCTGCAAAGAGCGAAACACAAAGCCGATCGATCCTCAATTTGTTGACGACGATTCAATTACAATATCGATTCTTGACGATTGCATTTACTTACTGAGAAAGAAGAAAGAAAAAATTAAAATCAATTTATTCAGCATGCAAATACACAATACTTACTACAATTCCAAAAGGTGTGTTACCTAAATAAAAATACTTAACAAGCACCGTGTGTTCGCTGACTAAAAATCCGGAATCACTCAGCATAATACTGTATTGTGGCAGCACTGCAACTGATTTTCCCAACATGCAACACCAACAGTGCTGCTTTTCAGTGATGACTAGGCTTACCAACCGTCCCGCGAGAGCCGGGACGTCCCGTTTCTAGAGCTTTAGAGAATGCGTCCCGCGAAAGACGTGTGCGGGACGCCAAATGTCCCGTTTTATCGTACCTACGGCTAAACCTTCGGACAGAAGTCGGAATTTAGTGAACGCACGTTTTGTTTAGCTAGAAGAGTGGAGATCGTGACCGCGAGTTTCGCGTCGAACGAACGAAAAAATTATTTCTAATTGTATTTTTCGCCTCCCTATACTTTGACAGTTGGGACCCGCTTTTTTTTGCCACGTCCCGCATTTTGACTGCCAAAGTCCCGGTAAATTCGTAGATAAAGGTTGGCAAGCCTAGTGATGACCTTAGGTGACACAACGAAGCCTTCCAACAAAAAAAAATACTGCTTACTATTTACCCACGGTATCACTCACACTCAATAGAGTGATAATTTGTACTACCTGGCCCGTTCTTTAACGGATATGGTTGCCAAATATCAACTGAATCTGTCCAAACAGACCAAAATTTTGAAACTGTAATTTTTAGCATCAAGATCGTTCCCAGGATGCTTTGCGCTTACTTTTTTCTAAAAATATTTAATGTAGTTTTAGCATCGTTATGATTTTATTATATTTATACAACACTATTTTTAGTATACACAAAAACCGAGACACCCCTACAAAAATTTTATCAGAATTACCGGAGTATGTATTTTATTTTAATAAATCTCCAAGATACACATTAGTTTATGTTGCGTTAAGTTCCCCAGTAGAGTGTGAAATGTGTGAGATGTGCTATGCAGGGGTTGTTTAATACACAGAAACTGACCGAGCGAACCGTCTCAAGTCTGTTATGCATAGAAACCCATTAAAATAAAACAGAAATATATGAAAAAAAAATGCAAGATTTAACGTGGTATAAAACTATGCCAATCGATTCTCCTAGTGATTCTGAACAAACTAGTTTTAGGTTTAGTGTATACTAAAACTAAACTTGTAGATGTATAGATAACGAAGCCTCCTTTTACCCATCCTGTCATCTATGGACGCTTCATTGGACCAGTTCTTACAATTTATGTGCACACCTGACCGAATGACACTTGCTCTTTACTAGCCGAAGCAGAGGCAATCACTATGCATGCTCGTCCACAACCAGTTGGTAATTGCCCAGCGTGACATATACCGACCTATCGCCTTTCTCGAAGCGCCACACACGTGTGGAATATATTATATTGTAGGTTTCCTCACCGTTTTACTACTGCGTTTGAATCGAATCTCGAAATCGAATCGAATTTGCGTGAATCGAGTTGAAAGGAGACAGGGGGGTTACCATAATCTGTTATAGCAGGAATGTTTTAATATTATTACGAGAGTGGGTAAGAGATGGCGCTAGAGAGCTGTCACTTTCCCACTCTCGTAATAATATTAAAACATTCCTGCTATATCAGATCATGGTAACCCCCCAGAACACACAACAGTTTTTGGCAGAATAATATTAATAACTATGCATAGATAACCTTTTAGGAGTTGCATAGAAGATCTGGATGCTATCAGTTCAAAGAAAGAATTAAAGGCATTAAAGAAAAAAACTGATTCACTGCCTCGTTGGTCTGGTGGCGACTGCTAAGCGTAAGGTCCTGGATTCGGCAAAGTGATATTGGGTTTTCCGTTTTGAATTTCTCAGTAGCAGCCAGGAGTCTAGATATGTGCCCGGTTGGCGATAGGCTCGCCGATAATACATGGGACTTAAACATAACAGCGAAATGAGGGTGTATTATACAGCTCTGCCCAACCCTTCGGGGAATATAGGCGTGATGTTATGTACAGAAAAAAAAACTAGAATAACTAAAAAAACAGTAAATGCAAGAAAAACAGTGCATCAGCCAGAGACACTCGTACAAATTTACAGTACCCATCCAAAATTGGTAGACAGGTCAAAAACAGGAAGTAAAACGAAAAATACAAAAAAAAACTAAGGCCATTTGGTTTGCTAAATAACTGTGAAACAAGTGACGATAATTAAGTATATGTCGGGCACTCCCTGAGCGGTCAGCCCCGCCCCACTACTAACCTTGTTGATAAACTAATCTTTTCAACACCCACGGTATGTTTGTTAATCTCCTGGAGCCGACATGAGAGAAGGAGATGCATATCTTAAATTAACTTTTTTCTATGTAAAAATTCAGCACTG
This sequence comes from Amphipyra tragopoginis, assembly GCA_905220435.1. NCBI lineage: Eukaryota > Metazoa > Arthropoda > Insecta > Lepidoptera > Noctuidae > Amphipyra > Amphipyra tragopoginis. The sequence goes on from HG992011.1 coordinate 12,918,330, forward strand.
TATAGAAAAAACCTTTTAACACATTCGAGTCTACCTCACTTTTCGTAGTGCTCATACGCCATGCCGCCATACATATCGCTAGTGGACCTTCCAGAAGGTTCCTCGGCATTACGTTTGCACTAAGAGTGTACCCTCGAGGCGGGTCCCTGGCATTAGGTTAAAAACCTTGAAAAATACGCTACTACGTCGTAAAATAGGTGTTTGCTTGTTTCATGACGTTGAATTTTCCATGAAAAGCTTGCATTTAAAATGAGCCCTCCACGAGGGCACTCGGCATGGCGAATGCGACTACAGGGTGCCCTCCTGGAGGGCACCCTTCACTGAACGTGTTAAAGATGACAATTGGTCTGGTGTAATCTATTTCAAACGAAATAATTGATATTTATGATTATAGGTACAATACTATTACGTAGGTACATTAAACCATCGAACCTGGATGTCATTCATACGAATACCTACGACAGTCGGTACGGGTAGTCAGAAAGCCCGAAAGCCTGACAACCGGTCAGCATTGCCCAATAACTGGGTTGCGGACTTCTGATGGCTGTCGCTCCGTGTTAAATACTAGTATTCACCCGCATCTGGTTAGACTGGAAGCTGATCCTAATATACTTAGTTGGGAAAAGGCAAACGACTATTAAAATTGTCGTTTGTGCAAACATAATTTCATGTACGCTAGAGACCGCAAAACCAGCAAAGGTTATGTGGAATGACCCCAACTAGATGAACCGACGACCTGAAGATGGTAGGACTAGACGGAACAGACTGGATGCGGAAGATAGAACTAAATATAGTGGCGCAACTCGAGAGAGGCGTGCATCCAACGATTACGATATTAACGATGATGTTTGGTTAGTAAAAAACACTGTTACACGCCCACGTTCATGTAATCGTTAAATCGATTGAGAAATCAATGAATAATATTATATAGCTGCTGAAATAGATTTAGTAGTCTATGTGCAACACTAGACTACTAAAATACTGCTGCAAGACTATGGACAACTAAGAAAGACAGAAAGAAAAAAATTTGGACACATTACATCTTTGTAATGTGTCCAAATAGAATATACTTTATTGTACACCAAAATTGTAACATAGCTCTTATACAATATCATTTAGTGAAGGGTAAAATGTCGGTCTTATCGCTGATAGCGATATCTACCAGACAACCTTTGGATGAACAGGAAAACAATGAATAAGATAGGGGGGATAGTCTGTGGTGTACTGCTGGAATATATATATATATACTACACACAATACATAGACATGTTTATGATGTTATGTTATGTCTACCTATCTTTTTAGTTCTTTTTTTTCCTTTGTTTCATTATGTATGTTGTTATGTCTCTTGACATAACAACATACATAATGAAACAAAGGAAAAAAAAGAACTAATATGCTATGCTATCAGCGATAAGACCGACATTTTACCCTTCACTAAATGATATTGTATAAGAGCTATGTTACAATTTTGGTGTACAATAAAGTATATTCTATTCTATAAACATAAGTACTTAATCATAATTTTTAGTTGTGTCTCACGGCTGGACCAAACATGTATCCAGATTAGCTTACTACCAAGCACAAGTACTTGGTGCTGGTTTTCGTCTGGAACAAACAAATGGACGGATTTGAACGCACTCCATAGATCCATAAATCCAATTTCCCGGGATGCACAGACTTTAACAACTTGAGCCGACTTAGCAAGTTAACCTTGGCAATAGGCCGAAAAAATTAGAAAAGTAGAACAAAAAATAGTTGCATGTGGTATAATAAAGGAGGAGTTTATTTTAAATACTGAAAAAGAACTTCGAATTAAATACCAAAATGGTAGTCCAGCCTTCTACTTACTCTTTCTTTGAACTAAGTACTTTAAAACGCTGATTCACCGTACTGATCGTACAAACCGCAATCCATAAACCATGCAAAAATGATTAAAATTAGGCACGATCCTTAAAAACCGGCTCCAATCAACCTGAAACACCGTGATATCTTCGCTTTAATATCAGAACAGTTTGTAACATTGGCTGGCCCGCTAATTTTGCACTTTCGACTCACAAGTAATTACAACTTGCAACTTGCGTAACTAAGGCCCGGTCGCTTCTGCAGTCACGAGCAAAATGTAACACAAACTTACCTTTGCTGCTGTAAAAAAACGAAACTTTCTAAATTCAACTCTGCATCCCGACAAAAAGAAAGATGGCCGATTTTTTCCGCGGCAAAACTATAGTTGTTGAAACACAAAGCAGTAAAAATTATATCAAAACTCCAAAGGCAGTGGTTGCATAACCTCGTGCCCAATAGAATAATAATAGATGTCGCAGAAAAAAAAAACGAAAGTGCAAGAATTGGAGCGGGCAATGGATACAATGGCGTAGTAGACACGATTCTGTATCAAAAACTTATAACAATACTTGTTAATAAGTCTATATGGGCACTAGAGGATTACTAATGTGGTCTTCTTAAATAAGGATTCCTCATTTACGCAATCATTTGTAGGTTGTCTAGCTCAAACATGATTGCTGTGTTGAAATTAATGTATATTATTCTTGACCTACACCGCCATATTCGAAATGTTTAAGTTCATTCAAAATGCAGTCGAATTTCAAATGACCCAGCTTGAGATAATCGGTATCAATTAGTATTTCAACCAATTTTTTTTAATACTTTTAGTCGGTGTAGTAATTTCTTGATTGAAAGCTGCGTTATGAACTCTGACTTCAAAATGTTAAGTAATTTCTATAACATCTAGAAAAAAATATGCTACTAGAGAGCTTATTTCGGATTCAAAAATTTATAAACAAAATGTGGATTCATTTATTTCTACTTGTACATTATCCATTGATGATTTACACAGAACTTTGATGAACCTCATTTTAACGAATGAAGCATTGTATCCCTATCTAGTCTGTGAATGAAGCAATGGGTATTGTACAAATGGTTTTATACATATCTATACCTGAGTAGAGTAAACAGCGCTTGAAATCACGGACAGCAATGACGTGAAATGCAGACTGATTGCTATTGTTTTACAACAATTGTTGTTAGTCGATCGTCTACAACCAACGACCGTCTTTTGCAAGCAATTGAGGAATCTATCATTAACTTCTGCTGTACAAGCAGCGGGTATAGACAATATTCTTTTAAGTTTAATGATGTAGTCGAAATAAACAGAATTGTGTCATCTTAGAAGAGGTTTTGGGAATGAACTGGGGGCCAATTCTACTAACAGAATTCTTTTATCAATGGCAATGGAATCGTTCATTCAGTCAGTTTTCGTTCACGAAAACTGTCAAAATGTTTGGTTTTGTTTTTGTTGTCAAACAATTTGATAGTTTTTGTAAACGAAAACTGTCTGAATAAACGATTCATTTGCAATTGATAAAAGTTTCTGATAGTGGAATTGGGCTCCTGTGATATTGTATACCGTTATGGTAATGAAATGAATGACCCTAGCAGTACGCACGTACCTAGTACGTAGTAGTCTGCGTACCACATTTGTTTAGCCTTGTCCGGCTTTTACGCCTACCGTCCGATTTTTTATTATTATTTGCCTGTACTGTCCACTGCTGGGCAAAGACGTCCGTTCCTTCGATCTGTTGCGATTTCAGATCACAGAAACAAGGGTTGTGATTCCGTCTCTGTCTCAAGGCTCCAGTCTTGTGCTATACGGGCCCACAGCTCATTCGGCATACGACAGACATCAGACATGCCCTTGCACTTCAGCTGGGCGGTCTTTTGAGCCAGGTCTACAATTTAAGTTTTGGAGCGCAATATTGAGTTCCGAACACGAAGCATACTGCGCTCCATAGCCCTTTGTTAAACCTTTAGATTTTTGTTGCGATTTTTTACTTTTTTGATTTTTTGACTTGAAATTTTATCAATACCTTGTGCACGGTAATGTTATACTAACAGTATTCTATCTTCATACAAACGGTCCGAACGCGAGTCATACCTATGCGCCTCGAGTTCGGTATACACTCGGTACAGAAACAGTTAGGGATGTTACAAAAATAGGGTAGGTTTCAAAAATAGGGCCGAGTCACAATACTGTTAGATAACATTACCGTGCCTTGTGTGTGTGTACCTATATTGAATTGAATTGCGACGGGCGATTACTCGCACCACTCGCAAATTACCGCTGGTTGGTCTCTCGGCGTAAGTTCTGACCGCCAAGCGAGCATCGCTGAGCAAGTACCGCTGAGCGAGTACTGTCTTTGATAGCTCTTGTCGCTCAGCGACAAACTAGTGGAGCGAGTCCTCGCCGGCAGTGTGAACAGTCAGCGCTCTACTATTAATATATGCAGCTCTTTTATTTACACAGAATGTGTATCAATTGTACGTTTCTTGAGTGAGAAAATGGCCGATAGTTAGAGCGTTTGTCCACCGCCACCGTCACCGAGAAACGAGATTATTTCGGACCGAGTTCGGACCGACGTGACGGCGATCGTGTATCCACCGCGACCGATCTCGGCGGTTCCAAACAAAAGACGAAATCCGTGCACCGGCGTCGTCAATCTCGGATGTAGTGGACAAGAGCAGATGCGTTTTTTATTGCCGGCATTTCGGTCCGTTACGATCTCGGCGAGTTCTAGCGGTAGCGCCGAATTACTCACAATCTCGGTGGCCGAGATGACGGCGCTCGGATGACGGACGTGCAGTGGACACGCAGCCGTAGTAATATATGTATCGCTACTTCGGCAACGTCATCTCGTTCTCGGTGACAGCGGCGGTGGACAAACGCTCTTAGTCGCTTCCTCGCCGGCGGTGGGACAACTGCCTAATTGCCTTCAAGCTGCATTTGGCAGGTGAATAGTTGTGCAATCTACTTGTGAATGTGAAACGAAATATGTTTTACCGAACGCGGCATTTTTAGCACCCCTGGTGCCACCTCTTTCTTCGAGTGATCCTCTTTAGGCACAACTGGTTTTCTGCGTAGCAGCAAATCGGAAGACAATCTTTGTTTATGTTACCAAGCCAGTATTCATTAGGTTAGATAATTTGAAAACTATTACATCTAGTTACCTAAAATTTCGTTGTAGGCGTTATGTATTGATCATTATCAGCTATACCTAGATAAAGCATTTATGTAAATACATTCGGAAGTAGGTAGGTATGTAACTAGGTGAAATCGACCTAGAGTACGATATGAAACGGATTGCAATTGAATCAAAACTTTTTACGAATGTTTTTTTTTACTAGCAACTGTTTTTATAATTCAAATACTTGTTAGAATTGTCTGTGGTCTTTATGTCGCAGATAATAAGACTCAAAATAAAAAAAGATCCCTATTTTCTCATGTTGAATAATATTATACCTTCAATATGAAATGTCAAAAAGCACAATTAGTTATGAAACAGTAATCGTTTTGTTGGAAAACGGGGCAAGGCTCCATAGTTTCATTCTACAGTGTTGCTAGAATAAAAAAATGCCTAGTTGCATTGTATTGCATATAAGTTTTTTTGCACTGCTGACACTATACCCGGTCTACTGCCTCTACATGTTGATCAAAATTAGGTGCCTAATTACTAGACTCACCTGGCTTTTGGGCACCTACTTTGAACCAATTTGATGAGGAAATTAAATTGGTGGTCTTCTTCTTCTATCGTGTCGGCACGAGCTATACAAGAATAGCTCATGCTGTGGTGAAAAGATTAGCCTGTCAGCAAGGATGGTAGCGAGGCTGACTGCCCAGGATGCGCCGGACATCATGTTTTGTTTATAGTACAAACAAAACATTAAATTAACTTATCCCGTGTGGGGACAGGATAGAATATAAAACTTCCTCGCCGCACGCTGGGGATAGACGCGTGTTGTAAGATTCAACAAAACCCAGCACGCTTGGTGGTAGGATTCATACCGTCCGTCTGGCTAGCTACCACCCTAACATTAAAGTCCGGCGCCAAGCAGTTTACTGTGTTCCGTCGTGTGTATGTGAGAGCCAGAGGGGTATAAGGGAATCGCTTTGTTACTTAGATTCGTGTGCTCCATCTTACTCTATCTGCGTTTACCATCAGGTAAGGCTCAAACGCGACCAAATCAAATAATTTAAAGAAAACCCGATCTCTTTTTCAGTGGGTGTCGTATAGGTATGTTAAGGATGGAAGGCAGCACCATGTTGTGCGCTAGTAACAACATATTTCGACCATCCATCTCCGGGGCTAATAACGACTCGCTTGGTTAGTAACGTCACGTCATATTCATTTATTGTAATGAATAATGTCAAATTAATTTAATTGTGAATTTTATGAAATAATAATTAGAATAATTTAAAATTTATTCAATTGTAATCTGATTATTGCGACTTGTGATGTAACAATTACCAAATAAATATGTCTATGTCTATCAGAAATGGTTTTGTAAGGGCCCAGACAGACGGACTGCATCCCGACCGTAATTGCAACTGCCAATGCAATTTGAACGCAGTTAAGATGCAGTCAGTGTAACTGCATGACAACTACCAATAGATGTGCAGTCTACTTGTCGTTGCGATGCGGTATCAATGAACGAAATATGATACTGATGTCTACGCTTGAAGATTATGGATGGCAATATTTCCCCACGACTTTTGTTTATGCTTATGGTAACATCCTCGTTTTGGGCAAAAAAGATCACTTAGTTTAATTTGAATACAGCTTAATAATGTTTACCATTTTTGGTTGCTATAACCTTTAGGATTATTATGCCGGCAGCCTGTTTAGGCGATGTGTTTTTATACTAGAAATCCAAAATACTTAATAATGCCAAGCCTAGGTATCTAATCTACGTAAGCCGGAGAAGTTGCACTTCCGTCCTGTAAATCTTAGCATTAACAAATTATCTAGATTCTATCTAGCCAGATTCTAGAATGTTTGTTTACCTATCCACTATCTTTTTCTACACCATATGACTATAAGTTTCGAGGGATTGGGTAAGATGTCAAGGTACAGACGCCAGCACATCAAGCTACCCGAAACTGTCAAATTTTCCCAATCAACCTTGAACCTAATGCTTTTGCGATAAAGATTAAAATCTATTAAAGAAATTTGACAGCTTGTAGTAGCATGCGCAAACAGCTCTTGTAAAAGTTTGCGCAACTAGCACTGACGGTGTAACGCGGCATGCTACGTGAGCGATCTAGAAGCGACGCGAAGAGGCGCGGAGCGACGCGAAAACAACAAAAGCGACGCGAACGCGATCAGTTGGCTTGATATTTTCGCGCAAACTGGATGCGGTGCCGTGCAGTGCTACAGAATGAAGGCGGCGCAGGCGCACGGCGGGCGTTTCGCGAGCTTGTAGGACAAAACCGCCGCTTCGCACCGCATCGCATGTCACCGCATCGGATCGCTTCGCAATTCGTATCGGTTTGAACCGCCTACGTTAGACGCCGCGTTAACCGCACTGTATACCGTTTTGCCGTTTTGTACATGCTTGTGCAAATTAGAATTTGTGCAAATAAGATTGAGCCAGACCTTCAAGCTTTGAACTCACAATTCGACTCATAAACTTGATTTAACTGACTTTGAAAAATGAGGAGGTTATCAATTCGATGCGTATCTTTTTTTATCTTCTTTATTATTTCGTCACACCTGAAACATAACAGGAAAACTAACGGAGTTTCCCAAACTGAACACACTAAGCTATTGTCAGAGTACAGATTTAACATTTTTAAAGGAATTGCACTAATGGCCGATTCCTATGATTTACTGAGCGTTATTCGTTAAAATTAAGATTCTGGTATCTTTACCAATAATAAAGCAAAGACCCCATTGCTTTGCACAAAAGATTCTCGCATACGTTAGCAGCCATCACAGGTAAAATTAGCTGACGAGCCTATTTACAAGGTGTAACATAAATAACGCACAAACTCTTAAGGAGTCACTGTACTCATCATTATGAACAACTTTTACTATGGGACCAAAGTTGAAATCGCGAAAAAAAAAACAGCTGTTCCCTACATTTATGTTCGCATAACTCGTCAAAATGTAGGGAACAGCTGTTTTTTTTCGCGATTTTAGCTTTGGTCCCATAGTAAAAGTTGTTTATAATGATGAGTACAGTGACCCCTTAAGAGGTTGTTATGTTACACCTTGTGTATGCCAAGTTTGGCAATGAAAAATGTTACTATTGGTAGATAAGCAAAACGAACCGTTTTTGTCCATAGGAATCGGCCGTAAGTCACCAACCCGTTGCCGCAGCAAATTTTGGAAGACACTTATATCCAGTTGTCTGTATGTCCCAAACAACTTAAGATCAAACAAAGCCAATAATAGCACTAATTCGAAGACATAATCAAGCATGACGTAAAAGCTCAACGTCCTCTCCTCTAAAACACACCTTAACTCAACAACAAAAGGTATAATTTTCCTTCGTCGGAATGTGATTAACCGGAACAAAACCAGCAATAATCCATCGGTCTCAAACCTGCGGCTATCCCAACTAGCACTTTCACTGCTCCCAATCGTGAAGCAGGTCGGAGTAGGTACTTCCTGAGACATACTGTCCACGATTTAGCTAAATAATTGAGACAGTACAGTGTGAATCTCCTTAAGAGGCACGAACGGAGCCCTTAATCATGAGCTGAACACGCGGCGAACTCGACTCGCCACGTCGCCGCGTGTTCAGCTCATGATTAAGGGCTCCGTTTGGGTCCGAAACTAGTCGGGCAATCCCGAAAAATACACGTGAGTAAACCGTAAATAATCATAAATTCTTCCATACCTTTAAGTGATGCTATTTTGTTTTTTGGGTAAATTGTCTTTCTTCGTCGTTGATATTTATGATAATTTTACTCATTTTTTTAACATGATTTGTAGATTTGTTAAACACCATTTGGTTAAAAAATTACATTAAAAAGGCAACCTCTATACAGGGTGTAAACGAATTCGTGTAATTCCTTCAAACCACACGATCTATTAATGGTATAGATTAACCCCGCACGGGATTTAGATTGATTAAAAATAAATTTAATCTTTTTTTTTCCAAATCTTTTTTTTTATTTTATTGAAAATTTCGATGCCATGCATAAATTCTCAGAATACAGAAATAAAGTACTTTCTGTATTCTGAGGCATAAATTAATGAAGGCACGGCGACACAGCTGACGGGCACAACTAGCGCGATATCGCTCCACGCAGTCAGTTAACTTGGAACGCTAAAATTACTCAGACACAGAATGCGATGGTTAATTTTTTAAACATTTTTTTGTTGATTTTGAAAAAAACTTGTGCAGGGTCAATCAGTGTCACCAGTAGATCACGCGGTTTGAAGGAATTACACGAATTTGTTAACACCCTGTATAAAACAAGATTTTTTTTTTCTCGTTCTTAAAATTATGTCTCATCATCATCATTCAGCCGAAAGACGTCCACCGCTGGAGATAGGCCTCCACCAAGCCATGTCGGGGGGGTTGCCATAATCGCCACGCTTGGCCCGCCTGGTTGGCGATCGTAGAATGGTTGTTCAAGTACTCAGAGAACCCTCTATTGAATCGCTTAGTCGCCTTTTACGCCACCCATGGTAAGAGATGGGGTAGTGCTATTCTTTACTTCCGGCACAACACGGAACAAAAAATTATGTCTAGTTTCACCCTTATTACAAACGATGGTTTAAGAAAAACCCTGGTTTTAAAATAGCCCCGTCTCTTTTTGATATATTATGTTAGAAAGTGATGGCTATATTTTAAATCTGGGTTTATCTTAGTCTCGGTTTAAACCACCTTTTGTAATAATGGGGATAAAGACTCACACTGTATTTCTTAGGACGATTGGAAGGGAAGAACTAAGCCATCCAATCTTCCACACAAATATTAAAATTGCGGAATGCCTCTTTCTGAATGCTACGTTTTCACATCCAGGTCTCGAGGCTTCTGCGAGCCCCAGAGCAGCAAGTACTTGAGCCCGAGTGAGAGGCACTTATCTACTTGTTCGGGGGCCGATTTGCCTTTGGGGGGGTACAGCCCTGGTTGCCTCACCTGTAATAGTAGCCAATTTTGAGGGTTAGTCGAAAGAGGAGAGGTGTCCATTCCCGGGAACCTAGTGAAAAGTGACTTAGAGATGGGAGGCTTAGTGCTGGACATCCACCAGAGCTGTGCGAGGAAAATGTGCGGTGCGAAAATGTGTAGCGAGGATGTGAAACAGTGTGACCCTTTCCACCAGAGCTGTGCGAGGAATGTGTAATGCGTAATATGTTAATTTGTACAAATGATCATCTACCTCTTCCAAACACCATCTATTGACTGACTGGTAGACGCATATTTTCAAACCTTCGCACACATTCCTAGCAACACATTCCTTGTAACACATTCCTCGCAACGCATCCCTCGCTCGCATTTCTCACTTGTTGTGTATGAACAAAAACCTCGCTCCGCTAAGTCCATATCCACCAGAGCTGCGCTGAGCGAAGCTAGGTAAATGAAGTGATTCTATTGGTGCTTACAAAACACATTCCTTGCTACGCAGCTTAGCACAGCTCTGGTGGATGCTCAGACTATCTCTTAATAGAGCGATTCCGATTCCAAGAAATCCGTAACCTGAATTCCTAAACAAATGAAATAGCAATAAGTACCACTGCAGTGATATTGCAAACGCGGTGGTGTAAGGAGTCAGATATTCGACGAAGTCTAGCAAGCAGAATCACGTATTTTAATATGCTGCAGTGCATCTGCGAAGGAGTCCAGGCTGGAGAATATATTTTAAGGTGCAATACTCAGGTTAGTACGCATGTCTGACGCGGGCCTAAGTATCGCGGGCATAACCTTATTTCCATTAAATTGATTTATGGTGTGTCCCGTTCGCTGGATACAAATGTTGGTCACCCCGCAGTGGCTGAGGTGCGCATGTAACCGTATACCTACATTGCAAGCGACAGCCGCAATCACATGCCGGCACTATCGAGACACCTTTACAGAGTTCTATGCCAAGCGTTGTGGCGTTAAGGGAACTAAGAATTAACACGTAATGCACCAAAGATAATTAATTGATAAGAGAACAAATAATTCTTGTGTCTGCATGTAATTAAAACTTTTAAAACTTTGGCAGCCTTTTCTTTAAACAGAATGCGCACCAAACGTCTTCATTAAGTCTTACCCAATCATGGTGTTTTTGTAGAGAAATAAAATATAATGCCAATATATTATAGTGATATTATTTATTTACATTAATAATTTATTTTACATCCTATTCTTATCCACGTTCTTTATTTTTGCCTTATACATTTGCCATGTACATTATTTAAAAATAGAATTGAGAAAAATATGTTTAAAAACAGAGTTCTATCAGTAGCGAGGTGGTATGATCCTTCCTTATTACCGGTGATAAGGGTTTCTAGAACCTCCTGACAATATATATGTGAGTTGTCCAAGACTTTACATCAAGATGTAAATAAAGTACTTCATAATTCTTCACTCCCTTTTCCACATTACATTAATAACATCCATTCAATTTTGAAACAAAATACTAGGCACTACCTTTTATTTGTATAAATAAATATTTGTTTTAATGCATTGGCAATTTTGTCTAAACTGTGTTACCAAAGTCAAGTTAAATTGATTACAACATATTTACATGAGCGCCAGCAGGATTATTTGAAAATGAGTGCATCTTTATGTTATGTGATATAATTAATATCTATTCAACTATGCATCCTTAGTAATAGGTAGATCTATAAGTTAAGGCATTTCACACAGTTCACACAGTGATTTTACACCAAAGTACTTTTGTTCTTTTTTGTATTTTCTTTCAAGCCAGGGAGCTGCAAATATACCCCCTTGCACACCCCCCCTGCCAGCACCCATGAATATTTGGCTACAGACAATGAATTCCCTATCACCTCTGCATAGCAGTAACTTTTTCTCCAATCTCAGTGAGCATCTGAGCTGACTTCTGTATGTTCTCAAACTGGTAGCCCATATGAACTGCTATCAGTTGCATCTTCTTCAGGTTCTCTTCACTGCTCTCTATTTGATGCTCTGCTGAAGCCATGTCTCTAGCTGCTTTTGATAGTAGCTGGAAAATAAAAGAATAGGTATGTATAAGACCTCCTTAATAATCTTTATAAAAATTAATGCTGTTCATTGGTAAGCACATCACTTCAGAACAGCTGGACGGGTTTGTATGCAATTTTGCACAAAGGAGCATGACCTGGATTAGGACATAAGATACTTTTTATCCAGATAAATGAAGTAGTTTTTTTAGGAAACAAGTGAAATCACAGGCAATTGCTAATACTTATATAAAAATAATTCATAATAGATTATGGAGAAAATAACTTATATAATTATAATCATTTTCAAGTTATTCTCATAATATTAATAATGGACACACAATTTCTTGTGTCTATTATTCTAGCATATGGCACTCGTAGGTTGCAGCTGAAAATCAGCGTCAGGTGGTACACCTAGTGTTATCATCTGACATTATGCTAAGCTGAGGCCCTTATGGCATTACAATCATAGTTATCTGTTTTTTTTTTTAATTTTAAGGTGTATTTTTGCCGTAATACCAATAAACGCAATTTTCTTTCTTTCTTTCATTTATTGGGAGAATTGAATTCTCTAAGCTTATAATTTGCATATTGTAAATGTTTACTGTTCTGTGAAACTTGTAGTAAAATAAATACTCATAATAATGAATTTAAACACTGTTCTATACCACTAAGCAATGTAATCAAATAAATCCGAAGCGACTTGATTGTTACAGGAACAACTAAAGGTACATTTCGGGCAAATATAACACCATGAGGACATATGTACCTCATTTGATTTAGATCCTCTCTGTATCTGCCGCGCCAAAGATGAAATGTTGTTCATATTAACTTGGACTCTTTCAGCTAATCGCTGTTTTGATTCGGCGAACAATGATCGTGCACTGCTCGACGAAGCCGAAGTCATTGCGTGGCGACTGTTTATTTGTCTCTTAATATGTTACGCCGCTATTGGTGCTCAATGAAGCATTCAGAGGAAATTTAACAATGGATTTTTCTGCAAAACTTCTCGTTTGCTAATCGATCAAAAGTTCAAAACATTCGATCGAAAACTGAAACGTCATTATTTGACATTGACATTGATGACAAACAAAGTAAGTGTTCGGAAACTGGCAAGATTACTTTTTTACCACGGCAGCTAAGCTATTCTCAAACAGCTCATGTCGTCACGTGGGAAGAAATGAAGAAGGAAGAAGCTGTGAAATGGAAAAAGACAGTTCAAACGCAGATGCTGCTACTCTGTGCTCAAGGTACAAGGCCCAAGGTCTGAAAAAGTGTGATTGTATGTAAAAAATATCTTTCTGGGATTAATTCAATGCATTTTTCTCGATTTAAAAAAACAGTTTAACCAGTCGGCAAGTTCGGCAGCAAACCTAGCGGAGCAGATTACCAGAGGAGGATGTGCCGAATTTACTTATTTATGAAACATAACTCACTCGTGGAGGCTCTTTTAATACAAAAAGCATCAAATCCACTAGCAAGTTTTACTGCACAAATTAATTTTATTGCACTCCATTGCTAGCTTAGTTCGTAAAACTTGTAGAAGTCGACTTGCTGCGGGTGTATCCACAGTTTGAAAGTCGATTGCAGATTTCAATAGAATAGTCAACAATGTTATATTGTGCTCAGTAAAAGTTTTTCCTGGATTTTTCACTGATGGCGCTTTACGTCATATTTGCGCGCTAACCAGTTATCACACTTATCACTATTAGTTCTAGCGGAGGGCGCGGAGGCTGAAGTACTATTAACGTTCATGGAGAAATGAAGAGTTACGTGAAACATGACTTGTGGTTGTGGACAGGGGGCTTACCATGTCCTCTTAAAGCAGGGCAGAAGTTGCCTGGAAGTTGAACTGCCCTGCTTTTTTGTACTATGGCATCGTTAGAGCAGGGGGCTTACCATGACCTCTTAAAGCAGGGCAGAAGTTGCCTGGAAGTTAAACTGCCCTGCTTTTTTGTACTATGACATCGTTAGAGCAGGCCTGCGGCAGGCCTGCTACGTTGACGTTTACGAAATCCGTTCACCTGTTTTTTTTGTATAGACTTTTCGTACCATGAACAAGCTTATCCGTTCAACTTGGTTGAATAGTCGTTTACCTTTTGTACTGTCATGGTACGATTTTTAGCGATTCAGAAGCAGGCCTGCTTTTGAACGGATATTGACTGGCTGGCATTTGAACGTTTTCATAAGAGGTCATGGTAAGCCCCCAGGCCTGCGGCAGGCCTGCTACGTTGACGTTTACGAAATCCGTTCACCTGTTTTTTTTGTATAAACTTTTCGTACCATGAACAAGCTTATCCGTTCAACTTGGTTGAATAGTCGTTCACCTTTTGTACTGTCGTGGTACGATTTTTAGCGATTCAGAAGCAGGCCTGCTTTTGAACGGATATTGACTGGCTGGCATTTGAACGTTTTCATAAGACGTCATGGTAAGCCCCCAGCTTACATGCAAGAGTTCTATAATAGTAAAAATAAAATATTTAATTTATTTTTACTAAGAACTCTTGCTGCAAGAGTTCTTAGTAAAAATAATTACATTCATTCCACATGCAAGAGTCTTGCATGTGGAATGAATAGTCACTTTTAGGAGAATGTAAAATGGCAACTCCAAAACATCCTATCCTCATATTCAAAAAAGAGAACTTCAAAATGTCGACAATACGAGTCGATTATCTTTTATTCTTTCTAATATACGTGAACAAGTGAGAAAGTGTTATAAGAATCGAATTAAACATTCGAATTCGATACGATTTTAAGAATCCAAATATATGAGGGCTGACTTTTCGCTCGTCACGGAAGGTTTTGTGTTGTAGGAAATTTCTGTAATCTAATTCAATTATTAGCCCTTTTCCGAAATGTTTCCCTTTAAACTTAACCATTTATTTCTCGTACCTCCTGCTGTAATTACTTTCTTGTTTTGTTTCGCCGTAGTATAGAAATATGTCCTTTATTTACAAGCCTATTGTGAATCAGTATACTTGACTTCTTATTTACGTATAAAATAGTGTACTCCTGAAAATGGATAAAGGAGTGACGTGCGAACATCTGAATAAGCTAGCTGATTTTCTCGGGAAGGAGCTGTGGCAGCTGAAAGAGGTAAATATTAATAATTTTCTTCATACCTAACCTCAAACGGAATGTCAGTAGTAATTAGCATTGTTGGTTCACTCTAGTTATCATTGTGTAACGCTCGGACCACCGAGTATTCCTCGGAATAGCGAGTCAACTGCACATAACGCATGCATGTTTATCATTACTTGTTATTTAATACCTCCTCATACTTAGACGTGTTTACATGTTTTACCTCAATGGTCAGCAATAAAACGGAATTTATGGTTTATTTTTTATTAATGTTGCCTGCTATTTCTTGGCTATTAGTTATTGTAAAGAAATCTTTAAATTATCTCAAGATACCTATGCTGATCTACTGATACTGATCTACTCAAATCAAAGTCAAATAGTTTTTATTTCAAGTAGACCAGATCACTGGTGCTTTCAAAAGGTAAACACTAGGTGCTTGGTTCCAAGAAGTAGGTCCTTTGGAGAAGAGCTGGCAAGAAACTCCATGAAATCAAATCATTCTACAAGCTAGGATTAATAATTATATTCATCATCCAGCCAAACAACATCCACTGCTGGGCATAGGCCTCCCTCAAACACTGTTGGGGGTTTGCAATAATCGCCACACTTGGCAGGCGGATTGGCGGTCGCAGTATGGTTGTTAAAGTGAGAAGAGTTAGTAAGTTACACAGAGAATGCTGCTGCCTATCCTCTAGTGAATCCCTTAGTTGCCTTTTACAACGTGCATGGGGAGAGATGGGGTAGTGCTATTCTTTATGTCCGACACCACACAGACATACAATGATTATATTACTGAATTTATTATAATCTCTAGCTTTACATACAATTACGCCCCTTATCTTACAATTATTTATATTAAATACATTCATATCATGATGACTTGATAATTATTCGAAGCAATAGTTGAATTTTAATTGCAATTAGATCTAGTTCAAGAACTTAAGACTGCACAACAAGTCTTTGTTAAATGTTTAATGTACCTATTTTCATAAAGTTGTCATGAATAATGTTTAATGTCTGAGTATAAGGATGATTGAAATGAAACAATGTAATGCTGTTTAGATACTGAATATTTGTTGAATGGTTACACAGTTATACCTACGCACTACCCAGATCATAACACCCTTACGTCTCCCTGATTATCTATATCTATACTTGGGTTAGGTAGAATTTGTTTGTTTGTATGTAGGAGGTAATCTCCGAAACTACACATCCGATTTCAAAAATTATTTCACCAACAGGAAGCTACATTATCCCTGAGTGCTATAGGCTATATTTTAGTATAAAAAATTAGAGTTTTTTTTATTAAACTTAAATTAACGCGAGCGTAGCCGCGGGCAAAAGCTAGTAAAAAATAAAATGACAGTTTTGTTTTATTTATGAATAACTAGCGACCCGCCCCGGCTTCGCCCGGGTGCAATGTGTTATCTATACATATAAAAGGAGAAGCTGACTGACTGACTGATCTATCAACGCACAGCCTAAACCGCTGGCGTTAGAAAGTTGAAATTTTGACAGTAGGTTCCTTTTCTAACGTAGGCATCCACTAAGAAGGCATTTTTCGAAATTCAACTCCTAAGGGTGTTAAATAGGGGATGAAAGTTTGTATGGAAAATCGTCACTTAACGGGTTCAAAATTTCACGCAAGCGAAGCTGCGAGCGAAAGCTAGTAGTACATATAAACATTCCTCTTAAATCACTATCTGTTAAAAAAAACCGCATTAAAATCCGTTTTGCAGTTTTAAAGATCTAAGCATATACGTAGGGACAGACAGCGGGAAGCGAGTTTGTTTTATACTGTGTAGTGATAATAAAGTTACTCCGATAAAAGTAAAACAATGCTAATACCTTTTTATTTGATACTTATAGAAAACAATTCCACAATCAGTGTTATAAGAAATCTTAATTTGACACTTTCCTAGTAAACACTCACATATTTCAGATACATTATTAGTTGAGTACATGAATATAAGCTTGACTTCAATCAATCAATCAATCAATATTTATTTGTGAACATAGGTCATACAAAAAGGTCTTAAGAATATACATGTAGTATCTCTATGTTCTACCAATGGAAATTGGTATACAAATAGTTTGTAAGTATGAAGAATTATACAAAACAATTGTGAATTTATTAAATGTACTAGAGAAATATTATTATACAAAACACAGTTTATCAATTTTATCATTTAAAAATAACTCAACTGAGTAATATGTTTTATGTATTAAAAATGAAATCAATTTGCGTTTAAAAATACGGATATCCTGTTCATTTCTTACAGTTTTAGGTAGTTTATTATAAATTTTTGGAGCCATTGCGAAAATACTGTTCTTGTATAATGTGGTTTTAGATCGTATCACATGTAACTGGTCACAACGACGCTGACTAGTTACTTGGTCGAATTTATTTAAATTATTTTTGACGAACATAGCAGTTTCGTAAATGTATAGTGAGGGCATCGTTAATATTTTCATATTTTTGAAGTACGTGTAGCAACTGTCGGTAGTTTGTAGATTACAGATAGCTCTAATGCACCTTTTTTGACATTTAAATACCATTTCTTTACCCGTTGCGTTCCCCCAAAACAGAATACCGTACCTCAATGTTGATGCTACTAGACCATGATATGCTGTTAACACTGTTTTTCGATTTGCCGTTTTATTTAACATATGCAGTGCATAGGAATATTGATTTAGTTTATTGCATACCTTGTCTATATGCACATTCCATTTTAGTGTATTTTCTATATTTAATCCTAGGAATTTTGTCACACTAATCTCATTAATAATTTTGCCGTTGTATTCAATATTCAAATTCAAATTAAGATTTTTTCGTTGTTGAAATTTCATTATTACTGTCTTGTCTAAATTTATAACCAAATTATTATTTTTTAACCAATTCACAACCGATTCTATGTTAGAATTAATATTTGCCTCCAGTGTATGTATATCGTCACTATTAAAAAGTATTGTACTATCGTCTGCAAACATTGTCATAGGATAATTTGATGATGTTGGGAAATCATTAATGTAAATAATAAATAAAGTTGGGCCAAGCACACTGCCCTGCGGTACTCCATAGGTTACAGTTCTCCGGTTAGACTTATACATTATTTCGCTATTTTTACGTATTCTACTAATGATTGTTATTTGCTGTCTGCTGTGAAGATATGATTCAATTAAGCTCGACACATTTCCTCTTATTCCGTAAGCATTCAGTTTATTTAAAAGTATTTTGTGATCTACGCGATCAAAAGCCTTTGACATGTCCATGTAGAGTGCAATAGCTGGCAGTCTCTGATCCACTCTACTGCTAACCATATGCAGGAAATCATAAATGGCCATATCAATTGACTTGTTTTTTCGGAATCCTTTTTGGTTATCAACAAGTAACTTATTGCTCTCAAAGTAATTAGTGAGTTGAATATTAATTGCTTTCTCAAATATCTTAGAGAAAATCGGTACCAAAGCTATAGGTCTGTAGCAAGATATATTTTCTCTGTTATCTTTTTTAAAAAGGGGTTTTATTACGGTTATTTTTAATTCGTCTGGAAAAGTACCATGTTCTATGCTTAAATTAATAAGATGACTCAAAATTGGTGCAATTTTAATGCATACCTGTTTTATAATTTTTGTTGCTATGTCATCATATCCAGTGCTAGTCGTGTTTTTGAGTGACATTATAATTCGATAGATGTCAAGTGGTATTGTAGGGGACATGAACATTGATGTATTTCTATTGTATTGAATCATGTTTTTATTATTTTTAATGTTTGTGCTATCAGTTGACCGTACTTGATCTACAAAATAATTATTAAAAGCTTGTGCTATTTCGTGGGGGTTCGTTAATATCTTTTCATTTGTTTTGATTTTTAATACAGATTCATTCGGTATATGATTTTTGTTTTTACTGCTATTGATAACTTTCCATGTCGCTTTACAAACATTTTGTGCTGAATTGATGAATCGACTATTATGAGCTCTTTGAGTGAGATTGATAACTTTCTTAAGACGGTTAGAGAGATTTTTGAAATTAGATTTATTTTCTTTATTAGGCAGTTTCCGATATTTCCATAACAATTCTCTTTTTCTTTTACTACAAATCCTAATACCGTGGCTAATCCACTTAGGTTTCGCTTTGGTCGATATTTTAATTCTTATATATGGGAAGCATAGATCATAGAGTAATTTAAACCAATCATAGAATAGTTTGAATGCTTTATTGGCATCTGTTTCTTGATACACATCAGAAAAAGTAATGCTATCAAGATGATTTTTAAATTTTTGCACATTTTCTAAGGAATAGTCCCGCTTTGTGGAGAACCAGTGATCAAACATACACGTTTGTCTAACTGGACACCGTAGAAGCTGGGCGGTATGATCAGATACTGCTAATTCTAATACTTCGCCTTTGGATCCTCGTACATTATGAGCTATATTGTCTATACAGGTCCCGCTGCACAATCTAGTTGGAACTTTAAATTCAAATTTAAGATTGAAGCCCGTTATGAGGTATCTAAATTTTTCAGTGCATTTGGTATTTTTGAGGAGGTCAATGTTGAAATCACCGCAGAGTACTATTTTCTTGTTTGTATGAAATGAGATAGAGCTAAGGAGATTATCTAAATTATTGAAAAATATGTCAAGTTTTTTCTTTAATTCGTTGCTATGCGGACTTCTATAAATACATATTACAACGATGTTGTGATCTGCCAGTTCTACTGCGCAACATTCAATTACATTTGAAACACTGTATTTTTCAATCGACTCCAAAACTTTATATTTAATGCCGTTTCGTATCATTATACAAGTACCACCATGTCTAGTATCTCTAGTGAAGTAGGTAGCAACACTAAAATTAGGAATGTACAGCAATTCTACATCGGATAAAATCATATTATGCTCTGAGAAACACAACACATCAACAGATTTTCCTACATTATATAATTCATCTAATACAACAGTAAATATAGCTGACTTATTTATGAGTCCATTTATATTTTGATGCATTATAGTTATATTTTTATACACGAAAAAAGTAGTCTTGGCTACAGTTATTATTATCTTCAGAAGATTCTATAACAGATTCGTATTGTATTGTTGACATCTCAGTTAAAGCTAGCAATATATTTTGAAATACGTTACGCATTCCATGGTTATTTATTTTTCTATCAAATTTTGAAAACATTTTAAAATCATAAGTTAAATTTAAATTAGTATCAAAACCAGTCGCGTAATTATAAGTTTGGAGATCTAAATGTAATAAATTATTAAAAGTTTCTACACGCCAATTGAACATAGACGAATAGTTACTTAACTTAAATGTAGGAACACATAGGACAATGTTTGTATGTTGTACTTTGAGCAATGTCTCTCTTAACTTAACAATTATATTAACATAGTCTTTCGTACGCTGGAAGTCCTCTTCTCCAATTAAAATAACACAGTAATCTTCAAAATCATAGTCTATTAGCTTTTTATGAATGTCGGTGATAAGCTGCACTGTACCACAGTTGGGCGAAACATAGTGACAAATTTGAAAATTGTAAAATGTTTCTTCAGCTATTGGTAAAACTTTATTATTTATATTTGTACTAACGATACATAACTTACGCTTTTTAGATTTATGCGCAATATCATTTCCATCACCACGTGCAGTTGTCTCGCGCCAGCCTGTGTCAGAGTTATTGGAACTTGTGTTGGTATGTGATATTTCTGAAGTCAGGTTTTTCTTAATTACTGCTGTCCTCGGTTTCCTTTGAGAACTACTACGTGGAGTTGATGTTTGTGAACCTTTTCTGGGTGTTTGCACTTCACCGGTTAGTTTTTTAGCAGCTTTCTTTAAAACATCATTTTTATTTGATAGTTCACTCAAGGATTTTTTGAGTTTAGTGTTTTCAATGTTTAAGATTTTTATCTCTTCATGTGCGGAATTCAATTGCGAAGTGAGCTGTTCTATTTGACTCTGGAGTCCCTGCACATACTCATTATTTTCATAATTTGAGATGTTAGGTAAACTACTTGTGCTGCCATCTATCTTCAAACTATTAGAACTATGTTCGTCCGAAATCTCAGTCAGTGAAAGTGTTCTAGTTTTTCTGAATGTAATATTCTCAAAGAAATTCATTTTTGTAATTAAAGAACTGTCGATAAACAACAGATTACAAAAAGAGATTATATCGCTGGTGAGGTTCGAACTCAAGTTCATAGAACGTGACGGTTTTAGGCGAGTGCAATATCCACTAAGCCACTCGAACCATACAAACTAATGTGAAATTGGCTGCCTGTTAACGAATGTAATTATCCGTTAATTTTGATTCGAAGACGGTGTTTTGACAATATATTTTGAATTTTTTTTTCTGTTACGTTAAAAAATATAATGTTTGTTGTAACTCACAGAATTGTCTTCAAATCGTTTGTAAATGTATAGTAACTTCCACAATTGTTTCCTTTTAGTTTGAACACTGTTTTACATTGAAAAATAGGTAATTTATGTTTTGTTGATAGTGTTACAAAGCTTATTGTTTTCGTTTCACTGAATCACTAATTTACTTAATGACTTCTAGAGATATTAACTAAAAAACAATGTCACATGTATATTGTCACTAATAGTCTTTGTTTCACTAATATTTTTCACTTAAACTGTAGTATTTCTATTTTTTATTATTTTTTAATACGGAGCTGAATGTTGACGTGGCCACTAGCGCCATCTCGACTTATGCCATTCAAGTATTTGTTTTGGGCATGAATCTAACCAGCAACCATCCTCAACCAATGCCTTGCAAGCCCTGTATTTATTTTTGTAATATATGTCAATGGCAAATATATCCAGACAGACAGACTGTTCAGAAATACCTAAACAACTAAAGAAATTAAACTTTATCTCAATGGGATAAAATTCTTGTCAGAAAGACGTGTCTTGTACTGTGTTCATTCTGAAACATCACTTGTTCATTGAGATATAGTTTAATTTTCTTAGCTCTTCAGATCATTTTGAACAGCCTGTTCGTCCCAATATATTTATGGTTAAAGAAATTGATTTCTCAATAAGCAATTACAAGGATTTCACTTACTTGAGAACATTTTGGAACTTAACACGTTGACTGTCCTGTCTGTTTTGGGTAATTTTGTGGTACATCCATTTTTTTTAAAATTCTTTATTCATATGTCCCTGCAAAATGAAAGTTCTAGCTCTCACGTCCAACCCAAGAAACGCGGTTCAGTTTCCTTTAGCTAATGCATTACATGTAATGCACAAACGTCACAGCCAGACCAAAAATGCATTACATGTAATGCACGGACAGTCAACGTGTTAAATATAGGTTGGACTTCAAATTTATGTATTGTGTATTGTCGTAGCTGTGCTGAATTGTGTTAGTCTGTCACTGTACTTATTGAAATAAAATATAGTATTACAAGAACTTTGACATACAAACTAAGTAGATAATGTTTTTCTTTATAAAAAATCTAACAAATCATTATTATATTAAATGAAGTTTCATTTCGTACGCAAATAACATTTACGAAACACAAAGCTTAAAACATTTAACATCCATCCGCAAAAGAAATAATTACCGTGGTCGCAAAAAATCATAACAGATAAGGAAAATATTTGATGCTGACTGTACAAATTGCTACATATCAAGCTATACATTTCCAGTATAAACTAACCTCTCTTTGTACGGAAAGCCTATACAATGCGAGATCAGGTCATACTGGAATTGTCTTGAATGTAGCCGTGCGTGAGTATGCATTGCATTAATCATGTACTTACACATAATTTACAATTTTGACGACACGTTTGGTGCAGTGGCTAAGCGATTGGCTTCTGCGCCACGGGTCGTGGGTTCGATTCCCACACGGAACAAAAATTTGTATGGCCTACAGATGGTTGTTTCGGGTCTGGGCGTTTGTTTGTGAGATTTGTGTCTGTAAACGCACCCACGATACAAGAGAAATCTTAGTGTGGGGCAACGTTTTCTAAAAACAAAAATAAAATTTAAAAAAATATATTTTAGAATAGCTTTTGCCCGCGGCTTCGCTAGCATTAATTTATAATTAAAAAAAAACTCTTAAAACACTACTAAAGTTTCTTTAATAATAATTATAATTCAATCATGATTCGAAAGACATGTGGTGCCATCTATTACCGTTATTGTTGTTTTCCTCGGGAACAGTACTTTTTTTCGGGATGAAAGGTTGTATGTCTGTCTATGTCCGTTTCTGTACAACTGACAATGTATATGAAAAATTTCAGCATGATCGGTTCAGTGGTTTAGGCGTGAAAAGGTAACAAACAAACAAACTTACTTTCGCATTTATAATATTAGTTAGGATTTGTTGAACTTTTAAATGCAAGCTAGTTCAGCTTAGTTGGAAAACTAAATATAATTACTAGTTATGTGCAACCTACATAATAATCCTTAAAAAGTAAATACAATAATGATGATACACACATCTTAGTTAAATATTGACTCAGAGCATTTAGTTACGTAACAATTCAACTTCGCACAGTATATTACAACTGTTCAAAGACTAACTATAAGGCCGGTTTTAGTGCTCGACGGACCGTCGGTGCGTACCATCGTTCCTGACGATACGCATAACCGATCGTCAGTTTTTAACGTTCAGTGCTCTCCTGACCAACCAAACTGGCCGGACTGGTACAGTCACAAACACGTACACGAAATGAACGCGTTTACAAATTGTTTAATTGCTGCTTACTATCTTCGTAAACGTATAAGGAACAGAAGACGTAGATACCACAATTTGAACACAAAGCTGTACAAACTTCTTCCCATGCCTTTAACTTGGCAAAATGGTCTTTGTATAACACGTGGCCTTTGTGCCACAGAAGTTCACGAAGTCGAACTTCGGTAATTAGGCGTTCGGTGTCAATATATGCCATGTTTGATCAAAATTAGGTAGGTACTTAAATCATTAAAAGGTAATGATACCAATAAAATCAAACAATATTATTGAAGTTTTGAACTAGTAGGTTTCATTCTTTTCACGATGATACGCGCATCCGTACGGTCAGTCCACCGATCGGTGTAGCACTGAACGCGTTAATATGTATCCATAGCGCGTCGGTCGACCGACGGCACGCATGCGGACGCGCTTGACCGACGGTCCTCGTACGCAGTGCGTAGCAATATACGCGTGCGTACTGTCGGTCGAGCACTGTCACGACTAGTGAATTTTCATACAAATGACAAGCGCGACCGACGTACGCACCGACGGTCGGTCAAGCACTAAAACCGGCCTAAATGTTGCTAGCATTGCAGTATGTCTTTCTCATTCAATGCACCAACTAAAATAATTCTCAAACTGAAACTGTTACATTATAAGCAAAATATTCTAGATATCTGCACCTTTTATAAAAATCCTTAATACATATTGAGATTGAGAGTCTGTGTAATAATCATAGATCGGAATAGGTAGAGTACGTATTTATCTAAACTTCGAGGAAGGAAGTAACATAGAGTGGATAATAACTCCTCTAAAATTCCGGAATAATTATAATGACGTTTTAATCCCGTGATTTAAAAATCACGAATTATTTATTGGACTTTATTTATAGTTAACAGTTTTTGGCGTTCCATACTATGTAAAATGTAAAACAATGTATGTAATATGTAAAACAAAGCTTTTTAATTTAATACTTTTAATACAGAACCCTAAAAAATGTTATAAGATTCTTCAAATAAATAATTCGTGATTTTTAAATTCCTGCATTAAAACGTCATTATAATTATTCCGGGATTTTAGAGGAGGTATTATCCACTCTTTGTTACTTTCTTCCTCGAAGTTTAGGTAAATACATATACTCTACCTATTCCGATCTCTGGAATAATAATAATAATAAGCCAAATATTGGATATTATACAGGTTGTCCTGAAACTCAATGTCAAGCCAGGAACAAATGATAGGGCAGCAGAAGAGAGACCAGTTTTTTATTTTTTATAGTTTTAGTACGTTAATGTAGCCATGAATAAAATTTTACCCCATAAATCTAACTATTAAATGTGTTTTTAAAAACAATTTTTTATTTTATTTTCTTAACATTCATAAACTGCCCTGTCATTTGTTGACGGCCTGACGTTGATTTTCGGGACATACTGTATACCTATCACATTATTACTCAAAATAAATTTAACACATTTGTTACAGACACTAGCATGTTTCGACTGTGGTTGTCCCGGCCCCAACCTCTGGATCTGCCTGCAGCCCGACTGCCACCACATCGGCTGCTCTGAAGTCAAAAATGACCACAGCACTTTGCACCAAAAGGTATGAAATATGTAACAAAGATATTTTACAAGGAGTAGGGAGGGGCTCATGGCTTATTAACAACCGCGTGGATCATATTATAATTTTCATGGTTAAGCTGCGCTTGCCGCGGTCAGACCGTGAATGGGTGACCGTTTGTAAGAGCGTTTGTCCACCGCCGCCGCCACCGAGAAACGAGATTATTTCGAACTGAGTTCGGAACGACGTGACGGCGATCGTGTGTCCACCGCCACCGATCCCGGTGGTTCTCAACACAAGATAGAAATCCATGCACCGGCGCCGGCAATCTCGGATCTAGTGGACAAGTGCAGACGTGTTTTGTGTTGCCGTCATTTCGGTCCGTCACGATCTCGGCGGAGTTCTAGCGGTAGCGCCGATTTACTGACAATCTCGGTGGCCGAGATGACGGCGCTCGGATGACGGACGTGCGGTGGACACGCAGTCATAGTAATGTATGTATTGCTACTTCGGCAACGTCATCTCGTTCTCGGTGACGGCGGCGGGGGACAAACTGCCTAACAAGATTTTGTTTACTATTCATACTCCTCTGACGAACAAGTTTGTTCTTGAGAGGGGTAACCAATTAGTGCAGCTGACTGTACATTTAATCCAAGTACAAAACCAACATTTCTCAAGTTTATCTGTGAGAATAAGATGAGGGAATTACCTTAACAAATTGATTATTGATTTGTCATTATGTTACTCACATTATATGCAAAGAAATATCTAGTATGTAAATACCTAACATTATTAATAATTATAAAAATACTGACTCGAGTCTTATCACATAGAATATTTAAAGACACAATATCATGTGGTAGTATTGTTTAATGTGCACAAATCGTGAAAGCTTAAAAACGATTATTAAAAATTATAATTACCACTTAAAACAGTCGTAAAAATGAACAATAGATGCATGTAGGAGTACTTATTTATTACTCAACTAGTCAATTCATAGTCACTTACTTATTTCATATTCAACTGTTTTTGCCAGTTTCCTATGGGCAAAAACGAATTGTTTTCCTTACCGATAGCATTTTCTATTTCAAAACGTGGCATATGAATACACTAATAAGCTAATTTTAGCTGTGATAGCTAATAACTTCTCGGGTCTACCATACAAATCTTTGAGGTATTTTTTATTATTGGGAAGGATACAAGACTCAATTTTAATCAATAACGTTCCGTAAATCGTAGGAATTATCCATAAGTCTGCAGAAATACAATCATTTGATTTTCGCTGTTGTCGTAGGTAATAAACGACAACTTCCTACCAAATAGACACTTTATCCCCTATGATCATATTCACCCCATGCCATGATCAAGTGTCCCAAAACACGGAACACTTGATCCTTTTGTAGTATTCAGGGGAAAAAAAAACAGGGTAACACAGAAAAATATCGTAATTGAATGATGCAAAAGAGTAGAAGGATAATTTTTTTAGGCAATCTTAAAAAAAAACTCCCAAAACTTTATTATTTTTAGAGATATTCATGAAAAACTAAAATGGGGATCAGAGTCCTCAGTCTCCCCTGTAGATGTTGAAGTTCAGGGGGCTTACTATGACCTCTTAAAGCAGGGCGGAAGTTGCCTGGAAGTTGAACTGCCCTGCTTTTTTGTACTATGACATCGATAAAGCAGGCCTGCTACGTTGACGTTTACGATATCCGTTCACCTTTTTTTTGTATAGACTTTTCGCACCATGAACAAGCTTATCCGTTCAACTTGCTTCAATATCGTTCACCTTTAGTACTGTCATGGTACGATTTTTAGCGATTCAAAAGCAAGCCTGCTTTTGAACGGAAGTTGACTGGCTAGCATTTGAACTTTTTCGTAAGAGGTCATGGTAAGCCCCCAGAATTTTTGTTTCAAATTATTATAATATTAACAAGCACCAGTTAGTCCTATGGAGAAGAACGGTAAGAAACTCCAGGGAAATTCCTGTTCAAATGATAAATAATTATTATATTTTAAAAACAAGTTGTTGATTGTTAGTATGATCTTATCAAGAAACATGGCTGCGCTCATTAACCTTTTATAATGCGTGAGTTGTCTGAGGATGTTCACAAAAAAAATAAGAAAGACTAAACGCAAAGGGACTGAATATAACATGTCGCCTGTATTCCTTGAAGAGTTGGGCAGAGGTGTATACCCTCATTTCGCTGTTTTGCTAAAGTCCCATGGAATAGGGGGCGAGCCTATTGCCATCAACCGACAAAAATCCAGACTCTAGGCTGCTACTGAGAAATTCTACATAGAAAAACCCTATAACACTTTGCCTGATCTGGAGATCGAACCCAGGACCTCACGCTCAGCAGTCGCGCTTGCGACCACTAGACAAACTATTCAGTCAAACTTTTTACTATCATATAAATATTATCATGGTCAAATGAAAAAAAGCAAATTAAAAACCGAAATAATTTGTAAAGAGACCAAGAAAACGTTGTGTTACTTCCTTAAAACAAGTTGTAAAAACAATTATTATGTGTAGATACGTATTTAAATATGTAAAAAGAGGTAATCGCCAGACAAGGTGCCATTTGTATGTAAAGTTAATTAAACTAAATAAACATATGAGTTGAATTCGTTACTGCATTGGGAACTATATTATTTTAATGTATTGTTATTTACATCTCTACATAGCAGGTGGGCGGATTTTTTAAAAAGTGTACATATTTTGAATGAAAGTTTTAAACGTTTCCTCTGACTAACTTTTTGATGAATTCGTTGCAAGTTTTTCTTTATAACTTTTTTAATTGTACTGATTACTATTTGGTCATATAATGTTAAGGAATAATAACAAATAAAAAGTTATAAGTAAAGAAAAACATGCAACGAATTCATCAAAAAGTTAGTCAGAGGAAACGTTTAAAACCTTCATTCAAAATATGCACACTTTTTAAAAAATCCGCCCAGTTACCTATAAAACAAAATGGCTTCCCGCCGTCTGTATGCTTAGATCTTTTAAACTACACAACGGATTTTGATGCGGTTTTCATCAATAAACATAATCCCCATTATTACAAACGATGATCTAATACCGGCTTCCCACGGTGCGTGATATCACGCACCGCGACGCACGAGCTCGCACCGGCGCACCATGGGAAGACTCGTCCGTGGTAACGCAGACACGTACGGAGCGGTGCTCCGTATCCACATCACACACCCTCATAATGTGGCTTCCCACGGTGCGTGATTTTACGGATGATACCACGCACAGCCGGTGCGCGCTACCACGCACCGTGGGACGCCAGCTTTAGAAAAACTGGTTTTAAAATAGCCCCGTCTCTTTTTGTTATATTATGTTAGAAAGTGATGGGTATACAAGGTTAGTTTTAGTAAGTATATACTAAACCAGAAACTAGTTTGTTCAGAATCACTAGGAGAATCGATTGACATATTTTTTACACCACATTTTTTTTTTTTCATACGTTTCAATTTTGTTTCAGTAGTTTTATACCCATAACAGTTGACGGGAATAGACACCTTGAGGCTTGAGACGGTCCTCTCGGTCAGTTTCCGTGTATTAGACAACCCCTGCATAGCACATCTTAGGCATTTCACACTTTTTTAGGGAACTTAACGCGACATAAACTAAGGTGTAACTTGGAGATTTACTAAAAAAAAACACATATTCAGGCAGTTCTGATGAAAATCTTGTTGGGGTGTCTCGGTTTTCGTATAAAGTAAAAATAAGGTTGTATTTTAAACCTGGGTTTATCTTACCTCCGGTTTCTGAATTGAGAATTCGGGATAAGCAATACTTACGTGTAATATTTGAGTACGGATTTGTCAAATAAATGATATGAAATCCGCCATTTTTTTTGACAACTCCCTACTCAAATGTTACTTAAGTACTTACTGCTTATCCTAGAATTCTCAATTCAGAAACCGGAGGTTTTTCTCGGTTTAAACCACCTTTTGTAATAAGGGGGAATGATTCAAGAGGAAGGTTTATATGTATAATACCAGCATATTATAGTACTCGTGCGAAACCGGGGCGGGTTGCTATCTAACCATTTAAAGTCTATTACTTACCCTCTTATGCATTATGTTTTTACCATATACCTGTGGCACGAGCCCACGTCCCCTGGGGGCCTATTCCCTAAGTCCGTCAACGAAATTAGTCGCCCGTTCGATAGTAACCCGAAACGTAGGAGTGGACAAAACAAGTGTCAAGTTCAACTTTTCGGACGTGCAAAAACACATCGGTAGTAGAGACAACTGTCAAATCGTGTTGTCATTCATTCTTAGTTCAGGCTCCGAAATAATCGTATGTCCGTAGGTGATAGGGAGTAGGAAACGCTCGTAACTAAGGCCGAAACCACGAACTTCGTGCTTAGGGAGTAGACCACCTGGTCTCGTGGGGAAGGCCTGAAATGCCGAAACCTGTGTATTTTTTTCATGTGCCTATGCATTTTTCATCCAATAAACCAATTTAAAGAAACACATTGTTATCTTAGTTCAACGCTTCATTGATAAAGCAGCCAGATAGCCAGGATTGTTCAGAAGAAGTTTCCTTTAATTTGAGACAAATTGCTGCCAGCTACAGTTTTCAACTTTTCACAACAATATGAGTACAAGTTGAACTAGAGTGCGCGCAAGATAACTCTGCGCGTGACTGAGGGCGTGCTAAACGTTGCCGTGATCGCAAAAGTTCAAATTACCGCTTTTCAAGCTTAACTTTTTTATCGCTTAACATAATTTTCCCGTTAAATATTCCTACAATCAGGTAGTACTACTATCAAAATTGATAAAACGGCACACACTTTGGTAGACCATGATTAGTTCCGATTTCGGCCGCGCGCAGACTTATCTTGCGCGCACTTTACAAGTTGGCGTCAATAACCAATAAAGTCACCAAACAAAAGAACGTTCTGATATTTTTAACCGACTTCAAAAAGGAGGAGGTTCTCAATTCGCCGGAATGTTCGTTTAACTCGTCAAACCGTAGGGAACAGCTGATTTTTTTTTCGCGATTTCTTGTGTGGTGTCTTAGTAAAAGTTGTTCATAATGATGAGTACAGTGACCCCTTAAGAGGTTGTGCGTTATTTATGTTACACCTTGTAGAAGGAAAAGCATTATTGAAAACTATTCGACAAATCGATAGCATTAGTAGTTCCTGAAATAAGCAGCTTTGACATACAAACGGACGGACGAAGTCGCACCATATGGGTTCCTTTTTTACCAGTTTGGTACGGAAACCTAAAAATCAACCCGTAAATATTCGCGAAAAAAAAATTGTTGATTCTTGACCGAGACCACTCCGCAACAGTGAATAAACTAAATGTATATGTCGTGGCCAGATCATAGAATTGATCACTTCATGATGTGGCCAGCCATTTCATGAAATGGTTGCATTTCATGAAATGGCCAATACCCGCTGCCCACATCATGAAATGGCCTGGCCAGATCAATGAATAAACAGCGTTTAACGATATGATCAGCTAAACGCACGGCCACTTCATGATATGGTCAAACATTAGTGATCATATCGTAAAATAGTTACATTATTCACCGTTAGAGGCGCTGATATCGTTTTGTTTTTGTGATGCATCATGGCGGCGGACAATTATTCTGACAAAAAAGCTAATAATAATAAGTAAAGTAGGGTGACCACGCAACGAAAATTAATGGACTATTATTGGATTTCAAAATATGACTTCATGGTAACTGCGGGTGAACTTTTCATAGAATTTTATTTGTTCGATTATTTATCTGGTTAACCTGTGAAACTACAGCACAAAATATCGATGCACGTTAGTGCAAACATTTACTATTTAGTATATTGAATCATTTGGGTTAGGTTAGGTTAGAACAGTGACCAATAACGCGCGAAGGCGAGCGAGCGAAGCGAGCGTGCCGCGGCAGCGGCCGCCGAGCGCCAGATCCCCTTAATTGTTGGTGAATCAAGCTATTAAACTTTCGCGGTAACGTGCATCGATATTTTGTGGGTCGAAATTCCGTAGTCTACTCCTTTGCTTGCATGGTACGTGCTTCCTTTATTTGGATTTTTTATTAAACCTTTGATATCATGGAAACCCTACATTAATGATATGGCCAAACGTGGATGGCCATATCATTAAACGTTGACGTTTCAACGATATGGCCAATTTTAGTTGGCCATTTCATGAAATACAACCATTTCATGAAATGGCCGGCCACATCATGAAGTGATCAATTCTACGATATGGCCACGACATATACAAGGTGTTAAAAAATCAACTCTAAGTATTTTATGGGGTTATTCGGTATCTCAAATTAAACAACTTTTGTTCTACAACTTTTCGAAATTCGTATTTTTTTTATAAGTATCCATACAAATCAAAAAAATATTTTAATTGATTTGTATGGACAGGCATAAAAAAATGACGAATTTCGGAAAGTTGTAGAACGAAAGTTGTTCAATTTTCGATACCGAGTAACCCCACAAAATTCTTAGAGTTGATTTTTTAACACCATATCTATTGATTTGGTTGTTCTGGAATTAAATAATTAGTATGCAAAGTCTAAATCAATGAAATCAATTTAGTATGTTATGTCAAAGGTACTAAAAGCTAATGATTCGCTTCATTGATCATAATGCGGTTATCACGGCCGTTAATATGTACTTATTTCTAATTATAAACTATAAAGGCAACATTCTGTTTTCTTATAAATGAAAGTCGAAACCTTCGTGCGCATTCCATAATGTTAACTGTGAATAAGATTAAATAATTACAAAGTGCATGTTGGTCTTTGAACTCTGAAACTAACAAATTAACCTTCGCAGTACGTTGTAATCCAATGAGCTCCGGTTCCCATCATAAAAAATGATATACCCTTTTCACTGTAAGGTGAGTTCTGACGTTTCTCTACAAAACGTTACCATGAAAAGAATATAAAATATTTAAAAAAAACCGGCCAAGTGCGAGTCGGACTCTCGCGTCTCGTCGCGTCTGTAAAACCGGCAAAAAAATCACGTTTGTTGTATAGGAGCCCCCTTAAATATTTATTTTATTCGGTTTTTTAGTATTTGTTGTTATAGCGGCAACAGAAACACGTCAACTGTCTAACTATCACGGTTCATGAGATACAGCCTGCTGACAGACGGATGGACAACGGAGTCTTAGTAATAGGTGCCCGTTTTACCCTTTGGGTACGGAACCCTAAAAAAACATCTTGACTCTCATGACGCTTGGCAACAACGAATTGGTGATCTCAGGAAACTGCTCGCCATCCTCATTTATTTTTTGCAAAAAAAATGTTTTATTTGTGTGAACATTTCGATACCACGCATAAACTAATGAAAGCACGGCGACACGGCTGACGGGCACGACTAACGCGATATCGCTCTTTGCAGTCAGATAACTCAAGGCTCTAAAATGACTCAGAAATAGAAAATCAAGTTTTTTTTTTTTTTGATTTTCAAAAATTCCTATTTAGGGTTAATCTGTGTCACCAGTAGATCACGTGGTTTGAAGGAATTACACGAATTCGTTAACACCCTGTATATACAGGGTGGTAATTTGAGATGGGGCATGAAAGGCAACTACCTTAACCATTGTAGCTACAGGAAAACGTTCTTAGAAGACCACCCCTAACTTTTGGAATAAATTTAATCGGCATTCACAGATTTTGAAAAAAAAGTACAGTCAGCGAAAAAAAGGGCTGTTTTCACAAAACTTTTTTCTGATGCCAATCGATCCCATTTCCTATAAGGATCAAAAGACTCCTCCGGACCAACTGAGGTTGGAGTACTAGAAAAGTCAGAAATCGCAAAAAACTTATTTGAGATGAGGTAGTAATAAGGGTAAAAAAGACAGATGTTCCCTACATTTATGTTCGCATAACTCGTCAAAAACAGCAGTTTTTTTTTCGCGATTTCCGGTTTGTTCCCATAGTAAAAGTTGTTCATAGTGATGAGTACAATCTCCCATTTCGGTTTGTTGAGTGTTTACAATTTCAACCTGTATAATCCCTTAATAGCTCATAATTCCACGTCGGGAACCACGAGTAATAATGTACACAATGACAATACAAAGAGGAGTATAAAGGACTTTACAAAGCGCTTTGTACACTATTTAAGGATAAATTGAAGTTAAAAATAGAGAACAAAAGTATCAAACATAAAATCTTCTGTAATGACTGTGAGTTTTGTGAACTTTTGTGTGTGAACTGAATCAGATATAGAGCAATGAATCATTAATACGAGCCACTGTTGTAGTTAGTATTACTTGTTTACGTCACGGTTGACAGAAGTTAATTTAAATTATATGTAGACTTGATGATAATAAATTAATATTTTTGAAGGCGAATTGGATGATAACCGCTTGCGTTCAAGGTGTCCTCTTTAACTTTTTGGAACCGGTTATAACATTCTTCTACTGCGTGTCCTTATCCCAAGTTACTTGGGGTCGACGCAAAATGATTTATTCTTCCATTCTCCCCTATTAGTCGTTTCGCTATAATTTAAACCCTTTTTAACCGACTTCAAAAAGGAGGAGGAGGTTTTTTGTATGTTTGTTACGCGATGTCTTCTCCAATTATGAATGGATTTTGATGATCCTTTTTTTTGTTTGGTAGGCCATACTTCAGAGGTGATACCATATAAATTTTATCGAAATAAATTCAGCGCTTTTTGAAATAATCAACAAAAACTAAAAATATAATACTTAGATGACGTTTTGGTTTGTTCCCTTCAGCAAAAGTTTTGATGGGACTTTCAATCTCTGTTTTAACTGTCATCACAGAAACATTAACAAGAACAAAGAAGATTGTATGGATTTGTAAGGAGCCGTCATGATAATTATACATTAATACCTATTCTTAAAGAAAACTACCTAGTTCTTGGAAAGATTACGCAACCGTTTCATTTGAATTTGTAGTCTTAAACCGTGTAATTTATGGCACTAAATCGTTATTAATAAATAACTTTAAATAAAAGTAAAAACCGACTTGAAAAAAACTTGTAAAAAGAGTGAAATAATTAGCATGATATAAAATTAACGGTTTCAGAAGTC
Organism: Amphipyra tragopoginis; assembly: GCA_905220435.1. NCBI lineage: Eukaryota > Metazoa > Arthropoda > Insecta > Lepidoptera > Noctuidae > Amphipyra > Amphipyra tragopoginis. The sequence continues at coordinate 12,952,667 of HG992011.1, forward strand.
GGTGCAATTCTACACCTGAAACAAATAAAGCCACCGACTTCTGAAACTGTTAATTTTATATCATGCTAATTATTTCACTCTTTTGTTATTTATTTTTTCGAAGTCGGTTTTTACTTTAATTTATCTTCTTCCATTCTCTCATAATAGCCGTCGCGCTATCATTTACTCCCTTTTCATTCATATCATCCCTGACACAATGCATCCATCGTTTCTTTGGTGTTCCTCTTCCCCTCCATCCATCAACATTTTTATTCATCAGTCTCTTAGTCCAATGTTTTTCGTCCCTCATCACACGCCCGTACCAACATATTGACCATCAAATTTTTCTTCGCAGCATAAAACACTATAAAAGGGTGATGAGCGTTTTGGGGGGCTTTATAACATCGACGTCAAAAAAGACTAAGTAATTCTAGTAATTTGTTTTTGAGTTTGAGTTAAACAAATAGTTTCTCAAGTCGGGAACGACACCCCACGAAGCGAAGTTCCTCGTTTTGTTTTACAAGTCAATTAGAAACGAAGGTTAGTCCGCGGTTTGGCTTACTTTCTCCGTAATCTTCGCCTACATTAGACACGCACGAAAATTAATGGAATAGTTCTAGTTTAGTACCAATGGTAGTGCTTCCCACAGGACCTAATTGCGTAACAAACTCGCAGTCGCTTGGATTTTGACAATACTACAGTATTCATTGGGACGGTTGTCGAGAAGACGAAATGTCAAAACATAGCTGCATGGACATTGTTGGACTGTCAAAATCAATTGTGATGGTGAGAGTTTCGCAATTAGGGTGCCGGTTCACAAGAAAACATAGTAATAATATGGTTTTATAGCTACACTGAATAAACGACGCCAGAAAAATCAAAGAAAGCCACCGGTGAACAGGCACCTAACGTTGAAATTTCAGATTGAAACGAAACAACGACGAACATCGAACTTATAAATATACGATCAAAGTATTGTCAAACAACGAACTACTAGATGTCAGTTAACATTTGGAAGTAGGGTAAACGAAAGACAAAGTGTCAAATCGTGAAATTCGAATTGATCGTCGGGTACGAAACTGTTTCGAGGTTGGAAAACATGCGACTGTCAGTAGAAACTTTGTAGTTCGATTTTCAAAGAAGGCGGTACTCCGCCTTGACCACAAAGCAAAGACCTTTAGCAGAAGGCTTTAGCAAAGACCACATGAAAACTTCCAAAACTATTTTTCTATGTAATTGAATTTAATTTGTACATTTGTTCCAGAACTTTCCTCTGCACTGCGTACACATGAACGTGTCCACGGAGCGGATATGGTGTTACCTGTGCGAGAAAGAGGTCCACATCAGAGGAGCTTTGGCTTATGCGGTCAGTATATTTGATCACTGTAATATTATAGCAGTTAAGAAATCCAGAACAAAGTAAATGCGAATCCAGTAATCATTTACTTCAAATTTGCCCATTCATGGGGTCCGGGTTCAGATGTGAATGTCTGCTGCTGGAAATGAAGTAGATAAATTGATGACAGCAGTTCATTATCTTGGGAAGATATTGACCACGCTTTTCTGACGAGTTGGGGATGGCATTGCGCTAATATTGTCTTTGGGTGGGTTTGTGCAAGTACCGACTTACCTTTCGTAGGTCCGTTTTACGGCCGATATTAATGACCGATCCCAATCCAAAATCTTTGGAATGATAGATGATGAGAAATTCATTATAAATGAAATTACTTGTTGATAAACCGCTGTTAGTATAAAGCCTGGCGTCGACTACAGCCGAAACGCGTCGAATCGAGTCGAGTCGCATTTGTTCAGTGTAAAGACGACTGGAGGTGTAACGGTCAGTAATCGCAAGTCGTTAAAACAGAAATTCGCGTGACAAGCGATGTGCGCGATTGATGCGACTCGGCGCGTCTCGGCTCGTCGCTAATCAACGCAGTTTTATAGTAAATGTATAAGAGGCGAATTATTGCGATCCTATTTGACTCGACTCGGCGAGCCTAGTGAACACCAGCTTTAAATCATAAGAATAGAATCTTAAAGGAAGCAAGAGGGAGAAGCTGTCAAGTGTAAATGTCATCATAATTTCATGCATATCTTGCATTAAGATATTTACGAAAAAAAAAACAACTGTACTCTATTATTTCATAAATAAGATCACACAGCAACAACATTGTCTTTTGGAAAAAGTAATGAATCGCTTCGTTTCTCTTAACGTGACCGACAAAACCTTACATTTTTCACCTTATCCTCACAGGCTAGTCCAGACTCAACGTGTGAAAGTCCAGGGCGACTCGGCACCGTAGGTCAAAGCATTGCAGACGACGACCTTGATCCAGACACGCACGACATGGAGTACGATGACGAGGCACGGCATAGAGGTGAGATGTAGACTTCGTTTAACCTTACTTTCTTTGTATGTTGCCTTCAACTTTCAATTCTTCTTGCGTCAAGCGCATGCAATATTGATTGCCATAAGACTCGAACTAGTATTAGAGCATGCGCTATTGCATGCGATATGGCACTTCAGGCATGCGTCAGACGAAAGCGCAAGATGAACATGAAAGCGCACTGGTGTAGACATACCATATAATTTGTACGGTTGATGATCGCAATGTAAGTAGATGCTAATGCCCATGGAGTTAACTGTATAATCCCTTTGTTGCCTTTCCGCCTAGAGACGCAATTAATACAGAAAGGACAGCGCTTCTGCATTGTTTACGCACACAAATTATAGTGTGGCGATGTTTTAAGAAAAAAAAGGGGACGGTAATATTAAATGTTTTTAAACTTTCGCGATTTGTACACATTATAAAAATAGTGAATCGGGTCTTCTCGCGTAACAAACTTTAAGAGGCACAAAATACCTTTTATCCCGACGTTTCGGCCGAATTTCACCGGCCGTGGTCACGGGTAGACTGAAGTGGCGGAGCAGTTGTCATCTTCGTGAAGCAAGGGCATTTTCATCTACCCTCACTTGATCTTGATTTTTTATAAAATTACTGTCGGTACTTCGACACACCACACTAACGACGTCTTTACACTCGCCTAAACCGTCCCGTTGACGATAACACTTGCTGATGACCGGATTCCATGATGTTGATAGTTTGTATCCATCTTCCCGATTGAAATTCTTGTATTTCTTAATTTCAATCGCTTCACGTACAATTCTGGGATAATAGTGACGATCGGTGGAGAGGATTTTTGGACTATTATCCCAGAATTGTACGTGAAGCGATTGAAATTAAGAAATACAAGAATTTCAATCGGGAAGATGGATACAAACTATCAACATCATGGAATCCGGTCATCAGCAAGTGTTATCGTCAACGGGACGGTTTAGGCGAGTGTAAAGACGTCGTTAGTGTGGTGTGTCGAAGTACCGACAGTAATTTTATAAAAAATCAAGATCAAGTGAGGGTAGATGAAAATGCCCTTGCTTCACGAAGATGACAACTGCTCCGCCACTTCAGTCTACCCGTGACCACGGCCGGTGAAATTCGGCCGAAACGTCGGGATAAAAGGTATTTTGTGCCTCTTAAAGTTTGTTACGCGAGAAGACCCGATTCACTATTTTTATAACGGTAATATTAGCCAAACTAGCCGTGGACGATGAAGGTACAAGTCCGAGACGGGCTGCAAACTGCAGACTGCACGCAAGTCGCCATCGGAATGGCGCCTTTAAGGTGTGCACTTTAAAGGTGCTATTCCGACAGCGACTGCAAAACTGCAATCGCAGAACGCATCGCAAGCGATACTACTTTTGCAGTTTGCTGTCTGCAGCCCGTCTCGGACTTGTACCTTAACATGAACCTAGCCAGTGTGTGGTGGATGGGGCGCTTGTCCCAAACTGACACAGGAAAAAAAGTTAATAGTCTAGATTCAATCAACTCGACACACACGTCCTCGCAACCAGCTATACTGTGGAGAAACTTGGTGTGGTGTTCCTCCAACCAAAGGGAGGATCCTCCAACCAGGCGGAGTCTTGTGCCTGGCGGGCTACTGCCCAACGGTTGATGTTGGGAGGTTGTATATATACTATCTGCGTGTTAAATCTTGATTGCGCGATGTAGGATAGTTCGCATGTGGCGAGATAGAGGCCGCCACAATACTTATTTCGGCCTTAAAAAGGGCAAAATTGCTCCAGAAGCCTCATTCTGCACATCCAGATTTATTAGAAGGATAAATATTTACTGTTTGACTGAGCTGCTTAGACAAAATCCTAGCTACGCCCATGGACGGTGATGGTGTAAACTGTGTAATGTACTACCATTTTTATACAAACAATTTATCCAACACAATCCTCACTTAGATCCCAATGCACCAGGTCTAGTGGGTCTTCAAAACATGGGCAACACGTGTTACATGAACGCGGCACTACAGGCGCTCAGTAACACGGCGCCTCTGACGTCATACTTCCTGGAGTGCGCCGCCGCCGTCGCTGTGCTCGCCGCAGACAAGAAGCCCGGGATCAGCAGGTAAATCACTCAGAAAACAGTCATTTTTAAAGGGAACAAACTTTTCCTGGTCCAGGCCTTCCGTGAAAAAGTGTGTCAGTAAAAAATCAACTTTATTCATATGTATCAAAGTCGCTTTCCGATTTTATCAGTGTCTGGGTCAGTGATCTGCAGTGGTTTCGTGAAACTTACACAACAATGAAATAATCGGATGCCGACTTTGACTACGTAAGAATAAAGTTCATTTTTCACTGGTAGCATTTTTTTACGGAAAGCCCAGACGCGGTTATGATTGGTCTGATTCTTATTTACGCTAGCGTTTTCTACATATTTGTGATTAGTTAAAGTTTACTCGCGTGCATTTTTCGAGATTACCTGACTAGTTTCGAACCCAAACGGAGCCCTTAATCATAAACAAAATACGCGGCGAATGTACTATGAATGTGTTTCATAATTTTTTTTTACATATTAGTTCCTATGAAATCTGGACGAAATATCTCATGGTGGGGTCGACGTATAAGCTTGTGTCGTTTAGTAAAAGTAATAAATCCTTTTCAGAGCATACCAAAAATTAGTAAAAGAGATGTGGAGTAGGAAGACAAGAGGCTATGTTGTACCTAACGGCATCCTGTATGGCATACGTAATGTGAGTAACTAATTTTAGTCAAACTCACTAAGTACTGTTTTTTTTTCTAACTGGTCATTTGATAAACCAAAAGGGTGTTTGTTGCAAGCCCAATTCTCAGTCAGTACTGTCTTTAGCTAATTTATGATCAGCTGATCTCAGTCTACTGTTGGACTGACGAACGTTTTTTTTTAAGCTCTCTTAGGCCCGGACTCCACCAAAGCGGAGATGTGCGAAGATGTCTGAAGCGGAGACGAGAAGAGATGTTTTTCAGCTAGGGTGTATCCACTGAAACTGTGCGGAGACGCGTACTGGCTAGACTGTAGCGGAGATGTGTGCTGGCTAGGGTGGAGATGTGCGCTGACTAGAGCGGAATTAAGCTGCGTGCGGTGAGCGTTGGATGTCAACGCACAGTTTAGTGCGACTACAGTTTAGTTCACTGCACGCCGCACACATCTCGTCTCCGCTGCGCGTCGTCGTCAGCTTGCGAGGCAAAGCTCACATCTCCGCCTTGTACCGTGGCCCAGCTCAATCTCAGCGAGGAACAGCTCACATATCTGCTTCTATCGCGCCATACAAATATGATATATCTCCGCTCAGCGGTATTCAGTTAAGCTGAGTGGAGACGAGATGTGGGAATAACGAAATTTTATTGGTTTTTTAAAACACATCTCCGCTCCGCCCGTCTCGTCTCCGCTTTGGTGGAGTCCAGGCCTTAGGTTTGCATGTTTCCTCGAGATGTTTTCCTTCACCGTTAATGCAAATGATCAGACCCTCTCCCTCATGGAAGTCAAGTGTTCAACCGCTAAGCTATCACTGCCATTTGTTCATGTGCTTAATGAAAGGGCAATGCTAGGCGTACAGTTCCAAAAAGTAGGACCTACGGAGACGTGCCGGCAAGAAATTCCATGAATACTCTTTAAAATAATTTTCATTGTAGTAATGCAACAATAATGTAGTTTAATGTGAGAGACAAACTATATGAAAAGCAAAGAGCTTTCACCCACAACGCTGCTGATTTTAGGAATAGAATGTTCTAGAGCTATCCCGCCATCAGTCAACACACGTGGACAACAAACAAGGGTTCACCGTGCACAGATAAAGTTAACCTTGGTGGAAGATTGTTCTAGTGTAAATGTATTTATTTATGAACCTTATAAGAGTATTGTTGTTTGTCAGGTGCATCCAATGTTTCGCGGCTACCACCAGCATGACACGCAGGAGTTCCTGCGTTGTTTCATGGATCAGCTGCACGAAGAGCTCAAAGAACCGGTAACTACATATAACGTCATTATTTCCCAAGTACATGTGTACTTAAGTTTTCGGCTTCTGGTCTAACCATACAGTCATTGGCATCTGACTGATTGGGTAACTTAATGGATGATATTGATATCCTAAGGTTAAACCAATTGCACTGAATAATACAGTCAATCTGACTGACTTGGTTACTCGCGCTAGTGGATGATATTGATATCCTGAGGGTAACCCGATTGTACTGAACACAACTAAGTATAGAAACCTCACTCCCCAACTAATGCGTCAAATATCTAGAAAAATGTGCTCCGCGCAAGCGAATTTGAGCTTTAATTTTAGGCGAAAGAGTCCCCATTCCGCTGTACAATCGCGCTCTTATTACATTTCGGATCGTTCACTCACTAACACTCGCTTCGGCTTTTGTGTTTCACTTCGGAGTTGCAGCGGCGCGAACGCATGTTTGTGTATACCTAAACCGTGGAGTTATACAGGCCTGCCTATTGACAGATCTCTGACAGTCTATGACGACGACATATTTGTACAACAGTCATGACCATGACCATCCACCATGCGCTCATTTCAATGCTCAAGCGCATGCTACGGTTATCTATCCAATACTTATCGTCGCCTAACTTCACGATCGCTTTGAGAAGCAGTCGTTTAACCTATTATGAAAAAAGGCATCTACTTCCGTCTCTATTTTCTCCATTTCACCCAAGATGACCAATATAATTGACTTAATATTCCCATCTCCAGGTGTGGGACAGCACATCAGAAGACAAGCTCGGCTCTGAGGCAGACGGTGACCATCACGACACGCGGAACGTGCACATACGACGACGTGCCGCCTCCTCGGGCGGTGAGTTCTGTGAATGCAAGTTAAATGTTTATCAATGCCTCGAATTTATCGATTTTAAGGGCCTTCTGGACCTCTAGAATATCTATTTATCAGACTACTCAAATGGCGCGTTAATAGCTTTGCAGGAACAGACACCATATGGGCTGAACGTCTAAAATCCAAAAAATCTAAATATTCAACTAAAAACAATATACAGTGGTGGACATATAATTAGAAACACCAAGTGAGACTTTTATTTTTAGGACAATTTAACTTGATAATTAATGTTTTACGTATCATAGAGGGCTTATACCTATTTATCTATAAAGTATCCACATCACGAAGTATTATTATGTCAGTTTTGGAAATATCATACAACCGTTTATGTAAAACTGGTATAATTTATAAAATAAAATGAAGCAGCACAACTTACTAAGGTGGACAACTAATTAGAAACAGAAAAAAAACCTTAGCATAAATATTAACAAAGGTAACGAAACAGTAAATAATGAAGTTAAATGGTACAAACGTTTTATAATAAACAATTAATGTTTGGTTGGGAAGCCTCTGCTGTCGATTACAGCTCTACAACGACGTGGCATTGATTCTATCAATGTTTCATACATTTCCAGGGAATATTTCGCCAAGTTTCTACAAATGCGTCTTAAAGTTGTTGTAGTAAGATATTAGTAGTAGTACGATATTAGTGATATGTTTATTGGACAATATTTTCTTTACAATGTACCACAAATTTAGATTTGATTCAAATCCGGACTATTTGCAGACCACTCTAACATTGACACTACAATAATCCATACAGCGTTAAAGCATTTCTAAGAGACTAATTAGTGTCGGTGTTAGAGTGGTCTGCAAATAGTCCGGATTTAAATCAAATCTAAATTTGTGGTACATTGTAAAGCAGACATTGTCCAATAAAGATTTCACTAATATCGTATTACTACTAGTATCTTACTACAACAACTTTAAGACGCATTTGTAGAAACTTGGCGAAATATTCCCTGGAAATGTATGAAACATTGATAGAATCAATGCCACGTCGTTGTAGAGCTGTAATCGACAGCAGAGGCTTCCCAACCAAACATTAATTGTTAATTATAAAACGTTTGTACCATTTAACTTCATTATTTATTGTTTCGATACCTTTGCTAATATTTATGCTTATGTTTTTTTTCTGTTTCTAATTAGTTGTCCACCTTAGTAAGTTGTGCTGCTTCATTTTATTTTATAAAGTATACCAGTTTTTACATAAACGGTTGTATGATATTTCCAAAACTGTCATAATAATACTTCGTGATGTGGATACATTATAGATAAATAGGTATAAACCCTCTATGATACGTAAAACATTAATTATCAAGTTAAATTGTACTAAAAATAAAAGTCACACTTGGTGTTTCTAATTATATGGCCACCACTGTATATAAAGTATCAAAAAATAGAAAAAGTCGAGTAAGTGCTCATTCACACGAAGACGAGTCGTGTTTTTTGACGAATCGTCTTTTTTCACTATTCGTATTTTTTTTTTGACGGTGGCTTTGCTTTTAAATACCCGTGTTCACACGCATCACGAATCGTGAAAAATGTCGGACACGTCTTAGATCACGTATAGTCTTTTAAAAAACACGAATCGTGATTTGTATTCACATCCATCGTGTTCGATAGTTCATCCAAAACTAAACACTGAATCACGAAACGATGTGAACATAAATTCGGATATTTTGCCGAATCGTGATAAAAATACGATTCCGTATGCAATGTGAACGTCCATCCGTTATGACGTATCGTATTTTATGACGAATCGTCAATGACGGAACCCGTGTGAATGAGCCCTAACATTCATGGGTCATTGCTAGTAAGCATAAATACGAGAATTCTAGATTTTTCCGATGGACGACCCTTTGGGCCACCCCGTATTTACTATAAAAATGCCAGCTTTCTAATACGGTACAGTACTCGCCAAACTTTTTAGCCGTTCTAAAGTTCATCAAATGATTACACAATAATAAAATAGGTAAATCTACTGGTTGCGCAGTAGAAAATTTACCTGTATATTTTGCTATTGTGCAATCATTCTTCTGAGTTCAGAGCGACCAGAAAGTGTATACTGTACACTACACACGCGTTCGCGGTACATGTTAAACATCTGCATGACTGTAAGAGCTTGTCAGCTAGGATAAAGCCGTGTTCTGGCATTTAAAGGTTTTTTTTGTTTTCTACAGCAAGCGACGCACCATTCTTCGCGCGGATGAGGCGAAAATCACCCGCGCCATCGTCGTACAGCGAATCAAGAACTGAAGGATATTTGAGGTATATAACTTTTTTTTTATTTTGTCCAATAGTCTTACATCAACATCTGAAACTGCATGAAATTCATTAATGCATGTAAGAGTTTAAAATAAATTAACTTATCATATCAGAAATGATGAGATCCGCAGGAGAACTATAGTAACTGACATAGCTCGAGGAATTGCCAAACTTAAGTGGCAGTAGGCGAGGCACATTGCTCGCAGTACGGATAGCCGATGAGGCCGAAAGGTTCTGAAGTGGCGACTGCGTACTGGCGAGGTGCAGCGTGGGTAGGCCCCCCACAACGTGGACCGATGTGAAGGTGAAGGTCGCAGGAATGCGCTGGATGCGAAAAGTACAGGACCGCGAGATGTGGGGATGAGCAGGGGGAGGCCTATATCCAGCAGTGGAAGTCTTTAGGCTGAATGATGATGATGATATAATGACCTATACACAGATTGTATTATAATTATAAAGGCGTATTTTAAAAGACAGTGTTTTAATTATAGAGTGCAAACACAAGAGCCAATTGCAACTCGTCACCGTCGGTCGGCAAGTTTCGCGGGCACACACCATCTTCAATACAGCATGTACGCACAACAGCCCAATGGTAATAATTTGTTATTAAAAGATGTACGCAACTGCAGACCTTTTTTGTGTATAGATTCAACTTACCACTGGACAGACAGATCTGTGTTGCTAGGGAGTTTGTTGCGCCGTTCTTCTTCACAGTATTTACACTAGAAAGCGGTGAAGGCCGGCCTTTTTTGGGGCTGTTTTCTGCAACATTGACGTTCACAAAGAACTAAGTAATTCTAGTCTATTTTTAATAAAAGAGTTTTGAAGTTTGAAGATCGAAGTGCTCCTTAATTCTATAACTTTTCTCGACAGTCATATCGTACTTTTTATCCTGTAAAACTAAAAACTTTTCACGTTACACGACTAGTAAATGGAAATAGAAATAAGTGCTAAGGTTTTAAAAATTCTGTGTGACATCGTAAATCATAACGAGATGAAGAAAACTAACATTTAATAAAATCCAGGCTCAGATACAATGCGGGATCAGAACCAGGCGCTGTGCGGATCAGAATCATCGCTGTCGTGGTCGAGTGAGGCGGAGGAGCGCTACGAGACGTGCTCGAGCGGAGCAAGCGATGCACCTGACACGAGGAGCGAACAGCAGTTAGTATATCATTTACACAAACATAACAATACAAGGTTACGTCTTTCTGCTATGAACAGCAGATGTTTAAAAAAAGGATGTCCACTTTCAGGAAAGTAGTGAATGTCATGGAAGGTTAAGGTACAAGTCCGAAATGGGCTGCAAACTGCAGACTGCATCCGCAGACCGCAACTGGCCATCCGAATAACACCTTTAAGCGCTATCCACACATTTCCGGGAAATCGTCCCTGCCGTGTTCCGTCAGGGACGGGGAAAAAATCGGTTACGTACAAATTGTATGAACTGGTTCACACAGCTCCGTGTCAGGCGTCAGTGTCCCGGAGCACGCTCGGTCGCACGGACGCTCTGACAGTGCTATCCGATTTTTGTTAAAGTTAATGATTTATCTGCAAGTGCAACATGAATACAGAGGGGTTGATAGAACTTGTACGGCAGAATGCTATACTTTACGATCTTCGTAATACACATTATTTGAATTCTAAGAAGAAAAATACCCAAATACGTTTTATTTCCTGCTGATAGTGTTCTTGGTCATCTGCTTCTTCTTCATCTAGCGCTATTGCAATCATTGCCAACTCTTCTTGGTTAAACAAAGACATCGTGTTGTATGCGTATCAGCTAACGAAACAGAACTGATACCGATTTCCCTGATATGTGTGAACACGGGTGACGGATGGCACGTCCCTGACGGGAACACTGAAACGATCTACTCGGAACACGGATAGCCCTGACCCGGAAATGTGTGGATAGCGCTTTAAGGTGCACTCCTTAAAGGTAGTATTCCAACGGCGACTGCAAACTGCAACCGCAGATGACAGCAGCAGGCAAGCGACACTACTGGTTCATACAAACCAATGTGACTTGTGGTCTGCGGTTGCAGTCTGCAATTTGCAGCCCGTCTCGGACTTGTACCTTTATTAATAAGATAAGCCAAAGTTGGTAATCAACTGGTAAATAAAATCATCTTTTGCCACGTGATAGCAGGTCACTGTTTGTGGAAATAATAGGTTACTGCTAGCCTGTAACATCCCACTGATGGGGAAAGGCCCCTTGAATTCCAAATACTAGGTACAGTCCGCGAGGCCTAAGCTGAGCTTTGCATTTGTGTGAGTGCACATAGAATCGATTGCCAAAAAGCAGTATAAACCGGTTTAAACCAAGCAAGAGACGCGTCTGCATTCATTCTCACACAAATGCAAAACTCTGCTTAGGCCTCGCGGACTGTACTCCAAATAAAACTTATTCTGTCGTGTCGGACATACTAAAGTATCGTCACTTGTGCACCACAATAAGCCTAGGCGCACACTAGGCGACACGCGACAGCGACAGCTCGGCGACTAGACGCGGCGACAGGCTGCGGCCGACAATTTTCATATATTTTGTTCAAAGCACACTTGGCGTCAGAGTCGCGGAGTCGCGACGACAAGCTAGGGGAGTCGCGGGCGCTCGCTACTTGTCGCCGCGTCTAGTCGCGCTGTGCACGCGCACACACGACGACAAACGCACGACAGCGCAGCGTCAATCTCGCTGTGAAACAACACGGCCGTCTCTCTCGAATACTCTACTACTAATGATCGCTTCCTGCACGACGTCTATCGTAACTACTAGTCGCCGACGCAAGCAACAGCTCCGCGTCTAGTCGCAGCGACAAGACGCCAGATGCAAACGACAACGCCGCGTCTTATCGCCGCGACTAGATGCGGCGACAGGTCGCCCAGTTTGCGATGGCCCTAAAAGTAAATAATTTTACAGTAAGAACGTAGTACCAATGGGTGGCGGCGACTCAAGCGGCGGCATGCGCTTCCGCAGCGTTATATCCGATGTGTTTGACGGCAAGCTACTATCTTCTGTGCAGTGCCTCATATGCAATAGGGTATGTATTAAATTCTTTTCACTACTTACCTGCTATAATAACATGAAGCTTACAGCTCAGCCCCCGATTCAGAACCTGTTCGGTAAGCAATTGTTGACCGATTCGGTTTGTTATCTCGTTCCGTCTACAATTCTCGTAACGAGAGAAAAAGAGATAGCTTACCGAATCGTTCGACAACTGACTCGACTAATCGAATCGTTCTGAGTCAGGTGGCAGGGCCCACTACTAAAATATGAATGTGCCTACGAATTCCAATCTTATCTACTACTCTAAAACCTGAAGAAATTAAGTCATCTGGACGCGGAAGGCAGAAGAACAAGTATTTAGGCGCAACTTAGTAGATACATAAATACTAATGGACCGCAAAAAGGCCAAGTGGATTGATTATCAACCTTTTACATTGAATAACAGTAAGTAACGGGACAGAAAAACATGAAAAGCGACTTTTATTAATACTATTTAGAGATGAATAATGGCGCTCTCATTTTGTGTACGCTTTTTGCAGAGATGTACTTATGTTGCTATAACACAAAGAAGGTTGCTGCTGTCCATCCTTCTATCTTCGGTCTATTCCTAACTACGGACCACAAGGTTCGGTTCAATTTTTTCCATTTAACAGTCTTTCATGTTTTAGGTGTCGACGCGAGTGGAGACATTCCAAGACCTGTCACTGCCAATTCCATCGCGGGAACACTTAGCCGTGATCCGGTGTCAGCAGCCTATCCTCAATCACCACGTGCCACATGGATCCCAGGAGTCATGGGTCAGTATTTTCAGCGGTAAATATTGGATAACTTGATCTCGCAAGGATCATAAATATAAAAAATCGTCGGATAATCCTCATGTATGCCCTTCGCCCGGAGAAGGCGAAGGGTTATGAACTCTTACCGGCTAAAAACCCACGGTGTTCCTACTCCTGACCTTTGGCCGGGGTCACGGGATTCGCAGCTGCATGCACCGCAACCCCGGCAGGCCTCGGTCCGCCAACCCCTGGCGGACCTCTCCTTCTGTGCTCGTCCTCCTGGTCGGCGCGCACGGAACACATGCGCGCCGCCTTCTCGGGCCTGTTACTGGTCGGGCGACGGGTCCCCCTAACCCGTCGCCCGCAGGCCACACACTAGGGTGGCCGGAGATCGTCGCGCGCCCTCCGGCGGCGCCCGGTGCGTCTGGCGCGGGAAGGGAGAGTGGCAGCTGCCTCTCTCTCCCTCTCCGCTCCCGCTTTGGTCGCCATCACCTCCTCATAGAAGGAGGCGACGGCTTCCCACGCACTCTCAATCCCGACCATGGACGGAACCACGGCCGGAAACGAGTGGCAAGGATCATCCTTCTGCTTACTGTACACAGCATAATCTAGCTTAGTTAATCCTCTACAAGTATCTGCATTCTCTAAGGAGTTGTTGTAAATGTTCCAGAATGACTACACAAAAAACTTTGTCGCATGTCTTTCGAAAAACCCGTTATTAAAACTACAGAAATCGCAACCTAGTAATGGTTTATGTTAAATAGAACTAGACGTATTCAGCTTTTGCTATAATTCGGAAAATCTTTTGTTGTTGTTATATCCAGGTGTGGTGGCTACTAAGTTGGCTCCGGTCCTGGTTCTACGGTCCAGTGGTGTCTCTGCAAGACTGTCTGGCGGCGTTCTTTAGTGCTGACGAACTCAAAGGCGATAATATGTACAGGTATGTTACATTTAACTATAAACATGTAATCTGTGTACGACTTGATTGCATCAAATTCATTGCATTCATGTATTCAAATTATAGTTCCCAGGTTCATTCAACTATTTATTAAAAGGGTAAAACTAGGAGCACGAAAAAACCTTTAATTAATCAGTTACCTAGTAAACCGCATCACAATGCAACACTATTTTGATATAGTAGGTAAATAATTAATTAATAATATTTTTTTTTACTTGGTAACTTCTGACATAAAAAACACTTTTGATACAGTTTTCCTCTATTTTTATGCCATTATAGCGTAAACATACACTGGTGCCGATTCTGTTAAGGACAAACTAAACTTAATGTAGGCTATTGCCATCTTTTTCACTCTAATAAAATAAGAAAGAGACATACGTAAATAAGAGCTGTCAAATTTAGTTGAACTAAAAGTTCCATACAAAGGACAATGGGCGTTCTGGCCCATCAGCGGCCATCAATGAAACTAGTATCATTTGAAAGGCGAGTGCTTTTAGAACAAATGTTGTTCAAGGAGTACGGTTAAATATCATTTGGGAAAAAAGATGTAGGCAAAATACTATTTTAATGAATTATCATATTTTTTTCATGCTGCTATTTTTGTTATAATGATAAAACATACGAAAAATCATTGCATTTTGTTTACTTTATTGACGTGTGCATCAATAAATAATGTTTATAAAATATTAGGCTTAAATGTAAACGTAAAATACTTATTTGTCATAACCTTAGCGGTAAGGGCCACTGCAGACACGATACTTTTAGCATCGGCGATCGACGATTTAATCGCTTTTTGGTCGCTGGATGCCGCGACTGAACACTTCACTCCGCACACAAACGAGTCTCCTAAACGCGATGCAAACGCAAAATCGCCGATCGCTGATGCTAAAAGCATCGTCTCTGTTGTGGCCCTAAGCGCACTCCGGGTTACTGCGCCCACATAAGGTGGGCAAGAAACCAAGAGGAAGAAATTCTTTTGCCAGCTGATTTTTTAAATGAATTAATCGGTGATGGTGATTAAAGCCCAATCATTAATGTAGTTATTAAGTTAATCACTATATTGCATTATTGTAATCTGGTATACATGTTTTCATTTCAATAAATCAACGTATTTAATAAACCTTCAGGTTTATTTAACCTATCATTATCTTATTTGTATATTACGTATATAATAACATAATCATATCATTATTATATGCTTAAATTCATTATTATATCAATGTAACATCATCACGAGGTGTACAAAATATTGTATTAAAGATACAAACTGTGATAATTCCTTTAAATGATTTAATTCGATATTTTTTCGAATATAATCCACCTATGATAACTTTTTATCCAAGGAAGTTACAAAAACAATCTTTTGCAGTCTTATTGTATACATAATTGCCTACTAGAAAGTAAATAGTACAGAAGTGGCCGCCGATGGGACAAGCTCCATACAATTTTGCCCATTGTCCTTTAGACGACATTTAAAACGTGTCGACTAAAAACACGGTGAAGTTCAAGGCGTAAACTAATTTGACATCTCTAACTTAGTTGTTGTCTATCACCGTCCTTTTCTCGCGCGGTCTTTTAGTAAAAGATAGCAATTCTCTAATTTTAGTTTAGTTGGTGAACAAGAGAATCGGCACCAATGTCACACTAAAAATTTATCATATCTGGTTAAACTAGAAACTAATCCACTTTTGAAAAGGCTAGGAAGATCCCGTATCCAGTGTTAACGCTTACTTCTGTTCCCCAGTTGTTCCCGCTGCAACAAACTCCGCAACGGTGTCAAGATGTCTGGTGTGGTGCGTCTTCCAGAAGTGTTATGTGTTCACCTGAAGCGGTTCCGACACGAACTCATGTTTAGTGCCAAAGTGGGCGCGCGCGTCTCCTTCCCCATCAACGATCTTAATATGGCGCCTTATACGCATAAAGGTGAGGGTTTTATATACAAAATTAGTCAGAAAGGTAAATCCAAAAAAAGGTAATCCGAAAGGGTGTTAAAAACCCATGATAATGAGTAACTTTTGTTCTACCACTTTCCCCAAAAGTCAATAGTTTCAGAGAAATAGCTGTTAAAAAATACATAAAAAATATGCTAAAAAATATCTATCCGCAGCTATGATCAGCTGTGTTTACATTTTAGGTCATATTTGGGGTCACGAATTAGAAGCTCCATTTTCTGAATTCGTAACTAAAGTAGGAACGAAAGAAAAATGAAAAAACTAAAATAAGAATTATTTTACATGAAAATAAAAATGATTGAATTATGAAAGGGGAATGCCAAGATTTCCTTTACGACTCGGCCAGAATGGACAAAGATGAAACATATCTTATTAAAAAGGGCAAATATTGTAGAATGTATTACGATAACAACATTTCCGCTGGAAGTAAACCAAGAAAAGTTATAGGTCGATAAAATTGACCTTAATAGTAGATTTTTAACCTAGGGAAGAAAAGTAATTCGAAAATCGAACTAAAATTTTCTTTATACTCCGTCTACATTTTCGTGAATATTTTTTTAACCCTTGTCTTATTGATAGACCTTCAATATTTTTATAAAAATCTTAATTTGTTGTTTGATTAAAGCATTTATATATGTAAACAACAAAATTAAACCAAATAAGCAAACCAAAACCAAAGGAAAATAAATCTTATATTATTTGGAATTTGTCGTATATTGACGTTGCCATGGCAACGATGTTATAACATGCATGTCATAATACCAAATAATATTAAAATCATGCTTTTACTAAACAAAGTATTTTATTTAACAAAAATCTTGCCCAAGCGGAATCCATAATATTGTATTCACGATAGGAATATTATACATAATATGGTTACTTACTTCGATACAGATACTTACTTTGTCGTATTATTCGTAAGAAAATAGTGGAAGTCATTTTAATTGTGACAAAGGTGTTGTCGCCATTAAAAAAAATCATAACAATATTCGATTCTAAACGTAATCGATAATCAATTATGTATAAAATCGAATGGAATATAAATTAAAAAAACTAAATACTTATACTAAAATAACTAATATATAATAGCGCCGCATGTTTGTAAATTATTTCATAATATTAATTTTTAATTAGTATAAATCAAAGAGATTAATTAAATATGTTAACTAATAATATTAAATGTCTGTGGTAGCTATACATACACAGCTTATTAAAATATTATGTTATTTATTGTGTTTTGTATAAGAAAAGTAGCCCGTTTGTGATAAATTACAAGAATAGTGCAAACCTGTTGTGTTTATGTAGTGGTTACTGGGATTATTCGTAACAGCTTATTGCTAATAAAGCTTAGTACTATAATTAGTTGCTATTAATGGAAGAGCACAATTCACATATCTCAAACAAGAAAACCTGAATAAAAAATAAATACTTGTTTACCTAAATAACATGATATTATTGTAATATAATTATTTACAATTACATACTTATATTGTTTCATGGTTGTAATCGATTTATAAATGTCATTTTAGTATCGATATAATTATATTTTTATACTATGCAACATTTCTATTTGTAGTTGTAGATAAAAAAAAACGTTGAATCTTACTAACCAATACATTAAAATACTATTTAAAATGACTATTCGACGGTGTACTTCCCCAGACTTTACTTATATTGCATAAATCTCACAAAAAATAAACGTGAATTATCAAAATTACGACATGTCTGTTCTTACTACTTTGTACTGGCCGGATCTTGGCATTCCCCTTTTACCACTTGCTTTAAAACCGTCATCAGTGATACTTTAAGTGGTCTGTGTTTGTATTAGTATAAGGTTAGTAAGAAAACCTTGTATATTGTAGATTAAGGAATGACGTGAAAAGACAAAGATGCGGTTTAAAAAATATAGTGACAAAATTTGAAAGCAGTATGCTTAGTTGGTTTGGTCATGTTGAGAGAATGAGTGAACGGCAACTAACAAAATGATAAGGCGGATGTCAGGAGACCCCAGTGTCACGCTTAGCGGGTTAAGGGTGGCTTGAGGAGTCAACCCTTAACGAGCAGGTGCACATAAAATCAGAATAGAAGAATATTAAGGAAAACACTTTTAACCATACAATAGTAGGTATATTTTAATAATAGTTACAAGATTATAATATTAAGATTAGTTAACAGGGCGTGGTTCTTTACACAGTACGATACGAGGAGTCCAGGGTCTTCAGGTGTAGGTAGACAGTCACTTAACTGAGCGGCTGCTGAGGCGCGAGAGAGGACGAAGTGCAGCGTGCCGGCCCTTTTATAGGCGCACCCCGCTAGTCGCCACCGCTGCACCGTCACACACCCCCCTCGTTAGGTCAGAATTTTCCCTGAGGAAAATTCTCTGGTCTGGAGGGTGTATCTGGCCAGCAGTTCCTTGTAGGCATAATTCTGTAGGCATAAATCATAAATTCGTCCACTTTTTCAATAAAGGACCTAACACACGATTTCCCACTAAATTTAAATTTACTAAGCTCCGAAAAAAGTTTCCTATCGTAGTTATAACTACTACTCTCTCCCACTGAGCAATCTGACTGCAACACTTGCTTTGAAGACGATTGTAACTTAGTATATAGAACATTGAATTTAGACCACACAGACTCCATTCTCTCAATATTTAGGACGCCGGCATCGACCCTATTTAGCCTGTGGTAGCAGTGATGAAGCAAGGACTCAGTTTTCTGCTTCAATTCGGGTACGAATTTAGCCTCCAGCATAGACAAATACTTGGAAGCCTTTACGAGTGATTTTTCCACCGCGGATATATCCTCTTCAGAAGAGAAACTGGAAGACAAAATATCCTCGGAGGGCATTTTAGGCGCTAACTTGGCGATCTGCTTCCGAGTATCTTCCAGCTTTGAGACACCACGAATAACAAGCTCATATTCCAGCTCCGACTTCGACAATAATGAAAAATTAATTTCATAAGCCATTATTCTTTTGGATGCTTATGTAATCACACGAGGAAAAAAAAACAAACAGAAAACCAAATCCCTGCTGAATCACAGCAGAAAAAATAGCACACAGTATAAAGTTCGATAAAAAAAAACGACCAGGAATTAAATTAAAAATGATAGAAAAAACACGCGGCTCAGTAGATTTTTCTAGAAAGCCGATAGGATTAGTACCTAAACCGGTTCTTTGTGCGCGAACGTCGCTCGACACACGTAGATAACAACACGATGCTAATGATGCTATATTATAAAATATTTAGATTTAACGTAGTACACAATTGTGATTATTAATCACAGGTTAGCCACGTGAAAAAAAAGTTATTCCTGGGCGTTTCTTCACACACAGATAAATAAAAAAAATATAGAAAAAGAATACCTGAGACCCTCGTATCGTTAGTACCTATTAATTGGGCGCCAGTGTCACGCTTAGCGGGTTAAGGGTGGCTTGAGGAGTCAACCCTTAACGAGCAGGTGCACATAAAATCAGAATAGAAGAATATTAAGGAAAACACTTTTAACCATACAATAGTAGGTATATTTTAATAATAGTTACAAGATTATAATATTAAGATTAGTTAACAGGGCGTGGTTCTTTACACAGTACGATACGAGGAGTCCAGGGTCTTCAGGTGTAGGTAGACAGTCACTTAACTGAGCGGCTGCTGAGGCGCGAGAGAGGACGAAGTGCAGCGTGCCGGCCCTTTTATAGGCGCACCCCGCTAGTCGCCACCGCTGCACCGTCACACCAGTAGAGGACACCCTAGAAGGACATAAATCGATGTTATTAGTGATGTTCTTCAAAAAGGACAGGTGCATAGTATTCTCAGCCGGCGTGCGTGTATGACAATATGTATGAACGTGGACGAAGCATTATGAATTAATTATAGTGTTAGTTTTTATATCTAAAAAAGTTAAAGGCTTGCGCTCAGCAATGGTCATCGATTGCCTATTATTGAATAGCCATCGTATATCTGTGATTCTCTCAACACGAAGTTCACAATACTTTTCCCAGAATTAACCCTAAATTTTCCCTAGACTGCACATCAAAAATAACTCGGTACGAGCTGTGCGCGGTGATCTGCCACGCGGGTACTGCAGGAGGTGGACACTACACCTGCGTGGCACGCAATGGTCGCTCCTGGTACACCTTCGACGACCACTGTGTACAGCCCCTGCCGCACCAGCATCTACCACACTGCGAGGCTTATGTGCTGTTCTACAGGTAACGAGCGGATTATTTCACCATCAACTTGCACTTGATAATGTCTGAGATGAAGTAGATTCTAGCCACTTATGTTGAACTTAGAGCAGTGTCTGGTACAACAACCGTTAGAGCGATTACGCACTGCATCTGATCCGATCCGTGAAAATACGGATATAAAAAACTCGGACCGAATTCGGATATTGCTTTGCGCACTGCATCCGATCCGAATCCGTGAAAATCTCGGACCGAATTCGGATGTTGCTTACGCACTATTCCGATATCTGATCCAAATTCAAACAATTCAGGCTACTTCGGTCCGTCAATTGTTCTTCTGAATTAGAAACTCACGGATGACGGATAGAAATCGGATGACGAATGCCGGATGTAGTGCGATAACTACCATACAAATAGTTCTATGGCTACTTCGGAACGTATTTTCATGGATTCGGATCGGATGCAGTGCGTAACCGCTGTTAGGCATCGATCATACGAGCAAACGATGCGATTTCGTCGCACGACAAGATTAAATACACAAATCTCTTTAGAGTGTCCTAATTGAAGATCGCAAGTCATCGCGCGAGCATATGAAAAGCTTAATAACAGTCGTACGATAGGTTTGATCGTGTGATCGTGCAATAAAAGCTACAGATCTCTTTTGAGTGTCCTAAATCGTCACGCACGCGTCATCGCGCGAACTATTCTTGTATAGCTCGTGCCGACACAATAGAAGATCGCGCGAGCACAGCAACGTGACGACATCTCACGTTCTGGAACGCGCAATGGGCATCGCGCGATCTATTAGGACACCCGTTGGACCATTGCACGATCGTTTTCATCGCGTGACGAAAACGCACCGCTTGCTCGTCCGATCGACGACAGCTTAGTGTTAGGACACACCGACGCTAACCGGGCGGCTCAGAGCAGTTGACTTCTTCTCTTGAGTCGGCACTAGCTTCATGATAGCTCATGCCTTGGTGTAAATATTAGCCAGTCAACTAAGTTGGTCGTGAGGCTGACTGCCCAGGGCGCGCCGGACATACTGAAGTATCGTTACTCGTGGAGACTCTTTTCATGCATCTGTGGAGAAACCAGGTGTGGTGTTCTTCCAACCAAAGGGAGGATCCTCCAACCAGGCGGAGTCTTATGCCTGGCGGGCTACTGCCCAACGGTTAATGTTGGGAGGTTGTATATATACTATCTGCGTGTTAAATCTTGATTGCGCGATGTAGGATAGTTCGCATGTGGCGAGATAGATGCCGCCACACATCCCATGCAGTTCACTGGTGGCAAAGTACACTGAGTACTGAGTAGGCTCGCATCGGCTCACGCTTGTGACCGCTTTACACAGCGCTTTAAAGGTCACAGCTCATTAGAGCCACCCGGTATCCGACCCGCATCACCTCGCCTCGTGCGGTTAGTATTCTTTATAATGCACTCGTATGGATGTGCGCTCACTACATCAACTGGCCTCGGGCGTATGCCGTCCACGCGCGGACGACGAGTTGACAACTCGCTGCTCGCATGCTTGTCTTGCGTTGCTGCGCATTGCCAACGCACAAGTCCCGAGTGAACCGCGCGCAAACATCGAGTGGACTCCTCCGACGACTCCTCTGGTTGACCACGCGACGTTTACTGGTGATAACGCGGCGTCCACCCGTGGACCACCTGCTGACAACGAGTGGACGCCGAGCGACGAGGCGATTCGGCGAGGGTGCCGGGTGGCTCTAATGAGCTGTGACCTTTAGCCTCCCACTGTAATTTCATTTCGCTATTCCAATTTCAGTCGTATGTAGAAACAAATAAAGTTGAATTCCAATTGTTACAAAATTATTAGCTTCGCCGCCACTCCGCCGGTGCGCGCTAAACTTCAATCATTAGCGTCAATCTGATGCCTGCCTCCTGCTGGATGAATTCAATGACTTCATTAAATTATTTCTTTGACAGGAAAGTGAATCCGCAAATGATAACGTTACGGCAAAAGGCTGCAGAAATATTAGAGTCAACGAGCGTCGAGCAAAATGATATCAAGTTCTATATCTCTAAGCAGTGGATCAACAAGTAAGTGAATTAGTATAAGTGTGTAAAATGATAATAATATAGTCTTGTATACCATGATAGTGACACTTGACATGTCTTTATCGTTCATGTCTTTAAAATAACTATTTAAATTACACAAAATTTCTTTTACTTGGCTATTTAAAGGTTTTCGTATTCTTCTTTTATTTGTGTTGGCAGCCATTTCACTAATAAATCGAACACAAAAACAAAATATTAAGAATTAAACACGTCACACTGCTACCAATACAAGAGGTAAAGTGTGGAAATTCGGCGGAGTAGCGTCGCGCGAGAGACGCACCGCGCCTCAGGCCGATTGCCAAAAAGCAGTATAAACCGGTATAAACCAAGCAAAGGACGCGTCGCGCTCTAGGCCGACGTCACACCTACACTATCTATGTGCACTCACACAAATGCAAAACTCAGCTTAGGCCTCGCGGACTGTAGGTACCTTAGAGCACATTTGCTTGCCGCTAATTTTAACCTTTAAGGAACCGCTTTAAGGAACTGTCGTGACTTCCACAACCCCCACGTTATCAAGCTTGTTTTTGGGGCATTGGTCCGTAGCAAGCTTGAGTCTAGTGCGTGCGTATGGAATCCATTTGAGAAGCAGTATGCGTTAGCTTTAGAAAAAGTTCAAAAAGCATTCCTTAGATACCTTTACAAGCACTTGTACGGGTATTATCCTTTCTTGTATCCCACTAAATTCCTGTTGGGTTGCTTAAGTTTCAATTCTCTAGAAGTAAGACGGTCACGCGATCAAATGACTGTAATATTTAAAATTCTTAGGGGGATTATTGATGTTCCTGATCTGCATAATGAAATCTGCAATCTATTTGTCCCAGACAATTATTGTCGTAACAGAAAACACCGTTTACTGGCTGTTCCATCTTGCCGTACTGTTGCACACTCCAAGTCACCTATTCCTCGGACATTAGCCGCTATTAACGCTCTCCTGAACTCAAACACAGATCTTGATATGTTTGCGGATGAATGGAAGGTGATACTGTCAGAATGTTTGAGTTTTTGCGAGAAGAATGCATGACTGTGTTAAATAAATAAAATATGTAAATAAATAAAATGTTTAAATAGTGTAATTGGTTTCGGCCGTGCTATTTAGAATAAATAAATAAATAAATAAATAAAAACCTGTGGCTATGCGTTAATTTCTAATGTTCCCAATAATAAATAGGTATATAAGGTCCATCTATTCATACACGAAATATTTTAAGGGATACATCTATAGGAGGTAAAGAAGCCATATAAATTAAAAAAAATAAAATATCTAAGTATTTTTTTTGTCAAATTAAATAATTTAATTTTACTTGATACACGTAAAAAATTCTGGCTCTTTACTATTTTCAACATCCATTACGCTAGTTTCTACGTAGTATTTATTGTCATTGAAGCGGGCGGCGGCATGGCGGCGCGGTAGTACGGCACGCGGCTTTTATGAATGATCTCTCACACACCGAAAAGCGAAAAGTAATAATAAAGGAGCAGCGCGGCGCGCGCGCGGCAGCCCGCAGCAGGCAAGAGCATCATCGCACGCGCCGCGCTCTCCCCGCGCCTCTCCAGTCCCGCACGGTCCGCGTGTTGTATCGCACGCACGTTTTGCAATCAAGCGTCGGGCTTCGTTTAAGGACAATGTCCATGTACTTCCAGCATGATGGCGCACCAGCGCACTATGATAGGCGCATTCGGGACTACCTAACGAGTACGGCGATCGTTGGATAGGTCGAGGTGGACCGATCGCCTGGCCAGCTCGCTCGCCTGATCTTACGCCGTTGGACTTTCATGTGTGGGGTAGGGCTAAAGACCTGGTGACCTGGGACGGCCATACCATAAATAGTGCGGAACAATTAAAAACGCGTATTGTGAACGCTTTTGCAGTGATGGCTGGTGATAGAGACACATTATTAAAAGTGCAAGGACACATTATAAAACGTGCAGCCTTCTGCGTCCAACAGCAGGACGGATATGTACAACAATTGGTGTAAATAGTGTAAATAATTACTACATAGGTATGTACATTTTCAATTATTGTAAATAAGTTGATTCTAAATTTTTAAACACGCCAAGTTATTGTTACAGTAATTCGTAAAAAAAATCCTTGCAGTGGGATAAATTTCGCGTAAAATAAACATGTTTCCAACTAACTACATACGTCGACGTACAACCATAAGAATAATAAAGTAGAATAATAAGTAGTATCGTTATTCTTATGGTAAGTACCTACTAAGTAGATACAACGTTTTCTATCTACCTCGACACAATAATTTTATTGCATCAATAATTCGCCAGTCCAAAGCCTGATGATGAAGTGTGATGGGGAATTAGAATCAATAGGTACCTACCTACTTAGGTACCTAATTAGTATTTGAAAAAAGTTGCCGCACTCTGATAGATGTTTCATGTGTCGTGGATGCGTTTACAAATACAAATTCCGTATGCACGAATACCCAGACCCGAATCAACTATCTGTAGATTTGTTTCATGCGAGAACAAACCCGCAACACGTAGCGCTGCAAGCCAACCGCTTCGCCACTCCGCCAACCGTGCCATCGCTACACCCGCTACCTATACCATTGCGACCGCGTTCTACGCGGCATAGTAATAATCAACTGTAGTGTAGATTTGTACCTCTAGACCACATAGTACTACCTAGACTGTAGATAGTCCGTCGGATTGCGTCTAGTAGGTACTAGGTAAGGTATTAATAAATTAAGCTAAACGTAGCCACTACCAATCGCATTGAGTTAAACAGACATCATTCAAATACGGATTTACTAACAATGTTCTGTACCTACAAAAAGACTAGTAGGTAAATAAAACTTACAATCTAGACGTAATGTACCTAATTATTTAATCGTTAAATAGGTTTGACGAATCATACTGTAGGTATGTTATTCCACGTATCATAGGAATACAAGTACTATCGGCTTCGTTAATACAGTGTCAGTTCAACAAAATAATCGTATGCGGCGACTTGCTCGGTTTTATACGCTTACACATGCACACACATCTCGCACGCAAGCTAATGTCGTCCGTAAGGTGAAACTGCACTTATGGCCGACCGTACATACAATAGCAAGTAGCATAGGAAGGCACTTACCTACCTACCTCGCGAGTACCGATTGTGATGTGATACCTTCGATACCCAGATTGGACAACAACATTCGGTTTTCTGTAAGTTAAGAAATTTCAGAAACAGCGTGTACCTACAACAGTACTGTAGGTATGTCTACGTTTGCCTATCTCTGGTACGATTTTTGATAAAGCCGCAGACCACTTAGATCACTTAGACTTCTTACAGTTTACATCTGTACGAGAATGTAGGTACACAATCAACAAACAGCTGACGGATGCGACTCGACGTTCGAATAGTCGACATGAGTTATAAAATTTAAGTAACTGTCGAAAATCTGACATACTTAATACCTTACGTAAGTACGTAATTTGACCTCCTAGACTCCTAGGCGAAAAATCACATTAATGTCATTCGAATAAGTCAAATCTGCGTAATTCATAATAAATCAAACAGTAGTACAAACGCATTTTGGTAGTTTGACTGATAAACGATTGTAACTAACACAGGTGTAAGTTTTGTGACCTCACAAAGGTCACAGAGGTCATTAACTTATACGAATTCGAGTTGTACCGTCAGCTGTTTAATAGTTTACAGATTCTTTTTCGTAAAATTTTAAGGAGGGAATTAAATACCGGTGCAGTGTAAGGTGGTTAGTAGGTGGTGGTGGTGGTGGTGGTGGTGTTGTTGGTTACATAGATGTTTTGTAATTTAAATTCACGCTATTAAAATTAGACTCGATCGAGTTACGCATTTTATCTACGCTGGTTTATTTCTAACATAATCATCACGCCTGTATTCACCGGAGACATAGGCAGAGGTGTATTTTCGTACGCCCACAGATGTTTTATGTGTCGTAGTTAGATCCCATGTAATAGGAGGTGAGGGCAGAGGTTTTCGTCAGGCACCACACAGACTGTTGAGTGCGGTAACTGTTAGCGTCAGGATGCGAATGACTATCGTGCTTGCGCGGTCGCGCGGAAACATGACGTACGAACACGACCTCACCACGCGGCACGCGCTGCCCGACAACTGACTGGGACACAGAGAAGAGCGATCCTGCTCTGATAGAGATAGAGAATAGACGGGTACGGCGCTCGCGCCGCCCGCGCCGTCGTCCGGGGCGGGTCATTCATAGAATAGGGAGTAAAGGTTTTATGTAAAATGTCTCGAGCAATATTACAATTATAATAATTAGGTAAAATAAAAAACTTTAAAAAAAAAATTTTTTTCGCATGAATTTGGCTTCTTTTCCACCTATAGATTTATCCCTTAAAATATTTCGTGTATGAATAGATGGACCTTATATGTATAGGACATAGAGGGGCAGTTATTGGAAAAAATCGGAAATGAAATGATATTTATTTCTGTAAATAAATCTGTTACAGACACTTTTACAAGTCAATGTAATGTTTTTTTACGACTAGATAGCACCGGCATTTCCTATCTGACTAGCTCTGAAAAGAAAAGCCAAAACAAACTCAGAGGTCAAGGTTTCTTTTAAAATCCAGACATTGTAGTATAAAACTATGTGAGTGTAACAATGTAGGGCAACGTCTGGAATGGCCTTTTGAGGAAAGAGCCATATCAGGTTTGAGTTGACCTGTCCTAACTGACGGCAGGCATGCATCAGCCATCGTGTAGCTCAACCTTATCGAGAGCTCAACGACCCGACGCACGACGCTACCAATCAGCCGGACATTTGCGTAGGTCACAAAAAATACTCAAACCAGGCCAAACAATTTTACAAGGATAATTGTTTTTAATTAAAGTTACCCTGGCCAGGATATATTTAGGCAACCTAGACCCGACATATCAGTTACGGTGTTCTTTAAATAAAAATACCTCTCATTCAAATAACAAATGAGGGTAGGCCGATCTTAATCCGTATCTTGTATTAGGGCGTATACATAAAGGAAGCAGGTAACCAGCGCCGACCTACCAGCGCTTATCGGTACTGGTCCGTGCAGGTAACCGCTACATAAAGGAAACGGTTAGAAGCAGGGGGTGGCTGTACAAACAAAAATACGCGTTATTCCCTTTTTTCCGGATTCTTGAGCTAGATTAGACTAGATAGAATTTTTTGAGGACAAAAACTATTTACTAGAATATTGGGGACCCGTTTAAGGCGAAGTCGTATACTTTTATTATGCCCGCCCACCGGTTTCCCTAAATAAATGCCTGTTCGTTTCCCTATATAAATGTTCGTCATCAACAAGCATTTCGTGTGGACCCTGCGAGCAGAGGAGATAGAAGATATTTGAAGATTGCTCGAGTGAAATGAAACTGTTCTAAAATTGAAAGCCTGCCCGGCGGTTTCACCCGGCGGGTTATTGCGGCCAATTAAGCGAGCGAACATGACGCAAAACAAGCGGGTGGTGTAACCCGGGTAAAGCCGCCGGCGGCTTTGGTGTGGAGAGGCCTTAAATATCAAATGAAGCTTTGGCTTTAAAGGTGCAATTGCACCAGCGTTCATTAAGTGACAAGCGTCTGCACTGCGCTTAAGTTTCACGAACGTCGAGGCTTGACAAAACCTAGTGCAATTTCCCCAAAGAGTTAACATGATTTTCCATTCCTGACTGATAATTCCCCGTATTACCAGATTCAACACATGGGCTGAACCGGGTCCCATAGACAACAGTGACTTCGTGTGCTGGCACGGCGGCGTGAGGCCGGACCGCGCCCCGCACCTGCACCACCTCGCGGCGCTCGTGCCGCAGCCGCTGTGGGAGTTCCTGTACCTACACTTCGGCGGCGGCCCCGCCGTGTCGCACGTGCACGAGTGCGGCGTGTGCGCGCGCGCCGCACAGCGCCTGCGCACGCGCCGCGCACGGGAACTGGCCGCCTTCTGCGATCTACACGCGAGCTTCCAGGTAAACATTATACGACTAGTCTACTATGTTGGGGTCGACTTACAGTATGATAAATAAAGGTTGAATATCAATAACATTTATTAAAGTGTAGCAACTAACAATAAAACTTCAGATAAAGACTTCTTCTTTAGGAATATATACCGAAACCCCATTTTATTTTCGAAGGAGGAGGCTACGGAAAATATACATTATTCAATTATAACTTCTGTTAGAAATATTTTCTCCACTTTTTTTAGGCAACAGTCTATCTAACACTTAGCATAAAATCTTGCTAACTTTCAGGGATTGATCGGAAAGTGTAGCTAAGACAGGCCTTATTTACAGCAGATTAGTAAATACATCCTTAATATGAGCACTTATTGTCAATTTTAAGCCGTCATTTTAAAAACAAACTAGTTTGAAACAGATAACTTTTTGAAAATTAGGGCTCATTTTAAGACTCCATGAACTATAACTTATCTTTGATTTCCAACAGGACTCTAAATAATCTGAGATTTTTTTACAATATTAATTTCCAATTCATTTACCATGTTTCACAATGGATATCCTAATAAAATAATATTTACAATCACAGGAACAAGACCGACCTCACGCGATCTACGGCATCAGCATGCACTGGTTCCGCCAATGGCAAGCGTTTGTTCGCAACAAGACGCAGCAGCCGCCCCCACCAGTCGACAACTCCGGTATCGTTAGCAAACAGGTATCTGTACCCAGAACTATTGTTAAACCACATCGATCTATGTCAAATTTTTGAACTACGATATTTATAACAGCACTGGATACTAGTCCTTAAGGGCCGGCGCCCACTGACGACACGGCGTGGCATGGAGTAGCACGGCGCACTTCGGCATATCGAATCATCCTGTGGCATGCCGCAGCATACTGAAGTATCCCGCGGCATACCACATCGTACCGCGGGATGCTTCGGAATGCCGCGGCACGACGCAGCATCCCGCGGTATGCTAAGCAAATCATCATCTGCCTAGCTTTTTCCCAACTATGTTGGGGTCGGCTTCCAGTCGAACCGGATGCAGCTGAATATCAGTATTTTACATGGAGCGACTGCCTATCAGACCTCCACAACCCAGTAACTGGGTAATACGATACTCTTGGTAAGACTGGTTGTCAGACTTTCTGGCTTCTAACCAACAGTAACGACTGTCAAAGATCTACAAATGACAGCCGGGACCAACGGCTTTACGTGCTTTCCGAGGCACGGAGGAAACTCGCTATGGTAAAATGGTCACCCATCCACAGACCAACCTCGGCAAGCGTGGCTTAACCCGGAAGATCGGTCTATGCGGCTGTAATTATTTAGCCACGGGCTCCTCGGTATGCTAAGCAAATACAAGTGCTAAATTCATTAAAATAAGGTTCAAAATTCATTGTCGCTGAGGAAGAACGGAGACACCTTTAGCACTCACTTTCCTTAACATACAACAGTAACCTATACGTCTCACGTGTTGCAGTGGCGTGCCGTGGCATCTTGTGGAATGCCACGACGTGCCGTAGTATCCCGTGAAGCGTCACAGTATCTCGGGGAATGACGTGATATTCCGCGGCATGCCGCGGTAAATAGCGTCATCACGCGAGATGTTTCGATTAAAATAATATAATGTCAGTACTAATCTCATTGAAATAAGGTTGAAAATCATTTGTCCACGAAAAAAATGCCGTGCCGTCACTGGGCGCCGCCCCTAAGGCCTAACTAAGTATTTGTTTTCTATTCTTTTTTAAGTAATGAAATGCTGTTGTGATATATTTAATTGTTTCTTGGCATTTTTGGCGACATATCTATCCAGTTAATGTACACATAGAGGCACTATGAGGTGGCCTATTTCACTATAAAATTCTTAATGTCACTCCTGAGCGATTATTTAAATTATTCCACATAATCTTTACTAATGCAGATACTTATGACCAGAGATCGGAATAGGTAGAGTATATTTACCTAAACTTCGAGGATGGTAGTAACATAGAGTGGATAATACCTCCTCTAAAATCCCAGAATAATTATAATAACGTTTTAATCCCGGGATTTAAAAAACACGAATTATTTATTGGACTTTATTTATAGTTACAAATTATTTATTTGGAGAATCATATAATTTTTTTTAGGGTTCCGTACTAAAAGTATTAAATTAAAGAGCTTTGTTTTACATATTACATACATTGTTTTACATAGTACGGAACCCTAAAAAATGTAATATGATTTTTTTTAAATAAATAACTTGTAACTATAAATAATACCAATAAATACACATAACTTCATAACTTCACGCCTTATTTCCCGAAGGGTTGGCAGAGGTGTACAGTACACCCACGTTTCGCCGTTATGTTTAAGTCCCATGTAATAGGGGGCGAGCCTATTGCCATCAACCGGGCACAAATCCAGACTCCGAGCTGCTACTGAGAAATTCCACACGGAAAAACCCAATAACACTTTGCCCGACCTGGGGATCGAACCCAAGACCTCACGCTTAGCAGTCGCGCTTGCAACCACTAGACCAACGAGGCAGTCCAATAAATAATTCGTGATTTTTAAATCCCGGGATTAAAACGTCATTATAATTATTCCGGGATTTTAGAGGAGGTATTATCCACTCTATGTTACTTCCCTCCTCGAACTTTAGGTAAATATAAGTACTCTACCTATTCCCATCTCTGCTTATGACACAAAACTACACCAATTTTATGTAATAATAGTACATTTTTAGAATAATTTTATTAAGCAACGAACTTTGATTCCCTCCAAAAATTCACTTCGATGGCTTTGTTTATAGTGTTACAAGTTCCAATATTGAGAATAGTGTTGTCTATAAAAGGCTCATTGAACCTCTAGGCTGTCCAGATTTCGATCTACTATAACACCTAAACCAAAGGCTAATGACTATTTCTACGTATAGTAGCGACATTCACACTTCCAGACAATTTATCGCCCTCTGGAACGCAGCAGTAGGCCTAGCAGTAACTGCCGTGCCGTTGGCTTAGCTCAAAATGACAGATGGAAAACCAACCTTATTTTCACACTGTTAAGGTTCACCTGTCTAGCTCAAAAATCATTTTTTCTTTTCCTATGATTATTTTTTATTCGCCATCTTTTTAAGGTAAATAAAACTAATGGTTGGAATTTATTTATTCAATTGAATTCTTCAGAAATATACAAGGTGTAACTTAAATAACGCACAACCTCTTAAGGGGTCACTGTACTCATCATTATGAACAACTTTTACTATGGGACCAACAATGAAATCGCGAAAAAAAAATCAGCTGTTCCCTACATTTATGTTCGCATAACTCGTCAAAATGTAGGGAACGGCAGATTTTTTTTTCACGATTTCATTTTTGGTCCCATAGTGTGACCCCTTAAGAGGTTGTGCGTTATTTAAGTTACACCTTGTATAACTAGTTTCGGTACTCCATTCTCGTTATTTTTGTGGCTACGGAAGGCTACGGAAAATAATGTTACTGAATTATAAATTGTCAAATTAAAAATGTATTTTCCGCCTTTTTAGACACAGGAATAAACTATCCGTAGCTTACCATAACATCTAGCTAAGTTTTACGAATTGATCGGAAAATGTACCGAAAAACAGCTTGCTTATAGCAGATTTGTAAATAAGTCCTTGAAGAATCTGGGAAGTTCTAGAATTCTAGATTATCCTTCGTACTTCTCATGCATGATTTTACAATTGAGGAGTGTCTGTTCAAAGGGAGATGTTTCCAGCATAACAAAAAATTTGATAAATGAAATTAACGTCTAATTAAGACATCTAAGATATAAAAAAAAGACTTTCGCATCTAGAAATATCTCTCTTTGAACTCTTCAATTATAGTATACTAAATAGTAGAACAATATTCTTCTTGTTGGTGATCTAAACGGCGTCTAAGGTAGTTACGTTGAGCATGCTGTGAGTATGCACAGCTCACTAAACGTCCACTCGTAAACTAAGCATCTTCAGTCATAATTCAATCGCCGCCGTATTTGCTGGCGATTGACCAATAACAGAACTAAGCCACCCCTACACCCCTCCCACTTTATTACTTCGTTTTCCGTGTCAAGACCAATGTTATAACACAACGGTTGACGAGACGCATCCTCTTTTGAAAGGAACTTCTCCACATCAAACTCTCTCAGACCGTTTATAAATGTTACAATAAACATTTACAGGAAATCGACGGCACCACAACACTCACAATAAAACCGGGTTCTGACCACGCCCAGCTCAGCGAAGAACTGTGGAGATTCTTCACCAGCATCTACGGAGGCGGGCCAGAGGTGCGCCTCAAGTCGCCCACCACCACCGCGCCACAGGCCATACTCGCCGACAAAGACACCAAACCCTTCGAAACCAGACGGCTGTCCAGAAAATATTCAGAGTCCGACAAAGAGGAATATTGCACGAAATCAACCTCAGAAATGAATATCAGAGATACCATACACGGCGAACTACAGAAAAACCAATCCCTCCAAAACATTAACCGCAGATACAAAGTCAAAGCGACGGCCGACTCCGACGAAGATGTGACCTACAGGCAAACGAGCTTCCAATACAAACGACATGAGCCCAACGGTAACTACCAAGACTCAGATGACGACGACATGGATGTGAGCCCTCCACACAACACAGTGTACATCAACACCGTTCGCATGGAGAACGGAATCGACACCTCCGACCACGACGCCAACGACAACCCCGTGTTCAAGAAAAACTCTGACAAACTGACAGACACTGAACTACCAAATCTAGATAGTATATCGCTAAAGAGTAAACCCTCGAAAAGCGGAAAAGTGAAAAAAATGAAAAGACGGACAGTGAAATGATTCTTTCTAGCTTTCCAGTTTGTTCACAGGTTGAGGCGACGGGTCGCGTCAGCTCACAGAGACTACGTTTAGAACGTTTGAATTTCAAACATTCCTTTTTTCGGTGACTGGTGTTTTTAAAATACGTGCATTTATAGGTTGGACGAACCTTAGAACTGAGACTTTGTTCTCACACTTGTTTCGTAAAACGATATTTTTCTAAAGCATTATATTTAAAATCTGCGGCCTCCGCGCCCGGCTAACGGGAGGGTGTTAGTATTTTTAGTACAATTTTAATTTAGTTCAAATTCAGGTATAGAAAAATTAGATACTTGAATAAAAATGATGTTATCCGTGAATTCAGGTATTGAAAAATGAAATACTTGAATAAATGTTATCTGTGGAATAATCATCGAGTTGTATATTTACAATAATTAATGTATATCTGTGTAAAATTCAATTGAAAGTTAACCATAACACCTGTAAGTGTATAGAAATTTCGTGTTTATAGATAGACCTATTATCCTGACTGCATTTCTTTCGTTTCCTCTTGTTTACCGTGGATTAGGTATTTATTTTGTTATTTCTGGTTATAAGTCTATGTGTTATTTGTTAAAGAATTGATCAGCAATAAAATATATTTCATCTATATTGGCTGCATAAACTTGTTTTATTTTTTTGTTGAACGAAAATGTCTCTGTCAAAATAATTTTACAGGTCAGTAGGGTTGGCACTTCAGGTAATTCACTGAAGACAATAAATACTTATCGTGGAAATGTACTTAAAGCGCCAAATCGACAAACAAGATTGGTTGCGCATGGTGACTTGCGCAACCGACTTTCAAGCTGTGGACACAGTAGTAGCAAGTCGATTTCTGCAAGTTTTACGAACTGAGCGAGCAATGGAGTACAATAACTTAGCAACAGAACTTGCTAATGTATTTGGCGCTTAACGCCTAGGACACACATTCCATATTGGGGGTACAACATCCCACAACACAACAACCTTCGACCTATTTTTATTTATCCAAACGAACATTTAACCATCAAGTAATGAAAGCTTTTTTTTATTATCATTTGTATAAATTACGACATGGTAGGATGTTTTGTTACCACGGACAAAATGTGTTTTTTAAAACAGCTTTATTTGTTTTTTTTTAACTGTATGCAGTTCGGGACCCTCATCGCGGTAGCCGAACCCATTATGGCTAAGCGTATGCTGAGACGCAGGTGCACGCAGCGCAGGGCAGAGCAGATTTTGTAATGTAATGAACGTACTAAGAGCTGCGTACGCTGCGGCGCAGGCGCGAGCGACGCAGACATGCGTCTGCCCTGCTCTGCGCCTCGTTGTAGTGTCGGCACAGATTTCTGCGGGACGCGTGCATGTCGACATGTGTTTTTACCGCTAATTCGAATTTTATTGCAATGACAGAACATTTAATTGAATTAGTGCGTTGTGAACCTTGTTTGTATGATACTAATCATCCAGACTATTAAAAAAAAAAACATTTTAAGAGTTATTAAGGATAAGAATTACCAAGGAATTAATACTCGAAGCGTGAATTACACAGAAACGGCATAAGGCGCAGGCGCGTCGCTTTTATACATTTTGTGCGAAAAAAAATTTAAGCGGAACGAAAAATGTATGAAAGTGACGCGCCTGCGCCGTGCCTGTGCCGTTTCTGTTTAATTCAGGCCTTAGAGCTGCGTCTGTCTGCCTCGTCTGCGCTGCCCTGTGAAATCTGTACTGAGCTGTGCTGCGTCACCTATATCCTAGCATACGCTTAGCCTGAGTACGTTCATGCATTACAAAATCTGCTCTGCCCTGCGCTGCGTGCACCTGCGTCTCAGCATACGCCTAGCCTATTGGTTGCAAAACAAACACCAGCTGTATTAATGCACACTATACTCTGTTCAACGAAGATGAGTCCTGAAATAGCGGTCATCATCATAAATTGTCGCCGTAATATAGGGTATAATCGACCATTATAACATAAATCAAATATTACTAAGGAATATGGGGTAAATGCATGGAAATTGCTTTTTTCTGTAACATTCAATGTGATCTTTCCGAATGGACTGCATAGTCAGCACCAAGGCAGAATATTTATCAAGAGTTGGAATTATGGACGTAAGTATTAATGGTAAGGATACACGGCGACACTGACATTCGACACAATGCAATCGCGACACTGAAATTAAACCAGAGGTAATGCGCAACTCAGTGTAACAGCGATGTACACACTACGATACTCGGTGTCGACACTGAGTGTCGACTGTCGAGTGTAATGTGTCGCCGTGTATCATTACCATAAGACCCATCATCGACGGTGTGTCTAATCAGCTATCACAGCTGTGTCGACTAGCAGTTGCCTAGGGAATTAGAAATCTGCAAAAAAATAATATATTGAAAGGTCATTGACCAGCCAATTACCGACGTCATTGATAATGTAATTTTTCCACATAACTACGTCGAATTGACGCGCGCAATGTTTTTCTTATTTCCTCTGGATGTTAAATAATGGACGTTTAATAGCGACAATTGAGTAATAATGTACTGTCGTAAATTCGCGTAAAATCAGACTAATGATACAATGAGACGATGATTTATTGCTAACAAGTGTATAGTGTCACATATTTAATAATTTATTTTATTGTTATCTGTTATTTTCTATTCTAAATAACTATAATTTTAAAATAAAATAGCTGAACAAGAGGAATAATAAGAAAATGTCTACGCACCGGAAACATAACTTTAAAAAAAAAGCGCAATGGTATTCCTAAGTGGGCGGGAAAACAAAACGAAATGGATGTTCCAAATATTTATTACGATGAAGACCATTACATCATGTTATTATAAACCAGGTACCTACAATGTTTATAATTTTATTATCGTTAGACTATTCTGCGAGGGTACAATCGGTTTTTGAGTTAGTAGGTAGATTGATACTAGTCTTACAGTCAATTTATTTACTGCTTTGTTAAAAAATCAAGTTTTACGAAGATTTGAAGAAGGAACGAAAAATACAATAGCTGCTGTTTCTCACAAGGAAACTTATAAAAAAAAGAACTACATAAAGGTACCCAGGCTGTTTTTTATTTCTTGTGGTGAGATGAATCTTTCTCGTTCTAGTCCTCTTTTCAGACAGAATACGCAGCAGGCAGTTTTTATAATTAGCGTAGTTAGCCTAACCGACCGATGGCTGGTACCGTATATCCGATGGGCAATCACTATCAGATGGGACACAGGCTGCGACAATCTGGTTGCCCGGTACCTACTTTATTCGACTTTATACAAAGTGTTAAAAAATCAACTCGTTAGGGGGTTACTCGGTATCGGAAATTGAACAACTTTTGTTCTACAACTTTTCGAAATTCGCGTATTTTTATAACTTTCCATAAAAATCAAAGAAATATTTTAATTGATTTGTATGGACAGGTATAAAAAAAATTGCGAATTTAGAAAAAGTTGTAGAACGAAAGTTGTTCAATTTTCGATTCCGAGTAACTCCACAAAATTCTTAGAGTTGATTTTTTAACACCTTATTATGAAATTATATTGTTTGACAACGATTCTGGAAGTTGTTTGCTCTCCGATTCTTTTGTCCGTAAAACTTGATTATCAACACAATATTACAAATCTGAAACGTTATGTTCTTTTTTTTAAACATTCATTATTACTCCATAAAAGCGTAACAAAAATAGATCATTTCTATTAAAATATCATACGATTTCTAAAAATATTTATTTTTTTCATTCATAAATCAATAAATCTTCTACATTTTTTTTATTTATTATAAGGCCCCTATGTATGTACCAAAATTACGTATAATATGTATATCGTATATCTATTGATCATTTTTTTATAAATTTTATTTTTTCGCTACTGGTAAGAGAATAACTACTTACTTATAATTTGTTTTGTGCAGTTTATCGCCTAAATAGGCGTTTACTGAAGAAAAATGTTTGAAGGTAACATTATTCTGCAAGATTCTCATGCAATTATAGAACATCTTTCTGCGAAAAATTCAAAATGCATTTTTAATAAAGGCATCGTAAATTAAATTCAACATAATTTAAAAACAATATTATTCTATCACTCACAGCAGCTTCGTTGCTGTAACCAAACTTACAAAGAGAAATTAAAAAAATATTCGAAACTTTACAGACGTAAGCACAAAATAAAAAGTATGATAATAATTATGTATTTGGTATTACACAACATAATTTCGTTTTTACAAAAATATAAACATAATGAGTCACACTCATTAAAGATAAGAACTTTAAAAACTGGGGGTACATGAAAAAAGTTAACAATTATGCATAGATATTCCCCAATAAAGATAAAAAAGGTAAACACTTATAGTGTCGCCAAAACAGATAATTTTATCGTCAATTGACATCTGTTAACTATAAAATGTTAATTAAATAAATAAATACAGGTATGTATGAACTTTAATATTAAATATTCAAGTTACATGACAACAAAAACGGCCGTACATGGTAGTCTTTGATATGTTAACTATTTTAATAATTATTTTACAATCTAAAAAAAACTTTATAAAAATATATTGCATTGTGTCGTTGTATATTTATGTATCAATAATAAAATATGAGGAAAAAGGATAAGCGCCGATTTCATCTAATTAGGGCCTGACAACCTTATCATGCAAATTAAATATAGATATTTTACTATTTGAAGTTTTCTTTGTTTCAATCGTAAATTACTCTTTTATTGAACCTACATGACAAAACATTTTCTTTTTAAAAAAAAAACTATTTTCGGCACAAAAAAAAATAAGTCACTTAATTCCAATAGAATTTGATGAAATCGGCCGGTATTTATACACTATGTGTTACATTTTGTACTCAGTGGTTTGCACCAATTGCTGTAAAACTATTGTAAATCGTCAGATAGGTAAATATCACTCAGTATAACTGCCTATTTGAGAATAAAATGTACTGTTATTGTATATGACTAGTGGTATAAGGGCATAGACTGATAGCGTGCAATCGGCATGTTGTTTGTCCTTAGCTTAGGATGGAATGCTAATTTATTGTAAAAAATAATAATTAAGTAGTTGTATAACATTTGATCACACTCATCATTTCACGAAATTATTTTTAAAATAATACGTATAAAACGATGAAAAGGTGGCTATTATGCTTGTGGCAGTAAAGGAATTTGTTCTTTCGCTCAAATACACGGGACTCAATTACTAAATTATTTTATGACAAATTAAAGCGATTTAACGACATGAAAATATCTTTCTAAGCTAAGGCTTAACAAGCAAGTAACATTTGATCCGACTATCCGATTGATTCACAGTCTACAACCTCGGGAAGGATTCAGCAAAAATATTTCCAACAAATACATACAACAGTCGAAAAAAACTTAAACATTAACAGTTTCATATAAATTGTATTTATAAAAAACATTTTTGCGGCAATCTTTTCTGATATCTGCATAAAGGAAATATGTATAATCATCGATATACATCATCATCGATATACAAAATATATAAAATTTCTTATTTTTACTTATACCAAATGTGCGATAGGAAAGATCCTAACATTATTACATATAAACTTTTTTTTATTTTTATTTTTTTCTTGCATTAACTTTAAAATTCCAGATCATTCA
Source organism: Amphipyra tragopoginis (assembly GCA_905220435.1). Taxonomy (NCBI): domain Eukaryota; kingdom Metazoa; phylum Arthropoda; class Insecta; order Lepidoptera; family Noctuidae; genus Amphipyra; species Amphipyra tragopoginis. The sequence goes on from HG992011.1 coordinate 12,991,492, forward strand.
ATTGTAAACTTTGTATTAACTCGATCCGAAAACTATTCAACATTGAACTCAAAGGCCACTCTTATAGAGCACAATAAAAAGCAAAATTAATAATAATCATACATATTTAACTTGTATATCAATAAAGATTTCGATATGCAGCACACACTTACATTAAATTAAGACAACAGGTGTTAACTGATTCAACCAGCCCTGTGGTCGTGTATTTCTCAAATAGAAAAAAACTAACTTTCTCACTAACCTAACATAGTACAATTAAATTTCTAGAAGTAAGAATAAGTTGCATTTGAGGTAGATTAAATTTTTTACAGTCCTATTAACCTAATAGATTAGAATTATTCACATACCTAAAATTCTACTTATCAAGCGTGTACATGATCTCACCATATGCTCTCCTTGCATTGCCAGACGCCGAACATTGACCATTATTATTAAAACCTTTATATTACCGAAAAATATTAACTTAACATTTATTTTAAACATGTTAATGTGTCAGGAATGAGACCTTCTTTCAAAATACTCTAGGGCGCTACCGAAATTCAGAGTGATGGTTCAAAATTAGATCCCAAAAAAAAAAGTTCGATACTTGCCTCCGATAGTCGGTTCCGATAGTCTGATCAGACTATCTGAAGGCCTCTGCGTCATACATTTGTTTGAACATGAATTACACGTACGATCAGACTATCGGATCGGATGTCAGAATCGTAAGCATAATCCGGGCGTCGTCGTCGTCCAGAAAAAATCGGACACGAGAATCGTACGCGTATTTCATGAATCCGATCAGATAGTCGGATCCGGCTCCCGGAAGCATCTATCAAACGTGTATTTTGACCCTTAACGGGTCTTTGTTGCTAACTTAAAAATAGGTTGATCCAAATGCTTAAATGAGGATTTTATCGGTATGTTGAACTTCTAATAAGTTTATCGAAAAAGTTTATTTGGCATTGCCGTAGATAGAGGATCCGGATATTATCTTAGCTAATTTAATGTCGCCCTAATCTCGACAGCGCTCCAAAAGTAACTGATCTGAACAGCACGCGTGCACAACTCGCGATAAGACAATGACAATACATATTAAAAACAAATTATTTTGCCTAAATGAAACCATATTATTGTAAGAGTCATCATAATAATCGGGGGATCGATAACGAGTAGCAGTGAAGAAATTCTAACTTCGACTGTCAAAGTGCTGTATTGGAGTCCCGGAATGTCTAAATTCGATTCTAAATAAGCAATGTAGGTAGCGACATAAAGTCCTGAATTCAACTGCTTAAAAGTAAAAAAAATGCAGGGATGAGAAATATGGTTCTGCCACTAGGGAGTCTAGCACCGCTTGTTCTGCCTAGCCTTTCTCAACATGTTGGGGTCAGCTTATAGTCTAACCAGATGTGGCTGAATACCAGTATTTTACACGGAGCGACTGCCATCAGACTTCCGCAAGCCAGTTACTGGGCAATGCCGATATCATAAGCTTAGACCGATTGTCAGACATTCGGGTTTCTGAGTTACCGTAACGACTGTCATAGGAATTCGTCTGACACCCGGGACCGACGGCTTAACGTGCTCTCCGAGGCACGGAGGGGTCTAGACGTGTAACGAACGACTGATCGTGGCTAGTGCAGCTTAGGCGCAGCGGAGACGATGCACTTTTTGTCCGGCGGACTGCCGCGCACAAGAATGAACGTGGCTGGTAGTGGTTGCCAATGAAGACACTAGAGTTCTAACGACAACTACGGACAAAATGACCGTCGTGTGCGGTAAGTCCGTGTCGAATTTCGCGACGGGCAACAACTACCAACCATGTTCATTCTTGTACGCGGCAGTCCGCCGGACAAAAAGTACGTCGTCTGCGCTGCGCCTTAACATTGCAAATCGTATGATCCGCGCGGTTGTTATTAGCCACGAGCCCCTTCAGATCTCTACACACCAAGCGAGCGAACATGACGCAAAACAATTAGCTAGGTCCGCCAGGGTTGTTTTGAATCATGTTCGCTCGCTTAGTTGGTCGCAATAACCCGCTGGCAAGGCAGCTTTGGTGTGTATAGGCCTTTCGAGTCGAGCAGCGCTAATCCAGGATATACATTATAATTTCTTGTATTAGCGCTGCTAAGAACAAAACCCCGCAGAAACGAGTGCAAGTAAATAACTATTGCGGATGCTCAAGAGCCAGCAAAGGCTTAGTCGGAATCTAAACCGTAACATCTGAGAACCCGGTAATAGGTTGAGTTATGGATATGAAAGGCATTGTTTGTTTGCCAATAAGAATCAAATTGGAAAAGTAATTAAATTGAACCAGGACTAATAATGTATGTCGTTAAGTGTGCTTGGAAATCGCGTAATGCGAATGGTAGAGTCAAAAGGACCAGTTTAAATAAGTATCCGAAGAGAAGGCGATGGCTAAAAGGGTGCCCTAGCGAGTTGTACACGCGTCGATCAAACATAAAACGTTTCTTTAAAAAAATGCAAAAGGCACCTAATTCAAGCTGTAATATCCTTCCATTTCGTACCGAACAAGTTGGTTACATTCTCACTATTATAACATCAACCACCTGACACTTACACTTCAACTCATCACTAAACGAATTACATAATTTGGCTCATTATTCTAAAACGTATGCCAAGAAAATTGTTCCTCTGAAGTAACAAGTTCCGAAAATTATTTCAGTACCTAGGTATGAAAAAAAAATGCGTACAAAATAGTGAAATATTGACATATCTATAATATTGTCGTTAACGGCAGATCGAATGGAAGATCTAAATTATGACTTTTAGTTCCTGCACACGCGAGTCCAATAAGCAAATGAAATCCGGATTCTGAACACGATCTCGGTAACGTTCGTCGACTTCACCTATCCACGATCCTATCACTTTTGGCACATTTTTGTTATAATGAAAATGATAACGCTGTAAATTACCTACGAACACCAAGTCGTCTACATTGCTCATCAGACACACACCCAATTAGTATCGTTTATTAATTATTCTATAGGAAGCACGAGTGCCTCTGAGGTATATTGATGATTTTTATTGCATTTTGTTTCTAGCTCAAGTCTGCTGAGTTGTAAGGACTTCGATATCATTCTGTACAATATAATGAAATGGAACCCTATTACCATACATTATAAAGCCTTTAATTGTATAACTCTGTTATGAACACTTAGCACTTACACTTAAGGATGATATTTCAATCTAGTTATACGACAGATCTGATGTTAATCTACTCCGGCAGAATATTACATTCACTTTATTGATTCGAAAGGAATATGCTCTCTGTTGTATTACATTATCGCGTCAAAAGCAGTAAGCCTCTCTAAAACATATTATAATAGCCTACTGCTTTCAAGAGCCATACACCCTGCTTGTATTCTGCTTACTATACTCTTGTCAGGCCGTGCGTGAACGCGGCCTGTCTCACCTAAGCACTAACTGTATCCCACCTAATAGCTCACAGAGTTGGTCCCAATTATTCTCCATAAACGTTATACATGTAAGCTATAAATAAACAATATATAATTCCGAAAGTACATACACGACTAGATCACATATTCATGTAGAATTCGGAAGTAATTTTGGTATACCCGAGACGTACAAATATACAATTTGGCAATATAAACCAGAGAGCGCGCGCTCCCTGGCTTCCGGACCTATATGCTTACAAGGTGAAAATTTATCCAAAGTCCAACAATATTACAATTATTTGCATTACTAACTGCACTCAAGACTATTTACAGCTTAGATCAACCTTACCTAGTGAGGTAGTTCGGTATTCACATAAGCTAAATGCAGAAATCTCACCCTTCACAACCATCTGATACCATCCACATTCTAATATAGAACTGCAAACTCCTTGCAAGGCAGTGTTGTGTAGAAGATTAAAATGTAAATGGCATAGAGGTGTTCGGTGAGGCGAGGTTAGTGTGGCGGGGGCGGCGGCGGCGGGGGCTTAGTGCTCTGCGCCGTCTGGAAGGCCTGCGTAAACGCTGGCAGTCGTTGCTGGACCCGACCTTCCTCACCTGTGAATGTTGGCTCACTCTCCTCTAATAGCTCTAGCATCTGGCTTGATAAACCGGAAGGGCCCTCGCCCGGATCCATCAACAGAGACTCCACATTATCTGGGTGGAGTAAGTGTGCTTCCATTGGGTCGGGCAGCTCCGGCGTCGTCATAAAGGGCAAGTCGGACGGCGTCTGGGAGTACGGCGGAGCCACCATAAACATTAATGGATACTCAACAGGCAATAGTGTACACCCTGGTGACCCTGGCTCCTCTAATTTTATATCTAAGGGCTCCTCCAACTTTATTTCTATAGGCTCCACCTTTATATCAAGGTCTGGTGGAATTTCAACAATGATATCTGTAGAGGGTACCCTAGTTCGACCTCCCTCTGATGTACTCTCTTTGGGCGAGGGTGATTTCCACATTGAAAAATCGGTACCTTCTATTGGGTACTCAGTGTATGTTTCTTCAAATGCAGATGCCTCTGGCGTTGGCTCGCTGGATGTACCAACGGCCGCAGATTTCCATGATTCGTCAGGGTGGGCATTTTTAACATGCCGCACCAGATGGTCTTTACGCCCAAATTTTTGTGGACAATAAGGACACAGGAAATCACGTCTACCCGTATGAACGACGAGATGACGCCGAACATCTTTCGCTGTAAAGAACTTTCGATCACAATAGTTGCATGTGAACTTCTTATCGGAATCATTTTTAACAGTGCGACTGCCAGTATGGACTTTTAAATGATAAATTATATCTTGCCGAGTAGTAAAATTTTTATCACATATCTTACACTGAAGGTTACCCTCCTCGGCAGAATGCAGGGCGGCATGCTTTCGATAACTCAAGAGGGATGTGTAGGATTTTCTGCAATCTGGCCTTTCACATGTGTAAAGCTTTTTAACTGGATTATGCACTCTGACATGGTTGGTGAGATGATCCTTACGATTGAAAGTCTTACCGCAAACATTACACGCAAAGGCTCGAGCCTCACTGTGTATTAAATTGTGCCGCACAAGCTTAAACTTGGAGTTGAAGCGTTTGTCGCACAGATCGCAGGAAAAGGGCAGCTCGCCGGTGTGTGAGAGAACATGTTGGCTGAGCTTACCGGGACTGGAGAAGCGTTTGTCGCAAGTGTCGCAGACATGGCGCTTAGCATGGTCCTTTCGGGAACGCGGTTCTCGCGGCTCGGGCGGGGACGGGCCGGGGGCACCGCCCTCGCCCTCGCGCGGCCTCCGCGGCAGCGTGGGTACGCGCCGCGCCACTTTGACCGTGCGGAACAACTGCTTGATGCCGCTGGGGCCAGACGCACCGAGCGTCACGTACTGCAGCTTCGTGGGCAGCTGCGACGCGGGCGGCGCTATGAACGTCTTCTGCGGGGCGGCCGGGCGTTCCCCGCTCGGCTCCTCTTTGAACTCGGAGCCGCCCTCCTCGCCTTCCTTAGGGTTCGGTGGCGGGCTGGCCATCTCGCGCTCATTTTTGACGCGCTTGCCCTATATCGCCGTTCGTTTATCTCGCGTCGTGCTCGTATCGGCTCCGCGGTGGCGCTGGCTCGTCGCGATGGCAGAAAACATTTCTGTCACATTGACGGTCTGGAAGCCCTTTTTCGTATTCGTGTCACATGGTTCTCGCGGAATTTCTCGTGTCCGCAGTCGATTTTCACACAGCGTTGGGTTCCACCCGCCCCCCTAAGATACTATTCGATTGAAAACACTGAATAAAGAAAGAAAACTAATGGAAAAATTACTTTTTTCAAAGAAATACGTAGCGCTTGACATCGAAATCACGAAATGTCAAAATAATGAAATGAAGCCAAAAGCCATGTCAAAAAAAGTCCGCCGAATCGTCAGCTGTGGTCCATTGACCTACATCGAGTGCTTTCAGAACCACAAGTGTAATAAATATTTTCAGCTTCCAATCATTGATTTTACTAATATTGTTAAGAAAAATATTTTGGTTCTTAAACGTTCTGTGTACAAGTAATGACCAGACAATGTTTTCAGCGTTACTTTCAGTATTATTCATGTTTTAATTTTAATTTTCAAACTAATGGTTATGCTTCAAAGTTATGCAATAACGAGGTCGCTGGAACGTAACAAGTAATGTTGTAGTTTTTGGATGCATTTCTTTTTATTCGATTAACTAGAACGAAATTTAAAAAACTTAATTACTTTTAAATTATTGCTATTCGTAATCATATGAAATTAAATAAAATATTACCATTAATTACAAGTAAAAAAATACCGAACCTTTAATTAATTAGATAACGAGATACATATTACAATACGTGCGCGCTCTTGGATAGCAGTTTAACAGTATTCGATAATCGTAAAGTGCCAATTTCATTAACAAGTTTTCCTCCGCAAGTTATTGCGCTTAGTTCGTAAAACTTGCAGTAGTCGACTTGCTGCGGGTGTGTCCATAGTTAAAAAGTCAACTTGCGCAGTAAAGTAAAACTCGCTATAACTTAGTTCCAGAATTCAGATAATTTATGTAAACAAAGAAATGTCATTGTCAAAGTGACAGGTTAGTGGTACAAAACATTTTATCATTAAATGTTTACTAAGTAATCATTTAAAATCAAGTTAATTTTAAGAACAATGCAAACAAAATACCGTAGCCAAACAATGTCTTGTGTAGTGTGTCGGAGACGCGCCATATAATCACTTTAATCAGTCCATAGACGCATTCATCACCATAAGTTTTTCTGTGGTACTCATAGATGTTCGAGGCCGCTTTTTAACAGGCGACAAAAAGTCGGGGGCGGCTGCCTTCGAGGGCCTCGGCTGAGGCTCCATTTGTCAAATAACAAATAAAACTTAACAAACGAACTCAACAAAAACAAGGAAATATAACAAACACCAACAAGATGAAAAACTTAACACGATGATAGCACAATAACAAAATTAACAAACACGCAGCGAAAACGGGAAAAGAAAACGAATATATTGTTATGTCGCTAAGACAAACAATAAACAACTTTGACATTTTGTTAAACGAAATTTGAAAATGTTTTGTACTCCTACAGTGTTACCAGTATCATAAAATACTTTATACCAGAAAATCTCCTTTTTTTAATAACTTTGTTGAAAACTGAAAATTTATAAAAGTAATTACGGTATGATATTCTTTAAATTATTATTTCTAAAATCAGTACATAAAAGAGAATCTAACCCTTTTTCCGGCATTTTCAGCTAATTACCATTAATAAAATATTTTTTTGATCTGTTATCCCCTTTGTTTACATAAATTATTTGAGTTAGGAATTTAGGGTATAGTTGTTTTGGCCCTTTACGTTTAGGTATTTTTTATTTGAGTGTGTTTTAATAATGATACTTACCACCTACTAACCGTATGAAGATTCGCGAGCCAATACGAAGTGACCCTGTATAACTCAGTATATATGTTTAACATTTTTTGATAAAATTGAACATACTTTTTAATCTTTTTGAGCTTTCGGGTCTTGTTGACTCACATAAAATATCGAATAATAGACTTCCAAAGAGAATATTAAGCGCCAAATCCACTAGCAAGTTTAGTTGCACAAGTTAATTTGTGCAAAACCGACGTTTAAACTGTGAACACATCTGCAGCAAGTCGACTTCTGTCAGTTTCACGAACTAAGTGAGCGGTTGCGTGTGATTTAGATATTTACCAGTACACAGAATATAAACTGGAGTGAAGTGAAGTACTATTTTACCTCCTCTCGTTTGGTCTTGATTTATAGTGCCCTGACAAACCTGACGTCGCGGCGTCGCGTTGATGACGATTGACTAAGGAATAAGAAGCCAGACAGGACGATTCCATGATTATGATAATCTGTATTGGTCTCCAGGGCCGTAACTAAAAGCTCATGAGCCATAAGTCAGCTAGTAAGTTTTGAAGGACTTGTCACACTGGATGCGTTCTGCGTCCTCCTGTCCGGTCAAATCGAACGCAGCCCGCATCCTATGTGAACTTCATGGTCAGGGCAACCGGTCAGCGCTCCGTGCACGGCATCGCATCCGGTCAGCGATCTGACGGGCAGGGCAAACAGCGGCCATTTTATATTTGATTGCGTGTCGCCCGCCGCCCGCTGCCCGACTGCCCGCAACCGGGCAGCCCGTCCGCTACCTTCCCACCCCGACCGCCTGACCGGTGCGTTCCCTACGTTCTTTGCTTGTGCTCGCATAGTCAGATTGTAATTATTAGATAAAATATATAAAAAACGCAAACGATGTTCACATAGGATGTGGGCTGCGTTCGATTTGACCGGACCATAGGACGCAGAACGCATCCTGTGTGACAAGTCCTTTAAGCAAGGCCCTGTCATTCTTTTTGCTTGGGGGTTCCTGGGCACTATGCCGGCTGCATTGGTTGTACCTATGGTCCTGTCGGTCTTCTCCATTGAAATTATTGCATCTTTATTTTAATTTCTTTACGTACTAGGTTAAGATAATAGTAATCTCAGGACTATGAGACAGTAACGACCAGCGGGCCTTGTCAGCGATCATACCTAATCAAGAAGTATATTTTGTAATCTTTTTTTCATGAAATAAAAATATACTACATGTGGGACTTTTGGGAAATTTGAGAAGCATGGGTTTCCGTTCAGCAATACACATTTACAAAAATTCTCAAAAATATTTGAGTTTATTAATTTACTGCGCCTGATCAAAAAACCTTTTATCCAATCCAGTGTAAATAATATCAAAAAATAAAAAGTTCGAAGTACAAAGTTCATTCAATTTCGATGTTCAACCAGCGTTGCCATAGAGACGGACTTTCTAGTATTTATACGCATTATAAACCTATCATACTGATTACGGGCACAAACTGATTCCGATTGGATGATGATTAGACTTTTTTTTAGTCATCTGGATTCGATGACCAGCTAAACCTTTTCATAAATAAACAATTTAATTTTCCTTTTATCCGAAATTAAGCGAATGACTCCTATAACCATTTTTCTCAATTACTTTTATTTTCAATTTACAGCAGCTCTGCCGGGTTGTTCTATCTCAAAAAATGACCCTGAAGAATAATTCAGATTGTTAAGTACGGATTTTCCTTCAAATTAGAATTTAAACGGATTTATAATAATGAAGCAAACCATATAATGGTTGGCAACACTGAGTTCAACTTCATTCAATCTAGTGATGTGCCGACTCAACCATATAGGGCTTTCAAATTTCAAATACTTTAGTACTCGTTATAATAAGAATCGTGTGAGAACTCGAATATTCCATAGGATTAGAGTACTCTAAATGTTTCTCACTTCCAAAAAAAAGCAAAAATAAATTCAATGATCTATCTGATGAAAATAATTGAATGATCAATCAATGAAAAAAAACAAATAGGAACCTGTATTTTTCGGATAGTAGGCAGGAGTCCCAACGAATTGCAACAACATGAGGTCGCAATTTAAGTACTCGGTTAAATATTCGAGTACTTTAGTTCAAAAACACGAGTATCTCCAAGGTACTCGAGTAGCACTCTAGTTTCCCTGACTCGGTACATCACTAATTCAATCACTCTTTGACGCTGATAACCTAACTTTAAGTTTAATTTATAATTTTGTAAATTAATAGCAAAAACAGCTGATAAATACTTAGTTTGTTAATCCACGAAGCAGCTAAATTAACCAGGTAAATACACAATAATATTTATGCATAGTCACTTTGTTGTTGCATGCATACGTCAAATTATATTGGCAATCAAGATTCTTGTGTACTTTGCATTTTTGCAAAAGGAGAAGGACAGATTTTCTCATATTCTCATTACAATTGTAATTTTTATTTACATTTCACGGTATACATTATTGTATTGTGTTTAATATCATGCTATAATTGTGATGAAAGCTCGTCATTATTATTCTAAATATAGATAAGCATAGTAAAAATAAACCAGTGTAAAAAAAAACTAGATTATTTATACCGTATTTATATTTACGTTTATTTTCTTTTCTATAATTGGTTTTCTAACTAATTGTGCTGTGTTTTGTGTCTTTTGTTGCACTGGATAAAGGTTTTATCTATCTATCCATATATCACTAGATAATCCATTTTAATACTTAACAGAATGATTTATTGCATATTGGACGATAAAAAATTAAACGTACCTATCATACCTACAGTCTGCAACAATGCTTATTGATTATACTTAGTCTGAATTTAACACAATTAGGAATTTTTTGTTTGTCATCAACTGCATTTATCATAATATTAAATACTGTGCATACTTATAATATATTATTTTTAAACAAACTTTTAAAGAAGAATGAAGATTTGGAAGAAGTCATTAACCAATAACAACCCAATGCTGCAGATTAGCTGTGAACCTTTGTTTTTAGGGTTCCGTACCCAAAAGGGTAAAACAGGACCCTATTACTAAGACTCCGCTGTCCGTCCGTCTGTCACCAGGCTGTATCTCATGAACCGTGATAGTTAAGACAGTTGAAATTTTCACAGATGATGTATTTCTGTTGCTGCTATAACAACAAATACTAAAAAACAAAATAAAATAAACATTTAAGGGGGCTCCCATACAAAAAACGTGTTTTTTTTGCTGTTTTTATAGATATTAGTAAGGAACCCTTCATGCATGAGTCCAACTCGCACTTCGCCGATTTTCTATTGTATGTTTTGGGATATTGGTCAGATTATTACTTAGCCATTGTAATGATTAAATTATTTTCAAAATCACAAACCGTCAGCAAGTTCCAACACAGACTAGGAATTCCAAGTGCAAGGTTATTGGCAAATGCTGCATTGCAGATAAATATTACTATACACCCACCAATATAAACACAAAAGTCAAACAAACAACAAAGTCGCTTCCCGCTGTCAGTCCCTATGTATGCTTAGATCTTTAAAACTACGCAACGGATTTTGATGTGATGCGGTTTTTTTTAATAGATAGAGTGATTCAAGACGAAGGTTTATTGCTATATATGTATATATTGTTTATAAAACGTACATGTGCGAAGCCGGGGCGGGTCGCTAGTGTATAATAAAAGATATAAGTTTGCTACTGTGCAACCATTCGACTGAATTCAGAGCGGTTATAAAGTTTGGCACATACTGTACTAAATTGGTATGGTAATATTGTGATTGCAGGCATCATGTCAGAGCAGCAGATTGTGGGATCAGCGCCAGCGTCCGCTGCTGCATCGGCTACCAGTGTCGCCGAGGAGCAGCGTTCTGGCAGCATTACAGGAGGTACTGATACATTACACAGTTTGAGAACCATGTTCATGTTTTAATTGCCGCCCAGTGTCTGGAATCGAAATCGCGCGTCTTCCGGGGAATCCTCGCGACCGTTTTTGGCTCGTATTTAGTTTGTACTTTATACAATTGATATAAAGTTCATTATGCTATGTACAATTTCGTCACTTCCATTCCGCGGCAGTGTAAATTGAGCCCTAATGTTTCGGTTTTTTCCTGCTTGGTTGCCGTTGTAGAGCCTGGCTAAGGGTTCTTTTCCACCAGAGATGTGCTATGCAACATTGCTATGGATGCGTTTGATATCCACCAATCATATTCATTCGTCCACACAGCATAGCACTGGAAAATGATTCAACTAAGCTACGTTTTTTATATGGAAGGATGTATGATGTGGATGCGAGCTATGGATGCGTGCTATGGAAGGTCGCGAGTGGTGTAGCTATGCCCGCCGCTCCCCTTGCCTTCCCTATTGTCGATACGTCGCATAGCTCGAGATGCGCATCTTACTCGCTCCGCTAAATAGCTTAGCATCAGTGGAAACGGTCACATAGTTTCGTAGCTTAGCTTTTACATTATCGCAACATAGCTACATAGCACATCTCTGGTGGAAAGGCACCCTTACAGCAGTTACAGTGGTTGAGAAAGGGACGAGGGCTTGTCCCAAAAAAAAACATAACATCATGCCTGCATTCCCTGAAGGGTTGGGCAGAGATGATACAGTGTCATTTCGCCGTTATATTTAAGTCCCATGTAATAGAGCGATCCTTTTGTCATCGACCAGGCACAAATCCAAACTCCGGGTTGCTACTGAGAAATTCCACACTAAAAACCCAATAATAGTTTGCCACGTTCACCACAGCACCTCACGCTCAGCAGTCGCACTTGCGATCATAAGGCCAACAAGGGGGACTGTCACAGGATGACAAGGGTCTGTCAGACTCTTACTGACTAAAACCACCACGGTGTTCCTTCGCACACTTAGGCCAGGGGCCACGGGAGCAGTACATTCGTCCGCAGCCCCCAACTAGTGCCGGCCTGCCTGTGCAGGCCTCAATCATGGGGCGAGTGAGACTCCCCATGTGTTATCTGAGAGATGCGCGTGGAACACTAAGCGCCATCGCCTCTGGTCCATTTGGATGAACGAGGTGGCCGTCCCCAAGTCCGCTGGACCCGTGTACGGTGGTTGGAAGAGAGCGTTAACCGCCCTCCGCCGACGCCCGGTGCGCCTTCTGGCGGCTGGAAGAGTGCTTGCACTCTCCCTCTCCCTTTCCGCATTCTCCTTCTGCGAGATGACACTTTCGCAGAAGGTGATCACCGCGTTCCAGGACTCAGCACTGCCGACCATAGAGCGAACCACGGCCGGCAGAAAGCATGACAACCTAGCCTAGCCTAACCTAGCCTTTCATTCATGTGGCACGATTCTGGATATACCCACGGCCACTGCTGACTGTGAATTCCATCTCTTTTCTTTACCAATCCAATCCATTCATTTTCTAATATTTTTGAGGTCAAACAAATGACAACTACTCTATATTGTCTCCAGTAAGCGGAAGTGGCACCGCTGTCGGCTCAGCAACGTCCGAAGAAAAAATATATGGCGGTTGCGAAGGACCTAACGCTATGTACGTGAAGCTAATCTCTTCAGACGGACATGAGTTTATCGTGAAGAGAGAACATGCTTTAACGTCGGGCACCATCAAGGCTATGTTGAGCGGACCCGGACAGTTTGCTGAGAATGAAGCCAATGAAGTCAACTTTAGAGAGATTCCGTAAGTCTTATTCGAATTTTATAAGGATAATAATTCTGCCGCGCTAACGAAGAATACAATAACACGATTTTGTCGCTTCTGAAAAAAACGCGCTAAAAGTTTTGAACTGTTTTAGTTATTGCATTCTTGCTTACTGAAAAACCGATTTCCTGAAGGATTCATAAAAACTTACTAAGGGAGAGTTAATAGATCTCGCTTCGCTGATTCCGAATATATAACTCAAAATTGTCCAAAATCTGGTTATTGTATTCTTCGTTAGCGTGGCAGAATTCTTCTTGATGGTCCGGAAGAGACCCGCTTAATAAGCACCTGGTTGCGGGTCCAATTAATTTTAAGACACTACTGACATACCGTGAAGGAAATCATCGTGAGGAAACCTGCACTTAATGGTGCCGAATCGCCAAACCACAGTAAGCAAGCGTGTTGATAAATGCTTGTTCTTTCTCAGTATGAGAAGTGGCCTTTGCTCTTCCAGTTTTATTAGCGTTTGACTATGAAAGGTGAGAAAGTTAGCTTTTTGTCACAGGATGATAAAGAGCTAGCCCTTCATTCATGTGGCAAGTTTCTGGTCATACCAAAGACCACTGCTGACTGTAGTATACTGTTATTATGTACAGTGGCGTAGTTTTAGACGGGCCTTGTATCCAAATTTGTCGGGGGGGCCTTCTACCCAACTGCAGCAAAGCCCAAATGGAGGGAAAAAATTTAAAAACTTGGTCTATGGTTTTATAGAGTGTCTGGGGTGTGCTGAGTTTAGCGTTTAAGAGTTTAGAGTTTGGCGTACGGTCTAAAAGCTTGATTGTGATTATGGATAACATTTTATGAATTTTTGCTTACACACGTCGGCGGTAGCTATGCCCCTGATCATGTACACTAATGATGCAGTGGACGTTTTACATTGTCCATTGACATGAAAGAAAGAAAATACATTTATTTAACGCCGACCAAAAGGCACACAGTACAAAACAAAGCATAAGAAAAAACACAAGAAAAGAAATTAGCAGGGAAGTGTGCCTCACGGCTGCGCCAAAAAGGTCCAGTTCAGCAAAAAAATACGCCAATGGGATGGACATCAAATGTCCATCCCATTGGCGTATCTAGGATTATTTTCCAGGGAAGGCCTGGCCCCATATTTGATTGAAATTGTTTTTGTGTGAAGCTAAAGTGTCCAGCCTAGAATTTCGTATCAGTAACCCAACATCATAGGGTGGGGACCAGACCTTTCTGGGGTGGGCCTGGTCCACCTGGCCCCACCTCTAAATACGCCTATGGTCCATTCACAACAGGGGACGACTAGGTCTCATGTTATAATAAAAACTAACGCTGGCGAACTGTGGCCCATGTGGCACATTAACCTACATTTCTACCCAACCTTTGGCAAATGCAGACACGACTTTATGACGTCATCTCTTCTTTTCCAGTTCCCACGTCCTCCAGAAGGTGTGCATGTACTTCACATACAAGGTCCGCTACACAAACTCGTCGACGGAGATCCCCGAGTTCCCGATCGCACCCGAAATCGCACTGGAGTTGCTTATGGCCGCCAACTTCCTCGACTGTTAGAGTACATTCATGTACCGGTAGATGGCGCTAGTGTGAACTGAGGTTACGGGTAATGAGGTTGGTTGAAAAGTTTTTGTTTGTGAAAGGATTTTAGGATTGTCATTGTGGTGTGTAAAGAATTGTAAAGTGTAGATGATGTAGTTCAGTATTCGTTAATTATATAACTTATATTTCAAGTTTTACTCTTGGTCTATACTTGTATAGATCAACCACGATATCATGGCACGCCCCTCCAACATCTGTCTTGAATGTGTGTGTGCATATGCCAACGAGTCACCATGTTTGTGTTTGATATTTAGTCTATGACCGCTCGACAAGGCGCACGTGTGTCATTCATACAAACCTCCAAACGGTATCATACTGTTAATTAGCTACGTCAAAACGAGCGACTGATCCATGTTTTTGTTTAAGTTTGGTCTACAGTTTGCACACATCTGCATTGAACGAATGACGCGTTGTAAATATACTTTCTCACTTTTACTTACAGTGTCAATAGAGGCGCGTGCCATGTAGTTGATCTCTAGTAGCAATTTTTATTATTATCTGGTGTTTCATAGCTTAACCTCTAATCATACTAGCGCCACACAGTGGTCAGAAACTGAACGATCACGCTAAGATCATTGGTCACATATGCAATTCAGTGTGATATTAACATTTGTAATGATCGCAATTTAAATTAAATCGTATTTTCACGAGTATCGACACCATTCGATCATTTAACGCGAATTTATTCTTTATCGATGACAAACAACAGGAAAGGGAAGTGAATTTTATATCTATAGACAGTAATAGACAGAATAAGCAGTACGCTCGATCGTAATTTAAAATGTAGGGCATTATAGGAGCCTCTACGAGTGACGATACTTAAGGACGTCCGGCGCACCCTGGGCGGTCAGCCCCACTACCGACCTTGCTGATTGGCTAATCTTTATACCAGGGCATGAGCTATTCTTATATTCGTCGTGGCGACAGGAGAGAATGGAAGAATATCTAGCGCTTAAAGGCCTTTCCAATAGATAAGTAAGGGATTGTAGCACGGTAGATAGGTAGTCTAATATTTCTAGTACAGTAGGATTCAGTTTAATTGGCGCCTGTGAAATTGACACAAGTCGGGTGTCACTAAGGCGTCCCGGGATTGGCCGGGGCACACCCGCCCGACGGCCATGCCAGTGTGTGCGCTCATAGCTCACTTCACAGCCGTCAAAAAGATTGCATTGAACTGTATCATTCTCTTGCCAAGACATTAAGAAATTAGGTTGAGGATCGCTTCTGGGTACAGTATATTTACTGTTTATAGATATGAAATTTTCGCACCCAATAATGCATTAAGCATTACTTGTTTTGCTGATACATACAGTTTGCTTATCACTTTAAACTCTAAAATGAGTCTATAAAATCAAATGAGGGCTGAATAACTCGGTTGGATTAACTTAACTAAACTGTTGTTCTGTCTACCGTTTTTTGCATCGTCATGACAGTCAGAAAGTTAAGTGGAGCGGCGGCCCGAAACCTTATTAGGGCTGGAGGATAATTCTACTACAGAAATTAAAAAAAATTGCATTCAAACTGCAGTTGAAACACGGCTAAGTGTTTGACTTTATTTTTTACTCGCTGAACCCGTGACTTCGCTCGCGTGGTAGATATGTCCTATGTCCATCCTGAAGTCCATTCTAAATACTAATGGAAAGGATTTTGGAAAGTCAAATGAGTAGTTTCGCAGATTACCAACTCCAAACTTACAAACTTTACCTCTTTATAATATTTGTGTAGATAAAATAATGCTCAAACGGCCTTAAGTGAGCTGCGGTTTGATTGCATTTTTTTAATAATTTTGTTTGGAGAATTGACATCGTTTAAAATGCAGTTCTTTCTGTAAAATTATAAGGTGTTAAGGGATAGCATGCAAGAACTGTAATTAATGTCAGTGTAATAATCTTTTTTTTTCTAGCTAAAAGTCTGATGTTAAATTTATTATTTTTAGAGCCAAAATTAAAAATGTCAACTGTACATAGTGACTTTGTAGAAATAAATTCTCATTTTTAATATTCACTATTATTATAATCGTATCTTTAGAAAGAAGTACGGAATATATTGGCATGATAAAAATATTATAACGCGAATCATCCCATGAAAAAAAAACCGCGTCAAATGTCGGTTCCATTTTCAAATCGCGCAGATCAGTGGTTATTGAGTAAGAACATTGTAAGTTGCAGGCTAAAGTATTAGTCTTTATCGTTGAATTTGGGTGTCGATGTTTCTGCCCGACGAGGTGAAAAATACAAGCGTCATATTATTTTCTATATAAAATTCCAATAAGTTCCGTAATTCTTAATACTGTATGCAATCATAATGTATCTGAAAACTTGATAATATAAATGCAAATCTCATATTTACTCTGTAGTTTGGAGATATAGCATTTAGTAAGTACACACTTTTGTTAAAAATAGTCATCTTTAAATTCAACGGCCACCTTATTGGTGCCTATTCTGTTGTGCACAAACTCAATTTAATTTAGTATATTGCTATCTTTTTCACTCTGATAAAATAAGAAAGAGACGGACATATATAAGAGCTGTCAAATTTAAATGACATTTCAGAACGTGTCGACTAAAAATCACGGTGAAGTTCAAGGCGTAAATTAGTTTGACATCTCTAACTTAGTTCTTATCTATCACCGTCCTTCTCTCGCGCTGTTTGTTAGTAAAAGATAGCAATTCTCTAATTGTAATCTAAGTTGGTGAACAAGAGAATCGGCACCAGTATCTTGCATTGCTGATCAATTATAATTTTTCGCTGATCAGGTTATTGTTAACTCTAATTAAAATTCAATTTAATCGCTGATCGCAGATCAGAGAATTTGATAATGCTCTGATTTCTAAAAGACCGTGAAGTGAGTAAATCTAATTTGAGTTATGAACGAAAACAAGTCTTTAAGTCAAGAGTGAATAGGTTACTTCTAGGCAAGCGTGCTTCACCGTCGACTACATCATCGCTTACCATCAGGCGAGATAGTGGTCAAACGCGAGCTAAAAAAAAAAGTAAGAACAGTATTAGTCTTACAACTTATTAAACATTATTCAATGAGAGCTTAAACGTAGCCCAATAATTTGGTATAACAAAACGTCTTCAAAATTTCTAGAGACAAACATTTGACACATTTTTGCTCGTAATTCAAAATTAGGTTTACTTAATGGTGTTTTAGAAATCGAACGGTAGAATGGTGGCCCGTAACTGTATATTTTTCTGTTTATTTCCATTCAGTGTTTCTTGTAATAAATACTCATGTAACAGTCACTGACAAACATTTAGGTAAAGTTAGCAAATTTTATATATATTTTTTGTATCTAAATGTTCCTTTCTAGTAATGCTTAAAACCTTGTAAAAACTGAGACGCTAGGATTCATTCATTATTTATTTCGTCAAGCGTCACTTAACATTTAACCAAATCGCAATGTTTTGCTTTTTATTTTGTTAATAAACCGTAAATTCTTATGATGTTTATTATTTCATATACTCCTGGAAATCTAAAGCCACGTATTCACTTGTAAACAAATGTTTCAGATACAAGTTGGCAGAAGTTTCAGAAACATCACGTAAATGTTTGTAGAAACACTGTTTCGGTGCTTTTGCAACAAAAACTGTCAGTAGTGCTTACCGCAACATGTATCAATGTTTCAGAAACACCTACATTCTTGTTTCTGAACCATGTTTATAAACAAAAGTTTACTACTGAATACGTGGCTTAAATACTATAATTACGAGTTGGAAAAAAAAGAAAAACCCCGATTTAAAAAAATATTATCCTACTTCCTACTAACATTATGTGTGAAAGTTTTTATGTATGTGACGTTAAGAATTGGATGTTTGTAAATCAATCACGTCTACAATACTACACTACTAGCTATTACTCAGGGGTTCACTCGCATTCATGCGGAACCACTTCATGTATCCGGATATTCAGGTCATGCTCTACCTGTGTGCGAAATTTCATCCAAATCCGTTCAGCTGTTAAGGCGTGAGTGATTAACAAACAATCAAATTCACAAACATCAAAACTTTCACGTTTTTAATTAGTAGGATTTTAAAACCTGGGTTTTACTTAGATCATCTCTAAGATAAGATTATCATCATCATCATAAGTGGGAAAGCGATTTTGTCGTATCCCGCAACCCCGTTTTAGTTCAGAGTTGGATTGTCGAATATGTCGAGAATTTATTCTACTACCGTCATTGGCAAGTTATTTTATCTATCTGTCAAGCATACCCTCTCAAGCAGATCGCAGTATGGTTGTCATACCAGGGCCGCAGGGATTCATAATCACTTCAATGTCCATAAATAACATTTTATTTAATCTACCCACATTATTTTATGATGACCTGGTACGACCAGTACGGCACACTGAGATATTCATGTTTTTTTGTCAACGTACCCTCTGCCGCAGTGCACAGTATGATTGTTTGTACCAGGGATTCATAAATTACGTTGTCTGTGTATAAATAACACCTTCATTGTTTTATGATGACCTGGTACGACCACGATATTGGTCAATGGTAGCTCTGCGCACCAGAAACGCATACAATCTTTCTTTTTATGATTTCCTAGTATAAAACGACCCAAAGTACCAGGAGCACATAAAAACGTCAATGAGTTGTTTATGATTCAGCCAAAGCTGCAGGTCAATGCTACGGCCATTTATGATTGAGTGGGAGCCATATCATATGTCTCAGCCGACCTACCTACCATTACCTAGTAGATCGGTTGATCAGTAGACATATCCATTGATCAGTAGACAGTAAGTGGTTGTAGAGGTGATCGCCAGTGGTTGTCATCTTCTTGTGGGTTTCTCTTGTTTGATAATTGACAAGCTTTGTATTCATGTGCAGATTCAAACTACTGTTAACTCATACAATACGGCCGATGTATCTTGGCGAGTCTGAAGTTAGTTGTTTGGCTGCGCAATGAAACTTTTAGAAACGAAATTGTCTACTGCGCAGCTAATCAGCTAACTTCGGACTCGCCAAGATAGGTCGGCCGTATTGTACTTACCTACGTAAAGTTTTCATGGTTGACCTTAACAATTGGGATACCTAATTTTCTCTCATGACTTAAACCCAGGGCAGACGACCGGGACAGTCCTCGGTGCACTTTTTTATCCGGAAAAATAAAACACTTCGAACTGCAGCACGGCATATGACGGACTTGCGGCGTACATTCTAAGTGTTTTATTTTCTTGAAAAAGGAAGGTTGACGAGGACTGTTCCGCGTCTGTGCTGGGTTTTAGGCAACTCAAAGCTACTATGGTTCTTTCCTCAAAAGTCCTTTCCAGAGGTTGCCCTCCATTTTTACACTTCCATGGTTTCTATACCACAATGTCTGAACTTTTAAGACCTTGACCTCCGAGTTTGTTTCAGATTTTCTTCTCAGAGCTAGTCAGATAGAAATGCCAGCGCCATCTAGTCTTAGAAAAATACATACCATCTTATCACAAACGATGGTCTAAGAAAACAGCCCCGTCTCTTTTTGTTATATTATGTTAGAAAGTGATGGGTATATATTAAATCTGGTCTCTGTTTAAACCACCTTTTGTAATAAGGGGGTTAAAGTTTACTTGTTGTAATAGTGTCTTAACAGATTTATTTACCGATATAAAAATGATTTATCATTAGGCCTATGATTTGTCAAATATCAGGAGAGAGGGATAGAAGGTATAAATAAAAGCAAACCATAATGATTGACTTGTCCTTTATTCAATGCATAAACAAAAACCGGTCCACCATTATCAGATATTTGGAAAATAATCTCAGGCAGCTCACTACAATAATACATGGACTACGTACTGCTTACTATAATCATTATACTTTGGAATGATATATCCTGCTTAACACTAACACATTAGGAAAATCAACTTTACAAATAAACCGAAGATTCGTCAATAAATAAATTCTGATTTCATAATTACAAAACTAATCGATTTAACGTACGCTACAAATTCCATCTGAGATCTAAGCTTATAATAAAAACTTTGGATAAAAAATTAAAATAATTATTGAAAATTTGTTTTGTACATTTTTACAAAGAAAATAAATTCAAATCCGGTTGAATACTGAGTGAGAATGTTGTAAGGAATTAAATGCACAATGTTACAATAAGTTGTGACTCTGTAAACGCACCTTACCTAACGAAAAATATACACGTTATACTCGCAATAATACATTTTACATTAAAAAATAATACTTTATAATAAATTTCAATCGATATCAGTTAGACAAATATTGTTCATTGGAAGAATTCATTCTTATACGTATGCACCAGTACTGGTTGAGTATAAAATCTGCAACACCACCGTTACACCAAAAATATAAAATTTGTATGAAAATAACTACAAAACTTACTCATTAGGTGCAAGTTTGAGGAATGTGCCCACTGTTCTGCGTTACATAGCCGTCCTTATTATTAAAAGTATTCAAATTTTATTGGCAATAATATCACAAATCAATATTATCATGATTTCACAATCAACAGTCCTGAGTGACGACGTTATGAGAGATGCATGAAGTTAGAACGAACAGATATGTTGAACAATAATAATCATGAGGCAACACGACATATTTATTTGAAGCACAACAATGCTGATGATATGTCAATAGATATCACTAAATGATCAACACATAGTAGGTATGTTCACGTAAATAGCGCACTCTTGCATAATAACTTTATAGAAGAATTTCAATTCAAAATCTATTAAAAAGCAGAAATTAATAAAACAGCATTTAAATGTACATGAATACCTATATCAATGATGGAAATGCAGAATGATTCTTGTGTAATTTAGACCACGATAATTATGTTTTTTTTTTAAATAGGAAAACTGTATTATTAACTTTCTTTTATGATCGAATACAGGCGGCCAAACTTTTTTCATCAGGGCCAGAAAAACCCAAGAATATTGCATTGGCCAGAATTAAAAGAAAATGTATTTTGTTTTGCCAAAACTAACATTTTTGGCTCAAATAATTGCGGCTATTTTTATGGCCATATACGCTTGCTCTAAAATGGAGAGTTGGCGGGCCAGACTTCGCCCGCGGGCCACAGTTTGCCCACCCGATCTCGGGCCAGACTTCGCCAGCGGGCCACAGTTTGCAAACCCGATCTCGGGCCAGACTTCGCCCGCGGGCCACAGTTTACCCACCCGATCTAAGACTATCGGCCCATCGAAACTATATGTAGCCGGACACCCAGCTTTAGAATCTGTGACTTATCGGTGCTGATTGTAATAATTTTTCACATTATACATTTTGCCTTTCCACCGTCGAACATTTTCAAAACCGCGCTATTCATTCGAACACAACAATAATAATAAACGGGTAGGTATGTATATGAACTCCGATTAAAAAGAGCGAAGAAATGGATGGATATAACGACAATTATTTGGCTCTAATTCGCTACGGATAACATTGAGCATTCGTTTGTCTTTTCCAAATAAGCGTCGCACTAGTTTAAGCGGCAAAGGAATCAAATATGAGCATATCCGGGTAAGTACACTAGTCGTTCTAATATTAGGTCATAGCCTATGTAAAGCTGTTGACGTCATAAGACGTAAATAAAAATTGCCACTACAAGCGAACAAAAAGGTCGTAGGGTCATTCACCCCTGATCGGTATGACCAATGTTTTGATCCAGAGGAATCATTTTTTTGCTGACAGAATAAATTGGAGGAGAGTCCAACTTGCCAGATATGGCCTGAACTCGACTTTTGACGGACTCCATGGGCGCTGAATCTACTTTTATGTCATCTGAGCTAGATGACGAGAATTGAAAGGAAGAAGCTTCAGTGTTGCCATATATATGTTGTGGTTCTCTCACGTTGCCATACAAGTTATAGTTATGTATGAGAGTGGATACTCTGTTTGGGGCGGCGGGGAGGCTGCTGTGTTCTTTGGGCGGTTGTTCGGTCAGGGTCAGCTGACTCGTGGTCACTGGTTGGTTGATTTTAAAGTCTGGTTTGGGAGGCGGCGTTTCATCCTCTTGCACGGACGACTGGTTACTTAGAACTGGGTTCTGAGGGATGCATATTTGGTTTTGTGGCGCGTAGACTTGGTTTTGCGAGGTCAGCGTCTGGTTCTGTGGGGTGGCGACCTGTAATTAGAATTATTATTCCTTTGAATTTTTTTTAAGATTGCCTGCAGTCGGCAATGTACTAAAAAGAAGAAATGATGCAACTAAAGGTGTATGTTTTTATAAATTGGATATATTTTAAAAAAATGTGCGTTTTAAGACAATAAAGTAAACTAAAATGAGACTACACAATACTACAGATTAAATTCTACAGAACACTACAGAGTTATTAATTCTACAGAATATTTTTGTCTTCCATGCACAGTTATCGATAGATTCTATTGATATTATTGATACCTACTACTACGAAATAGAAAAAAACAAGTGGAAGTGCCCTCTTCCTTAGTACGGGAACCATTGAACGATATCAAAGTGTAATTTATACACTTCTGTGAGATAAATTTTTCCTCCTGCTATGATTTTAACACTTCAAAATTGCACATTATGGCATGATTCTAATATTTTACGTCATTCAGCCGAAAGACGCCAACTGCTGGACATAGTCCTCCCCAAGCATCGCCACATCCACCGGTCCTGTGTTCCATGTGTGTGTGTGTGGGGGGGGGGGGGGGGGGGGTTTGCCATAATCGCCACGCTTGGCAGGCGGGTTGGCGATCGCAGTATGGTGGATAAAGTACTAAGAGAACGCTGCTGCACATCCTCTAGCTAGTGAATCCCTTAGTCTCAATTCGCCCAATAGTCGCCTTTTACTAGTGTAGTGGTATTCTTTACGTCCGGCACCACACGGTAATATATTTTACGTATGAGTTCGAGATTTCATGGCACAGAAGGTAGCTAATCGCTTGAGCCAGTATTGCAGATCTCCGCTTAGTGTGCGTCCTGAGTGACGGCACACGGTGTATTGCGGATTGCGGAGCGGGTTTACCGTGGCTTTACCGTCGATACCTGTCCTTAGTGCACGGCGTGCACTACAGGGTACCAGTGGTGAAGGCTCCATACAACTCGATTCCTATCGGCTTCCCTTTCGAAACGAGTAGTTACTGGAATTCACGCATCACACTTGAGCAAGGTAAGCATTTTTTGGTCCGGCTTCCCTTTTAAGAAAAGTCACCCTTCGCCACTGCAGGGTACACAGGTATCGACGGCGTCGACGACGTGCACTGCACGCGGGAAAGTTGACGCGTACGCGCGTGTTTAGTGTTTTGTTTATTTAACTTTAGTTTTAATAATGTCGATATCAAAATTCAAACGTTTCGAAGATTTATTTAACGCGCCGTTCATTCCGCCTGCGCGGTGCGCCGTCACTCAGGACACACACTTAGTTGTAACACACGCGCAGTAACTGCGTGGCCCTTCCACTTGTTTTTTCCATTCCGTGGATACTACCATGCCCTATCGAATTTCCTATACCATATTCACTGAAGCACGAGAAAAATGTACACCAACAACTATTTGCATTTCAAATAATTATTTTGTGATGAGATGAGTTGGTCTATGAAACACTAAACGAAATAGCAGTGATAGTGTATTACCTTCTTTTCGAAGGATCAGAATTTGATTATCACTTGAGTAAACAGTGAAGGAAAACATCGCATCGTGAGAAACGTGCACAATCGAGAAAACGGTTAAGAAGAACTTTATTTCTCACAAGAATTTACAAAAATTCACTTATTGAGAAATGTACATAAACATTAAATTATAGTAAACATACTGCGCAATACATTAAAATGATTAAACATAATCTACAAATATTATAAACTGAAAGGTGGGTAACTATAAAACAAAATGTTAGTGTGGTTCTTTGCCGTAATAACACGGATACAGTAACAATAAAGATTGCGACTTACTGGATGTGGCATACGTGGTGGTCGTAGGTGTAAGAAAGTTGGTTGGAATGTGGGGAATAAATACATTTATGTTTTAATATCGGTTTCGATACAATATACTTAGACCCTTATAATTTTATAATATACCTATTTATACATGTTTTTAAACTTTCACGATGATGTGATGTTCTTAAAATATACCTTGATTAGAATGACAGCTGCCAAACTAGTGTGACTAGTGCTGGGAAAGGAC
This sequence comes from Amphipyra tragopoginis, assembly GCA_905220435.1. Lineage (NCBI taxonomy): Eukaryota > Metazoa > Arthropoda > Insecta > Lepidoptera > Noctuidae > Amphipyra > Amphipyra tragopoginis. Next base: position 13,016,181 of record HG992011.1, read on the forward strand.
TATTCAAATCGATATAAATAATCACTACGTAGTATAAAACAAAGTCGCTTCTCGCTGTCTGTCCCTATGCATGCTTAGATCTTTAAAACTACGCAACGGATTTTGATGCGGTTTTTTTTTAATAGAATGATTCAAGAGGAAGGTTTATATTATAATACATTGCACCCGGGCGAAGCCGGGGCGGGTCGCTAGTTAAAAATAAATATAATACGTATAATTTGTATATTTTCGTAGCCGCCATCTTGGATTTGGATTTTAACCTTACTTTCAGCATAAATCTCGTTTCTCTGTGACGGCTGCGGTGGAAAACGTACTAACGGTACCTAATTGTTTGGTATTATTTTACATTTTCTCTTTCGCTTCAGTAAATATGCTATAGTTAACAAAATACAATAATATCGATAAACTTACCTTGACCTATCAGCATGCAACACTGACCTGTGCGTTAGGGCTGGCGGGCTCCTGCGGCGGTTCTAACGCGGCCCGCCAGTCGATGTTTGGATGTCTTTCGCGGATGCAGTCCACCACATCCAACAGGTTCTTAGCATCCATCGCGAGGATGTGTGCTGCTGCTAGCATGTTTCTGGAGGAATGGAATTGATTGATTAGGATTTTAGGTATGCGTAAATTAGATTAAAGAAACCGGATGTTTGTAGAGTTAATATACAATGTTGCAAAAGTAAGTTCAATCAACAAAATTATTCATGTTTTTAAAATCTATTCAGTTGTTTTTATTGAAATCCTAAAAAAAAATGTCACGAATATACAGAATGTCCTGAAACTCAACGTTAAGCCGGAAATAAATGATAAGAAAACTAGTAACTAGTGAATTTATTGATAATCATCAGTAATTAGAATATTTACACAAACAATATTTACAAGTAACTAGTTAACTAGAAAATAATAATTAAGTTGTTTTTTTTTTAAACGTTTACCTGAATTAGGTTTATGAGGTAACATTTTACTTGAAAAGTATTACATTTTTTTTTTCTGAACAGCCATAAACTGCCCTATTATTTGTTCCTGGCTTGACGATGAGTTTCGGGACACCTTGTAGGTATATATTGACGACTAAAAACACAAAAAAACCAATGTACGGATTTGTATTTTTTATCAATTCAAGTAGTTACTTCTTTTTTTTAACTACTTGTTTATTTCTGCTTGTATTTATACGTACTTAGTGTACTCATGCTGCAGCGTAGTGTTGTGGTATTGTATGGCCAGCCGCATCGCCTCCACCAGCGCCGCCATATCCTTGCTCAACACCTGGTGAGCCATCTCCACCTCCCTGCGACAACCAAACTCGTTATTTTAATTTTATACAACGTTAGTCGGAAAGGGGTTACTAATTTTATCTATACAGGCTGTAAGGGTAAACACCGTTATCCTTGAAACCAGTGGTTTGGTTTCATTTATAGAACGTAAAATCAATGAAAAATAACAAACTTTTTTTTTTTATATTTTCTTTTTTCCACGAAAGTATTGCACCCTACGCGCGGGGGCAACAAGCTACGGGAGGGGGCGCGGGGAACTCGCCGCGTGGCCCGACGCAGGGCCCCGCACAGTTCACTACCCCAGTCAGTCAGCTATCTCGCTAGCGAGTGCGTGTACGCCGCGTCGTAGCGCCGCCGCGCCGCTCATTTCTCGCACGTGTATACTATTTTTTTTTTTACTCGGTCCTATCTTTTTGTGTTCACGTCAACTACCCATGGTTTGAGTGATAACGGTGTTTACCCTTACATGCTGTATACATTTTAAATAAACTAAATTTATTCTTATTGACTTTGGGGAAAGTTTTAAAACAAGATATTCATTATTATGGGTACTTTAACACCCTTTTGGATTAGTACCTCCTTTACCGACTAACCTTGTATACAAGGTGTAACTTAAATAACGTACAACCTCATATGGGGTCACTGTACTCATCATTATGAACAACTTTTATTATGATACCAAATAAAAAATCGCGAAAAAAAAAATCTGCTGTTCCCTACATTTTGGCGAGTTATGCGAACATAAATGTAGGGAACAGCTGATTTTTTTTTCGCGATTTCATGTTTGATCCCATAGTAAAAGTTGTTCATAATGATGAGTACAGTGACCTTAGAGGTTGTGCGTTATTTAAGTTACACCTTGTATATTAGCAGTGTGTAGGATTTAAACAAAGAATATAAGCCGTAGATTCCGGTTGCCATGCTATAACAGTTGTAGGCATTCAGAAACCTGCAGAATGTGTGATGACTGAGCTAAAATAACTACTAGCGTTGTGAAGGTCAGATGCCAGTCGCTCTGAAGACGACTGGAAGGTGACCCCTTCAACTTAGTTCAACTTAGTTCGACAAAGCGTAGGATACTAAAACTTAAGAAATTTGCTACATACCTCTGAGCATGTTGTGGGAAGGGCACGACGACCTTGTCGACAGTCGCGCACAGGTCCCTCAGCTCGCTGCCCACAGCTCTGACGGCGGCCAGCACACCGTTAGCGCCCGCGCCGCCCGCTGCTGCACCCGCCAGCCGCATCACGCACCGCACCACGCCCGTCGTCGCGCAGTACACCGGGTCTGTTGTGTTTACTGACCGACCCTGCTGGATAAAAGGATTTCAAAGATTTGATTTGGTCCGCTTGAAGAAGCAGTCGAATTCTTTCATCGCAACCAACATATTGATTAAACCCAGTCAGTTAGGCAGAAACATACATAGGCAGTTTTTGCACTGGCACCGGCACGGCGACGGCCCGGCAAAGATGGAGGCAAAATGTATAAATAAGAGCCGTCGCCGGCAAGTGGTAAGTCGCGCCATATATTTTGATACATTTTTGCTTCCTCCGATTGCCGTGCCGATGCCGGTGCCGTGCCACTGGAAAAACGTCCATAGCTGGCGTGTCAGTTTGCGTAAGTTTGGCCAGAATTTATTTATAAAAGCCTCACACCCGGCCTTTTATTCTAAATCTTAATTACCGACCGACTACGAGTGCAGGGGCAAAAGGCTTTGCTGCTAGCACTTAAAACAAAACATATGTGTGTTTATGGCCTACAAATATTTATTCAGAGTCTGGGCGATTGGTTTTCTTGTGTAATCTGTACCCGTGATTATATGGGAAATCTTAGTTTTCCAAACAAGCAAATGTCTGCATCACGTTTAAGATGGCGTGACTGAGGGGCGGCAAAGGTCAGAACGTAGAAGTCAAGGCCGTCCAAAACCTCGTTGGTTGATGACATCTTCAAAGCCGTGAGACTCACCAGGTGGGTACCTCTCCCTCGAGAAACACCTGCTGTTTCCCGAGGGAGAATCACAAGATTGAGGAGGCTGGCAGAAACAAAAAGAGGCCTATACACAGCAGTGGGTGATTCCGGGCTACGTTGATAATGATGATGTTTAAGGCACATTAAATATTACTATATAGTAACAACAGCTTACCTTGTCTTCACTGGGCGGTCGTTCTTTGGATACCGTATTCGCTGGACTAGTTTCCGCAGAGGTCGCTGCTGTAAAACAAAGGTCAGTGTTAAATCGATACATTTTTCACGTGCTTTTCACAATTCTGTCTTTTAATTGAAAATTGAGCGATATATCAAGGGTATAAGACTGAATTTCAAATGCAGTTAACAATGAAAAAGTAATACTATTTTTACTAAACAATTTAAGCCCATAAAAGTAAAATTTCAGTGTATGTATTGATTATAACTGAATATTCTAATTGGGGTGTTTGAGTGTTTGTGTTATTCCGGTTACATGTTGTATATCCGACGCCGAAGTGAACGCGACAATTCATGTTATCCGACTGCGGCGATCAATAGGGGAGAACTAGTTTAGTACCTGAATGCGGCTGACTAGACACTCGTGGTTCTTGCGTGCTGTCTGATTTGTGTTCGGTTCCTGGATCAGATTCTGTTGATATTTGCACGTTTGATAGACGCTTTTTCTGTAAATAATATTGTTATGTCATTTAATTTGCCACTTTATTGGTACCTATAGTAATAAAAAATATACTGCGGATCTTAAAACCGAGCAATGCAAGTCATGTGCTGGCTGACTAATCTTTTCACCACAGCATGCGCTATTTTCGTATAGCTATAGAGAAAAGACTTTTTTCTTTGATATAAGGTTCAAATTGTAATAATCCACCCGTCTTCGTCAAATAAAGAATCTCTACTAACGATGTTGGCGCCATAATTAAGTTCCCCAAGTCCCTACTCTACTTTGTGACGTAATAATTACCAAGTTCTCCTCCTGCATCTGTAGCCACCGTCGATCTTCCTCGCTCTGATGCTGCTGCCTCGCCAACTCGGCTAACAATCGCCGCTCTACGGCTTGTTCGCTGTCGCATTCTGGACTCTGTTGTATACGGAATAGGGGTTATAATCGATTGCATATTATTTCGATAGTAGCATATAAGTAACAGGGTGGAATGAAAGAATATTGCATCCTTAAAATGACCTATACTATGACAACGTTTATGTTTTTTTATAATTTTAATTAGTATCAATGCAATTGTAGTTCGTGAATCTGAACAGAATGGTTAAGGGGCGATTCAAAAACCAAATTGGTAATTTTTAATGATACTGAAACTGCATCCTAATTGCGCAGAACGCTCGTGATTGCTGTGACTTTGATTTTGACAGGTCAACAATTTCCATAGCAACGTAAGTAATAACAATCTGACTTCTGCACAACTATGTACTGAGCAATGAATATTGTGGTATTGTCAAAATGAAAGCTATTGAAATTAAGAATGTGATAGGTACGCAATTCGAATGCAGGGGCCCAATTCTCCTAAAATAAATCTTGATAAATCAGAACCGAACCAAGGCCGAACCGTTCATTCAGACAGTTCTCAATTTCAAAAGCTGTCGAATTGTTTGACACAAAAAACAAAATCAATCATTTTGAAAGTTTTCGAAAACAAAAACTGACTGACGGTTGTGGTTCGATTGCGTTTGGCAACAATTTATTTTAGGAGAATTAGGCCCCTGATCATTTCAAGAAAGACTAAATGTTACAAATTGTGACTGTTTGTATATGCAAAATAGAAAATAAAATATTGTGCATTCATGAAACTTAATTCTATACTTTTGTAGAACTAACATTGCTGTTAGTAACATTGCCAATTCCCAGATTTCGTACAAAATATTAACATGGGTTTAGTAAATAAACGTAAATGTTATTGACCAGACATTTATACCGAATAGTTTTTGAGAAATTTTGATGATTATAACCAACAATGTTAGTTCCTTTATTTGGAAAATATCAATGAAATCAACTGTGGAAAAATATTTATAAAAAACAAATGCTTGCTATTTTATTTAATAAAAGTGAAAAGCCTAAATAAATTCCAGAAATGATTTCAGTAAAATAAAATTAATTAAAATAATAAATAAAAATAAAAACCGACACTCTACCGGAGAAACCCAAATGACACAAAAATCTGAAAACAAAAATAAAACCAAAGAAAAAGAATAAAGAATTGCAAATTAAAAGTTTATTTACAAATACATACACCTCAATATTAGGAGTTGGGATTGGATATTTACAGAATAAATATGGAACAAGTGTTTTCAAAAACTTTAGGCCTTTTCTCATTCTATTTTGTTTCAGGCCCAAATTAAGACCAACTGTAACTTTGGAATAGGATATTTGACTATTTTTTTTTACAAATTTCTAAAGAATACAAAAATATTAAGCAACAGTGAAAAAAACAATGAAATATTTAATATTGTACGCCCAAGTTATAAACAATTTAAATTGTTCTCGAGACAGAGACAAAACTACTTAAAAATGACGTCATTCCTTAAAAACTTTATAGTGACTTGACGTCACTGTGCAATATCCGTTTCGTGTGACAAGGACAGTAATGCCACAAATTTCGAAAGCGTGTATCTCCTCTATTTTTTTATCGTCTGTTTTCTCAGACCTTTTTCTTTCTTCACTTTACCAAATTGTTGCACGTTTTTAATAGTAGTCAAATAGCTATTGTAGTATTGGAGTATTAGGGACGGCCAGGTTTCCGAAGTGAAAAGAACGGTAGCGATGGCACTCGTCACTGAGGAATATTCCGATCTGTCCCCTCGTCGGTAACAGGGGAACAGATCGAAACTTTTTATTTCTATTTGTCCCCATAAAGAACAGCAGGAGACAGACCAGAAATAATTCGTTCGATCTGTCCTTTGTGACAGGGGAACAGATCGATTTTTTTACTCCTGATTGGCCCCCCGAAGGGGACAGATCAGGGGGACAGATCGGAATATTCCGTCACTGATGGCTAAAAAGAAAGCAAAAGACATTTTTTTTTGCTCTTTTTTAGCGGTTATCTCAATAAATTAGCTTGAAAATTGCTTACAGTTGCTTATTAATTGATCTGTGCTTTAAATTGTTTATTATTTGAAATGTGCTTATAATTATTTATAAATTGACCTTTCTTATACGTGAAGCTGTGATTGAGGTTTCTTTGGGCCTGAAACTTCGGAATAGACCGGGGGTAAGCCTACTTATTTCAAAATAATAAAAAAATGGAGACCCTCGATATTTTTTGTATTACTTATAATAAATATTGCCACTTTTATGCATCACTCACTCCTGGCCACAGACACAAACATGCTCTAATATCTACACACACATTCTAAATACTTTCGCCTTGTACGGTGTCAATGTTAAACGCAAAACCCGACTAGAATAAGACCTTTTGATTTGTAAAATATTTCTTTTTTGATTTTCTTAGTTTATTTATTTATTATTTTATTTATTTATTACTTTATTTATTTATTATTTTAGTTCATGGGTAGGTATCTAACTCGTTAGTGAATTATTTGCTATAAACCTTAAAAACTTATTATTATAAAAGTACAACTTTTCAATTAACTTTTGAAAGGAAAATAAATATGCAACATAAACTTCCTCGTTTTAAAACGGAGATTTTTGACATAATTCGTCATCAATATCAAAAAAAATTGGGTAATAAACTGGTTACTCTCAGAAGAAGGTTTTGCATTTAACCATTAACACCATAACTCCATCATGCCGTCCAAATTAATAAAAAAACTACGCGAACAATATTCCAATCACCTGGACCGGTTGTGCTACTCCGTGTACATGAGAAACACCCGACGAAACTCCTTGTATTGCGCCGTGAACCGACATCACGCCGTGTACGGGCACTCCCGCCGACGACACCCCGGGCATAACACCCGACGAAGCACCGGGCATAACGCCAGAGGACGTCGAAACGCCGGATACGGGCACTCCACCCGTCGATAAAACAGGGGCTGCGCCGGAAACGGTGGCCGGCTGACACTCCATCCGAGACGCGAAGATGACAGACGCATCGGACGGCTGCGCCATCGCCGGACGGTACGCCGGGCCGGCTAGCTGCGGCGCCTGGGAACTCGCCACCTGAGCCCTATACATCATCGGCTGCGCTCCCGATACACTGTGGGTATATATCTGCTGTCCTCCGTACGACATTGGAGGGACCACACCCATCGGTTGCGACGTATAACCTTGGACCTGTTGGAACGGCTGTGGGCTTGCAGACCGGAGAAATCCGGGAGGACCTTTCGCAGGTCTGGACTGTCCGGGAGAGTATGGGACGCCTTGAACGACTCCTACTGGTACTCCGTAAGCCGAAGCGGAAGGATGGGACGCTGCCATGCTACTCTCGCGTCTGTACTGCGGCCGCGCCATCGCCCGTTGAGCCGCAACCGCAACGCAACTCTTCACGTTATCCCCTCCGAAGTCATAAATCTCTTCGACTAAAGGCGGGTCGGGTTGTGTGCGCATTTTATTCATCACACTGGCTGCTAATTGTGCATTGAGGGCACCTTGGACGGCAAACTGTCCTACATCTTGATCTCTTCGAGTCCTTGGAGGGGGAGACGCGGGTACTGAATGCTGGCGAGTGAACGGAGCAATAGGGACCGGCGAACCGCGATGGGAGACGCTTCCCCTCGCGTTACGTTCTAAGGAACCCATACGGATGGGAGCTCTTTCGGCACTTGATAATGCACCTCTCGTATTTCTCTCTAAAGATCTCACGCGGCTAGCATAAGATTCTGTGGGGTCTGGCTCAACGGCGGGTGAAGGTGACGCGGTTTCCCCACGAGGGGACACGCTAGGAATATTCTGACAAAGATTATCGCAACTCTCGCGAGCACCTACTACAACTGTTAAAGTCTCATCAGGGGGCTCAGAAGGGGTCGGGGCGGGGACTATGGGGTCTAACTTCTGCAGACTCGCGGCAGGAATGGGGGCAGTCTGGAGTGGGATATCGATTTTCTCGTCGGGTCTGGGGTGTATGATCTTGTCGACAAGGTTGTCGTGGGTCTCCGGCAGGGTCTCGGCGAAGTCTACGGAGACGGTGTTAAATACCGAGGCGGGGGTGGTGTAGGCTTGCGGGTGGATGGCCCGGGCTTGGTTCTCTCGTAGTAGATGGGCCAATACTAGTGGGTTTTGGGCCACTATGTAGGTTTGGGCTGCGTTGCCACCGGCTGGAGTTGCAGTAGTATCAGCCACTGTTAAAAAAAAAAGTTCTCTTCGATATATGGTTTTGACAAAAGGCTAGTCTAGACTTTGTCGTACTTCACTAGGAATTATAACATTAACTTCTTTGCAAATTTTTGTACTCTTTGCTCGAATTCGTGCTTATAAATCTGCATGTATCTTACCGGCGATGTTGTTCGAAGGTCGCTGAGGCTTGGGAGGCGGTTCATCATTGAAGGATGCAGCTGCAACGCGCCTATTTTCTCGTCGCATGGTCTCCCACGCTGAACTGCGCTCTTCTTGTAGAATCTCACTGTAATTCAATTCACCATTTAAGACATGATCATCACTGACTTGAGTAATCTATCATCCTCATTCTCACTACATAATAAAACTGGTGCCGTGTGTCCGACAAGTAATAGGGCGCCCATGCCCACCTGTGGGCGAGGTAAAATGCGACTAAGGGATACCCTTAGTGATGTAATCATCAGGAGGATGGGCAGCAGCGCAGCATCCTCCTGTCTGAACAAACTACGTTCACCAATCCGTTTACCATGAATAAGCCAATTCCTCTATGACCGTTTATTCATAGCGATTATTGGGAAGGAACCAAATGTTGCCAAAGCCAAGCCTCTATTCCGCAGCGGATATTAATGGCCTGATATGAGGAAGTATAGACGATTACCGTTCAGTGTATATACTCACAACAGCGTCTCCTTCAGCTGATGTGCGGCGGGTCTCTGACTGGGCTCGTAGGCCCAACAGCGTGACATCACAGAGTACAGTCGCGGAGGACATCGCGGCGGCAACGCTAGACGTTCACCGTTTTCTAGTTTGCCGATGACATCATTGTTTTTCACTCCGCTGAAGGGTTTGACGCCTAACATGAGGATCTCCCACATGCAGACACCTATGAAAAGAAAACGAAGCTATATTGACCACTGAAAAAGCAAAGACTGGATAAATACTTCAAAAGCGCCAAATTAACTAGCTGCGCAACTCATTGCGCGCCATTGCTCGCTAAGTTCGTAAAAGTTGCAGAAGTCGAGTTGCTGTGGGTGTGTTCACCGTTTCAAAGTCAGTTGCAGACTGCACTTGTGCAGTAAAACATGCTAGTGGATTTGTCGCTATAGGAAAGGGTACCCGAAAAAGGACGAACAAAAATAATTTTAAAATGTGATTGTGGAACAATGTTACGTTACATAAAAATGCACTAAACTTAGTCAGTTTTCACCAAACTGAATTTCGACAAATCGTTCTACGACAAGATTTTACTTCGACACTATGGAACTCTGACATTACGCTACTCCGACAATTATGGAACTTCGACACTGGGGTTTAAAGTAACCTAACACGAAGGGGATAACGGGGGCTTCGTTCGCTTGCTTTGCTCGCTCGCTCTAGCCCCCGCCATCCCCTTTGAACCTAACCTATCCGTGTCGGGGTGTCCCAAATTAGGTGCAATGCCGATATCCTAAGGTCAGACTTTCGGGCTTCTGACTACCCGTAACCTCTGTCATACGTATTCGTATGACACCCGAGAACGACGGTTTAACGTGCTCTCAGAGGCACGGAGGTGTCTCGATGTGTAAGGAATGGTCACCCATCCGCGGACTGACCGCGGAAAGCGCAGCTTAACCTTGGAAATCATCTAAGCGGTTGTCAATAGATGAGAAAAACTTAAAAAAAAGTATTTAACTTAAAATTGTGAGGTAGGTACTTACCAAACATCCACACGTCTGAAGCTGAGGTAAATCTCCTGAAGTTGATGGACTCTGGCGCCATCCACTTGATGGGCAGCTTGCCGCGCGACGCCTTGTAGTACGACTTGTCTTCCACCATCTTTGATAGCCCGAAGTCTGCCAACTGATGGTACAGAAAGGATTTATTTTAACTCATCCGTTTATCTTAGCTTGATCAGTAATTCAGTATAAAAAGAATGATTAATAAAGTTTTATACCCAAACGATGTTATTAACTTTTAAACATTCTCGTTGCTTGACCGACGTTTCGACCAATTCAGAACCGTTTTGATAAGCAGCTGTTGATCGATAAAAAGAGAAAAAAATAGATCGAGAGAAAAAGAGATAGCTTACCGAATCGTTCGACAACTGACTAATCGAATCGGTTTGAATCAGGAGGCAGGTTGCACTGAGCGTGGTAATGAGCAGACAGAAGTACTAAATTATGTTTCTTTTTATTTTATTTATTTAGAAAACCAATAGCGATACATAAAATATATTACAAAATATGTATACTACAGTATTGTATGGCTAATAATAGGTTTCCCTATATTACAAGAAAAAGTAACTGATCATTCGTAAAATAAGTTTAAATTCAAAAGATACAGTAGGGATCACCGATAAGTTTCAAGTTACATTACTTTAAATTAAATTACATTAAATTAAATCTTTCTGCTTTGCTATAACTAAGAGCTATGTGTAAGAGCTATGTTTCAATAAAAAGTTTTACCGGCCACGAGGTGGTCAATGATATTTTATTTTTGTCGAATTGCCACTAGCGAACTTAACGGCATTGACACAAAATAGTTCAGTCGATTATTGGCATAAATACAAACCAAATATTATTTTTTAAACACATTGACACCACATTACTATCCTACCACCCGAAAATAATGTTTTCTTTCAAAAATATTTAAAATACGCTAAATTGTAACGAACCTTAACACAAGTAGGCGTGGAGACCAGCACATTCCTGGCCGCTATATCTCTGTGTACAAACTTCTTGCTCTCCAGGTAACTGAGTGCTGTAGATAACTGGTATATGTACAGGACTAGCGTGCATGTCTCTAGTCTGTAACAAGGTATACAAAGTTATAAACAACCGCATAGTTTTTTTATAACACCTATAAAATTTCATACTTAAATATTAAGTGATGTTTCGTTATGGTCATTTTGCGTAAGATTTAATTATATATCCGAGTAATTCCCCAATATTAAGTGGTTATTAGAGTAACAATATCAAATAAATTGGCAACATTTTTTCCGTTAACTCAGATAATAACTACCACAGGTTGAGTTAATACCGCAAGTTTGTCAAATTGTATGAAAACAAGCATATCACATTTTTTGTTCCAAGTATTTACATAATGAGGGCAAATTAGTGCTGGAAAGTATACATTGCGCCCGCCCACGAGTCTTCGCTGTGAAAAGTCGCGCATACGCATCAGGTAAAACCATTCGCGCTTGCAGAAATGGAAACGGTCCGCAAGGAACTGACTTAGCAGTGTAACATGAAGGAAGATTGGATTCTTCCGACCAAATGGCACGCAAAGTAGGTCAAATTGCATTATCGATTTTACTCTATGTCTGCGGATAACAATGTAATCGAGTTTCTATAAGGATTTTAGAAGTAAGAAGCCAGTCCATCAATAAACCTGTCTTTCATACTGTTTTCGATTGTCGAAAAAAACTAAACTAAAATATCTAAGCTCCTCGTTAGAAAGCACTGGAAACATACCTGTGTGCGTTCTGTTGTAGATAGGCTCTCATCTCGCCGAGCGTGGCGAGCTCCATCACTATCCAGATAGGCGGAGAGCTGCACACGCCCACTAGCCCGATTATATGCGGGTGTGAGAATTGCTGCATTATGTCTGAAACAATCGTATTTAACGTGTGAATATGAATGTTAAGTGAATACAAGACTCCTCTTTCGAATTCTGAACTGCACGAACATATTATAGTGCGTTCAATACACTACGACGCGCCTCACTCCTTTTAGATTGAAGCCACACTGTTACGTTGCGGTGCGACGTCGCAGCGCTAGATTTGGATCAATATATTTGGATCTATAGATTCAAAATGTAGCGCTGCGAGGTCTTATTGGTCTAAAAATAGAGCTGCGACATTGCAACGCAACGCAACGGAGCAGTGTGGCTTCACGCTTACGCGGCATCCTACGTGAGCGATCTAGAAGCTACGCGAAAACAAGCAAGTGGTCTACGTGACCAAACGCATGTGGAGTGCGGCGCGGCGCGAAGTGAAGCAAACGCGATCAGTTGGTTTGATATTTTCGCGCGAACTGGATGAGGTGCCGTACAGTGCTACTGAATGGCGGCGGCGCGCGGCGGGCGGTTTGTTCTCGTAGGACAAAGCCGCCGCTTCGCACCGCATCGCATTGAATTTGCGTGTCACCGCATCGGATCGCTTCGCAATTCGCGTCGCTTTGAACCGCCTACGTAAGACGCCGCCCGCGTGAGTATTCTGTAGCCGCGTGATGCGGATGCACAAATCTCTTATTATTATTTTATATTGGTGTGCGTATACACACATTTAACTATTTTGTAGCGACAGAACTAACACAATATCAATTTATAATGCACGCTTTTGCACTGTAGCGATTTACACAAAGAGTGGGGCGCGCCTTCTTTATAATAAGATTTCTTTTCCTTCCTATTCCTTTTTTTTGTCTTTATTTGTCAAGAACTTGTACAATACCTTCTAACCCAAATATCGCAAGTAGATTATGAGTAGCAGCATTATCAATTCGAAAGCAAACAGTGCTCTGCGGTAACAAACCCAACTAGCGTGTAATACCGAGCATTTAGCCTTTTTAGAGAGCAGACAACCTTAGGACTGGACCATTGGTACCTATGTCTACACCAGTGCGCTTTCACGTTCATCTTGCGCTTTCAACTTTCAATTCCTCTTGCGTCAAGCACATGCAATATTGATTGCCATAAGACGCATGCAGCTTATCGTCTACACCGGTGTGCCGCGGCCAGTCGTCAGTCGACAAATAAAAAAAAAACGAAATCTAAAAATAATAGACGGATTAGCGAGCTGCGTGCGCTAGGAGCATGCGCTGACGTCGAACTAGTATTAAGGCATGCGCTATGACGCGCAACGTATGACGTAGACGCAAGATGAACATGAACGCGCACTGGTGTAGACATAGCTTAAGATAGACGGCGTCTCGGATACTTACAGGCCTCTTCTAGAAACTTCTCTGCGGTATCGAGGTCGGCGTCCATTTTGCAAGTCTTGACGGCTACAGGTAACACCGCCTCGCCTCGTGCTGCACCTGACGCGATCTGACGTCGCAGAGACGGGTGGTTCGATGACGTCACTTTACATGTACCTGGGGAATTATTTACATTATTATTATCTATACATATAAAAGGAGAAGCTGACTGACTGACTGATCTATCAACGCACAGCCTAAACCGCTGCGGTTAGAAAGTTGAAATTTTGACAATAGGTTCCTTTTGTAACGTAGGCATCGATTTTTCGAAATTCTACCCCTAAGGGGGTGAAATAGGGGATGAAAGTTTGTATGGAAAATCGTCACTTAACGGGTTCAAAATTTCACGCAAGCGAAGCTGCGGGCGAAAGCTAGTTTTTCAATATGGCTTCTATACAAGTTAACGTGTATAGTTGGCAGTTTTTTGATCATCTTGTCTAGAGGTGGAGTGAATGCATTTTAATTATTATAGGAAAAAATCGCAGATTGCTCGCAGAATGGATGGCCGAAAGGTTTTGGAGTGGCGACCGCGTACCGGAAGACGTAGCGTGGGTAGACGACCACACGTTGGACCGATGACCTGGTGAAGGTCACGGGAATCCGCTGGATTCGACAGGACTGCGAAATGTGGCGATGCCTTTGTCCAGCAGTGGACGTCTTTCGGTAAAATAATGATGATGATGATGCGGAAAAAATCTAGAACTAAAAGATTTGAAAATATTGTACTTTACGTACCTTTATGCACGTCTCCGAACTGCCCTTCGCCAATGATGCCGGTCAGTTCTATTTGATTTCGCACTAACTCGTAATCCCGAACTGAAACAAGAAGCGAACATAATTATTAGCTTAAAATATACTACTACTTTATTCCAGTGGGTTGACGTGTGTTTTGGTTACTGTTAGGTTTAATTTAAATAAAACTTTCTTGTGATACATAGTTATAAAGATAAACTAAAACGTTTTGGAATTTGACTAATAAATACCTACCTAATTTACTTAAGAAACTTAACTGCGGTCGCCGGTTTAGCTTCTATAGTATATGGGTGGCATCTAGCTTACCTACTTAACAAACAACTTATAACCCGGCCATTTAAACATTGCATAAAAGATAAACAAACCTTTGATCGTGAAACATTCATTTTGCTTTTGAGAATCCATGAACAATACACATTATTAGAAATTTTCTAATAGAAAACCTTAACACTTTTTTTACTACCTTTTTTTTCTGAAAACTACCTTTTTTAATGGATTGAGCATTACCCCTTAGGGGGTGTTTTACCAACCTATCATTAACTGTTCATTAGACCAATTCGGTCTCTAAATTTTTCAATTGCTAATATTTGCTTTTCACCAACACACATATATATATATAACAATAGTGATAATAACAAGGTTAATGAACACATAAATGTCAGATTTGTAGATCACATTTAGATTATCTGGTCAATAATTACGGACTACTTATTGATAGGTTGGTGAAATCGCCCCTAAATGTTTCACGATAATAGTTTTGTTTACATTTTATACAACATGTTAATGGCTTGATTATAATAAGTACTACAATGCTTACCCGCGGGAGTGGAGTAGTCAGCGTCATCATCAACAATTTCCGCGTAGTCTTCAGACAGTAGCGTCGCTGTGTTCGCCTCCCACGAACTGGTCTTGCCTTCTGAAGAACTGCTGCTCATCTCAGCTGGAAAGAATATTATAGTTTAGAGAAATGGGTACGCAAGTACCACCAGTGTGTCCAGTGTTGACACAACCTATCATTTTCTTCGATAGAGGGAAAACAATCATATTTGAGTTACGTTAGTGAATAACAATAAAATGTGGCATGCCCTTTTAATGGCTAGGATAAGTTTTAGAGGTGATTTTACTCTTTAGGAACTCTTAGTTCCGATTCCTGTCTTACTGGTAAAACTAAGACTATCGTATCTTCATCAACATCGATGGTTTGTCTTCATAGCTTAGCATATTGAAGAGTTTACTTGTAAAATTGCATTTAGTCTTATTAAAGGATCAAATTGGTAATCAAAACCATCCGTTTTTGGATATAGGTTATTGTATTATATATATTAACGAGTATTGTTGTATAACATTCGGATAGTAAGAAAAAGAGCATCACAAAAGTATCAACTAATTATCGTTTTATGTTCAGTCCTATTTTCCAAACGTGGAAAAATATTTATTATTACGTGTAGGTATGGCTGGCCATAAAAAGGCATCACGTATCTAAATAATAGTAGTATTTAGTTACTTACTTTTACACTGACAATTGAGTTGCTTCCATACGGTTGCTTGTAACAAATTTTAAATAAGTCAAAAACAAGACAAAGACATACAATATCACTTTCTACAACATTTATAATTATGAACTAAGGCGTTGTTAACTTTAAATACGCATCAATATAATTTCTATACATACATTAAGATGAATAGGATTCACTTTTCACTTTAATTGTACTTACTCGTTCTGTTCCATAATGACGTCTGTGATTCTGTGACCAGTCTACAGTATCCGTCCACTAAATCTGCTAAACTTTCTGCAGCCTGCAACAAAACATATCAGGAAATAATAATTTATAAACGTATAAACTTCTCGAATGATTGTTTTAAACGATTTTTGTTGTGTCCAAGACAATAATATCAGCTCAAGTTTTTTGTCGTTACCTCAACCTTTTTGTAATTTAGTTTCGCAAAGAAAAATTTAAATGGATATGGAAATCTGCTCACCTCAACACTGCTGCACGTGATTGTAAGCGTTTCTGTTGCACCTTTCACTCGTAACTGTAACGCCGCCTTACCGCAGGACCCGCTCTGAAAGAACAACAACGCAAATTATATTAAAAATCTAAATTTCAATAATTATAACCTCCATAAATGATAAAAAAAATGTAAGAGATTATATAGGTACTCGTTATTTTGTTAACCTAAACTCTGCATTGCATACACCTCAAATGGAGGGAATCAACGTAAAATGAATGTATCCATAAGCCAATAAGAAAATATAAATAATATAATCCAATTTACGAGAAAATATCATCATTAAACACAAGTAAGTCGATTTCAGATTAACAAAAACTATTTAAAAGCTCGTAAAACAATTTAAGTTACAATAGAAATTAAACTATGTATAACGGAATTAGGGCTCCTATTCCCAAAGTATGTTAAATCCTGGCTAGACTATTTGGAAGCTAACTGCGCCACAGATTATGTAATTAATAGCTGTACCTGTGTTTGCGACTGTTGTGTGCAGTTTGACTTGAGCGTCTGCACGGCGACGATGTCACAGAACGACGCTATTTTGGTGTAGGTAGGAGGCTCGCCCGCCTTGTGAGACACGTATGATATATCTGGAAGAAATATACAAGTTTTGTTTGAGCGTGTTGTCATAAAAAGGCTGTAATGTAATTCAAATTAAGAGTACGGCATTTCTACTTCTTTTTCATTATAGAAAAGATTCAATCGAGAGTCATATTTGTTCCTAATGATCTTTCAATATTTTAGTTTCGGTAATTAGGTCGTATCTTTAACATACGACCAGCAGTGTGATGCCCTAGTACTCGTCAACTAACGATGCCGCAGCAGCGTGTTTCTACTAGAGAACCTCATAGCTGATAAAGGGTAGCCCTCTATGAAATGACTACGAAGTGTGACACAGTTGACAGTTCCTGCGGCTAGTGGCGTTACAATAGGGTGGTAAGACTGACAAAGTGCCAGGGGTCGTCAGGGAGGCTCCGGGGAACCAGCGAGGCACACAAAAAAGAAAGTTATTTTTCTCTATATGGTAAAATAACTGAACTACAATAAATAATATAAATAGTAAGTGTTTATATTATTTCGACGAATTACAAAATTGATAAAAGTTTTCTACTTATATTCCATTTTTTTTGTGCGTATTACCCCACTTTTTATATTGGCCCCAAAGTCCCCAAACGCTGTTATTACGCTTCTGCTTGCAGCAACATCCTACAAAGCATGAAGGTGTGCTTCTCCCATAGAAAAACTAAGTTACCTATAAACGGTCCAATGGCCAGCTCAACAGGTATGGCCCAGCCCGTACCGAGCGCTCCTGTGAACGTCTCCCGGTCATACCCGTAGTGTGTGTGCATCGTGTCAAGGTACTTCAACATGCATTCTGTGTCGCTTAGGTTTGCCACCTGCAAATAAGTTAAGAAATAAATGTTAGTGCTGTACTATTTATATTCATCAAGACATTTTCGTGCTACGGCGAACACGACAAGCCGGAGGTCGGTGAAGTTAGGAGTCCGACGGTCTGACAGTCGGTAAGCCACGCCAGTCACCTAGCAGTGGGACAGTAACGAGCTGATTATGTACAAGGTTGTCCGAAAGGGCCACTTAAAGTATCACTGATGACTGTTTGGAAGTTGCAAAATTCGATAATTTTTATTTCAATTTTGCATTGCAATATACAAGGTTAATTGGAAAGGGGTTATTAAACTGCGGGCCAATTAAAGTATCACTGATGACAGTTTTAAAGCAAGTGATAAAATTTCCAAATTCGATCATTCTTATTTCCAAGCAACATTATTTTTACTTTATTTTCAAAAATTCTTCATTTTGCTTTAGTTACAAATACAGAAAATGGAGCTTCTAATGTAACGCCAAATATGACCCTAAAATGCAGACACAGCTGATCTTAGCTGAGGATACGTAGATATTAGCGTATTATTTATGAAATCTTTTGATGTAATCTATGAACAGCATTTTCTCTTAAAACTATTGTTTTTGGGGAAAGTTGTAGAACAAAAGTTATTCATTATTAGGGGTACTTTAACATCCTTTCGGATTAGTACCCTCTTTCCGAATAATCTTGTATATTCAGGAGATCTTTATTTAGGAATGAGTTGTGACAGTATATACTTCAGTCGTCTATTTCGAAATATAGGTCTCATTCTTGGTGCACCTGCCTTAATTTCGTATTTAGATTTTTATTTGCCAATAATTTCTTAGTTTTTTTTCGTAACATTTGGTTTACCTTTTTGAACTGTTGCTGTATTGCCTTCTTGAGCACCTTGGGTTTGATGGCGTCGAGCACCGACTTGGGCAGGAACTTGTGCAGACCGAACTCTTTCTCCAAGTACTCGATGTTGGACTTCTTGTCCAGAGATATTTGCATATCCTTACAGAAGTATCTGAAAATTAATGGTAATTAATATTATTACACATTTTTCTACATTATTAGACTCGTCTAAAGTTTAGGTTTCTGTTATCCCTAATCCCTACTAATATGATAAATGCGAATGTAACTCTGTCTGTCTGTGACGCTTTCACGCCTAAACCGCTGAACCGATTTTGATGAAACTTGGTACAGAGATAGTCGTCTGGAGCCTGGAAATACGCGATAAACGACATCCACGCGGACGAAGCCGCGAGCGACGCAGTTTTGTATAAGAACAATGCGTATTTAATAGGTATTTAGGAAAAAAAAATCAGGCCTTGTTTCTGGCAACATACAGAGTTGCATTATCCATAATAATTTTGGATTCTGATTTTGAAAAATATTTGAGATTTTTTCATTTTATAATAAAAAAGAAGGAAGTAAATAAGTAACCAATAGACGCACTTACTTAATTTCTAAACAACATATTTGTATCGCCAAATCCTGGTCTACCATAGGATGATTAGCGTTGAGGTAGTCGTGTCGCACCTGAAATAAAAAACATTAAAATTAAAGCTTGAAAAGGAGGTAGTAAGTTGTAAAAGATGTACCAAGGCCAAATTTAGGGGACGACAACAGGAGCTTTAATCCCAGGGCCTCCACAAGAAAGGGGCCTTAACAAAATGAGTTTTTGAATATTTTTAGACAAGAAAAAAAACACCCATTACGACAAAGAGAAAAAAGTTTAAATTCACGAGGTACTTTTTTAAAAACATTTCAATGGGCCTCCAAATCTTTAAATCCAGCCCTGGGAGGTACTGAGGGTTACCCAATACAGTATAAAAAATACATCATTATTATTAGGGACAGGGAAAGTGGCACGCGGATATCTACAAAAATTGACACTGGCTGTCAGAAGATTAAAAAAGCCTGCCGAACCTCAGGATTTCGCTACGCATTGCTCGCTCGTTAGCTTGCAAGGGGTCAAACAGACTACTGTTTCTCTTTGTTCTTATAACCAGAACGAAATGTCTGCTGATGAAGAACAGTAGTCACTTCAAATTATGTAGGTATGCTTTTTTTTATTAGCTGCATCTGTGAAGGACCTTAGATTAACTGCAGCCACATCTAGTGCGACTGGACGCCAATTATAACATCATCCTAATCTTGGGCAAAGGGTGCTGATGATGACCCACCTGGTCGTAATAATAATGAAAGGTGACTCGGTCGGCGTCGCACAGGTCGCGCAGGTTGGCGGGCAGGTAGCGCACGCGCAGCTCCAGCCGCCACTCGCTCGCCGGCCATTTTGTGAGCAGCTCTGACACTGGGGTGTCTTGGTGAATCCAGCGGATCTGTGGAAGAAAACATTTATAATTATGTTAACTTAAAAGTACAATAACAAGTGCAAAAGTAAATTGGAGCCTGCGATTGAATAACTAAATATACCTAGTTATTATTATTATCTTAGCCTTTTAACCTCACAGGGTATTTCTACAAACATGTTTTAAATAATGTTACATATTCGCCAATTTAAGACTTGGATCCACTTTGTTTAAAAGCCTGAACTTTTTCGGATCTTAAGCATAGAGAAACAACAGTAATATAATAGAATATCGGCCTCGTCCTTTTCTAAAGTTCTGAAGATAGGTGCCTACCTAGCACGCAACATGCAGCTTGATGCTTATACCACACGACCTCCTCAACGTGTATACTTTGCAAGCGGTCAAGCAAATTTGCTTGCAGTATAGTAAACCTCTTGGTCCAAAACGCGAAGCATTACGTGTAGACCGTGTCGTCAGCTGCAAGTCTCGCAGCAAGCAGCCGTAACCTCACGTCTTCGTCATAAAGTTTAAGATATCTACATACCTTGCCAGTAGTAAGCCTCTTGGCCCGCAACGCGTAACAGGACGTGTAGACTCTGTCGCCGGCTGCAAGTCTTGCTGCCAGCAGCCTCAGCACAGACCTCACATCTTCGTCTGCTGACGCTCGCACCACGTTGAACCCACCGTTCGGTAGATGGACCTTCAGCGTGGACTGGTCGCCCGCGGAGCCACCTGGGGAAGACGGGAGAAACATATTATTAAGTTGAGTAGGATTTTATTTTTAATATTATTAGTTATTTGCGGTGTTGTTAAAACTCAGAATCCAGTTCATATCTGCACTTAGATGTCAAGAGGGGTGATGTTATCAATGGATATAATACGCAGTTGTATCGTTCTTTATAGTCATGCACTTATAATAATACTTAAATTCATACAGACGGACACACAGATACAGAAGTCTCACTTGAGTAGGTAATTAGATGCAGAATCTTAAAAAATCTCGTTTTACTTTCTTCTAGGAATTGAAGACACAAGGCAGATTTTATTAAATTATGTCGAAGTTTTTACCAGGTAAGGGAAAAATTACGGTGGAAGAGTGACAAAAACAAAAAATACAAGGAAAAGTACGAATGGTACTCGCGCCTTGAGGGTTCCGTTCCATTTTATAACCGTAAGGGTCAAAATACACGTCCGATAGTTGCTTCCGAGAGCCGGATCCCTATTTCTATCTGATCGGATTCATGAAATACACGCACGATTCTTGTGGCCAATTTTTCCTGGACGACGACGACGCCCGGACGTTGCTTACGATTCTGACATCCGATCCAATAGTCTGATCGTACGTGTACTTCATGTTCAAACAAATGTATGATTAGATAGTCTGATCAGACTATCGGAACCGACTATCGGAAGCAAGTATCGGACGTGTATTTGGGTTCTTAAGTGGAATTATTACGTCAAAAGCCGTGGACTATCTATGATTAGTGCTTGTTGATTAGCATTCTAGTCCAACACTTTAAAATCTAACAAAATAACAGGCCAACATCCAAACCGTACATCAAAATCTTCATCCTCAGAAAATAACTCCAATCAAACATTCAATCCCAAACAGTGAATGTAGGTTCGTTACCCCGATACCCCAGCGTCATTACTACCTATTGACAATCCTCTATTGATTGGACAAACGAGGCGATGACTCCTATGGGGCCAGACGCTTATAGCAGACACTTTCACAGCCGTAAGATTAGGTATTCTTGTCACGTCCCCATGATTTATGTATGGAGAGAGATTTTACGGAGAATCGTTGATAGATCGAGTTTAAAATGAGTATGACAGTTAAATCTTTTATTCAAGTGAGTAGTTGGGAAATACTTATGTTTTGTGGGTAGTGATAGCGAAGTTGATTGATTTAAAAAGTTACCCCATTTTTGCTTACTGAGAGGCGCGTTTGAACAATAACCATTTAAGAATATTCCTATGAAATATATTATTTCTCTATCTTCTAAATAAATGGTAAATAAATTACTGACGCGGACGTTAGGTTTCTATTATCCGCAACGGGTATTGTATTATACAAGGTTAGTCAGAAAGGGGGTACTAATCCGAAGCCCACTTATAGTATCATTGATACTGTTTGAAAGCAAGTGTTAAAATTTCAAAATTCGATATTATTTTTTTTCCAAATAAAATGTTTTTTATTTTAGTTTTTTCAAAATTTCTTCATCCCTGCTTTAGTTACAAATTCAGAAAATGGTGCTTCTAGTTCATGACCCCAAATATGACCTAAAATGTAAACACAGCTGATCATAACTGGGGATAGATAGATTTTTGAGATTTTTTTTTGAGATTTTTTAACAACTATTTCTCTTAAACTATTGACTTTTGGGAAAAGTTGTAGAACAAAAGTTATTCATTATTGTGTGTACTTTAACACCCTTTCGGATTAGTACCCCCTTTCTGACTAACCTTGTATATGTGTATCTTGTACTTTTTGAAGTGGATTAATTTGCTGAGATCCACACTGAAAAAATTAGAACTATGCGACCTAAATTACTATTTACACTGTGCCTAATTTTGTACTGAAGCACGGCCCACCTGCGTAATGTCAGCGCTACTCGTAAATAGATCAATTTCATAGAAACTGCGCCTACTAGCTAAATGGATGGTAACTAAGTAATGGGGTTAATAAAACGCACAGTAAATTAAAGCCGCTGTAAGGCGTGTCGTATGGGCGTGCCTGACAGCCCTACCCTTGTGGTGAAAGTACTCTGAAATTGTCATAATGGCCTATATTAAATGAAATAAAAAATCGTAATGAAATTCAATAACTGTGTTTCAAAAGATGGGTTTTCTCAGTGACTCCAAAAGTGGTTGAATGCTTGTTATAATATCATTATCATCATCTCTCGACCTTATCCTGGGACCTAATTCTCCTAAAATAAATTGTTGCAATTCGACAGCTTTTGAAATTGAGAACAGTCTGAATGAACGGTTCGGCCTGGGTTCGGTTGTGATTTATCAAGATTTATTTTAGGAGAATTAAGCCCCTGCTCTAGGTGGGGTCGGCACAACATGTATTCCTCTTCCATTCTCCTCTATCAACTCTTATCTCAGTACTTACTTTTTTCTTACCCGTATTATCTTTCACACAATCCATCCATATTTTCTTCGGCCTACTTCTACTTGTATATCCATTCACAGTCAAATTTTAACACTGTTCTAGTAACATGACTTTCTTCCCTCCGCATATTATGTCCATACCACGCTACGAGTAATCTACTGTTAATATGTTAGCTATTGTTAATATGCACTGCACAACACTAGTTTCCACATTCAGCATATCGTCAGTGAAGTTTCTAACAGTGCGCAAGTCATTTTGTGACAAAAACAGATAACACTGCGAAAGCCACAATATTACTTGAAATGAAAAAGATTAAGTATTAGGATTTTCAAAGGTTTATTAAATTATCAGAATTTAGAATTTGTAATGATAATTAAAAACAATATTGCGTTCAGCGTAGGTTACGCTCGTTTTAAATAGTTTTTTCACTGTCTTGTAAAGTCGCCATTTTTGACTTCCGAACTGCTAGAACTTCACTGACGTTATCGGCATTGCCCAGTAACTGGGTTGCGGAGGTCTGATGGTAGTCGCTCCGTGTAAAATACTGGTATACAGCCGCATCTGATTAGACTGGAAGTTGACCCCAACATAGTTGGGAAAAGGCTAGGGGAAGATGAAAATCAGTTTCCACATTGTACTGTGGTGAAGATGATGAAATTATTGTTCTACGATAAGTCGTTTAAAGACTGCAGGGTTACCTTCCCGGGATCATTTTACTGAAGCAGGTAGCTATTTCTTTTCTGTGAGAGCTATTACTTAACGAACTGATGATGCATTAGAATAATATCTGCAAATCGCAGACAGAAAGTCACTTAGAGCACTAGGGCTTATTTAGCGAAGACTATACGATTTAGGCAGGCAACATTATGTCTCAGTGTTACAAACGTTTATTCAAAAATGTATTAGGTTCGATTATACCAACGTCAGAAAAAGTTTATTTGTAGAATATTGACAGATTGTCTTTATGGAACTTGTCAAAACTTCAAAGTTCCACAGATAAAACATATCCGAAGTTGGTAAAATAAGCCGTTAGAATTTTAGGTAAACTGTTGCTTTAAACAAATAATAATTAATACTAGTAAACACCGGCTTAAGAATGCCCTGACTGTATTTAAAACAAACCTATTTAACAACTCTTGCTTAAACAAACATTTGAGCAATGTGAAACGTTTCCTCAGCTCCTCTTAAAAGGAGTTTTTCACGTAGACTAAGGTAGCCACCACAGGTTTTCTTTCACACATAACGCGTCCGTAATTTAATTAAAACTGGCGCTCACAGGTAATATAATGCTCGTCTCATTAAAAAAGAACAAACGGCTCGTCGCCGAAGTTTAAACTGCTATATATTGCCGTAGGAAGCGGAAGGAGGAGGAAGGAGGGACAAGGAGGAATAGGGGAGTGCGTGTAATCGGATTTCTGGTAACAAAAGCGACTTTTTTGTAAAAAGATAAAGGGTTGTGCACTGCATGAATTGTATTTTTTGGGTTCTGTATCGAAATGGTACAAAGGAACCTTTAAGGTGCGACTTCGTTAGTCCGTTCGTCTATCTGTTACAGCTGCGGAACTATTATAACTGTTATATAGCGACTTGTTGGAATAGTTTTAAATAATGCTTGTCCATCTACAGGGTTATGGGAAAAACACTAACAACCTCTTAAGACGTTATTGTACTCATCATTATGAACAACTTTCACAATGGGATCAACCTGAAATGACCCCTTAAGAGGTTGTTAGTGTTTTACCAATAACCCTGTATATTGCAAATGAAAGAATTGAAAACATATTTTTTATTTCATTGCAATGTGGACCGAAGTGGGGTGTTGAAATTATAAAATGGGGTTACTAGTCTAGGTCAAATATGGTATCATATGAAAGGGATTGATTTGCACATAATCAATATATTTTTATTTTCATTTATGCTGCATAATAATTGGCTTATTCGATGAAAAATGCCTGTAAAAATACCGTAGCTCTGATGTTCGCAAAGCAAAACATCTTGAATAAATCGAATTGATAGAGGTTTATGTAAATATTACAGGAAAAATAAAACGATGTTAGTAACTAGAACAGTTTTTTTTAAATCAGACTAAATTACTTTTTACACGTTTACTTCCATAAGGAACTCTTGGTGCGCGAGTTCTTCTCGCACTTGGCCGGTTTTTAAGTTGTAATGTATTGCCGGAAGAATCCAGAGCAGGAAGGGAGCAAGGGAGTGTGTCTCATCGGGTTTCCAGAACGAAACCTATTTTTTGAATGGTTTTTGCTGATATTCTTACAAAGGGCAACTCGTGTTGCGTTTTTCCGAGGATGCGTTCTCGAATATATAAAAATCGCTGCACTTATTTCGACTGGAAGATACCCAGGGAAAGACTAGTTAGATGGGATGGATTTGAAAAGAATTGCTAGCGAGTTTCATTTTCCCATTGCGACTTTAAGGTTTCATAACGTTTCTTTTTTAGATCCTTATGTTTATCCTTCAAACACAATCTCTGAGGTTGCCTCTTCAGAAACCTAGGAGCTAAGAGGATATTTACTTAGATGAAGATCTTATGAATGCTTTATCAGTAACCAACGATCCATATTTTGTAGTGTTACCAGTGACAACAGCCAACAAGTTTATCATTTTTTATTTTATAAGTGGTAATTTAGCCTACCGAGTTTGAATACTGGGCTATTGGCCACGTTTTAATATTTTTTTTTGTTTAATTTTGTGCGTTGAATTTACGTAAAACAACCTTTCCTTCTTTCTTATATGCTTCACCGTTCTGATCTTTCTTGGACACACGACAACCGGCCTATTGTCGTCATCTGGCGGGTGTATAGTAATAAATTATATTCAACTAAAAAAGCAGTAGTTTATCTTACCATGCGCGGGCGCATTTGTGTGGTGGCGTTTGGGCGAGCCGCCCGGTGGAGCGGGCTGCATGGCGCGCGCTAGCGGACCGTCCCCGCACCGACCGCCACCCTCCGGCTCATGGCTGTAACAATGAAGAATATAGGTTAGAAACGGCTTCATAATAAAAGATAGAACAACACACAAGTTGCTGCATTTGTTTGGACTGGAAGATTCCAATATTATTAAAGGGGAAAGGCTAGTAAAAAGAGGACAATGCTGGTGTAATTTAAAACTGAAATATTTTAGATTATTTGTAATTTTACAAAAAAAAGAGGTTCTTTTGAACCAATTGCACAAGATTTACAA
This sequence comes from Amphipyra tragopoginis, assembly GCA_905220435.1. Taxonomy (NCBI): domain Eukaryota; kingdom Metazoa; phylum Arthropoda; class Insecta; order Lepidoptera; family Noctuidae; genus Amphipyra; species Amphipyra tragopoginis. The sequence continues at coordinate 13,042,401 of HG992011.1, forward strand.
TCATTGCAATGCTACCAGCAAGTATGACAGGAATCGCATAATAAAAGTTTGTAATGAAAGCAGTTAGGTACACTTTGCAAATGTCTGTTTTCTTTTTTATTTAAAACTAAGTTTACATTAAGATGTACAATGGATTATAGTCGATGCGTAAGCGATGCGCTTCCTTAGTGCACAGAGTTCGAGGCAGCTCCAATCGCGTACTGATGATGACAGCCGACAGGCTTACTGCTTCTACATCAAACGTTGTAGTGATTTGCACGTCACCTACAGACGTCGGTAGTTTATTGTTACTTAATAAATCTATATATATAAAAATGAATTGCTGTTCGTTAGTCTCGCTAATACTCGAGAACGGCTGGACCGATTTGGCTAATTTTGGTTTTGAAATATTTGTGGAAGTCCAGGGTAGGTTGAAGTGGTGAGAAAATATGGAAAGTTGCGAGTAAAATAGTAAAAGCAGCAATTTTATTTTCCCATACAAACTGTTCCTAGCTGTGAAACATTTGATGTTCGTACCGTCAGTACGGTAAACTCGGGTCCCCTCAAATTAAAGCACGTATTTTATGGGTTTCGAATCGACAACACATATCCACAATATTCGGATTATCGCGTATTTAGATTAGATTTTAAAAATGCAAATTAGGGTCACACTTATTTTCTCTAAGTGGCACTGCAACGCATGCCGGGTACAGCTAGTAAATAATAATAATGGATGCCTCAGTCCATCCATTTATACATCTGATACACCTGACTGTTAGTCGCTTTCTACAGTTCTACTACTACTACTACTACTACAAACTCACCATGAATCACTTGGTTTAATAAAAATAATATTTCTGTTCTTAGCCGAGTTATACGGCGTTCATTTATTTTCACAAACATATAAAATTAATTCTCCGTGTAAAAATCTCCGTGTTTCACAGTCCATTAACTCTACAAACGTTACGGAGAGCTCTGTGCTTGGTACACACATTTATTATTCATGAATATTATCACACACATCTACAAGCATGCAGTTTACTTTCTTCGCTTTTTTGACACTGTACGTAATTTGAAGCTATTTTAGGATTTAACGGTAGTGTGCACGCTTCTAACAAAACTTTTGGGAGAAAAGAGGATAACTGACAGATGCGGGCCCCTTACAACATCACCTAACACTCGTTACAGATTATAAAAGTAGCATGATGACACAAAGTATTTCATGAGTACTCAATTAGGATTACTTTTATTTTATACGGCAACAGGTTAATGGAGACTTCCTCGTTTTTGTGGGACTGAAGCGGGAATTTTGTGACAAAATGGCTACTATTTTTGAATTTTACAGTTTACAGTTGCCAATCTCAACGGAAACCAGGCAATCAACAAATAAAAAAAAACTTTTTATATTCTTTCGTGTCTGTAATGGTTATGGCCCAAAACTGTCGATGTCCGATGACAAGGACTTATGGAAATGTGCACATTTGAACGGTTAGCGTAGTCGAAGGTTTAGTTATATCTCTCCACTTAAATAAATATTATTATTCTTAACAGTCTGTAGTAGCCCATAACTATAAGTCGCGCGGAGAAGGTTTGCCGATGGTTTCATGACGTCACGCGTCGATGGTCGGTACGATTCAGACGAGCGCGGGTAGTGGTCGGTGAAGTGGGAGGCGCAGTCATCGGCAAACCTTCTGCGCGCGACTAGTAGATAGGCTTCCAAAGACCGTTACAATCTTGTTAATCGAATAAACGGCCAAGCAGGGTAAATGACAAAATCACAACTTTGGCAAGCGATAGTAATTAAGACATGTATCTCTTGTAAACAATATTCAGATACACGTTGTAAACGGTTTCTAAAACACCACGTACATACATTTTTCTAGAAACGATATTCCGCAACAATTCCCATCAAAAACTGTCAGTCGCTTTATCCATAAGGGTGCCTTTCCATCAGAGATGTGCTATGTAGCTATGCTGCGAGAATGTAACAGTTAAGCTACGAAACTATGTGACCGTTTCCACTGATGCTAAGCTATGTAGCGGAGCGAGGAAGATGCGCAGCTCGAGCTATGCGACGTATCGACAATAGGGAAGGTACGGGGAGCGGCGGCGCGATGCTCTACACATAGTAACACCACTCGCGACCATCCATAGCACGCATCCATAGCTCGCATCTATAGCACACATCCACATCACTCATCCTTCCAAATAAAAAACGTAGCTTAGCTGAATCAGTTTCCACCAGTGCTATGCTATGTGGACCAATGAATATGATTGGTGGATATCAAACGCATTCATAGCAACGTTGCATACCACATCTTTGGTGGAAAGGCACCCTAACATGTATGAATGTTTCAGAAACACGTAGATACTTGTTTCTGACCCTGATTAGATTAGTCAGTTGTCGAATGATTCGGTAAGCTATCTCTTTCTCTCTCGTTACGAGAATCGTAGACGGAACGAGATAACAAACCGAATCAATCGACAACTGCTTATCGAAAAGGTTCTGAATCGGGGAGCAGACTCAGTATTTATTGAACAAAATGTTTTCAAATGAATGGCTTTAAGTACAATTACGCATACATTTCTACTGTGAATTTATCATCTTTACGAATATAGATAAATCACTAATAAAGCTCAGTTCTTTGAAGATATTCATGAAAAGTCATTCTGAACAAATATTCCAACAAGGGAAGCAACTTTTTTCTTCTTTGTGAGGGCTTCACGCAAAAAACTACTAAACGAATTTTAACGACAGGTCTGTTGATACTATTTTTAAGACTTCGGCGGCCAAAGGGCTACCAAAAAGAATGGAAAGGAGCAACGTTATGTTATTTATGTAAAGGCAAGAAAAAATAGAAACACACCAAAAAACTAAAATGGTTATTTTTATTTTGATATTTTGGATAAAATAATCGAATGCGTGAGCCCTGACGTTTCTCTAAAAAACGTTACCATACAAAGAATATCAAATATTTTTAAAAACGGAACATAGTCGCTTCCCGCTGTCTGTTTGTCCCTATGTATGCTTAGATCTTTAAAACTACGCAACGGATTTTGATGCGGTTTTTTTAATAGATAGAGTGATTCAAGAGAAAAGTTTATATGTATAATACATGTAGGAACGGAACGTTATGACAGATGAGTGGAATGAAACGTAAAGATGAATGATAGATCTGAAGCATGATGAATGAAAGAGATGAAAATATTTTACAGGCTTAGAGTGAAAGAGATAGAAAGTTAATGTTAAAAGTATGAAAGGAAAGGGAGACTGGAGTAGGACGCGAAAGACGAAGGACGTTACAGAAGAAGTTAAGAAAAACAAAACTCAAGAATTTAACAGGAATCGGTGTTTTAATTTGGCCCGTATCGAACAATTCCCACATACATGTATATTATAGTAGAGAAAAACGCGGAATATGTGATAAACGACATCCACGCGGGCGAAACCGCTGGCGACCTCTAGTATAATACACATATGTCACGGTTTTTGATGAAGTCGTTTACGTTTCTTCGATAGCAGTCTCCTTACGGCTACAGTTTACGAAATGATCACTATTACAGAACCCATCTTTCGTTGAACAGAATATAGTTACTCTCATATTATTCTAGAAAGTCATACGTTAAGTAGGAAGTTGCTTGAACTTTACAATAAAATATAAATTAAAAAAAAACTTGAGAGTTGATGCGCACGAGCGCTATTTCAACGAGCGTAAAATAGTGTTATAGAGGAGCAAATAGGTAGCTATGTGTTCTGAAAGCGCTTTTTAAAGCGGCTAGTCATTTGTTATCTTTTTAACGGACGTTGGAAAAGCGTACAAGCGAGTTCTTAATTGAAATTGTGTAGTTTACAAAAGTTGATACATCCATAATACTGGCCACCACTAAAGTAAGGGCGTATCCATAAAGGAAACAGGTTACCAGCGCCGACCTACCAGCGCTTATCGCTTACCAGCCGGGCTGGTTGTAAAAACAAAAATACGCGTTATTCCCTTGCAAATACAGCAACAAATGACTGTCTACCAGCGCTGATCGGAGCAGGTCGGAACTTGTCGGCGACTTTCAGAGCTTGTCGGCGCTGGTTCGCCACACAGTATAGAGACTACCTGCGCCGACTAACTGCGCGGACCAGGGGGCCTGCTTCCTAAGTCCGTCAACGAAGTTAGTCGCCCGTCCGAAAGTAGCCCAAAACGTAGGAGTGAATAAAACAAGTGTCAAGTTCAACTTTTCGGACGGGCAAAAACACATCGGTAGTAGGGACAACTGTCAAATCATGGTGTCATTCATTCTTAGTTCGGGCCCCGAAATAATCGTATGTCCGTAGGTGATGAGGAGTAAGAAACGCTCGTAACTAAGGCCGAAACCACGGACTACTTCGTGCTTAGGGAGTAGACCGGCACCGACAAGCGCTGGCAGATCGGCGCCGGCAACCCGCTTTCTACGTGTACCTACCGTATAAGTACCTACGCACTAAGACTGGCCACATTTTCCTTTAAAAAGTTACGAAACATTTTCTTAAAGTTGCAAGCACGGCGGAAAACAGTATCTACCTTCATAAGCCTAAGCAAAATCAGCCCATTGTAGTCCCACTGCTGGGCACGGGCCTTTTCTCAGAATGAGCAGGGTTCACCATCACGCTGGCCTGGTCCACCATGTTGGTGGACTACACACACACCATGGATAACTTCATGGAGCCCTCTCCGGGGTGAGCAGGTTTCTTCACCATTAACGCAAATGAAAACCCTTCACCGTTAATGCAAATGATAATCAAATTCAGATCAGCACCCGAATTACGTACCGGTAAAACCGGCCATCATTGCCCTTAGCGGATATCTTTGCCCTAACACGAAAAATAACTGAAATCTTGAATTGCAAATAAACTTATATAGCTGACTACATTTTTTAACCTTTGGGGTAAACTTGAATGTTTTTCTGACAAAATGAAATGTTCGTTACGTTGCTAAGTTCACCCAGCTGCCCGCCAGACATGTTGAAAAGTAGAACAAGTGTGAGGTGGTGCCAAAATCTTGTTTTACGTTTTTATACACGGTCAGCGTACGACATCTCTCAGGCAAGTTATTTCAAAACTAGAGTTATGATAAGTATCACGCTTCATATCTATACTACGCGCATATCTATGCTAGTTTGAGACCTTTATAACATAAAAACTTCAAGATAATGGAGTGGGCAATGATTCCCGAACTTCCTTGAACATAGGAGTGACAACATTGCCCACTGCAAAAATAGTGTTAGGGTTGGTAACCATAATTAAAATAATATTTTTTTAAATATTTAAATTTATTTATTGGAAAGCGGTTGTCATGTATTGGGCATGTAATGCAGAGGAATGAGAAACATGTTACGGGGAAAGTTCTAATATTTCAAAAGATTATTATTTATCACATTATGTGGCATCAACCCTAACCCACCGTTTTAGTTTGTATGAAAAAGTAGCTGGTGTGTAGTGTAACATTGCCCACAGCAATAAAATAAATAAAAGCAATGTTTTTGACACATTGATCACGAAAGATGGCAACGTTGCATAATTCATTATAACATACCTTATTGCTAAAGCCATAGAACTGATAGTTTCAGAGAAATTAAGGTTGAGCAATGTTGGACGGTTGTGCGTATAGTTTTGCCCGGCTATTTAAGCGTCTTTTTCTAAGATTCTGTTAAAGCTAGAAGCACCACATTTTGTAATTTAAAGCCTTAAATAGTAATTGCTACCATGGTTAACTTTATTACGCGTTTTGGTGAATAGTTTTTGCAAAATCTCAAAAATAATTAAAATTGCGGGCAATGATGCCCGGTTTCACGGTATCATATTTCAATAGTTTTCATTTTGACAATACAACAATAATCATTACGTGGTACGGTCAGCAACAAAAGTAGCTGAACATTAGAGTTTTTAAACTTGGCATTAATTAGAAAACTAATTGTTTTAAAACAAAAACTTTAATAGATACCTAGAGCTGCTAGATATAGCTCTAAGTATGTCTTAAAGTTTTTGTTTCCTATCAATTAGTTATCTAATTAATGCAAAGTTTAAAAACTCAAATGTTCAGCTACTTTTGTTGCTAACCGTACATAGTTGTGGAGAAGTCGGATTGTTAATACATACCTACGTTGCTATGGAAATTGTTGACCTGTCAAAATTATAGCCATAGCGATTACGAGTGTGTTGCGCAATTTGTATGCAGATCAGAACCAACATAAAAAAAAGAAAAAAGGAAACGCCTCTATTGTTTCAATTAGAACAAGGAAATGCCGACCTTCACCCAAACTATAGCAAGAAAATATCCATAACACAATACCTAATAGTTCCAGCTATACAAAATTGGTCAGGCTTTGGTCAAGGGTTTTACAAAAGGCGTCAATGTTCCGACACGGTCGCCAGTGTAGCTAATGGCACGAAAACGTGTACTTGGAAAATATTTCGTACCTTTGTACACACGGCTACACTTCAAGCTATGCAAAACCAGTACAAGCTGACCGTTACTTCTGCGAAAAGATTATACAAAGCGAAGCCAAGATAAACTGGTTTTGTATAGCTTGATGTGTAGCCGTGTGTACACAAACACGGTTACATATCAAGTTATACAGTATGTAAAATAACTGAGGGCGTGGTTAAACCCATCTACATCATTAATGGATTTCAATAAAAATAAGCAAAAAAAGAAAAACATAAAAAAAAACCGGCCAAGTGCGAGTCGGACTCGCGCACGAAGGATTCCGTACCATCCTAACTATTCTAACTAATATTATAAATGCGAAAGTAAGTTTGTTTGTTTGTTACGTTTTCACGCCTAAAGCACTGAACCGATCATCCTAAAATTTTGCATATTTTGTCAGGTGTACAGAAATGGACATAGGGTACCTTTCATCCCCAAAAAAAGTTCTGTTCGCGAGGAAAACAACAATAACGTTCATAGATGGCGCCACGCGTCTTTCGAATCATGACTGAATTATATTATCCCGAGAAATACGGAATACGCAATAAACGACATCCACGACCTCTAGTAAATATACCCTACAAATCAATACTCAACCTATAACAAAAAAGCAACCTAAATAAAAACAAATATAGGTAAACGAACGTACGATTCTCCACGGAAACAACCAACTTCCTTTAAGTAGAGTAACTCGTAACACAATGTTGTTTTATTTCGTTCAGAATCACCACATAAGAGGATTACGTTGTACGTTTGTAATGGTGGGAGGAAACATGCTGCGTGAGGGAAAGACGCACGTCTCACATAGTTGTTTTAATAAAAGAAGGAAAGAGGATTATGGTTACCGCAGACACGGTACTTTAAAACCCAGTTTCACCATACAATGTTAGTTGTTAATGTTCCGTTAAGCTGTCAATGTCAATTTCAATGTACTGTTAAACAGTCTGTTAAAATGTTTAACAGGACATTAATAACTAACAGAGTATGGTGAAATTGGGTCTAAGCATCGGGGATCGATGACTTTGCAACTACATCGATGTTGAATCGCGTGTTGGCGATCCTGTGCGTTCGATTGGGCACTGGGCGATGTTCCGAAAATTTGAGGCATTCGTATGTGTGCAGAGTGAAGTGTTCAGTCGCTGCATCCTGCGATCGGGAAGCTATTAAATCGCCGAAGCTACATGTATCGTGTCTGAGCTGGCCCTTAGGTAAACCAAAGAGGATAGAAATAATTAAACCTCTAGATTGAGACTGTTCACCTATGACCGCTAAAGAGGTGACAACAGGACGTCGAAAATGATTGATTTGTTAGTTTGATAACCTAAGATCCAATTTCACCATACAATGTTAGTTGTTAATGTTCTGTTAAGCAGTCAATGTCAATTTCAATGTACTGTTAAACAGTCTGTTAAAATGTTTAACAAGACATTAACAACTAACATTGTATGGTGAAATTGGGTCTTTAGCTCTTGAAAATAAGGTACAATTCTATACAAAACGTGGCAAAATTATATTTTTAGGGCGGTCGACATTCATAGCATAAGTATAATCAGCCCATTACTGTCCCATTGCTGGGTACGGGCCCCTTCTGAGAATGAGAAGTGTTTAGTTTAGACCTTATTCCATCAAGCTGGCTTGGTGCGGGTTGGTGGACTAGGCCAAGCTTACAACCGCCAGGCTATCACTGTACATATTTACAGCGATTATGCACTGCATCCGATCCGAATCCTTGAAAATACGAATCTAGAGTCTAAAAACTCGGACCGAATTCGGATATCGCTTACGCACTTATCCGATCTCTGATCCAAATTCAAATAATTCAGGGGCCATCTTTGGCATATCCATTTCTCGTCCGATTTGAATCCGAGGTAATGCGAAAGCGTTCATACAAACAGTACCTACTAAGGCTACTTCGGTCCGTCAATATTTCTTCCGAATTGGAAACTCACGGATCACGGAGAGAAATCGGATGACGGAAGTCGGATCCAGTGCGTAAACTATCATACAAATAGTTCTATGACTACTTCGGAACGTATTTTCTCGGATTCGGATCAGATGCAGTGCATAACCGCTCTTATGAAAATGCTCAATTTCTAATTACAACTTAAGCCAAATGAACTTTGAACTTGAGTAGGTATCTTACGCAGACAACACTATTTTCTTCCGTATTACCTAATGGTAAATATGTTACTACAAAACACATACAACTATTCAATTACAAGAACTACTACTTACTAATTAATCAAACCATGCAATTCCACTCAAAGACCTTCTAATCAATCGCTGTGTCTAATTGACTATTACCTATTATTACCTAGTAATCCTGGTCTCTAATAAAGCTGGGATAGCTACGGTATAATTAAGTTGCATAGTATGCTACAATAGAACGCAATAGTAGTAAAACCGTGTCTTATATACGAAGACAGATTATTAGAAAAACTTCTTTCAGTCATAATTCTGACTTTTGTACGAATATCCCTACTATCCTAATCCTAACTAATATTACAAATGCGAAAGTAAGTTTGTTTGTTACATTTTCACGCCTAAACCACTGAACCATTCATCCTGAAATTTTGCGTATACGTTGTCAGGTGTACAGAAACGGACATAGGGTACCTTTCATCCCGAAAAAAAGTATTGTTCCCGAGGAAAACAACAATTATGATAATAGATGGCGCCACGTGTATTTCGAATAATGATTGCATTATTATTATAGAAGCTTTAGTAGTGTGTTAAGTTTTTTTTTATTATTATAAATTGACGCAAGCAAAGCCGCGGGCAAAAGCTAGTAGGTAATATTAGAAATGCGAAAGTAACTCTGTCTGTCTGTGACGCTTTCACGCCTAAACCGCTGAACCGATTTTGATGAAACTAGGTACAGAGATAGTCTGGAACTTGGAGAAGGACATAGGCTACTTTTGTCCTGAAAAATACGGAATACGAGATAAACGACATCCACAAGGGCGAGGCCGCGACAGACCTCCAGTTACAAATAAAACGACTTTTACCAGAACCTTGTAATGAAATTACTAACTTTTGCCAGTTTTTGCTAAAACCATCAATTAATTAAATGAACTCAATCACTGTTGGCGTCTCTATTTGCTTTCATCCAACCAGAAAGCCTGAAATGTTCTCAAACCTTTGGGAATTGTGGAAAAGTTCAACTGAAACGCTATTCAATCATTCAAGTAGTTTCATTTCACTTCAATTTCGATCAAAGGGTTCAATCCAACCCCTCGATTGGTTTGAATCAAATTGACCGCAAGCTATCCGAGCCCTTTAATAAACCAAGAGTGGACTAGCTATAGTTACTAAGTAAGAAAATACAGAATGCCCACTTTCAACTACGCACGATAAAAACCTCACTTACAAAAAGCCGCTCTTGTCAAAACGCTGAAGTCACAACGTTAAGTAAGATTTTCAGTTTAGTAATTCATTATTTAATAATGTAATTATAATTTAATTGTGTATAATTTTAATTTCATAATGTCGTCCAATTTAATAACAATTTAATTTCATTTGAATTTAGTTTAATCAGACCTACGATATTTATTTTATTTTTCTCTGTTAATTTTTATCACGTCATCTCAATACTATTATTACCAGTTTTGTTACATTGTGCAATTATTTTATTGTGATTTTGAATGGTTGTATTGTTTTAGTACAATTTGACGAAATGTATTGTTTTTATTTTATTTTATAATCTAATCTTATTTATTGTGTAACAAATTATTTTTTTGCTAATATTTTAACTACTTATTTAAAAATTTAACGAACAGTTGATCACCTTTTAATGAGAATGATGTGCATGCCTATAAGTGATGTATTTACACAGAATCGAAGACTTGTGTTACCTACCTATTGTTTTGTTATTACCTTTGTAAATAATTATGTCGTGTGCCTTGTTTAAATAAATAAATTAAAAAAATTAACACGTTCAGTGCCGGATGTTCTCCAGGACGGCACCCTGTAGTCGCATTCGCCATGCCGGGTGCCCTCGTGGAGGGCTCATTTTAATGTAGGTTTTTCTTGGAAAATGCACCGTCATGAAAGAAGCAAAAACCTATTTTACGACGTAGTAGCGTATTTTTACGGTTTTTAACCTAATGCCAGGAACCCTGACCCTCCCCGAGGGTTTACTCCTAGCGCAAACGTAATGCCGTGGACCCTCCTGGAAGGTCCACTAGCAATATTAGCGGGATGGCATATGAGCTCTATGAAAAGTGTGGTGGACTCGAATGTGTTAATAATTAATAATGCATAGGTACTGACTACCTATAAACCGTTAATTGAGAATGATATCAGAGCAAACGGTAGCGAAACTATGAATAAAATCCGAATAATATATTGTTGATTCATCGATAAAGTATTTTATTGTTCTAATCAATTGACTCCTAAGAATTTCAATGATAGATAAGCAGGTGATAAGTGATCGAATCTATGATTTTATATTCCCGGATCAACATTCAGTGCTTAGAATTAGATAACAGATTCTTAGAATAGTTTTGATAATAAGTTAGATGTAAGCAGGCCTATATTTAGCAGTGATACCCTTACTCATGAATGTTGGTAACTAAAATGGCTTTAAAGTCTACTGCCATCTCTATTCATTGGCATACAAATGACAAGGACAGGTATAATTTAATCAGTGTTTAAAAATGACAATCTTTTTTAAGTAAGGGGGTGAATGGTTATAGGATCAAGCAGAAGAATTGACGAGGGAAAATGGGAGAAAGAAAAAGGGAAGCTTCCGGAAGAGAGAAAGAGGTTAGATCATGTAAGAATGCGATTAGCGCTGGATAGAGTTAAGTGGCACAAGCAAAGAGTGGCTATACTGGTCAGTGTAGTGAGTAATAGACTTCCAAGTCTATCTGGAGTGGATGATGAGGATATCCACGATTACGATAAGCAGGATTTCTACGAACCTGCTTCAAGAACGTGCCTACTATCTAAATTTTCACTGACTGACTGACAGACAATGCACAGCATAAACCGGTAGGTCTAGAAGCTCGAAATTTTGCATAGAACTTCTTTATATAACGTAGATAAGCAATAATGCAATAATTTTTTGCAATATTTTTTTGAAATTCATCCCATAATTGGGTTCAATAGGAGATGAAAGTTTGTTTGGAATTTCGGCATTTTTAGATCCCAACACGGCTAGTATTTATATGAAAATAAAACAAAATACCGTTCTAAATACTCCAACTGACATTTTTATACCAGTTCCAAGTATTAACGAACAGTCTGGTCACCTTCAAAAGTTAACTAACACTGTTAAGGAAGATCTACGGAACACAAATTACGGTCAGGTTGACCTTACGCGTCAGTCACCTGCTACGCTTTTTGTTACCTTTAAATTAGTAACAAAACCGCAAAGGAATTGATAAATTAGTTGTTTTTTGTTTATAATAAGAAACATCAGCGGTTGCTACAGAGATAATGAAAAGATTCTTCTGTGGTGGTGGCGATCACAAATTCGATTGCAAAAAGTGGAGATAATCGCATTCTCGAGTTAACGGGTTACTTCTAGGCACTATCGTCGACCGTATATTCACTTATCATTAGATGATAATAGTGGTCAAACGTAAGGCTATAATTAATAAAAAATAAAATGTTTCCTTTACGAATGTTCATAGAGGTCTACTAGAAGGCTCCATATTCATCAGACGACGATTACGGATTTATATAATGATGAAAATGAGCTTATGCTGAAACACACGCTTACAAAAACAACAACTAAATACAAACAATAAACAAAAGAATTAGAATCACAATAAAACCTAACAAGAATCGTGGTAAAACACGGAAAAATATGGCTAGAAATAATTCCTGTGTTCAATTTAAAATCTAAAGCTAAGCCGAGCTTAAAATACAGACTACCTTTGCCAAGAGAAATACGAGGTTCAAGGAAAATGGAGACGAGTTAAGCTGAGGATAAAAGTTAATATAATAAAAACAGGAATGAGTTATCATAAAGCAGAAGCCGAAGTTAAAGGAAAACATATTGAAGGAGATGATTTTCACTTTACGAAAGTTTTAGTAGTTCCTAAGCAAAGAGAAATTGGTTTTGCTTAACCCACAGAACTTATAATAAGAGAATAGAAATGGTATCAATTGTTTTTCCTTCTGGAACCGATGTCGCCGCTTTTTTCCCTCTAACTCATACATAGAAAAAACTAGAACCATACCTACGCAATTACGCACACAATTACATGTACATTTACTACTAACAATGATGAACCTTAAGACTAAGAAAGAGCGTTGAATAAACACGTACCGCATATTATACTCACACATATACAATTATTTTACATTTACGCTAGTACTTGACGCAAGATAAAATGTTATCGATTGTTACAATTTACAGATGCAGTCGCTATGGGATTTCTAATATAAAAGGATTTATTTTATTTGGTGTGGATGGAAATTAGTCCAGTTGATACATGTAATTAGTGACGACTTACATGATAGTTCAATAGTATTAGAATGTGACACGTTTGGCTGTGTCTATGGAATTGCGTGTGTTGAAGAATGATGTAAGATGTGTGTATGTATGTGTATCTGTAGAGTGTGTTAAATGTCCTTTACGAAAATCAGTATTATAAGTTTCAATTGTACTGTGTATTATCTTGTACTGTGCGTTAATTTATTTTGTGTTCTTTGATGACATAATTATATTTTAAAAAAACTGGTTTTAGATATATTTTTTAAAATTATTTACATTTGTTTTTTAACCTTTACTTTCCCACTTCTGGGCAAAGGTCTCCCCCATAGCCTTCCACTCATCTCTATAAATTGCCTTCTCTGGCCAATCTCCCGTAAACGACTCTAAATCATCACGCCAGCGTTACCCAGGCCTCCCTCGGCGACGACGCCCGTCATCCGGCACCCACTGTTTATATTAAAAATAAAGCTATAGAAGTCTTGATTAACAAATCACATAATTATTTATAAAAATTGACAAAATACCTAGAGTTGCTTACTAAAAATAATGCTTTTATATCTATTTGCTGTTTTGGGTTGTAAAAAAATACTTATTACCCTGTGAAATGAAGGTATTTGTTTAAAAGTTGCCTTTATGATATTTTTGGCGTTGAATTTTTCTTAAGGTAATGTAGGCGGATATCTATAGAACGTGTTACATAATTCCGCTTAAAAAAGAAAATGTCACGCTTGGCAGGCGGGTTAGCGATCGCAATATGGTTGTTAAAGTATTCAGAGAACGCTGCTACCCATCCTCTAGTGAATCCCTTAGTCGCCTTTTACGATACCCACGGGAAGAGATGGGGTAGTGCTATTCTTTACGCCCGTTACCACACGGACGTAAAGAATAGAACAGTTTGGGCATCAATGTTTTTTAATATCATTGCAATTTTTTGACTTGACTTGTTGACTTTAAATTTGGATTAAAATAAACTATGAAATGAAATGACACCAAAAGCGGAATAAGAAAATAAAACAATATGATCACTGGAATTTTAACAGAGCAAAATTTGTCGACTACTGTGGATATGTCGATAACTGGGAAACACTGACATCACAGCACTAACTCGCGTCTGCCAACAGCGGCCGTACTATGGCATAGTTGTGGGTGAGAAAATATCGACTATTGTTTTAATCCATTGCGGCGTCTCAATCGTAGCTTACATTGTGTTCCGAACTTAAACAAGCAATGTATATCGAATCACTTGGTAATAACAACATTCGGTGCTGTTTTTAAATTTGTCCGCGAAATTGTTGTTTTTATTATTATTATGTTATTTTTTAAATTACTGTATTCACCAGTGAAATGTAATCCTTTTAGAAGCACAGTCACCCTTTCCTGAACAATTTCCACAGTTGGATACGCTACGATAACCCATTTTATTGAACAGTTGTCATGACGACGGTTCGTTTCAGACTGAGCCCGGTAAATCAAACATCTGGCTGTTTAGCCAGATAGGCGCCTCGCGCTTTTAGCTTAAGTAACATTTCTATGCCTCTTATTATAAGTTCTGTGGCTTAAGAGCAACACAAAATTGAGCACATAACACAAAACAATCTTCGATTATGGTGTGTTTTAGAACTTTGGGCTTTGTTTAAAGGAGCTTAAGATATAAAGCGTCTAGTAGATTTAATGTAGTCAAACAATATGATAAGACCCTTTCCATTGGGTAAACTACACTCAATTTTGATGCTTATACACTGTTCCAATCAACCACAACGAAATCTTGGCCTCCCAATATTCAGGACATGGGCATAGGAAGTTGTAATTATCGCAACACGGCTTTGTCCGGCGGCAGGGTTGAGGGTGACCATCCCCTCGCACCTCATCTCACCCCCGCACGCATCGATTGGCGGCTTTCGGGGCATGCAAATGCACAATGCCTCCTGCATTCAGAATAGGTACTGTGGGTAGTTAGACACGTTACGTTAGGGGTGGCGAATTTTCGAACAGAGTTCAAAATATTTTTAGGAAAATATTTTTAAGTCATCTTAAGCAGTTCTTTATTAAGAGCCTGTAACTACACTATAATGTTATTGAAATTATTTCTACTTAGTTGTGATTGTTTCGCACTACACTATAACTATGAGATTATTTTTTTCCCACAAACAATCTGTGAAAACGGTTTTGTGGGACCTTGCTCAGTTATGAGATTTCTGGTAATCGTTTTTTAATACAGATACTACTACCACAAAGTATTTGTACGTAAGGAAACATGAAAGATAATAATGAAATGGCAATCATTTTGTTGCCGCAAAAACACCACTCTACCATTCTTTTGTTTCTTCGATCAGTCCCATGACGATATTGTCTATCTCGTGTTTTAAATTGTTTGCCATCCCTAAGTTTGCATTACTGCTTTTTGTTGCATATGTCTGGATTTGTGGTTCATTTGCTTTTGTTAAGGTTTTGCTTGTCTAATCAGTGTTCTGCTAATCAATGTTTACCCGTACCGTTGAACCGTGGTGCAGTTTTAAATCAATTCTTTTAGTGTTGTTTGTTATCGTTGCAAGTGCTTTGCACGTGAGGTTTGTTAGTTAGAGTGTTATTTTATCAAGTTAGTTGTAAGTCTTTACAAGTGTTTGCTATCTTTGTAGAAGGTGATTACCTTTTTAAGCAGGGTCTGCTGCGACCATATTGTTGTTAGAAATAGCCCCAAATATATTTTTCTTACAGAATTGGGGCGTGGCCTAACTGATTATTGTGTTGTAATTCACTAAATATGTTTTGTTAGATTTTAGTCTCAACACCGGCTTTAGTTTCATAAGACAGGTTAGCCAATTTATAAACAAATATCGTAAGTATATTACTTTTCTTCTATACCTTCTGCTTTCTTAGCCTTTATAAACTCTACTTCGATGGTTTATTTGCTGATTTATAGAATCATAATCCTTGTGTTTTCTGAACCTTTAACCTTTTCCCTTTTCTAGTTGGAAAACCTTTTAGGAGTGAATACAAACACATTATTTAAGCTTCCTCAGTATTTACAAAGTTATCTGAATTGTCTCAATGGTTACTCGACCTTGGCTCTTCAAAACTTTGCATTTGCCTTCCTGTTAAGATCGAACCTGTCTTTTATCAGATGGTATGAATGTTTCACACTTTACATGTAAATTGATAAACTTTGTGACCGGTTTCTGATATGAATTAAGATATATTTGCGACAAATTGCATTTGTTACGAAGTGCTTTATCGTTATCATCTTATAAACTGACAAATGTCCACTGATGAACATTGGAGTAGCATCAAAAAACATTGACTTAGGTGGACTTGCGCAAAGGGCCAAAGTGATAGCCTAGGGCTAACCAAATCAATCCCTGTTACAGGCATACAAACTTCACTAGCCTAGGTTAACAAATACGTCTATATTGCGCTAATGAGCCTATTGTACTACTACAGTAAAATCTGTGTTCAATCGTTTTTAGGCCACATCTACAAAATAAACTAGATCTATAATTACAAATAAGAGCATTGATAGCACCTAATAGGTCTCTAGTCCATTCCATCTCTCTTTCTTCTTGCAGAAAAAGTTTAAAGGAATTGACAAAAACCATCAAAAAACTTCGTGATTTGAAAATGTCAGCACAGGACCGGGCGATGTGGCGATGCTTGGAGGCCTATGTCCAGCAGTGGACGTCTTTCGACTGTATGATGATGATGAAAAATGTCTGTCCCGTACGTTTCAAGACTATTTTATTACGATACTTACTACAAAGTGACTTTATTCGATAAGTGCATTCTTAAAGCATGTTATGCTATGTTAATTAAACAATAAACGGTCGGTTGCCAAGCTCTTCTGGTAAAAATTAAAGTGCCCCGCATATTTGGCAGGGGGCCCGCGCATGCGACGGTTGGCATCGATACGCGATGCAAATGATGCATTGTGTACGACTGGCATGTTTGCATTGCGTAAGTACCGTTACAGCTTTTGAGGTAGTTCTAAATTAATATCCACAAAAATATTTCGATCTACAGAAGTACTTTCCTGCTGGCGTTGTTCGAGATCATAGTCTGTGTTTTTAAGGTGATTGTGTTTTGTATTAATAGAGGTCGGCCCAAGAAAAGATGGATGGCTTGGGTGAAGGATGATATGGGTAAGAAAGGAGTGAGTACTGAGATGAGCGATAGAGGAGAATGTCAGAGGAATACACGTTGTGCCGACCCCGTCTAGTGTAGGATCAGGGCAGGGAGATGGTGTATTCTTCTCGTTCATAGGAACGGGGGATCCGCCGCGCACTCTACTGCGTTTTTCGCAGCGTACTATCATTAATACAACTACAGCTAAAATAAACGCTCTAATGCATAATCACAATAATGTTCGAATTGTTAAAGGCTCCTACACACAATGGCGCCGGTTTTGCCGCCGGCATTGCCGATCGGCTTGCCTGCGGGTATTTAACTAGGCCGCCGGGTCACCTATTGATTTACAGCCGCGCGGCAATAACGCGGCGGCAAAGCCGGCGGCATGTGTGTAGAAGTCATGTGGTACTTTCCGCATCACGCTCCGCGCTAAGCTCAGTGTCTCCATAAACGGGTTGTTAAATTTTACTTCAGCGAAATTGGATTAGGACTAGGTGGTATCGCTAAGAAGACCCTGTTACCCGTCTATCAGATATTTTTCTGAAGTATTCACTTTAAATGGAGAGCCTTCCCTAGAGACAAGATACCGTGGAATAGTGTTAGTTTTGTTTGACACATAACTGCTTTTCAGACCGGACCCCTTACTGAAATGTACCTATAAGCTCTATAAGCGGGCCTGCCAATATCATACAGTCACAGATAGCTAAAACAAATTAGGATGGATCTATGTATAAAGTAGTACTACGAGTAGTAACTAGTAGCACATATCAAGTAGTTGCTTGTAGTCGTAACATAAAAAAACAAACTATAAAACTGTAAGAACTCGATATGTTTACAAATAAACAAGTCATAATCATGGCGGGTGTTTTTTTTTTTTTTTTTTTCTATTGGACTGCAGTAGGTCGTCCTAGGGGACGGTTTCTACGTAACCGGGCAGTTATTGGCGAGACCTGAAGGGTCTCCAGCCAAATGGCGGGTGTAAACAGGTGCGCAATTAAGTAGGCCATCGAACATGTCCGAACAGGCCAGCGGGCTGACTCATCTATACCAATAAATAAAGATGAACAGAAAGACCACTCCATACATTTCCCGAAAACATACTGACGCGCACATAGTCAACGAACGACACAAAAACTTGGCCAATAGTTTATTAGTACATAGTATTCCAAACGTGTAATTTGTTAAAGGGTGGTATTGCACCAATTTTAGTTGCGAAATGTTGCTTCGGGAAATGATTCTTTGTAGACTGAAAAAGGCGTCAAAGAGCAATGCAGAATCACTGTAATTGCTAAAACAAACAATTGTGATTCTGCGATAGAAAGCTGAGAGTCACCTCAGCACGATATTGTATCATCACAAAATCGGTGGCTACCACCTCTATATCGCCAACTGAAAGCATGATTGTCGAATTCATTCCGGAATCCGCAGTTAAACGGACTTGACATCAATGATTCATAGATAAAATGTAGTGTGAAGTGAAAGACAAGTAACACGAGCTGCGATATCGAATTCTGATATTATTACACAAGCCGTCGGCTCACCTGATGGAAAATGGTTACTGCCGCTACACCTACAATACCAAGAATTGCTGATCCGTTGCCAACTTTAGAGATAAATAATGGAACCAGGCGTTACTTTACGGAAATCCATGACATACAAATACCTATGCAAATACAATATCCAGCATATACCTATATAATACAATAGCAGCTAGATATTGTATTTGCATATTTGTAAACCTTAGAGACAAAATTGGAAAACCTCGTGAGCAGTAACTTCTTCGGCACTTACACCCGTCAAACCGGAACGAAGCAATGCTGCTTAGCGGCAGAAATAGATATGGTTGTAGTAACTTCCCCGTACGAACTCTTTTACAAGGAGCTCTAATCGGTTCTGATGTTACAAAATAAATGGAAATGGTACTTCTGATCCTTATCTGCCTTGCGACTTTATTGCACAAGATTGTGCTATTGAACCCTATGATGTAGGCAGTAGAGTCGATAACACTAAAGTCATTGACCACTGTCAATCAACAGTTTTATTACGATTAATTGAAAGGAAATGTTTTATTGACAATAAATCATATTCATTATATCCGTGTGTTAAGTTTTATGTCAGGAAATTAGCTGGTACTGTTAGGTTTATAGGACATGATTTGAATTCAATTTATACTAACTGTACTGTAATAAATCAATCAGGGTTCAATTCTTCTAACAGAAGCGTTGGTCAATCGCAAACTCGCAACCGAACGGAAGCCGAACCGATAATTTTGATAGTTTTCGTTTAACCCTTTACACCCGCCCCATTGCCGATTAAGACACGGCGGGTCTAGTAAAAAACGTATGCGCAAAGTGCCTTCGCGCATGCGTCAGAAATTTTCTGACAGATAATATGTGGCAGGTGGCAGGCCTACAAAAACTGTCAAATTGTTTGACAACAAAAACAAAGCCAAACATTCTGTCGTTTTTCGTAAACGTAAACTAACGGCTATAGTTCGTTTGCAGTTTAGCAACAATTTTGTTGGTGCAATGGGGGCCAATATGAGGGTGAAAATCCGCTATGCGGCGCCACTGTAGACCGATGCGAAAATTACAGAACCGACATTAAAACAGATCTTTAGACTGTAGAATTGGTCTGAAATAAAATTATTTATTAAATTGTTATAATTATGATAGCAAGTTGCAACTTTGAAAGTTTTGACATTATTTTACCTCGGTTCTCAGTGGCGCCGCCCTGGTGTTAGAAAAAACCCTGGACACCCCCAGTGGCCCTAAATAAGAAACAAAAGACAATCACGTTAAAGATAACGGTATTGGTACCTAATACGTTTTCAGTCCCGCCCCAAAGATTGCCGGCAATATCGCCCCTACGATTGCAGTTCAAGAATTCCATGCTAGTTAAGAGTAGGGCCGTAGTTTATAGCTCTGGGGCCCACGCCAGCAAGTGATCGAACGCCGTCGAGGGGCCCTTTATCTTGCTCGGATACCTGCTACGCTTGATGGCCCGGGGCAATGCTTCGATAGCTACAGTAGCTACGGCTCTGTACAAGAGTTAGAAATGCGACAGGTATTTATTGCCACAGTAGTGTGAATTGGCTATTTATTAAATACTTAGGTACCTAATCTAAATCTTACTTTGATACCTAATCATTTTTAATTCATGATCATTTTTGCACAGTTTTTCGAAACGTAAAGACTTGGGGGGTCTACTCCCTAAGTCCGTCAACAAAGTTAGTCGCCCGTCCGAAAGTAGCCCGAAACGTAGGAGTGAACAAAACAAGTGTCAAGTTGAACTTTTCGGACGGGCAAAAACACATCAGTAGTAGGGACAACTGTTAAATCGTGTTGTCATTCATTCTTAGTTCGGGCCCCGAAATAATCGTATGTCCGTAGGTGGTAGGGAGTAGGAAACGCTCGTAACTAAGGCCGAAATCACGGACTTCGTGCTTAGGGAGTAGACCCTCAGAACATTGAATTGTTTAATTAAACGGGAATCCAATTAAATTGTTTTTTTTCGATACAAAAGTGCCTTCCAACTATCCTATCTCTAGTTATAACAAAGTAAGAAAAATCTTTTTCCATTCTAAAAAGGTTCTATAACGTGCTGTCTATACTATCTACGTATCTCCGTGTGATTAATATAAATAAATCACCGAGCGTTGTCAGGTTTATTAGTACTGACTACTGGGGTGTTAATAAAGGTACACGTCGACAATAGTCGACATTTTGTCGACGTTTGTGGTTTAATAACCTTAAATCCCGAATAACACGAGTAACGAACGTTTTAGGGAAAACGAAAGCGAGGTAAATTATTCAGAAATGTTTTGAAAATGGGCATGTTTCATTCTGTTTGTCCGATATTATGGAAGGTAGGAATTAATCCTTAAATTATTATGTTTGATAAATACGAAAACCGGCCGTTTCTTGCTATAATTAATTTATGTTTATTTTATTCGATATATTATAAAAAAATATGGTTTAAGGGGTACTAATCCGAAAGGGTGTTAAAGTGCTCATGCTAATGAATACCTTTTGTTATACAACTTTTTCCAAAAATCAATAGTTTAAAAGATATAGGTGATCGAAGATCTGAAAAAAAGCGCTAAAATCTATACATCCACAGTTATGATCAGCTGTGTTTATATTATAGGTCATATTTGGAGCCATGAATTAGAAGCACCATTTTTTGAATTTGTAACAAAAGCAGGGATGAAGAATCTTTGAAAAAACTAAAATTAAAATAATTTAGGAAAAAAAAAATTACCGTATTTTGAAATTTTAACACTTGCTTTAAGACAGTCATCAGTGATACTATAAGTGGCCTGCGGATTAGTATCCCATTTCTGACTAACCTTGTATATATTTATAATTATATATCTTGGTTATTTATAAACCAAATATACCTTTATCCTAAATAAATTAAAGCTATTACACCACCACGTAAACAAACTTTCCTTATCTTCAACGACGACGATTAATTCGGAATACATTACGATATAACGATATCTCCTACCGATAGTATTTGATTAACTAATTAGTATCGTAGCCATTAACATGCTAAGCACTACTTGATGTTTACGAGCGAAAGCTTTAGTACATGCAACAAGAAAGCGAAAACAATAGTAGATATTTAACCGCTATTTATACGATTTACAAGCTTTTGCCCGCGGTTCCGCTCCCGGTAATTTTGATTAAAAAAAGACACTTTATACACTACTAAAGTTTCTATAATAATATAATTAAATCATGATTCGAAAGACACGTGCCGCCATCTATTATCGTTATTGTTGTTTTCCTCGGGAACAGTACTTTTTTTCGGGATGATCGGTTCAGTGGTTTAGGCGTGAAATGGTATCTAACAAACACAGAAACTTACTTTCGCATTTAGGTTAGTTAGGGTAGGATAGGATAGGATAGGAAGGAGGATAGGATAGGAAGTTAGGAATAGGACGTTAGGATTCTGAACTAGCTGTGCCCGCGATTTCGTCCGCGTGGAAGTTGGTACTGCTCATCACCTTATAGGGTGATAATTTGTACCTTATAACCTGACCGGATCTATAACGGACATTTTTGACAAACAACTAAATCTGTTCAGTAGTATTGGCGTGACGCACAAACATACAAAAAGACAATTTCTAAAAACTTCTACTCGTATTTCGGCCTCAATGTCCTTCCTAAGGGCGTTATATATAAAGGAAGCAGATAACCAGCGCTGACTTACCAGCGCTGACTTACCAGCGCTTATCGGCGTTATTCTCTTGCAAATACAGCAACAAATGACTGTCTACCAGCGCTAATCGGAGCACGTCGGAAGTTACTGGCGACGTTCGGAGCTTGTCGGCGTTGGTTCACTACACAGTATAGAGATCCTGCGCCGACTAACTGCGCGGACCAGCACCGACAAGCGCTGGCAGATCGGCGCCGGCAACCCGCTTATCTGCGTGTATACGCACTGATACAAGAAGCAATCATATTTTACAAAAATATTAAAGTTGCAGGTTTTGTTTCGTTACGTTTTTTATTATATGTAATAGATAAAAATAGATTCACAAGTGATGATACTTAAGTGCGTCCGGCGCACCCTGGGCAGTCAGCCCCGCTACCAACCTTGCTGACTGGCTAATCTTTACACCACGCCAAGCTGACACGAGAGAAGAAGTGATTGCAAAATAATGCTCTCACTAGATTCTCTTTTAATTATTTTATCAAGAGTGGAGAGCGTACTAAGTAGCGGTAGCCTTCAGGCTAATTGAAAGTAAATCTATGTCAAAATCGTGACTCAAAAGTATCGATGTAGATAAAACTGATAGATAAATTATTTCGTCATAATTACGTCTATCAAAATATCTGATAAGGATGCAATTCACGTAACAAGTCATACTTACGATCTATCGTAAGTATACTCAGAAAAAGATTGCAGAATTGCGAATTTTACTATGAAAAACAAATAGGTACTCATGATTTGTAGTAGTAGAACTCCTTGTGGAAAGAGTTCGTCTGGGAAAGTACTACCTTTCATATCTATTTCTGCCGCTAAGCAGCATTGCTGTGTTCCTGTTTGAAGGGTATAGGTGCTGGTGAAATTACGGGGTATTCCTCGAAGCGCAATAACTTTGAACCGCACCAAAAGTATTCCTCGAAACGCACCAACGATGAAACGTAGAGAAGAGCATGAAAGATTAATAATATCGATAGTCGTTTTAAAATTCAACTGTCCTAATTGTTTATTTATTAAAACTACCAGGAAAGCAGTAATGAACTGGAACTAGGTGCTTAAGCGACTTGCTACTTACCTCGATAATGGTAAAAATATTAGGTTGAAATTGAACCATTTGTTGTTTTGAAAAGTACCAAGGTGACAGAAATGAACAGAAAATAGGCGCTTAAATGATCTCACTGAGTTGTGCACCAACGATTAAACACAAAGAAGAATATAAAGTATTCGTTATTATTCACTATATCGATAGACGTCTTAAAGCTATCCTATGTGAGATCGTTTAAGCGCCTATTTTCTGTTCATTTGGTGCGTTTCAAAGTTGGTGCGCTTCGAGGAATACCCCGAAATTACAGGCACATGAATTTTCCAACTTTGTCTCTAAGTTTGGCAACGAATCAGTAATCCTCTTGATACATGTGTATATAGGGTGTGTACTTGGTGTATATAGGTGGCGGTAACCAATTACCGTCAGATAGGCCGTTGGCTTGTTGGACAAAATATTACAGAAAATTGTAGTGAACTTACAAT
The DNA here is from genome assembly GCA_905220435.1 of Amphipyra tragopoginis. Lineage (NCBI taxonomy): Eukaryota > Metazoa > Arthropoda > Insecta > Lepidoptera > Noctuidae > Amphipyra > Amphipyra tragopoginis. The sequence goes on from HG992011.1 coordinate 13,066,146, forward strand.
AGAATAGACGTACGATACTGTTGATTCTGTAGTTCCTAAAAATCGTAAGTAGGTACCCATGATTGTGAGGCTAACCTCCAACGAATGATCAAAGATATCGAATACCCTGCAGTCACTTCACTGAAGGTACAGACGCCAAAGCTACTACAATCTGTCAAATTTCTTTAATAGATTTTCATCTTTATCGCAAAAGCATTAGGTTCAAGGTTGATTGGGAAAATTTTACAGTTTCGAGTAGCTTGATGTGCTGGTGTCTATACATCACTATACACAGAATCGGTAACAAAGCTATCTGATTACCTAAACCGATTCTCGGTATTGGTTATAAATCAATTGTAGCATGTCTCTCGCTTGCTAGAGACAAACCGGAATATCGAATGATCGTTTTAATTAAACGTTGCATCAAAACGGAATGTACAATACCGATACTAATTTTGAATCGATTGCAATTTGGTGAAACATTTATTGATGTCGTTTAACTCCGGCAAATCCCAAAATGCCATTGAACTTTATTGCGCATTTTTTAAACATGGAATCTGACATTTTGCGAATTTAAAGGCCAAAAGCTATGTCTACACCAGTGCGCTTTCATGTTCATCTTGCGTCTTCGTCTGAAGCATGCGTGAAGCGCCATAGCGCATGCCTTAACCGGTTGCGTACCGCCCGTCGTCCCAGGATGACACTTCTACGACGGTCTTATCTATTGTGTCTATAATTACGGTGATTGAGAGTTTAATACTAGTTCGACAAAAGCGCATGCCCCTAGCGCACGCTAATCCGTCAATTGTATGTCGACTGACGACTAACCGAGGCGTACCGGTGTAGACGATAAGCTGCATGCGTCTTATGACAATCAATATTACATGTGCTTGACGCAAGAGGAATTGAAAGTTGAAAGCGCAAGATGAACATGAAAGCGCACGGGTGTAGACTAGGGTTGCCAAGTCTTTGTGGGTCAAAAATAGTAGTTATACAATTATTACCCGCAAAAATATAGTAGTTAACGAAAGGATGAAAAAAAATATAGTAGGTATGTTCCAAAATAGGTACTTTATTTCTCATAAGAATATTTTTTTATAAATTAACTTCAAAAGTAGGTAGCTAACAAAACACAAACGCGAAAGCGCAAAAATCGAAATTGCCAATCTGTCAAACTCAAAGTGAACGTATATGTCAACTTGACATAGCAGAATCGTTCAGAAATAGATATTGACGTTTCGTATTACGCTGACACGTTTTGAAACGAATATTATTGCTTTGAGTTTGATGCCTTTAAAATATAGTAGTTTCGCCTACTATATACTTTTTTCAGAAATATAGTAGTCGGGTCGCTAATATAGTAGGATACTATATTATATAGTAGGGTTGGCAACCCTAGTGTAGACATACCAAATGATAGGGATGTAATATCAACTGCCTCTTTGGTCTAGTGGTCACAAGTGCGACTATTGAACGTGAGGTCAGATCAATCCCCAGAACGGGAAAAGTGTTGTTGGTGGAATTTCTCAGTCGCAGCTCGGAGTCTGGATTTGTGCCCGGTTGATGGCAATAGACTTATTACATGGGACAGGGCGAAATGAGGGTGTATTATACACCTCTGCCCAACACTTCGGTAAATACAGGCGTGATGTTGTGTTATGTCTAATATCGTAAACCTATAGTTTGTTTGATAAAGTTAGAAGTACAGGGTGTAAACGAATTCGTATAATTCCTTCAAACCACATGATCTATTTAACCTCGCACGGGATTTAGATTGATTAAAAATAAATATAAAACTTTTATTTCCAAAAAAATTTTTATGTTATTGAAAATTTCGATGGCATGCATAAATTAATGAAGGCACGGCGACACAGCTGACGGGTAAAATTATCGGGATATCGCTCCGCGCAGTCAGTTAACTTGGAACGCTTAAATTACTCAGATACAGAATGCGACGGCTCATTTTTTGAAAACTTTTTTTTGTTGATTCTGAAAAAAACTTGTGCAGGGTCAATCAGTGTGACCAGTAGATCACGCGGTTTGAAGGAATTACAAGAATTCGTTAACACCCTGTATATTAGATAGATTAAAAACGGATAGCTAGATTTGGAAGAGTCCGATTTTCAGCAGAGGGACAACTATTAAGCTGTTCGTAATGTGGATAAGCCAAGCCAGTTATCGTGCAATTTCAAGCCAAATCAGCTCCCTGATTCAGAACGATTCGATTAGTCACTTGTCGAACGATTTGGTAAGCTATCTTTCTTGCGCTTGTTACGAAAATCGTAGACGAAGTTATCGAACCGAATCGTTCGACAACTGCTTATCGAAAAGGTTCTGAATAGGGGGGTAGAGCTATATCTGAGGTTTTTTTGCAAAAATCAATCAAACTTGGTCCGATCTAGGGATCAAAGCCAAGCAATACGACTACAAGATCAGCGAGGCGTACAAAGTCATCAAACTCCGGAAAATGTCATTCAACGTCTAACGTTCCCAACTCTAGACAAAGACTAGTTCCCAGACAGATTCGTTACTAAAACAATTTTCACGCACCGATAACTAATAAATCTTTTGTACTAAAATAGACACAAACCGTCGATCGGCTTATTCATGCACTATGTTAGTCTGTTACGCCAAAACCATCGATATTTATAGCTGTATTCAAATTGTGTGCTTGAACGAACATACGGGATTGTATTTTGGGCGGTTACGTTATTGAAATTTAAAATAATAATTAGTTAATACTAAAATGACTGCCTTGTTGGTCTAATGGTCGTAAGCGCGATTGCTGATCATGAGGTCTTGGGTTCTGGATTTTCTCAGTAGCAGCCCGGAGTCTGGATGATGTCCGGTTGATGGCTAAAGGCTCGCTCCCTATTACATGGGACTTAAACGTTAAGACGAAATGAGGCTGTACTATACACTCTGCCGAACTCTTCAGAGCGTTAAATCGAGCGAATGAGTATGACGATAGTCCTTCATGACCATCTATTTGACCGGTTTTTGGAGAGGCTGCAAAGAGAACATAATGATGAAGGAGTTTGTCCTGTTGTTGTGTTATGCTTGACTTGAAAAGGCAGGTTAATGATGATTTCTACGGATTTTAGATCCATTGGGGAGAGGCCATAGCAGGGATGCACAGACTTATTAGGACTTGGAGCCACTCGAGCGGACTATGAGCTAAAGGCCCACCACAATTAAAAACAATAAAAAAGTTGAATTCATATTTCTTAAAAAAATATAAGTATCGTAGTATGGGCTTTTGATATGATTCAAAATCTTTATTCAGAAGCTAAAGCTGGCCATTACTTTTAGAATGCATTATTTTCATACAAACGCATAAAAGAGTTTAATTCGCTGGCGGGCCGCATGTACATCGACGGAGAGCCGCATGCGGCCAGCGGGCCGCGGTCTGTGCATCCTTTGGCATAGGTGTTGCAGTGGATTATGATAAGTTGCCACGTTGCCACGATAGCTGCCACGTTTTCCTAAAATCGTTTAAGGAAGTGTAAAAATAGCTATCGATAATAAGCCGAACATACTAATGATGATGATATAAAAAACCGTTTGTTTTATTATTTGGGTTGACTCTAACCTGCTGGTAGGGGCAGACAGGGTCTAAGATGGAGCACACGAATCCAAGTAACAAAGATATATGTAGAGGAAATCCCCTATACCCATACCGTTTCATACGTATAACAATGTTAATAATTAAATACCAAATTAAAAACGGAATGCAATAAAGAGTGCAGACGATCAAATAAAAAAGTAAATACCAGTTAATTATCCATCGCAAGCCTTAATTAAAACTCAGTGAAAAATGCATCATAAAAACGCTTGCAATCCACAACTAGTTGGAAGTTATAGTGCTATGTGATATCGCGTGCATCCTTCAAATTGTACACTTTTTGTCACTGGCAGTTATAAAAGGATCGTGCAATTGGATCCAACACCATTTATGGAATAAAGGCACGTGTGAAATTAATACATTTGTACATAAAACAGATGTGTATCATTGTTTGTTTATCAACAGTTCTCTGATAACATTATTAGATTAGAGTATTTTGATTTATAAAGCTTAATTCTAACATTTCTAACCCAGACCAGAAATGAATTACACAGGGCAGAGTTGAAATATTTGAGAGAGAAAACCCTTATCACTCAGGAGTTTAGAATCTTGAATAGTTACTACTACAAAAACAAAGTTTTTAATTGTTGTAACTAGTAGTAGTATTGAGTTGTAGTAGAGTGTAATCACAACACAGTCTCCTTGTGTGTGTGGGCTTTAGTGGTATGTGCGGTGTGTGTGTGTGCGCGCTTGATTGGTGTGTGAGTGTGTGTTTGTGTGCTTGATTGGTGTGTGTGCGTTTGTGTGCTTGAGCGGTGTGTGGTGTGTGTGTGTGATTGAGTGGTGTGTGATGTGTGTGTGTGCTCGAGTGGTCTGTGTGTTTAGTATATAAGTTGATGTATATTCTTATACGACAATAGCTCGTGCCGTGCTGAAAAGATTAGCCAGTCGGCTGACTGCCCAGGGTGCGCCAGACTTACTTTATCGTCATTCGTGGGACTCTATTGCACAATAGGTATATTTTAACGCATATATTACAATTATTATTGCACATAACAATAAACAATCATGACAGTTATTGCAGCTATCGTTATCAGGCTATCAGCATTGCATTGTATCCTATTTTTATCATCTAATGTATTGCATACTAATGACTTCATATTAATAGTGCAACAACCTCTACCTGTCGTGAAATAAAACTAACAATGTGTGGGTAGTGACCTAGTCGGTACTGACTAATGATCTCTGATATTTATGTCAATGTTATATTATGGAAATGTAGATAGTTTTATGGGAATATTCCGATCTGTACCGCTGATCTGTCCCCTCGTCGGTAACGGGGGAACAGATCGAAACTTTTTATTTTTATTTGTCCTCCTAAAGAACAGCAGGGGACAGACCAAAAATAATTCGTTCGATCTGTCCGTTCGTCTTGGTGACAGTGGAACAGATCGTTTTTTTATTCCTGATTGGCCCCCTGAAGGGGACAGATCGGAATATTCCGTTTTATGCTTGTTATATTTCTTGACATTTTTGACGATTTCAGGGCTTGTTGATCACGCGTGGACTATACTTTTGTTCGCATGAGCTCTTTTTATGGTTTTGTTCCCAACGGGAACCTATCACTAAGCCTACGCTGTCTGTCCGTCCGTCTGTTTGTCATGGGCTGTATCTTTTAAATCGTAATAGGTAGTTGAACATTTTACAGAGTATGTGTTACTATGGCCTTTACCAAGGCAAATATAATGATAAAAAATCATATTATAATTAAAAGTCTAAACCCAGACAAGGAATCTCGTTTTAAAAACGGTAAAACGCACAAGCGTGAATACTTTTTACTTAAATAATAAAAAGGAAAACGGGTGTTGGTTAGGAGCACATAGTGCGCGAATCCGACTTGCTCTTGGCCGGTTTATATCATTTAACGCATGCTAAAAGGAGAAATAACGACTAGCTTTTAAAAAAAACACATTTATTAAAACACAATTCGACTTGCCATTTGTGCTATTTGATTGATAAAGCGCTCGTGCCTATAAGGCCTGAGTACTGCTCTAAATTTTCCTCAATAACAGCTTGATTTCAATTTAATTTAAAGAGGTATTTCACAGCTTCAACGAGCGTTAAAGTACTTGTAAGTCATAATTCTTGTAAAGCTGTATTAAAATATGCTTTATTAAAGCATGTTCGTAGCGCCTAGCGCGTGCGCTCATAAAATCTTTCCGTATATTTTCATCTCAATGACTACGGGCGGGTCTCGCGAATATCGAATGCAATAAGTGATATCTATGAATATTCAGCGCACGACCGCCGGCCGCCGTTAATTTGACGCATTTTAGAGGATCCCTAGCACCGTCCGTTCAATAACGTCATAAGTGCACTTAGTTTGAAAATCGAATCCATTTTATTTTTAATAGGTCGCCTGTTTTTTTTGGTTTTTTGTATTTTATAAAACAATATCTTTTTACCTTCTCTATTCAAAATCGGATTAAGATTCTATTTTCCGAGTAAGTGCACTTACGACGTTATTCCACGAAAAGTGATTTTGTGCACTGAAGGCAGTTAATTTATTCGCAGAACAGCATCGTTAAGCATTTGATGAGATCGGTTGTTATACTGCGGTATCGCAGTTAAAGTAATTGGGTCAAATAAATGTTATTAAATGGAAACTATCAATCTTATTGTTAGTACGAAGTGTGTCAGTTATGACACTATTAATCGTACGACGAGGATTGTTACTTTTATAACTTTAGCGGGTGGATTGAACTCAATTTTAATATAAGATATACTTTTGTATTACTAATGGTAAAAGTATTTCGGTTCATTAACCCTTTATACCCAAGGCAGTGGCAATATTTTCGCCACTTTACTTCTTAAGTTGCTAAAGCCTCCTTGTTATATTTTAGTTTTTAAAACAGGGAATATTACAATTATTCCCTATTTTTTTTTGATGAAAAATAAAATTTGATAAAAAAATTACAAAATTGATTGCTTACTTTTCTTCAAATCTTATGCCGTATAAAGGGTTTAGTGAGAGGTTTGATTTGATTTTGCCATTTAATTACGATAATAGTTTTCTATCGCTTACGGATCGTTTAACTAAGCTAGGTTTAAACGGAACTATAATGTATGTTTAATAAAAAAAAAATTAATGAATAGCAGACTCGATCCTAAATCCAAAAGTATGTAAAGGAGATGGTCCATAATGTGTGGACCAAAAACCTAGAATCGATTGGGACTAAATGGGTATCAGTAGTTTCATTATAATGCACAATTTACTCCACCGAAAGGGCAATGCCGAAATCGATGGGGTATAGGAGCTATAGACTGACAAAGTACATATGAAAAAATCTTAACTAACAAGTGTTTTTTAAAAGTTTATATAATATCAATAATATATTAATGATAATAATGACAGGATTACTATATTATTGATTACTATCAACCATTTGGTATATGATTATTACCACAATCACTTAAAAAAAAAAAACGAAAAACCTGGATTCGTATAAATAATATAACTACCAGGTGTAACATAAATAACGCACAAGCTCTTAAGGGGTCACTGTACTCATCATTATGAACAACTTTTATTACGGGAACAAACTAGAAATCGCGAAAAAAAAATCAGCTGTTACATTTATGTTCGCATAACTCGTCAAAATGTAGGGAATAGCTGTTTTTTTTTTCGCGATTTCACGTTTCGTCCCATAGTAACTAAAAGTTGTTCATAATGATGAGTACAGTGACGCCTTAAGAGGTTGTGCGTTATTTATGTTACACCTTGTAGTTATATTATTTATACGAATCCTTGAAAAAAGTTTTTTTTTTGTGTGTTTTTTCTACTAATCAGATACCAAATGGTTGATAGTAATAAATACTACAGTAATCCCGTCATTATTATCGTTAATATAATATTGATATTGTATAAAAGGGTAAAAAACACTTGTTAGTCAATACTTTTTCATATATACTTTGTCAGCCTATAGCTCCTATACCCCATCGATTTCGGCATTGTCCTTTCGGTGGGGTAAATTGTGCATTATAATGAAACTACTGGTACCCATTTAGTCCCAATCGAGTCTGGGTTTTTCTTGGACCATCTCCTTTCAAAAATATTTTTAAAAACAAAGCGTCGCTTAACATATTTGTAAGTAACCATTTTCATCGATTTTGCATTTATATGACGTTGTTTTTAACTATAGACTGCGAATACAGATAAGCCTATAGATCAAAATGTCAGATGACGTCATTTGACTCGCAATCATCGGAATTTGTGTAATAATGAGAAATGGCGTGTGAATTACTTGAGTTTCGTGACCCGCATATGTTATTAGTGATTTATAAAATTTACTGTGATATTCAATGAGATGTTTAGGAGTATAAACCATTTGATGAATAAGAAAAGGACACCCGTATCGCTTTAAGTTGTACTTGAAAGAGGGAGAAATGTTATCCGTATGATGCGTCCTGCACACGGAATCTTTCCATAAAATAGGGGATAGAAATTTTTCGCATTCGATTCCAAAGACTAGAGTATTTTTTAGGAAGAAATGAAAGAAAGAAAGAAAATAAATTTATTGCCAAACAAACAGTGAATTTAAAAAACAACTTTAATAATTTTAAATCGTTTTTGCAGTAGGAATTTCATATTTGAAAAAATAAAATAAAGTTCCTTTCAAATAAAATTTGCTATTAATATTGAAATATTTTATGTACTTTAACCTCCATGATCCATTAATTTAGAACACCCGTACCACAAGTGTGAGTTGGCTAGTTTACTACACATTTCCGTAACGAATAGTTTACCATTATAAGTGTCAAACAAATTTTTAGTCCCGCTATTCGCCGCTAGAGGCTCTGCCTAAATTTTCATACATTTTTGGCGTGACGCAACTACAGTAGTAACATAATAAACTCACACTTGGGGTACCGCTATACCTAACAATCCAAAGAACTGCAAAAAACAACTTCCTTGAATGTTTTTTTTTTACTTTTCTTGGTAAGTGGAATCGAAAAAACGTAAAAAGCATCTGTCTCCGTCTGATTCACAAATATTAGTGTAAATTCTTGGATCTAGATTGGACACATGCACTTCTCGGAATAGGCACACACATTCTAAGTTTATGACGTAAGCAGATTCAACTATTTTATGTTTTTTGTCGTGTAAGGAAAACATTCGTAAAATTAGGTTTTGTTTTCTTATCCTTACGTTAGATTATTTTATTGATATATTTCTTCTTCCTAACTGTTTTTATTGACTTTTAGCTTCACTTTGCATAGATATACCTACTTATTATTGAGCATTTATAATAATACTAGCGACCCGCCCCGATGTCTCTCGGATTTTATAACTTAGAACTTTCAGGAAGAAATTACCTAAATTAAGATGAAAACCGCATCAGAATCCATAGAGTAGTTTAGAAGAAGTAAGCGGACAAACAGACGCGAAAAGCGACTTCAATTTATACTATTTCGACAAGAGACTAGAGATGGCTTATTCATTAGATACCCTATATTTCTGGTTGGGCTTGGTGACATTTCAGTTTGGCCAGGCTCTTAGGGGTATCTGTTTTACTATTGGTTCACAAACTTTAATAAATGTTACATTAATTTCTAAGCATACCAAAATACTTGGACACATAATGTCCTAAAAAAATGCATTTTTCCGATTAACACATTCTTTCCCAACATTAATTATTACAATAAAAATGGCGAAAACTCAAGTTTATAAACCTTAACACAGACTATACATACAAGTAAAGAAAAACACTCTCGCACGATCGACGCGCTCTCGCAAACAATAATGTTCAATGAACTTGAAAATTGTTTCTCCACGTAATGATATTCATTGGAAGCACGGCAGTATTTCTAGTTACGACACTCTTCGTCGTATTGTGTAAAGTCTGATGCACACGTAAAAACGTCGTAACTGCATTTTAGCACATACTTGTGAAGTTAACGACAGTTTTGTGGATACTTGCATGACAGGTTGGATTAGAATGTTTGTGCAATATTGGCTAAGTTTGAGTGCAGTTGGCAAATAACTTTAAGCTATTACTGAGCTTAAACTACAGCAGCTGTCATCGGTTGATACCTATATGTAACTAACCTATATGTAACCTATACTAGCCTGAATTGACACTCACACAGACATGCACTGTATACTGAGTATAATTATACTCTTTGTAATGTACTTTATGACAGCCGTGACTGACTGCATTGCGAAGCTCACTTAGGTCTGTTGCAGTGCGTGTCTGTGTGAGTGTATCAATTCAAACGATTGTATGTAGTTGAGGGTACTATTTTGGCTTATATTTCTACTGTGCTTACGCGTTGTGTATTTAATTAACAAATACAGTAATAAAGGTAGATTACAAGAGGTGTTAAGGGCTCATATGTAGCCGCAGCTTAACGCAGAAAATGTCTGACATATCAGACGGGTGTAATGTTCCGGAGCGACATTTAACAATGTGAAATATGGAGCGCCATGATGGAGGAGGTGTCGTCACGTTGTGAGCATTTTTCATTACGGCGGCCATTTTGTATCCTCGTGTGAAAATATTCGCTTATTTGTGTTGTACCTAATAAAAATGTTGAGTTAGGGTGAGACAGGTGCTATTTTTTTTTAAATTTTGTGCGTACATATATTATTGTGAATTTTTTTTAAGCGATTTTTTTTTTTGTTAATATTTTTGGCCAAATTTAATTGTATTAGAGGTGCCATTGCGATCGATACTAGATTACTATCGATTATTTTTTTTATTCTAGACTCTCGATTTTACATAGTTTTTCCCAATTGAATTTCACGTGTCTGCGGGGTTATTAATAGCTAATACTTACTATGTCAATATGTGAAGCTAATTTTTTATGTACTTAATTTATAGAAAGAAAGCGTTTTTTTTATTTAACGCACTATTACCCGACTCACAACAATAAAAAAATAACTAAAAATAAAAACAGGACCTTTAACATTATTTTTGTTGTTGGTAACAGATAGAACCATGGAAAAAAAAAAACAAGACGTTGCTGCCAGTGTCAAGGCAAGAATAGAAAAAAAAATATAAAAAATTAATAAAAAAAAAAGCATCTTTTTCACTTTCTGTTCCGAAATAAATCATCATCTCGATACACGATATCCTATGTTGTGATTAAAAATATCAATGTTTGAAACCACTGGCGCCGACCGTTAATATTTACGTGTGAATCATGCGCATTCCGCTGTATGCCATAAGACGTTGACACTAGGATATGTTTAGATGTTCCTAGGACATTTGTAGGCAGCTTGAGTAACTTATAGACGGATTTGACAGTTTATTTTAATGTCTATTACTATGTAAAGCCGGTTTCGCACGTTGTTAAAGTACGTAAGAAAATTTAATACGAGAAATGGCTGTGTTATGTGTTCTCATGTCAGTGCTATTTTATTGTGTATTTTGTTTTTTTGCAGACGTTAAAAAAGTGTTTATGCGAATGATGCCTAACCTAAAATGTCGGTAATGGCACCTGTGTCCCCTTTACTGTGGTTGTATTTTTTTCGTGACATTAACCGGTATCGTCCCGCGCTACGACCTGGATCATCAGTGCCATTGTTTATCTATTGTGTCTATAATTACAGTAGGTACTACACAGTTTAAAAAAGTTTTTATGCGAATGACGCTTAATCTAAAATGTCGATAATAGCATCTGTGTCCCATCTCTATGTTTTAAATTAAGAATAAGATAGTTTTTGAATTCTTAATGACCAGAGGCGTTGATTAGTCTATTAATCAGAACACTTTTAAGGCTACATTCTCTAAATCACTCACTCTTAATAGGCTATTCACTAAAAAACTTAATCAACAATCATTATTAGCATATCTCACAGAAAAATCAAGCGGTTTCTAAATAAATCTCTTATATTCATACGAGCCAATACTGTTCCTTCACGTATATAACAATTAATCATTACTTCATGTAAGTATCATGACCAGCCATTTACATATTTATTCGATCTGCCATAGCGAGCAAAATTATGCAAAATAGACGAGCAGACCGACGCGGCGACGACGACTCATAATTAAATATAATAAAGCATTTTAATCTCATTGGCCTTAAAACGTATAAAAACTGTCACGACTTATTAACAATTAGTGTTGGACGAAACAAGGGTTTTTATAGCCGAGACCGAAACCCAATTATGTGCTAGAGTTCTGCCGAAGCTTTTATTTTAAGTAGAGTAATTTATCATGATTAAACAACGTTTTTTATTAATTCGGTAAATAGTTACGACTGCTGCAGGAGTTAACAAAAATATATAAGCTTGTTAGAAGGTATTGAATATGGGGAAGGCAAAATAGACTAGTATTTGCACTTGTTTTGTAAAATACAGTATGTATGTTTCAGTTTGTGCTGCCCACCCATCAGATATAAGTTAAGTCACCTTTTACGATGTCCATATAAAAAGACGGCCGGGAGGCCTATTTTTAGCCGATGACAACGCGGAAATGCGTGCGGTTCACAATATCGGTTAGCTTTTGGCCGAAACCGAAAACCAAGTTACAGTCCAACACTATAAACAATTCCTTATGACGCCCACACTCGCCAGAAAACCTTAACGTAATAAATATAAAAGTCAATTCATATTTACAATCGTAATGTTTGAGATTGTTACATTTAGTTTGTAATAACAATAACTCATAATGGATTATGGTTTAACAGCCGCTCATATATCCGAGGAAAGGTTTTGTTTAAGCACCAATAAACTATAGAATGACGTTTCATGACTTACATTTGTACCACCGAAAATATACGATGTCAATATCTTATGTCACAAGTACGAAAATAATTAAATATCATTTTAGGCTGTTCCCAATTTTTGGTTTCGGCTTTCAGTCTAACCACACGCAGATAGGGTTACCAGATCAAATAATGAGATTTCCTGGCAATCTTCCTGACTTTTCAGGAAATTTCCTGACATTTTGTCTGAATGTATGAGGTATGTGAAGACAGGGAGATTTACAAAAAAAAGAGATACTAATAAAACAGCTAAGCTATTAATAACGAAAAGAAAATATTTTTTCTTTTACAATTTCAAAAAAACCTGACAATTACAGTTTTTCCCTGTTTCCCTGACAGAGGGCCTAAATTTCGGACATGTCAGGAAAATTCCTGTCGTCTGGTAACCCTACACGCAGATAAATAAATAGATACATTAATAAATAGTTTCAATTCCTAACGGTCTGGAAATGGGGTACTAATCCGAAACGGCGTTAAATTACCCATAATAATGAATAACTTTTATTCTATAACTTTCCCCAAAAGTCAATAGTTTATGAGAAATAGCCATTTAAAGATTTCATTGAAAAATACGTTCACCGTTTCCCTGTCCCATCAATCGCATATGAACATCGCCATTGTTTAACTATTGTGTCTGCTGTCTGGACAGTGATTAAAATCTATCTATAGCTATGATCGGCTGTTTACATTTTAGGTCATATTTAGGGTCATGGATTAGAAGCTTCATTTCCTGCTTCGTAACTAAAGCAGGGGTGAAGATTATTTTGCAAAATCTAAAATAAAAATCATTTTGCATGGAAATAAAAATAACACTTGCTTTAAAACACTTATCTGTGATACTTTAAGTGGCCTGCGGATTAGCCATAAGGATAAGTACGTTTTTAGTAGTGTATAAACACTACTAAAAACCAAGTTTAAAATCAATATGGTGGGTTAATCAGAGTAAAAATGGGTTATTAAGAGGGATAAGCAGCACTTTTTTTACAGATCCAAAAATAATAACTTTAAAGCATAAAAGTCAGCATAATAAACATGCCTTTAAAAATCGATATTATGCAAAAAACACTTAAAGCTTACTTAAGTGATAATGTATTCTATTAAAAGCTTTCCAATGCTTAAGATTAACAGCATATACATCAGAAAGTTGCGAGATTATTATGTCAAGACATTGCTCAACACCAAAGGGCCGTTGGGTCGCGATAAGCGATATATGCTGGGGTGTTGTCAACATCATTACACCCACTGTACACCCACAGACAAAGATGGCGTAAGTTGAAACATAACACAACTTGCATGACTTCCTCGAAAAGTTGATAGAGGTATTTCGTACAACCTACAAATTGCTGATAATGGTATTAATAATGATAGAGGTAGTGCTACTTAATATGGACCATTTACTAGTCGAAATACCCTGGCTACTATTGAGCATCTTAAACTGGGTGACCGTTGGTTACACATCGATACCCCTTCTCCGTCTCCCAGAGCACGTTAAAACGTCGGTACCGGGTGTTATACGAATACCTATGATAGTCATTACGGGTAGTCAGAAGCCAGAAAGTTTGACAACAGGTAACCTTAGGATATCGGCATTGTCCAATAACTGGGTTGCAGAGGTCTGATGTCAGTTTTTTCATGTCAAATAGTATTATTAAGCCGCATTTGGTTACACTGGAAGCTGACCCCAACATAGTTGGTAAAAGGCTAGGTAGAACATATTGAGCATCTTAATAACAATTCGCTCTGCTAGGATATTGCACCCAGGACCAAAACACAATAAGACTTTGCCAGATCTGCAGATAGAAATGAATCCAGAAATCAGAAACAAATTATCCACAGTTGCGCTTACGATAATGAGACCAATGAAGCTATTAAAGATGAATGTGGAGAAAGTTGATCTTCCAATACTTAATAGGCCAATTTACTTCAAGTCAACGATTATGAGTTAATGCTATACGGTTAGCGCGAAAGTGAAAAATAATTGGTAATTTCAGACTATATGAATGTGAATCATCAGATAGTAATTATCGTACACGCTTAGAAGCTAATGCGTAGTATTAGATATCGTCACTTCGATAAACTGAAAGGATGAATGAAAGCAATGTTAAATAATCTTTTCCCTTATTCTTTTCAGTTTTGAAATGGCAATAGAACAACGACTGATGGTAATATGACTGACGATCAAAAAACTGACGATCATATAGAAAATTATGATCTAATTCTGAACCCAAGTATGTTTTGTTTACCGTAAATAGTAGCTGAGCTAACAGGAATATTATTAACATCAAACACTGCTGGAAATCTATAAAAGTTAAGGTCAAATCAAGGGAACAGTTAAAATAATTTTTATAACGCATCTTATAATGCTCTGCCTGAACAGGTGTTTCTTTATATAATTAAAGTTGCATAACATACACTTAAAGTTGGACACCTTGAATTGATTCGTGTGCCCACACCTCATGTCGTAGGTTTATACGACCGGAGACACGCATTCTTTAACAATGAATTTGGAACCAAAAAGGTTTTATCACTTGGTCAAATAACTTTAATGAGAAATGGTTTATAAAAACTGTCTGTGCAAAAAACCAATGTCTTAATATTTTTATGCAGAAGAAATTCATGAATCAAAGTATTAATGTCCGAATGAATGATTCATGCAATACTTTTTGAATAACCGTAAAAACAAAAGGTTCGTTGAAAATCATCGACACTTCTTTTTTCAAAATCGGTTGCAATAATTTTAGTTCATCTATTTTTGTTTTAAATTAGTAAGTAAAGATTTCAGTTAGTCTACGCACCTTTTGGACCGGACCCTCGTATATCTCCAAGTATTGCTACTATAATGTCCTGAACTGGAAGGACACAGTAATAGCTGAAGACTGTTCGGTCTTGGCTGCCTCTGCTTCTTGACTCTTAGCTTCACCACTTCTTCTACCTCTATTTTCTTCTTTGTCTCTTTTATTGGCGGTTTCTTGGAATCCATGCTCCATCTGTGCTCATCTATTATCCTTTCCTCCAAATTCAAATGATCTAGCCTGTCTTTAATAAAACTCCTTGTACGTAACAAATCTGGAGTTGTATCCAGTCTATCATGTCTCCTGATTTCAATGGGAGATAAAGGAGGTCTTCGAGGCTCAAAGACAATTTTGGAGTACTCGTTACTCCGACGCCATAGACGGGGCGAGAGTGGCCAAAACCGCCCATTTTGTTGACCAGATTCCATAACCATTATGTATTTTTGTCACTTCACAAATCACTTAACACTTTATTCGACTTTATCGATGCTAAAAATAACAAAAATATGTGAGCTTTAGATTCTCAGACACTTATTAAAATGTAATACGTAAGCTTAACTTTTACGGTATTATAATTCAAGAAGAACATTGAACACGTCCGCTACATCCGATAGCTATTCATATACTAAACGTTGAAATGAAAAGTGCATAACAAACGCGCCTACGCAATCAATCATGCGAAACGTCCACAGGAACCATAGATAAAGATGGAGTGACTACTTTGATGACTCAAACGGTAGTACAATTGACGTAAAGTGTATTAGAAATAATATTTTGGGGACATTTTTGTTTTTATTTTCCTTATAGGTTGATAACGTATTTTTTCTAAAATCAAATGAAAATAGTATATTTCTACTTATTAATCTTTCTTTTTCTGTTGTTTTTGATAACTGAATAAATAAATAAATTGTAATGAAAACATCGGAAGAGAAATTGCCGGTGTTTTCAAAGCTTCAAAATTGTGTCAAAGCCAATTACAAACAGCTTAATGAACTTTAACCGTTTAAACGAGTTTGACCCTAAATGAGACAATTTTTATCAATTTCTATCGTCATTTGTGAATTCTACATCACTTAGTGGAATTGAGGTCAGCGGCCGAAAAATCGCGGGTCATAATGGCCAAGCGGCGCTAGTAATAAAACCGTATTTTTGTCGTTTATTACAATTTGTAAAACTATAACGTATCGCGATCATTTGGCGTGGATTTTATGAGTTTGTTCCTGTCTGACGATAATTAAATTCGTAATTTATCAGATTATTGCACTTTCCGTACGGAAACGGCTAATACAAACAGATAAAGATCTTATAGGAGCATTTACTTTTAATTTATAGGTAGCGGAAACTGTAGACAAAACTCTGGTGGATATAATTTTAGCAGCTCCAAAAATTCTACCGAAACCTTATCCTTGAAGCTCTTATTTCCTTTTTAGGAACAAAATCGTGATCGGCCCACATAACCCAAAAGAAGCGAGACCCTAAATACATTTTAGCTACACGAGAGGGGACCACAAACCGTTGACGACTTCTGACGACGTTCTGATAGCCATAAACTGCCGAGGAGGCGTAATAGCCACGGTATCGGATGTCGCCGAATAGCGTTGCATACTAAATGCCGGCTCAGGAAGCAGCCGACAGGACGCTAATATATGTGCGTATGGGCATGCTAATGTAACGATGTAGTACACAGATATCGTATAAATAGAAACAACAAAGCTTTGCGTTGAGGGGCGATTTTGAGATATGCTTTTGAAAAATGTTTTTTTTGGAATGTAAATAGATTTTTATGTAAATTGTAGGGTTTATATTCTTTAAATTGAATAGTTTTTTTTTCTTTCTCAAATTAATTATCTAAAATTTAGATGTCTCAAAAACAAAAAATCCTAATATTTGAAAGAACTCAACGAAGATTCGGTGAAAGTCGCAAGGACTGCGTGCGAACCGCTCAAAACTGACGATGTGGAAATCTACTTATAAGGGTAGGGACAATATCCAGCAAACATCAAGGCCGATGATGATGATGTATGAACTCAAAATAATAATCCAAAGTTCATTAATAAATTGAAAACGCCTACCTCCATTCATAATAGTTATATAATACCATTCAACGATCAAGGGAACCGGAGATATCAAATTGTAAAACAATAAAACGAAACAAAAAAAATGAAGTCTAAGTTAGGAGTCGCAGGAAGCTATCGAAAGCCCTGAATCAACGGAAGCGTCCTATGCGTATGACATTATTATTACAATAGGGACTGAGTCAGCGACCAGTAATTCTGGAAATTGAAACGAAATCAATGCTTGTTGACATTGTAGTGTCAATGTGTGGGATGCGTCGGACATTCCTGCTATAGGTTGGTGATGATTAAGTGTTGTGTTATTCAATTGAATTTTTAGGTCACGTGTTACATTAGGAACTGCTACTACTGTATCAAGGACCTTAACGGTTGAAACCAATAACTAGTCTCAATCCAAAATCTCTGGACTGATGTAGGTTTTTAACAAAAATTCAATACAGGTAATGTCATATTATTGTTAGTCAGGTGTGGTTTCCGGCGAAGTAAAAGCCACTTCTTTACCAACTGTGGGACCCTTTATTTTGGTCTTCTTTATATTGTCCTTTTGTACTTTTTCTACGTAACTGAGCAGGTATTGGCGAGACCTGAATGATCTCCAGCCAATGGTGGGAATGTAAAACTAACTACGGTTACTACTTAAGGCGTTGCTGGCGGGTGAGACAGCGTGATGAGGGCTGAATAATCGGTGTGAACCACCTGTGGGTATCGTAAAAGATGACTACAGGATAACAAGAGGCTGAGCAGCAGCGTTCTCTCTGTCTGCTAATAATAACAAAACTGTGAAATATCAATCAATCTGCCAAGCGTGGTGATGATAGCAATACCCTCAATGATGATTATGATATGATTCATTCCAGTTGTCTTTGAGAGGCTCACAGCAGTAAACGTGTACAGGCTGATGTGATGAGGATAAACAAAGTGTTATCTTTTAATGCTTCTTTTGTGCGTACGGTCCATCTTTCGGGGAACCCCTCAGTAATGTTTCGCAACATTGCCTGAGGGGTTTCCCAAAAGGCTGAAGTTACTGATAACACGTCTAGTATCTAGTCTTCATTATCATCCTATGCTGCGTCAGTTAACAGTATTACAAAAGACTGATTATTATTAGTATTGCTGGTAGTGGCTATGATTTATCCGACTTCAGGAACAAAATTAATAGGAGATACTAATGTACTAAAGCTACTTTAATAAATGAAAATTCTATAAATAGTTTTGTCATAATAGTAACGGCTGTTCATCGTGTCAATGTGTAGGATGCGCAAACGCAACGGAATTGCGTGCCTCAATTCACGTAGTATGGAGCGATGATTAACGCAATATGAATCAATAAATCTTGCACAAGTTGTTTACTAAGTAACTAATATTATAGATGTGTATATCTCGTAAAGAATGTTTTTTTGAAATCTGACATTGAAATATGTTATTATGAATTTATTTCAATTTATTTTCTCCCCGTCTCGTACATTTAGTGATTGCAGGTTTTTCTGTCGGGGAATTCTCAGTAGGAGCCCGGTATTTTGAATTGTGCTTACTAACGGTAATAGGGTCGCTCCCTATTACACGTGACGCACATATTGGCGAAAAGTGGGTGTCCAAGAGAATACCTCTGCGAATACCATGAATCAAGATAGGTATAAGTAAAAAAGGTATTTATAAATAATTAGAAATTTCATTGTAGACTGTCTAGGTACAGTTACACATTAGCCCATTATAGTATTCAATATTACTCCTAAATATTTATCAGAAAAGAAATTACGTCGAAGTGACGCATTAACTTGAAGGAGCATCTTTTTTTTCGATCTCAATGTAGCTTGAAAGTGATATTTTTGCGTCATTACCTTTTCACTTCCCGCCGTAGATTGTGACCCAATCGATAACATTTCCGAGTCATTTAAAATACATTACATTGTGCTGAATCATATTTTTTAGAAACCTAGGCTTATTACCGAAAATGTTTTGATAGTATGAGCTGATAAACATCAGATGATGCGTTATCATCTTTGGTGAATTGTGAGTGTTATGGATTCTTTGTTGAACAACAACATTGAAAGCACTTCAGATACGATACCGATGTCATATTAATAAAAGAAAACTTTCTACGTCGAAACGATCTAGACAAAATCATCAGTGACAAGCAGATTAACGGACAGTTTTTTTTTCTTTATTTAACTGCCTGTATATTTTACGGTCCTTGCGGATGATTATTACTATTGCAATATTGCAGTTATTGGCGGGATCTGAAGGGTCTCCAGCCAATGGGGGGGAAGTAAAATATTTAACAACGAACAGCGAAGTGAATCCATCAGTAGTCCGTTTTTTAATACTAGTAATAGTGTTTCAGTTGTGATGAAGTGACTCGTGATGAAGAATTATTAGCCTTGCAATGAGTGGTAACGTTTAGCCAGCATCTCATACATATTTGTCTTAAGGCCGTTGTCAATAACCTACTGTTTGCCCAACTATATTGTTTTCACGATAAGAAGATTAAAATGACACATGTCAATAGGAGTTGCTAGACATGTGACTGTAGTCGATTCAACTATCGATAAAATTTGTAAAATTTCAGCGAGAATTTGACAAATTATTGTAATGTGATTTTATGTAAGTACATTTCAAATACTTGTGATTTAAGTAATTAGGATTAAGTCAATTAGCATGCATATCTTCAACAATAGACGATTACGTGCTGATGTGATAATGAATCCAGCAGGTATGGGATGAGTGAAAATAAATGTTTATTTATCACCAATAATAGCCCAGTAGCCGGGTGGCGAAAAAGAGGTTTACCTTGCGAAAGGTTCGTCGGTCCTGAATTTTGGATGTGTTATGTTAGGTGTTTTTTTTTATGAAAAGCCCACAAACAGACACACAGACAGAGAGAGAAATAGACAGCCAAACAGAAAGACAGACAGAGAGAGAAATAGACAGCCAAACAGAAAGACAGACATGGGCTTCAAACCTATAAAATACCTCTGATTTTGAGTCTGGAATGAAAAATAAGAATTTTATTTTCTACAAAATTGATGTGAATAGTTTTTGGCATAAAACCCATAAGGAGTTATTTAATAAAAACTCATTTTTGGGTTCTTTAACCCAAGATGGCAGAGCGCGCCGAGGTCACTCAAGGTACAAAATTTGTAATTTTTATAAGAACACATATCCGTATCACGTATCCAAAATTTAGGACTGACCGACCTTTTGCAAGGCAACTGGGCTATAATGAGCCTTATTTTAATTATTCAATCAACTGAGCCTATCGATAGTCAAAATATTCATTCTGTTAATATAAATTTATCGAAATTATTTTATCGATACGCACGTCTCTGGCAACTGGTACCATCTGACGCAAGTTTGAAAACGCGTCGGGGTTTTTTCAAAATCATTTATGTAATATATAATTATGGCGTTAAACACATATAACTATATTGTTTCTATGTTTCTGATTTTAAAACAACCTTTTGGGTAAGGCTTTATTAATATTTTAAATTGATTTATTACTTTTTGAATTAAATTGTCATACACAAGCGCCATTACAATTTATTTTCATGTCATGAACTGACATCTGCCAAATTAATCAACTTACCGTGAAAGCAATATAGAGATAGAAATTTGACATTGAAGCTCCATTGAAGTATTGTTAAAGGAGATCGGACATTTTTGTTTGGGCTCTGGCCCAAACGGCGTCGGAGCATGGCGCTTATTTTGTTTGAAAGTTCACTAACTAAGCTTACTTTTTTTGTATGGGTACAAAAAAATCTATCCAGGGAGAAAAAAGTTATAGTGTATATTAAAATACTCATATATCGAGCTATTTTCAACTATTTATTCATTTAAATCTATTTCTTTTAACTTAATATGGTATGTTTGCTGTTGTCTAACATCTATGATGACTCAGATGCGTAGTATCTACTACACCAACGTTAGAAATATACAGGGTGTAAACGAATTCGTGTAATTCCTTATAATCACATGATCTATTATTGATATAGATTGACCTTACACGGCATTTAGCTTGATTAAAAGTAAAAAATAAAATCCTTTTTGTTCTAGCAGTAGGGTTTAGTGATCGAACCTAAGTCACCTCATAAGGATTTAATAAAAACAGAAATAAAAAAATGGCATTTTTATTTGCGATACTCCTTTTCTTTGTCTCGCATAATTCAATGAAAGCACGGTGACACAGCTAGCGAGCACAAATAGCGCGATATCGCTCTTCGCACTCAGTTAACTCGGGGCACTAAAATGACTCAGAAAAAGAATAACAGGATTTCTTTTCATTCTTTTTTTGTTGATTTTCGAAAATACCCTTCCAGTGTCAATCTGTATCACCAGTAGATCACGCGGTTTGAAGGAATTACACGAATTCGTTTACACCCTGTATATTTCTAACGTTGGTGTAGTAGATACTACGCGTCTGAGTCATCATAGATGTTAGACAACAGCAAACATACCATTTTAAGTTAAAAGAAATAGGTTTAATTGAATAAATAGTTGAAAATAGCTCGATATATGAGTATTTTAATATACACTATAACTTTTTTCTCCCTGGATAGATTTTTTTGTACCCATACAAAAAAAGTAAGCTTAGTTAGTGAACTTTCAAACAAAATAAGCGCCATGCTCCGACGCCACTTGGGCCACACCCGTCCGATCTCCTTTATATCTACAACGTGTTTCATAATTCCCCATGAAAAAGAAAATATTAATCAAGTAGTCTTTTATGGTCGTTGTCATTTACCTCTCAGAGGAAATTAGATAAGAATGTTAATAACTTTTTGGGTAGTCTACTCTTTAGTTTTGTTTTCAGGGTTGATTATTTTATGTCTTATACAAAAAAACTTTTTTTGCGTATTGCTATGGTTTTCAAATATTGCCAATAGACTTTTAACCCCCTTTCGACTTTAGGGGTATTTTTGTAACACGTTGTATAGTAGGACAAACCTCCGATATACACATAGGTTATTGAAAACGGCAGTTAGTAACAGCCATAAAATGACGGATAGTATCCTGTCTATGGTACTTGCAATTCATAATTCCTTAGTTAATCAATGAATAACTCTTTCCAGAAATTTCGGTAAGTACTCAAGTGAAATCCCAAGAAAGCTACGAATAACTCTGGTGCAACTATTGTGGCTGACAATAGCCGGAAGCTGACGGCCCGTAAGTGGGCGACTGATACCTTACATGGTGTCCTAATACTGTATGCAGTGGTGGTCGCTGACTGTTGGGAATTATGAGCTGATGTGACTTTGATGAAGAGTTTCCAAGTGACGTTTTGGAATGCACTGATGTGTTTTAAATGCAGGTGGCATATGGCATGAGGTAAATGAAAATTTCTATTAAATTGTCACGGAAATCATTATCGTGATGCCGCTCGATCGTAAACTCGCTCGGATACGGAATAGCTCAAAGCTTCGTTAATGGAATTCATTGGGGATCCCCATGTCCAAGTAAATTACATTGCACAATGCACACCCACACACACGCAACTCATAACTTACTATTTTTAAATAGAGATAATTTGTTATGAACTTATTAATCTAAATTATTCACTGTCAAACATAATACTCGTATACCTGCACAAATAGCATAAATGTAACCCACTGCTTTACATCATTATTAGTCCTAAGATACAGATACCAGTCTCTCACAAATTAAGTCATATTGAATTTTGTGATATAATTTTTACTGTCGCGTAATTTGTAAAAATAAATATTATTTTATTATTATTTATTCTGACTAATCTGAAGATGACGTATTAACAAAGCCATTTCCACCATATTGCTAGGGTCCGCCTAATAAATAGAAACTGGTCCTTCGGTCTTAAAAAAACCTTCCGTACTCTTTACCCTCGATATGGTGTATGTCTGATTTAAAACAGAGCGACTACAATCTAATCTTTACTACGGTTAGAAAATTGGATTTTGGTAAGATACTATCAGTAATCAAATAAATTGCTGCATTGTAGACTCTAGAAAGCATTCCTCTGAACTAGATGAACACTAATTCAATAGCTGATTTCAAAAACGAATTCCGTTTTCCATTATTTTCATTTAGCAGCTGTCTCCTGTCAAACTGCAGTGAAAATTCCGGTCGTCGGCCATTTTCAACTGCATAACACGGTGTCCCAGATATTTGTAATACTCTCGAATTAGGACAGTGTCTATGCAAGCGAACAGCAAATGAGTTTGTTTAGCTTTGTTTCAGATTAATGTATGGATTTCAGTTGTTTATTAGATAAACGGAGAAGAATTATTGGAATGCGTGTGGGGAAAGTGGGTTGAGGTTGCATTTGTAGTTGCTATGTGTTCATCATTGCAATGTCTAAAGCCGGAAACGAGAATGAAGCCGGTTTTCTTTAGGCCAAGTACCTACTTGTTTGAAATGTCTGCAATCCCCAAAGGGCTTGGGCAGAGGAATACTTTCCAATTATTGTTGACGATGGAGTAAACAAAAACACGTATTTGTAACTCAGGGAAAAATGTTGGAGTCAGCAAGCAAAGTCGAAAATTAAGCAATCGAGCGATTGACATTAGCTGTCACAACTGACAGCAAAAAAGGCGGGGCCGTTGACATTAGCGAGTGACAACTGAATTTACTGTTTGATAGTGACAGTAATAGTTCTAAAATCTGAGTCTTATCTATTGCTACTTAAAAGGCGCAAAGGCATAATTCTAAGACAGTTTGTATAGAGCATTGATTACTCAAAAAGGTCGTAAATCACTCATGAATTTGATAAAAGTGCTAGCGAATTATTTATTTCACAGTTGCTGTTTATAATTGAGTAGACATAAGAAGACCTTTAGCCCAAAGGCTTTAGAAACGGATGAAACTATCAATCACTTTCTTGTGAAAGCTTCTTGAAGGCAGTATCACACTTCACACAAATTACTTTTAGCCTAAGGACAAGTATACTAGTATAATTTCGAAGGCACAATACGCAAATGAGTCGCAATAATTCAAGCGTATGTAATGCTGCACCATTCTCTTATCAGCCGCAAGCCCGCAAGCCTGCAAGTCCGGCTTCCATAAGGGCAGGACTTCACCAAAGCGGAGACGAGACGAGCGGAGCGGAGATGTGTTTTAAAAAACCAATAGAATTTCGTTAATCACACATCTCGTATCCACTCAGCTTAAGTGGATACCACTGAGCGGAGATGTATCATATTTGCATGGCGCGATGTAAGCGGAGATGTGAGCTGTTTCTCGCTGAGATTGAGCTGGGCCGGGGTACATGGCGGAGATGTGAGCTTTGCCTCGCAAGCTGACGACGGCGCGCAGCGGAGACGAGATGTGTGCGGCGTGCAGTGTCGAATCGCACTAAATTATGCGTTCACATCCAACGCTCGCCGCACGCAGCTCAATTTCGCTCTAGTCAGCGCACATCTTCACCCTAGCCAGCACACATCTCCGCTACAGTCTAGCCAGTACGCATCTCCGCACAGTTTCGGTGGATACACACTAGCTGAAAAACTTCTCTTCTCGTCTCCGCTCCGGACATCTCCGCACATCTCCGCTTTGGTGGAGTCCGGGCCTTACGCATGGCAAGCTTGACAGATGGTCGCATCAGTCACGGAACTGATTTATCTGCTTGTTTCCGGATATCATCGGATTGCCATGTCATTTATTCCGCTTTCATTGTGTAGGCCCAAGGGATGATACGGAAGCAATTTTGTCGAGTTTTTTTTTGTTTTGATTTTTATTGTCTGTTAGGGATTGTGTAAAGAATCTTTGAGTTACTAAAAAATTCAAAATGTAATTTAGAATTATGCCTTTGTTTCTAGTCGTGTGGAGAAAAGTATAGAGCGGGCGTTTTTGAAGACTGTCTTTATTTTTTGACATTCAAAAAGCACTTATTATAGTCTAACATGAATAAATTATATTTTGATTGCTTGCCTCTTTGGTCAAGTTGTCGGAAGTGGGACTGTTGAGCGTGAGGTCCTGGATTCGATCCCCAGGTCGGGCAGTATTTTTGGGTTTTTCCATGTAGAATTTGTCAGCCGGCCCCTAATTACATGGGACTTAAATATTGGCAAAATGAAGAAGTACTATACACTGCCCAACCCTTCGATATACAAGGTGTAACATAGATAACGCACAACCTCATAAGGGGTCACTGTACTCATCATTATGAACAACTTTTACTATGGGACCAAACACGAAATCGCGAAAAAAAAATCTGCTGTTCCCTACATTTATGTTCGCATAACTCGTCAAAATGTAGGTAACAGCTGATTTTTTTTTCGCGATTACATGTTTGGTCCCATAGTAAAAGTTGTTCGTAATGATCAGTACAATGACCCCTTAAGAGGTTATGTGTTATTTATGTTACACCTTGTATACAGGTGTGAATCTGATGTTCTGTTATGTTATATTTTATTTTAAATGTTTTCAGTATATAAATAATTATACTAGATCTTTTAACTGTTTTCAACTCTTGTATCACCATATATACTTTTGCATTTCTCTCTTTATTTTTCACATTATTTCTATCAAGCTCTATCAATCTATTACTAAACACACAATCTTTACAACTTCATTAACTATCTTCAGCTTCCTAATGACCACAAACTCCAAACTCCGAAACTATCCCCAAGTAATCGAACCAAAATCTGTAGCCATTGACTCGACCAAGTCTGAAGCAAAACTTGGTAATATCATCACTGGTCTAGCTGAATGGAAACTGCTTCGTAACGCGACTTAATAGGCCAATGAGGGGAATATGTTTGCTAAGTTGGGTAACACGTGCCAAGTTACTTTGTATGGCTGGGAACATTTTGTGTTAAGTCTTGGTTCATTTGTAAGGGAAAGTAATTGCGTGGCTAATTGACGGTTGGGTCCGCTGAGAAATGATTGGCGTTCTTAGTTTTATGTGATCATTTATTTAATATAAAACGGTCTAAGACTAATTACAATAATTATAAATAGGAAGAAGCAGAAGAATAGAAGAAGATACATACAAAGGAACGAAACAAAAAATAAATATTAGTAGGTAATATTAGTAGGGATTAGAGACACCTCTTTCCCTCACAATGCTTCTGACAGTATATTCTGTATAATAATAAACTGACTTGCTACAAGTCTTGTTTTTGAGAGGTGTTGCCACAATAGTCAAAATACTTTTCAAAGTTTTTCGTACCCTTTTCAACGTAAGGAAAATACCTTTCGAACTTTACCACACAAAGAAAACAAATGTAAAAAAAAAAATATGGATAAAATAGCTGTTTTACCGTTTTCGATGACATCCTTTACGTTTTTCGATAGCAGTCTCTTTACGGCTACAATTTACGAAATTACCGGTATGTCAAGACTCATATTTCGTTGAACAGAGTTAAGTGACTTTTTTTCTATATTCGTGACTGTTAATCCTTCACGCGATGAGGTTAACCTTCCTAATACTTATATATCCTCCTTTGTTGGAAAACGTGACTGTATTACATGAGGTAGGTTTAAAAAACCATCATATACCAACACCATCCAATCTTCGATCAACGAAAAAGCTTGTCTACACGCCAGACTCCAAAAATAGTAAAATTTTAACGTTCAAATAGCATGTCCTACACCCATTTTCATGTTCGCCTAGTAACATGGAAACAAGACAAGTTAGATAACCGGCCCGCTGACCGACTGTGAAGCACTAACTGGTAAACATTATGAAAACGAGTTGAAAGCGTGCCTCTTACAGTTCGTAACTAATGTGGCTGCATTGTGAAATATTGACGAAGTGGGCCAAGATGAGACCAAAAGAAAACATGTTATCTCAGAAGGTCTAAATGTTGACGGATTCAAAAATAACTCTGCGTCTACGGCTGGAGGTACCAAGACTTCTGGCAAAAAGGAAGGTAAAACGTTTGATACGGTGTTAGCGTGAGTTAGGTCCGATTTGTGCGACATCGGTTAGCCCAGAGCTAAAGCAATAGTCCAGCTGAGTGAAATTTTTATGGCTGCTACAGACATTTATTTAGTTAGCTTTACACTCAGTTGCAAGAAAGTTCCATTAAATTTTAATGCTCTCATTAGAATGTTAATGCTCCATTAACCTCTTCTGTCCATTGCAAGAAGCTAGATTTAATGGAATGATTAACTATCCATTAAAATTAATTTTTAATGTGTCAGTTTGACACATCAAAAATTAATTTTCCCCATGATTTCAATGTATGATAATTAGTAAATGAAGGACGAACTACGACCTAAGTAGTGTTCATGCAATAGGCATTAATTTAATGGAAACATTATTCTTAATGATGGATTAGTTAATGATCACCTAATAGTATCTTTCTTGCAACTCAGTGTTAGACTAACAATGACGCGTAAGCGAGAGTGCCTCAAGAATGCTATAAATATGAACTCATTATGTAGTCTACAATGTCTTCTAGCTGTCTCCCTCCCAATCTCACGCCAGCAACGCCCTAAGCCGAGGTCCTAGTCTAACTAGTGGTAGCCCTTAGTGCTGTTATTGCTAGTAGTCATGATGTTAGTGTAAAAGTGGATCCAGACTATGCGAGGCATGAGCCACGAACGGCGTACAACGAATGCTTCGGAGTGAGGCGTGCGTGTCGAAAAAATATACCAACGTATGTTCGGGTCGAGCCATCGCGTGCGAAGCAAATGCTTCGTTTGTCTGTCTTCATGTTTGTGGCGAGGCATGTGCTGCGCACAGGCTGAGCATGTGCGAGGCGAGCCAGCGTGTGTCGGTAGGGGGATACGCATGCGTTGTGCGCCGTTCGCGGTGCATGCCTCGCAATGTCTGGATCCATCTTAAACTCTCAATCACCGTAATTATAGACACAATAGATAAGACAATTAAGTGTCATCCTGGGACGACGGGCGGTACGCAACCGGTTAATATAAGTAGTTGACTGTATTACTGAACTTCGAAGTTTAAAATACCGATGTACTGTATTCATAAAGTTTAAAAGTACGAATTACGTGAGTTAGAATGTACGCTATTACGAATTACTTTATTCAGAATGTTCATCATTCCGATGTACGTTACTCCGAAAGTTCACTATTACGAATTACGTCATTGAGAATGTTCATCATTCCGATGTACGGGACTCCGAAAGTTTACTATTACGAATTACGTCATTAAGAATGTTCATCATCGCGATGTATGGAACTCCGAAAGCTTACTATTACAAATTACTAAATTTCGAATGTTCAACATCGAGATTCTGAGATAGTATTTCGCTTTTATGTATATAGATATATAAGGATAGATAGGTAAGGATAACTTAATTTAAAATTTATTAAATGTTAATTTCAGGTCATGTTAATTTTGTGTAACTAGCTAGGTACTAACTTGCCAGGGTTGCGGACTTTGTTCTAAAGTTACCGCGGCCTTGGAACGCAAAGGGCATTAGGAGGAACACGGATGGGTTTTAGTCAGTAAGAGTCTGACACTCCCTTCCGCTCCTTCCGTAAGAAGTCAATTCATGATTTAACAACGTTAAAAAAAGTAAAGCTATATAAGTATACAATTTTATAATTACAAATGAACTTTAACAGTGTATGGCTACAGAAATTAAAAATCTTAATCTAAATAGGTAATAGTAGTTTAATAAATTTTAAATATGCCAAAGTACCTAAATACTTTCTCAGAATGTCCATGATGAACATTCGAAATTTAATAATTTGTAATAATAGTAAGCTTTCGGAGTTCCGTACATCGCGATGATGAACATTATTAATGACGTAATTCGTAATAGTAAACTTTCGAAGTCCCGTACATCGGAATGATGAACATTCTCAATGACGTAATTCGTAATAGTGAACTTTCGGAGTAACGTACATCGGAATGATGAACATTCTGCATAAAGTAATTCGTAATAGCGTACATTCTAACTCACGTAATTCGTACTTTTAAACTTTATGAATACAGTACATCGGTATTTTAAACTTCGAAGTTCAGTAATACAGTCTAAGTAGTTAGCTCAGGCTACGTATCTTACTTCCCCTCATTGGCTGGAGGAGACCTTTCAGGTCCCGCCAATAACTGTACGATTACGTAGGAACGGTCCGCAAGAACCATCTATAACTAGTCCAATAGAAAAAAAAACATTAGTCCATGTTTTTGTAGGAAGAGTCTTGGGTTTCAATTTACGAGTAAAATGATTTTCGATAAACAGTAAATTCAGAAACAGATAACTTCTTTAAGTTTTGTTCTTCTAAGATATTTGAAATACGTCGTAGGTTATGTCCTATTGAAACGTCGGACGCCTCCTACATGAAAAATAGCGTTAGCGTGGTTGCAGACAGAGGTTCTGAATTTACTCGTATACTCGGGCAATGTATAATTCGGTTTTTCTGGGATACAATTTTTATTTGAAGTATACTAGCTTGCTTTTTAGGGTTCCGTACCCAAAGGGCAAAACGGGACCCTATCGCTTAGACTCCGCTGTCCGTCCGTCTGTCCGTCTGTCACCAAGCTGTATCTCATAAACCGTGATAGTTAGACAGTTGAAATTTTCGCAGATGATGTATTTCTGTTACCGCTATAACAAAAAATACTAAAAAACAGAATAAAATAAATATTTAAGGGGGCTCCCATACAACGGACATGATTTTTTTGCCCTTTTTATTGACAATGGTAGGGAACCCTTCGTGCGCGAGTCCGACTCGCACTTGACCGGTTTTTTTTTTCTAGTGTACTACTTGTACAATTGTTGTTACGGACTGTCTCCAGGTAACCGAGCAGATATTGGCGAAACATGAAGATTCTCCAGCCAAAGTTCTAGCTTGCATCGCCTTGTTCTTGATAAATGGCGATACAACAAAATTAGGTCACTCATGAACATGGATACAGGCTGTAGTCCTAATCTATCTCTACTAAAACTGTTGGAGATGGCGAGCGTAATGTTTGTAAGAATCTCTCTAAGTGGGTCGAGTCCAAAGGAATTAGAGAGGATTATGTTACGGTGTCGGAGAAAAACTGTACTCCCGTTGTGTTTGGAGAGATTTATTTATGTATCGGATTAGTTGGGAGTAGTTACGTAAAAGATCGCAGCATTCGTGATTTTAGGGATTAGGGCTCTTCACACCACGTTTTTTTCAGGCGCTGTCGACGCGCATCGCACGCAACTACAACGCGCTGCAAACGCGATGTTATCGCAACCAATTTACCTATTCACACGTTCATAAAATTGTAGTATGCAGACGACGACTTTTTCGCGAGCTGTCGACGCGCTCGTAGCGCGGAGTTACATCGATACAGACGCGCTGGCACAGCGCGTCTCTTTAGCTGCAAACACATGCATTCAGCGCGTTTTAATCGGTCGGAGATGCTCACGCGCGTCTGTAGCGCGATACACGCTCCTTTGCGCGCGTGCTACACCCGTTTTACTTTGCAAGGAGAGTTGCTCACGCGCGTCTGTAGCGCGTTTCTCGTGAGTTTGCAGCGATGCAGTCGCAAGTAATCTGCCTATTTCAAGTTTAGCAGCGCCGACAACGCGCGATAGCGAAACGCGCGTCGACGGCGCCTGAAAAAAACGTGGTGTGTAAGAGCTCTTAGAAGGAACTTAGCAAATACTTGTTTATTTTTGTAATGTTATTAACACATTCGAGTCCACCACACTTTTCATAGAACTCATACGCCATCCCGCCATACATATTGCTAGTGGACCTTCCAGGAGGGTTCTGGGCACTAAGTTTGCGCTAAGAGTGAACTCTCAAGGAGGGTTCCTGGCATTAGGTTAAAAACCTCGAAAAATACGCTACTGTGTCGTAAAATAGGTGTTTCCTTGTTTCATGACGATGAATTTTCCAAGAAAAACCTACATTAAAATGAGCCCTCCACGAAAGCACCTCGCATGGCGAATGCGACAACGGCACTGAACGTGTTAAGGGCAGATTTTTCAATTGTGAGGTAACTTTTATCTTAGGAGTAAATATAACAGATTGACAGCTTTTGTACAGAATTTGATTTTTTGATTTGATTTAAGATTTATGTTTAAGGCCCATGTAATAGGGGGCGAGCCTATTGCCATCAACCGGGCACAAATCCAGACTTCGGGCTGCTACAAAGAAATTCTACACGGAGAAACCCAATAACACTTTGCCCGACCGGGGGATCGAACCCAAGACCTCACGCTCAACAGTCGCGCTTGTGTCCGCTAGACCAACGAGGCAGTCTAAACAAACCCTTAGGGCGTGAGTCCAACTCGCACTTAGTCGGTTTTTTTTAATACGAGGAAAACCTGTGATCCTCTCTTTTGTGAAATTTTCCCTCCATCTTTGTGATCAACACACGCTTTGTGTAGATAACAAAGATGAAGAAATCATACATATAAAGATTCGTATGTATTTACTGTCACGACCTTTTCCCTAACAATATGAAGCACTACAATCACAATTACATTAACCTACATTTGTGATATTAAAATGTTTCCGAGAGAAATGTTGTATGTCAGATGTAAAAAAGATACGCAACGATAACCTTCTCCTTTTTCGAAGTTAAAAAGTGTATAAAGCAGAATGTCTCAGCTATTATTCACGTACGATAAGGAAAAAGACCGTGAGGAAAGCTAGACTTAATTATCTGAGATCGTACGAGAAGAGCACTTTGCTTTGCAAGCCTAATACGTGCAGTGCGACAAAATTTTGTGGTCGCTTTATCTCGTGCCGAGGCGTGATAATTTATGGTCTAATCTCGGCTCGGCGTGATAATGTAACGACAAAACTATCTCGCGCTACGCATGTTAGGCCGGCTACCCGTCAATAAAAATTGAAGCGCTTAAGTACTTCTAAATCCAAATATATAACATTTTTGATGGACTCCTACAAGCTACAATGCAGGTTAAAAATGAAAAATGGCTGCCTTTTGGAAAAGAGGGAGTTGGTATTACAAAAGAGGGTATTTTTGACGTTAAAATTAGGTATTTAATACCTTGTAAAATTTTCGGTAAAACAATACCTAATGATATGTCTACACCCATGCGCTTTCATGTTTTTCTTGCGCTTTCAACTTTCAATTCCTCTTGCGTCAAGCGCATGCAATATTGATTGCCATAAGACTGGAACTAGTATTAGGGCATGTGCTATGGCGCTTCAAGCATGCGTCAGACAAAAGCGCAAGATGAACATGAAAGCGCACTCTTGTAGACATACCATAACACATTCTAATATTGAATTGATTCTATAGCCGACATCCTAATTTCGCAAAACACTCGTAATGGCTTTTATTTTGACAGGTCAACAATTTCCATAGCAACGTATGTATTAACAATCCGACATCTTCACAACTATGTACCACGCAATGAATATTATTGCATTGTCAAAATGAAAGCTATTGAAATTACGCATGTGATACGCAATTCGGATGCTAGGTAGACCAATTCTGCTAAATCAGTTGCATTACAAACGCGATGTATAAATGTTTATTTAAAACCAAATACACACTGAACTAGTATTTCTACACTTCAAAGAGAAAGCACTGTACACAACATATCAAAACAAGCTGTTACTGTGAGATTCGTAAATTGATTCGGCGAGCAAACTGTTGGAGTGTTGCGCAAACATGCTCTGTAACGAGATCGCCGCGCCGTGAGGGTAGTACGAAAATATACACAATAGTACCGGGGAATGCTGAAAATCTTACGGGATACTAACGTGTTTTTTTCCCGTGTGTTATCGCTAGCGGGTAACACTGGGCAATGTTGACAAAAGAAGGTAGTCATCGATATGGATCAATGCACCCGATGTTATAAAGGCGGTGGTCATTCGACGAAGCGGATACCGGTCACGATCCACCGAGCTCTCCCGTCGTAGAGCCGGTTCAGACTCCGCAGTCACACCGATAATTCAGCCCTCATCAAGCTGTCTCCCCCCCTAAGCCCCCGCCAGCAACTCCCTAAGCCGAGGTCCGAGTCCCACTAGGGGTCGCCCTTAGTGCTGTTGTTGCAGGTAGTCATGATGTTAGTGTAGTACAAGTAGTTAGCTCAGGATAAGTATTTTACTTCCCCCCCCCCCCCCCCATTGGCTGGAGACCCTTCAGGTCTCGCCAATAACTGCCCAGTTACGTAGGAAGGGTCCCCTACAGCAGTCCAATAGGAAAATAGAGCGATGAAGCGGATCATTCTGTGTTGATCAGCTGAAGAAGTCTGACCTTTCATATCTGACAAGATCATAAAATAAGGACAAGCTTGTCCTTATTTTATGATCTTGTAATAATTGTGTCAAGTATTATATTGTGATCTAGTTCATGTTACTAACACTAACCCAAATATAAGTACTCTCAGTGGTGGAGAGTCTATGTTGGTTTTATTTACTATATTTCCCATGCTCGCAATCCTGACATACCGATATTAGCTATAACTGTAATGATACAAACACCCCTACACGATTATGTTGTTTTGTTTATTTACATGTATGAGGGCGTGCTAGAAAATGAAACTTCCTCAACGAATGCAGGGAATATACGCGTGTTGTAAGGTTCAACAAAACCCAGCACGCTTGGTGGTAGGATCTATACGGTCCGCCTGGCTAGCTACCACCTTCATATTAAAGTTTAAGCTAAGCAGTTTACTCTGTTACGCCGTGTGTATGTGAGAGCCAGAGGGGTATCCCTCTACAACTCCGTTAGAGGTATCCCTCTACAACTCCGTTAGAGTCGTTCCACACGGTGCGGTGCGGCGCCGGCGCGGCGCCTGAGCGACGAATCGGCGGGCCGTACGAGCGGGGTGACGTCACTCGTGTGCCCGCTGATTGGTCGCTCACGCGCCGCGCCGGAGCCGCACCGCACCGTGTGGCCTGGCCCTTACTTGGAATTCGTGTGATCCATCTTAGACCCTGTCTGAGCTTACCATCAGATGCGACTAGGCTCAAATGCGACAAAGTCAAATGATAAACAAAAAAATAATGTGTATCTATTTAAAATTACCTCCATCCGTGTGTCACTGCAAGGGTACCAACTGAAAAACAGCACTGAGTGCTTGAAGCCTGCATTTACGCTGAATTGGTGACCTTTTCGGCATGGGCAAGCTCGACGGCATATTATTATTACAGTAATTCATTGTTTTAGTTGTGTAATTATATTTTATTGGACCGTTTCTACGTAACCGGGCAATTATTGGCGGGACCTGAAGGGTCTCCAGCCAAAGTGCTGTCATTGAATCCTGGGCTGGATAAATAGATATAGGTAAGTAAATTCATGGTTTTGAAGGCCAGAAAGAAAATTATAATCATTGTTAATACGATTGATAGATGTTGTATTTAAGCATATTTCGATAATACCGACTGAAACAAGCTAAGGTTGATGACCTATTGTTTATACAAATGCCGCCAGTGACATGTCGACGCATTTCTCATGCAATTGACATCACAGACAATTAGGGACAATTACACCGATACTCGCTACAAACGGATA
Source organism: Amphipyra tragopoginis (assembly GCA_905220435.1). Classification (NCBI taxonomy): domain Eukaryota; kingdom Metazoa; phylum Arthropoda; class Insecta; order Lepidoptera; family Noctuidae; genus Amphipyra; species Amphipyra tragopoginis. The sequence continues at coordinate 13,100,694 of HG992011.1, forward strand.
AAACGCGTTTACTTCCATTCCCGGAATTAAGGAAAAATCCACATACATACAATAATAGTCCGCAATACATTATACAATACAAGGTTAGTCGGAAAGGGGGAACTGAGCCGAAAGGGTGTTAAAGTACCCATGATAATTAAAAACTTTTGTTTTATCAGTTTCTTCAGAAGTCAATATTTTAAGAGAAATAGCTATTCAAAGATCTGAAATGTATGCACGGATATAGAAAAATAAATACACAAGGTTATTCGGAAAGGGGCTACTAATTCGAAAGGGTGTTAAAATATCCATAATAACAAATAACTTTTGTTCTACCACTATGCCCAAAAGTCGTTTAGTTTAAGAGAAATAGCTGTTTAAAGATGTCATAAAAATACGCTAAAATCTTATCTATCCTCAGCCATGATCAGCTGCGTTTCCATTTGAGGTCACGAATTAGAAGCTCCATATTTTGAATTCGTAACTAAAGCAAGGATAAATTTTCGAAAAAACGAAAAAAAATATTTTTTTGGATGGTAATAAAAATTATCGAATTTTGAAATTTCCACATTGGCTTTAAAACAGTCATCAGTGATACTTTAAGTGGCCCGTGGATTAGTACCCCCTTTCTGACTAACCTTGTATATTAGGTATTTCAACGTATTTTTTTTTGCGATTTCTGACGCTTCTTGTACCCCAGTGAGTCTGGAAAAGTATTATGTGATCCATATAAGAAAATTGATCGATTGGCATTATAAAAATGTTTTGTGAGAACTGCTTATTTTCTTGCATTTTTTTTTCTATTTATGTCTCTTCTGTGCCCCTAATTATGTCTCCTCTGTGCCCCTAATTATGTCTCTTCTGTGCCCATAATTATGTATCCTCTGTGCCCTTAAACAACAAAGCTCCTATGACGGTACAATAAAGCAGGAAGCTAAACATCCTTGTTAGCCTGATCGTGTCCCAGAGGATACTGTTGTTATTATTAAACTACTGGTCGTAACAGGTCGTTCACATCTATCGGAAAAGTATTTGTTTTTGTTATGTGCCAGTTGGATATAATAGAATTTATTGTAGTGTTTACTTTTGAGCGAGGTTAAACTGGAATTCGCACTCAACGTAGTTGGAATAGATGGGATAATGATTCAAGATTCATATGCAGATACATTACAAATATTTAATTAAATAAAAGTAAAAAACGACTTAAAAAAAAAGTAAAAAAGAGTGAAATAATTAGCATGATATTAAATTAACAGTTTCAGAAGTCGGTGGCTTTTATTTGTTTCAGTGTAGAATTGCATCGATTCTGAAACTGTTAATTTTATGTCATGCTTATTTCCTGCATATGCATATTTCACTCTTTTTTTATTATTTTTTTAAATTGGTTTTTACTTTTATTAAAAGTTTTTTATTAAATACGTTTCAGTGCCATAAATTACACGGTTTAAGACTACAAATTTAAATAACACGCTTGCGTAATCTTTCCAGCAACTAGGTAGTTTTCTTTAAGAATAGGTATTAATGTATAATTATCATGACGGCTCCTTACAAATAACACACAATCTTCTTTGTTTTTGGTTAATGTTTCTGTGACGACAGTTAAAACAGAGATTGTAAGTCCTCATCAAAACTTTTTCATATCGGCAAAACGCGACGTAATTTCAGCCTGGTATGTTGCAGGTAATTAAATCATTTACTGTGAAATATAGATAAGACATTGCATCTGGTATTTACCAAGTGAGATATAGTGTGTGCTACGGGTCACGGAGGTCAAACAACCGTCGTTTCGCGTAAAACTGATTAAAGATCAAACGTCATTTAGCATGAAACTAAATTAAGATGAAAGAAGAAATTCCTCATAACGTTGATTGTTTATTCTGAATTAAATGATGCAATGAGAAAACCATAAAAAAGGGAAAACAGTTAAATGTCTTCAAACTAATTTTCTGGCCTTTCTTTAAGTAACTAGCTGTGACTAAAATTAAAATTTAATAAAATTACTTTAAAAATAAAATCCGACTTCAAAAAAACTTAAAAAAAGAGTAAATAATTACCATATTATAAAACTAATAGTTTCAGAAGTCGGTGCCTTCAATTTGGTTCAGCGTGGATTAGCACCGACTTCTGAAACTGTTAATTTTATAATATGGTAATTATTTACTCTTTTTTGGTTTTTTTGAAGTCGGTTATTCTTTCATTTTTAAAGTAATTTTATTTTTCTGTTTTAAGTGGCATAAACACTACATAAACATGCAATTACAGCAATAAAATTTAATAAACACCGACACAAGAAAAGAATCGCTTATAAAAGTCTGAAATAAAACCTGTAATTTTCAAATGCATTTTAATCCTTAAAGAGTTCGGGGGCGCTAAGTCAACTTACAGCCTATATTTTTTATGACGTAACACCCCTCTTTTTGCGTCGGGGTTTAAAATACGCTATGTTCCTAGTCTCAAACTTTTATGGAGTCTATTACTACAGTTTCTTATCTTTTATGCTCATCAGAATCGGCCTTCCTACTGTTAATTGCATGACAAATTACAATCCACCGGCGGCCTGACAAATTAAAGTACAACAAAGGCATGTTTTTCCTCAATATAAGAACGCTTGGAAACAGACAAAAAATATTACGTAAAGATTTTGACGATCCAGTTGGCGCAGTGAGTGAGCGCTTGCTTTCTGCACTAAGGGCGTGCATCTGTTTTTCCGGGCGGGTATCAAACCGTTGCAGGTTTCCGCTCGGAAAAATATCTGTATGACTTATGGCGCGTTTAGTTGTCTATTGTTATATTATAAGGCAGACAAATTGTGTCTATGATCACATTGCATCTATCTCGAACAAAAACAATCCCACAAATTCTATTATTTGTAAACATTTCCTTGCTAAAATGGTTTCTAATGTTATTTTAAATAGAGTACAGTGTGGGCCAAAGTTAAAGTTTATTTTGACTGACACTATAATAATTAATAGTTTTAACAAAAACTGAGTTATGACTGAAGCTCGCTAACGATCTGGCACAGTTCCAAAGGACAATGATGAGTCAGGAGGCGCAGGGAATTCCTGAAGCGATGTCATTGAGCGGGGTATTTTAAGTATTGATTAATTAATACAATAATAAAGTTGGATAATAACTGGATAGATAATAAAGTTGGGTTTTCAACTCTACAAGTACATTTTTTATCAACAGTTTTTTTTTTAATAACAAACTACATAGCAAAGGACGTTTTTTTAGTAATTTCCAATAGGAAAACCAGAATTTTAGATAATACTGTGGGTAGCTGTCACATTATGGTTAGTAAAACTTTTTTTTAAATAAATGTTATTTTCCGGCTCCATCATCTCACCAGCTTCACGGTACCATATTATTGCATTGTCACCGAAGATTCGTAGATATGCCAAATTTCAGCTCAATCGGATGCCAGGAACAGCTTACAAAAAAAAAATTGATCACTGGAACTGGAAACGTTATGAAAGAGTTAAATAAAAGCTTGTGAAAAGAAATTGTCATGTACGACATATTATTACAAAATTTTGAAAAGCAAAGGGCATTGCTGAAAGCTCAAACGAAGAAGAAAACAGTTTTATTTCTTTGTCTCATATTTCAACTTGGTTCAGAATAATATTTACGCACAATTTGAGTGAATCACATTTTTACCAAGTTTCCTGGTTTCATAAATAAGAATGATGTAAGATGTAACGCGAGATTTTTCAGAGAATATTTTTGTTCGTTAAAAATTGGAACAGGAGTGTTCAGACAAAGAAGTGTCCCCGAAATTTGATCCGAGGTAAATATAAAAAATATTTGTTTTCCAAAAAAATTACGAAAATTTTATTAATAGCATTTGTAAGTATTGGTAATTTTCGAGCTAAATTTTAAAACACTTTAGCATCCTATGAGCAAATATAACTATCAACGGGTGAATTTGGAAAATGGGAAGAGGGAAGAGAGAGACAAAGGAGAATACCCAAAACCATGACACAGTTGGGTCAGACATGCTTCTTAAGAAAAATGTATGTCAAAAATCTTCTTATGGGATATGATTCCATGTATACAAAATGGGGATGACGATACAACAATAACTGATACCACGTGTTCTATGACGGGTTTTACGACCGAACACAAATAAATCAATCATGTACACACGGCTACAGATCAAGCTATACATTTCCAGTATAAGCTGATCTCGCATTGTATAGGATTTCCGTACAATGAGAGGTCAGTGTAAACTGGAAATGTACAGCTTGATGTGTAGCCGTGTGTACATTCAATAGTTTAGTCACCCACCTTGTTTATTTATTTTAGTCTAACGATACGGTGTGGTAAAAAAGGTATGTAAAAAAAAAATGCTATATTGTTTCGAATCATGCGAGACCGCCATTTTTTTATATAGGATACTGATGATTATTTTTTTAATGTATTCCAGAGTACATTTCCTAATTTTGGCAATGATTCAGCTACGACGTAAAAGTAATCTAATGCTCTAACAAAATTGTTCAATCTCTATTCAAGCGTTTGCCACTTGGTTACTAAACATTCTACTAAGTATTGACCTTTTACATATTGTCCTTATTATATTGAATTACTTGTAGTAGACAGTCACTTTACTATACAATTACTCCACGGAATCCAATCCAACAGCTTAGAGCAATTACTGTTAATAGCAAATAGAACGCCGCCGTCTAGGAGACCACGGACTGAACGGGCCGAAAGCCGAGACAATTTAGTTGAACCGGCCAAAAGCCGAGACCATTTGGTTAATGGAATAGCCTGCAAATGGCAGCCACGGCAAGGAATATTAACATTGAGAAACAAATACTGAAACCAACTTAAATTGAAATCGGAATTGTAAAGTAGATTACAAGATTCCTCAACTTTGGAAAACAATGTATTCCATTAGATAGACGTATTGTTCTAAACGTTTATTATTGAAGGATTCTTATTCTTTATTGTACACAAGAAAATTACAATAACAAAATTACAATTTAGTGAAGTCATGTACAAAGGCGAGCTTATCTCAAAAATGAGTTTTCTACCAGCAAACCTTTGAGTGATACAGAGAGATTGATAGTGTTGCTGAAAGCAAACTAAAAAAGAATTTGTTCGTTTTTATAATGAGACACAAATCCTTCAGATGCACAAACATGCAAACGTACTAGAGATGCTAAAGCACTGATGCATGCAAACTCCTAGCTATCACTGTACTCCATGTAATATAGCATTAACAAGAGTGGTCCACCAAAGCTTATATATCTTTTGAACCATTTCTTCAAGAAGAGTTTCAGCTCATCTTGGATTGTCTCTTAAGGTTTACAAAAGCATAACACTGCGTGCAACCCACTTTTTATAAATATTTGATGAAAAAGAGTAACCATGAAGTTTATTGGTCGTTCTTCTCCATAGAAATCTGCACTTTGGAACGCGGCAGTAACTTCTTTTTTTTTTCTTGACTATTCAAAAGAGCCTGTAAGTGGTCTAATTGAAATAAATGCTTTGGCTTTTTTGAATTCCTACTGAAAGCACACATGTTGCTTGTTTCCATAAATTTCCTCGCTAAATAGGCCTTATTTGCTGTCTATTGTTATCTTAAATAGAGTTATAAGTTTGACAATTTGTATCTATGGTCACATTACATCTATCTCGAGCAAACACATTCCCACAAATCCATCCAACCTTCCCAGACCGTTCGAAAACTGTCCATCGAAAACCCGGGATAATTTATTTAGTGCAACATGACCACGAAATTGGAGTAACGTTACAAAACAGTGAAGTTAATCACGCTGTTAGCTGACACACTGACTCATCGTGCCAACACGGTGAATAGTATAAGTTTTGAACATACAAGTGCATGGTAGTGAAGTTTGCGACTCAATTTACACTACGCCAATATTGATAGTTATAGTTCTCGCTCCGATGAATGGTTTTGAAAGAGAAGCAGTGACAACTTTTGCTAGTGAAACTAGATTTTCTTTAACTTATCGTGTACTGTAATTATAGACACAATAGATAAACAATGGCACTGAAGATCCGGATAGTCGGTCGGGCCGCTAGCGGTTAAACTCTCAATCACCGTAATTATAGACACAATAGATAAGACAATAAAGTGTCGTCCTGAGACGACGGGCGGTACGCAACCGGTTAAGCTAAGTAGTAGTAAGTAATTTTTTTCTACTCTCTTCCCGTGACCACGGCCGGTGTAATTCGATCGAAACGTCGGGATTAAAAAGGCTGCTATAATGCTGACTTCAAAGTTGTAAATAAAAAATCCAGAGATTTTAAATATTACATTTAAATATTACTAACTAGCGACCCGCCCCGGCTTTGCACGTGTACGTTTTATAGCTTAAAACCTTCCTCTTGAATCACTCTATCTATCAAAAAATACCGCATCAAAATCCGTTGCGTAGTTTTAAAGATCTAAGCATACATAGGGACAGACAGACAGCGGGAAGCGACTTTGTTTTATACTATGTAGTGATTCGCGGGAATCCGTTGGGACGGAAAGATGTGGCGATGCTTGGGGGAGGCCTCTGTCACAGTAGACATATAAGTTAAAGCAGTACCTCAACTTACTATAATCTCATGAATTAAAACACTCACACAGACACGCTCTGTATACTGACTCTTTGACATTATGGAATGCAATAAAGAAATTGAAATTGAAACTGAGTAGTTTTTTGTTTTTGTATGGAACTGTATCCCGAAAATACCTAATTTGTCTTGTTGCAGTGCGTGTCTGTGTGAGTGTGTCAAATCGGACGAATGTAGGTAGTTGAAGTACTGCTTTAGCTTATATGTCTATTGTGCCTCTGTCCAGCTGTGGACGTCTTTAGGCTGAATGATGATGATGATCATGACTACTAATACTTCCCTGTTTATCATTCAGACCTGATCCCTTTTGTTGAAGTTAAGTCAACTCATAATCAGCCCATTACTATCCTACTGTCTTTTCTTAGCAAAAGAACGTTCTAGGCCTAAGTCCATTACGCTGTCCTGATGCGGTCTGGAAGACTACACGCACCATCGAGAACTTTATGGGACTCGTTTTTCGTTCATCGTTAACGCAAGTGATATTCAAATTTTGAAGAGTGCTTGAACCTTGTACGGACTAAGCGTTCCAATGTACGCGTAATCTAGGTATGTTGAATACGCGTACAGGCTAATTGAGCGTTCACGTCCCCTTTGTGTACGCGTTGCTGCAGATACGGATTAAGCGTTCCGCGTTTCCGCGTTTACGCGTAACAGATTACGCGTACATTGGAATGCTTAGTACGTACAAGGCTTAAGCGTTCCTGTGTACGCGTAACAGACTACGCGTACATTGGAACGCTTAGTACGTACAAGGCTTAAGCGTTCCTGTGTACGCGTAACAGACTACGCGTACATTGGAACGCTTAGTACGTACAAGGCTTAAGCGTTCCTGTGTAGGCGTAACAGACTACGCGTACATTGGAACGCTTAGTACGTACAAGGCTTAAGCGTTCCTGTGTACGCGTAACAGACTACGCGTACATTGGAACGCTTAGTACGTACAAGGCTTAAGCGTTCCTGTGTACGCGTAACAGACTACGCGTACATTGGAACGCTTAGTACGTACAAGGCTTAAGCGTTCCTGTGTACGCGTAACAGACTACGCGTACATTGGAACGCTTAGTACGTACAAGGCTTAAGCGTTCCTGTGTACGCGTAACAGACTACGCGTACATTGGAAAGCTTAGTACGTACAAGGCTTAAGCGTTCCTGTGTACGCGTAACAGACTACGCGTACATTGGAACGCTTAGTACGTACAAGGCTTAAGCGTTCCTGTGTACGCGTAACAGACTACGCGTACATTGGAACGCTTAGTACGTACAAGGCTTAAGCGTTCCTGTGTACGCGTAACAGACTACGCGTACATTGGAACGCTTAGTACGTACAAGGCTTAAGCGTTCCTGTGTACGCGTAACAGACTACGCGTACATTGGAACGCTTAGTACGTACAAGGCTTAAGCGTTCCTGTGTACGCGTAACAGACTACGCGTACATTGGAAAGCTTAGTCCGTACAAGGCTTTAGGTTCTAATTAAAGGAGTATCTTTGTTCTTCTTTCATTGCTACGCAGTGCATATGATCTTTAATCACGTCTGCATAATATACAAAATGCTTTTAGACGCACAGAAAGCAACACAAGCATACTTTGAAATTGAATAAATTCATATTGAGGGCTTCATAACAAAGGGGCGATCACGCAAAAACCGCATTTTCGTTTTTTTGCATAGGATAGTTTATAGTAGAGCCCTCATAATATAATTCAATTCTATTTAATTATTTTATTTCAGACAAATTACAATAAATATAAATCATACATAAATTAATTAATTTTAAAATAATAAAGAACAATAATGGAAACATCAGGAATGCAGAACATGTAGTTTTGTCCAGTGCTCCACGAAGGAGCAGTCAGTGTCCATTCTTTCAGCAGTTATTTATTAAACCCCCATATTTTAACTAGAAACTGATACGTGCCAAATATCAACCTTAACTACCCTTAACCGTCAACTGGTTTTGGTTTTATTCAATTTTTTGTCTTTTCTGTAAAGTGCACTTTTGTCTATATGCTTCTTTGTTATGAAGCCCTCGCTATGAGGAATATTTACCTACAATTCTTTTATTTTTGCAATAATCTTTCTGAAAAGTAATAAAGATTGTATGAATGAAGTTCATGACCCCAAGCTCATTAATTTGAGTAGGTAAACTACAAGAATATTTAATTACAAGATCTCATAAAAATGGCCGTTCACAAAGGATAATTTTGCCTCAAAATTATAACGTTATTATTTTTTATCGTATCAAGGAGGCTTTATTAAAAAAGTCTTAATTGGTGCTATTATCTGTGGTACACGGAAGGTATATTTAGGATAACGAAATATTAATTTTAAAGGTTGATTTTTCATGCTTCCATAATATTTTTACGGAACTAAAATATTATAATGCGTCGGATTAAGGATTTTTTTAACTCTAGTACCAAAATCAGTCATGCTGTCGACTGTACTGAGACACTGATGACACTATAGAAGCTATTGATAGTAAAGACATTAAAAATAATATCGGTGTCTAATCGACAGCACGTTTCCTAAGTAGATAATGTTTTTTCATGGATACTTTGTCAGCCTATATATAGCTCCGATACCCCATGGATTTGGGGTATGTGACTTGGATAGGGTTATTTCGCTCGTTCTAAGCAATTGATCGGCATACAGTTTGTTCATATCAATTTCTAGGTCAATTGTGATACCGTCGCCTTTGTATGATTAATCCCGGGATTAACTTAAATTAAAATATTTATAAAAAAATACTAAAATCACATATTTACAGTCAACCTTTGTGATGTAAAAACTAATTTGAACAGATTGTGAAATATTTATTTTGTTTTAATTATTTGTATAAAACTTGTCACACTAAGCTAGACCTATGATTTATTATTAAGATATTCTGTTTAATCTCATTTTAAGTGAACTATGTTCTTATGAGAAATAAAGTTCTTTAAACCTAACTTTGGAGTAAAGTTACGCCGTGTTTATTAATAAGGGCCTTTAAGTATAACCTTTTTTATAATATGTAGTTACCAACGTCAAAGTGTATAAATTAACAAGTCATAGAAAGCTTTGTATAGAGGCTTTTAAACCATGGTAATGTGAAGAGATTGTGATCCTTTGTTTGATCAGGACGGGACGTTCACGAACGCATATGACGTGACTACACGGATTATTCGGGTTTTCATTGTGTCTGTATCCGCTAAATCGCAAACAGTATTAATAATTCATTTATAGCGAATCCCTGGGAATTTAACCAAACAACTACCTAGTTATCTTACTGCAACATATCGTTGCCCGGTTCCTATAAACAACGAATTGTTTTGCTTACCAATGGTAGATTTTTTTTTATTTCTATATTAGGCATATACCTAAATAGATACGCAAGCTTATTTTATCTGTGATGGCTAGTATAGCCAGTAACATATACCTACTATGCAAAGCTGTAGGGTCTTTTTTATGATATTTTTTTTTATTATGTTCCCCGCACTAGGATTTCTCCTGTATCGTGGATGCGTTTACAGACAGGGCAGGCCCGAAACAACTATCTGTAGACCATACTAATTTTTGTTCCGTCCGGGAATCGAACCCACGACCCGTAGCGCAGAAGCCAATCGCTCAGCCACTGCACCAAACATGTCGTCGTCATTAATTATTAATGATACAAGCATTGACAAACACATGGACCAAGGGTCTAGTACAAAATTCACGAAAAAAGTGTTCTGAGTTCACATACACTACCAGAGCGCGCGCCAAGGCACACCGCCATATAAACTTAGAAATACCAACAAACTAATTTAAATCCTATGTCGTCATCACAATGCCTAATTTAACTTGTCACTATATGAAGATTCGATTGCACCCATTGACGTAAATAAGTGTACTTTTCGCGTTTTAGGCTGACGCCAGACAAGCGTAATTTACGCGGCTCAAAATGAGTCGGCGTAATTTTGCGTCCTGTAAATTACGCTCGACTGGCTCGGCGTAAAATTTTAGAAGGATTTACTTACTTCATCCTTCTAAAAAATTACTCCGACTCATTTTGAGCCGCGAAAATTACGCTCGTCTGGCTTCAGCCTTAGTCTACATTCGGTTCGGACATTTTTGAGCGTTACCTCGAGGTCCATGTGTTTCTACGTCCATGGATACAAGAGTCTTAATTTTAACCGACAAAGCTCGGTAAATTTTAGAAATTAGCCATATACGAAACAAGGCAATTGAACATAACGTAATAACAATAAAATATTCAACAAACAATTTAGTATTTCTATAACTTGAGTACTCAAAGGCACTTATCTATCCTGTCAATTACAAACGTACCTAGATTTGCAAAATCCTTGTCCTTTATATGCTTAAATGTCAGATGTAATATCCATTTCATTCAATTACGGGTCTGATCGATAAACAAATAAATGCAATTGCATCGTTGGATAAAGTTGTTTCAATACATCAACGCAAAAGGTAAATTTTAGAATAAGTAGTGGTCTGTGAAACTATTAAAAAATACTTTATTGATAGAAAAGAAAACTTTCACATAGTCGTTTTTAAATGATCAACTGCCTAAAAGGTAAATTAGTGAACATACGATACGCATATTATCATTAATCGCATGCTCCTCAAACACGCGACATTATCGCGCTAAATCCACTAACAGGTTAAATTGTAGAAGTTATTGTAGCAAGTTCTTGCTTACCTGTTTGCACTACAAGCTATTTTTATTAAAACCTTCACGGGCAACTTGCGGCAAGTCAGGCAAGTCGGTAAAACTTCCAGAAGTCGACTTGCTGCGGATATGTAAACAGTGGAATTCGGTTGCAGACGTCAACTTGTGCAAATAAACTTGCTAGTTGATTTAGGGCTTCAGAATAAACTTGAATGCAAGTCCATGAAACAATATTACGCAAGAATTAAAAAAAACAAACGTCCTACAAATACTAGACAAAGTTGAAATAAAACAATTGTTCATGCCAGCGTAGTCATTAATTAGCGTCCATTTACTATCAAGGAATGTAGGAAAATCTTGTTACTTGTCATCCCACGCTTATAGTAAGAATCAATTGAGTAAAACAAGTTATTCTGATACTCGAAAGCGATGCGCTAGAAACCGGCTGTGTAATATTTACGCCAACACATGATTGAATGGAAAATGTCACCGTACTACTTGGGACGCTACAAATTCAGGCAACTTGATTGATGCGGACAACTTATTTATTCAGAGAGCTTGGTAAGCTAAGATATGCAGTGGTTTTCAATACTAAGCTGCAACACTTGCTCCATCGGAACACTATGGCTTAATAATAGTTAGTTGTGATAAGGATATCGCTCAATTTAAATACGTTTTCGTTTCGATAAAAGTAAAAACAGATTTAAAAAAAAAACTGAAAGGAGTAAAATTTTTGAAATCGATTTTAACTTTTTATTTAATACTTTTATTGCCAGAAATTAAAATTACAATAGTGTACAAAGTGGACCACTACAACAACAAGAACGTCATCTATATAAGTAATACATTTTCAAACTACTAATAATTTTGTATAAAAAAAACTACTCAACTAAACTTAATGGAATTCATAAGGGACCAACTAAAAAGTATTCCGCACCAAATAAAATAAGAATTACTCAAATCGGTCCACAATTCTCTAAGAAATAGGCGTAAATACATAAAAATAAAAATTTATTGGTAATAATCGAATTGATATTCTCCTCCATTTCGAAATTGGTTAATAACGAGAAATTATGAATGTATCAGTGAATGTCAATACTCTGATTGTTCCAGGTGTAATAACAAGTATTTTGTCGGAGCCAATATTATATTGAGTCTTGAGCGCCAAGAGATAATATGTAATTATCAGCTCTAAGGAAATTGACAGCTAGTGTTCCAGGAATACGCAAACCATCTTGAAGTTGACGCTAAATACTTTTGCTCAACATGCCGCCTGTAATTATATTCACCCCGCAATGGAAATAACAAGAAGACAGGTGTAATAAGACTCGCAACGTATACTCATGTCATTATACTCAAACTCGTATAACTACAAACTTACAAGTAAATATGCACCGTTTAAGTAAACAAGTAGATGTCCTTATCATGCGGGCTTGTTTTTATAATTACGCCTTTCGCTTTAATGTCTTGCAGCAGTACAAGACATGTGTCACCGATTTTGTCGAATCTTATACAAAATTCGACAAATTATGTGACATGTATCACTATAGTGCGTCCTAGGCCGCCAGGAACAATGATAATGCGTTGATAAATGAATATATTTTCCGTAATGTTTTTATTTTGAAAAATGGAGGTCGGCCACTCGGTGGTAGGTCGCAGGTAATTGAAAAATTAAATTTTTGTAGTCGTTAACTTCGGTTGTAAATAAATAATCATCAACATTACGTTCTTACTTCCAAGTAAGGGATTGAATCAGTTTTTTGCGTCGATCATGAACGCGGCAACAGAAAAATATATTAAAATTGACAGTCCTAATAAGCACAATAATATAAATTCGCTCGAAAGCCCCACCAAATTGTCGAATTACGAAATATTGGAGTTTCTAAAGAAAGAAGCGAATTCCAAAGAAATGAAATAAAAATTGAATTGTACGAAACACACCAAATGAATTTAACGAATACAGATTGAAGAATTTTATCAAATTGAGAAAAATCGTTTGGAGAGGTAGTAAGTTTTATGTTTACATAAAGTAAACGTAGCAGAAGACAGAAATATACTTGAGTATCAAGCGTCAAAAACTCATCATATTGATTGACACTTCACTAAGTAGGCATCCTTGCAAGAAAAGAAGTATGAACACACAAAACCAAAGCAAAAAACCCATGTAACGTGACACTAACCGCGGTTTAGTCAGTACTAATCTAAGTTTAACCCTAGCACGAGTGAGTCAACTGTCCGAAACGGAACGAGACGATTTGTTTAACAACAGCCGGGCTGCGTGTACGCATAAATATGAGTAAATAACGTCATCAAACTGACAACCAATAGTAAAGCAGTTTACGACGAATATATAAATAAAGACGATGAGAAAATTTAAAATGAAAATACAAGAATCTCGGATGAATTAATTTGTAGAATTTTACGCACTTCATTTTAAACGCTTGATCAAAACATTTACATATTGTAGAAATTTTGTAGAGCTAAATGTAGGATACGCAAAGACACTCTAGTATATTCCGGAGTAGTTTTAGAGAGTAAAGGGGAGCAAAAAGGAGATAAGTATTAGCAAAATACGTTTCTGTTTTTAAATGTTATTTCAACTACGGTAGTTGTTTAAATTGACTTGTAAACACGGTAAAATATATTAAAATTGATTATAAAATATTCATAATGACTAATCCAGTCATGGTTTACTTTTAAATGCCAGGAAATACCACCGATACGGAATGTTATCGTGAGATCTGACCTCATAATTATTCTTTATTAGATAAAGGTGTGAAAGGAAACCTGATTTTAAAACAAAATACTGGTTTTCTAACTTTATTAGTTCGTAATCATATAGTTTGCAACAAAATTTTCTTTATTAGATGCAACTAATTGTATTTCTTTAATCGTTACTTTCAATTTTCACCTTTACTTTAGTTTGTGCGACGAAATTCCGTTGTTATTAATTAGTGATTCTCTTGTTTCATTTCTATTTTTCCTATAATCATGTTTTACCCAACATCTTTAATTTATGGGTCATCAAAGTTTATTTTAAGCGATCAATTTGGTTCTTTCACATTTTAAAATGGATTACCATAAATTTCTTTTCAGTAAACTCATTCATCCATAAGTGCTGGGCAAGTGCCCATTTTGCTACATCGACAAGTGTCGATGTAGCAATCTTCATCCTTCTCTGTCCAAAGCCAATTTCTCAGTAAACTAGATAACTCAAAATAATTGTTAAGACAACGATTACACATTTGCTGACGACAACCATGAATCGAAGAATAATAATATTTACAAAAGGATTCATTGCGATACTAGTGCGAAGACAGAATCGCAATTATATCTATCAATGAGTCTACTAAACAAACGGTTAAGAGGAATCTAGGGGGTTGGAGATTGACCCCATTTCGTTTCAAGAATTTAGTTCACATGGATTTGGTTAACACTGTGAAGTAACACGTTCTATAAATCTTTGGTAGAAAACAATTTGATATTGATAAATGTTGCGATTGCTTTTTATTGGGTCAATTTTGTTTGGACCTTTTCGGTTGGGATTATATCATCGATATTTTGTCAGATTCCATTGCTGATGATTTGTTTTGGTACTATTTCTTGTGTTTTAGTATCTCTATTCTTTAAATCTTAAGTTATCTTACAAACACTGTCTGTGACGACCACTTCGGAATTTAGCTATTGCTTTTTCAAAATCTTTATGTTGCTTATCATCTACATATATCTGGCATTAGCTTTTGTATTAGTGAAGGTTGTAGACCGTCAAAAAGCACTTTGTAGAAGACATTATATAAACCAAAGTTTATGCTAAAACTTCACACGGTAAAGTCTAAAATATTCAATGGCAATGCATACACTTCAATTTAATGTATGTCTAGGTTGTCAACTGAGACCTAAGGCTGCATAACATATAATTTTTATGGTATGTCTCGCCTTACAGGTTTACACGTTATTTGACCTCTCTTGCATTCCTCGAAATCGCTTTGCATTACAATTTCAGAATTTACAAGACGATCGATAGAATTGTAGGTACTTCTGGTTTAAGACATTTAGTACTTCCAGATTAATAGTTTTGAATTAACAATGTACGATTGATAGAGAGGTTTGTAGTGTTCGGTATGGGTGTCAATTGTTGGGTGGTCCCGACTCCGAATAGATCAAGCCGTCATTTCCTGTGAGTGTCTTAAGTGGCATTAGGGATTCAAACAAGAGGATGAATGATGATATCTTGTCACAATTCAGTGACGGTTTCATTCGTAATATCTTCAAAGCAAACAAAGACGTTTCTTTACACTTTAAAATTATCGCTGTTGGAAGTAACAGACAAAAGTTTTAGTTTTCATCCACACTTTGATCTATTTACATCCTTTTCACCTTTTCCAAGTCATATCACGTCAAATGACTTTCTGGACTCAAATAACTTTTTAAATAAGTTTTTAAAGAAGATATGTCTTAACACTAAACGCAGTTCAATTTCGATACTTCATTAAGATTAAGACATATCAATCGAATAAATAAATTCAACGTTTTAACAATTTACAGCTTGACAATCCAACATTTCACCATAGTTGAGTTTAGGAGTAACAGATGTGTCCAAACGTTGTAAAGTCTAATAAAACCGGGGGATCTAAATAAAAGTGCTTGTGAAGGGGAGTGACAGTGTCGTCGGCAGTTAAACTGTCTCGTTTATTTTCGACTGTCGTATAAACATCGAACGCACAAAGAACGGCTGTGTCCCTACGAATAGAGAAAATTGTGAAAATTTCTAAGTAACGTATGTGTAGTTTAATGGGATTTTGTTTATAAATAGTCTATCTGTATTAAATCGCTGATTCTTTATAGTTTTATAATGAGATGAAGATTTCTATATGGTTTTTTAATTCCAGCATTTTAGACTTTCTCGTGAAGATACGATGATGAAACGCATCAAATGCACTTGAAAAAACCCTACAATTTTTTGTACCCAGATTGTGTAACGATGAGAACAAACGAACACTTAAGATTATGATAGGAACTTTATACTAATTAGACTTTTTATATAAGCATACATGGATATTTTACTAACAACTCTTAGTTATAAATCACATGCTTTAACAGGAAGGCAGTGGTCACAAAAAATAATGACTAATATGGCAACCTATTCTGAGGATCCAAAGCTCAGTAAAAAATAAACAAAATAAAGTAAAACCTCTCATAAATTCACAGTTCACAGAAAACCACAAAACAATCGCACATCGACAAACTTCGTTAAATTTCGAAAATCGAACGATCGCGGCGTATCGCTTTTTCAAACGTCGAACGCGAGGTCCGCGCCGCATGCGCAGCGGCCTGAGACTGGCTGGAGACGGAGCACACCGCACGCATCATTCACCTTTGCCACCCGTCTCTTTCGCACACATAGAGCTTATAAAAGTTAGAAGAGGAGAGGTGTAGAAAGCTGGTAATTTTTCTTGAGATGACGCGGAGGCGTAATTTCGCAAGGCTCCATCGTCAAGGACGATTTACAAAACAATATTGGAATAAATATAAATAAAATGTGAATTCTTTTTCGTGAAATGTCAGCTGGCTATGTGAATGGTCGTAGGGGCGCTGTAGGCGCAGTGTTACTTTTATTTTTAGGTCGCGTCGTACGGTGCTGTTAACACATGGTTTATGGACAATTAACGTATTAAAAATAGAAGTTTTATGTAACAACTATAGAATATCCGATGAAAGGTTAGAATTAGTAAGATACGAATGTAAATAGATAGTAAATGTCGGTTTAGATAAATATAATGTCAAACTTAAGAGCAAAAGGTGATTCAATTTTCTTACGATTATTGTTTGTTAAGATTTGGTCGAATACGTTAGAATTCGTTTTATTTTTATTAGATAAAACTATTACTTATTACAAAATATTCAAAATCTTTCGTTATTCATCTAGATTTTTTAATAGATAGTGATTAAAAAACCGTTAAAATCTACATATTGATAGTTTTCTGCTAGAATAGAAAATTTACTGATAAGATAAAGTAAGAATATAAAGCTAAAAGAATCAAAATGATATTTAATTAAAACGGGTAAAATACCACATTTTATTGCTTTCATTTAACTCCATATAAAGTCAATAAACTCTGCGATATGACATTAAAAGTAATTGCTCAGTGCACAGGTTTTTGCTCATATTGAGCACAAACACTAAATGGGTTGGTCCAGAAGGCCCACACATAACCTGTCTCTATACTGTAGGTATAGCTGAATGTCATGCGAAAAATTAAATAATCTCGTGTTCTCATGTCGTGGAACTATGTAATTGCTGATTTCGGGCTCAAAATGGCTTCCACATTTCGTCACCCTCCGCGCTAACTGTCATAACTAGCAATTGATAATTTTTCAGTAGTTGCGTTAGCTGTGGCTTTATTAATGAATTAATTAGGCATCTTTATTTTCATTCTTTATTAATTAGGCATCGGAATCGATGGTAAAAATCTTTCGGGTACCTAGGACCCACGGTGTATACTGTGGACCTACCTACTTCTTTATTGTATGACTCTAGGTACAGTAAGTACTAACGAGGGCGAGTGTTATATCAATAAAATGCAATTAATCCGTCGTTAACGTAAGGTATGCGAGGTCTTAGCTAGGTAAAGTCAATATTTTAACTTATATCCACATTGATATTTATTTATGAACTCAGTTTGTCTTACGTGTATTTTTTAAAGGTTTTCTGTATTTGGAATCGATCAATGGAACGATTAGACGGTTAATTCGATGTGAACGCATTACTTTACGGGCAGTTGGCAGAACTTGATGTGTTATTTAGTATTTTCTGAATTGGATCGTATGTATTTGAAGAAACATTTTAAATATTTCGAATATCGAATCAGAACTGTTTCAATCACAACTCTTATTAAAAATACTTTTTAAAATATTACTGGCATTTAGAAATTGTTTAGATGAAACAATAGCTTAACCCCGGTTGCGTACCGCCCGTCGTCC
The DNA here is from genome assembly GCA_905220435.1 of Amphipyra tragopoginis. Classification (NCBI taxonomy): domain Eukaryota; kingdom Metazoa; phylum Arthropoda; class Insecta; order Lepidoptera; family Noctuidae; genus Amphipyra; species Amphipyra tragopoginis. The sequence goes on from HG992011.1 coordinate 13,118,889, forward strand.
CAGGAAGACACTTAATTGTCTTATCTAATGTGTCTATAATTACGGTGATTGAGAGTTTAAAGCATATTTAGCTAAATAGCCGAATGTGTGTGGGGGTCAATGACTTTAGGAATAACGTAGATCATATATGGATACGATTAGCTTAGGACAGAGCAAACTGCCAATAAGCAATGTGAGTGGGTGTACTCAGGCGTGGATGATGATAATGAATTGATAAATGATACAGGAGATAATTTTGGTAATTATGGCATCAATGTAACAATGTATGATACTGAATGATCATTGCAGCGATCTTTAGGAGAAAAAACGGGTTTATATGACGATGATGATGAATAAGAAAGACAAATATCAAGCAAAGTAATGTTATGCAAATAAATCATATTATCGTTTAGATACATAAACAGACAGACAAGGAACTGATCGCGTACGTCAACCTCACACCAGAGGCCGTTACTCAGCCGTGTTCAACTAAATGAATTATGGATTAAATTATAATCGTGCACTAGATTTTTGCTGCGGTTGCACTTGGACTTGGCAGTATTAGTAGGAAAACAAACATTATTTGTTTATTGTTGGTCTAGAATGAAAGAAAGAAGGAAGGCGCAGCGTAGATATGCCTCCCACAAGGTGGACCGATAATCTGGTGAAGGTCACGGGAATCCGCTGGATGCGAAATGAGAAACACAGGACCGGTCGATGTGGCGATGCTTGGGGGAAGCCTACGTCCAGCAGTGGACGTCTTTCAACTAAATGATGATGATGAAAAAAAGAAGATTGAAAAAACATTTGTTCAGCATAAGACACAGACAGCACAAAATAAAAACCAATAAAAAAACGAAAGAAATAATACTCAATTAAAATGTGCTGTCGGCATACCCATACCAAATGGTTTGCCAACTTGGGGTCTAAGTATATTCTAAAAAACACAAGAGAAACAGTAAGAAGCAATGTTTGGGAGTCAATAAAGGAAAACTTGCCTAGTGGTGTCGCAACAGTGATAAAGATTCTTATCTTAGAAAGTTCAGAAGATTGTCTTGATAAAGCTTCCAAACATTTTGAAGATTTAGACATAAAGATAGCAAAAACTATATAGGTTTGAGACGTAGATATTTTTTCTTAAGAACTACCTCCGAATAACATTATTACTGCAGAACTAGACGGTAAGATGCTTTGCGGTGTTGAAAAAACTAGACGAGAAAAGTAGTCGTAAGCTCGTTAAAGACTGGTGAGCACACAATGGACGAGCTCGTTTTGATAGCTAATTAGAAGCAAAGAAAAGGCTGGCAATATAAAGGAAAACTAATTAGTATGAAGAAGATAGATCTCTCAAAGCTGCGTACAGAAATTAATTTTGATTACACAACAAAATCGAGGTAATTTGTAGGCGTATTTTAATTAATGATAAGAAAAAGATGTAGTTAAGATAGTCGTGCAATCCGGAAAAATGCATGTAAGTAAAAACAGTAATCCCTACTATAATATTAGAAATGCGAAAGTAACTCTATCTGTGACGCTTTCACGCCCAAACCGCTGAACCGATTTTGACGAAACTTGGTACATAGATAATAAAAACCTGGAGAAGGACATAGGCTACTTTTATCCCGAAAAATACCTTTAGTCATGAATAAAAAACGATTATGGAAATATTAAGTGATAAGCTTGGCATTTTTAAGTGGAACATACAAACATAGAAACATTTCAAACCTTTATTAAAGCAGCAAGATTTCATGTGTACGTACGGCCTAGACTTATAACAGTACATTGTAAGTAGATGACGGTACCTAATGACTCATGTAAACATTGCTGTGCCGATCATGAGGAACGTTCACTTTTTACTTATGCGTGTGCGCATGGTAGGCTATGATAGGTGAAAGCGAAACTTCAAACTAGCTTGTTGCAGTCTACGGCAGTTGTTAAACGAATGTCTATGATATTCCTCATTTCCAGTCTGATCTTATGATACTTGTATCTTATCAATCGTTCTATATCATACATACATTACAGAATGGGTCGTTCCGTGTCAAATTAACTAATATTCAACCGTGCCAGTTTGGCCTAAAGTTCCACCATAATTAGAGACCTGCGGGTTTGCCAGATTAGTTAAAGGCCTGAAAAGGCGACGCGCCGTTTTCCACGCGCCTCTCAGAAAGACTTGGAACAAGGAAAAAAGGAGAGGTCCGCCAGATGTTGGTAAACCCTCGAGAAGGCGGTGCGCCATGTTCCACGCGCTTCTCAGAAGGTTGTGGGGCAATGCCTCACAAAAGAAGAGATCCGCCAGGGGCTGGTGGACCAAGACCTATGGTTTGCGATGCATGCAATACCGAACCCCGGGAGCCCGACCTTCGAAGGGACACTGTGAGGTTTTAGTCGGTAAGAGGCGTAACCCTTAACCTTCCCAAGGGCGGCGGGAAACCATGAAGAACTCCCCACGAAAAAAAGAGTTTGGACTAAAGTTAACCTCAATGCTTATATTACGAGTAAGATAGACGCAAAAGCTAGGCAAGATAATGATGATCTTAGTCACTATGCTGGGCACCACAACTAGTGATCGTAGAGACAGTCTTTATGCAGTGGTGACGATGATACCGATCATGGGCCTACTACTTGATGAGTTTAGCAGCTTTGGATAGTTTTCTGGCAACTTCAGGGACTTGTCGGTCAACGACATGGTGCCACGTGCAGGAAAAGTTGTCGTTTGAGGAAGCTGAATATTATCCACGAGTTTTGACGTTTCCGGATCATAAGCGCCTTTGAGTTTAATAGATTTAAAGGAAACGTGTTGACGTAATGGCTAAGTGTTTTAAAGGTTAAACCTAAAGGTTAACCTTTTAAAACATATTCATCTTTTGCCCTTTGGAAGAATTATTTCATGCGGAAAGTGTGTTAAAACTTCAACTTTTGACAAGAATGACGTGAGGTGGAAGTGATATTTTTTGCTCGAACACCAAATATTTCCCTTTTCAAAATACGTTTTTATCAACAGCACTTATCGTTCTAGCTTAATTAATCTTTTTGTGAAAACGCTTGTATTTTGTTTTACTTCAATTACACTTGATAACACACTTTGGACTTTTGCAGTCCTTTACCATCTTTGTGTAGTTCTAAAGTAATTGATTCTTTAGGCAACAATTGATTCGCATCACGTGACTGTCAAAATGTTTGGCAACGTTGCACAACAACAGTTGCCAGATGTCGCGCAATAGCCGTTGAACATCGTTTAATCATGTTGAGCGTCATTTGGCAACGTCGCGCGCTGTTGTGCAACGTTGCCAAAGATTTTGACAGTCATTTTGTCGCCTTATAAATACATGGCTTCATTAGAACCCGATTACTTAAAGAATGGGATTGAATATGGCGACGCTAGTATTCGTTATTTGCATCTCGCTCACGCATGTTCTCTGCGAGCGAAAGGCAAAGTGGATCCGCCATTTCTAATTTGTACGTCAGGTCAAAGTCTTGCTAGCTCTTATACCTGGATGGATTCCTAATCTAATTAACAAAGGGAACGCCTATTACAAAGAAGCCTTAAATACGGCTCAGTGAACATAGTATTAGCATCGCTTTAGCTCGACTTTCTATGTGTAAAAACACAAATTTACATCGTGAGCAGAAATCGTGACTGCGTCTGAATAGGCAATACGTATAAATATAGTACGTGTATGTAAATGTGTAATAATTAGTCGTATTTTTTATTTGGTTTTTGAGAGCCCGCGGCGGGCTTTGACTTTCCATTTAATTATTTCCGACCAGTGCTGCAGTATTCTGGTTTCGTGTGTGTTTTGTTTTGGAAATGTAAGCGGTTGTACCAATTAACAGCGTTCATTGTGCGTTCACAGCTGTGCGTGAAGCATAGGTCGGGGAATGTACAATGGTTTTTTTTTCATTAGTGTTGCAGATTTGAAATTTTGGTAATCCTAGCTTGTAGTGATAAGATAGCGCACTATGATTTGCTTTAGACCGTTCTCGAAGAACTGTGGAAGAGAACATCTTCGTCAACATTAGCCAGTCAGCAAGGTTGGTAGCGGGGCTGACTGCCCAGGGTGCGTCGGACGTACTTAAGGTATCGTCACTCGTGGAGGCTGAATATCGCTGAATATACAATACAGTGTGCTGTCAGTTGTGTGGATAATATGCACACACAAAAAGGGTTGAAACTAGGCTACAATGTATAGAAAAAAAGATTAAAAAAACTTTAAAGTAACTTGTTTTTTAACTCCATTACTGTTTTTAAAGGTCGCTTTTTATTTGCTATGCAAGATCAATTCTTAGCCACCATTGTTGTTTTTATTTAAACGAAATACATGCAAATAATAAAAAGTCATTAATTTTTATCATAAGAAAGCTATAAAAGCGATATTTATTAAACGATTTTTTTTTCCATGTTTTTGTTAGGTAATAAGTTGTAGTCTAGTTCCACTAATTTTCATACCATTTATCATATAAGTCGATAATATACTATAAAAATTAAGGAAAGGTCACCAAATCAATCCTTACGAATTTCCCCAAGATTTTACCCCTACGTCACAGCCTTGAAAAATCCTTTCCTCAATCTTAATATTTGCGGTACATCCCAGTAACAAATCTTCAGTTATATTGGAAAACTTTAGTGATCGCTCTTTGGTCGGCTTAAACTTTAGGGCCACTAAAATGGTCGGGTTATTTCGGACAGTTTCGGTGTCCCGAAGTGGCGAAGTTTGGTGTCTGCTGCTATTTATGGAGCCGTCGTGTTTTATTGCTCTCGAAGAAACTTGAATAATTGGAGGACCACAACTTGTGCATTTGTGTGGTCGATATTGTCTGTCTGTGGTATATTATTTATTGTACGAACATTCTGTTAAGCGTTGTTTACTGCCTAGCCTTTTCCCAACTATGTTGGGGTCAGTCTAACCAAATGCGGCTGAATACCAGTATTTTAAACGGAGCGACTGCCATCAGACCACCGCAACCCAGTTACTGGGCAATGCCGATATCATAAGATTAGAACGATTAGAACCGTTGCAACCCGAGAGCTGCTTGTCGTACCTTCAGCTAGGACCAACTTGCTGGCCAAAACCCCTCGAGAGAGAGTCGAATTTACAAGTCACTGGGGTGAATTCGCAAAAGTACTATTGTTTACACTGTGTTAACGCACACGTTAACACCTCCAAGACACACATGCATCATCAAGCAGAGGGGAGCGGGCGGCGTGGTAGCAGCAGCGGCTCGACGACGACTCGCGCGCCCTCGAGAGAACACTCCTTTTAACACAGCGACACCGATCGCATCGATTTCAATAATTAAATTTTGACCTGTAAAATACCTAATATTATAACCTAGAAATACAGTCCGCTTTTTATTCCACCTGGGCCTATCTACACTGTGTTACAAACAATCTCGAGATTGTATTTGGTGCTTTAATTTTAATTTTGTGTGTATGACTTGGCTATTGCATTAGGTTACAGACCTGCAGTGCGAGCACGGTTCTTTGATCGATAAACTTCTCGACTCGATAAAAATTTAAACATACCGAATTTTATCGAGAGTCGGTAGCATGGAACTTGCCTCGGTATCTTTATCGAGCCTTGTCGACGGCTGTCTTCTCGATAGCTTATCGACTTTTCAAAATGGCAACACCAGATTTAAAAATATCATTCACTCATGTAGACTTTATTTTATTTACGAAATAATCTTTTCCTGGTTATTTCTCGCGACTGAAAACTATTTCGTTATATTATTTTGTTAGAAATATTGTAAACATTTTTTTATAATCTTTGTAAGATTGTAAAAAATATTATTTTAGTGGCATACAGTCTGTCAAAAAAGAGTAGAAAAATTGGGGGCACCACTAGTCATACATTATTGAATTAAACTTAAATTCGAGTCTCTAAACTCCGCTTGTGGATCCTTTTCATGTCACGATGCGTTCTGCTTTCAACATCTAACAAAATGAATTCTTCAAATAGCTTCAAAGAATCTTTATCTACCAATTTTTAACTGACGACAACAATTCGTGATAATTCGAGAAATTTACCAATAAGAACTGTCAAAACTCGACACAATCGATAAGATTTGTCGATAAAATACGATCCGAGCTACCTTTGTCGTTTTATCAATATCATAAGTCAAATTTGACGTTTAGAATAGATGAATTTCTCGAATCGACTCGATAAAAAGAACCGTGCTCGCACTGCTGTAATGATAGTTAGGCATTTAAATAAATAAATACATTTTCAGACTTGCGGGCTTCCTACTACTCGTAACGACTGTCATAGCTATTCGTATGACACCCGGGACTGACGGCTTATCGTGCTTCCGAAGCAGGTAGGGGTCTCGATGTGATGAACGGTCACCCATCCACGGACTGTCCGCGGCAAGGGCAGCTTAACCTTGCAAATCGTAAGATTGGCGTGGTTGTTAATTAGCAACGAGACTCTTAATGCTGTTAAGTGTAGTATCGATTTATAATAAAATTGTATGAGTGAAACAAAATAATTAAGACTAAGGCCCGGACTCCACCAAAGCGGAGATGTGCGGAGATGTCTCGTAAACAACCAATAGGAATTCGTTTTGAGTTGAAGCTAAGCGGAGAGATTTGAAAATAACGCAATCCTATTGGTTGATCGAGACATCTCCGCACATCTCCGCTTTGGTGGAGTCTGGGCCTAAAACTATTGGTAATTAGTACATTCTACATTATGATTAGAGATCGGATATTCGGATATGATATTCACTTAAGATGTTGGCTAAATATGGAATGCGCTTTTGTATCGAAAAAACCCCGCGATTCCGGGACTTTTTTTTTTTTGTTTTATCTTACGCGCACCATTCTTCTTCTTCCACTCTACATACACACCTATTTGCATCGGAGGTTAAACATTAATTCTAAATAATTATGCAATCTAAGAATCACGGAGTTTTTTTTTAATAAAACAATTTACGATGTCGCTTCCATAACATACACCCGACGACATGCATTCCCGGTGTTCCTGGCATTCCGGGACATTTTCTTACAAAAAATGTATTTTAAGAAGCCGCTTCCATACTTTCGTAGCTAAAAATGAACTTTAGGTAAATATGCATTCGAATATCCGATACCTAATTAGGATACAAGTGAGCTAAGTTGGTACTCTCGAGGCTGGATTACAGCCTAAACCGAAGGGCCTAATGGAGCCGAAAGTGTAATGGATCAATGCTCACGCGTTTCATACGACTTTCAACAGAAAGGCGAGGAAAAAGAAAATTCATAAACTTAGTTTGACAAGTATTTGTGAAAAATGGCGCGCGGATTTCGCTTTTCGCGCGCCATCTTGCAGTTGGGTTAGCTAGCGCGCGCAAGTGAAATAAGAGGCACTGACGAAGCCACCAAACAGCCTAATATAAAAATATAATGAACTGAATATTTTTGTATTTATAACACTAACTAATGTTAATTTGTTGACAAAAATAAATAATTTGATGAAATAAAATGTTTATTTATCACATTTCAACATAGTTTATTGATTTACAAAAACGTGTACCTACTATTTTTTAGGGATAAAAACCCATTATTGAGATTTAAAAAACATCTAAAGTAAAAAAGCACTAGTGCGGTGATTTAAAGCAAAAAGCACGCATGTTTATAAGTTGTATTATGAACCTAAACACGGTACAATAAGAGTTAGTTTATGAGCAAAAGTTGAAAAACGAATTTCCCGCACAGCGATTTCAACGCTGCGATAATTGACCGAAATCTTCGCTAGTCACTCGCCCGGTTTAGATGGTACCTTACAAGCAGACCGGGTCCACACGTTTCTAGTTTATCCGATAAACGATGGATTATCGATAAGGACCTACAGTAGGTAACCAGTAACAAGAACTTCACCCGATGATGTCAAGTTCCACCTGATTGGCAACACGTCATCTAAATTACAAAGTATACTACGATCCTTATACGTCCCGCCATGACGGGCGGCTGTCTACAAAGAAGGGCTATTAAATCATACCATTTGCATAGCCAAGAGGCGGGCTGATTGGAACATAAACAACTGCTGATATAGAGGAGACGACGAGCCCACAGACTAAAAAAATACTTGGGAATTGCTTGTGGTCTGATTGATTTAAAGCCTGGTTCACACGCCTCCAGCCTTAAGTAGGTTGCTCTTAAGGTTCTAAAATATTGTGATTCGAATTTTGAAGTGTAAACTTACACTTAGTGTGCAAGTCAAGTGATAACTTACGTGCTTAGAGTCACTTAAGGCGCGATTCCATTAGGCAAGTCTTGCATGCAAGTATGACGTCACATTTGCGTACAAGTTGCTTACATAGGAAACATGTTTTCGAGAGTGTGCAAATTGCATGCAGGTTTTACTTGCATACAAGTGGAGATGTTCAACGATTGAGTTGGACATCATAGGTGTCAATCACTCGTTCGCAATTCGAAAAGTGCATAACGTTTGCGCGCTCAATTTGCACGTCACTTGAATAAAAAATGTACAAGTTCAAACTACCTCATACAAGTTGTAGCTTCTAAGCAGGTTTTTTAAGTTGTATGCAATTTGCAACTTGCACACAAGTAACTTGCCTAATGGAATCGCGCCTTTAATTTAAGAGGAACATGCATTCTACTAATGACTGGTGAATCTCAGTTAACCCAATTTTCCATAACATCACGACTGTATTCCTCGAAGGGTTCGGCAGAGGTGTATAGTACACCCTCATTTCGCCGTTATGTTTAAGTCCCATGTAATAGGGGACGAGCCTATTGCCATCAACCGGGCACAAATCCTCCAGACTCCGGGCTGCCACTGAGAAATTCCACAAAACTGGATAAACCCAACACTGCTCAACCTGGGTACCGAACCCAGGACCACACGTTCAGCAGTCGCGCTTGCGACCACTAAATCAACAAGGCAGTCAAAGAAAAATATCCTATGCGCTAATTCAGGACATATTTTGCCTCGGTACTCATCATCATCTTCCTGCCCTTATCCCATGTTACTTGGGGTCGGCGCAACATGTTTTCTTCTTCCATTCCGTCCTGTCACCTGTCATGATATCACTGAGACCCTTCTCTTTCATATCATTCTTCACAAAATCCATCCATCTTTTCTTTGGCCTCCCTCTTCCTCTCCATCCATCCACATTTATATTCATAACTCTTTTGGTCACATGCGTTTCATCCCTTCTCTTCACATGTCCATACCAAGACAAACGGTTCCCTTCTTCGATCAATAGATTATTGATCGAAGGTTCCCTTTCAACTTTTCTGTCACGGGCGCTACTTTCAAACTTCCTCTAATATACTCATTCCTGACCTTATCCATTCTGGTCACTCCACACATCCATCTCAACATTCTCATATCCGCTACATGCAATCTTTTCTCATCTGTCTTCTTCACGGCCCAACATTCCGATCCATACAGTACGACAGGTCTTATCACGGACTTATAGATTTTCCCCTTTAACTTGAGAGGCATCCGTGGGTCGCAAGTAATTCCAGTGACCTGTCGCCATTTCATCCATCCTGAGTTGATCCGGTGCGTTACGTCTCGGTCTACTCCGCCGTCCCCTTGGACAAGCGACCCGATTGCCTCGGTACTAAATTTTATTATTATAACTTTCGTGAGACACATTCATATTTATGATTAGTTACGGTTTACTCACGTGCATTTTTCGGGATTGCCAGACTAGTTTCGGACCCAATCAGAGTCTTTAATCATGAGCTGATCACGCGGCGAGGTCGCGAGTCGAACTGAATGTTATCAAAATCCATTCAGTCTTTACTATAAAGCCGGTTCCGCTGCGGCGTGTTTTCGTGTTTGCAAACAGGATAACATTATTTGCTAACCGAATAGGGGCGTGGCCTAACAGTTTTGTTAGCAAAAACACAATAACATGTTAGAAAATTGGCATTGCGGACCCGGCTTAATATGATTGAATATCAAAACATTCAAACTTTCGCAGAGATCATTAAGATATAAAATACACAGTTTAAAAAGTTTAGTTTTCAAAGTTAGTCGTTAAGCATTTAATTTATCATACCGGAGTTAATAAATGAATGCAAAGTTGATCGCGTGCAATTAATATTTCTGATAGCTTTCATTTAAATATGAATTCACTTTGCCGTATTAAGGCTCGTTTACATTGAGATAGTTAGGCTGATGTTCACCAACATAAATTCTCTAGTTATACAACCGTTTAGTAGAAAAATGTACTAGAATTTTAGTTAAACAGTTGTTTAAGTAGAGAAACAATGTTGGTGAAAGTCTGCGGTAGACTACTGAAAATACAGCCTAATTTAACCTAACCAAACTATTTCTAATCTCGACTAACGCCCCGATCATCGCGGCCACTTATTTGGTCAAAACAATAAATACATTTTTGTATTATAACTTGCACGACACACATTCATATTTACGATTCTTTACGGTTTACTCACGTGCATTTTTCGGGATTGCCTTACTAGTTTCAGACCTAAACGGAGCACGCAGCTAGGTCGCGTGTCGATCCTCGCCGCGTAATCTGCTCAAGATTAAGGTATTCGTTTGGGTCCGAAACTAGTCGGGCAATCCCGAAAAATGCACGTGAGTAAACCCGTAACTAATCATAAATAACAATATACTATTGTTGATATGAAAATACTAATTTAAAAGCCCTATTTACATTGGAAGTAATCGTTCCTATGCACTAGCCTATTGCTACTAGCCCATAGCGGTTGAAAATGAGCTAGTAATTGTACTTTCAGTTCTACACTACGCGGACTCAACAACTTACTCGTCAAATGTTAACTGGGTTTTAGAAATGGCAGGTCGCTGTTTATTTTCCACGCCCGTATTAAAGCGTTGCCATGACAACCGATGGGCTCATTAGCAACATGACAAGCAAAAACAAAGTGAGCTTTACCCTGTAATATTCAATAAATAAGCCGATATTGAAATATCAATTTCTCTCTCATTATTTCAGTTTATAATGATCGCGGAACATAAGCCCTTGAATGAACGTTCAAAAAGCGATGATAGTGGAGGTCAATTAACATTTTGCGTTATTATTCTTGTGATTTTCAAAGGCCTACCCATGGTTTATGCCTACAGGCTGATTTACATGAGGATAGTTTCTCGCAGCGTGTCTCATGTTGTCTCTGTTTTTACCGCTAAGAAAGACAAAGTCAGTAGGCCTAGCACGAATGTTGTGACGTATGGTAACGTAAACGTAACGTTAAGGCGAGTGAATTTTGAATTGGAAATACTCGTTTCACACATCATATTTAATCGAATTGAAAACTTTATTCATATAATTATGTATGATACAAATTGTGGCTGTCGCATAAATTTAAACTAAAATGCTACAGAATAGTTGTATTTTCGATTTAAAATTCACTCACATTAACGTTACGTTTACGTTACTATACGTCAAAATATAGGTGCTAGGCCTACAGAACGAGTATCGCTTCGAGAAACTAAGCTTGTGTAAATGAAAATGAGCCTTTAAATTAAAACACATAGTTATTGTTGTTCTTCAACTCTACAGGCTGTTAACGAATTCGTGTAATTCCTTAAAACCACATGATCTACTATTGGTGTAGACAGGCCCCGCACGGGATTTGGCTTGATTAAAAATAAATAAAATAAAATTCTTTTTTTTCCATGCGGCTTTGTTACCGATCGTAAGTATCTAAACCACTTAATAAGGATTCAGTAAAAAAATAAGTTTTTTTTTTTTCCAAAAAAGTTATTTAGGTTTTGTGCACATTTCGATGCCACGCATAAATTAATGAAAGTACGGCAACACGGCTGGCAGGAACGACTAACGCGATATCGCTCTTTGCAGTCAGATAACTCAAGGCTCTAAAAATACTCAGAAATTGAAAATCCAATTTTTTTTTATTTTGTTTTTGCTTTATTTTCGAAAATTTCCATTTACGTTTAATCTGTGTCACCAGTAGATCACGTGGTTTGAAGGAATTACACGATTTCGTTAACACCCTGTATTTAGTGTACATTAAAAGAGCCTTCATGAGCAGTACCCTAAGCAGTTAGCCCTGCTGCCAACCTTGTTGACTTGCTATCTTTTCACCACGACACGATCACAGCTTTACAAGCAGCTCTACTACAATTTGAAGTTCGCAGTTTGAAACCCTACACATCTCTACTTAAAACGGTATCAACACTATCAAGTTCCAACTTAGCTTATTCGCTACTGTTTTCCCCGACAAAGTTCTAGTCTAGACCGACATGACTAATCAGGGTCTAGCTAGAACCAACAAGACTTTAACCGCGACATTTCTCGGATCAGATGTGATGATTAGTATTCTTGTAGCGTATCGTCGCGTCTCCTATGAACTGCAAGCTCGTGTTCAGACCGAACTAGTTATTGGAATAGAATGGGGTGTCGATGAGGGTTTGTTGTGATTAGTAGTTTGTCTGGAGGGTTTGTTTGTGGTGAAAATATTGGAGTTGCGACTATTTTTTATGGTTCACTTTTTGCAAAAATGGTTATGGGGTGATTTTGGCAACGGCGCCGGATGACTTTATCTGAGGGATAATAAGTACGACGTTTTGACAGAATTTCTATACAAAAGCTATCAAAACATTATATTTATTCCTCAGATAAATGTTATACAAGGTGTTAAAAAATCAACTCTAAGAATTTTATGGGGTTACTCGGTATCGGAGATTGAACAACTTTTCTTCTAAAACTTTTCTTAAAAAAATTGGCGAATTTCGTAAAGTTGTAGAACAAAAGTTGTTCAATTTCCGATACCGAGTAACCCCACAACATTCTTAGAGTTGATTTTTTAACACCTTATATATCAGGTAAAATTGGACTTAAGTAATTTAATAAGTAAATTGCCAAAGGAAAGAATGTTGTTACTATTTAAATACTAATTTTCCATTGCTTTGCGATCAGTTTATTTCTCGTCGGTACATCTCCATACGGAAACGTCCAGTCTTTTAGAGATTACACGGGGTTAAAGGTCTAAGGGATTTTTTAAACTGCGTTAATGCCTTTATTTTGATATATTTATTATTTAAGCCCAATATTTTAGACTGTCCGTGTGGTGCCGGAGGTAAAGAATAACACTACCCCGTTTCTTCCCATAGGTGTCGTAAAAGGCGGCTAAGGGATTCACTAGAGGATGTGCAGAAGCGTTCTCTGAGTATTTTAACAACCACACTGCTATCGCCGACCCTCCTGCCAAGCGTGGTGATTATGGCTTACCCCCCCCCCCCCCATCCTTTTGGGGGAGGCCTATGTCCAGCAGTGGACGTCTTTCGGCTGATGATGATGATATTTTAGATTACCCGGGAATATAAGTCTAACACGAGGGACCTTTCAATTTTTAAACTGCGTTCATTTAAGTATTTTTATACAAAACTTGCAAGAATATTGTGTTCACAAACCTTTAATTATAATACGTAATGGGATCAAAATATGTTTCTTTCATATTGTCAAAGAAACACCAAATATAACCACGCAAAATACATCAATCCAGTTTATTCAACTGTACAGTTGATTTCCTACACTTGTGCAAACACGCCGTTAATACACTAAACGAACGATTCCATTTATCTAAATCAGCTGTTGAATATGTAACATTACATAATTACGACGAGAACCGATACAACTATGACAGTCGTGTTTTTCCTTCACACAATGTGAGGAAGAGTGCGAAATAATCATTCCACAATTAGTTGGAAGTGGGTGATTTTATCTGTAATAATTAAAGCACGAAGCAAATTAATTAATTTTAGATTGTGGCAATTATTCCTGTGCAATCTTCAATTGTAGCAGTTCATGTGTTTGTGTGAGTCTAGCACTGGATATTTATGATTATTTACGGTTTACTCACGTGCATTTTTTCGGGATTGCCCGACTAGTTTCGGACCCAAACGGAGCCCTTAATCATGAGCTGAACACGCGGCGAGGTCGCGAGACGAACTCATCATTAAGGCTCAGCTCATGATTAAGGGCTCCGTTTGGGTCCGAAACTAGTCGGGGAATCCCGAAAAAATGCACGTGAGTAAACCGTAAATAATCATAAATAAGAATGTGTCTCACGAAAGTTATAATACAAAAATCTAGCACTGGATGTTTAGGCGCTTGCTACACGTTCAATATTTTATCATGATACACCATCATTATCATCCTCATTTAGCCGAAAGACGTCCACTGCTGGACATAGGCCTCTCCCAAGCATCGCCACATCGACCGGTCCTCTGCTTCTCGCATCCAGCGAATTCCCGCAACCTTCATCAGGTCATCGGTTCACCTTGAGGGGACCTAAACCCACGCTGCGCCTTCCGGTATGCCTTCGTCACTCCAGAACCTTTCGGCCCCATCAGCCATTCGTTCTGCGAGCAATGTGTCCCGCCCGCTGCCTCTTAAGTTTGACAATTCTTCGGGCTATGTCGGTTACCCAGGTTCTCCTGCGGATCTCATCATTTCTGTTATGATCACGTGGGGAAATTCCGAGCATAGCCCTCTCCATTGCCCTTTGGGTGACCATGAGCTTTCATATGAGACCCATTGTGAGCCATTTCACATTTCAGTGCCGAAGTAATCACTGGCAAAATGCATTGGTCAAAGACTTTCGTTTTGAATGATCCAGTATCGCGATATATCGTGATAAATATTGAAAGTGTAACATGCGCCTTTTGATCGATATACAAGGTTAGTCAGAAAGAGGGTACTAATCCGAAAGGGTGTTAAAGTACACATAATAATGAATAACTTTTGTTCTACAACTTTTTCCAAAACTTAATAGTTTAAGAGAAACAGTTGTACTAAAATCTCAAAAAAAAAACTCTAAAATCTATCTATCCCCAGTTATGATCAGCTGTGTTTACATTTTAGGTCATATTTGGGGTCATGAATTAGAAGCACCATTTTCTGAATTTGTAACTAAAGCAGGGATGAAGAATTTTTGAAAAAAACTAAAATAACAATCATTTTATTTGAAAAAAAAACGAATTTTGAAATTTTAACACTTGCTTTCAAACAGTCATCAGCGATACTATATGTGGGCTTCGGATTAGTACCCCCTTTCCGACTAACCTTGTATAAATGCATAGATAGGTTTAGGCTTGAATATAATCACGATCGCCTAGCCTTTTCAAAAGTAAAAAAGGTCCACTATAAACTGCGATAACAATTCAGAAAACGTAGATATAATTCGGAAAAAAATGGCAAAATCGTTTGCAATCTGCATTGATTCGAAACTATAAGATAGCTACTATTAACTGATAAATTCCTGTTCGAGCTGGTCCTTCCGTTCCACGTTATTCAATGGTCAATTAAGCTGTCATCAGATACGAGGAAATATCAGTTTGATATACAATCCACGTGCGTTTAAGCTCGGATAATGAGTATGATGACGATGTGTTACGTCTGTACGTTTCCCCTGCATTTTCCTCCATGACTAATTTATGTATAACCTGTGCAATTTGGGGAAAACGTTTTGCATAAGTTCTGCTAATGTTGACATCAGATATTATGACGTATTTCTAGTCCATCCAAAGGTTGTCTGGAAAATATCGCTATTAGTGATAAGACCGCCATTGTACTCTTATTTCTGTTTTTTTGCTATTTTTATGGTGTACAATAAGCCCAGCCGCACATTATCAGAAATTTCTGATGGAAAATTTGTGACACGCAACTCTTCTCATACATTTTGTACTAAGCCCCGCACACTGTCAGAATTTGCTGGATCCGGCAGCCAACTGGCTCTAGTACAAAATGTATGTGCAGAGAGTATTCGCGCACGCGTCAGAATTTTACTGTCAGAAATTTCTGGTAATGTGCGGCCGGACTAAAACTTATTCTATCTATCTATGTTTTATCTTTCCAAAATCTCATTGTTTTCGATGATACCTGATGCTCATTCCGTTCAACTGATTTTATACTTCTTTCAATTTAGTTGTTGAACTGTACTTTAAAAATGTGAAAAAAATAAATGAACAAGTAGTTCCTATTATGTGGATCATATTCTTCATTGATACCAATTCGCCAGCAAAGAACGTCGAAGTTTTGTTTTTCAGGTTGCGTTAAGTGTTATTTTGTGAATCTGACAAGTTTGCAGTAGTAGGCAGGGGATCAGAATTATTCTTGAGTAATAGCTAGGCCCGGATGATGACTCTATACTGCCCCCCGATTCAAAAAGCAGTTGTCGATCGATTCGGTCTCTTATCTCGTTTTGTCTACGATTCTCGTAACAAGAGAAAAAGAGATAGCAATCCGAATCGTTCGACAACTGACTTATCGAATCGTTCAGAATCAGGAGGCTGGCTGGATTCAGCTGCTTACATGATTGACCCTCTCTCTCGATCTTAGGCTGAAGACTTTCTGTTGGATAGACTGGACTTCTTACCTGATTCTTGATTCGCTCGATCTAAAAACAAGAGGTACCCGACAGTTCCCCTGACATTATTATATCTTGATAATATCGACCAATACAAACCTATAAATATGCAGACTATTATAAATTCTTTATCAAGAGCGCGCACGATCAGTTTTCAAATTCAAATTCAAAATTCAAATTCAAATTGTTTATTTTCTTTAACAAGTTTACAACAATTAGTATGTGATTGGAGCCTTCTTTTAAGCAAACAATGCCTGTATTAGAAGACTCCGCTCTTCCATAACAAAATAATAACTTAGACATCGGTAAGTAGACAATAATATAACACAGACAAAATTGACATAAGTACTGTTTGTGTGTATTGGTGTGTGTGTGTGCGTGCGTGTGTATGTGTGTGTGTTGTGTGTTTGAGTGCCTGTGTATGAGTGTATAGGTTATGTGGTTACTTTCAGGAGTTTTTCCGTTTCCTCATAAGTAAGTGGTTCGATCCATTTCATTATACTTTTTTTGCATTCATAATATTGTTTTTTATATATACATATGTCTTTATTTATCCTATTATACAATCGAGCAGACCGTGTATTAAATTGCATGGAGGCAACCATAGTTTTTGTGCGGGGGACTTCTGCAATATCATGCTTTCTTCGTTTTGCTAATTTAGATGCATCGTACGGTAGAGTCTTGTGTTTTTTTAATATAGTTTGAACAATGTATAGTTTTCTTACTGAGAGTAATTCACTTAATTTGTAAAGACTTTCTGTGGCGTATCTACTTCTCTTAAAATACATAGTTTTTATGAGGGCACGTTGTGCACGCTCTACTTCTATGAATTTCGTTTTTGCGGACCCTCCCCAGTTAGGAATGCAGTACACTAAAACAGACTGAGCCAAAGCGACGTATATCTCATTGAGGAGATTCCTAGAGGTGTTATTGTTACTCATTATATTTTTTGGCACAATATGTCTCAGTGCACTAAATATCCAACACAGTTTTCTAACTCTGCTAGCAACTTGTTCAACATGGGGATACCAGGATAATCTCTGGTCTAATATTATCCCTAAATATTTAGTTTGTCTTACTTTATTTATTTGTGGGCAATTACAATAATTATTTATGGAGTCCTCACAATCATGTATTTTAATTTTAAAATCCTCCGTCGGTTCAGTTCGTGCGCTAACACTGAAACACACGAAATTAGTTTTTCCTGTATTCAAGGTAAGTAAATTCATTTTTAACCATTTAGCTATCCTAGCCATGCCCACTTCAGCTGTGTACTCAACATCTTGCCAAGAGATACCAGAAAAGACTATAGCTGTATCATCGGCATAAGAGAAAATTTTAGCGTTTTTGATATTTAAATTGCAAAGATCGTTAATGTATATCAAAAACAAGGTTGGGCCCAATACGCTACCTTGCGGTACGCCGTAAGTTACATCCGAGTAGTCACTGGTATACTTTCCAATCTTAACGCTCTGCCTCCTATCACAAAGATAATTTTCTATAAGAGAGAGCGGAGTACCTCTTATTCCGTATTTTTCTAAATATAGTTTCCATATAGGGACTTCAACGGAAACTAGGAGGCGATGCGTTTCACACGACGGCAAGGTCCCACGGCGACCATTTGTATGGCAAACATCGGATATTATTGATAAACAGGATTCTAATGGTATAAATGTTTTATGGGTAATATTGCAGTTCTTTAAAAGAGTCTTGTTGTGGAACTTATTTAGGCAAAGTAACTGTTACTAAATATGTTGTACTTACAGTTCGAGCAACGTAATAGGTCCAATTTGACGTTTGCACAAAATAAATGTGTATAGAAGTTGCACGCTTTCGATCTTATAGAAAGTCGCCTTTTTATTAATCTGAAAATAGCGTTCCCATGATGAAATGAAACTAAACGCCACGTATTGGAGTAGTTATTACTAGTGTTGACATAACTAATAGTATCGACGTTCAAAAATAATTGAGTAATTCTAATCTATTTGGAATAAATGAGTTTTGAAGTTGAAGTTACAGGCGTGAGTAATGTATGAACATATGTACTTCGATGTCAATGTAACAGAAGAAAAAATCGCTACGTCCAAATCTGGATTTACCTCTTTAGCTATCAGAAAAATAAATTAGGGACCTAATTTCGAGCCTGGGTTGCAAGTTGCAACTAATTCCATTACCCTATCTGTCGACGGTTTGCACTACTAGAGATAGAAATTTGACCCATAGAAGTAATGTCAAATTTAAATCTCTAGTAAAGTAAACCGCCGATAGATTGGTTTTTAAAAACGACCCTAAATAATAAAGATGATAAAATCATAGTAGATTAACTCTGTCCTTGTAATTCTCAAATTATAGTCACCCAACATGTTCATACTTATTCGTTTCGTCATAAAATGTATTTTATGTTAATCCGTTGACTTTGGTTAGTTTTA
Organism: Amphipyra tragopoginis; assembly: GCA_905220435.1. NCBI lineage: Eukaryota > Metazoa > Arthropoda > Insecta > Lepidoptera > Noctuidae > Amphipyra > Amphipyra tragopoginis. Next base: position 13,137,633 of record HG992011.1, read on the forward strand.
AAACAAACTTTTATTGGAACAAATTGTCATTTTATTGGTCGAATGCCGTGAGCTAGAAAAGGTACGGATAGGTGTGAAAAACATATCTTTATAGCAGTTACGTAAGGTGTTATAAAAATCTGGTAGATTTGAGAGTTTTAACACGTAATGTAGAGTTCAATTCTCTTGTAGAGATGTATTTGTTTTTTATGTTTATTAAACTAGATGATTAGCACTTTTTGTGTTTTAAACAATTTCGGGGTGTATTAAAACAGCCTCCTCGAGTGACGATACTTAGGGACGTCCGTCGCAAACTGGGCAGTCTGCCCTGCTACCAACCTTGCTGACTGGCTAATCTTTTTACTTTGGCGTATGCTATTCTCATACTATTATTATATCTTTTTCATCTTTCTCGTACATTGTGAAAAACAATGTACGAGAAAGATGTCGTAAGGTTTTTCATTTCCTTCGTTCTGGCGAAGCGCGTACGAGCAGTTCCAATGCAATCAACTAACAATTTTTAATTTAGTAACTACGTAGATATATTATTTTCTCATGGTGACTTCTATTTCATGGCTGGCGATGTGGCTTTAAGTTATAACTGCATTTCTTTCCAACATTTTTGTTCACAACATAAACAGTTTTCACAAATCAATATGCATGTGTATCCACTATAACTATTACCACTGAATTTAATAATCAAATTAATCCAGCCATGTTGCTAGGTTTCAATCAAATGCTAAGTAGATTTGAAACCGCCATCAAATATTGATGAGTTATTACGATTAGCGCATTCCATTAATTGGGAATCAAATCATTATCATGATATGGTAATGTAATAATAACATAATTTGCCAATATATTTCAAATTTAAGCTTGAAAGGCAGACGCCGTTTTCTTCCGGCAATAGAAGTTATCTAGTCCATTTAACACTCCCTCCCATAGACCAGTTTTATTTTTACCATATTTCACAATAGTTTTGCACCCACCTGGGACGGTCCATGACTGTACTCCAATAGAGCAGCCGTGGATAGTCCCGGGTTGGTGCCCCACCCCATTTTAGATTAAAGCTCTCAAAGGGGCCTCTGCGCGTTGGACCTGTGTCCCCGTGTATGCCTTCCAAAGGGCCGGACATCTTCCGCACGGAAGATGAGCCGTGACGTCCAAAGAGATACACATAATTTATTCTATGTGCTCACGTGCCGTCGGTCTCGATTGTCATACGAATATCTATGGCAGCCGTTACGGGTATTCAGAAGCCCGAAACTCTAACAGATGATCTAACTATACAGCCTGTAACAGAAGTATCGGTATTACCGAGCAACTGGAAACGTGCAGGGTTTTGTTGAATCTTTCCAATATCGTAGCTGTATCCACTTGTATCTACTGTTCTATCAGCCGTTGAATATCGTGTTTTGTATTCCCATAAGATAAAGGCTCTCTTTTAGGGAGTTAACCTCATCTCAATATCCGGTAATATCGCAACAATAAATTAAGTAATTAGTACTTATGTACCTACACAACGCCCATCTTCCAGACAATAATCCCTTATCAAGCGACCCGTGAAGCGATAAGGAGATACTCCACACTACATAATAATCGATTATCGATTACACATCAAATTAACGCTATATCGATACATCATAGCTACAACAATAGATAATCTAAACAATCTACACTTATCGTTGCGTCGGCCATCTGATATTCTAGGTGCAGGTCAACGACCGGCGACCAAAGACTAAGTTAACAGATACGACACTCGTTTGCAGTGGTCAGTTCAAGTTTTCCAATTTTCTTTGTGGAACTGTTTCAATATAGCTGTAAGTGGTTTAGTTTGGAGAGATATGTGTAAAGTTGGGCATATGTAGGTAGAAGGTTATAAATTAGAAGTGGCCTTTGGAAGGCTGCTTTTATTTGTAGGTAATACAAGGTTAGTCGGAAATAGAGGTACTAATCCGCGGGCCACATTAAGCATCACTGATGACTGTTTTTGTTTAATTTCCGTGCAAAATTATTTACATTTTAGTTTTTTCAGAAATTCTTCATCCCTGCTTTTTAATATTGGGGTGCATGAAAAGAGCCTCCACGAGTGACGATACTTAAGTACGTCCGGCGCACCCTCGGCAGTCAGCCCCGCTACCAACCTTGCTGACTGGCTAATCTTTTCACCACGGCATGAGCTATTTTCGTATAGCTCGTGCTGACACGAGAGAAAAAGACCCCCAATATGATCTAAAATGTAAACACAGCTGATGATAGGTGCGGATAGATAGATTTTAGCGAATTTTTAAACTATAGACTTTTAAATAAAGCTAAAATATTAAAGCGATCCATAAATTAATAAGGGGGTCGTCCATACCAACATAATTATTGATTTTTACACATCAAACTAATACAACATCGATATATCAAAGCAACAAAAATAGAATACAATAAAAAGAAACGCAAAAAAAAAAAACTGTACGTGTACATTGTTAACCTAAATTCGTTTTATTTCCTTCACCCTAAAATGTTTCGCACAACACGAAACATCATTACAGAGGAGTAGCCCCACTCCAATTACTTGTCATGTCTACTCTGTGACCGGGGCAATTGCACGACTGGCGCTATGCCAGGGCCGGGCCAATTTTATTAAAAACTCTCTTAGTATTGTTAACATCTGTTGCTTATACACATGTGTTACTTCACGTGTTACTTAGATACTTACATTACTTCATGTATTACGTTTTTTCATTACTCAAGTTAGAAAAACTATGCGGTTGTGGAATACTGTGTCTGTTAACCGTATTTCAGAGTGGAGGCGGGCGCGGGTGCTAGCGCGGGCGCGTGTAAATCAAAATGTATGTAGACGCTAGTTGCATTCACAGTACTCCCGCGAGCCGCGCGTCTGCAAAGGCAGGCGCGGGTGCTAGCGCGGGCGCGTGTAAATCAAAATGTATGTAGACGCCAGTTGCATTCACAGTGCTCCCGCGAGCCGCGCGTCTGCATGAGGCGGGCGCGGTCGCGGGTGGCGCGGGTGTTTCTAATGGCTCAGTCCGCCCGTATCGTTCACAGTGATGTAGCGTCTAGGTGACTGCGCGTGTGGTTCTAAACCATTTTGATTCACACGCCGAAGCGTCATACGATAGCTCGTTCGGCAGTACTGTGAACACGCAGACGCCAAGACCCAAGCGCCCGCACCCGCCCCCGCACCCGCCCCCGCACCCGCCCCCGCACCCGCTAGTGCAGTCTGATTGACCACTTAGGATATGGGCGTTCAGTAACTTTGTTGCGGAGGTCTAATGGCAGTCGCTCCGTGTAAAATACTGGTAGGTATTCAGCCGTATCTGGTAGAGAATGCGAAAAGCGTTGTTTTGATCAAAACTTAATTGCAACTGAACTTGATTAGTTAGGTGAATTAGCCTACAGTACCTCAATGAAACTAAACGGCTAACTATACAAATGTAGATATCCGTCCATTCTTACATTCTCAGTCGCAAGCGCAGACAATGCACGCGTGGGACGCCATCCTCAACCAAAACATTTATACGTTAATACTATTGAATGTTTACGTCTTTATGACAAGCCTCTGTTTTGTATTGTTTTAAAAATATGACATGGAGGGGAAAAACTGAGGAAATTGGTTCCAGTGATTGTGGCAGTAGACACCTACATAGAGTAGGTTTTTGCCAGGGTCCGTCTACTGGCAATAAATACTATTTTAACAAGAAAAATCATTGCTATGAACAAAATTTCTACCATATTACATCGACCTAACGAGATCAGTTAAGAATAGTCAAGATGGATTGACAATTTGTATCATCATTCAGCCAAAAGACGTCCTCTGCTGGACATAGGTCTCTCTAAGCATCGCCACATCGACCGGTCCTGTGTTTCTCGCATCCAGCGGATTCCTGCCACCTTCACCAGGTTGATACTTTGTATGCAAGTTAACTATTATAGAATCGAGTGAAAAATTAAGTCTCGTTTTTTTAGTAATCTATACATATAAAAGGAGAAGCTGACTGACTGACTGACTGATCTATCAACGCACAGCCTAAACCGCTGGGGTTAGAAAGTTGAAATTTCGGCAGTAGGTTCCTTTTGTAACGTAGGCATCCACTAAGAAGGGATTTTTCGAAATTCAACCCCTAAGGGATAACTCCCTTAGGGGTTGAATTTCGAAAAATCCCTTCTTTAACAATAAATAAATTATAATAAATTAATAAATTTCTTTAACAATAGGGGATGAAAGTTTGTATGGAAAATCGTCACTTAACGGGTTCAAAATTTCACGCAAGCGAAGCTGCGCGCGAAAGCTAGTTACGAAAAAGTAGTCTGGCGAACCAAGCCCGAACCGCAGCGTGACCTTAATACCAGGCATCGCCTCTTTTTCGGGCAGCCCTAAGTTCGGCAATGAGAGGATAATTTTCATTAATTCTGGGTGAATTCACAATTAGAGCCCTTTTTGTTGTCTGTTACAATAAAACAGTAATATCTAGTTGTTAGAAAATTTAGTAATAAGTACTACAAAATCGCATTGGGGACATTCCTGTAATGATATTTGTAAGTTTGGTTGAAATAAATAAATAAATAAATAAAATAAATAAATTATTCATCAAAGTGAAAAACAAATCCACAAGTGTCACATAATCCGATTATCAAATACAGCTTTGAAATTTAAAATTTTTGAAATTTTAAATGTTTTTTGGCCTGAGGGTACTTCAAAATAGCACAGTAAAAATTTAAGCTCTTGTTTATTTTAAATTTTATTAAATATTAAATACAATTTTTGAATGTCAATTCTATATTGAAAGTTTATATTAACCTTCGGTGCACTCAGTCAGTTAATAACTTCTCCTATTTTTCACTTTGATTGCACTATTAACACTGCACTGCACTATGGACCTATACTCCAAACTGTCCAGCTGTATGGAGGACCTGTCATCAACCTTTGATTCAAGGATGACAAAATATGAAGAGGATCTTAAGAATGCCAGCGGTGAAGCAACTCACAAGACCGTAGCAAGCATCTCCAGGGAATTCACCGAGTTCAAGAGCCTCATCTGGAAAACGATGAGTGCAATAAAAACACAAATGGAGTTACTTGTAATCGGCTTAGACAGACATGAGATGGCATCCCGTACAAAGGTACTTCTCCTACACGGTTTAATTGAAGAGAAGGATGCTGATCAATTGTCCATATTCATCAAATTCTTGTCGGATAAAATGGACATGAAAAACGTGTCTCCAAGTGACATAACAACGTGCCATCGACTGGGTAACAACACAGGCAAGCCTCGCCCCCTCTTGGTTCGCTTTGAAAGCCGTATCCTGCGGAGTGAGGTGTGGCAGAATAAGTCGAAGCTGAAAGGTTCAGGTTTGACACTTTCCGAATTCCTCACTAAGCCTAGGCATGAAGTTTTTATGAACGCGCGGAAGTACTACGGGATGAAGCAGTGTTGGACGTCGGAGGGCAGGATCATCATCCAGGTCTCGGATAAGACGCGACGGAAAATTGAGTCTGCAGCGGAATTTCGTGCACTCGTAGCTCAATTCCCTGTGGTCGAGTCGACGCCTGATGATGATGCCGGTGGAGCGAGGGCCGATGCAACAACGCAGCATATTGTCAAGCCTGTTCCGGATAAGAGAGCTCGCAGGCCAGCGAAATAATGGTACTTCGATTGTTTATTACTTTTCTGTTCCGCGATTATTTCTGTTGGCGGTCACCTGTGTTTTTATCTTGACTTGACGTTTAAGTCTCGTTCGGAAACATTACATTTATTTTTATTTTATTGTTTGGCACATAGCCTTTTTATCAACTTGTTCGTGCAACCGGCGAGTGCATCGAAGACTAATATAATTAAATTGTATTAATTTAGTCTTAGGCATAATTAGCCTAAATATTCATATATAAGTTTATTTTATCTATATATATTTAAATTTATTATTATACATTATGTTAGATGATCATGATGATAGTTTTGCTTCCTGTTCTTCTTCTTGTGCGTCGGATGAAAGTTTTGCTAGTGCTTTTAGCGATGACAGTTCTTTGCACCTTCGTGACCATCTTTTCTCAACATTTTCCTGTTATCGCAAATTTTTCAACGCTGTTCATATCAATGCCCAAAGCATTCACGCACATTATTCCGATCTGCTGTCGTCCTTTGACTCTAATCTGATTCACGCTGTCCTTGTGTCTGAAACTTTTCTTAAGCCTGCACTTCCTTCTACGCAATATTCTCTGCCTGGTTACAAGATTGTGCGTAATGACAGAACAGGAAAGGGATATGGAGGGGTTGCTATTTATCTCCGTGGGGATATAACATACAAAGTAGTTGATCAGTCTCCGAGTGATTACTCCAAATTTGCAGAGCACCTTTTTATTGAAATAGACTTTCAACACACTAAGTTACTTTTAGGTGTATATTATAGCCCTTCTTGCCACATCGACTATTTTTCCTCGTTCGAATCTAAATTAGAAAATCTTTCCTCACTTTATGATCATACAATCATCCTCGGAGACTTCAACACTTGTCTGATTAAGGATGATTCACGCAGCCGTAAACTTCAATCACTTGTCTCTTCTGTCAATATGCATATACTTCCGTTGAATGCTACTCACAGGGCTCCTCACTGTTCTCCTTCGCTATTAGATCTCATTCTTGTTTCTGACCCTAACAAAGTAGCCACACATGGGCAGCTCCCGGCCTCTTTCTCCTATCATGACCTCATATTTCTCTCCTACAAAATTCGCCCACCTAAACGCAAAACCAAATTTCTCTTACTTCGTAGTTTTAAAAACATAGATTTGGAACGTCTGAGAGCTGATGCGGGTGGTATTGACTGGTCTTCGATTTACAACTGTGAGGACGTGGACGTTATGGTATCTGCTTTCAACAGGATTGTGTTGGATCTTTATGACGCCCATGCTCCTCTTAAAAAGGTGAGAGTTAAACACCTTCCTGCGCCATGGCTATCTCCTGTAATTAAAAACCTCATGGCTAAAAGGGATAAGGCAAAGCGTTTGTACAGGAAGCAGCCAACTGAGGAGAACTGGGATCTATACAAAAGGATACGAAATCGCTGCAGTCGTTTGTGTAGGAATGCTAAAAGACGCCACATTCACAACTCAATTCAAAATTTCAACCCAACACAAGTATGGCAATTTCTTAAGTCTCTTGGTATTGGCAAAGCTTCAAGCCAGAGCATTCCTGATGTGGACCTTAATGCACTTAATGTGCATTTCTCTAAATCTCCGATTATTCTTGATAGTCATGTTAAATCCTCTACTCTAAACTATCTTTCTAGTCTTCCTCTGCCAGCAAATACTTCATTCTCTTTTAACCCAATTACTGAGTTAGATATTAAGAAATGTATACAATCCATCACCACGAAAGCGGTAGGCGATGATGGCCTTCATCTCCAAATGCTCCTACCTATCCTGACTGAAATTGTTCCCGTAATTACACATTTGGTAAACTATTCACTGTACTCAAGCTCCTTTCCTTCAGCCTGGAAGAAGGCTCATGTCTTGCCGCTACCCAAAGTTTCAAATCCATCCTTGCTATCCCAGTTTCGTCCAATATCCATCCTCCCAATCCTATCCAAAGTCCTTGAGAGTGTTGTCCAGAAACAACTGTCTTGTTACCTCTCCTGTAATAGCCTGCTAAGTCCTTACCAATCTGGTTTCCGCCCTGGTCATAGCACTGTAACTACTCTCGTCAAAGTAACCGATGACATACGACTGGCTATGGAAAATAAGCTTCTCACGGTACTGGTTTTATTGGACTTTAGCAGTGCTTTTAATTCAGTTGATTTCGACATCCTCTTAGGAATCCTATCCTCTCTTAATGTCTCTACACAGGTAATTGAGTGGTTAAACTCTTATCTTCACGGTCGCTTGCAGTCCGTTCGCTCAGATGAGGTCTCCTCTGAGTGGTGTGATCTGGCTGCGGGTGTCCCTCAAGGTGGTGTTCTCTCTCCTCTTCTCTTCTCCGTTTTTATAAACGCCATCACTAAGGTCCTGACTTCTAGCTATCATCTTTATGCAGACGACTTGCAGCTATATCGTCACTTTCAAGTAGGGGACATCGCTGAAGCTGTTGATGCCATTAATAGTGACCTTGAAAATATAAACAAGTGGGCTAAGTCCTTCGGACTCTTGGTTAATCCAGCTAAATCTCAAGCTCTCATTGTTGGTGGCAGATACATGTTTAACCTTTTAGATCACCAGTCTCTACCTCCAGTTGTGTACAACTCTGTGCCTATCGCTTATTCTAAAAGTGCTAAAAATCTAGGAGTCTTTATAGATTCTAGCCTCTCCTGGGATGTTCACATTGCGGAGGTAAGTAGGAGGGTGTACTACTCGTTCCAGTCTCTCAAACGTCTCCAGAAATTCTTACCATTTCAAACTAAGGTTACTCTTGCACAATCTCTTCTTCTACCACTTATAGACTATGCAGATGTCTGTTTTCTTGACGCAACGGAGGAACTTCTAAATAAACTTGAACGACTGCAGAACTTGTGTATCCGCTTTATTTTTGGTCTTCGAAAGTATGACCATGTGTCCGAATTTCGGACCAGATTAAGGTGGCTACCAATTCGGCAGCGTCGGGATACTCATGTTCTAACTCTTCTTTTCTCTATTCTTCATAATTCTAACTCTCCTGTATATCTTCGAGAACGCTTTGAGTACCTTATCCCCAGGGGTAAACCTTGTCGCACGGCTTCTTCTCTTCTGCTCCGTACTCCGCGTCACACTTCCAGCCGTTATGATGGTTCTTTCACTATTCGTGCAGTGCGTCTTTGGAACTCTCTCCCACACTCAATACGCGACAGCCCTTCTCTTAACGTTTTCAAGAGTAGAATTAGGGAGCATTTCCTCTCTGAATGATCGATAATATTATATTTATGTAGGTATATTATATAGTTTATACATATATATATATAATATTTATTCTTGTTATATATTTATTTAGGTATATTTTATTTTATAGCATAAATAAGTAGATTTAAATAGACAGTTGTACATTGGAGTTTGCCCTCAGCCACACTATCAATCTCTCTCTATCACTCAAAGGTTTGCTGGTAGAAAACTCATTTTTGAGTTAAGCTCGCCTTTGTACATGACTTCACTAAATTGTAATTTTGTTACTGTAATTTTCTTGTGTACAATAAAGAATAAGAATAAGCTTTGACTATTCGGCCATTCCCTTTCAAAAATGTTTGAAGTTCCACTCAATTTTACTCAATATCGGAATTCTTCACAAAATACTTGATACAGCACCGACGCATCGCACCCACGTCCGCTTTGTGCGAAACTGTTATACATAAGTAAGTATATAAGGTACTGTTTGAACTGCGATGAACTCTAAAGGTAAAACTTTGTGAAGTGTAGCGTGCAGTTGGCTTCCGGCTTAGACTAGGGCACTTTGTCTTGTTTCTAGGTGACTAAAAGATCTTATCTGTACTTTTCAGTAGTTTACACTATACATTGATGATGACTTCTGTGTGGTGCCTGACGTAAAGAATAGCACTACCCCATCTCTTATGTGGGTGTCGTAAAGGGCGACTAAGGGATTCACTAGAGGATGGGCAGCAGCGTTCTCTGAGTACTTTAACAACCATACTGCGATCGCCAACCCGCCTACCAAGCGTAGCGATTATGGCAAACCTCTCCAACGTTGTTTGGGTGAGGCCTATGTCCGGCAGTGGATGACATTAGGCTGAATGATGATGATGATGATGACACTGTAAAAACCTTTGAACTAAGTGTAGCACCAGACCATGCTGAAATTACGCAACCGAACTTCGGCAGCAAAATTTTTTATATTGACAAGTCGCGACGTTCTTTCAGCCTGGGGGAAAATTATGCTAACAGAAACTTTGATCAAACGCAACCGAACCGAAGCCGAATCGCTTCGTTTACAAAAATTGAAATTCTTTGAGAACAAAAACAAAAACAATCATTTTGACAGTTGACTGACGGTTGTGGTTCCTTTACAGTTTGCCAACAATTTACGTTAGTGGAATTGGCTCTCTGGTGGGTCGGGGGTAATTTACAAAGCATTGTAGGCATCACGCGGACATTGCCTCGCGTATTTTCGGCATGTTGGACTGGTATTCACCACCATCATTTAACAACTCTCGTTGAACAACCGTTTACTTGAAAAAAGTAGTAGAATTTTAGATAAACGGTTGTTTAACTACAGAATTAATGTTAGTGAACCGTGCCTTAAACGGCAGTCATTTTTAGGTGAACAGACATTTACCATAGAATGGATAGAGAAACTGAAAGATTGGCAAGCAAACCCAGAACTGGAAGCATTCAGCTATTTACCCCTATAAGCTCCGTCATACACGATTTCTAGAAGAATTTTGTGGTTCTTCTTCAATGAGGAGTTCAGCTACCGGCCGACATATGAAAAGACCCATAGATATCGAAGAAGCAAAGCGTCCTTTATTCTGCTGAAACAACATATTGCGATCACTAATTCTTCTATCAAGCGTGGTGATACAAACTTCAAAACTTATTTAATAAAAAAAGACTAGAATTACTTAGTTCTTTTTAAACGTCAGTGTTACAAAAAATAGCCCCAGAAACGCCCGTACGTCACTTTCTTAATGTTTTGCTGATTATAGCAATATAATTTCCGACTGCTCTGTTAAGAGGCACATGATCAGCAGTGGACATAACCGGATGGTATGATGGAGAGAGGTACGTCTACGTAAGGAGGACTGCAGCATGTGGCGTTCTAAAGTTTTGTTTCCACTTTCATCTTTAAATGTCTCGTATTTACGCCTGTTTGTATTACACAAATGTTACAGAAACACTCAAATCGCACTCAAACACGAATCTGGACCACATCTGCACCATTAACATCAATTCAGTTTTACACAAAGATGTGTAGTTCAGTGTTGTTTAATGCAATGATTATGATTGTGTGTGGGCGTACCATTACGTAACGCGCGTGCCGGTAAATTGGTAATTGATTCATTTGATTGATACAGGGGATTGATAGATAGTGAGATTGGTTTGATTATGTCAATAAGAGCAGTTGCGTTTTCTCTACTTATGGTATGCTGTGATTACCAATCTGCGCGGTTTATGGCATTTGGCGACCTTACCTTTTGACCGCCACGGATGTCTATGAACGTCAAACTTTTGAAATGTAAAAAAGTGGTGTTTACGACGTGCCATGCCGTCGGAGGCGTCGTCAGCACGTTTTAATTTGACGTCCATAGACGTCCGTGGCGGTCAAAAGGTTAAGACTCACCTAATTAGAAGTGGAGGGAATTTTGTTTTTTAACTAATACATTGGCAAACAAGCTGACGGTCTACCTGATGATAAGTAGTTACCGCCACCTATATACAACTACAACACCCAGAGATTTGCTGATGCGTTGCCATGCCCACAAAGAAAGTTGAAAAGTCTCATCTGCCTGTAATTTTACCAGCACCGGAACAGAGCTGCTTGGTGGTATAAACAGGTATAGTGGGAATGCTTCCCTGGACAAATTCTTTCACAAGGAATTCTTCATCATAATCATCATCATCATTCAGCCGAAAGACGTCCACTGCTGGACATAGGCCTCCCAAAAAGGGGGGCTTCCTAAAAGACGATTAAGGGATTCTCTAGAGGATGGGCAGCAGCGTTCTCTGAGTACTTTAACAACCATACTGCGATCGCCAACCCGCCTGCCAAGCGTGGCGATTATGGCAAATCCCCCCAAAATGGGTTAGGGGAGGCCTATGTCCAGCAGTTGACGTTTTTCGGCTGAATGATGATGTTTTTCTTTAGTTACTATTACGATCATTGATACAAGAATCAGTGAATTGTGTAATTTCCTCAGATCGTAAGGTCATTTCCATCAAATAACTGGATCATCTGTGAACAATGTTAATTTCAGTTTGACACACAAAGCCGTGTTCAGCGTAATGATTATATTATGATCGGACGTAGGCGGACGTTGTGGAGTTATCGCGAGCCGTGACATTACGTAATCGATGCATTAGTGATGGGAAATGCTTATCGATGCCGATGTATCAATAATAATAATTGTTAAGCCTGGCGTCGACTACAGCCGAAACGCGTCGAATAGAGTCGAGTCGCATTTGTTCCGTGTGAGGCGAAACGGTCAGTAATCGCAAGGCGTTAAAACAGAAAGTCGCGTGACAAGCGATGCGGGCGAGTTATGCGACTCGGCGCATCTCGGCTCGTCGGTGATCGACGCAGTTTTATAGTAAATGTATAGGAGGCGAATTATTGCGGTTCTATTCGACTGGACTCGGCGAGCCTAGTGGACGCCAGCTTTTAGTAGTACAGGCGACAGTTGAGTGAGCATTTGTGTTGTTTTTTCATTATCAATGTATTGTTATACAAATTCAAGCTCAGCTGATGCAAGATTAATGGTGAGATCATGGTTGAGCGGTTGCTATGATTTTTAGATCCTGGTCCTATACAACAGGCTAGCTCATCAGTGAGAGATTTGAATTGCAACCGATATAACAAAGTGCTGTACTGAGATATGAGTCGTGGGTGAACAGATGCTTTCAACCCTTTATAGGGCAAAGGGAATATTTTTATTACCAACGTTTTAGAAGATGATTTTTAAAAGATGTTGTGCAAGCCTCTTTGTTATATTTTTATTTTTAAACTTGGGGATTACTATGACCTCTTAAAGCAGGACAGAAGTTGCCTGGAAGTTGAACTGCCCTGATTTTTTGTACTATGACATCGCTAGAGCAGGCCTGCGGCAGGCCTGCTACGTTGACGTTTACGAAATCCGTTCACCTTTTTTTTTTGTATAGGCTTTTCATACCATGAGCCATGAACAAGCATTACCGTTCAACTTGGTTCAATAGTCGTTTACCTTTAGTACTGTCATGGTACGATTTTTAGTGATTTAGAAGCAGGCCTGCTTTTGAACGGAAGTTGACTGGCTGGAAGTTAACTGGCTGGCATTTGAACATTTTCATAAAAGGTCATAGTAAGCCCCCTGGCCATGAAAAATAATAATGATACATTTTTATTTAGTTTTTATATTATACTTTTGCCAAATTGTTTTTTGTATACTTTTCCTAAAACCTTGCCCTTAAAGGGTTAAAAATATCATAAACCACGCTTCTGCAGATCAATATAACTGATGCGACGTGCTTATCGATTGATTATTTTATAGACCTATATGAAAATTGAGCTATTTTTAATACTATATTGCCGTGGTGAAATAAATGAATAAGTTATTGGTGCTGTTCTTTTTAAGGTATACTACACCGCAAGCCAGCTTGCAAGTACGTCACCAAGTGAAATATTTCCATAATAAATGCAAGTTAAAATAAATGTACGTCTAAATCACCCATGCGTTTCCCTCGTGGTGTAAATAATGGATTATGTTGGCACAGATTCAAGCCACATAAATCGCATTGGGTTTAAAAATTGCAATAGTGCATGAATAGTAACCTAAATTCTCGGAACCAGTGACCCATTTTTGTGGGCGAAATTTCAAACGTGTACAGATAGATAAGAAGTTGGTAAAATTTACTGTTCTGTAGCGTACAGAAAACAATTCTTAAGTCGATAAATAACTAAGGCAGAAAGCTCTTACCTATATTACAAAGTGGATACAAGTGATTTGTTCAATTTTAGAAATCATAGGGCTTAATATTTAACCCTCTCTTGATATCTTTAAATTAACTTGTTAGGGATCATTAGCGAGCTTTGACATAAATACTGACTGACTGACTAACTGACTACTGATTAGTATCTATTTCTACACTGTGCCTTAGCGGTTAGTACTTAGTAGTCGGGCACATGACAAAAGATACAACAAAAAAACATAAAAGCTACCTTCTTTAATCTAACAATACAGTTACGAGAGCACATCTAGACCACACGCAGTTTCATCGATAAAACGCTCTCACATTTACAGCATTCCCTCAGGCGTAATATCTTAATCGGTACGTTTCATCGACATATCGACAATTACACGCACATTATCGACTTATCGCAGCACTACGCCACGGTAATTGACAGTGCGTTGTTTATGACTGTATAAAAAACGTTGCCTTTTATATTATTCAGCATTGTCACTTTATAGTTTTTGGAGATATTTCGTAACGCAAAATATTTTTATTGCTTCATTGTGTTGTCTGTGGTTCCAGTTTCCCTACATTTGAAAATGGAGTTAACTATGTTCTTGTTTATTATAGGGTTTTCCCGTTCCGTTGCTATCTGGCAGTAGATGGTACTTATTTTATGCACTGCTGTGTGCAGCCTATGCTTTCCTAGTCTATGCAAATCACATCTAGGTCTTAACTGTGATCTTTTTCGGTTGTCTGTTTATTTATTATAGTGTTTTTTTACCATATTATAAAGTTGTCTTCTTTTAAGTGTTTTCCTTGTTTGTCCGGCTAGGGGTAGGTAGGAATCCTAACTAAGTAATATCACATTTCTTTGTTACTGGTGTAGCAGACGTGCTCAGGAGATCCTAGGGCCGTCTGATACATTACAGTTTGTCTTTTAAGAGCCAGCCACGGTCGATGTCTACGGGCTGTTGGGATTTGCCAGGGTTCAGGCCAGACTAGTCAACACTGACAATCGCCAGGATGGACTTGCTTAAGAGATATTGGTGCCGATTCTCTTGTTCACCAACTAAACTAAAATTAGAGCAATGTTATCTTTTATTAACTGACAGCGCGAGAAAAGGACGGTGATAGATGAGAATTAAGTTAGAGATGTCAAAATAGTTTACGCCTCGAACTTCACCGTGACTTTAGTCGACACTTTCTAACGTGTCGTCTAAACTATCGAAATTTTAGTTCAACTACATTTGACAGCTCATATTTACGTCAGTCTCTTTCTTATTATATCAGAGTGAAAAAGATGGCAATAGCCTAAATGAAGTTTAGTTTTTGCAAAACAGAATCAGCATCAATGACTTTAAAAAACGATTTCTAATTTTAAGATGTTTCACTGGTTGTTTTATTTTATTTTAACTTTTATCTACTATTGCGAAACCGTTGCGTCGTTTACTTATTTATGTTTTCTGATTGAAGTGAATAATATGTACAGTCAACCAAACAGATAAGTATACAAGCAACCAATTACATTCGTACTTTGGCAGAGTTATGCTTTGGTTGAGTGGCAAAGTTTTTGCCATCGCTTGTCTGTGCGAGTCTTTCGTACAAACAGGTGTTACGGACACAATTACAATGACAATTGCCTGCGTAATGCATTTATATCCGTTGTTTGCCTGTATACTTAACTCTTTTCTTGATTGTACCTAATATTTTTAAGAAATTAAGATTCTTAAACCTTAAGAAATATTGGTAGCAGTTACGGTACACTTAAAATCAAGCACACCACTTGTTTCTTCATAAAATAAAGACCTAACTACGTGGAGGAACTTGCAAAATTTTAACCCTAGGGAAATCAAGTTTGCAGTACAAGTTAATTAACTCCAAAAGCTTGAAAGCAAACATAATACTGAGCTGTATTAACAAATCAGCCGAGCTTCCAGTTAATTATTATGGGTACCAAGCTTAGGTAGTGGGGTGGAAATGCAATATCCGTGGCCCCGACAGGGATTGCACGCAGGGAATCAATACTGCTCCCCTATGCAGTGTGGGTAGGTTTAGCGTTTGCAGTGATTAGCAGAGCTAGGCTGCGTTAATATTTCAAGTGTTAAGGAATAGGCATGTTGACAGCATCAATAAATTGCAAACCTAATTAGTCCGCCAGTTAGAGCTTTGAAAAATAATGGACACGTATTTTTTCTTTTGTTAAATCTATGAATATTTGGAAAAATAAAACGCATCAAATCTCGAGAGTGGGGGCTTGTGACGTCAGAAGCAAGTAAAAATTGTACTTGCTTGTGACGTTTTGCCAATTTTAAATGTCGTATCTTCGTCAATTTTGGTATACTCGTACGTAACAAAAAAAAACGGGTCAAATATTTTTTGGTAATCTAACTGACGGACTAATTAGATTTTTTCAGTCAAATACCCTATTGCGTAAACACAAAGGAGTGATTATTAATTAGGGATTGCATCTTCTTTGGATATTACGTCAATAAAAAAAACAATAATAGGCTGTATTCCTATACCTCTAGTGTATATGATAGTATACAAGGTGTAAAAAAAAGTAATATTGTTTCAGGGAGTTATAGATACACGTAATTGAATAATATTTAAATGTTTTTTTTTTTTTTGAGAAAATTAGATCTTTAGTGAAGAATTAGGTATATTATAATTTCAACAATGGAAATAAAAGAAAAATTACAAATTTATTTAAAAAAAGCATTAAAATAAAGACACTTTATCACGTAGGTACTCAGTCACCCTATTAAAATTATTGTACACGTTGTACATTTTAAATCTAGACAAGACTAGATAGCGTAAAAACGCGCAAGTAATTTTTCTTTTATTTTCATTGAAACCCTTCATCTGCAGTCGACAGATTGCGCCATGCCCAAGGTTTGACAAGCGTGGGCTACTGATGGCCGATTAAAATTCTATTGCCAACAATAAAATTAATGAATTATAGTGTTTGGGTATAATTATAATGCGTCGTTTTTTTTTTGTTGACTGTTGCATTGATATAACTTTATTTTATTAACTGAATAAAAAAAGGAGTTTCTCATTTCGTCAGCTTTCTTTTATGTATTTTATTAATAGTATATTGCCAAATTAAAAATCACCATCGGTATTCCCACAATCGGTTGTATAGGTCAAATGGCTGTCGCTGCATTTAAAATACTATACAAGGTCAGTCAGAAAGGGGGTACTAATCCGAGAGGACGTTAAAGTACCCATAATAATGAGTAACTTTTGTTCTACCACTTTCCCCAAAAGTCAATAGTTTAAGAGAAATAGCTGTTCAAAAATGATATAAAAAAAATGCGCTAAAATCTATCTATCCTCAGCTATTACCAGCTGTTTACATTTTAGGTCACGAATTAGAGGCTCCATTTTATGAACTCGTAACTAAAGTAGGGACGAAGAGTTTTTGAAAAAACTAAAATAAATATTATTTTACATGGAAATAAAAATTTTCGAATTTTGAAATTTTAGCACTCGCTTTAAAACCGTCATCAGTGATACTTGTAGCATGTGGATTAGTACCCCCTTTCTGACTAACCTTGTATATTCAGAAGCTGGCCCCTAAAGCCCGAGCACAGGCTAAGCAGGTAATGATGGCTTCTGCCGGGGTCGCGGTGCATGCAGCTGCGAATCCCGTGACCCCTGCCATAGGTCAGGAGAAGGAACACCGTGGGTTTTTAGCCGGTAAGAGTCCGGCATAACCCTTCGCCATCCCCGGGCGGAGGGTATCCATGAGGATTTTCCCAAGAGAAAAAAAAAGAAAAAAAAAAGGTAATGATGGCTTCATAAACAAAATTACGTCAGTGACGTCAGCAGTTTAAAATATGTCTGTAGAACTACAATAAACAGGCAATAATACCAATAATACTCCTAATGAACATTATACAATACGCGAATTATTCCCTTTATTTCCTCCCTTACAAGCAAAACAATAGGAGAGGCTTATAACTCACCATTAAGTAATGAAAGCATTCAAATTCCCGTTTAAGTCATAATAAATACAAACAACGAACAAGATTATGACATAAAAGCAAAGTTCTGATACGACGGCACATCATACTGTAGACATTTCATTCTGAAATCCATGTGAGGGAAACGAAATTCTTTCTGTATAGAGATAGAGTTGAAATTGCATTCATTTTAATATAAATATGAAACACGTTAGCCCTGTAGGGTTGTCAAAACTTTATGCTTCGTAGCCGTTATGAATTTTTGTTTTAGACAGGTTTCGCGGGGAAATAACAATTTGTGAAAGCTGTTTTGGAAGTGGAATATAAGTTTACCTATATTCCAATTATTTAATATCTAAATTAACATGCCTCGGGACTACACACTTTATGACCATTGTACATAGTTCAATTTCTATTGCAAGTTACATTATTTTATGACCTTAACCATATGAAGTCAACTTATTTTACTTTTTCTTAAAGTTGATATTTGTGTAAGTTTAAATAAATATCATTATTTTTTTATATTATGCAATAGATGTTTGTACGTCTACGTATGCAATTAATGCAATAGGTATTAAAATTAAAATATGGATAAAATTGCTGAATATTAGTAATTCTCTACCTACTGAAATGTGTGCGGTTATTCGTTTTTTTTATAAATAATATACTGCGTTACCTAAGGGGGTACTTCACCAACCTATCATTAACTGTTCATTAAGCTAATTCGGTCTCTAAACTTTTCAATAGCTAACATTTGCACTTCACCACATATCAATAGTGATAGTGACAAAATTATTGAACACTATGTCATATTTGTAGGTCACTTTTATCACCCCTAAGGGGATGTTACACCAACATATCAATAAGTAGTCTGTAACTATTGAACAGTTAATGAAAAGTTTAGATACCAAATTACCTTAATGAATAGTTAATGATAGGTTGGTGAAATACCCCCTTAATCTAATAAAACATTGGGATCAGAATTTCGGCTAGTGAAAAACGTGTTTTATTTTAGGGAGTGCCTCCTCTGCCGGCGCCGGTTGCCAAAGTAGCTGCCGGCGCCGCGCGCCGACTACATACTTTGTTTTTATACATCTTCACCGCCTCTTCAAACTCTTCATGAAATGATTATTCGTCACCAACTTTCATTTTCACAATAAAAACAAATGAAAAACTTAAGGGGATGTTTGTAAGGTTGTTTGCGTTTCCAAAGCAGAGTCGACGGAGCGCTGTGCGGAGTTCCTATTTCTGTCTGCAGGGTTTAAAGTAACCTAACACGAAGGGGATGACGGGGGCTTCGAACCTAACCTATCCGTGTCGAGGTGCCCCAAAATAAAGAGCTCGCTTCGCTGAATCTTGAAATTAGTCATTTGGAAGACAAGTTACAGGGCCTTATTACAAAAGATGGTTTAGACCAAGACTAAGGTAAACCACGGTTTAAAATATATCCATCACTTTCTTATGTCATATGCCAAAAAGAGACGGGGCTATCTTAAAACCTAGGTTTTTCTTAGATCATCTTTGGTAATAAGGGGGACAGTGTTTGGCCCAAGATCTAACCTACCTTTCAACTAATATACCTATCAAACAACTTATTACCGCGGCTGGTGTCCATTTTGGGTGCCGGCAGCCGAAGTTTTTAATCTCGGCTGCCGGCAGTAGTGTACCGCCGATTCCCAATGGCGTTATTTTTGGGTGCCGGCGCCGGCAGAGTAGGCACTCCCTTTATTTTAACACTGCACAAAATACTTTCCTAATCTATTTTGACCCTCATACCATGTAACCTAATCAATACTTAGTGTAAAATATACATTTCCTTCAAGATAAATGAAATTAATTAATCGACCAAAACCTATCGCGTTTTGTACAGTAACGAATAACAGGCAGACACGCAATACTAATTATTATCCATCACCCTTACAAGGGTGCAAACACTAACCGTGATGTATTCAACACCATTATTCACAGACACGCGACAAAGCCTTATCACAAACGCATAAAGTTCAAATTAGCTCACACAAAGGTCAGTTAATTCCAGCTGATTGCCTGAGTTAATCACTAGAAATTGTCTAACAAACATTGCAGCGCGCTATGTTTACCAGAGGTTAATAGACGAACATTTATTTTGTACCTAATACGGAATTTTGACGTCAATTTTGCATATAAAATGTCGAGATAACGGTAAAATATAGTCATTAGCTATCGGTACAATCGCCCTGCTGGTAATGGGCGGTAAAATGTGGTAAAATGCGGTAAATTATTTACTATGTATCTGGTAAACTGTGTTCTAACACTTCCAGACTTGCCTAATAGACTGGCACACCCTATCGTTATCTAGATCGAAGTTATGGGTGGTTTACTTAAATACAAGATAACGTTGTACATACATTATTTATCTAAATTGATTTTGGTACAGTTTTAGAGAACGTGGTACGTACTACATACAAAATACGAATAAAGTAAAACCAAAATATCGCAGCTTTTGTATGTAATAACTAATTCAGCGTAGTTAAGCAGTAAGCGACGATCGACGAAAAACGCCTTTTAAGATATGACCGTTTTAAGGTGTTTTGGCTGTTGGTTTTTTGTACAATAAAAACATGATTGAATAGACACATTTAAGTATATGAAAGAACAGTACACATAATTGTATCAAAAATTACATCAAAAAATACCTTAAAACGGCCATATTTCAAAACACGTCGCTTTCTGGTGACTACGCTCAATTGTAAAACAATTTTATTTAAATAAAAGCCATTTTGAATATACAGGTTGTTATTATGTTACCTGATATTTTAAAAAATCCGTCTATACTAGGTACCGTTATGTTTTTGCGATTTCAGAGCACAAGTTCTTGTGAAATCTTGTACTTAATGTATCCGTTCCGCTGTCGACAAATTTTGTATGGGATTTTTACTAGCGCCACGTGTGCGTATTTAGAACTATAACAACCATACAAAATTTGTCGATAACGAAACGAATACGTTAACTTTACGGTTTCTCCAAAACTCATGCTAGAAACCCCAGATGTAGGAATCTGGGGGCCAATTCGTTGCCAAACGCAAACGAACCACAAAACTGAAGTTTGTTTACAAAAACTGTCAAAATAATTGGTTTTGTTTCTTGTGTCAAACAATTTGACAGCTTTTGAAAACGAAAACTGTCTGAATGAACGGTTCGGTCTTGCTTCGGTTGCAATTTATCAAGATTAAGAGAATTGGGCCCCTGTTCTATTTAGATAGACTACTAGATAGATTGCCAGATCGCAAATGATACGTATTCATAGTTTTGCTTCTTGTAAAAACTCCATTTTATTAACAACTTACAAACATTTAACACGATCCACCACCATGACGACACATGTCAATATTTGTGTTCATCTTACCGTGGCAGCGAGAATGTCACCCGTTTACTAAACATGCCATGCACCTAACTACGGTACGGTGCTTACCTGAAACAAATAAAAATGTCATTAGATATGTTTATTTATGAAGTAAAAATAAAAGGAAGTGGATGGAGAATTGTTGTACTGAAATAAAATGAATTAAATGGAATGTGATGTACAGGGTGGTTGAACAACTGACTATCATTTATCGCATTTTTTTTATGAAATGGTAATTTTATTTTATCAATAATTACCTACTATAAAAAAATGGTGCGTAATCTTCGACTGAGATAGAAAAGAGGTTTATGTCAACAAGTAACTTCATGTTGTCAGAACAGTAACTTCCGTAGGTAACAATTTAAATTCTCATAATGCGCCAAAAGAAGTAGGTATAGTGCGTTGAGGCACATCCGCGTATACCTATGGGGTGAATTCGGTAAAATGTATTTACCGCAAAATGTGACGATATTTTTAATTGTTGGCAAATACATTTATTCAATTTAAAGTGTCATGTCTTTCATTAGTAACAAGTAATATCGTTTTATTTGTCGTTTTAATTTGTTAATGTTCTGATCATTTAGTAGTAGTAGATTAGTTTTTCTTTCATTACTAGTATTGCCACAGTCTACCTATATCTTACTCCTAACAGTCGGTCAACGTAGAACATTGTCGCAGAGCAATCGTGCGGGGGGTTGCGGGGTGAAGGAGCGGAGGTTATGTCCCGTGTAGCCATACTGCATACTTGGGACATAACCTCCGCCCCTAAATAATTTTGACATTTCATAGGACCTGTCAAATGTATGGGCGTTGACCCACTTTAGGTAGTAAGTAGGTACACTGTGGTATTGCCGATGCCGTACTCCTAATAATGATCCCGATGGAAGATGACCTGAATTCTAAGCGATAAATAACGCGCTGCCTTCCAATTAACACAGAAGTTTTTACATCATACAATTTTATTGTAATAATTGTGACAGCAAAGTGTTATTGGGTCTTTCCGTGTGGAATTTCTCAGTAGCAGCTCGGGGTCTGGATTTGTGCCCGATTGGTAGCAATAGACTCGCCCCCTATTACATGGAACTTACACATAACGGCGAAATGAGGGTGTATTATACCTTTGCTTAAGGCTGGATATCCACCAGAGCTGTGCTGAAAATGTGCGGTGCGAAAATGTGTAGCGAGGACGTGAAACGGTGTGATCCTTTCCACCAGAGCACCAGAGCAAATGATCATCTACTATTGACTGACTGGTAGGCGCATATTTTTAAATCCTCGCACACGTTCCTAGCAACACATTCCTCGTAAAACATTCCTCGCAACACATCCCTCGCTCGCATTTCCCGCTTGTTTTGTATGAACAAAAACCTCGCTCTGATAAGCCCATATCCACCAGAGCTGCGCAGAGCGAAGCTAGGTAAATGAAGTGATTCTATTTGTGCTTACAAAACACATTCCTCGCTACGCAGTTTAGCACAGCTCTGGACCTCAGCCTAACCCTTCGGGGAATACAGGCATGATGATATATGTTTTTATTGTAAAAAAAATCAACAGGAAGAAGTAGTTGCACCATTACTTAATCAATTGCCTACACTTAGTTAAGTAACTTACAATTTCCGCAAACTAATAAGCAAGAAACTAACCAGCAAACCAATACCATTAACCTTTGGGTTAAGTACCGGTTAATTTACGGGCTCAATCAATATCTACCATGTAAATCATCGGGTAATAGGTATCTGAGGAAACAGCGTGTGGGTGGTACATTAAATTAAGTTATAGCTTTCTTATCTTGAGCTAAAGTAGGCTAAGATTGAGCTCGGCTAAACTCGCGAAGTAAGCAGCCACAGTAAATCAAATTTAGTTTTCGCGACTTCTAAATCGCAGCATAAAATCTACTAACAACACCCTGCATACAATGTTAGTCGAAAAGGGGGAATATTCCGATCTGTCCCCCTGATCTGTCACCTTCGGGTGACAATCAGGAACAAAAAATTCGGTCTGTTCCCCTGTCATCAAGACGAACAGACAGATCGAACGAATTATTTCTGGTTTGTCCCCTGCTGTTCTTTAGGGGGACAAGTAGAAATAAAAAGTTTCGATCTGCCCCCCTGTTACCGACGAGGGGACAGATTAGGGGGACAGATCGGAATATTCCGGAAAGGGGGTACTAATCCGCTGGCCAGTTAAAGTATCACTAATGACTGTTTTAAAGCAAGTGTTAAAATTTCAAAATTCGATAATTTTTGTTTCTATGCAAAATTATTATTTTAGTTTTTTTTTAAATCGTCGTCTCTACTTTACTTACGAATTCAGAAACTGGAGCTCCTAATCCGTGACCCCAAATATGACCTAAAATGTAAACATAGCTGATCATAGTTCCTCAGCTAAAATCTTCTCAGATTTTAGCATATATTTTACGAAATCTTTGAACAGCTATTTCTCTGAAATGATTGAAATTTGTGGAAAGTTGTAGTACAAAAATTATTCATTATTATGAGTACTTTAATAACCTTTCGGATTAGTATCCCCTTTCCAACTAATATTGTATAAGCGATTACAACATTTCCCTAACATCTCATAATTCATTTTACTATAATTAACCTCCAAAATAATTCCGAAACAGCTGAAACCGAAACAAGTATAACAACTTCAGAATAAACAACAAAAACAATCAAAAATTCTTTCCCGAACAAACGGAGGCTCAGTTCGCACACGTTTAACTGAAACAAAAGAAGCTCAGCTCACAAAAGACTTTGCCACGTAAAAACGAACATCATTAACTGGAACATTACACGTGAAAAAGAAAAAAAGGTAAACAAACGTGACGTCAGAGGGTGAAAAGCTTGAAAGTGGATGAAAGGTGTAAGCGTGTTTTCGATAGTATTTTTGGCTCGTTGATTTTTATAGCGAGCGTTAAAAATTCTACGTTTTTGCTATGCCTATGCAGGAGTGAAGCTCCGTCCAATATGACTAATTAAAACGATCGAAAGAGCACACCGATTCAGCCATAAATATCGTATGTGAATAAAATTGTGCATCTCAATTTTACTACGGATTTTGAAACTTATCCTAATAATTTAATTAATATTGTAGTTAGCTGTTGTAACTAGAACATAACTTTTATAAAATTACAATGTTATTTCTACGTGAAAATTTTCATCCAATTTTATGGAAAGCGAACACGCTGTAGGTAAAGCGCAAAAGATGGTATCTTTTCCTTTTGCCGGAAATAGGAACTAATATGTAGTTAGGTAGGTATATCGATGCTTGCTCACTTGTTTTTTTTTATATTTCAATAAAAAACCGACGATACTTTGAACTATTCCTTATTTGAACAAGACCATTTGCAACCAAGGCGTTTTATCTATATAGACTTTTTCCAACCCAGGCAAAATTTGCTTACACAGGCGTTCTAAAATACAGACGATATGAATCCATTGAAATGTTGAAATCGGAGTTTTTTGTTTCCTAACTATACCTGGCCCCGTATCGTACCGGGTCCTTCTACACAATTCGATTTTCTAAATTAAGTATTTCTCTTTCAAAGTTTAAGTTATTAAAACATCCATAAAGACGTTTTAAACGACGCTTACACGGCACACTCGAAGTTATCCGAAGATATTCACAAACTTACTTAATGAGCAGGAATGTAGGTGATAAAGAGACGTCAAGTTCTGCCAAGTTATGAGAACATATTAATTACGCTTAAATAAGTCTAAGAATGAAAGAATTTATAGACCCGGTGCTGTATGTGAAGATTTAAGTCTGTAAATGCACCTACAAAAACGGAGTATGCATAGGGAAGGGCAACGAAAGATTGAAAGAATTGGAATGCCATGAAAGGACGCCCTACAAGGACATTCAGCGACCATGTTGAAGTTTTTTAAAAAGGGCAAGTGCGCGCTTGGATGATAAGATGCATGACTGTGGAAGGAGCGAAAGAGGTCTGAGAGGATCGCAGCAAATGTCGCTCCTTATTTTATGCATAACTCCTTTCCCTATGGGACAAAAGTGATACTGTCCGGAATGAAAGGTAAAGTAGGTTCATGCTTTGAAATCAAATCCTCTCTTCCTTGTGTACGATTGTGTGGTGTTAAAAAATTACCTCTAAAAATGGTGTGTTGTTTGTGTCGGAAGTTGAACAATTTTCGTAGAACAACTTTTCGAAATTCGCGTATTTTTTATTACTTCTCATACAAATCCAATAACATAAATGATGGAATCAGGCGTTACTTTGTGGAAATCCAAGACACAAATATGCAAATACAATATTTAGTTTTAAAAACTCCGACTCACGTCCGAACGGTCGACAAGTCAACATCTCCCGAGGATGGTGAAACGTGGAGGGGTGCAACACGTGTCGTATTGGTTTGGTTGCATGTTGCATTTTTTTCACTCCTGCATGTGCATATATTTGTGGGCGGGAGGGTGGTGCTGCATACTGCATCCAAACTAGCGATCTAGTTTGGCGGAATTCGCGTCCTAGCGGTCGAGGAGTCAACATATCCTGAGGATGCCCCGTGCAGGGGCGAAACACGTGTCGTGTACCAATAGGTTTGGTTGCATGTTGCATTATTTTTTCACTCTTTCTGCATGTGCATATTATTATACTTGTGGGCGTGAGGGTGGTGCTGCATACCGCATCCAAACTAGCGATCTTGTTCAGCGGAATTAAAGCTAGATATTGTATTTGCATATTTGTATGTCATGGATTTCCGCAAAGTAACGCCTGATTCCACTATTTACATTATTTTATTTGTATGGAAAGTAATCCCTGCATATATTGTAATGCGAAAGTAACTGTCTGTCTGTGACGCTTTCACGCCTAAACCGCTGATCCGATTTTGATGAAACTTGGTATGGGAGATAATCTGGAACCTGGAGATGGACATGGGCTACATTTATCCCGAAAAATACGGTATACGCGATTAAAGATATCGACACGGGCAAAGCCACGAGCGACCTCTAGTAAACTATAATTTTTAACATATATAAAAATATGTTACTTACCGAGTACGGCATGCATATTTAAGTATTATATTACAAATTATAATTTTTAATATAAGTATAGATTAAAGATAAAGAATTAGATTAAAGAAATAGAAGAAGAATAGATAAAAATTATAATTTTTAATATATAAGTAATAATATATAAGTATACACTGCTACCTCTTCATATTGTGTTTGAGAGTAGATTAGATAAACTGCATGAATATATATTTAATAGCTAATAAGTTAAACTGTCCAATTTTTTACCAAATGTTCATTGAGCGCTATTCCCGCCGACAAACTGTCACACAGTTTGGTGGGTTTAATTTCTTTGTAAAATGTGTGCAAACCAATAAATGTTCTTAAATTAAATTAATTAATTAATTAACACCGTATAATGCACTTTGTAAAAACAACTTCGTTTTTTATCAAATATGGTTTTGGATCAATAAATCAAACGTGAACAAGCTAGAACGGCACAAGCTTCGGGCCTTAAGCTATGTCTGCACCAGTGCGCTTTCATGTTCATCTTGCGTCTTCGTCTGAAGCATGTGTGAAGCGCCATAGCGCATGCCTTAATACTAGTTCGACAATAGCGCATGCCCCTAGCGCACGCTAATCCGTCTATTGTATGTCGAATTGTCAACTGACGACTGACAGAGGCGCTGCATGCCTCTTATGGCAATCAATATTGCATGCGCTTGACGCAAGAGGAATTGAAAGTAGAAAGTGCAAGACGAACCTTAAGACTTAAACTTAACTTAAAAAAGTCTCTAGACCCTTTTACTAGGTACCCATTTTTTACTACGACAAACTTCCACAATTTTTCTACGCTGAACGCACGATTAACGAGCTGGCGTGCCATCCATCGTCATAAGTGCTGTCTTTCCAGAATTTTCTACAGCCCGGGGGTGTTTGCCTTCTATTTTTTCTCGTCGCCGCGCCACTGGCGCTAAGAAAGTATGAAATATTAGCCGAGCTGTGTTCACACTAGCCTACGACGAAGAAGTTTGCTTAAGTACCTTTTATGAGCAAGGAAATGATTTTTTTCTCGGTGTATACGGGGTTTTTTTTCAGTAAACAGTCAAAATTTTCTTTTTCTGGTTACTATTCCAGACAGTTGCTACGAAAACTACTTTTAGTATCAAAAATAACTTTATGAGTTGAACCAAAAAATGTGTTTAGCGTGTATTTGAATACCTACTGAAGATTAGACCAGGCCAATCCAACTAAAAAAATATGTTATTAATCGCAATCGAACTGCAGCTCTACTACCGCTTTTAACTTACGGTTAAACCGACTTCCTAAAAAGGATGAGGTTTTTTTTTTGAATACAAACATTCAGCGATATCGTCGGCAATTGGGAACCGATTTTAATGATTCTTTAGTAAAGAGTATTTTCCCGAGGTGGTCCCACTTGGATTTGGTAACGATATGAGGAATACCTTCGAGATAGACAATGGAACTCTTCAATGGATAACAGCAAATCACTTGCGATTACTACTCAAAGTAGAAAAATAAAAATACTTAAAAAAAAGAAAAACTGAATTAAAAAATCTGAAAATAGTAAAATAATTAACATAATAATATTATAAAATAAACAGTTTCAGAAGTCAGACAAGTCGGTGCTAATCCACGCTGAACCAAATTGAAGGCACAGACTTCTAAAGTTGTTCATTTTATAATAAGGTCATTATTTTACTGTTTTCAGATTTTTGAAGTCAGTGTTTTTTTTTTTTATCTCAGAAATATAATGTTCAACAACCTACGTGGTTGAGCTGCGGTTCGATTGCGACTTAAAACCATTTGTTAACCTTTTGACCGCTTGTTTTTTATCAGTTGCCGTGCCCCTAGCGTGCAGCTCATCAATCGGCAAAATAGTAACTACTGTGAAAAGAGTATTATAAACTATGTCAATAAATGAATACATTTTAAACACAGTTTTTTTGTCGTATTTGTCCGACATGGGCGGAATGGACACATTTTTTTGTCGGATATATCCGACTTGACTTAATAGAATTAGCGTTCTGTAAAAGAAACGGCGACTTCGTAAAAATGTTGGCTAGTCATTTAAAATTAACCCTTTACAAAATGTGTGGTGTAAAATTACGATTATTACGCTTTAAGGAGTGGTTTAAGGTTTACAATTTGGCGATAATGAGGTGTGTAATCAACATAACTTAAGTTAGCAATATGTAAACAAGGTGATTGTAATTGACTACTGAAGCAAAGTTTATGATTATTGACAAAATTTGATTATCTCGATATGTGTAATTTTCACATTGTAACAATAATAAGCATAGCTCATTTGTGGTGATGCAGTCTTACAAGTGATTAACATTTCAGTTATTGTAAATTAGGTAATGTTAATGAAAGATAAACTATATTTAAATATTTTTTTAAATGTCATGAAGGGCGCGGTATTTACCATTATCCGAAATTTAAAAAGTGTCAAATGAAAAGTAAATTAAGTAAACTTACGGTACTTACAAGCATTCACTTTATTATCTAGCCCAGCATCCTAATTGCGCAACACACTCGTCATCGCTATGGCTTTTGACAATACAACAATATTCATTGCATGGTACTTATTAGTGGAGAAGTCGGATTGTTAATACCTACTCACGTTGCTATGGAAATTGTAGACCTGTCAAAATCAAGTCATAGCGATTGCGAGCGTGTTGCGCAATTAGAATATTGATCAACCTTAACATCCCGCGAATTTACAAACTTCCTGCATCACAGATTATACATAAAAAAAACCGCTTCATTTGTGCTAAATGCACAGGTAAAAAAATATATAAATTAACAGCACCAGGCACCAACATTAAATCCTAACAGCCAATTACGAAAAAAGTACTTAAAGAAAACTGAGGCAATTCGCGAAATGAAGCAAGGTTTTATGATAAAAACTCGGCTAGTGTGCGAGAGTGGCTGGCAGGCGGGCAAATTGGCCACTCGAGGTGCTCCGGCGCAAGTGGCTACATCGTGCAGTCTATCATGCCGGTATCTCGTCACTTCAACGCTTGAGTCCTCGTTGAGTGGTCGCCGATGTTGGCAATGGCGTATTTTTCTTAAGAAATGTTACTTTTCTGAGAGGACATTATTCTTGGGTTTATTTAATGAGGTGCTTTAGAACTCGTCGCAGCTACAATTTTTATTCACAGTATAAGTAATTTTGTTTTTTTTTTCGTCCAATTCACAATTTCAAAGCGCCAAATCCACGAGCAACTTTTATTGCGCAAGTTGACTTGTGCAAGCGACTTGAACTATGGACACGCTTGCAGCAAGTCGATTTCTGCAAGTTTTTAACTTATAGAGCAATTGAATGCAATTATGGCGCTTATCTATTTTTGTTTCATATCGCTCAGAAAGCACTAATCCGTGGGCCACTTAAAGTTAGTTATGACTGCTTTAAAGAAAGTGTTAAAAAAAAGCATGCGAAATGATTTTTATTTTGGTTTTTTTCAAAAAAATCTTTATCCTTGCTTTAGTTACGAATTCAGAAAATGGAGCTTCTAATCTATGCCTCCAAATATGACCTTAAATGTAAATATAGTAGATTCCCCATGAAAAAGAAAATATTAATCAAGTAGTCTTGTATGGTTGTTGTCATTTACCTCTCAGAGGAAATTAGGTAAGAATGTAAATAACTTTCTGGGTAGTCTACTCTTTAGTTTTATGTTTTCAGGGATGATTGTTTTATGTTCATGCTACAGTTTTCAAATATTGCCAATAGACTCTTTACAAGGGACCTTTTAACCCCTTTTCGGCTTTAGAGGATTTTTGTAATACGTTGTATAATAGATCCTTGTGTATTTTTTTTTTCATTTTTGAACAGCTATTTCTCTTAAACTATTGACTTTTCGGGAAAGTTGTAGAACAAAAGTCATTCATTATTATGGGTACTTCAACACCCTTTCGGATTAGAACCTCCTTTCCGACTGACCTTATATAACATTCTATTCAATTCTTAGCATGATTTTAGCACAGTCTACCTATATCTTACTCCTTACAGTCGGTCAACGTAGAACATTGTCGCAGAGCAATCGTGCGGGGGGTTGCGGGGTGAAGGAGCGGAGGTTATGTCCCGAGTAGCCATACTGCATACTCGGGACATAACCTCCGCTTCTACATAATTTTGACATTTCATAGGACCTGTCAAATGTATGGGCGTTGACCCACTGTATGTAGTAAGTAGGTACACTGTGATTTTAGTATTACCCGCCTACATACATCCGATTGAATGTAACTTATTTTAAACAACATTTATTCAATACAAAACGCCAAAAATCAATATTGGCCCAAACGTGCTAATGGTCAATATATCAAAGCTCCGTGCAATACAACCGACAATGTAGGATTAGCGCAGGCCGTTTGTATACTTTTTACGTCAATACCATGATTAAATGCGAGCGATATCGAATCGTATAAGTAAATATGTTGGTTTTAAGCGCCATGGCAAAAGATAAATACAGAAGGTAAAGCGATTTTCTACCTGTAGGCCGAATGTTTTGCCGTATAGTAACGTAAACGTAACGTTAAGTGAGTAAATGAATCTTCTTATCTTACAGCATTTTGGTTAAAGGAGAACGATCAAAAATGAATGGAGCGTGTCCCCACCCAGTAATAACGACAAGACTTATGTCGTTAGAAAGCTCTCTTCATGAGTATCACTTATTAATATGGCATTTAGTCCAAAACACTGTGTGAAAAAAAGTTACAGCTAAAAAAATACTTTTTCCATACAAAAAGCGGTTATTCCAAAAATCAAAAAATCACATTATTGTAAAAGACAAATGAAAAAATCAATAAATAACATTGACCTTGTAATATGCTACTCTAGGGCGGATGGGTTAGTAGGACTTAGTGGGACTTTTAATAAAATACGCTGTATAATACATAAATCATAGACTTAAGGGGTCATCAATAATGACATCATTCAAATACGCTGCTGGAGCAACGAAAGGGGCTTGCCTTGCGTATCCTATGTACCATATTATCGAAGTTATTTAAGTATTTTTATATGAAATCATAAAAAAAATTTTTAGCTGTAACTTTTTTCACACTCTTTTGGACTAAATGTCATAGTATTAAATGATAGTCATGAAGAGA
Organism: Amphipyra tragopoginis; assembly: GCA_905220435.1. Taxonomy (NCBI): domain Eukaryota; kingdom Metazoa; phylum Arthropoda; class Insecta; order Lepidoptera; family Noctuidae; genus Amphipyra; species Amphipyra tragopoginis. Next base: position 13,168,630 of record HG992011.1, read on the forward strand.
GCTTTCTAACGACATAAGTCTTGTCGTTATTGCTGGATGGGGACATTTTGGTCGTCCTCCTTTACCTATGCGAAAAGCATATTTTGCATCATAGACAGAATTATGAATTAACTTATCAATTTAATTAAATATTATGTGCGAAACGAGTATTTCAAATTCCAAGTTCACTCACATTAACGTAACATTTACGTTACCATCGGTCACTATTCGTGCTAGGTCTACTGACTGTATTGATACTAAATCGCGTTTAATTCCTAGATAGCGGCAGTAATGGTAGAGGTGAAGGACAATGCAAAAATTGGTGTAAATAATCTGTCTAAAATTGCAGATGCCTTTGATGCCATAATTTAAGCGTTGGGCATTTGTCGGTGTAGCATTCTCCATCATCTCTCTCATGTATGTTATCGGTAGCGGGTACCTAGCATTGGGCAATGTTGACAAAGGAAGGTAATCGTCGATATGGATCAACCTACCCGATGTTATAAAGGCGGTGATCATTCGACGAAGCGGAGCATTCTGTGTAGATCAGCTGAAGAAGTCTGACCTTTTATATCTGTCTAGCTTTTCTTTATTTTATGATCTTGTAATAATTGTGTAAAGTATTATATTGTGATCTAGTTCATGTTACTAATACTAACCGAAATACAAGTACTCTCAGTGGTGGAGAGTCTATGTTGGTTTTATTTATTTACCTTGCTCGCAATCCTAACATACATAAAACCACCCCTAAACGATTATGTTGTTGTGTCTTTTACATGTATGTTATCAGTTCCTTCTTTTCCTTCAATTGGTCGTGTACTTTCTTCTTGATCTACCTAGGTTTCTCTAATTAATCTTCTATGATGTTGGTTACAAAGTTGTATCGCAGCAAGTGACTAATCATTTTCCCTCTTAATCTTCCTATATGTTCTAAAATTAGCTTTTTCTCTTTGACTCTACTTAGAATTTCTTCGTTGGGTGCTTTATCGGCGACTTTAAATTAGATAAACTAAAAACAAATCAGTACGCAAAAGACAAACTATGTTATTTTAGTTAAGATATTTCTAATGCAGACTGCTACTAACAGAAACAATGTTATAAACAGCTGTTTTACTAAAACTTTCTAGACTGTATTCTTTCTAAGTAAACATACAAAAGCTTACTACAAAAACAATCCAACTTCGCCAGACGACAATTGTAACAAGTTTAAAATTGAATAAACAAGAGACAACTGACCTCCACCACTATAGGTATGCAGGGGACGCAAGTTAATAATAAATTATTTAGTAACAAGAGAAGCAGAGGACTCCTTCACGTGAAAACTTTGTTAGAATAAGAATAAATATATTTCGCAAAAAATATTTCTAAAACAAATTCTTTAATGGTATGTCTACACCAGTGCGCTTTCATGTTCATTTTGCGCTTTCAACGTTCAATTCCTCTTGCGTCAAGTGCATGCAATATTGATTGCCATAAGACGCATGCAGCATATCGTCTAGACCGGTGCGCTTCGGTCAGTCGTCAGTCGACATACAATAGACGGATTAGCGTGCGCTAGGGGCATGCGCTTTTGTCGAATTAGTATTAAGGCATGCGCTATGGCGCTTCACGCATGCCTCAGATGAAGACGCAAGATGAACATGAAAGCTTACTGGTGTAGACATAGCTTAAGGAGGTTTTTCACCATCCTATCAATAATGTAGTCCGTAACTATTTACCAGGTAAGCTAAATAAATGTGACCTATAAATATGACATTTATGAGTTCAATAATCTTGTCATTATTGCTATTGACATGTTGGTGTAATGAAAATGTTAGTTATTGAATAGTTTGGAGACCAAAATAGCTTCATGAACAGTTAATGATAGGTTAGAAGCCTCGCCCACGGCGACTTTTTGTAGCGATGCAGTAGCGATGCTGTCGCGCTGACCACGATGGCAATAGTCGCGAGTTGTAAGTTTCAACAAAACCCAGCACGCTTGTTGGTAGGATCTATACGGTCCGTCTGGCTAGATACCACCCTCACATTAAAGTCCAGCGCCAAGCAGTTTACTGTGTTCCGTCGTGTGTGTGTGAGCCAGAAAGGTATAGGGGAATCCCTTTATCTCTGTTAATAGGCATGTTGACAGCATCAATAAATTGCAAATCTAATTAGTCCGCCAGAGTTTGGAAAAATAATGGACACGTATTTATTTTTATGTTATTAAATCTATGAATATTTGGAACGATAAAACGCATCAAAACTAGATTGCCGGCTTCTGACGTCAGAAGCAAGTAAAAATTGTACTTGCTTGTGAAGTTTTGCCAATTTTAAAAGTGTCGTATCTTCGTCAATTTTGGTTTACGTAACAAAAGAAAATACGGGTCAAATATTTTTAGATAATCTAACTGACGGACTAATTAGGTTTCTTCAGTCAAATACCCTATTGGATTCGTGTGCTCCATCTTAGACCCTGTGACCAGGTGCGACTAGGGTCAACAAACGCGATCAAGTTAAATAATAATAAACTTGGTTTTCTATGCTTTATTGTACGTTTCAGCAAATTCACAGACAAATGCATATCTCAGCGAATTTAGTTCGGTTTATGGGTCTAAAATGCAAACTAGAAACAGGCGAGCATCCAAACCGGAGAGCCACAAGATATGCTGACTATAATCTTATGCAACACTGTTTTACTATTCCGAGTCTAAGGTGCAGGCCACACAGAAGACGTCGGACAAAGACGAGGCAGCGACGCGATGCAGACGAGGCAATAAAGCGCAGACGACGACGCGTCGTGTCCGCGCCCCGTCGCCTCTGTATGTTTTGCATTCCGATGCTTCTATACATTTAGTATGAGGGGCGCCGCATCCTCGCCTCGACTTTGCCCGATGTCTGTTCTGTGTGGCCTGTACCTAAGTTTCTATAATCTATGAATACTATGCGTGGTATTCTAGTCTACTTTGCTTCGGTTAACTATTTAGGAAACACAGAAGCATATTATGGCGTACAATGGAGGAAGCCTACACTTAGCACTGTGTGGGGTAAGGAATGGCACAGTATAACGCCCCACAATAAATGCAACGTTTCCAGCGTTGATCAGAATGCAGATAACCTTCTGATTAAAATTACGGTTTCGGAAAAGAATTCCTGCTGATTGCATAGTAAGAGTAAGCCATTAGAAGCTTTGATTCTGAAATAATTTATATAATTAACAGCCAGCCTGCAGAAGCTCCTGCTCTAGTTTAAGTTTCACGGGTAGCCTGCGGATCTTCTGTGTTTAAATGTTTCACAAACTATAAGAATAAGGCAGACCTAATGATAGCGTGAGATAACTACAAGACTAAGTGTGTGGCCCAGGTGCCGACGGTAGCGTGAAGCGGGGCGGGCAGCGAGAGCGTCTTAGCAGCCCAGGTGCCCTACCCGCTCTGTTCTGTATAAGGAAATAAAAGAGCGTCTTCCTTAGAAATGCAGGTAAACGCTGATGTTTGATTTGAACGCTACCTGACCCGCTGCACGCTTCCGCCCGGACCTGGGACGAGCGCTTACACTGTTAAAGTTCTCCTACCGGACAAGATTTTTAAAGACAATATTATAAAAAAATACACAATAAGTATCTTGTTTCACTACCTACTTTGTATAATTAAAATAACTATACAACATTAAACAATAAAAAGACCAGAAAATCTTCACATTAATAGGTATCACAAACCGGTTATCTGATCATTAATCAAGATGCTTGACATTCAGTGATCACATAAGTAATCATATTTTGTCACTACAGAGTAATGGACTTACAAAAATAGCTGCACAAGTGATTAATGGAGATTGTGCAGCCAATATGATCCATCCAAGTCTAGTATGAATAAAACGCAGGCAAAATATTAACCAGCGATAAATTCCGAGGAAGAATAAACCACTCTTCTCCCTTTCCGTGGGTGTAGAACGCGAAAAATGGGTTGTGGCGATGGTATAATACCATCTCTTCCCCTTCCCATCTCTTCCACTATGCGTGTACATCTACAAAAAAATCCCATCTCTTAAATAATCTCTTCGATGGGAAGGACAAGAGATGGGACTAAACCGTGGCGACATCTATCACGCCACATGCGAACTACGCAACAATACAGTGGTGTAACAGACTACAGCGACATCAAAAACTCTCAACGATGACGTCATAATAGATCCTACATCGCGATATCAAAATGTTACACGCAGATAGCATATTACAACCACCCAATATCAACCTTTGGGCAGTAGCTCGCCGGACATAAGACCCGCCTGCGTCCTCTATCCTCCCTCTTCGTTGGAGGAACACTGTACCTGGTACGTCCACAGGGGAATGGGCAACGGGGGGCTTTAGAAGAGCCCCAACGAGTGAACATAGATACGTACGGCGCACTCTAGGCAGTCAGCCCTGCTACCAACCTTGCTGCTATTTTTTCAAGGCATGAGCTATATAACTCATGCTCTCACAAGAGAAAAATAAAGAAGAAAAGTCCTCATCAAACTTTTGTTGAAGGAAACTACAAACCAACGTCATCTAAGTACCTATAACATTTTTTGTTTTTGTTGATTTTTGCAAAAAGCGTTGAATCAATTTCGATAAAATTTATATGGGACCATATTTATAACTCTGATGTATGGCCTATTAAAAAAAAAAGAATAATCAAAATCCATTTGGCGGAGATATCGCGTAACAGAACACGAAAAAAAACAACATTCAGACGAATTGAGAACCTCCTTCTTTTTGAAGTCGGTTAAAAAGAAAGATCAATTTATGTGTTAAAATATTATAGTGCAATAGGTGCTATAGAATATTTACGTCTGTAATATTCTACCCTGTCTGGTGTACAAATATTTGCATTTCTAATATGAATTTTAAGCTTATAGCACAGAATGCTAAAGCTAATAACATTTTCTAAACAAAACGAACGACCACCACACAAATGATACTATTTCGTTTTCTAAGAATGACAACATTACTTGCGACCGTTTATTGCTTCGGGCATAGGGAGGCACATGGTTAGCAGTGGAGTAAACAGGCTGATCTGATGAGGACGACAAACAACTTACAACCGCTACTAGATAATTGTAAAACGAAGAATGAAGTGTAGCCTATATAACGTATCTTAGCAGACCCTCCTATCTTTTAGTACCGCCAAGGGAGGATTGGCTTACAAATTGTTTCGTATGAGCAATTTAGCAATTCCAAGCATTGGTCCAAAGGGGAGGCCTTTGCTCAGCAGTGGGACAGTAAATAGGCTAGTAAAAAAAAAAAAAAGCATTGGTAAGAAAAACGGTCCGATTTTTTAAATATAGGATATGGTTTTAAACGTAGTAACCATGGCGATCATAATTGGTGTCACACTACAATAATTACCCGTTATAACAAGCTGACCAACGTTAATCATTAAAGTTTCTGCGCTGACGCACAATGAATGAGTTGATGGCGGCTTTTATAATAATTTATCTGCCACTTTTCCGGTCATTGTTTTTGTTATTATCATTGATACACATTATTGTTTACAATATTTAAATGGAATACTTCAATTGATAGGTACTGATTTTATAATTAACTAGCGACCCGCCCCTGCTTCGCACGTGTACGTTTTATAGCTTAAAACCTTCTTCATGAATGACTCTATCTATTAAAAAAAAACCGCATCAAAATCCGTTGCGTAGTTTTAAAGATCTAAGCATACATAGGGACAGACAGCGGGAAACAACTTTGTTTTATACCATGTAGTGATTGAGTCTAACTAACAGTAATCCAGTTCGGAAAACCACAAAACTATAATTTAAAGACAAACATAATAATTACAATCGATAGAAAACTAAATGAAATTCTAATATTCAATTAAATCTTGATAGTTTAGAAGTTGACCCTTATACTTGAGAATCAGTAAAGATCATGAGACTATCCTCCGGTTTCTGATTTGAGAATTCGAGATAAGCACTAATTGAGTATTATTTGAGTACAGAGTTGTCAAACAAATGCTTTAAAATCCGTCATTTTTTTGACACCTCCGTACTCAAATGTTACCTAAGTACTGCTCATCCTAGAATTCTCAATTCTGAAACCGGAGGTATACAAATCTGATCACAAATTATTTTTTAAGAGCTAAGTTGAATGGACTTTGATAAAATAACAAACGCAAATAACACAAAGAAAAATTCAACCAAAAACACAGCAATTATTTACCAAAAACATTCCAGTAGTTAACAGAATACTTTATAAGAGTCGTCCAAGTACACAAAACATTGGTAACAGAAATAAAGGCTGTAGTTTACGCTGACAAAAACCCAGCTATTGTGCACCAGTTAGAAGTGGCGCTGACAATAGAACTGGCAACCGCTGTGATTGTTTAGCAAACGTTCAAATACGAGAATTGTGCTTTGTACAGAAGCTGCTAAATATTTCTCTCGATGTATCGTTGTTTTCTTATACAAGGTTAGTCAGAAAGGGGGTACTAATCCGAAAGGGTGTTAAAGTACATATAATAATGAATAACTTTTGTTCTACAACTTTTCCCAAAAGTCAATAGTTTAAGAGAAACAGTTGTACAAAAATCTCAAAAAAATATCTCTAAAATCTATCTATCCCCAGTTATGATCAGCTGTGTTTTAGGTCTTATTTGGGGTCATGAATTAGAAGCACTATTTTCTGAATTTGTAACTACAGCAGGGATGAAGAATTTTTGAAAAAACTAAAATAAAAATCATTTGATTTGGGAAAAAAAATATCGAATTTTGAAATTTTAACACTTGCTTTCAAACAGTCATCAATGATACTATAAGTGGGCTTCGGATTAGTACCCCTTTTCCGACTAACCTTGTATACCTAAGCTTGTAGTTTATACACGGTCGGTCAAAAATCGTGGATCAAACAAAACAGGGCAATAGTTGGGGTTATTTGCAGTGAAAAATATCTACGTGGCAGAGCTCTAACTTGATCTCCTTAAAAGTTATGACAATTTGAATGTTTTTAAGAAAATTTTAATAAATAGGCAATTAGAGTAAAATGGGTACCTATTTTGAAACAATAAATGGTGTTCAGTTGCTTGAAAGTGCTTTTAAGGTACAATTCCGTGCATCGCGGCCGATCGCAGCCGCGCGCGTTCGATCGCGTGCTGCTGACGCGCGCGGCTTGCGTCAATAGTCAGAGTATGAAAATGTATGGCACCGCTTCAGAAGTCTGCGACAGACGCGTGCGGCTAACGACAGATTAGTCAGTATATTATAGACACGACTATTGACGCAAGCCGCGCCGACACATGATAGATCGCACGCGGCTGCGATCAGCCGCGATGCACGTAATTGTACCTTTATGACAGTGGGATTTATGAGTACTGGCACTTTTTTCTATATCTTTTAAGTCTCACAAAAAATATTTGTAAAATTAGAACCTTACGAAAAAAAAAATACTACCAAAAGATGCTGCAAATAATCCCAACTATCGCCCTGTTTCGTTTGATCCACGATTTTTTACCCACCCTGTACAGTGGAAATAGTATACACACACTATGCAATTCTACACTGAAACAAATAAAAGCCACCGACTTCGGAAACTGTTAATTTTATATCATGCTAATTATTTCACTCTTTTTTTAGTTTTTTTTTGAAGTCGGTTTTTACTTCTATTTAATGTATAAAAATATGTCAGTGTCGTATTTGCTCCTCAGATATAAGTTATCTGACGATTGATTTCAATCCTTAAAGGCCGATGTTTCAATTTGGAGGTCTTAAGGACCCTTAAGGCCATTACTTTATGCAAAGTTATTCGATTTCAAATATAGTGACAAAACAGCATAAAGCAGTACATTTAAACGATAAGTTAGAATCTGCACCTCACATGTGACCAATAAACACAAGAAATAATGACGCAACTGGTTTTGATACGACATCTCGTATTTTAGAGAATTTAAGTAAAGTAAAAGCACAAGGAAACGTAAGAATGTTACAATTTGTTTGAAGATGTGAATGAAATAAACTGTGCGAAATAACGACTACAGTTTATTAAAAATTTCATGGGCTTTCAGTTTCCTGACATGAATAATCGCGGAGATGGTTTAAGTAAGCTTACAGGTTTTTTTTTTCTAATCGGCTGCTTTATGTGGTCCTAGGAGACCGTTTCTACGTAACCGAACAGTTATTGGCGAGACCTGAAGCGTCTCCAGCCAATGCGGGGGAAGTAAAATACTTAACCTAAGCTAACTACTTGTACTACACTAACATCATGACTACCTGCAACAACAGCACTAAGGGCGACCCCTAGTGGGACTCGGACCTCGGCTTAGGGCGTTGCTGGCGGGGGCTTAGGGAGGAGAGACAGCTTGATGAGGGCTGAATTATCGGTGTGTCTGCGGAGTCTGAAGCGACGACCGGCCCTACGACGGGAGAGCTTGGTGGATCGTGACTAAGCTTATGAGGTTAGTAATAGCGATAACTTCAACTTATTTTTTACCTCTTCTTTCTTTTATGGATAAGAAAGAAGTGAGTCCTGATATGACGGCTGATAGAGGAGGATGGAAGAGGAATTCATGTTGTGCCGTCACCACCAAGAGTAGGATAAGGACAGGGAGATGATATTTTACATGGTGAATGGCAAACACAAACTATACAGAGTTTCATCGTGGTATGTCACACAACACATCTCGGTGCCTACTCACATGTCTCAGTTCAGTTTAATGACAATCTTAGAAATGTTTTTTAAATGGTTTTAAAATGCCAAAGTTAGAAATTTTTAGAAGAAGTTGTGGCTATATGGCACCACTTATTTTTAACTCTTTGCCCAAGGGGATGGAAGAATTACCTTATAAACAATTTTGTTGTGCACTGCGAAAGTGGTTAATACAAGAAAGCTTTTACTCCACTAAAGATTTCTTAAAAAATAGTTCTTGCCGCTACTGCGCTTATTAAGAGACATTGTATCATGCTGTTACATAAATTATGTAATATAACGTTTAATTCTATTTTTTTGAAATTCTAAATTCATTTGACATGTATACATGTGTAACTTAATTTAATATTTGCATGCCTATATTACTGGTGAAATATGTCTTGGTCTATTTTTTATGTAACAACTTGTGTACCATATTTCAAGCAAATAAATAAATAAAATAAATAAATACAATGTTTGCTTGTTTTGTATGATGGGTTGCTACAGCTCTATCTATTCTTGCTGTTAACTCTCAAATCAGCATAAGAATGTAAAAGTACTCCGATCTATAGAAAAGTCCTGACTGACTGACTCATCAACGCCCAGCCCAAACCCTTGGACCTAGAAAGCTGAAATTTTGCACAGAGGTTCCCTTTATAATGTAGACAAGGATTATGGTAATTTTTTTTCGAAATTCAATCCCTAAGGGAGTTAAATAGGGGATGAAAGTTTGTATGGAAAATCGTAACTTACAATACGGCCGACGTATCTTGGCAAGTCTGAAGTTAGTTGTTTGGCTGCGCAATGGATCTTTTAGAAACGAAATTGTCTACTGCGCAGCTAATCAGCTAACTTCAGACTCGCCAAGATACGTCGGCCGTATTGTAACGGGTTCAAAATTTCACGCAAGCGAAGCTGCGGGCAAAAGCTAGCTACAATTTTAAATTTTCTGAATTTTGTAAATCGCTAAGGCAGTACTTTTAAAATGATGGACCATGTAACTAACATGTCATCTATAATGACCTCAGTCACCTCTTCCGACAAGCAATTTTTGAAAGACAATACAAGGATTCAACTCTTTCATTTATTATTACATGTAAACAGGAACTGAACGCAAACATTAACTTATTAACTCCACCTACTAATGGAAAATGTATTAACTTCAAAATAAATGAAATACACTTTAAAACAAAGGAAATGAAACATCAATCTGTTAGCCAAGGGTATGCAAGTAATTTATCATTATCGTTGCAGCCCAGAAAGTAATGAACTTATAAAAACAAAGGTAGAGGAATGAGTTGTTCATTTCTGCGAATCCAGGGTTAAAGGTATGATTGAAGCTTATGGTTTGAGGCAAAATGAAACAATTGTTATGACATTTGATTTGATCGTTATGTGGCATGGAGAATTCGTAAATTCTTACAATTGGTGTAACCTTAGTATAGAGGTATTGCCCAGTAAGTTACTAGGTGGTATTTTTGAACGATGAGCTTCAAGTCTCATCTTCATGCTCCGAGTGTTTATTTAAGACTCGAATCCTTTGTAAGACTGTTAAATGGCTCGGGCTCGGCTTGACTCTAGACTCCGAGCCTTTTTAGCACACTTAAGCTAAGAACTCACAAAGCGGTTTTCAGCCGCGCCCGCCGCGGTTGAGGGCCCGCAGCTTCTGTAGAATGCAGATATATATGTAAAAAATTAAAGCACATTTCACGACGCGTTTTACGCCCGCGGCGTGCGCGATTGTTTGCGGTTCCCGCTGCATCGGCGGGCAACTAGTAGAATCGCGCGGCTCGCGGTCACCCGCAGCCTCGGCGGGTTCCGCCCGCGCGTTTTGCGATCGGTTGGCGGGCGACCGCGGTGGGCGGCGGGGCTACAAAAATCCGACGTATTTTGTTTTTAAAGAGCAGTTTCCATTTTTCTTTCTGCGAAGTAAGTATAAAGCAACAGCTCGTTTCTGGTGTGTGTCTATGGCGGTCTGGAACTCAACTAAACAATCTAATCGTAAATAACCGCCCGTCTTGCAACCGCTCGTCTTGTGATAATCGCCCGCCAAGTTTGCGAGCGATAATCGCAACCGCGACGGCTGTGTAACCGCACAGAACTCCGGTCTCGTGAGTTTGGAAATAAAACAGTTGTTCCACGACCGCGGCGGGCGCGGCGCGGGTTAAAACCGCTTCGTGAGTTCTTAGCCTGAGTCTTACAGAATTGAGTCGAGTCTTTAAAATTACTATTCGAAGACTCAAGTCCTTTGCAACAGTACCAGTAACTGGGTTGCGGAGGTTTAATGGTCTCTATTTATACAAAATATTAGTATTCATTCGCATCTGGTTAGACTGGAAGCAGACCCCACTATAGTTGAAAAAAAGGCTAAAAGGAAGAGTTTTATGGACACAAGATATTAAAGATAAAGGAAGAGCAAATCGCTCGCAGCATCAATAAGGAAAGATCGCAAAGTTAAGTTTGAGTTAGAGATATCGATATCAGAAACTTCTCTAGCAAAACTATAAGTTTATAATGCTTTTCTAGTAATACCTTAGAGACGATAGATAACAAAGACTGTTATCCACACCTTAAGAGGCTCTCGTTGGACGGCTGGATCAAGGGCTTGATACAAAAAGCAGTACTCCTTGACACGGCACGCATAGTGAGGAGGTTCCTTTCTCTGGAGCCCTGACTGCCGGCAGCTTGGACCCTGTTCCCGATGCCAGTGGGCTACTATTTTTTATGTTTTTTGTTTTTATATAGAAATGATTAAAAATTTAAATCGTATGTATACTTGGGAGCAAATAAATCGAGCCACTTCTATTTTTCACGTAGGTATAATTGTTATTATTTTTGGTGTTATGGAACAGATCAATTCGAAACATATATCGCCTAAAAGGTTATTTGATAACCTTTACAATGAGGGTAGTTTTTTTGTATTTTGGATTATATAATTCATGAAACCAAAACTAATAACCAGGACACGTGAAAAAGAAGCGGCTCGATTTCTTTGAATGAATAAACGAGTTTGATTGTTATCCTATGTTGATACAAAACACAAAAACGTAAAAGAAGTAGGTATATATGCAACAGTATTCATATTCTTTTTAAAAACGACCAGATACTTCGTCGTTTTGCAAATACGCAAATACTATGAATTTCCTCCGTCCACAACTTGCCGTCTACATTTTTCCCATGTTTCTTCCTATCTTTTTCCCCAAGTACATTAAGGTCTGCTTCGAGTCGAACCAGATGGAGCTCAGTATCAGTATTTTCCATATATTTACTGTAAACATTCACTATTCATCCTAGTTTCTTTAAAGGATCTGTCGTTACAAAGCGAGTGCGGACTTCAACCCCGTTTATGTTTGTTGAGAATATTTTTAATGTATACTGTGAAGACTGATTGAGGCAACATCTTTATTTATCATTCATTACATTTCCTTTTACTGTTTCTAAAAACGTGTTTGCGACTTTGCTAATGATGTTGTTTGTATTTTAGGTATGCGAGTATTTATTAAAAAAAAAAAAAAAAATGCTGTGAAAATGCGTTCCTTGCGAAGAAGTACGTGCAGTGTAATTTTAAATCATAGAATGAGGAATGATAAGATAAGGTTGCAGTTTGAAGATGATGTACTGACAAAAATTTAAAGGAGTATGCTTAGGTGGTATGGTCATGTTATGTACGATTTCCACCAACTGGGCCATGCAGGAGCGCAGCGCAGCGCGTCGCAGCGGATGCTCGAGCACGCGCCCGTCGCCGACCGCGTCCGCCCGACGGCTACAATCTGCTGGAACCCGGGCGCATGCGCGCGCGTGCTCGTGTTCCGCTATCGCAGTCAGTTTCTAGCTGCGGTGTGGCCGAGCGGAGCCGACCGGACGCGACGACAGCCGAGCGCCGCTGTCCACGTACTCGAGCAGCCGACCGGCTGCCGCGGCGTCTGAGCGTAACCGACCGGCTGCCGCGGCGTACGCGCGGATCTAACCGAGTTCCAAGCAGTGTAATTTCCATGCAAACATGAAACTTAACTATTGTATAGAAGCCTGAATTTCCTTTAACGTAGTGTGAAATGCGCTCCGGCGCGGCCCGTTTTGTGGAAATCGTACATTAGGAGAACGAGTGAACGATGATTAACAAAAGGAATTTATAAGGCGGATGTCAGTGAAAACACCAGTAGACAACGCCCTAGAACTTACATTGATGTAATTGGTGATGATCTTCAAAAAGGACAGGAGCGTAGTACTCTCAATCGGCGTGCATGTATAACATGCGAGATCTTGCCTACCCCCGTGGGAATAAGGCGTGATTTTATGGATGTATTTACCTAATTTATCACATGAATTTTTTCAGTTCAAGTACAATTTAACTTTCCAATCATTACTCCACCGCCTTACAGTGGCCAGATCAAAAAACCTCTATTCAAAGTTGCCAGTGCTCAATATAAAAGTTGAGTGAATAGGCCGAAGAGTCAACGTACACAGCTTAGTGATCCAACTTTGTGCCCCGAGGTCTTTAACGTTTACTGATCAGCTTAGAGTTGCTTTACAGTCTCTGCCTATAGAAAGTTCTTGCTGTAAATAAAATGTTTGAGTAGCTTAGAACGTCACAGTTATTATTTGGCGTGTTTTTGTTTTTCTTAGAAAGGTTAGGTACTGGCTATTTTGTTTTTTTTAAATGTCGCAGCATTATGCTGAGATAGGAGCCTTTTTTGGCCTCGTGCAGGTAGTTTTTATTTTTTATCGTTTTTGTTTTTATAAATTGTTTTTGTAACTGTCTGTGTTAGTCCAAAATTAATATTTCTTTCTTTCTATGTGCACATTATTAGTATTACTGTTAATTAGAAGCTAAGCTAATGCGTTTGTTTCACGTCAATAGTGCAACGGGTGGAATTCGAACTCATTATCTCTCGAACGCCAATGTGACGTCTGAGCAGATAAGCTATTATCGTTTATTTAAATAATTTAATTTTATATTTTGATTAAATAGGTTTCGTTCAAACCATGGAATAGGAAAATAAAGTGGACGAGCCGGTTGTAGGTCTCGTTTGAATACGCAAACCGTTCAAATAGTTCAAACAGATACAATGACAACTATCAAAACCATTATTAACCATTATTTGGCTTTCGCTCGCCGGGTCTGTACCCGTCATTAGCAAATCATCTAGTAACACTTTTCTCTATGTTAGTCCTTTAAATACCAATCTTAATTAAGCGAAGAAAAAACGAGTTTTTATTTATCTGCTTTTGATCCAGAAAAATCTTCAGTTCCCCAGCTTTCTCTGCTAATTAAAGCTTTAGTGTAAACAGACATTTTAATTTAAAAACATTTTATTGAAAGCAAATTAGTGCTTGGTACAACGAACTTGAAATTAGATAACTTGGACGTGTCTTTACAAAGCACCTCTTTCTACCCTCTGCCAAGTTTTTAATTACGTTCAGACACTAAACAAGATAATTCAGAAGGTCCACAAAAACTATCACGAAAAGGAACTTGCTTATCATGAAGGACCAAACAGTCTTAAGTAATATCGGGGACACTTCTCCTCCGAATTGCAATGCAAGTGAGGACAACTATAAATGGAGAGAACATTTGATTTCCTTTTACTGTTTTCAGTTTCTACCATAACGTTTTTCACTAGAGCAACAATATGACCCCGTCAAGTGGGTAATAGAATAATAAATCATTTCTTTAACGTAATTTTACAGACTGCCCGGCAGGATAATGATAGAAAAAGTGGATACTTCTTTCATAACGGGCCCCAGATTCAGAACTATTCCTTAAGTCAGCTGTCGAACATTATCTCGTTTTCTCTCGTTACAATAATCGAAGACAAAACGAGATATCAAACGGAATCGCTCGACAACTTTATCGAAACGGTTTGAATCAGCCCCTAGCCGGGTTAACCAGCGCGAAATAATTTTGTCGACGAATTATCTCGTGTGGAGACGAAATAAGCCATACATTATCTTGTATGAAAAGACAAAATTATCTCGCGCTACTCATGTTAGGCTAGCAGTAGTGATTGACAGTAGACAACACACGCTTTTCGTTATTCCTAGATCGCTCGATATCGGTGTGCATGTGTCTTGTTATCACGGTTCGTTAATAGTTCTTCTGTATTATCTGCTTTGTGGTGTCCGCTAGGGATACCGCAGATGTACATTATTACTACACAATTTGAGAACAAATTAAAACTAAGATAAAGTTATAGACGGAATTGCTGATCAAGCCGCCAAGCCGCCAAGTCGGCAAGTTTGCTGCCCGGCTTATGATGAATTAGATTGTTTTCAACTTAAATTACACGAAAAGATTTCTGTTTCAAAAGAAACTTAGCGTTATAACGTTTTGTGGTCAAGATTTTATACTTGAATAATTTACTTTTTTTTCAAAATCAAAATCAAAAGTTTTTATTTCACATAAACCATTACAGGCGCTTATGAAAAGTCGAATTTAGGTGCACGGTTCCAATTAGTCGTTTCCTATGGAGAAGAGCCGGCAAGAAACTCCATGGTTACTCTTTTAAAATCCATATCTTTAACAATTTGAGTGGGTACAGTTATGACTTAGATATGAGAGAACAAAGTAGACTTAGGAGCAGGAACCACACAAAAAACAAAATGAAAAATATGGTCACAAATTAACTAGGTATCCAGGCATCTAGCAAGTCTACAAAGCTCTCACATTTACAAAAGGTAAAAGGACGCTAAACTATATAAAACAACTGACATGGTTAATTGTCATCAAAACACATTACAAAGAAAATCACTGTATAGTAAGATAAAGATATCTTGAGAGTAACGATAGTAATAAAAAAAAAACTTTTCCAGTTTTTCTAAGAAATTAATTCGTAATTATAACTTTTCCTATTTCGTAGTGCCTTTTCAACACTTACATCAACATGGGGTAATAGAGTGATAAATAAGGTGGTATAGGAATTGCAAACACATTTGGAACAATGTTAAGTGTCATTGAAAAGAACAGACGCAATCCGATTAAGTTTTTTAACGAGCAAACCGCCTGGATGTCTCTCGGCTCCGCTTTAAATTGTACGGAGATCAGAGCCGAACACGCTGCCGTATATAGTCCAGGCAACGTAGCAAACCTTTGCTTGCCACTGGGCCGTAGTCACTACACAGTATAAAACAAAGTCGATTCCCACTGTCTGTCTGTCCCTATGTATGCTAAGATCTTTAAAACTACGAAACGGATTTTGATGCGGTTTTTTTTTTAATAGATAGAGTGATTCAAGAGGAAGGTTTATATGTATACATTGCACCCGAGCGAAGCCGGAGCGGGTCGCTAGTAAACTATAAATAGCACATAATAAAAAATGGTACCCACTACGCTTATAGTAATTAAGATTGCTGAAAAAATATTTCGCTGTTAAGATTCAAGGGGCTTTGTAATATCAGGAGTAATTTAACAGCGAGCTGACATTTTAGGGGCGTTTAATTCCCAGCATCCATCTTCCTGGTAAGGTTCATATAAAAAAACATTTATACAGACGAATTCAGAACCTCCCTCTTTTTTGGAGTCGGTCATAATGTGTATTGCGTTTATAACAAAAAAACACAAACCCTCAATCATCTCAATTAGATTCAATTATAACAATATTACATACACTAGAATTTTACTTTTATGTGCTTAAACACCGTTTATTTAAGAAAGTAATATTAGTTTTCATTGTTAACTGCATTTAAAATTCAGTCTTATAGTCTTGACACAATTCTTTATTTCAATTAAAGTACCGATAAGCAAAATGCACGTTTTTTTACTGGCTGCAGCGGGTGAAGTATCCATGTGTGTTAGAAAAAAAACTTTATATCAAACGTCACAGAGCTTAATCAACAAATTACAAACAGAAAATTTTAAAGTAATGCGTTATTTTGCGTTTGTTGCACGATAAATGTACTCCAACTCTAAACACACGTTTATCTCAAAACAATGTTCCATTCATTTATTGGATAAAAATTCAATAAAAACAAATTAAATTTGGAACTTTCGTACACCATTGTAAAGGCCAAACTTCCAGCTATTAAATTATGTTTTTACTATAACGAATGAATGCTCTTTTTTGTTTAATTGTCGCCAGAAAGATAATTTCGGAAGTGTTTCGATTTTTTTGATGAGAATTGTATTAAAAATGGTTGAAATCTATTCAGTTACCGATTCTTAACAAAATACTTTCTGGGTTTGCGTTTGTTTCATTACACGTTGTATAAACCATGGTTAAGAAAAATTGTATCGAATGAAAAAACCAATTTTAAAACACAAAAGCGTCGTTCTCAGCGTACTGAAAAGCTTGGCAACAATATTTCGTCTGTAAAACGTAAATGTAGTATGACAGGAAAAACACAGAAAATTCCTATCATCTATGCCAAGTTTTTTAATGTTTTCTTTGTATCTTTATTTAGTAGTCACAGCGCACTGGCGATTTACAGACAACAGACAGGAAAGATAACAGGGCAAAATCCTGCCCAATTAGCATAGAGTGCATTGTTTCTATTTAGTAACCTACTCGTGCCTGAATAATCGTTTAGCGTTACCCATGTGCACAGGAAAATTGATAAGGAGGAAATTCCTCAAAATATTCAAAGAATTGCATTTTTCATATTATGACAAATGCATTTTTTTTTCTTCATATTATGAAGTCCGAAATTCTGAAAACGATCACGGTCTCCTTTTTAGGGTTCCGCTTCTTACTAAGCCTACGCCATCCGTCCGTCCGTTCATATCTTTTTAACCGTAATAGGTAGCCTTAAAAGTCCAAGGGTAGGTAGTAGTAGGTTTAGACATCAAAGTTAAGAAAACATATTCGAAAAAAAAAAACATTTTTTCAATGTTTTTTGTTTCTGCTCTATCTTAAAAACGATAAGGCCCAGACTCCACCAAAGCGGAGTTGTGCGGAGATATCTCGTAAACAACCAATAGGAATTCGTTTTGAGTTGAAGCTAAGCGGAGAGATTTGAAAATAACGCAATCTTATTGGTTGATCGAGACATCTCCGCACATCTCCGCTTTGGTGGAGTCCGGGCCTTAAACATTCAAACGTGAAACTTGGCTATGATTATAGTGCATACTTTATAGTGTAAGAACCAATAATAAAAACAATTATTTCACAGACATAGACGGGCGGTGGTACGAAACCCTTATTCTTTGCTATACCAATTTTTTCCATGTCCAGGTTTTTCTAGCTTAGCTGCGTTCAAAATAAATTCTTTCTTGTTTTTTTTCCTAAATCGGATAACTGTTTTTTTTATTAATTCCATTTTGTCCTTTACGTATTAAAAAAAGTTTTGAAACGCTTTAAAACAATGGCTATCGGATACCAGTTGACAGAGTGCATGTTATCCGATTACGGTTTTAACGAGCAACCCGACCGTACGTAAAGTGAACAGGGAAAAACTCAGGGGAAAATCATGCCAAATATGTATGTAAAATGACGCTACGATTTCGAAAAATACACGTGAGTAAACCGTAACTAATCGTAAATTATATATTTGTAAGTGTTGAAGAAATATTCTCTTAATTACGATCCTCGGTTTTCTCACAGGCGGATCCTGAGGCCTATCTTCTACGCATTATCGCAGTAAATGTTGCCAGTGTCGAAAATAGCCACGTGACACAAAAAATAAGGCTACAGGAAGGAAATATGACAATTTATGCGTCATTTGCACCCTTTTTACCCTCCACTAGGTTTTATGTCTGTTTTTGTGCCATTGTACCCGGCTCTATGTTGTTCTTATTGGGAAAACTTTAGGAAAGGAATGAATTGTTATGCTTTGGTGGTCACCAGCTTTTTCTCGTGATTTAATAGGTAGATAATTGTCACGCTTAGCAGGTTAAGGGTGGCTTGAGGAGTCAACCCTTAACGAGCATGTGTTTATTTTAGTATTTTTTTTTATGTATTAATGATGTAGATTACCTAAGAGCGATTACGCACTGCATCCGATCCGAATCCGTGAAAATACGTTCCGAAGTAGCCATAGAACGTAGTTTACGCACTACATCCGGCATCCGTCATCGGATTTCTATCCGTCATCCGTGAGTCTCCAATTCGGAAGAAATATTGACGGACCGAAGTAGCCGTAGTAATGTTTGTATTCAATGAACGCTTTCGCACTACCTCGGATTCAAATCGGACGCCAAATGGATATGCTAAAGATAAAGATGGCCCCTAAATTGTTTGAATTTGGATCAGAGATCGGAATAGTGCGTAAGCAACATCCGAATTCGGTCCGAGATTTTTACTCTAGATCGGTATTTTCGCGGATTCGGATCGGATGCAGTGCGTAAAGCAATATCCGAATTCGGTCCGAGTTTTTTATATCCGTATTTTCACGGATTCGGATCGGATGCAGTGCGTAATCGCTCTTACGGGTACGCCCTCTGTTATTTAACATACTGTATAATACACCTCTGCCCAACCTTCGGGGAATACAGGCTATGTTATGTTTTAAGCACATTGGTGTGTTGATGAACCCCAGTGCTCATCTAATTTAGTCCATAACGGCGCTGACGTGAGTGCATATCTTCCTAATTAAGTCCCTAAAGGTTTGTATGCACTATCAACACCCGGAGGCAGGAACGGCGCTGTTGTTTTTATTTTATACTCCGACGTGTACACAGTTTCATATAAAGTTATGGGCGATTGTTGTATCTGCGTAGAAATGAAGCGAATAGTTGTGTGTAATAGGAACAAGGATGGCTGTCTCTAATGGCTCTCATAGAAAGAAATTGAATGACAAGTATGAGCCGGGCCACACATTATAAATAAAAAATTAAATTACTTTAAAAATAAAAGAAAAACCGACGTCAAAAAAACTAAAAGAAGAGTAAATAATGACCATAATTTATAACATTTCAGTTAAAAAAAAACAGTTTCAGAAGTCGGTGCTAATCCACGCTGAACCAAATTGAAGGCACCGACTTCTGAAACTGATAATTTTATAATATGGTAATTATTTACTCTTTTTTTAGTTTTTTTGAAGTCAGTTTTTCTTTTATTTTTAAAGTAATTTAATTTTTCTGTTCTAAGTGGCATATACACTACATAAACATGCAATTACAGCAATCGCGGGTAATTTGCAATCCATTGAAGAGTTCCATTGTCAATCTCCGAGGGTCTTCATCAGATCTTCACCAAATTTAAATGGGACCACCTCGGGAGTATACTCTTTCAAACAAAAAAACGCTTCAAGTGTGCCTATAAAATTTGAAGAGTTCCCTGGATTCCTCCAGGATCCCATCATCAGATCCTGACCTGATGACTATGGGACCACCTGGGAAGTATACTCTTTGAAACAAAAGAAGAATTTTCCAAATCGGTCCAGGCGTCTTTAAGTAATCGGTGAACATACATAAAAAGAAGATTCCGACGAATAGTAACCTCCTCCGTTTTTTGACGTCTCGGTTAAAAAAACTGTCAGAGAATTTGATGCGTGTGCAAAGCTCTCTGCGCATATATTTTGTACTAGATCCCGCAGCTGGCGTTCACAACTGTTATAATTGTTGTTTTGTTTAAAGATTTTAATTATGACTGTGATTGATTTTCCTACATTGAAATGATAACTGATCGTAATAAAGGATTCAATTCATACTATCATTTTTATTAGGGTTCCGTACCCAAAGGGTAAAACGGGGCCCTATTACTAAGACTCCGCTGTCCGTCCGTCGGTCACCAGGCTGTATCTCATGAACCGTGATAGTTAGACAGTTGACATTTTCACTGATGATAGTATTTCTGTTGCCGCTATAACATAAAATACTAAAAAAAACGAATAAAATAAATATTTAAGGGGGCTCCCATACAACGAACGTGATTTTTTTGCCGTTTTTATAGATAATGGAACACTTCTAGCGCGTGTCCGACTCGCACTTGGCCGGTTTTTAATAAATAACGCCCAGAAAGCTGAGAAGCTAAGTATCTAGCAATAACTAAATGTGGTCTAACGCACAACAGTGAAACATACACAATCACACAAAAACAACGCTGCCAAAATGGCTTTGCATAGATAAATATAACTCACCAATACACACGACGCTTTTTTTGCATAACAAAGTTAAAAGGCAATACTGTCGATAAAGCCTCCTATCTAGCGGATGCAGAGCACCACCATAAAGGATTTTTATTATCACGTTGCATGCGAACCAAAAAAAAACGGGTAAAATGTCGCAAAAATACGAGCCGCGGCGCGGCAGCACCGGTCTGGGTAATGTACATAAGCGTCATGCCGAAATAGTGGCTAGAGTTCACCATAGGTTTTTTGGTATTAAAATGGTTATACAGGCTGTTAACGAAATCGTGTAATTCCTTCAAACCGCGTGATCTACTGGTAACACAGATTAACCCTAAATGAGAATTTTCGAAAATAAAACAAAAAAAAAAATTTTGGTTTTCAATTTCTGAGTCTGTTTAGAACCTTGAGTTATCTGACTGCAAAGAGCGATATCGCGTTAGTCGTTCCTGCCAGCCGTGTCGCCGTACTTTCATTAATTTATGCGTGGCATAGAAATGTTCACACAACAAAATTAATTTTTTGCAAAAAAAAACTGATTTTTTTACTGAATCCCTATTAGGTGGTTTAGATACGATCGGTAACAAAGCCGCATGAAAAAAAAAGAATTTTATTTTTTTATTTTTAATCAATCTAAATCCTGTGCGGGGCCTGTCTACACCAGTAGAAGATTATGTGGTTTTAAGGAATTACACGAATTCGTTAACACCCTGTATAAGCTTTTTATTGCAAACATTAAAGGTACTACTCCGAATCGAGCTGCCAACTGCAACTGTCGACAGCACGTGCAGCGGCTAGAGGTGACGCTGGTGTGGCGAGTGTCGTGCGTGGCGTGGTGCGACTTCATGCAGTCGCTGCACGTGCTGTCGGCAGTTGCCGTTGGCAGCTCAGTTCGGAATAGTACCTTAAGTGGCAGGTGATGTGTTTAATAGTAACCCAAAAATTCTTGATCTAAAGTTAGAATTTCTTGTGACGTGAGTGCCAATTAAACTCACAAATCATTTGGCTGAAGCATTTTTATCTCGATGTTGGAAAGAACCACAATCTGGTAGAATTACTATGCTACGCTTCTATAATATACTATGTATGGTATAGTAGTGCAATACATTTATTTTCAGGAACTCAAAACGAAAAAAACATCGTTATTACATTATATTATTTTATAGTTAATAAGTAGATGTAAATAAGACAGTTATACACTGAAGCCCTCAGCCCTATTATCAATCTCTCTCCATCATTCTAAGGTTTACTGGTAGAAATAGTACATTGTTACCCTAGGGGTGAAAGTAACTTATTTAGTCTCGAGGCGGGGTTTTAATTTTACTTGAATTGAAAAGATTACTAGGATTTTCAAAGGATGATTTACATCAAATAGTTCATTTGTAATGATAATTAAAAACAATATTGCGTTCAGCGTAGTTACGCTCCTCGTTTTAAATAGTTTTTTCACTCTCTTGTAAAGTAGCCATTTTTGACTTCCGCACTGTTAGAATTTCACTGACGATATGCCATCTTTCATCGTTTAAAGTCGAAAATGTGCTCATTGGCAAGTACGCAACAGCATCATCAATTCCTTGATCCAAGATGTAGGAAGTCCCTGGTGACTTAGTGAAGCGACTGCCTTTTTACCTCCATATAAGTCATACATCTTATCTGAAAGAATGGATGTAAGACCTTTTACTGATAACACGTGATATTGGATTTGAGCAAATCTATTTTCACCGTGAGAAATTGGCTCTAAAAGGCGGTACGGCAGTGTAGTAAATTTTTAACGACCATGCTTAGCTTTTAGCAGGAAAGAAGGTTTAGATAAAGATAAAGAGATACTTACTTTGATTCCTCTAAGTTTGATTCGTGTTTCTTAAGGCATAGCCAGTGAATTGCAAAATATCTCATTTTTACGTTTTAAAAACGTATGATTACTGCTAATCTCATAACATAACGCCTGTATTCCCCGAAGAGAGACTTCGGCAGAGGTACACCTCTGCCGAACCCTTCGGGGAATACAGGCGTACTATACATAGTATACCCTCATTTCACCGTTGTGTTTTAAGTCCCATGTAATAAAAGGCGAGCCTATTGCATTGCCATCAACCGAGCACGAATCCAGACTCCGGACTGCTACTGAGAAATTCTACTCAGAAAAACCCAATAACACTTTGTCCTACCTGGGGATCGAACCCAGGACCTTAAGCTCAACAGTCTCGCTTGCGGCCACTAGACCAACGCAGTCAATATTGCGAATATCCCTTATAAAAATCTCCAAAATCTGTACCAATATTACCTGCACTGCATGAACTCCGAAAATAAAATCATAAAAGCATCGTATCACTGCTACTTTTGGCGTCCTGCCGACTTCAAAACGAAATAAAATTGACATTATACATGCAGTGTTCAAAGTTCCAAGTGGTCCCAAAATACAGGAGACCGTTCACAACGGACGCTAGCCCGCGGGCCGGACCGTTTTTCATTAATTCCAGAATAAACAAAACGAAAAAAAGCCCGGTAATAGGAGCAACTGGCGAGGACGTTCCACCCCACCATCGATTTACATGAAGGGGGACCACCCCCTGTCGAGATAGACGGTGAAATATTTAAATGGTCTCGGCTTAAACACTTTCGTCTCTTCCTTCATATGCTTGCGGGTTTGTTTCGCAAGATTTAATTAAAATGCTCATGTCAATTTCGCGAGACACCGGCTCATATTTCAACTACTGTTTCAAATTATTCTTGAGAAATGTTCCTTTATTTTGTACACGACACAAGTCCGTTTGCATCTATGACGGAAATATCGAGGGAAGTCAGTCGGAAATTTGTATAACCTAGTCTTAATCTCGAATTACCGACCGAGACCGCGCCATAGGAAATTATAATCTCCTTGGATGGAAACTCCATGGATCGGTTCAAAAGACCGGCTGTATGCGTTAATATCATAGGCTTACAGTTCGAAATTCAAATTCAAACGATTCAAATCTCTCCATGAAGGTCGAGTGGTGTTCGATTAAACGCTAATCGAGTTTGAAGTGTCCGTATCGATTACGATTCGGTGGCGGCGTACCGACTATTTTAAACTTGTTTAATTAACAAACTCGTTAATTTGATAGGTGTTGACTGTCGGAGTAAATTTGGCACAGTTCATCGGTTCCGAATCACTGAGTTTGAAGTAGATGGAACATAGTAAGGCAAATTTATCCTCGACTTGTAGTTTGCTTGTTCTAAAACTTCAACTAGTAACTTTGGAATAAATTTCGCAAGTCGGCTATAACATAGTTTGATCTTATAAAGGTTACTCGGTATATCCTGGCTGTGCTAGCTGATGCAAATATCAACAATATGTCAAAATCAAAACATTCAACTTTAGCTTTGCGAGTCGACGGGCTGGAATATAAAAACTTCTCACCGTTGGGAATAGAAGTGTGTTGTTAGATTCAACAGAGCACGCTTGGTGATAGGATCTATACGGCCCGCCTGGCTAGCTAACATCCTCACATTAAAATCGCGTCAAGCAGTTCACTGTACCTACTCGTATACTGGGTGTAAGGGACCGAAGGTGTACCGAAAACTGAAACAGTGAATTCAGCCCATTATTCTGAATCGAAAATAAGTGGTTTTTTTCTCGGAATCTTCCGAATTTACTGGAAATTGCTAATTTGCGTATGTTTTATTGTATTTCAATAAGTGTTTTGGCAGGTAAATGAACTGGGTGTAAAGGATAAGTTACCAAAAATTGAGACAGTGAATTATGTTCATTATTTTTAATTGAAAATCCGTGGAAAATATCAACGAAATCTTTCGAATTTTCTGATATATAAAAAAATACATTTTATTTTTGCTACGTGCTGTGTCTTAATAGGATTGCTTATTTTACAACAGAGAAATGTAAAATTTATGAAAAGAAAAATCGGAATAGTCGGAAAATTCTGAGCAAAATTTCCACTTATTTTCAATTCGGAATAATAAGATAATTGGCTGAATTCACTGTTACAGTTTTCGTTACACCGTTCCTTACACCTGGTATGTGAGAACCAGAGTTCCCATAGGGGTATCCCTCTATATTTTTACCCGACTGCGCGACAGCAAAGACAGGGTTATGTTTTTCACGCGTATCTATGTATTTATGTAACTATGTATCTATGTATGTGGGATTCTTTGTACCCTTGAATCAGCCAAACGTTTGGATGGAATTTAATGCATGAGGTGTCTGTTTATCGACTCGTCTAAGCCGTGTAGTCGGAGGCTACGTATGTTTTTGGCCAGTCAGGTTTCGAATTACATAATTTGTAGGTAGCCTCCGAATAATAATAATAATCATTTATTTCAGGAAATTATTCCCATCAGCATATGCAAATAACAACTAACAAACAAATATACATAGGCTTCATTAGAACATAAACAATAATTACTTAATAAATGGTGACGAACTGGCATGCAGGTGCATCCACCTCTTCAACATCGCCGAGTCCCACCGCTGCGCTCGGACAATACGCTCAGGATACTGTTAGTGCTGCCTCGGAAGCGACTTAGTAGCGAGGCGCTCCGCTTTCTAATAATAGCATAAAAGTCATCGGTATGTGCCTGCGCGAACATCGTAGAAGCGCTGCAAAACCACGTTAGCCCCAACAGCACCCTAAACGCATTGTTGTACTGGACGCGCATGGCACTGTATGCTCTCTGCACATAGTTGACCCATAGAATGCATGTTATGATTTGATAGCATGTTTTTTTGAAAACCAACGTAAATTTTTGTTACTTATATTCGTGTGCTCCATCTTAGACCTTGTCTGCGTTTCTCATCAGGTGCAACGAGGCTACAATCAAACGAGACCAAGAAAAAGAAAATAAAAACCGGCCAAGTGCGAGTCGGACTCGCGCACGAAGGGTTCCGTACCATTATCTATAAAAACGGCAAAAAAAATCACGTTTGTTGTATGGGAGCCCCCTTAAATATTTATTTTATTCTGTTTTTCAGTATATCTTGTTATAACGGCAACAGAAATACATTATCTGTGAAAATTTCAACTGTCTAACTATCACGGTTCATGAAATACAGCGTGGTGACAGACGGACAGCGGAGTCTTAGTAATAGCACAGTAGATATATAAGCTAAAGCAGTACCTCAACTTACTATAATCTCAAGAATTGAAACACTCACACTGACACGCTCTGTATACTGAGTAGTTTTTTGTTTTTGTATGGAACTGTATCCCGAAAATACCTTATTTGTCTTGTTACAGTGCGTGTCTGTGTGAGTGTGTCAAATCGGACGATTGTAGGTAGTTGAAGTACTGCTTTAGCTTATATGTCTACTGTGGTAATAGGGTCCCGTTTTCCCCTTTGGGTACGGAACCCTAAAAAAACATTCCTTACTCTGCCAAGGTAGGTATACTAGACACACTAAAGCCTCCTTGTTTGTTTTCATGGGAAAGTGTAAGGTTCCCACGTCGTCTAGTATTTTGTATTCTCAACGAAATAGAACCCGTATAGCGGATGTTTTCGAACTATTATATGGCATATAAAATTATACAGACGTGTTTTCATTTCCGTGCATGCATGGTGTAACAAAATATAGTATGAATACAAACTGCAGTGAGGTAAGACATGGCTTTTTGAATAGGACGTGGAAACATTTGAAATACACACATTTGAAACGTGTAGCAGTGGCGAAGGGTGAATTTTCTTAAAAGGGAAGCCGGACCAATTATTTGTTTAAATGATAATTGAAAATAATAGATACTAGTATTTGCCATATTTCGAAAGGGAAGCCGATAGGAATCGAGTTGTATGGAGCCTTCGCCACTGACGTGTAGTTCAACGGACTATAACGTGAATACTATTACCTAGTGACGCGGGAAATGAGAGTGGGATTTTGACGTTTGACATGAGATCATATAGGCTGTATGCTGTAGATCAGGTGTCTTCAATCTTTTCAGTTTAAGGGCTACATTGAATCCTCCACATATCCCAAGGCTAGCTAGCTCATCATACCAACATACCTACTAGTTTTGAATTTTGAGCTACGTGGCGCTACCGTGGGCCGCATTAATAAATGCTCTCGGGCCGGTATTGGGGATACCTGCTGTAGATGAAAAGTAATATGTTTTTAAGCCAAAGTTCGTTCGGTGCTGTGTTGAAAACTCCGAAAAAGTATTTTACTCCAAAAAACTTTAAAAATCGGCCATTCCAGTATGCTAATTCACGTAATTTCATGATATATAATATATAATAATAATCTTTATTGGAACAAGAACATTTAACAAATTGATTGCGTACGTAAATAGCTACATTAGTTAAAAACTGTGTCGCAGCTATTAACGCCCACCTCCAAGAGGGAGACGACAGCGTTCCAGATTTCAAAGATAAAATTCAGTAGGGATTAAAAGAACAATAACAAATATTAAAAAAATTAAATTAGTAAAAAATTAAATTAGTAATAATTAAAATTTAAAAATTAAAATTAAAAATTAAAATAGTGAAACAGTTTTAAACAGTAAAAACATTCAAATTGTAAAATATACACAATAGAAAAATTTAAATAGGTAAGTGTTTAATGTTGTGCATGTGGTAGTGTTGTATGTGAGTGTAGTGCATGTCTGTGGGGTGTAAGTGTAGAGTGTGCCTATGGAACCTACCCACGAGTACACTCCACCCTACGTGTATTTGGTGTGCATGTCTACGGAAGAAAGATCTTTAGGGTTTGACTAAATTCTCCAATTCTTCATATGTGAGAGTATGAAGCCATTGGTCAATCATTCTTTTGCAATCCCGGAGAGTACATGGATAAATAGTAAGCACTTTATTTACTCTATTATAAAGCACGGGACCGCAGAAAGTGAACTGCCGGCGGACAATTTCCAATTTAACGCCCGATGTCGGGCAGACTCTGTCAGTTCTACGTTTTTGTTTTCTAAACTTAGGGTCAAAAGACAAGTTTATATGTTTCCGCAACACTGTACTTAGCACAAAAGAGTGCCTTACTGTGGGCACCTTCCATAGCGTGTACAATTCGCTAGTAGGGAAGCGATAGGGTTTGAAAGCCATTACCTTGAGGACAGCCCTCTGGGCCCTCTCCAAACGCAGCAAAAGACATTTACCAGCACCACCCCAGGCCGAAATACAGTACGTTAAAACGGAATGAGCAAGAGCAAAGTACACAGTTCTCAGGGTGGAGAAATTGGCGGAGGTCCGTAGATTTTTAAAAACAAAAATTAATTTTCGTACCCTAGAGACCAGTGAGTTGATTTGCTCACTCCATGTCAACGTGCTGTCGACCCAGACTCCAAGATATTTTATTGAGTCCGTGCGCATAACTTCAGGACAGCCACAGGTAGTAGTCCTCATTGTATGGCACGCATGAGCTGTCAGACAGAAGGGTGGGGCTGGCTGTGACGCTTTCCTTGGACTAAAAGTGATAAATCTGGTTTTATCCAAGTTGAGGGTGAGCAAATTTTGTGTGAGCCATCTCATAGTAACCCGCAAGGCTGACTCTGCCTGAAGCCGAGTTTCGTCCCAGTCACTGCCACGAACCAGGATAACAGTGTCATCAGCGTAAGCAATAACTTTGGAGTTACTTAGATCAAGTTTACAGAGCTCGTTTATGTAAACCAGGAAAAGGGTAGGTCCTAAGACACTACCTTGTGGAACTCCGTAGGTGAGGAACGCATCCTTACTGGTGTGGTTGTTTATCCTGATGATTTGCGAGCGACCACTAAGGTAACTCTTAAACAAACTAAGCGGTAGGCCTCTTATACCAATCCTTTCTAGTTTACTGAGGAGTAGGGGGACAGAGACAGTGTCAAAAGCTTTAGAAAGATCAAGGAAGATAGCGATAGATTTATCCTTGCTGTTTAGGCTTTGAGCTACTGAACCTATCAATTCTAATATGGCATCCTCTGTGTTTTTGCCTGATCTGAATCCATATTGGTTATTTGCGAGTATATTTTGTGAGCTAAGGTAATCCAGCAGACGTTTGTTTAGTACTTTTTCGAGGAGCTTAGACAGAATTGATAATACAGATATGGGTCTGTAGTTGTTGACACTGTCTCTGTCTCCACTCTTGTGAATAGGGTGTACAACAGCCTTTTTGAACACCGTTGGGAATAATCCAGATGTAAGGGCAAGGTTGAAGACGTGGCAGATAACTGGGACAAGAGTGCTTCTAGCACTGTAGATTACAGTTGCGGGGATACTATCCCAGCCCGTAGCACTAGTTAGTCGTAGGCCACGAATAAGATAATCTATCTCTTCGTTGTCCGTGGCAAAAATAGCCATCGAATTAGGGTGGACATCTAAAGTGTCAGAAGTGTTGGTAGAGTTATAGTTTGGGGAGTTAAGTATTTTAGATGCCAGATTTGGTCCCACATTAGCGAAAAAGTCGTTGACAGAATCAAGTGATTGAGTTGGATCTGGAGTTATAGATAATAACTCTCTGGCAGAGGCCTTACTCTTCTGAAGATTGGAGACAGTTCTAATGAGATTCCAGGTAGCTTTCGGGTTCTTGCGATGTTTTTCAAATTCATGTCGTTCATATTCTCGTTTTAATTTCTTTAATAGATTGTTGCAAAAATTTTTGTATCGATTATAGGTTATTTTCAGAGTATTGTTATCAGCATTTCTCCTCATTTTGCGATACATGTTGTCTCTGTTCCGAATACACCTAAGGAGGCCAGGTGTAATCCATGGCTTAATAATGCGTTTTCGGTTCGGGACAACAGAATCACGACTATTTTTATCAACAACCGAGGAAATAAGTTTGACCATGATGGAAGCAGCAGTTTCAGCATCTTGACAGCTCATAACAGGAGTAAAATCAACATTCTCAAGAGCCACTACGCAAGCATGAGTGTCTACACGATGCTGACGGGAAGGTGATTTAGGGATATCTAATTTCAGATTACAAAAAACTACAACAGGAGCATGGTCAGTAATTAGCGAGTCAAGAACTAAGGTAATAGCTGGTTTATTTGATTTTAGCATAACGTGGTCAATACAACTATCGTTGCGTGTCGGGAAAACATGAGCAGGCAACATGGCATGTGAAGCAACAGCATTAAGGTACATGTCGGAGTTTGAATCAACCCAATTTGGGGCTATGTTTATATTGATATCTCCAACCAAAATCACGGTTTTGAAGGCATTTAGTGAATTGAGGATTACATCTAGACTGGTAATAAAGTGCTGAATATTTCTATTTGAAGGTGATCTATATATAGCGATAAGCGCTACCTCATTTTTAAATTTGAATACAAGACAATTAGCATCGGCGAGTATAGGCTTTTCTAAACGGAACTGTAACTCTACTTTAGTATACACCACAACTCCATCATTTTGGTTTGAGTGAGTAGAGTAATTAGATACAAAACCCGGTATGGAGGGAAGATGAGGGCATTTACGCAACCAGCATTCCGATAAGACCACGACGTCAAATTGTACCTTTATTCTATGCAGTAATATCAGGAGGTTGTTAAAATTTGCAATGCTGCCGATGCTTCTGATGTTAACGTGAAAAATTTTCAAGCCGTGATTAACATTATGTAGGTATGAGTCAACTTGTTCCGGGGAGCATTGATGTGATGCTGAAGCTGAAAGCTGTTCGATATCATCTATTATTTTAACATTGTCATTCATAATCAAGGCTGAGAACAAACAAGTTATTTGATTTATTATACGTAACGCATAATCCGAAATTACTGGAGATTGTATAGGAGATACCAAAGTATTCCTTTTGTAGTAGAATTTGAACAGAATACATTTTTTGTTGTGAGTATAGCGAGTGTAAGTAATTATGTGTGTATATAGTAATATTACAATGATAATATAACATTAGTGACGTATATAATAATTTTAGAACATGCATAATAATTAATAATAGAATTTTCATATTTTTAAATCTTCGAAAAATTAATTCTACGTAGTCAGTTTCGGCAGTAATATAAGAGTTAAACAAAACGACCTTACTACGACATACTATAATTAATTGATAGATACCTAGTCATTTTTTCGGAAGGTCAGACTCATCCCTGATCATGATATGTTGGGCTCCATCCTTTTCTCGAACAAAAATTCTGCCATTCTTAATCCAGCAATACCGGTACTCATTAGTGTTGGCAAAGTCACGGGCAAGGAAAAACAAGCGTTTCATCTTTGGTGAAAGATTTTCCGACACAAATATAGGTTTAGCAGGGCCGCTAATTTTTAGGTGCTCGGTAGACAATTTATTGTTTTCCTTGTTGTACTTTTTATACATTTGAAGAAACTTTTCTTTCCGTAAATTGCTCGTAAAGTCCACAACGATAGTCCTGGTGTCAGAGTCTTTGGATCCTATGCGGAAAATATCCTTTATCTCGAGAGGCTGAATGGGGACATTTAGGGTTGACCCTATTTGAACCACGGTATTTAGTAAGCCTTCTTTGGATTCTGATTTACTAATAGGTATATTCCTAATTTCCACGCAGGACGATCTCGCACCACGTTCCAGGTTCTCTAGTTTATCTTCTAGAGTTTTCAAAGACGCTAAGTTATTTATCCGTTCAGTTTCAAGTTGCGATTCCATTTTATGTAATTTAATTTTAAGGTCGTCGTAGTTTTGCGATAGAAAGTTAACCGTCGATTGTATACTGGAATTTTGAATTTTAATCTCCTCAACCGACGCACATAATTGCTCAAATTTACTGTTCTGTTGTTCCTTGAACTCGAGAAACATGTTTTTCATTTCCGACATGAATGAAGATAGGTCGATATCCTGGCAAATCCCTGACTCAATACATTTACGTTTGTTACTACGGTGAGTAACATTCAAGAACTCACTATCGATGCTGACTATCTGGTCAGTCTTTGTAATATCAGCTTCGGAGGAGCTATGATGCAACGGTGTTTTAAGCGGCGCCAGAAGTGACGACGTAGGTGTTGGAGTTGGTGGTGGCGATCTGTTAATCGGCATATTTTCTAATTTAACAAGTACCAGAGCGCGAGGAATTCGAGGAGAGGGCACCGCTTTGTAGTATTTCCAACTACGTAAAAGCGCTATAGTTATGTTATGCCTTTACTCCTTAAATACTGTCAGGTCTATTGAAGTCCTAGTAAGTTGGTGTAGTACCTGATGTAACGTTGTTGTCGATTACAAGTCTTTGCACTATACTCCAACTCTTTCATTCAATGTTTACAATATGAATAAATGTATTCCAAATTCTTAAGTACTAGGCGCACATAGCAGGCGACAGTACGGTAGCGGCGACGTCACTTTCAGGGGCGGAGACAATTACTGTCGGTCAAAGATGGTGGTGCGTGTACCTTTTGTCCTTCGCTGGTGGGCGGAGAGTTGCGTGAGCGAGGCAGCACTATGTCCAGCCGAGAAGGTCGTGCGCAGGAGGGTGGAGTCAGCGGGTCTTCAAGATGGCTGATTAAGTGCTCGGAGAATGGTGTTGCTCCTATGATTTATGCACTCCTATTTTTTCGCACGGATTTTCGTGAGTTTAATTTTGATTTAAAAGTAATTAAAATAAAACTGCGTGGATTTATGAGACGTGTGCTCGTCACCGAGGTCCGGGAGGGGCCCGGGAGTGATGCGCCGATCAAGTTGCTGTGACGCTGCAATTAAGTTCATGCTAGCGTATCTGACAGCGACCGTTTATTAAGAAATTATGAAAAGCATTGTTTTGATCGAAACTTATTTGCATCTACACTGCAACTGAACTTCTTTAATTAGGTGATTCAGGCCCCAGTGCGTTGCAGACCGTTACGTGCCAATGTTCAAAGTCCTTTAAAAGGTGATACATTCTGTTATATTAATAATACAGTGCCCGTTTAGATTAAAGTTCTCAAAGGGGCCTCTGCGCGTTGGACCTGTGTCCCCCGTATGCCTTCAAAAGGACCGGACATCTTCCGCACGGAAGATGAGCCGTGAATAGATACTAAGTGCCCTTTTAGTTTTATTAATATTATAGACTAGCTGATCCGACAGACGTTGTCCTGTCATACAAAAAACCCATAGAAAGAAGAAATTCTCGCTTTTCCCCAATTCGAAAATTTTCCGGGCAACTTTTTCAATTTTTCTTTCCATAAAAACCTAAGTAGATCGGACTATTGCAAATATTTAAAAAAAGTCTAGCCAAATTAGTCCAGCCGCTCTGAAGTGATGCGCTGACCAACGAACAGCATTTAATTTTTATTTACACAAAGTTAGTCGGAAAGGGGGTACTAATCCGCAGGCCACTTAAAGTATCACTAATGACTGTTTTAAAGCAAGTGTTAAAATGTCAAAATTCGATCATTTTTATTTCCATGCAAAATGAAATCAGAAAATGGAGCGTCTATTCCGTGACCCCAAATATGACCTAAAATGTAAACACAGCTGCTCATAGCTGAAGAGATTTTAGCGTATTTTTTATGAAATTTTTGAAAAGCTATTTCTCTTAAACTATTCACTTTTGGGGAAAGTTGTAGAACAAAAGTTATTCATTATTATGTTTACTTTAACACGCTTTCGGATTAGTACCCCCTTTCCGACTATTCTTACATAGATTATGTCTTGATATCGATTTGTAGTACAGACACATCCTATATCATGTAGTTTTTACTTCCATTTTTATTGCAGTGTAGTTTTATTTGCTTTTCTCGCGTCGCTATGACATTCATGCATCAATGACTTCGTTGAAACGGAGCGACAAAATTCGAAGCGGTGAAAGAGCGGCCAAAAATGTGTTAGAATTTTTTGTTAGTCAAAAAATGAACAAAGTTTTGAAAAATAGAACATGCTGTACGTAGGCAATAACAGGGTTTTTTGTAGACAGTTTTTTAATTCACAATGTCTATCAAA
This sequence comes from Amphipyra tragopoginis, assembly GCA_905220435.1. Classification (NCBI taxonomy): domain Eukaryota; kingdom Metazoa; phylum Arthropoda; class Insecta; order Lepidoptera; family Noctuidae; genus Amphipyra; species Amphipyra tragopoginis. The sequence continues at coordinate 13,202,061 of HG992011.1, forward strand.
AAATCTGTTTGCCTTTGTGGAAGCTGAGGGGACAAATTCTCTGCCGGGGTTGCGGTGCATGCTATGGCGAATCCTGTGACCTCGGCCATAGGTCAGAAGTAGGAATACCATGGGTTTTTAGCCGGTAAGAGTATAATTCTTCGCCTTCCAAAGGGTGGAGGGTATGCAAGAAGATTCAACAGCGATAAAAAAATGGGACTAATTCTACTGAAACGAATTACAGAAACCAAAGAAGAACCGATTCAGACAGCTTTCGTTTACAAGACTGTCAAATTGTTTGACAACAAACAAAACCATTTTGACAGTTGACTTGAAAAGAGAATGTGATGTTGGCAGTAAGTTTTTGTTTTTGTAGAATGGTGCTCCAGGACAATACGTAAAGCAGTTCCCGACAGTTTTTTTTTTCTCATCCTTAAATCCACTCTCGATTCCTATGCTAAAACGGCTGAAAACTAACTAGGTATATGAAGTTTGTCTGCAGTTTCATAACTCCAACAATCTCTCATTATAACAGGAAGATAAAGAGAAGGATCCACCTGGATATTAATAACGTACGGCGAACGCTAATCCGGCAGCCGAACATGTTGATTACGGCTTTATCGGCTTAGGACGGACCGCTTTATCGGGGTATACGGAAAGCCCATGTTTAGCGGTAGACAATTATCGAGGAAATAATTGGGCTTATCCTTAGCCGAAAATCACACGGTGAATAAACTCTATTGTTGTATGGATATATTAAGGCCGATGTATCTTGGCGAGTCTGAAGCTAGCTGATTAGCTGCGCAGTAGACAATTTCGTTTCTAAAAGATTCATTGCGCAGTCAAACATCTAACTTCAGTTCAGACTCGATACGTTGGCCGTATTGCACTTAGTTATTAGTGTTCAACGGGGTTTTTTTCTGAGGCGAAACGAAATATTCAAAAACCATGAAAAAAAAACTTTTTTTTTTCTTAACTTTGTTCTGTTTCAAGAGTGCGACAATAAAAATATCATAAGGTATCATATGGTTAAATATGAGAAGATGTAAAAAAATGTTTGTAAGTATCAGGAAATTCTTTTTTTTTTTGTTTGTTATCTCACTACGTAGTATAAAACAAAGTCGCTTCCAGCTGTCTGTCCCTATGTATGCTTAGATCTTTAAAACTACGCAACGGATTTTGATGCGTTTTTTTTAAATAGATTTAGTGATTAAAGAGGAAGGTTTTAAGGTATAAAACGTACACGTGCGAAGCCGGGCGGGTCGATAGTATTTCATAAATGGCTCGAATAAATTGGGAAAGATTCAAGATTGTGAAAAAAAAATAGTTTTTTTTTTTAATTTACCTCTCTTCCTATAGATAACGCCATTGATAAATTGTGTGGTGTGCAGTAGGTATTATTTCCTCGATCACTTCGTGAATTTTAGACGGCACAATTGGTGCAGTGGCTGAGCGATTGGCTGCTGCACTATGGGCCGCGGGGTCGATTCCCGCACCGAACAAATATTTGTATGGCCTACAGACAGTGGTAGGCACCAGGTCTAGGTCATTGTACCTGTGAGATCTGTGTTGTAAACACACCCAAGACGCAAAAGAAAGAAAGTGAGGAGCATCGTTTAAAAAATCTATGACATCCAGTATCTTACAAACATTTAGATTTAAAAGAAATAAACAAAAAGAAAATTCGTTACACGAAATCATTTACTGGGTGTAAGGGACGGTGTACCGAAAACTGAAACAGTGAATTCAGCCTAATATTCTGAATCTAAAATAAGTGATTTTTTTTCTCGGAATTTTCCGAATTTCCTGGAAATTGCTAATTTGCCTGTTTTATTGTATTTCAATAAGAGTTTTGGCAGGTAGGTAAATAAACTGAGTATAAAGGACAGGTTACAAAAAATTTACACAATGAATTTAGTTCATTATTTTAAATTGAAAATCCTTGGAAAATATCAACGAAATCTTATGAATTTTCCGATTTATAAAAAATACATTTTAATTTTGCAACGTGCTGTGTGTCCTAATAGTATTGCTTATTTTACAGCAGAGAAATGTAAAATTTGTGAAAAGAACAATCGGAAAAATCGGAAAAGTCGGAAAGTTCCGAGCAAAATTTCCACTTATTTTCAATTCAGAATAATATATGATAATAGGCTGAATTCACTGTTTCAGTTTTCGGTACACCGTCCCTTACACCTGTTATACAGCGTGGATCTTTTCATACAAACTCGACGAGGAAATTGATTTTGAATAGTAAAAAGATTTTTATACTATACTTGGGAGCAAATAAATCGAGCCACTTCTATTTTTCACGTAGGTATAATTGTTATTATTTTTGGTATTATGGAACAGATCAATTCTAAACATATATCGCCTGAAAGGTTATTTGATAACCTTTACAATGAGGGTAGTTTTTTGTATTTTGAATTAGGTACATAATTCATGAAACCAAAACTAATAACCAGGACACGTGAAAAAAGGAGTGCCTCGATTTCTTTGCTCCCAAGTGTATTTCCAAAACAGATTAACAAAATTAAGTTCCTATATGATAGTTTTAGCCTTCATTATTAACACCTCCCCGTATTTCGGTGTACAACCCGTTGAACAGCCACAGCCACTGAATAGCCGAACCAACTAACTGGATAGCGCCGCGTGGTCGCTCACTCAACTGTAAGCCTCTTGCTCATTGCACCCTTTACACGAACAACTTTGTCTACAAACAGACCTAGTTGTACTGAAGTTTATACAGGGATGATTATTTGACGTGAGCAACATTTTATGAGCTGGTCATCCTAACTAATATTATAAATGCGAAAGTAAGTTTGTTTGTTTGTTACCTTTTCACGCCTAAAAACCATTGAACCGATCATGCTGAAATTTTGCATATACAAGGTTAGTCAGAAAGGGGGTACTAATCCGCAGACCACTTAAAGTATCACTGATGACGATCTTAAAGCAAGTGTTAAAATTTCAAAATTCGATATATTTTTTTTCCAAATAAAATCATTTTTATTTTAATTTTTTCAAAAATCCTTCATCCCTGCTTTAGTTACAAATTCAGAAAATGGTGCTTCTAATTCATGACCCCAAATATGACCTAAAATGTAAACACAGCTGATCATAACTGAGGATAGACAGATTTTAGAGATTTTTTTTTGAGATTTTTGAACAACTGTTTTTCTTAAACTATTGAGTTTTGGGAAAAGTTGTAGAACAAAAGTTATTCATTATTACGTGGACTTTAACACCCTTTCGGATTAGTACCCCCTTTCTGACTAACCTTGTACATTGTCAGGTGTACAGAAACGGACATACCTAGGTAGGTACCTTTCATCCCGAAAAAAGTACTGTTCTCGAGGAAGAAAACAATAACGTTAATAGATGGCGCCACGTGTCTTTCGAATCATGATTGAATTATATTATTATAGAAACTTTAGCAGTGTGTTAAGAGTTTTTTTGAACTTAATAGACGATAAATATTGAGTAGTTTGCACATAACAGATAATAATATTTTCTTGTTTCGTTCATTTTTCAGCAGTCAGGTTTTAGTTTTTGAACTTACTTTTTATTTGTATCTTTATAATATTTGACAAATACACAGTTTCTAAAGGTTCCATTCGTTACTTGTTCTTAATTTTACATACTAATTTTGAAAAGTTTAGACATCTTATAGCACATATACTGTCTGGACCTACCTACTTATATAACTTATAAAAAGAAAACCCTCATAACTTTGCAATTCTTGTCTGCGTTTAGTAAAAGAATGAAATCACAAATATTCCGCGAACCACAATAGCCACCGCTTGAAGGAAGTAAGCATTGGCACGGAAACGGAAGACAGACATTTTACCGTTTGGAATCCCTCCAACAATACCCAAATACGGGTCAACTGTAGGATTTAGAGACTGGTGTGAATACAGACTCGGGTCATTGTTCAAACCATAAAAAAACAACGAAGTTTTAACAAAAAAGAAATGGTGCTTGTACTCATGTACGCGCGGTAGAAGTTATACTTCGAATCTCTACCAGAGAGCTAATTTTTAGCCATGCCACCATTGACTTAGAATAAGTATGGACCTCGGGTCATCGCTCAAAAATGTCCGAACCGAAAGAGAGTTAAAACACGATGAATTTGAAAAGAGCTACAATTGCGCGCGTCATTCTTAATTTGGGCGAACAAGCAGCTACACCTCAATGTCACATGTCAACAATGCCGTTCTGTGTAGTGAGATCGTGTAAAAACTACTCAAAAAAGTGAAAAAAGTTGATGGTGTATCATATTTTCAGTAGGTATATTATTGTTTTACAATTTTAAAGTATTATTTTGATAAGGAACATTGTATTTTACTTAAAATTGAATTAATTGCAAGAGCAAAACACACAATAATCCAACTAAACAAAAAGTATCTTATTTTCCTTCCTTTGTTTGACCAATTATGTCAACTTCATTTGGTTGGATTACCATAAGAAACTTGACATATTTGTCAGACATTAGAACAAAGATTCCAAAGAGTCGTTATTTTTACGCGATGTTATTTTGTATTGCGATTTTGAACCAATTGCAATTTGTTTTGTTCTATTCATTTAAACAAGTTATTTTTAATTATTATGTACGAAAATATGTATGTTGTCCTTCCGTTTCAAAATTGTATTGGTTTTTCGGTCACTACCAAGTTTCCGATCGAGCTGAAATTTTGCAGGTAGGTATGTGCATCTTAGATCATTAAAATGTCATTGAACTAATTTGATGATGGAGCCGAAGATTAGGCAGGCACAGGAACAAATGGTAGGCTCGTCGAGTTTCAGCTCATGTATTTTGTCATTATAAGCACTTTTCATTACATAAATAATGACGTAGGTTCGATAGTAGAGCCGGAAAACGGGCTCTGGAACTTCCTAATGGCAAATAGTGGACACGTGACGTTTGGGCTCGTTTGTTTAGTTATCATAAACTCTTTTAAATACACATGACAAAAGATTGTTTCACTCAAAAAAAAAAATATGCCTCTGATTTCATTTCAGTTTTCCTCGAGATCAATTAGATGAAGATGATGATGATGATGCTGATGGTGATACTTCAGCAAAGGAATCGAAATCGCGTTTTTGAAAATGACGATGTTGTAATTTTGCAAAAAATGTTCTATGCTCTTTCAGTTAGATTAAATATTTAGCGATCGCAATAAATACATATAAATAATAATAAAATCTTTTAAAAATTAAGGTTGCTCTATTACTCCTATGTTCTCCAAATTTTCGTTTAAAATTAGATGAAGTTTCGAAATTTGAAAAATTGAGCAGTGCTGTCATGTTTTCGTATGGTAAAAATTGTTGCAAGCAAAATTAGGCATTATGATAACGACATAGGATTTCGTCCATCGTAAATGAGCTTGTTGGTATTTCTAAGTTTATATTATGTCAATTCAGGACACTTTTATCGTGAATTTTGTACTACACTCGTTGTCCATACTTATTCTAAGTCAATGCATGCCACACATTATATAAAAAAACTGACAGAAAATTTCTGACGTGTGCGCGAAGAGACTCTGCGCATACATTTAGTACTAGAGCCAGAAGGCTGCCGGATCCGGCAAATTCTGATAATGTGCGAAGTCTAGTACAAAATGAATGGGCAGCGTCGCACGTCAGAAATTTTCTGACAGAAGCTTCTGATTATGTGGTACTAAAATGTACGTGCGAAATTTCAATACGTTATGTGTTGACAGAAATAATGTTTTTTTTTCTGAAGTGGCGCCACTTTCGCGGCTGTAATCGCCTAAAGTTAACATTTTATAATGTGTGACTAGTGGCGCTTCCTTTTTTGTACTCTTTTTTGCAGAGCTAGTAGACACCTTTGAGGTTATGTCAACAACTTTTTCGTGTGTTTACGTGATGGTGTCATCAGTTCCCAATTTTACTCTCAACAAACGCGCCAAAAAAATTTCCAGTTAGTGTCTTGCAAACTAGATATTTTTTGCCTAAAAACTTGGCAGGTTACAAAATATCTCTAAAATTCTTGTGAAACAGTAAATTACTACTAGATAGTACTTTTCAGTTTTATTACGGAACTCTTCGGCAACAGAGCTATGGGAAATGTGACCAAATAAATAAAAAGGTTAGTTGCATGCACCGCATTGAAGTTTCCGTTTCTGCATAGAAAATGAGGCATTTGATATGTTTCAAAAACCACAATATACATTTATGTAATTCATTTCAATGCGGTAATTTTAATAGTATGCATTGTTAATTACCATCCTTTTGTGGGACCCATATTATAGGAAAATTTATAATTCAGGACCCAATTCAATATTTGATTAATCGAACCAGTATGTTGCACTTATTTATTACCAGAGGTCGCCCGCGTGAATGTCGTTTATCGCGTATTCCGTATTTTTCGGGATAAAAGTAACCTATGTCCTTCTCCAGGTTCCAGACTATATCTGTACCAAGTTTCATCAAAATCGGTTCAGCGGTTTAGGCGTGAAAGCTGGACAGACAGACAGAGTTACTTTCGAATTTATACAATACAATACTCTTTATTGTACACAAAACAAACAAGGAACATTATTATAAAAATAAAGATGTACAATGGGCGGTCTTATCGCACTAGGCGATTTCTTCCAGAAAACCTTTATATTTTATATTTTTTTTATGATAGACGGGATAGAATAACATCATCTTCCTATGTCTCGTTCAATTCCTTAAAACACCAGCAAGAATTCAACATGAGCACATTAACTTCAGGCGGAGCCGGGAGGCAAACTAGTTATTACAATAAATCTCCTAGCCACAATCTGTGCAAGTATTCCTGGAGCTATAATCTGGTATGCTGTTATTAAGGATAGTTGCACACGAAGCGTTGCGTGAGAGCCGCCAATCACTCGTCGAACGTAGTGCTTGTCTGACAGTTTCTAGTCTGTAGAATGCCTTTTTTCTCACAGATCAAGCCACGTTTTGTGCCGTTGAAAAATGGTTGGTCTATTGTTGCGTGTCATGTTATGAATGATTTCTTTTGTCTAAAGTTTTGATCGAAATATATTCTTGTCGTATCAAACTCGTAACACAAATAGTCAAACAAGGGCACATATGAGAGAGACAAGCATTATCCAAAAGTTTGATATTAGTCAGAAACAGTTCTTTGTCAGGAAAAAAGCGGTTTATAAGCTGAGACAAAGATACGTCGTTATAATTCATAGCCGCTCTTCATTAGTGCAGACAGATTTGAAAATAATACATATTTAAAATCAAAAACAGTCCTAAGTCGAAAATTCAACTCCACCACAAGACCGTGATAGTAGCGACAGAAGAAAAATAGGTTTACTACTTACTGTATGTACGTTTCCCACAGTTTTTCATACAGAAAAATGTAGAACGAGTGATAAATAATTTCGTTTCTAAATGGCGCCTAATATTTCAGACATGCCAACTTAAATTCTAAAGCGGAACAATTTAACTGAACATCTGTTAAGAATTTCCTCGGAATTGGAAGTATTCCAATGGGTAATAATTTTTAATTGTTTTAGTTTTTTGGCAGAAGCTCTGGCAATAATATTTCAGTTTTATGAAACTTCCGAAACTTCGAAGCTATTGAAGATTACGATACATCTACACTTGTATGAACTGCCTAATATGAAACGCACCGCGTATCCTGAAATAATCAAAATATTCCAGTTTCCCCGTGTGGCGACGATCTAGAATACATAACATTTTCACCGCACACTTGGTATAGGCACGTGTTGTAAGATGCTACAAAACCCAGCACACTTGGTGGTAGGATCTATTACGGTCCGCCTGGCTAGCTACCATCCTCACATTAAAGCCCTACGCCAAGTAGTTAACTATGTTCCGTAATGGGTATGTGAGATCCAGAGGGGTACGTGGGAATCCTTCAATACTTCTGTTACTTGGATTCGTGTGCTCCATCTTAGACCCTGTCTGCGCTTACCATCAGGTTCAACTAGAGTTAAACGCGACCAAGTCAAATAATAAAAAAATAAGTTCACCGAGGATCAGGAGTCTCCCATAGGAAGACACTGAAAGATCTTGGAAAGTCTCAAATGGCTGCATAATCACCATGACAGGCAGACGGGGTGTAAGAATACCAGCAGCAATAGGTAAAGAAACATTTATTTGGACACAGCACAAAGAGACACAACAGATAAAAAGTGTGATATAAAGAAAAAAGTCTTGGGTATGTGTCTCACGGCACACTATAACTCTATACGTACTTGATGCTGGTTTTCATCTGGAACCTTTGTGCTCCACGGATGTCAGTCAGTGGTCATGCCCGTTCGCTTAAACCAACATGTGTGTGTGTATATATGTAGTGTATGTAAAAAAAAGAAAATAAATAAATACGCAATAAATAAGGAACAATCTAAAACGGTATGTAATATAATATTTAAATAAGGCAACAATTTCGTAATAGCACGTATTTCCGAAATTTCTGTCACCAACAAAAAGCTGGATCATCAACTGAATTCTGCAACGATAACAAAACCCTTCCCTTGAGAACACTGCATGGATTGCAACATCACAAAAGCGTACCACCTCATGAAACAATGTTTAACCTCTACGCAAATTCAGTCCCAGCTATCCTCATTCCCAACCGCAATTAATATTTATTACTTAAAGTCCACATGAAACAGTTTAGCCAAAGTTGGAAAACCATCGGCCCAAAGCCTTGTCACAACTGTTTAAAATTTAATAGTTTTAATACAGTTTACGAGCATGCACGACAAGTTGGACTATTGTTTCATTATGAAAAGATTAGTTGAGGATACATTAAAAGTATGAATGACATTTATCATAGAGGAGATGGAGAGATTTTGTAATGTAACAGACGGCCCTAGGATCTCCTGAGAGCACGTTTGCTACACCAGTTGTAAAGAATGTGTAGAGCATTCAATACCTAGTACTTAAAAACAGTAATAAAGTGGTTAGAGAAAAGAGGCAGGACTGCGTCACGTCCCTTGGAGCAGTCAGCGAGTTCCCTCCTGAAGCCACGGCGCTCGCCAATGGCCCACACAGCCATCCGACGGAAACCGGCGGCAGCAAACAGACCGGCTAGATACACGGCGAGAGTGCTTAGGCAGCACAGTCCCAGCGTCGTGCAGGCACATTTTGGGTTACAGGCTATCTATGAGAAGACAGACTTGTACGAGACGTCGTCATGAGAGGCGGACACACAATAGTAAGCTTCCCCAGGCAAATATTGTGCTTCAAGGTGGGTTGCTGTGGCATGCCACATAATTAAACAGTCAAACAGACAGGATTTAAATTTATAATATTTATCAATAAAATATATACAGTAAATCATTGTATCAAAAAATCGCCATGGCGTAAAACAATTCCAAAGTCTAAAAGTCAAGTCTAATTTAAATTCCTATCTGTCATAAATCAAAAAAAGTATCAAATATAAAAATGGCCAGTAGGTAGGTGAATGACTATCATGAAGGTGATACTACAATTTATAGGGAAAACGGCGAATTGTGGGTGTACTGTGGCGGCATGATGATGTTGCTGCCAAGGCTGCGAAGGTTGCGGTTGACGTCACCAGTGTGGAAGCACTGTCTGTGACGATCACGTCGGGGTCACCAATGTGGAGGAACCAAGTGTGGTTTTCCTCCAACCAAAGGGCACCGCCAGGCATAAGACTCCGCCTGGTTGGAGGATCCTCGCTTTGGTTGGAGGAACACCACACCTGGTTCCTCCACAGTACACTTACACTTCGGGGAATACGGGCGTGGTGTTATGTGCATGAGATGGAAAGATTTTAAACCTTTACAATCTCGTAGCTAATTAACAACCACACCAATAATACGATGAGGGGTTAAACAACGCTTATTTATATTTATTTATTGTTCAATTACATAGCTTAGATTAAATACATTTGCCCCACAAAACCCTGTTAACGGTTTGACTGTGGGATCGATTGCTTACCACGATCAGTCCGTGGACGGGTGACTGTTTGTTTTGTTACACATCAAAATCCCTCCACGCCTCGGCGAGCACGTTTATCAGTCTTGGGCCCGGAGCAGGGGACCTACTCCCTAAGTCCGTCAACGAAATTAGTCGCCCGTCCGAAAGTAGGCCGAAACGTAGGAGTGAACAAAACAAGTGTCAAGTTCAACTTTTCGGACGGGCATAAATACATGCGTAGTAGATACAACTGTCAAATTGTGTTGTCATTCATTCTTAGATCGGGTCCCGAAATAATCGTATGTCCGTAGGTGATAGGGAGTAGCAAACGCTCGTAAATAAGGCCGAAACCACGGACTTCGTGCTTAGGGAGTAGACCCGCAAAAGACGGACTTTTTGTACGGCGGACTGCCGCGTACAAGGACAAACGTAGTTCAAACTCCAACTACGGACAAAATGACCGGTTCATGTATTTGAATTTCGCGACGGGCAACAACTACCAACCACGTCCATTCTTGTCCGCGCCAGTCCGCCGGACAAAAAGTCCGTCGTCTGCTCAGGGCCTTGGGTGACATAAGAATACCTATGACAGTCGTTACGGGTAGTAAGAAGCCCAACAGTCTGACAACCGGGAAAACTTTAGAATATCGGCATTGAATTTTGAATATCTGGGTTGCGGAGATCTGATGGCAATTGCTCCGTGTAAAATACTGGCACTCAGCCGCGTCTGGGGTCCCTAAGCACGAAGTCCGTGGTTTCGGCCTTACTTACGGGCTTTTCCTACTCCCTATCACCTACGGACATACGATTATTTCCCGAACCCGAACTAAGAATGAATGACAACACGATTAGACAGTTGTCCTTACTACCGATGTGTTTTTGCCCGTCCGAAAAGTTGAACTTGACACTTGTTTTGTTCACTCCTACGTTTCGAGCTACTTTCGGACGAGCGACTAACTTCGTTGACGGACTTAGGGAGTAGGCCTCCTGGTTAGACTGGGAACTGACCCCAATATAGTTGGGAAAAGACTATGAGGAAGAAGGAAAGATTTTAACCATTACTCTAGACATCACTTTCGCTTGATTCTAAAGCCGGGTCAGCTGCGCCGTGTTTTCAAACAGGATAACATTGTTTGCTAACCGAATAGGGGCGTGGTCTAACAGTTTTGTTAGAAAATTGGCGCTGCGGACCCGGCTTGACATTGTTTCCTAACCGAATAAGGGCGTGGCCTAACAGTTTTGTAAGCAAAAACACAATAACATGTTAAAAAATTGGTGCTGCGGATCCGGTTTAAAGAAATATTTTTATAGGAATAATGAGAATCTCATTGCCATTGTATCTATGGAAGATGGTTTAATAAGCGTCCGAGGCCATGTTGATTGCGGCACTTACGTTCATGACTAATAGGACCGGTGCAGGAGTGACAAATCCGGCTACAGTACTTACTACCTACTGAGATTTTGTAACCCAGATTGTAAACGGTTTGACGAACACACTATCGATGCTGATATAATTAAAAACAAGAAAGTGCTTATATCGAAGCTAGATAAGAGCATTTAAGGTGTCTCACTATAGAATGCATGTGTCACTGTGCACTAAAAGACCCTCCACGAGTGACGACACTTAAGTACATCCGGCGCACCCTGGGCCATCAGGGTGTCTATTCCTGGCCTGTAGGCGGAGGATTACGGGGACCTATCGCCCGACCAGTAACAGGCCCGAAAAGGCGGAACGCCGTGTTCCACGCAGCGCCCCTGCTCCGGTGGATGTGGGGCAAGACCCCACAGAAGGAGAGGAGCCTGCCGGGGTTGCGCTATGAGCTATTCTTGTATAGCGAGTGCCTATAGGCAACACTCATTAATCGCTTTTTTATATTAACAAATTAACGCAATGATATAACACTCTTTACTTTTTATAATTTGATGCATCTTGTTGCTCACTTACATTCAATTATGGGCAGATATCTCAATCGCCAGATAACTTTTATGTGAGGAACTGAGGAATAAATATGGCGTTTTGACATATTTTCTATACAAAAGCTGTCAAAACGTCAAAATTATACCTCAGATAATAGTTATCTGACAGTTAAAAAGTCAGCCCTAACTGAGATAACTACTCTATAGATAAACAATAGCAAAGAAGATTGTAAGACAATAAATAAAGTAGGCGTTGTGTAAAAGCTACAATATAAGACTTTTAAAAGAATCCGAAAGAAAATATATTACACTTTAAGACACCGAAATATTGTTAGTGCTCTTGTAAAAGCACTCCCATTTGCAGTAGCCACTGCTCGGTTGGCTACCTCGACTCCACTGGGCATGCTGCCAGCTTGCAGTAAATATTGCATTATTACCCACGTAACTTATGAAGATGAGAGATACTTTACTGATTGAAGTAATTAAGAAGATTGAGGCTTTGGTAATACCAATTAGTTTTTCAGCCCGGTACAAGCGCCACCTAGTCTTAAAAAAAATACATTGACTTGATAAAACTGTAACAGATTTATTTACAGAAATAAAAATCATTTATCATTTAGTAGACTCTAGCTTGTGCCCGCTACTTCGTCTGCGTGGGCTAGAAGTATCTCAGATTTAAAGGAACGCTATAATTGACATAGTTCAAATCTAAAGTGTTGTTATTGTGGAAATAACCTTGTAAATATACGGGAACTCATTACCGGAATAAAAATACCTACCGTATGTTTTAATCCAGTACATGGTCTACCTGTGTGCAAAACTGTTCAGCTGTTTATACGTGACTGAGTAACAAACATCCAAACTTTTATATCTACGAGTATCTATATAAATTTAAGAAAAGTCCTGACTGACTGATTGACTCACTCAACAACGCCCAGCCCAAACCCTTGGACCTAAAAAGCTGAAATTTTGCACAGAGGTTCCTTTATAATGTAGACAAGGAATAAGGACGGATTTTTCAAAATTCAACCCCTAAGGGAGTTAAATAGGGGATGAAAGTTTGTATAGAAAATCGTCACTTAACGGGTTCAAGATTTCACGCAAGCGAAGCTGCGGGCAAAAGCTAGTTTATAATATTAGTGTGATCATAAAGTTAATATTGTAACATTAGAACCCTTAGTTTGATGTATCTTCAAGAACAGGGAGGGCTTTCTGACGCTTGTCAACGACGTGCACTTGCTTCAGATGCGATTTGCTTTGACACATAAGCTTTTTTTTTGTATTAAAACTTTCGTGAGACATTTTCATATTTATGATTAGTTGCGGTTTACTCACGTACGTTTTTCGGGATTGCCCAACTAGTTTCGGACCCAAACGGAGGCCTTAATCATGAGCTGAACACGTGGCGAGGTCGTGAGTCATTAGTCGGGCGACCCCGAAATATGCACATGCGTAAACCGTACTAATCATAAACATAATAAGCTTATTTCGTCTACATTGGTCTCCATTTCATCAAAATAGGAACATTCCGATATTGGTAGCAGTGTAAATTCAACCTGAAAGGGTGACTAGTAACCGGTTAATCGTTAACCGAAGGCATTTCCTACTCTGTAATGGGAAATACTACCCCACGAAACCTTTGAAAGGGATCTAACGCGGCGCTACTTGTGAGCTTCAGTAATCTTGAGCAATCTACCTTACCTGGACGCTCAATTTCCATTCAGGATGAACAGATTAGTAAGTGCTACTCACATGGGTCGGAAACCGAAATCATGATTAATATTCGACAGTGAATCAGAAGGTGAGGGGCTCTCGAAGCTAAGGCGATTAACACACGGCACCGCGCACCGCCGCGGTAGGCGGTGAAGCGGATCTGTAGTCGCATTGGTCTCTAAGAAATCCGTTGATGCCAAACACACGTACACAGCCCGACTGCGTGGTCGGGCGGTCTGTGTAGGTACGTATGTTAGGGATAAACGGATTTTAAAATGTTCTTATTACTCTAGAACTATCTCATCTAACATTACGCAGAACCTTTCCTTAGAGAAAACTGATTAATGCAACTTCTGTAATATCTTTAAACCAGCTCAGATTACTTACTTAAAGCTTAGGTATTGGTAACTTAGTAACAACTTTCTTTACATCACACAGTACTTAATCCGATTTATCAACTAGCAATATGTTATGAAACTAGCATTTCCCAGTCACATAAAACAGTCTTCGAATAAGCAAAAGTTCTCGAACGACACGCAAATATTATAAGTAAGCTTAAACTTCGGGACATGCAAAATTTCTTCGCGATTGCAAACTACCGATTTCTAGATAACTTTGTTCATCGAACATTCTCGAAGTTCGCCAAGAAAGAATTTATAAAAGATTCCCGCCAAGTTATCGAGGCGCGGGTAGTTTGGGGAGTGTCACCTTGCTGTGTGAACTTTATAAGGGGTTCAAGTGATAAACAATGCGTAGGTTTAGATGAAGTTTAATTAATGGTATCGGTGAATTAGAAGATAGGTAGTGTTAGTGTGTGTATGTAGAAGGTAGGAGTTGAGGTATTGATTTTAGACATGAGAATGCATTCAAATTATTTTTGCATTTCAATTTATAAATGCAGTGCTACGGTGTGCGTCTTCCCAACAAAACGTTGTCTCCTATCGAAGTTTTGTTTTTACAGATTAGTGCTTTATATTATGTAAATGTACCGTAATTTTTAAACTTGTGCCTTTTGTTGTTCTAGAGATATTCACGAAAACACGATTCTGCTGGGGTGATATGTCAAGTCACCCCAGCAGGAAGAAAAGTGATTTATTGGGTCTAGGTGAATACAAAGTAGCCAAAAAGATAGCTTATCATTTGTGATAAATGTGCCAACAAAATCCAAATGTGTGCATCTTAAGATTTCGAAGTAATTGTTTTGCTGGGGTGACGTTTTTACTGATTGCTACATCTCTGAAAAGGTAAGGCGTAGGTACAGTCGTGGTTTTTTTGTACACAAATAGCATTCATTACAATCACATTTCAACTGCAAGACATTTGCGATTAACAAATGGCAGCTAAGAAGATAAAGCTGTATGATCAATTTCATCTTTCAACATCTAAAAAGAGGTATTATTACCTATCGGCAATAAACAAAATAAATATTCTATTTTTAACTCTATAATGAACGGATTCGATTAGTAGATGCAGTACTTTCCCAAATTAACTTCGCCAAGTACCTCCTCTAAATGGAAAAAGGAATCGAAACATTGGAACTTTTAAGCCATTCCCAAGTTTTAAAGTTTGCGAGTAAATGAGTTGGAAGCAAGCGACTAGATAGCAAGCCCGTTCTTTTAGCGATTAAGACTTAATCTAAATGCTGAAGGAAATTAGATTAAAAGCAGGAAGCTTGTTTTCTGTGCTTGATTGCTGCAGTCTACAGGTGTATATTTGATAATATTGTAAGCTCTCACTACAGGCGTACCTACATATTTTTCCGCTACTCACTCGGCAATAGACACGTATGCTGTAGTGATGTGTCACTGAACTAGTCATGTGCTAGAGCCAGTTTGTCACATCACTATCTTGTAGTTGTAAAAATGATGGAATCAGGCAATCAGTTACTTTGCGGAAATCCATGACATGCAAATACGTAAATACCATATTTAGTTTTAATTCCACCAAACTAGTTCGCTAGTTTGGATGCAGTGTAGGTACCCTCTTTATTTGCTTGTTTTTTATTTGCATATTTGTAAATAGCTGTATGACCATATACACTACGAATAATTTAACTTTGACCGAATTGCTTCGTGTCAAACACACAAAACCATTTAAGAAAATCAATTCCCCATTAGAAAAGATTGAGAATCATATAAAAAATGTCAAGTCGCACGAACTGAATACCAATGCATACTAGATTTTCTGTTACAAAAAATAACAAAGTCTATAACTTATGAAAAATGGAATAGGGAATCGAATTACAAGTTACCCTAGTATACGGCATAAAACTCTATTGTCCTCGTCAAATCAAGCATTTCAAGGGATCCCATAAAATCTCATCGTGTTATGCAAACTGCACCATGAATTTTGTGAAAGGGTATTGCTTCATGGGTCATGATATAAACGAGTCTTTTTGGGTGAGTCATTGTTGCAGAATAGCCAATTTTGTACTATATTATGTAGGTACAGTCCTCCTGTGACCACAGAGAAGACGGTGGCAAAGTGGTCACGTGCTGCCGTGCATAACGAGGTTCAGGGAAGACCCCTTAAAGGTACAAGTCCGAGACGGGCTGCAAACTGCAAAAGTAGTATTACTATCGCTTGCGGTGCGATCTGCGGCTGCGGTTGCAGTTTTTCAGTCGCTGTCGGAATAGCACCTTTAAAGTGCACACCTTAAAGGCGCTATTCCGTTGGCGACTTGCGGTCTGCGGTTGCAGTCTGCAGTTTGCAGGACTTGTACCTTTACAGTCTCCCCAAGCCCTCACAGTCCTAACAGCGCCCTGTCCGGCGTTGCACAGGGGGGGGGGGGGGGGGGGGGGGTTCTGGGGTTGTCTTTTAAGAGTGCACAGTGCCCCGTTTTTGTGCTGTTAGTGACCACCGGGGTGGTTTTACTGAGCTAAGAATCCCACACTCCCCGGTCTTATTCCTGAAAGCCAGGAGACGTTGAAGGATTACGCCAGAAAAAAAGTGTCATCCTGCTATTAGCTAATCCTAATTTTATAGGACATCTCCGAGTTTATAAGGTAGTTTATCTATATCCAAGACCACGCATCCCTATAATTTATTGACAAACACTTTCATAGCTCCCGATCCATAAATTCATTACAACGACAACCATTACCGTAAAATTAATTAAAAATATTTTCAATATAACCAACTAGACACGCTCTCCAATCCAATTTTAACCGTAACTGTACACTTCGCAATATTATATGACGCCGTAAAAATATATATATATAAATCATGTCGCTCATTTGCGACGAGAACGTGTTAAGTCCGAAAACCGTATGTTCAGAAAACGGCTTAATTCCAAAGGTTCAAAGGCGTTTTCTGAAAATCCGGCTTTCGGACTTAACACGTTTTTGTTGTAAATGAGCGATGTGTGAAATCATGCACGTGTGCCACCCCTATTCGCGTTTGTAGGGGTGCACATTCATTATTGGTGAAGCCAGCGATTCTAAACATATTTTCTCGGAGCACTCTAGTATAATTTGATACATAAATAACGGCTATCATCAGCAAGCTTTTGAGTACCGTTTACTTGTTATGGGATGGGCGACAATTGAGTGAAAAAGAGTTTAGTCACGTACCTAAAAGATCGCCGTACAGATGAAAACAAACTGTGTTTGAAAACGGCATTTTGGGGAAATAGTGTTGTGGTGCTACTTTTTATTTACTTAATATCTATTCTTTTACACAAAATTTGTAAGTAAAACTTATAAATACACTAGAGGTCGCCAGCGGCTTCGCCCGCGTGGAGGTCGTTTATCGCGTATTCCGCGTTTTTCTCTACTATAACATGCATGTATTATACATATAAACCTTCCTCTTGGATCACTCTATCTATTACAAAAACCGCATCAAAATCCGTTGCGTAGTTTTAAAGATCTAAGTATACATAGGGACAGACAGCGGGAAGCGACTTTGTTTTATACTATGTACTGATGATACCTACATGAATATTTAAATAAATAATATGACAAATCAGCACTTAACTTTTGATATGAAGCGTCTCAAATCTTATGCCAAGTGTACAAAATTTCAATTCCTTCAGGCCAAGTGATCTGCGAATTTCAGTACGTCATCGACCCATCGACAGCTAAATAAAAAAACTTACAATCATATTGATTGCTGTTTCTGGGCTCACTTAAATACTTATTTTTATCATGGTATAACAAAACAAGGCATTCTCTTCCGACAATGACCGGTGCTACGTCACCATTTGTGATATTTTCCCACCAATAATAATACAGTTTGACAACGGAAGCCGAAGCTTATTGGTTCATCAGTAGCTGTGACGTAGTATCGGTCAGTCACTTACGTGATTTAGCTGTCACGGGAAGAGACTAAGTACCTTGTTTTATACCATGAGTTGAATGATGTAGAACACAAAATCTACACCCAGAGAACCACAGTTTGAGAGCCGCTGGTTAACCCTCAATGCGCTTGCATTCGCGTCATTCGAGTGAAATAATAGACTCAACTATACATCATTATGTGAAACCTAATGGTGTACAATGGTTTTAATTAATTAAAGTCACTTTGCGTGCGTGTTCCCCTTATCATGTGAAACTAAAATAAATATGACTAACATATGTTTCAACCATTATTTCTTGTTGTGCAAAAATGTAATTAAAATATTACGTAAAATTACTTCTATTTTTTACTCCCATACAACCTTCAAACCCCATTGGTGGTTTGATGATACTAAAGTACGTCCGGCGCACCCTGGGCAGTCAGCCCCGCTACCAACCTTGCTGACTGGCTAATCTTTCCACCACGGCTTGAGCTATTCTCGTATAGCATGTTCTGACACGAGAGATGAAGATGGGTAGAGTTTCTAAAAATTATTTCTCAGCGAGCACCTAGAAGTCAAGAGCCCGTTTCTACGTAACCTGGCAGTTATTGGTGAGACCTGAAGGGTCTCCAGCCAATGGTGGGGAAGTAAAATGCAATGGTATGCAAGTTAAACCCTTTTTTCGCGACCTGGCGACGGCTAATTTGCGAATTGGTACAATTAACTACGAGTAACAAATATCATCGCGGTGCAACGTAATAATGGCCAACATTTTGAAATTTGTCCGCTTTGCGGCCCTCATCATCCTAACAATTTATTACGAATATGTTTCAATAACTTCAATCTTATAAAAATAAATACCCACCGTCTGGATATTTACCCGGGTAAATACCCGATTTTTACCCGAATTGGAATTTACCTGAAAATTTTCCTAGCGGGTATTTAACCGACGCCCATCTCTAGTTCGAAGTCACAGCATAATGCTGAGCAACGACCTACATTTTTACGCACCATGCGACGCGCAAATTCAATGTGTATAAATGTTTGTTGTATTGTTAGTAGATTTTTAAGATGTCTAGGTAACCCGTGCACCATAGACATTTAGACATATAGTATTAATAAATATTAATTAATAGTAACCATAGATTGTTGTATTTATATTTCTTTTAACTTTTTTTGTATTTGGATTACGTTATTAGTATGTTTAAATTTAAGCACATAAATGTAAAATTACAATGTATATATAAATTATGATTTTAACTGAATATTCTAATTGGGGTGTTTGAGTGTTTGCGTTATTCCTGTAACATGTTGTAAATAAGGAATTACGTGATCGTAACACTATGTTTGATTACATTTCAACGAGTCATGTCGTTTGATATACAACTTATTAAACTTATAAGATTTCCATTAATTTTGAAATGTGGTTTCAGAGTGACGTAAGTAGAGCAAAGGTAATAGACATTTTGCTACTTACTAGTTACTAGAATATTTAGTAAAGTTTCATGTTCGCGAATTATTTTCATGGAGTTATAACTCTAAAACGAAATAAGGTTGAAAAATTTCTTTTTCATATCTAAGTTATACTTACAGCTAACTTAGAGCGACCTTAATTCTTTACTTCGACATATAATTTTAGCGGTATAAATCTCTTAATATCTAATAATACATATCCTGACATGCAGAGACTTTCATTTAATCGAAATCCGTTTTATACAATAGGGTCTATGACTATAATTTTTTTACTAAAAATCACGAAACTATTACAAAAATAATAAGCAACAATGAAAAAATCAATGAAATATTTAATCAAATGCCCAAGTTATAAACGATTTAAAATTGTTCACAAGACTGAGACAACACTACTACCATAATGACGTCACACCTTAACTTCATAGTGACTTGACATCACTCTGTACAACATCCGTTTCGCGTTACAAGGACGAAAAATGCCTCCTCAACAAACTTCGGAAACGTGTATCTCCACGATTTTTTCATTGATTTATTTTTTCACATACCGTGTTTTTGCTATACTTCCTATAAAATAATACAAAATTTTTGTAAATTTTTGATACTAGTCAAATAGGGTGTAAATCATAGTTGCGAAGTTCATTACCGCGATGCAGGTTACCGCGAAAGTTTAGCATCGCGACGTTCGTTGTTGCCAAAGTCGGAGTGACTAGATTAGGGCACCCCGACCAGATAGAACTGTGACCACCCACGCGTGAGCCGACCGAGCGAAGCGAGCGTGCAGCGGCCGGCGAACGCTACATCCAAGTAACAACAAAAGTGAAGATCTATCGCAGTAACGTGCGTCGCAATGTTGTAACATCGTATTAGCATTTATCGATATTTTGTACGTCGAAATTCCGTACCTAGTACACTCAGTCAAATACCCTATTGTGTATTGCGGAGGAACGTGGTATGGTGTTTCTCCAACAAAAATGAAGGATTCTCCAACCAGTGCCTGTAGACAAATGGCAATCGATGATCGCTAGAGAATAGAAAGATGTACTGGATTGACATAAGCTTTCGACCGGTCAAGCGATCTGTTATGTCATTTACATACCTACATTTAATCGGCGTTTCTATTCTCTAGCGATCATCGTTTGCCATTTGTCTACAGCCCGGCGGGCTATTGCCCAACGGTTAATGTTAGACGGTTGTAAATTTGCTATCCGCCTGTCAGATCTTGATATCGCGATGTAAGATTTAGTTGTGACGTGACTTCATCTTTGAGAGTTGTCGTTAATGTCGCTGTCTGGGGGCCTACTCCCTAAGTCCTTCAACGAAGTTAGTCGCCCGTCCGAAAGTAGCCCGAAACGTAGAAATGAACAAAACAAGTGTCAAGTTCAACTTTTCGGACGGGCAAAAACACATCGGTAGTAGGGATAACTGTCAAATCGTGTTGTCATTCATTGTTAGTTCGGGCCCCGAAATAATCGTATGTCCGAAGGTGAAAGGGAGTAGGAAACGCTCGTAACTAAGGCCGAAACCACGGTCTTGTAGTAGACTCTCTGCTACATGCTTCGCATGTGGCGGGATTGATCTCGGCAGAGTACTAAAAATGAACCGATACTTAGACCACTAAGCCACTAACGTAGCTACAATCACCCCATTCATGCGTGTTTAAATATTTACCTTATACACACCTACCTATATAAAAACTACTTTTAGACGTCCATATCAATTATAAAACCACTCTACGTGCCGTGTTCGTGTATATTTCTACAAACAATAATACTCGTATAGTGAGGGTTGTTTCAACTCAACGGGGGTGGCGATCGATTATGCGTCTCGCCATAAATTCGCCGGCTACGGAACCCGAACCACTTAGATGTCGTTTTAGAAAGAATATAAAGAATGGGTTTTCATCGTTGAGCATATTATAAGACTTTTTAAAGTCCTCTACGTCTTATACAATTGACATGTTAGCTTAGCGATGGACTCATTGTAAAGTGGTAAGACCGTAGGCATTCTTGACAAACATAATCACTTCCTAAAAATTGTACTTGAAATACTAATAGAATACTTGAAAATCTATGTAGTAACTCGTTGTCAGCTCAACGTTAAAGTACGAATATGAGTAACCTAACTACATGAGTAATTTACCTAAGTATAGAGCTTCGATCAACAATCCTCTAGATTCCCGATAAGCGCTTCAGAAATGGCCACAAAAATAAGACCACGAAAAATTGTGTGGTCTTATTTCAAATTAGTACGGTCCAACCATAGCCAACATTAAGACGTCAAAATGCCGCAGTGCGTGGTTAAAAATTGTAAAAATAACCACCGTAATATCAAGATTTTTGATGGAATATCCTTCTTTCAGTAAGTTTATGCCAACAAGTGTTTTCTTTTGAAGTTTAAATAGAATTAAACAACAAAAAATTTAATATTAAGAGTAAAATGATTGTTTGACCAATGTTGCGATAGCGCCAACTGTTGGGCAAAACATTGGTTGTTTATAATAACTATCCGATTCCAAGACTACGTCTAGTTTAAAAATATAATAAGCATCAATTACCTACATCGTATTTTCAACTTTATTTTTGAGACGATAAGTTTAATTTTAGAATAAAATATTTATGTACTTATTTAAAAATGACTTTTTATTTTCGAGCGACTTTCCTTGTACCTATTCTCCGATGACAATGGGTCTAAAAGATAAATGTATCGCAAACGTAATTGAACTTTATTTTGAGAGTATTAATGTTTATAACAAACCGAAGTTGTTTATATTTTAAAGCCTTTTTCTACATTTCGTTGTAAGAATACATATGTTTATGTGTGTGTAACCGTGGCCACTTGAGCGATGTATTTTTGTTTGTGATCCTTTATCTAGACTATTATTGATCGAAGGTATAGAGTGAAATAATTCCCCCATTGACTGGCGACCCTTCAGGTCACGCCAAAAACTGCCCGGTTACAAAACAGTCAAAAACAAAAAAAAAAAGATTAAAATGATAATAAATGACGTTATAATCAAATATCTTGATAGCACACGAGGTGTTCGAAATCTAGGACGTGGACTCAGCAGTCGTTGTACTAATAGTCGTTACGGCCAACGACATTTAAAAATGCAAAATGATATGTAAAGAAAATTAATAAACAGACGTTACCACAAAGAAAGTAATAAAGTATCTTCAAATGCGTCGACAGTGACTGGAATTAGGTAGATAATAATTCATCGTGAAGCAATTATAAGCAAAGTTATTAATAATTATTATAAGTGGAAACGAAATGGAATCGAAATGAGAATACACACATTGACGACGCCATGACCCGGAAATCTGTACTAAACGACTCTTCTGATATATTGCTTGATAATAGGCCAAATCTATTGTCAGTTAATTAGCTATCAATTATACTAAACCGGTCAAGTGCTAGTTGGGCTCATATAATAAACTCAATGTCTTGTTTGCCCGGTCGTATATTATCAGAAACTTCTGTCCGAAAATTTCTAACGTGTGTTTCTGCTCATACACATTTTCTACTAGGCCCCGCACACTATCAGAAATTGCCGTATCCTATAACCTGCTGGCATTCGCGCACACTTCAGAAATTTTCTAACAAATTTCTTATAATCTGCGGCTAGGCTTCGGCATGCGACATGGACTATTATTATATATTATGTGCCGATTTCGCCAACGTCGTATAAATTTATTTATGAATTAAATTTGACGTTTGACAGCTATCTTCTGTCAAAACAACTATCTTATTCATCGGTAAGTAATCCTACGTTGGTAAAATCGGTTCTAGATTTCCAAGATAGCTATAATAAATAAGCAAGGAAAAAGGATACTGTGATTGCTATATTTAGAAGGTCGCAGAAGGCAGACGCACGTGTCAGAGGGGCTTTCGCTAACCTAACGAAAAGAAGTGGTTAGCGGAGGATAACAAATAAGGGCCGATTTTACAATAGTCAATTATAACATTTCTATGAGGAATAAATATATATTTTCTATAGAAAAGCTGTCAAACGTCAGAATTATTCCTCAGATTAAAGTTATTTGACGATTGAACAATCGGCCCTTAGTAGAACAAGCACATGCTTTTGACCTTCTGTCATGTTCCTACGAATTTACTTCTAAAATCCATAAATACAAAGTAGACCTAAAAGAGAAAACAGCTTCCCGTCAAGATTTCAAAATAGGACAAATTACAGCAATCTCTTAATAACTTGGATACTCAAACATAATCTTAATCCGCAGCTGCCGGCACTTATTACTTAACATTAAGGTGAACCTACCAATTAATATCGAAGCTTTCTCCTCACTTCCCTAAGGGGAAACGAGCTTAAATCTTTTACATAACCATGATTTGATTATTATGAACGACTTCAAAAGTGTGGATCATGAGGACCTCATCCTGCCGTCGAATCGGCCAGTAAACGGCCTCTACTAAACCTGGGGAGGTAAGTTGAACACCATAATTAGCAGTCATGGCTAATATCTAAGCTTTTCACCACGACAGGCATAAACTATCCTCATATAGCTCGTGCCGACACGACGGAAGAAAAAAAAGACCAGTCGTTAGTTAATATTGCTATTGTCATGACACTTGGTAGACTCAGTATTTTTTAGGTAACACAGAAGAGGATACGGAAGCCTAATTCCTATAATATCCTCTGTATGCAGTTTGTTCCTGAATAATGTGCACAATTGTAAATGGGTAAAACTAAAAAGAGGAGCTCGTGGCTAAATAATTACAGCCGCATAGATCGATCTTCCGGGTTAAGCCACGCTTGCCGAGGTTGGTCTGTGGATGGGTGACCATTTACCATAGCGAGTTTCCTCCGTGCCTCGGAAAGCACGTAAAGCCGTTGGTCCCGGCTGTCATTTGTAGATCTTTGACAGTCGTTACTGTTGGTCAGAAACCAGAAAGTCTGACAATCAGTCTTACCAAGAGTATCGTATTACCCAGTTACTGGGTTGTGGAGGTCTGATAGGCAGTCGCTCCATGTAAAATACTGATATTCAGCTGCATCCGGTTCGACTGGAAGCCGACCCCAACATAGTTTGGGAAAAGGCTAGGCAGATGATGATGATGTAAATGGGTAAAACTAAGCCACAATTATTTATCGATAAACAAATGGGAAAAAAAAGTTTAATTAACAGATAGTTAGATATATACTTTATAGAACACATAAAAAACAGAAGGAATACTCATAATTAAGAGCAGGACAAATGGCGGTCTTATCGCTTACAGCAATTTCTTCCAGACAACTAGTGGATGGAAGAATTGGTAATGTTCCATTTTTTGTCGATAAATTGTGGTCTAGTTTCACCCATTTTCGTTTGTGCATATTAACCAGGGACACTGTATGATCCTCTATTCGTCTATTACGATTACGATGCCCACAGAAAGGTGAGCATAAGGCATAAGCATAAGAGAAGGTGGCATTCAAAAAAATATGTGAAATGACATGGTTTATGTCACCTAAAGTATGACAAGTAGCGTTGCGCCGCAACTTGGCATACGCCGCGGCGTATTCCTTTCCGGAAATCACAAGATCAAGATTTTGATGAACGTAAATAAACCTACTCGAAAACTTCGATACAGGACCTCTTCAATGTTTCTGCTATGCTACACTCCACTCATTTAATACTCATCAAAGAAAAAACATTTGAAGGAAGCAATAAATAATCTGCGCAGAGATAATTTCATGAAAGCTAATTAGAGACGGAGTTTCAGAGGCCATTAACAAAATTACCGCCGTCCGTCCCCAGTTTGAATCCTTTAAAAATGTTTGCTTTTACTGGGGTTAAGGGCGACCGTCCCCTTCCGTATTGAATTCTATTTTTTATGGCGTTTTGTGTACGAGGGTATGTGATTTTAGAGGCAGTATATGGGGGAGATGACATGGCATGCAACGTAGGCAAGTTTGGTTCGGTTTTTATTTTTGTATATGGGTAAAGTGTAGCTTGAAATGTGTGAGTAATAAAACGCGCTCTGCAATCCTTGTTTTGATTGGATTAAAAAGCTTTGCGAGTCATTTGAAACACGAAACGCTGAAAATTTTTCTGCAGTATGTGTGTGAGCTAAAAAAATAAGTATTACTTAAACTTAAGGAGTATTTCATTTTATCATTAACTGTTCATTAGGCTAATTTGGTCTCTTAAACTTTTCAATAGCTAACATTTTCATTTCACCACATATCAGTAATGATAATGACAAGATTATTGAACACATAAATTTCATATTTCTAAGTCACATTTAGCTTATCTCGTGAATAGTAACGGACTACATTATTGATATGTTAGTCTGTCTAATAAGTTCCCTCGTTAGGTTGACGGCCAATGATCTTCTTCTACCTGCCCTTGTCACAAGTTCTTGTGGTCGGCGCAAAATGTTTTTTTCTTCCATTCTCCCCTACTAGCCGTCCCGCTATCATTTTCTACCATTTCATTCATCTCTCACACAATCCATTCTTTGGTCGCCTTCTTCCCCTCTATTCATCAACATTTATTTTCATCACTCTCTTAGTCAAATGCTTTTCGTCCCTCCTCACCAGATACCAAGATTATCGGTTCCCTTTCAGTTTTTCTATCATGAGCGAGATTGTAGATTGATTTTCTTTTTAAATCGGTTGTATGTGCTTAAATGTCATGTATAAGTAAAATTTAAGACTATCCGAACGCATTTAAATACTGTGCCAAGAAAGCCTAACCTTATTTGCCATCATCTTAAAATAACTTTTCTAAGCGAAATATACAGCAGTCATATTTGATTTCATTTTCTTAAGCGCTCAGTTCTTGAAATGATAACTGAGATGCACTTAGCAGATGAAATATAACTCCTTTGAAAACCTTGGTTCATTTTACTTAGCTGGCTACGGTTAGACATGCCGTCAGTTTTCGGCTACCCGTGAACATTCAGATTTTGGAATGAATACAGTAGCTATGAGAGGAATAACACTCAATAATGCATTCCATTGGCT
Organism: Amphipyra tragopoginis; assembly: GCA_905220435.1. Classification (NCBI taxonomy): domain Eukaryota; kingdom Metazoa; phylum Arthropoda; class Insecta; order Lepidoptera; family Noctuidae; genus Amphipyra; species Amphipyra tragopoginis. Next base: position 13,228,310 of record HG992011.1, read on the forward strand.
GCATTAACGATAGTAGAAATGAAAGAAACGAAGAACGTTTATTTGCGGTAAATATGACGCAAGAAAGAAAATAAAACACAAAAACAAAAAATAAAAAGCTTGAGGAAAACATGCGTCACATCCACGCCGTTTCGCCTATCGCTCAGCATTTATGCTACGACCCTATGTAAGACAGAGCCCCAGCGCTGGTTTTCAGCGACAGCCGGCGCCAAGGCAAATGACGTAGTCTACCCCTTCAGCCTTCTAGATTCAGAACGATTCGATAAATCAGTTGTCGAATGATTCGGTAAGCGATCTCTTTTTCTCTCGTTACGAGAATCTTAGATGAAATGAGTTAACAAACCGAATCCGTCAACAACTGCTTATCAAAAATGTTCTGAATCAGAGTACTGGGTTTATATTTTAGCACATGAGTTGCGTATCAAAAGAGCGTCCAAGCGCAGTTTATCGATGTTCATCGTTCCAGTCGATATGCAGTCAGTGTGCAGCACGTTCTATGATATCAGAGGCCGACCAAACATATGGATCCAAAGGCCGTATTTTCACGGTTCACGCGCGAGCGACACTATACGACAAAATGTGGTAACAGTTACTTTATCTTCTCGAGGCGATTCCTAGTTGGACAATGGTACATACTACATAGTCAAAAGATAGTGAAATGAAATTTATTCCACTAAAAATAGAGTAGATGATAGTGAATTTCATAAATCTCTTCGGATGTAACGCCTTATATAATTATGTCGTTTAACCATCACTACATAGTATAAAACAAAGTAGCTTCCCGCTGTCTGTCCCTATGTATGCTTAGATCTTTAAAACTACGCAACGGATTTTGATGCGGTTTTTTTAATACATAGAGTGATTCAAGAGGAAGGTTTATATGTATAATACATGCATATTATCGTACCCGTGCGAAGCTGGGGCGGGTCGCTAGTAAATTATAATCAGTGCTACTACTAATGAAATAACGACTGCGAACAATCGAAAACAGTGACTCATTTCTACCTACCTCATAAACTAGTTAGACACTAAACTAGATATAAAACTACAGTCACTAGTGTTAGAAACTCCTGATTAATTTGCGCAATAGATACGATCAAATATCTTACGATACCGAATGCTGACAACCTATTCGATACGGTCAAGTTACTGCAATACACTGACATGGGAACGGATATTAAATAAATCTGACTGGACTGTCTCTATGCTCTAGCGGTAGCAAGCGCGTACCTACTGAGCGTGAGGTCCTGGGTTCGATCCCCAGGTCAAGCAGTGTTATTGGAGTTTTCCGTGTGGAATTTCTCAGTAGCAGCCCGGAGCAGGGGGCCTACTCCCTAAGTCCGTCAACGAAGTTAGTCGCCCGTCCGAAAGTAGCCCGAAACGTAGGAGTGAACAAAACAAGTGTCAAGTTCAACTTTTCGGACGGGCAAAAACACATTGGTAGTAGGACTGTCAAATCGTGTTGTCATTCATTCTTAGTTCGGGCCCCGAAATATTCGTATGTCCGTAGGTGTTAGGGAGTAGGAAACGCTTCTAACGAAGGCCGAAACCACGGACTTTGTGCTTAGGGAGTAGACCCCCCGCTTGTATTACCTATACCTAGCTAGAATATAAAACGTCGTCACCACACGCTGGGAATAGACGCGTGTTGTAAGATTCAACAAAACCCAGCACGCTTGGTGGTAGGATCTATACAGTCCGCCTGGCTAGCTACCATCCTCACAGTAAATTCCAGCGCCAAGCAGTTTACTGTGTTCCGTCGTGACTATGTGAGAGCCAGAGGGGTATAAGGAAATCCTTCTATATCTCTGTTATTTGAATTCGTTTGCTCCATCTAAGACCCTGCCTGAGCTTACCATCAGGTGCGAATAGAGTAAAACGCGATCAAACCAAACAATAATAACATAAATTTAAGATTTAAAAAACCCCCGACACAAATGACAAAACAGCTGATGACCCTGAAACGGCTGAACCGATTTTTATAAAACATGTCTAAGAAACACCGCTAGAAAACCAGCTTTTAACAAAAAAAAAACCGCACCTAAATCGGTTCACCCGTTTAAGAGCTATGGTGCCACAGACAGACACACATAACGGTCAAACTTATAACACCCCTCTTTTTGCGTCGGGGGTTAATAAAAAATATGTAATCCTTCTTCTCTAGTGTCGGTACGAGCTATAAGAGAACACTCATGCCGTGGTGAAAAGATTAGCCAGTCAGCAAGGTTAATAGCGAGACTGAGTGCCCAGAGTGTACCGGACGTACTTGAGTATCATCACTCATCAGTAGCCCTGAGTTTCTTTCAGAGGCATTTCTTCACAGAGGTTGTCGTGTAGCGAATCGTCGCGCCATTGTTCCTATACAAGGTTAGTTTTAGTATATACTAAACCAGGGCGCCTACTCCCTAAGTCCGTCTACGAAGTTAGTCGCCCGTCCGAAAGTAGCCCGAAACGTAGGAGTGAACAAAACAAGTGTCAAGTTCAACTTTTCGGACGGGCAAAAACACATCGGTAGTAGGGACAACTGTCAAATCGTGTTGTCATTCATTCTTAGTTCGGGCCCCGAAATAATCGTATGTCCGTAGGTGATAGGGAGTAGGAAACGCTCGTGACTAAGGCCGAAACCACGGACTTCGTGCTTAGGGAGTAGACCCCCTGAAACTAGTTTGTTCAGAATCACTAGGAGAATCGATTGACATTGATTTTACACCACATTTTATTTTTTCATGAATTTCTATTTTGTTTCCGTAGGTTTCTACCCATAACAGTTGACGGGAATAGACACCCTGAGGCTTGCGACGGTCCGCTCGGTCAGTTTCCGTGTACTAGACAACCTCTGCATAGCACATCTCAGGCATTTCACACTTCACTAGGGAACTTAACGCGACATAAACTACGATGTAACTTGGAGATTTACTAAAAAAAAACACATATTCAGGCAGTTCTGATGAAAATCTTGTTGGGGTGTCTCGGTTTTCGTATAAAGTAAAAATAACGTTGTATGTATAATGGTGAGTCCACATAATAATATAATATCGTATCGTGTTATTATCGCTACTGTGAAATGGTGATGATTGTACGTGCGGACGTATCATCAATCGTTCACACTAGCGATCATTAGATACCTACGCGGTGCGATATGAATACGATGCTCAGATTTCGATCGGTAAAATGACACATATGTGAACCGACCATTCGTGTCTGCTAGGACATAATTGCTAAATAAACAATTCTATTATACTCCAATCATAATTTTTCACGTCATCAGAGTTCAGCATAATAGGCATATTCGTCAGCTCTGTAATATTCTACTAAAAAAGAGAGACGAAAAAAAAACCAAAAGCATATTTCAAACCATAACCTTCCCCAAAGATATTACAAGTGATAGTAAAAACATTCTTCAAAGATTATCCCGAATTAGACAATCAATAATCAAGATCATCAACACGCACATACCAGAACAATTCCGAGACAAATCATTAAATTTTATAGCCCTATTACTAGCAACTAAACAAACGGGCGCGTTCTAAAAAAAGTACCAAAACATACAGCGCTTTAGAAAACACTTAGCTCCCCTTTTAAACGCGCTATATTTAAAATGCGTTAGGAAAACATCCCACCCTTTGCTTCGAAGTTTAAAAAAGCCGGCAAGTTCGTATCGGGGTATTCGGGGAAGGGTTTCGTTGTAATCATGATTGAAAAGAATAAGAATTCAGAAATAGAAAAATGAATTGTAGGTAAGTTTTGTGAACAAAAATAGGCGTGAAACTTGTTTGTGTGGTGTTTAGGACCATACATTTTGTACGGATTCCACTTTGAGGTCTGTCGTAACAGTTTTGATCAAAAGTTCTCATTCACACGAAGACGATTCGTTTTTTTTGACGAATCGCCTTTTTTCACAATTCGTTATATTTTTTTTGACGGCGGGTATTCTTTTTAAATGCCCGTGTTCACACGCATCACGAATCGTGAAAAATGTCGGACACGTCTTAAATAACGTATCGTCTTTTAAAAAAACACGTTCGTCATAAAACACGAATCGTGATTTTTTTGTGACGGATCCATCGTGTTCGATAGTTCATCCAATACCTACTAAGAATCACGAAACGAATGTGAACATCATTTCGGATATTTTGCCGAATCGTGATAAAACACGATTCCGTATGCAATGTGAACGTCCATCCGTCATGACGTATCGTGTTTTATGACGAATCGTCAATGACGGAACCCGTGTGAATGAGCCCTAAGTCTGTATTTTTTTTCAATCTATTGTTGATCCGTCAGATTTCTTTGACGACAGACGGACGAACATAACGAAGCTAGAAGGGTTTCTTGTTTTCCTATAGAACCCTGAAAAGCACAATCCTCGGTCCACTCATTAACGCTTCACTTTTAAGTTAGAGTACACTCTACGTTTTGAATCGACCACCGCGGTCTGTAAGTACCCTCTTTCCTTGGCAATTTGATAAATCCGCTTTTAATGAGAGCTTATATTATGAACGGAACGAATGTCGTATATTTTAATGATTTAGGACCAGAATAAGTTGGTTGTTGGCCGGTCCTTCCAAACTTCGGAGGTCGAGTACCTCTTGAGAATGATATAGCTGTTTTCCACTTAAGACGTACTTTGTTGGGACACAAATTCTGAAGTCCATCATGACCTCGCTCTTATAGACGATTTATTATAATGTTTTCTGAAGATAGACTATTAATAAGTTCACAAACAGATCCATTAGGCTAGCTATTGTTGTATGAGATCTTTGTTTTGGCACTGAAAGAAGCACGAATGTATCTTGAATGCTCAATAACCTTCTCATTGTTTAATACAAGATGAGATCCTACAATTAACGAAATGGAATCTTAAAATTTCAAAGCTATGGATAAGGCCATACACAAGAAAGAGTTTACAGGTCCCAATGCAGTTGTAAATAACAATTTTATATCAGCAACAGTGGCAGCAAACATTTTGTAGTTATTTTATACAGAGAACTTGAAAATTAAAGTCAGGTCAATAGTAACACTGGATAGGTATTCATGCCGGCTGGTACATTCGTGAAATATCGTGGTTTTATGTAAATTTCAACGTCTTGCTCCAACTCACACCGGTCTGGTCGCTGTTTATGTAAAATTTATTCAAAACGTACACCACTGCATGAAAATGTATTTGTTTTTTATTACAAAGCACGTGGACATATTAATTTTGTGGTTTAAGTAATTAACAAGTTCTTGCTCGATGCTTTTTGTGAAAGTGCTAATAGTTTTGAACCAAATAATTTATAAAGTGTAAATAGACGATACACATACTAAATTCATTATATTACACGTTCTCTCAAACAGAGCTATCTTGCAGAAAACAATAGCAATTCAAAACTTTGCTTTCAAAGACTAATAAGACTTGGTTTATTTACAAAGGAATCGGATTTATTCCTATCAATATCAGCATTAAGTTTTGAACCAAATAATTAATAAAGTGTAAACAGAGGATACAAATAATAAATTCATTTTATTGTCTATAGTTACCTCTAAAATAAAGCTATTAATTATAAAAAGGCGACAATGATGATACTAGGGTTACAAAGATCAGATTTATTCCTATTAATATCAGTATTAAATATTTTGGACAATTTTAAAATGTTACCTAAATACCATTGCCAAGAAAACCTATCTATAGTTTCAAACTCCTTACATTCAAACTATTTCAAGTCCCCCGTCAAATAATTCCGATTTTATCTGCAGTATCCAGTGGTCAAAGCGAGCTATTTCAAGGGTATTCCGATGTGTGGGCCGACAATACCTTGTATTGTGTTCCTGCGAATATCACCCAACGCTTCAATGGCGTTTACGTCGACGATATCGACAACAGATTCTATTGAAAACGAGACCTGAGGATGCTTACTGGTTTTTGAGACCGGAGGTATGTTTTCTTTGTTCGGGTACCTTAGATTCTACTATCCAACCTTTGTCCTATAAGAATATGTTCTTCTTTTGTGCTTATATGTTTGTGATAGTTGAAAAAATTGGATAAAGTATTTTAATTCTTTTATATAAAATCTATTATGACATAATCATTGAGATCCAAACAAAATAATACAGTCTGGTCGAAACTCTAAGAAAATCCTGTTTTGTCTCTTTAAGAGACCCAATGCAATTTACAACGTCAATACCCTTTCTAAATACCACATCAAATTCTGACTACTTATCCTTCCAAACTCTGTTCTCGCAAATTCGATCATTATTTTCATTAACTTAGGATTCAATATCGGCTACCTTTGTTTGATTGATTGATTAGTCAGTCGGGTTCGAAGGAGAGTGGCTCATCAAACATGCAGGCCTGTCTACCGAACTGTTCGACGCTATTTGCCACAATGTCTCAATCTGGGGAGCGATCTGTTTAATAGATGATTGGTTCGAACCACTGTATACGGCGGCTTCTTCATTATGTGACATGAATTGAAGGGTTTTCTTTACGTTTGTGATAATAGAGACGTATTTCATTGTTTGGGATAGGTCAGGTTAGTGATACTTATGTGCACCAGCACAAACACGGGACACATTGTATATAGGTACCTGAAATAACTAATTCTGGTGTGTTATCATCCTCAATTTGCATAATAGGGTATTTGACTGAAAAAATCAAATTAGTCCGTCAGTTACATTATCAAAAAATATTTGACCCGTATTTTTCTTTTGTTACGTAAACCAAAATTGACGAAGATACGACACTTCTAAAATTGGCAAAACGTCACAAGCAAGTACAATTTTTACTTGCTTCTGACGTCACAAGACCCCACTCTCGAGTTTTGATGCGTTTTATCTTTCCAAATATTCATAGATTTAACAAAAGAAAAAATAAGTGTCCATTATTTTTCAAAACTCTCTGGGGGACGAATTAGATTTGCAATTTATTGATGCTGTCAACATGCCTATTTTATTATTGTAATTCATATTGTTTTTTTTTTTGTGTGTATGCTCAATTAATTTATTCATCTGACAGATAGAACTGTTAAGCTGGGGAGTTTGTTGCACGGTTTCTTCTTCACAGCATAAACACTAGGAAGCGGTGAAGGGCGGGCGTTTTTGGGGGTTGTCTATTGTAACATTAACGTTAAAAAACAAAAGTTATTCTAGTCAGTTTTGAAGTTTTTTGGATATTTTCCGACAACAACGATCGAAGAATAAATTTCGGCTGTTCTTTCTATAGCAAAAGTTCTACAAACTAAATTCTATAACATCTCGTGTTAGTTGACTTTTTTATGTTTTTTTTAGCTCAAGATTGTAGCAAACACGATTTTTTACTTCCAAATCCTACCTGGAAGCCACAAGGCCATCGTCAGGCTAAAATTTTATCATCAATTTTAATCTGCCCTTTATAAAAAGCATCCTTTTTATTTCCATTTGCCAAATTCTGCTGGTAAAACGAATATCAAAGTCAGTAGAGGTCAAATACCTATTACTTTTTGAAATCTTAATGAGAACCTCTTCGCCATAATCGTTTAGAAGGTTTAATTTAAAATGCGTTTCATTTAAGTTCTTAGCTTCGGAGCTTCGAGCATAAGTCATAAAAAATTTGCCAGCTAACGCTAATTCTGAAAGCGAGAACGTGGCCATTTCATCATTTATAAGCCCTAGGAAGTTTTAGCGTACATCAAGGTCGTTTTAATGAAGATTTGTTAACTTGCTTTCGATCAGGACTTTGTCCGTTTTGTTAGTGATTTTGTCTTCAAATTCTCGCCATCTTTCGTTGAGTCTCCAAAAATCTTTCCTGATTGACATTTCATTGACATTTCATTATAAATATAATTGCATGCACTTAGGATAAAAAAAGAGTAACCATGGAGTTTCTTGCCGGCTCTTCTCCATAGGAGATCCGACTAATTGGAACCGTGCACCTATATTCGACTTTTCAAAAGCGCCTGTAATGGTTTATGTGAAATAAAAACTTTAGGTTTTGATTTTGATAAGCTGTTATGCCTGGGTGTTGATTGTTCAATCAGTCAACAAAACAATAGCAGTTACCTATTAGGAGCCGATTTTATCAACGTCAAATCACTTTTATCTGTGGAATGAAGACGTTTTGACATATTTTCTGTACAAGAGCTGGTAAAATCGTCTCTAAGAAAGATATACTTACGTTTCCAAATATTGGAAGACCCTGTACACCGGCTTTCTGTAGACCAAGAATCCATCGCACCGCTCCATGATCACCACTTTCTAGAACTTTCCCACTGTTTCAACACCACCTCACGTTATCACGGAACCACCACGAACCACACTTTTCCACCACATATACCATTCTACGAATATTCGTTGATATCATAAAAAGGATTCAGTAAAAAAGGTTTTTAAGCACTGTCCTTTACACTAACACTAGTATTCCGTATAAAATTAAGGCGTCCGACAACTACGAAAAAGTTTACAAAATTCTTTTGGTCCTTTAAGGTGACTTCGGTCTAGACTTAAGGCTGATTTATTGGTTACAAGGTATAAATATTTGGTAAAGAAGCACTTAAAGTTAACTATAACTACTAATTTAACGCCTAAAAGGCGATCACAGTCCACTTTTGATTGGATTCTCAACGATTTGGCAGAATATTATAAACCTGCTGCTCTGAAAAAAAAGAAGAAAATACGTTCAAGTTTTGCGCAAAGGTTTGTACGTAAACATTGAGTATAACACAATAGCTTTTATTTCCCCGAGTATCTGGAGTCAGAGCAAATCGCTATCAAATGTTGAGCCAACAAAAGGCTTCAGAAGCACGTTTTCCGACCTTACCGTTAAAAGACCTTTTTCCTGGGTTTACTACCCTTGTCATTACTGAGACGTCAATATCGTCCTCTCTCTCGCTTCTCAAGTTTCAATGCGTCGTATTCACACGATTGACATTCAGACTAGGAAGAGACATGAAAACGTATGACTTTTCAAGTGCTCTATTGGAATTTTATCCAACAGATTCGTTCAGAAATGTGTCGAGATTTTTGCGCCGAGTTAAAGCTTTCATACTTTGTACATGAGGAAAATACATGTGATACTTTTGATTAGATAAGAAAACGTTGTTATAAATCTAACATTGTGAAAAAATATTGTGCGCAAAATACTAAAAATATAATGGCAGTCACTGGCATACATTATCATTTAGCCGTTGGGACTGTCAGCAGCATCCGGCGGCGAACAATTGTTCCGGCAGTGATAACAACACGACATACATACAAAACACTGTCCACACCATTCAAGGCATCCCAACTTAATATTACTTTCCAAACAATAAATACAAACATGAGCAAACTGCCGCTAGCTTGTTATAAAAATGAGCGCCAAAAAACATGTTAACCATAAATAAATTTCACTTGAATTAATCGTAGACTCCTTTTACATTTTACTTATTTACCGACTTCGACGAATATGGAACCTTGTTCCGAAAGCATGCGAGACCGGCGCCGTGCATGTCATGTGTACGCATCGAACGTCCAGACACGACTGACCAATAAAGCGTCCGCGACATGCATTCTACATCCCAAATATGCGTACGCGCAGCGCCGGAAGCAGGTGTCACGCACGCCACCTGTTCCCGTCGCGAATACCAAAAAGCATGCTCACTTAAACAGTCAGTTCGAACAATGACCTGTCTGGACAACGGGTACCCCACACAAGGCTAATTGGGACTTATTTCGGAATCAATATAGGCGCAAATGGCTATCGATCGTCATCTGTAATCTGTATAACTGACCTCAACGTGGCATACATACGGTATTGACGAATTTTATGTGTACAGTTAGCCGGTTAGCTTTTGTTGTGGCCGCAGGTCATTGTGGCTAAGTACCGGTCAAGTTGGTTAATGAATATTTGATGGATTGCCGCACCTTAAGTGGTGTTAACATATTCATTAAAATACCTTTAAAGTAAAGGTAAATAATGATGTTGACTTTCAGATGCAATAACAATTTCTAATTTTAATTTATCGTTGATATTACTCAATGGGCTAATTTAGGAATTTTTTTGAAGCAGAAAACGTGCTTGAAGCGTCTAGGTTTCTTTAATTGTACAGTTTACGTTTACTAATGGCCGATTCCTATGATTTACCGAGCGATATTTAAATTAAGACTCTTGTATCTTTACTAGTAATGGAGCAAAGTCGTCATGCATACGACCTTCCCATACGTAAGTAGCTATCACAGGTAAAATCAGCTTACGAGTCTATTTATGTACCCAATTTGGCAATAAAATATGCTACCATTGGTAATAAAAACAGTTTTTGGCCATAGGAACCGGGCATTAAACTGTCAAATTGTTTGACAGCAAAAACAAAACCAAAGATTTTGACAGTTTTAGTAAACGAAAACTCTACAATTAAGGGTCAAAATTCACGTCCGATAGTTGCTTCCGGGAGCCGGATCCGACTATCTAATCGGATTCATGAAATACAGATACGATTCTCGTGTCCGATTTTTTCTGGACGACGACGCCCGGACGATGCTTACGATTCTGACATCCGATCCGATAGTCTGCTCGTACGTGTAATTCATGTTCAAACAAATGTATGACGCGGAGGCCTTCAGATAGTCTGATCAGACTATCGGAACCGACTATCGGAGGCAAGTATCGGACGTGTATTTGGGCTCTAACGGCCGATATTAATAACTGATCTCAATCCAAAATCTTTAGATTGATGTATTTTTTGAAAGATATTCATAAAAATACATCAATGTTTATGTGAGATTTGTGTCTGTAACCCACGATACAAGAGAAATCTTAGTGTGGAGCAAACTATAAAAAAAAAGTAATACTTGCATCAATCCAGACATTTTAGATTGAGATCGGTTATTAATATCGGTGGAAAGAAACTAGTAGAAATACTGCACGTTTCTTGCGTAAAAAAAACCTGAATTAGCCTACAGTTCTGCCGCATTCTAGAACGAAGAGTCAACTCAGGACGCTTGTAAATAATTTAACTAACAGCATAAGAAATTACAAACACTCCACGCTTACATGTGCCTAGAAATCTCAGTTGCCATCCACTTTAATATTTTAATCCAAAAACTTACATAAAAGTTAAGACGAGCCTAGGAACATACCTACTAAGATGCTGCACAAGCTTTTAAGAAAACAGGTCACGAATAGCGTCCAAAAATATGGAACTTAATAAAGTCTGGGAACAGATTTATTCGGGCGGACGCATCCAGTTCCTGACAGAGTGAGTTTACGTGAGAACAACTTTGGAAGTTAGTGAGTGACGTTTAATGTTCAATGTAAGTCTGTTCTGTAGTTGTGTCGAAGTCACGGTGCAGACTTATTAAGTGTCTCAAACTAGGAATTTACTTTAGAGAAGACGTTAACTGATAATTTGTTGTGTTGCGAGACTTTGGCGTTCGTATTTATCATTATAATTAAGGTTAGTTTTATTACTATGCGTAAAAACGTGTAATTGGCTAAAGGTACTATTTCGAACCGAGCTGTCAACTGCAACTGCGGACTGCACGTGCAGCGACTGCATGAAGTCGGCCGCAGCTGCACTACTGGTTTGTATGTATTTATAATGTAATGACTTACGGAGCCGAAACGTGGACACTCACCGTGGGCCTGGTCCACAAATTTAAGGTTGCTCAGCGTGCTATGGAGAGAGCGATGCTCGGGGTTTCTCTGGTGGATAGAATTCGCAATGAAGTCATTCGCCAGAGAACTAAAGTCACCGACATTGCGCGTAGAATTAGCACCCTGAAGTGGAAGTGGGCCGGCCATGTCTGCAGACGAACAGATGGTAGATGGAGCAGACACGTGTTAGAGTGGAGACCGCGTTTGGGTAAACGTAGTGTGGGACGCCCTGCGGCACGATGGACCGACGATTTGAAAAAGGTGGCTGGCAGCGGATGGATGCGGGCTGCCCAAGACCGGGATGGTTGGCGATCTTTGGGGGAGGCCTACGTTCAGCAGTGGACGGCAATAGGCTGATATGATATGATGATGATGATGTATTTATATGAAATGGCTTCCAAGCGCCGCGGCAGCAGCACGTGCAGTCGCCGTCGGCTGCTGCAGCGGCGCTTAGAAGCCAGTTCATATAAATACATACAAACCAGTAGCGCAGCTGCGGCCGTGCAGTCGGCAGTTGTAGTTGGCAGCTCGGTTCGAAATAGTACCTTTACAGTTAAAGCAATCTTATAGGTCGGATTTGACAGCTGTCAAAATACTTGGAGTTATGTCAACACTAGTAATAAATACTCCAGTGCATGGCGTTTACATTCATTGTAATATGCGTGGTCGAACTTTAGATAAATAAAAAGGCGTTTAAAATCAAAGCCATGCAACTTCTGTACACGTTTATTTTGTGCTTTCATGCAACCGTTAAATCTGACATATTACGTTACTCGAACTGTAATGTAACCTATGCTAGTTGTACACTTACACATTTGTGTGGCTGTTGGTTTTCCTATCTACAGGGTGTAAACGAATTCGTGTAATTCCTTCAAACCGCGTGATCTACTGGTGACACAGATGAAACCAAAACGGGTATTTCAGAAAATCAAGTAAAAAAAAATCAAAATAAAATCTCGGTTTTCTATTACTGAGTCATTTTAGAGCCCCGAGTTAACTGACTGCAAAGAGCGATATCGCGTTAGTCGTGCCCGCCAGTCTCGTCGCCATGCTTTCATACATTCATGCGTGGCATCGAAATGTTCAAGAACATATATTCTTTTTTTTTTCAAAAAAATGTTTCTAATTTTTTTACTGAATCCTTATAAGGTGGTTTAGATACGATCATTTACATCAGTCTTTCTCAAAGTGGGCGATAACGCCCCCTTGTGGGCGCTAGAGATCTAGAGGGGGGCGGTAAGGGACCCAGAAAAAATTAGGGGCGTTGAAGTGGTTTAGGGGGGCGATGGCTGATTTTTAATTTCATCTACTTAATATTTTAAAATTCACTGAAATTAAAACTACCTACTACACAACACCGATTATTTAGATCATACTAGCTTTTGCCCGCAGCTTCGCTTGCGTGAAATTTTGAACCCGTTGTGACGATTTTCCATACAAACTTTCATCCCCTATTTAACTCCCTTAGGGGTTGAATTTCGAAAAATCCTACCTTATTCCTTGTCTACATTATAAAGGAAACCTCTGTGCAAAATTTCAGCTTTCTAGGTCCAAGGGTTTGGGCTGGGCGTGCGTTGATGAGTCAGTCAATCAGTCAGTCAGGACTTTTCTTTTTATTTATATAGATTTCTGCCCTGTTACAATCAAACATAAACACTAAAAGTATTTAACATAGCTTTCGTAGGATATGCCGTGAGCAATCAAGTTTTAACAAAAGTTTTTGTTAAATAACGCGATTTGTGCAATCCTGTATCAATCGGCTGGTTCATCGATACTTGTTCTTACGTGCTCAGTACGATTGATTGATTATAATGTTTCGTTTTAATTGCTCTCACTGGTAAAAAGGTCTCGTTTAGAATGTAAGTTTAGACTACAAAGCAGACTAATATAGCACACTATAATTAAATGAAAGTAATGAATGTCAATATGGTTTTCAAGATGTGGTAAAGTAAAAAAAAATGGAGGGCGCTGAAAAATAATTGATATCCAAAGTGGGCGGTAGATGAAATAAGTTTGAGAAACTCTGATTTACATCAAAAGCATGAACAAAAAAATTTTTTTTTTGTTCAAATTAATTCCCGCGCTGTGCTAATCTACAATAGTAGTAGATTACACTTTAAGGAATTACACGAATTCGTTTACACCCTGTATAAATAAATAAATAAATTATAGATGAACTATTGTTTGTAATATTATCTTATCTAACACAGCGACTTGTTCACAATATTCTTTCAAGTATATTTTAGTCAACTGCAGTTTTGAGTTCCAGAACAGGGCAAAAAATATGTTTATTTTTTTACTATTTCATCCCTAATGATAAGGATACACGGCGACACTGACATTCAACACAATGCAGTCGCGACACTGAAACTAAACCAGAGCTAATACGCAACTCAGTGTAACAGCGATGTACACTACGACACTCGGTGTCGACACTCGGTGTCGACACTGAGTGTCGAGTGCAATGTGTCACTGTGTATCCTTACCATAAGGTTTTGGAAATCCAACTATCTATTGTTACTAATTAATTAATTATTGACCAAATATCAAACGCTACTCAATTATCTTCATGTCCGTTACTACATCTCCTGGAGATTTACCGCCATTGTTTATCTATTGTGTCTATAATTACAGTGCTTGAAGTGTTATAAATTTTGCCGTTAATTTCGTGCTGTCACTATTACTTCGCCTAAAACTTACAACGACAGCACGAAACTTAATGGCAACATAAAATTCGGTACACAGCGTTTGAGTATTTGGTCATTATATCTTCTAATTACTCGGTATTTTCCGACTTTATCGCATGCGTAACCAGTAGAAGTAAAAGCAACCAAACAAAGCCGAAATTGTAACAATATTTTAATCAAGTGTTAATACTGGCTCTAATCACGCGATTTGTGATGTACCTACTCTTCATAAAGCATTAATATCGAGCGGTTAATCAGCCTAACTTGTACAAATTAGAGTTAACCACGCAATCCCTCAACCCTCTAATGATTAGGCTCAATGTAAATGCTTTATCATGTTTAACAATCTTGAAAAAAAAACGAATTTTATACTTCCTATTTTAAATATTAAATCACAGCTGAAGTTTGGCAGAAAGACAAGTTTCCTTCCTTGTTTTTAAATCGATGAATTGAGAATTATGACGATTTATCTGTTTGCGGATGAATGGAGGGTGATTTTGTCGGAATGTCTGGAGTACTGCGAGAGGAATGCATCATGAATGAGTGAAAGAATATACTGTCAGAAGCGTTGTAAGAGATTTATGAAAGAGTGTATTAGAATATTATTAGAATATTTGTTCCTTTTTATTTTCTTTCCCATGTATTGTTTTACCATGTATCGTCTTCGATTACTATCTTTAATTATTGTAATTGGTCTAAGACGTTTTAATTAAAGTAAAGAAATAAATAAATATTTTACGAGGAGGTAATGCAAACTTTTTTGTTGATCTCGTCGTTTTTATTCTGTTTCGTTTATGAGTTTAAAGTTCTCTATTGTATTCACAAATTAAGTTTCCAGGGCTTCTCTGTTTAAGAGCTAGCCTAGCAAACTACAACTTGGAGCAAGTTTCTGTTCACACCTTACCTTACTATTCAGGGTGCGTAATAGATACCCAAAGATTCAGAGTAAAGATACTACCTAACTGTAAGGTTAAATTCACAATCATGTTACGTATGAAACGCAGAACTATTAATAAAAGCAGATTTATTCTACCTTTCTAATCAAAAATACCAAAAATAGACCTCACTATTCACGAAACGCAATTCCTGCCTATTTTTCTTGTCTTATTTTACCTTGATACACCCCCGTTCCCAATTAAAACATGCCACCTACATCAAAGACGCGAAAATCAAGCGTCGCCATTGAATTTCTGTACCCTGTTTTCGTGCCCGCTAACGTGGAAACAGACTAACTTACCCCTGGAATTACACCTTCAAAATTGAAAATCCTTTCAAAATTCGAATTTCGTCGTTGATATTGCATAAATTTTAATTACGGTGTATGCTATGTCAAAACACTCTTAATTCAAGTTGAATGGAATTAGGGCCATATTCGGACGGTATCACTGTTGTAAGGCCCGATTATAGCAACGTCGGATAGCGATTATCTGAGATATAAGTTATACGTTTTGACAGGATTTCTATGATACATTAGCAATCAAAATATCTTTATTCTTCAGATAAAACTAATCCGATGTTGGTAAAGTTGGCCCTAAGTAGTAAGTAAGTGCCGACTGCCCGCTTTCGTGCGAAGCCACCACTGCAATAAAACCTCGAAAATGGGATCTCCTTTCAAAAGTCACAGTTAATTAATGGCAATCATAAAGACTGTCTGCTTTATAATTTGTTGCCAATTCGTTGATCGAATTAGTAGTAGTGGTAGTTAATGAATTATACAAGAGTGCACAAATAAATGTCGTCTTGCAGTCTAGCGATCAGATCGTGTGTGGGGCAATGAACTGAAGCCACAGAGTAGTTACAAACGGAGTAAGTGCGGGCATATAGCATAACAGACTGCAGACACACTATGTATCTTTGCGACAATCGCGAATCAGGAATATGTCTAATGACAAATATTACGAGTTTCTATAACTACGAGGGGCTCATCGCTATCGATCTGCAAGAGTGTCTAAACACATTATGCCGACGGTACGCTACCGAAGTTCGGCATGATTACGCCTGCAATGCTATTTGAATTACTGACGACACATTATGCCGAAATTACGTTGCGTTATAGCGTACAGCCGAACTTCGGTCGGGCGTAAGTTCAGCGACAATTCGGCAGCAACGTATTCTGTAGAGCACACATTATACGCGACCGAAGTTCGGTTCGATTGCTGACGAAGATCCGGGGCGGGGAGCAGCGGGAGGCAGGCATGCCCGCGCCCAGCGTGTCCCCCACAAGTTTGCGCAACTGAATTTCCGCCGCGTAAGTTCGGTACTTATGGTGTGTCATATCAACCGAATACGTCGGAACGTAAAATTAGCCACGGAACTTCGGTCGTGTACCTTCGACATATACCCCCTTATTACAAAAGATGGTCTAAGAAAAATCTAGGTTTTAACATAGCCCCGTCTCTTTTTGTTATATGACATAAGAAAGTGATGGATATATTTTAAACCTGGGTTTACCTTAGTCTTAGTTTAAACCATCTTTTGTAATAAGGCCCAGTGTGTTTGGGCACTAAGCTGCGCTTGCCGCGGTTAATCATTGCATGGATGGCAATACCTATCAAGACCCATCCGCGCTTCGGAGAGCAAATTAAACCTTCGATCACGGTTATAATCATAAAAATACCTATCGGATATCGGTATTAGATTGGAAGCAGATTTCAACATCCTTGGGAAAAGACTTTACGGCTGGTGACGTCTTTCTCCAATGACAGTCATTTTTAGCGAGAGTCTTTTGAAGGATACTATACGTATTGATTAGTTCATTTACTCACTTCTCCGTGACAACGGCTAATGACTAACTATAAAATCGCTACTTGTTACTCCCTTTACAGAATTGGATGGACTGGCCGCACTGTCTCGTAATTATTATTGGTTTGATGCTAAAAGCTAAGACGGTTAAAGTTTGAAATGTTTTCAGCAATTAGCTTTCCATTCATTTGAAGCTGGGGCCTAATTCTCCTAAAATAAATTGTTGCCAAACGCAATCGAACCACAACCGTCAATCAGTTTTTGTTTTCGAAAACATTCTTCTTCTTCTTCTCTCGTGTCAGCAAGAGCTGTACAAAAACAGCTCATGCTGTGGTGAAAAGATTAGCCAGTCAGCAAGGTTGGTAGCGAGGCTGACTGCCCAGGGTGCGCCGGACGTACTTAAGTATCGTCACTCGTGGAGGCTCTTTTCGTGCACCCCCGAAAACATTCAAAATGATTGATTTTGTTTTTTGTGTCAAACAATTTGATAGCTTTTGAAATTGAGAACTGTCTGAATGAACGGTTCGGCCTTGGTTCGGTTGTGATTTATCAAGATTTACTTTAGGAGAATTAGGCCCCTGGTCATATTTCTTAAAGAGAACTATAAAACATTGGCTCCGATTCGAGCACCGGCTAAACTAAAAATATTTAAAGTTAAGCATTTATTTTAATTAGACCATTTACAGGCACTTTTGAATTGCAGAAAAAAAAGACGTTACTACCGCGTTCCACAGTTTAGATTCCTATGGAGCAGAACGGGCAATAAACTCCATGGTTACTCTTTTTCATCAAATATTTACAAACAAAGTTACATGGTGAATTATTGCTATCCTTTACTTTCAGATAAAACAAGAAAGTGATGGAAGTATATTAAAGCTGTTAAATAACGTTGAACTAAAAATTCCAAACGGATTTAGACGACACCTCTGCATATCATCATTCAGCCGAAATACGTCCACTGCTGGAGATTGGCCTCCCTCAAAAGAGGGGTTTGCCGTAACCGCCACGCTTGGCAGGCGGGTTGACGATCGCAGTATGATTGTTAAAGTACTCAGAGAACGCTACTGCCCATTCTCTAGCTAGAGAATCCCTTAGTGGCCTTTTACGACACCCATGAGAAGAGATGGGGTAGTGCTATTCTTTAAATCCGGCACTACACGAGACTACCTCTGCATATGCCACATATAAACAGTGCCAGTTCAACAAGTAAACTAGTTTGATAGCTCTAAAACTGTTCTGTCCCTTTCTTATTTTGCCTGTTAGTAAAAGATAGCAATATTTTTAGTCAACAGTATCTGTTCCATTATCTATCTTCGTTTAGTTTTTTCCCACAACTTCAGTTGCATGGTCTTTTTTTTTTAGTCGTTCCCCAAACTTAGATTTCTCTTGTATCGTGGGTGCGTTTACAGACACAAATCTCACAAACAAACGCCCAGACCCGAAACAACCATCTGTAGGCCATACAAATTTTTGTTCCGTGTGGGAATCCAACCCACGACCCGTAGCGCAGAAGCCACTCGCTTAGCCTCTGCACCAAACGTGTCGTCAAATTTTAGTTTTCGGGAGGGAAATTTTCATAGACTTATTATATGAAGTTCCATCAATTTACCTTACCAGTAAAGAACACACGAAAAAGGCGGTAAAAGAAAAAAATATCCATTGGAAAAGGGTGTGCACGGCGTCCCCATAAATTGTTCTACACTATTAACCGGGACGCTTAACCATTGCGGGAAACATAAAACCCGTAAAATTACTGCGAAATAATCAACGACGCCTTAAATTCAGACATTTTACGAGATAAAATCCTACTGGTATTAAATAAATTCCTGCTTGAACGTGCTTTTTTTTACTTTAACTTTCGTGGATGATATTCGTGGTTAAGGATGTAAACGGTTTAACTCACGTGCTTATTTCGCGAAAGCCCGACTATTTTCGGAAACAAAAGAAGAAATTAAAAACCGGCCAAGTGCGAGTCGGACTCGCGGACGATGGGTTCAGTACCATTATCTATAAAAACGGAAAAAAAACACGTTTGTTGTGTTCCCGAGCCCTCTTAAATATTTATTTTATGCTGATTTTTAGTATTTTTTGTTATAGCGGCAACAGAAATACATCATCTGTGAAAATTTCAACTGTCTAACTATCACGGTTCATGAGATACAGCCTGCTGACAGACGGACAGCGGAGTCTTAGTAATAGGGTCCTGTTTTACCCTTTAGGTACGGAACCCTAAAACTGAAAAAAAAACTATTGAAACATTAAAAAAATGTTGATTGAAAAATTTATGGAAACTGAGAATGAATACCATCCTTTTATTCAGAAATAACCTATACTGAAGTACCTACCCCAGTTCAATCTTACAGTTAATCTTCATTCTTGAAAAAACTGTGTAAAAAATCACGCAGTCCACGCTAACAGAGTAGCAAGCAAAGTCTATCAACAACATTTTCCTTTCCGTCTCGAAGAAACTTCTCTACAATTTCTTCCACCCTTCAGATTTTTCTTTAGAATTCTCGTCATGCGACGAGTCGATGTCGTATCGTAGCCCCGAGGGGCTCCCTCCGATAATATAATACATTCCTCTGAGAGGCAAGACTTGAACAATGGCCGTCAATAATGGGAGTGCTCTACACAGTGATAATATCATTACTGAAGACTCGTTTTGTTGATGCAATCAATTGAGAGAGTGATAGGCACGTCAAATATTTTGACGCGGTCTAACAAGCTGAGGTACTAAAAAAAGGATTAATATTATAAAAAGAAAACTACGAGTAAATGATACTGGCAGTTTTTATTGGACGAGGAGAAAATGATCTTTATTTCGTGAGCTGTTTAGTGTTTTCGGTGGCTATTGTACAATAGTTAAAAAAAAACTATTTTCCTATAGGTAGCCTATCTATCTTTAATTATCGATTTGTAAAAAAAACACAAAACACATTATGATGCCGATTGACGTCAGGATATAAAAATCATAATATTAATATATTGTTGGCAACATTGGAAAAATGTGCACCACAGGTTAAAAAGAGCGGCACGCGCATGCGCTCTAGGGGAGTAAGTAAAATAACCGCCATTGAGGAACGTCCGATATTTTTGCTATTTTCCCTTTTTAAGATTAACTTTGTTGTGATAACTTATTTAACTGATTGTGATTCAGTGTCTATGTTTTTAAAAAGTACCTTTAGTTCAAGGTATACAAGAATATATTGATTAGCTACTTATACATTTTGGTACTTATAGTATTGCCACAGATTAATAAATAGTTACTACGTATAATATTTGCCGTGTGTAAAGATAAATAGAAAACACGTTAAAGAAAGCGTTTTTTAGCGAAGATTAAATGCAAAGACACAAATTTTCAAAAAACAAAACGCACTTTATAATTACAATACTGCTGGAACAGCTTGAAATCGTGACAAAAACATATCAAACTCCTTTTACATCAGCATTTAAGTCCTAACACTTTTACAGCAGAAAATATGGCGTCTCGTTTTAATTGTTCTACGTCCACGTGTGTGAAAGAGATAGCGACATTTATTCACAGTCAAACGATGTTGAAGAAGACATTTGTGGGCACCGCATAAAAACTTACGATGTCATTGTTTTTATGGCTATGTAGAATGCCATTGACTCCATGGAACACGAAATATCCTAGTCTATAATACGAGCCTAGTTCAAATGGAAATGGCTTTTGGAAAGGTTATTAAACAAGTTTTGATTGATCAAAAGTAAAGACCGTAAATAATAATGATTTTAGAATTCTTAAGAGGAAGTTAGGATAAATATTCTAATGGTCTGGCTCAATCTTATTTGAGCAAACTCTAATTTGCACAAGTATGTATTTACGTTAAGACGGCAAAAAGTTTGCGCAAACGATATTGTTATAAAGGACAATACGTTTGCGCTAATGTTTGCACATGCAAGTCGATATCAATCTCGTCTCTTATGCAGTTTCGTTTAGGCTAGAAACACACCACTATATCCATCCCCGCGAGTGTCGTTAGCGGCTACAATGAGATCAGAAACATAGGAACTGCATTTATTTGCATAGGTAGGTACTAAGAACAAATTTGGGATTGGTAGTTTAATTCATATGTATACTAGCAACATTATAGTGCACTAATAAAAAATAAAAAAGACTACATTTTCAAAATAGAAAAATGTATTTCAAATATAGCATCATTACGACAACTGTTAAGTACTTTGATATTTTATTAATTTTATACCAACAAGGTTAGTCGGAAAGGGGGTACTAATCCGCAGACCACTTACAGTAGGTATCACTAATACTGTTTTAAAACAAGTGTTTAAATTTCAAAATTCAATCATTTTTATTTCCTTGCAAAATTATACACATCTTAGTTTTTTCAAAAATTCTTATGCCTTCTTTAATTGCGAAATCAGAAAATGGAGCGTCTATTCCGGAATCTCAAATATGACCTAAAATGTATACACAGGCGCTCATAGGCTGAATTTTCATAATCATAGAAAGATTTTAGCGTATTTTTATAAAACTTTTGAACAGTTATTTCTCTTAAGGCGCTTCCCCCACCGAAAGTGGCGCCACTTCAGAAAAAAAGCATTATTTCTGTCAACACACAACATATTGAAATTTCGTACGTACAAAATTTTAGTCAAGTGTTGTAGAAATTTTCGAACACCAAATACAAACACTAGAGCTGGATTCGAAGTTTTTGCGAAAAGTACCAAAAACGGCCGTTTTAGCATTAATTACTAAAACTTCTAACCTAGGAAAGTGTTGTTTTTTGGTATACCAAAATTTCTACATCACTTGACTTAAATGTTGTACGTACGAAATTTCAATATATTGTGTGTTGACAGAAATATAGATTTTTTTCTGAAGTGGCGCCACTTTCGGTGGGGGAAGCGCCTTAAACTATTGACGTTTGGGGAAAGTTGTAGAATAAAAGTTATTCATTATAGGTACTTTTACACCCTTTCGGATTAGTACCTTCTTCCCGAGTAACTTTGTTTATGCTTTAGTTTTGAATTTATAGTGCTATATATCTAATACCTCGCCTACCACGCCCAACGCTTATAGCCACATCCGCCATATTATTGTTATCTGTTACAGCGGTCTTTTGGGAAAAACCCATACTCAGTAGAGGATATTTATTACCTAGGACTGATAAATACACTGAACAGGATGATGAGTCATTTTGCCTAACAAATTCCGTTATGTCTAAAAGCCGAAGCGTGACTGCAACTTCTAATCAATTAGAACTAGGTGAAGCCTGCTAGAGCTATGCAAAACATATCTAACTTTAGTGCAGATCCGACTTGGCTTGTGGAAATGAGATCCAGATATTCTAGGTACTTACAAAATTGTTGCTAAACTTGGCAACAATTTGGCAACGTGTGGTTTTTATTGTCAAAACTGGAGGACCGGATATACATGACTAATAACAACCACACATGTCATTAGATAGGTAAGGTACCTATTGTAATATAGTGCAACAACTACTACGGCCGCTCATTTCAAATCGCTGTGTGATAAAAGTTATGGCGATGGTAGGCATCGTCCTTTCAGGGGTTCTGCAGACAATTTATTAATGTGATTTTGGATGACGGTATAAAATTATAAGCCTGTTTACTCAATCTACTTGCTTTTTAGTATCTAAAAATATAGAAGAAAGAATAACCTAACCTACGAAACATTAACATAACTTTTTTCACACAGCGTTTTGAAATGAGCCGCCATAGTAGTTATTGCAGTACATTGAAATACCTATCTAATGACATACCTATGTGTGGTTGTTATTGGTTCCTAGACCAGCTTCCATATATTTTTTTCGATTCTCCTTTGACAAGTTTTTGTAAACGAAATCTGTCTGAACGAACGGTTCGGCTTGGGTTCGGTTACAATGGATCAACGTTTCTGTTAGTAGAATCTCTCCTCTGGTCTTTAAACTATGTGGACATGACACCAGGAAATCAGGAGTCTCTATCAACAAATAAAACGTGGTAGTAATACATGTTAGGACATGCTTGGATACACTTGGGTATAAAAAACAGCTTGATCTAGCGTGTAGCCATGATTCAACTTTTCACCAAAACAACTAAATCGAAGATATAACAAGGTATAAATGTATACTTTGGAAGCCAGCTGATACAAGTGTAATTTTTGGTAAATTGGGTTACAGAGCTAAAATACTTAGTTATACAGGGTGTAAACTAATTCGTATAATTCCTTCAAACCGTACGATCTACTGGTGACATTGATTGACACTGCATAGGTTTTTTTCAGAATGAACAAAAAAAAGTTTTCAAAAAATGAACCATGGTATTGTGAATCTGAGCAATTTTAGCGTCCCAAGTTAACTGAATGCGTGAAGTTATATCACGCTAGTCTAGCCCGTCAGCTCTGTCGCTGTGCCTTCATTAATTTATGCATGGCATCGAAACTTTCTATTACATAAAAAATTGTTTGGGAAAAAAAAGTTTATTTTTATTTATAATCAATCTAAATTCTGTGCGGGGTTAATCTATACCATTAATAGATCATGTGATTTTAAGGAATTACACGAATTCGTTAACACCCTGTAGAGTCAATGTCACCAAAAATGTTACTTGGATCAATTGGCTTCTAAGGTACCCAAATACATTATAGTTCAGTTTTCAAAAGAGCAGTGCCCTATTGCGTCCGAAGAAAGGTGTGAATAAACTAAACAGCTGTCAAAACACGTACCTAATTAAAATTCAATTCATTCATATATAATTAGTGAGCATTCCGAGTCTTGTCATACCTTTCCACTTGGACTGATTAAGGTATCAGGTAACAGTATTTCGTGGCCCTTCGGCAGCTAATAAGTTGACTTTGAATTAAGCATTTGAAAGGTTATTCAAAATCTAACGTCAATGTATTTGGGAGAGGTCACTGGCCGGTTACTAGGATTTACCTGGATTTACCGATGGCTACCCGGTGCAATTCGGCCGAAACGTCGGGATAAAATGTATTTTGTGCCTCTTGAGGACTTGTCACACTGGATGCGTTCTGCGTCCTCCGGTCCGATCAAATCGAACGCAGCCCGCATCCTATATGAACTTCATGGTCAGAGCAACCGGTTAGCGATCCGGGCACGGTCAGCGATCTGACGGGCAGGGCAAACAGCGGCCATTTTATATTTGATTGCGTGTCTCCCGCCGCCCGCTGCCCGCCTGCCCGCAACCGGGCAGCCCGTCCGCTACCGTCCGACCACGACCGCCTGACCGGTGCGTTCCCTACGTTCTTTGCTTGTGCTCGCATAGTCAGATCGTAATTACATAAAATATATATAAAACGCAAATGATGTTCACAAAGGATGCGGGCTGCGTTCGATTTGACCGGACCGTAGGACGCATCCTGTGTGACAAGTCTTTTAAAGTTTTTTACGCGAGTAGACCCGATCTATACTTTTATAATTACCGATGGTTATTGGTTAAAATTAAAATTAGTATGTTTACCAAAAATAAAGTAGTCTTCATAGTTTTGCATAGAAGTCCTAAACGTTACTAGCTATTATTATAAAAAGAGGTAGATACGTTAGTAGCGCGCCGAAAATGAAGCGTACAAAAGGTGCCAATTATCTTCGAATTCGCTCGAAGGCGCCAATTCGCTCTCGAACAAGCCAACAATACGTACGTACGTTTAAGGGTTCAAAATGCCGTGCCATTTTGTGAGCGTATAACGTATATCTACTAAAGGTATTATATTTATGTGGCAGGAATCAGTCAATTTAGGTTTCAGTCGCCCAAAGGTACGTAAATGTGCTTTACCTGAACTTTATCTCATCGTAGCAATTCTCTTCCCATTCTGGCTTGCAATCCACTATATGTCTTAGAACGTCCAACAAGTTGCACAAATTCATAGTTTTAAATAGTATTACAATGTAAAAGGTAACACAAATTCAACAATTTACGTAAAACAATCACATGTTTGTTATTTTGATGAACTATTCTTAGTTGCATTATAATCTGTGGTTTGACTGTGACTGACTCTGTCACGTAAGTAAGGAAACTGCTGTAGCTGTATTTTATTGTTATTTAAATTAAATTCAATATATCCTCCAACAAGGTCTTCAGGAAAAATGTATCAATAGGTAAAAAATTTAAAAACACTCCTGCTATGTGTATTGTTGTCCTCATAGGTAGTATTTCAGTTTAAGTCCGGTTGCACATTAACAGAAATTTCTGTCAGAAATTTTCTGACGGGTGCACAAAGACCCTATACGCATACATTTTGTACTAGAGCTAACAGGCTGCCAGATCCGGCAAATTCTGATAGTATGCGGGGTCTAAAAATATATGAGCAGAGTCGCACTCCAGAAATTTTCTGACAGAAATTTCTGATAATGTTTGACCGTGCTAAACTATAAATATCTTTATGTACTAAAAAAATATTGCGCTGTTCAAAAGCCTACTTTTCATGGTTAAAAAAGCCTACTTTTCAAAATGAATATGAAACAAAATAATAAGCAACTAATTCTCTATTTATCTTTAATCCCGGGACTGCCGCAACTAACGTTAATGAATATTGCACAAACTGTGTCGGTCGCTTGCCCCGCAGTACTAGGAGGAAACGACATGGAAAATACTCGTGTGTGCACGTTACGAGTCATACAGAGTTTTACACAGATAATTTAGTTCATTCGCTTGCCTCATCTGCAGTTATTTTAATAGCTCATCAAGGACAGAAATATGTTCTCGTAAAGTTTGTTTTTACATTATGAATTTTTCATGTAAAGGTAGTAGAAGTGAAAATTAGGAAGCACCCTATTCTAGAATGATTGAAAAGACTCTCTGGCAGATTCATTCATTCATTCATATAATGTACTTCTTCTTCTTGTTCCTTTGCCTTGTCCCATTATCTGGGGTCGGCTTTCCTTCTCTGCCTTCTCTGTTTATGTCAATCCAGAGCGGTTGCGGTGTCTATGTACGGGAAGTGAAATCACTACATTACGCTAAGAAATCAGGGGTAAAGAGCCTCCACGAGTGACGATACTCAAGTACGTACGGCGCACCCTGAGCAGTCAGCACCGCTACCAACCTTGCTGACTGGCTAATCTTTTCACCACGGGATGTGCTATTCCTTTACAGCTCGTACTGACACGAGAGAAGAAGACTCACGAATTCTGCTTTTGTTAAGTGAAGAATTAAAATTGCCATATACTTGCCTGTCAAGGAGTGATAGATCGTAGTAATAAGCATGGAAGGTTACTAGAAGCAACGGGAATCCTTGCAAAAGCGCTAAGTGGAATTCAAACAACGCCGAAACATCTCCAAAGTATTCGAAAGAAAGAAAACTTTTATACCGAAACAAATAACTGAACATTATACAACTGAAAAGTAATAGCTTCTTATTCTTATACCTCCAACAATAACTTATTATTTAAAAGTTTCTCGGGAGCTAAACGGTGAGGTCCGGAAGGAACTGACCCAATAAATAGTGGTTACGATGTTAGGGAAGAAAAACGAATAACAATAACATCAACCACCTTTTCTCATCTCAGCAAAGGAATATAAATGTTAAAGGTAATAGAAGGTAAAATAATAATGGTTTGTATTGCTTAAATAATGATCTGGGATTGGAGTTTCGGTTTTATGGAAGTGAAATCGATACAATGGTATTAGTTATTTGAAATCCAGCAGAATTTGTGAGAGTTCTAGAGGTTATTATATTATTTGTAGGACTTCCAAAAATTTCATCTGCTGCCATTGATGTTTCTACATATGGTCCACGGGCACAGTAGATATCGCCGGGTTAATTCAAAAACCAACTGTCTTATCTAAGATAGTATATGAAATTTTAGGACAAAAACTTTCAAAACGCCATTACTCGAAATCATAATTTGGGCAGTTACAATACGACCGACGTATCTTAGCGAGTCTAAAGTTAGTTGTTTGGCTGCGCAATGAATCTTTTAGAAACGAAATTGTCTACTGCGCAGCTAATCAGCTAACTTCAGACTCGCCAAGATACGTCGGCCATATTGTAGTTGGTTTTTGAATTAACCCGGCGATACATAAGCTAAAGCAGTACCTCAACTTACTATAATCGAACTGACAGACTGACACCCTCACACAGACACGCACTGTATACTGAATATAATTCACTCTTTGTATGTGACTGTATTCCGATGATCCCTTAAAAGTCTTGTTGCAGTGCGTGTCTGTGGGATTGTGTCAATTCGGAGGTAAGAGTTAAGAGTAGGTAGTTGAAGTACTGCTTTAATTTATACGAGATGTAATTTAAGTAACGCACAACTTCTTATGGAGTCACTGTCCCTACTCATAATTATGAACAACTTTTACTACGGGACCAAATATGAAATCGCGAAAAAAAAATCTGCTGTTCCCTACATTTTGACGAGTTATGCGAACATAAATGTAGGGAACAGCTGTTTTTTTTTTCGCGATTTCAGGTTTGGTCCCATAGTAAAAGTTGTTTATAATGATGAGTACAGTGACCCCTTAGGAGGTTATGCGTTATTTAAGTTACACCTTATATACACTGTGCCTCGGGTTAGCGCTCAAAAATGATCGAACCTTCGTATGATTGTAAGCTAAATTAGGCATTGTGATGACGACATAGAATATAAATAAGTTTGTTGGTATTTCTAAACTTATTTACGGTGTGGCTTACCGCTCTGGTAGTGTATGTAAATTCAGGACATTTTTGTAGAACCCCCTTTGGTCCATGTGTTTCTACGTTAATGTCTCCCTCAGAGTAATTTGAGCAAATGATCGATTCAATAAACAATTAGTTAACTATTACAGTTTACATCTTGGCTGTGGGCTCTATCAAAACCCTAGAAACTATCAAATTTTAATTCAAAATGTTTAAAGCTGACTACTACTGACTTTCACCAAGATTTAATGTGGAAATATTTGTACTCGTTGAGAGCTGTTTTGCGAAGAAACGTGTAGCGACGTAAATAAAAACGCAATATGATCAAGAAAATTTAATATGTTGGAAGCTTCTCGCAACACGCCGCCGCTGCTCGGGGCGATTAGAGCTACAATTGCTTTCATATTTGTGGTGGCAGGCTAGTTACTAGTAGATAATAAGTGAGTACAGTTCTAGCAACAGAGTTGCTATTGCTACACATAGAGCAAATTTGAGCTCCCTAGCTTTGTGGTGGACAGTATTATTTGCTATATATGATTAGTTACAGTTTACTCACGTGCATTTTTCGGGATTGCCCGACTAGTTTCGGACCCAGCCGAAGCCCTTAATCATGAGCTGAACACGCGGCGAGGTCGCGAGTTGAATTAGCGCTAATCTAGTTGGAACTAGTCGGGCAATCCCGAAAAATGCACGTGAGTAAACCGTACCAAATCATAAATATGAATGTGTCTCACGAATGTTGTACCACAAAAAAGTATTATTTGCTGTTGTATTGTAAACTAATCAGGATTCTGTTTCTCTCACAGCACCGAATAGTCAAATAATGAATATTATAACCTCTTTGGCTAAATAAAATATCATTAGAATCTGGTTTGTAGTAGCAGAGTTGTATGATTGCACTTTCAATATAGTTTATCTTAAAGTCGACTGCATACTGTAGGCACAGCTGTCACCCATACCCTTTGGACAGCTGCTGCGAAAGTTTGACACATGAAAATTTAATTTAAAGCTAACACAAAGTTGTTGAATTAAAAATAACATCAAAAAACTTGTACAGAGATATGAAGTGTACGATATTACAAAATGAAACCTGCATTTTAAAAGTGGAGTAGCAATGAGTAAATGTAACAGAGACTTCCTTCGTGAAGTCTACACAAAATATGAAGCAGATTTACTGAAAAGCGAGCTAGAATATAGACTGCGATACGGCACGTTTGCCACGAAAAATATGGGCTTAATCCGGCAGAAGACTGCATGCTACGAACGCAGAGTTATGGGAAATTTATGAAGCTTAGTTTGCAAACTGGCATGTTAGAAACGCGTCTTCGCATTATCTAGTGGAAAGCAAGGGATTTAGAAGATATTAATGAGATCAAGACAAAGGAGTCTAGAGTCAAAAAGGAACAAGGTAGAGGGCTAAGAATCTTCTAAAATCAGGATTATGGTTCAGCAATATACATTAATCTCCCAAGTTATGCTCTATTAAACAACAGCTAGTATAAAGTTATCGGGAACATTACACAGGAAATACCCAATTGATATGATTTAATTTTATGAGGGCTTGTAGACAAAAATAAAAGCATCTTTAAAATAAATTGTAAACACTGCCAGAATCACCATAAATCGTAACCTTTCCTGCACAAACTTAATAGAGGAAGCTTGGGGTCAATGTTATAGTAAGTTATCTGTTTATCTATTTACTGTTAGACAGACATTTCCAAAAAATTGTGGACGTAGTTTTCACGCTTGGTAACATAATAACTGGCCAGCGCCAGCCAATCATAAATCAAATGAAAGAATGGCGTTCGAAAAATAAAAGTGTTCCTTTTTCAAACCAATATCATGCTTTACAACCATGCAAAACTGCAAACAACCCTCATTTTGCCATCGAGCAGCCATTAATTGAACAGTGCGAAACAAACATTGGTTGAAACATTTTTCATTCACAGTGTACGTGGATGACCAATGAAAAGTTGGCCGACCACTCGGCCAACAATGCAAACAAGCCGCATTAATTTACGCTGAGCCGAAGTGCTATTGTTGGCACTAATTGGTGCTTTCATCAAGTGCTAGTTGGCTTGTTCAATTTGTTTATTACATATTTTGAGAAATATTATGATCTAAGATAACCTTTCATGGCGATGGGTGTTGTAGATCTTGTTCCGAATTTTCGTGCTAAAATGTACACAATCATGTCGATATATTTTCGATCTATCAGACAGAGAGATCAAACTATGCAGAATGTTAAAAAAATAACTCTAAGAATTTTGTGGGGTTACTCGGTATTGGAAATTTAATAATTTTCGTAGAACAACTTTTCGAAACTCGCGTTTTTTTTTTACTTTCCTAAGAATATAAAATTATTTTTTGATATGTATGGAAAGTAATTTTTTAACACCCTGTTTTGTGGCCGAAGCTACACAATATACTCTTAAAGCATGCTTAGTGTAAGCATGCTCGTCGTTTACAGCTGTTTAGAAGCCTTGTTGCGGAACATGCTTACATAGTAGGTACCATGTGTAATTCATCTAAGATCAAGTCTGAAGAAAACACCATAAACACGCTCACAAAAAAACAAATTAACTACGTCGAAGACAGAAAACAAATTCCATTTAAAATGTGATACCATTACGCAAACAAATAATGAAATCAAGCAGAGATTTCATTAGGACGCAGTGGAGTCCCAACGCGGCATAATCGGTAGACTGCCGGAGCACAATGGTAGCAATTTGCCGTAATTACTACAGTGGAGACCGCGCTTAACTTACCTGAGCGAACCATAGACGAAAGACGAACGATGGAAGTAATTCACTATGAAAAGAAAACTTTCTCTGGGGAGCAGATTGCTCGGTTTGCAAATATTTTTTATCATTTCATGAGCTTCATTGCTTTATTTATTTACATACAATTTTGATCTGGGGGCGAATTCGACTTACAAAAATGTTGCAAAACGCAAATGAACCACAACTGTCAGTCACTTTTCGTTTACGAAATCTGTCAAAATGATTGGTTTTCGTCAGTG
Organism: Amphipyra tragopoginis; assembly: GCA_905220435.1. NCBI lineage: Eukaryota > Metazoa > Arthropoda > Insecta > Lepidoptera > Noctuidae > Amphipyra > Amphipyra tragopoginis. The sequence continues at coordinate 13,258,975 of HG992011.1, forward strand.
AAGTTCTAACAGTGTGAGTGTGGAAGTCAAAAATGGCTACTATACAAGAGAGTGAAAAAACTATTTAAAACGAGCGTAACCTACGCTGAACGCCATATTGTTTTCAATTATCATTACAAATGAACTCTTTGATGATTTAATAACCTTTGAAAATCCTAATAATCTTTTTCATATCAAGTAATATTGTGGCTTTCGCAGTGTTGTCTGTTTTTATCACAAAATGACTCACGCACTGTTAGAACTTCACTGACGTTTTGTTGTTTGTGTCAAACAATATGACAGCTATTGGAATTGAAAACTGTCTGAATGACTTGGTTCGATTGAGATTTATCAAGATTTATTTTAGGAGAATTGAGCCTCTGGAATATTTGCTTAATTTTAGACGTCTTTACATTTATCAAAAAGAGTTGTTTATTGACGAAGTTTGAAACTCCTTTTAAAGTAATAAAAGCTATAAAAGATAAAGGATTTTCTCGAATGCTCGAGACGTTTTGTTCGTGTTCTTAACTCGATTTGAAGTAGAGAATCGTTTGAGTTCCTTCTTAAATTCATTTCCTGGATGACTCGGTAAAGCGGCGTCTCGACTCGATGGATCGAATGCCAACCATGCCGAGCTGGTCCCGTGTACCCAACGACCAAAAAGTAAAACAAAACTTTGTAATAGGTTTAGTGAACTCTGTTTTAGATGTGTACTAACATTTCAGAGTTTAGATCGAACGGTGATTCTATACAAGGTGTAAACGAATTCGTGTAATTCCGTCAAACCACGTGATCTACTGGTGAAACAGATTAACCCTAAATGGGATTTTTTTGAAAATCAACTAAAAAAAATCAAAATAAAATCTTGGTTTTCTATTACTGAGTCATTTTTACAGCCATGAGTTATCTGACTGCAAACAGCTATATCGCGCTAGTCGTTCCCGCCAGCAGTGTCGCCGTGCTTTCATTAATTTATGCGTGGCATCGAAATGTTCACTCAAATAAAATATTAATATTTTTTGCAAAAAAAAAATCTTCATTTTTTATTCAATTCTTATAAGGTGGTTTAGATACGATAGATAAAAAAGCAATGTGAATTTTTTTTGTCTATTTTTAATCAAGCTAAATCCCGTGCTGGGCCAATCTACACCAGTAGTAGATCATGTGGTTTTCAGGAATTACACGAATTCGTTTACAGCCTGTATAGTGTTAATGTGATTATTTACTTTTCAGACAAAAAATATAACATAACATCACGCCTGTATTCCGAGAAGGATTCAGCAGGGGTGTGTATAGTACACCCTCATTACGCCGTTATATTTAAGTTCCATGTAATAGGGGGCGAGCCTATTGCCATCAACCGAGCACAAATCCAAACTCCGGGGTGCTACTGAGAAATTCCAAACCGTCAGTGAAGTTTTAACACTGCGTAAGTCATTTTGTAACAAAAACAGACAACACTCGGAAAGCCACAATTTTACTTGAAATGAAAAAGATTATTAGGATTTTCAAAGATTTAAATCATCAAAGAGTTCATTTGTAATGATAATTAAAAACAATATTGCGTTCAGCGTAGGTTACGCTCGTTTTAAATAGTTTTTTCACTCTCTTGTATAGTAGCCATTTTTGACTTCCGCACTGTTAGAACTTCAATGACGAAACGGAAAAACCCATTAACACTCCCCGACCTGGGGATCGGAGCCAGGACCTTACGATCAGAAGTAGCGCTTGCGAGGCCTATGTCCAGCAGTGGACGTCTTGCGGCTGAATGATGATGATGATGAAATGACATCACAAAATAATAATACATGGTTGTATCCGCAAAGTAAAGTTAGATTTTAATTAATAACCATGTTAGGTATTATAGGCTGAACATGTAAATAACATGTACCTATATAAATAGCAATTAGTGTTCGCTGCAATTAGCAAACAATCCTTTGGCAACATTGATATTAATAACAAACTAACCTTTAATTAGAGCATTATATGCTGTCCACACTTCCTCTAAATTACCTAAACATCGGATAAACCTGCTTTAGAACTCGAAACCTTAATTTCATTCTACATAATTCAGTTTCAATTACGACTAAAATTAATTTACGATCTTTTTAATATTTATTGTCATTCAAGAACTAACTTAGATGACGTTGTCTTAAACTCGTTATTTCTGTAAATTGCAATAATTATGTAGTTCTATTTTCATAATAACGTCTTCCACACGTGATCTCCAGTACAATAATACCTATGATAGCATATAGGAAAACAATGATTAATAAAGCTACCTCCTGGCAGACGCCATTTCTCTCTATTAGGTTCGGCACGTGCCTGACCACGGTTGTGATTCAACGACCTGGGTAAAGGTGCATCAGATAGCAATGTAACATATCAGTCCAAAGGTGTCGAGACCAAAGATTTTCATTCATGTAAACTTTGAACAGGGGGTCTACTCCCTAAGCACGAAGTCCGTGGTTTCGGCCTTAGTTACGAGCGTTTCCTACTCCCTATCACCTACGGACATACGATTATTTCGGAGCCCGAACTAAGAATGAATGACAACACGATTTGACAGCTGTCCCTACTACCGATGTGTTTTTGCCCGTCCGAAAAGTTGAACTTGACACTTGTTTTGTTCACTCCTACGTTTCGGGCTACTTTCGGACGGGCGACTAAATTCGTTGACGGACTTAGGGAGTAGGCCCCCAGGAACTAATGTACGAACATCCAGTACAAGATGATTTGGGAGTCATTCTCATGGAGGACGGAATAGACACTTCAGGATTTCTTTGGACGTACTATTATTGTACAATTCCATTGAAACTTGAAATTGGTCTTAGGATAGAAAATTGTTGAGAACAATCACTATCACTACATAGTATAAAACAACGTCGCTTCCCGCTGTCTGTCTGTCCCTATGTATACTTAGATCTTTAAAACTACGCAACGGATTTTGATGCGGTTTCTTTTAATAGATAAAGTGATTCAAGAGGAAGGTTTTAAGCTGTAACACGTACACGTGCGAAGCCGGGGCGGGTCACTAGTATATCATCATGCTAAGTCATGCGATAATGCATTAGAATAACGTGAGACGTAGAATTACAGCATTACGTAGTTACGTCTGGAAGCACCGTAACGCCGTCTCCGGTTTGCGCTGACCGTACTGGCACTTGGCAGACCGTGGCTTCGGAATTGGTGAACGTGTTCTGCAATTTCGCTCAAGTCGGTAAAAATAGAGGGAATCAGATTTACATACGTAATAGAGGGAATTGTTAGCACTACCAGTAGTTTCTTGTTTGCGAGTTAATGATTAGTGGTGTTCTTTGTTTGCTTTTGAATTAGAGGTACATTATGCCAATTACGAGCGGCTCCAATGAGATGTTTTTGTAATATGGTATGTAGACTTTAAGTGTAGGGTAGTTTATCCAACAGTGGACAGTGGAAGATGATAAGATCTGAACTGTATAACAATTGCAACATCGCGTTTTTTTTTTCTCTCAACGGAATTTTTCTGTGGATCTCTATACGACATTATCTTTAACAGAAATTGTTGATCCAATTAATAATGATAACTATACACTTTACTAAGTATGTTCCGAGATTGTGGAAGCAAAATTTTTAAATAAGTACTTATCTTAATTAAAAATCCAAAAATAAATATATTTTCGACAGCAGAGCGTCACAACTTTTTTTTTTTCAAGTTTTATTGTATGTTGTTTTTCCTCTTTCGACTCTCTTTTCTCAAACCGTAACAATATTGAATGTAACGCATCGGGATCAGACCAGACGTGCACCCGACTAGGTAACCAGCCTTTATCTGAAATAACATTGCAAAGTCTAGCACTTTTGTCGAGGAAACCTTGTAATAAACGCTCCCTTTGATAGAAACAATGGAAATATCTTGCAGTTTTTCTATTATCATAATCACAGTTGACAGCCTTTTTGTGCCCTTTTCTGAGTAATTGCCAATGAAAGGATTCTGTTTGGCGTTGAGAACTTAGTTTTATACTAGAAATGATTACTTTGGACGGCGAGAACAAAATTGTGCGGACATAATATTGCCAATAGCACTTTACTCTAGATTGATTCTATAGACATGTTTCAAATACTACATCGTTTGATATTTCTCCTGTGGGAATATCATGAATATATGGAGTAGCGCTACAGCCAGCATTGAGCAGCTGATTAGCATTCTTTTTTTATTACTATCGTTATTCTCAAGATATCTTTATTCTTACAGTCTTCTTCTCTCGTGTCAGCACGAGCTATACGAAAATAGCTCAATACTGTGGTGAAAAGATTAGCCCGGCAGTAAGGTTGGTAGCGGTGCTGACTGCCCAGGGTGCGCCGGACGTACTTAAGTATCGTCACTCGTGGAGGCTCTTTTCATGCACCCCCATTTTGCATTTTCTTACACAGTGATTTTCTTCGGAATGTGTTTTGATGACTAACTATGCATAGTTAGTCATCATCAGTTTACCTTTTGTAAATGTGAGAATTTTATAGACTTGCTAGATGCATGGAATCTTATTTAATTTGTGACCATATTTTTCACAAACTTTTTTTTGTGTTATTCCTCAGCTTAAGTCTACATTGCTCTCTCATAACTATTCTAAATCATAACTGTACCTACTTACACAAATAGCTGTTAAAATATGGATTTTAAAAGAATAACCACCAGCCGAAACTGATTTATATCCATTTTGTAACACAAAATCAGCGTTGGAAAGCTGTCATGCAATAATTGCCCGTCGCGAAAACGTCCGGTACCGTTAACAAACTCTCATAGACTGTCATACAACACTAATGTAAATCAAAACCGTCCGCAAAGGAGGAGTAGCCACGATGCATACGGCGGCGCGGCGCAGGCGTGCCGTTGGGCCGCCGTGTCCGTCAACAAACTTCTATAGTAGTCCATACAACACTGATGACCGTGCACGTACACGACTAATTTACCGTAGGTTTTTACGGCGAAAAAACGTGTGTGAACAAGAGGCCTAATGGTTTATGTGAAATCAAAAGGTTTGATTTTGAGCCAAAATAAATACGGTAACATTTTTAAACGTAATTTTCACCGCCACCAGAATTCCCGAATCACAGTTCAAAAGTCGATTTATTGACCAAAACAGACCCAATCACTTGGGACCCTGCACACCCTCGTCACGTTATCAGACGTGGTATCTTAAAAGGTTGAACTACCGCCATGTTTACCGATCGCTTTTAACATTTATTGAAACTGCTACCTTTCAATAAAAAGGCACTTCTACGCTCTGCGCTGTTTACTAATGAAAAGGATCAAAGGTATCTAAATGCAAAACCATTTGGTTATTTAATTAAAAAGTTTTCTTTTCTTTAAAAGTATGAAAACATCGACATCGTAAAACTAGACAGCTGCAACGTGCAGAGGCAAAGGCATTTCAATATGCATCCAAAATATAAGGCGTTGAAAAATTCATCTACGAAAAGCATCTTTTACTTTCCACTTTGAGATGTCGAATTTCGCGAAACTCCTTGCATATTTCACTGCAGAATACATTAAACTTGTTAGAATATGTGGGTATAATAAGACCAGATGTTCCAAAGTCGAAGGTACGTGGGAATGGAGAGCTGCACAATTGGTACAGATGGTATCTGCCTGAAGGCCAGCCAATAGCTAGATTTACTTACAGCCATAATACCGTTATTTCGCTCGTTAGTAAGTTTCTAGCACTGCACGATTATCAATGTGGACAGATATTAAAGGACGATAGACCTTTCCTGGAAAATCGCTTTTATACGATAGCGCAGTTTAACTCCGAACAGTAGTGAAAGTAGGACGCTAAAGGGCAATTTTGCAAGCGACAGGATAATTAGCAAATTACAGACACCGGACGTGAACACGAATGCTCATTACGACTATAGAATTAGTGGCAGGAAACAGTAGCAGTTCCACGAAAGCTTTGTCACGGCGGAAACGAACTTAATTCTCACCTGCAAAAGACAAAAATGGCGGCGTTATCCCAGAAATGTTTTAATATTGTAAGTGCCACAATTACGTGGCCATTCAGATGTTTAAGATGAACATCAACAACAAAAAACCACAGCGTTGACGGAGGAAACAAGCTATTTGCTAAATGAACTTAAAATTCCGGGATATTTCGCCGACATACTTTCAAGCAGACATTGTAACTAAAAACGAAATTGCATATTCAATAGAACATATTGAGCATGGCTGTCGGTCACGCCTGCACAACGAAAGCGTGCCGCTCTATCCAATTCGATGACTGTTCACATGCAAATTCGTGCTGGCAATAGATACAGATACGAAAGGTCAAAGGGGATCGGCAAACGACAAATACCAATATTATCAAGACAACCTTTGTAGCCAGCTTATCTACGGTGACAGAACTGATTTGCCGATAGCTGAGAGTTTAACGATTCGTAAGCGGCCGAATGCCGAGAGTTTATCCGAGCAAGTTTACTAGGTAGCAAGTATAATTATAATTTAACGTTTTGATCATTGAACTGAATGGCGACTGAGCCGAGAAGTGGAACGGACACGACCAATTTATCAGTAGATTTTTTATTGCGATAATAATGCAAAATTGTGTGTTTGTTTTCAAAGTTTCACTCAGCAACAGATGACAAGAAAGTTTCTGTTAAAATTTTACACGGAAAAATTCTTTAGACAACTTTTTACCTTGTTCTCCTAACACACCGCGAAACCCTGTGGATTACAAGTGCGATCAAACTTTTATCTACAAAAGAACTTCGCAAACTATTCAGCAGAAAGCTTCAACATGCTGTATATTTTTAAATACTACCCGCGTTTTATTTCACGTAGATCTGGGAAGAAATGCCAAACATAGGATTGAGTTAAAATGTAGAAGATCATCGTGAAAAAATGCGTTTGTTCTAGAGATATACAGTGGTGGCCATATAATTAGAAACACCAAGTGTGATTTTTATTTTTAGTACAATCTAACTTAATAATTAATGTTTTACGTATCATAGAGGGATTATATCTATTTATCTATAATGTATCTACATCATGAAGTATTATTATGTCAGTTTTGGAAAAATCATACAACCGTTTATGTAAAAACTGGTATACTTTATAAAATAAAATGAAGCAGCACAACGCACTAAGGTGGACAACTAATTAGAAACAGAAAAAAAACATTATCATAAATATGAACAAAGGTAACGAAACAATAAATAATGAAGTTAAATGGTACAAACGTTTTATAATAAACAATTAATGTTTGGTTGGGAAGCCTCTGCTGTCGATTACAGCTCTACAACGACGTGGCATTGATTCTATCAATGTTTCATACATTTCCAGGGAATATTTCTCCAAGCTTCTACAAATGCCTCTTAAAGTTGTTGTAGTATGATACTACTAGTAGTACGATATTAGTGATATGTTTATTGGACAATGTTTTCTTTACAATGTACCACAAATTTAGATTTGACTCAAATCCGGACTATTTGCAGACGAGTCTAACAGCGACACTACAATAATCCAAACCAAAGAAACAGCGTTAAAGCATTTCTAAGAGACAAATTAGTTTCGGTGTTAGAGTGATCTGCAAATAGTCTGGATTTGAGTCAAATCTAAATTTGTGGTACATTGTAAAGAAAACATTGTCCAATAAACATATCACTAATATCGTACTACTACTAGTATCATACTACAACAACTTTAAGAGGCATTTGTAGAAGCTTGGAGAAATATTCCCTGGAAATGTATGAAACATTGATAGAATCAATGCCACGTCGTTGTAGAGCTGTAATCGACAGCAGAGGCTTCCCAACCAAACATTAATTGTTTATTATAAAACGCTTGTACTATTTAACTTCATTATTTATTGTTTCGTTACCTTTGTTCATATTTATGATAATGTTTTTTTTTTGTTTCTAATTAGTTGTCCACCTTAGTACATTGTGCTGCTTCATTTTATTTTATAAAGTATACCAGTTTTTACATAAACGGTTTTATGATTTTTCCAAAACTGTCATAATAATACTTCATGATGTGGATACATTATAGATAAATAGGTATAATCCCTCTATGATACGTAAAACATTAATTATCAAGTTAAATTGTACTAAAAATAAAAGTCACACTTGGTGTTTCTAATTACATGTCCACCACTGTATGTATAAGGATGGGTTACATAAAAGTCCATAGATATCAACGCCAGTAGAGGACGCCCTAGAAGGATATAACATCGATATTATTGGTCATCACTACATAGCATAAAACAAAGTCGCTTACCGCTGTCTGTCCCTGTGTATGTTTATATCTTTAAAACTACGCAACGGATTTTTATTGCGGTTTTTTTTAATAGATAGAGTGATTCAAAAGGAAGATTTTAAGCTATAAAACGTACACGTGCGAAGCCAGGGCGGGTCGCTAGTGTTCTTTAAAAGAAAAGGTGCGTAGTACTCTCAACTGGCGTGCGTACGAGTATGTAAGATGTATGAACGTAACCGAAGCGAAGGGATCACAACATGTGGCGGTCTACAGTTTCTGCCTACCCCCATAGGATACGCATAAATTTATGTATGTATGTATGATATCAACTTTACACCTATTAAAGTTAAGTTACACTTAATTTCAGGAAGTAAATAAGAGCCATTTCGTAGTTTACGCACTGTCGACTCTGTCGTCAGCGACATGGTCTTCGGGCGAACAAAACTTGGCAACATCACTGGAAACCAAGCCAAGTTACTGAAAACAACATTGTCTTGTTGTTTTCGTGTGGTTGCTTCCGAAGTCGTTCGTCGTGTGAAAGAATTTAACCGCGTGTATCTAATTGGTTTCGGCGACCCGCTGTTGTCAGTGTCGCCGCAGGGTAGCGACTCACGGTCACTGTCGGCACAGCGAACAAACGGATAAAACTTTTAAATAAAAGCAAACTAAAGGACTGTGTCGTTGATGCAGTGGTCGCAAGCGCGGCAGCTCAGCGTGGACTGGTGCCCGGTTGATGACAATAGGCTGGCCATATTACACGAGCCTTACACTTCTGTCCAACCCTACGGGGAATAGTTTATGTTATGTGTTTAAGGACGGTCGTCGGCGACTTGTCGACAGTGCACCAATTATCTTATATTTTTACATAGGTGTTCGTTGCTGAACATAAACCTTCCAAGAGAGCTCTATAATAATATGTACGTACATTTTGGCACTTCATCATATTCATTACGGTTAAGAAACGCATTGGTGATCACCGTAATACCAGCGCTGCAGCAATTAGGTGTGGCAGCTTATGCTGAGATATGTGATGAGGAGGGACGAAAAGCATATGACTAAGATAGTGATGATAAAATGTTAATGGATGGTCGGGGAGAACAAGACCAACGAAAAGATGGATGGATGAAATGAAAAGGGAGTAAAAGAAAGCAGTACGGTTATTATGGAAGAATGGAAGAAGAAAACATTTTGTGCCGACCCCATGTAACTTAGTGTCGGGAACTTCGTGGAGTGAGCGCCATCTGTTGTCCGCTGCCTAACTAACCGTGACGTCAACATCGGACCACCACTGCCCGTTGGAGGGAGGAGGAGATCGGCTCGCTCGGTGCGCCCGGAGGATTGCTTCTTGGACCGTACGACGGAACACTTGTCTAGAGTATTCTGTGTAGATCAGCTGAAGAAGTCTGACCTTTTATATCTGACTAGCTTGTCCTTATTTTATGATCTTGTAATAACTTGCAATAATTATCTAAAGTATTATATTGTGATCTAGTTCATGTTATTGACGCTAACCCAAATACAAGTACTCTCAGTGGTGGAGAGTCTATGTTGGTTTTATTTACTACATTTACCTTGCTCACAATCCTGACATACTGATATTAGCGATAACTGTAATGATAGAATCACTCCTTAACGATTAAATTGTAGTGTCGCTAACATTAGGATAAGGTCAATCAGAAGAAGCTTATGCTTAGATAGGGGCCTTGTTTAGTCTCGTGCAGGTCAGCATTATTATTAATTAACATTTTTGTCTTCTGTTTACGAGTCCAAAGTAATGACTTTTTCATCCTTCCTTTTCAATAATATGATGTAGTTATTAACACACGGCGCAGAAGGATGTTATTGACGATCGTCTTCTCTTTATAACCATGTTTAATCCGCTAAGTATCGTTCGCGTATTATGCATGTATATTTTGAATAAAATGCGATACGACACAGTAATCCGTTGTCGTTTCAACGTAAATAACTGCATTTCTGACATCAATTCCGATGATGTCACGCAGCCGGGCGGACCGGCGGCTAAAAATGGCTGTAGTCTTGTTTGTGAGGGCTAAGGACGAAGGCCGAATTTCAATTTGGACGTACAGACACAGTTGAATGGGCTCGCCGAACCGACGACCGTTGTCATGCAAATTGTGGCACCACAATGTTTATAGCTCGGCCAGTTAGTACGTAACGACTTTATTCAAATTTCGAATTTGGAATACATGGAATTGGGAATAAGTTATCGATATTGTTTTTTTTTATTAGTTGGCTGTGGTAATGCCTAGTTTTCCAGAATTAACTTTTTTTGTTTTCAGCAAATATGCTGAGGAAGTCATTCTCGTTGACACCGCTGTAGAAAAAAAGTGTAACAAAACCAAATTATTACGTCACACATCTCTTGTGACCTTATATCGATAACCAATTTCGAAAATAAACGCCATTTTCGATTGTTTTGTGTGTCCGCTCAATTTATTTCGCGTAGAGGTACCTATACGAACTAAATCGCGAACAACTTATAATTACGTCTGATACGAGCAGGTAGGTATGTGAAATCAATTGGGTGCCGACTACTTTCTCTTCCATTTGTAAAGGTAAATATAAAAACAATGTAAGTAGAGATGTGACTGGGTTAGTCGAGTAATAATATCGACTGTTTTGAACAATCGATCTATCGAGGTTGATCTTCCAAATTACACTTTTTAATATCTCTACATGTACAAGAATAAGTAATTGATTATCTGTCCAGGTCAACAACCCCCATTATCAATTTTTCGTGCAAATAGAATTAAGAATATTCGATAAGCAGAACTTTAATATCGCTAATTGAGATAAAATAATGAGTTCGCCCCAAAACGCATACAGCTCCGCGACGTAATCATACGCTTTATCACGCGCAACGTTATTTTGAGTATAATATGAATCACCACTTCAGAACAGGAGTGAAAATTCATAAAATTGGTTGCTTACAACAGTATCTAAAACATTCTTCCGGTTTTTTTTTTCGACGTATGTTGCCTCTTTAGTTATACTTAAATAAACTTTTTTTATATAAAACCGGTCAAAATTCTTTTTTTAAAAACAGTTCCCGGCAAAAGGTTCCACATCACTACAAAATTCCGTTACACGAACACTGCAATTCACTGGTTAGCACCTCAATGAGTTTATCGTAAACAGTGAGTAAATATACACGTATAGTAAATGAGTGACGATTATCAGTATATTGGGAGCTATCTATAGCAATTTGGAGTCCATGACTCATTACATTTTATTATGTAACATCATCGATCACATGGTATAACAAAACACGGTATTCTCTTCCCGTGACAGCTAAATCTCGTGGCCTTATCTACGTCACAGCTTCTGATGAAGCAAAAAGCTTCTGTTTTCAAACTTTGTTATTATAGGTAGAATATGGCTATCATTTAAACGGTTAGCTCTATGTTTAATTGATCAGCTATACATGATCAGCGGAATAAATTGTGTCAGATTTTCAAAGAAAAGAAAACGGGTGTTTTAAAAGAAAACTAACCTAGAAGAGTCGGGGTGCTAAGGCGATTAAATAGCAGATTTTTCTTGCTCAATAAATATCACGAAAATGACGTAGATCAGACCATCGCCAGAAAAGAATCCCTAGCCGAGTTATATTGTTATACCATGACTGGTCATTTCCATTCGTATATTATGAAAGGCATAAGAAAGCATTTTCGGGTACGAATAAAATAATGAAAGAAATGAATGGCAGATAAAAGCTTATGAAATGCCAGCCCTTGGAAGATGATGATGCTGTAGCAACCCGTCTGCCAAGGGTGGTGAACAATCGGCCCAGTACTGTCCCACTGCTGTGTGTCTACTCCCTAAGCACGAAGTCCGTGGTTTCGGCCTTAGTTACGAGCGTTTCCTGCTCCCTATCACCTACGGACATACGATTATTTCGGGGCCCGAACTAAGAATGAATGAAAACACGATTTGACAGTTGTCCCTACTACCGATGTGTTTTTACCCGTCTGAAAAGTTGAACTTGACACTTGTTTTGTTCACTCCTACGTTTCGGGCTACTTTCGGACGGGCGATTAACTTCGTTGACGGACTTAGGGAGTAGGCCCCCAGGTGTGCAGGTTTCCTCGCGATGTTTTCCTTCACCGTTAACGCTAGTGATATCAATTATGAACCGCACATGAATGCAATAAGTCAGAGGTGCTTTTTCACGACAAGCGTGGTAACATTATGCCTTAAAACCACCTCTCAACCCCTCAACCCTGTCCAGTTACAAAACTACTTACATGTTGTATGTATGTAAAATTAGAGACATCCTAAGTAGGGAATATTTTGGTGATGATAGGAAATATCGCACGGCTTGACACAATTTCTTCATTCCGTTGTATTGTGTTCTTCTCTTCTATAACATTGTGTAGTTCTGTTAGTTGTGTGTTCATTATATTTGCTAATTGATACATATATGTGGAAGCTTGTAATTAGCAATTGTCCACAAGCATATTATAAATTATTTAAATTTGTCATTAGTCTGTAAGCTTTCTGTAAAATAAAGTAAATAAATAAATAAAAACCACCTCTCAGTTCAGTTACAAAACTACTTTCATGTATACGTAGACAACAATTATACATCATCAATATTCTCTAGACTTTACATAACAAACAAACACACAATTCAAAATTGGAATGCTAGAATTCTCATTAATTTAGGTACCATAAACAAGCCAAATACACAAAACACGTAATTATTTTACCAACCCAGTTATTATAAACAACCAAAGCTACAATTTACTAATTCAACAACCGCCATTTTGTTACGGAAAATTGAAAACAAATGGTTTATAATCTGTGGAAGGCTGTGATCACGCCTGCGCCCACGGCCCGTCTAGTATAAACCATGCTTAAGAACTAAGAGCTACAATCATGAATGATTCATCAACGTATATTAGCTAATAATAAACATAGACCGGGAGACGGGAAAGAGAATTAATAACTTTTGTAATATTGTTAGGGGGATAATTAATGATGAATTGTATAACTTCGCAACAAAAGGTAATTTTATTTAGCTCTAACTTCTTGCCCATGTAAACAACAGCGACATTCACTTTTACGCCCAGTATTGTATTATGTCCCACGACTAAAGACTGTCAGTAGTTGTTAATTGGGGTTTCTAGATCAGATCTGCGATCTGATCTAGAAGCCCCCAATTAACACTGTTCATCTATTCAAACAATATATTTTAACATTTATTTAAAGTACAAACAAAGGTACAAAGGGTTACGATGCTGAATGTGAATTGAATGAATGAATCATGCATAATGCGTGTTTTATAAATAGTCTAGACACTAGTAAGTAGTAATGTTGACATCGTGTGTGGCGCTTGCCGTTGTGCTAAACATGAAACTGTTTTCTTAATATGGAAGATGGCTGCATTCTTTCGTTACCAATAGAAATATGTATGCATGCATTTAACTTTGTAATTAATTTATGTTACGTATCTATATATTACATCACACCTATTGTAGTGTTTGAGTATTAAACAATTTTTTCTTCAAAATCTATTTATGACTAGCTGTGCCCGCGACTCCGTCCGCGTGGAACTCGGAAAACAACATTGTGTCGCAGCAACTAAATAGTTATATGTATTCCATTTATTATAATAATAGACAAAGATGTCCCACCAAGGCACTTATATCTTTTAAAGCATTTCTTTAGGTAGAGTTTCAGCTCTTCTTGATTGACCGTAAAGGTTCATATAACCATAACACTAAAAACGCGTTGCTTATTTCCATACATTTCCTTGCTAAAATGGATTATAATTGAATATTGATATTTATTGTGATAATGTAACGAAACCTTATGGCGATACAAAAATGGCCACAACGCCATCTAGTCACAATCGGCGAACTAAATCAAAATATTTTATGCATTGCAGTCTATAAAATGATTTCATTCGAGGTGTGGAATAGGAAAGTACTTTAAATATATAAAAAATTCACCTATAGAAGACTTCATTTAATTTTATAAGTTAGAAATAGGTACTGCTTTCAAAGATTTCAAAAAGTTTGATCTGGAAATCGAACCAACCCAAATGCGAAAAAATATCATCTGTATTTTTATTTCACCAATCGATAGGATCAATAATACGGATCAAATCGCTCCAATAAACATTGTGTCTGAAATTGATGGAAGACCATAAAACGAAAATTGACTAACTTAGGTACATTTAAATTCAAGCACTTATTAATTGTTGTTAAGTAGTTCTTATTTTTTCCACTTCGTTCAATTTAAGACACTGTGTTTGTTGGAGAGATTTGATCCTGATTATTGACCACAAAGATATTTATCAACAGGTGCCACCAGATGGTATAGCTTTGTCAGTTTGATTCCCGGTTCCGGCAAAAAAATCAGTAAAGGCAATATTTCTTACTTTTAAAAATAAAATGAAGCCTCCTTTGAGTGAAATTTGCAATTTTTTATATTTAAAGTACCTACTTTCCCTGCATGGCCATGTGTTTTGGGACATTTCCTAAGGCTTAAATAAACTTAATAAAACGACGACGACAGGCTTTGAATAGTTCTGACAACAATGAACAAAATAAAATATATAAAACATTTCAAAAAAAATACTAAAAGTATATTTTTTTAAAGTGAGGTTTTAATGCAGGCCACTGAGCCAGAGAACGTTCACTGCAGCACTTACTTCTGTCTACAGCTTATACTACGCAGTATTTGGAAATAATGTTCCGTCGCTCGGCATCTATGAGCAATAGCGTGATAGTTTATATACCAGCATAAGCGCAGGCCCATCAAAATCGATTCACGCGATTTTACGATCCGAATATTAAGCTTATACTTCGCAGTATGTGGAAATAATGTTCCGCTGCTCGGCTCCTATGAACAATAGCGTGATGATATATGTACCAGCAAAATTGTCGCTCTTTACGCAATACATCAGCGAAAGTCTCATCAAAATCTATCCACGGGATTTTACGTAATGTCCAGACGGAAAGACAAACAGACACAATAATTCTAAAAAAAAATGGTATGGCCGAATCGAAATTTTGGAAAAATATTTAATTACAGACAAAGTGCACTTTGAATTTTATTCATAGTATATGTATACATTTATAAATACGTATTTAAGTATTTATTTAAGTATTCCTATCAAAATATATGAGTATTTCAAATTAATCTATCGAATTGCCTTGCACAATTAACAATTTAGAATACCTGCACTCGCTTATGAAATTGAGTGTAGGTATTTCTTTACCACTGCCATTCAAAAAGATGGGTACCTACCTAATCAATTTTAAATAACAACATTTTTTTTTTTTATTTTTAAAAGCTTAGTTAGTATTAGTACCTTCTTCGGATAGCATTTCAATATAAATTCCGTAGACTGAGAATAGTAATATATTCGTTGTAATATTTTTCCTCACAACGTGATTTGATACACGTAACGCCATCTATTGAAAAGAAATGGTATACATACACAAATACATGCTAAGTTCTTCTAGAAAAATGATAGTACAAGTTTGGATAGGTAATAAATAATAGGGATATTACATAATAATAACAATAGCTAGTATCCACTAAATGAAAATGCACTTTTTTTAAATTAGCGTTTATTTTAATGTTACACAAAGTCTTTATCTATAACTATGAAGTAGGTACATACTAGTTACACGTGGGTAGGTACTTAATAAGGCGTCATATAATTATTATTATAACTATAATAGTACTTAGGTAGGTCTATGTATTAGGTAAGTAAATATTTACGACCTATCTATTCATTAAAAAACATTTTCCAAATTTTCTTGGATCCTAACTATGAGGTCCTTTGTTGATTGATATATACCATCCATCATGGTATGTTTAACAACATGTTGTACGCACAAGTCCGCTTTGCAATTGCATGAACTTTCTTCGCGATTGGCAAAATCTTTTGCATCGTATATTTCTATGCGGATTATCTTTGATCCTTTTAAAGGCCGCTTCACAAAACTGTAATGCGTTCCATCATTTGATCTCTTCAGATTCAAACGCCTCGACGATTCCTCGCCAACCTCGTTCTGCCGAGGTTCCATAGGAGGGAAAATGAATAGATCTTGCGAATCCTGGAAATGTAACAAAAAAAGGCACATTAATTATATATCTACTATATTTCAACATACATTACATCATTTAACAATTTATTTCAGAATAGTAATAAAAAAAAACTTACCGACATGACAGTTACTTATAAAATCCACCCTGTCAGCCTGGACTGCGAATTAGATTTGATTTTTTCTATTTAATTCACAACTTATATATTATTTTAAAACATGTTTTTAAGGTTGAAAATCAAATGTCATTCCCGAACTTTACAAAAATGGTTTGATGTAACAGGACTCTGCCGACGGACCGACGCCGGCGCTGGTTTGTTTACAATAATTCAATACTTATATGAGAGATCCAAATGTATGTTTGTTCGTTGACAATGTTCTCATATATTTATCATGATATTAATGCAAAAGTAAAGTCAGGGTATAAGACTAGTATGTACTTAGTGCTAGGTAAGCATTTCCCATAAATAGAGAAAAAATTGACTCAGGATTTTTAGTACTTAAGTCTTACTGTCCTTTTATGGATCAAAAATGACGTAGATTTGTTGGTATATAAATCGGGACGTGGACATCTGGAGCATCATTACATATCTCTGCCGGGACAATATCAACATCGAGGACTACACCCTTAAAAAATGTAAGTCATAATTATTAACACATTATTTTTTTCTCTAATAAAACATCACTAATATAATGTTCTATTCATTCGGATGTGAAAAGTGATCTCAGTGATGTTGTATCGGATTGGTTTATGTCAAGCTGATTATTATTGTAATAATTAATTCAGTAAATCTATTAACTCTAATTTAAACATGTGGCTCATTCATTCATTATAGTAATACTGTTTGTTTTTTTTTCGTCACACTATGCTTAACTAGGTATCTAATATAATTTAGTATCCTTGTTTTCTATTGTTGTTAGTTTTCACATTGAAGTTCTATCATGACAATGTTACAGAACAGAATACATAAACATAATGATTGCAAAATGCAAGTCTCCCGTTATTGATTGAAATTATAATCATTTCTATTTTATTTTTTCAGGTCCCATCAAGTAAATGCTGACGTGATGTTCCCATCCGACGACGAAGTTCAGCCACGTGAACCTGAGAAGAGGTCAAAAAAAAGGAAGCAATCGGCCTCCCCGTCGTGCTCACTGTCGGCACCGAGTACATCACAAGCGAGTCCTGCTCCTATGTGTGCGCCGCAGTCTTCATCATGGGGTAAGAAGAAACCAATTATCAAGCCAATCGCTCCGAAGAAGGCAACGGTTCATGATATCTTCGGGAGCGACAGTGAAGACGACGCTGTGGAGCAGCCTTCAGCCCAGGGTAAACCTTTTCCGCAGCTACAATCGTACATTAGTAGAAGACTTGCCAATGGACAATCGCGACAAACTTTCGATTGTAAACCGGGGACACACTATGTAGAGATAAAGGTATATAGTTGTGATGAAATAGAGAAGGTGCAACCCCTGAATAGATGGCGTCATGCAATTGTCTGCGTCAAAAATCGTACTGACCAAAACACAGACGCGTGGCAGCACCTAACTAACTTTATTACTGCCACCCGGAAAGAGTTCCGCAATTGCACTCCTACTTTTATCAGTAATTATTACTGACCATTTATAAATAGGTAGTTACGGGTAAAAATATACTTGTTTAATACTTATTATGTTATTTGTACAGACAGCAACAAAAGTAGCTGAACATTTGAGTTTTTAAACGTTGCAGTAATTAGCTATTTGGTAGGAAACAAAAACTTTCAGACATACTTAGAGCTGTATCTAGCAGCTCTAGATATCTATTAAAGTTTTTATTTTAAAACAATTAGTTTTCTAATTATTGTCAAGTTTAAAAACTCAAATGTTCAGCTACTTTTGTTGCTGACCGTACCACTATTATATTATCCTGAATTAAGGCTTTCGTAAATCCGTACTGGTTAACTCTCTGAATTGTGAGCAATTTTATGGCATTTAGCAAGTTACGATTTTTACTGTCCCATCGAGAAAGGTTTGGTTACCACTGACGTTCTAATTATTCAGAATGCTACAAAAGAGAAACTTTTTTAACCAGGAAAGACGCCTGCATTTAGAATAGTGCATTAATGGTATTCGTTTATTTTGTGTATCTTACTTACTTACTAATTACCTATAGTACTTGTACCTAGTTACGTAGGTATTTGATCTAATGTTAATGTATTCATTACCTAGGTTTTTTATTGACTTATATAATTTTATCGATATCATTGTATCGCATATTTACTCACATGATTATAATTTTGTATTCTGAAATATAAGTTTTATTTACAATAAATACATATAATTAATGTTTATGTTGTATCTTTGTTTACAGTTACACGCCCTTCCATCGCAAGATCTAATAATTTATTGAATTGTATATACTGTCAAATTGAAATACCTAAAAACGAATTTCAATATCACTTGAGAACGAATTTTCATAAATCGAATTGCCTATTAAAATCTGAATTTGAGAATGTTGATATAATTGCTACGGCGTTTAAAAAGAGAATAATTACATACAGACTTAATCCATCAGAAGAGTATCTCACACCAGAGGCATTCCTAATGGATAATCAAGAACATGTCATAAAATTAATTAGTGTTTGTATTGTAAAACATATTTGCGTTAAAGTGAACTTCGAACTTTTTGCTTACTTTGTTCTACCAAAGTCAGGAAAGCAAGAGCTCAAATCATTTAACACAAAGTATGTATCAATACATCACAGTACCGATATTAATGAATTATATTTAAATGTTATACATACATTTCAAAGAAAACTATCTGAATTTAAACACTGTGAATCTGGTTGGACTTGTCTCTTCATGAGTCATCTAGAGATTAATATTAACAAATACAATCCTTTGAGGGGTGGCTCGTATATAGAGTTACCGAGTGTAGTGAAACATTCAAAAAGTTGTATTAATATACAGAACAATGATAATCACTGTTTCCTGTGGAGTATTGTGGCAGCATTATTTCCGCAAAAAAGTAATGTTTGCAGAACGAATTCATATCCGCATTACTCCACAGTGCTGAATATAGATGATATGACGTTTCCACCATCATACACTGATATTAGAAACTTTGAAAAGAAAAATTCTGACATAAGTGTTAATATTTATGGATTAGATAAAAACATTGTAACTGGTCCTTTATATGTGACTTATTCAAGAAAGCGCAATCATGTGAACTTGTTGTATTTTGAGAAAAATGGCAAAGGTCACTATTGCTTAATCAAAAGTCTTTTACGACTGGTTAAACGGCAAGTCACTCATCATAAAGGTAAAATGTATTTATGTGATTTATGTTTGCAATGTTTCACAAGTGAAGTAAAGTACAACTCACATATGTGTAACAAAATATTGACTATACTACCAGAGAAAAATACTATTCTACAATTTAAAAATTATGAAAGGCAACAAAAAATTAACTTTGTTATATATGCAGACTTTGAAAGTATTCTACTAGACCATGACGAATGTATAACACAGAGTACTCGTATGTACAAAGTTCACGAACCCTCTAGTTTTGGTTATTATATTTGTTGCTCACATGATCGTCATTTAAATAAATATGTAACATATAGAGGACCAGACTGTGTTGAAATCTTTGTTCGAAATTTGCTAAAGGATGTAGAAGAAATTTGTCGTATATTATCAAATAAACAACCTATGTTGCCCTTAACGGTATATCAAGAAAATAACTTTAATAATGCCACTGTATGTCATATATGTAAACAGTTATTATTTGATGACAAGGTGAGAGATCATGATCATGTCACATCACAATATCGAGGTGCTGCACACTCCCATTGCAACTTAATGTACCGGGTGTGCTCATTCGTGCCGGTATTTTTCCATAACTTGGCAGGTTATGATTGCCATTTATTTATCAAAGAGTTAGCAAAATATGAAGGCGATTTTAAAATAATACCGAAAACTAAAGAAAAGTACATGTCGGTTACTAAAATTATTAAAAACAATAATATTTCACACCCTGTTCAAATAAAATTTATTGATTCATTCCAATTCCTTAACACTAGTTTGGATGTCTTATCCAAAAATTTAAGTGATAATGACTTTATTAATTTATCAAATGAATTCCATGAAACAAACTTGGTAAAATTATTGCATCAAAAAGGCGTTTATCCTTACGATTATATGGATTCTTTTTCAAAATACGATCAAAAAGATCTTCCTCCCAAAGAATGTTTTTACAATAGTTTAAAATGTGAACATATAACCGATGATGAATACAGACATGCACAAAAAATATGGCAAAGTTTTAGAATTAAATCTCTTGGTGAATATACAGATTTGTATTTAAAAACAGATGTGTTGTTACTTTGTGATATATTCGAAAAATTTAGGGATACTTGTTTACGGCATTATAACCTTGATCCAGCTTATTATATCTCCGCACCCAGCTTGAGCTGGGATGCGATGTTGTTGTTTACAAAGGTTCAGTTAGAACTAATTAATGATTTAGAGATGTATGAGCTTTTAGAAAAAGGTATACGTGGAGGCTTAGCACAGTGCTCTCTTCGTAATGCAAAAGCTAATAATAAATATTTACCTAATTTTGATGTCTCTGAAGCATCGACTTACTTGATATATCTTGACTGCAATAATCTGTACGGTTACGCGATGACAAAAAAATTACCAATATCTGGTTTCCGATTTTTGTCACCTGAAGAAATATGTACAATTAATATAACAAGCATACCAGATGATTCAGATTATGGGTACATCTTAGAAGTTGATTTGGTTTATCCAGACTACTTACATAAAGCTCATCGTGATTTACCTTTTGCAGCAGAAAAATTTACTCCTCCAGGGGGCAAAAACCCAAAATTGATTGCAAACTTATATGATAAATGTAAATATGTCATACATTACGTTCATTTAAAAGAATGTATAAAAAACGGGCTTGTTCTAAAAAAGATTCACCGTATACTAATATTTAGGCAAGAAAAGTTTTTACAGAAATATATTGACTTAAATACTCAATTACGTCAAGCTTCATCTTCGCCTTTTGAAAAAAACTTATTTAAGCTAATGAACAATGCTGTATTTGGAAAAACTATTGAAAATAGACGAAAACAAGTTAACATTAAATTAGTGACGACATGGAATGATACAGACAACAAAACAAACAAAAGCCTCGGTGCCGCGAAATTAATTGCGAAACCTAATTTAAAAAACGTTACAATTTTTTCAGAAAACTTTGTTGCTGTTCATTTAAGTCCAGACAAAATAATTCTTGACAGGCCGATATATATTGGCTTTACGGTTCTGGAATATGCAAAACAGCATTTATACAAATTTCACTATGACTATATTAAAAATAAATATAAAAATAAAGTAAGGCTTTGCTATACAGATACAGACAGTTTGCTTTATTTTATTAAGACTTCAGATATATATCAAGATATGAAAGAAGAAATACTGAAATTTGATACTAGTAATTTTGATGTTAACAATAGCTATCATATGCCTAGAGTCAACGCACAAATTCCAGGCCTATTTAAAGATGAGCTTGGGGGTGATATTATTACTGAATTCACTGGGCTTAGAGCTAAGCTTTACTGTATAAACAGTTTAAACGGAGAAATTAAAAAAGCTAAAGGTGTAACTAAGTATGTAACAAAGCGATTACGTTTAAATAATTATAATAAAGCATTAATGAGTAACAAAAAATATAAATGCAAAATGAATACTATTAAATCAATAAAACACGTATTGTTTTCCCAGGAGGTAGATAAAGTAGTTTTCAATAAAAGTGACGACAAGAGACAGATACTACCAAATCAAGTAGATACATTACCATGGGGGCATTGTGCTACAATATTTTAAATAAATACAACATTATAGTAATTTTGTACCTATTACTTTTTTTGTAAGTGCGTTATAATCTACTTGTCAATTTAAACTTACTTTATTTAATTAATAACATTGAATAATTAATTATATTGATATTTACTTTCTCATTCGCTGTTTTATTAATATCCTTTGTCAACATTACCTAAACACTTTTTGTCGAACTATATACGATACGTTTTGTCGGTATTTGTAAAATAAATATTATATTTGTAGATGTGGGTATCAGGAAGAAAGAGAGAATAAACTCAGTCTTAGCGCAACACGCTTGTTTCATTGACGCTCCCATGTCCCACTTTAACATGGCGCAGTCGGTAGGATACCAATTGTAATTTTGAAACATTAAATAAAGTATAAATACAACGGCCATAAGGATTCGGCAGTTTGAATAGTCAATGTCGAGTAGTAATAGTGAATGCGAAATTTATCAAGAAGCACAGTGTGTCACCTCGAAAATGGAGTCAATGTTGCAACCGCCTCAACCGTTCGTTTTTGAAAATGATCTGACGAATGTTACTTCTGGAAATTTAAGTAAAGACTGGGAAAAATGGAAAAGTTCCTTTATGATTTATTATGAAGCTTGTGAATTGCATAGAAAGGATAAAAAAGTGCAGATAAACATATTGTTGCACATTATAGGTGAAAAGTGTCGTGAAGTATATGAGCAATTTAAAGGCGAATACGGGACGTTGGAAGAGTTACTTAAAGCATTTGATGGATTTTTCCTGCCAAAAAGGAATATAACAATTGAGAGGCATGCATTTTTTACAAGAGAGCAACGAGAATTTGAATCAGTAGAACAGTACGTATTTGAATTAAATAAAATTGCAAGAAAATGTGAGTTTAAGGAATTATGCAGTGACTTAGTAAGAGATAGAATGATATGTGGAATAAGAGATGGACCCTTACGGGAACGATTATTGAGGGAAACGGATTTGTCTTTATCTAAGGCGGTGGATATTTGTACGTTAGCACGATTTTAGTACGAAGTCGTTTTTAATTGTTGTTGATTACTTTAGTAAATTTGTTGAAATAATTGAATTGCGATCGAGCACTTCGGTTGAGGTTATAAAACAATTAAAAAATATTTTTGGGCGACACGGCATACCTCAAATTGTCATGTCAGATAATGGTCCTGAATTTTCATCGATATTGTTTCATGAATTTTCAATAAGCTGGAATTTTGAACACATAACATCTTCCCCCAGGTACCCGCAATCAAATGGTCAAGTGGAACGTACTATTCAAACAATTAAAAATATTATGAGAAAAACTACCTACAATGGGTCAGATTTTGATTTAGCATTGTTAGAGTACCTTAATACACCCATCAGCAGCGAACTAGCCTCTCCTGCTGAATTATTATATAACAGAAAATTGCGAAGTATTGTTCCATGTCCGCCTAGATTATTACTGCCTAAGATACAAAAGGGAGTTACACATAAATTAGAAAAGCGTCAAGATGGTCAGAAAAAATACTTTGATAGGGGATCAAGGCCGTTAAAACCCTTACAACTGAAACAAAAAGTTAAAATAAAAATAAATAGTCAGTGGACTCCTGGAGTAATTGAAGGTGTTTTAGGTTATCGATCTTATTTAATTAAATTGAATACAGGGCGTATTTTAAGACGCAATAGAAGACATATTATTATTGATTCTCAAAGGCTAAATGATGAGCTTAATAGTGGCAATAATAACTATTCTTATGACGATATAAATGTAGATGCGACGCGAGCATACTCGAATAGTTATTCAACGCCTATAGAATTGAATCATGGCTCCAGTATTCCTCAAACAAATTCAACACAATTACGCAATGATACTAACTATTATCAAACTCGTTCTGGCAGGACAGTGAGGCCTCCTGATCGCTGGGAATACTCTGGACTTGGGATTCCGACTTCTGGGTTATAAAAATGTATTAAGAAGAGATTTTTGAGAACATTGTAAATAAAATTAAGAAATAAATAATGAATAACCAAATAATGAATGTATAACTATAATAATGTAGTCCATGAAATGATAAAATTAGGAAAGTTGATTAATATGTAATGAATAATGAATAACTAAAATATGAATGTATAAATATAATAATGTAGTGCATGAAATTATAAAAATAGGAAAGATGATATTATGTAATAAATAATGAATAGCTAAATTATGAATGTATAAATATTTACAATTGTATTAAAATTGTTTTGTAGCGTAGGTATTGAAAATTATCTTTTGATAAATATTAATAAATTATTAATAGTATGGATTATCGTATTAAAATTATATTTTACAATTGGGGAATATAGATATTTTATAAATGTATTCTGGAAGTTAAGTGTGTTATTGTGTATGCTTATGAAGTTACTAGATGATTAATTTATGATGATGCATGAGATAAAAGTAAACAATGTTGCAAGAGAAATTGTATTTGTGTTATTAGATTTTAAATTGTTTTAGAAAGGGATTGTCGGTATTTGTAAAATAAATATTATATTTGTAGATGTGGGTATCAGGAAGAAAGAGAGAATAAACTCAGTCTTAGCGCAACACGCTTGTTTCATTGACGCTCCCATGTCCCACTTTAACACGTTTATTTAGTCATGAACATATCAGTAACGAAATATATTCTAAAAAAATGATCTGATTAATTGGAATTATAATTACTTAGCGTTTCTGATAAGCATTATAAATACTAGAATATATTATTTTTTGTGACAGATACAAACATGAAGTGGGTCAAGCAACCCGTTTCGTTAGAAGTTAAAAATATTGAGGTGAAGGAAAATAAGCTACACGCAAAGCATAGTGTTCTTCTGCCAAATAATATAAGATGTATAATATGTGGTCCTTCAAATTGTGGAAAAACTAACGTCATGATTAGTTTGTTGGTTCACAAAAACGGTTTAAAGTTTAAAAATGTTTACTTGTATTCGAAGACTAGCTTTCAACCAAAATATTGTTTTCTAAAACAGATCTTAGCAAGAGTGCCCAATGTAAATCTTTTTATATTTAACTCTGACGATGAAGTTATTCATCCTAATGATGCATTACCAAATTCTATTATCATTTTTGATGATGTGGTTTGTGAAAAGCAAATTAACATACGAAATTATTTTACAATGGGCAGACACAGAAGTATAGATTGTTTTTATTTATCTCAAACGTATTCAAAAATACCAAAGCAGTTATTACGCGACAATGTTAACTTTTTGATAATTTTTAAGCAAGATGAAGTTAATATGAAACATATATACAATGAACATGTTAGTTCTGATATAGAGTGGTCGAAATTCAAAGATCTGTGTTCTAAAATCTGGATACATCCTTATGATTTTTTGACTATTAATAAAGATTGTGAATTAAACAAAGGCAGATATAGACAATCATTTGACAACTTTATTTATTGTGACTAATGGTTATATAAACTAAGACTGCAAAAAAATTATAATCATTTGAGCTTAAATACTTCTCAGTATAAGTCGTATAATGGACCACAACATTACAGATCAATTAATAAAGTCTGCGGACGCTATAAAGGAAAAAGTGAAACAAATGAAAGATTATGAGTTTAACACCGACACTCATTTGAAATATTTTTTTAAGCCCCTCGCAGACCCTCTTAATGCAATCGTAGCTAACAAACAAATTTCTACAATAAAAAATGGTGATACTAGTGATGACCAAATTAAACACACTGATATAGGTTCAAAAATATTTTTGCGTGATAAATTTCATGATATGTACAAACATGAATCATCTAACGAGTCAAGCTCTTTAGAAAATTTTTATTCAGAAGATGAAGGAGATAACGAATTAGAAAAAGATAATAATGCATCGTTGAGAAAAGAAGACATTATTGAAATATATGAAGATATGAATATACCATTTGGCGTACGTAGTGACAATAACAAACATATGATCGGAAATACAATAGTTAATTTCTCTACCACTCATGAGAACTCTGGTAAAGTGTATAACATTTGCATAGCTAATAAACAGTATAAAATAACACCTGGTCTAAAAGAACTATTGCTTCGCAAAAAGCCTGATTTAAGTTTGGTCAATTTGAAAGATAAATTGGTTTACAAAGAAATACTCACCACAACTAATGCTCATAAAAGAGACTTTAACGCTGCAGGACAAATTAAAGGTGATAAAGGTCTAAAATATTCTCAAGTGATCAAACCGTTATTTTCCGACTCTCATAATTGCTTACAAGAACCTACAGACGTTAAATCTAACCAAAAAAGAGGTGCTGGTCTACCGTATCTTAAAAAATATAAAAAAAATACTGAACTTGTTTATTGGGATGATCCTAATGAATTAGTGGACAGGCTTAAACTTTTAATTGCGTCTAAAACTGCAGGTAATACTAATCTTGACAACGAAATTTTATCAATTATTGAAGAGCTAAAAGAAGCGGGTGTAATACAAGAATAAAAGGGCTTATCATATAAACTGTTACTTAGTCTAATTTTGTAATTCAGAAGTGACAGTTGAAATAATGAGTGAAGTGAAAAGAGAAATTATAAACGAAATTCATAGAAGTTCAAGAATAAATTTTCCTCGAAGACATGTAATATTAAAAGATATCGATGATCTTTGGCAAGCTGATTTAATGGATATGCAAAGTTTCTCCAAATTTAACAACAACTGCAAATATATTTTAGTCGTCATTGATGGATTCTCAAAGTTTGCTTGGGCTATTCCACTGAAACAAAAAAATAAACAAACTGTATCTGAGGCTTTCAATACTTTATTGACTAGAGAAAAACGTATCCCTAGAAACTTGCAAACAGATCTAGGAACAGAATTTTACAATAAAAGTTTAAAAAAAATATTATTAAATAATTCTATCAACCACTACAGCACTTATTCAACGAAAAAGGCTTCAATTGTTGAACGGTTAATAAGGACGATAAAAAGTAAGCTTTTCAAGGAATTTAGTTTTAAAGGGAATTATAAATGGACGGACGGGACACTTGCAAATATCATTAATAGATATAATCATACCATACACAGAACAATTGGTTTACCCCCCGTTCAAGTGAATCACAGCAATAAAATTAAACTGCTACAGAGATATTGCAATCAAAATCTAACGAAAACAATACGTCGTAAGTTTAAGACAGGTGATTTTGTACGAATAAGTAAACATAAAGGTTGTTTTGAAAAAGGTTACACTCCTAATTGGTCTACAGAGATATTTATGATCAGTAAAGTTCAAAACACAAATCCTATTACATACTTATTACAAGATGCTAAAGAGCAACCTATTTTAGGAGCATTTTATGATCAAGAATTACAAAAAACTAAACATCCTGACATTTACCTTGTTGAAAAAATTTTGAAACGAAAAGGCAGAAAAGTTTTAGTGAAATGGTTGGGGTTATCATCCTGTGAAAATAGTTGGATTAGCGATACAAATGTTTTATGAGTGGTTTGTCAATATAACATCATGCTCTATGATAATGGTTCCATTCTGTTTGTATACATGAAAGGAGAAGGACTTGTTAATAATTTAATTAATAATTTACCATTTGAGCTCCATTTACCTGGATATAATTATTGCGGTCCAGGAACTAGATTACGTGAAAGATTGGCTCGAGGTGATAGGGGTGTAAACAAATTAGACGAATATTGTAAACATCACGATATTGCTTATAATAATTCCAAAAGTTTGAAAGATCGTCACAAGGCAGATATAATTTTATTGAAAATGGCAAAAAAGCGTGCTTTATCTTCCGATGCAAGAACAGGAGAAAAAATTGCTGCCAATTTAGTTAACAATATAATGTTAACAAAAGTAAGTTCTGGAGCTGGACTCAAAAAAAACTTTAAAAGTTTAGTAACCCATACCAAAAAGTGCATTAAAAAAATTAAACCGAAGTGTAGGAAAAAGCTAATAGAATTTGCCTACGCTGCTGCTAGAGAATTGAATCGTGATTCATCTGCCAAGGTTCCACGTATCATTCCAATTCCTAAGTCTGGCGGTGTTCTACCTTTAATACCAATATTTGCTGGTTTGTCTGCTGCTGGCAGTATTGCAAGTGGAATTGCCGGTATTGTCAAAACCATAAATGAATATAAAGTTGCAAGAAAGTGTTTAGAAGAAATGAAAAGTCATAATAAGAATCCAGAAGGTGTATGTATTGGAAATGGACTGCGGCTAAACCATTACAAGGATGGACTTGGAATATATACAAATTCAAAGAAAAAAAACTAAATCATAGGCTACCTAACCGTGCTCTTACCAATATAGATATCATATATTTTACTAAAGACTTTTACTGTAAACTTTACTTTTATTGTAAAATTCTGTTCCTAGATGGAACAGAATTTTACAATAAAAGTTTAAAAAAAATATTATTAAATAATTCTATCAACCACTACAGCACTTATTCAACGAAAAAGGCTTCAATTGTTGAACGGTTAATAAGGACGATAAAAAGTAAGCTTTTCAAGGAATTTAGTTTTAAAGGGAATTATAAATGGACGGACGGGACACTTGCAAATATCATTAATAGATATAATCATACCATACACAGAACAATTGGTTTACCCCCCGTTCAAGTGAATCACAGCAATAAAATTAAACTGCTACAGAGATATTGCAATCAAAATCTAACGAAAACAATACGTCGTAAGTTTAAGACAGGTGATTTTGTACGAATAAGTAAACATAAAGGTTGTTTTGAAAAAGGTTACACTCCTAATTGGTCTACAGAGATATTTATGATCAGTAAAGTTCAAAACACAAATCCTATTACATACTTATTACAAGATGCTAAAGAGCAACCTATTTTAGGAGCATTTTATGATCAAGAATTACAAAAAACTAAACATCCTGACATTTACCTTGTTGAAAAAATTTTGAAACGAAAAGGCAGAAAAGTTTTAGTGAAATGGTTGGGGTTATCATCCTGTGAAAATAGTTGGATTAGCGATACAAATGTTTTATGAGTGGTTTGTCAATATAACATCATGCTCTATGATAATGGTTCCATTCTGTTTGTATACATGAAAGGAGAAGGACTTGTTAATAATTTAATTAATAATTTACCATTTGAGCTCCATTTACCTGGATATAATTATTGCGGTCCAGGAACTAGATTACGTGAAAGATTGGCTCGAGGTGATAGGGGTGTAAACAAATTAGACGAATATTGTAAACATCACGATATTGCTTATAATAATTCCAAAAGTTTGAAAGATCGTCACAAGGCAGATATAATTTTATTGAAAATGGCAAAAAAGCGTGCTTTATCTTCCGATGCAAGAACAGGAGAAAAAATTGCTGCCAATTTAGTTAACAATATAATGTTAACAAAAGTAAGTTCTGGAGCTGGACTCAAAAAAAACTTTAAAAGTTTAGTAACCCATACCAAAAAGTGCATTAAAAAAATTAAACCGAAGTGTAGGAAAAAGCTAATAGAATTTGCCTACGCTGCTGCTAGAGAATTGAATCGTGATTCATCTGCCAAGGTTCCACGTATCATTCCAATTCCTAAGTCTGGCGGTGTTCTACCTTTAATACCAATATTTGCTGGTTTGTCTGCTGCTGGCAGTATTGCAAGTGGAATTGCCGGTATTGTCAAAACCATAAATGAATATAAAGTTGCAAGAAAGTGTTTAGAAGAAATGAAAAGTCATAATAAGAATCCAGAAGGTGTATGTATTGGAAATGGACTGCGGCTAAACCATTACAAGGATGGACTTGGAATATATACAAATTCAAAGAAAAAAAACTAAATCATAGGCTACCTAACCGTGCTCTTACCAATATAGATATCATATATTTTACTAAAGACGTTCCATATTTTCGCGGAGTGTATATGAGGGATACTTTACCGAAGTCTCCGTTTTTAAAAGAGTGTGGAATCATAAATTTAGATAGTTCTAAACATTCTGGTACACATTGGGTAGCCTATATAATTTTAAATGAATATATTGAATACTTTGACAGTTACGGCAACTTGAAACCTCCAATAGAATTTGTTCGCTATGTAGGTTCTGACAGTATCAATTATAATTACAATAATTTGCAAAATAATAACTTATTCAATTGCGGACATTTATGCATTAAATTTCTTAAAAAGTTTTGGAAAAAGCATGGTTTTATCAAATCATCACTTTAAAAAAAAGGTTTAAATGTTATGTACTGTACTCATAAGACAACACTTTAACATTATCTGTTACAAGAGACGAATGTCAATATAGAGTGAGAAAAAAATGATAGTTTATAATATAAAATCATCTGCCAAAGTTAATAGCTTTACTAGTTCTCGTTCCGTCAGAAGACGAAGACATATACGAACCATAAAAAAATTAACTAAAGATAACAAATTATTTCTTCGAGCTTTGGGATTTAAATTATGAGTATTCTTCAGGTGAATGGTTTACCACAAATCGATAACTCTATAGTGAGTTATGAAATTCATACTTATAATCCATATACCAACAGTTTTAATGAAAATGATGAAATACGTATACCCATACATCAACAAGATTTGTACGTATTACCTTCAGCCAGCTACATTTACATAGAAGGTCGAGCCACTGTAGCTTCGAAAGATGCAGCAGGAAAACTAACACGAAAGATTGTTAATTTTACTAATAATCATATAACATTCTTATTTCAAGACATTCGATATGAAATTAACGGTGTTGAGATAGACCGGATAAAAAATGCAGGTATTACTACCACTCTAAAATCATATCTGTCTATGAGCGAGGGGGAAAGTAAAGCTGCTGCTATTTGGGGTTGGAATTTGAACGGGGTTAAAGATAATGATGGTATTTTTAGTGCCCTTATACCACTAAATAAAGTTTTAGGATTTGCGGAAGATTATAATAAAATTATGATTAACTGTAAACATGAACTTATACTCAATAGAAGCAGTTCGAATGTCAACAGTGTTACACTTGATAATAATAATGACTCCATTGAAGTAAAGATAGAGAGACTGCAATGGCGTGTGCCTCATATAAAAGTTTCAGATCGGGAAAGATTATCTTTACTTAAATATTTAGAAAAGGATCGTCCTATTCAAATAGCTTTTAGAAATTGGGACTTATACGAATACCCTTTATTGCCTAGAACTACAAAACATTCCTGGGTTGTGAAGACTGCATCACAACTCGAAAAACCAAGGTATGTGATCTTTGGTTTGCAGACAAATAGAAAAAATATGAAAACTAGAGACTGTTCAATATTTGACCATGGTAAAATAACTAATGTTACTCTTTTTTTAAATTCTCAATATTATCCGTACGAATCGGTTAATGCAAAATTTTCTGAAGACAAATATTGTATATTATATGAAATGTTTACCCAATTTCGTCAGTCTTATTATAACACCCGGTCGGAACCGATGCTTGATTTGCGTGAATTTAAGGAAAAGGCTCCTTTATTTGTAATTGATTGCTCAAGGCAGAACGAAGCCTTGAAAACTGGGGCTGTAGATGTGAGACTAGAAATAGAAAGTTCTGAAGATATACCAGAAAATACATCTGCCTATTGTTTAATAATCAACGATCGTCTGATCGAATATAAACCCTTAAGCAGTATTGTAAGGAAATTGTTATGAACGCCATAGTCGATGTGCAAGGATTTAAGACCGAAAGTAACGAGTTTATCGTGAAAGAAATAGCAATAGCATGCGGAAATCAAATTATGGTGTTATTAATCAAACCACCATTTCCTTTTTACAATCTTACAAAAAAAGAAAAATTGCAAGTAAATTGGATAGAGAGAAACAGAAAAATTTTCTGGAAAGAAGGTTTTATACCATACGTAAAATTGCTGCAATATATTGAACCTTATCTGAGAGATAAAAACATTTATGTTAAAGGATGTGAAAAAGTGTTGTGGCTAAGAAACATTGTAAAACATGATAATGTATTTAATTTAGAAGACAAGAACTGCCCTAGTTTACAAAAAATATTTGGTGATTACGGAATGTTTAGTAATATATTTAGCTGTGTGTATCATTCAAATGTATGTGCTTTAAAAAATGTAACATGTTTAAAAAAGTGGATTGATGATAAACGTATTTTTAATTGTTTATAACTTAGAAAATAAGGGCTGCCCTGAAAAATATAAGTTAAGTAATTTGTTAGCTCTTTATATCATAACACATATACCTACATATTAAATCAGAATAAATGTTTTTTTTTTCTATGAGTAAACGTGTTTTATTTCATAATAAATGCATTAGACGTAGAATACCACAACGAAATGTGCTATCATTTAGGTAATTTCTGCTCCATTACGATTCGGAGCACCACATCTTTATAAATTGAGAACACCAGATACAAGACTTCATTATTCTTTTATACATACCCGTATCGAGACCTTCTTAAAAATGATTCAAAATTATTTCTGCCCGCGATATGAAATATATAATGAACATAAAATTCGATTGTGTTCATTTCGACATTATTGGGCTACAGTTAGGGTTTCTGCTCGAGAATTCTCGAGTCGAGAAATGTCGAGAAATCATGCCAACTTCGAGACGAGAAAAAATACCTCGAGAATTCGAGAACTCGAGAAATCGAAGATTTTCTTTTATTCCTGTAAAATTGGCTTAAAAGTTACGTAATCTTTGCATTCTGGCTTCTGATCGTTCTCCTTACGAGGCACGAGTAAGCGAGGCAAGCGAAGAGACACATAATATACCTGCAACTCCAAGTACTCTTATTATTATGTGACATTAAAATGTCAAATAAAAATTAACTGTAAGATAAACTCCGTTCATCTATTGTTGGGTTTCTGAATACAAAATCGACGACTAGATAACTATCCAAACAATAAGTGAGTTTGTAAATTGATCACTAGATGGGGTCTCTTTTTAAAGCCCATCTAAATATACTTTTCTCGCCTTAAACTTTATATCTTTTTGCAATTAGGTCCCAAGTTTAAATGAAAATCTCCTCTGGTACCTATGTGCAATGATTTTAAAACGAATCATTACACACATGAAATATAAAATTTAAATCACAATATTTTCTCTTTGTTATTTTTAATCACAGCAACAGCACAATAAAACTATTAAAACAAAATAAGTAGGATTTTAAAGTTTTATTGTAATTTATAATATTGGGCGGTAAAGTTTATATTTATATCTGAAAAAAAAAACTAAGCTAACGTACCTATTTGTGGTGTAAATGAATGGGTTCTAGGGCAGGACTGGTTATTTCACAAAGGTAAATATCAAAGTGCCCTAGTTAAAGATATCTCATGTTAAACTTTTCATCCGTGAACATTTCGGATGGATTTCTTTCGATGCCTTTTTATTGGTACTGATTTATTTGAAATAGCCTCCAGCACTTCCAAATCAGATTCCGATGAACTACTCGAGTCCATTTCGCTGGGAGTCCAAAACTCACTATCGATTAACGATTTACGCCCCAAATTGGTCAGTCAAGTTAACTGAAGTTTGAACTAAGTAAGATCATCTTCTGACTGGGGTGTCCAGAAACGCAATGTGTAATTTTATCGAACCAATAGCGGTGTAATAGATAAACTACGGTTAGGAGTACCTGAGAAACTGAAAAAATAAGTTATGTGAAGTTTGAAATAGGATTATCTTCTGACTGGGGTGTCCAGAAACGCAGTGAGTCAGCTTATCGAAATAATAGCGCTATCGAACAGATAAACTACGTTCAAGAGTACACCAGAAAACGGGATTATGCTGATTTTTTAAGGTTTTTAAAAATTTCTCGAACGACCCGAGAAACCCGAGAAATCGGGCTCGAGAATTCTCGAGACCCGAGAAAAAAAATATGTCGAGAAAACAGAAACCCTAGCTACAGTAGATTCAAAACGAAGATTGGTGATGGAAATGGCTGATGCAGGTTTTTTTTACTGTGGAAGTGGTTTAAATGATAAAGTTATGTGCTTTTCGTGTGGAGGCAGCATCGAAGATTGGGAGTATTACGATGATCCTTGGATGCAACATGCTATATTTTTTCCTGATTGCTTTTACTTAAATGCTGTAAAAGGAACAGATTATGTTGACAAATCAAAACGTCTATTTTTAAAAGAAACAAAAGTATAAAATTATTCTAAAATGAATCAGGATAGATTGATGAGATTGATTGTCTGCTGAATAAGCTACTAAAAACAAAGGAGTCTAAATAACTATGAATTACTGACAGTCATGTGATGCGTCATTCGATTCCTACAGTTGTAGTCGAAAGGTTGAATCATAAACTGAATTTAACAATTTAATAAATAAATTATATTAGCTACGATGCAAGATTCAGTGAAACATGCTTCTGAAGGCATTTGTAAAATTATTATTCGGAACGCTAATGGTGAGGCTATATTTGTCCGTGATATGCAGCCCACTCGTAAAAGTTCGAGCGCAGATTCATCAAAACCTCAGGTCAGAGATACAACGCAAGAAGATTTATTCTATCATAAGATGTATGATGCATTAAATTCGGGAAATATTCAAGAATTTGTCTGTAAAAGTGGTAATAGAGAGCTAACATTCTCCCTAGTTAACGATATGCAGATCGGTCCTGAAAAATTTGAAGCGGGTTCAGCAAAGTGTCGGGACACCGACACATCATCAATGAGGAACGTAATGCAGGAATTGGTGATACCTGATTCAGAAGACATTTTATGTTACCAGATTCTACCGGAGGATGAAATTCCTTTTATTTAAATCAGTTTGAAAGAAATTTCAATCAGATGAAAAGTGAAACTGAGGTTGAAAGTTACTCTTGTATATTTGGTCGATCTGGATCACGATCTGGGTGAATTGACAAAATATTGATAGATTGACTGATTGTCTACTTCACCTATCAAAACATGTATGATGCATTAAATTCAGGAAATATTCAAGAACTTGTCTGTAAAAGTGGTAATAATATATTGTTTGAATAGATGAACAGTGTTAATTGGGGGCTTCTAGATCAGATCGCAGATCTGATCTAGAAACCCCAATTAACAACTACTACTGTCTCCCATAATACAAGCTCTGGGTTAGTTTGAGAATCAGTACCTCAAGTGTAATACATTAATTTAATGTGCCTTCCTCTGACATAACCCACTGTGAATTTATTTATTACTCACAATAAAAAATAAAACTGTCCAATATTTCTACGTTAAAAAATTCTGACATGTGGTGTAACCCTAGAATACCGGGATCTCCCACTAGTTAGAATAAAACCAAATCCCAACATTTAGTATGTTAAAAACCACACATTGCTAAATAATGTGACTGGTCTGCATAAAAGTAGGTTGCAATTAAACTTATAACCTAAATATACAAGTTTAATTACCAATATCAAGCCTGGTCAAGGACCACAAGGGTTACACTAACGCCTGAAGCAGTGATAGCGACAATAACTCGTTTTTTGCAATTTAGGGTTAGGTAACTGTCATGCGAATTTATAACCTACTACGATATCAATTATAGTTATTATAAGTTTTGTAACATGCGTCTCTACTCTGCACGGCCTATCGCAGTCCAAAGTTTGACATGAACTTCAGAGAGAGCCCAAAAAAGTAGGTCGTTAATTAATGCATGGTCACAACATCAACGAAACGTCGTATTAAAAATATATATTTACTAGCCTTTAACTTCACTATTTTTACGCCCCAAAATACTATCAAATGTTAATTGAGATTTCTCGTCATACCTACAACAAATACTGATTTTGGCCGCGACTGGCTGTATCGGAAGTCGATCTCAATACATGGCAACAACAAAAGACTAAGCTGACGATGTTTCTTCAAAGTCAAGTCAAGATTCATATTCATACAACACCAAAATCAACTCACTGATTTTTAATAAATTAAGTAACAAATAATTATTGACGACTTTTAGATTTACAACATAATATGTGTCTTTAAGATGTGTGCCTCCGAGCCTAGAATACAATTTAGTAATGGCAGAGATTGGCAGTCAACAACACTGTAGGCTGTAAAAGTTTATTGTTTGAATATTAATAATGTTTTCGCATGTTGATTAATGAATGAAAGAATACTGAATAACAACCAGCTTGTTGTTTTGAACCAGTTGTAATATTAAAAAAGCGAATTTATAATTAATAATAAAGCTTAATTTAAACTGTTTACTAATATAATTTTGATAATCGATTGTGATAATCGATACGCGATTCTATAATTCGATGCGCAAGGCGGCCATCTTTTTATCACAGATAATAATAGCATGACCTAGGTATTAAAACCGCGACACTGTTTTATACGGTAAAGTCAATGACCCTCCGCGGGGGTTAGATACGCGGTATGCTACTGAAAAGCATCATGATTTATTATTTGAGTAATAATGGTCCAATTTAAACACTATACATGTTTCTAGACTATGCTTAAACAGTGACACGCAATTTTGTTTTTCAAATAAGGTAGGTAAGGCAATTAACGCCATCTGTTAAATAAAGCCCAACAAACAGAAAACGTACTTTTATTCGGGTAAGCTACTTGACAGCTCACACAGACATATAATACACCATTAAGGACACACCTAGCGTGAACGCAAGTCTCTCGTGCCACAATCTTGCCAGTGATGCGTCCTGCTTCAAGGACCGCAGCCATGGACGCCGCTAATATAAAAATTGCTCTGACAAAATTGTTAGTTTTTAGTTGTTCTGTTGTATTTTTCATACACTTTTATATTTCTGTTATAATATAGGTGACTACCCTTCATATTTCGTTAATATTTTTAGGCAATAAACGTAATTTAGTGTAACAACTTTCGAAATAACAATATCTAATACTCGGACAATAACGCCCATTCAAATGATCATTGGGCGCTATTACCATTCATGGGCGCTATTGGCCTATGGACTTGCGTTTGACCACAGTCTCACCTGATGGTAAGTGACGACGAGGTCGAAGATGGAACGCACTTACTCAGAAAATGACCTCATATTATTAAAAGGTAATTCTTGCTTAAGTATAGCCATTGTCATCAATGGTAGGTTAAGGGCGCCATTGCCCACTATCGTTTAATAACGCCCAATGTAGGTTTAGATTATAATCTTCTTTTTTGAAATAAAACAGTCGTAATACTTTTATTTTTGATAAATTTTAATGTCAGAACTTAAAGAACAATGGCAAAATCATTGCTGAGATTTAAATAAGCGTCTAATGGTAAGAGGTATATTAAAAAAAGCCAAATTTTTTTCTAGATATTCTTGTAGCTTTAACATTTAAAAACGAACTCTCTGAAAAAATTATATTACATTTCAAAGTTTTACTGATATTCCCGTTAATTCGAATAATTTTCATTTATTCTTCATGCTTCTTTAATTTTGCAACACTTTGAGAGATGCCCTTATAATTAATTTCGAAGATTTTTTACCAGCTATGTTAATACATTTAATGCTTAATTATTTTATTAGATGTTTTATTTCGACTAATGAATTATTATACAATAATTCGTGAAACAAATACCAAAATAAAGACAACAAAGCTTTGCGTATATTAGGAAAGAAATAGATTTTCTATAATCCTGTTTACCTAATAGAAGTATATGAAAAAATAAGTATAGCAACACAGACATGACAATGCTTTCTTTCAAAAACTGTCACTGTCAATCCTAGAGTTGTCAAATATCAGTATATTATTAAGCCCCTAGTAGACGAGATCGAGGCGCCGGGTGAACCCCGGCCAAAGTCGTAGACGATAATTATGGTTTGTACCCGCTAGCTAGCCGGCTTAAGTGCCACTTATATAGGATGCGCCGTGCGTACAACCGGCCTCCGCAAGGAGTGCACATAGGCCACCGTACCAGTTTGAGCACAGGGTAGCCACGCCGTAACCGATCACGGCGGCAAGCTAGGCCATCGTTAGCAACGGTGTCGTCAAAATAGCTCCATACTGTCCCATACATATCCGACATCCAGACTTACTACGGTTTGAAACTGTGCGTAGCCGGTAGCCACGGTCCTAAAAAGTGTTGTCAGCAAGGGGCATAACTTTACTGCCTACACGGCTACGCTTTGTCGTTGGACATAATTATTGCAATTATATTAAATTCGGTGATAGTGCTACGGCTTCTGACAAATATTTAAAACTTCTACGTTGCGTTAACGTTACGTTGTACTACTCATTAACGGACTACGATTTCAGTCCTCGATTTGGAGTTGAGAAGTGAAAAGTGGCACATGGATTTTGTGTTTTTTTCTGGGTAGTGATTGACCAAGTGAATTTCTCTGAGTGGGTATATTCTCAGAGGGAGTGGAAATACTTCTTTAGTAAGAGGGAGAATAAAATCATGTCATCATGGAGGAAGTTACTTAAATTGCTTAAATGTTCATTGTCATGACATTGGTGTGTTACAAAGGAACCAAGGCATCAAAGAAATAAAGCAGCACCAGCAGAATTGTTGTGTTACTCATTAAGAAGAGCAAAAGACAAATAAATATAATAATACGAAATCTTTTATTTATACCCTACATCTTACAAAGTAGATTTTTTTAATTTTTACTGAACTCGTACACCTATGTTCATACAAAACTATAACCGAGGGCATGTGCTCACAAATTGTTGCATAGGCTAGGGTGTTTATGGATTTCATTGAATTCACAACATTTTTTAGAATGATGTTTTGTTGGTTAGGGCATCAGGCGTAATGCTTGGCGGCTATACTTTATGATATATATATACTTTATGAGCTATTTTCTCAAATCCTAGGGATAAGTGGCGAATCGCTCATTTCATCAGAAATGCCTCAGTTCATTAAGAATTTAAAAAAAATTGCGAATACACAAAGCCTACCATGACACGAAGACGTTACAATTTATTTATACAGATAAAGTGATGTATCAAAGTTCGCCATTGTTCTTTCTATTTCTAGTTAAGCAAAACTTCAAACTAGAATATCTTGAATTCGAGAGTCTCTTTAATAGTAATCCTGAAGACAAATCTGTTCAGGAATTCAAACTCTATACTTTTACATATGTTTCAATAGCAGACGCAAAAGATTATTTCAACAATAGTTTGTTTGGGAGTTTGCCGTTGTTCTTTTTGTTAAAAATGATTATCCAAGAGTGTCATGTTACATTACGCGTGTTAACAAGTTAGATAGTTTTTTTATGTTAAATGTTGATTTGTTACATTCCTTTTATTTCTATTATAGAAATTTATATGTGACTATTATGTTTTGTTAGATTTATAACCCGTATGAATGTATTTTTGCGTCCAGGACATTATTAAGCAAACGGGCGGTAATAAACATATTATTTTTAATAACGCCCAAGACAAGGTTTTTAAAAAGTTGTTATTTACATGGAAATCATAAATAGTTACACCACACAACTAGCATCCTTAAATTATGAAAATCATGTTTAATCTTTTAATCAAATATTTTTTTCCATTTAAATAGTTTTTACAGAAAAAAAAATGGTTTTAAGTTAGGTGGGCGTTAATTGCCTGGGCTACCTTATTCTATGGATGTTCGTAAAAATCTATCGTAAAGTAGATTATTAAAAAAAGGATTATTATGGTTTTTATTCTACATAAAAAAAAACAAAGAATTATCTGTATGATTTCCAAAGAAAAATCCATGATTATTTTGTTGCAACTCCGTATCTTTTTGCTTCGTTCCAATGTTTTTACATTTTCAAACACAGTGGGCGTCCACCTGTCACTACCAGTAGTACTTTTCCGTTTTCCCTGCCATTTCAACTATTTCCACAGACTTTGTTTGCCTTACTAGTAAAAAAAAAAGTAAACCAATAGGTATTCGCATTTCATCGTTATTTATAATGCCTTTTACGCAGCGCGGGCTGCTGTTCAGACAGTAGACAGCGCTGCTCACATTGTGTACCTACTAGTATGCTAGTAGCTCGGCCGATTGGGCTGTTAACATGATTAAAGTAGCTGCCTAGTCACATTAGGAGTTGCGAGTTGATTGCTGCGTGTCGCGAGATTTAATAAAAAATACTGATAAATCAGAAAATGGATGGCAAGAAAAGATCTTCCAGAGCAACGATTTTTGAAAACGGTACATCCGTTTTCAAAAATCGGACAGTTGATTAAATTCAACAAGATCCAATGACTTGCTAGCTACTGAAAAACGCGTTCAAACGAGGTGTGACGTGGAGCAGTGGTGAGTAAAAAAGTTTTCTAGTACAAAGGTAACAGTACTGTTTTGTTAGTTGTTATCTACTCCATGCACGGCAAGAAGGCAAAATATACAGCATGACTGGTACAGCACTTAACATCCGAAAACCATGATCTCTGCATATCATTCTGTACTACTTTTACTAAGCACAAACACTGAATTCCTGAAAACAACAGCTGTTCCATACATTTTGATGAGCAACATTCGAAACTAGTCGGGCGATCCCGAAAAATGCACGTGAGTAAGAGCCCAAATACACGTCCGATACTTGCCTCGGATAGTCGGTTCCGATAGTCTGATTAGACTATCTGAAGGCCTCCGCGTCATACATTTGTTTGAACGTGAATTACACGTACGATCAGACTATCGGATCGGATGTCAGAATCGTAAGCATCGTCCGGGCGTCGTCGTCGTCCAGAAAAAAATCGGACTCGAGAATCGTACGTGTATTTCATGAACCCGATCAGATAGTCGGATCCGGCTCCCGGAAGCAAGTATCGGACGTGTATTTTGACTCTAAACCGTAACTAATCATAAACATAATCTGTTGACTGCTCACAAGCCCTTTATAATTTTATGATTTTGACAGTCAGCTTGACGAATGATATTGTGGATTATAAAGCAGTTAGCCAAAACCATGCAAAACTTTCAGCATATAATAACAGCAAATCGAAGCGCAGTGAATAATCAACCGTTTGTCGTGTTGATAGAAATGTTTTAGAAATGATTGAACGAACGTTTTCAATTACTTGTAGGTACGTTAGATACATTACGTCGCCGATCACCCAATGATCTCAATAATAAAACCGTGGCAATCTATTTGTATAATGTATACAGTTATATCGTAAATTGCTTCTATATAAAGACACGACCCACTATGTGGTAAAGGTCCGGTCACGATCCACCGAGCTCTCCCGTCGTAGAGCCGGTCGTCTCTTCAGACTCCGCAGTCACCCCGATAATTCAGCCCTCATCAAGCTGTCTCCCCCCCCCCTATGTCCACGCCAGCAACGCCCTAAGCCGAGGTCCGAGTCCCACTAGGGGTCGCCCTTAGTGCTGTTGTTGCAGGTAGTCATGATGTTAGTGTAGTACAAGTAGTTAGCTTAGGTTAAGTATTTTACTTCCCCCCATTGGCTGGAGACCCTTCAGGTCTCGCCAATTACTGCCCGGTTACGTAGAAACCGTCCCCTAGGACGACCTACTGCAGTCCAATAGAAAAAAAAAAAAAAAAAAAAAAAAGTGGTAAAGGTGTTCGCAGACTTTCATTGTATTTGTCGATCGATATGTGCGAAATTACGCATTATTTTAGCTGCTAGAATCCTTCCAAAAGCATTACCGAAAGTTGGAGGGAGACTTGTTGGCAGATTGATAATAGATGGTGTCAAAAGAATCCTATGCAAATTAATGACACGAAAGAATGAAGTGTGCGTTACCCAGGCAAAATGTTTTGCTTTAGAGAGATGAGACTTAAACAAATAATTAGTGTATCATGAGGAGCAATTTGTTTACTAATAGCAAAATTTGTTTGAATTGTAGTTTTTAAGTTATTTAAGAAAAACAAATTTTGCTGGAGTAACGTTTGAAACGTTACCCAGGCAAAATCGTCTTTCAAAAATTAGTTTCAGCACGGAACCAAATACATGAATAGATAGCTTTTGTTGAGTAGTAAATGTTTATAAATAGCAAAATTT
Source organism: Amphipyra tragopoginis (assembly GCA_905220435.1). Lineage (NCBI taxonomy): Eukaryota > Metazoa > Arthropoda > Insecta > Lepidoptera > Noctuidae > Amphipyra > Amphipyra tragopoginis. Next base: position 13,300,964 of record HG992011.1, read on the forward strand.
GTGTGTGGTATAGTTCTTTAGTTATTTAAGATTTTGCTGCGGTAACGTTTTGGGATTTCCCAGATCTCGAAAACGGCTCAACGCAGAAGTTTGAAAAAAATACCAATAAAAGACCTTAATTTGTTTAAATTTGTTTAATCATTAGTTTTTGATTTGGTTGACGTAAACCAATGTAATTAAATGGTTTCAAAAATCAGAAGAAGCGGGTTTACATGTAAACCAATACACTTATAACCAAATAAACAGCTGTAAAAAATACCCGTGGTTCGACGCTTGTTTACAGCAGACATTTTAGATTTCATACTTTACACGTTAAGAAGATAAAAACAAATTTGATTTATTTTAGACTGGTCGTACTTTAGCGATCGAATACGCAGTTCCCATAACATTAAGAAACATGGCATACTTTAAACAAATTAAAATGATTCATGAAAATTCTTTCCTGTCAATTTCAGCCTTGAATTACGGCTCTAATGAAAGTTATCTCAAAAACAAGAATATGTCAGCAATTCTCTAATAAGCCGACCAAATTGAAAAGGTCACGTAAAAGCGACTGCACCGTACGTACGGGTAATCTTCGCAAATTAGCAGCTTGGTAACCGATGTTTTGTACAGTTAAGCAGAAAAACGTTATTCGTGAAGCCGATTTTTTAATATTTTTTAAGTGCAGTACCATATTACACAATTTTTACTAGTTAATAAAAGTGTAATATCATAGTGTATAATTTATAGTGTGATTTAAAACAATACAAACATATACTACTCAAAACAAAATAAGAGCCACTCGTTATTTTCACATTTCAGTGTAATTTAATGAACGTTATGTAATTAATAAGTAACAAAATATTGATGTTACAAACTCTTCGATATTAAACCTCTTTGATTTTGTATTTGAGACCAAAATGATGGCCATCATTTAAAAAAAAAATGAATGTGAAATTTTCTTGTTATTTTGTTTTGATTTTTCTTTAAGTTTTGTTTCGATTATCTTTATGGTAATCTGAAATAATCGTTTAACTTTGTTTAGTTAATTTGTTTATGTAACATCTTATGTTAATATGCCACAAATACGAAGACATATGGACGCAATTACTGCAACCAAAGCCGTTACAATGATCCAAGAAGGAATTTCGCGGCGGTCTGTGGCTTTGCATCTGGGTTTTTCTCGGAAAGCTATCCAAAATGCTTGGAATCGCTTCCAAGGGACTGGTAGTGTTGCAAGAAGACCTGGTTCGGGTATAGTTCGCATTACAACTGTTCACGAGGATCGGTACATCCAGTTAAGTGCCTATCGAGAACGCACAGTGACGGCTCGTAAGTTACAAAATCGCTTACGGTTGACAACGGGTACTCGCGTCAGTGACCAAACGATCCGTAACCGATTGTACGAAGACCAGCAAACTTCAAAACGTCGAGTTGTTCGAATTCCTTTGTGCAGGGCTCAACGTGCAAATCGTTTAAGTTCTCCTGTCAATATTTAGACTGGGGCATAAACGAGTGGGGCATGGTGCTTTTCACCGACGAGTGTAAAGTAAAATTCTTTAATGACGATCGGTGCATTAGAGTATGGAGGCGACGTGGCGACCGATTTTCTGAAGCCTGCATTCACGAAGTTGACCATTTCGGGGGACCCAATGTAATGATTTGGGGTGGAATAAGCTTACATGGCAAAACTGAACTCGCTATTTTAAATGAAGGTTCCGTAACTGCTCAGCGTTACATTGAGGAAGTCATTAGGCCTCATGTGATTCCATTTGCACAGCGAATGGGTCCTGGGTTCATCCTGATGCAAGACAATGCCCGTGCATATACAGCTCAAGCGACCCAGTCTGTACTGGAAGGCCCTCACATTCAAGTGTTGCCGTGGCCAGCAAACAGTCCGGACTTAAATCCGATCGAGCACATGTGGGACCAATTAAAACGAAGGGTTAGAGAGAGTGCGCAAGAGGTCTACAACCAGCACCAACTGATTGATGTTTTGAAAAGTGCCTGAGAAGAGATCCCAGCTGAAAACGCCGGGATTTTGATAGAGAGGATGCATTCCAGGCTACAGGAGTTCATAGCCAAAAGAAGAGGGCATACCCGTTATTTAAAAAGAGAAAAACAAATAAAAAGTGAAGTTTTTTTTAGTTTTTAGTAACTTTTTGTTATTTGTGTTTTTTATCCTAAATTGTCATTTTTTATCAAAAGTTAAATAAAAATGTTTATTAATCACTTATTTCATAAATTACTAGCCTAAACGGTAAACAATAACATTGTTTTAAGTTTACGTAAATTGAACAATGTGCTAATTTTATATTTTTCATGGTTTATCTAAAATACCTAGTGGCTCTTATTTTGTTTTGAGTAGTATATATACATGTAGCTATATTTTTAGTACTTAATTTGTTGTTTCTGTTAAACCAAATGTTTTATTTTGATACCACAACGCAAAGCCACGCTAAAAACGTTTTAACGTTCTTGATGCTAGTCAGAGCAGCGCGCATCGCTGTGTGCAATGCAACGCAACAGCTATATGCCTTGTCTTACTTACTCTTTAGCTGTGAGTAGTTGAGTACGCTCTATCTATGGGTACGCTAGCTCCGACCGAACCAATGAAACAATCAGTCGTGAACCAAGTGTTTTGGAGAGAAGTGCTTGTGGTTTATGTGTGTGTGTACGACGACGTCTTTGAACGATGTGAGTATTAAATGTTTTTATTTTACAGTACAGTTGTGTTTCAGTATAAAATAGTCATTCAGCGTATATTAATGTACGCTTTTTGGTGTGAATCAGAATAAAGAAAACTCGTCAAATGTGACCCAAAACACAATTAGCCCCGGCACAAAAAAAAACTTTGCCATTTTCTTCATTACAATTAGGAAAATACAGTATATAGTTTTTTTATCATTTCAATGGCTATCATGGAAATATTGAACCAGAATATCGCGCAAAATATGAAATATTATTGTTTTACGACAGACTCATCTCTTTATTGCTTAAAACTGTGTGTGTGATTATTGGCTAAAATAACAACGTGGCGGTCTCAGTGGTAGGCTTTAACTTTTAATTATTCTATACCTACGCCATGCTAGGCAATCGCGTTGTGATATTGCTCTTAGACTTAACGTAAACAAAACAAAAAGGATACAGTTTTTATACGTTTAAGCTATACTGTCATAAAGTTTCAAGCGCTTTAACGAATCTAGTATTATTCTCAATTATATTGAAGTGTGTTTGACAAGTCCGGTGAGTATTCGGTAATGATAGTTTATGAAACTTGTATAATGAGGGGTATTATACACGAGTGTTACAATACCTAGTTAGATATGTGCTGTTTCATACACGGTACTTTATATACACATTAATTGCAATCAGATCACACGAAATTCAGTATACGTACAACAAAGCGTAGGAATGGCGCCACGCCTAACAAAACCCAGCTCATCACTGCGCAAGCGCTTAAGCGGTTTATCTTTAGCCATCTTGGATTTTTTACGGCATTTATCGCATATTGGTAATTGGCGATCCCAACCTTAAAAACGACACCCTTTTTAATCTGCTAAAATGTCCTTTCGCGCAATATCTTGAGAAGACTGAAGGTACTGTACACCTACAGTCTTTTTACTGAAGTGTGCATTCGCAAATGTCTTTATGCGCAAGTATCCATTCGTGCGAATGTCTTTCTGCGCAAATGGCGAGACAAGTGTACTAGATTTTTAAAATGATAGGTAATGAAAATATTAATGTAAATGTGATGTGTGCCTTGCTTTTTTTTCAGGTAGTTGCACTTCATGGCTTCGGGAGCAGAATGTGCAAGCCTCAACTCACACCGTTGTTCATGTCAGTTCATTTTATATTCGGAAAATCACACATACCAGTGAAGTACCAGCAGGTACAATAAAATGGCAGGCCGAAAAGTAAAAGTGCCCCTTGACGACCTAAGAGTTGTGTTCTCCAAATATAAAGATATATTTAATGTTTCTATTCCCCCAATCTCAAATGAAGTTTATGACCACATACAACAAGAACTGCGTATTCAGTTTAATCACGAAGTCAGCAAAGCAGCCCTGCAAATATCTGCGAAGAGAAATAAAGTTTTATTTTTTAATTCTCGCGGAGATTGTGAAGATAATCGAACACAATTGCATGCAGTTGTAGAAGCTCCTTCTGATTTAACAGTTTCTTTTGAAATGAGTAAATATGACTACTATAAAATTGCGCCTATTGAATCCCACCATCTCGCACAAAATAAGTGGACCAACGAAATGCAAGATCATATATTTTTTAAAACCGATTTAGAATGCACATTCTCGTTTAAAAACAATTACGTGCCTACTGATCTCAAAAATAACGACATCACATGTACAGGAAGTTGTACGCAATGCAAAGCTAGTCTGTTCTTGACAATATCCCCCGAAACAGCTGATAATTCTTATAAAGTAACGCTTATTCTTACAAATTTGAAAAAAGGCTTTCGGCATGACCCTCGAATTAAAAATAAATTAACTTCACACCGGGTTAATCTGCACAAAGAAAAACTTAAAAACATTAAGGCTTTAAGGGTACGAAATTCAACGGCCGATGAAGTTATGAGCATGGATAATCCAAAAGAACCGCCAACTTTGCCTAAATTATTAAATTTGAGGAAATACCGGCATGAAGCTAGAAACGCTCTTCAGTTTGATAAAAATATTATTTTATCACTGTATGCCATGACCTGTAGCCCACCGTATGACAGTTTCATAAAAAAAATGTCTCTTGTTCCATTTATATTGTATTTTTGGACTACTGAGCAAAGTATATATTACGATGACATCTTGGAAGACAAATATAAAATCCTGTCTATTGATGCCACTGGATCTTTATTTAAACCAATAAAGCCACCCGAAGCAAACGATTTTTTAAAATATAAAAATCCCAAACATGTTTTCTTATATGCCATCGTAGCATATACCTTGGGTGCTAGTGTTCCAATTTGTTATATGTGCTCTGACTCACACACAACAGAAACAATAGCCACATGGCTAAGCACATGGTTAAACAGAAGAGTCCTTCCAAATGAAATAATTTGTGATGATTCTTCTGCTTTAATAGCGGCCATAACGAAAACTTTTTTGAAAACGGACTTGAATAACTATTTAAGACAATGTTTTGCAATAGTTGAGGAAAAAAAAGGCAAGATACCTGCTTGTTACATCAGACTTGATAAGTCTCATTTTTTAAAAAAACTGTATACACAAAGTTGTTTTGACAAGACTTCTGAAACATGCAAATATTTTTATATCAATTGCATCAAATTGATACTACAATCACGAAGCTATGACGAAGTAAAACTAATTATTAAAGATGTAATCACACTTTCTCTTCATGAATATATAAGTACCGATCTTGATTATACGGCATCGAAATGTGAACAAGCATTGAAACGATTGAGCGACCAAATAAAAACATATCTAAGACACACAGATGAAATTGAAAAGAATGAAAGAGAGGACAGTTCCGAAGAAATATATTTTGTAACAGAAGATGAAGAGAGTGAGCAACACGGTGGCCCTATGCCTTTGATAAAATATTATGATGACATTATGAATACAGAACTATTATATTTACAGTTAATTGAATCTACACCAATGAAAAATGCTTTTTTTTTGCCGGAAATTAACAACACTCTTAAAAGACTTTTGAAAAAATTACCTTTGTGGGGCAATATTATGACTGATTATTTTCCTGGAGCCAAAGACTATGCCAGCAGCTCAAATGTAGAAAATCATTTTAAGGACATCAAAACTATATATTTTGAGACCAAAGTTGAACGCGTCCGGTTAGACGAATTTCTTATACAACATTATAGTTTTATTAACGGAACCATAAAATTAAGCTCTAGTCAAATTTTACACGAGAATACTAAGAACAAAGAAGAACAGGCCTTAAAACTAAGAAACAAAAAGGAAAAACGCAAAACAAATTATGAGTATTTCTCACGAAAAATAGTAAAAATTAGAGACAAACACGAACAAAAACGAGATTCATTCTCAGCAGAGTTAATTATATCTGATTCTGCACCGAAGTCAGTTGAAAAAGAAGAAGAAGAAGAGAACCTAACTGATACGTCAGATTTTGATATTCAATCAATTTTTCAAAATAAACCTATAGAAGTTGAAAACTGGCGGGGACTTACCATACCCACTCCTAAATCAAAAAAAGCTACCTCCATATACATATTACAGAATGGTAACGTCGCATATTCTTATGTACACCAAAACAGGGTACTTATAACAAACACTTGTGCTTTTGATTCCCTCGCGCAAGCATTCGGTGTAGCTTATCAAGACAGGCCTGCTTTCAGAGAAAAGTTAAATAGTGCTAGCGATGGTTTAACAACATTCATAAAAGTATTATCTAATACGAGAAAAACTTGCAAAAGATTATATGAACTTCGTGACAAACTATTGATTGACCTTTTTGATAAAACAAAGTCACAGCAAAATATTATCAGTTGTGAATGTAATATAACAATGATTTTAGAACAGGTATTCATGAGCAACATATACTTTTCTGCCACCAGACAGAGGTGTTGCTCAAATGACACATGCTCAAATGCATTACAACCAAAGAAAATTGATTGTAAATATATATCTTTAAATATAAATATTATAACACAAAAGGGTATTGACTTCTTGGAAGAATCTGCCACATCGTGTATTAATAATGATAATGTTTCACTGTGTCCTGTATGCGAGACAGGAAATGTATATTTTACATATGAATTAAAACCATTACTTTTCTTCGAACTACATGACATGTCTGTTAACCTGAATGATATACCCATTAATATAGAGTTAAATGGCCAACAGTATATGATTTTGGCAGTAATTGATTTTGACCCACCATCAAGTTCCACATTGATTGGACATTACAGAGCATACTGTTACAGAACGAAAACTCAACAATATGAATGTTACGATGATCTGTACTGTAAACTACAGAAATGCAAAAACTCCATAATGCCACATTTGATTATATATTCATTAGTGTAGGTAATTAAAACGTTAGAGACTGGAAGCATAAAACACATAATTTTATACGGTCCCAATGACCACACAAATTTTATTGAATTAGGTACGAATCTGTGATTATGAGTGATATTAGTAGTTATTAATGATAAAAACTGTACTGTTTCCTATATTTTTAAATAGGTACATAAGTGTAAAAGTTGTTTATTTTTTATATAATTGTTGGAAGATTTTTATTATATTGTTGTTTTCTCATTTAAAAGTTTTATGATTATATACATTTTTTATAGAATATGCTCGAAACCGTCCCTCATAAGGGCAAGAAATATAGGCAAGCCGATAATACATATTTTGTAAAAAAAAACATTAAATGTGCTTTGCACATTACACACACAACGCCGACTCAATTCCAACTCAAGTCACACTGTGGTATTGAAATATGAGCTTTATGTCGTGTTACTTAGAGTGGATATTTCAACATTAAGTTAAAAGAAGGTTACGACGCTTTGACAATGATTGGTTCACGGGTTATCCACCTGTGGCAGTCACATGTAATGTTAAAATATTCACTCTAAGTAACACGTAACAAAACTCATATTAAAATGCCATACTGTGAGTCGAGGTGAAATGGAGTCCACCTATCAACCTACGTTATTAGTACCTCCTAAGGAAAATTGTACAAACTATTAATGTATCCAAATATTAAAATTAAGTAAGTAGGTTATAACTTATCTGTGATTTTTCTCTAAAAATGTTGATGCTAAGGCAAAGCAATACATATAATTTGTATGAGACTGATTTTTTAAATAAAAATAATGAATCTTAACCATTTTATTATTTTAACTAACCTGACCAGAAAACTTTTGTATTCAACTGTACTAACAAAACATCTATATTATCCTGTTCATTTCAGATGGTTGCGCTTATGTATGGTGCGGTCGCTTTTATGTGACCTTTTCAATTTGGTCGGCTCATTAGAGAATTGCTGACATAATCTTGTTTTTGAGATAACTTTCATTAGAGCCGTAATTCAAAGCTGCAATTAACAGGAAGGAATTTTCAGGAATCATTTTAATTTGTTTAAAGTATGCCATGTTTCTTAATGTTATGGGAACTGCGTATTCGATCGCTAAAGTACGACCAGTCTAAAATAAATCAAATTTGTTTTTATCTTCTTAATGTGTAAAGTATGAAATCTAATATTTCTGATGTAAACAAGCGTCGAACCACGGGTATTTTTTACAGCTGTTTATTTGGTTATAAGTGTATTGGTTTACTTGCAAACCCGTTTCTTCTGATTTTTGAAACCATTTAATTACATTGGTTTACGTCAACCAAATCAAAAACTAATGATTAAACAAATTTAAACAAATTGAGGTCTTTTATTGGTATTTTTTTCAAACTTCTGCGTTGAGCCGTTTTCGAGATCTGGGAAATCCCAAAACGTTACCGCAGCAAAATCTTAAATAACTAAAGAACTATACCACACACAAATTTTGCTATTTATAAACATTTACTACGCAACAAAAGCTATCTATTCATGTATTTGGTTCCTGCTGAAACTAATTTTTGAAAGACTATTTTGCCTGGGTAACGTTTCAAACGTTACTCCAGCAAAATTTGTTCTTCTCAAATAACTTAAAAACTACAATTCAAACAAATTTTGCTATTAGTAAACAAATTGCTCCTCATGATACACTAATTATTTGTTTAAGTCTCATCTCTCTAAAGCAAAACATTTTGCCTGGGTAACGCACACAAGAATGAAGCTTTAAATTATCAAAAATGGATACAAAACGCTCCCAATGCTGAGCATGACGCTCCGATGACAGGAAACGTTACAGATAATACAGCGAGACTACGGAATTTTATACCGAATCATTAATCATCAAAAATGGATGAACAAATTGAAATTGATTGATGGAATTTTGTAATAAAATGCAATAAAAATACCAGTCGTTTATATCAATCGACATTATTAATGATCAGAGTTATTCTTTACGACTATAATATCGAGTTTCATAACTTGCAAGTGTTACGACCATCAAGCGGTCATCTCAAAGCATTCCTTTGAATTTTACGTTTTATCGATCGACAAAACTTTAGGTGAGTGTGGAAGCGCCTTTACAGAAGATATGGACGTGACACATTATGACATACTACAGGATAAATCAACATTGTTATTAATTAGTATTGTAATGTGCATACGGGAGTGATAAGGTTAGAAAAAGGAAAAAACAAAGGCAACAAGGTCGCTAGTCGCGTATGATTACACTCGCGACAATTTTAAGAAGTCCGATTTGACACCTTTCAAAATACTAGGAGTAATGTCAACACTAATAATGATAGGGTATTTGACTGAAAAAATCTAATTAGTCCGTCAGTTAGATTATCAAAAAATATTTGACCCGTATTTTTTCTTTTGATAAGTAAACCAAAATTGAAGAAGATACGACACTTTGAAAATTGGCAAAACGTCACAAGCAAGTACAATTTTTACTTGCTTCTGACGTCACTAGCCCCCACTCTGGAGTTTTGATGCGTTATGTTATATCTTTCCAAATATTCATAGATTTAACAAAAGAAAAATAAGTGTCCATTATTTTTCGAAACTAACTGGCGGACTAATTAGATTTGCAATTTATTGATGCTGTCAACATGCCTATTACTCCAATGCGTGGCGTTTAGTTCAATTTTATCATGGGTGCGCTATGTGCAGATAAATAAAAAGGCGACTTTCTTAAAGATCGAAGGCGTACAACTTCTGTACACATTTATTTTGTGCTTTAAATCAAACGTCAAATCGGGCCTATTACGTTGTCCGAACTGTAACTAGGTGTAGTGTGGAGGTGAGTGAGAGGTGTATGACCACATTTTACCATTTTACTTGAACTGAAATATTCAAAGTCAGCCCAATTCTACATCGAAAGCTGAACGCAACTCTTTTCTGTCTCCTGCGTGGTATAAATCCCAGTTATCCTCAGTTATTCCTTAACATAATTATGTATTGGGAAAACGCTAAGTTGGTATGATGCTATTTATTTAAACTTTCGCAGAAAATTTGCACAGAGGCGGACTATGCCGTCGACCTTAGGGTGAGGCATAGAAAACATGGGACGTGCACTAAATAGTGTTATGTATGTGTTGCGATACAATATTAAAAATAAACAAAAGATGACTTTAAAGCATTTTTGCCAATATCATACTCAAACACAGACTATCACTTCACTTAAGAAAACATGCGCGTAATGATACCAAATACTCTGTTTTTGTCACGTCCGCACGACATGAACAAATTAGTCATTTGACGATTATAATTCGGTTATTTCCATCAAAGTTTGTGTTTCATGTTTAGCATTTTTCGTTAAAAAATAATTATGCATAATTTTTGCAATTATTTTAAGAATGAAATTTAGATACGCCTCAAAAATAACCCCATAAAAACGCCTACATCATAACCGCCTCTATGGTTAAAGTTACGAACAAAACGTAGGATAATTGACTTAATAATACTCTTATATCTTAGCGCCTTAATGTTTCCTTTATTATGAGCTTCGCAAAAAATTTACAGCAAATTACTGCTCAATTGTTTTTTAAGAAGCATATATTGTTCTTCAGCCGTTATTTCAATTCTATTGATTCCTCAATTTAATAAGTAGGTACGGATGCCATAGGCCATGGTGTAGTCCTAGTTTTTCAGAGAATATTTTTCACCTCTTAAAATACGCGAATATTAAGGTCCACTGGTAGAAAATGCCCAAGTCCGTCTCTGTAATAATTTTGTACCTAAAGAATTAAAATAAATAAATATTTAATCTTGTAAAGTGTTTAAAAGTCAGAACCAAATTCTGTAAATCATCGCCATTTAATCATTCGTTTCAGTAAAGTACGTTAAAATTCATCCTACTTAATTTCAAATTCATTTGAAAGCCAGGTCGTCGGAACATTGTTAACATCCGATCCTTCGTCAAACAAGCAATTAATTAGTAAAATAAACCGCAGACTACCAATCTATTCCAAACTAATCACTTCAACATGGATCCGTATATTACAAACATTTCCAAAGACGTTCACAACTTTTTTTTAAAGCTATCCATAGTTTTTCCATTTTTTTAACAAATACACGGAGGTTTTATTAAATTCCCGGAATTCCGGGAAGTTGGCCAAAAATATTTATTCGCATGTTTAACGAGCGACTGAAACTCTTTTTCTTTAAATAAATTGTTATAAAATAGGCCGGAAACTGAGCTCTGTTAACGGGGAAATGTAAGCTATTGTGTAAAATTAATTTAAAAATCAAACAAACCAATGCGTAAAACTTTGAATTTCCGTCACACACTCACTAAACTATGCACTAACTTCGTTAAATGCGACATACAAAAATTCAGCACTTTATACACTGTGATATTTTTATTTATTTTTTGAAAACACTTTGTTTTCCGCACGCATGCCGAAACCTTCGGCGAACGTTCGTCATACGAAACCTACCGCAACGCGACGCCTGTTATCGAACGAATGTTCCCGAATGGGGGGTGCAGTGACGCGGGCGGTGGTGCCGGCGACCGGCGTGGCACTGCGGCGAGCGGCCGGCCGCGTGGAGCCCGCACCGCTCCGAAACCTTACGACCTAACTCCCGACACAGCCATGCGAAAACACCCTAAACACAAGGCCTCAAAGACGTGTCTCGCGTGCCGTAAACGGAGAGCGCCAATCGATGCTCCTGGAACAGGACAACAGATCTTTCCGCCTCCGCTCCTGTCACGTGACCAAAACGCCCGATGCGAAAATTTTCGCCAATTTCGCCGACAACAACACCCGCGCGAATCGATTGCGAAACGAAGCGTAATTTTAATAAGCAAATCGACATATTGAAACGCATCAGCATCTCGGATTTCATTAGGCAATCGTATAAAACTCTGATACTTTAGCGGCACATGTGCAAGAAACAGGCTATAAACGCTAAAAATATCGAATCCTTTTACCATAATTTCCTCTTTTTAAATTGTACGCGTTTGGTGCGCTAAAATGTTGCAAAGTGGGAAACACAACTTTTTATGCACAATAAAATGCGGGCCACTCCAATGCGCACGTAGTGATAAGCCTACAAACATTGTTTACAAGACAGGATATGTAAAAGAATATGTTGACAACGAAATAACTCCTTATTAAGACGGTAAAGGTAAAATCGGAAAGGTTGCAGATCCGTAAGCTGAATGGCCAGGATATGAGCACACCCACAGTTTTAGCCCACGCTTCCACACCTGGGGATCAGTTTCATTTTAAAACTGACAGTTTAAACTGAGTCCATTCTTCTTGTGATTTGACTTGTTTTCACCAGTTCAAAGTAAGAATTTTGGAAATTAGATTTGACCATATTTTATTTTGTAAACATCTACTTTTTTTTCTTGGTTTACAATTATCGAGAAAAACTAAAAAAACCGCAGTTTCCCTAATTCTTCTTTATTTTTAAGTGACGGTAATTATTTTGGGTTAAATTGTATTTAATCGTACATGCCTGTTATTTAGTATCATTACTGTTTGTTTTTTAACACGATAGATAACTTGGTTCAAAAAAATACAATAAAAAAGTTAACATGTATAATTCAAAGTTTTTTTAAATTTATTATTTCCGTCATTAAAATAATGTCTGATTTCATCCAATTTCATTTTAAGCACGTTATGGAGATTGACACTGTTTTCAAATTAGTGAACCGCTGAATAGAGCTTTGTATAGAATTGTCAAGTAACCGTTTACTTGTAAACTTATTAATTAGAAGAATGACAAAATTGTTTCTTTGTAATTTGCTCTACAATCTGTCCAAAGACTCTGCGAACATTCTAGTTACTTTTTCATCCTTCACAGTATCATCTTAAAATTCTAGAACATCAAAATCAGTAAATGCCCATAACTTTCTAAGCTATCCAATTAAACAGAACCGATTCAACCTCACATATACTACCCGTTTATTTGTATCCACGTTCCGTATCGTCGGCGGATCGGAACGATCTTGTTTCAATATCAAACACGACACGGCTCGCATTACTGACAACACATCCTACATGTTTGCAAAACATTTTGCATTTGACGGAGAAACGATCTGCATGAAGCGACGTGAATCTTGTAGGTATTTTATCATGTACTAGCTGTACCCGGTATGCGTTGCAATGCACTTTTTCCTACTTCATACCTACCACTTACCTACTACCTACCTTCAGAAACAAAATCAAAATAGTAACAAAAAAGTTAAAACCATTTTCATGCATGCGGTAAACAAATGAAGAATACTGAGATAATATCGTTTTTTTTTTAATATTTTCACAACAAAAAAAATATTTGCGAAATCGGTCCAGACGCTCACGCGGGATGCCGTGACCAAGGGAAATATGGATTCATTTTTATATACATAGATTTCATTAAGTAGAGTGTTAGCAGTATTCAAGCTAATTAATAGCAGTTTATTACTGGGGGGTGCTTGAAAAAAGCCTTCGCGAGTGACGATACTTACCTAAGTAGAAAGAAAAAAATAAAAGAAAGGAGAAAAATGTATGGAAGCTGGTCTAGGAACCAATAACAACCACGCATATGTCATTACTTCATTAGATAGGTATTTTAATATACTGCAATAACTCCTATAACAGCTTATTTCAAGTCGCTGTGGGAAAAAGTAATGGCGATGTTTCGCAAGTTACGTTAGGTTAGGTTTTTTTCTTTTATATTGTTAGGTAATAAAAAACATGGAATGAGTAAACAGTGGCCCGGTCCAAGAGTAGTAAATAAAAAATAAACATAAAAACGTGCTTTACCTACTTAAAACATAAACTCGCATTCAATAAATTGTCAGTTGCGCGTCGTACCTAGGTGTGTTAATGGGGATCCCACTCAGCATGATGCTGAGTGTAAAATAAGCCACAACACACATAACAACTTTACCAGAGGAGACCAGGGGCCTAATTCTCCTAAAATAAATCTTGATAAATCACAACCGAACCAAGGCCGAACCGTTCATTCAGACAGTTCTCAATTTCAAAAGCTATCGAATTGTTTGACACAAAAAACATAATCAATCATTTTGAAAGTTTTCGAAAACAAAAACTGACTGACGATTGTGGTTCGATTGCGTTTGGCAACAATTTATTTTAGGAGAATTAGGCCCCAGAGGTAAAATAAGCTTACGAGTCTATATTTATATGTCCAGTTTAGCTTTCATTTTTTTTCCATTGGTAAGCAAAACGATTCGTTTGTGGCAATAGGAACCGGCCGTATAATATGAATAAATAACTATGACGGCTACAAAAATCACAATCAAAATCAACACACGTCGTAAAATAACTAAAATTTTAAAACCACGTTATCACAACAAAATCCAACATAATTATTTGTTGTTAACAAGCCATGTTTTCGCATAATTAAATTCCGAGAAGGCATTAACCGCGATAGTAAATTACTCTATGGCGTTTAAACTGTGTCGTTCGGATTCGCACAAAGAGTTCGACGCATACCATGGCTTGGTGAAAGAAGTGACCTGTTCCGCTCTGTGCCTCGATGCCGTGGGAATGGTAGACCAAACTAATCGTAAAGGAGACTGTGCATTGGTGAAGTGTTGAAAATTTTGTTGGTATTGAAAGTGTTGGCATTAGGTTCGTCCGAAAGTCACTGCATTATGCTGAGCAACGACCTACATTTTTAGGCACATGCGACGCGCAAATTCAACATAATTCAGTTTTTTTTTTAGTAGATTTTAAGATGCATAGGTAACCCGTGCACAAAAAAACCATGCCATAGACTAAATTTATATGAAACATAGTTTTATTTTAATTTTTTCAGTTTACGAGTATGTGTGGGTTAGCAGGCAATTATACAGGATGTCCCTGGAAATATGGATCAAATCGAATAGGGGCGTGGGCAACGTCATTTCCAAACTTTTTAACCCTGAGAATTTCGGTGCAATTTTTTACGGTTCAAAAGTTTTGACCAATTATTGTTTTTTTTTTTCAATCACTTCACACAGAAAAAAAACTATCAGAGCTATCATTTTGTTTCAGGACTTTGGCGAACAGTGGGTCTTTCTTGTCGTAATACTTTTACGCAGCTAGAAAACATGTGTTCAATAACAAAAAACATTTACTGCAAAGGCTTTTTTGTTCTGGCAAAAATTTTGTTCAAGTTTTTGCTACTACAAGTTTTGAAATGACCTTGCCCACGCCCCTATTCGATTTGATCCATACTTCCAGGGACAACCTGTATATTTAAAATTAAGTTCAATTTTTGTTTATTTAGAAGATAGTTTACATTAGTAGATTACATGCAGATTAGATTTTTAAAAATTTTATGCGGGTGCGTCCGCTAACGCGTAAAAATAAAAAAAAATTAGTTCTTTCTTCTTTCTCAATGAGTTATGACAAAGATGGAGGAACGATTTAAATAGTTATAGAAGTGAACGAATCTTGGTTCTAATGTTGGAAACTGTTGACTGCATATGGAACTTGTTTCCAGTCACTTGTGATTTGCCACTCCTCGTGCTGGTGTAAGGAAAAGGAAAATTGATCCAGCGAATTGCCTTGCATTGCATGAATGATAATAGAACTGACTGTGTTACCGTTAAACTCTTATCGGGTTAAAAGTACTTTTAACTGCAAAAATCAGTCAAAAGTACTTTTGTCCAAAATACTTTTGACTAAAGCCTGCAATCAAAAGCATTTTTGACCGGTTAGTAGTTCAGACTATCGGTCTAAACTCTTAAAAAGTTAAGGAAATTAATGAAAATTAATTCCTAAACAAGGCCAAACTTTAAAGTGCCGCTAAATCCCTACTTTAAATTATAAATGCGAAAGTAACTCTGTCTGTCTGTAACGCTTTCACACCTAAACCGCTGAACCGATTTTGATGAAATTTGGTACAGAGTTAGTCTGGAACTTGGAGAAGGACATAGGCTACTTTTATCCCGAAAAATACGGAATACGCGATAAACGACATACACGCGGGCGAAGCCGCGAGCGACCTCTAGTAAGAAATAAAATGGCAAACATATAGCTGAAAGTAGGGTTGCCACCTTTTTTTGGAGATAAAAAGTACATTTGTGTTTTGGGATAGCAAAAATAAGTACGATGTATAAAAAAGAATACTTTTATCATTTATGTTTGCACACCTATTTTTCATCGCTTCTAGATTCTTGAAAACACATGTTGCGTTCTTTCAAAAATGTGCGAATGTTTCAATTACAGCCATGGACCGTAGAGTAAGTAAACTACGCCAAAAAAAGTCTAACTAGTAGGATGAGAATCAAATGAGAATGGTGTCAGGTAAAAAGAGTATTCAGTACTTTATAACTGTCTTAGATTATAAAGTACACCTACGTGAAATAGGGTCATTCCCAGTTGCCCCTAGAGTACGCGTGGCAACCCTAGCTGAAAGGTAGGTTAGGTTATGTTTTGCAGTCAAAAGTACTTTCAACCGGTTTAGAGTCAGGTCCTCCATAACTAATAGTTAATAGTATCCAGTTTGTAGGCCTTCAAGCAAATAAATCGATTTGTGTAAACACAGTTCTTGTTTATAACATTAGTACATTAACACCAACTTCTTCAGCAACTTAACGCATGATTAAAATTTTCTTGCGCCGTCTAATCACGCCAGCCAGTGAGCATCGTCCTTAACACACATCATTAAACTTAACATTGCATTGTGCACTTTAAAATGAGGCAATTAAGCTTTATTTCGCTGTACTCATTATGCATGTACAGACGGCTACACTTCAAGCTATGCAAAACCAGTATAAGCTGACCGATACTTGTGCGAAAAGATTATACAAAGCGACGCCAAGATAAACTGGTTTTGTATAGCTTGATGTGTAGCCGTGTGTACATGGGAGCGTATTGTTCGAACTTCGAACGATAACGGTCGTCAGCTGTTCGCCATTACGTTTTAATAAGTAGATTAAGCATGCGGTACGCAAAGCTTATCTTCCGATACAAGTTTTTTTTACAAATACTTATTTACATATTACTGCTTCGGAATTTGTTGGTTTATTTCAATAGGGCTCGTAGAACTTATTATTTGTATTGGATTGGAGTCTCAAATACTCTCCATCTGTCAATCGGTCATTTTGTTTGCTTCTGGACTACGTCGCCATATTTTCTCAACATCGCTACTCACAAAAGTAATTTAGAAGGCGGATGTCAGTGGAAACGCCAATAGAGGACGCCCTAGAAGGACATACATCGATGTTATTGGTGATGTTCTTCAAAAAGGACAGGCGCATAGTACTCTCAACCGACGTGCGTTTATGACAAGATGTATAGACGTGGACGAAGCGAAAGGAGTATGTATTAGCCGTATTTCAGAGTGGAGGCGGGCGCGGGTGCTAGCGCGGGCTCGTGTTAATCAAATCTATGTAGACGCTAGTTGCATTCACAGTGCGCCCGCGAGTCGCGCGCCTGCACGAGGCGGGCGCGGGCGGGTCATTCCCAGTTGCCCCCACCGACAACGCCACCACTGGTGGAAAATGGGATTTTTTATATTAAAATGTATACAAAAATCCCATTTGCCACCAGTGGTGGCGTTTTCGGTGGGGGCAACTGGGAATGACCCGCGCGGGCGCGGTGGCGCGGGTGTTTCTAATGGCTCAGCCCGCTCGTATCGTTCACAGTGATATAGCGTCTATTAGGTGACTGAGCGTGTGGTTCTAAACCATTTTGATTCACCCGCCGAAGCGTCGTACGATAGCTCGTTCGGCACTACTGTGAACACGCAGACGCCAAGACCCAAGCGCCCGCGCTCGCCCCCGCGCCCTCTAGTGCAGTCTGATTGACCACTTACTCTACTATAAACTATTCAAAAAGCCGTATTAAACAGATTATCACACACTACCACTAAAATCAAACACATGGTAACATTAAGTGCCACATAATTTCAACCACAGCTGCTTTACAAAGTCTCATAACCGCCACCATTAATTTTTTCTACGTACTTAGTGCACTCACCACATTAACAGTCTGTAATAATATTATGATAAATTATTCGCGGTAAAATAAAATGCAATTATGCTAAGCTGACGCTGCCAGTCATGCAGGCGGGGTTGAAGAATAAAATTAGTTTATTAGACTAGAAACTTTAGAAGGAAAAATATCTGAAAGTGAATAGACTATCCCCAAACCGTGTCAAAATCAAAAGTTTTTATTTCACATAAACCATTACAGACGCTTATGAAAAGTCGAATTTAGGTGCACGGTTCCAATTAGTCGTTTCCTATGGAGAAGAGCCGACAAGAAACTCCATGGTTACTCTTTTAAAATCTATATCTTTAACAATTTGAGTGGGTACAGTTATGACTTAGAATAGTTTTGAGAGAGCAAAGTAGACTTAAAAGCAGGAACCACACAAAAAAACAAAATGAAAAATATGGTCACAAATTAACTAGGTATCCAGGCATATAGCAAGTCTACAAAGCTCTCACATTTACAAAAGGTAAAAGGACGCTAAACTATATAAAACAACTGACATGGTTAATTTTCATCAAAACACATTACAAAGAAAATCACTGTATAGTAATATAAAGATATCTTGAGAGTAACGATAGTAATGAAAAAGAAAGCTAATCGTGTATATGGACTTTGTGAAGATTCTATCGATGAACGGCAGCCTCTCCGTGTGTATTAACAAGTAATATCAAAGGGTAGGTTGATAGGTAATCAACTACCTTTAAAAAATAGATTAAATGTCAATATTTTCAAACGATCGGTCCCGCGTGTCATGCGAATACCTATGACAATCGTTACGGGTTTTCGGAATCCCGAAAGTCTGACAGCGGTTACGCACTGAATCCGATCCGAATCCGTGAAAATACGTTCCGAAATAGCCATAGAACTATTTGTATGGTAGTTTACGCGCTACATCCGGCATCCGTCATCCGATTTCTATCCGTCATCCGTGAGTTTCTAATTCGGAAGAACAATTGGCGGACCGAAGTAGCCGTAGTACTATTTGTATGGTAAGTTTACGCATTACATCCGGCATCCGTCATCCGATTTCTATCCGTCATCCGTGAGTTTCTAATTCGGAAGAACAATTGCACCTGAATTGTTTTAATTTGGATCAGAGATCGGAATAGTGCGTAAGCAACGTCCGAATCCGGTCCGAGATTTTTACTCTAGATCAGTATTTTCACGGATTCGGATCGGATGCAGTGCGTAATCGCTCTGACAACCGAAGACCGGTTACCTTAGGATATCGGCATTGCCCAATAAAACTGGGTTGCGGAGGTCTGATGGCAGTCGCTTCGTGTAAAATACTGCTACTCAGCCACATCTGGTTAGATTGGAAGCTGGCCCCAACATAGTTGGGAAAAGGCCATAGAACATCTTTCGAGACTGTTCGTTGCGGAATTATGACCGCTGTAACGAACTCAATGTAAACCTAGGCCTCAATGTAACCTATGTTTAGAATAAAGTTTTTTAAATAAAACAAATGCCCAATATCGTCGCCCTAGAGTGAAAAGCTCGGGAATGCATTTGTTCATTGCACTGTTCTTGTGGGCTATCACGTGGAACAAGTCACGGGAAAAGGCTAGTCAATTAGGTATTTTATTACGAATATTATTCAGTAAAGGCTTAATTTCAGAGCCTTCAAAAAATTTCACGAAGGTTGGCACACTTATGTAGTACCTACCAATAGGTACGTCGGAATAAAATAAAAACCGGCCAAGTGCGAGTCGGACTCGCGCACGAAGGGTTCCGTACCATTAAGTATCTATAAAAACGGCAAAAAAATCATGTCTGTTGTATGAAAGCCCCCCTTAAATATTTGTTTTATTTTAATTATTTGTTTTTAAAGTGAATATACAACTAAATATTCTGTGAATATTTCAAGCGTCTACCTGTTGCCGTTATA
The DNA here is from genome assembly GCA_905220435.1 of Amphipyra tragopoginis. NCBI lineage: Eukaryota > Metazoa > Arthropoda > Insecta > Lepidoptera > Noctuidae > Amphipyra > Amphipyra tragopoginis. The sequence continues at coordinate 13,320,842 of HG992011.1, forward strand.
TACAATATCGAGCAAACACGAGCAAAAAAATCACGTTTGTTGTTATAGAGGCAACAGAATCATCTGTGAACATTTTAAATGTCTAACTATCACGGTTCATGAGATACAGCCTGGTGACAGACGGACAGCGGAGTCTTAGTAGTTAATAGGGTCCCGTTTTACCCTTTGGGTACGGAACCCTAAAAATGATCAAAATTGCATTCCTGGGGCCCAATTCTCCTAAATTAAATTGTTGCCAAACGCAATCGAACCACAACCGTCAGTCAGTTTTTGTTCTCGAAAACTTTCAAAATGATTTTGTTTTTTGTGTCAAACAATTCGACAGCTTTTGAAATTGAGAACTGTCTGAATGAACGGTTCGGCCTTGGTTCGGTTGTGATTTATCAAGATTAATTTTAGGAGAATTAGGCCCCAGAGCTTTTCACTCGACGATATGCGGAAGCTAATTTAAATTATAATTATCGTTTAAAGCAGTACATTTAGACTTTTTGTCGGAAACTCATTCACGTGCCAAAAGTATCATGTCTCGTGCCACAGGTTCGCCATCCTTATGCTGCTATGTTGTACTGCTATCTTGCAATACGGTAGTAGTAATGACAACTCATTACGATGGTAAATGGCAAGAAGTGGTCACAAATCCACCACAACCGCTACGTTTACCGCTGCGTCATATGATGAATAATGAGTAAAGATCTCAGATCGTAGAAAGAAAGCAGATAAGCTGCGAGAAATGTAAATAGGAAATTTAAAGATTTCGTGTAATTCCTTAAAAACACATTTTCTCCCCTAAATGAACCGTAGATTGGCCCCGCACGGGATTTAGCTTGATTAAAAATAAAAAAATAAAAATCTTTTTTTTTCTGGTGGTAGCGGTTATTGATCATATCTACACCACCTAATAACGAAACAGTAAAAAATAAGAAGAAAAAAAATGCAATTTTTTATTTTATTTGAGTGAATATTTCGATGCCATGCATAAATTAATGAAAGCACCGCGACACGGCTGGCGGGTACGACCAACGCGATATCGCTCTTTGCAGTCAGTTAACTCGGGGCTTTCCCCAAAATGAATAGTTTCAGAGAAATAGCTGTTCAAAGATTTCATAAAAATACGCTAAAATCTGTCTATCCTCAGCTTTGATCCGCTGTGTTTACATTTATCATATTTTGGGTTACGGATTAGAAGCTCCCTTTCTGAATTCATAACTGAAGCTGGAATGAAGAATTTTTGAAAGAACTAAAATAAATGTAATTTGCATACAAACCAGATTTATTGAATTTAAATTTTAGCACTTAGTAAAACAGTCATCAGTGATACCAGTGATACTTTAAGTGGCCCGTAACGCGGCGCAGCGCTTCCGACTAACCTTGCAGATGCCAGAACAAAATTAAACGTTCTGAGAAAATTATAGAAGCATAATCTTTCTTTATGTAGGGTTAACAGTCTAAAATTTTAGATGATAAAAAAAGATAAAAGGAATTTATAAGGCCAATGTCAGTGGAAACGCCAGTAGAGGACGCCCTAGAAGGACATACATTGATGTTATTGGTGATGTTCTTCAAAAACGACAGGTGCGTAGTACTTCCAACCGGCGCGGCGTGCGTGTATGACAAGATGTATGACCGTGGAAGAAGCGAAAGGAGTATGTAAGGATCGTAGCATGTGGCGTTCTACAGTTTCTGCCTACCCCCCGTGCGTGAGTTTATGTATGTAATTTTAGATGATCGTTGATAATTTAGCCTTAGTCACCTGACAAGCTTTAATAGTAATTTAAGAAGCAACGGTGCAGTTAGTTTTCCTTTGATCTCACTTAATATTCAAGGCAACAGCAGCTAATGCAGGGATTGACAATTCAAGCAAGAGTTTGAATTTATAAAATATTTAAAATAAAGTAGAAACGTCTGGACTCCTTTTATATTGGATCTGACAACGTATCTCCCTTGCTTTAGTAATCCGCGGTAGTCATTTAAAATGTCTTTGGTACGGATGCAAAAAACCGTGCGAATCGTTACCGAGTATTCACCATTGTGCATTGTCGTAGTAACTGTAATTAAAGTTATTAACTTTAATAACATCGTCACACAGTCGATGAGTATGTGGTATGAGGTCACCAGCGTTGGGAGTGCCTGTTATGTTGATGAACAAAACAAAAAGCTCTGAAGAAGCAGTTATTTTTACATACTTCGATGAGGAAGGATACGAGAAAGAGATAAATGAAGTTGTTTCGAGATGGAGTTACTCTTCTTCCAGTCAGTTTTAGGTGTTGATCCAGAAACAGAAGTTATTATATGTTGGTGTAGGGGGTTATAAAGATCTTCCGGGGTTGCACTGCATGCAGCTGCAGGCCAAAGGTCAGGAGAAAAGAACAGCGTGAGTTTTTAATCAGTAAAAGTCCGGCATAACCCTTCGCCTTCCCCGGGCGAACGGTATACATGAGGATTTTCCAATTATAAAGAAAAGGGCGTTTATAAAGATTGAGTGCTAATATTTCCCACCAGACAGCAAAAGTTTTTATCTTTCTTAGCTCCTCATTTATTTTAATGTTATACGACGGGAGACGTCAACTGTTGAACTTAGGTCCTTAGTGTAATAAAACGAGGTTTTAAATTATTCAGTAAAGGGTTGTTTTAACATTTTGCAAAGTTTTTAGGACTCAACAGTGCATATCGTAGCAGACGCTAGACCATTCTCGGAAGCTTTCGAGGTGCTATTGCGGGCGTCCGTACAAGTTTTACGTAGTTTTTCGGACAAGAGTTCACAATTGTAAGCCTAAGTTTGGAACTGTGCCAATAACGAATTGGCTACCCGCCTACCATATTAGGACTAAATAATGTTAGCCGCGAACTGTCGAGGTATTGGAATACCACAATTGTTGCCAATTCCGTTGGATATTACAGGTATAGCTTATTAACATAATGACAATAAGTGATTTCATCATCATCATTCAGCCGAAACACGTCCACTGCTGGACATGCCTCCGGTTTCTGAATTGAGAATTCTAGGATAAGCAGTACTTAAGTAACATTTGAGTACGGAGTTGTCAAAAAAATGACGGATTTCAAAGCATTTTTCTGACAACTCCGTCCTCAAATACTACTTAAGTATTGCTTATCCCGAATTCTCAATTCAGAAACCGGAGGATAAGCCTCCCCCAAGCATCGCCACATCGAACCGTCCCGTGCTTCTCGCATCCAGCGGTTTCTCACGACCTTCACCAGATCATTGGTCCACCTTGTGGGAGGCCTACCCACGCTGCGCCTTCCGGTACGCGGTCGCCACTCCAGAACCTTTCGGCGTCATCGGCCATCCGTTCTGCGAGCAATGTGCCCCGCCCACTGGCACTTAAGTTTGGCAATTCTTCGAGCTATGTCGGTTACCTTGGTTCTCCTGCGGATCTCATCATTTCTGATATGATCACGTAGACTGACTATAACATACAACATAGCTGACATAACTGATTTATAAGTAAGATGTTCATCTGTGAATTTGTCACACCCACCTATGACATAATAGAACCACAATTTAACCTAGAAAACAATCAATTAACGCATTTTTCTAAATACTTTGCCCGTAAGAGGAAGGTCGTGATGTTCACATACAGTGTCATAATCACAGACATTTAAGACGCTAGCATTTTGTAGTATTGCTGACATATCTAGCATACGTTACTATAAAAGAGTAGAAATATAATTGGTGCATCTGCACTGCTCAAAACAAAACACACACACTATACGATTTATTACATAGGATGAGTCTGATGTATCCGAAACAACGTGATCTAGCTAACCTTTCTGCGGTGTTTTTCTTATAAGTATCTGACATTCGTCGTACTCCTAGTAGCGTTCTACGTATAATAAACCAACCCGAAGTATAGTAACGAATGGTTGATTGCAATACTTCGGATTGGCTGTTGCATTTTAGTTGCGACAGCATGCCTGACTGCTTAGTGCTTTATTTGCTTTAGCTTCTGTTCCTGATAGTGCATTTATGAATGTCACTATTATCATACCATTCTGGCTGTCTTATCGGTATCTCCATCATCTATTGCAGATAGCAGACCAAAGCTTAGTGGCGGCGCTAGATCTCGCGTGGACGTCGGCGAAATTAGGTTCGCGAGGCCTCCTTTTTTCCCAATCAAGAAAATATTAAATTACGTAAGCCGAATTATAGTTAAAATAATATTAACAACAAGTTTTATTAAACATTTTATTGCTATTAAACAAGTTTTATTGCTTATCAAATGATGACAAAACTTACATAAATAGAAGTTAAAATAAACGAACTTTTCGGCTTTTGGCGTAAAGTGCGCATAGCACAAAAACTACTGAACCGATTTTGATGAAACTTCCACTCTTCCCTAAGTTCAACGATACACAAACGAACAAAAAAAGAATCATCCCAATCGGCCTTCTAGTTTTCAAGAAACTCACTCATTTAACTCGCGCAAGTGTATGATATGAAAATAAATAAAAATGAATAACTAAATTTTAAATAATAAGAAAAAATTGCGAGGCCCCCTCAAGCGCGAGGCCGTCGGCGGTCGCCGACGTCGCCGACGCCTAGCGCCGCCACTGCCAAAGCTGATCATCTACCATAGATTTCTTGTAAAAACGTAGGTAGGTCAACATGCAACTTTCCTAAGCAACGTATGTATTAACAGTCCGACTTTTCCACAACTATGTACCACGCAATGAATGTTTAATTGACAAAATTATAGCTATTGAAATTCTTCTTCTCTCGTGTCAGCACGAGCCACACGAAAACAGCTCATGCCGTGGTGAAAAGATTAGCACGTCAGCAAGGTCGGTAGCGGGGCCGACTGCCCAGGGTGCGCCGGACGTACCCAAGTATCGTCACTCGTGGAGGTTCTTTTCATGCACCCCATGCTATTGAAATTACGAATGTGATACTCAATTCGGATGCAGGTTGCAAACCACAAAGCAAGTATGCTTTACCGGTTTACGGACTCAATTCAATTCATCCTAATTGGCAGTCACTTATTACAGTTGGCGAAACGTATACTAAATCTGTTTCCTATCCGTTGTTGTTGGATGACTAACAATCGCCGGGCCGTGAAACGTAACATAATTTGATGTTCCGTTGACCTGTACAATCAGAGACCTTCACAATTATAGAACCGTTTAGTAGTCTGTCATGTTTCATTTTAAACTTGGATAATGATATAGATTTTCAACTCGTTGGAAGAACTGGAATAGACTTCTTTGAAATTATTTGTAGCTATTATAGGATCAGTTGCTGGAAATTATTAGTTGAAAAAAGTTGATTAAACAGGACCGTTTTCAATTTTAATTTCAATTAATATATTACTTCAGACATATTTATCCATATATTGTTATTAAATACAAGAAGGTTATGGCTATGTTAGAAGGTAATTAATTAAATAACTAAACAATTCAAATGAAAATAATAATTTGAGAAAATCGTATTCATGGAGAATTTCTGTTTCGGAGAAAGAGTATAACAGAAGAATGCATAGAACGCATAATAGATTCTGCTAGGTTCATGCTATCTATCCTTATTATTTTTCCGTAAGTACTAAGTTACTATCTACGTACCTATCTTACCAATTGTATCCATAAAAGCCAGTAATACACTATCTCGTTTCGGTACGAGATAATTCGACCACAAAATTATCTCGCGCTGCGCATGTTAGGCTAGCAGGACAACTTTCGGAGGATTTAACGACAAAAAATCAGCACAATCCTGTCACTAACACTGCAGCATAAGGGCGGATTCTTTTTTGGAATTAAATACCAAAAAAAAGCACCATTTATAATCCCACCCGCCCGCATTTATTATCACATAGTGCAATCTAAACGACGGGTGACACATTGTTTAATAACGGTAATCCGAGCGAATCGAATCTGCAACGAATCGATCAATACTGTACAAAGAACTGCGTGACTTATGTCTGCTCATCAGCTGTTGTAATCGGAACGATGGATAGGAATCGAAAAAAATAATCGTAGTGAATAGAAGATAATTTCTTCAGCTGTAAATGCAACAATTTAAATAAATCAGCCTGTAACTGTTCCACTGCGGGGCCATGGCCTCTTCTCATATAGAGAAGGAACGAGCATTGATCACCACGCTTGCTCACAGCGCGCAGCGGGTGCGACTTCAGACCATTAAAGTCCTGGCTTCCTCACGATATTTTTCTTCACCGTATGTCAGTGGCATCTTAGATTAACTAAGAAAGTACATATGACATTGAAAGTCACATTGGTACTAGCCTGGGTTTGAATCGGCAACCCGGTACTTAATAAGCGGCTCTGTAACCTCCTCCACAACGACTAACAACAATTTAAACTGAATTTAATTTTGATATATTTTAATATATTATAATTTTGTATTTTGACAAGGTATCTTCAGAATATGATTTGCTAGCTAGCATCTCTCTACAGTCTTTAATCCACATACGCTGACAAGATACATGATGTTCTTCAATAACGTCAGGTTTGCGCCAGCAGTACACATGTTTACAAGTTCTAGGATCTGAAATTTGAAAGCTGCTAATGATAAAAATATTCTAAGCTTCTATTCAAAGCTAACTTTATACAGTAAACGAATTCGTGTAATTCCTTCATACCGCATGATCTACTGGGGACACAGAGATTGACCGTGCAAGTGCAAGGGAATTAAAAAGCATCGACAAAAAAAAACATGATGTTCTGTTTGTGAGTAATTTAAGCGCCCCGAGTTAACTGATTGCGTCGAGCAATATAGCGCTAGTCGTGCCCGCCAGCTGTGTCGACGTGCATACTTAATAATTTACGCATGGCAAAGAAAAAAGAAAAAAAATGTATTTTCTTTCTTTTTTTAAGCTTTTTAGTTGGTTCAGAAACGATCACTTACACCTACCGAACGTTTTTTTTTTATATGTTTAATCAAACTAAATCACGTGCTGGGTTAATCTATACCAGTAATAGACCATGTGGTTTGAAGGAACTACTCGAATTCGTTTACACCCCATACTTGAAAATAAAACAACTGACGAAGTAACTATTGAATAATCTGTGCTACTTTTACTACATCTTTAATCAATTTACTACTAATCAAAGAAAGAAAGAAGTTAACCGTATCCAAACGAGAGCCCTCAAAAACCAACCTACCACGCAATCACTGAATCGAATTTCCCCTTTACCGTAACATTTCTGGAAACAGTTCCAAGTCCTCTCAATGTTGGGCCGGCGCGTGTTCAAGTACCAACCTCTTTTTATAGGTTAGCAGGCCGGTACCTAATTACATACGGGTTACGAGAATGTGGGGCTTCGGGCTAGGCTACACAGAGCAAAAAACTACCGCAGTTGGAAACTAACGTGCCGCGTATTGTACTTGTGGAACTGGGATTGTGTAATGTTTTTTGTTCTGTGGTGCAATTTGCATGGATTTTGATTAGTTGGAGAAATATGTGTTGGTATTTTTAAGATAGGTAAATGACCGCAAAAACCTACGAGGGGATCGCTCTAATTAGCAACTCTAATTAGGATCATAATTATAATTTGCAAGGTTAAGCTGCGCTTGCCGCGGTCAGTCCGTGGATGGGTGATCGTTCGTTACACATCCAGACCCCTCTGTGCCTTGAAGAGTATGTTAAACCGACGGTCCCGGGTGTCATACTAGCGCGAAAGTCTGACAACCGGTCTAACCTTTTTTTTTTTTTTTTATCGTGGGAAAATCCTCATGGATACCCTTCGCCTGGACCTCTCCTTCTATGGGGCCTTGCCCCACGTCCTCCTGAGAGGCGCGCACGGAACACATGCGCGCCGCCTTCTAGGGCCTGTTACTGGTCGGGCGACGGGTCCCCTAACCCGTCGCCCGCAGGCCACACACTAGGGTGGCCGGAGATCGTCGCGCGCCCTCCGGCGGCGCCCGGTGCGTCTGGCGCGTGAAGGGAGAGTGGCCGTCGCCTCTCTCTCCCTCTCCGCTCCCTCCTTGGTCACCATCACCACCTCGCAAAAGGAGGTGACGGCTTTCCACGCACTCTCGCTCCCGACCATGGACAGAACCACGGCCGGAAGAGAGAGGTCACCACCGATCACCGCGACTAGTTCACGGCGCTGCGTCGCCCACGCACGGCACTCCTGCAACGTGTGCAGCGCCGTGTCTTCCGGGCAATCGACGCAGTGGTGACATCCGGGCGTCTGCTCCCGTCCTATGCGACACAGGTACTTCCCGAAACATCCATGTCCCGAAAGCACCTGCGTCAGCCGGAAGCTGAGGGCGCCATGCCGCCTCTCCAGCCACTCCTCCATAACGGGTCTTACCGCCGCTATTGCGGCGTGCCCTGACAACCGGTCTAACCTTGGGATACCGGTTGACCTTGTAACTGGGTTGCGGAGGTCTGATGGCAGTCGCTCCGTGTAAAATACTGGTATTCAGTACAGTTCAGTACATAGTGGGGAAAAAGCTAGGCAGAAGATTTTTAAGATAGGTAAATCAGTTCTTTGCTAGGCTATACAGCAGAAAAGTACCTACCGCAGTTCAAAAGTATTGTCGCAGAATATAAAATAGACTACGTGAACTGAATATTGCGTACCTACTGGGATTGTTCGTTGTTCATTGGTGTGTTTTTGTTTATAGTGCAAAACTACTACTTTTCTTGATGTTTTCATATAACTCTGTATAGGTGTGTGTATTTCACAAATTAGCATTAATTTATGTGGTTATATTAAAATACTATGATTTAAGACCAGTGTCTTTCGTTCACCTTACTCTCAAATGATATGTGACATCTAATAGTTCGTCGTTTGACAATTATTTTGATCGTATATTTATAAGTTCAATGTTCGTCGTTGTTTGGTTTCGATTCAAAACTTCCGACGTTCGTTTTTCGGAGTAAGCCCTCTGAATCGGGGGGCTGGCTTCGTTCGACAACTTACTGGGAGCGTAGTAGTACAGACACGATATTGTAAAGATTAAATAATTAATAAATTATAAGTAATACGATAATAACAGTAAACAACAATAAACAGAATAAAAACATTATCATACTTAATAAACTACAAAAAATTATAGTAATAAAAACACGGTTTCAACTATTTCAAGTCGACATTAAAAGTTACGAATATTAATTAAAACTGCTTTAATTAGGTACTACTATTTTCTAAATTTTCAGGTCATCTACCTCAATACTAAATCATCTTACAAAAAATCTAGAAACATATTACAAAAACGACACTAAAAATCAAAATTACTTTCTAGATTGTAAACAGGACGAAAGAAGCTAAAGAACTGGGAACAAAAACAATTTTAATAGCTGTTAACTCATAAACTATATTGATGAGATAAAAAGTTGTTTTTGTAGGAACGCCTACGACATTCTTGTTATACATTATAAATTGTTTTCACTTACCAACTGGACCGAGTTGTTACAGGAATATGTCACCTGAAAAATGGAAAGGTTATTTTTAACAAAAGATCTTTCAGTGGTTTCATTATAAAAGCTTCCGTGTATGTCTATATAAGATAACCTGTCATACCGATGAGGTTTTTTTTTTTTGAACTATGTACAAAACAGTGCATTTTAGGTAATTTTTTTTGGTAATTGGTATAATTTAATTCCTATGGTACACCCGCCATTTTAACTCTCACGAATGTCGGCCCGCTGGCTGGACGCTTATTTAATTCACGATTAAATTGATAAGTATAGCACTTGAAATGTTGCAATTCAGGTTTTGTAAGATACATAATAAATAAAAAATCTTAGTTATTAATAAGCATAACATTTTGAAAATAAACCTTGGAGCGGCCCGCGCTAGCCAGACGCTGCATTAGAACGTCATTATATCAAAAAATTGTTGAGGTACAAAATATTTAAAATTAATACGAGTATAATGTAGATAGAAAATAAGGTCTTAATGATAAGCTATCGCCCGTCGTCCAAAAATCTGATTGGGGCCTGCAGACATATACAAAGCCTCCACGAGTGATGATGTAAAAGTACGTCTGGCGCGCCCGGGCCGTCAGCCCCGTTACCAACCTTGCTGACTGGCTAATCTTTACAGCATGGTAGGTATGAACTATTCTCGTATAGCTACCGACATGAGAGAAGAAGCTGTTCTCGTTATAAGCATTGCAGATATTGTGTGCCCAATATATCTTAGCAGTCAGCAAAATAGGGAACTACAGGTCTAGCGCATAACTGAGTCAGTGCCTGAGGTAATTGCGCGGTGCGGGAGGGGTGTGGTGACGCGTCGCGAGAGCTCACTGATTCGTCAACTTGTGACAACTGTCACCCCTCCCGCACCGCGCTGCTACTTCAGGCACTGACTCAGTTATGCGCTAGACCTGTAGATTTAAATGTATTTTTTAAATTTATTTTAGCCATCGCCAGCAGCGCCTTCATAAACTGCTAAGAAATACAAGACGCTTCCTCGCTTTCTAGTCGTCGCAAGTACGACTGCTGAGCGTAAGGTTCTGGGTTTGATCCACAGGTCGGGCAGTGTTATTGGGTTTTTCCGTGTGGAAATTCACAGTAGCAGCCCGGAGTCTGGATTTGTGCCCGGTTGATGGCAATAGGCTCGCCCCCTACAAGATGGGATTTAAAGGCGAAATGAGGGTGTACTACACCTCTACCCAACCCTTCGGGGAATACAGGCGTGGTGCTATGTAAATACAGGACACTTTACCGCTGTAGGCTGGATACATGTCCGCTCGATAATAACGCACCCCCGGTGCAACACTGTCACTTTTGCAAAAAAGCATTTTTTCAGGAGAATCATCTAAAGACTTTAGTATCGTATAAAATGATGACACTTCCTGATTTTCCACAACAACACTTACGCCAAGCAGTGTACCAATCCAGTGACATGATCGCACCAAGTGCAGAGGTATTTCAGGCCACATAATAAATACTAAGCTCGTTTTTCGAAATATTGCAAAAGTGACAGTGTTGCACCGGGCGGGGGTACGATAATTTCGGAAGACAGGAATCTAATCTAATATAGGAAAACTATGATTTCTGTCATACTTTCTCTTCATTTCTTCAGTGCGAGAAACTTATTGATATGAGTAAGCTAATTCACGTAATTTCATGACGCGCCGATCAAGTTGCAGTGACGCTGCAGTTAAGTTCACGCGAGCACATCTGACAGCAATCGCCTATTAAGAGAAGACGAAAAGTGCTGTTTTTAACCGACTTCAAAAAGGAGGAGGTTCTCAATTCGGATGTTTATATTTTTTTTTTATGTATGTTCGGGCAGGGCTCGTCATATATAGACGGATTTGCAAAATTCTTCTTTTGTTTGAAAGAGTATTCTCCCGAGGTCCCATTTAAATTTGGTGAAGATCTGATGAAGTGCCTCGGAGATTGACAATGGAACTCTTCAACGGATAACAGCAAATTACCCGGGATTGCTGTAATTGCATAAACATGCAATTACACAATCGTGTATTGTTTATTATACCACTTAAAATAGAAAAATAAAATAACTTTAAAAAAAAAAGTAATAACTGACTTCAAAAAAACTAAATTAGTAAAATAATTACCATATTATAAAACTAACAGTTTCAGAAGTCGTTGCCTTCAATTTACTTGAGTGTAAAATTGCACCGACTTAAGAAACTGTTAGTTTTATAATATGGTAATTATTTTACTCTTTTTAGCTTTTTTGAAGTCGATTTTAACTTTTTTTTAAAGTTATTTTATGATTGAAACTTAACTGCAACTGAACTTCTATAATTAGGTGAAACAGGGCCCTGAGCAAAATTATCATTGCAAAGCGTAGTTATATGCATGCTTGCTAGTCACAAGAAGGTACTTACACATGCAAACTATAATAGGTAAAGTATAATAAGTTAGATATACCTACACAAATTTAGTACAACTGCCCTACATTTTACTCCTCCAATATTAGGATCGCCTCGAAAGTTATGTAGAGCCCTCATACCCTTCACTTTAGACTAAAATCCGACCTCAGCAACACAATATTGTTGTTGGAGGACCCGTAAACAAGCCAAGCCATTAGTTCCTGTCATACGACGGTGACAGACACTCCACTGAAGAACAGAGGGGTCTAAACACGTTCGTGCGCAAACTTCTCAAGATGCTCTCTAAACACTTCTATTACATCGGATAGGTACGGTAAATATTATTAATTATTAAGTATAAGCCGATGACATTCATAGTCTAATGTTCTAGACGCGCTATTCAGATCAATCGTTGTGTTCCAATCTAATGTAGACTTTACTTTTGGAAACTTCATCAAACGCGTACTTTTTTTTGTTTTCCAATAGGCATGTTGACAGCATCAATAAATTGCAAATCTAATTAGTCCGCCAGTTAGAGTTTTGAAAAATAATGGACACGTATTTTTTCTTTAGTTAAATCTATGAATATTTGGAACGATAAAACGCATCAAAATTCGAGAGTGGTGGCATGTGACGTCAGAAGTAAGTAAAAATTGTACTCGCTTGTGACGTTTTGCCAATTTTAAAAGTGTCGTATCTTCGTCAATTTTGGTTTACGTAACAAAAGAAAAAATACGGGTCAAATAATTTTTCATAATCTAACTGACGGACTAATTAGATTTTTTCAGTCAAATACCCTATTGTACTGCTTTGCAGATGGTCCGTTTCTACGTAACCTCGTAGTTATTGGCGAGACCTGAAGGATCATCAGTCAATGGATCAGACGTCTACCGTTGGACATAGAGCTTCCCCATACATTTCCACAACGTAAGATCGCTTAAATTGATTCATTACTCTTACGCAAAGTGTCAATGGCATTAAAATGTGTAAATCAGAGCTTTCGAATAGTTTTCAAAAACGTTTATAGTTTACAAGCGACCCGCCCCGGATTGGCACGTGTACGTCTTATAGCTTAAAACCTTCCTCTTGAATCTCTCTATTAAAAAAAACCGCATCAAAATCCGTTGCGTAGTTTTAAAGAAGTTCTAAGCATACATAGGGACAGACAGCGGGAAGCGACTTTGTTTTATACCATGTAGTGAAGTATAGACGGCCCACCCCGGCATCGTTCGGGTACGCTTTATAATTTAAAACCTTTCGAAAAAATTACCTATCAAAATCCATTAGCCGCGTCCAGACCGGCTGAGCGCGGCTCGCGAGTCCCGCTCGCGAGCCAATAGTTCGGCCGGTGTGGACGGCGCTCGGGCTTCCTCGGGCACACGTTGGCTCGGCCGAGCGCCGCTCGGCCCCGAGCCATGCGTTGTCGGTTTTTGCCGATGCTCAAAGGCGGCTCAGTCTGAGCTGCTCGCCCGGTGTGGACGGACGTAACGAAACTCGCGAGCCAGAATCAAAAATGGATAAAGAAGACAGTATTCGCTTAATACAACTTTACGGAAGCTTCAAAATGTTATGGGATTCGAAAGATCCAGATCATTTAACACACACACAGCCACTAAAGAGCACAAATATTCAATGTCTCCCGCAGACATGCGTGTAAAATTTGAGACTGAATGGTCGATTGTTAGTTCCTTTAACAAGCTGTTACCGTATTGGTTTTGGTACTATTTTTTAATCCAGAGTTTTCGTTTCTTTTTTTATGATATATCCAGACAACATAAGCGCCGCAGCAGCTAATAATACATGGTTTTCCATCGTTATACGGAGAGAAACTGACTCACCTTGGCTTGCGAGCGCGGCTCGGAACTTTTCACAATTAGCTCGGGTGCCACGGCTCGCGAGCAGGAAGTCTGAGCGCGGCTCGCGAGCCGGTCTGGACGCGGCTATTGAATAGTTTAGAAGAAGTAAGTGGACAAACAGACAGACGCGAAAAGCGACTTAATTTTTTTTTTTTGTATTATTACTTTCGTGAGACATTAATATTTATGATAAGTTACGGTTTACTCACGTGCATTTTTCGAGATTGTCCGACTAGTTTCGGACTCAAACGGAGCCCTTAATCATGAGCTGAACACGCGGCGAGGTTGCGATTCGAGTCGTTTGATTCCGAAACTAGTCGGGCAATCCCGAAAAATGCACGTGAGTAAACCGTAACTAATCATAAATTCAAATTATACAGATTATAAAGATGATATGTCCTTAATAACTGATATTATTAGTATAAATAACTCATAAGTATTCTATAGTCATGGGGTCTCAACTCGAACAAATTATAATTAGTCTTACTAAAAAGTTCATAGATGGCAGCCTGGGTTACAATTATGAAATTAACAATCACTAAAAAGTGTTAAACGGCAGATTTTGGCTGAAGTAAGAAGTAGGAAAAATCAAAACATCCTTGCTTAATCTTGATTTATGTAATTACACACACAAATCACGTATTTTCAACAAAAAAGATAAATGAAGTCTTTCAATTCAATTCGAACCCATAGAATGATAGAGTAGTTTAAAGTAGCCATTGTCAGTCATTATGTTTAGAGCTCTTTACAATAGATGGCGTTTTACTCAATTTGTCCGGTTATCACTCCACAACAGTTAAATACCTACATAAACCTAAATAAGTTCAATTTACGTTTAGTTGTTTCATTTCAAGGAAAATCTAAAAATCTTTTTTTTAAATCTAGTTCAAAGATTTTTATTAATATGTTTTTGGCGACTTTTCTCTGTTTCATAAAGAAGCCTATCTCAAAAACTCAATAGCCCGCGAAATCCAAAATTTAAATTTCGCGGACTTTAGTACGGTTGTTGCTAAATCAGTGCGCAATGCGCACTGATTTAGCAAAAACCGTACTATGTATGATACACGTAGAAAGCGGTTTGTCGGCGTCGATCTGGCAGCGCTTGTCGGTGCTGCCCGCGCAGTTAGTCGGCGCAGGTAGTCTCTATATTGTGTAGCGAACCAGCACCGACAAGCTCCGAACTTCGCCGACAATTTCCTACCTGCTCCGATCAGCGCTGGTAGGCCGTCATTTGTTGCTGTATACATATTTGCAAGGGAACAACGCGTATTTTTGTTAAAAAATGTGGTTCTGGTATCAGGTATGTACAGTACAACGCCAGCACATCAAGCTACTATAAATCTTTATCGCAAAAGAATGAGGTTCAAGGTTGATTGGGAACATTTTACAGTTTCGGGTAGGATAAACTACTAGCGTCTGTACATTTGCGCGAAAGACATTTCCGCGAAAGACACTTGACCACTTTATTATCTCACACGTTTCCCCTCCAGAGAATGGGGGAGGTCAAAATCAAAATCCAAAATGGCGACTGTGAAATGTTACAAAATATGTGTAATGGGTGTTGTTTCCGCGGTTTTCGGAGGCGCAGAAGATGAAAATGAGGTCAAAGTCTAAATCCAAGATGGCGGATGCAAAATTTTACAAAATATGCGTCATGGGTGTCGTTTCCGTGATTTTCGGGGGCGCTGATGCCGAAAATGGGGTCGAAGTCCAAATCCAAGATGGTGGCTGACAAATTTTACAAAATTTGCGTCATGGGTGTCGTTTCTGTGGTTCTCGTGGGCGCTGATGACGAAATGTGGTCAAAGTCAAAATCCATATCTTACAGCCTACATCTTGGATGTAGGCTGTAAGATATGGATTTTGACTTTGACCACATTTTGCCCATGACGTACTTATACTATTTTGTAAAATTTGGTAGCCGCCATCTTGGATTTTAACTTAGACCTCATTTTCGGCATCAGTACTCCTGAAAACCATGGACACGACACCCATGACGCATATTTTGTAAAATTTCACAGCCGCCATCTTGGATTTTGACTTCGACCTCATTTTCGTCATCAGCGCCCCCGAAAACCATGGACATGACATCCATGGCGCATATTTTGTAAAAGGAGAATGCCCACCAATGGGCCCCTTATTTTTGGTGCCATGTCAAGACTATTTACTTCTCAAAAATTAAGTCGTAATTTTACATGTTCAAGTTTTTTTTATCAACATTTCTTTTACCCTAGCATTGGAGAACAAAAATAATATTTATTTTATTGAATTTAAGTCAGTTCCGCCATTAACACTTAACCTGAATGTTGCCAGACGACATACTACGTCAATTAAATAATTGTAATCGATTGAAAATATCGATAATTTACTAATCCGCTAACAGTCTCATGTAACTGATTAGGCGCGAAGTACCACAGACATTATTGTCGTTAGACGTTAGTACTTAGGTTAGTACTGCCTATACTATACAAACCTAAAAAGCATTTATAATTATCTTTATAATTATGAAAAAAATATTATTTATAACAAATCGATTCGGTAAATCGATTCCCAAAATATTTCACATGGTCACACCTGGACAGTGGACAGATCTATCTGTCAAATCAATGCATCAATCAAATTGTTTCATCCCGTTCGTTTTGCGTATGCTTTTAATAATATTCCTCCGTATTTAATTCTGTTCGTTACAATTTGAAGCTGTCGAATTGAGCGTTTACGTACCTTTAGTGTATTTGTTTTGAGATATTGGACTCCTGTTTTAGTGATAAGTGCGCAAATTGACTCTTGTTTAAGTGAGCCTTGGACTCTTGTTTTACTCCTGAAAAAGATCTACACCTGGTAGAGGTCGGGTAAACCGCCTTCTCTCTCGCCGGTGTGTCAATTGCTCCGGGACGTTTAGCGCCTAATCTTCGCAGACGTCAAATCGAAGAATTAGATGAACCAATGCTTATCCTTCTGACGGCTTCTGAGATCCTGGGTAACACCTACACCGGTAAGTTTATCATGTGTCATTTACAAGATTTATATGAATATTTAGAATGCCTATGTTTGGTTAATCAAAGGGTCATCGTCAACTGTAAATCTGTATTATTTCTGCTAAAACAGAAATGAACAACCAGCATCTTTTAGTGATCATATATTTTCATTTCCATTTAAAAGCAAAATGTAAATAAAAGTATTATTCATCTGAGACCTATTCTCTGGATATACCTCTTAATTATTGCCTTGTAATCATAATGGATTTACAATACAATCTAACATTTGTGTTAAAACTATTTTGTAACGGAATTTAGGCAGTGTAAGGTGATCTGTGAGAAAACCTAGACCATTGCAATGAGCACATATTTAATGATGTATGTATTATTTACCTAGGAATTCACAGATTTTTTCTTGTTATCTTTTCAGATATCCTCTGATGACATCCTGCGTGTTGAATGTTTTGTATTATTAGAAAACTAGACATCATCAACCACATCTCTATCCCTTGTATCCCCTGCCCTTGGACACCTCAACATATGTTTTGTGTGTGGCACGTCAATTGCAAGTTGCAGAACTCACAGGGTTAGTCAAGACTGTCCTCAAAGGAACGTTATACTAAGATGGACACCAGCACATCATGTAAGTGTTTTAATCTTGGCAGAATTACTATGATTGAACTAATTGAACAAAAATAAGCAGTATAAATATAATATTTTCTTATTTTCAGGTCTTACATTTGTAACGAGTTCGTCGTGTTTGTTGGGAGGCTCCATCGAGAGAAATACAGAGCCAGGCCATTGGTGGTGTTAACAGACTCAGCGTGGAGTCTGCGCCAGTGACTGATAACATGGACGATAACATTGTAGATCCTGTGATTCCTGTAGTATAGCATAAGCAATGATATAGAGTATCATTGCTTATTACTGTAGTTGCTTAGTGGTAAATCGTACAGTAGGGTGCTGCGCTCATACTATCACTGTATTGTGGTATTTAAGCTGGGGTTGTTTTAATGATACAACCGCCCCACCTCCATTTCTAGATCATATATCCTTGAACAATAAATGTTTTACCTACTATTTATTGTTGTTTTTTTTTAAAGTAAGCATCCATAGGGCATCTTACTTTAATATGTATAACCTGGTCTATAATTAAGCCCTTCCTACACAAACTACAACTCATAGATGGCATAGTGAACTCACTAGGAAGCGGGGTAGTGATCTTACTATGTTGCTATAGCGCACAGAAGATGCTGTTAAAGTGTTAGTCATCATCATCTAGCTAGCCTTTTCCCAAGTAGGTATGTTGGGGTCGGCTTCCAGTCTAACCAACGCAGCTGAATACAATATTGCGCATGGAGTGACTGTCCATCTGACCTCCACAACCCATACATTGGGTTGTAACACTTTAGCCCTCGGTAAGACTGGTTGTCACACTTGTGGGATCCTGGCTACTCGTAACGAGTATTTAAGATTTACAAATGACACTCGGAACCAACAGCTTGAATGTGCTAGCTGATGCACAGGAGGAGTCTGTATGTAATGGATGTTCACGCATCCATAGTCTTGACTTCGGCAAGCATAGCTTAACTTGAGATGGATCCGTGCGGCTGTTGTAACTTATATAGCTACGAGCTACTCTAACCTAAGGCTTTAGTCGTAAGTAAGTATTTATTTTTAACATGGACGTATCTGTTTTGTACGTCCAAGATTTTTAATAACACTACCTACTAGTGGTGAGGGCACAGCCCACTTAATACTGACTGCCGGCATAGCACGGCAAGGGATATTTGTAAGCGCAAGTACTTAACCTACATAATATCTAGTTAGTGAAGAAGTTATGTAGTGTTTTCTAAATTCAGGAATCAATATTAATACTTAAACAATATTATTTTAATTTCAAATAGGATGAAAACAAAAAAAAAAAAGTTTTATAACCTCAATTTCAGCATCCGAAAAAATAAGATTTCTCTTAAACTAGGGTGAAAAATTGAAAATCGATTTCAGATTATGAAAAGGTAATTTTAGGTCTACAAAACCAAGTTAAAACCACCGTGACATGCGAAGTTTTATAGGGGCCCAAAGCTCCTAACAAGATGGGCATTGTCCTTTCACAGTAGCCATCTTGGATTTTGACTTCGACCTCATTTTCGTCATCAGCGCCTGCGAACACCATGGACACGACATACGTGACGCATATTTTGTAAAATTTCACAGCCGCCATCTTGGACTTCGAGTTCGACCTCATTTTCGTCATCAGCGCCCGCCAAAATCATGGACACGACATACATGACGCATGATTATTTTGTAAAACACAGCCGCCATCTTGGCCATCTCGCTGACGCCTTACAATACGGCCGAAGTATCTTAGCGAGTCTGAAATTAGTTGTTTGGTTGCGCAATGAATCTTTTAGATACGAAATTGTCTACTGCGCAGCTAATCAGCTAACTTCAGACTCGCCAAGATACCTCGACCGTATTGTATCTATAAGTAGTATAGAGTAGACGCCATGGCGCGAAACAGGCGCGAACCCCTATGTTTTCTCCCTACTAAAAATTGCTCAACGCAACTAAGGGGTCATCCATTAATTACGTCACACGAATTTCATGATTTTGAAGACCCCCCCCCCGTCCTTGTCACAGCTGGTCACATTTATGAGATTCCCCCCTCCCTAGTGTGACGTAACATATTTTGCAATTTTACATCTAGAAATTATTAAATTAAAACAGTAAATCAAACACTAGTTTTATTTGTAGTGTATACTAGGTACTTACTTTTCTTGTTTTTTCAAACAGCTCAATATAGGTTATGTGTATTTCACTAATTATTAATAATTAAGTGAATTACACATAATCCTGTGATTTAAGACCACCGTGTCAGCATCTTTTATGCATTACATAAATTGTAAATATCTGTATTTTTGAAGCAATGAAACATCAATACCGGCGTTCATTGTGAAACGTATTCGCGCTTGTATCTCTGCTAATACAGTACGAGATACCGTGATATTAGTATTGATGGAATCAGCAAAATTAGATCTATAAATCTATTTCATTTGTTTTCAATATTGAATTTTAAAATTAAATCCATAAAGTCAATTGTCAAAATTAGTGACGTCAAATTAGTTACAAACTGACAATTGCAGAAAGTATCGATTGACTATCAATCGATATCTTTATATATTTAATGGTCATGCGATACCAGGATGGTTTCCTGTGATTGGAATTGGCTTGTCTTGTGATAAAAGATAGCGGCTTTGACCTGGTATAAATATAATTATAGCATTTAATTTATTAGTAATTTTTACTAAATCGTCAAGTCGACTATTTTATAAAACAGGCAAGTCATTCCAATCACTAGACCGGTTGCGCATGACCATGACATTCAACTTTGGGTTTGCTGCTGAGGCGAACCTAATTGAGAAGAAGTGCTAATATTTCGGACCGGTGTGCTGGCCACGAGGGCGTGATCGCGTCCTGCCCCAGCCTCAACCACTCGCGGTTGAGGCTGGATATATCATCTTGCATGGTGATGCATAGAACCTACCAAGTAAGTGGGGTTCATCCATTGTATGGGGACTCATCTCGCCACGCTGTACGCGTGGTTTCCACTTCTGGAATTCGCCGATCGCCACCCCCGGGTCCGTAGGACGCCGTAGCGGTGTGTCCCGCGGTTGATTGCGCGGGACGATGCCAAGGACACCCGGGGTCGGCAGTTGCGTGGGCGACCGCAGGTGATGCTGCCCAATTGTCGGCGCAGCTGACGACGCCGCCGCCACCTCGCTGGGTGCGCGTGCCGCATGCCGCATCATCCGGTGCCTGTGCGCCGTCAGTGCTGCCACCACGTGCCGGCTGCGCAGGCACTCGATGACGTCGACGCCGCCGCCTTGCTAGGTGGTATGCTGGGGGGCCAGCACAACTTGCCTGTGCGCATTGCGCAGGCTTCTTCGAGCCACACTCCGAAGAAACAAGTGCGGTAAGGTTGGCCAACCCAAAACTATAGTGCGAGCATGCTCAGTCCGTCGCGAACGAACTCGAGTGGTAGGTTAAGCACGGCTTAGCTTGTAAGGTACCCAGATACCGCGGCCGTAACCGCCATGTTCGCGAATGAACAATTGTGATTTTATTTAAATTATACATGTGTTACTGATAAACTGTATTTTAATTGAGTATCAGCACCTGCAGTACAACAACCACCAAGAGGTCCTTGATCCAGAGGTTCGATCCCTCTCCGAGAGTCTATTCGGCAACCTCTTTAGTATATTATATTTGGTAGGTAACATTCCTGTCTACCCCCAACTTAACATTCTTAACTATTATTTTACAGTCACCATAGCATCGCGTGCCACGCTGTTCCCAGGACCGAATGACGCGTGATGTGATGGTCGACTGTATTATAATATTTGTAGCGTGTAAAGTTAAATTTACTTTAAATTAACATTTAACCCCAAAAACAAATCTAATTTTTTTTATTTGTTTTTTTTATTGCACGTTACAGTTGGCGCCCGAACAGGGACCAGGGATTAGTAATTTTTACTAAATCGTCACAACTGTAACGTGCAATAAAAAAAACAAATAAAAAAAAATAAGATTTGTTTTTGGGGTTAAATGTTAATTTAAAGTAAATTTAACTTTACACGCTACAAATATTATAATACAGTCGACCATCACATCACGCGTCATTCGGTCCTGGGAACAGCGTGGCACGCGATGCTATGGTGACTGTAAAATAATAGTTAAGAATGTTAAGTTGGGGGTAGACAGGAATGTTACCCACCAAATATAATATACTAAAGAGGTTGCCGAATAGACTCTCGGAGAGGGATCGAACCTCTGGATCAAGGACCTCTTGGTGGTTGTTGTACTGCAGGTGCTGATACTCAATTAAAATACAGTTTATCAGTAACACATGTATAATTTAAATAAAATCACAATTGTTCATTCGCGAACATGGCGGTTACGGCCGCGGTATCTGGGTACCTTACAAGCTAAGCCGTGCTTAACCTACCACTCGAGTTCGTTCGCGACGGACTGAGCATGCTCGCACTATAGTTTTGGGTTGGCCAACCTTACCGCACTTGTTTCTTCGGAGTGTGGCTCGAAGAAGCCTGCGCAATGCGCACAGGCAAGTTGTGCTGGCCCCCCAGCATACCACCTAGCAAGGCGGCGGCGTCGACGTCATCGAGTGCCTGCGCAGCCGGCACGTGGTGGCAGCACTGACGGCGCACAGGCACCGGATGATGCGGCATGCGGCACGCGCACCCAGCGAGGTGGCGGCGGCGTCGTCAGCTGCGCCGACAATTGGGCAGCATCACCTGCGGTCGCCCACGCAACTGCCGACCCCGGGTGTCCTTGGCATCGTCCCGCGCAATCAACCGCGGGACACACCGCTACGGCGTCCTACGGACCCGGGGGTGGCGATCGGCGAATTCCAGAAGTGGAAACCACGCGTACAGCGTGGCGAGATGAGTCCCCATACAATGGATGAACCCCACTTACTTGGTAGGTTCTATGCATCACCATGCAAGATGATATATCCAGCCTCAACCGCGAGTGGTTGAGGCTGGGGCAGGACGCGATCACGCCCTCGTGGCCAGCACACCGGTCCGAAATATTAGCACTTCTTCTCAATTAGGTTCGCCTCAGCAGCAAACCCAAAGTTGAATGTCATGGTCATGCGCAACCGGTCTAGTGATTGGAATGACTTGCCTGTTTTATAAAATAGTCGACTTGACGATTTAGTAAAAATTACTAATAAATTAAATGCTATAATTATATTTATACCAGGTCAAAGCCGCTATCTTTTATCACAAGACAAGCCAATTCCAATCACAGGAAACCATCCTGGTATCGCATGACCATTAAATATATAAAGATATCGATTGATAGTCAATCGATACTTTCTGCAATTGTCAGTTTGTAACTAATTTGACGTCACTAATTTTGACAATTGACTTTATGGATTTAATTTTAAAATTCAATATTGAAAACAAATGAAATAGATTTATAGATCTAATTTTGCTGATTCCATCAATACTAATATCACGGTATCTCGTACTGTATTAGCAGAGATACAAGCGCGAATACGTTTCACAATGAACGCCGGTATTGATGTTTCATTGCTTCAAAAATACAGATATTTACAATTTATGTAATGCATAAAAGATGCTGACACGGTGGTCTTAAATCACAGGATTATGTGTAATTCACTTAATTATTAATAATTAGTGAAATACACATAACCTATATTGAGCTGTTTGAAAAAACAAGAAAAGTAAGTAGTATACACTACATATTTCCATTTAATTCTTAGATATATTAGACTTTGAAATGTGACGTCACAAAATTTAGGACCCCTTTCTCCCTTGTCACACAATGTCACACTTCGTCGACCTCCTCCCCCCCTTCTTGACGTGTGACGTAATTTATGGATGGCCCCTAAAGATGTTTTCACTTCAAAAACTATTCCGCCAACTCAAGTTAACTTTTGTTGTGCCTATTGTTATTATTTGTCCTTGAGCGCACGGGTGATGTATATGTAGGTACATAGAGAACCTATCATATCAACGCCATCTAGTAGTATCAATGCCACCTAGTACCGATGTCACGTTATATCCAGGCCGACTGTTAGATGGCGTTGTAAAACTACAGTATCTGGCAATTAGCGAGCCGCTGATGCTGCCATCTGTTGAAAAAATGGAGGAAGAAAAATAGCCAGATCAATAGCCAGACTTAGGGAGGTGTCATTTCTTTGTATGGGATTGGGTATCTGTACGTAGTATTATATGATCTGTGCTATAGTATATTGGTTTTGGTTATTAATCTTCTATGTATACATATAAAAATGAATCCCTATTTCCCTTGGTTACGGCATCACGCGTGAGCGGCTGGACCGATTTCGCAATTTTTTTTTTGTTTTGTTCGTAATTCTCAGAAGGTTCTTATGAAATAAAATTTAGATATTTAAAAAAAAACTAAATTATCTCAGTATGGTCCATATTCTTCATTTGTTTACCGCATGCATGAAAATGCTTTTAACTGTTTGTTACTATTTTGATTTTGTTTCTGAAGGTAGGTAGTAGGTAGTTAGTAAGTAGGAAAAAGAAGTGTGTGCAATAAATTTACAAAAACAACAGAAACACAACATAAATCATAAAATGACGTCAAACTACAGGGTTGTTCTGCTGCCCCACTTCCAGGCTGGTCCATTTCGTTCGCGAGACGTTGGCGGAAATGACGCCGCCCGACTCTTCCGTCCGACACGATTCGCAGCCCATTCATACAACTCAGCCAGTATTTTTTTTATAAAACTATATTTTATTGTATTGGAAAAAGGGTTTTGAAATTGGAAAAACGGAATATTGGAAGTAAAGCTGAGAATAAAAAAATTAAAAGAGTTTGTAAGCTGCTAGGTAGCATCCGCGAGGCCTAAAGCGGGCTACTCACACACCTGCCGCAGGGGGGCAATCTAGGATGTAAAAGTGGGGATGACCCTTAATTGCCACCTTAATTGTGATGTGTATAGGCAAGCAGAGGCAATTCAATGTGTGTAAAGACAATTCCGATATTGTCGCGACCGCCATGCGCCCTAGATAAGCCCGAACGGCAGGTGTGTGAGTAGCCCCGCTAAGCTGAGCTTTGCATTTGTGTGAGGATGAATGCAGACCACGAAGCAAATACAAAGAGGAGATGGTGTAATTCGATTTTCCTATCATACGACGCGTGATACTTTGCGGGGTGAAGGGAACGTTACACCCCGCCTACTTACGCCTACTTTCACGTTTTCCATCTAGTAGTGAATAGGAAAAACTAAACGCTTCGGGTACATCGGTAACTAATACGTGTTTCAGCTATTTCACGCTAGATGTCCTCGTAGTTGTAGTAGTATGTTACGACAGGGACGTACTTAGAATTTTTGTACCAGCCTACGGCAGAGCTGGTTTAAAAATTACAAAAAGATTGTGAACAAAAATGTAATAAATAAGAAAAATCTTCACACAGTAATAAGTAACCACCCCGCTAAATAATTGTATTCAAGTCGATTTTTTTGTTAATTGTAGATTTTAGTGGAATTTTAGTGAAAATAATTAAGAAATCATGCCTATAATGTACATACGGTACACAATTTACTACAGAAATTTATTACAGAATTATTTTTTTGTACTTTTAATTTAAAATTGAAATTCTCGAAAAACAAATCGAGTTCCTACATCAAATGGATACGGCGATGGGCGATGGTCAATTTTTTTCGTACTCATAGTTTCTTGGACTGAATTACTGCTTACTGCAGTGAATAAAAAGACACTCTGTACAAATTCCCCCATAATAGTATAAAAGGCGGTTTAAGCCATCGTTTTATCCATTTCTGTTTGAGATTATCTTCGGGTGGAAGTCTGAAATACGAGTATAATCTAAATTTAATTAAATATCAAGGAACTATGCAGGCCTCGTTCACCATTATTGAATAAAAATTAAAACGTCACGTATCACCACACATCGTAATTAAATTTTAATAATTGTATTCTAAGTACGGACCTGTCTATTCATATTGTTTACACTATTCCACGATAGATGGCGACCGAAATATCACGGTTTAAAATAGTGATAAAAAACAATAATACGATATTTTTGTCAACAAAAAGGCTTTAAAAAAATCTTAAATCTGTTTTAATACATTATAATTATAAAGATATGAATATTTCTTACGTAGTTGTTAGTTATTCATATTATAATAGGGTGCGCCATCTTTTGTCGAGCAGTAAAACTATTGTACGAGACGTGATAACAATAGATTTTTCTAGAACGAATCTAATAAATATCGAAAAAAAATAGTTACGAGTGAAATGTGATGCCATCCATGGTACCAAAACGTTTATCTGAGTAGTTTTTACAAGATAACACACAACACTTCATCTTTTTCTTTTAAATGACAACGAAAATAATAAATAATGATAAAATGGAATGGGAGCGGGAACGTAATGTTTACAAGACGAGTGCCGACAGACTGATAGGCCACGCCCACCGTGAGGACGGAATGGTTCTACATTGGTATCACGGTTCACAGTTGCTTATGCCATCTCCTCTTTGTATTTGCTTCGTGATGCAGACGCGTCCTTTGCTTGTTTTAAACCGGTTTATACTGCTTTTTGGCAATCGATTCATGTGCACACACACAAATGCAAAGCTCAGCTTACGTCTCGCCAGATGTATTATTGCATTGAGGTTCTAAGAGTCTATTGAAAACACTGAATATGTGTTGGTCGGTATATAAAAATGTCGCTAACATGCACATCAATTCACCCATCTAGATAGAAATAGGATATGTTTGAGTTAGAGATTTTATCATAACATAACGCCTGTATTCCCCGAAGGATTGAGCAGACACCCTCATTTCACTGATATGTTTAAGTCCCATGTAATAGGGGGCGAGCCTATTGCCATCAACCGAGCACGATTCCAGACTTCGGGCTCCTATTGAGAATTTTCATACGAAAAACTAGGGAAACTGGGAGAAACTATCCGTAATCCCGTAACCGCGTGCCAGTTGGTGGGTCTCATTCTCATATCAACCCGGAAAAGTTCATCGCTGATTGGCCAGGAACCTTAAGACACACGCGCCAACGCTAGTCGCATCAAATTTAAATTGATATCTATGTATCATGGTCCTTTTAAGGTGAGAATACCTTAGGGACACACCTTAGCCACACGATGCGGTGCGGCGCCGGCGCGGCTCCTGAGCGGTGCCGCTGCGGCGTAATACATACAAATTTCCATGGTATACCATACGGTGCGGTGCGGTGCGGCGCCGTGCCGCACGCTCGCCGGGCCAAGACGAGGTGGGAGGATGTATGCGCCGAAGCGGCACCGCTCCGACGTCGCAGACCGCAGATGTGTAGACAAAGAGCCGTTCCACACGGTGCGGTGCGGCGCCGCACCGCAGCGCGTGTGTCTTGCGACGCCGCGTACTACGTGTGCACGCTGATGCAGCAAAATGGTTACGGTGCGGCGGCGCACCGCACCGCATCGTGTAGCTTCTCCCGTAGATAGAGCATTTACTAGTAACAGAACATCGAGCTGCTCTAATGTTTACAGATTAATAAACCGAACATTGAACCATATACTCGATGATTTGTTACAAGTTAATAATGTGTACTCACATTAAAAAGAGCCTGCAGCAAATATTGCTGTAGAATCCTTATTAGGAATGCAAAACAAGTTTTTATATGAACGTAATTTTATGCAAGCCAAGCAAGTTTTCTCGTACAACTTGTGTTTAGTTATCAACTTGTTGTAATAAACAGCTGATCAATATGTTCTTGTTTTTGGGTAACAACATTAGGTACATGTCTTATTATGGTAATCCTCTGTTGAGCTAATAAGTAAGTATGATATCACCGATCCGCTTGCCAAGTGTGATTTACGAATTAAAAAATGACCGTTTATTGTGCTAGCATATTAGGACACGCTAGTACATTAGGACACGGCAGTATATTAGGACACTAGCAGTGGCGAAGGCTCCATACAACTCGATTCCTATCGGCTTCCCTTTCAAAACGAGTAGTTACTGGAAATCACGCATCACACTTGAGCAAGGTAAGCATTTTTTGGTCCGGCTTCCCTTTTAAGAAACTTCACCCTACGCCACTGGACACTAGTATATTAGGACACGCTAATATTTTAAGACACGCTAGTATATTAGGACACGCTACTATATTACGACACGCTACTATATTAGGACACGGTAGTAATTAGGACACGCTAGTATAGGAAAGAATCACTATTTCAACAGTGTGATTATGCCGAAACTTCCTTCAACAACCGGAGTAAAATGATTGAACGGGGTGTTATTAGAATTTTATTAGGTATAGCATCCGACCATACCTACACTGAAAACTCATACTGCGAAGGCAAGATTACCGGATTTATTGCAGCAGTTACTTTAAAACAAACTTATCTTACGCAAACCAATTAGACAGTTTCTCCTTTGACCTCAAATAATAACCGTTGAGAAGAAATATTAATAAAACACGAAATCCTTTGACTGTGACGTCAGACGGCAGCTAAATCCAGAAACGTCAACTGTATCAACAAGTACTGACCGTAATTAAAATGCAGCAATAGATTGTTAATTAAATCCTGCCAAAGGGGGAACTATTCATTTTCATTTCCAGTCTGAAGATAAAGGACTCCAATAAATTGATACAGACAATTCTAGTCAGCTTTAGATTTGTGTTAAAATTTGCATGAATTTGAAGTGACAAGGAATTAAGCTATCGTGTGTTTTAACGGCAGAAAACCGCAGCCAGTTAGACTGGCGATCTGAAAAGGTTCTAATTCTATTTTATTTAATTTTGTATAATTCTATTTAATTTGTATAATCTGATAATTTTTTTTTAGAATTCTATTTTATTTGTATATAATCCTATTTAATTTTGTATAATTCTATTTAATTATGTATTATTACGTGTATATTTAGTTTTGCCTTATTTTAGTTTCATGATTGTCTTTTGTTAGCCTATAACTCGTGTGTTTGGTGTCTTACTACTGTCAGTGCCAGTTGCTGATTAACAAATAAATTAAAAAAAAAGGTGACGCTGGTGGGCTGAAGGAGACAGAATGCGGAAGGCGGAAGACCGAGTTTTGGGGCGCATTGCAATTGGGTAGAGGCCTATGTCCAGCAGACTGCGATAGGCTAAGTTGTTCTTTCAAACATTATTTTGTTGCTCGGTCGTATTGATCAAATCTTTAACATCGGAGAGCAAGACCATAGAACACCTCATTTGATGTTCTTTTTGTCAGGACCGTAGCTAGAGGCTCTGAGGCAGTGGCGTAGCTATGTAACCAAGGGCCCCGGGGCAAAAATGAAATTGGGGCCCTATTTAAACTAAACTAAATACTTTGAAGGTGGAAAACCACTTCATCATCAGCTCCTTATCGCCCACTACAGGGCATAAAGCAAAGCTATTTACTAGTAAGCATTATGTATAACGCAGCAGATAATTATTTAATCGTAATTCCTAATAAAATTATAAATGTGCAAGTTAGTTTGTTTGTCACGCTTTCTCACGTAAAAGTCGTTGGTTAGGGGGCCAAAAAGTTACAGCCAAAAATTCTTTATTCAACTAGGATATTATATTGTATCTCGATATATGGGGCCTGGGCCCCACGGCAGCCAGTCATCGCGTCGTGTTTTGTGGCCCTCTATCTACTTGTTCGGAGAACCCTTGTCCCTATACTCGGGAGCTATACTTGTCAGTGGTAGATACGGCCTCCTGTTCGTCGAAATGCACCTTAAGAGCGTTTGTCCACCGCCGCCGTCACCGAGAAACGAGATTATTTCGGACCGAGTTCGGAACGACGTGACGGCGATCGTGTGTCCACCGCAACCGATCTCGGTCGTTCCCAACATAAGACAAAAATCCGTGCAACGGCGCCGTCAACCTCGGATGTAGTGGACAAGAGCTGACGCGTTTTGTATTGCCGGCATTTCGGTCCGTCACGATCTCGGCGGAGTTCTAGCGGTAGCGCCGAACTACTCACAATCTCGGTGGCCGATTTGACGGCGTTCGGATGACGGACGTGCGGTGGACACGCAGTCATAGTAATAAATGTATCGCTACTTCAGCAACGTCATCTCGTTCTTGGTGACGGCGACGATGGACAAACGGCCTTAAGTATGTTCTTCAATTCTGATACTGATTCTATCGATATATTCATACCACGATATTTTTTTTTGGAAATATTGAATAGATCGCCGCATTGGTCCTGTTTTAGTATGCCTGGCTACTAGTTCCTAGATTTAAACTACGAGGGCTGCACTAAAAGTATCGGGAATGGAATATTTCCACTGTTCCTGTCATATTAAAATCTTTTTAATTGAAAACTCCTTGGTTTTAAAAATTGAATACCATTTATTCATTTAAAAAAAGATTCTCGGTCTTGTCACAAGGTTTTGTCAATCTTGTTTAGTCCAATGATAATATAAACTACTATAGATACGTTGCCCGCGCTCTGTAGTGGCTAGATGAATGCAAGGTAATTGCCTGACATCCATTTAGTCGCGTAGCAACCGTTGTCGCGGCTGTACGTGAAATTCAAATAACTTGTGTATAATAACTTTCTCTATTAGCGAAAAAAAATGCCGTCCTGTGTGTATAGAAAATGTAATAATTATATTGCAACTGTAAAAGATAAAAAAGTGTCATTTCATGCGTAAGTATCAAGAAAAAATATTTATTTAACTAAAAATTTTTCGATGCAGCATAATGGCAGCTGGCGAGGAAAATCGGCAACTTTGCATCTGTGTTTATAAAATCTACATTGTTTTTATTTCGATTAATTATATTATTTGAATATAATAATATGTTTTATTAAACCTAATGATCAATATAATAGACCAATACTCGAATCGTACCTATCTCATCAAGAGGTCATCACAGACATTTACATAAGAGATTCTTCCAAATTTCTTTATATAAATAAAGATTAGGGGGTGCATGAAAAGAGCCTCCACGAGTGACTATACTTAAGTACGTCCGGCGCACCCTGGGCAGTCAGCCCCGCTACCAACCTTGCTGACTGGCTAATTTTTTCACCACAGCATTGAACTATTTTCGTATAGCTCGTCCTGACACGAGAGAGAAAGAGAATAAAGATTTTTATGTTCATATTACATTTTGTTTTATTAATTAAATAACTATAATTACTGTTGCGAAATACTGCATTCATAATTTTAAGGATAGAGAATAATATTGTTATTTAACCCAAAAATCTACTCCTACCTATACCAACATGAGAAAATTGAGTGTCAATTTTTCCCCACATGCCTCTTTTTGTACGCGCTCGACCAATGAGCATGCACCAAAGAATAATAACGTAACTTAAGATATATATTTATCTCTCTCTAACAACAGGAATTCCTTAGATGACATTTAATTTTCTTTCCTTCTTCGTACGTTTATCCAGCTACCGATAGTATTTACGCTGATTTTGAGTGCCGTGATGTTAATGCATGACGTGTCTATTTATAATACGTCATTGGTTTAGTCGTTGAGAAAATGGAATTGACTCGAGAAAATTCACGAGCGATGATTTATTATGACTTTCAAAGTGGTTTAACACAAAAACAGTGTGTTGACCGGATGATTTCTGCATTTGGTGATGAAGCCCCATCCAAAACCACAATTTATCGCTGGTTTGCTGAATTTCAACGTGAACGTGTCAAGCTCAGTGATGATCCCCGTCAAGGTCGTCCAAAAACTGCAGTCACCCAAGAAAACTTTGATGCCGTGCGTAAGCTGATTGAGGAAGATCGACATGTGACATACCGCGAAATTCAGGCAACTTTAGACATTGGCATGAGTCAAATACAAATAATTTTGCTTGAACAATTAGGTGTAAAAAAGTTGTTTTCCCGATGGATACCGCATTCGCTCTGTGAAGAGCAAAAAGCGGCTCGCGTTACTTGGTGCGTCAGAACTCTCGAAAGATTCCACGCAGGATCCTCAAATGCTGTATACGACATCGTATCAGGTGACGAATCCTGGATATACGCGTACGAACCCGAAACAAAAAACCAGTCACGAGTTTGGGTGTTCGAAAATGCCGAAGTTTGAAGTGCCGCCCTCGTACAATCTTCAGTCTATCAGTATTGTATTCGAAAAGAACTAATTTTGCTTGAATTGCTTAGGTCGAGATTGTGATGTGGGTTCCGCGCTGAACAAATATTTGTACGGGCTACAGATAATTGTTCCGGGACTGGGCTTTTGTGCATGTGAATATTTGTGTCTGTAAACGCACCCATGATACAGGACGAATCGAAGGAAGGGGAAAAGATTTAAAAAAAAAAGTTTCTGTTTAAATTATGTCTTGTAATTAGAGATGGGCCGAACATGGATTCCACCGAATACGAACATTCGGCCGAATATTCGGTAAAACTTTTACCGAACCGAATATTCGGCCGAATATTCGGCACAATTGATTCCCTAAAGTAAACAATACAAGTCAGAATGCGTTTACGAAAAGCGCGCGGATGGGCGTTTTAAGAAAATTTACCTTCATGTAACATAAATAAAAAGTTAATAAAAATGTGAATTCTTAAGGTTATGTTCCTGTATTATTATATTCGATTTGGTCTCTTATAAAGATCTCATATTTGTCTTAGTATGTCACTAATATTTATTTATAATAGAGTAACTCTGTTTGTGTAGGGGTAATTGATTGATCTCTCAAATGAATACCTATAAAAAATGCAATTAATTCTTTTTCTTAAAAAAACTATACCTATTGGTTTAATACTTTTAACGTTTAAACTTTAAAGTTTACAAGACAATAACTGTTTATTTTCAATAAATAATGTTTGCCACTTTAAGTAGAAACTAGAAATAGGATTATCATCTGCTGAAATGTTGTAATTTAATCATGCAATTCTTTCTTACGATATAGACCTGATTATAATAATATATATTATTTTATTATAAAGAGTTCACTGTAGCTGAATCCCAAAATAGCTACATACTTTTATGGTTTTTAATAACCATCTTTTTATCTGCTGTTATTGGAAATAAAACTATAGTGCCGACAAAAACATGTGAATTACTTACCTCATAAACATAACCCATTTAACACTCAACTCATACTCAATCATACACGGCTCAATACCGTAAAAATACTTTGAGTACCACTTTGCCGAACGTTCGGTGATTTAGCCGAATATTCGGCCGAATACGAATATTCGGTAAACCTGCCGAATATGCCGAATAACGAATATAAAACGAATATTCGGCCCATCCCTACTTGTAATATCTAAAGGCGCTCTCTCAGCGGGAGCATTCGCGTGTAATCGGTGTAATGTAACAATGCAAAATTAAATTTTGAGCATTACTGTTTGGCGATAAATAAGTAAAATAAAAATATGCCACGTTCTTTCGCCCATTACTGCATAGGCCTAACGACGTCACTTCCGAATTGTAGGTTTATGATAGTACACCGCTCTCCGCCTGCGAATCACTACATAGTATAAAACAAAGTCGCTTCCCGCTGTCTGTCTGTCCCTATGTATGTTTAGATCTTTAAAACTACGCAACGGATTTTGATGCGGTTTTTTTTAATAGATAAAGAGATTCAAGAGGAAGGTTTATATGTATAATACATTGCATCCGTGCGAAGCCGGGGCGAGTCGCTAGTTAATTATAACACTCCAGCTTATTTGCCAAGGTTCCAACATCAAGATTCAATTCATACTAGCTACAATTCGAATGCATTCATTAGAACTAGTAATTCTACAAACAATTTAACTACAATCTCTGTGTTACACGGAATTAAATTGGTACCACGTTACGATTTTACAACGGAACTGGGAGGTAGCCGACAGCTTCCTGCGCGACAGTGGCGCCGCCTTCCTGGGTAGCGGGAAAATGGTGCAAACACTGCCTTTGTTACAAGTACGTACATAAACTTGTACACGACATGGTTTTGTTATGCCTTGTAGTACTGCAGTGAACATAGCTATATTTACATGGTAACTATTACTTAATCAGTGCTTATATTATGTTTATTATTAATTTGTCTGTCTTAAACAGACTGCACTTTGCACATTACTAGGACGCCTGAACTTCTCGTGTCCAGTTTATTACGCGCTTGTGAACAGGGATGGATTTCCCTATAGGCCAGGTAGGCCCGGGCCTAGGCCTCTCAGGAGGACGTGGGGCAAGGCCTCACAGAGGAAGAGGTCGGCCAGGGGCTGGCGGACCGAGGCCTGCCGGGGTCGCGGTGCATTCAGCTGCGAATCCCGCGACCACCGTGGGTTTTTAGCCGGTAAGAGTCCGGCATACACCTTCGCCTTCCCCGGGCGAAGGGCATCCATGAGGATATTCACACGAAAAAAAAAAAATTTAGAGGGCGGCAAAATTTGGTGGTTTTTTTTTAGTAGTCTCGCCTTTTTGTGGTCTGGTGAGTTTTATCGCGGTCAAATATACATTACGGTGAA
This sequence comes from Amphipyra tragopoginis, assembly GCA_905220435.1. Taxonomy (NCBI): domain Eukaryota; kingdom Metazoa; phylum Arthropoda; class Insecta; order Lepidoptera; family Noctuidae; genus Amphipyra; species Amphipyra tragopoginis. The sequence goes on from HG992011.1 coordinate 13,354,433, forward strand.
AGACAATTTGTGAATTTATTGTTACTTACAAATAAAAATGGTAAGCATCAGTATTTGAAACACTGATTGAGATAATTTTATCATGTACTGACTCTCGTTGTTTTTTATTTTAATTTAATTCCTATAGTTCATTTACTTTTTCGTGATTTACAGCGAGTAGTGGGCGGCAATATTTCATAGGCCTAGGGCAGCCAACGTATCAAATTCGCTCCTGCTTGTAAAAGGAGGTTCAGAACAATAGAATTAAATGTACAAATGTGATGGATGCGAACTCACGTGCCCTCGTTCGTCAGCCTTAGCATTAAGAATAATCTCTGTCTAACTAAATCTGGAAACTATTAACAATTATTGAAATATTTTCTAGATAAATCGATTTCTATTCAATTTGCTCAGAAACTATTATGACATTGTGTTTAAATGTTAATTGTTTCGATTTTTAACATTATCAGTTGTACATTTATAATGAAAATTAAATAAGAACATTAATTTGGATCCTTTAAATGCACATGTATTATACCTAGCAGTTATTCCGTAAGAAGAACACCCCCAGCTCAGTTTCTAGAAGTCTATTGAAATGTCTGATCTGTATATGCTCTAAGGATCTGTAAATTTATTTTTGAATCTCATGCAAACTCATTGGCAAGTTTTGATGAATTAAACTGTACAGTAAGTGTGGCCATTTAAATTTTGTATTAAAGGTAGACCGATACTCAATACTCAATAAGTTTATTGCATTCCACAATGTAGACTTAGGTGGTAACTTAAAAAAAATATGAGATCATTATGGACCCTGTCGGGCACAGCAAAAATATTAGATAAAACCACCACTGTACCCTTCAATACATATTATGATATTGTATAAGAGCTGTGTTACAATTTTGGTGTACAATAAAGTATATTCTATTCTAAACAAACTTTTGAATTGGAAACATTTATTTTGCATTAGAATACATTACAAACACATTTTTAGAAGAATATTTAAGTTTTTCTAAAAATGTTTATGATCCTTAAAGCAAAAATGAATATTTCACTATCTAAGGTTTGTTAATTTTCTTATAGTCAGACTATTTTATACAGATTATTGTATTTCCTAAAATAGCTCAAGTGGTTACAAGAATAGTACCTACATAACTTTGCTAGTTATTACACTTACTAAGCTACATGGATATTATAATGGTGTATGCATTAATTTCTAATTATTTGTACCATTTTCCTCAATTAACCGCAACACTAGAGCAACTGACTATAATTTTCTATATTTATTTCATTATCTAATGTATACATAAAGTATTATACCTACATAGCAGCTAGAACTTATACACAAACACTATACATAATTAATTATATTTAACTGATATACTGACGAAACTTCCTATTAAACTGATTTGATGTATGTTCCCAATATTATTAGTTATTAAATTATTAGACTATCAACAGCCTGTACTCCCGAGCATAGACTTATCTCTGTCTAGTTAACAACAGAAGCATTTCTTCACCCTCCACGCTAACTGTTGTATCTTGCAATTGATAATTTTTCAGTAGTTGCGTTACTTAACTGAGGCTTAAGTAATGAATTAATAAGTTGCTCTAACTTAACTAATATTGCTCTTGGCTTACTCTTGGCTTGGTTAGTAGTTGCTCTAAAGCCCTAAGGTATCTATTTATTTATTTCTATTCATTTGACGCAGATATGTCACTCTGTGAGGATTTCTCTAAAAAATTATCAATTGCTAGTTACAACAGTTAGCATGGAGGGTTACGATTTCAATGATAAATTATGATTATAAAAATTGAATATGACTTTTGTTTATGGTACCAATCAGTATGCTAACTGAAAACAACAAAACTTTTTTTTCAAACCTTACACAGAACACCACTGTAAAGGCTCAATTATTATTAAGGAAAAAATTAATGGGATACCATTCAAAATTAAGAACTATGGAGTAATTTAAAACTTTATCAACAGTTACAATAGAGAATAAAATGATAGAACAAATTATAATATATAGATAGGTAGCTACTCAGATAGATGTTGTCTTTAATATGACCTAAAAACTTATTTGAACTCACCTATAAATTGGAAATATCCGATAACAAACTTAATTACAGAAATCACAGGATAACTATTATTTTAATATGACAAATTTAATAAATTTAAATTCTTCAATAGACCGCGCGTTTGTAATAATATCCTACGACTAGTTCTACGAATCGTTTACGTCAAATATTACTGTCAGCAAGATTGTAGCTACTTGCAAATTATGTCCATTGCACAGCGTCAGCAATGAACGCTCATTACTCGTGTAATTTCAGCTGCTAGTCCAGAGTAATTGACTCTGATTAGGCGGCAACCCCGCTATGTTATGCCTCCGCAAACCGGTCGCAAGCAACACCTTTCCAAAGCCAAGTAATTCGACATAAAACCTCCATTTACATTCACAGATAGAATATATGCAATGAAAGTAGCGTTCTACACACATTATCATGTAAATAGAGCCCCTTTTGTAAACAATAAATCATAGAAATCATTGAAATAAGAGCTATTTAAAAATGACACTTCCTTCGTCATAGAAACATCGTAAATTGTAAACTATTGCTTGAATTACTTACGGTTAAAAATATGTAACTTGAGACTCACTATTTATTGCTTCAATATTTAGGAAACACTTGTATCTTATTATAATTATAACAATAATAACAACAAAAGTTTATTCCACTATCAAAATTATTGACACCCTTAGGAACATAGACAAAATTTGCGTTTTTAAAACTAGGCAAAGTAAAAACTTGGTTCCACTTCCTAGCCAACTTTACTGTTATATGTATGAAATTAATAAATGATATCATTTTTAGTTTTTTTTAGACATCGTCCTTTTTTCATAAATCATCTTTAATAGTTACTTTCTTCTATTGTATTTTGCATAATTATAATACGGTGTCGCGGTGGTGTCGCACAAGAATCTTGTTTGTTTATGATTACGTAAGATTGCCATATACAAAAGCGTTTTAATACTTTTAATAATGCACTGTTTACATTTTCCAAAAGTTTATAGGTATTTATTACCAAAATAGAGAACTAACATGAAATGTACTGGATTTGCAGGTTTTTGACAACTTCACAAACAGCGCCGCCATCCACATGCATTTAGAGCTATGTTAATGATTTAGAGCCACGTTGGACTGTATACCAAACAGGGATTCTCATTAAAGACATCAACCCTTGGAACTCGGAAGAATAAAAATAAACCATCAAAGAGCATTGGTCAACCAGGGTCAACCATCAACCACAGAGAAAAGTTAAGTTCAAAGTTCAAGCATCAAAACGTCAAACAAATGTCACTGTCAAGTCACGTCAAAATGTCTATCTATTTGTAATTGTGAATTGAGTTGAGCTGCCCTTTGAGCAAATGCGTATCATGTAATCTGCGAATAAAATCCATATTTCGATAATTTATTTTCCTAAAAAAGTGCTCAGATGGCGCGCATCGCTTATCAGTGAACCTGCGTACTTGATTTCCCAAAAGATTACTGTGTGTGGTAATCGTAGTGTAAATGAATTCAAATAATTTTACAATGAGTGAACCAAATATGCATTTTGAAGGTAATATGGCACCCGTATTGGGTAATGTGGGTGTACCACCAGGAGGAACTGAGAATCACTTTGTGTCTCACATGAATACGCCGTCGACATCCACTGCCGTACCCAGTAACATGCCTCCTCCGATTCCGCCAAGACTTGACATGACCCATGGACAACAAGGCATGGTTCCGAGCTATGGTGGTATGGGTTCGTACGGCGGAATGGGTTCATACGGTGGAATGGGTGGATATGGCGGAATGGGGATGGGGATGGGATCCTATGGCATGGGTGGTTATGGCGGATACGGCGGCTACGGCGGAGGCTACGGCGGAGGCTACGGAATGGGTGGTATGGGAGGCATGGGAGGGATGGGCGGAATGTATGGAGGATACAATGCAGGTATAGAAAGCAGGTAAATGTTTTGTTATTTTCTTACACAGATTGTTATAAAACAAACAAGTATTCCTTATTTACTGTTACACTGCAAACTAGAGTGAAAAAATAGAGAGGGGTCTCTCTATTTTCTTGCAAATCATGTCCATCCAAAGGTTGTCTGGCAGAAATTGCCTAGTGCAATAAGACCGCCCATTGTACATCTCTATTTTTATAGTAATGTTTCTTGTTTGTTTTGGGTACAATAAAGAGTACTGTATTGTAAAAATCTTTTGAAACAGGAGTTGAAAGCATTTGTTGTGCAGTGAAACAGGTTTTTTGTCTTACAAAGTCCTTATCTGTTAAGTAAGTCTATAGTGCTGTAAGTTATAAATATGTTAAACAATAATAATACAAGACAAATGATTTAGTAGTTGTTATCAAGTTAAACTTAAAGTACAAATTGATTATAAATAGTCTGCTAGTTGAAAAACAATGAATGTTTACTTTTCATAATATTAATAAGTGGTTGCTATTTTACAAAAACAAATAATATGATTACTTAATATTTTGGTAAAAATGTTTTTTTTAAGAACATTTTCTGATCAATTAAAATTAAGTATAATCATTAGAAACAATTGTGTTTAATCAAGGTCATTCAACCTTAGTTCACTGACAAACAGCAAGGTCAAGATGGCACATTGTCTTAGACCTGTTTACCCGATCCTTGGATCTCCTCAAAGAACTCCATTTACATCTGCCAATAAATATCACATCTATGAACATAAATAAACATAATAGTCTCTCTATCTATTAATACCACAGCGTCCAAGCATAGATTTAATCTAAATATTTTTTTGTTTTTTAAAACAATGCAATTACGTTTATTAATTCTCACGAAATACATGTCCTTCTCTGAGGCCCAAATCAGCAATCAAACAGATTGTAATATGCTAATAAAACTCAAAGTGTTAATGGCAATAGTTGTGAAATAAAATGTTGTGTAAGGCAATCTCTAGATGAGTTTCTCAATATTAATTGATATAGCTTACAATGCAAGCAAACATTAATCACATCATCCTTAATTATATGAAAGTTTGTGAAGATAGATTGATGTTTGTTACTCAATCATGCATTAATAGCTGAACGTATTGGATGAAATATGGCATGCAGATAGACCATGTCTAGGATAGTCATATGAATACTTTTTATCTGGGTACATAATGTAGTTTCATTAGGATTCAAGTGAAACGCCAACACACATTCTACATTTGTTGAATTTGACCAAACTATGTGTAGAACAAATCTGGTTTCATAGAGTTTTTTGCTGTATCAAGCACTGTTTGTTGGTTGTGTACGCATCACCGATATGTCTTTAGTCATCTTTTATAACAACCATGAGTGGAGAGTGCATGTAAGAAGTAACAGCTGTAACAGTTGAAGGTTGCGTTCCTTGTGGAGGGTCTGTGTACCAATATGTCCCGTACCTCTGACTTTTCGAATTCATGTGCAGGTCAGAATTTGATTAACACTTGCGTTAACAGGGAAGGAAAACATTGTAAGCAATCCTCCACACCTGAGAGCTCCATAAAGATCTTGTTGGGTCCCTTGTTGGGGTTGTCCCCCAAACCGCACCAGGCGAGCATGGTGGATTAAAGCCTTAACCCTTCTCATTCTGAGAAGAGGCCAATGCCCAGTAGTGGGACAGTAATGCGCTGATTGTTTATGTATGTTGAATGGAGACATGGAGAGAGGTACCCTATTCTTTGCTGGGCAATATCTTACCATTACTTAGTTTTTATTTTATTCTATAATTTTCGGAAAACTTAGGCGATTAACACACGGCACCGTGCACCGCCGCGGTAGGTAAAGCGGATCTCTAGTCGCATTGGTCTCTAAGAAATCCGTTGATGCCTAATACACGTACACACGGCTACTGAACAAGCTATACATTTCCAGTATAAGCTGATCTCGCATTGTATAGGGTTTCCTTACAATGAGAGGTCAGTGTAAACTGGAAATATATAGCTTGATGTGTAGCCGTGTGTACACAGACCGCCCGAAATTTTAATCGCAGTAAGTAATTTGTTAATAACATGAATATGGCTAATTACAAGTTTTCACAAATAGTTATGTTTAGTAAACAAACAGTTTAAGTAAGTACTAAGTAGTAGACAGTGGTCGACTCGCGGATTTAATTTACGTATAGTATACAGATCAAAGGCTATGTTAGGTTGTCAAAGAAGTGGTTAAAAGATTCTTCTTTAATTCAGATACACTAGTATTAAATAGATCGATATCAACTTCCTAGCAAGCCGTATTGTATTGACGGCTCGCTCTAATCATGTACGAGTTTAAACCATATTTTTAGTACCTTCATAAAAGCCCTTAACATTCTCTTCTCTTTCAGGTTCATACAAATGGCAGAAGAGGGTTCACGGCCAGCATTTGAGTCTATACAGAGCTTAGTGAATGCTGTGGGCAGTGTGGCCATGATGTTGGAAAGCACATTCTTTGCTCTCACCAGCTCATTCAGAGCTATATTAGGTATGTATTCAATGTGAAAGTTTAAATTGTTAAGCAAATGATGTCAAAGAATTTTACATTGGCAGAAATTGACTCCCAGGCTTTTGCTAACTGTGTTGGGGACAGCTTCCAGTGTAATCAGATGCGGCTGAATACTAGTAATATGGTATGTCTACACCAGTGCGCTTTCATGTTCATCTTGCGCTTTCAACTTTCACTTCCTCTTGCGTCAAGCGCATTCAATATTGATTGCCATAAGACGCATGCAGCTTATCGTCTACACCGGCGCGCCTCGGTCAGTCGTCAGTCGACATACAATAGACGGATTAGCGTGCGCAAAGGGCATGCGCTTTTGTCGAACATGGGCATGGACTATGGCGCTTCACGCATGCCTCAGACGAAGGCGCAAGATAAACATGAAAGCGCACTGGTGTAGATATAGCTTTTTACACGGAGCGACTGCCATCAGACCTCCGCAACCCAGTTACTGGACAATATCGATATCCTAAGGTTAGACCAGTTGTCAGTTTCGGGATTCTCATGACACCCGGGACCGACGGTTTAACGTGCTCTTTGAGTCACGGAGGGGTCTCGATGTGTAACGAACGGCCACCGATCCACGGACTGACCGCGGCATGCGCTGCTTAACCTCGCAAATCGTATGATCGGTGCAGTTGTTAATTAGCCACAAGCCACTCCTGATGGTGATGGGCAGAAATGTATTGTTATAAAACCAACTCCTATCATCTAACTAAATCACGCACTCGTCCACCGTATTTGCTCGTATTTTTATTTTGAATCTAAGCCTAAATGCGATAGAGCGACGTATCATTTTAGTTTAGCTATCCCATCCCTGTTGTAATCTCAACATAACAGTTTCATCAAGAGTGAGCGTAGCATTACTGTTGGTTAACCCATTTTACAGTACGAATAAAATAAGTTTGCCCTTCTGAAGTGAGGAACAGAACCCTGAAAGCCTGGTTTCAGAGGAGCAAAGTTATTTTACGCGTACCATAATTAGGTATAACGTTGTCTCTCTGAAGTGAGGAATAGAACGCTGAAAGCCTCGTTTCACAGCGGTAAACTTATTTTACGCGTACTGTCCTCTGGTTTCAAAAGTTTAGGTAGCTTCCCTTCCAGAAACCAAAGCTTTCTATAAAGCCTCTTGTTCACGGCACGTTTCTTAACCGTACGGCGTATTACACGACACGGCAAACCACCAGCCGAAACTAATTTATATCCATTTTGTAACACAAAATCAGCGTTCTTCTTCTCTCGTGCCAGCACGAGCTATACGAAATAGCTGGCTCTTTTCATGCACCCCAAAAATCAGCGTTGGAAAGCTGTCATGCAATAATTGGCCGTCGCGAAAACGTCCGATGACGTTAACAAACTCTCATAAACTGTCATACAACACTAATGTAAATCAAACCGTGCGCAAAAGAGGAGTAGCCACGGTGCATACGAGGGCGCAGGCGTGCCGTTGTTGGGCCGCCGTGTCCGTCAACAAACTTCTATAGTAGTCATCAGTACAACACTGATGACCGTGCCTACACACGGCTAATTAACCGTAGTTTTTTACGGCGAAAAAACGTGTGAACAGGAGCCCTTATTGTTTTCTTATAATCATCGAAATTCTAACCATTTTGATACATTCACAGGTGTTGCAGAGAACTTTGGTAGACTAAGGTCTCTATTTGCACAAGTCTGGTCCACATTTGCAGTGATACGGACCTTCAACTGGATGATTAGGAAACTCCTGGTCATCCTTGGAATAAGAACGGAGAATGAGTTCAAGGTGAGAAGTACATTTTTTACCATTTTATCAGTTTGCTTTTTACTAGCCTGTTAAATGCAGCCTCAATAAGACAATAGTCACTTTGCAATCTTAAAAAAAGGAAATAAAAAACTAGTGAAAGGAATCTTTTAATTCAATAACCTATGTATTCGTATGTGTCGGCAGATGTTACAAATTTAAGAGATTTCAGTCATTGTTCACCCAAAGATGAGTCCTGACATAGCGGTCATTCCGTAAATTGTAGCCGTAAGGAGACTGCTATCGAAAAAACGTAAACGACATCATCAAAAACCGTAAAAAATCTATATTATCCAGGCTTTGTTTTTTAAAAATATTAGATATTCTTTGTATGGTAACGTTTTGAAGAATCAACTTACGGTGAAAGAGTATAATATTTCTTTAGTTAACTTTTTAAACTCGGTATCATCATTTATTTATCATCTTATTGAGGTTGACTGTACAGTCAGTATAAAAAGTAAGTACAAATACGGCAGAGTAAGTAATTTTAAGTGCCAAACATAAAAGAGAATTATATATATCAGTAAAATTAAACGACAGTGCAAAGGTTAAAATTTAATTACGTATTTACCAATTATATTTGCTCTTGCCATGTTATCACTGCCAAATTATTTAAATTTAATTATGTATTGTGATAATATTTTTGCCAAAAAACAAGCAGACAGAACTAGTATATTATAATATCTGTAATAGTACTATAACTATAATAGAAGTCTTAAAAAAACATTATCGTAGGCTTACGTTTAACCACTATCTCACCTAATAAATAGTAAGTGAGTGAGTCCACAATAGATTCTTCTTCGCTTAAATTCGTTAAGTTTCCAGACCTATTATGAACACGATAACTTTAAAAAAAGTAAAAACCGACTTCTAAAAAAAAACGGAGTAAAATAATTATCGATTAAATTATCAGTTTCATAAGTCGGTGCATTCAATTTGTTTCAGCGTGGAAGTACACCGACTTCTGAAAGTGATAATTTTATTATACTTACGATAATTATTTTATAGTTTAGTTTTTTTTTTTGAAGTCGGTTTTTACTTTTTTTTAAGTTATTTTATTGAATACTTTTTAGTGCCACAAATTACAATTACAATAGTAGACATATTCTCGGACCACTACTACAACTAGAACGTCGTCTATACAGGGTGGTAATTTGAGATGGGGCATGAAGGGCAACTACCTTAACCATTGTAGCTATAGGAAAACGTTCTGAGAAGACCACCCCTAACTTTTGGAATAATTTAAATCGGCATTCACAGATTTTGAAAAAAAAGTACAGTCAGCGAGAAAAAGGGCTGTTTTCACAAAACTTTTTTATGATGCCAATCGATCCCATATCCCATAAGGATCAAAAGACTCTTCCGGACCAACTGAGGTTGGAGTACTAGAAAAGTCAGAAAACGCAAAAAACTTATTTGAGATGGGGTAGTAATAAGGGCAGCTACCTTAACCGTTGTGGCTAGAGAAAAATGTTCTTAAGAGACTGTCCATATTTTTTGAAAATATTTCGAACTGCATTCACAGATTTTGAAAATAAAATAAATTTTTTTTTTTCGGCATAATCGTCTCTTTTCACAAAATATTGTTTTTCGTGATTTCTGACGTTTCTAGTACTTTAAACTCAGTAGGTCAAGAAGAGTATTTTGATTCACATGGGAAATAGGATCGATTGGCATCATAAAAAAGTTTTGTGAGAACTGACCATTTTTTTGCTGACTGTACCAATTTTTTTTTTCAATTTCTTTTTATATGCATATGCAGTTTGAAATAATGTCAAAAATTATGGCCAGTTTGCTATCAACATTTTCCTGTAGCGACAACGATTAAGGTAGCTGCCCTTATAAATAACCCATCTTAAATAGTTTTTTGTTATTTCTGACGTTTCTAGTACTCAAACCTGAGTTGGTCCGGAAGAGTCTTTTGATCCTTGTGGGAAATGAGATCGATTGGCATCATAAAAAAGTTTTGTGAAAAAAGCCGTTTTTCTCGCTGACTGTACTTTTTTTTTAAAATCTGTGAATGCCGATTGAAATTATCCCAAAAGTTAGGGGTGGTCTTTTAAGAACGTTTTCCTGTAGCTACAATGGTTAAGGTAGTTGCCCTTCATGCCCCATCTCAAATTACCACCCTGTATACTATTTGTGTTTTAGTTTTTTTTTTTTAGTTTTTATTGATTTTTTCAAAAAGCGCTGAATCAATTTCGATAAAATTGATATGGGACCAAACGGGAAGTACCCTCTCAAACAAAACAAGATTTTTTCAAATCGGTTCATAAATGACGGAGATCTGTGGTAACAAACATAAAAAAAATATACAACCGAATTGAGAACCTCCTCCTTTTTGAAGTCGGTTAAAATCAGTTTGTCTGCCTACAGCTTGTCTGGTATAAAAACTATTGTCGCCTTTCGTGACACTTACGGGAAGATCAATCGTTGCCGCAAATTCACATGCTTGACAATATGACAGTTTATGTTTGATAAAATAATAGATAGATATCTCATATCGCTGTAAGGGACAGTGAAGATAGTCATAAAATTAGCACATTTTTACATACATTTATAACTGAGGAGTGTCGGATCAAAAGTCGCTATTTACATTATTAACTTTTTTCTGTCATTGTATTTTTTTAAATTGTATCCTTTCTCAGACTGCACCAAATGCTATGAAAAATGTCTCCAAAATTCTGAATTTTGGTAAAGCTTTTTACGACTAAAAAGTAATAAGATGCAGAAAGTACAGAACAATTCTAAAAAAAAATTATGACATGAACAGCCACTTTTCATCAGACATTCTCAACTATACTCTATTTAAATGTAACATAAGACACATAATATGACGTATTTTAGCAAAGAAATGTAAAAAAAAAGTAATATGCTTGTATTTTTAGGTCTGATATAGCAGTCCTAGTTTGCCTTTAAAATAAAACAGCAGCAATGTAAAAATTAACAAAAACAAGACATCAAATATCTCAAATCAAGTATTCACCCTCATTCTCTTCATTAAAAGTCGTTGAACTTAAAATCAATATTCATACTATATGCAAATTTCCATGTCATTGTTCCTCACTTCATTTGGACATTCAAAACACCGGAAAGAATTTGTTATCATCAAAATCTTTATCCCAATAACAATCTTTATGTTTTCCTTATCAATTTGACAACGAACGTATGATAACTGATGTGTCATTTGTTCACATGTTGACCTTGTAAACATGTTAATTTTTATATTCAGAGTTAGAGAGAGCAAAGGCTTATTTTTTTTTAATGTTATAGTTTGGCAAAGGTGTTTACGGCCGACCTGGGGGCTTACTATGACCTCTTAAAGCAGGACAGAAGTTGCCTGGAAGTTGAACTGCCCTGCTTTTTTGTACTATGACATCGTTAGAGCGGGTCATTCCCAGTTGCCCCCACCTACAACGCCACCACTGGTGGCAAATGGGATTTTTGTATACATTTTAATATAAAAAATCCCATTTGCCACCAGTGGTGGCGTTGTCGGTGGGGGCAACTGGGAATGACCCGTTAGAGCAGGCCTGCGGCAGGCCAGCTACGTTGACGTTTACGATATCCGTTCACCTTTTTTTTTGTATAGACTTTTCGTACCATGAACAAGCATTACCGTTCAACTTGCTTCAATAGTCGTTCACCTTTAGTACCAGACTGTCATGGTACGATTTTTAGCGATTCAGAAGCAGGCCTGCTTTTGAACGGAAGTTGACTGGCTGGCATTTGCACGTTTTCATATAAGGTCATGGTAAGCCCCCTGATGGAACGTAGTTACCGCCGCCAGTATCATCTACATCAGTAAAAGGGTTGCTGATGCGTAACCAACCTTAGAGCCAATCTTAAAAAGTTTCAAGCTTTATTATAATCTTAAACTTCGCTGCAAGAAACGCGGAGCGTGTCACTGGCAGCCTGGCTTGTCAAGTATTCATTACTATGAAGCATTTCACACCAAATGCGAGCGCGGGTCTCGAGCGGATCGTGAGCGGGGCGTGACGTCAGCGGGCTCGCATTGGTGGGTAATTGAAGCATGTCACACCAAATGCGAGCTCGGGTCGCGAGCGAGTCGTGAGCGGGTCGTGTCGTCAGCGGGCCCGCCGTCGAGACGACCCGCTCCCGCCCCGCGATTAGTGTGGCGGGCCCTCTTGTGAACGTGAAATAATAATAGTCATTCTAATATGCCTACAACTTCATAAAACATCTAGGGTGCGTAGTTTGATAATAGATACTTATCACCATAGGCAAAAGATATCACATTAAATTCAGGCATAATACAATAATTTAGTGATAGCAAATATTCAATTTTATTAGTGTTTCTATGTATGTAATCAAAAATGATATCGGCTACTAACAATGATAATGGCTACCAATAGTTTGGTACGTTTTTATAAACATTGAAAAGTGAGATCTTCTAAGAGTAGGTATAGATAGCTTATAATCATGGGCTAAAACAACACTATGCCCGAACTCACATTATCGGAAATTTTCTGATAGAAGTTTTCTTAGAAAATGCGGCCGGGCTTATGGAATGGGATTAGAAATTGCGAATCCAGTATTTGTCTTTCGCTCACAGAGTACGTACGTGAAGTAGATGCAAATAACGACAAAAATAATAACACCGCCGTTTTCAAATTAAACCCGCAATCACCGTAATTATAGACACAATAGATAAGACAATTAAGTGTCGTCTGGGACGACGGGCGGTACGCAACCGGTTAAGTGGTACTTATAATTAGGGTTGCCATACGTCCCGTATATACGGGACTGTCACCGTATTTGATTATCGCGTCCCGTATTGCTACACGTCCCGTAATTGTCCCGTATTTCAATAATTTCGACAAAATTCGGAAATGGCAGACGCGGGGTTGCGCGCATTTGAGAGGTGACGGAGCGGTATAGGCCACCCGCTCACCTTTTTTATTTGATTTGTTTGAAACGTCCCGTATTGGTCCTTGAAAGTTATGGCAAGCCTACTTATAATAAAAGTCATGTCACCGAAACAAAATCATGATTATTGTTTCTATTCTGTGGACGTATGCGCAAGCAGGATGCTTGAGTTTATTTATATTTTTCACAAACCTTTCCCTTTACAGGCGTGGGCTGAGGCTGTGGCCTCAACGCAGCCGCCCCAGGTCCCCGGCGCCACAGGCCCCCGATCCTCTGGCTGGCCAGTCCTTATGTTCTTTGGAGTAGTCGCCGCTGCTCCCTACCTCGTGTTCAAGATGCTGAGCGGGCTTACTAAAAATATACACGAGAATTGTAAGTATAACATTAATTGTGATGCTTGGCTTACCTGAAATAGTATGCACCCCAGATAGAGAGAGAGAGAGAGAGTGATTAAATCATTATTTTTTCATTATTTTGATACCCTAAGTGCTCATTCACACGAAGATGATTCGTTTTTTTTGTTGTATCGTCTTTTTTCACGATACGTTTTTTTTTTGACGGCGGCTATTCTTTTTAAATGCCAGTGTTCACACGCATCACGAATCGTGAAAAATGTCGGACACGGTCTTAAATCACGTATCGTCTTTTAAAAAACACGAATCGTATTTTTTTTTTGTGACGGATCCATCCTGTTCATCATTCGAATTGAACATCAATTCGGGCATGTTGCCAAATCGTGATAAAACACGATTCCGTATGCAATGTGAACGTCCATCCGTCATGACGTATCGTGTTTTGTGACGAATCGTGTATGACGGAACCCGTGTGGATGAGCCCTAACTCGAAATAATAAAACACAAAAAAACTAGACTAAACCAGTTTTAAAACCCCGATTTGTCCTGTTTTTTGTCGGCTTTAAAAAGGTACCGAAAAGAGCAGCCGCGCGCTGAGAGTAAAATTCGCACATATTTTATTCGTAAAATCTGCGTACTATGAAATCACATAGAAGCGCGCGCACTGCCATGCCAACGATTCACTGTATACGGATTTATTTTATTCTTTGTGGCGAAAAAAATGCACCGTATATCTCCGCAGTGCGTGAGGACGACGGGATAGAGTAGCTTAACAGAGTAGAGAGTATACTTAGCTGTTTGTGGTGAAATGTCACTTCACTCATGTTTAGTCGCTCATTGAAGCAATGCTGATGACTTTTTTCTAAAATTGATAAAGAGATGTCATTTGAGGAGCTCGTGGCTAAATAATTACAGCCGCATAGACCGATCTTCCGGGTTAGGCCACGCTTGCCGAGGTTGGTCTGTGGATGGGTGACCATTTACCATAGCGAGTTTCCTCCGTGCCTCGGAAAGCACGTAAAGCCGTTGGTCCCGGCTGTCATTTGTAGATCTTTGACAGTCGTTACTGTTGGTCAGAAGACAGAAAGTCTGACAATCAGTCTTACCAAGAGTATCGTATTACCCAGTTACTGGGTTGTGGAGGTCTGATAGGCAGTCGCTCCATGTAAAATACTGATATTCAGCTACATCCGGTTCGACTGGAAGCCGACCCCAACATAGTTGGGAAAAGGCTAGGCAGATGATGATGATAAAGAGATGTTAAAGATTTACAGGCTGATATGGATCGGCTGTATCTCAGTAGTGGTACTGTTGAATGTAGTCTTTTGTTTATGCAAATTCGCCTTGTCGTACATCTATTGACATATAATGAAATCGTAACGATATGCTAAAACTGTATCTACATAAAATATTATTGGAAAATAGACATATCTGTTATAGAGAACAAATTATCACGCTAATGATTGTGGGTGATCAACAGTGACTTTATGTTTCCGTAAACAAAGCCGCGGATTTATTTCACAATAAAATAATACGATGTCACGTTTATACAGACAGAACACGTGTTTTACATCTATCTACGTTAAAGCTGTTAGATTATCTGCACGATAGAGTCAAGTATATTTTATCTGATATTTTTATTAACGTTGACGATGTCGTAGTGAGACGTCTTGATAGCAAATATTACGTATTATAACATTTATATAATAACATATCTCCACACGTTTGTTGTATCGTAGATTAATAACAGGCGGTAATATTAAAGGGGGTATTTTACCAAACTATCATTAACTGTTCATTAAGATAATTCGGTCTCTAAACTTTTCAATGGCTAATATTTGCATTTCATCACATATCAATAGTGATAATGACAAGATTATTGAACAAGTTAATGTCAAATTTGTCGGTAACATTTAGCTTATCTGGTCAATAGTTACAGACTACTTATTGATTTATTGGTAAAATACCCCCTAAGCCTACTTAAAGTAATACTCACCATCATACAAAGTCAGGAAAACTGGTCAGACGCTGCTGCCGAACGGCAGGTGAACACCTATCTCATAGTATTTAGGCTGGAAAGTTGTATCATGATTATCCCCCGTCTTCCGAACATCAAAGCCTTGGCCCTTCCCTAGAGAAGACTAATGCCCGGTTCCTATGAACAAAAACGAATCGTTTTGCTTACAAATAGTAACATTTTTGCTAAACTTGGCATATAAAGACTCATAAGCTAATTTTAAGTGCGATAGCTACTTACTTAAGGTCTTCTATGCAAAGCCATACGAGGGTCTTCTATGCAAAGCTATAAGGTCTTTGCTTTATTTTTGGTAAAGATACAAGAGTCTTAATTTTAACCGAACAGTTGGTAAATCATAGGAATCGACAATACGACATGAAGGATAGCGTTTCAGTCATGACGTCATAAGGCGGTAAACGTAAACAATATGCACAGAATAATACGTAGTACTACATACAAAACTTCATTCCCTAACCAACGCGTCAAATACCTAGAAAAATGGCTCCACTTATACTAAATTAAACTTTAGTCGGCGAGAGAATTCGTATTCCGCTGTGCATTTGCACACTTATCACTCACTAACACTTAGTTCGGTTTTGTTTTGTTTCACTCTGGCACCTAAAGCCTAAGTATATACGGGGGCGCAGGTCGCGTAGGCAAGGTGTTGCCCAACTGCATGGATTGTGAATCTGTGGCTGAAATGTGTTACCTGCACGACCTATGATTTACACTTAGGCACACAGTGGAGTGACACTGGGTTTTCTACAATCACGCGTCCACGAAAGGCCGCGCCTGACCTTTTTGAAAAAACTCACAAATATTTTTTTAATTGTTAAATATATCCTTTTACCTTACAGTACACGACCCAACAACGTGGCAAGAACCACTCCGAGCCATCGCTCAATACTCCTTCACAGCCACCACTCCCCAGGAGCTACCTCTCCAAGAGAAGCAGGTCCTGACCGTAGCCCCCCAACACCTGCAACCACAGCTGTGGAACTCAGGCTGGTTGATGGCAACCCTAGACGGAAAGACCGCAGGTCTCGTACCAGTTAATTATATCAAGATTATCAAGCCAAACCCACAGATAGAGAAGACTAATGAGGAAGGAGAACGGAAAAATAGTTTGGATGCATTGAATTGTGATTTTGAGCAGAGTTCTTAAATTACAGGCTGGTAGGTTTTGGTGGTTTATAAATAGAAGCCTCCTTATTACTATAGATTGTCTAAATCAGGGTTAGGCAGACTTTTGTTTTGTCAGGGGCCAGAAAACGCTAGAAATTTATAAGGGCCCAGAATTCCAAAAAAACCGGCTAAGTGCAAGTCGGACTCGCGCACGAAGGGTTTCGTACCATTGTCTATAAAAACGGCAAAAAAATCACGTTTGTTGTATGGGAGCCCCCTTAAATATTTATTTTACTCTGTATTTTAGTATTTTTTGTTATAGCGGCAACAGAAATACATCATCTGTGAAAATTTCAACTGTCTAACTATCACGGTTCATGAGATACAGCCTGGTGACAGACGGACAGCGGAGCCTTAGTAATAGGGTCCCGTTTTACCCTTTGTACCCAAACGGAACCCTAAAAAGGATATATTCAAGTACCAGTAGAAACGCTATTTATTTTATACATATTGATGTTTTATAGAGTAAGCAAGTCACATTTTTCAAACCACCAAAACTCCAGGTGTAGATCAGAATACTCTGTCTAGGGTATAAAAATTGGACATTAAGGCACTTGTCCCACCTCCGACGATGAGTGAGAAGCGAGTAGAGCTAGAAACTAGAAACGAGTTGGCGAGCAGCAAGAAGCGAGTGTGTAGTTCCGATAGTTTTGTCGCTGGGCTATAACCGAGTGTGCGAGTGCGACGGGCGATTACTCGCACCACTCGCAAATGACCGTTGGTTGGTCTCTCGGCGTGAGTTCTGACCGCCAAGCGAGTATCGCTAAGCGAGTATTATCTTTGATAGCTCTTGTCGCTCAGCGACAAACTAGTGGAGCGAGTCCTCGCCGGTTGTGTAAACAGTCAGCGATCAACTATTAATATATGCATCTCTTTTGTTTATGCGGAATGTATATCTTTTGTACGTTTCTTGGGCGAGAAAATAGCCGATAGCTAGTCGCTTCCTCACCGGCGGTGGGACAACTGCCTTATAATAATACCACAGTCTACCTATATCTTACTCCTTACAGTCGGTCAACGTAGAACATTGTCGCAGAGCAATCGTGCGGGGGGTTGCGGGCTGAAGGGGGCGGAGGTTATGTCCCGAGTAGCCATACTGCATACTCGGGACATAACCTCCGCCCCTACATAATTTTGACATTTCATTGGACCTGTCAAATGTATGGACGTTGACCCACTGTATGTAGTAAGTAGGTACACTGTGATAATACATTACAAGGCTGTGACGTTTAGGCCTTAACCAGTACGACTGGACATTATTATAGTCTGACATACTCGAACAAATCTAAAAGACGTGTTAATAAGAGACCTCCGTTTTTGAGTACTTAAAATTAAATTAGGAGGTCTATCGGATAAATTGTAAGCCTAGGACCGGATTTAGGGGAAGGCAACAGGGACGTTAGTTCCAGGGTCTCCACAACATGTATTTGTTGTTTTTTTTAAGATAAGAAATAAAATGACGCCCGTTCTGACAAAGAAAAAAAGTTCAGAGGCACGAGGTACTTTTTTAAAAACATTTCAGCCGCCTCCACTTCTTCGTTGCTTTAGGACCTCCAAACCTTTAAATCCGGCCCTGTGTAAATCCCCGAAGGAGAGATATACAAGGTGTAACATAAATAACGCACAACCTCTTAAGGGATCACTGTACTCATGATTATGAACAACTTTTACTATGCGACCAAATCTGAAATCGCGAAAAAAAAACAACTACATTTATGTTCGCGTAACTCGTCAAATTGTAGGGAACAGCAGATTTTTTTTTCGCGATTTCCTTTTTGGTCTCGTAGTAAAAGTTGTTCATAATGATGAGTACAGTGACTCCTTAAGAGGTTGTTCGTTATTTAAGTTACACCTTGTATAAAGCTTCGTACACACTAACTTATATCTGAAGTTCGCCCGGCGGCTGATCTTATGTTTCAACGTATTCGGTTGCAACGATACACCTGAAATTACGCATAATTTCATTCAGCATGTATCAAGATTTTTCGGTTCGACCTAGGAAAATGGAGTGACATTTTCTATTAAAAACGCATAGAATGCGTTGCTGCCGAACCTCCGGTCACGTAAATTTCGGTATCGTATGATGGTACACTTAGATGCATTGGTCAAACACGTGCGCCGGTTGTGAATAACATGCACCTATTCTTTTTGAAGAACGAATAATGTCGTAGCACACCACGATCTGTAGTTTCTGCCTACCCCCATGGGAAAAAGCATAAGGAGTTTATGTATGTTAATATGTTATTATAGTGTGTAGCCCAAAGCTCTTTAGCCAACATACTCCGAAATCGACGTTTAGCTAACAAAACCGTGCAACAAATTTTTAATACTTTTTCGGGAAGGTCTTAAAATGCTAATTTATTGAATTTAGAATATGTAATATGTTCTATAATTATGTTTATACTGTAATTTTAATACGTCCCTGGTGGTTGGTTCTCATTAAGATGGTTTGATGAGCGTTATAACGAATTCTTCATGAATATAAAAACCGCCAAATTTCGACTTGAGCGATATTGTTAGCTAAGCGACGAAATTTAATAATTGACACTGGTAGATTTAACCGAGTAGTTAATACCAGATTTATGTGAATATAGAGCACGAACTGTGATATTTTACAGTCGTTCGAGAGATTGAAAGCGGTTACAGTACGAGGTTACGATACCGTAAAAATATAAGAATACCGTTTTCTTATAAACGTGCCTTTATTCAACCTATTTACGATTTCGGTACCGAATAACATCGAGAGACGAGTAAAACTTAATAATGAAACATTGATGCTCTTTGGGGCCTCAGAGCAAAGGGTAGGATGTCGCGGCGGTTCATCGATAAAAAACCCTTGTTTATAAAGGTTTAGGTACCGGTACCAGAATATACCGTTTCGCATTTTTAGGCTACTTGTCGGTACCGAAATTTATTTAAGGGCCGATTATTCAATCGTCAGTTAACTGCTATCTGAGGAATAATATGGCGGTTTGACATTTTTTGTAGCTATCAAAACGTTTTATTTATTCCTCAGAAGTCCCTCGGTAGGATGAGAATAAAAAAGATCAATTTTAATAGTTATTTGAGATATACTTACCTAAAATACTCGTCTATTACTGCTAATGACCAGAGAACGAACGACAAGGGAATCCCAAGGTCTGCAGATAAATAACTGCAGACCTTGGAGTTGTATGAATATACAGAATGGTTAATGTGAAGAAAAAACTAAACGTAAAAAAACATTCTCGGAAAACCGAGTTTTGATAAAATTGGATTTAACTTAGTTTAAGCTGCTATTGGGTAGAATTACATTCTTTATTGCAAAAACAAACGACTTCTATTGTCATCTAATCATGCTTAAGAGAATTTTCATAGGCCGCCAATAATTGTCATCTTCGTGTTCATTTGTATATTTTCTAGAGTTTAATCATTCCAATGAAATTTTTAAAAGGTCCAAATTCTGTGACGAATCAATTGCCCTATTATTTATCTTTTTCTATAACGAATAAAATTGTACATTTATTAATAATGAATTCGTAAGTCAATGTAGATAAAAAAATCTATGCATTTTATGTCTCAAAACGCAATGTTCTATTTTAATTATTACTTCGATTTAATGCAATAAAATAATGGTGAAGGTACGATGTATTTGTTATCCTTAATATTTGTACGTTCTTGTGATTAGGTTTTTAATATATTATTTATTTACCATTTCAAGTAATTATAAGAGAAATAATTGGCATATTTCAGAATATTTGACACAAATTGATAAAATATTGTATTTATAAAATTAGTAACGATGATACTAGTCAATCATTTATTTTACAAATTGTATTTATTGTAGTCTGAAAGAAATCTGTCTGAAAATTATCATTTTATTCTGGAAAATTATATTTATATCACCATTTTAAAATATACCAAAATGTACGTTGTTATATGTGTAAAAATTAATTATAAAAGTAAAACGGGTATATTTACTCAGAATTGTATATTAATTAAGTTTATTGGGAACATGGTGTTAAAATTTTCTGTATTATTCATTGACGTAGAAACACATGGACCCCGGGTCAGCGTGAAAAAATGTTCGAACCGAATGAAGACTAAAGCGCGAAAAAGAAGACTAATTTACGTCAATAGGTGAAGTCGAATCTTAGTATGGTGAAATGCTAAATTAGGCATTATGATGACGACATAGGATTTAAATTAGTTTGTTGGTATTTCTAAGTTTATGGGTGTCCGTAAACCCAGGACACTTTGGTCGTGAATTTTGTGCTAGACCCTTAGTCCATGTGTTTCTACTTCAATTGTATTATTCGTCTTATATGCCTTATCTTGCATTTAAACAGAACTACTCTTGTTAGGTACTTATAAACTCGGAATAAAGTTATGACAAGAATAACGTCAGTTTAAGCATCGTTTTTTCTAATGCAATAAGCTTGGTATAATTTTATTCCGCCTTTATTCGTAAGGGAGTAGATCTGTCTGTATTTTATGAATATAGTTTGTATCTGTATAAAATTTAGGCTCAATTCGTCTTGTATGGCTCGCACAGTTATACTGCGGTCAATCGTAAGCACGCAAGTCAATTTTTTTATGGAACGCAGAACGCTTGACCGCTATTTGTGCGTGCTCGTTGAGGCACTATGTATTTAGTCACCTATTTTTAGTAAGCTCTCTTCAACTAACGTATCCATATTATTATAATCATTATGTGAATATTAAATACAATTATTATCAGTGAAATTAATATAAATTTGGGATGGACTGATCTAGTTAATAAAGTAGACATTTAATATATTTTGTTATTTTATTTTGTATCATCAGCGACCTCTAAACATGCGCCTCCTTACCGACAGCTAAAATAGACGCTGTTGAGGGAATAATTCTATTACCAACCACCATACTTGACAAACCGGCTGCTTGATTCCGATATTTTGGTATGAAAGAACAGGTTTTTTTGTATACGTCGTTGTGCCCTCTCAAACTGTCACAGTCTGGAAATACGTCGCATCTCGCTGAGTCTGTATCCGATGCTGTCTTCAGTCCACCTGAACCGGCTGGTACTATTTTGGGCATAAGACATCACACTACAGATAGTTCAATCCACAAAGACGCGCTCCATTTTTTGTCTAAATGGCTTCAGTGTAAAACTGCATTATAAATACACAATAGATAGTTAGATGTGGCAGTGGGCGGGGCACATTGCTCGCAGAACGGATAGCCGATGGAACCGAAAGGTTCTAGAGTGGCGACCGCGTACCTGCGCGGCGCAACGTGGGTAGGCCTCCCACAAGGTGGAACGATAGACTGGTGAAGTCCGCGGGGATCCGCTGGATGCGAGAAGCACAGGACCGGTCGATGTGGCGATGCTTGGGGGAGGCCTATGTTCAACAGTGGACGTCTTTCGGCTGAACGATGATGATACGCATCTCGCGGCAACCAAACATAAAAAAAAGAAGTGGCCCGCGTCTTCGTGGATTCAACGCACTATATTTTAGCGTTCGTCAATTTTGGCGCCATCGAAGCGGCACTTACGAGGCATACTATGTGACGTTGTTAGGAGATTTTGAGAAGTTGCCAAAGTGCAAAAGCGACTGTCATAAAACGACGAGAGGCCAGCTGGCACGTTGCAAAATTTCTCATAAATGTTGCAGTTCAATGACCCTGATGACCCACATTATTATGGCAACGATTTAAGCATAACATGATTGTGTCTATAATTAAATTATTTGATTGGTAAAAACAAACAAGTGCCTCACTGATTTTAGTGGCAAGGTCGACGCTGTGCGCGGCGGTTATCGTTCGATTTCCAGATTGTCAGTATCTACCGTTTTGTTGGGTTTTTTGGCAAGTGATAAGTAGCACCAAAAGAGGTCACCTATCGCTTATGACCTCGCAGTGCATTTTGGCAAACAAAATTTTGACACAACTGTCAACCCTTCGGGAATCATAGGCGTTAGTATTTTGAGCAAAAAACAATGTTAGACATGTGGCACAAAGTTGAGCTCGCAGTGATCATTTGCTCACTGCGAGCATTCACCACGCGACCTCGTTGTGAGCCAACTGATAACCCAGGCTTAGGGAGTTTGTCCACCGCCGCCGTCACCGAGAACGAGATGACGTTGCCGAAGTAGCGACACATACATTACTATGGCTACGTGTCCACCGCACGTCAGTCATCCGAGCGCCGTCATCTCGGCCACCGAGATTATGAGTAGTTCGGCGCTACCGCTAGAACTCGGCCGAGATCGTGACGGACCGAAATGACGGCAATACAAAACACCTCTGCAATTGTCCACTACATCCGAGATTGCCGGCGCCGGTGCACGGATTTCTTTCTTGTGTTGAGAACCACCGAGATCGGTCGCGGTGGACACACGATCTCTGTCACGTCGCGTCGTTCCGAACTCGGTCCGAAATAATCTCGTTTCTCGGTGACGGCTGTGGTGGACAAACGCTCTTAGAGCGAACAATGTTCCAGCCCCTGAATCAGAACAGTTCAATAAGTCGGTTGTCAACTGATTCGATATTTTATCTCATTTTGTCTACGATTCTAGTAATGAGAGTGACTGACCAGAAAATTCTGAATTGACTGGAACAAGTTTTCCACTATACACATATTTTATCTCGATTTCAGAAGGTAGCTAGTTAATAGTGACGCGACGGGAAGCATTGTTCGTTCAGTGCAGTAATCTCTAAGTTTGTATAAATTAAAGTCATAAATATTTTTTTAGGTTTATTGTAAAGTCATATTCCTAAGTTTACAAGTAGGGTTCGGGGAATTCAAAGGTAACTTCGCGCCCCGTAAGCTTCTTGTATACCGACTGGAAGGTGTCCACCTGTGAACAAATCAGAATACTGGATAAGTACAAAATTAACTGGGGTATAAAAATTATATGACATTTTGTCTAGAAAAAACAAATGAATTGGCAAATTATAAACTTCATGTAGTATTAGACAATAGCCACATAATATGAGTGGTGGTTTCAGAGTAGGTACATCTAAGCAGCGGCTGCAAGGCAACATTGGTGCGTATGAAAGCTCGCGGCTAGCCTGCGCGACCAGGATTTAGTCTTGGTTGTTCAGGTAAAACGGCACTTAGTTACTAGGTTTGTAATCTATTATTTATTCACATCGAAAAGTAGACATACACTGCCTAGGCCAGCCCAAGCCTTCCAATAGACTACTACTATGAACAGTTGTAAGGGAGTTTTGTCATGATCACTTTGCTTAGCTAATTAATTGTTGACACACAAGTTGACAAAGATAGGTTGACATTTTACAACAATCACATAGAATGGAAGTCAGCTATTCTGTACTAAAGCCACACACCATAATTATGTCACTATAAAACAATGTCAGCCGCCGCACCTGTCTGTGCGTGATTTTCTTTGTAACTACTGAACAGATTTTGTTCTGGTTTTCACGATTAGATAGATTAATTCACAGGGAAGGTTGTGTATGCAGTTTATTTTAGCTAAGCAATCATGATTTTTGTCAAGAATTGTATTCTTCGCGTGGGCTGTCTAAACCGTAATATAAGTGACAATCTTAATTAATCAAATACCTTTAATGGCACTGTATTAATTCGGGGCGTGTCAATAGCATTTTATATTTAAAAAAATATATGAACTGTTCCCATAAGCTCACCTTGTGTTCAATGGTGGTCTGCTGGTTCTTGTCAAGGTGCACCTTGATCAGCTGAGAGCCGTCCAGCTTGATCCGGATGCGCTTGCCGACGATCTCTGCGGGGAACACGAGGTCCTCCAAGATGGCGTCGTATACTGACGTCAGTGTCCTGGAAAGAGTCGACAATATTTTGAATAATTTTGGAAAATAAATGCTTAAGTATTTCTGTGAACAAAAATTATGGTTTTTGGGCATGCATCATGAATTTTTAAATGAAATGGCGAAGACACTAATAGAACAAGGGTTGAGCGCTTGGTTCCTGCGCATATGGGTTGTGGGTTCAATTCCCACACACAAGATGAATCTGTATGGCCTACAAATATTTTTCCAAGTTTGAGTGTTTGGGCTTGTTAAGATTTGTGTCTGTAAATGCAGCTGATATGGTCTACACCAGTGCGCTTTCATGTTTATCTTGCGCTTTTAAATTTCAATTCCCAATATTGATTGCCATAAGACGCATGCAGCTTGTCGTCTACACTGGTACGCCTCGGTCAATCGTCAAGATGGACGCGTTTGTAGCTATCTGTGCGGCGTATTTAGACGGATTAGCGTGCGCTAGGGGCATGCGCTTTTGTCGAACTAGTATTAAGCCATGCGCTATGGCGCTTCACGGATGCTTCAGACGAAGACGCAAGATGAACATAAAAGCGCCCTGATGTAGACATAGCTTTATAGGAGTGTTCTTAGTGTGGGCCCTATTTATTAATAAAAAATAGTTATATGTGGATTTTGCAAACAAGCGGTATAGGTTTTTCTTTTAGCAGCAGATTATTGGTTTTCAGTAAATTGTAATAGGCTTGCCCAGTCCAACTCAACAGACCAGCCTCAATACATAACAAGCAAAAACTGGGTGGAGAATAGTAAACCTCTTCCAGCCCTTTTTGGGGATGACAACTACAAGCATGTTTTTAGACATAGGCCCAGTTTCTGAGAATCTTGTCAATCTCTGTTATCAAAATCTCATGTGAACATTTTTTAATCCTGGAGACTAAATTGACAGGGAAAATGACAAAACTAGAAAATCATATTTAATTTATCAAATATTAAAAAACAGGCTTTAATGCGATTGATTGACTGTTATACTAACAACTAATTATATCAGCTGACATGTAGTTTCTCCCTTCCAAAACCAGGGGTTAATTAAAGACTATAGAATAGTTAGATTAGACTATTCTAGATAGTGATGTGCTGAATAAAATGCATGTTTGGACCTTATCCTAGCAGATTTCTACATGGAATATTGGAATTTCTCAATTATAGAGAGAAATAATTAGTTGTAGAGGTAGATGACACCCTAGAAGGACATACCCTGAATGTTATTGTCTGTCTGTCTATATGATCACTTCACCAATGGAGTGTACTCTCATCTGGCATGCTGGATAGGCAGTAAATATAGAACGCCACAACAATCCCAACATATTCCTTTCGATATGTCCACGTTCATACACATTATCAAGCCTTGTACAGACTAAGCGTTCCAATGTACGCATAGTCGGTTACGCATACACAGGAACACTTAGTCCGTACCTGCAGCAACGCGTACACAAAGGGGATGTGAACGCTCAATTAGCCTGTACGCGTATTCAACATACCTAGATGACGCATACATTGGAACGCTTAGTCCGTACAAGGCTTGATAATGTGTATGAACGTGGACATATCGAAAGGAATATGTTGGGATTGTTGTGGCGTTCTATATTTACTGCCTATCCCTATGAGTAATTTTGTATATTTACCTAGATCTGGGCCTCTTCTGTTTGATGGCTACGCGCGTCTTGTGGCTGGGCTTGGGAAGGATCTTGCGGTCTCCAATGAACACTACGTGTTTGCCGCTGAATTTCTTTTCCAGCTCACGCACCAGCCTGATCTGAATCTTCTGGAATGCCTTTAGCTTGGGCATGGGCACGTAGATGATGATCGACTGGAAACATGAAATTATGATATCACTTATTTGCATGAAACTGGAATTCATTTAGGATTATCATTTATAATAGATAAAATTGGATATGGTACAGCTTATTTGTAATCTCAAATCAAACATGAAGTTATGTATTTTTATTTAGTTATTTAGTGGTAAATTTGTCTATCTACATCGCTTAGGTTTTACATGATTAACCACCGGTTTCTGAATTGAGAATTCTAGGATAAGCAGTACTTAAGTAACATTTGAGTACGGAGTTTTCAAAAAAATGATGAATTTCAAAGCATATTTTTGACAACTCCATACTCAAATAATATTTAAGTATTGCTTATCCCGAATTCTCAATTCAGAAACCGGTGGTTAATCATGTAAAACCTAAGCGATGTAGATAGACAAATTTACCAGAAACCGGAGGTTAGTGATTGAATACTAGAAACATAGACACAATAAATAAACAATGGAAAATGACACTAATCTGCAGCGATGAAACATTAACAGTTAATTCAGTGATTTGGTTGAGGAATACCAAAATTATTACATTCACATGAACTGAAACAGAGTTCTTCATATTCTACTAGTGTAAGTTGAATGGAAAGACAAACAATATTGTGAATAAATTATATTTGCTGCACTTCATGAACGAAAGAAACCTGAAAGTAGTCAGAAGCTCGAAAGTCTGACAACCTATCTACATTACGATATTGGCATTGCCCAGTACCAACTGGGTTACGTATAGGGTTGCCCCCTTTTTTTGGAACAATAAAAGTACATTTGTGTTTTGGGATAGCAAAAATAAAGTATGATGTATAAAAAAAGAGTACTTTTACTTTTATTATATGTAGTCTATACACCTATTTTTCATTGCCTCTAGATTCTTGAAAACATTTTGCGATTCTTTCAAAAATATGAGAATCTTTCAATTACAGCCATAGACCGTAGAGTAAGAATAAGAAAACTATGCCAAAAAAAGTCCAAACTAGTAGGATGAGAATCAAATGAAAATGGCATGAGCATATTTTATATCTGTTCTAGATCATAAAGTACGCCTATGTGAAATAGAGTGCAATACTCTATAATAGAGTATGGGTGGTAACCCTAGTTGCGTAGGTCTTATGGTGTTTGTTCCATGTAATATACTGATATTCGGCGGCACCTGGTTAAACTGGAAGCTGACCCCAAACAAAGGCTAGGCAGATAGATATGAACGAAAGAATCCCAGACCAGTTCAGTAAATGATTTGGTTACAGCAGTCATTTAGCAATAACTTCACCAGGAACATGAGTACAAATGAATTATATCATGAGAGGACATCTAGGAAGACAAATTCTATTAACAAATTTGTTGACAAAGCGCAAATAATCCACATATAAATCAGTTTGAAAGTTTTTGTAAGAAAACTGTTGAAATGTTTGGTTATGTTAGTAAAAACTTATTACGAATCTATCCTGACAAGTTTATCTGAACTGATAACGAGCAGTTCAAACATTAATGTTTTGAGTAGGTGTACAGGTTAACCAAGTAATTTCTTGGGTGGAAACGTCATTTCAAATTCACATGGACAATTTTGACACTTGGTCCCTTATAGTCCCAGAAATCAATTCAATGCGGGTAAACGATGGAAATACGTTGGAAACTGTTATTCTGTTATTTCTTCTTACCTTTTTGTTGTGCAGTTCAATTTCCTTAGCCTTAGTAATGTAGAGCTCCCTAAGTTGCGCCTTCAGGTCGGAGTTGGTCTCCAACTCGACCAGGGCCTGTGAGATCGACGTCTCGAAGACATCGGGCTCAGCAGCGCTTGCCTTGACGATCTTAGTACTCATCTGCAACGTAGAAACACTAATACAGAACACCACTCTAAACTTTTAGGTTAGGAAACTTTACTTCACAATTTTAACTTTTGATCTCAATCTTTCACTCAAAAACTTGGCCACAATAGCACATCCACCTTATTTTTAGGCGTTTTGTATCAATATATCAGTAATTTCAACAAAATTGCACTTTCTTAAACCAAAACAACGTTGGACACCGAGAGAGCGGATTTGTCACCACAAAATATCTAAGTAATCTTTACCGTTAACAATGAATTATTGTCCTAAATATATTATTGGATTAATATAGAAAAGGAAACACTAATTATTTGTCTAACAAAACGTTTAAATACATAAAATTTATCTAAAAATTCATAAGGACAGCTACCTTGAGAACTTTACGGGAGAGAAAGAGATAGAAACGCAGTGTTGTCAATCTAAAAACTAAAAACTACCCAATTTAAAATAAAATAATGGTAACAAAAAATAAGCTGATTATTCATTCCGGTTACAATTTTTATATTTTACTTTACTCATTTACTGTAACATCTCTCTCTCTCTCCAAATCCGTTTATTAAACACATTAACATTAATATAATCTTTGTTTGTCAAAAACTTGTCCACGTTGTACGAAACACAATTAAAAAAGTTTTAGAAGCCGCGCCAAGTAAAAAATCACTTCTGAAATGAAAATTGCCTGGCAGTGAAAATAGCTATCAATTAATGTAATGCTTAGTAGATAAGCAGCCACACTCGCCTTTGAGCATATAACACAATAATCATCAACACCAACCCGTTAGCCTTTTAGCAATCAGTTACGGGCTGATATTTATTTCTATACCAACGATAAATTATTGTTGACTTCAATGCCAAGTTACTGGTCAGGGGCCTTAATTTATTTACTGTACTAGGGCCCTTTCCCAGCTACGCTACGCCACTGGTGGTGCCTCAGTATTAATGGCCGCCCCGAGCCTCCGACAGGGTAAGTCCGCTACATATTGAATTGATATAAATCTCTGAATTAACTATCCGTAATCTCGCATCTCATGATTCTCATGTGACTACAGATCAAATCAGTTTTCAGCTAAATCTAATTTAAGTGATGACAAAATAAATTCGGATTGTTCTAACTTTCGTAGTTGTATTACCTACGTTTATTTAGGTCTAGGTTAGTACTATAAAGTCTATTGATCGAGTTATGTCTCATTGCAAGATCGGATGTTGTGCATCCTCTCTGGCTAGGTTTATTTTCTGGGCGTATTGCTTTCTCCAAACCTCCTCCTTATCCAATACATGCCCTACCTTTTTCCTCTGTGAAAAATATTTTTTCATATGGCAAGATCGTCGTGAGAAGTCGTTCAAAAACAAAGTTGACTATGAGTTTCTAATTATAAGGTTTAAAAAGAAAAATTGCATGATATCATACAAAATCCTTATTGTATTTATCAAAGAATGAGAAGATTACGATACATAAAGTTCGATGGGATCATATTAAAGGAGAGTTCTGAACGTGGCACACGACCCAAGTGTCATTTTAACAGCAGTTCAAAAGTTCAAAAATACTTTTGAGTATTAGCTTAGAATAAGTACTAAAGATTAGATTGCCCCCCTACTTTTAATTATTTTAAAATATTTGACTACATCTTAATCCAAAATAAAGCTTGGCACCTTTAGTTTCACATAATTAATAAACGCAAAACATCATTTATCTGAAATAACATTGAACAACGTGCAAAACGCAGTTCATTGACTACAATAGATAAATAAAAGTTTCTGAATGTTTGTTATTGTGTCACAATTGTCACTGTCAAATGTGTCAAGTATGAAGTAATTGACTGTCAAGTTAAATCGCGTTTCCGCTGTTTCCAGATCCAAAGAATGAAATATTGAAATAAGTAAATTAATTTATTTCGACGCACGATTGTAACTTCTAATCAATAAGAAAGATATACCATATTATAAAAGCTTGAATTAAATGTTCAAGCTCTGTGGGTAATTTATTCAATTTTTATATTCGATTTTAAACTGAATGTAAACATAGCTAGGAAATCGATAAAATTATGTAAACAAAGATGTTTAATGTTAGTGTTTCAGCGTCAATTATGGTGAAGATTATAAACAGACCTTGAATTGTTCGCAACGTGTGTTGTAGGCAGCTGTAAAGGAAGTGCTGAAGTAACAATGAAACCTACTGAAAATGGGTAGGTAAGAGTTTTAATATACTGAATATTCTGTTTTACCTATTAGTTTTTCATTCTGCTTTCAAACTGGTAATCTTGGCTTTAAATAGAATCAACAAGGCTAGCAGTACTTATTTTGCCAAAAACTCTAAAATATAATTTTCACAATCGTAAATACATAGTTCTATACTGCATAATGTCACTGGTCATATTTTGTAATTATTTATACAGAAATAATTTACTCTGTACACCAACATCAGACAGTCGGCTTTTCCACATTCTCAAGACCTGAAATTAAACTGATAGTACAATAATACCTACTTAAAATATTCTGCAATATAGTACAATTTTGACTATTTTCAAATGAAACGACACGACGAAATTGACGACACGGTTGGTGCAGTGGCTAAGCGATTGGCTTCTGCGCTACGGGTCGTGGGTTCGATTCCCACACGGAACAAAAATTTGTATGGCCTACAGATGGTTGTTTCGGGTCTGGGCGTTTGTTTGTGAGATTTGTGTCTGTAAACGCACCCACGATACAAGAGAAATCTTAGTGTGGGGCAACGTTTTGTAAAAAAAAAAAAACTTTTGTCTTACAGTATCAGATTCTCATGTGATGTTTTTTTTAATCCACAATTTAAACAAAATATTTTTTTAATAGTACAGTCAGCAACAAAAGTATCTGAACATTTGAGTTTTTAAACTTGCTACTTTTATCACTGACTGTACCACTTACACCTCTTCTCCTTATTATGTGAGATGGTTCTAACAAAGACTAAGGTAAACCAATTTAAAATATACTCATCACTTTCTAATGTCTTATATTAAAAAGAGAAAGATTATTTTTAAAACCGACCATATTTTGTAAAAAGTGGGCCTGGGCAACAATACAAATATAAATAAAAGAAGAAACATGGAAAAAACAATGGCCAGTAGCTTTGAAAATTATTTGATAAGACACTTCTGAAAAGTCTGTTCATTTTAACCAACTTAGAAAAGAAGAAGGTTATAGAGATCATGGTGGGACACAGGAAGCATAAGGTTGAGATAACTTTGTTTCATCCATTGTTATTTGGCACGTTTGACTTGACATTCTATTTCAGTATTAAAGTACAGTCAACAGCAAAAGTCTAATTAATCTTTTCATAAAAAAATAATTCAGTAGTTAATTGTTTGTCAGAATTAATCACAATAAACATTCTTAAAAAAACACTTTTCTATCATTATTTGTTAACAAAAATTTGGCAAGTTTTCAATCATAAAACAGTTTTGAAACTTTCAATAATCATCATTTACTTTTGATGTTGACTGAACCTTTGCTGTCTCTTTGCTTCAACTCACAGAAAATAATAATTATTGTTCTAAAGGTTAGGCAATGGGCTAACCCATTACTGCCACTTTTTTATCTTTACTGTGTTTTCCCACTGCTGGGCCTATGCCCAAAAATTAAGGGGTTAAAAATTACCGTAGAACTATTTCTACGGTAATTTTTAACCCCTTAAGCCGTGTACGCACGAGCGGACACGAACATCGCGAACACGAATATCGAACACATTGTTTGTACGTGCGTACCACTACCGAACAGTGTGTTCGGCGAACACCTTCATAGTAATTCGTGTTCGATGTTCACGTTCGCGATGTTCGTGTTCGTTCGTGCGTACCCGGCTTTAGAGTAAGCGCGCATTAGGCGGGATCATTGCGACGGCCACTGGAGCCCTACTCCGAAAAACGAACATCGAAGTTTCGGATCGGAACATACGACGAAAATCGAACTTATAAATATACGATTACAGTATTGTCATTTTATTGTAGTGCGTGATATATCGAAATTAGAATTTGTGCAAATTAGGACCACATCCATGTGCAACTATTGTATTTTCCCATGTAAACTGTATAGTTTACATCAGTTTACATGGGAAAAGGGTATCCTTTTAACCGTAAGTTGATTCCTGACGTTTCTTTACAAAACGTTGCCATAAAAAAATATTTAAAAAAAGATGGATAATACGCTCATTTGCGACAACACGTGATAAGTCCGAAAATCGGATTATTCAGAAAACACCTTTGAAAGTTTTGAATGAAGGAGTTTTCTGAATAATCCGGTTTTCGGACTTAACACGTTCTTGCAGCATATGAGCGATAGCTATGTTACGGTTTTTGATAATGTCGTTTACGTTTTTCGACAGCTGACTCCTTGCTATAATTTACGAAATGACCGTGCTGTCAGGGAATCCTGATTTTCTTAGAGTGAAAAGAGTATAACATTTTAAACAAATCAATCATACAACGAGTTGTGACAGGCATTATTACAAAATACATAGCTCAACAACTTGATACAAGTGCTGATAGTGTAATCTGCTCGTAATAGTACACCAACTGACATACTTAGCTTACGTTACATTTTCATCTTTTACCTAATTTTCTTTTCAACAAACCGTTTCTCCACACTAGGAATTTCTCCTGTATCGTTCGTGCGTTTACAGACACTAAACTCACATGCAGGGGCGGATTTGATACGTTGGCTGCCCTAGGCCTATGAATTATTGCCGCCCCCTACTCGCTGTAAATCACGAAAAATTAAACGAACTATAGGAATTAAATTAAAAAACAAAGAAAGTCGGTAAATGATAAAATTATCTCAATCAGTGTTTCAAATACTGATGCTTACCATTTCTATTTGTATGTAACAATGAATTTCCCACCAAAATTCACAAATTATCTTTAAATCCAAATTTTGTCGCCCCCTAAATTTTGCCGCCCTGGGCCTACCTGGCCTGTAGGGAAATCCGCCCCTGCTCACATGCACAAACAAACACCCAGAGCCGATACAACTATCATTAGGCTAAACAGATATTCGAACCCGCGACTCGTAACGCAGAAGCCAGTCGCTCATCTACTGCAGCAATCGAGCTGTCAAACATTATTATACTCTGTTCAACGAAAGATGATTCCTGATAGCTCGGACATTTCGTAAAATGTAGCCGTAAGAAACGTAAACGACAACATCAAAAACCGTAAAACAGCTATAATATCCTTTGCATGTTTAAAAAAATATTTGTTATTTTTTGTTTGGTAACGTTTTGTAGTGAAACGTCACGATTCACCTTACGGTTAAATGGGTACGGAAACAAATTATTTTAGCTCGCAATTTTGAATTAGTAAAGCCGAGTGTTAGCGCGCATTCAAGTCGCCGTGTCCGCAATTTTATAGGGGCGCCATGCGCCAGGGGCAGATATTTACTCGCTTAAATTCATCATATGGAACCCTTGGCTCGGGCTGCTAGAGATGCTACTTTCCGTTGCTGAGAATAACCACCCATAGATATATTAGAAGGCAACCCATAAACCTGTTGAGGAACAAGGAGTTGTATATTTTGCCACATCTGGCTAGTCTGGAAGCCGGCTTCATACTTCGGAAAAGACTAGGCCGCAAGGATAATGATGATGAAATAACTTAGACTAACTTGTTTTGAAGTATTGTAGCCCTTATTGCCGTTCCTTTGTGTAACGTTCTAAACTCGCTGTGGTATGAAAGAACGCACGTGTGCGACACGAGCGCGCAAACGTGCTGTATAAAACTGCGCCGACGTCATCCCTTGTATCGTATACTCAATATATTTCCGTGTTAACTTAACATAGTGTACAATTTGATAAGAACTCTCCGCAGTGACCTCACAGCTGTTCGCCGGCTCGCGTGTGCTTCGTTCCTTTGCCTGATTGCCACGTCGTGAAAAAAAAGTTTGTGAGTTCCTTTTTTAATTTAGTGTTTCTAGTTTTAAAAATAGAACGATATGTGGTGATGTTGCAGACCAAATAGGTTTTAATTAAACAAGTTTTTAAGTGCATGGAATAGGTATATGCTCTAAGGCATGGAATGGTTTCCACTGTAGTAATGCTATTAATGCACGTTTAATTGTACCAGTTTAGATCGGTTCTATAAATGTTTCAGTGGAATATAATTCGGAAAACGTGTACAATTATTTACTTTACAACCGGATGGACTTAAAATTTTATTTAACTCAATAAAATAAAGAATTCTTGATTACAGAGACTGGTTCGATTAAATCATTAAAATACCATTTAGCCTAGCTTTTCGCTTTTTTGAAAGCATGCAATAAACTAAGTATACCTTTTTCAACGTAAACGTCCTGGGTTTTTCTACAAAACGTAACCATAAAGAATATCAAATATTTTTTAAAAACAAAACACCGTTTATAAATGTCGTTTACGTTTTTTCGATAGCAGTCTCTTACAGCTGCAATTTACTAAATTACCGCTATGTCACGAGTCATCTTTCGTTGAACAGAGTAGGTATAGCAGACGGTAGCTGATCTCCGCACAGTATTTACGCCACGTATTTCATCATCATCATTCAGCCGAAAGACGTTCACTGCTGGACATAGGCCTCCCCCAAGCTTGGTAGGCGGGTTGGCGAACGCAGTATGGTTGTTAAAGAACTCAGAGAAGCCGCGTACCTATTTACTTGGGGACAATTGTTGCGGGTCATTTGTCGCCTGCGATGCCGACATACATTGCTCGAAGTCGCCAGACATCTGTTTTCGTGACATTTTCAATGACATGACATTTTCAATTTCAAAAAACAGTATTATGGCGCCCAACAAACCCAGCAGCCCACCGCGGATGCACCTTAGCGCGCGCAACCATAGAAAATGTGCAGCCGCAATTTTTTTTTATTGAAATCTCCTTGCTCGGTCCCAACGATCTTAGGTACAGCCCATGGTCGTTGCTCGGTCCAGAGTATTTTAATAGAATAAAAATTATTATAGAGCATTATTTTGTAAGAGAACTGTATTTTAATAAAACTTTTTAAATTTATCAGAGATGCACGTGCTTATAGCATGTCGTTATTTATGATACTATTTTTGAGTTCATAATTGGAACTTTGAGTGCAGATAAAAATATTTACGATACATTTAGTAATCTAGAATCATATCATTTATTGACTATTATAAAACAATAATCCAATCATGTTGATAATTGGAATACCTACATGAAGTTAATTGAGGAACATCACCATAGATTGTGGTTGCATGTCATGCCTTTCTATCTTTAAATGAAGATAATCTCAAAAACAACAATATATTTTGATAACACTTTCCTCATCGCGTCCTGTTTACAGAAATTTTAACAAAACGGTTCTTAAAATATTTCTACTAAAGGTAGGTACTCTGCCCAACGAAAGATGAGTTTCTGTCATTTCGTAAATTTATTGTAGAAAAAACGTAAACGACGTCATCAAAAACTGTAAAATAGCTATATTATATTTTTCTTTTTCATATTTTAAATTATTTGATACTATCTTTTGCAAGCAGCTTTGCTTGCGTCAAATTTTAAACCCGCGTTTACCCCTTTTTAGGTATTTTTAGTTGTAAAATCAGAGAAACCCCTGGAATAAGAATTTTCATACAAACGTCAACAACTCATTTCCCCTTCACACTTCACTACATTTCAGTGTAAGTATGTTTATTTCTAACCAGTAAAGTCTAGATAGGTATTTAATTCCACGCTTCTTACTTCAAAAATACCAGATTTCTCATACAAAGTTTCAACACTTATTTCACCCCCTTAGGGGTTGAATTTCCAATAACGCTCAACACCTATACATTTATTTCTAACCAAAAACCTTATTATTTAATTTCATGCTACTTACTTCAAAAATGACGGACTTACAAACTTAAAAACCCTATTTCACCCCCTTAGAGGTTGAATTTCGAGAAATCCCTTCTTAGTGGATGCCTACGTTACAAAAATTACCTACAGTCAAAATTTCAAGTTTCGAACCCCAGCGGTTTAGACAGTGCGTTGATAGATCAGTCGAGTGATTCTTATATCAGGCAAAAAAATTACGAATTTAAAAAAACATTCATAATACGTAAATTTGTTTATCTATCGTGTTCTGTGTTCAAATACATAAAATATTGTGTATGAGGCACTTTATTCTATTAATTACTTATAGAGTTATAAGCCATTAAAATTTGGCGCTTGAGACGGGAATGAAATTAAACGAGGGGAATGAAATAAAATGTTTATTTTAATCGAAAAATTAACCAACAATATTCATAGAGTGACAAATTGCACCTTTATACCTACTGTAGACATTTGGTAACAAGATCACAATTATTTAAACAATTAAGGCGGGTATCCTTATTATAAATAGTCTTTTGCAACATAAAACTAGTCAAAGTTATTTCTCGAACCAACAATTTTTGCCTTTATTTTTGATAAATCAACATTTATAAGAAAATAATGTATTATGTTATATTTGTAAGGTATAAGGTATAACGGTCTGGTGTCTGCAACTCCACGTCTAAGCGCGTATTTTGCGTGATGGGTGGTAAGTGTAGTCACTCGATCCACCCTAACTCCTCGAAAAAGGCCAGCACACCCTTGATGTTGCTGGTGATCTCTCGGAGAGTACCTGGGTTTCCGAAGTGCTTGGCCCTGTATGTGGCGACTTCAGGGTAGTTAAGTAGCACGTGGGCTGCCGTCTCGTCCTCCTCCATGCATGCTCTGCACAGTGGGCTGTCTATAATTCCAAACACAAAGAGGTGTTTGTTACAAGAACCATGACCAGTGATGGCTGCTGTGACTATACGCAGTTGTTGCTTTGACAGCCGGAGAGCTCGTCTAGTGAGACGACCGTCAATGGCGCGAAGCGCCTCCTTGGCCTGCCTGCACTCGCAATGGTTTATCTACGATTCGTTGTGTTGGTCTCTGGTGAGTTTCCTTACCAGGGTGCGTAGGTATTCGAAGGGGAGTGGTACTATGGGTTCGGGAGCCAATGCATCCATGCTCGATCCCCTTCTGGCGAGCTCATCTGCTGCATCGTTGCCTCAGGAACCGCTGTGTCCTTTGATCCATTGAATGGTTATATTATTGAGGTTACCCACCTGGTTCAGAGTTTGGTGACACTCGTGTACCAGCCCAGAATTAACTGTGTAGCTGCTTAGTGCTTGCAGGACGGCCATGCTGTCCGAGAGTATTCGGGTTGAGTGGTTTTCAACCTTCCTGGCCATGATTGCTGACGCAGCTAGGGATCGAGATACCCAAGCATTCAGCCTGGAAGACCGTGTTGTGGGCCCCCAATGGTGTGGCTATGTGTACGTTAAGGTCTTCTGAGAAGTCCTCGGCACCTGTGCTTGTATACCTGTTTTGGATCCGTCCCTGAAGATCCGCAGCTCCGCAGGGCATAAACCCTCGCATCGGTGGTCTTCGTACAGTTGAATTTTGTATTTTTATCAAAAATAAATTGTTTAGGTATTCGGTCGTTTATAGCTCTTACAAGAGGGAACTTTAGCGAATTCCTCTAGCAACGAGGTGTGTTGTGTGTTACCTTTGCTCCAGAGGTTCAGTGTTTTTAGGCGTATTGCTGCCACCGCTGCTTCTTGCTGTATAAAGAGGTGCAGCGGTGGCAGTCCCAGCATGCAGTCGCAGTCGATGTAGTCCTCATGCAGCCTGTAATTGCCATGCAGGCAAGTCTTTGTATGCGCTGTAGTTTGTTTGATGCTGTGCTCAGCTTGGTTCTAGGCCACCAGACCACATTCTCCACTTTAACCTCCTTCACATAAGTTTTTAATGAACCATTATCGTCTAAAAATAAATAAAAATACGTACAGGCAACTATTTTTTAAATGCATAATTTGCAATTGTCTTCAGGTGGATTACTTTTGGTTTTATATCAATTTTTGTGATTAGTTAATATGGATGGTGAATTTACACGACTCATATTTCCTAAGACATTTATTTACTTTACTTAGCACATCATTATCAAATATAAATATGTACCTACCTATATTATAATTTAAGGCAATTTTTAATAAACTTCAGGCTACTAAATTATTTAGTTGAGTTATTTATCATT
Source organism: Amphipyra tragopoginis (assembly GCA_905220435.1). Lineage (NCBI taxonomy): Eukaryota > Metazoa > Arthropoda > Insecta > Lepidoptera > Noctuidae > Amphipyra > Amphipyra tragopoginis. The sequence goes on from HG992011.1 coordinate 13,392,636, forward strand.
CCCCTTGATAAATTTTCATTCTCCTCGTAAGTTGAAGTAGAGGAAATGAAACGTAGGGGAATGAGAAATTCACATAGAATCACGAAACAAGCAATAAAATCGTTTGTATATGGGAGGAAAAAGTAACGTGTTGATAGTTTCTTACTCTTATTTAAATAAAAAAGCAATCATATTATAATCATAAGGTATATTTACCGAGATTTGAAGTATTTGAAGAATGAAAAAAACTTGGACAAACGTCGTATAAGGAACAATCACCAGTAATATTTTCTTTAGATAGAGCGCTTGCTCCCGATCTCTGGTGGCAAGCGAAGACTGTTCGAGAAGGCGGAAAATTCGATGCGGGTAACCTTTACGGTGCGAAGCCCCCTTCTGAATTAAAGCCGCGTTACGACATTTGTCGGGGTAATGAGTAAAATGGAATTACAATTTTTCTCTTTGGATTTTTAGCCTTTTGAAGATTTTATAGAATATTAAAATTATTAATACATTATTTAAGCTTTATTAACAACATTAAAACAAGCTAGTTTTGATGTGACTTTTAGAACAAAAGCATTTAATCGTGGAAACAAAAGTATAACTACCTAGAGAAAACTTAGGAGAATGAAAAAAAACACTCATTTTTCCTCAAATAAAACCAAATAGTGAAACATACACACAAATGACTTAGGTGCCCTTTTAAAACAAAAAATTAGGAATTATATAGGATTTTTGTTTATTTAATTTGTATTCATTTTATCAACTTAAATGGATAAATCAGTTTTTTAATGTGATATAAGAATCACTCAGTCAGTCAGTTTCTCCTTTTATACAGGGTTACAGGGAAAGTCGTACTGAATATTAAAGGACGTTATTATTCAGGTCATTTCTGATGGATTTGATTCCGTAATATGGTGTCCGAAACTTAACCGTTATGGAGATATTGTATTTTAAAGATATTTTTTATGTTGTGTAGTACAATACTTGAGCCTATTGAAATAACATTTTTTTAAGATTTTATGAACATACCTAGTAGATTGAATAGCTAAAGAGACGTAGAAGTTTTTAAAATTATTTGCAGAATAAGTTCCATACATTTTTTTTTAAAAACACTTAGCGAAAGTTCTTTAATTCTAACCGTTGTCGAGCAGTCTTTTTAAGCTGTTATTAGTAGGTTCAGTTTCTGTTAATCATTTTTATTAGGACATCTCTAACAAGATACAAAAAACGGACCCTAGGAGCTATAATCCCAAAAAATAAAGGATTTTTTAAACATATCTTTAAAAGTCAATATCTCCATAACGGTTAAGTTTCGGACACCATATTACAGCATCAAATCCATCAGAAATGACCTGAATAACAACGTCCTTTAATATTCAGTACGACTTTCCCTGTAACCCTGTATATATAGATTTTTTGTATGGTAACGTTTTGTAGAGAAACGTCACGACTTAGCTTACGTTGATAAGGGTATGGAAAGGACTGTTTTTCCTGTTTCCTCCTACGCTCCTACTCCTACTATTTAGGTAAAAAATTGGGTAAAAACCTAAAACATGGTCGAGTTTTTTATACCCAATTCATATAGTTTTTTTTTTTTTTTTTTTGCTTAAAAACTTTGAACTAGCTTTGCTGTCGCGCAATCGGGTAAAAATATTTAAAATGGATGTAGTAGTCAACACTTATCATTTTCGTTTTTGATGCGAAGTGTCTGTTTAGGTTCATGGCCCAGATATGACCAATGTGTATTTAGGGTGAGATGGGACTGACATACGCATTGCGACTATAAACGTACCTAAATAAAGAAGAAGAAAAAAATTGTTTTTTCAACAAATCTGTCACTTTTTCTGATTAAGTATATCCTAATGAAGCACCAACATGTATATTATTTTATTCGGGCTCGTGACTAATTAACAATCGCAGCGGTTTTTTTAATATTTGCAAGGTTTAGCTGCGCTTGCCGCGATCAGTCCGTTGATGGGTGACCGTTCGTTACACATCGAGACCCCTCCGTGTCTCGGAGAGCACGTTAAGCCGTCGGTCCCGGGTGTCATACGAATACCTATGACAGTCGTTACGGGTAATCAGAAGCCCGAAAGTCTGACAACCGGTGTAACCTTAGGATATTGGAATTACCCAATAACTGGGTTGCGGAGGTCTGATGGCAGTCACTCCGTGTAAAATACTGGTATTCAGCTGCATCTGGGGGCCTACTCTCAAGTCCATCAACGAAGTTAGTCGCCCGTCCGAAAGTAGCCCGAAACGTAGGAGTGAACAAAACAAGTGTCAAGTTCAACTTTTCGGGCGGGCAAAAACACATTGGTAGTAGGGACAACTGTCAAATCGTGTTGTCATTCATTCTTAGTTCGAGCCCCGAAATAATCGTATGTCCGTAGGTGATAGGGAGTAGGAAACGCTCGTAACTTCGTGCTTAGGGAGTAGACGCATTTTTAGGGTTCCGTACCCAAAGAGTAAAACGGGACACTATTACTAAACTATTAGACGACACGTTTGGTGCAGTGGCTAAGCGATTGGCTTCTGCGCTACGGGTCGTGGGTTCGATTCCCACACGGAACAAAAATTTGTATTTTATTTTATTTTATTTTATTGGCTCACCAACAATTGTTAACACTCAAAAATTACAAAGGATCTTGCTTATATATAAAAGTCTAGTGTTACAATTTTTTACAGGTAAGCACCACATGCGCTATAATTTTATGGTGTAATCTAAACAATCTAAATCAATCAAATCTAACTATTTAATATCAATATAAATCTAAAGAGGTTGGCTACATTGCACTATATATTGTTATATGTGATTTTACGGAACTTCCCAAGTGAGTCTGCATATATGTCAACAAGATCGCTGCAACCATTCAACAGTTTGCATAGCCGGGGAATGGCAGAGTTGGCGCCGAGAACGGTTCTGCGAAGCGGAGGATGAAAGGGGGTAACAGGAGCGCGAGGGTATCTTGCTGGAACTCGGAATTTTATTTTGTTTAACAATTGAGGACAGTCTATTTTGTATCGCACTATCTTAAATAAGAAAAGAGAATCAATCATATTTCTGCGTTTCTCTAATGAGACCATCTTGAAGTGCGACAATCTAGCGTCATACGATGACTTCTTTTTGGCTATTCCGGAAGAGTATGTATGTATGTATGGCCTAGTTGTTCCGGGTCTGGGCGTTTGTTTGTGATATTTGTGTCTGTAAACGCACCCACGATACAAGAGAAATCTTAGTGTGGGGTAGGGTTTTCGCATTCCCGGCCTATTTGAGTTCCCGGGAATCGGGAATTTTTTCTCATAATTCCCGGGAATTCCCGGGTACCCGGGAATTTTCATGTTTTTTGTATAAATATAGTTTTTCTCGTATATTTCAACATTAAACTTGTGTAAGTACTTTAAACATGATAAATAGATAAATTGTCTAACATACCAATCGACTTTTCTTAATAAAATAAATATTCTTACACTTATTTAAAAAAATGAACTAGGAACAGTTACGGTCATTTATTGTGCGACGTCGCGAGTTTCTTTAATGAAAAAAAAGTCTTCATATATTATGGCAAAATATTACGGAATAACAATAGGGTGAATGACTATAAAGGTTGTTACCAAATTCGTGTAATACCTTAAAACCACATGATCTACTACTGGTGTAGAATGAGCGAGCACGGGATTTAGCTTGATTTAAAATAAAAACAAAGTTTTTTTCTTGCGGTAGCGATATGTGGTCGAAACATAACCAGCTAATAAGGTACAAATAAAAAAATAAAAATTGCTGAATAAAATTTTTATTCGTAGGAACATTTCGACGCCACTCATCAATGAATGAAAGCACGGTGACACAGCTGGCTAGCAGGACTAGCACGAAATCGATCTTTGCAGTCGGTTAACTTGGGGCGCAAAAAGGGCTCGAAATATGTTTTTTTTTTTGAAAATAAACTATTTTGTATTTAAAATAAAAACCATTTAGGGTTAATCTGTGACCAGTAGATCACGCTGTTTGAAGGAATTACACGAATTAGTTTACACCCCATATATTTTCATTATAAAAATCTAGAAATTACACAAAAGATAAGCAATGTGAATAGTTTCTACAACGGAAACATTTACAAAAATAAAAGCGTTTAAAATTTGTTTACTAGACAGAGACAACAGTACTGGTGCTGTCATCTCGTGTTATCGCTAGTGGGTAACACTGGGCAATGTTGATAAAGGGAGGTAGTCGTCGATATAGATGAACGCACCCGAGGTTATAAAGGCGGCGGTCATTCGACGAAGCGGGAGCATTCCGTGTTGAACAGCTGAAGAAGTCTGACCTTTTATATCTGATTAGCTTGTCCTTATTTTATGATCTTGTAATAATTGTGTAAAGTAATATATTGTGATCTAGTTTATGTTACTAATACTAACTCAAATACAAGTACTCTCAGTGGTGGAGAGTCTTGTTGGTTTTATTTACTGTGTTTACCTTGCTCGCAATCCTGACATACCGATATTAGCTATAACTGTAATGATAGAATCACTCCTGAACGATTATGTTGTTGTGTCTTTTACACTCGATACATTTACCCCATTGTAAGTTCACGCCACGCAGTACAACGTCCGTTTCACGCGAGAGAGACAGAAAATGCTCTAAAATCTTCGGAAGCGTGCAGACACTTCATTTTTCATCAACATTTCTTCATTTCAAATAATTCCCGGGTACCCGGGATTCCCGCCAAAAAATTCCCGGGTCCTAAAATCCCCAAATTCCCGGGAATTCCCGTTTCCGGGTACCCGGGGCGAAAACCCTAGTGTGGGGCAACGTTTTAAAAAATAAATAAAAAACTAATGCTCCGCTGACCGTCTGTCCGTCTGTCACAGGCTGCATCTCATGAACCGTGATAGTTAGACAGTTGAAATTTTCACAGATGATGTAGGTATATTTGTTGCCGCTATAACAACGAATACTAAAAAACAGAATAAAATAAATATTTAAGGGGCTCCTATACAACAAACGTGATTTTTTTGCTCGTTTTTGCTCGTTATTGACAACAGCAACAGGTAGACGCTTGAAATATTCACAGAATATTTAGTTATGATATTCACTTTAAAAATAAATAATTAAATTAAAATAAAACGAATATATAAGGGGGGCTCCCATACAACGGACATGATTTTTTTGCCGTTTTTATAGATAATGGTACGGAACCCTTCGTGCGCGAGTCCGACTCGCACTTGGCCGTTTTTTTTTTCTTGGTATATTAATCCTCATGAATGCCCTTCGCCCGGGGAAGGGGTATGCCGGACTCTTACCGGCTAAAAACCCACGGTTTCGCCCGGGGAAGGCGAAGGGGTATGACTCTTAATTACCAGCTACGCTAGCCACGGTGTTCCTTGATTCCTTCTCCTGACCCTTGGCCGGGGTCGCGGGATTCACAGTTGCATGCACCGCGACCTCAGTAGGCCTCGGTCCGCCAGCCCCTGACGGACCTCTCCTGAGAGGCGCGCGTGGAACACGGCGCGTCGCCTTCTCGGGCCTGTTACTGGTCGGGCGACGGGTCCCCTAACCCGCCGCCCGCAGGCCACAAACTACGGTGCCCGGTGCGTCTGGCACGGGAAGGGAGAGTGGCAATCGCTTCTTAGGATATCGGCATTGCCCAGTAACTGGATTGCGGAGGTCTGATGGCAGTCTCTCCGTGCAAAATACTGGTGCTCAGCCGCATCTGGTTACACTGGAAGCTGACTCCAACATAGTAGGGAAAAGGCTAGGCGAAACGATGTATATTATTTCATTCATTATTACTTTAAAATCAAGCAATCAACAAAGGTCGTGGGAGATAGATAACCTCTCCAGCGATGCGATATTGTAAATATTTTGCGATCATACCCTTCAAGTAGATATCAGTCGATGGCTGAATATCAAGCTGTGTTCATGAAGTCTTGTTGTTTGTTGATAACGTGAATATTTGTGTTAAATAGTGGCTCGTCACTAGCATATCACCCACAGCTTCAATGTGTCCGCTGTTAGTATAAACTTTATTTATGCAACTTTTTCTTATGCGACTTATGATATAATATATTTCCATTACATCATCAAAGAAAAAAAAACAAGCAGGCATATACAGGGTGACTGGTAATTAGTGACCGATACTTTAACACATGATTGTACTCATGATAACAAACAACTTTTCCAAAAAACCATTATTTTTCAAACAAAAAAAAATATTTCCATATTACGAGCCGCGTCCATTCCGTAACGGTTTATTAATAAATTTTAAATGAAAAAAATAAAATAAAAATTTTTCTTTGGGAAAGTTGTTTGTTATCATGAGTACAATTATGTGTTAAAGTATTGGTCACTAATTACCAGTCACCCTATCTAGTACATGCATTTATGAAAGATCAAGAGTTTTGCACTATGCAAGTAACATTGCACGCAGGTATGACGAAAAGCCCGGAACGCACAAACGAAAACGAACCATGACTTTGTTCGCCGAACACACTGGTAATTGTACTGCAAACATGTTCGATATTCGTGTTCGAAAGTGCGTACAAGTCTTTACCAGTTACCACCATCTTGCAAACAAGCGAATGATTCTTTTCCCGCCAGCTCCATGTATCTTGCAGCTTGCGTACACGCTACGTAATGGCGCGTTTATATTAGGTCGTTTGGCCGTATTCGATCGCAACTCGCAACCCGTTTGCGGTAACCGACCTAGTATTAAAATTGTTTCGGCTGGCCGTATTCGGTCTTAGCCGACTGTGGAAACAACACTGTCCCCATTGATGTTCGCAACGTGATTGTATGAAATTCAAGCCACATTTGACCGCATATGATCGACGCATTCGGCTACCTACCTAATGTAAACGCGCCATGAACAGACCAATTCGGTTAACGAATCCGGTTAAACCGAATGCGGCCGACGCATTCGGTTACCGAACTTATGTAAACAGCCAATTCGGTTAACGAATCCGCTTAAATCGAATGCCGCCGACGCATTCGGTCACCGAACTAATGTAAACGGCCAATTCGGTTAACGAATCCTCTTAAATCGAATCCTGCCGACGCATTCGGTCACCGAACTTATGTAAACGGCCAATTCGGTTAACGAATCCGCTTAAACCGAATGCGGCCGAAGCATTCGGTCACCGAACTAATGTACCTAAACGGCCAATTCGGTTAACGAATCCAGTTAAACTAAATACGGCTAACGCATTCGGTCACCGACCTAATTAATGTAAACGCGCCAACATGGAAACGCGGCTTTAATCAAGATAAAGCTAATTAATGTTTATCCGAACATCACTAATCCATTATAACAAAGAATAAATCAATCAATATATCAATTCTGCAATCATACAGGCTTTCTCAATCACACAAGATCCAATATCTGATACGTTATCTAAAGTTCGAAATATTTTCGTAAAGAAACGCTTAATTACAAATTACAATGGTATGTCAATGTGTCATATTAATTTAGTTCCGTCTGGAAATGATTGCTATCGGGATTATAATTGGTGATTCATTCATAAGTATTTCAACTTTTGAGCCTAACTTAGATGTTATCAACAGCAGCAGATAGTTTTTGTAGACATTCCGGAACTCGGCTTATTGATAAGGCGTTGCTGGAGGGCAGGCTGGATTTTTTTGTAATAATTTTGTCGATGCATTATCGATCAACGACACGTTTTCGAGACGATATAAGTCATACCTCATCTAATCTCAGCACGAGATATTTTGACGACAAAATTATCTCGCTCTGTGGATTATGTTAGGCTAGCAGCAGAAGTGTCACCACTGTAGACGAGGATTTTGTCGACAGTAGACTAGAGAAAATGACATATGGACATTGTAAATGTCATTTTGTCTATTCTTCCATAGAAAAACCCTTGTTTACCGTGATCACATATTATCATTGGGGTGCATGAAAAGAGCCTCCACGAGTGACGATATTTAAGTACGTCCGGCCCACCCTGGGCAGTCAGCCCCGCTACCAACCTTGCTAACTGGCTAATCTTTTCACCACAGCATGAGCTATTTTCGTATAGCTCGTGCTGACACGAGAGAAGAAGACCGTGATCACGCTACGCCTACTGTGAAGATGTATTTGGACGCCTTTTCCAGTGTCTAAGTACACCTATCCAAGACACGTCAACTGTTGAGTCAACATGATGATAGCCTTTTCTACCCGCTACTAAAAATAGACCTTCTTTTATTCCATGATTCCTTGGTCTGTGTCATTTGCAGCCTGAGGGCTTAAGGCCCTTTGCTCACCGCCGCCGTCACCGAGAACGTGATGACGTTGCAGTAGTAGCGATACATACTATGGCTGGGTGTCCACCCGAAGTCCGTCATCTCGGCCGCCGTGATTGTGAGTAGTTCGGCGCTACAGCTAGAACTCGGCCCTAGATCTAGCGGTCTCTCTTTGCTGGAGAGTTTGTTGCGCCGTTCCTGCTTTATAGTCGGTGTACGAATTTTTGTCTTGTGTTGGGAACCATCGATCGCGGTGGACACACGATCGCCGTCACGTCCTTCCGAACTCGTTCCGAAACAATCTCGTGGATAAATGCTCTATGACTGGCAGATTTTGAAGACGGGGAAGAGTACAAAAGAGCTGCTACAGTTCATCAATGATAGTATTAAATTTCATGTAAAAGAGGACCAACATATATTCAGCTATCGTAGACAGTTCCAATCTCTACCTATAACTTAACCCTATCTCATTTAAATTGAACTCTGAACTTCCCGGATGACCTTTTATTTACTCTCCTATTCGTGTCAATCCCACGCACATGATTGCATACGTTCTTCGTTTGACGTAGTCTTGTTTCATCACGATATTTTCCTCGACGTGTCTTTGAATAATCTTCGTATTCATACGTATTATGTTCACGCTTGTAATCCCCAAAAGGGTAAGCGGAAGTGTTCTTTTAGGAGTCTGTACACCCTAGTTTCGCCCCTAGTATTCAGTCCTGTCCTTTGTCATTAATCGGCACAATTGAAGTGTGAAGTGGACAAGTGTTAACTAGCAAATAGTTCAAATGTAATAATGGGCATTTTAAAATAGTAAATTTCAATTTCAATAGCAGATAACATCTTTGTCATTCTTTGTAAATTCATGAATAATGAAAATATCCGTGTTTCGTAACCTTTGTTAATGTTCAATTTTGTCAGATAACGCTTTGGTCCACTTAACGCTTCAATTATGTTGGAATGTCTCAGTACTTGAAGGGTTGGGCAGAGGTGTATATTACACGGTACACCCTCATTTCGCCGTTATGGTATCTTCTTCGTATAATTATAGCAATCTGGTGAATGAGCAGAAGCTTCCAACTGATGACATCACACTTCGGTTTTAAAAGGCTGCTGTGCTGTGAGCAACATTCATGTTAATAAGTATATTGTTAAGTTTGTATCTTGCGGATTGTTTCCACCGTCTACGTAACCGGGCAGTTATTGGCTAGACCTGAAGGGTCTCCATCCTTGAGGGGGGAATATAACAGGCGTCATCGCATGACAAACATCGAGTAAATAATGAAACAATTATATGTATAAACAACGAGTTGAACCAACAATATTATCACAGGTGCACCGTAGATAATGATGTTGTGTTACTTATTGTTGCAGCATTCATTCTACACGCTAAATTAAACTCTGCTGGAACGTAAATAATGCACATAATTGTGTAAAAGATTTATTGTAAGATGTTTGCTGTAGCTTCTTTATTTTGTTTGACGTTTATTAGTAAAGGTGTTAAAGAGGAATTGTTTTCAAATAAACAAATAGGTATTAAGAGTTGTACTGGGTATCTGTTTTGCAGAAAGGCGAGCTAATATTCATGAAATAGTATGGTTTAGGTCTTTAGGTAGTCAGACTATACTTTTCAGTGTGCAATTTAACATGTTTCGGTCTAATAAAGAAATTGATGTATAGGTTGTCCCAAAACTCAATGTCAAGTCGGGAACACATGACCATGACTAAAATGTTACCTCATAAATCTAACAATTAAAGGTGTTTTATAAAAAAAGAAAAAAAAACATCTTTTATAAACAAAAAAGAAGAAAAAAACAAATACTAGAACATATAGAAAGAAGGGGACAATGATTGGTCACTTACTGCGACATGATAGCACTACAACCAACATTATAGAATGTAAATTAAAGGCAAAGAGAAAACCAAGTAGACCACGAAGAAAGTACACAGACCAATTGAAGGAAAATACAGAAGTGACAACATATAGAGAAATTAAGAAATTGGCTCTGGATAGAGAAAGATGAAGATTTCTACACCGACAAGAGCCCAGAACAAAAATTTTGGATGGATGTCATAAACTGCCCTATCATTTGTTCCCGGAATGACGTTGAATTTCGGAACATCCTGTATGTCTTGGCAACAAATTGTTCTCTATATTCAATGAAGTCCTCTCACGTCTAGCAGTCTAATCTAATTTAACTCTACTCAGAACCTATCGACAAAGTATAGGCATCTAGTACCTACAACAACACATAAAACAAAACAGCTTAACAACAATGTTCTACGTCATTTTATGTGCATGTTTACTAAACATAAATACAAATAAACATACCTATTTGTCTAACACATATGCATGTAATGTACCTACATAAACTGATCATGTTATACATAAAGTACATTTACGCAACACTTGCACTGCCACTCAAGATTGTTGGTTGTGTAACGTAAGTTTATAATTCATTATTTTACATTTTTACATGATATGAAAGTAAGCAGCAAAGGATCTTTGATAATAGAAGTCTGATAATAGGAAGGGGACATACGATTCACAAGGTTAAGCTACGCTTACCGCGGTCAGTACGTGGATGGGTGACCGTTCGTTACACATCGAGGCCCCTCCGTGCCTCGGAGAGCACGTTAAGCCGTCGGTCCACGGTATAACGGGCTGGTGTCCGCAACTCCACGTCTAAGCGCGTATTTTGCGTATTTCGGTTCCGGCTTAAACGAATATCTGTGACAGTCGTTGCGGGTAGTCAGAAGCCCGAAAGTCTGACGACTGGTCTAACCTTAGGATATCTGAGTAACTGGGTTGCGGAGGTCCGATGGCCGCATCTGGTAACAAACTTCTATAGTAGCCCATACAACACTGATGACCGTGCCTACACAGTACACACGCCTAATTAACCGTAGGGTTTTACGGCGAAAAAACGTGTGTGACCTAATGGTTGTACACTTGCCTTCTTTGCGGCCTGAGATTGATCGTTGCGCGCACGTCTGACTTTTCGAATTTATGTGCTGATCAGAATTTTATCATCACTTGTGTTAAGGACAAGACTGACACAAAAAGTCTAGGTTCAATAGTAGGTAAACCTTTTCCATCCAGATTTAATAAGACAATTAAAAAGAAACAACTTTATCTTCAACATTTCAAGTAGTTAGAAGTCATAGCTAGTCTATAGCAAATTAAAGTTTTAATAAGGGAAGCAAACTCAAGCTAAAAGATAGTTAATACCCATTTTTTCGAATAGGAAAATGCAAATCATGAAGTTATTTTTATAACAACATGCAAATTGCAATTTTATATGAAACATACAAGGAAAAATATATGCTCAAGATACGCAATTCATATTTTCTCAGACAAACGTTTACTAATCTATGATTTACTAAGAACTAGAAGTCGCGAGCGGCTTCGCCCGCGTGGATGTCGTTTATCGCGTATTCCGCGTTTCTCTCTACTCTATTATGTATGTATTATACATATAAACCTTCCTCTTGAATCACTCTATCTATTAAAAAAAACGCATCAAAATCCGTTGCGCAGTTTTAAAGATCTAAGCATACATAGGGACAGACAGCGGGAAGCGACTTTGTTTTATACTATGTAGTGATAAATATGGTTGATTACATCATCATTAAACTGTTAGTGTCTCTCAAAGACAACCCAAAAGAAGAAAACTTCAGTTATCCAGCACGCTCAGCAAACAGCTTAGTGCCCAGGCCATTAATCGATCGAATCTGCTTATCTCATAGATAAAGTGTTGAATTCAATATCGTATATAAGCAACCTCTTTCAGCCACTACTAAGCATATCGCGGTCAACTGTTGGACAGAAGCGTCACCCAAGGACGTTCAACCAATCAACTCTTCGTTTTCTGTTGTACCATAACATTTGAAATTCTCGCCTGTCGCATTCAGAAAGGAATGATGTAGGTTTTTTTGTTTTTGACTTGGACCCGTTTGACACTAGTAGACAAGTTGTAAGCACTTAAGCAGAGCAGTCTTGGCCGCCCTAGGCCGTGTAGTGAAGTGCCAGCCGCCCCTTTCTCAACTCCATTACTGAGCTAAGATTTTGTTTCCGCGATTGGCCGCTCTAGGCCCGGGCCTAATCGGCCTTATGGGAAGTCCGCCTCTGGTTGTAAGATGAAGCACACTAATCCAAGTAGCAAAGAAATAGAAGGACTCCCTTATGCTCTCGCATATACATGACGGAACACTGTTAACTGTTGGGCGCAGGACTTTAATGTGAGCGTGGTAGCTAGCCAGGCGGACCATATAGATCGTAGCACCAAGCGTGCTGGGTTTTGTTTAATCGTACAACACGCGTCTATTCTCAGTGTGCGGTGAGGAAGTTTTATATTCCATCCCGTCCACATACGAAATGCCGATGGGATTTTAATCTACACCACGCATAACCTCATCTTCTTGTTCCAGCGTCACCATGACCTCAGCAATCCTCGTGACAGGTGGTGCAGGGTACGTCGGCTCCCACACAGTCGCCACCCTTCTAGAAAGACAGTCAGACCACCCAGAATTCGACATAGTAGTCGTCGATAACCTTACCAACGCGTACAGAGCTGAAAGTCAGAAGAAACCGGAGTCGCTGAGGATCATAGAGGAGCTGACGAACCAAACGATACATTTCTATGAGTTAGATCTCAGTAACAGTGAGGAGTTGAGCAGGATTTTTGAGAAAGTGAGTGTGAAAAAATTATACTTTTATTAATGTTGATTGCAAAGAGTCAGTCACTGACTTGAGACCATTCTCGACATGCCTAAGGCTTATATTCCACGTATTGAATTACTTTGTCCAATGTTCGTTTGATCAAAGAAATTGTGCATTTGATCAAAGAAATTGGATGATTTTAATTAAGAATTTCAAAGAAAAGAAATTTGATCAAATATTGGACATCGATATTGGACAAAGATTTTTAATAAGTGGAATACCAGTCTTATGTCTGTCGTTAAGTGACTAAACGTGGTTTGAAGATGCGAGGGCTATCATTCATTGCTCTGCGTTGAAAAGAACTCGCACGAAAAGTTCTTAAATGCACAGTACCTATACCTTGACAATAGGTCTGGAAAAGCGCTAGATATGACAACCAACAAAATTCTTCCAAATTGCATATCAGTAGGCGTAGCGTGACCACCGTAGACAAGAGTTTTGTCGACGGAAAAATAGACAAAATGACTTATTGGCATTGTCTCTATGTCATTTTGTCTATTCGTCCGTCGACAAAACTCTCGTCTACGGTGGTCATGCTACGCCTGCTGAAAGCATAACGGCAGTTTTTTAAATCCTACATCAGATTTTCCTTCATCCATTTCATAGGGTCCACTGTGTGTTATTAAATGACTTCTTACCTATTTGCAGCACAACATAGAATGTGTGATCCACTTTGCGGCGCTGAAGGCGGTTGGCGAGTCGGTGGAAAAGCCACTGGAATACTACCAAGCTAACATCAGCGGGACCTGCACACTGCTAGAGGTATTCATTTATATGCCTATAAAAAAATATGATTGATAAAAATCCAAAAAAAAAGATTTTACGCCTGAAAATCTGAAATTCTTAACACATTTTCTTCGCAAAAATCAAGTGCTCAAGTATGAAAATCAATTTTGAAAAAATCTTATTTTGATCAAATTTTATATTGTTCACATATTTTGGTTACTGCTTGATCTTTGCACGTGTCATCGATTGGGGACATAGCTTATTACTTATTGTTGTGGTTAATATTGAATTAAGAACTTATTGCAAAACATGGCAAAACGGACAAATATTTGTAGGAACTACAGATGTTTGTTCCAAGTCTATGTGGCACTTTCCATGAAACGATAGATAATTCATTAATTATCTACAAGTATCTTATGTTTTCTTCTCTATTTTCTTTAACTTATAGCGGGTTAATCTGCTGATCACGAAATAACGATACCAAAAACACAGGCAGGGTGAATATTCGAAAAATATTAACAAAAATTAAGAACGTCATTATCATCATCCCAAAGTTGAGAATGAAGATGTTTAAAACTAAAAATATGATAATGAAAACTCAAATTATACCGCTGCCTTCAAACAATAAGACAAGAACAACAGATTGACTGTTTCAATTGTACTCTGAGTGAATTCACAAGGGCCGCATTTTGTAAAATTACTCTTGGTTGGTCATAATAATAATTTGTAAGTCAAATCTTTGTAACCTAGTATAACTATAACTACACTATTGTATTAGGTAAGCCTGTGATTATAGTTGTATGTGTGTTTAAATAAATAAATAAAAAATAAAAACAAATTGATGTTGCCAACTTAGGACAAAAATTATTTGTTAAAAAAATGTTAAGGTAATTCGAATATGCATCTGGCAATCTGGGTAGATTGCCAGATGCATATTCGAATTGCCTTAACATTAAAAGAAACAACTTTCTAAAAGATGATTATAGACCTTTTTTGAGCAATTAGGGTTAATTGCTCAAAAAAGGTCTATAATCATCTTTTAGAAAGTTGTTTCTTTTAATGTTATCAAAGCGCCAAAATATCTTCAAATACAACTTCTCCTCAGGTGATGCGTAAATACGGCGTCTACAAACTCGTATACAGTTCTTCATGCACGGTCTACGGAGAGCCGGAACGACTACCGATCGACGAGGGACATCCTACCGGCCGCGGACTGACCAGCCCCTACGGCAAGTCCAAGTACTTCTGCGAGGAGATCATGAAGGACCTGAGCATTAGTGATCAGGTAAAACCGTCAACTAACTACTATAGGACGTTTGTGCACTACAAGGAATTTTACTGTCCGGCAGTCCGATTTTTTACGGTCCGATGTGGCATGAAAAAAACGGATGATTGGCTTGTGCACTTGTCCGTCTTCACTCGGATCGGCGCGGCGCAGTTTAGGGTAGCTCTCTTTGAAACTACGCGCCCGGCCCGCTCATGAATAATACTGATCGCGGACGCAGTGCACAAGCATAAACACGTTTTTCATTACTGTCATCTCGGCCCGGAAAGACGGTCCGGAATGGAGAAAAGTAAAATGTTGGACGGTAAAATTACGTATCTGCACAAACTATACTTGGGAGCAAATAAATCGAGCCGCTTCTATTTTTCACGTAGGTATAATTGTTATTATTTTTGGTATTAAGGAACAGATCAATTCTAAACATATATCGCCTAAAATATTATTTGATAACCTTTACAATGAGGGTAGTTTTTTGTATTTTGAATTATATAATTCATGAAACAAAAACTAATAACCAGAACACGTGAAAAAAGAGTGGCTCGATTTCTTTGCTCCCAAGTGTAGTATAAGCATTTATGGCGTGCAATATCGGACCGTAAAAAATCGGACTGCCGGACAGTAAAATTACTTGTAGTGCACAAACGCCCATAATGTAGGTACTCCAGACCGAATTTTTTTGGAGACTACGCAGGTGTCGTAATGCACAAGTGTGTGCGTAGACACATGTGCATTCTCTATTCCCTCACTCTCATAGTCCGATGGGCCGGCAATCCGACACGACCGGGGAGAGATCAGGCGCACGATCGACGGCTTTAAGTACTCTCTAAGGCAGGGAGAGGGTCTCGATATGTTAAGAAAACGTTCACCATTCTATGGGACTGACCGCAGCAAGCACAGCTTAACCTCGCTGATTTATCGATGCACGGTATAACGGTATGACTTAATGGCATATGACCGACGAGGACCAAACTTACGCCTCCTTTTACAAAAGATGGTCTAAGAAAAACCTAGGTTTTAAAATAGCCCCGTCTCTTTTTGTTATATGACATAATAAAGTGGTGGGTATATTTTAAACCTGAGTTTACCTTAGTCTTGGTTTAAATCATCTTTTATATTTTATAAGGGGGAATGAGTCCAGAGTAAAAACGAAGTCGTTAAGTTATTTAAAACTACTATGTTAAAAATGGGAAGAGAACATCTAGCTTCCCTAAACGGTATTCTAATCCAGTCTTTCTCAAAGTGGGGGATAACGCCCCCTTGTGGATGCTAGAGACCTACAGTAAAAAAAGGTAAAAGTAGTGTTTGCAATTTTGATTTTGAAGATGTGGTAAAGTTAAAAAGTGGGCGGTAGACGAAATAAGTTTGAGAACCTCTGTTCTAATCAGTTGATGGGGGTTAATTTATTGCCAATGTCAACTTTCAAGGAATAGGTCGAATTACCATCCCGTATAGGCGGCGGTAACAACTTTCCATCAGGTGGGTCCTCTTGGGATGTTTGTAAAGAAAGAAAGAACGGTCAGTTTATTTGTTAAAATATAGTGCAGTAGGTGTTACAAACTATTGAAGTCTTATATTCTACCATTTCTAGTGTACAAATATTTCCATTTCTAATAATAATTTTACGTTAATGGTGTAACAATCTAAAGATAACTATAGAACTTCCCAAACAAAATTAGGTGCAGTCTAAGTTTACACTTTGAAAATTTCTGTCATTGAGATAATCATTCGTTGAATAATAAACTATTCACTTATCAATCTTATCTTATCTTCTTATATATAAAGAGACTGGTACTGACTGACATTTCATTCATCAACGCAGAGCCTAAACCACTAAAGCTGGATATATGAAATTTGGACAGTAGGTTCCTTACGTGACGAAAACATCCACTAAGGAGGGATTTTTCGAAATTCAACCCCTAAGGGGTGAAAAGGGTGATTAACGTTTGTATGCAAGTCCGTCATTTTTGAAGTAAGAAGCTTGAAATTAAATATTAAGGTTTCTGGTTAGGAGTAAATGTAAACGTGTTTGAGCGTTTTTGGAAATTCAACCCCTAAGGGGGTGAAATAAGTGTTGTAAGTTTGTATGAGAAATCTGGTACTTTTGAAGTAAGAAGCATGAAATTCAATATTTAGGTTACTGGTCAGAAATCAACGTGGACATGTTTCAGGGTTTTTGAAAATTCAACCCCTAAGGGGGTGAAATAAGTGTTGTAAGTTTGTATGAGAAATCTGTTACTTTTGAAGTAAGAAGCCTGGAATTAAGTATTTCGGCTTCTGGTTAGAAGTAAATATACACATGTTTGAGTGTTTTTGGAAATTCTACCCCTAAGGGGTGAAATAGGGTATAAAAGTTTCTACGAAGTTAAAAGCATGAAATCAAATAATAAGCTTTCTGGCTAGGTATATATACACGTTTTTGAACGTTTTTGTAAATTCTACCCTTAGGGGGTGAAATAGGAGGTGAAAGTTTTCTTCAAGTTAAAAGTATGAAATTAAATAATAGGGTTTCGGATTAATAATATGTATATGAACGTGTGTGAGTGTTTTTGTAATTTAAACCCCTAAGGGGATAAAACAGCAGATGAAAGGTTGTATAAGAAGTCTGGTACTCTTGAAGTAAGAAGCATAAAACATACACGTGTTTCAGGGTTTTTGAAAAATCTATCCGTAGAGAGTGAAATAGAGGATGAAAGTTTTTTTATTGTAGACACTTGCGCGAGTTTTTCTGGCATAGTATGTACCATCACCGTAATTTAGGAGGTGGTGCGCGAGTCCTATCGGATGGTTTTAAATAAAAATTCACATCGTTCATCCGACTGAGTTCAAACTTCGTACAGTTGATATTGGCACTAGCGCCAGAGTTTGTGATATAGTACTATTAACGTACAAGAGGTTGCGCGCGAGTCGTATCGGATAATTGTAAATAAAAATACGCATCGTTCATCCGATTGAGTTGAAACTTTGTATAGTTGTTGTTACTCACGCAAAAGTTTCTGACATAGTATCTTCAACGTACAAGGTGGCGTGTGAGTCGTATTGGATAATTGTTTGTCTTCTTCTAATATAAAGAGAAAGGTACTGAAACATGATATTGGGACAGTCGGTTCCTTTTGTACCGTAAGCATCCACTAAGAAGGGATTTCTCGAAATTCAACCACTAAGTGGGTGAAAAGGGTGATTAACGTTTGTATGCAAGTCCGTCATTATTGAAATAAGAAGCATGAAATTAAATATTAAGGTTTCTGGTTACAAATAAATGTACATGTGTTTGACCGTTTTTGTAAATTCAACTCCCAAGGGGGTGAAATAAGGGTTAAAAGTTTGTATGAGAAATCTGATACTTTTGAAGTAAGAAACATGGAATTAAATATTTAGGTTACTGGTTCGATATAAACATACACGTGTTTTAGGGTTTTTGGAAATTCGACCACTGAGGGGTGAAATACAGGATGAAAGATTTTCTGAAGTTAAAATGAGCATGAAATCAAATAATACGATTTCTGGTTCGAAATAAATGTACACGTGTTTGAGCGTGTTTGTAAATGAAACCCCTAAGGTGGTGAAATATTGAGGGTTGAGAATTTGTATGAGAAATCTGAAACTTTATAGAACGAAACAATACACGTGTTTAGGGTTTGGAAAGACTACCCCTAAGGGGTGAAATATGGATGAAAGGTTTTCTGAAGTAAAAAGCATGCATTCAAATAATAGGATTTCTGCTGGGAAATAAACATACACGTGTTTGATGTTTTTTGGAAATTCTACCCCTAAGAGGGTGAAATAATAAGTGTTGAAAGTTTGTTTGAGAAATGTGCTACTTTTGAAGTATGAAGCATGGAATATTTAGGCTTCTGGTTAGATGTAAACATACACGTTTGAGCGTTTTTGGAAATTCTTCCCCTACGGGAAGGGATGAATGTTTTTTCATAGATAAAAGCATGATATCAAATAATTGGATTTCTGGTTAGAAATAAATGTACATATGTTTGAGCTTTTTACGTATTCAACCATTATGGATCTGAAATATGGGTTGCAAGTTATTATGAGAAATCTGGTACTTTTGAAGTAACTGACTGACTGGAGCCGACAGATCTATCAACGCAAAGCCTAAACCGCTGGGGTTAAAAACTTGAAATGTTCAAAGTAGGTACCTCTAATAACGTTGGCATCCACTAAGGAAAGGTTTTTGGAAATTCCACCCCTTAAGTGGTGAAATGTGTTAATGTTTGTATGAAAACCCTTATTCCATGGGGTTATTAACTTAAAATTTTGCACAAACACTGTTCAAAGTAAATAATAAAAGACAAACTTTTTTAATTTTAAACCTACATTTAAAAAAGGGGCTTAAAGAGGGTTTAAAATTACACGCAAGCGAAGTAGCGGGCAACAGCTAGTAAATAAATAAAGGTACAAAATGTTATGTTTTTGTTACAGAAATGGAAGATAATCTCGTTGCGCTACTTCAACCCTGTCGGTGCTCATCGCAGCGGCCGCATTGGAGAGGACCCTTCCGGCATTCCGAACAACCTCATGCCATATATAGCACAGGTAATTAGGAGTTCATTCTCATCTGTATTTATGCTGAGTTAATGATTTTATAATTTGTTAGATCATTTAATAATCTTTGTGGGAACGCAAATGAGACAAATTATTAAAAAACACGAATTTGTTTTGTTCAGTAAGTGAAAATTGCGCACCAAATGCCACTTCGCAGATAAAATAACAAATTATGGCTCATCATTATGATTTAGCCGAAAGACGTCCACTACTGGGCATAGGCCTCCCCCAAGCATCGCCACATCGACCGGTCTTAGGGTTTCCCGGAACTTCACCAGGGGGGCGGGGGGGGCTATCCGTTCTGCGATGTGACCCGCCCCACTGCCACTTAAATATTCCACTTCAATTATGTTTAATCAAAATTATTTAAGTCCATACATTTGGAGGACATTGTATCTTAAATTCCCATCTAATTTTGGCAAACACAAACGGACAACGACATCACTCGTTTATTAGCCGAAGTCAATAAAGGAAGGCCATCTGTTTTTTTCGAAAAATCATAGGTTCGCTGTATTCTTCTATTTCTTGTCTCAGGTAGCAGTAGGTCGTCTCCACGAGCTCAAGGTGTTTGGTAACGACTACCCTACAGTGGACGGCACAGGAGTACGAGACTACATCCACGTGGAAGACTTGGCCGAAGGTCACGTGAAGGCCGTGAAGCTGTTCCAACAGCCTGGCTTCAGTGGCTTCCATGCTGTTAACTTGGGTGAGTTATATTGCCGAATAGAGTGTAAGGTGTATGTGGACTGTGCCCGTGGTGGACCACCAGTTTGGTGTCAGTGGCTTCCATATTGTTGAGTGAGTCTTTGAGGGAATAGTTCTTCAAGTAATTGGGGTGTAAAGGTCAGATAATCAGTGAAGTCGTCGCTAATGAAAACAACATAAAAATATACACCGTGGGCCCGAGGTACCCGAAAGATTTTAACCTTTGATTCCGATGCCTAATTGGAGACGAAAAGCTAGGATATACAGGGTGTTAACGAATTCGTGTAATTCCTTCAAACCACATGATCTATTAATGGTATAGATTAACCCCGCACGGGATTTAGATTGATTAAAAATAAAAACTTTTTTTTTTCCCAATTTTTTTTTTGTGATAGAAAATTTCGATGCCATGCATAAATGAATGAAGGCACAGCGACACAGTTGACGGGCATGACTAGTCCGATATCGCTCCATACAGTCAATTAACTTGGGACGCTAAAAGTACTCAAATACAGAATACCATGATCCATTTTTGAAAACTTTTTTTTGTTGATTCTGAAAAAAACCTATACAGGGTCAATCAGTGTCACCAGTAGGTCTCGCGGTTTGAAAGAATTACACGAATTCGTTAACACCCTGTAGTTTGTTGAATAAAGCTTAATTTTCGAAATATTAATTATTTACGGAAATTGACAATTCGAAAAATTTCTACGGTAACAAGTCCTATGAACGCGGCGTTGCGACTTTTGTCATATCATATACCCCTCTCGCCGTATGTCTTATTTGTCGGGGAGGGTTGTGAAGTGAGAAGTTTCTTATCCACTCACACGATAATTTATAAATGTTGCCAGTTCAACCTAAGGTATTGTTTACAAGGAAGAACTAAAGTTAATTGATTTAAAGTAAAGAAAAACAAAAAAAAAATACTTAGTTGGACTTTCGTTGATGTAACATTTGACTCATAATCCATCAGAAAGGCCTGGTTAAAATCTTTCAGGTACCTCGAGCCCACGGTGTGTAGTAAAATAAACCTATTAGTATTTTTTTTTATTATAAACTCCTCCCATTCTAGGTACCGGCACCGGCTACTCAGTCCTCCAAATGGTAGCAGCGTTCCAAGTGGCGAGTGGTCGCGAGATCCCCTACCGCATCGTAGGTCGGAGGGCAGGTGACATAGCCACTAACTACGCAGACGTGGCTCTATCACACCGGCTATTAGCTTGGCGAGCCACCAGGACTCTTGAAGATATGTGCGCGGACACCTGGAGGTGGCAGAGCAACAACCCTGAGGGGTTTAAGACCAGTTAAGAGGTTAGGTGGCTGACTTGAATTTAGAAGGTGTATGATGGTTTTGTGAAGATGATAGGTAAAGATTTTGGTCATTTTTGGGGGATATGTGTGATAGGTGAGTTTATTGTTGATGCGATTTGGGTGTTACCTATTTTGGAATATTGGCTTGTAATCATGGGGGCCGTCAGGATTATTTCCAGGGAGGTGCATCTACGTCTATACATTATAGGTTGGTACCTATAATGTATAGACATAATATGATATAATTTATAGCATTGCATCCTTATATTTTATAGGTAGGTATACAAAATTAGGCATTAACGTAATGTCAAGTACCTAAATTAATGTCATATTCAAAAATTTAACTTAATTTCACAGAGGGGTGCAAATGCACCGCCTTGCACCCTCCTCCCGGCGCCCATGCTTGTAATAGAATGTTAGTACTGGTATAAGAATAATAATCGTATAGAAACGAATTTCGCGCTACAGACGTGTTCAAGGCCACGAGAATAGCTTAGCTTATCGTGTTGGCTTAACTAATCGTACCCGTGGTCAACCAATCCTAAGCGTATCCGAGGGCGACAGCGAGCGGGTGGCAGGCTGAGGGAGAAGTAGACACGCACAAAGGAGTTTTGCTTCTCTACGCTTCTATATGTATTTAGGGATGAAACGATACCACTGAGGTATCGATACTTTTACTGGATACCGTATCGGTCGTAAAGTATCGATACCTACTCGGTATCGAATGAAAAGTATCGATACTTACTCGTATCGGTCAATTTATTCGTAGAATTAAAGACAAATAAAATCAGCAGTAAGTACTGATATTATGTTAATTGATAAAACAAAAAAGACTCAGAAATAAAGTCGGTTTTTGATGTGCTCCCCAAAAATAATATTTTTTCAAGATGTTTGCCTATTAAACGATTCTTTGATGCAATTACTGTCGTGCTAGCTTTGAAAAACAATCTCTCACAAGTACCTAAGTAATAAAATATAAATGTTCTACCGACTAGACTAATAATCAGGAGAAAAGTACTCGTATCGCTACCGAGTACCGATACGAGTACTTTTGACCGATACCTACTTGGTACTCGGTTCCATAGTATCGATACCAAAAGTACTTGGTATCGAAAGAAAAGTATCGAGTATTTACTCGTATCGTTTCATCCCTATATGTATTATTTATTCTTCTAGGAGTTGGCTTGGACTTGAGAATTGGACTACTTAGGTTCTCTCACACTTATCGACACGGAATCGGCTTAGGCCGGTCAGAAAAAGTTTTATGTCTACGGACATAAGGATGTAACCGACGTCGTTCGCCTCAGCTCGGGCGACCGCGCCGATAAGTGTGGGGAGACCCTGACTGAGTCTTGAATAAAAAAAAATAGTTTGTGATACAGGATTAAATGACATAATCTCAAAGATCAATGATTAATAATAATATGCCAAGAATGAAAAGCCAGTGGGAACGATTACCGTCACCGCTGTAATGTTGGTGTTCACCAGTACACGCATAGGGACGCAGGCGTCACGTGTAGGAAAGATCAAGTCAGCCTAACCAAAACCTAGCTCCAAGAAACCAAAATAAGAACCTAAGAATGACTTACCATTTAAAATATCTACTAATTTAGGTATTTTTATGCAATTTACAACAAGTTCTAGTACGGCAGAGCCATTTAGATGTAATAGTTATAAATATAGTCAATGTTCTATTGATAGATTTATTTATGAACTGTGTAAGGGCTAAAACACACTTAGCGTATCTTGCGTCGCGTATCTTGCTAAATTTCTAGGCCCTGGGGGCCTACTCCCTAAGTCCGTCAACGAAGTTAGTCGCCCGTCCGAAAGTAGTCCGAAACGTAGGAGTGAATAAAACAAGTGTCAAGTTCAACTTTTCGGACGGGCAAAAACACATCGGTAGGAGGGACAATTGTCAGCGCGGTGAAGTGGGGAGCCGGTACTCCGCACAGAGCGGTGTCTTGTTCATTTGCTGAGGTGCGCGCGTCACGGGTCGACATGGATTTGAAATATGCTGTTCATGTTGACACATCTACTTTGGTAGCTGCGGTAAAATCAACTGACCGCTTCTCCGCACAGACAGCAACGCAGCGTCATGACGCTGCGTTGGAGCCACTTACCGCAGCGTTGTGAGTTTCGATCAAGAAACTAAAGCTTAACGATGTAAAAGACGCGTGGAGAGGTCGCACAGGAGAATTTTTATGTAGCGCGATGCATGCGCGTAACGCGACGAAACATAATAAATAAATATTAGCCTGTAACTGTCCCACTGCTGGGAAAAGGCCTCTTCTCGTACAGAGAAGGAACGAGCATTGATCGCCACGCTGGCTCACTGCGGGTTGGCGATTTCAGACCATAAATCCAGGTTTCCTCACGATGTTTTCCTTCACCGTATGTCAGTGGTGTGTTAGATTAACTAAGAAAGTACATATGAAATTGAAAAAGTCACATTGGTACTTGCCTGGATTTGAACCCGCAACCCGCTGCTTAACAAGCGGGGCTGTAACCTCCGGGCCACCACAACATGTTTTCGACGAAACATGCGCCGCGCAAAATACGCTCAATGTGTCTGCAGTCTTAGACAGCCTAATATGTAGTAATGCCATTATAGTTTACATATAATAAAAAATCGAATAAATTAACATTTTAAATACAAATTTTGACCAAATGTTAATCGTTCCTATTATGTTGCCATAGTTATTTTTTTACTGTATTTAATTTAATAATATATTTTTTATATTTAATTAATTAATTTAGGACCAAAGCGATACCAAATACATGCCAAAGCATTTAACAGTGATTTTAAATTATGATAAAAATATATTTATTTTAAAAATATTTATTTAGTAATTTAGGAAAATATTTTCGGTATAGAGGCAGAGAATTTAAACAATTATGAAAAATATTTTTCTTATTTCTTGAATTTAAAAAGTTTGTTATTATTTGTGATATAAGGTTATTTTGTTAGTACATTATTAAAGAGCATTTAAGCAGAAGATTGTGTTAAGCAGAAAAGGCCTTTTCACGTTAAATATTTTTTTATTCAATCATCTAATTGCCATCTCCAATCATAAGCTCGTACAGTAAACAAAAGAATTAGGTATACAAGCAAACCAAACAAAGAAAGAAAAAATATTTATTTTAGATTCGCACAGGCAGTGAGAGAAACAGGAAAAAAAATGCAGCCTGCACGAGGCCAAAAAAGGCTCCTAAGCATAATGCTGCGACATTTAAAATAAACAAAATGCCGCATTTCTGGTTTTCAGATAGGACCGTACAAACAACGGGTATTCATGCACTGCGCAGGCAATTGCCATTGTAATTGTGTGCGTAATAACTTTTTATTCGCAAGTCTTTCTGAGAATAGCGTTGGCAAAAACCTACTCGACACGCATAATTCTGTTAAAATACGAATGTAATTAGTTGCCTGTGTACTTATCTTTTTTTTTTATTGTACTATTCCAAAGGCCGCGGTGGTGCAGCTTGGGTTCCTATACAATATGACCGTGAATCAATGGCTCAAAATTAATAAAACCCACTGCTGCACCCCAGCTTAAATGCTCTTATTTTCTATTCTACATAAAGTTATGTATTTAACTATAGGTGCTAGCTATACATAAATCTTTCGGCGTTGCCCTAAATTTCGGCATTTAACTGTGAACTTATCATTCCTTATTTACTTGCATTCTTATTTATATCTTATAAAGAGTTTATTTTGTTTATTTATTTTGTGGTGCTAATTATTATGTGTTTCATTTGATGATCGATATCAATTTTTGTTGTGTAATAAATTAATAAAATGTTTTATTAATTATATTTTGTTTTATTTGTTGAAGTTCTACGCTAGACAGTTTTTTGTAAGTATAAGGGCGTTCGCTACGTTAAGCGTGCGCACGCGGCGGGTACCCGCCTCGCGTGTGTGTATTGAAAGATAGTATGAGCAGCGCTAACTGGCGCGGACGCGTCGGGTTTGTACATGCCGCGTGCGCACGCTTAATGCAGTCTACACACCAAACCCGGCGACCCGCCGTCATGAGTCGTCGGCTTTTTTGTCGGCGGGTTAGTCGGCAACTTCACATCTCGTTCAAGTAGTAAAATTTTGTCGGCGGCACGAAATCAGTAACTTTTTTGGTAGTTAGTGACTGCCGCGTGTAGGAAAGTGACGTGTGTTGTGTTTCTCGAATTATTCAGCCTACATTTACCTAAACATGGATAGTGATACTGATCTAATAAAAGCGGCACAAAATTGCAAAAAAAAAACACTAACGTCACTATAGCTCGAGTGTCGGCGGGAAAATGAGCGCGTACGCAAGTCGCAGACATGCCACCGACATGTTGCCAGAAGTCGCCAGGCGACACGCGCGGGTGCAAGTCGCCGACATGATTCTTTTGAAATAAAGCCGCCGACATCAAGCCGCCGAGCTGTGTCGGCGGGTCGGCGGCTTTGGTGTGTAGACTCCTTAACGTAGCGAACGCCCTAACAGTATCAGTCAATGAATACCAAATTTTTGTGTTTTGTAATTAATTAAATCCAACCAATCTTTGTTCTATATTCATAATAATTTGATCTTTATTTCAAATATTTACATGCAAGTTTTCATTAATAAAACACTTGTAAAACTTTGAATGAAGTAACTTACTTTTTATGCTGACTGTACTAGGTTTAGCGCCCCATTCTCAGAGAATTTATTTGTTACATACATAATCACCTCATTATTATCCCAATGCTGGGCATGGCGAATTAAGCAATACCTAGTGATGACCAAAGCTTTCTTTCTTGATGTTACAAATACTTTTACAATACTTTTGTTTTACATTTAATGTTTTCTTTTTAGTGATTTTTATATAACTTTAACACGTTCAGTGCCGGGAGCCTTCTGGACACCCTGTAGTCGCATTCGCCATGCCGGGTGCCCTCGTGGAGGGCTCATTTTAAATGCAGGTTTTTCTTGGAAAATTCACTGTCATGAAACAAGCAACACCTATTTTACAACGTAGTTAGCGTATCTTTCAAGGCTTAGTTTCACTCTTAGCACCAACGTAATGCCGAGGACCCTCCTGGAAGCAATATGTATGGCGTGCCAGTACGAGCTCTATGAAAAGCATGGTGGACTCGAATGTGTTAAGCAACGTTGCCAAACACCCAGACCCAGGTGAACCAGAACTATCTGAAGGCAATTTTTTACTTGCGGTAATCGGACTCACAACCCACAATCCGCAGCGTAGTTAAGCCAATTTATTGGACCAATCGAGCTGTCAAATGTACCAGGATTACATAAACACGTGTATGTGTTGCAAAGCAACTCAATCTAAACCTATGTTATGATTGCCTGGTACGACTTAACGATAAATTCTATTGGATTGCCTTCTAGCCGTGCTTTCTCTAGCATGAGGCCCGGACTCCACCAAAGCGGAGATGTGCGGAGATGTCTCGATCAACCAATAGGATTGCGTTATTTTACTTATTTTCAAATCTCTCCGCTTAGCTTCAACTCAAAACGAATTCCTATTGGTCGTTTACGAGACATCTCCGTACATCTCCGCTTTGGTGGAGTCCGGGCCTCAATCTATTCGTTTACTTTCGATAAAGGTACCGTACCTACCAGGATCACATAATACGACAACAGGTTTTTGTCGCTTGATCGGCTTTTATGGATGGTGTTATGGCAACAAGCTACGAATTTTAGTACCAGGGTCATATGAATGCTAAAGAGTTTGACAATTTATCATAATTATTTGCCCAATTGAGGGTAAATGTCATTTTTTTAAGTGCGTCGTTGGTAGTATGTAAATAACTCAGTAATCTAATTGTAAAACAATCGTTGACAAAATGAAGGAGTCTTTCCAAGTTTTTAGAATAATTTTATGTCCTTATTGCTTGAAACTGCCTCTGTCGTCTTAATAATCTGAAATAGTTAATAACTCGGGCGTTATAATGAATATTTCCTTTGATTTTTCATTGTCATCCGTTTTTTATAAACAAATGACATTTTGAATAAAGATACATTTCCTGTTAGTCAAAAGTACATTGCTCTGCTAAATAATGGTGTCCCTAAAGGCAATATCCTAGGACCAATGTGTTTTTTAATGAAATCGTGCAAGATGATTTGCCGCATTTGTAAAATATTACGAACTACCATTACAAAAGTACACCATCTGATAGCGTGATAATCATCCAGTTGCTAATACTATATCCCAGGATAGGCATCACACTCCACTTATGCCCGCTATCTTTTATAACGTGGCATCAAAGCGATAGAACTGGTACAGCAATGATTTTTGTAGGCCAGTGGTGTGTTGTACCTATTTTTGTAGCTCGCAGACTCCAGGCAGTACCTTCGATTTCTAGAGGCTTGTTTCCAGCTGGCAGGTTGATAGAGTATAATGGTGGATTTAAAACGATCCAGTAACTGGATCCAACACTGCTGGATTGGCATTGGACCGGTGTAAGCATGTTTCAATCCAGTCCAGCGTGCATTATCCAGGTGCTTATTTGTTGATTCAATGTCAATAAGTAGTAGGATCCAAGTGCTGGAATCCAACGACAGTGGATCAAAGTAAATCCGACTTGTGCCTTCTGTCGGATTTACATTGATTCATGATTAAAAATGCAGAACGAAATAAAACCATAAAAATATTTTAATTAATCTGTATTATCTAAAATTACAAATCTTTCATAATTTCAATCATTACAACTAGTTACCACATGATTATTCAGCACATACCATTAACTTTGTCGTCTAAAAATATCAGATTTACATTTTTACAACATTCGCTAACGTTAACATTGAGGTTATTCTCTGGGGGGAGGTGGTAGAAAACAGTAACTATAGGCAGTCGAGATTAAAATGCTTTTACTGACCAGTTAAATGTAACACTGGATTACATTGGAAGATGTTATTATAATATTATGCACAACAGTAAAGGCTGATTAAGCCTGTCGCACATTATCAGAAATTCCTGTCAGAAAATTTCTGACGCGCGACTCTGCTCATACATTTTGTATGAGACCCCACACACTGTCAGAACTTGCCAGATCCCGTAAGCTCTAGTACAAATTGTATGAGGTTCATCACGCACGCGCCAGAAATTTTCTGACAGGAATTTGTGATTATGTGCGTCCGGGCTAATAAATAAAGTAAGTTTTTATTTCAAAATAGAACACATTGCTATTGTTGTACACCAGTATCTCAACAACCAATCAGCATAACTAAAGTATGAGGACAAAACAAAAAAAATGCCTAATCTACAAAATAAAATTGTGCTGAATTCGTAACTAAAAGAGACGCTATATGAAAAACTTGACTTAGCTAAGTATCGATACAGTGTGTTTAGAAATATTGTGTTTTATTTAAATTTCTGGAATCTATGCCCAACGTTATTGGGAAAAGGTCTTAAAATGATATAGATAATCAGGTACTTACCTCTGTAAAATAAAAATAAAGTTCATACGTTTTGTTCTTGAAAATGTACGTGCATGAAACTCCTACACAAAAATTGGATGACTAAGATTGTCTTTTAAAATATCAACAATATTTCTAAACACACTATAAAAGAAATAATTGCACCTATTTCAATCTAAGACATGTCAAAGGTTGTTTACAATTCAACACAATATAAAATCACACTTCGTGCACATTGAATGAAAAACAAAATGGCGGGAGCATGGAATAACCGCGAAAATGCGATCAACTTTTATTTTGTGTTAATTTGTAACTATAATTCTTTCAACTTTTAGAAAAATAAATTTTTGATATTTTTTTTCAAATATCTTAAAAACATTTTGTACTAGACAAACAGTGGATGCGTTAATTTTGTAAAAACAAAAAAAAAAACAGTACAGTACATACGTAAGGATAAGATTCAAACGGCGAAAATCTTCTAAATACATCACTCATACGTTTATAAGTAAGGATTACACAATCAAACGCATATAAAAAGCTCGGAAAGTATAAAACTCAGTTATATGAGCGTACTACTTATAAGGTTAGGGTACACAATAGGCCGCAACGCAGCACAAAAATCTTCTATATTCATATGAACCACCGCACACTATGTCGGGCAGAAGTAGGTCGCAATGCTGCGCGATAGAATTCAATCCATAAGATGAGCTTAAGGCTGCATTTTCACTAGAGCTGTGCTATGCAACGTTGCTATGGATGCGTTTGATATCCACCAATCATATTCATTGGTCCACATAGCATAGCACTGGTGGAAACTGATTCAATTAAGCTACGTTTTTTATATGGAAGGATGCGTGCTATGGATGGTAGCGAGTGGTGTAGCTGTTCCCCGT
Source organism: Amphipyra tragopoginis (assembly GCA_905220435.1). NCBI lineage: Eukaryota > Metazoa > Arthropoda > Insecta > Lepidoptera > Noctuidae > Amphipyra > Amphipyra tragopoginis. The sequence goes on from HG992011.1 coordinate 13,422,460, forward strand.
GTCTTCCCTATTGTCGATACGTCGCATAGCTCGAGCTGCGCATCTTCCTCGCACAGCTACCTTGCGGCGGCGCATTTTCATAGAACATCTTTCCCGCTCCGCTACATAGCTTAGCATCAGTGGAACGGGTCACCTAGTTTCGCAGCATAGCTGCATAGCACATCTCTGGTGGAAAGGCACTCTAACACCCCACATTTTTCCTTTTTTATGTTGGTTGGTGTCGTTTTACAGTTTAATCAGATGCGGCTGAATATTAGTATTTTACACGGAGCGACTGACCTTCACAACTTAAGAGTGAAGTCACACGGGCAACGCGTTGTCGCAACGCTACGCCGCTTACTACGACGTCGCAGGGCGTGTCAATTTTGGTCCACAATGGAGCGAAATAAACATGCGTACTGCGCTGCGAAGCCGCTGCGGTATCCCACCGCATCATCCTTCCCCGCTTCGTCTCTCTGGTCCCCTTGTCCGTAGCGCACGTTGCGTCGCCGTACGACGTCGCAACCCACCGTGTGGCATGCACCTACGGCTAAACCTTCGGGCAGAAGTCGGAATTAGTGAACGCACGTTTGTTTAGCTAGAAGAGTGGAGATCGCGACCACGAACGAACGAAAAAATAATTTCCAATTGTATTTTTCGCCTCCCTATACTTTGACAGTTGGGTCCCGCTTTTTTTTGCCACGTCCCGCATTTTGACTGCCAAAGTCCCGGTAAATTCGTACATAAACGTTGGCAAGCCTACATGTCACTATGATTATATACAGGTGTTAACGAATTCGTGTAATTCCTTCAAACCACATGATCTATGAATGGTATAGATTAACCCCGCATGGGATATAGATTGATTAAAAATAATAAAAAAGTTTTTTTTTAACAAAAAAATAGATTTTATTGAAAATTTCCCATGCTATGCATAAATTAATGAGGGCACGGTGACACAGCTGACGGGTACAACTAGCGCGATATCGCTCCACGCAGTCAGTTAACTTGGAACGCTAAAATTACTCGGATACAGAACGAGAAGGTACATTTTTTGAAAAAAAAATTTTGTTCTTTCTGAAAAAAACTTGTGCAGGGTCAATTAGTGTCACCAGTAAATCACGCGGTTTGAAGGAATTACACGAATTCGTTAACACCCTGTATATGTAAGGCGACGCAGCGTCACCGCTCAGTTGTCGCAACGCATCGTGTAGCTTCACTCTTACTGGTGAAGATGAGTTACCGTAGCGTATACATATGTATTAAATACGTACGCATTTTTTTTTAAATCTTCGCATATTTCAGTTGCGACCCGCTGCTATCCGACATAACACGTGCTTACTATTAGGACATAATAAGGTGTATTTTATACATAGAATCAACAAACACCTAATATCTCTAAAAGCATTGTCGTTATACATACATAATTATTGCAATACAGTTTGTATGTCGACCCCGGAGTTCTTGTTAGAAAATTGTAGATGGAAAAGAAACATGAACATCGAGCTGAAAACCTCTTTTTTAAAGTAGGTTAATAGTGTTTTCTGGTATAACCTATGGGTGCAGCTATAGTTTTAAAGCGAATGCAACACGCACATTATTTATCACGATATTTGGATCGCGATCCTAGACGGTTTTTTTTCTTCCTTACCTTTTCCCATCTACTAGTACGGGTAAAATAACTTTGCTGCTCTGAAACCCGGTTTTGAGCGTTCTGTTCCTCAGTTCAGAGCGGCAAAGTTATTTGGTACTCGTAAAACAACTTTGCTGCTCTGGGGGCCTACTCCCTAAGTCCGTCAACGAAGTTAGTCGCCCGTCCGAAAATAGCCCGAAACGTAGGAGTGAACAAAACAAGTGTTAAGTTCAACTTTTTGGACAGGCAAAAACACATCGGAAGTAGGGACAACTGTCAAATGGTGTTGTCATTCATTCTTAGTTCGGGCCCCGAAATAATCGTATGTCTGTAGGTGATAGGGAGTAGGAAACGCTCGTAACTAAGGCCGAAACCACGGACTTCGTGCTCAGGGAGTAGACCCCCTGATACCCGGCTTGGAGCGTTCTGTTCCTCACTTCAGAGGGGCAAAGTTATTTTATGCGTACTGTATGTTGGGGCCAGTTCTCGGTCTAACTAGATGCGGCCTGAATACCACTACTTTACACGGAGCGACTGCGATCAGACCTCCGTAGCTCAGTTACTGGGTAATATTTATTGCGCGTTTAATCCATCAAATACACTGATCTAAACGCTTAATAAATATTACGATCTAGGATCATGATCCAAATATCATGACAAATATTGAGTGCAGCATTTACCTTTAAAACCGCCTCAAAAAGATGAAAATGACATCTTCTTGAGGATGACTGTACACGAGGCGGATTTATTGACATACAATTATTTTTTTTATATTTTTTCGAGTGACATTTTATATTCAAATACCTAGTTTCTTTTACAAATCAGAAGTCGACATTCAACCCTGTATTGCCGTCACTAATCAACTGTAAGGCAACCGTTGGTGGAGTGGATAATCTAAGGCATTGATACGACAGCGTAGTTATAATTCTTAGTGTATAATCGTTTAACGGATATCAGCGGAAAAGCGCTCGTGTATTTTAAGAAAGAAGAAATTGTAATAAGGAGCTAAATATCTTATTAAAGGTACACTGACACACAGTCGCGTCACCGTCAAGTCGCCGTTCAGTCACATAAAAAAATATAGTTCGTCACGTAGTAACGTCACGGCTGGCGTGTTTAAAGTAGCGATGGGCGATTGTTGCAAAAAAAAAACAATCGACTAAATCGAAAATTGTACTGTTGCGCATTCGATTGTCGATTTAGTAGTTCCTCACCATAATTATTCGAATAACAATCGACGAACTACTAAATGTACACTGAGACAATAGAGGACAATTAAATTATCTATTAGCGCCAATCGCATAATAACTGCAGTTGTGCTTATAAGTAGTGGCGCACGGACTTTTAACTATTGAATTGTGGCGCAGCGGCAGCGCACGCACCACCTTCTAGTAATTACTTATTTAGTAGTACGAGTATAGTAATATGTGCGCTGCGCTACAATTCAAAGTTAATACGGTAACGGACCGTATCAGTGATTGTCGCCTACTACGTGCCGTTAGTCGATAACAATCGACTAACATCAATTATTATCGACTTTTATCGACTAGACTGAACAATCGACTAAGTCGATTAGTTTTAGTAATAATCGCCCATCGCTAGTTTAAAGCTTTGGTCTCTTAATCGGAACGCACAACGCTGCGGTATGCGGTGCCAGACACATAATCGTATGAAAAACGTCTAGAATGGTCTTTTGTTCCGTCGCAGTACCTATGCGTCAGCGGTGAGGGGCAAGCGCGGTGAAGTGGGGAGTGGGTACTCCGCACAGCGCGGCGTCGTGCTCGTTCATTCGGGTCGACATGGATTGTTCATGTTGACACGTCTACTTTAGTAGTTGCGGCAAAATCAACTAACCGCTTTTCCGTACAGACAGCAACGCCGCTTCATGACGCTGCGTTGGAGCCACTTACTGCAGCGTTGCGTTCTGATCAAGAGACCAAAGCTTTAGACAACTTTGCGTCACCTCAACGCCAAATGCTTATGGTCGCAAATGAAACATGGACATAGAACGTCGCTATGACGGATAGATAGATATACTTTATTGTACGAAATAAAACAGAAGGAATACAGACGGACACCTATTCACATACAGTCATGTTTCTTAACGTTGACTTGACTGATCAGACTTGACGGTTTGACGGTAACTGACGTATGTGACTGTACCTAAAATTACTAACAGAACACATAAACATGTAAAGAAATACTAAATAAATATACAAGAACTAAAATCGAGAAGTCTTGAAATTCAAAATCTGTTACAAAAGCGTCAAGTTCACTATCTCTTTCTAACTTATTACACTGTTGCAACGGATTTCTCGCTCGCACACATTGTTGGGCAAAATACTTTTGGAGCGCATTTCCGATACCCCGTTGAACGTAAAGTGAAGGGCGTTGGTGTTATTAAATACTAATTTACTTTGGTCGCTAGGTAACTTACGGAGCAAGGCAGGAGCGTAGCCAAGAATCAAGTTGACGCTGCCATATCAATGTTCTGAGTTCATGGAAACACTAACTATTATGAAGGGCTTTGGCAAGTCGTGTTGGGAGCTTGGATGCGAATTTAGAACTTATTTGTTTTGTTTAACGTTAAAAATTGTTTGGACAAGAGCTGAAATTGCGAGCGGTAATTACAGTTTTCATTTTGAACTCTGTGCCCTGTTGATAAGATTTGAAATCGACTAATGATTTCCTTCCGTCGCTAGCTTCGCAATCACAAGCCAAAGTTAACACGATTTGTCAAAGCACATTTATTTAAAGTCACATTATATGAAAATAACACATTCTGCGAACACTATAGTCATCGGATTCTTTCATACTTACACATATTTAAAAAAAAAACATCCAAATCATATGAGATCCTGGTCGTTACCAGTTTCAATGTGATAAAAAAGCAGTGCGTTACTCTATAGTTGAAATAAAAAAGAAAACTAGGCTGAATAAGTTGTTAACATGACCAGTGATGTCAATGTAGAAAAAAAAATAAGAAAAAATGGCGGTAAATGGAGTTGCGTTCCAAGCTCCAACATTGGTAGGCCAACGTCAACTTTTTCGTCCAACGCTCCATTAATTACTACTTTGATAAACCTATTTCATATGAGTCGAGCGATGGATGTTATTTTCGAGACTTTGGCGCCAATATGGCGGCCTATGTGTGATGTCAAGAATGTTATTTCAAATTAAGAACAATATGTTTTTTTGATATAGCTAAATAGACACAGCCTATATTATTTTAATATGTATCCTAAGATCTTTATTATATAATTTTATTACGTGCTACATACATTGACAACACTAGCCATTGATAACTAAAGTATAGTGCGAATTGGGTAGTTTGTTAAACTCAGATAAATAGATGTAATTCATTCTGCCTAAGTGCGTATATACGTGGAAAGCGGCTTGCTGGCGCCGATCTGCCAGCGCTTGTCGGTGCTGGTCCGCGCAGTTAGTCGGCGCAGGTAGTCTACTGTGTGGCGAACCAACGCCGACAAGCTCCGAACGTCGCCGACAAGTTTCGACCTGCTCCGATCAGAGCTGGTAGGCCGTCATTTGATGCTGTATTTGCAAGGAAATTACGCGTATTTTTTTTGTACAGCCAGCACCTGCTTCTACCCGCTTCCTTTATGTAGCGGTTACCTGTACGGACCAGTACTGATAAGCGCTGGTAGATCGGCGCTGGTTGCCTGCTTCCTTTATGTATACGCCCTAAGATAATTAGTATTCACTCACACATCGTATTTTTTATCGAAATGATTAGCTAGTAACATTTTTAAAAGTTAAGGCACAACTCTCAACTGTGTTACACATTTACATCGAAAAATTAACGAAATATTTTACGATATGTTAAGCCGCCAATTTATTGGGGGACCAATTAAGATAAAGAATACCATAGATTTGACATGCGCGTACACATACACACGTTATGGATAGATATAGAGTACATCGCGTATGTGGTGTTACCAGATGTCTAAGTTTTACCCTTGGTTTTTTTACCCGTATACAGAATGTAAAAAAAAATTGTGGGGTAAATACTTACAGCAATTTTTTTTTAAACACCTTTTTATGAAACTTTACAGATTACTCTACAGATTTACACACGTCTGGATATTTTGAAAAACTAGAATAAAAAAATATTTACATCTACTGTTTATATTTATATACTTGAAACATAATCAGGATTCAAGAATAGAAATAATAAAATGTGCTATACTATTTTAACCAAGAAAGGTAAATCACAAGTAAATTACTAAACCTTTTACGCAATAAACAGTTTTCAGCAATATTGTCCCAAGATTTATTTTAATAAGGGCTAATTTTTCAATCGTCCGATAATTTTTATCCGAGTAATAATTTTGACGGTTTGAGAGATTTTCAATACAAAAGCTGTCAAAGCGTGATAATTATTCCTCAGATAAAAGTTATCTGACGATTGAAAAATCGGCCCTAAAAGAGTTATTTTAATTACTGAAGTATTGTAATTATAGACACAATAGATAAACAATGGCAGTATCGTCTTGGGACGAATAATTATTGTAACGCAGAAAGTGACGAAAAATATTATGATGCCTGTCTCTCTCACTCATAGGATTTCGAGCGTAAATATATCTCGCTCACTATAAATCGGAACTATTATATTTCGCCGACCCAAAAAAAGGAGAAGATACTCTATTTATTTGCGATTGTAGTGTGTTTAAGTTTCCCAGACTAACCTACAAAACAGATGTTGATAATTTTTGGAACGGTGACTTAGTACTACCTGACTACTTAAAGAATGCGATTACAAATGGCGGCGTAACTTGCCTCTCGCTCACACACGTTCTTTGCGAGCGAGAGGTAAATAGTGAGTCCGACATTTTCCAAAGTTACATCTTGGCAAATGGTGAACTACAGCAGAGCTAGTTACTACAACTTTGAATGTGTGAGTGAATATCTTTCTAACAGAATGGTATACGTCTAGGTGTAAGTTTAGTTACATTGGTGTTGTTCGTACATATGTTCACTATAGTCTTTAGGGCACTTCACTGCGGGCTAGCCTTCCCGCTTGATGCTGGGCATCTGCGGTGGGGGCTCGGCTAGACCCTTCACCTGGAATGGAAATGACAATTGATATTATTTGGATGTTTAGATGGGAGTATGGTTAAGAACACGAATACATAAGAATACATTTCATCAGATAGTTCCATATCTTTTTTTTTTATTCTTTAATTTTAATGTGTCCAATGTTTGACCGTAGTCATACATGATGCTAAGCGCAGATAGGGTCTAGGTGGCCGAAGAAACGGTCGCACACGTGCTCCTGGAATGCACAGGGGTCACCCGAATACGAGAAACAACCCTTGGCACACCGAAATCCCTCGCAAATGTTCTGAGCGGACTGAGAGCCCTAATCTGCTTCTGGAAGGAGGTAGGCTGGTTGGAATGATGGCCGCCATGGCCCACGTACAATGGTCCACTTAAAGGACTAAGTGCGGAAACCGCATCTCCTAACATAGAACATAGGGTCTAGGTGGAGCACACGAATCATAGTAGCAAAGAAATAGAGGGACTCCCCTGTACCCCGCTGGCTCTCACATACACACGACGGAGCACAGTAAACTGCTTGGCCAGACTTTGATGTGACGGTTATAGATAGCCAGCTGGACCGTATAGATCCTACTACCAAGCGTGCAGAGATGTGAATTATTTGAAATACATGTATTTAAAATACAAATACAAAATACCTATTTTTATTTTGCATTTGAAATACTTTTTTTCAAAATGTATTTTCTATTTTATTTGAAATACTTTTTAAAAATATTTAATATTTGTAAAATGCAAAATGGTTTTGTTATTTTTTTTAATTCATGTTTCATATTTTTCATTCTTAAATTCTTGTTATTTACTTTAAAGAATATTAGTGCCAAGTTTCAAGTTTATAAATACTGGAAATAAGATTTTTCAAATAAACTTTATCACCCCTTTTCACTCCCTTAGAGTGCGCTTTCGCTATAAAAAACAACTACTCTCCAAATTTCAAGTTTCTACCTTTAGCGGTTTAGGCTGTGCGAGAATCTTACATCAGGACTTGTTCTTTATATGCATGTATGTGTATATAGATGATTTTTCCAATCTTTAAATCGCTATACCTCATGAATTTCCAGATTCAACATGAAAGAGGAACTCTTAGATCAAATACTAGTGTTAAAATCAGTGAAAAAAAAATATTTTACTTGAAAAACCTGTTTTGAAAATACGTATTTTGCTTTTTGTATTTAAATACTTTCATTGAAAACCATTTTGTATTTTTATTTGAAATAAAAATATAACCAAGCATTTGCATTTTGAATTTAAATACTTTTAATATACTATTTTGCACATCTCTGCAAGCGTGTTGGGTTTTGTTGAATTTTACAACACGCGTCTATTCCCAGTGTGAGGTTAGGAAATTTTATATTCTTGCCCGTCCCCACACGAGACAATCTATCTGTCTCGTCTTATGCGTGGTGTAATTAATTCTACATATCTTTCTGTTAATTTGAGTATTGTAAATGTTGCGTAGAATATAGTAATTTAATACATGTGATGACCAGGATGAATACACATGAGCATTTTCCTGGCGTACAGCCAGTGCACAGTTATAGGAGTATTAGGAGCAAAAATCCATGATATTTCAAGTTCTAGGCGTAAGATATCGTACAGGGTTACGTTAAATTTTAATGGCGAAATTTAGTAGCATAATAACCGCAAAAGCTCTTACAGACTCTCGATTCCCCAGATTCACCAACATTAATATAGTACAGTTTTTCATAGTTTAAAATTGGCAATACTTTCCCCAAATTCGTCAACAGCTCTCTGACTAACCGAGGAAGGGTGTTAATCGGAAACTTAACACATTCAAAAAAGAAATAGGAACATCGTTGCGGCATACATGGTGAAATTATCAATAGAGATGATCGATTCATGTAAAGGTGCAATCTTCTGACATATTACCAGCTATAATCAAAGCGTACTAACCAACTTCGTAACCAGAATATCGTAATTGTCAGTGTAAAAAATCATAACAAGCAAACAAAATGTACACGAATCAAACAACTGTAAAAACCTGTTCAATATTAAGTTACGGTTTATCACAAAAAAACCGGATTTTACCAAACGAAAAAATCTTTTATTAATAATTGAACAATCGTCCATTACTAGTACAGTCAGCATCAAATATTTCGGAACGAACAGACTGTTCATAATTACCTAAACAACTAAAGAAATTAAACTTTATCTCAATGGAAACATTCTTGTCAGAATGACAGTTGTCGTGTATTGTACTGTGTTCATTTGAAAACACTCCTTGTATCATTTTAAGATATAGTAAATTTTTTTTTGTTGTTCAGATCTTTTTGAACAGTCGTTCCTCCCGATATATCATCGGTGCGCTTACCAAAACCCAATATGTGGATTTTATCAACTTTTCAGGAAGCGGACTGTTTTATCTGATAACAAATAAGTTGAAAAACAATCTAAAATTCAAAACGCTAGCAAAACATCTTGTTTTTATACTGTGGTAAAAATATTTAGTGTTACTTCATAAGCTCAAAATATGCTTTTTAGGGTTCCGTACCCAAAGGGTAAAACGGGACCCTATTACTAAGACTCCGCTGTCCGTCCGTCTATCCGTCTGTCACCAGGCTGTATCTCATGAACCGTGATAGTTAGACAGTTGAAATTTTCACAGATGATGTATTTCTGTTGCCGCTATAACAACAAATACTAAAAAACAGAATAAAATAAATATTTTAACGGCAAAAAAATCACGTTTGTTGTATGGGCACTTGGCCGGTTTTTTATTTATTTTTGTATTTTTCGTGCACATGTCAGATTTGTTGGCCGTACACATATGGGTTTTGGCAAGCTCACCGACGACATGTGACGTGGACTGTACATCTTGCAAAAAAAAAGCAAGACGGCATTGGCAAAGTTTTTTCTGTGTGGCAGTATGACTACCACTTAGAGCCATCTAGTGGGTATTTACTATTTACCTATACATACCGAAAACCCAATTAAAGTACATTTGGCAGGACCGGGTTTACAAAAACTTTTAATGAGCTATAACAATTTAAGGCAGGCCTGCGTCACTCTGCAGTTTACGTATGAAAACATGCGTTCGCGCCGCTTCTCCTTTGGAGTGATACAGATAATAAAACCGAACTGAAATGTAATTAGAGCGTGAAAACACAGCGCAATGGGCTAAAGTTCAACGTCGCATGCGCGGGGTACTTCATAATAAGTATTTCATGCAAAAAACTAAGAATACTTTTTGATAGCTATCAGATTTTTTGATTTATTCAATTCAATTAAATTCATTTATTGTTTGTCACAGGTAAATACTGATGTTATACTTGTTATAAGTACATAATTTTTCGCTGAAACATACCCTTGGGTGCACAATATTACTCATGCATTTTTATTTTCATAACTACAATACTTCTATCACATTAGCATCATATTATAAGTTAACATTTCTACTTGCACCTTTATAGTACCTACTTCGCAAGATACAGTTCTTGAGAAAATTAATAATTAAACAAAATATTGGCCTGGGCATGTCTTCGAAGCCATGATTAGCTGCCGAATTTAACCACTATGTTTTGTCTACACTCTCTCTTGGTTTGAGTTGGTCTAAATCTCGGTAACGAGAAACGTTCAACTGTAAGCCTACTAGGATCAGCCGAAACACCATCTTTGGCTTACGAACATACCTCCAAAACCCGGCTTTTTCGGCTTAATACACATGTAAAATACATAATACTTAGCTTAGTCTAAAGATGGTTAAAAAACCTTACCTTGAGCCGGGCGGCCGTCTTGAGGAACGCGGGTAGTTGTTCCTGCGACACATTAACTTCCCCCGCGTACATGAACTCCAGGATCGCTTGCAGGTGCAGGTAGGATACATCCTTCAAGATTATTATCGGATGTTTTGATGGGTTCTCCTGCAAAGTTTCAAGAATGTTAGTGATATAGGTTGCGTGGAGACTTTAGGCCTCGTTTTTGAGAAGGCCTACGACACAGTGGATTTCAAAGGACTGTTGTTAAAGAATTGACCAGCAGTAAAACCCACGGACCCTTGTATACAGCATGACTGGTACACTTTACATACAACTTTTTCTATGGAAAAAACATTGAATTTAAAATTAAGTTAAAAAATTTAAGCTGTTCCATATATTTTGTTCATCATCATCATTCAGCCGAAAGACGTCCACTGCTGGACATGGGCCTCCCCCAATACCCAATACATTGACTATTTTGTATGGAATTACGTTTGTTTTCTTACATTTGAACACGAATTTAATTTCACACGAATTACGTGTGTTCTATGGTAAAAGTTGTACTGAATATTGATCAGAGTTCATGTTATTCGGATGTAAAGTGACTAACCACTCATGGTTTATAAGGCCTGGAGCAGACGACGGACTTTTTGTCCGGCGGACTACCGTGGACTGGAATTGACGTGGTTGGTAGTCTTTGCCGGTCGTGAAATTTAACACGGACTGAACGCACACGACGGTAATTCTATCTCTAGTTGTCGTTAGAACTCTAGTGTCTGCGATGGCAACAGCTATCAACTACTTTCATTCTTGTCCGTGGTAATCCGCCGGAGAAAAAGTCCGTCGTCTGCTCAAGGCCAAACACAAGAGCATTCATGTACCCGTCCGGGTATCGTAATGGACATCCGGCTGTTATACCACGGCTCATGTCGTGTAGTGAGCCGTGGAAAAACAACTCAAGGCCCAAGCCCTCGTTTCTAGAGACACGGAACTTAGCACGGAGCGTAGGATCTTCCCACAATATCGACGCGGAATCGCTTTCGGCTCGGCTCGGACGACCGCGACGAGCCGAGGCGAACGACGTCGGTATGCCCGTAGACGTGAATCTTTTTCTAAACTCTAAGCCGATTCCGCTTCGATAAGGAATATCTGGTTAACCGCCACGTCAAAAAAGCAAAAGCATGCTCTCGGCGCCCAGCTACGATTTCATCCTTTACCATTCATTTACTATAGGGATTTGGTTTTGGGCAGTGAAAGAGTTAAGTCTGTCATGTAGTCGTGACCGTGGCGTATTGGGCACATTTTGATTTGTCGTGTATAGATGACTGTGGCGGTCAAAAGGTTAACTGGAAGCCAACCCCAAATGGGAAAAGGCTAATATCAAACTACCTATGTGAAAGACACGTATCTGACGATCAATAAACATTACAGGAAGTCACCGCCTCATAGTGGCCGCATACCTACTCCATATACCTAGTGCATGAATGATGCAGCGTGACTACCGAGCATTCGGCGGGTGTCATATTCAAGCTAATTTAGTAAAACATCCTGCGTATATGTTTACGATTCGTTTCCGTAATGTTCATGTTTTAACAATCAAATTAAATACTTCAATAATCTGATTATAAAGACTTACATTTACACAATTCATGTTTTTTGAATGATTTACCTCTGGTTTCTGAATTGAGAATTCGGGATAAGCAATACTTAAGTAGTATTTGAGTACGGAGTTGTCAACAAAATGCTTTAAAATCCATAATTTTTTTGACATCTCCGTACTCAAATGTTATTAAGTACCTACTGCTTATCCTAGAATTTTTAATTCAGAAACCGGAGGTTTATCGCTCAATTGATCAACCGCTAGTTGAACGCTTGGGTTTCGTGCAGGAGGGTCTAAGTTCGATCCCGGCCCGCACCTCTGACTTTTATAATGTACTGCTGTATTTTTATAACATTCGAGATTATATTTAAATGGTCAATTTTATTGCAAGCACCCAAGAGTTGGGCATATTATCTGACCTCTGCAACAATTAAATAAATTCTGCTATAACTAGATGCTTAATAAAATCTGTTAACTTATCGAGACCCGCAGGAAGGTCCCAAACTCTTTAACCACAGTCTACCTACAGTGGTGGACATATAATTAGAAACACCAAGTGTGACTTTAATTTTTAGTACAAATTAACTTGATAATTAATGTTTTACGTATCATAGAGGGCTTATACCTATTTATCTACAATCTATCCACATCATGAAGTATTATTATGTCAGTTTTGGAAATATCATACAACCGTTTATGTAAAAACTGGTATACTTTATAAAATAAAATGAAGCAGCACAACGTACTAAGGTGGACAACTAATTAGAAACAGAAAAAAAACATTATCATAAATATGAACAAACGTAACGAAACAATCAATAATGAAGTTAAATGGTACAAACGTTTTATAATAAACAATTAATGCTTGGTTGGGAAGCCTCTGCTGTCGACTACAGCTCTACAACGACGTGGCATTGATTCTATCAATGTTTCATACATTTCTAGGGAATATTTATCCAAGCTTCTACAAATGCGTCTTAAAGTTGTTGTAGTGTGATACTACTACTAGTACGATGTTAGTGATATGTTTATTGGACAATGTTTTCTTTACAATGTACCACAAATTTAGATTTGATTCAAATCCGGACTATTTGCAGACCACTCTAACACTGACACTAATTAGTCTCTTAGAAATGCTTTAACGCTGTTTCTTTGGTTTGGATTATTGTAGTGTCGGTGTTAGATTGGTCTGCAAATAGTCTGGATTTGAATCAAATCTAAATTTGTGGTACATTGTAAAGAAAACATTGTCCAATAAACATATCACTAATATCTTACTACTACTAGTATCATACTACAACAACTTTAAGACGCATTTGTAGAAGCTTGGAGAAATATTCCCTAGAAATGTATGAAACATTGATAGAATCAATGCCACGTCGTTGTAGAGCTGTAGTCGACAGCAGAGGCTTCCCAACCAAGCATTAATTGTTTATTATAAAACGTTTGTACCATTTAACTTCATTATTGATTGTTTCGTTACGTTTGTTCATATTTATGATAATGTTTTTTTTCTGTTTCTAATTAGTTGTCCACCTTAGTACGTTGTGCTGCTTCATTTTATTTTATAAAGTATACCAGTTTTTACATAAACGGTTGTATGATATTTCCAAAACTGACATAATAATACTTCATGATGTGGATAGATTGTAGATAAATAGGTATAAGCCCTCTATGATACGTAAAACATTAATTATCAAGTTAATTTGTACTAAAAATTAAAGTCACACTTGGTGTTTCTAATTATATGTCCACCACTGTATATCTTACTCCTTACAGTCGGTCAACATAGAACATTGTCGCAGAGCAATCGTGAGGGGGGTTGCGGGGTGAAGGGGCGCTTATGTCCCGAGTAGCCATACTGCATACTTGGTACATAAACTCCGCCTCTACATAATTTTGACATTTCTTATGACCTGTCAAATGTATGGGCATTGACCCACTGTATGTAGTAAGTAGGCACACTGTGCTTTAACGAAGTATTTCTTCTTTGGTGTATCCACGAGCTAATCTCATGCACGTTCATTGTTAATGACACCGCCAAATGATACCCCCAGGGGTGTGGTTGCCAAAAAGGTATTGTTAAAGACACGTTAGTGGTGGTTGTCACCCCTCCCGTGCCGCACCCATACCTCAGGCACTGACTCAGCTATGCGCTAGACCTATAATTGGTCTTTATTTTTAGTTCAGCATTTTAAATAATATCATGGAAGTATTATACAACTACCTTATATTAGCTCACCTCTAATAAGCTTTTGAAGTATGGACTACATGCGGACAGGACCATTTTATGTGCCTTACACGTCTGACCCTCACACGCTAGCGTCACCTGAAACATAATAAACAAATTAGATATAATATGACTGACTTACACTGAGTTGCAAGAAAGATACCATTAGGTGATCATTAACTAATCCGTCATTAAGAATAATGTTTCCATTAAATTAATGGCTATTGCATGAACACTAATTAGGTCGTAGTTCGTTCTTCATTTACTAATTATCATATATTGAAATCATGGGGAGTTTGACACATCAAAAATTAGTTAATGGAAAGTTAATCATTCCATTAAATCTAGCTTCTTGCAATGGACAGAAGAGGTTAATGGAGCATTAACATTCTAATGAGAGCATTAAAATTTAGTGAACCTTTCTTGCAACTGAGTGTGAGATTGCGTAATAGGTCTAGTGGTCACAAGCACGGCTGCTGAGTGTGAGGTCCTGGGTTCAATACCCAGGTCAGGCAAAGTGTAATTGGGTTATTGCATGTGGAATTTCTCAATAGCAGCCTAGAGTCTAGATTACATACGACTTAAATCATAATGGCGAAATGAGGGTGTTCTATACACCTCTGCACAACCCTTCGGGGGATACAGGTGTGTAGTAATGTTACGTAGATATAAATCCGAGTCCGCAGCGCCAAATTTCTAACAAAACATGTTTTCAAAACAAGTTAGCAAAACATGTTAGCACAACAGCCAGTCCGCTGCACCTTTATCAAAACAAGTTAGCAAAACATGTTAGAAAAACAGCCAGTCCGCTTGCGCCTATATCAAAACAACTGATGGCGTCTTCCTCTAGTGAGTGTGAACACAAAATGCGTCACTTCCCCTCCCCGCAGGTGAACGCGGGAGATGTTATCCATTCGTCTCGGCAAACATGCTATTGTGTTTTTGCTAACAAAACTGTTAAGCCATGCCCCTATTCGGTTAGCAATGTTATCCTGTTTGCAAACACGAAAACACGGCGCAGCGGACCCGGCTTAATATGTAGACTTGCTGCAGTCAAGTATACTAAGATGGGGTCACTATACAATCACGGTACTAGTAAGAATTCGGTTAACGATAATACTTCTTAAATCATTACAGGCACAGGAACTGTGTATTGAGGATTTCAATGTTATTGAATATTACAATTGAAATTGTATATACTGCCGTGCAAAGTGCAAAAGCGGTATCTTAAACAAACCGTAAAGTTGATTCTTATGACATTGGATAGCATAAGGAAATATGCATCCAATGAACTAAGCCAAATAGCAGTAATCTTATTTAAAACATTCTTGCACAACACAAAAAAGTTTTCAAATCACTAGAAGGATAAGGAAATTTATAAAACATCAATTTTCTCGAAATTTGCTTTCCCTGAGATACCGCTTTTGCATTTAGTATGGCAGTATAGTTAATTGAGGGTTTACTGCCAAAACCTGTTAAATGCAGTGAATTTAGTTTTGAGATATTGAGTCTTAAGGTGAAAGCGATCAGTATACCCCCAAAATTCTTTTTTTTATATTTTACATAAAACTGACTTGTGAAACAAGTTGAACATGTTGTTTATATCATGTTTGACACCATTACAGTTAAATGTATTGTTTTAAAAGATAAACAAATACACACACACATAATACAATACAATATTTTGTCTGCGCTAATAACAATATTACATCTTAAGACTAAATATCTCAAAACTTATGTGACTGGATTTAACAGGTTTTTGCAGTACAACTGGCGAGGTGTAAGCTGAGTTTTGCATTTGTGTGAGTGCACATAGAATCAATTGCCAAAAAGCAGTATAAACCAGTTTAAACCAACCAATGGACGCGTCTGCATTCATTCAAACTCAAAACTCGTTTATTAAAAGTAGACTAGTATTACTTAGTTCTTTTTGAACGTCAAATTTAGGTACAAAAGACTGCCCCCAAAAGCGCCCACCCTTCACACAAATGCAAAGCTCAGCTTAGGCCTCGCAGACGGTCAACCCTTGTTGTTGAAAAGTCTCCTATACAATGTTTGTAATTGTCTCGTGCCCCAAGGTTCTCTAATAACCCAAACCCAGTATATTAAATATTTTAAATTGCAGACTAATGCATTTTGTTTTTGATTTGCTGTAGAATATTATTGAAAGTAATGAACAGAAATGATGAGCAAAGTTGTACACCAACCAAACCATAGGCCTTTCATCTGTTTTAGCAGAAAGTTCCTTCAGAATGATGTCAGAAACAAACCTCAAATCTATTCATTAGACTACATAAACTTAGGATCCTATTGATACATATCAAAAAGTTTTAAATCAGGATGCATATCCTTAATGTCTTTGCCACTTTCATATCAGTAGCAGTCTAAAAATATACCAGGATGTCTATGAATGAGATTAGAGGATGCAAGATAACTACAACAAATTGTATAGGTTATATCAGTTTGTTTGTACACAAATATGTAATTATTTCGCCGTACTCACGTCTGTGAAGCTCTTTTCATCCCTCAAATGCCTAAAAGATGTCACCATATTAGTCTGGAAGTCGTTCCATTTGAGGAAGAATTGTTGATCACCCATTTCGGAATTTTATTACACTGAAAAACACAAATAAACTATTGAAATGTATCTAAAACATCACACTTTTTGCGTTTATAGTCAAATCTGAGTTGATAGCAGCATTCTAATCACAATTTTTAGAAAAACCTTCACAGTTAAATAGTGCACTTTATATCGTTTACCTACGTCACTAGTTGCAATAGAAATGATGCTTACCTACGATCACTTGGTTACAATAATTATTTTCAAATTTGGTCCCTCTAGACCAACTTGGATTGATGTACAAGGGCACCGCGTATTATTTGGAAACTATCACTAAAAGTTAAGCAATTGAATCTCAAAATAAAGACGCTGTCTCGCATAAATTAGCGACTTCTTTCTATTTCTTAAAAATTCCTTCATTCAGCTAGTCGGTGTTGCCAGGACTAGAGTTTAATTTTGCCTCTTTGTTACAGATAAAAGTTGAATGCAATGCATATTTATCAAGATGGAACTTAGAATAAGTACTAAAGCATAGAAGGAGCGCTACTTAGCATAAACGAATCAAAATATAGCCATACTGTTTACTCATATGGCGGACTCGCTGTTGTCAGAGCGGGAAAGATAAACTTTTGACAGGCCGTAAAAAATAATTTTGTAACCTTTTGTACGAAGACTAGGGATGAGGGTATTCACACTATCAGACTATAGCTATCGATAAAATAGAGTCATCGTATAAATGTATATAACGAAATATCTGAAATAGTATTGTATGGCCGAAAGAAGGTGACTATCATTGTGTTATCCAAATAACAGCCATGCCGTATATTGCCATAGTACATATAAATACTTACTTCTTAGAAAGTTATAATGACAAAAGTAAAGTTATAATATCATCATTATTCAGCCGAAAGATGCCCACTGCTGGACATAGACCTCTCCAGAGCATCGTCACTTCGACTGGTCCTGTGATTATCGCTTTCAATAAATAAAGTCATCGTATATGTATAAATGTCTATTATTTAATTTGCAGTTACTAAAAGCTTCACAAAAGTTAAATACATTATTATTGAGTGTTCCTTGTAATTTACTTGGACATGCACGTTTTTTTCTGTCACTAGAACGGCGCCACGTGGTCTCAGGTAAGTTGTTAATTTCGAGGCGCTGGAAATTTTAAACAAAATAATGATTGTTTTATATAACTAGCGACCCGCCCCGTGTACGTTTTATAGCTTAAAACCTTCCTCTTGAATCACTCTAGGTATCTATTAAAAAAACCGCATCCCTAAAAATACAAGATTTATCCCTTTCAGCACAGAATGATACAATGATGCGTTCGACTTTGAAAAATTCTAGCGGAGTAGGAAAACGTTTTTACCGCTCGAAAACGACTTCGATAGATCGTGCGTTTTCTTATATTTACCAAACAAAATAGCGCGTGCGGTTGCGAGGTCTAGTTCGGGGAGTGTGGAGCGAAAAGTATGGACGAGTACCTGGCGGTGGGAAGAGCTCAAAGTAAGTAATTTTTATTTCCACTAATATTAATATTTATTTCGTTTAAAATGTGTTTTTCGTTTAAAAATATCATGAAATTGAAGAATACAATTGTTTTTTTTGATTATAGTTAAAAATACGTGAACAAGGTCCTTCCAAAATTATTTAGCACGATCATGCGTGTCGGGGCGATGTTTGTAAATACGATTTTATGCCTAAAAGGCAGTTTTTGAGATTTCCAGAGCCACTAATATCTGATTGGGTACAAATCCGTCTTTGGAGATGGGTGCAATAAAAAGCTGGAAGATTTTGACGTCGAGGAACCTCAGCTTGATGCAGTCGCGGTGGAATCAGTGGCCAGTTTACAGGAATTGGGAGGCTCAAGCGGATTCAAATCTTAATCCTCCCCCGAAACGGTTGTTCTTCAGCCGGAGCTGGAGTTTCCTGAACCAGAACCAGAGCCATCATCGAGAAGTGGTCCATCGTCAAGTGGAAGCCGTTCACGTTCCGTAAGCAACCGATTATCTGGACGTATTCAAACTTTATCACCCCACAGCTAACCCATCCACATTGGGACGAGGACGGGGGCGCACACATCAAAGTTGAGCATTATTTCATCGCGGACGATCATCACATGGATCTAGGAATCAGGTTGCAGCCAGTCAGATAAATCAGAGATAAAGAAACTGGAGACCAAGACTCCCCTCTGGAAAGTCCAGACTGCTATCAATGCTGCACACAATGCTTGAACGAAACTAGAAAGGATCCCAGGATATTACAGCATCAACGAGCAGATGATAACGTTTACAGGACGGTGCCACATTCGTGTCTTAGAGCGTAACAAACCACACCCATTAGGTTTGAAAAACTACGTGGTTACAACAAGTGATGGTCTGATGGTTAATTTTGAAATGTCAAAGGCCAAAACCCTGCTTTTGACCGATCTCTTGGAGAAGGACCCGGAGTAATATGGTATTTGGCACAAAATATTCCATTGATGGGTTATACTTTTAGAAAGAATGAACCCAGTTGGCTAAGTGGAACTGGAACAATACTGGTATATCGCATCCCGAATGGCAAAAAATTTGAGCTTACGGAGAAAGAAGTTATGGAACGTGATGATATTCGTCAACATGTTTTGAATGACGTTACTGTAGGTTTTAACCTTTGAAATACTATAATAAAACCTTGTTTTTCTTTTAATTTATCATAAATTACTGCTTATATTTTTTTAGGGGTCATGACGGTATGATACGATCGTACGGGGTGCTTTATGGGGGTTAAAATATGCCATGGATTTTTTTTGTTATTTTTTCCTTATTACTGGCATCCTAATAGATAATAATATCGCAAAAGATTTTAGAATTTGGTATTTTTTTTCTCTCGTGCTGAAAGGGTTATAAAGATAATTACGGTACAGAGGTGTAAAAGTTAGTAGCACCAAATGCAAACTGATTGAGAAGTAAGGTAATCATCGTTCATTGAATACGTTAATTTTGTTTTTTGTTCTCCTAATTATTTTATCTATCAGGCTTGAAGATTGCGACTGTATTAAGATAAACAAGACAATGAAATATTATCTGAAATAGTCTATTGTATGAATGGCCGAAAGAAGATGTCTTACGTAATGTTGCAAGAAAAAAAAGATTTTTATTTTTTTATTTTCAATCAAGCTAAATACAGTGCGGGGTTAGTCTGTACCAATTTTTTTAAAGAAATTACTCGAATTCTTTTACTTCCTGTAGACATGCAATTCAATAAGAATTTAGGCTTTTGAATTTAGATTGAAGGTATAATGTTGGTATAGAGTTCTCCTTCAGTCTCCGCCATTTGCCAGAACGAGTAAAAGAAGATATAGTGCTTTCTTGGAACCCAACCAATTTCGTGAGCTACCACGGCAATCCATTTACTTCGAAAATATTCGTCACAGGAAAACCTAAATGGAAAAAAAAGTATAAATACCTAATTAATTAAACCTAACACAAAAATCACGTTGTCGATAGATTTATCGATAAAATTTTCGCACCCCTTTAATAATTTCTTTGGCGAATATTCTTATTGATAAATAGATAAGATTTAGATAGTTTAAACTTATTTATTTTACTTCTTCTAAAAGGTAATGTCTTACTTTTACTTATTTAATGTATAATGAAATATATTTAAAGGAAAATCTATGAATAAACATAAAAATACTACGTACTTGTGGAAGCCGATATTTTCACTTTGATTTTTTGTACGTCCCTTGCGAGATTTACATTTGTTTACTATTCAGGACATAGCGCACACTCTTATTTATAAGAACAATATGCACTTACACAAAACACAATTAATTAAATATAAATTCTTGACTAAAATCAAACTAAAATATTTTTTCAAATCACCGCGCCACTGTCACAAGTATTATACGACAAAATTTAAAATGTCGTTGTCGTTTGACAGGCGGTACTAGTAGCGGGCTATTTAATTTGGTAGCGTTAGAATGAGCTCAAAATCTCGAAATTGCCCATATTTGACAGATGCCCTTGTACGTTTTTCAAGTACCGAGACGGCTTCTATGCTTTTAGTACTTATTCTAAGAGATGGAATTATGTAATTGACAGTATCTTAACAAGATAAATAAATGATTTTTGGAGTATTTAAGTTTAAACTGCAACTTTTACGCTAGCGTAAGTGTGTGCAAAACATGGGTTATTAGTGTTAACATGTAAAAATGATATTTATGTAATTCACTTCGTTATGGACTGGACTTCCGCTTTTGTTTTGATACAGGTTAGCAAACAAGCTGACTTCCCACCTGATGGAAAATAGTTACCGTCGTCTATACACACCTACAACACCAAGAGGATTGCTGATGCATTGCCAACCTCATAGACAAAGCTGTGAAGTCTCATGTGCCTGTAATTTTACGAGCACCCATACTTTTCAAAGCGGAACACAGCAACGCTGTTTGGCGAATACACCTAAAAATCAGCCCAAATTATGTTTAATATTATTAGCTTGGCTGCTTTTGCTTTGCTTTGTTATTGCGCGTAAAATTATCCCTTCATAAGGGTAAAATGTAATTATGGTATCCCCAATCATTCATTGGCCATCGTTCATTCCAAAGCGTTGAGATGCGTTCATTCAATTTAAGTAGTGGTTATTTTCTAATTCGAAGATTAAAATAATAGAAATTTTAGTGTAAATAATAAATTAATGTAGAAAGATTTATTTCAAATTATAGTCGTAGAATTGATCAAAAACGTTACATTTTGTAAAATTACAAAGATTAGTTGGAAATTTCTTTTCAGCGCCATCTCACGGCGAGTAGCAGTTTTAAAATTGTTTATTTTTGTGTTGGCCATCTGGCGGCACTCTCTGGCACTCAAATGACAAACATTTGAATCTGTTAATTATAATCTCTGTAAAAATTGTTTTTATTGCATTTATTATAATGATATCCAAGAACTAGTTTCACTTAATTTATAGTCAAAAGGAGACCTGACAAGCTTCATACATTTTTGGACCAAAATCCAAAGTAGCCGGCCAAAGAAAAGTAGGTATATACCTATGTTACTGCAAAAGCCCGAATATTGGTAAATCCTAGGTTTTACTAGTAAATCTTAGGATTTACCAACATGAGTAGGTAAATGTAAAGTTTGATATAAAATAAGACGATTTTTCGGGCTTTTACCATTAGAGTTTGGCATATGCTAGGTTTTACCAACGACGATTAGTAAATGTTGGTTTTGAAAGTAAAGCAATATTATAATTATCAATAGCTGCAAGTAAGTTACCTAAATCATTTTAAAACATTTTCAAAATGTTTTTTTGTAAAAATAAAACTCAAAACATGATGCCTACGTTAGCTAAGCTTGGTATTATAATTGTCATTTAAAAGTAGTGAAATAATTTGGTTGCACACTGCCCGCCAGTACCTACGATAGTGATAATGAACATTTACCGTGTCTCAGGGGTAAAACCTAAGATTTACCGAAAGAATGCTAATAAAAGTCCGAAATTAAAGTTTATCATAGAACACGTCGGACTTACCACCAAGACTTGGTAAATCTTAGGTTTTACTGGAAAATCTTAGGATTTACCGTAGTTCGAGCTTTTACGGTAACATATACATATTACGATATTACATGACTACCTAAACATTTTTTAATAGGTATCACGTCATTTCTCTAGGTCTGATATCTGAATCACTAAGGTTAAAATGTTCGATCTTAGTGAAAAAAATTAAAGAATTTAAGCGTTAAGATATTAACTAACAGTACATAGTACCTTAATATTTGTAATGTTTTTCAGATACAAATTCTTTTTTAGTTTTGACTGAAATGGTATAGTTTAACCTCAAATATCAGACCTAGAGGAATGACGTCACATTAAAAAATGTTTAGGTATTCATCTACTATCACAATATATGCTTAATTTTCTTTGGCTGCTACTTTACTTTTTGGTCCATTTTGTCAGATGTCCTTTTATTAGGATACCTAAAGAATTAAGTTACAATATTGCATTTGTGAAAGTCGAGATCTTCATGGCGTAGGCTTCAAAGGTAAGAAATGAAAGAATTTGTATAATTTAATAATACACCATTATTTATTTGACAAAAACCGTTTTTAAAACGACACTCATATTGCATAAAGAAAGAGAGGCAAAAAGGTGAATCGTAACATCTTATTATAAGTATAATTGTATGATAATTACTATTAAAATCATGCGTAATAATGGTAAAATTTAGTTTATCTTACTTATACGAGAGCATATTTTTAAACACACGAACACTACATTTAAAAGGCCAAGCGGTGTTGCCACAATATCCTTACAACTAGTAAACTTAATTACTTTTACTAGTAAGTACGAGATTACTACCTATATACTAATTATGATTATGTAACATTATTTTTTAATGTTATTAAAACAGCAACTCATACCTACTGGCCGAAGCAAATTATACAAAAAGAAATCAAAATAAATATAATTACAAATATCAAAATCATTCGCTTTTTTTCTAACTATAATTGACATGAAGCAGGATTCAGTTAAATTAATACGTACACTTATGCACTAAAACTTACTTTGGTATACATTTAGTATTAAACAAATTATAATTTAAGAAAAGTCACGTCTATCTTTGAAATATTTAAGAATAATAATTACGAAGTCTATTCGGGGCTCTTTCGGGAAACAAAGTCATTTCAACCTTGATTTTTATATTCCATTAGAGACTTTACAGCACATTTAACAAAGTTTTTAGTCTCTAACTCCATTCCAATCCATGAATTTGTTTCTCGCATGACCCAACCCCTTCAACTAGCCAATACAATTTATACAATTATTGCTTAAAACCGACTTCTACATGAAGTACCTACTCTAATAAGAGCGTATAATTATTAAATCCACTTAATAATTATTATTATAGTAACTTACAAATACTACTACTATTAAAATATATTTGGTATATAGTAGCGTTACAAATATACAAAGCACATTCGAACTTAGGTATATTCTAGCGTATGATTCGTCAATCCGTGAAGGAGACTGTAAATCCTATAACTACCCTAAAAGGTTTATAACCTTTACGAAAAAATAATAATATTGCTGCACCGATCGATATTATACCGATAAAATAATAATTCCTCATATAAAAAGAAAAAAACTCAAATAAATTTTTGAATGAAAACTAAATATTTTAATTCCAATAAAATTAGTTCCCAGTCTGGTTAACGGGTGTCCACCGAAAGCCATGGGTAAGAAACATAACGTATATTCCGAATTTATATTAAGTTATAAGTAGCTAAGAGATCTTAACCTTGTTCCTTAAAATTTATTCTAACCTCTAGTCTTTGTCAGTAAAGAAATGCCATGAATTTGAGCAAACAAAATGTCATTTAAATTAATTCACGTTTTAAGAAATTAAGGTTGTAGAAAAGTTCTAAAGGTTTAAACCCTAATACTAGATAATATTAAATTAGCATTATAGACTGGCTTTTGCCCCCTTGAGATAAAATGCTATGTACACTGTTCTTAAGTATTAAATAGGTATCTAATATATCTAAGGAAAGAAATAGAGCTTAGCAGTATAAAGGTAAAGATAGGCTGAAATATTCAAGAAAATATTATAGTAAAGATATCTATATTTTTTGACAGATGTCTACAGAATCTACACTATTTCTTAATTATATTTAAGTAAACCATTGTAATAGATGCTTATAACTATTCATTGGTAGTACAATTGGAGGTTTAACTTTAATTCTTAGAATAAAATCTAATCTGTAAGAAAATGTAAACTTGATATTTTGGTATTATAGCTTAGATTAAGAAAAAAAATCGTTTTAAAGTTGACTAGATCAATTTTGGGTTTGCGAAAATTAAGTTTTTTTGGCTGAACTTTATTACTAAAATGGGTGTTTTTATAGTACATGAAAAGGTATGAAAAATAGTACCCGACTAGATGGAAATGCAAAATTCATCGGCTCGTAGCTCATTGATAGATTATCAGCTAAATCTGTGCATTAAATATAGAGTGAAGTTGAGCCAACTGAGATCAGTGATTCTATTGTTTTTTAGAGAATGCGGCCGTCTCATATGAATGAAGGTTGCAAAATATTAAACTACCCAATTGGACAATTATAACATTTTATTAAGCTTAAAACTTTTAACTTTAAAAGACAATAAAATGTTCACCATCTCAAATTCACTCTTACTGTAAATAGTACTTAAAAACTGGTTTGCACCACTTATGCTAGTAACTAATATTTATGAACATGAGTATATACTAACAACTAAAATCCAAATATACAATGTACTTTTAAGAACTGGCACTAAAAAACCTTCGTTGTTATTTACCCACATTTTTAAGCTTTAAAATAGTTAAGTAAGGCATAATAGGACGGTTTATACTTTAAATTAAGGCAGCTAAAGGCACCTAGTTAAACTAGCAAATATTTACACGCTATTGCATTGAAGTGATCATTGCCAAAATGGCGGCACTTAATGCGTCTACTCGTTGCTAGATGGCGTTGATATAAAATATACATTCGTTGAAGCTTCACTTTGGATTAATTCCATTTTTAAAAACTAGAAAAATATTTACAGCTTTTGCGTAGACGTACAAATGTGTTACGTCTACTCGTTGCTAGATGGCGTTGTACCGTTTTCAATAGCATTGGACGTTTGGATTTGCAAGTTCTGCAACGGTATTTTTAGTCCCCGCGGTGCCAGAATAAGTCTAGCGGGCGTCACGAGGACTATAGCGTACTCTCATTTATTCACGCCAAGGATTTTGGCAGCTTCATCTGCGGAGGAGAGTAGTTTGTTGATAGTTTTGTCGGGAATTCCGAGCAGTTTACCGATGAGGTCGCTGTTTTCCGGGTCATTTTCGGCCTCTGAGGAGTATTTGCGCGATGTCATGTCCAGTTTGAGCTTCTTCTCGTATGGGGCGGAGGGAGGAGAGTTGTTGTTGTTGACGTTGCTCGGGATTTCGCTGCCTGAACCATCGTCATCTTGATAGCGGTATCTGTAACGATGAAAGGAATTAGTTGTGATAAACTAGGTTGCTTCATTTTCTATTACATAAGTTTTCATTCACTTTTAGTGATTTAGAGTATAAAATGCTTAGAGCCAACTAGATACACTACTCACCCATTAGCCACAGTTTCTTCCAGCGGTGTGTTAGGCGGAGAAGCCTCCTCATCATCAGTGATTTCTTCCCTATGCTTCTTGCGATGTCGCAGCATGCTATGCTTCAGGGTGAAGCGTCGTCGGCAGAGGTCGCAGGCGAACGGCCTCTCCCCAGAATGAGTTCTCATATGGCGACGGAGGTCTTCCGCTGACCAAAAACGACGCACACAGAATGCGCAAACCACCTGGAGATAAAAGAAATGAATTGTAGTTGAAGATTTTTTTAAGTGGTTGGCAGTTCTTCAGCTATTGAGAGAGAATCAAGGCTAGAGAGTAAGTTAAAATCTTAATTAAGAGAAGTTTCGTAGATGTTTGTATAGATATAGGTAGATAATTATGTTTTCTTCATAACAGCAGTAAAATCTTACCTTTCTATTAGCATGGTCAGGAAACTTCCCCCTCTCATCATCATCAGCGCTTTCACTCCGGTCGCTGGCAGCATCCAAGGCTCCTTTGCTGACCAGCTGCTCATATTCAGTCGTATGTCCCGTCGCCAAGTGAGATAGCGCACCACTCCTTTCTCCGAAAGACGCCTCGCAAAGATGGCACTTGAAGACTAGACCACCTTCATTCGTTTCTTCCACTATTTCAGGGTTAGGGGAGCAAGGTTGAGAGTCGGTTCCATGTCTTGAAGACATGTGTTTCTTCAAGGTTTCAAGAGAAGAGAAGGTACTTGTGGGGCAGGTAACACACTTGAACGGTCTTTCTGGAACTGCTCTGGTGTCGTTCACCGGCTGCGGTTGGGACACAGTATCAGGGATTGGCTCAGCCAGAATAGCTCTGGCGGAACCTCCATGCTTCCTCAAAAGATGACGGTCGCAGTTGGACTTGGTGGTGAAGAGGAGTGGGCAGTGTGGACACTTGAATGGCTTTTGGCCGGTGTGCGTGAGGACGTGGCGACGAAGGGATGAAGACCATGGGAACTTTCGGTGGCAGTATGGACATGATACGCGGTTCGGTGCTAGACTGTAGGCTGACTTCTTCTTGGGTGGTAGAGCCGTGTCTGTTTCCGATCTGGAAAAAAGTTATACATTCATTAAAAAACAATTCTGACTTATGAAATAAGCAGTGCACAACAATGATATTTAAAGAAAGAAAGATATTATAAAAATGTAACTTACTTATTTTCATCACTCCCAGAGTTGTTCCCCTCGCTAGTAGAGGCAACCAGACCTTCTTCATCTTCTTCCTCATCGCTGCGAGTAGGCACCACGGGTACAGGCAGTGGCTCTTGCGTCGGTGACACAGAATTAGTTCCAGACTCAGTCTTATCATTGGTGATTGGTACAGGTTTATTAATCAAGTTTCCAGCGATTTTAAGGTCGAAATCTTTTGTCATTTCCTGTTGGCACGTAGCCATTAGTATTTCAGCCGCCGCACGGCGCGCTGCTGTATGATCTTCCGGCTTCATTTCTTGATCAGGTTCTTCATCTATCACTAAGGCATCTTCTTCATCTTCCTCATTGTCGGCTACTTCATCAGAGTCCCGACGTACTGGCGATCGCTCAGATTGTTGCAGTGGCCTTTCAAGATGTCGAGCCAAAAGGGCGAACTTCATGCGGTCAGCCAGTGAATCAGGCGTTGGGTACGGTGGTGGGGCCCTAGGAGCTGGTCTTCTGACACTCCAGTGCTGAGGATGCTGTTGCTTTACATGGCGTTCCATGTTGGATCGGAGAGTAAACCGTGCAGAACATTGGGAGCAAGAGAACGGTCTTTCAGTTCTGTATCTCCTTTGCTTTTGCTTGGGCATCAAAACGCCGTTTTTTATAACCATCTTCACAGAGTCCGTTTGAGGAATTAGAGTGTTATTCATTGATGGGCGTGGAGATTCAGGGTGTGGCGAAGGTATCGGAGAGATGGTTGGCGGTGGTTTTTGCTCTTCTTCCTCAGGCTCAAGTTTAGGTTGACTTTCCTGATCGTTAGGCACAAGTCTGCCACCAGACATGCTCAATCCCCGAATGATTTCTTTCTGTATGTGCTGTTTTATTTCGGCAAGTTCCTGGGAGTCAGTTGGGTGAGGAAAAAACGAGGGTTGAAGTAAGTATGGGGCGATAGGAAAGGACGGTGGCAAAGGTAAACCAGGGATCCCAGGAACAGTGCCAGCGTACAGTTGTGATAGCTGGGTGGCATAGTAAGCTGGATCAATTTTCGGAAGGGAGTTTTCGAAAAGTCTTTGTGAAGCTAAGAGGAATCTTGTCTTTTCGAAGGCTGAAGCGGCGACGCTCGCTGGGTCAGGTTCGAAGGTTGGACGCGGTGGGGCTTTAGGTTCCTCAGAATCGGTGTCACGTTTCTTCTTACTGAGATCAAGTACATCACAACTATTATTGTCACTTGTGCTCAAGTCTACTGGAGCTTCTTCATCATACGAGTCGTGTTGGATGTCATTGGGCTTGTAAGAGATTTCTGGTGGCCTGAACTCGGGGATTTGCGTCAACTGGCCAATACCCTTCACTTTAATTCGAGGTGGGGGCTGCTCTACGTCTCTTGGCATAGGTAAAGGCAAAGGTGATTCAGGCATTGGTAATGATTTGGCCGTTAAATTAGCGACAGGGTGTCTGTCTGTTATAAAGCTAGGGGCAAAGTGCGTTACCGGTGTATCGCGTCCGGTATTTTCATTTCGTCTGTCCATCTCAGGAGTGTGGAAGGCCAGCGATCTTTTCACCTCATCCCTCGCAAGTTTTGAGTTCACTTCATCATTATTAGGATCTTCAGAAGGATGGTAAATTATGGAACGTTTGACATCTTCTCTCGTGACTTTGGCATGTCTGTTCCTTAAGTGACGCTCACAATTCGCTTTGGTTGTAAAAGCGTAGTTGCACACGGCGCATTCGTACGGCCTGTCCCCGTTATGGGTGCGCATGTGACGTACTAACGCTGCCTTATCTAAAGAAGCATGAGGGCACATGTTGCACTGATAAGGTCCTGGGCCTGTTCCGCTCAAGTGTACTCTATTGTGTCCCTTCAAAGCTCTTAGGTTGGGGAACTTGGCTGGGCATAACCTACAGGGGAATTCTCCACGCAGCTTCATACGTCTAAACTCAGCTGCGAAATTGTCTTGGGTTTCTTCTTGATCTCTGTCCTTGATAATTGTGTCAGGAGGGGTTAGAACTGAACTTTCTAATGCCACTCTTGTGCCAGTGAGCCTCTCTAAAAGGCCGCCAGCTGATGTGACGTTTAATATCGATTGAATATCTGCCAAGTCGCGAGCGGCATCGATGTGTCTTATACCATTGGTTAGATGGCTATCATCGAACTTGGGGGTAAATCTTTCCATAGGCGGAGTCAACGTGCCAGGAATACCGAAGGACCTGTTTCTAAGGTCTAATTTAGCGAAGAAATCCTCCCTGCGATCTCTTTCGGGACTGGGGATCCGAGTGGTAGAGGGGCACGATTTCCTGTGAATGTCAAGAGCTTGTCCGCAAGGGAAGTCTCTGCAGCACATTTCGCATCTGTAACGCTGTTCTGTCACGGACACGTGAGGATTTCTCTCACAGACTCCTCGAGCAATCTCAGGGAACTTTTTACTGGAGAAATCCACGAAGGTTAGATCGTCGAAGCCAGTCTTGGTGTCGTCACTGTGCGCAGTGAATCGATGGATGTCGAAAGCGTTGACCGAGTCGAATCGCTGCCGGCATTTGGGGCACTCGAATCTAGCTGTCCTTTTGTCCATCGGGATTGGTGATGGTGATGTAGACGCAGCTCGTTTGCGCGCTCTTCTTAAATCTTCTTCCTCGCTCCTGTCCGATCGGTTGTCACTGTCGATGCTCGTCGTCCTAGTGACTCTGAGTTCTTGCTTTTCAATTTGAACGCCGTCCATTTCTTCGTCGGCCTCGATTTTAGCTTCACTGATGACCTCCTCTGTTTTGATTTCTGTAACAAAAGAGTACATGTTACAATTGATTACGGATTGTATGTTTGAATAACGCGGGGCGCTTTCTTACAATTCCAAGAAAAGTCGACAATAGATGACTCAGGCAATTCACTTGTACGAGGTCGCTATATTAGAATAATAATAATCAGATATCATCGGTGGAATCGATTCTAGTCACAATTTGCTAATAGGTTTTTTAACGTATTAAATAATTACGTGTTTGTTTGTAGCTACTCGATACAAGATGGCGTTGTTTTTGTTTTGCAGTTATCTATGCGCAAATAAGTGTTTTCGTTCCGATCCAATAATAAAACATAGTTTAAATCTCTGAAATAGCGAATCATCGAAGTAAATTAAAACCTAAAAAGCTTTCGGCATCTTTTGTTTTACGAAATCAACTTTAATACTAGAACATTGTGAAACAAAATCGAACAATAGTATCCATCCCTAAAATTCTCAAACCACAACAAAGTTCTCGACGGATGAATCACACTATCTTTTGTTTTAAAACGAATTGTAACTTGGAAGTAAAAACCACTCTAAATTATTCTTCATAAAGACTATTTTCCCTTGATACCATTCCAGTACGCCTCGCTGAGGCTATAGGGCACAAAAATCAATAAGACTGACACCTAGTAGGCTATAGCTAGGATTATGTATGGTTGGCAAGCGACTGAGTCACGTAAACGCTATCAGATCGTTGTTTTGTGAAAAGTAGCGATTGTGAGATACTTTGAGGACGTGCTATGAATAAATGCATATATTCCACGGGTAATTCCATAAGCTTCACGCTCGATTTTGTTATGGGGTTCACAAAAATTTGACAGCACCAAAAAAGATTTAGTCGAAAACCGAATTCTAGCACCCGACTAAGATTTTATGGAAACAGTTACAGGTGAAGCTATTTTAAAAGCTTGTTGATAGAGTAGTAAGCAATATAAAGGAGACCCTCCAATATCTAAGACAACTGAATATTGAACCGCACTATTTATTGAAACTAATAGCGCTTATAGACCTAGCAGCCGAATTGCGTATCACATTCTTAATTTCAATAACTTTCATTTTGACAATACAACAATTTTTATTGCGTAGTACATAGTTGTGGAGAAGTCTGATTGTTAATACCTACATACGTTGCTACGGAAACTGTTGACCTGTCAAAATCAAAGCCATAGCGATAACGTCATTTTGCGCAATAAGGATGCCGATACGATTTCCATAGGGTAAATGAATACGAATCAAAAAGAATAAAAGCAGTATTAAGCTATAACTGAACATGGACATAATGCTACTCCGTAAAAAGGAGTCAATGCTATTGATTTAGTTATTTATTGTGTTAAATCAAAAGCTCCTTTACTCATTGTTTTTTTATATACCTTTTCTTCTGACAATTTTTTTCGGGTCCCATAACAGTACCCTGCGGCATGCCAAACTCTTATGCGTCGTAATGTAAATCTCAAGGGACCTAGGGCACAGATCACCTTACTGTTACTACGTATGCGTAGCAGAGTTCCAAAAACACCTAAAACTTTTATTTCATTCACTCCAAGATTTCCACAAAAGATATAAAGATTAGAATAAGGCTATCAGATGTTTCAGTGAAATAGTAGCATTTGTAGCATATTTAATGAACGTGCGGTGAATAATTTCATATATTTGGCTGGTAAAACACAGATTATCTTGAGATTAGTTTGCGCCAATGTGCGTTTGAATTCGGTGATGTTCTACATTGGAAATTTCTTATCTATAATCTAGAGAAGTGATAGACGATGAATCAAGTTATAAGAAATATAGACTGCCGATTAAAACAATATTTAGCGATATTTCTGGTCAAAGTAAAGCCATAGTTCTAACGCTCTATACAAAGGTACTCTGTGGGCAATATTATAGTGAACCATGTTAGACATTCTGATTATCGTTATGATTCTTGAGGTAGGTTAGTCACAAAGTATTTTATTCCCTACTTGATTTAAAAGAAAACACGCTGAATCATCGGCTTACGAACACTATCACCAAGTCTACTCACAGTTGTCTTTGAACTGAGTAGTAGATAAACGGTTTCTTCTATGGATAAATCGCGATAAATAATCTATGGAATGCATTCAGATTAAAAAAATAATTCCAATTTCTATGAAACACTAAATGAACACTGGCAGACAAAAAGATACACTGCGAAAGATATTGGAATCACCTGACAGACTATAAACGCAAACGCAACTTAAATTTTTGACGTATCAGGTAAAAAGTTCGTCAATGAATATTTATCCAAAACGCATAGAAGTAATAAGTACTAAAGTCCTTGCCAAAACGAGGTACATGACGACAGTGTACCGCCTCATATTAATTCCCGAGCAGGACAATGTATCTGACTCATAAGTACGTCATTAACCTACATACGAGATTAGTAATCAATGCACCATATTATTTTACTAATTATGGTGTTGAATTTTATAATTCAAAGTGAGGAGAAGTATGTTTTCAAATGCGAATTGTGCATCGTTGTCATCTGCGTAAGCAATCCTGCAATCCTATGGCCTCCCAAACGTAAAGTATGTATTGCTTGTAGAATTATTTCTTCTATCCATGGCCGTCGTCACTTGCATTAATGATGTATTTTCGTTTTAAATACAATGAAAATACTTCTTTCTAGTCGGCACGAGCTATACGAGAATAGCTTATGCCATGGTGAACAGATTAGCCAGTCAATAAGGTTAGTAGCGGGCTGACTGCCCAGTGCGCGCTGGACGTAGCCCGTGGAGGCTTTTTTAATGCACAATTTAAATAAAAATAAGCTATACGAATTGTTTTTTTTCTGTAAATATCGATGTAATTGAAACACAAAAAAAATAACGAATGAACCTTAGGATTCCAGCAATCATTGCAGTAGAGTTGATTACTGACTGCTACAGCCTATGGACTTAAACATTTTTTTTGTCGTTCTCTAAGAGACTCATGGGGTGCATGAAAAGAGCCTCCACGAGTGACGATACATAAGGATGTCCGGCGCACTCTGGGCAGTTAGCCCCGCTACTAACCTTGCTGACTGGCTAATCTTTTCACCACGGCATGAGCTATTCTCGTATAGCTCGTGCCGACACGATAGAAGAAGAAGAGACTCATGGGAAGAAATATCTTAAAAGGGTTTTCATCAAAGACCAGACAATATACAAATCTAAATGGGCACAAATCCAATCGACGCAAAACAAAACACTGACAAATGATATACTCGTAGGTATTAAAATTTGACACCTTCCTCGAAGTTTCACGTGAATTCGCTTCAATTACATTCAATATCACATATATTTAGATAAACACATCCGGTATGAGACTCGAATTACGCTGAAATAAAGTTGGATGCATTGGCACGTTATAAAATGAAAAGAACTGAAAAATTTACAGAAAAGTCTTGACGTATCTACGTTATGATTTCGGAGAGTTTACACTCCGTGAAGGCAAATTTCGTTTCAAATGCCCGAGATTTCCGGGGGATTCCGGGGGAGGGAGGTCTGTACCCCAAAACAACCCCCTGGCTACGCCCATGAGATTACCCCCTAGGGAGACAGAGCACTCCCGCCAAGCGGAAGGTAGGGTGGGCGTTTCAGGCATTATCTGCGAAAAAGTATCTTATTATGTTAATATCGTCGGCCACTAGTGAAAATCTCAATATTGCCAAAAGCAAAATTTTACAGGAGACTAAAAACCGTTACCTGAGAATTTTTTAAGAAATTTCAGTGTTTTTGTTTATTATAAATGATCCATACCAACTGAATCATGTAGTTACTATTTGAACATGAATTCTCGAAAGTTTTTTTTTGTAATTACTACTTGAACATGAATTCTCGAAAGATTTTTTTTCCTAAGTAATTCGCATTAAATTTTGTCGAATCGGGGTGAACAGGTGCATTCTTCATAATCAACTTCTTTATTTCCATTCAAATTGATCTCGGGTCTAAAATATGGGTTGGCTAAATACAACGTGTTACATAGTTCCCCTTAAAGAAGAAAATGTTAATCAAGTAGTCTTTTATGTTTGTTGTCATTTACCTCTCAGTGAAAATTAGGTAAGAATGTAAATAACTTTCTGGGTAGTCTACTCTTTACTTTTATGTAGCGTTTCAGTGATGATTTTATTTTATGGTTTACCCAAAAAATTTATTTGAGTCCTTCTTTTATTTTAAAGTATTGCCAATAGACTCTTTACAAGGGACCTTTTAATCCCCTTTCGGCTTTAGGGGTATTTTTGTAACACGTTGTATACTCTTAAAACGTGTTTGACCAAATTTACTATTTACGAGGTTTTCACTGGTCGCCGACGATTAGTCTTGTGCCTGCTCGGTCATTTTTAAGATCGCTCCGTACTAGTTCATTTCGGACAGTGAACTAGTTCGTTCTATTAGTTCTAATAGCTCTATTCGGTCTTTTATTCTATATGCTAAAATAGACACTACGGCATTGAAATAACTCTCATCTCATCTCATTCTTGCGAATTCGGTCGGCCGGGTTCGGGTAGCATCATCATTCGTCGGCTATTCTCTCTCGTTCTCATTCATTCGCAGACATCGAATGAATTCGTATGACGTATCTGTCAATCAGTGACTATTTCATTTCTCGTTCGCACACGGTTTACAATGTACGAGTTCGAAAAGAGCTATTTGATCTATTAGACCGATTACAAGTCAGCGTTCGGAAACATTTTTTCTAGTACAGTGCGAAGATACGGCTCCTATTCGTTCATCGTTCACGAACTACACAAGACTACCGACGATAGATTTGTACAATTTAGCTGAAAGTTACCATGTATGTTTCATTCTTCAGGTCCTACCTGGTTCTAGATAATCATCTCTAAATCGTATAAACTAAAGTCGCTTTTCACGTCTGTCTGTCCGTTTACTTCTTCTAAACTAGTCAGTGGATTTTGATGCGGTTGTCATTGTAATTTAGGTAATTTCTTCAGGAAGCTTTTAAGGTAAAAACCCCAACGACGACGGGCCTGGTCGCTAATTGTTATAATTTTATACTGAAGATACGGTGCTAAACACGGAAGCTGTTTGGTTAATACAAGAAACTGAAATATATTTTGAAGTTTTAAAATATATGGTTTTTATTAAAATTGTCAATCATCTTTTTTTTGTTTTTACCTATTTCGATGCTTTTCTTTTAAACCCAAAGGTTGTAGAGAATGTTTTATGGCATTAAGCCTGCCTATGTACCACTATAGTGTATAGAAGTATAAAATATCTATTTATATAAATAAAAAGAAAAGTCCTGTCTGACTGATTGACTGACTCATCAACGCCCCGGTCCCCCCTTGGACCTAGAAAGCTGAAATTTTGCACAGAGGTTCCCTTTATAATGTAGACAAGTAAAAAGGAAGGATTTTTTGAAATTCAACGCCTAAGGTAGTTAAATAGGTGATGAAAGTTTGTATGGAAAATCGTCACTTAACGGGTTCAAAATTTCATGCAAGCGAAGCTGCGGGCAAAAGCTAGTATATAAATAAATAAAAGAATGCTTCCTTAATGGTCACAATAGGCATTACCCCACTTTAAAACGGGCTCTTTAACCAGCATCATGAACTCCCACCATATTTACAAAATAATCTTTTGACATTGTAACTCTTATAAATTAGCAAGCTTTTGATGATCCAACATGAGCAAGCAAATGTATCGTGTCGGGTTTTCTTAGCAATAATCATTTCACGCAATCTTGTCTGTAACTTGATGCGTGCGCGCATTGTTGGACGTTATCACACCGTAGTGTAAAAATAATATAATTATGATGTTTGGTGTTTGATTATGATCTTCGTGCTCTGTCATTGTAGGGAAGTTTTTTCTTTGCCTTGAAACATTTTTTTTTGTCCTGCGTTTGGCCGTCATCTCGCCTGATGTTAAGCGATGATGCGGTCTACAATGGAGCACGCTTGCACAGAAGTAACCGATTCACTCGTGACTTGAAGACACCCAGATTGTAGCTGTCGGGGAACACCCACTCGGGCAGCGCATTCGACTGTTTGGCGGTTTTCACAATGAAAGTGGAATCAAAGCGCTTCGTTCGGGTTTTTGGTATATTAACCATGAGCCGAGGTTTTATTGATGCTTAGGTGAAGACAGATAATTTGGAGGTCCAAATCTAAGATTATAGAGGATTTTCATGGAGTCAAGAGAAATAGCGTGCATCATGTACAGACACGAGCATGTGTCTGTTGGGACTGGTCAGCTCGTAACTGCTATGGTAATTGTTTTAAAATGTTAATTTTCTTATTGCTTTTTATGTTGTTTTTCTCATATACAATACAAAAATCTACATTACTCTAATAATAAAATTGTTTTAATTTTTTTATTATTGCAGTAATGTATTGTAAAACTTTTTTTAAAGAATTTCCCTTTTTGTTTCTTTCCTTCTCTTCTTTATAATACCTACTACTTGGCACAGTGCACCTAGTTTTGACCGTTCGAAAGAAACTGTATACTCTGGTCTAAATAAAAAAATGACCGCCTTTGAATATTAGAAGTTTTCAAATGTATACAGCATGACTGGTTAGCCGCCGGTCACGATCCACCGAGCTCTCCCGTCGTCTCTTCAGACTCCGCAGTCACACCGATAATTAGTCATCAAGCTGTCTCCCCCCCCAAGGCCCCGCCAGCAACGCCCTAAGCCGAGGTCAGAGTCCCACTAGGGGTCGCCCTTACTGCTGTTGTTGCAGGTAGCCATGATGTTAGTGTAGTACAAGTAGTTGGCTTAGGTTAAGTATTTTACTTCCCCCCCCATAGGCTGGAGACCCTTCAGGTCTCGCCAAAAACTGCCCAGTTACGTAAAAACGGTCCCTTAGGACCACTTACAGAAGTAAATTAGAAAAAAAAAACTGGTTATTCGCTTTACATCCGAAAACCATGAACTCTGCCCATAGACCACAGATGAACCACATTCAAAAACAATTACATCTATTACACACCGCCGTAACGGTGTGACAGCAGCCATATTTTACGCAACATGTACGAGGAAAACAAAAGTGAAGTTTTAGTCGCTAATGTCGAAATTGAAAACGTATTTATTCTCGGAAACACTCTGAAATGCGCCAAATGCACGCTTTAGGCAACACGCGTTCATCGAACCAGTTGTAACGATGATTTATTGTCAATATACGTATGTAGCGCAGTAACAGGGAAGATTGACGTATTATAGTCATATAAGGTAGGTTTTTAGTGAGCTGTGGTCAGGAAAAAGCTGCATTTATAAATTCAAATTCGGATGGTCATGAAATACAATGCAGCTGGGCTAATTAATGCACAGAGCGGTATAATTATGTCGCGCTGCGCATTTTAGGTTTGCCGGTGGATTTTGCTGCGATCTACGAGGTTAAGCAACGTCGTCGCGGTCATCAGGGGCGGATTTGATACGTTGGCTGCCCTAGGCCTATGAAATATTGCCGCCCCTTACTCGCTGTAAATCACGAAAAATTAAATGAACTATAGGAATTAAATTAAAATAAAAAACAACGAAAGTCAGTAAATGACAAAATTATCTCAATCAGTGTTTCAAATACTGACATTTTTGAGTTTTTACATTTGAGTTGAGTTTATTGAGTTTGGAGTTGGCGGATAGGATCACAGAAGGAGCGACTACTAAAAAACAAACCCACCAAATTTTGCCGCCCTAGGCCCGGGCCTACCTGGCCTTTAGGGAAATCCGCCCCTGGCGGTCATGCTTTGGATAGAAAAACGTTCTTCTTGATTTAAGATCTCGTTGTTTTAATTGATCGCTCCTGCCACCCAACACAATCGTGAAAACACATTAGCGCCTTCGGGGCTATTAATAACGAATGCTTCATTAAGCCCAAGCACTAAGTTTCGCGCTCTATTAGCTTTGGTAGTTGCTTTGTGCACTTAATCCAACTTAAGAGTCTGATTTCCGATTTTAAATTAAGGAATATTCCGATCTGTCCCCCTGATCTGTCCCCTCGTAGGTAACAGGGGAACAGATCGAAACTTTTTATTTCTATTTGTCTCCCTAAAGAACAGCAGGGGACAGACCAGAAATAATTCGTTCGATCTGTCCGTTCGTCTTGGTGACAGGGAAACAGATTGATTTTTTTATTCCTGATTGTCCCCCCGAAGGGGACAGGTCAGGGGGACAGATCGGAATATTCCGATTTTAGTATTCTATCTTAACACGTTCAGTGCCGGGTGCCCCCTCTAATCGCATTCGTAATGCCGGGTGCCCTCGTGGAGGGCTCATTTCAAATGTAGGTTTTTCTTGGAAAATACGCCGTCATGAAACAAGCAACAGGACCTGAAAACACTATTTTACTATGTAGCAGCATGTTTTATGACACAGTTTTAAACCTAATGCCATAACCCTCCTCGAGGGTTCACTCTTAGCGCAAACGTAATGCCTAGAACCCTCCTGGAAGGTCCACTATTAATATTTACGGCAGTATGGCATATGAGCTCTATGAAAAGTGAGGTGAACTCGAATGTGTTAAGCGAAAACCAAATTCTCCGTTGGCCACCGGATAACCAAAGAGAATTAAAAATTAATATTCAACGTTTAGTAACACGTGTAAGGGAACATCAAAATAGTACAATCACGGAATAAACACCATCCGAATTCAACGTACAGTCGAGTTCAATAACTTCATATACGGAGAAAAGGTGTGACATAGAAGCACTGGCGCACCGTGACTTCCTCCTTCCCGCTTATTCGGAATTTAAATCGACCTATCGCCATCCCGAAGTGTCCCGAAGTGAGCCGAAGTTGCACGACAATAACTCTTATTGTCTGCATAATAAGATGGTTGTCTTTCTAACGGTGGGCGGCGCATATTATAAGCTATTTGATTGATATGTCGGGGACGTCGCACAGTACCGCTGCTTTCTTCAACACTCCAATGAGCCTCAACGGTACTGAATTACACCATGTAGTATCTCCAAGCCGTCACTTATGGTGTCGCCATCGGCAATTACCTGACCATACGGGTTTGCGTTTGCAACTGTTGTTTTGCTGGGAAATAAGAGTATTTTGCACGGTATTGTGGTCTAGTTAGGCTTTCGTGACGGTAAAGTTAAGTTTGTCTGTGACAACTGAGACTGCTATTGTCTAGAAATTGATAATGTGGTGTGCGGACGTTCATTTTGTTCGTTTGTCAGCGTTGTACTCGTTTCGATCTCGGGGGAAACTTAATTATGGGTTTATCATACGACATTTTCGTTAAGATACTTTCTATTTGGCAAACCCATTTGTAAACGAAAATTAAGTAGTCAAGATGGTGCTGTACAAGTTTTATAACGCTGACACACTTGTAATTGTGGTATAAGCGTAAGTATCATAATTAAAATGTTATATCTCTAGCTAAAGCAAAAAGCTTTTATGATATTTTCAGACAACTAAAGCTGATATGGTAGAATGTACTAGTTTTTCGACCATAATTTCTTTATACCGCGTTTAACAAATTTTTGGAGTATCCCATCAGGTTTTTACAATTTTTTACTAATTCTGCCTTTTTGTTTTGCAAGGATTTAAGATTTGATCCCTCAGTTCAGATGCATATCAATTGTTTAATGCCAATAACACCATTAATTTACTATCTACATTCATTGCAATATTATTTCTGATTCCAGCTTGTACAACAAGCTAACAAAAAATTCCACATTCATGAATAAACAAGAATATAACACGAATAAAATCAACAAAACAACTTTTGTAGCTCATCATCACGCCGCGACCGTACCTCTTTATGGTTTTAACATGGCGTCGTCATTAATGCAAGTCAGGAGTGTGCCTTCCGCAGTAACGGTGCAGTTATGATGCCATGGTGATGTCTGCCTTCAATATTTTATAGGACGTTTTAGTTCTGTTGGTTACTGGGACGTTTGAAAGGTCTAAGCTTTGGATAGATTTTTGTCTGTTTTGGGAACAATTTTTATTGATTGTGAAGAAAATTATGTTCTAAAGATATTTCACTTTCTTTGGGTACAAACGCCAGCACACCGAGCTACCCGAAACTGTCAAATTTTCCCAATCAACCTTGAACGTAACGTTTTTGCGATAAAAATTAAAAATAAATTTGACAGATTGTAGTGTGTAGCTTTATATGCTGGCGTCTGTACTAAGGATTCACGGGCTATTTATATCATAACGGAGTTTTCCAAGAATGTGTGTATCGACTTTATGGAGCCATCATCTAGCTACACTTACATTAAAACCCGGCGCCAAGCAGGGGGGCCTACTCCCTAAGTCCGTCAACGAAGTTAGTTGCCCGTCCGAAAGTAACCCGAAACGTAGGAGTGAACAAAACAAGTGTCAAGTTCAACTTTTCGGACGGGCAAAAACACATCGGTAGTAGGGACAAATGTCAAATCGTGTTGTCATTCATTCTTAGTTCGGGCCCCGAAATAATCGTAGGTATGTCCGTAGGTGATAGGGAGTAGGAAACGCTCGTAACTAAGGCCGAAATCACGGACTTCGTGGTTAGGGAGTAGACCCCCAGTTTACTGTGTTCTGTCGTGTGTTTGTGAGAGCCAGAGGGGTATAGATGAATCCCTCTATATCTTTGCTACTTGGATTTGTGTGCTCCATCCTTGTCTACGCTACACACGTCCAACAAGATTCAATTTAATTTTTTCAAAAAAGAAGACTATTTCCAATATGATTGCTACCTAAATACGGCTTTGGTACGCTGTTTTCGTAAGGGAAAATTGCATTTAGCACATAATATCTCCATATTATGCAATGTGCTTGTTTTCATATCAAAGGAAGTCGTGATTTAATTACTTAGCGTTGTTATTAGAACGAAGCAAGGTATCATGTTCATCATTAATGTGTTTATTGATTTCTAGTGTTCCAGCTAACGTGTGTTTTTTCTCAGAAAATAGAAATATTCGGCGTTCACGGAATTTTATGAATGAAATATGTTGATGTTAACAAAACATGATTCGTGTTACAGGGAGTTTCTTGTTACAATGCCTACTTGAGGAGGTATACGACATTTTGTTGAAGATTAGAAGGTGATCCAATTATCAGTGTACGTAACAAATATCGTTGCGCTTTTTTTTGTTTGGGTAGAGGAATTGTCGCTTGAAATGGAATTAGATATAGCAACTTTATGTTACTGTAATATTATATATTTTTGGAATTGGATTTTTAATTAACTAATTAGGTACTGTAGTACTGATTGCCTCTTCGGTCTAGTGGTCGCAAGCGCGAGTGCTGCGCGTGAGGTCCTGGGGGCTTACTATGACCTCTTAAAGCAGGACAGAAGTTGCCTGGAAGTTGAACTGCCCTGCTTTTTTGTACCATGACATCGTTAGAGCAGGCCTGCGGCAGGCCTGCTACGTTGACGTTTACGAAATCCGTTCACCTTTTATTTTGTATAGACTTTTCGTACCATGAACAAGCATTACCGTTCAACTTGGTTCAATAGTCGTTCACCTTTAGTACTGTCATGGTGCGATTTTGAACAGAAGTTGACTGGCTGGCATTTGAACGTTTTCATAAGAGGTCATAGTAAGCCCCCTGGGTTCAATCCCCAGGTCTGGCAAATTTTTATTGAGTTGGATGTTGTAATTTTTCAGTAGAATCCCGGAGTCTGGATTTGTTCCCGATTGATGGCAATAGGCTCGTCCCCTATTACATGGGACTTAAACAACGGCTAAATGAGGGTGTACTATTACACCTCTGCCCAATCCTTCAGGGAAACGTTTAAAAAAAAAAAAAAA
This sequence comes from Amphipyra tragopoginis, assembly GCA_905220435.1. Classification (NCBI taxonomy): domain Eukaryota; kingdom Metazoa; phylum Arthropoda; class Insecta; order Lepidoptera; family Noctuidae; genus Amphipyra; species Amphipyra tragopoginis. The sequence continues at coordinate 13,464,001 of HG992011.1, forward strand.
AAAAAATGCAGGCGTGATGTTATGTTTGTTAATTAGGTACTGTTGCGTAAAAATATCGGGATTTTCTAACAAATGACGTCATATCTAAGTTCTATGTAGGTACAATGTACATGCACATTCAGTACTTACTCTATTACTAACCACTTAATCTTGAGAGCACTTAAGATTAAGACAACGCAAACAGGCAACAAAGATCCCATTGTACCTAAAATCTGACGTCATCCAAATGAAATCTCGATACGAAATCGATCAATCGCACGCCCAAAAATGGTTTCCACTCGATCGCTCGCTTTCTCTGAACGGAAAAGCGTCCCAATTAGGCGCATGCGCGAGTCGCGGGGAGGGGGGAATACTGGGCAGTAGAGATGTGAATAATTGAATGTTAATTCGTTTAGGGCCCGAGAGATGGCAGGACCGACGACCCGTTGATCGTGAGTTGATTATCAAGTGATGCCACATATTTCTCGTCGAGTGCTTTGACACTGAGTAAGTTTAGGCGCTTTATGGCTTGATTGATGTGTGGATACACGTTTATTTAAGTATTGTAACGATTGTAGTACCTATTTAATTTATTCAAAATTGTAATTTAAAGATTTGTGCAGGAGCACTTTCTTACGGAGAATTTTGATTTGAAAAATAGTAGATTGGCATTATAATAAGTGAAAAATAAAAATCTAAGATGGCCTGTCATTCTGAATTTCTGAATCTTAGTAAAATAATATATATTATCTACGTTCGGAATAAATTTGCATTAGGAATACCACCCCGTCGAAAGTCCCGGAATAACAAAAGACATTTGAAAATAAATAAAAAAAAAAATGTGTTCTGACCTGAATACAAATTGATGTAACATTATTAAGTAAGGAAAAATTTTAGCGTCATTATTTTAGCACGTGAACGTGCATTGCTGAACTTAGGCTTCTGGGGCACTCCGTAATGACCGGTCCTAGGATATTGCTATAATCACCACTCTTAGCTAACAGCATCACAGTATTACAGACGGAAAGTACGCTCTATGCTTACTTATTACGAATTAATCCGATCATAAAATAACAAATGTATTACGTCTAGAATACTCTTTGCATACACGTGTTAGCTTATTGATTTAATTAAGACAAATATACAGATGTTCGATTGACGTAAACGTTCAAGATTTGTTTAAAATCATGACATGCATTTTGCGAATAAAGAAAAAAGAAACAACCATTTGTTTAGCTTCTTCTCGGACAGTCAAAGCCAATTAAAAAGTAGAATACAGAAGTCTATGGTCAGAGAAAGTGTGTAAGTCTATGGGTCTCCTATTTGAGCTAGCAGTGACAAATTATAATTATCTGTACGTGTATTATTTTAGAACAATGCATTATTATTATTCTTCTTCTGAGTCTTCATCACACTATTGGGGCGCTCTTTGGGGCTCTGTTTAATTTATCAGCCAGTGGCTTCTATCAATACCTTATACGGAACTTAATTGGCTATAGGCCAGTTTGTGTCTTGTATCGATGCGAGCTACACCTATTGTAGAGAATATAATTTTTCAAAGCATCGAAGCAAGTAGGTCCTTTGCAATGAGCCACTCAAAACATTGACCAAAACTTGTAACAGTCCTTTAAGAGTCATTATTTGCGGTTTTTGTATACGGCAAACAGCAATTAGGGCCGGAAGACGACGCAAATGGGTTATCAGATAAAGTACCGTTAGTGCTACACCTTTGGCTGACGTCCTAATCGGTCAGAGGACATTGAGAGCACCTAAACGTTTTAGCGAGACATTAACTGATGATAAATACCTATTTGCATTTGGTACTGATAAACGTAGCTGGAAATGCGAATTTTGTATTGCTTTTGCGAATAAAATTAGTTTTTCATAGTAAATGAATGTTCTTATTCTAAATTTTTGTTTTTAATTGAGGTTTTTTTCTTCGTTTAGTTACGTTTTGACACGTGTAAATGTACCGAGAATTGAGTACTTAATGTGAAAAATGTGTCATGCATGCTCTATTATATTGATTCACTTTTCCTTTTAAGATGATAGTCATGATTACTACGGAAAAAGGAAGTAGATTATAAATCTAATCTAAAGAGGACTTTGAAGTTTCCTAACACCGCTAAATAAGCATTTGTGTGATGTTAGTCATCTGTAGTTTCGTTAAAAGTATTTATCTTACTAAAAAGTAATTTTCGTGTTCTACTTTTTTATCTAGGCCTTGATTTGAGTAAACTTGGAAAGCCTTAAGTTAAGGAAAAGCACTGAAGAAAAATATTAGACAAAGAAATCGATATTTTATATTATGTTTACGATGAAAAATTCAGTAGTGACAGTGAAGAAATACGTTTTAGTATAATAATAACGAAACTTGCGATTCAAGAATTTGAAGCTCCATTTTGGATTTCACTGAATCTTTTGGTTTAAGGTACCGTTGTTCGCATGAATGGCCTTAAGATGTTTGTTGATACAAGTGTGTGTCACACAAAAGGATGTTAGGATCTTCTCGAGATTGCCGCTTCGGCTGAGCAAACCGAATTCCGTGTCCGATTGTCTTAATGAGTCTCTCTAATGAGATATTTTGTGTCATGTTTGGTTTACGAAACCTCGCCTTGGTTTTGTTAAATCTTATTGTTTGAACAGTGGGTCTTAAGAGGCTTTATAATACCGCGTAGTTAGGAATTTAAAGACGTCTAAACTGTAGATTTGATCGATTTGTAATTCGTGTATCTGATTAAATGATATCGGTTGAGGATCGCGTTGGTTTGCTGATTTGAAATTTAAATATTTAAATCAGTTAGTATTTTATGATTTATTCGTATACGTGTACACATATGAAAAGTGATAACAAAACAAAATGTGACACCGCATATGAACTATGAACACAAGTTTATCACAGAAAAATAATATTTCAAATGGAAGAAAATTAATTGCATGAAACGCAGAATTTTCTAGTAACGTGTCCTCTAAGTGCTGTAAATGTTATTTGAAATAACAATTGTAGATACACACCTGTGATGGCACGCCGCAGATAAGAAGAATACATCGAGTTTAATTACTTCTATTTGAAGTATCAATAAAATTGACAATAAAAATTTGCTTGCAATCCTCGGCTATTTTACATAACTATAATGAAGAATCCGGGCGATACGTCGCTGAATACCGGATGCCAAGTCGTAAACATTATCAGCTGTTCTAAAACGTTGTAATAAAATATGAGGGTAGTCGTATAAATGCTCGGGTGTCGGACACCGCGCGTGCGCGCCATCAGTCGTCATGTTGCTGTCATTGAGCATATAAGCATCTTATTGCACCGGAGATGCGATGAATGGAAGGTCTTAATCTTAATTGGCGGTAAAATGTTTTGAATCGGTGTGACGAGGACTTTGTATGATAAATGCTGACATAATAAATGACTACTTATTCATAATTTATGAACTTTTACGCAATAAACAGGTAAACACTACTTACGTTGCGAAGATGGCGGTTCGGCCGCGGGAGGCGCGGGTGCGTTGGCAGCACCCTGCATGGCCCGCGACGGTCGACCGCGCCTGCGCCTATAATATGAAAAATGAATTAAGTACCTACATAATTTTTTAATTGCCAAAATTTCACGAGCCTCTTACACAAGTGAAGATACAACGCATTAGACAGAAAAGTATGGAAAAAGACAGAGTTGTTACTGCACTTTTCGATCTCGATGTTAAACAAAAGAAAGTTTAAAAAAAAATCCTCTAATCCGCTAGAGAATAAACAGTAATGATGTGCTAGGTACACACTGTTTAACAGTGTTAATTAATTTAATAATAGTTTTAGAAACATGTCTTTAAATGTAATTTCAGGATTTGTCCGCGAAAAAATTAATGGTGGTTAACGTATTTCAAAGCAGGTGTTAAATTGTTAAAACGGATTATTGCGTTCCATTTTAGTTTCTTTTTATGTTATTAACACTTCCAAGTTTACAGTATTCTTAATAATGTGTAGCACCCGTATGTGTAATGTTTTAATTATATGTTTAAAGCGGTTTTATCAGGCGCTCGTGTGGTCTTCTTAATAGCTTTTTTATGCTTCTGACTTTTTGATAAATAAATGTTAAAACAGAATAAAATTGAGAATTTTTACAATCAGCATAATACCTACCACCTTTTTGCATTTCTGGATAACAATATTATCTAAAAGTAACCTACAATTACAGCAATACATTTTTGACATTTAATTATCATCTTGTAACTTTAAATTAGAATATTTTTGTAGAATCATACCAGGAGGCATTTTATCCACCCCAAAGGAAAAAGGCGTAATGTAATAACTAGATATTTGTTCAAGTCAGAAACCTTTATCTAAACCCGTTATTATAAGTAAAACCTTAGGTAAAATTCGATAAAACAGGCTTAAAAGTGACAAAGAATTGAGTCATTCGCTATCAGTGGCTTCCTGCGGCACTTGACGCTAATCATTGATCGACGAGAAATGAGGGTACCTAATCTACGTACACCTATCTGTTGGGTAGGGCCACCAGATCTAAGAAGTGGGTTGAGACAGTCCTGTTCTGAGTATAAGCATGTCGACAGCATCAATAAATTGCAAATCTAATTAGTCCGCCAGTTAGAGTTTTGAAAAATAATGGACACGTGTTTTTTCTTTTGTTATGAATATTTGGAAAGATAAAACGGATCAAAACCCGAGAGTAGGGGCTTGTGACGTCAGAAGCAAGTAAAAATTGTACTTGATGGGACGTTTTGCCAATTTTAAAAGTGTCGTATCTTCGTCAATTTTGGTTTACGTAACAAAAGAAAAAATACTGGTCAAATAAATTTTGATAATCTAACTGACGGACTAATTAGATTTTTTCAGTCAAATACCCTATTATAGAGGGATAGGAGAGGATTAAAAAAAAAAAAACTGTATAGTTGTAGGTGTATTCATGGATCTAGCCAAAGCGTCTAGATTAGGTAATTTTTTTTATGCAATCTGTCGTCGCCTTAGCGACTCTTTTAATACGTTTTCGTCAAGAATTCAATAAAAGAAAAATACTTATTATAAAAAATATCATTTGTGTTGATTTAGATGTTTTTCTAAAGGCACACTTACTCTTTATTATGCTAATAGTCATAGATATTCTTATTGTAAGCTGTACAGGTTTATTATGTTATTTTTTTGTGCTACGATAAAAATGATACGATAATTAATCTGGGGCACAATTATTCACCGATAATGCTTTACGAATCATCTGGAAAAGCCTAAAAGATAAAGCCGAGACTATTTACAATCAATTGGTTTATCTAAATAATTTTAATGAAAACCAACCTACAAAGATAAAGATACCAAATTATGTAGATTGAGAATCTATCTTAAAATGTTAATATTGGTACTGTATCTATAAATTCGAAAAAATCATTATTATAATTCACAGACAGGATCAAAAGGTCTCGGAACCTCATCGGAAAATAATAATATAATAATTTAAATAATGTCCTTTATTTTTTCTCGCAATCGTAGCCACATTATCCAGACAGCTGGTCAGTAGCTCAGTGCGCCTGCGCGTCTCGCCATTTATTATAATCCAGACAGTGTATGCAAATAACCCCATCGGCTGGTAGGCTACTAATGCCACTGCATGCGATTGTCTCAATTGAAGTAATGTTCAGAGTAAGAATGGGACAAAAGACTTCAAAAAACAAATCATTAACAGGGAAAAATACTACTCTGAGATAAAATCTAGCTACAATATAGGTTTGCAACTGGATAAAGCTCGTCCATCACGTCTTCACATAAAAAAATTACAACTAATTTTTGAAAGTTTTTTATTAAATTCCATAGTTGTTGCAAATCATGAGCCAATTTGCTAAACGGAACCGTATAATGCAGTGTATAAATTAATCTTTTTTTTTAAATTCCCTCAATAATCTACCAGTCGCATGGTCACCCTACTCCGTTCGCTAGTGCTGCGCACGCGCGTCGCGACCTATTATAGTCCAGACAATGCGAGCTAATAACCCTGCCGACTGGTATGCGACTTGTTATGTATTACCTGCAGCTCTGCCAGTTACTTAATGTACTTGTTGGCGTTATGCTTGTCTTGTTTTGGTAAACTGGATATTTAGACATGGTTTAAGTTCGGTTATGTATTTATTTGAGCATAATGATTTTAGTAGTCTAGTTATTATACAGTTTAAGTTATAAAAGAGCATTTTGCACTGCGTCCGAGAGCTATAGTAATATTTGTATGAACGTGTGTGCACTGCATTCGACCCGAATTTCATAGATTTGCACAGTTCGGATCGTAATTTCTCCGATTCTAGATCAACTTCGGCAAAAACACATCATTCCATCGTTTAAAAAATAAGGTTAACGTTTTCAAGCGATTTAATAATTCGAACATTTTGTACATTGACAACAAAAGTCAAAGATTAACCCCGAGGCTGCAATTTGAGGTTGAAAATACGAAATATATTTCCGTATTATGTTCGGACAGTTCGGATTCTATAGATGACAAGCAAGTTTCTATACCTACGCTCCATCTATACCTCTAAGCCTGCTTTCTAACCAAAGCTCTTTTTCTGGCACTTTATATATTCGATTTTGGACACAAAATGTTTGAATCCTGAATGACCTCCTTTTAAGGATTCAAACAGCTTTTGTATAGCTTTAAGATAAGTGTCAGGTTAAGCGGACTGCTCTGCTCTTAAGAGAACGATACTACAATTTAGCAAGAGCTACGATCGTACAACGGCGTAGAAAGCTTCATCCAGCAATACTACGTTCCATTTATCTTCTCGGCCTGATGTACTGGTGACAATTCCCATACAATCTTGTACCTAATTGTCCGAAATGATACAAGAACAGTCCAATCGTTAATAACTTGCGGAAATAATTATGGATATCTTCAACCTTAGGCGCCCTAGCAAGTTAAATTGCGGAGGTCGACTTTTGCAAGCGACTTTCAACTGTGGACACCAGGGCCGTCCGAGGGTGCAAGGGTTGCACCTCCGGGTATCCGGTACCCGAACGACGAGACATAAGGGGTGCCGCGCCAGCCTCTGAAGGCGGGTGCAGAGGTTATGGGGGCGCCGAGGCCAGAAACAATATTTTGCAGCACCCCGGCGCCAGATCACTTATAAACGGCCCTGTCGGACACACCCGCAGCAACTTCTGGAAGGTTTTTACGAACTGAGCGAGTACTTCTTCTTAGCGTGTCGATGACAATCTACGCTGTGTCGGCCCAGAACTCAGCAACGAGTTTAGCACTATCCGTAGCGTCCATTAGTTCTTGTGGCGTACAGGTAACAGGGCAAGCGGGGCATGATATTAAGTGCGCCATAGTTTGCGGAATGGCACCACATTTACACTCCAGGTTTGAGTTATCCGCAAATCTCCACCTGAGCAGGTTTTCCTTCCTTCGACCAACCTGAGTCCGAAGTCTATTTAGAGACTTCCAGCGAGTACTTGCTGCAACATCTTGCATGAATAAACTTACTGTATTTGGCGTTTGTTTCATTGTAAATGTTGCAATTCAGAATAAAATCTCATATCTCAGAATTTCCACTGACGGGAAATTTCCCATCTTGCCACAAGTCTCAACTTTCGTTTAACAAGCGATTCGTACTGAAAACGACGCTCATCGGCACCTTTGATGATCAGGATTACAGTTTACTCGGAATGGTAATACAATATATATTACTTATCTTGGTAGGCGGCGCGCTTTGTACACGCTACATAATTGTGGTTATCTGTAAGAACTGATTTTGTGCATTTATCGCAGAATTTGAATCAGGGTTTTTGTTGCAGTGCGGTACTTCTATTATATTATTAACACGGTCCAAAAATTTGGTAAGTACTTCATTAATGCATCAAAACTCCTCGAATTGGAAGATATTCTTCGTAATAGATACATAAAAAACACCGATTTTGGTAAAGAAAATTGAACCAATCTTATGAAAAAAAGTTTAAATTTAAAATCATGAATTTGACGGTTGGAAATTAATATTAAAAGCGATTTCCAAACAAGACACATTTTGCGCAAATAATTAAAACAGAAAGAGGATTTAAGAAAAATATTGAACATTTCTTTTTGTATTCCAATTAGCCTAGTTTGCAAGTTTTTTTTAAGTAAAAAACTTATACAACTGGTGAAAGCAGGACGACGCACGCTTTAATTATAGCTGTAATTATCGATAAACTTTTGCTACAATTATTAAGTTTAGTTATTAGGACTTAACTAAAAAGCTATTAGTTATTTTATGCCATTCACTGGATAGTGCCAATGCCTACCTACTGAATAAAATCGCATCAAAATAAGGGAATATCCAAATTCTTATTGGATTATTCTCAAAATAAGTGCAATTTTCTAAGTAACATGGATAATCTCAGATATGCAAAATAACATAAACGATGATTGCTTTTTTATGATTTTTAAAAACAACATAATTTTTCTTTAAATGATAATCATGTCCACATTTTCCGTAGTTAACCATTAAGAATGTAATAAAATAAAGCACCTATTGATTCTGTTATCACGAGTCACAAGGATTTCTTCATTATCAGTTGGCAGACGTGATCCGATGACTGGTTCTAATCTGTACCTATTGTTAACTAATTATTACATGTTTTTGTCAAGTAGATCGAGTGTTGGGAAGGTGATTTGTATCACGTATCAATTCTTATGTAACTTTGGTATGTTGTTTTGGGACTTTTGTAAATGTTTCTTCTTAGGCTTTGTTGGTATCAAATACAAATTATTTACCACCTCATTTCCTAATTCATCACTTCGGGAAATCGAAAGACAATTGACTTAACATTCTTAGAGTAACTAGATTTCTTAGCTTTAAGCCTACAGCAAGCTCCAACGAAGTCTTCTTCACTTTACGCGTCTTGTGCATCCTTCAATTTAAGTAAGTGAATAATATGAAATAATAACATGTATTAGGAGATGAACATGTCAGATTTGGTGTGAAATAAGCACAGCGTATCTAACTACCATATTGCGTAGTCTACATAGGTTGCTCTTTTATCATTGAGACTGACTTAGAGGAAGCAGAATTCAAGCCGCCAGATCTTAATATGTTTAGAGCTGTCCATATTTATAGGAGCTTTCGAAATCGGTTTTGCAGATCAGGCGTGATATTACGACACCTGTAGATCATACTATAAGACCCATGACAGGTTTTTGTTGATAAAAAACGATAGCTAAACTATTTTCTATCTCTAACTTCATAATGATATTGATAAAAAACACCTTACATCACAATCACATTGAAATAAACGGCAATTACCAGATAAGCCTGCTGTGTAACATCTGTCCGAATGTTACTATCTGTTGCTCCGTGACAAAGTTGTAACATCTCGACTGTTAAGAGGCTGGTTGACGCAATCTAGCCATTAAAGTAGATGTCGTGATAAACACTTGTTCAATAGCGATTGCAAGGATATGCGCACGATTGCGACTAGTCGAGAAGTAAGATTACTCGATTTGATGCGAAATTTGCGAAAAATTTCATTGGTTCTTTGCATATTTTGGGCTGTGTAATATCTTCTTTACCATTCTTATTTACACTCATAAACTTGTTTAATTCTATCCAGGGAGATGAATAAATTGTTGATTTCATCTCACTTGTGGAAAATTAATAAGAATTCAACGCCACAAATACTTAGCTTCTGTTTTTTTTCTCACAAAATTTTGAAGCTTTCGGAAATTTTCTTCTGTTGTTGTAAGTACATACTCGGATATTTTGGTAGGTTGCACTTTGGTTTGGTCGGTTAGAATGTTAAATCGCAATTTTTATACACTAGATTCTCACCAATTAAACATCTATTCGTTAAATATTAGAATTCAGTTGCATCTTGTAAGACTAAGGCAGGTTGTTGTTCGAATACCTATGACAGCCGTTACTGGTAGTCAGAAGCCCGAGAGTCTGACAATCCGGGGTCTAACCTTAGGATATCAGCATTGTCCAGTAACTGTGTTGCGGAGGTGAAATGGCAGTCGCTCCATGTAAAATACTGGTATTCAGCCGCATCTGGTTACACACTAGAAGCTTACCCCGAAACTTGCTTATCCCGAATTTTCAATTCAGAAACCGGAGGTTAGTTGGGAAAAAGGTTAGGCAGAACCTGTAAGACTAGGCAGAAGTTGACCCGAACATACTCGGGAACCCAAGGATGACGATGACGATAAGTGTCTAAAAGGAATAACCAAATTAACGCTACGCAACGTTAAGTCGATAATTTGCGCTGATCTTACATAATTTTCTAAAGAGCACATCACGGCTATCAACACTTGAGATAGAAACCATTACGAGATAATGGCCGACAAATGTCTCAATGAGAGATGAGATTGAGACTCTATCAAGCAATTACTTATCAGAAGACTGTATCTAATATGAGGCTCACTTGAATCATTGTTTCACAACGAGATAAAGGATCTATTTAGTAATTTCTATCATTGATGATGACATTTGGACAGATTTCATTAGAAATGTGTTGTTAATAAAGATATCATTATATCACAATAAAGTATCAGCCCAATAATTTCCCTTTTTATAAATCCTCACAATGTCCGCTGCATGGAATGCACGGTCATGTTGTTTTAATAACGTATTTTTCAGCGATTTGCTCTATTAGAGATATAAAGACTTATAAAGATATAAAGAGATATTGTTAAATTTGTATCTCTAGTATTGTAAACCACGGATAGATTCTATGGGTTATTGAAAAAAACTGTTAATCACTACGATTGGTAGATGGATTGGCAACTATTGTTAATAGCAGACAGGAGGGCCCATCTTCTTTTTATAAAGAAGATCAGATCAATTCTAATTTAAATATTTATATCTCTGAAACAACTATGACAAATGATCGCCTCATTTCGCAGCTTTAATCTGCTTAGATTAATTGAATGATAATGATTTATCTATAATATTTATGACATGCTATGACAATCATTAGTAAATAACGTGATTGCTGGAATCCAATTGGCTGAAAACATTAACATTACACATGCAAATCGTGCTGTTTTTTCTTTGAATTGAAATTTTATTAGGTAGGTATGCGGATTGGCCCGTCGCGTTTGACCCCGCGTTCATAAAATAATAAAATTGCAGAATATTGCTTTATGCTAAATCCGTAACGTTTTTTTTCTTGTTTTAATAAGGTTTTCTTATTTTATTGGTAGAATTGTTAGATTGGTACTTTGTTGTGCAGAAAATATTCTTATTGGAATTTAATCTAATAAAACAATTCTATTGATATTTCACACAGAATAAACATGCTGAAAGTGAATTCAGTATGTAGGTTTTATAATGTTACACAAAGCTTTAAGACTAAGTTTATCTAAAAAATATACTGCAAAATTATAAACTTAATTACACTTGTCTATCTTAACGTAACATTAAGCTTCACTTCAGAACTCCCGACGGCGAAAGTGTTAATTTACAACTTGTTAAAAAAAAGCTTTACATTGGCCTTTTCTAATATTAACAGTAAAATACCTACACTTTTGTGGGTAGATCTTATATTATTAAGATAAATATTATTGGGTAGACCTGCTTAAAAAAAACTTTTTATCTTCGTCAGAGCTTTTTTAATAAAGATTACAAAAAATAAACGAATGACAATCTAAAAAAACGATTGAAATTTTGCGGAATTTTTACATGGATGATCTAATAATTTTAATTCCGATCCGAATTTTTTCATTGTTATCACGAAAAAAATAGACATTATGGTTAGATTGCAATGCGAAGTAATAATTATTTAACACTTGAAAAACAGTTAGTTACCTAACACTTTTTCAGCAACACGAAACATTTTGCAAAAAAATTAATAAACCAATCAGGCAGCGCCGATATTTAAAATTGGAACGTTGTTTTTTTTCGCGCAAAATTATATAGAAGTTTAGAAAAAATAAAATTAAAAATAGATGAAGCAATATTCTGCAATTGTTTTTCGAACGCACAAGTCACCTTCTAGGGCTCAAGGGTCAAGAGACGACAAAACATTCGACTGTCGCGTATCGCACTGAGCCCACTCGATATTAATTACTAGAGGTACCTAAAACACAGGGCGACGCCCGCCGTCACAAACGATAATTTGCATCGTAATCTAATCGAAATAACTTACCCAATGGTGGATAATTTTTGCGATATCAGCCGAAGCCCGAAATAATACAAAATAATAGTCCAACAACACACGAAACAGCGTCCAGTCTCTCACAAAACACCTTAATTAATTTTTGAGCACAGATTTACAGTCTTGGATTATTTTCTATTTACAAACACTTTAAAATTTGTAAGGCACTTTATTCAAGTAATTCGCGCGTCGAACGTGTGTCGCATCTCGCGCGGGAACGACAACCTCACGCGCCGAGATGTCGTCTCCTTGTGATCGTGATGAGAGTACGCACTGTCGCTCTGCTCTCGGGGGAGCAGAAGATGGCCGCCGATTGGTCGAGAGCGGCGGCCGGGCGCGCGGGGAGAAGGAGAGAGCGCATCTCGTGCGGGCTGCGAACGAGCGAGACAGCTAGCGTCATTCGTTTCGTCGGCCGGGCGAGATTGTCCGCGCGAGTTCAGGTGGATCACCGTCGAGAGCGCGCAATGATAATAATGTGGAGATGCCGCACCGAGTGGTTCCGTCATTATCGAATCTTTATTTAGCTTTATCTCTACGATTAGAACAATGATGGCGGATCATTATTATTTATCAACTAAAATGGTATAAATAAAAATATGTTAATTCAGTACCGGCACATCTATCTAAAATTAAATCAACAGCAAATTGCGCTAGATACTACGAATTGACAAATTAATTTTCAATTCGCAAACCTACCTATAATTAAATTAAATTGCAAGTGATTCGAATCAATCGATATATCTACACACTTATTTATCATAAGAAGGACGCATGCATAATTATAATTATTGAATAGGGTACTTAAATATTTTGATTTTCTATTTTAATTTCGGATTCGATAAATATAATCATAATCATTACCTACGTAGATTTTAACGAACTAGATAGTTCGTAGGTACCTAATATCTAATATTTATGCTTTTCGCTAAGTAATTTAAAATTTATTCAATCTTTTGGGACCAGAAATCGAATGACGTCAATGAATTCGAGTTTTAAATAGCATAAAGTATTTAATTACTTTATCGGATTAATTAATATGGAAGTGAGCAGACAATGAACCAAATGGTACGATGTTAAACGAAAGTAATGTGAATTCATATCTTGATTTGAGATAATAACGAATTTATTTAAATGCCTTGAAAAAATGTTTTTTATCTTTACTCTTTTGCGACAACAAGTTGATACTGCCTACATATCTCCCTATTTGCAAAATCTCTCTATTACAGGAGAGCACTTTGAAAATAATAATCTTTATAATTTTTACTAAGTTTGGAACATTTTCTCCCAGTACGGTGCGTTACGGGGAGATTAATCAACGCTGTACTGGAGAAAACTTGCGATTTTGCACATAGAGGGATATACAGAGGGAGTGTCTAAGGATGTATAAAACGCATGCTTTGTTCCAAAAAAAAAAACGGTCTTATTATTAGCAGTATAAGAACGATAACTGTCAAAGGTGTGTGTTTAAAGATGACGTAAGCTTGTGATCAATCATGTTATACCCATTACACATGGAAAGAGACTAAGCCAAGCGTGGACGAGCTTATCTCAAGAACTATACAAATCATTTTGTGAAACTTTCGCAGTTAATATTTGACTGCTTAGTGGAAACTAGCTTTTGCCCACAGCTTCAGCAGTTAAGTGACGATTTTCCATACAAACTTTTATCCCCTATTTAATTCCCTTAGGGGTTGAATTTCAAAAAATCCTTCCTTATTCCTTGTCTACATTATAAAGGGAACCTGTGTGCAAAATTTCAGCTTTCTAGGTCCAAGGGTTTGGGCTGGGCGTTGATGAGTCAGTAAATCAGTCAGTCAGGACCTTTCTTTTTATTTATATTCATTTGAAATCTGCGAACGATTTGTAGTAAGTCTTTAAGTATCGTAATCGTTAGCTAATTATTTTTTCTTTAAAGGAGTCGCCTAATTGCTTCTAATAAGTTGGGACAGGTTGTCTTTGAATCTACCTGTATTGTAAATGGTGACTGCATTGGTAGTTTTGGGCGTAGGCTCGTTATTGTTATGGTTCTACGGAATTAATTTCATCATTCCATCTCATTAGCGTTCCTGGTTATAGCTTTTAAATTTTAAGTTCGTTTCTAAATATTCACTTTATTTTGGCAGTGACTTCGTTTTGGATCTAGTAGCCACCATTTATTTTGTGATTCGGATATCTATATACTATTAACCTCAGGCTGATGGTCAATACAATGAATCGCTTAATTGTTACTGTGTTGTGTTCCATTATTAGAGTTATGGGTAGTTCTTCAGGGAATTTTTTTTCGATTTCTGTGGGTATATTTTTGTAACCAACTAACAAAACGGCATGTAATTTTTTATTAGTACAGTTTATCTTTATCCCTTACTGAGACAAATTATATTTTTTAAATAATTGCTGTCTAGGTACAAAATAAAAATATTTGAAGTTTGTTCTTCTGATTCATATAGCGCGTCCGTTTGCCATTTTCCGGAACAAAATGGTATATGTCGCATTTTCCCTTTGATAAATCAATATAAATTATAGTTATATCGAAAGGAAATGAAATGTCCTCTTATAAAAAAAATGTGTATTAGTTATAACTACGTTAGTGTGTTTATAAATAAGTAAATAAGAAGTGTCCGGCGTATAATACTGATTAATGTGGCGTAAGCTGCGCTTGACCGTACTTGGTCGGCTAATAATAATGAGGATCTGGCTTCCCGCATGGGGGAAGCCAGTCCTGCAACGGACGAGCTAGAAGGCGGATGTAAAGCTGGTTGTCTTAGATCCCGATGTTGCGAAGGTAAATGTCTGATTCATCTGTGTTTGGTTCAGGTGGCATTCTGATTACAATGCCTACTTTATAACATTTATTTTATTGTTTTAAAACTTCTATCTGTGTTTCGTGTGATGCTTTTGGGATATAGATTCGTGTAGAAAAATGACAAAAATGAAGTCTGTATGTATGATGAGTTATGCATGATTGTAGGCAAAATCCTGATTCATCTGTGCCTGATTCGTATGGTTAAAACCCCATATGAATCATACCATAGAAGACATTAATAAATAACAGAGTGGTGTAGACGTCAAATCTGCGAATAAAATAAAGGTGACATCGAAGAAAGGTACATGCAGATCTTTGATAAAACGTAGACAAATATCTGCTACCGAAATTCAGACTGGAAAAGATTCGGATACAACCCAACAAGATCTCGACCTTCCCAATGGTGACAGCTTTTGGATGGAGACTTCGTCAATCGATGAAAAACTTGTAACTCCAAAATTCACCAGAGATGTCCCATCGACTCTTCATCAGAAAAGACATGAAGACATTTTTACATTAGTTTCTAAATATTTTTGTACGTCTATACCTCGTTGCATAGCTGATTAAATAAGGATGTTTGTCTTGCATTTTGTTCACTTACTGTCACAGTAAATTTTTGAGAAACATCATTGTTTATCGTGTACCTCGACGATTTTCTAATACACTTAATTAACGTTTAATGATGACTTTCAATTGAATGGTCATTAAGAACAGTAAAATACGCAGAAAGCTTTGTAAAAATGTCAGCTACAAGCTAATATCAATAATCAAAGCCAGTCAATTCGATATTTTAGAGATAAATAGTGTTTAAGAAGGAATTCTGGGTATTATTCAAAATAATACAAAAATTTCAATATTTTGAAATTCATTGACTTTCGGTAGAATATATAGGGGGTTAAATGTGTTGCATTTTAGCCTCCCAATAACGTAGTGCAAGGAATACGTCAAATGACCAGTAAACCTGTATACTGGAGTTTCAAAAATATTTACAAGAATTATTGTTGAATCCACCAGATTTTTTCCGTAATATTATCACTGATAAGTAATTGTTTTCATAAAAACACATTATTGTTGTTGTTAAAATATGATTATTTACTTAATACAGAGCCCATCTACGTAAAGTTTTTCATTTTTATTTCTGTTTCTGATTCATTTGTAACAAATTCTGATTCATCTGGGCACAAAATATTCGAACGTCGATAACTTGAAAACTACTTTATAAAAACGAGTCCCTCATTCAAATACATGTTATTTGGCATACCTATTTTCATATGAACATGTGTTACAGAGCTGAAAGTGAAATTAAATTTTGGCCATATGGATCAGTCGAAGAATCAAATTTCGAAGAACTACCCTTATCCATTTCATGGTTTTTTTTTAGAATTGCTTGATTTGTATACTTATTAGTAGCTTAGCACATCTTAAGTTTCAATGTCCATAACACAAAGGCTATAAGAACATGAGTAGTTAACACAAAGTACATTATCTTTGTTAAAACATATTTATTGTAACTATTCTCATTCCCTATCAATGAGTAAGTAAACATCGTCATTTGCCTATTCAATTAGCACTTGCCCTATATTTTATTGTTGATTCACGTATCTCAGATCACTTAGACTTCGACGCAATTGTTATTTATTTATAAAACAAAAACAGAGGAAGAATCGGTTAGTTATTTCGCGCGCAAGTTGTCATGGCCAGTTGAAAGAAAGATGGCGCTGAAGATTGCCCAAAAGTCTCTTTTGCAATTTTTGTCTACTTAGTTATGAATATTTGCATCATTTTAATTAATTATTATTACACGCTTATTACTTGTGTGACTTTGAATAATCATAAACTTAATATTATGTGCGTTAATGTAGGAAACCCTGATATCTCATAAAGAACAGCCTTCAATTAAATTTCATGTTTTTTCTTAATTTTATGCTGGTGTCTTGTCAGTATCAGCTCGTTTATCTGTCGCTTGACTACCTCCTACCCATTTTAATTTCACTTTATCAATTCTTATTCAGAATACATAATCAGAATCTAGTTAGAAATTGTTTCTCAAGAACAATATTAGGCAAGATCCAAAAAATCGTTACGTATAAATATTTGCTACAGTATCATTGTTTGTCTGCATATTTACACTCCTTGCTTAATTGACGTAAGACAGGTGTTTCATCTTACATTGCCGTTGTTTAATTAATAATGCTAACTTTACCTACTCTGATTGTTTTCCTACCTCTTGGTTTCTTATATTCGTCAGCTTGCTGAAAATTCATTTTACTTATTATAGTAACAAAACTCGTAAGTCAAAAGATGAAAAAAAGTTTCAAAGCTCCTGAAATTCAGAATAATATAAAAATATTTACTATATCTGATACAACTCCAAACGGTGCTTTAACTTTCTGTTTACCCAAAAGAAGCGATAGGCCACAATACAAAAATCTGTTATAATTTATCAAACGGACTCGGTCCCCATCTCAAAGCCGACCTCTGGTATCGGTCAGTCGAACTTATGCAAACATGGCTCCCTCCATCTGTCAACACGTGGCCAACGTCCCTGTACTGGCTGTTTTTTATATTTTTTTGTAGCTATTTATTTTTATTTGAGAGATGATAGAGCTTAGAAGGGTAAAAAGAAAGTGATACTATTTTAATTTCACTCGGAAGCAAGCGTGCCAAAAAAGAAATGATTGAAATGTATTGAGATATGAAACTGATGAAATATGAAGGTAATGAATAGTGTTAGAATGTTAAGTTATTTGACGTTCAAAAAGAACTAGGTAATACTAGTCTACTTTGAATAAACGAGTTTTGAGTTTGAGTTTAAGGATAACTCTATAATTGAGAATTAAGAAACATTAGAAGCTGGATACAGCATTAAGCAGCATATTCTGATAATTGTGGTAATTATAAAACTTCCCAAATTGTTGTATTAAGTGGTCTATACGGAGAGCAGAACTGTAATCCTCAGGTTGTAATGATGATTGTTTACACACAATCAATTATTTAAACAGAAAATTAATTAGGCTGTATTGAAAATGACGACAAAAGCTCTACATATTTATTCAGCAAGGATATAACTGTTTGATGTAGTTATCATTCCAATGCTTTGTCTAAAAGAACAAGATTACGAGATTACAGAATCGGAAACAACAGAATTAAGGTCGGACAGTAATCGACATTTTATTAAACAAAGCCATCCTCCTATCTGCAACAGCGACGCCATGACATTAATCGATATCATATACCTAGATAAGATGGATCTTTGACAAAAATATATTGTTTTTCAACATTCAAGGCTTGTTATAGTAATCTGCATTACATTTTATCGGTTCATAGGAAACGACGTGGAAGTGAGTTTATCAGGGAGATGGTGTTGTTTAATGGTAACTAAGTGTTGTATTCCCGATAGGAGTCGCGTTAGTGTTGTATAGGCATCGATTTTGATTGGATTTACTGTTTTATATTCTCTCTGTGATCAAAGAGGTACTAATAAATGCGTTCGAATGCAAGGGATTCTAAGGTTTCGAAATTCATCAGCGAGTGAGTAGTCAATCTATAATTTATTATTTAACAGTCAATTATTCCGCATAGTAGTTTCAGCTAAATTATTCAATTTCATATCAGTTTCGAAAGCCTCTATTAGAAAGCATAGCCTTCTCTATAGACTGGTATAACCAAGCGTGATTAGCAGTTTGCCATTTAGCATTGTCATTCAGGAATCAATAACTGGGTAGTTTAGCCTTATTATTAAAATCTATCGATAACGGCACTGAACATCGAGAACTCTATTCCAATTTCCAACATACTGTTTAAAGTATAGGAAACTATAATTATTATCTGATAGCAACGATATTGAACAAACAACATACACGGATGGAGGAATCTTATCTTCACTTACTCAGTGTCCATTAGCCGTTATACTAGATATAATGTATACTTCAAAAATCTTGTTCCTAAACGATGTTCCGTTAACAGATAAGGCTGTTTCAACACCTTATGACGTAATGCAATTCGAAGAAGAAGATATAAACATACCTAGTTACTTATCTTTATAATTTTTGTTTAACAGGTTGCGCGGAACTTCATTACCTACCAATATTTGGTGTGGCGAAGCTCACAATTTTCCGAGTGTATTCATAAAATTTGAAGATCAATAATGCGCTTCAGTCAAACGCTTACCTGCTTTTATCAGGCAAGAGAATAAAATTCTTTTCAGTTGACTCGCAGTAGGTATTAAAAAGACACACAAACAAAAGATTATTAAGGAAAACTTAAGAACAACAACTTTATTGAGCTTTTTAATGATCCTGATGGTTTACTTTTTATAATGCTGTCAATAATCCTGCAAATGTGTAACACAGTCATGTCATATGTGATTGTAAATACCATATACTATTAAACAATCGAATTATGTAAGCATTATGTAAAGTGAAAATTAAATCAATAAATGACGTATTACAACCACAATATTAGGTGATCAGGAAACAATAACATTATTTTACATTATTCATCTAAATTAATGACGCAAATCATCTAAATGTATTCATGATATCCTTCTGTAGGATAACAGATCAGACCACGGTGCAGGCGTAACTTGTACGTCAATAATTACTCATTGATAAGGAAAAAGTAAATTATTAGGTACACCGAATGAATTAATTCATAAAATGTATGTTACTAAATAAGTACATTCACAAATTATGAACTCGAAGTTGAAATTGGTGCAACCGCAGTTTCTAATGACAAATCGTGGGAGAAAACCCAAGATTTTTAGGTCCTCGACGCATTGTAAACGTGCAAAGGATAAGGTAGAAATAAGTAATAGGTACATCAATAGAATTGACAAATTCAAAGTCCATTAGTTCAATACCATATAATGTATTACGTGGAATGATAAGATTATAGGACAAATTAATAATTAGTTTTGTGGTTATGCAAAATTTAATCAGAGTTATGGTCTTTTACTAAATTACTGTAGCACTTTCTATCGGTTTTGAAGGTGCAGCAATTTTATTAGTTTTTCAATTAAAATGATGTAAAGGCTAGTAATTTTGGCAATATCATTTGGAGCGTGTTTTGTAGCTGTGTGTATGTGTGACCAATGTTTAGCATTGGATAATCAATCAACCTTAAAATGTTAAATATAGACGAACATGTTATAAACCGGTATTTAGTAAAAGAATTGGTCCAAAAATACTAGAAAATATTTGCAGCAATGATAAAACCTTCAGAACGGATAAAATGTATAAATTAATTGTTGTAATTAGTTCTAAATATTTAATTCTTATCAATACTTAGCTCTGCATTGTGAACAATCTTATCAGTGACTCATTATTTTGGTGCAAATGATCATTTTGTAGCAATATCTTTATCTACGTATTTATACAACCTGGATCTATTTAAGCATTTACTGGGTCAGACTCAGTTTGATTACGGGATCTTTTAAACCATTACGATTTTGCCGCGTGTTTGTGTACAAATTAGATTTCTTCTACGTAAGAAGCAGAATACAATTTTAATCAGGAAGAAATCCGCATTGTACATATAAGGAACTCTGAGAGTAGCTTATAAAGGCTATAAATAACGCGAGGACTTAGCACATTGAGACTTCCTTAAAGTTGCTGGGAAACTGGAGGGAATTGAAGTAAGGGAAAAGATGGAGGAGCACTGCCCACTGTATCCCAGATTATAAATATTCATGTTGGACTACTTGGACTTAGAGATGAAGATCCTCACGATGCGAAGGTCTGGACAGATGGGATGCCAGCACGAAAACATGTACGTTATTGGCTTTAATGACATAGTTAGGTACAACAAATTCTTTCTTTACTTTAGCATTAAATAATCTATTTACGTAACTTTGGTTAGCAACAATTTTACAGAAGAATTGAGTCATACAAATGACAATTAATTATCAAATTTAATTCATGGTTTAGTGTTAAAATACTTACCTAATGTTATTATTTGTAAATTTCCTCTTTAGCACGTATAGTTAAGTCAGTCTAGATAGCCTTTATGGTAAGTAATACTCAATTAATATGCAAACAAATTGATTATAAATTACAAACTTGTTCGTTTTCTGATTCATTTGGGTTTATTGATAGCACGGTTGTATATTGTTTGGTACTTAATAAATCAGTTAAGTACTTAAGAGACTAACGAGAATATTGCAAATGAATCAATAAATAAAATTCATAATTTTAGAAAAATTAAAAAGGTTCGTGATATAATTATTGTCATGTGTGGTTCGACAGTTTCAAAGATGCAGTCATTGTCCTCACGCGATTTATGATCGTAACTCAACTCTATAACTCAATTAGGACTCAATCTCATTAACAATAAGGTTTATAATAAGTTTGCATAATGTTTAGATAAAGATGTTTGCCTACCAACACGTTCTCCCGCCAAATCGCGGAAACCGCGCGAATTTCATTCACAAACCGACATAGACGTTTACAAACATGGCTTCGTCAACGGAAAAAATAGATGGACGGGATGTTCGGGCAGTTAGTTTACAAAATATAGACTAGGGTGGCTGCGAATCCCCTAACACAATAGATGTTAATCAAAACCATCTTATAGCTAATCGATTTGATAATTTAGGAATATCAACATTAATCTTACGTAACTGTATTGATTTTCATAGGTACTTAGCTGAGTACGTCAACGTAGCTCTGTTTCATGTTTATTTTACCAAATTTTAGCATAACTACTATCTACATACCTAATATCAGGTCAGCGATTATTGAGGTGGGCATAGAAGTCTAGTATGATAGAACAGTGCTTCTATTCCCAGCCATTTCAGTTACCCACGACATATCAACAAGCTAATGAGTAGGAAATACAATCAACATATTTTCAAATCCAACTAATTACGAAATGGAACGAAACAAACTAGGAAGAGCACTAAACATTGATGAACATCACAGTTTCTGTAACGAAAGTGAATGAAAGTCGCGTAAATACATCATTTTCATCACGCGACCAATATGGCGGAAGACGTTGGCGCGAAAATGAATCTTTGTTTTTTTCTTAACGGCGTTTATTAGCGCGGGACATTTACCGGCCAGTGTCTGTTACCGCTCGCTGCGTAGCATAGAAAAAAGAAAATAATGTCATGCAACCAGCTGTTATGACAATGTAATAATAATGCGATTGAATACTGCATGATATGGAATCTATATTTATATCTATTTAGCGCAATGCGCAGGAAAAAGTTCAACACTAACAATTTATGTTGATAAAATAAGGATTAATTTATGAAGATTAAACATAATGATTCCAATTTTAAAATTTAAATTTTAAGATTTACAAGTTTATCGAGAATATAATACCTGCAAGGATAATGTGAGATTCTTTTTAAGCACCGTAGAAGGGTGTGGTAAACAATATTTAGCAAACGGATGAGCGCTGTGTAGTATGGCTGCTTGGAATTGGCAATACTACCACATACTGCATACATACTAGGTACGTTGAAAGTGCAACAACCTTCTTTGTCGAGTAATTGTCTATGACTTACGAGAGGCGATCAGTATTCATATTTTTTTTATAAATACAATCAATAAGTATTTACGTGACTGCCTCGTTGGTCTAGTTTTCGCAAGCGCGACTGCTGAGAGTGAGGTCCTGGGTTCGATCCCCATGTCGGGTAGTGTTATTGGGTTTTTCCGTGTGGAATTTCTGCATAGCTGCCCGGAGTTTGGATTTGTGTCCGGATGATGACAATAGGCTCGCCCCCTGTTACATGGGACTTAAATCACAGAATAAATAATAGTACGAATTAGAAATGAGGGTGTACGATAGAGTTGCCAACCGTCCTGTTTTCCCAGGACATGTCCTGGTTTTTTGTAGTGTTTAAAGCGTCCTGATAAGGTCATGTATTTTAAAATTCGCGTTTTCAACTTGTATAATTTTATTCAAATATTTTTTATTAAAAAACTAGCTTTTGCCCGCGGCTTCGCTTGTGTTAATTAAGCTCAAAAAAACTTTTAACTTTTACTAAAGTTTCTATACCTAATAATATAATTCAATCGTGATTCGAAAGACACGTGGCGCCATCTATGAGCGTTATTGTTGTTTTCCTCGGGAACAGTACATTTTTTCGGGATTAAAGGTACCCTATGTCCGTTTCTGTACACTTGACAACGTATATGTAAAATTTCAGGATGGTCGGTTCAGTGGTTTAGGCGTGAAAAGGTAACAAACAAACAAACTTAATTTCGCATTTATAATATTAGTTAGGATTAGGAAGTTAGGATTAGGATTAAGATATGATTAGTGTGCAACAAATAGTAGGTACACCTCTGTCTAACACTTTGGGAAATACAGGCGTGATCTTTTGTTATGTTATTTATCTACGTTTAGTCATGCATTCACGAATAAAATAATTGTCCAATGTTAAACATAAATAATTTAACTGGTCTTCTTTAAGAAATGTTACGAAAACTTTGAATAGGATTTTTCATGAAAATCCTGGTACAACAACTACCTAAGTAACGAAAAATACTACCCTTTTTCACCCATTTTTTTTCACATAGCTCTGAATACGCTATGCCGCCATACATATTGCTAATTGCTAGTACCTTCCAGGAGGGTCTTCGACATTAGGTTCAAACCGTGCCATAAAAAAACTACTACAAAGTAAAATAATGTTTTCAGGCGGTCATGTTGCTTGTTTTATGACGGTGTAAATTCTAAAAAACGTACTTTTAAAATGAGCCATTCAAAGACCTTAAGTGCGACTAGAAAATGCCCTCCAGGATCAGAAGACCCGGCACTGAACGTTTTAAAAATGGAACGAACTCGTATAGTAGATATTTATTAGGTACTTCTATGAAAGCAGCTTAGCTCTGCAACTTCCAATCAGTTTTTTTCCCGCCCATTTTTGACAGCTCATTTTTTTTCTGTAGGAAGCAAGATAACGGTACACTCTTGCTAAAAAAAAACTCGAACCATAAACAAAATAGTGAGTTCTGTTCCGATCACATCTATCGTATTTGGCCACATTATTTGTTTGAGTCGGTATCTCTTCTTGAGTGTCAATATTGTCAGAGCGGGCATTGACCCCGGTGCATCGCACGTGATCTGAATCTCTCATACTTTAACGTACTTGTAATTTGTTCTGTTAGAACGAATTATTAGGTACTTACCTTTTTTAACCCTTGATTTAGAGAGGTTACGATTGCTGTCCGTAAAGGTATATCCTGTTGAGTATTTTTATAGGGTAGCTCTCAGACCTTTTTGTGGTTGTTTAATTTGAAATTCTCGACAGCATATCGAAAGATGGCATCCTCTGGGTGATCTAGGCCTGTCTCATAGGTTTTCCTAACTCTTTTGTGCTTACCAGAATTTAATTCGTCACTGACTAAATAAGGTATTTTAATTTTAATTCTTGGAAAAGTCTTCGTTTTTTGTTAGAAATTATAAGCAGATCAGTGCCTATAGATAAATGGCAAACGATGATTTCTAGAGAATAGAAACGCCAATTAAATGTATGGAAATGAGTGACACAACAGATCGCTTGACCGGTCGAAAGTTTATGTCAATCCAGTACATCTTTCTATTCTCTAGCGATCATCGATTGCCATTTGTCTACGGGCACTGATATCCTAATCTTACAACTCAGGAATCAGAACAAATGTCAAAGAATCTGCTTTCGTATTGATTTTGGAAGCAATTCAAAAACCGAATCCAATATCGTTTTTTTAGACGTAGCAACGAACTTAATCTTAATGAAGTAATTGTAAAAGAATTGTACGAAACAGAGACACTATTCCAATATTTGATAATTATATAAAACAAATAATAAAAACATTGTATTTATTGTAATTATCTGCGTGGTATCTCATTGAAAATTAATAAGTTAATGACCTCTTGATATTCTGTAGTTATGAAAAACTAAATGACATAACGGGTTGTCCGTGGTTCATTGTTTTTTTTTGGCACAAATTTTATCAGTTTCCCGCCTACAATTTCTAAAGAATTTTTAACTTTGACTATCTTTTTAAACAAAAACTGTTCATTCATCATTGTACTCTTGGCTGCAGACCTATTTAACGTTAGGATTTAATTTTTATTCGACTTTGTTCTATCCTGGACATTTGTATCAATGAACTATTGACCTTCAACATTTAGTTGTGGTTTTCCGGTGAACTTTTACGCTGACACGCTGACTATCTTTGTAATACGAACATTCATATTATGCCCAAACAATATGTGCCAACATTCACTATAAGGATAGCTTCCAAAATTTTTGCTCTGGAAAAAAAGGATGAATCTCTCCATCACATCCCATAGGATGACAATCGCAACCGTGAGCCCATACAATGCACTTTCTTTGGAACATCATGTAATAAGATGATTACCACGTTTGATCTTCTCTACCAATGTAGACATTTTATATCATCATCTAACATGTCACCTTTCACGACCCACAAGAAGCCAAGAAGTCTTTACTCAGCTGAAATAAGACATTGAATTATGAAAAAATATACAAGGTTAAATAAATGTTTCTCAATTGATTTCTTAATTCAAAATTATGGGTTGAAAAATGCATAAATTTTCTAGAATTTGGAGTAGCAACGGCCGCAGCATTTGAAGATGACATTGAAGCGTGCAAAAGCCGTGAAATCTAATAATTTTAATACGAGATAACTAAGAGATAACACGACGTAGTATTATTCGTCATAATTACGACACCTGAGTAAATATGGCGGGCAGAGAAACATCTGTTTGCTGCCTTGTTTTGATTGTTATTCGAGTTGCAATACGTTAACCTTTTATAAACCGCTATATTTAATATTTAAATGCACCTGTAAGCCGAGAAAATTATTGAAAGAGCAGTAGATGGAAAATGCCGTTGATAAAGCAAAAATTTAATGATATTTTTCAGTCTTTTTTTTATTTTGCATTTGGAATACATAATTGATAATGTTATATTCAGATTTCCAGATGTTCCAGGTCAAAATAATCTTGTAGATAATGGATTAGTTTATAAATCGTAACATCTCTCGAATATTCCCTCCATTTTGGTGGATTAAAAGGCAAATCCAATTTATTTTGAAAAAATAAATAAATGAGATTTAAAAGATCTATTTTTCCATACCAACCTTTTTTGACAAGCTTTTTTTTATGCATGCCTCGCCCGCCCAATCCCACTTCAGGCTTGCAGACTTATG
This sequence comes from Amphipyra tragopoginis, assembly GCA_905220435.1. Lineage (NCBI taxonomy): Eukaryota > Metazoa > Arthropoda > Insecta > Lepidoptera > Noctuidae > Amphipyra > Amphipyra tragopoginis. Next base: position 13,490,077 of record HG992011.1, read on the forward strand.
GCCCACATCGGCGATTCCTGTTTTGGAGCGTATCGTGGTATTACGTATTCGGTCACTGAGCTTAATATCCAATACGCTACGCTCCATCGCTCTTTGGCAAACCTTGAGTTTGGACTTTTGAGACTTAGGGGTGCTTATAGGGTGCCTTTCCACCAGAGATGTGCTATGCAACGCTGCTATGGATGCGTTTGATATCCACCAATCATATTCATTGGTCCACATAGCATAGCACTGGTGGAAACTGATTCAACTAAGCTACGTTTTTTATATGGAAGGATGCGTGCTGTGGATGCGTGTTAAGGATGCGAGCTGTGGATGCGTGCTATGGATGGTCGCGCGAGTGGTGTAGCTATGTGCAGATGCCTTCCCTGTTGTCGATACGTCGCAAAGCTCGAGCTGCGCATCTTCCTTGCACAGCTACCTTGCGGCGGCGCATTTTCATAGTACATCTTACTCGCTCCGCTACATAGCATAGCATCAGTGGAAACGGTCACATAGTTTCGTAGCTTAGCTTTTACAATCTCGCAGCATAGCTGCGTAGCACATCTCTGGTGGAAAAGCACCCTTAGTCAAGGACCATGTTTGAGCACCGTAGGTTAGGATGGGCAGAATGCACATGTCGATGAGTTTGCGCTTCAGAGATAGAGGTAGGTCTCCCTTCATCAACGACTTCATGGACCAGTAGCACTTCCAGGCGTTTTCGATACGGCGGTCAATTTCTTTATCCCGTCTGTTTTCGAAGGATACTAGCTGGCCCAAGTAAATGTACTCATCGACATAGCTTGACATTGCTTGACAAGCTAATCGATTATATTTTATAATGTAAGTTATCGAAAACTGAAAAAAGAAATCATCACAGACTGATACTGTTTCACAAAAATGGCGGCATTATAGGGTGTGCCCCATTCGACGTATTCCACATTGGGCACCCGCTTTTACGGCACCCAAGTTAATGGCACCTGAGGTATTCCATATTCGGCACCTATCGGTATTTTTGGCAGGTGCCATTAGTGGAACAGTTTATTATTTAAAATTTTATTCCACTTTCGGCACCTACGAACCAGTAGGTACTAGTGATGGGACGTTTACTTTTTATAGGACGTTAAAATTAAAAATTCGATTAAAATCAGTAGAGTTTAATAACATAATAAAAATATAACTTCTTTATGTATTTTAATATCACAATCGGTTTCCTTAATCATAACACACATATATTGCAAAATCAGCCTTGAGTTACAATGGTTTTTTTTTTTTAAATGTTTTGAGGCTTTTTATCAAACATGATCATGCCAGCCTCATCGTACACAATAGAATTTAAAAACAAATACTTTTTAGGTTTACATACAATTATTTATCTTCTTGATTAACTTTGTAATTAAAATTCAACTGTCTTTATTTATTAAAACTACCAGGAAAGCAGAAATGAACTGGAACTAGGTGTGCTTAAGCGACTTAACATACATAGCTCAATAATGGTAAAAATACAGGTTTTGAAATTGAATCATTTGTTGTTTTGAAAAGTACCAGGGTGACAGCCTAAACGATGTCACTAAGATGTGCACCAATGATTAAACACAAAAAGGAATATAAAGTATTCCTTATTATTCACTATATCGATAGAAGTCTTAAAACTGTCCTATATCTTACCTATAACTGTCACTTAGTGATATCGTTTAAGCGCCTATTTTCTGTTCATTTCTGTCGCCCTGGTACTTTTCAAAACAACAAATGATTCAATTTCAAATCCTGTATTTTTACCATTATTGAGCTATGTATGTTAAGTCGCTTAAGCACCTAGTTCCAGTTCATTTCTGCTTTCCTGGTAGCTTTAATAAATAAAGACAGTTGAATTTTAATTACAAAGTTAATCAAGAAGAGAAATAATTGTATGTAAACCTAAAAAGTATTTGTTTTTTAAATTCTATTGTGTACGATGAGGCTGGCATGATCATGTTTGATAAAAAGCCTCAAAACATTAAAAAAAAAAAAAAAACTATTGTAACTCAAGGCTGATTTTGCAATACATGTGATTAAGGAAACCGATTGTGATATTAAAATACATAAAGAAGTTATATTTTTATCATGTTATTAAACTCTACTGATATTAATCGAATTTTTAATTTTAACGTCCTATAAAAAGTAAACGTCCCATCACTAGTACCTACTGGTTCGTAGGTGCCGAAAGTGGAATAAAATTTTAAATAATAAACTGTTCCACTAATGGCGCCTGCCAAAAATACCGATAGGTGCCGAATATGGAATACCTCAGGTGCCATTAACTTGGGTGCCGTAAAAGCGGGTGCCCAATGTGGAATACGTCCCCCATTCGTGTATTCCTTCAAACCTCGTGATTTTCTCGAGACACAGATTGATTCTGCATGGATCTTTTTTCAGATAGAAACAACATTTTTTTTAGAAATTAAAACCTGGATCTCTTAACATTATTTATTTTAGCGCCTCGAGTTAACTGACTGCGCGGAGCAATAACGCGCAAGTCGTGACCGCTAATCTGCTTGTCGTGATCCATTTACCTATGTGAGGCATTGAAATAATACAAACCTATAAAAAAAACTACATATAAAAAAAAAAAAAACATTATTTTGCTTTGTTTAATTTAATCTTTATCCTGAGTGGGTTTCGATAAGATCACTTACCACAACCGTAAGAAAAACAGAAAAAAAAAGATTTCATTTTCAATCAACCAAAATCCCGTGTTGGTTTCATTTATACCAGTAATAATAAAGTTTATTTGCATCACAAAAGTACAACCATACAATTTTATAACATAGGTAAATTCGTCACTCTCCGCACTAACTGTCGTATCTAGCAATTGATAATTTTTCAGTAGTTGCGTTAGCTGTGGCTTTATTAATGAATTAATAACTTTTCTATATTGCTCTTGGCTTACTCTTGGCTTTTATTTATTTATTTCTATTCATTTGAAGCAGATACGTTACTCTGTGAGAATTTCTCTGAAAAATTATCAATAGCTAGTTACGACAGTTAGCGCGGAGGGTGACGAATTACGATCATGTGGCTTGAAAGGATTACACGATTTCGTTTAGACCCTGTATACTTAAATTTATAAATTACGTCTTGTTACTTTCCTCCTAGTCATACACAATCATGTATAATATATAGAATAGAATAGAATACACTTTATTGTACACCAAAATTGTAACATAGCTCTTATTCAAAATAATTTAGTGAAGGGTACAATGGCGGTCTTATCGCTGATAGCGATATCTACCAGACAACCTTTGGATGGACAGGAAAACAATGAATAAGATAGGGGGATAGTCCGTGGTGTACTGCTGGAAAATATTTATGTATATACTATATACTACACACAATACAATATATATTACTATAAACGTATAGTTTCTTCGCACGGAGGCATTGTTCGACAAATTGTCATATGCGAGCAAATGACCGATGCTAGTCGGTAATAAAGGTATCTAGGAAAATGTGGTCGATCGTTTGTTGTGGATGAACTCGAAAACTGCTGCACTTGTTACGACCAACTATTGTTCTAATATTGTAAATGATTCAACAGACATTTACTTTCGAATCAGCTTTCTTTTTGTGTTGTTTTATATTGTTTATGTACAACTAAGGTTTTGATTGGGGAAGAAAAGGTTCTATCATTACAATGGCTCCTGTTCAATGTTAAAATTAAATGTTTTGATAAATAGTTCTTCTCTTCCGCAGTATTAAATCTGAAAAGACAATCTACTTCGCTAATGTGATTTTTCTGGTAGTTTTGGATCTCCCTGAAGTAGGAACTTTTAGAGCGCTTGTATGTCGACGCAGTGCGTCCGATCCGAATCCGAGAAATCTCGGCTGCTAATCTATGATTTTCGGATCAGAAGTAGTGCTCAAACTTTCAGGCTAATAGTTCTGCATTTTTGTATTAATTACAACTTTCGTGACACACGTGTATTTTTCAGGATTGCCCGACTAGTTTCGGATATAAACGGAGCCCGTAATCATGAGCTGAACTCGCGGCGAGTCAGACTCGCGACCTCTCAGACCTTCTCAAATTCAGATCGGATGCAGTGCACAGACGCTCTTAATTTATCATGGAGGTATGAGTTTAACACGTGGCTTCCTTTGAGTACTGTATAATGGGATATTAGAGGTGAACGCACACTTATCCGAGCCGAACGCGTCGAACGAATCGAAGTCAAAGAGGCCTGGCACTAGCGTTGCCAGGTCTGATTTGTTGTAAATCGGTACATGAGGTCAAACAAATCGGGATTTAGGGTTGTAGATCGACACAGTAAACAAAAAAAAAACAAGGGGTTTTAAGTCTATTTAATCTTACATAACAAGTAATCAGTCTTGCTAGACTGGTAGAAATTATAAAATAAAATCGTAATCCAAACCAAAGCCAATAGATGGCGTTCCGTGTTAAAAAAATTACGTAGCGTAAATAAACATTTTTTTTATGATTGTTTTTTTCATTTTTTGATTAATTGGAACATTTAGCGTCCCGATCAGGTACAAATCGGGATGCGTCCCCAGACCCCTGAAAATCGGGACGTCTCGCGCAAATCGGGACATCTGGCAACACTACCTCGCACACATATCCGCACCGAAAGCATCGACCGCGCCGAAGAAATCGTTTCTGTTTCCTTTACGCCTATCGCACTGTTATTACTCTGTTGTCAGTGCTTTATTAATGAAAGATGAATGAGCGAGCGCATCGGTCGAGTCGACCGCATAGCCGCGCCGAATCTGATGACGTCATCCGAATTCGTCTAGGATATCTGGGGTTCTTCCAGATTCGGACGATTCGACGCGGGCAAATGTGCGAGGTTCCATAAGATTTCATAAACAGAATACTAAAATTCGTTTCGTTCGATGCGTTCGGCTCGGATAAGTGTGTGTTCACCTTAATACACCAACTAGAGGGACTCTTTATGGTTAAACTATTGGAACACAGTCGTCATTACATAGATAACTATCCAAGACGGGCCTTTTGACTTAAAAAAACTAAAAAAAAACGTACTAATTATGCAATTATATTACTCCACATAATAGTACTCGATGTATAAAAATAAACAACATTTTATCAGGCCGTGATAAAAAGAACCGCATATTTTTATCCCAGACCACATTTAGGTATGATAGTGATAATAGAACGATTCTCGTGGGAGCTTCCGCACGACAGAGTTCAGTATCAATCGTATTTTTCTACGGCCGTATGATGACGAGATTTTTCCTTGTAGGATGAAACGTGGTGGGTGAAATACCAAAGTATTCGGACTCATAAAAAATCATTAAGAACTTGAACTAAGTCGTAAAATGTTATGGAACAACTTGGGGGAGGCCTATGTCCAGCAACTACATGCGTTAAGCCGAGAATACACCTGCCTGTAGCTTGCACAATAGCTTGCAGGTGCCAGCTACTGGCACGTGTATACATAAAAAGGCATGCCTGTAGATGGCATGCAAGATACCTGCGAATGAAATAACTTTGCCCCTCTGAAGTGAGGAACAGAACGCTGAAGGTCTGTTTTCAGAGCGGCAAAGTTATTTTACGCGTATTTCTATATATATAAAAATGAATCCCTATTTCCCTTGGTCACGGCATCTCGCGTGAGCGGCTGGACCGATTTCGCTATTTTTTTTTTGTTGTGTTCGTAATGGTCAGGAGAAGGTTCTTATGAAAGAAAATTTTGATATTTAAAAAACAAAACGTAATTGTCTCAGTGTGTCCATATTCTTCATTTTTTTACCGCATGCATGAAAATGGTTTAAACTTTTTGTTACTATTTGGATTTTCTTTCTGAAGGTAGGTAGTAGGTAGGTAGTAAATAGGGAAAAGTGCATTACAACGCATGCCGGGTACAGCTAGTACTATATATATTTCAGTATATTTCATTTTTTGGCATGCAGTGTGTGGCGGTCTTGGTGGGGGGTGAAGTTGCATACCAAATGGCACGTCTAAATGCGTCACACAGCTACAGGCATGCCATTTCAGTAGGTTATTAAAGACTGTGCCATTAAAAGGTATACCAAATCGCTTGTAAATGTATCCTCAGTGTGCCATTTACTGGCACATGCCGTTTTCGGTATGCAAGCTGCTTCTCTAATTGACTGGCATGTGTATTCCCGCCTATATGCTGAGCTAATTGATTGACTGATTTAAGTGGCCGGTCTAAAGTGAAAAAATTACCTACTGTTTCCATCACATTTTTTTCGAGCCCTTATGAAGAATTAATGTATTTAAACGATTCCTTAGCCTCCACGAGTGACGATACTTAAGTACGTCCGGCGCACCCTGGGCAGTCAGCCCCGCCACCAACCTTGCTGACTGGCTAATCTTTTCGTCACAGCATGAGCTATTTTCGTATAGCTCGTGTAGACACGAGAGAAGAAGAACGATTCCTTTTAGACTTTTTGAAGAGTTAGGTAGGTTACCAGTTAGTAGAGTGCAGTGTGCTATTCACTCACTATAACCAATTGATCAGTAGTCAACCCACACAAGCGTCATTTAATAACTTCATTAACGTATTTACATTAATAATACCCTATAACGCGGCGTAATTTTTTTCTTTCACAGAAAACGCCATAAAAATGAGATATCCAATCATTTTGTTTAACGAGCCATCTTTTAAAAAGGTTCATTATATTGTTGGCCAATCATATCGTTTACTTAGAGGTTGCAAACAGAAGATGTTGAGATAATAACGTATTATAAGATAAGGCATTCACGAAAATCTTATGAAACGTTTAAATAAATAATTATTATAATATATTGCGGTTGGTATGCGTTTGCATATTATTAGTAAGGATATAGTGTTGCTAGATGGTGCAATTATGATCGCAAATGTTCTGTTTTTCGCCTTTCTAATGCCGCGGCCACAATAACTCCTAACACCATTAATTAACGCATTAATTTGCAATAACAAACGCATTAATTAACGGCGTTAGGTGTTAGGCATTGGCATAATAATAACTTACGTTAATGTTCTTTCAGTCTATCTTAATTAAGTTTGTCTGGAAGAGATCGCCTAGTGCGATAAGACCCCCCATTTTACATTTATTGTGAAAATGTTTGTATTCCTCTTTTGTTTTCGAATTATGTACAATAAAAAGTATATAAATAAGTAAATAGTTCAATCGGGGAGACAATCTCTTTCCGCCGATGTACGGCAACTTAAGTACAAAATAAAAAAAGCTTATGGTGGGTATGAAAAATAGCATGTACTGACAGCATCAAACAGCGTGTATCTGGTTCCCATTAAGGCTTGCAGTAGGAAAACCAAAGTTGCTACGTGTAAAAACCGTGTAACAATTGTCACGCGTTAGCTTATTAACACGAAAAGTTCGTTCAATTTTAGAGGGAGAGACAAACAATACATAACTAGCTGTGGCCAGCGGTTTCACTCGCGGGTTAGGGGGAAACTGGCCTCTGGTCCGCGGCCCAAATTACACGGAGTAGGAAAGTAGTGGAAAAGTTGGCCGAATGCGTGGGCCAGAATATCATGGGAAAAAAGTATCGTAGTTAAATCGACCCATTGGGATTTCATTTCATTAAAATGAAAAAAGGTGTGAAATAAAACGTAAGTATCAAAATTGATTCATTCAATTTCATAAACTGTATTTTTACCATTATTGAGCTAAGTAGCAAGTTGCTTAAGCACCTAGCTCCAGGTCATTACTGCTTTCCTGGTAGTTTTAATAAATAAACAATTAGGACAGTTGAATTTTAAAACGTCTATCGATATTATATAACGTATCCTTTCATGCTCTTCTCTATGTAGTTTCGAGGAATACCCCATATTTTGATACTTACTTTTTATATCTCACCTTTTTTTCATTTTAATGAAATTAAATCCCAATGGGTTGATTTAATTACGATACTTTTTTCCCATGGTATTCTGGCCCACGCATTCGGCCAACTTTTCCACTACTGTTCCTACTCTGTGTAATTTGGCCCGCGGACCAGAGGCCAGTTTCCCCCGAACCCTCACTCGCATCCTAGGGGAACTGCTTCATGTATCCAGATAAAAAGTATTCTATGTCTTAATCCAAGTTATGGTCTACCTGTGTGCTAAATTTCATCTAAATCCGTGCTTCCGTTAAGGTGTGATTAATTAACTAACATCCAAATTCGTGATGTCGAAAACTGTTTCAGCTTGCATTTCATTCGTTTTAGAATTAATCCCTATTCAAGGAACGATGAGACAAAATGTAAACAACATTAGGACTACTCTTTATGAAAAGATTTTCTGTAAAATATTTCAAAACATTAATTTCCAACAAAAATAAATTATGTGAATGTTAATTTGAATTATGTATATGTTAATTTACTTATGACACTTCTTCCTGTAGTAAGTTTTGAATTTTTCATTGCCTAGTTTCATATTTCACTAAAAAAGGACATGGTAAGATTGTTTACCTACATCATGTCTCTTGCCTTCTTGAATACGGTATAAACTATTTGTCGAAGAGTCGTACACAGTTCACTGATGACCATAAGACTGTCGAACAGTGGCGAAGGGTGAATTTTCTTAAAAGGGAAGCCGGACCAATTATTTGTTTAAATGATAATTGAAAATAATAGATACTAGTATTTACCATATTTCAAAAGGGAAGCCGATAGGAATCGAGTTGTATGGAACCTTCGCCACTGCTGTCGAATCAAAGACACAACTCTTCTTTTTGCTATCGCTTTATTTCAAAAGGCATTTCCAAATTCTCTACATCTTCGTCGTGCTCATCGTCCGTTAAGTAGTAACAAGGTCTACGCACAGCGTTACATTTGAGGCTCATCTCGCGAGCTTACAACACTGTGTCATGTCATTACGTCATGACCTCTTTAGTGGCTAATAATTATAATTTGCGCCTAAATTCTTTTAATTAAGACGTTGGCAAACTTTTTTATATTAGTTACGGACCTAATATTTTTATTGTGGCAAGTTCCGCTGTTTTATTTGTTGTGGCAACGTCGGGTGTTTGAATTTGGAATTTGTTTTGATGTAACGTATTTTGCGGGAAAATAAGGACTTTATTCCTTTATATTAGATAACTTTTGCATTTTTTGAAGGAGAAGACAGAGTGAAGAGTGAATCGTAGTAAACCCACATGTTACTATGATGATGTTAGGAACTTAAGGCTGTCTGTCTAAGTGACTCTATCGCCAGTTTCTGAAGACAATTCCTAAATGTGCATCCTAAAATTGTGCAAATTACTCTTCATCGCTATGGCTTTGATTTTGACAGGTCAACAATTTCCATAGCAACGTATGTATTAACAATCCGACTTCTCCACAACTATGTACCACGCAATGAATAATGTTGTCCTGTCAAAATCAAACTCATAGCGATGACGAATGTTTTACGCAATTAGAATGCATGGCTGCTACTCCGAATAGTTTTTAAACTGGAAATCTCATTGTTAATGAGATTTCCAGTTTAAAAACTATTGGGTGCCTTAAAAATAGGCCAGATGATTTATCAATATCGCTTCCCTTACGAATTTTAAGACGGCTTATTTGTAAAAATTTACAAATAATTTCTATACGCGTATACCTAATATAGGTACCTATGTGTATTTATTAATGTTATAGATACTCTTAGGTGTTATATTGATTGCCAAAATACGTTAATTTAGCTTTGATTAAAACACGATAAAGTCACGCTATTGAACTAAAATAAAAGACAGAAAGATGATAATGATAACCAAAATAGTTTTACAAAAATAGTTTCGTTCATAAACCCTTAATTACTGCCTAATAACTTAATTGTGTCTAGCGCAATTTGTACTAAAGTAGCAATTAGAAATACTTACATACAATACCAGACTAATTAAGTAATATTCATGTAGAGCTGCTAGATAAAAGCTATGTTTAAGTTCTATTAAAAAGGGTTACACGAATTTAAGTGAGGTTAAAGTAAGGCCAAGATTAAGGTTAAAGTTAAGCCACGGAGGGGCATATAATTTGAAACGTTAAGCTGCGCTTGCCGAGGTCATTACGCGGATGGGTGGCCATTTGTTACATATCGAGACCCCTGTGTGCCTCGGAGAGCACGTTAGACCGTCGGGCCCGGGTGTCACACGAATACCCATGACAGTCGTTATGGGTAGTCAGAAGCCCGAAAGTCTGACAACCGGTCTAACCTTGGGAGATCGGCTTCTTCTTCTTGTCTCCTGTCAGCATGAGCTATACGAAAATAGCTCATGCTGTGGAAAAAAGGTAAGCTAGTCAGCAAGGTTGGTAGCGGGGCTGACTGCTCAGGGTGCATCGGACGTACTGAACTAACGTCACTCGTGGAGGCTAGGTGGGCCCCCCATTGGCTGGAGACCCTTCAGGTCTCGCCAATAACTGCCCCGTTACGTAGAGATGGTCCCCTAGGACCACCTAGAGAAGAACAATAGAAAAAAAAAATGGAGACTACAGTGACGAAGGGTGAATTTTCCTAAAAGGGAAGCCGGACCAAAAAATGCTTACCTTGCTCAAGTGTGATGTGTGAATTCCAGTAACTACTCGTTTCGAAAGGGAAGCCGATAGGAATCGGGTTGTATGGAGCCTTCGCCACTGGGAGACTAGGTGGGGGAGATCGACATTGCCCAATAACTGGGTGGCAGAGGTTGCGAAATACTGGTATTCAGCCGCATCTGGTTAGATTGGAAGCTGACTCTAACATAGTTGGGAAAAGGCTAGGCAGAAGAAAGATTAAGGTTAACTAGTTACGCCATACTAATTTCATACATTACCTAATTCGACTAAGACGTGTTCTTGAGTGGAGACCGCGAATCGGCAAACGTAGTGTGGGACGACCTCAGGCTAGGTGGCGTGATAATCTCCGCACGGAGGCTGATAGCCTAAGTGGCGTACTATTGAAGAGGCCCATGTACAACCGTGGGCTGCAATATGGCTGAGTGGATGCCCGGACTCCACCAAAGCGGAGACGAGACGAGCGGAGCGAAGATGTGTTTTAAAAAAAACAATAGAATTTCGTTATTCACATATCTCGTCTCCACACAGCTTAAGTGGATACCACTGAGCGGAGATGTATCATATTTGTATGGCGCGATGGAAGCGGAGATGTGAGCTGTTCCTCGCTGAGATTGAGCTGGGCTGCGGTATAAGGCGGAGATGTGAGCTTTGCCTCGCAAGCTGACGACGGCGCGCAGCGGAGACGAGATGTGTGCGGCATGCAGTGAGTGGTGCCCACACCCTTCGTGTCAGATCGCACTAAACTGTACGTTCACATCCAATGCTCGCCGCACGCAGCTCTGTAACGCTCTAGTCAGCGCACATCTCCACCCTAGCCAGCACACATCTCCGCTACAGTCTATCCAGTACGCATCTCCGCACAGTTTCGGTGGATACACCCTAGCTGAAAAACGTCTCTTCTCTGTCCGCTTCGGACATCTCCGCTTTGGTGGAGTCCTGGCCTTAGGCAAAAACAACAGTAGAGAACTGTTCTCTTATATTTAATTAGCTTATTAAAAACAAGTCATTCTCACCCATTCGTGTCAATGTTCCCAGCAATTACAGTAATTTTTATTCGCAAGGAAAACTAATAAGAAACAACCGCAAACGGACGCTAAACAGCGCCGACAGCGGTTGCTCCCTCCACTTCCCTCTCGTCCACTAAAGTGCTCCTTAGGGACACGATCCCCAGCCTTATCCAAACCCTCTCCTCCTGCAATACGCAGTGGGCGATCAACATAGTCTCCGCTTGGAACGCCTCTCAAGGCGATCCAATCGCTCGCATCAATGTCCTCTGCGAACTAGATGACATAGTCATTTTCCTCATCCAATAAATTCCAATGGATACAGAAAGCTGTAGAATTAAGCCCCGATCCCTTAAATTAGGCTTCTTCAACGCTAACAGCGTTAACGGTCAACGAGATGAGATCGCAATCTTTTTGCGTGATCATCAAATTGACATCTTCCTAGTGCAGGAAACGTTTCTCAAGCCCCACAACAGGAACCCTGGAATTGCAAACTATAAATTAGTTCGCAACGACAGGACCCGTAGTAGGGGCGGTGGTACTCTCATCTACTACAAACGTTCCCTGTACTGCACTCCCTTAGACCCTCCCCCTGGTCTCCAATTCCTGGAAACTTCCATATGCAGACTAGGCATGACAGGACACCAGCCGATCACAATCGTCTCGGTGTATAATCCTCCCTCCAGTAATAAGATCCAACTCCGGAGCGATCTTAAAGCCCTCTTTGACCTCGGCGGAGGTTCCGTTATCATAGCGGGCGACCTCAATGCCAAACATCTCTCGTGGAGCTGCAACTCCAACAACCACGCGGGTCGTAACCTCGAAGAGTTGAGCCCGGAGCTCGAATTCGACGTTATCGCCCCGATGTGTCCCACTCACTACCCCCATAACCCTGACCATCAGCCCGATGTCCTTGACATAGCGCTTCTAAAGAACGTAAACCTCGGTCTACGCTCTATAGAGACGCATAAAGAGCTAGACTCCGATCACCGCCCCGTAGTCCTTCACCTAGGTCCCCGGGGTGGTCCCCCGGATCCTGGACAACCCGCCCCGACCAAAACTGTCACGGACTGGGGTAAACTAGAGGAGCGCCTCAAGTCTTCCTCGTCCGTTCACTTAGATTCCATCCCCGACGATATCGTTACGATTGCCGACACGCTGGGCGCAATCGACTCCCTTACCAGTCACGTACAGTCCGTGGTGAACGAGTGTTCACGGCAGGTTCCAGCGGTGGACGAACACCGCTGGAAGCTGCCGGACGATGTGCGTGAACTGCTGACGGAGAAGAACGCATCCATCCGTGCCTATGACACTTTTCCCTGCGAAGCTAACCGCGCCCATATGCGTTCTCTACAGCGTGCTGTAAAGAAACGTGTACGGGAGGTTCGGGAAGCCCGCTGGGACAAGATGTTGAGCGACTTAGAGCCATCCCATCTGGCCTTCTGGCAATTACAACGAAATCTAAAATCCGATTGTGTAGCTTCAACTCCCCCTCTCAATCGTCCGAACCAAAGGCCGGCCTTTGAAGATGACGAAAAGTCCGAATGTCTAGCCGACAGTCTAGAAGCCCAATGTACTCCCAGCACCCAACCCGCAGACCCGGTCCATCTTTCCAAGGTGGATCGCGAGGTCGAACGTAGGGCCTCCCTCCCTCCCGATGAAGACCCCGACGATCCCTTACCCCCCATCACCGTAGACGAGGTCCACACGATAGTGAGGAATCTCAAACCTAGGAAAGCCCCCGGCTCAGACGGTATCACCAATAAGGTGATCAAACACTTTTCCGCCCCGCTCATAGTTCTCATGACCGCCATCTTCAATGGCGCTCTGAGTAATAACATCTTTCCGCAAGCTTGGAAACAAGCCACCGTTATCGGTATCCCCAAACCCGGCAAACCCAAGAGTGAGCCCACTAGTTATCGCCCCATTAGTCTTCTCAATGTAATTGGGAAAATCTATGAGCGTCTCATTTATATCCGTTTAAAGGATTTCGCTGACTCCCGTAAACTCATCCCCGACGAACAGTTCGGTTTTCGAACCCAGCACTGTTGCATTCGACAATTGCACCGCATTGTCGAACACATTAGCTCCCGATTTATGCGCTCGTACAAAACGGGCATGCTCTTCTTCGACGTAGCGAAAGCCTTCGACAAGGTCTGGCACAACGGTTTATTATACAAACTGTACCAATTCAACGTGCCGGACCGTCTCGTGCTCATCATTCGAGACTTTCTGTCGGATCGCTCCTTCTGCTATCGCCTAGAAGGCACCCTCTCGTCCCCTCACCCCATTCGCGCAGGAGTCCCTCAGGGCTCCGTGCTATCGCCCCTTCTGTTCACGCTGTACACCAGCGACATTCCCAAACGTGGCTTGGCCAAGTTGGCTCTCTTCGCCGACGACACGGCTATCTACTATTCCGGTAGGAGTCTCGATAGCATCTCTCGAACCCTTCAAACCGCAGCCGACGCCCTCGGGGTCTGGTTCCGGAAATGGAGAATAGAGGTGAATCCCGAAAAGAGCGCAGCCGTTCTTTTCGAGAGACACGGTGATACCCACACCCACATCCGTCCCGTTCTCATGTTCGGCAAACAGATCCCTTGGGAGATGAAAGCCAAATACCTGGGGGTTATCCTCGACCACCATCTGAGTTTCCGAGACCACATCAAAGCGGTGCGCGCTCGCGCCGCTTTCGCTGTCGGTCGCCTCCACCCCATCCTTAGAACGCGCAGTAAATTGTCACTTAGAAATAAGCTGAGAATCTACGTGACGTGCATCCGCCCCATCTTGACTTACGCTAGCGTCGTGTTCGCACACGTTAAGCCTTGTCGCTTTAAATCCTTCCAAACCCTCCAGAATCGAGTGTTGCGCAGAGCCGCGGCTGCCCCGTGGTTCATGCGTAACGTCCAACTCCATCTCGATCTAAAAATGCCAACCATCAGGCAATACCTCAAACGCATTTCCAAGCGTTACTTCGACTCTGCCCCCCGCCATCCGAACCCCCTAGTCGCCGCAGCGGCCGACTACAGTCCCTCTCTCATAAGTAAAGTTCGCCGTCCCAGGCACACACTTTTAGAACCCGATGACGAAATTACCCTCCTCCAGGAGGCGAGTAAATCGACCAGCACACTACACAACAAACGCCGCCGCCCGGCATACCGTCCTCGCCGACGAGGCCCGTCGCGACGCCCCACCGCCGCCGGTCACGATCCACCGAGCTCTCCCGTCGTAGAGCCGGTCGTCTCTTCAGACTCCGCAGTCACCCCGATAATTCAGCCCTCATCAAGCTGTCTCCCCCCCCCCCCTATGTCCACGCCAGCAACGCCCTAAGCCGAGGTCCGAGTCCCACTAGGGGTCGCCCTTAGTGCTGTTGTTGCAGGTAGTCATGATGTTAGTGTAGTACAAGTAGTTAGCTTAGGTTAAGTATTTTACTTCCCCCCATTGGCTGGAGACCCTTCAGGTCTCGCCAATAACTGCCCGGTTACGTAGAAACCGTCCCCTAGGACGACCTACTGCAGCCCAATAGAAAAAAAAAAAAAAAAAAAAAACGGACGCTAAACATTTAAACATCCTATACGCGCGCGCATTTCTCTTCAACCTATCACACCAATGTTAAATTCTTGTTTATGTATTTTTAGCACTAAAGTTCTTTAACCTAACAGAACATTATTATGATCACGAAGACACTTCCTCTATAGATAGGGACTAGATTTGAGAGTACGTGAGCGAATTACAAAATGGTGGACAGGGTAAAACTTTTTTATGAACCTTTTTGGCAATATCGAAAACGGCATTCATTATATTTTACCGACAATAGTCTTTGTACAAGGATACTATGAGTTTCAAGTAAGTGTTTTGTTTCTTTATACTTAGACCAATTTTAACGAATGATAAAGTCAGTTTGTTTAATTATGATGGTGTTTTTTTCTCTAATTATGTAGGTAGATTCTGGACCAAAAGAAGGAAAACGATATTTGTTCCCAGAAATATTATATCGCGTATAAACTATTACCGATCCAAACATTACCTACCAGTCTTAAACAAGGTGTTCTAGTCTGAAATTTTGTTAATTGGATCGGTATTCCTCAGGTTATTGACGTGTAGCATCATTCCAATGCCCTCTGCCTCCCGTGGTGGCTAGGGGCAACACTTTTATTAGGAAAAGGATTATCTCCAGCAGTTGCTGCGATAATGTTGTAGCTACTACCTACTTGTATGCGAGTTCGATCTCTAGCTATGGCTGTCGATAAAGAATCTTATATAAAAAAACAGTCACATGAGATTTTTCAACTTTGTCTAAAAAGTCAGAAACGCATCGGCAATCCTCTTTGGGCTTGTGAGTGCTAAATGCTTACTGCCGCCTACAGCTACAGGATTACTTCAAATTAACTGACGTGTACCCTTTTCCCTGCTGTCGTATCTAGTGATCTAATTAACAAAAGTTTAGGTATTGATTTATTTGAATCCCATCTGCCTAGCCTTTTCCCAACTATGTTGGGGTCGGCTTCCAGTCGAACCGGATGCAGCTGAATATCAGTATTTTACATGGAGCGACTGCCTATCAGACCTCCGCAACCCAGTAACTGGGTAATACGATACTCTTGGTAAGACTGGTATTGATTTATTTGAATGTGGTTTATTAATGATGCCTAGTAGTCTTTTATTTATTTTTATTTTATTTTTATTGGTTTACCAACAGTTGTTTACACTGGTTATGGACATAAGAAACAAGCATAAACAGATTAACAACAGTGTACAATCACTTACAGGTAAACTCAGCATGCAAAACGAAAGTTGTACGTACATAAGAAAAAAAAAAAGAAAACTAGCTAAAAATTTATCAACTACTACTATCTAAATTATTACATATTCTTCGTTTAGTCCTGTGGATTTCGCCAGTTAATTTAAACTAATCCTGTACCTGAAGGTAGCAGTCAGCATTTACCATCAACAAGCCTAACATGCGCAACGCGGCATAATATTGTCGTCGCGTTATCTCGTGCCATGACGAGATAGCATTATGCATTATTAAAAAGCGACGACTTATCTCGCGATGCGCTCGTTAGCCCAGCAGGTGTCGGCCTGTTTGCGGTCTATTGATACAAGCGGTCTATCAATGATCCAGATCAAGTGAGGATTCAGATGTTGCTGATACTTCGTTGGCAACGTTTTTAGTAGGTACCTAATCAGTTTTTGGGCATTGTGCCAACCTGTCAGATGTTTCTGCGTATTGCTTATTTACTCATCTTTACGGTATTTTCTTGGAGTACAATTTACAATTATAATAAGGTGTAGAGTTGTAATCTGTATAACTTAGTTGTACTTATCGTTTTGCTCTTACCTTCGCAAATGATAACAGCATAAAGGACACACATCTTTATATTTTATCTAGCATAGATGGGTGAATGTTCGAAGTATCTTATATTTTAACATTTTTTTTCACGAATCCTTATTGGCCTGGGTTGGTAACATTTTACAAGGTTAGTCGGAAAGGGGGTACTAATCCGAAAGGATATTAAAGGACCCATAATGAATAACTTTTGTTCTAAATTTCCCCAAATGTCAATAGTTTAAAGCGTCATCCTACGTGAGCGATCTACAAGCGACGCGAAGCGGCGCGGCGCGATGCGAAAACAACAAACAGTCGATACCTATTGAAGTGTCCTACGTGACCAAACGCACGTGGAGTGCGGTGCGGCGCGGCGCGGCGCGAAGCGAACGCTGTTAGTTGGCTTGATATTTTCACGCGAACTGGATGCGGTGCCGTACAGTGCTACTGAATGAGGGCGGCGCGCGGCGAGCGGTCCGCGAGCTCGTAGGACAAAGCCGCCGCTTCGCACCGCATCGCGTGTCACCGCATCGCATCGCTTCGCAATTCGCGTCGCTTTAAACCGCCTACGTAAGACGTCGCGTCAGAGAAATAGCTGTTCAAACATTTCATAAAAAACATGCTAAAATCTATCTCTCCATAGCTATGATCAGCTGTGTTTACATTTTAGGTCGTCAAAGTCCATTTTCTGAATTCGTAACCAAAGCAGGGATGAAAAATTTTTGAAAAAAATTAAATTAAAATAATTTGAAACGGAAAAGAAAATGATCGAATTTTGAAATTTTAACACTCGCTTTAAAGCAGTCATCAGTGATACTTTAAGTGGTCCGCGGATTAGTACCCCTTTCCGACTAACCTTGTAGAAGTTTCAGGTTGGTTTTGTTCTTGTCTTATTGTTTGACGGCAGTAATATATACTTGGGAGCAAATAAATCGAGCCACTTCTATTTTTCACGTATAGTTGTTATTATTTTTACCCGACTACGGCGAAGCCAAAAGGAAGGGTGATGATTTTGGCAGTCTATGTAGGTATGTATGTATGTAAGTTTGTATGTTCCACCGTAGCGCCTAAACTACTGAACCGATTTTAATGAATGAGGTGTCAAAAGATTCGTAATAATGACCCGGGTAACATAGGCTATATAAATTTTATCAACATTTTATATGAAGGAATGTAAACCTAAGATTCTAACCTCGAAAAAAATTAAACTGAGATATTCATCACGTGTTTGATATCAAAAGAAAGGTCTTGGCGAGCATATTACAAATATGTATATATATCATATTGTTTAAGTCAAAACATATGTTTAAAATGCGGTCGTACAGTTCGCGCGGTGTTAAGTATCAAACCAACATTACGTTAGAATTTACGTTTACGTTACATTTCTTAGAATGCGACGATGTAGATATTGCATGGCTAGTGTATATGCCCGATCGGGAAACGGAAAAGTATTAAATAAAAAATTAAGTTAAAAACTGTCACCCGACTACGTAAAAAAAGGGGTCTAAAAAGGACGAAACAAGAAAACAATTCAAATAGAAATCCAAAAATGTATAGGTATAAAATGGTCAAGGTAGAGCCGTGGTCGCACTTACTGTATACTATACATACCATGTCTGTTTCATGAAGGTGTTTCTGGCACCCACATAATCATAGTAGGTATACAGTAAGTGCGACCACGGCTCTACCTTGACCATTTTATACCTATACATTTTTGGATTTCTATTTGAATTGTTTTCTTGTTTCGTCCTTTTTAGACCCCTTTTTTTACGTAGTCGGGTGACAGTTTTTAACTTAATTTTTTGGTATTATGGAACAGATCAATTCTAATCATATATCGCCTAAAAGGTTATTTGATAACCTTTACAATGAGGGTAGTTTTTTGTCAGCTTAGAATTACATAATTCATGAAACCATGACCAAATAACCAGGACACGTGAAACAAGGAGTGGCTCGATTTATTTGCTCCCAAGTGTAGTTTGTTTCATTATCATAATAGGAGATTTAAACGACTGCATTCTTAACTTTGGAATGATCTTAATCATCATCATAATCTCCCTATCCTTATCCCACACTGGGTGGGGTCGGCACAACATGTATTCCTCTTCCATTCTCCTCTATCAGCCGTCGTCTCAATACTCACTCTTTTCTTACCCATATCATCCTTCACACAATCCATGATTCTTTGCTTTGACCTATCTCTACTTATCTTACTATCTACTACTCTACTTATCTTACTATCTACTACTCTCTCTACCTATCTTATATATATCTTACTATCTCTACTTATCTTACTATCTACTACTCTCTCTACCTATCTTATATATATCTTACTATCTCTACTTATCTTACTATCTACTACTCTCTCTACCTATCTTATATATATCTTACTATCTCTACTTATCTTACTATCTACTACTCTCTCTACCTATCTTACTTATCTATCCATCCACATTCATATTTAACACTCTTCTGGTAACATCACTTTCTTAATTTTTTTAAAGGGTTTTAAAATATATTTCATTATCATAACTGTATTTACTCAAATTGTTAAAGATATTGATTTTAGAAGAGTATGGTTTCATGGATTTCTTGCCGGCTCTTCTTCATACGAAACGACTAATTGCAACCGTGCACCTAAATTCGAATTTTTATAAGCGCCTGTAATGGTTAATGTGAAATAAAGACTTTTGATTTTGATTTGAATTTATAGAGTAACTTAAGAAAAACAAGTAGCATCAATAAATTCAAGTTTCATCAAAGAAATAATCTTAAAATCTATAGTTACACACGTCAAACGAAAAATCATGGCAACCATAAGCATAGACAATTATGTACCGTCGTCCGTTGCTCGAACCTCCGAAATGTGTCGTCCGGCATGTGGGCGCGAAAGCGGCCGGATGTCTGCGCGTACCGATCTGCGCTCGCGCATCGCTAATGCACTGTCAAACTTTTCTCTAGAGGAATTTTCGAACGATTGATGCTTGGGGCTGGTCGATTGTAGTATCAATTTTATAAGTTGAGAGTACCCTGAATCTTTACTGATATATTATTAAGTACTTCTAATAATCATTAACATGCACCTCAAAATATTTTAGATACTTGATTAATTATTTCGGTATTTTTAGGTGCTATAATGATCAAAAAAATATTTGAAGCGAAACACACATTATCGTTATTATATGTAAGGAAGTACCAACTTATAAAACAAATAGTGATATGTGTTCGTAAGCGCTCGAGCCTCATCGATAATGCAATGACAATCATTTCTCTAGACTGGGTCTTGTCTACATGCAATGACTATAGGAATAAAGCAGGTATGTACTTATAGTATGGTAAAAAGTGTATGTCCCTTTATTAGTAAGAATTGGTTTTTGATGTGTAATAAAACTAAGCAAACTTTCTGCTTGAGATTATTCGATAATGATGCAAAAATATGTAATAAAATTCATACATGTTAAAAAAAATAAGGTTGAGCTACACGATGGCTCATGCATGCGTGCTGTCTGTTGGGACAGGTCAACTCAAACCTGCTATGGCTCTTTCCTGAAAATGCCATTCCAGACGTTGCCCTACATTGTTACACTCACATAGTTTTGTACCACAATGTCTCGACTTTAAAAGAGACCTTGACTTCTGAGTTTGTTTCGGCGTTTCTTCTCAGAGCTAGGCTAGCTAGCTAGGGGTGCATGAAAAGAGCCTCCACGAGTGACGAGACTTTAGTACGTCCGGTGCAACCTGGGCAGTCAGCCCCGCTACCAACCTTGCTGACTGTCTAATCTTTTCACCACGCCATGCCCTATTCTCGTATAGCTCGTGTCGACACGATAGAAGAAGAAGAAGAATGAGCTACTCAGAAGGACAGGCGAACAAGTCTTCAAAAACATTTACATTGACTCGTTAAAGTGTCTGCAACAGATTTGTTTACAAAAATAAATATAATTTATCATGAAATCGGAAAGCTGATCCAAATAGGATTCGAATCTAAAATTCAGAGCGCGAGACTTGATCACTTCGCAACTGCACCATGTTGGCACTACTGCAGCTAACTGGTAATGAGATACCTTCGTTAATTTATGTTGGTAATTACTTTTACCTCCCACGTCGAGGACTCAAGTATAGGCACAACACGTGCTGTATAATATTTTAATTAATTAGTGTTTTTCCAGGGAAAACGGCGAATACGTTGACGGACACGTAATAAAACATAGTACAAGAATTTATCTATTGATTTGTAAAAGTACATCATCATCGTTATGGTTCAGACTTTGTTCTTGAATATTCTTGAGTAACGTAAACCGAGGATACTTTGATTAGTTTTTGAGCTTCATGTATTTATATCCTATTTATTTTTTATTTTAGATGCTATAACAAAAATCTTTTAATTAACGAATATATTTAAAACAAAGTAGGTTAAATAAAAAAAATAACAGAGCATTGTTTTCGAGAAAAAAAGATAAATCTTCCTTATCAAACTTGGACCGTAGAGCTTCGACTTTAATGATCTCTGTTCTATCATTGAGTTTCAAAGTAGCCCCAGTCGAGAAATCTAAAAATCGATTTTTTACATACAATACGGCCGACGTATCTTGGCTAGTGTGAAGTTAGCTGATTAGCTGCGCAGTAGACAATTTCGTTTCTAAAAGATTCATTGCGCAGCCAAACAACTAACTTCAGACTCGCCAAGATACGTCGGCCGTATCGTAATCAGGGGTTTAATTTAATAATATAATAATAATAATCATTTATTTACCAAAAAAATACATTATCTGTTTACGTTTCCTTAAAAGCTACATTACAATAATGAATTATCATTTGGAGACACAAAAGGAGACGTTTAACTGGTGGACTCCACACTAGATCAAGCCTGTCTCGTGGAATCCTAAAGTAAATTAATAATAATTAATAATTAATATTTTTTATCTTTGCCATGTAATATCGCAGACACCTCTTTATCGAATGGTAGAATAGGAAAACTGTCAATATTACCTATACAAGTTAATTAAAATGCATAAATTCTACATCCACCGAGATATGACCAAATGCAATATTTTTAGAAACGATCAATGTCGCCCCTGTATTTGAAAGTAACCCCGGTTTATCGGTATTTGGGAAAAGGTTAGGTTGACGATGCCTGCATTATTCTAGCCTTCTCAGCTATGTTAGGATCGGTTTCTAGTCGTACCAGATGGGGCTATTAGTATTTTATACACAGCAACTCTCATCTGGGGGGCT
Source organism: Amphipyra tragopoginis (assembly GCA_905220435.1). NCBI lineage: Eukaryota > Metazoa > Arthropoda > Insecta > Lepidoptera > Noctuidae > Amphipyra > Amphipyra tragopoginis. The sequence goes on from HG992011.1 coordinate 13,512,116, forward strand.
AGTAACGTTTCGTTTCATATTAGTAATCATAACTGAAAGTCGGCTACTCACCCAGTCGACAGTTGTCACACAGTTCCTCTGGCTACATCCTGATTGCCTTCAAGCAGCATTTGGCAGTTGCATATTTCAAAGTTGCGACTGGATGTGCAATCTACTTGTAGTTATGATTACTAATATGAAACGAAATATGTTTCACCAAACGCGGCGTTATTAGCCTCCCTGATCTCTGAAAGTCAATGCGAGGGAATAGCGATACTTAGACTGCAAAATTAATTGAGGGAGAGACAGCCGTCTCGTGAAAGTATTCTTAAGACAAGTGTAGGATATTTGACCTACCCATGACAATCAACATAGAGTCATCAGTGGCCAATTGGATTCGGTGGTGATCATATTTGTAAGATACTGGGGTTGCCCTGATGTAATCATTTGGTGGTCGCTTACAGCACCCAATTATTATATTATTTATAATTTAATATCTTTTCTTTATAATCTCTCCTCTAGTGTCGGCACGAGCTTCATAAGATAAAGCTATAGCTGGTGAAAAGATTAGCCAGTCAGCAAGGATGGTTGCGGCATTGACTGCTCGAGTGCGCCGGACAGTATCGTCACTTATGGAGGCTCTTTTTATTGACCTCTTGTTGCTTTCATACACCTTCTATTGTCATTTGTCAGTTCAGATTCTCCGGGTGCCATTAAATGCAAGTCCAGCTGCCAGTACCCCATCAAGTGCTAACAATTTTTTACTAATTCTGCCTTTTTGTTTCGCAAGGATTTAAGATTTGATCCCTCAGTTCAGATGCTCATACAACTCTTGTTTGGTTTGTAAATTCGAAATCGTTAACAGGCACATAAAAATACAATAGTGTCATTACGGTTTTAAAATTTCTGATTAATCGAAGTTTTTGTCTTCCTTCCTCAATTTCTTCCTCACTAAAGTTAGACCACAAATACCGCACTAAATCACTACATGACTCAGAGCAATAATTAACACTAAATGATTAATTGTACAACCTGTTACCTGTTACCAAAAAAGGTTAGATACCTATGGCATAATTAAAACATAGGCACAAAGCAATGAGCAGTAATTTGAAAAAAAAAACAAAAAACTTTTTTACTCGGTGTTGTATGAATTAACTTTTATGAAGGTAGTCAAGTGTATTTTAAAATATTATTGTTCCTTTGATAACTTTTATATGATTCCAGAAATAATGAAAATTTCGTATCTGCCAGTTTGGCCTTATGAAGAACTTGGCTCGATAAAGAAATGAATAATGTCAATGCAATAGTAATTTACAAAAAAATGCGAGTCAAGCGCATGAAATCTAGCATCATTGAACTTCAACTAGACCTGCATGTGGTGTACCAGTTAATAATATATGGTGGTGGAATCAACATAATTGTCTGCATCAACGCGCATGCGCAACGTGGTGATTTCAGCTAGGTAAGCCTTCATTTGGGATGTAGACAGGCTTCTGCACTCAAAAGAGATGAACGACCAAAGTCAAAGTCAAATATTTTTATTTCAAGTACACCATATAACTGGTGCTTTCAAAAGGTCAACACTAGGTGCTCGGTTCCAAGTAGTAGGTCCTATTTGAAAACTTCAATCTCTTACATCACTAATCAGGATAGCCTCCTCAATCACGTGACAACCTCTGCCCCTCCCATCTAACACTATCCACCACTTGCCAACTTTCCACCTGATTCATCCGCCAGGTGGCGATCAATTAGCAATCGATAATGATCAGTAGTTGCGCAGGCGACGATTAACATTCCTCTCGCTGACAGGCCCTCTGACAATTAAGTAATGCGCTTTCCCTTATCGGTTAATGCCGCTAATATACACGTTATGCAATTAGTTTTAATTGTGGTTTAGTGTTAAATATAGAACAGAGAATGCTTATTATCCTTGAATGGTAACACAGTTTAAATTTGAGGCAGTCAGATGCGTTGTTATAGAGAGCAACGTGCTCAGTATGATTCTCAATAACTGAAAATCAGTGCTGGGTGTTTGACGCCCAGCATATACTAGGTTGGTGACCTGTCAGCATGGGCATGCTCGACAACATAAAATATGTGTTTTTTATGTTTTTATTGTTTCTGCTGTCACGGTTTCCTTGGCTGAATAAAAAAATCTTTCTTCTTTCAATAAAGTGGCTGGATTACTATTTGACTTGACAATCTTATTTTATCTACTGTGTACTTTTTTAAAGGGGGAAACCTTCCAAATGCAGCACGCCGCTTTGGGGGGGACGCCTGGATTTTACTGCACTAAAACCCCCCTGATGGCTTATCTTTAGCACAATGAGGAACAGAACTCCGGGGACTGAGTTATGGTTCCCGAGCCATTCCTGTATTGCGCCTGTAAGGGACGTTCAAGGGGAGACTTTTTTTGCCTCCCTCTATAGGTCCTACCTTCGTGGTGATGTTCATCGTGGCCGGAGTTTTTGTGCCCGAAGATCCCCGGAAACAGCCGCACATCTGCAGTTCTACATCATCCAATTGTGGGCTTTCGGGCAGTAGGAATCTGGTATTAACCCAACACCGTCCACTGGACCCTTTTGGCTTCGAAGCCCATAATTGTGTTTGTTTTTACAATGAGTTTTAACTCCTTATACGTACCAAATGGACGCCTTCGGGCATCTTCGGCCACCTTCGGGCGGACGCGAGCTGACCCGGCCGGTCTAGGTCCCTATGAATATGCATCGCCATCTTTGTTTGTATTACGTCTTACAATACAATACAAAGACTTCAGTTTTTAATTAAGTGTTCGAATTACGAAATGTTTTGATCACGTACTGATCAGATGTACCTTGATGTTGGGCTGTAAATCAGTTTAAAATGTATTTTGGTTAAATCAAGTTCCATAGTATCTTTGATTTACGAATTCTAATGTTGGTTGTAACCTTTTTGGGATAATATGCGTGGTTTGATGGTTTGATGAATGAGGATTTGTCTAATGATTAAATTGAATATTTATTATGTAGATGTGTGACATGTTGCAAACTTTATGGTATGTTTTGATTCGATTAGGAAGTCGTTTATCGTTAACATTATATTTTTGACAGATCTTCACCTCTCTCACATCATGAAACGAGTAACTAGTATGTATTTGAAAATGTTAAATAAATAATTCCAAAATGTAATTGCTAACAAAAATTAAATTTGTTTTCTGTCCTGTCTGCCTTCCGTGCTTAAATAATTTACTTATTCTTTTTGAATATTTTTTTATTTATTTATTTACCACGAGTCAAAATATCAATGTTGCTTAACAAAATGTATGGAACAGCTGTTTTTTTCACGAATTCATAGTTTATGCTTTATGCTATAGTAAAAGTTGTACAGAATGATGAGCAGAGTCCATGGTTTTTGGACGTAAAGCGACTAACCAGTCATGATGTATAATAATTAAACATCGATAGGGGAAGAAGAGGAGCTCGTGGCTAAATAATTACAGCCGCATAGACCGATCTTCCGGGTTAAGCCACGCTTGCCGAGGTTGGTCTGTGGATGGGTGACCATTTACCATAGCGAGTTTCCTCCGTGCCTCGGAAAGCACGTAAAGCCGTTGGTCCCGGCTGTCATTTGTAGATCTTTGACAGTCGTTACTGTTGGTCAGAAGCCAGAAAGTCTGACAACCAGTTTTACCAAGAGTATCGTATTATCCAGTTACTGGGTTGTGGAGGTCTGATAGGCAGTCGCTCCATGTAAAATACTGATATTCAGCTGCATCCGGTTCGACTGGAAACCGACCCCAACATAGTTGGGAAAAGGCTAGGCAGATGATGAGGGGAATAAGAGAAAATTACAGCTGATATGATTTTGTTACTTAATAATCCTTATTTACAGTCTTAGACCTCTGAGGGGCTCGTGTTTAATTAACAACCACGCGGACCAGATGATTTGTAAGGTTAAGCTGTGCTTGCCGCGGTCAGTCCGGGGATGTGTGACCAACACATCGAGACCCCCTCCGTTCGTCGGAGAGCACTTTAAACCGTCGGGCCCGGTAGTTAGAAGACCGAAAGTCTGTCAACGGTCTAACCTTAAGATATCGGCTTTACCTAGTAACTGTGTTGCAGAGGTCTGGTGGCAGTAGCTCCGTGTAAAATACTGGCATTCACCCGCATCTGGTTGGACTTTTTTTGTTAGGCAAACCACATGAACCCACAACTAAAGGCTGATTTACACGAGCAAAGTTTCTTCAAGCAAGATTCGTTCTATCTTTGTCTTTCTCACCGCAAAAACTGAGATAGCATGAGAGTTGCTTCAAGAAACTGTCGTCGTGTAAATCAGCCTTAACTCTAAAAAGAAGCATTCTTATTGTTTATCATGTAACACCGTTTTTCCCGTAAACTCCAGTTACCGTGACCCTATCGAATCGATTGACATTCAGTTTACCATATAATTATGACTTTGCATATCCACAATGTGCTGATATCTATATGTAGCTCCTCTACTCATGTCAAACTCATTTACAAGTCAATTACTTTGAGTTCTTCATGTAAATTTACAATATATTGTTGTATATTCTCGGTATTTGATCATTTTCTGTTTCATTTTCGTTCTTAATGATCGTGATTGTCCTTATGGTGTAGGACGTAAAGAATAGCACTACCCAATCTCTTCCCATGGGCACAGTAGACATATAAGCTAAAGCAGTACCTCAACTTACTATAATCTCATGAATTGAAACACTCACACAGACACGCACTGTATACTGAGTAGTTTTTTGTTTTTGTATGGAACTGTATCCCGAAAATACCTTATTTGTCTTGTTGCAGTACGTGTCTGTGTGAGTGTGTCAAATCGGACAATTGTAAATAGTTGAAGTACTGCTTTAGCTTATATGTCTAATGTGCCATGGGTGTCGTAAAAGGCGACTAAGGGATTCATTAGAGAATGGGCAGCAGCGTTCTCTGAGTACTTCAACAACCATTCTGCGATCGACAACCCGTTTGCCAAGCGTGGCGATTATGGCAAAACTCGCCAACATGGATAGCACAATCCGCTGGATGCAAGAAGCAGAGGAGCGGTCAATGTGGCGAAGCTTGGGGGAGGTCTATGCCCAGCAGTGGACATCTTTCGGCTGAATGGTGATAATCATAATGATCGGGTTCGGTTTGGGTTTTTCCGTGTGGAATTTCTCAGTAGCAGCCCGAAGTCTGGATTTGAGACCGGTTGATGGCAATAGGCTCGCTTCCTATTACACGGGACGTAAACATAACGGCGAAATGAGGGTGTAGGTACTATACACCTCTGCCTAACCCTTCGGGGAATACAGGCGTGATGTTATGTGATTTACATCATAGTATGAATACTTCTTCTTAAGTAAGTTGAGTCACTTTTGGTCTAACCAGATTATAGCAGTATATTACGCGGAGTGACTTTCATTTGACTTATGCGATCCATCGACTGGTATTAAATTGACTTATCGTCAGTGAAGTTCTAACAGGGGCCTAATTCTCCTAAAATAAATTGTTGCCAAACGCAATCGAACCACAACCGTCCGTCAGTTTTTGTTTTCGAAAACTTTCAAAATGATTGATTTTGTTTTTTGTGTCAAACAATTTGATAGCTTTTGAAATTGAGAACTGTCTGAATGAACGGTTCGGCCTTGGTTCGGTTGTGATTTATCAAGATTTATTTTAGGAAAATTAGGCCCCAGTGCGGAAGTCAAAAATGGCTACTTTACAAGAGAGTGAAAAAACTATTTAAAACGAGGACCGTAACTACATAGTTACGGTCCTCGTTTTAAATAGTTTATTATTATGTTATGGTATTATTATTATGTTTTAGTTTAGATAATTAAAAACAATATTGCGTTCAGTGTACATACACTGAACGCAATATTGTTTTTAATTATCATTACAAATGAACTCTTTGATGATTTAAACCTTTGAAAATCCTAATAATCTTTTTCATTTCAAGTAAAATTGTGGCTTTCCCAGTGTTGTCTGTTTTTGTTACAAAATGACTTACGCACTGTTCGAACTTCACTGACGTTTTGGACTTCTGACTGTCCGTAAAAACTTTTTTTTTTATGTTTTTTTTATTGTAGGAACTACTAAGTACTTAGATGAGAATTTTAAAGAATGATTACATACTTATTAGGCGTGAATTACACAGAAGCGGCGTAAGGCGCAGACGCGGCGGAGGCGCGTCGCTTTCATACATTTTTTGTGAAAAAGATTTGAAGCGGCACGACAAAACGTATGAAAGCGCCACGCCTATTCCACGCCTGCTGCCTTACGTCGCTTGTGTATGTTTTAGGCCTTAAGAGGCTTTTCTGTGTCTTTCATTAATTATTGTGATCTCCTAATTATGAAAGTTTATTGGACTCTAGTAGGCATTATGATCTTGCTAGTAAACAGAAAAAAAACTACTGCTAAAGGACCAGATAAAATTCTATAGTTGCTGTTAAGACACCCACGGCATGAGATACGGTGGCCTATTTTTAAACAGTACAATAGAATACTCAACTTAAACGGTAAAAACAATAGGCTCATTAATACCGCCACGTAACGGGTACAAGCCGTAAAACCTAAATAGGCTAGTGACGTCATAACATGACCCAAAAGAAGTCCAGAAGGAAATATGTATTATCAGCAAATTAGTCATTCGGTCAGTAGCCATAGTCGTGGGAAAAACCGACATTTCACGATTCCCGTGGCAAATGAGTGTTTCTAGCAAAACTGCACAATGCCGAGATCACAATACATGTTCTTAGAATCGACCGTTCACAGTGATTCGTCTTAAGGAGATGTAGGTTTAATAAAGCCAGGAAGCCGTTCGCGGTAGTTGATTCAATATTTCTCACGGGTTTTTTAATTATTGGGAAAAGTTTTCGGCTTTGTACGGTAAATTATTTTTGGAGGGACTCGTGGCTTAATGACAACCGCGCGGATCATATGATTTGCAAGGTTAAGCTGCGCTTGCCGCGGCCAGTCCGTGGATGGGTGACCATTCGTTGCACATTGAGACCCCTCCGTGCAGCGGAAAGCAAGGTAAACCGTCGGTCTCGAGTGTCATACGAATACCTATGATAGTCGTTACGGGTAGTTAGAAGCCCGAAAGTCCGACAACTGCCCTAACCTTAGGATATCGGCATTGCCCAGTAACCGGGTTGTGGAGGTCTGATGGCAGTCGCTTCGTGTAAAATACTGGTATTCAGCCACATCTGGTTAGACTGGAAGTTGACCCCAACATAGTTGATAAAAGGCAAGGAAGATACTGCCGATAAGATACGACTGTTTTTTGTTTTTATTATTTGACTTGACTACCTAGCGGTTTAACGGCTGCCTTCCATGCAGGAGTATCCGAGATCGAATCCGGCAAGCACGTCTGACTTTTTCGAATTCATGCGCGGATCAGAATTTGATTATCACTTGCGTTAACGGTTAAGGAAAACATCGTGAGGAAACCTGCCCCTGTAGACAAGTGGCAGTCGATGATCGCCAGAGAATAGATACGCCGAAAACTGATGCTCGAAAGCTTATGTCAATCCAGTACATCTCATTGTCGTTTATACTCTCTAGCGGTCATCGATTGCCATTTGTCTACAGACGCTGGACTTAATGGCCTGAAATCGATAACCCGCAGAGAGCAAGCATGGTGATCGACATTCGTTCCTTCTTTGTTTGAGAGGCCTTTGGCCAGCCGTGGGACAGTTACAGGCAATTTTTTTATTTTGGCTGGCTTGCCGGCCGGCGCGGCGGCCCTCCTCATTGTAAGTGGTTACTGCCGCCTATATATACCTACAACACCAAGAGAAGTGCTGATGCGTTGCCAAACTTAGAGAAAAAGTTGGTAAGTTTCATGTGCCTGTAATTTCACCGGCACCTATACCCTTGGAACCGGGACAGCAATGCTGCTTAGCGGCAGAAATAGGTATGGAGGGCTTCACGTTTCTTTTAAAGAGAGGCAGTTCAGAAGCCTCTCTATTAAAAATAGTCTACACTAGTCAATACTCAATACTTTATTGCATTCCAAAATGTAATTTTGTTAGGTGGTATGCTTAACACGTTCAGTGCTAAGAGCCCTCCAGGAGGGCACCCTGTAGTCGCATTCGCCATGCATGCATCTCGTGGAGGGCTCATTTTAAATGAAAGTTTTTCTTGGAAAATTCACCGTCATGAAACAAGCAAACACGTATTTTACGACGTAATAGCGTATTTTTCAAGGTTTTTAATCTAATGCCCCTTCTCGAAACCTTTCTTAAACCCTTCTCGAGGGTTCACTCGTAGCCCAAACGTAATGCCGAGGACCCTCCTGGAAGGTCCACTAGCAATATGTATGGCGGGATGACATATGAGCTCTATGAAAAGTGTGGTGGACTCGAATGTGTTAACGCTGCCAGAGTCGCGGAATTTGTTCGAAAGAGTTACCGCGGCCCTGGAACGCAAAGGGCACTAGGAGGAACACGGATGGGTTTTAGTCAGTGAGAATTTGACACTCCCTTCCGCTCCGCCCAGAGCGGAAGAAGCCATTTGATAGATTCCCATCCTTAAAAAAAAAGGAAGTCTTAAGACTATGGATTAATTATGGACCCTGATGGGCACAGCATATTTTAGTAGGAGAGAGGGCGAGCGCTTTTGCTTGTATGGTATGGTAGGTAAGGTAAAAGGGGTGATAGACATGCGAGTAAGTACGCGAACTTGTGGCTCGACGACCTTTTTCGCTCGTGTGTCACCCTAAGAGCGATTACGCATTACATCCGATCCGAATCCGTGAATATACGGATATAAAAAACTCGGACCGAATTCGGATATTGCTTTACGCATTGCATCCGATCCGAATCCGTGAAAATACCGACCTAGAGTAAAAATCTCGGACTGAATTCGGATGTTGCTTACGCACTATTCCGATCTCTGATCCAAATTCAAACAATTCAGGGGCCATTTTGGCATATCCATTTGGCGTCCGATTTGAATCCGAGGTAGTGCGAAAGCGTTCATACAAATATTACTACGGCTACTTCGGTCCGTCAATATTTCTTCCGAATTGGAGACTCACGGATGACGTATAGAAATCGGATGACGGATGCCGGAGGTAGTGCGTAAACTACCATACAAATAGTTCTATGGCTACTTCGGAACGTATTTTCATGGATTCGGATCGGATGCAGTGCATAATCGCTCTTAGTATACGTACTTTAAAACCGCCGAGTAAGTTCGTTGGCGATCCAACAGGTTTGATATTTTGCTCGTACTCGTAGCATGCACAATGTTTCCTCCATTGATTACATCGCGGTCCCCCTGGTACCAGAGTAATGAACAAGCTTCACGTGTGTCACCGACGTCGAGCCGAGTAAGTTCACGAACTTAAAAACCGCGTACTTTAAGTTCGTACGTCTATCACCTACTTCTGTCTATGGTAGGCTGTACTTAATTGTCCAAAGTGCCTAGCTCACATAGGCCGTTGTCCAAAGTGCCTATCTCACATAAAGCAGTTAAACGATTGTATACTATAAGTACAACACGTGTATAATGATATTTCTCACGGTAGCTGTTTACCGGAATGTGCGAGATGATCTGCGTTAGGGTTGACACCAGCGCTTTATCCCTACTAATATTATAAATGCCAAAGTAACTCTGTCTGTGACGCTTTCACGCCTAAACCGCTGACCCGATTTTGATGAAACTTGGTACAGAGATAGTCTGGAACCTGGAGAAGGACGGCTACTTTAATCCCAAAAATACGGAATACGCGATAAACGATATCCACGTGGGCGAGGCCGCGATCGACCTATAGTTATTTTATATATGTATTTAGGACATGGAATTTTATTTCTAGAAATTGTGGACAAGAAACAAATGTATGTATCGAACTGACTGCAAAAAGGTGGTTCTCAATTTTATGAGCATGTATGTATGTATGTAAAAAGCAAAAGCGATTATATTTGCGGGGTGATTCTAAAAGGTTTTAACAGCCATCTGTATTGTAAATTGCAGGGAAGGGATGATGCCAAAATATTGGGCAGCTGAGTTTTCCTGAGTGTTAATGGGTATGACAATATTCCCTCATGCTTGGTGCTTGCACCAGTATAATAGGATGCCTAAGCTCAGCTGCACATTGTAAGAAATTGTTTGGCAGACAATTTCAGACAGGCGCGACTCTGCGTATACATTTTGTACTAGATCCCGCACATTGTCAGAGTTTGCCGGATCCACCAATCAGCGGGCACTAGTACAAAATGTATACGCAATGTGCACTTTGCGCATGCGCCGGAAATTTTCTGACAGACATTTCTTCTATGTGCGGCTGGGTTCATTCACGAGTTGACGTCTACAACTAGATTTTTTGGCAAGCGAAAGAAAAATTGAATATTTTTGTATACTTACTTCTTCTCTCGTGTCAGCACGAGCTATACGAAAATAGCTCATGCTGTGGTGAAAAAATTAGCCAGTCAGCAAGGTTGGTAGGGGTGCTGACTGCCCAGGGTGCGCCGGACGTACTTAAGTAAGTAGGACGTACGTAACTTAAGTTTGTATACTAGTTATGTATTTCTTAATATATTATTATTCCTGTCCACAATTCACCTATTTGGAACATTGTAGTACATCATCAATTCTTTTATATAAACGGCCTAGTTTCTCCAGCGTGTCAGCCCTAATTTAGTGCAGAATCAACACGCGGGCACCGCAAAGCGGAACACCTGAGCTCGTAGCTACGTAAACATCCTTGACTGGGATACAGATATCATGTACACTATCATATTATCAACATCATTCTTGTTTACTATTTTTCGGAGGCTCGTGGCTAGTAACGTGGCAACACCGAACGCAGCAGGTCAAGCTATCTGAACTTGTCAAGTTTTCCCAATCAACCTTGAACCTAATGCTTTTGCAATAAAGATGAAAATATATTAAAGAAATTTGACAGATTGTAGCAGCTTTATGTGATGTATGATTGAAAATGATTTGTATGGAAAGTTATAAAAAAACACGGATTTCGAAAAGTCATTCTACGATAGTTGTTCAATTTCCGACACCGAGTAACCCCATAAAATTCTTAGGGTTATTTTTTAATATACTGTGTATTTAACACTAAAATTACGTGATTAAAAAGTAATTAAAAAAACAACAAAGAACTCGCCTGTTTTAAAATATCTGATACCTCCGGCGACTGCATTTTATCTCTTTCTATTTCATATAGTTTCCATCTTTTTAGTACCAGCGATCTATTCTTTAGTTTTATATTTTCAGGATTGCTTTTCAGTGATGATTTTATTTGATGACATTTTCTTTTTTAAGGGGAATTATGTAACACGTATATCTCAGTTAATTCAGTCTATATAAAATATACTTGGGAGCAAATAAATCGAGCCACTTCTATTTTTCACGTAGGTATAATTGTTATTATTTTTGGTATTATGGAACAAATCAATTCTAAACATACGCCTAAAAGGTTATTTGATAACCTTTACAATGAGGGTAGTTTTTTGTATTTTGAATTATATAATTCATGAAACCAAAACTAATAACCAGGACACGTGAAAAAAGGAGTGGCTTGATTTCTTTGCTCCCAAGTGTATTTTTGATGTAGCATCCAAAAGCGAAAATAAATAAGATGCAAACACATGGAGCTCAATAAATTGATCAAAGTAACCTCGTTCTACGGTACGCTTTTAATGCAGTTGGGATTTTTATGTTACCATTTTCGATCATTTGGAAGATAAGTAATCCTATTTCGGAGTATATTGACTACGCAAATTTGCTTATCGATCAATTAATCATTTTGTTTGTTTGGCACCTGATAAAGATTACGTGTTTATCAAATATAATTTAAATTGACTCAGTAGATAGTTACATAGATCTTACTACTACTAAAATTTACCAAAAAGTTCCAAGTTAAGCCGAAAATTTTATCATAAGAGAAGTTTTTTTTCTTCCTTTTCATAAAGATCGGTGTTGTTTGCAAACCAAAAGGAGGCCTTTGCTCAGCTGTGGGATGTTACAATACAGACTAACAGTGATTACATTTGGCAAATCCATTTGGCGTCCGATTTGAATCCGAGGTAATGCGAAAGCGTTCATACAAATAGTACTACGGCTACTTCGGTCCGTAAATTTTTCTTCCGAATTGGAAACTCACGGATGACGGAGAGAAATCGGATGACGGCAGACGGATCTAGTGCGTAAACTACCATACAAATAGTTCTATGACTACTTCGGAACTTATTTTCTCGGATTCGGATCGGATGCAGTGCGTAATCGCTGTAACTGAACAGTCATTCTTAAGGTTTTGTTTTGTCAGCCACTCCGAAGCTCTTCCATGTACTCTTTTCCTGCGCCACCTCAAACCAGGATAAATTTCTCTTAAATAATTCTGTCTTTCTTACGATTATTTTAAAGAATAACGTTTAAAAAAAACTATCATTGATAAAGAAGCCTTACAGAAATCTTCCTATTGAGTACCAGATTGCTGTATTGAGTGGCAGAAAAGATAAGAGAATTTAAGAGAAGTTGACTGTAGTGTAGTAGCGTGAGATCCTAGATTCAATCCCCAGGTTGGGCAAAGTTGTATGTATAATTTTAATTATAATATAATTGTACATTAATATTTGCATGTCAATATGTTCGACAAAATATGCTGAACTACTTAGGTACTGAATTTTAACACCAAACTGTAACCATATTATAAGCAAATAAATATTTTGATTTGATTTGATTTGTACCTATTGGGTTTTTTCGTGTGGAATTTCTCATTAGCAGCCTGGAGTCTGGATTTGTGCCCGGTTGATGGCAATAGGCTCGCCCTCACATGGGACTTAAAAAACATAACGGCGACATAAGGGTGTAATGTTACACCTCTGCCCAACCCTTCGTCCCTACAGGCGTGATGTTATGTTAAAAGTTAAGATCTTAGGAGATAAAAGAAATAAGCAAAAGAAGAAATGACTCTCTCTTTAACTTGTCCTGTGTTTTAACCTCTACAAACACCGGTAGCGACTCCCATAAGATAATTTGCTTAACAATTAATTAAAGTATAATCTTCACACAACACGGGCAATAAACAAAGCTATGAACGTAAACTATAAACAAAAGAACAATTATCTCTCATTCGACGTCGTGAGCGTGCGTCGCAGAGCGGTAGTGTACGACAAACTTATCTACAAAAGTGAACGAATCAAAATAAAACCTTATACCGTGCTCATAAGGTGCAACTGACATGGATAGTTAATTTGGTATTCGTGTATAGATGCGCACGCAGAGTGCCAACGACCAATGACCGCGCTTTCACTGACGTCCATCTTGCGGTATGATTTTGATTTTAAAATTGGAACGCCCAACGGTCTTTGTACATGATTAGAATAATCGATCTTTGGTGTATCGAGACCACGGGTTTATGATTTTTGTTAAAAGTTAAAGTAAAAATGCCATTATTCATATAACCGTAAAAACTGTTTTTGTGTTGCCAAAGACTCTCGGTGGATCCGATAATCGGAAAAGTTAAGATAATCGGTCATCGATTCAGACTTGATAATCGGTAAATGGTTTTACTTTCTAAAGTTCCATAATTTGACCTTTCATGTAATCGGTCAGTCGCCCGGAATGTCACCAATTTTTAGAGGACTTCGAAATGTCGTATTATTATGTTCTTGAAATAATAAAATACAACATTCAAGAATTAGTATCTCATAATAGCATCGTTGCAGTAGATCGAAAAAGAGAAAAAAAATATATAAAAAAAAAACTAAAGTTTTGGAACTGAACACTACTCAAATCAAAGTCAAAGCATTTATTTCAATTAGACCATTTACAGGCACTTTTAAATTGTCGAAAAAAAAGAAGTTACTGCCGCGTTCAAAAGTGTAATTTATATGGAGAAGAACGGGCAATAAACTCCATGTTTACTGTTTTTCATCAAATATTTACAAACATTTGGTTACTCTGTGAATAAGAAAACTAAATATGAGAACAATGTAAGACATGCTATGCTAATAAGGGTACCTGCAGTTCATTTGCCATGGCAGATTAGAGATGACCAGTCCCAACTGACGCCCGTTCACGAATATGACGAACATATCAGCATCGCTCAGCTCAACCATTTCATAGGGAACCGAACGATCCAACACACGCGCCACCATCAGCGGGACATTTGAGTGAGCATGACATCTCTAAACGCCAGACATCAAGTTAAGTTTTTAGTTAAAACTGTTAGTAAGGGACACACACAGGGTTAATGACCTACCGCTTTAAGTAAAGTTTGTCAAAGCTTTACATTCTTCTTCTTCTCTCGTGTCAGCACGAGCTATACGAAAATAGCTCATGCTGTGGTGAAAAGGTTAGCCAGTCAGCAAGGTTGGTAGCGTGGCTGACTGCCCAGGGTGCGCCGGACGTACCTAAGTGTCGTTACTCGTGGAGGCTCTTTTCATGCACCCCGAAAAAGCTTTACATTTTACACGTACAGTGCCGGGAGCCTTCAAGGAGGGCACCCTGTAGTCGCATTCGCCATACTGGGTGCCCTCGTGGAGGGCTCATATAAATGTAGGTTTTTCTTGGAAAATGCATCGTCATGAAAGAAGCGAACACCTATTTTACGACGTAGTAGCATATTTTTACGGTTTTTAATCTAATGCCAGGAACCCTCTTCGAGGGTTCACTCTTAGCGCAAACGTAATGCCGAGGACCCTCCTGGAAGGTCCACTAGCAATATGTACGGCGGGATGGCATGAAATTGTGGTGGACTCGAATGTGTTAAGTAAAGTTATCCAACATTTTAATGAGGGTTTAAAAAAGGGTGCTAATTAAACAGACTTCTTTTTAATAGCAACATTCGCCTCTAAAAATCTACATTTCCTTCTAAATTACTAAGTCAGTCACAATTAACGAGCGTCTGAATGATACTATCTTAGCCACTAGTTATCTTCTATATAAGCCACTGTTCGTCACCCACTTTCATTTTCACAATAAAAACAAATGAAAAACAAAAAGCAGAGTCGACGGAGCCCCGCTGCGCGCGGCTCCTATTTATGTCTGCAGGGTTTAAAGTAACCTAACACCTTCGAACCTAACCTATCCGTGTCGGGGTGCCCAAAAATTTAGTTGGCGTTGTAAACAAGACGAATTAGTTTATATTAGAGGTTATCTCATTTTCCCGTTGCTTAGTTATAAAATGAGAAGTTTTGTCACGTGGCCAATAAATAAATTTGTGGCTTGATTTATTATTTCTCTTTAAAAAATACCGAATGCATCATATCACAAAAGCCCCATTTACAAAAGAAGCGACGATGAATGACCGTAGATTTCTGAAAATAGAAAAACCACAAAAAAAAATACCTAATGAGCATACAATAATCACATAAACTATCGCTTTCTATACTATAAAGATCGCCGTAGTGAAACAAAGCATGATGCTAGTAAATAATAAAAAGCGTCAGTGTAACTGCGCCCGAGTCGGTTTTCGATCTCGCGCTTACCAGCGTGACGGGCAAGCGGAGTCATTTACACATACGTTATAACTAGGTTGTTATACTTGTTATCTAGTGCGGATTATGCTGAGATCTGCATTTTATATTGGCAACAGTTTCATATAAATAATGATGATTTGTTTTTTTTAGCCTTGCCTTGTATAAGCAATGTTGGGATTGGCTTCCAGTGTTTTCTACATGGAGTGATTTCATCTTTCCTTCGATATATCGATACCTCTGGGCTCAAAGGGAGTATAGCACAAAACATGGGTTTTCAGGTGAAGCAAAAAACAACAAAAAAAACGAATTTTCGTTATAATTATGTCAAAATGTCATTATGCCAAAAATGTGCTATACGCCCTTTGAGCCCAGAGGTATCGATATGTAGTTTTAGTAGATTTGGATAACCGATTTCAATACAAAGTCTGATTATGAAGATCTGGATTGATGCAGGTTTTTGATATTCTAGAGATTTTGGACGGTAATATCGGCCGTTACTGGATTAAGGGTTCGTAGATAATGATTAAACATGTAGATTGTATGATTTGCAAGGTTAAGCTGCGCTTGCTGCGGTTAGTCCGTGGATGGGTGACTGTTCGTTACACTTCGAGACTCCTCCGTACCTCGGAGAGGACGTTAAGCCGTCGGTCCCGTGTGTCATACGAATACCTATGACGTAGTTAGAAGCCCGATAGTCTGATAACCGGTCTAACCGTAAGATATCGGCATTGCCCAGTAAATGGGTTGCGGAGGTCTGATGGCAGTCGCTCCGTGTAAAATACTGTTATTCAGCCGCGTCTGGTTAGACTAGAAGCTGACCATAACGTAGTTGGGAAAAGACGAGGCAGAAGAACTGGATTAAGACTCATATAAAATAATATTGAAATAGCTTGGTCATGTAATTTCTGGTGAAATATTAGTTAAGAGATGACAAGAACATGAGCTGCAAGATCCTTCTGGGCGTTAATGACAACATAGATAGTATGATCACTTTGTCAAGGGTGCTGATAATAGTATTTTTTCTCACAGTCGTGTATTACAGTCGGTAGACCGCTAGCTGGTCTCCAAATAGCAGTGAGGAACTATTTTTTAAAATTATTTTATTTGATCGCATAAGAGTAGAGGAAGACCAAAGAAACGATGGATGGATAGTGTGAAAGATGATATGGCTAGAAAGGGGGTGACTATTGAGACGACGACTAATAGAGATGTATGAACAGAAGGACATGCTGCGCCGTGCCCAAATAAGTAGAGATAAGGGTAAGAGAATGATGATAAAGACTTACCGCCATTTTCAATATCCTATCTATCGGCGGTTTGCCTTACTACAGAAAGAAATTTGACATTACTTCTATGGAGCTTATGTCAAATTTCTATCTCTAGTAGGCGAAACTGTCGATAGATAGGTTATTGAAAACGACCGTTGATCGCGTTTTACTTTAGTCGCACCTGATGTCACCATCAGACAGGGTCTAAGATGGACCACACGAATCTAAGTAACAGAGATATACAAGTTTAGTTTGAGTATACACTAAACCTGAAATTAGTTTGTTCAGAATCACTAGGAGAATCGATTGGCATAGTTTTTTACCACGTAAAATTTAGCAGTTTTTTTTCATAAATTTTAGTTTTGTTTCAATAGGTTTCTATGCATAACAGTGGACGGGAATAGACACCTTGAGGCTTGAGACGGTCCGCTCGGTCGGTTTCCGTGTATTAGACAACCCCTGCATAGCACATCTCACACATTTCACACTCTACTGGTGAACTTAACGCAACATAAACTAAGGTGTAACTGGGAGATTTATTAAAAAAAATACATACTCCGGTAATTCTGATTAAAATCTTGTTGGGGTGTCTCGGTTTTCGTGTATACTAAAAATAGTGTTGTATAGGGATTCCCCTATACCCCTCTGGCTCTCACATATGACAACAGAATACAGTAAATTGTTTGGCGCATATGAGAGTGGTAGCTAGCCAGGCGGACCATATAAAACCACAGATTAAATAAGATAAAACCTACCACCAACTGCCGATATTGGTAAGTACGTTATCGGTGGCCGCAGTTTGTTTTTATTAGCATGTAAATAATGTCGCTCATTCACTTAACATATCTAATCCAAGCCGCTATTTACAATACCGACTGAAAAGCAGTATGTGGCCTCATTTTCGCATCAACAACCACGCGACTCTGTTTTCTGCCTACCTCAGACCTCATTTAAACCTACCATGAACGAAGTAAATGATCTAACAGCACCGGTTACTGAAGATAATAAATCAGAAGCCAGTGAAGCGCGATTGATGTGGAAATGTCGGCTCCAACACGAAATGTCGTGAAAAAATCGTGTCGTTTTCGTAACGAACGCTGCGCCAGCGCGCCCTGTCGATGCTAGTGATTTGTTGTGCGGGTTGCCAGCTCTCTGTTGCAAATTAGAGATAAATATTATTTATATTATTTAAGTAAAGATTTTTTATTGTACACTTGATGTTAAAACAATTATTAACATTATTTGCATAAACAAAGTCGGTATGTGTAGCCATATCGCGAACAGCGATACCTTCCAAAAAACATAAAATAAATAAATATTAGCCTGTAACTGTCTCACTGTTGGCCAAAGGCCTCTTCTCAGACAGAGAAGGAACGAGCATTGATCGCCACGCTTGCTCACTGCGGTTTGATCCCACAACCCGGTGCTTAACAAGCGGGTCTGTAACTTCCTTGCCACCACGACATTCCAAAAAATATGGAATTATGAAAATAGTGATGGTACCCTAGGCATCGTTTTTGACAGTTAATTAGTTTTATAGGAATTAGGATGTGACAACTTTGTCCAAAAATATACAAGATATTATGCGGAACGCAGTTTTTAAGACATACTACGCGATTCGTAGTCAAATGCGTAGTCTCGTTTTTCGTAGCATAGGTAATTATCTTAATGTTGTACCAATGACTATAAAGTCCGTATTTAAATTCCGGAGACTGAGTTGACAAGCACGAAACGTCACACTTGAAAATAATGTCCCTAAAATTTTCAACTTTGACATTGGGCCTGTCAATTTAGTCTCACGGATTTAAAAATGGACTATACAATTTCGTGGTCTATTCGTAGTCATTGGTTATCAGTTCCCATGGATCTATTTGAATAATCATGACTAATCAGCTTATCAAAGATATCGATAGCATCTAAGAAATTGTTTTATATTGTTTGCAATAATATTTAAGAACCAACATCATAATTAAAACTTCTTTTTCGTCAGCCCAATACCTACCTAAAAATAAAAGGTACGTAAAAATACATCCTTTAATTTTTCTCTATAAAATAGTTTTTTTTCTAATGTGTCAACACCGAGTAGCCGCTCGGGTGAAGATATGGCGCGCCTACAATCAGGATGCGCAAGCGACACGCAACCAACGCATGCGCACACGCACCGTCTAGATACAATGTGATTGGGATATTTATTGATTGACTGATTACTTGCTAGGGTAAACAACCTACGCTGTGATAGAGACAGCAGCGTTACTAATACAAGAGGTCGGCTCTACCCGCTCTACCGTCATCAACGCATCATGATAGCGATTTGAGGAGATGTGTCTTATTTTCTATTACAATGCATAGTGGTTACGGGCATTACTTAATCCAATCTCTTTTCGTGAGCTATTGTTGTCAAGTAGTGGTCCAATATTTTACCAACCGTAATTGGTTAAAACTACGATTCGTAAGCAATTTAACAAAATAATGGAGCAACGTCTCCGTGGCGAATGTGGTAGCATCCTCCTATCCTTTAGTTTCATTTGCAGATAAAATTGGCTCCCGAGTTTTTATAGCAACAGTATGGCATTACCAGTAGTCCATTGGTAACCAAATTATGTCTTTTTTTTAAATATAAAAACCAGGTGTTAGTACGTTGGAGCTCACTAATCTGGCAGTGAAATGACCGACATAATTTTAGGGTCCCATATCAAAATGGTAAAAAAATATGGTGCGACTTCGTCTGTCCGTCCTTACGTCTGTCTGCCACAGTTGCTTATTTCGAGCCATTACCCACTGTTGACTGAAAACATAGGCGACTAATGCCAGGAGACCAAGCCGAGCGTAGTATTTCTTGTACATTCGTGAAGAACGTACGTCGAAGAAGCTACTATTGCAATAGTAGCGTCACTAATTATAAAGAGAAAAAAAAAGAAATGCAGGAGAGTATTGAGTATCCCGATTGGAATATTATTCACTGGATAATTCATATTGTATATTTGCATGTCATGGATTTCCGCAAAGTAACGCCTGATTCCATCATTTAAACTAGCACAGTTTTTTAAAAATCAGACTAAAAACTTTTTAACCGACTTCAAAAAGGAGGAGGTTCTCAATTCGGTTGTATTTTATTTTTTATGTTTGTTACCTCATATCTCCGTCATTTATGAACCGATTTGAAAAATTCCTTTTTTGTTCGAAAGGGTATAACTTCCCAATTGGTCCCATATAAATTTTGTTATGATTAGACCATGAACTTCAGAGATATGGAACGGAACTCCTCATCGGATCAAAGTAAAATTCTCAAATTACTAATATTGCTTTGTTTATATTTGTTGTTGGGAACTGACTACTGGAAAAGAGGAGGGGGTACGTGTCCCCCCCTCCCCCCTTTGGAATGTTTTCATTATATCGTGTAAGGTATCATTTGAAAGGACTTTTTATGCCCGACTACGTCAAAACCAAAAAGAAGGGTTATGAAGGAGGGGGTTAAAATTATGACACTAAAACGTATTAAATCAAAATAAACTTTAAAAAAAAAAAAGTAAAAACCGACTTCAAAGAAATACTAAAAGGAGTAAAATAATTACCATAATATAAAATTAACAGTTTCAGAAGTCGGTGCAACTCTCTACACTGAAGCAAATAGAAGCCACCGACTTCTGAAACTGTTAATTTTATGTTATGGTAATTATTTTACTCCTTTTAGTATTTCTTTGAAGTCGGCTTTTACTTTTTTTTAAAGTTTTTTATACGTTACTTTCCAAAGTATCGAACCCTCGTTGCGCAAGTCCGACTCGCACTTGCCCGGGTTTTAAAACCCGGATTACAATATAAATATAAGGAATGTTAAATAATTAAAAACACAGTGATTCTCTATTTATATACCAAGTGGCAAAGGTCGTGGTATTCGTCACTGAAATCAATGCAAGGTCCCAGTATTTGCAAATAAAAGCAGTTGCCCACTGTTTGTTATTTTTATTATCACAGCAAAATCAGTCCATTAGGGCCTGCGCCCAGTGGCGGGACGGCATGGCAAAGAATTTATTAAATTCAAATAAGTTTTAAGCTTATTTTAATAAATTCAGCACTTGTATTTGCTTAACGTACCGCGGGATGCTTCGTCAGTATTGGTGTTCGTAAATTTTCGAACACCAAAAAACAACTTGACTTCCTAGGTTAGAAGTTTTAGTAATTAATGCTAAAAACGGCCGTTTTTGGTACTTATCGCTAAAACTTTGAATCCAGAAGCTCTAGTGTTGATATTTGTGTTCAAAAATTTCTACAACACTTGACTAAAATGTTGTACGTACGAAATTTCAATATGTTGTGTGTTGACAGAAATAATGGTTTTTTTCTGAAGTGAGTTCACTTTCGGTGGGGGAAGCGCTTTAAGTAATTTATTGGGCTATCTTCTTGGAGCGCCAAACCCCGAACAGAGGTTGCCAAAGACGAAAGGATACATCTAAAAAAAAATGTTAAAGAAGTCACTTCAGGAAGTTGATTTCTGCAACCAACTTTCAGCTGTAATAAGTCTTCTGTGACTTCTGCTCGTTTTACTAGTGACTAAGGTATTTTATCAACAGCCGCTTTGCATAATCTACCATCGTAAAACCGATAGATAGGTAAATGAAAATGGCCGTAACGATACCACCTTTGCACCTAATTATTTTCAAGGGAATCTTCAACTGTTTATAACGAATACAGCTATTTATAACCAATCTACATTTTTATTTCGTTAAAGTCCCCGTTATCAGATAATAGGTAGAAAATATTTTGTACAGACACAAATCTTATCAATTATATGAGATCATGGATTATTTACGAATTACTAAACCTGATAAGATAGAGAATCGAGAACAAACAGTTAGTTGTGACAAATTTTGGTTTTCTGTAACATCGATTTAGTCAATGTTGTGTAATTCAAACTCAAAACTCATTTATTCAAAATAGACTAGAATTACTTAGTTCTTTTTGAACGTCAAATACAATAGACATCCCCCAAAAACGCCCTCCCCTCCCTTCACCGCTTCCTAGTATTTATGCTGTGAAAAAGAAACGGCGCAACAAACTCCCCAGCAACACAGTTCTGTCTGTCAGCTGAATAAATTAACTGAGTTAACAAAGAAAATCCTAATATTTATTACAAAAGTAAAATTAATCATGGTGAGTTACTTCTTGTAATGCGTATGCGCCGAAAAGACGCTTGTCAAAGATGACGTCGCAACTTTCTGGTTCATACGAAGATACTTACGTCACAAAGCACTAATTGCACTTTTTTTGAGTAAATATGAATAAATTATCGGATCGATTAATCGAATTTGGTTGAATGAAACGATGGTTTTCTTAATCAATTTTAAACGGAATATTTAGCCATAAAACTTCGGAATTCCGAACTAACAGTATCTATCATCTACTAACAGGTACCTAGGCGTGAAAAGATAGGGATATCCGTCGCCATAACTCTTATTCCATGCATCATAATTATCATTAAATTATTTAATTCCATCTATTTTTAACAAAACATTATTGCTCGCTCAACTGAACGTGTTAATTTCGTGACGTAGCCGGGGTCACCTGTCTCGACTCTCGATCGTGCGTTCGACCCGCGCCCGCGCATTTGAATACAATGCGCGCAGACTGAACGTTATGGTAGCAGAGTAAATAATATATGTTGTTTATGTAGACGTTCATATGTGGTGTATTGGAGTTGATCAAAAGGAGAGATATTAATCATTATGTTGTCGTATCGTCTGGGCTGTGGGATAATAGAAAACAGGCCAGCATATCCCTACCAGTTGGTGATGTAAAAGATGAAATTATATCAAAAGGACGGGTAGCAGCTTCTTTCAGCGTTATCTTACTGGTTCAAAAGTATGTAATACATAAGTTAATTAATTCACTGACACTCAAAGCAGAAGCTAAGAATTTTATTTCTACCACCAATCAGCGTTGCTGTTCCGGTTTGAAAAGTATGGGTGCCGGTGAATTTATGTTGACGACGTATCAGCAATCATTTTGGGGCTGTCGATAGATGTATAATCAAGTGGGCCGTCACATCGGCAACACAACATAAAAAAAAAGAAAAAAAGAAGCTGTCTTTGAGGAGAACCTTGTTTAGCTGTAGATGTTTACGAATGACAGTAAATATTCTTCTTAAGTGTGTATTTGATATTCAGTCTCTTGCAGAAACGCCACGTTAGCGTCGGTTCAGCCCAGTGCAACGCGCTGGAAGCTATTCAATAATAATATTTACGCCTTTGAAACTCACGGTCAAATTACAATCTTATTTAGCTCTTAATCTAATTGTCATGTTTTTTAATCATAAATCAAAGATTTTTTCTTTGTTTTATTTCTGTTATCTTACATAAAATAATAACAAAGAAGCTAGTAGCGCGCCGACACCAGAACAAGTCGTCTGTATAATTGCATAAAGCCACTTTTCCACAGGTTGCGTATGCGCTATGCAAATCTTGTGCGCGCGCGCAACTGAGAAGCGTTTGTAGATTAGGGCTGGCAGATAATTAGTATTTGTGCATAGCAATAGGAAGTTAGTATTTCATATAATATGAACCAATAATTTGGAGAAAAATTAGAACTTGCAATGTAACTTGTAACTGTAGGATGAAAAACAAAACAATAATCCGTTTTCTAATGTTGATCTTTACTTTTTGGTTGAGTTAAACTTTAATCAGTTTTCATAGGGTTTTCTTGTAATTTTATAAAATGAACTATTCTGTCTGATCAAAAAATCTAAACATTTATTTTTCAAATTTGGTTAACTCCAAAAAGTCAAGTTTTTTTTTTATTTTATAGTTTTTTTCCGAATTTGATAATTATAATTGTTATACTATTTTGACAACCCTACAGCGAGTCGCGCGCTCTACCTCGCATTACTTGTATGATGAGTTATGCTATCGTTACAACATTAAATGAATAATTAATTTACACTTTTTACACACCGGCAATTATTTCACATTTCTATACAAATCAAGGACTTAATTAGACGTATAAAACGTTTAAAAATTGTATTAAGTATGATGATCATGAGGCCGCTGACCAAAGCGTTGCGCGGATCAAATTTATTTATTTAAAGACTTTGGAAGACTTACAGCTAAATACATCATCATCTGCCTAGCCTTTTCCCAACTATGTTGGGGTCGGCTTCCAGTCGAACCGGATGCAGCTGAATATCAGTATTTTACATGGAGCGACTGCCTATCAGAGCTCCACAACCCAGTAACTCTTGGTAAGACTGGTTGTCAGACTTTCTGGCTTCTGACCAACAGTAACGACTGTCAAAGATCTACAAATTGACAGCCGGGACCAACGGCTTTACGTGCTTTCCGAGGCACGGAGGAAACTCGCTATGGTAAATGGTCACCCATCCACAGACCAACCTCGGCAAGCGTGGCCTAACCCGGAAGATCGGTCTATGCGGCTGTAATTATTTAGCCACGAGCTCCTCTTTGACGACTTACAGCTAAGTACAATGATGATAAATAACAGTATGATAATCTGACAGCCAATTACAGGTCTTCACGACTAGAGCTTGTCTGGTATAAATGTACTGTGGAACAAAATATACACACACAAATTCGGGATACTTCGGACATGGACAACGGAAATAAGTAATCTTTCTTGAGAGGCCTATTTCCAGCAGACTGCCTCGTTGTTCTAGTGGTCGCAAGCGTGACTGCTGAGAATAAGGTCCTGGGTTCGATCCCTAGGTCGGGCTAAGTGTTATTGGGTTTATCCGTGTGGAATTTCACCAGTAGCAGCCCGGAGTCTGGATTTGTCGCGGTTAATGCCCATTCCCCTATACCCAATAGGCTCGCCTCCTTTTACATGGGACCTAAACATAACGGGCGGTTTAAGGTACAAGTCCGATACGGGCTGCAAACTGTAGACTGCACGCTAGTCGCCATCGGAATAGCGCCTTTAAGGTGTGCACTTTGTAGGTGCTATTCCGACAGCCACTGCAAAACTGCAACCGCAGACCAAGCGATGCTACTTTTGCAGTTTGCGGTCTGCAGCCCGTCTCGGACTTGTACCCTTACTATACACGTCTGCCCAGTCCTGCGGGGAATAGAGGCGTGATGTTGTGGGTGTTATTTCCAAAAAATGGACTGCAGAAGTCTGCATAGGATTTTAAAAACTTTTAAGACGGAGACCCTTTTTTTTCGTGTGAAAATCCTCATGGATACCCTCCGCCCGGGGAAGGCGAACGCCGGACTCTTACCGGCTAAAAACCCACGGTGTTCCTTCTCCTGACCTATGGCCGGGGTCACGGGATTCACAGCTGCATGCACCGCAACCCAGGCAGGCCTCGGTCCACCAGCCCCAAGCGGACCTCTTCTTCTGTGGGGCCTTGCCCCACGTCCTCCTGAGAGGCGCGCGTTGAACATGGCGCGCCGCCTTCTCGGGC
Organism: Amphipyra tragopoginis; assembly: GCA_905220435.1. NCBI lineage: Eukaryota > Metazoa > Arthropoda > Insecta > Lepidoptera > Noctuidae > Amphipyra > Amphipyra tragopoginis. Next base: position 13,537,206 of record HG992011.1, read on the forward strand.
CTGTTACTGGTCGGGCGACGGGTCCCCTAACCCGCCGCCCGCAGGCCACACACTAGGGTCGCCTAGTACTAGGCCAGAGGTAGTCGCGCGCCCTCCGGCGCCCAGTGCGTCTGGCGCGGGAAGGGAGAGTGGCCGTCGCCTCTCTCTCCCTCTTTGGTTGCCATCACCTCCTCGCAAAAGGAGGCGACAAAAATCCTACCACCACGCTTGCTGGGTTTTATTTTATCTTACAACACGGAACACGTACAGGAATTTGATATGCCAGCTCGTCTCCACGCGGGACCATTTAAATATATTTAATATAGCAAGTACAAATTACATACTGGTACCCTAAAATGGTACACATTATTATCAATGTAGCAAAATGTGTGTAATGCTGCGCACGCGATGCTCTGTCGTTTAATCGTTTCATTGGACTGTGATTCCTGATAGTTCCTTTACCGAGTAAATTGTTATGTTTTGCCCAATCGAGGGAAACTCGAGACGCGAAATGCACCGAGAAACTACAGTTGTAATGATTGCAGGGTTGCCACGCCGATAGATTTATTTTACCCGACTACAGCGAAGCCAAAAGGGTAACGATTTTGACAGTCTATGTATGTATGTTTGTATGTTCCACCGAAGCGCCTAAACTACTGAACCGATTTTAATGAATGAGGTGTTGATTGATTCGTAATAATGGCCCAGGTAACATAGGCTATATAAATTTTATCAACATTTTATGTGACGGAATTCAAACCTAAGATTCTAACCTCGAAAAAAATAAACTGAGATAATTATCACGTGTTTGGTATCAAAAGAAAGGTCTTGGCGAGCACATTACAAATATGTATTATATCATATTGTTTCGGAAAAGTATTAAATAAAAAATAAAGTTAAAAAACTATAACCCGACTACGTAAAAAACAGGGTTCTAAAAAGGTCAAAACAAGAAAATACTTCAAATAGAAATCCAGAATGCATAGGTACAAAAATGGTCAAGGTACAGCCGTGGTCGCACCCATTGTATACTATACGTACCATGTTTAATGGAGGTGATCCTGGAACCCACATAATCATAGTAGGTATACAGTAAGTGCAACATTTGTGGATTTCTATTTGAATTGTTTTCTTGTTTCGTCCTTTTTAGACCCCTTTTTTACGTAGTCTACGAGTAGTAGTAGTTTAGTAGTCGATTTTTTACGTAGTAACTTTATTTTTTTACCTTTTTTTTATTAATAGATTTGGTCTGCGTTTGACCCTAGTCGCACCTTATGGTAAGCGCAGATAGGTTTTAAAACCTTTTTGATTTGACGTCAAATTGGTAACTGTTAAAATTTATGGTAAAGTGGCACACTCTAGAGATATACTCTCGTGGCAGCACGAGCTAGCTATACGAGGATTGCTAGCCGTAGTGAAAAGATTAGCCAGTCAGTAAGTTTGGAAGCGGGGCTGACTGCTAAGGGTGCGCCGGACGTACGTAAGTCTACTAGGGTCAGGCCGAGTCAGGCGACCCAATTTCAGCGAGGGCTTAAAATCTCAGAAACTAAGAATAATAGCTTATTCTAATAAAAAGTATTTTATAGACTATTTAATACTACATACTACTCAAACCAAAATTAATAAAACTTCTTAAATAGTCGATGAAATACTTTTTATTTGAATAATCTAGGTTTATGTTGGTGAAACGGATTAATTTTTCCCAAGTGTAGTTTTTATTTTTTATGGATGGCTGACTGAAATCATCTTGAAAGAAAACCTTAAGCTATGTCTACACCAGTGCGCTTTCATGTTCATCTTGCGTCTTCGTCTGAAGCATGCGTGAAGCGCCATAGCGCATGCCTTAATACTAGTTCGACAAAAGAGCATGCCCCTAGCGCACGCTAATCCGTCTATTGTACCTATGTCGACTGACGACTGACCGAGGTGCTCCGGTGTAGACGATAAGCTGCATGCGTCTTATGGCAATCTATATTGCATGCGCTTGACGCAAGAGGAATTGAAAGTTGAAAGCGCAAGATAAACATGAAAGCGCATTGGTGTAGACATACCATTAGACAGGTAGCGATATGTTTGTTTTTAAATGAGCCTGAGACTTTCGTTTGGTAAATTATAAATGACAAAAAATAATAAAATAGATTTATTAGGCATTTCTTGAAGTTTATGAAACTGTATATTATGTTCCAGTATGAAAAGCGTCTTGTGATTGGCTTATTGGCGAAGACAAATGATTCCAAAATGCAGACCATATAAAAATTGTTGTTACACAGTAATTTGAGACGACATAAACGTGATTCTGAATCAAAAATAATCGACCGCAAAGCAGTGATAATTACCAAGAAAACAGTTAAACTCCTTACCCGACATCACCAAACTAAAATCTAGTTATGTGTTGCGTTATATCCTGCGAGCGAGTGCTTCACTTTACACGATCTAATAAGCATCGATCAGTTACCAAATAGTCATGAAATTACGCTGAAACATTTGAGAAATTACTACCAGTATCCATTACTAAGTACTAATAACGAATACTGGTAGTGTTTTTTTCATTTATTTCATGAATATGTATGACTATAGATACTTAGCCTTTTGTAGATTCCCGTTGGATTATAGGGTCTTCCTAAACAGGTAAGGCGTGTTAAAGGAGGATGGGCGTTTTGGTACTCATGTCCAATCAAAATGAATTTACCATCGTTGGATAGCTCTTTTCAAGAGTACAAAAAACTACTATGGCAACAAACCCGTATCAATTGTCCGTTTTGAAATATAGTCTTCAGAAGATACTGGATATTCTGTTCGAAATAGAATTTAAAAAAAATCATATCGCCGGTTTCGCTTGACCGATTTTGATGACATTTGCACAGATTTTGAGCTAAATAAAATTCTATTATCGGATGAAAATCACAACAAAATCGGTTTAGTATTTTTTCAGTTAGGGGTGATCTATCTATTAAACAAATCTGACGCGTTTTTTTATGCGTAAAAATAAAAGTCGTTTCCTAGCAATTATTTTTGGTCAATGTAATTTAGTTTGATATACAGAGTGCGTAGATTTTGGCTATTCGGGTCTTTTTACACCCTGTATACTCACACGCAATAAATGATAAAACTTACTTCGAACTTGTTTTACTTACCTAAATAATGAAAAACATTATTAATAATTATTGTAATACCATGCTAAAATGGAGAAAAATGACAATAAAAGTATGTGTACTTAATAGGATGTAACAAAAATAAGTAACTTTCAAGCAGGATTCCTTCGATCGAACAGTGAATCGGGACTAGCGCTACGGTTATTCTTAATCTACACAAAAATACCTTTCCAACGGTATATAATTTATTTCGATTGGTGCCAGTACCAGACTCCATACATTTGTGCCCATCATCCTTTCTCCATCGGCTACTGGTGCCCCGATCAGATCCGCTTGAGCATGAGTAGGTATTTTTCTCGGAGGCTGTCACTCTAAGCACTCCAATCTGACCTTCACTACTCAAATTATCGGGTTAAGAATGTAAGGCAGGTGTTTTTAATTCTGCTATTGATAGCACATTTATATCATCGATGATTTAAGGTACACTCTGAGGCACGGAAGGTCTCAATGTGTTTAGAAAGATCTTGCATCAAGACATGACTGAGGTAGGCGCGCTTTCAGCATGACCTGGGGCCTAATTCTCCTAAAATAAATTGTTGCCAAATGCAATCGAACCACAACCGTCAGTCAGTTTTTGTTTTTGAAAACTTTCAAAATGATTGATTTTGTTTTTGTGTCAAACAATAAGACAGCTTTTGAAATTGAGAACTGTCTGAATGAACGGTTCGGCCTTGGTTCGGTTGTGATTTTTCAAGATTTATTTTAGGAGAATTGGGCCCCTGGCCTGGCCAGCTTCGGAGTACGAGTAACACAAAAGTATGCTAGTTTAAGCAGATGCAATTCAGTAGCAAACATTAAACACGTGTAAACTGAATCTAGCATGTTTAAAATACACTCGAAAGGCATTAAAAGCGTATAAACGAGTATCCCTAATTCCAAAAAGACGCTTTTTTAATAACTTGTGTATTCTAAGCCTAATTCTAGTGGGTTATGATGCTTAATTTACTTATTTACTGAAGCTGTTTAAAATGTTTGAAAGGACGATTTAATAATGATTGTTGCAGATCACAAAGGCAAAGCCAACTGGAGATTAAAAGGTGGAAACAAACGCTGTTGTAATCTAATCTTTTGTAAATAAGTTACATTTTGTATTGGTACCAACCTAACAAGCGTTTTAAACGGTAATTGAACATCGCCGTAAAACCTTTCAGATAAGTGCCACGCCCTGAAAATTATTAGGTCATGTATAACCTCGGCCACATAGAATAGATCGGAGGCTTATTCTATTTTGTACTCAAAGAATATTGATAGAATATTCATTTAAAACCTCAAGCACGGTAATTATAGACACAATAGATAGGACAGTTAAGTGTCGTCCTGGGACGACGGGCGGTACCATATCGCTATTGTCTTCTGGTAAGGAGGTAGGTGGAAACACAGAATAGCACGCCACGTGCTCTCCTCTTGGTTATTTAATATTTTCATTCAAGCGTGCTCGATTCAATATCTACTACGTACCTTTTTTAGGTATGAGTATTTTCCTAAAAATAACCAGTTAATACTTCTAAAACCGTATTATTGGTGCGAGATCAATCAAATAAAAAAGAAAGAAAAAAAAAACGTATTACTCAGAGACACAACATACATAAATGAAACAGGAAAAAAAAAAACAATTAGCGTTGCCATACAACGTGGCAACGCTGCCAGCCTTCTGGGCACGCTTCCAGTCGATAGCGATGCGGAGGAATATTTTGATGCACTCTTTTAGTTTGTATACGTAGTTTTAATCTAGGATATAAGTATACAACCTGTTATAAAAATACCCCTAAAGCCGAAAGGGGATTAAAAGGTCCCTTATAAAGAGTATATTGGCAATAATTTAAAAGAAAAGAAGGACCCAAAAAAAAAAACTAGGCAACTCATAAAATAAAATCATCACTGAAATGCAACCCTGAAACCTTAAAAGTAAAGAGTGGACTACCCAGAAAGTTATTTACTTTCTTACCTAATTTTCTCTGAGAGGTAAATGACAACAACCATAAAAGACTACTTGATTAACATTTTCTTTTTTAAGGGAAATTATGTAACACGTTGTATAATTTTATTGTAGTTTCATTTATTGAATGCATTGAAAAAAAAAATAGATACTAACATCAACATAATCATAATTTAGTCGTGTCTCACGGCTAGGTATTCAGATCAGATTAATACAAAGCCCAAGTACCTTAATACGGTATTTAACCGTCTCCAGTCAACGTAAAAACCCTCAAGTGTGAAGCCTACCATTTACAGAACGTACCCCATTCCATCTATACAGAAAATCCATTTGAAATACACCCTGAACAGACACGGAGCGAGATTAACAAAATGGGGACTCCCACCCCACACCAGGCTGGACTGCGATCAATACAGACGGCTTCTAATCTCCACGGAATCTTGCGTCCTTGTCGCTCACGAGATGTAGATGAACTGCCCACATCCCGGACTTAAGTTCTACCTTATTTTTATAGTGTTAAGGTCGACTTTGTACTGTGTTTGTGGGCACGGAGATTATGTATTGGTATGTAATCTTTTAGGTATGTGGTGGTGGTGTAGGATGGAGGCTCGAAAATGAATTATGTATAGGTATGAGTTGAACTGATTAGATTGAAATAAGTGTTGAAATTAATGGACCTGCCGACATTACAAGGAAAATAGGTACCGTGAAAATAGATATTTGAAAACCAAGGGATTAATAGAACGTGTACGTCTTAAAAATAACAGGTGCTATGTATTTACGATTTCAAGTCAGTTTCAGTATATTTTGATATGAGGCTTCAAAAAATATTTAAAAAAAAATGTAATTACAGATAGTTAAAAAATCTAAATATCTCCTATACCAAAATTATTCATGCCAATAAAATTATCCTCGTGGTTTTCAAATAGCCCCATTTTACCGGTACCAAATGGTTTTTCCCGGAAAATTCTGTTTTCCGCAGACAAATTTTACGGAAAATAGTGATAACCGTTTTAATATAATTTACAGCATGAGTTGAATATCGTATTTTCCAAGGTTACGTACGGTTGCCTACATCACAATTCTTATAATCTTTGATTAGTATAGAAGCTAGAAATAGAGGTGCTCGCGACTTCGTCCGCGGATGTCGTTTATCGCGTATTCCGTATTTTTCGGGATAAAAGTAGCCTGTCTTGTCTTTGTCCTTGTCTCAAGGTTCCAGACTATCTCTGTACCAAGTTTCATCAAAATCGGTTCAGCGGTTTAGACGTGAAAGCGTCACAGATACACAGAATTACTTTCTCGCATTTATAACATTAGTAGGGATTATCAATGGTATATAACGAAGTTAAAATTAGATTTGCTTTTCAAAAACATCTTAACATGAAGGGGTAAGGCAAATTTTTCATTTTCTTCCTTCCTAAAGTTGTTTTGCGGCATACTTTCAGGGGCCATTCGACTATGCTTTTTATTTAGTTCAAAGTCAACGTTTTTTATTTGAAATAGACCAGATTACAGGCACTTTTAAAACGTCAAAACTAGGTGCACGGTTCCAAAAGGTACGTTGCATGGAGAAGAGCCGGCAAGAAACTCCAAGAATACTCTTTTCAAATAATAATTCATGACAATTCCATTACAGTAGTGTGAGAAATAGAATGAGAATAATGCAGGTTACTGTAAGAAATAAACTCACATAAGAGTAGCAAATAGAAAAAAAAATATGCCTTCTAGAATTGCCATAGGAGTTATGGGCTGACCAGTCCCGACAGACAGCACCCGTTCACGAGCATGACGTGCACATCCGCATCGCTTAGCTCAACCATATTGTAGGGAACCCAACGACCGGATATACAACGCCACTATCAGCAGGACATTTAACAGTTGTATGACAGTTCAGTCTGCATCTCTTTTCTAATATATTTTTTATGCAAAAGGTAGGTAGAAGAAAGACTATATTTAAACCTATAAGTACTTAGTGAGATAAGATTAGATAATTATTTATGTGCATTTATCTATTAAATTTTATAATGAGTACAATCTATTAAATGGGAAGTCCCTAATCCAATAAAATCATTCACAGAATATTTTGCATTCATTTATCAGCCTTTATTATCGCACCGCACGCTAAGAACAAAAGTGAATTAATCCAAAACTTTGATAGATCAAGGGACGGTGTGCCGAAAACTGAAACAGCGGATTCCATACGAATTTTCACTTATTTTCAATCCCTTTGCAGGATGTGTCTCATCTTCTTTTCTGCCCGTAATGCACGACCATCTGCACTCGGCAGGGTTTAAACGAGGCAAGCGACAAAGCCGTTCAGGTCGCTACATACAGGGTGTTAACGACGGTGGCACAGATTAACCCTAAATGGGAATTTTGGAAAATGAAGCAAAAAAAAAAAAAATTTTTGCTTTTCAATTTCTGAGTCTTTTTAGAACCTTGAGTTATCTGACTGCAAAGAGTCGCGTTAGTCTTTCCTGCCAGCCGTGTCGCCGTACTTTCATTAATTTATGCGTGGCATCAAAATGTTCACACAAATAAACTAATTTTTATGCAAAAAAAAAATCTTATTTTTTTACTGAATCCTTATTATGTGGTTTAGATAAGATCAGTAACAAAGCCGCATGAAAAAAAAAAGAATTTAATATTTTTATTTTTCATCAAGCTAAATCCCGTGCGGGGCCTTTCAACACCAGTAGTAGATCATGTGGTTTTAAGGAATTACACGAATTCGTTAACACCTTGTATAGGTCGAAGAAAATTTGAGTTGGTCTATTGACGCGAAAAGGAGAACACTTATTTTCAATTCAAAATCAGCTGTTTAGTTTTCGGTACACCGTCACTTGATCTATGAAAGTTCATTTTACATCCGGTATACCTAAATCAAACGCTCACGTTTTGTTCATGCACGTGTGGAGGAACAAAGTAATGAGTTCCTCCAATCAAATGGAAGGAAACTCCAACCAGCATTCTAATTGCGCAACGGTCTCGACATCGCTATGGCTATGATTTTGACAGGTCAAAAATTTCCATAGCAATGTGTAGCAATTTGTGTCAACATGGCAATCCGACTTCTCTACAACTCTACAACTATGTACCACGCAATGAATATTGTTTTTAAAACATCAACTGTCATGATTGATGTTGGTTACGTTACGCAATTGCTCTGATGGCTGAGTCTTAAGTACGTAAGGTGCGTGTGCGTGGTAGCGCGCACCAGCTGTGCATGGTATCATCCGTAAAATCACGCACCGTGGGAAGCCACATTATGAGGGTGTGTGATGTGGATACGGGGCACCGCTCCGCACGCGTCTGCGTTACCACGGACGAGTCTCTTCCCATGCTGCGTCGGTGCGAGCTCGTGCGTCGCAGTGCGCGCTATCACGCACCGTGGGAAGCCGGTGTTAGTGGCTGGTGGGCTGCAGCTCTTTTCGTTGGAGAAACACAATGCCTCGTTACTCCACAGTAGTAACCTCGACGTGATCAAACCAATTCGTTGTGTCTGGAAGTGGAGAGCCTAGTAAGAATGTATTCATGGAGGCTTGCATACTTGGTGTAAGGCCTCATTTACGGAGACGCGGGGCATCGCGAGTCGCGTTGTGCGGCGCGGCCCGCACTGAATTCAAACATATGGCGTTGTATGAGAGTGTTTACGGAGAAGCGATTTTACACGCGTTTGCTTGAAATGCAGGCGGAGCCCGCGGATGGCATCGCCGCGTCGCACGCGACGTTTATCGCGGCGGCGGGCGCACGCAGCTTTGCGACCAGCTATTCCTGCAATTCTTCGTCCACTGTAAAACGTAGCGTCAACCGCGGCGTCACACGCGCCGCATCTTCATAAACAACATCGTACATTGCCATATGTTTGTGTTTGCGCGTGTGATGATGCGGGCCGCTGCACGCGCCGCCGCTCTGTAAACAGAAAAATCGTACGACGCGCCGCGAGACGCCACGCCGCACGCGAAGCGCGACGCCCCGCGTCTCCGTAAATGAGGCCTAAGGAAGCCAACGTTCAATCCTGATGATCATGGGCTCCACACACGAGAACGACTAGTAGTTAGTTAAATAGTTTTCGCATACTTAGCCATTCTGGCTTTGAACCTTTACTTGTAATTCTTCCTGATTCGGATTAGCGGTAAGTATTAAGTTACATTACGTCAGCTAGTGGGATTACAACATTTTAAAGACGATTGCGTTTTTTTAAATAAATATACTCCGTGACTTTTTAGTTATCAGAAGCCAAAAACCATGAACTGCTCATCATTCTGTTTAACTTTTACTATGGGAACAACACTGAAATCGTGAAAACAAAACTGCTTAAGCTAATGAATGTTGCTCAATCAAATGTATGAAACATAATTTTTTTTTTCACGATTTCGATTTTATTTCATGGTTTTTAGGCTGTAAGAGGACTAACCGGACGTAAACGGACTTACTTGTTTTTAACCTGAAAACACATAACTGATGCCTAGATAATTTTTTAACTAACAATCATGTCTGTTAAAAAATAATGTTGTCATTCTAATTTTAACATCTTGAATTTTGATACTCACGTAGGTATTATAGTCCAAGACTACGACAAAGTAATTAACAAAATCTTTTTAAAATATGTGACAAAAAAAAACAAGCCGTAACGCTATGAAAATGTATGTAAAAACTAATTTCTTTGTAATATTAATATCCAGATGTTCTTTGTTTTATTCTCTACACAACCTACAAAGATAGAAGAAAAGTGATACCTGCATACATTTACAATATAATACCCAGTCTACCTCCTTTGTTTATTGAATACCTACTCGTATATTCCTGCCTGAAAACAAAACACGCCAGCCCTATGTCATTTTTGATAGTGAAAAAGTATCACGAGGTTAAAAATGTATACCAAAACATAATTGAAATCATTTTGACGTATATTCGGAAGGTCAAAAGTTAAACCATTTTTGGCACACACACGTTTGAGTTGGTAAAAAAAATAGTTTTCGCCTATCAATAAATACCTACAGCAGCTGTAACCGCTTCCATTAATATTAGATTTTCACGCTTAACTTAAACATAAAACATTTATTTATTTCACATGATGTGTTTCCTTTGTCATTACAGATTAGTAAATTGAATGCGACAAAGTAACTTAAAATATACTTAACTATACCTTACATGCTACACAGTACGTGGCCCTTGTGAACTCACCCAGTGTACAGGTGAATATGTCTATGGTATCCGCCACCGTGTTGAGAGTGCGCAGTATATGAGTCATTCTAATCTCCCTAGCCGCCACGAATGAAGATGTACGTGTGACGCACCCTGGGCAGTCAGCCTCGCTACCAACCTTGCTGACTGGCTAATCTTTTTACCACGGTATGAGCTATTCTCATATAGCTCGTACCAACACGAGAGAAATGGAATCTTATGCTCCCAAGTCACATTGTAGAGCATCTTCAAATATCTTTTCTTCAATTTATTCCATCACTTTCAATACTTACTTTTTCAAATCCCACTGGTATATACTACACGTTTCACAAAACCCATAATGAAAGCGTCAGTGGGGGGTGGGGGCGAAGGCTCGAATATTAATTATCACCGCCACCCTTACCCCCCACGTAGGGGGTTGGGAGGGTGCGCTCCTGAGACAGCGCCTGGCACCAATACTCCTGGTTTAGGAGTTAGGGAGGGAAGACGGTTTGAGGATTTAATGGTAGGAGAAAAACATAAATTCTTTATACGAAATAAGTTTCTTCATGTGGTTTATGATACTGATACGGGTTCGGCTTTATTCCTTTGTTTTTAAAACGAAGTAGTTCAGAGTGAATCGGTATTATCTCCTTGAAGAATGCATGATGTTATCAGTAGTGGGTAGCATTGGGCAATGTTAACAAAGGAAGGTAGTCGTCGATATGGGTCAACCTACTCGATGTTATAAAGGCGGTGGTCATTCTACGAAGCGGAGCATTCTGTGTAGATCAGTTGAAGAAGTCTGACCTTTTATATATGTCTAGCTTGTCCTTATTTTATGATCTTGTAATAATTGTGTAAAGTATAATATTGTGATCTGGTTCATGTTACTAATACTAACCTAAATACAATTACTCTCAGTGGTGGAGAGTCTATGTTGGTTTTATTTACTACATTTACCTTGCTCGCAATCTTGACATACCGATATTAGCTGTAACTGTAATGACAGAATCACCCTTGAACGACTATGTAGTTTGTCTTTTACAATAACTATCCCTAAAAATATTTTTTAAAGAGTAATTTGCTGTTACCCGCGGTTTCACTCACTTCCTAGGGAACTACTTTATGTACCTAGATAAAAAGTATTCTATGTCCTAATCCAGGTCATAGTCTACCCGTGTGCCAAATTTCGTTCAAATCCGTTCAGCCGTTAAATTAAATCAAATTACTTAAATATAATTTATTTCAGGCAATTATTAAACCCATACATACCATACAGACACATACTCTTAAATACCATAGGCATAACAAGATAGAATATTAAAATACAAAAATACAATAATTAAAAATATATATTAATAGTCTTTTGCCTCTCTTGCAAGATGGACGACACGGTACACAGCTTTTACAATTTCATTCCTACTCAGGGTTAAGGCGTCATTGATTGACAAACATCCAAACTCACAAACATCCAAACTTACATTTATAATATTAGTAAGATAGGATATTGAGTTTCTTTCGCAGCTCATAAATCACACCACTAGCAGTAATTTTCTATTGAAAAATAATGCAATCATAAGTCCAAACATAATCTTTTTCACAATTCACAAATTCTATCTGTAAAAACACAAATCCCATTATCGTCAATGAAATTCTAACAGTGCGTAAGTCATTTTGTGACAAAAACAGACAACACTGCGAAAGTCACAATATTACTTGAAATGAAAAAGATTATTGGGATTTTCAAAGGTATAAATCATTAAAGAGTTAATTTGTAATGATAATTAAAAACAATATTGCGTTCAGCGTAGGTTACGCTCGTATTAAATAGTTTTTTCACTCCCTTGTAAAGTAGCTATTTTTGAGTTCCGCACTGTTAGAACTTCACTGACGATATCCTGATTTTATTTAAAGTTTACGCTGTCTCCCGTACTATGACTAAGATTTGAACAACAAAGCTCAGGACAAAGACTTTTCTAACAAAGAGAGGTGTTTCATGGCGTGTTCCATGGCGTGATGAGTCAGAGGTTACGAGAGAAAATGAAGGCGTGGTTGTAGCAATGCTCTTTTTATCATCATCTTTAGGTACAAGTGCTACATAGATTTTCGAAATTAACGCGGGAGCGTCAGCTTAGATTGAGATACCTAGTAGCGAATGGAAATGAGTAGAAAACATAAAAGAGAGAGAGAGAGAGACAGAGTTTTCCCAAACGTCAACCTTGCCATCCTGCGATTAGAGTTGAGAAGAATGAGACGCTGACGAATTAAATGGCAAAATAAATGTGCATCCAAAATTCTAGCCCAAGTATAAAGGAACAGGATTATTTATGCTGGAACCAACTAGTAGGCTAACACTGAGTTGCAAGAAAGATACCATTAGGTGATCATTAACTAATCCGTCATTAAGAATAATGTTTCCATTAAATTAATGGCTATTGCATGAACACTAATTAGGTCGTAGTTCGTTCTTCATTTACTAATTATCTTACATTGAAATCATGGGGAGTTTGACGCATCAAAAATGAATTTTAATGGATAGTCAATCATTCCATTAAATCTAGCTTCTTGCAATGGACAGAAGAGGTTAATGGAGCATTAACATTCTAATGAGAGCATTAAAATTTAATGGACCTTTCTTGCAACTGAGTGTAATTCACGTAATTTCATGATGCGCCGATCAAGTTGCAGTGACGCTGCAGTTAAGCTCACGCGAGGTATCTGACAGCGGTCGCTGATAAGAATATACGAAAAGCGTTGTATTGATCGAAACTTAACTGCAACTACACTGCAACTGAACTTCTTTAGTTAGGTGAAACAGGCCCCGGCTTGCTCACCGTGTGGAACAGATATTAGATTTGGGGGAAGTCATTATCCCACAGCTGACTGTGATAGGTTGAGTACTGGATTTATTCACTTCGTTGCTAATTGTTTCCACCGATTTCGCTTGGAGCATTAAATTAGAATTTAATAATAAATAGCTATTACTAACTATTATGGAAAATTCACGAGAACTGTAACATCTGGTTCTGTAATGTTTTTATTGTGTTCAGGTAGTGCTTGTAAATAAATTGTAGTCGATGCAGGAGCTTGTAATAAGGCGATAATAACTTAACCGATGTCATTTGAATAATCATTAGGAGTTTAATGAGCTTCCCAGGGGAAAAATTGCAACATTGTAACTAGTTTTTTATAGGGAAACCATAATATTGTATCAACGAATATAATTATGACAATAAAAGAAAAAGCTGAAATCAGCATTCTAATTGCGCAACACACTTGTAATCGCTATGGCTATGATTTTGACAGGTCAACAATTTTCATAGTATTAGCACAGTGTACCTACTTACTACATAAGGAGTAAGAATAGGTAGACTGTGGTATTAGCAAACCGACTTCTTCACAACTATGTACCACGCAGTGAATATTGTTTTTGACACTTGAACTGTCATGATTAATGTTGGTTACGTTACACAGATTATTCGGAAAATAAATCATCCTGAAAAAGTTTTTTTGAATGTGGATGTATTAAGTAGAGGTCGGCCAAAGAAATGATGGATGGATTGTGTAAAAGATGATATGAGTAAGAAAGGAGTGAGTATTGAGATGACGGCTGGTTTTTATAAAATCGCTGAACAACTATTTCTCTTAAAACATTGTTTTTTGGGGAAAGTTGTAGCACAAAAGTTATTCATTATTATGGGTACTTTATCGCCCTTTCAGATTAGTAAAAATCATATACAGGATGGGTCAAAAATCGTGGATCAAATGAAACAGGGCGATAGTTGGGGTTATTTGCAGTGAAAAATATTCTTTTGGCAGAGCCCTAATTTGATCTCCTTAAAAGTTATGACAATTTGAATGTTTTTAAGAAAATAGGCAATTAGAGTAAAATGAGTTCCTATTTTAAAACAATAAATGGTGTTTAGTTGTTTGAAAATGCTTTTATGACAGTGAGTTCCATGATTTATGAGTATTGGCACTTTTTTCAATATCTTTTGAGTATCACGAAAAAATATTTGTGACTTAAAAATTACTATAAAAAAAATTTACTACCAAAAAATGCTGCAAATAACCCCAACTATCGCCCTGATTCGCTCGATCCACGATTTTTTATCCACCCTGTATATTACTAAGTAGTATACTAGAGTCGTGCTAAATTAATTAAGCCTAATTAAGATCAAAGCATAATGTCTTTCTTATTTATTACCTACATTCAGAGCTACATAATATACCGATACATCTCAACATTACATACCCTGTACCCTCGCATCCCTCTCAACCAATGGGAGTACTCATTCAATCTTAAATAATCATTCTCCAGCAAGAGATACAACTAAGCTCCCTGCTTTCCATATCTCAAGCGAAACTCAACCTTTAAACCATCAAAAATACGCTACAATACGGTTTAAATTCAAATAACAAGGATAAACGTCGTATAAGTCATTTAAAAAAGGAATGAGAAACGAGATCGATTCTCTTAAAACGAGGAGTGGTATCCAAAAATGAATCTTAAAACTGTAGTTCAGAGTATAAATTTGAATGAATGCTACAAAATTATAGAACAATTTAATATGGAACGAGTAAAGATGGTTCTCTAGGGAAAAACCGCTCCGAACGCAAGCAATATTGACCCTTAATCTTCAAAACTTTAATGGATTTTTGATCCATTTTCGTGTGAAAAGGTTTTAGTTATGACTTTATGATGTCGGGTCGGTTATACAAGATCGATTTGCTCTGGATACAGATAGGTATAGTGATAGAAAATGTGTTATGTGACTATTATGATTTTCCTTGTATTTGAATGCTGTAGGTATCTACTGTGGGATTCCTCTTTTAGTTTAAGCTATAAAGTACTACGTTTAAGACTGTAGGTACAGGAAAACAATGGTACCACGTTTTGCTGTTTTTTATGGGCGTGTAAAATAGATACGAATCTTCTGTGGATAAAATGTAAATCGATATTTCTAAGAATCACGGCCTCGTTGGTGTAGTGGTAGCAAGCGTGACTCGGGCTTCGGGAAGTCGGGAAAATTGTTTAGTAGAGTTCTATGTTCTATGTTAGGAGATGTGGTTTCCGCACTTAGTCCTTTAAGTGGACCATTGTACGTGGGCCAAGGCGGCCATCATTCCAACCAGCCTACCTCCTTCCAGAAGCAGATTAGGGCTCTCAGTCCGCTCAGAACATTTGCGAGTGATTTCGGTGCGCCAAGGGTTGTTTCTCGTATTCGGGTGACCCCTGTGCATTCCAGGAGCACGTGTGCGACCGTTTCTTCGGCCCCCATACATGCTCTGCACAGAGGGCTGTCCGTTATGCCTATCGTGTGGAAGTGTTTGTTTAGTGTTTAGTAGGGTTTTCCGTGCAGAATTTCTCAGTAGCAGCCTGGAGTCTGAATTTGCCTGGTTGATGGCAATAGGCTCGCCGCCTTTTACATGGGACTTAAAAATAGCGGCAAAATGAGGGTGTGATCAATCCTTCTCGGAATACAGGCGTGATACTATGTTATGTTATTTTTAGGGTTCCGTACCTAAAGGGTAAAACGAGACCCTATACTAAGACTCCGCTGTCCGTCCGTCCGTCTGTCACCAGGCTGTATCTCATGAACCGTGATAGTTAGACAGTTGAAATTTTCTCAGATGATGTATATCTATTGCCGCTATAACAACTAATACTAAAAAACAGAATAAAATAAATATTTAAGAGGGCTTCCATACAACAAACGTGATTTTATTGCCGCAGTCCGTCCGTCCGTCTGTCACCAGGCTGTATCTCATGAACCGTGATAGTTAGACAGTTGAAATTTTCACAGATGATGTATTTCTGATGTCGCTATAACAACAAATACTAAAAAACAGAATAGAATAAATATTTTAGGGGGCTCCCATTCAACAAACGTGATTTTTTTGCCGTTTTTATAGATAATGGTACGGAACCCTTCGTGCGCGAGTCCGACTCGCACTAGACCGGCTTTTTTTTTTTAGAATTGACCCTGAATTCTGTTTTAAATATTTTACTTTTTCAGGTGGATTAAATGAATTATTATTATCTTCAGTCAAAGTCAAAGTTTTTATTTCAAATAGACCAGTGGCTGTAGACAAATGGCAATCTTGATAGCTAGAGAATAGAAACGACAATGAGATGTACTGGATTGACTTAGCTTTCGACCGGTCAAGCAATCTGTTATGTCATTTCCATACATTTAATTGTCGTATCTATTCTCTGGCGAAAGTCGATTGTCATTTGTCTACAGGCACTGATTACAGATTCAGTGAAGTGTTTCAGCTTCGAGATACAACCTGCTTTGAGCAGCTCCACATTACGACCCTGGTAATTACATTAGTGCATTTTTGACGTATTCGATTGAGAAACAACGAATTTGATGAATATTGCGCACGCGAATGATGCGAATGAAGTCTTTGAATTTGAAGTCTTTGAAGATATACAACGTGTTACATAATTCCCCTTAAAAAAGAAAACGTTAATCAAGTAGTCTTTTATGGTTGTTGTCATTTACCTCTCAGAGGAAATTAGGTAAGAATGTAAATAACTTTCTGGGTGGTCTACTCTTTACTTTTATGTTTTCAGGGTTGCGTTTCAGTGATGATTTTATTTTATGATATGTCCAAAAATTTTTTTTTGTGTCTTTTTTTATTTTAAAATATTGCCAATAGACTCTTTACAAGGGACCTTTTAACCCCCTTTCGGCTTTAGGGGTATTTTTGTAACACGTTGTATAGGTAAGATATTTTTTTATTTGCATAAATGTGGTTACACAGGTCTTACAGATATACATTTTTCGTCACGTCACATAAAAAAGTGATATCGCTATTTTAAAATCTGGGTATTTCTCAAACTATCTTTTATAATTCATTCGATTGTCATGTGACTTGCAACGTCATTAAAACATAGTATCATATTAAGTTTCCTAATAATGAAATAACTGCTTTTATTTCATTTAGATAACTATCAGCGAGACGTAAAATATATTACAGAAAATGTATAGTACTGTGTTGTATCTACGGTTAAAAAAGGTTTTCCTTTAACAAAAATAAGTACGAGTAATAGAAAAGTATTCTATGTATTATTAGAACAAAAACATGCATACATTAATTTATTAAATATTCAACACATCTAATCATTCTTAATTTAATTACAGTCACTGAAACAATGTGTTTAGTTATAACGAATTCTCTCACAGACGCCCAGCTATTAGAACAAAGAAAACATGCTTAGCAACTACATTCATCATTCAGTAGGCGCGGCGGGTAGGGCGGGCGGCGAGATGCCAGGGCGGGTGGCACGCACACACAAACACACAATGTCTGTGAACGATACAAAGCGTAAACGGCTTGCTTGTGTGCGTGCGCCTGAGAAGAGTGGGTTCGTATACAAAGTGATTGTAAATATGTGTGTGTGTGTGTGTAGAGATGTGAGTGTGTCTTTGAGAGATTGTGTTTTGTTTGTGTGTGTGAAGTTGAGACTTCAGAGTGGATTGTGAATGTGTGAGTCGGGTTGAGATTAATGTATAGGTGTGTATTGAATTGAGAAAATTGTATACATAGTGATGTGAGGGTTAGGAGCTAAAAGAAATATGTAAATCAGTATACTATGTATAATGCTTGTATGTGTGTATGCCGATTCTTATGATTCACCGAGCGTTATTGGTTAAGATTAAGACTCTCGTATCTTTACCAATAATGAAGTAATGATTTTAGCTTTGCATTTGACCCTCGTATACGTTAGTAAAGCTATTACAGTTAAAATTAACTTACAAGCACAAAATTTGGTAATAAAAAAAATCTACCATTGGTAAGTAAAACAGATCGTTTTTGTCCATAGAAATCGGGCATAAGAAAACGATATTTATGTGCCTAATTTGGTACTAAAAATTCTACCATTGGTAAGCAAAACGAATCGTTATTGGATGGAGGCGTAAGAAGACGATTTGTTCAATGTCACGAGTTATAATGACAATGAATATTTTGAAATTCATCATTATTATAAAAGTTTCTGAATTCTTGAATTACTCATTTACTCTTTAGTAGGTATCTAGATATTGATAAACGTACAGTTACTTAAATATAAATGAGTAATCCAAGAATTTTCAACTCTCCACTAGAGTTTGCAGTGAATGGTCTAACATTGCCTAGGAAATATATTGACAAATTGGTGTGTTATACAAAAATATCTTTCGTCTTCGTCTCTTCTATTGACAACAGCTATACTAAAATAGTTTATGCTGTAGAGAAAATATTAACTAGTCAGAAAGGTTGGTACTGGGGCTAACTGCACCTAAAAAACTTAAAATATTGTTACTCGTGAAGGCTATTTTAATGCTCCCTAAATCCGCACTGTTATAATACCTATACAATGTGTCCGGTCATGAACCAGCGATATTGTAGGTACTTATATAACAACTATTCTAGTACACAAATACACTATACACTAGGGTCCAATCCACTTCCATTTTTTTGTTGAGATATTCTGTACGTGTGTACAAAAGAAGTAATATCTCTCAAAGTTTTGGTCCTACTGAGATAAAAGTAGGCTTATTCGGGGGGCATCAATATTGTCTATCATTTACATTACGATACTTAGGGTTCACTTATAACAAAAAAGCAAAATAGCTGCCAAATAGCGGGGAAGTGGATTGGACCCCAGTGTGTAGTGTATTGTGTACTAGAATAGCTGCTTTATACTAGTACCTAGAATATCGCTAGTCCATAGCCGGACACGTTGTACTATGCAGTTTTTTTTTAATTTTATTAAATAGTCGATAAAATACTTTTTATTTGAATAAGCTAGTATTTACGGTTGGTTAGGTTTATGTTGGTGACCCGAATTCATCGCTTCCGAGTGTACATGAGAAAGATTTCATTTTGATACATAGTACGTAATGCTTTGTACATTGGAAATATATCTTTGTGTGTGTAAGGTAGAATGTACGAGAAAGGGGCGAGGGTGGATTTGATGGGGGTAGAAAGATCGTACGAGTAACATGAGTATGCAGGTTTTACTTTGAAGTCAAGGGGTATGCATAAGTTCAATTTTTTTTTCTTGTTTTCGCCGTCATTTATTCTCTGATTAAACAAAATGTTTACCTAAAATTATAGTACACTAGCTTTTGCCCGCAGCTTCGCTTGCGTGAAATTTTGAACCCGTTATGTGACGATTTTCCATACAAACTTTCATCCCTCTATTTAACTCCCTTAGGGGTTAAATTTCGAAAAATCCTTCATTATTCCTTGTCTACATTATAAAGGGAACCTCTGTGCAAAATTTCAGCTTTCTAGATCCAAGGGTTTGGGCTGGGCGTTGATGAGTCAGTCAGTCAGGACTTTTCTTTTTATTTTTAAAGATTCTTTGTGACGTTTGTC
Source organism: Amphipyra tragopoginis (assembly GCA_905220435.1). Taxonomy (NCBI): domain Eukaryota; kingdom Metazoa; phylum Arthropoda; class Insecta; order Lepidoptera; family Noctuidae; genus Amphipyra; species Amphipyra tragopoginis. The sequence continues at coordinate 13,556,820 of HG992011.1, forward strand.
AAGAGTTGTTACGTTGAAAAGGGTAAACTTAGTTCGTTTTTCGAGGAAACGGTTGTTTAACCGTAAAAGGGCGGATTTTTTAAAAGTGTACATATTTTATATTGAAGGTTTTAAACGTTTCCTCTGACTAACTTTTTGATGAATTCGTTGCATGTTTTTCTTTGTAACTTTTTTAATTGTCACTGATTACATTTTGGTCAATAATGTTGAGGAATAATAACAAATAAAAAGTTATAAAGAAAAACATGCAACGAATTCATCAAAAAGTTAGTCGGAGGAAACGTATAAAACCTTCATTATAAAATATGTACCAACACTTTTTAAAAAATCCGCCCAGAATCGATGTTGGTGAACCCCAGCCTTAATCTGTATTCGACTAGTATTGACTACCTATTTGTCTCCTCATGACCGCTATTATGAACAGTCATGGTCATGATGTATGATGTAATCTATATTCGTGTCACCTTCTAGTCCCACCAGATGCGGCTGAATACAAGTATTTTACACAGAACAACTGCCATCAGACCTCCGCAATCCAGTTACTGGGCAATGCCGATATCCTAAGGTTATTGGTTCATCCGTATCTATGACGTAGATAGGTACAGTCACGTGATCTAGCTGTCACAGGAAAAGACTATCTTGTTTTATTATACCGTGGTCTTGATTAACTAAACCTTATATTTAAATTCTGTAATATATTCCAGCCGTTTGGGGAGCTCGTGGCTAAATTATTACAGCCGCATACACCGATCTTCCGGGTTAAGCCACGCTTGCCGAGGTTGGTCTGTGGAAGGGTGACCATTTACTATAGCGAGTTTCCTCCGTGCCTCGGAAAGCACGTAAAGCCGTTGGTCCCGGCTGTCATTTGTAGATCATTGACAGTCGTTACTGTTGGTCAGAAGCCAGAAAGTCTGACAACCAGTCTTACCAAGAGTATCGTATTACCCAGTTACTGGGTTGTGGAGGTCTGATAGGCAGTCGCTCCATGTAAAATACTGATATTCAGCTGCATCCGGTTCGACTGGAAGCCGACCCCAACATAGTTGGGAAAAGGCTAGGCAGATGATGATTCCAGCCGTTTGGGGTCGAAACACTCGGATCGTGGGGTCCGAGTGCCTAAATTTAATACAGATATATTGCCAGGCGGCTGATCGAAACTTCCCGTGACCCGACGGCTGGCCTCTACTTTAGTCAAATGATTAGCATTGCCATACAACGTGGCAATGCTGCCAGTCTTCTGGGCACGTTATCAGTCGACAGCGATGCGGAGGAATATTTTGATGCCCTATTTTAGTTTATAGTTTTATTAGGATATATTTTTCTTTATTTGTATTTACTTTTATTTGTAACTAGCTGTACTGGGCATGCGTTGCAATGCACTTTTTCCTACTTACTACCTATCTACTACTTACCTACTAAATCAAAATAGTAACAGAAAGATAAAAACCTTTTTCATGCGGTAAACAAATGAAGAATATGGACATACTGAGTTTTTTTTTTTTTTTAAATATCAAAATTTTCTTTCATAAGAACCTTCTCCTGAAAATTACGAACACAACAAAAAAAAATTGCGAAATCGGTCCAGCCGTTCACGCGTGTTGCCGCGCCGTGACCAAGGGAAATAGGGATTCATTTTTATTTATACAAGGTTAGTCGGAAAGGGGGTACTAATCCGAAGCCCACCTATAGTATCGCTGATGACTGTTTGAAAGCAAGTGTTAAAATTTCAAAATTCGAGTTTTTTTTTTTCCAAATAAAATGATTTTTATTATAGTTTTTTCAAAAATTCTTCATTCCTGCTTTAGTTACAAATTCAGAAAATGGTGCTTCTAATTCATGACCCCTAATATGACCTAAAATGTAAACAATGTTGATCATAACTGGGGATAGATGGATTTTTGACATTTTTTTTTGAGATTTTTGAACGGCTGTTTCTCTTAAACTATTAACTTTTTGGCAAAGTTGTAGAACAAAAGTTACTCATTATTATGTGTACTTTAACACCCTTTCGGATTAGTACCCCCTTTCTGACTAACCTTGTATAGATTATATAAATAATTCTATAGGTAATGTGTACAAGTCGCGGAAGTTTAAAAATAGTTTTCCATCTAAAACAATAGTCTCGTCTGATCTACATAGGTATACTTGTACTGATGTAGTACAAGAGCTAGTGCGACATTTAGATAACATGATGCGTCGCGTGGAACGGGGAAGTGAACTAGCTCGAACACTCAGCCGATAACAGTGCACAGTGTTATTCTACAAACTATGGAGTTTATTGCATAGTTTTTGTTAAAGATAGAACATAAATACAAGATATTGAAGGAAACTAATAAGTACTATGAAACTCTTCGTTTTAAGGCTAGATTATCAGCCCAATGGGACGTAGAATTATCAACTCTCGTCCCAATAGGGTTTTTGACAAAAAATATATATTAGGAAACTCGCAACGATTACAAAAATAATAAGGAACACTGAAAAAACAAATGAAATGTTTATAGTGCCCAAATTATAAATGATTTAAAATTGTTCACAAGACAGAGACAACACTACTATCATATGACGTAATACCTTAACAACTTCATAGTGACTTGACATCACTCTGTGCAATATCTGTTTCGCGTGACAAGGACAGAAAATGTCTCCTCAACAAACTTCGAAAGCGTTTATCTCCTAAATTTTTTCATCGTTTTTAGGGTTCCGTATCCAAAGGGTAAAAAGTGACCCTATTGCTAAGATTCCGCTGTCCGTCCGTCCGTCTGTCACCAGGCTGTATTTAATGAACCGTGATAGTTAGACAGTTGAAATTTTAACAGATGATGTATTTCTGTTGTCGCTATAACAACAAATACTAAAAAACAGAATAAAATAAATATTTAAGGGGGCTTCCATACAACAAACGTGATTTTTTTGCCGTTTTGATAGATGACTAGCTTTCGCCCGCAGCTTCGCTTGCGTGAAATTTTGAACCCGTTAACTGACGATTTTCCATACAAACTTTTATCCCCTATTTAACTCCCTTAGGGGTTAAATTTCGAAAAATCCCTTCTTAGTGGATGCCTACGTTACAAAAGGAACCTTCTGTCAAAATTTCAAGTTTCTAACCCCAGCGGTTTAAGCTGTGCGTTGATAGATCAGTCAGTCAGTCAGTCAGCTTCTCCTTTTATATGGTACGGAACCCTTCGTGCGCGTGTCTGACTCGCACTTGGCCGGTTTTTCTTTTACATACCTTGTTATTTCAATATTTTCTATTAAATAATACTAACTTTTTGTTAATTTTTAATAGTGAAATACCCTATTTGGTAGCTTGGGTACCACGTAGGAGCTAATGGTTAGGTCCGTGCAGATTTAGATAGCTAGATAACTTTCTGTGTATATGGACATTGGACACAGCAGTGTATGTATGACTACATGAACTGCAAATTGGATGCCAAAGGGCGTATTTAGTTAGTTTAGGTTAGTGCCAAAGGAGGTATTTAATTAGTTCGTGGGAGGTGCTTTTTACATTAAACAAATAAGCACAAATACCCGGTCGATCTGTCAGAATTAGAGGTCATGGCTGTCAGTATAATTTTGTTTGTTTAAATTTAGAGGGAAGAATCGAATAATTAATTCATTAATTGTTATTTCATATTAGAGATATTATTCCATATTTGGTTACTTTCCCTCTACTACTGGAGCTGTCTTAAATTTATAAAGAAAAGATTTTACCAACGTTAGGAAAAACCAAAAAACAGTATCAAAATCAGGATAACCCATCTTGAATCTAAGACACAAAAACTCCCGATACATGATCCACTCGAACATTGAATGTTAAGTGTATTTCCAATAATTGCAGAATACGCTTCACTTTAGATACGGTGAGTCAGGGCCGCGCCTGCGCATACGGGTTCCGGTGTTCCCTAGAAACTTGTACACATAGATGATTGTGGAGTAAATATGTTGATACTTTTCTATGATTAGCTTGTGGGTGAGCAGACGGTGTATCAAGATCTTCAATGCGGTGGCGCAGACGTCAACCAAAATAGCCTTTATTTGTTTTAAGCTTTTGTTGAACCTTTTTACAACAACAGAATGCACAGACAGAATGTCTACTTTATTAAACTGATCTAAGTTTCAAATCATGATGGTTGAGACAGTTTCCAAGTGACTTTAATTTTCAATATTTAACATCTTAACTGGTTGCGTACCGCCCGTCATCCCAGGACGACACTTAACTGTCTTATCTATTGTGTCTATAATTACCGTGCTCGAGGTTTTAAGATGTTGTTGAAAGATCGTCACTCACTGGACTCCAGAAGGAGGACATCGACGTTGAGGTCGACCGCGGCGTACGGTCAGCATCAAAAGTAGCTGAACAGTAGAGTTTTAACTTGGCATTAATTAGAAAACGAATTGTTTTAAAACAAAAAGTTTAATAGATACCTAGAGCTGCTAGATATAGCTCTAAGTATGCCTTAATTTTTTTGCTTCCTATCAATTAGTTATCTAATTAATGCAAAGTTCAAAAACTCAAATGTTCAGCTACCTTTGATGCTGACTGTACTAGCTGGCGTGACGATCTAGACGTGTTTACGGGACTAGCATGGTCAGGGGGTCTACTCCCTAAGCACGAAGTCCGTGGTTTCGGCTTTTGTCACGAGCGTTTCCTACTCCCTATCACCTACGGACATACCATTATTTCGGGGCCCGAACTAAGAATGAATGACAACACGATTTGACAGTTATCCCTACTACCGATGTGTTTTTGCTCGTCCGAAAAGTTGAACTTGATACTGTTCAGTCCTGCGTTTCGGGCTACTTTCGGACGGGCGACGGACTTAGGGAGTAGGCCCCATGAAACGGCACAAAATAGAGATGTTTAGAAGGCAAAAGGGGAGTCCTTTGCTCAGCAGTGGTACATTCAACAGAAGATAAAAAAATGAATAAAAAAAAACAAGCTAGTCGTTTTCTCAACTATGTTGGGGCCAGTTTCTAATCTGACAAGATGCAGTTGAATATAAGTATTTGACACGTACAGAATGCTATCTGACTTAGGGTTCTCAACCCCAAAAATCGAAAACTAGGATTTGTAGGTGGAGAAACCAGGACAATTCAGTTTAAAAACAGGAAGCAGTAATAGAGTAGCAATAGTTAAATTAATATGTAGTGAAAATAGGTTAAATTAATGTTGCGTCTTTGTTTCATCACGGGCCCGGGCAGCGACAACACTCGCGAGCCGTGAGGCCGCCCGTAACGTGAGGATTGCAAAAGTGTTGCGTGAATTTTAAAAAACATGACCTTTTCAGGGACGCCGGATACTAAATGTTACAAAGACAAAAAATCAATGGGAAACATAGTCCTAGTGTCAAAATGTACAAATTGCCTAGTGCCAAAATGTCATTTTGCCCAAATGCCGCTATGATAGAATACAATAAAGCTGTAATGTTCAATTGTACAAATTGCCTAGTGCCAAAATGTCATTTTGCCCAAATGCCACAGAACAGAACAAATAAAATGACATTTCAATCTTCTTTTTCAAGGATATCGGACTTTCAAGGAGTATTTTATACTCAAAGAGATTAGATAGAGAAGAGATTTTAATTAGATATCCAGTGCGGAGAAGTATGTTGATATCAAGTAAGTAGCAGATAGGTATATGTAAGCTCAGTCGTTAGTGATCCTACCTTCGAAACCCAGGTTTGCGGGTTCGAATCCTGACTGTGTGACAATTGGACCACGATGCATTTTGGCACAATTATGTTTTATCTTTTGTACATTTTGACAATCTAACAATTAGACCCTTACGCATTATATCACAATTATTTTTTGTCATTTGCACATTCATATACATTAAGACTTTTGTACATTTTGACACTAGGACTATGTTGCCCATTGAGTTTTTGTCTTTGTAACATTTAGTATCCGGCGTCTTTTCAGGGCGCTTTAAAAATCCAGGAGGCTGCTTAAAAAATATCCAGGACATCCCAGGGCACTACAAAAACCAGGATAAGTCCTTTTTTTTCTTTTTACAATCCTCATGGATGCCCTTCTCCCGGGGAAGGCGAAGGGGTATGCTGGACTCTTACCATCTAAAAACCCACGGTGTTCCTTCTCCTGACCCTAAGCCGGGGTCGCGGGAATCGCAGCTGCATGCACCGCGATCCCGGCTGGCCTCGGTCCACCAGCCGCTGGCGGACCTCTCCTTCTGTGGGATCTTGCCCCACGTCCTCCTGAGAGGCGCGCACGGAAACCAGGACATGTCCTGGGAAAACAGGACGGTTGGCAACTCTAATCTGCCTGGAAAATGATGGCCTGAAGTGTCAAACTTTAGGTAATCGGTGCTCAGAATTTTAGGCTTTGACTAATCGTAACTTTCATGTTTTCATAGGGAATAACGTACTCATGTACACGTTTAACTACTAAACAACTAAAATATTAACTGAAACACGTAGTAAACGTGGCTTTTAGAACTTCCGGTACTTCAGGGATGTTTGCTTGTACGCATAGTCGTCTAATGGACATCAGACACGCAATAACATTGCTCTAGGGCGGTGGATTACGGCGTGCGGCCACATAAGTAAATATACAATGTTTCTGTTGGTACGGTGATAGTATGTAGTCCTGAAAAGGGTCCTAAGTTCGATTCTCGATGGCTTATCTCGTCGGCACGAAGTAATGCGACGGCATATGTCGCACTGTGCATGTTAGACGTGCAGCGTCTGTAGATAAATGGCAACAGATGATCGCCAGAGAATAGATCCGCCAATTAAATGTATGGAAATGACATAACAGATCGCTTGACCGGTCGAAAGCTTATGTCAATCCAGTACATCTCATTGTCGTATCTATTCTCTAGCGATCATCGGATGCCATTTGTCTACAGACGCTGGTCTGGTAAAGCATAAGTGGTCAATCAGGCTGCACTAGAGGGTGCGGGGGCGGGCGCGGGCGCTCGGGTCTTGGCGTCTGCGTGTTCACAGTTGTGCCGAACGAGCTATCGTACGACACTTCGGCGGATGAATAAAAACGGTTTAGAACCACACGTACAGTCAGCTAACAGACGCTATATCACTGTGAACGATACGGGCGGACTGAGCCATTAGAAACGCCCGCGCCACCCGCGACCGCGCCTGCCTCATGCAGACGCGCTGCTTGCGGGAGCACTGTGAGTGAATGCAACTGGCTTAAATAATACATTTTGATTTACACGCGCTAGCACCGTCCTGAGTGACGGCGCACGGGCGAATTGCGGATTGCGGAACGGCTTTACCGTGGCTTTACTGGCCTTAGTGCACACGGGAAAGTTGACGCGTACGCGTGTGTTTAGTGTTTTGTTTATTTTACTTTGGGTTTAATAATGTCGATATCAAAATTCAAACGTTTCGAACATGTATACAGGGTGTTAACGAATTCGTGTAATTCCTTAAAACCACATGATGTGCTACTGGTGTAGATGGGCCCCGCACGGGATTTAGCTTGATTAAAAAAAAAAAACTTTTTTTTTTCATGCGACTTTGTTACCGATCATATATAAACCAACTAATAAGGATTCAGTAAAAAAATAAGAATTTTTTTTTTTGCAAAAAAAATATTTTATTTGTGTGTACATTTCGATGCCACGCATAAATTAATAAAAGTATGGTGACACGGCTGGCAGGAACGACTAACGCGATATTGCCCTTTGCAGTCAGATAGCTTAAGACTCTAAAAAGAATCAGAAATTGAAAACCAAATTTTTTTTTTATTTTATTTTCAAAAATTCCCATTTAGGGTTAATCTGTGTCACCAATAGATCACGCGGTTTGAAGGAATTACACGATTTCGTTAACACCCTGTATAATGCGCCATTCATTCCGCCTGCGCGGTGCGCCGCCACTCAGGACGCACACTGAAAGAGTACTAATATTAGCCCATTAACGTGGAAACACATGGACCTCGGGTCCGCGCTCAAAAATGTCCGAACTGAATGTAGACTACAACGCGAAATTAAAAACGCGAAACGCTTATTTACATCAATGGGTGCAGTCGAATCTTCATACGGTGAAAACCTGAATTAGGCATTATGATCACGGTATAGGATTTAAATTAGTTTGTTCGTATTTCTTAGTTTATATGGCGGTGCTCCTTGTCGAGCGCTCTGGTCGACTCTGGACACTTTTTTTTTGAATTTTGTACTAGACCCTTGGTTCTTGTGTTTCTAAGTCAATGTATTAGCCCATAATGATCGATGCTGAATATGGGCCAACCAATGAACGGTTAAAGGGGAGTGTCATAACCATAACTACGTTTGGTAGAGAGATTCGTGATCTCAGTTTGTTATTATTAGCTGATAGAAGGAGGTTGCTTCCTAACCTTTTGATGTAAACCGTAAATAGTAGTAGAAATCCTAGTCCTTGATCTTAGGGGTGCTCTAAACACCCTTGGTAACCTAGGATCTTTACCCAGGCTAGGAGCACTAACTCCCGTGTGGTGGCCTAGATTATTTTTCTAGGATTTGAGCATCTTGTGAACGAGCTTGTCCGGGGAAGTACTTCCACCATTGACCATACCTATACCATTGCTGTGTTCCGGTTTCACGGGTTTAGGGTCGGGTAAAAATGTGTGTAAAGATTGAGGCACCCTCCTTGTACAGAAACTTTACCAGCCCAATGTTTTAGTAGTATGTATAGCTACGAAGTTTTTTTTTGTTTTTCTATATCTAATGATAGAAATTATTGACGTTCAAAGGCAGTAGCCTCAATCTTGACACTAGGAGTGCTGGATTTTGAAAACTACATGGATTTACACATATCTCTTTGCATGACTAAGTAGTAGTACTTTTTCGTTTTTGACAACCTATTACATAATAAAAGTCGCATCCACGACACCCACGGCTAGAGAGGGGGTGGCAAATGGTGTACGTGAGCAGGTATACCTCTCCTAACCCTCTAGAAATTCGTGACAGATATGTCACATGCAATTACAAGGAAATGCGCGTGAGTATGAAGATACGTCATGCTCTGTAGACGAAGTATAGTTGTAAGATTTTCCTGTAGCTATGAATATTCAATTGGGAAGATGGTAAAGGAAAGAAATGAAATAAATATGAATGTATAAGATGCTTTTAAGGAAAAAAATAAAACAGTTGCTACGTAAAAACGTAACAAAACATCACGCCTGAATTCTCCAAAGGGTTGGGCAGAGGTGGAGAGGCACTTACCGTAAAACCTGACTTATACAGGGTGTAAACGAATTCGTGTAATTTCTTAAAACCACATGATCTACTACTGGTGAAGATTGACACCGCACGAGATTTAGATGGATTAGAAATAAAATATAAAATTCTTTTTTTCTTGTGGTATCGGTAAGTGATCGTATCCAAACCACCTAAGGAGAAAATAAAAAAATCCAAATATAAATAAATATAGAACATTTCGATGCCAAGCCTATGAGAATAGTTCATACTGTAGCGAAAAGCCAGTCAGCAAGGTTGGTAGAGGGGCTGACTGTCCAGGGTGCGCCGGACGTACTTAAGTATCGTCACTCGAGGAGGCTCTTTTCATGCACCCCAAACCAGTTATGAAATGCAGAGTTATTTTAAAAACATAATTTCCTCTACTATAATACACTTTTCAATGTAAGATGAGCCCTGAGGTTATTCAATAAAATGTTACCATACAAAGAATATCAAATAATTTCAAAAAGAAAACATGGATAATATAACTATTTTACGGTTTTTGATGATGTCGTTTACGTTTTTTCGATAGCAGTCTCCTTACAGCTACAATTTACGAAATGAGCGTTATGTCAGGACTCATCTTTCGTTGAATCTAGTAAAATCTTGTTACTAAAAGGCATAGATTAGGCATTTCAAATGAAACCTAAATAACTAGTACAACTCTAAATTTAATCTGTTCTTATCTTCAACAGGTGCAGTACTTCTGTCTACCCAGTTATGGAATGATAACGTATTATCAGGCCATCAATATCGTATGAAAATCCTATCACTGCGCGGTCCACTTGTGGGATATCTCGGGATTCCAGGGCACGCTTATCAGATATTTTGGACTGTAAGATTGCGAACTGCGGAGCCGTATTCAGGATTGTAGAAGTTATTAGTAACGATTCTCGATAGTAGTCGAGTGTTTGAGGTGTATGAAAAGAGTTTCCACGAGTCTTCTGTCTGTCCTCCTCATCCAAAGTTTCTTGTGGTCGATGCAAAATGTTTTCTGCTACGATTCTTCCCTATTATCCGTCCTGGTATCATTTACTCCCTTTTCATTCATATCATCTCTCACACAATCCATCCAATCCAACTTTTGTTTGGTCACTCTCTTCCCCTGCATCCATCAATATTTATATTCATCACTCTCTTAGTCACATGCTTATCGTCCCTCCTTATCGCATGCCCATACCAAGATAATCGGTTCCCTTTCAACTTTTCTGTCACAGGCGCCACTTTCAAGCTTCCTTAGCTGATCATGCTATGGTGAAAAGATTATAGATACTAGAGAAGAAGGAGCAATCGAGTATGCACTGATGATTATGAAAAATAGATCACACCTTTCACCTGTGGGTGTTGTAAAAGACGACTAAGAACTTACGTCAATGGACAATTGCATGCTTGTCACCAATACGTTTCCCAAGTCTGGTGATCATGGCAATATCCTCTATCTTCTTCTTCTCTCTTAACAGCATGGGTTGGACAAGAACAGCTCATACCGTAGAAAAAAGATTGGCCAGTCAGCGAGGTCGGTCGCGACGCTGACTGCCCAGGGTGCGCCGGACGTACCTACCTAAGTATCGTCACTCGTGGAAGCTCTTTTCATGCACCGCAATATCCTTTATGACCATTCATTGTAGCTATAATTTGGCCAAACCAGTGGAAGTTATATTCGTTGATAATGATGATGTTTTTTTTATATTCCTACATTTTGAGAAATTTCTTAAGCTCGTAACTGCGTCATGCACTGCAAAAGCAAACCAAGTAAAACGATTTAATTTCCATTGATGCAAATAACTTTACGGATTATACCGCGTCCCCTTTTTAAACATTTTACCTATGTGCAGCATCCTAAAATCTCTTATCATCTTAAAATAAAGAAAGGACACGCGAAATCAATAAAGCTGTTTGCATCAGTGCATAGATACTATTCGCGTAAACAGAAAATATTAACATTACGATTCAATTCTCAAAAAAAAACTCAAATTAACGCAAATTTTTCTTCGCTTTCAATACGCGAGTGATATCGACAGTAGTCTTCAGAATACGATCACGTGTCCAAAGTGTGCCAGTGCTCGATAAGATGGGTGACATGCATCACTTTAGATAAACCGTTAAATAGTAGCTAATCGACGCACGAGAAGTGGTTATCATAGCCACTGCCGATAGGAATTTTGTGTGTCATATACCTAGGTGTGAGTAGTTTCCGGAATTAGTTGATGAAAATGAAACATATTTATCCGTAGGTAGTTTATTTTATCAGCATTATTATTTCCTTTATTCATTAAAATATATATAAAATTACATTTTTAAATATTTCCACATAAAAAACAAAAACATTTAATAATATAGTAGCCCAACGGCATTGGGAACAGGGTTCAAGCTACCGGCGATCAGGGCCTCAGAGAGAGGAACTTCCTAACAACACGCGCCGTGTCGAGAAGTACCGCTTTCTGTATCAGGCCCTTGATCCAAGAGATGTTTGATCGAGGCTCTTGGCCATTAGGACATTCGCCGTAACGACTATCGGGACAATGATTGCTGAGTCCACATCCCACATGCCGACAACCTCGTGTACTAGATCAAGATATTTTATTTGTTTATCTTTCTCAGCTTTTACGAGATTCTCGTCATAAGGGACCGTGATATCAACAATCATTGTGCGACGCTCTGCTCGATCTATTACCACTATATCAGGTCGCCACATGTTACGACCCTTACATACTCCTTTCCACGTTCATACATCTTGTCATACACAAACTATCTTTTCGTATCTGTATTTGCTCTCGAAAAAATCCAAGGTTGGTGATGGGTTGGTCCCACTCAAGATTCAAGAGAATACAACGAAAATGTAGAAATACCTTCGCAGTTAGGAGTGCTGCACAAACAAAGTCCGTCACAGATTATCTTTGAAACGAATTATTGAACCATTATCGTGATAAGTGATAACGAACTAACCCGGTTTGGGAGATAATGCGTGTTTGATGTGCGCGCAGATTCACTATCTGTGTTTTCTTGGAAGGTGTCTATTTCTTTATAATACCTACATAGCTACATTATGTACATACATAGAAATAAAGTGACGTAGTCTGGTTCCTAGCAAATAATACGAATACAAATAAGAATATTCTATCAACACATTTCCCTTAGGTTAAACCAAGGGACAAGTCAAGAGGATAGCCAACATACACATTTGCAGTGCGCTTCATTTCGTATTAATAACATTTTGATATATTTTCATTTTAACGTCCATGATTAGGGTGGCCAACTTTTTTGACAAAAGAAACGTATGAAATTGTTTGACGAAGAAAAAAAAAGTATTTGGATGAAAAAAAAGTATTTTTCTCATGTCCAGTGCTTGCCTTCCGGTTCAGAGGAATGTGCGGGATTACAGGTTTTACACTAAGATTTAAAAATTAAGATCTAAATTATGATGTTTATTAATATATTATTCCAACTAAACCCAAGGCACAGATTAACTAATAGTTCCTTCCCAAGGTAAAATGTCTGAAAAAACAGTAGGTAAGTGTAGATTTTGCCTCCATTTTGCCTTTATTTACGTGTTTTTTTCATCAAATGTAGGTACGTTCTGTTTTAACTAATACTTAATAAGTATTGATAAATAGTTCAGAACTTAGGTACAGACGCCAGCACATAAAGCTACTACAATCTGTCAAAGGGGAATGCCAAGATCCGGCCATTACAAAGTTGTATGAACTGACATGCCGTAATTTTGATAATTCGCGTTTATTTTTTGTAAGATTTACGTAATATAAATAAAGTCTGGAGAAGTACACCGTCGGATAGTCATTTTAAATAGTATTTCAATGTTTTGGTTAGTAAGTTTCAACGCTTTTTATCTACAACTACAAATAAATGTTGCACAGATTAAAAATAAAAATAAATCGAGACTAAAATTACATTTATAAATCGATTACAACTATGAAACAATAATGTAATTGTAAATAATTATATCACAATAATATCATGTTATTTGTTTTATTTTATTTACACAAGTATTTATTTTTTATTCACGTTTTCTTTTTTGAATAATGTGTTAAGTGAATTGTGCTCTTCCATTATTAGCTATAAATTATAGTAGGTACTAAGCTTTATTAGTAATAAGCTGTTACGAATAATCCTAGTAACCACTATAACACAACACGTTTGTCACTATTGTTGTGATTTATCTTAAACGGGCTACTTTTCTTATACGAAACCAAATAAATAACACCAAACACGTTCAAGTGTTAGTTAACATATTTAATTAATCTCTTTGATTTAGGTATATTAATTTAAAATTAATATTTTGTAATATTATGAAATAATTTACAAACATGCTATTATTACTATCAACTATTTATGTAGCGAAATAAGTGCCTATATTTCTTTTTTTATTTTATATTCCATTCGATGATATGCATAGGTACTTGATAATCGATTAAGTTTAAAATCGAATATTGTTATGATTTTATTTTAATGGCGACAACACCTTTGTCACAATTAAAATAACTTCCACTTGTTTCTTACAATTAATTATGCGACAAAGTAAGTATCTGTATTGAAGTAAGAAACCATATTAAATGTAATTATTCCTTATCGTGAATACAATATTATGAATTCCGGTTGGGCAAGATTCTTGTTAAATAAAATACTTTGTTTAGTAAAAGTATGATTTTTATATAATTTGGTATTAAGACATGCATGGTTTATCATCGTTGCCATGGCAACGTCAATAAACGCCAAATTCAAAATAGTATAATATTTATTTTGACTTGGTTTTGGCTTGGTTATTTAGGTATTATTCTGATCAAAAATGGTTTAATTTTGTTATTTACATAATTAAATGCTTTAATCAAACAATAATATTAAGATTTTTACAAAAATATTGAAGGTCTATCAATATGACAAGGATTAAAAAAATTAGTCATGAAAATGTAGACGGAGTATAAAGAAAGTGTTAGTTCGATTTTCGAATTACTTTTCTTCCCTAAGTTAAAAATCTACTATTAAGGTCAACTTTATCGACCTATAACTTTTCTTGGTGTACTTCCAGCGGAAATGTTGTTATTGTAATACATTCTACAATATTTGCCCTTTTTAATAAGATATGTTTCATTCTTGTTCTTTCTGGCCGAGTCGTAAAGGAAATCTTGGCATTCCCCTTTCCTCAATAGATTTTCATCTTTATTACAAAAGCATTAGATTCAAGGTTTATTGCGACAATTTCACAGTTTCGGGTAGCTTGATGTGCTGGCGTCTGTACTTACCCATATGAGTGTTTAGTTTTACGCATCACAGTAAAGATTATAAATAAAGTATTTTCGCATACTTTATTTTGTGCAAAAGTACAAAGTATATACAGGGCGTCCCACGACTTTGCCACATGGAGGGGAAGTACCTTAAATACTGTAGATAGAAAAATTTACTGAATGAAGACTTCATTTTTATTTTAAAAACAATACGAACTACATTCAAAGAATTTTAAATAATCACCTGTCTGAACCGGGAGTCGAACCCGCTAAATGTGAAAACAAAAAAAAACTGTAATTTTATTATACTAATCGAAAGGCTCGATCAGATACATTTATTTCTTCTAAATAACATAGCATCTAAAATAAAAGGAACACCATGAAATTTAACATTTATTTGAAATAATAACACACGTTTAACTGTGCAACTTACAATCAATCTAATGTATTAAATGCTCAAAATGTGTCTCTTCCTATTGTATACAAAATGTAACTCTTATAATAATCTCGTTTACCGTTGATTTATTTACTTTTCATGGTGAATATTTGAAATAATACTTCGAAATAGTAATAAAGCAGAAAGTAGTGCATAAAGTCAGTTGTTTTAAGCACGACATAGAGAAAATGCGATTCATTATTCTGAACAAAATTTTAAATTAAATGTTAAATTTCATGGTGTTCCTTTTATTTTAGATGCTATGTTATTTAGAAGAAATAAATGTATCTGATCGAGCCTTTCGATTAGTACAATAAAATTACAGATGTTTTTGTTTTCACATTTAGCGGGTTCGATTCCCGGTTCAGGCAGGTGATTATTTAAAATTCTTTGAATGCAGTTCGTATTGTTTTTAAAATAAAAATGAAGTCTTCATTAAGTAAAATTTTCTATCTACAGTATTTAAGGTACTTCCCCTCCATGTGGCAAAGTCGTGGGACGCCCTGTATATCGAAAATAAAGTAGGATACGTTATTATAAAGCATGGTTGGCAACCCTATCCATGATGTATAATGAACATTTGATATAACAGCAATTGACATAATTTCATTAAATATAACATTCGTTTGTTCTAACATACATTTTCTATAACATAATTTTCCATAACGTAACATAAGATCTAATAACATGTCATATTACTCTTTGGATATACCGATCCTACGACATAATTTTGTTAGCATAATGATAATTTATTAATATTTATGATTAGTTACGGTTTACTCACGTGCATTTTTAGGGATTGCCCGACTAGTTTCGGACACAAACGGAGCCCTTAATCATGAGCTGAATACACGGCGAGGTATCATGTCAAATAAATAATACAAAAAAAATAAGTACCAAATTTTTTATAACGACCTAATGCTCAGACGGCCAGGATGCTCAAAATATTTATGTTCAGAAGTAGAATCTAACGGGCTTGAATGTGAACATGGAAACATATTACGCAGAATTGTACAAACATATTTTGGCAATAAATGAATATTTGTTCTTTTGTGCTAGGATCTATTACCATTTCCCAGATTCTATTTAAATAACAAAAATAAATCGTAAAGAAAAACGTAGGTAGGTAATTATACTGTCTGATAAGATAACCACACGCTTAGCAGCTGCTATGCGCTTGCGACCGCTAGACCTACGGGTACTATTTTCTAAATAGTCGCAAACAGTGAATGGTTAGGTCACATGGTGGAGCATAGATAAGTGGAAAGTGACTTTAGTTAATGGAATTAGTTGTATACTCATTAGCAAGTACACGACCGTTTCGTTCATTCATGGTAAGGCGAATTCCTGATTGTATTTGCGCGTAGTGCTCAGATTCTCGGATCGTTATGTCATTAGGATTGTAAGTGAATGATCTTACACTTAGTGTTTCTTTGTTCTCACACAACGTTGTCCGAAATAGGTTTTAAGCTGATTACAGGTTTGTTAGATTCTGTTAATCGATTTTGACGTCGACGTTATCGATTGAGAAGCAAAATAAATTGTTGCTGAACCGCAAACGAATTACGAAAACCGTCAAATGTTTCGTTTCGGTTGTCAAACAGTTTGACAGTTTTTGTAAACGAAAACTGACTGACAGTTGTGGTTCGGTTCGGCTTCGATTCGTCTTCGGCTCGTTTGCGATTGGTCAACGTTTCTGTTATTTACTATAACTAGGTACTACAATAGATAATCCTAGTAACATTTTCGAAGTATTTTGTAGAAAAATACTGCTGCCTCCCATTATGTATAGTATATATTCTGTGGCATACGAAACCGATCTATACCTACTAAATCCTCATTAAAATAACAATTTTAAAAAAAGTTACATTTTTTGTTATTATTTATTTTTATCTTTCTCTTTCTAGTGAAATACAAATATGCGAATCGGAGGACGTTGGTTGGAGGATCGACCGAAATTTTATCAGATCATTCCTTTTTAAGACCTAGTCCTCGCAACACACGCCTCTATGACTCCAAGTTTTTCTTAGTTTTTTTTCACACGCTACTTTGACGTAACAATCGAACGTCATAACGATTCCAATTGACAAATAATATCTCCTTAGAACTGGCCAGCAGAAGCATCCAAAACAAAAATATCCCGCTACGTTTCTCCAAAGCGATTGAATGGCTCCATTCACCGAGTCGATCATCGCATAACGGTAATGTTGGTCTATCAACCGTCCACCAGTTTAGACTGACCTCTTGAATTAACCACATAACCTCAACTTTCGTCTTTCTTTTGGCAGGTCGAGCGGGACAGGGGAGGTCAGGTGAAGCTGGGTGATGTAAGAAGACGTGTTTTCGATTCAGCTCTCGTCCGCAGCGCTTCCTCGAAGTCATGCTATGTGCACGTACTGTTGTCTGTATGAATGGGCATTGGTACGATACGAAAATTCCAATGATTGCCCTCAATTTTTCAGTTGAAACCTATATTTGTGTTGGGTATGATGAAAGTTTGGATTATAATGTCCAATTAACTATATCAAAATAGTTTGGAAGCCTTGTTCTATTAAACTGATGTGTTACAATTTTGGTGTACAATAAAGTATATTCTATTCTGATTCCCAATAATTTTATTATCTCCTTACAATTGAAATAACTTTGAAGAAATTAATGGTGTTTTTTTCAATAATCACAATTATAAGGCTAATATTTACACAAACATTATTTACATAATTACAAATAAAAGTATATACAAATAAAGAAGAATATGACCTAATAAAACTATAAACAAAAAAAAGCATCAAAATATTCCTCCACATCGCTGTCGACTGGTAACGTGCCTAGCAGGCTGGCAGCATTGCCACGTTGTATGGCAATGCTAATCCTTTGCCTTTGACCAAAGTAGAGGCCAGCCTTCGGGTCACGGGTCGTATTCTGACTCAAGTATCTTCTGAGCAAGTCATTTCAAAAGATGACCCATTTAGTCAAGATTTTAAAATAGTACAACACTTGCCACTTTTCTTTCCACAAATAATATAATTGCATATATATGGTTGATAATAATACTTTTTTAACACAATTGCTCGTAAATTACCTTAGCCGCCTCGTTGATCTAGTGGTCGCAAGCGCGACAGCTGAGAGCGAGGTTCTGGGTTCGATCCCCATGTCGGACAAAGTGTTATTGGGTTTTACTGTGTAGAATTTCTCAGTAGCAGCCCGGAGTCTGGATTTGTGCCCGGTTGAGGGCAATAGCCCCCTATTACGTGGGACTTAAACACAACGGCGAACTGAGGGTATACACCTCTGCTCATCCCTTCGGAGAATACAGGAGTGATGTTATGATACTTAAGTATGTTATATTTATTAAAGGACTACTATACAAGAAATTCTAGTATCCTTCTCAATACAAATTTCGCTTGGTGGTAGGATCTTCACGGTCCGCCTAGCTAGCTACCACCCTCACATTAAAGTCCGGCGCCAAGCAGTTTACTGTGTTTCGTCGTGTGTATGTGAGAGCCAGAGGGGTATAGGGGAATCCCTCTATATCTCTGTTACTTGGATTCGTGTGCTCCATCTTAGACCTTGTCTGCGATTACCATCAAGTGCGACGAGGGTCAAACGAGACCAAGTCAAGTAACAAAAAAAACCCAGGAATTTGTAGTATTCTATACCTATCTACAGGGTGTAAACGAATTCGTGTAATTCCTTCTAACCACATGATCTATTAATGGCATAGATTAAGCCCGCACGGGATTTAGATTGATTAAAAATTAAAAATAAACTTTTTTTTCACAGATTTTTTTTTATTTGATAGAAAATTTCGATGCCATGCATAAATTAATGAAGGCACGGCGACACAGCTGACGGGAACGAGTAGCACGATATCGCTCCACGCAGTCAGTTAACTTGAGACGCTAAAATTACTCAAATACAGAATACCATGGTTAATTTTTTGAAAACTTTTTTTTGTTGATTCTGAAAAAAACCTATGCTGAGTCAATCAGTGTCACCAGCAGATCACGCGGTTTGAAGGAATTACACGAATTCGTTAACACCCTGTATACAAAAATGCATGAATACTAAGCCTCAGAACAAAATACCTTTTTTGAAGTGGGAATTGAACCAGCAGCCCAAAATCAAAAGTGATCACTGCCACAGCGCCACATAGATGTTCTAAAAATACCAACGCATGATAGGCATTGTTATTTTTGGTACAAATACTCGCCTGCGCACGTGGTACGTATTAGAAATGCTAAGCCTATCTTCACAATTTAGTTATGCATGCGAATCGTCACCAATGCTTCGGAGAAATCATGTCTGCCAAATTATGTGGTAGTATTTCCTCAGAAGAATTCTTTTACAACGAGCTCCAGAATCACTAAAAAAAATGATGTATAAAAACACTCATCCATCCAAGCAATAATCACAGTAAGTGCGGCTTCACCTTGCACATTGCTATTGCATTTAGCCATAAGCCCCTTAACCTTTTGACCGCCATGGACGTCTATGGACGTCATACTTTTGAACTGTAAAAAGTGGTGTTTTCGACGTGCCATGCCGTTGGAGGCGTCGTCAGCACTTAAAAATTTAATTTGACGTCCTTAGACGTCCGTGGCGGTTAAAAGGTTAATGTTGTCAATTCCTTATACAACAAATCGTCACCTTATAGTGAAAAGCTCGGGAATGCAATTTGGTAATTTTTATTTTATCACGACGATACGTAGGTATTAGAGCCTGCCAGGGTTGCGGAATTTGTTCGAAAGAGTTACCGCGGCCCTGGAACGCAAAGGGCATTAGGAGGAACACGGATGTGTTTTAGTCAGTAAGAGCCACACTCCCTTTCGCTCCGCCCAGAGCGGAAGAAATCACTTGATGACTTCTCATCCTTAAAAAAAGAAAAAAAAAAGGTAGGTATTAGGGAGTCGTTCTACGCGAAATTAGTTTGTAGGCACTGAAATTGAGCCTTTATTGGTTATATAACATTCGTAATAAATATAACTAACTTTTACCCACGACTTCGTCCGCGTGAAAGCCCACAGGGACCCAACTCTCCTAAAAGAAATCTTAATAATCTTAATCGCAACCGAACCAAGGTCGAACCGTTAATTCAGACAGTTTCCAATTTCAAAAGCTGTCAAATTGTTTAACACAAAAAACAAAACCAATAATTTTGACAGTTTTCGTAAACAAAAAGTGACTGGCGGTTGTGGTTCATTTGCGTTTGGCAACCATTTTTAACCGACTTCAAAAAAGAGGAGGTTCTCAATTCGGATGTTTGTATGTTTTTTTTTATGTTTATTCAGGTATAACTCCGTCATATATAGACGGATTAGCAAAATTCTTTTTTTGTTTGAAAGAGTATTCTTCGGAAGTGGTCCCATTGAAATTTGGTAAAGATCTGATGAAGGCCCTCGGAGATTGACAATGGAATTCTTCAGTGGATAACAGTAAATAACCCGGGATTGCTGTAATTGCATGTTTGTGTATTGTTTATGCCACTAAAAATAGAAAAATAAAATAACTTAAAAAAAAACCGACTTCAAAAAAACTAAAAAGAGTAAAATAATTACCATATCGATACCTCTGGGTTCAAAGGGAGTATAGCACAACACATGGGTTTTCAGGAGATGCAAAAAACAACAAAAAAAAAAGAATTTTCGTTATAATTATGTGAAAATGTCATTATGCCAAAAATGTGCTATACGCCCTTTGAGCCCAGAGGTATCGATGTTATAAAACTAACTGTTTCAGAAGTCGGTGCCTTCAATTAGGTTCAATGTGAAATTGCACCGACTTCTGAAACTGTTAGTTTTATTAATATGGTATAATTATTTTACTCTGTTTAAGTAGCTTTTTTTTCGTAATCGGTTTTTTTAGTCAAATTGAATTGCGAAGTGCAGTGACCAAAATGCATTCCCGAGCTTTTCACTCTAAGACGACGAAATAAACCTCAACAAAATCTTACTCTAAGCAAAGACAGTTCTCACATATACAACAAAAACAATAAAATCAAAACGCACATCTCGAGAAAGGAAGTTAAAAAATCCGTGCGCGCGGAAGCGGCGGCCGTTGGCTCCGTACGCTGTGCCCATACTGATGATGAAGGGAGATGTTAATGATCGATCGTGGATCGTGAGAGGAGAGCATTAGCATACTGCGTGACTCGACAGGCTGCGGCGACATAGATCGTGTGTTGGAGAGGTTATGATAGGTAGAAATGGTTGTCAATCACCACTTACGAGTATTGTAAAACAAAGTCGCTTCCCGCTGTCTGTCCCTATGTATGACTAGATCTTTAAAACTACGCAACGGATTTTGATCCGGTTTTTTTTAATAGATAGAGTGATTCAAGAGGAAGGTTTTAAGCTATAAAACGTACACGTGCGAAGCCGGGGCGGGTCGCTAGTAATAAATATAAGGTCTAACTTGAATAGTCCACTATTTATTTAAAGGAAAATCTACAGCTAAACATACAGTTGCAGCGCTAGTAGGGAAGCAGAAAGCCAATTATAAATCACTTAAAGATAATTGCATACTTAATAACTGTTGGTCTTTACACTAGTCTCAACAAGTTAACTACTATACCGTGGGCCCAAGGTACCCGAAAGATTTTAACCTTCAATTCCAATGCCTAATTGGAGAAGAAAATGTAGGATATACATAGTTTGATGAATAAAGCTTAATTTTCGAAATATTTATTATTTACGGAAATTCACAAATCGAAAAATATCTATGACTTTTGTCATACCATACCCCTCTCGCCGTATGTCTTATTTGTCGGGAAGGGTTGTGAAGTGAGAAGTTTCTTATCCACTCACACGATAATTTATAAATGTTGCCAGTTCAACCAAAGGTATTGTTTACAAGGAAGTACATACTAAAGTTAATTGATTAATTAAATACAGAAAAAAAACGAGTTGGACTTTCGTTGTTAGGTATACCTATTTTCATTTTACATTTGACTCATAATACCATCAGAAAGGCGTGGTTAAAATCTTTCGGGTACTTCGGGCTCACAGTGTAGTAGTTAACTTGTTGAGACTAGTGTAAAGACCAACAGTTATTAAGTATGCAATTATCTTTAAGTGATTTATAATTGGCTTTCTGCTTCCCTACTAGCGCTGCAACTGTACACCGTGGGTGTATATATTTTGTATGCCTTAGTGAATCCTGAAGATACAAACTCAATGTAGGGTATCATTCAAACAGCGAAACTTTGGTCAGCAAGAATGTTTATTGATCAGCAGTGCCTGATCAGCGGAGAGCTTTTGTACAATAGTAGTGCTGTGCTGTTTTATTGAACAAAAAAATGGTAATTTGTTTTCAATAAATGGCAGGTCGCATCTTGTATTAAATAGAGAGGTTTGGAAAACAAAAGGGGGAGGCTTTGCTCAGCAGTGGCACATTCAATGGGCGCCACTTATAAAAATAATTTTATATTTGTTCTTTGCGATCTCTTTATTCTAACCTAACCGAGTCAGCAGATTTATCTGGCTGACCAAATATTAATTTTGCAAATCATTAATTACTTCTCCTAAATTTTTACTCTGAAAGTTTGTGTTAGAACTTGGAACTATTAAAGTTTGTTTTGGGGAAACAGGGAATTAACTGTTATTTTTACTTTCCGTTTCTTTGCGTTAAAATTTGCAAATCGGTTCCTTCGTGTTCGATAGGCAGTAGCTATAAGGAAAGTTAGATTTTCACACAATATTTTTAGTAACTTTTACCCGAGAAAACTGAAAACATACCACACAGACGAAGCCATACACGCACAGCAAGTATACCATATACACTTGTTTCTTACCAACATCTCTTTTCGAAGGCCTAATTTTAGAAATTTCTTCATCTACTTAAGAATAATATTATCATCCGTTTAGAACGCATCTCGGGTGTTTAAATTCCGAAGTGTCAAGTTCGAGCGGTCAACAATTTGTGATCAGAATTTCGAGTACTTCGGCCCAGTATATCTTGACACGTGGCGAAAGATAGAACTAAATTTAAATGTACTGAATTTGACGTTTTATTGACATTTGCCTTGACAAGCTGCGCCGAAATGACCTGCCAAATTATACTGGACTCACTAAGTACTCGGGATGGGTATAGTCCGTAACAGATAAAATCAAGTACGTATGAAGATTTTAAACAATTGATTGTGAAGAGAACTGGTTTAATATAGGCTAACGCATGTGCGTAACCAGGATCGCGCGCGTCTCTCTGCAGGACGTGGGGCAAGGTTCCATAGAAGAAGAGGTCCGTCAGGGGCTAGCGGACCGAGGCCTGCCGGGGTCACGGTGCATGCAGCTGCGAATTCCTATGGTCGCGGGATAAAAACCCGCGGTGTTCCTTCTCCTGACCTATGTCAGGAAAAAGAACACCGTGGGTTTTCAGCCGGTATCCAATAAGATTTTCACAGGATAAATAAAATAAAAAAACCGGCCAAGCGCGAGTCGAACTCGCGCACGAAGGGTTCCGTACCATTATCTATAAAAACGGCAAAAAAATCATGTCTGTTGTATGGGAAATTGATCTACGCGGGCGGATAATAAACTTAGCAGCATCCACTTATATTTATCAATAATTTCATTCCAGCTACAATAATACCTAATCAACGTTCTTGGAATGTTTCATAATAACCAAGCAATATTACCAAACTTAATTTGGACGTTTTTTTCATGTATGCTGTATGAAAAATACCTCCAAATTAAGTTGATCAACTAACTAATTTCAATTTCATGTATTCCTTCACATAACAAAAAGATCGATTGGGTTAGTAACAACAGTCTTAACCTATGTTAGTACTTAATTAATAACAGAGACAATGTACAGGTGACAAGTGACCTCATCAACGGGCTGTCATGTCTCCCGGCTATAGCGCTTAGAATGCTGTTGGGGCTGCCACGGAGTCTGATTAGCAGCGAGGCCGCTTTCTTACGCCGTACAGCATTGAAGCAGTTGGTACGTGCCTCAGCGAACATAGATGATGCGCTACAGAACCGAGGCAGACGCAACAGCACCCTAAATGCGTTGTTATACTGGATTCGCAGAGCATTGTAGGCCTTTTGGGTGTAGCTGAACCACAGGCTCCCCGAGTACAGCGACATGCAATATGCTTTAAACAGTGTTAATTTGACCGCCACTGTACATCGGAAGAACCGGCGGGCCAGCATATTAGCCCGAACTGACAATGTTCTGCGCTCGCTCTCCATATCCGCGTCGTCTTTCAAATCGTCCGTCACCAAGTGGCCCAGGTATTTAAAAGAGTACACCCTGTGCAACTCCACACCGTTCAGTAACACAGGAGGGACGGTGAAGGGACACTTGGTATCGGACTTGAAGACCATGTATTTTGACTTGCCTTCGTTATATACAAGGTCATGGGAAGCAACGTACGACTCGCAAATACCGAGAAGCTTACGGAGCGCACCGACCGAGGCGGCCAGCAGCACCATGTCGTCTGCATAGCTTAAATTATTGAAACAGACTCCATCAATAAAGCAACCGACATGTGTGCTGCTGAGCCGCTCGATCAGTGCATTCACGTACAGACTAAATAACAAAGGTGAGGTCAGGCCACCCTGCCTCACGCCACACTCTGGCCTACTTGGCTCTGATAGCTCTCCTGCCCATCGCACCCGGCTCTCTTGGTTCATGTACCAGTACCGCAGAAGTGAGACGAGCTCCAGAGGCACCGCAGTATCAGACAATTTCTGCCAGAGAACGTCGAAAGCGACAAGATCAAACGCCTTGGTATAATAATAATAATTTTGAAGACACGAAAGAAAATAAATTTTAATTAGCCAGAGACACCATGACGTCATAACTTTTCCAAATTTTCTTCTTTCCATAAAAACAATTACAAACATTTAAAAAAAATGCCAAATCGGTCTACTTAGTCATTCTCAAGTGATGTGCTTACCAACGAACAGCATTTAATTTTTATGTAAGATAATAATTTTGAAGACACGAAAGAAAATAAATTTTAATTAGCCAGAGACACCATGACGTCATAACTTTTCCAAATTTTCTTCTTTCCATAAAAACAATTACAAACATTTTAAAAAAATGCCAAATCGGTCTACTTAGTCATTCTCAAGTGATGTGCTTACCAACGAACAGCATTTAATTTTTATGTAGGTTTATAGATTTGAAAAGTAACAACGTAATAACAGGATATAAGATTATCCTAAGATGGCGTCAAATGTCCACTTCTTATAAACGTAAAGTTAATATTTGACATAAGGTGAATTGATAACAGATCGATCGTGGCGTCAAAATCAATATTAGTTCTGGAGATTTATTTAAAACCCGTTCCCAAGAGGCGAGAGGTTTGTTCCGCTTAGCGCTTGGATCTTTAATATTTGCACTTTATTTGAGCAATAACATATAAATAAGAATGAAAAAAAATATAAAAATCATTTTATCTATACATATAAAAGGAGAAGCTGACTGACTGACTGACTGATCTATCAACGCACAGCCTAAACCGCTTGGGTTAGAAACTTGAAATTTTGACAGTAGGTTCTTTTTGTAACGTAGGCATCCACTAAGAAGGGATTTTTCGAAATTCAACCCCTAAGGGAGTTAAATAGGGGATGAAAGTTTGTATGGAAAATCGTCCCTTAACGGGTTCAAAATTTCACGCAAGCGAAGCTGCGGGCAAAAGCTATTATTACCATAATTCGATGGCCATACTGAAAAAAGAACAACTCAACCAATTTAATGAAGTATTTCGAACCAAATAAAAAAAAACGCTCAAATCGGTCAACAAATCTCGGAGAAATCGGTGTAAATACATAAAAAAAGAAAAAAAGATTCGGATCGAATTGATAAACTCCTCCTTCTCGAAGTCGGTTAGTAGTCGGTCGGTCGGGTTCAATACCATTTGTATGACCTACAGATAGTTTAGCCGGGTCTGGGTGTTTGTGCTAAGAGATTTGTGTCTGTAAACGCACCTACGATGCGGGAGAACTAAGCTCCTAGTGTAAGAAAATTCTTAAAAAGCGTTCAAGAGGAAAACACGAAAAACGTGCAAGAGAAAAAAAACAAGACAAAACGTTTAAAAAAACGTGCAAAAGAAAAACAAGAAAAAACGCAATTTTTTTAAATGACGAATTTTGTTAAAATTGTTCACACTTGTTTTCACACACATTTTGTTTTTAAATTAAATATTTATTGTTTCCTACTCGATGTTCCCTTAGCTGTTTTTACGTTTTTTTTCTATTTTCTTGACATATTCCTGCACGTTTATTCGGTGGGGCCATCGCTATCAGGTGTGCTTATGCTTCTTGGTAGTGCCAAACAGGTGTCCATACAACACAGCACTAAAGCCAAACAATCGCTTAATCACATGTTATTTTATGTAATCTATTATGACACATGTGTGCCAATCGTAAGATCGTTAGATATATTATATTTATAATAATCTCATGAAAATAATATACGGATTAGATAGTATGTATTTTACGTATCATCATGAGTTGGTATTTCTTAATTGTAATCTTATGCTCTGTTACCGACTAAGAACCTCCCTTTTCACCTTATGGGTTATGTCTAGAGGATAGGCAGCAACATCCTCCTTTCAGCTAATAACAACATACTGCTATCATTAGAGCAGTTAATTTGATAGATATCACTTCTTCTTCTTCTATCGTGTCGACACGAGTATACAAGAATAGCTCATGCCGTGGTGAAAAGATTAGCCAGTCAGCAAGGATGGTAGCGAGGCTGACTGCCCAGGGTGCGCCGACGTACTGAAGTATCGTCATTTTTTTTCTATTGTTCTGCTGTAGATGGTCCTAGGGGACCGTTTCTACGTAATCGGGCAGTTCTTGGCGTGACTTGAAGGGTCTCCAGCCAATGGGGGGGAAGTAAAATACTTAACCTAAGCTAACTACTTGTACTACACTAACATCATGACTACCTGCAACAACAGCACTAAGGGCGGCCCCTAGTGGGACTCGGACCTCGGCTTAGGGCGTTGCTGGCGGGGACTTAAGGGGGGGGGGGGGGGGGGAGACAGCTTGATGAGGCCTGAATTATCGGTGTGAGAAGTATTGTCACTCGTGGAGGTTCTTGTTTTGCACCCCGATAGCTAACGCAGCTAAAACAGACGCTCCTACAATGATATCCACTTCGCGTTGACTTCGCAGGTGGAATGACTCTACAACTATAATTATGACACTTCTACAGATAGTCTTCTTCTTAGCATTTCGATGACAAACTAATTAAAACTTAATTATACGAGTATTATTGCGGCCCAGAACTTGGCCAGTTGGACTGCGTTGTCATTAGCAACCATTAACTCTTCCTGTATGCAGCTGTTAGGCCACGCACGGCATGATGTGAGATGGGCCATCGTATGGGTTGTACCGCACAAACATCTCAAATCGGTACCATCACTGAATCCCCACCTAAACTTGTTGTCTTTGCTCCGACCGACCTGAGTTCGAAGTCTATGTAATGACTTCTAGATCGGTAGTTCAATCCATGAAGACTCGCCCCACTTTTTGTCTAAATCGCTACAGTGTAAAAGTGCGCAATAAAAATTGCTAATAATTGGATGGACGCCGCCGCCAAGGTCGGCCCAGAATGAAGTGGCGAGATGAACTAGACACGTACTGCGAGGGCTGGTTTGAAGGAAGTGGCGCAAGAAAAGAGTACATGAAAGAACTTGGAGGCGGTCTTTGCCCAGTAGTGGGAAAGAAAAGGTTGCCAAAAAAAAGTTTGATGTTTGCATTCGCACACTAATATTAGATTATGATAAGAGATGTGTGCACACGCACTATGCGGCTACCGACCACAAATAGGAGTGGGGCGCGTCTTCGGGGATTGAATGCACTGTACTCTATGACCATATTCTTACCTCCAAGACATAACAGCAGCTAGAGTGACAGCAATCACTAGAGCTGCTAGATGTGACGCTCCCACTGCCACCCCTATCACCTCGTCATCGACGGCATCTACCTCGCAGGTTGAACCATAGTAACCTGATTAGCAACTGGGGACAAAGGATGAAAAGGTTTAGTAATGAGTAGATCGAAGATTAAAAAATCGGTCTGCTAGATAAAATGCCGTATAAGCCTTACCCTACCAATGGTCTGCGGGTTGCGGGAGGGGAACGAATAGCCAATATATAATAGATAACAGCAGACTGGCTAATTGTTCGAATCAATCCCCTCCCGCGTCCCGCAAACCACCGGGGGGGCCAAGCTTACGGCGGTTTACCGATAAGCGTGGTGATGATAGCAATATCTTCGACTATCCCCATTGTTCATTGTAGCTGTAAAAGGGAGGCATGTTAGTTACGTTTACGCGCTGATTAATGCCCGGTTCCTATGGCCAAAAAGATCTTATTGCTTACCAATGGTAGCAATTTTTATTGCCAAACTGGGCACATAAATAGTCTCGTAAACTACTCGTATGGTAGGGTTTACTATGCAAAGTTATTGGGTATTTGCTGATTATTGGTAAAGATGCAAGAGTCTTAATTTTAACCAATAACGCTCGGTAAATCATAGGAACCGGCCAATAATGAATGTAAGTAGGTACTCATACTATCTACTATAACTAATAAATTCTGGGCACGTCGCGTACTATTAATTTATTCTTGCACAACTTATTGCTGTTGTTAATTAGTTTACTCATTCTTCTTGGCAACTGATCAAATTGTTTACGTAATCTCAAGTTAAGAGGAAGATTTTTAAGGTGTTGTCTATTTGTTTTAATTAATCATGTTCTTTTGTGTTTATTTTTTGTCTCTTGTACTTACTACGTTACGGAAGCTAATCGGATTAATATACCAGCTGATAAGGCTGAAGTGAATAGAAATGAGTAAAAAACCTTTTCCTTGCATTATTTCAGGAGTTTACTTATCTTTGTGTGAATAGAAAAATGTTTAAAATGCAACTTGTTGACTTTACTGGATTAGTAACTATTACCAGGAATAAACTATTTCTTTCACTTCAGTCAATAACCAATACAATTATGTTAAAAAAGAAACGACATCAGAACACCCAAAAGAAACGATTGTGGAAGAATTAGGGAAATAAGGGCCGATTTTTCCATCAGATAACTTTTATTTTTGATTTTGACGTTTTAACAGCTTTTGCATAGAAAATTATTCATTCCTCAGATACCTACGTTATGTGACAGTTGAAAAATCGACCCTAAGTAAACTGCAATTTGTAATATTTGTTTAGCTTGCCCTAAATGAATGACTATGTTTGTTACTTTTTAATTTTTTAGCAAAACGTAGTGAAACACTGAGCTGTTTAAAGAAAAAAAAAATGTCTAGCAAAACTTGCAGACATATAATCGATAGAATATTTTTTAATACTACAGGAAAAAAACAAGGAAAAGCGACGATTCTCCGGTCCATAGTGGAGCAAACGGCATCGTAAACATTGATTCCCGGTATCACATAATGCTGCATTGTCACATCTCCGCCGTTATCAATGGACGAACTCGACACTCACACATTCTTTGCATGCTCAGCTATCTTGTAAGAGGAGCGCCCCCGGCGCCGGACCCGTTGCACATTCTAGATTGAAAATCTTTAATAGGTATTACTTAAAATTGAGAATTATCTACATACTAACTGACTTAATAAAACTCTAACACTGACTGACCGACAATGCACCGCTAAAACCGGTGGATCTAGAATGCCTAGGAGTTCCTTTTAACGTAGGTCAGCATTAAGAAAGAATGTTTGAAAATTCATAATTAATTAATTTCCCCTAAGGAGTTCGTCATTTTTTAAGTATGAGAAATCCCACGGGTACACGGCTAGTTTCTAATAAAATTATAACTGAATTCCAAAGGCCGAAAATTTAAACTTGAGATATCCTATCTGATGTGTTGATTGTTTGGAATGACAGTTTACTTATTAAAGTAAATTGCTATTTCAAACAATCGACGAATACCCCTTGCATTATGGGAGGAAAATGCTAGAAAGGGATTTTAATAATTCCTTTATTCGGAATCGAATGTCTCTATGAATGACATGGTAGGTATAGAAGAATGCAATGAATCTCCCGATTTGTTTAAAATAAATAACTTTTTTGTTGAAATATCAAGTGCCTGATCATTTCATTAAAATTCTGCCTAGATGAACAAAATCATCAATGTTACATATATTTCTTAAACTGATGGATAGCTGGGCGCCTACTCCGAAAAACTAGCTACGAAGTTTCGGCTAACGGATCGCATGTTTTCCAACCACGAAACTGTTTCGTATCCGACGATCGATTCGATTTTCGTGATTTGAAATTTTACCTTTCGTTCACCGTACTCCCAAATGTTACTTGACATCTAGTAGTTCGTTGTTTGACAATACTTTGATCGTATATTTTATCAGTTCGATGTTCATTTCGATCCGAAACTTCGAACGTTTTTCGGAGAAGACCCCTTGTGTTCATTTTACCTTAAAAGTATTCAAATCAAACTCGCAAAAAGAGAACTTACTGTGCAATTCTAAACTTGGATTTCAGCCTAAAAATAAAAAAAAACCAAAGATTCACACGGTGTGTCAACAGGCTAATAAACAAATAAAATTCTCAAATATTCGGAATGCGCCTGACCTGAATACAGATCTTGACATGATTTACACTGAAGATTTTTTTACATCTCAAAGTGATTTATTTAGGTATTAAGTACTTTATTAATGCACTATGTAGACTGTACGGCTCTGTCTTTGAAATATTTCAGAGGGTTGAAAAAACAATTACTTATGCATAATATGCTAGATTTTGCAATGACTCGACACGTAGAGTTTTCCCTAACGATAACCAAGATTTGAATTTCTCAAAAGAACTGATCATGCGATGCTCTTTTCAGCCAACAATAATTTATTTCATCTAGCCTAATGAATGGTAGATGTATGGGATATCTCGTTTCGGCACGAGATAATGCATTGACAAAATTATCTTGTGCTGCACATGTTAGCCCGGTAGACCTCCACATCTTTTGGCCAAACTAGCAGGGCAATTGCGTAACGGAACCAACATCAATCATGACAGTTGATGTGTCAAAAACAATATTCATTGCGTGGTACATAGTTGTGGAGAAGTCGGATTGTTAATACAAACGTTGCTATGGAAATCATTGATCTGTCAAAATCATAGCGATTACGAGTGTGTTGCACAATTAGAAAGCTGATTTTCAGATGAACCTGATGGTATTACTTAATTTACAAATAGATAAAAGGACTCTCCCATGACGAGAATAGACCACCTTAGTAGGAGACCACCAGCTACTATTTATTCTCACTTTTATTATTAGAAAGGATAAATAAGAATTAAAAAGGGAAACATAATTCAAAAGCACATCTCGGTGGGATCCGTATAATAGTATGCGCAAACGCATGCCAGCACGCCCCACCCGCGCGCATCGACCGCGCATTCAGATCGACTCCTGCGCATCTCCTGAGACGTTTTGAGGAAAAACGTGAGTTTCTGTTATGATCTGGTTATTGAACTTTTGTTCCTTGAAATTGTGCAATAATTAATTGTTATTTTGTTTGTTGTGTTTCCTGTTTTATGTTTGTATTTTTCTAAATGTTACCTGCTTTTGTGTTCCTGTTCATCCAAAGGTTGTCTGGTAGATATCGCTATCAGCGATAAGACCGCCATTATACCCTTTAATGTATGATATTGTATAAGAGCTGTGCTACAATTTTGGTGTACAATAAAGTATATTCTATTCTATTCTAATAACACGCAGCATTTGTAGAACAAGCCGAGGTCCGAGTCCCACTAGGGATCGCCCTTAGTGCTGTTGTTGCTAGTAGTACCTAATGATGTTAGTGTAGTACTAATAGTTAGCGTAGGTTAAGTATTTTACTCCCCCCCCCCCATTGACTGGAGACCCTTCAGGTCTTGCCAAGAACTGGCCGGTTACGTAGAAAGGGTCTGCAATGACCATCTATAAGAATTAAGACGAATAGAAAAAAAAGAATGTAGAACTTCGCAACTTTGTTGTGAAAAATAAAAGACATGTGTTTACTTAGGGGATAATAATTTCTTTAATTACAAACTTAAAATGTCATAAGTATCTACGTAAATAGGTACTTACTTTTGAATTTACACATGACTACGGAAGCCACTAACGATCCAAGACATAGTTAAAATAAAAGGTTAATAATTGGTGGCTATTTTCTTGTTACAGCCATCAAAGGTGGAGGTTTACCGCCATTTTCAATATCCTATCTATCGGCGGATTTCCTTACTACAGATAGAAACTTGACATTAATTCTATGGAGCTCATGTCAAATTTCTATCTCTAATAAGCGAAACCGCCGATAGATAGGTTATTGAAAATGGCCGTTAATCGATTCGACCAAATCTACTAGGTAACAGAAACGTTGATCAGTCGCAATCGATTCGCAGCCGAACCGTTCATCCACACAGTTTTCGTTTACAAGAACTGTCAAATTGTTTGACAAAAAAAACAAACTCAAATATTTTGACAGTTTCTGAAAGCGAAAACTGACTGACGCGACGGTTACAGTTCGCTTGCAGTGTGGCAACAATTTTGCTAGTAGAATTGAGCCTAAACGATCGCTGTGCACAAACAAAGCGGTTAAGACGATCGCCTGCGCCGCCGCGCCGGCGCATACATTCACTTATTCATATAAAAAGTATTTAGGTTCAGTACTTACGATGCAAATACACTGAATCATAGGTCTTAAAACAAGGAAAAAAATCGCTAGGGGTATTTCCGTGGTCATGGTGACAATCACTAGTTCCTAAAAGTTGGTTAACCAATCAACCACAGATTTCTGTTTAAATCTTGTTGTAACACCTTTATTCTGGAGAGCTATTGTCGTGTATATTAGCGATATTGTAACGAGAAAGTTTGCAGGTACGATAGATCTTCAAAGAAAATCATTTATTTTGCCCAAACAAGACACCGAGTCATGTAAAGTTGTGTTAACAAAGATAAAATTAATAATTTTCTTCTCTTTATGAATGTTTTTTGTCTAGAACCTAGTCTGTTCAAATGCCTGTAAATATTCAGATTAATTAGATTACAAAAACTATACGACTATGAGTGAAAAATAAAGTTTTGTAGGTAAGTCTGATTTTTGAATAATTATGTTTTATATTTTGTCCCAATATCCAAGATGGGTTTTGTATAATCAACACGCATCTATTCCCAGCGTGCGGTGAGGATGTTTTATATTCTAGCCCATCCCTACACAGGATAATACTTGCTTTAGCGACAGTTCATCATCATTCAGCCGAAAGACGTCCACTGCTGGACATAAGCCTCCCCCAAACCCATTTCCCCATCCCATTATCCCCAGGAGGGGAGGAAGTTTGCCGTAATCACCACGTTTGGCAGGCGGGTCGACCCGCCAGTGTGGTTGTTAAAGTACTCAGAGAACGCCGGCCATCCTCTGGAGAATCCCTTAATTGCCTTTTACGACACCCACGGGAAAAGTTGGGGTAGTGCTATTCTTTAAGACGTTGACGTCGTTGACAACAGTTATTTTTGTATATCTCTAGCTCTAATCAAAGCATTTTCGTGTTTAACTATTTCATTAGTATACAAGGTGTTAAAAAAATCAGCTCTAAGAATTTTATGGGGTTACTCGGTATCACCCGTCGCCCGACCAGTAACAGGCCCGAGAAGGCAACGCGCATGTGTTCCGTGCGCGCCTCTCAGGAGGACGTGGGGCAAGGCCCCACAGAAGGAGAGGTCCGCTAGGGGCTGGCGGACCGAGGCCTGCCGGGGTTGCGGTGCATGCAGCTGCGAATCCCGCGACCCCGGCCAAGGGTCAGGAGAAGGAACACCGTGGGTTTTTAGCCGATAAGAGTCCGGCATAACCCTTCGCCTTCCCCAGGCGAAGGGTATCCATAAGGATTTTCCCAAGATAAAAAAAGAAAAAATGGGGTTACTCGGTATCGGAAATTGAACCACTTTTGTTCTACAACTTTTCGAAGTTCGCGTATTTTTATAACTTTCCATATAAATCAAAGAAATATTTTAATTGATTTGTATAGACAGGCATAAAAAAAATTGGCGAATTTCGAAAAGTTGTAGAACAAAAGTTGTTCAATTTTCGATACCTACCGAGTAACCCCACAAAATTCTTAGAGTTGATTTTTTAACACCTTATATATATAAGTAATAAAATACATAAATAAAATACACATATTACACATTCGAACTTGATCAGAACTAAACAAGTTTTAATGAGGTCCCTCGAAAATTATCGCAAATTTTATTCCGCACGGCACAAAGATTAGAGATCCACCGCTCACGTACGAAAAGGTGTATGGATAAAAATTCGTGAGTGCCACATACATAACTAATAACTACGTAGTTTCTACCATGGTTTCTACCATGCCAGAATAAGGACACACATCGATTTCACTCGGGCCATTGTATTCGGATTCTGCGTATCGAAAGATCACCGAACGTGGCGAGAATGCTAATCGTGGAGATGAAGAAGGAGTGATGACGAAGTGAATTCATTTGAGGATATGTCATCTTCGGTACTCGGTGTCGCAGTAATGTTGGGTCCGAAATTTAATATTTAATACCAAGGCAATTTTAAGTTATGCGAACATGTTAGCAAATATACAAGGTTAGTCGGAAAGGGTGTACTAATTAGTAGGCCACTTCAAAGTGTCACTGATGACCAGTGATCGGAAAAAGGTGAGCTAATTTACCTAAACTTCAAAGAACAGAGACAAAAACTGGAGACTTCCTTACGACAACATTTTTTTTCGGGAGAATTTTCTCGGAGATTTTCTTTCATTTGTTTTCAAAAAATAAAAGACAAATTCTCCTTTTTTGAAAACAATCTCTTTTTTTAAAACAATAAAAAACGTGTCATCTGGTTTTGTGTCAATTTTGGGAAACAAAAACAGGAAACGAATTCAATTGTTTTCTGAATTAATAACATTAATATTTAAATGTACTTTAGTGATGTCCCGAAACCCGGAATAATTTTAACATTGGAGCACGACAGACCTTGACAACTGGTACATCGTTAATCGCCATCAGAAGAGGATTCGTACGATATCAGTGATAAAGAATACAACTTTTTCAACCATTATATCTCAGAAACGGTGACGTTTAGGAGAAAAAATGTGGGCAAATTCTTATAGAGAATTGCATAATCTACAATTTTTGTCTGACCTATTTTTATCATAAAACTTACCATTTGGCTAAAAAACGCAACAAACCCATATTTGCGAACTTTGACCTTGAATATTTTTTTTTGCAAGTGTGGGATCGCTGGGGACTTTTTACATTTGATTTATAATGGTGTTCCGAACATTCGTACCAATTTTCAGCTCTATGCGAATTTCTGTTAACCTACCCCTATTTTTTGAGCTAACTTGACCGGACTATTAGTATATGAAATTTTAGGACACAAACTTTCAAAACGCCATTAATCGAAATCATTATTTGGGCATTAGTTGGTTTTTGAATTAACCCGGCGATTTATATGTATATAATGATGCGTTCGGAAACATTCTTGAGACAGATCAAAAAATCTTAAAATTATTCCTACATGCATGTAGATCCAGGTTATTCACTTTTTTACGACCAATAAAATTGTTTAAAGGCTTGAGACCTAGGCCACTATATTGAGCGTCCAGTCTGAGTCCAGCATTCATAATAATTTAAAACCGTAAACATTAATTTAAACACACCCAAATTAATGTCAAAAAATTATAAGTACAGACACTTCTATAGAAAAGGACCTTATAGAATTAAAAAGGTAATACGTTACGCTCCATGAGATGCGCGTACGCATACTGAATGTTAATTACCTGTCCAAATGGAGATAATGAATAAGATGTGAGATTTGTCGGTTCTGTTTTAGATAATCGAAATGATTTAATGAATTCTGGTTATCTCAATCTATTGCTGGAGTAACTTCTTTGTTTGAAGGACCATTTACCTCTTATAAATTTTTTGTTCATGTTAATTCACAATTTAGCAATGCTTTAGCCCGGCCGCACATTAAAATAAATTTCTGTCACAAAATGGCTGACGCGTGACACTGCGCATACAATTTGTACTAGACCCCGCACACTGTCAGAATTTGCCGGATCCGACAGCCTGCTGGCTCTACTACAAAATGTATGCACAGAGGGACGTCGCGCACGCATCAGAAATTTTCTGACAGAAAGAATAAGGTCCAAAATGTATGAATAAAAAACCCAGAAATCAATACGAAGTAACTGTATGCGGATTAATTACTTGTAACGAGCGAAATAACCCTATCTAGGTCGCAGACCCCAAATCCATGGGGTATCGGAGCTATAGACTGACAAAGTATGCATGAAAAAACATTATCTACTACGAATTTTCTTAACTCTAGTACCAAAATCAGTCGACTGTACTGTCACTGATGACACTATGGAAGCTATCGATAGTAAAGACACTAAAATTAATGTTGGTGTCCAGTCGACAGCACGTTTCCTTAGTAGATAATGATTTTTCATGGATATTTTGTCAGCCTATAGCTTCGATACCCCACGGATTTGGGGTATGTGGGGACTTAGGTGTTCTAAGCAATCGATTGGCATATAGTCTTTCCGGTTCGATTTCTGGGTCAATTGTGATACCGTCTCCTTTCTTATAATGTGCGGCCGGGCGTAATGTTCATTCCGTTGTTTCTATGCTTGCCTATGTCTTCTTACACTTTTTAATTCAACTTTTTTTGTAAGCGAAACTCAAACCTCTTTCCCGAGATACAGGCTTCCCTAGTTTGGAAACCGCTGGTTAACGACTACCTGTTCATGTGATTTTTGAAATAAATTGAATCGTTTATTCATTCAAGTATTTTTGTATTGTTAAACATTTCTATATAAAAAACTAGCTTTTGCTCGCGGCTTCGCTCCCGTTAATTTACGGATCCCTAATTTTTTGATCCCAAAATATAGCCTATAGCACTCAGGGATAACGTAGCTTCCTATTGGTGAAAGAATTTTTGAAATCGGATGAGTAATTTCGGAGATTACCTCCTACATACAAACAAACAAACAAACAAACAAATTCTACCTCTTTATAATATTAGTATTATTATAATATATTATATTTATAATATATTTATATATATATAATATATTTATAATAGTAGTATTAGTATTAGTTGCCCACCGGCATCGGGATCAGGGTCCAAACTGTCGGCAGTCAGGGCTCCAGAGAAAGGAACCTCCTCACTAAGCGTGCCGTGTCAAGGAGTACTGCTTTTTGTATCAAGCCCTTGATTCAGCTGTCCAACATGAGCCTCTTAAGGTGTGGATCGAGGCTCTTGGCTATTAGGCCATTCGCCGTAACGACTATCGGGACAATGACTGCTGAGTCCACATTCCACATGCCGAAAACCTCGTGTGCTAAATCAAGATATAATAAAAATTAAATAAATTGATCCCTTTGGACATCACGGCTCATCTTCCGTGCGGAAGATGTCCGGTCCTTTGGAAGGCATACACGGGGACACAGGTCCAACGCGCAGAGGCCCCTTTGAGAGCTTTAATCTAAATAAATTGATTATTATTATATTATTATTTCCATCACACCACCTCTCAATAACAATGAACGTTCCAACGTACAGTACTTATATTAATTAAAGATATAGAAAGGATCTAGGTTCTAACTTGGCCTAAATAATTACAAGTATTTGTTGTACAGTCATCAGTACCTTGTTTTTAGGGTTCCGTACCCAAAGGGTAAAACGGGACCCTATTACTAAGACTCCGCTGTCCGTCCGTCCGTCTGTCACCAGGCTGTATCTCATGAACCGTGATAGTTAGACAGTTGAAATTTTCACAGATGATGTAGGTATTTCTGTTGTCGCTATAAGAAAAAATACTAAAATACAGAATAAAATAAATATTTAAGGGGGCTCCCATACAACAAACGTGTTTTTTTTTGCCGTTTTTATAGATAATGGTACGGAACCCTTCGTGCGCGAGTCCGACTCGCACTTGGCCGGTTTTTCATACATCTTGACCTTAAATGTCTTCATAGCACTCGTGGTGAACCAAAGAGTCATGTGTTTGTAACCACAGGATCCATTTTAATTAACCCACTAACACTCAGTTGCAAGAAAGGTCCATTAGATTTTAATGCTCACATTACAATGTTAACGCTCCATTAACCTCTTCTGTCCATTGCAAGAAGCTAGATTTAATGGAAAGATTAACTATCCATTAAAATTAATTTTTGATGTGTCAAACTCCCCATGATTTCAATATATGATAATTAGTAAATGAAGAACGAACTACGACCTAATTAGTGTTCATGCAATAGCCATTAATTTAATGGAAACATTATTCTTAACGACGGATTAGTTAATGATCACCTAATGGTATCTTTCTTGCAACTCAGTGTAAGTTCTGTGCCACTAAATTAATTTTAAAAAACTTCAACAAGCCAAGGTACATACTTATGTAT
The DNA here is from genome assembly GCA_905220435.1 of Amphipyra tragopoginis. Classification (NCBI taxonomy): domain Eukaryota; kingdom Metazoa; phylum Arthropoda; class Insecta; order Lepidoptera; family Noctuidae; genus Amphipyra; species Amphipyra tragopoginis. Next base: position 13,595,101 of record HG992011.1, read on the forward strand.
ACAACTACCTACAGACATATGTACCTCCTTACGATATAACATAAAACACATTGCACCAATAACAAGATAACAACATTTTTAGCCACGAACACAAAAAAACAACAAAGAGGAACACGCAGGTACATAATTTAAGTAAACCAGTCAATTACGTACCGAATTTAAAATGTAAACGTACACGTATAATATATTGTCAACGCTAATATATGCCAACGGAAATAAGTTGAAAGATAAAATGACTTGTTTCTTCCATTCCGCGGTAATGGGCGGCGAGGCGGTTTCGCATATATAAACTAAGATGTGGGGGCTACATAGGCTAGGAGTCGACTGGCAAAAGATGCACGACATGTAGAATGTAGATTTTTTTTATTTTTTTTCATACAGTTTTTTTGGTATATAAACCTCGGGTTTCTGAATTGAGAAATCGGGATAAGCAATACTTAAGTAGCATTTGAGTGCGGAGTTGTCAAAAAATGCTTTGAAATCTGTAATTTTTTTGACAACTCCGTGCTCAAATGTTACATAATTATGTACTGCTTATCCTAGAATGCTCAATTCAAAAACCAGAGGTGAGCCTACTAAGAATTACCTAATTCTTATAGACAAAATTTTTTAATCAATCCAATCGTTTACAAGCCTTTTTTTTACTTTTCTCTTTTTTTTCTAAGTAGTAATAATTTTATTAAACCATCCAACAAACGCGCAGGTCATAAAACTGGTAAAACATGACACAGAAGGCGAGGGACCTATCGATAGCGATAGATGAAACCTTTATTGAATGCAAAAAAAAAAACATCAGAGTTGGTTACAAAAAATAAAGAAAAGAAGAAAAAACAGAAAAAAAGGGAAAAATAATTATAACTGAATACCGAGCAGTGGATAATAAAAGGCCTAACAGTGCTAAATAATGATGATAATGCTAAAACGATTCGCTGGGATTGAACGAGCGTTATAGATTTTGCTGTGATGAATTTTGATCTGCAATCATCACTAGAAAGTTGTTCTGAGTGTACAACTTATCTCTCCACCTTTAATTCTAGATTTTTCCAAGATGTTATTGCAAAATCATTAAGTCCAATGCGTCATTAGCTCCTCTCGAAACAACATTACGCGATAGTGACGAGATAAATCGCTCATGTAAATGATTAAATCGATAATTTTATCTAACGATGGGAGATAGCACATACTTTTGAGTAAGTGTCATTAATTACGATTATTACACAAGATCAAACAACACAAACGGAACTCATAGTGACTTATCAATGTAATAATAAACGGTTCGTGGTCTACGCTTGTCGGGAGAAGGTTTATGTCGAGTATGATTGTGATGAACTGAGTAGAACAAAAAGTCGATGACTCAAGACTAGATCATGTTGGAATTTTCCAACTCAAATGGTCAAAATCATAGGTACTGCACTTCTTCGGAAAATCCTGAATCTGGCAATAGTACAAATTGATCATCTATTGCCAGAATCAGGATTCATATTCGAGAGTCTTTCAGCCCTGTATTGTGAAACAGATCGTTGAATGGCTCGCTTGCAATTATATTTAATGATTTATTTGTCTTAAATAAGGTTTTTCTTTAATAATCCACGATATTTTGCATAGCATCTTAGTGAATGCTGAAGATAATATAGGTATCACTGAAAATGAAATCAGTTGTATTTTTTTGTCAAAATTATTTTAGAAGTGTCGCCGTGCATTCTAGCCACGCCAGAAAATATTATATTTATACCATCAGTTTTTTTTTTTGTGATAGATACATCATCTTTAGCATTTACTAAGGCACTGTGCAAAATATCGTGGATTATTAAAATAAGACCTTGTATAGATGCTTTTTATTAATAAATCACAATATTTATGTGAAATGCTAAAAAAATATTTTCAACTTAAATACTTCACAATATTTTCTTAAACCACTAGTCCAATGATGTTATATAGGACTAGATCAGCAGTGTACAGCACCAACGCGTTACTACTTCGTATATGTCCGCAGGCATATCTGACTTCAGTTGTCAGCTTGACGTCAAGTGAGTGATTGCATAGCGATAAAAATATTAAGGTGGTGAAATGTGCAGTTAAAATTTGCATGTCACGATCTGAAAAGATTAATAAAGCACTTGGTGCTAATTTTTCATAAGATTATCCAAAAAAAACATTACGAGACCAAATAAATTTATCAAACATTGTTTTTGCCGTCAGTGTTACCAGTAAAAACGATTTTGATTTTGCCAGACTGTTGGGAGTTTAGTGAATGACCAATGTATGTTCCTTTTAAGTCTAAATTATTGAAATATAATTAATAAAAAATAAATATTATATTTATGATGACGCATTTTTTTTTCTTCTTTAATGTACATAATTCGACCTTTCATAGTAATTGATTTAATTAACACCTTCATTCATTCTGGGGAAATTATGTAGATCATTGGCAACTCTGGCCGTTTTTCCGATAACAATGTCTTGTCTCATTCCAACATAATTAGTTTGACGGAAGAAGAAATGAGACAAATATAGTATTTTGACATATTGACATAATTTATGTATCAGTTTCAAAGCTACCACTTTAAACTCGTAAGTGGCTACGTTTTTCTGAATTTGGTATAAGGACGCTGCTCCTCTAGTATTATATAAGCTCATTGCACTAGTCTGTCTGCTGGCCTAACATGTTTTTTCCTCCCGTCTCGACATGCTCAGACCAGCAGAGCCACTGGCCCGTGAAGACATCGAGGGACACGTATCCTGCCTTCTCCTAATGAAATAAATTACCTGTACACCACTATCATAACAGCTTAACCTACACGTTAGTCCCTCCACAAGAATCAACTTTATTTCTAAGACTTAAGGTTGGGATTTGAGTGGAGGATCAGTTGTCCCTGAGAGGATGAATTTGTAACCTTTTTACTCCAGTACATGGGTGGTTGTACAGTTCGTGAGAACAGGGAGCAGTTCTATCTGAATAAGTAATGCCTGTAGCTGAGCAGGTGCGGATTTGAAACGGAGTTCTAAAGGGCATGTAGTTGAAAAACTTAAAAACTACATTTAGACAAAAAAAAAGTTTAATTATTTTTTTCTCTCTTCTTCATTTTACTTGTCGTGATTATGGAAGCGTCACATGTAGGTGTAGGTACCTTCTTTACATCAGGGAAGTACTATAAAATTCCACTGACACGGACTTTCACACCCCGCCAGCAACTCCTTAAGCCGAGGTTTGAGTCCCACTAGGAGTCACCCTTAGTGCTGTTGTTGCTAGTAGTCATGCTGATGTTAGTATATTATAAGGACATGGCTTATTTTACTTCTCCACCATTGGCTGGAGACCCTTCAGGTCGCGCCAATAACTGCCCGGTTATGTAGAAATGGTCCGCAGGACCATATACAAGCAGCCAAATAGAAAAAAAAACACGGACTCCCACAACAGAGAAATCAATGTCTTCGTCGTTATCTACTTTTGAAGGAGAATTGCTTATTGCTTTGGGTCGTGCTAACAGCGTTCGAGTCCACCAGACTTTTCATAGAGCTCATATGCCATGCCGCCATACATATTGCTAGTGGACCTTCCAGGAGGGTCCATGGCATTACGTTTGCGCTAAGACCCTCGAGGAGGGTTCCTGACATTAGGTTAAAAACCGTAAAAATACGCTATTACGTCGTAAAATAGGTGTTTGCTTCTTTCATGATGGTGCAATTTCCAAGAAAAACCTACATTAAAATGAGCCCTCCACGAGGGCACCCGGAATAGTGAATGCGCGACTACATGGTGCCTTCCTGGAGGGCACGTGTAATTAAACTATAGGGCTTCATTAAGACCATCTTTTGCTGTAGTTATCTGAGGATTACTTCGAAGCTCTCCCACCTCATCCGAAATTCTAGGTTATTGGACATTTACTTCAAAATTTGTACTATGTCTGGAGCTTGTCCGTGCCTGTTCATAAAAGGCCATAGAAAAGATCAACTAGTTGACTTCATCTATTGAGTTGGTAAACATAGGAGAATAAAAAGGGCTACTTAAGCGTGAAACCGCACTGCTCCGTTGCGTTGCGACGTCTTAGCGCTAGATTTGGACCAATGAGACGTCGCAGCGCTACATTTGGAATCTATAGATTGGTCCAAATCTAGCGCTGCGACGTCGCAACGAAACGCAACGGAGCAGTGTGACTTCACTCAAAAATGGAACCTATTTTTTTTATTTTAGTTTTTAATTTCCTTCTCCAGAAGGAGACGGCAAGATGAGCAAGACTCCTGCCTAAAAGATGGGCCTCAGATTACAAAAGATCGGGAAAAATCACAAGAAGGAAGAGTGGCCTTTGCCCTGCAATGGGACACAACAGACTAAGATAGGGAAAGATAAAAAAAACCGGTTCCTATCCTATCCTACCGGAAATTAAAGACATAAAATTCTTAAAACAGTTAGTAATTTTGAGTGCATTGCGTCTTTTGATAATAATTTAGGTAATTTATGTTTAGAGTTGCCTTGGTATGACATCATCACCTTAATCACACAAGTAATTTCATGATTAACTACATGACACACACATCTTATCTTGATAAATAAATCGGCCCATTTCGATAACTTGCATATTAATGATGACGATCTTTTTAATACGTATCCTAAGCTAACCTAATTGACGCTTGACTGCTAGAAACTGCAACTAAAATTGATTATAATTGACTCATCCGAAACGCGTATAACCGATGAACTATTTATCTAAATGCCGGGTCAATCAAAATCAAAATATTTGTCTTTATTTCAAGTAGAACAGATTATAGGTGATTTTGAGAGGTCAACACTGGGTGCACAGTTCCAAATTATAGGTCCTATAGAGCAGAGTCGGCAAGAAACTTCATCAGTAAATTAACTTCTCAAATAATAATTTTACAGTATCTAACGCTCGTGAAGTTTTGTACTGCCATTAAACAACAAAATTCGAGATTGTCATCTTGTGAAAAGTCTTCTGTTTCTTCAATATGAAGTGAGTAGAGGTGCCTATTAAGACCTAATTACTAATTCAATTATTCTATTTATCACGTGAGCTAGTAGTATCCTGTTGCTGCACGATCGTTCGATTTTCGATCTCTATGAGGTTGACCCATGTCTACTGATGTCTACTATATTTTATGGTTATTCTAAAGAATCATTGCGTTCATTGTTCCTATGCCAAGGAACAAAGAAAACTCGAAGAGTACGATTATCAGTCGTTTAGTTCTTCACGGAAGTTGTAAATGCAAATGAAGATAATTGCTTACAGCATTCATACGGTAATACTAAGATGAGTAGCTTAGACTATTTATACTGAAGTAGGGAAAATACTATTGACAAAGTGTTACCAAAATTCTTGATTTGCCACCTCTATAGACGTAATTCTGATTCCACTAATCTGCTGCCTTGCGTTGACGCACGATTTAGATCCATTCGTTTCAAAGTGGTCGGATTGCACAGTTAAAAGGCTTTAGGCAAATGGCCAAGGTATAAATACAGTAGATAATAATTATAAGGCAAAGATCTCTTTAGGGATTCACGGCTCATCTTCCGTTCGGAAGAACTCCGGTCCTTTGGAAGGCATACGGGGGACAGAGGTCCAACGCACAGAGGCTCCTTTGAGAACTTAAGGCAAAGATTAATAATATCATTTTACTTTGTGGCAATTTGTTACCAGCCGTATTCGTAAAATGTGAGTACACCCTTAAAGCCCAGGGCTGTATTTGTATACATAAAATCCCAAGTCTTAATTTACGGACTAGATTCTTTTACATAAATATTTTTTTGGTAAAGTTCGCCTAAATTTCCAACTCCGGCCCTGTAGTTACGAGATGCATTTGTCGCTCCAATGCGTCCGATAACAGCGTTACATAAACCGATCGAATCCCGAGATAAGTCTTACGATACACAAGATGCATCATCTGATAGACTGGTACCAATTTATGTGAGATTCATACTGAAATCGTTGGGTAATTAGGTTTACGCGCTTTTGCAAAATTTCTCATTAACTTTTTATCAGATTGATTCTGAGATATTTGTAGTTTGAAAGATGACGGAGTTGCTCTTAATTTGTTTATGGCACAGAGAATGGACAGTAGCTTCTTTCTGTGCATTTGGAACAATATACTTGTCATCACCAATCTTTTTTCCAAACGTTTTGTTTATAAATGCAATGTCATCGTTCGATCCTACGTTATAACCTTTTATTTTAGCATTTTGCACTCTTATTTTATTTAGCATTTTACACTTTTAGCACTTTTATTTTAGCACTAACCCTTTATAGGGCGTACGGTTTTAGGAAAAGTAAATTACACATTTAGCATTTTTTATAAAAAAAGTTTTTTTTACAAAACAAAAAGAAAAAATCATTTTTTGCCAGGTTTAGAAATGAAAATATAATGCGGCGTTCGCAACATCACCCAAAAAAGATAGAGGTAAATATTACCTTTGCCCTATAAAGGGAGGTTAAAAAATAAACTTTAAAAAAAAGTAAAAACCGACTTCAAAGAAATACTAAAAGGAGTATAATAATTACCATAATATAAAATTAACAGTTTCAGAAGTCGGTGGCTTCTATTTGCTTCAGTGTAGAGTTGCACCGACTTCTGAAACTGTTAATTTTATGTTATGGTAATTATTATACTCCTTTTAGTATTTCTTTGAACGCTTACCAACGCTTATGTATGGAAGTGAATGTTGGTCTTGGAAGAAGAGTCATAAAAGTAGAATAAATGCCGTGGAAATGCGTTCCTTGCGAAGTATGTGCGGTGTAACTTTGAATGATAGAGTGAGGAATGATGTGATAAGACAAAGTTGCGGTTTAAAAGATGATGTAGTGACAAAAATTGAAAGGGGTATGCCTCGGTGGTTTGGGCATGTTGAAAGATTGAGTGAACGGCGATTAACAAAAGGAATTTATAAGGCGAATGTCAGTGGAAACGCCAGTAGAGGACGCCCTAGAAGGACATACATTGATGTTATTGGTGATGTTCTTCAAAAAGGACAGGTGCGTAGTACTTTCAACCGGCGTGCGTGTATGACAAGATGTATGACCGTGGACGAAGCGAAAGGAGTATGTAAGGATCGTAGCATGTGGCGTTCTACAGTTTCTGCCTACCCCCATGGGAAAAAGGCGTGAGTGTATGTATGTAGTATTTCTTTGAAGTCGGTTTTTACTTTTTTTTAAAGTTTATTTTTTATTAAATACGTTTTAGTGTCATAATTTTAACCCCCTCCTTCATAACCCTTCTTTTTGGCTTTGACGTAGTCGGGCATAAAAAGTCCTTTCAAATGATACCTTACACGATATAATGAAAACATTCCAAAGGGGGGAGGGGGAATCACGCACCCCCTCCTCTTTTCCAGTAGTCAGTTCCCAAAAACAAATATAAACAAAGCAATATTAGTAATTTGAGAATTTTGCTTTGATCCGATGAGGAGTTCCGTTCCATATCTCTGAAGTTCATGGTCTAATCATAACAAAATTTGTATGGGACCAATCAGGAAGTATACCCTTTCGAATAAAAAAATAATTTTTCAAATCGGTTCATAAATGATGGAGATATGAGGTAACAAACATAAAAAATAAAAATACATAAAAAAATACAACCGAATTGAGAACCTCCTCCTTTTTGAAGTCGGTTAAAAATTAAAAGCTTCGTTGTAGTTTAGAAAGCTAAACTTTTCACCTCATATTTTTTTTAAACTGTCTTTCTCCTTTTATTGACGATATCATTGCAAAATACATATATAGTAGCTCTGATAAGATACCTTTACTACGCAAAGCACTTTTACACACAATAGTAATAGACTAATTGCACACTACCCTTTAACGGGCAGTCCATTTTAGAAAAAGTAAATAACTAACAATTTGACAATTCCTTATGAAAATAAAGAATGTAATGAAGACAAACATTTTTTAAGTATCGTTTGTATTTTTTATTACAGAAAATAGTAAAAAAACATTAAAAAAGCCAGGTTTTAAAAAAAAAAGTATAGGTAACATGAAGGCTTTCTCAACATGTCCCAAAAAACATGGTGGCAAATATATTGCCGTTGCCCTTGAAAGGGTTAACAAACATTCCTTTAATAGGTCTTCAGTTTGTTAGACTGGTAGTTATTCCCAGCAATTTGCAAGTCCAAGGACAGGACGTAATAAGTTTTTGCCTGGGAGCGGCGAAGGGAGATGACTCCGTCTTGCTTGGCTGGCTCAGAGGGCCTAGTTGCACACATCTGCCTTACTACGTGGGTTATACATATTTAAATTAAAAGAGACGCTTAACAATTTCACTCTCGTATTTAAAGCATAATCAAGTATTATTCCAAGGTAGACAATTTATGCTCAAAGCTCTTAAATTTTAGTACCCCGGTTAGCGCCCCGTTTCTTCGTGTACTGTATGTTGGAACTACGTCCTCCACGTAAGCCTACCAAAAGAACGGGTAACTTCTGGTTGCAGACACTCCGTGAAAAGTGACAGTAAAATACTTATCACACTGTAATAGGTACTGACATAATCACTTTGACTAATGACACATTTTCTTAACAGAAGGATATACTTTATGCTTTGCACAGCATTAGTCACATCGGATTCTCCAGAAAACTATGGGGTGCCGCTGGGGAGCATGCCCTTTGGCGGTACCCCATCGACCAATTTTTTTTTTTTTTTAAAACGAAACGTATTTTTTTTTCTACTATAATCATACCAATTTGACTTCGTAACATGCGCAGCGCAAGATAATTTTGTTGATGCATTATCTCGTGCAGAAACGAAATAAGTCATCTCGGCACGAAATAATTCGACGACAAAATTATCTCGCGTTGTGCGTGGTTAGGCTAGCAGTACTTGAAGAATATTTGGAAATAACAAGAATGACATACATGGAAGTGTTTTTGATCCTTTCGAGACCTCATGTTTAATCATTAAATTTTACTGAAGAAAACTTTTTGAATGTTTCAAAATTCTCAGAGCCATGGGTAAATGGTAAAATATTGCTGAATCCACGCACCCATGTGAAAATTGTACATGTTTGCCTTTCTCTTTCGGGACCAACTCCATATAAATAAGAACAAAGGCTCCATAGAGGATGACACATAACAAATATAATAATGCTTGCTTGGGAGCCACGCAGAGATGAGTCCGTAACGGTTGGCCGGCTTCGAGGGTCAGCCCACAGCTTTTATGACTCTCAAGACAGGTTATAGATATTATAGAAGTCTTTTGTAAGTTTATATTGAGCTAGAACTTATTTATATTTATGTACTAGACAATATGATAGTAGAAAAAAAACCTTAGGCACAATTGTCAATTTTATGAGCATTTAATTTTAGAATGATAAAAACCATTGGAAATAATAATTCGTTCAGAAACTTGGTCTTAAATCCATTGAAAGGAGATCAAAAAGAAGGTCGTGAATTTTATAGCCAAAGACACCTTTGAGGCAGTAATGCGGCTGATATCTACCAAGACATATTAGTTGCAGTATATTATAAGTGTTTTACAATTCGCAATGTGTTTTATAAAATAGGTTCGCATTTTTTTATTGTTAAATATATGAGTGATCTGTATCGCGACACATAAACTTTTACCTTTCGTTTTTTCGTCGTCTGCAAAATGAATTATATCTTAACGCCATTGGAATATGTTAATAAACCAATAACAATGAATTAAAATTCACATATTCATCGCTAAAGTTCATTTTGACTCACGCAATCGTATTGAAATGCATGCTTGTCGCGTAAAACTAATCGAACGGACGCCATCTTTTTTTCCCGCCGACATTATGCAGATAGTTAACCCATATTTTAATTAACGTCATTACTTTTACGTTTTCGAACGTCGCGTCGTGTGTATGAATGAAGTAAATGAGTAGGTATCATTTGGCGGTTTGTTTGTTGATAATTATTAGCGTATACAAAAATTGTGGCCTTGATACCTATTTCGTCTATGTGTGTAGGTATTTAAAGCTTCAGTTTTAATTTAGATGCTGAATTATAAAACAAAAGCTGGAAACCACTCAAATATCTTGAAAGCTGAACTGAAAATGTTTTAACTAAAAACAGATTACATATTTCTATTCAGCTAAAGCTTTCATAAGCTCTCGCTATATCATTATTATATTCTGGTACCGATTATCTTGTCTATTTTTCTTTTTTTCTTTTACATCTGTCTTATTTCCGGAGCGCTAATTAAAAAACCGAATCAACTGGCAACTAAAATGGCGGGAAAGGGCGAGTGAAAAAATATTTTAGTGTCTGCTTTTATTTTTTTATTCCGCGTTCCGTTTCGTCACGCGATCGCCGTGTCCGCATAATTTTTTGTTATTATTTCGTGAAATTGTGTATTTATTTCGTTATCTCCCAGCTTTGTTGGCGATTAATTTTGTTTTTGTATTTTATGCCATGTATTCAGACTTCTTGGTTTTCGTAGACGATATTATTATGTAAATAAGTAGGACGAAGACTGACGTAGTAGGCTGTATGGGTTGTTTCCGTGAATGTGTGTCAGAATTTTAAGAAATGAATTGGCGAAAATTGCCTTTAGCATTATATGTAGTTTGAGTTAGCAGTAAGCGTTAGTCATAGTTTGTCATTACGCCACCATTAATTCGTGATTTGATTTTCAATTTTATTGAAAAGGGCTTCGAGACCATAATCATAAATAAAGGGAGAAATAGTATCGATTATTAAACGAATTTATTTGTTATCAATGAAAATTAATGTATTATAAACAATATAGGTAGGTAAATCACTTACCTATGTTAATTGACGGCCAACTTTCATTTTTCTACTATGTCTCGACTTTTCCTTACAAATACGAAAATCGATACGTGATATTCCACGCTATTCTCAAGTCTCGGTAGCCAAAACATAAAAAAATGAAATTGGAAAACAAACAAGATGAGCGTCCGTCGATTGGTGGACGCGACGTTGCCGTTCTGGCATCCCGCCGAGATGCGCAGCACCTGTCTCTGTCACACGTAAACTTTACGTATTTCTATCTCTTTCTTCAAATGTCCGCAGGATCGTCTCGCTTGAAGACGCAACAGAGATATTTTATCCGAAAGCTTTGAACTTCGAACGCGTCGCTCGTTTTTATTTGGAATTGAGAACCAATGGCGGCTGAGAGAGATTCTTTTGTTGTTTGTTTTGTTTTAAAGTAATTAGGTAGTGTAATTTAGGTTGCTGTTGGTAGGTATCTGCAATGAGGGTTTGCTGTGCTAGGAATCTAGTTAGTTTACATAAGCCTTCTGCTTATTGTATTAAAATTATATAAGCAAGACAAAACTTTAATAACAAACATCGTTGAAGCAGAGTTTTGAAGTTAAAACCTAATTTTGAAAAGAAGTTATGAGCTTTCAACTATACGTAGTGGATCCTTTCTTGTGATAGGTACCTACGTAATATTTTAAAAGCTAACAAAGGTGCTATGATGTTAATAATTAGGTACTTAAGCATAAATTCTCAGCAGAAAAATAAATATTTCATGATCCTTTGTGCAAACCTGGAGAAAGAAAATTATAACTATTAAATTATAATAAAATTTTCGACTCGCGTCCTCGTCGCGCGTTTTATTCATGATTAAGGGCTCCGTTTGGATAAAAAACTAGTTGGGCAATCCCGAAAAACGCATGTGAGTAAACCGTAACTAATTATACCTAAATAACTAATCTATATAAATAAAAAGAAAAGTCCTGACTGACTGACTGATTGACTGACTCATCAACGCCCAGCCCAAACCCTTGGACCTAGAAAGCTGAAATTTTGCACAGAGGTTCCCTTTATAATGTAGAAATGGAATAAGGAAGGATTTTTCGAAATTCAACCCCTAAGGGGATATAGGGGATAATAGGGGATGAAAGTTTGTATGGAAAATCGTCACTTAACGGGTTCAAAATTTCACGTAAGCGAAGCTGCGGGCAAAAAATAAGAAAATTATACTTAGATGATTTTCCGACAAATACATTAATACAATACTTACTTTGTAATCTCTAAATAGTATAAATTGAAGTCGCTTTTCGCGTCTGTTCGCTTAATTCTTCTAAATTACTAAATGGATTCTGAGGCGGTTTTCATCTTAATTTAGGTAATTTCTTCCGGAAGGTTTTAAGTAGTGATGTTCCGACTAGTCGGTAAAGCAGACTATCCGGCCACTTTCGTAGTCGGCGAGTATTCGGCACAGACCGCCGACTATCCGGCTTATTACTTTGTATGTATTTATGAATAAAATGTATACCTGTATAGGAGGAATTACATTAAATACATTTTTATTATTGTACGTATGAAATTGTACAATTATATTTATTACTAGCTGTGCCCGCGACTCCGTCCGCGTGGAACTCGGAAAACAACATTGTGTCGCAGCAACTAAATAGTGTATATGTATTCCATTTATTATAATAATAGACAAAGGTGTCCCACCAAGACACTTATATCTTTTAAACCATTTCTTTAGGTAGAGTTTCAGCTCTTCTTGATTGACCGTAAAGGTTCATATAACCATAATACTAAAAACGCGTTGCTTATTTCCATACATTTCCTTGCTAAAATGGATTATAAATGAATATTGATATTTATTGTGATAATGTAACGAAACCTTATGGCGATACAAAAATGGCTACAACGCCATCTAGTCACAATCGGCGAACTAAATCAAAATATTTTACGCAGTGCAGTCTATAAAATGATTTCATTCGAGGTGTGGAATAGGAAAGTACTTTAAATATGTAAAAAAAAACACCTATAGAAGACTTAATTTTATTTTTATAAGTTAGAAATAGGTATACTGCTTTCAAAGATTTCAAAAAGTTTGATCTGGAAATCGAACAAACCCAAATGCGAAAAAAAATCTGTATTTTTATTTCACCAATCGATAGGATCAATAATACGCATCAAATCGCTCCAATAAACAGTGTGTCTGAAATTGATGGAAGACCATAAAACGAAAATTGACTAACTTAGGTACATTTAAATTCAAGCACTTATTAATTGTTGTTAAGTAGTTCTTATTTTTTCCACTTCGTTCAGTTTAAGACAGTGTGTTTGTTGGAGAGATTTGATCCTGATTATTGACCATAAAGATATTATCAACAGGTGCCACCAGATGGTATAGGTTTGTCAGTTTGATTCCCGGTTCAGGCAAAAAAATCAGTACATGCAATATTTCTTACTTTTAAAAATAAAATGAAGTCACCTTTGAGTGAAATTTTTAATATTTAAAGTACTTTCCCTTCATGGCTATGTGTTTTGGGACATTACCTAAGGCTTAAATAAACTTAATAAAACGGCGATGACAGGCTTTGAACAGTTCTGACAACAATGAACAAAATAAAATATATAAAACATTCAAAAAAAAATACAAAAAGTGTATTTTTTTAAAGTGAGGTTTTAATGCAGGACACTGAGCCAGCGACCGTTCACTGCAGCACTTACTTCTGTCTACAACTTATACTACGCAGTATATGGAAATAATGTTCCGTTGCTCGGCATCTATGAGCAATAGCGTGATAGTTTATATACCAAAATAAGCGCAGGCCCATCAAAATCGATTCACGCGATTTTACGATCCGTATATTAAGCTTATACTTCGCAGTATGTGGAAATAATGTTCCGCTGCTCGGCTCCTATGAACAATAGCGTGATGATATATGTACCAGCAAAATTATCGCTCTTTACGCAACACATCAGCGAAAGTCCCATCAAAATCCATCCACGGGATTTTACGTGATGTCCGGACGGAAAGACAAACAGACACAATAATTAAAAAAAAAAATGTTATGGTTTCTGTATCGATAGTATAGTACCACCGAATCGAAATTTTGGAAAAATATTTAATTACAGACAAAGTGCACTTTGAATTTTATTAATAGTAAATAGATTTATAAATACGTATTTAAGTATTCATAATAAAATATATGAGTATTTCAAATTAATCTATCGTATTGCCTTGCACAATTAATAAAAAAAAGTAAAAACCGACTTCAAAGAAATACTAAAAGGAGTAAAATAATTACCATAATATAAAATTAACAGTTTCAGAAGTCGGTGGCTTCTATTTGCTTCAGTGTAGAGTTGCACCGACTTCTGAAACTGTTAATTTTATATTATGGTAATTATTTTACTCCTTTTAGTATTTCTTTGAAGTCGGTTTTTACTTTTTTTTAAAGTTTATTTTTTATATAATACGTTTTAGTGTCATAATTTTAACCCCCTCCTTCATAACCCTTCTTTTTGGCTTTGACCTAGTCGGGCATAAAAAGTCCTTTCAAATGATACCTTACACGATATAATGAAAACATTCCAAAGGGGGGAGGGGGGGACACGCACCCCCTCCTCTTTTCCAGTAGTCAGTTCCGAACAACAAAAATAAACAAAGCAATATTAGTAATTTGAGAATTTTGCTTTGATCCGTTGAGGAGTTCCGTTCCATATCTCTGAAGTTCATGGTCTAATCATAATAAAATTTATATGGGACCAATTGAAAAGTATACCCTTTCGAACAAAAAAAGAATTTTTCAAATCGGTTCATAAATGACGGAGATATGAGGTAACAAACATAAAAAAAAAAAAAAAAAAAAAAAATACAACCTAATTGAGAACCTCCTCCTTTTTGAAGTCGGTTAAAAATTTAGAATACCTACAGTCGCTTATGAAATTGAATGTATTTCTCTTCCACTGCCATTCAGATAGATAGGTACCTAATAAATTTTAAATAACATTATCTTCTTTTTTTTTATAAAGGCTTAGTTAGTACCTTCTTCGGATAGCATTTCAATAGACCTTTCGTAGACTGAGAATAGTAATATATTCGTTGATTATATTTCCTCACAACGTGATTTGATACACGTAACGCCATCTATTGAAAAGAAATGGTAATTATACACAAATACATGCTAAGTTCTTCTAGAAAACTTAAAATTCGCATAACTTTTGATTGCGTGAACCGATTGCGATGAAACAAAAAACATATGTTACTTGGAGATAAGCACAATATTTATTTATAAAAGTCAACAACATTGGACCAGTTGTTTTTACGTGATGCTTGAACAAACAAACAGATAAACAGATAAACAGACAAACAGATAAACAGACAAACAGATAAACAGACAAACAGACAAACAGACAAAAATTCCAAAAATGTTAAAAATGGGTTCTACTGGTTATACTTTAACATCCCAACCAGGTTTTTTCAAAATATTTGCTATGTACAGACACGCCATGTCTACAGATTTATTATATGTATAGATTGTACGTATGAAATCTATATATTATTTGTGTCGTTATTGCCCGTGGCATCACTATGGTCCTATCTGAAAACTAGCGTTGCGACATTTTGTTTTTTTTAAATGTCGCAGCATTATGCTGAGATAGGAGCCTTTTTTGGCCTCGTGCAGGTAGTTTTTCATTTTTTATTTGTTTTTGTTTTTTATAAATTGATTTTGTAACTGTCTGTGTGAGTCCAAAATAAATATTTTTTCTTTCTTTCTTTCTAAATAAAAAAGAAATAACGCGAAGTAAACAAAACATGTTCCGAGACGAATAAACTTATTATACAGCTGTAAACGAAGCGTCACGGAAATTGTCGAATACCCTCGAACTCGAAACCGTGATCGGCTTGGCCGATTAGTCGGACTCTTTACAACCGACTAATCGGCTAGTCAGCTAGTTGGCCAAAGTCATAGTCAGCACATCTCTAGTTTTAAGCTTTAAAACGTACCCGAGCGACTCCGGGGCGGGTCGCTAGTTTAGTATAAGAACTTAGTCAAAAAGTATCACAGATACTTTCAAACCTTCTTCTAATCCTTAAAGCTCTTTCATCCATAAGAAAAATATAAGAACTGTTGTCTCCACAAACCCTCACGATGACACAGTCACAAGATCCGTCCACATCTAACATGATACAGATATCAGATCTCAGCAGGTCGCTGGTTCAGGTTCAAGGCCGTGCATTGTTTCTTTGTTAACAGCGGACAGTTCAGACTGAGATACAAAAGCTTTGATTCGCGTTTAATGCGAGCAAAAACTTGTAAATTCTTTTCTATCTATATTTTTTTGTAGTATTTAGGTTTTGTCGCCTTATACATGCATGGATGGAGAGAACCAAGGCCTACTCCGAACATCGAACTACGAATTTTCGGCTAACGGATCGCAAGTTTTCCAACCACGAAAGTGTTTCGGATCCGACGATCGATTCGATTTGCGAGATTTGACAATTTGTCTTTCATTCATCCTACTCCCAAATTGACATCTATTAGTTCGTTTTTTGACAATTACTTTGATCGTTATAAATTCGTTCTTTCGTTTAGATCCGAAACTTCGACGTTTGCTTTTCGGAGTAGGCACCTTGGATTGGGTAAATTTTTGGTTCAACTTTAGTTTATTTTACCTACCTAACTACCTACCTATGGACGTGTGTCGTACCTACAAGCCTTTTAACTACTGCTTCTTCTTTACTTGTGTCGGCACAACCTATACGAGAATAGCTCAATCCTCAACATACCCATTTATTGCATACTAGCTTTTGCACGCAGCTTCGCTTGCGTGAAATTTTGAACCCGTTAAGTGACGATTTCCATACAAACTTTCATCTCCTATTTAACTCCCTTAGGGGTTGAATTTCGAAAAATCCTTCTTTATTCCTTGTCTACATTATAAAGGGAACCTCTGTGCAAAATTTCAGCTTTCTAGGTCTAAGGGTTTGGGCTGGGCGTTGATGAGTCAGTCAATCAGTCAGGAATTTTCTTTTTATTTATATAGATAGATGAACTTAGGTGGTAGGTTACAAAAACATTTGATCCTTATCATCACAGCAAAATAGGAGAGACGAATAGGGCTTTCTTAAAACATTTTATCAGTCAGCAAGGTCAGTCACGGGCTGACTGCCGAGGGTGCGCCGGATGTACCTACTTAAGTATCGTCATTCATGGAGGCTCTCTTCGTGCAGCGGAACTGCCTACTGCTGTAAAAATTGTATCGCTATCAAATAATTTTTAAGTTCCAATTGAACCTTAGACACAACAATCTGTCCCTACTACTGTCTCTCATTGATCATATTTATCAGAACTTTCCTTGATAAAATACATTGTTTCTTTCATAGGTATTTTAAGCTTTTATAGAAATGTCTCAGCTTTTACTCCTAGTATCGAATTTATATTAACCCATTCGTTGCGGTGCACGCACATCGGCGTAATTTTAATTGTCATTCGTATGCGGATCACGCCGATCGGCGTAAATTATATTTGGCCATAACTTAGCCAAATTCTATTTTAAAGGGATATACTTTTTAGTGCATGTTTTACAGACATACAACAACATTATAGTCACTGTTTCTGTAAATGATGATTTTAGAAAAATAACAAAACCCTACTCAGGTGCGGGAAACGCCCAACGGCGTTTTCAGAGGTTATCAACATTGAAAACATTTTGATAATATATTATTTATTTATTTAAATGTTTTAAGGAATTAAAAAAGAGTTATAGGTTTGGTCGGCCAAATAAGTGGTCTACCAGTTTTGATAACGATTCCTACCAAATAAAAATATCGCTAAGGGTGATTCTTCGAATTGGATTAGAAAGAGATGCACAATTATGATATCTGGTGACGTCTATGTGATGAAGTAATTGTCTAAGATCTTAGAAGAAATCGAAAATCTCACACCGTCTCTCAATAAACTAGGTGACGATGGTCGAGTCTAACCTTCAAGAGAAAGTCATTATAAGTAAAACAAATTACTACGCACTAGAAATAGTATGTAACTGAAACCCCTTCTTGATGTTCTCTCTTCCCTTCAACTAATAATTCAAAACACTACTTATTATAATTAGTACATTTAAAATAGTAGACTAATTACTATTATTAAAAGTATTTTTAACTTAACAAATATAGAAAAAAGGTTTGCAATCCCTGGTTATATTTCAATAATACTGAAAATAAATAAAATTCTGTCACAATAAGCTAGAAAGCAGTTTCTTGTGCGGAAAACGCCGATCGGCATAAAAGTTTTTCATTATGAGATGCGGCCGACGCCGATCGGCGTTAGTCCTTTAATTCGCCCGCCCCTGCGCAATAACGGCGATTTTTTGAGCCGCCTTGAATGGGTTAAACCTTAGAAGGACAAAGGGCATATGTTTGCCAACAACTGTTTTAGAAGATATCGCGAAAACCTCCTTCCTCGTAGTATTTTTATTTTTAGATCTGGTAATATTACAACAGAACTGGCTGGGCGTTCTATTTTTAATACGTGGTCGTAATAGCTTTTCCCACAAAGTAGCCAATTTTTAATATCAAAATTATTATTGCACGGAAGTTTTTATGACTAGGTACCAGAAATGTTATAAAGTTAAGATGACACAAAAACCATAACACTTCCTAAATGCGAGGGCTGAACTATAGACAAAGTAGAGGTAGCAACTATGTTGTCACGCGAACTAAGTCGACACCTTTACGATGATATCGTGCACTCATTTTGGAAGCCAATGATTTTGATTGTGTTATGTGTAGGTACTTTTATTACATTATTATTTTCTGTCATTTTTGTTACCGACAGTGTTCATACTAAAGGCAGGTTTATACTAACCCAGTAATGTGATAGTACAGGGGGCATACTATATGACCTCTTAAGAAAACGTTCAAATGCCAGCCAGTCAACTTCCGTTCAAAAGCAGGCCTACTTCTGAATCGTTAAAATCGTACCATTACAGTACTAAAGGTGAACGACTATTGAACCAAGTTGAACGGTGATGCTTGTTCATGGTAACTTGCAAATGGGCTTGTGTAGACACTAGTTTCAACCCAGTCCAGTGCTGACTTCGCGCCCTAAGTCAGCCCTCTTGACTAACTTACCCGTCTATTTTCCGGCCCAGTAGCTTCCCTCGCCACGTAACGCAAGTCAGTCCCCAATGAACCCAGTGACTGGGTTCGAAATTCCGAGTCCCTGGGTCCAGTCACTGCCATCGTGTAAACCAGACTTAAAGGTCACAAAGAAACCATGGATTTGGGCATGTGGCTATATTTTTCTCTTTGGATTTATAGTCAATATGGTTAGCCTTTTCGATTCTCGTTATTCTAATGAACTAACCTAATTAAATGAATTCAAAGCAGGACAGAATAATTGTCCTTCCTCTATTAAATAGTCTATAATTATTTCGGACCTCAGCGGCTATAAATCGAATGTCTAAGTTATAGGTCGATTGTTATTCACTACTAGTTACTTTTGTAAATTTAAAATGAAGTCTTTTGACTTTTACAGCAGGTTTTGTGGTACATTAAAGAGCCTCCATGAGTGGCATGCCCTGCCGGGCTAATATGCGGAGCGCGAGATAATTTTGTCGATGCAATCTCGTGGCGAGACGAGATAAGCCATATATTATCTCTTCTCGGCAGGAGATAATTCGAATTCTAAACCATGGATTTGGCTGTGAGGCTATATTTTTCTATATTTTCTTCTTTTATGCTTTTCGATGTTCGTTATTCTAGTGAAATAAGTGAATAATGTACCTATGTGAAGCAGGACCTAGTCTATAATTATTTCGGACCTCATCGGCTATAAATCGAATGTCTAAGTTATGAGTCGATTGTTATTCACTGCTATTTTCGTAATTTTAAAGTTATGTCTTGCCCATATCAGCTGTTAATCGATCAATTTGTTAGAATAATGGCCATTCTATTACTTGTTTCAATAGAAGTCCAACAAATAATGACTTCAAACCATTATAAAATAGTCTATAGTTACTGGTAGACCTCTTTGTCAATCGTCCGAGTCTAAAGAACCAAAAGCTGAGTTGAATACTTAATTAAAATAATATTAAGTAGTTGCATTTCTTTTATAAAAAAGTGTAAAGTTACTCCGGACCTCTTTGGCTATAAATCGCCCGCGCAGAGTAACGGTCGGTTCTTCGCAACTGTCTCTCGAGAAAGGGATGTTCTGTGTGACTGAGAAGGACCTTGCTAATGTATAGAGGTGGCAGTTTTTTTGTTTAGTTTGAGGACTGCGTAATAAATGATGAGACGAATCTTGCTAGATTTACCCAAATGCGGTTAGAAAAAGAATTGGATAAGGATGCATAGTTTAAAGTATTTATACAAGCTCAGTTTTAGTATATAATAAACCTGAAACTAGTTTGTTCAAAATCACTAGGAGAATCGATTGATATATTTTTTGCAGCACTTTTTTTTTCATATATTTAAATTTTGTTTCAGTAGTTTTCTACCCATAACAGTTGACGGGAATAGACGCCTTGAGGCTTGAGACGGTCCTCTCGGTCAGTTTCCGTGTATTAGACAACCCCTGCATAGCACATCTCAGGCATTTCACACTTTTTTAGGGAACTTAATGCGACATAAACTAAGGTGTAACTTGGAGATTTACTAAAAAAAACACATATTCAGGCAGTTGTGATGAAAATCTTGTTGGGGTGTCTCGGTTTTCGTATAAAGTAAAAATAAGGTTGTATGTTTTAGCGAAACTCGTCGGCTTTTGTATCCTGCCCATCTTGACCTACGGTGCTCACTGGTCGCTCACCGATTTGCTTCTTCTTTGTTCTACCACGGAGTTTGCCAAAGGGCAATGGAGTGCAATATTCTGCGCGTCAAAAGAACAGACAGAATACGAAACACCACGCTGCGCTCCAAAACGGGGAAATTAGACGTAGGCAAGAAGGCTGTTAGGCTCAAATGAGATTGGGCGGGTGACGTCAGTCGCATACATAACGACCACTGGGCAAGAGTCTCCACACAATGGGTGGTTGAAGATGGACGGTGCCGCTGAGATCAGCCCAAAATGAGGTGGCGAGATGACCTAGCCACGTACCGCGAGAGCTGGTTTGAGTAGGAAAAGTGTACATACATGGAAGAACCTGGGGGAGTTCTTTGCCCAACAGTGGGATAGTATAGGCTGACATAAAAGGGAGATGTCAACTGTTAAGTATCTAATTGCCCTTTATATTTTTCTTAACGATTCTTTTCATCCAATGGTTGTCTAGAAGAAATTGCTTTAAGCGATAAGACCGCCATTTTTACTGTTCTTAATTATGTGTATTCCTTCTGGTTTATTTCTTTTAGTGTACAATAAAGTATTACAAATCTCTCTAAGAAATGTGGAGAAGACACTTAAGTGGACCAGGACTATTATGCGATTAAAATAATTGTTTTAGACAATTTCTTCTATTTAATAAAATAGTGTTAAGTTACTAGTGGCCCTCTTTGACCATAAATCGCCCGCGTAGTGAGTAACGGTCGGTTCTTCGCAACTGTCTCATAAGAAAGGGATGCTCTAGTGTAGTCGCGTGCGCACTCGACTGAGACGGACCTAACAATGTATAGAGGTGGCATTACATTTTTGTCGATCGCGGTGGTCGTTAAACCCTTTTTACCGTAAGTTGATTCCTGACGTTTCTCTAAAAAACGTTACCAAACAAAGAATATAAAATAGTAAAAAAAAAACATGGATAATATAGCTATTCTACGGTTTTTGATGACGTCGTTTACGTTTTTTCGATAACAGTCTCCTTACGGCTATAATTTACGAAATGAACGAACCATCAGGACTTATCTTTGAGTGTACAGAACATAGTGACAAATGGTAAAACTTCACTAACACTGACAATAGTAGTTAGTGCGAGATCAAAATGAAGAATGAATGGTTCTGACGAATACAGCAGTGGAAAGCTTCATTGTTCTACTATCATCCGAAAAATACCCCCCTCAGTAATGCCTTAGTTGACCCTTGGTTATGGGTTTTTGTTTTTGGATCCATAATTGACACTAATCCAAGTCCAACGCTTTATTGGTGACCCTACTAGTGACCCGCCCCAGCGTCGCTCGGGAACGTTTTATAACGTAAAACCTCCCGGAAGAAATTACCTAAATAAAGATGAAAACCGCATCAAAATCCATTGAGTAGTTTAGAAGAAGTAACCGGACAAACAGACAGACGCGAGAAGCGACTTCACTTTATACTATTTAGAGAATAGAAATGAAGAAAATGTTGATACTTATAAGTGGTTATGTGAATGAGTGACCATTTAAAGTAGATATTATATTATTTAAAAGTAACTACAGCTACTGCTCTCATTTTGTATCCCGCCAATCTGCCAAAATGCCACATATTTTATAAAATTTTACACGCCATGTATTCCCCGAACGGTTGGGCAGACGTGTATAGTACAGTACACCCACATTTCGCCGTTATGTTAAAGTCCCATGTAATAGGGGGCGAGCCTATTGCCATCAACCGGGCACACATCCAGACTCCGGGCTGCTACTGGGACATTCCTCACGGAAAAACTCAATAACACTTTACTCGACCTGGGGATCGAACCCAAGACCTCACGCTCAGCAGTCGCGCTAGCGACCAACAAGGCAGTCATTAAAAATAAAATCTTAATTAAATATAATTTGAATCCCACACTACTGCACAATATTTTTTAACTAACTCCGTCTATAAGTTCATAGTTCTATATCGACAGGTGCGCACGCCCGTCACCTTTGAGAAAAAATGGCGGCCGCGGGGGAGAGACCCTAACATGTCACGATGTACTTTTTTACACACGAATTAATACTACTTTCTTATGGTGGTTGTACACTGACCTTTTGTAGCGTATTCAAATTAAAAATTATCATTTTTAAAGGATTTTTGTTTCTACGTTTGACTGTCTATGCCCAGTCATATGTGTTTATAGGAGTGATTCAGGTAGTCTTAGTTGACTTCCTGGCTTCATCTGTTGTTATATCTTCTGAATTCCACAAGAAGGGGGGATAAAAATATTTTTTTATTTAAAAGTTATTATGTGCGCTCTTCTAGGAAATCAGATTTTCACCATCACTTTAGAAATCCAGCTGTGCACTTGGTGGATCCGCTATCCATCCACCTCTGAACTCCAACGAAAAATTATAATCAGTCGCATTTAGTTCAATCTCGAAACTGACCCCAATATAGTTGAACCCAAATATAGAGGTTTCAATAACCCTATCTATCGTCGGTTTGCCCTATTAGAAGTATAAATTTGACATTACTTCTATGGAGCTTATGTCACCATCTCTAGTGGGGAAAACTGCCGATAGATAGGTTATTGAAAATGCCCGTAACAGAGTAGAAGTTCAACCACGACAATAATGACTACGCTTCTTCTCCGTATATCTACGTAACAGTGGCGAAGGGTGAATTTTCTTAAAGGGAAGCCGGACCAAAAAATGCTTACCTTGCTCAAGTGTGATGCGTAAATTCCAGTAACTACTCTTTTCGAAAGGGAAGCCGATAGGAATCGAGTTGTATGGAGCCTTCGCCACTGCTACGTAATTTATTTTGTTTGATTATCTATATTATGTTTGATAAATTCGCAAATTTCATTTTTTTGTACCTTTTCTCGATACTGTTCTCTTTGACACAAAGGTTGACTGGCAGAGAATGCCTTACGACATTAAATCCGCCTTATGTACACTAAAGTAATTAAAAAAAAAACCTTTAAAATTAGGGTATTTTAAACACCGACTAAGTATCTAAGAACCCTTACAATCCAGCTATCTCCGTCCAGAATATAAATAGTTAATTTCGTAACAGGCCGGTTATTTTAACTACTTTATCGTGACCGTCGCATGCGCCCAGGATCTATTGGATTTCACTTTAATTCTACACCTGGCTAGCGAAAGGGTAATTTTACTAAATTATTACATGTAGCCTGACAGAGAGTTTATTTATTATAATAACTTTGTAATTCTTTTAGAGAAATTGCGTGCCGTTTATTTTCTCTGAATAATAGTAGGGTTTGAATATCCTCATTGCTCGTTTATTACAATTAATAGTTACTACAATGTCAAGTACGACCTGTAAAGTAATTGAAAATTTTTAACCTTTGCAGAAAAATAGAAAGAAAGAAAAATGCGTTTATTGGCATTACAACAAAAATACAACTTAAAACTAAAAAAAACAGATAATAATTATTGTAATGCCAAAAGGGCCTCAGCTCAGCATTAATGTCAGATTATAACACTAGGTGTACCACCTGACGCTGATTTTCAGCTGCAACCCATGAGTGCCATACGTTAGAATAATAAACATAAGAAATTGTGTGTCCGTTTTTAATATTAAGAGAATAACTTAAAGGTGATAGATAACTGATAACTTACAAAGCTCATACAAAATAAAAATAAAATATTGTGACATACATTTGTATGTGTGTGTGTTGTGTAATAAATAAAGTGTAAATAGATAAAGTGCAGCTAAATTATTAGCCCATTGAATGTGTGGCGGCATCTATCACAACACATGCGAACTGCGCAACACACCGGTAGTGTAGACCACTACAGCGACAATATCGACAACTCATCATAGATGACAGTTCCTACATCGCGCTATCATAATTTAACACGTAGATAGTACATTACAACCTCCCAACATCAACCGTTGGGCAGTAGCCCGCCAGCCATAAAACTCCGTCTGGTTGGAGGATCCTCCCTTTGGTTGGAGGAACACCACACCTCGTTCCTCCAGAAATGTCCCACTGCTGGGCACGGTCTTCTTCTCAGAATGATAAGGGTTTAGGTCTGGTTAGTCCACCACGCTGGCCTAGTGTAGATTGGCGGAATGTGGACTTAAATTTTGACAATTATTTTGGCAAACAAGCCGAGGTGACGGCCCATCTGATGGTAAGTGGTTACCGCCGCCTATAACTACAACACCAAGAGGATTGCTGATGCATTGGCAACCTTAGAGACAAAGTTGAAAA
This sequence comes from Amphipyra tragopoginis, assembly GCA_905220435.1. NCBI lineage: Eukaryota > Metazoa > Arthropoda > Insecta > Lepidoptera > Noctuidae > Amphipyra > Amphipyra tragopoginis. The sequence continues at coordinate 13,619,796 of HG992011.1, forward strand.
GTCTCATGTGCCTGTAATTTCACCGGCACCCATACCCTTCAAGCCACAACACAGCAGTGCTGCTTAGCGGCAGAAATAGGTATGGAAGTAGGACTTCTCCGGTCGAACTCTTTCACAAGAAACTCTACTAGTATTAACGCATGCCAATAAGACGAAGTTGATGTCTTTCGTTGCCCAGAAAATATTTTTTACAAAGCGGGATGCATTCCAACTCACATCTTGTAATCTAAACCGAGATATATATGTGGGTTTTTTATCCATTAAAGCTACCTAAGAGGCCGTCTTTGCACGGAACGAACGGAAGCGCTCCGGAGTCTTGTGGAATGCATCAGTGCATCTTGCATCACCAGAAAATTCCTGCATATTACCAAATAATAAAATAAAGATATATTTAAAATTACCTCCGTCCGTGTGTCACTGCAAGGGCACCAACTGAAAATCAGCACTGGGTGTTTGACGACTAGCATAATTATGCAGAGTGACCCTTTCGGCATGGACATGCTAGACAGCATAAAATGTGTATGTTTTATTATTTTTATGTTTTTTTGTTTACGCTGTAATTGTGTCCAGGGCTGTTTTTTGTTATTCTTTAAATATAAAAGCAACATTTTTGTTGCCCTGGCAAAATGGAATATCCATATCTTCTAACCATAAATCATGAAGATCCATCCATATGGATGGTTTTACTCTCTCTCTCTCGCTTTACGATACCCATGGTTATAAGACGGGATGGCCTATTGTTTCCCTGTAATCGACATGACATAATGTAACTCTATTCACAATGAAAACCGCACGAGAAAACACAAAGAATAGTTCAGTACCAACACTACAGTTAAAACAAATACCTCCTATATATTTCAGCTCGTCTCACCACCTACCAAGATACATAATATACACATAATAAACAATGTATGTATCCACTTAATATATAAACACATGATCAAAAGGAAAATATTATCACTGCGCGGATCTTCGCTCGATTGTTTTGAGTGCAGCACGGGCCGAATTAATAACATGGGTGATGAACAAACGTTATATTATATGATCAGACATAATAATCTCGGCTATTTGAAAAACTACCTGATATTTTAAGGTTTAACCTGAGATTGTTTTAAGTTATCAGGTTGTGTCATCTTCTGTTGGGGTTGCGGTGAATGGAGTAGCGAATCCCGCGACCACGGCCTAGATAGGTCCTTAAAAGAACACCGTGGTGTTTTAGTTTGTCAAGGTCTGCCATAACCCTAATGGTAATATCATGTTACCTATTGCTCTCTCGTGCTAGCACGAGCTATACGAGAATAGTTCATGCCGTAGTACAAAGATTAGCCAGATTAGCAAGGCTGGTAGCGGGGCTGATTGCCTAGGGTGCACCGGACGTACTTAAGTAATTTTTGTGGCAAATGCTCAATAAAATTTAAACAATTAATCAAATCAAATAAATGGAAGTCATGTAATTGTATTTTGGAATATAATAATCATTTAGTATTCCTTTGTGTAATAAAATAATATACTTAAATGTAGGTGTACTATACACCTCTGCCAATCCTTCGAGGAACACAGGCGTGAGTTTATGTATTTCTTTGTCCTAGTGGTTCACGTCTATAAAATTATACAGAATGAGCTCCAAACCGATCTCGATCGCCAGTCAGTTGCTAAGCAATTGCCGCATTAAATCACACTCATAGATACGCAAAATCAGCGTTAAGTAGTAAGTAATTGTACTACTTACTACCTAACAAAATGCGGTTTAGTCCCGGGAAGAGATTTCCCCTTCCCATCTTTTCCCCTGTGCGTTTATAACTACAAAAATTTCTCATCTCTAAGAAACGTAATAGGGGAAGAGATGGGACTAAACCCAAAATGCTGAGCTGATGGCCCTTTTGGTTCTTTTCAATTGGTTTTATTCCTTTTTACCCGACTACGGCGAAGCAAAAAGGAGGGTTATGGTTTTGACCGGTATGAATGTGGGTATGTATGTATGTTCCTCTGTTCCCTCATACCTCCCAAACTGCTTATCATAATTATTTGACAAATCAGAAATCGTTGGAAACGTCTTATTAATCGTCCGCTGATGCTATGCTAGGCTATGTGACGTCACATTAAATTAAATATGACGCCCTCTAGAGAACAAAGTCATGCTCTAAAGAAAAATATTTTTATTTATGTACTGTTGCATTATGTTGTTTGTGCCAATAAATCTATCTTTTTTCGTTCTTTTATATCCAAAAACATCTTTTTTCGCATTACTTAATTCACGCGTTTTACATAGCATTAGGGCCCAAGATAGTCACCCATGGCGTTACATCACCGCTACTTCCGGCACCGGGGAGGGGATAAAAACCTCATTTCCGGTGAGAACCCTTCCTTTAGGGGACGCGGTACAATCACAGGGTTGCTATGGTGATTTTGTGTGCGTGTACCTTTGAGTTTTTTGCTTAGAGGGTGAGAGGAAACTCGAGAAATTAACGTGAAAGGTGGGACTTGGTATTTAAACACAATGCTTCTTATTGACTGCTAGGCTGAATGTTCGATATGAAATAATGCCATGATGACCATGCTTGGCAACTGATTTGGTGATACCACTTGTTAATCAGCCCATTAATGTTCCACTGCTAGGCACGGACCTCTTCTCAGAATGAGAAGGATTCCGGCCCAAACCTCTTTTTTTTAATAATGTCAAATCATCAAATGACTTCTTCCGCTCTGGGCGGAGCGGAAGGGAGTGTCAGACTCTTACTGACTAAAACCAATCCGTATTCCTGCTAATGCCCTTTGCGTTCCAGGGGTCTACTAAAAAAACAACCAAAAAAGTTGAAATAAAGTATACTGAAAAAATTTTATGTACATTAATTCGCTAAGAGTTAATTCACTGGTGCATGAAGCAGGCCGCACGTATATTGATGGAGGGCCACGGGGCCTACTCTCTAAGTCCATCAACAAAGTTAGTCGACCGTCCGAAAGTAGCCCGAAACGTAGGAGTGAACAAAACAAGTGTCAAGTTCAACTTTTCAGACGGGCAAAAACACATCGGTAGTAGGGACAACTGTCAAATCGTGTTGTCATTCATTCTTAGTTCGGGCCCCGAAATAATCGTATGTCCGTAGGTTATAGGGAGTAGGAAACGCTCGTACCTAATATTGAAACCACGGACTTCGTGCTTAGGGAGTAGACCCCCCTGCACCGGATTAAAGTTGATAAAAAAAAAACATTTTTTATTAAATGTGAAAAAATTCAGTGTCACGCATCAATTATTGGAAGCCTGGTAAGATAGATGGAAGTGACGACTAGCGCTGTATCGCTCTGCACAGTCAGTTAACTCGGGGAGCTAAAATGACTCACGTTAAGAACACTACATTTTCTCTTTGAATATTTTTTTTGTTGATTTATATGGAATCCCAGAAGCCATGCAAGGTCAATCTGTGTTACCAGTAGACCACGAGGTTTGAAGGAATTACACGAATTCGTTTGTATACAGAACAGAAGATACCGCAATAATTGTATTCTTTGCCAATGAGCATACCTTATAATGTCAATTAGGTATAAATTTATCATCATCATTCAGCCGAAAGATGTCCACTGCTGGACATGGGCCTCCACCAAGCATCGCCACAGCGAACGGTCTTATGCTTCTCGCATCCAGCGGATTCCCGCAACCTTCACCAGATCATCAGTCTACCTTGTGGGAGGCCTACTTCCGGTACGCGGAACACGCAGCGTGGGTTTATTTCGTATACCTACATATTATAACTAGAGTACAATAAATACACACATCAAAAGTGTCTAGGGATCAACATATATTTTTGCAATAACTTTTCTCCTGATTGATATTAATTAAAATTTTCTTTAAGGATTCATCAAATAAAGTGTTTTCGTTTGTCACAGTAACGATAAACCAAGTCACCTTTGCATTAATAAAGAAATTTGCCATTTTCCTAATAAAGGGATTTTTGACATTTGAACCACTAACACAAAAGTTCGAAAAAAAGACTGAAATAACAGTTTTCTTTAAAATTTTATTGGGTAACTTAAACAATTAATAATCCGTGTTTCTACCGCGAACACTAACAACACAAGAACATCGGTTTGGTATACTCAAAATGAGTTCATCCAAATCACGCTGTGGAATGGCCGCCCATGTTCGTTGCAACAACAAAAAAAGGTCTTCTTGCGACTGGATACCCTCCATATTCGGCAGAGCTCTTCTCTGTAGCATATCCCATGCATGCTCAATCGGGTTCAAGTCTGGCGACTGAGCAGGCCAGGGCAGGACATTGATGTTAGCTGCGGCGAGAGTCTGTCTTACAACTCTTGCGGTGTGCGGTCGTGCATTATCATGCATTAACTGAAATAAGGGACCGATTTGCGCTTGTAGAGGAACGATGACGTCTGATACAATCGTCTCAGCATAAATTTGAGCGTTGAGGTTGCCTCTGATCCAAATCAACTCAGTTCTTCCGCCGATCCAAATACCCGCCCATACCATGATGGTTCCACCACTATAAGGATGGACTTCCTGGCAGGATTTTAATCGCTGTTGGCGTCCAGGGGTTCTCCAGTGTCGTATACGTCTTGTATCCGGTCTCATACCAAAACGAGACTCATCAGAAAAGCACACGAAACGCCATTGTTCTTCTGCCCAATTTCTGTGTCCAAGAGCCCATTGATATCGAATCCTACGATTGTGCATTGCTATAGGTGGTACCCGTAGCGGTCTTCGGGAATGAAGGTTCACTTCATGCAAGCGGTTTCTGACTGTTTGGTCGCTAATTAAGTTCCCTGAAGAGTGATGAAGCCTCACGGCTAACATCATGGCGGTTATTGTTGGAGCTCTTCGAGTTAAGATTTGAATGTATCGGTCTTGTCTCCGTGTGGTGCAGCGATACCGTCCTCCATGGCGCTCAGCCACGGTACCAGTGCTTCGGTAACGTGTCCAAAGTCGACTGATAACACTCTGACTTGTATTCAGAGCTAAAGCCACAGTACGTTGCCGGGAACCAGCTTTTATCATTCCCACGGCTCTGAGCATTTCTTCCCTGCTTAAATGACGTCGCCGCTCCATAATAACGTTGGTTTTAATCAGTAGTAGGGAAACAGTAGCACTAATAATGTCTTCAATGCGTTGTATGTTTTTATAGGGAAAATATTGACAGCTGATTTTCATCTTTTACTCGAATTTGATTCACAGTTCCTGATTCAAATTATGAAATGCACCAAAAAGGATCCATATAAATTTATAAAATCATAAATTTATTACAAAGCCACATCTCAATCTCAAGAAATCCGCATAAAAATGCTTGATCCCTAGACACTTTTGATGTGTGTATAATTGGGAACAAATAAATCGAGTCACTCCTTTTTTCACGTGTCCCGGTAAACTAATAGTTTTCATGAATTATATAATTCTAAGTTGACAAAAAACTACCCTCATTGTAAAGGTTATCAAATAACATTTTAGGCGATATATGTTTAGAATTGATCTGTTTCATAATCCAAAAATAATAACAATTACTTATACGTGAAAAATAGAAGTGGCTCGATTTATTTGCTCCAAAGTATAGTTATATATATTTATCCATCTATAGGTACCGCGTTTGGGCACAAAGTCAAAACCACAACAGTAAATCAAAAAATCAACTAAACAGCTAATTACCATCACATGGGGTGCGTTCGACTTTTCCATGCGATTTGCCATGGAGACTATGGACCGAGGGGAGTTATCAGTGCAACAAAAGGTAAATCAAACATATGTGCCTCCCTTCGTTGGTAACAGCGTAATAATACAGGTGATTGTATCATTATCGATTTTATACGCCGTGATCGAGTGGTTTTGATGATGATTTTTATACAATACTAGCTGGGGCCTAATTCTCCTAAAATAAATCTTGATAAATCACAACCGAACCAAGGCCGAACCGTTCATTCAGACAGTTCTCAATTTCAAAAGCTATCAAATTGTTTGACACAAAAACAAAATCAATCATTTTGAGAGTTTTCGAAAACAAAAACTGACTGACGGTTGTGGTTCGATTGCGTTTGGCAACAATTTATTTTAGGAGAATTGGGCCCCTGTACCCAGCACGCGTTGCAATGCCACTTAGAGAAAATAAGTGTGACACTAATTTGCATTTTTAAAACCTAAATACCTACGCGAATCTCCGAATATTGTGGATTTAATGTTGTCGATTCGAAACCCATAATTAATACGTGCTTTAATTTGAGGGGACCCGAGTTTACCGTACTGAACGGGACGAACGTCAAATGTTTGACAGCTAGGAACAGTTTGTATGGGAAATTAAAATTGTTGTTTTTACTATTTTCCTCGCAACTTTTCCATATTTGCTCACCACTTAAACCTTCCCTGGACTTCCACAAATATTTCAAAACCAAAATTAGCCAAATCGGTCCCGCCGTTCTCGAGTTTTAGCGAGACCAACGAACAGCAATTCATTTTTATATCTATAGAGGTAACAGGAATAACGAAAACACACAAATTAAAATATTTAGTTATAATCATAATACATACACTGAAATTTTACTTTTATGTGTTTAAATGTTATTTGTTTAAGAAAATAGTACCTTTTCATTGTTAACTGAATTTTAAATTCAGTCTTCTTTTACTTCAATTAAAATACGGAGTAGTAAAAGTACGTTTAAAAAAATACACGTAATATTAAAAATGGCTCACGAAAGCCTCCTTTTTATATTTTTATTTTTAAACATAGCAATTCCCTTTTTTACTATTTTCTAAGACAGAAATGAAAATTAAACAAAAAAGTTACACATACATACATACACAAACACACGCCTTTTTCCCATGGGGGTAGGCAGAAACTGTAGAACGCCACATGCTACGATCCTTACATACTCCTTTCGCTTCGTCCACGGTCATACATCTTGTCATACACGCACGCCGGTTGAAAGTACTACGCGCCTGTCCTTTTTGAAGAACATCACCATAACATCAATGTATGTCCTTCTAGGTCGTCCTCTACTGGCGTTTCGCCGTTCACTCAATCTTTCAACATGCCCAAACCACTGAAGCATACCCCTTTCAATTGTTGTCACTATACATCATCTTTTAAACCGCAACTTTGTCTTATCACATCATTCCTCAATCTATCATTCAAAGTTACACCGCACATACTTCGCAAGGAACAAAAAAGTTATTTTTAAAAAACAATTTGTTTGTTATTTATTTTTCTTAAAATCTTATGCAGTTATGACCAGTTAAGGGATAAGGTATGTACTAAGACGATTGATTGACTCCTAATATGTTGAAATCGGATCAGCAGATGATAGATATTTCGATATTCACGCTTGTAACTCGTACAAGAAATCGTTGCTCTCTATTAATATTTTAGGCGGCTAATGTATTGTTTTGTGGTGGTTCTATGGCATACGAAACTAAATCGAGTTATCATAGTACCACAGATTAAATATTAACAGTATTATTGTATAATAACAGCAGTATCGATTACTATTTCTCAGCACCAACACCACTCTGTAGCGAACATCTGAGATTCATTCAATCAATCAGATAAGCGATTGATATTGTTTTGAAACCATCAACACGAAACAATTTCTATACATTTTGGTTAAGTTTAAATTAAATTAAGATAACGAAACCTCCAAAGATCTAGAATAATAAATTCCTACCAATATTGTCTACGCTACGCTACGAGTTTCGTAGACCTCTACAAAATGCTTTCATGATAGGATAATGACGTCATCATAACGCTTGGACTGTTAATTGGCGAGTAAAATGATAATTTTACTAGCCAAACGAGAGTCATCTGACAGTAGACCTAGCACGAATGTTGTGACGTATAGTTACGTAAACGTAACGTTAATGTGAGTGAATTTTGAATTGGAAATACTCGTTTCGCACACAATATTTGATTAATTCGTCTCGTCTCTCGTGTCGGCACGAGCTATATGAGAATTGCTAGTGCCGTGGTGAAAAGATTAGCTAGTCAGCAAGGTTGGTAGCGAGGCTGACTGCCCAGGGTGCGGACGTACTGGAGTATCGTCACTCGTGGAGGCTCTTTTCATACACCCCTTTGATTAAATTGAAAACTTTATTCAAATCCATGAATGATACAAATTGTGCTTGCCGCATAAATTTAAACCAAAATGCTAAATGATAATTACATATAGTATCGTAAACGTTACCTTAATTTAAATAATTCAAAATTCATTTAAATTAAGGTAGGTAACGTTTACGATACTATACGTCAAAATATTCGTGCTAGGGCCACAGATACATTTAAGATTTGTTATTTCAGGCCTAGTACATGCTCTAAAGGAACGTTGAGAATTTAGTAGCGTGGTTCGAAAAAGTTGGCCCTATGAAAAAGAATCGGCAATAGACTCCATGGATACTCTTTTAAAACATATGGTACAATTGAGTATTTATACAATGTCGAGATAAAAGACTGCTCTTTAGGCTAGTGGCCGCAAGCACGATTACTGAGTGAGGTCCTGGGTTCGATCCCCAGGTCGGACAAAGTGTTATTGGGTTTTTCCCAATTTAAAATCCTGAGTCCACCAAAAAGTCAGTGGGTATACTCCGAAAATCGAACTATTAAGTCTCGGCTGACTTATCGCACGTTTTCCGACCACGAAAGTCTTTCGGTTCAGACGATCGATTCGATTTTCGCAATTTGACATCTTATCTTTCGTTCACCTTACTCTTAAAATAATGTTAATTGATATCTAGAAGTTCATTGTTTGACAATACTTTGATCGTATATTTATAAATTCGATGTTCGTCGTTGTTTCATTTTGATCCGAAACTTCGACAAATTCGCAAGCGCTACATAACATCCCAGTATAAGCTGACCTCTCATTGTACGGAAAGTCTAAGCAATGCGAGATCAGCTCATATTGGAAACGTATAGCTTGATATGTATGTAGCTGTGCTGTACGCAAAGTTAAAGCCAAATGTTGTCCCTATATAAAGTTAAGGTACAAGTCCGAGACGGGCTGCAGACCGCAAACTGCAAAAGTAGTATCGCTTGCGGTGCAATCTGCGACTGCGGTCTCCGGTTGCAGTTTTGCAGTCGCTGTCGGAATAACACCTTTAAAGTTCACACCTTACCTCTACACCTCTAACAGCTTGGTGGCAATCATGGCGACTAGGATGGACAGTCCAATAATGTGGCACTGGATGACCACTCACCGTGTATCTTTTAGATACATAAAATAAACTGTGTATCTTTTCGTTTTTTTGTATGAAAAATATGGACTAAATTTATTTTATAGTCTGAAATAAATTTATTATTATTTGTATCTCTCTGGGAATCACGGCTCATCTTCCTTGCGGAAGATGTCCGGTCCTTTGGAAGGCATACACGGGGACACAGGTCCAACGCGCAGAGGCCCCCGTGGGGCACCAACCGGGGACTATCCACAGCTGCACTATTGGAGTACAGTCATGAACCGTCCCAGGTGGGTGCAGGACTATTGTAAAATATGGTGAAAAATATTTGGTCTATGGGAAGGTGTGTTAGTTGGACTGGATAACTTCTATTGCCGGAAGAAAACGGCGTCTGCCTTTCAACATTTAAAATTGAAAACTGTTGACAGACGGTGACTCGCCAGCTCAGCTCTATTATTATTAAAGGCGCTATTCCGATGGCGATTTGGTTGCAGTCTGCAGTTTACAGCCCGTCTCGGACTTTTGTACCTTTACGTAGCATATATAGAGTTCTAACATTTTTGCCAACCCCACAGGAACAAAGGCATGTTGTGTTTGTGTAACACGTTCAGTGCCGGGATGGCACCTTCTATTCGAATGGATGGAGAGCTCATTTTAAATGTAGGTTTTTTCTAAGAAAATACACCGTCATAAAACAAACAACAATACCACCTGAAAACACTATTTTACTACGTAGTACCGTGTTTTATAACACGGGTTTTAACCTAATACCGGGGTGCATGAAAAGAGCTTCCTCGAGTGACGATACTTAAGTACGTCCGGCGCACCCTGGGCAGTCAGCCCCGCTACCAACCTTGCTGACTGGGTAATCTTTTACCACAGTATGAGCTATTTTCGTATAGATCGTGCTGACACGAGAGAAGAAGACCTAATGCCAAGAACCCTCCTGGAGGTTTCACTCTTGGCGTAAACGTAATGCCGAGGACCCTCCTGGAAGGTCCACTAGCAATATATATGGCGGCATGACATAAGAGCTCCATGAAAACTGTGGTGGATTGGAATGTGCTAAGTCCATTCCTCCAACAGCCATAACCACATAAAAGAGAGCGAAAAAGATATAATAAGCAAACAAAGAGACCATACAACACATTTTCTGTACAAACTTTCCAGCTACATAAAGCAGTAATCCGCAACAATCTAAAACCTACCTACTATATACCACATCACCTCTTCTGGGAAGCCGGGGCGGTTGCCATGGCAACGCGCCGCATCAACACGCCGCCCGTCCACACGAACGCACACTAGCACGCGTGTGAATGTACAGGTGACCTGATAAGGTGGGAAACGCACTGGGGTGTTGATATATGATGGAGAAGATTAGCCGGAGTTGAGTAGACAAAGTTACTACGACAGAAAGAAGATTAACCTCCGGTTTCTGAATTGAGGATTCGGGATAAGCAATACAGTAGTATTTGAGTACGGAGTTTTCAAAAAAATGCATTAAAATCCATAATATTTTTGACAACTCCGTGCTCAAATGTTACTTAAAAAAGTATCTTACTTAAGTACTGCTTAACCTAGAATTCTCAAATCAGAAACCGGAGGTAAGTATAGTAAACCATGGTATGACAGTCGTTATGTGTAGTCAGAAGCACGAAAGTCTGACAATCGGTCTAACTTTAGAATACTGGCATTGCCCAGTGACTGAGTTGAGGAGGTCTGATGGAAGTCGCTCCGTGTAAAATACCTATAAAATATATATATAATACTTATTTAATAAAGGCTAGGAGGAAGAAGGTAATAGTATAAGACAACTCTGACTTTCCCAGCTCATGTGCAGGTTAGTTGGAAATGAGGTACTTACTAATCCCAAAGGATGTTAAATTACCCATAATAATGAATTACTGTTGATACAACTAGTTTAAGAGAAAAAGCTGTTCAAAGATTTTATAAAAATACGTTAAGTCTTTATATCCTCAGCTGTGACCAGCTGTGTTTACATTTTAGGTCATGTTAGGGTCACGAATGAAGCTCCATTTACTGAATTATAATTAAAACAGAATGAAGAATTTTGGAAAAAAACTAAAACAAAAATCATTTTGTGCTGAAATAACAATGAAATTTTAGCACTTGCTTTAAAAGTCATTCATTTTAAGTGGCCCGCGGATTAGTACTTACCTTCGTTCCTTGTATAATAAAATATCCTGGTAATAAAACAGGTCGCTGAAAAATTCGCATCATGAATAAATTACAGAAAACCATAACTCTCGGTGTGACCCTCGTCTTATTCATCACAATTTGCTAGTGTGCGTGTTTCAGGTCGCCGTTTATCTGGCGCGGCCACGTCACCGATGTCATATACTCATACTGTCATAATATAGTACATTTGAGCTGGAGTATACGATACCTACCTCCGGTTTCTGAATTGATAATTCTAGGATAAGCAGTAGGTACTTAAGTAACATTTGAGTACGGAGTTGTCAAAAAAATACGGATTTCAAAGCATTTTTTTGACAACTCCTTACTCAAACAATACTTAGGTAGTATTGCTTAACTCGAATTCTCAATTCAGAAACCGGAGGCTAGTGACTTACAGCGGTTACGCACTGCATCCGATCCGGATCCGTGAAAATAAGAATATAAAAAACACGGACCGAATTCGGATATTGGTTTTCGCACTGCATCCGATCCGAATTCGTGAAAATACGGATCTAGAGTCTAAAAATCTCGGACCGAATTCGGATATTGCTTACGCACTAATCCGATCTCTGATCCAAATCCAAGCAATTCAGGGGCCATCTTTGGCATATGTCCGATTTGAATCCCAGGTAATGCGAAAGCGTTCATACAAACAGTACTACGGCTATTTCGGTCCGTCAATATTTCTTCCGAATTGGAAACTCACGGATGACGGATAGAAATCGGATGACGGAAGTTGAATCTAGTGCTTAAACTTTCATACAAATAGTTCTATGACTACTTCGGAACGTATTTTCACGGATTCGGATCGGATGTAGTGCGTAACCGCTCTTATAGATGATAGAAATACAAGAATGCAGCGGTCGCAAGCTAAGTTTTAAGTTTGTATGGTCCTGGGATTCTGATATTTGTAGATTGGTGTTTTCTATCAGTATGTTCATAATGTCTGGCGATTTGGGTATTGTATGGCCTACTTTCATGGTCCTGGCTGGTAGTAGTGTTGTATGTAGGGTCGTTAACTTCCCTATGATAGGGTTGAGCTACACAGTGGCTGATGCATGCGTGTCATCTGTTGAGACAGGTCTACGAAAAGTGCTCTGGAACTTTCCTCAAAAGGCCAGTCCAGGCGTTGCTCTGCATTGTCCTCACACAAATTTTTGCTACAGGAAATATGTCTGGACTTTAAAAGAGACTTTGACCTCTGAGTTTGCTTCGGCTTTTCTTCTCAGAGGTCGCCGTCTAGCTTTAAAAGAATAAACAGACATGTGAAAGTGATTTTTAAATATCCAATTTGCAGAATGAATAGTTTCATTTCGTTTCTATTATTAAATTCTCTATCGCAGCCCGTTGGATAGATCTTTCTTTCATTTGAAATTTATGATATTGAGGACTTTAATATGCTCGACAGTATGCTTCTACTTACATTTTTATAGATAGAAATATTTCTCTCTGAAATATTTGGACACGTGGGTGCTACAGTGCTCTTTTGAAAAGTTTGCGTAAGAACTATATTCTATTTGGTGTTAATAATTGTACCTATATAACTATCAGGGAATAGAGTGATCACAGAAAAGACTATGTGGTAGGTACCTATAAAAATTTACTTTGATCTTAAAAGTGTTGTGTTGTTATATTCAGTTATGGGTTTTCATAAAAACTCTTTTCAAATTGTAGTGACATTTACATTGAACACATCACCCTTTTCGTTGATCGAAGGTGCTAATAGGAGGTGATATTTACGCAAAATGAACGTTTGTTTAGATAGGGACGCCTAAACATGTTAGTTATATCGATTTTGTGGGGAATTACACCTAACGAGAGTTTGGGTTTGACACCTTGAAGGGTTTCCTTTGATTAGTGCTTGGCTAAGAAATACACGGTGCCATTGATGCCTGAAGGGTTGCGTAGATCGAATACTCATACCGTTCGTTTATTCGTTCGTAATAACTCATATGAATAAGGGCCAGCGCCAACTGCAGCACGGCGTGGCATGACGTGGCACGGCGCGCTTCGGCATACCGAATCATCCTGTGGCATCCCGCAGCATACTGAAGAATCCCGCGGGATGCTTCGGCATGCCGCGGCTCGACGAAGCATCCCGCAGTATATCCGCAGTATGCTAAGCAAAAAACCAGTGCTAAAGTTATAAAATAAGGTTCAAAATTCACTGTCGCTGCGGAAGAAGAGACACCTTTAGCACTCACTTTTCTTAACATACAATGGTAACCTATGCATCTCACGTGTTGCAGCGGCGAGCCGTGGCATCTTGTGGAATGTCACGACGTGCCATAGTATCCCGCGACGTGTCACAGTATCTCGGGGAATGACGTGGCGTTCCGCGGCATGCCGCGGTATGTCGCGTCACCACGCAAGACGTTTCGATTAAGATAAAATAATGTCAGTGCTAAACTCATCGAAATAAGGTCGAAAATAATTTGTCCACGAAAAAAATCATTTGCCACGACATGCCATGCCGTGCTGATCCTACCGCTTGATTTTAATTCTGGGCAAAAAGGTTTTTTCTTTTGGATTTCTTGTAGATGGTCCTTGCGGACCATCTACGTAACTGAGCAGTTATTGGCGAGACCTGGGGCCTAATTCTCCTAAAATAAATCTTTATAAATCACAACCGAACCAAGGCCGAACCGTTCATTCAGACAATTCTCAATTTCAAAAGCTATCAAATTGTTTGACACAAAAAACAAAATCAATCATTTTGAAAGTTTTCGAAAACAAAAACTGACTGACGGTTGTGGTTCGATTGCGTTTGGCAACAATTTATTTTAGGAGAATTAGGCCCCCGAAGGGTCTCCAGCCAATGGGGGAAGTAAAATACGTAACCTAAGCTAACTACTTATACTACACTAACATCATAACTACTAGCAACAGCAGCACTAAGGGCGTCCCCTAGTGGAACTCGAACCTCGGCTTAGGGCGTTGCTGGCGGGAGGATTGGGGGGGAGACAGCTTAATGTGGGCTGAATTATCGGTGTGACTGCAAAGTCTGAAGAGACGACCGGCTCTACGACGGGAGAGGTCGGTGGATCGTGACCGGCGGCGAAGACAGTAAGCCGGTGGGCTACAAGGAGACACAAACATTGTTGCTGACGTAGAAATCGAGTTGAAGTCTTGAAGTGTCCAGCTGGATTGATTTATGAAGGACTGTTACTGAATTTTGAATCAAAGTTCGTGAAATAGGTTCTAAATTGTAATGAAAAACAGTTTCATTAAGTAGATAAATTGAGTTTTATTATTGCCAAAACGGTCATTATCAGTTAAATTTGTTTCCTATTCCGTTATTGGTTTATTGTTGTCTAGGCAACAGAAACTGTCGTCGTACTCTTGGTAAACCATCGAGCGGTTCATCTTTTGCTTGTTCATAAGAGTGGATTCATGTTCTTTCTAGATGAGCAGATGAGATGGACGTTGTTCATTATTTAAGTTTATGGTATAGATAGATAATTGAGGATTTCGTTGAGCGGAACGAAGAGTTCCTCTCTGGACTGCGAACGACGTTAGTGCATACAATACTTCCATAATCTGTGGAAACATTTCCGTAAACATGTTTTGTAACAACCTGTTATTATTTCACATCTTCCATTTGATATCTAGTCTGATTTTAGATCCTGCACGAGTAGAGCCCTCTCCTGTGGCATCGGCAGTGGTACCTGCACGATGAGCACGCCGTCTCGCGATAGTGAGGATACCACCTGCTCCGGCTTAGTTCCTGGTGGCAGCATGAACTCTCGGTTGTACTCCCGGTAGACTGTGGAGCCGTCCGTCTTCTCATCGTGTGTCGCTGCCACCACTAAAACGTCGTTTTCAAGCTTCACTGTTACCTAAAAGAGAAGGGTAACGTTATTTGTGTTTTTTGCCTGTTCTGCAGATTTGTGAGCGGCTTTTGTCTCTTTGGTGGAGGTTGATTGGTAGCGAGATTGATTCCTCTGCTGTGGGATTCCGTGTCAGTGGAATTATATAGCGGTTCCTTAATATCGACAAACTAGGAGGTACCTTAGCTAATTAGGCTTCCGTAGCTTCAAAAAAATCACTAATACTTAAACAAAGAATTGCATAAAAAAAGCATAGCAAGCTAGTTTGGCCCGGTGTAGTTGGCAGAGTCAGGTACGTCAAAATATATAGCAACAATAAGCATAAGTTTGTAGGTATTTTCTATTTAATTTCTTCAAAACTTCAGTACTTCAGAACCAGTCCAATATGAATCAATGATGCTATCTTAATTTATGTGGAACCCTTACCAAACATAGTGTAGAATTTATGCCTCCATTAAAAATAAGTGACGATAGTAATATTCGTCTGGCGAAACCGTTTGTTTTTTCTTATTTATTTCCTCATATACCCGGTAGAGCGAAGGGTTATGCCGGACTCTTACCGGCTAAAAACCCACGGTGTTCCTTCTCCTGACCCTTGGCCGGGGTCACGGGATTCGCAGCTGCATGCACCACGTCTGGCGCACCCTAGGCTGTGAGCCGACGTGTGACTATATCCTGGGCTGTTAGCTCCGTTACCTACCTTGCTTACTGGCTAATCATTTTACCAAGACATGAGCTATCCTTGTAAAGCACATAGCATAAGAGAGAAGTGTAAAACGCACAAAGCCGTTAAAAGTCGAAAAAGTAATGTATATTAAGATATTATTACCTCCGTAGGATCAAACTGACTGACATCAAACTGTAACTTCAATATCCTATCATCTCCTTCTAATTGGACGAGCGGGGAGCTGGTGAGGGCATCCCAGTTGGAGCACCCGGTTTCAGGCTTCGAGGAAACCAGGCCAGCCTGTACGGTTGTAGTTTGTCCGTAGAAACTCATTAGATCCGAGCTGGTAAGGAAGAAGATAACTTTCAACAATATGTAGTTGAAAATACCTTGTATCATAATTAGTCTATCAGGGCTGAAACTGCGTTAAGCGGGTGCCCGCGACGGGCACCCGTCACGTGTCTCCTTAAGTGCGTGTCCACATCTCCACGTCACGACGTCGTCAACGTGGAACAGTGCGGTAACGCGGCACGGCGCGTTGACGTAACGTGCAAATTTACGTAACCGTATCGTAACACGTTCCGCCTCTAGCCGCAAGCGCGCACACGTATTGCGCTCCGCCCGCGCTCTCTACGCCCGCAAGTTAGTCGCCGTCTATGTGCTTCGATGCTTTAAAACCATACCTTACTGTTTCTCTGATTAAAATTCAGGATCTACATGGTCAACGATAAATCTAACAATGATCCTGACGTGCACTTTTACGATACGGTAGCGTAAATTTGCACGTTACGTCAGCGCACCGTGACACGTCACCGCACCGTTCCACGTTGACGACGTCGTGACGTGGAGATGTGGACAGGCCGCGTGCCACCTCACGGATGAGATGGCTTGAGTAGTGTCGGACTCTTACCGACTAAAACCACACTCCTACCTTACAATGTTTCCTCCGACATGGAAATCGGAGACCTTGGAAGTTTATACAATTCGTTGTCATAATACAATTATGTTTCATTCTGTTAGGAGAGACTGTTTCATTTACATTATATCGGACTTTAACTTACTCTATTTAGGACTACTTAACTACTATATATTAGAGCTACTGCATCTCGTATGATTACAATCGTAGAGCGGGAGCTGGGTAATTTAAAAAAAATATTTATCTCACATACTTGAATTCTGCGAACCATGCCTCGGAGAGCACGTTAAGCTATCGGTCCCGGGTGTCATACGAATACTGAAGTTTGACAACCGGTCTAACCTGAGGATATCGGCATTGCCCAGTAACTGGGTTGCAGAGGTCTGATGGCAGTCGCTGTGTAAGATACTGGTATTCAACCGCATCTAGTTAGACTGGAAGCAGACCCCAACAGGCAGGAGGGAATATTCCTATCTGTCCCCCTGATCTGTCCCCTTCGGGGGGGCAATCAGGAATAATAAAATCGAGCTGTTCCTCTGTCACCAAGACGAACGGACAGATCGAACGAATTATTTCTGGTCTGTCCCCTGCTGTTCTTTAGGGGGGCAAATAGAAATCTCGATCTGTTCCCCTATTACCGACGAGGGGACAGATCGGAATATTCCGGCAGGACCACTCTACAAGTACATTTTAAGTATTTCCCTGTACCTTTCACAAGTATTTTACCTGAATTGAGCCATTTCAGCATCTACTCTTCTCATCTCTTCAGCAAAGCGTTCCTTCATGAGTGCAAAGGCATTGTCGAATATGGCCAGGTCTGTTATCTGAACGGGTATATTCTGTTTCTTCTGTAAAGCAAGGTCATTAGTTTTAGAATCTGGCTTGGTTGTAGGTTTTGAAGACATTTTGTGGTATTTTATGGATTTGTTACTTGAAATTTGGTGGTAAAATGCTTATTGAGTGATTGTATTTTAGTACTACATTTTCTTGATTTTGATAGATGTTTCGTTTCTTCTCGATTTGTTTTTAATTGGTGTTTCGCTAGCATTCTTATTTTTACAAAAAGTTCAACCTCCGTTTGACCTCTTTAATAACATTGCCTCATAAAAAATAATCAACATACTTTAACCACGGACTAGAAAAAAAAGAAGGACTCCGCGCCACGCATATCAAAAGCATCAAAAGTGAAGCACCGTACCGATCTATGTGTGCGTGATTTGAGGGATACCAGATAAATGAAAATTTCCCCATTTTTTTAATATTTTGAAAGTTTCATTTCTTTAAATGAAGCCATATAAGAAGTCCGCTTACATTATTTAATTGAAATTACAAACATGTACCTACGTAGTTAAAACTTAAAATAAAGTATTTATTTTGTATGAATGACAAGAAAAACGTTTTCGACGGAATTCAATGTTCTTCATCTCTGCAGGCTCTTATTATTTTAATCCAATCATTATTCCATGGTTGATTTGCTGTAGGTAATCTGTAAAAATAATCATATTCAATACTTGCAAAAAACTTACAAAGAACACAAAAAAATGGATTACCCAATCTCTCGGGAAAATTACCCATTTATTTTCCGACAGCACTTCTATGTCTTTTGAGGTTTTGTGTTCCAATAGTAATGATTTTAAAATGTCAAAAATACAATAAATCAACAGGTTAAATAAGTGTCTTACTTGTGAATGTTATTCCTTGACACTTTTCCTGGGATGTAGAATTATTTTTAAATCATTTCACAACACAAGAAGGCATTATTTTATTTTATTACTTGACGTAAACAGTACCTACAATGACGGCGCGGTGCCGCGTAATGGCGGCCAGTCGGCACCTTACGATGTGAATGTGTGCGTGAGGCATGTTCAAGTACAAACGGTCCGGCATACTTATAGTGCTTCACTTTCGATACACGTGGCGCGGAGTCCTTCTTTTTTTTCTAGTCCGTGACTTTAACATCATTATCGTTTTTCACTTTTATCATTTTAGATGAAAAAAAGTACGAAAAATAAAATTGCAATACATAATAAAAAGCCAATTAACCTTTCACCATCTCTAAATGTCAATGTTGCCAGATAACAAAATGTTTCCCCCGAGATGTGGTATTTAGGCGCGCCTTGGGGGGCGGACAGACAGATTGACAATCACCCCGCTGCCATGGTGACGGCGGTCTAAACACGGCCCTATTAATCTCAATGCGAGGGCGTGCCGAATCGTAGGGTAACCAGAGCTTTATGAGATTAGATTTTACGTAATAGGGCGTAATGATATTATTATGGACTTAGTGATGTTGCGATGTTAAGTGAATTGAAATTGTTTCGTATTTGAATTATGAAATGTATTCGTTTTCTGCATAAACTTTTATTAATTTATATTTATAGAAAGCTTATTCCGAGGAATTGTAAGTAAATTCAGAAAAAAAACTGAACTTCGGTCTTTATACAGGATGTAAACGAATTCGTGTAATTCCTTCAAACCGCGTGATCCACTGGTGGCTATGGTTGACCCAGCATAGGTTTTTATCAGTATAAATAAAAAAAGTTTTCAAAAAATGAACCATGGTATTCTGTATCTGAATAATTTTAGCGTCTCAAGTTAACTGACTGCGTGGAGCGATATCGGGCTAGTCGTGCCCGTTAGCTGTGTCGCCGTGCCTTCATTCATTTATGCATGGAATCGAAATTTTCAGTCACATAAAAAAAAACATTTGGGAAAATAAGTTTATTTTTATTCTTAACTAGCTGTACCCGCATGCGTTGCAATGCACTTTTTCCTACTTACTACCTACCTACTACCTACCTACTACCTACCTACTACCTACCTACTACCTACCTACTACCTACCTACTACCTACCTACTACCTACCTACTACCTACCTACTACCTACCTACTACCTACCTACTACCTACCTACTACCTACCTACTACCTACCTACTACCTACCTACTACCTACCTACTACCTACCTACTACCTACCTACTACCTACCTACTACCTACCTACTACCTACCTACTACCTACCTACTACCTACCTACTACCTACCTACTACCTACCTACTACCTACCTACTACCTACCTACTACCTACCTACTACCTACCTACTACCTACCTACTACCTACCTACTACCTACCTACTACCTACCTACTACCTACCTACTACCTACCTACTACCTACCTACTACCTACCTACTACCTACCTACTACCTACCTACTACCTACCTACTACCTACCTACTACCTACCTACTACCTACCTACTACCTACCTACTACCTACCTACTACCTACCTACTACCTACCTACTACCTACCTACTACCTACCTACTACCTACCTACTACCTACCTACTACCTACCTACTACCTACCTACTACCTACCTACTACCTACCTACTACCTACCTACTACCTACCTACTACCTACCTACTACCTACCTACTACCTACCTACTACCTACCTACTACCTACCTACTACCTACCTACTACCTACCTACTACCTACCTACTACCTACCTACTACCTACCTACATGATGTCGAACGGGATAAAAAGTATCCTATGTCCTTCTCCTGGCTCTAAACTACCTCCCTGCCAATTTTCAGCTAAATCGGTTCAGCCGTTCTTGAGTTATAAGTGAAGTAACTAACACGACTTTCTTTTATATATATAGATGAATCTAAATCCCGTGCGGGGTTAATATGTAATAGTGTGTATTGTTATAGAAATCAATATTTTCAGGTACTAAAGTTCCCTATTGAGGGTGGAATCGATATTTTTGAATTATAACTTTCGTGAGACACGTTCATATTTATGATTAGTTACGGTTTACTCCCGCTTTCTAGTCGGGCAATCCCGAAAATTGCACCTAAGTAAACCGTAACTAATCATAAATAGGAATCGATATTATATCGAAATATATTATATCAAATACAATCTCATATCTTTATCATGAAACTGACAACTAACTATTCATGACAGTTTTATATCTTTAAATTCAAAATTTTATCAACAAATAGAGCATTAAAAGAATAACAATTACTCAGCCAAATGGCAACCCTAAGTGGCGAGGGCGCGAACCGCCGCCAAATTGGCGGGAAAGCTCCCCGTTTGACAGATCATTTTTTATTCCGTTCGGAAATTTGGTACCATTGTTCCACTGATTACCAGGTGGTCAGGAAGTGAATTATAAATAATATGCTCGGCTTTTCATTTATTGATACAATGATACAATACTTGTTGGTTCTGTTTTATATTTATGTAATTTATCGTCGAGGTGATTTATTAGAATAAATATTGATTGATAAAGTAACCTCGTAACGTTATGGGCTTGTTGGTTTACCAGATACATATTTGGTATACGAGATGGTAATTTGAAACAAAATTGCAACTTTTCTTGTATTTTATATCACCTCAAATTCATATAGTGTTCATAATAAATAGGTACCTCTAGACCTCTACAGACAATGATAAAGGTGTGATTTTTTTATTTTCGTTTGTACTTCCTTGAGGGGTTTCCAGCCAAATTATGATATGAGCGTGTTTTTAAAGATACGCAAGTAAAATTTTATAGCGGACGTAAACAATGTATTCAATAATCCTCTAGCAAATTTGCATGGTCCAAATTAGAGGTTTTCATTCAAAACTCCGTTTGAATAGACGAAAATCAATGTGAGTAATCCATCAATCCACTGAGTCTTACATCGACCCATTCCATCGCTCGCAAAGGTTTTTTTTATCATTTTAATCTTCTTAACTCATTTATTCAAAACAGAGTAGAATTACTTAGTCCTTTTTGAACGTATTTTACAAAAGACAACCCCAAAAACGCCCGCCCTTCACCGCTGTCTAGTGTTTATGCTGTGAAGTGGCGCAACAAATTCCCCATCAACACAAATCTCTCCGTCAAGTGAATAAATTAATTGAGTCTTACACAAAAAAAGGCAATATTAATTATGTAAATTGAGGGTGATAAACAAAGTATATACCTACCAAGAAAAATTCTGTATGAATTGAAAACAAAATTATAAGTACCTAAATATAGATAATCAACATAATATTTTTACAAAGACTAGTAAGTATATAATTCCACATCACTTAATAATAACAGAATTATTCTACGCCCTCTCAACGAGATTTTAATCAGCAAAATACAAGATATTAAAGGGGAGGTTGGGGTAGCGTTTTTAATTCCCGTAAAACGTCACGTCATATCTCGGGGGAGAGTGGGCAAACATCGTTATACCGTTGTTACTAGGTGTATGTTTGTGTTATGTCAATATGTTTGCGTGGGTGCTGAGAAGGAGGTGGACAGGGGGGATGGCGCATTGTTTTGTTTAGAGGATGAGTTGGACTGGTTTAGGTAGGACAAAATTTTACATAAGACGTTCATAATTTCAAGAGAAGGCTTAAAAGAGGCTTTGCCATCTCTGCCTGTACCAAAGTTTAGGTGCATCTGCATAGACGACTAGATAATATATCCGCATGACATACCAGAGATAGATATATCCACATGTGGATAATACCTATCCACTTGGAGTTCTGGTTCCCATAATTCTCATCAGCCTAGCCAATCACTATTATATCGGGATCAACTACCAGTTGCTTGGTGGTAGGATCTAATAGAGTCCACCTGTTCGTGCTATTATTACTGTGATTGTTAAATTCTAGCATCATATAGAAATTACTGAGAAATTGGGTGGAAACCGGTTGTCATGGTATGAGCATGTGATGCCGAGGAATGAGAAACAAGTCGATAGGAAAGTTTTGAGTATGAAAGTGGATGATTATAAGAGTAGAGGAAGACCAAAGAAACGATAGATGGATAGTGTGAAAGATGATATGGATAGAAAGGGGGTGGCTACTGAGATGACAACTAATAGAGATTATGGAAGAAAAACACATGCTGCGACGACCTCAAATATATTGGGAGGGCAAGAGGATGATGAGAATTACTAATAAGGTCTAATTCTCTTTTATTTTCAGGTTTTTCCATTAGATTTATCGAATTACCCGTTCATGTGTGTTTCCATTTAATTTAAACATCAAATCACACGTCATCAACAATCTAATTTATATTTTATCGTCGTCAATTAACTATGATTACCACTACATCAGCATGAGTGCCTACGCAACACGTTAAACCATTATTACCATCTGCGACATCTATGACGTCACTAACGTCATTCGGTGAAATCGATGACGTAGTACGGGTAAGTTGTCATTAATGTGTGAATCATTTTTTTAAGTGTCATTGGTCAAAGCGTCTTCGTATTGTTTTGGGTTTTCTCTCATTGCCTTTTGTTGTATGTTCCCGTTACTTAGTATAAATGAAGTCTAAAATATAATTTATACTTGATGATGTCTTATAAAAATATTGAATCGGGTCTTCTCGCGTAACAAACTTTAAGAGGCACAAAATACCTTCTAACCCGACGTTTCGGCCGAATTTCACCGGCCGTGGTCACCGGTAGACTGAAGTTGCGGAGCAGTTGTCATCTTCGTGAAGCAAGGGCATTTTCATCTACTCTCACTTGATCTTGATTTTTTATAAAGTTATCGTCGGTACTTCGACACACCACACTAACGACGTCTTTACATTCGCCTAAACCGTCCCGTTGACGATAACACTTGCTGATGACCGGATTCCATGATGTTGATAGTTTGTATCCATCTTCCCGATTGAAATTCTTGTATTTCTTAATTTCAATCGCTTCACGTACAATTCTGGAATAATAGTGACGATCGGTGGAGAGGATTTTTGGACTATGTAATTCTATCCAGTGATTGGAACCGGACTCCAGAAGATGCTCGGCTGTTGCGGACTTATTTATCTAGCGGTTTTTGACTGCGGCGATATGTTCCTTAACCCGTTCTGCGATCGTTCTTTGGGTCTGCCCGATATAAGAACTACTGCAACTGCAGTCAATCTTGTAGACGCCAGGTGTCTGAAGAGGAATAACATCCTTTGGAGTACGCAGTTGCCTTGATACCTTGGAGAGAGGACTATAAGTCTTAATGGCGTATTTCTGTAGTACTGTACCAATTTTATCCGTCACTCCTTTTAACTTTTTTACGCGAGCAGACCCGATTTAATATTTTTATAATGTGTACAAATCGCGAAAGTTTAAAAACATTTATTGATGATGTCTATTCTGCAAATATCTAGACTTCAAATTTTCATAGTATTAGGTTTAGTGCTACAATATTTCCGATTTCTACTTGTTTGGGCTTATGAAAAAACAGGATGAAATTATTGTAGTAAAATAAACAATTTTTTTTTTTTTTTTTTTTTTTTTTTTTTTTTTTTTTTTTTTTTTTTTAAAAAAAACGTTGCCCCACACTAAGATTTCTCTTGTATCGTGGGTGCGTTTACAGACACAAATCTCACAAACAAACGCCCAGACCCGAAACAACCATCTCGAATGAATGAAAATCTCCTATTGTTTAGTTAGTTAGTGCTAAAAACGTAAAATTAGGACACAATGTATAATAAAATTGCGTTTTTTCGTTCTTATCTAACTTAAAAGTAAATAATGTTTAGTTGAACGAAAAGCATCGAATCAACAGAATTTATTAATGACATCATCTCCTTTTTTAATTTCCTGTACACTGGGAAGTTTATCCCACCGCTGGGCGTGGGGATGCGATACGATCTCACGCCGCTCGCGTGTACAGTTACAGTTTGCGTACTTATTTTACCATTACTAATGGTGTGAGTTTTCGTTCGAGTTGTTTCCAGGACTTCATTTTGCCAAGTTTTTTTTTCCTTAAATGTTGTGTAAACTGAAAATCACTCTGTATCTGTTCATGTCGAGTAAGACGTGGAAACAAGAATTATTATCGGCGTTCGGAGACACATTTAGGAAAAAAACCCTAGGTAAACACCAAGTAAGGTTCTTTTTTCCTAAATCTGCAAAGGCCAGGAGTTACATACTTACTCTGTATTTGATTCAAGAACTTGTTAATTACGTCATGGCCGGTAGCAATCCATATGACAAACAAAAACTGACCATGAGCGCGGACTCGAGCACTGAGGGTTCCGTACCTTGGAAGTTCAATTTGTATTTTGTGTTGTTGTTTTATAATAAGGCATGCGCTATGGCGCTTCAGGCATGCGTCAGACGAAAGCGCAAGATGAACGTGAAAACGCACTGGTGTAGACATACCATTAGATAGTCACTAGGACCTTATAAAGATCCTACCAACAAGCGTGCTCAGTTTTGTTGAATCTTACAGCACGCGTCTATTTCCAGCGTGCGGTGAAGACGTTTTATATTCGACCCCATAAGGGATTATAGTATAGTGAATTGTGAGTTTATTATGAAGTGACTTAACTTACATTCGAGAACCACAAGTACTATCCCTCAGGGCCCGCGCGTGTTTTTGTTGATGTAGACCAATTTACTGATTGTGCTGGCGAGCGACGAGCGGCGAGCAAATTGATGGGGACGGCCCAGAGTATCGTGATACCATCCTCTAATCAACCGTAATGAAATATTACATCAATAAGAGAACCTTGTGGATGGTTTTGGCATAATGTTAGGGAATCGCTAGAGACCGGGTATGTAGACTAGAGATTAAATAGTACCAATTTTAACGTTGACATTATACAAAATTACGAATTATATCTACTATTGATATACGGGTTTTTATTTGAAAGTTGCGGAAGAGTATTTTGATCCTTATGGGAAATAGGATCGATTGGCATCATAAAAATGGTTTGTGAAAACTGCCCTAGTTCTCGCTGACTATATATTTTTTTCAAAATCTGCTAATGCTGAGCAAAATATTTTCTAAAAATATGGCAAGTCTCCTAAGAACGTTTTACTGTAGTTACTCGTACAATGGTTAAAGTAGCTGCCCTTACTGCCCCATCTTGAATTACCACCCTGTATTCTTAAATGATATTTATCTCTTACTGCATGTTAAGACGAAGCCGGCGTTCTTCTGAGAAAAAAATGCAGAAACAAGCTTAATAGATAAGTTTATAAAAAAAACAATAAACAACAACAGATAGTTTGAAAATATACGGTTACACCTAGGTATAAAACATGTATTCTACATGTATCTGAGATTTATTTCGAAAAAATAAATTCTTTTGCGTACTTTAAGTGGCAAACATGTACGTAGATCTGTAAAACGTTTGTTTCAAATATTTTATACATGTTCAATATGTTTTAAAAACAAAAAGACCTTCAAACAATTTGTTTGCAACTTGTTTTTAGGTTAAACGGGGACTAACAGGATCAAATAGCAAATAACAAAATCATGATGGCAATTGTGTTCTGAATCTGGCGAACTGATGGTACAACCCAGTACTTAAATTAAAACTATTATAAGCAAACAACCTATGATAAGTTCTCTAATCATTTTATTTCAAGCAGTAGATGACCCTACTAACATAAATGCAGTATTGACTAACTCACTCCATTTAAACCCCCATCTCACCGTGAAAACACATTTCCACCCTTAAATCGAATCATTCTACGAGTACACATTAATCCATAGCAAATGCAGATAAAACATCAATAATTGTATCCCCCTCGCAAAGATGAGGCCAGAGATGGCTCCCTCGTCGCGTGCGCCGGCGCAGATGAACGTGATCACATCGATCATTGATCCATAGGGTGGTTGATTAACTGCTAAATGGGATGGTAAAAGGTAAAGTAATGATGTTAGTTAATGGATCAGAAATAAACTCATAATTGGCAGCTTGACTTTTGAAAGCAAAATGGGTTTTTAAATTTTGCTAAATATTTGCTTGGATGTGTTTACCTCTTTAAAAAAGAAAATTATAATTGCTTTTAAGTTACACAAATCCAATATTGGTCAAACTTTCAAAAATGTGTAGTCACGGATTGGTTATCAGACTTTCGGGCTTCCGACTGCCCATTGTCAACTACTGTAGGTACTGGCATATCAATCGGGTGGTGTCTTCAAAGCAGACTTGTTGCGAACATCAGCACTTCAGCATCATTTTCAATATCAGGTTCAGCATTGATCGATGCTGATTACTAATGCTGATGTTCAAGTCGTGTCCTGGCCGCAGAGGGAGACGGGATTATGGAAAATGTTACTAAACTGGTATTTATTAGGGATGGGCCGAATATTCGTTTTATATTCGTTATTCGGCATATTCGGCAGGTTTACCGAATATTCGTATTCGGCCGAATATTCGGCTAAATCACCGAACGTTCGGCAAAGTGGTACTCAAAGTATTTTTACTGTATTGAGCCGTGTATGATTGAGTATGAGTTGAGTGTTAAATGGGTTATGTTTATGAGGTAAGTAATTTACATGTTTTTGTCGGCACTATAGTTTTATTTCCAATAACAACAGATAAAAAGATGGTTATTAAAAACCAAATATAAGTATGTAGCTATTTTGGGATTAAGCTACAGTGAACTCTTTATAATAAAATAATATATGTTATTATAATCAGGTCTATAATGTAAGAAAGAATTGCATGATTAAATTACAACATTTCAGCAGATATGATAATCATATTTCTAGTTTCTACTTAAAGTGGCAAAAATTATTTATTGAAAATAAACAGTTATTGTCTTATAAACTTTAAAGATTAAACGTTAAAAGTATTAAACCAATATAGTTTTCTTTAAGAGAAAGAATTAATTGCATTTTTTATAGGTATTCATTTGAGAGATCAATCAATTACCCCTACACAAACAAAGTTACTCTATTATAAATATTAGTTACATACTAAGACAAATATGAGATCTTTATAAGAGACCAAATCGAATATAATAATGCAGGAACATAACCTTAAGAATTCACATTTTAAGTAACTTTTTATTTAAGTTACATGAAGGTAAATTTTCTTAAAACACCCATCCGCGCGCTTTTCGTAAACGCATTCAGACTTGTATTGTTTACTTTGGGGAATCAATTATGCCGAATATTCGGCCGAATATTCGGTTCGGTAAAAGTTTTACCGAATATTCGGCCGAATGTTCGTATTCGGTGAAATCCATGTTCGGCCCATCTCTAGTATTTATGATTGATTCTATTGTTTATTAAAAGTCATACAATTATTAAAATATAATCTTTTATTTCAATACCAAGGAAAACTGCAACTTTTAGATATAAATTCACAGTGGTTAGTAGGTAAAACTCCATGTTTTAAAAAAAAAAACAGCTTCATTATCCACTGATGTCGATGATAAAATATCAGCATCAGCTGATGTGAAAAATATGTTCATCAGCAACAACCATGCTTCAAAAGCACGGAGAGGTCTCGAGACTCGACCATATAAGGTATGATCACTCATCCAAGATATGACCTCACAGGAAGATTGATAGGTAGTCACTTTGCTAGTGTATCATGGATTGATGACTTTTTCTTATTTTATGCGTGTCACACATAGAGGCGCCACCGACGAAGCAATCGCGGACACGATCTCATTGTCATGATGGACTTCGTGATGCATCCGCGTGATGCACCCGGCACGAGCCATCCGCGTGCTGTCTCACTCAGGCATATCACCTACTACACTATAAAGAAACAACTTGGTAGCTTGTGAAGAACAGTGTGCAGTGCATATGCATCATGTTAAGTAACGAAAGGCGTTCCCAACAATATTATAGCGTTAGTAGATACTAAAAAAAATATTCCCAAGCAAAAGAAAACACAAAAAAAATTATACTTAAAAACAACGCTTACTGTACATGCGCACTTGTCTATCAATGTGGAAAACACGGCAATATCGCATGTGACCTATTATTTTGGTTTTAAACAGGACGTTCGGTTTTTTTTTGGTTCTTTTTATATTTTAATCTATTAATGATGTAGATTAACGGGTATATGGGAACGCCTTATATTATTTTATGTAGGTACTGTTTCTGTATAAATAAAAAGAAAAGTCTTAACTGACTGACTGACTGATTAACTGACTCATCAACGCCTATCCCAAACGCTTGGACCTAGAATGCTGAGCATATAAGTTCCCATTATAATGTAGACAAGGAATAAAGAAGGATTTTTCAAAATTGAACCCCTAAGGGAGTTAAATAGGGGATGAAATTTTGTATGAAAAATCGTCACTTAACGGGTTCAAAATTTCATGCAAGCGAAGCTGCGGGCAAATGCTTGTAATCTTATAAAAAGCCTTTGCACGACTTTACTTGGATACTAGGCCCGATTCTGTTGAGCACCGACAAAACTTAACTGACAATATTGCTATCCTTCGTTTTCAGATAAAACCAGAAAGAGATGGACGAATATTAGAACTGTCAAATAGAATTGAACAAAAATTTTCAAACGACTGAATGTTCTGTTTGAGTTAAGATGATATTTGGGGAAAGTGAATGTTGTGTTCTTCCTTAAGCTTGGCGTCGATTACAGCCGAAACGCGTCGAATCCAGTCGAGTCGCATTTGTTCCGTGCGAGGCAAAACAGTCAGTAATCGCATGTCGTTAAAACAGAAATTCGCGTGACAACCAATGCGCGCGAGTGATGCGACTCGGCGCGTCTCGGCTCGTCGGTGATCGACACAGCGTAAAAGGCGGCGAATTATTGCGATTCTATTCGATTCAACTCGGCGAGCCTAGTGGACGCCAGCCGTTATACCACCTACTAGAAGATAGAAACTGTACACTGTCTTATGTTCTATGCTGATACCTCTAGAATTTGTTAAATTTTAGTTTCGTTGTAGTCATTAAAAAAGATAAGTGTTCAAGCAACTATATGCCGTCGGCCACCAGTGAAAACATGGCTATTGCCAAAAGTAAAATTTTACAGGAGACGGAAAAAAACCGTTTCCTGATTTACTTTTTATTATAAATCAACCATTAACTACTAGTACTAGTCATGTAATCAATATTTGAACACGAATTTTCGAAAGGTGTCAAATACAAATTAAGAGGTTTTCAAGGAAAAATTTGGATTTTTTTCGTTAATTGCGGGGTTATCAGTAGAAAAACAGGTGCATTATTCATAATCAACTTCTTTATTTGCATTCAAATTGAACAGTCTAAAATATGGGTTGCGAGCTTTCTTGGTAAGTATGATATAAAATGTGTTTGACGAAAATTACTATTTACGAGGTTTTCACTGGTCGCCGACGATACGCACACAATAACAATGCCATTTTCCTGTGTAGTGCATTGATATTCGCCGGTTGCCTGTATACATAACTCTTCTGTTGACTGTACCTCAGAGTGCCTTAGATGGCATGTGTGAACGTTTGAGGAAGCCGACTGGGAAGCTGCCACCGCACCATATGCGTGATTTTTCACCAACATTTCTATCATTATACGTTTCCTTAATTATTACACTTAATTATTTTCCTCTGATTATAATCATGCGTGTCACACGTCCACGGCGCCACTGCAACGCGGGTGGGACACGATCATATTGCTCGTGCACTTCGTGATGCACCGGGCACGCGCCATCCTCGTGCCGTCTCGCTCTAGCACGAGATAACATGACCTACTCAGGAATATTAAATGGGTATTGATTGTTTTTTATAAATAGTGTAGGAGGCAGGAGTTTCTATGCAAATGCCATAACTATGCACTGACCGGCCGCGTCTTTTTATTCTGCTATACGAGAATGGGTCATAAAGTGGTGAAAAGGTTAGCCATTCAACAAGGTTGGTAGTGTGGCTCACTGCTCAGAGTGCGCCGGACTTACTTACGTATTGTGCGTGAAGGCTCTTTGTGGTCAATCAGAGTGCACAAACGAGTGCGGGGGCGGGCGCGGGCGCTTGGGTCCTGGCGTCTGCGTTTTCACTGTAGTACCGAACGAGCTATCGTACGACGCTTCGGCGGGTGAATCAAAATGGTTTAGAACCACACGCGCAGTTACCTAATAGACGCTATATCACTGTGAAAGATACGAGCGGATTGAGCCATTAGAAACACCCGCGCCACCGCGCCCGCGCCCGCCTCATGCAGGCGCGCGACTCGCGGGCGCACTGTGAATGCAACTAGCGTCTACATACATTTGATGGGAACACCCAAATATTCCGAAATATTTTATTCCGAATTTGGATATTCCGATGTTCAAAAATCCGAATTTGATAATTCCTTAAAAATAAAATACCGATTATTAAAAAACACGAAAGTTATTTTACCGAATGTCATAAATACGATTTATTTGTTTTCCGACTATCAAAAGTACGAAGAATTAAACATCCGATGTGTTCTTGGCCCGAAAAACAGCATTCCGATTTGCAATTTTCCGAAAACAATAAACATTATGTCAAGCAATAGAGTATTAAACATATCACAGAAAGGTGAACAGTTGGTTAGGTTAGGTTAGAACTGCGACCCCCTACGCACGAGCCGAGCGAGCGAAGCGAGCGTGCCGCGGCAGCGGCCAGCGAGTGCTGGAACCGATTACTTAATAAAAAAGCGCGTAATGGTGAGCAGTTGGTTAGATGCAACTGCGTAATGGTGAGTTTAAAGAAAAAAATATTTAATTGAGAGAAAAATATGTTTCCCACAATTATGTTATTATAAGTAGGAAAAGTGATTCTGTCATTAGTTTCTTTTTCTACCTTCCTATGAATAATTAACTTGCTCCCTTTGGATAAAGTTGAACCATTGTGTGTTAATCTGTTTTGCTATTTAGGTTTACTAGGTGTTTTGAAGGGAGGGCGCTTTTTGGGGCTGTCTTTGATGTATATAATTCTGACGTTCAAAAAGAACTAAGTAATTCTAGTCTATTTTGAATAAATGAGTTTTGAAGTTTGAAGTTTTAATTTCGGACTTTTAATTAATAGGTATTTTAATAATC
Source organism: Amphipyra tragopoginis (assembly GCA_905220435.1). Classification (NCBI taxonomy): domain Eukaryota; kingdom Metazoa; phylum Arthropoda; class Insecta; order Lepidoptera; family Noctuidae; genus Amphipyra; species Amphipyra tragopoginis. The sequence goes on from HG992011.1 coordinate 13,651,315, forward strand.
GGAATTCGTATTTTTGATGTTTCGGATTATTGTTGAATCTGACTTTTTATTGTTAGGTGTATTGAAACTCGGCATTTTGATATTCGTAATTGTAAACGTTAGGCGTTTGGTAATTTAGGATTTATAAAAGTATGTTTTATGATTAATCGGAATTGTCATATTAGGAGTTTTAAACCATTCGGAATTATGAAAATCGGTATTATAAAAATCGGGATTAAGAATATCGGAATTTAGTTTTTCGTATTATTGTAGTGTACCCACATTTGATTTACACGCGCCCGCGCTAGCACCCGCGCCCGCCTCCACTCTGAAATACGGCTTTTAATGCACCCCAAACTCCTAATTCACGTCTAAGGGTCCTTTCCACCAGAGATGTGCTGTACAGCTAAGCTGCGAGAATGTAAAAACTAAGCTACGAAACTATGTGACCGTTTCCACTGATGCTAAGCTATGTAGCGGAGCGAGTAAGATGTGCCATGAAAATGCGCCGCCGCAAGGTAGCTGTGCCAGGAACATGCACAGCTCGAGCCTACTTTCGGTGACAAACGCGCGTCTACTGTAGGTACACTGCTCTGCACATAGCTACACCACTCGCGACCATCCATAGCACGCATCTTATAGCTCGCATCCATAGCACGCATCCACAGCACGCATCCTTCCATATAAAAAACCTAGCTTAGTTGAATCAGTTTCCACCAGTGCTATGCTATATTATTTTTTTTTTTTTATTTGTCGAATCTCTCGCGTTTTACCACTATCTCGCCTGATGGTAAGCGATGATGTGGTCGACGGTGAAACACGCTTGCCTAGAAGTAACCTATTCACTCTTGACTTAAAGACCCCAAGGTTGTAACTATCAGGGAATTCCACTCCTAAGCTGTGCGAACAATGAATGTGTTCGCAAAACGCTTTGTACGTATGGGTGGGATGTCCACCATTGTGGACCAATGAATATGATTGGTGGATATGAAACGCATCCTAGCAATGTTGCATCATAGCACAGAGGAAAGGCACCCTAACACGTGTTAGAGGCTAGCTCACCCTAGGCTGGTCGTCCGGTTCCCAGCAAATACTAGATCTAGATACATTCCTCTCTTAGGGGTCGTAAAAGGCGACTAAGCGATATTGGCAAAAGATACGCCAGAAATTCTGCCAACTTAAAAAGTGCTTTCCTTCTCCAGAATAAAGTAACATTTGCAGTAATCCAGGATACATTCTGCCTTTGCATAGTTTTTATCCTTTTTTCTGACAGATTGCATTCGTAATCGTATGTGCATACAATTAGTGTCTAAAAAAAGATTTTCTCCATCTAGTACCTACCTTTTAAGTCATTTTTTTTTATCTAGTGCAACCAGCATCTTAATTAAGCAACACACTCGTAATCGCAATGGCTTTGACAGGTCAACAATTTCCATAGCAACGTATGTATTAACAATCCAGGTTCTCTACAACTATGTACCACGCAATGAATATTGTTGTATTGTCACAATCAAAGCCGATTACGAGTGTTTTGCGTAATTAAGATGCTGATCTTCAAACTTTCATATTATTCTAGCTACAGTAATATCCTACATATTATATTATAAATGGGATACAACAGGTATCCAGTCGCTGAGAAACCACAGCACCAAATGATTGCTATTAAATTAAAAATCCAAATATTTTGTTCTATTTTCTATGTATATCAAAAATCTGCTTACACATAACCTTACGAAATAAATGATGACGTAAAATAATAAGAGTATGTCCATCTCGACCTCTAAACAGTGCGCGCAGCAATTCATCATAACTTAATTAACACCTCTAATTATCATGTGGCTGTGCAATGTGGAAATCGGACGGTTTAGAAATTGTTTTATGTAACTCTCGTTTTTTCAGATCTGAATAAAATCTCCATGTAAGATCTCATCTGCTTACAATCGAGCTGTTTCAGTTCAAAAACGATTTAATATATTCCAGCAATAAACACACTTCTCTGCTGGACTTAGGCCTCTCCCTAGCTATGCCTTGCAACTCTTAAGTCCCCGTTGCAAAATAACCAATTTCTGTCGTGTGTATTTAAAGGAAAAAAAGAAGAGAATAAAATTATGATAGATGGCAGCATCTACCTATAGATAGACGGACGATACAACAATTTAAATGTATAGGTAGAGGTCACTGAAAGTCATTAAAATAAAAAGTGTTTAACTCTATCTTGGACACAAATTTTTTTTAGTTTTTTCTTCAGCATGTCACTCTCTACTCCTACTACTAATACCTTGTCCTCCGTCTCGTGGTCTTCTTCTCTTCTTTTTAATATTAGCCATCTCTCCAAATACCTGAAAATGCTGTCTACCTGCAACAGCATGTAACATGTCCTCGGCTCAACTCCTCTCCATTTTACGAGCGACCCACTTGCCTAAGATTTGATTCTAATTCTTGTTTACTTAACTATTCTAATATTTCACAACACACCCTTAAATTGGATCGTTACGGTATTAGTACGACATGGTTACAAAAATGTTACGCGTAGTTGATTTTATTGGTTTTTAACACCTATTTAAACAGTGTTGTAATTAATTAAAGTTCCTTAGTAAGCATTTTTTTGTTTAAACATTAGACCACACATGCATTTCACATACTTCCGTAGTGGTTGTACTGTTATTTATTTTGTGCCGTAGTAATAATAAATTCATTTTATTTCAGAACCAGTCCATACGCACACATTATAAAATTAAAAATATTCGATAGTAGGTACATTATTAAATTATTAAGTACATTATATTATCATTGATTCGTTTTAGTCTAAATTTAGGTTTGGATCCGGAGTGTTCAACATGCAGCCTGGACCAGTACCGCATTACTGGGCAATCCAGTTCTAGATCCATCCTCCATGCGAACAGCTGAAGGTAGCGGTTGGAACTGCCTCGTATGCGGCGCATCAGGGACACAACTCTCTTACGAATCATTTCCGCAAAACCTAAGTACGTAGTGCAGTACCTAAGCAAATTGCATCTGTTGAGTCGTCGATTTGTCTTGGTATTTTACTCTGGTTTCTATGTCAATTAAAAAAAGAAAAATCGACTTCAAAAAACTGAAAAGAGTAAAATAATTATATCATAATATAAAACGAACAGTTTCAGAAGTCGGTGCTAACCAAATTGAAGGCACCAGCTCATCAGATCTTCACAAAATTTAAATGATCAATCCCGGGAGGGGAGAATACTCTTTCAAAAAAAAAAGAACCATTGAAATCGGTTCACAATTGGCAACGATAGAATCGTTAAAGAAACATGCAAAAAAAAACACGTCGAATTGAGAACCTTTTCCTTTTTTGGAAGTCTGTCTATTCTTCCGGCAACGTGACGAAAAGTTTAAAATTTGGTACCTACATCAGGAATGCAAATGCGTAGCAGCATCGTATCGTTAGCAAATAGCTACGAACTATGAAATACACGATTATAATATTTAGTAACGTGAAAACTTCGTGAACATACCAATTTTTTTTTTTTATTAATTTTGTCCTCAAGACTTGGTACTTCATTACTTACAGGTCTGTCTGTGGTCAAGACTACATTGTTCTCGCATAACTATCCTAATTCATAGTACTGTATTCACGTAATTTGTTAAATATATCCTTTTCAAAAGAGTAACCATGGAGTTTCTTACCGGCTCTTTTCCATAGGAAACGACTAATTGGAACCGTGCACCTAAATTCGACTTTTCATAAGCGAATGTATTCGTTTATGTGAAATAAAAACAATTGATTTGATTTGATTTGAATGGCAAAAAAACTTTAAAAAAGTAAAAACCGACTTCAAAAAAAAACTAAACGGAGTAAAATAATTATCATTTAATAAAACTACCAGTTTCAGAAGTCGGTGCATTCAATTTGTTTCAGCGTAGAACACCGACTTCTGAAAGTGGTAGTTTTATTAAATGATAATTATTTTACTCCGTTTAGTTTTTTTTTTTGAAGTCGGTTTTTACTTTTTTAAAGTTTTTTTATTTTATACTTTTTAGTGCCACAAATTACAATTACAATAGTGTACAAATTCTCGGACCAGCACTACAACTAGAACGTCGTCTACATACGATTTGTGTATTTTTTTTTTGTTTTTGTTGATTTTTTCAAAAAGTGCTGACTCAATTTCAATAAAATTTATATGGGACTACCTCTGAAGTATGGCCTACTAAACAAAAAAAGAATCATCAAAATCCATTCATAATTGGCGGAGATATCGCGTAACAAACACACAAAAAAAAAGAACATTCAGACGAATTGAGAACCTCCTCCTTTTTGAAGTCGGTTAAAAATAACAATTATATCAAAAAAGTGTTACTAGCTAGAAATGTTTACAAAAGGCAAGCTTCATTTAGCTTCTACTACATGATTTGATATTGATTCATCTTGGAATTCTACTAAACCCATAGGGAAAGAGTCATGATAAATCCATAGACACATTTACGTCGTCTATGATCTAACCATAAAACGTTTAATTTATGTCCAATTGTCCATACACATCACGGACTAGAAAAAAAAGAAGGACTCCGCGCCACGTGTATCGAAAGTGAAGCACTATAAGTATGCCGGACCGTTTGTACAAACATGCCTCACGCACACATTCACATCATAAGGTGCCGACTGGCCGCCATTACGCGGCACCGCGCCGTCATTGTAGGTACTGTTTACGTCAAGTAATAAAATAAAATAATGCCTTCTTGTGTTGTGAAATGATTTAAAAATAATTCTACATCCCAGAAAAAGTGTCAAGGAATAACATTCACAAGTAAGACACTTATTTAACCTGTTGATTTATTGTATTTTTGATATTTTAAAATCATTACTATTGGAACACAAAACCTCAAAAGACATAGCAGTGCTGTCGGAAAATAAATGGGTAATTTTCCCGGGAGATTGGGTAATCCATTTTTTTGTGTTTATGTGAGTTTTTTTGCAAGTATTGAATATGATTATTTTTATAGATTACCTACAGCAAATCAACCATGGAATAATGATTGGATTAAAATAATAAGAGCCTGTAGAGATGAAGAACATTGAATTCCGTCGAAAACGTTTTTCTTGTCACTCATACAAAATAAATACTTAATTTTAAGTTTTAACTAAGTATATGTTTGTAATTTCAATTAAATAATGTAAGCGGACTTCTTATATGGCTTCATTTAAAGAAATGAAACTTTCAAAATATAAAAAAAAAATGGGGAAATTTTCATTTATCTGGTATCCCTCAAATCACGCACACATAGATCGGTACGGTGCTTCACTTTTGATATGCGTGGCGCGGAGTCCTTCTTTTTTTTCTAGTCCGTGATACACATCATATTTTAAATAATTTTACTACCTATAATGATGACTAACTTCATAGTTACGATATATTTAAAATTCGAAACACATACCAGTTTCTATTAGCACAAATAAAGACTAGATCCTATACAACGAACATTGACTTCTATTATTTATTAAACAATAACAAATTGATCAACAAAATAAAAACACTCCTCTCAAAACCAGCACAAAATCTTACGTAACTAAAAATAAGGTTGAAAATCGTTTGGCAAAAGTTTTTGTAACAGCAAAAAGAGGTTGGTAAATGCTGATAAAAAAAAGTTTGAAAACAAAGGCGGTACGAACCTTTTTTGTGGCGATGGCTGGAGATAAGATGTCTGGTGACAAATATGTCTGCCACAGATTTATAGAGCATCTCGTTATGATTGCAAGTGGGTACCTAATCGTAGAGCGGGAGCTGGGTAACTTAAAAAATATTTAACATTCATACTTAAATCACAGTCTACCTATATCTAACTCCTTACAGTCGGTCAACGCATTGTCGCAGAGCAATCGTGCGGGGGGTTGCGGGGTGAAGGGGCGGAGGTTATGTCCTGAGTAGCCATACTGCACTTGGGACATATCCTGCTACATAATTTTGACAGTTCATAGGACCTGTCAAATGTATGGGCGTTGACCCACTGTATGTAGTAAGTTGGTACACTGTGTTTAAATCCTGGGATACCTCGAAGACCACGTTAAACCGTCGGTCCTGGGTGTCACACGAATACCTGTGACAGACGTTAAGGGTAGTCAGACGCACTAAAGTCTGACAACCGCTCTAACCTTAGAATTTCGGCATTGCCCAGTAACTGAGTTGCGAAGATCTGATGGCAGTCGCTCCGTGTAAAATACTGGTATTCAGCTGCATCTGGTTACATTGGAAACTGAAAAGGTTAGGAAGAACAACTTGAATCCTGGGAACCCATAGTTGCAAGGCATATGCCTTTCCAAAAAAGAAGTTACCAGCGATTGGGGTTACTTTGATATCAAGGCGCGACATTTATAGTTACTAAAAATATTGCATTTGGTCATTATATCTCTGTAAATATGGAACCTATGCATTTTAACTTAACTGTATAGGCAACATTGACTTTTCTTATTTTGCCATACGGTATAGAGGTGTCTGCGAAGTTAGATGGCGAAGATAAAAAATACTAAATCACACCCCTGATTATGTACAAAATTCGAGCCCTAATTGGGGCTACTTTGACTCTGAATGATAAAACAGGGATTTTCAAAGTAAAAGCCTCGGTGTCGACACCGAGTGTCGAGTGTGTACATCGCCGTTACACTGAGTTGCGCATTAGCTCGGGTTTCATTTTAGTGTCGCGATTACTTACTAAGTACTTAATAGCGATATAGTAAACTGCTTGGCCTAAGACTTTAATGTTCAGGTGGTTGCTAGCCAGGCGAACCGCATAGATTCTGCTACCAAGCGTGCTGGGTTTTGTTGAATCTTACAACACACGTCTATTCACAGCGTGCGATGAGGAAGTTTTATATTCTAGCCAGTCTCCACACCGGATAAAATTTTAAAACTGAAATTATACCTGTCAGGTCAGACTCCCAGCCTACTACTTAGTATTCTGCGCTCATACGTCACTCAGCTACTGTTTCCACGAAGGCACATCGAATAATGTCGAGATGCATCGACATTTGCATGCTATGGACAGGACCACGTTTCGCGCGTCATCTCGATATGTAGCAGACGTGACACTCGCAAATATTTAGGTAAATCGAGTTTTTTTTTGTTATTCATTCATGTTGGGTCTTTAGTTGAAGAAGAAAGAATGCCGACGGTGAAAGATGGGTCTTGTAGTCAATAAAAAAGGTGGTTTACTGCTTTCCAGAACGTATGAAGGTCGCTGAGTGTTTTACTTCTATCTAAAATCTTTTTAAAGTTAAATGCATGAAAGAAACATGGAATTTGTCAGCATACCTAATTTACAAAAATTAATGGAGTTTTTTTTTTGTTTTACGCGAAATAGTTCGACACATTCGTCAACCCGTAAACGTTTGCTGAGTCCTTTATTGCTCTGAGGCTGAGTCTAATCGACATTTTTACAAAATTAGAACGTGACCTGTGTGAACATAGCCATTCAAGAGCCTCCCCGAGTGACGATACTGAAGTAGTTACGTCCGATTCACCCTGGGCAGTCAGCCCCGCTACCAACCTTGCTAACTGGCTGGCTAATCTTCACACCACGGCATGAGCTATTCAAAGGCGTGTTGACGTGAGAGAAGAAGGCTACGGCTGCTCAAATGGATGGTGATCGTAGAAAGTTGTTATTAGCACCTTCTAGAGGGTGCTGTTGCCCATCTTGTTGACAAAATCCCTCAGTCCCCTTTTAATCAAGGTGTTCACGCTACGAGCTATGAAGGGAAACCGAAGCCGGGGGAACAAGGGACCGCCGGCCAGCGCGCTGCGATCGCCAGCACTCGCCATCTACCACGGTCTGAGATTGACGAAGCAACAAAACCATCTCTATGAATGAATTCGCACTTAATCATTTTAATGTATCTTAGAAAAAACAATATATTATTTCGACTGGAGTTTGGAAATCATTTCATTTTAACTAGTCCCCAAGAGAAGGGAAAAATCGGTGTGGTCTATTGTCTGGCAGTATGAGTCTGTCATGCTCACTTAAAAGTCCTGCTGATGGTGGCGTTGTATATCCGGTCGTTGGGTTCCCTACAATATGGTTGGGCTGAGAGATGCGGATGTACACGTCATGCTCGTGAATGGGTGCTGTGTGTCGGGACTGGTCATCCCTTAACTGCTATGGCAATACTAGAAGGCATATTTTTCTATTTGTTACTCTTACGTGAGTTTATTTCTTACATTAACCGGGTTTATTCTCATTCTATTTCTCAAACTACTTAATAGAATTGTCATGAACTACTAAGTATTTTGAAAAGAGTACCTATTCTTGAACTTTCTTGCCGGCTCTTCTCCATGGTTAACCTACCTTTTGGAACCGGGCACCTAGTTTTAACGTTTTAAAAGTATTTGAAATCTGGTCTATTTGAAATAAAAAACTTTGACTTTGACATATCTTTTACTGGGAACCACAAGCCACAAATTTTACAGATATCTTTGACATATTTAGGTACAACTTACAAGCATACATTCTGCTTACCCCGATCACAAATATATCCTGACACTCAAGTTCGAAACACAACAATTACCTACCCTTTTTGTGATCCAAGATACTGGTAGATTGGTGGAGAGCATTTATCTAAAGGTGTGGACGAACGTTTTAGTCATTATCGCGCAGACGCAGCCGGGAATGTCGCCATTATCGTGCGCACGCGCCAGCTACGCAAGCCCAATGAGCTTATAGAAGGGACAAGAGGGAATAAAGTTATTGGATCTATATTTTTGTAATAATTTAAAAAAAAACGTATTTGCTTCCTCGCTGAAAGTGTTTTTGTTATAGTTTGGCCAACGTAATAGGTCAAATTTGACGTTTGCATATAAGCACAAAATAAAATGCATACAGCTGTTGCACGGCTTTGATTTTGGTGAAAGTCGCCTTTTTATTTATGTAAGCATCGCGCATGTATGTTATAATGAAACTAAACGCTGTGCATTAGAGTAATTATTACTAGTGTTGACATTACTTATAGTATTTTGACAGGTGTCAAAACTGACCTATTAGATTAACACAACTATAATAAATATATTTGAATGTTATTATTTCGTTTATTCATTCTAAACATACATATAAATTATATTTTTAAATACATATCTTAAAAAAAAAAACAACATACATTTAAAAATAGTAGCCCACCGGCATCGGGAACAGGGTCCAAGCTGCCAGCAGTTAGGGCTCCAGAGACGGGAACCTCCTCACTATGCGTGCCGTGTCAAGGAGTACTGCTTTCTGTATCAAGCCCTTGATCCAGCCGCCCAAAAAGAACCTCATGAGGTGTTGTTTTGAATGTTTATTATTACCTCGTTATTAGCCCATGATCCATGGTACGTATTTCTCGTTTTTTTCCGTGTAACTGACATCTGACTAGATTTTCGCTGTATGATGTTAATAGTTAATCATATCTTACACAGATATAATTAACTATTAACATCAAATAAAACTGCTGGTCATTTCCATTAATAAATACTTGTCTTTATAAACTTAGGACGGTTCTATCCGTTTCGTGTCTATGCGCAGGGATGTTGGATTCATCTCTCGAGTATGTGCCGCGCAGACGCGTTATCTCCTCGTTAAACCGGAGGCCACCTGACTTTAGATTATGTCCTCTTAAATTTTAGTACAATCGCTATTAAGACAAAAGGTTTGGGAGTGCCACTCTGCCACTGCTCGATAAAAACAAGTTATGTTAAGATGTATACTACAAAAATCTTAATTTTGCAGACACATGACGATTTAACGGGACGCTGACTCAACTGACCTAAGGATGTCTAAAATTTATGTCTAGGATTTATTCATCAATTGGTTAGCCTGGAATAAAAGTATACCTACAAGTTTAGTTTTAGTATACATTAAACCTGAAACTGTTCAGAATCAATAGGAGAATCGAGTGCATAGTTTTTATACCACTTTAAATCTTGCATTTTTTTCACAACTTTCATTTTCGTTTCAGTAGGTTTCTATGCATAACAGTGGACGGGAATAGAAACCTTGAGGCTTGAGACGGTCCGCTCGGTCAGTTTCCGTGTATTAGACAACCCCTGCATAGCACATCTCACACATTTCACACTCTACTGGAGAACTTAACGCAACATAAACTAAGGTGTAACTTGGAGATTTATTAATAAATAAATATATACTCCGGTAATTGTGATTAAAATCTAGTTGGTTTGTCTCGGTTTTTGTGTATACTAAAAATAAACTTAAAAAAAAAGTAAAAACCGACTTCAAAGAAATACTAAAAGGACTAAAATAATTACCATAATATAAAATTAACGGTTTCAGAAGTCGGTGGCTTCTAGTTGCTTCAGTGTAGAGTTGCACCGACTTCTGAAACTGTTAATTTTATATTATGGTAATTATTTTACTCCTTTTAGTATTTCTTTGAAGTCGGTTTTTACTTCTTTTTTTTTAAAGTTTATTTTTTATTAAATACGTTTTAGTGTCATAATTTTAACCCCCTCCTTCATTAACCCTTCTTTTTGGCTTTGACGTAGTCGGGCATAAAAAGTCCTTTCAAATGATACCTTACACGATATAATGAAAACATTCCAAAGGGGGGGAGGGGGGGACACGCACCCCCTCCTCTTTTCAAGTAGTCAGTTCCCAACACCAAATATAAACAAAGCAATATTAGTAATTTGAGAATTTTGCTTTGATCCGAGGAGGAGTTCCGTTCCATACCTCTGAAGTTCATGGTCTGATCATAACAAAATTTAAATGGGACCAATTGGAAAGTATACCCTTTCGAACAAAAAAAGAATTTTTCAAATCGGTTCATAAATGACGGAGATATGAGGTAACAAACATAAAAATAAAAAATAAAAAAAAAATACAACCGAATTGAGAACCTCCTCCTTTTTGAAGTCGGTTAAAATAGTGTTGTATAAATAATATAATATTAAAATATTGAGAAAAGATGAAACGCATTTCAATTCAGTGTGTACTTATGAATTATATAAAGTGAATCATTTATATTTTTATTGTAACTTAATAGAAAACATAACAATGTACATTTAATTTAATTGGAAATAAAATAAAATGCTTGTTCCACAAATGCTCAAATGGATTTTTTGGTTTAAAATACATACACCATGGGCCCGAGGTACCCGAAAGATTTTAACCTTCGATTCCGATGCCTAATTGGAGACGAAAAGCTAGAACATAGTTTGTTGAATAAAGCTTCATTTTCGAAATATTAATTATTTAAGAAAATTCACATCTCGAAAAATCTCTATGGTAATAAGTCCTAGGAACGCGGCGTTGCGACTTTGGTCATGTCATACCATACCCAGTGGGGTATAAGACAAGTAAGACATACGGCGAGTGCGCCATATGTCTTACTTGTCGGGGAGGGTTGTGAAGTGAGAAGTTTCTTATCCACTCACACGATAATTTATAGGGAAGCAGGTAACCTGCGCCGACCTACCAGCGCTTGCGTCTTTCTAGAATATACAAGGCCAGAACGCATCCATATGAAACTGACCGTGTATACTTTAGAATGTTGTAAATTAAATCTTACATTCTAAACTATACACGAATTTTGCGTACTAATCGCGTATGCTTTAGAATGTTCAGGGTGAAAAAACGGATTCTAAACTATACAGTGTTAGTTACATTTAAGAAATGACTTAACTTTTTGAAGCGGGTTTATTAGGAAACAAGGCTTTAAATACGACTTAACATATTGGATTAAATGGTTATCGATGGAATAAATATAAAACATGGTCTGTTGGAAATTAAATGTACTTATTTATTGGAAATAATTTATCAACGGGGGTTATTTTGATATTGAGAAACATTGAAGGCTAAGTTACGGTTTTTTTGCGCGAAGCTTTTCGGGAACGGTCCTCGTACTGGTCGACCGGCTTGGACTCTATTTCTTGTCTTACATCCTTTAGCTTTAATAGTGCGTCTTGCCACAGATGTAGGCTGCACAAATATTTTACGTGATGATCTTTTTCTAAAATTGTTGTAATTAAATGGGTGACGATCAAAAATTTTTCTTAAAATTTTCATCCATTTGTGTACTAGCTTCGTTAAACGTGTTGATAAAAACAGGACCACCAGATTCAGTACCCGCCGAAGTGCTTGGTTGTTGTTCTGACGACAAGTTGCATTTAAGTTCACTTTTTAGTCCAATTATGATTTTATATCATTTAATAACCCAAGCAAAACAAAAAATCTGATAACCAAAACAATGGCGCGTGCTAACAATGATGCAATATTTAGAAATATATAACAACAAATCTAAGAAAGGAAAGCGATGTGCATAAAACAAAATGGCTAGCTGCAAATAATCCTACTTTAGAATCGAGCATGGTGGCGCGGGCATTCTAAAGTATACACGATTAGTACGCACTGCGTGCTGGATGGTACTAGTGAAGTATATTTTAGAATTGAATGTTTGGAATTCTCAATTCTAAAATATACACGATTATCGGACTACTGATGTATAGTTTAGAACGCTCGACCGTGAAATGTGTTTTCTGAAGTATACACGATTAGTTCGAGCTGCTGCGTACTGGCCTTGTATATTTCTGAAATACGCCCAGCGCTTATCGGTACTGGTCCGTGCAGGTAACCGCTACACAAAGGAGCGGGTAGAAAGAAGCTGGGGCTGGCATTTTTAGACAAAAATACGTCTTGCTCCAAATACAAGTTCGCGCAAATACAGCAACAAATCACGGCTTACCAGCGCTGATCGGCGCAGGTCGGAACTTGTCGCCGAAGTTCGGACCTTGTCGGCGCTGGTTCGCCATACAGTATAGAGATTACCTGCGCCGACTAACTGCGCGGACCAGCACCAACAAGCGCGGGCAGATCAGCGCCGGCAACCCGCTTTCTACGTGTATACGCACTTGCGTATGAACTACGCTTTATCATTGTCAAATGGTGTGTCTACACGAGTGCGCTTTCATGTTCATCTTGCGCTTTCGTCTGACGCATGCCTGAAGTGCCATAGCGCATGCAATAGCGCATGCCTTAATACTAGTTCGAGTCTTATGGCAATCAATATTGCATGCGCTTGACGTAAGAGGAATTGAAAGTTGAAAGCGCAAGATGAACAATAATGAACTTTCTTGTGCGCACGGGTGTAGACATACCAAAAGATACACGAGTTTTAATTTTTAACTAATAACGGACCGTAATTTGCATATAGGAACTGGCTTTTATAAAACTATCAATAGACATTTAAATGCAGCACCAGCTATTGTGAACAGGAGTCATTACACCTTGCATTACCATATTGATATAAAAATAAATAGACTACTAGGTTACGAAACTACTACTAGGTTAAAAATAATATCCAGTACTCATGGAACAAAGCAGTAATCTATATATTTTTATTTATTACCTAAGGAAAATCGAGACTGTCTTCAATAAACATTTGAAATCTAGTTCAAGCTGAGTTAAAGCTGTTTAAGATTTTATGGAAGGCAATATCTAAGTCTTTTCAAGGAATTTTCAAGTTACAGTATCAGAAAACACGAAAATATTGAACTAGATTTTCGAACGGAACGGCATTTAAATATCGTGTTATTTCCGTATCCGCTTCGGTTATCGTATTCTAGCCTTATTCCATTGTTTAACTAAAACTAATTCCAAAAAGCGATAAAAAACTGGCCAAGTGTGAGTCAGGCTCGCGCACGAAGTGTACCATATATCTATAAAAACGGCAAAAAAATCACGTTTGTTGTATGGGAGGCCCCTTAAATATTTATTCTATTCAGTTTTTTAGTATTTGTTGTTACAGCGGCAACAGAAATACATCATCTGTGAAAATTTCAACTGTCTAACTGTCACGGTTCATGAGATACAGCTTGGTGACACAGGGACAGACGGACAGCGGAGTCTTAGTAATGGGGTCACATTTTACCTTTTGGGTACGGAACCCTAAAAATCAGTACTACGTCTATGTATTCTCAATTGTGTTTGTGTTTTATGTGTTCTTAAGAATAATTGCCTGTAGATGGAGGTCTCTTAATAAAACTGGAAGGGAATATGAAGGTAACCAAAGAAAAAGTAGTTATTTTTTTCTATTTGACTGCTTGTAGATGGTCCTTGCGGACCGTTTCAACGTAAGCGGTCAGTTATTGGCGAGTCCTGAAGGGTATCTAGCCAATGGGGGTAAGTAAAATACTTAACCTAGATAACTACTTATACTACACTAACATCATGACTACTACAGGTCTAGCGCATAACTGAGTCAGTACCGGAGGTAGCTGCGCGGTGCGGGTGGTGTGTGGTGACGCGACGCGAGATCTCACTGATTCGTCAACTTGTGACAACTGTCACCCCTCCCGCATCGCACAGCTACCTCAGGCACTGACTCAGTTATGCGCTAGACCTGTAGCCTGTAGCAAGAACAGCATGAAGGGCGACTCCGAGTGGGACTCGGACCTCGGCTTAGGGCGTTGCTGGGGGTTGGGAGGGAGACAGCTTTATGAGGGTTGAATTTTCGATGTGAGAAAAAGTAGGTGTTGCCGCATTTTAATATAATCCTCTCGCCTTGACGCCCGTATAGCTATGATCTTGCAGGCAGAAACGATGAACCCAAAACTTCTTTAATTCTTCCAAATAAGAGCAAGTTTAGCTATCTTATTTTATGCGTACTAAACAAGTACCAAAGTGCATTAGACTCTTGTGATTATTCAATAAGGTAGTTGACCTGCACTGAGTAATTGTAATAATTTAACCAACACAATTGTTATGGGACAATGGACACCATAATGACATAGCTTTCTACGGATTTTGGACTAACAATATGGTGACTGCCAAAATGTGAGACGACCTTTCTTTGAACCCAAATTTTGACACCTAATACTGCCAAGTATGTATCACCTTTGAGAATAAGCTTGCCCCGAGAATTTTGCCGTATGACATCATTCATCAAGGTACATCGTCAAGGTATTGATCTGTATCCGTACCATATTTAAGTAGGTCACTATATCACCGATATTGAACACGAATCAATAAAAAAAACATTTTAATGTAAAATATTTGTAAACAAACAAATTCCCCTCGTGTGTGACACAAAAAAGACGAATGCAAATCCACCAAAAAAAATTACAGAATTCGACGAGACGAACCTGCCGCTGGTGACTTAAGGTCATGGCAAACGATACCGGCACCGCTCCAACCCAGCAATTAAGTTGTCATTCAAATTAGAACATTAAATCGTGTGTCGTATAATATATTTCATAATGTCAATATGAAAAAGCCAACGGCGGCGGGCAGTCAGCGCGCTTGCCGCTACCATACAACTCGACTCGCAGAAAGCGCGCTGCAAGCAAGCGGACCGCGTGCTTACAGCGCGCCGACTCCGAGCCGCCAGCTAATGCAAGTCCTAAACGTGCCTTATAACAATTGTGTTCGCGGTGACAGCAAGCTTGCACCTCGCGGCCGGCACGCGGACTGCGAGCTTGCACCTCGTAGTTAGCGCGCTGGCGGCTAGCCGTAGCCTAAATTCGAGGCGACGCCGTGCTGCAGCTGTGCAGTTGCTGTGCCGGTCTACTGTGCCATAACCTTTATTCTCGAAGTCATATGGGGCACTTCAGGATTTATTCTCAAACCCTCGTTACGGAATTCGACGAGACGAACGTGCCGCTGGTGATTTATTCTCGAAGTCATATCGTCGTTGCAAATTTAGAATCTCCTATGTGTAAAAAGTATCTTTCCCAGAAAAACGAACGTTTTGATGAACAAAATAATGTAATGGACACTAAGGATATTTTTTTAAATGAGATGTACTTCTGTGAATTATGAAGATATTCACATGGGAGTTTTTTTAAACGCTAACGCTATAAAACCGCTATTCGAATTTCTGAAAAACTCATTTTCTACAAAAATGTCACATAGGAAATTTTAAATTTGCAACGACGATATGGGGCACTTCGGGATTTATTCTCAAACCCTCGCTAATGTTTCTGAGTGAAGTTTATTAAATAACCGTAGAATTGGATATGTATTTTTAGATGATCAAGCACATTTTTAAACATTTGCTCTAGAAATACGGCACAGTACAGATCAACACCTTGTATAGGCAGTATAGGTCGATCTAGAAGTACTTACAGAAAACCGTAATTAGTCGCGTATCTAGCGCTAGTCCTAAAATCTACGTGGTAAAAGAGATTCCCTAGAATTTTATCTTTATTGCGATTTATACTGTAGTACCTGTAGGTAAAAGTTTAGGCGTGGAAAACGGGCTTATATTATTATTATGATGGTTATAAGGTTGTTTTAGAAATAATGGTAGTAAGCACGGTAGCGGCTCAATTCAGTTCGATCTCTACAGGGTGTTAACGAATTCGTGTAATTCCATAAAACCACATGATCTACTACTGGTGTAGACAGGCCCCGCGCGGGATTTAGCTTGATTAAAAATAAAAATAAAAAAATCTTTTTTTTTCATGCGGCTTTGTTACCGATCGTATCTAAACCATCTAATAAGGATTCAGTAAAAAAAAAAAGTTTTTTTTTTTTGCAAAAAAATAATTTTATTTGTGTGAACATTTCGATGCCACGCATAAATTAAAGAAAGTACGGCGACACGGCTGGCAGGAACGACTAACGCGATATCGCTCTTTGCAGTCAGATAACTCAAGGCTCTAAAAAGACTCAGAAATTGAAAACCAAAAATTTTTTTTTTAATTTTTTTTTTGTTCGATTTCGAAAATTCCCATTTAGGGTTAATCTGTGTCACCAGTAGATCACGCGGTTTGAAGGAATTACACGATTTCGTTAACACCCTGTATAACAAGCAAAATGTATTGAATTTAGATTTTTGTCTTTAGAAGTTCAGCTTGATAAGCGCGAGATAACTAATAGAATTATCTATGTAAATAAAAAGAAAAGTCTTGACTGACCGATTCAAAGTCAAAGTTTTTTATTTCAAGTAGATCAAATTACAGGCGCTTTTAAAACGTCAAAACTAGGTGCACGGTTCCAAAAGGTAGGTCTCATGGACAAGAACCGGCAAGAAACTCCATAACCGGCAAGAAACTCCATTGATATCCCTGAAAATCCCAGCCCAAACCCTTGGACCTAGAAAGCTGAAATTTTGCTCAGAGGTTCCCTTTATAATGTAGACAAGGAATATGATTTTTTGAAGTTCAACCCCTAAGGGAGTTAAATAGGGGATGAAAGTTTGTATGGAAAATCGTCACTGCGGGCAAAAGCTAGTAATCGATAATTGCCTGGCTAATGAATGACACAGTTTCTGTGACTGCGATTTGCCGTAAGCACTCTGAAAAAACCTTGGAGATCATTTATTTATTTATCAGGGGGCAGGGGAGTGTCCTCGAAAACGTCGAGCAGGCACGGACGTACACCCTTTTCTCGTAGCAACTCAAGGCACCTTTAAGCCCCCCATATCTTCGTAACAGATGAGAGTGAAAGCTTGAAAATTTATTTACTTTAATGAACTTTTTAATTTTATAACCAAATCTGTACCACGGTAAACAAAAAGTCTAGTAAATTCGGATGCTGATTGATTGTCAAGTCCGAAAAAATTTATGTATATAAAAATGAATCCCTATTTCCCTTGGTCACGATCACGCGTGAGCAGCTAGACCGATTTCGATATTTTTTTTTTGTTGTGTTCGTAATTGTCAGGATAAGATTCTTATGGAAGAAAAAATTTATATTTATAAAAAAAAAACGAAATTATCTCAGTATGTCCATATTCTTCATTTGTTTACCGCATGCATGAAAATGTTTTTAAACTTTTTGTTACTATTTTGATTCTGAAGGTAGGTAGTAGGTAAATTGTAGGTAGGAAAAAGTGCATTGCAATGCATGCCGGGTACAGCTAGTATGTTCATAAATGAAATGCCAGACTTGGCTCTACATTAGATCTTAAAACTTTTACGGCAAAAGAGTCGTTAGACTTTTTTACGTGAATGTTTTTGATGAGATTTTTATTTTACTTTAATTAAAACGATCTAGGACCAATTACAATGATTAAAGATAAAGACATACAGTACAATTGACTGAAGAAGATAAAATTTTAATAGTAATGGAGTAGCAATACATTTGCGACATATTTTTTGGGGCTCCAACATCACGACCAATGTATTCATCTCTTAGAATGTTCTCATAGCCACAGTACACAGTATACCTAACAATCTTACTAACAATAGAATGATAGAGCCTGTTGTCCGTAGTTTCTGTGACATACTGAGCTTACGTAAAAGCGTAGTTTACTGTGCGATTGTGTTGTTTTCCAGTGGAGTCGACACAGTGCTTCAATGAAAACAATTTTATCGTAAAGCACTTGTCCCACCGCGAACGATGAGCGAGCAGCAAGTAGAGCTAGAAACTAGAAACGAGTTGGCAAGCAGCGAGAAGCGAGTGTGTAGTTCCGATAGTTTTGTCGCTGGGCTATAAGCGAGTGTGCGAGTGCGACGGGCGATTACTCGCACCACTCGCAAATGACCGCTGGTAGTCTCCCGGTGTGAGTTCTGACCGCCAAGCGAGCATCGCTGAGCAAGCACCGCTGAGCGAGTATTATCTTTGATACCTCTTGTCGCTCAGCGACAAACTAGTAGAGCGAGTCCTCGCCGGTAGTGTAGGTATACAGTCAGCGATGAACTATTAAGATATGCATCTCTTTTGTTTACAATGAATGTATGTCTTTTGTACGTTTCTTGAGCGAGAAAATAGCCGATAGTTAGTCGCTTCCTCGCCGGCGGTGGGACAACTGCCTAATATTGCCAATCACCATGTATGGTAATCAAAGAAGATGTGTTGTGGTGTGTCTTTAGCGCACGAGCGGGTGTTGCTCGCCACCTTCTTGACGAAATGCCCTAGTCCCTTTGTCCTGGCCTATTTTTGGAGAAAACCGTATCGCTTAGAACATGGTTTCCCAAACGGTGGGGCGCGCTCCGCCTAGGGGGGCATGAAGTGACCCGAAGGGGGGCGCGGCGTCTCCGAGAAAATGGTAAAAGTAAATAGAGGACAAAGAAACAGACCCCACGTTGAAAATGATCTCTGTTGTGTAGGTACAGACTTCCATAAAGCCAAGGATTAATCGATAGGCCAACAAAATGCTATAGTGCAATTGGACGTAATTATACGAAAAGTATCCAATCCACAAAATGGTCAAAAATGAGTTAAGTGCACCAAACTGATGCTGAATATCAATACTATCGGCTAGAAAAAAAAGATCCAAGCAAAAACAACTGTGTATCACTTTTTATCAACCTCAGAACCAACCCACATGTATGGCACGTCAAACATCTTCCAAACTGCAAACGTCAATATTTCTAAAGTGACTTGTGTGAATTAGATCCTTTTCGTGTAACTACGTCCAATTTTGGATACGTAGCTCAATGAAGATTTGCCTTAAAAGTCAAGGGGGGCGCAGGTTATTAACAAGAAAATTGGGGGGCGTGGCCGATTAAAGGTTGGGAACCCCTGGCTTAGAGTCTCGTCTGAAGCACTGGACTACAACTATTGCAATTCGCCAAGTGGTTGAGTGTTTGAATATGTCAGTGTTATTACTATTCAAAATGATGACACAGAGATCTTACGCAAATCATTTTACCGTTAGCTAGTGAACCTTTCCTTTGGCGTCGACACGCGGTTAACGAGGCGTTTGTTTGCTAATTTATTGAAATACATATTGTATGTCGTATTGTGACGTTCATATTTAATGGAGGCGTGAATAATGCTGCTAATTTTAACTCGATTTTAATAATTTGGCCAAAAGAGATTTATAATGTAAAATGAATGGGATTTTACCAACTTTGTTTCTATTAACAGTGCATTTTTGTAGTGGAGATAGAAGATGATAGTGTACCAGTAATTGAAGACGTTGAAAATGAGCAAAGTAATCTAGATTGAGTCGAAAGGTGGAATCGAGCAAAACCCATAATGAGTTTAATTATCCTAACTCAGCCAGAGGGGGGGGGGGGGGGGGGGCTCTTGGCTAATTAAAAACCGCGCGGATCATAACATCCAGATCCGTGATCCGTGGTCAGTCCGTGGATAGATGGCCATTCGGTACGGGTACTTAGAAGCCTGACAACCGGTCTAACCTTAGGATATGGGCATTGCGCAGTACCTAACTGTTTGATGGCAGTCGAAAGGTACAACTGAGCAACAACCAAAATAAGTCACATAGCCTAATTCAGGCAAACGAAATATAATATTCGTGTCTCAATAAACCAATGCATGCAGGGGGGTGCATGGAAAGGGCTTGCATGTGTGACGATACTTCAGTACGTCCGGCGCACGCTGGGTAGTCAGCCCCGCCACCAATGTTGCTGACTGGCTAATCTTTTCACCACGGTATGAGCTATTGTCATATAGATCGTGTCGACACGAGAGAAGAAGAATAAACCAATATGGGAATTCTTATTTATAGTTTACTAGCTTTTGCCCGCGATTTTGCTCGCGATAATTCAAAAAATCCCTTAACACACTACTAAAGTTTATTTAATAATATAATTCGAAAGACACGTGGCGCCATCTATTATCGTTATTGTGGTTTTCCTCGGGAATAGTAGTTTTTTTCGGAATGAAAAGGACCCTATGTCCGTTTCTGTACACCTGACAACGTATATGCAAAATTTCAGGATGATCGGTTCAGTGGTTTAGGCGTGAAAAGGTAACAAACAAACAAACTTACTTTCGCATTAATGCGATGCATTTCGCATGGATAATATTAGTTAGGATTTTACGAGCACTAATATGTGTCGGCGTCAATGGAAAAAACACAAGTAACTACAGTGATATCTGCGTGACGTGTAATCCTAAAGAATGGCGCAGATAATAGAATTAGTGGACGAGACTTATCCCACGCGTATGTCTCATGCCAATTGTATGCTGTGTCTTATTCAACGAGGTGCAGGATAATGTAGGGTTTTGTAAAGCAACTGCTGTTTATGATTTCTTTTTAAATTGGTGGAACGGACGATGGAGGAGGATTCTGACCAGGGGGACCCCCTAAGCTAGATGTCGTCGGCGTTTTCTATCTGACTACCTCTGAGAAGAAAGACCGAAACAAACTCAGGGTCAAAGTCTCTTTTAAAGTCCAGACATATTTTCTGTAGCAAAAAATTGTGCGAGTACAATGCAGAGCAACGCCTAGCCTGGGGGCCTACTCCCTAAGTCCGTCAACGAAGTTACTCTCCCGTCCGAAAGTAGCCCTAAACGTAGGAGTGAACAAAACGAGTGTCAAGTTCAACTTTTCGGACGGGCAAAAACACATCGGTAGTAAGGACAACTGTCAAATCGTGTTGACATTAATTCTTAGTTCGGGCCCCGAAATAATCGTATGTCCGTAGGTGATAGGGAGTAGGAAACGCTCGTAACTAAGGCCGAAACCACGGACTACGTGCTTAGGGTACTTAGACCCCCAGGGACGAATTTAGGGGCAGCAACAAGGGCTCTAGACCCGGGGCCTCCACAATATCGTCGCCCAGGAGTGAAAACCTCGGTAGTGCAATTTGGTCAATTTTATTTTATCACAACGTCTATGTGCTATCATTTATAAGAGCGCCGCTCTATGTGAAATTGGTTTGTAGGCACTGAAACTAGCCTTGATTGGGTATATCAAATTGGTATTAAAATTAATTAACTAGCTTTTGCCCGCGACTTATTCCGCGTGAAAGCCCACAGGAACCGTGCAATAACTTTTCACTCCCGGGCGACGATATGTGTTTTTTTTAGATAAGAATAAAGTGAGCAGTACCTACTCCGCCAGGCATGAGCCCCGCCTGGTTGCAGGATCCTCACCTTTCGTTGGAGGAACACCATACCGCGTTCCTCCACATTTACTTTCTTATTTAATCTAAGACGCCACTGACATACGGTGAAGGAAAATATTGTGAGGAAACCTGGACTTTAATGGCCTCAAATAGCCAACTCGCAGTGAGCAAACGTGGCGATCGATCCTCGTTCCTTGTCTATGTGAAAAGAGGCAGTGGAACAGTTACAGGCTAATATTTTAAAAAAAAACAACTTTTAACAAAGAGATAAAACTTCACATTTACGAGCTAGTTTTTAATTAAGAGGCTTTTTGAAAACATTTCAACGGGCCTCAGGTTCTTGGTTGCCCTAGGGCCTCCATGCCTTTAAATCCAACACTGGCTGTGACGCAAGACGTGTTTTTCTCTGCAACCGAGCAAAATCAAAATTAGGAGCCGACGAACAAAGCAATTATTTATTATATTGTCACCCTTAGCGCTAACTGTCGTATCTAGCAATTGATAATTTTTCAGTAGTTACGTTAGCTGTGGCTTTATTAATGAATTAATAACTTTTTTATATTGCACTTGGCTTACTCTTGGCTTGGTACTAACCAAGCCAAGAGTAAGTAACTACTAAGTTGCCCTAAAGCTACGTCCACATTTGGCTGACGTGTATCATGATCGCTGGTTAAGGTACGTCCACATTTGTATGTGTGTTTGTCCTAACCAGTGATCATGATACACGTCGGTGCCACTCGACGGAGATACGATACGCCAAAATGCTACAAATGTGGACGTAGCTTTAGGTATCTATTTATTTATTTCTATTCATTTGAAGCAGATACGTCACTCTGAGAATTTCTCTGAAAAATTATCAATTGCTAGTTACGACAGTTAGGTGTGACGATATATTCTAATTACATAAAATAAACTTTTACAGAAGGAGCAAAAAACTAAATGACATTCACTCGGAAGCGATGAATCTGGGTCACCAACATAAATCTTAATATCACGGAAACTAAGAATGATAGCGTATTCAAATAAACAGTAGTTTATAGATTATTTAAGAAGTTTTATTAATTTTATTTGAGCGGTAACTCGGATTGGGATTTAACAAATAAAAACTGTTGCTCTCGAGTGTACTTACAAATTCTATTGTTTTTATTTAAATAACGAACTTCTGACTCGATTTTATTACAAATGGCCATTTGATTGAAAACGAGTACAGAATCGTTTCTCAAATAGTAGGCCAGCAGCGTGCCTAAATCGTTTATATTCAAAATATAATAGAATTACTTAGTTCTTTTTTAATGTTAATTTTACATAAGTCAGTCCCCAGAAGCGCCCAACCTTCAATATTCTTCCAAGTGCTTCCATAAAAGGTTCCCCATTTTTAATCAGCCCTATAAGGTAAAGCATAGAAGCTGCTGTTTCATTAAAAAAAAACTACCACGTACGTACCACTAAATTGAACGCTCGGTCATATTATGCTGAGCGATGGCCGATTTGCTCGAATGTGACGCATATTTGCCATATTTTATTTTTGTTTTATTTTTTGATATTTTTTGGTGATTATGTGCGTCATCATAAGGCGAAAATAAATCTGTTTTCTTTCTTTCTCTTTCATTTTTTTTCCAATGATCACCACGCTTGATAGATGCACTAGTGATCACTGTGCGTTGTTAACAGTAGACTGAAAGATACTGCTGCCTACCCTCTTGACATATTCCCTTAGTCGCCTATTACAACACCCTTGTGTAGACAGCCAGACAGCGATGGTTGATTACGAGACGACAATTTAAAAGAAATGCCTCCTTTTCTGTGCAAGTACCTAACCTACGAAACCCGAAACAAAATGTTTTTATAAAACCACTCCACAAACTACATAACGTCCCAATTTTTCCTGAAGCAGAAAACTCAACAAATATTCAATATGTCAAACATTTCCGAAAAATGATACGGTGTCCACAATTCGGGGAAGTGGAAGCCGCATTTATCCAGTTTTCGAGTCGGACATAAAAAGAGCAGGCGCTCTGACTCCCCACAGGCGCCGGGGGAGAGCGCTGAATCGATATGCAAGTAAAATGTACACCTGTAGTCACCACGCGTTCCGAGTTTTCAGAGAATTTTGCGACTATGAAGTTTTTTATTTTTCCTGTAATTGCATAATTTTATTATTCTAAAAAATATTAGGATTTCCGTTGTATAGAGTCAATTAATTTATTCACTTGACAGACATATCTCTGTTGCTGGGGAGTTTGTTGCGCCGTTTCTTTTCACAGCAAAAACACTAGGAAGCGGTGAAGGGAGGGCTTTTTTGTGAGATGTCTATAATATTGTAAACCTGACGTTCAAAAAGAACTAAGTACTTAATTCTAGTCTATTTTGAATAAATGAGTTTTGAGTTGAGTTGAGATGAATTGATTGGCGTTTTGATGGGTTAAATGATGTGTTTTTTGTATATTTATGATTTCAGTGCATGTACGGTCGGAGCCATAAGTGCAGCCCCACCTGGGCGACATTAGCTTGCGCGTTTGAGATGTAAGCAACGTGTAAGCGTATAAAGAAAGCCGAGCCGAGCAAGTTGCCGCATACGATTATTTCGTTAAACTGAGACTGCACTAATGAACCCGACTTTACGGTTTATGTAATACATTTTTTTTTTTGCTAATTTCTTTATCAAAGGACATCATTCATTTGGGGCTAAATTTGAAAGTCGGCCTAACAAAAATAATGTTATATTCCGGTAGAATATGTTTTATTAATACAGGACCAAAGCTGTCGGATCATTCTCCGCCAAGTTACATTAGTTCATTTTCCGACTTTCAGATTTAGCTCAAAATGCATAGAGCTTGAATGATCTCCATCAAGTTTTTTTTAAGTTGACTATTTTTTGTTTTAATTCCTATCACCTGGGTGGTTTTGTTACAATAACCTTAGTTTTTTTCTTATATTCTTGTCGTAATTTTTGTTAGGTTTATAATTTTCAAATCATACAAGAAATAGTACTTTCCTAAAATATTCTATAACTTAGAAATTCATATACCTATTATACAGCGTGTACCCATTTTTTTATCTTTTACTAGCGACCCGCCCCGGCTTCGCACGGGTGCAATGTATCATACATCTAAACCTTGCTCTTGAATCACTCTATCTATTAAAAAAAATCGCATCAAAATCCGTTGCGTAGTTTTAAAGATCTAATCATACATAGGGACAGACAGCGGGAAGCGACTTTGTTTTATACTATTTATGTAGTGATTATTAACAAAATCAGTATAAAAAACTAAATTTTTGACCCCTTCACCCTTTCTATCCGGGTCCACCTCCATACCGCATGGTCACCGCACACACACCCTTCGTCAGGTGACTCACAGTCGCTATCTGTTTGCGCGTGTGTGTGTGTTCGCCTGTGTGCGTGCGAGACACGTTGGCGTCTGTCATTGTACGAGGCTCGATTAGAGTTGGCGGCGGAGGCAGTTATTACAGTTTTTAATTGGAATACAGGTAAATATTATTTGTAGATCGATTGGAAGCTATTTTAGTCACAAGTGCTTCTGCGGGTGACGTTTAGTGTTTAATCTTTAATATTGACTCTCTACCTTCGTTACCGTATAGAAAAGTTAGTAAAATGTATGCGATTAACTTTTCGACGGTTTAGCAGCCATGAACAGAAACAAAAAATTCGGGGGCTGATCATATCTGTCTGTTAGAAGAATGATGATACTTAAGTACGTCCGGCACATCTTCTGCAGTAAGCCCCTCTGCCAATCTTGCTTACCGGCAATTTTTTTAATCACGTCATGAGTAATTCTCGACACGAGAGAAGTAGTTAGAACAATTCTGAGTAAAAGCTTCACATTCAAATAATGATTAGACCAGATTCGCTCGACCTCTATCACATGAATTCTAAAACCGATATTCATTAGCGGTAGGTGTGCAAAGGAACACTTTTTCTCAAGTCTTTGGGGATTAGGCTTAGGTTAAGGAACGTTTAGATTTTGTTATCCTACTAATATCATACTCAAATGTGAAAGTTTGTGAAAGTGGATGGATGAATGTTTGTCACTCAATCTCAATCACGCATAAACGGCTAAACGGATTTGGATGCAATTTGACACACAGATAGACCATATCCTGGATTAACACATACGATACCTTTCATCTGGGTACATTAAGTAGTTCCCCTAGGACGCGAGTGGAACCGCGAACAACAACTAGTAATTTAAAATTTATTATGTTTAATGGGCAATATTTTCATACCAATACTAGACACGCCTACTACCCATCGACAGTTAGGTGTTGTTTTTAATATTTCACTGCGCGGACTAGAGACACGCGCGTCTCGGGGGAGCATACACAATCATACACCACCAAACACAACATACACGGCCATACACAACACATAGGCACTAACAAGATAAACTTTGCATACGTATTGTGTAGACACACCTTTATTTAGCAGAGATATATGTGTTAGGGTGCATTTTAGGGTTTATGTTGAGATATTATCATTGAGCGTTTTTATCTTTGAGGGTAAATAGAACACAGCGGGATCAATGTTGAGCGCGCCTGCGCTGAACAACCTCCACATTTCCCCTTTGACCGTTATTGTAGAGGTCATTGGAAAGCTCAACAGTGGGGGTTTACGGGATGAATTGATGATGATGATGACTATACCTACACCATATTTTTGTGTGGTCAAGGCTGATTACTAGTTAACAAACGATTGGTCTATAGCTTTTGGGACTAATATGTTTATGATATTTAGGGTTTCTGCTCGAGAATTCTCGAGTCGAGAAATGTCGAGAAATCATGCCAACTTCGAGACGAGAAAAAATACCTCGAGAATTCGAGAACTCGAGAAATCAAAGATTTTCTTTTATTACTGTAAAATTGGCTTAAAAGTTACGTAATCTTTTCATTCTGGCTTCTGATCGTTCTCCTTACGAGGCACGAGTAAGCGAGGCAAGCGAAGAGACACTTATTATACCTGCAACTCCAAGTACTCTTATTATAATGTGACATAAAATGTCAATTAAAAATTAAATGTAAGATAAACTCCGTTCATCTATTGTTGGGTTTCTGAATACAAAATCGACGACTAGATAACTATCCAAACAATAAGTGGGTTTGTAAATTGACCACTAGATGGGGTCTCTTTTTAAAGCCCATGTAAATATACTTTTCTCGCCTTTAAACTTTACATCTTTTTGCAGTTAGGCCCCAAGTTTAAATGAAAATCTCCTCTGGTACCTATAGGTACCAGAGGAGATTTTCATTTAAACTTGGTAATGATTATGTAATGATTCATTTTAAAATCATTGCATATATGCAATATATGCAATGATTTTAAAATGAATCATTGTCATAGCAACAACACAATAAAACTATTAAAACAAAATAAGTAGGATTTTAAAGTTTTATTGTAATTTAAAAATATTATAATATTGGGCGGTAAAGTTTATTTATATCTGAAAAAAAAAATAGGCTAACGTACCTATTTGAAGTATAAATGAATGAGTTCTCGGGCAGGATTGGTTATTTCACAAAGGTATATATCAAAGTGCAGTTGTTAAAATGATATCTCATGTTAAACTCTTCATCCGTGAACATTTCTGATGGATTTCTTCGATGCCTTTTTATTGGTACTGATTTATTTGAAATAGCCTCCAGCACTTCCAAATCAGATTCCGATGAACTACTCGAGTCCATTTCGCTGGGAGTCCAAAACTCACTATCAAAAATAAAATACTAATAATAAAACTCCAAATACACTGTCTTGTTGTATTATGATATAAAACTAAAAAAAAAGTTCTGGAACCGATTAACGCCCCAAATTGTTCAGTCAAGTTAACTGAAGTTTGAACTAAGTAAGATCATCTTCTGACTGGGGTGTCCAGAAACGCAATGTGTCAGTTTATCGAACCAATAGCGGTGGAATAGATAAACTACGGTTAGGAGTACCTCAGAAACTGAAAAAATAAGTTATCTGAAGTTTGAAATAGGATTATCTTCTGACTGGGGTGTCCAGAAACGCAGTGAGTCAGTTTATCGAAATAATAGCGCTATCGAACAGATAAACTACGTTCAAGAGTACCCCAGAAAACGAGCGTATGCGGATTTTTTTAGGTTTTTAAAAATTTCTCGAATGTCCCGAGAAACCCGAGAAATCGGGCTCGAGAATTCTCGAGACCCGAGAAAAAAAATATGCCGAGAAAACAGAAACCCTAATGATATTGTTTGTAAATAGACCAAGGTCCTTTCCCTCAGGGCTATAGAGGCGAATAAGAATTGGTATACAGGATGGTAATTTGAGATGGGGCATGAAGGGCAGCTACCTCAACCATTATAGCTACAAGAAAACGTCCTTAGAAGACCACCCCTAACTTTTGAGGTGATTTTAATCGGCATTCACAGATTTTGAAAAAAAAGTACAGTCAGCGATAAAAAGGACTGTTTTCACAAAACTTTTTTATGATGCCAATCGATCCCATTGCCCATAAGGATCAATAGACTCTTGCGGACCAACTGAGGTTTGAGTAACTACTAGAAACGTCAGAAATAAAAAAAAACTATTTGAGATGGGTTAGTTATAAGGGCAGCTACCTTAATCGTTATCGCTACAGGAAAATTTGATAAGAGCGCGGCCATATTTTTTGTCATTATTTCAAAATGCATAAAAAGATATTGAAAAAAAAAATATATTGGCACAGTCAGCAAAAAAATAGTATGTCCGCACAAAACTTTTTTTGATGCCATTCGATCTTATTTCCCATAGGGATCAAAATACACTGCTGGACCTACTGAGGTTAGAGTACTAGAAACGTCAGAAATCACAAAAACAACATTTTGTAAAAAGTGACTTTTAAGTTTAACCGCAACAGTACTACCTATTTTCAATATTGACTGCAACATGCAAGCAATGTCGCCGCTGCAATTTCATAATGTACCTACCTATAAAATATTTTGTAAGTTTCTTATGTATACGTATGTATATTACAATTGACGTAAAGGACAAAAACTTTCGTGGCCCATAAGGTGCTCCCACGCTGGTGTTCACAAAAGTTGGAAACAGTTTCAAACAGTTTTATTTTGTTTCGTAGCATAAGGTTACGAAATATTCACAATCATTCGTTAACAGTTGAAACTGTTTACGTTACAGTTTGAAACTGCTAGGAAAAAGTATCTAAAATATTTTTAGATTACCGAAACGTTAAAAACGTTTCAATACATTCATTTTATCTTCTCCCACACTGGATGTTTCAAAATGTTAACAAACGTTTGTGAACACAAGGTCAAGCACCTTTACGCCAATTAAAATTTCCGATGTCGATATGATGACGGCTATAATTGATTAGATGACATATTAGGCGTTAGATTTTGATTACAGCATCTTATTAAACATGCATATTACAATTAGCGTAAAGGGCAAACAATTTCATGGCCCTTACGCCAATTAAAATTTCCGGTATTAATATGATGACGGCAATGATTGATTAGATGACGTATTTGGCGCTAGATTTTGATTACAGCATCTTTTTATACCAGGCGAACGATGCGGACTATCTATCCAATGCCCTTAATTCTTTACAATATAAACGAAAAATTACTTAAGTGCAGTGTGACATTTAAAGAGCTGGCATAATAATAGACCTGCCCATCTCTCGTCCCTAAATGTCATACAACTTGCGACCAACTTGATACCTAATATTATGTCAGGATCTGCCCGTCCATCATTCTCGTTTTTGCTAATAGCAATTAACACATTGCCATCACCGATCCCTTTGGAAAATCGTAGCGATTTCAGCAATGTCCTTTACGACCTTTCTTTGCACAAGTCTACAAAAATCTCTGCCCCAAAGTTCACCAGTGGCATGATGACACTATTGTAATTATCCGAGAAAGTAAAATCTGGATTCCTTAAAAAACAACAATCAAAGAGAAACTGTTTTCTTGAGTAAACATTTTCCTCTACAACTGGTCTATTACAACGATTTCCACGTACTTCTAGTAAAAACAATCAGACAGTACATATCAATGGCGACGTAACTTCATCTCTACACATTCCCATGCAAAACTGAACTGAATCATATAAAACCACTGAGCAGTAAGCAATGGAGTGATCATGCGTGCAAACGAATCGAACGAACCGACTTGCAAGGACAATGCCGAGAAATCCGATCGCCTAAATAAAAAGATACATAGTCCACACATACCAATTCCGAGAGTTTGATTCTTATCCATCAAGAGTAACGTTATTGCGTCGAAAGAAAGAAAACACTTTACGAGTATTTTGCCACATGAGGCTACAACTAAGAAAACAGTGTCCACTGCGGTGCCGAATATTTTTTTATTTATTAGTTTGACAAACGAGCCTACGAGTACGATCCGCCTGATGGTAAATAGTTACCGCCGCCTAAGACACCTAAAAATCCAAAATTATTGGTGATGCGTTGCCAACTTTACAGACAAAGTTGGAAAGTCTCAAGTGCCTGTAATTTCACCGGCACCTATACCATCAATAACCTACCTAATAAACCTACCTAAACCTATACCAGCAATGCTGCGGCAGAAATATGTATGGAGGTAGTACTTCCCCGGACGAATTTTTTCACAAAGAGCTCTACTAAAATGAGACTTAATTCAGGAGAAAGTTACTAGTAGTTAGCAATGCAGCACTGATTTTCAGTGGCATCTTTGGGAAGGCGTGCACGCTTTTATACAGAATATGGCTCCGATAGGCTTCTGATGTACCTACCGATGCAGAGACGATACGTAAGTCTAGTGTGAATCTGCCTTTACACTCGAGTCTCGATTGTTGAATAGCATAATAACATAACATCACGCCAGTATTCCCTGAAGGATTGGGCAGAGGTGTGTAATACACCCTCGTTTCGCAGTTATGTTTAAGTCCCATGTAATAAGGGGCGAATCTATTGCCATCGACCGAGCACAAATCCAGTCTCCGGGCTACTACTGAAAATTCCACTCAGAAAGTCCTAATAACACTGCCCGACCCGGGGATCGGACTCAGGACAAAGTGTTATGCGTATTCCTTCATAGTCTGTGAAGCAATAGGCGTAGTATTAACACTCCATGTTCTCCCTACTCCAGGTACAAAACAGTGTCATACGTAACTTTTGCATAATTGCCGCGTCTGCGCGTACCTAGTGTTGCGTTACTGAGACATGCAGCATAAAGTAAGATTTTTTATTGTATTAACCTACCTATTATTTACCTAGCCTGTTTTCTTTTTAGAAAAATATTTCGGAACTTCGACCTATTTATTATAAGGAGCTAACAAATTCATTCTTTGCATACTATACTTGGGAGCAAATAAATCGAGCCACTTCTATTTTTCACGAAGGTATAATTGTTATTATTTTTGGTATTATGGAACAGATAAATTCTAAACATATATCGCCTAAAAGGTTATTTGATAACGTTCACAATGAGGGTAGTTTTTTGTATTTTGAATTATATAATTCATGACACCAAAACTAATAACCAGGACATGTGAAAAAAGGAGTGGCTCGATTTCTTTGCTCCCAAGTGTATTTTTAAGTACAGTGTGGCATTTACAGAGTAGGCAGTTATAATAATAGACCAGCCCCTCTCTCGTCCCTAGGTGTCATACAATAATTTTTGTTATTATCTGTCATGATTGACAGATAATATCAAGAATTATCTGTCTGTTAAAAAAAAACATAATTTTAATTGGAGTTAATTAAGTAATATGACACTATTTTAAGAATTCTCCCGTCATCATCATCATTCAGCCGAAAGATGTCCACTGCTGGACATAGGCCTTCCTCCCAAGCATCGCCAGACCGACCAGTCCTTTGCTTCTTGTATGCAGCGGATTCCCGCGACCTTTACCAGGTAATCGGTCCACCTTGTGGGGGCCGTACCCACGCTGCTCCGGTACGTGGTCGCCACTCCAGAACCTGTCATCTCTGAACCTGCCATCGGCTATCCGTTCTGGTAGCAATGTACCCCACCCACTGCCACTCAAGTTTGTCAATTCTTCGAGCAATATCTGTTACCGTACCTTGGTTTTCCTGCGGATCTCATCATTTCTGATATGATCACACAGGGAAACTCCGAGCAT
This sequence comes from Amphipyra tragopoginis, assembly GCA_905220435.1. Classification (NCBI taxonomy): domain Eukaryota; kingdom Metazoa; phylum Arthropoda; class Insecta; order Lepidoptera; family Noctuidae; genus Amphipyra; species Amphipyra tragopoginis. Next base: position 13,683,112 of record HG992011.1, read on the forward strand.
AGCCCTCTCCATTGCCCTTTGCATGACCTTGAGCGTTCTTATGAGGCCCATTGCGAGCGACCACGTTTCAGTGCCAATGTGATCACTGGCAACACGCACTGGTCAAAGACTTTCGTTTTGAGACACTGCGGTAGTTGGGACGAAAAGATATTGCGTAGCTTCCCGAACGCTGCCCAGCCGACTCGGATTCGACGATTGACCTCTTTCTCGAAGTTGGACCTACCTAACTAGACAGTTTGTCCTAGGTAAACATAATCGTCAACAACTTACAGTGTAGAGTCTCCGATCTTCATGCGTGTTACATGGGTATTTCACATGATCTTTGTCTTGCCCACGTTTGGAGCCATTGCCACACTTGGAGGAGCTCGTGGCTAAATAATTACAGCCGCATAGACCGATCTTCCGGGTTAAGCCACGCTTGCCGAGGTTGGTCTGTGGATGGGTGACCATTTACCATAGCGAGTTTCCTCCGTGCCTCGGAAAGCACGTAAAGCCGTTGGTCCCGGCTGTCATTTGTAGATCTTTGACAGTCGTTACTGTTGGTCAGAAGCCAGAAAGTCTGACAACCAGTCTTACCGGTAAGAGTATCGTATTACCCAGTTACTGGGTTGTGGAGGTCTGATAGGCAGTCGCTCCATGTAAAATACTGATATTCAGCTGCATCCGGTTCGACTGGAAGCCGACCCCAACATAGTTGGGAAAAGGCTAGGCAGATGATGATGTCTTGCCCACGTTTATTTTGAAACCTCTTCGTTCGGAAGCTCTACTAAGGTCATCGAGCAGTGTACTGAGATCCTTCTAAGAATTCTCTATTCAAACATAATTTGTTTGAATTAAATTGCAAACAGTTCTAAAAACTATTGACTTTTGACACTTACTGTTGAAATTTGGGTACTTTAATGTTGACTGTACATCCCAGAATTTTTAACCGACTGCAAAAAAAGAGGAAGTTCTCTGTTCTGCGCGTATGTTTCTTTTCATAGTACTTGCATCGCCGTTATTACGTAACAGTTGCAATTTTTAGGCTTATCAAAATAATATGAATTTAAGTATTATAAAAATGTTTATTAGAGAAATATTTAAATGAGACATTAATGGGAACTAGAGCGGTACAGTGTTGACGTCATAAATTAAGTTAATTGTTATGTTTTATACCACACAAGATGTTTTAAATAGTTTAGTATAATAATAGCTATACTGTACTGTCTCGTTGTTCTAATGGTCGCAATCGCGACTGGCCAGTCCAAGGGGTCTACTCCCTAAGCACGAAGTCCGTGATTTCGGCCTTAGTTACGAGCGTTTCCTACTCCCTATCACCTACGGACATACGATTATTTCGGGGCCCGAACTAAGAATGAATGACAACACGATTTGACAGTTGTCCCTACTACCGATGTGTTTTAGCCCGTCCGAAAAGTTGAACTTGACACTTGTTTTGTTCACTCCTACGTTTCGGGCTACTTTCGGACGTGTGACTAACTTCGTTGACGGACTTAGGGAGTAGGCCGCCAGGCCAGACGTTGCTCTGCATTGTACTCACACAAATTTTTGCTACGGAAAATATGTCTGGACTTTAAAAGAGACTTTGACCCTGAGTTTGTTTCGGTCTTTCTTTTTAGAGGTAGTCAGATAGGAAACGCCGACGACATCTAGCTTTAAAAAAAACAAACCGACACGTAAGAGCCATTACGCACTGTCGACTGGTCGCCGGAGACTTTGTCGACGGCGACTGTGACTTTCTACAGAATGTCAACGAATTCGTGTAATTCCTTCAAACCACATGATCTATTAATGGTACAGATTAACCCCGCACGGGATTTAGATTGATTAAAAATAAAAATAAAACTTTTTCTTAATTTTTTTTTTTTTGAAAATTTCGATGCCATGCATAAATTAATGAAGGCACGGCGACACAGCTGACGGGCACAACTAGCTAACAAATTCACTTGCAACTTTAACTTGCAACGCTAAAATTACTCAGATACGGAATGCGATGGTTCATTTTTTGAAAACTTTTTTTGTTGATTCTGAAAAAAACTGTCACTGATCACGCGGTTTGAAGGAATTACACTAATTCGTTTACACCCTGTATAGTTTAAATAGGTGTTTACGCACTTGGTCGCCAGTCGCCCGGACGACTATGTTTATGTTTTGGTCGCCGAGAGTCTCCGGCGACCAGTCGGCAGTGCGTAATGGTTCTAAAAGTGATTTTAAATATCCAATTTGCAGAATAAATAATTTAATGTCTATTTTATCATTTTATTTCACTGCAACCGTGAGGTCCTGGGCTCAATCGAGTGGAATTTCTCAGTAGCAGCCCGGAGGATTTGTGCCCGGTTGATGGCAATAGGTTCGCCCCCTATTACATGGGACTAAAACATAACGGCGAAATGAGGGTGTACTACACACCTCTGCCCCATCCTTCGGGCAATACTGGCGTGATGTTTAGCTAGACATGGTATACGTAGCTTTTTCATCGGTTTCTGAAAGGCATAAACTAATTGATCTTATGAAAATGGAGCTTCTAATCCGAAACCCTGACCTAAAATGTAAACACAGCTGATCATAACTGAGGATACATAGATTTTTGCATATTTTAAATTAAATCTTTGATTCAAGTTAGTACAATACGGCCGACGTATCTTGGCGAGTCTGAAGTTAGCTGATTAGCTGCGCAGTAGATAATTTTGTTTCTAAAAGATTCATCGCGCAGCCAAACAACTAACTTCAGACTCGCCAAAATACGTCGGCCGTATTGTACCTCCGTGCCGACTATCCTTGTAGGTATATACTTCTGAATAAGTCAGTCCAACACAATACGATTACAACATCATCAAAAATATCTAAACACTTTTTCCCACTAACATCCATTTTGACGTAAACGACAATATACTGTCGAAAAAAAAGCAATTAATAATAACGTAGGTGCGGTAAAACTGAAGCGTCGTCCTAAATGGTGGGCGGTCGTACGAACGTGAGATGCGATGGTGCGAATGCTCAATCAAATATCTTAATGTTTGTAATATATTCAATCTAGCGACCCGCCCCGGCGTCGCTCGGGTACGTTTTATAGCTTAAAACCTCCGGAAGGAATTACCAAAATTAAGATGAAAACCGGATCAAATTCCGTTGCGTGGTTTAAAAGATCTAGTACAGACTGCGGGAAGCGACTTTGTTATATATTATTTAGAGATTTAAACTTATATGAGGACTTTTTAGAAACAAATATTTGTTTTAATATAGGTAATATAAATATTGATTTTACTCAAAATCGAAAAACACAATTTTCCTCTATAATTATGACATTTGATTGAAAATTCCCAGTCTCGGTTCACACGATCGGCGACTGCGTGCCAGTTAGGACGACGCCTGAAACAGACACGCCTGCGATGAAAAACATCTATTCACCCCTATCTCATGGGAAATATACGGAAAATGTAGCTATTAAAAACACAACTTTTTTATTTAATTTCGTTTAAAAAGTTCATGTTTTATTATAGCTACACATATTTGACTAAAGCATAGATAAGAGGCTTTTTATATGATTTGCTCACCCCTAATGTAAAATACTGACGTCCCATTTTCAAACTTAGTTTATTATACTCGTAAATCTATTGAGTGGACAACAAATTAGCCCACTGATTCAGGGAGCATACTTCAAAAAACGAAAGTTAAAGTTTTGAATCAAAACGAAACAACGACGAACATCGAACTTGTAAATATACGATCAAAGCATTGTCAAACAACGAATTACTAGATGTCACAACATTTGAAAGACGAAATGAAAGAAACGAAAGACAAAATGTCAACACGAAAATCGAACCGAGATCGTTGGATCCAAAACACTTTCGTGGTTGGAAAACGTGCAATCAGCTTCAGCTGAAACGTCATAGTTCGATTTTCGGAGAACGCCTCCAAAACCTTTTCGATGAGCAGTTGTCGACCGATTTAGTTTGATATCTTATTTTGTCTACAATTCTCGTAACGAGAGAAAAATAGATCACAAGCCGGGTCGTTCTACCACTGACTTAGCGAATCCTTCTGACTCAGCCCCCAGTCTGTCCTTCCAATGTTTGGAGTCATATTCAATTCCTATATAATCAATTCAGCCAACCTATCATGTTCAGTGCGACATAATACTATCGTCGCATTATTTCGTTATGCTTGCTGGAATGATTGACAATTCAATCAAAAAGCCCGAGAGATCAGCGCGAAAAAGCGTTATGGTATGTCTACACCAGTGCGCTTTCATGTTCATCTTGCGCTTTCAACTTTCAATTCCTCTTGCGTCAAGCGCATGCAATATTGATTGTCATAAAGACGCATGCAGCTTATCGTCTACACCAGTGCGCCTCGGTCAGTCGTCAATCGATATACAACAGATGGATTAGCGTGCGCTAGGGGCATGCGCTTTTGTCGAACTAGTATTAAGGCATGCGCTATTGCATGCGCTATGGCGCTTCACGAATGCTTCAGACGAAGACGCAAGATGAACATGAAAGCGCACTGGTGTAGACATAGCTTTAGAGTGTTGAATATCTAACACTTAACTGATTTAAGGAGCTAACTAAAACAAAAGATAATAACAAAAAAACATGATTTTATAAAAGGAATGCAATACTTTTCTATGAAATTTCATATTTAACCCTCAAACGGTCGAGGGGGTCATTATATCCAGTGCAGTAGCCTGAGGCCTTACCCACCCTTGAGAATATTTATTCCATGCAGAGCCATCTAAATGACTTGTTAGCTGTTATTTATAGTATGTATTGTATTGGAATACCTACGTACATAATCTACAAAATAGTAACAAAATTGATCCACTCATATAGAGTGTGTTATCAGCTATATAATGACAAGTGACTGGCTTGAAACTGAGAACGTCTGCTAGCTTATATGCGCGGTACGAGATAATTTTGTCGTCGAATTATCTCGTGCCAAGACTAATGCAAAAAAAGAAAAGTGCTTATGTATGGCTTATGTCGTCTCAGCACAAGACAATGTGTCGACTAGGGCTTTCAATACCGGTATTCCGGGATCCCGTAATACCGTAATCACGGATATATATTGGTCTTTTTTTAATCACGGTATTGACGAGCCAATACCGTGATTACGGTATTACAAACATTCATATATATTATTGCGGTTTGTTGTAATAAGTAGTAGGAAATTGTATTATGTGGTACAATTTACGATGTGATGTCTAGTGGGACGAGCACGGGGCTTAGGGCGTTGCTGACGGGGGCTTAGGGCGTTGCTGGCGGGGGCTTAGGGGGGGGGGGGGGGACAGCTTGATGAGGGCTGAATTATCAGCGCGACTGCGAAGTCAGAAGAGACAACCGGCTCTACGACGGGAGAGCTCGGTGGATCGTGACCGGCGGCGGTGAGACGTCGCAACGGGCCTCGTCGGCGAGGACGATAAGCTGGATAGTGGCGGACGTTGTGTAATGTGCTGGTCGATTTACTCGCCTCCCTCCTTAAAGAGGGTAATTTCGTCATCGGGCTCTAAAAGTGTGTGCCTGGGACGTTGTACTTTACTGATGAGAGAGGGACTTTAGTCGGCCGCTGCGGCGACTAGGGGGTTCGGATGGCGGGGGGCAGTGTCGAAGTAACGCTTGGAAACGCGTTTGAGGTATTACCTGATGGTTGGCATTTTTAGATCAAGATGGAGTTGATCGTTACGCATGAACCACGGGGCAGCCGCGGCTCTGCGCAACACTCGATTCTGGAGGGTTTGGAAGGATTTGAAGCGGGAAGGCTTAACGTGTGCGAACACGACGCTAGCGTTAGTCAAGATGGGGCGGACGCACGTCACGTAGATTCTCAGCTTATTTCTAAGTAACAACTTACTGCGCGCTTTAAGGATGGGGTGGATGCGACCGACAGCAAAAGCGGCGCGAGCGCACACCGTTTTGAAGTGGTCTATGAATTTCAGACGGTTGTCGAGAATAACCCCCAGGTATTTAGCTTTCATCTCCCAAGGGATCTGTTTGCCGAACATGAGGACGAGACGGATGCATGTGGGAGTCACCGTATCTCTCGAAAAAAACGGCTGCGCTTTTTTCGGGATTCACCTCTATTCTCCATTGCCGGAACCATACCCCGAGGGTCACCCTCGGGGTATGGTTCGCTGCTGCGGTTTAGAGGGTTCGAGTGATGCTATCGATACTCCTACCGGAATAGTACATGACCGTGTCATCGGCGAAGAGATCCAACTTGGACAAGCAACTTTTGGGAATGTCGCTGGTGTACGGCGTGAAAAGAAGGGGCGATAGCACGGAGTCCTGAGGGACACCAGCGCGGATGGGGTGAGGGGACGAGAGGGTGCCTTCTAGGCGATAGCGGAAGGTGCGATCCGACAGAAAGTCTCGAATGATGGGCTCGAGACGGTCGGACGGACGGACGGATGTTGAATTGGTACAGTTTGAGTAATAAGCCGTTGTTCCAGACCCTGTCAAAGGTTTTCGCTACATCAAAGAATATGATGCCAGTTTTGTACGAGCACATGAAGCGGGAGCTAATGTGTTCGAATATGCGGTGCAATTGCCGAATGCAACAGTGCTTGGTTTCGAAAACCGAACCGTTCGGGGATGAGTCTATGGGAGTCAGCGAAATTCTTTAAACGGATGTATGTTTTCACCAGCGCAAGCGCTTGCTCTTATCTCTAGCTCACCCTCCCGCGCCCCACTTAAGCTGATTCCCGAAATCGTCGGACTTATATATACGTTATAAAGTCTACGTGAAATGCCCACGTGCAAAGTGACTAGATTTATTTTAAGTTTTGATTACGTTCCTAATTCCTAGTCCTATAATCAATCAATACCAAATTGTTATACTACTAAGAGAGTTTTTTATTATTCTTTTCAGAAAGTAACCATAATAAAGACTGATTTGAAAATAAAAACACGTATTTTAAAGGTTTTATTAATGTCCTAATTAAACTTGTGTTCAATACCGTGATCACGTGATCACGGTATTGATCACACTAATACCGGTATTGATACCGGTATTGAAAAAGTCCGGTATTTGAAAGCCCTAGTGTCGACATATAGCCCGACTGGTCTATGAAATCTTTAGGGAAAGCGGAGTATGTTTACAGATACTGTAACTTATTGAATTTTAATGTATAAATTACTTTTAAAAAATGTGTTTCCGTCTTTATCTTGTCTATAATAGTTTCTTTGTCTGTATGTATGTACACTACAAGCCATTTCAGTTCCAAAAAAATATATTGTAGTACCTACAAACTTATAATCATTCAAAATATTTTTTTAAATACACGATACTATAATAAGCTAACTTCCATTTCTAATATTAAAGAAAATTGCTGGTATTAATTCTGACATTAATTATATTGTTCTAGTAAACTATAGGCCTTGCGCGTAAAATATGAAATATAGTCTACTTATTAAAACTAGGCGCTTATTATTTCAAATGACTATGTAAGATGCTAAAATGTAAAATCAAAATGGTATTGAATCAACCTATGTTTTTTGGATGGCAATGAAATTATTCATGAACTTCACCGACAAAATGCTTTTATTGAGCGGGGCACATTGCTCGCAGAACGGATAGCCGATGGAGCCGAAAGGTTCTGAAGTGGCGACAGCGAACCGGAAGGCGTGGATAGGCTTCCCACGAGGTGGACCGCTGACCTGGTGAAGGTCGCGGGAATCCGCTGGATGCGAGAAGCTCAGGACCGGTCGGTGCCTATGTCCAGCAGTGCGTCTGCAGCCTAAGTCTTTCGGCTGAACGATGATTGAAAATGTATCTTTTTGCTAAAATCGCAGCTAGAATAAATAACAATACTATAGTCCCAATGCGTAATTAATACTGTATTTGTGCTAGATACCCACCTATGATCTAGAGCACAGTCGCTAGCCGTGAAATGACCGCTAAAATGCAATCACGGTTGCACAAGCGCTAGGCTCATTTATTTGATAGCAGTAATAGTTTAATGAATAAATAATTCATTAAAATCTTATTGACTGCCTTGTTGGTCTAGGTAGCAAACGTGTCTGCTGAACGTGAGATTCTGGGACCTGGGTAATGTGTTTTTGGATTTTTCCGTGTGGTATTTCTCAGTAGCAGCCCGGAGTTTGCACTTGTGCCCAGTTACATGAGACTTACCATAGCGGCGAGATCTTCTTCTATCGTGTCGGCACGAACTATGCAAGAATAGCTCATACCGTGGTGAAAAGATTAGCCAGTAAGCAAGGATGGTAGCGAGGCTGACTGCCCAGGGTGCGCCGGACGAACTGAAGTATCGTCACTCGAGGAGGCTCTTTTCATGCACCCCAGCTTTCTTTTCATGCACAGCGGCGAAATGAAGGTGTACTTAATACATTTTATTTTTTGTTTATTTTTCTAATAGACTGCTGTAACGGTCCTTGTGGACCGTTGCTAAGTAACCGGGTAGTTATTGGAGAGACCTGAAGAATCTCCAGCCAATTGAAATATACATCTCTGCCCAACCCTTCGAGGAATATAGGCGTAATGTTATTTTATGTAAAATGCATATTCCAGATATTTTTTTTGGAAATATCTTTATTTTATCTATACTGGTATGAGATCCACAGATATGCTGTACGAAATATAATTCCGAATTACACAGAGCTGTTGCTTTTACAAAGAGAAATATATATAAAACACAGTACAATATCAAAACTTAAGAACAAATTGGGCGAAATCTGAAATAAAAATTTAAGAAATCCAAAAATTCTAACCAATCTCCATGTTTGCGTGAAGATAAAGGGTACATGCAAGTAACATCTAATAATAACTAAGCATATTGTATTCAATCCAGCTCATTATAAATCGTAAAGAAAAAGGCGTCAGTTAACCCTATTCATCATCATCCAACCCTTCAATGCCCCTAGGGTTAAGACTCGTTAATTTTAAGGGTCACTCCATTGTCAATTTGACCAATACGTATTTTTTACAAACTCACACCTTTGTCCGAAATTGGTCCAGATGACCCCCGGTCGCATTTCAGTGTTATTTGAGAAGGGTCAATAAGATTTGAATGAGTGGTCAGTAAGAAGAGTGGGGCTGTTTTGACCCTATGTGAGATTGAGATTGGAAGTTTTAAGATTTATTATTACCAACTATTAAAGATTAAGACGTAAAAAAGTAAATTGTTCCGTTTTTTTTCGATCCGATATAGTTTTTATGTTAGTATTAAGAATTTATTTTATATTGCGTTTGATAATTTGTCATCAATAACATGTCAAATGTAAATCAATAAAAGGGTAAATTTATTTAACGGTTACCTTTCGATCATCATTGTACCAAGCATTTTGATCGAGATGACAGAATAAGATATCGATATCTGACGGCCACGCGCTAAAAAGAGAGTTTACGACACGTGGCGGTCATAAGTGCCTTTACTAAAATAATTTTAGTTAACAAAATATAACCAGTGCTGCAGTGTGTAACAATACATTTTTCAGGTTTACGTATAAGATAAAACGTTAAATATGGAATCAGGCATTACTAAAAAATCCATATAATTTCGCGTCCCAGCGGTCGAGGAGTCAACATATCCTGAGGATGCCCCGTGCAGGGGCGAAACACGTGTCGTGTATTGGTTTGGTTGCATGTTGCATTATTTTTTCACTCTTTCTGCATGTGCATATACTTGTGGGCGTGAGGGTGGTGCTGCATACTGCATCCAAACTAGCGATCTTGTTCAGCAGAATTAAAGCTAGTTATTGTATTTGCATATTTGTAGATAAAACGTTGAAAGATAAGAGAAAAGGGTAAAATAAATATTAAAAAAAACTCCTTTCCACGATCGTATAGTAAATGAAAAAGACTGTGGCCCAATTCTCGTAAAATAAAATCTTAGTAAATTGCAACCGAACCAAGGCCGAACCGTTCATTCAGACAGTTTTCAACTTCAAAAGCTGTCAAATTGTTTGACACAAAAAACAAAACCAATCATTTTGACAGTTTTCGTAAACAAAAACTGACTGACGGTTGTGACTCGTTTGCGTTTGACAACAATTTTGTTAGTCGCATTGGCCATCTGGAACCCTTCTTCTTCCCAAAGATTTAAAAATGTCAATCAAAAAAGAAAAACAAGAGGATAGTCAGCAGCACTCTTATGCATTTATCACAACAATTAGAAAAACAATAAACAATCCGTAAGAAGTACCATTCCAAATGGTAACAAAAAAAAACAATTACAACACAAATTTTAATACTACCTATCTACTAGTTGTAGAAGTGGTCCCTTATATTTAACACTCGGGTCCTTATCCCCTAATTGAAGCAAAGGATTATCTTCATCATCCAGCAAGTTCAACTGAAGAGGTAGATAGTTCATCAATTTCATAACCAGGCCGTTCAACCACCGTAAAGGTTCTGCCTCAGCCTTCATCTTCTCCTCATCGTTCATCTTCTCCTCACCCTTCAACTTCCTGATAATCCTCGTATTTAAGTCAAAGTTCTCAATAGGAGGCGGACTGTTTAATTTTTTAAATCTTTTCTGCCCTTCATTTTCAAATCGAGGGATGATGAAGCCATTTCCTAATTCATCTAGAGTATCTTCGGAATCTCCTGATCTCTCGTCCATACTATTCGTTGCTGTAAGTTTTGTTAATTCAGATTTTCTATTTGGGAATAGTTTGTCCAAAACTTCGTTTATCATTTCATCTTCGACTTTCAGTTGTTTTATTGAGTATTCGTTTATGACCATGTTTGAAGTCGCTATGGTCGGTACCAGTATGAGTAAATGTAGAAACATAATTCAATTGTTTCGTGTGACATTGATCTGTCAATACTTAATTGTTACTGTGAGTATCAAATGCGGCGTGAAAAGTAATCATGTTTTATTGCTTGCTAGTTTTTCTGTGCTGTTTTACTCGCAGATTCGTTAGTAACTATTTAAAAAGCAATTTGTTTATAAATGTTCTGCTGAAACAACCCGTGGTTCCACGCATATGAAATAATTCCGGAAATGTTCAAGTAGCCTAGATGCCTGTGTTCATGATACATTCTACAACGAAATAAGCATTACATTTTCATTCTGTGCCAAGGCGCGCTTGAGATGGATGGTTTTATTTTTGGGAATGTTTTTTTGGAAACGCTGGGCTTTCACTACTTTCATCATCACATATCATATTACAAACATAGTCTTAAGGAGTTATACGAGTTATTCGCTTACACCCTCTATGTACACACAGTATTTAGCAATATTGTTATTATATGAACTGCAATCTTATGGAACGGCGTAACAATTACGGTCACTTAATTAATTACAGTTGGAATCACTTCGCTATTCTGTTTACCAACTTTCATACGAACACATACAATACAATTACTTAAAGGATGGGATTAAAAATGGCAGTTTTACTCACAGAAAAAGTGCTTGAGCAAGACCAACTTCAACTTCAAAACTCATTTATTCAAAATAGACTAGAATTACTTAGTACTAGTCTTTTCGCAACTATGTTGGGGTCAGCTTTCAGTCTAACCAGATACAGCTGAATACCAGTATTTTACACGGAGCGACTGCCGTCAGACCTCCGCAACCCAGTTACTGGGCAATGCCGATATTCTAAGGTTAGACCGGGTATCAGACTTTCGGGCTTCTGACTACCCGTAACAACTGTCATAGGTATTCATATGACATCCGGGTACAACGGCTTAACGTGCTCTCCGAGGCTCAGAGGGCTCTCGATGTGTAACGAACGATCACCCATCCACGGTCTGACCGTGGCAAGTGGAGCTTAACCTTGCATATCGTATGATCCGCGCAGTTGTTAACGAGCCCCTCTGACTTTAAATTTTAGTCTTTCTCATTATTTTGAAATAACATTCTCAGACTCGTATGGCTTCTCTAGCATTCATCTCAATCCCAATGTTATTTTTATCTAAAAACTAACCGTCAGCTGCGAAAGTAACAAAAGATCCTAAGACCGTTATACGTGCAAAGTTTTAATTGCCAAAATTTGCATAAACGCTTCTAGGGACGTTTGCAAAAAAGATAAAAGACAGGACAGTGAGGGACGGCCCTATGATTGATTATAAGTGGTCGTACTAGTTGAAGGGGAAGTGCAAGAATTGCAAAAGCTTCTTAATCTTGTGTTTGTACAAAGGTCCGCAAAAAAGTGTGAAGGGATTGTTTTGGCTCATTGAGATTATTTAATATATTTTTCAAACCGACTTCTTCTAAAAGGAGGAAGGTCTCAATTCGTATGTATTTTTTTAGGTAAGGTCAGGTGGGGTAAGAGGGACGCCAGGTGAAGAGGAACAGTAACTCATAAATAGAAAACTATAAAGCCCAGCTCTATGGTTACTCTGTCGATAAAACAGTATTAGGTATAGTTTCAATATTTTATGGATAGATGGCACTACAACACAATAAGTACGTGAGTAAAACAGAGAGAAAAAATCAGTTGACAAACTATAAAAATGTGACCTAGCGGTGTTTTTTGTGGGCGATTTTTTAAGGGATTAAAACATCTGTGATAGCCGCAATTTTGTTGGTAAGTGTAATTCTAATGTTGAATCTTTATTGTTTGTAGCATGTGTTTTTAGTGCTTTTTCGATGTCATCAAAAACATAAGCTACAAAATACCAAGCCGGGAAAGAGGAACTACCATACCAGGTTAAGAGAAACATATGTTCCTCTTTCCCGGTTTTAGGGGTAACAAACATTTTGCAAGTTGAAAATCACCTATCTAGATTAGGTAGGTAGAAATACATGGTTTAACTCATCTTGGCGCGCGGAGCTATTTGTACATGCGCTTATAATTATTATACAGCTTTAATTTGTGTGGTAGTGACTCGGGCCAATTGACAATCATTCATCGTACCCATACAAGGCACTATGTGTGCGCCCCAAAATGTGTTGATATCTCTATACAACAAGCTTGTTAGTTGTTCCTGTAATTTATTTTTACCGTATTGGAGGTACATAATATATTTATTTGTTACAGAAAAAGTAAAATGCCTCGAAATTATATAAGAAAAACGGAACGGAGCTCTTACCCGAAAGAAAAATTGTTAGAAGCAGTGGCGGCTGTTAAAAGTGGTGCACTGTCGGGTTATGCAGCCTCAAAACATTATGGAATACCATACCATACCATTATTTTGGTCATTATGTATAAACGCAGTGCAGTATATTCGTTCATGCATAACGATCAGAGTGAAAAAATGACAGAAAAGTGTTTTAAGTTTTTTGTACGTTTGTTAAGTAAAACAAAGATTTTTACAATTATTTGTGTTTGTTTTTATTCAGTTGAGTTACTCACGGTTGGAAAACCGATTTAGATACATTTATAATAAATACACACCACACTCACTTAGTGACATTCATCGTTTATTTTCCTTAATATTTTTATTAAAAACCAAATTACAGTATAATGTTTTTAACATTCGTAGTTTACAACCCCTGACCTTACTAATATGTTCCTCTTACCCCAATTTTTTTTTATTGTTCGGTATTGCTAAATTAAACCATATTTTAACTATGGTATAGTTTCATTTCCATTACGTCGAAAGGCAGTTCTCAATTTTTTAGAGATATATGTAAAAATACGTGTTTTTACTTGTACGAATCGAAGCGTTTCTCTTACCCCAAATTTCGGGAAAGAGGAACAATTAGAAGACCTGGCTTTGTAGTCAGATTGTTCCGTTATTACTGGAAGAATCAATTTCTGTGTTAAAATAACAGTTAGCATGGTTCGTTAGCGAAACTTTGTTTGTATTGCTATTAGAATACGTACATATTTTTAATAGCTAGAGGTCGTAATGTTCAAAAACCAGTAAACTATGTTCCTCTTACCCCACCTGACCTTAAGTATTTGTTTTTAAATTTATTTTCGGATATAACTCCGACATAATGCACCGATTTGGATGATTCTTTTTCCCGAGATGGTCACATTTTTTGGTGAAGATCAGATTAAGACCTTTGGCGATAGACAATGGAACTCTTCAATGACGGGCATAACTCCGACATATATGCATCAATTTGGATGTTTTTTTTTGTTTTAAAGAGTTTTTTTTATAAAACTGTTCTTTAAATAAAGATGTTTGTAAAAATAGAAATACTATTAAAATAGTTTTCAATGTAACTATAAAATTATATTGTAAAATATTTTTGAGAATTGTTAGGCATTACATTATTTATTTCATTGAGAAATGTATTATAATACAGTATATACCCTCTGTTTTACACTCCTGAGCTAATTGTAATCACGACAAGCATACATTTGTTTTTTGGGAAAGATTTACCGTAGAGGACTGCGATACTACTAGTAAAAACGTGTCTTTTACTTAAATCGATGGCTAAGTAATAAAAAGAGCTTAGGTAGTCTCTTTTTACTTAATCCTAAGTAGAGAGTGGCTAGTTGCTACAAGTTTAAAAGAGTTATAAAAATCATAATAAATAACTATAATAATAGTAGATTTGGCAACCATTGTGCCGATAGTCGCTCGACCAACACCTCATGAGGCTCTCGTTAGATGCCTGGGTCTAACGAGAGCCACACGAGAGATACAGAAAGCAGTCCTCCTCGACACGGGCATAGTGAGGAGGTTCCTATCTCTGAAGCCCTATCCACCGGTAGCTTGGACCCTGCTCCCGCTGCCGGTGGACCCGTATTTTTTATATTTGAATTGATGTTAAGAATAAAGGAGATAATAATAACTAAAAATGATCTCTCTTCTTCTCAAGCTCTTTTATCTCAAGCGTTTAAATCCGTCTTTGTAAACAGCGAGAGAACACGACCACTAATCCCATTCGTAACAAGTCAGCTTCCGAGTCCCACGTCCAAAAAAAAAAAACAAAGAAATTAACAATAAACGTCCAAATTACCATAAACAACGCATTATAAGACGGTTGGAACTAGTTAGAACCGGTTTTATCCGGAAATTGGCGGATCCTATAGTTCCGCGACACCGCTCCACAATTGTCCCTTTTGTTTTTTTTTGTTACCTGCTTACTGATCTGACCGTAGTTGGGGTGTTAAGCGATTAATACTGAGAAAATCAAACAGGGTCATTTTGTATGAGATGGACTGCACGGGTTTTTAAGGGTTAGATGTTATGATCTTTAATAGCAGGATGTTAGCAAAACGGGGTTTTGTTTGAGATATTAATTGTACATTTTTTGGCGGTACTTCTCGTGAGATCGTGAGGGTTTATGAGAAGCTTGGTTTAATCTTGTGTGTTTGGTGTGATATTTTTGGACAAAGTTCTCCACTGCAACCGTCTGTATCAATATTTATTGGGTTTTTCTTGGAATTTACTTAAAATACACTCGGGAGCCATGAATCCGGGTCACCAATATAAACCTCAATATCTCGGAAACTTAATAGTCTAATAAGATACTGGTTATTTAAATAAGCTATTATTCTTAGTTTCCGAGATGTTAATTTGTGTAATTTGGATTCACCACAAACACATATCCCATTTTGTTGGTGGTAAATCCAAAATCCGTGATTTTTTATCGCTCTGGGATTATGTTTTTTCTAGGACAGTCAACAGAGTCACGGTAATGTTAAGTCAACAACAAAAGCACAATAAGCAGCTAAGAAAAAAACTTCATAAAATATTGTGAGATTGAACACTGCACTCAATAGTATTACGGTATGTCTATGTCTACACCATGCGCTTTCATGTTCATCTTGCGCTTTCAACTTTCAATTCCTCTTGCGTCAAGCGCATGCAATATTGATTGCCATAAGACGCATGCAGCTTATCTTCTACATCAGTGCGCCTCGGTCAATCGTCAGTCGACGTACAATAGATGGATTAGCGTGCACTAGGGGCATGCGCTTTTATCGAACTAGTATTAAGGCATGCGCTGGCTATGGCGCTTCACGCATGCTTCAGCCGAAGACGCAAGATGAACATGAAAGCACACTGGGGTAGACATAGCTTTAAGGATAAAGAACGATGACTTATTTTAAATGCGACCCCAGTCAGTCTTTCTTGAATCTTTAAAAATTATACAGCATGATTGGCTATCTTTCTTGAATCTTTAAAATATTATACAGCATGATTGGCTATCTTTCTTGAATCTTTAATATATTATACAGCATGATTGGCGCTTTACATCCGAAAACCAAAAACTCTGCTCACCATTCAACTTTTACTACGGGTAAACACTGAATTGGCGAAAAATGTCTCCTGTTCCATAGATTTTGTTAAGCAACATTTATTATTTTGTATAGAACAGCAGATTCTTTTCCCTCGCATTTAGAATTTATCCCATAGTAAAAGTTGTACAGAATGATGATCTGTACCCCAAGTATGAGTTTTTTTCGTTAACTACTGTAGTTGCGTCACGCCAAAAATGTATGAAAATTTAGGCTGCGCCTCTAGGCGCACCGTTCAATTAACGCGCGAATAATAGTTAGTGAACGGTGCGCCTAGAGGCGCAGCCTAAATTTTCATACATTTTTGGCGTGACGCGACTACAATAGTTAACGAAAAAAACTCACACTTGGGGTACTGTTCATGGTTTTCTAACGTAAAGTGACTAACTATAGTCATGCTATGTAACTCCGCCTTCGTCCTCTCTGCATCAATTCCGGATAAGTCATTTATATGGTTGTATATTTAGCACAAATTCGAAAACACGAAGATTTCCGAGGCGCATAACTTATGTCGTACAGTACAGTAGAAATAATACCAATTACGAAGACAAAAAGGATCAACAAACGTTATCGCGTATACAACGTGTTTCCGAATTCGTGTAATTCCTTCACACCGCGTGATCTATTACTGATACAGATTAACGCTGCATGTGCTTCCGAGTCGTTTAAGCGCCCCGAGTTAACTGAATGCGCGGAGAGATATCGCGCTAGTCGTGCCCGCCAGCCGTGTCGCCGTGCTTTCATTGATTTACACAGTCATTTCATCTAACAAGATACTAGTAAAGTACTGGTGAATACCAGTAAAATACCGGTATTCAGCCGCATTTCGTTAGACTGGAACAAAGAGAATAAAACCACTAGAGAGCTTATAGGCCGATTTCTTCTAAGTACACGACTCACTACAGCGGGCCGGGGGACGGGTAAGTACGCGCGGCTGCCATTGGTCACCTCAAGATCAACTTGCGTGTATGCCAATATTTAGTGTTGCTCTACGTGATTAAAGGAAAATAGTCGATATCGATAAAATGGACTATGAAATTATGAAAAATGCTCAATTAAGTAAAATTATATAAATAATAAATATTATTTATATAATTTTAATTATCATATCATACTAATAATCATACCAAAATTGGCAAAAACATCGTTGGTATCGCTGAACTAAATAAACGGCGGCGTTGTTTTAAATATTCAAAACAATCGGTGGTGAAGTGCCTTGAACAGACAGCGCTGTATTTCGTTGGAAACCAATTTTCCCTATTAATCTTATTTATCCACTTTTCTTTTAGTTCCGGAATCTTCGGAAATCTAAAATAAAAACATGTAGGTACATTAGGTTCATCAAACACGGAGATGAAAAATACATAGGTATTTTATTACAATATTTAAATTCAATAACATTTTAATTACATTTTATTTTATTATTTTCGATATTGACTTCAGCTAATTAAAGGTAACAGCACTCATTTTTACGATAAACCTACAAAGGGAAAGAAAGGGATACACGCATTAGAATTGTCTAATGAAAGAACGAGACTTTTCCAAAAGACATCAACGCGCGTTTCCGCATTGTGCATCCGTTACCCTACCACCATTTTATCTTGACCCATGCAGGTCGCTCATAATACGATTAAATCAAAAAAAAAATCGTACTGCTTACTTTCCGATGAAAAGTTATGCCATCCTTTTTGTAACTAGATGTCTTGGAATGTTTTCCACACCACTTTACCGCACATGAAGGCATTTTGATGCGTTATAATTGCATAAAAGTTTTAACTATTTATGTTAATTTAGCGTGTACACAGATCTAACTCTTGGACACAACTAAAATGGTCACTTGTACAGGTAGCCTAATATAGGCGACAAAATACTAATAGTTTTCGAGCGTCGGGGCACTGTATGCGCCGTCAAGTGGTTTTATAGTCTTTGGACTGGAAGCTGACCTTAACATAGTTGGGTAAAGGCTAGGCAGAACAATTTCATCTGGGACAAAATGAAATGTTTTTTTTTTTTGAAACCTTAACCGCCTTATTACAGAAGATGGTCTAAGAAAAACCTAGGTTTTAAAATAATAATAATAATAAATATTTGGGACATTTTTTACACAGCACCATCTAGTCCCAAACTAAGCAGAGCTTGTACTATGGGTACTAGACAATGGATATAATACTTATATACTTTTTTTTGTAAATACATACTTATAATACATAGGTAAGAAACACCCAGACCAACACAAACACTTATCATTTTTTTTCATCACATTGTTCATCACATAAATATTTGTGTCCTGTGGGAATCGAACCCACGACCTCGTGATTAGCAGTCCGACACTCGAACCACTAGACCACAGATAATAATGTACCTATTTATTTGCATAAAACATGGTATACATGGTGTTACAATAATTATAATAAAGAGCTTACATGTTTTGCCAGAATTGTACTTAGCATGCAAATCTTAGACTTACTACTAATAAGCGAATTTCTTTTCCATAAATTCTTTTATACTATAGAAATTACTAGAAGTCAACCAATCAAACAATTTAATCTTAAATAATCTAGTGTTTAAGCTTTTTATGTTACTCGGTACCTTATTATATATACGAACACAATTACATAAGCAACTTTTATTATATTTAGTAAGCTTGGGAAGATCATGTGTAACCAGTCTCTGTGGATCACGCCGGCTACGAGGAAAAAATATCATTGGCTGATTTAAATAAAGTTTTATGTTTATTAACGAACATGCATATTTCAAAAATATAAAGGGATGGCAATGGTAACAAACGCAGTTTTTTAAATATGGGTCGACACGATTCCTCCGGATGCATTCCGTACATTGCCCTAATGCACTTTTTTTGAGCAACAAACGCTCGGTTTATATCTGTGCTATTTCCCCATATTATAAGCCCGTAGCGTAGTAGGGATTCTACATATGCGTGATAGGTCATGATAGCTGTTTTTAGGTTTGTTACCTTTTTGATTTGTTTAAGAGCATATACAAATTTATTTATTCTCTTTGAAGCATTATCTACATGCTCTTTCCAGCTCAAGTTCTCATCAATAATTACGCCTAGAAACTTTGTTTGTGCTACTTCTTGAATTTGTGTTATGTTTAGTTTAATATTATATTTAGGATTATTACATTTATTGAAATTGATATATACGGATTTATTAAGATTTATTTTAAGATTATTTATGTCAAGCCATTGTATTAATTTATCTATTGTGTTATTAATTTCAATCTCATGATTATTTATAAAATTATTACGTTTTTCTGTCGTTATAATAATACTAATGTCATCAGCAAATAATATACATTGGTGGTTGGTTATATTAATAATGTCATTTATGTACAGCAGAAACAGGATAGGGCCCAGTACACTTCCTTGTGGAACACCATATTTATTGTATTTGTTTAGTTACGTTCAATACCGCAAGTAAAAAATTAGTTATTTATGTTTATTTTTAATTAACTAAGTCCCGTGCAGGGTTCGTCTGCTGTACCAATGATGAACGAGGTTTTAATTCTTGTTTAATTTCTGTATTGTTATCGTCTGCGAGCGTATTTAAAAGGCATTGTATTTATAAATTGCCCACACATTTAGTGTAACCGCCGTTTTTCTCCCCATTTTCTTGTACTCACTGATAACGAAATGAGTTTCAAAGGTGCGAATCGTTGACCTCAATAGCTAACTTATTTACCTTATCCAAAACGAAAAACAAAGGATTTTGAACCTTAAAACTATGATTATAAGAGCTATACTGTTAAATATCGTTGTAGGATTAACTTTGGGATGTACACACAGCATGTGTAATTGTGCACTCACTTCGTAACGATATCTTTACAAGTATTTTTTTGCTTTTCATTTGAACCTTATCACTCACCACATAAGTTCTATTTTCGTTTGTTTTAGCTGGTATTATAGTATGTTTGGTGTAGAGGACTTATCAGGAAAACATGTCGCTTTATCAGTACGCTTCAGTGGGCTCAGCAGATGTCGATTTGGTGTAGTCAACTGACAAACTATTGATTTCTAGTACATATTTACTTTTAAAGACTTCTAATGAGCAAGTCCGCATGCGGTAAGTGCAGAATAATGCTTAATTTATTAACTCCGATGCTGGACTTGGACTTCCTAATCCTATCCTAACTATAATATTATAAATGCGAAAGTAAGTTTGTTTGTTACCTTTTCACGCCTAAACCACTGAACCGATCATCCTGAAATTTTGCCAAAACGTTTCACAAGGTTCTCGTCATGTGGGACTATGATATCAACAATCATTATGCGGCGCTCTACTCGATATATTACCACAATATCAGGCTTATTGGCAACAATAGTCCTGTCAGTGATAATAGATCGATCTCAGTACAATGTGGCATGACCATTCTCGAGAACTGGGTCGGCCACATACCTGTAGAACGGTACTTCTGATTCCAAAAGATTGTATTTTAAAGCAAGTTGCTGATGGATAATCCTGGCCACCAGATTGTGTCTGTGCAAGTATTCACCGTTGGCAAGACGAGAACAACCGGAGATAATATGTCAGATAGATTCTCCCGGACGGGAGTGCTAAAGTCAGAGGGACTCACGGGTCGCTCCTGATTAATGAAAGAATGCGTATCACATTCGTAATTGTAATAGCTTTCATTTTGACAATACAACAATATTCATTGCGTGGTACATAGTTGTCGAGAAATCCGATTGTTAATACATATGTTGCAATGGAAATTGTTGACCCGTCGAAATCAAAGCCGTAGCGATTACGAGTGTTTTGCGCAATTAGACTACTGGTTGTAATGCCCGGATTTATGACTATGCCCAAACGGTTTTGTGACAGCCAGCTCCTGGTCGTTACATCTGTAACGCTTCTGCGCTACCCTCACGTGAAATAAACCTGAAATTCAAAGTCAGGACAACGTTATCACTTCATGACCGGTTAGCGGTTTGGAGTATTTCTTGTGACCTACGCAAATGTCCTGCTGATTGGTGGCGTCGTGCGTCGGGTCGTTGAGATCCATCATAAAATAAGGTTGAGCTATGAAAACGATGGCTGATAAATGCGTACCGTCATTTGAGGTAGATCAACGCAAAGCTGCCATGGCTCTTTCTTAACGAGACTATTATTTTTTTCCCTCAGAGCGGGCGCCTGCAATAATATTTTTTTATTATAAGATTAAAACACACATTTTGTACGAAAATTGATAAAAAAAAATAACTTTTCTTGTGTAGTCTCGTGGGCTGGTCCGATATTTAACGGAAGAGCAATTTGCTTTTTAATAGATAATAGCTTTAGTTTGACGACCATATTGTCATCATCATCACTCAGCCGAAAGACGTCCACTGCTGGACATAAGCCTCCCCCAAGCATCACCACATCGATCGGTCCTGTGCTTCTCGCATCCAGCGGAATCCCGCTACCTATACAATGAATGTGTATACGAGTATAATGTGATAATGTGGGCATGACTTGTTGTCGATATTACCTACTTGGTTAGCAAAAGGTTTTCCAATGCAATTAATAAATACGCGCCCGTTTTATATTGAATTCATTTGCACGGATTGCCTTTTTTCAAAGCTCTTTACATGTTTTTGGGGACAGCGGGACACATAGCTCAAAAGCGGGACTGTCACGTTACTCTTTCCTCAAAGGGCCGTTCCAGACGTTGCCCTATGTTGTTTACACTTGCATTGGTTTATATTTTCCTACAGGATGGAAGTATTTAGCCCATGAATACAACAGAAAACAAATGACAGTAAGATATCAGTAAGTACCTAACCTTGATGCACGCATCATTAAGAATACCGTCTCGCTTGAAGAGTGTGACTGAACAACTTATACGGGCGATAAGGAGACTACTTAGAGTACTTTAATGTTTCAACTTCCTAAATAATGTGTTAAGCAGACCGTCAAATATCTTCAAGATAATTGTCGCCAATGATTTAGGCCTATCGTTATAGATGTAATCCTTTATATAAATAAATATTATTATTTTTGACCATAGAAATTAATATCATTGTCAGGACAAAACACTTTTTAAGAGATTTACAAAACAGTGCGTTATAAAGATAAATAAAAAAAAATAGTTTTTCCATAACAACTGTATTCACGAAGTATTTGAGATGCTTGTAATATTTTAATATCTTTTATTCATGATCGTAGATACTGATTTGCAACTAGTAGCGCCATCTGTGCCGTTATTTAAATTTGTTATTCTTACCGCGAAAAGACGTTTGATTTTGTTGCAACCCTTGGCTGATTCATGCAACACAGGGGGGCTAATAACGCCGCGTTTGATGAAACATATGCATAAAAAATATTTCGTTTTGTATTTGTAATCATAACTGCAAATAGACTGCACATCCAGTAGCAACTGTAAATTACGAAACAGCCAAATGCAGCTTGAAAAGAAAAAAAAGTTAGGATGTAGTCAGTGCATAATGTGTGTCAACTGCCGACTAGATGTGCAGCCCACTTGCAGTGAGGATTTCGAATATGAAATTAAATATGTTTCACCAAATGCGGCATTGTTAGCCCCCCAGATAACAATAAAATTTTAATAGCACCAGTCGTTGTTACTGGCTATAGCCAAGTCGCCAGGACTTGAAGTAACAAGGATCAATCCACATGACTACAAAAGAGTGCAAAAAGGCTTCAATGGCTAAAACTGAAGACCTACGATGATATTGAATTATTGCTGCAAGCATCGTCAACTTATGTTGAAAACATTCACACACGCACCCACACACACATACACACACACACTCACTCACACTAATTTAGGATATTATCTCTAAGTTTTTTCTTAACTTGTTTAATTTTATATTTTTCTCATGATTTCTTGTATAAATTCATCTTAAACCAGTTTTTCCATTTTATAATTTAACATTGAAGAGCGGGGGGCCTCCTAGCACAGGTATATCTTTTACTTAAAAGGAGGCCCCTATGTAAGATTTACTGTAAAATTTAAACAAGTTTCTGCAATAAACCTTTTATTTATTTATTTGTCGTAAGTCTCATACAAAAAACAAATATCACGTGACCATATTGTCATCATCATCATCACTCAGCCGAAAGACGTCCACTACTGGACATAGGCCTCCCCTAAGCATCGCCACATCAATCGGTCCTGTGCTTCTCGCATCCAGCGGATTCCCGCGACCTTCACCAGGTCATTGGTCCATCTTGTGGGAGGCCAACCCACGCTGCGCCTTCCATAGACATATTGACTTAGACGATATTGTGGCATCAAACTAAATCCCCCTTATTACAAAAGATGGTCTAAGAAAAACCCTGGTTTTAGAGTAGCCCCGTCTCTTTTTGTTATATGACATAAGAAAGTGATGGGTATATTTTAAACCTGGGTTTACCTTAGTCTTGGTTGAAACCATCTTTTGTAATAAGGGGGAATCAGACTGCATATGCGTTGGTTTCGCTTACCATACCAATAACGAAAGACTAAATTCTTATATTCTTACAAAATAGGTTCATTAATCATGATTAAAACGACAAACCCAGCCTCTCTTAATAAAGTTACGAGTAAACACGTGTAGTTAGCAATTTTTAGTTACTGCTATAACAGCTCTAATGTCAGTTGCGGGCATTCATCTCGTTTCCGAGAACCGTGAGTCAGTAACGAGATGCTGGCTTGACCTCTGCGGCCTCTGCACGCTCCTACGTGCTCGCACTTGACCGTGTAGTACGC
This sequence comes from Amphipyra tragopoginis, assembly GCA_905220435.1. Taxonomy (NCBI): domain Eukaryota; kingdom Metazoa; phylum Arthropoda; class Insecta; order Lepidoptera; family Noctuidae; genus Amphipyra; species Amphipyra tragopoginis. The sequence goes on from HG992011.1 coordinate 13,706,934, forward strand.
AGACGAATGACTTTGACATTGGATGTTAGTCTAGCTTTCATAGTACTTAAGACTAGGCTTAACCTTAGGTAATCAATGTGTGGTATACCTAGATATTTTGTAGTAGTAAGTTAGGCTCGCAATAGTCATAAATATATTTTATATTCGTACATTTTATTTTTAACTCAATCAATATTTACCTAATTACAAATACAAGTATTTACAAATAAAGAATAATGTATCCTAATAAAACTATGAACTAAAATAGGGCATCAAAATATTCCTCCGTAATGCTGTCGATTGGTAACGTAACGTGCCCAGAAGACTGGCAGCATTGCATAAAATCGTACATAGTTTTGACACCAAAGATAATTCGTTGTTCCGATAAATTGTTCATACATATCGTAAAAAGCTAAAAGATGCGCCGATAATATCTGATATATCTGATTTTCCTTAGAGTTGAGACCCGACAAGAAAGTAGGTAACTAAATAAGTGCGTGTGCGCTAATAAGTGTTGTTAAATCATATCGGCATATTTTGTACTTGAACACAACAAATGCAATTAGAATCCAATTGGATAACACATGGGAACGATTTCTTAACTGAGTTTCTTTTACAAATCATATTAATAATGTGAGATTACAAATTGATTTGGATGCTGATTCAAAATTCATTACTGGATTTGTTTACTGGGTTTATTAGCTACTTGTTGAAAAACCAGCATCCGGTGCAGAACCATGGTGGCCTCTTCGTAAAACACATGCAGGGTCGAGAGGGAATGGTGATACAACACCACGTTTGGGAACTGGAGCATATAAGTATTTTGTTATTTCGAGCAATAGAGGATGAAACTGGCCATCCCCTTCACATAATTATATTAATAAGCTCTTTCAGAAGTTTTATTAATTTTACTTGTGTGTGTAGTATTAAATAATCTATGAAATACTTTTTAATTGAATAATATATAATCTATCATTCTTAGTTTCAGAGATATTAAGGTTTATGTTGATGTTCCGGATTCATTGCCCCGAGTGTATTTTATAAGATTAAACTTAAAAACCCGTAACAGTTAAGAAATAACCGTTATAAACAAACAAAATAAAAGTGAATCGAAAACTTAAAAGTTACGAATATCATTTCAAAGTTAAAATTGGAGACGTTATGAATACCCAAACTTAAACCACTACCGTCAACCAATGAGACAAGAATAAAAACAATGTGAAACTATATAACATTAACAACCCAAAACAATAACGATTAGTTAAAATGTTAACATAATTCGAATATTCACCAAGAAATGTCAACATTACGTTTTGCATCACTGATGAACGCTCAAACATCAACATCACGACAACACCCGATACATCTCCAGCAATCAATAGCAAGACTACACCAACCATCTTCCCATCTGAAAGATCACTCCATTGTTCATGACCAACCAATTTGCATAACCCTGCGATACGGCAGAACAAAGCACACTATCCTACCTGCTGGTCTAACTGACCCATTTCTAACCAAAAGGCCCATTGAGCCCGCGCAAAATTTCTCACTGTCCGGAACAAAGACGCCTGTATGACCAAACCCTTTTCGCGCTACAATTTTATGGGAAACAGTTTTCTATGCTCTATTTTTTGCATTGTCCATCACCGCCCTACGGATCCGCCGTTGGCAAATGTTTATGTGATTTTAATATAATGGTAACATAATAGAATGGTCGCTTTTGCTTATTATTGTTGAATTATGACCGTTATACGTCAAGCAATGTCTAAGTAATAGTAGCCGGTATATCGAATGTTCGTTAAGACATGATTTTTGAAAGGGTTCATTTTCTAGAAATATGTAGAACGGAAATAGATAATTAATAGTTAAGAATGAATTGGAAGAACCAGAACTTAAAATAAAGGCAGTTTTATAAAGGAAAAGAAAAGAAAAATTCGCAATTTATAGATAATTAAAGCTTCAATAAGAAACAAATTGACTGCGAGTACATAATTCCATTGATCCGTTTAAAACCGGCAGAACTGTTCCATAGAATTTAAGAGCAACATAAATATTCTAAACTGCCATACCTTTCAGTCGTTACTCCAACTAGTATACCTTATAAAACGTTACAAATAGCTGCACAAAACTATCAACTAAATACCTTTACAAAAAGAAAGGTTATCGCGATTTTCCAAATTACCGTTGATGCACCGTTCTCGTTTTAATTGTCCATTCTTGGGCAGGGTCAATCCGACCCGTCCGGTCCAGGTAGCCAACCCGTGCTGACCTGAACACACAATACAAAAGGCCTCAGAGGTCACAACAACCCTTTACGCCAGTTTAAACACCCCGAAATCGCTGCACCGTGAGTTATAGGGTCAGCCCTACGCCTCAAGTGACCTTACTGACCCTTCTTTAGAATACCACCCCTTTCTTACAAGGTATTATTTGTAATCCCTTTCGCGAATCTATTTTATTGTTCGTCATCCATTCAGTTCCTATTTTCGGACGTTTGTCTATCGGCGAAATTTTTGCGTTGCGTGAGAACGTTCTAGTTTCGTTGCAAAACTGTATCGAAGGACAAAGGATTCTTAGGTCCTTTTTAGTTGTATATGGGAAAGTTTGGCCGTTGTCTGCTAGACAATAGAGTGGTCTCTTTTTAATGATTCGCTTTGTGTTTTGCAAGGTGGTTGATACAGTTTTTATGTTTGGTCATTTTGACCGTTGCCCAACGGATTTGCCGATAGTATTTAAGGCGGCGACGTAACGGTTGAAAGCATTGGGTGTCTTGGCGGTGTCAGGCTGCACAGCTCTGGCTAGTGGCTTTTAACGATGGATGTTATGTTTTTAGCTTTTACCATTACTTTTCATTCTGCCTGGTGGTAGATAATGGCTGCCTGTGATGCAGTTATTGATTATAGAATGGCAGTATTAGTGCTAATGACAGGACCATAAATGAATGAAGTGAAATCATAAATTATTCTTAAGGCTCTAGAAATTACGAAAATATCCGTTATATATTTAATTAAATACTAAACTAGTGAATTTAATCTTTAACGGATATTACAAATAATTTGTTATTGATATTAAGCAATGTATAAACGCTCTTGATTCTCGAGTTAATTATCAGAAAAATGCAAGAGTTACTTACGGATTGACCGATTCTGTTTTTCTGAAAGGATTTTTTATCTGTTTTTCAAATCTCATGTCAACAATTGTAATTGGTCAACAAAAATACTAACATTTGACGGATAATTAGTTAATTTTTGCGTTCGGTACAGAAACCCCTGGATTAAAGATGAACGCAGCATTGGAATAAGATAGTATAGTCTATTCGTATTGCAGTATATTACATAATACTTACATCTTACTCTCCAACTACTTACTTACGTTTTTTGGTTTGAAGATGGCTGAGATTTACATTCCGAGTCGACCAATGATATTGTAAACTATAGATGCATTACTCGCGCTAAATATTGTCAATATTAAAGTAAGGTAATTGTCCGGCATTCACTTAGTCATGCACCAATCAAAGTCGCGGTTATACGTCCCTGTAAAGTGTAATTCTTGCAACATTTTGCAGAAAAAAATGCCATCTTGTGTTTACAAACGATGTACAAATTATGTTGTATAATTTGATTTGTATAATTAAATGTAATGGTATGTAGCTATGGTAAAATTTGCGCTGTTTTGTAGTGCAATGATGTTGGTCTATGACGCGTCTATTTGTAAAACGTCATTGGAGTCGACAGCAAATTTTAGTATTGCTTTATCGACTACTGATATTGGTAATTTATATTAAAAATATTAAGAGACACTAATCAAACCACCAGCTGTCGATTGAGATAGACTTCTGATTGATTGATGCTTAAAAGTAAGGAATAAACAAAGATGGAGGATGCGACTAAATAAGAACAATATTATTCTCAAACATCCCTGTTACGTCAAATTGACCTCTGTCAAGTTGTCAATTACGGAGCCTAAGTACCAAAAAATGATCTCCAATTGGTCAAAAAGTGCCACAACATCATCTAAACTCCTTTAATCACCGTTACAATAAAACTTACAAAACCAATAAAAAGTAAAATAAAATAATAACAACAAGGAGGCTCTGGCCGGATGCAGCGGAAGCAGCGAGGGGTGGCGCGGGTGTGCGGCGCGGCAGGCGGAGGGGGCGACACGGGACAGTTGGCACGTGCGCGCGCGCAGGTGCCTACACCCTCTGCAGGAGGTTGCAACCTTTTGAAAGTTTTAGTAGAGTTTACTTGATCTTCAAGATGCAAGATAAAAACATTAAAAATGCAATATTAACAAGAAAAGGTGTGACTTATACAAAATAATGTCACTTAAAAACGAAACAACTACTTAAATATTATTTACGTTTTACATTTTAAAATATTGACCGCTTATCGTTGGCTTTTCCCATAAACTGCAAGGCTACCAACGATTTGGGAAGAAAAAATGATTTTATCAAATGGCTCTGGATCAATTGATCAGGGTCGCAGTATTTGTACACACGCTACACATCAAGCTATACATTTCCAGTTTACACTGACCTCTCATTGTAAAGAAATCCTATACAATGCAAGATCAGCTTATACTGGAAAAATATAGCTTGATCTTTAGCCGTGCGTACATAGTACGGTAGCGGTTCTCTGTAGACAGTCCTAACTAACATTATAAATGCGAAAGTAAGTTTGTTTGTTTGTTACCTTTTCACGCCTAAACCACTGAACCGATCATCCTGAAATTTTGCATATACGTTGTCAGATGTACAGAAACGGAAATAGGGCACCTTTCATCCCGAAAAAAAATACTGTTCCCGAGGAAAACAACAATAACGTTCATAGATGGTGCCACGAGTCAATACCAGTATTTTACACGGAGCGACTGCCATTAGACCTCCGCAACACTGTTACTGGGTAATGCCGATATCCTAAGGTTAGACCGGTTGTCAGACTTTCGGGCTTCTGACTACCCGTAACGACTGTCCGGTATTCGAAATACACCCGCGATCGACGGTTTAACGGGCTTTTCCAGTAACGGAGAGGGTTGTCGACAATATATACAAAAAGAAGTAGATATGTTACGTTCATAGAACATGGCGCCATGGCGTTTAAAATTCGACCCTGCATTATTTTCACTAGTATCTCTAATGAGTAAGACGAAGATACTAAATAAATACGAGAGTGAAAGAGATAGCTATTTCCAATATCAACAACTGTAAGCCTAGCACGAATATTGTGACGTATGGTAACGTAAACGTAACGTTAACGCGAGTGAATTTTGAATTGGAAATACTCGTTTCGCACATAATATTTAATCGAATTGAAAACTTTATTCATAACTAAGTACGAGTATGATACAACTTGTGCTTGTCGCATAAATTTAAACTGAAATACTATAGAATAGTTGTATTTTCGATTTAAAATTCACTCAAATTAACGTTACGTTTACGTTACTATACGTCAAAATATTCGTGCTAGGCCTACGGGTGTAATTTTGAATAGTCATTTTTGGCGCGTCAATGACATATCTACTTCTTTTTGTATATAATATCATATTGGTTCTCGATGTGTAACGAATGGTCACCCATCTACGGATTGACCGGGCAATTGTAGCTTAACCTTACAAATCATACGATCCGTGCGGTTGTTAATTAGACTTTTCTTATTTCTTAAATACAAAATCAATAAACAGTAAAATGTTGTCAACCTCTGCAGTTTCCTCTCAACCGCCGACCTGCGCATGTGTTGATCCGTTATTTATTTTTTACTCGTTTTACATCAAGATCCAAGACCAAAGCCTGACTCTTGGCCTCAATTACTTTGAAATACGTTATTTTTATTACTGTTCACTCCACGAGTGACGATACTTAAGTACTTGCGTACGTACGGCGCACTCTGAGGCCTGGGGGCCTACTCCCTAAGTCCGTCACCGAAGTTAGTCGCCCGTCCGAAAGTAGCCTGAAACGTAGGAGTGAACAAAACAAGTGTCAAGTTTAACTTTTCGGGACGGGCAAAAACACCTCGGTAGTAGGGACATCTGTCAAATCGTGTTGTCATTCATTCTTAGTTCAGGCCCCGAAATAATCGTATGTCTGTAGGTGATAGGGAGTAGGAAACGTTCGTAATAAGGCCGAAACCACGGACTTCGTGCTTAGGGAGTAGACCCCCTGATTCACTTAACTAAAGAAGTTCAGTTGCAGTGTAGTTGCAGTTTAGTTTCGATTAAACAACGCTTTTCGTATTCTCTTAATAGGCGATCGCTGACAGATACGCTCTCATGAACTTAACTGCAGCGCAACTTAATCGGCGCGTCATGAAATTACGTGAATTAGCCTACGAAGCAGTTAGCTCCGCTACCAACCTTGCTGACTTGCTAATCTTTTCATCACGGCATGCACTATTGGTCTCGTGTAGTGTCGGACTTAAAGAATAGCACTACCCCATCTCTTTCCGTGGGTGTCGTAAAAGGCGACTAAGGGATTCTCTAGAGGATGGGCAGCAGCATTCTCTGAGTACTTTAAAAACCATACTGCGATCGCCAACCCGCCTGCTAAGCGTGGTGATTACGGCAAAGCCCCCCTTTTGGGGGAGGCCTAGGGCTGTCCAGCAGTGGACGTCTTTCGGCTGAATGATGATGATGATGATGCACTATTGTCGTATAGCTCGTTTGAGAGAATAAGAAGATTACTATTCACCTTGATACTTTGAATCAAGTACATATCTTTGACAATTCAGAAAGGGTTAGATTTAAAATTTGAAACCAACTAAAATACTGGCCTACAGGTTCCGAGAGGTGTTTGTGCATGCGAACATTTGTGTCAATACAAGAGAAATAATAGGGAGAGAGATTTTTATTTACTTGCCTTGCTAATGCCTACTACTCGTATTAACAACAACATTCAAAAATATTCTTTAACTAATAACACCTTGAAGAAAATGTGCTATCAATCTAAGAGAGATTTTTCGCAACTCTAACAAACAAACCAAAAAGAAAATTCATCCATGATTTTGTTTTTTTTTTATCGTGTCTGCACGAACTTTTCGAGAGTAGCTCATGCCGTGGTGAAAAGATTATCTAGTCAGCAAGGTTGGTAGCGGGGCTGACTGCCCAGTAGGGATTGCAATCCCGCAAAACGGGATCACGTATTCCCGCGAGATCCCGCTGCTTTTATTAATCTGCTGGATCCCGCACCTTCAAAGCACGGATGCGCGGATCCCGCTAAAACTTTCGCGTAAATCGCGAGTAGCACGAGCGCCATTTGCTTCTTAAGAGCGTATTTTTAAAAGTTATCACCATAGATTGATATCATACTAATAGCATCTAAGAGAAAGTTATAATTTGATTATTAGTCATTAAGTATATGAATAAGACTGAATTAAAAATGTAAAACTGTTGTTAGGAGTAAGGGTAAAATTAAACAAAACTATTAAACTATGCCAAACATTTATAGATGAATCTAAGAAAACAGATTACTGATTACTTATCCTTAATTAATAGAAAAGAAATTATTTCTGTTGCTTAATCTCTCAATCATCGTAAATATAGACAGAATAGATACACAATAGTGGTGTCGTCCTCGGACGACGCGCGGTAGCACACCGGTGTAAGAAATGGTTAATAAAAGTTGATTTTTACACAAAAATCTGTAGTTTCAATTTGAATTTATTACATAATTTCAAAGATGCGGTATCCCGCGTGATCTCGCGCGGGATTGAGTAATCCCGCATATCAATCCCGCGGGATTGAATGAGTTGCGGGATTGCAAACCCTACTGCCCAGGGTGCACCGGACGTACTTAAGTATCGTCACTCATGGAGGATCTTTTCATGCACCCCATTTTGAATTAATATAATAAAACCTGGATAAACCTGGACTTAACGGTTTCAAATCGCCAACCCGCACTGAATAAACCTGATGATCAATGCTCGTCCCATCCCGTGAAGATGTAAGATGAGACGTTTGCCCTGCATTGGGATAGTTACAGGCTGATTTATTAATTATTTATTTATTTGTCATTAAAACTATTGATTTCACACGAAAATAAAATTATAGAGCAACGATGATTTGATTTTAACATGTTAAATGAAAAATAACAGTACGAAAATGCAAAACAATTTAAAAAAAAACTAATTGCTGGGTAAAGGTGAAGAAATGTTAAACATAATAAAAAAGTAGAAATCAACAATTTCTAGACACCTCCATCGTAAAAACAGGTGCTAGCTTCCCGCTGCGCAAGCGCAACCTTTTCTCCGGCGAGCCTTTGTTTCAGCGCAAGAGTCGAATTGTTTTGCAAGTCCTTTTATGAAGGATATAATTTATCTTTGAACATTTTAATTTAATTGGGAGTCTGACAGACTCTATCTTGATGATTAAAATAAAATATTTTTAATACTTATTACCTATTCTGTCGATAATTGTATGTGGCTAATAAGGTTTATAATAATTATATTGTGTTTGCAATTCGAGTTGATAAAATTATATAATTGACACATGCTTGTAATTTAAATGTAATATGTTCGTATTTTTATTTTCTGAATACTAAGTATCTTTTTAATATTGAAGCATATTAAAATAAAACATAATTGCAGGTTATTGAAATTATTTTATTATTTAAATTGCAAACATTTTTATATATCATATCCGAGTGTATAATTGTCTGAATTTAGTGTAGTACCTGTTTTTATAGCGATCTTGATCCTTGATGGTTAGAATTAAAAATGTAGCTCATGATAATTCTAACTTACACTTTAAAGTATGTACATCAAATCAATCAATAAAGCATACCTACGCTATCTCCCTATTTATCTATATAAATTAAAATGAAATGCTGTCCGTTAGTAAGCGCATTACTTGAGAACGGCTGGACAGATTTGGCAATTTTTTTCATATTATGTTCTTTATATTCTGAATTAGGTTTTTATGGAAAGAAAAATTAGAAAAGTTGCCCGGAAAATTGGCAAATTCGGGAAAGATAAAGATAATTTATTTGTATAAAACATGAGTGTACAGAAAAACTGAACGTTCTTTTCTTTATGGGATTTTTGTATGAACTCAAGACCGTATCTTTAATAAATTTGGATAGGACAGCGTCTGTAGGGTCAGCTAGTTAATTATAAATTCAATTCTTAGTTTTTTGAGAAACTATTTAGCATTGAAAATCTCCTCAAAAACACACACAGGCAGATGTATCTTTCAACACACAAATTGCACCGTAACCGTTTGAATATAAAAGTGTAACATCCTTCCATACCTTCCCATTGACGCGTTCCTTTAAAGTCGCGTCAATTATCGCGTCATATGCAAGACGTTAGCTTCGTTACGTCATAGACGACATGCCTTAAGTACGTTACGTCGGTTAAGACCCTTAAATGTACTGACGAGTATGAATAAGACAAGCTATGTTTTGCTATCGAGCCTTCAGCGAATGGTAACGCAGCGTAAACCGACGTATGTCTCGTTTCTATGGCCAAAAACCAGTCGTTTTGCTTACCAATGGTTAATTTTTATTTCCAAACTGGTCATATGAATGTATTTGTAAGCTAATTTAACCTGTGATAGCTACTAACATATGGGAGAATCCACTATGTAAAGCTATGGGGTCTTTGCTTTACCTATTATTGGTAAAGATGCAATAGTCTTAATTTTAACCAGTAACGCTGGGTAAATCATATGAAACGGCCAGTAGCAGCAATTTTTCTTACACTATTGTATAGTCAGTGAAATGAAGAAAATAGTAGGGTTTCTATGGATACAATAAGCACACGTAATGTAAGTGGTACGAGCAAAGAGAGACTTAGCAGTGGGTTATGCCGATGATTATTTAAAGGATAATGATTTCTAAACAGTCATTTAGATTTTTTTAACTGCCCCTTTATTCAGAAGTTTTCGGGGGGCTGAATTGACATCCTAAAATTTGGCAGCCCTCTACATCATTATTAGTAATATGTTAGCCGATCAGTCCAATACTACAATGCTGGGGCATTTTGTAAGTGTTATGGTACGACCAGAAATAAGCCTTGACGTTCATAAATTGTCTTCTATTGTTTTGTTTAAAATTACTAACCCGTATTTCTCAAGTTTTATTAAAAAGTGAGCATTTTTAGTCACAATAAATAAATAAATAATAATAATTAGGCTTTCAATTTGACAGTGACAATATAATGTACCAATTAATGAGAATAAAAGTACGAGTTTACTAAATAAGGCAATGCTTGCATCTGTGTAGATACACTTATTTGGAGATTCTCAATTTCAGTGGCTTGTCTAATTAATACCCTGCTCTGAAACTAATGACTGGAAATTATAGGACATTTAGTAAGATAGTTGAGAGGCGGCTTCCGATGTCGTTTAATTAAATTGTTATTATTATGTCTTCATTTTATGACAATCGAAGTGTGTATTTGTTCAAGTGTCGTTTAAGCCTTTTTTGTTAAAGGTATATATTGTTAATATTCCTTGCACAATTAGCTCATTAGTATTCATTTTGAAGCTAGTTGTAGTAAGTGTCAATTTAAATATATGATTTTGTAAATTATAATTGTTAAATTTTTGTTGCATTCAAAATAAGTTATTGTGTAGATAATTAATTAAGTTTATGGAACTATTCTATCTGGAAGAATGTGAAATTTGATTGTTGAACCTCATTAATATAAATATACAGATTTCTTTAAAATGTTGTTTTTTTATTACTTTGTTTTGATTTGTGCAACTTTCAGTTTCCTCGTTTCTCGCGCATTCGAGATTAAAAGAAGAACAAGGAGTGTAGAGATAATCATTGCACTCAAGTGAATAATCCCTACGCGAAAGTAACTGTCTGTCTATTACGCTTTCACACCTAAACCGCTGAACCGATTTTGTTGAAACTTGGTACAGAGATAGTCTGGAACCTGGAGAAGGACATAGGCTACTTTTACCCCGAAAAATACGGAAGACGCGATAAAAGACATCCACGCGGGCGAGTATTTACATAAAAATGCTTTATTGGTATTGCTAAGATTGCATAACGGCCTATCGGTAATAACCGATTTCAATCCAAAATCTCAGGATAAACGTAGGTTTTTGACAGAAATTCAATATAAATAACGACAAAAACCTACATATTCATACATTTTCTACGTAACATAACTTCATATAAAAAACATCATCATTATAATCATTACCATTCTTAAACTTACAAAATTTGGTCTACAATAATGTTGATCTTTACCTATAAATTCGGCGGGGTGAGAGCACGTGTTGACGGCAGGTGGGCGCCCAGGTGCGATCGATCACAACTTACGTAATATCATCGTGGTAGCCGCATGTAACCGCAATTGGGGGTTACACCTTGTTTTTTGGTAATTCGATGTTCTTATTGGAACTGTACGTAGTAATTACATCGTTTTTGTTGATAAAAAAAATGGAAAGCAGAAAATTTGCAGATATGAATGAAAAAATAAAAGGACCTGTTTTAAATTTGATATAAAATAAGTTTAATTGATCTTTAAAATTATGTTAACAGTAATTCCGTTGTTTTAAAAACCTAATAAAAATTTACTAACGTAGGAATTTTTATTAATAAGTATTCTATACAGTAAGCAGTATATCTAAAAATGATCACATTAATGTCAGATAGAATCGTTTAATAAAAATATTACTTTCTTGACTACGATAGAAAATAAGTATTTTTATATCGCTAAAAATACTGCAGTGCTAGATAACATGTTACACCGACATTTAAACAGAATAGATTATATCGAGTGACATATCAAATTGCATGACTTTATAATTATGCAATCATATTAAAAACGTGTAAAAATATTACAGTCAGACAGTTGTATAGAAACCTATACAAGAGATATAAACAGCACGATACAGAGCATTTCCTGAGAGATCTAGGGTAAAATAATCTAGCTAAATAACAATAATATCAATGTTTTAGAAGAAAAAACATACGCTTTGAGAAGTCAAAGCGTATGTTTATACACAAATCTGTTTAAAATAAAAGTATTAATACTTAATGAAAGAGTCAAGTGATCAAAAGTCGCTATTTACATTTTCCAATGTTATTTTTTTTGTTTTTTTCTTACAGCATAGATTTTTTTTAAATCGTATTCTTTTCCGATCTCTTACTGCTTCAAAAGTGGCTATTTCTCTATGAAAAATGTCCCTAAAATTCTTAGTTTTTGGTCAAAACAAGTTATTTACTACAAAGAAGTAATACGACTTATAAGGATTTGGTAATTTCTGAAAAATCACTTAATAAATAAATAACTTTTGATCAGATACTTACTCCTCAATTGAAGTCACTTTGGATTTTTTAACATTGAGTTGACAAAAATAAATGGGAAAATGTTTTAACCCAAATCTAAAAGGGTTTTATAAAGTAAGAAACACTCTCCTCTTTAAAAAAAAAAAGATACAACATACGTGAAGAAAATTAAAACAGTATTTAAAAAATATAAGGTTAAATAGGTTTTAGTTAACCTTAAAAAAATGTTAGTTTCAACATAATGCCTACGATTACAGGTAAAGAAAGCATTTTACTAGACCATCCTATAGGTTAGGTCATTGATAGTCCAGATGCATCCACCTAACCTTTGGTAGGAAAAAAGTGCTTAACCTTAGTAGAAATTGCTATAAAAATGTTTAAGAAAACATTTCACCTCTGAATCGACAAAAACCTTAAAACAAACAGACAATATTTTTTAACAAAAACAAGAAAAAAAAAGTATCTCTTAAAAAAGTCCATAGGAAGGATTTTATCAGTACCTTAATCTCAAAATTAACCTTAAAGGCTACGATATAAATTACAATTAAAAAAGTATAAGCCTCATTGTATTTATTCCACCAGCTTTAAAGAGAGTATTTTACTAGACAAGCCGGTATTCTGACTGACCAGATGTGCGAACAGTCCAGAATAATTAAACATAGGTAACTTAAAGTGCAAATCGAAATATCGAAGAAAGCGCGACATGAAATAGGTAAGTAACACTACTATCAAGCTTGAATTTTGTAGTAAAATTAAAAAAAAAGTATTTTATATTAATTACAGTTATAAATTAAATCTAAAAAAAAAGTAGATTACTAACTTCGTTAGTGATATGCACATAAAATAGTAATATTTACTTTTATTATTACACCTTTTAGTCAGATAAGAAGTAAGCATCCTATAATTTTACCCTAAAACCGTTAAAGCCTGTATAAAAGCTAGATTATAGTCCAGATAACAGACAAAGTTCCATATATTTTGAAGAAAGAACTTTTTAATATTGCTGCCATGCGCCTGCAATTAGCAAAATTACTTATAAATACACGAATAATAATTATAATAATCGTTTCAACGTCCATAAAAATAAGCAATAAATTTTGTTGACAACGGTGTTAAACAAGAAGGAAGAAAAAAAACTCCAATTCAGCAATCAAATAGTAAAAATCCTATATAACATTAACAATATTACCAAAAACATATTCAAAGCCTATCAGTAACAAAACATATGCATCAGCAAAATAAGAAACAAAGAAAATAGCAAAAACATCGCACAATTTTTATTTAACTTAAAAAAATCGCGCGCCTATAAAAGAAAGCATTTTACCGAGCTACGCTAGGTCAGTGACAGTCCAGATGCGAGCACATCTGCCGCGGACGATCGTTGGGTCTTACACCCTATGTTCCTGCCTTCGTTAAGGTGCGAAGGGGAACTGTACTTAGCTTTGCACGTTACGACAGTTGTGTCTTAGAGGGCGAGTACAATTCCAAGATGTTATAAAACAGGAAATCCATATAATTTATGCATTATCCTCAGTATTAATGTTTTTCTTCTATCGTGTCGGCACGAGCTATACGAGAATAGGTCATGCCGTGGTGAAAAGATTAGCCAGTCAGCAAGGTTTGTAGCGGGGCTGACTGCCCAGGGTGCGCCGGACGTACTTAAGTAGTATTAATATGCACACTTTCGACAAAGATTTTAGCAGTTCACAGTTATCCTCGCTGGTGCTTTGGAGAGCACGTTAAATCTTCGATCCCGGGTATCATCCGAATACCTATGACAGTATTTACGAGTTGTCAGAAGCCCGAACGTCTGACAATAGGTCTAACGTTAGGTTATCGGCATTGCCCAGTAAATGGGTTGCAGAGATCTGATGGCAGTTGCTCCATATAAAATACTGGTAAATAGACTGGAAGCTGACTCCTACAATGAGGCCGATGTATCTTGGCGAGTCTGAAGTTAGCTGATTAGCTGCGCAGTAGACAATTTCGTTTTTAAAAGATTCATTGCGCAGCCAAACAACTAACTTCAGACTCGCCAAGATACGTTGGCATTATTGTACAAAGTTGGGAAAAGGCCACGGAGAACAATTTTTTTTCCCCTTTATTTATCTGTAAAAAATACAAATGAAATGCATAAACATCACAAAAACCCTAAACAGGTTTATCCGGATGTTGAGACACTTTTGAGTTGTCTATAAATCGACTGCACTATAAAACATCATACATAGGTAACCAGTAGTACCATAAATACTGGACACTGAAGTCCAGTCCAGAAGACACAAGACGCCAGAGATTTAACAAAGGAAGGTTTACTTTTTTGTACGTACTGGGCTTGTATTTGATCACAATCTTACCAGCTGATGTTAGATGACGATGTGGTTAACGATGAAGCAAGCTTCCCTAGAAGATACCTATTCTCGCGACTTGAAGACCTAGATTGCAGGTATTGGGAAACACAGACTCCGGCAAGGAATTCCACTCCTTAGCCAGGAAGCGAAACGCTTTGTATGTACTGCCGGAATTTCTACCATGTACCAAAAGGAAGACAGCCGATGATGAAATGGAATAAGGTATCACAATTTTTTAATCAACAATCCCAATCTTATCGCTAAGATCAATTTCTTATGATATTTTCACATGAAAGCAATTATTTCATGGTGATCCCACACTGACTGACTTTAATATTATGTTAGCTAGTACTTAATAGTTAGTCTTCAGTAATTTTTTTGACTTAACATGTTTAGAACACGTTTTTATGTACAGAAAACAACGTTAGACACTGTTAACACTAGTGTCTATTTTTTGTAGAAAAACAATGTAGATATCTCTAATTCCCAAACCACAAAAATCCCACCAAGTACTTCGCACTCACGCATGATAACAAAACAAAACACAAGCGTGGTATAGGATGTTGCCGCCATGTCCGGTGGCCGGTCGGAAGGTAACCTGAGTAGCGAGGAAGCCGTACACCGCTTCCACTCACAGGAGGTAGTGTGTGTGAGCGTATTGGCTTACCAGGGCGCTGGAATCTTCTTAGTTAATGAGCTTCTTGTAATTTACGGAACGTATAGCTGATTGGAATTAAATATTGTTAAAAACCGGTCTCGATACTTATTGACATGGAATTTGTCACTAATTAAGTTAATTATGACATGTCTATGATACTGTACGGTCATGTTTGTGATATCGTAAAATTAAACTGCGTTAGGCTGGTTTTAGAATCAGGGCCTAATATGTCTGATTGTCCTAGGAGCGTTTTAGAATTACGCGTAGCTGTCATCGTTGAGCCATTAATTACATACCTACATATTGATCGATCAGCGCCGACAATCAACGTGACTCTAAAACCGCCCTTAAGGCTGATTTACACGAGGATAGTTTCTCGAAGCGAGTTTCATGTTGTCTCTGTTTTCACCGCCAAAGACAAAGTAAGAACGAGTCTCGCTTCGAGAAAATATCCTCGTGTAAATGAGCCTTTACTCTTTGTTTAGATACTAATGAAGATATAACCACTACTGATGATCTATCAAAATAATACAAAATAACACTAACAGTTGATGAATAAGATCGCAAATGTGGCCTACGTCAGTGGAAATCAAAGTCGCTGGGACAAATTCGCCGCAGAACCCATAGCGCATGGGACAGGAAGATTCTAAAATAGAAACCAAGAACCGAACGAAGCCATGGCAAAAATATGGGGTCAAAAACTGGCTGAGGAAGGAAAAATAACGGAGGAGGCCAACAGTCAACATTGGGTGAATATGGGTTGAGAAAGAAGTAACTAAAGCTCTCTCAAAATGGCCGCCTGGGAGTGTCAGCCCAAGAGGAACTGTCAAAACGTAAATGTCATCTCAATTTTACATATTTGCCAGCTTTTTCAAATCATTTTATCAAATCAGCTTCTTTACTGATAACCGACACTTACAGAGAGCTCTCAAATGAGACCTATTTATTAATACGGACCTAAGTCCATTCATCCATTGTGAGCGGTGACGCTTACTATTAAACGCTACACTAAGTACGATTACATTGCTTACAAAAGGAATAAAACTTCAAAAATTCCCAAGCCAATCTGTCCTCTCACGATGTGTGTCGGGAAGCTGCGGTGTACCAAGTTCCTCGATCGTGTGAATCAATACAGTAAGCCGTAACGTAAGTTATGGGACCTTTATTGTAGCCTTATTTGAGTCTAATAGAATCAAATTATTCTTGGCCTATGTAACGCAGGAAGATGGTGTGATCACCAATACCTATCAAGTCCCTTTCATGGTAATGGTCCAGATGGAGGCTTCTGTTCAGAGGGCCAATTCGACCAACAAAAAATTGTTGCCAATGGCAAACGAAACACAACCGTCAGTCAGTTTTTGTAAAAAAAATTGAATCGGTTTGTTTTTTGTGTCAAACAATTTGACAGCTTATGAGAACGAAAAGTGAATGAACGGTTCGGTCTTGGTTCGGTTGCAATTTATCAGGATTTCTTTTAAGAGAATTGAGCCCCTGCAGTAAAGGTTTACAGCAATCAGGGGGGATATTAACGCCGGGTTTAGTGAAACATATTTCGTTTCATAATTGTAATCGTAACTGCAAGTAGATCGCACATACAGACGCAACTGTAAACTGGGGCCCAATTCTCCTAAAATAAAATCTTGATAAATCACAACCGAACCAAGGCCGAACCGTTCATTCAGACAGTTCTCAATTTCAAAAGCTATCAAATCGTTTGACACAAAAAACAAAATCAATCATTTTGGAAGTTTTCGAAAACAAAAACTGACTGACGGTTGTGGTTCGATTGCGTTTGGCAACAATTTGTTTTAGGAGAATTGGGCCCCTGCGCAACTGTCAAAAATGCAGTTTGAAGGCAGTGGTATGTAGTCAGTGCAACTGCGTGACAACTGCCGACTGGATGTGCAGCCCTTGAATTCAGGCAGATCCTTCATCTACAAAACCTTTAGGCACAGTAGACATAATAAGCTAAAGCAGTACTTCAACTACCTACAATCGTCCGATTTGACACACTCACACAGACACGCACTGCAACAAGACAAATAAGGTATTTTCGGGATGCAGTTCCATACAAAAACAAAAAACTACTCAGTATACAGAGCGTGTCTGTGTGAGTGTTTCAATTCTTGAGATTATAGTAAGTTGAGGTACTGCTTTAGCTTATATATGTCTACTGTGCTTTAGGTGTCCTCCATTACTTCGTTTCCCCAATCAAAAGAAATTAGCATTCATTTTAATACAAATGGATTTTCAAACTAACAAATTCATCCTATTCCATAACGAACATCCTGTTCTTAATTCAAAAAAACACAAATGAGTATTTTATACAGATGCATGCTAAACTATTGACATCTACCGGAAGCTAAACGAATCATTCTGAGAAATTAACGCAAAATGTCACTGGCGTGGCGGGTTAAAAAACCAATCGAGTAAATTAGGATGCACAAAATCGACTAAAATACCTTGACCTCTAGTTGAAAGGAAATCCTATTAGTTGAAAGGTCTTTTTAATTGGAATGTTTCGTGATTTTAAAATCTGTTCCGTTACTAAATAGTCTTATTAGGACGCATTTAATGTGTGTTATTAACATAATTCCCTTTTTTTTCTGTGAGAAAAGAAGTTAATGGTTGACTTATGCTAAAATAATTAACGTTGCATGTTTTGATTTGAATCTAAGTGTAGCTTATAGCAAATACGATGTTATGATTCTCATTTAGAAAACGTTGGTACATACGTTAAATAAATAAAGTCTTGTACAGAATAACGTCAACAACACCAAAAATTACATCGTCTGTCGATCCATTCTTAGGAATACGTAGTATACGTACGTGGAATACGTACGTGCAGACGCTAGCACATCAAGCTAGCCGAAACTGTCAAATTTTCCCAATCAACCTTGAACCTAACGCTTTTGTGATAAAGATGAAAATCTATTAAATAGATTTGACAGATTGTAGTAGCTTTAGTGTCTGTACCTAAATCAATGTACGTAATCATTATAATTAGCCCATAACTGTCCCACTGCTGGGCACGAGTCTTTTCTCAAAATGAGAAGGGTTTACGCCTTTCTTAATTTGTCTTTATGATAACGCATTAAGTCCGCCTCTGTACTAATTTAGTGCATAGAGAATAAATATTTAAATAAATAATTATTATATCCAGCTACGGCTTCAGCCTCCTTAAATCAATTCCGGATAGGTCACTTATTTCGGATAAGTTCGGAAACACGAAGATTGCTGAGGCACAGGACTTATGTTGTAGTAGGTGGCGAAGGCTCCATACAACTCGATTCCTATCGGCTTCCCTTTCGAAACGAGTAGTTACTGGAAATCACGCATCATACTTGAGCAAGGTAAGCATTTTTTGGTCCGGCTTCCCTTTTAAGAAACTTCACCCTACGCCACTGGTCTGTAGTAAAGTAAAGAACGTTAAAAAATAGACTACAATAAGATGACTGAAAAGCAAGATGATGATGGCGACCCCCATTCTGGCTACAGTTTTAAAAAACACCAAAGCATAATGTATTAATAGTTAAAATTCTCTTTACTTACACCAAAAATAAAAACCGAAAGTTTCAATTTCCTAATTCCCCAGAAACATTCAGATTACACAAATAGAAATCCTTTGTCAACTCCATTTCCTCAAAACAGGTAAAAAGGTCGAATACTCATTATTTGGTCGCCATTTGCATTTGATTTACATTAAACGCATCAAAATGGCGTGTTTGACAAAACACCGGAAGTCGCGATTTCAATCGACTAATCTTTCAATAAAAACTATTACTAATGGTAGCCGAATTAAATACGATTTCTTTTGATTATAATTTGGATTTTTTAGAGTTTGAGTTTACTTTAGATATTTTTTTTGAAGTTTCTCTGTGATATGTCGAGAGAATTAGTTGCATTAAGCTTTTCTACGAAACGGCGATCATCAATTCATGGGTCAAGTGTGGTGATTAGAACACATTGTTCCTTTATAATGTTAGGTTAATGGAGCCGAGGGGACCCGTCGCCGGACCAGTAACAGGCCCGATAAGGAATCGCGCCGTGTACCGCGCGCGCCTCTCAGGAGGACGTGATGCCAGGCCCCACAGAATGCGGAGGTCTGCCGGGGTTGCGGTGAAGAGAAGAGAGAGAAGGAAAACGGTGGATTTGTACACGGTAAGAACCTTTCATCCTCCCCGGGCAATTGGTATCCATGAGCATATTAACACAATAAAAAAAACCGGCCAAGTGCGAGTCGGACTCGTGCACTAAGGGTTCCGTACCATTATCTATAAAAACGGCAAAAAAATCACGTTTGTTGTATGGGAGCCCCCTTAAATATTTATTTTATTCTGTTTTTTAGTTATTGTTGTTATAGCGGCAACAGAAATACATCATCTGTGAAAATTTAAACTGTCTAACTATCACGGTTCATGAGATACATACAGCCTGGTGACAGACGGATGGACGGACAGCGGCAAAAAAAACATATTTGTTGTATGGGAGCCCCCTTAAATATTTGCTTTATTCTGTTTTTATTATTTGTTGTTATAGCGGTAACAGAAATACATCATCTGTAAAAATTTCAACTGTCTAACTATCACCGTTCATAAGATACAGCCTGGTGACAGACGGACGGACGGACAGCGGCAAAAAAAACACGTTTTTTGTATGGGAGCCCCCTTAAATATTTATTTTATTCTGTTTTTAGTATTTTTTTGTTATAGCGGCAACAGAAATACATCATCTGTAAAAATTTCAACTGTCTAACTATCACGGTTCATAAGATACAGCCTGGTGACAGACGGACGGATGGACAGCGGAGTCTTAATAATAGGGTTCTGTTGTACCCTTTGGGTACGAAACCCTAAAAAGATTATTGGAGGGATGTATGAGTAGGTCAATGATTAGCACTAGATGTTAAGGGCTAGTATGATACTGATGTACTTCGACACTGCCCCCCCACCATTCCAACCCCCTAGTCGCCGCAGCGGCCGACTACAGTCCCTCTCTCATAAGTAAAGTTCGCCGTCCCAGGCATACACTTTTAGAACCCGATGACGAAATTACCCTCCTCCAGGAGGCGAGTAAATTAACCAGCACACTACACAACAAACGCCGCCGTCCAGCATACCGTCCTCGCCGACGAGGCCCGTCACGACGTCTCACCGCCGCCGGTCACGATCCACCGTGCTCTCTCTTCGTAGAGCCGGTCGTCTCTTCTGACTCTTCAGTCACACCGCTAATTCAGCCCTCATCAAGCTGTCTCCCCCCCCCCCTAAGCCCCCGCCAGCAACGCCCTAAACCGAGGTCCGAGTCCCACTAGGGGCCGTCCTTAGTGCTGTTGCAGGTAGTCATGATGTTAGTGTAGTATAAGTAGTTAGCTTAGGTTAAGTATTTTACTTCCCCCCCCATTGGCTGGAGACCTTTCAGATCTCGCCAATAACTGCCCGGTTACGTAGAAATGGTCCCCTAGGACCACCTACAGCAGTACAATAGAAAAAAAAAAAGATGCTGATGATAGTACGGTCCACCCGTTCGCCGATGTTGGTATTGCATCTAATAGACATGCCGTCAACAAATATCACGAATTGACCACAAAACACAGTTAACAATATCGAAAGCTGTGTTCATGGTTGTTTTCCTTCAGACTGGTCGTGTTAAGTGAGATGTACAGCACACCTACCAAGTTGCAGTTGCGCTCTCTGGAAATGTTGGCAAGGGTAGCAATTTGTCGCTATACACAGTACCAATCTGTTACGCTTCACAGATCACCTGAATACCTATATATGACTATCATAGTGTAACATCTCATTTGTGTGTTTCTTGAGCAATACTGTGACTGGGACTGATTGTTTGAGGAATTGAGGCTGATGTAACTGATTATAGAAGTAACAGAAATGATAATATTTTGCCCGAAGGATGGCAGATTCCAAGTGGGATATTACACTATCATAAAGGATCAAGTCCCTTATCCTATACAGGGTGTAAACGTATTCGTGTAATTCCTTCAAACTACATGATCTATTTATGGTATAGATGAACCCCGCACGGGATTTAGATTGATTAAAATAAAAAATAAACGTTTTTTTTATTTTTTTGTAGAATGTTTCGATGTCATACATATGAACGAAGGCACGGCGACACAGCTGACGGGTACGACTAGCGCGATATCGCTCCACGCAGTCAGTTAACTTGGGACGGTAAAATTACTCAGATACAGACTACCATGGATCATTTTTTGAAAACTTTTTTTTGTTGATTCTGAAAAATACCTATGCAGGGTCAATCAGTGTCACCAGTCGATCACGCGGTTTGAAGGAATTACAGGAATTCGTTTACACCCTGTATATATGACCTCTTCTGTGTATGATGAAATGATTCATATGTCCATATTACATTGTCATATATCTATGACTCATAAATCTATGATCCTACATTTATCATAGTCTAATTATCCCCATAAAGCTGTTTCATGCACTAAAATAACTGAGTGCTGAGTGCGAATTTGCAAATTACGAACACGGCAAAGTTTTCGTAAGTTCGTTAAACTCTTATCTATCTTACACACTTGCAAGAAAAAGAGACAAATCCTACATTTATTATAGTCTAATTATCCCCCTAAAACATCACTGTTTGATGCAGTAAAATAACTGAGTGCTGAGTGCGAGTTTGCAAATTACGAACACGGCAATCGTTTTCGTAAGTTCGTTAAACTCTATCTCTCTTACACGCTTGCAAGAAAAAGAGACAAATATATTATTTATATTAGCGAGCTCACGATTCGTTCTCCATTTTCATGATTTACAAACTCGCACTAGGCACTCTGTCCTTAATCACCTTATTAAGGAGTGATAGCCTATCATTTGAACGGTTGTTTTCCATGCAGAAGGGTCCGAATTCGATCCACGCCTGCACCTCTGACTTTTCGAAATCATGTACAGATCAGAATTTGATTATCACTTGCGTTATCGGTGAAGGAAAACATCGTAAGGAAACCTGTACATCTAAGAGGACTCCATAAAGTTCTCGATGGTGTGTGTAGTCCGCCAACCCACACCAGGCCAGCGTGGTGGACTAAGGCCTAAACCCTGGCCTAAAACCTCATTCTGAGAAGAGGCCCATGCCCAACTGTGGAATAGCCCATTAGGGCTAGTTATGCTATCGTACCTTGGTCCAAATATTTCTGATTAGTTTTGAACAGTTGCTGAAATTATGTAAGCTTGAGACCTTGGTAAAAGCCGAAATTCATAAATACAGACAGGGAATGAAGATCTCTGAATCGTTGATTCTGGGCTCTAGGTTCCAAATTCTCGAAAATACGCGATAAAGAAACTTGATCCTAGCTGGTCTAAAAATAAGGCCTCCTATGGCTTAACCCTATCTCTTCCCATGGTGTCATAAAAGGCGACTAAGCGATTCACTAGA
Source organism: Amphipyra tragopoginis (assembly GCA_905220435.1). Lineage (NCBI taxonomy): Eukaryota > Metazoa > Arthropoda > Insecta > Lepidoptera > Noctuidae > Amphipyra > Amphipyra tragopoginis. Next base: position 13,729,573 of record HG992011.1, read on the forward strand.
GGATGGGCAGCAGCGTTCTCTGAGTACTTTAACAACCATACTGCGATCGCCAACCCGCCTGTCAAGCGTGGCGATTATGACAAACATGGCTTGGTCTATGTCCAGCAGACGTCTTTCGGCTGAATGATGATGATGATGGCTCAACGTTTCTACTTAACCCTTTTGTTCAGTATAGTGAAAATCGACCCCTTAGTACCTGTATTTTGGAAGAAACCTATACCCAGCATTATACCATGATAGCAGCCTATATATACCAGTCTACAACCTTCAATGAACCCAACGTACATTACACAACTAATTAACAAAAAAAAACACCTTAAAAACCAGACTTCAATGAAATAATCCTTATAATATCAATCTCTCGGTGGTAACGAGGTGCATTGACACTGCGCAGGTGCGGCGCGTGCGCGTGCACCTTGCGCTCATGAGATTCAAATGAGATTGTATTGTCTCGATCCTCGGTGTCTCGGAGTCTCGGCCTTTTATTGAATTATGCGGCGTAATCGATAAAAATTTTATTCGGTATAATTATAGTCGTTTTTATGAAGTATTTAGTGATACCTTTTGAGGTAAAGCCGCTAAATGTTGCATTAATGCTATGCCTATCGTATATACCCAAAGCCTAGGTATTGAAGATCATGAATTGCTCATAAACAACCTACCACAATCGACGTCATTTAGTCTTTTTCTGTCTCTAGATCTCTTTAGTTCTGCTTCTTCAACCCATTTTCACCAACCACTAGTAGGTAATAATAATGCATTTAAAATCGAACTCTAAAATATATTTTACTTTAATCAATGCGAATCAATAGGTAGTAAGTAATTATTCTTATATGCATAAGTAACTCGGATTCGCGCCATGGATCAATAAGAATCTAATAAGATTCAACCATCATTGTCTCACGTTTTTTTATACTAAACCTCTAGTTTTTATTGTAATCGATATGCGATTGTAATATACTAAGACTTTTTATTGTTAGGCGATTTGAATTCTCAATCGATTACAATTCTTAGTTGATTGATTTTTTATCGTTCGCTAGCAAACGGATAGGTAACGTCCGTTTCACATTAGGGTAGGGCAGCGAGGCAGAGTAGTGGGCAGAACAGTACTGTTGCTATTTGAACGCGCGTTCACTTTTCTAACAGTAGTACTATTTATATGCAGCAAGCGCGTTCAAATAGTAGCAGTACTGTTTTGCCCACTACTCTACCTCACGGCCCTGCCCTTGCGTGAAACGAGCTTTAAGTAAGATTAAGCTTACCACGTCTATCATGTGTCTTCTGGCCCTGATGTGGCAAAGAGCCTAAACCCAACGATCCGATTTCCAGATCACGCAATTCTGATTGGATTCTGATTTTATTGCGCTGGCCGGCGAGATTCTGTCGTGTAACACAAAATATCCATCCTATTTGGTGCCTAAATATCCTACACTGTAGATAAGCAGTAGCGTCATTAATACAAACGGGCAGCGGTCGCCAACCCGACTTCAATGAAATAATCCTTATAATATCATTCTAACAGATGAGAATGTTATGTAACATGACATACAAATACTGAGAAGACATTAATTACTGTGCATTCAGGTAGATGCACCGGTAAGCAAAACAAGAAGGGCCAGTAAAGGTTGGAGAATAACGTAGAAGGAACTACAGAAGCAGTTCACAGAAAGAACGACAGTTCAACCAATGACAATATTCGTTCAGCGCAGAAAATAGCAAACAAAAGCCGAACGAATAAGATTGCCGATGTAGTCCTTGCGAACCATTTGTACGTAATCGGGCAGTTATTGGCGAGACCTGAAGGGGTTCCAGCCAATGGGGGGAAGTAAAATACTCATACTACACCAACATCATGACTACTAGCAATAACAGCACTAAGGACGACACCTAGGGACTCGGACCTCGACTTAGGGCGCTGCTGGCCAGCCGGGGGTGGCGGAAGTATCGTTAGTTCCCGTGACACCCGGCGCAGGTGTGAGATTGAACACCGGGGTGGTTTTAGTCAGTAAGAGTCTGACAGACCCCTCCGCCCACCCCAGGGCGGAGGACATCCATGAGGATTTCCAAACCGGAAAAAAAAAGCGCGCTTCTGGCAGATTTGGAGGGAGACAGCTTGATGAGGGCTGAATTATCGGTGTGATGCCGATGTAGTGCTGGAAGAGACAGAAATAGGAAACAGTTGTCAAAGTTTAAAAAACTATAAAGAATTTATAAAAAAATGCGTATTGTAATTAAACATAGGCTGCAGACAATAAAATGATTCAACGTGTAACAATGAGTCACACGTCTGTCTGTCACGGCGGGTTGAATGGTTTGAATATTTTTGTATTAATCTCCCCTTCGCAGACTCTGAGTCATGCGCATACGCACTTTAATACGAATTTAGTACTTAATTAATTTGTTGTGGTTACAGTTCATTGTATGATTGGAGTTGTTGTGTAGAATGTTTTGTGCGTTAGGTTAAATGAAAATGGCTAATGCGATTATTATAACATCTCTACTATTTGAAAGGCGATGATCAACAGATTCCTCTTTATCTTCTTAAATAGCATTAGCATAGAATGAGTTCATCTGTAATTATCTCGCGCTGCGGATGATAGACTTGCTAGCAGGAGTTTTAAAGGAACACAACATGTTAACAATGTTCTTTACCCCAGTATTGGGGTGCATGAAAAGAGCCTCCACGAGTGACGATACTTTAGTACGTCCGGCGCACCCTGGGCAGTCAGCCCTACTACCAACCTTGCTGACTGGCTAATCTTTTCACCACAGCATGAGCTATTTTCGTATAATCCGTGCTGATACGAGAAATGAAGAAGATCCCAGTATTATTCCGATCTTATGAAATGGTCCACTTGATTGGAATTAACGATTCTCTAATGGTAGGGCATAATTTTGTATTTTTGTGGGTGTACTGGTGATTTTTAATTTTTTTCAGTATGATGTTCCTATGTGTTTACAGAAGGAAGCTGCAACCCAATCTTCCTTTGATAATTCTCTTAGTCGACTTTAACAATACCTACAAAGAAGATGGGGTACATTTCTGAACGTCGAAAATTAAAATACCTACGGGTAAAATGTCAACGTTCAAAACATCGAAAATTTTAATATCGATTGTATCATAATATCGAAAATTGTTATACCTAAGCTTGAAATGTGTAACATTGAAATGCCGAATGATAAAAATATCTAATGATTAAAAATATCGATAGTCATTATGCCTTAATTCAAAATGTCAACATTTAATACACCTACGTTCATTGTATTAAATGTTGACATTTTGAATGGTTAAAAATACCTACTCGTTAAAATATCGAACAATTAATATTCTGAGAAGTAACGCTACGTCCAAGTTGCTCGCAGATTTTATTTCACCATTTTCTAATTATCCGGGTTTTCGCAATATCCGAATTATAAAATTAACCTGCGACATACATAATAAATAAATATCGATATTTAGGACATTCGATACTCTGTACTTCGATATTTAGGACATTCGATACTCTGTACTTTAGATATTTAGGTATTTCGATGTCACTTTTGTAGATAATTAGATTTTAGATGTACTGGACGTAGGTTATCTAACCATTCGACATTATAAACTTATGTTATTTTAATTTTCGGTTTTATGGTCATTCGATATTAAAGTTTTCGATGTTTTGAACGTTGACATTTTACCCGTAGGTATTTTAATTTTCGACGTTCAAATATGTACCCAGAAGATGCTATGATCTATTGTTAGGTATGCGGTACTAAGTCCAATCACCAACATGTTTTATAAAGTCTTTGTCGCAAAAGAATGGATTGCGTCAACGAGAGAACTTTGCTCTGAGGATAAGGAATATGTATGTAGCATAGGGCGATTGATATGTCGATACTTCGGAATTTAAACGGCTTAAGGGACATAAGCATTAATGGCTCTTACTGCCATTGAGCGTCAAGGGTTTGTGATGTATAGAATACTTTGAGTTTTATGCATGAATGGTAGCTACATGCTAGATGCCTAACAGCCAAAAATAACCGCCAATTAACAAACTTTACAGGAGAGTGGTTTAAAGTTCGTTTACTACGAAGAAATGAGGCTAAGGACCTTAAGGCTCAATTTACAGCACCGCGGAATGGAATGGAAGCGACGAAATTGTACATAGCATAATTAACTTTATGTCAATTGTATAAAGCACAAACTAAATACGAGCCAAAAAGGTCGCGCGTCTTCCGGGGAATTCTTTCGTGATTTAATCGAACCCGCAACATAGCAGAACCCAACCGCTCAGCCGCTGCACCAAAAGCGACGTCAATAACCGTCGTCTTTTTTTTTTATAAATATCTTTTAAAAACAACTGTGACATCCAAACCGACTAGGAGCGCTATCACAGTTTTGAATAACGAATCACTAAAAAGTGTACAATAAACTTTGGCATTTGTACAAGATTCCTGGTTGCAACCACCAAGGGCGCGGTCCCCCATCGGCTAGATATGCGATAGTGATGGGCAGTTAAATCCCACAGCTGCCGTGTGCCGCCCACCTGCCGCTCATACGGATTTCCCGGACGATGACCCAACACTAGGGTCTAGAGATTCATATTAGGAACGATTTTGCGACGAGTAGGGGAGGTACTATCGAAGATATTTTTTCTACAGTTCGATTTTTAAATTTTTAAAACACTTATGGCCAAATATGTACTCAAACGTTACTCAATTTTAAGCTACCGTTAGTTTCGTGTTCTCCCTATCATTTCGCGTTAAAATGACAGAGACAACACGAGACTTAACGTCAACTTAAAAAGTAACATTTGAGTATTTGGTCATTAAAGTTATGTTGTACTCTATTGGAAACTAATATCAATCAGTGTAATCATATCATGTACACATACATCGTGTGTATGGTTGTTTTACCAAATAAAAAATCATTTTTTTTACCTTGTTTTGTCTAGGGACAGTGAATTCAGATGTAAATGGGGCGAGAAATTAGCGAAATTGATTGTTTACCACTTTTTTCTTTAGTCAAAGCCTTGATTGAAACTAGACAAACGGCGAGGAGGGAATCTGAAACATTTACTAGCACTATCTGCCATGTGCATCTGTGACTGAGCGATCCTTGCAAAATAAGAAGGCGGAATTAGTAAAAAATTGTAAAAACCTAATGGAATACTCCAAAAATTTTATAACGCAATTTTTTGTCGAATAACTTGATCCCTTGGTTCAGACGCCCGAAGTAAGTGTCATAGCATGAGCTTCAGAATATATCGATGCGCCTAAGACATTAAGTCCGCCTCTGTACAATTTTTTTGCGTAAGTATGAATAAATAAATAAATGAGCGAGTAAAATTTTCTTGTTACCAATTTGTTAAGTATTTGTAAAAGCTTGACCATTTAAAGTTAACCACACAAGCAAAAGGTGCCATAAAATACCTTGAAAGCAACCGCTTTTTTTAAACAAAGAACATTTTACCGAATCGTAAAATTATCGATATCGGAATGGTCATTAACGTTAATAAAATTTAAAACAAGCTTCCAATACCGAATAAAATACCACTTAAAACAAAACACTGCATTAAAAAAAGAATAATGATCCAATAAAAAATATCGTACATGATAAACAGGTATCATAATAAAAAAAAATGTATTAAAAAATAATCGAAGGACATAGCACATTGGAGTCGTTTAAGTCACTGTGGTCAAATTAAGGTCTGTGGGTCAAAATACGGTAGTTTTTGGCAAACAACAGGTGCATTTAATTTAATCCAGGTGCAAGTTCGTTAGCGCAAACATTGTTATGTATTAAATCGATTTTTACTTACTGATATGTATAAACGAGTTTTCCGTATAGGGTAGGAGAGGGATTCAAAAGGTGTATTGTGTAATTCGAAATTACGCAATGACATAATCATCATTACCAGATGCGGCTGAGATCAGACGGAAGAAATACATGACATCACATCACTCAGCCCAAAGACATCCACTGCTGGACATAGGCCTCCCCCAAGAACGGGTTTGCTATAATCGCCAATCTTAGCAGGCGGGTTGGCGATCGCAGTATGGTTGTTAAAATACTCAGAGAACGCTGCCGCCCATCCTCTAATGAATCCCTTAGTCGCCTTTTACGACACTCACGGAAAGAGATGGGATAGTGCTCTTCTTTGCGTCCGGTACCACACGGAAGAATACATAACTTATCATAATAGCCCATAATCCCATGCCTCTTCTCAGAATAAGAAGGCTTTAGGCCTTAGTCCACCACGCTGGATTGGGCCAGGATGGCGGAATACACACACACACACCGTTGAGAACTTTATGTAGCACTTCCAGGTGTGCAGGTTTCCCTACGATGTTTTCCTTCACAGTTAACTCAAGTGATAATGAAATTCTGATCTGCACATGAATTAGAGCAGTTAAAGGTACGGGTTCCAGCTCAGACCCTCCTGTAAGGAACTGAAGAATACCTAGACCACAGATCATATAATACTAGATACTACGTACCTAGACAAAATCACATCATCCATCCAAAATGTCAGTGCGCGCTTCCAAAATGTAAGTGGACACTTGTCGGTGTAGCAATCTCCATCTTTCTCTATCCAGAGCCAATTCTTTAATTTCTCTGTATGTTATCACTTCTTATTTATGATTAGTTACGGTTTACTCACGTGCATTTTTCGGGATTGCTCGACTAGTTTCGGACCCAAACGGAGCCCTTAATTTTGAGCTGATCGCACAGCGAGGTCCTTCTATGATGTTGGTTAAAAAGCTGTCGTGTCGCAATCAGTGACAAATAATTTTCCCCCTTCTCCTTTTATATGTTTTAGGATTTGTTTTTTCTCTTTGACTCTTCTTAAAATCTCTTCGTTGGTTACTTTTTCTGTCCATGATACACTTTCCATCCAACGCCATATAGAATAAAATCACATAGTACTTATAATGGCAATATGTCAATTTGTGTAGTCTTTCGTCAAAAAACCCTTGTTCAACGTTCAACGTCTGCTAATTCTGATTGCTCATCTAATAAGAAAAACTGATTCGTCTGTTTTAAGCCACTTATGATTACTCTTATAGAGACGAAACCGAATTAACCATTAGATGATAGGTATCTCAATACCCTAGTCAAACCGAATTCAGCCCTCATCAAGATGTCTCCCTCCCAATCTCCCGCCAGCAACGTTCAAACCCGAAGTCAGAGTCCCTCTAGGGGTTGCCCTTAGTGCTGTTGTTGCTAGTAGTCATGATGTTAGTGTAGTAGTAGTTCTAGTTAGCTTAGGTTAAGTTTACTTCTCTCCCATTGGCTGGAGATCCGTCACTCAAATAACTGTGCGCAAAGGACAATCTACATACAGACAAATATAAAAAAGAAATACCCTGAAAGTTAGGCTGTTTGTTAGAGTCACCCCAAGTCACAGAAGGGTTTCAATCCGCGACAAAAGACCGTTGATGAGAACACAAGAATATAAATATTATTTAATTAAATATAAGACCAGGCAAGCCTAAGATTCTACAAACAAAATTTACAGTAACATACAAATAAAGAAAAATATATCCTAATAATACTATAAACTAAGATAGGGCATCAAAATATTCCTCCGCACCGCTGTCGACTAGTAACGTGCCCAGAAGACTGGTGGCAATGCCACGTTGTACAGCAATGCTAATCCTTTGGCCAAAGTAGAGGCCAGCCTTCGGGTCACGGGAAGTGTCGACCATTCTGTGATTGAGGTTCTGCTGAACCTTACTAACAGCTTAGATGATCCAAATACAAAAAACCGAGAATTCCTATAAGAATATTCTAATTCTAACAAGCTATCTTTCCGACAATAAGCTTAAGCTCACAAGACATTACTAACAAAACATATTTTCTGATAAGATCAATTAAACCACAATATTCATTGACTTAATCCCTATTCCGCCAAAAAATCCTTTTACGAAATAAAAATTACAAAAACGCCACCAGGTAGCGATCAGCTGTGCGGCAGGTTGTTGTCTATGTGTGCGTGCGACGAGATGAGCGTCGTGTCGGCGTGTGCGCGCGGACAGATGCTGCGAACATCTGTCGCGGCGCGTGCGCATGTTGACCTGGCAAGTGATCTTGGCACTTGGAATGTTGGAGGATATTATAAAGGCTTCTTAAACCAATATTACCTTCCATAGCAGTGCTCAAACGTCAATGCCTCAGAGAGCACGTGAACCCATGAATCCTGATTGTCAATGTCAGTTGTTATAGGCGTAACTTTCAAAATTTTGCATAGGATATACCGCGTTTTTCAAATTGCGAGTTTAGAAAGAAAGAAAGAAAATACGTTTATTTGCGGTGAACATGACGCAAAAAGAAAATAAACACAAAAACCAAAAAATAAGCAGGTTGAGGGAAACATGCGTCATATCCACGCAAAACGGATATCGCTCAGCATTATGCTGCGACCCTATGCAAGACAGAGCCCCAGCGTGGTTTTCAGCGACAGCCGGCGCCGACGTAATGACGTCGTTCGGTGCAGCAAACAATTATTATTAAAAATAGATAAATAAATATGATTTAATTTAGAAGTGATAGAATATACTAAACAGGAATATAAAAAGAAGAAAAGGAAATAGACATCCGTACATTCGTTCGGTTTCAAAACTACTTCTGTTTCGTCTTGTACCGATCAGCTTTTTCGCAGGCTGCGTGCTCATCTCTTATTTGTCTGTCTGTGTGTCGGTAAGGCTGCACAATCTGCACACTACGACTGACTTAAGAATATAATAAATAAAACATGCAAGTATCAAGATCACCAAGTCGTGGTCGCGTATCGGTCAGCTGCTTCGCAGGCAGCGCGCGCATCTCGCGTCTGTCTGTCTGTGTGTCGGTGAAGCTGCACAAGACGATTGGACCAAACATAAACTGAAAGCGAGATTTAAGATTTCAATTCATTCAACTCTTTGGAGTGGCACGATGTGGTACGGTACGAGACTTTGAGGCCAATTCTACTAACAGGAACGTTAACCAAGCGCAACCGAACCGAAGCTGAATCGTTTACAAACATTTTGACAGTTTTCGTAAAAGAAAACTGACTGACGATTGTGGTTCACCTGCGATTTGGCAACAATTACGTTGTAACTTCACTTCAAGGTGATTCTAATTTCAAAAGCAAGCTCTTTTTAAAATATATCGTGTTTCTAATCATGGTAAATGCTGTCTGGCTTTCGTAATTCTTTGGAAATCAGCTTTCGCTAGATAATTATATGTCTATTTTCTGCTTATTACTTTAATGCAATAGCTAGTGCCCTATAAAATTGCCATTTATTTGGAAAAGCTCGCAAAGTAACATATTTAAGTTTTTCAAATAGGAGGTAGGTATCTATGGGACTTACATAGTGATGTAAAGTATAAAAAGGCCGAGACAAATAATTTAATTTTAAAAAAGTGGATTTTTTAAAGACCTATTTCTAAACTTCTTCAACCATAACTTGCATAGTAGCTAACAGTATGAATAACATACCTTAGACAACTGTGCCCCTAGCATTCGTTTTTACTAAACCGTGTTGTTAACATATTCGTTTCAATATCAAAACTTTGTATGGGAATTTTACTAGCGCCACGTATGTGTATTTAGAACTAAACAATTCCTGTACTCATAAACATATTTTTTTCCATAAAAATCCTCATTAAATATTTTATTTAAAAAATATTTTTATAATCATTCATTTTTCCCCCTCACATTAATTAAACTACGCGATTCCGCAAAAACTCCTGCTGCTAAGGGCTCTATTTTATTTATTTAATACTTCAAAGGATCTCAACCCTTGCCCGCTAACTCTTATAACCCGCACCACTGCAACTCGAGTGACTCACCGTGACATTGACCGCGCAATCTCCCGCCTATAATTACAACGTTACTACATCTCATGCGTCACTGGTCCACCTTTACGTTACCGCGGTTATGTCAACGATATAGTTTGCTTACTTAAGATAGTAAGATAGCCTACAAGGGAACTAGGAAACATGTTAGGTATGTCAGCTGCTGGGTGAGGAGTTAGGACGACTGGGAAGTAAGATGCAAGGGGTTCCTTACCCTTTTTTAGAGTTCCGTAGTCAACAAGGAACCATTATAGTTTCGCCATGTCCGTCCGCAGCTTAGCTCAGGGACTCTTAGTACTAAATAAATATTAGCCTGTAGCTGTCCCACTGCTGGGCAAAGGCCTCTTCTCTTACAGAGAAGGAGCGAGCATTGATCACCACGCTTGCTCACTGCGGCGATTTCGGTTTAAAGAACTTTATTTTCTTATAAAAAACTTTCCAGTTCATTTACAATAAGAATTAAGTAAATACATTTCATAATAAAATTTCATTGGCCTCTGGCACATGCATAAATTGACATTCTGATTCATTATTACAATTCAAATCTATTTTAATACATAGGTACTTATAATAAATAGGAAATTAACAATTTTTAATAAATGTCGACTATTACAATTATCCATTCAGGATTTCAGACCATTAAAGTCCAGGTTTCCTCACAATGTTTTTCCTTCACCGTATGTCAGTGGTGTCTTAGATTAACTAAGAAAGTACATATGAAATTGAAAAAGTCACATTGGTACATGCCTGGGTTTGAACCCGGTGCTTAACAAGCAGATCTGTAACCTCCGGGCCACCACGACATTACCACCACCACGACTCTTAGTACTAGAAAGCTATAATTTGGCATGGATATACATATTAATCACGCCGACAAAGTGGTACAATAAATTCATGAAAAAGATTTTTTTATGGTAGATACCTCCTGTACACGTAAAGTGGGTATCGTTTTTTGTTTCTCGTCTATCCCACGATGTGGGGTGTTTTTCGATAGGTCTTTCAAAAATATTATAGGTTTGCGAAAACAATTTTTCGATTAAGGGATCCGTTTCTGAAATATTAAACTTTAAGGTGCTTATTTTTGTTAGGTTCAAGTGTGGCTGCCAGCTAAACGACTAGTTTTGGATATGTGAAAAAATTGACGGTAGTAGTAGCACAACGAAGTTAAAAGGAAAACTAGTCGACCAACCGGAAAAGTAAAAATTTTGTAAATTCCATTGAAAAATGACTAAGCCCTCTTCTTAGTCCGCATTACTGTGCAACTACGGAACCCTATAACTGCGCGTGGCCCGACACGCACTTGACCGGTTTTTTCTTTTAATTGGAATAGTTTTTCACTTAGTTGGAACATGTGCGTAGTACTCTGAACTGGCGTGCGTGTATGACAAGATGTATGAACGTGGACGAAGAAAAAGGAGTATGTTAAGAGCCATTTCACAAAATGATTACGCTCGAGTTTAGGTAAAAGACTGTATCATTGTTTATGTGTGCGTAGTTACCCACTCAAACGCAATGTAAACAGTGTAACGCGAGAGTTAAGACGGACGAGGCTATCTTGAGCCGTAATCGTAATGTGATTTGAAAAGAGATTTATGAAAAAAAAAAGATTTTATTTTGTCTAGTGAAGATTTCTAGGTGGATTAATAAGTAAACACAAATAGGTATGTTATGTAAAATATTTAATAACAATTAATATAAAAACAAACAGTTATTATTTTTAATTAACTGCTTAATGCTTTTTCTAAATGAATATTTGCCGTAAAGGCATTGATCTTGCCTTTCTTGGATCTATAATTTCCGGCAATACGTAGTCTTGGTATAACCGAATCAATTTGGGTAGCATTTTCGCCTGCCAAAAAACGTCGTCTTTCTCTACTCTTACCACTTTCAAAGGCAAATCAGGACCTGTCCATACAACAAATACACATAAGTCTTTTTTTGCTATACGCAACTGGCCCTGAACTTGGTAGTACCAGTCGTGGTTCTTGTTCATCTCTACTTGTGATTGGCTGTTCACTTTAAAACATTTCAGTTTTTTAGCTTGCAAGGCAGAATCAGGATCAATTCCAAAAACTGACCTTACCTTATAAAAAAAATACAAAGCGAATCAAAACTATGTGGTCGCAGTATAATAGTTACTTCGCTGTATGAGCGCTCGAAAGTCAGGACGCGGGATAAAATAGCACAGGTCCTTCCTTGATGGGCGCTCGCGCCGTACTAATCGATGCCCACTTGCGTATCGTAATTTATTGTAATTTGGACTGATGTTCACATCGATATTTTGACAAATTTAATGCTAGTATTTTCAAAATAATTGTAGAATTCGATTCTCCAAAGAACATAGTTTATTTAGAAATAATTTTATTTTTGTAATTACGCTGTATTTAAGGCAAAAATCACGATTAAATTGCAATGTAAAACTTAAAAATTGGTCTTAGGAATTATTTTTTTACTAATTAATGGTAATAAAATTCAAGAATCTGTTACATTAATTGACGACTAAAATACATGTCTGATGCTAAATTAATTTTTTTAAGCTTTATTTTTTAGTGTTATTGATAGATATAGGACTCTGAAATTGAGTCTGCGGCGATTTTTCAGTAAAATGGTTGTGGGAGATGGGTCACTACAGATCAAGCAAGTTACTTTTAGTAAATGTGATACATTAAATGTCAACACGAATGATTGTACCATGTTTTGCATGTATTCAATAATTTCTGGGTATTACTTATGATGGTAATAGAGGAGCCCAAAATCTTAGAAATTCGTGCGAAAACGTGAAATGGCTCTTAAGATCGTAGCATGTGGCGTTCTACAGTTTCTGCCTACCCTGGGAAAAAGGTGTGAGTTTATGTGTACATGTATGTTGTTAAATCATGGTACCTTCCGCATTTTGGAGTAAACTCTAAAAATAGAAACAACGATTGGTATTTGACGCCGCCGTAAAATCCGATGGTGTGAGCCTAAATGATTACATTTTAAAAGGACTGCTTCGTTGGTCTAATAGTTGCAAGCACTGAGCGGGAGATCGATCCCTAGGTCGAGTAGTGTTATTGAGTTTTTTCATAAGGAATTTCTCAGCAGTAGTCCCGGAATTTGGATTTGTGCTCGATTGAAAGCAATAGGCTTGCCCCCTATTACATGTGACTTAAGCATAACGGCGAAATGAGTTATGTAGTGATACTATACAGCTCTACTCAGCTCTTCGGGGAATACAGTTGTTATGTTATGTTTAAAAGAACCTGACTTACTTATTTCTACGAAACCACGCTGAGATTTAGAGAATACACAATCTCAGTAACTGGCGATATCCGTGGTATGTGATACATTCTTATAAGAATAATGAATCTGGACAGTCAGCCCCGCTACCATCCTTGCTGACTGGCTAATCTTTTCACCACGGTATGAGCTATTCTCGTATAGTTCGTGCTGACACGATAGAAGAAGAATAAAAATAATTAAAAAGGACAGAGATGCCCTACGTTTCTTATGGCGGGAATCACCTAAACAGAAGATTAATATCTTATTATGCTGTTTAGATTCCATAACGCCATGAGTTAATTAATCTTCGCCCCAAATTGCTCACTATTAATTCGGTTTAAAGACATTTATTTCTCAAAGAACAAATTACAGTTCACTTAAAGAGAAACTTAACTAAATTAACAATAGTTTGTAGTTTACGTTGCGACGTTCAAGCCATCCAAGAAACTGAACACCATATATTTTATAAAATAGCACGTATGTAGTTAGGTAAAGATAAAATACAAAACAGTTCACGCTAAACTTATGTTTCTAATATTAAAAGCTAAACTTATGTGTCTAGATAATTCCTTAAGGCTTTTTTAAATGTTGGTATACTTGTACACTCTAATTTATTGTATAGCCGAACCCCCTCATACTGTATAATCTTCTTACCGTACAGGGTTCTCACTCTTGGTACTTCTAAGTCGTCTTGATTACGGGTATTATATCTATGAGTCTTTTGTGTGAATGAAATATTTGTGTGTATTTTGGTCTTAAGTATCTTTCGGATAGTCATGCATGTATGGTATGTATACAATTGTTGTAGGTTATTGCGTAGAACATTAAAAATAAATCGTCTTGGACACAATCATTCCGTAAGTCATCACCATCGTCATACCAGCCTCACCGTCTACTACTGGACATAGGTCTCTCCTGTAAATATTCACTTCAAACGGTTTTGAGCTGTTTCCATCCAACGGCTCCTTGCGATTCTCATTATGTCGGGTTAGGGGGAAACTGGCCTCTGGTCTGCGGCCCAAATTACACGGAGTAGAAACAGTAGTGGAAAAGTTGGCCGAATACATGGACCAGAATACCATGGGAAAAAGTATTGTAGTTAAATCGACCTATTGGGATTTATTTTCATTAAAATGAAAAAAGGTGTGAAATAAAACGTACCTAAGTATCAATATATGAGGTATTTCCTCGAAACGCACCAACGATGAAACATAGAGAAGAGCATGAAAGGATTACGTAATACATGTCATCGATAGACGTTTTAAAATTCAGTTGTCCTAATCGTTTATTTATTAAAACTACCAGGAAAGCAGAAATGAACTGGAGCTAAGTGCTTACGCAACTTACTACTTAAAACTACAAGTTTTGAAATTGAATCATTCAATTTTGATACTTACGTTTTATTACGCACCTTTTTTCATTTTAATGAAAATAAATCCCAACGGATCGATTTAACTACGATACTTTTTCCCCATGGTATTCTGGCCCACGCATTCGGCCAACTTTTCCACTAGTGTTTCTACTCCGTGTAATTTGGGCCGCGGACCAGAGGCCAGTTTCCCCCTAACCCGTTATGTCGTCCGTTCATTCGTAGTTGAGAGCCTACGCTCTACTCCCCGGCTCGTGGTCCACTCTATCTCTTCCTTGCCTAACAGTTATCGGTCTTCCGGCCATTCCGTAAGTAACTAGGTACTCTTATTTTAACACATTCGAGTCCACCTCACTTTTCATAGAGCTCATACGCCATCCCGCCATACATATTGCTAGTGGACCATCCAGGAGGGTCCTCGACATTACGTTTGCGCTAAGGGTGAACCATCGAGGACGGTTCCTGGCATCAAGTTAAAAACCGTGAAAAATACGCTACTACGTCGTAAAATAGGTGTTTGCTTCTTTCATGATAGTGAATTTTCCAAGAAAAACCTGCTTTTAAAATGGCCCTCCACGGGGCACCCGGAATGGCGAATGCGACTACAGGGTGGCCTCCTGGAGGGCACCCGACACTGAACGTGTTAAATGCCGCAGCAGCATTACGCTAAGATAGGAGCCCTTTTAGTCTGATGCAGATTGTTTCAATTTTTGTTGTGTTTTTTTGCATATCGTCAACTTCCGTAACCGCGTGTGCGAATCTAAAATAAATAGACACGTTTCTTTCTTTCTTTTTTTACTTATTGGCATATTATTTTTAGCATGTGAATTTGAATGCGTTGCGGCGTCCCTCTATGTTCCAATATAATTTTAAGTTACCTTCTACTAAGCTCAACTATTCCACCGTGGTGTGACTTTGGCATCGACATAAGCTCATCGTCTTTGGGTCCCAGTCGTTGTACTTCTACTTTTTGAATCAATTTGAAACAAATCCAATCGATAGTATTTAATACTAGCTTTTGCCCGCAGCTTCGCTTGCGTGAAATTTTGACCCCGTTAAGTAACGATTTTCCATACAAACTTTCAACCCCTATTTAGCTCCCTCAGGGGTTGAACTTCGAAAAATCCTCCCTTATTCCTTGTCTACATTATAAAGGGAACCTCTGTCCAAAATTTCAACTTTCTAGGTCCAAGGGTTTGGGCTGGGCGTTGATGAGTCAGTCAGTCAGTCAGGACTTTTCTTTGTATTTATTTAAATATAATTATTTATAAATAAAACGGTATGTTGTACCTACACTGAAGTTTGCCTTCAGATCTTTTATGAATTATTTCTATTATTGAAAGGTTTGCTGGTAGAAAATTCATTGCTCACCTTTGTACCTCTAATTTTTATTACATCTACACTCATATTATAAAGAGGTGAGTTTGTATGTAGGAGATAAACTCCGAAACTACTCATCCGATTTCAAAAAGTCTTTCAACAATATTTAGAATGGACCTTCAAGATTGACATAGGCTATAAATGTTATCGATCACGCGGGCGAAGCCGCGGGCACAGCTATGTACAAAAAATCCGATGTTTAATTCTGATTCGTTACAAATCTACTTTGAAAACGAACAAAGCGTAAAGCAGATCCTGTTTCTAACTAAAAGAACATTTAAAATTAATTATAGGAAGTAACAAAAAGTATCTCAAATAGTCGATATCCTGTTGGCCCGTGCCATCGACAAAAACTGAGGTTATGGCCTGTTGCCTTTCCTCTAGGATCTATGGTTTTATTTATTTAACTTTTTAATGTCATTAATTATTTGTAAAACGTTGCATCAGGATTTTAAAGCAGGATCTACTTGATTGAAAGATCACATCCCATCATTGACTTAATGATCGAAGCATCCCATCTAATTTCTTTTCCTGTCTTGGATATCGTAAGATTCAAGATTCAATAGACTACCTACCTCAAAATACACATTTAGAAACCGTACCTATAATGTATTTAATTACGTTTTTTTAAGCTTTTGGCGCGTTACGGTATTGTTACAGAAATTACGCAAGCATGTAGCGCAAATGCGACACCATGAAGTGAGTTCTTGACATTGACATAAACCTCTTTTCCATTTCAATCGAAGTACTTTTACTATTAAGTCTGTGGTATAACTTCTACCGCGCGTAAATGACGAGACGCAACACTTTATTTTATTTTCTAAAATTACATATTAATGTTTAACGATCATAAGTTCGTTTACTCTTATTCAATTATGGCTGGTCTAGCAGCGGCCATCTTTATACTGAAATCATGGAATCTCGAAATACAAAGTCAAAGGTTTCATTTGCTACGAATAAAACCTAAAATATGGCATAGACGAATGACTATACTTGTAACCAACCTTAAGGTGCTGAGAAGGTACATACATAAGTGGTCCCCAACAAAATTACTTAATTTAATTTTTCCATTTTGAGGGACATAAACAATACAATACATAAACATGCGATAACAGCAATCGCGAGTGATTTGCTATCCATTGAAAAATATACACACCCACCCACTCACCCCTCACACATTCACTCACTCATCTGCTATACACTCATACACACTCACGCATCACGTTGACAATCTGTAGGTATTTATGTACATTATGATATAACTCCTGGAGTCCTGGAATTCTAAAATAAGATTTTTAGACCCCCGTTACCCCGTTAGGCCTGTGCCTAGGCTTAGTTTAGACTCCAGATCTCCCACAAATTACTAATTCGCCCACACTGCTTGTCAACTTCAATTGTCTACTTTGTTTAATGTAATTTGTGGAGATAAATCTTCACTAAATTTAAATGGGACCACCTCAGGAGACCACTCCTTCAAACAAAAAAAGAATGATTAAAATCTGTTCACAATTTTGGCAACGACATTGCTGAACAAACAAGTAAAGAGAAGAGTTTTTACTTTAGTTTTAGTTTAGTTTGTATTAATTTAGGTTAAAAATGTAAATAATATCCTTGTATAAAAATAAATAATTCATAGTAAAGAGAAACACATCAAATTGAGAAACTTCTCCTTTTTTTGGAAGTCTGTTAAAAAGGATACTAAAGCTTCGCATGAGTTTAATTAGCTGTAACACTAGTAAGGAGAAGAAAAGTAATTAGGGAACTGCGTCATTTAGTGTCATCAACTCATCACCAATCACAAAATAAATTATTGTGCAATATCAACTTTCATGAACCTTTTGTGTCAGGTCACCATTTGACCGCATCTAACGCCGGGCCAAAAGTTCGTCTGACTACCTGTCTGTCCGTCAGCAACGAGAGAACAATGAGATGCCACAAAAAACTGAAGAGAAATTAACGGAACCACACAAAAACTTTGACGACAGATGCTGACAAAGGGTGTACAGACGTGTACTGAAGGGGTTCGACTCATATTTTAATGTTTAAAAAAAAGTTTTATATATTCACTAGCTTTTGCCCGCAGCTTCGCTTGCGCTTAACTTTGAAACCCGTTAAGTGACGATTTTCCACACAAACTTTCATCCCCTATTTAACTCCCTTAGGGATTGAATTCCGAAAAATCCTAACTAATTCCTTGTCTGCATTATAAAGGCAACTTTGTGCAAAATTTCAGCCTTCTAGGTTCAAAGGTTTGGGCTGGGCGTTGATGAGTCAGTCAGTCAGGACTTTTCTTTTTATTTATATAGATTGGAAACTAATTTAAGGCTGTAAACATCATGCTGCGTACGGGCGGCCTCCTTGTAGGTAGACAATGCAGTGAACATCACGAATTAGAATGCTTACGTAGCTGTAATCGGCACGCTTCGCAAACGGATTTGTGATTATAAAATGTTATCATAGCACTAAGAAGGAATGAGATACATTAAAAGAGTCTCCACGAATGACGATACTCAAGTACGTTTGGCGCACTCTGGGCAGTCTGCCCCGCTGTCAACCTTGCTGACTGTCTAATATTCTCGTATAAGAAGAAGAAAACTGCGCAGGAATAAAAGGATGTCGCTGCTCATCCTGTTAGGTTAGGATAAAACAATATATCCTAGTTCTTCTTCTTCTTCTATCGTGTCGGAACGAGCTATCCGAGAATAGCTCATGCCGTGGTGAAAAGATTAGCCAGTCAGCAAGGTTGGTAGCGGGGCTGACTGCCCAGGGTGCGCCGGACATACTTATGTATCGTCACTCGTGGAGGCTCTTTTCATGCACCCCTATATCCTATCCTATATGTACTAGTAGAATATTTTATTAATTTTATAAATAAATTATGGTCTGAATTCACTGTTTCCATTTTCAGTACATATTCTTTTACCCTTACATTTCAAGATTAATAAAAATATTTTTAGCACTTCAGTTATCGCTTGTACCGGAAGCGAGTCGGTGTCGGCACGAGCTACGGACCGGTAAAAAGTAGTCGATTGTATTATATCGATCTACGATCGACAGCACCATAAACCGACACTTTTTGTCTTCTTAAAGCTCTATTAGGTAAGTAGTTAGTGATTAGCTGTAACAAATTGGAGAGGTGAAAAACCTAGAAATAGTTAGTCATTGGTTCTGCAGTTGCGCACTAGCTAAACTTACTAAATATTCTAAATTATCTCTAATTATCTTGCGGCATAATATGCTGAGGTGTCGTATAAACATGTTAGAAATAGTTCAACGTAATTTGACAGCTCCTTCAATCTTCTTTCTTGTTTTATTTGCACGTAGATAAAGGATAGCAATGTGGGATTGACAAAAAAAACATCATTATTTAAGGGTCAAAATACACGTCCGATACTTGCTTCCGGGAGCCGGCTCCGACTATCTGATCGGATTCATGAAATACACGTACGATTCTCGAGTCCGATTTTTTCTATACGACGACGACGCCCGGACGATGCTTACGATTCTGACATCGGATCCGATAGTCTGATCGTACGTGTAATTCATGTTCAAACAAATGTATGACGCGGAGGCCTTCAGATAGTCTGATCAGACTATCGATCGGAACCGACTATCGGAGGCAAGTATCGGACGTGTATTTCAGCTCTAAATCTACTGACCTTCCTATCCGATATACGAGTACGTACCTACCTACCCTTTTTTCGTTTACTCCGATAAATATTGCAGCCGCTGAAAACATGGGGTGAACTTTTTAATTTTTAGATATTAAATGGTAAACGATTACCGCCGCTTATACAGCGTGGGCCCGAGGTACCAGAAAGATTTTAACCTTTGATTCCGATGCCTAATTGCATCAATTGATATTATTTTGATACTCCTCAATAAAGATGATTATTTTCTCGTGCCCCCACTTAACAGCCATTATGTTTCGATAATTTGTACAGCGAGAGATACTATGCCCGTACACATCACTCGTTCGCAATTCGAAAAGTGCAACTAACGTTTGCGCGTTCAATTTGCACGTCACTTGAATAAAAAAATGTATAAGTTCAAACTACCTCATACAAGTTGTAGCTTGTATGCAGGTTTGTTCAAGTTGTATGCAATTTGCAACTTGCATACAAGTAACTTGCCTAATGGAATCGCGCCTTTACAGCCAAAAGGTCATCATCTGCCTAGCCTTTTCCCAACTATGTTGGGGTCGGCTTCCAGTCGAACCGGATGCAGCTAAATATCAGTATTTTACATGGAGCGACTGCCTATTGTCGGGAACTTGGTGGAGTGAGCGCCATCTGTTGTCCGCTGCCTAAGTAACCGTGACGTCAACATCGGACCACCACTGCCCGTTGGAGGGAGGAGACCGGCTCGCTTGGTGCGCCCGGGGATTGCTTCTTGGACCGTACGACGGAACACTCGTCTAGAGTATTCTGTGTAGATCAGCTGAAGAAGTCTGACCTTTTATATCTGACTAGCTTGTCCTTATTTTATGATCTTGTAATAACTTGTAATAATTATCTAAAGTATTATATTGTGATCTAGTTCATGTTACTAACACTAACCCAAATACAAGTACTCTCAGTGGTGGAGAGTCTATGTTGGTTTTATTTACTACATTTACCTTGCTCACAATCCTGACATACCAATATTAGCGATAACTGTAATGATAGAATCACTCCATAACGATTAAATTGTAGTGTCGCTAACATCAGAAGTGGAACAAGAAAAAACCAGTCCACATTATGATTGTATACCCACATGTAAATATTTTCCTTATTATACTCCCCTGTAGACGGACTGACGAAAACTTGATTATACGAGTGAGATTACAATGGTGAGACCGAGAAAAGGTGATAAATCCGGTGAGTCGCAACCATTTTATTATACCTACTTATGTGTGAAGGTTGATGTTGTTGAAGGAAATATAATATCGAAAGGGTATTTATTCGAGTAAAATAAATATTAAATGATATGTGTTAATTCGTCTCAAATAAAAAAGATATCTGTATTTATTCTCGTAACATAAATATTAAATGATATCTGTGTTTATTCGTGTAAAATAACAAAATAATTATGATATCTATATTTGTTTCTGTAAATAAATGCGTTGCAGTCGCATTAGAGTTTGTCGTGAGATGCAACCAGGGTTGACCTGAGGCACCACCCGGTATGGCAAACCGGGGTTGGAACATGACGAAGCAATTGTTATAGGGCTGGAACCCAGGCGGGTGATGCCGTGATATGGTTAGATCCAAGGCGGGTAATGCCATGTTGAGAATGCAGGATCCCAGGGGGTGATGCCAAATGAGTTGGCTACATCCAAGGCGGGTGGTGCTATAAATTAATAAATGAAATGCAGTAAAAAAATTAATGTTTTGAAAATATTGATACCTATTTGTTTTTATTGGTTTTGCTATAATTCTTGTTGCAGAATAGTGCAAAATAGTTTATTGAAATTAAAAAGTAGTTTTGTTGGTAGGTACCTACACAAAAAAAAAAAAGTTTAAAATGTATTTTTGTAGATGAAAACGGAAATAGTATTTTTTTTATTGGTGATAATTGTTATAGATCTGGAACCTAGGCGGGTGATGCCATGATATGGCTAGATCTAAGGCGGGTGCTATAAATTGCATGCTATAAATGCAATATAAATGCAATGCTATAAATTGATAAATGAAACAAATGTTAAAGTTTCTAGTTAGAAATAGAAGTACTTGTTTGAGCGTTTTCGTAAATTAAACCCATGAGGGGGTGAAATTATAAGAGTTGAAAGTTTGTATGAAAATCGTTATTCCATGGGGTTATAAACTTGAAATTTGGCACAAAGACTCTTCAAAGTAAATAATTAATAAATACAGTGCTTTATAATGTTATTGTAAATAAAATGAAGTGGCCACACAGCCTCACATATAGTATTGCTTATATTTTACTTGCGAAACTAAATAAAACATTTCTATCATAATTTACGTCATGATTGAAACACCAGCAAATGTGAATAAAGCTTGGAAAACAACTTGGTACGTTTAAGTGCAGTGAAAGCTCTTTAAATGCAAGTGATTCCAAGTGGTAAGCTCTAGGAAAATCAGGACTTAAGTGTGGCATAGTCCCTTTGAGTGCGGTTGACCTAGCAGTAATAGAGGCATTTGCTGATGGTTCGAATGCGTATTATGGCTTTGTGAATCATTGAGATATTTAACCAAGAAATATTTTAAGTGTTTATGCATAATAATCATTTATTGAATAACTATAATTTGATGTTTAACCAAAGCAGAACTTTCTTATATGCATCTGATATAGTATTTTATTGTAAAATGCTTCGTAGGAAGTGAAAATGTTGAAATCTAATGTTTGTAAGATGTTTGTTATGAAAAGTTATGAACGAATATACAACCAGGTTGACACGTAAATAAATATCAACTAGTTCAACCTAGGGTTGATGAGCTTGTTGGCTGACGATGAGATATCAGGCTCTAGTCGATTCAAACATTCTTTTATGCTTTTCATCTTGCTTGGTCATGGACATGCACATGAGTAACATGATGAGTCAAAGATGAGTGATTAGGTGTAACCTAAATGTGTACTGTATTATTATTTGATTCTGTTTAAGGTCCGGAGATGTCACTGAAGTTGGGCCTTGATGTACCATAATCCTCGCCAAAATAGAAACACCAGCAAATGTGATTAAAGCTTGGAAAACAACTTGGTACATTTAAGTGCAGCGAAAAGCTCTTTAAATGCAAGTGATTCCAAGTGGTAAGCTCTAGGAAAACCAGGGCTCTTAAGTGTGACATAGCCCCTTTAAGTACAATTGACCTAGCTGTAATAGAGTGGGCATTTGCTGATGTTTCAAAAGCGTATTATGGCTTGCGGTTTGTACTTGCAGAACTAGTTCTGATGCTGCTTTTGTTTCAGTGTTTTACCTAGACTCGTGGGGCGCCTGGGGCATGCGCCTTGCAGGATGGCCGTGTCGGGAACTTGGTGGAGTGAGCGCCATCTGTTGTCCGCTGCCTAAGTAACCGTGACGTCAACATCGGACCACCACTGCCCGTTGGAGGGAGGAGACCGGCTCGCTTGGTGCGCCCGGGGATTGCTTCTTGGACCGTACGACGGAACACTCGTCTAGAGTATTCTGTGTAGATCAGCTGAAGAAGTCTGACCTTTTATATCTGACTAGCTTGTCCTTATTTTATGATCTTGTAATAACTTGTAATAATTATCTAAAGTATTATATTGTGATCTAGTTCATGTTACTAACACTAACCCAAATACAAGTACTCTCAGTGGTGGAGAGTCTATGTTGGTTTTATTTACTACATTTACCTTGCTCACAATCCTGACATACCAATATTAGCGATAACTGTAATGATAGAATCACTCCATAACGATTAAATTGTAGTGTCGCTAACACTATCAGACCTCCACAACCCAGTATCTGGGTAATACGATACTCTTGGTAAGACTGGTTGTCAGACTTTCTGGCTTCTGACCAACAGTAACGACTGTCAAAGATATACAAATGACAGCCGGGACCAACGGCTTTACGTGCTTTCCGAGGCACGGAGGAAACTCGCTATGGTAAATGGTCACCCATCCACAGACCAACCTCGGCAAGCGTGGCTTAACCCGGTAGATCGGTCTATGCGGCTGTAATTATTTAGCCACGAGCTCCTCTTTACAGCCAAAAGGTATTATTAAAATTATCACACAACAAAAAACATTTTACGATCCGCAATTAAAAGAAAGATGTAGTTTAATCCTATAATTGTATTGCCAAAATTAACGAAACAATAATTAAAGCGGCAGGCCGGCCACACAATAATTGGGAGAGAGTTGCGCAGCTGTCGCGACACTTTCACTTGTTAAGGACATTTTACGCATAAAATTTGGCTGCGAACTCGGAAGTTGCGTATGGTATGTCATTATGATGCTATTTTGTCCTTCCGGGATGGGTTTTATACTATAAAATTGTATATAACTTACTAGCGACCCGCCCCGGCGTCGCTCGCCTAAGTTAAGATGAAAATCGCATCAAAATGCAGACAAACGGACTGACGCTAAAAGCGATTTCAATTTATACTAGGTACATTAGAGATTAGAGATACCTAAGCATTAAGGCATTTTGTTTTTTTTTAAACGTAGCTTCATTAGGCTGTGATAGGAGCCTTTTGTGGCATCGTGCAAATTGTTTATTTTTTTATCTTTTTTATATTGTTTTATTTCTGTATCTACCCGAAGAAATGTTTTTACTTTCTTTTCTTTGTTCCTCTTTTTTAAGAATAGAATTATTAAAAGCTATCTAGCCAGTATCTTTTTCGAGTAGTAAG
This sequence comes from Amphipyra tragopoginis, assembly GCA_905220435.1. Classification (NCBI taxonomy): domain Eukaryota; kingdom Metazoa; phylum Arthropoda; class Insecta; order Lepidoptera; family Noctuidae; genus Amphipyra; species Amphipyra tragopoginis. Next base: position 13,753,727 of record HG992011.1, read on the forward strand.
TTGTAATCTTAGGTTGTAATAGATCGCTGTAGCGGGAATTTGAATAGGTTCTTAATTGACAAACTTGTATTATAAACTATAAACGTAAATTGAGATTTCTTATTAGAACAACTACTCTTATAACCCTATTCAAGGTAAGGTGAGTCCTGTGATTTTTCTACAAAAGGTTACCATACAAAGAATATCAAATATTTTTAATAAACAAAACATTGATAATACCTATACCTAGCAGTTTCACGGTTTTTGATGATGTCGTTTACGTTTTTTCGATAGCAGTCTCCTTGCAGTTTAGGTACGAAATGACCGCTATGTCAGAACTCATCTTTCGTTGAATAGAGTGGGGTATTTGAATGAAAAAATCTAATTAGTCCGTCAGTTAGATTATCAAAAAAATTTTGACCCGTATTTTTTCTTTTGTTACGTAAACCAAAATTGACGAAGATACGACACTTTTAAAATTGGCAAAACGTCACAAGCAAGTACAATTTTTACTTGCTTCTGACGTCACAAGCCTCTCGAGTTTTGATGCGTTTTTATCTTTCCAAATATTCATAGATTTAACAAAAGATAAAATACGTGTCCATTACTTTTCAAAACTCTAACTGGCGGACTAATTAGATTTGCAATTTATTGGTGCTGTCAACATGACTGTTATACTTAGTCTCTACATATTATGTACTTGGTATCTTGGATTGACAGTCGATTTATGGTCGCCATAAAGTGAAAACCTCGGGAATGCATTTGGTCATTGCACGGTTCCTGTGGGCTTTCACGTGGACTAAGTCGCGGGCAAAAGCTAGTCAATTATATTTATTACAAATTAATGTTATATACGTACCCAATAAAGGCTGATTTCAGTGCCTACAACCTAATCTCGCACAGAGCGGCTCTCTTATAATTATAGTAGGTACCTATACGTCGCGTCTCGTGATGAAATAAAAATAACCAAATAGCATTGCCCAGGTTTTCACTATAAGGCGAACGTTATGCTATTTAACAGAAGCCTAATTGCCGTAATTAATTTGAAGTAAGACTGAAGGTTGACCGAACTGAGATTAAATTATGAATTGAATAAAAAATAGTATTCTGGTACATTTAAAGTTCGGTCCGGTTTCAGTATCATCCCAGTTTATCTCGATAGAATGTCAATTCAGTCAACATAAAATCTATTACCGATAGCATACCGATATCAACAGTCATAGACTAAAATTCTAGAAATAAATGACAATGCCAACTTGTCGAATTGGCTCAGTACATAATGTAGGTAACCAGAATACCCTTTTGGCTTCTGTCAACTTTTAATCTCATTTCAATATAATCTCACGTTTGACGTTATTTGGTAACGAACAAGAATACCATTTGTCATATTTATGAGATTGAGACTATACTGAGCCTAGATCGAAACTACATTTTGAACATTTTTAATTACGAGAAATGGCCTTCAGATCTCTGTTTTACCACTCTTAATCTCATACTGTATGTACAAACGATCTGAAATTCCAACCACGTAGCCACTATCTACTTAAATCTTATTAGTCAGAAAATTAAAATTAAAAATAGATTCCCAATCTTTTATCTGCTCAAGACATCCACACCTAATCCTTTTTATCTTTTGCTTAAGTGGCTAGGTATTTCCAATTTGCCAATCTCACTACAAAAAGTCTGATAAGAAATAAATAAATAAGATAAGACTGAAATCTCAAATAATAAAACATAATATACTTGTCACCGCTCGCTAGAGTGGGGATTGGATGCTGCGATCTCGAGGCACGCCCTCCGCGAGATCGACCAATCAGGAGCCCGCATCTCGCTCGACGATGTAAGTACTTATGTATGGAGTTTGTCAATAGATTCTGTGTATGTAAGAGGGGAAAACTCGTAGGTATTTTGTGAGATAGGGAGAATGTTGTAAAGGGTGAAATTGAAGGGATGAAAATAGGTATTGAATGTTATGTAGTAGGTATTTTCCTAGTAGATGCGGGTTAAAGTAACTTTGAATAGGTTTTTCATAAACGTCTGAGGTATCAATTAAATTCGAAATTAAATTAAAGTCGAGGAGATTTCCTTTAAGAAGTTCGTTTGTATTTTACGGGGCGACATTATCGCACAGCGATAAAGCCCTTAAATAAAGATTAAAAAAAAAAAGTTCGTTTGTAGGATTCCGTACCCAAAGGGTAAAACGGGACTCTATTACTAAGACTCCGCTGTCCGTCCGTCCATCTGTCACCAGGCAGTATCTCATAAACCGTGATAGTTAGACAGTTGAAATTTTCACAGATGTTGTATTTCTGTTGCCGCTATAACAACAAATACAAAAAAACAGAATAAAATAAATCTTTAAGCGGGCTTCCATTCAACAAACATGATTTTTTTGCCGTTTTTATAGATAACGGTACGGAACCCTTCGTGCGCAAGTCCGACTCGCACTTGGCCGGTTTTTTTCGATAGCAGTCTCCTTACTTACGGCTACAATTTACGAAATGACCGCTTCATCAGGACTCATCTTTCGTCGAACAGAGTAAGATAGAATCTGCGACATAAGTTGCTAAACAAGTAGGTGGAGATAGATGAATCTCAGTCAATTGAATGTTAGTTGTATTGTACCTATCTATCGACTCAATAGGGTATTTGACTGAAAAAATCTAATTAGTCCGTCAGTTAGATTGTCAAAAAATAATTGACCCGTATTTTTTCTTTTGTTACGTAAACCAAAATTGACGAAGATACGACACTTTTAAAGTTGGCAAAACGTCACAAGCAAGTACAATTTTTACTTGCTTGTGACGTCACAAGCCCCCACTCTTGAGTTTTGATGCGTTTTATCTTTCCAAATATTCATAGATTTAACAAAAGAAAAAATACGTGTCCATTATTTTTCAAAACTCTAACTGACGGACTAATTAGATTTGCAATTTATTGATGCTGTCAACATGCCTATTGGAGCATATACCTAAGTAGGTAGGTATAGCCAGGTAGTCTATGTCTTATGTAGTAATAGGTATAACATAATCTAGTTCTATGCATTTCTTATCAGTTTAAGAAAATATTAAAATCACTGAAGGGTTAAACAAGCGTGCTGCCGTACGTAGGTCGTACGTTCGATTCACCAGCTGCAAAGCGATACCATAGAGTGATAATGTACTTATGTATTTCTCTTACAACATCATAGGATCTTCAATATTGCTATTGGGCAACTTTAGGAACTGAACGACAAAAAAGCTTTTATTTCCTTCGATTCTTCGGAAATCAGAATCCAATGATCACAAAATTACACAATCTATTTGTTTTTATTGCTTCATTTACACCAATGATTGACAAAAAGTAGATACCTACATAAGTACCTATTTTAGTAGTGGCACGAGATGTGGACGCGGACAGTATCCGCCCAACCCACACTACTACGCTCCTACGATGGATGTGTCCAATCTAAAAACTCAACACTCTTTTCGAATTAGGAATTCGACTCAAACCAACATTTTATATTAGGTAGGTACCAATACCAAATAGGTACGATTGTCCTACAATCCAGTTTTGTCCGCGGTATTAGGATTAGATCAGGAGGTAAGAAGGCTGGACTTAGGTTCCAAACATGGAGGTACGTACTACCTAAAGCCATTAAGCATGGAGAGATACCTGCCCATATGTATGGATAATAGTAATAGAGGCTCTAATGAACAGAAATTATTGCAAAAAGATTCACTCAATGATATCCCTTCTGCCATCTGTAGTCGCATAGATGAACTTTTATACTGTAATTTTTTTACAGTAGATGGCGGTGCGTTTCTTCTTGTTTCAATAAAGTACTGCTACTCAACGCTAGATGACAGTATTTGACACTAATAAAATGAATTTTTAAATTTTAACAAAATAATAAAACAATGCAATAACAAAACAATTCTGTAGCACATTTCATTATACTAATACAAATAAAAACCCATGGTGACTTCAAATTAATAACAATAATAAGTAGAACAAGATTAAAGTAGGTATTTAACTACTATAAAAAAACTTGTTTTAGTCAATAGGAAAGTATGAAAAAAATGTAAAGTTTATGCTATATTTATATTTATTATTGTTTTATTTATTTATCACCCAACAACCCGAAAAACCTTTTCAGAAAATAATATAATTGCAAAAATTGTTACGATTGCGCGCGGATATTTGAATGAACGATCAAGCGATCTTTCACGCCTTTTCATTTTCATTCGTTTATTTCAATTTTTGCCTGATTTTTAATTTTTAATTCCTTCCTTAATTGTATAACAAAATGTCACTGATTTTATAAATTATAATGGTCCAATTATATTGTTTTGTTCGTCATGACAACGAAGAAAGGGATATATCATTGGAAATTGGGCGATATAGCCCTTGCACGACTTTGTAAAAAAGTTTACGCAAACGTTCAAGTTGTGAAAAATGATGAAGGATTGTTTTACGACGACAAAGGTACCTAACATTCAATTGTTTCGTTTTAGATTAGTAATGCAAATGGAACACGCGCATTGACAAAATTCCTTAATCAATGAACAAGCAGAATGTTTATATTTCTCTAGTCAGAATGACGTTCGTAGATCGTACGGGATTTCCCACTGTACTTTCCATATAAGCAGGTGTACAATTTATATAAGAATACTTGACTGAAGATGACTTCTTGGAAGAACTTGAATAGACATACGTACTTTTATAAGCAAAGCAAATTCTTCATTGCCGTAGGTACCAGATAGAGATAAGTACACTGACTCATTGATACCTCGGTAGGATATCTACAATTACGTATGCAGCCAAAATTCCTGCATGATTTTATGACTTACAGTATCAAGACACTAGTATGACTATTTAATCTGTGAACTGCAGATCAATATCAAAATTTTACAAGCCTGCCATTTGTTATGATTTATAAAATAAAATTACAACTCGTCAAAAGTTTACACGACATAACATCACGCTTGTATGGCTCCAAAGGGTTGGGCAGAGGCGTATAGCACACCCTCATTTTACCATTATGTTTAAGTCCCATGTAATAAGGGGCGAGCCTATTGCATTAACAGGCATTTTTTGGGATTGCCCGACTAATTTCGGACCGAAACGGAGGCCTTAATCATGAGCTGAGGACGCGGCGAGGTCGCGAGCCAAACTCTACCGTAATTAATCATAAATATAAATGTGTCTCACGAAAGTTATAGTACTAATACTCTCATGTTTCTCAGTTCTAGGCATATCCGGCAATGCTGATGGCTCCATCACTGTTACAAAGGAACTGTGCTACTATGTGGAGACTTGTAACACTAAGAACAGGTTCTGGCTGCCCTACACCAGCCTATACCTGGCTGAGAGGTCCAGGCCTTTCTATGGACCTGCACATAAAGCCCCTAAGATCTTACCTCCTAAGACCCCTACAGTTCCCAGAAAGGTTTTTTTTTTTTAAATGGTTTATTCTGGTGTTGCCTGCCAAATGCTTGAAGTTAGTGCAAAATAAAATAAAAAACATCACAAGCATTGTGATCATAATATATAAATTAAGGCAGGCCCAGTAAGATACATAAGTACTTACTTGTGTTGGAGCTGTCTTGCTTCTTCCCTTACAATATAGACAAACAATGATGAGTGCAGTTTTAAAATAGAGAAAGTATGCATCAGTTTAAAAAAGTCTTCTCTTTTTTGTTTTTATTTGGGAGGATTTGGGTTTCATAAAATCACTGCTATAGCATCAGCAGTCCTTAGAAATAATCTCTCAATCTTTCCAAGTTATATATCCTGCCCCCCGATTGCCACGTCTGAGCGCGTATTTTGCGTAATTGATGTTATGTTGTTTTAAGTAAAATATATTCATACTTTTCAGAGAAAAATAAAGGAAGACCTCACAGTACCTTTGAACGTAAAACTTAATCCGTTAAAGGAACCAGATCTCAACGTAACATATGACGTAATACACACACCATTAAAACAAGGCAGATACGAGAATGCCTTCAAAGAATTTATCCGTAGAGGCAAAGAGTCACTCTTTGACCAGTACTATGAATATCTACAAGGAGATATAGATACTAACAAAGATTGCCTTGATTACTTAATGAACGTTGATGCAAGTACGGAAGACAAATTTGAGATGGTCATCAAAAACATAGCTTCCGAGAAAGAAATTGAGAATTATTTGCATCAGTGCTGGAGATACAACTTTGTTCACAAGCAAACAGATAGCAATAAGGATGGTTCTGATAATTCTGTAAGTATATTTCGTAGTAAAAATGGCCTACTTTTTTGTGTTAGGAGTAAAGCAATGGATCTCTTGTACAGGCAACAACAATCAGGCAGAGGTGGTATCAAAGTGACTCCAATGACCTCCCCTGTAGTTCTGCCACTGCTTGACCCCAATGACCTCCCCTGTAGTTCTGCCACTGCTTGACCCCAATGACCTCCCCTGTAGTTCTGCCACTGCTTGAACCCAATGACCTCCTATGTAGTTCTGCCACTGCTTGCCCCCAATGACCTCCCCTGTTGTTCTGCCACTGCTTGACCCCAATGACCTCCCTTGTAGTTCTGCCACTGCTTGACCCCAATGACCTCCCCTGTTGTTCTGCCACTGCTTGACCCCAATGACCTCCCCTGTAGTTCTGCCACTGCTTGACTCCAATGACCTCCTCTGTAGTTCTGCCACTGCTAGACCCCAATAACCTCCCCTGTAGTTCTGCCACTGCTTGACTCCAATGACCTCCTCTGTAGTTCTGCCACTGCTAGACCCCAATAACCTCCCCTGTAGTTCTGCCACTGCTTGAACCCAATGACCTCCCTTGTAGTTCTGCCACTGCTTAACCCCAATGACTTCCCTTGTAGTTCTGCCACTGATTGACCCCAATGACCTCCCTTGTAGCTCTGCCACTGCTTGACCCCAATGACCTCCCCTGTAGTTCTGCCACTGCTTGAACCCAATGACCTCCCCTGTAGTTCTGCCACTGCTTGAACCCAATGACCTCCCCTGTATTTCTGCCACTGCTTGACCCCAATGACCTCCCCTGTAGTTCTGTCACTGCTTGGAATGTAGGGATTGATGTCGATGCTTGAAAGGCAAAAATTATCAAGTGACATGTTGGCAACTTTACAATAGAGCATTTTAAAGTTTTATTTAAGTTCACAATCTTTAAATGCCAGTTTATTAAGTCTTTAAACTGCATTTAAAATTCATTGGAATTAAGTAGTTATTACAAATAGGCGATATTTTACGACTTTTTTTCCAACAAAAAAAACTATTTTTGCCTTTCAAGCGTCGATGTTAAATTTCCTTGAAAGTATTTTAATTCTTCAAAAGCATGTAATGGTAGCATCAAATATATCAGGACGAACAGACTGTTCAAACAACTAAGTTTGAATAACTAAGAAAATTAAATTATATTTCAATGACACAAGGGCTGTTTCAGAATGAACACAATATGTGACAACTGTCATTCTGACAAGAACTTTATTCTATTGAGATAAAGTTTAATTTCTTTAGTTGTTGTAATTATGTTTGTCCTAATATATTTGATGCTGACTGTACACACAACTAATGCTAAAATCACTGTAGATGTCACTACTTGTCTTAAGCATTTATTTTTAATGATTAACCGGCTTCTGCCCATATCCATACCTATAATATGTTCAAAGATTTATCTTCATAGCAACAATTGAACAAGAATTGCAATTATGAAATTAAAAATGTGAAAACAATAAACTTAAAGTGATTGATTACTTTTGCATAAAAAACGATGTTCTACTGATAAAATATCTAACATTCATTACTTTATTGCCTGTTGAATATTTCACATAGCAAAATGTATTGCAAAGTGAGTTGTTGCCATGTTATATTACATTACTTTCTGTTAGTAATGCTTTACCATAAGAGCACGGGGGGCACAAGTCCAGGGCCCCCGACCTGATGGGGGCCCCAAAATGCCGAAATCCAAGCCCAAGCCAAGTTTTTATTTAATAAATCAATTTAAAAAAGCACATTGGTTTCTTAGTCTAACCCAATCCAGATAGCCAGGCTTGCTGAGCAGTAGTTTCCTTTATTTGGGACAAATTACTACCAACTTCAGACTTTTCACTAAGATACGAATACAACTTGAACTACGAGTTGGTGTCAATCTAATATCCAATAAAGTTGTAGCGACACTGCTGACGCATAAGTTTTGAATACTCAAGCGCACCATTGTATTAGCGCGGCGCAGCAGTCGGCTCCCCACAACCGTATAGTTAGGTCATAATTATTATATTGTAATATGTAAGCTGGTACCAGTAAAGTTATATATATCCTAACATGTGACCATCATTGAGCAATCCTGCATTATGTACTTACCCCCACAAAGTCATTGCACAAAAATACATTCTGATGTTTTCATGCACGTTTTTTTGGCTTTCTAAAAGGGCCCCAAACTCTGTGTGCCCAAGGGCCCCTGCAAGGCCTAAGACGGCCCTGTGGGTAACTCGTTCATTTTAAATGAGTATGAGTGAATTCTTCATTCATCTATGTGGTGCCGGACGTAAAGAATAGCTCACTGACTGATAAGGGAGTGAGTGTGTAAATGATAGAGATGCAAATATTTGATGAGCAGTGTACGTTCGTTCGCGCACGCGGCGCTCCTTCTCCTTCCCTCACCCAGCGAAGCGGCACGCGGTAGCGCTCAAGCGAGCCCTGCCGCTCACCAGCCTCTTTCACCTATCCTCTCCTCGAATAAGGGGTACCCCACGAGGTAAAATGAGGCCCTCATCATTCAGCCGAATGACTTCCACTGGACACAGGCCTCCCCCAAACAATGTTGGGGGGGTTTGCTATAATCGATACGCTTGACAGGCGGCTTAGCGATCGCAGTATGGTTGTTAAAGTACCTACTCAGAAAACGCTGCTGCCCATCCTCGAGTGAATCCCTTAGTCGCCTTTTACGACACCCACGGGAAGAGATGGGATAGTGCTATTCTTTACGTCCGGCACCACACGTACCGGACCGGATAGACTGATAGACCTTTTTATTTGCAGAACTCAACGTCGCCAGTAAAAGCAGTGATAACACTGCACACGCCATGGTGCCTCGTCTGCGGGAAGGGGGAACGTCTCCGAGAGTGTCCCAACTGCCCCTCCGCCTTCCACCTCGCTTGTAGGAGAGAGTGGCTGGTCACTATACTACGTATGTATCTCTCTATAAATCACGGTTCATCTTCCGTGCGGAAGATATCCGGTCCTTTGGAAGGCATACACGGGGACACAGGTCCAACGCTCAGGGCCCCTTTGAGAACTTTAATCTAAAATGGGATGGGGCACCAACCGGGGATTATTCACGGCTGCACTATTGGAGTACAGTCATGGACCTACGTATGTATATTATTACGACATTGTGAGTTGTGGCGATGTCGGGCTCGTGGCTAATGTTTTGCGAGTTTAAACTGCGCTTGCTGCGGTCATTCTGTGGATGGGTGACCGCTCTTTAAACGTCGAGACCTCTTCGTGCTTCGGAGAGCATGTTAAACAGTCGGTCCTGGGTGTCATACAAATACTTACGACAGTCGTTACGGGTAGTCAGACGCCCGAATGCCTGACAACGGCGTAGGATATCGGCATTACCCAGTAACTGGGTTGCGGAGGTCTATTGACAGTCGCTCTAGGTAAAATACTGGTATTCAGCCGCATCTCATGAGACTGGAAACGGACTGACTGACACAGTTCGGAAAAGGCTAGGCAGACCAAACAAGTTATGACGACGTCCCTGACTTCCTTTACGAATTAAGAGAGAGGCGTCGCCTGAAAGTATGCAATTTAGCGCTGATTATCGAGACTAATGACCGGTGAAAGGGTTACTTCTCGGTTGTGCCAATCACTAAATCACCGTGCCTAACAAACAGATTGGTGGCCTTAATACCTGAGGAGAAACTGGAGTGTACAGAATCCTGTAATAGGAGAACACCTGTGCTTACCCTTTAATATGTATGTACATATACTAGGTACATATTTAAAGTTTGCCATATTATAATCCTGTCTAACCATAGCTAGTTTCACGATCATCCGAAATAATAAGCGCCTTACCGTCGAAGTATAGCAATACCATGCTTTTCAAGCATTCCAATGTTTCCAGATCGTAAGAATCCGCCGAAGAAGGCCGCTAAGCCGGTGACCCTAGTCGAGAAGATATTATCCAGTACTCGCACCATATGTACCGTGCGCAAGGAGAAGGAGAATATTGAGCTGTGTCCCAGTTGCATGTGGGGACCCAAAGTTGGGTAAGATACGAGTACAATAATATTGCTTTGATGAGGATTTGAGTTTTCGATATTGATAAATATTTGGGAGTGCCTCCGCTGCCGGCGCCGGCACCTAAAAATAACGACCTTGGGAACCGACAGTACATTACTGCCGGCAGCCGAGATTAACCCTTTAACCGCCCCAGTCGGATATATCCGACAATTTTATTTACCTGTAGATGGATAGAAAAAAAAGTTACTGATTTCGTGCCGCCGACAAAGTTTTACTACTTGAACGAGATGTGAAGTCGGCGACTAACCCGCCGACAAAAAAGGCGACGACTCACGTCGGCAGGTCGGTGGGTTTGGTGTGTAGACTGCTTATTAGTTACACCCTCATTTTGCCGTTACGTGTAAGTCCCATGTAATAGGATAGGGGGCGAGCCTATTGCCATCAACCGGGCACAAAACCAGGCTCCGGCCTGTTACTGAGAAATTCCACACGGAACAACCCAATAACACTTGCAGACCTGGGAATCGAACCCAGGACGTCACACTCAGGAGTTGCGCTTGCGACCGCTAGACCAATAAGGCAGTCCATTCATTTCTTTATTTAATAATTCATTGAACATAGTTAATTTTTGAAAATCCCAAGACTTAGTACCTATTTCAGTTTTAAGAGTATTTTTATACGATTTATATGAATGTTTTATGATCAAAGGTTTGTTTACCTTTTATACAAAATTGTGATTTAATAGCTGTACTATACCTATGGTGGCTTGATTTCTTCTCTCGTGTCAGCACGAGCTACACGAAAATAGCTCATGCTGTGGTGAAAAGATAAGCCAGTCAGCAAGTTTGATAGCGAGGCTGACTGCCCAGGGTGCGCCGGACGTACTTAAGTATCGTCAGGAGTGGAGGCTCTTTTCATGCACGCCCATAGTGCATGGTGGCATGATAACAATAACTCTTCATCAATCTTAATTTGTGTTATGTTGTTTCCAGTTACGACGACGTAGTGTGGCACAAGCTGGGCCCGTGTCCGTGGTGGCCGGCTCGCGTGCTCACTCCGGGCGCGACGCCATCTTGTTTGTTAGCTAGGAACCACTCGCCGCATCACTGGCCGCTCAAATATTACGGTAAGAATACTTATGTCAGTTAGTACATAACACTCTTTTGGATAACGAACTTCCAAAATATGCATTAAATCATCATCATATCAACTTGTACACGTCTGTTGCTAGCTTATTGGCTGTTGATAGACGACTTAAGTAAGCAGTGAAAATATATCAACACCAATCTTGGCAAGTCTTTCTGTGTGGTGCCAGACGTAAAGAATAGCACTACTCTTCCCATGGGTGTCATAAAAGGCGGCTAAGGGATTCACTAGAGGATGGGCAGTAACGTTCTCAGAGTACTTTAACAACAATAAGACTGCGTTCGCCAACCCGCCTGCCAAGCGTGGCGATTATGGCAAACCCCCCAACATGGATAGTTGCGATGCTTGGGGGAGGCCTATGTCCAGCAGTACAACGAGTAGACGTCTTTCGACTGAATTGTGAATCTTGGCAAAATGATTGATTACCGCAGTATAGTAATGTTAGCGCACAGGTGTAGACGCTTCCAGCCATCCTTCTGATAGTCGCTCTTGGCTGTACTTACGGGAAATGTGTGGCTTCTTCTTTGCCACGATACCTCCAAACACCTCAGGGCAATGATGGACAGCAGTACTTGTGCTTGGCATTAAGCTGGTCTGGATACTTGTATGGTCCACCAATGAGACACAACCTAAATTATGATTATGTCAATGTTAGCATCTATTTTCTTTCTTTTTCGTATGTATGTATCTTTGTACTATGTCCAAATATTTTTTTCATTCATTCATTCAGTCTCAGAATACAGCATTCAGTATAACTATAGTCCAGCCATTAAAGTTTACATAAAGGTAAACAAACCTTTGATCATGATTCAATCATTCAGAACATTTAGATCAGAAACAAAAATTTTGCTTTAAGTATGCGTTAACACATTCAGTGCCGGGTGCCCTCCAGGACCCTGTAGTCGCATTCGCCATGCCGGGTGCCCTCGTGAAGTGCTCTTTTTAAATGCGGGTTTTTCTTGGAAAATTCACCGTTCACAAGCAAACACCTATTTTACGACGTAGTAGTGTGTTTTTCAAGGTTTTTAACCTAATGCCAGGAACCCTCCTCGAGTGTTCACTCTTAGCGCAAACGTAGTGCCGAGGACCCTCCTGGAAACTCCGCTAGCAATATGTATGGCGGGATGGCGTATGACCTCTATGAAAAGTGTGGTGGACTCGAATGTGTTAACTATGCAGGCAGAAGAAAGATACACATTTTTAGAAAATCCTTTTTAATGAATAAAGCAAATTGAATGTTCGTGATCAAAGGTTTGTTTACCTCTACAATTTTTTTTAGGCGCTATATTCATAAATAGACTCAATATTACCTTGTATGGTGAGTACTGGCAATCAATACTCTCGAACTTGGAAGATGCCTATATCCAGACTGCGATTGGTTGCTGAGGATGATGATGTATTTTGTTTTTAGGTACATTAAACCACTCATGGGGCGAGGCGTCTCGCATGTGCCTTTTTCTGCCATCTCACGCTAACACTACTCCGCGTGACGAAACTCTAGCCAAAGCTATTCTAGATGCTTGTGATGACTATATCTCTGTGTATCTCACTTAATACTTGTTTCCATATAAAGTTTACTAGGCCGGAATATATTTTTTACCATTGAAACTGTAAAACAACTGTAAATTATTTGATTTTATATGTATCTGTGATGTATGATGTTAGAGGGAGTTAAAAAACAGAATGATAAAAAAATTACGTTGCTCTATGCTACATAATAAGTAATTACAGAAAATATATTTCAAAAGCTCACTCTAACATCTTGAAAAGGTAGGTAATGTTTGCAGTTGTTTTACTAAAATTTTCGAAAAAAAAAACTAATATAAAAATCGTCCACTTGTCTAGAAGTTATAGCCGTTTCATAAATTACAAAAAAGATTAAAAACAAATTAATAATACACTCCCGGACACCTGAATCTAGTACCCTGAATTTTTATGTATACTTGTTTCCTTGCGCATACACGCTTGATGTCTGCGTCGGATTTTATACTAAAAGGCAATACTGATACGGTTCTTTATTCAGTGACATCAAAAAAACGCACGAGGATTTTTCAGACGGGACGGGAAATTTAAAAAAAGATGCAGGTTGTCTCGGTTTAGGAGTCCGGCGGCGCCGTTATTAATAAACGTGGCATAACTTTACGCCGAGTTTTAAGTCTGAAATTGATTAATCCTGGGATTAACCTTGGAGTAAAGTTATGCCGTGTTTATTTATAACAGTGCGGGAGTGTACATTCTTCAATTATAAAGATATAAATTTAATAATTCTTTTTTCTTTGGCAGTGGGGATAGCTTTTGTACTTTTTAGAACATTATGCACAACTCACACGAATTTAATTTATTGGTTTTAATTAATTGTCAGGCGTCAAGTGTAAGAATATCGCCAAATCATTGAGTAATTGTGCAAACAATTTAGTGTTACTTGATTAACAAAGTTTTTTTAGTAGTTATTCATAAAATATTTTGTTTTAGGTTTTACCAAAGATTAGAGTAAGACTGTCGAATAATATTTTTATAGTGACTTATCTATTAGTTATCTCTCATAAGACTGTTAATAATAAGTTTAAATATCCTTGAAAGCTTTAACTTATTTTAGTTATAAAGTTAGTATAGATTGCTAGATCGTAAATTTACAAAGACTGATTAATTCCGGTAAACGCTTGTAGTACTCCAAATCGGAGCTAGGTACATCTATAAGTTAACACAAAATCATTATAGAAGTAGCTATGTACGTATCCTGAAATGCAGAGTGACTATTTTTACCTAAGTATTTGACTAGTCTTCGAACTTCGGGTTTTAACCAAAGAATACTTTTATCTGTTAGACTAGTCTTCGGTTTTAGCCCTAAAATAATAATTTAATTAAAAAGATGTGAGGTATGCCAAGCAAATCTTATCAGAAAAAAAAGCAGACGTGACAAAAGTCATTATTTTACCAATCTTATTAGGTATTAATCAATAAATTATTGCTACAATAAAATCGTGGCGAAATAGATACCCAAATGGAAATTGAAAAACGTTTAAATATCGATCAATCATATTTTGACAGGGGCTTAAGATAATTTCGCATGTTTTTATAACGGATTATAAATTGACGGATAAAATCATAATTATCTTTAACATTTAGATTAAGATGAAAGTGTAATTTTATTTTATCAATAAAATATAGATATTCGTTAATACATTTTATTTTTCCCGGTGTACGTGATAAATAAGGTTTTCTGTTTGAGAATGTATGAGCCAATTTAGTTTATCGCAGTACAGTCAACAACAAAAATAAGTGATGATTGAAAGTAGTTATTAATTTAAAATAATGATAAGCTCTAATGATAATTGATTTCAAAATTCGGTAATATGCATCGACTTTCGCTGTTGACTGAACACTCATGCCCACGCAAGTGGCGCCTGCTGAAGCCGAAGGTTATTGGTTCATCATTGGCCACCTGGTCAGTCAAGTGATCTAGCTGTCACGGGAATAGTCTACCTTGTTTTAGTATACCATGATTATGATAATGGAGTATTTTCTAACAGCAAACAGTTCTACACAGAGCCCTATTTAAGCAAAGGCTACATACGGTCCCTCCGTACCATAAAAAAATATTTAAAATTAAATACATATCTACATGGACTGGATGCGGTAGTGTTTAAATTAAAAAAATCCCTCATAAAAGTAAGCCTAGGGGTCTACAGATAAGTCTGTCGCCCCCCACACATCAGGACCCAAGGCGGCGGCGCGAAGTGTTCCAAGCGCGCCCCTCTTAGACGGCGCGGGGGGAGTCTAACACCTCACTCCCCCCGCTAACCCGAGGAGACCCGCCGTGGCGGGCCGGCACCAGCCGGGGGTTACGGAAGTATCGTTAGTTCCCGTGACCCCCGGCGCAGGTGTGAGATGGAACATCGGGGTGGTTTTAGTCAGTAAGTCTGACAGACCCCTCCGAGAAGGCGCACCTCTCAGGAGGACGTGGGTCCTGGCCCCACAGAAGGAGAGGTTGCGACCCCAGCTACAGGTTAGGAGAAGGAACATCCTGGGTTTTTAGCCGCTAAGAGTCTGGCATAACCCTCCGTCTTCCTCGAGCGGAGGGTATACTACAAGAGGATTTTCGCACCATAAAAAAGCGTTCTACAGATCCCAAATACTGCCCTGGTTCCACAGTCCGACATGCGTCACCGCTTCCGAGCACTGTAACCTAAATAAGTAGGGATCAATTAAAACAAAAAATACATTATTTACACATTTTATTCATCGTTTTTACAAAATAATACTTTTTTTTAATCAACACGTCCTAAGCAACATCTATGTGATTTCCAGTTGACAATGTTTTGTACTTATAAAATTATATTTTCAACACTATTTTACATACAATTATAACTATACATACAGCCGCACTCAGACTACCTTATCTCATATCGTTTTCCGTACAAAAGCGACTGAGTGCGACTGATAGTCTGCTAACTTTATAACTTTATAAATATTACCACAGAGTGAAAATAAGGGCCAATTTTTAATGCTGGTACCGTTCCGATCCCCATAGGCCTCATTTACGGAGACGCGGGAAGTCGCGCGTCGCGTTGTGCGGCGCGGCCCGCACTGTATTCAAACATATGGCGTTGTATGAGAGCGTTTACGGAGAAGCGATTTTACACGCGTTTGCTTGAAATGCAGGCGGAGCCCGCGGATGGCATCGCCGCGTCGTACGCGACGTTTATCGCGGCGGCGCACGCAGCGTTGCGACCAGCTATTCCTGCAATTCTCCGTCCACTGTAAAACGTAGCGTCAACCGCGGCGGGGCCCGCGGCGTCGCACGCGCCGCATCTTCATAAAAAACATCGTACATTGCCATATGTTTGTGTTTGCGCGTGTGATGATGCGGGCCGCTGCACGCGCCGCCTCTCCGTAAACAGAAAAAAATCGTAACGCGACGCGCGACGCCCCGCGTCTCCGTAAATGAGGCCATAGAACCATACATAATGCGTTTTGTCGCCGTTGCATATCAAATAATATTGTTAAAATCTCAATTTACATACATATCTCTTAGGAAACGCATCAACCTTTACTTAGGGTGCGTTTCTCGAAACAAGTCCCTTCTACGCTGTTGGCACCACTGACTTCATTGCTTCGGACGCTTTTTATAATGAAAAATTAGTGGTAGGTACCAACATAGCGCCAAAGGAACTTCTTAACTTGGAACGCACTAAATTTACCGGAATCGGAGCGGTATCGACATATGATTGTTCTTCTCCCCATCATATACTTATTTACTGGAGTGAGAACATTCCCATCCCATTTCAACTCAAAAATGTGAATTGCAGAGTATTTTCTCATCCAAATTATGTAATACTGCTGTGATCAGAAATTTGTCACGGTCTATGTCAAATCATGTACGAGATTCGACACAATTCGTGACATATGTCTTGTCACGGTAGAAAGGCAGTTGAATTTATATTTCTTTACTCCCGGGAATAAAATAGTTACCGAATATCCACTTGTTCTATATATGAAAATATAAACAATCTTCATTGTACCTAACTCTTACAAAAGCTCAGGTTTTGAGCTAATAATAGGTATTTTATCTTCTAATTTCAACAACTAAAGCCGCTTAGAATGTATACAGGCTGACTGTATTCCGATTTTAAAATGCAGTTAGCAACTGCTAGGCAACCGCACAATCGTCCGGTAATCTGTCATGCGGCTGTCATGCAGTTTGATTGCAGTTGGATCACAGTTGGTCTGTTTAGGTATAATTTTTATTTTGTTTAGTACAATCTTTTTTTATCGAATAAAGCTATTTCGTTGACAGAATAATGTTTTGTTCAACCTTTTTTTTTGTAAAAATCCGACTAAAAGCATTTTTTTTTCATAATGTCATTCTAATTTGACTTTCTCTATTGACTCTAAATTGATTAGGGTTCCTTTACGAAATAGCCCATAGTTACAGAATTTGAAGTTTGACGACTTCAGAGTATTATATGCACCAGTTATTGAAAGTTTTATTAAATAAGTATTGTCCCGACATAATTGCTCCGTGTAATGTTAAAAGTGGGTAAATCTAGGATCACCTCGTTTAACATTAGAATTATTAAGTTAAACCAGGTAAACCTATGATTAATCAGACTTTTAACGTTACCAAATACTATAATTACTTCAAATTTAAATAGGTGTAACAAATTAAACAATTTCATTAAGGAATATCAATTATTACGTTGTGATTTATATCAACAGCATTTATAATGAATATGATTCATATTATCAACCATATTATAATTATTATATAAGGCAAAATGGCTGACACAGACGAACCACAAAGTGAATATTATCTCTACAGTTTCAACACTTAATGACATGAATTATTTTCCTTAAAAGTAATCAAATAATATCTAAAAGTAAAATTTATTTTAAGTTCTACGCTAAATGCGAAGGCTCGCAGTTGCAGCACAATTTTATTTTTCAATTAACCGCCAAAATTCGAATTTCGAAGAACACGGAATATAAAATAAATAAAATTCTTTCTCTTTTGTATTTCAGACAGTCAGCTTAGTTAGTATAACCTCGTTTATAACACGTTTATTTTTAATCCCAAATGTTTTTTTTTAAATAAATAAAGCTTTTTAAATGCAGATTATTTTAGTTTATACGTTTCCTTTTTATTGTACTGTGTATTTAAAAGTAATGCAGCAGACATACAAGATCACAGACAAGTACAAAAATATTTATATAAATGATTATAATTTTTACGCACCCGGCGTCGTTTAGAAGCATAATATACCTATATGATTGAGTTGAACTAATATATTTTGATAATTATTATATAATATTACTATAATTACAACTATAACATTCATGCTAGGCTAGAAAAATAACGTTTGGCAATCTATTTTATTATGACCTAAGTCATGCAACTTTCATTGGCAAATGGAATAATCCAATGACAACAGCCAAGGCCCAACGGTGCCCACCGTTGGGCGCAGACTTTTAAGCTTGGATGTCGCAGCGAATTACAATTTAGTTCCATGATTAGGTCATTGTTTTCCGATAAGTTTCTTGAATACCTCACAGTTTTTTTAATCAGTTCAGATTCCTATTCTACAAATAAAACGAATAGTACACGAGGGTTACAGTAGGGTATACCCATTACAGTGCGTTCAATTCATGTAGATGCGCCCCACTCCTTTTTGTGAGAGGTAGCCGCGTGGTGCGTATGCACACATATCTTATTATTATCTTATGCATATACACACATCTAACTATTGTGTAGCGATAGAACTAACACAAAAGCAATTTATATTGCACACTTTTGCACTGTAGCGATTTAGACAAAGAGGGGGGCGCGTCTTCGTGGATCTGTATCCAAACTGATTATAACCTCCAACGTTCTCCTCCCTTTTATTAGGTGCCCTTCAAAATGTATAACAGCTGATCATCACTTAGATGACCATTTTGAGCCAATGATAGCTTTTGAGTATCGTTTCAGAAACAGTACCTATTTCACATTTTGATGCATGATAGTTCAGTCATCATCAAATATATCTAGACGAACAGACTGTTCATAATTACCTAAACAACTAAAGAAATTAAACTTTATCTCAATGGGATAAAATTCTTGTCAGAATGACAGTTGTCGTGTATTGTGTTCATTCAAACAGCCCGTGTTTCATTGAGATATACTTTAATTTTTTTCGTTGTTCCGATCATTTTGAACAGTTTGTCTGTCCCGATATATTTGATGCTGACTGTACACAGCAGTTGTAATTTCCATTGCTTTATGTAGGCTTAACTCGCGACCGTTATAGTTAATCCTGATAAAAGTTATCAGAAGATTTCTATTAGGACTCGTCGAGTTGACAGTTAAGCGCAATTTGTAGTTTTCATTCTATGCAAAAAATACACACTAAAATATTTAGTCGTATTTCAAGGATTGCTTTAAATTCCGTTTTAAATAAAAAATAATTATATTTATAAAATTAACGTTCTACCATCATTATTATAATTACGTTTGCAGGCCGATAACAAATCTCATTATTAAATTCGATTTCTAAATATACTTTACCGTTGATCATCAACCCTTTATAAATTACAAATCTCCATATTTATACAATACAATTATACATACAAGGCAAATTTAAAAAATAACATTGGATTTAAATAATTGCTTATTATTCGCGCCACACTTGACCGCTCTGAACTCATTTGAGGTTGATTTACACAAAAATAGTTTCACGAACAGTCTCATTTTATCAAAGTCAACGTTTTAATTTTTTTTATTTGATAATAGGGCTGCGTTTGACCATCTCGCCTGATGTTAAGCGATGATGCGGTCTACGATGGAGCACGCTTGCCCAGAAGTAACCGATTCACTCGTGATTTCAAGACACCCAGATTGTAGCTGTCGGGGAACACCCACTCGGGCAGCGCATTCCACTGTTTGGCGGTTTTCACAATGAAAGTTTTCATTTCAAATAGACCAGACTACAGGTGCTTTTAAAACGTCAAAACTAGGTGCACTCTTCCAAAAGGTAGGTCTTATGGCGAAGAATCGGCAAGAAACTCCATGGATACTTTTTTTTAAATATTGGATCATGACAATTCCACTACAGTTGTGTAAGAAAAAGTAAGAGAATAATGCAGGTTAATGTAAGAAATAAACTCATAAGAGTAACATAGAAAAATACGCCTTTTAAGGATTGCCATAGCACTTAAGAGCTGACCAGTCCCGACAGACGGCACCCGTTCGCGAGCATGGCGTGCACATCTGCATCTCTCAGCTCAACCATATTTTCCTTGCCGAGAAAGACAATGTCACGAGTCTCGCTTAGAGAAACTATTCTTGTGTAAACCACACCCTGTGTGCGTTGTGTGAATGGATTACCATTTGACTATGGGATAGCCCTGTGCTAAGTCCAGAGCGGCCAAGTTGTTTGACTACAGGCCGAAATAAATCCCACCCATCCCCGTATGCGCGGTTGTGTTCGTACGCTTCAGCCAGAATTGCGCTAGACGTCGAGCGCTCAGAGACACGTCCGCGACTTATGTAATAGTTTGGACGCGTAGATGTAATAACACCGAGCAGATACATCATCGCCTTACACGTCCGTAAGTTGCGACCGATAGTTTGTTTCAAGCTTAATATTATCCATTGCTCGGTTCTTAGTCATTTCTCTTTTTGCAACAATACCACTCAAAACATAATAAGTAGTTTGTTTGACAAAATAATGTTCGTATTTAATATCTCTTTGTCGAATACAATGGAATATAAACTATATGCCATCTTCAAAAGTACTTTAAATGACGTGTTTCCCGTCTTGTGAGTCAAATGAGTTTTATAGGCACTTAAGTCGGCAAGGTGTTTACGATATCGGCTTAAAACCACGTTATGACATGCATAGTCTGTAATATCTTTATGATAAATCAACATTTTTTCGTATCTTGAAAAAGCATTTGCTTTACTTATATAAAAGGTTAGTCAGAAAGGAGTACTAATCCGAAAGGGTGTTAAAGCACCCATAATAATGAATAGCGTTTGTTCTACCACTTTCCCTAAAAGTTTTTTTTTCTATTGCTCTGCTGTAGACGGTCCTTGGGGACCGTTTCTACGTAACCGAGCAGTCATTGGTGAGACCTGAAGGGTCTCCAGCCAATGAGGGGGAAGTAAAATACTTAACCTAAGCTAACTACTTGTACTACACTAACATCATGACTACCTGCAACAACAGCACTAAAGGCGACCCCTAGTGGGACTCGGACCTCGGCTTAGGGCGTTGCTGGTGGGGGCTTAGGGGCGGTAGACAGCTTGATGAGGGCTGAATTATCGGCGTGATTCCCCAAAAGTCAATAGTTATAAATATAAATAGTAGAATTTTGAAATTTTAACACTTATAACCGTCATCAGCGATACTTTAAGTGGTCTGCGGATTAGTACGGGTTTCCGACTAACCTTGTATATTTATTTTTAAACTGTTGCCCTACACTGATGTGTATCCAGCATCGTGAGTGCGTTATAGGCACTAATCTTTAAGACAAACAAGCAGAACAATTGTAATACCGTACTGGCATAAAGGACAGAGCATCGCCCCCCCACAAGGTGGACCGATGACCTGGTGAAGAGATGCAAGAAGCACAGGACCGATCGATGTGGCGATGCCTGGGGGCGGCCTATGTTCAGCAGTGGACGTCGTTCGGCTGAATGATGATGATGATAAGCATTTTTTTTTTTTTTTTAATAAATCTTTGCCCCACACTAAGATTTCTCTTGTATCGTGGGTGCGTTTACAGACACAAATCTCACAAACAAACGCCCAGACCCGAAACAACCATCTGTAGGCCATACAAAGTTTTGTTCCGTGTGGGAATCGAACCCACGACCCGTAGCGCAGAAGCCAATCGCTTAGCCACTGCACCAAACGTGTCGTCAAAAATATGTTCGTAAACCCGAGTGCTCAGCCTTTTAAGTCCTAGGGCAATCGAATATGCTTTCAATAAGAATTTGTCTTTTTAGGGTTCCGTACCCAAGGGGTAAAACGGGACCCTATTACTAAGACTCCGCTGTCCGTTCGTCTGTCATCAGGCTGTATCTCATGAACCGTGATAGTTAGGCAGTTGAAATTTTCACAGATGATGTATTTCTGTTGCCGCTATAACAACAAATACTAAAAAACAATAAAATAAATATTTAAGGGACTCCCATACAACAAACGTGATTTTTTTGCCGTTTTTATAGATAATGGTACGGAACCCTTCGTGCGTGAGTCCGACTCGCACATGGCCAGTTTTTCTAAATGTCTATGGTCATGCGATTTATTTTTCGTACTGGCTCACAAGACAGGGTAAAAGTGGAGGCCATTATTAGAAATGAATACGTACCGACGACGAAGTGACAAGAACTCCTATATGCAAAAACGGTATTTTACGCGAAATTTAGTTTATTATGAGGTATTGACAGCAGTATTGAATGCACAGTTGCTTAATATTTATTTCCAGTTATCAATAACTCGCTAAAAATTGAAAGTAAATTTATCTGTTCTTGACAGCAAATTAATTTCATAAGGCTATCTACATAAAAACTCGAAATCGCCAAAATGTCGGTTAGAAGTTCTTGTCACTTCGTCGTCGATACTACATTTGAAGACGACAATATAATTTATGGTTCATAATCCCAATATCGTAGAACAACACTATCTTAACATTATCTGTAGGACACTTGGTTATTATCATGCGCTTCAAACGTTTTCCGATAGTATGAATATTCAAAACTTCATATAATTTTGCAGACTATTTAATTTTAAGTAAATCCTTTGTTCAGAAATCCTAAAACAAAATTAGTTTGCTTTAAGTTAGTAAATTATGTATGGATATAATTAAAATGAATGTTGTTTTTGCTTAAAAAAAATGTACCAAATGCCATTTTTTGTCGCTACAAAACGTTTTATGAATAATGAGAAACAATTTTTGAGTCCGAAAACTAGTATAAAAAGTATCTAAATACAGTTTTCCGTTTACTATCTTCATACATTTACAAATTATAGTACATTGTTAATGTACACATTTATTTCCAGACGCATTTATGCGACACCACTATAATCAGTTAAGTTAGTGTTGTTCTAGTGAAGGACTAAACGTATTTGTACGGAACGGTCCACAACGGACGACTCGACATTATACGGAAACGTTTTTCCTGTAAGAAATAATGTCACAATCGCACCTTTAGAATTTTAGAGACCTATTTCGAAATTTAAAGATTTCAACTTTTACTCATAGACTGACCTTGCATGACCATCTTCATCGACTCTTATGGGGGATTTACACGGGTCAATTTTAGACGTGAGGCAAGTCACCAGTCGCATCGCTTGTAAAAATCGAATCGCCACCCCATTTACACCGGTCGCATGCGACTTGTTCATTTCTAGCGGAACAACAAAGCGCAAAACACACCTCATGCGGCGGGCGATCGCCTGCAACTGACCATTTAGGCCCGGCGCCCACTGGCGGGACGGCATGGCAAAGGATTCTTTTAAATTCAAAGAATATTAGTCCTTATTTTAACATCACTAGCACTTGTATTTCGTTAGCATTCCACGGGAGGCTTCGTCGTGCCGCGGCATGCCGAAGCATCGCGCGGTACGGGAATTATGAGTCGTAAAGGGTATTAATAAAGTTTAAAATAATTTGAGCGTAAAAAATCCCTTGCCATGCCGTGCCGCCAGTGGACGCAGGCCCTTACACGGTCGATTTTAGTCACCCGCCGCATGCGGCTTTTCTCCGTACGGCAAAAGTCGGATGGCACCCAACTTTGGGGCACCTGATGGCACCCAACGATCGTGTAAATACCTTATTACAGTTATTACAGAGCCCTATTGAGGCGTAGAAATTGAACGCAACCGAATATTCTCCCGTTTCTACAAAATGTATAAATACACGAACCTTTATTCAACGTTTTCATAAAACTTATTTTGTTTCGATAGGTCTCTTTATTTCTAAAGGTTTGACATGTCAACCGACTTTACGCAGAGCCATACAAAAGCGAATACGTTCTCATATGACTATTTTGATTAATTTATCAACGCTCTGTCACTCACTGTAATGTCATTTCTCAAACGATTTCTGTGCTGACGATAAACACATCACAGTCGCATAATGATCTCTCATCCTCACCGCTAAAGAGCGTTCCATGCAAATCTGTATAGTCTTAGTCCTATCTTTAATCTTTAAATATACATAAACAAGTGAGATTGTCTAAGCTAAAATAACAATGTACAGTACATATTGTCACTTACACGTAAGTATAAAACTATGTCTATTCACCCGGACCGATGAAGAGGGCGCTCACTGCGAAAAACAGGAACACTAGACCACCGATTATGGTTACTGTGGAAGAGAGAAAAATATACATAAAAATAGGATAAGTTAACAAAAACATGACGGTTCACATAGTACCTAATACCACAGTCTACCTATATCTTACTCCTTACAGTCGGTCAACGTAGAACATTGTCGCAGAGCAATCGTGCGGGGGGTTGCGGGGTGAAGGGGCGGAGGTTATGTCCCGAGTAGCCATACTGCTACTCGGGACATAAATTCCAGGGCTCGCACTTTTTGATTTCAAATTTGATTGATATCGTTCATAGAAATTATATTAATTTATTATTGATATGTATGTGTACCTATTACGAGAATTTTAATATAAAGTCTGTTTACTAATCCAAGATGGCGGCATACATACAATTTCAAATGATAGTTCGTGGGAAGTCATTTCCACGGTTTTCGGGGTCACTGATGCCGAAAATGACTTCAAAATCCAAATCCAAGATGGCGACCATGAAAATTTTCATGTAATCATGGGTGTTAATTTCATGGTTTTCGGGGTCACTGATGCCGAAAATAACGTCAAAATCCAAATCCAAGATGGCGGCCATGTAAATTAGTAAATTAGTCGTCATGGATGTCAAATCCAAGGTTTTCTGGGGTGCGGATGCCGAAAATGAGGTCAAAATCGAAATCCAAGATGGCGGCTACAAAAATGTCAAATTCGTCGTCACGGGTGTCATTTCCATGGTTTTCGGGGGTACCGATGCCGAAATTGAGGTCAAAATCCATTTCCAAGATGGCGGCTATTAAAATTTCAATTTAACCATCATGGGTGTCATTTCCATGGTTTTCGGGGATGCGGATGCCGAAAATGAGGTCAAAATCGAAATCCAAGATGGCGGCTACAAAAATGTCAAATTCGTCGTCACGGGTGTCATTTCCATGGTTTTCGGGGATGCTGATGCCGAAAATGAGGTCAAAATTCATTTCCAAGATGGCGGCTATTAAAATTTCAATTTAACCATCATGGTTGTCATTTCCATGGTTTTCGGGGATGCTGATGCCGAAAATGAGGTCAAAATCCATATGCAAGATGGCGGCCATAAAAAATTCAAATTAGCCGTCATGGGTGTCAAATCCATGATTTTCAGGGACGCTGATTACAAAAACAAGATCAATTCTCAAACACCAAGATCGGGACCACGTTTTACCTGGCAAATCTCATTTAACTGGTAATTTTTTTTTGACCGCCTTTTATTATAGAGGAATACTTAGGCTTTATTTCCGGCATCAGCACCCACGAAAACCATAGAAGTAATAACCATGAATAATCAGTAATTTTCTATGACTCCATCGTAGACTTGCGAATAATTTATGACTCTTACCTACCCCCGCAAGCGTTAGCCACTGCGTCTGTCACCTCGACAAAATTTGTAGTTTTAAATATTGTTAGAATATTCCAGGATAAGATGGCGAAATTGCTGCTACATACCTTTGCATTATTTTGTCAATCGTCAAAATTACGCATGCGTGGTTTTCTTTTTGCGTGTCACTGTTTCTTTAAAACGTTAATTAATTTGGACGTTTGTTTGATAAAGTTTGTGTAATTTATTTTATGTGACAACCCTTTGACAAGTGTTACCAATTTTGACATTTCATAGGACCTGTCAAATGTATGGGCGTTGACCCACTGTATGTAGTAAGTAGGTACACTGTGCTAATACTAAAACTAATATTCAGCCATATGTTCTGTCTAGACTTTTCCCAACTATGCTGGGGTGCTGACCCTAACTGCGACTGCGACTGGACGCTGTTCCAGTCTAACCAGATACGGGTGTATACCAGTAATTCACACAGAGCGACTGCCATCAGATCTCTGCAACCCAGTTACTGGGCAATGCCGATATCCTAAGGTTAGACCGGTTGTCAGACTTTCGAGCTTCTGACTACCCGTAACGATTTTCATAGGTACGCGTATACCTATGACATATTCAGCCACATAGAGCATCAAATCCAAAAGGAAGTTAAATTGCGGTAATTGACTTTGGAACCGACTTTGAACTGTGGACACACCCGTAGCTAGTGAACTTCTGGAAGTTTTATGAAGTAAATGACCATTTCCTGCAATAACTTGTGCAATTTAACTTGTTAGTGGATTTGGTTAAGGTTAGACCACAAGCCGACCGTCCTAACGTACTTGGGCAAACAGCCAGCATAACCCTTGGCTACAGTGCGTTCACCGAAAGAAGTTCCTTCTGCGCTATGTTGGCACCACTGACTTTTCATTGTTTCGGACGCTTTTGTAATGAAAAAACAGTACTGCCAACATAACTGCGAAGGGACTCTTTCGGTGAACGCACCGTAACGTAGTGACTACAGTCAAAGGCTACGTCAGACATCTCTTTGTCAAGCTTGGCTGATAAAGGCAGAGTAGAAGCATAGACTAATCGTACGACTTTGTTTTCATGAGTATTTAAAACTACATTTTAATTGTTCATTTCATGAGTTTTTAACTTATTTTAGTACTCTGACGCACGAAGAAACTACCTAACATTATAACTTTTATACAAATCGTGAGACAATCTTTAAAACTAATTTTCTTTCAACATGAATTTTCGCGTAAATCTTGAGCGTATTAATAGCTTCATGACAGTTGACGGTCGCCTAATGACGTACAAATGCGTCATCAGAATTTTATTTATTACTTCACTTATTTTGTTATTACAAATTTTGCACTACATGTTTCTTAGAATACAGGATGCTGATGCTTATAGTCCTAAAAATTATCTCAGTGTATGCGTATGTATGCGTTGTGTATGCGTTTTGTATGCTTCCTGCGTTCACTGCGGAATCCCTCATCGATTGCTCCGAACATTTCTTAGGAAATACTGCCATAACTACAATCACAAGAGCATTGGCTAGTAGTAGCTAGGGGTGGGCGAAGTGGCTCCTCGCATTCAATGGGACCTCGCGATCACTGGTAACCTAAGCCGAACGCCATGACCTACGCTAAATAGTACGATTAGGGCCCTACTATAATTTTAGGTAGGTACTGAAACAAAAGGGCCCCGCTGATGCGACTTAGCCCACGTCTAGATTAGTCCACGCTACACCACTGCACTAGTGAATGCTATTGTTGATCATCTTGACATAAATCCTTTTGATTCTTCTACGACATCCAGAAGAGGTCTATTCTGTCGGAAGCCACTCGGCCAAAACACACAACAAATAACTAACTATCACTCAACCACAAAAAACCAACATCACGCCTGTATTTCCCGAAGGGTTGGGCAGAGGTGTATATTACACCCTCATTACGCCGTTATGTTTAACCTCTGGTTTCTGAATTGAGAATTCTAGGATAAGCAGTACTTAAGTAACATAGGTATAAGTGCGGAGTTGTCAAAAAAATACGGATTTTAAAGCATTTTTTTGACAACTCCTTACTCAAATACTACTTAAGTATTGCTTATCCCGAATTCTCAATTCAGAAATCGGATTTAAGTCCCATGTAGTAGGGGGCAAGCCTATTGCCATCAACCGAGCACAAATCTAGACTCCTCGCTGCTACTGAGAAACTCTGCACGGAAAAACCCAATAACATTTTGCCCGACCTGGAGATTCGTAACCAAGACCTCACGCTTAGCAGTCGCAATGTAAATTAAATGAAACTGTATTTTTAAACATTCACGGAAAGAAATTCGTATGATAGTCTGTGCTTCTACTCGGCCTATAAAAGTCAAGCTTGCTTGAGCAGTATCCAGTCTCCGGGCTGCTACTGAGCAATTCCACACGGAAAAACCCAAAAACACTGCCCGACCTGCGTATCGAAACCAGAACCTCACGCTAACCATAAAAGAACTTCATAAAATTAACTTACCAGTCCTAACAGAAATTTTAGCGGCGACCATTCTGCCGCCTATCACAGCCAAGCCCGTGCACAATGCATGGCCGAGCGAGCCACCAACGACCACGCCAACAGCATGCTCCCTGGTCGCAAGCACCACGGTCGCGAGCTGCGACCGATCTCCCCACTCCGCGAGGAAGGTCAGCGTAGCTGCTTGAAGAAGAACTTTGAGGACGGCATTTCGTTTCCGCCGCCGATTCTCTGCTTGCCCTTGTTCTAACATGTCTAGGGTTTCTTCTTTCTCCTCCTGGAATTCGTGGAGATGGTTTAGTGTGGCCGAAATGTTGTGGCAAGTTTAAAATAATGATTTGGGTCTGAATATGAGGAGCTAAAATATTTTTAAATTGATATCATCACAGTCCTATATTAATAAACCGGTCTCAGAATGGTGCTTGGGAGCCAAGAGTATTTGTCAAAACGTAATCTTGATTTCTTCTGCATTTCAACTACATTTAGGGGCGACGACTCTCATTAGTGAGCTTCTAACATTTTTTTTCTATTTGACTGCTTGTAAGTCGTCCTTTCGGACCGTTTCTACGTAAGCGGGTAGGTATTGGCGAGACCTGAAGGGTCTCCAGCCAAGCTTCACCCAAGTGTCGTTTCGATGTGAAACTTTTGTCAAATATATGAAATTATACTCTATGGCAGCGCATTTTGGGAGCCAGGTCCGAAGCCGCCAAGTTAAGAGTTGTTTTTTAATAAGAGCCTGAAAACCCATGGCGACCACTGAGAGCGGTTTATCAATACAGGCCGTAAAGCTATGTGCAGGGATAATATTAGTTATTTAATTGATAATATAATCAGTCTCCAATTCTAGGATATGTAGCTGTGCGCTTTTCGTATGATGTTACTAGTGTACTGATGAGTACTGCTGTCCATCCACCTGATATAATTACTTAGTCACCTTTAACGACTCTATTTTATACAACATAAGGCTCAAAATGCAATATATGCTATAAGAAGTCAACAATCATAGAAAACATGAAATCTAATCTTTTTTATTTTGACATTAAAATTTAAACTAGTTTACACATAAGTACAGACTTACTGAAATTACAGACATGTAAATACAGATAAGTACATGCTAAGCAAGACAAAAGGCTGAAACGAAATAAACAACGTGATTTATGAGCAGATTTATTTAAAAAGTTTCTTGCAAATAAAATGTTGCAATTTACTATGGTGACTAGGTTCCGAACAATGTCGTCTAAAGTGTAGAAAAGATAATTTATGTAAAAAAATAAATTGCATTTTACGGCCATGTTTTTTTCAATCTTTTTCATTTAAGTTGTATTTCTTTAACTTTCGCAATTTGTACTAATAATAAAAATACTGACTCGTGTCTAATCGCCTACAATATTTAATATTTTAACACGTTTAGTGCCGGGCGTCGTCGCCGAGGGAGGCCTAGGAAACGCTGGCGTGATGACTTACGAGTCGTTTATGGGAGACTGGCCAGAGAAAGCAATGCATAGAGATGAGTGGTAGGCTATGGGGGAGACCTTTGCCCAGCAGTGGGACAATATAGGATGACAAAAAAAAGTGGCCTCCGGGACACCTGCTAGTCACAATCGCGATGACGGGTGCCCTCGTGGAGGGCTCATTTTAAATGTGAATTAGAAAATGCACTGTCGTAAAACAAGCAACAAGACCCCGTATGGCATCTTTTTACCTAATGCCAAGAACCCTCCTCGAGGGTTCTCTCTTAGCACAAACGTAACGCCAATAACCATCCTGGAAGGTCCACCAACCATATGTATGGCGGCATGGTGTATGAGCTCTATTAAAAGTGTGGTGGACTCGAATGTGTTAAAGGTACAATATTGCCGTGCTAAACGCAAAAGCGGTATCTTAGGGAAAGCTAATTTCGAGAAATTTAAGTTTTGTAAATATAGTTTCCTTATCCTCTTAGTGATATGAAAACTTATTATGTTGTGTGAGAATGTTTTATTTCTATCCGATGCCATAAGAATCAACTTTAGGTATTTTTTTTGAGATACCGCTTTTGAGCTTAGCACGGCAGAATATAACCTTTTTTATCTCGACGTTTCGACCGAATTACTTTTATGTTGTGCCTTTAAAATATTCTACGCGATTAGACTCGAGTCAGTATTTTTATAATAGTATTTCTTTAATCAGAGGTATATGAGGTAGTATTTCAGCCTTTAAGTGTGACCTTACACTAAAACCAAAAATACTCTAAAATTAGGGATGTGGCGAAATCAAGAATCAAAATGCATGAATAGTTTATACATTCCAGGCTTCAAATATGCAATAGATTTGTATGCAATAGCAGCAGCATTTTACATTAAGATTACCTCCCTAATTCATATAAATACTTGGCTAACAATTACTTAGAATTTTTTAAAAGGAAATGTGAAATTTCCTAATAATATGGCTCAGCAAGATTTAAAAAAAAAGTATTTTAACATTAACCAAAGATAATTCAAAATATGGGTTTTTTATTTTAGGAATATTTGAAGCCCAAAGCAAAAAAAGCTTGCCATAAAATCACTATTATTAACCATAAAATTTAAAAATCAAATTTCCAATTTATCTATTCAGTTAAAATAGTTAAAATAACAAAAGGTATGAATGAATTTCAACACGCGCACTAAAGCCGGTATTACACAATCAAAGGTTAACTAATTCAATATTTTACTATTTGATGGTGTAACGCCTGCCTAAACAACATTCTAATCAAATGCTGAATTCCTTTGCATAATCGATTCAATTCATCTATCGAAGCCGGCAATAAGCCTTTCTCAAACGAAAATATGATATGGTCTGTGCGTAACAGAACGTAAAAAAAAGCTAAGCTAAAAGAAAAAAAAACTAAGGTGTCATTCGTACTGCCAGGCATAATGACGTAAGATCACCCTCAGCGGTTCTGTTTGCGTCGAGGGGCCCGCTTGGGGCTCCCCTGGGGACTGTGGAGCTCTCTCCCGTTCTCTTGGAGACGAAGGCCCCGGGCTTTGGGAACCAGCAGTCCCGACCGACGTCGCTTCAGGCGACTTCGAACGCTCATTTTGCGCGTCCTGCGCAGTGTCATTCTTTTGAATCTCGAACTGGTAACTTAAGATCGAAATTATTCTCGATGTTCAAATCTCAAACTGTTAATTTTGACATTGCAATTTCATAAATACATAGAGTTTGCATGTAAAAACAAATCAACTTTGAAACTGGCAACATACTAGTTTCGATTTTCAAAAATCCCCTTCCCCTTTGTAAACAAACAAAATGGCGCTTGTGTGCCTGTTAAAACTAGGTTAATGAAATAAAAATAAAGAAAGGAATTCAACATTTGCAGCTATTAAGTCTGAAAAGAATCTACAAATACTAAAATATCTCATGAACACTATCTTATCTAATAAACACAAGAATCCTGATTACAGTAAGATTTCGCAGATAATAAATTGTTGATTCGACTAAATTGACCTTCATTTAAATAACGATTAGTAAGTTACTATGCAACCTCGTTGGCTACCGTCATTCTATTGTTTTTTATTTTTATATTTTTCAGTGCAGTCTTCAGAGCAATGACTTTGAAAAGATAAATATTGTCTGATTGCATTAACCACTCGATTCAAGTATTAGTATAATTTTTATAATAGTTTAGTCAGTCTTAAGTGAAGTGTAAAGAATAATTTATTTGCTTAGCTTTGTTTTTAAAATATGGCAATAAATCACAAGCTATAAAAAAACTAGACATCCTTACTTCCTAAGATTACTTTGCTAGATACCTCGATAAACAACATCTTTTTATTTAGATACAGATCATGTATGACAACAAAGATATAAGTTGAACAAATGATAAAAATGTACATTTCAGGTGATAACACCGTTTTTTTAAATTACTTTTGACATTTCACAGATTTAAATGCTGATATGGGAACAGTAGGTAGTTATAATGGCAATTACAATCTGTAATGAGTTTATTTCTGCCAGTGACAATTGTGTTTTTTTTTTAGGGAATCTTCGTCTCAATAAAATCTCTGTCAATAAATTAGACATAAGAATTATTCGTTAATACAGGGTTAGTCGGAAAGGGGGTACTAATCCGAAAGGGTGTTAAAGTACCCATAATAATGAATAACTTTTCTTCTACAACTTTTCCCAAAAGTCAATAGTTTAAGAAAAATAGCTGTTCAGATTTCATACAAAATGTGCTAAAATCTATCTATCCTCAGCTTTAATCAACTGTGTTTACATTTTAGGTCGTATTGGGAGTCATGGATTAGAAGCTCCATTTTCTAAATGCGTAACTAAAGAAAGGATGTTTTTTTTGAAAAAACTAAAATTAAAAACATTTTCTGTTTTTTTTATCGAATTTTGAAGTTTTAACTCTTGCTTTAAAACAGTCATTCACTGTCATCAGTGATTAAGTGGCACGTGGATTAGTACCTACCCGCTTCCCGAATAACCTTGACCTTGTATATGCCTTTTTAATCTTATAACACAAAAATAAAACTATAGGTATAAATTTAAAGAACAGTAACATCATTTACGTAACACTATGGCCTGATTTGCCATAATTGAGCAAAACTGAAGTTGAGAAAATGAAAGTGTAAAGAATAAAGGAATAATTGCCATGACCACAACGCTTAGACGTAACTACTATTGCTAATCTATAGAAACTATTGCTAATCTATGGAAACTATTGCTAATTCCAATAACCCATTATGATCACAAAAAGTATTGATAACTATCCTCCTACGCAATGAAGGCTGAATGAAATATTTGTTCTTATGTTAGTAAATTACTATTATTCGTATTGTGTTTTTTTTTGCTTTGTAACTTTTCTACTCAATGGTCTGTGGTCAAGACTACATTGTTCTCTAATAACTATCCTAAATCATAGCACTGTATTCACTGAATTGTTAAAGATATAATTTTTAAAAGAGTAACCATTTATTTTCTTACCGGCTCTTCTCCATAGGAAACGACTAATTGGAACCGTGCACCTAAATTCGACTTTTCATAAGCGCCTGTATTGGTATATGTGATTTTTTTTATTATTTTGATTTTGATAGAACATAGCGCTAGGTTAGACATCGAAGTTTTATATTAAAAATGAACCATTTGTGGAAAAATGCAATAAAATATTATTGGCCACTTGGGCACAGAATAAATAGTAAGGGGAAACCGATATTAATACTTGGAAAGAAATCCTTAAAAAAAAATCCTTGTGAAACATTTTGCAAAACTACAAACAACTATTTATGCTCTTTAATATATCTAATTTTCAAAACATTATGTATAAATTTACTAATTAAATATCGATTAATCATAGATTAACTATCAGCCTTGTCCGATACGAGGGGAGATTTAATAAACGCCGCTTGGTTGATAAGCGTGTGAATCGAACACACTGATTTCAGATAGTTGTGTCTGTTTTATTTTTTATAAGCTGCCTACTAAATACAAGATGTCTGCGGGTTCGATTATCCTTCTCCTGGTTTATATATGCCAAGTTTCATCGAAATTGGTTCAGTAGTTAAGTCATGGAGAAGTAACGAACAGAGAGACAAACTCAATTTTGCATTTATATTATGTATACTTGGGAGCAAATAAATCGAGCCACTTCTGTCGTTCACGTAGGTATAATTGTTATTATTTTTGGTATTATGGAACAGATCAATTCTAAACATACATCGCCTAAAAGGTTATAACCTTTATAATGAGGGTAGTTTTTTGTATTTTGAATTATATAATCCACGAAACCAAAACTAAAACAAGACACGTGAAAAAAGGAGTGGCTCGATTTCTTTGCTCCCAAGTGTAATAGGTACTAGTGTGGATAAAGCAACTTTGGTTGACATCTAAAAAGAATAGTGCATATCCAATGAATGTTTCGTAACAATAGAATAAATAATTTTTGTGTGAACACTTTTAGTAATTACTTTCAACAACCGTGTTTAAATTTATTTTTCAATGCATTCATTACGGTTTTCCTATGACATCATGAACCCTAGGACACTCTGAATCAAGTCCAATCCAATGACACTTTATTTGTTGAAATCAGTTCAGTAGTTTAGGCTGTGCGAAGACACAAACAAACATACATAGCCAGTGAGATTCATAAGCCTTCCTCTATACTTTAGTCGGGCAAAAAGGTGTTTAAGTCGGGATCCCTTCTTTTCGCATAATGTTCTTTGTCCTAATATACTTCGGCATGACGATTTTGGCACAATTTGTTTTGGCATAATAATAATTCGGCATAATTTTTTTAGGCATACATTTTATGTTGGCATAATCATCTTAAAGACTAACTTGTTTTGGCATAAATTTGATTCGCATAACGTTAGTAGGCCTAATGACTATTAGCATAACGTTAGTTATGATAATCAGAAATGTTTTTACCATTGTCTAATAATCTAGTCGCAGGCGCACCCCGACACGGATAGGTTAGGTTCGAAGGGGATTGGGGGTGGAGACGTTGTCGGACCATCTTTATATCCGTTTCGACGTCTCTACCCAGACCGCTGGCAGCCGCATCCTATCGGCCCCGCAAAGAGACGGTCCGCGCTGGGTGCTTAAGCACATCGACGGGGAGGCTCTCGAGGAGGCCGCTATTGTCCAGGCCTGGTTCTGGGAGTCGGCGTCACACGGACCCGTCGACGTCGAAGAGGAGGCGCAGTGGTTCCACGGGGCGATGATGCAAATTTGTGATGCGTCAATGCCCCGGGCCCATGCACTATCCGCGAGGCGCCAAGTGTACTGGTGGTCTGCCGAGATTGCGCAGCTACGCGTCGCATGCGTGGCGGCTAGGCGCCCGTACACTCGGTACCGGAGGAGGCGTCGACGGGTTCCTGATGAGGAAGCCGCGCTGTACGAAGTGTACCGCGCGGCGAAGAAGGCTCTGTGGCTGGCCATCGGCGAAGCGAAGACGCGAGCTTGGGAGGAGCTGTTGGAGACTCTAGACGGGGATCCGTGGGGGCGGCCTTATCGTATGGTTCGAGGGAAACTTCGTCCCTGGGCCCCCCCACTTACGGAGAGTCTCCAGCCCCAGCTGCTGGAAGATGTAGTTGCAGCCCTCTTCCCAGCAAGAGCGGAGCACCGGCCACCGCAGATGGCTCCGCACACAGCCCCAGAGCCTGAGAGCGTAAGCGTCCCAGAGGTGACACAACCGGAGATGAGAGCAGCCGTGATGCGGCTCCGGGCCAAAAACACTGCTCCGGGGCCCGATGGAGTACCCGGCCGCGCTCTCGTCCTCGCCCTGAAGGAGTTGGAGCCCCAACTGAGAGGACTCTTCTCAGCTTGCCTCGAGCGGGGCCAGTTTCCCACTCAGTGGAAAACAGGTCGATTGGTCCTGCTCAGGAAGCCGGGGCGCCCAGCGGACTCGCCGTCCGCTTACCGGCCCATAGTGCTGCTAGACGAGGTGGGCAAGCTATTCGAGCGGATAATTGCAGACCGCCTCGTTGGCCACTTGTACAGAGAGGGGCCGGACCTGGACGACAGTCAGTTCGGATTCCGACATGGGCGCTCTACCATTGACGCCATCATGCGAGTGAGAGTCCTGGCGGAGGAAGCGGTCTCCAGGGGCGGGGTGGTGCTGGCGGTGTCCTTGGACATCTCCAATGCCTTCAACACCCTGCCCTGGAGCTGTATTAGGGAGGCGTTGCGTTACCATCGGGTGCCTCCCTACCTCCGTCACGTTGTTGGGGCTTACTTGGCGGAAAGGTGTGTCACCTTCAGGGGACGCGAAGGCGGAGACCAGCGCGAGATGTCGTGCGGTGTTCCACAGGGTTCGGTCCTGGGCCCGCTCCTGTGGAACATCGGGTACGACTGGGTGCTGAGGGGCGAGCTCCAACGGGGGGTGACCCTGACGTGTTACGCGGACGACACGCTGGTCACGGCTCGGGGGAGCTCGCACAGGGAGGCAGCGTTGCTGGCTACGGCTGCGGTCTCACAAGTCGTGAGCCGCATACGGCGCCTAGGCCTGGAGGTGGCCCTAAACAAGTCGGAGGCCATCGCTTTCCATGGCCCCCGACGGGCGCCGCCGCCGGGATCACACATCGTGGTCGGGGGGGCTCGAATTGCTGTCGAGCCAACCATGAAGTACCTAGGATTGGTGCTCGACAGCCGGTGGGACTTCGGCCCCCACTTTCGGCGGCTGGCGCCCAAGCTATTGGGCGCGGCGGGCGCGCTGTCAACGCTGCTTCCCAATTTGGGGGGCCCGAGCACCGCCTGTAGGCGGTTGTATGTGGGGATCGTGCGATCGATGGCCCTGTATGGCGCCCCGGTGTGGACGCCCGACTTGACGGCCCGCAGTATCGCAATACTGCGAAAACCGCAGAGGGCGATGGCCGTCAGAGTCATCAGGGGTTATCGCACGATCTCCTACGAGGCGGCTTGTGCACTGGCCGGATCCCCGCCCTGGGACCTGGAGGCGAAAACCCTTGCGTCACTTCACAGGTGGCGCGAGGAGGCGCGGACGCGGGGCGAAAGACTGGTGCAGCGACAGATCACGCTGCGTCGGTCAGAGCTCCGTCAGGTCTTAGTGGCGGAATGGCGGGACAGGCTTTCACGCCCTACCGCCGGCCTCGTCACCATTGAGGCGATCCGGCCGGTGCTCGATCTCTGGCTCGGGAGGAGGCACGGCTCCCTGACGTTTCGGGCGACGCAGGTGCTCTCGGGGCACGGTTGCTTCGGGAAGTACCTGTGTCGCATTGGCAGGGAGCCGGACGCCCGGTGTCATCACTGCGTCCATTGTGGAGAGGACACGGCGCGGCACACGCTGGCAGAATGTACTGCATGGGAGGAGCCGCGCCGCGCCCTTGTTTCTGAGGTGGGGAGCGACCTGTCGCTGCCGGCCGTGGTTTGTTCTATGGTCGGCAGTGCAGAGTCCTGGGACGCGGTGATGTCCTTCTGCGAAAGTGTCATCTCGCAGAAGGAGACTGCGGAAAGGGAGAGGGAGAGTGCAAGCACTCTTCCAGCCCGCAGAAGGCGCACCGGGCGTCGGCGGAGGGCGGATAACGCCCTCTTCCAACCCCCGTAAACGGATCCAGGGGCGGCGGACTTGGGGACGTCCGCCTCCCCCATCCAAATGGACCAGAGGCGGTGGCGCGTAGTGTTCCACGCGCGCCTCCTAGATGACACAGGGGGAGTCTCACTCCCCCCCGCGATTGAGGTCTGCATATGCGGGCCGGCACTAGTTGGGGGCTGCGGACGAATGTACTGCTCCCGCGGCCCCCGGCCTAAGTGTGAGATGGAACACCGGGGTGGTTTTAGTCAGTAAGAGTCTGACAGACCCCTCCGCCCGCCCCAGAGCGGAGGACATCCATGAGGATTTCCACCCCGAAAAAAAAAAAAAAAAAAAAAGGTTCGAAGGGGATGATGGGGGGCTAGAGTGAGCGAGCGAAGCGAGCGAACGAAGCCCCCATCATCCCCTTCGTGTTAGGTTACTTTAAACCCTGCAGACAGAAATAGGAGCCCCGCACAGCGGGGCTCCGTCGACTCTGCTTTGGAGCCTCAACCTTACAAACATCCCCTTAAGTTTTTATTGTGAAAATGAAAGTAGGTGACGAATAATCGTCTACTGTATACCTATAAAAATATGTTTTAATATCATTATGCGTAAATAAATTTATGCTTTAGGATATTATGCTTAAAAAAGTTATGCTTTAGAACTTTATGCTTAATCGTTATTATGGTTAGAGAAATTATGCTTAAAAAAATTATGCGTAAGCTGTTATGCGTAATTATACAGCGTGTCCCAGAAAGTAGTGTCAAGCGGAAGTCCAGAGGTAGAACATCCTTTGAGGTACCCAAATCACCCCCATGTATGTTCCGCGATTTTTTGTAGTTTTCGAGTTATGAATGTTTTTCATGTTTTTTAATCAAACGCTGACTATAACGACATTTTTGATCATAGGGACGTGAATAGTTGAGATACATGAGTAATTTTTTTTTCTAAATTAGCTGATTAGTGACCTTATCGAATGCATAAACATTTGTAACCATAGATGTAACGAATGCGTTACAAAAAAATATTGAATTGTCATAAAGTTAAAATCCTGCATGTTTTCTAAATCTTTGTGGGTGATTTAAAAATAAATCTCCCTAAACTTTTTTTGTCAGATGTATTTTAAAAACTTATCCATTTTATCAGCTATTCACCCTGTAAATTTCATTGAGCTATCTCTGCGACATCACGTTAAAAATTTCATTCAAAGCACACAATTTCGAAAATTCCAGTTGTAAAAGGGTGAATGAAAAATTTATTAAAACTAACAAATAACGTCTTTTTTAGTAACCCTCGACGCAAAAAGAGGGGTGTTATAAGTTTAACGTGTGTGTCTGTGTGTCTGTATGTGGCATCGTAGCTCCTAAACGGATTTTGATTTAGTTTTTTCTTTTGTTTGAAAGGTGACTTTATCGAGAGTATTCTTAGCTATGATTCAAGAAAATTTGTTCAGCCGTTTGAAGATCATCAGCTCTTTTCTGGTTGTCGAAGGGATATGAGCAACTTCTACTGATCTGATCGTTTCGAAATTTACTATCCTGTGACTTCAATGATCCTGTGATAAGAAGGAGGTCATTACAACTTATCATAAACTTAAAGAATCAATAGGCACACAATACCTCTACTGTATGTTGGGTATCATGCTGTTTCAGATGATGCTTGAGTATCAGGTCAAGGTTACCATGTTATTGTAATATCATTGAAGTCACAGGATAGTAAATTTCGAAACGATCAGATCAGTAGAAGTTGCTCATATCCCTTCGACAACCAGAAAAGAGCTGATGATCTTCAAACGGCTGAACAAATTTTCTTGAATCATAGCTAAGAATACTCTCGATAAAGTCACCTTTCAAACAAAAGAAAAAACTAAATCAAAATCCGTTTAGGAGCTACGATGCCACATACAGACACACAGACACACACGTTAAACTTATAACACCCCTCTTTTTGCGTCGAGGGTTACTAAAAAAGACGTTATTTATTAGTTTTAATCAATTTTTCATTCACCCTTTTACAACTGGAATTTT
Organism: Amphipyra tragopoginis; assembly: GCA_905220435.1. Lineage (NCBI taxonomy): Eukaryota > Metazoa > Arthropoda > Insecta > Lepidoptera > Noctuidae > Amphipyra > Amphipyra tragopoginis. The sequence continues at coordinate 13,792,783 of HG992011.1, forward strand.
CGAAATTGTGTGCTTTGAATGAAATTTTTAATGTGATGTCGTAGAGATAGCTCGATGAAATTTACAGGGTAAATAGCTGATAAAATGGATAAGTTTTTCAAATACATCTGACAAAAAAAGTTTAGGGAGATTTATTTTTAAATCACCCACAAAGATTTAGGAAACACGCAGGATTTTAACTTTATGACAATTCAATATTTTTTTGTAACGCATTCGTTACATCTATGGTTACAAATGTTTATGCATTCAATAGGGTCACTAATCAGCTAATTTAGAAAAAAAAATTACTCATGTATCTCAACTATTCACGTTACTATGATCAAATATGTCGTTATAGTCAGAGTTTGATTAAAAAACATGAAAAACATTCATAACTCGAAAACTACAAAAAATCGCAGAACATACATGGGGGTGATTTGGGTACCTCAGAGGATGTTCTACCTCTGGACTTCCGCTTGACACTACTTTCTGGGACACGCTGTATTATGCGAAAATATAATTATGCCAAACAAAATTATGCTAAGTTATATTAGGTCTTAAGATTTTATGCAAATGGATAGGGAACCGTTTAAGTCATGTTTAGCCTTGGCCCAAAGCGTGTTTTAAAGGCAGCTTATTTGTAATAATAGGCGCTCCCACAAAAATAGTATTTATATCCTAATGGATCAACGGAAGAACTTCCGAAGAAGCTATTGTACATCTTTTATTTATCACTAGAGGTCGGTCGCGACCTCGCCCGCGTTTATGTCGTTTATCGCGTAGGTATTCCATATTTTTCGGGATAATAGTAGCCTATGTCCTTCTCCAGGTTCCAGACTATCTCTGTACCAAGTTTCATCAAAATCGGTTCAGGGGTTTAGGCGTGAAAGTGTAACAGAAAGACAGACAGAGATACTTTCTTCGCATTTATAATATTATGTTAGGGATGAACGCTCAAATATTTACCTTCAAAAGTATTTTATGGTAGTCACGTGTTGTTTTATAAATGTCTATCTATCGAGGTCTCTAGCACATCGCATGTTAAGACTTTAATATGCAAAATAATCTTCACTTGACATATAAAAAAAAAACATTCTTAATTTATTTTTATTCTTGGGCCATTTTCTGCTTTTGCATAGCGGTAAAGTTTTTGAAAATCTTAGTTCTAACGAAAAAGGGGAAGGAGATTTCGGTAAAATTTTTTGAGAATAATTATTATGTTTCTGGACTATACCTAATAGTTTAAATCTTCAATTTGTCAGTGTAACGTAGCCATTTTAACATAAACAGCCCTTGATTCAGAAGGGTTCGATAAGTCAGTTGTCATTCGGTTTATCTCTTTTTCTCTCGTTAGGAAAATCGTTGACGAAACGAGATAGCAAACCGAATCCCTTGACAACTACTTATCGAAAAATTCTGAACAATCCAGGTCTACCTTACAAATAAATTCTATTTTTATCATTACGACTCTCCTAGATTGCCTATCTCACTCAATTAGTCGATATTCTAACAAGTTATTCGATTACAAAATCGAGTCACACCTCTACAGAAAAACAAACTCAAACATACCTGATCTTCTCTTCTTTTCAATTCACTCTGTACTTCTTCCAATTCTTCCTGACCTTCGTTGGGGTCCATTTTCCATCCATCCCTAAGCATTTTGATACCAAATATCGCGAATAATGCTGCACTTGCATAGTACGTGTAAACTCTGGGTATCACAGTTGCTATCCAACCGAAAGCGGCTGATAATATCGTCATGAAGATCAGTGCTGATATCGCTCCGGCAAATACTATTATTCTAGGGTGCTTCATTGCCATGATTGCCGCTATGAAGAAGGTTTTGTCGCCAAGCTCCGAGACTATGACCACGGAGAGCGAAGCGAGGAAACCTTGCAAGAAACTGCCTTGGACTGCAGCTCGCTGGAAAGAAAGAAAGAAAGAAGGATTTATTAAAAATCATGTGTGAACAAATAACTAATAATAGTAATAGAAGTGATTGTTGATATCACTATTCCACATGATGAGAACCTTGACAGCAGAGAAAGATAAAGAAATTAAATATCAAGACTTGGTAGGTACACGAGGATATCGCCATGTGGGATCTTGATTCAACAGTTATTATGCCGATAGTTGTTACGGTCGACGGCTTAACTCATTGAAAAACAGTTTCAGAGACACAATAGATAAACAATAGACGGCGCCGCTGGTCGGTGACTCTCGGACATTAGCGGTTAATAGCCAAGAGTCTCGACCAACATGTGAAGAGGCTCTAGTTAGGCGGCTGGATCAAGGGTCTGATACAGAAAGCAGTACCTCTGGAAGCGGCGTGTATTGTTAGGAGATTCCTCTATCTCAGGCCCTGGCCGTCGGTAGCTTGAAACCTGTTCCCGATGACGGTGGGCTACCATATTTTAATACATATATTTAAGTGTTTTATTTTTAATAGAAATATTTGAAAATGTAATTTTATAAATGTAGTAAGATGAATAATAGTAGGTAGTTTTTATATTTTGTTACGTTTATAAAAATATAATTGATATGTGTTTACGATGAATATAGGATAAATGAGGTCATTGGCATATAAAACGACACAGATACCTCGTCAGACGACTTAAGCAAAGAATTTGCTGTGCACTCAATAGAAAGTGCTCTCACTGCTCTCTTACAGTTCAAGACCAGTTTCTTCAACCTTTATCACCTTTATTTACATAGCTAGTCAGACCATTGCATATTTTATTTAAACTAGGTCTTCGAAGTGGAATTTTATAATGGCACAAATGGTGCTTGGCGATACATTTTTCATAGGTAGTTCAATTCTATGCCCACCTTAGGGTTTTTTCAGCTGCAGAGGACCACATCACAATTTGTATTAGTCACTAGCTGAACCGATAGAGGTTATCCCGTCCACAATAAAGTTATGGTCTTGAGTTCATAAAAATCCTAAAGAAAAAAGAACGTTCAGTTTTTCCCGAATTGCCAATTTTTCGGTCAACTTTTCCAATTTTTCTTTCCATCAAAACCTAATTTTAAAACGAAATAGCCAAATCGGTCCAGCCGTTCTCAAGTGATGCGCTTACCAACGAACAGCAGTAAATTTTTAGTTATACATAGTTCCTATCATAATTTTGTTCACAGTGAAAGCCCTATTTAAAACCTAGTCTAACTAGATCACATGACCAGCAGAACTCCTTCACAGTAAACATATTAAGGCCAGGGAAGTCCTAAGGCTTGCAATAGAGACTAATTAATTCAATATATAAGTGCAGTGACGTAATTTTATCAAACCATTTCTATGTTGATTGGTTTGATGTAAATATTATGATGGAAGTGATTTGGTGATACAATTGAATTTATCAGTATCGGCAACCTATGGGGCCTGTGGTTACTAGGTTACTACACCCGACGGTGTAGTAACTATTAGTTAATCTGTGATCAAATGACCAGGAATGGGAAACCTGTACTCTGTTCAACAATAGATGAGTCCTGACTTAGCAGTAATTTCTTATATTGTAGCCTTAAGGGAACTGCTATCGAAAAAACGTAAACGAAACCGTAAATAGCTATGATATCGAAGGTTTGTTTTTTGAAAATATTTGATATTCTTTGTGTGGTAGCCCAACTCTATAGCATTATTGACGTGAACTCTTAGCACACATAAATGCCGGATAATTAGAGGGGATAACAAGAATATTGTTGAATGAACCTAAAAAAAAAATCGACAAGGGCGAAAAGGACTTGCGCCCTAAGGGTTCTGACGTTTATACAGCAAGACTGGTTAGTCACTTTATATCCGAAAACCGTGAACTAAGCTAATCATTCTGTGCAACTTTTATTATGTGACAAACTCTAAACTCGTGAGAAAAAAATCTGCTGTTCCATTTTGTCAAAAACATTAGATTATTTAGTATGGAAGAGCAGATTTTTATACTTACTCGCAACTACAATAATTAGGAAAATCTGTATGTGGAAGGCGGAGTGCTAAATGCTGTTGCTAGAGCCAGAGTTGACTGATTAATTTAAAGTCACGGGGCCAAAGGACTAAAGCGCCCTGTAAACGATCTAATCTTTTGTCAATTTTACGTGTTTATCAAATGATTTGATAGTATGCGGCTTTGTTTGATGGCGTTGTTAGCTATTTTTTTATGAAAACGTGAAGTTTGACAAATAAATTTGTCAAACTTTGAGCGTTTACAGGGTGTTTAACATGACACCTCGTGAATATTATTGGCCGACATAACAACAATACAAGCTGAAATATTTACACACCTAGTATCTAGTAGGTACTATACAGCCAGTGTTTATAAGTGATTGTTTTAACCGCAACGTAAAATAATTTCATCCTCCCTTTGTCACTTACATAAAGCGTGATAAGTAATATAAACTACACATTGTTTGATAAATACTTAGTCAGTGCTTTCTTCAACAACTTCCACGTTTAGTCATTAGAAAAGTGTCTTATTGGTGTAAAGTCAACAGTACGACACAACAGTCGCATCGGCAAACTTCGTAAAACCGAGCACTTCCGAACTGGGTGCGACTTCAACAAGACCACGAATGTTTTTTAGAGATGGGTAGCTATTCTAATAACTAGTCAAATAGCGACTATTCAAAAAAAAGCCGTGGCTATGATATCCGTCAACACGATAACTAGCTATTGGCTACTGGCTAACTAGAGTAGCTAGAATGTCCGACAGGTTTACGGCACAGCGGGTAGCCACCAGAGTATAATACAAGTATGTTTTAAGCTTTTTAATTCATACCCATCGATAGTTAGAGAATTAGAGATTTTTTTATTAATAATCATACGAATTAGGAGGGAAAGTAACTAATTACTTGAAAGAGTAAGTAGTAGTAAAAGTGTAAGTAAATAAAAAACTAAATCATAATAAACTTATTATTATCATATAAACTTATTGCCGCGGTGAGGATCGAACTCGAATCGCCTAGCTAGTTTAGCTACGCCGCCGCTATAAAACACACAAATAGCCGACTATACAGGGTGGAAGGGACATCGTAACACAAACTTCGTGAGAAGGTTCCTCATAAAGCCTTAAATTAATTTACGTAAGTCATTAATATCGCAAATGATAGGTTACAGATGTTGTCATTTTTAAGCGCGCAATGTACTGCGAATGCAAACAACGAGTCACAATCACAACCGCAAGCCATTACTCCGCTAACGCGGTACCGGCGCGCGGCGCGGCGCGGCGGCGGTACAGTCAGTACAGTGCCTACACGTATACGCACGCACACATCACAAGTCTGAGTTCGGCACGGAGCTTCGCGTTGCCGCACCGCGCTTTTGTAAACGTGAAAAGTAGCATACCTACGTTTATACTACTGGTAAAGAAATCACCTAACAAACACATTGATAAACCAAACTTGAAGTTCAATTGACTGACTGCTTAAAACAAAAAACAAAACATTGCTCGTTCGCTCATAAAATAACATAAGTAGGTACCTACCTAATGATTCCGATGAGGTATCTACCTACCTACATGGCAATTAGTTGCAAACAAATTAACACTCACCTTAATCTCTCTTATTAGGAGTGAGGGACTCCTAATAAGATAGGGTTCAAAGTGGCCGCCACCAACTTGCTCACAAATTCTAGCGCGGCGCAGAGTTTCGGCGTGGACACGGGGGAATAAGGTGGGGTCTCGGACATACTCCGCACGGAACGTCGCAAACGCGTTAATTATGCGATCTCGCATTTCTGCTGCCGTATTGCACTCCGTAACAAAGACCCTATCTTGACCCCACAGACAAAAATCTAGTGGGGTCAAGTCTGGTGATCGCGCTGGCCAGGGTTGTGGATCGAACCTCCCAATCCACTGGTCACCAAAAGTCGCTGTAAGGTGTAAGGCTGTCGCACTGGAAGAGTCACGTGTGGGGGAGCGCCATCGTGTTGGTACCACGCATCCCGGAAGTGGGCCACCGTCATCTCTCTAGTTACGGGCACTAAACGTATGGTTACGACTATTACGTATCCGAGGCATTTTCGTTCAAAACACACACAGTACAACACAGACAAAAAAACAACTCTACTGATAATAATACGCTCAAATCCAAAATCACGAAAAACAACACCACCGTTTACAATGAGCGCAAATCGGAAACTGATCAAAAATCGGCGAAATTCATTATTTTACTTCCTTTACAATTTCGCCGACAAGCCGTCATAGACTCGTAGGCACCTAGATCATGCACAGACCAATAAATGATAGACTGTGCCAACGCATTAAGTTGTACTGACAAAATAAATTGCGAAAATGGATAGGGTTAAAATTTACTAAAGATCAGATTACATCGGTTAACCAAAGGTGTTAATGCAAAAACAAATGTTTATAACAAAAATTGCCTAATAAAAAGCTTAATTACTAAAAAAACTTTTTTTTTACATTCAATTTATTGAAATTGATAACAGTGTTGGACATACTGTCAGAGATCATTAATAATCCCAGATAAAAAGTCTAAATAAAAGTAGTCAATCTGATATTAATTTACGTAATAACGCATCTGTTAGATTCATAGGCACTGGCCGCTATAGCTTTGTTGATACCGCGCGTCGGCGCAGCGGCATGTCGGCTTCTTTGAGTGAGCGCGCGCTCAGTGACTAGTGCCTACACTGCCTACTTTGTTGCACTCACTTACTTTGTTGCGATAACCTCGGTTCGTGAACTTTACCAAAACAGCTGATCGGGAGCACTTTTTAAGTTTGATTTTCATTGCTGTTTTACGTGAAAATTGTGAAATAATTGTTTTTTTCTTTTTTATCGCATTGGGATGGAAAACTATAGTGATTTTATACACTACAACGTAAAAAAAACTGCAAAAAAAATCGTAAAAATTAAGAAAAAAGCGACGAAAAATTCCAACGCCGGGGGGTTCAGAATCATGTACTGGATCCATGGTACACGTATACGTTACGATGTCCCTTCCACCCGGTATAGCTAAGTTATTGAAATTTCGGCTAGTTACCCATCTCTAATGTTTTTTTTAGTACTGCAGCACAAATGATCTTTACACTGACGCAACAAGTGTGAGTGGCGCGAACATGAACGACTGCCATTGCTGGTTCGATCAGGATCATCGATATAACTTCTTAGTTGTCGCAAGGTACCGGTTATAACAACTACCTGAATGTTAAGACTCGGATCCTAAGTAAACGTAAAGCCGATACTCCAGAATCTCCTTCTCTCATTTTGGCACGAGCTATATGAGAACAGCTCATGCCATGGTGAAAAGATTAGCCAGCGAGCAAGTTTGGTAACGGGGTTAAATGCCCAGGGTGCGCCAGACGTACTTAAGTATTGTCACTCGTGGAAGCTCATTTCATTAACTAATAACAACGTGCATTATCTACAGTTTATTTAAACAAATGTGGTCTTTGGTTCCGGAGTGTCGTTGAAGAGTGTTTCGAAGTGAGTGGATCAACAGCGAAGCTTTGATTCATTTGTGCCCAACGCCCAAAACAATGCTCTTTAAGACTGAGTGAAGCAGAAGTGATGGTCTTAAAACCTCCAAAGCGTTATTTTATCTTTTTCAAGTCTTTCTAGTCGACTGATTTCTACTATCGCAGAAAAAATCTCGACTGCAATCAACTGCTAACGAGAATTACCTTTAATAAGGACGAACTGCCGGACGGAACCTAGTTATGCATGAGAGCCCAAATTAGTTTCAGCTTTTAAGGTCACAGTCTCACTCCATGCATTTCTGACGGACGCAGAAAACTACCGGATATCAAAATGTTTTATATCTTTGACAACATAGTCACGTCAGACGATTTCAAAATAATCTTTAGTTTGTATTTGCACGTACTGCTTCAAGTTTATTGTGGTTGATAACATTTAAATTGCTCTGCACTGAAAAGATAAAATACATATAATAAAGAACGGAATCATAATCTAAGCCGTTCTGGGAACGAAAGGAAACGGAGCTTATCTTTTGGTGAGTTAAGGTAGCCGCACTAGCGGTTAGTAGCATCCGTATTTGTGCAATGTATTTGGACTTTACGTAACCAAATCTGGCATTGCTACAGTGGTTTTGCTAAATTGATAGACACTAATAATATGTCATCGTAGCGTTTTTCTAAGAATGTTGTACCTCAACTTCCAGTGATATTAGCCGGATTAAAAGGTTTGGTGAGAGAGAATCGAAGTGGTCGTCACAGGAAATTCGAATGTTCACGTTTGAATCCAAAACCGCAATTTGTCTGTGCAAAAGTAGTTAGGTATTTTGAAGCAGAAGATAAGTTGTTTTTAGGTATGTAAATACGGGGTATACAAGGTTAGTCGGAAAGGGGGTACTAATCCGCGGACCACTAAAAGTATCACTGATGACTGCTTCAAAGCAAGTGTTAAAATTTCAAAATTCGATAATTTTTATTTCCGTACAATATAATTTTTAGTTTAGTTTTTTCAAAAAATCTTATTCCCTTCTTTAGTTACGAATTCTGAAAATGAAGCTTCTAATCCGCGACCCTAAATATGACCTAAAATGCAAACACAGCTGATCATAGCTGACGATAGAGATTTTAGCGAACTTTTTATGGAATTTTTAAACTACACACATCAAAAGTGTCTAGGGATCAAGCATTTTTATGCGGATTTCTTGAGATTGAGATGTGGCTTTGTAATAAATTTATGATTTTATAAATTTATATGGATCCTTTTTGGTGCATTTCATAATTTGAATCAGGAACTGTGAATCAAATTCGAGTAAAAGATGAAAATCAGCTGTCAATATTTTCCCTATAAAAACATACAACGCATTGAAGACATTATTAGTGCTACTGTTTCCCTACTACTGATTAAAACCAACGTTATTATGGAGCGGCGACGTCATTTAAGCAGGGAAGAAATGCTCAGAGCCGTGGGAATGATAGAAGCTGGTTCCCGGCAACGTACTGTGGCTTTAGCTCTGAATACAAGTCAGAGTGTTATCAGTCGACTTTGGACACGTTACCGAAGCACTGGTACCGTGGCTGAGCGCCATGGAGGACGGTATCGCTGCACCACACGGAGACAAGACCGATACATTCAAATCTTAACTCGAAGAGCTCCAACAATAACCGCCATGATGTTAGCCGTGAGGCTTCATCACTCTTCAGGGAACTTAATTAGCGACCAAACAGTCAGAAACCGCTTGCATGAAGTGAACCTTCATTCCCAAAGACCGCTACGGGTACCACCTATAGCAATGCACAATCGTAGGATTCGATATCAATGGGCTCTTGGACACAGAAATTGGGCAGAAGAACAATGGCGTTTCGTGTGCTTTTCTGATGAGTCTCGTTTTGGTATGAGACCGGATACAAGACGTATACGACACTGGAGAACCCCTGGACGCCAACAGCGATTAAAATCCTGCCAGGAAGTCCATCCTTATAGTGGTGGAACCATCATGGTATGGGCGGGTATTTGGATCGGCGGAAGAACTGAGTTGATTTGGATCAGAGGCAACCTCAACGCTCAAATTTATGCTGAGACGATTGTATCAGACGTCATCGTTCCTCTACAAGCGCAAATCGGTCCCTTATTTCAGTTAATGCATGATAATGCACGACCGCACACCGCAAGAGTTGTAAGACAGACTCTCGCCGCAGCTAACATCAATGTCCTGCCCTGGCCTGCTCAGTCGCCAGACTTGAACCCGATTGAGCATGCATGGGATATGCTACAGAGAAGAGCTCTGCCGAATATGGAGGGTATCCAGTCGCAAGAAGACCTTTTTTTGTTGTTGCAACGAACATGGGCGGCCATTCCACAGCGTGATTTGGATGAACTCATTTTGAGTATGCCAAACCGATGTTCTTGTGTTGTTAGTGTTCGCGGTAGAAACACGGATTATTAATTGTTTAAGTTACCCAATAAAATTTTAAAGAAAACTGTTATTTCAGTCTTTTTTTCGAACTTTTGTGTTAGTGGTTCAAATGTCAAAAATCCCTTTATTAGGAAAATGGCAAATTTCTTTATTAATGCAAAGGTGACTTGGTTTATCGTTACTGTGACAAACGAAAACACTTTATTTGATGAATCCTTAAAGAAAATTTTAATTAATATCAATCAGGAGAAAAGTTATTGCAAAAATATATGTTGATCCCTAGACACTTTTGATGTGTGTATTAACTTTTGGGGAAAGTTGTAGAACAAAATGTATTCATTGTTATGGGTACTTTAAGAAACTTTCGGATTAGGACCCCCTTTCCGACTAACCTTGTATAAGGGCGACTGGTCCAACTTAGGATATCAACATTGCCCAGTAACTAGGGTGCGGAAGTCACAGTAAGAAGGCAGTGTAAAACTTCGTGTAAAAGTACTGGTTTTCAGCTACATCTGGTTAGACTGGAAGCTGACCCAAACAGTTGGGAAAACGCTAGATAGAACAGATCAATACGGGGTGTACAATGTGTACATATAAACTGTGAACTTTAAAAACAAAGAAACCATGTCTGTTTAAATAAAGGGCTTCACACAACGACAAGTTCAACTCTGTAAATATTCACTTTTATTGTTATTTACAGTATAGCATGTTTCTGGCTTGTAAATAAGGCATATTCGTTTATTTTTAAACAACTTCACGTGTCATTGACGAACGAAACAGTGTTCTACATAACAAATACATAAACAAAGATTCCGGTCGCGTCTTTATGCATTATACATACAAATACAATTCAATACTTTTATTTCAGACTTGCTGTCCAACAGTATTAGTAATACAAAAAAACTATAATACACGAACAAAAGAAACAAACTATCACACTAATATTATAAAGGCGAAAGTTTGAGAGTGTGTGTTTGTAAGTTTGTTACTTCTTCACACTCAAACGGATTGACCAATTTTGATAAAATTTGGTATGGAAGTAGCTGACATCCTGGATTAACACATAAGCTACTTTTTATCCCGAAAAAAGCGAGTAACACCGCGGGGCGCAGCTAGTTGAATATGAAGCATTTACCGCATATAATTATTTCATGCGCAATTAGTGCTAGTAATCATAACATCACGCCTAGCCTGTATTCCCCAAAGTGTTGGGCAGAGGTGTATATACACCCTCATTTCGCCGTTATGTTTAAGTCCCGTGTAACAGGGGGCAACACTATTGCCATCAACCGAGCACAAATCCAGACTCCGGGTTGCTACTGCGAAATTCCACATGGAAAACCCCAATAACACTTAACACACAGGACAGAGGACACAGGATACTTTTTATCCGGGTAAATGAAGTAGAATCCCTAGGATGCGAATGAAACCGCGGGAGACAGCTGGTAGAATTTAAAATATGTAGGTATTTATTGCTATCTGGGTGTACCTGTTCATACATACTTGATTGTCTTATCAAGAAGAAGATTTGATAAGGATTTATTGTGTTCAAATGATAAGTAGATAGCTATCTTTTTAGGCAGTTGACAAGAGAAGACAACTTTTGAATTATGTTATCATAATAATATTCAACGTTGTTGCGAGCTTCTTTATATGTTTATAGTGTTTATCCAGAAATCTAAAATGATTCAGTTTCAGTCTTCGCCTTAATAGAGCCAATAAGAAAAGTGCTATTGGACACATTCTTAGTAAAATACAATTTAAGTTATAATTAAATTACGCGTTACCCTAATAACAAGGCTAGATTGTAATTACAGGACGCATCGTCAGATTCGTCAAGGAGCGGAATAAGAAAAGGAAAAAAATAACTTTCTTTTCGACTGTTGTCAAATAGAGAAAATGATAGATAACTTCATAATAGCAATTGCAGTCTAAGAAGCAGAAGCAGGTTTTCCCCGTGTGGGCTACAATATAAAACTTCATCACCGCACCAGGGGAATAGACACGTGCTGCAAAATTCAACCCAGCACGCTTGGTGGTAGGATCTATACGGTCCGGCTGGCGTGGTGCCACTGCGCCATGCAGTTTACTGTGATTCGTCGTACATACGTAGAGCCAAAAGATTATAGGGGAGTCCCTCTATATCTCCGTTACGTGCATTCTTGTGCTCCATATTAGACCTTATTCTTAGACAAGGGTCAGAAGAGAAAAAGTGAAATAAAAAAAATGATTCAAAGATGTCGATTATCAATGTGATATTCTATGCAGCATCTATTTAAATCGATTTCATTGTCTTATCACAGTTAGTGTCAGTACCCGATTGTAATTTTAATCAAATCTCCTGAGTATCCTATCTCGTAAAACTGTATCTTTTTACCAGTAGGTGTCACCTACGATGACGTCAGCAAGTTATTCATCAAGCATCCATCAATGATAAATGCTTGACGCTGAATGCACGACATCTCTACATGTTGGCAGGGCAACGGAAGAATGTCGTACACGTGCAATCAGCTGTCGTGGAACGAAGGTGAAAGTGCACAATATTTTCCCCACACGTGAACCTGGCATTGCCTAAATTGGTTCTTTAGTAGAAACACGTCGCTGCGTCAGCGCTGCGTTCTTAGACGAGACCGCGCTGCAGCGCTGACGCAGCGACGAGTTTCTACTATAGTTGTCGCAATCTAATAGGTCGGATTTGACACATGTCAAAATACTATGAGTAATGTCAACACTAGTAATAATTACTACAATGCGTGGCGTTCAGTTTCATTTCATCTATTTTAAGAAACAAAAAGGCGACTTTCTTTAAAGCCGGGTCCGCTGCACCGTGATTTCGTGTTTGCAAACAGGATAACAGGATAACCGAATAGGGGCGTGGCCTAACAGTTTTGTTAGCAAAATTGGCGCTGCGGACCCGGCTTAACATTGTTTGCTAACCGAATAGGGGCGTGGCCTAACAATTTTGTTCGCAAAAACACAATAACATGTTAGAAAATTGGCGCTGCGGACCCGGCTTTAGATCGAAGGCGTGCAACTTCTGTACACATTTATTTTGTGCTTTTATGCAAACGTCAAATCTGACCAATTACGTTGGTTGTACTGTAGATAATCAAGAGAGGTATCCGTGGACAAATCGGTTGATAGATCAGTCTGACCACGGACACTCTTTTGGTGCCTGTAGTCAGATTGAAATTATTTTAGATTGTGCGTGGTTACATTCGAGGTATCCATGGTCAAATCGGATTATGAATTAAAAAGTGTCCGTGGTTAGATTTGAGAGGTATTCGTGGTCAGCTGAACACCGACAGTCGGCGTGATACCCGTCGCCATTGGTGCAAGAGTACGTAGTTTAGCGGTCACCAACCCTAGCATGTTCACTATTCATTATCTTCCTTTTTCGGAGATACTAAATTCCAACAGCAAACAAACATGGGCTGAGTAAATAAGGTAAAAAGTAATGTAGTAGCGTGCTGGTGCGGAGGTTTACGAACCCGTTTGTTATGCACCAGGTTGCAGATTCAAAACCTGGCATGTACCGATGTAACTTTCTCAATGCCATTAAATTTGTTCATGCTAAGTTAATCTAAGATACCACTGATTTACGTTGAACGTACCTCGTTACGTTGAGGTCGTAACGAGATAATGTATGACTTATCGCGTCCAGACACGAGATAATGCGACGACCAAATCATGTCGCGCTGCGCATGTTAGCCAGGTCAGGTGTCCTAAGGCCGTGGTCTGTTACAAAAGCCGTCTCTCCCAGACGCCTGACGCCGCGTGAGGCATTTGAAAGAGACAACTATAGTGCATTTCAGCCGCGTACAGCGTCACGTCGCACGCGGCCTACGGCGTTCGCATTATATCGTGTCTGGACGAGAAAACTCATACATTATCTGGGACTTCATTCTACTAACAGAAATCTTGATAAATCGCAACCGAACCAAGGCCGAACCGTTCATTCAGACAGTTTTCAATTTCAAAAGCTGTCAAATTGTTTGACATAAAAAACAAAACCGATCGTTTTTGACGACACGTTTGGTGCAGTGGCTAAGCGATTGGCTTCTGCGCTACGGGTCGTGGGTTCGATTCCCACACGGAACAAAAATTTGTATGACCTACAGATGGTTGTTCCGGGTCTGGGCGTTTGTTTGTGAGATTTGTGTTTGTAAACGCACCCACGATACAAGAGAAATCTTAGTGTGGGGCAATGTTTTAAAAAAAAAAAAAAAAAAATTTGACAGTTTTCGGAAACAAAAAGGTTGTGGTTCGTTTGCGTTTGGCAACAATTTTGTTAGTCGAATTGGCCCTATGGTCTCAACACGAGATAATGCGACGACAAAATTATGAGGCGCTACGCATATTAGGCGTGTTGCCCGTAGTGAGCAAACATGGTGATACCTACAGATATTTCAATCCACGAAGACGCGCCCCACTCTTTGTCTAAATCGATACAGTGCAAAACTATGCATTATAAATTCTATCGCCACAAAATAGATGTGAGTCCCTCCATCCGAACCCCCTAGTCGCCGCAGCGGCCGCCTACAGTCCCTCTCTAATAAGTAAAGTTCGCCGTCCCAGGGACACACTTTTAGAACCCGATGACGAAATAACCCTCCTCCAGGAGGCGAGTAAATCGACCAGCACAATACACAACGTCCGCCGCTGTCCAGCATACCGTCCTCGCCGACGAGGCCCGTCGCGACGTCCCACCGCCGCGCGCCGGTCACGATCCACCGAGCTCTCCCGTCGTAGAGCCGGTCGTCTCTTCAGACTCCGCAGTCACATCGATAATTCAGCCCTCATCAAGCTGTCTCCCCCCCCCCCCCCTGATTCCACGCCAGCAACGCCCTAAGCCGAGGTTCGAGACCCACTAGGGTTCGCCCTTAGTGCTGTTATTGCAGGTAATCATGATGTTACTGTAGTACAAGTAGTTAGCTTAGGTTAAATATTTTACTTCCCCCCCATTGGCTGGAGACCCTTCAGGTCTCGCCAATAACTGCCCGGTTACGTAGAAACGGTCCCCTAGAACCATCTACAGAAGACAAATAGAAAAAAAAATAGATGTGAGCATACGCACACTAATATGAGATAATATTAGGAGATGTGTGCATACGCAAGACGCGCTACCTCTACCAAGAAGGAGTGGGGCGCGTCTTCGTGGATTGAAAGCACTGTAATTGCCCATTCCTTCTCTATGTTATAAAAGGAAGGTTTCTTGCCTTTGCCCGGAAGTGGGACAATTACAGGCTATTCCCATAATGGAGCCACGTAGCCCGATAATACAAGATGACAGTCTTCGATAGCTTAGATAACATCGGTGAAATGTATGACAAATAAGACACACTATTTGACAGCTTATGTCAATTTAGTACGTTTTATTGACGTGTATTTCTTTGAGGTTGGAGATTAACATCAAGTATTTATAACGGGGAACGGTTGTACGTAGTTCAGTCAGCGTCAAATATATCGAGACGAACAGACTGTTCATAATTACCTAAACAGCTTAAGAAATTAAACTTTGTATTAATGGGATAAAATTCTTGTCAGAACGACATTTGTCGTGTACTGTGCTTATTCTGAAACATCCCTTGTTTCATTGAGATATAGTTTAATTTTCTTAGTTCTTCAGATCATTTTGAGCAGTCTGTTCGTCCCGGTATATTTGATGCTGGCTGTACATACTACTTCTACGGTCCTAATTCACTGTTGTCGATAATTTGCAGACTACCGATGACGCATAGGGAGGTCAAAAACAGAAAAAAAAAATGCAAAGAAAGAACAAAAAAGCAATCTACGTCATTCTGTCGTGTATAATGGGGATGAAGCAAAATTCTTGACCACAATTTTTTATTTTAAATTTTGAAAATATAGAGTAATCTAAGAAACCGTTTTAAATATTTTTGTTATTTTCATTGTAATTATTTTTTTATTAATTATTTAAAATTCAATATCATTTCTGATCTATGACGTCATCAGTGGCATAAAATCTTTGGGCCTTTGCCTCAATCCATATTCTATAAACTGTAACAGTGATGTCAAATGTCAATAGTGTCAACTGTCAAATCAATGAAATAATAACCTCAGATTATTATGTTCCTTGCCTTTAATTCTTAACAAATAAAATACCACGTTACACCGCTATTGCCATTAATCTCGATCGTACGCCCTTCATATTATTTACCGACCAACCAATCGCCATGAGCGATACTTTTATCAAAGCTGACTCGCGGAACTTTCCGAAAGTTGAGTTCTTGAACACGAACAAAAATTTTATTTGGTGGGCTATTTTTAGTGTCGTTCTTGCAGGTAGGAACAAAGCACTTCCTATATTCCATCGTTATTGCTTGACCGTATCAATAAAACACTAATAGCAAAAGTTGAATTTCTGTTGAGGATTGAGGTTATGTTTATTATTTATGACATTCACGTCACGTGACCACGTCTATCATTTTTTTATTTACAATCGTAGGGTAGGCAAAGGCATTACTGCCATACTGCCAGCAATGACGTAATTTGGAGGATAAATTAAGGTCATTCACATATAAGCCGAAATACTAATAATCCATGATTATTTTCCATTTCTAAATAGTGAGATGTGATCAGTAACCTTATTCCTCGAAATGGTTTTCATATCTTAAGAGATTTAAAAAAAATGCACAATGCCCATTGTCATAACGCCCCGACAACATGCAAAAAAGTTGTATAAAATCGTCTAACGCCATACCTTTTATGATTTCCGTTGTAATTCAGTACATTATGGTAAATATTCAGAGTGACCCTTTCAATGACCTTCGGTAGAGTTCACAGCCAGTGAAATTCGTTCGATTAAAGATAATGGTCTGAAAAAAGCACATGGAACGGTTTTGTTCGTTTTACCTTCAAATATTGTTAATCAAACGATCGCAATTCTGAATATGGCAAAAGGTAAATGAATTGAAAGGTATGTGTAGCAGTTAAATTATGGGTTGGTTACTTTAATTATAAATTAATTAGAAAGGTCATTGACCTCAGACACGTTTTTAGTAAGTTCATTGGCACGGCTTGATTCTAGACTCCGAGCCTTTTTTGCACACTGAGTCTTGCATAATCGAGTCGAGCCTTTAAAATTACGACTCGAGGACTCGAGTCCTTTGCAACACTAACGGTCACCCATCCACTGACAAACCGCAGCAAGCGCAGCTTAACCTCGGAAATCGTGATTTGCGCGGTTGATAATTAGCCAGGCCCTCACGAGTAGGCTTGCTCAACCGTCCCGCGAGAGCCGGGACATCCCGTTTCTAGAGCTTTAGAAGATGCGTCCCGCGAAAGAAGTGTGCGGGACGCCAATTGTCCCGTTTTATCATACCTACGGCTAAACCTATGGGCAAAAGTCGGAATTTAGTGAACGCACGTTTTGTTTAGCTAGAAGAGGGGTGATCGCGACCGCGAGTCTCGCGTCGAACGGACGAAAAAATAATTTCTAATTGTATTTTTCTCCTCCCTATAATTTGACAGTTGAGTCCCGCTTTTTTTGCCACGTCCCGCATTTTGACTGCCAAAGTCCCGGTAAATTCGTACGTAAAAGTTGGCAAGCCTACTCATAATGTTTAGGGAAAACGCGAACGCAGTAATTGACTATCAACCCAAAATACAGTAGGGCCTCAGACACCGTATCCAAGCCACATCGCTAGGCACACAAACAAATCAGTTCAGATCGATACGATAACAGTCAAGTTCATGGCTCGATATATCCGCGATAGGCGCATAAGTTTGGCCTACACTGTACTTTCATGTAATTTTTATTGGTTTGTCCATTTTTATAGAGTCAGTGGGCCATTTATTTGGTTTTGTGTGTATTATTATGTCGGTCTTGTTGCTTTTGGTATTTCGGATGAAAGGACCACAAATTTGATTGTCATACGTGGAAATTATGGGTTCACAAAATCAGTAATTTATAGTGACCTATTAAGTTTTTACAGCTTTTATCACATCAACAGATAAAATAGGTTACCTCTCAGGACAGGCATTTACAGGAATAGAAAGAAAGCACGAAAATGTAGATACAGAGTGCGTTCCACGAAAGAAGTCCCTTCTTAGCTGTGTCGCTTTTAAAGTGAAAAAAAATTAAAAGTAAAACAGACTTCAAAAAGTCCTTTTTTTAAGTCGGTTTTTACTTTTTTATGTTTTTTAGTTATTACTTATTAGTGATACAAGGAACAAAAAATAATTTTAAATAAAAGTAAAAACCGACTTCAAAACAAAAACTAAAAAGACTAAAATAATTACCAAAATATAAAATTAACAGTTTCAGAAGTCGGTGGCTTTTATTTGTTTCAGTATAGAATTGCACCGACTTCTGAAACTGTAAATTTTATATTTTGGTAATTATTTTAGTCTTTTTAGTTTTTGTTTTGAAGTCGGTTTTTACTTTTATTTAAAATTATTTATTATATACGTTTTAGTGCCATAGATTACACGGTTTAAGACTACAAATTTAAATGACACGATTGCGTAATCTTTCCTACAATTAAGTAGTTTTCTTTAAGAATTAATGTATAATTATCATGACGGCTCCTTACATACAAACTTCTTTGTTCTTGGCTAATGTTTCTGTGATCACAGTTAAAACAGAGATTGAAAGTCCTTATCAAAACTTTTGCATAAGAGAACCACAAACGAAAACGTCATCTAAGTATATTTTGTTTTGTTTTTGTTGATTATTTCAACAAGCGCCGAATCTATTTCAATAAAATTTATATGGGACCACCTCTGAAGTATGATCTACCAAACAAAAAAAGAATCATCAAAATCCATTCATAATTGGAGGAGATATCGCGTAACAAACATACAAAAAAAAAAAAAACATTCAGACGAATTGAGAACCTCCTCCTTTTTGAAGTCGGTTAAAAAAGCGGTACTCTTCGAATTGAAAACCTCCCTCTCCTTTTCGAAATCTGTTAAAAATCAGTGGTGCCAACATAGCGCCGAAGGGACTTTTTTCGTGGAACGCACTCTACCGCTAAAGAGGATACGACTTATTAAAAGCTACCTACTCGCTTAGTACAGATGACATTCGACGATTGGCAAGAAATAGAAACGACAATTAAACATACAGATTGACACCTGTCAAACGGTCACGTGATCCGTAAATGTCATTCCCTTATTTGTCATAAAAATCTTGGCATTGTTATCTTGACCAATTTGCTGGTGACCACAAGGACCATTTTTTTTTACTTTCTACCTATTCTCAAGGTTTTCTTATTTTAATTTCAAAATCAGTAGGTTATGAAAATAACATGCAATTTGTTATTAAAATATCAAAATTATGTTTCAACAGACAGTATTGGCAAGGCCAGAGTAAAGTGTTCGTTTAAAAATAGCTTACGGCTTTTTGCTTCTGCGTCAATGACTACTTGGAGATTAGACTATCGCGTAGCAAGAGTGTTACACTCTTATAATTTATAGTTTTGATATGGTGTTAAACTCGTCTAGGTATATAGGAAAATATTGTTTTAAAGTAACCAACACGGCGCGGCGGCGCAGTATCGTGGGATTTCCTATATCTATCCGTGTTTGTATATAATATCGTCTTATATTGTATCATCTTCAGTAGGTCGATTTTTCCGACTTTCCGATCTTTGATATAAACTAACTTAATCAATTATTATTTTGCAGAAATTTCTGGCTATTTCGGGTACTTATATGGAATCAATGGAAAGGAATTTAAATTTTAAATAATGGGCTAAATTTTACTGTTTCAATTTTCGGTAACTTATCTTTGCAGGCAGTTTATTTAGGTACCTATTAAAACATTAACTGAAATACTAATAATAAAAAAACTAACGAATTCGGAAAATTCCGAAAAGAATCTTCACTTTTTTTTCTATTTAGAATAATGATCTGAATTTGTTATTTCAGATTCCGGTGATCTACTTAACTGTTTGAGACTGAGACCAATAAAAAAAATATGAAAAAAAAATGATAAAAGTCTCGAATGAGTATGAGATCTGCGTATCAAAAGACCAACGATAACAATACATACAGGCAAACGTTGTGAGGGGCTACTAGTGTCAATCGTTGAAAAACAAAGGAGTTATAAAAAAAATATAAACATTGCTTACATGTCAATAAGATGAATCGACACAAATTATACAAGTATACAAATGTCAAAACAAATGTACAACCATAATATATTAGGATTTCTTTCTCTTTATTTATCGTAAGATCTTTTTGTCTCATGAGATAAGTAGATAGTCACACGAGGTGTTATCGTGGTTTAGTGCACTAACATTGCCGACGACAAAGTACGTAAAACCAGTAAGATCTGATCTCGCATTATATTAGGCTTTCTGTACAATGAGAGGTCAGTTTATACTGGAAATGTATAGCTTGTTATGTAGCCGTATGTGTCATCCCGATTCTTAACTACTGTAATGTTACGATCGAATGACTGAACTGCAATATCTCTCTATCTCTTCATACCCGAAGGGATGAAGAAGAGACGGTTGGACTAATACGATCTATGTTCATTTGAAGACACGGCCTCAAACCGTGTATCACCCTTTCTTTATATTTATGACATTCATCAAATTCAAATTCTTAAGCACACCATGCACTTCACGAGCCTCGCGCCGCACGCCACGCCTTATAAATCCGTGGACAAATCCGTCATCGCACACAAATGCACGGATTTGTCCGGCGCGGCGCTAGTTTTCAGACGGCGAGCGCCGGACTTATCCGCGAGTCGCATGCCGAACCGCGAACCATAACATTCACACGCAGATTTGGTCGCGGACTTGTCGCCAGCGACAAATCCGGCGCACCGTTGCGCGTTTGAATGGAGGCCTATAGTTTTTATTTCGAATAGGCACAGTGCATGCACTTAGGAAACGTTTGGACAATTTAGTTGCACGGTTCCAAACAGTAGGTCCTATGGAAAAGAGCTGGCAAGAAACTCCATGAATACTCTATTAAAATAATTTCAAGTACCTACAATCGGGTATTGTTACAATGTAGTGCTTAAAATTATGTGAGAACAATTCAGGTTAGTGTAAAATATATAGGTACTAATAATAATTTACATTTGGTCAACCTTATGTGTAAGTACCTAATTAATAAAAAAAACAAAACACTTTAAATCCATCTCGTATCAAAATATAGACATTGTTCGAGTAGGTGGTTACGCAAACACACAATCTTATATGCTTATGTACCTACCTACCAACGTCATCGCACACGTTTAGATTTTGCACCATATTCTAATTTATAAGAGTGGGTAAATAGAGATACTCTTACTATTTGTATTTCAAAACCCTTTTTAAACATTTTACTTGTTTTCTTTGTGGGTTTAGAAATGGCACGTGTCGTTTTAATATGGACGACACAAATTGTGCAGTATTTTTGTGGCACGGTTGCTCTTCTATAGCAGCCCCACAGACACCGAGCTGCAATAGTATAAAATGGCAACATAATACGACATTTGTGCGTAAAGGCTTGCACTATATATTCTGTGGTAAAGGCTCCTCCACATCAAACGCGGAGCACGAGCGGGTCGTGTTGACGCCATGGGGCGTCCGCGCTGGCATTAAGTGAGACAGGCTTTATAATAATCTCTTGAAAAGTACAGGCCTCTACACACCAAAGCCGAACTTGACGGTGCAGACGACGCGCGTTCGTGAAATGCGCGTCGTCTGCGCCTGCGCGTATATAAAAGGCGTCGTGTGTGCCGGGCCCGGCGGCTTTGGTGTGTATAGGCCATAACGCGGGCCCGCCGACCACGACCCGCTCGAGACCCGCGCTTTCGTTTAGGGCCTATGCACACGACATCTTTTATACGCGCAGACGTCGCGCATTTCACGAACGCGCGTCATCTGCACCGTCAAGTTCCAAAAACTCAGAGGTAAAGATACAGGCTGCGACTGCATCGCGTTTCCCAGCATCACATAACTCGTCATTAACGCGCGTCTTCTGTGCTTAAAGACTCCGTGTTTATAGGCCCTTAGTGTGCCCTAACTCTTGCCTGCCTAAGACGACAAGCTTGGCCTTAAGTGACAATCCATGATTGATAAGGGCACGGTATGGTACCTACTGTCAATTTCATACATGACACTCAGACCAAATAAAAAACCAAGACAGAGCGCTGTCAACAGTGACGTGAGGCCGGTTTCGTAAACATGTGTGCACTTAGTGAGGTGTAGTTTGATTGAAAAATGTTGTAAATGTGTGCGTGTGTGCGTGTATGCACAGAACGGAGGTGTAGTTTTGCCATGCTTCACTGTATTATTCGCAACGTTCTGTCTTGGATTTTTATTTGGTCTGAGACGTGACATGAATGCTTATATTCGATACAAATTAAAGATTTACACCTTATCTAGAAAATTGATACATAAGATAAGATAAGATAATATTTATTTGCTTAAACATGTGTCATACATACAAGAAAAGACATGCATGCAAGATGGTAACAACATTATAAAGTACAGACAAGTTTGCCACTTGATGTGACGTGCAAATATTAAATTATTAATTAAAACATTCTCTAAAAATATCAATAAATTAAGTAATTAAAGAATTATAATAACATTGTAATAAATTTAAAATAACAAAATGAAACAGAACATCAACAGCAAAAATAAGTTATTAAGACTAAGTAATCAAAATACTTCTTTATGTCTTTCCTCTAGGAACTCGTTAATGTTATAATATGCTTTATTTACCAAATATGTCTTAAGTTTTCTTTTCAAGTGTACATTGTTAAGCTCCTTCCAACTTTTAGGCAACTTATTGTAGACAGTTGGAGCCATATGAAAAACACTTTTGCGCATAAGTGCAGTCTTACAAGGAAGTCCACATAGTTGGGTTTGGTCACGCCTGTTCCTGGGAAATTGATCTGCTCTGCGCGGAAATAATTTAGGATTGTTCCTGACAAACATAATGATTTCAAGAATATATATGGATGGCAATGTTAAAATTTTATGCATTATAAAATAGGGTTTGCAGCTGTCCGTGGTTTTCAAATGAAACATTGTTAGTTATCTTAATTAGGCCATCTATTTACTTTACCTTCAAAATAATAAATTCTCGTTACCCAACGTTAGTAATTTCATTCAAGTTCTTGTTACTTTACAGAAAAACTCTTAAATTATAATTACAATACTATTTCATCACGCATATTAACATTAATTTAAAATTTTTGCATACTCTGTATAGGTTGACCCATTGTTTGATTGAAATGTTCTTAAACTGTTGATAATTTAATTAGTAATACCCGCACATGAACATATATTTAAGTACTTGTTAACCCTTTATAGGACGGCTCATACAAAGTGGCCAGTAAATTGGCCAGTCACTTCAAGGTCGTTATCTCATAGATTTTTGTTTATATATTGAACCCTATGAACATTTACGACCCGCGTAAAAGCACACTGGCCCATCAACTGGCCAGCGTTCAAGTTCGCAGCGCGACATCTTAAATTCGCGCCTTTTTTCAAGATGGCCTGTAAACTGGCCACCGTGCACCCGCGCAGGAACATTTGCTGTCATAGCGTGTGTACGTTATGTGTTTAGAAGTTTTATGGTAATAAAAAATCATGTCTTCTTGGAAAAGGTAAGTGAAACTACTCTTTTATATTATATACTTTGATATTATGTGCAAATCTAATCGTGGATAATAAGAAAAACATATATTATTTGAGATTGAATACAAACCGGTTTGTTGAAAAATTATGACCTAAAACTTGACTACCTAACTTTGAGATGTTGCATTGAGTATTTATTTTCGAGTAATCCCTATGTACCATATTGTTTTACAACAAGTATATAATCATGTGTTATAATATAATAATACATTTGCGATAAACAATCTTGTTCGGTAGTTATATCCTATAACTATGAAAGTTTGGGGTTCTTTTTCGCCGTTTTTTTGCAGATGTGTGGTTACTTATGAAAATCGTAATGTTGTCGTTTTGCATTGTAATTTTCTCATTCTTTTAGGCACACATACACTTATCGGGAGTTGGAGTCACTAGACGAGGACCAATGGAATGACTTCGTGGGTATTACTGATGACCAGGCCACACAATCAGACATCGGTGGTGATTCCGATACCGATGATTGCTTCGATGAAAGTTTCAGTACCAGCACCCTGAGCACACGCAGTCGAAACCAAGGATCATTTTCTGGGGCATCGTCTTCATCACAACCACCATAGGAGTTTGTGTTTTTACCACCATTGCCACCTCTGCAGCCGCCGCCATCTCCACCGCCACAGCCGAATGTCTATGAATGCGTTCAGTGTGATGTAGCCCTATGTGTAGAATGTTTTGTACCATTCCATAATGAAGGACAAATTAAAAAACGTAGATGATCATTCAATTGATAAAAAAATGTCTGATTGTGATAAGAAAAATTAAAAATGAAGAATTTTTGTTTTAGAAGAAATATATATGTTAATTCTATGTGTAATTAAAACTGATTGTCAATTATAGGTTCTTTTATTAAAGGTTGATTAGGAAATACTTTTTTTTTTAATTATTATTGTCTTTTCCTAAAAATAAAATAGATTTCATTAGTTTCCATTTTACTGGCCAGTGATATTGCTGTGATGGTTAGTCACGCAGAACGTTCAATGGCCAGTTTACTGGCCATATGATTTTCATGATTTTCTCGAAAAACAAAGATTTTCCGGTTTTTTTTCAAAAACATGTCGTTATGGTTTACGGCACAGAATAGGTATATAACACAAAATATTAAGAATTCAAAAAAAAGTTAGGGTGTGCGTTAAAGGGTTAATGACTCCCCGATAGTACTTCAGAACAATAATAAACACACCATTATGTTTTACAATAGGATTATGGGACACGTTTTTGTTTAGCCAATTGTTTCTGTCTGTGTGACAGAACTACACTTGAAAACGAATGTTGTTATTTGATGCGGATTTTACTATCAACAAAGAGCTTAGGTCCGAAACTAGACGGGCAATCCCGAAAAATGCTCGTGAGTATACCGTAATCTGTCTATCTATATAAAAATGAATCCCTATTTCCCTTGGTCACGGCATCAACATGCAACTTGCAACATGCAACGCATGCCGGGTTCAGCTAGCTAATCATAAATATGAATGTGTCTCACGAAAGTTATAATACATATAATAAATAACTTAAAAAAAAAAGTAAAAACCGACTTCAAAAAAAACTAAAGAGAGTAAAATAATTACCATTATAAAACTAACAGTTTCAGAAGTCGGTGCAATTTTAATTTTGTATTTAATGTTAGGCCCACGGGTGTTAGGGCATCTGCCATCCTCTTTTACGAGATTGATCAGAAACCGTAATATTAAGGAACCGATGTGCACTAGCAATCCTGATTTCGAATATGCCCCCCCCATCCCCGTCTAATTAACTGTCATCCAGTTTATGTAAAAACGGTTAATCTGTAACAGTGTACGGTTTCATCGTACAATAAGGGGGTATTTCACCAACCTATCATTAACTGTTCATTAAGCTAATCCGGTCTCTAAAACTTTTCAATAGCTATAGCTAACATTTACATTTCACCACACATATCAATAGTGATAACGACAAGATTATTGAACACATAAATGACACATTTCTAGGTCACATTTATTTAGCTAATCTGGTGCATAGTTACGGACTACATTATTGATAGAATGGTGTAATACCCCCTTAGTATACGTTAAATTCTGCCCTGAATGACTGCGAAGTAATTCAAATAAATGTTGATTAAAAAGAACAATTATTTTCGTGCAATCTTCATCCAAGCAGCAATTCACAACAAAGTCACGCTTCCATGTGTATTGTATGAATCATAATTTATGTAGTTTACAATAACACTTCCAAGTGTTCAATGAGGAGCAGTAACCCTGTAGCGGCTACATTAAATAACATACATTATTTTTCATGATTTGTTTATTTAAAACAAAATTGCACTGCAATGACTGACCTAATTTTATTGTTCACTAGTTGGGGGCTGCGGACGAATGTATTGCTTCCGCGGCCCCCGACTTAAGTGTGCGAGGGAACACCGGGGTGGTTTTAGTAAGAGTCTGACAGACCCCTCCGCCCACCCCAGAGCGGAGGACATCCATGAGGATTTACACGAGGCAAAAAAAAAGGGGGTAACCGTATTAAAAAAACTGCAATGACTCTGCCTGTATGCAGCAATGGTTTGAACTGCATTGGGCTATTGATGATAATGATGTCTTAGATTATATTGTTTTTTTCCCTATTGGACTGCTTGTGGGTGATCCTTACCGTATTTACGTAACCGGGCAGTTATTGGCAGACCTGAAGGATCTCCAGCCAATGAGGGGGAAGTAAAATACTTAACCTAAACTAACTACTTATACTACACTAATATCATGACTACTAGCAACAACAGCACTAAGGGCGAGCCCTAGTGGGACTCAGACCTCGGCTTAGGGCGTTACTGGCGGGAGATTGGGAGGGAGACAGCTTGGTGAGGACTGAATTATCGGTGTCAGTTTATACTGATGGACTTACTTTTGGGATTCACTTTAACTATATTTTCGAAGAAGACGGATGAAAAAAGATTACATGCAGCGGAGATGACAATGTTGAGTGACTGGAGTGACCAGAATGGATAAGGTCAAGAATGAGTATATTATAAGGAAGTTTTAAAGTAGCGCCAGTGACAGAAAATTTGTAAGGGAACCGTATGTCTTGGTACGGGCATGTGAAGAGGAGGGATGAAACGCATGTGACCAAAGAAGTTATGAATATAAATGTGGATGGATGGAGAGGAAGAAGGAGGCAAAAAAAATGGGTCAATTGTGTGAAGAATGATATGAAAGAGAAGGGGAGTCAGTGATATCATGACGGTTGACAGGACGGTATGGAAGAAGAAAACGTGTTTTGCCGACCCCAAGTTACATGGAATAAGGGCAGGAAAAAGATGATGATTTTCGATAAAGAGGGCGACGGTAGGATTCCCCTTTAAATAACTACTCTCCTATGATAATCTAGGACACTATTAGTTATCCGATAGCGAAAGTTCGTTATCAATGAAATAAGTGTTTTATCGATAAGGAATAAGATTAAACATCATGTAAATTATTAAGTACTACATTTACTCTTCATAATATAAGGTATGATTAAATAAACAATTAAAATTTCCCCTATTCAAGCTGCGCCGGCGCACGCCAAATGCTAATGCGTTGTAACGAGCACACAACATACAAGGCATTTAATTATTATGGCCTTGTGCTTATCCTCTAATGCACTAGACATCGATAAAACATTACTTTTATTAAACAAGCACTACAAATTGCAGTTTACTTATTGGAATTTTTAACTTTATTAAAAAAAACTAGCTGTGCCCGCGACTTCGTCCGCGTCAACAACTAGACAATGTATATGTATCCATTGGTTAAATCAAATCACATTTCCAATAAGGTTGCTCATCACTCACACTCAATAGCGTGATAATTTGTGCTACTGTCCAGTAGTACTGGCGTGAAGCTCAAACATATAAACGGACAAACAGACGAAAATTCTAAAAACTACATTTTTGGCATCAGTATCGTTCCTAGGATGCGTTGCACATGCATCGATTAGCTTAAATTACTATTTTATTAATGATAAATTCAACCCGTAAAACGTTAATGAAATGTCAATTTGACAATTCACTTATGTTTAAAACTAAACGCGCTCATTCGATTTTCAAAACGCTTATTTTGATTAGCTACGTAAAATTGGCGCCAAATTTACGTTATGTCAGTGTCAAAAATAAATAAGAAAAAAAAACACGAGTAGCGCTGACGAAGAGTGATAAAAGTTCATTCATGATGTTAGAATAGGGCTATCAATTTATTATTTACTTCTCGCTAGGCTATTGACCTATCGACCTATTCTGTTTCATTGACATTTTCGGAAGTATCATAAAAATATTACGAATCGATTAGAGGTAGTCATGCAATATGTAACCAGCACTAAATTCTAGGAGTCTTAGGTATTCAATCAACATCAAAACGTAACACGTAAATAACACGGTCTCGTTACCATCCCAATGTGCAGTCGGAAAAATAGGGTATTCATTTTTTAAATTTGACAGATTGTTATCAAAATATGGCTATGCAGCGCCACCATTAACTGCACATATAAATTGTAACTCAGTGAAGTTACTCCCAAATGTCAAAGAGAATAAGGGGCCTACGAGTTTTTTTTTTTGTCGTATCTTTTGTTTATTTTTTTGTCTTTTTATGTCATGGCTCATGGCTGAATAGCAAAAGGGAGACCCAATTTTAATAGCAATACCTTCGTACTTAGGTATGGTCCGAAAATCGCTATATAATTAAACCTAGCAATTAAACGCGTAATAACTAATGATGCATGCTAATGCCTGTGATGTAAACCATATGTAAACAATTGAACATGCTTTGCAAGCCTTACATAAACTTGAAACGCAATATTCTAACCTAACTTTCTACAATATTGATAGTTAATAGACATTACAATATTTAATTATTGTTAACTGATATTACTATCATAATGTATTACGGCAATAACTCAGTCAATGAACCATTACACAATTTTGCTGTCAAAACATTGTTTACTCTGTGGAAATATTAAACTAACTTCGTACTAAAATATTTGTAAACAAACCTGCACAATTAAATCCGTCAACCACGTCCTGATATCAGGAGCCGCGGTTGTGGTAACCTCAGGCATCATGGTCGTTGTAAACTCCATAATTTCGGTCACATTCATTTTTAAAAATTAAACAGGCTGAACGCCAAACTTCCTTTGCACAAATAAAACACAAGACGGTTCCCGCCAAAAGTACGAACTGTCACATCGCCCGCCGATGAAAGAGTGTTAATAAAAACTGATAATAGTATCATTTAAACATCTTGATAATATAAAATATTTCATATAGACATTCGTCATGGAGCCAATTCTTAGAGTGTTGTGCGACGATAGCACGCGACCGTGCGGCTCGTGCTACGCGCAACGACTACATACAATTTACAATACAATATAAACCAACTAACTACCTTTGACAGGAAAACTACAGGAATACATAAGTAAGTCCGTACACTTATTATATTTTCAAGAAAAATCAAGGGAACATTGCCAAAAAAAGATTATTTTTGGTGGATTTTAAACTCACCGCCAATGGATTAATTTGTCAATGGTTTGATAAAAGTTGGCGTGCGCAAATGTTATTTTTGTTCACAATATTTTCGCGCGCGTTGACGTCACAGTTTGCGAAGGTGGAGAGGAAATTGTGAAAATAGATCCAATGACATAATATCAGACTGCGTCCTGTCTGGCGATAATGTTTGTAATTTTAAGTTAATTATAAAGGTGCAAAGACCATGTGCCAAATATAATATTTTGTTCCTTAGTGACTTAAGAATTGAGTGTTTTCAGATTATGCCTTTGTTAATTTATTTAAATTAGTTTTGACTCGCGACCTCGCCGCGTATTCAGCACATGATTAAGGGCTCCGTTTGGGTCCGAAACTAGTCGGGCAATTCCGAAAAATGCACGCGAGGAAACCGTAACAAATCATAAATATAAATAAAAAATGTTATTGTGGACATAAAAGCCATGAAAAGAATTATCTTAGTTGTCAGTTTTTTTTTTCTATTGTTCGCGTTTGACCCTAGTCGCATCTGATGGTAAGGGCAGACAAGGTCTACGATAGAGCACACGAATGCAAGTAACAGAGCAGGAATTTCTCTATAACCCTCTGGCTCTTACATACATAAGACGGAACACTGCTTGGCGCCGGATATTAATGTGAGGGTGGTAGCTAGCCAGGCAGACCGTATAGATCCTACCACCAAGCATGCTGAGTTTTGTTGAATCTTACAACACGCAACTATTCGCAGCGTGCGGTGTAGAAGTTTTATACTCTAGCCTGTCCCCACACGGGATTATAAGTCTTTAAGGGCTCTTTCAATTTAGACGTTTCGTGTCGGACCGCTGCGGTGCCGAAGCGGTGCGTTTGTCGTATTGCGCACGGACGGTCGCTTGTTTTCATACAAAGCTCGCGGTACGGCAACAGTGCGGCGTCGGCACCGCGAACGCTCGACAACAGGACGGCAACATCGCAAACTCCACGTGTTCTTTTCGCTGTTGAATAGTGCTGTGAATAGACGTGAGAGCTAATTTCATCGAAATTTCATTTATTTTTTTGCTTAAAATGGATGATATAAACGTGGAAGAATTTATAAATGAAATTTAAATACGTCCTACTTCAAGGAACTCCAAAAGCGACAAATACAGTAATCGCACGGAAATAAAATAGTTTTTTGCCGCTGAATTTTACTTTTATCTAATTCAAGTAATTCGTGGAAACATTCTATAGGCATTCCTAGGTAATTAAAAAAAATTGCTTGGATCTTGTTTTAACCTAGGGTAAAGATTATGGAAATCACCAAAATTACATGTTAACGAAAACATCGGTGATGCTCTTTTACGGGGGCGTCGTTTTTGTTTCTGTTTGATGTTTTTCAACAAGAGCACTAACAGTAATGTTTCTTCGTAAGAGTCCATGGCTTAACTGCTATCAAATATATATAAAACATCACTAGCATACAAACGCACGGCAGTCAGATACGCTTTCAATTAGACGTTTCGTGTCGGACTGCAACCGTACTGCAGCGGGCCGGCAGCGGGTTATAACCAGCGGCACGGTAAACGTGCGGCAGCGGTCCGACACGAAACGTCTAAATTGAAAGAGCCCTAAGGGGAGGTTGGATAGCATTTGCTCCCATCAGACAAGATGACAATTTTTAAATCACAAAATACGAATTGTATCATTTCCAATTTCTAATACATTTATAAATTTTTAAATCGCCCTGTCACAAAATCTTAGCGATCGGAGTTTCACCTAACCACCACAAATATGATAGGTGTGGTAAGATTTTATGTACATATGTGTTTAATATTCAAATTAATCTTTATCAGTGTTTTAATAATCCTTGTGCACAGTGAATATTTTATGTTTAGACTAACCATCAAAATAAGGTTAAACGTGTAAAATTATAAACAGTTTTGTTTTTATAATCGTAATAATATTATAACCTGCTTTGGGTTATTTTGGTTAGTTTTCGTTACGAAAACTGTCAAAATGTTTGGTTTTGTTTTTGTTGTCAAACAATTTGATAGTTTTTGTAAACGAAAACTGTCTGAATAAACGATTCAGTTACAATTGATAAAAATTTGTTAGTAAGTAGAATTAGGCTCCAGCTGGTCTGGTGATAGATAATCAACCTTCTACTCGTGTTACTGATTCTGAATTCGTCATGGGTAGACCAAGATAAGATTATATTTTTCTTGCATTGAGTGCAATTCAAAGGAGTACGCTTAGGTAAGTGGTTTGGACATGTTGAGAGAATGAGTAAACGGCGATTAACAAAGCGGCGATTAAAGGAATTTATAAGACGGATGTCAGAGGAAACGCCAGTAGACTACGCCCTAGGACATACATCGATGTTATTGGTGATGTTCTTAAAAAAGGACAGGTGCGTATGTCGGGAACTTCGTGGAGTGGGCGCCATCTGTTGTCCGCCACCTAACTAACCGTGACGTCAACATCGGACCACCACTGCCCGTTGGAGGGAGGAGACCGGCTCGCTTGGTGCGCCGGAGGATTGCTTCTTGGACCGTACGACGGAACACTCGTCTAGAGTATTCTGTGTAGATCAGCTGAAGAAGTCTGACCTTTTATATCTGACTAGCTTGTCCTTATTTTATGATCTTGTAATAACTTGTAATAATTATCTAAAGTATTATATTGTGATCTAGTTCATGTTATTAACGCTAACCCAAATACAAGTACTCTCAGTGGTGGAGAGTCTATGTTGGTTTTATTTACTACATTTACCTTGCTCACAATCCTGACATACCAATATTAGCGATAACTGTAATGATAGAATCACTCCTTAACGATTAAATTGTAGTGTCGCTAACACGTAGTACTCTCAACCGACGTGCGCGTATGACAAGATGTATGAACGTCGACGAAGCGAAAGGAGTATGTAAGGATGGCATGTGGCGTTCTGCAGTTTCTGAATACCCCCATGGGAAAAACGCGTGAGTTTATGTATGCATGACGTGCCATAAATGATGAGAAAATTGTTTCAGATTTATGATTAGTTACGGTTTACTCACGTGCATTTTTCGGGATTTCCCGACTAGTTTCGGACTCAAACAGAGCCCTTAATCATGAGCTGGCCACGCGGCGAGGTCGCGAGTCGAACATTTCAATGAAACTATGTTTCATATTGGTGAAGATTAAGGTTACCAAAAAACAGAATTTGGAGCTGTTTAAAACCACGTTCATTTTTTTTTCTACCTACTATTCTCTTGGCCTCGGCCAGGGTCTGCCATGCCATGAGAAATTTGTTTTTGTAATCTGATTGTTATTTGCATCTTAATAAAAAGAGTTGGTTAAAAAGTTATCTTACTTTAAAGATCTATTGCATTAGAAACATCATAGTTTTATTGTTTTTTTCTAATTAAAATTCTTGTTTATTTCGTGCATGAGTATTTTTATACACAATGTGTCGTCAATTATATGCGTACACAAAGTAATAATGGTGTTAATTAACATTTATCGAGGTTAACAAGTTATGGTGTTAACTAAATGTTTAAAATTAGTGATATCCGGTTCCAAGGATCAATAATTGCTTTTTACGTTTTTTTGGGAAACCTGAGCTTCAAAATTTGGTTAAAATCTTAATTGGTAAGCGCCTGTTTCACCACCTCCAAGTAAGTTCCCGTTAAATTACTTGGCAGATAATTTCATACAAATTCTGTTCCATTTTTTAATTTATTCGGTGAGTAGTGGCTACTCAGACATCGTGAAACAGGCCCTAAGTCTTTTTGTGCAAGAGGTCAGGTGCCCCAGAATTCAGGAGGACAGGCATATAGTATGGATACTTATCCAAATAAACTGGTAGTTGTTCCATTATTTTATATTATAGGTATGGGGTCGGATAAATATGAAGCCTCTCAAATATCTCTCATACCCATGCATCACTCATTAGGATAGAAATGCACCTAAAATGTTGTAGAAACACCTGGACCTTGGGTCAGCGCTCTAAAATGTCCGAACCGAATGAACTAAAACGCGAAAATGAAGATTAATTTACGTAAATGGGTGCAGTCGAATCTTCGTATGGAATAGCTAAAGTAAGCATTGTGATGACGACGTAGGATTTAAATTAGTTTGTTGGTATTTCTAAGTTTATACGGCGGTGCCTTGGCGAGCGCTCAGGGGGCCAATTTTACTAATAGAAACTTTTGTTAATTGCAACTGAATCTTTCATTCAGACAGTTTTCGTTTACGATAACTGTCAAAATGTTTGGTTTTGTTTTAGTTGTCAAACAATTTGATAGTTTTTGTAAACGAAAACTGTCTGAATGAACGATTCAGTTACAATGGATAAAAAAAACTGTTAGTATGTAAACTCAGGACACTTTTTTCGTGAATTTTGTGCTGGACCCTTGGTCCATGTGTTTCTACGTTAATGTGATCAGTAGTTTAGTTGGATGTGTGCGCCCAACCTTACCTAGCTTTACCTTTCCTAGTTCTAGTATCCATCACTTTTATCAAATGATAAGTCGAGCCGTCTCCGTCTGTTGTCTTTTGACTCATCAAAAGTCATAAGTACAAATAAAATTTATTACAAAGCTAATTATAGTCGGGCCAAATGTAGCACAATCGTTGCAGGGCCGTATTTAAGCAAAGGCTACATAGCTAGAAAGCTGGGTAGAGGACAGCACTACAAAAAAAAGTGACAATTTCAATATAATTATCTTCATAATTAAAATGCAGTTTTTTGTTTATAAATTCCGGACGCGGAAAATTTCTGCCGCGCGACTGTGCTCATACGTTTTATACTAGACACACTGTAGGAATTTGCCGGATGCGACAGTCAGTTCACTCTAGTACAAAATGAACGCAAAGAATTTTCGCGCACGCATTAGGAATTTTCTGACAGAAATTTCTTATTATGTGGGGCCGGGATAATTCCATTTAATTTTATTTTTCATCAATTCAAGCCTGTTGGCCCTACTTACCGGGTTCGGGAATTCGTAATTTCACAATTACACAATACAAAAAAAAAAGCCACAAATTAGCCTAGGAGTGAATAGATCCCAAATGCGACCCTGATTCTTTGATGCTATTAATACAAAAGTGAATCATTCTGTCTGCCTGTCAGTCCGTTTGGTATTCTTTCACGGCTATACTTTGATCGAAACCGATTTCGATAATTTTTAGCAAAGGTAACTTAATGACGGGTCAAGGACATAGGAGTGTGAATATTTGAAAATCATTAACAAAAATTAAGAACGTCATTATCATCAACCCAAGATTGCAGATGTTTATAATTCCAATTACTTATGATAATGTAAACTCAAACTAGGTAAGTATACCATTGCCTTCAAACAATAAGACAAGAATAAAAACAATCTAACAGAGCCAGTGATTTGTTGAACAAATGTTATGATAATCCGAATATTCACCAAGAAACCACGCACATTCAGACACGGGAAAAATATCTGTGGGCCATCATCATCATCATCATTCAGCCGAAAGACGTCCACTGCTGGACATAGGCCTCCCCTAAAAGGGGGGGTTTGCCGTAATCACCACGCTTGGCAGGCGGGTTGGCGATCGCAGTATGGTTGTTAAAGTACTCAGAGAGCGCTGCTGCCTATCCTCTAGAGAATCCCTTAGTCGCCTTTTACGACACCCACGGAAAGAGATGGGATAGTGCTATTCTTTAAGTCCTACTACACGAGACCTGGGGCCTAATTCTCGTAAATTAAATCTTGATAATTCACAACCGAACCAAGGCCGGACCGTTCATTCAGACAGTTCTCAATTTCAAAAGCTATCAAATTGTTTGACACAAAAAACAAAATCAATCATTTTGAAAGTTTTCGAAAACAAAAACTGACTGACGGTTGTGGTTCGATTGCGTTTGGCAACAATTTATTTTAGGAGAATCGGGCCCCTGGGATCCCAACTTGACAAACCCTGGTGGTAAAGGCGAAGCTCGCTCCGCCAAAACATCAGCTCCATCAGTGCGTCGTTCGGGTCGCCTTACTAACCAAAATGCCCAAGCTAATAACCTCAAATACCTCTAAAATTGAACTCCACTGATCGTAATTTTGTGAAGTTAATAAATGAATCGTCGGCACGAAAGGCCAAAATAAATGGATAGTTATTAAGCCCTTCGCAAATGATGCTACGACGATGACGCAGCGCGAGTCGAACTTGGATATTCATGTCACTGACGTCACAAAATACGTGAGTTAGCAAAATTAGTGTCGTTCTGGAGTGGTACACCCGTCTCCTTTTATGGATAGTGTGTAGGGAATGGGCAACAGCTTCCACTAAATCCTTATACATATCATAAAATCGTAACGAAGCAAAATCAGTACATGTAGTATATTTGCAAAAAAATTATTGCTAAGTGTACCTATTAGGAACGATACTGATGCCGAAACTGAAGTTTTTAGAATTTCTGTTTGCTTATCTGTTTGTATGTTTGAGCTTCACGCCAATACTACTGAACAGATTTAGTTGAAATTAGGCAAAAGTTACCGTTATAGAGCACAAATTATCACGCTATTGAGTGTGGGTGATGAGCAGTAAGTTTATCTATACATACTCGTATAATAATTGGAAACAAAGGTGATTCGATTTCAAAAATGGAGTACATTTACATTGTTTAGTTGTTTCGACACAATGTTGTTTTCCGACTTCCACGCGGTCGAAGTCGCGGGCACAGCTAGTACTAGAATATTTTGAAAACCTATTATAGTTTCCATTTTGTTCAGAAAGTCGCAATTTATGTTTTTTTTTTTCTTTATTCTGGTCAAACTCTTATAATGGAGCATTCAATCTTCTTATATAATTAAAGCGGACCAGAGCGTAATGGTTAAAGTGGGCGTAAAGGTTTCTAATTGACCGTTAGATAACACAGTACCAAGGGTACTCTCTATTTTCTTGCAAATCATATTCATCAAAAGGTTGTCTGGTGCGATAATACCGCCCATTGTTCATCTCTTCTTTTAAGCGATTTCGAAAAGAAGGATGTTATCAAATCAATGAGGAGGACCTGGAGGTTTTTTTTTTATTTATACTCACCTGTTTCTCCGAGATTTGTGGACCGATTTGAGAGATTATTTTTTATTTGGTGCAGAATACTCTCGAGTTGGTCCCATATGAATTTTATTAAGTTTGGTTGAGAAGGTTTTTATACAATATTATAAGTAGTTTGAATATGAAATACGTATAGATGACGTTCTAGTTGTAGTAGTGGTCCACGACTTGTAATTTGTGGCATTAAAAAGTATCAAATAAAAATATATAAAAATAAACCGGCTTAAAAAAAACTTGAAAGGAGTAAAATTATTACCATATCATAAAATTAACAATTTCATAAGTCGGTGCATTCAATTTGTTTCAGCGTAGAATTGCACCGACTTTTGAAAACATTAATTTAATAAGGTAAATATTTTACTCCTTTTAGTTTTTTTAAGTCGGTTTTTATCATAAACAATAATGTGTACAATAAAGAGTATTTTTATACATAACACTTGGAAAACAGGTTGAAATCTTAACATTAAGTCGTTAAAATTTCGGACACTCAGGTAACGTCGTACGAAGGGCCTACACAACGGTCATTCCGAGGGTAAACATTTTACTTAACCCCCATGAAGGTCATTTATTAGTCGCCATGGTGATGGTATCGCACTCGTATACCCACAGAGCATTCGAGTTCAAGGTCTGCGTGATAAAGACAAAGTATCGCGATTCTCAGGCTATATTCATTATGCACGTTTTAGAATCTATTGCCTCTGTTCGTGCTTAATGGGAATTGTTCTTCTGCACGGTTTCAAATCTCCATTAATTTATAAATGTAGGTTTGTGTAGATATACGCGTGTTTATGTTTAAAAAAACCAGCCAAGTGCGAGTCGGACTCGCGTACGAAGGGTTCCGTACCGTTATCAATAAAAACGGAAAAAAACACGTTTGTAGTATGGGAGCCCCCTTAAATATTTATTCTATTCTGTTTTTAGTATTTGTTGTTATAGCGGCAACAGGGGCCCAATTCTCCTAAAATAAATTGTTGCCAAACGCAATCGAACCACAACCGTCACTCAGTTTTTGTTTTCGAAAACTTTCAAAATGATTGATTTTGTTTTTTGTGTCAAACAATTTGATAGCTTTTGAAATTGAGAACTGTCTGAATGAACGGTTCGGCCTTGGTTCGGTTGTGATTTACCAAGATTTATTTTAGGAGAATTAGGCCCCTGAACATCATCTGTGTAAATTTCAACTGTCTAACTATCACGGTTCATGAGATACAGCCTGGTGACAGACGAACAGGCGGACAGCGGAACCTTAGTAATAGGGTCCCGTTTTACCCTTTGGGTACGGAACCCTAAAAACTATGAGTCTATTTACAGTACGCGTAAAATAAGTTTGCCTCTCAAAAATCAGGCTTTGAGCGTTCCGTTCCTCACTTCAGAGGGGCGAAGTTATTTGGTACGCGTAAAATAACTTTACCGTTCTGAAACAGGCATTCAGCTTTTTGTTCCTCACTTCAGAGAAAAGGTTATTTAACGCGTACTGTACATTTGCCAACTATTTATGATTTTGTTCGGGAAGACCAACAGTACAGACGAAATATTTGTCAAAATGGAATGCAGCATAATATGAATCAATAAATCTTAAATTTAAAAATAGCTCCTACATTGTAATGTGGCTGTCGATCCTTGTTAGCGGTTACTAGTAATGCGGAGGGAAAGTTCTTTCCATAACGAGTCATATGAGCTCAAACACGATGGGTCTATAACTAGTCATTGCGGAAGGCCGATCACCACCCTGAGCCACCTTCAAAGTCCTTCTTGTCAAATAAGTTATAAGGCAAAATTGATGAGTCTGCCTGATGATTAGCTGTTTTGGAGTAAGAAGTGTTAACAAGCTTCTGACCCAAACCCTCAATAAGATCAGCTCAATGATACCCTAATATTGAACTGATTTCTGAACCGATTTCCATTAAAGCAGCCTATCGGTCGATTAAAGCAGCTTCCAAACAAAGAAAACCGTATTGAAATTGGTTCATCCGTTTGTAAACTACAGTGCCACAGACAGACGAGCATAGGCTTCAAACTTACAACACCCATGACACATGAGTTGACTGAAGAGGTCATTTAGACTAACATAAGACAACGTTCTTCAGTCTACTCACAAATGTGTTTCTTATATTAGTGGCATGTTACAAGTCTGTCCCTCATCTCTCTATTTTTGCACGTACGCCACAAGGTGAAACGCCCCGCTACCTTCAAACTGCTCGCTAACATTGAGGAGACAGCGTGCTGCAAATCTAAATGGCTATAGCTTCGTCGATTTCTATTACGTAATACTGATACGGCTCGAAAGACCAAAATAGCTTTAAGGGTACGGCGATTAGTATACAAGGTTTTGCGAGATAATTAACTTAGGGACCAATTTGCTTAACTATGTGTCAACATATCAGGCCAGGGGCTCGTGGCTAATTAACAACCGCGCTGATCATACGATTTGAGAGGTTAAGCAGCCCTTGCCGCGGTCAGTCCGAGGATGGGTGAACGTTCGTTATCAATCAAATCAATTTTTATGTTTTATTTTACCTAAACCATTACAGGCGCTAAAAGTCGTATTTAGGTGCACGGTTCCAATTTGTCGTTTCCTATGGAGAAGAACTGGCAAGGAACTCCATGGTTCATCGACATCATTCAGCCGAAAGACGTCCACTGCTGGACATAGGCGTCCCCCAAGCATCGCCACCTCGACCAGTCCTGTGCTTCTCGCATCCAGCGGATTCCCGCGACCTTCATCAGGTCATCGGTCCACTTTGTAGGGGGTTTTAACAATTTCAGTAAATGCAGTATTATGATTTAGGATAGTTATGAGAGAACAATGTAATCTTGAGTTTGTCACACATCGAGACCCCCCCCCCCCCTCGTGCCTTGGGGAGCACGCCATATGAATACCTATGACAGTTACGAGTAGACAGAATCCCGAAAGTCTGACAACCCTTCTAACCTTAACCTATCGGCATTGCCCATTAACTGGGTTGCGGAGGTCTGATGGCAGTCGCTCCGTGTAAAATACCTACTGGTATTCAGCCGCATATGATTAGACGGGAGGCTGACCCCAACATAGTAGGGTAGGCTAGGATGAAGATGTCGCGGTGCAAGCAGCTGCGAATCCCGCAACCCCAGCCAAGGGTCAGGAGAAGGAACACCGTGGGTTTTTAGCCGGTAATAGTCCATCCCCGGGCGAAGGGTATCCATGAGAGTTTTCCCAAGATACAAAAAAAAAGGCTAGAATGAAGATCAACATATCAGTCCAGTTGCTGAACACGGGTCACCCAACAGGCTGTTAGCAGGCAATGCGAGTGGTGATCGCAAAATCGCAATTTCGCTACTTATAAGCGCACCGTATGCTGCTGCTCATCCTATTGACACAATTTATGAATATCTTAGGGACACGGCAAGATTCTCTTAATGGGGGCATAAAGTTAATAAGACATGCGATCTGCTTGCTGCATAAGATCTGCTTTATTTTCGATTAAAGATGGGGTTTACAGGGTATAAAATCCAATACACGTAGTATGTCTTGGGACATACACCTGCAAGCAAAGCATGACCACTGTAAACGTTTGGTCGACAAAAGAATAGACAAAATGACATATCGTTACATTTTCGGCAAACTTATGAATCTGCAAAAAATGCATTTACAGGGGAGCGTTTTAAAGGTTTACTTTTTGTTTTTGTGGTTGTGTTTTCCATATTGATCGGTCCTTATTAAGATATAATCAACCGATGTTCAATATTTTACAAGGATCAGAAATAAATGTACCTATATTCGTAACTTCACCTCATCGCCGTTTGCCGTGGATGTGAAGGTTATTGTCTATTCTTTCGTCGACAAAACCTTTGTCTACGGTGGTCATGCTACACCTGTTGTAGAGTATGGCCACTACACTACCTACTGACACGTCTCGTAAGACCAAAATAGCCCTAACAATGTAGATTTTAGCTTACAATCTACATCTTAATTCTGTTGGGAAATTTCTCTACAGCAGGCGTAGCATGACCACCGCTAGAAAATTAAGGGTTGGGTCGACAAAAGAATGACATAATTATTTATTTGTTATTATGAATTATGCCATGTTGAGGAGCTCGTGGCTAAAGAGGAGCTCGTGGCTAAATAATTACAGCCGCATAGACCGATCTTCCGGGTTAGGCCACGCTTTCCGAGGTTGGTCTGTGGATGGGTGACCATTTACCATAGCGAGTTTCCTCCGTGCCTCGGAAAGCACGTAAAGCCGTTGGTCCCGGCTGTCATTTGTAGATCTTTGACAGTCGTTACTGTTGGTCAGAAGCCAGAAAGTCTGACAACCAGTCTTACCAAGAGTATCGTATTACCCAGTTACTGGGTTGTGGAGGTCTGATAGGCAGTCGCTCCATGTAAAATACTGATATTCAGCTGCATCCGGTTCGACTGGAAGCCGACCCCAACATAGTTGGGAAAAGGCTAGGCAGATAGATATGAATTATGTCATGTTGTGTATTATTTTGTCGACAAAACCTTTGTCTACGGTGGTCATGCTACGCCTGCTGTAGAGATTGACCACTACATTACCTACTGCAACACGGCTCGTAGGACCAAAACAGCCAAAAAGATGTAGATCGTAAGCTACAATCTACATTTAAATTCTTTCCATCCAATGGTTGTCTCGAAGAAATTGCTTTAAGCGATAAGACCGCCATTTATACTGTTCTTGATTACGTGTATTCCTTCTGTTTTATTTCTTTTAGTGTACAATAAAGTATATCTATCTATCTATCTTTTAATTCTGTTGGCAAATTTCGGTGGTATAATTTATAGCGGTCAGAACAAGGTTTTGCAGTGTTATTAACATAACTACCTATTTCTTAACTGCGTACGTTATCGCTAAAGTAGTGGCTAGATTTAAATCAGACTGAGGGCCGCATTTAAGATCTGTAGACCCCCGGGGGCTAACTTGTGGTGTTGGCCCTACTTATCGTGGGGCCAACACCGCAAGTTAAATTCGTAAATTGGCGAATTGTTAAGATATTAAAGTAAAGAACATGATTGTATTTAACATTGTTATGAAACAACTATGTATATTAAAAAAACAATACAAAGTTGAGATTTATGTCTATTTTCAGAAATACCAAAAATCGCGTTTATTTATATTTGTGTGCTTTTATAGCAAAACATATACCTCCTTATTACAAAAGATGGTTTAAGAAAAACCTATGTTTTAAAATAGCCCGGTCTGTTTTTGTTATATGACATAAGAAGGTGATGGGTATATTTTAAACCTGGGTTTACCTTAGTCTTGGTTTAAACCATCTTTTGTAATAAGGGGGATAGTATCTCCATATAATAATTGTAACAACCTATGTTTGCAAATAAATAGATTTGATTGCATTTCAATTATGAACATAACATAATATTATAATTTTACACGCCATTTTTTGTGGTGCGGACCCTGCCTTCATTTTGTGTGGCCTATGCCTAATACGGCCCTGATCAGACTGAATTATGAGTCTATAGTTTATCCTCATATATGTAATTACACTTACATTAGAAGCCATCATTTTTACACATACAAAGTGGTGTAAGTCAAAACTGATTTACAGTGGTGGTCATTTTCTTATGTTGTGACAAGTGTCAGCACCTGACAACTGTTAATATATCTTGATCACAGAACATTATAATAGTACAGTGCCTTGATGCCTTGGCTATAAGAACAATGAACCAGACCAGCGATATACTATTACTTTTTTATTGTTCATAGTTCTATTTATTCCTTATATTAAAGACCGTCACACTTTACCGTCACGCTTTAATATAAATTAGGATAGCTAGACATATTACAATATTTATATCTTACTAGCGACCCGCCCCGGCTTCGCACGTGTACGTTTTATAGCTTAAAACCTTCGTCTTGAATCACTCTATCTATTAAAAAAAACCGCATCAAAATCCGTTGCGTAGTTTTAAAGATCTAAGCATACATAGGGACAGGCAGCGGGAAGCGACTTTGTTTTGTGTTATGTAGTGATATGTATTTATTTAAATCTTTTTACTTGCTGCACCAGTGGACGTCATCAATCCAATCAAATCACCGTCAACGCCGGCTATTGCTGAAAACCAGCGCTGTGGCTCTGTCTCGTACGTGAGTTATAGCATTATGCTGAACGATGGCTTGTTTTGCGCGGATGTGACGCATATTTTTCTCAATAGTTTCTTTTAGGTGTTGTGCATAGATTTTTTGTTTTTGTGCGTCATTTTGGCGCGAATAAATATTTTTTTCTTTCAACTACGCAGTAATGTTATCATTAATCGCTACAAAACCGATCACAAAATACGTATTTTCTGCTTAGAAGCAAAACAGTGCAGAAATGTTGTATGAAATCTCATTACTGCACTGCAAACAGTGCAGAAATGTTGTATGAAATTTCATTACTGCACTGTTTTTCAGTAATGCAGTTTTTTATTTTTTATTTAGATATAAATTTACCACAGAGGTTTAATGTCTCCCGTTATGTTTAATATTAAATGTATGCATTCTTATGCATTAGATCAAAAAGATACTGGCTGAAAATAAAAATCGGCTGAATAAAACAGAACTGGTGAAAAAAAAAAACAAATGGCGCGCATTTTGTACCATTGTAAAACTTTGATACTTCTTATTTAGCAAGAAAAGTTTAAAAAAATGGAAATAGATAGCGATATGAATTCAAGTCCAGAAAGTATAAAAACAGCTGCAAATGATATTGTTAATAACCTTTGCCGCAAAAGTCGCAGGATAACCTTGTTTTCATTAACTTGAGTTTTTATTTTGAGTAGGTATATTTTATCATGGTAGGTAAATTGGTAGTTGAAAGAAAAGTAGATTACGCACCTTGCTGAAGTGAGTGATTAATGCACTCGTGCTAATTTAGTGCCCTCGCTTGCGCTCGGGCACCAACATAACACTCGTGCATTAATGACTCACTTTGCGCTCGGTGCAACAATCTACTATTCTTTCTTTCTTTCAATATATTTTCTAAAACGATCTTTGAATGACCACTGACCAGACACGCAGCTA
Organism: Amphipyra tragopoginis; assembly: GCA_905220435.1. Lineage (NCBI taxonomy): Eukaryota > Metazoa > Arthropoda > Insecta > Lepidoptera > Noctuidae > Amphipyra > Amphipyra tragopoginis. Next base: position 13,835,760 of record HG992011.1, read on the forward strand.
TGGTAGGTATATATATCTATATCTTATAAACCGAAAGCGCAATATATTTTGGCAAAGTAATAGGTATATATTATAACTACGTGTGTGACGTGTTCTGCGGTTAGTGTCGTCATTAAGCTTTCACGTAATTAGTTTGAAAAGAACATACATATATCATATGACAATTAATATAGGCCTACCAACCAGCGCACTATGTTGGCGAGAGAAAACACACAAAAACATAACACTCGTTTTTTGGGCAGTCATGTAAAAAACATGAGCGGGTTTTAACTATAAGAAGGTACAAACCCATTTAAATAATAAAGCTCAGCCCTCGTCAAGCTCTCTCCCCCAACCCCCCGCCAGCAACGCCCTAGGCTCAATTTACACCGCCGCGGAATGGAATGGAAGCGACGAAATTGCACACAGCAAAATGAACTTTATGTCAATTGTATAAAGTACAAACTAAATACGAGCCAAAAGAGGTCGCGCGTCTTCCGGGGAATCCTCGCGACCTTTTAAACTTCATTATGCTATGTACAATTTCGTCGCTTCCATTCCATTCCGCGGCGGTGTAAATTGAGCCTTAAACGAAGGTCCTCCCACTAGGGGTCGCCCTTATTGCTGTTATTGCTAGTAGTCATGGTGTTAGTGTAGTATGAGTAGTTAGCTAAGGTTATGTATTTTCCTTCCCTTCGATTGGCTGGGGACCCTTCAGGTCTCGCCAATAACTGTCCGGTTACGTAGAAACGGTCTGCAAGGACCAAGAACAAAAGAAGAAGAGATAAAAATAATTTCAGTCCTTTAACACATTCGAGTCCACCACACTTTTCATAGAGCTCATACGCCATCCCGCCATACATATTGCTAGTGTACCTTACAGGAGGGTCCTCGGCATTACGTTTGCGCTAAGAGTGAACCCTCGAGGAGGGTTCCTAGCATTAGGTTAAAAACCGTGAAAAATACGTTACTACGTCGTAAAATAGGTGTTTGCTTGTTTCATGACGGTGAATTTTCCAAGAAAAATGTGCATTTAAAATGAGCCCACCACGAGGGCATCCGGCATGGCGAATGCGACTACAGGGTGCTTCTGGAGGACAACCGGCACTGAACGTGTTTCTGTGCTGTGTAATCACAGAGTCAAGTCTACGAAATTGTTTCTTATTTTTAAGTGATGGTCATCGTTTTTTGCGTAAATTGTATTTCATCGTCATTGCCTGTTATTTACAATCATTACTGTTTTTGAAAATTACAATGAAAAAAGTAACATCTATAAAAGCAAGTTTTAACAAAAACCCTCCGAAAAGATTGTCTAGTTTCACCCAATTTCATACGTGTCTTTTATGTTCAAAGTCAAAGTTTTTTATTTCAAATAGACCAGATTACAGGCACTTTTAAAACGTCAAAACTAGGTGCACGGTTCCAAAAGGTAGGTTCTATGGAGAAGAGCCGGCAAGAAACTCCATGAACACTCTTTTTAAAATAGTAGATCATGACTATTCATGACAATTCCATTACAGTAGCGTGCGACATAGAATGAGAATAATGCAGGTTAATGTAACAAATAAATTCACATAAGAGTAGAAAATAGAAAAAGAAAATATGCCTTCTAGAATCGCCATAGTAGTTATGGGCTGACCAGTCCCGACAGACAGCACCCGTTCACGAGCATGACGTGCACATCCGCATCGCTTAGCTCAACCATATTATAGGGAACCCAACGACCGGATATACAACGCCACCATCAGCAGGACATTTAAGTGAGCATGACAGACTCATACTACCAGACAATGGGCAGTAATATGATATGATTAAAGGTGTATCATTAATTGCTGCATGATGCTCAAACTTTACAGTTTAGAAAATGATATTATCAAAATTATACATATAAAACAATATCAGACTACTATGGCAGTGTACATATGGCATATGGCAGTATACATGACTACTATGTAAACTCACACTGTATTTAAAGTTCTTTGTACCTGAGGTACCTATATAATGTATACGGTTTCAAAATATCCAAAGCAGTGACTCAATAATAAAATAAACTAAGCACGTTAAGCGGTCATCTGCTACTACCGCTGTCGTCCTACAATTATCGACCAGACGTCCTAGGTTCCATGCTGTTAGTAAACAAGTTATCTATAAATACAAATGTATGTCGCAGCGATTTATTCGCGAAATTTGCATATTTTAACGGTGGGTCGGTATCTTTTAGTCCATATATCGATATGTCTAGGTTGCCAGTAAGACTAGATCGCGATACGACTGGATCTCGATTGGACTAAGTAGTTATTCCTCTGTAGAAACTGTTTGGATTCTCCATAACGAGCACATTTTTTTTATCCCTGCGACCTCGTGAACCTTTGACTTTCAGTCGATTTTATAATCGATAATATCAATATCGATTCAATTATACAAGGTGTAACTTAAACGTATAACCTTATAAAGAGTCACTGTACTCATCATTATGAACAACTTTACTATGGGACCGAACATGAAATCGCGAAAAAAAAAATCTGCTGTTCCCTACATTTTGACGAGTTAATCTATACATATAAAAGGAGAAGCTGACTGACTGACTGACTGATCTATCAACGCACAGCCTAAACCGCTGGGGTTAGAAACTTGAAATTTTGACAGTAGGTTCCTTTTGTAACGTAGGCATCCACTAAGAAGGGATTTTTCGAAATTCAACCCCTAAGGCAGTTAAATAGAGGATGAAAGTTTGTATGGAAAATCGTCGCTTCACGGATTCAAAATTTCACGCAAGCGAAGCTGCGGGCGAAAGCTAGTGCGAACATAAATGTAGGGAACAGCTGTCTTTTTTTTCGCGATTTCAGTTTTCGTCCCATAGTAAAAGTTGTTCATAATGATGAGTACAGTGATCCCTTAAGAGGTTGTGTGTTATTTATGTTACACCTTGTATATATTAATAGTTTTACGAAATTATATGTGTTACGTAACTATATATAACTTAGTTTTCTTCGCTTGATTAAAACGGAATACGTTACGTTTAATTAAATGTTATGCATATATTGGTTTATATCACTTTGTACTGATTTTATAATGATTGGGATATAAGTCATGCTATTAAAAGGCATATTAATGTAGCTTTTCGACGCAGAATCGGCTATAGCCGGTCGGAAAAAGCTTTACATCTACGGGCTATAAGGCTATGAGGGTTTAATCGACGTCGTTCGCCTTGTCTCCGACTGCCGCTCTGCGCCGACCGGCTTAAGCTGATTCCGCGTCGAAAAGTGTGAGTAAACCCTAACAGTGACTTATCGTATCATATTGCACTTTCTGCTGCATAGAAAACCAATAAAACATAATTATGACACATACTTTAAGCTATCGCTAAAAGTACTTGAACGTTAATCTGTAACATAAACCATCGTTTATGACCAAACTACGCTATGATTAGTAGAACGAGCGACAAGGCAAATTATTTTCCGTATTATTAAATATGAACAACGTGTATCAGCATCGGCAACTCGCTGTAGGTATTTCTAATTTTAACTTGCTAAATATGTAAAGGCCTTTTGTCTCAGCAAATCTTAAAGAATCCTTGTAATATCACACAATCGCTTTTGGCACGAATTAACCTTAAAATGTATTTTTAACAAGTAGGCCATGTAAACGTAGTTTGCATTAAACCCTTAACTTGTGACCGTTTAGACCTTGGTCTCATTTTGTAAAAAAAAACTGCTCATTATCTGTGCAAGGTTTTACAGTAATTGCCATTTTGTATAAACAATCGCAGAGGATAATTGTTATCTCATTAATTTATAAATGTGAAAGTTTGAATATTTGTTTCTAGTAACAAACACTTCTTATTACCTAGCTATAGCTAATTACGTATGTACATTAGCACATAGACATATTACATAATGGAACGCGTCGTCCCGGAAAACAGGCCTATACACGAGGTCACGTCGTCGACACGCGTTAACGTCAAACTCCATATGTAAATAAACAACGGCAGCGCGTAGAAGACATCGTGTGAATAGGCCCTAAAATCTCCCTCATATTTTGACGCTCGCTTACGGTTACAGCTAGTATTTAAAAATGTCTATGACAGAAGTATTTATGTTATGGTTAAAGATAGGTGTGAATTAAAGTTAAGATTAACCGATTAAGTTTAAATTTGATCGTCATCTTTAACCGGCTGAAATATGTTAAACTTAATTCTAGCCGCAGCTACTACAAGCAATTTAGTAGCATAATATACTAAAAACGAAACTGTTTTCATATTTCTGTATAACTTTATTTTTCGTTCGTTGTTAGTGACAGTTGAAACTGACAGCAAAATTATTGAAAATGAGCTCACGAGAACTAATTTATTAAATTGTGGAGAAACTATGGTGCGGTGTTCCTCCAACCAAAGGGAGGATCCTCCAACCAGGCGGAGTCTTGTGCCTGGCGGGCTACTGCCCACCAGTTGATGTTGGGAGGTTGTATATATACTATCTGCGTGTTAAATCTTGATTGCGCGATGTAGGATAGTTCGCTAGTTCGCATGTGGCGAGATAGATGCCGCCACATCACTCCCCCCCTGAGACCGGAGGTCGATCGTCTTGATGAGTCAGCGGTCGTTGAGTCTTGAGAACTTGCCAGGGCCAGTGAAGGGTTCCTTTAAGTCGAAACCGGATACCGCGTCATTCCAGTGAGTCGGAACTGTGAGAGCGATGAGTGGTGGCTGTGGACTGCGTCGACCAGGAGAGAAGTGCCTCTGCTAGTTGACCGGTCGAAGTGCAGTATATATGCGCCGAGGATGCTGGCTGGCTGTGTGACACGCTGCTTGCTGCTCGATTGAATGCTGAGCGGAGGGAGTGATGATTTTGCTGCCGAGGCTGCGAAGGTTGCATGTGACGTCACCAGTGTAGAAACACTGTCTGTGACGATCACGTCGGGGTCACCAATGTGGAGAAACTATGGTGCGGTGTTCCTCCAACCAAAGGGAGGATCCTCCAACCAGGCGGAGTCTTGTGCCTGGCGGGCTACTGCCCCCCAGTTGATGTTGGGAGGTTGTATATATACTATCTGCGTGTTAAATCTTGATTGCGCGATGTAGGATAGTTCGCTAGTTCGCATGTGGCGAGATAGATGCCGCCACAAAATCAATTTCTACAAAAAACTGTATTTACATAATCTGCTGTCAAATAACAACTAATTCGAAAACAATATAAGGTATCATGATACAATTAAAATTCAATTATTCAATTACATATAATAACATGTTAGGTTTAATTATACAATCGCGTTGATGTATAAACAATTACATGACAACATAGAACGTATCACATAATTAATTGTTAAGGCCAATGTCGATAATACTTTGAAGTCTATTAATAGCTCAATCACGTTTTAACAGTACTCTTTTCTACTAGTATTAAGGATGTGCCCGGGCTGATGGCTAATTAGCACCAAAATATGGTTAAAACATAATGTATTTTTCTTTCAACTACGCAGTAATGTTATCATTAATAGCTACAAAACCGATCACAAAATACGTATTTTCTGCTTAGAAGCAAAACAGTGCAGAAATGTTGTATGAAATCTCATTACTGCACTGCAAACAGTGCAGGAATGTTGTATGAAATTTCAGTACTGCACTGTTTTTCATTAGTGCAGTTTTTTTATTTTATTTTGATATAAATTTACCACAGAGGTTTAATGTCTCCCGTTATGTTTAATATTAAATGTATGCATTCTTATGCATTAGGGTCAGCTCACACCGAGACGCGACGCGACGCGACGCTGCGCGCATACTTTAAAAGAGCGACTCAAAATACAACTTTATTTTCTACACGAAAAGATACACATTTCATTGTGAGAACTCAGAATACGTTGCACCACGCAGCGCTGCGCCTCGTGACGCCTCGCGGCGTAGCGCGATGCATCGCGACGCAGCGGTATGCGCGGCGTGGTGTTGCCGACCATTTTACGATGCGCCTCGCGACGTTGCGATGCGTATCGCGGCGGCGCGCGGCGCAGCGCGTAATCACGGGCTTCTTCCAGTATCGTCGCGTCGCGTCGCGTCTCGGTGTGAGCTGACCCTTAGATCAAAAAGATACTGGCTGAAAATAAAAATCGGCTGAATAAAACCGAATTGGTGAAAAAAAAAAAACAAATGGCGCGCATTTTGTACCATTGTAAAACTTTGATACTTCTTATTTAGCAAGAAAAGTTTTAAAAAATGGAAATAGATAGCGATATGAATTCAAGTCCAGAAAATATAAAAACAGCTGCAAATGAAATTGTTAATAACCTTTTGCCGCAAAAGTCGCAGGATAACCTTGTTTTCATTAACTTGAGTTTTTATTTTGAGTAGGTATATTTTATCACGGTAGGTAAATTGGTAGTTGAAAGAAAAGTAGATTACGCACCTTGCTGAAGTGAGTGATTAATGCACTCGTGCTAATTTAGTGCCCTCGCTTGCGCTCGGGCACCAACATAACACTCGTGCATTAATGACTCACTTTGCGCTCGGTGCAACAATCTACTATTACATAATTATATTTCGTGTATTTTTGACAATAAATCTCATTAACTTTCGTATGTATATTGTTTTTATTTAGTTGTTCTTGACTGTCACATCCACCACAGAAGGACCGTCCCTAATAACGAAGGACCGAATGTAGCAGAAACAACCCATGACTTTAAGGTGATCAAATAATCTATACATATAAAAGGAGAAGCTGACTGACTGACTGACTGATCTATCAACGCACAGCCTAAACCGTTGGGGTTAGAAAGTTGAAATTTTGACAGTAGGTTCCTTTTGTAACATAAGCATCCACTAAGAAGGGATTTTTCGAAATTCAACCCCTAAGGGAGTGAAATAGGGGATGAAAGTTTGTATGGAAAATCGTCACTTAACGGGTTCAAAATTTCACGCAAGCGAAGCTGCGGGCGAAAGCTAGTAGTCCATACAAAAAAAAAGATTGGGATGATGCTTTACATGAATCACTCTCGTCTCGGCACGAGATAATTTGACGACAAAATTATCTCGTGTTGAGCATGTTAGGCTAGCAGGACATGGGAAAATGTCTCACAATCTTTCAAGGTGTGTGTGTGAGAGACGCAAACGAATTTATGAGCTGACACGATGGATAAAAATAATCTTTGTTTTCGCACTCATATAAAAAGCTGACCTTGACTTTTGAGTTAGAAATCTTCACAAAAAGATGGAAATATTCTATCATCCTTTTAAACACGGATTCAAATCAGTAAATCCATTGTGAACAGAATATTTTATATTATTATGAGAGCACTTTTCTCTTAACTGCTTTGAGCAAGTTGTGGCCGAATGGTAGCCGCACGGATCGATTGATCTGCGAGGTTAAGCTGAGGTTGCAGCTGTCAATCCGTGGCCCTATCCCTGGACAGCTAAAACGTGCTTCGTAGAGCACGTGTCATATGTCCTGGTTACCATACCAATAGAATACATATAACAGTGACACGTAGACTGAAGCCAGAAATTCTGAAGATATTCTACTTAAAAAGTAGACTGTATTTGGCATGATCTCCAAAATCAGCGTATTTGGTTGACCTCTTTGGTGCATTTTATATATTGATATTAATTGTTTTTTGTATTTTTGTTTTGAAAAGGTGTCTTAATAAGCCTATTTTTATTGGCCTCGGTTTCAACCATTCAGTTTTAGAAATATTTAGGTTTGAAATTTTAGAAATCAGGGCAATCAATTTTTATTTTGGAAATTGAGCCATTTCCCAGTACTTACAGTGCATGGTGCACAATAATTACTCGGAACAACACTAAGAAATACCTTTTGACAGCTGTCAGATTTTGATATTTATTGAGCTAGGCATGTCTTCGTGCCATGATTGGCCGCCGAATTTGACCACTAGCCAATCGGATTGCTCGGAGAGCTTCCGTTCAGACACAATTGGTCGAATTTAAAACGTCAAGAGGTATTTCTTAGATTTGTTACACTGTAAGTCGTAGGGGGTGCATGAAAAGAGCCACCACGAGAGACGATACTTAAGTACGTCCGGCGCACCCTGGGCAGTCAGACCCGCTACCAACCTTACTGACTGGCTAATCTTTTCACCACAGCATGAGCTATTTTTGTATAGCTCGTGCTGACACGAGAGAAGAAGACTGTAGGTTGGACGCAAAGTATTTTTTTCTTTTCTTCATCTAAATGGTCCTTTCGGACCGTTTCTACGTAACCGGGCAGTCATTGTCAAGACCTGAAGGGTCTCCAGTCAATCGGATGCACTGGCAGTCGCTCCGTGTTAAGTACTGTAGCCGCATCCAGTTAGTCTCGAGGTCAACTCCGTATGGTTGGAAAGGCTACGCAGATGAAAAATGAATTTACAAACAATGGAAATAATAAACTTCTTTCTGCAAAGTTAGTGATTTGTGCGATCTAATTAATTGGTTAGGTAATTGAGAATCAGTCCTTGTAATTGTAGTACTTAGTAGTCTACTTTAAACAATAGAATTCTTATCGTGAGTGAAATAATTAAGAAAAAAAATGTTTGTCATAGTTTTCTTTGGTAGAATTGACCTAGAATCTAGCATTTATTTTAAGATTTTCTGAGCAATAAACGCTTTTTTTATTATTTGACTTGGTCGCGTTTGCGCTACTCGCTTTAAATGGTAAGCGCAGGCAGATAGAGGGAGATAGAAATAAAGGGATTCCCTCTGGATCTCAATACACACGACGGAAAACAGTAACGCGACGTCTTACGTAGGCGGTTTAAAGCGACGCGAATTGCGAAGCGATGCGATGCGGCGGCTTTGTTCTACGAGCTCGCGGACCGTTCGCCGCGCGCCGCCGTCATTCAGTAGAGTGCGCGCAAGATAACTCTGCGCGCGACTGAGGGCGTACTAAACGTTGCCGTGATCGCAAAAGTTCAAATTACCGCTTTTTAAGCTTGCCTTTTTTATCGCTTAACATAATTTTCCCGTTAAATATTCCTACAATCAGGTAGTTCTACTATGAAAAAATTGATAAAACGGCACACACTTTGGTGGACCATAATTAGTTCCGATTTCGGCCGCGCGCAGACTTATCTTGCGCGCACTCTAGCACTGTACGGCACCGCATCCAGTTCGCGTGAAAATATCAAGCCAACTGACAGCGTTCGCTTCGCGCCGCGCCGCGCCGCACCGCATTCCACGTGCGTTTGGAAACGTAGGACACTTCAATAGGTATCGACTGTTTGTTGTTTTCGCGTCGCGCCGCCACGCCGCTTCGCGTGGCTTGTAGATCGCTCACGTAGGAAGACGCGTTACTGCTTGGCGCCGGACTTTAATGTTCAAGTGGTAGGTAGCCAGGCGGACCGTAAAGATTCTCGCTTATTACTTAGGACCGATTTTAATTACGCTAGATAACTTTGAAGAAATAAGTTAGAAGTGAAATTAGTAAGTCTTTATTCCTCGGCCAAAAGTCACTGACGTTGGTAAAATCTAAGTAGGTACTTTGTCTAGATCTAAGTCATTAGTCAGGTCTCGAATGCAGTTAAATATTTACCTACTTAGACGATAATTATGTATTCTGAAAACAGTTTTTCCTACCTATTCTTCTTTTCTCGTGATAAAACGAGCAATACGAGAATGAGTTGCTGTAGTTAAAAGCTTAGCCAGTCAGCAAGGTTGGTAGCGTAGTGAGGCTGACTACCTATTTAATTTACTTTATTTGTTCTAAACTTATCGAATCATAAGTATTTATTTTACTTTTTGCAAGTTTTCTAACAATCGCTCTCTAAATATTTAATCTTATGTAAGTATCTTATGTTTTATAATTGGTAATGCCGTTGTACCAAATCTAAAGTTTTTAATGTTTTTATTAAGTTCTCGGAATAAGCATTTTTTTGTTATCTCGCAAACTTCACATGTACGTAATGATCATCACTTGAATTTAGATATTCACCTTTGAATTACAACAAAAACTAAACATGTGACTCTTCGCAAACTATCAAGGAGGCTCTATGTACTTATAGGATAAATTGTTTAAGTATAAGAGATCCTTAAATAAATAAAGTGACTACTAAAACTACTACTACGTTTCTTTTTCTCAGGCTTGAAGGTCTATAACGTAAACTATTATTTTACGCAAAACTAAGCATGTGAACACAGTTTAACGGTTTTGAAGGAAATTTTAACTAAGGGCCGGTTTTCAATTGTGAGTTAACTTATATCTGAGGAATAAGTTCGACGCTTTGACAGCTTTTGTATAGAAAATAGTATGTCAAAATGCCAAATTTATTCTTTAGATAAAAATCATCTGACGATTCAAAAATCGGCCTTAAAACAAATAATGTCACTAACTTGGAGATTTAACTACTAACATAAACTTTAAATTGATGGTTACTTTATTATAAAACATGTACAATTATTCCTAAGACAAGTCATGTACAATACGGCCGACGTATCTTGGCGAGTCTGAAGTTAGCTGATTAGCTGCGCAGTAGACAATTTTGTTTCTAAAAGATTCATTGCGCAGCCAAACAACTAACTTCTGACTCGCCAAGATATGTCGGCCGTATTGTAAAGATGAAAACGATAGATCTAGGGGGCTAGTAACCTAACTTTTAGTGGATCATATTTCGTTTCATATTCGTAATCATAACTGCAATTGGACTGCACATCCAGTCGCAACTGCCAAATGCAGTTCGAAACCAGTTACGATAGCCAATGTAACAGTGTGACAACTGCCGACTGGATGTCCGTCACCAAAACTGACATTATTTGCTTCCCTGATCTGTAGGGTATTTTATAGATGAAGAACCTTAAGGTAAGCATATACGGCGACACTACACTCGACACTCAGTGTCGACACTGAGTGTCGTAGTGTGTACATCGCCGTTACACTGAGTTGCGCATTAGCTCGGGTTTAATTTCAGTGTCGCGATTGCATTGTGTCGAATGTCAGTGTCACCGTGTATACGTAACCTTAGATTGTTTTACTTTGTACCTTTGATACGCGGGGTAAACATGTTATGCAGTATATTACATAGAGGCTTAGCAATCTTTCACATGTTTTCTGTAGTACCTCAATGTCAACAACCTTACTATGTATCCCATCATCAACAGAATCATACCTACACATGAATTACTGGTGTGTTACAGCGTAGGCGAAACCGCGACAAAAAATTGCTTGCTTGTGTCATAAGAGGATGTGTACAACACGTGATATTTTTTTCAATTGTGTTTTTATTTATTTCTATTGCTTTTACAAGTCATTGCTTTGCTTTGATTATTATTAACAGCTTTTAATACCTATGATTACAAGATTCATCATTTTTTGAGGCATCGTAGCAAAAAGTTAATAGAATAGAATAGAATATACTTTATTGTACACCAAAATTAACATAGCTCTTATACAAAATAATTTAGTGAAGGGTACAATGGCGGTAATTATAATTTTCATTAATTTCTCTTTTTATGTCTTTGTCTGTTTCTCTAATATTTCAACATTCAGATTGTAAATTAGCCGGTAACTGTCCAACTGCAGAGCAAAGGCCTCTTCTCAAACAGGGAAGGAACGAGCATTGATCACCACGCTTGCTCACTGCGGGTTGGCGATTTCAGACCATTTAGTTCAGGTTTCCTCACGATGTTTTCCTTCACCGTTTGTCAGTGGCGTCTTAGATTAACTAAGAAAGTACATATAACATTGAAAGAAGTTACATTGGTACATGCCTGGGTTTGAACCCGTAACACGGTGCTTATTACAATTCAGCTAGTAGTGCAATTAAATGGCAATCCACTTGACAAGCGTTTGACGCGCGTTTTAAATGTCCATGTAATAACAGGTTCCAAAAACGTCCCAATCTCGGGTCACCGACCGACCTATCGCGTGACAAAATGCATTAATAACCTTATCACTCTCTCGGATCCCACGGATTTTACGACTTGCATTTGATTAAGAATTTGATTGTTTACAACAACTTTCAGTATGAAAGATTTTTAAATTTTATTCAAACGAATGATTCGCCTCATTCTTGTTTTCCACGGTGCGTGATATCGCGCACCGCGACACATGAGCTCGCACCGACGCACCATGGAAAGAGACTCGTCCGTGGTAACGCGGACGCGAGCGGAGCGGTGCGCCGTATCCACATCACGCACCCTCATAATATGGCTTCCCACGGTGCGTGATTTTACGGATGATACCACGCACAGCCGGTGCGCGCTACCACGCACCGTGGGGAGCCAGCTTAATAGTAATCTCCTAAATCAAGACTTATTTCTAAGTAAATTATATATGTCAACATTATTTTTCCGAAAACAAAAATTAAGTATCATAAACCACGTTGTTCTGTCTAGCCTTTTCCCAACTATGTTGGGGTCAGCTTCCAATCTTACCAGATGCAGCTTAACACTAGTATTTTACACGGAGCGACTGCCATCAGACCTCCGCAACCCAGTTACCGGGCAATGCCGATAACCTAAGGTTAGACCGGTTGTCAGACTTTCGAACTACCTGTAACGTGATAGGTATTCGTATGACACCCGGTACCGACGGTTTAACGTAATCTCCGAGGCACGAATGGGTCTCGATGATACGAAAACAAAATTTTGGATAAAGTTTCCGAATCACCACGTAAATGTAGAAACAATGTTTCAGAGCATTTGTCATCAAAAACTCAGTCAGTGTTTACAGCAACATGTTGTGTCAATGTTTCAGAAACACGCAGATTCAGAATAAACAAATTAACATTTTCTTGTTTCTGATAGTGTTTATAAATGAATTCATGGCTTAGTGGTTGAATTATAAATCTTTAACATATTGGTAAGTTAACACTACCTACATAAAATCACGCCTGTATTCCACGAAGGGTTGGGCAGAGGTATATCCACCCTAATTTCGCCGTTATCTTTAAGTCCAATGTAATAGGGGGCGACCCATTGCCAACAACCGGGCACAAATCCAGATTCCGGGCTGCCACTGAGTAATTCCACACGGAAAAACCCAATAACACTTTGCCCGACCTAGGAATCGAACCAAGGACCTCACGCTAGCAGTCGCGCTTGCGACCTCTAGACCAACGAGACATTCAACAAGTCAAGTTAACACTATTGTAGCCAAAAATAAACTATTATCTTTTCACAAGGCATTCTTCCATTTTCCAAAGACACGTTCAGGTTAAGAACCGTACTAAATTAAAATAATGCAATTTTGTCGCGGTTTTCCTTATTACGGTAAAGACCCGATAAAAAAGGCTTGTCATGAACAATAAAATAAATACAATACAAATGTGGTATCTTTGTAAAAAGTGTTACAAAGTGACATCACATTTATTTATGTAGTTTTGTTCATGTCTTGAAATATTCGCACGTTTACACATCAGCCTGTTTGCGTCAATTAATGAATTTGGGCATCTCTTATAGATTGCTATATCTGGGGGCACGGTAGTGCCCCTGCCAAGTCTCGAGCAAAGCAGGCACGGCCGTACCATCTTTTTCTCGAAGCCATTCGCGGCCCTTTCACCCCCCTAGAAGTATCTTAGATTTTTGATGATCGGTCAGTCAGTGAGTCAGTGAGTGTCAAAATGATGTAACAGTGATCGACGATAACTTGTAAACTATAAGTTCAAATACCATGTAATTTGGAAGTTTAGCTAGTTATAATGATTACTCTTGGTTACCGAAAGTTCAAACTGCTAGCTTTGTCCACAGCGAAGTTATAGGGGGGGGGGGGGGGGGGCTATTTAGCCTATGCTTAAAATGCGACCCTGGATCACCCAGCATCTACTTGATATGACAATTCACTGTAGCGGTCGATTAGGAGGCACATGCCATTAGAAGTTACCTCATCATAATCTTCCTGCCCTTATCCCATGTTACTTGGGGTGGGCGCAACACGTTTTCTTCTTCCATTCCATCCTGTCAACTGTCATGATATCACTGACTCCCTTCTCTTTCATATCATTCTTCACACAATCCATCCATCTTTTCTTTGGCCTCCCTCTTCCTCTCCATCCATCCACATTTATATTCATAACTCTTTTGATCACATGCGTTTCATCCCTCCTCTTCACATGCCAACTATTCCCACGCTATTTTTTTCACTTCCACAGTAAAAAAACTTGTATCCTTCACCTATTTCCCTCGCTTTTTTGTTCTCTTCCATTTTTTTTCTTGCAAACACGCCACATTCATTCGTCTTCTTTTGAGTACCTCTGCTAACACTCTGGCTCTTCCAGTCATCGTTCCAACATTCCAACTTGCATATCTTCTCTTGCATCTCACTTCCCGAGCTCGCTTCTTACGTTGCCCCCGCCCGGGGTGGTGCAACAACCCTAGTCCATTTCCCACAGGAGCTGGGTGCTGCCCCTGCGCGTCGCCTGTGGAGTACGCCCTAACCCTATCGCGAATTCCATTCAGACTTGTCATGTTGCTAAATGATTTGGCAAAAGTTTTATAGTGGGGCGCCTGCCTGACACCAACCCTCTTTGGGAATGCTATTGCTGGTGGTTTACCCGCCACAGGGTGGTTGGCCAAAGGTGGCGAAGTGGTCTACACAAGGCCTCACGCTCGCTTAGTCGCCTTCTACGACACCCACGGGATGAAATGGGGTGGCCACATTCTAAAACCGGGACCACACGGCCATTGGACGCTACCTACGGGCTGATATTTGTACGCTGCTGACCCCTGACGATACCCACAGGAAGGCAGCAAAGTCAACCGAAGATAGGGTTACCATCCGTCCGGATTTATCCGGACATGTCCGGACTTTCAGCCTTTCATCCGGACTTTGTCCGGTTTTTTAATTTGTCCGGATTTTTGGCTTAGATGGAAAAAATTAAATTAATGTTCAATTTTCGCATTAAATTACTTAAAAACAAAACGAGTATTAAATCAGTCATCAATCTTTATTAAACTACATACTAATACTACATACAACTAGTTAATCAGTCTCATCTCAATTTAAAACAATCAATTATTTCATTTTGTGACTAAAATGTCTGAACTTTTTTTGAAATGTCCGGACTTTTTGGCAAATGTCCGGCTTTTTGCCCGGACTTTTCAAATTTCGAAATGGTAACCCTAACCGAAGACCACACCGCGGTAATGTTATCCTATTCTCTACTAATATTATAAACGTGAAAGTTTGGGATGTTTATGAGTTTGTGAATTTGGATGATTGTTAATCGATCGTGCATTAACGACTAGACGGATTTGGATGAAATTTGGCACACAGATGACCATGACCTGGATTAGGACATATGATACTTTTTATCCGGATAAATGAAGTAGTTCCCCTGGAATTCAATGAAACCGCGGGCAACAGCTACTGTATAATAAGTAGTAAACGCCTGATCAAAAAACGGAGCATCTACTTATAGTAATTAGATAAGAAAATAGATATTCGCTATGCAAAAAGGTATTTGAAGTCGTGTTAAAAGACGAGTTATTTTCGCCTAAACATTTCTGTCTACAGGTTTGTGTCATTAGAATTTATTGAAGTGCTAATGACTTTAATGAGTTCGTCAACGTAAAGTATTTTCTCTGTTTCGAGTTAACGGATCAATGCTCTTTTTTATCAGCTTTGAATTGGGAACGAATAAAATAAATAGTGTAAGGAAAACAGCCCCAGACAACATTTATAAAATAACTTAATTCCTAAGCATCATTTTCTATTAAATACACCAACTTAAACCTGAACACCTCACAGGTGATTATGTTTTATCAAATTAGCTACCTAGAGTGCGCGCAAGATAAGTCTGCGCGCGGCCGAAATCGGAACTAATCATGGTCCACCAAAGTGTGTGCCGTTTTATCAATTTTGATAGTAGAACTAGCTGATTGTAGGAATATTTAACGGGAAAATTATGTTTAGCGATAAAAAATTAGGCTTAAAAAGCGGTAATTTGAACTTTTGCGATCACGGCAACGTTTAGCACGCCCTCAGTCGCGCGCAGAGTTATCTTGCGCGCACTCTACTAAAAGAATGAACGTACCAAATTAATTGGCATCAACACCGTTAGGTACAGACGCCAGCACTTCAAGCTACCCGAAACTGACAAATTTTCCGAATTAACCTTGAACCTTTTGCTTTTGCGATAAAGATGAAAATCTATTATAGAAATTTGACAGATTGTAGTAGCTTATGTGCTGGCGTCTGTACAAAACTTAAATAGAGTTGCTTTGCTCTAAGAACGACGACAGGTAGCGCCATCTGTTACGTTTCACGTGAACTTCAACCGCGTGAATGCGAACTTTTTTTTCTATTCGACAGCTTGTAGATGGTGCTTGCGAACCATTTCTACGTAACCGAGCAGTCATTGGAAAGTCCTGAAGAAAAGGTCTCCAGTCAATGGGGAGAGAAGTAAAATACTTAACCTAAGCTTCCTACTAATACTACACTAGCATCATGACTACTAATAACAACAGCACTAAAGGCGCACTTTGTGAGCGTTTCTGGCGAGAGATTGGAATGGAGACAGCTTGATGAGGGCTCAATTATCTGTGCGAATTAATGAGAAGTATTTTTTTTCTTTTGATCTTCTTGTAGATAGTCTATTTCTACGTCAGTTATCAGCGAGACCTGAAGAGTCTCTAGCCAGAGTGGGTGAATGGCTCCGTAGTCACGTTTATACTACGTGACTGTCGTACTTTCAAATAGTATCTTCAAAGGCCTACAGCAAAGCCTACATGGCACCCTCGCCTATAAAATTCCATCAAAAAAAATCTTATCTTCTTCTTCTCTCGTGTCAGCACGAGCTATACGAAAATAGCTCATGCCGTGATGAAAAAATTAGCCAATCAGCAAGGTTGGTAGCGGGTGCGGG
The DNA here is from genome assembly GCA_905220435.1 of Amphipyra tragopoginis. Lineage (NCBI taxonomy): Eukaryota > Metazoa > Arthropoda > Insecta > Lepidoptera > Noctuidae > Amphipyra > Amphipyra tragopoginis. The sequence continues at coordinate 13,852,518 of HG992011.1, forward strand.
GCTGACTGCCCAGGCTGCGCCGGACGTACTAAAGTATCGTCACTCGTGGAGGCTCTTTGTCACGCACCCCCATAGCAGCTGTTTCATACAAATGGCCAAATAAATCTCGAAATTGTTGAATGGATTTTAGTAGGGTTTTTTGGGGGGCATGAACAGAGGCTCCACGAGTGACGATACTTAAGTACGTCTGACGCACGCTGGGCAGTCAGACCCGCAGGTGAAAAGATTATCCACTCAGCAAGATACAATCAGCGCCAAAGCTTGTAGTATTTATTCTGGGGCCAAAGTAGCTGAACATTTGAGTCTGCAAACATGGCATTAATTGGATAACTAATTGATATTAAAAAAAAACTTTAACACATTCGAGTCCACCACACCTATCGTAGAGCTCATACGCCATGCCGCCAAACATATTGCTAGTGGACCTTCCAGGAGGGTCCTCGACATTAAGAGTCGGCACTAAGAGTGAACCCTCGAGGAGGGTTCTCGGCATTATGTTAAAAACCGTGAAAAATACGCTACTACGGCGTAAAATAGGTATTTGCTTGATGCATGACGCTGTAATTTCCAAGAAAAACCTACATTAAAATGAGGCCTCCCCGAGGGCATCACGAATGCGACTACAGGGTGCCCGGCACTGAACGAGTTTAGATATACTCAGAGTTGTATTTAGATTCTTTTACAGTTTGAAACTACATCATACTTTTTTAGAATATTCAATAACCTGAGATTACTTGCCCTTTATCTTCTTGTTTACCAACATATGTCACTGACTGTGCCAACCTTTTGCTGACTGGATAATCACTTCACCACAGCATGAGGTATTCTCGCATAGCTCGTGCAGACACGGGAAATAAAAAGTAGGGTCTTCACAATTTTCAAGCGTTTAATATATTTTTGAGTAAGGCCCGGACTCCACCAAAGCGGAGATGTGCGGGGATGTCTCGATCAACCAATAGGATTGCGATATTTTCAAATCTCTCCGCTTAGCTTCAACTCAAAACGAATTCCTATTGGTTGTTTACGAGACATCTCCGCACATCTCCGCTTTGGTGGAGCCCGGGCCTAAGATATTCAACCAGTGCGTAGCACTGGCAAGCAGTTTGTAATTTCTTTTATTTTATTGTCTGCTAGCTCGACATATTTGGTTGGTAACAAAGTTCATGATAATAAATCAACTGGGTCATAATGTGACCTTACAATCTCTTAAACCGTGTCCGTTAATAGAATTGTTTGGAGTTTTACTAAATAAGAGTAGTAATTCTAGTGGTTGCAAGCGCGACTGCTGAGCGTGAGGTCCTAGGTTCGATCCCCAGGTCGGGCATAATTTTATAGGGTTTTCTGTGTGGAATATCTCAGTAGCAGCCCAGAGCCTGTATTTGTTGCCGGTTGATGGCAATTCTCACCCCCTATTATATAGGACTTAAATATAACGACGAAAATTTCTACAACACTTGACTAAAATGTTGTGTGTTGACAGAATTAATGCTTTTTTTCTGAAGCACTTTTGCTGGGGGAAGCGCCTTAACCCTTCGGGGACTACACGCGTGATTTTACGCTATGTTGTTATGTCTGTATGACGGATAGTTACTAAAGAGAAATAATAAATCAAGCCACAAATTTATTTATTGGCCACGTGACCAAACTTCTCATGTTATGACTAAGCAACGGGAAAATGAGATAACCTCTAATAAACTAATTCGACTTTTTTACAACGCCAACTAAATTTTTGGGCACCTCGACACGGATAGGTTAGGTTCGAAAGGGATGTCATCCCCTTCGTGTTAGGTTACTTTAAACCCTGCAGACAGAAATAGGAGCCGTGCGCAGCGGGGCTCCGTCGACTCTGCTTTTTGTTTTTCATTTGTTTTTATTGTGAAAATGAAAGTGGGTGACGAACAGTGGCTTATACAGCGTGTCCCAGAAAGTAGTGTCAAGCGGAAGTCCAGAGGTAGAACATCCTTTGAGGTACCCAAATCACCCCCATGTATGTTCCGCGATTTTTTGTAGTTTTCGAGTTATGAATGTTTTTCATGTTTTTTAATCAAACTCTGACTACAACGACATTTTTGATCATAGTGACGTGAATAGTTGAGATACATGAGTAATTTTTTTTTCTAAATTAGCTGATTAGTGACCCTATCGAATGCATAAACATTTGTAACCATAGATGTAACAGATGCGTTACAAAAAAATATTGAATTGTAATAAAGTTAAAATCCTGTATGTTTTCTAAATCTTTGTGGGTGATTTAAAAATAAATCTCCCTAAACTTTTTTTGTCAGATGTATTTTAAAAACTTATCCATTTTATCAGCTATTTACCCTGTAAATTTCATCGAGCTATCCTACGACATCACAATAAAAATTTCATTCAAAGCATACGATATCGAAAATTCCAGTTGTAAAAGGGTGAATGAAACATTGATTAAAACTAACTAATAACGTCTTTTTTAGTAACCCTCGACGCAAAAAGAGGGGTGTTATAAGTTTACCGTGTGTGTCTGTCTGTGGCATCGTAGCTCCTAAACGGATTTTGATTTAGTTTTTTCTTTTGTTTGAAAGGTGACTTTATCGAGAGTGTTCTTAGCTATGATTCAAGAAAATCTGTTCAGCCGTTTGAAGATCATCAGCTCTTTTCTGGTTGTCGAAGGGATATGAGCAACTTCTACTGGTCTGATCGATTCGAAATTTATTATCCTGTGACTTCAATGATATAACAATAACATGGTAACCTTGACCTGATACTCAAGCATCATCTGAAACAGCATGATACCCAACTTACAGTAGAGGTATTATGTGCCTATTGATTCTTTAAGTTTATGATAAGTTGTAATGACCTCCTTCTTGTCACTAGTCATCAATATCATTGAAGTCACAGGATAGTAAATTTCGAAACGATCAGATCAGTAGAAGTTGCTCATATCCCTTCGACAACCAGAAAAGAGCTGATGATCTTCAAACGGCTGAACAGATTTTCTTGAATCATAGCTAAAAATACCCTCGGTAAAGTCACCTTTCAAACAAAAGAAAAAACTAAATCAAAATCCGTTTAGGAGCTACGATGCCACAGACAGACACACACGGTAAACTTATAACACCCCTCTTTTTGCGTCGAGGGTTACTAAAAAATACGTTATAAGTTAGTTTTAATCAATTTTTCATTCACTCTTTTACAACTGGAATTTTCGATATTGTATGCTTTGAATGAAATTTTAATTGTGATGTCGTAGAGATAGCTCGATGAAATTTACAGGATAAATAGCTGATAAAATGGATAAGTTTTTAAAATACATCTGACAAAAAAAGTTTAGGGAGATTTATTTTTAAATCACCCACAAAGATTTAGGTAACATGCAGGATTTTAACTTTATGACAATTCAATATTTTTTTGTAACGCATCTGTTACATCTATGGTTACAAATGTTTATGCATTCGATAGGGTCACTAATCAGCTAATTTAGAAAAAAAAATTACTCATGTATCTCAACTATTCACGTCACTATGATCAAAAATGTCGTTGTAGTCAGAGTTTGATTAAAAAACATGAAAAACATTCATAACTCGAAAACTACAAAAAATCGCGGAACATACATGGGGGTGATTTGGGTACCTCAAAGGATGTTCTACCTCTGGACTTCCGCTTGACACTACTTTCTGGGACACGCTGTATATGTAGAAGATAACTAGTGGCTAAGATAGTATCATTCAGACGCTCGTTAATTGTGGCTGACTTAGTAATTTAGAAGCCCATGTAGATTTTTAGAGGCGAATAATGCTATTAAAAAGAAGTCTGTTTAATTAGCACCCGTTACTAAACAGTACCTATCTTTTGTTTAAATTATTTGCAATATTGTCTAACCCCAACTTAAACTTTCACTAACAACAACACAAAACAAATGTGGGTCTGTGACACAATAATGAGTTTTTTGACACAGCCTTGCTCTCAAAAACATTTATCTCATTCATTGTTGTAGTCAAAATAATAACGAATCGAATTAACCACAATTATATCAACTTTATCTTGCGTTGGTCGTTAAAATATTTATTTAATTTAATTACAGTCGACATTTAAGAATGAAATTATCAGACAATGTTTGAAGTTGAACTCTTAAATATGACATGTTTATCTCCGCGTGTTTCATTGAAATAGCTCAAAATATGAGTAATCGCTATAATTAAATTGCTTTTTCATCAGTTCAGACCATGGTTGTTGCAGATACTCATTTTTATAACATCAGCGGATGCCGATTCTAATTATTTTTAAAAAAAAAAACACGGAAAAAGTACTGACCATTATGAATTTTAAATACAATCCAAAAGTTGCACAGTTTTCTTTGACGTTGAAATAAAAGATTACGTTTTAATAATTTTGTGACTTTTAATAATCGAAAGAATTGATCTTATACTAGTTTAGTAACACGTGCTATGGCACTGCCCCCTCTGCGGTCATATCACCACTCTAACTTTAGTATTAATAATCAGCATCGATAAATGCAGATGCTGATGTTCGCAACAACACTGGTTCAGACCATATCTATTATATCAATGCTATTTTCAATCGGGACTTCGACCACCCCTGTGACTCCCGACAGCCAGGATAATATACATCAATAGTCGCGTCCAAACCGAATCAAGTACTGACTCCCTCGGCACCCTCGTGATGTCACAAGGCTGATCAACCGAACTTGGGTAATTTACAAAAACGCGAACTAACGACCGTCGGTCTATCCCAAGGAACATTAAACTGTCTCGAACGAACGAAAGGTAAATGGGCATTTTGTTCGGACCTGTGACCCACCAGCAACCACTAACGAAACTAGTCGGAGTATGTTAAAGACCATGAATACTACCCAATGACATGAGTCGCATTCCTCAAAAGTATGGGAAAGTTTTTTTTAGCAAAACAAGAATTAATATTAAAAAAAAGGATTTTCGTATATCCATATCCTTCTAAATATATAAAATGCTTACAAAAATGCACAAAGATCATCCTAAAAAGGTACAAGAATGTTTAGGAGCTTTTCTATCTTGTTCCTCGCAGTTTTTTGAACCACAAACTTTTTCCCCTATACATTTGGATTAAAATAAATACATTCCGTGAAATGTTAACCCTGAACCTTCAAAACAAACCATATTTCATTAATGGACGCGTACTTTTGAGGTACCGGGTCAAAAATGCCCAATGACCTTTGTTTCTTCTAGTATAAAATCACATCAGTCTGAGAATTAAATATCACAACTTACAGACAGAAAAAAGATACACTCATGTATAATTTTATGAAAACAGATGATAAAATGTATTCATAGCAATGTTGAGGCAAATTATTTATTAGTCAATGTCCGTCTGGCTAAATAGGTAAATACTATATTTCCCATCAAGTGGTATTATGATGAATTTTTCCTATAACATTATTGGCCGCAATTTGCGGTTGCTACGACCGGTAGGTATAGTTTTCCAATAAATTCTACACACTCTAAAACAACTTCAGATCCCGTCTTCAGAAAACGCTACTGTAGTGTTAAAACATGTAATATACAATCCTATATCTTTTTTTTATTTTTATTTAGCGACAGGCTCGCGTTTGACCACTATCTCGACTGATGGTAAGCGATGATGTGGTCGACGGTGAAGCATGCTTGCCTAGAAGTAACCTATTCACTCTCGACTTAAAGACCCGAAGGTTGTAACTATCAGGAAACACAGACTCCGGCAGGGAATTCCACTCCTTAGCTGTGCGAACAATGAATGTGTTCGCAAAACGCTTTGTACGTATAGGTGGGACGTCCACCATGTACCGATGGCGCATTTCCGTACGTCTAGTAGTCCGATGATGGAAAGGGCCAGGCAGATTCAATCGGCCAATAGAATCTCTGCCTTGGTTTTCATATTAAAAGTTGAAAACACTCCTTTATTTCCTTGAACTGTTCTAACTTCTGTGTTCTGTGTTGAACGTAATTGAAGAAGTTCAGTTGCAGTTAGGTTTTGATCAAAACAAGGCTTTTCGTATTCTATTCGTAAACATTTATGGCCAAACTGTAGATAACTTTAGCTGTCGTGCAGTGGACGCGCAGTTCAAAGATTACAAGAATAATATTTAGCACCAAAACTTGAACTGCAGCGTCACTGCAACTTGATCGGCGCGCCATGAGTTTGAATTCCTAAGGCTAAGCGTAAGCTAGGATGCAGGTGACATAGCACAGCACAGTACAAATTTTGCAAGGCAGGGCAGGCGAGGCAGACATAGGCCACGAGCTCATGCTGCGACGCAGCCCGAAGACACATTCAAATTTTAACTAGTACAAAGAATAGACGTGTTCGAGTTGACGAACGTTTTTTTTTAATAGTCTGGATGATTAGTATCATACAAACAAGGTTCACAACGCACTAATTCAATTAAATGTTCTGCCATTGCAATAAAATTCGAATTAACGGTAAAAAACACGTGTCGACATGCACGTGTCGCGCAGAAATCTGTGCCGCCACTACAACGAGGCGCAGAGCAGGACAGACGTATGTCTGCATTGCACGCGCCTGCGCCGCAGCGTAGCGCAGCTCTTAGTACGTTCAAATCAAATTGCTTCTATTAAAACAGCTTTCCTGTTTTAATATAAGACCAACTCGGTTCTGAACCGTCCCTTGGTTCAACAAAACTGAAAAGCCTCTTTTCTTTTAAATCCATTGAAGTTACTGCTACAGTGCAAAAATCTCAACATACCACTATGGTTGCACCCACGGAGGGGATCGGCGAAGGCGGCTCAGGCGCATGACCCTGCGCCATCGATACCGCCAGCGTACCCAGGAACACTCCCGCCGCTAAGCAGACCGTCCGTTTCTTCAGCATCTTGACTCTGTGGATGTTATTAATGTTTTATTAGTTTTTGTTAAATTAAGTACAGGTAACAAAGGCGTTAAGACAGTAGCAAGGCATACTGTACAGTCATCGACATGCCTGAATCTGTAGATTCTGGCGCTTATCGGTATCAATATGTGTAGGCGAGTACGTGGTAGACGGTTTCGTGCGATAAAATTTGCTGTACACCAAACAATACTTATTTCGGGTTTCTCAAAAGCTAATCAACGCAAAAATTAACTAATCAGCTGTCAAATCTTATGTGTTGTGTGATTGGTTGATAGTACTTTGGTTAATCAATCACATCAGTTGATATTAGATTTAATTGATTAGCTTTCAGGAACTGGATCTGCAGGTTAAATAAATATACCACTGACTGAAAATTTTGACAAATGAAGATGTTTTTAACTTTCTTACTCGGGCAATTATAATATGCATGCACCCAATTTTTTGGGCAAAATGTAAAACAGAGATGGTTTTTTCTGATTTACTTAATTCGCAGCTTTTGCTAATTCATTTATCATTTTTGGACAGTTAAAAATAAGTTACAACAAACTTTCATACCCAAACAATTTTAATGAAGGTTCATCAATTTAACACTCAAAAAAATAAGAGCTAAATCTTAAGCACATATCCCAAATTCTCAATTCAGAAACCGGAGGTTAGCCTCTCTGAAGTGAGAAACAGAAGGCTGAAAGGTTGGTTTCAAAGAGGCAAAGTTATTTTACGCGTACCAAATAAGTTTGCCCCTCTGAAGTGAAGAACAGGGGGACTAATAACGCCGCGTTTGGTGAAACATATTTCGTTTCATATTCGAAATTATAACTGCAAGTGAGCTGCACATCCAGTTGGCAATTGTCACAGAGTAACACTTTTTTTTTCGTCCTGTTTTCTCCCACTGCTGGGCAAAGTTCTCCCTCATAGCCTTCCACTCATCTCTATGCATTGCTTTCTCTGGCCAATCTCCCATAAACGACTCTAAGTCATCACGCCAGCGTTTCCTAGGCCTCCCTAGGCGACGACGCTCGTCTTCCGGCACCCACTGCGTGACGACTCTGGGCCATCTGTCGTTATGCATTCTGCATACATGGCCCGCCCAATCCCACTTCAGTCTTGCAGACTTATATGGCCCACATCGGCGATTCCTGTTTTGGAGCGGATCGTGGTATTACGTATTCGGTCACTGAGTAACACTGATTACATCTAAATTGCCTTCAAGCTGCATTTGGCAGTTGCATAGTTTACAGTTGCGACTGGATGTGCAGTTTATTGCAGTTAAGATTACGAATATGAAACAAAATATGTTTCAGTAAGCGCGGCGTTATTAGCCCTCCAAAACGCTGAAAGCCTGGATTCAGAGCGACAAAGTTATTTTGCGCGTACTGTATTTGGAAATTCAAGCTCTTTAACGCCACTGCAATGTGTAGCATACAGTACCTATTTATCAAATTGAGATGCCATGTGGAAATGTATGTAAAAAATGCAAGGGAATGCATTTTTTTATAGCATAGTATGTTCTAATCACTGATAACACCATGCATTGCAAGGTTGATAATATAATTCTGTTTATTCACTTAAAATACATGTAAAATTACATTTTTGAATATTTCTTTAGAAAAAAAAACCTTTAAATGTATAGTAGTAGCCCACCGGCATCGGGAACAGGGTCCAAGCTACCGGTAGTCAGAGCCTCAGTGAGAGGAACTTCCTATCAATACGCGCAGTGTCGAGAAGTCCCGCTTTCTATATCAAGCCCTTGATCCAGCTGCCCAATGAGAGCCTCTTTAGATGTTAGTCGAGGCTCTTGTCGAGTATAATTTATTATTACCAGAGCAGACAGATTAATAACAATTACATAACATGCCATAAAGATCTTGAGTTAGAACAATGGATAATCCAGTTATTAAGGTGTATTTTTTCCAACAATTACGAACTAATTGCAATGTCTTTATTAGTGTTGTGTTTTTCCCAGCAAAGAATAGACTGCTCACTCTTCAACTGTGGATGTTCGTAAGAGGTGACTCATAGATATCCTGCCTGGCGGGATACTGGCATTGCCCAGTAAATGGGTTGCGGAGGTCTAGTGGCAGTTGCTCTTTGTAAAATATTCACCCGCGTCTGATTAGACGGGAAGCAGACCTAAACAAAGCTGGGAAAAGGCTAGGATGAAGAACTATATAGCCTGGCCTGAACTAATTGGAAAAAAGGTAAACAGTAGGTATTTTTGTGGTTTTTTTTTTTAATGGCCCGTGTTTTAAAGAAAAATACTACAACTTTGGAAAACTTACATAATAATACGATATCTTAGATATACAAGGTGTAACTTAAATAACGCACATTCTCTTAAGGGGTCACTGTACTCATCATTATGAACAACTTTTACTATGGGATCAAACATGAAATCGCGAAAAAAAATCTGCTGTTGCCTACATTCATGTTCGCATAACTCGTCAAAATGTAGGGAACAGCAGATTTGTCGTATTTGGTCCCATAGTAAAAGTTGTTCATAACGATGAATACAGTGACTCCTTATGAGGTTGTGCGTTATTTAAGTTACACCTTGTATAAGGAAATAAGTTAGACTTGATTTAAACAATAGTTCAATTTTTTATTACAGTTTAAGAAAATACATTTATTTAGCACAGACTGGAAGGCACACAAATAATTATAAAATAAAGCAAAAAATATTTTTAACCTTTTTCATATTGGTTCAGACTAGGGTTTTCGCGTTCCCAGGAATTTACGAAAACGCATAATTGCTCAAAACACAAGTTTAACTTTGCAATACATGAGAAAAACAATACTTTTACAAAAACATGAAAATCCCCTCATTTGCTGTGCATAAACCATTAATGTCATTTACAGATATCAGCAATGTTAATGTAGGGTGGATAACATAAATAAAATATATATGTAGTTACGTTTTATTGTTAAGCAACCAACCTTGAAGTAAACCAGTAGGTAAGTATTAATTCTTTAACTAGATACCTACCATTTTATTTTTTATTTAATATCATAAGTACCAGCGGCTATGCTTACTTTCAAATAAAGGGGCGACATTGATAGTTACGAAAACTATTGCATTTGGTCATATATCTGTGTGAAAATGGAACTTATGCATTTTAATTACATTGTATAGGCAACATTGACAGTTTTATTATTTTACCATTCGGTAGAGGTATATGCAAAGTTAGATGGTGAAGATAATTTTAAAATATACTAAATTACACCCCTGACTATGTACAACATTAGAGTCCTAATTGGGGCTACTTTGAAACTGAACAATAAAATAGGGATCATCAAAGTGAAAGCCTATGGATACGGTCCAACTTTGATAAGGAACATTTCTCCTTTTTTTCTCGAAAACTATGCTTTGTGTATTTTTTATTTAGTCTATGTGATTTCATATCATGTATCAGGTAAAAAAATAAACTTTAAAAAAAAGTAAAAACCGACTTCAAAGAAAAACTAAAAGGAGTAAAATAATTACCGTAATATAAAATTAACAGTTTCAGAAGTCGGTGGCTTCTATTTGTTTCAGTGTAGAGTTGCACCGACTTCTGAAACTGTTAATTTTATATTGCGGTAATTATTTTACTCTTTTTGGCTTTGAAGTAGTTGGGTATAAAAAGCCCTTTCGAATGATACCTTACACGATATAATGAAAACATTCCAAAGGGGGGGGGCACCCCCTCCTCTTTTCCAGTAGTCAGTTCCCAATAACAAATATAAACAAAGCAATATTAGTAATTTGAGAATTTTGCTTTGATCCAATGAGGAGTTCCGTTCCATATCTCTGAAGATCAAGGTCTAATCATAACAATATTTATATGGGACCAATCGGGAAGTATACCCTTTCGAACAAAAAAATAATTGTTCAAATCGGTTAATAAATGACGGAGATATGAGGAAACAAACATAAAAAAAAATACAACCAAATTGAGAACCAACTCCTTTTTGAAGTCGGTTAAAAAGCTAAAATAAATAAGATACAAACGGATGAAGCTCAAAAACATAACCCCGGTTTATGGTATACTTACGAAGAAATTCAATTTGATGACTAACAAAATGTGGTTTTAAATTCAAAGTAAGTAAATTTCAAACTAATTTACTTTTTATAAGAATTCTAGACATGGATAAGGAAATGAAAAAGTTAATTTGAAAACAGGTTTTAGTTAATACCTAAACAAATTTAACCGGTTTTGTATAATCGTTGTATTTTCAAGGACCTCTCAAAGACAAGGTATCATCATTGAATTGTTTAATGTACTAAAGCCATCTGTTACAAGTAAAACAGGGGCCCAATTCTCCTAAAACAAAGTGTTGCCAAACACAATCGAACCACAACCGTCAGTCAGTTTTTGTTTTCGAAAACTTTCAAAATGATTGATTTTGTTTTTTGTGTCAAACATTTCGACAGTTTTTGAAATTGAGAACTGTCTGAATGAACGGTTCGACCTTGGTTCGGTTGTGATTTATCACGATTTATTTTAGGAGAATTGGGCCCCTGGTGTTAACACATTCACTGTGGGAAAACACAAATGTATGTTTGTGCCATGTTATGCTTAGTTGGCGGGAGCTCACACCGTGTGTTTGTATACTTTTCTTATGAAAATGCACATCCATAAACAGCATGTGTGCAAAGCTGCGATACTGGCTGGTAAAAAAAATTATGTGCAGCAGTCAAAGTGTTAAGTTTCCAGTCTAACAGAGCATTAATGATTACTAAAATTTTAATCAAAACATATTTTCTTTTGTCCTCCTTGTTTCTTAGTTACAATTTCATTTACAATAGAATTTTTTGTAGAATTCTAACTAATGACACACTATTTAAGAGTGGACACATGTAAACGGCTCTTTAACCACTAACAGTAATTAAAAATTGATTCATTCACAATCTTAGTTATCAATTAGTTCCAATTAACGTTAATGAGGAACAAGCTGTAAAAATAAAACATAATTAAAGAATAATAATGGCCTTGTTATAAGCGTTAATGGCTTGTACAGGTGTCTGTGAATAAATAATAACAATTTCAGTGTTACATGTTGTTAATGAAGACTTTTTAATTTATCTTCAGATACCTATGGAGTTTTTAAGTACTGTATTAAAAATCATTTAGGATGGCTCTATGTCCCTCAGTGGATTATAATAAGGAGATAATATACTCACTAATGAACACTATTCACATAAATCACCAAGCACTAAATACCTACTGAGCATGTATAACATTTAATGTTCTTAACGGCCACACTTAACGACTGTATGGAGAAGCATGACAATTTGTTATCGTGTACCTAAATAATAACCTATTAATCGATTTGAATTCTTCCACACATTATTAGAATTTGTGTAACACGCTTTGAAACGTCACCCTGAACGTTCAACGTGAATGTCAGTCGGACAAAAGTGTACTTACATTTACTAAACGCAGTTGTTTCGCAATAATGATGATAAAAATAACGAGCGGTTATCTTTATTTCATAGCGATGCCAATTAATAATATTTCAATACACGTTTTCTATATTAACATTCCACATTTTCGAAAAGCAAAATTGAAGTTGAAAGTTGAGTTAGTATCACTTGACATTTGACATTGACATTACATTCCCACCACCTGACGCCTGCCTGACAAACAATGCAATGTTGTCATGTACTTTCACTCAGTTCAGAAACTTTCTTTTATTTATTTATATAATGTCGAACAATTATTTCTAGTACAAAGTTTCAGAACTTATTAGAAGCGATAGACGTTCTAACTTCTTACATACCTAATATATTCATTCGTTATCCTACGATACACTACTGTTTTATCAACAATCTGAAGCCAATCTGTGTTCGCTACTGAATGAAAATTGCTCAGAGCAATAATTGCTCGCAGCAATAGTTGCTCTGAGGAAAATTAAAATCGAATTGCAAAGCTCAACATTTTTTAACAAAACTGTGTAATATCCTACTTGTTTCGTTTCAGAACGAAACTATTTGCGTTTAATTACTCCATGGAATATGAATATTACTTTTTGAAAAACAAACAACGAAACGAAACGCAGCAAAATATGTCAGCCTGCCAGTGTCAGATAAACAGAAGTCACTTCACTTAGTTCACTTGAATTTTGAGGTTATGACAAACAGGCGTCAATCTATTCATAACAAAGACCAATAATAATCAAAATGCCTCTTGATTATAGAAGATTTAATGGACCAGAAGACAGTATATCATACAAACGTTACACAAAGGACTATTTGAAGACTTACGACGAACTTTATAAGGAGTTACAGGATGAAAAAGGAGTTCGAAAAGACGGGCGCGCGTTGTCCGAGGCGCGTAGCATGTGTATGTTTTGTATGTACTGTTTTGATTGTAATAACATTTTGGTTACAAGAATTGTGGAATTAACTGATATGTTGTATTTTAGACGCTAGAACGGACATGGTTTCGCAGGCAAAGGGATCTGCGTACGTTGAGCTGAAGAAAACAAAAGTTGTTTGTTCGGTCTTTGATCCGCGGGAAATCCCGCACCAGAATGAATTCAGGTAATCAATATTTTAAACTACTGCTATAATGACCTTACATCAGATCTTTGCACAGAAATAAAACATTAAACTGTTTATTAAATAAAGTTTTAGAACTTTTAACAAAACTGTAAAAAGTTTTTTTTTTCATGTTGTTATTGTTTCGTTTGTATTACAAATCAATGACCCAATAACAATAGCAATAATTTCAGTGTTGAAGCCAAAGTATTCTATATTCTTACCGACATTTCTAAAATTATATTTTCAGTCAACTTGGTCAAATATTCTGCGAAGTAAAATTCGCGCCATTTTCGTGTCCGCGCAAACGGCGGCCGCATGCACCTGATGCTGAGGAGAAGGCTCTGTCTGTTGCACTGAGGAAAGCTTTGGAGCCTACTGTTTGCAGACATATGTTCCCTAACTATCAGGTAAGGAATATTATGTCTTCTGGCTTCTTCTGGAAACATCTATGTTAATGTGGGTATTCATGCACTAAGACCCATATTAATAGACAGCTCTCATTTGAGAGGTTTTCCAACAGTAGATACCGTATAGTAGAATTCCATAAATATGAGAACTTTTTTTAAATACATTTCATATCATTTTAAAACTACACTATTGATGGTCATTAAAGGTGATGCCATCAATGCCTGTACAGATGTTGATTAACCGGTTGCGTACCGCCCGTCGTCCCAGGAAGACACTTAATTGTCTTATCTATTGTGTCTATAATTACCGTGCTTGAGGTTTTAAATCAACCTAATAAAACCTGATGTTAATGATCAATCATTGTCATTTTCAACATAAGAATTTTGAATACAAATGTATAGATTATTATTGTTTGTGTTAAATTTAGTTAAGTATTGTTATTCTATGTATGAATAACACTAGAGATTAGCTGTTGTGGTGAGTCAAGCCTTTAGCTCTGGAGGAGGGTCAAGGCTGACAATCTTGGCCACACATCTCCTTTAATTATCTTTTTTTTTAATGAGGCTACTCTCATGGTCATTTTATCAGCTCAAGGGGTGGTCATGTGCCATGTGACCAAGAGTAATTTGCATGCATCTTGCATATAAGTTGCTAATGGTGTAATGACTTGCAGAGCAAAGTTGGACAACCATTATTGTTATGATGTCTCATAATCATAATCGTCATATTTGATAGCCATGGATGTGTGCAGTTAATAAAAGTACTCAAATTTGTAAATTAGTATTATTAATGATTAGGTGAAAATTCTCTGAACAGTATACCACTACACAGCTACATATCAAGTGATACATTTCCAGTATAAGCTGACCTCTCATTGTATCAAAATATCAATGCGAGATCAGCTCTCACTGGAAAAGTATAGCTTGATATTTAGCCCTACATACTTAGAGCTATTTAAAACTATATCTGTCACTGTTTTCTTATTATAATGCTTGTTTTCCTTTTATTTCCAGGTTGATGTCTTCATATACATTCTAGAACACGACGGAGCATGTCTGTCAGCGGCAATCAATGCCGCTGGCCTCGCATTAGCCGATGCAGCAGTCCCAATGTATGACGTCATAACATCCTGTTCCGTTGCCATCGTAGGGGACAGGATGTATGTAGACCCAACAGAAGCTGAGGAAAACTTAGCATTAATAAGCCCAGAGACTAGTACAAATCATGGAATACTAACATTAACGATGCTGTCTGAATTAAAACAAATATCAGACTTTACGCAAATAGGATCCATGGACATTGAATGTGTTACGAAAGCTATGGACCTTTTAGAAAAAGAATGTGAAAGGCTTGTACCTCTCGTGCAGAAAGTACTTGTTGCAAACGTACTACAGTGTTTCGAACAACGGAAGAGGTTGGAGGCAGAAGCGAACGAAAGGGAGCAGGCTTTAAACGCCAAGATGGAGGAGTGGAAAAAATTATTAAATGCTGGATGAGATTTAATGTCAGTGTTTTATTTATTTACCCTAACATTGCAGATAGCGGCTCAGTATGTTATCAGGCTGCTAAAAGATTGAGTGTTACAGCATATTCTATTCAATGAATACATGCTGGAAAAACAAGTATGTTAACATTAGGTACTTATTAAAAAATCTACTGGGCACTTATTCTGAGAGCCTGTGCTCAGTAGTGGGATGGTAATGGGCTATGTTATCTTACTAAAAAATCTTAGCTACATATGGAACATCCTTATATTATTATTTCACAATAACAATTATTGATTGAACAAACATGAAGTGAATGTCAAACATAGTTTAAATAATTCTAGAATCATGATAGCTTTTTATCACCTTCACTTACAAGGCTTTGGTACACACATTATTTATCCTATCCAACTAATATTAAAAATGGGAAAGTTTGGATGTTTGAAAGTCTTAATCAATCACACCTTCACAAATTTAGATGAAATTTGGTACACAGGTAGGCCATGACCTGGATTAGGACAGGATACTTTTTAACCAGCTACATGAGGTAATACTCCTAGAATGCAAGTGGAACCGCGGGCAACAGCTACTTTCCTATATTTATTTATAACAGACTTCAAAAAGGAGGTAAGTACTCAATTTGGTTGTATTTTTTAGTTATATAATAACATGAATATTTGGTAAAGCTCAACTAGGAGTAACTTGAAATGGATAATAAAGGTACTAGAATAGGAAACAAGAGAATAAAAACGAATATGTATGTAGTCCTTTTGAAAATTAATATTTACTGAGACAAAAAATTGGAATGCCACTCCATACACATTGACATAGTAATTAAGAGATGTTACAAAACTTAAGCTAACTAAAATACACAAATAACTCTAATCTTCAGGCTTTTCTGGAGGAGGACCGCAAGGCTGCAGCATTCTTTCCATTAAATTGAATTTCACTCTTGCCTTAGACTCGTTTTCAACGATAGCAAAATAACTCAAGAGATCAGGGTGCCCCATGTAACTGCAGCACGAATCACGGTGTTGGTTGGTTAACCATTCATATTTCGTTGTGTCCGCGTGTCCTGTGCCAATGTATTTGCTCTGGAGATGCTCCAATTGACTGTGAATGTTGTATCTCTCACCCATTATGCTGAAATTAAAGATTCGAGGTTAGGTTTCATCTTTCTAATGTTTATGAAATACTTTGGTGTAATTCTATAGTGTTATATTGATTTACCTGACGGCTAACGACTTTAATTAATAAGTGTGCAAAGGGTTCAGAAATTGCCAAAAAATGACAATACACAACACAGTGTCAAATAAACAAGAGTGACTGACACTGACACTACTGACAGACAAGTCTGACAACATGATAACATTCATTAAAGACCATTTACACGAGGCCAATTGACGAGCCATTCCAATAAGCTAAGCCATTATTGGAGCGTTGTGTAAATAGAGACAATCTAATCCCGTATAATCCATTGAATTAGAACGATTTCTAATTTTTCGGTAATGGCTTGGCTTGGTGGAACGGTTGGTCAATTGGCTTCGTGTAAATAGTCCATTACAGACAAGAAGACAACAGAACGGCACAGTGACAACTGGTTTTAAAATGTCTTACACTCTAAGGCAAAGAACAATGACAAACAGCCAACGAATATTATAACAAAATGAATGACAAAAGAAATGAATAACTTAGATTGCAAAAGATTTCATTAACAACCCAAAATTCATCACTGGTATTTTTTACAAACAGAATAGTTAGCCTCCTTGTTCGATATATTTTTGTACTATAGCAACAAAAAAATTAAAACCAGTTGACAGGCGCCATTTTCAAATTTGTTTAATCGATCATTCTGCATTTAGAAGACAAGATTTTGCTTTAGAAATATGTACTAATTACGCGACAAAACCATGAATAACTTACCGAAATTAGCCGAATTAAAAGAAAACGAAGAAAAAATGCGCAAACAAGCGAAAAAAATTCTACGACAAAAAAACTCTGAAATGTTGAAAAAGCAAACGCATTTATTTATGCACGAGAAAGGAATAACTAAGATAGTAAGTTTGAATTATTTATCTATAATAATCATTGACGGCTTCCTCCTAGTTGTGCCAGACGGCAATAGATCTTTCCTGCATCCAGATTGCCAGCCAATCTGCCGTCTGATCGATCAACTCTCCCGACTTATTCCGACAAAGGTTCCGCTTCCTCCACGCCTAGCCCGCGCGCATAACCGACGCGGAGTATGAGGGGAGGGGCTCTCCCTCTGCGCGAATTCAATGTCGAGCAATGTCGGCGCGTTACCCCTATCGTAAGTACTTCGGGGTTGACATTGACGTGATAAACCACCCCCCATTGACTGCGTCACCCACGTGCTGTGTTTTGAACACCCGCTATCGGCGTCCCTTAGAATTTCTGTGATCTTCTATAATATTTGAATGCGTATAATAGACCAACCTCATTATTCTTACGCTGATTTCTTTTGTATGATATTAGGTAATTAATTGCTTGGCGGATATTTGACTTCACATTATTACTATACAATGAGTACTTCGTTGGTCTAGTGGTCGCAAGCGCGACTGCTGAGCGTGGCGTCCTGAGTTGGATCCCCAAGTTGGGCAAGTGTTATTGGCGTTTTTCCGTGTGAGATTTCTCAGTAGCAGACCGGAGTCTAGATTTGTGCCCGGTTGGTGGCAATAGGCGCGCCCCTTATTACATGGGTCATAAACATAACGGCGAAATGAGGATGTAGATTGCTACTCCACTTAAGACCGATACTGTACAACTCTGCCCAATCCTTAGAACAATACAGGCGTGATGTTATGTTATACAATGATCTCTTTTTACGTAAAAACCATGTACCTACAGACGCGCCAGCACATCAAATTACCCGAAACTGTCAAATTTTCCCAATCAACCTTGAACCTTAATGCTTTTGCGATAAAGATGAAAATCTATTAACAGATTGTAGTAGCTTTATGTGCTGTACTTCTGTACTTCTTATAAATTTTATTAACGTTTCCAGCCGGTCCCTAAGAATACGCACCACGTACTATACGCCTACTACCACAACAACCAGATATCAAAGATAGAAAACTTAGAACATCTGTACAACTTAACTCATCTACACTTGCAATGGAATAAAATAACCAAATTGGAGGGTCTGGACTCGTTGTACTGTTTAAAAAAGCTTTATCTTGGCAACAATAGGATCAGCGTTGTAGAAAACTTAGTTGGACTCAAGTATTTGGAGGAGTTGCATATAGAAAAGCAGAATGTGGACTGTCCTGATGCCTTGTGCTTTGACCCGAGGACTCTTATTTTTATGGGTGTAAGTATGAATTTAAAGAGCGATTTATCTTGCAGTCCTAACGAGAGGGTTCGTGTTTGCAGTTAAATGATATCTGTATACATAATTTTAGATAGATCCGTACCTCAGATGCAGTGGTGGTGCAGCATGGGTTGCAACCCGGGGCGGTTTATTATTGAGCTCCCCCTAAAATAAAACAACAAATAGGTACTACACGTGCTTACGCGACCCTCTTGCCGCGCGTGCTCGTGGCAGAGCAAATATTTTTTCTATGCTGCGCTGCGGACGATTTCTTAATTTCCTTAGTCAAAGTGCGTAACAGTGGCTCTCCGCGGGCGCAAACTGTTAACCCTTGTAGCTTGGCACACAGGGCGGAACGCCCCCTTTACGCCACCACTACTCAGATGTGTGCGAACATCTTAGACACTTTTTTATGGCATTTTCAAAAAAATAGAAAGGCTGATACATTTTTGGCCAAAAACCAAAGAAATCTTAGCCTAATAAGGCACAATTTATATATCTATGTATGCTTATAACCAGCAGCTCAAAAATTAAGAACGAAAATAATTGTAAACTCGTTTCATTCTTGGTTAACCAGGCTTCGCTCAGAATACTAAATGTATCGGAGAACAAACTAACAGACATGGCTTGGGCGAAGCCCCTGAGACGATTGGAGGTGCTAATAGCCAAGAAGAATATGCTGTACGATTACCATGTAAGTCGTTTACTGTCAGTAGAGATCAATGCCGCCGATTCTGATGTGCACAAATTAAACTTAAATTAGGCTATTGCTCTGATCAAATCAAAAGAGACGGTCGTAAATAAGAGCTGTCAAATGTTGAACTAAAAGGACATTGCCAAGATTTGGACCAAGTGCTGCCTAAGAGTGTGAGCTGAGATATTTTTTCTAATAATAACTGATTGATACCTAATAATTATGTACTACAACATCAAAAATACAATTATTACAATTATAATTGAACGCACAATAACTGTTTAATAGTTGATTAGTACATTTGTTGCTATTAAGTTCATGTTTTCCAATAAAAATATTCAAAACAAAATACTGATTTTCTTTGGACTCCTGGGATAGATTTTTATGCGCTTTGGATTACAGATTAGTGATGATCTGAGGAACAAAATGCATTATGTGAGCATTCTAGGCAGCACTTGGTCCAACTTCCATACAAAAGTAGGCAATGTCCTTTCCATAGGTACAAAATTTAGATGACACGTCAGAACGTATCGACTAACTACTTGTTTTCTTACAAATTTGAGTAGTCCGAATACGCGCAAAACTGCACGAATGATCTTGATCCTGCAACTAATATGGGAGCTCGCACACTGGATATACGCACGATTAACTCGTGCCCAGTGTGCTAGCTCCCATAGTGTTTGGAGGATGGGGATCATTCGTGCAGTTTCGTACGTATTCGCACTACTTGAATTCGTACGAAAACGCGTCCAAAGTGCAGCGAGCCTTAGTTTTAAGGCTTAAACATGGAGATATTCAACGCGTTTACTAATTTGACATTTCTAACTTAGTTCTTATCTATCACCGTCCTTTTGTCGCGCTGTCTCTTAATACAGGATAGCAATAGTCTAATTTTTGTTTAGTTGGTGAACAAGAGAATCGGCACCGATGTAAAAAACCGGCCAAGTGCGAGTCGGACTCGCGCACGAAGGATTCCGTACCATTATCTATGAAAACGGCAAAAAATCACGTTTGTTGTATGGGAGCCCCCTTAAATAGTTATTTTATTCTGTTTTTTAGTATTTTTTGGTATAGCGGCAACAGAAATACATCATCAGTCTGTGAAAATTTCAACTGTCTAACTATCACGGTTCATGAGATACAGCCTGGTGACAGACGGACAAACAGACGGACAGCGGAGCCTTAGTAATAGGGTCCCGTTTTACCCTTTGGGTACGGAACCCTAAAAATAAAGCCTATGAATACAATATCTGGTATCTACTACCTAAGATGATATTATTATGCACTTTAGGCCGTTGCAGACGACCTGTGCACACATATGGGCTTAGTGGACATCAACTTTTTAGGCAACCCCATGACTAGAAAGCATCGGTATAAGGAGACCATCATCGCAAGATGTTCCCAACTACGTATGTATTGTTTTACTATAACAACTTGATCACGAGTCTGTTCGGAATGAAGACTGTCGTGGCGTCAAAAGTAGCGGCTCAGTCGCAGAACGTCCACTTTGCAAAATGTCTACCGGTCGCAAAATGTCCCTTTCGCAAAATATCCCTTTTGAATCCCACTCGCACTTAACCGTTTTTTTTTATTAATACCAGGGAGTGGAGGTTCATTGGATAAAAGGGACATTTTGCGAAAGAGACATTTTGAGATAGGGACATTTTGCGACCGGTAGACATTTTGCGAAGTGGACGTTCTGCGAATTATCCAAAGTAGCTAACATTAAGATAGAGAGGAACTAGCATTTACTGAGTTACATAAGTTTACTACGAACACGTTATCGTGTCAAACCTTGTTGTATAATCACTGGTTTACTTCTTCTGCCTGCTCTAATCCCAAGTTACTTGGGGTCGGCGAAAAATGTTTTCTTCTTTCATTCTTCCCTATTATCTGTCCCGCTATCATTTACTCCCCTTTCATTCATATCATCTCTCACACAATCCATCCATCTTTTCTTTGGTCTTCCTCTTTCCCTCCAACCATCAACATTATTCATCACTTTTTTAGTCACAAGCTTTTCGTTCCTCCTCATCACAAATAACTAGTTTACTATAGTCGTATTAACTATTACCGTTTTTGTGTTGCTAACAATACATAAACGGTAATTAAACACTGCGGCACCTTCATATCCACAACGGTTCTCTTTCCGAACAGACTCTACCCTCATTCTGAATGTGGGTATATGCAGCTTAGTGCAACAGATCTATGAGTCTTTAACTATATTAAAATAAAAAGAGGCAGATAAGGGATAAAAGAGGAAGCACCAAAAATCCATCTTCTGCAAATACTAACGACACCTGTGAGTTTTGCACCTTGTCTGTCGCTGAGGCAAATCTACAACCAAATCTCGGATTTTGGTGACTGCGGGATATTTAACCGCCTCGTCGATCTTATAAGCTGGCAAGCGCAGCTTGATTTCGTTGACGAAGTTATTATTATAGTTCGACAAGTAGAAGCTAGTAACTTTCCCCACTGCACAACCCAGCCCCGTTGACATCAAGAGTACCGCCTCCCTCCAACGTCTGTCGGCCCGTAGGACGGTCGCGCACGAACTTGTCAGACTATAGCAGCTCAGATCGGACAGCTAACCAATAAAATAAAGAGAAAAAGAAGTGCAGGTGCACCACTAACCTAAGACTGGGTCTGGTAGTAACAAAAATTGGCTTAATGTCGTACCTAATTCTAAATATTGCGTAAAACATTCACAGGCGTCCTGGATACTATAGTCATCCACAACACATCAAAAACCTTCATGAAGAACTTTGACAAGGTAGTTCGTTTGCGTCAATTACATGAAAAGAACAAAATCGAGACGACACGGAGTGGGGTCGACGAGTTCTTCGAACTCAATATGCTGGCCGGACCGAGGGCTCAGAGCGCCTTCTCTATTTCTGAATTCTCTAACCAAAAACCAAAAAGTAAGTACGTTCTTCCTTGTCGTCCCTAGTCTTGAACAGGACGAGCGGAACTTGTAAGAAGCGTTTCTGCGTAACAATCCGAGGTGAGTGTAGTCCGGAGTTTCTAAAGATCATTTTTGACTTGCATTGTCTCTCTTTCTGGGAGGGACAGCGACCGATCTCTACCAGTGGACTGTGATTGGCTCAAAAGATACGACTCCAGCCTCCTGGTTCAGAACGATTCGATTAGTCAGTGTCGAACGATTCGGTAATCTACCTACCGCTTATTTCCCTTGTTACGAGAATCGTAGATGGAACGAGATAATAAACCGAACCTGTCGACAACTGCTTATCGAAAAGGTTCTGAATCAGGGAGCAGCAGGCGTAGCATGAACAAGGGTTATGTGGACTGAATAAACAAAATGACATATTGCCATTGTTCATGTCATTTTGTCTACTCTTCCGTGGATAAAACCTTTGCCTACGGTGGTCACGCTACGCCTGCTGGGGTTCTTAGGTAGGCACTTGGAACCTTATGATTTCTGTCCCAGAGACACAACTTGTATACACATGCCTGACCGAGATCTGTAGAACGAGAGGTCATGTGTCACGTGAATGAGGTCACGTGGAGTGTGAGATCAGGGGGCTTACCATGACCTCTTACGAAAACGTTCAAATGCCAGCCAGTCAACAAAAAAGCAGGCCTGCTTCTGAATCGCTAAAAATCGTACCATGTCTGTACTAAAAGGTGAACGGCTATTGAAGCAAGTTGAACGGTAATTAATGCTTGTTCATGGTACGAAAAAAAAGGTGAACGGATTTCGTAAACGTCAACGTAGCAGGCCTGCTCTAACGATGTCATAGTTCAAAAAAGCAGGGCAGTTCAACTTCCAGGCAACTTCTGCCCTGCTTTAAGAGGTCATAGTAAGCCCTCAGCTCGTACTGGAAATGTACAGCTTGATGTGTAGCCGTGTGTACCTATCACAAGGCTTAATAATTTAAAGGTAGACAATCAGCATTAGTAAGATAACTGTGCGTATTAAATAAAGATCATGGACAAATAGCTGGTACTGACATCGATATCAAGTCCAAGGCAGTTTTATTAATCAAGGTTATACTCATTAATTCGTAGTCATCAATGAATTTGCATTGGATGTGTTAGCTTGTCTCTGGTAATACCATATTAGATTGTCTCTGGTAACTGTCATATTACTTACATTCACTCAATCGATCATTCATTCGTTCATGATTAAAAACTTATTAACATAATGGTAGTCATTCGGCAGTCTTGTCAGAGACGTCGAGGTGTGAGGATCAAGTGATAGTTACTGTGTAATTTTGGATTAAATGGTAACACTTCAGATACAAGTGTAAGTACAGATTAAATCATTATGTATTGAATAATTGGAAATAATTGGAATTGTACCGAGTATATTTGTGGTTTATGTTGAAGGAAGTAATAAATATCTATGTTTATACTGAAATGTCTGGTTTTATAATATGAATCCTTTATTCTGAACCGGTGGCCAACAGATGTGTGTAAGTCCAATTGTTAAGTTTGGTTCCACAATGACATAGGTACCTTATTATTGTCGCTTTTTTGGCACAATAATGTTTCCGTACTTAAACCCATGCAGTAGTACCTACAGTCGGCGAGGCCCAAGCTGAGCTTTGCATTTGTGTGAGTGCACATAGAATCGATTGCCAAAACGCAGTTTATACCGGTTTAATTTAAACCAAGCAAAGGACGCGTCTGCATTCATTCTCACACAAATGCAAAGCTCAGCTTAGGCCTCGCGGACTGTACCTATATTCATTTGCTTAGATCCTTACATTCGTATTCACAAACATTACCATGGTCCATGAGTCCTCATAGTGTACTCGAACGCTCTGCTTTGAATAGGTACGCCTACCTATGTTCTTGGTTGTATTTAGGGTTCTTCAAATTAGATGCTTAGGAAAGCACGGCAGTAGTACCTCGATCGCAAGACCGAGGCGCTGCGACTGCGTTGCTAGAAATTGTATGAAAGTTTGTAGTGGCGCCACAGACGCGCGACATCGGCATCAGTGCAGCGCTACAAGCGGCAAGCGTATAATTTGAATACACCGTTATTTTCGCAATATAAAAGCAACAAATCATAGAACCTTAAGCCGATATTACATTTTCGAATGTATCGTCGCGAAAGTGATTATCCTCGCAACGCTACTTTCGTTATTTTGAAACATGTTTCAAAAAGTTTTCGTGTGGCTAACAAAAGTTATTTTTGCGCTCTAGTTTGGACAAGTAACCGCGTCACACAATGTGACGGTTAAATTTTCGAAAGTATAGTCACGAAACTATATTCGAGATAAAATTAGCGTCCCGAAAACAGTGCTGCAGTCGCGAAAGTACAAAAAATACTTACGCGAAAATATTACAAAGTGTTATCATCGCGACGGTGCGCGGCGTGTTGGCGACGATACATACGTTCGTTTTAGAGCACTCGTGTTCGCAGTGCTCGCACAGTAAGGTAGACACTTGAGTGTAGTTTGTGAATACGGGCCTTAAGACTTTATTGCAAAGACTTATCAGGAAAATAGGAACATGAAATTACGCTTACATCCTTTTTTTTGTTACAGTAACAGCATTTGATTCCTCATACACCTTTATGCCTCGTGCGTTCTGGCGAACTCGAACTTCACCTTCCCCTCGTGAAGGCATTGCGCCGCCCTTGGAACCCCCGCCACCGCCAAAACAGCCCATAACCGAATCTGAAGGCCTTCCTATAAAGGGAATATTGAAGAAGCCCATGCCTATGAAATACATTTAAAATATTTTGTAGGATTTATTCTACTAAGGGCTGATTTTTCAATTGTCAGATATCTTTTATCTAAGGAATAAATATGACGGTTTGACATATTTTCTAAACAAAAGCTGCCAAAACATAAAACTTATTCCCTAGATAAAAGTTATCTGACGATTGAAAAATCAGCCCTAAATCACGTGTCCCTGATTAAAATAATGTTCTTTACACAATAATTGCTTGAGTTTATTTATTTCGTGTTTTGTGCAGAGCTCTCTATAAGCAGATATTTTTTTCGTTAAAAAGAAATTAACATCTCTTTTGAGTGAAATTCTATCTTCATTAACCGTTTAACTTGTAAGCCCGGTTGCACCACGCTGGTGGGGAGTACCCAAAGAGAATGTAAGGGTGTACCTGAAGAGGCCGACAACAGTGCCGTAAGTTCAGGGGGCTTACCATGACGTCTTAAGAAAACGTTCAAATGCCAGCCAGTCAATATCCGTTCAAAAGCAGGCCTGCTTCTGAATCGCTAAAAATCGTACCATGACAGTACAAAAGGTGAACGACTATTTAACCAAGTTGAACGGATAAGCTTGTTCATGGTACGAAAAGTATACAAAAAAAACAGGTGGACGGATTTCGTAAACGTCAACGTAGCAGGCCTGCTCTAACGATGTCATAGTACAAAAAAGCAGGGCAGTTCAACTTCCAGGCAACTTCTGCCCTGCTTTAAGAGGTCATGGTAAGCCCCCTGTGCACTTGGTTGACTTGGTTCAGAGTTTATGATTGTACAAGGAGAAGGAGAATGGATTCAGCATTGTATCCCTATCTAATCTCTGGATTCAGCTAATTCTAATACAAAGGATGACAAAGGATTTGTTTGTGTTTGAACTACAAAAATTACAAAACTGAACGCAATAATTTACTGTCATTCTGTCAGTGTCATAATAAATAGTCTTGCATTTTTAAATGTGTCAATGTCAAATAAAACAAAATTGCAGGTTTTTGGGGTTATGTTTACAAAAATGTTTCGGTAATTTTGGTACATAGATTTTCATAGGAAATAGATAAAAGCAATAAAAATGATGAATACCGTACTAAACGCAGCTTACCAAGTTTTACATGAAGAGTCATCAGGTGAATACTTTCCTAGACCTTACAATTTCATATTCCTATCAGCGAATCAGTGATAGATTTTAACTTTTAAGTTTGTTTTCAAGATTTATATTTGGGAAAAGAGGTAGCAGAGACAGATATTTTAGAGCCTCTACAGTTTTACAGAGATTATGTGGCGAAAAATATTCCTGTAGTTATACGAGGCGGTTGCTCTAACTGGCCGGCTGTGTCGAAATGGAATGCTGAATATTTCAGGTATAATTAAACTTTATTTATCGATTTTATCGTCGCCTTAGAGTGAAAACCTGGGGAATGCAATTTGGTAATTTTTAGGGTTCCGTACCCAAAGGGTAAAATGGGACCCTATTACTAAGACTCCGCTGTCCATCCGTCCGTCTGTCACCAGGCTGTACCTATCTCATGAACCGTGATAGTTAGACGGTTGAAATTTTCACAGCTGATGTATTTCAGTTGCCGCTATAGCAACAAATACTAAAAAACAGAATAAAATATTTAAGGGGGCTCCCATAAAACAAACGTGTTTTTTATGCCATTTATATAGATAATGGTACAGAACCCTTCGTGCGCGAGTCCGATTTAGACACTTACATGAAAATCACAAAAAATGCAATTTGTGGCTTACAACAACTTATGTGGGAGGCATCAATCTGCGTTGTGTAATAAAGAATCTTTTAAAGTATTTTTTCTTTAGTTACACTGATTAAGTATATTTAGTTTTTACAGCCCGCCAGCTCATGGCATAATTTGCATTGGCCCATAATGTCTCGGGCCTGGATAGTTCTCTGAGTATTTTAACAACCACTGCAATCGCCTACCCACCTGCCAAGCGTGGCGATTATGGCAAACCCCCAACATGGTTGATGCGGTGATGCTTGGGGGAGGCCTACATCCAGCATTGGACGTCTTTGGCTGAATGATGATGATGCTGGATTCCATCTTGCTCAGTAATTCAACCAACATTTTAAATTTTCTTTTTTTTTCAGAAATGTTATTCCTAAAAAGATGGTCACTGTAGCTATTACACCGAATGGCTTAGCAGATGGTGTAACTAAGAATGAGAAAGAAGAGGAGTACTTTGTCACACCTTATGAAGTTAACATGACTATGTCGGCATTTTTGGATGGCTTGAAAGAAAAAAAGTATGTTTATTTTTGTAGGCTTATCTTTGTAGGGGGAAGTTGCAAGGATTATTCAATCATGGTCACATATTGTGATATAACTTTACTGGTACCAGTGTCTAAAATACATGATTAACTATAAACTAAATACTATATCAACTTAACTGTATGACTGCGAGGAGACGACTGCTGCGCCGCGCTAATTACAATCGCTAATTACAGCCGCTACATCTTTTAGAGTTTCCTATAAAAAATTGGTAATTGCAGCTCTTCTCGCAGGTGTGCCTAAAGGTGACTGAAAATTGCTATTAACTGCCCCCTGATTCAGAACGTGTCGGGTCGCTCGCTTTGCTCGCTCACTCTAGCCCCCGTCATCCCCTTCGAACCTAACCTATCCGTGTCGGGGTGCCCCAAATTAGGTGTCGAAGTTCCATAATTGTCGGAGTAGCGTAATGTCGGAGTTCCGTTGTGTCGAAGTAAAATCTTGTCGTAGAACGATTTGTCGAAATTCAGTTTGGGAGGTGTATTAAATTAAACAAAAATATTCAAATTAGTTTCTTAAAATAGCCTCATCTTTAAGAAAAAAATATAAAAAATTAACCAAAAAAAAAACTTTACATAATTACCGAATTATCAATCTCCTACCTTGTTCTGTGAACTCAAAAAGGAAGAAAGAAATTGAAACCCAGCAATATCTTTTTACAGAGCAGACTACATACAATATATTCAAAAACAGAACTCCAACTTGACGACTGACTTTCCTGAACTCTTACAAGATGTTTTTACTGAGATACCATTTGCCAGTGAAGCTTTTGACAAGCAGCCAGATGCTGTCAACTTCTGGATGGGCGATGAGAGAGCGGTCACTTCTAGTGAGTTTATTCAACATGGTGTATTTTCATACGGACCTAGTCTATCCAGTCCTAGGTTGCAATTGCAACTACTATTTAGATGTCCACAAAGCACCCAATGCCTTGAAATCATTGTGATTTTCCTTGCTATGAACTCCTATTGCCAGTGAGTCTCATGTACGATTTCCACTAAACGGGACGCGCCGGAGCGCATTTCACACTGCTAAAGGAAATTCAGGCTTCTATACAATAATTAAGTTTCATGTTTGCGTGGAATTTACACTGCTTGGAACTCGGTTAGATCCGCGCGTATGCCGCGGCAGCCGGTCGGCTCCTCGCGTACGTGGACGGTGGCGCTCGGCTGTCGTCGCGTCCGGTCGGCTCCACTCGCCACACCGCAGGTAGAAACTGACTGCGATAGCGGATACACGAGCACGCGAGCGCATTCGCCCGGGTTCCAGCAGATTGTAGCCGTCGGGCGGACGCGGTCAGCTACGGGCGCGTGCTTCTGCGTGGCCCGGTTGGTGGAAATGGTACATTAGCTGCCAAGTACCTAGGTAAAATTTGACAGAAGATTAATGGATTTAAAAGTTTGTGGTAGAATTCTCTAGGACCCAGTGCCCGGGTATTGTGTATCCTCTGTTGGAACCATTCCTGCCTCCACACAAGTCTAGTGATCTGCGATTGATAAAGCCTCGTCCCCACTAGGAACATTTGTCGAGCGACATGTGTCCCCGGAGACATCGGGCGATGTCGCCCTACATCGCCCCACGTCGCCCGATGTCACCGGGGACACATGTCGCTCGACAAATGTTCTTAGTGGGGATGAGGCTTTATTCTTCTTCATCCTAGCTTTTGCCAACTGTGTTGGGGGTCAGCTTCCAGTCTAACCAGATGAGGCTGAATACCAGTATTTTATACAGAGCGACTGCCATCAGGCTTCCGCAACACAGTTACTGGGCAATGCCAATATCCTAAGGTTGTCAGACTTTTGGGCTTCTAACTACCCATAACGACTGTCTGACATTAGGTATTCGTATGACACCCTAAGGCCGTTTGTCCACCGCCGCCGTCACCGAGATGACGTTGCCGAAGTAGCGATACAAACATTACTATGACTGCGTATCCACCGCACGTCCGTCATCCGAGCGCCGTCATCTCGGCCACCGAGATTGTGAGTAGTTCGGCGCTACCGCTAGAACTCCGCCGAGATCGTGACGGACCGAAATGCCGGCAATACAAAACGCGTCTGCTCTAGTCCACTACATCCGAGATTGACGGCGCCGGTGCACGGATTTTAGTCTTATGTTGGGAACCACCGAGATCAGTCGCGGTGGACACACGATCGCCGTCACGTCACGATCAAATCAAAGAATTACTTAAAAAAAACTATATTTTTTATAGGTATATAATTAATTTCCTATTTCAGTGCACAAAGATCCCTACGAGAACATATACTGCGTAATAGACGGTTACAAAGACTTTATACTCATCCCTCCCACAGACCTCCCCTTTGTGCCATACAAGCGATACGCTCAAGCGGAGTTCAAATTAAATGATGGTAAATGGGACATTATTCCATTCCCATTGTTGGCTAAGGCGAAACAGACAGATACGGGGCATGAGGTCGTGCATGATGAGGATTGTGATAACTTTGCGGGATTGCCTTGGATAAGTATAGGTGAGATTTTTATTTATTTTATGAAGCGTAGCCTAGCCAACGAACGTCAGCGACAATCGCTAAAAACCGAATGAAATCGGGTTCGTTTGGAAAGTTCGAATTCAACAAATGGCGAGTGTTCGTTAGCCTTCGTTGGGTAGGTCTGTACTCTGCATTAGCAGGCAGTAACAATATTTCTAAGCGTGTAGAGGCGGGGGCCTGACGTCACGTGGGCTCCGTCGCTGTGCTTTCGGTGTGATTGAATAGCCCGTAAAAAAAGCCGCTGCGACACCGCCACAGACCCGATACCCAGACGCGGTACTATCGCTTCGTTAGTTACTCGAGTTTGTGGCCTTGACATGCCGATCTGGTTATTTCTGGTGACGAGATGCTGCTATCGTTAATGAGTTAGGGCTCAATAATCCTGCTGTTTGAGCGACTGGAACGACCACCAGACTGTCTCAAGTGCTCGTATATGCACGTGTATTCATTATGATCAAAAGCTGTGAGTTGCAGTTCAAATTAGAAGACAGATTGCACCACGCAGCTACCGCGTGGCAATAATGAAACAAGATCGGTCGCCACATGAAAATATCTTTTCATACAAGTACTGCCTTGTATTTTACTGAGGGGCTCGTGGCAGTTACCAACCGCGCGGATCATACGCTTTGCAAGGTTAAGCTGCGCTTGGCGCGGTCAGTCCGTGGATGGGTGACCGTTCGTTACACATGGAGACCCCTACGTGCTTTGGAGAGCACGTTAAACAGTTGGTCCCGGGTAGTCAGAAGTCTGACAACCGGTCTGACCGTAGGATATCGACATTGCCCAGTGACTGGGTTGCGGAGGTCTGGGGTACAATTCTCCTAAAATAAATCTTGATAAATCACAACCGAACCAAGGCCGAACCGTTAATTCAGACAGTTCTCAATTTCATAAAGCTATGAAATTGTTTGACACAAAAAACAAAATCAATCATTTTGAAAGTTTTCGAAAACAAAACCTGACTGACGGTTGTGGTTCGATTGCGTTTGGCAACAATTTATTTTAGGAGAATTAGGCCCCTGATGGCAGTTGTTCCATGTAAAATACCCCAACATAGTCGGGTAAAAGGCTAGACAGAAGAAGACTGCCTTGTATTTGAGGAGATTAGGAACAAAAAGTGTCAATTTCACTTTTTATTTTATTTCAGAAATCGAGAAAAACTTTTTACGAGTAGACCTGTTTGCCTTGTATATGAAACTTTTTGATCAATGTGCGACTTGGAGATGCGATATTGTCTTAGAAAATGGCACTTTTTGAACCAACTCTTTTCAGAAATTGATGGTAAAATCCAAGGCCCTTGGGTCCAATGACAAAAAAACGTGTCGAGCCAAAAGTGTAAATTGCACTTTTTGATCCTGAGCTCCTCATTTGCTCTCCTGTTCAAATAAAGGAATAAACGGGACTACATTTTCTCTATTCCAGATCCTTTAGCCCCCAACCTGACCAAGTACCCAGAATACAACAAAGCCCACAAGTACACAGTCCGTGTAAATAAAGGCGACTGCCTCTACCTCCCCAGCCTCTGGTTCCACCACGTGCGACAGAGTCACGGCTGCATCGCGGTCAACTACTGGTATGATATGGACTTCGACGTCAAGTACTGCTATTTTAAGATGTTGGAGAAACTTTGTGATAAATATTGAAGGAGGCTGGGTAAGCATGTGATCATCTGGAAGTGCATTAAAAGATCCTCCATGAGTGACGATACTTTAAGTACGTCCAGTGCACTCTGAGCAGTCAGCCTCGACCTTGCTGACTGGCTAATATTTTCACTATGGCATGAGTTATTCTGGTATAGCTCCTGCTGATTCAAGAGAAGAAGACGAAAATACCTAGGATCAGTGTCAATTCAAGATAATCTAAACAACTAAGAAAATTAAACTATCTGTCAATGAAACAAGGTGTGTTTCAGAATGAACACGGTACACGGCAACTGTCATTTTGACAAGAATTTTATTCCATTGAGATAAAGTTTAATTTCTTGTTTAAGTAATTATGAACAGTCTATTCGTCCTGATGATATATTTGATGCTGACTGTACAATATATTGGCCTTGCCCAAGGACGGTTGGATGGTTAAACATTAAAACTAAGAGAAAACAATGATCATTTGGTTCAGCAGCTTAAAAAACAAGATCAAGTGTGATTGAATAAGTGTCGGCCATCAAACGCTACTCAATTTTAAGTTGCTGTTAATTCTCGTGCTGTCTCTGTCACTTCGCTTTAAAGTAACAATGACAGCACGATATTAACTCGAGAAAGATTATACATCTCGTTATCGCTTCTCACCAAAACCAAGGAGCTCTAAGATGACGCGAGTATTTAACAGAGACATGATCAAAGTATTTATAAAAAAAATGTTAACTCCGCTTATCAGCAATGAATATACAGGTATACATTAGTCATTTTAATTTATAAATATAATTATTAGTTACGATTTTTTATTAAGGCGATGCGTTTCATTTCTTCACTATACAAAATTAATATGGCTCACATCGCAATGCAATATTAGGTATAATATACAATTTATATAAAGTTATACAAAAATAAATGAATTAATAAGATGCCGTTTTTTATAATATTATTAAGTATGGAGAAGAGATGAGCATAAGGGACCCTTATGATAAAATTAATTAATTCTTAATTTATGACGAAAGAAAACATTGTTTAATAGTTAAAGGGGTGTATTTAAAAGCACTTTGAAATCAATGAAAATAAAAACAAAAATGAGTGGAGACGAGATGTGTGAATAACGAAATTCTATTGGTTTTTTAAAACACATCTCCGCTCCGCTCGTTCGTCTCCGCTTTGGTGGAGTCCGGGCCTAAGGTACACTACAGAAATAATGCTTTCCACTATTAAATGAATGGTTTGCACTATAGTCAATCAACAACCATTTGTTTCTGAATGCAACCATTAAATGTATGGTGGAAAGTGATCGACGAAGTCAATCGTTTCAGACACTCGCCAGCCGCTGCCGTGGCACCACTCGCTTCGCCTGCTTGCCTCGTGCTTTGAGTGATCACAGTTCTAACATAACCCAACCTGCCTTTCGGTAAGGATACACGGTGACACTGACATTCGACACAATGCAATCGCGACACTGAAATTAAACCCGAGCTAATGCGCAACTCAGTGTAACAAACAGTGAGTACGACACTCGGTGTCGACACTGATTGTCGAGTGTAATGTGTCGCCGTGTATCCTTACCATTACCGTTTCAGCTATCAGTCTATTTGTCATTTTATTTCATAATGCGAACTTGTAAAATTCAAAGTATTAAAATTAAAGTGCCAACTATTAATTTTAAATTTAGACCTTTTTAAAGTTGATCTATTATATTTTAAATTCATTTATATAATACAGTATGTTAACTAACGAAAGGTGTTCCCGTTAACCAGCAATACTATAGTGTACGTACATCCTAAAAAAAAATTGCCAAGCAAAAAAAAAATTATACGTAAAAGCAACGCTTACTGTACATGCACTTGTCTATCAAATTGGAAAACACGGCAGCATCGCATTTAACCTATCTATGCTACTATTTTTGTCTTAATCAGGCTGTACCGAATTGTTTTTAATTTCTTTTACGGTTTTCTTTTGTTTTTTTTTTATAATTTCATTACAATTTACCAAGGATTTAGATTAACGTGGTTAAGCGAACGCCCTTGTTATTTAACATACTATGTATACAGGGTGTTAACGAATTCGTGTAATTCCTTAAAACCACATGATCTACTACTGATGTAGACAGGCCCCGCACGGGATTTAGCTTGATTAAAAATAAAAAAATAAAATTATCATTTTTTCATGCGGCTTTGTTACCGATCGTATCTAAACCACCTAATAAGGATTCAGTAAAAAAATAAGAATTTATTTTTTTGCAAAAAAAATGTTTTATTTGTGTCAACATTTCGATGCCACTCATAAATTAATGAAAGCACGGCGACACGGCTGGCAGGCACGACTAACGCGATATCGCTCTTTGCAGTCAGATAACTCAAGGCTCTAAAATGACTCAGAAATAGAAAATCAAGATTTTTTGTTGAATTTTTTTTTTCAGTTGATTTTCAAAAATTCCCATTTAGGTTTAATCTGTGTCACCAGTAGATCACGCGGTTTGAAGGAATTACACGAATTCGTTAACACCCTGTATAACCCATAGTTAAGCATTATTTAAATTGTTATTTATAATTTTATACATAAACTGTTAATAAAAAACTCTGATATGACATTGTACGTTATTTTATTAAACAGAACAAAAGCAACATAGGAATAAATATTATTGAGGCTGGCTTCAGGCATCTCGAAGAGTTGAACTTCTTGCCCATCAGTCGAATGTCCTGAAATCAAGATATTTGTCGTTACCACAGATATTAGGGTTGAATAGGTAAAAGTTGATCTACTTTGCCTGCCACCGGTAGGAGCTATACAGGGTGTATCCGAATTCGGATAATTCCTTCCATGCGTTGCTAGTGGCCCTACTGCTTTGTTCAACTGGTAGTATCACGGGTAACGCATGCCTACTAAATTGCAAATGATTTTTTCCGTGATCTATTGGTGACACTGATTGACCCTGCATGGGATATACAAAAAAAAACATGTTCTGTATTTAAGTCATTTTAGAGCCCCGAGTTAACTAACTGCGCGGAACAAAATCCCGCTAGTCGTGGCCGCTAGCTGTGTCGCCGTGCTTTTATTTACATGTGTAGCATCGAAATGTTCTACCACATAAATTTTGTTTTTGTTTGTCTTCTAATTTTCGTTTAGTTTGTGAACAAGAGAATCTGCACTGGCGGATATAAAGGCGGGTGGAAGGACAGCTCGGAGCAGCTTAAGATTTTAGCCCTTTAGTCCCCTTCTTTCGTTAGTGGATCAGTTGGTTACCATTATGTCCGGGTACACGTTTGACCGCGGCGTGATGTGGTCCATCTTGCATAAACCTCGGGGCGAACACACGCCCACTACGTTTTGTGACACACACGCACTGCCAGCGGGCCACGCGCGAATCCACGTCTTGTTGCAATCATAGCCCTCACATAGACGTATTGTCATGTTCGCTGGAAAGGAAGAAGATTTTGGCAGATTATCATGGATCCAGAATCAATGGATTCCGGCGCCGGATCGGCATTATACAAAGAAAAGAAATAAAGAAAAATTGTTTATTCGCCAACATGACGCACAAAAATGAAATAAAAGTATAAAGAAAACCAAAAAGAAACCATTGGAAAAAAATATGCGTCACATCCGCGCAAAACGGCCATCGCTCAGCATAATGCTGTACCTTTATACCATTGTATTCAAACAAAGCGCTGGCTACTGGACTCTGAACTGGATTGAATGGCGTTTACACTGGTCCAGTTCCAATCCGGGATGAATCCTGATAATGGATCAATGTAATTCGGAATATTCCGATCTGTCCCCCTGATCTGTCACCTTCGGGGGCCAATCAGGAATAAAAAAATCGATCTGTTCCCCTGTCACCAAGACGAACGGACAGATAGAACGAATTATTTCTGGTCTGTCCCCTGCTGTTCTTTAGGGGGACAAGTAGAAATAAAAAGTTTCGATCTATCCCCCTATTACCGACGAGGGGACAGATCGGAATATTCCTGTAAATCCACCTTTATGGTTTTTTTTCCGGTAGGTAACATTACGGCCATCTTTTCTCTACTATGTAAAAAGGATGGTATCTTATCTATTATTAGGTATAACAACGTACTGCGATCATGAATTCGATTGCCAAGCATATTCAGTGGCGTAGCGTGGACTAATCAAGGCGTGGGTGAAGTCGCATCAGCGAGGCCCTTTTTCAATACCTAAAATGAAAGTAGGGTTCTAATCGTACTATTTAGCGTAGTTCATGGCGTTCGGCCTCAGGCCAGCACCCACGACCGCAAGGTCCCCTTGAGTGTGAGGCCGTGGGCGAGAGGCCGCTTTGCCCAGGCCTAGCTACGCCACTGAGCGTATTGATATAGCAATGATCGTTCAAGCTGATCACACAAGGGCCACTATGCAGTGGCGTAGCGTGGGTTTCATCCGCCCGAGGCGGAGGATAATTTCGCTGCCCTCTATTTACTTAGGTATTTCAATTTAAAAGCGTAAATATACAGTAATTCTAAAGAACTTTTCAGCAAGAACAATCATCATTACGTGTATTGTACCTACAGGTTACAAATAAAATATATAAAACGCAGAAGGCGTAGGTACGACAAAAATATGAAGTGATTTTATCGCAAATTCAGAATTTTACAAGATATTACTATTATTTATTGTGAAATTTTGCCGCCCCCTAAAAGTGCCGCCCGGGGCGTGGCGCACCTGCCCCCCCCCCCCCCCTACGCTACACCACTGCACTATGTTGTTCGCGACACAGTTGATCGCTATTTGTTTGTCACTGCAGTAACCGTCTGTCAGGCAGCAGGTTGTTATTGCTGGGTGAATTGCGTGCGACTTCTGGTGCGCCAAAACACGTTGGACAAACGCCGAGCGCGAGCGGGTCATGCGACGGCGACACGGCGCGGGGGCCGCTCGCATTTGGTGTGTCATGCTTCTTAGAAATTCCTTGAATACTATTAATGGGGCCCGTCGACGTCCCTCTCGCGCCCCGAGTTTGGTGAGGCGAAGCCTACATAAATAAAATCATTATAAGGAACTAACGTCCTTTATAGTCTTCGTCAGGCCAGCTATCAGGCAGTGAGTGGTGGCTGGCGAGTCTTTCATGCGCGGCCTCTTCAGCGTCCACGCACTGGTCTCGTCCGCCAGTAACCGGCAGCTTACAGCAAATGCCGCACATGTTCATGTCGCCCAGCAGGGAACCTTGAGGCTAAAGTATAAATAACTTTGGAGAGTTTCTTTCTGTCTGCATTTTTATAGGGACACGGAAATTCTTGGAAGACAATTGTCAATTGAAATTGAAGTCAATTGAGTTATTATAAAAGAACTGGTGTTATTTTATAATACCTCAAATGCACGCTAGGACATCTCCAACGCTCCACAATAGGGTATTTGACTGAAAAAAACTAATTAGTCCGTCAGTTAGATTATCAAAAAATATTTGACCCGTATTTTTTCTTTTGTTACGTAAACCAAAATTGACGAAGTTAAGACACTTTTAAAATTGGCAAAACGTTACAAGCAAGTACAATTTTTACCTGTTTCTGACGACACAAGCCCCCACTCTCGAATTTTGATGCGTTTTATCTTTCCAAATATTCAAAGATTTAACAAAAAAAATATATGTGTCGTTTATTTTTCAAAACTCTAACTAGCGGACTAATTATATTTGCAATTTGTTGATGCTGTCAACATGCCTATTAAACGTTCTTCCGAAAACTTTTCGATGCAACGTCGTAGGGTGAACGTACGCGGTTACACCTAGGCTCTGGGTTTACCCAAATTCGTGTACCTAATTCCTTCAAACCGCGTGATTTATCTTCTACTGGTGACACAGATTGACCCTACAAGAGATTTTAGTAAATTCAACAAAAAAATATACCAAAATGAACTTGATTTTCCGTTTCTAAGTAATTTTAGCGCCCCGAGTTAATTGACTACGCGGAGCGATATCGTACTAATCGTGCCTGCCAGCTGTGTCGCCGTGCATTCATTTAGGCGTCGAAATATTCTATCAAATAAAGTTATTTTTTAGCAAAAAAGTATTTTTCTTATTTTTTTATTGAAACCTTATTACCTAGGTGGTTTAGAGGGTCTACTCCCTAAGTCCGTCAACGAAGTTAGTCGCCCGTCCGAAAGTAGCCCGAAACGTAGGAGTGAACAAAACAAATGTTAAGTTCAACTTTTCGGACGGGCAAAAACACAATTTGTAGTAGGGACAACTGTCAAATCGTGTTGTCATTCATTCTTAGTTCGGGCCCCGAAATAATCGCATGTCCGTAGGTGATATACTTGGTGGGAAACGCTCGTAACTAAGGCCGAAATCACGGACTTCGTGCTTAGGGAGTAGACCCCCAGATACGATCACTTCTACCGCAAGAAAGGAAAGCATTTTTTTTATTAGTTGAATCCTGTGCGGTGTTAATTTAAAGCCGTAATAGATCATAGAAATCCCGCTTACCCGAGTCTTCTTGAGACACTGACATTCCTCGAGTCCCAATGTGGCACACTCAGCTGCGTGACAGGATCCATCCTCTAGACACCTGCCATTTAAACCACATCGACATTCTGCCGACAAGACTGGACACGTACACTCCTGGTCTTGGGTTTTACAGTCCTGGAAATAATTTGTCATCATTATCGGCCCAACCCCTGCTAAACGCCTCAACTAACGGGGACAGGGTCGATGAGCTTCTGGCATATATTTTGGCAGTTTTCGTAATAATTTTGGTAATTTTTTGTCACCTATTTTGGTGGAAGTGCACGTAATTTCTTTTATTTATAACGAAGACGTACGAAGGATTGAGGGCAGGGCCGCATTTAGGATCTGTTAACCACTAGGCTAACTTGTGGTGTTGATCCTACGTACGGAGTTTAAAATTCGTAAACGCGATTAGTTGAGATAGTTAATTTAATTAAAAAATTGTAATAAAACAACACAAAGTTGAGATTTAATGACTACTTTCAGAAATATGCAGAAATCTGTATTACAATTATGGAATTAACATTATTATTGTATTTTTACACATTTTTTTATGTGGTGCTGGACCCTATTTTGCCGCCTATGTAGCCTGTGCTAAAATACCTACGGCCCTGATTGAAGGCTTTCGTAAACAGCCTAGACTTCGTGACGATCTTTGAGCTCAAGACTATTACAATTCCTTGCAATTATTTGTTGTAGGCACAACCCCGTTCTAAATTTTATTCATCCCATAATCAGAAGAACGTGCCCAAAAGGTTATTGAAAGCATCTTCGAATTTTGTTAAGTAAAGATTGAACCATCTTCAGTCAACTTCGTCAAAAGTAAGACCGCTGGCATAGCGACCCACATTGCAAGTCTAAAAAGGACCTTGGCCTTTGATTCGGGGATTATTTTACGTAAAAGTCAATTTGTGGCTTCAATCTTGGAAAAAAACGGTGAGGTTTTCTATTCCATTAACGATTTTAATAAGTAGTAGTTATCTAATATGTTATTCTTTGATGTTGTCTACGCAAACGGTGACTATAAGATAGCAAGTATCTGGAGCTAGCTATAATCCAGGGTTGTTAGGGATATGAGATTTCGGATCTGGATATACTAGGTGTAAGGGACGGTGTACCGAAAACTGAAACAGTTAATTCAGCCCATTATTCTGAATCGAAAATAAGTGGTTCTTTTTTCTCAGAATTTTTCGAAATTACTGGAAATTGCTAATTTGTCTATGTTTTATTGTATTTCAAATAAGTGTTTTGATAGGTAAATAAACTGGGTGTAAAGGACAGGTTACCAAAAATTGATACAGTGAATTTAGTTCATTATTTTGAATTGAAAATCCGTGGAAAATATCAACGAAATTTTTCGAATTTTCCGATAAAATTTGTTAAAAAATACATTTTATTTTTGCAATATGCTGTGTGTCCTAAATAGCTTCAGCAGAGAAATGTAAAATTTTTGAAAAGAAAATTGGGAAAAGTCGGAAAAATCCGAGCAAATTTTCCACTTATTTTCAATTCAGAACAATATATGATAATAGGTTGAATTCTATAAATGAATAATTATATACAGGGTTAGTCGGAAAGGGGGTATTAATCCGCAGGCCACTTATAGTATCACTGATGACGGTTTTAAAGGAAGAGTTAAAATTTCAAAATTCGATCATTTTTAATTTCATGTAAAATTATTTTTATTTTATTTTTTTCAAAAATTCGTCATGCCTGCTTTAGTTACGAATTCAGAAAATTGTGCTTCTAATTCGTGACCCCAAATATGACCTAAAATGTAAACACAGCTGATCATAGCTGAGGATAGATAGATTTGAGGGTATTTTTTATGTAATTTTTGAACAGCTATTTCTCTTAAACTATGGACTTTTGGGGAAAGTGGTAGAACAAAAGTTATTCATTATATGGGTACTTTAACACCCTTTCGGATTAGTAGCCCCTTTCTGACTAACCTTGTATACATAGGTAATTAAATACTGACGGACCGAAGTAGTCGTAATACTGTTGTAAAGCGTTCTTTCGAATTACCTCTGATTCAAATCGGACAAATGCCAAAGATGGCACCTGAATTGCTTGGATTTAGATCAGATTAGTGCGTAAGCAATATCCGAATTCGGTCCGATTTTTTTAGACTCTAGATCCGTATTTTTACGAATTCGGATCGGATGCAGTGCGAAAAGCAAATATGCGAATTCGGTCCGAGTTTTTTTTTTCTGTATTTTCACGGATCTGGATCGGATGCAGTGCGTAACCGCTCTTACAGAGCTCCATTACTTATATTTATTTTAAGCATATGCAGATATAGTTCAACTGGCGAGGCGTAAGCTGAGCTTTGTATTTGTGTGAGTGCACATAGAATCGATTACCAAAAAGCAGTATAAACTGGTTTAAACCAAGCAAAGGACGCGTCTACATTCATTCTCACATTTCTCACACAAATGCAAAGCTCAGCTTAACACGGTCAGTGCCGGGAGCCCTCCAGGAGGGCACCCTGTAGTCGCATTCGCCATGCCGGATGCCCTCGTGGAGGGCTCATTTTAATGTAGGTTTTTCTTGGAAAATGCATCGTCATGAAAGAAGCGAACGCCTACCTATTTAACGACGTAGTAGCGTATTTTTACGGTTTTTAACCTAATGCCAGGAACCCTCCTCGAGGGTTCACTCTTAGCGCAAACGTAATGCCGAGGACCTGGAAGGTCCACTAGCAATATGTACCTATGGCGGGATGGCGTATGAGCTCTATGAAAAGTGTGGTGGACTCATTCGCGGACGGTATATATTAGGTATGTATCTACGTATTTTTAATCTATTTTTTTTAGTGGTCATATGTATAACCGAATAATTCGTGTTACTGTGTTAAGGTTCACACTTCAATGCGATCACCGTTTAAAACATGCTTACAGCGCTGATAACATTCATTGTGCTGTTAAACTCCTAATGTCACTATAATGTGTTGTCATTTTAAAAATAACTTTACGTTGGTAATATACTATTTTAAGCTGGGCACATTGTCATGTCATTGTCATGGAGTTTGTAAGAAATGGAGGGCGTATGTGTGAGGAAGGCCCTGAGTAGACGACGGTATTTTTGTCCGGTGGACTGCCGTAGACAAGAATGTTACGTGATTGGCAGTTGTCGCCAGTGAAGACACCACAGATCTAACCAAGGTCGTCTCTTTTTTTTCGTTTTATATTCCTCATGGATACCCTCCGCCCGGGTATGGCGAAGGGTTATACCGGATTCTTACCGGCTAAAAACCCACAGTGTTCCTTCTCCTGACCTATGGCCGGGGTCGCGGGATTCGCAGCTGCATGCACCGCAACCCCAGCAGGCCTCGGTCCGCCAGCCCCTGGCGGACCTCTCCTTCTGTGGGGCTTTGCCCCTTTGCCCTACGTCCTCCTGAGAGGTGCGCGTGGAACACGGCGCGTCGCCTTCTCGGGCCTGTTACTGGTCGGGCGACGGGTCCCCTAAGCCGCCGCCCGCAGGCCACACTAGGGTAGCCGGAGATGTGCGTATTGTCATTACAGTAGGTAGGTACTCCATTTCTTGGTACTCCATGCTTACAGGACACTTAATTATTATGGGTCTGCGCTAATGTGGTGTTCACTTAACACTATCGAACTCGTCAGGTGATCCATGAATAATGGTGTATATTGAGTATTGTTGCTATGCTGAATTTTGTGCAGAAAGAATAAAATAAATAAATATTGTACCTAGGTAATTCGTAAACTGACTGACCAATTATAATACAGCCGACGTATCTTGGCGAGTCTGAAGTTAGTTGTTTGGCTGCGCAATGAATCTTTTAGAAACGAATTTGTTTACTGCGCAGCTGCTAATCAGCTAACTTCAGACTCGCCAAGTCGGCCGTATTGTACATTACGAGTACATACTCTCCGACTGTACCTATGTATGATTTTGATAGCATGATTTTTTTAAACCTACTTATATTTCTCTAAGACTGTTCTGAGTCTTGTTTACAAATCTTTTTAGTTTTTATTTTCTACATTTTCTTGTTTCTTTTTTTTTAGTTCACCTTTTAAACAGACGGGTTTATAGTTTTTTTTTACTTTATCGTTACCATTAACTGTTTGTAATGAGAGAAGGAATCATATCAGGAGCATGAGAAACAACTTTAAAATCCATTCCTTTTACCTGGTATATTATCTCTAACATGGCTAATTAGATACAAATTTTAATTCAATTAATGTTTAAGAGATTCGAGCATTTAGAATAGAATAGAATATACTTTATTGTACACCAAAATTGTAACACAGCTCTGTTATCGGTAGCGGGTAGCACTGGGCAATGTTGACAAGAGAGGGTAGTCGTCGATATGGATCGGCCCACCCGAGGTTATAAAGGCGGTGGTCATTGGACGAAGGGGGAGCATTCCGTGTTGAACAGCTGAAGAAGTCTGACCTTTTATATCTGATTAGCTTGTCCTTATTTTATGATCTTGTAATAATTGTGTAAAGTAATATACTGTGATCTAGTTAATGTTACTAATATTAACCCAAATACAAGTACTCTCAGTGGTGGAGAGTCTATGTTGGTTTTATTTACTGTGTTTACCTTGCTCGCAATCCTGACATAACGATATTAGCTAAAACTGTAATGATAGAATCACCCCTGAACGATTAAATTGTTGTGTCTTTTACATCAGAAGTGGAACAAGAAAAAACCAGTCCACATTATGATTGTATACCCACATGTAAATATTTTGCTAAAAAAATCCCCTGTAGACGGACTGACAAAAACTTGATTATTCGATTGTACAATGGTGAGAAGTGTGAGAATGAGAAAATGTGATAAATCCGGTGAGTCACAACCATTTTATTATGTGTGAAGGAATTTTGATGAAGGAAATATAATATGAGAGGTTATTTATTCGTGTAAAATAAATATTAAATGATATCTTTGCTTATTCATGTAAAATAAAAGAGATGTTATCTGTATTTATCCGTGTAAAATAAATGAGATGATATCTGTGTTTATTAGTATAAAATAAATATGATGGTATCTGTATTTATTCGTGGAAAATAAATACGGCATCTGTATTTATTCGTGTAGGAAAATACATTGCAAGTCGTATTACAGTTTGTGGTGAGATGCAACCAGGGTTGATCTTTGGCACCGCCCGGTTTGGCCAGCCGGGGTTGGCCAAAGGCTTCGCCTGGGGAAAACTGAAACTCTAACGTGACGAAGCAATTGTTATAGGGCTAAATCCAAGGCGGGATATGCCATGATATGGCTAGATCCAAGGCGGGTGATGCCATGTTGATAAAGCAGGATCCCAGGCGGGTGATGCCAAATGAGTTGGCTAAATCCAAGGCGGGTGATGCTATTAATTGATAAATGAAAATGCAGTGAAAATGAGATTCTGTTTTGAATTAATGTTTTGAAAAAGTTTTGAAAATATTGATATTTGTTTTGATTGGTTTTGTTATAATTCTTGTTGTAGAATGGTACAAAATAGTTTATTGAAATTAAAAAGTAGTTTGTTATTATTACTTATGGTTTAAAATGTATTTTTTGTAGACGAAAACAGGAAATTGTATTTATTATTGATGATAATAATTACTATGATGACTTCCGTTAAAGATTAATTTGTCA
Organism: Amphipyra tragopoginis; assembly: GCA_905220435.1. Lineage (NCBI taxonomy): Eukaryota > Metazoa > Arthropoda > Insecta > Lepidoptera > Noctuidae > Amphipyra > Amphipyra tragopoginis. The sequence goes on from HG992011.1 coordinate 13,896,024, forward strand.
AATTTATTTTAAATAAAAAATTATTTGACTTATTTTCGTTAAAGAAGTGTATAATATGTATTGTATTGTTGTAAAAAGGTTGTATTATTAGCGCATTATAGAAATATTATGTTTACAACATCATGTCAGTTTTGTAATATGAGTTTGTGAATAATTGAGATATTATTTTGATCCTGAAAAGTTTTAAAGGTTGATACTTAAGTATTATGATTTTGGGAATAATTGAGATAATATTTTAAGTGTTTATAATTATGTACTATGATACTGTGAATAATGATTAAAGATTTAAAGATATTTAACCATGAAACATTTAGGATGTTTGTTTTCTGATTTTGTGAAGAATTGAGATATTTAAGAATGTAGGATTTTGTGAATAATAATGAGATAATGAATCGTGAATTATTTTAATCGTTGTTGTGTACTATGAGTTTATGAATAATGAGATATTTAATCTTGAAATATTTTAAGTGTTTAACGTACTATGAGTTTGAAGTGTTTATATGCTGGTACAATGAATTGTGAATAATTGAGATATATAATCATGGAATATTTTAAGTGTTAATGTACTATGAGTTTGTAAATTATTGAGATATTATGTTCTGATTTTGTGAATAATTATGAGATTTTTACGAATGAAATATTTTAAGTGTTTATGTATTATGGCTTTGTGAATCGTTGAAATATTTAACCAAGAAATATTTTAAGTGTGTATTATGAATTTGTGAAAAACTATAATGAGATATTTAGCCCTGAAAAGTATTGTAAATGTATTTAAATGATTTTATGAATTTGTGTATGATGAGATTGTGTGTTTATGTACCTATTATGATTTATTGAATAACTAAAATTTGATGTTTAACCAAAGTAGAACTGTCTAATAGGCATCTGAGATAGTATTTTATGAAAATGTGAAAATGTTGGAAATCTAATGTGTGGATGTTTGTAAGATGTTGATACGAGAAGTTATGAACGAATATAGAACTAGGTTGATACTGAATGAATATCAACTAGTTTAAGTCATGGGTGATGAGCTTGTTGGCCGTCGATGGGATAACAAGCTCTAATCGATTCAAACATTCTTTGGATGCTCTTCATTTTACTTTGGTCAAAGACATGAGTAACATGACGAGGTCAAAGATGAGTGATCAGGTGTGGCCGAGATGCGTACTGTATTATTTTTTTCTGTTTAAGGTCCAGAGGTGTCACTGAAGTCAGGCCTTGATGTACAATCTTGACGATGGGGTTGATGGTGCGTCGACCACCAACCACCAACACACGAGGACGTGTGTTTTGCAGGAGGGCCGTGTTATCGGTAGCGGGTAGCACTGGGCAATGTTGACAAGAGAGGGTAGTCGTCGATATGGATCGGCCCACCCGAGGTTATAAAGGCGGTGGTCATTGGACGAAGGGGGAGCATTCCGTGTTGAACAGCTGAAGAAGTCTGACCTTTTATATCTGATTAGCTTGTCCTTATTTTATGATCTTGTAATAATTGTGTAAAGTAATATACTGTGATCTAGTTAATGTTACTAATATTAACCCAAATACAAGTACTCTCAGTGGTGGAGAGTCTATGTTGGTTTTATTTACTGTGTTTACCTTGCTCGCAATCCTGACATAACGATATTAGCTAAAACTGTAATGATAGAATCACCCCTGAACGATTAAATTGTTGTGTCTTTTACAGCTCTTATAAAATATCATATAATATATATGATATTGTAGTAAATGATAATGATATTATCATTATCATTTACTACGTAGTTAAAGCATATAATCGTCAATCGATCTAATCTAATCAAAATATCAAGTGGTATTACGAAGCATAATAAAACTACAAAAGCTTTTTATAAATTAATGAATTTATTAAGGAAAGATACGATGAAAATTAAAAAAAACAATACAATGTTGAAAACTAAAAGTAAGCCAGTAAAATTTGTTACTATACCCATTTCACCGTAAGCTGATTCCTGACTTTTTTCTACAAAACGTTACCATAAAAAGCATAATAAGTATCAAATATTTTTTAAAACAAAACATGTATTGTGTAATTAGCTACTTTACGGTTTTTGATGATGTCGTTTACGTTTTTTCGATCCGATAGCAATCTTCTTACAGCTACAATTTACGAAATTGTCCGAGCTGTCAGTACTCACCTTAGGGTGAAAAGAATAGTATAACTCCAACAAAAATAACAATAAATATATACCTACATCAATAAAATTAACAGAGAGCAAGTAACAATGAAAATATAGTTAATAGGTAATCGAAAAAAATACAAGTCAACAGTAACATTTTACATAAATTACAAGGACTATTGATATTAAGATTATACTACTAACAATACCACTCTTAATCAGGTCTGCGAGCTGGCATTTGGGTGTGCAGCAGAGTCCCTGGGATGGGTGACACACCGCTGACGGGGCAACTGAACAACCGTCTTTGTGGAGTGTGCTATGAATTAACACCAAGGAATTAGGGGTGGGGTAGTGGGTTTCCAAATTACACAAACATCAGCGTGAGAAATGTGTCCACCTTTAAGGTCACAGCTCATTAGAGCCACCGGGCATCCGACCCGCATCGCCTCGCCTCGTGCAGTTAGTATTCTTTATATGAACTTGTATGGATGTTCGCTCACTACATCAACTCCGTAGCGTCATCGTATCGCCTCGGGCGTATGCCGTCCACGCGCGGACGACGAGTTGACCATTCGGTGACAACTCGCTGCTCGCATGCTTGCCTTGCGTTGCTGCGTATTGGCAACGCACAAGTCCCGAGTAAACCACGCGCTGCCATCCAGTGGACCGCACGCATCGATCCTCTGGTTGACCACGCGACTTTTACTGGTGATAACGCGGCGTCCACCCGTGAATCACCTGCTGACAACGAGTGGACGCCGAGCGACGAGGCGATACGGGTCAGTTGCCGGGTGGCTCTAATGAGATGTGACCTTTAAATGGCTCATGTAGCGCTAAATCCACTATCAAGTTAAATTGCGCCAGTTGTGTTTTGAAACTAACTTGAAACAAACTTTAACAGACGTTTTTGCCGCTATGGCCCTTTGACATTTAAGAAAAACTCGTAAATAACCTTCCTCGTTACAATTAAATTCGTTCTTGGAGATCATGGTGGGACTGCTTGCAAAAATATCATTTGACAGTAATATGTCAAATTCTGTTCATTTCTTAGTTCATAATTGGATGACAACGTGGCCACGTGTTTGCGTGTTACGTTTAGATTTATCATAGGGTTTGAGTTAACTAAAGGGAAGAGAAGAATCAGCCCTAATAGTGGCAGACAGAAAGAAACAGAATAAAGTTTGTACCCTTCTTCGAAGACCAGAGCGCCTCCCCCTCGCGGAGTGCAGCAGGGATCCTTGTGGATACACCGCGACGGTAGCCCGCAGTCACAAGCTTCACCTTCTTCTACTATCCCTAAGATATTTAAAATTTAATCATTAGTCATTAGTCATTTATTCTGAACAAAAATACATTTGTGTTGAACAGGTACAGGAATAATACAATAATAATAATCTATAAAAATTACAATCAATAATATAGATAAAATGTCAAAAATAAAATAAGTAAAATCGTAGTAATATAGGAACTCAGTTTAAAAAAAAAAAAAAAATTTAAAAGAAAAAAAAAACACAATCCCCCTTATTACAAAAGATGGTCTAAGAAAAACCTAGGTTTTAAAATAGTCCCGTCTCTTTTTGTTATATGACATAAGAAAGTGATGGGTATATTTTAAACCTGGGTTTACCTTAGTCTTGGTGTAAACCATGTTTTGTAATAAGGGGGAATTAGTCTAGTTAAAAAAAAAACAAACATTCAACTTTATCAACAAAATAACATGACAAGAATTAGACTTAAACTTAAATAAACAAGTTACACTGTGGCATTATTTTTGTCCCTGAAAAACTCTTCTATACTATAGTAGCACTTCGTCATTAAGAATGAGTTTAATTTGAATTTAAATATTCTTGGACTATTAATCATTTTTAGTTCTAATGGCAATTTATTAAAGATTTGTACAGACTGAACTTTAGAGCTATGTCTGACAACATTTAATTTTGGCTGCAGATAATTAGGCAAATCTTTCCTGCGCGTTTCTACCCTAGTTTCCCTTTCTTCCTTTGTCTCGTACTTATCTAGGTTTTTTTGAAAACTACTTAGTAGAACCAAAATGTAAAGACAAGGTAGGTACAGGTAGAATTTTTTATTTCACAAAATGCTCTCTACAAGATTCAGTCTGGTCTATGCGAAGAATAGTTCTGAGGGCTCTTTTTTGCATAACAAAAGCTGCATCCATGTTGTATTTATAACTGTTCCCCCATAGTTTAATACTGTACCTCAGCTTGGACTCAGCTAAGGGCCGGTTTTTTGATAGCTAGTTAAGTCGACCAATGGTTAAAAATTGCAACAAATGGTTAAATTTCTCAAAAATCTGTTTTTTGATCCCGAGTTAACACAACAAATGGTTAAATATGTAACCATTGGTCAAAATATTTAACCACGGCTCCAGCAAGGGTTTAGCAAGATGGCGGATAGTTAACACAACAATCCTTGGTCGCAATCGGCCGTTTCGTATGTTTTTATTTGAAGTGAAATGTGTGCTTGAGTGTTTTTTCGGTTAAAATATGGATTTAAATGTATCAAGATACTTTGATGTGTCAAAGAGTTCATCGGATGATGAAATTGTCACGGATTACTTATACCACGGTGTTTCGTGAATGTTTGAGATTTTGTGAGAAGATGAATGAAATATTTACTTATTTATTTTATTTTATTTATTTATTTTCTTTATTTATTTATTTTATTTATTTATTAACTTTAATTAAAACGGTCTTAGACCAATTACAATAGTAGGTAAAGTTAATGTCTTTACTAATAATAATGTTTTTTTTTAATTCCTGAGTTCTGCTGTTTAATTTAAATTTCTGTTGTGTGATTGTAATTTTTTTTTGTTTTTTCTTACACGTAATTTAACTGAACAATGCTTTGGTTGTGACGACGGCGACAATGCAGAACTCTATAGAAAGAGAAAAAATGTGTTTTCTATCAACACCCAGGTTGTCGCACATTCAAACCTTAAATAAAAACATAGTTGCTCGAAATATTATTATGCTAAAAATCACCACGAAATGACAATCGAAAAACAGTATTTTGCAATTTTTCACGACTTACATTAATTAAGCGCGATAGATGTCAAAATGCACGAGTATTACCGTATCAAAATAATGACTCCCAACTCTCCAATGGGTACATCAGTGTTCCTTGCAATGGCAACATAGTTAACTATAGTCAATTCTAACTGTAGTTCAAATGGGGATCAAAAAGCGTAAACTTGAGTTAACAATTGGTTAGAGTCTTAACTATGGTCAGTTTAACAAATGGTTAGCTTGACTATTACTAGGGATCAAAAAACCGGCCCTAAGGCAAAATAAACATTTCGTAATTGAGCAATGGTTAATTCGTCCCTTAAACTTCTCAAGGCATAGCATGCACTGCTGAGAGTATTTGTGATTGCTTCCAGTTCTTTTTTCCAGTTTAAGAGCGCATCTATTTGTATCCCTAAAAATCTTAAGTTTTGTACAATTTCCACTTTATTTCCCAATGAAGCTATTTTAATACTATCATTATTCCTCACGGTTGATTTGAATAGCATACATTTAGTTTTCTCCACATTGAGTTTTAAATTGTTAGTGGAAAACCAATGTTCAAAAGCAGACAGTGCATGATTCACTTTACTTTCTAAGTCCCTTACAGAGATATCGCTCATAACGGCACTTGTGTCATCAGCAAAAATAACCATTTTGATGCCTGGTACTATCTTATACATATAGTTTGCTAAGTCATTAAGAAATATAATAAAAAATATTGGACCCAAGACTGAGCCTTGCGGAACTCCCTTTTGTACTCTAACTAGCTTAGATTTGTTAATTTTTTCATGTCCGCTTTCAACTGACTTAATTTCGACGTACTGTGATCTGTTCTGTAAATAAGAACTGAAAAGCTTTAAGACATTATCTCTTATCCCATAGTGTTCTAGTTTGTCTAAAAGGATTTTATGTTCAACAGTATCGAAGGCAGAGCTAAGATCTAGGAATAGTCCTGCCACTTTTTCTTTATTATTCAGTTTGCTAACCACATCATCCACTAGTGCGTCTATTGCATCAATGGTTCCTATGCTTCTTTGATACCCGAACTGTTGATAGCTAATAATATTGTGTTTAATCAAATGTTTGACAAGCCTATCTTTCATTACCTTTTCAAATATTTTAGAGAATACTGGTAATAGTGAAATGGGTCTATAGTTTTTCGCATCTAATTTAGAGCCTTTTTTGAATATGGGCAAAACACGAGCAATTTTATATTGTTCAGGGAAAACACATTGCTCAATACATTTGTTTAAAAAAATCAGCTATTGGCTCAGCTAATATGTCAATGTTATCCTTGATGATACTTATGGGTATTTCGTCATGACCGTGAGAATTTTTATTGCACACATTACTAACTATTTTGAAGATTTCTACCGGGGATACTTGATCAAACAACATGTCATCGTCTACTCTAGCCATATTGTCGGTTAAGTATTTTTTAGCTAAGATATGATCAGAAGACTTTAATGTAATTTTGTTGTCAAATTGGTCAGATAAAATGTTGGCTACGTCTATGGGGCTGCCATATATCTTATTATCTTGTTTAAGTATTATAATATCAGTGCTTTGTTTTTTATTAGAATTACGTCTACTATTCACTATTTTCCACATGGCTTTACTAGATTGAGGTGCCTGATCGATCTTTTTCCTAGTGTCGAGCTTTTTTGCACATCTTACTACCTTTCTAAATATCCTTAAGTAGTTTTCGCGATATTTTAAAATTGATTTATCACATCTTCTTTTATCAATAAGGCACAAAATGCGCTTGACTTTGCTAGATACTTTAACTCCTTTGCTAAACCAATAAGTTTTTCCAGACTTATTAAGATCAATTGTAATTTGCTTTTTTTTAAAAGAATTATCATGTGTTCCATAATTTTTTTTTATAAATGTATTTATGCCTATGTATAAATGTATTTATGTATTTATGCACAAAATAGAGATGTTTGGAAGACAAAAGGGGAGGCCTTTGCTCAGCAGTGGGACAGTAAAATAGGCTAGTAAAAAAAAAAAAAAAAATTATGCTGAGATTCCAATCTATCTCTGCCAAATTTTTCCTAAATTCCGCCTTATTTTTTTTTATTATATATTCTTTTTTTAATATACTTAAAATTACTTCTCTTTATTTCTTCTGTTACTTTTTTAACATTTATTGTGCAAAAAAGACATGCATGTCCATCTGATAATCCGTTGTGGTCAATATGGATATCGTTAATATTAGTATCTATTAGATTTGTCAATATATTGTCAATACATGACTCTGTGCCATTACGTATGAATGTTGTAGTGTCAAACAAGCATCTAAAATTGTAGCATGTGAGCAATGATAAAAATGAGTTTCGGTATTTGTCATTTCTCATCAGATTAATATTGAAGTCGCCACAAATCAAACATTGTTTTTTGAAGAAGTGCTGCAATAGTTGTTCCAGCCTTTCAAGAAAACTATCAAAATTATTATTCACAGGAGTTCTATAACAACAGACAATATTAGTATTAATTTCTAAATCTTTTAGTCCACATATCTCAAAATAATCTTGTTTATAGAGCTTTTTACAATCGTTCGGGAAAGCCTTCATTCATTTCAGGTTTGAGGTGTTCTAACCACCGTTTTGTTCCTGTGGCACTGTGAATGCATTCGTTGTTCGAACACTTCGTGATGCGGGAACGTTTGGTCCTCCTAGCGATTATCGGCCCTGTACCATGAAGCCAGGGTGGGGCGGATAGGCGCTAAGCGTAAGGAAGAATATATAAATAGTCCAGTAGATTCAGTCAACTGGACTCACACCGATAATTCTGCCCTCATCAAGCTGTCTCCCCCCCCAAGCCCCCGCCAGCAACGCCTTAAGCCGAGGTCCGAGTCCCACTAGGGGTCGCCCTTAGTGCTGTTGTTGCAGGTAGTCATGATGTTAGTGTAGTACAAGTAGTTAGCTTAGGTTAAGTATTTTACCCCCCCCCCCCCCCATTGGCTGGAGACTTCAGGTCTCGCCAATAATTGCCCGGTTACGTAGAAGGGGACCCCCCCCCCCAAGGACAATCTACAGAAGTACAAAAGAAAAAGAATGGAAGTTGTCTGGACACCATTCTCCTCTGAAGCAGGTAGACCAATAGCTATAGCTATAGTTATTTGGGCCACAAAAAGGTGGATATGGGCAAAACTGCCCTATAATCCCATTCTGCACTTCAAGATTAAGGGAAATGATATTATAATTACTCTTTGAATGAGCTGTATAACCCCTTCTTGAATAAAATCCTAACTACGCCTATGCCACTAAGGGTTTCGTGGCGATTTCGTTGTAAGTAACATATTCATGTCCTGGGAATTTCACACAGATCCGGCACTCCTTAAGCTGGCTTCCTACGGTGCGTGGTAGCGCGCACCGGCTGTGTCATCTGTTAAATCACGCACCGTGGGAAGCCATATTATGAGGGTGAATGATGTGGATACGGGGCACTGCTCCGCACGCGTCCGCGTTGCCACGGACGAGTCACTTCCCATGGTGCGTCGGTGCGAGCTCGTGCGACGCAGTGCGCGATATCACGCACCGTGGGAAACAGGCATTACGCTATCTAACAGTTAGTTTATGGGCCGTTAATTCTTACTTCGGCAGTGGTATAAAAAGTTAGGAGTGGTTGGCAAAAAGTTAGGAATCGTTTATCACCACTTCTGCTTAGCGTCGTAAAACCAGAAACATCAACATCGATAAAAATATACCTATGCTCATCATAACCAGGATGACCTACCTATCACCAGTTACTTCAGGTAAAGGGGTGCTGGCCTGAAGTAACTGGTGATACCACTTACCATTTCCACAATACGGCCTATCCTCTTCCAATAAACAATAGCTCATGCTGCTCAGCGTGGTAGCAATAAGTCGTTTGCTGCACAGCGAGAACTCGAAGTTCAAGCCATTGACCGCCGTCGAGGACTGGGAGCCCATGAGGTAGCCGCGACACTCTGGGTTCGGAAAGTTATCGTCGTGGTGGGCGCCAAAGCTGTGGCCTGGAGGAAAGAAGTACTAAAATGTAGTACGTGAACAATTGTGGTTACCATTGTTCATGGTACTGTGAATAGTGAAGACAGCAAGAGTCGTGTAGGTGTGAATTTACATTAAGGGAGTACCGTACGATCTCCTTCGAGGCGGCGAGCCTCTTAGCCGGATCCGTGCCCTGGGATCTGGAGGCGAGGACCCTCGCACTGAGATATCGTCAGCGCGAGGATGCGCCTGAGCGGAGCGAGCTCCGCCAGATCCTAGTGGCCGAATGGAAGGAGCGACTTGCGCAACTCAGTGCAGGGCAGCGGCGGTAAGGCCCGTAATGGAGGAGTGGCTGGAGAGGCGTCACAGCGCCCTCAGCTTCCGGCTGACGCAGGTACTCTCGGGGCATGATTGTTTCGGGAAGTTCCTTCCCCGTCTGATAGATACCCATATTCAGTAGTGGCTCTTAGACAGTCTGATATGACGAAGATGCTGCCACATTTATTTCAATTCAAACTCTTATTTGAAAAAATTAAACTTAATTTAAAATAAAATTAAAAGTAATCTTTATTTTATGTTACCTATTTCATGAGCAAGAGTAAGAGCAGCAATTCTTTCAGGGACTCTGCCCAACTCCTCCGTCGTGGCGTGCGCAATAGCCAAGGTATTGAAGGAGCGGCCGTACGCGCGCCGGTCACACAGACCACCTGCCGCCCCACCCATACCACCACCAAGAGACGTAAAACTGAGAAATATGCAGAAAATAGTGGGTAAAAGAATTAATCAACTCGGCTTATCTCCCAAGCTTGGTGTCGCCTTCTGTATCCAGCCTACATGTGCCGTCATCAGATGCCCTGCCTGTGCCTACCGTCCATAGTTCCAACCAACGACATCCAGAGAATGCTAATTCTAAAAGGTTTATTCCACTACTCTGAATGTACGAGTAGGAATCCTAATTACGATTTAGGAAAGTGTGATAAGAGTTAGGACGGTTAGGATGTAAATCAACCAGTCAGGATGGTTCTGCCTTCCTTAATGCAGTACTCTAAATTTAGGAATCCTAATTTGGAGGAGACAGGAAGGCAGGCTACTATCCTGACTAGCAGGGCCGTCTAGGCAATGTAGGGGCCCTTGGGCACCCAGAGTTTAGGAGCTCCTTTAGAATGCCAAACAAACATGAATGAAAACTTCATAATGTACTTTTTGTTGAGTGACTTTATTGGTTATTAGATTGGCGCCTAATTGTGAAACATTTGAAAGTTTGAAGTTAGCAGCACTTTGTCTCAAATTAAAGGAAATTTCTGTTAAGCAAACTTTTTCTAAGAAAGCTTGGCTATCTGGGTGCTTTGTTAATCATGCGTTGAACTAAGAAACCAATGTGTTATTTTAAATTGATTTGTTAGATGAAAAATACAAAAGCACTGAATTTCGGAATTTCGGGGCCCCGTCAGGCCGGGGGCCCCGGGCCTGTGCCCCACGTGCCCTTATGGTAAAGACGGGACTGCTGACTGGCTAATTAGGATGCCAACCGTCCCAACTCTTTCCTAAATTGTAATTAGGATTCCTAAATTCAGAGTAGTGTAATAAGCCTACATTTCTCAGATATCTACAAAATTATTATTAAGGTGTGTACGGACTGCGCGTTCCTCTGTACGCGTAGTAGGTTACGCGTACAGAGGAACGCATAGTAATAGTATGGAGGTACCTGTCTTAAGCCTTGTATGGACTAAGCGTTTCTGCGTACGCGTAACCGACTACGCGTACCAATGTACGCGCTGTCCGTACACGCCTGTAGACTGACCGCTGGTGGGACACTAAGTTGCTCCAGACACAGTTGATCGCTATTTGTTTTAGCTGCAGTGACCGTTTGGTGTAATTATGCAGCCATCGTTTTGATCGATCGAGCGACCGTCCTGTGGCTTGAAACTGTGTTTAGGTTACTAAAGTAATCGTTTCCGGCCGTGGTTCTGTCCATGGTCGGGAGCGAGAGTGAGAGGGAAACCGTCGCCTTCTTTTGCGAGGAGGTGATGGCGACCAAAGATGGAGCGGAGAGGGAGAGAGGCGGCTGCCACTCTCCCTTCCCGCGCCAGACACACAAGGCGCCGGAGGGCGCGAGAAGATATAAAAAAAAAACTAATTTAATGTATCTCGATAAAACTGTGACTCCAAATACAAAGTATTACGGCGACTTAGGCCCCTCGCCCACGGCGACTTTTTGTAGCGATGCAGTCGCGCGTTTAGCAAACGCGCGACAGCATCACTTCTAACGCGTCTTAGTCGCATTTGCAACGCGCTACTGCATCGCGATTGTATCGATACAAACGCGCGACCGCGTCGGACGACATCGGTAGAGAGAACGGAGGGGGGAGGGAGTGTGGCACGGCGCGTGATTGGGAATCATAATTTTTGAGTTGTTTGAATGTTGTTACATGATGTCCACAAAGTAATCTCTGGGTAATAAATGGATGCATCCAATATTGACGCTGCTTCCGTTGCCTACGCTTCGGCTGCTTACGTAAAAGCAGCACCAAAGACAACGTGACTAATGTTGCCTCAACGGAGTCCATCTTGCAACTGTACTGATCCAAGGTATTTTTGTATCGTAATTGCATCGCGACCGAATCGTGTTTGCATCGCGACCGAATCACGTTTGCATCGCAACCGAATCGCGTTTGCATCGCGACCGAATCGCGTTTGCATCGCAACTGAATCTGGTCCCGTGGGCGCGGGCACACAGCTAGCGACTGCTTCGCGTCTGTATCGATGCTGCGCGCGAGAGCATCGCGACTGCATCGCTGCAAAAAGTCGCCCGTGGGCGAGGGCCCTTAGTGGGCCATTACAGCGATTACGCACTGCATCCGATCCGGATCCGTGAAAATAAGAATGTAAAAAACTCGAACCGAATTCGGATATCGCTTACGCACTTATCCGATCTCTGATCCAAATTCAAACAATAATTCAGGGGCCATCTTTGGCATATCCATTTGGCGTCCGATTTGAATCCGAGGTAATACGAAAGCGTTCATACAAATAGTACTACGGCTACTTCGGTCCATCTATTTTTCTTCCGAATTGGAAACTCACGGATGACGGAGAGAAATCGGATGATGGAACTCGGATCTAGTGCGTAAACTACCATACAAATAGTTTTACGACTACTTCAGAACGTATTTTCTCGGATTCGGATCGGATGCAGTGCGCAACCGCTCTGAGCGGTCAACCTTCTTTTGTGTTTACCTTAAACCCAAAGTCCTATTATAAAACGCGTGTCCAGAGAACGCCACGCCTAGGCAGACCTCCGACAGACGGCGTAGTCTCGCAAACCGCATGAGGTAGCTGCGTCCATCGATCGACTTGTCCGTCAGGAGGTCCCCGAAGACACGTGTGTTCGTCTCCTCAGATGTCAACACCAAAATGTACTTCACTGAGAAACCTGATTAAAAAATCTTTTGCAGGATCTCTATTGAGCAGTCCAGAAAACATTAGAATGTTAGAGTGCACTAATAATTCTGCAGAGTAATTGTGTATTTTTTTTTATCAAAACTCATAATTGTGAGAATCAGTTCTTTTGAAACGTCAAAATAACAACAGATAGCCTCCAAATTCGCCCACCCTTCACCGCTTCCGCACCGTTTTTGCTGGGAAGAAGAAGCGGCGCTAAAAACTCCCCAGCAACTGTTGCAGCAACTGTTGTAATCTAAGAGACAGAGATCTGTTACGGATCTCTGTCTCTTAGATTACATAACATCACGCCTGTATTTACCAAAGGGTTGGGCAGAGGTGTATAGTACATCCACATTTAGCCGTTATGTTTAAGTCCCATGTAATAGGGGTTGAGCCTATTGCCGGGCACAGATCCAGATTCCGGGCTGCTACCGAGAAATTTCACACGGAAAAACCCAATTACACTGCCTGACCTGGGGACCTCACGCTCAGCAGTTGCGCTTGCGACATCTAGACCAACGAGGCAATCTCTCTTTTATATTAACCTTATCCTACCCGTCTCTTCAGCCTTCAGACAACTCCAGGAACTTGGGTGTAAGCTGGTAGTGATAATTCAAGTTTAGCGAGGTGATAGTCTAGCCACGTATGCCCAAAGACGTTATCAATGTAACTTCGACAAATGAATAACCGTTATGGCGGGCGGAGCTCTAAAGTCATACTAACCAATATTATCCGGCACACCATCTTCATTGAAATCAGCATTCCTAAATATAATATCAGCTTGCGCGACAGCGTGCATCATCCTCCGCACCACATGGTTCAGGCTGGAGTTGGCATCCTTCTCGAAGAACATTTTATCAGCTAGGAGCAGAAGGTCACAGATCCTTGCGCGGGCTACACCGGGGACTTTCTTACGTTCTTCTATCCGGTACGGGAAGTAAGGAACACGTTGCACGCGTTCTACGCGTTCTAATATGTTGTACTAGAAAGGAAGACGGGCAGTTAGATTTTTGACTGATAAAAAGGTGACTCGCTCACGGTGCGTGATATCGTGTCGCCACGTAGGAGCTACACCGCACCGTGGGGAAAAGACTCGTTCGTGGTAACGCAGAAGCATGCGTAGCGGTGCGCTGTATCCGTCACGAGTACACACGGGTACATTCAAAGTTGCGTTACCATACGCGAGGCCTATAAGCTGAGCTTTGCATTTGTGTGAGAATGAATGCAGACGCGTCCTTTGCTTGGTTTAAACCGGTTTTTACTGCTTTTTGGCAATCAATTCTATGTGCACTCAAACAAATGCAAAGCTCAGCTTACGCCTCGCCAGTTGTACTTACGAGTTTTCTTTGACTTGGTATTTTGGAATGACAAAATAGCTTCGAATCACGCACGCTCATAAGGTGGCTTCCCACGGTGCGTAATTTTACGGATGATGGTGCGCACAGCCGGTGTGCAATATCACGCACCGAAGGAAGCTGACTTAAGATCACCCTACGTACTTGGAAAAATGCTAGTCCAAGAACTGGCTACGTCTGTGCTGCGATGATGACACACAGATTGAGAGACAAACAAACATATATGTTGTCAGCCTTAATAGCAAGAAGGACAGAGCAAGGTCCTTTATAAAAAAAAACTTGTTCCTCTATAACTGACAGAGAACAGACTGCACATTAAATCTTTAAAATACGCAATCGACCATTTTTTTAGCACATTGCCAATCGTCTCTTCTATCAGGACTAAAAGGAAGAAGTAGATCAATAACTACTGGTCCGTAGTTCTATGACCTATACTTGACTTTTCCACCAAGAGAAGGCCATCCTTCCACTTCCATTTTTGTCGTAATTTAGTTCAAAGTCAAAGTTTTTTAATTCAAATAGACCAGATTACAGGCACTTTTAAAACGTCAAAACTAGGTGCACGGTTCCAAAAGGTAGGTTCTATGGAGAAGAGCCGGCAAGAAACTCCATGAATACTCTTTTTAAAATAGTAGATCATGACTATTCATGACAATTCCATTACAGTAGTAGCGTGCGACATGGAATGAGAACCTCGATTGTAATAAAATAACATTATGTGCATTTCCCTACCTCGATCATTTGTCAGACAGACAAAATAATTATGTCTACGCGCTTAAGTTCGTACCGTACCTACATTTATCTGGCAGCTCTGCCAACCCTATGGGCAGTTCTGTCACTATAAAAAGCCATCATCTTCACCTGATCACCTGTGCATGCTCGCGACGAGCCCGTGGCGCGGCCATGTTATCGTTCTCGAACGCGCCGAAGAATTTGGTGGGATCGTCGAGTCCATACGGATCCGCGTTCAGAGTGCGGTTACCTGGTGGACAGAGAGTTAGCTTTATTTAACTTGAAGAGAATAACGCTTATTAGGTTCGAGGTAATTCTTACGACTTTCCACCACGATCGTTTCTGCGGTATCTTTAAATCCAATTTGGCCGTGAATCGTTTGGAAAGGCTTCTGGCAAGCTAGATTATGGCTAAGCTAAAATAGTACCTTGTTACCCTAAGGGTGAAAGTAACTTAATTAGTTCCGAGACGGGGCCAATGGTTCGAGGGGCTAAATAAGTCTTTAACCCGAGGTAAACACTGTGCTTTTCATTACGAATACAAGGAAAGTAAAAATAAAAACATGAATTACTTAGATAAAGAAAAAATTAGTGATCGGATTGCCGTTTTCCCGCCTATTTTGTTTTTTTTCTGTGGCCGGCCAGCTATTCAGCCATTATTTTTCATAGAAAAAATGGGTAAATATTTTGCCCAACTCGTATGTTTTTATAGAAACAATTGAAACTAAATTAGAGTAGTCATTTTTTTTTTTTTTTAATTGAGTTGCTGTATAAAATGTTGGAACATGGTTCAATAGAAATGTGAAAATAGAACTAGTTTTTTTTTAATAATTTGACAGCTGTCAGTTGAAGACGATTCTCCCGAGGGCTGAAAAGTATTACTTTCAACCCGCTCCTCAGGCAATTTCAGAACTACTTTCCGAGTATGAGTAATGAAAAGTGTTTTTTAATTGTTAACTGATTTAGCGAGAAAAAGAGACTGGGCGAAAGTAGTCTATGGACCAACAACGATATGGTTTTAGTATTTGTGTGGGGATACGTCAACAATATCCTTCTACAAAGCGTAACCAAAACCTGACACGACAGTTTTGAAAAAAATAATAGGTACTTTTAGAGGTGGTAATTTGAGATGGGGCAGTAAGAGCAGCTACCTTAACCATTGTCATCATCATCATTCAGCCAAAAAACGTCCACTGCTGGACATAGGCCTCCCCCAATAAGGGGGGGTTTGCCATAATCGCCACGCTTGAAAGGCGGGTTGGCAATCGCAGTATGGTCGTTAAAATACTCAGAGAAAGCTGCTGCCCATCCTCTAACGAATCCCTTGGTCGTCTTTTACGACACCCATGGGAAGAGATGGGGTAGTGCTATTCTTTACGTCAGGCACCACACAGCATACCTAACCGTTGTAGCTACAAGAAAATTTTCTTATGAGACTTTCCATTATTTTTGAAAATATTTTACTCAGCACTTATAGATATTGAAAAAAAAAATACAGTGAGCGATAAAAAGGGTAGTTCTCACAAAATATTTGTATGATGTAAATCGATCAACACCATGCCGACATGAAATCATCCACAAGACAATTTTAACCCTAAGGGTGCCTTTCCACCAGAGATGTGCTATGCAGCTATGCTGCGAGAATGTAAAAGCTAAGCTACGAAACTATGTGACCGTTTCCACTGATGCTAAGCTATGTAGCTGTGCGAGGAAGATGCGCAGCTCGAGCTATGTGACGTATCGACAATGGAGAAGGTACGGGGAGCGGCGGCGCGGTGCTCTGCACATGGTTACACCACTCGCGACCATCCATGGCACGCATCCATAGCACGCATCCATAGCACACATCCACATCACGCATCCTTCCATATAAAAAACGTAGCTTAGTTGAATCAGTTTCCACCAGTGCTATGCTATGTAGACCGATGAATATGATTGGTGGATATCAAACGCATCCATAGCAACGTTGCATAGCACATCTTTGGTCGAAAGGCACCCCTAATCGGGCATGCGGTGATTTTTTTGTAAACAATAAAAGAAGAAAAAAAGTTTTTTTTTTATGTAGGTATCATTTTTTTTTCAAGAAAATTGTAAAATGTGTTATTTTGCCAGGTTTAAAAATATAATAAAGAAGACATCGCGACGTATTCCAAAAAAGTTGGTAGGAAAATAGTTCCCTGTGCCCGATGATAATAAGCCGATCCAACATGCTTTAAAAACAACGAGAATTATGATGCTGTCGTCATGGACTATGTTTGGGTGTGCGATTTTCGGAGAACATCTTTCATAAAATAATATTAGGTAAGCTAACTTACGAAAATTACAAATTCGTAACTGGGGAGGAACTTTATGTTTTCCTCCAGTTTGTTCTATGAAAATTGTTATATGAAGGTCAGGGCTGCGCCTACACTCATCTCCAACCAGCGTTGCCAGATATTTTTTTGGCAAAGCGTGAATTTGAAACGTTTTGAGTAAAAAAAAGCGGGTTTTTTTCGTCGAAAGCGGGACATAGTAAAAAACGTTTATAATTAGTACTTTTAAAAATTTATTTGTTTTTTTATTTGAGTTTTAAATTATGTTTATATTTGAGCGAGCACGCGACCTGGCGGCGCCGGCGGCCAAAGCGCGGTCAGTTGTAGACTTAAGCAAACTAAGTAGTTCACTTTACTGAACTAGTTCACCAAATCTCGCTCAGTAAAGTGAACTAGTTCCTCAAAGTAGTTCAGAAGTTACCCAAGTGTAAAACTCCATAGAATTGATGGTCGTCCCCTAGGTAACCTTCAGCGCTGCCCGAAGCTGGATCCTCGACGGGGAACCCATATGCCATGGTAATGTCGGCCAGTGGGACGCCTTTGACGACTGTCTGAACATCCTCGTCTAGCCCTTCGGGCTCAGTAGGATCCAAGAATAGGGCAGAGTGATGCGTTGTGAGGTGCGAGGATCCTGAAATTAATTATAATAAGAAAGAATGAGGCTCAATCTCCAAAATAAAAATGGATCGCTCTGGTCTCTAAAATTTCGAACTTAAATATTTCCATAACTGCTTGGTTAAAATCGAGCCCAATATAAAAATAGGCTCATTTAGATACTATCTTTTCGAAATAAAAAAATGGAACACAATTAATATCAATATCTAAAATGCGGGTGCCCGTGTTCTTGCCGAAGTATTTTATATCGAATTTCATTACGCCGACACCGATTCACCGTCGTAATGTTTGCGGAAGCAATGTTTCCCTAATTTGATTTCGCCGAATAATTATTAGCCACCATAATTGTTTGGCCAAAAAATCAGTCAGAAATTTTGTTTTAGTCGAATACTTATTTGGCTATTGTTTAATTTGCCAATTAAGTATTCGCACAACATTATTTTCACACACCGCAATATAATGTTAATCGTACTCAGCGCAACCCGACCACACGTGGTCAGACTTTGTCCTACCCCTAGAGTGTTATTTAAAAGCGTGGAGCCAGAAGCTAAGTCTTCTGGCAAAGCAAACCCAGAAACACTTGCATGCTTGCTTGGTTTCTATCCATCCATTGGGAAAATGAGCCATCTAACAAGTGTAAAGTGGCCAATAATACAGTTGACTAAGTGGCCAGCAGACTAGCCAGCGTAACAAAAAGTTACAAAACATAATTAGGGACGTTAATCATTCGGCGTTTTAATTATTCGGCGAAATGAAAAGTGGCGAAAGATTGTCGGCCGGATAAGAATCGACTAATAAATAATATTTCGATATTCCAACAGAAAACCCTTCTTTTTTTCTTCCTATCTTTAATTATTGTAATTAGTCTTAGACCATTTTAATTAAAGTAAAATCTCTAAGGGCTGATTTTTCAATCGTCAGATAACTTTTATCTGGGGAATAAGTTTTACGTTCTGACAACTTTTGTATAGAAAATATGTCAAACCGTCATATTTATTCCTTGGATAAAATTTATCTGACGGTTGAAAAATCGGCCCTAAATAGTATAAAATGAAGTCGCTTTTCACGTCTCTACGGTTACTTCTTCTAAACTACTCAATGGATTTTGATGCGGTTTTCATCTTAATTTAGGTAATTTCTTTCGAAAGGTTTTACGCTATAAAACGTACCCGAGCGACGCCGGGGCGGGTAGCTAGTAAATAAATAAATTCTCTAGTTCTGCCGAGCAACCGTTAACACATTCGAGTTCACCACACTTTTCATAAAGCTCGTACGCCATACCGCCATAAATATTGCTAGCGGACCTTCCAGGAAGGGTCCTCGGCATTACGTTAGCGCTAATAGTGAACCCTTGAGGAGGGTTCTTGGCATTCAGTTAAAAACCGTGTAATAAATAAAACACGCTAATCCTTAGTCAAATTGTATTTTCAGTGAGTCTTGTTGTTTGTTTTATGACGATGTATTTTCAAAAAAAATCTACACTTAAAATGAGCTCTCCACGAGCGCGAATGCGACTAGAGGGTGCCATCCCGGAGGCAGAGGCACTGAACGTGTTAAGTAGGACTTCCATGTGTCGCGGCCGATGCGACTGACGCGTGCGAAATGTATAGCGCCGTTTCCGAGCCCCTACAACAGACGCGTGCGGTCTGCCGTCGGAAGCGGCGCCATATATTTTCATAGTGTAATATTCTCGCGTAAGTACTCTTTCAGAGTGGAGGCGGGCGCGGGTGCTAACGCGGGCGCGTGTAAATCAATATGTATGCAGACGGCAGTTGCATTCACAGTGCTCCCGCGAGCCACGCGTCTGCATGAGGCGGGCGCGAGTGACGCTGGTGTTTCTAATGGCTCAGTCCGCCCGTATCGTTCACAGTGATATAGCGTCTGTTAGGTGACTGCGCGTGTGGGTTCTAAAGCATTTTGATTCACCCGCCGAAGCGTCTCGTACGATAGCTCGTTCGGCACTACTGTGAACACGCAGACGCCAAGACCCAAGCGCCCGCGCCCGCCCCCGTACCCGCTACTGCAGTCTGATTGACCACTAAGAGGCAGAGTGTCGCATCGGCCGCGACCTATGAAAGTCTACCTTAAGAAACTCACGAAACTTAAACCCTAAATTGCGAATAGGAAATCCAGAATAGCTAACCAATAGGCTGTAACTTCAAGCACAGCAAATGGGCTTCCTTTCCGAACTTGGCTTCCAATATATGGTAGCCATACGCACTGCAGACGGTGTGGTGGTGAGATTTGATGTCCATGCCACTCACTCGGAGGAGCAAACATGCACAGACCACTAGCACAGAGGACATGGCACTAATTTTGAATTTCACCAGGCCCCGGTCATTTCGAAAATGATATAAGAATGTAGTCTTCCCCTATCCCAAAAAAGAGATACTCTGTGAAGATTACTTAGATCTTTTTCTGTGAATGTGATGTAATGTCACCGTGACAGCAGTTTAGCTTTTTCTAGTTAACTTTTTTATAGCTAAGACTAAAAAGTTCCAGTTTGAGAAGATTTTAGTACAACGTAAAGCAGAATGGGTAATGCCCGGTATGCACCAAAGCGGAAAGGAGAGGAGACGAGAGGAGATGTGCTGCGAAGCTGGCAGGTTATTTCCACCGAAGCGGAGAGGAGATGCGTAGAGAGGAGATGTGAGCTGTGTTTAGCGGAGATGTGAGCTGTGAGAGCTCGAAATCAGTCAGTTCGGGTGTGCGAGGCGCGGGAAGAAGGCATCGGGGAAAGGGATGCGCGAGCGCGGTCGGCGCCCGGCCGCCCGACTACCGACTACACACATCTCTGCACTGCCGCGCCGCTTGCTCGCTCGCGGCACAAAATTCTATAGAAAAATGAGACGTCTCCTCTCCGCTCGATCCATTTCCACCGAAGCTAAGCGGAGAGATGTGGAAATAACGAAATCTGATTGGTTATTCAAAAACCATCTCTCGGTTTTTGAATAACCAATCAGATTTCGTTATTTCCACATCCTCATCCATCCATCTCATCCATCTCCTCTCCGCTTTGGTGGAAACCGGACCTAATTCATTTATTTTAAACGAGGATGAGGGAGAACCTCTTTTCGTCTCGGTGGTGCTCATGAGGTACCCCTCATTCTAGGTGAGGATAGATGAGAGAGATTGGTGAGTGGTGGAGTCGCTTGTTCGCTAGCGCACGCCGCGCCGCTTCGCTGGGTGAGGGAAGAAGAGAGAAAGGGCGCCGAGCACACCTAACGAACACTCCTCATCAAATATTTGCGTCCGTATACCTATGTCTACACCAGTGCTCTTTCATGTTCATCTTGCGTCTTCGTCTGAAGCATGCGTGAAACGCCATAGCGCATGCATACTAGTTCGATAAAAGCGCATGCCTCTAGCACACGCAAATCCATCTATTGTATGTCGACTGACGACTGACCGAGGCGCACCGGTGTAGACGATAAGCTGCATGCGTCTTATGGCAATCAATATTGCATGCGCTTGATGCAAGAGGAATTGAATGTTGAAAGCGCAAGATGAACATGAAAGCGCACCTGTATAGACATACCATATTGCTGACACACTCATCCGCTCATCAATCAGAATTTATCAGATACACACTTGCACTTATATAAATAATAAATTGCGGAATTACATGAGGCGGTAAAAAAAAGCTCAAATAAGAGAAACTCCCTCATTTTTCAATTTCAGGAACTCAAACGAGATAACTCACGACTCGTACGAATGAGGGGCTCATCGTTAGCGTAAATAACTTTTTTGGAATCGTCAACCTGAAAATCAACCAGATTCGCTCTATATACCTACAATTTTTGAATACTTAGACACACATAGGTACTTACCTACCTAATAAAACCGGCCAAGTGCGAGTCGGACTCGCGCACGAAGGGTTCCGTACCATTATCTATAAAAACGGCAGAAAAATCATGTCTGTTGTATGGGAGCCCCCTTAAATATTGATTTTATTCTGTTTTTTAGTATTTGCTGTTATAGCAGCAACAGAAATACATTATCATCTGTGAAAATTTCAAACCATCACGTCTGTAAACTGTCTAACTATCACGGTTCATGAGATACAGCCTGGTGACAGACGGACGGACGGACAGCGGAGTCTTAGAGCGGTTAAGCACTGCATCCGATCCGAATCCGTGAAAATACGTTCCGAAGTAGTCATAGAACTATTTGTATGATAGTTTACGCACTAGATCCGACTTCGGTCATCCGATTTATCTCCTTCATCTTTGAGTCTCCAATTCGGAAGTAATATTGATGGACCGAAGTAGCCGTAGTACTGTTTGGATGAACGCTTTCGCATTACCTTGGATTCAAATCGGACATATGCCAAAGATGGCCCCTGAATTGCTTGGATTTGGATCAGAGATCGGATTAGTGCGTAAGCAATATCCGAATTCGGTCCGAGATTTTTATATTCTTATTTTCACGGATCCGGATCGGATGCAGTGCGTAACCGCTATTAGTAATAGGGTCCCGTTTTACCCTTTGGGTACGGAACCCTAAAAAGTAGTTCATAATATCAAAAAGTGGTTAATAGCCTTTTTGCTAGAATCGACGTTTCAAAATTTTAAAAACAAATACTTATGCAAGTTGATATGACATCGTAAACCTTATTGCACAGTTTGAGAAGGAATCGAATTTGAAATCTGATTAACATTTCAAGTCCCCGACTGTACATAACTAATGACAATCATAACCCTTCCTCTCTGACGTAGTCGGTAGGCCTAGCACGAATGTTGTGACGTATGGTAACGTAACGTTAACGCGAGTGAATTTTGAATTGGAAATACTCGTTTCGCACGTAGTGATGACACTTCACATCGCTATTCGGTGTTCGCGTTTTTTTCCGGCTTTGTTCGCTATATTCGTGTTGAAGTCCGATTAACACGAAGACACCGTCTACACATCGTTCATAAACAGCGAATATGCCGAACATTTACGAATATTTTTGCTATAGTATCGAACGCATCGAACGCAAAGATGGACTTGGATGACTTATTATTTCCATTGTGCTAGTCACCACATGTTATGCGTGCTGGCGTGCATGAAAACAAAGTCGTTAAAATTAAAGCATCTCGCTTTTTTTAAGCTCTTTTATTGCCTGTATATTCCAGGCTATTCTTAATACTATTTCATGCGTCAATAACTTTGCTCCTGTTTTTATGAGATGCATGTTACAGATCCCATCTATAGGGATGCATTTGATAGTATTCCAAAAATCGCATGACATTTATTTATTTATTAATCAACTACTCGCTACAGTTACAGTTACCCAACACGTGCAGCGAGTCATTTAATTTTGTCCTATCCATTTTGGCGCGATCGAGCTGTAAACAAACTAAGTAAACACGTCCGCCGCTGTCGCGCACCGCACACTACTGAGCGAGCGATGTTTGTTTGGACAGTAAGGCCTCCTACGCACTGGCGACCATAGACGCGGCCAGGCCGCCGCGGCCATGGTCGCCGTTGCGTAGGCAAGCGCGACATCACTGGCGACCATAGACGCGGCCAGGCCGCCGCGGCCATGGCGCGACATGTGGACGGCCGAAAAATTTGCAGTCGACTTCCAAGGGTGTGTCAAGATGGACGTGCAGAAGATAATCACGCTAACTGTGCTTGTGTATTTACTACGAAAACGAAAACGGAAGATTTCACGTAAAAGACAGTTTTGGGTGCATCCATTACTTTGCGAGAGAAAGACTAAAGGATTATATTATACTTATTTTTTGGATTTAAAAATGTATGAGAAGAGATTCTTTAATTACATGAGAATGTCAACGAATACTTTTAACCTGTTACTGGATACAATAAAACCAAAAATTACTGGAACTGGTAACAACTATCGGAAATGCATTCCAGCAGAAGAAAAATTAGTAATAACAATAAGGTAAGCTTTTTCTTTTTTAAATACAGAATGTTTAAAAAATACGTGATATATTTTAAAGGGTGTTTCGGAATGGAGTATTGTGTACAGGAAAAATAAAAATAATGTGATAGGGCCTTTTTTTTACTTAAACTGCTAAATGGATTTTTTTGTAAATTTGAATTATACAAGACTCGTTTCTGAATCGCCCTAAACCACCACTGTTGTGTTTTTCACAACAACCTGTAAAATTCATTGACCAAGGTTTTGCCACTTTAAAAAATTTATGAACTATTGTTCAGTAGTATTTTATTTTACGACTTTGAAAAGGAGAGGAAAAGGGCTTGCTTATAACATGTTTTTAAATATTAAAAAACTGAAGTAGATAATCAAATTATTTGTATTTTCATAACTTAAAAAATGGCAATTGTGAACAATTAATCATTGAAATTGGGAAATAGGTCTATCATTTCTGAATTTTGAGAAATATCAGAATAATGAGTATGATTATCGCTGTAATTTGAATCATCTGATATCCTGTTGGTAGTAGAATAACCTGAATAACTCGGTCGATTAGGGTCATATTCTTGGTCGTTAAGAGTATTGAAATTACTTGAATAGTTTATGCGCGCTGTTGTAGGTGTACAGTTCGGTTGGTATTTTTCTATAATTTCCATGATTTCCATTTTCGCTTTGGTCTTCATTGCAGCAGGGATTGTTTGAAATCTTTCGAGGAGGGATAAAAGAAACAGTCTGTCACAATTTGAATCATTCTGTGTAGTCGCTATGGTCTCTTGCAGAACTGAAATTAGAGGGTCTGTATCGGATTCTTCGTTTGGTATTTTTTTCTTCCTTTTTGTTCTAAGCGACTTTGATGCAAACTGTTGAGTCTCAAGATCAGAAGATCTTGCACTTTTATTTTCTTGACTTGCCTCTTCGAGACTATTTTCTGTTGCGTTTGTGTCCAGCACTGATTTCAAAAACAGTAATTGGTTGAAATAGGTGTATTGTGATTTACGTTTTGCAGCAGAACCACTTTTGACATCTTTATACATATACGTGTCGAATGCTACTACATCACCTGCTGCGTTTATTGTAGTTCATCGCATTATTAATTTACTTAGGCATAATAAAATAAAATACTAACCAAGTTTTGCCTTTTCTTTATCTTCCATGGATTCACCGCCAAATATATCGACCAGTTCAAGCCACAACTGCCGCTTAACATCTTTATTGGAGTAATCATTTGATTCTAAGTCCCATAAACCTCTTCTATTTTCAACTTCAATTATGAACCTTTCCGTGTCGAAATTGGCCATTGTAAAATAATCACTCTGTAGCTAGCTACACGTCTGGTCGCCGCGGCCGATGCGGTAGCACTGATGAATTTATACAGAAGTGATGTTCTCGACGGCCACGATTGGTCGCTGGTCGCGTGGCATCAAATTGGACGCCGCGGCCGGCTGGTCGCTGGCCGCTAAGTGCGTAGGGGCTAATAGCGATTGCTATAAAAGTCCAGAATTCACTGGCCGCCGCGGCCAGGTCGCGGCGACCATGGTCGCCAGTGCGTAGGAGGCCTAAACGACCATATTCGGCATATTCGCAATCCTTTGATATGTTGCGAAAAACCGACAAGCAGGCGGATACGAGTGTTCGTGTATTCGCGTATTCGTCTTGTTCGTGAGAATAGGCAAATATAGACGAATATAGCCACTTCACATCGTCGTATTTGGGCGAATAAGACAAATACGCGAACACGAATAGTGTAAATGACACAAAAATATAATCGTTCAGGGATGATTCTATCATTACAGTTATAGCTAATATCGGTATGTCAGGATTGCGAGCAAGGTAAACACAGTAAATAAAACCAACATAGACTCTCCACCACTGAGAGTACTTATAATTGGGTTAGTATTAGTAACATAACTAGATCACAATATATTACTTTACACAATTATTACAAGATCATAAAATAAGGACAAGCTAATCAGATATAAAAGGTCAGACTTCTTCAGCTGTTCAACACGGAATGCTCTTCCTTCGTCGAATGACCACCGCCTTTATAACCTCGGGTGGGCCGATCCATATCGACGACTACCCTCTCTTGTCAACATTGCCCAGTGCTACCCGCTACCGATAACACGGCCCTCCTGCAAAACACACGACCTCGTGTATTGGTGGTTGGTGGTTGACGCACCATCAACCCCATCGTCAAGATTGTGCATCAAGGCCTAACTTCAGTGACACCTTCGGACCTTAAACAGAAACAAATAATACAGTACACATCTCGGCCACACCTGATCACTCATCTTTGACCTCGTCATGTTACTCATGTCTTTGACCAAAGTAAAATGAAAAGCATCCAAAGAATGTTTGAATCGATTAGAGCTTGTTATCCCATCGACGGCCAACAAGCTCATCACCAGTGACTTGAACTAGTTGATATTCATTCAGTATCAACCTAGTTCTATATTCGTTCATAACTTCTCGTATCAAAATCTTACAAACATCCACACATTAGATTTCCAACATTTTCACAATAAAATACTATCTCAGATGCCTATTAGACAGTTCTACTTTGGTTAAACATCAAATTTTAGTTATTCAATAAATCATAATAGGTACATAAACACACAATCTCATTATACACAAATTCATAAAATCATTTAAATACATTTACAATATTTTTCAGGGCTAAATATCTCATTATAGTTTTTCACAAATTCATAATACATAAACACTTAAAATATTTCTTGGTTAAATATTTCAACGATTCACAAAGCCATAATACATAAACACTTAAAATATTTCATTCGTAAAAATCTCATACCTAATTATTCACAAAATCACAACATAATATCTCAATAATTTACAAACTCATAGTACATTTAACACTTAAAATATTCCATGATTATACATCTCAATTATTCACAATTCATTGTACCAGCATATAAACACTGCAAACTCATAGTAGGTTAAACACTTAAAATATTTCAAGATTAAATATCTCATTATTCACAAACTCATAGTACATATCAACCCTTAAAATAATTCACGATTCAATATCTCATTATTATTCACAAAATCCTACATTCTTAAATATCTCAATTCTTCACAAAATCATAAAACAAACATCCTAAATGTTTCATGGTTAAATATTTTATGATCATTATTCACAGTAACTATCATAGTACATAATTATAAACACTTAAAATATTATCTCAATTATTCCCAAAATCATAATACTTAAATATCAACCTTTAAAACTTTTCATGATCAAAATAATGTCTCAATTATTCACAAACTCATATTACAAAACTGACATGATGTTTTAAACATAACATTTCTATATTGCGCTAATAATCCAACCTTTTTACAACAATACAATACATATTTAACACATCTTTAACGAAAATAAGTCAAATTATTTCTTATTTAAAAATAAATTTGACAAATTAATCTTTAACGGAAGTCATCATAATAATTATCGTCAATAATAAATACAATTTCCTGTTTTCGTCTACAAAAAATACATTTTAAACCATAATTAATAATAACAAACTACTTTTTAATTTCAATAAACTATTTTGTACCATTCTACAACAAGAATTATAACAAAACCAATCAAAACAAATATCAATATTTTCAAAACTTTTTCAAAACATTAATTCAAAACAGAATCTCATTTTCACTGCATTTTCATTTATCAATTAATAGCATCACCCGCCTTGGATTTAGCCAACTCATTTGGCATCACCCGCCTGGGATCCTGCTTTATCAACATGGCATCACCCGCCTTGGATCTAGCCATATCATGGCATATCCCGCCTTGGTTCCAGCCGTATAACAATTGCTTCGCCACGTTAGAGTTTCAGTTTTCCCCAGGCGAAGCCTTTGGCCAACCCCGGCTGGCCAAACCGGGCGGTGCCAAAGATCAACCCTGGTTGCATCTCACCACAAACTCTAATACGACTTGCAATGTATTTTCCTACACGAATAAATACAGATGCCGTATTTATTTTCCACGAATAAATACAGATACCATCATATTTATTTTATACTAATAAACACAGATATCATCTCATTTATTTTACACGGATAAATACAGATAACATCTCTTTTATTTTACATGAATAAGCAAAGATATCATTTAATATTTATTTTACACGAATAAATAACCTCTCATATTATATTTCCTTCATCAAAATTCCTTCACACATAATAAAATGGTTGTGACTCACCGGATTTATCACATTTTCTCATTCTCACACTTCTCACCATTGTAATATCAATCGAATAATCAAGTTTTTGTCAGTCCGTCTACAGGGGATTTTATTTAGCAAAATTTACATGTGGGTATACAATCATAATGTGGACTGGTTTTTTCTTGTTCCACTTCTGATGTAAATGACACAAAAATATAATCGTTCAGGGATGATTCTATCATTACAGTTATAGCTAATATCGGTATGTCAGGATTGCGAGCAAGGTAAACACAGTAAATAAAACCAACATAGACTCTCCACCACTGAGAGTACTTATAATTGGGTTAGTATTAGTAACATAACTAGATCACAATATATTACTTTACACAATTATTACAAGATCATAAAATAAGGACAAGCTAATCAGATATAAAAGGTCAGACTTCTTCAGCTGTTCAACACGGAATGCTCTTCCTTCGTCGAATGACCACCGCCTTTATAACCTCGGGTGGGCCGATCCATATCGACGACTACCCTCTCTTGTCAACATTGCCCAGTGCTACCCGCTACCGATAACAATAGCGATGTGAAGTGCCAGCATAATATTTAATCGAATTGAAAACTGTATTCATCTATCTATGATACAAATTGTGGCTGTCGCATAAATTTAAACTAAAATGCTATACAATAGTTGTATTTTCGATTCAAAATTCACTCATATTAACGTTACGTTTACGTTACTGTAGGTACGTAAAAATATTCGTGCTAGGCCTACTGGTAAAAAATACGTATACCTAATGCACTACGAACTTACGTAGGTACCGTACGTAGGTACTTACTTGATGCTTCAATGGCCATTCCTTAGCTACTAATGACCTAATTGAGTTGTCACATTGTATTATTCAATTGCTATTTTCATGGCGGCAGTCTCGTATAATTTGAATAATAATTAAATTCTGTTTAAATAAACGTGTCTTCACTTCATAGTGTGGTATGTTTGTCTGTTTGTCGTAAATGACAATTACAAACCACTATTAAATCATAACCAGTTGTATGTTGATTGTGTAAGGGGTGATTTTAATACGATGTAATGGCTAAAACCGAAATAAGGGGAATATAGACGGAATCTTAATTTTTAATAAGTATGGTTCTGCAGTGTTTTTTTTCCTTTTGTTATTTTTTATGTGATTTTAGGTTATCTTTTGACTAATTTGATTTTTAAAAATAGGCAACCATCTATACATATAATAAAATCGTGGTTTAGAAGTAACTAGGAAATTTTTGTCTAGAACTTATAAATCGCGCGGTAACGAAACCATAGCGCGATCTAATTCGACGCCAACGCCATCTAGGGAAGTAAAGATTAAACATATGTTTGCATGTTTATGCAAGCCTCACGTAAAAAGAGCTGACCCAATGCTGTTGACTTGTATAAACATATATTGTGCTTATCTCCAAGTAACATATTTTTTTTGTTTCATCGCAATCGGTTCACGCATTCAAAAGATATGCAAATAATCAATATCTTCTATACATTTATCAAATCTGTAGACTTTGCGTATCTGTACATAGCAAATATTTTGAAAAAACATGGTTGGGGTGTTAAAAAATAACCAAAAGAACCCATTTTTAACATTTTTGTATTTTGTTTCTTCTGTTTGTCTGTTTATCTGTTTATCTGTTTGTTTGTTCAAGCATCACGTAAAAACAACTGACCCAATGCTGTTGACTTTTATAAACATATATTGTGCTTATCTCCAAGTAACATATGGTTTTTGTTTCATCGCAATCGGTTCACGAAATCAAAAGTTATGCGAATTTTAAGTTTTCTAGAAGAACTTAGCATGTATTAGTTTATTTTCAATAGATGGCGTTACGTGTATCAAATAATGTTGCGAGGAAATATTTTACTACGAATAAATCCACAAATTACCTAATATTCATTGTTGAATTGGTACCTATTCTCAGTCTACGAAAGGTCTAATGAAATGCTATCCTTAAGAAGAAGGAACTAAGCTTTTACAAAAAAAAAACGAAGATATTATTATTTAGAATTTATTAGGTCAATTTCTTATTGTTGTTCACAATAAAATTAATTCATGATGTGGTGATGTGGTGGTGATAGTAGGATTTTTGTTCATTGAATGTTCATACTTTTTGGGAATGCTGATGCCGAAAATAAGGTCCAAATTCAAATTGAAATCGGTGGCCATGATTATTTGCAAGGAAAGCGCTCACCCAGTGCTTTCGTTGAAATTTAGTATTTCGTAATCATTCTATCTACTCAATGCACTTTTTGGAATGTTTTTCTACATTTTATTTTATTTTGTTCATTATTGTCAGAACTATTCAAAGCCTGTCGCCGTCGTTTTATTAAGTTTATTTAATTGAGTTTTTTTAAGCTTTAGGTAATGTTCCAAAGACGTGGCCATGGAGGGAAAGTACTTTAAATATTAAAAATAGCAAATTTCACTCAAAGGAAACTTCATTTCACTTTTTTTAAAGTAAGAAATTATCTTTTACTGATTTTTTTGCCTGAACCGGGAATCGAACTGACAAAGCTTTATGTACCATCCGGTATTATATTATGGCCCCTGTTGATTGATATCTATAAGGTCAATAATAAGGATCAAATCTCTCCAACAAACACACTGTCTTAAATTGAAGGAAGTGCAAGAAATAAGAAGTAACAACAAATAAGTGTTTGAATTGAAATGTACCTAAGTTAGGTAGGTACTTAATGTTAGTTTTTATGGTCTTCCATCAATTTCAGGCACTATGTTTATTGGAGCGATCATATCGATTGGTGAAATAAAAATATAGATGATGTTTTTTCGCGTTTGTGTTGGTTCGATTTCCAGATCAGACTTTTTGAAAGCAGTACCTACCTACCTATTTATAACTTATTAAAATTAAATGAAGTCTTCTATAAGTTTTTTTTTTAAATATTTAAAGTTCTTTTCTATACCTACCACACCTCGAATGAAATCATAATTTAGTTCGCAGATTGTAACAAGACGGCGTTGTAACTATTTTTGTATCGCGATATGGTTTTGTTACATCTTCAATAAAAGTATGCAATTATAATCCATTTTAGCAAGGAAATGTATAGAAATAAGCAACACGTTTTTAGTATTACGGTTTTATGAATATTTACGGTCAATCAAGAGGAGCTGAAACTCGACATAAAGAAATGGTTCAAAAGATATAAGTGTCTTAGTGGGACACCTTTGTCTATTATTATAATAAATGGATTATTTAGTTGCTGCGACACAATGTTGTTTTCCGACTTCCACGCGGACGGAGTCGCGGGCACAGCTAGTCATAAATAATACCTAAAAATGTGCGAAATAACGACCCCCTCCCCACCTCTCTGTTATCTCGGAAGTTTGCAAACCAAACGACCTGAAATAATTCGTGATCGTAGTTCTGGTAAAATAAAGGTTTTTTTTCAATCTCTGCTATCCCACCGCTGGGCAAAGGCCACCAAGTTCTTCCATGTACTTTTTTCCTGCGCCCCCTCAAGCCTCATGTCATCTCGCCGTGAGGAAAAAAATTAAAAGTAAAAATGAAATGAATTAAAATCAATAATAAAAAAAATTAAAAGTAACATTTTCAATTTCTTTTCGTTTTTTTATATATCATATTGTACGGAACCCTCGGTGCGCGATTCTGACACGGACTTGACCAGTTTTCTATATCTTATACTCAGAGGTCAGAGGTTCTCAAACTTATTTCGCCTACCGCCCCTTTTGAGATTCAATTATTTTCTAGCGCCCCCTATTTTATTCTTATTTTACCACATCTTAATAATCACAATCGCAATCATTACTATTACCGCCCTTTACCGCCCCCGTGCAGGCCTCTAGCACCCACAAGGGGGCGTCATCATCCACTTTGAGAAAGACTGTCTTATAGTGTCTTATAGCTTATGAAAAACAATGCCATCTAAAAAAAAGATTTAAAAAAAACAAATCACTCTGTAGGCATGCTATCTTATTCACGATTGCACATTATGATTGGTAATACCTACCTATCATCACGCACGTGGATCCAGCACATTGCTTTAATGAGTAAACTCAAAGGTTGAATTGTACCTATTTGTATAATTAAAAGTACATCTAGTTCAAAGTACGGTACTCATCATTTGAATTCTTTCCAGCAAAGAATAATCACTCCTTTTTACACTTCATCATTCAGCCGAAAGACGTCCACTGCTGGACATAGGCCTTCTCAAAGCATCGCCACATCAAGCGGTCCTGTGCATCTCGCATCCAGCGGACACCCGCGACCTTCACCAGATCATCGGTCCACCTTGTGGGACGCCTACCCACGCTGCGTCTTTCGGTACGCGGTTGCCACTCCAGTCCAGAACCTTTCGGCCCCATCGGCCATCCGTTCTGCGAGCAATGTGCCCTGCCCACTACCACTTAAGTTTGGCAATCCTTCGAGCTATGTCGGTTACCTTGGTTCTCCTACGTATCTCATCATTTCTGATATGATCACGCAGGGAAACTCCGACCTCCTCCTTTTTACACTTATTTATTGAAACCAGCATACTTACGGAATGCAAAAAGTAATCAAGTAGCTTCCACATGAATGTATCATTTAAAATCAAAATTAAAATAGACTTTAGCCAATTAGCACTTTCTGAAAGTCGAACAATAAATTCAATCCCCAAAAACGCCCTTCTTCTCTCGTGTACGAGAATAGCTCATGCTGTGGTGGAAAGATTAGCCAGTCAGCAAGGTTGGTAGCGGGGCTGACTGCCCAGGGTGCGCCGGACGTACTTAAGTCGTTACCGGACGTAGTTAAGCTTTAGTGGAAGATCTTTAGATGTAGGTACCCCAAAGTCCGTCCGTGTGGTGCCGGACGTAAAGAATAGCACTACCCCATCTCCTCCTATGGGTGTCGTAAAAGGCGACTAAGGGATTCACTAGCGGATCGGCAGCAGCGTTCTCTGAGTATTTTAACAACCATACTGCGATCGCCAACCCGCCTGCCAAGCGTGGCGATTGTACATGGTCGATGTGGCGATGCTTGGGGGAGGCCTGTGTCCAGTAGTGGACGTCTTTCGGCTGAATGATGAGGTACTCCAAAAACGCCCTCAATTCCTTGAAGAAGCGGCGCAACCAATTCCCCAGCAACACATTTCTGTCCTTCATTATTAAATTAATTTGTATGCGGGAAAACTGTGTAATACGGCTCAAACGGCAGTCATTTCGCATAATTAAAGTTATTATTCCAGTAAATAATATTGTCATTAAGTTAATATTTTTGTACTTGGACATATTATAATAGGTACATTAACATATTGATATTTTGTTCTTGCACTTGGTAGTCGTAATGAAAATATGTACACCAGTTGAACTGATAATCGTCGAGGTACATATAATTCTGTTTTTTTTTAACTATTGTAACTAAATAGTTATTTATTGTGCAAATACACAATAAAAAAAAAGAAAAACCATCTTTAAAAAATACTGAAAAGAGTTAAATTAATTATTTAACTCTTTTCAGTATTTTTTTAAGATGGTTTTTCTTTTTTTTTATTGTAATAAAATTATACAATTTCAGAAGTCGGTGCAAATCCAAGCTGAAACAAAATTGAAGACACCAATTTATGAAAAAAAACGCGTCGAATTGAGAACCTCCTCCTTTTTTTTGGAAGTCGGTGAAATCCATTAAAAAATAAAATTAAGCAAAACTACTCCCCTTTATATATTTTATTTCAATAATAAAACAGGCAGAGCCACGTCAAAAGCTAGTCCCCAGTCTCAAGTTGAAGCAAACTAAATATAAATTAATTAGCTCACGTAAAGCTTGGTAAGAGAGCTTACGGCGAAGCACTGTCGTGTGACGAACATTAGGGCGACAGCTAACTAATGACAAGCAGCTAGGCAGACTGCGAATATAGGTAACCCACAGATATAGATGAAGGTAGATCATTATTGTATGGAAACCATACGTGTGATTAATTTTTATCAACGAGTTTCTGGGAGTGTGTATCTTTTTTACTCACTAAACCCCCTTCGGTGGCCGCCTTCAGACAATGAGGAATTACAGCAACTAAAAAATAACTTAAAAAAAAAGTAAAAACCGACTTAAAAAAATATATAAAAAGAGTAAAATAATTACCATATTATAAAACTAACAGTTTTAGAAGTCGAGGCAATTTTACACTGAACCTAATTGAAGGCACCGACTTTTAAAACTGTTAGTTTTATAATATGGTAATTATTTACCCTTTTTGGTTTTTTTGAAGTCGGTTTTTACTTTTTTTTAAGTTATTTTATTTTTCTATTTTTAGTGGCATAAACAATACACAAACATGCAATTATAGCAATCCCGGGTTTGCTGTTATTCATTGAAGAGTTCCATTGTCAATCTCCGAGGGTCTTCATCAGATCTTCACCAAATGGGACCACTTCGGGAGAATACTCTTTCAAACAAAAAAAGAATTTTGCAAATCCGTCTATATATGACAGAGATATGCCCGAAAATACAAAAAAGAAAAAAAAACAGACTTCCGAATTGAGAATCTCCTACTTTTTGAAGTCGGTTAAAAATAGAATGCACCAATGTCCTGCCACGTCACAGGGAGGACTATCGGCCTGTCCACATCTCCATGTTACGTCGTCGTCAACGCGGAACGGTGCGGTGACGTGGCACGGTGCGTTGACGTAACGTGCAAATTTACGTTACCGTATCGTAACACGTTTCGCCTCTAGCCGCAAGCGCACACGTTATATGCGCTCCGCCCGCGCTCTCCACGCCCGCGATTTAGTCGCCGTCTATGTGCTCTGATGCTTTAAACTCATACCTTACTGTTTCTCTTACTAAAATTCAGGATCTAGATAGTCAACGATAAATCTAACAATGATCCTGACGTGCATTTTTACAATACGGTAACGTAAAGCACGTTACGTCAACGCACCGTGCCACGTTACCGCCCCGTTCCACGTTGACGACGTCGTGACGTGGAGATGTGGACACGCTCTATCTCCTTTTAAAACCATTTATATTGTGAACCTACGTTAAAAAATGAACTTTAGTTATGATGACAAGGTAAAAAGCGCTTCTTCTGCCTGACGTAACGTAATCTGCGTTTAAAGCCAGAGTCGGCCTTCAAACATTTATTTCTGTGGTGTGGAAGTTATTAACCGACTTTGAAAAAGGGGTGGTTATCAATTTAGACGCGTATTTTTTATGTTTGTACACCGATTCCTCTGAGATTTCACCGATTTGAGTAATTCTTTTTTTTAGTTGGTGTTGAATACGTTTCGAATTACTCTCACATGAATTTCATTAAGTTTGGTTCAGTAATTATTTTTAATACAATATTTTTAGTAGTTTAAAAATTAATTACCTGTATAGACGACGTTTTAGTTGTAGTAGTAATGGTAAACGATTTTTTGTAAACAATTGTAATTTTTTGTATTAAAAAATATTAAATAAGAACTTAAAAAAAAGTAAATTGTTAATTAAAAAAAAGATAAAGGTTATTATTTTACTCCTTTCAGTCTTTTTTTTCTTTTTCGGTTTTTTCTTTTTTTTTCTGTTTTTCTTTTACGACATGCTAGCGATCGCATTGCAACTAAATTATTATTCAGATCGAGTGAGAAGTTTATGATGGATAACTTGCGTTACTACCTATTTCTCTATATCTGTGCTAACCTTATCTACATAAGCAAAGGACTGAGGTTAACAGATTCTAGGAACGGAAATAAAGGTTCTTTTTTTAGAATTGTGACTAAGTTTAACACCTCTCACTTCTAAGTTGTAACGGGTGTCGGAAGGTTAAAGAGAATAGACGCTTTAGAGAGTGCGCGCGCTTTCTTGGACAGTCAGGCGATGATGTATTTTATGAAGTTAGTAAATATAAATAAATAAAATATCGAACTACAATTAAAATATCTAGCAACACTGAATATAATAAACTATGCTGTGCCCGACAGGGTCCTCAATTGATCCCATAGTCTTAAGCATACCACCTGTATTAAAATTATATTATGGAATGCAGTAAATAAATTGAACAAAATTGAAAAAACCGGCCAAGTGCGAGTCGGACTCGCGCACGAAGGGTTTCGTACCATTATCTATAAAAACAGCAAAAAAATCACGTTTGTTGTATGAAAGCCCCCTTAAATATTTATTTCAATCTGTTTTGTAGTTTTTGTTGTTATAGCGGCAATAGAAATACATCATCTGTGAAAATTTCAACTGTCTAACTATCACGGTTCATGAGATACAGCCTGGTAACAGACGGACGGACGGACAGCGGAGTCTTAATAATAGGGTCCCGTTTTACCCTTTGGGTACGGAACCCTAAAAAAATGGTGCTTGAATGACTATTTTTAAGCAGGTACGTCATGAGCACTCTGGGCATTCAGCTCCACTACCAACCATGCTGACTGGCTAATCTTTTAACCACTGCATGAGCTATTGTCATATAGTTCGTGTTGAAGCGAAAGAAGAAGATGCTTTATGTATCGTCGGTGCGCTTGCCAAAACCCATATGTGCACGGCGTAAAAAATCTGCCGTGTGCACGAAAAATACAAAAAAAGTATGTTTTGAGGTAATGAAATAACACTAAAAAAAATTTTATCACAGTATAAAACAAGATGTTTTGCTAGCGTTTCGAAATTTTAACTCTTATAAACTTGCTAAGTATCAGATAAAACAGTCTGCTTCCTGTAAAGTTGATAAAATGCACATAAGGGTTTTGGCAAGCGCAACGACGGTATGTTAAAATTAAGAAGAAACTCTCATGATTTATGACTAATGGGCAGAGATCGGAATAGGTAGAGTATATTTACCTAAACTTCGAGGAAGGAAGTAACATAGAGTGGATAGTACCTCCTCTAAGATCCCGGAATAATTATAATGACGTTTTAATTTTAAGGATTTAAAAATCACGAATTACAAATTATTGATTTGGAAAAATCATATAACATTTTTTAGGGTTTCCGTACTAGGTAAAATGTAAAACAAAGCTCTTTAATTTAATACTTTTAGTACGGAACTTTAAAAATTCCTAAAAATCCCGGGACTAAAACGTCATTATAATTATTCCGGGATTTTAGAGGAGGTATTATCCACTCTATGTTACTTCCTTCCTCGAAGTTTTAGGTAAATATACTCTACCTATTCCGATCTCTGCTAATGGGTCAGGCAACTAGGGAAACCGGCGTGATTTTTTCCCCATTGGCTTGTAATGGGTCAATTAAATAATTTTCAACCAATTCATGCTCATATTTGAAGTCTGTGTAATGGTTTCATAGAGTCGAAAATGGATGTAACTAGATCACAATTTATCGATAAAAAAAATGGAAAAAAATCATTTTGTTCATATCTGCTTTTAATTGAATTATTTTATTTTGTTATTTTTATGTTATTTTTTTTTTTTAATATTTGTTTGCTGACTATTTTATAACTATTATGCTTTATGGATTTACCTAATCTGAAATAAACGTTTTATTATTATTATTTATGTATTTCTATTCACGGCTCATCTTCCGTGCGGAAGATGTCCGGTCTTTTGGAAGGCATACACGGGGACACAGGTCCAACGCGCAGCGGCCCCTTTGAGAACTTTAATCTAAAATGGGGTGGGGCACCAACCGGGGACTATCCACGGCTGCACTATTGGAGTACAGTCATGGACCGTCCCATGTGGGTGCAAGACTATTGTAAAATGTGGTGAAAACTATCTGGTCTATGGGAAGGGGTGTTAGGTGGACTAGATAACTTCTATTGCCGGAAGAAAACTTATTATTTATTATTATTTGTATCTCTTTGGACATCACGGCTGATCTTCCATGCGGAAGACGTCCGGTCCTTTGGAAGGCATACACGGGGACACAGGTCCAACGCGCAGAGGCCCCTTTGAGAACTTTAATCTAAAATGAGGTGGGGCATTTATTATTATTATATCACTTCTTTTAGCTATTTAATTTTAAAAATTATAACTTTTTATTAATTGCGGGTATATGAGTTGATGTTGCATGGCAAATAAAATAACCCTTACAAAAACAGTCATCACGAAAAAAAGGGGATTCTTAAAAAAAAATGTTTTAAATGTTTTTCTTAATTTTTAGTTTTTTTTCTGCATTTTTTTGTTCATAAATTTTGGTCTATTTTCAACAATTTTCGTCTGTGCACATTATCCAGGGACACACCGTATGTGCCATACCATACCACATTTTCATTTATCACAAACACATAAATCTATTATAAAAGTACCGTTGGCACTTTAGTACCGCTATATAGTGCCATCTGTTGTAAGTTATGTGAAATCTTTGTTACTTATAATTTATCGGCGCCAAGCATGAAAACCGTGGCGCCTGCGCCGCGTTTTTGCACGCGATCCCATCTATTTTTAACTGGCAACACTTAGGACTATAATTAGAAAAAAGGTTGTCTCACGCTTTATTTTTGTTAGGCTGGGTAGAATTTTAAGTAATGCTAATGGTAGCTTTAGCGGGTCAGATGAATAGTTAAATTTAGTTACTCACGCGCATGTGTGAAAAGATTTTGAAAATGGACGAATCTTAGGTAGGGCTGCTATCACCTAAATTGCCGACAACAGACAAAGATTTCAAAAACCCCCGAACATTGGGCCGTAATCAGGATTTTTGATTTTTTTATGTATTAAAATAGCCAAAATAGGATATTTCCATCATATTATAACGCTTGGAACTAATTGCTGGAATAGAAAACGAACGAAACTGCCAAAATGTCGGGCTTCCGGGTGTCACCCGGACACTTTATGAGAACTTCCCCCTGAACGTCCCCGGACGCCCTCCCAAACTAGGACAAATCTGGGGAAATCCGGACGGACGGGAACCTTTTTCTCCAGTCTCCAGTAGCAAAAAGTAGCATAGAATATAACAAATAATCAGCCTAGGCCCAGTCCTACAGTTGGTCACGGGCGGAGTATGCACCATCGAGAACAACGGTTAAGGTAGTTGCCCTTACTGCCCCATCTTAAATTGCCACTCTGTAATGCCATTTGGGCGCAATGCAAACGTACAAACAAATTCAAAAACACAGTGCAAGCGCACCAGAAAATCTTAAAATCATGACAAAAGTCACTTATTTAAACGTTTTCTCATCAGCTACGATGTTTACTTACGCTACGCGCCACAAGGAATGTAAGGAAGGTAGCACGTGGAGCTTGTATTTAACTCACACGGTGAATCGCGTGATATTACAGAATATAACGTATATTATGACAACATGTTAGATATTAAGTTATGAGTATCTTCGACATGTAGCGACGAGTACTGGAGATGCGGACCCGCAGGGCCGGATTTGGAGGTTTGGGGGCCCTGGGGCAACAAAGAAGTGGTGGCCTGTTATTTTTTTTTTAACATGTTAACTGTCCCCAAACAGAATTTTTGGATAAGCTCAAACGTCCAAAGCAGTTTTTGTTATATTTTGTTTCAAATGGATATGTTACGGGTAAAAGCCGAATGGCGGTTACACCTAGGTTTAGCCGGGTACAACTAGGTGCAACCAGTAGCAGTTGGTTAGAACTAGGTGTAGCTTAAGTCAACGGAGCCCCGCAGAGCGGGGCTCCTATTTCTGTCTGCAGGGTTTGAAGTAACCTAACACGAAGGGGATGACGGGGGCTTCGTTCGCTCGCTTCGCTCGCTCACTCCAGCCCCCGTCATCCCCTTCGAACCTAACCTATCCGTGTCGGGGTTCCCCTTAACCACCGGTGTGCGGCTGCACCTAGTTCTACCCGCTATGATGAAGGGTAAACCTAGTTCTACCCGAGGATAAGTAGGATACATCTAAGTTTAACCGCATGTGGCCGGCTGCACCTAGTTGTACCCGGCTAAAACTAGGTGTAGCCACACTTCGGCTATTAGCCGTAACAGATACAAAGTAACTATTTTTTTTCTTTTTTTCTATGCTTTGGTTTTCTGTTGACAAGTCCTGACAAATACAACAACGTTTAACTCATAAGTCCATGAAGTTAGAGCTCATAGAAAAGACAGGTGTGCGTGTACTGTTTACGGTACACGGACGTGACGGACCCACACGGCGTGTACTGTATTCGGTACACCGGACAGCTAACTTGTTAAAGTACTTCGCGATTTTGAGCTTTTCCTCTTTGTCTGAACGGGTGTAATTAGGGTTCCGTACCAAAATGGTAAAAAGGGCAAAGCTTATGGTGCAACTTCGTCCGTCTGTCCGTCTGCCACAGCCGCTTTTTCTTCACGGTTACTAGATCAAGTGTGGTATCATATGAAAGTGCTTCATTTGCACATTATAAAATATGGTTTTATTTATATTATATTTTATTTTCATTTATACCGCATCGTTTTTGACTTATAGAAAGAAAGAAAGAAAATAAAGGAGATGGGCAATCCTGGGCCCAGCAGTTAACTAGTTGAAATGTGTATTAAAAAAACCGTTATATTTTTCTAAAGGAAATCACAAAATACAGTACCCTGTTTCTATCTAGGAAGCGAGAAAAGTTAAATTAAGTTATGAAACTAAATAATCGATTAAATACACGCCTGAATTCTTAGTAATCGATACTGAATAAATCAGTAAAATCTCAGAATCTAAGCAGAATTAATATGAAAATCGAGTGAAAAGTGCCTATCAATCGTTTCGTGGAATCGATTCATAGCGAAAGGAGTTCCTTTAATTTTTCTTCAGTCAGACACTGGCCACCGACTGACAGATGACAGGCAGAAAAAACCGCCACTAGTGTATAGTCAGTATAGTCTATGACCGGCACTCGTTCGTTTTCTTACGTTCTGACAGCGCACGTATTTTCCATGTTTTATTGTATAACCCCACGACCTCGATTTTGCATTGATTATAAAGGACTATTCGACGGATCTTGCTACTTTGGATTACCTGGCTTTCTATTTTGGACAACTGATTACGCCTATCAATCGGATATTGACGACATGGATCGCTGTGTGAATTGTACCATTGCGAATGGTCGCAGTAACTCTATTGGCAGAAGAGTCTTGAACGATGAGGCGATTTTAACAGTTATTCGTCAATGGCGTGCATCTCAGCCTGTTGGAACTTGGCCCAAGATGTGGTTCTTGAGAGACGTCCGATTGAAGCACCAACCCAAGTTGGCCTTTCCAGTGTTTGTGTCCGCTGCGGTCGTTCACTGTTAGCACAGCGGTACAGCCAATAATAAATATTTTAAACATATATTGGTGTTTTGTTTTACTTCCTCTTCTCCCTTTTTTACCTACTGCTTCTAAGTGCAGGATATTGGATGTAAAGACTTTTCTTCGACTGTAGCGACTGTCCAGCGCGTGCAAAACGTATCAGATCTTCGACCTGTCACACATGGAGGTATCTACTTGCACTCCATGCGTAAAACCATTACACAACCGAAGCCATTCAAAAATATGTATTTCGTCAAAAAACGACAATGTTATAATGTAACCTCACTTTTACCACAGTGTACCTACTTACTACATACAGTGGGTCAACGCCCATACATTTGACAGGTCTTATGAAATGTCAAAATTGGTAACACTTGTCAAAGGGTTGTCACATAAAATAAATTACACAAACTTTATCAAACAAACGTCCAAATTAATTAACGTTTTATATGTAGAAACAGTGACACGCATAAAGAAAACCACTCATGCGTAATTTTGACGATTGACAAAATAATGCAAAGGTATGTAGCAGCAGTTTCACCATCTTATCCTGGAATATTCTAACAATATTATTAAAACTACAAATTTTGTCGAGGTTACAGTCGCAGTGGCTAACGCTTGCGGGGGGGTAGGTAAGAGTCATAAATTATTCGCAAGTTTACGATGGAGTCATAGAAAATTACTTATTATTCATGGTTATAACTTCTATGGTTTTCGTGAGTGCTGATGCCGGAAATAAAGCCTAAGTATTCCTCGATAATACAAGGCGGTCAAAAAATTTACCAGTTAAATGAGATTTGCCAGGTAAAACGTGGTCCCTATCTTGGTGTTTGAGAATTGATCTTGTTTTTGTAATCAGCGTCCCTGAAAATCATGGATTTGACACCCATAACGGCTAATTTGAATTTTTTTATGGCCGCCATCTTGCATATAGATTTTGACCTCATTTTTGGCATCAGCATCCCCGAAAACCATGGAAATGACACCCATGATGGTTAAATTGAAATTTTAATAGCCGCCATCTTGGAAATGGATTTTGACCTCATTTTCGGCATCAGCATCCCCGAAAACCATGGAAATGACACCCATGATGATTAAATTGAAATTTTAATAGCCGCCATCTTGGAAATGGATTTTGACCTCATTTTCGGCATCAGCATCCCCGAAAACCATGGAAATGACACCCATGATGGTTAAATTGAAATTTTAATAGCCGCCATGTTGGAAATGGATTTTGACCTCAGTTTCGGCATCAGCATCCCCGAAAACCATGGAAATGACACCCATGAT
The DNA here is from genome assembly GCA_905220435.1 of Amphipyra tragopoginis. NCBI lineage: Eukaryota > Metazoa > Arthropoda > Insecta > Lepidoptera > Noctuidae > Amphipyra > Amphipyra tragopoginis. Next base: position 13,938,138 of record HG992011.1, read on the forward strand.
GGTTAAATTGAAATTTCAATAGCCGCCATGTTGGAAATGGATTTTGACCTCATTTTCGGCATCAGCATCCCCGAAAACCATGGAAATGACACCCATGATGGTTAAATTGAAATTTTAATAGCCGCCATCTTGGAAATGGATTTTGACCTCAATTTCGGCATCAGTACCCCCGAAAACCATAGAAATGACACCCGTGACGACGAATTTGACATTTTTGTAGCCGCCATCTTGGATTTCGATTTTGACCTCATTTTCGGCATCCGCACCCCAGAAAACCTTGGATTTGACATCCATGACGACTAATTTACTCATTTTCATGGCCGCCATCTTGGATTTGGATTTTGACGTTATTTTCGGCATCAGTGACCCCGAAAACCGTGGAAATAACTTCCCACGAACAATCATTTGAAAATGTATGTATGCCGCCATCTTGGATTAGTAAACAGATTTTATAATAATATTCTCGTAATAGGTACACATACATATCAATAATAAATTAATATAAAGAGACTTGTACTGACTGACATTTCATTCATCAACGCAGAGCCTAAACCACTAAAGCTGGATATATGAAATTTGGACAGTAGGTTCCTTACGTGACGAAAACATCCACTAAGGAGGGATTTTTCAAAATTCAACCCCAAAGGGGGTGAAAAGGGTGATTAACGTTTGTATGCAAGTCCGTCATTTTTGAAGTAAGAAGCTTGAAATTAAGTATTAAGGTTTCTGGTTAGGAGTAAATGTACACGTGTTTGAGCGTTTTTGGAAATTCAACCCCTAAGGGGGTGAAATAAGTGTTGTAAGTTTGTATGAGAAATCTGGTACTTTTGAAGTAAGAAGCATGAAATTAAATTTTTAGGTTACTGGTCAGAAATAAACGTACACGTGTTTCAGGGTTTTTGGAAATTCAACCACTAAGGGGGTGAAATAAGTGTTGTAAGTTTGTATGATAAATCTGGTACTTTTGAAGTAAGAAGAATGAAATTTCACGCAAGCGAAGCTGCGGGCAACAGCTAGTCAATAATAAATTAATATAATTTCTATGAACGATATCAATCAAATTTGAAATCAAAAAGTGCGAGCCCTGGAATTTATGTCCCGAGTAGCAGTATGGCTACTCGGGACATAACCTCCGCCCCTTCACCCCGCAACCCCCCGCACGGTTGCTCTGTGACAATGTTCTACGTTGACCGACTGTAAGGAGTAAGATATAGGTAGACTGTGCTTTTACTATACTTCATATAACTTGATTGCTGGATAGCCAAATTTCACCAAATTTTCAGTGTGGCCTTGTTATAATGTCCTCTTACAAATAAGGCTAGTTTGATTGAGTTAACATCTGGGCCCAGGAGACTGTGGAGTCTTTCCCTTCTCCTTTATTCAGCTGAGTACACAAAAACAGCATCAACAATAAAAAAATAAAAACAAAAACATAAAAGAATCAAACACACATATCTATGCTGTCGAGCATGCCCATGCCGAAAGGGTCACCAACTTTCTGGGCGTCAAACACCCAGCGCTGATTTTCAGTTGACTTATCGCTGAAGATTGCAAACCAAAAAATCTGGAATAAATCGAGTCGATAGAGATTTATGTCACAGGAAAAATAAAACGGTGTTTGTAAAAAGCACTTACGCGGCATCCTACGTGAGCGATCTAGAAACGACGCGAAGCGGCGCGGAGCGACGCGAAAACAACAAACAGTCGATATCTATTGAAGTGGCCTACGTGACCAAACGAACGTGGAGTGCGGTGCGGCGCGGCGCGGAGCGAAGCGAACGTGATCAGTTGGCTTGATATTTTCGCGCGAACTGGATGCGGTGCCGTACAGTGCTACTGAATAGCGGCGGCGTGCGACGGGCAGTTCGCGAGCTCATAGGATAAAGCCGCCGCTTCGCACCGCATCGGATCGCTTCGCAATTTGCGTCGCTTTGAACCGCCTACGTAAGACGCGGCGTTAGATGTGTGGTTCCAAAAAAAAAACTTTTGATTCGTTTCTTTCCACCTTTGGTGCGCGAACCAGACTCGCACTTGGCCGGTTTTTTTTTCATATCTTACACAATTAAAAAAAGTATAATATGCAGGAGGCCCCTCTTGTGGAGGCCCTGGGACTAAAGCCCAAGTTGCCCTCCCCTAAATTCGGCTCTGCGGATCAGTCACTTGTTTTGCTTGAAAGTCATAATAATTGTACTAGTGAAAGTAGAGAACTGGTTCAACATAGCACAGCCACATGAGTAGATAACAGCCCCCTGATTCAGAATGTTGCCAGATTCGGTTTGTTACCTCGTTTTATCTACAATTCCCGTGAAGGTGACTTCCCACGGTGCGTGACAGCGCGCACCGGCTGTGCGTGGTATCATCCGTAAAATCCTGTAAAATCACGCACCGTGGGAAGTAGGCTTGCCAACCTCTATGTATGAATTTACCGGGACTTTGGCAGTCAAAATGCGGGACGTGGCAAAAAAAAGCGGGACTCAACTGTCAAAGTATAGGGAGGCGAAAAATACAATTACAAATTGTTTTTTCGTTCGTTCGACGCGAGAGTCGCGGTCGCGATCACCATTCTTCTAGCTAAACAAACCGTGCGTTCACTAAATTCCGACTTCTGCCCGTAGGTTTAGCCATAGGTACGATAAAACGGGACAATTAGCGTCCCGCACACCTCTTTCGCGGGACGCATCCTCTAAAACTCTAGAAACGGGACGTCCCGGCTTTCGCGGGACGGTTGGTAAACCTATGGGAAGCCTCATTATGAGGGTGCGTGATTCGAAGTTATTTTTTCATTCCAAAATACCAAGTGAAAAGCTATATCCCACCAGTGCGTTTTCATGTTCATCTTGCGTCTTCGTCTGAGGCATGCGTGAAGCGGCATAGCGCATGCAATAGCGCATGCCTTAATACTAGTTCGAGAAAAGCGCATGCCCCTAGCGCACGCTAATCCGTCTATTGTATGTCGACTGACGACTGACCGAGGCGCACCGGTGTAGACGATAAGCTGCATGCGTCTTATGGCAATCAATATTACATGCGCTTGACGCTCCGTGTAAAATACTGGTATTTAGCTGCATCTGTTTAGGTCAGGTTAGTACGTACTCGTAGGACGTAGCTGATCTCAACATATTTGGAAAAAGGTTAAGCAGAATAGGCGTGGTGGTTTGTAAAGCAAAGCAATATTTCACGAGAATAGAGCCTTCTTCTTCTGTCGTGTCAGCACGAGCTATACGAAAATAGGTCATGCTGTGGTGAAAAGATTAGCCAGTCAGCAAGGTTGGTAGCGGGGCTGACTGCCCAGGGTGCACCGGAAGTACTAGAGTATCGTCACTCGTGGAGGCTCTTTTCATGCACCCCTACTATTAGGGGGTATTGTATTTTCTATAAATAGAAAAATAGAGCCTTAAAACTAATAATGTCCACACACGGGCTACTCACCACAGCTACAAGTGGCCTTGTACAAGCAGCTTACATATCGCTCCTTTAGAATTAAAGTGACCTATCTAAAAAACTAAGGTTGAACAAAGTTACGTATATTTATAAATTTTGTAGAATCAGGAGATTATTCGGTTGCATTACATTTCTACGCCACGATAGGCCTCTGTTTTATTAAGAGTCGATGAAGATGGGTCAGTCTGTGAGTAAAAGTTGAAATCTTAAAATTTCAAATAGGTCTCTTTAATTCTAAAGGTGCGATATATCGAGTGACCGCCATTGCGCCAACCACTGGCCACACGGGTTACTTTGACATCAAGGGATAATTACTAAAAATATTGCATTTGGTCATATATCTCTGTAAAAATGGAATGTATGCATTTTAACTTAACTGTATATGCAACATCGACAGTTTTCCTATTTTACCATACGGTATAGAGGTGTCTGCGAAGTTAGATGGCGAAGATAAAAATACTAAATCACACCCCTGATTATGTACAAAATACGAGTACTAATTGGGGCTACTTTGACACTGAATGATAAAACAGGGATTATCAAAGTAAAAGCCTACGGTCCGATTTTGATAAGGAAAACTCCTTTTTGTATCGAAAACTATGCTCTGTTTTTTTTTTTTATGTAGGTAGTCTACCTATGTGATTTAATACAAGATGTAACATAAATAACGCACAACCTCTTAAGGGGTCACTGTACTCATCATTATGAACAACTTTTATTAATGGGACCAAAACTGAAATCGCGAAAAAAAAAACAGCTGTTCCCTACATTTATGTTCGCATCACTCATCAAAATGTAGGGAACAGCTGATTTTTTTTTCGCGATTTCATGTTTCAAATCAAATCAAAAGTTTTTATTTCACAAACCATTACAAGCGCTTATGAAAAGTCGAATTTAGGTGCACGGTTCCAATTAGTCGTTTCCTATGGAGAAGAGCCGGCAAGAAACTCCATGGTTACTCTTTTAAAATCCATATCTTTAACAATTTGAGTGGGTACAGTTATGACTTAGAATAGTTATGAGAGAGCAAAGTAGACTTAAGAGCAGGAACCACACAAAAAAAAAAAAACAAAATGATAAATATGGTCACAAATTAACTAGGTATCCAGGCATCTAGCAAGTCTACAAAGCTCTCACATTTACAAAAGGTAAAAGGACGCTAAACTACCTATAGGTATAAAACAACTGACATGGTTAATTGTTATCAAAACACATTACAAAGAAAATCACTGTATAATAAGATAAGTTATGTAAGATAAGTTTGTTGCCATATTAAAAGTGTTCATAATGATGAGTAACGTGACCCCTTAAGAGGCTGTGCGTTATTTATGTTACACCTTGTATATCTCAGTTAATTAAGTCTATATAAAATATTTTTGATGTAGCAGCTGAAAGCGAAAATAAATAACATACAAACACATGAAGCTCAAAAAATGTATCAAAGTATCTACGGTATAGAAAAGTTAGTCCACCACGAGTGGCGAGTGTGTGGATATAAATAATAAAAAAACATTAACATAATAACATAATCAGCCCATTAGGTACTGTCTCACTACTGGACCCGGGCCCTTCTCAGAATGATGGTGAATGGTTTAGGCCTTAGTTCACCACGCTGGCCTTATGCGAGTTGACATTGACACACACCACTGAGAATTTGTATGGTGCCCTCTCAGCTCAGGTGTGCAGGTTTCCTCACGATGTTTTTCCTTCACCGATAACGTAAGTGATAATCAAATTTTGATCCCCACATCAATTCGAAAAAATATTATTCAAAATAAGAATTCCATTTACAAATCTATAATTCTATTTTCATCCCCCCATCTCGGAAAGAGTATTTTTGCTCTTCGATATCTGAGTGCAAAAGCCGTTTTTATCCGCTAGAGGCTTAGATGTGCACCAAAGTTTGTGAATTCAAAACTTCATTAAACCTATTTACTTCTACCTGCATGGTACCGAATTTATCACAACCTTTTTTAATTTGATAAAACTCAGACTCGGAACCTTCTTGGTGAATAACTTTTTTTTTAATTTGCTTTACGCGCGCCTATTTCTTTTCATGTCATAATGTTAAAACCTTAGGTTAAATACAAGAAACTGGAAAATAAGTGAAAAACCTAAAATGAGTGATTCTAGCGACGAGGAAGTTTATTTTTAAGTCATTTCCTAGCTGAGGTGGGATGAAAAAGTTACGTGTTGCACTCGAGTGCAAAGATTTTTCACCTCGTGCTCTTTTGATTCCCTCGCTAACGCTCAGGATTCTGATTTTTGAATCCTTCGCTTGCTCGGTCATCAAAATTGAGCACGCGGTAAAAAGCAACTTTGCACTCTTGTATAACAAATAACTATTCTTTCTTTTTTTGGCCAGGCATTCCGTAACTTGTTGATAAATATTTATTGCACCTAAAAATGTACTTAGCGATGGTGTAAATTTTATAGGTTGTACGGTTATGGCTTGTTGTACTGAGATTACAGTTTTAATCAATTGAACGGCTGTATGGCGGGAAGGCTGTACTCTGCGATGCCCATTCGGCATCAGTGACGGGCCGCGAGCGGTAGCCCGCGCGGTTTTATAATCTGTGCATTTTCGTAAGACATAGTGCCTAGTTGAAAAAGAAAATGTTAAAGTATACAATGAAGAAATATTGTGCCGAGGGGAGTAAATTTAACCAAATTGTTATCGCTGGTTTGAGTAAGTTTTTTTTTTTTTTTTTTAAATGTAACTGTAAATATAAAGTTTAATATTTTTTAATTAAGATTAATTAATTGCCACGATTGTGATAGGTAGGTAAGTACCTACTTGTTAATTTTTTATGTATCCTACTTTATGGGAACGCGAATTAAAGAAAATTAAAATTAAAGCATATCCATTAAATATAAGAAATTATAACCAAGTAGTTAGTTGGCTCAAATCTTTTGTTAACGTTATCTTCAATTACCAAATCATTGTAAAAATGTGTCTGTCAACTGAATCCAACATTAACAAGAAGTAAAATTTTTGAAAAGGGTACTTCGTTGCGTATTATTATGATTCATAAATACTTTATTTCCACAATAAATTGCTAATAAGTAAGTCGACAACTAGACATGAGCATCTCTCATTAAGCACCACAAACAAATTAAAGTTCTTTTTTCAAGACAACGTTTCCACGATGTTTTTAAATAAAGAACTCTTTTTTTTTATAACATGTCTTCTACCTTTTGGTTTTTAATTAATCTTATTACATGGTTCAAACAATGTAGATCTGTCAAATTAAAAGTAAGTAAATTCATACAGCCTATATACTTATAGGTAGTTCTTTACTCTTATAAAACAGATTATGCATGAAATCTGTATGGTTTGTTTATTAATGCTACATATACGGACAAACGGACATTACGTGTAATGTTTTGTAAATACAACACCAATGGGAAAGTTTCTTTTCGATAACTCTCAAACTTTGTTTAATTGTTGATATTTTGCACACACCTGGGATTTTATTGATATGAGGGGCTCGTGGATAAATTACAAAGTGTTAAGAAAAGCTGCGCTTGCCACGGTCAGTCCGGGGATGGGTAAGAGCGGTTACGCACTGCATCCGATCCGGTACCGTGAAAATACGGATATAAAGACTCGGACCGAATTCGGATATTACTTTTCGCACTGCATCCGATTCGAATCCGTGAAAATACAGATCTAGACTCTAAAAATCTCGGACCGAATTCGGATATTGCTAACGCACTAATCCGATCTCTGATCCAAATCCAAGCAATTCAGGGGCCATCTTTGGCATATGTCCGATTTGAATGCGAGGTAATGCAAAAGCGTTCATACAAACAGTACTACGGCTACTTCTGTCCGTCAATATTTCTTCCGAATTGGAGACTCACGGATGACGGAGAGAAATCGGATGACGAAAGTCGGATCTAGTGCGTAAACTACCATACATATAGATCTATGACTACATCGTAACGTATTTTCACGGATTCGGATCGGATGCAGTGTGTAACCGCTCTTACAGCTCCTTAAACATCGAGACCCTTCCGCGTCTCGGAGAGTTCCGGTTGTCATACGAATATAACGACAGACTTAGATAATGGGTAGTCAGAAGCCCGAAAATCTGACAACTGGTGTAACCTTAGGATGTCGGTATTGCTCAGTATCTGGATTGCGGTGGTCTCTTGGTTTCAATGTTTTATTTCCTTGTTTTATATCAATTTAAGACATAATGTTTTTGGAGAGATTTAATCCTAATTATATGCCCACTAGCATTTGCCCGCAGCTTCGCTTGCGTGAAATTTTGGACCCGTTGTTAAGTGACGATTTTCCATAAAAACTTTCATCCCCTATTTAAATCCCTTAGGGATTGAATGTCGAAAAATCCTTCCTTATTCCTTGTCTACATTATAAAGGGAAGCACTGTGCAAAATTTCAGCTTTCTAGGTCCAAGGGTTTGGGCTGGACGTTGATGAGTCAGTCAGGACTTTTCTTTTTATTTATATAGATTGATTGATGAAATAGAAATACAAAAGTGATATGTGTTCGCGTTTATGTTGGTTCGATTTCCGGTTCAGGCAAGAGACTATTTGAATATCGGTTAACGGTAAATCTCACTTTTTAAAATAAAATGAAGTCTCGTTTGAGTACATTTTTCTACTTTTTAATATTTAAAGTACTTTCCCTGTGTGATCAGTGTGACCACGCACGTTTTGTGATGAAACCCGGTATTTTTTAAAGAACATAATAATAATGTCTTAAATAAGACTCGCACAGCCTTAACCGCTAAAGATAGAATCTTGAATTTTAGAGCGTAGCTGTATTTTATAGCGAAAACGTTCACTAAGAACGGATTTTTCTCGAATTAGCCCTTAAGAGCCTATGCACAGCACGTCGTTTTAACGCGCCGTCGAAGTTTATTCATGTGGTCGAAGCGCGTTTCTGTCATACTTCATACTTAAAAAACGTCATTGTGATTTTTTAAGTATGGAGTTTGACGGAAACGCGCGTCGACGGCGCGTTAAAAAGACGTGATGTGCATAGGCCCTAAGGTCGATGTCGGTGTTAAAACTTACTTATTTTTGTTTTGTGGTAAAAAGATTAGCCAGTCAGCAAGGTTGGTAGCGGGTCTGGTTACTCAGCGTACGTTAACATTTTGCACACATATCTAAGCCTGGAGACAATACAATATTATGATACCATTTAGCTGGTCTGATGATGATGGAGTTGGAAGGAATCAAATTATGCAACCTCTTCGAGTTTGGACTCATTTGATTTCTCAATGAGTTCTTTGGTCTTAGTGGTATCCAGCGGGTGGTTACCTATCATAAGTTCGGAAAATATTTGACCGAATTTCATTTAACCTAAAACTTTTCAACTAGGTATTACACTTTCGTTTTTTTTTTTTTACTTCGTCGAAATCACGTCAGCCACTGTATCAATTGACCTCAAATTGATCAATTCGATTTTTTTCGTTACTCCGACGTTTCATTTGGTCGAAAAACTTTTTACCGAAGTTTTAATCTTAGCCGAAATAACATTTTGTTCGAAGTATTATGTTTTGCAGAATGCAAACAAGCATGCAACATGCAAGCAGGCATGCAACATGCAGCAAGCATTGTTTCTGTCACGGCTCCGGCGCTGCGGGGTTTGGGCAGCCCCACGCGAGCTTATCGTCGCAGATGGTTTTAACGCTTACCACCGCAGCGTCGGTTTGCTAGCCGGCTTAGCCGATCAGCCTCAGCCGCGGCGGCGGGCCTTCAAACCACCTGCTCCTCAGCTCTCGTGGGCCGCCTCACGCCTCCGCGCCTACGCGGGCTTAAATTACACTCTAGGGTTAGGGCAGACAAGACTGCGTGAAGTCGGTTTTGCAGCGATTCGTTTCTGTCACTAAATTTTGTAGCACAACAACTTTTTATGACACTATTTTAATTTAATATTGAAAATGCTACCAAGTAATCGGCTATATTTGTGACCAAATAATATTCCGCAAAATGTTGTTTCGATGTGTTGAAAATATGGCAAATAAATCATTTGGCAAATGAAAAAAGTTCAAAAGAAGCTTCGGCCAATAGCTAAAAGTTATTTGTAAATCGGCGAAATATAGTTGGGTAAAATAATACTGATGATCTAAAAATATGTCAAATAATGCATATTAAGGCAAAAAAGACGTCGGTCAATAGTTTTCGGTAAAATGAAATTCGAACAAAATTATTTCGGAAAAGTGATCGGTTCCCATCAATTTCAAGGTCAAGTTAAAAGTTTTTTGTTTCAAATAGATAATTATTTACAATTACTTAGAAACTTTGTGAATGTTAAGAAAATATTGTTGCACTTTTCCAAAAACATGGTCTTACATGGAGTGGACCCCGCCTAGCCTTGTAAATATTGTAGTGAGAGACAGAGAGTTATTATTACTCATATTAACTGAATTAGCCATATTTAAAGACCATTCTCTTTGTTATAAAAGTTTTACAATGGACTACCGGAGATACTTTTCAATGTTATCTTGGATTCAACTCTAGTATAATATTTTTGTTCGCTGTTTTATATACAGTTGTATTCAGATCACGTTGGATTCAGTACTTTTGTAGTGAAATAATGAATATTGGGGATTATTCCGATCTGTCCTCTCGTCGGTAACAGGGGAACAGATCGAAACTTTTTATTTCTATTTGTCCCCCTAAATAACAGCAGGGGAGAGACCAGGAATAATTCGTTTGATCTGTCCGGTCGTCTTGGTGACAGGGGAACAGATCGATTTTTTTTATTCCTGATTGGCCTCCCCGAAGGGGACAGATCGGAATATTCCAATATCGGGGTGCATGTAAAAGAGCCTGCCTCGTTGGTCTAGTAGTCGCAAGCGCGACTGCTGAGCGTGAGGCCCTAGGTTCCATCGGGCCAAGGGTTATTGGGTTCTTCCGTGTGGAATTTCTCAGTAGCAGCCCGGAGTCTGGAATTGTGCCGAGTTGGTGGCATTAGACTTGCCCCCTATTACATGAGAATGAAACTTATCTGAAAACTGAAAATAATTAATGACATAAGTAATGATTTAAAAACCAAAATAAAACAAGAAAGAAAAAAAATGTATACAATTTGACACAACCGACACACATTACAAAGAGATAGAACATATTATACAAAAGAAATATTCGTTTAAGAAAATATATTAGGTAGTGAAAGTTTTTTTGTTGCGACAATTTTGTAAGATGGTACTTATTGTTACGAATTTATTACTTCAAAAGAAATACATGAATTATTATTTAAAGTGCGAATCTAATCATTATATAATAATAATATTACATAGGTACTTACACAGTAGGCCTGCTAACACACCTGTACAAATATAAATAAATAAATTGGGTTTTCTGCTGAAAAACTAAACCTGTACAATGACATAACCGGCCTAGATATTTATTAGTGTGGCCCAGATAGTAATTGGAAACAAGCCTATTGTTTTAAAAATAAACCATATTTATGTAAGCTTTATCTTAATTGTGAACTGTATTTCTGTGCCATGATTAAGCACAAAAGACCTGAGTATAGAGTAATTTTAGATTTTTTACTTTGTAGAAAAGGCACATTAGATTTTTGGATTGAAATGGTTTTTTTTATACAACGTGTAATTTAAATAACGCACAACCTCTTAAGAGGTCACTGTACTCATCATTATGAACAACTTTTACTATTGGACCAAACCTGAAATCGCGAAAAAAAAACAGCTGTTCCCTACATTTATGTTCGCATAACTCGCCAAAATGTAGGGAACGGCACTCTTTTTTTTTCGCGATTTCATCTTTGGTCCCATAGTAAAAGTTGTTCATAATGATGAGTACAGTGACCCCTTAAGAGGTTATGCGTTATTTAAGTTACACCTTGTATGTCGTTGCCCCGCACTAAGGTTTCTCTTGTATCGTGGATGCGTTTACAGACAAAAATCTTCACATGCACAAACACCCAGATACGGAACAACTATCTGTAGGTCATACAAATATTTGTTCCGTGCGGAATCGAACTCACGACCCGTAGCGCAGAAGCCAAACACTCAGCCACTGCACCAAATGTGTCGTCAAATTGATACGAGTAAGCTTTAAGTAAATATTAGATAATAGCTGTGCCCGCGACACCTAGACACATGATTATTGATGAATGAATTTGCTAGAAAACACCAACAGGAATGTAAATAGTAAGAGTTGAATACCTAATCATTAAAAATCTAATTAATTAGTTTAATTTTTTAAACTTTGCCCCAGACTCGGAATTAGTATTGCCAGATACTATTTCCAAAAACCGGGACTTAAATAAAAAAAAGCGGGATTTGGACGGAAAAGTCGGAACGTCGAAACCGCTTGTCGCACAGTCGCCCGTCATCCGCAGCTCGCTCGTCTCGTGCACTACTTCCTTCGCTGACCGTGCCGATATTACCTTTTTTTTTGTAACTATCGGGAATCACCAAATGACTTCTTCCGCTTTGGGCGGAGCGGAAGAGAGTGTCAGACTCTTACTGACTAAAACCCATCCGTGTTCCTCCTAGTGCCATTTGCGTTCTAGGGCCGCGGTAACTCTTTCGAATAGTGTTGAGTAGGACATACAAAAGGCGGTACATTTGTCCCGTACATGACGTCAAAATGCAAGAGCGGCTCTACATTTAAAAGTGTACTCCTTCAACTTTTATGTCGCGGTAGTCGCATTACTCGTTACTCTCGGTAAGTAAACTGTAGGGTGAGACAGAGAGGGAAGGAGGCACATGCTACAATAGCACGTCATTGTCAGTGTGTCAGTGTCAGTGGACATTACGCGACCGCGACTCGACTCAGTAACGTCAAATGTTATATTCGTACTCGTTACTTCAAACGTATCACCGAGCTTCAGTACGCCTCACCTCATTTGAAGTAGTACATTGTACTGGCTCAGAGCAAAAAAGAGGCTACTCTTACAAACTCTTTTTGAAGTCGTGTCCTACCCAACACTACTTTCGAAAAAATTCCGCAACCCTGGTAGGGTGCCGATATTACCTACTTAGATAAAATAGCCGGATTTTCCGCGTCCCGCTTAGGTTGCTGGCGGGACGCAAACTTCTACATTGCAATAAAATTATCTTAATCAATGATCAATTTGTTAAGGTATATTTGATTTATGTTATGAGCATACGAATCCGAGTAACAGAGATATAGGTACAGGGTGTAAAAAGACCCATCACATAGCCGAAATCTACGCACTCTGTACATCAAACTAAATTGCATTGACCAAAAATAATTGCTGGGAAACGACTTTTATTTTTAGGCATAAAAAAACGCTGTTTTTTGTAGCGCACAATGTAATGCACGTAACTGATTGTGCCTGCGTGTGTTGTGCAGCGGCTACACAGCTGAGCCAAGGCGGTCGTGTGCGTTTGATATTTATTGCGTTTTTGCAACTTCAAATGCGTAATTTGTTAGGAAAAATTGAAAATTTTGATAATATTTGTTTGGAAGAAAGTTTAGTATCATCACTTAGAAAGCGTATTTGGAAAAAACTAAAAAAAAATTGTACTTTGACCTTCAATATCTCCAGAACTAATGATTTCCCAGGTATGGTCTAGAAGAAAGAAATTATCCCAATGATGGGACGAATACGTGGTTTTCGTTGTCGTTAAGTGTCTTTTTACACACGATATAGAGATTCCCCTGTTTTACCCAGGTCCTCACGAACGGTTGTAGGAATAATCAAGGGGGTTAATAACGTCACATTTGATTAATTACATTTCGTTTATTGATACCGCATCGTAATTGCAAGTTGACTGCACATACAGTCGGCAGTTGTCACGCAGTTGCATTGACTGCGTAACTGCATTTGGCAGATGAAGCTGCGACTCTGATATAAAAGAAATATGATTCACCAAGTGTGTTGTTAGCAGAGATCGGAATAGGTAGAGTATATTTACCGAAACTTCGAGGAAGGAAGTAACATAGAGTAGATAATACCTCCTCTAAAATCCCGGAATAATTATAGTGACGTTTTAATCTCGGGATTTAAAAATCATGAATTATTTATTGGACTTTATTTATAGTTACAAATTATTTATTTGAAGAATCATATAACATTTTTAGGGTTCCGTTCTAAAAATATTAAATTAAAGCTTTGTTTTACATGTTACATACATTGTTTTACATTTTATATGTAAAAATGTACGTACCATGCTACGGAATCCTAAAAAATGCTATATGATTTTTCAAATCAATAATTTGTAACTGTAAACAAAGTCCAATAGATAATTCATGATTTTTAAATCCCGGGATTAAAACGTCATTATAATTATTCCGGGATTTTAGAGAAGGTATTATCCACTCTGTTACTTTCTTCCTCGAAGTTTAGGTATTCCGATCTCTAGTTATTAGACGCTGCTCTAAAGAAAATTATTTGCAGGGTGACGAATTAATATTGACGCATGTCAAGTTATTCTGAGAAAACTGACTGCCTAGCCTACATCTCCATTGTTGAACGCATTCTGCGAATATATTGAACTCATTACCCTTTTTTTTCTGCAGTTGGGTAAATAGTTTGAAAGAGTTTTATTATTTTAAACTTTAGTCATCGGTATCTATATTGAAACAACTAATCGTTTTGCTTACCAATCGTAGCAGAAACAAGATAGTTAGGCTGTTAGGCTGAAGCCAGACGAGCGTAATTTACGCGACTTAAAATGAGTCGGCGTAATTTTTTAGAAGGATTTACTTAACAAAATCTTTCTAAAAAATTACGCCGACTCATTTTGCGTCCTGTAAATTACGCTCGTCTGGCTCGGCGTAATTTTTTAGAAGGATTTACTTACTAAATCCTTCTAAAAAATTACGCCGACTCATTTTGCGTCCTGTAAATTACGCTCGTCTGGCTCGGCGTAATTTTTTAGAAGGATTTAGTAAGTAAATCCTTCTAAAAAATTACGCCGACTCATTTTGCGTCGCGTAAATTACGCTCGTCTGGTTTCAGCCTTAAGCTATGAAGACAGAATTATTGGTGAAGATATTCGTACTTACCTTTTAGGCGGGGGCCACATATAAATGGCATCGGGCGCGGACATGGCACGGGCGACTTCGTATTCCGTTAAATTTCATCCAAAATGCATGGAAATAAGGGCAACCAACAATATACCGTTGTCCTAAATTGCGCTTTATTTCCATGTATTTTGTATAAAATTTGAACGAAATTCGTGCCATGTCCGCGCCCGGCGCCATTTACAATACGGCCGACATTATCTTGGTCTAGTCTGAAGTTAGCTGATTAGCTGCGCAGTAGACAATTTCGTTTCTAAAAGATTCATTGCGCAGCCAAACAACTAACTTCAGACTCGCCAAGATACGTCGGCCGTACGTGGTCCGCGCCTTAGAAATCGGACGGTAGAAAGACGCAATTTCCTTGCGTTTCAAGGAACACTACCTACGCACCATTTCCAACTAGTACCATTTTTTATTGTACCATTATTGTTTAATAATGGATGACGACAGAACGACTGAGGTGAGACAGGTGCTGAGTTGTATAACACTTAATCGGTTGGTGTTAATGACTTACACATTACTTTATCCTAATCTTGTGTATGTAAAATAGTTCATTAACAGGTGACAGAGTTATTTTTAAATCACGTAGCTCATTAGGAGCTTGATAACAAAAACAATTTAATGTTATCAGAGCTTTGGCTCGTGGCTACCACAGATCATTAATTTTGATCATTTTGTTCATAAGTTCATGACTGTCTCGTTGGTCTAGAAGTCGCAAGCGCAATTAAGTTAGCAATTTTAAATGTCATGATGTTTTTCAAGACCTTGAGCTTGACAAGGATTTTTTCAAAATAATTCCCAAATCCCCATTCCGATCCCACAGATCGGGCAAAGTGTTATTGGGTTTTTCCCTGTATAATTTCTCAGTAGCAGATCGAAGTCTGGATTTGTGCCCGGTTGATGGCAATAGGTTCACACTCTATTACATGGCACTTAAACATACTTGATGGCGAAATGAGGATGTACTGTACACTTCTGCCAAATCCTTCGAGGAATACAGTTGTCATGTTATGTTCAATACGCAATGTCGATCTACGTCGGAGAGTTTTTTCCCGTGTAAGGAACCTCTAGAGTATACAGGATGTAAACGAATTCGTGTAATTCCTTCAAGCCTCGTGATCTACTGGTGACACAGATTGACCGTGCATGACAACATTTCAGATTGAACAAAAGAAACATGAAGAATTCATGACTCTTCTTTTCTTTTCTAATTTTCGAGTCATTTTAGCGCCCCGAGTTATCTGACTGAGCGGAGCGATATCGCGCTAGTCCGGCAGCTATGTCGCCGTGCTTTAAGGGCGCTTTCAAATTAGACGGTTGTTGTCGGACTGTAGCCGTCCCGCAGCGGTGCGGCTGTCGTGCTGCAAACGGGCGGTTGTGTTTTTACATACAGTTGACGCGGCCGGAGAGCAGTGCGTCGTCCGTACCGCGCACGCACGGCAGCAGGTCGGGCGTCACACTGCTCTCTCGTCGCGTCAACTGTATGTAAAAACACAACCGCCCGTTTGCAGCACGACAGCCGCACCGCTGCGGGACGGCTACAGTCCGACAACAACCGTCTAATTTGAAAGCGCCCTTATTCGTTTATGTATGGCATCAAAGTGCTATATCACAAAATTAGTACCTATTTCATTATAATATTTTTTTGTTAATATGTTTTTATTTTTATCTTTTAATCAAGCCAAATCCCGTGCGGGATTAATCTATACCAGCAATAGATCATGTGGTTTGAAGGAATTACACGAATTCGTTAAGACCTTGTATAATTAAATTATGTTCTGTGGTGAGGACGAGCTAGAATATAAAACTTCCTCACCACATGCTAGGAAAAGATGCGTATTGTAAAATTCAACAAAACCCAGCACGCTTGGTGGTAGGATCTATACTGTCCGCCGGGCTATCTGCCACACTCCCATAATAGTATAAAAAGCGCCAAGCAGTTTACTGTGTTCCGTCGTGTGTATGTGAGAGCCAGAGGGGTATAGGGGAATCCCTCTATATCTGTTACTTGGATTCGTGTGCTCCATCTTAGACCGTCTGTGTTTACTATCTGGTGCGACAATGGTCCAACGCGACCAAGTCAATTAACAAAAAAAGGGTTAGTGCTTAAAGCTGCACCTACAGGAATAGGACAGATCGTTCTGCTGCAATAACTTTAAGAATAAAGATAATTACGATTACGGCCAATGGCTTAATAGCCAAGAGCCTCTACCAACATCTAAAGAGGCTGTCGTTGAGCGGCTGGATCACGGGCCTGGGGGCCTACTCCCTAAGTCCGTCAACGAAGTGAGTCGCCCGTCCGAAAGTAACCCGAAACGTAGGAGTGAACAAAGCAAGTGTCATGTTCAACTTTTCGGACGGCAAAAACACATCGATAGTAGTGACAACTGTCAAATCGTGTTGTCATACATTCTTAGTTCGGGCCCCGAAATATCGTATGTTCGGAGGTGATAGGGAGTAGGAAACGCTCGTAACTAAGGCCGAAACCACGGACTTCGTGCTTAGGGAGTAGACCCCCTGATACAGAAAGAGGTACTTCTCTACACGGCGCGTATTGTTAGGAAATTCCTCTCTCTGAGGCCCTGACCATCGGTAGCTTGGATCCTCTTCCCGGTGCCGGTGGGCTACTATTTTTATATTTTTAAATATATTTATAGCAATATTTAAAAATAATATACAAGGTTAGTCGAAAAGGGGGTACTAATCCGCAGGCCACTTAAAGTATCATTGATGACTGTTTTAAAGAAAGTGTTAAAATTTCAAAATTCGATTATTTTTAATTCCATGCAAAATTGTTTGTATTTTAGTTTTTTCTAAAATTCTTCATTCTTGCTTTAGTAACGAATTCAGAAAATAGAACTACAATTTGTGACCCCAAATATGACCTAAAATGTAAACACAGCTAATCATAACTGAGGACAGATAGATATTAGCGTATTTTTTTTGAAATTTTTGAACAGTTGTTTCTCTTAATCACACTTTTGGGGAAAGTTGTAGAACAAAAGTCATTATTATGGGTACTTGAACATCCTTTCGGATTAGTACCCCCTTTCCGACTAACCTTGTATAATAAAATGAATAAATGGAATACAATTCATCATACCAACAGACTTTCACGTGTTATTCCATCGTATTGTCAATACTTGAGCTCTAACCCTAGTTCGGGGTCAGAACTCACAATGACACTACGCAAACAGTAGCTGGAATTGAGTTGACTTTGATTTGGGGATGATAACAGTGTAGGTAAACACAAGAATATATTCAGGTTATCGTGAAAACAGCTTGACCTTTCCTTTTCCACAAATCCAGACTTCGGGTTGCTACTGAAAAATTCCACACAGAAAACCACAAAAACACTTTGTCCGACCTGTGGATCGGAATGGGCATTTTGGAATTATTTAAAAAAAATCCTTGTCAAACTCAAGGCCTTGAAAAACTTCATGACATTTAAAATTACTAACTTAATTGTCAGTTGAAAACAAAACAATAATCACAGATACCTATAATGTAGTTGTTTGTGATAGCAAATTAATCGCAATCTAGAATGGTCGAGACTGCCCGGCGTCGTCTCAAGTGAATCAACGAGGCAATGTATCGGCGACCCTGCCCAATTGATCCGGGACAATTAATTACCCAGCAATGTGAACCTGCGTCCCTTATATTGACGGTACCTACTCAAAGCTATGTTTATCTTTATAAATTCAAATCAAGAAGACAAATTCGAAAACATAAAAAGCTATTCCGCCCTTATTTTTAGTCAATGCTGTCAATCATTTTGACGACATCTGTGGTCTAGTGGTTCGAGTGTCGGACTGCTGATCACGAGGTCGTGGGTTCGATTCCCACACAACACAAATATTTATGTGATGAACATAAGTGTTTGTGTTGGTCTGGGTGTTTCTAAGTATTATAAGAATGAATTTACAAAAAAAAAGCATACAGGATGTTAACGAATTCGTGTAATTCCTTAAAACCATATGATCTACTACTGGTGTAGATTGGCCTCGCACGGGAATTAGCCTGATTAAAAATCAAAAAAAAAAAAAAACATGCGGTAGTGGTAAGTGACCGTATCTAAACCACCTAATAAGGATTCAGTAAAAAATAAAATTTTTTTATTTTTGCAAAAATAATTTTCATTCCCTTGAACATTTCGATGCCACGCATAAATGAATGAAAGCACGGTGACGCGGCTGGCAGGCACGACTAAAGCAATATCGCTCTTTGCAGTAAGTTAACTCGGGGCTCTGAAATGACTCAGAAATAGAAAACTAAGAATTTTTTTTCAATTTTTTTTCAGTTGATTTTCAAAAAAATCCCTTTTAGGGTTAATCTGTGTCACCAGTAGGTAGATCACGTGATTTGAAGGAATTACACGAATTCGTTAACACCCTGTATAAGTATTGTATCCATTGTCTAGTGCCCATAGTACAAGCTCTGCTTAGTTTGGGACTAGACGGTGCTGTGTAGAAAATGTCCCCAATATATTTATTTATTAGGAATTTATTAACACGTTCAATGCCAGGTGCCTTCCAGGAGCCCACCCTCTAGCCCGCATGGAGGGCCCATTTTTTAGGTTTTTCTTAAAAAATACACCGTCATAAAAAAGCAACAAAACAGGGGGGCTCTATTTTCCTACGTAGTAGCGTATTATATATGACACGGTTTTAAACCTAATGTCAAGAACCCTCCGCGAGGGTTCACTCTTAGAGCTAACGTAATGTCGAGTTACCTCCTGGAAGGTCCACTAATCATAATTATGTATGGCGGCACGGCGTTTGAGCTCTATGAAAAGACAGTGTGATGGACTCGAATGTATTAAGAAGACGATCACTTCTGTGACTACTTATGTATTATAATTGTCTGTCATGCAGCAACCAAAAAGTTAATCCCATAGAGTAATGCGGCCACCAATGACCTGAGTCGTCGACCAGAGACCTGAGAACAACGCGCTCTAAGGAATATACTCATGGATACCCTCCATCTGGGGAAGACGGAGGATTATGCCGGACTCTTACCGTATTTCTTACTTTTATATCATAACAAAAGACCAATCATCATTAAATCATATGGTCCGTACGGAACGTGCTCGTTCTCTACGCGCCAAATTAAATTGGCATTTTCACGTAAATGGTAAGAGGTACGCTTTTGTAAATCAAGGTACGCGAAGGTACGCATCCGTACACTTATTTCATATTGTTTAAATCCACGTACCAAACTTGGTCGGTACAGGACGTGGGACACCGGCTAAAAACTCACGGTGTTCCTTCCCCTGACCTATGGCCGGGGTGGCGGGATTCGCAGCTGCATGCACCACGACCCCGGCAGGCGTCGTAGTAGGTGAGGCCCTACGCCACGTCCTCCAGAGAGGCGCGCGTGGAACACTGCGCGCCGTTTGACTATTGTTAACATTCAAGCACTAGTCATTCATTTTCTAAGATGTAGACCTCATTTTAGAAAATGAATGATCCGCGAATCTCTTTCCTATCATAATAATATCATAATATCAAGCCTATCTTTCCCGAAGGGTAGAGCAGAGGTGTACTTATAGTACGCGCCAGTGGCGAAGGGTGAACAAAAAATGCTTAGGTACCTTGCTTAAGTGTGACTGTGTGATGCATGGATTCCAGTAACTACTAGTATAGCTGTGACCCTGTGGCTGACTTCGAAATCTTGTACAGATGAATTGGCTTTAGCTCACTTTCACTATACCTACATGTAGGCACTGATACATCATTGCCATATTTCGAAAGGTAAGCGGGTAAGCCGATAGGAATCGAGTTGTATGGAGCCTTCGCCACTGGACTACGCGCTTATTTCGCCGTTAAGTTAC
This sequence comes from Amphipyra tragopoginis, assembly GCA_905220435.1. Lineage (NCBI taxonomy): Eukaryota > Metazoa > Arthropoda > Insecta > Lepidoptera > Noctuidae > Amphipyra > Amphipyra tragopoginis. Next base: position 13,958,419 of record HG992011.1, read on the forward strand.
GTCCCATGTAATAGAGGGCGAGTCTATGCCACACGGAAGAAACCAATAACACTGCTGACCTGTGGATGGAACCCAGGACCTCGGACTAGGGCTCCGGTCTAGCCCTCAGTCAGTGGTTCGTAACCTGTCATGAGGGACCATTTGACAAAATTTCTGTCTTGCCATGGACCACCAAGTTGGTTAAATAGTTTGTAATTAATACAAAGTATCTAAATGTAAATAAATGGAGGGTTGTTCTAATTCATCTGTAAATAAAACACGCATAAAAGTATTTAAAGCCCTCAGTATTTAAATTTTCTTTACGGTAAATTATTCACATTACAGTTAGATTTTAATGCTATTTTTGTGATTGCATACTCTTTACTAACTTCTGAATCCTTGGTTCAGTGCTACTCAAAGCCAAACGCATAATCGCAGTGGCATCCAACCGATTTCGGTGCTTGTGCTATAATCAGAAGCGCCGAGAACCCCTGCTCACATTGATTAATGTCGATGAAAAAAAAAATTGCAATGTCTCGAAGTTTTGGTAAAGAAATTGCCTTTTGGCTTTTTGGCTAGGATGGCTCCGTGGACCACTTGGAATGCTTCCAGGGACCACCAGTGGTTCGCGGACCACCGGTTAAGAACCACTGTGTTAGACCAACGAGGATATTGGCCCGTATTCAACACACCTTCCGCTTCCGCAACCCTGACTCCTCTAACAGGGTCAGGCAACCAGTTTAACATACATCCTATGATGAACTGGCACCGAGTCAAGTGCACGTGCAGATCCATTGAAGGGTCACGCATGGTAGACTCCAATTAATTAAATATTGATTAGTAAGGAACGCAGCAAAATTGTTCTGTTTGTAATCAAGGCAATAAAGAAGACAGCGGAAAATATGGTTCCTATTATTAGATTTTTTATGGGACTAATTAAAGTGTTTTTTGTTTGTCGTGCTCTTCTGTACGCATACCGAACGATATTTAATCGACACAATATTTGGAAGTTAATTTACATTTCAGTTATTTTCAATTGGCTTTATTAACTCTTCTAGCGTTTGAATGAAAACAAGTTTGAGTTACATTACAATATTATCCCACAGAGGGCAGGCATTATTAATAATATGATGAATGAGATTAATAAAATTAAGGGCTATTACGATTATGTACTAATCAGAATGCTCCCGCGCCGACATACCTACTTATATCACCTTATATCAACTTTTTTGTTATTATACATATATTTGTTGTGTTTCAATCTTATTTACTTGTCACAATTGTAATTTTATATTTAAAGCTTCCACTAAATACTTACTTATATATATCTACATAACATCCTGTTATAATTATTTATTCACCTAGTTGCTAGCGTATAGCAACCGTGGGTCGCAGCTGAAAATCAGCTAGGTAGTAATAATTGTACTACTACTTAAATGCTGAGCTGATGGCCCTTTTTATTTATGTAGGTACCGTTGCATTGTGTTGTTCGTGCCAATAAATCTATCTTTATTTCTTACATTATACATGACAGTTTAACTATTATTAACCCATGGTTTATGTCATGGATATACAATATACATCTCTGTAAATTCACGGCTCATCTTCCGTGTGGAAGATGTCCGGTCCTTTGGAAGGCATACGGCGGCACAGGTCCAATGCGCAGAGACCCCTTTGAGAACTTTAATCTAAAATGGGGTGGGGCACCAACCGGGGACTATTGGAGTACAGTCATGAACCGTCCCAGGTGTGTGCAAGACTATTGTAAAATGTGGTGAAAAATATCTGGTCTATGGGAAGGGGTGTTAAGTGGACTGGATAACTTCTATTACCGGAAGAAAACGGCGTCTGCCTTTCAAGCTTAAATTTGAAATACGGCAGACGGTGACTCGCCAGCTCACTAGCTGGGCACCCTGAAAAGCCGCCAGTACATAGGCGAAGGGGGCAACAGACGTGTGAGCGGCAATATGCATGATTATTATAACGAGAGTTCGTACCGTGTCGTAACATGTAGAGAGGCCCTCTCTACCCACGAGGGTAAAGAGGGTAGGCATCTGTCTGCTGATTTTGGAGATTTTCCCTTTGACCGTTCATTGTAGCGGTCATTTGAAGCCCATGTTTAGGAGTGGACGTTTACGAACTGATATGATAAACCTACAATAGATACATTTCATTGTTCCAGTGGTACTCCCAGTATTTTCCTACGGCACGGCGATTGGCTGGATCTCTCCCATGGGCCCCCGGCTCATGTCAGAGGAGACCCCCGCGTCGGCCCCCGTGCATCCCGACACCATATCCTGGATGGCGTCTGTGGTGTACCTCGTGGGGACCCCCACAGTATTCTTCTTTGGGTACGTCGTGGATAATTTTGGGAGGAAGAGAGCGTTGATGCTGACGTCTTTTTCAATGGCTGTAAGTCTGACTTTTTTTTAAAGGTTTTGTATGACGAAGTGTGTGTGTACCAAAATATTTTTTTTGCCTCGTCCCTAATTATCTCTATTGCTCGACGTTCCAAACCCGAAACAAATGTCTTTAGGTTATTCTTTTTTTATGCGTAGAGGATCTAAGTTTTGATCTTTAGAGCAGAAAACCAAGTGCTATAGCCACTCCGCTGAACTAAGAGGATCGTGAGAGCCAGCAAGCACTGTTGCGGAATGTGGGGTCCTGGGTTCGATTCCTAGATAGAACAATTCTTCTATCGTGTCGGCACGAGCTATACAAGAATAGCTCATGCCGTGGTGAAAAGACTAGCCAGTCAGCAAGGATGGTAGCGAGGCTGACTGTCCAGGGTGCGCCCGACGTACTGAAGTATCGTCACTCGTGGAGGCTCTTTTCATGCATCCCGGTAGAACAATAAAAAATAGCTACCTACAAATATTTCTTTCTTTTTACTTTACATCCACATGGGGTGTCTGCATAACACTTTGGGAATCAAGCACATGACAATTTTTACACTTTACTTATCAAATCTTTCCAGGCATGCTGGGGTCTCAAACTCTATTCAACAGAAACCTGGGCCCTCATAACCGCCCGAGCAATAGTCGGTCTCGGCGTCAGCGGTTCCTACGTCGTCACGCCGCTATACATCAAGGAAATCAGCGAGGACTCCATCAGAGGGACCCTGGGTAGCCTGGTGGTGCTGTCTCAGAATCTGGGCAATCTGTTCGCGTATGTGATGGGGGAGTACCTCAGTTATAACGCGATGCTCTGGGTGTGTCTGATCGTGCCTATCCTGCATTTGGTGCTGTTCACTGCTATGCCGGAGACACCCTCGTATTTACTGAAGTGTGGGAAGGTGGAGGTAAGAAACATTACGTTTTTTTTGTCTTCTTCTACAGGGTTATTGGTAAAACACTAACAACCTCTCTTCCTATGAACAACTTTTACTATGAGACAAAAGCGGGAATCGCGAAAAAAAACAGCTGTTCCCTACATTTATGTTCGCATAACTCGTCAAAATGTAGGGAACACCTGTTTTATTTTTCGCGATTTCAGGTTTTGTCTCATATCATGACTACTAGCAACAACAGCTATTGCCTATTGGGACTCAGACCTCGGTTTAGGGCGTTGCTGGCGAGAGCTTGGGGAGGAGATAGCTTGATGTGGGCTGAATTATCGGTGTGATAATTTTTTCTGCAGTTTAAAGTATTTCAACACAACCGTAATCAATAGCTGGGTCCAGAGCGACCGAGCACGGCCCGAGCGCTGCTGGTGAGTCAATTTGCCTTGGCCGGTGTGGACGTGGCTCGATCTGCCTCGAGCGCACGTTACCTCGGCCGAGCATGGGTCGTAGTCCGAGCCATACGGTGTCTCGGTACAGGAACCGTGCTCAAGGCGCCTCAATTTAAGCTGCTCACTCAGTATGGACGGTAGTGACGACGCTCGAGCGCCGATGCAAAATGAACAAGGAAGACAGTATTCACTTGATACAATTACATGGCAATTTGAACATTTTTAGGGACTCACAAGATCTCCAACTAGACAGTAACTAAAAATAAACAGTATTAAAGCCGTGTCTACAAATACGTGATTCTCCATCTTGTTCACAAAGCGAACTGGATCTCGCGAGGTTCGCCTCGTTATTCCTTCGGATTGCCTTGGCGGACACGGCTTACGAGCCAAAATCGAGGCTCGCGAGAAGTGCTTGTCCGTGCTTGGTCAGTCTGGACCCGGTTAATCATACATAGCAAAGTAGTAGAAGCGTAGTAGTACTTATTTCTCTTTCATGTGATTTAACTGCCCCTCATCAGAGCACGGTCAATAAAATAACATTCTGATCCATGTATTGTTCTCAGGAAGCCCGCGACGCGTTGGCTTGGCTACGATGCCGGGAGCCCACCGAGCCGGTTGTGGACAACGAGCTGCAGAACTTACTGCTGGAACTGGAGCAGAGCAAGTCCGGCAAAATGAGTGACGCGCTCAAGACTTTGAGTAAGTATCTAATATACTTGTAACATTAAGGATCTTTTTCTGGTTTTGGGTGGGTGGTGTCGGAAGGGGCAGATGGACAAGGAGTGTATTTTAAGCTATGTCATCATCATCGTCATTCAGCCGAAAGACGTCCACTGCTGGACATAGGCTTCCCCCAAGCATCGCCACATCTCGCGGTCCTGTGCTTCTTGCATCCAGAGGAATCCCGCGACTTTCACCAGGTCATCGATCCACCTTGTGGGGCCTACCCACGCTGCGTCTTCCGGTACGCGGTCGCCATTATTAAGTTATTTATTATCTTCTAAGTGCGTATACACGTAGAAAGCGGATAGCCGGCGCCGATCTGCCAGCGCTTGTCGGTGCTGGTCCGCGCAGTTAGTCTCTATACTGTGTGGCGAACCAGCGCCGACAAGCTCCGAACACCGAGGACAAGTTCCGACCTGCTCCGATCAGCGTTGGTGAGCCGTCATTTGTAGCTGTATTTGCAAGGGAACAAGACGTATTTTTATTAAAACTGCCAGCCCCTGCTTCTACCCGCTTCCTTTATGTAGCGGTTACCTGCACGGACCAGCGGTGCGAGCACGGATCTTTTTATCCTCTATACAGGCTGTAAGGGTAAACACCGTTATCCTTGAAACCATGGGTAGTTGACTTAAACATAAAAATATAGGAAAGAGTAAAAAAAAAAAAAAATATATGCACGAGAAATGAGCGGCGCGGCGGCGCTATGACGCGGCGTACACGCACTCGCTAACGAGACAGCTGACTGACTGGGGTAGCAAACTGTGCGGGGCCGTGCATCGGGCCACGTGGCGAGTTCCCCGCGCCCCCTCCCGTAGCTTGTTGCCCCCGCGCATAGGGTAAAATGCTTTTGAGGAAAAATGAAAATTTTATAAAAAAAAAAGTTATTTATCATTGATTTTAGGTTCTATAGATGAAACCAAACCACTGGTTTCAAGGATAACGATGTTTACCCTTACAGCCTGTATATACGCCCTTATGTCTGCCGAAGAGGCCTCAGTCCACCACGTTGGCCTGGTATGGGTTGGCAGACTACACGTATCCTCGAAAACTTTTTGGAGCCTTATGCATATTTTCTCACGATGTTTTTCTTCACCATTAACGAACGTCATAATCGAAATCTTATCACATGAATTCGAAGAGTCAGAAGTGTGGTACAGGATCGAACTCAGACCCTCCAACATGGAAGGCGGCCTTTCAACCGCTCGGCTATTTCCGATAATATTTAAAAACACGTGCGAGTCGGACTCGCGTACTATAAGGGTTCCATACCACCACTAGTTTTCCTTCTTTTATTAGGTATACTAGCGACTCGCCCCGGCTTCGTACGTATACGTTTTATAGCTTAAAACCTTCCTCTTAAATGACTCTATCTATTAAAAAAAACCGCATCAAAATCCGTTGCGTAGTTTTAAAGATCTAAGCATACATAGGGACAGACAGACAGTGGGAAGCGACTTTGTTTTTTACTATGTAGTGATTTGTTGTTTAACTACAGGATGCAAATAATTTCGTGTAATTCCTTAAAACCACACGATCTACTGCTGCTGTAGATAGACGAGGCAAATGAGAGAGAAAGACAAAAAAAAACTTTCGTTTCGTGATGCTATTGGTGCTCCCACACTGCTGTTAAAAATGTTTACTAACATTTTCTAACACTAACAACTGAGACTAACAAATGTTAGGAAAAGATAAAAATATCAGATAATAATAAATCTAATTTATCTAATAAAGATTATTAGATAATATATTTTAGTAGATTTTTGCAGATATTTTTTATTTATGTTCGTTTAGAAAATGTTAACTAATGTTTGTAAACATTTTTAACAGCGGTGTGGGAGCACCTTATCTAAACGAAATAACAGGAATTTAAAAAAAATTAACAATAATTAAATTGCGTGTTTTTTATTACAACTCACGCCTTTTACCATGGGGGTAGGCAGAAACTGTAGAACGCCACATGCTACGATCCTTACAAATACCTACTCCTTTCGTTTCGTCCACGGTCATACATCTTGACATACATTTTTTTAATGTGTTTGTACATTTTGATGCCACGCATAAATTAATGAAAGCACGGCGACACAGCTGGCGGGCACGACAAGCGCGACATCGTTCTTTGCAGTCAGCTAACTCGGTCCTCTAAAATGACTCAGAAATAGAAAACCAAGATTTTTATTTGTTTTTTTTAGGGTTCCGTACCCAAAGGGTAAAACGGGACCCTATTACTGAGACTCCGCTGTCCGTCTGTCACCAGGCTGTATCTCAAAAACCGTGATAGTTAGACAGTTGAAATTTTCACAGATGATGTATTTCTGTTGCCGCTATAACCACAAATACTAAAAAACAGAATAAGTACAACAAATATTTAAGGGGGTTCCCACACAACAAACGTGATTTTTTTGCCGTTTTTATCGATACTGGCACAGAACCCTTCGTACGCGAGTAGACTCGCACTTGGCCGGTTTTTTAAACTAGTTTTTCAGAAAACCCCATGTTGGGTTAATCTGTGTCACCAGTAGATAACGCGGTTTGAACTCCCTTTGGGTTTAGACTTTTTATTATTTTTGAATCATAGAAGCTATAGTAAGTAAGGAGGAGCTCGTGGCTAAATAATTACAGCCGCATAGACCGATCTTCCGGGTTAAGCCACGCTTGCCGAGGTTGGTCTGTGGATGGGTGACCATAGCGAGTTTCCTCCGTGCCTCGGAAAGCACGTAAAGCCGTTGGTCCCGGCTGTCATTTGTAGATCTTTGACAGTCGTTACTGTTGGTCAGAAGCCAGAAAGTCTGACAACCAGTCTTACCAAGAGTATCGTATTACCCAGTTACTGGGTTGTGGAGGTCTGATAGGCAGTCGCTCCATGTAAAATACTGATATTCAGCTGCATCCGGTTCGACTGGAAGCCGACCTCAACATAGTTGGGAAAAGGCTAGGCAGATTGATTGAGAAGCTATAGTAAGTAACATTTATTCTGTAACTGGCTACCTATTACGGTTAAAAAGATATAGCCCTACGGCAGACTGGCGGACGGACATATGGTGTACGCTTAATAATAAGGTCCCGCGTTGGCCCCCTTTGGGTACAGTACCCTAAACAAATCAATCAGAAAAATAGAAAGAAATTAATGGAATACATGGTTAGAATAGTTATATTAGTAAAAATTAAAAACAAATAGTAAATTCAAGACCCAAACTAAATAGAACATTTAAATGAATAGATATAAAAAAGACCTATAAATACGTACAGTAGCAAAAATAAAAATTCGGCTTAAATAATATAGAGGTACCTATGTACAGAACATAATACAGAGCAAAATACAAATACACAGCCCATTGAAAAATCCCTGCATAACCAGTACGGCAGGGGCTCACGCCGGGGCAGGAGTGTGGTTTTAGTCGGTAAGAGCCCGACACTAGCCAAGCCATCTCACCCGTGAGGTGGCTTGGGTGTCCATGAGGAATTCACATTACTGCCAAAAAAAAAAAACAATCCAAAACTCAACGAAAATCCCGTATACCACAACCACACAGCAACAGCACCTAGACGAGTCATTATACTGTGTATATAGACGAACGGTAACAACTAACAATATGTAAACGACTGGTTATAACTACCGGTAACGGGACGTCGTTCAAACAGGCGGGAGACTTTGTTTGCGCACACTAATGCTCTCCACATGACTGTCTGTGTTTGACTAACTTATAATATGGGTTTTTGGGTTAGGATGGACAGTTTTTGAGGTAGATTAGAAGTGGAACTTGTTTGGAGTACCAATATAATTTTTCCTCTCTCTTATTTTATAGACATATGACTTAATTAAGATTTAATATAAGACTGCCTCGTTGGTCTAGTGTTCGTTAAGTAGGTGATAGACGTCCGAACTAAAAGTACGCGGTTTTTAAATTCGTGAACTTACTCGGTTCGACGTCGGTGACACACGTGAAGCTTGCTCATCGCGGCGTTGTCAGACGTGCGAGCCAATATTTCAAACCTGTTGGATCGCCAACGAACTTACTCGACGGTTTTAAAGTACGCGAGCGAAAAAGGTCTTCGAGCCACAAGTTCGTGTACTTACTCACATGTCTATCACCCCTTCAAGGCCTTGAGCAGACGACGGACTTTTTGTCCGGCGGATTAACACGAACAAGAATGAAAGTAGTTGGTAGTTGATGCCATAGCAGACACTAGAGTTCTAACGACAACTACAGACAGAATTACCGTCGTGTGCGTTGAGTGCGTGTTTTTCACGACCGGCAAAGACCACGTCAATTCCTGTCCGGTCCACCGGACAAAAAGCCCGTCGTCCGCTCCGGGCCCACGTGCGACTGCTGAACGTTGAGGTCCTGGGTTCAATCCATAGTTCGGGCAAAGTGTTATTACGTTTTTCCATGTGGAATTTCTCAGTAGCAGCCCGGAGTCATGATTTGTGCCCGGTTGATGGCAATAGGCTCGCTCCCTATTACATGGGACTTAAACATAACGGCGAAATGTGGGTGTCCTATGAGATCGTAAACATATACTACTGGGGCCTAATTCTCCTAAAATAAATCTTGATAAATCACAACCGAACCAAGGCCGAACCGTTCATTCAGACAGTTCTCAATTTCAAAAGCTGTCGAATTGTTTGACACAAAAAACAAAATCAATCATTTTGAATGTTTTCGAAAACAAAAACTGACTGGCGGTTGTGGTTCGATTGCGTTTGGCAACAATTTATTTTAGGAGAATTGGGCCCCTGTGGCCATAATGGATTTAAAAACAAGATCCTTCTTACCTGAGTTCTAATTAGCTTCCTGGTTCTTAAATAGTCCTATTTTAAGGTACCTATCGATAAAAAGGGTAATGTTTAATTTATTTAGGTATAATTATTTATACCAGGTTAGGCGGAAAGGGGGTAGTATTTTGCGGGCCACTTAAAGTTTCACCGATGACTGTTTTGAAGAAGATGTAACAATTTTAAAAATTCGATCATTTTTATTTTCATGCAAAATTATTGTTTTAGTTTTTTCAAAAATTCTTCATCCCTGCTTTATTTGCGAATTCAGAAAATTGAGAATTTAATCCGTGACCCCAAATATGACCTTAAACATAAACACAGCTGATAATAATAGCTCAGGATAAATAGATTTTAGTGTGTTTTTTAACAAATCTTTGAACGGTCTATTCACTTTTCGGAAAAGTTGTAAGTACAACAAAAATATTCATTATTATAGGTACCATAACATCCTTTCGGATTAGGACACCCATTCGGATTAGTAGGTACCCCCTTTCCGACTTTTCTATAATTTATTTCTTTTTTTTTAATTTATCCACTTTTTAGCATCTATTTATAGAATAAGTAGGTATGTAACATTTATGAAGATCATGGCTGTTTCCGACATACTTACCTTATCTACAAAATCGGAACTTACTAACAGTTTTTGAAACTAGTTTGTAGTAGGTAAGCAAGCGTACCCGCGGCAATGAGTCAGTGTAACACGGTCGCTTTATGTACATTCCCATGGAGCTTTTAACACGCGCCCACCGTTACGACCAGCTTCCGGATAAAAACTTACGGTCTGTGTACAACTGGCTTTTGCTTGCGGGTGCGCTTGTGTAGGTCAAGATTTTTTGTAGGTCGAATATATTTTAGTGTAGCGTTTTGTTTATGTACCTACTACGGAATGTAAATGACACAACAATTTAATCGTTCAGGAGTGATTCTATCATTACAGTTATAGCTAATATCGGTATGTCAGGATTGCGAGCAAGGTAAACACAGTAAATAAAACCAACATAGACTCTCCACCACTGAGAGTACTTGTAATTGAGTTAGTATTAGTAACATAAACTAGATCACAATATATTACTTTACACAATTATTACAAGATCATAAAATAAGGACAAGCTAATCAGATATAAAAGGTCAGACTTCTTCAGCTGTTCAACACGGAATGCTCTTGCTGCGTCGAATGACCACCGCCTTTATAACCTCGGGTGGGCCGATCCATATCGACGGCTACCCTCTCTTGTCAACATTGCCCAGTGCTACCCGCTATCGATAACACGGCCCTCCTGCAAAACACACATCCTCGTGTGTTGGTGGTTGGTGGTTGACGCACCATCAACCCCCATCGTCAAGATTGTACATCAAGGCCTAACTTCAGTGACACCTTCGGACCTTAAACAGAAACAAATAATACAGTACACATCTCGGCCACACCTGATCACTCATCTTTGACCTCGTCATGTTACTCATGTCTTTGACCAAAGTAACATGAAGAGCATCCAAAGAATGTTTGTATCGATTAGAGCTTGTTATCCCATCGACGGCCAACAAGCTCATCACCCGTGGCTTAAACTAGTTGATATTCATTCAGTATCAACCTAGTTCTATATTCGTTCATAACTTCTCGTATCAAACTTACTTACTTACAAACATCCACACATTAGATTTCCAACATTTTCACAATAAAATACTATCTCAGATACCTATTAGACAGTTCTACTTTGGTTAAACATCAAATTTTAGTTATTCAATAAATCATAATAGGTACATAAACACACAATCTCATCATACACAAATTCATACAATCATTTAAATACATTTACAATATTTTCAGGGCTAAATATCTCATTATAGTTTTTCATAAATTCATAATACATAAACACTTAAAATATTTCTTGGTTAAATATTTCAACGATTCACAAAGCCATAATACATAAACACTTAAAATATTTCATTCGTAAAAATCTCATAATTATTCACAAAATCAGAATATAATATCTCAATAATTTACAAACTCATAGTACATTTAACACTTAAAATATTTCATGATTATATTTCTCAATTATTCACAATTCATTGTACCAGCTTATAAACACTTCAAACTCGTAGTACGTTAAACACTTAAAATATTTCAAGATTAAATATCTCATTATTATTCACAAAATCCTACATTCTTAAATATCTCAATTCTTCACAAAATCATAAAACAAACATCCTAAATGTTTCATGGTTAAATATCTTATAATCATTATTCACAGTATCATAGTAACTACATAATTATAAACACTTAAAATATTATCTCAGTTATTCCCAAAATCATAACGCTTATTAAATATCAACCTTTAAAACTTTTCATGATCAAAATAATATCTCAATTATTCACAAACTCATATTACAAAACTGACATGATGTTTTAAACATAACATTTCTATTTTGCGTTAATAATCCAATCTTTTTACAACAATACAATACATATTAAACACATCTTTATCGAAAATAAGTCAAATTATTTCTTATTTAAAAATAAATTTGACAAATTAATCTTTAACGGAAGTCATCATAGTAATTATCGTCAATAATAAATACAATTTCCTGTTTTCGTCTACAAAAAATACATTTTAAACCATAAGTAATAATAACAAACTACTTTTTAATTTCAATAAACTATTTTGTACCATTCTACAACAAGAATTATAACAAAACCAATCAAAACAAATATCAATATTTTCAAAACTTTTTCAAAACATTAATTCAAAACAGAATCTCATTTTCACTGCATTTTCATTTATCAATTAATAGCATCACCCGCCTTGGATTTAGCCAACTCATTTGGCATCACCCGCCTGGGATCCTGCTTTATCAACATGGCATCACCCGCCTTGGATCTAGCCATATCATGGCATATCCCGCCTTGGTTCCAGCCCTATAACAATTGCTTCGCCACGTTAGAGTTTCAGTTTTCCCCAGGCGAAGCCTTTGGCCAACCCCGGCTGGCCAAACCGGGCGGTGCCAAAGATCAACCCTGGTTGCATCTCACCACAAACTCTAATACGACTTGCAATGTATTTTCCTACACGAATAAATACAGATGCCGTATTTATTTTCCACGAATAAATACAGATACCATCATATTTATTTTATACTAACAAACACAGATATCATCTCATTTATTTTACACGGATAAATACAGATAACATCTCTTTTATTTTACATGAATAAGCAAAGATATCATTTAATATTTATTTTACACGAATAAATAACCTCTCATATTATATTTCCTTCATCAAACTACCTTCACACATAATAAAATGGTTGTGACTCACCGGATTTATCACATTTTCTCGTACTCACATTTCTCACCATTGTAATATCAGCCGAAGTTTTTGTCAGTCCGTCTACAGGGAATTTTATTTAGCAAAATATTTACATGTGGGTATACAATCATAATGTGGACTGGTTTTTTCTTGTTCCACTTCTGATGTAAATGACACAACAATTTAATCGTTCAGGAGTGATTCTATCATTACAGTTATAGCTAATATCGGTATGTCAGGATTGCGAGCAAGGTAAACACAGTAAATAAAACCAACATAGACTCTCCACCACTGAGAGTACTTGTAATTGAGTTAGTATTAGTAACATAAACTAGATCACAATATATTACTTTACACAATTATTACAAGATCATAAAATAAGGACAAGCTAATCAGATATAAAAGGTCAGACTTCTTCAGCTGTTCAACACGGAATGCTCTTGCTGCGTCGAATGACCACCGCCTTTATAACCTCGGGTGGGCCGATCCATATCGACGGCTACCCTCTCTTGTCAACATTGCCCAGTGCTACCCGCTATCGATAACAGGAAGAACGTTATTTATACAGGGTGTTAACGAATTCGTGTAATTCCTTCAAACCGCGTGATCTACTGGTGACACTGATTGACCCTGCACAAGTATTCCTCAGAAACAACAAAAAAAAAAATTCAAAAAATGAACAAATAATGAGTAATTTTAGCGTTCCAAGTTAACTGACTGCGAGGAGCGATATCGCGCTAGTTGTGCCCGTCAGCTGTGTCGCCGTGCCTTCATTCATTTATGCATGGCATCGGAATTTTCAATAACATAAACATTTTTTTTGGAAGTCTTTACTTTTTATTTATTTTTAATCAATCTAAATCCCGTGCGGGGTTAATCTATACCTACCATTAATAGATCATGTGGTTTGAAGGAATTACACGAATTCGTTAACACCCAGTTTAATGTATACTCACTAATTTTGCTTTTAATACCGAGGTTGTTTTTTACTTTTATTTAAACAATGTACTTAAATAACGTGTAGGTATTTAAGCGTGAGGTCCTGGGTTCGATCTCCAGGTCGAGCACTGTTATTAGGTTTTTCCGTGTGGAATTTCAGTAGCAGTCCGAAGTCTGGATTTGTGCCTGTTTGATGGCAATAGGCTTGCAATATATATTTCGCCGTTGCTTATAAGTCCCATAATATAATACGGGCCGATGCTATTGCCCGGGCACAAATCCAGACTCCGGGCTGCTACTGAGAAATTCCACACGGAATAACCGAATAACACTTTGCCCGACCTGGGGTTCGAACCCAGGACCTCACCGCTCAGCAGTCGCGCTTGCGACCACTAGATCAACGAGACAGTTAATTGAAATTTAATTTTCTTTTTTTTTATTCTCTTACTTATTAAACCCTGACCAAATAATTCTCTCTCCGCAGTAACGGACCGCAGTACATTCCGTGCATTCCGCATCGTCCTCATCATCACTGTGGCGCGGGAGCTGTGCGGCTGTCTCGCAGTCCTGCACTTCGCTTCTCTCATCTTCAGCAAGGCCAGCGCCGGCGGCTGCCTGCTCACAGCCAACCAACAAGCAGCCGTGCTCGGACTAGTACAGTTTGTGGGGTCCTGCACTGCATCTAGCCTGGTGGAGCGTACTGGCAGAAAGGTGAGACAGATAGGAATTTCCAGATACGTTTGCAATCCTGCAGAGACTTCCGAGTGCCAACTACACCATGCTTGGCTAACGGTAAGGATACACGGCGACACATTACACTCGACACTCAGTGTCGACACCGTGTATCGTAGTGTGTATATCGCTGTTATACTGAGTTTCGCATTAGCTCGGGTTTAATTTCAGTGTCGCGATTGCATTGTGTCGAATGTCAGTGTCACCGTGTATCCTTACCGTAAGGTTAGGATGATACAACAATTTGGCAAGACCAGGGGGGCTAATAACACCACATTTGGTTATATTTTGTTTTATATTCGTAATCATAACTGCAAACTGTCAAATGCAGCTTGAAGGCAATTAGGATGCAGTCAGTGCAACTGTGTGACAACAACTGCCGCCTGGATGTGCAGTCCACTTGCAGTCATGATTTCGACATTTTCGAATATGAAACGAAAATTATTCACTAAATGTGGCATTAAGGGCCAAGTCACACTGGAATGGCAGTGGCCCCCGGCTTTGCCGCTGGCGGCCGCTGTTATTATAGCACTTATTGCGGAAGAAGAAAGAAACAAACAAAGGAAAAAAGAAAAAGAAATAATATATGGGTCCATGGGGGTGAGGAGCGCGCGGACGCTCGCGGTGACGCGACCTTTTCAAACGATACTGATCTTTTAAGTATCTAGATAAAGTTTAAAATTATTTCACGCTGAAAGTGCTCGCCGCATCGCTGCCATTCTGGTGTGACTCGGCGCTAATACTCCCCCTGGAGAAGTTGGAACATATCACTATCAACTGGATCACGCGCAGTTGAGTTTAAGAAAGGTAAAAGATAGGGAGGCTAGGAAAGAGAGGGATCAATAGATACATATACTTACAGATACTTCGCCTCTTACGAGATATAGGCGCAGTGGCGTAGTAGCTTTGTAATGTAACATGTAACCAAGGGCCCCGGGGTAAAAATGAAATTGGGGCGTTAAAAATTAAAATATTAGCCTGTAACTGTCCCACTGCTGGGCAAAGGCCTCTTCTCATACAGAGAAGGAACGAGCATTGATCGCCACGCTTGCTCATTGCGGGTTGGCGATTTCAGACCATAAGTCCAGGTTTCCTCACGATGTTTTCCTTCACCGTTTGTCAGTGGTGTCTTAGATTAACTAAGAAAGTACATATGAAATTGAAAAAGTCACATTGGTACTTGCCTGGTTTTGAACCAGCAACCCGGTGCTTAACTAGCGGGGCTGTAACTTCCGGGCCACCACGACTATATTATTATTATACTACTACTACGACTATATACGATATTATTATTATTCAATTATTACTTTTAATATACTTTTATTTGTAATTAAGTATGTAAATATTGTTTGTGTAAATATTCAGAATATTGGTGTAATAAAATCATCTACTCCCCATTTTCAATTTGTTTATGCCAAAATTATGTAAAATTTTGACTGTAGCGGTAGGGTAAAATGTAAAATCTTTAAGTAGTTTAAACAGCCAGCTCAACATTTACTTTTCTTGAATATAATCGTTTAGTTAAAAAAAGCAAAAGAGCAAATTAGACTAGACTAAACAGGTATAATATTTAAATCTCCAATGATCTTTCCAGGTGGCAAATGAGTTCAAAACTTGCTCTATAAATAAGATCTAGGAATTTGTCTGCGATATTCAAACATAGCTACCAATTTATTCGTGTGACGTCGTTTTAAATTCATTCAATAATAATTGTATCAAATAAAAAATTCGCGTGCGTCATTTGCATCCTTTTTATTATTTGTTTTATTTCGAAGACGATCCTTTGGCGTGAGTAGAAAATCAAAAAAGGTTATTCCCTAAATAAACGACCTTGTCATTTCGTACGATATTATACCTAAGTTAGATATTTAGGTATAATATCGATCTTTAGTCGATCCTAACGATAGGTCGTCTACTAAACTATAATGACGAGCTACCGCACTCAATTTTCGCTTAGTGTCTAAACACACTATGCCGAAGATACAGGGGCGTTAATTTTTTTTTTTTTTTTAATGAAACATTGCCCCACACTAAGATTTCTCTTGTATCGTGGGTGCGTTTACAGACACAAATCTCACAAACAAACGCCAAGACCCGGAACAACCATCTGTAGGTCATACAAATTTTTGTTCCGTGTGGGAATCGAACCCACAACCCGTAGCGCTTTAAACTAAATACTTTGAAGGTGCAAAACTACTTCATCATCAGCTCCTTATCGCCCACTACAGGGCATAATAATGCAAAGCTATTTACTAGTAAGCGTTATGTATAACTCAGCAGATAACAATTTAATCGTAATTCCTAATAATATTATAAATGTGAAAGTTTGTTTGTTTGTCACGCTTTCACGTAAAAGTCGTTGGTTAGGGGCCAAAAAGTTAGTCTAAAATTATTTATTCAACTAGGATATTATATAACTTTTTCGAACGTCGTTCATGGAGGCCGAGGGGCCCCTCGAGCTTGGGGGCCCCGGTGCACTGCCCCGCCTAGCCATACTACGGTAGTTACGCCACTGTATAGGAGTAATGGCGGTATTTGGTTTCTTTTTAGCAGAGACCATACGAGATTTAAAATAATCTATGACTATGCATTCATTGGGAAGTCCATTTTCACCAGTGGCCGTCTTGTGACTGGTTTGACGATGATGAGGCTAAGCATATGCCGAGACGCAGGCGACGCGACGCAGACATCGGCCACGAACGCATGCTGCGACGCAGCTCGACGACACATTCGAGTTTTAACTAATACCTACAAAGAATAGACGCGTTCAAGTTGACGAACGTTTTTTTTAATAGTCTGGATGATTAGTATCATACAAACAAGATTCACAACGCACTAATTCAATTAAATGTTCTGTCATTGCAATAAAATTCGAATTAGCGGTAAAAAGCACATGTCGTAATGCACGCGTCGCACAGAAATCTGTGCCGGCACTACAACGAGGCGCAGAGCAAGGCAGACGCATGTCTGCGTCGCACTCATCTGCGCCGCAGCGTACGCAGGTCTTAGTACGTTCATGCATTACAAAATCTGCTCTGCGCTGCTCTGCGTGCACCTGCGTCTCAGCATACGCTTAGCCTAAATGTCAACAATATTTAAATCACCAATTTTTCCTTCTCTTCCGCAGCCACTCCTCGGCACGACCTGCTTCCTGTCCGGCATAGCGATGTGTGCGCTCGGCGCGTGGTTCTACGCGCACGCCGGCGCAGACACGGAGACCGCTTCGTGGTTACCAATAGTGGCGTTATGTTTATGCATATACTGTGACGCGGCAGGGCTGCAGCCTGTGCCCTTTGTTATTATGACTGAGATGTTCTCGTTCCAGGTTTGTACTTACTTCCAATTTTTAAGTAGGTACTTATTAATTTTCCTATTATACCTTGATATGATAGGGCAATTCCACCAAGAACGATCCAGGAAAGTATTTCTCCTACCTATATTGTGGCCGTAAGTGCGGTTTATAGACACAAATCTCAAACATGCGTTTGAAATTCGTGCAACAGGTTCTTAAGACGTCTTCGAAATTTCCTTCCAACTACCACCAAAATTGCGCTAGCACAATCTCTTCTTCTCCCCATCCTCGACTATGCTGATGCCAGCTAACTTGATCTAACTGAGGAACAATTTGGAAAGCTTGAGCGACTTCAAAATCTTTGTATCAGATTCATATTTGGTTTGCGTAAATATGATCATGTTTCTGAATTTCGTACTAAGCTCAAATGGCAACCTATTCGCCTTCGCCGGAATGCTCATATTCTTTCTCTACTTTACAATGTTCTCTTCAATCCTTCTACCCCGTTTTACCTTAAAGAACGCTTCGAGTTCCTCTGTAACACACATTCTAAGTTCTTGAGATCATCAGAAAATCTTAAATTAAAACTACAACAGCATTCCACTTCCTTTTTGGACAAGTCTTTTACAGTTCAAGCTGCTCGCTTGTGGAATGCATTACCACTTAATGTGAGACGTGCACAATCACTACCAGTGTTTAAAAAGTTAGTGAAGGAGCATTACTTGTCTCTTTGATTTGCAATTTCTTGATTATTGCTCACATTTCATCTACTTTCTTATTTAAAATATATTTATTTATTAGTTTGTTTAATACGTGTATATAACGTCTTCTTTTTATTTATATGTGTAATTATTGATATGTATTTTATGTTATTATATCTAAGTAATATTATGTACGATACGTACTTATACACCAGGACTGCCCGTTATCTCTTTCCGTTCTTTCAGTCCATCCTAAGGTTGTCTGGAAGAGATCGCCTTGTGCGATAAGACCGCCCATTGTACATATTGTGTAAATATTTGTATTCCTTCTTTTTTTGTTTCCGGTGTATTATGTACAATAAAGAGAATATAAATAAATAAATAAACAGGCAACTGCACCAATCGTGCAACGAGACAAGAGTCTGCAGACACTACAAATATTTCTTGCAATGAGGGGTTCGAACCAAGCCTTAGTTGTATTATTTTCTCTGCCTTAGTGCAGAAAGCCAGGTAGATGCGCCGATTACAACTGTAAGTAGAATACCTACCTACTATTGCAGGTACTATCATCAACTTGCCCTGACGCAGGAATTTGAGCCGTGCTAGACTCTCAGCCTCGGTTCATTTTGTAACGTTAACTGTGTTTTTGGTGGTGTACCACCGAAAATTTAACGACACTTTGCCCACTTCATTTTATCGACAAATATCTCTTGTAACACTAACCCCCTTTTTTATCGTGTGAATATCCTCATGGATACCCTTCGCCTGGGGAAGGCGAAGGGTTATACCGTAAGAGTTTACTGGCCGGGGTCGGTCCGGCAGCCCCTGGCGGACCCCTCCTTCTGTGGGGCCTTGCCCCACGTTTTCCTGAGAGGCGCGCACGGAACACTGCGCGCCGCCTTGTCGGGCCTGTTACTGGTCGGGCGACGGGGCGCCTAACCCGCCGCCCGCAGGCCACACACTACGGTGGCCGGAGATAGTCGCCCGGTGCGTCTGGCGCGGGAAGGGAGAGTGGCAGCTGCCTCTCTCTCACTCTCCGCTCCCTCCTTGGTCGCCATCACCACCTCGCAAAAGGAGGCGACGGCTTCCCATTCACTCTCGCTCCCGACCATGGACAGAAGCACAGCCGGAAGCGAGAGGTCACCACCGAGTAATACTAACCCCCTCCTCTCCGAATGGCAGCCATTTTGATTTTTTATCTTTCCTGTAATGTAGATGTCCACTAAAAATGTAGGTAATATCTTTGTATCTAGCTTCATTTTTATTTTATTTGCAAGGTGATAATCACCCGCTATTAGTTCATTAAAAAAATATGTCAAATATACGACATTGTTCTAAAAACTTCTTCAAATGTAAATTTATATTTCTAAACTAAATGGAATTGCTAATTAGCTCAATATTATTTTCAGCTTCGCGGTACGGTAACAGCGATAGTAATCGCATTCGCCTGCGGCCTCATGTCAGTGGAACTGCGAGTTTTTCAGCCAATAGCCGCCTCAGTGGGCCTCTACCTCATCTTCTGGCTATTCTCAGCAGTATGCCTAGTCAGCACCATATATATCATCTGCGTCGTCCCAGAGACAAAGATGAGGTCCATAGATGAAATTTACGCGGAAATTGGAGGCAAAGGCAGCAAGATTAAGAGCAAAGATAAAGACTGCGAGGCTGACGTCACAAAACTGTAGATTATGACGTCATTTGTCATGTTGGTATTATTTTGAGGTTAGGCGTCGCTTGTAAAAGTATTGATTGCTAGTTCGCTCGGTTAGATTTGAAAGTTATGGCTTAACAGTGATATTTTGCACATAATGTGTGTAGATTTAACTTTATTTTTAGGTTTATTGAATACGGCAAGTTCACTCAAGTTTTTTTTGGGGTCAAAGAGCCAACTTATGACGCAAGCCCATGGCCATGGTGTCTATAACCATCTGAATCACCATCTCAGTTTTCTATTTACTTACCTACTTCTAATTTATAGGATTTAAAGACTCGTTTTGTTATAAGAAAGTAGAATAGTTTATTTAAACATTGTGAGTGAGCTTGCACAAATACTCAGCTGCGTAATTATAAGTAGTTTTGCGTTATTTTTGCTTTCCACCATTATTGCCGTAATTTTTTAAGGCCATGTTCAGGCCATGGACTGGAAAACGGGCATCCAGGAATTTCTAGTTTTTTTCTATTTTTTTTTTGATGTTGTAGAAAATAGAACCGTAGGTCCGTAATTCTCGTAGGGCTAGACAATGCAGGCATCAAGGCTTTTTTTGACGTCTGTACGTTTTCAGCGTCGTGAAAATTTGGCCTACCTAAAAACAGGGATTCTGATTTATTAATCAGAATAAAACGAGAAGCAAGTTTCAATAAAAAAAAAAAATGAATGTCATAAAACCACTTTTCATAATAAAGCTCAATATTGTTTTCTTGACACCGGTTTTTTTTATAAGTCAATAAATTATTTCCCCACACTACTTGCAGCATTACATACCCTCAGTCCCTAAAACTAAGGTAAAACATACAAAAAAAACAAGTGATAAAATTAATTAATTACGAGATAATTCGACTCACTTAGTTTCGAAATCAACTGTAATAAATAACTAAAAGGTTTTTTATACTTCCTTTGTTCGTACCTTTTAATGAATTTTTTACCAGAAAATAGTATTTAATTGTAACTCTAAATAAACATTTGACGCCAGTTTACTTTACTTACACTTAATTAAATCGAACCGCATCATATTTATTAAATTTATGACATCCATACGATTTAATTCTAGAAAAAAATCGACAATCGATTAAAGAATTCGATTAAAATTATGTCACATCTCTAAAATAAACAATTGACAAAATATATTTCATGTAAACCTTTTATTATAATGAATAGATATTATAGACACAATAAATATACGTGTAAGATTTTAATAATAATAAATATTGATCCGGATTTAATTCGGATACTAAATACTATTTAAGACTTTCAGGCCACAGTCTGTTCTCTGGCCTTCGTTGCATATTTCTAGGCCGTGGACTTTATTTTAACAGAAACTTCTATCACAATACGTATATTTTATATAGATAATGATAATTAGTGTATACGCGTGTGAAATGCAATCACGCTTATAATTTGTGCCATTTCATTTAAGTATGTACTTAAATCGTAGGTACTGTTTATTTTAATAATTGTATTTTTTGTATCTATTTTATATTTGTCAAAATTGTGTGACAAAAGAATCTCGCGTTATGAATGGTATTTTTGTTACTTAGAAATAAATTAGTTTTTTATGTAAAGTGTTTTGTTTTACTTGTTCTCATTTATAGTTTATTTAAAATAACATAAGACAATAAGTCCCATTTTAGCTCAGAAATGTATAGAAATAAGCGAGATGTTTAATTTAGGCAAGGATTCAACACAATATTACGTTTATGTGAACCTTACCGGTCTTTAATCAAGATGAGCTGAAACTCTACTGGAAGAAATGGTTCAAAAGATATTTGTGTCTTAGTGGGCCACTTTTATCTATTGGTATAATAAAGTATAGAGTAAGTATAGGTATCTCCAAACTTCAAACACATTGATGTGGTAACATAAAAAAACCGTAGAAAGTAGAAAATACATTCCAGGTTGGCTTATCGTGTTGTCCGAGTCACTCTTACCTCCCAGTCAAACTGTCCATATTATAAGGACCTTGTTACATTTGAGACCGAGAGCATTACAGCTGCAGGACTGAGCAGTCCAAGGCTTGGCCTGGGATATAGGTAAGGTAAAGCTGCATAATAATAAATGTACGGTAATACCCCGCTTTATATGCGAACTCGAATTGCATTACGGGTTCCTATTAGCTAATGCAATCACGCCAATAAACGCGCAAATTAACTAATCAACACATCCGCGTAAAACGGGGCAACTAAGCGCGAAATTTAAAAATCGCGTTACAACGATTTCGCGCAATTCGTGGTCGCGTAAAGTGACGTATAACGTAAAGGGTAAATGTAAATAAAACACAAAAATCACAAGCAATGGAATGTTTACAATTGCAATGATAAAGTTCTTACAGTATCATGTGTAAGTACATATAAGCCTCGCCTGAAAGACAGTCTCACTTTGCCCACTAAAGACAATCCAATAACCATTATATAAATATGTATCGCGGATAAACTCTCAAAATTCAAGCCATTCGTTGAAGTCACAACCTTTTTCGCCATTCAATAGGAATAATGAAATTAACGCCTTTGCCTTACCGAGTAGGTCTTATTAAATTAAGAAGTTCTAAAAATGACCACCATAATATCAATGGCGCTGTTGTCAAATGCTAACGATTTAAATCAATATTTTTGAAAATTAAAAATATTATAACTTTCGTGAGACATATTCATATTTATGATTAATTACGGTTTACTCACGTGCATTTTTCGGGATTGCCCGACTAGTCGTTCGTCGTAGTTCGACTCGCGACCTCTCCGCGTGATCAGCTCATGATTAAGGGCTCCGTTTGGGTCCGAAACTAGTCGGGCAATCCCGAAAAATGCACGTGAGTAAACCGTAATTAATCATAAATAATTAAAAATATATTTTTAGCAGCTCTATTTGAGATCCCAACATTTCTCAAAAAATAAAATAAATATAAATTAAAATCTCGTCCGGGTCTTTTAAATATCGCCTGCCTATCTATCGGTAAAGTACAAAGCAAGACCACCTTTCTACAACAGTCCGAAGATATTGTATACAAATACAAAACACTCGATTATTCTGGTTTATATATTATATACATAGTACATAATGAATTTGTGTTCTAACGTATACGACATTGATAGAAAATGGAAGTTTTTTTTACATAAAACGACGATCACGATATATAGAAAATGAGTGTTCTTTTATATTTCTGAAATTTGTGCTTTCCCCTATAAATAGATAATACATACATAAATAGGTGATATATGACAAAATCTTTGCTCAATTTGTAACAATGTGGTTATTGGTATAAGTACTGACTATACATTGATGACCTTTAAAATGTGACAAACTCTTATATTTAAGCAAATTATTTTTATACATAATGTATACCGGAAGACTTATTTTACCGTCTGAAAAAAAATAGCTAGGTGAAGCTGTAGAAGGATTTGGAATAGTTTTTTTTTCTTTTTATTTTACTGTAATGAAATTGATCTTTTAATAGATAACCTACTATCGTAATTCAAATCGCACGCAGGTGTGTATGTTTTGAATTTAGATAGTATACAAGGTTAGTCAGAAAGGGGGTACTAATCCGAAAGGGTGTTAAAGTACACATAATAATGAATAACTTTTGTTCTACAACTTTTCCCAAAAGTCAATAGTTTAAGAGAAACAGTTGTTCAAAAATCTCAAAAAAAAATCTCTAAAATCTATCTATCCCCAGTTATGATCAGCTGTGTTTACATTTTAGGTCATATTTGGGGTCATGAATTAGAAGCACCATTTTCTGAATTTGTAACTAAAGCAGGGATGAAGAATTTTTGAAAAAACTAAAATAAAAATCAATTTATTTGGAAAAAAAAATATCGATTTTTGAAATTTGAACACTTGCTTTCAAACAGTCATCATCGATACTATATGTGGGCTTCGGATTAGTACCCCCTTTCCGACTAACCTTGTATAATCGATGTATTTATTTCAAAATATGTTTTTATTTGTTTAGTATGAAATTATAGTTGAAATTAGTAATATTTTCATTGATAGATAAAAAACAAATAAAAAAAAACTTTGCTTGAGCTTCTACTCCGTTCACTTATTATACCCCTTTTGTTTCCAGACGGTAATTACAGTCATTCAGTTTAAAAAATAATAGACATGCGAATAATATACCTAAAAACCGCCTTCATTCGGAAATTAAAGTTCTACATTTCAAGATATATTTCAATTAAACCATAGCCGATAATTATAACCACAATCACAAACTGTGCAAAGATTTTTACCTTATTCGTACATAATAGGAAATAATACATCTTAATTCGATAACATACAACTACATAACTACACTATTACAAAATCTATAGTACGCATAGTATAAAAGATTATTATGTACTTAAGTAACTTTAGTTTGAATGTAACATTTACATTTTGTGACAATTGTACCTAATGTCACGTGTACATTAATCGAACAAGATGGCTGATGCATGCGTGCCGTCAGTTGGGAAAGGTCAACTCTGTCTTCGGTTCTTTCCTCAAAAAGCCATTCCAGACGTTGCCCTACATTGTTACACTCGCATAGTTTTATACCACAATATCTGGACTTTAAAAGAGACCTTGACCTCTGAGTTTTTTTTTTTTACACAGGGAGTTCAACTGCTATTATGGCCGTTTTTTGTAGCAATTTGTGATGCAAACAATAGAGTTGTGATTTCCAAATAAACTTGATTAACCCTTAATTGGGCTTAAGTTAAGTTAAGTAAAAAAGTAAATAAACAATTTGGCATTTTTTTTAAATAATAAAAAAAATTAGTAATATTGCCAGGTTTAAAAATAAAAATTTAACAAGGAGGATTTCGCAACGTCTTCCAAAAATTTGGTGGCAAATATAATATGGCCTTTGCCTTAGATATTAAGGGTTAAAATACACGTCTAATAGATTTTTTTAATTTCTTTATTACAGCTACGAACAGTGTGAGAATATTTCAAGTTTTTAAGCCACGTTATTTGCTATTGTCAATAAAAGGGCGTTTCTCTAATAACAGTAATAACCTACTCATATCTGGCATTGCCATTTTAGCAAAATTAACATCTCATTCAATCAGTACACGTGACAAATAGACACACTTTACTATTTTAAAACTGTCATAATATTTAGTATTCCTGATCACTTTACAATTATCACGTCTTCAAGTTTGGAAGGGGGGAGGGGGAGGCCTTAGCTTATTAAAACAAAATTATGTAAACAATGAAGGTACTTAAATATCTAAATGTTTATATGACCTTAGTTCATCATTACTTGGTTAAATCATTTTTTACCTAAAAACGAAGGAATAAGGTCGAAAATTAGATGAAAACATAGTTTCGATTTGGCTTAAATTCGTAAGATGCACGTAGAAAGACCGTAATTCGTAATATAACTTGAAAGATTTATTACGGAATTGTTTATTTTTTGCATACATACATCATACGAGTTTCGCCCTTAACATACAATAAGTATAGATATTCTCTATCTGTTTGACTTTAATAAGTACATAATCACTTACAAACTATTCCTATAATTAATAATATGCTTTGGATTGACATTTAAAATTATAAAAATAGAATGCCGCATAATTTTTCCGAAATAACAGATCTAGTAAAAACTTAATAATAAAAAAAAACAATTCGATCACATTCCGGCAAGATTCCATTCGCGAACCATTTATAACAATATTGCACTAAAAACATATTTGTTAAAAAAAATGTAAAATGATATGCAGATACTTAGCCTAAGTTATAAATATAACCCGAAAATCAAATTTAAATAATAATTTATTTTCTTTTCGCTGTCTTTTACGATATTCGGGTTTTGCAGAATGTATTTAATGAGCAATTAGTAAATTATAAAAAGTAAAACTATGTTATTATAATTTTCAAATAAAAGCTATTCATAACTTAAAAAATAATTAGATTGATATTTATGATTTAAAAGATATCTACAAAAACGCTTTTTTATTTTAGATAATTTATAAGACAGGGCCAGACTTAAACATATATAATAAAAATGAATAAAATAATCATAAATATTTGTATGGTAATAAAACTTATTTAATTAATGTTGTCATATAAATCATAAATACCAATCTTAAAATACCTAAAAAAATAAAAAAAAAAGCTGCCACATTTAAAAAAAAACTATCAGACATTTTGGTTCGTAGCAATTTTGGCTTTATTCGGTGAGACATATTCAATGTATGCGTCAGTCTTCAATGTGATGTGTGAGCAAATAATAATAAGTACTTGTTAGACTTCGGTTAAATTCGTTTAGCCGAGAATTCCCGAAAGGTTAAGGCGGGAACTTGGAATTAGCGAGAAAGTTAAGCTTTGAGATTTGATTGGGAAGTAAGAAGACAAACTGAAGGGAATTCAAAAATATGAAAACATCTTAAATTGATCCATTACTATTAATTAATTTAGAGCCGATGCACAGAATTTTTCAGATTTTTTTTCAGAAAAAAGAATTTTTCGATTATGACTACTTTTAACGGTAAAAGAAAAAATCTTGATGAAACCTACATAACTGAGAGGGCTACAAAAAATGTTCTTGATGGTGTGTAGTCCACCAGCTTGGTGGACTACAGTGAAAGCAATATAATAGGTCGGATTTGACATCTGTCAAAATACTAGGATTAATAACAACACTAGTATTATTTACTCCATGCATAGCGTTTAGTTTCATTATAACATGGTAGCGCGATGATTAGATAAATTAATTAGTATTTTCTACTATTTCTAGCAATTAGAATAGTGACAGACACAATAAAAACTGTTTCTTTAACATAAATGTATCAGAAAAATAGTGAATTTTAGTTTGCCTTATTACTTCTCCAACAGTTTACGTCGTAGCCATAAAAATAAATGCATCAATAATACTTGAAGGAAGCAGTATTAGGTACGCACGGCTACATAATCAAGCAATACATTTCCAGTAGACCTGATCTCGAATTGTATAGGTCTTCCGTTTAATGAGAGGTCAGATTATACTGGAAATGTATGGCTTGATATTGAGCTGTGTGTACATCGCGATCATTGTAAAAATGCTGACAATAGAGTATTTGACTACTATTAAAAATATACAACAATTTGGTATTATTTAAAAGAAAGTATAGAAAGAAAACGGCATGTGAAAAAAAACGATAAAAAAATAGAGAAGATACGCGCTTTCGAAGTGTGTGGAGGGGGCATTTTCTGTCCGTGTCACACGAGACGGGTGATGTCAAGTCACTTTGAAGTTTGTAAGGTATGACGCCATTTTTAAGTAGTGTTGTCTCTGTCTCGTGAACAATTTTAGCTTGTTCATAACTTGGATATTTCATTAAATATTGCATTGGTTTTTTCATTGTAGCTTAATATTTTTGTAATACTTTCGAGATTTGTAATAAAAAATAATAGTCAAATATCCTATTATACTTGAATAAAAAGCTAAAGTTTTAAATGCGAAGGTTAGCTGCCTCTGTCAATGGTTTTCAAAGGAATGTTTTATTAATTTCAAAATAGGGCTTAATTTATTAGCACGCGATTGGAAGATTAAATTCTGAATATCAATGATAAGTACTTTAGTGTAGATAGAAGAAAAACGGCCTGTGTACTATTAAAGTAAGACCACATATTTTGATAAAATAGTAGAGTACAAGTATAAATGTTTTTAGAATAAACAGATTTATTACTTTTATAATTACACTATATAGCTTGACTGTAAAATGTTTAATAGACATTATTCTAGAGATCAAAAGAATAAAAAAAGTATAGTCGCCTGATTGTGAGTTGATAAAATAATCCACGTCACCCCACACATCACCACAGTAGTCACCACAGAATACCTCTGGCTAGCCTTGTGGGGAAAGCATTTCCCAAAGGGCTACACAAAGGTAAACTGTTGTAGACACCCATTTTACCGATGACGGCGTTCAGTTCTATCTAAGAGACAAGCTTATTGCCATTTATCGGTCACAATTCCAAATACCGGACTAAAGCTGAAAATTTTTAATAACCCCTTCCGACCTAGGGCTTAAGCCAGAGACAAAGATCGGCAACGCTTGTCAGTACTCGACAGTTCACCCAATAGTAATTTATCAAAAATGGTCTTATAGTTTAGGAGCTAGATATACTTGGATAGCCAAAATCTTTTTATGCTGTAGGCAAGTTATAAGAAAAACTAAGAAAAAAGAAAAACAATTTTTTTTTGCTTATTCCTCCTTATGCTAGCCAAATCCTTTTTATGCTGTTGGCAAGTAATAAGAATAATAAAGAACAAAAAACTTTTTTTTCTTATTCCTCATAATTCTAGTCAAATAATCCTCCTTGATTTTTTTCCGGTTATTTCACAAAACATTTATACTTGTACAATACGTATTATAATTTATAATACAAATAATACAGAACGTAGTCGTACACAAAGTTTGATGGGAAGTAACAATTGACATGTTTGTACATATTGGAAGGAATTGACGCATGGAAGACAGGAAAGGAATTATATGTCAAATAATAGACGTATGATAGTCATATGTAGTATAAGTGTAAGCGTTTTTAGTATAGTTAGGATGTTTGAGGTTGGTGTACATTTTTGTTCGGGTAGGTTGTACTGTTGAAATAACAGCCTGCTAGCCTAAAACATGCAATGTATAGAATATCTCGTCTCGGCACGAGATAATGCGTCGACAAAATTATCTCGCGCGGCGCGTTTTAGCCCGGCTGATCATATAGGCATAGGCGTCAGCGTAGCAGATCATTTAAGATGTAAGAAGCTCGTTGACATGCTCGTTTAAAAATTATGTTGTATTGCAAATTACGTTGTTCTTGCATTTTTATCCATGAATTAGGAAAAAATAATATTCTTCTAGAGTGTATAACAAGATGCTTAGGCGAATCGTATTTGTTAAATTTGAAATACCCAGTATTCAATGTGATATGGATTCAATTAAAGTACAAAAAGATTTGGAAATCTTTCCTTGTTTAAATTTACATTTCTCAAATTTTACACAGGAAAGCGATAAGGAAGAAAAAATGTTTTATTTTTGCAGAAATTCAAGTTGATTAGTAAAACAACACCCGAAAAAAATGTACACCAATCTTATCAATTATATGAAAGAGCTCAGAACAGCAAAGTTAGTAAACGTCGTGCCACACTTATAATAAAATTTAAAATGAATTTCATAGCTCCGAGACTAGACACAGTAAGCGAACGCATCCTTAACTCTTTTATGTACAGAAATAAATATAATTTCTCTACTAAACAATCACTGACAGCTCTTCGGTACAGTTCAATATGTAATGAGTTCTATGCAGAACCATAGTATAATAATAATTATGTTTCACCAGGTAATCTATTTCCGTGACAGCTTAATCACGTGTTTGGCCCAAGTCTACGTCATCGGCTGGGAGTGCTGCCACTATGTATAAATAAATTACCCGAGCAAAATGCATTTTTTAACTTACTTGCTTCTATAAAGAAGCAAGGTTTTGTCAACACAAGTCAAGTCAAGACAAGTCATTTTGTACAGTTTACTTTTTAACTAAATAGATGAAAAACACGAAATAGCAAATAATTAGGCTAGTTAGTAATCATTATGAATTAAAAATCTCCTTAATTGTATTGAAGATGTCAAAAAATGGCAATACTGAGGCCCGGACTCCACCAAAGCGGAGACGAGAGGAGCGGAGCGGAGATGTGTTTTAAAAAACCAATAGAATTTCGTTATTCACACATCTCGTCTCCACTCAGCTTAAGTGGATATCACTGAGCGGAGATGTATCATATTTGTATGGCGCGATGGAAGCGGAGATGTAAGCTTTGCCTCGCAAGCTGAGGACAGCACGCAGCGGATTAGAGATGTGTGCGGCATGCAGTGAGCGGTGTCACACTTCTCATGTCAACTTGTATAGCGACATGACAGACCTTTCGTGTCAGATCGCACTAAACTGAGCGTTCACATCCAATGCTCGCCGCACGCAGCTCGGTTTCGCTCTAGTCAGCACACATCTCCGCTACAGTCTAGTCAGTACGCATCTCCGCACATCTCCGCTTTGGTGGAGTCCGGGCCTAATCGTGACAGTCGTGACGTAGGGTTGGGCCATCACGGAGAGAGAATACCTAGCATTATTATACCATGTGCAGAACTAAATACCATACTTCATCATTTCAACATCTCCCCTTATAATAAAATTAATTTAAGTTAGGATATACATTGATAGGTATATAAACCATTCTTCAAGTTATGAAATAATTTTTTGAGTGTTTTGTTATCAAATTCGGTGATGTCAGATGTCGCATATCAAAGTCATACAATTGTGTTTGTCAAATTTCTAATGCTGTGTACAGAACAGGCTAACGAATCGGTTTTAGTCTTCGTTAAAGTTCGCCGAACGTACAACGAACATATCGAACTTATAAATATGCGATCAAAGCATTGTCAAACAATGAACTTGTACATTTCAAAATAAAACATTTTTTATCTTTTGTCAATTAACATTTCGGCTGAATGAAAGACAAAATGTCAAATCACGAAAATTTTGTCTATCGTCGAAACTCTTTCGTGGTTGGAAAACGTGTGACTCGTCAGTCGAAATTTCGTAGTTCGATTTTCGGAGTAGGCCTCCTGGATTCATGTCCTAATAACGGTTAAGCGGATCATCAGATGTAGTCCGGCGAGCGGAGGGCTCTGTAGCCATTGGTAGACTTCTTCAAACCTATTCTGCACGCAGCTTTAGATCCTTACAAATAGAAAGACTAGCTGACAATCGCGGAAGATGTTTATTATATCCGACATCACACATCACCACATTTAATAAATCACCCAGTTATTTAAAAAGCGTGGAAATCAGCTAATATTTATGAAAATGACAACAGTAATATTTCGATGACATCATGTTTCATCATCTTACCTAATTACACCTTTTTTTAAAGAATCATCTTAAATTACCGTGACAAGACATAAAATGTCACAGATGTTGTCGATTTTGAGACATACGACAAATTCCGTAACAATTTTGTCACAGGAATTAAAATAACTTCCCAATCAACTGATTTCCAAGCTCAAACGCAATGCTATAGTGAACAAAATGAGTCGTATATAATAGGATATCTATATAGCATAAGTTACAGTATATAATATAGTACATACGTTAGTGATGTAGCTATGTGCGCGGGTAGTAGTGGCCGGTGCGCGCCGGTAGCGGCGGTGGCGTGTCCTGAAAGAGACCAAAATAGTTAAAAAAAAAAAAAATTAGGCGAAATAATAAATTGGTCAGTGAAATTCTGCTACTCTACAGCAGCACCTCTTGGGAGCCTGACCGCCAAGTTAAGAGTTGATTATTCACACGGGCTTGATGGCGAAATACTCTCAAACGCTACTCCAATTTTAGGGTCAAAATACACGTCCGATAGTTGCTTCCGGGAGCCGGATCCGACTATCTGATAGGATACATGAAATACACGTACGATTCGCCCGATTTTTTCTGGACTACGACTACGCCCGGACGATTCTTACGATTCTCACATCCGATCCGATAGTCTGATCGTACGTGTAATTCATGTTCAAACAAATGTATGACGCGGAGGCCTTCAGATAGTCTGATCGGACTATCGGAAACGACTATCGGAGGCAAGTATCGGACGTGTATTTGGGCTCAAAAGCTGCCGTTATGTCCCAAACTGTCACTTCGCCTTAAAGTGACGGTGACAGCCATTAATCTAGTATTTTAAACCTCTCTCAAAATGGTAGCTTGGAAGCAGCATCCCAAGAGTTGCTGTCAAAATGTAAACGTCATTCAGATTATTTAATACATTTGACAATTATTTATTTTTCAATTTATCTGATCATTATATTAAAACAACAGTTGTGAGCGCTCAAATGAGAGCTATTCATTAACAAGGAGCTCAAAATCCTCGGACCTCGGTATAATAGCACGATACTGCACGATCACCGATCCGATTGCCAAGCATGATGATTATGGGTTTAGGGATGCCCATGCCTGGCAATCGTTTGCGGCTTGAAATTATATGCCCGAAATACAACGTCATAAGTCGCCATAACGCCACACGCATGAGAAAACAATGGTTATGTTGTTATATTGCGGGAACTTTTACACACATAAAATTATACCATCTAAAGCTATCCGGGCTTCCCTCTTCTCACACCTTAAAAAAACGGGTGCTTCTATATCAGCAATGAACGACAAAACAAAGAAATACAAAATAAATTAAGGGACACAAGCAAAGAAACAAAAAAAGCAAAATAAAACAAACCTCAAGCAAACTTATGATCGCATTTCAACACTGGGTGTGATGGTCTGAAATAAAAAAAGGACCAAGGATTGCAAAAAAACTGAAAAATATCGGCATCTACTTCATTAGCAGATAGCACACACAATAAAACTAATAGAATTACTAGCACTAGTAATAATATGCACAGATTGGTATTGTTACGGAAAATTATTACTCAATTCTCTTCATAGCATTGTGCAACATTATCACAAAAATCATTTAAGTGGGGAAGAACAACCATGCTGCATTTTATTTTGATCGTTATATCTAAACAAAAAGGCTCAAAGCTATCTAAAGCCTTATTTAAAAAAAACTATTTTTCATACATTTTGCTAAAGGTTGTAATTGTAATTACAGCTAGCAATATAAAAGGAAAATAATATAAAAAGTTCTAAATACTAAAACTTAATCCTTTGTTCAATGTTACCTGTACGTTGGTGTCGTGTAGATAATGTCGCGGCGGCTGTGGCCGCGGCATCGGCTCGTCACTGTCGTCGTCCTCCTCGAAATCTGGAAACATTATGATAATCAAGAGTTCAGTGACATTCCGAATATCCGAGTCCATATTTTCAGGACCATACTTAGAACACAATCTATACATATAAAAGGAGAAGCTGACTGACTGACTGATCTATCAACGAACAGCCTAAACGGCTGGGGTTAGAAAGTTGAAATTTTGACAGTAGGTTCCTTTTGTAACGTAGGCATCCACTAAGAAGGGATTTTTCGAAATTCAACCCCTAAGGGAGTTAAATAGGGGATGAAAGTTTGTATGGAAAATTGTCACTTAACGGGTTCAAAATTTCACGCAAGCGAAGCTGCGGGCGAAAGCTAGTTTACAATAAAGTAAAACATTTTACTCGATCAAAATGTCAACAGAGTTCTGTATTGTTTTTTTTTTTTATCATCAGAATCGTTTTAAATGATACTCAACGAATCCCTACGTGACTCCACGAGTGACGATATTAAAGTGCGTCTGGCGCGCCATTAAAGGTTCGCGCACACTATGTCGGGCCGCAGCGCAGTGCCAAATGCTTACTTAGCACATTAGTGACGGGCCGGGTCGCAGCGCATTGACGGATTTTGAGTACAGTGCACTCAAAATTGGTTCATTTTATTCAACTCTCTGTACTCAACTTTTTTTTTTCATACTTTTATAATAACACCACAGGAGCACGCAAATACCAAAATAACGCAAATATCGTAAAATGAACACGTGCACTCCAATCCGCATGCTATAGCACTCCTTGTCGGGGCGCAGCGGGGCGGGGCGGGTCGCATCGCACGTAACCAAAATCCGCGGCGGAATATGCGGCCCGCTGCGCCCCGGTATAGTGTGCGATAGTTCATCTAAAATACATACGAGCGATTTGAGCGGATTTTTGCGCTGCGACCCGACATAATGTGCGCGAACCTTAATACTACTGGGAAGCCAGCCCCGCTACGAACATTGCTGACTGACTAATCTTTCCCCCGTGGCACGAGCTGGTCTTGTATAGGTCATATCGACAAGAGAGAAGATGAAGTTATTGCTTCCCACTTTTAACCTAAATGATGGAAATTATTTCTCCATAGGTAAGATTTCCGCCTTCATAATGAAGAAAATCGCTTCACCCAATTGTGAAGAATGTGGAGTTGTCGAAAACCTACAACATTTATTGCTGGAATGTGTTCAATATGAGTCCGGTAGAAATAATTTAGTAAGGTGTAATTTGAACAGAACTGATGTAAGCATGTTCCATAGAATTCTATCCCAACCAAATGGCGACGATGCGAAGGGTTTGTTCATATTCATGGCCCATGTCTTGTGAAAGTAGAATTGTTTAGGATACGATGGGACTGACATACGCTATGCGTAAAAGCCCATTTAAACAAATAAAGAAAAAAAAACGAGAATTCGTAACATCCCCTCGATGTGAATCTTTTCAATAAGCAGTTGTCGACCGTTTCGGTTTGTTATCTCGTTCCGTCTACGATTCTCGTAACGAGAGAAAAAGAGATAGCTTATCGAATCATTCCATAATTGACTACTCGAATCGTTCTAAATCAGAGGGCAGGTAACGTTAGACAACTAGATTATCGATCATCGAGCGAACGAAGGCAATATGAGGTTTTTTTGATCATTACTAAACCTTCCAGGTCGAGCCAAACGTAGGCTAGCGAAACCAAAGCGTTGGTCCGGTCTGTGCCCAGCTATTAGATTACACATCGCTACAAGCACTGCGTTCGTAAACGAGTCCGCATCGCAGGTCTAATGCAGCGACTCGACGTGTGTGTGCAATCAACAAAAGAGTTGGTAAACAAACAAACAATCAACGCACTACACAGACAATTGTCATTGTAATTGTGTGCAAGACACGCTAAAGCAAGCGATGGCAGAATAGTGCCCACCCAACAGACGTTATACTCTGTTAAAGTACGAATGTAATTAGTTGCCTGTATACTTATCTCTTTTGTTGACTGTACAGTCAGCATCAAATATAATATCGGCACGAACAGACTGTTCAAAATGATCTGAACAACTAAGAAAATTAAACTAGATCTCAATGATTCAAGGGTTGTTTCAGAATGAACACAGTACGCGACAACTCTCCTTCTGACAAGAATTTTATCCCATTGAGATAAAGTTTAATTTCTTTAGTTGTTTAGGTAATTATGAACAGTCTGTTCGTCCCGATATATTTAATGCTAACTCTACTAGACTAGAGAATGTGTGATTCCGCAGAATAAGGCGAACTAGTCGGGTCTAGGAAAAACTAATGTTAACGATAACTGTTTTGGTCAGTCTTCTAGTATCGATCTATAATATAAAATGATTCGATAGTGTTAAAAAATATAGATACAAGTAAATACATTATGTTACATGCTTTTTCTTAACATGCAAACTGTTATCAGTATATATTGAATATTAAAAAAAGTTTATTGGTTTAATATCAGCAGATATTAACAATTTTATCGAGACAATAGTTTGATAATAATTCCATATTACTTTAAAAATGGTTAAAATATTAGTGCACTCTTCCTTCAAAAAGATAATTATATGATTTTGTACAAATATCTACCTACTGTATCTACTTAATTCTGAAAGATTACATACATTAATTATGTCTTAAAGAAGAATTTAAAGTGCTTATTTAGTGCAAATAAAATAATATTAAACTAATATTTTTTATATCCCTAAACGAAGCCTATTGTACCTTTTGGAACCGTGCACCTAGTTTTGACGTTTTAAAAGCACCTGTAATTTGGTCTACTTGAAATAAAACTTTGACTTAGCTGAAATTATGAAGCAGCATAATGATTCGTTTTACTACATTTTTTAAACACGAGAAGATTTTTCGGATTCTGTTAAGGATTCCATGAGACTTAAGTTCATTTCGGCTGCTAGCTATTCTGCTATAAACGACACCGACGCTACTAAAAATATTTATACCAAAGAATAAATACGTGTAAATAAAATATGAATATAAAAAACACAACACACATCACAAAAACATACAATTCTAAAAAAGGGAGCCGAGCAGTGACGAATAAAACAAAGAAAAAAAAGTGCATCCTACACTACGGGTGACTATTCTCAAAGATAGCTTACCTCTTTGCTTTCTGCTGTCTCCTTTTACGGTATCCTCGGTATCAGAGCCCTCTGTAAAACATTTATATTTGTAACTTCTACAGAGGAAACGGTGCAGGAGTAGTATATAAACTGTTTATGTATCTGCTAGTTATATTAGCGGGTTTGGTAGCAGTTGCGATTGACAAGATTTTTTAGTATTAAATGTTTAATTAAATCATGAAGTGCTCATGTGTACAAACACATATTTTTTAGGGAATATTTGATGATATAGGACATTACAACAATATAAAATACATTCACAACATTATTTTGCCACCTCGTGCTTGTACAGTCAGCGACAAAAATAGCTGAACACTGAGCAGCTGAGCAGGCACTTATGAATAACAAAAACATAAATAAAAAAACCTTTCGAAAAAATACTCATAAGCTTTTTATGGTTGAATTGGAAGCTTTTGAAGTATATCTTTCAACATTTACTCAAACAATGTGTGAAGTCAATCGCAAACGACCAGTCCCAACCCTATTATTAAAACTTGAAGAAACATACAAGCATGCCCAATGCTTCATAACAGTCGGATATCCAAAGTCAACTATTATTTATCAAATGACAGGACAGAGAATGTATTCACGGAAATTTTTATAATGTCACATCCGAAACCTTTTTTAACGAATTGTCTATGACAAAGACCTGTAAGAAGTTTACCCATTTGCTCTTAAGGTGTTACCACATCAATCGATCGATGCCATCGAACGACATCCGTCGACGTTCAGTTGATCGATTGGTGTAGTATATCGATCGACGTCGACCAATCCATTCTATCATCGATCGATGGCATCGATCAACGATCGATCGATTGGTGTGATAACACCCTTAGGTGAATTTGAAGGCACCCTAACATGGGCCTTCAGTTTCAGGAGCCTAAGTAGACAATAATGGCTCACTCATCCACATTTAAAAAGTAAAAATTCGCCGTCCCCAGGGAATATAATGGTTTTCGCAAAAACTCAACTTTTCAGGATAAAATAATCACCGATTTTTTACTATTGCTTGCCAGTTACTAAAAGTGGCAGCTAGAAAACTCAAATGAAAGTATATTTTTAAGTATTGTCATAATTTTAGGCAATCATTAACTAGATCTACCAATTAGAAGATATTAGCAAAATAAGATATTAGTAATTAATTATTAGCTTTAAAAAGTGATTATTGTCCGTTGTCATTTTATTCTCGTTTCGTCCAAGCGAGGATGAATATTGCAACTTTATCTTAGAATTCTGTTCTACAACTTCAAGTAGCAAAAATAAGAGGAACTTATCATTTTCTTCTGGTAAATTTTCGCTCGATGTTATACAAACGTTAAAGCAATGTTAATCGACGAGTGTAAGCATCTTTTTACGAGAATAAAGTGATAATAATATCCATATAGTATTATTTTGCAAAATCGCAAATATGAGAACATTATTGCTATAGTTTTTATGATTTGATGAGTGATATCAACATTTTCTGACAATTTTATTCGCGTAACCATAAAGGCGGATAAATTTTCGAAAAAAAAATACATTATTTTAGAACTTCGTCAATTACAGCAAAAAGAACCCGAAAGAAATTGGGTAGATGCTTAGGGGTCCACAGATCTCAAATATGGCATAACATTAAAATAAAGATAATAGCTGTTATCATTTTGTTCTCGGGGGACGGCGAATTTTAGAACTGCGTAAAACTTTAAAGTATGCAGAGCTGCAGCCGTTAAACTGGCCGACTTTGTGTAAAAGATGGTAAAGATAAGAAAACAGTAATTCATCAACAGACATTAAAATGTATTAACTTCTGCCATTGTACACTGGAATCTTTGTCAAAAGGCTAGGGTTGTGACATTATCAAAGTTCCGTCGAAATCGTGTCACAAACTAACCGGAGTTGAGCTCCCGGACGAGCGTCGACATCGCGTTGGTGACCGAGTCCGCGGCGTACAGGAGGTCGCTGCGGAGGCTACGGTTGTCTATGCCCACTGGTGGACAAAATCGGACATACACACAATTTTTTGTTTGTTCTAATAATATTATAGATAAAATATTATAACAATCAACTTGGTCATGTAATCCAAGAGAAGCCACTTTTAATGCATACTAAGATCTAAATGTTATTGAAATAGGCACGTTGACGGCATCAATAAATTGCAAATCTAATTAGTCCGCCAGTTAAAGTTTTGAAAAATAATGGACACGTATTTTTCCTTTTGTTAAATCTATGAATATTTAGAAAGATAAAACGCATCAAAACTCGAGAGTGGGGGCTTGTGACGTCAGAAGCAAGTAAAAATTGTACTTGCTTGTGACGTTTTGCCAATTTAAAAAGTGTCGTATTTTCGTCAATTTTGATTTACATAACAAAAGAAAAAATACGGGTCAAATATTTTTTGATAATCTAATTGACAGATTTATTAGATTTTTTCAGTCAAAAACCCTATTGGATCCTTAACAAACATTTTCAAAATATGTTTTGAAATGTTAAACTATAGGGTGCATTAAAAGAACCTCCACGAGTGCCGATACTTCAGTACGTCCGGCGCATCCTGGGCAGTCAGCCCCGCTACCAACCTTGCTGACTAGCTAATCTTTTCACAGCTCGTGCCGACACAAGAAAAGATTTAAATGGACTTCTAAAATGACTTCACAGATCAATTAATTTTGAAACATTTTATTTTTATTTGTTCTCTAATTCAACTGCTCGGCTCCCTTTTTGTAATTTTGAAATAATATAATATAAAAAGCTTATTAATATATCGTCTGGTAACGGTGAAACTGCATCAACATCTGTCCAGAATTCTTCGAGGTATAAATGTAAGCTAAGCTTTACAAACTAATTGAAGCCGGAGCTGATAATAATTGATAGCAAGCGTAAAGCAAAAGTAGATGTTTTCAATATTTTTGTTGGTTTACTGCTCCTTATTATGAACTTAAGTTTTATTTATTTAAAATTATAGCGACTTATTGTGTAGGAGCACAAACTTAGTGCACCTGCGTCTCCCACTTGGCTAATGTTCTGACGTGTATAATGCTATACGAATAAACCAGTGCATTTACAGCCAGCACGTGTTTCACTTCTCCTTTATCCCGTATGTAACATTTCCTTAATGATTATCATTAATTTTATTATGAAGATTGTCTTACACAAACTTAAGTTTATGAGGTTATTCTCACTCGTACTTCATAAATCTCGAATAGAATCTCAGTATAACTACAGCATTCTGTATTAGCCAATTGAACACGACATAGACTAACGACATAGTACATTATTACCTATTATACATACAGTGGTGGACATATAATTAGAAACACCAAGTGTGACTTTTATTTTTAGTACAAATTAGCTTGATAATTAATGTTTTACGTATCATAGACGGGTTATACCTATTTATCTATAATGTATCCACATCATGAAGTATTACTATGTCAGTTTTGGAAATATCATACAACCGTATAAGTAAAAACTGGTATACTTTATAAAATAAAATGAAGCAGCACAACGTACTGAGGTGGACAACTAATTAGAAACAGAAAAAAAAACACTAGCATAAATATGAACAAAGGTAACGAAAAACTAAATAATGAAGTTAAATGGTACAAACGTTTTATAATAAAAAAATTATGCTTGGTTGGGAAGCCTCTGCTGTCGATTACAGCTCTACAACGACGTGGCATTGATTCTATCAATGTTTCATACATTTCCAGGGAATTTTTCTCCAAGCTTCTACAAATGCGTCTTAAAGTTGTTGTAGTATGATACTAGTAGTAGTACGATATTAGTGATATGTTTATTGGACGATGTTTTCTTTATAATGTACCTACCACAAATTTAGATTTGATTTAAATCTGGACTATTTGCAGACCACTCTAACACCGACACTACAATAATCCAAACCAAAGAGAGAAATTTTAAGAGACTAATTAGTGTCGGTGTTAGAGTGGTCTGCAAATAGTCCAGATTTAAATCAAATCTAAATTTGTGGTACATTATAAAGAAAACATCGTCCAATAAACATATCACTAAATATCGTACTACTACTAGTATCATACTACAACAACTTTAAGACGCATTTGTAGAAGCTTGGAGAAAAATTCCCTGGAAATGTATGAAACATTGATAGAATCAATGCCACGTCGTTGTAGAGCTGTAATCGACAGCAGAGGCTTCCCAACCAAGCATTAATTGTTTATTATAAAACGTTTGTACCATTCAACTTCATTATTTATTGTTTCGTTACCTTTGTTCATATTTATGCTAATGTTTTTTTTTCTGTTTCTAATTAGTTGTCCACCTCAGTACGTTGTGCTGCTTCATTTTATTTTATAAAGTGTACCAGTTTTTACATAAACGGTTGTATGATATTTCCAAAACTGACATAGTAATACTTCATGATGAGGATACATTATAGATAAATAGGTATGAGCCCTCTATGATACGTAAATCATTAATTATCAAGTTAATTTGTACTAAAAATAAAAGTCACACTTGGTGTTTCTAATTATATGTCCACCACTGTATATGTATACGTTATAATACTAATCCACACTAATATTATAAATACGAAAGTGAGTTTTTCCATATATCTGTTTGTTACTTGTTCGCGACTAAACGACTGTAAAAAAACTGATGTAACTTGGTACAGAGAAAGTCGTTAACCCAGATTAGCTCATAGGATTCTTTATATCGCCACGCCACGTGAACGAAGTCGTGGACATCAGGTAGTAGAATATACAAGGTGTAACATAAATAACGCACAACCTCTTACTTAAGGGGTCACTGTACTCATCATTATGAACAACTTTTACTAAGGGACCAAACCTGAAATCCCATTTGGTCCCATAGTAAAAGTTGTTCATTATGATGAGTACAGTGACCCCTTAAGGGGTTGTACACTTATTTATGTTACACCTTGTATAGGTAATGTGTAAAATAAAGAACTATAGTACTCACTGGTCGTGGGTCGTTGATTTTGATGGAAGT
This sequence comes from Amphipyra tragopoginis, assembly GCA_905220435.1. Lineage (NCBI taxonomy): Eukaryota > Metazoa > Arthropoda > Insecta > Lepidoptera > Noctuidae > Amphipyra > Amphipyra tragopoginis. The sequence goes on from HG992011.1 coordinate 13,999,138, forward strand.
TTCTGCCATCGCCGCCCATGCTCTCCATACCTTCACATATAAAAAAGTGGATGGTTTAAACTGCGTTTACGCAATTTTCACGCCGCAGTCTGCAAGCGCAGTGTATACAGGATGTAAACGAATGCGTGTAATTCCTTCAAACTGCGTGATCTACTGGTGACACATATTAACCCTAAATAGTTTTTTTTTTATATAAAAGGTGTAACATAAATAACGCACAACCTCTTAAGGGGTCACTGTACTCATCATTATGAACAACTTTTACTATGGGACCAAACCTGAAATCGCGAAGAAAAAATCAGCTGTTCCCTACATTGTGACGAATTATACGAACATAAATGTAGGGAACAGCTATTTTTTTTTTTGCGATTTCAGGTTTGGTCCCATAGTAAAAGTTGTTCATGATGATGAGTACAGTGACCCCTTAACCGGTAGCGGTCCGCCCGACGATCCGGATCGTCAGTGCCATTGTTTATCTATTATGTCTATAATTACAGTACTACACAGGACCGATCGAGTACTGTAATTATAGACACAATAGATAAACAATGACACTGACGGCTCGGATCGTCGGTCGGGACGTTAGCAGTTAAGAGATTGTGCGTTATTTATGTTACACCTTGTATACTGCAATATAAATTTTAAAAAAACCTGGTTCACTGTTTCTGAGTAATTTTAACGCCCCGAGTTAACAGACTGCAAAGAGCGATATCGCGCTAGTCATGTTTACCAACTGTATCGCCGTGCTTTCAGATAAAATATTTATTTAGCAAACTTTGTGTTGCCTATTTTTTATTGATACCTTATTAGGTGGTTTACATACGCTCACTTACCGCTACCGCAAGAAGGAAAAGATTTTTAATTTTTATTCAAGCTAAATCCCGTGCCTTTTTAATCTACACCAGCAGTAGATCATGTGGTTTTAAGAAAGTACACGAATTTGTTAACATCCTGTATAGCGTCAAACGCGACCAACTCACAGAAAAAAAGAATTTAAAAAATACAAGATTATAAGTTTGAGCTGTGTAAAGAGGATGTATTGTACGTATTACTTACCAAGACTGTGTGACATATCAATTCGTTCTCTCTCTCCGAGCGACGGCGTCTGTGGTGCACTTCGTACTGTTCCGCGGGGTGGTGGCTCCCTATAAAAATGTTTTTTTTTTTATCACTTTCCTGTTTTTGGTGCCGTGAAAGGCGACTAAGAGGCCTTGTGTGTGGAATGCGTCAGATCTGGCTGTAAATCCATGAAATTTGGATTGGATGTAGGTAAATGATGGAATCAGGCGTTATTTTGCGGAAATCCATGACATACAAATATGCAAATACAATATCTAGCTTTAATTCCGCTGAACAAGATCGCTGGTTTGGAACACCAAGCTGAAATCGCTGATCTGATTCTGGAATGCAGTAGCTACATAAATGTTTTTTTTTTTTCGATAATTTTGATATTTTCTTAACTATTATATTTAATACTGTATTATTCTCATAAAACTCCACTCAATGTTGATTGTATTAATCGAAATTGTCAAAGATATTAATTTTAAAAGAGAAACCTAATTAACAATGGAAGACCACGTAGTGATATGAGATTTTCTGCGACATTAAGATTTTCCTTAGGTTTTTATTGCAAACAAGTACCTTTCAGGAGCGCTGGGCTGCGGCTGCGCCCCCGGTAACGGTGGACTCTTGGTGGAGCGAGGCGAAGAGTTCGGAGTCGACCGGGGAGACGACTGCTGCGTCTGTGTGGAAGAAAGACAACAATTAGTGGGAGGAAAATATTTAAGAACTAGCTGTACCCGGCATGCGTTGCAATGCCACTTAGAGAAATAAGTATGACCATTTGCATTTTTAAAATCTAAATACGTGATAATCCGAATATTGTGGATATATGTTGTCGATTCGAAACCCATAATTAATACGTGCTTTAATTTGAGGGGACCTGAGTTTACCGTACTGACGGGACGAACATTAAATGTTTGACAGGTAGGAACAGTTTGTATGGGAAAATAAAATTGTTGTTTAATTGTTGTTTTTACTATTTTCCTCGCAACTTTTCCATATTTTCTCACCATTTAAACCTTCCCTGGACTTCCAAAAATATTTCAAAACTAAAATTAGCCAAATCGGTCCAGCCGTTCTCGAGTTTTAGCGAGACTAACAAACAGTAATTCATTTTTATATATGCAAAATACTACATAATTGTCAAAACCAGGATCTGATTTATTTAAGGATTTTTTCGTGTTTTCTATTAGCATTCGCAACATCCGGGGACCTGTTTGATGTAACCACTTACGCTGGAAGTCTGCACTCCATAGTTTAGTTAGGTTGGTACTTAAATTCAGCTGAATAGTTCCAAAATATGCAGTGCAGACTTGCAGAGTAGTTTCATCAAAAGGGACCCAAGATTCTTTTTAGGGTTCCGTACCAAAGGGTAAAACGGGACCCTATTACTAAGGGTCCGCTGTCCGTCTGTCACCAGGTTGTATCTCATGAACCGTGATAGTTAGACAGTTGAAATTTTCACAGATGATGTATTTCTGTTGCCGCTATAACAACAAATACTAAAAAACAGAATAAAATACATATTTAAGGGGGCTCTCATACAACAAACGTGATTTTTTTGCTCGTTTTTGCTCGATATTGATAACGGCTACAGGTAGACGCTTGAAATATTCACAGAATATTTAGTTATATATTCACTTTAAAAATAAATAATTAAATTAAAAAATAAAATAAATATTTAAGGGGGCTCCCATACAAGACATGATTTTTTTGCCGTTTTTATATGATAATGGTACGGAACCCTTCATGCGCGAGTTGTTGTATGGGAGCCCCTTAAATATTTATTTTATTCTGTGTTTTAGTATTTGTTGTTATAGCGGCAACATAAATACCTACATCATCTGTGAAAATTTCAACTGTCTAACAACTATCACGGTTCATGAGATACAGCCTGGTGACAGAAGACAGACGGACAGCGGAGCCTTAGTAATAGGGTCCCGTTTTACTCTTTGGGTACGGAACCCTAAAAATCTGTGACCTATGGTAAAAAATGGTTCAAATTGTGGTATGTGATAGCCGAATACACGGTGTGTCGACCCCTTAACGTTGGACCACTATTTACGACACAGCCTGTATGTACAGACAAATACTTTATAGGAATAAACAAAGGGTAGGCAAGTGGCATACGAATAAAATCACTACATAGCAGTGGCGAAGGGTGAATTTTCTTGGAAGGGAAGCCGGACCAAAAAATGCTTACCTTGCTCAAGTGTGATGCGTGAATTCCAGTAATTACTCGTTTCGAAAGGGAAGCCGATAGGAATCGAGTTGTATGGACCCTTCGCCACTGCTACATAGTATAAAACAAAGTCGCTTTCCGCTGTCTGTCCCTATGTACGCTTAGATCTTTAAAACTACGCAACGGATTTTGATGCGGTTTTTTTAGTAGATAGAGTGATTCAAGAGAAAGGTTTATATGTATAATACATTGCACCCGTGCGAAGTCGGGGCGGGTCGCTAGTAAACAATAAGGAAGGGTAATATTCCGTCAATAAATACAGGCAATGTGCCTGCCAGTCGTAGATATTTGCATGATAGCAGAAACAGACAGTTTATCTTGCTTAATTCCAGGGTTGTTCAAATCCAATTGTCGTCTTACCGAGTAAATTGATTGGTCCGCTCTATACAAATATTTAGTTACAAATCTTTGGAGCAGTGGCACTAATTTATCATATAATTACTCATTAACTGCGTATTTATTTTTTAAATAAATTCGGCACGTTCTTTCATCATCAATTTATATAACTATTTATATTTTTATCTATAAATTCTACGCATTTTACGGCAAATTTTACAGTATTTATTTCGCATATAAAAGGGAATTATTACAGTTCCTTATCAGTTGACAAAATGAAGGCAGTACTAGTAGTACCTTTGATATTTTATTTACGCGGGGTAGCAGCAAGGGTTGTGGTCGATGGCACGACCGAGGGACCGACCGATTCGGTGTGCAGGCTCGCGGCTTATGCAGAAGCATTAGCATGCGCCCAAAATGGATACGAAAATGGTACATATTTTTATTTTTTACTATATTTAATAGCATATTGTAAAATTTTGTTGCTCATATCACTAACGACCGTCGCTCACTAACAGCACGACAAGGAAAAAGGTTTTTTTAAGCACAAATAAGTTTAAACCCTATTTTAATACACTTTAGGACTCGTCTTTACCGTACGACGAAGCATCCCGCGGTATGCTAAGCAAATACGAGTGCTAAGGATATTAAAATAAAGTTTGAAATTATTTGAGCTTCTTTTTTTATCCTTTGCTGCGCCGTACTGTTAGAAAGCACCGGCCATAAATGTTCGTAACATTCATGTTAAAGAGTGTGTACCTACGGTTTATTTGTACGAGGAAAACTTGAACTTGCGTGCCGAAATTGAAGGTGCCTAGTTTCGGGCTCGGACCCTTAACTAAAATTTATTTTAGCAGCCATTGGTACCGATTCTGTTAAGCACAAACTAAACTTAATTTAGGGTATTGCCATCTTTTTCACTCTGATAGAATAAGAAAGAGACAGACGTAAATAAGAGCTGTCAAATTTAGTTGAACTAAAATTTCCATACTTTAGACGACATCTCAAAACGTGTCGACTAAAAACACGGTGAAGTCCAAGGCGTAAACTAGTTTGACATCTCTAACTTAGTTCTTATCTATCACCGTCCTTTTCTCGCGCTGCGTGTTAGTAAAAGATAGCAATTCTCTAATTTTAGTATAGTTGGTGAACAAGAGAATCGGCACCATTGTCATCTTGCTAAGTAAACACAACATATTGCGTTCACAAGATGAGACGGTCCGTTTCCGGGATGCCAGAGGGATAAGTTTCGGTCAGACCCACCGGGCGCCGCCAAAGGGCGCGCACGACCTTCTACGGCTATCCTAGTGTGTGGACTGCGGGCGGCGGGATAGGGGATCCGTCGCCCGACCAGCAACAGGCCCGAGTTCCGCGCGCCTGTTATGAGGACGTGGGGCAAGGCCTCGCAGAAAGAGAGGGTCCAGGAGCTGACGGGGTTGCGGTGCATGCAACTCCGAATCCCGCGACCCCGACCATAGATCAGGAGAAGGAACATCGTGGGTTTTTAGCCGGTAAGAGTCCGGTATAACCCTTCGTCTTCCCAGGTTGGAGGGTATCCATGAGGTATTTGATAAGACAAACAAAAAGGATAAGTTTCTGTGCACACCGTGCTTACATCATCGTTCATACCTACTCATACAAAGATTTTAACAAATTAATCAATGTTGAAAAGATAATTATTTGATATTTTGGATAGGTACGTCAGGTGGAGACCTCCAATGTATGGCAGGTGTCGCGAAGAATTACCTTAACTGTTCTGAAACCGAACCTGGACTCGGCTTACGGCAAGGTATGTTATAAGTTTCAAAATCTTTTGAATTGGTGAACGACCCACGAATAAGTTTGCGTATGTACTTATGGCACGACACCCTTTTGGTATGTCTACACCAGTGCGCTTTTATGTTCATCTTGCGCCATAGTGCATGCTTTAATACTAGTTCAACTAAAGCGCATGCCCCTAGCGCACGCTAATCCGTCTATTGTATGTCGACTGACGCCTGACCGAGGCGCACCGGTGTAGACGATAAGCTGCATGCAAGAATGCATGCGTCTTATGTCAATCAATATTGCATGCGCTTGACGCAAGAGGAATTGAAATTTGCAAACGTAAGATGGACATGAAAGCGCACGGGTTTAATTTTTCTCGTCTTCTCGCGTTTTTAAAACCCTAATTATATTGTTTAACTGGGAATCAAATTCAAGATCTCAAACTCCTCTTTCTTATACAGCATGACTGGTTAGACATTCTACATCCAAAAACCATGAACTTTTCTGTACAACTTTTACTCTGGGAGGAACAAGGTATTCGTGAAAAAAAATATAGCTATTCCATCAATCAATGTTGCTTAACACGTTTAGTGCCGGGTGCTCTCCAGGAGGGCACCCTGTAGTCGCTTTCACCATATCGGGTGCCCTCGTGGAGGCCTCATTATAATGTAGATTTTTCATGGAAAATGCACCGTCATGAAAGAAGCAAACACCTGTATTACGACGTAGTAGCGTATATTTCGGTTTTTAACGTAATGCCAGGAACCCTCCTCGAGGATTCACTCTTAGCGCAAACGTAATGTCGTGGACCCCCCTGGAAGGTCCACTAGCAATATGTATGGTGGCATGGCATATGAGCTTTATGAAAAGTATGGTGGACTCGAATGTGTTAACAAAATGTATGGAATAGCAGATTATTTTTTACGAATTCATCATCATTCAGTCGAAAGACGTCCACTGCTGGACATAGGCCTCCCCCAAGCATCGCCACATCGACCGGTCCTGTGCTTCTCGCATCCAGCAGATTCCCGCGACCTTCACCAGATCATCGGTCCATCTTGTGAGAGGCCTACCCACGCTGCGCCTTCCGGTACGCGGTCGCCACTCCAGAAACTTTCGGCCCCATCGGCCATCCGTTCTGCGAGCAATATGCCCTGCCCACTGGCCACTTAAGTTTGGCAATAGGGTATTTGAATGAAAAAATCGAATTAGTCCGTCAGTTACATTATCAAAAAATATTTGACCCGTATTTTTTCTTTTGTTACGTAAACCAAAATTGACGAAGATACGACACTTTTAAAATTGGCAAAACGTCACAAGCAAGTACAATTTTTACTTGCTTCTGACGTCACAAACCCCCACTCTCGAGTTTTGATGCGTTTTATCTTTCCAAATATTCATAGATTTAACAAAAGAAAAAATACGTGTCCATTATTTTTCAAAACTCTAACTGGCGGACTAATTAGATTTGCAATTTATTGATGCTGTCAACATGCCTATTCTTCGAGCTATGTCGGTTACTTTGGTTCCCCTGCGGATCTCATCATTTCTGATATGATCACGCAGGGAAACGAATTCAGAGTTTGTCTAATAGAAAAAGTTATACAGAATTATGAGCAGGGTTCATGGTTTTCGAATGTAAAGTGACTATACTTGAGCAACAAACGTGCGAACTGAGTCATAAATCATTTTATCGGACCTCTCGCTCGCACTTATAGGCCTTATGGAACTGCCCTGGTGTTTTGTGTAACAGTAAAAAAGGCTTTGTCGATAGTCCATAAAAGGTAATGAGAGAGAAGTTAAGGAAATAATGCAAAATATTGTTTAAGATGTGTTTTTTTATTATCCGGCGCAGCATTGCCACATTCCTTTAAAGCATTGTATCCATTTGAGCACGCTCAGGCGAATGAGCGGCTCATTTGGCTGAGCCGCTCAAGTGGAGACGCCTGAGCACGCTCGGGTCGAGCAATTCCGAGCACGCACAGGGCGAGCCCGCACCTTGCCGGTTGTCCGCGCTCAAAGGCGCTCAGTATTCGCTCGGCGCTCAGTGTGGACGGTTCTTTTTGTGTTTGAAAGGCTCGGCCAATGACGAGCGCGCCGAGTTCCCCGAGTTTGAGATAGTTTAATTAATAACGTTTTATTTTACTTTTTCTGTTATTTATGAAATGAGTGGCTTGTGGCTCCTTCGAAAGTCAATTCACAAATCATGTTAGCCGAGTTGTTCCTTCGATGACGATACATTTCTCTCATCCACCACCTTGGTGGTTTTCTCTTCTTCTTTATGGCACTGTAAATGATTATAAAGGTCGCAGCAGCTACACGGACACGTGAAGACATGACGGAGCTGAGCATATACTGAGCAGTCTGAGCACAGCTTTTTCAATGTTGAGGCTCGTTCGAACAAAACTTTCATTTTGCTCCTCTTAGCACGCTCATTGCGGCACATTCGCCTGAGCGTGCTCAAGTGGATACAAGGCTTTAGGTAATGATTTATGACTCAATTCGCACGTTTGTAATGGGTCAAGTATAACCAGTTATGCTGTTTATCCACCACCACCCACCAACACTTGACCCATGAGAACAAGAAATCCTCTGGTGACAAAATATGGCTCTTCTGACACAAGTGCATCTTAACACCATATGTTACCGACGTTTGATTATTTTAATTATTACTTGCTTAACGAACTAGTGACACAGATTAACCCGAAATGGTTTTTTTTTTAAATAAAGCAAAAGCTTTATTTCAATAAATAAACTTTGTGTTCTGTTTCTGAGTTATTTTAGAGATCCGAATTAACTGCTCACTAGCCGTGTGGCCGTGTTTTCATTTATTTATGCGTGCATCGAAATGTTCTATCAAAATAATAATTATTTTTCGAAAATTAATTTTTTGCTTATTTTTTTTCATGGAATTTTTATTACGTGGTTTAGATACAATCACAACAGCCGGCAGCCCTGACAGCAAGAATTTTTATTTTTTTATTAAAATTTAATTAAGCTAAATCCCGTTAGGGGTCAGTGGCGTGCCTAGGGTTCAAAGTTAGGGCAAGCCCGATAGATTTTTAGAAAAAAAAACCCTGTAAAATTTGTCAAAATTCGTTATTTTGCGAAATCACACAACTATTATTTTCACCCTAATAATAAATAGAGTGCAAATAATACAATTGTGTGATTTTGCAAAATCACATACATTTTGGTTTAAGAGCCATCTATGAGCATTACAGGTGCTTTTTTGCGCGCTTCGAGTTCGACGGGAAAAATGACACAATCGCCCGTCGCCGCCAATAGATGGCTCAGAAATAATTGATGAGTATAATTACGCAATGTTTATAATGTTGAAAAAAATATTGTTAATTTATAATAGACCCGATCTATATTTTTATGATGTGCACAAATCGCAAAAGTTTAAAAACAATTTATAATTACTTTCGATGTAAACAGCCGTGTTAACTCTTCATTCTTCGCTTCTTTACTACTGCTGATGACAAACAACAAAGCACACTGAAGGCATGGTATCACTAGATAGATTTACAGACATATCTATCATTCGGTAGCTTTGATAAAAGCCGTTTGTTGTTTCGTTCTATTTGTTTAGAGCAATTATTAATCCTGGCCACAGATAAGTTATTCAAATCATCGTGACCTGATGTATTCCAGGCGTTCGTATCATTAGAGAAAAATATGCAACTGGTGTTACAGAATAATTTCTTTAAATGAGAGCAACCAACACAATACAAGTACATACAATCCAAAGAGTTTTGTAAGCCGATCTATGAAAATGCCTATTGTGACTTTGATTTACTAGAAATACTCAAATCAGGAGTAGGTTCAGGTGAAGTAATAAAACGGTATTTGTCTGCAAAATTCAAAGTATTTACCTTCCCGAGTAACGATTGCACACACTTCAATCCATCACACACAACTTCACACAAGGAACAATTATTTCCTAATTCATCATAAAAAGAAAGGCAAATCACAAAGAAACTTAATCACAAACGTTAAAACAAACGAATAAAAGTTACACAATACTTTAAATCACAGAAACTGAAAAAATATATATCGCGTCAAAAAAATGCTCCAATATCGCTCAAAACAAAATGTGAACTAATTTGAAATTGTATCATTTCTATCGAAATACAAACATCGCGGCATCTATGTGCCTAAACACGCATGCCACACAAATTGCACTTCTAAACACACTACCGTAATGTTCAATTTCGTTAAACTAACAGAGTCATAAGCCCGGCTTATTTTTGCGAACAAATTATGTGCACTTATGTATATTTACTTATATATCTCTATGCAATTTATGAATGAGATTGAAGGAAAAGTGACAGAAGACTTAAGCCGCGTAAGAAGCCAGCGCGTGCGACCGTAATGCAAGATCTTGCAGGCGGTTTGGCAACGTTACGTAGGCCGGCCGAGGCGCGACGCGAAAAATTTTGTTTATGTAAACCTGGCAACTTAGCAACACACGGAGGTCACGGAGGCTCGCTGTATTGCGCGCGGAGTTTAAACATTTTATTTATTACAGTAGGTATCAGTTGTTATGTTATGAGACATGATGATTCAATACTACTTTACAGGAGTTTTTTTTTTATTATTCTCGCATTCCTGATATTAAGCCGGGCTTTTCGGCTTGTATGGAAGGCACGCCACTGTTAGGGGTAATCTACACCAGTAGTAGATCATGTGTTTTTAAGGAATTACGAATTCATTTACATCCTGTATACTTAAAGTTTTTAACAATTAAGGTACAAGTCTGAGACAGGCTGCAGACCACAAACTGCAAAAGTAGTATCACTTGCGGTGCGATCTGCGGCTGCGGTCTGCGGTTGCAGTTTTACAGTCGCTGTCGGAATAACACCTTTAAAGTGCACACCTTAAAGGCACTATTCCGATGGCGACTTGCGGTCTGCGGTTGCAGTTTGCAGCCCGTCTCGGACTTGTACCTTTACATGCCTATTTTGCAGAGAAGATAACAACTTCGATTGGGCGTAACGGTCTTGAAAATTTTCCAGCTGTCGATATTAAATGCATAGTAAACACCACAATGGCCATCATCACATGCATTGTGGACGCGGAACTACCAACTGATTTGCCTTATGAATGTAAGTCTCTATTGGGAGCGTGCATAGGGCCTGGTGACGGTACGAAATTGATTGCAGAACATGCTTTGCACGAGGGTCATATAGTATCACGTTTGGCAGATGAATTGGTCATCATGGTATAATATTATTTAAGTGTGTTCGCGGTGTAGGAAGAATTTCGTATAACGACTTTTGTGCCCACAGCCGATTCGGTATGTAAAGTTTTTTTTTCTTTTTTTTTTCTTTATCATTAGCAGAGATCGGAATAGGTAGAGTATATTTACCTAAACTTCGAGGAAGGAAGTAACATAGAGTGGACAATACCTCCTCTAAATTCCCGGACTAATTATAATGACGTTTTAATCCCAGGATTTAAAAATCACGAATTATTCATTAGAATTTATTTATAGTAAAAAATTATTGATTTGAAAAATCATTATAACATTTTTTAGGGTTCCGTACTATGTAAAATGTAAAACAATGTATGTAATAAGTAAAACAAAGCTTTTTAATTTGATACTTTTAGTACGGAACTCTAAAAAATGTTACCTCCATGATTTTTCAAATAAATAATTTGTAACTATAAATAAAGTCCAATAAATAATTCGTGATTTTTAAATCCCGGGATAAAAACGTCATTATAATTATTCCGGGATTTTAGAGGAGGTATTATCCACTCTACGTCACTTTCTTCCTCGAAGTTTAGGTAAATATACTCTACCTATTCCGATCTCTGATCATTAGGCTATTTTAAGAAACTAGTTTGAATATTTTTGTTTACTACACGGTAGTTAGTTATTTTTTAATTATTTTTTAAACTTTTGCTAGTGACATCTGTGACATAACTAGCGTTAGTTAGCGTTGAGGTTAAAAAGTTGATACATTGATAACAATTGATATTCAGAAAATTGTTTTTATATTAAAGACTCTGAATCGACAGTATTTAGACCCATTCAGCTGAATCTGTGACGAAAAGAGGTCAAATAGATATCAAGCGTATTCGTGTATTTATGTAAAAATAAGAACCATCTTAATAATTTCAAGAGCTGGAAGTAGCAAAATAAGGTTTAGAAAACTAAGAGTTTCGAAATGGTTTTGGAATCAGCATAAGTTAACTTTTACTGTACAGTCGCGGACTTGAAATGTTTACCGCCCTAAAGTCTATAATTGCTTGCACATTACTTTTGTTTACAAGAGATGGTAAGATTGATGAAGATGTGGAAAGGAGAGCAAATGCGGGAAATAAAGTGAATGGTGCTATGCATGCGGTTGTGGCTAACCAGTCGATGTCCAAAAAGGCACGGCTGGCTGTCCATAATGGTGTACTGGTACCAACGCTTATGTATGGAAGTGAATGTTGGTCTTGGAAGAAGAGTCATGAAAGTAGAATAAATGCCGTGGAAATGCGTTCCTTGCGAAGTATGTGCGGTGTAACTTTGAATGATAGATTGAGGAATGATGTGATAAGACAAAGTTGCGGTTTAAAAGATGATGTAGTGACAAAAATTGAAAGGGGTATGCTTCGGTGGTTTGGGCATGTTGAAAGATTAAGTGAACGGCGATTAACAAAAGGAATTTATAAGGCGAATGTCAGTGGAAACGCCGGTAGAGGACGCCCTAGAAGGACATACATTGATGTCATTGGTGATGTTCTTCAAAAAGGACAGGTGCGTAGTACTTTCAACCGGCGTGCGTGTATGACAAGATGTATGACCGTGGACGAAGCAAAAGGAGTATGTAAGGATCGTAGCATGTGGCGTTCTACAGTTTCTGCCTACCCCCATGGGAAAAAGGCGTGAGTTTATGTATGTATGTATGTATTACTTTTTCATATGGTTGATATGACATAAGTTCATATGACATCTTAAACCTTATTGCGCACAGTGTGAGAAGGAATCGACTTTGAAAGCTGATGAACATTTCGAGTCCGCAACCATACATACCGAATTGCATTCTGTGACGACGGTGGTCACCGAATCTATACGAGAGCGATGGTAATATACTATTTGAAAACGAGCAACAAATATAAGTATTGAAGTGTCATTGTACAAAATTCTTCCTTCGCGCTCGCACTTTAGCAGACAAAGAGGTCGCTACTGCCCAACCTTTTGACATAATCCCTTAAGGGGGGAATACACATGCCAGTAAAATAAGGAAGTAGCTTGTATGGCAAAAAATTGCATGTGTCAGTAAATGGCACACTGAGGATACATTTGCAAGTTACATGGCCTTTTAATAGCACAGTCTTTAATAGCCTACTGAAGGGCATGCCTGTAGCTGTGACGCGTTCAGACGTGCCATTTGGTATGCAATTTGGGGTACAAATGCTGCTGGCATCTTGAAGCTCATTGCATGCCATTATGCAAGCTACAGGTATGTGTATTGCCGGCTTTAGTCGCTTTTTGCGACACTCACGAGAATTGAAGGGTTGCTCTACGTGCCAGTAGCACACATTTGCAAGCACCTTGCATGCTATTGTGCAAGCTACAGGCATGTGTATTCCCGGCCATAGTCGCCTTATGCGACACTTACGAGTGATGAAGGGTTGCTCTATGTCCAGTAGCAGGCATTTGCAAGCTCCTTGCATGCCATTCTGCAAACTACAGGCATGTGTATTCCCGGCCATAGTCGCCTTTTGCTATACAGGAATGGTGAAGGGATGCTTTACATGACAGTAGCTGGCATTTGCAAGCTCCTTGCATGCCAATGTGCAAGCTACAGGCATGCCGTTGTGCAAGCTACAGGCATGTGTATAGCCGGCTTTAGTCGCCTTTTGCGACAGTCACGAGTGGTGAATGGTTGCTCTATTCTTTGCCCGGTACTGTGTGTTTATTTGTAATTAACACAGTCTTACAATCATTTAAAATAACCTATCTATCAACGGTTAGCTCTACTAGAGACAGAAATTTTACATTAGTTCCATATAAGTAAAATCAAATTTCTATTTCTAAGTAAAACCGCATTTAGATAGTTTATTGAAGTCGGCCGTAACCAACCTAATACAGCAGGCTATGCGCTGCGGGTTGTGAGTGAGTTAAAAGAGTAAGAGCGATTACGCACTGCATCCGATCCGAATCCGTGAAAATACCGATCTAGAGTAAAAATCTCGGACCGAATTCGGATGTTGCTTACGCACTATTCCGATCTCTGATTCAAATTCAAACAATTCAGTACTACGGCTACTTCGATCCGTCAATTGTTCTTCCGAATTAGAAACTCACGGATGACGGATAGAAATCGGATAACGGATGCCGGATGTAGTGCGTAAACTACCATACAAATAGTACTACGGCTACTTCGGAACGTATTTTCTCGGATTCAGATCGGATGTAGTGCGTAACCGCTGTAATGGCGCGGAAAGGACACGGAATGTATGATGCATATCTCCCGTTCATGACATTCAGACTGACACGTTATGAATACAAATACAGTTGCGAACTCGAAATAGAAAAAACAAATGGAAATGCCTTTATACTTCTAGTACGGGAACCAGTGTCGCCAAACTGACAACAACTATAATGAAATATTGAATTTTTTGACATTAAACAGGTTGTTAACGAATTCGTGTAATTCCTTCAAATCACATGATCTATTAATGGTATAGTTTAACCCCGCACGGGATTGAGATTGATTGAAAATAAAAATAAACTTTTTTCTCCCAATGTTTATTTTTTAGAATATTTCGATGCCGATGGAGGAGCTCGTGGCTAAATAATTACAGCCGCATAGACCGATCTTCCGGGTTAAGCCACGCTTGCCGAGGTTGGTCTGTGGATGGGTGACCATTTACCATAGCGAGTTTCCTCCGTGCCTCGGAAAGCACGTAAAGCCGTTGGTCCCGGCTGTCATTTGTCGATCTTTGACAGTCGTTACTGTTGGTCAGAAGCCAGAAAGTCTGACAACCAGTCTTACCAAGAGTATCGTATTACCCAGTTACTGGGTTGTGGAGGTCTGATAGGCAGTCGCTCCATGTAAAATACTGATATTCAGCTGCACCTGGTTCGACTGGAAGCCGACCCCAACATAGTTGGGAAAAGGCTAGGCAGATGATGATTTCGATGCCATGCATAAATGAATAAACGCACGGCGACACAGCTGATGAACACGACTAGCGCGATATCGCTTCACGCAGTCAGTTAACTTGGGACGTTAAAATTACTCAGATACAGAATACCATGGCTCATTTTTTGAAAAAAATTTTTTGTTGTTTCTGAAAAAAACCTATGCAGTGTGTCACCAGTAGATCACGCGGTTTGAAGGAATTACACGAATTCGTTAACAGGCTGTATTGCCGATGACAATTTAACTCATTCTGATTGGTTATAATAGGTACTAACAGAGGTGCTGCCATCTACTTTCGTCGCTTTCCTTCCCATTAAATAGAATGTCATTTAACGTGTCCTATTTTTATTTATTTCAGGGGACTGGGAGGCTTTCTTAAACTGTATCTTATCAAATGTACCATCATATCTTACATGCATTTCAAATGCGTCAGGATAGTACACAAGTATGTATCCTGAATTAACTGAACACTGCTAGTTTTCCCGTAGCTAAAAATAGTCCTATACGAGGGTAGTCAGAAAGGGAGTACTAATCTGCAGACCACTTAAATTACCACTAATTACGGTTTTTACCAAGTGTTAAAATTTCAAAATTCGATCATTTATATTTCCATGGAAATTAATTTATATTTTTTCAAAAAATCTTCATCACTGCTTTAGATACGAATTCAGAAAATGTAGATTCTAATCCGTGACCCGCAGTATGACCTAGAATGTAAACACAGCTGATCATAGCTGTAAATAGATTTTAGCTATTTTTTTTGCAATCTTTTAACATGCACACAACAACAACTTTATTATGAGTACTTTGACACCCTTTCGGATTAGTACCCTCTTTCCGACTAAAAAGTGTCGATAGCTTGAATACTCGATAAAAAATATTGACCCGTCTCTATCACCTTTCAATTGTTTTGCCAGAATTTCAATAGAAGTAATGTCAAAGTCACTTTGCCCATTCTTGAGTTTATTTTATCCACACATTCAATTAAGGACCGATTTTTACACGACTAGGCGAAGCCAAAAGGAAGGGTAATGATTTTGGCAGTCTATGTATGTATGTACTTACCTACTATGATTATGTGGGTGCCAGGAACACCTCCATCAAACAGATATGGTATGTCTAGTATACAGTAAGTGCGACCACGGCTATACCTTGATCATTTTTGTACCTATGCATTTCTGGATTTCTGTTTGAATTCTTTTCTTGTTTCGTCCTTTTTAGACCCCTTTTTTACGTAGTCGGGTTATAGTTTTTTAACTTAATTTTTTTCAATCTTCAGATTACTTTTATCCGAGAAATAGATATGACATTTTGAGATATTTTTTAAAGAAAAGATGCCAAAACGTTAAACTTATTCCTCAGATGAGACTTAAAGCTGGCGTCCACTAGGCTCGCTGAGTCGAGTCGAATAAAACCGCAATAATTCTCCTCCTATACATTTACTATAAAACTGCGTCGATCAGCGACGAGCCGAGACGCGCCGAGTCGCATCACTCGCCCGCATCGCTTGTCACGCGAATTTCTGTTTTAACGACTTGCGATTACTGACCGTTTCGCCTCACACGGAACAAATGCGACTCGACTCGATTCGATGCGTTTCGGCTGTAGTCAAATGCCAGGCTTTATGTGGCAATGGAGTAGGAAACTGGGGAAGTAATGGCGTCACCATCGCTGGTACCAGAGCAATTTCATCGGTTAAAATTTGTTTGACATCATTGCCGATGACAAATTTAACTCATTCTGATTGGTTGTAATTGGTACCAACAGAGGTGCTGCCATCTACTTTCGTTTTGAGTTCGCCTTCCCATTGAAAAATCGGTCCTAAGTCGATTAAGTTTTTTTTTTATTCATAACCAATAATAATATTTCACATGATTTCATGTATTTAACTTTTTTTGCAGAAATCACTCATGGAGTCTATCAGAAACCTCAAAAAATAATAAAATTGAAATACTTAAATATGTTTTGTTATTATTTTATTTATTTAAGTTAACCAAGCAAATCGACAGCTTTTATAAAAAAACTAACCAAAATTGTAAAAAAATAATGAAAAAACATGGCTAAAAATAACTTTTTGTAACTAACATTTTTTTTTGCGTACATTCCTATGACGCATCATAGAATACGTAGTTTTAATGTGATTACGTCATCCTCACTTTGTGAATGCTGGAACTAAAGTTACAAGACATTGACAAGACGCATTCATGCTATTGCGATCGATAATCCGAATACAATAAAATAGACCTTTTTAAGGGACTAGTTTTAACAGGCGTCCGAGGCGCGCGTGCAGTTCGCTGCGTTTCGCCCCGTACCCTTACGAATGTGATAGCCACACTTAACATGCATCACGAATATTCGACAAAGCCTTCTAAGTGTTATCGAGAGGTAGCTATAGTCAAACAGAATCATTTCGATTTCAGTAGCTACTGTTGGAATAGGGTACCCGTTGTTTAACCGAAGTATTTTATAAAGAACTAGCGACCCGCCCCGGCTTCGCACGTGTACGTTTTATAGCTTAAAACCTTCCTCTTGAATCACTCTATCTATTAAAAAAAACCGCATCAAAATCCGTTGCGTAGTTTTGAAGATCTAAGCATACATAGAGACAGACAGACAGCGGGAAGCGCATTTGTTTTATACTATGTTATGTAGTGATTTCATTACGCCGACAACGATTCGCCGAACTAATGTTTGCCGAAGCAATGTTTTCTCTAAATTAATTTCGCCGAATGATTATAAGCCACAATGATTGGTTGGCCAAAAAATCATTCACAAATTTTGTTTTAGTCGAATACTTATTTGGCTATTGTTTAATTTGGTCACACAACGGAATGTAATGTTAATCCGACTCAGCGCACCCCGACTGCACGTGGTCAGACTCTGTCCTACCTCTAGTATTATTTAAAGACGTAGAGCCAGAAGCTCGCAAAGGAGGTCCTGAGTGGAACGAGTACACGAGGCCGAAGGGCAGCAAGTCGGGGAAGTGGAAATTATTTTTCGATAGCTTCAACGATCATTTCGATAACTTTCTACTTGTCAAAGATGTAGTCGACAGTATTCCTCTAGTTCGTGGAAGCCGTGACGTGTACATACCTTGAGCATCCTCATGAGTCCCTCCAGTTGGTGCATGAGATGCTTGCGTGACTCCTGTAGAGAGGAGAGGTGCCCCTCTAGCTCGTCTTTACGTTGTCGTAGTAAACGCAACTCTGACACTAGGGGGGCTGATCCGACCCCCCCACCGGCACTTGCTTCGGCTTCTTGTTGACGTCTGTGGGAAAATAAAATATTATTAAATTTTTATTTTGGATAGGCACAATACATGCCCTTATAAAATTATAGACAATTTAGTTCCAAAAAATAGGTCATATGGAGAAGAGCCGGCCAGAAACCTAATGGATACTTGTTTAAAATAATTTCAAGTTCAATCGGGTATTGTTACAGAGTAGAGTAAGGTCTTTATTCATAAAAACTTGATATTCTAGATTAATACTGCAATGAATATAATTTTTGAATTGTTGTATTGAAGTACCAGTATTGAAACGGGTGAATAGTTGAAACAAACGCGTGTTTTTTTTTCGAAATTATATTCTCTATTCATCTAATTTAGAAAAAAATACTATTCATGTCACTACGATCAAAAATGTCATTGAAGTCAGAGTTTAGATATAACATAAAAATAAATCATAACTCGAAAACTACACAAAATCGCGGAACATACATGGGGGTGATTTGGGTATATCTAAGGATGCTCTACCTCTGGATTTCTGCTTGACACTACATTTTGGGACAGTTTGTATAAAAGGCCGACTGTAAATGTGATTTGGTGGCTGTATTTCACCACAGAGTAGGACCCCTCTCTCATTCTCACCTGAGTCTAGCGATCTCCCTCATGATTTCCCTGTTCTTGGCCTCCAGTTGTGAGATTAATTCACGTTGTTGTCTCGCCGCGTCCACTTCTGAACCCTCAGATGATGAACGACCCTACAATTAAAACAATTTATAACTTTGCCGCCCCATCTTGCTTGAATTACCATGGATCTTCTTAGGGGTGTGTGAACTAATCTCCCTTTGTATGGTCAGGGCCGACCGTCTGAGGGGGCACGGGTCCCAAGACCCTCTGGCCCCCCTTGAATCTGCCTTTGAGGCCATGAGTATAAGTAAACAACTAATAACTTAGTCGCCCCATTAGTCTTGAGGTGATTACCATAGATCTTAGTGATCTGTGTGAACAAATCCCTTTTGTATGGTCGGTGCCAGACGTCTGGTGGGGCACGGCCCGCCAAGACCCCCTGGCACCCCTTGAATCCACCCTTGAGACCATGAATATAAATAAATTTAAATCTTACCAGTTCTGGAGTAAGAGACGCTGATCGGCCGGCTCGTGGCTGCAAATATATCAAACATTACGTTTCGCGAGCACTTGAAAATGAAACAGTTAATTTAAAATATTACTACTGTTAATATACATACCATAGTTCTGTTCTCATGCGCCAACCTTGCAGCGTATCGCGCTATAAGACGATGCTCATCGTCCACTCCTCGCGACAAATGTTCTGCTATACCTGACGAAACAAGTATTTGTTATTTACTACATGTTTTAAATGTTTTTTTTTTATCGGTTGGCATACAAGCCGACGGCCCTACTCCCGACGACTACTAAAATTATGTGGTCGGCTATACAAGGTTAGTTTTAGTATATGCGAAACCTGAAACTAGTTTGTTCAGAATCACTAGGAGAATCGATTGACATATTTTTTACACCACATTTTTTTTCGTTTTTTTTTTTTTCATAAATTTCAATTTTGTTTCAGTAGGTTTCTAACCATAACAATTGACGGGAATAGACACCTTAAGGCTTGAAATGGTCCGCTCGGTCAGTTTCCGTGTATTAGACAACTCCTGCATAGCACATCTCAGGCATTTCACACTTTTTTAGCGAACTTAACGCGACATAAACTAAGGTGTAACTTGGAGATTTACTAAAAAAAAACACATATTCAGGCAGTTCTGATGAAAATCTTGTTGGGGTGTCTCGGTTTCGCATAAAGTAAAAATAACGTTGTATACATAACTTTATCGTGACCATTTAAAATCTGTAGGCCGACAGAAAACAGTTCAATCATGCATTCTTGATATAACAATGACACGAACTTTCAATGGGGCTTGACAAATAACCAAGTTACTCTTTTGACTAGATACGTACTGCGATGCGTGGAGCGAGATGACCTTGAATCCAGAGAGCCAGTGTTGACGTATCCACCCACGTACTCCGGGAAGCCGTTGTGAGCCGGCACTGGCGACGGCGGCCTGATGATAATAAGTTGGAAATGTTATAATTATACCATCAAAATGTACGTAGATACATCAAAAGAAGTGAAGTTGTCTCAGACTGCCTCATTGGTCTACTGGTAGCAAGCGCGACTGCTGATCGTTAGGTCCTGGGTTCAATCGCCAAGTCAGGCAAAGTGTTACTGAGTTTTTCCGTGTGGAATTTCTCAGTAACAGACTAGAGTCTAGATTTGTGCTCGGTTTATGGCAATAGGCTCGCACCTTATTACACGGGACATCAACATAACGACGAAAAGAGGGTGTCTATACACTTCTGCTTTAGCCTTCGGGGAATGCAGGGGTGATGTTATGATTATTATGTGATACGTACACAATATGACTAAGGTTCAAAGTTCGTTCAGGCTGGTCGGGGTAACGCGGCAGCTGCGCACGCGCACGTTCGGGCACGCAGCGGAACGACTTGCGTAACGTCGCGCCGATCTGCTTCGACGGTGATTTCTTTATAAACAAACATAAAATATGTAATTAGTTAACTGAAAAATTAGTATCGTCGTCTGCAACAATACAGGCTATTTCATAATAGATAGGTACCTATAAAAGCCTCTAAGCGTCTGTCGTAACATAAAAATTTAGTTTAAGAAGATCACGTAAGTCATATGCGTTTTTGATAAAAGCGACAGTTAATTAGTCTAGAAGTAGAAAATAAATACAAAGAAATATTTTTACAAAAATCTAATATTTTGCTTCTGAAGTTTAAAAGAAGGGGATAATTTCCGTTGGTTCCGTTGGACAGAAGGGTTTTCGGAAGCAGAGCCATTTTATTGAAATCATTGTTTTTTTTTGCCTATCTCTGGCCTTGGATATTAACACTGGTTTTCTCGACGACGATCTGCCACGTGTCAGTCATCAGGTCTTCTTTGGTTCGTAGTAAGTTGCACTTCGTAAAAAGGTTTTCTTGGAGAACCTGGTCAAACCTACCCCCCGATTCAGAACCTTTTCGATAAGCAGTTGTCGACCAATTCTGTTTGGTATCTCGTTCCGTCTACGATTCTTGTGATGAGAGAAAAAGAGATAGCTTATCGAATCGTTTGACAAATGACTAATAGAATCGTTCTTAATTAGAGGGCTGGGATCTTAACACTGGTTTTCCCGACGATGATCTGCCAAGTGGTAGGCACCAAATCTTCTTTGGTCCGTGGCAAGTTGCACTTCGTCATAATGGTTTTCCTGTGATGTCATGTACTAAAGGACACTCTCCGGATCAAGACCAATCCCAAGACACCTCATTTGTTGAAATCGGTTCAGTAGTTTAAGGCTGTGTGAGGACACAAACTTACATACATAGCCAATGAGATTTAACCCTTCCTCCCCGCCGTAGTCGGATAAAAAGGCTTTCGCTTGGAGGACCTTTTTTTTTTTTTTTTTTTTTATCGTGGGAAAATCCTCATGGATACCCTTCGCCTGGGGAAGGCGAAGGGTTATGCCGGACTCTTACCGGCTAAAAACCCACGGTGTTCCTACTCCTGACCCTTGGCCGGGGTCACGGGATTCGTAGCTGCATGCACCGCAACCCCGGCAGGCCTCGGTCCGCCAGCCCCTGGCGGACCTCTCCTTCTGTGGGGCCTTGCCCCACGTCCTCCTGAGAGGCGCGCACGGAACACATGCGCGCCGCCTTCTCGGGCCTGTTACTGGTCGGGCGACGGGTCCCCTAACCCGTCGCCCGCAGGCCATTCGCTTGGAGGACCTAGTAAAACCTGTTCTTTAACTATAATACTCACGTAAGCAGCATACTCCTTGACCTCGTGGTCGTTGGTATGTGTGGCGGAGACCCGTCCTCGCCAGAAGCAGTCCTGACACATGGTGTAGTTTGCACAGCGGGTACATCTGTATCTGAAGCCGGTTAGGGAGGCTCGGCGGCAAGCGCTGCAGGCTAGAGGATGTACCACTAAGGAAAAACAATGTTATTAGAAAAGCAGTCGTGATTTCGATAAGGCAGAATCAAAAATTGCTGAAAAATATAAAAAAATAAACAGCTTTCAATGTCCGTAACAACTATAATAGCTTAATTTTAAAAATTATTTATTTATACTATTGATGACAGATGATATGACTAGAACCTAGAAAGAAGGTGACTACTGAGATGACGGCTAAAGGTACAAGTCCGAGACGGGCTGCAAACTGCAACCGCAGACCGCAAGTCGCCATCGAAATAGCGCCTTTAAGGTGTGCACATTAAAGGTGCTATTCCGACAGCGACTGCAAAACTGCAACCGCAGACCGCAGCCGCAGATCGCACCGCAAGCGATACTACTTTTGCAGTTTGCGGTCTGCAGCCCGTCTCGGACTTGTACATTTATAGAGATGTATGGAAGAAAAACACATGCTGCGCCGACCTCAAATAAGTTGGAATAAGGGAAGGAGGATGATGACTATCGCACAAAATGGGTATAGAGGCGGACTGGTGCCTTAGGTGTTTCCTACCAGTCGACCTTAGGCTCAATTTACACCGCCGCGGAATGGAAGCGATGAAATTGTAAATACGAGCCAAAAAAGGCTCGCGCGTCCTCCGGGGAATCCTCGCTACCTTTTTTGGCTAGTATTTAGTTTGTACTTTATACAATTGACATCAAGTTCATTATGCTATGTACAATTTTATCGCTTCCACACCATTCCGCGGCGGTGTAAATTGAGCCTTAGGGTGATGCAGAGAAAACACGGTAGGTGCACAGAGTTATGTGATGCGATATGATATTAAAAATAAACACAAAGATAACTAAAACGTTTTTGGCAATAATATTTAAAATTCTTGACATAAGTTGAATCATGCAAACTCATTTATCTACAAAAAGTTTTAATGAATGTGGTTTGTTGGTTTATAAGAAATTTCTAACAATACACATACATACATTACTCCCAAGCGAACATCATTACAATGTTTGATGACAAACTCAGTCATGCATACATTGCAGCTTGCATAATGATCAATGATGAGAATGACAAGTAGTTTCTACGTAGTAGCAAAATGTGTAGAATGACAAGTAGATTAATAAACATAATTATCACAACATACCATTTTCGACGCTAGCGAGACGATGCAGTAGTGGCAACCACACAAGGCATGGCGGTCCTGGGTCCGACATAAGCGTGTCCAGAAAGTCGTTTACGGTGATTTTCCCGTTCTGTACAAAAAAACTCTTATTATAACTCTTTGGCCTCATTTACGGAGACGTGGGGCGTCGCGTGCGGCGTGGCGTCTCGCGGCGCGTCTTACGATTTTTCTGTTAACGGAGCGGCGGCGCGTGCAGCGGCCCGCATCATCACACGCGCAAACACAAACATATGGCAATGTACGATGTTGTTTATGAAAATGCGGCGCGTGCGACGCCGCGGGCCCCGCCGCGGTGACGCTACGTTTTACAGTGGACGGAGAATTGCAGGAATAGCTGGTCGCAACGCTGCGTGCGCCGCCGCGATAAACGTCGCGTGCGACGCGGCGATGCCATCCGCGGGCTCCGCTTGCATTTCAAGCAAACGCGTGTAAAATCGCTTCTCCGTAAACGCTCTCATACAACGCCATATGTTTGAATTCAGTGCGGGCCGCGCCGCACAACGCGACGCGCGACGCCTCGCGTCTTCGTAAATGAGGTCTTTGGTTAATTGTCAACAGAGGCAATTATATGATTTGCAAGGTTAAGCTGCGGTTGCCGCGTTCATTCTGTGGATGGGTGACCAGTCGTTCAACATCGAAACCCCTCCATGCCTTGGAGAGTACGTTAAACCGTCGGTCCCGGGTGTCAAATACCTATCACAATCGTTAAAGTCTGGCAACCGGTCTAACCTTAGGATATCGGCATTACCCAGTGACTGGGTTGCGGAGGTCTGATGGCAGTCGCTCTGTGTAAAATACTGGTATTCAGCCGCATCTGGTTAGACTGGAAGCTGGCCCTAACATAGTTGGGAAAAGGCTAGGCTGAAGAAAAAAGTAGATAACTCTGTAGGAACAGTCAATGCGAGCAATTTGCCACTGCAAATGTGTGATGAAACTGGACAGACTTAACGTACTACATTAACAATCGCAACACGCCAGCCTGAATGTTATGTCCCAAGACACAGTATGGCAACTCGGGACGTAGCACGCAGTACCGTAACTAGGGCGGTGCCAGCGGCGCAAACCTTGAAGCTGAGGCTACACTTAGTAGCGACGCGAACACAAGCAATTGAAACAAAATGTATTAATATTCACGTGTGTGAATACACTTAACCAAAAAATAAGGGGGCGAAGAAATCTTGTTGATTCCTCCAACCAGAGCATTTAACCCTTGATAGGGCACTGGCAATCGCCACCAATTTTTTAGGGAGATGATGCGAAATCCTCCGTTTTATATTTTAATTTTTAAACCATATTTTAAAACCAATTAGTATTTTCTTTAATAAAAAAAAAACACTTAATTTTATTTCTCCTTTTGTAATATATTGCCAAATTGTTTGTTATTTACTTTCCTAAAATCATATGCCCTATAAAAAAGGCGTAGTAATAGAAACACGCACCGGGCGCACTAAAGGCTAGTTACTGGTTAAGTTTTTTTCTTTCAACTACGTAGTAATGTTATCATTAATGATAACACACATTGTTACCACAAAGGACGTATTTTTTGCTTAGAACCAAAACAGTGCAGAAATGTGCTCATTATTGCACTGTTTTATATTAATGCACTGTTTTTTATTTTTTATTTAGATGTAAATTTACCACAGAGGTTTAATGTCTCCCATTAAGTTCAATATAAAATGTATGCATTAGATCAAAAAGATACAGGCTGAAAATAAAAATCAGCTAAATAAAAACGACTTGGTGAAAAAAAAAAACAAATGGCGCGCATTTTGTACCATTGTAAAACTTTGATACTTCATATTTAGCAAGAAAAGTTTTAAAAAATGTTATATGGACATTGTATCACGGTAGGTAGATTGGTAGTTGAAAGAAAAGTAGATTACGCACCTTGCTTAAGTGAGTAATTAATGCACTCCTGTTAATTTAGTGCGAGGGCACTAAATTAACAGGAGTGCATTAATTACTCACGAGTGTTATGTTGGTGCCCGAGCGCATGCGAGGGCATGCGCTCGGGCACCAACATAACACTCGTGCATTAATAACTCACTTTGCGCTCGGTGCAACAATTTACTATTTTCCTACTCCTACCTACTTCCTTCCTAATCCTATTCGCACGCTGTAAGGGTCAGGTAAGTACAGGGTCTAAGATGGAGCACACGAATTCAAGTAACAGATATATACAGGGATTTTCCTAAATCCCTCTGGCTTGCACATACACACGACGGGACACAGGAAACTGCTTTGCGCAAAACGTGCAGGATGTAAGATGGCGCAAGGCGAAGATGTAACCGCATAGCAATAAGAAAATAGAATAGGTATTTAACTGTAAATAACGTACAATCTTCTAGATTGCAGCCTAGCCGTTGCCTCCGAGGAGGTGCGCTTGAGTAGGGCCGCCGCGGCTCTGACGATGGAGACCGTAACCTCTTTAAGGGCCTTCTGGCATGTGCCATTCAGGCCCTTCAAGATCTTGGAGATCCTTTTGATGGCCGCCACGGCATCCTGAAGCTTGGCATCCAGCTCCTTGGCGGCCATATTCTCCAACTATAACTCCTCAGCCGCAAAGGACACCGACAGCCGAGTGACTTCAATTTTAATGAAATCTTACCTGATTAAATATAGTGAGGGCTAGTGAGTCTGTGTAGTTGAACGACGGGGACTCGTACACCGCTGCTGGCAACGCGAGCACCTCTCGTAAATAGTCTGACAGTCTCTTCATTAGTAGGTGACCGTTGCCGTCCGATAGCTGGGAGAATATGTCTGGTGGAAGAGAGATAAATTATACACACTGTTAATAGGCACAGGGTAACATATTACTGCAGAAAATAATAGAAAATAGAAAGGAAAGTTAAGAAAAATCTAGTAAGGTAATATCTGTGTCCCTAGTTAAAAGCGGTATTAGTCCTTCTAAAGGGTATAAGGAATTATACCCTTTTTCACTAGGGGCAAAGGGTATAAGTCCTTATAAAGGGTATAAGAAATTATACCCTTTTTTACGAGGGGCAAAGTAAACGCCATACTCCGACGCCACTTGGGCCACACCCAGTGGCGTGCACTCCATACATGCAAATAAGCTCTGCATACCCTGCAGTTCCATACATCTCTAAGTGATAAATAACTATAATTAAAAGAAATCATGGTAATTTAGTTTTCACGCCATCTATTGCTTTTTTTGGAACTAACTCGGAGCGGGGAATACCCGCCGCATGCCGCCGCGACCGCGCATTGCAGCGCCTCCCGTGAGCATAAGCTGTACTACGCCTGGCTTATTCTTCATACAACGCATCTCGTGTAGTACACAGCAAAAGAGTGACTGTGTGCGTGAAAATGTGTGCGTGTGTTGGAGTTTTGGAGGCATAGCTTACATTGCAAACCGTCCAAATTGAGAACCCGTAAATGCACCTTTTAATTGTTGATTGCAGAGAGTCAACTTATTTTAGTCGGATTAACCAAATGATTCATTCGTTCGTATTAATTAGTTCATAACGTAATAAATTGCAAAGTTTTTTCGCCTTATTGTTTTTTTTGGCGCAAGTGATTGACTGTCGAGTAATTATTTAGTAAGTTTATTGTAAAAATGGAAAATTATACCTGTGAGACCTGTGCTGGCGAAATGTGTTTAAATAAATTAAAATCGGCCGCGTTTTCACGTTATCTTTTGAGGAAACAGTTAAATTGATTGCAAAGGGAAGGCGTGTACCCGGGTTGGATTTAACTCAAAGAAAAGGTAATAAATACTACTCGTTATTTTCATAAAATGTTTTATGCTGACTATTACTGGCTAATTCGTTGTGTACACACAAATACATTGGATTGTTTCCCTTGCATTTTGTTTATAAATCAAGTTAAAAATAATGTTTGGACCTAGCGGATACTCAGATTTAAATAATTTTCACAAAGCGGCTGCTAAGCATGATTCTTCAGAAAAACATCTAGAATCCTGCTTAAAAGTTCCAAACTTTTGATAAAGGTAGAATAGAGACTAGTTTGAATAGCCAGTTAAAGTTAGATATTGAAGGGCACAACGCGAAAGACGACAGAAATAGAAACATCTTCAAACGGTTGATTGATGTAGTTTGTTTTCTAGGTAAATCTGAATTAGCATTCCGTGGTCATGACGAACCCAGCTTTTTTTTTGTGCATACCCTGTCTGAAATCTCTGTGCACGCCACTGGCCACACCCGTCCAATCTCCTTTATTATGTTTAACTAGTTATTAAACATAGCTTTTGCTCGCGGCTTCGCTCCCGTTAATTTACGGATCCCTAATTTTTTGATCCCAAAATATAGCCTATAGCACTCAGGGATAACGTAGCTTCCTATTGGTGAAAGAATTTTTGAAATCGGATGAGTAATTTCGGAGATTACCTCCTACATACAAACAAACAAACAAATTCTACCTCTTTATAATATTAGTATAGATAAAGAACCTATAGCATTGAGATATCCTGTGATGATAGAAGTGTTTGTTTCTAAATAAATACATATTTTGATTTTGTGTGACAATTGAATATGCAAAGCTGACCATAGAAGTCAATAAACATGTCAACCCAATGAGTAATGTTTACTATATTTTCATTGAATAATAATGTGTTCTATCTAATAAATGATCTAAGAAGTTAAGAGCAAATTCATGACGCATAACTTAGTCACCCATGAATCATTGTTTAAACTGACCTTAAGAGCGATTACGCACTGCATCCGATCCGAATCCGTGAAAATACGGATATAAAAGACTCGGACCGAATTCGGATATTGCTTATGCATTATTCCGATCCCTGATTCAAATTCAAACAATTCAGGGGCCATCTTTGGCATATCCGTTTGGCGTCCGATTTGAATCCGAGGTAATGCGAAAGCTTTCATACAAACAGTACTACGGCTACTTCGGTCCGTCAATTGTTCTTCCGAATTAGAAACTCACGGATGACGGATAGAAATCGGATGACGGATGCCGGATGTAGTGCGTAAACTACCATACAAATATTTCTATGGCTACTTCGGTCCGTCAATTGTTCTTCCGAATTAGAAACTCACGGATGACGGATAGAAATCGGATGACGGATGCCGGATGTAGTGCGTAAACTACCATACAAATAGTTCTATGGCTATTTCGGAACGTATTTTCACGGATTCGGATCGGATGCAGTGCGTAACCACTGTAAGTGTTTAGAAATATACTCACATCTTAGTTTGTCCATCAACTTGCCGGCACACATAGTGGCTAGTGCCACTTTGATTGAAAACACTCTGATTTTACCCACATTCTCACTGAAACAAAATAAACATTTATTGGTACTAATTCTCTTGTTCATCAACTTAACTAAAATTAGAGAATTGCTATCTATCAAGCACAGTTCCGTGTGGTGCCGGAAGTAAAGAATAGCACTACCCCATCTCTTCCTATGTCCAGCAATGGACGTCTTCAGTAGACGCCGCGGAAGCGGTTCAGACTACGCTAGATATAGCTTGTATCAAATATTGTATAGCACAGCAATATCGCTCAGCATATATTCTATATGGACACGTTCATACAACGCTATGCTATAAGATAAACTTGAGCGATTCTCAGAGCTATATCATACGATTCTCAGGGCCCCGCCCCGCCTCACTTCTACCCCGTCCGTCGGCTGTCGATATAGCGTACCTATAGTGTGAACGTCATGCTATATGTCTAGTTATATAACGTAATATGCTTGACAATATAGCGAAATAGTATAGCATAGTCTGAACTGCCCTTTACTAACAGAGAGCGCGAGAAAGGACGGTAGGTAATAGATACGAACTAAGTTAGAGATGTCAAAATAGATTGCGCCTCGAACTTCACCGTGTTTTTAGTCGACACGTTCTGACGTTCCGTCTAAATTTGTATGGATATTTTTAGTTCAACTAAAAACCGCTCTTATTTACCTACGTCCGTCTCTTTCTTATTTTATCAGAGTGAAAAAGATGGCAATAGCCTAAATTAAGTTTAGTTTGTCCAAAACAGAATCGGCACCAATAGCTGATTTTATATACTAAATATTTATTATCTTTATTAGCCTTAACACTACCAGTAAG
This sequence comes from Amphipyra tragopoginis, assembly GCA_905220435.1. Classification (NCBI taxonomy): domain Eukaryota; kingdom Metazoa; phylum Arthropoda; class Insecta; order Lepidoptera; family Noctuidae; genus Amphipyra; species Amphipyra tragopoginis. The sequence continues at coordinate 14,028,154 of HG992011.1, forward strand.
ATTTAAAATACAGCTAAGGTAAGTACTTAATTATAGTATTCTGAAGTGTACTTATTCTTTATTGTACACAAGAAAATTACAATAAAAATTACAATTTAGTGAAGTGATGTCCAAAGGCGAGCCTAGCTCAAAAATGAGTTTTCTACCAGCAAACCTTTGAGTGATAGAGATTGATAGTTGTTGTGACTGAAGTGTACTTAATTATAGTACTGTGTACTGTACTTCATTGTAGTACTCTGTATGGTACTTAAAATAACATTTGAGTACATGCATTATAACAGGTAAACATCATAGAATATTCTTTATACTTATTATAATGTAATTATGATGTTGATGTTAATTGACATTTACTATCAAATAACACATCCACTCAAGGCAAGAAAATTTACAATGTAATGTTAATACATGAACTATAAGTAGTACATTCATTATAATATTATATTTTTCTCTGTAGCAGCGCAGTTCAGTATAGTGTCTTATGAACATGGCAATATGGTCACTTTTATTTACATAGGACTGAATATGCCATCATCAGCATAAGTTGGGTGTATCAAATGCCGAATCATTCACGATGATGTGAATGATTCAGCTTCATCATTGTAATAATAACAACCTGTAAAAATCGACTGCTGCCAGGGCCGGATTAACCCTATCAGGGCCCATAGGCAATGCAATTCTCGGGGACCTTACCCTTTTCTTACTTTTTAAAATACATTTTTTCTATTACAAAAGTCGAGTAGATCAGATCGACTCCTTTGGTATCCTGTTAACTCAATCTCTAAAAGTCAAAGTCTAACTCATCAGCCGACCGCGCGCCGGCTGCGTTCCGAATTAACGCTTACCTTACCTACATCGTCAAATACAGCTATTTTTAGTTCTACTATGTATGAAGTATTTCATCAACTGACAAGATGCGTCGAAAAAAAGGAATAATATTGAGGAAGTAAGAAAATACTTAAATTTTCAAAAAAAAGAAATGTTCCATGAAACATTTTTTTTCTTGGCCTAATCCGCCTTATGGATAATCCGGCCGTGACTGTTGCACACAGACCTCCTAATGAACCAACTTCTTCTTCTTCTAACTATGCTGTTGGTTGGTATCAGTAATAATTAATGAATACAGTATCTTATAGAACCTTAAACTCACCCAGTACTATACGCAGAGAGCAACCAATTCAACAACAAAGCTGAACATGCTTCAACGGACACCTGATGAGCAGGTGGCAGTCTTTTGTTTAAGTTGTGGTACAGCGAAGATACCAGCGTTTCCAGTCTTGTAACATTCACACAAGCGGTTGGTTCTAGAGTGTTCAGTGCGTTCTCACGGAATGCCTCTATTACGTTCCATATGTCTATTACGTGTACTGAAAGAAAATGGATTTATTCAGAAAATGTTTTTATGATATAAGATGTTTTTATCTTTCTGTATACTTTTTAGATACACTATAAAAACGGAATACAGAAATTAATGAAAGTTTGAGAAGGGTAGAAGTCACTATACTATATTCATCGAAAGATGAGTCCTAATTTTGAAAATTCTAGCCATAAGGAGACTGCTATCTTAAAAATGTTAACAGTATCATCAAAAACCGTGAAAAAGCTTAGTTTTTTTTAAATATTTGATATTCTTTGTACGGTAACATTTTGTAGACAAACATTAGGACTCACCCAATGTTGAAAAGGGTGTAGTAGAATGTTTTTAGGTTTTTGCCGTACGAAACTGTTAGAAAACTCAACTCTAAAAACACAAAACTATCAAAATGTTAGAAAGCTTATTTTATTTCCAATACATAAAAATGAATCCCTATTTCCCTTGGTCACGGCATCACCCGTGAGTGGCTGGACGGATATCGCTAATTTTTTTTTTGTTGAGTTCGTATTTGTCAGGAGAAGGTTCATATGAACGAAAATTTTGATATTTAAAAAAAAAACGAAATTATCTCAGTATGTCCATATTCTTCATTTGTTTACGGCATGGTTTTAACTTTTTGATACTATTTTGATTTTGTTTCTGAAGGTAGGTAGTAGGTAAGTAGTAGGTAGGTAGTAAGTAGGAAAAAGTGCATTGCAACGCATGCCGGGTACAGCTAGTTTCCAATAAATGTGAATCATTTAATATGAAGAGTTCCAAATCAAATTTTACATTAAGGTTCTGTATCAAAATTCTTGAAGAGTACATTGAGTTGTTATTCAACCCAAATTATAAATATTCAGTCTACACATATTGAGCACACCAATGATCATGTGTCATCGTATTGGTAGCAATAAAAGCTAATTTAAACCAATAAAAAAACAATAAACTGTTAATTTGTATCTACATTATTGCTTATCAACCAGCATGTGAGAAAATGTTTATGATCTGACATAACTGCTGTCTGATTTCCAAAAGGCCATTAAGTGAGTAAAGGTACAAGTCCGAGATGGGCTGCAGACCGCAAACTGCAAAAGTAGTATCGCTTGCGGTGCGATCTACGGCTGCGGTTGCAGTTTTGCAGTGCTGTTGGAATAGCACCTTTAAAGTGCACACCTTAAAGGCGCTATTCCGATGGCGACTTGCGTGTAGTCTGCAGTTTGCAGCCCATCTTGGACTTGTACCTTAAATCTAATTTTTAGTTAGGAGCAAAAATGTGGAAAATGTTGTCTCTAAATTCTAAACATCTGTGTGTCACACATGTTTTTGTTATACCAAGATAATAGGCTATGTTAAGCTCATTGTATGTATATTTTTCAAAGAGTTACAGGACTAAAATTGTTTTTAAAATTAAAGTTTTTGATTTTTAGTTATGCTTTTCTGTACTGAAATGTTACCATCTCCAATATAGTATGGTGTGGTATGATACGGTAATGTCTTTGTAAAAGTCTCTGGATCTCATATCTGACAAATGATAAAAAATACAGACCAGACTAGTTGCTATAGAAAAAGTTGCACTTTTCCACAGTAAATAAAACTCAAATTTGCCAAAATGTCACTTAATTGTCTTTTAGAAATTGGACAGCATATAAATTATTATACTTACAACTTATTAAAGAATATTTTTCGGATTTTTTGTGAATAGAATGAAGTAATTAAACTGTACATTACTCACAGTTACACTTCTTCTGTACATAGCGGAGCTTGCAAGCAGTTCTGTAGGAGGCAAATCTGATCAGGTCAAAGTTCTGCTCTCTCATCTCCTGCAGCAGCTGAGACCGCGGGTCTGCAGAGGCGCTCCCCATGCTGGGGCCCACTACGCCCCGTACATCCCCAACACTGGGCACTCCGCCCACATTCTCGCGTTCTAGCGACATTTCCACTGCTGGACACAATATCTATGATAATTAACACGAAAAACTGATTCCAGCGGTGGGTATTTGATAACCGATACTAATTGACAACACAAAGATAAGATCGAAAGTGATTTGAGCGACATAAAAAATTTAAACAAGGCCTAGAACCGCAGTTTTGTAATATCAGTCGATATCACCCAATTATTACGAAATTGACGATGATAAAAACCTCTTACCTGAACCGAACGATTAGCTCATAATTTTGTTGACATAACGATAATGTATTCACGGCAAACTCAAGATTATTTCCGTAGTTATATCGATTCAAAGATATTATTAGTGACAACTTGATATTTACTTGATGATTTAATTATGAACTGTTACGATAATCACAGGTTCGGCGCACGTTTTCACTTCATTTATGTTTAAAGATTATTTCATTGTCATTTATTATGTACAATATATTTTAAAAGACATTTCTTACGCCAATAAATTACGGAATATCGAAATCAACATGACAAGCCTGCCATTAAAAATACGTTCCTGATGTCCTGACATTTTTACTACTATCAAATTAATTTGTACAAAACTAAGTACGCAGACTGCTTGTTAACTTGATGTAATCAAATAAAATAATATTTTTTCCTCTATTTGTTTATCATCTAGATTGTCTGGCCCTTGTTGAAAATAATGTTAGATTATATTTAGTATTTTTCTTTTGCTTGTCTGCGTGGAATGGAACATACAAATATGATTCATAGACAATATTGTGGTTTTTTATGGGCCTGAATCAGCATCGAAAGCACAGAATCGAAAGCGTATTGTCCAAACACTCCCAACAAGTTCCAATCCCGAGTCCCACTCTCAGTTCTAGCTCCCACACACACTTGGCTTACTGCTTATATCCAAATTAATATCAATCTCATGTATTTGTGATATCCAGTAGGCAATGACGAAGACTTGGTATGCTATCAGCCAATATTTCATTTCCAAACTGCCAATCAAATCTTTTGTTGCACATTTACTTATTGCATTGCTCGCAAGTGCTCGCTTAGTTCGTAAAACTTGCTGAAAACGTCAACTTCCTGTGGGTGTTCTCACAATTTGACACTCCGTTGTATTGCAGAACCTACGAATTTGTAAATAACGAAAAGGCTATAGTTATCTTTTTGTGGCGTATTTCCCTTTCCGTGTTCAACTGGTGACACCGGTCGGTCTCGCGAAATCCGCACGCTTTTGTATTACTACAGAATTCTACTAGCCCGCGTTCAATTCGCGTCAACTGGGCACGCCTTTGTAATTATGTGGCGTTAGCGGAGGTTTTACAAAATAGTGCGCAGTTGAACTGAACACTTTTTTAACTTGATTGTTGACTGTATAAGTCTTAAAAAGCGTGTTGAATCAGCGACGGTATTAGTTGAGGTACTGCTTTCATTGCTGATACTTAATTTCCAACTGACTAATTTGAAGAGCGAGCGAAGCGAACTCGGGAATTTGGGGCACCCCGACACGGATAGGTTAGGTTCGAAGGGGATGACGGGGGCTAAACTGAGCGAGCGAAGCGAGCAAACGAAGCACCCGTTATCCCCTTCATGTTAGGTTACTTTATACCCTGCAGACAGAAATAGGAGCCCAGCCCCGTCGACTCTTTCATTTCAAAATCTTTGGTAATTTCACTGGAAATCCTTTTAAACTCTTCCGTTATGTCCACCCACGGGCGCCCGGCGCCCCCGCGGCGGCTCCCGCCTGTTTCTGCCGGCACGATTTATTCCTAACATTTACGAACGCGCTAAATCCGCACGGATTTGTTTTGAACAGACCAATTAAAAAACCGTGTTCAATTCAATTGCACACGGTTTTGTAAAACCTCGTTTAACGTTGCTTGATCGCAAAAACGTGCTCAGTTGACGCGAGCTGAGCATGGGTTGGTTGAATTGTGTAGTAATACAAAGGCGTGCGGATTTCGCGAGACAGGTGTCACCAGTTGGACACGGAAAGGGAAATACGTTGTTTTCGTGCGGGTATGTGAGACAGATTCCCCCTTAATACAAAACATGGTTTAAGAAAAACCTATTTAAAATAGCCCCGTCTCTTTTGTTATTAACATTAAATTTTAAATCTGGGTTTATCTTAATTTTAGTTTAAACCATCTTTTGCATTATAGGGATATAGTTTATCGAGCTCAAGATAACTATTACTGTATTAAGGGAACGGAAGTCATTAAGTATGTCAACTTGTGCAGTAAAACTTGCTCGTGGATTTAGTTTTAGCGTTCCATAATTCAAACCACGAGTCACCTTCACAACTGTTCACAAGTAAGCGCAATTTTACAATCACAACCGCAGAACAATATTAACCAAGCCAAGGCACCTTAAGGAAACGGATCACAACACTCACAAAGTCACAACATCACATAGCCAACTAAACTTAAAAGACTATGTTCTCCATCCATTTAAATTAAATCGAGAAATGAATTAAAAATTTAAAACGTCAGTCGTAAATGTTATGGCGCTATTTTTTGTTGATTTAATTTACATTACTCAATAATTACGAAAGACTACAAATTAAACTGGGAAAATCACGTATTGTAGTTTAAATAAATTAGCTGAATTTTCTAATAATAATAGTAAAAAATTTCCATTCATTAAATTGCTGAGGCAGCCCCCAGCAGATTGTGGCCGTCCAACTCAACTGTTCAATCGAGTTTAGTGTTTAGTATTAGAGAAAAAGGATTCAAATTTGAATATTATTTCCAACTACATAACAACATAACCATTATAATCTTTTTTTTTAAAATTAAAATGATATTTAAATTGTAACTTGCCATAGTTATTTTTATTTTATTGAATCGAATAAAACCGGCAAGTACATAACGTACTCTTGATTTCAGTCGACAATAGAATTTAATAAATATTATACAGCGACTATGGATAGGCTTCAACTACGTAATGAAATGCGCGGTGTAGTTAAGGAAATTCTAAACTTCATTATAGAAGAAATTGAGGAAGAAATCGAAGCTGAAGCTACAAGACTGAAACGTAAACGCAAATGGGTTAATGACCCAAATAAACTTGAAACAAGTTACCTTCTCACAGAAATAAATGTAAAAGGTCCGAGTGAACATTTTAGTGCATTACGAATGACCGAAGAATCATTTAACTGGTTACTAGAGAAGGTTGAACCGTTTATTCAAAAGAATGATACGGTAATGAGAATGGCATTACCAGCAATACTGAAACTTGAAATTGTGCTGCATTTATTGGCAACAGGAAGTAGCTTAAGAATTCTAGAGCTTCTATTTGGTGTGTCGAAGACGAGTATATGTTTGATGATTCCTAAAGTCTGTGATGCCATTTACAAAATACTACAGGATTATATACGGGTAAATAAAAACAAATACTTTAATAAAGCTTTGCATTTAATTTACATAGTACAGAAAAATAAAGAAATTGAATTAACAAGAGGTTTATTTATATTATAGTAAAGGTTAAGGGTCTTCCTATACTTATCGATGTGAAATTGAATGGCAAACAACGTTGGCTACACCCATATGCCTGTAGACAAAACTTTTTCTGACTGGCCCAAGCTGATTCTGCATCAATAAGTGTGGGGAGACCCTTATGATCCAATCAATCAATAATTCAAGGCTCACTGCTGGATATAGGCCTCTCCCAAGATCTACCATAAACCAGATTCTTCACCTTCCGACCCTGCTACAGCACCTTTTTCATGTAGTGCTGATTTCTTCATGGGGCTCCACACGATGCTTGCCAATCCCATTGAGCAGCCCACATTCAAGGACTCGCCTGTTCCAACTTTACACTGATTGTATGTGGTGAATTCGGAGCTGAATTGTACAATGAGGATGGAGAAGAAGGGGAATCCTGCAATCGTAATCCCGTTAAATAACTCTGTATATAATGTTGGGCTTGTAACGCCTTCTCCAGTGGAAGCATCTTCAATTGAGCTGCAACGCTTCTACCAAAAATATCAAACTCGTGCTCCTCTGGTGGTGGAGCATTATTTATTATGCTAACTTCTTTAACTTTTGATAATAATGATGACAACTCTTGAAGTCTTCTTTTCTTTAATGATCGCGGTTGCTCCGTTTCTGTGAATGTATTGTCTACTGCCTCTTCAACATTAAATTGAGAAGCCGTACTTCCATTGCAGTTGTCGTATTGAAAGCTGACAGTACTAACACTGTCATCTGCCGGGAATTGTGCTTGAGAATTGTCCTGAAATATAATATCAATATTAAATAATTTTGTTTAAGGTACCAAGCAATCACGAAGAGTGGGAAGCTATAGAAACTGGTTTTAGAGAGAAATGGAATTTTCCAGGATGCTGCGGTGCTATCGATGGGAAGCATGTTGTGATGAAGTCACTAAGTGATACCGGACACTATAAACATCAAAACAGGATTGCCTTATTGGCTTTGTGCGATGATGATTATTGTTTTAAATATATTGATGTTTGTTGTAACGAAAAAATATCTAGAAGAGGTTTTTATCAAGACAGTAATCTAAATAAGGCATTAGAAAATAATCTACTTCCACCAAACCATGTTATAGTTGGAGACAATGATTTTCCTTTAAAAAGTTTTTTGATGAAACCGTATGAAGGGAATAATTTGTCTGATAAAGAAAAAGTCTTTAACTACAGATTATCACGAGCTCGGCGCGTTATTGATAACTCATTTGGGATACTTGTAAGCCGTTTCAGAGTTTTCGAAAAACCTATTCCATTTACTCCGGACAAAATAGAGAAAATTGTAAAAGCCTGTTGTGCTTTACACAATTGGTTTAGAATGACAAAATGTGATATAGAAATAACTACATTAGATGTGGAAGACACTGTCACCGAAAATATTATACCAGGATCATGGAGAGATTTGCCAACGGAAGCGCTTGCTGAATTACCAAGAAAGTTACAAGACTGTTCATTGGAAGATGCATGTCAGATCCGAGATAAATATGCTGATTATTTTATAGGACAAGGAGCAGTCAACTGGCAATTGCAGATGATAAACAAAAAACCTGAGGTCTCAACATAATGTAATTTTAGTTTATAAGTTTCAACATTCAATTGTTATTAAAACACTTACCAAATTGTCTTCTGTTTTTCTTATTATTGAGTTAAGTATTGAGAACCATTTCAAATTTGGAACATATACATTATCAGAGTCTTTGATCTTCTTTAATTCTTGACAATACGTAGATCTAATATTTTTTATTTTGACAACTATTTCCTTTTCACCAAAATTAGGTATATTCATAGAATTTGCTATTTCCCTATAAGCTGCTATTCTGGCCGATTTATTTTTATATAATGGGTGTTTTGTGTTCCACAAACACTCGTGCGAAACATACTCGCTAACAAATTTAATTGTTTTATCTTCTGACCATTTGCTTCCCGCCATTTTACTAAACGTAAACACGAGATATTAAAATGACACCTAATGCACTGAACTAAATTCTCTTGTTTACACTTTTCGGGGCTTCGAGCTGCAAGCTCCAGCTCGAATTTGGTCGGAGAAGGGCATCAAGGCTAGAGAATTTAATCTTACATCGATTAGCTCGTCACTCTTTGCAACTAAATTGGTACTTCTATTAAGATTACTACTAATATGTATGTACTATAATGGTTTTTACTCTGATTAAACTGGTCTTTTCATTGTTTCACAAACTTCTCTAGTCTTAGTCACTAAATAAAGGTTTAATTATTACACGTTTTTAGTGGAGTGCAAGAGTGCGTGTCTATGGTTCCTATTATTTAGTGACTCGAACCGTGTAAACAACTTTTTTAGTAATTAGTCGAGTGGCTGTCTTATTTAGTCGAGTGAAAACTAGTTTAATCACTAAGCATTTAGCTTACATTAAAATACGTGTATTACTAGATTACTACTTAGAAAAACGTACAAAATCAATTTATGCGTAATTTTCTATCGATGTTTAGTTACTCAATGTTCCACGAATCCACGATAGGTACCGGGTAATATTTTTTTAACTAAAAAGTTTCATAACAGGGGACAAGGCAGTGTCCTCGCCAACGTAAAGGTTTTCTAAAATAATAAATACATGAAAGTATGACTTATCAATGTTAATTTCTTCTATTAGCTGTTGTAGCGAGATTCAGTTTATAGAGTTGCACGTGTAGAAATGTAGATGTCGCTACAAGGTTCCATACCTCTAAAGCTTCGTATTAGTGATTGTTTTGTCGTTACAACTAAAACTGTTGTAGATAGCCTAGCCTTTTTCCTTGAGCTTTTCTCAAATCGTGTTGGGATCGGCTGAATACCAGGAGATATTTTATCACTTCACCGTAAGACAGATTTCTAATCGTCCGACGATTCATTCTTCGAAGAACTAAAGTATTATTCTAAGGATTCATCATCCGTCATAGGGTAGGAATGACTGCCACCTGGAACTCCATAACCGAATGACGATCAAGGGATTTAAATTAAAGATTTTAAACTAGTAATCTTGTAGGTACGGTCAGCAACAAAAGTAGCTGAACATTTGAGTTTTTAAACTTTACATTACCTAATTAGATAACTAATTGATAGGAAACAAAAACTTTAAGACATACTTAGAGCTGTATCTAGCAGTTCTAGTTATCTATTAAAGTTTTTTTTTTAAACAATCAGTTTTCTAATTAATGCCAAGTTTAAAAACTCAAATGTTCAGCTACTTTTGTTGCTGACCGTACCTATGTCGTTTGTCAACTTACTTAATTAAATCCAACCAGGCAGCCCTTTTAATGAGAAGTTTATAACGTTTCGATAAGTCATTCGGTTTGTTATCTCTTTTTCTCTATCGTTACAAGAATTGTAGACGGAATGAATTTTCTGAGTTTAGACTCTCGAGTTTTGTAACTACTCTTTGCCAAATTACATCAAAATCTAATTTTGTTAGTTCTGGCAGTTCAGTCACAAAGAAGCAGTACCTCGTAGTGCATTAAAGGTACCTAAGTATGTAGTAGCAGTAGGTAGTACCTAAGGGAATTGATGATTTCTGTAAATTTATGGATAAGGATACCTACCTATCCTAAGATTGGATTAGATCCAGTTTTCGGTAGTAAAAAATAAACGTAGTTATCTAACACATTTATTTATAAATGAACACAGTTTACATTAACATTATCTGCTGCAGACAACTCAATACAATAATCAAACTAGTAGGTACAATAATAAAATTATTATTTACATCCATCACTATTAAAAATCTAGACATGAATTATGAACATCGCACAACACTACATTTTTACAATTTCTAATCATTTTTACTCGCCCGGAGCATTGCCTTCGATACACATTTATTTATTAACTATCTATATATTTCATAAATAAATTATATTTTTCAACAAAGGTAGATAAAACTTTTGTAGGACGCGATTTCGTAAAACACCTAATTTCGCAATAAAATTAATTCTAATTTACAAAACTTAGTTTAAATTTTATCAATTTAAGCGGCTAATAGGGAATGGAAGAAGAAATTATTTTGTAATTTGGCATAAGGACAGGCAGAAGATATTATTTTATCAATTTTGCTTAAATCCAGTATACTTGTCCATTAGGGTGGTCCACCTGTTTTTATTCACATAGACATGTGGAACTCTGATTACTTTTTAGCCGTGGACCTTCTTGTTGGACACTGGCAATGTCCCAGTTAGGACACGTGTAGTTGGCGATGTCTAGCGACATCGCACGACGTTGTCGAACATAGCTTAAATAGCACGAAATGTCGCGAAAAGATTTTTTTATTTGGTTAACACTGTTTTTTTTATATGTTTGATGTCTCGCTTTGCAGCCGAATAAACATACTTATTTCCTTTCTTTATGTAAGCCATACATGTTATAGTCTATCGGAAAGGTTAAAGGTGGATCCAGACATTGCGAGGCTTGCGCCGCGAACGGCGCACAACGCATGCGTATCCCTACTGACACACGCTGGCTCGCCTCGTACATGCCCAGCCTGTGCGCAGCACATCCCTCGCCACAAACATGAAGACAGACAAAAGAAGCATTTGCTTCGCACGCGATGGCTCGACCCGAACATACGTTGGTATATTTTTTCGACACGCACGCCTCACTCCGAGGCATTCGTTGTGCGTCGTTCGTGGCGCATGCCTCGCAAAGTCTGGATTCACCTTTACCTGTGCAGGTTTGACTTCGTAGGTCGACCGCATGTCGTTGTCGTAGCGTGTATGGGACGGTCCGATATAGAGTAGAGAGCTCTATGCTGGAGAAGTTCACTCTACCCTAATTTAAGCCATACATGTTACGGTCTATCGGAAAGGTTTACCTGTGCAGGTTTGCCTGCGCAGGTCGATCACATGTCGTAGCGTGTATGGGACGGTCCGGTATACCGTAGAAGTCTTCAGTTCACCGTACGTATCACTCGAAAGAATTCATTTTCGATCTTGCACCGGTCGCCTGTGCAGGTTCCAAAAACTGCTCAGGTCTATTCCAATACACGCTACGGTCTACCTGCACAGGCACACCTGCACAGGTACACCTCCGGTGAACCGTAGCGTGTATGGCCGCCATAAGGTATCACTAGAAAGAATTGATTTTTGAACTTGCGCTGATCGCCTGCGATGGTTCAAAACACTGCAAAGGTCTATTCCAATACAAGCTCCGGTCTGCGCTGCGTCTGGTCCTGCGCAGGCACACCTGCGCAAGCACACCTGCGCAGGTAGAACCGTATCGTGTATGGTGGCCATTAAATGTCTATCGACGTCGATGACTTCGCGGCTTGTTACAAAACACAGAGAGACTTGATTTAATAATACCAAACAATTGTTGTGAAATTCTCTACATCAATTTTTTTTTGTCAGCAACTGCTTACTTACCTACGTATTTAATTAACACAGTTTGTTAAATGGGTAAAATTTCATCTTCACTGAGATTTTAGTTCATTCAGGCATTAACATTCAAAAACATAACAAACTGGTCTCAGACTCACAGTGGTCACTAAAAATGTAGATAAAAAATTAGGAACACTAGTAAGCAGTATGTATAGTTATAAACCTAGGTACATAAGATACATGAGTGTACATTTTTCAGGTATACATAAGTACAAAGATATATAGTTATATACAAAATTATTGTGCTTGTCACAGATCTGTTTGCGAGTTGGTCCAGCCAGCGTAGGACGTAGATTATTTAGTATGCTTAACATCTAAGTTTAAGCGTATCTAAGGATATAGTTCTCTACTTCTTTGTTTATTAGCTCCTAAGCAGCGATACTCAACCTGCGGTCCATACGGTTTATTTGCGTTACCATCCGGCTTATTTTTGTGGCCACCCGGCTTATTTTTGTGGTCCGCGGCTTATTTGTGTGACCAGTGGCCACCCGGGTTATTTGTATAGCCAGTGGCAATCTGGCTTTTTTGTGTGGCCAGTGGCCATCCGGCTTATTTCTGTGGCACACCAATTTATTTATTGGTCTACCCTACATTTATTATCGAGTGGTCTACTGGGTTGAAATGCATGGCTCATCGAGCCTTTTGTACGGTTTGCGAGGCTCATTTAGGGAGCTAAGTAAAAGCGAAATTAGTCGAGAATCGTTGTTATAATAATTATATCATTTAGGAGAGTGCAATGTAAATAGTTTATCGGACAGTTATATTTTGTCTAGGCAACGTTTAAAAGAAAAAGTGTCACGTCTCTTTTTCTTATCAAGTTCCGGCTTCGGTTCACTTTACTTGGTAATTGTAATATGTAACTACAGTATGATAAAACTAAAAAGTCGCATCGGCAAACTTCGTAAAATCGATCACTTCCGAACTGAGTTCTACTTCAAAACCACGGATGCGGTAGTGAAAAAATTTTCTTTACGCTGACGCAATAAGTTTAAGTGCCGTGAAAATGAGCGACAGCCATTAGTTGTTCGACGAGGAGGCCAATTCCACTATCAAAATTACTTAATTCTGTAACCTTTTTAATTTGTACCTACCCATTCATTTATTTTATTTGTATTGATATTTTGTTTTGGTCTATTCTGTGGCAGTATTGTGAAATTTTATTTTAAGTAATATGGGTCTTGCCTGAATTAAATGAATTTGAATTGAAAATTTTTGCCAAACCGTAAACTGACAATCGTCAGTCAGTTTTCGCAGACGAAAACTGACTGACGATTGTTGTTGATTCAAAATATTTGGTTTTGTTTTTATTGTCAAACAATTTGACAGTTTTTGTAAACGAAAACTGTGTTAATGAATAGTTCGGCTTCAGTTCGGTTGCGATTCATCAACGTTACTGTTAGAAGAATTAGGCCACTGATAGGTAATGTAACTTATTAGCGGTGTTGTACTATACTGATGTTGAACATATCTGCGAGAAAAGGTTGAGCATCGCTTCTTTAGACAAAATACTTAGCACAAGATTTAGTATCGATTTTTCTAGTTATACCTACTTAAATTATACTAGGTCCTGTAGGTTACATAATATATTTCTTAAGAAAGTAGCATTTATCTCTCAAAATTCATAGTTAGGTACATAAATAAATATTTATATTTTTAACAATAATATTCTACTATTTTTACTAGGCGTAGATGTAACAGAATATCATGCATTTCTCTAGTAATATATTTTATTCCGATAAATACTTTGGCAGGACGATATTAAAACTGTTTACAACATTTACTACTTTATACATGTTTTTCTACGATAAATATAATTTATCTTATACATTTAATTAGTAAAATATCTTACACAATATATTTTATGTACAGAACTTTTAGTTCCTTTTCACATAAACGTAAAATTCTCATTAATAGGACAAGACCCGGTTTTTAGAAATTTTTATAAGTGTTTTATCACACCAACCTATCGATCGCCGATCGATGCCATCGATCAATGTCGATCGATTGTTGTGGTAGTTTTGGCTGATCGAAGAATATCGATCGATCAAACAATCGATCAATCATCGTTCGACTGTCGATTGATGATTGATCGACGGTCGATCTGTGATTGATCGACTGTCGACCGAAGGTGGATCAACGGTTGATCTATGGTGAATTGATGGTCAATGGAACGTCAATTCAAGCAGTGGGTTCTACAGCAGCTTTTAAAATGTAGGTATACTTACAGAAGACGTGTTGTTGGCCAGTACGACCTTGATAGTCTTACTTTTATTAGGGAGGCAAGCCATTCTGTCATCGAACGTGTCATCGAACGTTCGTGATGATCGATTCGTTCGTCGGTCGACCATCGATCAATGACAAATCGAGCAGATCGATTTGATGTAGTCGTTTGACCATTTCTCAATCGACGTTGGCTCATCGCATTCTACCATTGATCGACTATCGATCGATTGGTGTAGTAACATTCTAACATTTTAGAAATAAAGTTTCCAAAATGGCCTTTAATTGCCATTGAAACCCTTGTTCCCACGTCAGCCCTCCAGAGGACCACATTTGTTCCTCACGGGGGGATAGCCCGAAAAATGCGATATGAATTTGATAAGTTTAAATTACTAGGCCGCCAATAAAAATAGAATAATCACTCTGATTCAAAATTAAACTACACGATTTTAGAAACCCGATAAATTCAGATGTTGAAATTTTCTAGCCAAACAAGTGATAAAGAAGATTGAGTTTCCTTCTTCGTATTCTTGGTAATTCTTCTCCGCCTCGAACTCCTGAGGATGGCCCTCTTTGCCCTTTGTATCTTCAAGATTTCGTTTTGTTCCTCTTTAGACATACAGCCAGTGGCGCCAAGTAAACCGGGTGACTGGGGCTCCTCCTCTGATGGCCTCGTGTTCAGATTCTGGTGATATGCAGCAGGCTATGCGCTGGACAGAACATGATTTTGTTGATTAGTATTTCATTGTCATTTTATAAAACAAAGAGAGTAAATAACGCAGTACGTAGGTGCATTTCGTAAAAGTAGAAACAATAATCATTTGTTGCTATCCCACAGGTACAGTTGCCGTATTTTTTTAGTTGGATGGTGCCCCTTTTGCGGTTTATCCCAGCTCTTAGCTAACAGCCAACCCTAGCAGCCTACAGTTATGCCACTGCTTTCCAGGACCGGATTTAAGGGAGGGTAAAAGGAAGGAATAAAATGACACCCGTTCTAACAAAGCGAAAAAAGTTCATAAGATTGAGGTAGGTACCTACTTTAAAAAAAAACACTTATTCGTTGCCCCAGGGCCTCCTTGGCCTCCTAAACTTTTAAATACGGCCCTGTTGCTATCAACTCTAGGTAAAAATCCATAGATCCAAAAAAATTACAAACTTTCTACCAACTCAGTGGGAGTTGGTAGTTTAGATTATAGACCTGTAAAAATTACTCGGTAGTTTATTGGTCACGAACCTTTCCCGAAAATAAACACATTTTTAAATGTTAGCAGCAAAAACTAAATAAATATAAATAACAAAATCACAAACCTGTCGGAAAGTCCCAGGAGTTGAGATCAGTTTATATATGGCGACGATGGGTATCATGAGGATAGAGGAGCAGGCGAGGCCCCAGCCCAGCACCACGGCCCACGGCGGGTACGTGTAGTGCTGGTACTGCAGTGGTTGCTGGTACAGCAGGCCGAATACCACCACACCCTGGAATAAAAAAAAATACTTATAGTTAAAGTTGTAGGCCTATCCGTACCACAGAGAACTGTTGACTGTTCACAACAGTACCCCAAGTGTGAGTTTTACTGTAGTTGCGTCACGACAAAAATGTATGAAAATTTAGGCTGTGTCTCTAGGCGCACCGTTCACTAACTAATATTCGCGCGTTAATTGAACGGTGCGCCTAGAGACACAGCCTAAATTTTCATACATTTTTGTCGTGACGCAACTACAGTAGTTAACGAAAAAAACTCACACTTGGGGTACTGGTTACTAATGGTGTTTTACTTAGATCATCTTCTTTTAGGAAAGAAACTTCTGTAAAGTGCGTCGCGATTCTAAACCTGGAAAATCAGTTTTTTTAGCCTTAGCGGTCCGCAGCGCCAATTTTCTAACATGTTATTGTGTTTTTGCGAACAAAACTGTTAGGCCACGCCCCTATTCTAAGGTGAAAGATACGGGCTGTTCCCAGCACTTTTCCCGCTAGATGGCGCTGAAATCATTATTTTGAGTTTATTTCGTTTTATGTGAAATCTGAGCATTACAAAGTTGTAGAAGTAGTGTTCGCGACACCTGGTCATTACCTTTTAATGAACTTGATCATAACAATGCCTCAAAATCCACCCAATTTGACACAGAATCCCATAATAACATCTGTCATTGAATTTACACACTTTTACACACACATAGACGTATTCCCTACGTTTACAAAGTTTACCACTAGATGGCGTGCATTTAAAAAAGGGCTAAAATATTTTGTAGAAATACTCTCAATAGGGGTAGGCAGAACGACACCTACGATAAATTAAAACTAGTACTATTTTAGGAAAATAAAAGTTATATTTTAAGGCGTAAAACATTTAATTGATTAATAAAAAAAGGAAATAAATAATGTCAAATATACACAGTAAAATATAGTTTTATTTTATTACCTAAGTTTTTAGTAAAACAAAAATCTAAATCTTTATTGAGTTCAATAAGGTATTATTTCACCTTTTATAGTAAATACAAATTAAAAGCTTTATACAATGATTATGTAGATTCTAAACAAACTACTACAAAAAATTTTCAATTGAACAAAAATTATTTCTTCTTGTCTTGAAACCACTGCTTCACAGGTGCTACAAAGAAAAATAACTTTACTTAGTATATTTGTAAAAAATAACTTTACTTAGTATATTAGTACCAGCGTCACCATCATTGATTTTTAACCGACTTCAAAAAGGAGGAGGTTCTCAATTCGTCTGAATGTTTTTGTTTTTTTTTTTTTTTTGAAGTTAGATTTCGGTGAGGTTGGCGGTGTTCGATTTAGCGGCATATTGGGCGTTCAAATGCACCAAAAGCAAAATAAAGCAACAATGAATGCGGATTTTTCTTTAATTAAGCAATGTTGCAGGCAGCAATTTGTGCAAGTATTAATTATAATATTTCAGAAATTTCTCCAATTTTTTCGTAAAAAAATCTCAGATTTTTCTGGTATTTTAGCAGCATAATAAAAAACATTCCAAAAAGTAATGTGTTTTGCGGAGGTTTGAACTTGATACTCACACGATCACGTTCACTTACAGTCCGGCCCATGTGTCATCGGACCAAGTCGTCGTTACTAAGAGAGTTGAAAATAGCGTTCTATTTAATAAAAATAGGTACTGTAGCTGCAGGTGTAAAGCTTGTCCTTGCATTCACTTTCAAGGACACTTGGCCCGGCGCACGCTAACACGATTTTTTATAACAACTTGTCTTGATTTGCTGTTGATCATTTTGATAATATTGTTAATTGTGTGTTGTAATTGTTTCAATATTTTATCACTGAGATGGTAATCACTAATTAATTGATCGTTTCACTGATAGTTTACACAATATTTTGCAATTTAAACAATTTTTTTTGAATTTAAAACACGGAACGTTCAAAAATACGTCTGCTCGCGACGGCGTCTCGGCGGGGGGCTATATGCATACAAAGTATTCTTTACCTGGTAAAAACATACCCCAAGATTGCTTTTTCACGAAATTTAATGTTGTGGTTACTTTGGTGACTTACTGAATAATTTAATTCATGGTTGACCATAAAATATACATAATGACAACATCGACACGTAGGTACGTAGGTAATTAGTATTGTAACGAGATTGCAGCGTCTAAAACCCAACCCACGGGCCAACTTGCTGTTTCTAATACTTACCGTCGAAATATACCTAGGTAATTTTATTTTACAATAAAATTGCGTATTTTGAATAATTAATAAAATTATTTACCTACCAATAATAAATTGCAATAATTATATTCAATTGAAATCAATTACATAAGTACCTACTAGACATATTGCAATTTGAATAAATTAAAATAGCATACAAAATATAACACGCAACAAATTCCGCGCGCAAATCCTAGTGCATCAACATTACGTTCAACAAATTGAAAATGTACATGCATTCGAATCATAGTCAAATTAGCTGGCAACGCAGCCGCCGTCAAGGTTACAGAAGACCGGCAACGCTGCATATTTTAATATCTATTTACAATATCGCCTGCACGCCATCTATCGCTTACAATTTTAAACTATAACAAACATGGCGCTTAGTTTGCTTGTCAAAACAAACCCACACATGTAAAGAAGTGTCAAATTTTGTCTGAATTTCATGATTGTTTTTCTCAGTAATTAGTGTAAGTTATTTCCTAAAGAGTGAATTCGCGAGCACATTTGATTGTAGAAAAGTGATAAAATGATTCGTTTTAAACAAAGAGTGTCTATTTTTAGCGTATAATCCCTACAAACATTGTATGGACGGTCCATCGGTACATGCACCTTAAGCCGGGTCCGCAGCGCCAATTTTGTTAACAAACCTGTTAGGCTACGCCCCTATTCGGTTAGCAAACAATGTTATCCTGTTTGCAAACACGAAAACACGGCGCAGCGGACCCGGCTTTAGGGTTTTTGACTGACCCGGTAATAGGATTAAAATATCCGGATATTAGATTTATATCCTGTTAGAACTTCCCATTTTTAAAAGTCATGACCATTTCACGTAATCTACTTAAATAAAAATAAATAATGGATGGATATCGGTAATGGTAGGTACTTTACTTACAATAATAAAAGTGGGACTGACGAACTTCCAGCATATCCTCCAATAAAGACCAGGCCGAAAGCCGAGCATCTCTTCCACGTCATCAGAAAACCGTTTCAAACCTGCAAATAAGTAGCAGCATTATCAAGGGTCTTTACGTTTTTACAACTTTTCCATAGCTCGTGTTGTAACCGTGCCCCATGGAAAAACATCATTAGGCTGCAAGAACATTTCGTGCTGTATCAGATCAAACAGTGCAATTAGAGCCAACATACGATAATCGCGTTAGTAAAAGAGAGTTACCATAAAACCAGGATACAGCGACTGCTTCGAAGAGAGCTGAGCAGAGCAAAGATATACCAGCAGCATAGGTGTCCAACAAGTGAAACATGTAGATACCACCCTAAAAATAGAGAAATAATTATTGTATGTTACCGCGAAGCGGTGCTAGTTTCGAACAGATCACGAAAATGATGGCGGAACGAGCTAGACAGATGTAGTTACCTAATTCACCGCTTTTCCGTGTTGTTATTTAGTGAGCAAACTTCTAAACAATATTCCGTGCTTTTAATCCTCAGGATATAACTTGTATAACAATTGTTCCGATATCATAAGTACTACTTACTATACTACATTAATTTCCACATCAAATGCAGCTGCAGCACATAGGTTCTAAAGTTCAGTGTTGGAATGGTTGAAAAATAGAAACTGCATACCTATATACTACAAGATGTCACATAATCCTTCATTTACAACAAGTCCTTATGAGATGACTTTTTTACATTTAATTTAAGTAAATCAGCATAGGACGGCTACTTTTATGTCAGTTTCCTTTATTGTTTAACATTAGTTAACTGTTTTCTTCTGGAGTACCTATACCTACATGCGCGAAACTTCGGAAAGTCTATGTACAGGCCGGTCAAGTAATTTTGGCAGTCATGTACATGACGCGTTTCTGCACACTTAGATCGCTACAATCCTGCAGCACTTAGCGTATGTAGCTTTTTGTTTTATACTTTTGTAGGATGGATGGTGCCTTACCGGGGTGATATTAATGCAAGCCACACAGAAGGACACGCAGACAACAATCAACGTGAAGTGTTCGCGCCGCAACCACGTGGCGCCGCAAGCGCGGGCCTGATCCAGCAGGCCAGTTATCACGCACTCTAGACCACCCATCTGAAAACAGCAAAATTAAAAACGAATTGTAGAAAAACCATAAAGCTAGTAGTGAAAAAACTTTATATCTATGGGAAAAGGCTGAAGGCACACGGGAAACTTTGTGTACCAAGCTACAGGAGGTCGCTCGAGCCATCAAGACAATCGGTCGAGCGATTAAGACAGTAGGTTGAACGATCAAGTCAGTCGCTCGAGCGATTAAGACGGTGCGCGATGGCTGCATACCTACACCAAACTGTTGCAGCAGCTTAAAAATAATGTCTCATTTTCGGTCAACCTCAGGACCAAGAGAATTATTATTAGTCTTGGATCATGACCATAAGGATTATCGGATCATGTGGTTAGTCAAAGTTGCCTGAGATCTTACCCCCGAATCTAATCCAAGCATGATCAGCATGAAGAAGAAGAGCATTGCCCATAAACTTGCACCGGGCAGAGTGGCCACCGCTTCTGGATAAACCTGGAACACTAGTCCAGGACCTGGAAAATGGTGAAATTTTATTTAATTAACTAAAATATAACAAGAGAACAATTTAATTGTTTTCTCAAATCATGACATAAATTCGCCTGCCCGACTGTTATAGGTAGATAATGGATACTGAGAATTTTGTTGGATCGTCAAGAGTTCCGAAACCTGGGGGCCTATTCCAAAAAACTAACGTCGTTTCGAATCGAAATGAAACAACAACGAAAATCGAACATATAATTAAATTATAAGTAATTAATTTTGTATTGACAAATAACGAACTACTAGATGAACGTTTGGGAATAGGGTGAACGACAGACTAAATATCGTCGGATCCGAAACGCTTTCGTGGTTGGAAAATGTACAATCCGTCAACCGAAATTTCGTAGTTCGATTTTCGGAGTAAGCCCATTCAAACATTTTTTTGGGAAGTTTAAAAAGTGCTTTTAATAAATTGATCCAAAAAGTTTCTCACCTTCAGTAGCCACAGAAGATATTGGCACTCCTTGTTTGTAAGACATGAACCCAAGATATGTGAAGATGACGAATCCGGAGAAGAATGAGGTGAAGCAGTTGACCAGTGTGGTGACCAAACAGTCCCTGAAACAACATGGACAGTTGGACACATCAGATAAAGAGGCACATCTCATATCTTTACTAGATGGTTCTTAAAAACTAGGCCATGCTAAATCATAACTGCATTTACTCAAATTTTTTAAATTATTTTAAAAGAGTAACCATGGAGTTTCTTGCCGGCTCTTCTGTATAGGAAACGACTAATTGGAACCGTGCACCTAAATTCGACTTTTCATAAGCGCCTGTAGGCTGTAAGGGTAAATGTGAAATAAAAAAAAAAGATGTTGATCAAAATAATGGGTGTGTGTTAGTTTCTTACCTGTAGCAATTATTATGAAACGTATTATAACTTGCATATGAAAGATGGACTCCGAAGCCAGCTCCGACCGAATAGAAGATCTGGACAGCCGCGTCTACCCACACCTAGAAGAATTATCATATCAGCATTATTATTTATCCCGTGTTCCCACGGGCTAGAATATAAAACTTCCTCACCACCACACGCTGGGAATAGACGTTGTAAGATTTAGCATAACCTAGCACGCTTGGTGGTAGGATCTATACGGTCCGCCCGGCTAGCTACCAAGCGCCAAGCAGTTGACTACGTTGCGTCGTATTTATGTGAGAGCCAGAGGAATATAAGGGAATCCCTGTATAACTCTATTACTTTGATTCGTGTGCTCCATCTTAGACCCTTCCTGCGCTTACCGTCAGGTGCTATTAGGGTCAAAAGCGACAAAAAACCAGCTCGTATCAATAAGAGACATATTTAATTTAAATAAAAGAAAAAAAAAACTATTTAGATAATATTAATTAATCTATTAATTTTATCTGAATAGTTTTTTTCAATAGTTATTTTGGCAACACACTGGTTCGGGCTTTCCTCTTCTGTAATTTTATTTAGCATACAGGAAAGTCTGTACTTTTGATTTGTGTTTATAATATTATTACCCAGGACACTTATACGAGTAAAGTAAATGTATGTCTATTTAATTAATATTACTTCCGTCCGCGTGTCATTGAAAGGGTACCTAACAACCGAAAATAAGCGCCAAGTGTTTGACGCCCAGCATTTATGCTGAGTTGGTGACCCTTTCGGCGTGGGCATGCTCGATATAGTACCTAGTATGTTTTATTCTTTTTATTATGTTTTTTTTTTTGTCATTGTGATCTTGGCTGAATATTTACAGCCGCATAGACCGATCTTCCGGGTTAAGCCACGCTTGCCGAGGTTGGTCTGTGGATGGGTGACCATTTACCATAGCGAGTTTCCTCCGTGCCTCGGAAAGCACGTAAAGCCGTTGGTCCCGGCTGTCATTTGTAGATCTTTGACAGTCGTTACTGTCGGTCAGAAGCCAGAAAGTCTGACAACCAGTCTTACCAAGAGTATCGTATTACCCAGTTACTGGGTTGTGGAGGTCTGATAGGCAGTCGCTCCATGTAAAATACTGATATTCAGCTGCATCCGGTTCGACTGGAAGCCGACCCCAACATAGTTGGGAAAAGGCTAGGCAGATGATGATGATCTTGGCTGAATATATGTTCTTTCTTTCCTTCTTAAAGGGCTTTGATGAGGCAATATGACAGAACTACTCAAACCGTGATACGTACTTGAGTGTCCTTCAGTCTCGTCAACTCTGGCTGCAGGTAATAAGCAATGCCTCGGGTCGCTCCAGGCAACAACAGTCCTCGTGCCAGCAATATGGAAAGTACCACGTATGGCATAGTTGCTGTCAACCACACCACTTTGCCTGCAACCAAATAAGATGGTATTATGGCTAGATAACATTATATGGAAAAGGTGGATAGATTGATAAAATATGGCTATACTGTACACTATAACAATAGCAAAAAAAAGAACACTTTAAAACAAGGGTACAATGGTGATCTTATCACTAACGGCGGCATCTTCCAGATAACCACAGTTAATAGGTATTGCTGGAGAACTAACGATCGATTTTAAAACGTGTAGCCATGGACGTAGTGTAGCTAATTTGCATACCTAGATGAAGCATTTGAAGGAAAGTGTTTGAAAGATAAATTAAATGGCGTTTTGACAAGTTCTTCCAGAAATAAGAAAACGAAAGGTTCTTTACTTTTAATTTTATACACTAGACTTTATTTGCAACCATCCTACTAGACTATTAGATAATATCTCTGTCGTAGTCGTAAACAGCCTTCGATGCATTTTATAAGAGGTAAGTAAAAAAAACTACCGTGACACACAGAAAGACGGACACCGAAGTCTCACTATAAGTGTCTAAACATACTATGCCGAAGATACGCGACCTAAGTTCGGCATGATTACGCCTGTAATGCTATTTGAATTACTGACGACACTTTATGCCAGAAATTACGTCGCGTTATAGCATACAGCCGAACTTCGGTCGGGCGTAAGTTCAACGACAATTCGGCGGCAACATATTCTATAGAGCACACATTATACGCGACCGAAGTTCGCTTAGATTGCCGACGAAGATCCGGAGCGGGTAGCAGCGGGAGGCAAGCATGCCCGCGCCCCGCGTGTCCACGCACAAGTTTGTGCAATTGAATTTCTGCCGCGTAAGGTCGGCACTTATGGTGTGTCATATCAGCCGAATACGTCGGAACATAAAATCAGCCGCGGAACTTCGGTCGCGTATCTTCGGCATAGTGTGTTTGAACACTAAGGGTTCCATTTGATCTTTTAGGTACGGAACTAAATAATGATGGTTACCATAAGAACTTACCGGAGCTCTTGACTCCTTTGAAGAGCGATAAGTACAGAGTGACGTAGACGAGTCCCAAGCAGATCATTAGTTGCCATTTAGGAAAGCCTAGATCGTTCAGTCCTTCGGAGTGTTGCATTTCAAGGACAGCACGACTGAAAACAAATAAATAGTTACATTAAGTGTTATGCTTAGCCTAATCTAGGTCTCTTCTAAGAATGAGAAGGGTTCAAGCCTTAGTGCAACAATCTGGCCTGGCGCGGGTTGGCAGACTGCAACTGGTTCTCTGTTGGAAGGCCGAAATATTTTATTATTATAACTTTCGTGGAGACACATTCATATTTATGATTAGTTACGGTTTACTCACGTGCATTTTTCGGGATTGCCCGACTAGTTTCGGACCCAAACGGAGCCCTTAATCATGAGCTGATCACGCAGCGAGGTCGCGAGTCGAACGAGGGTCCGAGGGAACGTTTGGGTCCGAAACTAGTCGGGCAATTCCGAAAAATGCACGTGAGTAAACCGTAACTAGTCATAAATATAGGCCGAAATATGTTTAGCCGACTCTTAGACGGCCGCAAAGCCGCAAATCTTCCGCCACTTTTCATTTCACCGAATAATTAAAACACCGAATGATTTAAGTTCCTAATTTTATTGTGTAACTTTTTGTTACGCCGACTAGTCTGCTGGCCATTGTTTCATTAGTCAAATGCATTATTGGCCACTTTACATTTGATAGATGGCTGGTTTTCCTATCATGCAAGCAAAATTTGTGAATGATTTCTTGGCCAACCAATCATTCTGGCTAATAATCATTCAGCGAAATCAAATTAGGGAAAATGTTGCTTCGGCAAACATTACTTGGGCGAATCGTCGTCGGCGTAAATTCGATATGAAATACTTCGGCCAAACAACGGGCACCCCAAGTATATCAGCATTTAAACACAATACTAAGCTATAAACAAAATATTTGTCTAAACATCTAATTTTATATTCGTCCAACCTCAAGCCAAATTCTTCAAGATCGTCAGCTAAGTATTCAAAAGCTAAACTTGATTCTCATAAAATTACTTGCGATGTAGCTTCCTATTAGATTTGGAGTTGTAGACAAATTACATTACCCCCTGAAATAGGGTCAATTTCCGGAAGCTTTGATTGGACCTTTTATACCTGCCCGGATTCTTTACATACAAATCATACAATACAGGCAAAATTGAACGATGACTGACAGTAGGTTAATAGTTTCTGTGTCAACAGCCTGAATTGTATTGATCATCCAATTTTTTTTGCAATATCCTTTATTATCCTTCATCATATGTTTCGTCTCTACTCAATATATTACTGATTTCCGGGAATTGGAATCCTTCTGTGCCTTTAAACCTGTGAAGGTTTGTTAGGATTGATAGGTATGGTTAAAATATTCATTAATTCCTACAACTATCTACTATATTGCTTTCACGGTAAGTTGATTAATTTGGCAGATGTCAGTTCATGACATGAAAATAAATTGTAATGGCGCTTGTGTATGACAATTTAATTCAACAAGTATTAAATCAATTTAAAATATTAATAAAGCGTTACCCAAAAGGTTGTTTTAAAATCAGAAACATAGAAACAATATAGTTATATGTGTTTAACGCCATAATTATATATTACATAAATGATTTTGAAAAAACCCCGACGCGTTTTCAAACTTGCGTCAGATGGTACCAGTTGCCAGAGACGTGCGTATCGATAAAATAATTTCGATAAATTTATATTAACAGAATGAATATTTTGACTATCGTAATAATAATAGACGATAGGCTCAGTTGATTGAATAATTAAAATAAGGCTCAATAAAGCCCAGTTGCCTTGCAAAAGGTCGGTCAGTCCTAAATTTTAGATGCGTGTTATGGATATGTGTTCTTATAAAAATTACAAACTTATTTGTACCTTGAGTGACCTCGGCGCGCTCTGCCATCTTAGGTTAAAGAACCCAAAAATGAGTTTTTATTAAATAACTCCTTATGGGTTTTATGCCAAAAATTATTCACATCAATTTTGTAGAAAATTAAATTCTTATTTTTCATTCCCGACTCAAAATCAGGGGTATTTTATAGGTTTGAAGCCCACGTCCGTCTTTCTGTTTGGCTGTCTATTTCTCTCTCTGTCTGTGTGTCTGTTTGTTGGCTTTTCATAAAAACACCTAACATAACACATCCAAAATTCAGGACCGACGAACCTTTCGCAAGATAAACCTCTTTTTCGCGACCCGGCTACTGGGCTTATATAAACATTTATTTTCACTCATCCCATACCTGCTGGATTCATTATCACATCAGCACGTAATCGTCTATTGTTGAAGATATGCATGCTAATTGACTTAATCCTAATTACTTAAATCACAAGTATTTGAAATGTACATAAAATCACATTACAATAATTTGTCAAATTATCGCTGAAATTTTACAAATTTTATCGATAGTTGAATCGACTACAGTCACATGTCTAGCAACTCCTATTGACATGTGTCATTTTAATCTTCTTATCGTGAAAACAATATAGGTGTAAATTATACTATTATTGTCTTGCTAATTCCTAATTACGATTGATACATGATAATGGTACTAAAAACTGCTAACCTACATGCGTAGCGTGAGATTATTTTGTCGTGCCGAATCGAGATAATGTATCTCATCTCGCCACGAGACAATACATCGACAAAATTATCTCGCCCTCCGTATTTTGGCCCGATGATGTTTTTACACGCACCTTTTCGACTCTACACCCTACCCTAATTTCTAAATTAAGTATTACGAGTTGAATTCATTTGAGTTTTGAATAAATCGTAGTATGAGTAGCATCAAGGAATTCCTTATGTCATAGTCCTATGACCGATTCCTACGATTTAGCGAACGTTACTGGTTTAAATTAAGACTCTTATATCTTCACCAATAAAGCAAAGACCCATATCTTTGCGTAGTAGACCCTCCTATTCGATAATAGCTATCACACTCAGAATTAGCCTCAGATTATAAAACAAAAGGCAGATAGACTGCACTGAACTATAATGTGAGGCACGTCTGTAGACATGTGTGCATGACAGCACTATAACAACACGTTGCCTCTTTGTGCGTGTACGGTTGCCATGATAATGACAAAATTCCCATAATATTTCATTATATTAAATGAACAATTTACTGTCTCCGAAAAATGCAGATACGAGTTATACATGTATAAAAAGTGAATCTCTGCCATTGAGTCAGATTGTAATGTTTTTGATAGCTATATTTACTTTATGTTGGCAAATCGACTGACGTACATGATTATTATTGGAGACAGACAATACATTAAGTAGTTTTAGTTACGAAGACACATACAAACGGACACACATACCTACAAACATACCAACCAAAAAAAGGGATAAATAAAACACTACAATCGAAATAAATATTTTTGTAAATCGTTATTCCTGTATTCTTTACTTATTTCTTAACTTAGGGGGTAAATGGTTTCAATATAAACAAGCAACACCAAATGATTTTTGTTAAGGTTTTGTGTTCCAAGATGTCACTAATAATAATCACGTAAAATAATATCCAAATAGATAAATAATCAATAAAACCTATGAAAAGATACTCCATCTTCTTTATTTTGTTTTTAGGAACAGTTTTTGCAATGTTTATAAACGCAAGATGGCATTACTATCATAAATATTAAAATTATCGATGACGTCCTAACAATGCGGCGCTTCGTGTCATACTGACTCGAGATTGTATTCGCTTTTGAATTTGTATTTGCTTTTTTGGCCGCACTCACGTTGTTCCTGTCACTCTATCTGCCTTCTGTTTTATAATCTGAGGAATTAGCTTACTATAACGTGTCTGACTGCAGCCCGTGCTACATCTCCCGTACCGCGTGTTGACCGCACTAAATAAGCTCCTGGAAGCCAACCCGGACTGCGATCTATTCGCTAACAAATTCGCCGATTTATTGGTTGTGTGCCTACATTTTTGTGAGAACAATAGTATTCAGTAAAAAAGTACTATTATAAACTTTGATTTATGTAATTGGTTTCTGAAGCCGTGTAAATCAATAAATAAATAAATTTAAAGAACAATGGCAAAATCATTGCTGAGATTTAAATAAGCGTCTAATGGTAAGAGGTATATTAAAAAAAGCCTAATTTTTTCCTAGATATTCTTGTAGCTTTATCATTTAAAAACGAACTCTCTGAAAAAATTATATTACATTTCAAAGTTTTACTGATATTCCCGTTAATTCGAATAATTTTTATTTGTTCTCCATGCTTCTTTAATTTTGCAACACTTTGAGAGATGCCCTTATAATTAATTTCGAAGATTTTTTACCGGCTATGTTAATACATTTAATGCTTAATTATTTTATAAGATGTTTTATTTCGATTAATGAATTATTATTCAATAATTCGTGAAACAAATACCAAAATAAAGACAGCAAAGCTTGGCGTATATTAGGAAAGAAATAGATTTTCTATAATCCTGTTTACCTAATAGAAGTATATGAAAAAATAAGTATAGCAACACAGACATGACAATGCTTTCTTTCAAAAACTGTCACTGTCAATCCTAGAGTTGTCAAATATCAGTATATTATTAAGTCCCTAGTAGACGAGAACGAGACGCGCCGGGTGAACCCCGGCCAAACTCGTAGACGATATGGTTTGTACCCGCTAGCTAGCCGGGTTAAGTGCCACTTATATAGGATGCGCCGTGCGTACAACCGGCCTCCGCAAGGAGTGCACATAGGGCACCGTTTAGTTTGAGCACAAGGTAGCCACGTCGTAACCGATCACGGCGACAAGCTGGGCCATTGTTAGCAACGGTGTCGTCAAAATAGCTCCATACTGTCCCATACATATCCGACATCCAGACTTACCACGGTTTGAAACTGTGCGTAGCCGGTAGCCACGGTCCTAAAAACAGTGTTGTCAGCAAGGGGCCTAACTTTACTGCCTACACGGCTACGCTTTGTCGTTGGACATAATTATTATAATTATATTATATTCAGTGATAGTGCTACGGCTTCTGACAAATACCGTATTTAAAACTTCTACGTTGCGTTAACGTTACGTTGTACTACTCATTAACGGACTACGATTTCACTCCTCGATTTGGAGTTGAGAAGTGAAAAGTGGCACATGGATTTTGTGGATTTTTCTATGTAGTGATTGACCAAGTGAATTTCTCTGAGTGGGTATAGTCTCAGAGGGAGTGGAAATACTTCTTTAGAAAGAGGGAGAATAAAATCATAGTACGTGTCATCATGGAAGAAGTAACTTACTAAAATGTTCATTGTCATGACATTGGTGTGTTACAAAGGAACCAAGGAATCAAAGAAATAAAGCAGCACCAGCAGAATTTTTGTGTTACTCATTAAGAAGAGCAAAAGACAAATAAATATAATAACACGAAATGTTTTATTTATACCCTACATCTTACAAAGTAGATTTTCTAATTTTTACTGAACTCGTACACCTCTGTTCATACAAAACTAACCAAGGGATGTGCTCCCAAATTATTGCATAGGCTAGGGTGTTTATATGGATTTCATTGAATTCACAACATTTTTTAGAATGATGTTTTGTTGGTTAGGGCATCAGGCATAATGCTAGGCGGCTAGACTATCAAAGTGATATTCATGGGATTTTTAATAGACAGACCTGCTGCACTGATGAAAGATAGAATGAAATTACCTACTTAATAAAAATATAATTTGTTTCGTATAATCATAAATATTCTAACCTAAATATACTTTATGAGCTATTTTCTCAAATCCTAGGGATAAGTGGCGAATCGCTCATTTCATCAGAAATGGCTGAGTTCATTAAGAATTAAAAAAATAATTGCGAATACACAAAGCCTACGATGACATGAAGACGTTACAATTTATTTATACAGATAAAGTGATGTATCAAAGTTCGCCATTGTTCTTTCTATTTCTGCAAAACTTCAAACTAGAATATCTTGAATTCGAGAGTCTCTTTAATAGTAAGCCTGAAGACAAATCTGTTCAGGAATTCAAGCTCTATACTTTTACATATGTTTCAATAGCAGACGCAAAAGATTATTTCAACAATAGTTTATTTGGGAGTTTGCCGTTGTTCTTTATATACCAAGTTTGGCAACGAAAAATGCTACTATTGGTAAGCAAAACGATTCGTTTTTGGCCGTAGAAACCGGGCAAAAATATTGTACTCACTGAAAGAACTCGGAGGCTGGTGTGAAATGCGACAGAGGTCCTTGATACCGGACGTCAGTCCTGTTACTGGTGCCGTTGGCGCGGCCGGAGTCCCAGCACTGCTCCGTGTTCCAGGAGTTGTCGCAGTGCAACCACGGCAGCTCTGAGCGTGCTGATGATACTAAGAAGTAGAACGCCCAACCTGGATAAAGAAATTAGTATGTGTATGTCTATTAACTAACCTCATTACGATTAGCTTTCTTTTTTATTACTACCGTTACTCTCAAGATATCTTTGTCTTATTAATTATAGTGATTATCTTTGTAATATGTTTTGATGACAATTAACCATGTCAGTTGTTTTATACAGTTTAGCGTCCTTTTACCTTTTGTAAATGTGAGAGCTTTGTAGACTTGCTAGATGCCTGGATACCTATTTAATTTGTGACCATATTTTTCATATATTTTTTGTGTGATTCCTGCACTTAAGTCTACATTGCTCTCTCGTAACTATTATAAGTCGTAACTGTACCCACTCAAATTGTTAAAGTAATGGATTTTAAAAGAGTAACCATGGAGTTTCTTGACATCTCTTCTTCATAGAAAACGACTAATTGGAACCGTCCACCTAAATTCGACTTTTCATAAGCGCCTGTTTTCTGTTTATGTGAAATAAAAACTTTTGGTTTTGATTTTAATAGTTTTTTTTTAATCATAATAAATTCTTTAATGTCATAAAAGTGTTTACAAAATTAAGGAAGCCCTTACTCCTACGCTAGATAGGGATCAGCTACAATAATATGGCACGCCCCTCCATTGAAACTACAAGTAAAAATGTGTGAGAAAGAATATTTACAACAAACATGGTACCGTTTGTAATAGGTTTGTATTCATGAATGACACACGTGCGCCTTGTCGAGCGGCCACCTTAATTATGCAGTAGTCGTGCAATAGGTACTAAATATCAAACACACACATGGTGACTCGTTGGCATATGCACACACACATTGAAGACAGATGTTGGAGGGGCGTGTCATGTTGTCGTAGTCTCTCTCTGAGACACTTGTGTTACAGGACTCGACTAGAATAGATAAGTTGTTGGGAGGAATATTTAAGTGGCAACTTGAGAAAAATACCATAGATGTATATATTACTTTAATACAGCGTATAATAATTCGTCACCAGTTGGTGAAACTACTAAAATTGTTGTCGTTAACTAAGAAACTGTTGTAGCCGAAAGAGTTTACGAAGCATCCTTTGGGCATATTATTAATAACAGAAAAATATGGTGCTCTAAAACTGAAGTACCTATAGCTCACTGTGATTCTTGTTAATTATAATAATTTAATGGCCACGACAGCTTCTCCATTTAAGGGTGCCTTTCCACCAGAGATGTGCTATATAAAGCTAAGCTACGAAACTATGTGACCGTTTCCACTGATGCTAAGCTATGTAGTTGTGCGAGGAAGATGCGCATCTCGAGTTAAACGACGTATCGACAATAGGGAAGGCACGGGGAGCGGCGGGCATAGCTACACCACTCGCGACCATCCATAGCACGCATCCATAGCTCGCATCCATAGCACGCATCCACATCATACATCCTTCCATATAAAAAACGTAGCTTAGTTGAATCAGTTTCCACCAGTGCTATGGTATGTGGACGAATAAATATGATTGGTGGATATCAAACGCATCCATAGCAACGTTGCATAGCACATCTCTGGTGAAAAAGCACCCTAAAACAGTGAAAGATAAGCTACAGATAACCAAGAATTTAGGCATTGGAAGGTCCGTATTTTAATGAACCTGTTCAACATCGCTCTGAAACCCGCCCGCACATTGGTAATAAGCTGTTAGGAAATTTTTGAGGCGTCGCGAAGACTTTCTGCGCATGCATTTTGTAGAGCTGCCGGATCCGGCAAGATCTGACTGTGTGCTCTCTATAGTATTATTACTAGACCTCGAGAGAGACTTAGAGGTTAAGGGTGGTATCACCAGAGTCCGTATAAAAACATATTTTCATAGGCTTCAAATCAGTTTTTATAATGAGTTATCAAAACAACATTTAATGGCTAAAGATCGAACTACAATTCTCAAACATGATTGTTTATTAAAACGGGCTGCATTTTACATTTTGGGTTGCATGAAAAGAGCCTCCACGAGTGACGATATTTAAGTACGTCCGGCGCACCCTGGGCAATCAGCCCCGCTTGCTGACTGGCTAATCTTTTCACCACAGCATGAGCTATTTTTGTACAGCTCGTGCTGACACGAGAGAAGAAGAAAACGGGCTTGAAAACCTTGTCAGATTCGTACTCTAGGTATATTAATTTATAACCGTACGCTTGTATCGTCCTTAATTTTGGTACATAATTACTAAGTAGATACTGCATTAACACGGGTACATGTTAATATTAACGATAGACATTATCATGTCAATTCTGGCATGCTGTCTAACATTTGGAAGTGTTCCAAACGCCAAGCATTGTAAATATCTTACTGACAAAGTCGTTTAGTGGTACACATGGAAGTAATAATGATTGTGGTTGGAATAAGTTATGATGAGTTATCATGAAAAGTGACAAGCAATGAGGTGCATGAAAGGAGTCTTTGCGAGTTATGACGCTGTACGTCCGGCGCACCCTGGGCAGCCCCGAACCTTGCCTGACGGGCTTATCTTTTCGACAAGGCGCGGCATGAAATATTCTCATAGGTATGTAGGTATGGCTTGTGCATATACGGGAGAATAAGATGAAAACTCGACTTAATACGTACATCACTCAAGAAGAATCTAAACTACTACGTACTACGTAATTTAAAAAAGAATGGCGGTTTTTTACTTTAGTTTGGCGTTTTGACAGCTTCTGTTAAGAAAATATGTCAAACCGCTATACTTATTCGCAAATATTTATTCCTCAGATACGAGTTATCTGACGATTGAAAAATCGCCCCTAAGTATTATGTATTCTTTTGTGTGATCTTCTTTTAACATAATTTTGTATTTTCTGTACGCGATAGGCGGCGTTGCATCCACAGTCAAATTCAACAGACTGCTTGAATAGAACTCCAGCCAGCGTAGTAAGATGGAGAAGTTCTTAATCGAACCCTAGCTTAGCAAAAGTATTAAGAATTTACCTAAATTCCAGTTTTGACAGACCCTACACAAAAGGAGTTCATCGTTTGGGAGGAACTTGCTGCAGATACCTACCTAAGTTAGATACTTGTCAGTAAAATCTAATTTAGGTGAACTAAACTCGAAGGTGCAGTATTAATAACGGAAGCTACCTTTAACTAAAAACCACAAGGAAAATATTTAACGCCGATATACACAAGCCAAACAAAAAAAACCTAAGACTTATAAGGCCCAATTTTACTATCCTCAGATATTTTTTTATCTGTAGAAATAAGTTACACGTTTTGATAGAATTTCTATACAAAAGCCGTCAAAATAAAACTTAACAGACGTTGCTTGGTAAAACCGGCCTTAAATCCTACTGGACATAATTACCAATGATGACGTTGTAATAAAACGACACGTAGAAAGCCACCATGACCGCACAGAAGCCCACACCTGAAAACATACAGCCACAGTTATTACGTCAACTCATGTCGATAATAACTCACATTTTGTTCCTGTTCATTGGATAAATATTTGCGGATGAAATCGCCACGATTCAGTGAAATTAAATACAATTTATTTGCAATAGAACAGGCATGGACATTTTCCTTTAGTTCCAAGTTTTGCAGTGATATTCAATACTGTTATAAAATTATCTTAGCAATGTAAGTAAAGCGCAGTTCAGAATACGCTATACTATTTCGCTATATAGTAAAGCATATTGCGTCATAAGCTATAAGTAATGATGTATATAGCATGTCGTTTACACTATACGTTACATCTCAACCCAGTCTACTATGTTTAGCAAGTTATTTGACGGCGATCCGTCGGGCGACGGAAGGGTAGAAGTGAGGCGGGGCGGGGACCGGAGATTCGTACGATATAGCTTTGAGAATCGCTCAAGTTTATCGCGTACAGCAAGCCAATACTTTATTGCATAGCGTTGTGTGAACGTGTCCATATGAAATGTATGCTGAGCGCTGTACAATATTTGCTATAATATGCTATATTTATAGCGTAGTCTAAACTGCGCTTTATGTTTTAAATCAAATACATAACAAATCAATAAAGATCAAAGTTAACTGACATAACAAGTATTTAAATTATAATACAATTAATTTAATTACTTAAGGTTTAGATGACAAATCAACTGTCAACGAAATCCAAATTGGTAGCTGTTCATTGAAATTGAGATACCTACCTTCCTTCGATTAATCAAGCCAGTCTACAGCTGGGCATAGACTTCTCCTGGCCTCTCCAAAGTTTCCCAGTCCTTTACCCTCCGCATCTAACACACTAAACTTACTTACCTTACCTATGTATTTTTATCATAGGTACCTTTGAACAGTGGACATATCTTCCACAACGTGATAGGTCCTTGTCGGTTGTACTGTCCCAGGATAAGCTCCATGTAGAACAAGGGCACGGCTCCGAAGACCAGCATCAACGTGTATGGAATCAGGAATGCTCCTAAACAATACAATGAAAGTATTTTAATGAAGTTTGTTAGAGAATATTTTAAGAAGCCGAGACAGTATATAATAATGATCTCGACGTCTTCAATTCAAGTAATTAGCCATTTTCAGGGAGTTCTTCAAACGTCACAGAGAAATTGGCCATAACCGACAGGGCTCTGACTCTCTCATCAGATAAATCCCGCAGCTCGGTGAGGAACAGTAGCTTTGCCTTGGAGCACAGCGGAGCACTACCACTAGTCAATGCCCAGCGAGGTGCACTAGAGGAGGACTTTATGCACTCGCCGACCACGATAGGCTAAAAGATAAAGATAGAGTCGTTGTTTACACAGCGTTATAAGAAACGTAACCTTTACATGAATACTTTAAAATACCATCATCATTGGCATTATTCAACCAAAATGAATTGTCGTTATTTATTTATCAAGCAAGGTACACCAACGACATATTTACAAAGGTAATAACAATAGGTACGTAATCACAAGTCTTCGATTCTATATAAATACATCACTCATAGGCATGCACAAAATTAAAAGGTGAACAACTATTCGTTAAATTTGTAAATAGTAAAAATATTAGCAAAACATTAATTTGTTACATCTTATATATATGTATATAAAGAGACTGGTACTGACTGACATTTGATTCATCAACGCAGAGCCTAAACCACAAAAGCTGGAAATATGAAATTTGGACAGTAGATTCCTTACGTGACGAAAATATCCACTAAGAAGGGATTTCTAGAAATTCAACCCCTAAGGGGGTGAAAAGGGTGAGTAACGTTTGTATGCAACTCCGTCATTTTTGAAGTAAGAAGCATGAAATTAAATATTAAGGTTTCTGGTTAGGAGTAAATGTACACGTGTTTGAGCGTTTTTGGAAATTCAACCCCTAAAGAGGTGAAATATGTGTTGTAAGTTTGTATGAGAAATCTGAAATTTTTGAAGTAAAAAGCATGGAATTCAATATTTAGGTCACTGGTCAGAAATAAACGTACACATGTTTCTGGGTTTTTGGAAATTCAACTCCTAAGGGGGTGAAATAAGTGTTGTAAGTTTGTATGAGAAATCTGGTACTTTTGAAGAAAGAAGCATATATGGAATTCAATATTTAGATTACTGGTCAGAAATAAACATATACGTGTTTCAGGTTTTCTGGAAATTCTACCCCTAAGGGGTGAAATAGAGGATAAAAGTTTCTACGAAGTTAAAAGCATGAAATCAAATAATAGGCTTTCTGGATAGGTATAGATACATGTTTTTGAACGTTTTTGTAAATTCTACCCCTAGGGGGTGAAATAGGAGCAGAAAGTTTTATGTAAGATAAAAGCGTGAAATCAAATAATAGAGTTGATGGTTAGAAAGAAATGTACAAGTATGAGCGTTTTTGTAAATTAAACACCTAAGGGGGTAAAATAGCGGATGAAAGTTTGTATAAGAAGTCTGGTACTCTTGAAGTAAGACGCATAAAACATACACGTGTTTCAGGGTCTTTGAAAAATCTATCCCTAGAAGGTGAAATAGAGAATGTTTTTTTTTTTTATTGTTGTTACTTGCTCGAGAGTTTCTGGCATAGTATGTACCTTCACCGTAATATAGGAGGTGGTGCGCGAGTCGTACTGGATAATTGTTAGTCTTTTTAAAAGTACTGACTGAAACATGATATTTGGACAGTCGGTTCCTTTTGTAACGTAATCATCCACTAAGTAAGGGGATGAAAATGGTGATTAACGTTTGTATGCAAGTCCGTCATTATTGAAGTAAGAAGCATGAAATTAAAAATTAAGGTTTCTGGTTAGATATAAATGTACACGTATTTGACAGTTCTTGTAAATTCAACTCCCAAGGGGGTGAAATAAGGGTTTAAAGTTAATATTCTGGTGAGAAATAAACACCCACGTTTTTGAGGTGTTTTGGCAATTCTACCCCTAAGGGATAAAATATGAGATGAAAGGTTTTTGTAGTTAAAAAAAGCATGTAATCAAATAGGGTGTGCCTCCGCTGCCGGCGCCGGTTGCCAAATTGGCTACCGGCGCCGCGCCGCGCCGACTACATACACTGTTTTTATACACCTTCAAAGTCTCTTCAAATTTTTCATGAGACGATTATTCGTGACACACTTTCGTTTTCACAATAAAAACAAATGAAAAACTTAAGGGGATGTTTGTAAGATTGTTTGGTTTTCCAAAGCGGTGTCGACGGAGCCCCGCTGGGCTCCTATTTCGGTCTGCAGGGTTTAAAGTAACCTAATATGAAGGAAATGACGGGGGCTTCGTTCGCTCGCTTACTCTAGCCCCCGTCATCCCCTTCAAACCTAACCTATCCGTTTCGGGGTGCCCCAAATTACCGAGCTCGCTTCGCTCGCTCTTGAAATTAGTTAGTTGGAAGACAAGTTACAGTGTTTGGCTCAAAATATAATCTACCTTTCATCTAACATACCTACCAAACAACTTATTACCGCCGCTTTTTGGGTGCCGGCAACCGATGTTTTTAATCTCGGCTGCCGGCAGTAATGTACCGCCGGTTCCTGATGGCGTTATTTTTGGGTGTCGGCGCCGGCAGCGGAGGCACTCCCAATCAAATAACAGGGTTTCTGGTTAGAAATCAATGTACACGTGTTTGAGCGTGTTTGTAAATGAAATCCCTAAGGTGGTGAAATAATAAGGGTTGAAAGTTTGTATGAGAAATCTGGTACTTTATGGTACGAAGCAATACACGTGTTTAGGGGTTTTTGGAAAGACTACTAAGGGGTGAAATAGGCATGAAAGGTTTTCTGAAGTAAAAAGCATGCAATCAAATAATAGAGTTTCTGCTGGGAAATAAACATACACGTTTATGATGTTTTTTTGGAAATTCTACCTCTAAGAGGGTGAAATAATAAGAGTTGAGAGTTTGAGAAATGTGCTACTTTGGAAGTAAGAAGCATGGAATTAAATATTTAGGCTTCTGGTTAGAAGTAAACAAACACGTTTGAGGGTTTTTGGACATTCTTCCCCTATAGGATAAACTATGGGATGAAAGTTTTATCATAGTTAAAAGCATGATATCAAATAATTGGGTTTCTGGTTAGAAATAAATGTACATAATTATGTTTGAGCGTTTTTACAAATTCAACCTTTAAGGATATGAAATAAGGGTTACAAGTTTTTATGAAAAATCTGGTACTTTTGAAGTAATAAGGGGAGAAACTGACTGAATGGCTGACGGCTCTATCAACGCAAAGTCTTAAACTGCTGGGTTTAGAAATTTTAAATGTTCAAAGTAGGTACCTCTAATAACGTTGGCATGCACTATGGAAAGGTTTTTGGAAATTCCACCCCTTAAGTGGTGAAATGGGTTGTTAACGTTTGTATGAAAACCCTTATTCCATGGGGTTATTAACTTAAAATTTGGCACAAACACTGTTCAAAATAAGTAATAAAAGACGGTTTTTTTTATTTTATACCTACGTTTAAAAAGGGCTTAAAAAGGGTTTAAAATTTCACGCAAGCGAAGCTGCGGGCAACAGCTAGTAATAAATAAGATTAGATTAGAAAATAAAATAAAGATACATAATACATTTCGTCAAATTGCACAAGGTAACAAAACTGGTAATTAGGTAAGTATTGAAATGACGTGATAAAAATTAACGGAGAAAAATAAAAACAAATATCGTAGCTCTAATTAAACTAAATTCAAATGTTACTAAATTGTTACTAAACTTGATGATATTATTAAAGTAAAATTCAACATAATTAAACCACGCCCGGCGTGGGTTACGACGGGCTAGAATATAAAACTTCTTTACCATATGCTGGGAATAGACGCGTGTTATAAGATTCCGAACTCAGTGCAATTGGTGGTAGGATCTATATTCTATACGGTCCGCCTGGTTAGCGCCACCTGAACATTACAGTCCGGCGCCAAGCAGTTTGTTGTGTTCCGTCGTGTGTATGTGAGAGCCCGAGTGGTGTAGCGCAATGAATTGAATTCGTGTGTTTCATCTTAGACCCTGTCTGTGCTAAGTACCATTACTAGGACCAAAATAGTCGAAGACCATTTTTTTTGTACCCCCTTGTCTAAGAATTACTTTGCTGCCATATCCTTTGTCACCCACAGAAGAAGATAGTCTAACCCAGGGGTGGGCAAACTACGGCCCGCGGGCCAATTCTGGCCCGCCAAGAGTTTTAATCCGGCCCGCAAAACCTCCCTTTTAGAGCCATAGCAAATAGGCGTAATTATTTGAGCCAAAAATGATAATTTTCGCAGAATAGAATGCATTTTAATATTCTGTCCCACTGCAAAGTTTCATGCGTTTTTCTGGCCCACTTCAAAGTTTCATGCGTTTTTCTGGCCCACTACAAAGTTTCATGCTGTTTTCTGGCCCTTGGTAAAAACAGTTTGCCCAGGTCTAACCTAATCAGAAGCCACACAGCAAACTCTATTTAGCCATTATGATAACCTACACCATGGATGCCGCCACACTTTACTCAAAAATTACGGGAATCAAGTTTCGGCAAGGATATTAGTTTAACGATTAACAAAGCAAACTTAGGCTCTGTAAATAAGGTGTTGGAGAATT
Source organism: Amphipyra tragopoginis (assembly GCA_905220435.1). NCBI lineage: Eukaryota > Metazoa > Arthropoda > Insecta > Lepidoptera > Noctuidae > Amphipyra > Amphipyra tragopoginis. The sequence continues at coordinate 14,067,350 of HG992011.1, forward strand.
TATTATTAAAGACGATAAAACCCCTTGCCCGCCTTTTACAAAGTTTCGAGACGTAAATAAATATTAATATTAAGTTATCGTTTATTAGGATCGGCTAAAGATTTAATTAAATAACAACACAAACAGTTGAGCTGTTAATTGAATTTTGAAAGGAAACAAATGTTTCTCTACCTCATTGGTCGAGTGGTCGATAGCGTAGAAGTTGAGCGTGAGGTATTGAGTACGGATTCCAAGTCGAGTAATGTGTTATTAGTTTTCATGTGCAGGGCCGCATTTAGGGGAGGGCAACAAGAGCTTTAATCCCGGGCCACAAGAGCGGGGCCCCACAATAAGAGTTTTTTTAGGTTAGTAATTAATCCGGCCAGTGCGAGTCGGACGCGCGCACCAACGGTGCCGTTCCTTGGAAAGTTCAATTTTCATTTATTTATTACTGTAATATTTACATAAACCTCTATCAGCTCGATTTATTCCAGATTTTCGGAGATAAAAAGGGGGGGGGGGGGGAAATCTTTTTCATCATAAATCAAAAACTATGTGGCATAAACGAAAATAAAAATATATTTTATAATGTGAAAATGAAGCCGTTTAGCTCACTTGATCTAGTAATACTATTTTAAAACTTGAACCCCCACTTCGGAAAATAAAACTTGAAAATTTAATGTTTTCACTTGCAATTTAGATGGACAAGTTTTATTAAAAACTATTCAAAATTTCAAGTTGATAGCATTAGTAGTGCCTGAAATAAGCAGCTGTGACAGAGAGACGAACAGACGAATTTGCACTATAAGGGTTCCTTTTTACCATTAAGGTTCAAGGGAACCCTAAAAATGACACCCTTTCCGACAACGAGACAAAAGTTTACATTCACGAGATATTTTTTATTAAATATTTCAAGGGGCCTCCACTTCTTCGTTGCCTGAGGGCCTCCAAATATTTAAGTCCGGCCCTGTTTATCTGTTATGAAATTCACCAGTTTATAGGAAATTCTCAGCAGTAGCCCGGAGATTGGCAATGTGCCCGGCAGGTAAATGATAAAAGAGCTGCGACCCATTAACATGGATCTTTATGCCATCAGCGGTAAAATGTTGATATACAGCGTGTCCTTGGAAGTATGGATCAAATCGAATAGGGGCTTGGGCAATGTCATTTCCAAACTTTTTAACCCTGAGAATGTCGGTGCAATTTTTTACGGTTCAAAAGTCATGACCAATTTTTTTTTTTCAAACACTTCGCATAGAAAAAAATCATAAAAAAAAACTATCAGAGCTATCATTTCTTTTCAGGACTTTGGCGAACAGTAGGCCTTTCTTGTGGTAATACTTTTACGCAGCTAGAAAACATGTGTTCAATAAGAAAAAACATTTATTGCCAAGGCTTTTTTGGTCTAGAAAAAATTTTACTCAAGTTTTTACTACTACAAGTTTTGAAATGATCTTGCCCACGCCCCTATTCGACTTGATCCATACTTCCAGGGACATCCTGTATAGCCCCTATACCAAAGACCAATGCCTAACTACCCCTTCGGAGAATGCAGTTTGAAACATGCAGTGTATGTGTATAGTAGGTACATTACATATTTTTTTTCTTTGGAAAGTCATAAAACAATTGAAATGAAAAGACATGACTGTATCCTTACATAATATTACACAGTGTGAGGTCTCCATAAAGTGGACATTTGAAATTGGGAGAAACTAGACGTAGCGAGAGGAAACATAATAAAAAAATCTTGCTTTACAAATGTCGAGAAAAAAAAACTGTAAAAAAATCCGATTTTCCGTAAATTCTTTCTTATTTTTAAGTGACGGTAAATTGTATTTCATCGTCATTGCGTGTTATTTACAATCGTTACTACTACTGTTTTAATATGATAAAGCACTTGGTTCGAAAATTTCAATGAAAAAAGTTAAACGAAGAAAAAAAAACTTTTGTTTTTCCTTCCTTAAAATTTGACTAGTTTCATCCAATTTCGTATGTGCGCTTTACGAAAACTCACACTGTCTAAGGATTCTAAACCATCATGGTTATAATCTTTTAACCGATAATGTTATAAAAATTGAATTTTTCCGACTGATTTTCCAGTTGGCCGCCTTTTCAATGGCCGACGGCCAAATTATTGAATAAATGCTTTAACTAAAACACGTGTTGCATAAATTAGGTTAAAGTTAATGAAATTATCTAGCCCATAGCTGTGTTTACACCAGTGCGCTTTCATGTTCATCTTGCGTCTTCGTCTGAAGCATGCGTGAAGCGCCATAGCGCATGCAATAGCGCATGCCTTAACACTAGTTCGACAAAAGCGCATGCCCCTAGCGCACGCTAATCCTTCTATTGCATTTCGACTGACGACTGACCGAGGCGCACCGGTGTAGACGATAAGCTGCATGCGTCTTATGGCAATCAATATTGCATGCGCTTGACGCGAGAGGAATTGAAAGTTGAAAGCGCAAGATGAACATGAAAGCGCACTGGTGTAGACATACCATATCGCTGCTTTAGATGACTACTGATACAACTCAAAAAAGCTTATTTTAGAAGAGAGCCTTTTAAGAAGAAAAATGGCGCCAAAAATCAAACAATGGCAATCACATTTTGTGATGCCACTTCGTAATTCTTGCCGTTAAGAATGTGAGTTTTATTCGCAAAAAAATAAGGACTATTTTGGATTCCGCTGTATCTTTACCTAGTTTGAACATTTTGGATTGTGTGGTTATTCATGCAAAGCAGCGATATAGGTCATTACTTATAAAAATATCAGATCTCTCTTGACTGTAAGATGGGTTGCAGCTTGCTGCTATCTCCTACGCACACTGCCGTACTGCGATCGCTAATCCATTTGCCAAAGGAAACTACGGCAATATTTTCTTACGATCTTTTGAGGAAGCGGTCTAAAAGGTTTACGTTTAACAGTGGACTTTTTGGTTTTTTTTTGTTGGAAAACAAACCGAACTTAACTTACACCTTGGATTATATCTGTATCTATAGACTGTACACTACATATTTTTTACCTAGAAAAAACATTTTTGTTATCTGTGGTTAGACAACCGTAGAAGTTTCTAGTAAAAAAAAAACATACAAACAGGGTGTAAACGAATTCGTGTAATTCCTTCAAACCGCGTGATCTACTGGTGATACTGATTGACCCTGCATACTCATGTTTTGGACAAATAAACTATCTTTAAAGGATTTTTTCAGAATCAACAAAAAAAAGTTTTCAAAAAATTTACCATGGTATTCTGATGTGCATCTGAAATTCTGAACTGAGGGATCAAATCTTAATCTCATCTGATCATCTGTATCTGAGTAATTTTAATGTCCCAAGTTAACTGACTGTGAGGAGCGATATCGCGCTAGTCGTGCCCGTCAGCTGTGTCGCCGTGTCTGTTTTCATTTATGAATGGCATCGAATTTTTCTATCAAATAAACATTTTTAACGGAAAAAAACATTTTTTTTCCTTTTTAATCAATCTAAATCCCGTGCGGGGTTAATCTATACCATTAATAGATCATGTGGTTTGAAGGAATTACACGAATTCGTTTACACCCTTTATAGGTAGATACATTATGAAGAATATAAACAACTCACCGCCGCCGTTCCGGTAACAGAGATAAGGGAACCGCCACACATTAGCCAGGTCGACAGCAAAGCCGATGATGGAGAGCAGAAAGTCAGCCCCCGTGCCCCATGTCTCCCGCCCGTCGCCTTCCTCTGACATAAATCATAAGTGTATACGTATTTAAGGATGTCACACACGTTGACATACAATAATATACCTGTATCTTATCACAGATCTTACGATATCGCTCTTTAATATACACACACGGTGCAGATAATTTTGACGACACGTTTGGTGCAGTGGCTAAGCGATTGGCTTCTGCGCTACGGGTCGTGGGTTCGATTCCCACACGGAGCAAAAATTTTATTGCCTACAGATGGTTGTTTCGGGTCTGGGCGTTTGTGTATGTGAGATTTGTGTCTGTAAATGCACCCACGATACAAGAGAAATCTTAGTGTGGGGCAACGTTTTTAAAAAGAAAAAAAATATAAATACAGGGTGAAATTGTAAACAGTCGACAAACCAAAATGGGAGATTGTACTCATCACTATGAACAACTTTTACTATTGGACCAAACATGAAATCGCGAAAAAAAAAAACAAGCTTTTCCCTACATGTTTGCATAACTCGTCAAAATAGAGAATATAAAATATTAATGACGATAATATTATCGGCAAATACATTTTTTTTTAACTGACTGTATTATCGTATCTTTTCCGTGTGTACCTATAGATACTATGAGTTTTTATGCGCAACTTACATACATAATTCAACAAACACACATACATAGTTCACGCCTGTTTCCCGCTGGAATAGGCAAAGACAATTGAACGCTTCCTGCTACATACATCCTTCGTTTCTTCTACATCTCAACAAATCCGTTATAAACTTATCGAAGAGGAACAAAATTGAAAGTATTTTGCTCTTGGTTAGAATGCAAACAGTAAGTGCATCGTAAAGGCGCGATTCCATTAGGCAAGTCTTGCATGCAAGTATGACGTCACAGTTGCGTTCAAGTTGCTTACATTGGAAACATGTTTTCGAGAGTGTGCAAATTGCATGCAGGTTTTACTTGCATACAAGTGGAGATATTCAACAATTGAGTTGGACATCAATTGATATTAGTTTGATACTCCTCAATAAAGATGATTATTTTCTCGTGCCCCCACCTAACAGCCATTATGTTTCGATAATTTGTACAGCGACACATACTAAATTATCAGTACACGTCACTGCTTCGCAATTCGAAAAGTGCAACTAACGTTTGCGCGTTCAATTTGCACGTCACTTGAATAAAAAAATGTACAAGTTCAAACTACCTCATACAAGTTGCAGCTTGTATGCAGGTTTCTTCAAGTTGTATGCAATTTGCAACTTGCATACAAGTAACTTGCCTAATGGAATCTCGTCTTAACTGCAAGGAAACCACATAGTCGCCTCTTTAGCTGTCATACAGTTGTCGTGCAGTGAGTGACCATTTTAGAATGCAGTACAGTCCGCGAGGCCTAAGCTGAGCTTTGCATTTGTGTGAGAATGAATGCAAACGCGTCCTTTGCTTGGTTTAAACCGGTTTACACTGCTTTTTGGCAATCGATTCTATGTGCACTCACACAAATGCAAAGCTCAGCTTAGGCCTCGCGGACGGTACGTCCTTAGATAAACCCGAAACAATTAAGAAACTCGTAGAATCCAATTGAATTTATGGAATCTAAATAATTATGAAGAGAGGAAAAACACAATAAAAAATATTGCTATCTTTTATTAACAGCCAAAATAAGAAAGAGATGGAATATTTTAAGAGCTTTCAAACTAGTTTAGGTACTTGTTTATTTCACCGTTTTTAGGCGGCGTATGCTGAAGTGTCGTCTAAATATTTTTGGTATAACCTAATTTAACAACTCTAATATTTTTCTATATCTTTCTTATTTTATCTGCAATTATAGGATAGCTAAGTATATTTTTAGTTCAGTTACGTCAGTGCTCAACAGAATTAGGGCAATAAATAGACAATGAATCCTGCAATCAATGGTAAGAATAATACCTACCAGGTTTAATACTATTAGTTCGTAGTTTTTTCGAAGCTTCACTGTAGAAGCACTCCTCTTCTATTTGTACTTTAGGCTCCTCTGAAACAAAAACAGTACGTTAAAATCTAAACCGACACAAGAACATTTCAAATTATTCGAATTAATTACTTACTCTTATAACACGATAGAGTTACAACTGAACCTTTCGTTGATTTGTTATCTGAAAAAAGAAAAAAAAATAACCTGTTGGCATCAAAAAGGTTTGTAAGGGCGTATACAGACAGACACTGCATACTGAAAATTGGAGTTTTGTTGCAATAGTATTATAGCTGCTGAAATAGAGTCCGTCTAAATACATTTTTAGCTACACTTTATCCGTTTCGTATACAGGGTGTAAAAAGACCCATCACATAGCCGAAATCTACGCACTCTGTACAACAAACTAAATTACACTGACCAAAAATAATTGCTGGGAAACGACTTTTATTTTTAGGAATTAAAAAAACGCTTTTTTTGTAGCGCTCAATTTAATGCACGTAACCGACTGTGCCTGTGTGTGTTGTGCAGCGGCTACACAACTGAGCCATGGCGGTCGTGTGCGTTTGATATTCATTGCGTTTTTGTAACTTCAAATGCGTAATTTGTTAGGAAAAATTGAAAGTGTTGATAATGTTTGTTTGGAAGAAAGTTTAGTATTATCACTTAGAATACGTTTCTGGAAAAAACTAAAAAAATAATGTTGACTTTGACCTTCAATATCTCCGGAATCAATGATTTCCCAGGTATGGTCTGGTAAAAAAAAAATGATCCCAATGATGGGTAGAATATGTGGTTTTCGTTATCGTTAAGGGTCTTTTTACACCCGATATACGACAAAGATATACAGGATGTCCCAACAAGTAATGTCAAGCCGAAGGCCAGAGGTAGAGCATCCTTAGAGATAGCGATCGCAGTATGGTTGTTAAAGTACTCAGAGAACGCTGCTGCCCATCCTCTAGTGAATCCCTTCACCCCTTCACTATTCACGTCACTATGATCAAAAACATAATTAGAGTCAGAATTTCGTTAAAACAAGAAAAGAAATCATAACTCGAAAACTACAAAAAATCGCGGAACATACGGGTGATTCGGGTACCTCTAAGGATGCTCTACCTCTGACTTCCACTTGACCCTACTTTTTGGGACACCTTATATATTAAAGTATTAGCTCTTGCCCGCGGTTTCACTGCATCCTAGAAGAACTACTTCCATGGGCGCGGTCATGGAAGAAATTCATAGAAAAAATAAAGAAATAAACATTTTATTATTTGAATTTGACATTAAGTTACTTGACCTGACGCAAATCCCTAATTTTATATACTACTAGCTTTTGCCCGCAGCTTCGCTTGCGTGTAATTTTAAACTCGCGTTTATCCCCTTTTTAAGTGTACCTAGTTATAAATTCCAAAAAGTTCGGCTTTTATTATTTATTTTGAAGGGTGGTTATGCCAAATTTCAAGTTAATTACCCTTGGAATAAGGATTTTCATACAAATGTTAACAACCCATTTCACCCCCTTAAGGGTAGATTTTCCAAAAACGCTCAAACACGTATATGTTTATTTCTCACCAAACGCCTAAATATTTAATGTCATGCTTCTTACTTCAAAAATACCAGATTTCTCATACAAACTTTCAACACTTATTTCACCCCCTTAGGGGTTGAATTTCCAGAAACGCTCAAACACGTGTACATTTATTTCTAACCAGAAACCGTAGTATTTAAATTCATGCTTCTTACTACAAAAATGACGGACTTACATACAAACTTAAATCCTCTATTTCACCCCCTTAGGGGTTGAATTTCGAAAAATCCCTTCTTAGTGGATGCCTACGTCATAAAAGTTATCTACTGTCAAAATTTCAAGTTTCTAACCCCAGCGGTTTAGGCTGTGCGTTGATAGATCAGTCAGTCAGTCAGCTTCTCCTTTTATAGATATAGATTATCACAGCGTACCTACTTACTACATACAGTGGGTCAACGCCCATACATTTGACAGGTCCTATGAAATGTCAAAATGATGTAGGGGCGGAGGTTATGTCCCGAGTACGCAGTATGGCTTCTCGGGACATAACCTCCGCCCCTTCACCCCGCACGCAACCCCCCGCACGATTGCTCTGCGACAATGTTCTACGTTGACCGACTGTAAGGAGTAAGATATAGGTAGATTGTGCTATTATGATAAGGATGCACTTAATAGTTAATTGTATAATGTATAGATGCAATTATGCACCTCCCTAAAATAATCCCGATGGCGCCCATGACTACTTCGCGTACCTAGATAAAAAATATGCCATATTAATCCAGGACATGATCTATCTGTGTGTCAATTTTCATCTAAATCCGTTTAGCCGTTTATGAGTAATTGAGTAACAACATCCATCCATCCCTTCATCTTCACTTACTTTTACATTTATAATATTAGTAGGATAGTAGGATATAATGCCGTGGTGGCCCGGAGGTTACAGACCCGCTTGTTAATCACCGGGTTGCGGGTTCAAACCCAGGCATGTACCAATGTGACTTTTTCAATTTCATATGAACTTTCTTAGTTAATCTAAGACGCCACTGACATACGGTGAAGGAAAACATCGTGAGGAAACCTGGACTTTAATGGTCTGAAATCGCCAACCCGCAATGAGCAAGCGTGGCGATCAATGCTCGTTCCTTATCTGTACGAGAAGAGGCCTTTGCCCAGCAGTGGGACAATCACAGGCTAATATCTATCTATAGTAGGATATAGAAAGAAAATAAAGAAAGAAAATAAATAAGTGTAACAGCATATAACTACAATAAAAAATAAAAAAAATAAACATACATATTTTATGCTGTCTTTTTTTGAGTGTTGTATGTATGTGATATCATTCATCTGCTTATCGTGTACGCCAACAATGCAGCAACATGCCCTACTGTTTGAGAAGCTAACACAGTCACGAACATCCTCAAAATGCAGCCAAACTCAAACTATTCCTTACATTAATCCACACCTCATCAATATGCGAACACTCCTTATATCCTCGCATATAAATGAGACCTAGCCGCTGTCCCATAATACCGTTCATTCTTACATTCGCCGCGGGATCTTAATAACGCCACCGGCATGCCGATCCGGCACGGCATAATGGCATGCCAAACGCGGAAAAATTCCGCAATAATCCGGAGGTGCGAACTCTATTGGAATTCAAAAATGGAACGTTAATGTCGGGCAGGACGGAATGGATCGGAACGGTATTCAGATAATTGAAGTATTTGTATATTTGTTGGTGCATCGGTATTTTTTGCTCGTTATTGGAGTTATTGATACCCGTTGGGTTTGCACGAAAATTTTAATTAATGGGAAATGTGAGCGCTGGTTTTTTGTTTATTTTTGATATTTTCACGGTCGCTCGGTATATACAAGGTTAGTCAGAAAGGGGGTAGCAATCCGAAAGGGTGTTAAAGTACACATAATAATGAATAACTTTTGTTCTACAACTTTTCCCAAAAGTCAATAGTTTCAGAGAAACAGTTGTTCAAAAATCTCAAAAAAAAAACTAAAATCTATCTATCCCCAGTTATGATCAGCTGTGTTTACATTTTACGTCATATTTGGGCTCATGAATTAGAAGCACCAATTTCTGAATTTGTAACTAAAGCAGGGATGAAGAATTTTTGAAATTTCATTTTATTTGGAAAAAAACATCGAATTTTGAAATTTTAACACTTGCTTTCAAACAGTTATCAGCGACACTACAAGTGAGCTTCGGATTTGTACCCCCTTTCCGACTAACCTTGTATAGTCGTAGTTATGAATATATTATTATCAAATAGAATTGAATTCACTCTCCGCTCTACCCCCGTTTCCTGAAAGTCTGATCAATTTAAACTGTTGACAAATCGCAAGTCGAGTGATGTGATTGGTTCACCATAATGCTCAATCATATCGTATGACATGAGATTTGACAGCTGTTTAGTAAATTTTAGCGTTGATCGATAGTCTTTTAGAAACAGGGTAACGGCCAGATTCCGATTTGAGAATTTAAAGATTAGTAGAACTTTAGTTACTTTTAAGCATGGGTTTGCTCTGTAATCTCAAAACGACATTTAAGTTATGCTTATCTTAGAATTCTCAACACATAAACCAGCTTTATTTCTCATTTTCATTACAGTTTTTTTTTAAATTTATTTTGCGGAACGCTTACAGAATAATAAGAACGACTGTAGGTAGATAGGGTATATAGTAACAACTATTAATGACAAGCTTCCACATATAGTATACAACTAAGTACCTAAAGTTAAACAAATAATAAGAGAGAAAATAAAAGAAAGGCAAATGAAACTTAACTCATTAAGGAAAATGAAACTATTAAAAAAAGAATAACAAAAACATTTTCTATGTCCACTGTATAAGTACTTTATTATAGTGCTAACTGCGGTCATCGTCGAAATACTCTTGATTTAACATACGCGTAACTGCATTTGAGCTGGTCCTAAACAGTCTAAGTCTAAGTGAGATGGAAGACGCAAACTGCACTACGTAAAAATTAGGCATTTTTAATTATTATGAGATGATGCATGAAATTATTATGAGTCAAAAATAAAACAGATTTCTAGCTTCTTCTAATAGGTACTGTGATCTTTTGGCCGACTTTAAACGACTTCTTTCTACTTAAGATTGTTTACGGTTTATGCACGTCCATTTTATCGGGATTCCGACTAGCTTCGAACCCAAACAGAGCTCTTAATCATGAGCTGAACACACGGCGACGTCGCGACTCGAACTTCCAATAAAGTACATAAATACGAATGTGTCTCACTAAAGTTATAATGTAAAGATAGTGTCGTATCTACGGGTTGGTCATAGCGATGGCTGCCAGCGACGCAGGACCTAGAGGGGGGCGCAAATTAGGCCTCTCAATTAATCATCATCATCATCATCATTCAGCCGAAAGACTTCCACTGCTGGACATAGGCCTCCCCCAAGCATCGCCACATCGATCGGCCCTGTGCCTCTCTCATCCAATGGATTCCCGCGACCTTCACCAGATCATCGGTCCACCTAGCTGGAGGCCTACCCACGCTGCGTCTTCCGGTACGTAGTCTCCACTCCAGAATCTTTCGGTTCCATCGGTCATCAGTTCTGCGAGCAAAGTGCCGCCCACTGCCACTTAAGTTTGGCAATTCTTCGAGCTATGTCGGTTACCTTGGTTCTCCTTGGCAGGCGGGTTGGCGATCGCAGTATGGTAAAGTATTTAGAGAACGCTGCTGCCCATCCTCTAGTGAATCTCTTAGTCGCCTTTTACGACACCCACGGGAAGCGATGGGTTAGTGCTATTCTGTAAGTCCGGCACTACGAGACTCAATAAATAATGTAACAAAAAAAACCGCAGCAGATCTCACGTTAAAATATGATGTTGATTTAAATGCAAATGAATTATGTGTGGAGATTGAGAGCTACAAATCTATACTTAATATTATAAAGAGGTAGAATTTGTTTGTTTGTTTGTATGTAGGGGGTAATCTCCGAAACTACTCATCCGATTTCAAAAATTCTTTCACCAATAGGAAGCTACGTTATCCTTGAGTGCTATAGGCTATATTTTAGGATCAAAAAATATAAATTAACGCGAGCGAAGCCGCAGGCAAAAGCTAGTATCAGATAAAATCGTTACTGGCTTAATTTTTAACAAAATCCTTACTTAAATGCCTATTTTTATTTAGCTTGTTTGTTTGGGAGCTCAAAACTTAATCCTTACCCTGGGCGCTCACGATTCTAGCTGCATGTGCATCTGAACTGAAAGATCAAATCTTAAAACTACAAAACAAAGAGGCAGAACTAGTAAAAACCGGTCAAGTGCGAGTCGGACTCGCGCACGAAGGGTTCCGTACCATTATCTATAAAAACGGCAAAAAAATCATGTCTGTTGTACGGGAGTCCCCCTTAAATATTTGTTTTATTTTAATTTAATTATTTATCTTTAAAGTGAATATATAACTAAATATTCTGTGAAGATTTCAAGCTTCTACCTGTTGCCATTATCAATATCGAGCAAAAACGAGCAAAAAAATCACGTTTTTAGTATGGGAGCCCCTTTAAATATTTATTTTATTCTGTGTTTTAGTATTTGATGTTATAGCGGCAACAAAAATACATTATCTGTGATTTCAACTGTCTAACTATCACGGTTCATGAGATACAACCTGGTGACAGACGGACAGACAGACGGACAGCGGAGCCTTAGCAATAGGGTCCTATTTTACCCTTTGGGTACGGAACCCTAAAAATAGTAAAAACCTGACGGTATACTCCAAAAATTTTTAAAATGCGATTTAAAAAAGTTATGGTCGAAAAACTTGATCCCTCAGTTTAGACGCTCGAAATAAGTGTCATAATATCATGAATCTCAGAATGTACCGAAAGTGCGAGTAAAATTTTATAGTCAATAATTTGTTAAGGATTTGTAAAAGCTTTTAACAAATTCCCAACTCAATCGAAAGCTGCATCAAAAACTTATTGCGGTTTAAGATGATCCCTCAGATCGTCGACACGTCATGACTGATCTTTAAAACATGGCCTTATAATAGACTGGAAAAATTCTTGAATATGCCGTTTGTAATCTGTATTTAGAGTAGTTACTGGGTGAATTTGTGAACAACACTGTACAAAGATTTGGTCCTGTTTGTTTTGTCTAATAAATCGTAAATCAGATTTTTCTAATGTTTTTATCTAACATCAAAACTAATTTACTAATATGTATATAAAATGTGTATAATGTGGATTTATATAAAAAAAACCTAAGTTTGTTGACCCCTTATAGTCAAGAAACGCAATAACATGCACCGAGTGTAATCAAGTGAAACCTCCTTGTAAACTTGTGCTTTGATTAAATCCAGTCTTTTCATATCTCCCTTGAGTTTTTCATTAAAACTTTAAGTAAATTAGATGTGACATGATACCTGGATTATTTTTTAATTTAATGAAGTCTGAAGAAGGCGAGATTTTAGGTATCAACCATTATATTCTAAAAAGGTCATCGTGATATTTTAGAGAGGTAGATATGTTATCTTATTCTGAACATAATCTAACTCTAAGAATCTCAAATGTAAACTACTATTCATAATACTTTTACACATAAAACACCTTGGATATTAGATGTTTAATTTGTATGACGTGGCTTTCTTAACAAAAAATATAAATATTGCTACATAATTATTACGAGAATTATTTTTCCTGAAAGGAGTTGATGGGCAACGATACTTCATAGTATTAGGATTCCGGTTTTGTCGTTTAAAATATACAACGTTAGTCAAAAAGGGGGTACTGATCCGAAAGGGTGATAAAGTACTCATAATAATGAATAACTTTTGTTCTAGAACTAACCTCATCTATGATCATCTGGGTTTACATTTTAGGTCATATTCGGGGTCACGGATTAGAAGCCCCATTTTTTGAATTCGTAACTAAAGCAGGGAAATAAAAATAATATAATTTTGAAATTTTAACACTTTTAAAACAGTCATCAGTGACATTTTTTTTTTTTTTGCTTTTATCTCTATTTTGACCACTATCTCGCCTGATGGTAAGCGATCATGTGGTCGACGGTGAAGCACGCTTACCTAGAAGTAACCTATTCACTCTTGACTTAAAGACCCCAAGGTTGTAACTACCAGGAAACACAGACTCCGGCAGGGAATTCCACTCCTCAGCTGTGGCCCGCGGATTAGTACACCCTTTCCGACTAACCTTGTACCTACTTGTAACAGCAGATATTTTTACGGACTCATAATAATGATTCGAATAGGTACCTGCCAAACAATATTCGTACCGGAAAACTTTTCGAAAGGTTCATCAAAAGTCTATTACGAATATTTCAATTTTCCAATAAAATTAAATCACCAGTTAGTGAAGAAGACCGCTAAACAAAGTTTTCCGCCAAGTCAAACACAAGTGGCAGAATAAATAGTGAAGTGGCAATAAGTTCCGCTGAAGAGCCGCAACCCGCAGCGCCACCTGGCGGGGCTTAGAGTTTTTAATATATTTCCCCTCTAGTTGGAGCCTTGTTTTTCAGTTGAGTTGATATAGATATTTATTGGACTTACAATGCAAAGGAATTAAAGTTCTAGTTGTTTGGTACAGAAATATTGGTTTGAAAATTATGGATAGTTTTTTTTCGTAACTTTGTGCTTATCACGGTTTTATCTGCCAATAAATGAGCTAGGTCACAGAAATCTAAATAAGTCACTATTGGTAATTTTTGTTGTTTAGGTAGTTACCGTAATTTTGTAATCGTAGGTCAGACAGAGAACAAGTTAACATAATTATGCCTTTATTAGCCTTCGAGGCCAGTGTGGAGTAACAGTGCCGGGGAGTGGACTAGCTGTGTGGTCCCGAACTTTATCCAGTTTGTTCCATTTAGTGTAGAGACTAGGTGTTTGCTGTGGGTCAAGGTGAAGATGATAGCAATATCAATTATTATCTACGTTTCATCCTCCTGGTGTCTCACACGCCGTGACTTAGCAGCAGTCATCAAGTCATAATCATGTTCTTGAATATTATACTGAATGCTCTTGGCGTGCTGCTGAGTAAATAACAATTCAATTGATTTCACTTTTATTTTTTCATTTTGTTAAAATTTGGTAGTTATGCGGTCACCTTAAGACGTAAATAAAGGAGACGGGTCACGGCCCATACAAAATTTACCCAGGCCCGGCGGAAAAAAAAAAAATATCTCACATTTTAGTATATTTTTAGTATATTAATAATTAGTAGTCACCATTACTCAAAATCGTGGCTATCATTGTAATATTGCCATATACAGGGTGGTAATTTGAAATGGGGCATGAAGGGCGACTACCTTAACCATTGTAGCTACAGGAAAACGTTCTTAGAAGACCACCCCTAACTTTTGGGATAATTTCAATCGGCATTCACAGATTTTGAAAAAAAGTACAGTCAGCGAGAAAAAGGGCTGTTTTGACAAAACTTTTTTATGATGCCAATCGATCCCATTTTCCATACGGATCAAAAGACTCTTCCGGACCAACTGAGGTTGGAGTACTAGAAAAGTCTGGAAATAGAGATATTTACATGACAGCCATTGAAATAAAAAAAAAAATATGCAGTTATTTTTTACTCATGATAATGCATAAACTGAGATACATTTCTTTAGCGCCGGGCGTTATGAAAATGTTGGGTCAATTTTGACCAGTCTCCTTTGGTTTCTTTCTTTTTCTTTCATGCTTGTTCCTCCTGGCGTCCTACTAGCGCTGTAAATACTAGCTACGCCGGCTAAGCACGCTACTAACATAACATCACCTGGTAAATTAGTATCATACCGAATGCCCGTGGTGTGCTGCTGGCAGAGCAATATCCATCATCCCTGACGCTTCTTCCTCCTGGCGTCCCACTTGCGCCGCGGCTTAGCAGCGCAGGGTTAGCGCGCTGCTCCTCGTAAGATGGCGCCGTGTGCGTCACCACGCCGGCACCGCTGAGCGTTGCCTGTTAGAAATAAAGGTAGGCAATTATAAATAGTGATAAAGAGTTTTATAAATGGCAGTCACACCGATATTGCAGCCCTCATCAAGCTGTCTCCCCCCACCCACCGGCAGCAACGCCCTAAGCCGAGGTCCAAGTCCCACTAGGATTTACTGCATGTTATGATTTGATAGCATGTTTTTTTTAAAACCTACGTAAATTTTACGTTATGATAAGAATGTTATGATTAGAAGTACGTCTTGTTTACATCTTTTCAGTTCTTATTTTTTTTAGTTTGCTTTTTATACCGTCGGGTTTTTAGATTTCTTTAAAATTTATTTTTCTCTGCGCTACATTTACATTACGTTGTGATATGACCAACTTACGTCCGGCCATACATGTAGGGCATTGTATACCGTATTAACCTATTACTGTTTTTAAAATGGACGTCCGATGTCAGTGTCGGTTAGGAATCAAGTCAAAAAAGATGGATACGCGTGAATATTGTTTAAGGATTTTTATTTATGTGACTGTTGCATCTTTTGGTATAATGTTATGTAGTATATCGATTTGTATGTTGAATAAATAGACTTTCTTTGTTTCTTCTTCTGAACAGCTAACGTGTTAAGTAATTAGAATTAATTAGTGTTCCTGCATGTTACTAATATAATTTTCTTTCAACTACGTAGTAATGTCATCATTAATCGCTACAAAACCGATCACAAAATACGTATTTTCTGCTTAGAAGCAAAACAGTGCAGAAATGTTGTATGAAATCTCATTACTGCACTGCAAACAGTGCAGAAATGTTATATGAAATTTCATTACTGCACTGTTTTTCATTAGTGCAGTTTTTTTATTATCATTACCAAATCCAAGATGGCGGCCATGAAAATTTTCATCTAATAATCATGGGTGTTAATTTCATGGTTTTCGGGGTCACTGATGCCGAAAATAACTTCAAAATCCAAATCCAAGATGGCGGCCATGAAAATTAGTAAAGTAGTCGTCATGGGTGTCAAATCCAAGGTTTTCTGGGGTGCGGATGCCGAAAATGAGGTCAAAATCGAAACCCAAGATGGCGGCAATAAAAAATGTCAAATTAGTGGTCATGGGTGTAATTTCCATGGTTTTCGGGGGTACTGATGCCGAAAATGAGGTCAAAATCGAAATCCAAGATGGCGGCAGTAAAAATGTCAAATTAGTGGTCATGGGTGTCATTTCCATGGTTTTCGGGGGTACTGATGCCGAAAATGAGGTCAAAATCGAAATCCAAGATGGCGGCACTAAAAATGTCAAATTAGTGGTCATGGGTGTCATTTCCATGGTTTTCGGGGGTACTGATGCCGAAAATGAGGTCAAAATCCATTTCCAAGATGGCGGCAATAAAAATGTCAAATTAGTGGTCATGGGTGTCATTTCCATGGTTTTCGGGGGTACTGATGCCGAAAATGAGGTCAAAATCCATTTCCAAGATGGCAGCTTTTAAAATTTCAATTTAACCATCATGGGTGTCATTTCCATGGTTTTCGGGGATGCTGATGACGAAAATTAGGTCAAAATCTATATTCAAGATGGCGGCCATGAAAATTTTCAAATTAGCCGTGATGGGTGTCAAATCCATGATTTTCTGGGACGCTGATTACAAAAACGAGATCCATTCTCAAACACCAAGATAGGGACCACGTTTTACCTGGCAAATTAAATTTAACTGGTAAATTTTTTTGACCGCCGTATATTGTCGAGGAATACTTAGTCTTTATTTCCAGCATCAGCACCCATGAAAACCATAGAAGTAATAACCATAAATAATAAGTAATTTTCTATGGCTCCTTCCTGGATTTAGGAATCATTTATTACTCTTACCTACCCCCGCAAGCGTTAGCCACTGCGACTGTAACCTCGACAAAATTTGTAGTTTTAAATATTGTTAGAAAATTCCAGGATAAGATGGCGGGCGAAGTTGCTGCTACATACCTTTGCATTATTTTGTCAATCGTCAAAATTACGCATGCGTGGTTTTCTTTTTGCGTGTCACTGTTTCTATAAAACGTTAATTAATTTGGACGTTTGTTTGACAAAGTTTGTGTAATTTGTTTTATGTGACAACCCTATGACAAGTGTTACCAATTTTGAAATTTCATAGGACCTGTCAAATGTATGGGCGTTGACCCACTGTATGTAGTAAGTAGGTACACTGTGGTAAAACTTTGATACTTCTTATTTGGCAAGAAAAGTTTTAAAAAATGGAAATAGATAGCGATATGAATTCAAGTCCAGAAAGTATAAAAACAGCTGCAAATGAAATTGTTAATAACCTTTTGCCGCAAAAGTCGCAGGATAACCTTGTTTTCATTAACTTGAGTTTTTATTTTGAGTAGGTATATTTTATCACGGTAGGTAAATTGGTAGTTGAAAGAAAAGTAGATTACGCACCTTGCTGAAGTGAGTGATTAATGCACTCGTGCTAATTTAGTGCCCTCGCTTGCGCTCGGGCACCAACATAACACTCGTGCATTAATGACTCACTTTGCGCTCGGTGCAACAATCTACTATTGTAAGTAAGATGTAATATTAACACCCTACTTGATGCGTCACAATAATAGTAGATTGTTGCACCGAGCGCAAAGTGAGTCATTAATGCACGAGTGTTATGTTGGTGCCCGAGCGCAAGCGAGGGCACTAAATTAGCAAGAGTGCATTAATCACTCACTTCAGCAAGGTGCGTAATCTACTTTTCTTTCAACTACCAATTTACCTACCGTGATGAAATATACCTACAAAATAAAAACTCAAGTTAATGAAAACAAGGTTATCCTGCGACTTTTGCGGCAAAAGGTTATTAACAATTTCATTTGCAGCTGTTTTTATACTTTCTGGACATGAATTCATATCGCTATCTATTTCCATTTTTTAAAACTTTTCTTGCTAAATAAGAAGTACCTATCAAAGTTTTACAATGGTACAAAATGCGCGCCATTTGTTTTTTTTTTTCACCATTTCGGTTTTATTCAGCCGATTTTTATTTTCAGCCAGTATCTTTTTGATCTAATGCATAAGAATGCATACATTTAATATTAAACTTAACGGGAGACATTAAACCTCTGTGGTAAATTTATATCTAAATAAAAAATAAAAAACTGAATTAATGAAAAACAGTGCAGTAATGAAATTTCATACAACATTTCTGCACTGTTTGCAGTGCAGTAATGAGATTTCATAGGTACAACATTTCTGCACCGTTTTGCTTCTAAGCAGAAAATACGTATTTTGTGATCGGTTTTGTAGCGATTAATGATAACATTACTACGTAGTTGAAAGAAAAATATTTTTATTTTATTTTAATTATTATTTATTAATCAAAGTTTTTTTTTTGTATTAGTGCTTATTAAGACGGACTGCATTTCTAATGCAAGCACACTGCAATATGTACCTAATACAAATCAACCGCAGGGTTGCTTTTACGAAAACTATGTTCATTAGGGGCCATCCATTAATTACGTCACACGAATTTCATGATTTTTTGACCCCCCCCCCCGTCCTTGTCCTAGCTGGTCACATTCGTGAGACTCCCCCCTCCCTAGTGTGATGTCACATATTTTGCAATACTACTTAGGAAGCGGTGAAGGACGTCCATTTTTGGAGACTATCTTTTATAACATTGACGGTTAAAAAGAACAAAGTACTTAATTCTAATCTCTTTTGAATAAATGAGTTTTGAAGTTGAAGCTGAGGCATAATAGGATAAAATTCCTAGAACTAGCTAGTAAATACTGATTACTCAACAAATTACGAAGACTCTTATTACGTAGGTGTCGCCCCCGCAAAGTTGGGTAGGTTGGCGATTAGCCGGCGTAACCTTTAACTACAAATTATTGTGGCCGACTTGTAGCGGTAACTTGACGGCTTTTGGTATTATTGAGTAATTGGAGCTAAGTTAGGAATTGTTATAAATAGGTTTCACTGCATAATCGTTTATTTGTTGTTTATTTTTATTTGATAGGTTGGGAAGCAAACCGACTCGGCTACGGCCCATCTAAGAGCCATTACGCACTGTCGACTGGTCACCGGAGACTTGGGCTCTCGGCGACTAAAATATAAGCATAGTCGCCCAGTAAGCATAGTCGCATTACACACTGTCGACTGGTCGCCGTCGACCAAGTCTCCGGCGACCAGTCGACAGTGCGTAATGGCTCTAATGGTAAGTGGTTATCGCCGCCTATACAAGGTTAGTCAGAAAGGGGGTACTAATCCGAAAGGGTGTTAAAGTAGCCATAATAATGATTAACTTTTGTTCTATAACTTTCCCCAAAACACAATAGTTTAAGAGAAATAGCTGTTCGAAAATTGCAAAAAAAATATATGTTAAAATCTATCTATCCACAGCTATGATCAGCTGTGTTTACATTTTAGGTTAAGAATATATAGGGTCACGAATTAGAAGCTCCATTTTCTGAATTCGTAACTAAAGAAGGCGCGAAGAATTTTTGAAAAAAACTAAAATAAAAATTATCGAATATTGAAATTTTAATACTTGCTTTAAAACCGTCACCAATGATATTTTGAGTGGCCTGCGGATTAGTACCCCCTTTCTTACTAACCTTGTATACACCTATAACATTGACAAGAGAATTGCTGACGCATTGTCAACCTCAGAGACAAAGTTGTGAAGTTATGTGCCTGTAAATAATAAGACAAAAAAACCCAAAAAAATATATAAATGGAAATACTAGTATTAAGTGCTGTCTATTCTGTTATTTTGTATACAAAATAAATATTAGCCTGCAACTGTCCCACTGCAAGGCAAAAGCCTCTTCTCATACAGAGATGGAACAAGCATTGATCACCACGCTTGCTCACTGCGGGTTGGCGATTTGCGACTAATAAGTCCAGATTTCCTCACGATGTTTTTCTTCACTGTAGCTTCAGTGGCGTCTTGTCGTAGATTAACGAAAGTACATTTGACATTGGAAAAGTCGCATTGGTCCTTCCTTCAGACCCGCAACCTGGTGCTTAACAAGCGGGTCTGTAGCCTCCACCAACATGACCAGAGCCGCCATGACATTTGGTGTACAAAATTATATGTGGTGCTTTTTAATCGGCTAGGGAGCTTCCGCAGAAATGGTGTGTACATGCAATGGAACTTATATGGTATGTCTACACCAGTGCGCTTTCAATTTTCAATTCCTCTTGCGCATGCAATATTGATTACCTTAAGACGCATGCAGCTCATCGTCTACACCGGTGCGCTTCAGTCAGTCGTCAGTCGACATAGAATAGACGGATTAGAGTGCGCTACGGGCATGAGCTTTTGTCGAACTAGTATTAAGGCATGCGCTATGGCGCTTCACGCATGCTTCAGACGAAGACGCAAGATGAACATGAAAGCGCACTGGTGTAGACATACCTAACGTAATGTTTCTTGATGAAAAATTCGTAATTTTTTTGGGATGTTTTATCTACTCAAACCGTATAACGTATGATAATTTGATTGCAAAAAATATAATAGATTTCACTGTTTTAATAATATGATGGATGGTTTGGATAGTATTTGGTATTATATCAATATCGTGGCAGCTCACTAGCCAATGAAAAAACATCGTGTATTAATTAAAAACATGTTAACATTCATAAAACACTTTTGAAATGTCGTAAAATCATAATTTAGTTTTGATGTTGCCTTTAAAATTAGTATTAGTAATAATTATAATATGTTATTTACAGAATTAGACATATTTGCAATGCCGGCTAATAAGTTTCGTAACTGCCTTATTAAATCAATCAAGAGCCTTTAAATATGTTTAATAATTGTTTTCTTCTTTAACATTGATTCGTTTTGCTCATAACATAAATATTCTGTTTTGTATTTTGTGGATAACAGTGTGAGTTGCACATTTGTATCATGTATTTGTTTTGTAAGTTAGCTCATAAGATCTAATGTGTAACTGTTTGTTAGTCTCAAATAAATAAATAAAAAATAAAATGTAACCCACGGTGAATAGGACGTTGACGACTGGGAACCGGATGCTGCAGTTTAGGCTAAAAAGTTTCTCAAACTTTTCATGATTAATTACGGTTGCCCGACTAGCTGATCACCCGGCGTGGTCGCGAGTCGAACTGAATTTCTCAAACTATTCTGAATCTACTCACCATGGTGGGGACCTTGTCGTGGTACTCTCTGTCATAGTTGGTGGGCCGGGTCCTCGTCAGGTCAGGCTTGTGTACTGTCGCGTCGCATGTCTCGTGCTCCTGACAGAGAAACGAAGTTCACAAAATTGTATCTAGCAATGAGACTTGAGCGTTCCTTGCGAAGTATATGCGGTGTAACTTTGAATGATAGATTGAAGAACGATGTGACAAGACAAAGTTGCGGTTTAAAAGATGATGTAGTGACAAACATTGAAAGGAGTATGCTTCGGTAGTTTGGGCATGTTAAAAGATTGAGTGAACGACGATTAACAAAAGGAATTTATAAGGCGAATGTCAGTGGAAACGCTAGTAGAGGACGCCCTAGAAGTATTGATGTTATTGGTGATGCTCTTCAAAAAGGACAGGTGCGTAGTACTATCAACCAGCGTGCGTGTATGACAAGATGTATGACCGTGGACGAAGCGAAAGGAGTATGTAAGTGATCGTAACATGTGGCGTTCTACAGTTTCTGCCTACCCCCATGGGAAAAAGGCGTGAGTTTATGTATGTATGTACTTGAGCGATATACAGCACGTCTGGTTAGTCTCTTTACATCCGAAAACCATGGACTTTGTTCATAATTCTATACAACTTTAACCATGGGACAAACTCTGATATCGAGAAAAAAAACAGCTGTTGTATGCATTTTGTAAAGCAACATTGGTTATTTTGTATGGGCCAGCAGATTTTTAGGGTTCCGTAATCAACAAGGAACCCTTATAGTTTCGCCATGTCCGTCCGTCCGCAACTTAGCTCAGAGACTCTTAGTACTAGAAAGCTACAATTTGGCATGGATATACATATTAATCACGCCGACAAAGAGGTAAAATAAAACAAAGAGGTAAAACAAAATCATGAAGAAGAAATTTTTTATTCTTCCTCCTGTACACTTATAGTGGGGATGTTTTTTTTTTTCTCGTCTACCGCATGGTGTAGGTTGTTGTTGGATAGGTCTTTCAAAAATATTGCAGGTTTGTGATGACAATTTTTCGATTAAGGGACCCGTATCTGAAATATTAAGCTTTATTATAGTGCTAATATTTGTTAGAGTAAAGTGTCTCCCCCCCCCCCCTGCCAGCTAAACGGTCAGTTTTGGATACGTGAAAATTCACGGTAGTAGTATATACAACGAAGTTAAAAAGAAAACTATCACAGCTAAGTAGGCTTTACCAGTTTACGAGTAATAGTCGACCAACCGGAAAAGTAATTTCGTACAAATTCCATTGAAAAATTACTAAGCCCTCTTCTTAGTCCGCATTATTGTGCAACTACGGAACCCTATTACTGCGCCTGGCTCGACACGCACTCGGCCGGTTGTTCGAATAACTGCGTCAAAATGTAGGAAACAGCTGTTTTTTTTTCGCGATTTTAGGTTTGGTCCCATAGTAAAAGTTGTTCATAATGATGAGTTCAGTGACCCCTTAAGAGGTTGTGCGTTATTTATGTTACACTTTGTGTAATGTTTACTTCCGGGTATTGTACAACTTTCATCCTCATAATGATTGATCTTTGAATCTCATTACTTTTTCTTTGTTTTCTACCATTCTTTCCCAAATCACTACACATTGTTCGTACGTTGTTTACTAACATTGTTTACCTGTGCGTGGTGGGGGGACGACCCGCGTCGGGAGCCGCTGCTAGACGATCTGTTGCTCGCCTCTGAGAACAAACAAAATAACAATTAGTTTTACAAATGATTCTATTGTGAGACAACGGTTTGAGAGGGACTGCGAAATATCTTACAAATCTGTTATGAATTAAACTGATGACAGTTATTTCGGTTTCCTGTAGTCCTGCTAAACGGACGATGTTGTTGACTTTGTTATTTATTATTATTTTATTGCTGTGAACGATCATTATTTTCTTTTTGGAATATCTATCTATACAGGGTGTTAACGAATTCATGTAATTCCTTCAAACGACACGATCTATTAATGGTATAGATTAACCCCACACGGGTTTTATAGATTGGTTAAAATAAAAATAGTTTTTTTTTCCCCATTTTTTTATATATGACAGAAAATTTCGATGCCGTGCATAAATGAATGAAGGCACGGCAACACAGATGACGGGCACAACTAGCGTGACATCGCTCCACGCAGTCAGTTAACTTGGGACGCGAAAATTACTCAGATACAGAATAACATGTTTCATTTTTTGAAAACTTTTTTGTGCTGATTCTGAAAAAAACCTATGCAGGGTCAATCAGTGTCACCAGTAGATCACGCGATTTGAAGGAATTACACGAATTCGTTAACACCCCGTATATTTTACTATTGTATTATTTTGTGTTATATGTATTTTATTATAATTTATCTTACGATTGAGTACAAAATAGTCTATAGTAGTATTTACTTTAACCAACACGGTCTTAGACTGTGATTAGTCTAGGACCGTTTTGATTACCTAAAGTAAATAAATAATTGTATAACATGTTACGAATATTTGCTTACACACGTCGGGGCCCCTGTAACCCGCGGGCCCCATATCTATATATATAAAATGAGAAGCTGACTGACTGACTGATCTATCAACGCACAGCCTAAACCACTGGGGTTAGAAACTTGAAATTTTGACAGTAGGTTCCTTTTGTAACGTATGTATCCATTAAGAAGGGATTTTTAAAAATTCCACCCCTAATGGGGTGAAATAAGGGATTTAAGTTTGTATGTAAGTCTGTCATTTTTGAAGTAAGAAGTATGAAATTAAATATTAAGTTTTCTGGTTAGAAATAAAGCTATACGTGTTTGAACGTTTCTGAAAATTCAACGCCTAAGGGGGTGAAATAAGTGTTGAAATTTTTTACGAGAAATCTGTTACTTTTGAAGTAAGAAGCACATAATTAAAAATGTAGGCTCTTGGTCAGAAATAAATATACACGTGTTTGAGGGTTTTTGGAAATTCTACCCGTAAGAGGAGAAATAGGGGATGAAAGATTTTTTGATTTTATAACTACTCCTAACAAGGGACTTAACGAGGGCTCAAAATTTCACACAAGCAGAGCTGCGGGCAAAAGCTAGTCATTGATACGGCGGTAGCTACACCCCTGCTTTCAATTTTCCTATCTAACAGAAAAAGCTTCGTTTATCAGACTCAGTTAAAAAGATACGACCCAGAAACGTCAGTCAATTTCAGTTTTCAATATGCATACCTATCACTTATTAGCATACGGGACGATTTATCAATCGTATTCACTCGAGGCGGTTGCGGTGGGCTGACGCGCTACATATCAATCGAGATCCACTCGACTTGGCCGCAATCTCTACGCAATAGGGAGGTGACATGCAACACTCGATTTTTATCGAGTAATCGATATACAATTGTCTTCTAATTGGATCTTGAATGTGGATGTTTCAAGGATATGGAGAAGTGGAGTGTAGTAATCTTCGTGAATGGCTTATTGCAGATATTTGTTGGACATAGGTATTGCCCAATAGTCGCCACGTTGTGCACCGCAGAACCAGCAGCCGGGGTATCACTTATTTTATAAAAAACAAAGTCCATCGTCTGTTTGTCTGTCTCTGCACGATTTTCCCCGTAGCTACTGAACGGATTTTGTTACAGTTTTTACGATTAGATAGACTGATTTTTGGGAAAGGTTTACTGTTTATTTTATAAATGTGTTGTTTACATTAGCTGAGCTATTACCATTTTTGTCAAGAAAGTCGAAAAAATGAAATGTTTGGTGAAAAGAAACTCATATAAGTAAATAAATGATACCCGTACGAAATCGGGACGGGTCGCCATTTTAGTATATACTCGTAGGTACTGGATTTTGTACGCTTCGTCTGTTCATCTCAGTTCGTTTATAAAGATAAATAGCAAGTTCTACATACATACGATTATAGCATGTAACCCATTATAGGTAACCTATCAGGTTTTTACATTTTTTCACTAATTCTACCTTTTTGTTTTGCAAGGATTTAAGATTTGATCAGATGCACATTTGATGCTCGATACACTTCTCAGTTCAGATGCACATTATAGCAACGTGGCCATCGATGACCCTGAGTCATCGCGTCGACCGCGTTGCTCTAATGGTGGCTTCCCACGGTGCGTGGTAGCGCGCACCGGCTGTGCATGGTATCATCCGTAAAATCACGCACCGTGGGAAGCCACATTATGAAGGTGCGTGATGTCGATACGGCGCACCTAGTGTTGGGTAGGACACGACTTGAAAAAGAGTTTGTAAGAGTAGCCTCTTTTTTGCTCTGAGCCAGTACAATGTACTACTTCAAATGAGGTGAGGCGTACTGAAGCTCGGTCATACGATTGAAGTAACGAGTACGAATATGACATTTGACGTTACTGCGGCGAGTCGAGTCGCGGTCGCGTAATGTCCACTGACACAGACACACTGACAATGACGTGCTATTGTAGCATGTGCCTCGTTCCCTCTCTGTCTCACCCTACAGTTTACTTACCGAGAGTAACGAGTAATGCGACTACCGCGACATAAAATTTGAAGTAGTACACTTTTAAATGTCGAGCCGCTCTTACATTTTGACGTCATGTACGGGACAAATGTACCGCCTTTTGTATGTCCTACTCAACACTAGGCGCACCGCTCCGCACGCCTCCGCGTTACCACGGACGAGTCTCTTCCCATGGTGCGTCGGTGCGAGCTCGTGCGTGCGCGCGATATCACGCACCATTGGAAACAAGCATAAGATTGTATATCGAAATCTATCATCGATTATAGAATCGAGTACTTTTCAAGCTCTATCCCAACGTTCCAACCTACGTAACCTTAGCATCAATTGAAAATGAAAAACACGCCAGAGATCCTTAATTTAGCACCTAAACAAACACATGTGTTTGTACCTCGTACGTGATGTTCTTAGTTCATTCGGTCATTTGCACTGGCTATTCGCTGTCTTCACAAGTGTAAACAGAATCTAATAAGATTACTCTGGATATATCTGGATTTAGATTACCACGTTAGTTGCAAGTGCGACTACTGAGCGTGAGTTCGATCCCCAGTAGTTGCGTCTCGCCAAAAATGTATGAAAATTTAGGCTGCGCCTCTAAGCGCACCGTTCAATTAACGCGCGAATATTAGTTAGTGAACATTAGTTACAGTAGCGAATATTAGTTACAGTAGTTCACGAAAAAAACTCACACTTGGGGTACTGGTCGGACAAAGTGTTAGTGGTACAAATAGGAGGTAAGGTAAAGGCACCTAATTCCGCGGTGTTTTCACCATAACTTGAAAGAACATTAAAAATTAAGTATTTAATAAACCTTTCTGTAGAATTGGCTATTTAATCAGAAGTATTATATATCGTATTTTTGAATTACACTCACAGTTTGACGATAAAAGTTTAATAATAATGTCAAATTATTTAAAAATATGAAGAAGTCAGAAGCACCTAATTCCGATTTAAAAATCCTAATTCCGATGCATTTGGTTCCTAATTCCGAGTGTACAAAATACAAAAGAAAGGAGGTGGGGAGAAAATACATGATGTTCAAAAAATCAAGTCTATTTATTATCTTCTCTATCTATAGGTTTTGGATCAGTCTCAGACTCTGTCTTACATGATTATTAATATGGTACCACAATATGTAATTTACTTAGACAGGAATTCGGGAATATTGTACTGTCGAGAAACTTTATAAACACTACTGCTATTATGAATTGCTTTAATAGCATTTTGGAGATACTCTTCCGTGTACTTTTTTCTTGGCTTCATTCTCCTACAATAAAACAATTATAATAATAAAACAATTTTATTAAATTTATTAAAAGTATATAATAATATAAGTATAAGAAAGTTATTTTAAAGGGCAAATTCATATTCTTGCAGTTACTAAAACAATACTAAAGTTTTGAACAAGCTGCGTAAGATAATGAACACTCTGTATTTAACGTGTGCCAATACCACGGAATTAGGTACTAATATAACCTTATTCCGACTTAAATACATCGGAATAGCGTTTTATAATACTAAATCAAGATTTCTAATTCCGAGTAATAAAAAGTAAAAGATTTTTTAATATTAAACAAATAAATTAATGTTCAATTGCGATATCTTTGAAAAAATATACAAAGCTCACTCAGGATTATATCAGAACACGTTAATAACTTAATTTTCTGTACTTAGCTTTTCCATACAACGAATTAATAAAGTACCTAAACAGGCAATCTTTTACCTGCTATAATTAGTAAATGCGACGTCATAGTGTACCTCGGAAATAGATTTTTATATCTATTGGTTATTTGAGTAATCAGAGCTAAAATATTAAGTTCGTAATCATAAATCTGCCTTCAAAATTTGAAAAAAAGTCTACGTCTATTAAATTGCATTTCCGTGGTATACATCGGTATTTAGGAACCAACTAAAATATTTGGCACCTAATGCCGCGGTATTTTAAAAACTTATTTTCTCCTCAATTTGTAAAGAAAATATTAAAATGTTAACTGTTTTCAATAAAAAATATAACCCTTCCAATATTTCAACCTAAACAAAAACTCACACAGTATAAAATTATCATACAAAACACTATTTAGCAAATCGTATTAATCACGTGCATCAGGTCCGAAATGTATGAAGCGCGCGTTCGGGTCAGCTGCTAGCGTCAAACTTACTGTTTATTTTAAAACTTTAAAGCACCAAAGCACTCTTTTGCTCATATAAACATAAACAGATAAATTATTAATTGATTAATGTATCTTGCAAACAAAAAGAACTTGTAAATTGCTTGAAAACGCCGTTATTCTAAATACATCGGAATATGGTGCCATTTTTAGAACCCCTCGGAATTGGGTGCCTTTACCTTAGTACTTCACCGGACAAACTCTTTCTGAAGAAGCTTTACTACTCTCTAGATTTCGTAAACATATTGTTTGTACAATGTGGGGCAAAAATAATAACCCGATGTTGTTTTGCTGTAATTTTTTTAGGAATGAAAACTTTTGGTTCTACTTACAACATCGGGTGATTACTTTTGCCCCACCTTGTACATCTATTCGCTTACGTATTTATTTTCATATTTTCTATGTATTTTCTGCAAATAATAATAATTCATTTCAGAAAATTAATAAGACGCCGGCTGAGTGAGGTTGCAGCCGTACAAGTGCTTCGCTGTAATTAAGCCTCATTATTTTAAACCCGGTTCTTATTAAGACCACTCAATATTAACCTGCATGTAAATTGTAGTTTATACAGTCGAGCTACACGACTTAGTAACTAATACAATGCAAAGTCAATTACTTTTTACTGTACACAAAAACAGGGAGGATATAACAATGGGGTGTCATACGAATACCTATAACAGTCATTACAAACTGTAGTGTAGGGTATCTATCGGCATTGCCCAGTAACTGGGTTGCGGACTTGCGGAGGTCTCATGGCTGTCGCTCCGTGTAAAATGTTGGTATTCACCCGCATCTCGTCAGTGTGCGCTCAGGGCAGGCGGAATGAACGGCGCATTAAATAAATGTTCGAAACGTTTGAATTTTGATATCGACATTATTAAAACCAAAGTAAAATAAACGGAACACTAAACACGCGCGTACGCGTCAACTTTCCCGTGTGCACTAAGGACAGGTACCGACGGTAAAGCCACGGTAAAGCCACTCCACAATCCGCAATACACCCGTGCGCCGTCACTCAGCACGCACACTTAGGCTGGAAGTTGACCTCAACACAGTTGGGAAAAGGCTTGGTAGAACGGTATGTAAAATGGGCGGTCTTAGCGCTCTAGGCGATTTCAGCCAGATAACTTAAAATTGTATGAATTTCGACGATCGTCGAGCGCGCGTCGAATGCGCGCCCCTCCATTTTTTCTATTTTTCTTGTAGTTTGCTCTATATCAATAAAAAAGAAACAGCACCAAGCACGTTGACGGTTCAAAAATTACAGCAAAAGTGCGGACGTTTTGTCGCGTTTGACGCTCGTCAGGCGCGTATAGGATCCAGCGAGCTCGACGAGCGCCCGAAATGCAGCGTATTGGGCGCGTGCCCCGCGCGCTTTCTACAATTAGTCAGACACTGTTCTTTTCGCACGATTGAGAACGAAACGTTAACTTAACATTCTTTTGACTATACTCTGTGCGTCGTTTTTTTACGCAACATATGCGATGCTTCAAACGATTTAGTGTTGTCCATTTTCATGTGCAAAAAGAATTTCGTAAAATTGCGCGTCGTCCTCGTTATACATGATACTGAGTAACATCCTCGTTTTACACTACGCCTCTAGCTAACCCTCCAAAATACACATGTGACGTGTATTTGTAAATAATATAAAATAGTTAAAGTTGTATAAATACGTATGAAACGAGCCGTGTAAACAAACCGGATTCAGCCGCCGGCCAGTATCGCACGGATTTCAATTAATATACCTGATGGACAAACAAGTAAATATTACGATCGATTGACTGCGCCATACGAATGATTATAAACTGTAAACTATATTTTCAGGGTTATTTTTTACATTGTATCTAAATATATAAATTATAAATATATAAAAGCGAAAGGTCACTCATTCACTCACTCATCACGAAATATCGAAAACCGTTAGACGTATGAAGATGAAATTTGGCAGGAAGATAGTTTAGAGTTAGTAGACGTGCGCTAAGAAAGGATATTTGGAAATTCAACCCCTAAGAGGGTGAAATAGGGGATGAAAGTTTGTATGGAAAATCGTCACTTAACGGGTTCAAAATTTCACGCAAGCGAAGCTGCAGGCATAAGCTAGTATGTTATAGTTAACGTTAGTAACGGCCGATTCCTATGATTTACGCGCACAGATAACGTATGCCTGCGTGAGCGACAATGTCGACGCAACAAAATGTTGCCATATTTAAATATTAAATATTATATTGCATACAGTTTTAGATTGTTCCTTATTTATTGCTTATTTATTTAATTTCTTTCTTTACATACACTACACATATACACACACATGTTGGTTTAAGTGAACGGGCATGACCGCTGACTGACATCCGTGGAGCACAAAGGTTCCAGACGAAAACCAGCGTCAAGTGCTTATAGTGCTTGACATTAAGCTGATCTGTTTGCTCCAGCCGTGAGACACAAACCCAAGACTTTTTTATTTATATCACACTTTTTATCTGTTGTGTCTCTTTGTGCTGTGTCCAAATAAATGATTATTTATCTTATCTCATTTACCGAGCGTTATTGATTTAAATTACGACTCTTGTATCTTTATCAATAATGAAACTGAGACCTCATAGCTTTGCATGGTAGATCCTCCTTACGTTAGTAGCTATGACAGCCAAATTTTTTTTTCTTTTTTTCTGCTGTAGGTGTTCCTAGGGGACCCTTCCTACCTAACCAGGCAGTTATTGGCGAGACCTAAAGGGTCTCCAGCCAATGAGGGGGGGGGGGGGGGAAGTAAAATACTTAACCTAAGCTAACTACTTGTACTACACTAACATCATGACTACCTGCAACAACAGCACTAAGGGCGACCCCTAGTGGGACTCGGACCTCGGCTTAGGGCGTTGCTGGCGGGGACTTAGGGGGGGGACAGCCAAAATTAGCTTACGAGTCTATTTATACACGCTGACATTTACCTAATTGGTTGTTTTGCTAGAACAAACATTGTTCAGACCATGGTCTACCACAATTAAAATGCATCAAATAAAAAAAAACGTCGTTGGTCTTTAAAAAAACTCAAAAAAGACACCACCAAACACACAAGGGGGGACCTGCGCAGTCGGCGCCATGATGGTTCAAGTTATTTGCCGGGAACTTTAGAGCCCAAATACACGTTCGATACTTGCCTCCGATAGTCGGTTCCGATAGTCTGATCAGACTATGTGAAGGCCTCCGCGTCATACATTTGTTTGAACATGAATTACACGTACGATCAGACTATCGGATCGGATGTCAGAATCGTAAGCACCGTCCGGGCGTCGTCGTCTTCCAGAAAAAATCGGACACGAGAACCGTACGTGTATTTCACGAATCCGAACAGATAGTCGGATCCGGCTCCCGGAAGCAACTAGCGGACGTATATTTTGACCCTTACCGCCATTGCCGCGATGAGAACTTTAATGTTACGGTTAATGGAACATCACAACACGAGTAAGCAACAAGACTTTTAAGAAAGACAAAAAAAATGTTTTCTTTAATATTTTTTTTCATGCTGTACAATGGTAGTAGACCCTGGTCTGAACAACGTTTATTCTAGCAAAACAACCAATTACAAGTCATCGTGTATATATCAAGTTTAGCAAAGAAAAATGCCACTATTGGTAAGCAAAACGATTCGTTTTTGGTCATAGACACCGAGCATTAATCTACAGATTACCAGATTAAGTATGAAATCTTACATTTTTTCAATTTGATTACCTAGGCAATATAAATATGAATTTGAATCAATAGATCCTAATCCTAACTTTAATTATTAATATTATAAATGCGAAAGTAAGTTTGTTTGTTTGTTACCTTTTCACGCCTAAACCACTAAACCGATCATCCTGAAATTGCGTAATATACGTTATCAGGCGTACAGAAACGGACACAGGGTACCTTTCATCCCGAGAAAATGTTCTGTTCCCGAGGAAAACAACAATAACGTTCATAGATGGCGCAACGTGTCTTTCGAATCACGATTGAATTATATAAACTTTAGTAGCGTGTTAAGAGTTTTTTTTGAGCTTAATTAACGCGAGCGAAGCCGCCAGCTAAAGCTAGTGTAGGAATACATTTAATTATTAACTTGTACTGTAATAAATTTAACTACGTATTCACTCTTTAACTGATCTGCAGTGCGAGCACGGTTCTTCTTATCGAGTCGAGTCGAGAAATTTATCAATTATAAACGTCAAACTTGACATAAGATATGGATAAAACGACAGCTCTTGTCGTTATATCTATATCTTATGTCAAATTTGACGTTTAGAATTGATAAATTTCTCGAATCGACTCGATAAGATCTCGAGTCGATAAAAATTTAAACATACCGAATCTTATCGAGGGTCGGTAGCACGGAACTTGCTTCGGGAACTTTATAGAGCCTTCTCGACAGCTTATCAACTTTACAAATAGCAACACCAGAAATATGCATATACACAAATACTATCACTAAAATATTTACAATACTATTAAATAATCTAATCAATTAGAAAATAACCACAGAATAATAAAAAAATACTCCGCTGTGGATCCTTTCCACGTCCCGACGCGCTCTGCTTTCAACATTAACAAGATGATTTCTCCAAAATCCATTTTTTTGCTTCAAAAAGTCTATATCGACCAACTTTTTAAAGACGACAACAATTCGAGATAATTCGAGAAATTTACCAATAAGAACTGTCAAAAGTCGATATAATCGATAAGTCTTATCGAGTATGTCGACTTCATATCGAGGCGTCGGTAAATTACATTGATGAAAGAAAAATAAGAGGATATCAGATGTGGTCACACGATCTGAAGCCAAGTTTTCCTCTTATGGCGTCGACTCCGCCCTCAGCAATGAATTACATCTTCTGATGCAACACTTTGTCATGTTAGGTTTTGTTCACTTATCCTTTGTAATACAACAAAAAATACCTAAACACCCAAGGTTCACTGTAAAACTGTAAATAAACTTCGAACAAAGCATGAACGACAGACGAAAGGCATAAGTAATTCTCTAAAATGGCGTCATGTCAAAAATATCCTTCAAGGCGGAGCTTGGTGACGTTGAAAAACGATAATAGAAAATTAAAATTTATGAATAATAGTGTACACACTTTTTACATTTGTAAATTATTACGTGTAAGAACGAGACAGATTCTAGTTTTTACTGCGATACATATTGGCATAGTATTTAAAATAACATCAATTTAGGGCTTATCCTCTTATGTTTCTTAAATCAATGGTAAATTACGATCCGTGCTACCTTTGTCGTTTTATCAATATCTTATGTCAAATTTGAAGTTTAGAGTGGATAACTTCACGTCTCGATAAAATTCGATAAAAAGAACCGTGCTCGCACTGCTGTCCAGTTAAGCTGCAAATTATATCCATAATCTGCACATTACCGGCTTTATTAGCTCGCAGGTTTGCACGTTGTACCGACCAGGTCAAAGTGACACTTTTTAGAGCTTTTTGCCAGACGTTGTACACGTGCAGCCTGTGGGTTAGCTACACGCAGGGGACATACAGCGCTCTGCGCGTGCAATATAACAACGCGTTCAGGGTGCTGATGGGGTTGCCTCGCTATTGCAGTGCATCAGGCATGCTAGCGGATGCCCGTGTTGATGGCTTTCATGCTATCATAAGAAAACGCTTTGCGTCATTACTGGGTCGCTTGCGTGGCAGCCCCAACAGCATCTTGAGCGTTTGGGCGGACCGGTGGGATTCTCCGCTGCTAGCGCACTGGATACACCTGCACATGGATAGGTGACCAGTATCTTTTTATCTATATTTTTATTACAATATGTAGGTATTGTGCAATATGTGTAGGTAGTATTATTAGTGTAATGCGAACATTTAGGTTAAGAAAAATTTTTAACTAACACACTTTATGGGTGTCAAAGCCTGAAATAAATGATTATTATTTATGCACATTAGTGGTAACATATACATTAGCGTTACGTAGTAGTCCCCGAAGGGATCGGCAGATGTGTTATATTGCGCTCCATTGGACGTAAGTTGGAACTCAACAGAGAATTGTTCTCGGGTAAGAATGAAATGCATGTAGCTTGTTAGTGTGTCCACACTAACAAGCTACATGCAATTCAAGGTGGCCAATAACAAGGTTCCGTACATAATTCAATGAAAAAATTGTATTCGTGTTATTGATTTCTGTTTTCTAGAGCCGTCTCGTTTTTAACGTTCCAAAATGGTAAAACAGGAACCCTTATGGTATGTCAACACCAGTGCGCTTTCATGTTCATCTTGCGCTTTCAACTTTCAATTCCTCTTGCGTCAAGCGCATGCAATATTGATTGCCATAACACGCATGCAGCTTATCGTCTACACCGGTGCGCCTCGGTCAGTCGTCAGTCGACATACAATAGACGGATTAGCGTGCGCTAGGGGTATGCGCTTTTGTCGAACTCTTGGGAGCAAATAAATCGAGCCACTCCTTTTTTCACGTGTCCTGATTATTAGTTTTGGTTTCATGGATTATATACTAAGTTGACAAAAAACTACCCTCATTGTAAAGGTTATTAAATAACCTTTTAGGCGATATATGTTTCGAATTGATCTCTTCCATAATAGGTACCAAAAATAATAACAATTATACGTGAAAAATAGAAGTGGCTCGATTTATTTGCTCCCAAGTATAGTATTAAGACATGCGCTATGGCGCTTGACGCATGCTTCAGACGAAGACGCAAGATGAACATGAAAGCGCACTGGTGTACACATAGCTATATGGTGCGTCTTGGTCCGTCCGACCGCCCGTCGGCTCCGCGTCCGTCCGTCTATCTGTCACAGCTGCTTATTTCAGAACTTACTAACGCCATCGACTTGTTGGAATAGTTTTAAATAAAACTTGTTTGTCTATTTTGCAAGTGAAAGAATTGAAAAACTATTTTTATTTTCATTGCAATAGGGATCAATGTTGGGGGTTGAAATTTTAAAATGGGGTTATTAGTTCTAATGTGGTATCATAATATGAAAAGGCTTCATTGGCACATTATGAAAAAAAAAAAAAAATTATGCCACACAGATTTTCACTTATGATGAAAAATGTCTGTAAAATACCTTTCTCCCTCTTCCTCTATCTCCGAAGTTTGCACCTAAGTCACCCTGTGTAAATATTTCAAAATAATTGGGGCCCCGCACAGAATAAAAAAACAACAACTCACCGCGGCTCGTCGTGTCACGCAGTTCGCCTGCGCCGACGCTGTTCCCAAGCACGGGCATGCCCGCCATGCCGCCCGCTACGCTACCCGCTCCTCCATGACACCACCTGAACAATAACATACTCCTTATTGCATATTACAACCGCGACCTGAAGAAAATTTATGTCTATTTAGAAAATGTGTCTAGGGTGGCAAGATAGAGGGCAAGAGATCCCGAGGTCGCTCTCCGATCCGATGGTCGGACCACATCAAGACCATGTAGTGTGTGACGCGCCTTCTCCCAAAAACAAGATTAGTCGGAAAGGGGGTACCAATCCGAGGGGCACCTGAAGTATCATTGATGACTGTTTTAACGCAAGGGTTAAACTTTAATAATTCGATAATTTTTAGTTCCATACAAAATGATAATCAGATTTTTCAAAAAAAAAAATACATCCCTGCTTTAGATACGAATTTATAAAATTGAGCTTCTAATCGGTGACCCCAAATATGACCTGAAATGTACACAGCTGACCATAGCTGAGGATAGACAGATTTTAACGATTTTTTTTGAGATCTTTGAACAGCTCTTAATCTATTGTGTTTTGGGGAAAGTTGTAGAACAAAAGTTACTTATTATTATGGTTACTTTAACACCCTTTCGGATTAGTACCCCCTTTTCGACTAACCTTGTAATCTTGTATATTGTCACTTAGCTTGTTACCCTAGAGATTTTTCGACATGTGATTTTCCATAAATAATGAATATCTCGAAAATTAAGCTTTATTCAACAAACTATATCCTAGCTATTCTTCTTCAATTAGGCATCGGAATCGATGGTTAAAATCTTTCGAGTACCTCAGAACCACTGTGTATAATTGTGTAGATTATAAATATCTAACCAAGGTTAACAGTGTACAAGTGCATAATAAAAAAAACCTGCCAAATGCGAGTCGGACTCGCACTAGAAGGGTTACGTACCATTATCTATAAAAACGGCAAAAAAATCAATTTGTTGTATGGGAGCCCCTTTAAATATTTATTTTATTCTGTTTTTAGTATTTGTTGTTAAAGCGGCAACAGAAATACATCATCTGCGAAAATTTCAACTGTCTAACTACCACGGTTCATGAGAAACAACCTGGTGACAGACGAACGGACGGACAGCGGAGTCTTAGTAATAGGATCCCGTTTTACCCTTTGAGTACGGAATCCTACAAAGAAAGTAGTCATTCCTTAAATGGTGAAGAACTGGGGGACTAATATCGCCGCGTTTTAAAACATATTTCGTTTCATATTCGTAATCATAACTGCGGGTAAACTGCACATCCAGTCACAACTGTAAATTATGCAACTGTCAAATGCAACTTGAAGGCAATTAGGATGTAGTCAGTGCAACTGCGTGACAACAGCCGACTGGATGTTGCTGGCAACCCGCCGATAGATAGGATAATGAAAATGGCAGTTAATTGACACCTATGGGAAGAGATGGTATTATTGGTGGCCTGCAGGGCACTTGCGTAACGTAACCAACATCAATCATGACTAGGGATCGGATATTCGGGTGCATATTTACCTGAAGTAAATTTTTAGCTACGAAAGTAGAGAAGCGGCTTCTTAAAATATATTTTTTGTAAGAAAAAACCCGGGATGCCAGGAACACTGGGAATGCATAACTATTCGGGGGTATAACATGGAAGCGACATCTTAAAATGATTTATTAAAAAAAACTCCAGGATTCTTGGATTGCATAATTATTCAAAATTTATGTTTAACCCCGATGCAAATATGTGTGCATGTAGAGTGTAAGAAGAAGAATGGTGTGTGTTAGATAAACCAAAAAAATACATAAATTAAAACAATTGTCCCGGAACCGCGGGATTTTTCGATACAAAAGCGCGTTCCATATTAGCCAACATCTCAAGTTTAGGTGAATATGCATCCGAATATCTGATCTCTAATCATGACAGTTGATGTGTCAAAAACAATATTATTTCATTGCGTTGTACATAGTTGTGGAGAAGTCGGATTGTTAATACATACGTAGTACATATTACTTCTATGGTTAATACTAAGTGCATATACACGTAGAAAGCGGGTTGCCGGCGCCGATCTGCCAGCGCTTGTCGGTGCTGGTCCGCGCAGGTAGTCGACGCAGGTAGTCTCTATACTGTGTGGCGAACCAGCGCCGACAAGCTCCGAACCTCGCCGACAAGTTCCGACCTGCTCCGATCAGCACTGGTAAACCGTCATTTGTTGCTGTATTTGCAAGGGAAAACAATGCGTATTTTTGTTAAAAAATGATAGGCCCTGCTTCTACCCGCTTCCTTTATATAGCGGTTACCTGCACGGACCAGTACCGATAAGCGCTGGTAGGTCGGCGCTGGTTACCTGCTTCCTTTATGTATACGCCCAAACGTTGCTATAGAAATTGTTGATCTGTCAAAATCATAGCCATAGTGATCATAGCGATTAGGGTGAGGCCAGACGAGCGTAATTTACGCCACGTAAATAGAGTCGCTCAATTTCAGTTGCGTTCGATTTCATACAATATCACGATTCGTGCCACACGATGACGCAAAATGAGTCTGTTTTATTTATTTATTTTGGGGCATTTGTCTCTGAGGATAAAAGAGCCCCAACGTTACCTAAACTTAATGTTCAACATAAACATGACTTATTTAAAAGAACGGGAAAGAATCATTGATGTAAAATCATATTTTCAACTATAAATTGTGCAGCATCAGATGTTGGTTCTGCTAATATGCTTAACTAGCTTTCGCCCGCAGCTGCGCTTGCGTGAAATTTTGAACCCGTTAAGTGACGATTTTCCATACAAACTTTCATCCCCTATTTAACTCCCTTAGGGGTTGAATTTCGAAAAATCCCTTCTTAATGGATGCCTACGTTACAAAAGGAACCTACTATCAAATTTCAACTTTCTAACCCCAGCGGTTTAGGCTGTGCGTTGATAGATCAGTCAGTCAGTCAGCTTCTCCTTTTATATGTATAGAAAACACCCCTTGATCATATGTGTTTATGTTAAATTTTTGCACCAATGATTCTCTCACGGTGTGGTGTTTTACACATTCTGCAAAATGAGTCTGTTAAATCTGACTTATTTTACGCGACTAAAAGCTCAACAAATTACGCTCGTTTGGCCTCACCCGTACGCGTATGTTTCGTAATTAGAATGCAGGTCTTTGCAGGGAATATACGGTGAAGGTTTGTCTATGCATGTCCATTGTATATAACATAACATCACGCCTGTATTCTCCGAAGGGTTGGGCAGAAGTGTATTAGCACACCCTCATTTGGCTGTTATTTTTAGGACCCATGTAATAGGATGCGAGTCTATTGCCATCAACCGGGCTGCTACTAAAAAAATCCACCTGGAATAACGTAATAACACTTTGCATGACCTGGGAAACGAACCCAGGAGTTCGCGATCAGCAGTCGCACTTGCGACCACTAAACCAACGAGGCTGTCCATTGAATATTATGAACATAATTTCATATTTGCATTTCCGTATCAAACGAAATAGAGTTAATTTGTTATTTATTTACCTGTTTCATAGTTGGGAAATCGTGGTTTTGAATTGCAATACTACAGAAAATGATTTAATATTAACTAACTTAATTTTAATATACATTATTTCAAGTCATTTTTTTATCATTATCTGATTGTATACTGTAGTATACAACCAAATATAATAATAGGATACATCCTACACCTCTGCCTAACATGTAACGGTTACGTTGTTAAGATAATATAAGAAATAATTAATTTATCTAATTGACTTTCCAAGCAGATACTTGCAGCAAATAATTTGCATAAACTTCTAATAATTCTTAATTGCGCGTCGTAGCACCGTAGAAGTGTTCGTAGCGCCGTAGCTATGCGCTACGCAGCTACGACGGTGACTTCATTCGTTCTTGTAGACTTCATTACCAAATACTTTAGATACTTTATAAGTTTTCGAATGCAAATGATAATACAATAATATAATTAATAAAGTTTTTATGAATTTCATACCATATTTTTAAAGATAATTTATTGCATTTATCCACACAAACAGCTACATATAATATAGCTCTTAAAAGAATATACTTCTGGTCTTATTATTTAAAATTATTTGCGTCTTTGAGTTTGTTTGGCTGTCACCAATTAAAAGAACTTTTTATTTATTTTTTATTATATTTGGAAGTTAATCACAATATGCATTATTTATTGACACATTTTAAAAAACATTCACATAAACAAATAATAAAATAGGTATATATTTTTTACCTTCGTCCGTGTGTCACTGCAAGGGTACCAATTGAAAATCAGCGCTGGGTGTTTGACGCCTAGCATATGCTTAGTTGGTGACTCCTTCGGCATGGCCATGCTCGACGGTATAAACTGTGTATGTTTTCTTATTTTTATGTTTTTATTGTTTGAGCGCAGTTCAGAATACGCTATAGTATTTAATATATAGCAAATATTTACAGCACGATGATATCGTTCAGCATACATTTTATATAGACACGTTCACACAACGTTATGCTATAAAGTATTGGCTTGCTGTACGCGATAAACTTGAGCGATTGTTCGCCACGCTCCACCTCTTTTCTACCCCGTCCGTCGCCCAAAGGATTTCATTTTTATTTATTTTTTAAAAAAACGCTGCTCCTTACTAAGATTTTTCTTGTATCGTGGGTGCGTTTACAAACACAAATCCCACATACACAAATGCCCAGACCCGAAACAACTATCTGTAGGCCATACAAATTTTTGTTCCGTGTGGGAATCGAAACAACGACCTATAGCGGAGAAGCCAAACGCTCAGCCACTGCACCAAACGTGTCGTCAAATAACTGGGAAAAGGATCGGCGTCAAATAACTTGCTATACATAGTAGACCGCCTTGCGATATAGCTTATAGTGTGAACGTCATGCTATATAGTTATAGCTTATGACGCAATATACTTTACTATATAGCGAAATGGTATAGCGTTGTCTGAACTGCTCTTTAAAAAGGCTTTATGTACCAAAATATTGACACCCTTGCTTATTGAATAAAACATAAAGACATATACACGTGTATGACTTCGCAGCGGGGTTGAAGGTCTACACGATGACAATTACGGCCCATGGCCCGCTGATGTATACTCGTACGAATTTACAGCTATGTGACAACCCTCGCGTACTCTCACTTAGAGAGTAATTAATTATGTTCACACCCTGTCGATTTGTAGGGCTGTCACGTTAAGAATTTTGAATGTTTATTTTTTATTATTCTTTATTTCAATATTAACAATTATATTAATGTTCTTGCATATTGATAATTATCTTTGTATTCACAATAATTATTATTATAATCTTTTATTTTTATTATTTATAATGCGACGTTTATGCTGTACGCTATTTAAGGCAAAACATGTAGCTCCTGACACAAATTCAACACCATGCACTTGTATAATTTACTCATGTTTTTAAAAAATAAATATATCTTTATCTTACATTTTATTTCAATGATATTCAACATGTGATTTAGTATGATGCTTTAAAATAAGGCACGAACTAGATACAAGACAATAAGTCTAACGCGTCATCCTACGTGAGCGATCTACAAGCAACGCGAAGCGGCGCGGCGCGACGCGTAAACAACAAACAGTCGATACCTATTGAAGTGTCCTACGTGACCAAACGCACGTGGAGTGCGTTGCAGCGCGGCGCGGCGCGAAGCGAACGCTGTCAGTTGGCTTGATATTTTCACGCGAACTGGATGCGGTGCCGTACAGTGCTATTGAATGACGGCGGCGCGCGGCGAGCGGTCCGCGAGCTCGTAGGACAAAGCCGCCGCTTCGCACCGCATCGCGTGTCACCGCATCGCATCGCTTCGCAATTAGCGTCGCTTTAAACCGCCTACGTAAGAAATCGTGTAACAACACACGCAGCCAAAAAAAAAAAACATTTTGCCTCTATAAACCGTTACCTACGATAAAATACCTCGTGGTCTGGTGGTCGCAAGCACGACTGCTGAGCGTGAGAGTCCTGGGTTCAATCCCCAGCTCGGGCAAAGTGTTTTTGCGTTTTTCTGAGTGAAATTTCTCAGTAGTAGCCCGGAGTCTGGATTTGTGTTGAGTCTGTTACATGGGTCTTAAACATAACGGTGAAATGAGGGTATACTATACACTTCTGCCAGCCCTTCGGCGAATACAAGCGTGATGTTATGTTTATGATATAATACCTATACTGCTTTGCCTTGAACTTTAGTTGTAACAGCTTCAAACCTATTTAAATTTCCTTGAGATTGAAACTTAACTTAGTTTCCTTAACAGCCGCATAGATCAAACAACTACCTTTTTACGTAAAATAGAGATAAGATAATGGATAAAGAAACAGATTCAGGGCCTACTAATCTCACTAACAGATACTGGTAGAAAAAAAAATGTGGGAAGGACGTAATTGAGGCATTAAGCGTCATACAAGGTTAGTCGGAAAAGGGGATATTAATCCAAAAGAATGTTAAAGTACCCATTATAATGAGTAACTTTTGTTCTAACACTTTCCCCAAAAGTTAATAATTTATGAGAAATTGCTGTTCAAAGATTTCATAAAAAATACCCTAAAATCTATATATGTTCGCCTACAATCAGCTGTGTTTACATTTTAGGCCATATTTGGGGTCATGGATTATAAGCTCCTTTTTCTGAATTGGTCATTAAAGAAGGATGTTTCTTTTTTGTAAAAACTAAAATAAAAAATCGATTTGCATGTTTTCTTTTTTATTTATTTATTCTTGTTTTCAAGTGGCCCGCGGATTATTATCCCCTTTCCGACCAACCTTGTTTATAAGGAAGTAACAACAAAAATATTAAAAATTGAGCTAAATTGAAGAAGCTTGTCATCTTCCAAACTCTTCTTGTCTAGCATTATTAATCACTGCTTTTTACCTCCGAAAGCCATTTAAACTTATTCCTTTAAATATTACTTATGTGTGACAGCCCTGATCGTCATGGTATGGCTGAAGGCAGACAATTAAATAAAATTAAAACTTACCTCTCACGGCCATTGCGAGTGACGCACCGGTATTTACGAATAAAATACATGTTATGACCATTTAGTTTATAATTATGTGTAGTATTTCATTCATTGATATTTTTTTGTGTTCGACTCTACCTAGCCTTTTTCTAGTTATGTTGGGGTCAACTTCTAGTCTAACACGATGAAACTCAAACTCAAAACTCATTGATTCAAAATAGACTAGAATTACTTAGTTCTTTTTGAACGTCAATGTTACAATAGACATCCCACAAAAAAAGCCCTCCCTTCACCGCTTCCTTGTGTTTATGCTGTGAAGAAGAAACGGCGCAACAAACTCCCCAGCAACACAATTCTGTCTGTCAAGTGAATAAATTAATTGAGTAAAGTAAGAAAAACATAATATCATTTACAATAATAAAATTAAGCACATTAAAGAAAAGCAATTTAAAGAAAAGTACATAGAACAATTTTGTATGTGACTGAATACCAATATTTTACACGGAGCGACTGCCATTAGACCTCCGTAACCCAGTTACTGGGCAATGCCGATATCCTAAGGTTAGACCGGTTGTCAGACTTTAGGGCTCCCCGTAACTTCCGTTACAGATATTCATATAACAACCGAGACCGACGGCTTAACGTGCTCTCTGAGGCACGGAGGTGTCTCGATGTGTAATAAATGGTCACCCATCTACGGATTGACCGCGGCAAGCGCGGCTCAACCTTGCAAATTATATGATTCGCGCAGTTGTTAATTAGCCATAAGCCCACAGCCTTTAGAAATTATTTGAGAAATTCTCAACAGAAAAACACAATTATTTAAATACTTTATACAAGGTGTAACTTAAATATCATACAACCTCTTAAGGGGTCACTGTACTCATCATTATGAACAACTTTTACTATGGGACCAATCAAGAAATCGCGAAAAAAAATCAGATGTTCCCTAACCTTTGACGAGATAAGCGAACATAAATGTAGGGAAGCTGATTTTTTTTTTGCGATTTCATTTTTTGGTCCCATAGTAAAAGCTGTTCATAATGATGAGTACAGTGACCCCCTAAGAGCGTTTACGCCGTTCGGCATTTCATACAAATTTTCAAGTCCTTATTTTTCGTTAAGGCAACCGATTTTAATGAAACTTCATACCCATCATACCCATAGGATGCATAGGACTAAAAAGTTAGTAGAAAACATTTTCGAAAAATAGTGTTACAGTTAAATTATACTGATTTAAAATTTTCCATACAAACAGAAATTTCCAACTATCTTTTTTAAGACATTTCGAAAATGTTTTCTACTAACTTTTTAGACCTAAGTATCCTGCTTATGTGTGTGAAATTTAATCAAAATCGGTTCTGTCATTACGAAAAACAAAAATTTGAAAATTGGTATGAAATGCCGTACGGCGCGGCGTACACGCTCTTAAGAGGTTGTGCGTTATTTATATTACACCTTGTATGTTCGATCTGCGAATCTAAACCAAGACTTCGAAGGTGCTTCGCAGTTCCCTTTGAGGAGCGGTTCTATACTATTTTATGTACTACGTAGTCTGACCATTAGAATAAGTCACAGTGTCAAACCAGTCGGCAACACTCGACAGTAAAACCGTCGGTTAGGGTGAGCGCCCCACATTTCGTCCGTCTCCGTAACGCTGGATATTTTACGAGAAATCTGTCCGAAGGTTTATAACTATGACAGATGTTGTTTGATAGCGAATAAAAACTACTTATTATAGATTAATGTTCCGCTTTATTATGGTTG
This sequence comes from Amphipyra tragopoginis, assembly GCA_905220435.1. Lineage (NCBI taxonomy): Eukaryota > Metazoa > Arthropoda > Insecta > Lepidoptera > Noctuidae > Amphipyra > Amphipyra tragopoginis. Next base: position 14,111,164 of record HG992011.1, read on the forward strand.
GTTGGATATCATAAACTATTTCATTTTGAAGGTAACTGCGAGGTTATCTTGAAATGTGATGCACTTCAATGCTTTAGACATCTACTTACTAAGAATACATGTGGGAATCTGAGAAGAAGAGAGTGACATCACTGTGCGAGCGGGAGAGCATGACAAGGACGAAAGAGAGGGAAGAAGAAGATGGAAGACGTTTAAAAGACGTGCGGTAGAAGTAAGTGTTGGAATAAATGAAATAAAAGAAGTTACAAAATTCACTGTTTTTATTTATAACGATCCCACATCATTATTTTCATTAAATTTTGCACGTCTTACAACGGGGATGCTTTGATTATTCAACCGACGAATGTTAAATATAAAAAAAAAAAACGACAAAAGTTAGCTGAATATTTCATGTTTATCTATCGATAATTGGTGTTTACTTTTTTTATTACTTACATTATGATTTACGAAATAACTACAAATAAATAAAAAACGTTTATTAGCAACCAAATATGTATCAATACAAAGGAGCTCTGTCTCCTGAACTGAACTGAACTTTCCTAAATACTTAGTTCTAAGTTCCATATTCAGTAAGTAAGTAGGTACATTGCTTTTGATTATTCCTTAGTGATACTGTTGGTAGTAGATATTAATGGTGTAATTAATGGTGGTTACTACTAATTAATGTATGCGTGGTTAATGTGTGTGTCGTGTGGGTGAAGAATGTTGGTTTTATGTGTTCGTGTATGTGAGTGTTAGTTGCATGAATACAATAAAAAAAAAACATTTCCCCTTAATAAGGCAAACAGAATATATAAGGTCTTATTTTAATAATCCACGATATTTTGCATAGTGCCTTAGTAAATGCTAAAGATGAGGTAGCTACCACAAAAAAAAATCTGATGGTTTGTTTTGTAAAAAAATATTTAATAAATCAATCAATTAATTAGTTTACTGGTTCTTTTAGGTATAATAGCGTGCACGGTGCTAGCTATCAGCGCGGGGGTATTTTTTTGCACGGATGTTATAACAACTTAGAGAACCATTAATTAAATAAATGACTTCTAAACAATTTTGACAAAAAAAACAATTGATTTCATTTTCAGTGATACCTAGATTATCTTCAGCATTCACTATGACGCTATGCAAAATATCGTGGATTATTAAAGAAAGACCTTATATTTACCACCAACTTTTTTGGAAAGGCTTCCTCTTTATATTTTAATTTTTAAATATGGCAATATTTTTTTTACTACATAATTTTAATTTGACATTTTTTTAAATGTTTAATTTACTTTTCATAAAACCTTATGCCCTACTATGGGTAAAAGACTACTAAACTCTGGATGCATGTAAATAAGCCTTTACCTACACAGTATACAGGATGTTAACGAATTCGTGTAATTCCTTCCAACCACGTCATCTATTAATGGTATAGTTTAACCGCGTACGGGATTTAGATTGATTAAAAAAAATTAAAAACTTTTTTTTGCATAATTTTTTTTTTATGTGAGAGAAAATTTCAATGCCCTGCATAAATTAATGAAGACACGGCGACACAGCTGACGGGCACGACTAGTCTGATATCGCTCCATACAGTCAGTTAACTTGGAACGCTAAAATTACTCAGATACAGAATAACATGGTTCATTTTTTGAAAACATTTTGTTGTTGATTCTGAAAAAAACCTATGCAGGGTCAATCTGTGTCAGCAGTAGATCACGCGGTTTGAAGGAATTACACGAATTCGTTAAAACCCTGTATACTATAGCAATCTGGATTAGCTTACCATAACATGCAACTGCACTAACGCCTGTCTCAGACAAGTTACGTCCCGTAACGTTCTCTGGACAGACATCAGTAACAGAGTTATCGGTTAACGTACTGCCTTCGACTGAACTTGCCTCTGTAAATGACGTATTGTTTAAGGTACTAGTGTTTCGGGATAAAAGTAAATTGCTCAGCTATTGCAAAGTGAAGAATAAAAGAGGAGATCTGTACCCCAAGTGTGAGTTTTTTTCGTTAACTACTGTAGTTGCGTCACGCCAAAAATGTATGAAAATTTAGGCTGCGTCTCTAGGCGCACCGTTCAATTAACGCGCGAATATTAGTTAGTGAACGGTGCGCCTAGAGACGCAGCCTAAATTTTCATACATTTTTGTCGTGACGCAACTACAGTAGTTAAGGAAAAAAACTCACACTTGGGGTACAGTACCCCAAGTGTGAGTTTTTTACGTCACTATTGTAGTTGCGTCACGGCAAAAATATCAAACAAATTTTTAGTCACACTATTCGCCGCTAGAGGCTCTGCCTAAATTTTGATACATTTTTGGCGTGACGCAACTACAGTAGTAACGTAAAAAAACTCACACTTGCGGTACTGCTGTTTGAATTCAATTTTAATGCCCGCCCGAAAGGTTGGTGATGAAATGAAATTTAACAAAGAAATCTGACTCACGTTATAACCGCCACGTCATTATCGAAAATCTGTGTTCCCTACGCCAAGCGACAAATTCCTTCTTTCATACCTACAAAATAATAGTCACGGCAAAAGAATTTTATATGTTTATTATGAACTGTAAAAAAAAATTTCGACGTGCTACGACGTCACGTTTTAATTTGACGTCCATAGACGTCCGTGGCGGTCAAAAGGTTAAACAATCTTTTTTGACTTGTTCGCGTTTGACCGTACCTCGTGCTAAGCGCAGACAGGGTCTAAGATGGAGCACATAAATCCAATTAACAGAGATATAAAGGGATTCCCCTATACCCCTCTGGCTCTCACATATACACAACGGAACACAGTAAACTGCTTGGCTTGTCTTTAATGTCAGGGTGGTAGCTAGCCAAGCGAACCGTATAGATCCTACCACCAAGCGTGTTTTGTAAAATTTTTCAACACGCGTTTATTCCCAGCGTGCGGTGAGGAAGTTTTATATTCTAGTCCCTCCGCACACGGGGTAAGTGGCAATAAGCTGCTGCACTTAGGTAAAATCGTTTTTACGGTTCCGTACCCAAAGGGTAAAGCGGGACCCTATTACTAAGACTCCGCTGTTCGTCCTTCCGTCTGTCACCAGGCTGTATCTCATGAACCGTGATAGTTAGACAGTTGAAATTTTCACAGATGACGTATTTCTGTTGCCGCTATAACAACAAATACTAAAAAAACAAAATAAAATAAATATTTAAAGGGGCCCGTATGGGAAAATGTTGTATAACAAACGTGATTTTTTTGCCGTTTTTATAGTTAATGATACGGAACCCTTTGTGCGCGAGTCCGACTCGCACTTGGCCGGTTTTTTTTTAACAAGCGGAATCAGCCGCACTTTCAATCAATCAATGAGCTTAGTCTATCCTAGTCCACTGTTGGACACAGCCCTCTCTCAAGTTTCATCACAATCCGTTTTCAGGCGAAAGTATAAATGTGGTATACAGGGTGTTAACGAATTCGTATAATTCCTTAAAACCATATGATCTGCTACTGGTGTGCACTGGCCCCACATGGGATTTAGCTTGATAAAAAATAAAAAAATAAAATTCTTTTTTTTTCATGCGGCTTTGTTACCGATCGTATCTAAACCACCTAATAGGGATTCAGTAAAAAAATAAGAAACATTTTTTTGCAAAAAAAAAATAATTTATTTGTGTGAACATTTCGATGCCGCGCAAAAATTAATAAAAGTATGGTGACACGGCTGGCAGGAACGACTGACGCGATATCGCTCTTTGCAGTCAGATAACTCAAGGCTCTAAAAAGAATCAGAAATTGAAAACCAAAAAAAAATTTTTGACGTTTTTTTTTTTCGAAAATTCCCGTTTAGGGTTAATCTGTGTCACCAGTAGATCACGCGGTTTGAAGGAATTACACGATTTCGTTAACACCCTGTTTAACTATTTTTTTGATGATGTTAGTAACCGGTGATCTCACCCTATGAGTATAAATATGCGGAAAGTCACATACTTAACGTTATTCCACAACCATGTTATCTGTATAAGTTTTTAAACTGACATGGTCACTAACACAATCTTTAGAGGTTAAAACGGGATATTTACCATGTTTATTATTTGATGTGAGTTTCCGATATTTCGGCACCGTTACAAGCGCCATGGTCACGGATGAACTGAAGTAATTGCGGGTGGGTGGATGTTTATGAGCAGACGAAACGGTCTACCCTCTTTCTTGTTCGTTTTTTGCGTTCGACGCCACTACCACTGTCACTTATGTCACTCACAACTCGATTCTGTTCCCGACACACAAAACTCACTGTATCCGCTCGCGAACTTTTTTCAGTAGTTTTACGGTTTTTACACAATTGAACCACTGGGTTCCAGGTCCTCGACAGTTGAAACCCATCCTCCCGGTTGAAGTTCTTATATTTGGTAATCTCTATCGCTTCTCTTACCAGTCTAGGTAGATAGTGGCGTTCTGTCGAGATGACCTGAGGGCTATGTAACTCAATCCAATGGTTCGGTCCCGATTCTAAAAGGTGTTGAGCTATGGCCGATTTTTGGACGTCATTGTTTTTCACAGCCCTTATATGTTCCGAAATTCTACAAGCTACAGTACGTTTTGTCTGACCGATATACGACTTTCCACAGCTACAGTCTACTTTATAAACACCGGGTTTCTCCAACGGAAAGTTGTCCTTTGGTGAACGCAGCATTTGAGACACTTTCCTGAACGGAGTGAAGATAGTCTTTACTGCATATTTCCGTAGAATGTTTGCAACCTTATCTGTCACTCCCCTTACGTACGGCAAAAATGCTGGTTGCCTCTCAACGTCGTACTTCCGGTGTTTATGTGAACTTTTTTGTCTACGCTGTGCGATCCTTGCTGTATATCCATTCCTCTGTAGGACCTTCTGTACATGCGTTAGCTCACCTTGTAAATGTTCCTCGTCACATAGATCATACGCGCGGTTGGTGAGTGAAGTCACTACAGAGTTCAGCTGTCTGGGATGGTGGTGTGAATCAGTGTGTAGATATCGATCCGTGTGAGTCGATTTCCGGTAAGCATAACTAAGTGTGCTAAGCATACTTTTACCTCGTGTTCATCTCCTTCAATGATCCCAAAAACGTCATCCACATACCTCTTCCACAGTTTTATTGGTGTAGATGCAGTGGAAATAGCCAACTCTTCAAAATGCTCCATCCAAACCGAGTAAACTACAACCCAACGGCACGAACGAATCGCGGTACACGCCAATTAATAAAAGAGTGTCAAAACGTAATTCCTGATGACACAGTTAAGTGCCTGCTCCGTCCTAGAAATGTACAGGCCCCTAAACTATATGGCTTACCAAAAGTGCACAAGCAAAATGTTCCGCTACGGCCCATAGTCAGTCAGATTGACTCGCCCACGTACGACCTGGCGAAGCATATAGCTGGTGTGCTTCAACCATTAGTTGGGCATTCAACATCTTATGTGAAAGACTCTCGGCATTTCATTGATATCCTGCAGTCCATCGAACTCCAAACAAAGGATGTAATGATCAGTTTCGATGTTGAGTCATTATTTACGAACGTACCAGTGGCGGATTGCATGGATGTGATTAAAGTTAAATTGCAAGAAAAGAACATCCCTGTAGAATATGCGAAATTACTACATCACTGTTTATCGACCAGTTTCTTCATCTACCAAGGTCAGTACTACCTACAGATTGATGGTGTAGCCATGGGTAGTCCAGTGGCTTCTGTTGTAGCCAACATTTGGATGGAGCATTTTGAAGAGTTGGCTATTTCCACTGCATCTACACCAATAAAACTGTGGAAGAGGTATGTGGATGACGTTTTTGGGATCATTGAAGGAGATGAACACGAGGTAAAAGTATGCTTAGCACACCTAAATAGCATACACAGCAAAATAAAATTTACCTACGAAATGGAAAACGAGAGGACACTTCCATTCTTGGACGTGAAGATACAAGTACGTACTGACGGTTCCCTAGGCCACTCAGTTTACCGGAAATCGACTCACACGGATCGATATCTACACACTGATTCACACCACCATCCCAGACAGCTGAACTCTGTAGTGACTTCACTCACCAACCGCGCGTATGATCTATGTGACGAGGAACATTTACAAGGTGAGCTAACGCATGTACAGAAGGTCCTACAGAGGAATGGATATACAGCAAGGATCGCACAGCGTAGACAAAAAAGTTCACATAAACACCGGAAGTACGACGTTGAGAGGCAACCAGCATTTTTGCCGTACGTAAGGGGAGTGACAGATAAGGTTGCAAACATTCTACGGAAATATGCAGTAAAGACTATCTTCACTCCGTTCAGGAAAGTGTCTCAAATGCTGCGTTCACCAAAGGACAACTTTCCGTTGGAGAAACCCGGTGTTTATAAAGTAGACTGTAGCTGTGGAAAGTCGTATATCGGTCAGACAAAACGTACTGTAGCTTGTAGAATTTCGGAACATATAAGGGCTGTGAAAAACAATGACGTCCAAAAATCGGCCATAGCTCAACACCTTTTAGAATCGGGACCGAACCATTGGATTGAGTTACATAGCCCTCAGGTCATCTCGACAGAACGCCACTATCTACCTAGACTGGTAAGAGAAGCGATAGAGATTACCAAATATAAGAACTTCAACCGGGAGGATGGGTTTCAACTGTCGAGGACCTGGAACCCAGTGGTTCAATTGTGTAAAAACCGTAAAACTACTGAAAAAAGTTCGCGAGCGGATACAGTGAGTTTTGTGTGTCGGGAACAGAATCGAGTTGTGAGTGACATAAGTGACAGTGGTAGTGGCGTCGAACGCAAAAAACGAACAAGAAAGAGGGTAGACCGTTTCGTCTGCTCATAAACATCCACCCACCCGCAATTACTTCAGTTCATCCGTGACCATGGCGCTTGTAACGGTGCCGAAATATCGGAAACTCACATCAAATAATAAACATGGTAAATATCCCGTTTTAACCTCTAAAGATCATGTTATCTGTTTTACAATTATAAGCAGTAATAACCTTGACCGATAACCGAATGACCTACCCGCATACGAAGTACTTATTATATTCACAACTAGCTGTGCTCGCGACTTCGTCTGCGTGGAAGTCGGAAACCAATATTGTATCGCAATAACTAAACTTCTTCTTGATAACTTTAAATTCTAATATTAATTATTATTTATTTATTTTTCTATTGTACTGCTGTAGATGGTCCTTGGGGACCCCTTCTACGTAACCGGGCAGTTATTGGCGAGACCTAAAGGATCTCCAGCCAATGGCGGGGAAGTAAAATACTTAACCTAAGCTAACTACTTGTACTAAACTAACATCATGACTACCCGCAACAACAGCACTTAGGGCGTACCCTAGTGGGACGAGCACCTCGGCTTAGGGCGTTGCTGGCGGAGGCTTGGGGGGGGGGGACACAGCTTGACGAGGGCTGAATTATCGGTGTGACTGCGGAGTCTGAAGAGACGACCGGCTCTACGACGGGAGAGCTCGGTGGATCGTGACCGGCGGCGATGGAACTTCGCGATGGGATTCTAAGAATATTATGCTTATTCTAATATCTTACAGATTACGATGAAACAAAAAGTAAATGTTACATACTCCGAGATACGCACTATTCTATAAAAGTTAACGTCAGTACTTTTTACGTGATGCGTGCTACAAACAGATAAACGGACCATTTTTTTAGTTTTTATCAAAATAGTACACGAGACTCCTTTGAGCATTTTTCGCTATTCCATATACTTATGGATTTGGCCACGGCCACCCATGCCCAGTTGAAAAATTCTTTCTATGTTAATATATTTCATTATTACCTACATGCTTTCATTTACGTACGTTTTTAAAATCTTTTCAAACAAAATTAAATCTTCCAATTTCTTTCTTTCTCAACCGGAGACATACGCGGACATACTTAAAAAACATACTTATTATGTTCCAAGTATCCACTAATATTGTAACCGTGCAATTGAAAGTACCGACTTCATAAAATGTTAATTCAATTACAATAATATAATCATTATTTCATGCAGTCGGTTTCTACGTTAAAAAACTACTTAAAAACGTCTTCGCTGTGTTTAAAAAGTTAATGTTCCACGGCAAGCGATGCTGCAGAATATAAAATATCGCGGCAAGGAAATGAGGGTTGTCTGTTTACAGTATACCCGATACTTTGATGTCAGTCGCGTGGTTAATGGTTAATTTCCAGGTTTTAGAAGACATTGTAAAATTGGATATTTACGTTGTATTATATTTTTTCTCGTTTCTTGAGAAACGGCGTAAATTAAATAAACTCCGGTTTCTGAATTGAGAATTCTAGGATAAGCAGTACTTAAGTAACATTTGAGTACGGAGTTGTCAAAAAAATGACGGATTTTAAAGCAGTTTTTTGACAACTCCGTACTCAAATACTACTTAAGTATTGTTTATCCCGAATTCTCAATTCAGAAACCGGAAGTAAGACAAGGTCAAGTTTTTTGTTATGAAAATATATAAGGTCCAATCAAAATAGGTGGACAAACTTTTACAGATCTCAGTAATCATGAATATGAACAACTTTTACTATGGGACCAACTCTGAAATATAAAAAAAAATATCAGCTCTTCCTTACATTTTGATCGTGTAGGTACCTATTGCACTTTTGTATGAAACAGCTGATTAGCCATGAGCAGGGCCACCCTCTGGTGCCCGCTTATCGTTGAATTTTGGGATACGGTTTATATTGATATTAATTGTCTTCCGTATTTTCATTCCGAAAAGTAGGTGTCTAAATAAGCTTATTTTTATATTGGCCTTGATTTTAATCAAACCGTTTTGGAAATATTTAGGTTTGTAATTTTAGGGATCAGAGCGACCAATTTTGATTTTGAAGATTGAGCCAAATACACAAAAACAGCTAAGATCGCAACTCAATAAATTAAATTATCGGAAATATACATGTTTCTATTGAGTTTATTTAGCATTACACATCCGGCCGCTGAAACGTGACAATAAGAGTTTTTAGTTTTATTCTTGTAGCTTCCGAGTTTGCATCAGATGGCTACCTCATCTCTTGTCTTGGGTATTATCAGGTTCTTACAGCGACTAAGGTATTAGTCAAGAGGATGGGCAGCCAGCATTTTTCTTTGCGCTCATAACACCATACTGCGATAACTTATATGTTTGCTACACCGCTTGAGGTATGAGAGCGGCAGGACGAGGGAAACAATAGGCGCGCTTTGTCAGTTTGCTTTGTCTTTCTACCATACGCACCCCTTTCCAGTCGCTCCCATACCTCAGACGGTAACTAGCACTTGCGCTCGGACTGTAAAGGTACTATTCCGAACCGAGCTGAAAACTGCAACTGCTAACAGCACGTGCAGCGGCTAGAGGTGACGCTGGTGTGGCGAGTGTCGTGCGTGGGCGAACTCATGCAGCCGCTGCACGTGCTTTCGGCAGTTGCCGTTTGCAGCTCAGTTTGAAGTAGTACCTTACCTAAGCGTTGTGACTATTTTCTTACGTCGGTTTCCTGAGGCGGTCCATATTTAACAAACTTCTAAATCCTTGATAGAATATTGATTGAGAAGTGATAGCTTAGCAGTTGAATGCTGTTGTGCAGGAGGGTCTGAGTTCAATTCCGACCTGCGTACCTCTGCATTTTCAAATTTATATGTGTGGATCAGAATTTTATAAAGGAAAACATAGTAAGAAAACCTGCATACCTCAAAGAACTCTGAAAAGTTGTTGATGTGTGTAGTGCGCCAACTCGCACGAGTACACCTTTCTTTTTCTGAGAAGCTGCCATACTGCTCACAAAAATCAAAGATGTCTTCCGCGTTTCACAAAGCTAAATGATAATGGCATTTTGACAGATTCCGTCGTTATCCGCTTAACAGTATCTCATGGCGACGGCTGAGGCATCCATTAACGTTTTACATAATAAGATATAAGAATTATCACAAGAATCAACCTTGGAACTTTGAGAACCACTCTCTGGTTTAAATATCTATCGTTAGCTTTACGGGGTTTTTTGGGGTTCCGCAGCGAGAAAGTAAGAATGAGTGAAGAAACGCGTAGTAAGTACATTTTAATCTAAACAACATATAAAGACTCATTAAAAAAAATGTTAGAACATTTCGATGCCACGCATAAAATAATGAATGGAAGCACGGTGACACAGCTAGCGGGCACGACTACCGCAATATCGCTCTTTGCAATAAGTTACCTCGGGGCTCTAAAATGACTCAGAAATAGTATTTTTAGTAGAAAAAAACTTTGATTTTCGAAATCTCCTATTTAGGCTTAATCTGTGTGGTGTCACTAGTAGATCACGCGGAATCACTCGAATTCGTTTATACCCTGTAATTATGTAAATTTTGGTAGTTAATATTGTATCATTGTTCGATCAAGTTAATTTAGTACATTGGGAACATACATACATACATAAACTCACGCCTTTTTCCCATGGGGGTAGGCAGAAACTGTAGAACGCCACATGCTACGATCCTTACATACTCCTTTCGCTTCGTCCACGGTCATACATCTTGTCATACACGCACGCCGGTTGAAAGTACTACGCACCTGTCCTTTTTGAAGAATTGGGATATAAATAAAAAACTTGAATACGCCGAGGGGAGCCTCTATCTCGAAAAAAACTTTAATACTTTATTTATTTGGTCTTAAACCGGTACGGTACCCTTTATGAGCGGATCCCACTTGACTGAATTTATACTTCCAGGTATTAGCAGAGGTAAGCGGATTTGGAAATGTCGATGACCTTCGGATTTCGAGCTTCCGAGAATTGTTTGAATTTTCACGCCATGTTTGATACATAACCTTGATCACCACTAACGACCCGTGGCCGTGGTCCTCGCTGCGAATGGGAGTATTATTGTGATCTAGCCCTTACAGTAAGAGCGCTTATGCACTGCGTTCGACTCGAATCCGAAATAATACGGTTTGAGAGAATTTGGCTGGAATACTATGAAGTTCAGATCGGAGGCTGTGCAATACATACTTACAAATCGTCAGTGAAGTTCTAACAGTGCGTACGTCATTTTATGACAAAAACAGACAACACTGCAAAAGCCACAATATTACTTGAAATTAAAAAGATTTTTAGGATTTTCAAAAGTTTATTAAATCATTAAAGAGTTTATTTGTAATGATAATTAAAAATAATATTGCGTTCAGCGTAGGTTACGCTCGTTTTAAATAGTTTTTTCACTCTCTTGTAAAGTAGCCATTTTTGACTTCCGCACTGTTAGAACTTGACTGACGAAATACTACTACAGCTAGTTTGGATGGAATTATCTCGAATTCGGATTCGGAGCAGTGCATAAGCGCTCGCGTCCGTATTAAATACTGATCTCAAAATCTTAGAGCTCTAACACACCACGTTTTTTTCAGGCGCCGTCGACGCGCGTTTCGCTATCGCGCGTTGTCGGCGCTGCTAAACTTGAAATAGGCAGATTACTTGCGATTGCATCGCTGCAAACTCACGAGAAACGCGCTACAGACGCGCATGAGCAACTCTCCTTGCAAAATAAAACGCGCTGTACGTATGTGTTTGCAGCTAAGGAGACGCGCTGTACCAGCGCGTCTGTATCGATGTAACTCCGTGCTACGACCGCGTCGACAGCTACATACTACAATTTTATGAACGTGTGAATAGGTAACTTAGTTGCGATAACATCGCGTTTGCAGCGCGTTATGGTTGCGTGCGACGCGCGTCGACAGCGCCTGAAAAAAACGTGGTGTGTAAGAGCCCTTCAGAAAGCGCTGGACTAATAATGACGACTCAAAGATATAAAGAAGTGGAGGTCATCCGCGACTTCGTCGGCGTCGTTTATCGCGTATTCCGAATAAAATCTAGGGGAAGGTTGCGATCATTGGACTAGCTCTTTCATTGGACCACCAAGGTATTTCCAAAACTGTGCAAGCTAGCAACACTCAAACTAGTCGAAACGAGTCCTTTGGGACTCAGTTGCACCCCCCTCTTACCTCAGTGACGTTGCGGCACATGGCCAGGAGAGACACGTGTGGTTGTGTTTGCGGCGGTCAAAATCTTATAATTTCACTCAGTACAATTTAAAGTAAGTATCATTGTATTCATATTTGTCTGCGTGCACTGTTATGAAATATTGGACAGTTTATTTGAGATTTCATGAGTGTTGTTCAATTTTGTCTAATCATGACCATTTATATTTTAGTTTAGTTTTTCTTAACCAGTACCTTGTTGCCATCAATGGACCTCAAGAGAGTTCCACCGTTGGACCGGTCCAATCATAGCAACTTTTTATTGTATTTTTTTAGCTATTATAATGGGAATAGGTCCTCAGTATTTCACTAACTATGTATTAAGTATTTCACTTATTATATTTCATTAAAACCATAGAAAAATCATTCATCATCATCATCATTCAGCCCAAAGACGTCCAATGTTGGACATAGGCCTCCCCCAAGCATCGCCACATCGACCGGTCCTGTGCCTCTCGCATCCAACGGATTCCCGCGACCTTCACCAGAAAAATCATTATAAATATAAAATTCCAGAAAGTCGCCGAAAAAAAAGAAAGCTTTTTGTCATAATTTAGTAATATAGATAATTAATTAAAATTAGTTGCCTCGATTGGACCTCTAGAACAAATTTCTCGAAGTCCATTGATGGCAACTTGGTGGTTCAATGAAGGTGCCCATGGTCCAAAGAAGGCAACAGCCCAAAATTTAGTTTTCTTCGTTTATTTCAAAAAGTGTTAGCCCGAATTGTTTGTTCGTTTGATTATTATAAATAAAGGTCCTACGAAATAAAAATAATAAACTGCTTTCATTTTAACACTTATGCTTTTTGAGATATCAGGTCGTAAAGTTATGTGGTCCATTCATAGCAACCTTCCCCTATATAAATAAAAAGAAAAGTCCTGACTGACTGATTGACTGACTCATCAACACCCAGCCCAAACCCTTTGACCTAGAAAGCTGAAATTTTGCACAGAGGTTCCCTTTATAATTTAGGCAAGGAATAAGGAAGATTTTTTCGAAATTTAACCCCTAAAGGAGTTAAATAGGGGATGAAAGTTTGTATGGAAAATCGTCACTTAACGGGTTCAAAATTTAACGCAAGTGAAGCTGCAGGCAAAAGCTAGTATATAATATAAATAGCCTATGTCCTTCTCCGAGTTCCAGATTACCTCTGTACCAAGTTTCATCAAAATCGGTGCGGTATTTTAGTCATGAAGAAGTAACAAACAGACAGACAGAGTTACTTTTGCATTTATAAGTAAGGATTGGTACTTAAGTTTGTCTGTCTCCACTCTCAAGCCCTTTTGGGTTTCCTTTTATGATTTTAGGTTTCAGAATCAGATATACCTACAACCCGTCTTTTAGGTTCGCGTGTGTAATAAACGCCCTGTATGGGATAATCGTATACAAAACAAATAGGATGATTTGTATATCACTTTCAGTTCAGTGCGTCGGCTTTCACATGACTTTGTATAGGTATACGATGAGCTGTAAATAAATCATATTCAAATGTTAGGAATGACGTGGAAACCGCGCCTTTATCCGAATATTATATTTTATGCGTCATTTAGGTATGCCCGCTTCCTATGGCAAAAACGAACCGTTTTGTTTAGCAATGGTAGAATTTGTTATTACCAAACTACGTATTTAATGAACTTGTAAGCTAATTTTAATTATGATAACGCTCAGTGAATCAAAGGAATAGGTCATTAGACACTAATTATTTTTCCTAATTATACAAGGTGTAAAAAAATCCTGGGGCCCAATTCTCCTAAAATAAATTGTTGCCAAACGCAATCGAACCACAACCGCCAGTCAGTTTTTGTTTTCAAAATGATTGATTTTGTTTTTTGTGTCAAACAATTCGACAGCTTTTGAAATTGAGAACTGTCTGAATGAACGGTTCGGCCTTGGTTATTTTAAAAGAATTGGGCCCCTCTGTTATTATCTATTTTTAATGCAAGCGTAGTATAACCACCGTAGACAACGGTTTTGACGACTGAAGAATAGACACAATAACATATTGCCACTGTGTATATGTCGTTTTGTCTATTATTCCGTTGACAAAACCGTTGTCCACGGTGGTCATGCTATGCATGCTGGTATAGATTAACCCTGCACGGGATTTTGTTTGAAAAAATCTGATGCACTCTGTAGGTATAGTGTCCATTACAGGAATACCACTTTCTGTATCAGATTTTTCGCATAGACGTCCAATTTGAAATTTTTAAGGATAAGACCGAACAAAAAACGTATCAATATGGAGAATGACACATCCGAAACGGCCAGAGTGCTGCGAACGATCTTAGTTTTTGCTGCCAATTTTTCAATTATTAATGTAATACAATATATTATTAAGCAATTCACTAGAGCATACATAATAAAACCTAGATTTTGAAAAAAAGAATTGTTGAAATCACATTAAATTAGGTTAAGAGAATTTAAGTAAATAGGTGCTTGCAATTATTTTTATGACACCTTTTTTTTGCTTTAGATAAAAACTAATCAACATTTTTATTAGACAAAGAATTAAGTAACAAAATATATTTGTTTTAAAATTTTCACTTCCTTAAATATTATGTTTTATTAAGTAAGTATTATAACTTTCGTGAGACACATTCATATTTATGATTATTGGTTAGTTATACGGTTTATTCTCGATCATTTTTCGGGATTGGCCGACTAGTTTCTTAAATATGGAGAGAAAACATAGACTTTTTGCGTCAGTCTTGTCCTTAACGTGCTAGACTGTTGTCTTCATTATTCCATAATAAATCATGCTTAATAAAGGCTCTGGCAGGCTGCATTAGTACTGGCAAAACACGAATGGCAACCACGTTAGGTGTAATTATAGCGTGTCAGAAGTTCATAAAACAGTACAAGCTATAATACTTTCAGTATGCGGAAACTGAAAAAAAAAACATAATAAATAAACATAATCGCAAGTTAACAAAAAAACCCGGCTCTATCTCAATGTATAACATCGGCGTTATACAGGGGGTTTAAAATTTGCTCTAAAAATTTTGTGGGGTGCTGGGGACACGGTATCGGAAATTGAACCACTTTCGTAGAACATCTTTTCGAAATTCGCGTATTTTTAATACTTTTCATACAGATGAAAAGGTTTTTTTCTATTTGTAATTCCGTTTATTCATTTTACAAATATTTAAAATATATTTTTAAATAAATATAATAAAAAAATACATTTAAAAATATAAAATATAGTAAATGAAACTTATGCAAGGTATAAACGAATTTGTGTAATTCCTTCAAACCGCGTGATCTACTGGTGACAATGATTGACCCTGGATGGGCTTTTTGCAGAATCAACAAAAAAATGTTTTCAAAATATGAACCATGGTATTCTGTATCTGAGTAATTTTAGCGTCCCAAGTTAACTGACTGCGTGGAGCGATATCACGCTAGTCGTGCCCATCAGCTGTGTCGCCGTGCCTTCATTAATTTATGAATGGCATCGAAATTTTCTATGATTTAAAAAATATTTGAGAAAAAAAAAGTTTTATTTTTTATTTTTAATCGTGCGGGGTTAAGCTATACCATTACTAGATCATGAGGTTTGAAGGAATTACACGAATTCGTTTACAACCTGTATATCATTCGAAAAACACTGTGCCATAGATATGCCCAAAAAATCATGGCAGGTAAAATAAATGGTCGAATCTCGACCACAAGCGATACAAACATTAATTAATGTGTGTTCCGCAATTCCACCTTTAAGTAACCAAACGCAAGAGTCCACTGAACTAAAAATAATCAACAAACACCGAAAAAGATTAAATCCGGTCATCCGGAAATAAGACATTTCATCGTTAAAACCAAAACAAATCATGCACCAACCATTTTTACAATAATCGGAAGAGAGGTCAAAGTGAGAGGTCTCACTTCACACACAATTAGGCGTCGTTCCCACTGCATGACAAAAGCGTCCCTTATCAAGGAGCGAGCCACTGCTTTCTGCTAGCCTCACCTCGTACCCGCGGGTTTATAGCCGTATAGATACGGGCCATGAAATTAGCGGGCAGTAAGGACTAGTGATACATTGGTTTGGTTTTTGAAAACATTCATAACATGTATAGGATATACAACAGATCTTTATATCTAAATCGGAAATCAAATCAAATAAAAAAAACACATAAACCAATACTGGCACATAAGAAAAGTCGAATTTAGGTGCACGGTTCCAATTAGTCAATTCAAGTCAAGTCAAATCAAGGAATCAAGTTTTTTTTTTTTGTTTTATCATTCCGTTTATTAAACCATTAAAATTGTTATAGTAAGTAACTAAAAAAGTATTGTAAAAGTTCCGAAAGTGATTAAAATCCTAATTCATCGTTAGTTACGAAATATGTCAGTAATTTACTTATTAATTTATGCATTTGATTAGCAATGTGGTATTTTCCTACAAATCGAGTATTTCTTTCATAATTTGCTTTGCACAATATTGAAAAGTTTGTGCTTCTGGTATAACTTTACAAGAGTTTTGTTAATTTCAAAAAGAAAATAATAAAAGTTACACTACAATGTATAATTATGATAACAGGTAAGTAACAATATTTGGAGAATAATTTGACGCCTAAATGCACTTTCTAATTTGTTTTACTTTCGAACTGTATTTTTTTTGATTTATTTTGTACTAGCTTTTGCCTGCGGCTTCGCTCGCGTAAACATTATATTATTGTAATTTATTTAAGGATCCCTAATTTTTTGATACTAAAATATAGCCTATAGCACTCAGGGATAACGTAGCTTCCTATTGGTGAAAGAATTTTTGAAATCGGAAGATTAGTTTTGGAGATTACCTCCTACATACAAACAAACAAACAAACAAATTCTACCTCTTTATAATATTAGTATAGACATAGGCAGTTCGTTTTTACTTTAGATTATATGAGTTAAATAAACCATATCGATTTATCTATACATATAAAAGGAGAAGCTGACTGACTGACTGACTGATCTATCAACGCACAGCCTAAACCGCTAGGGTTAGAAAGTTGAAATTTTGACAGTAGGTTCCTTTTGTAACGTAGGCATCCACTAAGAAGGGATTTTCGAAATTCAACCCCTACGGGAGTTAAATAGGGGATGAAAGTTTGTATGGAAAATCGTCACTTAACGGGTTCAAAATTTCACGCAAGTGAAGCTGCGGGCGAAAGCTAGTATTGTATATATTAGGATAAAAATAATAAGATTTAGAGATTCATTCAAAGGTGCGTTTTTAAAGTAAAAATCTATACATATAATAAAACAGTAAAAAAACTGTGTCTGTACATTGAATATATTAAAAAACAATAGTTGAGGGGGGTTTAGAAACAGTAATAGAGCACAAATCCAAAAAAAAAAGTCTGTCTGTTTGTCTGTTTGTCTGTTTGTCTGTGTGTCTGTTTGTTTGTACACGCTAATCTTCGGAACTACTGGACGGATTTGAATGATTTTTCTTTTGTTGTATAGGTATTAAGTCTGGGCAACATATAGGCTATAATTTATTTTGGAAACTTGAACACCTGATGTAGAACCGCAACAGACCAGCTAAACTATAAGAGATACAAAAATGGTACCATAGCAAAAATTATTTAACTGGATGAGCATTTTTTGATGAGAGAATAAATTTGAAGATCTGGAACACCTGATGTGAAACTCCAAGAGCCCAGCTACACTATAACATATATCGGAATGACGTCTTAGCAAGAGTTGTTCAGCCTGATGAGCACTCTCTGTTGACGTATAAAAAATGAAGATCTGGAACACCTGTTGTGGAATTCCAAGCACCCAGCTACACCATAACACATATAGGAATCACGTCTAAGCAAAAGTTGTTCGGTCTGATGGGCATTTCCTGTTGACTTATAAAAATCGAAGATCAGAAACATCTGATGTGGAAATCAAAGTTATCACTAATTTCACTGTATAATTATAAAATAACATAAGCTTGGAGTACCTCCACGCGGTGAAGGCGTTAACAGTTTAGGACTGATTTTCGATGACAATGGTATATCATTGAAAATTTGACTCTACTGGCCAAAACTCCCGTTTTTTTTTATTTTATCGAATAAGTATGCCTTCGAGCTTATGTTATTTGAGTGTTTAATTTCATTTTACATTTATCTTCGTGACACGGTAGCCTACCCGGTAACGCAGGGGAGCAGTCACTTAAATTATTAGAAAATTCATGGTTATGCGAACACGCCATATTGACCCCAAAAAATGATCAAGCTGCAAAAATTAATCAAAAAATTTTGGCGGATATTGAAGGGGATGAAGTGGTTTACACTTCTTTCGACAGTGTTGTCGATCAGGACGACGCCACTAATTACCCAGTTGTGTTTCTCAATTCACTTACAGCGAGTGGTCTCCCTGCTCATAAAATAAGACTTAAAGTCGGTGTTCCCATAATGCTGATGCGAAATTTAAATCCGCCAAAACTGTGCAACGGAACCCGTCTTATTGTCACCGCTTTACAACGTAATATAATTGTTGCTACAATCCTCACTGGGTGTGGTGCCGGTGAGGCTGTGTTCATACCGCGCATACCACTCATCCCCAACAATTTCCCCTTTCAATTTAAGCGCACACAGTTCCCTGTGACTACATGCTTTGCCATGACAATAAACAAGTCACAAGGGCAGACGCTTAAAGCCTCTGGTGTTGATCTGACAACCAGCTGTTTTTCTCATGGCCAACTTTATGTTGCTTTTTCAAGGGTCAGCAACGCTTCCTTTATATATTAGCTCCTGAAGGAAAAACCCCAAATATAGTTTAAAAAGATTTTTTTTTTAAGTTATTTGCAATATTATTGTTAATTCAGTGTACCCTTGGGATCCGCTGCGGAATTACGGGAAGAAAAGTTTTTTTGTTGTTGTAGGTATAGGTATTAAGTCTGGGCAACATAGGCTATAATTTATTTTGGAAAATGGAACACCTGATGCAGAACCGCAACAGACCAGCTAAAGTATAAGAGATATAAAAATGGTGCCATAGCAAAAATTGTTCCACTTGAAGAGCATTTTCTGCTGTGAGAATAAATTTGAAGATCTGGAACACCTGTTGTGGAACTCCAAAGCCCATCGACACTATAACATGTATAGGAATGACGTCTTAGCAAAAGTTGTTTAGTCTGATGGGCATTTCCTGTTAACTTACAAAAATGAAAGATCTGGAACGTCTCGAATCGTCTCGCGCATCCCGTTGTTTACCCGTGCCCAGGCTCTTAGAATTCGACATCAGACGTTTCAGATCTTCGATTTTTACGACCCCATTGTCGCTGGCATAAGCAACAGGATCCGCGTACGAAGTCGCGGGCAGAAGCTAGTATAAAATATCAGCGCTCCTATCTCCGTTCTCGGGGCTCCAATCTTTTTGTATGACTTTATCAGTGGTACATGGCGTGTAAATTAGGCCTATGCTACATTAACCACGCTACGGCTGACCTTTAGCGACAGTGGCGTAAAAAATATTTTTTTGTTAACTTTGAATTTTAGTGTTAGGTTTATGATCCCTGACGGGTTATGAATAAGAATAAGAACGTTTATTTGCTTGAAATGAGTTACATACAAGTTGTTAACATTAAATAAAAATCCGTCATTTCGCCTAGTTGGCATGCAAAATTTAAAGTAAGCTACTAACACAAAATTTTTTTTTTTTTTTTTTTTTTTTTTTTCGTGGGAAAATCCTCATGGATGCCCTTCGCCCGGGGAAGGCAAAGGGGTATGCCGGACTCTTACCGGCTAAAAACCCACGGTGTTCCTTCTCCTGACTCTTGGCCGGGGTCGCGAGATTCGCAGCTGCATGCACCGCGACCCCGGCAGGCCTCGGTCCGCCAGCCCCTGGCGGACCTCTTCTTCTGTGGGGCCTTGCCCCACGTCCTCCTGAGAGGCGCGCACGGAACACAGCGCGCCGCCTTCTCGGGCCTGTTACTGGTCGGGCGACGGGTCCCCTAACCCGCCGCCCGCAGGCCACACACTACGGTGGCCGGAGATCGTCGCGCGCCCTCCGGCGCCCGGTGCGTCTAGCGCGGGAAGGGAGAGTGGCAGCTGCCTCTCTCTCCCTCTCCGCTCCCTCCTTGGTCGCCATCACCTCCTCACAGAAGGAGGCGACGGCTTCCCACGCACTCTCGCTCCCAACCATGGACAGAACCACGGCCGGAAGCGAGAGGTCACCACCGACCGCCGCGACTAGTTCGCGGCGCTGCGTCGCCCACGCAGGACACACCTGCAGCGTGTGCAGCGCCGTGTCCTCGGGGCAGTCGACGCAGTGGTGACAACCGGGCGTCTGCTCCCGGCCTATGCGACACAGGTACTTCCCGAAACAACCATGTCCCGAGAGTACCTGCGTCAGCCGGAAGCTGAGGGCGCCGTGACGCCTCTCCAACCACTCCTCCATTACGGGCCTTACCGCCGCTATTGCGGCGTGCCCTGCGCTGGGTCGCGCAAGTCGCTCCTTCCATTCAGCCACTAGGATCTGGCGGAGTTCGCTCCGCTCAGGCGCCTCCTCGCGCTGACGATATCTCAGCGCGAGGGCCCTCGCCTCCAGATCCCAGGGCATCGATCCGGCTAGGAGGCTCCCCGCTTCGAAGGATACTAACACAACATATCTAGCTTAACTTTAACATGTAGGTACAAATATTAGGCAATTTAGGTTTACATTATATCTATCTTTTTTTTTACATTAATAATTTTACATGTTCATTTTAATAAATTACATCATAACAATTAAAATTCTAATAGTAACTGATTATCGATTAAATTGTAATGAAATTATATTGACTACTAGCTTCTGCCCGCGACTTCGTACGCGGATCCTGTTGCTTATGCCAGCGACAATGGGGTCGTAAAAATCGAAGATCTGAAACGTCTGATGTCGAATTCTAAGAGCCTGGGCACGGGTAAACAACGGGATGCGCGAGACGATTCGAGACGTTCCAGATCTTTCATTTTTGTAAGTTAACAGGAAATGCCCATCAGACTAAACAACTTTTGCTAAGACGTCATTCCTATACATGTTATAGTGTCGATGGGCTTTGGAGTTCCACAACAGGTGTTCCAGATCTTCAAATTTATTCTCACAGCAGAAAATGCTCTTCAAGTGGAACAATTTTTGCTATGGCACCATTTTTATATCTCTTATACTTTAGCTGGTCTGTTGCGGTTCTGCATCAGGTGTTCCATTTTCCAAAATAAATTATAGCCTATGTTGCCCAGACTTAATACCTATACCTACAACAACAAAAAAACTTTTCTTCCCGTAATTCCGCAGCGGATCCCAAGGGTACACTGAATTAACAATAATATTGCAAATAACTTAAAAAAAAAATCTTTTTAAACTATATTTGGGGTTTTTCCTTCAGGAGCTAATATATAAAGGAAGCGTTGCTGACCCTTGAAAAAGCAACATAAAGTTGGCCATGAGAAAAACAGCTGGTTGTCAGATCAACACCAGAGGCTTTAAGCGTCTGCCCTTGTGACTTGTTTATTGTCATGGCAAAGCATGTAGTCACAGGGAACTGTGTGCGCTTAAATTGAAAGGGGAAATTGTTGGGGATGAGTGGTATGCGCGGTATGAACACAGCCTCACCGGCACCACACCCAGTGAGGATTGTAGCAACAATTATATTACGTTGTAAAGCGGTGACAATAAGACGGGTTCCGTTGCACAGTTTTGGCGGATTTAAATTTCGCATCAGCATTATGGGAACACCGACTTTAAGTCTTATTTTATGAGCAGGGAGACCACTCGCTGTAAGTGAATTGAGAAACACAACTGGGTAATTAGTGGCGTCGTCCTGATCGACAACACTGTCGAAAGAAGTGTAAACCACTTCATCCCCTTCAATATCCGCCAAAATTTTTTGATTAATTTTTGCAGCTTGATCATTTTTTGGGGTCAATATGGCGTGTTCGCATAACCATGAATTTTCTAATAATTTAAGTGACTGCTCCCCTGCGTTACCGGGTAGGCTACCGTGTCACGAAGATAAATGTAAAATGAAATTAAACACTCAAATAACATAAGCTCGAAGGCATACTTATTCGATAAAATAAAAAAAAACGGGAGTTTTGGCCAGTAGAGTCAAATTTTCAATGATATACCATTGTCATCGAAAATCAGTCCTAAACTGTTAACGCCTTCACCGCGTGGAGGTACTCCAAGCTTATGTTATTTTATAATTATACAGTGAAATTAGTGATAACTTTGATTTCCACATCAGATGTTTCTGATCTTCGATTTTTATAAGTCAACAGGAAATGCCCATCAGACCGAACAACTTTTGCTTAGACGTGATTCCTATATGTGTTATGGTGTAGCTGGGCGCTTGGAATTCCACAACAGGTGTTCCAGATCTTCATTTTTTATACGTCAACAGAGAGTGCTCATCAGGCTGAACAACTCTTGCTAAGACGTCATTCCGATATATGTTATAGTGTAGCTGGGCTCTTGGAGTTTCACATCAGGTGTTCCAGATCTTCAAATTTATTCTCTCATCAAAAAATGCTCATCCAGTTAAATAATTTTTGCTATGGTACCATTTTTGTATCTCTTATAGTTTAGCTGGTCTGTTGCGGTTCTACATCAGGTGTTCAAGTTTCCAAAATAAATTATAGCCTATATGTTGCCCAGACTTAATACCTATACAACAAAAGAAAAATCATTCAAATCCGTCCAGTAGTTCCGAAGATTAGCGTGTACAAACAAACAGACACACAGACAAACAGACAAACAGACAGACTTTTTTTTTTGGATTTGTGCTCTATTACTGTTTCTAAACCCCCCTCAACTATTGTTTTTTTAATATATTCAATGTACAGACACAGTTTTTTTACTGTTTTATTATATGTATAGATGAAAAGGAAAAATAATATTCTTATTATTCTATAATTAAGCAACAAGTTACACGATTAGTTTTGTTTACATGTGCATCTTGTTATAATTTTTCGTTTAGAAACTCTTTTATGGAGTAATAACATTTCTCAGATAGCCAAGTATGTAGTAGTTTTTTATACTTTTTATAAGGTAGTGATGCAATTTTAGGGGGAATTTTGTTAGATATTGTGATACACATCTGAAAGCAATTATTCATTTAGGTTCATCATCATCCTTTTCCCAAGAATGTTGGGATCGCCTTCTATCCGGAACAAGTAACATATTATTAGTACAGAAGACTTCTTGTTCTTCTTACGTATCTGCAGTTATTTTCGTGTATCTCATGCCGTGGTGAAAAGATTAGCCAGTCAGCGAGGTTGGTAGCGGGGCTGACTGCCCAGGGTGCGCCGGACGTACTTAAGTGTCGTCACTCGTGGAGGCTTTTAATGCACCCTAGAATACTAACTAGGGATGTGAAAGATCTCAAAAATTAACGCAGACACAACGAAAAAAAATAAAAGTTTAATGGTTTTCGAGTTTAAAAGTTACCATGAATAAAATACCTCATAATCTAAGTAGTAAACGTGTTTTAAAAATAATTACCTTAATATAAAATTTACAGTTTCAGAAGTCGGTGGCTTTTATTTGTTTCAGTGTAGAATTGCACCGACTTCTGAAACTGTTAATTTCATATTATGGTAATTATTTTAATCTTTTAATTTTTTTTTGAAGTCGGTATTTACTTTTATTTAAAGTTATTTATTAAATACGTTTTAGTGCCATAAATTACACGGTTTAAGACTGCAAATTTAAATGACACGGTTGCGTAATGTTTTCATCAAGTAGTTTTCTTTATGAATAGGTATTAACGTATCATGACGGCTACTTGGCATGACAAATACGTACAATTTTATTTATTCTAGGCTAATGTTTCTGTGATGACAGTTAAAACAAAGATTGAAACCTTGAGATAGAGATTGAAGTCCTCGTCAAAACTTTTGTTGAAGGAAACCACAAACCAAAACGTCATCTAAGTATTATATTCTTTACTTTTGTTGATTTTTTCAAAAAGCGCCAAATCAATTTCGATAAAATTTCTGTGGGCACACCTCTGAAGTATGGTCTATCAAACAAAAAAAGAATAATCAAAATCCATTCATAATTTATTGTCGGAGAAATCGAGTAAAAAACTTACAAAAAAAAACCATTCTTACGAATTGAGAACCACCTTCTTTTTGAAGTTGGTTAAAAAGTATACTTCTTAAAAATTCGTATTTTTCTAAATTGTTGTGCACTGCCCTACCATTTTTTCCAGGCTTGACGATGAGTTTTGAGACACTCTGTACATAGTTACAACTTATTAAAGTATCAACCGGTTTAACCGACCACCTCCTTTTATTAAAGGAGGTGTTCGGTTAAAGCTATTGCTTGAAGCCATAAATTGTACGACTATCTTGTTTATTGAACCTCACAATACGGCTTACAATACAGCGGCAAGATTTACCAAAATATTATTTTTCAGGCGAACAATGACAAAAAAAACCGGCCAAGTGCGAGTCGGACTTGCGCACGAAGGATTCCGTACCATTATCTATAAAAACGGCAAAAAAATCATGACTATTGTCCCTCCCTCCCGATGAAGACCCCGACGACCCCTTACCCCCCATCACCGTAGACGAGGTCCACACGATAGTGAGGAAACTCAAACCTAGGAAAGCCCCCGGCTCAGACGGTATCACCTATAAGGTGATCAAACACTTTTCCGCCCCGCTCATAGTCCTCATGACCGCCATCTTCAATGGCGCTCTGAGTAATAACATCTTTCCGCAAGCTTGGAAACAAGCCACCGTTATCGGTATCCCCAAACACGGCAAACCCAAGAGTGAGCCCACTAGTTACCGCCCCATCAGTCTTCTCAATGTATTTGGGAAAATCTATGAGCGTCTCATTTATATCCGTTTAAAGGATTTCGCTGACTCCCGTAAACTCATCCCCGACGAACAGTTCGGTTTTCGAACCCAGCACTGTTGCATTCGACAATTGCACCGCATAGTCGAACACATTAGCTCCCGTTTTATGCGCTCGTACAAAACGGGCATGCTCTTCTTCGACGTAGCGAAAGCCTTCGACAAGGTCTGGCACAACGGTTTATTATACAAACTGTACCAATTCAACGTGCCGGACCGTCTCGTGCTCATCATTCGAGACTTTCTGTCGGATCGCTCCTTCCGCTATCGCCTAGAAGGCACCCTCTCGTCCCCTCACCCCATCCGCGCCGGAGTCCCTCAGGGCTCCGTGCTATCGCCCCTTCTGTTCACGCTGTACACCAGCGACATTCCCAAACGTGGCTTGGCCAAGTTGGCTCTCTTCGCCGACGACACGGCTATCTACTATTCCGGTAGGAGTCTCGATAGCATCTCTCGAACCCTTCAAACCGCAGCCAACGCCCTCGGGGTCTGGTTCCGGAAATGGAGAATAGAGGTGAATCCCGAAAAGAGCGCAGCCGTTCTTTTCGAGAGACACGGTGATTCCCACGCCCACATTCGTCCCGTCCTAATGTTCGGCAAACAGATCCCTTGGGAGATGAAAGCCAAATACCTGGGGGTTATCCTAGACCACCATCTGAGTTTCCGAGACCACATCAAAGCGGTGCGCGCTCGCGCCGCTTTCGCAGTCGGTCGCCTCCACCCCATCCTTAGAGCACGCAGTAAATTGTCACTTAGAAATAAGCTGAGAATCTACGTGACGTGCATCCGCCCCATCTTGACTTACGCTAGCGTCGTGTTCGCACACGTTAAGCCTTGTCGTTTCAAATCCTTCCAAACCCTCCAGAATCGAGTGTTGCGCAGAGCCGCGGCTGCCCCGTGGTTCATGCGTAACGTCCAACTCCATCTCGATCTAAAAATGCCAACCATCAGGCAATACCTCAAACGCATTTCCAAGCGTTACTTCGACACTGCCCCCCTCCATCCGAACCCCCTAGTCGCCGCAGCGGCCGACTACAGTCCCTCTCTCATAAGTAAAGTTCGCCGTCCCAGGCACACACTTTTAGAATCCGATGACGAAATAACCCTCCTCCAGGAGGCGAGTAAATCGACCAGCACAATACACAACGTCCGCCGCCGTCCGGCATACCGTCCTCGCCGACGAGGCCCGTCGCGACGTCCCACCGCCGCCGGTCACGATCCACCGAGCTCTCCCGTCGTCGTAGAGCCGGTCGTCTCTTCAGACTCCGCAGTCACACCGATAATTCAGCCCTCATCAAGCTGTCTCCCCCCCCCCCCCCCTATGTCCACGCCAGCAACGCCCTAAGCCGAGGTCCGAGTCCCACTAGGGGTCGCCCTTAGTGCTGTTGTTGCAGGATGTCATGATGTTAGTGTAGTACAAGTAGTTAGCTTAGGTTAAGTATTTTACTTCCCCCCCATTGGCTGGAGACCCTTCAGGTCACGCCAATAACTGCCCGGTTACGTAGAAATTGTCCCCTAGGACGACCTACAGCAGTCAAATAGAAAAAAAAAAAAAAATACTATCGTATGGGAGCCCCTTTAAATATTTAATTTATTCTGTTTTTTAGTATTTGTTCTTATAACAGCAGTAGAAATACATCATCTGTGAAAATTTCGACTGTCTAACTATCACGGTTCATGAGATACAGCCTGGTGACAGACGGACGGACAGACAGCGGAGTCTTAGTAATAGGGTCCCGTTTTACCCTTTGGGTACGGAACCCTAAAAACACAGGCTTCGTACTCAAAAACTATGACAAAATAACACAAGATCAAAATAAACTCTATGTCATCACATATGCGATCACAAATTATAATAAAAATGAAATAAGTATATTCATTCCTAATTTCCTAGAACACATGTTGTGGGGATCACAGGGCGAGCTAAGCAAATGAAATGGGTACATTCATTCCTAATTTCCTAGAATCAAACACAACAATTTGTGAGGGTCACAAGGCGGGGGAAATGGCTCGTCTGTGATTGGACGTTCCCGGTGGTGCGTCATACAGCACCGTTCTGGGGGCCAATTCTACTAACAGAAACTTTTATCAATGTCAACTGAATCGTTCATTCGGGCAGTTTTCTTTTACGAAAACTGTCAAAATGTTTGGTTTTGTTTTTGTTGTCAAACAATTTAATAGTTTTTGTAAAAGGAATCTGTCTGAATGAACGATTAAGTTGCAATTGATAAACGTTTCTGTTAGTAGAATTGGGCTCCTGAAAAGTCACTGACTTGACATGAGCATTGTTTGTGCAGATCAGAATCAAAATATACAAGTTTTAGTATACTCTAAACCTGAAACTAGTTTGTTCATCACCAGGAGAATCGATTGACATAGTTTTTACACCACATTATATTTTTCCTTATTTTTTAATATATTTTAATTCGTTTTCAATAGATTTCTACGCATAACAGTGGACGGGAATAGACACATTGAGGCTTGAGACGGTCCGCTCGGTCAGTTTCCGTGTATTAGACAACCCCTGCATAGCACATCTCATGCATTGCACAATTTACTTGGGAACTTAACGCGACATAAACTAAGGTATAACTTGGAGATTCATTAAAAAAAACAACACATTCAGGCAGTTCTGATGAAAATCTTGTTGGGGTGTCTCGGTTTTTGTATATACTAAAAATAAAGTTGTATATTTTTCTATTTCACATAAACCATTACAGGCGCTTATGAAAAGTCGAATTTAGGTGCATGGTTCCAATTTGTCGTTTCCTATGGAGAAGAGCCGGTAAGAAACTCCATGGTTACTCTTTTAAAATCATTATCTTTAACAAATTCAGTAAATACGATACTAAGATGTAGAATAGTTATGAGAGAACACTGTAGATGTCGGGCAAGCCGTTTCGTTCCATGTGGCCTTCTCCGTGGCAGCGATCAAATGATTTTCATTGGTTGAGTTCATAGTGCGGCGTCAGCAGATGTAACTAATTTGGGTGATGTCAGTCGGTTATCTATCTATCTATCTAGAGATACTAATAAACTGCCTGGCTTGTGCTGAGCTTGACAACAATTCAGCGAAACCGAATCACATAACTTGCGTCATGTTAATTAATAGTGCATCGTCAGTGAATACATCTCAAGGGAAAATGTCGCTTAAAATGACTGTTTTTTATAAACATAAAAAAGTTAATTAAAAAAAACAAACACCCGACTGCATAAAAAGCGAACTAAAAAGATAAGAACTGAAAAGATGTAAACAAGACGTACTTTTAATCATAACATAGACAATACGTAGGTTTTCAAAAAATCATGCTATTAGAACATACCTAACATGCAGTTGGAGGCTACGTGTTTTTGGTCAGTCACTTTGCAAATTACCTACATAATTCGTAGGTATAAAGAATCCCACATACATAGATACTTAGATACGCGTGAAAAGCATAACCCTGTCTTTGCTGTCGCGTAGTCGGTTAAAAAAACAGCCGAAGGAAACAAAGCAAGGGCTCAATTCTCCTAAAATAAATCTTGATAAATCACAACCGAACCAAGGCCGAACCGTTTATTCAGACAGTTCTCAATTTCAAAAGCTGTCGAATTGTTTGACACAAAAAACAAAATCAATCATTTTGAAAGTTTTCGAAAACAAAAACTGACTGTCGGTTGTGGTTCGATTGCGTTTGGCAACAATTTATATTAGGAGAATTAGGCCCCAGGCTGCCTCGATGTTCTAGTGGTCGCAAGCGCGTCTGCTGAGCGTGAGACTTCGGTACCCAGGTCGGGCAAGGCATTTTTAAGGTTTTTCCGTGTGGAATTTCTTAGTAGCAGCCCGGAGTTGATTTGTGTCCGGTTGATGCCAATAAACTTAACTCCTATTTCATGGGACTTAAACATAACGGCGAAATGAGGATGCACGATAGACCTCTGCCTAGCCCTTCGGGGAATACAGGCGTGATGTTATGAAAATCGGTTGCAGAAGTCAATTTGCGTTATTAAATTTGCCAGTGGATTAAATGCTTTAGAGACTGCAGAGCCCCTCCTGTCGCATTGTCTCATATTCAGTAACTGTCAATGAAATCTGAACACAGAAAACTGCACAGACAGAGGCGCTTGTAGCGTTTATACGAAAGCGGTTTAATAGACTGCATTTGAACGACAGCGGCGCTTGTAGCGTTTATATGAAAGCGGTTTAATAGACTGCATTTGAACGACAGCGGCGCTTGTAGCGTTTATATGAAAGCGGTTTAATAGACTGCATTTGAACGACAGCGGCGCTTGTAGCGTTTATATGAAAGCGGTTTAATAGACTGCATTTGAACGACAGCGGCGCTTGTAGCGTTTATACGACAGGGGCACCTATAGCGTAACGACATCGGTTTATAAGACTGCGTTCATACGACAACGGTGCACGGAACTGATCACTTTCTATACAACGCCACGCCCCACTACTCTCTTCTAAACACAACCTAACACTGCACTACGTCTTAGGATCTAATATTCCAAATTAAAACCTAGGTACAATTTAATATTAAATATGAGAATTTAGAGGTTTCTTCAAAGAGACATGATGAATACACAACAATTATGAGGCTTCCTTCAATCTCTGCTAAAGAGGTACCTAATCTGATCGAGATCCAGTTCCTTGGCTTTGATCATTTGATGTCTATTCCTCAGATTAAGATCTATTAAATATTTTTTGTATAGAACGGTTTTGGAGTAAATACTAAGATGGCCTTTAAGCCCAATTAAGATTTCCCGATATCGTTATGATTTTGATACGTTTACATAACATTACCAGTCCGTAGAAATTATGAAATGATTCATAAACGCTGTGTCCTATTTTTATTTTTTTTATAAGCCTTGTCCCGCACTAAGATTTCTCTTGTATCGTGGGTGCGTTTACAGACACAAATCTCACAAACAAACGCCCAGACCCGAAACAACCATCTGTAGGCCATACAAATTTTTGTTCCGTGTGGGAATCGAACCCACGACCCAATGTGCCAAATGGCGCAGAAGCCAATCGCTTAGTCACTGCACCACACGCCTATCAAAGAGATTAGGAAAAATTATATCGCAGATGAAACTGCATCCTAATCACGCAACACACTCGTCATCGTTACGGCTTTGATTTTGACAAAACAATAATATTCATTGCGTGGTACATATTTGTGAAGAAGTCGGATCTATACATATAATAAAATCGTGGTTTAAAAGTAAATAAGAAATTTTTGTCTAGAACTTATAAATCGCGCGGTAACGAAACCATAGCGCGATCTAATTCGACGCCAACGCCATCTAGGGAAGTAAAGATTAAACATATGTTTGCATGTTTATGCAAGCATCACGTAAAAAGAGCTGACCCAATGCTGTTGACTTGTATAAACATATATTGTGCTTATCTCCAAGTATTATATTTTTTTTGTTTCATCGCAATCGGTTCACGCATTCAAAAGATATGCAAATAATCAATATCTTCTATACATTTACAAATCTGTAGACTTTGCGTATCTGTACATAGCAAATATTTTGAAAAAACATGGCTGGGGTGTTAAAAAATAACCAAAAGAACCCATTTTTAACATTTTTGTGTTTTGTTTCTTCTGTTTGTTGGTTTGTCTGTTTGTCTGTTTATCTGTTTGTTTGTTCAAGCATCACGTAAAAACAACTGACCCAATGCTGTTGACTTTTATAAACATATATTGTGCTTATCTCCAAGTAACATATGTTTTTTGTTTCATCGCAATCGGTTCACGTAATCAAAATTATGCGAATTTTAAGTTTTCTAGAAGAACTTAGCATGTATTAGTTTATTTTCAATAGATGGCGTTACGTGTATCAAATCATGTTGTGAGGAAATATATTACTTCGAATAAATCCACAAATTACCTAATATTCATTGTTGAATTGGTACCTATTCTCAGTCTACGAAAGGTCTAATGATCTCTATCCTTATGAAAAAGGAACTAAGCTTTTACAAGAAAAAAACGAAGATATTGTTATTTAGAATTTATTAGGTCAATTTCTTATTGTTGTTCACAATAAAATGAATTCATGATGTGGACTAATGGCAGGATTTTTGTTCATTGAATGTTCATACTTTTTGGGAATGCTGATGCCGAAAATAAGGTCCAAATTCAAATTGAAATCGGTGGCCATGATTATTTGCAAGGAAAGCGCTCACCCAGTGCTTTCGTTGAAATTTAGTATTTCGTAATCATTCTATCTACTCAATGCACTTTTTGGAATATTTTTCTATATTTTATTTTATTTTGTTCATTATTGTCAGATTTATTCAAAGCCTGTCGCCGTCGTTTTATTAAGTTTATTTAATTGAGTTTTTTAAGTTTTAGGTAATGTTCCAAAGACATGGCCATGGAGGGAAAGTACTTTAAATATTAAAAATAGCAAATTTCACTCAAAGGAAACTTCATTTCACTTTTTTTTAAAGTAAGAAATATTGCGTTTCACTGATTTTTTTGCCTGAACCGGGAATCGAACTGACAAAGCTTTATGTACCATCCGGTATTATATTATGGCACCTGTTGATAGATATTTATAAGGTCAATAATAAGGATCAAATCTCTCCAACAAACACACTGTCTTAAATTGAAGGAAGTGCAAGAAATAAGAAGTACCTAACAACAAATAAGTGTTTGAATTGAAATGTACCTAAGTTAGGTAGGTACTTAATGTTAGTTTTTATGGTCTTCCATCAATTTCAGGCACTATGTTTATTGGAGCGATCATATCGATTGGTGAAATAAAAATATAAATAATGTTTTTTCGCGTTTGTGTTGGTTCGATTTCCAGATCAGACTTTTTGAAAGCAGTACCTACCTATTTATAACTTATTAAAATTAAATGAAGTCTTCTATATTTTTTTTTAAATATTTAAAGTTCTTTTCTATACCTACCACACCTCGAATGAAATCATAATTTAGTTCGCAGATTGTAACAAGACGGCGTTGTAGCTATTTTTGTATCGCGATATGGTTTTGTTACATCTTCAATAAAAGTATCAATATTCAATTATAATCCATTTTAGCAAGGAAATGTATAGAAATAAGCAACACGTTTTTAGTATTACGGTTTTATGAATCTTTACGGTCAATCAAGAGGAGCTGAAACTCTACATAAAGAAATGGTTCAAAAGATATAAGTGTCTTAGTGGGACACCTTTGTCTATTATTATAATAAATGGATTATTTAGTTGCTGCGACACAATGTTGTTTTCCGACTTCCACGCGGACGGAGTCGCGGGCACAGCTAGTTGTTAATAAATATACGTTGCTATTGAAATTGTTGACCTGTCAAAATGAAAGCCATTGCAATGACGAGTGTGTTGCGCAATTAGAGCCCAAATACACGTCCGATACTTGCCTGCGATAGTCGGTTCCGATAGTCTGATCAGACTATCTGAAGGCCTCCGCGTCATACGTTTGTTTGAACATGAATTACACGTAGTACGATCAGACTATCGAATCGGATGTCAGAATCGTAAGCATCGTCCGGGCGTCGTCGTCGTCCAGAAAAAATCGGACACGAGAATCATACGTGTATTTCATGAATCCGATCAGACAGTCAGATCCGGTTCCCGGAAGCAACTATCGGACGTGTAATTTTGACCCTTAGAATGCTGGACCCAAATTGTCCAATAATAAGTACAATGGGGGACTTGAAATGTTTACCACCCTAAGGTCTATAATTGCTTGCACATTACTTTTTCATAAGGTCGATATGACATAAGTTGATATGACATCTTAAACCTCATTGCGCACAGTGTGAGAAGGAATCGAATTTGAAATCTGATAAACATTTCGAGTCCGCGACCGTACATGTAGTCAACGTGAAAAATATAATCAACATTTTTGAATTGCCTTTCACATAAGCTAAATATATTCAAAGTCCACATAAACGTCTGGCAGCTGAATTAAAAATACTATACATTCCTGAATCCCTTGTATAGCGTGACGCCATCTACGAGCTATCCATTGTTAAAGATTTCACAGCACCATACAGGATTTTACGTCATTCCTCTTATGATATCGAAGAGCATTATGCACGTGGAAAGGATAAATAACGGGTAGTGTCGGTCGGTATGTTGTGGTACTCCGGAGGTAACCCGCTGACTTTTAATTGGTTGTCTTACTAGAACAAATGTTGTTCAGACCATGTTCTACTAAGACGGCAAAGCATAAAAAAAAAATCTAGGCTTTCTTAAAAAGTCTTGTTGCTCAAACGTATTCAAACATTAACCATAACATTAAGGCCTCATTTACGGAGACGCGGGGCGTCGCGCGTCGCGTTGTGCGGCGCGGCCCGCACTGAATTCAAACATATGGCGTTGTATGAGAGCGTTTACGGAGAAGCGATCTTACACGCGTTTGCTTGAAATGTAGGCGGAGCCCGCGGATGGCATCGCCGCGTAGCACACGACGTTTATCGCGGCGGCGCACGCAGCGTTGCGACCAGCTACTCCTGCAATTCTCCGTCCACTGTAAAACGTAGCGTCAAAGGCGGCGGGGCCCGCGGCGTCGCACGCGCCGCGTCTTCATAAACAACATCGTACATTGCCATATGTTTGTGTTTGCGCGTGTGATGATGCGGGCCGCTGCACGCGCCGCCGCTCCGTAAATAGAAAAATCGTACGACGCGCCGCGAGACGCCACGCCGCACGCGACGCGCGACGCCCCGCGTCTCCGTAAATGAGGCCTAAAGTACTCTCATCGCGGCAATCGCGGTAATGTTCCCGGCAAATAACTTGAACCATCATGGCTCCGACTGCGCAGGTGTTGTGTCCAGTTGCCGGCCTCGAAATCGTCGGAATGCTACACCTCTCGGCCAAAATTCCTGCTTCATATAGTTGAACTCACTCAACGGCACTATCACCCCAATGATTCCTTCATTGCGATTGATACACAATTTTCTACTCCAAAAACAATTCCACCGGAACAAAAAATAAATCAAAACGTAAAATATAACCAGAACACCAGTGAACCTTTAAATTGAATTGTCCGCCAATTGAGCCGACCACGGGGGCTAACTCAGCATTCTTTATATTTTTTGTTAGAGGGACAAAAATGAATGCTCTATGAACGGGCCACTAAATATGAAAAGCTCATTAAACAAGGACCTTGGAATGGTTACCCACAATCTACTTTTACCTACTTTGTGTAAGTACTTGAAAACCAGTAAAAGATGAGAAAAAGCGATAAATAAATAATTCTATAATATTTTATCTGCGAGCAGTCTCCGCATAAAAACCTTATAGAATCTGAAATTATCAGTCATGAAAAAGATACAATAATATATGAAAACCAATTCAGGTAATAGAATTGGTATGTGCAAATATTATCTTCACGTATATTTTGTATACAACGTTATTTTTAGTATATACAAAAACCGAGACACCCCGACAAGATTTTCATCAGAACTGCCTGAATATATGTGTTTTTTTTAAATAAATCTCCAAGTTACACCGTAGTTTATGTCGCGTTAAGTTCCTTAGTAAAGTGTGAAATGCCTGAGATGTGCTATGCAGGGGTTGTCTAATACACGGAAACTGACCGAGCGGACCATCTCAAGCCTCAAGGTGTCTATTCCCGTCAACTGTTATGGGTAGAAACCTACTGAGACAAAACTGAAAATTATGAAAAAAAAAAATGTGGTGTAAAAAATATGACAATCGATTCTCCTAGTGATTCTGAACAAACTAGTTTCAGGTTTAGTATAATTATACTAAAACTTGCTAGCTTGTACCTATAGTGAAATAAAATAAAGTATATAGGTACTTAAGCACTAAGGCTTCCGCGAGACAGGCTCGACCTAGTGTGAAAGCCACAGTTAATATTTTCCTGTTAAGCAATCGTATAAATGATCAACACCTGTTAGATTTAAGGAATTTGATGTAGAAATATTTTTTGGTGAATAAAATTTTTATTCTAATAATATTGAAGAAAAGTTTAGTCAAAAAGGAGGTACTAATCCGTAAGTGTGTTAAAGTACACATAATGATGAATAACTTTTGTTCCACCACTTTCCTCAAAAGTCAACAGTTTAAGAGAAATAGCTGTTCAAAGATTTCATAAAAATACGCTAGGTATAATCTATCTATCCTCAGCTTTAATCAGCTGTGTTTACATTTGAAGTCATATTTATACCACGGATTAGAAGCTTCTCTTTCTGAATTAATTAGGTACCTAAGCAGGGATCAAGATTTTTTGAAAAAACTCAACTAAAATTCATTTTGCATGGATATAAAAAAAAACGAATTTGGAAATATTAACACTTCGTTTTAAACAGTCATCAGTGACACTTTAAGTAGTCCGCGGATTAGTACCCCCTTTCCAAATAACCTTGTATAATACTGCCGCGCTAATAAAGAACACGAAAATGTATCATGAGGTCTACTGAAAAGCTTACAAACCGCAGGGCAGCTTGTGGCGAGCTGTTGGTGAGTGGCGACACTGCGTACCTTATTGCCTCAGAGAGTCGGTCAGGGCCTCGTCTCCAGTTTGCCTTTATTGGCTGGCTGGGGTGGAACCCCAAGAGTGCCCGCAGGACTCTCAACTCTGGCTTGCCTTTACCGGCCGGCCAGAGGGGGGCCGCCAGAGCTATATGCTCGGGGGTGGAAGTGTCTAATGGCGTAATAGCGGGGAAACCCACTCCGGGTCTTTTAGACCCGCGACGGCGAAACCGGGGCCACACCTCTCTACACCCTTAGCCGCTCATACGTTTGTTGCCCCCTTCGCCCATGTCCTGGCGGCTTTTCAGGGTGCCCAGCTAGTGAGCTGGCGAGTCACCGTCTGCCAACACTTTTCAATTTAAATGTTGAAAGGCAGACGCCGTTTTCTTCCGGCAATAGAGGTTATCTAGTCCACCTAACACCCCTTCCCATAGACCAGATATTTTTCACCATATTTTACAATAGTCTTGCACCCACTTGGGACGGTCCATGACTGTACTCCAATAGTGCAGCCGTGGATAGTCCCCGGTTGGTGCCCCACCCCATTTTAGATTAAAGTTCTCAAAGGGGCCTCTGCGCGTTGGACCTGTGTCCCCGTGTATGCCTTCCAAAAGACCGGACATCTTCCGCACGGAAGATGAACCGTGATTTAAAGAGAGAAACACAATAACTTGGTTTTTGGACGATTTTGAGTTATATTCGGAATCGGCGAATCGAGCGGAATCCGTATTTTTCGAATGATATACACCGTGGGCCCGATGTACCCGAAAGATTTTAACTACGCCTTTCTGAGGCTATTAAGAGTCAAATGTAATATCAACAAAAGTAGAAAAAAGCAAAAAAAATATTTTTTTTTTCTTTTCCTTTTGAATAAATTAACTTTAGTGCTCTCTTGTAAACAATACCTCAGGTTAAACTGGCAACATTTATAAATTATCGTGTGAGTGGATAAGAAACTTCTCACTTCACAACCCTCCCCGACAAATAAGACATACGGCGAGAGGGGTATGGTATGACAAAAGCCGCAACGCCGCGTTCCTGGGACTTGTTACCATAGATATTTTTCGATTTGTGAATTTCATTAACTAATGAATATTTCGAAAATTAAGCTTTTTTCAATAACCTGTATATAGCTTTTCTTCTCCAATTAGGCATCGGAATCGAACGTTAAAATCTTTCGGGTACCTCGGGCCCACGGTGTATAACTCAAAATTGACCAAAAATCGAGTTATTGTATTCTTCGTTAGCGAGGCAGAATATACTACTTAGGTACTAAGTACTCTTATCACCATATTATCTGTCTATCTAATATGTATCATATCGCTACTAATCCGATACAATTTCAACTTGGACCAATATTCCTCAGACCTTGGTATCAAACTCTAGAGTTCGACTTTAACAGATCACGTTCAAGCTATAATTTTCAGCTTCATAGCGCAGTGTAGTGCATAACTTAGTGCAAGCGACCGCAACTCGACTAAGTTGTTGCAACTTTACCGAGATCCGACTGAGAACTGTGTAACAAACGCACTTAACTGATGCTTATTGCAAACTTGTGTTAACAAATTCATAGTGACGTTTTGTGCACCTTTTGCTTTTCTTATCAATAATTTAATTTACCTATTAAACCGGGTCCGCTGCGCCGTGTTTTCGTGTTTGCAAACAGGATAACATTGTTTGCTTAACGAATAGGGGCGTGGCCTAACAGTTTTGTTAGCAAAATAGGCGCTGCGGACCCGGCTTAACATCGTTTGCTAACCGAATAGGGGCGTGGCCTAACAGTTTTGTTCGCAAAAACACAATAACATGTTAGAAAATTGGCGCTGCGGACCCGGCTTTATGTTCTTGTTTTAGTCGTGGTGGCCCGGAGGTTACAGCCTCCGGGTTGCGGGATCAAACCCGTGTTTTGGCCGAGAGGTTTAGAGTTCCGACGATTTCGAGGACGGCTACCAGACACCGCGCGACACACGATGCCGACTCCTCGTGTGAATTATTATTTATGTTTCATTGTTTATGTATAGTATTTTTATGTTATTTGTAAGTTTTATATTATACTAGCGACCCGCTCCGGCTTCGCACGTGTACGTTTTATAGCTTAAAACCTTCCTCTTGAATCACTCTCTCTATTAAAAAAAACTGCATCAAAATCCGTT
This sequence comes from Amphipyra tragopoginis, assembly GCA_905220435.1. Classification (NCBI taxonomy): domain Eukaryota; kingdom Metazoa; phylum Arthropoda; class Insecta; order Lepidoptera; family Noctuidae; genus Amphipyra; species Amphipyra tragopoginis. Next base: position 14,148,575 of record HG992011.1, read on the forward strand.
GCGTAGTTTTAAAGATCTAAGCATACATATATAGGGACAGACAGCGGGAAGCGACTTTGTTTTATAATATGTAGTGATTATATTATTGTATTTTCTTATATGTATAAGTAGTCGTTTCGCCTAGCTTCCACGACACAAGGAATCCTAGTGCGGAAGCTGCCGGCCGCTGCCATTCCGGTGTGACTCGGCCCTAACTGGCCTGCGGACTAATACCCCCTTTCCGTATAACCGTGTATATGTACTGAACGGCCTAATATGGGCGCCCCTAGGTCCTGCCCCTGGCAGCCACCCCTGTACCCAGCCCCTAGATATAACACTGCATATTATGACAGTCGTTATGAACAGTCAGAAGACCATAGCGCGAGAGCCGTTGTATAGGTACAATTCCGTGCATCGCGGCCGATCGCAGCCGCACGCGATCGATCGGATGCGGCTGACGCGCGCGGCTAATGCGTCAATAGTCGTATTTATAATATACTGACTAATCTATCGTTAGCCGCACGCGTCTGTCGCAGACTTCGGAAGCGGTGCCATACATTTTCATACTCTGACTATTGACGCATTAGCCGCGCGCGTCTGCCACACGCGAAAGGTCGCGCGCAGCTGCGATCGGCCGCGATGCACAGAATTGTACCTTAAGCCGATTCACACACTGCGCCGCATCACGCAGCGTAGCGCGGGAGTGCGTGTTCTTATGTTGTTTGCAAGTATCTCTGTATTTGTATAGAAAACACGCATAGTGCAACACACTGAAAACTCTGCGCGTGAATGCGTTTTTAGTGTGTTGCACTATGCGTGTTTTCTATACAAATACAGATACTTGCAAATAGGGTTACCATTTAGAAATTTGAAAAGTCCTGACAAAAAGCCTGACATTTCAATAAAAGTCCGGACATTTTAGTCACAAAATGCAAACATACGAAGATTTATTGTTTGATCTCGTTAAGTTGATTGTTAAAAAAATTATATTTTGTAAGATGAATGAGAAGTTAATAAAGATTAAAAAGTTATTTGATATTACATAAGTAGGTTTCATTACTCGTATTCCATCTAAGCCAAAAAATCCGGACAAATTAAAGAGCCGGGCAAAGTCCGGACAAAAGTCTAGAAGTCCGGACATGTCCGGACAAATCCGGACGGATGGTAACCCTGCTTGCAAACAACTAAAGAACACGCACTCCCGCGCTACGCTGCGTGATGCGGTGCAGTGTGCGAATCGCCTTACCATAGGCTTTCAGTTTCCCCACTGTAATCGAGTTACGTAGTTCGAAATTGTCGTCTGTAATCTCAATAGATTTGCCATGTAACTTGACACATGGACCACAAACAAAGTCGAGGAGGGTCACTATAGTATAAATTGGTAACAATAGCAGTCGTATTCAAATTTGTATGACAATTGTATGAGTCTGCGAGTGACAAAACAGTCAGTGTTACATGAAATAGTAAGATAATAGACATTTGAATAATATCTCAAAACGATGCTGAATAAGTTTATCAACATTTTAGACCTTGCTTTTGATACAATTTAATTGAAATATGAATGCGATAAGATCCTTCAATTGACGAATTTAATAGCATAGGAGCGCAGCGTTTACCTTCGGGAATTTAGGTTTTGTAAAAGACAATCGCAAAAATACTGACAATTGACAACATTTCATATTTTTAAACCTGCATGTATTATTACGTTATATAAAAGTAAATCCAAATCCAAAGCACCCGTATTTTTCCGTTTTTCGAAATTATGTACTTTTCATTCATAATTTCAATTTTGAAATTCGGCGTGTTCTAAAAAGACGTATGCGCCAAATGACGTCATACGTAAGGAGCCGTCAAAAAAACTGTTAGTTAAATGTCACTGTCATATAAACTTGTCTTGTTTAACTTCATATTGACATTGTCTTGTTTAATTTTTTTCTCGGAAATGAGGAAAAGAAAAAATATACATTTGAACTCAGGACACGAAAATAAAGAATCGGTATTTTTGTTTTAACCGCAAGCGGCCCGACCGACGATCCGGTTCGTCAGTGCCATTGTTTATCTATTGTGTCTATAATTACAGTACTCGATAAGTTAAGGTCGTATCAGTTTTGAAATGTTGTCAAATTGCGATGTAACCTATATTGTCATATTTTTATCCGAGTTCAACAATATGGCGGTTCTCAATTCGTCTGAATGTTGTTTTTTTTTGTGTGTTTGTTACGCGATATCTCCGCCAATTATGAATGGATTTTGATGATTCTTTTTTTTTGGTAGGCCATACTTCAGAGGTGGCCCTTATAAAACCGAAATTGATTCAGTGCTTTTTGAAAAAAATTACAAAAACATAAAAAAACTTAGAAGACGTTTTGGTTTGTTCCATTCAGCAAAAGTTTAGATGAGGACTTTCAATCTCTGTTTTAACTGTCGTCACAGAAACATTAGCCAAGAACAAAGAAGATTGTATGTATTTTTAAGGAGCCGTCATGATAATTATACATTAATACTATTCTTAAAGAAAACTACCTAGTTGCTGGAAAGATTACGCAACCGTGTTATTTAAATTTGTAGTCTAAACCGTGTAATTTATGGCACTAAAACGTATTTAATAAAAAACTTTAAATATGTAAAAGAAAAAATATACTAAAAAAAGAGTGAAATAATTAGCATGATATAAAATTAACAGTTTCAGAAGTCAGTGCAATTCTACGCTGAAACAAATAAAAGCCACCGACTTCTGAACCTGTTAATTTTATATCATGCTAATTATTACAAACTGTACCTTTAATGACTACGTTCTGTTCTGCTCAAATCTGAGACTACCTTTCGCAATGGATAGTAGGTAGATGTTATCTAGTAAATACTACTACATTATATCAACAGACATACAGTATGGCAGACATTGCAGTGAGCGTGTGTCAAGGACAGTGCGTACACAATTAGGACGTCCCATACGGTCATGGTTGCGAATGACAGAGTGACATCCCTACGTAAACAATCCTATACTACTCACAGGATCAATTGTACCACGATTATGTTTTACTCTATGTCCAGCAGTGGATTGCAATCGGATAAGGTTGCCAACTCGACTAACATTCCTTTGCCAAACGCAAACGAACTACAGCCGTCAGTCAGTTTTTGTTTAGGAAAACTGTCAGAATGATTGGTTTTGTTTTTTGTGTCAAACATATTTGACAGCTTTTGAAATTGAAAACTGTCTGAATGAACGGTTCGGCCTTGGTTCGGTTGCGATTTATCAATGTTTCTTTTAGGAGACTTATGCCCAAGGAGACAGTCTGTCTAAAATAAACACGTGATTATTTATGTATGGTGTATAATTTACTCATAATACACAATTAGGTTCTCGTTCTGAAAAATTGGCCGGAAAAGGCACAAGAGTTTTGGAAAAATATGGAGGAAGCCTTTGCCCAGCAGTGGTACATACAATACAGGCTAATGCTAATCAAAATATATATATGTCACAACTCTGACTTTAAACGCTTTGGATTTATAGTCAGTTTAATTTTGTACATTGCGTTAACCGTCAAAGAACTGCGGAACACTTAAAAGTAGCGGTGAAAGTGATGCTCGGAATAGCAGTCCTAGAGCGGATGACGAACGTGTGGATTACGTAAATAATAATATACATATACAGGCCACAGGGTGTCCCGAAATTCAACGTCAAGCCGGGAACAAATGATGGCACAAGACTGTTCAGAAAAAATAATTTAATTGGTTTATTTGATTTTCGAGTTTCAAAGTTACCATTAATAAAAATTTACATCATCAAAACACGTGTGTGTTTTTCTAAAGTATATATCCTCAGACCAAATAAAAAACCAAGACAGAATTCTGCGAACAATACAGTGAAGCATACCAAAACTACACCTCCGCTCTGTGCATACACGCACACACGCACACATTTACAACATTTTTCAATCGACCTACAATCAAACTACACCTCACTAAGTGCACACATGTTTACGAAACCGGCCTCACGTCACTGTTGACAGCGCTCTGGAGTACGATTCACTAAGGCAAAACATCTTTACAACCAAGAAATCGCCGTTGAAACATCTGATGAAAACATTTCGGTATTCTTTAGTTAATCGATCGTAGCGCCTCAACGATGTCGACGGCGCGACATAGAACTAAAATATGGTTCCGTTCATGTTCGGCAAATCGTCGACGAGCATAGGTAGCTTAGCGAATACAGTTTTTATTAACGTTGTTTTTAAAAGCGATATTTACGATGAAACATCAGTAAACTCGTCGTTGTTTACATCTATGATGAGTCTGTTAGTGAATCGCATTGCTGTCTTGTTTTTTTATTTGGTCCGAGTATCATTCATTTTTTTTTTCTGAACAATCATAATCTTTCCTTTCATTTGTTCCCAGACTTTGAATTTCGGGACACCGTGTAAATATGATAATAATAAATATACACGCATAACTGAAAGAAAGACAAGACACCGAAGACATCAACGGTGAAATATCATAGCTTAATTGAGTTACAGTGTTCCTTATACTTCCATTATTTTAACGAAGGTAAGTAAAAATAACTAATTCTGTTCTATAATCCAAAAGTATCGTAAGAAGTCAAATGTTACACAGCTCTTAAACGAAAGCTTCAATAGAAGAACACAGTACAGTTTTCAATGAGCAACTTGACGTATTTGCCCCCACACGCAGTGACAAGGAGCTCCTTATATCCCGTAACGAGTGTCACTTACGAGTGATACGTGACAAAACCACAGCTTTACCGAGCCGAGTACAGTATACCTAATCCTTCCGTGTAATCTGAAAGTAAATAAATCGGGTTTGATACGTAGGTCACGACCTTCACTGCTGAATATTCATCTCAGGTCAATTCCTCGAATGAAATGAACAAAATGCATTAATTAGGGAAGATTAGTCCAAAACCGGGTATGGGGGTAAAACTGGGACAAGGCAGTACCTATATCGGGTGTAAAAAGACTCTTAACAATAACGAAAACCACGAATTCTACCCATCATTGGGATCATTTTTTTCTTCTAGACCACACCTGGAAAATCATTGGTTCTGGAGATATTGAAGGTCAAAGTGTACTCTTTTTTTAGTTTTTTCCAAAAACGTATTCTAAGTGATAATACTAAACTTTCTTCCAAACAAACATTATTAAAATTTTCAATTTTTCCTAACAAATTACGCATTTGAAGTTACAAAAACGCAATGAATATCAAATGCACACGACTGCCTTGGCTCAGCTGTGTAGCCGCTGCACAACATACAGGCACAATCGGTTACGTGCATTACATTTCGCGCTACAAAAAACAGCGTTTTTTTTATGTCTAAAAATAAAAGTCGTTTCCTAGCAATTATTTTTGGTCAATGTGTTTTAGTTTGATGTACAGAGTGCGTAGATTTCGGCTACGTGATGGGTCTTTTTACACCCTGTAGACTTTTACACGTTTAAAATTTAGGCGCGCGTTCGCTAGCTGCTTTTGGCCACCCTGATTGGTTTGTCAACAAACTTTCAATGGCGTCGGTGCGTGCTCAACAACAATAGATAAGAAAAACGCTTTTATGGTCAATTGATCTAATATTCTTTGGAATTAACATGGGTACCTTTATACTTGCGAAGGAACTGCGCCCATGAAGGCTGTATGGGTTGGGAACCCGAAGATCTTAAAGAGTTTCATTTCTACCATTGTTAAGGGCTAAAATCGGGTATAAGATTTGGGTATACCCGGTTTTGGACAAGGGGTGGGGCAAAACCATAAAAACATAACTTTAATTATAATTTTTGTTATTTAGAATTAAGAATAAAGTGATTTCAAGTGCTACATATGTGATTTATAAACTAAACTAAATATAGCCTATTCAAATTGATTGAATTTTCTTCAAACTTGTGTTTTATTGAATTATTGCCTTAGCTTCCCGGTTCTACCCCACTGTCCCATACTATTATTGAACGATTAATAGACAAATGGTAGTTTACTAACTGGTTTATTAGAACCATGACGTAATGCACAACAAAATGTTTTCCTATAACCCAACACTTAAACCCTTTAAAAGGTTCCATCAATAAACCGATATTCCAGTCACTGCATTACTACGAGATATATCAAAGCTCAACTATAACATAATCAAACTGTTCTGTAGTTTTCCTCAGAGAGTCTCTTTGAGTCAGTGAAGCAACACATCAGCGAATAATGTTAAATATACATACATACATACTTTTATACATACATAGATGGATGTATGTATTCTCTTTGTACAATTACTGAGATAGTGTATCGTTTTGCTTGAGTTGAATCTGGAAGGTCTTTGAACTGTGTTGTATGTGCATTTTAGACGTACTTATTGTTTGATTTTCGTTCTGTTGAACCTTAGAGCAAACCGGTCTACGTCTCAGTCGGGACTGGCCATAGCGTGGCCAATGCATTCTACACTTTAGCCACGACATTCACACATCCTAATCCTAACTTATAATATTACTAGCTGTACCCGACATGCGTTGCAATGCACTTTTTCCTACTTATTACCTACCTACTACTTACCTACTACCTACCTTCAGAAACAAAATCAAAATAGTAACAAAGTTAAAACCATTTTCATGCATGCGGTAAACAAATGAAGAATATGGACGTAGTGAGATAATTTTGTTTTTTTTTTAAATATAAAAATTTTCTTTCATAAGAACCTTCTCCAGACAGTTACGAAAACAACAAAAAAATATTAGCGAAATCGGTCCAGCCGCTCACGCGTGATGCCATGACCAAGGGAAATAGGGATTCATTTTTATATAGATAAGATAAATGCGAAAGTAAGCTTGTTTATTTGTTACCTTTTCACGCCTAAACCACTGAACCAATCATCCTGAAATTTTGCATAGGTATACGTTGTCAGGTGTACAGACGGACATAGGGTACTGTTACAGGGCGAGCTCAAAGTACCTTTTTAAAAAAAACTATTTTGTTTGCTGGAAGGTAAATTTATTCGTAAAATGAATATGAACAGAATTATTATTAAAGTGTCCGCTGCGAAGTTCAAAGTATGACTAAAATAAAAAGGAAACGTTGGAACGTGGAAACGTATCATGACACCTATACGGCGTCAGCGATTATATTTTATATGTTTAGGGGTGTATGATAAATTATAACAACCCCCCCGATAAGATTGATCATTACGGTTAAAAGTGATGAGAAATCTAAAGTGGAAACTTGAACTTCGTTTTGGTTACAAACTAGGATTAAAGAACTATAAAAACAGTATACATGTAGCTACAGTTATTTAATTAAGATTTAAACTAGAATTAGGTGTAAGACATAGTTATAACTACTAATACAATTATAGTTATCTAAACGAGACATTAACTATGTTTAAGAATAAGGAATACAGTTATTTATTAAGGACATTAGAAAACTACGTCATAACATTACGTCTTGGTGGAGTAGGCAAGGATTTGCTTGAACCTTGGACATCCTCGTCAGAGGATTCGGGAAAACAATTATTTACTGATTGAACAGTCCGAACTGTTTGTTTCTTTTTAGTGTTACATTGATTAAATACCTGGATACAAAATTGTGGTTTACAAGAGCATAGTAACTTCCTCGATCTATACAAGATATAAGTTAAAACAATGATAGAGACAATATACGTTAACGAAAGATAATGAGTGCCATACTTTTGTATATGAGATGGCTGTTCAATCTTATTCAATTCCCTTTCGAATTCATTCAAATGCACACTTGCTTGTAATAAAGAATTGAAATCATTAACATTAGATAACTTAACATAAGGGAGATGTAATATCGTTTTATTTATTCTCTGATTGTCACAGCATTCATCTTCTATAATATTAAAATTAGATATACGATTAGTAACATTAGACGTAACATGGTCGCTAGGCGTAAACTTTAAAGTTTTAAAGAAGGTTACACAATATTTTGGCAAGGCCAACATGCCTGTACCGAAAAAGATCTCATCATAATTACTAGGATCATCTTCACACGTAATATGACCCTTTCCGGGTTCTGACTGTACAAACAACCATTTATTATTATTTAACTTAAAAAATACATCGATTGAGCCATGTAACAACTTTGTATTACAAGAATTTGGCAATGAACTTATAGCTTCGGTTAAGATTTTTGTTTCACAAGTTGGATTCGCAATTGTAGAGTACACATTTCCTAAAGAACACACATAACACTCATTATGTATAACTTGACACTTGTCCACTGACTCTAACAGTGAATAGAACATACGATCAGTTGTTATAGCCACATAAGGTTTATTAGGAGCTATGAGTATATAAGTGTCAGGTTTAGTAACGTCATAAGGAACTGGAAGTGGAACGGTGTGATAGAGATTGTATGTCTGTGGAAGGACGAGTGGGATTTTAGTGATAATAATAATCTTATTAAGATGATAATAGCAGACTAAATCAGATATATCTATAATAACATGTATATTTTCTAAGGATAAACTTGTAGGGAGTTCGCAGTGTTTAGGTAGCTTATCTTTATGTAGATCTAGTTCTTGAAATAATTGATAGGGACTGAGTACGGTCGGATGAAGAATGTTGAGCTTGCTAAATAGGATAGCGTTGTTGACGTCATCAATGTCAAAGGACAAGGCTATAATAATACTCTCTAAAGAATTTAACAACATTATTAAATGATTTTTTATCTCTAATTTATCGTTTGTATTCGATAGTTGGTCAAATGCATTTCGGATACAATTCAAATTTTGATTTAATTGGTCTTGATTTTTATTTACCTTTGACATTGTGTTGTTGAAGTTTAAAATAGTAGATCGAATAACATGAATGTTATCCTTCATTAAGTGAGCTAACTGTTTCTCGTCCGACTGTACTTTAGTGATAGCGTCCGAGAACTTTAAGGCATCTTCAGAGTCTAAAGTTCCGAAAATTGATTTTAAGATTGAGCCGCCAGCATCGATTAGTCCGCGTTTAAAACGGTTAGGTTTTTGATCTTGAACAAGATAAGATATAGACGAAAATTTACGAACATTGTTAAGATGTTGACTTTGTAACGGCGATAGTAAATTGGTACAATCTAGTTGGATTTTACTAGAAGAGCTAGTAACACAGAACTTAGATACTTCTTTGATTAAACTTTCGACTTTATCTAGGTGTGGTTTTATATGACTAATATCTAAGTAAGTTACAACATTCCAATAATCATTAGTGAACTTAACGTTCAATAATTGATCGAAATATAGGCCTGGACTACCTACGATCGGTGTAACGAATTTGTGGCTCGATGACGGCTGAAGTATTAGCCTGAAATAGAAAAGATTAAGCTAGTCATCTATTGCAATTTTAATTTCATCATAATGCGAACGAATATGTTTTCTATTGACTAAAAGGGTGACTGTATGATTTCCATTGATTTTGATGATCTTGTAAGGCCCTTTCCATATGGGAGACATTGCCTTATTTTGTTTATGATGGCACCGTAAATAAACCATATCACCTATTTTATACGTCACGGGTTTAGCATGTGCATCGAAATGTTGCTTAGACTTTTCTTTAGAAGATTTTATATTTTGCAAGGCCTTTTGACGGCTATAATATAACCTATGATTAAGAGCACGAATATAATCTGTATATGTATTTAAATCTAAAGTATCCGCACTTTGGGGCATGTAAGGTTTAAACCCAAACAATAACTCCATCGGTTGAAAACCAGTAGTGGAATGCACATTAGTATTGTACGCTATCATAGCGGTTTTTAGATATAAGCTCCAGGTATGTTGATTTTCTTCAACATATGATCGTAAGTACTCTTTAAGCGTCGCGTGGCTCCTTTCAAGTGCGCCACACGTTTGTGGATGATAAGGAGAAGCAAAAATATGTTTAATGCCGAATAATCTTTCTAATTGTTTTAAAACATCTGACGTAAAGTTGGTCCCTTGATCAGTAACGATCATTCTAGGAATACCTAGATGAGAAATGAAAAGTACGAATTTTTGTGCAGTCTCTTCAGCGGAACATGTTGTCATTGCATATGCCTGCGAATACTTCGTTAAATCGTCTTGTAACGTGAGAATAAACTTATAATGATAATCATGAGTTTCAGGTAATGGCCCTACAACGTCTAAAAATACCTTTTCCATAGGTTTAGTTGCTGTGGATGTGATTATCATAGGAGCACGATTTGTTTGCCGCAGTGGCTTATTTACTTGGCAAGATTTACAACTCTTGACATAATTTTCTATGTCTTGGCGCATGTTTTTCCACCAATAAATAGTCTTTAACCTATCATACATGCGAGAAATACCCGGATGTCCTGCTGAAGGTGAGTCATGATTATCTTTTAATATACGAGGAACTTCAGTGGGAGTAGGAAATAGAATATTATTATGATAGATATGAACTTTAATGCCTGTTTTATGAAATAGAAACCCAATAATATTGTACAGTTTTGTAAATGATATCTTCGTGAATGGATCCTGGAAATCAGAGATAGCAAATTCGTTTTCTTCTGAATACCAGGCAGTAATCATCTCTCGATAATCCCTTAACATATTAAATATATCTTTGTAACCCATTTCATCGTAATGGTGGACGCGCAAAAATAAATGTGTGAATATGTGCTTTTCATTGGACGTACTTTGATACGTATATAGTTCTCGTTCTAAAGTTCGTATATCAGGTAAGTCTTCATCGAACTTAGACATTTGTAGAATTTCAGAGCAGTACGGGATCGAGTCGTCTAAGTCAATGGCAGAGGGGTAAGTAACCATTTTACATTTTGTTTTAAGTAATGAATCATTATGTTCTTCTATTACAGTGTCATAGGAATTATTATGTTGTTGACTAATTTGTAAATATTTTTCATAAGTTTCAGAGGTAGAAGGAGCATTGGGATCAATGGCAAGTATCGGATTACGGGACAAGGAATCTGCGTTGCAATTCATTTTACCTTTTTTATGTACCACTTCATAATCAAACTCTTCGAGCCTTAAACGCCAGCGAACTAATTTTGAACTAGGATCCTTGCAGTTAAATAACCATTGAAGTGGCTTGTGGTCAGTGACTACAATGAACTTGTGACCATATAAATAAGGTCTAAAGACCTTAGTACCGAAAATTATAGCTAAACATTCTTTTTCGGTGGTAGAGTAATTTCCCTCCGCTTTATTAAGGGTTCTGGATGCATACGCGACTGGTAAGTCTTGACCAATTTTTCCCTGAGATAAGATTGCCGAAACAGCGAAATTAGAAGCATCAGTGGTTAGCACGAAAGGCTTAGAAAAATCGGGATATTGGAGAATAGGAGCTGTAGTTATTTTATGTTTTAACTCATCGAAGGATTTCTGTTGTTCAGGGGACCAAACGAAATTAGCATTTTTCTTTAGAAGGCCTGTGAGAGGTTTCGTAATGTGGGAAAAATTCTCTATGAACCGCCGGTAATAACCAACTAACCCGAGAAATGATTTAATGTCACGAGGAGATTTAGGAATTGGAAAATTTTGAACACAAGATACCTTTTTGGGATCAGGTTTCACGCCTTGATTTGATATTATATGACCTAAGTATTGTACTTCTTTTCGTAAGAACTCGCATTTGGCAGGCTGTATTTTTAATCTATGTTCACGTAATTTCCCAAAAACTGATTCTAAATTTTGGCAATGTGATTCAAGGTTATGCCCAAACAGTACAATATCATCCATGTATGTAAAACAGTGAGTACCTTGAAGGCCACTTAGGACAATATTCATAAGCCTTTGGAACGTGGATGGTGCATTACGGAGTCCGAAAGGCATCCTAGTGAATTCGTAATGACCAGATGGGACACTAAACGCAGTTTTTTCTGTGTCCTTGACCTTGACTTGATGAAATGAAGATACAAGGTCAAGTGTGGTGAAATATTTGCTATGGCCTAACTGATCTAAGATATCGGAAATATTTGGAATTGGGTATGCATCGCCAATTGTGATTTCGTTTAACTTGCGATAATCAATAACGATACGCCACTTAGGCTTACCGGATGCGTCTAGTTTTTTTGGGACGACCCAAATCGGTGCTGACCACGGAGATATTGAAGGTCGAATTATGTCTTGATTAAGCATATCTTTAATTTGTTTGTTTACTTCGTCTTTATGACATTCAGGAAACCTATAGCTTTTAACTGCGATCGGAATTTCAGAACTAACACGGATTTCATGTTCTAGGGTATTAGTATGTGTAAGTTTATCTCCCTCTAAATAAAATACGTCTTGGAACTTAGAGCATATGCTACGCAAGCGATCTGCCTCTTCTGAATTAAGATGTTCGCATCTTATCATATCTTGGACCCTAGAATCTCGGTCAGATGTGTATGGATATGTTGAGTTAGAATAGGACACATCCGTATTAGTTGTGTTGAGAGAAACAGTGTTTTGATTAGGCTCGATTATCTGTAAAATAGGCTCTAGCGTTACTTCAAGGTTTTTTAAGATTACTTCCTTTTCTGATGTGTTAAGCACTGAAATAGTTATCTGGTTATTAGGATCGACGTGCACTAAGCATTTGGAAAAATATAAGTGAGGATATTCTTGTAATTTGGTATCTAACAAAAGCCCTTCTCGAATTTCAGGGTTTGTTACTTTGCATTGAATGAACATTTCGCTTCTAGGAGGAATAATCTTCACAAGAGGTGCTGTTATTATATTGAAATAGTATAAGGGATTTTCTTGGATTATTAATTTAGAGTTACCATAACTAATAAGAGCTTTATACCACTCTAGAAAATTAGAACCTAAGATGCCGTCATACTCTAAATTGATTTTGTCTACGATATGAAAATAATAAGGAACTTTAATTTCATTTTCTAGTCCTAATGATAGTATAAACTTGCCTTTAGTTTCAGAGAACGTGTCAATGTCATTAATACCTTTGAATTTTAAAATATCCTTTTCAACTTTAGGTAATTCAAATAGGCATTGTTCTTTAATGATGCATATGGAGCTGCCGGAGTCGACCAGGAGGCGAATAGGTTCTTTCGTATGTGAAGTTTTTACAACAATATACGGTAACGAGGAACTTGAATTAGGAAAAACATCATAAATAGTATAATAGCCATCTGGGTTTTGTATAAAATGATCTAGTATTTCTTTATGTGAACTATTATTTTTCATAGAGTTAGTAGTTGATTTAGAAGAACTAGTAAGGATTGAGTCTTTATTTTTTATAGGATTAATAAGTGATTTAGAAGAACTAGTGGGGATCGAGTCTTTATTTTTTATAGGGTTAGTAATTGATTTAGAAGAATTAGCAGGGATTGAGTCTTTATTTTTTATAGGATTAATAAGTGACTTAGAAGAATTAATAGGGATCGAGTATTTATTTTTTATAGGGTTAGTAATTGATTTGGAAGAACTAGTAGGGATTGAGTCTTTATTTTTCATAGAATTAATAAGTGATTTAGAAGAGTTAGTAGGGATCGAGTCTTTATTTTTCATAGAATTAGTAAGTGATTTAGAAGAACTAGCAAGGATTGAGTCATTATTTTTCATAGAATTAGTAAGTGATTTAGAAGAACTAGTAAGGATTGAGTCATTATTTTTTGTAGAATTAGTAATATATTTGGATTTAGAAATAGAATTAGATTTAGAAATTGGATTCTCCAACAAAACATTCTTATGATTAGCGCCTATAATATCAGAATTACGTCGGCACTGATTCGTAATCTGATCATTTAGTTTAAATCATATTCATTATTGTCATCGTCGGACGTTGAAACTTGAGTACATTCTACATATTTTTGTTCATGTGTTGTATTCTTGGACATTCCGCGATCGAAGCGGGAATTATTATATTGCCTCTTACGACATTGTGAAATATCATGCCCTATGTTTTTGCAATAACGGCATATAATTGGTTGGGAACTGGAAGTTGAAGGTCCATTACTGTTATTGGATTTATTCTTATTATTAAACTGTTGCGAATATGATTTAGATGGGTATGCAGACTTATTCTGTCTGTTCTGAAATCGACACTCAAACTCAGAGTGTCCCACCTTATTGCAAACTTTACAAGCGGATTTAACGGAGAAATTGTATATTTTTTCTTCTTCGGTGGCTACGCTTATAGCAGCATTAAGGTTTCGTGGATCTCGACACCGGACAATATTACTTAACCTAGAGTGAAGTCCGAGACAAAACGTATATAAAGCTAGGTCCTCTGTCATTGCAATACGACCTGGAAGTTCCTTCTTCAACGAATCTGAATTGTGAATTTCAGATTGCAGGTCCGTTAAACAGGTCTCTATCCTGAGGGAATATTGTGCGACAGTTTCGTTAGGTAACTGTTTGCACGACTGCAGTTCTAACAAAAGATGGTTATAATGCTTTCTTTCACCGAAATTCTGTCTTAAAAATGTTCGTAAATCATCAAAATTGTCGAATATCTTATTTGAACACGCTACTTGTGCTTTTCCTTGTAGTTTTGATATTATGAACTTTAGGATTAGGAACTTTTGACTGTCGGATGCTAAGTCGAGAGCGTTTTGGCAATTTGTTAAGAACGCCGATAGGGTTTCGCGCTCACCTTGGTACGGATTTATAAAGTTACATAAGACCTGGACAGGATATGCCTCAGACATAGTAGGTGTTAATTGTTTCTTTTCACTTGAGTTAGCCATCTCAGGATGCTTAAATAGGTATACAAGGATTTAGAAGGAATAGACGTACGTGGCAACAACAAAAGATAGAATACTCTACTCACAGCAAGGCGACGGTTTGGAGAGCAGGAAACATCACGCAAGCTTCGGTGAGTAGCGGACGCAACGGCAGCACGGATCTGGCGTAAACAGCAGGTACAGCAGCACTGGCACGATTCGTTGATGGAGTTAGAAGGGGTTTGCTTAACTTGAAGCCAGATACACGATGAGACGTCAGACTCGTTGGCTACCTTAGATAACTCGTCGGGATACGGCGGTGTTGTGCACAGCGACACAGCCAATAGAAGGTAAGTAGTATTTTCGATAACTACGGTTGGATGCAATGATATTTTCTGGTTTTGTACGATGCGATGTCTTACTGATGAGCAAAGTCACACGGTACTAGATAGAGTCACACTGGAGAGAGTCACACTGGAGAGAGTCACACTGGAGAGAGTCACACTGGAGAGAGTCACACTGGAGAGAGTCACACTGGAGAGAGTCACACTGGAGAGAGTCACACTGGAGAGAGTCACACTGGAGAGAGTCACACTGGAGAGAGTCACACTGGAGAGAGTCACACTGGAGAGAGTCACACTGGATAGAGTCACACAGGATGGAGTCACAGAATACAACTTTGTGGTGAATACAGAGCGGATATGCAGCTGGACACAGAACGCGACGAATTTAGCTTTTATAGTTCTTTGGATAGCCAGTAACGACTTATACTGACTATCCCACTTCTGACACCAATGTTACAGGGCGAGCTCAAAGTACCTTTTTAAAAAAAACTATTTTGTTTGCTGGAAGGTAAATTTATTCGTAAAATGAATATGAACAGAATTATTATTAAAGTGTCCGCTGCGAAGTTCAAAGTATGACTAAAATAAAAAGGAAACGTTGGAACGTGGAAACGTATCATGACACCTATACGGCGTCAGCGATTATATTTTATATGTTTAGGGGTGTATGATAAATTATAACAGTACCTTTCATCCCGAAAAAAAGCACTGTTCCCGAGGAAAACAACAATAACGTTTCTTATGATAATAGATGGCGCCACGTGTCTTTCGAATCATGATTGAATTATACTATTACTAGCTTTTGCTCGCAGCTTCGCTTGCGTGAAATTTTGAACCTGTTATGTGACGATTTTCCATACAAACATTCATCCCCTATTTAACTCCCTTAGGGGTTGAATTTCGAAAAATCCTTCCTTATTCCTTGTCTACATTATAAAGGAAACCACTGTGCAAATTTTCAGCATTCTAGGTCCAAGGGTTTGGGCTGGGCGTTGATGAGTCAGTCAGTCAGTCAGTCAGGACTTTTCTTTTTATTTATATAGATAGAAACTTTAGTATTGTGTTATATTAACGAGAGCGAAGCCGCGGGGAAAAGCTAGTTAAGTATAAATGAAATGTAAGTAGGTACATATATATAAGATTCTGTCAATTTTGTTCAATATAAGGTCATTACGGAGGCTTATCGCTAGCGGCTACCGGGCCGCTCAGCGTGTATGAGGTTCCATCCAAGAAAGCTCTAGAGATAAGGATTCTTTCTTGTGCTTAATGCCTGGGCTGAACTCCATAGAAAACGGTAAGTAAGTCTATACAAAAAATGTGTAATTAAAAGTTTCAATAACCGTTGCAGACACTTCATATTTATTGAGTGAACTGAACTTGATAAATCACAACCGAACCAAGGCCGAACCGTTCATTCAGACAGTTCTCAATTTCAAAAGCTATCAAATTGTTTGACACAAAAAACAAAATCAATCATTTTGAAAGTTTTCGAAAACAAAAACTGACTGACGGTTGTGGTTCGATTGCGTTTGGCAACAATTTATTTTAGAAGAAATAGGCCCCAGTACCCCAAGTGTGAGTTTTTTACGTTACTACTACTGTACTCGTAGTTGCGTCACGCAAAAAATGTGAAACAAATTTTTAATAACGCTATTCGCCGCTAGAGGCTCTGCCTAAATTTTCAACCGATCAGGATGATCAGTTCAATGGTTTAGACGTGAAAAGGTAACAAACGATCAAACTTACTTTCGCATTTTAATACTATTAGGATCTTTTGAGTGTGTATAATATATTTTATAGTCTTTTAAACGAGATAGAACCTAAAACAAGACAGTAGTAAAATTTTTATTTTATAGTTTAGGTTTTTCATTTTATCTATACCAGTACTATTAAAAAATTAAGAAAATATAGGATGTAAACGAATTCTTGTAATTCTTTAATACCACACGATCTATTACTGGTATCGATAAACCCCGCACGGGATGTAGCTCGATAAAAACAGCTTTTATTTCTTGTGGAGGGGGTTAGCGATCAATAAAAAATATTTTTTTTATTATTTATTATTAGCCTGTACTGTCCCACTGCTGGGCAAAGGCCTCCCTCCGTGCCTTCCACTTGTCGCGATTCTATGCAGCATCACGCCAAACCTCAAGAAAGGCATCCAACTCGTCCCGCCATCTTCTCCGCGGTCTGCCGCGACCCCTTCTCACTGTCTCAGGGCTCCATTCTTGTTCTATACGGGCCCACAGCTCATTCGGCATACGGCAGACATGCCCTGCCCAATCCCACTTCAGCGAGCACATCATAAAAAAAAACACTGTTTTCTTTGAATATTCGATTCCACGCATAAAGGAATGATAGCACGGCGACACAGCTGACAGGCACGACTAGCGCCATATCGCTCTTTGTTAACTCGGGGCTCTAAAATGACTCAGAAATAGAAAACCGAGTTTTTTTTTTTACGTAACTCCATTTGGGTTTAATCACACGGTTTGAAGGAATTACACGAATTCGTTAACACCCTGTATAGATAACTTATTAAAAACATCGTAGGTGTCGTAGGGGAGGAGATTCTGGTCGCTTTCGCTTCAAATAATTTAGCCGATAGCAGTCTTTTGCTGGGCTAGGCATCTGCCAAATTGTTCAAGTTCAAAGTTCAAATATCTTTATTTGAAATAGAAGCACTTATGAAACGTCATGAATTTAGTCATCACAGCTAGTGCTGCCAGCACATACCGCATACCGGACGGCATGCCAAATTTGGGGACGGAAGATAAAAAAAACGGGCTTTTGGTCTTCAATTGGGACAACTAAAAAAAGAAGCGACGTACCGTAGAACGGGAATACAACTAATATTATAAATGCGATAGTAAGTTTGTTTGCTACCTCTTCACGCCTAAACCACTGAACCGATCATCCTGAAATTTTGAATATACGTTGTCAGGTGTACAGAAACGGACATAGGGTACCGTTCATCCCGAAAAAAAGTGTTGTTCCCGAGGAAAACAACAATAACGTTCATAGATGGCCCCACGTGTCTTTCGAATCACGATTGAATTGTATTATTATAGAAACTTTAGTAGTGTTTGAAAAGTTTTTTTGAGCTTAATTAATGCGAGCGAAGCCCCGGGCAAACGCTAGTTTCAAATAAATTATTTCGACTTAAAATTATTTTTGTTTTTTTATAAATTCTTCATCCATGCTTTAGTTACGAATTCAGAAAATGGTGCTTCTTATTCGTGATCCCAAAGATGACCTAAAATGTCCCACAGCTAATCATAGCTGAGGATAGAGAGATATTAGTTTTTTTTTTTCATTTTTGCAAATTTTTTTCTGTTAAAATATTGAGTACTGCACACCCTATTTTCGGTTTTTCGGAATTACACGAATTCGTTTACACCCTGTATACATGACCTTTGTTAAACTTAATAGATATCCAAATTCTATGAACTTGAGTCTATTAACTTTTTATCTTTTCACATCTTTTTCGTACTTGTAATTACTTTTAAAAGATTGCACGTGAACGTCAAAAACATTTGACAGAATATCGAAGTTCTATCGACAGACAGATTAGCTAATCAAAAGTATCGCTATCGAGATTTTTGTGAGAAATATAAAATGTTGAACGGAAATTAATAGCTGCGTTGAGAGGCTGGCTAGATTTTAAGATAAGTAGATAAAAAGTATTAGATTTCAGATTTTGGATTTGTACAAAACATTTTTCGAATTTCTAGAGGGGTTAACTATCAACCGTGCAGATCATATGATCTGCAAGGTTAATCTGCGGTTGCCGCGGTCAATCATTGGATGGGTGACCGTTCGTTAAATATCGAGACCCTTCGAGACGTTAAGCGGGTGTCATACGAATACGTTCGTTACGGTTAGGGAGAAGGCACACGGTGCGGTGCGGTGCGGTGCGCCGCCGCACGGCTAACATTTTGCCGCATCAGCGTGCACACGTAGTACACGGCGTCGCAAGAGCTACGCGGCGCCGCAACGCACCGTGTGGAACGGCTCTTCGTCAACACATTTGCGGTTTGCGACGCCGGAGCGGTGCCTCTCCGGCGCATACACCCTCCCCCCTCGTCTTGATCCGGCGAGCGTGCGATACGGCGCCGCACCGCATCGTGTGCCTTCTCCCTTAGTCAGAAGCCCGAAAGTCTGACAACCGGTCTTACCTTAGGATATCGGAATTGCCCAAAAACTAGGTTTTGGGGTCTGATGGCAGACGCATCTGCGGTGCGAGCACGGATCTTTTTATCGAGTCGATTCGAGAAATTTATCTATTCTAAACGTCAAATTTGACATAAGATATAAATAAAACGACAACAGTTGTCGTTTTATCTATATCGAAAAACTGCTAGCTAATATCAAAACTAGGTTGCCTAATCAGTAAACTGGGACGATTATTCCATAATTATACGAACATCATAAAACTTTAAACTGATATGGGGACTTGGCAACCAAATGAATAAAATGACACCAATGATGACACGTTTGGTGCAGTGGCTGAGCGATTGGCTTCTGCGCTATGGGTTGTGGGTTTGATACCCACACGGAACAAAAATTTGTATGGCCTACAGATAGTTGTTTCGGGTCTGGGCGTTTGTGTATGTGAGATTTGTGTCTGTAAACGCACCCACGATACAGGAGAAATACTACAGTGGAGCAAAGCACAAAAAAAAACTTTTTTTAAAAACAACGAAAAAATATCCAACATAACATTTTTACGCCATAAATATGGGAGCAGGAATTTTTTTAATTTGGTGAAAAGCTTTATTTAAAAAAAATTTATATCACTATGCACTAAGCAACTAAGTTTCGATATCAGTTAATTTCTTTAAAATAGCTGGTAGATTGACAGAATAATCCCTAAAAACCGTATTTTTTGCATAATGTATGGGCGTAGTAAAAATCTTGGGCATAAAGCGATTTAATTAAAAGAAGATTATAGTGTCATTTGATTCCTTAGGCAATCTAGTTTTGATATTAGCTAAAATAATTCAATACCAATATCAATATTGACGAAATAATAGCTTGTTGACACTCAACGTTTCCACCCTGTATAGTACTAATGTTGATTGCATCTATCAGTATATTGAACATAGTCTTTGCTGTGCACTTAACAATATTAAACAAATCCACGCATTCTCTATTTACTTTGCTATGGCTGATTAAACTAGCTCTTTGTTTGTAAATAATGATGATGATAGCACACAAGGGGGTCACCAACCTGTCATTAACTGGGGCCTAATTCTCCTAAAACAAATCTTGATAAATCACAACCGAACCAAGGCCGGACCGTTCATTCAGACAGTTCTCAATTTCAAAAGCTGTCGAATTGTTTGACACAAAAACCAAAATCAATCATTTTGAAAGTTTTCGAAAACAAAAACTGACTGACGGTTGTGGTTCGATTGCGTTTGGCAACAATTTATTTTAGGAGAATTGGGCCCCTGGATGCCAATTCTACTAACAGGATCATTGATCAATTGCAATCGAACCATAGCTTAACCGTTCATTCAGGGATTAGGGGGAAAATGGCCTCTGGTCCGCAGCCCACATTACACGGAGTAGGAACAGTAGTAGAAAAGTTGACGCCCGCGACTCCACCCGCGGTTAAACGTTTTAATTTTCCGGGATGAATGTATCCAACGACTTTCTCTAGGTACAAATTACCTCTCCGTCAAAAATCACATCAAAATTGATTCATTAGTTTACCTGTCAAACAGACAGACTCGATTTCCGCCACTGGTGGTGTGGTTATAAATACAATCTTTACCATCGGGTTTCATCCTAACTTCTTAACTAATATTATAAATGCGAAAGTAAGTTTGTTTGTTTGTTACCTTTTCACGCCTAAACCACTGAACCGATCATCCTGAAATTTTGCATATACGTTGTCAGGTGTACAGAAATGGATATAGGGTACCTTTCATCCCGAAAAACAGTGCTGTTCCCGAGGAAAACAACAATAACGGTAATAGATGGAGCCCCGTGTCTTTCGAATCATGACTGAATTATATTATTATATAATCTTTAGTAGTGTATTAAGAGTTTACGCGAGTGAAGCCGTGGGCAAAGGCTAGTTTTATATAGTGTTTTTAACGAATTCATGTAATTCCTTATAACCACATGACCTAGTACTGTTGTAGATTAACCTAGAAAGGGAGCAAGGAAGAGTAAAAAAAAACTTTTTGTTTTGCATAATGGCCAGTAATCCTATCTTAGCCACCTGACAAGGTTTACATAAAAATAATTACAATAAAAAATATATTTGTTCTTGTACATGTTGGGTCTGTATCACTCACAGTATATCATGTAGGTTGAAAAAAAGTCAAAACCATCCAAAAAGAGAATTAAATTAATCGGTCCATACCTTATTAACATCCAGGCTAATAATAATAAAATTAACCTTCAGAAAAATAACAACCAATTGTTTTTATTCAACTTCCATTTTTAAAAGCAGTAAAGCAAAGATGGCCGCTAACCGCAATATTATTATTATGCAACATTTAAAAGCATGGCTGGTTGGTATTAGATTTGCTCGCCATAATGCAGCAGAGTGCACCTGCTCCGTTTATTTACCCACCTACAGTTATCTCTGTCTTAAATGCGACTGTTAGTTTAACCGAGTTTCATGGCATAAATGAGTTTTTGTCTTATTTTCTAAACTTTTGCTTAGTTTATTTCATAATCTAGAAATCGCATCAATTTAAAATAAGAACCATAGTGTATGCAGAAAAGGAGTGTTCCGTGGCTAAGGCTGGTATTGCACTTATCAAATATCTTTGTCGAATATCGATGTCCAATAATTGATCAAATTTCTTTGAGGGATGCCCATTCCACTTGTCCAATAACTTTGTCCAAGGTTTTGCGTAGTCTGAGAAAATAGAGGAACGTGGAGCGACTTTATATGCTGCTATTATCATTAGGTTATTATTAAAAAAGAAAACATAACACAAAAAAAGCTTTGGGTGAAGCCATGGATCGAAAAGTGAAGAGAAAAAACCATTCAAGAGAATTTACTTAAAGAATTACAAATCGAGGACAAACAATCATATATAAGCGTTTTTTACGTACAAATGACTCAACATTGAATTACATTGTTATGAAAGTATTTGTCCACGAAATCTTAGCTTAGTTGCAGCCATTTTAATTTAAATGTCACAATATTTGGTCAAATGCACTAGCAACGCCGATAATAATTGACCAAATATTAATGACATTTAAATCAAAATGGCTGCAACTAAGATTTCGTGGATAATTTCAATGGCGAAATTTTTGGTACCTAAATGCTAATTGTATTTATTATACGAGGCAAATAAAATAAAACGTTCAGAGATGTATACAACTAGGTACGAATGCTTTTTTCTCTTCGCCTTCCGGTCCACGGTGCTTGACATTAAGCTGATCTGGACACCTTTTTGGTCCAGCTGTGAGACACATACCCAAGACTTTTTTATTTACATTGCACTTTTTATCTGTTGTGTCTCTTTGTGCTTTGTCCAAATAAATGTTTCTTTATCTTATCTTTACTTGCGATTTAGCGTATAGACTGAACGTCATGCTATATACTTATAGCTTATAACGCAATATGGTTTACTATATAGCGAAATAGTCGTAGCGTAGTCTGAACTGCGCTTCAGAGAATGATGATGGTTATTAAATAAAAAAGTCCTCGTACCATCCTACTTACTTAGATTGCACTACAATGTAATTAGTACCTTTTGTACCTATGTATCAAGTGCCATCAACCAAGACTCTGTCGATTAAGTACTGCACTTAGTAAGTAATATTAGCGAGATAAATTGAGCGCGATCAGTAACGAGATACTGACGGATCATGACAACAAGGGAATCAAGTAATCTACTTTAGTGTTACGTTAAATTACTGAATTAAGAAGTCATGGATCAGTTATCTCTGTCTGTTTTATTTCAATGCTGGTTATGTACAAAGTTAGTTGAAGAGGAGGTTCTAATCCGCGGGCCATTTAAAGTATCACTGATGAATGATTTAAAGCAGGGATGCAGAGACCGCGGCCCGTGGGCCGCATGCGGCCCTCCTTCGATGTACATGCGGCCCGCCAGCGAATTAAACTCTTAGCTTCTGAATAAAGATTTTGAATTTTATCAAAAGCCACGATACTTAATTTTTTTAAGAAATCTAATTTCAACTTTTTTATTCTTTTTTATTGTAGTGGCCCGTCTTTAGCTCATAATCCGCTCGAGTGGTCCCAAGTTCACTCTTAGCGCAAACGTAATGTCGAGGACCCTCCTGGAAGGTCCACTAGCAATATGTATGACGACATGGCGTATGAGCTCTATGAAAAGTGTGGTGGACTCGAATGTGTTAACAGCCTTTCAGATTAGTATCCCCTTTCCGGCTAACATTGTGTTTCTTTCCTAGCCAGAGATAGGATGTATATATATATATAGATGGAAGCTATTTTGGTGAAAACCACAATCATTTGTCACTATGTCGTATCTAAAAACACATGTATAATTCAGTACAAATACATACTTATTGGGCAAGTCCATTTATTTCAAGAAACCATTAAATTCGAGTGTTGTTTACACTTTGTGACTCGGCTGTACGGCTTTTTGGAGTCTTCTCAGGTGTGCAGGATTCCTTATGATGTTTTACTTCACCATTAACGCAAGTGATACCTAATCAAATTGTGATCCGCACAAAAATTCGAAAAGTCTAAGGTGCGGGCCGGGATTGAACTCAGACTATCGTACATGGAAAGCAAGCGTTTAACCGCTAGGCTATCACTACTTCATTTAAAACTAGCTTCAGCCCGCGGCTTTGCTCTCGTTAAAAAAAACTGTTAACACACTACTAAAGTTTCTATAATAATAATATAATTCAATCATGACTCGAAAGACACGTGGCGCCATCTATTATTGTCATGGTTGTTTTTCTAGGGAACAGTACTTTTTTCGAGATGAAAGGTACCCTATGTCTGTCTCTATACACCTGACAACATATATGCAAAATTTCAGGATGATTGGTTCAGTAGTTTAGGCGTGAAAATGTAACAAACAAACAAACTTACTTTCGCATTTATAATATTAGTTAGGAAGTTAGGATATGTGGCGCAAATAAATGTACCGAGTATAAACGAATTCGTGTAATGCTTTAGAAACCGCGTAATCCACTGCTAAAACAAATTAACCCTGAATGTTTTATATTAAGACAAAAAAGACTTTTTTTTTGGTTCCGAGTCATTTTAGCGCCCCGAATTAACTGACCGCAAAGAGCGATATCGCGCTGTCGTCATGCCCGTCAGCTATGTCGCCGTGCATTCATTCATTTATACGTGGCATCGATATGTTCTATCACATAAAATATTTTAATGCAACATTTGTATTGCTTATTTTTTTATTGAAATCTTATTATATGGTTTAGATACGATCACTTACACACACAGCAAGATTTTATTTTTTATTTTTAATCAAGCTAAATCCCGTGCGGTGTCACCACCAGGCAGCGGTAGATCATGTACACCCTGTAGTAGTCATTAAGTACAGTTCTTTACTTACATGTTTTTTTATTACTATTGGTCCTTCAACAGAGAGATGGATTATTTCGAAAATAGCTAAGAAATGAGAAAAAAATAAACAATCAAATAACCAGCTAAGTGCAAGTCGGATTCGCTCACTAAGGGGCCGTCTCCACGAGCGAGAGATATTATCGTCGTGCCACGTATTTCTATACCTACACTCTCTTAGAACGTGTCTACACACGGCGATGTTATCGCGGCGATAGCTAGTATTGAATTTGATGGTACGGCGAGAATATCGCCGCGATTTACTCGCTCGTGGAGATGGCGCCTTAGGGTTCCGTACCACACGTCTGTTACAGAACTGTTTTTCATAATTTTTTGTTTGACTATAGAGTATGCACTACAATCATATCAAGTTCCATACTTTTAAGTGTTACCGTTTTTAAGATAGAGCAGGAACAAAAAACGTTAAAAAAATGCACTTTTTTTAAGTTTCTTGTATGACCTTTGGATTTGACTTTTTACTATTTTTTATAATTGCTAAGATAAAAGCCATACCAACTATATACTATTCTGTGAAAATTTCAACTGGCCAACTAAAACAGTTAAAAAGATACAGGCCTATGACAGAAGGACGGATGGACGGACAGACGGCGTAGGCAGGGTAGTAATAGGGTCCCGTCGGCACCCTTTATTAACCCTTTAAAGGGCAAGCTTTACATTAAGGCACATATGAAACCACAATTACTGGTGTCACAGGCGATCAAGTTGGCTAAATTCATGTTGGTGGTCGCGTTTGTGCGCTGTACCCGTTTAAGGTAGATGCGTTTTTCGCATAAGGGTGATCATTCTCACAATAGTTTCGATAAAATCGAAATTAAAGTCAGACTAGTTGGGTGGTTACAAGCGTTGTACAAACATTTCTGCACTATAAAGGGTTAAGTATCATCATCTGCCTAGCCTTTTCCCAACTACGTTGGGGTCGGCTTCCAGTCGAACCGGATGCAGCTGAATATCAGTATTTTACATGGAGCGACTGCCTATCAGACCTCCACAACCTAGTAACTGGGTAATACGATACTCTTGGTAAGACTGGTTGTCAGACTTTCTGGCTTCTGACCAACAGTAACGACTGTCAAAGATCTACAAATGACAGCCGGGACCAACGGCTTTACGTGCTTTCCGAGGCACGGAGGAAACTCGCTATGGTAAATGGTCACCCATCCACAGACCAACCTCGGCAAGCGTGGCTTAACCCGGAAGATCGGTCTATGCGGCTGTAATTATTTAGCCACGAGCTCCTCCTAAAGGGTTAAGTAAATTGTGGTTAAAACGATTCTAAAAATGCCTGCCTTGTTGGTCTAGTGGTCGCAACCGCAATCGCTGGGGGCTTACTATGACCTCTTAAAGCAGGACAGAAGTTGCCTCGGAGTTGAACTGCCCTGCTTTTCTGTACTATGACATCGTTAGAGCAGGCCTGCGGCAGGCTTGCTACGGTGACGTTTAGGAAATCCGTTCACCATTTTTTTGTATAGACTTTTCGTACCATGAACAAGCATTACCGTTCAACTTGGTTCAATAGTCGTTCACCTTTAGTACTGTCATGGTACGATTTTAGCGATTGAAGCAGGCCTGCTTTTGAACGGAAGTTGACTGGCTGGCATTTGAACGTTTTCATAAGAGGCCATAGTAAGCCCGGAGCGTGTGGTCTTGGATTAGATCCTCAGGTCGGGTAAAGTGTTATTGGGTTTTTCTGTATGGAAATTTGGAAATTTCTCAGTAGCAGCCCGGAGTCTGAATTTGTGGCCGGTTGATGGCAATAGGCTCGCACCCTATTACATGGGACTTCAACATAACGGCGAAATGAGGGTGTACTAGACACCTCTGCCTTACCCTTCGGGGAACACAGGCGTGATATTATGTTCTAAAAATCTACTCAGTTACACACATCAAAAGTGTCTAGAGACATATATTTTTGCAATAACTTTTCTCCTGATTGATATTAATTAAAATTTTCTTTAAGGATTCATCAAATAAAGTGTTTTCGTTTGTCACAGTAACGATAAACCAAGTCACCTTTGCATTAATAAAGAAATTTGCCATTTTCCTAATAAAGGGATTTTTGACATTTGAACCACTAACACAAAAGTTCGAAAAAAAGACTGAAATAACAGTTTTCTTTAAAATTTTATTGGGTAACTTAAACAATTAATAATCCGTGTTTCTACCGCGAACACTAACAACACAAGAACATCGGTTTGGCATACTCAAAATGAGTTCATCCAAATCACGCTGTGGAATGGCCGCCCATGTTCGTTGCAACAACAAAAAAAGGTCTTCTTGCGACTGGATACCCTCCATATTCGGCAGAGCTCTTCTCTGTAGCATATCCCATGCATGCTCAATCGGGTTCAAGTCTGGCGACTGAGCAGGCCAGGGCAGGACATTGATGTTAGCTGCGGCGAGAGTCTGTCTTACAACTCTTGCGGTGTGCGGTCGTGCATTATCATGCATTAACTGAAATAAGGGACCGATTTGCGCTTGTAGAGGAACGATGACGTCTGATACAATCGTCTCAGCATAAATTTGAGCGTTGAGGTTGCCTCTGATCCAAATCAACTCAGTTCTTCCGCCGATCCAAATACCCGCCCATACCATGATGGTTCCACCACTATAAGGATGGACTTCTTGGCAGGATTTTAATCGCTGTTGGCGTCCAGGGGTTCTCCAGTGTCGTATACGTCTTGTATCCGGTCTCATACCAAAACGAGACTCATCAGAAAAGCACACGAAACGCCATTGTTCTTCTGCCCAATTTCTGTGTCCAAGAGCCCATTGATATCGAATCCTACGATTGTGCATTGCTATAGGTGGTCTTCGGGAATGAAGGTTCACTTCATGCAAGCGGTTTCTGACTGTTTGGTCGCTAATTAAGTTCCCTGAAGAGTGATGAAGCCTCACGGCTAACATCATGGCGGTTATTGTTGGAGCTCTTCGAGTTAAGATTTGAATGTATCGGTCTTGTCTCCGTGTGGTGCAGCGATACCGTCCTCCACGGCGCTCAGCCACGGTACCAGTGCTTCGGTAACGTGTCCAAAGTCGACTGATAACACTCTGACTTGTATTCAGAGCTAAAGCCACAGTACGTTGCCGGGAACCAGCTTCTATCATTCCCACGGCTCTGAGCATTTCTTCCCTGCTTAAATGACGTCGCCGCTCCATAATAACGTTGGTTTTAATCAGTAGTAGGGAAACAGTAGCACTAATAATGTCTTCAATGCGTTGTATGTTTTTATAGGGAAAATATTGACAGCTGATTTTCATCTTTTACTCGAATTTGATTCACAGTTCCTGATTCAAATTATGAAATGCACCAAAAAGGATCCATATAAATTTATAAAATCATAAATTTATTACAAAGCCACATCTCAATCTCAAGAAATCCGCATAAAAATGCTTGATCCCTAGACACTTTTGATGTGTGTACTTTAAAACTTACTTACGGGTGGGTGTAAAAAACTTTGTTTTGTTATCATTAAGTGTCATTGCCACCTCACGGCCAAAATATAATTAATATGAAAGTAACATAATAGTTTAGGGGTAGAAGGTCCCCGAGGCGTCATAATTATAACTGTGAAGTGTTAATTGGTGTAATATAATCACCACGCCTATATGAGCTATATTTTTTAACTAATTATGTTATAATTGGTTAACTGTTTAACCAATTATTTGCTAGAAATTAAATTATAATTTGGTAAACCATTACCAGTTTCAATAGTAGTTTTATAGCAAAATTATCGCTCGGTTGATTGTCCACTTTATTGCCAAAAACAAAACTTGAATTTTTTAAAGGTCCTGTTTTTGATTTTTGAGATGTTTTTTAATTATTATAGGTATGTGTGCATCGTCTTTGTCCAGACGCCAGCACATCAAGCTACCCGAAACTGTCAATTTTTTATAATTAACCTTGAACCGAATGCTTTTGCGATAAAGATGAAAATCTATTGAAGAAATTTGACAGATTGTAGTAGCTTTATGTACTGGCGTCTGTACGTTTTTTTTTTCTTTCTAAATTTAGTTATTTTAGATTATTGATACGTCAGTGTGGAGTCGGACGTAAAGAATAGCACTACCCATCTCTTCCCGTGGGTGTCGTAAAAGACGACTAAGGGATTCACTAGAGCAATGGTTTCCAACCAGTGGTCCGCAGAAGCCAAAGTTGGTCCCCGAATTATTTTAAATAATTTCCTATTGAGTTTTTAATTAAAGTTTCAGTTTAATTATTATAGTTTATTTTTATTATACCTACATAGTGGTCCCTGCTAACAAGAATAATATAAAGTGGTCCCTGACCACGAAAAGGTTGGGAACCCCTGCACTAGAGGATGGGCAGCAGCGTTCTCTGAGTACTTTAACAACCATACTGCGATCGCCAACCCGCCTGCCAAGCGTGGCGATTATGGCAAACCCCTCCAACATTGTTTGGGGAGGCCTATGTCCAGCAGTGGACGTCATTCGGCTGAATGATGATGATGAGATTATTGATGATGCAATTATGATTATTAATAGGTGTGCTTGCTTGAGTACATGTTCCAAGTTTATTTCAGAAGGTAATAGGCAAATGTAAAAATAAGAAAGCATTATAACACACTAGAGGTCGCTCGCGCGGCTTCGCCCGCTTGTATGTCGTTTATCGCGTAT
The DNA here is from genome assembly GCA_905220435.1 of Amphipyra tragopoginis. Classification (NCBI taxonomy): domain Eukaryota; kingdom Metazoa; phylum Arthropoda; class Insecta; order Lepidoptera; family Noctuidae; genus Amphipyra; species Amphipyra tragopoginis. The sequence continues at coordinate 14,177,723 of HG992011.1, forward strand.
TCTGTATTTTTCGGCATAGAAGTAGCCTATGTCCATCTCAGACTATCTCTGTACCAAGTTTTATCAAAATCGATTCAGCGGTTTAGGCGTGAAAGCGTAACAGACAGAATTACTTTCGCATTTATAATATTAGTAGGATAATTTATAATATTAGTAGGATAATGATATAATCACTTTACTAAACTATACAACGATAAAATTATTACAATTCTTGATTTGCACAAAACATAACTTAATCAGCCCATTTCTGTGCAAATACTAGTCCTCATCTCAAAATTAGAAGAGTTTACGCCTTAATCCACCATGCTGGCCTGTTGCGCGTTGGCGGATTACACACACTATTGAGAACTTTTTGGAACCCTCTTATTTGTGTAAGTTTCCTCACAATGTTTTTCCTTCACCGTTAACGTAAGTGATAATCGCATTCTGATCCGCACATGAAAAGTCAGAGTTGCGATCCAGAATCAAAATCAGAACTCCAACCCATAGAAGGCAAGGTACAACCGCTAGGGTGTCACAGCTAATATAATTCACTGAATCATTAGCAGTGGACAGCTAAGCTTCTATACAATGAACGATTGTGATGAAATATTGACTTATTATCTCGTGCAGTGCCGGACTTAAAGAATAGCATTACCCCATCTCTTCCCGTGGGTGTCGTAGAAGGCGACTAAGCAATTCTCTAGAGGATGGGCAGCAGCGTTCTCTGAGTACTTTAACAACTATATTGCGATCGCCAACACGCTTGCTAAGCGTGGCGATTACGGCAAATCCCTCCCTTGTGGGGGAGGCCTATGTCCAGCAGTGGACGTCTTTTAGCTGAATGATGATGATGATGATTGGCATAATCAACTACTTGACAAACAGATTGATGATCATGTTACCATTGGATTAGGCCACTTCAGTGAGGGTAAGGCCCCGATAATATATAGGGGGAAAAAACACCTTAGGATATCGGCGTTGCCCAGTAACTGGGATGTGGAGGTCTGATGGCAGTTGCTCCGTGCAAAATACTTGTATTCAGCCGCATCTGGTTAGACTGCAAGCTGACCCAACATAGTTGGGAAAAGGCTAGGCAGAACATTACCATATAACCGCATAGTGTTAGTTTAACATAAAAATAATTGTACACACGGCTACACATCAAGCTATACAAAACCAGTTTATCTTGGCGTCGCTTTGTATAACCTTTTCGCACAAGTAACGGTCAGCTTATACTGGTTTTGCATAGCTTGAAGTGTAGCCGTGTTTACCAGTTTTTTTATACTAAAGTATTATCTCCTTTATTCATAATTAAATTTTAAATACACATCTATATAACAACTATTGATCTACAACTTTTCGAAATTCGCGTATTTTTTATAGCATTCCATACAAATCAAAAAAATATTTTAATTGATTTGTATGGACAGGTATAAAAATTGGCGAATTTCGAAAAGTTGTAGAACAAAAGATGTTCAATTTCCGATACCGAGTAAGCCCACAAAATTCTAGTAAAGTATTATTAATGGATTTAATTTGTTTGCAATATTAGAGCTAAAGATTATTTTTGTAATGCGTTGTAAATTACCACAAAATTATCCGAAAAGTATATTAATAAAACGCCCGAATACGAAATTTTAAAATTATTAGAGCACAGAGTATCTGTAAAGTTTGTTTCTTTCAGGAAATCTAAATACAAGACTATTTAAAATACTCAAAAACAACTCCACTTACCTGCCATAAATCTCAAAAAGTTCCGATTTATTAGCTTCAGAAGTTAAAGGACACTCAATAGAAAGTCTTTTTTCACTCGACTGGTAAACTTACGATAAAGTTTTGCGGAGAGCGACGCGAGACGTGCGTCGTCGTTGACCGCCCGATCGCAACTGAGTCCTGGATAGTATACACGTTGTACTCGGTCGCAAGGACAGGTGTTTCGGAGTAATTATTACTGAAAAATATAGTTGTTTATGGTTTTTTGATGTTGTTATTGCGTTGTTACATTTGTACGTTCGTTTTTGATGTGGTGTTAATTATAATAGTGTTGCGTTTAGAGATATTTGAGATACTGTTGCAAAAAGATGTGTAGAAATAATAGAAAAGAGTTTTTATCTTTAGGTATGATAATAAAAAAAAATTACAAGTACACTTTGAGACGTTGCTTGTGTTGGATTTTATTATTTTCTCGTTAATTCTTTTACCATACATTTTATTTACATTTTTAAATATTTCTATGCAAAATGTTTAAAAAAACAGATGACAATGTTAAAAAAAAATTGTCTTTATTAGATTCCAAGATTCTCATTCAAAAGTAGGTATTGTTTTAAGTTATTCCTTTCAATAAATAATTAAAATAGTCATTAAAAAGATCTCAACTTTAATATACTACTAAAACACTACACTATTTCCAAGAAAATCTCGAAAAAAATCCTCATACAAAATACTCACTTGCTACGACGTAGTATCTACGCGGCTACGACACCGCTACGCTGTCTACGCCGTAGTAAAAGTTTAGCGCAGTATCGTAATGAATAATAATCGTGTTTTACGATAAAGGTACAACATTTTACTATATTTTGTTAGCTATTACCGTTTAGTACATTGTAAAGGCATTTTGTAACATAATATTGGGAATTTTGTGGCCATATGGAACGGTTATAGCGATACTCTTACGATCGAGGACCCGAGAGGTTGTGAGTTCAAGTCTGGGATCGAATTCAGTTTTATCGATAAAGATTATGATGTGTTTCTTCAGATGAAGAAAAATACCTTATTGAGTATTTGAACAGTGAATGAAATGACTGCTTCTATTGTCTAGTGGTCGCAGGCGCGACTGCTGAGCGTGAGATGCTGGGTTTGATCCCCAGGTCGGGCAAAGTATTATTGAGTTTTTCTGTGTGGTATTTCTTAGTAGCAGCCCGAAGTCTTGATTTGTGCCCGGTTGATGGCAATAGGCTCGCCGCTTATTACATGGCACGTAAATATAACGATGAAATGAGGGTACTCCTCTGACCAACCCTGGGTGATTATTACTAAAAACTAATCGACTTAGTCGATTGTTCAGTCCAGTCGATAAAAGTCGATAACAAATGATGTTAGCCGATTGTTATCGACTAACGGCGCGCAGCAGGCGACAATCACTGATACGGTTACCGTATCAACTTTAACTACTAATTTGTATTGAATTGTGGCGCAGCGCACGTATTACTACTCATACTACTAAAGAAGTAATTACTAAAAGGTGGTGCGTGGGTTGTCGCTACGCCACCATTCAATAGTTAAAAGTCCGTGCGCTTGTAGATTATGTAATTGTCCTCTACTGTCTCAGTTTCCATTTAGTAGTTCGTCGATTGTTATTCGAATAATGATGGTGAGGAATTAATAAATTGACAATCAAATGCGCAACAGTACAATTTTCAATTCAGTCGATTGTTTTTTTTGCAACAATCGCCAATCGCTAATACAGACGTGGTTTTTTTTTATTTATTTATTTTCTGTGAATAAAATAAATGTCATTCTTTCTGATAATTCTTTTTAATCTGTACGAGTAGCCCCAAATATGACCTGAAATGAGTCCACCATCCTGAGTCACATTGTAAAATATGCATAGCTGATGATAGGGGAGAACAAAAGTTATCTTTTATAATAGGTAACTTAATACCCTTTCGAGCCTTCAGTACCTCCTTTCTAACTAACATGGTATAAGAGGATAGTAAATAAACTAGACAATATAAAGTGAAAGTGGAAAGGAAATGAGGAAGTCTATAATGAACAATCCTGATCTAATGAGGCAAGGGAACCAGAAGGCACGACTATATTTATACCGGATAACTTATTTTACCGTCTAAAAAGAAATAGGGTTTAATAAGTGAACGGACAAGAAGCCCATGACATAGTTTTTTTCATTTGCCTGTAGTGAAATTGATCTATCAATAAAAACTACTAATTTTTCGAAGTAAACTTTCATACTAAAACAATGAAAACAAAGATTTTGAAATAAATAAATCGATTAAATAATATCTAAAGTCAAATTATGCACTTGCGTACGACTTCAACTTCAATTTCAATAAAGGATAAGTATGACCAATAGTCCAGTCAAAGTAAACATATCTAAGTGCAAAAAATCGCATAGAGCTGAAAATTGGTACGAATGTTCGGAAGTCCCCATCGATCCCACACTTGCAAAAAAATTTATTCATGGTCAAAGTACGCAAATATGGGTTTTTTGCGTTATTTAGCCAAACGGTAAGTAGCCAGCCAGGTAGACCGTTTAGATCCTACCACCTGTAGATTCAAGAAAACGAGTACTATTAACAATGTGTGCGCACTTAGCTAATTTGTTGGAAAACCAATATTCCTGTTAATCTTCTACATTAAAAACTAGTCTATCGCAGACTATTTTAGAACGCAATCAAGTCAGATTAATTTTGCCCACAGCTGGACAAAAGTTTTTCACAAGGATACTCCAACAAGTGCTACTGCAATCAGTTATCACTAGTAGAAAACGCGTGCATCGTAACCTAGTTTCCTGATTACCACAAAACGTGAGATAAAGTCCAGTAGGTTACAACCTTTCTCGGTCAATTTTGAACTATAACCTGATGAAATAGAGTTGAATATTATTTGTGTTATATCGAATACTAGAAATTAAACGTACTGCAACAGACAATGTTCATTGTTTTCCAATAAAACCATAAGCCAATTAACGTGAGAACAACAATATTGGAAAATTATTTAAAGCACTTTGAAATAAACTGACAAATAACTTTACTGATCCCATCAAAAACATTGTAAAATAAGCCACGTTTTTCCGTGAAAAGTTCTGAGATCTTAATTTAGAGCCAAGTCGGGCATTTCACTATAAAGATGTTTTTCGGAGTTGGCAATCACGGAGCAAAAGTGCCTTTACTTGCTTTGAGAATAAAGTTAAAAAAAAACTATAACCCGACTACGTAAAAAAAGGGGTCAAAAAAGGACGAAACAAGAAAATAATTCTAATTACGTAGTCGGGTTATAGTTTTTTTAACTTTATTTTGTATTTAATACTTTTCCGTTTCCCGATCGGGCATATACATATACGTATAATATAAATAAAATACCGTTATAATCTAAAATTCTAACGTAATGTTGGTTTGTTATTTACCTTAACGAGTAAATAACTGAAATGACTGGACCGCGCGAACGGTACGACCGCATTTTAAACATACATTTTGACTTACACAATATGAAATATGTACATTTTTGTAATGTGTTTGCCAAGACTTTTCTTTTCATACCAAACACGTGATGATTATCTCAGTTTAATTTTTTCGAGGTTAGAATCTTAGGTTTAAATTCCGTCTCATTAAAAAATTATTTTATATAGCCTATGTTACCCGGACTATTATTAGGAATCTATTGAGACCTCATTCATTAAAATCGGTTCAGTAGTTTAGGCGCTACGGTGGAACATGCAAACATCTATATATCTATATATATAAAAGAAAGTCGTGTTAGTTACTTCACTTATAACTCAAGAACGGCTGAACCGATTTAGCTGAAAATTGGCAGGGAGGTAGTTTAGAGCCAGGAGAAGGACATAGGATACTTTTTATCCCGTTCGACATCATGTAGGTAGGTAGTAGGTAGGTAGTAGGTAGGTAGTAGGTAGGTAGTAGGTAGGTAGTAGGTAGGTAGTAGGTAGGTAGTAGGTAGGTAGTAGGTAGGTAGTAGGTAGGTAGTAGGTAGGTAGTAGGTAGGTAGTAGGTAGGTAGTAGGTAGGTAGTAGGTAGGTAGTAGGTAGGTAGTAGGTAGGTAGTAGGTAGGTAGTAGGTAGGTAGTAGGTAGGTAGTAGGTAGGTAGTAGGTAGGTAGTAGGTAGGTAGTAGGTAGGTAGTAGGTAGGTAGTAGGTAGGTAGTAGGTAGGTAGTAGGTAGGTAGTAGGTAGGTAGTAGGTAGGTAGTAGGTAGGTAGTAGGTAGGTAGTAGGTAGGTAGTAGGTAGGTAGTAGGTAGGTAGTAGGTAGGTAGTAGGTAGGTAGTAGGTAGGTAGTAGGTAGGTAGTAGGTAGGTAGTAGGTAGGTAGTAGGTAGGTAGTAGGTAGGTAGTAGGTAGGTAGTAGGTAGGTAGTAGGTAGGTAGTAGGTAGGTAGTAGGTAGGTAGTAGGTAGGTAGTAGGTAGGTAGTAGGTAGGTAGTAGGTAGGTAGTAGGTAGGTAGTAGGTAGGTAGTAGGTAGGTAGTAGGTAGGTAGTAGGTAGGTAGTAGGTAGGTAGTAGGTAGGTAGTAGGTAGGTAGTAGGTAGGTAGTAGGTAGGTAGTAGGTAGGTAGTAGGTAGGTAGTAGGTAGGTAGTAGGTAGGTAGTAGGTAGGTAGTAGGTAGGTAGTAGGTAGGTAGTAGGTAGGTAGTAGGTAGGTAGTAGGTAGGTAGTAGGTAGGTAGTAAGTAGGAAAAAGTGCATTGCAACGCATGCGGGTACAGCTAGTTATATATATAAAAGAAAGTCGTGTTAGTTACTTCACTTATAACTCAAGAACGGCTGAACCGATTTAGCTGAAAATTGGCAGGGAGGTAGTTTAGAGCCAGGAGAAGGACATAGGATACTTTTTATCCCGTTCGACATTTTGATATTTAAAAAAAAAAAAATTATATCAGTATATCCATATTCTTAATCTGTTTAGGTAGTAGGTAGGTAGTAGGTAGGTAGTAGGTAGGTAGTAGGTAGGTAGTAGGTAGGTAGTAGGTAGGTAGTAGGTAGGTAGTAGGTAGGTAGTAGGTAGGTAGTAGGTAGGTAGTAGGTAGGTAGTAGGTAGGTAGTAGGTAGGTAGTAGGTAGGTAGTAGGTAGGTAGTAGGTAGGTAGTAGGTAGGTAGTAGGTAGGTAGTAGGTAGGTAGTAGGTAGGTAGTAGGTAGGTAGTAGGTAGGTAGTAGGTAGGTAGTAGGTAGGTAGTAGGTAGGTAGTAGGTAGGTAGTAGGTAGGTAGTAGGTAGGTAGTAGGTAGGTAGTAGGTAGGTAGTAGGTAGGTAGTAGGTAGGTAGTAGGTAGGTAGTAGGTAGGTAGTAGGTAGGTAGTAGGTAGGTAGTAGGTAGGTAGTAGGTAGGTAGTAGGTAGGTAATAAGTAGGAAAAAGGGCATTGCAACGCATGCCGGGAACAGCTAGTACATACATAAATAGACTGCCAACATCATTACCCTTCCTTCGGCTTCGCCGTAGTCGGGTAAAAAGATGTACGACCGTGCTTACTCGACGTTGGTGAAATATTGCAGAAACACTCGTATAAGAGAAGTGAGTTTGATGACTCATCATTCATCATCAAAGCCACATCTCAACATGGTTGATAGATAGCCTTGTTTATTAGATCCTCTTGTCACTGTAAAATGGCGGTTTCGCGAGCGAGATCGATATGGGAAACCGCCACGAGAAAGCCTTAAGTCAAATAGAAATCAACTAAGATAACACGGCACGACCGTCCATTGGCACTGCAAATAAAAATGTGTGAGAATAGTAGATTGTTGCACCGAGCGCAAAGTGAGTCATTAATGCACGAGTGTTATGTTGGTGCCCGAGCGCAAGCGAGGGCACTAAATTAGCACGAGTGCATTAATCGCTCACTTCAGCAAGGTGCGTAATCTACTTTTCTTTCAACTACCAATTTACCTACCGTGATAAAATATACCTTCTCAAAATAAAAACTCAAGTTAATGAAAACAAGGTTATCCTGCGACTTTCGCGGCAAAAGCACAGAAGCAAAAGGTTATTAACAATTTCATTTGCAGCTGTTTTTATACTTTCTGGACTTGAATTCATATCGCTATCTATTTCCATTTTTTTAAACTTTTCTTGCTAATTATGAAGTATCAAAGTTTTACAATGGTACAAAATGCGCGCCATTTGTTTTTTTTTTTTCACCATTTCGGTTTTATTCAGCCGATTTTTATTTTCAGCCAGGATCTTTTTGATCTAATGCATAAGAATGCATACATTTAATATTAAACTTAACGGGAGACATTAAACCTCTGTGGTAAATTTATATCTAAATAAAAAATAAAAAACTGCACTAATGAAAAACAGTGCAGTAATGAGATTTCATACAACATTTCTGCACTGTTTGCAGTGCAGTAATGAAATTTCATACAACATTTCTGCACTGTTTTGCTTCTAAGCAGAAAATACGTATTTTGTGATCGGTTTTGTAGCGATTAATGATAACATTACTACGTAGTTGGAAGAAAATAATATTTACACTGCAGCATTCGTTCAACGCAGATGTGTGCATTCTGCAACTGTATGCCGAAATTAATCACAACCGCCCAAGTGTACCGAAAACCGTACGGCCGCCATTGTTTATCTATTGTGTCTATAATTACAGTACTACACAGGTTAAAAAAAAACATGGATCAGTCGCTCGACAGATTTGACGTCGCTAATTAAAAGTATGGTACAACTGACGAGGCGTAAGCTAAGCTTTGCATTTGTGTGAGTGCACATAGAATCGATTGCCAAAAAGCAGTATAAACCGGTTTAAACCAAGCAAAGGACGCGTCTGCATTCATTCTCACACGAATGCAAAGCTCAACTTAGGCCTCGCGGACGGTACCAAGGACTTTATACATATTACTTCTATACGATCCTCCAAATAGTACCCACTACTTGGAGGATCGTATCAATGACACACGTGCGCCTAATCGAGCTGTCACTTTAATTAAGCACTAGTCGAGAAAAAATAAGTCTATTAAGTATCAAACTTGTCAAGTAGTGCCAAACACAAACATGGTGACTCATTGGCACATGCACACACACATTGAAGACATATCGATGGGTCCTATGTATAAGGGCCAAAGTGGCATTTTGGTAATTTCCGATTTGAACCTTTTAACTGCAGATATACAGGGTTACTGGTAATTCGACGTATTCTTTGCACCACGTTATAGGGGGGCTAATATGCAACAAATTTAACCCCACGTATGTTCTACGGAATTCAATGGATTTCGAGATATTGCAATTTTTATATTATTTTCAATAATACCCAGAATTCCTTCTTAAACACTATTTATCTCTAAAATATCAAATTGATCGGCTTTGATTATGATATTAGCTTGTAGCTGATACTTTTACGAAGCTTTCTGCGTATTTAACTGTTCTTAATGATCATCCAATTGAAAGTAATCATTAAAAGTTAAATAAGTGTATTAGAAAATCATCGAGGTACACGATAAAGAATGATGTTTATCTCAAAAATTTACTATGACACTAAGTGTACAAAATGCAAGACAAACATCCTTATTTAATCAGCTATCCAACGAGGTATAGACGTTCAAAAAATATTTAGAAACTAATGTAAAAATGTCTTATAATACTGACAAAGGCGATTTCTGAAAAATCTCTACAAGCACGCATGTGGCCCGTTAAGTGCAATTCATTGCATAATCCTCGTGTAGAGATTAAACAGCAGTCTGTCGGGCACTAACTGTCCTCTAAATGTCAGGATTAGATTAGGTCAGGTCGTTAGGTTATGTTTGGTCAGGATTAGGTAGGTTAGGTTAGGACCTAAGTGTGCGAGGCAACACCGGGGTGGTTTTAGTCAGTTAGAGTCTGACAGACCCCTCTGCCCACCCCCAGGACGGAGGACATCCATGAGGATATCCAGTAGGCAAAAAAATATGGTCAGGTTAGGTCACGGTTAGGTTTAGGTTAGGTCACATCTTCGATGCCCTGGGATCTAGAGGCAAGGGCCCCGGCGCTGAGATATCTGCACCTGCGTCATTCCAGATGACGAGCTGAGGTTATCATGCCGCCTCTCCAGCCACTCCTCCATTACGGGTCTTACCGCCACTAATGCGGCGTGCCCTGCGTTGGGTTGCGCAAGTCGTTCCCTCCACAGCCACTAGGATCTGGCGGAGACCACTCCACCCAAGTGCCTCCTCGCTTTGGCGATATCTCAGCGCGAGGGCCCTCGCCTCCAGATCCCAGGGCATCGAAGTTGTGACCTAACCTAAACCTAACCATGACCTAACCTAACGACCTAACCTGACCATTTTTTTTTGCCTTCTGGATATCCTCATGGATGTCCTCCGTCCTGGGGGTGGGCAGAGGGGTCTGTCAGAGTCTTACTGACTAAAACTACCCCGGTGTTCCCTCGCACACTTAGGTCCTAACCTAACCTACCTAACCCTGACCAAACATAACCTAACGACCTGACCTTATCTAATCCTGACATTTAGAGGACAGTTAGTGCCCGACAGACTGCTGTCTAATCTCTACACGAGGATTATGCAATGAATTGCACTTAACGGGCCACATGCGTGCTTGTAGAGATTTTTCAGAAATCGCCTTTGTCAGTATTATAAGACATTTTTACATTAGTTTCTAAATATTTTTTGAACGTCTATACCTCGTTGGATAGCTGATTAAATAAGGATGTTTGTCTTGCATTTTGTACACTTAGTGTCATAGTAAATTTTTGAGATAAACATCATTCTTTATCGTGTACCTCGATGATTTTCTAATACACTTATTTAACTTTTAATGATTACTTTCAATTGGATGATCATTAAGAACAGTTAAATACGCAGAAAGCTTCGTAAAAGTATCAGCTACAAGCTAATATCATAATCAAAGCCGATCAATTTGATATTTTAGAGATAAATAGTGTTTAAGAAGGAATTCTGGGTATTATTGAAAATAATATAAAAATTGCAATATCTCGAAATCCATTGAATTCCGTAGAACATACGTGGGGTTAAATTTGTTGCATATTAGCTCCCCTATAACGTGGTGCAAGGAATACGTCGAATTACCAGTAGCCCTGTATATAGTTCACATTAGAAATTACAAAAATGCCACTTTAGCCCTTATACGTAGGACCCATCGATATTTTGGAGGGGCGTGCCATGTGATCGGAGTTGATTTATAGTATTGTCGGTCTCCGGTGTCTATTTCGCTTCTCAGTATCTTGTCTCGGTCTCGCCAACCGCTCCCTTTAGATGCACTTTGACTAATCGAGAACCAAACTCAAGATAATATTTTACGATGTGCAGCCGAGTTTGTGACTACTAGAAGACAGACCTATGATAATATTAGCTTACCTTAAAATCTTTCAGTTGTTTAAACAGCTATAGAAGCGGGATTTCGTTTAGAAACCCAGTTTATTCATTGTTTGATCAGGAAGAGAAAAACCTAAGTGTTCAATTAATTTACTAGAAGTCGGAGAATACTGGGACATAGTGAGTCAAAATACAGTGAGACAAATCAGAACTATTAAAAAAAAGTTTAACAGAAAAAAACCTTTTTTGTGTTGTCCCCTACATCTACTAAGTTAGTCGGAAATGGGGTACTAATCCGAAAGGGTGTTAAAGTACCCATGATAATAAATAACTTTTGTTCTACATTTTTTTCCAAAAGTCAATAGTTTAAGAGAAATAGGTGATCAAAGATCTAGAAAAGCTGCGCTAAAATCTTTCTATCCCCAGTTATGATCAGCTGTGTTTACATTTTAGGTCATATTTGGGCTCATGAATTAGAAGCACCATTTTCTGAATTTTTAACTAAAGCAGGGACGAAGAATCTCAGAAAAAACCTAAAAAAAAATTAGCAAAAAAAAACGAGCGAATTTTGTAATTTTTAACCCTTGTTTTAAGACTGTCATCAGTGATACTTTAAGTGGCCTGCGGATTAGTACCACCTTTCCGACTAGCCTTGTATACCCTATAATTATAATCTCTATTACTCTTCCTTTGTGTGTCAGAAAACCAAGTAAAACCAAGATGTCTGCAGTGTCCTCATTTATAGGTCACTAGCGACCCGCTCCAGCTTTGCACGTGTACGTTTTATAACTTAAAACCTTCCTCTTGAATCACTCTATCTATTAAAAAAAACCGCATCAAAATCCGTTGCGTAGTTTTAAAGATCTAAGCATACATAGGGACAGACAGCGGCAAGTGACTTTATTTTATACTGTATAGCAGTGGCGAAGACTCCATACAACTCGATTCCTATCGGCTTCCCTTTCGAAACGAGTAATTACTGGAATTCACGCATCACACTTGAGCAAGGTAAGCATTTTTTGGTCCGGCTTCCCTTTTAAGAAAATTCACCCTTCGCCACTGCTGTATAGTGATTCTACCACCGTATAGCAAAGCAACCTACTTGTACCACCGTGTAGTAAACACACCTTGAGGATATAAAAACGTCGTCATTATTTTTGTTGAACTTAATGTGAATAGCGTAAAAGATGGTAAGTGATTTAACAAGAGGAAGTCTTTGATCACCCATAATATGAAGGAAAAGAAATTATTGCTGCATACGCACTTTTTTCCCTATTCGCGCGATGGAGCGCGTAACGTTTCCTTTTCGACAAAGCTCTGCAAAATTTCCAATGAGTAACCGGTTTTACGCGGGATCACATAAAATTTCCTTACACCCTCATAGGTATTAATTAACAGCTTTCATTTGAGAGATATCCCAAGAGAAGCTAGGATAATATAAAGTAAAATTCCATACATTTGATAACTTGTTTTTTTATTCTTCTCACCTCATTTCAAAATTACACATATGAGGTATCTCTCACTTTTTTTTTAATTACTTGTCTTGGTTTGAAGTTTTTTTTGTATCTCTTGTATTCCCCTATACACTTCTGGCTCTCACATTATACACGACGGAATCCAGCATATATTTACTAATACAGTCCCTAGATTCGATCATTTTTTAACATTGATAACTTATTAATATTTTATTTCAGTTAATAGATGGACAGAAGGTGTAAGTCTTACACTGTAAGACGACTACAAGATAACAGTAAAACAATATGTTAGTATTCCGTACCTATTCAAGATTCGTACATATTTGTACCACTGTTATTTTCTACACTGTGGCAACCAGTCCCGGGCACTTAATCGAACTAGTTGGCTCAATTAGTTAACTATAGTGCATGGTTTTGGCGTCTCAATAGTTCTTACATCAAAGTTCAAATTAAGATGCAGCATCTACTCCGTCCGTTTAATATTAGTGGTTATCAATGGCCAGCCCAAGTAAGATGCAGTTCCGCGAGATTTTTGGCCCTTTTCTCCCCCCTTCCCCACACGTGAGTATCGGCAAAGGCGACCAAGAGGAAGAAGTTAGAAGAAGAAGACTCTTCTTCTTCTTCAGAACATAACACCACGCCTGTAATCCCCAAAAGGTTGAGCAGAGGTGTATAGTACGCCCTCATTTTGCCGTTATGTTTAACGCGTTCAGTGCCGGGAGCCCTCCAGGAGGGCACCCCGCAGTCGCATTCGCCATGTCGGGTGCCCTCGTAGAGGGCTCAGTTTAAATGCAGGTTTTTCTTGGAAAATTCACCGTCATGAAACAAGTCAACACCTATTTTACAACGTAGTAGCGTATTTTTCAAGGTTTTTAACCTAATAACAGGAACCCTCCTCGAGGGTTCACTCTTAGCGCAAACGTAATACCGAGGACCCTCCTGGAAGCCTCCACTAGCAATATGTATGGCGGCATGGCGTATGAGCTCTGTGAAAAGTGTGGTGGACTCGAATGTGTTAAGCCCCAATAGGGAGCGAGCCTATTGCCATCAACTGGGCACAAATTCAGTCTCCGGGCTGCTACTGAATAATTCCAGACGGAAAAACCCATTAACACTTTGCATGATCTGGGGATCGAACCCAGGACATCTCACTCTGTAGCCGCGCTAGCAACCATTAGACCAACAAGGCAGTCTTCTTCGAACTCTTCTCCATGCGCTCAGACACAGACCTTATTGTATCTACAAGGTGTAACATAAATAACGCACAACCTCTTAGGTCATTGTACTCATCATTAGGATCAACTTTTACCATGGGACCAAACCTGAAATCGCGAAAAAAATATCAGCTGCACGAGTTAAGCAAACATAAATGTAGGGAACAGCTGATTTTTTTTCGCGATTTTAGATTTGGTCCCACAGTAAAAGTTGTTCATAATGATGAGTACAGTGACCCCTTAAGAATTTGTGCGTTATTTATGTTACACCTTGTATATCGAAAAAAACTACCTTGAAATTGAAGGTAATGTCCAATAACACAATTCGACGCGAGTACGCTAAGGCGACGTGACGATTGATGCGCGATAAATCACTCACGATCTGCCATTGAGTGGAATGAGGTGGGGGCGATCATGTTCCACGTTTACTAATATCACTTACAAGTACCTACGGGGTTGTATGTAAGGGTAAAGTCGAGCTCGAGACTTATAAGCTGTTTATAAGTCTCGAGCAGCTCTTGGGGACATGTATGATGTAGAAAAAAGTATTTGTTTTTTAGGGTTCCATACCCAAAGGGTAAAACGGGACCCCATTATTAAGACTCCACTGTCCGCCCGTCCGTCTGTCACCAGGCTGTATCTCATGAACCGTGGTAGTTAGACAGTTGAAATTTTCACAGATGATGTATTTCTATTGCCGCTATAACAATAAAAACTAAAAAACAGAATAATAGTTTATTAGTGCCGATAGTCGTTACGGCCAATGGCCTAATGGCCAAGAGCCTCGACCAACACCTCACGAGGCTCTCGTTAGGTGGCTGGATTAAGAGCCTGCCTGATACAGAAAGCAGTCCTCCTTGACACGGCGCGTATTGTGAGGAGGTTCCTGTCTCTGGAGCCCTAACCACCGGTAGCTTGGACCCTGTTCCCGATGCCGGTGGATTTTTATATTTTGAAATTCATTTTGTCTATAGATGTATATTTAAAAACGTAGAAATAAGAAAGAAAATGAATAAAGATGACAATAAGAAATGCGTCTGCAAGAATCTCCTACAAAAACAGAAAGATGTGAGAATATCAACTGTATGACAAATCTGTTTAACATCGAATTTGGGATGCTTTCCGCAAGTCCGCAAGTACGACACCGATGCCTGTCGCTACCAACCTTGCTGACTGGTTAATCTTGTCACCACGGCATGATCTATTATATTGTATAGCTCGTACCGACCCCTTCGTCCACTTTGGTAACTAAACTTACCTAACCAGTTATAAGAGAAGATTTTTCTTTCGCTGTTCGGTAACTATTTGTGAGAGAAGAATTATTTTTCCATATTTGTAACATTTTGTAACCAGTTACAAGAGAAGATTTTTCTTTCGCTGATTGGTAACTAGTTGTGATGGGCATTCATAAATAATACAAATCAGATTCTATTTATATTTATTTTTCGACGGAGCCCCGCTGCGCGGCACTCCTATTTCTGTCTGCAGGGTTTAAAGTAACCGGGGTTCCCCTAAACCACCCTGCTAACATTATTAGTCGTCAATGGTTGGTTACAAAAATGGAAATAATTTGATCTACTTTGGTTTAGGTAAGTTTAGTTACCAAAGTGGACGAAAGGGTACCCACACAACAGAAGAACATAAAATTTACAGTCTTCCTTAGAAATGCTTATTACGCAGTCTGCTACTAACCTACTACTCTAATAAATAATCCCTTACCAATAATTTTGCCTCATAAGCTGGTCAAGATACGTGAAATTAGAACAATATGTTGTAACCCTTAACGGGCCAGTGATTTTGTTATTAAGGAATATTAAAACTGCTGCAAAAGCTTTCCGATACTCCACTGTTACGATAGAGGGAAAGTAACCAAATATGGAATAGTATCCCTAACTGTTTTTTTTTATATTTCTATGATCCCTAATAAGGAATAACAATTAATTATTATAGTTAGATAGGTAAAAAGTGAAAATGCTAATCCTAACTTCCTAATCCTAACTTCCTAACTAATATTAAATCCTAACCCTAACTATCCTAAGTAATATTATAAATGCGAAAGTAAGTTTGTTTGTTTGTTACCTTTTCACGCCTAAATCACTGAACCGATCATCCTAAAATGCATATATTGTCAGGTGTACAGAAACGGACATAGGGTAGGTACCCTTCAACTCGAAAAAAAGTACTGTTCCCGAGGAAAATAACAATAATGATAATAGATGGCGCCACGTGTCTAAGAATCATGATTGAATAATATTATTATAGAAAATTTAGTAGTGTGATAAGAGTTGATTGTCAAATTCTAAATTAATGCGAGCGAAGCGCGGGCAAAAGCTAGTCATTCCATATTTGGTCATTTTATCTCTAGTATTATCCGTAGCGATGTTTTAAAATTGGGCATTGGGTACACCAATATTTTAATAAAAGCAAAAGTAATACCTGTTTTCGTTTTTATAAGGATTACTTGCACATCGATGACGCTTGATGGCACATTTACGGATTAAAGGATCAATACTGGATTACATTTACTCGCTTTTACCCGCAGCTTTGCTCCCAGTTACACATGGATACGTATATGGTCATGGAGGTTTTATACTTTGATTTTCCAATAATTAAAGTGAATGGGGTAGCAAGAGAGAGCAAGAGTGACCCTTAATGTGGTTCTCAATGCGAGGAGTTTCTTTTTTCAATGATTTCTTCTCAAATTTTTACCGATTTTAATGATTCTTATACAAGGTTAGTCAGAAAGGGGGTGCTAATCCGAAAGGGTGTTAAAGTACCCATAATAATGAGTAACTTTTGTCCTATTCTTTCCCCAAAAGTCAATCGTTTATAATAAATAGCTTTTCAAAAAGTACATAAAAAATTTCTAAAATCTATCTATCATCAGCTATAATTATGCAGTTATGTTTACGTTTTAGGTCATATTTGGGGTAACGAATTAGAAGCTCCATTTTTTGAATTCGTTACTAAAGAAGGGACAAAGAATTTTAGGAAAAACTAAAATAAATATGGTTTTGCATGAAAATAAAAATTATCGAATTTTCAAATTTTAACACTTGCTTTAAAACCGTCATCAGTGATACTTTATGTGACCTGCGGATTAGTAACCCCTTTCCGACTAACCTAGTATAGGGTTCCGTACCAAAATGGTAAAAAAGGAACCCGTATGGTATGACTTCATCCGTCCGTCCGTCTGTCGGTTCCTCCGTCCATACGTCTGTCGGTCCCTCCGTCCATCCATCTGTCAGTCCCTCCGTCCATACGTCTGTCGGTCCCTCCGTCCATCCATCTGTCGGTCCCTCCGTCCATACATCTGTCGGTCCCTCAGTCCATCCATCTGTCGGTCCCTCCGTCCATACGTCTGTCGGTCCCTCCGTCCATCCATCTGTCTGTCACAGCTGCTTATTTCAGGAACTACTTAGTAATGCCATTGACTTAAAAATTGGAATAGATTTAAACAATGCTTGTCCATTTATATTGCAGGTGAAAGAATGGAAAAGTATTTTTATTTTCATTGCACTAGCGACCAAAGTGGGGGTTGAAATTTTAAAATGGGGTTACTAAGTAGGTCAAGTGTGGTATCACAAGGAGTTCATTTGCATATTATAAAATATATTTTTAATTTTATTCATGCCCCTCAAAACAGAAAATTAAATTACTGTAAAAAACCGACTTCAAAAAAAAACTGAAATGAGTTAAATAATTACCATATAAAATTAACAGTTTTTTTAAGTCAGTTTTTTACTTTAAACTTATCTTTAATGGTAAAAATTCCAAACCATAAATATTCTTACGCCATAATTAATAAAACATTACAACTGCGACAATGAAACAGTTCAACAGACATGGTCATCAATCGCCACGATTCTACCAAGGCAGGCGATTACCAGAGACAATAGAGCTGCGCGCGATTTATGCACAAAGCTAAGACGAATGTCCGCTGAGAGCTGGCGCCGTTCTCCGTAAGCACCGTTTTTAATCACCATATTTGAATAATAGTTTAATTTTCTTGAATGAAAAAGTGTTGTTACTTGTTTTGAAAGGTGTATAATTGAGAATTGAACTTCATACGCCATCGTTACTTTTAATATGTGAACATCGAAAATTGTTGTACTTTTTTTTTGGATTTATTGTAAATATAACTTATATCATTCGAAGGGTACTGTGCCATAGACGTGCAAAAAAAAATCATGTGTGTATATTGCGGTTATGACAGGTAAAATAATGGTTGAAATTCGACCACAAACGATACTATAGTTTGATTTGTTTATAAAGGGTATAAACGAATTCGTGGGACTCCTTAAAACCGTGTAATCTACTACTGGTGTAGATTGAAAAGGCACGAGATTTAGCTTGATCAAAAACCGGCCAAGTGTGAGTCAGACTTGCGCAGGAAGGGTTCCGTACAATTACCTATAAAAACAGCAAAAAAATCACGTTTGTTATATGGGAGCCCCCTTAAATATTTACTTTATTCTGTTTTTTAGTAGGTATTTGTTGTTATAGCGGCAACAGAAATACGTCATCTGTGAAAATTTCAACTGTCTAACTATCACGGTTCATGAGATACAGCCTGGTGACAGACGGACAGACGGGCGGGCAGCGGAGTCTTAGTAATAGGGTCTCGTTTTACCCTTTGGGTGCGAAACCCTAAAAATAAATTTAAAAAACTTTGTTTCTTGCGCTAAGGATAACTTTTTTTTGTTTTTTTTTTCTTCGCCACCTGCTGTCACTGAAAACCAGCACTGTGACTATGCTCCGTGCATATGCCACATGCTGGGGTGTGACAAAACCAATTTTTATTTTGTTATTTTTGTTGCTTTGTTTTGTATTTTGACTTTTTGTTAATTTTTGATAGTTATGTGCGTCACCTCAAGACGCAAATGTAAGTAATTATCTGTTTTTTTTTTCGTAAAAAATTAAGACATATTACTTGATTCCTGATAGTATTCGGAGTAAAATAATGCAACAAGTAACCATTATCAATGATCTGTTAATTTCCCAACTCTTAAATGACCATAAACCACAATAAAGTTACAAGTCCGCAGGCTTTAAAATAAATCGCGCCACAGTTTCTAATGGATTTCAGATGAATCCATTCTGCCCGCAATCAAGAACACCTCCAACTTGTATTGTAAGGCTGCAGCTAACTAAATAACGCTGTGGATTGCACTCGAACCACCTGATGTCATTCTGTGAACTCTTTAACCAGCCATAATACCTGTAATTTCACTTTATTTTCTGATTCTCCCCTGCGGTGCTTCATTACGTCACTCGAAGAAGGTTGTTGCTGAAAATCAACGCTGTTGGCATTAGGTTTGTCTAAAATCACAGCATAAAGCTGAGCAACGACCTAAATTCTGATGCACCATGCGACGCGTCAATTCAAGTATTCAATTAATTATGTATTTTTAATAGATATTGCAAGATGCCTAGGTAAACACAGACTAAATAGGTATACAAACTTGCGAATTGCGATAGATTACAAATTTTTAATCATCGTTTTACTTTTTAATTGTTTTTTTTTTGTGTTTGGATGATTTAAGGAAATCTTGTGTTAGAATTAATTAATCTTAAAAGTAATTATGTTTTTAATTTTTAAGTATGCGTGTGCGTCCGTTTGGACGTAGGAATAAATATTTTTTCTTTCTTTCTAATTATTGAAGATGTAACTAAAAGGGATCTAGAAATTGCCCAGTAATTATATACTGATCCAGAAAAACTTCAAAGAAAATTTTAAAATCCTCGTGGATACTCTTCGCCCCGGGCAGGCGAAGGGTTATGTCGGCCCTCTTACCGGCCAAAAACTCACGGTGTTCCTTCTCCAGACCTTTGACCGGGGTCGCGGGATTCTCAGCTGCATGCACCGGGAGCCCGGCAGGCCTCGGTCCACCAGCTTCTGCGGACCTCTTCTTCTGTGGGGCCTTACACCACGTCATCTTGAGAGGCACGCGCGGAACACGGCGCGCCGTCTTCTCGGACCTGTTACTGGTCGGGTGACTGAGCTTGTGCAATTACCCTTTTTTGGGTTAAGTAAATATTGAATTTATATTGAATGCCTTGCTGATCTAGAGGTTGCAAGCGCGACTGCTGAGCGTGCGGTCCTGAGTTCGATCCCCAATTTGGGCAAAGTGTTATTGGGTTTTTCCGTGTGTAATTTCTCAGTAGCAGCCCGTTCCGAGACTGGATCTGTGCCTGGTTGATGGCAATAAGCTCGCCCTCTATTAAGTACTTGGAAAAACATAACGGTGAAATGTCAGTGGTACTATACAACTCTGCCCAACCCTTCGGGGAATGCAGGCGTGATGTTATGTTATATTTATGTGATGTATTTATATTTTTGATAGGAATTTCTGACTTACAACCGGGAAGTTCTATCTTATAAATTGCCTCAATAATGCAGATAGAGTGCAGCTAAACTGCGATGCAAATATGAAATTCCGTTTGAGTACAGTTAGCGTTTTGCTCAAGACACAACACGACAAAATTTAGTGACAACTCCGAGTGTCATATTTTTCTATGAACCATTTAGTATGACACTAATAGTGTCATGTCGTTTTGCAGTTGGTTTGTAGCCGGCATTCAGTTGGATGTCAGGTAGTTTTTTTTATCTCTATCTAATACTACCCAAATTATATTGAAATATTCAGCCACAGAAAAAATACATTTCCGATACAAAACACCATTTCAGAAATAGTTGATTGACGAGACAGTTCGGTTATCTGCTACGACAGTGTGGTAGCGTAGTCGTAGCAGTATCACGACGGCTACGACGTAGCAACAGTGCAGATCTACTATCTAGATATCGAAATATTCAGCCACAGACAAAATACACGTGCGATGCAAAAGTTATTTCAAAAATAGTAGACTGATAAGACAGTTCGGTAATCTGCTACGAGTGTAGCTATCGTAGCCGTGGCAGTATGACGATGGCTACGTCATAGCAACAGTGCAATCCTTATCTTAAATAACACGTACAATATGTGCGAGTTTGATCTTGGTGGACTGTGTGTCTATTTCCAATTGTTTGTGACACAGTATTAAGAAATAGACTTTTATTGTTATTTCAAGTAGTTATTTAATCACTGAGACAAACGTAATTTTATAATAGATGTACAGTATCTCGCACTACCGCTACAAAATCGCATCGAAAACAATAGAAAAAGGTGTTTGCAACACGCAACATAAAAAAAAAACTGTTGGTGTTACCAACACAATATAATTTTTAGGTACAACATGGCTTTCAATTGACATTTAAATAATACCATCATAGGATTTACCAATAGTTACGCGCAGTTTATTCAGTACTTTTTACATTTCTAAATATACATACGCGAAAGTTCGGAGAGCCTATGTTCGGGCGATCAAGATAAAATGCGAGTATTTTATGTATATTATGATCTCACGATTAATTTGGCACAGCGGACTAGTCATGTAGTGGTACTGAATTAACAATCATGTAACTGCAGTTTTCACTGAATAAGTTATCAGATTTCTTCAGGTACCCGTCAGCGGCAGTCATTACAAGAGGACTATTGTCACGCGCCGCCGACATCCTGGGAATTCATCCGCGGGGTTGAATTACATCTGTCAACGAGCGGGCGAAACGCTGCGTTTTTGTTTTAATATATTTTTAAATTTTATTAATTACATAACAGTAGAAGATACCCCTTATACCAGAATTTAAAGTATTAGGTACTATGATAATCTAGCTATGATGCTAAGGGCCTGTTCATACTCGTCGGTTAGATCTTAACTGAAAGATAAATATAACGGTTCTATAAGAAATGTGCTAAACGCCATATTTATTTCCTAGATTCTTATCTATGAATTATATAAATAAGGCGGTCCAATATCTGAGGAATGGGAAACCGGCCATAAGTTTACAAAAAATACTGTTAAAAATGTCAAGAGTAAAGAGATAACTACAGCACTCAAACCTTAAAATGTCCCAGTAATAGCGTTGCAGAGATCCCATGGCAGTCGCTCCTAGTAAATTCTTTATAGCCAGCTGCATCTGGCAGGACTAGAAGGCGACCTTAATATAGTTCATAAATACCCATGCTGATAAGTGTATTTTTTTTTTGTAATTATTTGGCAAAGATGCCGACGACCCACTAGATGGTAAGTGGTTACCGCCTATATACACCCACAACACCAAGAGGATTGCTGATGAGTTCCCAACCTTACAGACAAAGTTGTAAAGTCTCATGTGTCTGTAATTTCACCGACACCCATACCATTCAGACGTTAACACAGCAATGCTTCTTAGCGGCAAAAATAGGTATGGAGGTAGTAACTCATTCACTAGGAGCTCTACTACTCTTAAAACATTAACATTAGCATTGAAAAGCCACGCTTCCCAACAGTGAAGAACTGACACAAGGAGAAGATGTCCCTAAAAATCTATTCAGTAAAAGATACCGTCGTGATTTTTAAACTTCGTTCTTAATTAGCGTCAGTTTGTCAATCGAGGTGTTCATTACACTGATAATGGTCTCTCATTACGTAAAACAAACTTTAGATTAGCGATATTGTTTATTAAAAGTAACAGTTTTTGTGCTAGCTTTTAAACCTAAGTCTGAAATGAATATCATTTATATTAAATACTAGCTGTTGCCCGCAGCTTCGCTTGCGTGAAATTTTAAACGCTCTTTAAGCCTTTTTTAAATGTAGATCCCCTTATTGCTTTAAAAGTACCAGATTTTTCATAAAACTTGCAACCCTTTATTTCACCTCCTTAAAGGTTGAATTATAAAAACGCTCAAACTTAAGTACATTTATTTCTAACCAGACCCTATTATTTGATTTCATGCTCTTTTTAACTTCAGAAAATCTTTCATCCCGTATTCCACCCCTCAGTGGTAGAATTTCCAAAAATCCTCAAAAATGTATAGATTTATTTGTCTTCGAAAGTCTAAATGTATAATTCCATGCTTCTTACTTCAAAACTACCAGATTTCTCATACAAACTTACAACACTTATTTCACCCCCTTAGGGGTTGAATTTCCAAAAACCCTGAAACACGTGTACGTTTATTTCTGACCAGTTACCTAAATATTGAATTCCATGCTTCTTACTTCAAAAGTACCAGATTTCTCATACAAACTTACAACACTTATTTCACCCCCCTAAGGGTTGAATTTCCAAAAACCCTGAAACACGTGTACGTTTATTTCTGACCAGTAACCTAAATATTGAATTCGATGCTTCTTACTTCAAAAGTACCAGATTTCTCATACAAACTTACAACACTTATTTCACCCCCTTAAGGGTTGAATTTCCAAAAACCCTGAAACACGTGTACGTTTATTTCTGACCAGTTACCTAAATATTGAATTCCATGCTTCTTACTTCAAAAGTACCAGATTTCTCATACAAACTTACAACACTTATTTCACCCCTTTAAGGGTTGAATTTCCAAAAACCCTGAAACACGTGTACGTTTATTTATGACCAGTAACCTAAATATTTAATTCCATGCTTCTTACTTCAAAATTACCAGATTTCTCATACAAACTTACAACACTTATTTCACCCCCTTAGGGGTTGAATTTCCAAAAACGCTTAAACACGTGTACATTTACTCCTAACCAGAAACCTTAATACTTAATTTCATGCTTCTTACTTTGAAAATGACGGACTTGCATACAAACGTTAATCACCCTTTTCACCCCCTTAGGGGTTGAATTTCGGGAAATCCCTTCTTAGTGGATGTTTTCGTCACGTAAGGAACCTACTGTCTAAATTTCATATTTCCAGCTTTAGTGGTTTAGGCTCTGCGTTGATGAATGAAATGTCAGTCAGTACCAGTCTCTTTATATATAAGAAGATTATACTACATACAGTTTTAAATTGTTCCTTATTTATTGCGTATTTATTTATTTTCTTTCTTTACAACTACACATATACAGGGTGGTAATTTGAGATGGGGCATGAAGGGCAACTACCTTAACCATTGTAGCTAAAGGAAAACGTCCTTAGAAGACCACCCTTAACTTTTGGGATAATTTAAATCGGCATTCACAGATTTTGAAAAAAAAGTACAGTCAGCGAGAAAAAGGGCTGTTTTCACAAAACTTTTTTATGATGCCAATAGATTCCATTTCCCATAAGGATCAAAAGACTCTTCCAGACTAACTGAGGTTGGAGTACTAGAAAAGTCAGAAATCGCAAAAAACTTATTTGAGATGGGGTAGTAATAGGGGCAGCTACCTTAATCGTTGTGGCTAGTGGAAAATGTTTTTAAGAGACTACCCATGTTTTTTGAAAATATTTCGAACTGCATTCACAGATTTTGAAAACAAAATAATTATTTTTTTCAGCCTTAGCGTCACTTTTAACAAAATGTTGTTTTTCGTGATTTTTGACGTTTCTAGTACTTTTACCTCAGCAGGTCCGCAAGAGTATTTTGTTCCTTATGGGAAATAGGATCGACTGGCATCATAAAAGAGTTTAGTAAGAATTGACCATTTTTTTGCTGACTGTACCAAATTTTTTTTTTCAATATCTTTTTATGCAGTTCGAAATAATGTCAAAAACCATGGCCAGTCTCCTATCAAAATTTTCCTGTAGCGACAACGATTAAGGTAGCTGCCCTTATAACTAACCCATCTCAAATAGTTTTTTGTTATTTCTGACGTTTCTAGTACTCAAACCTAAGTTGGTCCGCAAGAGTTTTTTGATCCTTATGGGAAATGGGATCGATTGGCATCATAAAAAAGTTTTGTTAAAACAGCCATTTTTCTCGCTGACTGTACTTTTTTTTCAAAATCTGTGAATGCCGATTGAAATTATCCCAAAAGTTAGGGGTGGTCTTCTAAGAACGTTTTCCTGTAGCTACAATGGTTAAGGTAGTTGCCCTTCATGCCCCATTTCAAATTACCACCCTGTACACACACATGTTGGTTTAAGTGAACGGGCATGACCGCTGACTGACATCCGTGGAGCACAAAGGTTCCAGACGAAAACCAGCGTCAAGTCCTTAATAGTACTTGACATTAAGCTGATCTAGACACCTTTTTGGTCCAGCCGTGAGACACATACCCAAGACTTTTTTATTTATATCACACTTTTTATCTGTTGTGTCTCTTTGTGCTGTGTCCAAATAAATGATTCTTTATCTTAATTTAAAAGCTAAAGATGTTCGTTTATAAGAGACAGAAAAATTATGTTCCTTATTCCAAAAACTTCTGTACGGAGGCCAAATTAGAGGGGCTCGTGGGCAATCATCAACCGCGCGGATCATATGATTTGCAAGGTTAAGCTACACTTGCCGCGGTCACTCCGTAGATGGGTGACTGTTCGATCCACTTCGGGTCACCTCCGTACCTCGGAGAGCACGTATAAACCGTCGGTCTCGAGTGTCATACGAATAGCTATGACAGTCGTTACGGGTAGACAGAAGCCCGAATATTTGACAACCGGTCCAACCTTAGGATATCGGCATTGCCCAATAATGTACGATTTCCACCAAACGGGCCGCGCCGGAGTACATTTCACACTGTGCTAAAGGAAATTCAGGCTTCTATACAATACTTAAGTTTCATGTTTGCTTGGAATTTACACTACTTGGAACTCGGTTAGATCCGCGCGTATGCCGCGGCAGCCGGTCGGCTGCGGTTGGCTCCTCGCGTACGCGGTCAGCGGCGCTCGGCTGTCGTCGCGACCGGTCACACCACAGGTAGAAGCTGACTGCGATAGCGGATACACGAGCACGCGGGCGCATGCGCCCGGGTTCCAGCAGATTGTAGACGTCGGGCGGACGTGGTCGGCTACTGGCGAGTGCTCGAGCATCCGCTGCGACGCGCTGCGCTGCGCTCCTGCATGGCCCGGTAGGTGGAAATCGTACATAATTGGGTTGCGAAAGTCTGTTGGCTGTCACTCCGTGTAAAATACTGGTATTCAGCTGCATCTGGTTAGACTGGAAGCCAACCCCAACATAATTGGGAAAAGGCTAGAAGAAAGACTCCAAAAACTCCCGTAGACTAAACATTTCTAATTAAAACCTTTAGTTATTGGAACCCAAATACCGACTTTAGAATACCGTGTCATCTTACAAAAATATTAAATAAATGAGTATTTAAAACGCTCACAAAATTAAACGCGACTTCCCAACCGCCAGTGCGTCGCTCACCTTACCCGTGCTGGTGCGACCGCGGGTATTTTGCGGCTATTCCAATTATACGTCTTATGAAATAGCGGGCACCGTGTCGCTTTCGCCTGTGCCCGCAATATCGCGCCGATAAGATAGACGATTGGAATTTTTGTTAGGATACCTATGTGGCATGAGCGGAGCGGATAATCTTTAGATTATACAAAGTTAGTCAGAAAGGGGATACTTATCCGAGGGCCACTTACTGATGCCTGTTTTAAAGCAAGTGTTAAAATGTCAATATACAGTTTTTATTTTATTTATACAATATTAATATTTTTGTATTCATTTCATAAATTCAACAACCCTGATTTGGTTACGAATTTAGAACTTGGGGCTCTTAATCCATATGTGAACGCAAATGATAATAGAAAGATTTTAGCGTTAATATTTTATAACATATTTTAACAGGCTATTTCTCTAAAACTATTAACTTTTGGGGAAATAAAAGTTGTAGAACAAACGTTATTCACTATTATGGGTACTTTAACACCCTTTCAGATAAGTACGTATCCCATTTCCTTATTAAAGAAAGACTGGAGCTGGATGTTACCGATCCCTTGCAAGGTTCCCTTGGTTTAATCATATTTCTATGGGGTGAATGAAAAGAGCCTCCACGAGTGATGATACTTCAGTACGTCCGGCGCACCCTGGGCAGTTAGCCTCGCTACCAACCTTGCTGACTTGCTAATCTTTTCACCACGGCATAAGCTATTCTCGTATAGCTCGTGCCGATACGATAGAAGAAGAAGAAGGTTATAGCAGCATTAGATAGACCCAAGTAATTAAGAAAGAAGTGGACTGTACATAAAGATGTATTCACTGGTTTTAAAAAATTAGGTGCGGTCGCAGTCGTGACGGACGATGCAGTGTTGCGCACGATGGTGTCACGTCGCTCGGTACCCGCGCCGCTCGGCGTCTTTATGTGTGTGTGAAAATGTTGACTGTCAGCATTTTGAAACTATCTCATCCACACCTAGTATTCTTCAGCCTTCCTTTTAACGAAAAAAACTCACACTTGGGGTACAGACCTCTATAGCGAAATTATTTTTGTATTAAGTATAACTTTCGCAGAAAAATCCATAGTTATGATTAGTTACGGTTCAGCTCATGATTAAAGGCTCCATTTGGGTCCGAAACTAGTCGGGCAATCCCGAAAAACGCATGTGAGTAACTAATTACATGTAACTAATCATAAAACGAAATTATTACTGGGAAGTACTGTTAGTATCAGACGTTCGAGAGTCTGACTGTTCACAGAAATCCACCTAAACTGCCCGCTATCGCTCCGCTCATCACCATACCAGCGCCCAAAGGCACCTCACGCGCCCGACGCCGCGAAGAATGAGAGATATAGCGGGACGAAGCTTTTTAAATTCAGGCCATGGATGCTTAGCGGAAGGACGATTCATTTATTAGAATTTTTCATTTCTTATTGGTATTCTTTTGAAAATTATGTCACCTATTGACTGGGAATTATTGGGAATTGGTACTTAGAAGATTTGGGTTGCTGTGGAATTTGACATTGGGAATAAGTACGCTTGGAGAATGCTGGTAGCCATCTTCTTGAATATTCTAGACGTAGGTACACCTTTACCCTCACTTGCTTTTTTGCCACATACATCGGGAGAAAGCGGATGAACTATATTTCGTTTGAAACTACACGGAAGATTTGTGTAGAAGAAAACTGTAACTTAATCTCACTAGTGCATCTTAGATCACAATTAATTGGGGTGCCCCCACGAGTGACGATACTTAAGTACATCCAGTGCACCCTGGGCAGTCAGCCCCGCTACTGACTGGCTAATCTTTTTACCACGATATGAGCTATCATCGTACAGCTCGTGTCGACACTAGAGAAGTAGAAGATCGCAATCTCGAAGCAACAGGTTATTAGCCATAACTTACGATAATAACAACGAGTACGTCGAGTACCTACATACATACAAGACTTGGCTTCAATCTTCATGGAGACGTATGCGTCTTAACCAATTTGGAACCAAAATCATCAACAACGGCAACTGGACTTAGGCCTTTCCAAAAGGAAATTAAGTAGATATGTACCAATTGCCACAGAATATATATGTCTTACGACTATCTCAGCCGTCTCACACTAGTTTTCAGCATCATGAACAGCTTGTATTTACCCGCACGTCGATATAAAACTCCTGTCTCCGCTGCCAACTATATCAGTCAACACACGCCTGGAATTAGGAGCTCAAGCGAATAAAGTATCTTAGGGAGAACATTAAAAACATGATGATGATGAACTTTAAATTCAACATCATCATCACAATCAGCCATTGACTGTCCCACGCCTGGGGACGTGCCTCTTCTCAGAACGACAAAGATAAGGCCTTAGACCACCACGCTGGCCTGGTGCAGGTTAACGTACTACACACACCATCGAGAACATTATGGAGCCCTCTCAGGTGTGCAAGTTTCCTCACGATATTTTTCCATCACCATTAACGCAAGTGACAATCAAATTCTGAATCGCACATGAATCTGAAAAGGTGCGGGCCATACTAATGCCTACGACAGTCGTTACGGGTTGTTAGAAGCCCGAAAATCTGACAAACGGTCTAACCTTAGGATATCGGCATTGCCCAACAGCTGGGTTGCGAAGGCCTGATGGCAGTCGCTCCGTGTAAAATACTGATATTCAGCCACATCTGGGGGTCTACTCCCTAAGCACGAAGTCCGTGGTTTCGGCCTTAGTTACAAGCGTTTCCTACTCCCTATCACCTACGGACATACAATTATTTCGGGGCCCGAAATAAGAATGAATGACAACACGATTTGACAGTTGTCCCTGCTACCGATGTGTTTTTGCCCGTCCGAAAAGTTGAACTTGACACTTGATTTGTTCTCTCCTACGTTTCGGGATACTTTCGAACGGGCGACTACTTCGTTGACGGACTTAGGGAGTAGGCCCCCTGGTTAGACTGGAAGCTGATCCCAATACAGGTTGTAAGGGTAAACATCGTTATCCTTGAAACCAGTGCAGTGGTTTGGTTTCATTTATAGAACGTAAAATCAATGAAAAATAACAAACTTTTATTTTTATAAAATTTTCATTTTTCCACAATCGCATTTCACCCTACGCGCGGGGGCAACAAGCTACAGGAGGGGGCGCGGGGAACTCGCCGTGTGGCCTGACGCACGGCCCCACACAGTTCGCTACCCCAGTCAGTCAGCTGTCTCGCTAGCTAGTGCGTATACGCCGCGTCGTAGCGCCGCCGCGCCGCTCATTTCTCACGCGTATATTTTTTTTTTACTCTTTCCTTTGTTTTTATGTTTAAGTCAACTACCCATGGTTAGAGTGATAAAGGTGTTTACCCTTACATGCTGTATAGTTGGGAAAAAGGTTAGGCGGCCAGGATCAAACTCGGACCCTCCAACATGGTAGACAAGCTTCAACCGCTGGGCAACTGCTTTAAATTAATCTAAATTAAATCACACCTGTATTAAATCTTAAGGTTAGTAAGTACATGATACCGGTGTAATACACGGTTCTGCGGAGAGCCGCCGGTAGCAATCTATCTGCTATCTTAGATTAAGCCGAGAAGCGGAGGCTAACGTAGTTAACCGAGCCATTAAAATTACCGCCACCTGTTGATTACAACCCCTAGGGATTTAGTTCTTTACCCTCTATTGCAATTACAGTGCAGACAGAAGTTCTGTACATTTTAATCATGACATCAGCTCGCCTCTTTAGATAATGAAAGTGTTTAAATGTTTTGCCAAAGATATTGTAAAAAGTGGGCTAAGGAAATTATAAACAGGGTCACAATCCCGTGGCAGAGTTGTATGGCATGTTATTCTCAATCTAATAACCCAGAAATAGTTTATGCAAAAATGAACCAAAATCGTTTTTTTTATTTATTATTATTTGTATCTAACTCTCTTTAAATTCTCGGATTCATCTTCCGTGCGGAAGATGCCGATGTCCTTTGGAAGGCATACGGGGGACATAGGTCCAACGCGCAGAGGCCCCTTTGAGAACTTTAATCTAAAATGGGATGGGGCACCAACCGAACTATCCATGGCTGCACTATTGGAATACAGTCATGGACCATCCCAGGTGAGTGCAAAAGTATTGTAAACTATGGTAAAAAAATATCTGGTCTATGGGAAGGGGTGTTTAGTGGATCGGTTAACCTCTATTGCCGGAAGAAAACGGCGTCTGCCTGTCAAGTTTACATTTGAAATGCGTTGGCAGACGGTGACTCGCCAGTTCTCTAGCTGGGCCCCCTGAAAGCCGCCAGTACATAGGCGAAGGGGGCAACAAACGTGTGAGCGGCTAGAGGTGTAGAGAGGTATGGCCCCGGTTTCACAGTCGCGGGTCTAAAAGACCCGGAGTGGGTTTCCCCGCTATTACGCCATTAGACACTTCCACCCCCGAGCATATAGCTCTGGCGGCCCCCCTCTGGCCGGCCGACAAAGGCAAGCCAGAGTTGAGAGTCCTGCGGGCACTCTTGGGGTTCCACTCCAGCCAGTCAATAAAGGCAAACTGGAGACGAGGCCCTGACCGACTCCCTGAGGCAATAAGGTACGCAGTGTTATTATTATTATTATTTTAATGGAATTATTAGACGTGTTTGGGGGCTGGCATGATCAGAAACAGCACAAAATAAAGATTTTAGGAAGTCAAAAGGGAAGGCTTTTGCTCAGCAGTATGAAAGTGAAATGCGAGTAAAAAAATTTTATGGGGAAACGTAACTTCAAAATAACATCTTAGAAATGATTCACTTTTGCATAAAGCATTACTGGGTTATTAGATATGCACGGGCGTATTTGATACGTTGGCTATGCCGTAGGCTTATAAAATATCGCTGTAAATAATGAAAAATTAAATGAACTATAGGAATTAAATTAAAATAAAAAACAACGAAAGTCAGTAAATGATAAAATTATCTCAATCAGTGTTTCACATACTGATGCTTACCATTTCTATTTGTAAGTAACAATGAAATTCATAAATTGTCTTTTGTCTGGCTTAAAAAATAACCCACCAAATTTTGCCGCCCCCTAAATTTTGCCGCCCCCTAAATTTTGCCGCCCTAGGCTAGATATTATAACATGAGCTACAATCCTGCCACGGGGTCGTGACCAATAACCAATAACCCTGTATAAGGGATTGGGCAGAACCTGGACTGACTTCCACCTATAATAATGTTTAACGCACAAATATGACTAAGATTTGCAGAAGTCAAACAACAGTAATTCTAGTGCTAGTTGTTCTGAGTTCTACGATATACTAGAATGCTACTGCTTACGCAAACTGGACTCACAACATTGCCACCGACGGTTCGGGTCGTCGGTAGCCGCATTAAGGTGCTATTCCACCGGCGACTGCAAACTGCAGACTGCAACCGCAGACCGCAAGTCGCCATCGGAATAGCGCCTTTAAGATGTGCACTTTAAAGGTACTATTCCGACAGCGATTGCAAAACTGCAACAGCAGACCGCAGCCACAGTAGACATATAAGCTAAATAAGGCTAAAGCAGTACTTCAACTACGTACAATCGTCCGATTTGACACAATCACACAGACACGCACTGCAACAAGACAAATAATGTATTTTCGGGATGCAGTTCCATACAAAAACAAAAAACTACTCAGTATACAGAGCGTGTCTGTGTGAGTGTTGCAATTCTTGAGATTATAGTAAGTTGAGGTACTGCTTTTGCTTATATGTTTACTGTGCAGCCGCAGATCGCACCGCAAGCGATACTACTGTTGCAGTTTGCGGTCTGCAGCTGCAGCCCGTCTCGGACTTGTACCTTTTACTCAAAAACCTAAAATGATTTTCAAATCCAACGACAAATATTACTGTTTTGTCAAATACAAACTATTTACGAAAACCTTCGCAATAAACCCATGAACAATATCATGACACTTGACACCTAACTGACACTGTCATTCAAAACTTTAGAAACCCAAAAAGCGGTGTTTGTTTTTATTTTTTTACTTGTTTTAACAAAAAATCAGGTATCTAACAACCTTCTATACATTTCTGTGCTGTAATGAATACTTAAAGTTCTAGTAACACATAAGTTTCATCTTTTGTTTCCTTATTTCTTCGCCCTAACATTGTCATGATCCTATTTCGTAAAATGACCTAGTCTTGCAATCGTTGCCATGTGCTCCACTGTCCCTTTATCAGTCTGTTATAAAACGAGTTTTAATAGTGAACATCCCTAATGTGAACTCATTTTATTGACTTTATCCTCTGGAACGCCACACCTCGTTTCCGGTCACGATCCACCGAGCTCTCCCGTCGTAGAGCTGGTCGTCACTTCAGACTTCGCAGTCACACCGATAATTCAGCTCTCATCAAGCTGTCTCCCTCCCAATCCCCCGCCAGCAACGCCTAAGCCGAGGTCCGAGTCCCACTAGTGGTCGCCTTTAGTGCTGTTGTTGCTAGTGGTGATGATGTTAGTGTAGTATATGTAGTTAGCTTAGGTTAAGTATTTTACTTCCACCCATTGGCTGGAGACCCTTCAGGTCTTGCCAATAACTGCCCGGTTGCGTAGAAACGGTCCGCAAGGACCATCTACAAGCAGTACAATTACAAAACATAAAAAAATAACACCTCGTTACTCCACTCTGGTGGAACCACTAGCGACCTACACTCTCTTCAGTCAATAACGGAAAATGGGCAGGGGCGGATTTGATACGTTGGCTGCCCTAGGCCTATGAAATATTGCAGTCCCCTACTCGCTGTAAATCGCGAAAAATTCAATGAACTATAGGAATTAAAATAAAAAAACTACGAAAGTCAGTAAATTATAAAATTATCTCAACCAGTGTTTCAAATATTGATGCTTAACATTTCTATTTGTAAGTAACAATGAATCGTTATTCACAAATTTTCTTTTGTCTGGCTTTCTGAGCAGCAAATTTGTTTATCAAATTATCACAATCCAAAGACCGTAGCAACTGTGATTCGATGCAGAGGATAGCCAGAGCGTTCAACCTGTCTTCGTTCATTTTCGAGCTCCAAATTTTGCCACCCCCTAAATTTTGCCGCCCTAGGCCCGGTCCTACCTGGCCTATAGGGAAATCCGTCCCTGAAAATGGGTTGATGTTTCTTCATTTGTATTCATGGTCTTCTTCTCTCGTGTCAACACAGAGCTAAATGAGAACAGCTCATGCCGTGCTGAAAATATTATCCAGTCAGCAAGGTTGACTGGTGATAGGTGATAGATAGCGTGGCTGACTGCCCAGGGTGCACTGGACGTAGTTAGATATCGTCACTCGTGGAGGCTCTTTTAATGCGGGGTGCATTAAAAAAGCGTTCATGGTAGCATTGATTTGCACTCTTAACATATAGATTCTGGCAGGATCAGGCAGTGTGACATAGTGGCTGTTTGTCGCTCTGCAATCACGTAATCAATATTCATGACGGAGTCCAACGACTCAAAGCTGTCGTCACGCATCATCTAGCACTCGCGCATCGAGAATTATTCAAAACAATTCTCAATGAAATAAACAATAGCGTCTATGACTTCTCTAGCTTTTTTCTGCTTGTATCACAGGCAGGATGACTGAGGCCAAGTGCACGTTTGGTACGAGGATGCCCATCGACATTCACATGCTGAACGAGATCATCTATCGAGAGGTGAAGCATTTCAGGAACTACAAAATTTATAGACCTAACTTTGGATGTGAGTAACTAAGTAATTATAACCTTTATATTCATAACTCTTTTCGTCACATGCGTTTCATCTCTCCTCTTCACATGCCCATACCAAGACAAACTGTTCTCTTTCAACTTTTCTGTGACTGGCGCTACTTTCAATCTTCCTCTAATATACTCATTCCTGATCTTATCCATTCTGGTCACTCCACACATCCATCTCAACATTCTCATCTTCGCTACATGCAATCTTTTTCCACAACTTCAAACTGAACATAGACTATTATTCGTATTATGACCAGCTCATTTTCTTCCCTAGCCATCCCTGTGACCGGCAAGTTTTACGCTGCTCACGACCAGTTGAAGGCAGAAACTAAAGAGCAGACGAAAAAAGTGGACGATTACCATCAAAACGTGGCGCAGACGAGAGCCATGGGTCCACACAGCAAGTACACGTCGCCGGCTACAGAAAATCAAGTGTAAGAACTATGTCGAACTAC
Organism: Amphipyra tragopoginis; assembly: GCA_905220435.1. Lineage (NCBI taxonomy): Eukaryota > Metazoa > Arthropoda > Insecta > Lepidoptera > Noctuidae > Amphipyra > Amphipyra tragopoginis. The sequence goes on from HG992011.1 coordinate 14,211,711, forward strand.
GTACCTGTATTTGGGTTAATAAAGTAACGGCTTCTCCCTTATCTTTGTTGTAAAAGGCGTAGGGTATCAAGGGTAGGCAGCAGTATGCTCTTCCTACCTAATAACTTCGGCAATACGCACTGTACGGGCGATGCGCACATCGACAGGCCCTGGTCAGATCAGGGGGACAGAACAGAATATTCCTGGCATACTCATTCCTCCTCAAATATCTGTTTTACGATAATTTTTCTACTCGTTACAGCTATGGATGGCATCTGACCCCACTGGTGCGGATGGATCGCAACGACCAACGCTTCTACCACCCGAAGAAAGAAAGCAAGCATACGAAGATCGAGATCGTCATACTCATGTCCAATCCCAAGAATCAGAAATAAATGATCACATGGTGCTTTCAATTTGGGAACAGCGCGATAGCTTCACAATGTTATAATTACATAAAAGAAATGAAGCGTGAATGTGGATAACTGTTGCCTGGCTTTTGTTCTGCAGAAATTGTATCACTACATAGTATAAAACAAAGTCGGTTCCCGCTGTCTCTCTGTCCCTATGTATGCTTAGATCTTTAAAACTACGCAACGGATTTTGATGCGGTTTCTTTAATAGATAGAGTGATTCAAGAGGAAGGTTTATATGTATAATACATGCATAATATGGTAGAGAAAAATGCGGAATACGCGATAAACGACATCCACGCGGGCATAAAAGAGATGTAGCGTGAATGGGGCATAACTGTTGCGTGGCTTTTGCTCTGCAGAAATTGTATACAATGTAATAATAAATTTAAATTGAATGTGGCTATCCTATCGCCCAATTTGAAAGCACAGAAAATATTAACACTAAACTTACGATATTAATAGTGTCATACAAATTATAAACGCCAAACGCTTTCGGGTGACTAATCAAGATTGCTGCGCTGTGCTGTGCTTAACTTTATAGTGCTATGTGCTTTCTATAGACAACTTTGAGCTGCGCGAGTAACTGATAAGGCTGGCGTCCACTAGGCTCGCCGAGTCGAGTCGAATAGAATCGCAATAATTCGCCTCCTATACATTTAAAACTGCGTCGATCAGCGATGAGCCGAGACGCTCTGAGTCGCATCACTCGCGCGCATTGGTTGTCACGAATTTCTGTTTTAACGACTTGCGATTACTGACCGTTTCGCCTCGATTCGTCTTCACACGGAACTTATACGACTCCACTCGATTCGACGCGTTTCGGCTGTAGTCGACGTCAGTAGGCCTAGCACGAATGTTTTGAAGTTTAGTAACGTAAACGTAACGTTAATCTAAGTGAATTTTGGATCGAAAATACAACTATTCCATAGCATTTTAGTTTAAATGTATGCGACAAGCATAAGTTGTATCGTAAATAATATGAATAAAGTTTTCAATTCAATTAAATATTATGTGCGAAACGAGTATTTCCAATTCAAAATTCACTCGCGTTAACGTCACGTTTACGTTACCTTACGTCACAAAATGCGTGCTAGGCCTACAGGCTATAGACGGAAGACCAAGCGGGTGGGTATCGCGTGATCCCTGCTATTTTTTAAACGAAGCGCAACCACACAGCGCAGTGCAACAAGATTTGTTTGTTTTCTCATTATAATCTAATAGGAGTAAATTGACTAAATAGAGCATAGCACAGCACAGCGCAGCATAACTCAGTGTTGACTTATCACCCTTCTATTCGTAAACTGGCATTTACCATACAGTATTACAGCTTGCAATTTGTAAATAATATCTGTTTATAACATTCTTTATTTTTGTAACGATATAATCGAAATAAATAAATCAAGTATTCATAGAGCCAAAGACTATTTTTTGTTGTGGAATCAGTTACAAGATCGATGTACTTTATAATGCGCAGGGCGATGAAAGACTGGCTCGTTCCTCTTGTTAGGCTGAGCATCCACCAAAGCTGTCCTAAGCTTGTGTTTGTAAGAATGTGTTTTGTTAGCACCAATAGAATCACTTCATTTACCTAACTTCGCTCTGCACAGCTCTGGTGGATATGGGCTTAGCGGTGCGAGGTTTTTGTTCATACAAAACAACCAAGAAATGCGAGCGAGGGATGTGTTGCGAGGAATGTTTTGCGAAAAATGTGTTGCTAGGAATGTGTATTACTCTCCCTCATATTCGAAAAGAGACTGCTACCTATCCTCGCACCGCTCATTTGTACACATTAACACATGACACATTCCTCGCACAGTTCTGGCGGATAGGGTCACACCGCGTTCCACATCCTCGCTACACATTTTCGCACTGCACAACCTCGCATAGCTCTGGTGGATGCTCAGCCTTACCCTGAGAACTGTACTGGGATCACGAGGAAACGCATTTCCTCATGGTCCCACTGATACTATTGTTAAATGATAAATCACCAGTCCATCAAGGACCTTTCATATAATGCAACTGCTCTCCCAAAAAAAGAGCATTGAAAGGGCTTCCACGAGTGACGATACTCAAGTACGTCTGATGATCTCTGCACAGTCAGCCCCGCTATCAGCCTTGCTGTACATGAACTTACTTGTGTGACATGAACTGTTCTTGTATAGCTCCTATGGGCACGAATGAAGAACAAGAAGACCTCCCAAAAACAGATAATACTCGGTAGTGATACAGATCAAATATTATTCCCTTCCATTCTTCCCTATCAGCCGTCACTCTCACACAATCCACCTATCTTTAGACTTAAAACGCACTAGCGGCCAGCCGCAATACGGCGTGCCGCTTGCGGTTGGCCACACATCGATTTTTACATGAAACCGCATGATCTCAACGCATTGGTGCACGACGGCTGGCCGGAAATCAGTGCGTTGAGATCATGCGGTTTCATGTAAAAATCGATGTGCGGCCAGCCGCAAGCGGCACGCCGTATTGCGGCTGGCCGCTAGTGCGTTTTAAGCCTTACTTCGGTCCCTCTTCTCCATCCATCAACAACATTCATATTCATTATCTAAGTCACATGCGTTTCATCTCTCCTCATCACATGCCCATACCCAGACAAACGATTTCCTTTCAACTTTTCTGTCACTGACGCCACTTTTAAACTCATAATCTCAGCATAAGAATAAATTTTAAATAAAACCGGCCAAGTGCGAGTCGGAGTCGCGCACGAAGGGTTCCGTACTTATCTATAAAAAGGGCAAAAAAATCACGTTTGTTGTATGGGAGCCCCCTTAAATATTTATTCTATTCTGTTTTTTAGTATTTATTGTTATAGCGGCAACAAAAATACATCATCTGTGAAAATTTCAACTGTCTATCACGGTTCATGAGATACAGCCTGGTGACAGACGGACGGACGGACAGCGCAGTCTCTAGTAATAGGGTCCCGTTTTACCCTTTGAGTACGGAACCCTAAAAAGACAATGCCGCAGCACTGGTTTTACAGCACTGTTTTGTGATGCCACGGGCAGTAAGAGACAAATAACAGCGTAACATATTTATGATTAGTTACGGTTTACTCACGTGCATTTTTCGGGATTGCCCGACTAGTTTCGGACCCAATCGGAGTCCTTAATCATGAGCTGATCACGCGGCGAGGTCGCGAGTTCGCCGAGTTCGACTCGCGGCCTCGCCGCGTGATCAGCTCATGATTAAGGACTCCGATTGGGTCCGAAACTAGTCGGGCAATCCCGAAAAATGCACGTGAGTAAACCGTAACTAATCATAAATATGAATGTGTCTCACGAAAGTTATAATAATAAAACAGCGTAACGTTTCATAGTTTCCTACACTCTGTAAGATTTTGTTACCTTTATATAGTTGTTTTCAAACAAAGACACTCCTTCCGCCGACAGTTTCATCCGGTCATGCAAAGCTACATAAAATAAAATTCGGATCGCGTATAGCAGCAATACGTTCATTAATCTACAGCATGTTAACTAACGAAAGGCTTTCCTGTTAACCAGCAAAAATATAACGCCCGTAGTTACATACTAAAAAAATATCCAATACAAAAAAATAATAAATCATAGATATAAAAATTTGATACGTAAAAGCGACGCATGGCGCGATTCCATTAGGCAAGTCTTGCATGTAAGTATGACGTCACATTTGCGTACAAGTTGCATAAATTGGAAACATGTTTTCGAGAGTGCGCAAATTGTATGCAGGTTTTACTTGCATACAAGTGGAGATTTAAACGATTGAGTTGGACATCATGAGTGTCAAATGTCAATCACTCGTTAGCAATTCGAAAAGTGCAACTAACGTTTGCGCGTTTAATTTGCACGTCACTTGAATAAAAAATGTACAAGTTCAAACTACCTCATACAAGTTGTAGCTTGTATGCAGGTTTGTCCAAGTTGTATGCAATTTGCAACTTGCATACAAGTAACTTACCTAATGAAATCGCGCCTTTACTGTACGTGCGCATTTAACCTATCTACGCTACTATTTTGGTTTTCAACAGGCAGTTCCGAATTATTTTTCTTTTTTTAGATTAACTGGTTTAAGGGAACGCCCTCCGTTATTTTACATACTTATTTAACCGACTAGAATAAAAAAACAGTTCATATTCTACAGATATTTATTTATTCATCATAGGTCTTCTCCTTAGTTGCATACTGGTTCCATTGGAGGGTGGCTTTCTTCTTGTAGTCGCTATTGTGTAATGGCTGCAAGTGAGCAGCTGCCACGCGGTCCCTGCCATAGAGAAAAATGTTGTTTAAACAACCTTTATGCCTTGTACAGACCAACCGAATGAAGGCGAGCGAACGAAAGCGTACGAAGCGGCTTTCGCTGATAGACACTGAACGCTCGCTCGTCGTCGCTGTTGTGTCCACACAGAGCGTACTTTTAATGTTTCAATACGCCGTAGAGCACAGCTGAACGCGGGTGAAGGCCTTTGTACGTAGGGTTACCATTTAAAAATTTGAAAAGTCCTGACAAAAAGACTGACATCTCAGTAAAAGTCCGGACATTTTAGTCACAAAATGCAAACATACCCACTTAGTTACAATGGTATGGTAGGCATAGTAGCGGATGGTTACTTTTACTAGTATTCCATCCAAGCCAAAAAATCCGGACAAATTATCGATCCGGACGAAGTCCGGACAAAACTCTAGAAGTCCGGACATGTCCGGACAAATCCGGACGGATGGTAACCCTGTTTGTACGCCTTTGCCCACCTACGCTGTAGGTGGTCCTAGGGGACCCCTTCTACGTAACCGGGCAGTTATTGGCGAGACCTGAAGGGTCTCCAGCCAAATTTTGAATTGGGATCAATTTATTAATACAGGATGTAAACGAATTCTTGTAATTCCTTCAAACCGCATGTTCTTCTGGTGACACAGATTGATCTTGCAAGGGATTTTTTATAGAAAGGGGGTAGAAAAAATTAATTCATGATGTTCTGTTTTTGAGTATTTTTAGCGCCCCGAGTTAACTGACTGCACGGTACAACAATATCGATAATATTAGTACAACGATACAATATCGATATATGTCGAATGTCAGCTGTGTCGCCGTGCTTTCATTCATGTATGGCAAAGAAAACTCATTAATAAAAAAAATGTTTTTTTTTTTATTGAACCTTTCGTAGGTGGTTTAGATACGAACACTTGGGGTAAGTTATGTACTTATTGCAAGAAAAAATAAAATGTTATTTTTTATGTTTAATCAAGCTAGGCAAATCCCGTGCGGGGTTAATCTATACCAGTAATAGATACTTAAGTATATTGTTTTAAGGATTTCGCGAATTCGTTTACACCCTCTATAGACTATCACTAATCTGTGATCTGTGATATACCTGCGGTTTCTGAATTGAGAATTCTGAATTAAGCAATACATACAGTATAAGTCGCGCGCAGAAGGTTTGCCGATGACTGCGCCTCCCACTTCACCGACCGCTACCCGCGCTCGTCTGAATCGTACCGACCATAGACGCGTGACGTCATGAGGCCATCGGCAAACCTTCTCCGCGCGACTAATAGTATTTGAGTACGGAGTTGTCAAAAAAATGCTTTAAAATCCGTCTTTTTTTTGACAACTCCGTACTCAAATGTTACTTAAGTAGTTACTGGTTATCCTAGAATTCTCAATTCAGAAACCGGAGGATGGGCCTTTGGTCGTCTCTCATGACATCCACAACGTATGAAAAGGCGGAGCTTATCCGAAAATGAATATTCTTTCTGTAATTATCTACTTACGCAAATTCTTCATAAGTCTTGGCAGTGTGGATAGCATCACACTTCACATCATTTACCCTCCAGTATTTATAATCAGCTTCTACGGAAGACCTGAGCTGATGTTCCATGGCTGCGATGTCATCCTGGCTTAGAGGCTCCATTGTTTGAACTGAAGGTTCCTCGTAATATCTCGCAATTCGTCAATAGAATCTATTAAATTATATTTTGCTATTAACTGGAAATAAAGTTTGAAAGGGGTGCGCGGAGGTGATAAAATGATTGATTGATCTAGGAATTGATTGACGATGATGAATGGTAACATGCCAATGAAGATTGTAATGATGAAAATGAAATGATTATGGTTGTTTTTTGGATGGAATATGGAATGATTACCTTTTTCCGCGGCTGTCAGCGATACAGACAGAATAATTTCAATATTGATTTATTGAATAGTTGTCATGGAAACATAGCATTCTGGTTTTGTTTTGTTGGAAAAGGCATAGAAACTCTTCGAAGGTGTCATCGAAAAGGAAACTGAAATGGGGAAATGGGTTTAACTGTTTAACTCTAATATTACTAATCTTAACCCGGTCTTCCGGTCTTACGTTAAGCCGTGTACGCATGAACGAACACAAAGATTGCAAACACGAGCATCGAATACTAATCACATGCAAACAACTTGTTCGATATTCGTGTTCGCGATGTCCGTGTTCGTTCGTGCGTACACGGCTTTAGGATCAGCAAAAAGTGAAATGCTTGTTTCTAATACCCCTTCCTAACCTTTTATTTTTTCCTTCGTCAAGTCCTCATGGTTACCTTTCGCCTTAGAAAGGCGAAGAGTTATGCCGGACTCTTACCGGCTAAAACCCAAGGTGTTCCTTCTCCTGACCTTTGGCTGGGATTGCGACCTCTCCTTCTGTGGAGCCTCGTCCTGCGTTCTCCTGAGAGGCGCGCGTGGAACACGGCGCGTCGCCTTCTCGGGCCTGTTACTGGTCGAGCGACGGGTCCCCTATCCCGCCGCCCGCAGGCCACACACTAGGGTGGCCGGAGGTCGTCGCACGCCCTCCGGCGGCTCCCAGTGCGTCTGACGCGGAAAGGGAAAGTGGCAATTGCCTCTCTCTCCCTCTCCGCTCCCTCCTTGGTCGCCATCACCTCCTCGCAAAAGGAGGCGACGGCTTCCCACGCACTCTCGCCGACCATGGATAGAATCACGGCTGGAAGCGAGAGGTCACCACCGACTGCCGCGACTAGTTCGCGGCACTGCGTTGCCCACGCAGGGCACGCCTGCAGCGTATGCAGCGCCGTATTTTCGGGGCAGTCGACGCAGTGGTGACATCCGAGCGTCTGCTCCCGGCCTATGCGACACAGTTACTTCCCGAAACAACCATGTCCCGAGAGCACCTGTGTCAGCCGGAAGCTGAGGGCGCCATGCCGCCTCTCCAGCCACTCCTCAATTCCGGGTCTCAGCACCACTATTGCGGCGTGCCCTACCTCTTCCTACCCTGACCTCACCCATGTAGTGATGGTATAAATAAGTTAGTTAGATAGAATGAGAAAAGAATGTCAAATAGGTATTTTCTATAGTAGGTAATTAGCAGAAATGTTTATTCCCAACGGAGTACACCCATGAGTAGGTAATTTTTCCACACGAAAATAGAATACAGGCTGGCGGTGATATTATCGACGCCGTATTCGCGAAATTAATGTAGATACAAGGGCCTACTCCGAAAATCGAACTTCGAAGTTTCGGCTGATGGATCGCACATTTTCCAACCACGAAATTGTTTCGGATCCGACAATCCATTCGATTTTCGCGATTTTAACTTTAGTCTTTCATTCACCCTACTCTCAAATGTTAATTAACATCTAGGTAGTTCGTTGTTTGACAATAATTTTATCGTATTTTTCTAAGTTCGATGTTCGTCTTTGTTTTGTTTCGATCCGAAACTTAGACGTTCGTTTTTCGGAATAGACCCCCAGGCTAAGGTGCCTATGGCCTGCGCCCACTAATTTTAATCCTTATTTTAATACCACTAGCACTTCTATTTGCTAAGCATATCGCGGAAAGCTTCGTCGCGGAGCATCCCGCGGTTCTTGTATTATGAGTACTAAGGGGTATTAATAAGGCTTAAAATTATTTGAGCTAAATAAATCCTTTGCTAAGCTAAATATATAGCATATCACAAATATTGTATAGCACAACGATATCGCTCAGCGTACATTTTATATGGACACGTTTACACAACGCTATGCTATAAAGTATGGGATTGCTCAATATGCTTTACTATAATAGCGAAATATTATGGCTGCCCCATTTCAAAACCTAGTAAGGGACATTTTTTACAACAGTCGTTTAATTGCATAAACTTGCTAACCTAGAAAGTCTCTACCAAATACAAAAATACCAGCGTTGAAAACTCACATAATAAGCAGATATATTAAGCATCGATACCTAGTAAGTGCCTCTGATCATTTTAAAACCTAGTAAGTCATTTTAACCACATGGTTTTACCTAACATAATACTTTTGAAAGGCTTAACTTTTATGCGCTCTCCTGTAAAATTTCGTTTTAATTAATACCTTACTAGGTTTTGAAATGGGACACCCGACTAAAGCGTAGTCTGAACTGCCCTTCACACAATTTTGAGTGTGTCTCTTAACCGTAATAAAGAATACTCTTTCATACACAGTAGTGGTTGAAAGTGCAAAAGCAAACAAAGTACAATGGCTTGATAAAGTGTGGACTAACTGTTTGTAATACGATGTTAAACAAACATACACACACTCCTAATGTAACACGATCGATCAATTTACGTCACCCGTCTCTGTTGATATTGATATAAAATGTTAAAGGGTTTTATAGTTTTTAAAAATCTTATTTGAGTTCGTCTCGGTCGCCGAAACTTGACTTCGTCATACCAAAAATCTCAAAGCTCGAAAACAATAGTACCTATTGAACTAATGCGTCCTATCTATGATGTATGGTGGTATTATGGTCCGTTTTTTTAATCTCGGAGACTAAATTGACAGACACAAATGCCAAGCTTGTAAGTTTTAGGAACATTATTTTCAAATTTGACATTTCGTGCTTGTCAATTCAGTCTCCGGGATTAAAAAAACGAAGTTTAGGTTACTGTAAATTGACCAAGACCCAATTTCACCATACAATGTTAGTTGTTAATGTTCTGTTAAGCTGTCAATGTCAATTTCAATGTACTGTTAAACAGTCGGTTAAAATGTTTAACAGGACATTAATAACTTACAGAGTATGGTGAAATTGGGTCTAAGACTGGTATTCCACTTATCAAATGTCTTTGTCCAATATCGATGTCCAATATTTGATTTTCTTTGAAATTCTTAATTAAAATCATCCAATTTCTTTGATCAAATGCACAATTTCTTTGATCAAACAGGCTGGTAAGCCTAAGGGCCGATTTGTCAATCGTCAAGTAATTTTTATCTGAGGAATAAACATGACATTTTGACATATTGCCCATACAAAAGTTATCAAAACTACAAACTTATTCGTGAAATGAAAATTATCGGATGTTTAAAAAAGCGACCCTAAATTGACTGTTAATGAGCGCATTAACAACTTTCGCACTATAGCGATATCATACACTTAACTACCACAATGCTGAGTGAGCCTCGAGCGTTTTAAATGATGTGACAAACTTACAAACTCATTCGTGACCAAGAAATCAAACGGCGGATTTCAGCGCGCGACTGCTTCGTTCAACATTCTTAACTAATATGTATAAACGTAAATGTAAACTTCATTACTTTTTAAATTTGAACATATTATTATCGTCCATAAATACTTCTTAAATGATCTCTGAGAATTTCATCGAGCTAAAGTCGATGCAACTATACAGCGGAGATACAAATTAATTGTACCAGACGGCCTTATAACAACAATGGAGTTGTTGACACTGATCAGTGACTACATTTATTTGATTTAATATGAGTCTTATAGAATATAGAATCAAAGGTGGCAATCTCACTTTTTGGCTCTTTTGAGTTAACGATGCACAAAATAAAAAATCTAATATATTTTCATTATTATACTTAGATATACGTCTTCCAAAATTCTACGTTCATCAAGAATTGTATCAAATGTAATCAGTAACCGATATCTAGACGAAACCCTGTCGACCGATAATATTATCAAACCTACATGCAATTTTTAAACATGCGCGATAAACTTATACTAGCACCATTACGTTTAGGCAAAACAGTAAACAAACCACTGGAGTACCATGTAATGTGCAACAGCGACGAAATAAGCGAACAGTGATTTTAAATCGCGTTCTTGAGTGACATAATATTATAAATTTACTAATTCCGTGTTTACAAATATTTTACAATGTTTGAAAATAAATATTTATGTAGGTAATATTTTTTTATTATTTCGGAAATTAAAAGTCTTATTACTCATCTAAAGAAATACTTACCTACCCATAGTCACCATAGTTGCTGGATAGCTGATCACGAAGTAAGGTTGAATGTTCAAATTACCTTAAAAAAATAACTAACCTCCAATCGCCAACCCGCAGTGAGCAAGCGTGGTGATCAATGCTCGCTTCATCTCTGTATAAAATAAAAAAAAAAACATTTTATTTTCTATTTTTAGTAGTAGAGTTAAGAACAATTGCGCCGTGCGCGCCATCAAGCTTACATTTTATATTTTTCTATTGGACCCACAGATCTGACCGTGCTCTCCGTAAACACGCTATGCTGTGTCTGCTTCGTAGATTACGAATTGGGCTTAGATTTTCCGCATCCTACAACTAAAAAAGCCCACTCATACACTACCCACAAACGAGTGAATGCCACCACTCTCAAATTGCACGACTTGACCACTGGGCTGATCGCCAATGTCACAGTTAACGACGGAGTTAGTGATACAGTCAAGCGCACGATACCCAACATTAATTCTACAAGTGCACGTAATGTGGTAAGTAGTATTACCTACTTCTTCTTCTTCTCTCGTGTCAGCACGAGCTATACGAAAATAGCTCATGCTGTGGTGAAAAGATTAGCCAGTCAGCAAGGTTGGTGGTGGGGCTGACTGCCCAGGGTGCGCCGGACGTACTTAAGTATCGTCACTCGTGGAGGCTCTTTCCATGCACCCCAGTAGTATTACTTATTTCCTTATTTATCATCATCATCATCATTCAGCCGAAAGACTTCCACTGCTGGACATACCCCCCCCCCCCCCCAAAGGGGGGGTTTGCCGTAATCGCCACTCTTGGCAGGCGGGTTGACGATCGCAGTATGGTTGTTAAAGTACTCAGAGAACGTTGCTGCCCATCCTCTAGAGAATTTCCTTGTTTATAATCTTTCTCAATGCTCAAAAGATCTCCCACGTCATCATTTTCCTCCTACCCTTATCCCAACTTGTCGGGGTCGGCGCAGCATGTCTTTTTCTCCCATACATCTCTATTATCCGTCATCTCAGTCGGCCCTTTTTTAGCCGTATCATGTTACACACTATTCATCAATTCGTGCTTAGGGAGTAGACCCCCTGTTGTGAAGAAAGAAAAGACTCCTTTTAAATAGAGAATTAACTGAGAGCTAACCTTCGAGCTGATGAGCTGGTTAACATGAAAGATTGGGACTTGCTCATATGACTATACTAAGGTACGGGTGTCTCACGTTTTTCTCTTATTTAGGCTCAAGCCAAGCGAGCGTAATTTACGCCACGCAATGTCAGCCGCGTAATTTACTGAAAGGATTTAGGACTGATTTTGCGTCGTAGGTAGTGTGGCACGAATATAATAACTATTGTATGAAACCGGACATTACTGAAATTACGCGACACTTTTTGCGTGACGTACTTAGGTAAATTACATTCTTCTGGCCTTAACCATACATATTGATTAATTAATTTTTCACTTCAGTTCGTAAAAATCCGCTGCAGAATTTAAGATCTTCTTCGATGGGCTGGAGATGCGCGGTGACTGAGAAGGGCCGCGCGTGCCGACTTAGCCGCCGCGCACCTCTAGCCCGTCATAGGCATGCCATATCATACCTACATAGACATAGACCGCTAATAATTATTAAAAACTAAATTTTAAGATAACTACTGCAATGTAGACACGACGTATACCAAACGATTTTCCGTTCTTAGTAGGTTCTCATGAGCCCACAAAGAAGATTTTACTGACAATTTAAGAAAACATTTTAAAAACTTAAAGATATTTTCCAGACCACAACAGTCACACCGAAGACTAAGCGAAGAAAACCAAAAATCAATGTGAAGCAGTTCACAAAGCAATGTCCCGAAACAGAGCGACCGTCGAACATCGGGACCTACGAGATACCGACCCAACGAGACCTGGTGCTCTTCACCAAGAGAATCCTCCTCAAAATGTTTGACAGCTACCACGCGAAGACGCTGTACTTGCTTAAGGATATTAAACAGGTACAACTGGCGAGGCGTAAGCTGAGCTTTGCATTTGTGTGAGTGCACATAGGATAGATTGCCAAAAAGCAGTATAAACCGGTTTAAACCAAGCAAAGGACGCGTCTGCATTCATCATCATCATCATCATTTTGTTTTGGAACCACACTAGTTCACAACTAAGTTATTTATGAACTGCAGCGACGAACTAACTTAGTTATGAAAAAGAACGGTTCCAAAAAAAAAAAAACTTTTATATATTTACTTCTAAAGAACGTGTAGGGTTACTCAATGATGGTCATATGTTAGGATATATGTATATAACTTTACTGGTACCAGTGTTCAATTCAAATACATAATTGATTATAAACTACATACTATCTATAACGAATTATCGACCTAACTGTACGGTTGCGGGGAGACGACTGCTGCGCCGCGCTAATACAATGGTGCGCTTGAGTAGGTATCAGTGGCGAAGGCTCCATACAACTCGATTCCTATCGGCTTCCCTTTCGAAATATGGCAAATACTAGTATCTATTATTTTCAATTATCATTTAAACAAATAATTGGTCCGGCTTCCCTTTTAAGAAAATTTACCCTTCGCTGCTGGTAGGTATTCAAAACTTATGCGTCAGCAGTGTCGCTACAAACGGAACCCTTGGTGCGCGAGTTCGACTCGCACTTGGCCGCTTTTTTTTATTATGTATCTGACTAGTTTACGAAAGGATAGATGAACGTCCAACGTTGGTCCTTTCCTTACGTCCTTAGCTAAAAGCACGACATACCTACGTAGTTACGTACTGTATTCCTAATTAAATTCAACGTTTTCAGGCAACTAGAGCCACGTTAGGAGTGGAAAAGAAATGCCATGGTAAAGACAAATTATTGTACAAGAAATGTGTAAATCAAGTCAGCAAGCAATGTGTCGCCATCATCAAGGATTTAGTTGCGGTGCTGGAACGTCAGGAGGCGGAAGTCACTGCTTTGACAGAGGTATAGATTAGATATCTACAAGGTTAGTCGAAAAGGGGGTAGTTACTAATCCTCGAGCTACTTAAAGTATCCCTGACGACTGTTTTAAAAGCAAGTGTTATAAATTCATAATTCGATAATTTGTTTTACGGAAATTAAATTATTTTACCATGCCAAAATACTCTTACTATAGGTAGCTTCTAAACTTAGGTGCTATTTAACTCACTTAGGGGTTGAATTTCGTAAAATCCCTTCTTAGTGGATGCCTACGTTACAAAAGGAACCTACTCAACCTACTCTCAAAATTTCAAGTTTCTAACCCCAGCGGTTTAGGCTGTTCGTTGATAGATCAGTCAGTCAGTCAGTCAGCTTCTCCTTTTATATGTATAGAAGAAGATAGAAGAGACGGGGCTATTTTAAAACCTAGGTTTTTCTTAGACCATCTTTTGTAATATGGGGGAGGATGTTTGGATGTTCATTACACAGCTATCACGTAACGGCTTAATCGATTTACGTGATTACTTTATATTTCAGAAAACTGTTTTTTATCTGTAACTCATCGTCAAAAGGCTAAGTTAAAGACTTAGGACAATTTGGTTTTGGGTTCCATTCTGTCTGGATGTTATACGACTGAACATCAGTACAACCTACAATTCTTTTGTACATTGAGAGCTTGTAGCGATCGCCGCCTAATGACCCGCTCTATACAGTGGGCAATACCTACGGTCTAGAGATCTTACAATGAGCCATGAAAGCACTGGGTTACCTAGAAAAGATCAATTATAAACTTAAAAAATACCTCATAAAGCCATTTCACCGTATGGTGAGTCCTGACGTTTCTCTACTAAACATTTTACCGTACATTTATAGAATAACATATATTTTAAAAAACAAACAATGGACAATGTAGCTATTTTACGGTTTTTGATGATGTCGTTTACATTTTTTCGATAGCAGTCTCCTTACGGCTACAATTTACGAAATAACGGCTATGTGAGGACTCATCTTTCGTTGAACAGAGAATAATAAACCTCGATTTCTTTGATTAGCTTTATTTGCTCAAATTCCAGGATAAAATATGCACTTTGACATCAATGAAAACCGATCCCATACAGTTAATTAAAATACTAGCCATGGATGAAGCTACATTGGACTTCGCTTTACCAGTCTTCTTAAGACTACTCGGTGGATGTTCCGAACATTGTAATAGGTACGTGAATATTTGCACAACATATGAATAAATTCCAAAAACCATTTAAATATAACGGTATTCTTACAGGCCATCCTCACCCGATCACCGTCCAAGGCTGCATCAAATGACGGATCAAGATCTAGTCGTAAGATATTTCCTTACAAGCAAAAACTACGTGGACCAACATATAAAGGACACCAACACGTACGTGTAAGGATAAAAGAATGCAGCGCTGGTAAACTGGATGCATTCCTAGCATTCATCGCCAATGAACGCACCCACTACGATCGATCGAGCTTTGTCGTTCTCCGCGTGCCATACGCTAGATGTCGCTAGTATCAATGAACTTTTGACGTGAACTTGACTGAAACTTAGAATAACTTAACCAAAATATTCTAAGCTTTTATGTGATGTGAATAGTGATAACCGTGGGAATATATTTCTAAATAACAACATTAATAATATAATGCGTGAGAAATGCACATGTGTGTTTTAAATCGTAGAATACAACATCCTGGTTCCTCCTTCTAAAACTTTGAAAAAATCCTTAGGATAAGGTATGTTGTGTTATTTACTAATAAAATAAGCTATAATTGCCGAATACTCTGAGTCAACTTGTGCAAATACTTTCAAGGCACATGTGTACAATGTTAATTCTACAATTATCAATCGGCGAAAGTCGTAATAGCCCACTTTCACGCGCGTATCAACTTAGTAGCAACTTATACTAATTACACGTCGATTTTATCTTTTTCTCGAGTGAACAGTACCTTGAAAGATACGAGTTGTATATTCCCACCCAACAACAATAACATTTATCAGATTAATTGTTAGTATTCAGTTTTGTGAACAGTAAGTTTATTTCTTAACTTTAAAACTACATCAGTTTATAAGTTCTGATTAACAATATCAAAGTTATCATCTGTGTAAACAACACACAAAATATCATTCATTATTTTAGTTATTTGTATGATTACCTACTAATTAAATCTTGTTATTACATTTAAGTTTTATTTTTATTTAATGTTTTGACAACGCTGTGTGCATTCACGTACAAAGCTATTCATTTTGTAACTGAGATAAGTTGTCTCAGTTCTATGTTATTGCTCCTGAGCAATAAATTATAGTTAAGTACTCTACATCAAGAGTATTGGCAATAACATCCTCCACTCTCTATGAGCTGCAATAATTAAATCTGTCTACCAGGGGTGGTGATTAATGCAATTCCTCTTTAATTGTTCATTGAATCAGTCATTGGAATCTAAACCTTTTGATCCTTACAGTTAGATTGAGTCAACAATGCAGCAGTATTCAAACACCAATAAACACCATTCAGCCGAACCAAATATTTTTTGTTTGTCAGTCTTTTGCTGCTTCCATGTGTCTGAAATAAAATGAAATGATATTTATTTCTGTAAATAAATAAATATCATTTCATTTCAGATGAAGCAACTATTATTGGTATTCTTATGTTATCCAGGACCATAACATGCTCTCCAAGGCACTAAAGGGTCTTAATACGAGTATATGAAGTACAGTCACTCATCCAAAGTGCAACTGTTTCAAGGAAGGGTTAACTTCTGGGGGCCTACTCCCTAAGTCCGTCAACGAAGTTAGTCGCCGAAAGTAGCCCGAAACGTAGGAGTGAACAAAACAAGTGTCCAGTTCAAGTTTTTGGACGGGCAAAAACACATTGGTAGTAGGGACAACTGTCAAATCGTGTTGTCATTCATTCTTAGTTCGGGCCCTGAAATAATCGTATGTCCGTAGGTAATAGGGAGTAGGAAACGCTCGCAACTAAGGCCGAAACCACGGACTTTGTGCTTAGGGAGTAGACTTCGCTATTTGGCAGTTCAAGTTTTTGCAAAGGCACTGCGCAAATATTTTGTGGCATGTGTCTTCCACTGATCACTTTTTAGTTGCTAGTTGTTGAAGATCATAGAGCAGCGCAGCCACTGATGATTGTTGACCTGACCGCATCGCTCTAAGTTTACAACAAACATTTTGTTCTTTACTTTGTTTCCTTGCTTGTTTGTGTCAAAGGGCGTATACATAAAGGAAGCAGGTAACCAGCGCCGACCTACCAGCGCTTATCGGTACTGGTCCAAGCAGGTAACCGCTACATGAAGGAAGCAGGTAGAATGGACTGGCATTTTTAGCAAAAATATGCCTTGTTCCCTTGCAAATACATCAACAAATGACGGTTTACCAGCGCTGATCGGAGCAGGTCGGAACTTGTCGGCGAAGTTCGCAGCTTGTCAGCGCTGGTTCACACAGTATAGAGACTAACTGCGCAGACCAGCACCGACAAGCGAGAGCAGATCGGCGCCGGCAACCCGCTTTCTACGTGTATACGCACCAACACAAGACAATGTAGTGTCTATGTTTCTGCACTGCCTAAAAGATAATATATGTATAACATAACATCACGCCTTGTATTTGTATATGTTGGGTAGAGGTGATAGTACACCCACATTTCGCTGTTATGTTAAAATCCTATGCAATAGGAAGCGAGCCTATTGCCATCAGCCGGGCACAAATCCAGACACTGGGCTGCTACTGAGAAATTCCCATGGAAAAACCCAATAACACTGCCCAACCTGGGGATCAAACCCAAGACCACTAGACCAACAAGGCAGTCCAGAGACATGAATGTATAAATTTAACTAAAAAACAGGATCCCATGAAATCATTTCTTTAATAGATTCAAAGTTACAATAAGGGCATGGCATTATTAAAAAATATTTGCACTTGCTAAAACTTATTAAACTAATTGTTTAAACATTACAATATTCAGCCTTATGTTACTTATACTATTATTTCCATTTATTATTTATACATAAAAAATGTATAAATATTAAACTTACTACATTAATAACTATGGAAGTACAATCAGAAAAGAATTTAATAAAACAAGTTACAGTGATACTGAAAATACATTATATTCGGCAGTTATATCAGTTAGTTAACAGATTTAAAATTATTAGGTATACCTTGTCAAAGCTTCATTGTAAAGGAGAATTCCATAAGAACTTTTAATGTAACTGCTAATAATTACAGTCAGTTAAAACTTTTATGTTATATTTTAAAGATAATGAACATCCAATTTATACGGGTTATTGTCAATACCATCTCCAATGGGATAAAACGGTTATAATTATGATTATAACCACCAAAGTTTACCAGAATTATACAATGTATGATATAATTTCTACGTTAACCGCTAATGTCCCAGTGCCACAGATCAATAGCGCCATCTGTTCTTTATCTATTGTGTCTATGATTCTGGTTTTCAATCAGTTCAAATACTAACTTACTTACAAACACGCTTTATGTAAACTTATATCAGAAAATGTTATTTCCTACTCTTTTTCCTTTCACTGTGATGAGATTTCTTGGATTTGGACTTTTTTGACTTCTTTTTATGCTTCTTCTTCTTGTTGCGGTCTGAATCACTACTTGATGTTGATGATGATGATGTAGAACTACTGGTTGATGATGTACTTGATGATCTGTGGAAAGGTCATAACTCTACATTAGTATACTAGTGCTAAAATTACTATGCTGGGATTAGTGATTCGATTAATTCTTTTTTTTATTTTTGTATCTCTTTGGACATCACGGCTCATCTTCCGTGCTGAAGATGTCCGGTCCTTTGGAAGGCATACACAGGGACACAGGTCCAACGCGCAGAGGCCCCTTTGAGAACTTTAATCTAAAATGGGATGGGGCACCAACCGGGGACTATCCACAGCTGCACTATTGGAGTACAGTCATGGACCGTCCCAGGTGGGTGCAAGACTATTATAAAATGTGGTGAAAAATATCTGGACTATGGGAAGGGGTGTTAAGTGGACTGGATAACTTCTATTGCCGGAAGTACTTACTTAATTCTTTTTTTTTATTGTTAGACTTGTTCACGTTTGACCCTAGTCTCACACCTGATAGTAAGCACAGACAGGATATAAGATGGAGCACATAAATCCAAGTAACAGAGATATATATGTAGAGGGGTTTCCCTATGCCTCTGGCTCTCACATACACAAGAGGTCACAGTAAACTGCTTGACTTTAATGTGAGGGTGGTAGCTAGCCAGGTGGATTTTATAGATCCTACCACCACAAGTCTATTCCCAGTGTGCAGTCAGTAATTTTTATATTCTAGCCCAGAGGTACTCAAACTTATTCCGTCTACCCCCCACTTTGAGAATCAATTGTTTTCTAGTGACCCTAATTGTTTTAAGCTTTGCCACATCTTTGATATCACAATCGCAATCATTATTACTTTTACCATTCTTTACCGCCCCCCCCTGCAGGCCTCTGGCGCCCACAAGGAGGCGTTATCGCCCACTTTGAGAAAGACTGTTCTACCCCATCCCCGCACGGGATGACATCTGAATTTGGAAGGCTATTGTGAATGTTGATTAGCCCGATGATGTATGGCTAAATATAGGAGGATGATGATCCTCATTCACACATACCTAGATCTTTTTCTCTTCTTACTCTTCTTTTTCTCTTTGGCCTTCTGTAGTTTCTCCTGCAGCTTCTGCCTCAGTTCTGCCTCTCTGAGCCTCTGCAGCGGTGTTGCGTACTCCTCCTCACTGTCACTGCTTGTACTGCTTACATCCAGAACTATTTCCTTGTTAGGGTCCACCTGGAAGTGGAAAAACCAGAATGTTAGCTTAAGATTTCAGGTAGAGCTCCACCAATTTAGCTGTGTATGTAGACAAAATTGGTACCACAGCCGTCTCTTAGTAATAAAGGTCATTTTGCGATGTCAGTCCACTGTCACGCTGTCCACTAGCGACCCTGTCAACTCACAGCTAAGTTGGTTCACCTATAACTCAAGCTTAAAAGCCTACTCCTGGGTTAGAAAAGTAAAATTCTACAGTAGTACAGTAGTTGTATAGTAAAATCCATTTAATACAAGCAATAATGAACAATAAACAGCTAACCTAACATTATTGGAATAAAATAGAAAGATAAAGAAAAAAGTCTTGTGAAAATATTATAAACATTAAACTATGAACATTATATTGGTGAATTCCAAATTGAAACCTAGACTGTGTGAAATAGACATGTCAGCAATATTGCTGGTCTATAATTAAATAAATAAAAAGATGATGATAATGTACAGAAATATGTTAGAATTAAGAAATAGATAATTTAAACCACTAATGTTACCCATGGACAATGCAGCTGTATTTTCTAGTTATAATAATTAATATCCTGATACTTTTGAACACTATGCCACATGTTCTAGTTTGAAAAAGTACAATAAAAACAGAGTAACTATAAATAATATAAATTGAAGTCCCATCGCGTCTGTTTGTCCACTTACTTATTCTAAACATAGAATAGGTATATTCAATGAACTTTGATGCGGTTTTCATCTTCAGTTAGTTAATCTCTTCGGGAATCATTTAAACTATAAAACCAAGTACCCAAGCGACGCTGGGCCGGGTCGCTAGTTAACTTATAAATTCACTAAAAGGTTCATAACTATTCTTCAAAGTTTACTAACTTACCTTGATAAAGTTTCTACATTGAAACGTCAGATGCCCAGCATAACCACACTTTTTACACGCAGCCCGCGACGTCTCCTTGCCGAGTTTATTCACTAAATCAGTGTAGTTAGACATTATTTAGAAGTTAGTTGCGAAGAAAATACTAGAATACAAAGTAGAAATAACCAACAATTCTCGCAAACTCTAGACGTGAAACGTCAACAAACAATGTTTTTCCGTTTCGCGTAGTTAATAGGTTACGCATCATTGTCATTTTATTTATACTACAACTGATCATTACTAAATATTTATTTTAAGTCCATTAACCTTATACTGTTGTTATTGTAGTGTTTTCATTATAAATAGATTTAGGGCTGATTTTTCAATCGTCAGATATCTTTTATCTGAGGGATAAATATCACGCTTTGACTGCTTTTGTATAGAAAATCTGTCAAACTGTCAAAATTATTCCTCAGATAAAAGTTATCTGAGTCTGACGATTGAAAAATCAGCCCATAATAAGAAATAACTGAATTCCTGAATTCCTAAACAATGTAGCAAAAAAACGCATTACCTGTAACGAAACGTTTTTGACAAAACGTTTCGTTTCACGTAGCTTTCCGCCGCTCCTTTCCACACGAATATCATATCAACCAATTTTTTTTCTCTTTCTACAGCAAATGACGAAAATACAAGAAGAAATAAAAAATATTTCAATTAAAATTAGTAGTTAAAAGAAATGTTCGGAAATGGCGGAGTTCCTGCCGCTGTGCGACGTGCTATTCAACGTGATATCTCTCGCCGGGTACTTCTGCGACGTGGTGTTCGACGTCGTGATGGGCTACGCGTTGCTCGAACGAGGATATAAAGGCACTTTTGCTGCCGCTATATCCATTGTTATCACGTCGCTGCTTATTTCACAGGTGTGTATATTTTGAAATAAACTTTATGTAGAATGAAACGTGATTTGGGTGAACCGATTACTAGAATTTCTACTAATTTGGTAATAACTTTTTCAAAGTACTTTTCAAGGGTACTTTTTCTTTTGCGTTTTTAGCCCAGTACTTTTAAGATTCTATGGATTTTGTAATGTTTAATTTTGGCCATTGTGTTAAAGGGTCTAGCTAGGTCTATATCAAAGCAAAGATTAAAAAATAAAAACAAAGACTACCCACTTTTGAATAAATTTCTGTTTCGCAAATTATTATATTTACAGTTCGCGTAAAATAACTTTGCCGCTCTGAAACCAGGCTTTCAGCGTTCTATAATAAATAATAATAATAATATTTATTCAAAAATTAAATGGTAAAATACAATAAAAATCTTAGTATTTACTTAGGTATTTACAATGTTAGGTGCCTGTACTAGGATAAACCTGTGTCACAGGCGGCAGGAGTGCTTAAAATACTTATAAGAAACATAAATTTTTAACAATATTATTAACATTAGCAATCTTAAAAAATAAAAATATCTTTATTAGTTACATATGAATAGGGAAGTATTTGCATCAGCAGTATTGTAAACTGGGTTAAAGTCAACATTGCACAAATCACGTTCGAGGCTACTCATGTTTATTTTAGATTGTTGCTGCAGGCGATAATGTGCTTAGACAGCGACAAATCCACGGTAAGTAGGACGAAGTATTGAAGAAGTACAAAAATAAAGTCTAGGTCATAAAATTAAATTAGTGTAATACGCTACTAATTGATAAATAAAAATTAGAATAAAACAGCGCTCTAGGCGCCCTCATAATCGATAGAGTTCATATACCGGTATTCGGCTATTTTCCTAGCAGGGCACTCAGAATCTCCCGTCTTGTGGTTGTTAGGCTTTTTAAATCGTGTACACGATGCACATTTCGGTGCGTCAGCTTTTTTCGTGCATTCGGACATCGAATGTCCTGCTTCACAACAATGTCCACAAGTAGAATTTTCTTCTCTGCATGTTTTTGCTGCATGACCATATTGCTGGCATTTGTAACATCTAGTTACAAGAGTAAAGTCCCTGATAGGACAGGACGTCCAATTTATAAATAGTCTTGATTGAGAGATTAGGGCTTTACGTATGTTAGCTGGAACTTCAATAATGTAGTTACAGGTCGCAGCATCTTTCTTCCCAGATTTGTGGCTTAATTTTACCAAGGTCAAGAAGGATTCTACGGACATCTCTGGAAACTTATCGGCTACGTTCTGTTCGAAAATGCACCTAAAAACCTCATTTTCCGCCAAAGAAGATAACACTCCTACAACCACGATCCGGGGTTTGCGTTTGTTGGGTTCGTCGGCCATAAGTTCGGATGTAGAGAGCTGAACTGCGTTTTTAATTTTCTCGGCATCATGTTTCGTCTCGGTACTAACAATAACGCCACCATTTTTGGTTTTTCGGACTCCACGTACTTGCAGCTTCATTTGTTCCGGGCGTATGATTTTTTGCACTAGGTTTTTTGTATCATCGCTCGTTTTTA
Source organism: Amphipyra tragopoginis (assembly GCA_905220435.1). Lineage (NCBI taxonomy): Eukaryota > Metazoa > Arthropoda > Insecta > Lepidoptera > Noctuidae > Amphipyra > Amphipyra tragopoginis. The sequence continues at coordinate 14,234,389 of HG992011.1, forward strand.
ATTTATCGTTGGGATAAATGGCCACAGAGCTCAGGTTGTTTGGTCGAATGAAATTATTTGTTCCCTTCTTCACCATATCAGCAAAAGAAACATTTCCCGCAGATCCAGAGTCCTGTATCGTCTGCTTGAGCTCTGAAATTTGTTCAGTGAGGTCGCGCTTTTCTTGAAGGTCTTCAATCATGTTATACGCTTGGAGGGCTTTCTGTTTCAGCGACTGATAAAGAACTGCCAGTTGTGAGGTGTAAGATCCAACTTTACGGCACAGGTTCGATATTTTCATTTTCTGCTCCGAATTAAGTTTGCCATCCGCGGCAATAGAGCAAACTTCATTTAGCTGCAGCTCAATGTTTGACATCCATTTTTGGATGTCGGGCGTGGATACAATTTGAACCGAGTCATCGGACTTGAGTGCTTGAGAGGGGCTCTTTTCCATTTTATGTAATATAAATTCACTATTGTAACTAATTATCCATTATGTTCAGACAATAATACTACACAATAAGCAAAAATTAAAGATGCATAACAACAGTTATGCACTTAAGGAGGTCACAATTAATTGTCTGTTTATTAAATATTGCTAATGAGCACGTCTGTATGCGACAAGATTGCACTATAGAATGTTCTGCTCCTCACTTCAGAGGGACAAAGTTATTTGCTACTTGTAAAATAACTTTGCCGCTCTATATGCAGACTTTGAGCGTTCTGTTCCTGACTTCAGAGGGGCAAAGTTATTTTACGCGTATTATACTGTAATTAATTAACATATCTAAATGTCAATTATTCAAAACACAATAGCGATAATTTGTAGCCCGAGTCTTCTTTGAACACGATATAGATAGATCTTCCCAGCTGAAACTTACGATAGGTCTTGCTTTTGAGCACAATCTTACCAAATTGCTAATCAAAACGTGGTTTATGAATTATGATGGAGTGCCTAGAAGATTCCAATTCACATCTGTCTTACTCCTTAATTATTTTTTTACCAGGTACTTTCGCTCCGCTGGTACCTGCACGTATGGTGGGCGGGAGAAGGTCGCAAGGGTCGGCCGCCATGGCTACCGATTCTATTGCACTGTCTCCAACTCGGCGTACTATGGCGGTACGCGAAGCTGCTGGTGCCTGTGGAGTTACGACGCGTGAAGCATCAAGTTCGAGATTTGTGTGAGTATATTCGACATCCTAGCCTTTCCCAACTACAGTACTCGCCAGACTTTAGGCTGTTAAGTAAGGCGAATGGTTGCGCAGTACAATACGGCCGACTTATCTTGGCGAGTCTAAAGTTAGTTGTTTGGCTGCGCAATGAATCTTTTAGAAACGAAATTGTCTACTGCGCAGCTAATCAGCTAACTTCAGACTCGCTAAGATACGTCGGCCGTATTGTAAGTACTAAGTTTACGTATATATTTTGCTACTAATGGATGGACGCTGCTATCTATTCATCGAACTTCAGAGCGGCCATAAAGTTTGGCGAGTACTGTACGTTGGGGTCGACTTACAGTCCACCACCAGTAACCAGATACAGTGAGCGTACTTTGCCGCTCTGAATCCAAGCTTTTAGCGTTCTGTTCCTCCCTTCAGAGGGGCAAAGTTATTTGGTACGCGTAAAATAACTTTGTCGCTCTGAAACCAGGCTTTCATCATTCTGTTCCTCACTTCAGAGGGGCATAGTTATTTGGTACGCGTAAAATAACGTTGTCGCTCTGAAACCAGGCTTTCAGCGTTCTGTTCCCCACTTCATAGGGGCAAAGTTATTTGATACGCGTAAAATAACTTTGTCGCTCTGAAACCAGGCTTTGAGCGTTGTGTTCTTCATTTCCGAGGGGCAAAGTTATTTGGTACGCTTAAAATAACTTTGCCGCTCTGAAACCAGGCTTTGAGCGTTCTGTTCCACACTTCAGAGGGACAAAGTTATTTGGTACGCGTAAAATAACTTTGCCGCTCTGAAACCATGCTTTCAGCGTTTTGTTCCTCACTTCAGAGGGACAAAGTTACTTGGTACGCGTAAAATATCTTTGCCGCTCTGAAACCATGCTTTCAGCGTTTTGTTCCTCACTTCAGAGGGACAAAGTTACTTGGTACGCGTAAAATAACTTTGCCGCTCTGAAACCAGGCTTTCATCATTCTGTTCCTCACTTCAGAGGGGCAAAGTTATTTGGTACGCGTAAAATAACTTTGTCGCTCTGAAACCAGGCTTTCAGCGTTCTGTTCCCCACTTCAGAGGGGCAAAGTTATTTGATACGCGTAAAATAACTTTGTCGCTCTGAAACCAGGCTTTCAGCGTTCTGTTCCCCACTTCAGAGGGGTAAAGTTATTTGATACGCGTAAAATAACTTTGTCGCTCTGAAACCAGGCTTTGAGCGTAGTGTTCTTCATTTCAGAAGGGCAAAGTTATTTGATACGCGTAAAATAACTTTGTCGCTCTAAAACCAGGCTTTCAGCGTTGTGTTCTTCATTTCAGAGGAGCAAAGTTATTTTATTCGTACTGTAGGTATGGCTGTACGTACGGGGTCTACTCCGACTATTAAACTTTGATTAAACTACGAAGTTTCGGCTGACGGATCGCACGTTTTCTAACTACGAAAGTATTTCGGATCCGTCGAACGATTCCATTTTCGCGATTTGACATGATTTTTGTCTTTCGCTCACCCCCTAATCCCAAATGTTAAAAAACATGTCGCAAGTAGTTCGTTGTTTGACAATACTTTGATCGTATTTATAAGTTCGATGTCCGTCGTTGTATCATTTCGATACAAAACTTCGACATTCGCTTTTCGGAGTAGACTCTCTGTAGTCAGGAGTGACCACCATAAATTTCACCAGATGAATACCAATATTATCCTCGGGAAAAACCAGTTGTATGACTTTTCCTTGTTAAGACAGGAAGGTTGGGAGCGCACAGATATTAAAACGTAGGTCACATGCTATTTCTTAAAGTTGCCAATATTTTTATTGATTTATTGAGCTGCTAGCTGTATGTCCGATGTAATTTCTCATGCTTCAAAAATTACGAACTTCCGTACAAACTTGCATCCCCTGTTTAACCCCAATAAGGGATGAATTTTCAGAAATCTTTTCCTAGTTCTCTCTTACGTTATAAGGAACTCCTGTGCAATATATCATGCTTCTAAACCCACCGATTTAAGCTGTGCGTTGTCTGTTAGTCAGTTTAAGAGTTACGCCTCATGGTCACTTTGAGTCAAGTATCATAAATAGGTATGACTGCTGACAATGTTTTCTATAATAGTTTAATGTCTCCACAGGCATGCTCCGACTAGTGCACGCGTTCTGCGAGGCGGCGCCGATGTTACTGCTGCAGTTACACATACTCTTCAAGGACACCAACAGGGAACCAGCTAACGATCTCGGAGTGACGCCTGAACCAAGTATTGATGAACCGTCTGGTAAGATCATCATTAAATAAGCCGTGCCATGCCTCGGAGAGCACGTTAAGCCGTCGGTCCCGGATGTCATACAAATACCCGTGACAGACGTTACAAGTGGTTAGAAGTTCGAAAGTCTGACAACCGGTGTAATCTTAGGATATCGGCATTGCCCAGTAACTGGGTTGCGGAGGTCTGATGGCAGTCGCCCCGTGTAAAATACTGGTATTCAGCTGCATCTGGTTAGAATGGATGCTGACCCCAACATGGGGAAACGGCTAGGCAGAATGAATAAACTAGTCTCGTATAGCTCGTGCTGACACGACTGAAGGAGATCACCTCATCTATGCATAGGAGTTGACTGCTAAACTTGGGGGTCATGGAAATCTACAACTACGGTTGAATGCCAATAGTTCCATAACGCACCCCAATCGGCTAGCGATCAAAGTACAACCATAATTATTACTTAAAGAATTGAAAATGACTACTATAGTTGTCTCTCTCTCCTTTCTCTCGCTCACGCAGTTCTCTGTAGGCGAAAGGCAAATAGTAGACCCGCCATTTCTAATCCCATTATTTAATTGAGTAATCGCGTTATACATATGTTGTTAGGAATGCTACCTTTACTCTAAATATAATTCCTTAGTTGTCTTTTATGGCATGGGAAAATAGAGAGTGCCTTTGTTTAGCCAAGAAGCATTCTAAATAACTATAACAGCATCTAATAGAATCTATATTTTCAGAAAACAAAGCGTTTGCGGAACTAAATGTGATATCAGCGTCATTATCTCTATTCTCCGTGTGCTGGGCGCTCGCTAGTTTTAGCAAGAATGTAAGACTGCAAAATGTCCACCGGCTCGTCCTTACATGGCTTGGCGTCATATTCCAGGTAATTATTGATTTTTCACATTATATGTCATATCATAGGGGAGGCTCGTGGCTAATTAACAACCGCGCCGATCATACGCCTTGTGAGGTTAAGTTGCGCTTGCCGCGGTGAGTCCATGGATGGGTGACCGTTCGCTACACATCCAGATTCCTCCGTGCCTCGAAGAGCACTTTAAGCTGCCGGTCTCGCGTGTCATACCTACGAATACCTTTGACAATCGTTACGGGTAGTCGGAAGCCCGAAAGTCTGATAACTGGTCTAGCCTTAGAATATCGACATTGCCCAGTAACTGGGTTGCGGAGGTCTGATGGCAGTTGTTCTATGTAAAATAATGGTATTCAGCCGCATCTGGTTAGACTGCAAGCTGGCCCCAACTTAGTTGGGAAAAGACTAGGCAAATCATTGATTTTTCATATTACTAACACGAATGCTGTGAGTAAATAGAACTGACATATCGTACTACATCCTTAGAATCCCTACTATAATATTATAAATGCGAAAGTTACTCTGTCTGTCTGTTTGTGACGCTTTCACGCCTAAACCGCTGAACCGATTTTGATGAAACTTGGTACAGAGATAGTCTGGAACCTGGAGAAGAAAATAGCCTACTTTTATCCCGAAAAATACGGAACACGCGATAAACGACATCCACGCGGGCGACCTCTAGTATTATATAAAACAAAGTCCTCTTCCGCGTCTGACTGTCAGTAAGAAATTTTCGTCGTTACTTGTTCCGGTTTTCACGATAGAGAATGATTGTTGTAAATATAATATGTGTGTGTTGTCCTCAGTTCCTATGGCGCCTGGGCACGATATCAGCGCGGATCTGCGCACTAACTGTGTATGCTCTAGTCTACGAGTATTGGGTCTTCTTAGTTATAGGTATGAACCATAATGTTGTACCCATGTTAAGCTTCGTCGCTCCGCCCCCTACTATCATTACATACAACTCAAAAAATATACGAAAAAACGCCTCTCCATAGACGCTCTCATAATACAAAGTCATGAGTTTGAATTGTCTACTTTATGCCCCGCATGACGGTTCTCTTTTGGAATATCGAAATATTATTAGCCGATTCTTATATGTCCGAAAACCTTGCGCCACTTTTCTTTTCGCCGAATGATTAAAGTCCCTAATATGTTTTGTAACTTTTTGATACGCCGACTAGTCTGCTGGCCACTGTTTCATTAGTCAACTGACACTTGTTAGATGGCTCATGTTCCCATCATGCAAGCAAGAAAGCAAGCAAGCATGCAAATGTTTCTGGTTTTGCTCCGCCAGAAGATTCGCTTTGTCGCCCCTTCGCTTCGCTCGCACACTCGACCAGCGCTACACTCAGGAGGTCGCCGACTCGCTTCGCTCGCCACCTCCCCCCACTCGCTGCGCTTTGGTCTCGTGCACTCGTTCCACTCAGGACCTCCTTCACGAACTTCTGGCTCCACGCTTTTAAATAACACTCTAGGGGTAGGAAATAATCTGACCACGTATAGTCGGGGTGCGCTGAGTCGGATTAACGTTACATTCCGTTGTGTCAAAATAATGTTCTGCGAATACTTATTTGGCAAATTAGACAATAACCATCTAAGTATTCGACTAAAGCAAAATTTCTGAATGATTTTTTGTCCAAATAATTATGGTGGCTAATAATCATTCGGCGAAATCAAATTAGGGTAAAAATTGCTTCGGCAAAGATTACGTCGGCGAATCGTTGTCGGCGTAATGAAATTCGGCAGGAGGAAATACTTCGGCAAAAACACGGGCACCCCCTGCATGACATACGCTGCCATAAACAGGGGCTTAGCAAGAAATAAAATAATAGGTACTGGCGACGTAACGTCACATGACCTTTGTGTTTTTGAAACTGCATGTCCGTAAAGGTTTCGAATAATTAATTAATTGATGTAATAAAACAAATATAGTTTCAGAGCTCATGTTTCTTTACGTACACACCAAAACACACTTACAGATATACACTCAAATCAAAGAGCATGACAGACGCAAACGCAAGTCACTATATTAACAACATTCTCCAGGTTTAATGGAGAATGCCGGATGTAGATGTATCACATTACATCGCTTGTCATGCAAAATAATCGTCTTAAAAAAAACTCAAATCAAATCTTTTCCTATCTCGAATACAAGGTGTAACTTAAGTAACGCACAACCTCGAACCGAAAAAAAACAGCTGATTCCTACATTAATGTTCGCATAAGTCGTCAAAATGTAGTTTTTTTTCGCGATTTCATTATTGGTCCCTTAGTGAAAGTTGTTCATTATGATGAGTTCCTACATTGACCCCTTAAGAGGTTGTGCGTTATTTAAGTTACAGCTTGTATATGCATGTACATACAATACATCCGTACGGACGTATAGGTAGACTCTCGTAAGCTTGTCCCTTCCGTCCATTCCAGTCTACGGGACGCGAGAGGTGAACGCAATCACGTGTTGGTTTCCACCAGCGATAAATAACAGCGGTTTGGCTAAGTGGTCGAGTCATTCCCTTCCCGCGTCTATCAGACCATCGGGAGGACCAAGATTACGGTGATTTACCGCTGTGGCAGTGCCCCGGTGCGCTCGAACATAACGAACCCCGATAAAGTAGAAAAGAGGCCCGCTTATGGCGCCTCATTCACTTGCTACCCCGGGGACCCAGAACCTCTAAGTACGGCCTTGCTACTATTATCTAATCGAATCTCTCTTCACGTGCAGGTCTCCACTGGCTCTCAATGTTCCTGTGGCTAATATCCCCTAAGAACGTTTTCCACGGGGAACGCATCAGTCGTCCACGTAAAGCATACCTGTCAGCTCTCATCGCGTTCGTGTACGTGTTCGCGTACGTCAACCTACAGGAGCTGAACCACCGACAGAAGATGGTAATGTATCATCATCCTCTTAACACGTTCAATGCCGTAACGGACTATGGTGGGCGACACTCGATAGTCTCGCGGGACTAGTTGAAAAACATTGATTTTGCCAAATTTCATCGATGTACCTATTATAAACTTCTCTGATTTGCGGTCACCTGTGGGCGACGCGGCCCGAACGGAAGAGTTGGCTGTCGGCCGACTGTGGCCGACGTGGACGGCTCACGGCTCGAATGGAAAACCTATTTTTTTTCGTCGGCTGTCAACGTGTTAAGCCACTATACCATATTCATTAAAGCATGAAATAAATAGTCAACAAAGAACTACCCACTTTTCGAATAATTCCTATGTTCGAAGGTGTCAATTACAAGAAATACAATGGCGATCATTTTAGAGTGGGTAGTATTTTGTTTACATTTTATCTCAAGCTCCTGCTATGAATGTGGTACCTATAACAAGTTTTACTGTGCATATTATTGTTCACACCGATAATTCAACCCTCATGAAGCTGTCTCTCTCCCTATCTACCGCCAGCATCGCCCTAAGCCGAGGTCGGAGTCCCACTAGGGGTCGCCCTTAGTGATGTTGTTGCTAGTAGTCATGATGTTAGTGTGGTATAAGTAGTTAGTTTAGGTTTAAGTATTTTACTTCCTCCCTATTGGCTGGTGACCCTTCAGGTCTCGCCAATAACTACCCGGTAACGCAGAAACAACGCAAGAAATCCAATAGAAAAAAAGCAAGTTATTTAATTATTAGCACTCCATTGCTCGCTTAGTTTGAAAGTCAGTTGCAGAATCAACTTGCGCAGTAAAACTTGCTGGTGGATTTGGCGCTTTAGGATTAATCTATAAAAGCTAGGCCATCTCCCAAGTATGTTGGAATCGACTTCCATTAGACAACATATCTAGAGTACTTTTTTATGTACTGAAATAGATACCTCTTTGGCTTCGAAATAGGTTACGCGTAAGGGCTCGTGTAGCGTGCAGGTGACGTCGCGCGACTTTGGTCAGACCGACTCACAGCGACTTGTTTTAACGTGTATAACTCAATGGCTTAGAGCAGCGTTGTTCCCGCAACTGGTCGCCACTGATCGACACACGCTGTCTACCCCTACTCAAGTGTAACTTCCTAATTTATGATGAAAAGTCAGTGACACTGCTGTTTACTAAAAATGGGGTTTACTTTCGGGATACCAACCCAACTGCTTCTAATGACTGTCTTGGATATTCGCACCACAACTGGAAGCTTGATGTATGAAATAGATCACAAATGACGTTAACAAACCTAACATGCGCAGCGAGAAATAATTTTGACGTCGCATTATTTCGTGCCGAGACGAGATAAGCCATACATTATCTCGCCTCGGGACGAGATAATGCGACGGCGAAATTATGTCGCACTGCGCATGAGAACCTATGTGATCAAGGCAATGTTACTGTCTTATAGATCCTTGGATAATTCTGTAAAATTCTACTATAATTCTGGTTTTCATATATGCAGGTGACGTTCTACTGCGTCATGTGCATCGAAAACTGGCTGCTAGTGACAGCGTGGTGGTGGTCAGGCCGGGCGGTGCGGCCCGCGCCTCTAGCCGCTGCGGCCGCCGCATCCTTCTGTGCGGGCATCGCCTTCATGCTTATATACTACAGGTCAGTGGCGAAGGCTCCATACAACTCGATTCCTATCGGCTTCCCTTTCGAAACGAGTAGTTACTGGAAATCACGCATCACACTTGAGCAGGGTAAGCATTGTTTGGTCCGGCTTCCCTTTTAAGAAACTTCACCCTACGCCACTGCTACAGGTATCTGTTACTATGTGGTGAGTCACAACAGTGGATAAGATAAGGAATGAGTATGTTAGATGCCCAAAGGGCAATGGAGAGGACTATGTTCGGAGTTTCCCTGCGTAATCATATCAGAAATGATGAGATTCGCGTGAGAACCGAGGTAACCGAATAATTGTCAAACTTAAGTGGCAGTGGGCGGGGCACATTGCTCGCAGAACGGATGGCCGATGGGGCCGGAAGGTGAAGGTTGAAGGTCGCGAGAATCCGCTGGATGCGAGAAGCACAGGACCGGTCGATATGGCGATGCTTGGGAGAGCCCTATGTTCAACAGTGGATGTCTTTCGACTGAATGAATGTACGTCAGAGGTATTTTGAAAATTGCGCAGAAGAGTGTTAAATATGAATGTGGATGGATATACAAGTAGAGTGAGGCCAAAGAAAAGATGGATGAATTGTGTGAAGGATGATATGAGTAAGAAATGAGTGAGTACTGAGATGACGGATGATAGAGGAGAATGGAAGAGGAATACATGTACCTACCCCACCTAGAGTAGGATAGGGGCAGGGAGATGATGAACTGTTACTATGTATGTGAGAACTGGCTGCTAATGACAGCGTTATCACAGTAGATATAAAGCAGTCCCTCAACTACCTAGAATCCCCTGAATTGACACACTCACACAGCGTGTCTGTACTGAGTACACTGTGTACTGAGTATAATATACTCTTTGTAATGTACTCTATGACAGCCGTGACTGACTGCATTGTGAAGCTCACTTAGAGCTCTTGTTGCATTGCCTGTCTGTGTGTGCGTCAATTCAAGGGATAATAGGTAGTCGAGGTACTACTTTAGCTTATAATATTTATCATCTACTGTGGCACGGTGGTGGTCGGGCCCGGCGATGCGGCCAAAATAATAATAATATTATATTCATTGTCTTACAGATACTTTCACGTCAGAAGACTGGGTTATATGTTGGGCGAACATCAACAAGGAACGAATAGTACTAACACATCATCGCAAAATAAGGATGGTATGTTTCAATAAGTTTTTTATTCAATCTGCCAGTCAACTGAGTCCTCCCAGAAGGTCTCCAGTCAAACGTTCAGACTTCTGCGTTCTAAATTAAGCATAGGTATATCTAAAATTTAATGTTCGTATTTTTAGGTAAGCAGTCAAATCAAGCGGACAATCCAACGATACCGGGCGTGTTCAACTGTCGGTTCTCAAATCCAGTCAGTAATAGGTAAATATAATCGGTATTATTATTAGAATCAGTTTAACCATAGTTTATAATGAACTAGCTGTACCCGGCATGCGTTGCAATGCACTTTTTCCTACTTACCTATTACCTACCTTTAGAAACAATCAAAATTGTAACAAAAAGTTAAAACCATTTTCATGCATGCGGTAAACAAATGAAGAATATAGACATACAGAGATAATTTCGTTTTTTTTAAAATATCAAATATTTTTGTTGACAATTACGAACACAAAAAAAAAATTGCGAAATCTGTCCAGCCGCTCACGCGTGATGACCAAGGGAAATAGGAATTAATTTTTATATACATAGATTTTGGCATCATGGTCGTAGTCGTAACTTTTGGAATAGATCTCCCCTTCACTAGGAATGTCACCAGGTGTTTTTGAAACTTGCAGAATAAAATGATAATTTGGTAGCTTTGATGCGGTGACAGCTTATATTTTCATATTGCCTGTATTTTTTCACTTGTCAGTGCTGCGAATGGTCGTAAGAAGAAGAAGCCGACGTCATTCGTGCCTCCCCCAGCCGCACCAGCCGCCGCCTTCTGGAGGAGGCCACTGCCCGCCGCACACAACCATCACGTAACTATTATCTTACTTTGTGGCATGTTCACTAAGAGAATTGTTAAAAAAAACCTACAGTCTCCTTGAGTCCATTGATAGATCTATCGTCAATCGATCGAGTCCTATGAATTCATATTACAAGAATATAGTTTAAGGCCCGGAGCAAACGACGTACTTTTTGTCCAGCGGACTGCCGCGGACAGGTATTGACGTGGTTGGTAGTCTTTGCCGATCGTGAAAAACACGGACTCAACCTCAACGCACACGACGGTAATTTTGTCTGTGGTTGTCGTTAGAACTCTAGTGTCTGCGATGGCAACAACTATCAACTACTTTCATTCTTGTTCGTGGTAGTCCGCCGGACAAAAAGTCCGTCGTCTGCTCAGGGCCTAAAAGGTTAACTTTGTCTGCAATTATATTCTCTTACTTTTAAGTTTTATAAAAAGTAATATCAAGCCGCTCTCGTTGGTATAGTGGTCGCAAGCGCGACTGCTGAGTGTGAGGTCCTCGGTTCGATCCCCAGGTCGGGCAAAATGTTAATGGGTTTTTTCGTGTGAAATTTCTTAGTAGCAGCCTAGTTTCGATTTGTGCCCGGTTGATGGCAATAGGCTCGCTCCCTATTACATGAGACTTAAACATAACGACGAATTGAGGGTGTATTATACACCGAGACGTGATGTTATGGTTATGTTAAATTCATTTGGATCAGTAAAAAAGAAAATTCAGTCTTATAGATGGCTGAACTCAGTTTTAACTTTAATATGAATACGGCGTTACTTCCAGGGCGGCTCATCAGAAAACGAAGGCTCAAGCGTCGGCTCCAGAGTTAACATTCAACAGAAACTACAAGAAAAAAAACAGAAACAGCTCGCAGAACTACGCGTCATAGAGGAAGAGATCAAACAGGGCAAGCTGGCCAAGACCACGCCTGTCGCCGCAGAGGAAATATACAGCAGTCTGCAGAGACAACCCATACCACGAGCGAAGACACATGCAGAACCACCAGCATGGCCCAGCATAGAAATGACACACTCCTACCAAAACTACCCCATCTGCAACATATACCCAACATACACAGAAATCAAACCAGACTTCAACATTAACATCAATTTCCAAACCAACGAAAACCCCCCCTCAGATATCAACGATCCACTCAAAATGCGAAGATTGCCGAACAGATACGATAACACACGAACGTTTTACGAAAACCCAGCGAACATGAGGAACGATGTTACCCGAACGCCTTTGCGATCACCAAACTATTTAGCGATGAACGAAACTAGAAATTACGATGCAAATGGATGTGGTAGCACTAGGAATGTACTGAATAATAGTCCTAGGAACTACATGCCAGATGTAAGCAATAATTACGAAACTGGTGGCTTAGATAAGCCAAGAATAGCTCAAAATTCTATATACTCAGAAGACCACAGACAGATGGGGGAGTATTCAGGTTACTGCGAAGGTAACCAGTACCCAAAGTATGAAAGTAAAGACGAATACGTGTCGGCGCTACACAACGCGTTGAATGTTCAAAGCATAGAAAATATTAGGAATAACTACAATGAGGTTGGTTGCGGGTACAACCAGAATTGTGAGAGGTTTCAGTACCCTGGCTTAGCGGGGAAGAAGATGGAGCAGATGAGGAAGATGCAGCGGTGCCGGACGCCTGAGATACTGCTCGCCCCGCATTATTTAGAGGGGTGTAATAGACAAGTTTGTTGTCATTGGGGAGCGCCTTACGCGTAAGTTTATTTTCGTTACTGAGACACTTTAAATTTTTTTAATGAATAATTTACCGCTTCGTGGCCGTATTAAGCATAGTATGCAGCCTAGGGGCCCGTAAAACTTTTTTTTTTATTTAATAAACATTGCCCCACACTAGGATTTCTCCTGTATCGTGGGTGCGTTTACAGACACAAATCTCACATACATAAACGCAAAGACCCGTAACAACTATCTGTAGGTCATACAGATAGTTGTCAGCGCAGAAGCCAATCGCTTAGCCACTGCACCAAACGTGTCGTCATAATGGGACAGCACCACAAAAAAAAACTGATTTTTGCATAATGCACGAGTTTTGTGGCCCAACTTAGGAGAGTCAATGTCCTGCATTCAACTGTGATAGAAAATTTGGCTTTGAATTAGAAAATTGCTCAAAAGCATATATGGTCCGCTTCACAAGTAAGCCTAGAAGTATACAGACCCTTCATTCAGAACCTTTTCGTACGACACTGTACAGCTTCTGAGCTATTTTCAGACCCTAATAGTGTTTAACATGGGCCTCCGTTAACGCTACAATATGAAGTCGTCAGGGAATAATACCATAATCACCACGACAAACAGTTTGGTAACGGCAGTATGTTAGGATCCGCCAGAAAGACAATGCTGCCGATTTCCACGACGTAACACATCATAGGAGTGGCCTTTTTTGCACAAAACTAATAAGCTTTCCACTAGATAAAACTGTTATTTTTAAAAACACCTTTGTCTAGAAACAGGAAGAAAGAAGAGGGAGCAGGAAGCAGTGGTGAGGAGTCCAGCCCCGACGGACCGGCGCGGGAGACGCCACGACCGCCTAGCGATATTGATAGCCAGGTGACTACCGTATATTTTTTGCTAGATCTTTTCCTTTTTGAAAAAAGTCGCCCCTTGTGTATGGATTTCGCCTGTATCGTGGGTGTGTTCGGAGAAAAAAATCTCGTATGCAGAATTACCCGGATCCGGAAGTACTATCGCTATACAAATTTATTTTGTTCCGTGCTATATGTAGACGATGTCAACTCATTCGTGTAATTTCTTAAAAGCACATGATCATCAGCCTCATCTCACACCTTTACAAGATATTCATAAAAATTCTTGAAAATCGCATGTCTGGCCAATTAGATCAACATCAACCTCCCGAACAAGCTGGGTTCCGCCGTGGCCTATCCACTACCGACCATTTACAGTCCCTTAATCAGATTATAGAAAAACATCTAGAATTTAACCTACCCTTATACCTTGCATTTGTCGACTACTCTAAAGCATTTGACAGTTTATCGCACAACGCCATATTTCAATCTCTTCAAAACCAAGACATCGAACCTACATACATTAATTTACTACAAAAAGTTTACCAAAATAGCACAGCATCCATAAAAATAAACACCTCAGGTCCATCATTCCCTATCCAAAAAGGGGTTAAACAGGGCGACCCTCTTTCTCCAAAGCTCTTCACAGCCACGCTTGAAGAAGTCTTTAAAAAACTAAATAGCAATTGGAGGGACAAGGGCATCATCGTGGGCGATAGAAGATTAACAAATCTCCGCTTCGCCGACGATATTGTTCTTTTCTCCTCTACGGCAGCCGAGTTAGGCCTAATGCTCGACCAACTGAGCAGTGCCAGCCTCGAGGTCGGACTCGCGATGAATATGGCGAAGACCAAGGTGATGACCAACAGCACCAAGCGTAACATAGGTATTGGGGGTGTGAGGATTGAATATGTCCATGAGTACATATACCTCGGCCAAATAGTCTCCTTCCAGGCAAGACACGATAAAGAAGTTGCTCGACGCACCGAGAACGCCTGGAAGAGCTATTGGTCGATGAAGAAAATAATGAAAGGAACTCTCCCTCTCTCACTGAAGAGAAAACTCATGGACATGTGCATTCTTCCTACCCTCACCTATGGAGCGCAGACATGGTCACTAACCAATCGTCAAAAGTCCGCACTCGGGGTCTGTCAGCGAGCAATGGAGCGCAGTATCCTTGGAGTTAAACTTACTGATCGTATAAGGAACTCGATACTGCGTTATAAAACTCAAATTGCCGATGTAGGTCACACGGCTGCCAAGCTAAAATGGAACTGGGCTGGTCACATCTGTCGCATGCCGGAGAAGCTATGGGCTAGAGTAACCACACAATGGGTCCCAAACAGCAGCAAACGACAACGCGGCAGGCCCAGAATGAGATGGCGGGACGAACTCGATTCTTTCCACAAGGATTGGCGCATAACAGCACTGGATAGGGATAAATGGAAGGAGGGAAGGGAGGCCTTTGCCCTGCAGTGGGACAGAAATGGCTGATAATAACATGATCTACTACTGGAATAGATTAAAAGGGATTTTGCACGATTAAACTTTTTTTTCTTTCCTTTTGTTATTGTTCGAATTGAAAGCACCTGATAATCATTTATGGTCTAAATAAAGAAACGAGCGAAAAAGATATTGCAAAAAAATATTGATACAACATTTTTCTATGCCAAGCATTGCTTAAATAGAATCCCATCGAGACAGCCAGCGGGCACGACTAGCGTAGTATCGGTTCGCGAAGTCAGTTAATTCAGGGCCGTAAAATGCCTCGCATTAAGAACACCATGTTTCTTTTTTTAATTATTTTATGTTGAATCCAAATCCCATACAAGGTCAATCTGTATCACCAATAAACCACGAGGTTTGAAGGAATTACATGAATTTGCTTACACCCTGTATATGTGGTCAATGCTGCTATTATACAGAACTTGCTTGAAGCACAGTGCACCTCGACATTATATTAATACTTCTTGGTGGTTCACAGATATCCCTACCTCGTTCGTACACGCTGCCGCGCGAGTTCCGCTACTGGCGACGGAGGCCGCGGCTACGGGACGCACATGTACCCAGCAATAATAGCAGTGATGGTATGTAACTATAGCTCTATAGTTTTCCTCCCCTTGATAACCTACATCTATTAAGTTAAATTTCCATAATTCCATATCTGTAAGCTTCTGTTGAATTAAGCAGCGATAGAAACCAGACCACAAGTTGGTTCGGCTAATTACCTGACGAGAATCAAACGAAGTAAATCGCGAATCGCAAACTACGAACACTCCGAGTCGTCGGACGGGCATATGCGGCTTTCGGTTCGACGAGAATATTTCGGACCGAGTTCGGAATGACGTGACCCGGATCGTCTGTCCATCGCGACCGATCTCAGTGGTTCGCAACACAAAACAAAAACTCGTGCACCGGCGCTGGCATCACGGATGTAGTGGACAAGTGCAGACCTGTTTTGTAATGCCGGCGTTTCGGTCCGTCACGATCTCGGCCTAGTTCTAGTGGTAGCGCCGAACTACTCACAATCTCTGCGGCCGAGATGACGGCGCTCGGATGACGGAAGTGCGGTGGACAACCCCAATAGTAATGTATGTATCGCTACTTCGGCACCGTCATCTCGTTCTCGGTGACGGCGGAGGTGGACAAACGTCCTGATGGCGGTTTCAAACCGGATAGTCAAGTCGGTAAACTCGGTTTAGAATATGAACGGTTTTGCCCATCTCTAATGCTGACTATGACAAAATTGCGTGGTAAATATCGCAAGTTTCGTCGCTTCACTGCCAAGCAGTTCCACTGCCAATATTCAAACTTACAAATCAAATTCCTTTCCTTCTCGCAGGTGACGTAGACAGCGCTGATGATAACGACAGCGACCACCGGTCCAACTGTTCCGCAGCGTCTCAACTCCAAAGCCCCACATACGAGTCGTATTACCGGCACCCCGACATGGTGCCGCGAGACGACGTGTACGCATGCGCAGACCGCCGCCCGAGGAGACTGCACGCCTTCCGGAAACAACCCGCGAAGCCGGAGACCAAACTATAGTGAACGGGCATCATATCATTTCCCCTGGTACGTAGGGATCGGCTTCCAATTTCTTAAAATGTAATTGCATATTGCTCACAGACTGTTTACTGACCTTCGCAACTAGAGTAGTTGCGAGTTTTCTACTGTCTATTGCAGTACTGATTGATAATTATTGTTGTAGACAGTACGCTGGGCTAATGAGTTGGTCACCGCCGTAGCCAGTCCTATCCAGCTTGGAGTGTTTGCAAGTTGGATTGTGATCTAAATATGCCATCAGAGCCTCACCACGAGTGTGGTTGACGTATTTTCGATGAGGCAGCATCAATTGGGTAATAGTCACATACCCCCTTATTATAAAAGATGGTTTAAACCAAGACTAAGGGCGCTTTCAAATTGGACGGTTGCCGTCGAGTTGCAGCCGTGACGCAGCGGTGTGACTGTCGAGCTGCAAACGTGCGGTTATGTTTTTACAAACAGTTGAGGCGACGAGAGAGCAGTGTGACGCCCGACCTGCTGCCGTGCGTGCGCGGTACGGACGACGCACTACTCTCAGGCCGCGTCAACTGTATGAAAAATCACAACCGCCCGTTTGCAGCTCGACAGCCGCACCGCTGCGGCACGGCTACAGTCCGACAACAACCGTCTAATTTGAAAGCGCCCTAAGGTAAACCCAGGTTTAAAATATACCCATCACTTTCTTATATCAAAAAGAGACGGGGTTATTTTAAAACCTAGGTTTTTCTTAGACCATCTTTTGTAATAAGGGGGTATATGTTTTTGATACTTGATGTACTCAGCAGATAAATAACATTGTAGGTAATGTTAACGTTCCGAACTTATGAAAATGAACTGAAGAAAATTTCATATTTATGATTATTTACGGTTTACTCACGTGCATTTTTCGGGATTGATCGACTAGTTTCAGACCCAAACGGAGCCCTTATTCGGAGTTCGACCGCGACCTCGTCGCGTGATCAGCTCATGAATAAGGGCTCTGTTTGGGTCCGAAACTAGTCGGGCAATCCCGAAAAATGCACGTGAGTAAACCGTAAATAATCATGAAAATGAATGTGTCTCACGAAAGTTATAATACAAAAAATTAAGAGAATTTATCACGATATTGTAATGTGCCTTATAAATTATAACATTGAGTGGTAAATAGATACATAGTTTACTAACAAGAATATTAATATTTTGTATACATATTCCAATTAGTCAAATATTTGTACATACTAACTTTTTTAATAATCCGTCCGTTATTGGATCTCGACGTTAGCTCATTAGGTTAATAATTCTCATTCTAATTGTAAACAATGTATGTTAAGTTTAATTTAAATGTAACATACCTTTGTATTATTGTATGATAGTGTATATTAAACTAATAGACTGGAAGGGAAGGTGGAAATAAAACAATACATTTCAAACTTTTATTTACTTTATTATCTATTATCCAATTGTAAAAGGGGGAACCAGTCACTCGCTATCACTCCATGTCACTACGTCGCTACAGATCTCAGCCATTTACACATTTATAAAGAAACATCAACCGAAATAAGGTTAAAAATTCACAAATACACATTTAATGTTGATTAAAACTATCTTAGAACTAAAAGGCTCGGGCGCGCGGGGAGACGGCTATCAACTGAAGTAAACTGAACATAGGACATTGCTACAACCCTAACCAATAAAATGCTGATTAAAGTCTAGGGTTGCCATCACCAATGCGATTCACGAATAGAGATTATCGAATATAGACAAAAAACAGGTCACCTCTATGAGTGAACGCATTGCGCCGCGTCACCGCTCGGCCGAACCCATACCTACGTTAGCTCACCCACGGACTTAGCGACATCGGCCACAAGTTACATTAAAAACAAATATCAAATGCTATAGAAGCACCTAAAATTATAAGAAGCGGTTGATCCTTCGACAAAAAAAATAAACTTATACACTATTTCCATGTAACGTGAGAATTGCCTGTGTATGTAAAAGCTAAGCTCGGATTGACGACAAAAACATTGATATGATTTCAAGAACTTCAATGATAAAAATAGTTGTTACGCGTTAGTTTATTGCACTATGGGGATCATACCGGGTTGGGAGTGTCGGGACCACAACAGCAGTGCGTGTATCGTGATTAAATTGCCAAAGAACTGCACCTCGCCGCGTACATGAACACATATGTACTGAACGTTACGCTAACTTATCGGAACAAACTAATGTACAACGCGGGACGTGCGTGTGTACACACACCGACTGAGACACCAGACACCACGCTTGTACATACGAGTTATTTAAGCACGTCGTTACTTTAATTAAAATATGAGAATCTTATGTCCAAATATTAAAATGCTACTCGATTTTAATAGCCGTAAACTTCGTGCTATCTCTTTCACTTCGGTTTAAAGTGACAGTGATAGCACGAGAATTAACGCCACCTTTAAATTGAGGAGCGTTTAAGTATTTGGCCAATAGTAACGAAGCGACTATTATAACTCTGTGCAATATATATTATGTCAAACATTTCACACGCAGCATCCCCAAAAATTGCAAGTCCTGTGTATTATTTACACTTCTTAAAGTACACTTAACCGACCCTAAATCGAATAGTTTTATTTTGCGATAGTGCCGAACTGCGAGAAAACTTTTACAAACTACGTCCGCGTTAAAAAAATAAACTTACTTCATCGAAACACCTCGTAAAACAAATAGTTAACGATTTAAAAAAATTAGGAAACATAATATAAGGTAGTTTATACATACCTGTCATTTTTGCGTACCTAATTTATTTGCGACTGTGTACCAATACATTATTATAACTCAAGTTAATAAATGCCAAAGGCGACGTCTTCCCCGATCCCAATAAAAAAATAATTTTGGATTTTACAACACTAGTACTTAAAATCCTTATTATAATAAGCGGATTATTACATGTGATATCACTATAGTGAATTAATTTTGGATTTTGAAAAGTAAATCTATCAATGAATACAACATGCCAATGTTCCTGAACTTTGTACATATCATTGTATATAAAAGGGATTAACGTGACTTTTCAGCGTAACTGAACACGGCTCGAGCGTTAGTAATACACTTACATAAATGTACTTTTAAACCTAGAACTTTAAAAAAACCTGTGCTTATATACCTCGCCGTTCGGTTTATATTCGAACCCTACATAAAGCTGTTGTCCAACTGTCAGCGGTATCGATTCAAAGCAAATAATAACACAAGTCACGATATAAAGACAAACCCAAATACAAACTTATTGATTTGAACGCTAACGGTCGTGCTGCAGCTTTATGTTTCAATCCAAAATCGTTCGCTTATGTAACTGATTATAAAAAAAAATATGCGTTTTATTATCAAGCTATAACTTATAATGTAGAGTAATTCTAGAGAATAATGGAAATACATCAGTTACAGCTAACACCGAGCCGCATTCTTCATAACATAATCAACAAACGTGATCGTATTACTAATACAGGCACAGTTAAAATAAAACGACCTTACAAATCCTAGAGCTGTTTTACTTGGGTTATCCTTACTCTAATGGGAATTATTCCTACAACATAAAATTACATAGGCCCACACAGCTTCGCCGGCGAAACGAACAAATGTATCTACTTGGAGTAACAAAACGGTGTTATCTGCGGGGTGCGGTGTATGGCCGGGCGACGCCGGGGGCATTAGTCTAAGTATTTTTAAGTGGTGCTTACTCGACTATGTATGTGTTTGCGGCCGAATAGTCACCTGCTCACGATGATATGAGCTGCAAGGAAATAATTTATGTTAACATCACGTGTAACATACTAAGAGTAATGTGAAATCCTGAAAAGCGTGAATGACAAGTGATTGTATACCTGCAGTTCTGAACACAAAAGAATAAGGCTAGGCACACATGGAAACTAAATCAATCGGTCAGTCGTAATCGACCGATTGTACAAAATTGTGTCGTCCGTTTTCTAAAAGACCATAAGTGAGTACTTAAACCTGATATTGAACTATGAGCAAAAACGTGTAAAATCGTAGTCTCTAGAAATTATGAAGACATACAGATGTTTTTGTTATACCAAATTATTGGGCTACGTTTAAGCCCCTTATAACAAAAGATGGTCTAAGAACCTAGGTTTCAAAATAGCCCCGTCTCTTTTTGTTATATGACATGAGAAAGTGACGGGTATATTTTAAATCTGGGTTTACCTTAGTCTTGATTTAAAGCATCATTTGTAACAAGGGGGGGGGGGGATATTGTTTTTACACATTTTTGGTCATAACTCAAAATTAGGTTTATTATTCACTCGGTCTTTTAGAAATCGGAGGGCAGAATTGATCACGCTTTGTTTGTGTACATCAAACTGTGTTCTATCAAATAAGTTTCTAGATCCACAAATCGACATGGCTTCCACGTGCGCCAGGCCGAAACTAAAGCTTCGAACCGTTGCCTTGCAGTTAAGTATAACCCTCAGACGACACTTACCAAGTCGCAGAGTAAGGCAATAAGGAAACATAATTTCAGAAATGAAAAGCAAATATTTTGATGGAATGCGACAATAATAGCAAAATAAAAATCAGCCAGCAGTGAATAAATATTTCAAATGAATGTAACATGTTTTACAATAGGTCGGAAAAAACAGACAAGTTCCTATATATGTTTTTAAACTTTCGCGAATTGTACACATTATAAAAGTATAGATCGGATCTACTCGCGTTAAAACTTTAAGAGGCACGAAATACCTTTTATGCCGACGTTTCGGCCGAATTGCACCGACCGTGGTCACGGGTAGACTCCTCATAAGTTTTTTTAAGCGAGTAGATCCGATCTATACTTTTATAAAGTTCATGTATTTATTTTATAAGTGGAACTTCTATTGAAAGAAAAAACTTGGCAATCCTGGAGAATTAATTGTACCATATTATGCGAAAGACTTTAAGGACCTAAACTTTTTTTTTTAATTATTTCTATTGGTCGCGTTTAGCCCTAGTCGCAATTGATGGTAGGTGCAGACAGGGTCTAAGACCACACGAATCCAAATAACAAAGATATTGTGAAATTCCCCTATTCTTCACATACACACGGCGAATTGGTGGTAGCTAGCCAGGCGGACCGTATAGATCCTACCATCAAGCGTGCTGGGTTTTGTTGAATCTTACAACACGCGTCTATTTCCAACGTGCGGTGAGAAAGTTTTATATTCTAGCACATCCCTACACAAGCGAAAATTCTAGACCTATCAGCAAAACAAAAACGTTGCTTCAAATTGTATTATTTGTTGGCATGTTACATACATTCAAAATAAAAATACAATCATGCAAAAATAAAATAAGCAAAACATCTACCTTGTAAAGTAAAGCGGGTGTTTATCCGTTCCACTTCATTTCATATTATTTTTATTATTCATAATATATTATTATTGTAATAATATATAGCTATGTCCTTTTATAATCTATAGGTATACTATGTAGACATCTACACTCCTCTCTTAACTCCTATCATCTTAAATACACTGCAACAAACAAAAATAATAAAAATAAATTAAAAATAATTGCAAATTAAGTACCTAATACAGGGTGTCTCAAGATTAATTCGCGGGCACACTGGGCGGGAGGCATTAAAAGCAGTCAAATTATTTATTGCAGCGCATGATAGCGAATATATGCGTCTGCTGAAAAATGTGTACGACGAGGAGGAACACACAAACACACAGTACAGTAATGATGTATTTTTTCATAAAATCCTCCTCAAAATGTTCACTTTGTTTTAAGAGTCTTAAAAGTACCATGTGCACAACTGGTACATTATTTATTTATTTTTTAAGTTTTAAAATCTGGAATGATACACCCTGTATTATAAAAGTAAATAAATATATTTAATTAATCAGTCAAGTATAATAGCAAAATTTCTATACACAACAGTTCTAAATTACCACTAAACATATAAAACAAAAACTAAAATTCCTGCAAATCAAGAAAAAAAATAGGCCAAATACAACCAGCAAAATAAAAGTTGAAATGATAAATAAATCAATGCATAAAATCGCTAAAACTATTTTTAGTTCCGGTGTTTTTCACACAATACGTTAAATGATGGGGAACAACATTGACCTGAATATTTTCGAAAGATCATCTCGAATTCTTGTTAAGTAGTGAGTTTCCAAAAATGTTCGTGCTCTTTCTAAAGCTGTGTTTACACTTGTGTACGTGTAGCACACACGCACCAACCACTTCGATGTGCACAGCCTACGAGCAAGTGTGGGCGTGGTCGCGGTTTGCGAACAGTGAGCGAGCAATGACACGTTTCCCAACTGTTCGCGAGAAAGTGCAAACGCGTTTGCGAGGAGTTTGCAGATAAAACATGCATACTCCTTGGAAATATGACAAACAGTTTTTGCAGTGGGCACGCGAACTGTTCGTGAACAGTTGGTGTTATGTTTGCACGTGCCTTAAAGACAGATTTAGACGACAATATTTAGCCTTAATGGAACGTGATGCGTCCGCCGTGATTCGCTGCGAATTCAATACACGCTACGAGCACGTGCGAAGCCAAAAGGCACAACATATCTACAGTGCTGTCATTTACACAAAATGTGTGAGAAGTGCAGTACTGGAAGTATAATTGTTAAGGTGTTTCTGGTAAGACAAAATTCTAGCAAATTTTATATAGTGCCGTCTGGCTGTGGAAGATGTTCTGCATTGTATTTAAATAGGGTAACCAACAGGGCCCGAGGACGCTACATATTTGTCGAAGAAAATTATGAAGTTTATTAACACAAGAAGATGCTCCGTTCAGCAAATACTGACCATATTATTGCTGCAATAAAGAGGCAACAGAAATTGCGACCTAGTAAAGGTCGCGGGTAGCTGTTGGATGCAAGAAGCCAAGAACGGCTCATTGTTAAAAAAAACTATGGAGGACGCCTTTGTCAAGTAGTGGACGTCTTCCGGCTGATATAATTATGTTGATGATGATGATGTTGGTGATGAAAGAGTGTACATTAGCAGATGGTACTGACCGACTTGACTGTGGCCTTGATGAAGTCCTTCTTGTGCGCGAGGTCGAAGTCGGGGTAGTGGCTGTACACCTGCTTGCACACCGTCTTCATCGTGATCTGCTCCAGGTTCGCGCCCTCCAGGATCTGCTTCACGTACTTCTTGATCTCGTCGTCCTACACAAACCAATGTGGTTAGGGTGAGAATAGTGTGAGTTCTGCTAAAAGCACTTTTTTGGTCGCCAACCCGTTTGGAAAGCGTGGAGACTTCACTATCGCTTAAGGCTGATTTACACGACGCCAGTTTCTTGACGCAAGAATCGTTCTGTTTTTGTCTTTCTCAGTGAAAAAACAGAAAAAGCATGAGAGTTGCTTCAAGAAATTGGCGCCGTGTAAATCAGCCTTTACTGACGAAATTCTAACGACAGTCAGGTGGTAGAAAATAGCCTGCATGGTTACTAGATGAGAATATGGACACCGACATGCTTTAACATATCAATAAAAGCTCTTTATTGCATTAATTGTTTTACTCTCTCTCGTGCGTCTATAGTGTGTAAGAACGCATCACTGTTGTAACTATTAATACAAATAAATTGTTAACACATTAATCCGCCTTGCTCTTCATTCTATGTTTACTTCTAGGCCAGTGACAAGTAGTACCGTTATTTTAATGTGAGATCCATAATCCCTATAATGACCCCAAAATAGTGAATAACTCATTTCCTTTTAGGAAGAGATGTCTGTAATGCAATTTTCATAAGTTTCTACTTGGCGAACCTAGCCACAGAAGGCGGAGACCTTACCTTAGTATTAAAAAAAAGTCTTGTAGGTACACAAAAGCGCTTACACTCTGCTACTACTTCTAGAGTCAAGAATTGTTTTGTTGTAGAACTACTGTTCTCTGTGTTCCGTGTTTCCGCTAAGGTGAAAACCCTTGGTGTTTATTTTCACGCTTTATTACACCTATTTCGTAGCTATAGGTAATAGATGCAATACTAACAGTAGGCGGCCGCTTGGCCTTCTTGTCGGCGGGTGTGTCGGACTCTTCGCCGCTGTCCTCCTCCTCGTCGCTGGCCTCGTCCTCGTCCTCCTCCTCGCTGCCCTCGCCGGACTCCTCTTCTGATGACGCCTTCTTGCCTTTCTTGGCTGGTCGCCCCGCGGCTTTACCGGCGGGTGCCTTCTTCTTAGCTGTACACATAACGTAAGGATAAAAACATAGAATCAGAGTCAGAGAGAAGAGCATGGTTCCTGAAACGTCAATCTCACCTGCCCCGTAATTCAGAACGATTCAATTAGTCAGTTGTCGAACTATTTGGTAAGCTATCTCTTTTTCTCTCGTTACGAGAATCGTAGACTGAAAGATATGACAAACCGAATCGGTCAACAACTTGTTATCAAGTAGATTCTGAATCGGGGGCAGGGGGCAGAACATAGTACACCTTGCTTGACAAAGAAGCTTTGACCACCAATAATCATCCTATAAGTAAGCAGAAGTAAAGAAGCAGTTACCTAACCAGTGCAAGAGAACGGGCTTTGCAGTTACCACTTTGCTTTTAGAAGCTGTTGTGCCACGACTGTGTCCGCGCCAATAACTTGACTACTACTTTTGGATCCTAGCATAGCTATAAACCATTATCTCGACAAAAAATAGAATGTGTAAATATGACCTCAATCGGTCAAGTCGTTTAGAAGTTACATGGACACTAACATTACACACCAACGATTATACATATACAGGGTGACTGGTAATTAGTGTCAAACACTTAAACACATGATTGTACTCATGATAACAAACAACTATCACAAAGAAACATTTTTTTTAAATCAAAACAAGTTTATTTCCAAATAAAAAAAATCGGCCCCTCGGTACCTATATGTATTTGTACCAGTCACCCAATATAAAGATATTTTTAAAGGTATTGCAGGCTAACTTACCGGGTGGCGTAGGTGCTTTTCGCTT
Source organism: Amphipyra tragopoginis (assembly GCA_905220435.1). NCBI lineage: Eukaryota > Metazoa > Arthropoda > Insecta > Lepidoptera > Noctuidae > Amphipyra > Amphipyra tragopoginis. The sequence goes on from HG992011.1 coordinate 14,259,689, forward strand.
GACGGGCGTGGCCTTAGCGTTGGCGTTCTTGACCACGGCGCCCTTGCGACCCTTGGCGACCGGCGCCGCCGCCGGCCGACCGCGCTTGGACTTGGGCTCATGCTGTTAAACAATAAATGTTACTTCGTCTTGTCAACAGAAAAACTAGTATGAAAAGTATACACCTTATACATCGCGTAACAGAAATACCTAAAAACATCAGGCACCCCAATTAGAATATTTAAAGTTTACACACTTTGCGTATCTTGCGCAAAAATGCGCGCGCACGAAACTTCTACGCCCTACTACGCTCGGCGTAACGCGTATAATAAGCGATACATACGCGTAACGCGACAAAACATTAGCCGCACAAGATACAAGTGTCTACAGCCTTAAAGGCCTATCCGCACACAACAGTGCCGGCACAGTGCCGACACGTGCCGAAATGTCGAAAGTCGGCGCAGCACTGACATCACTGAACGTCACTGTCACTGACGAGTACGGATAGCGTCATGCAAAATGTATGGTACAATATCACATTTCACTGACACTGATCGATACGTTGCTGATCGACACGTGTCGGCACTGTTGTGTGTGGATAGGCCTTTAATGTCTAATTTTCTTTATCTCAATTGACTGACTGATATATGAAAATATTTTTTTTAATTGTACAATAAAAAATACTGAAATGGAAGAAATTGAAAGAGCACGTAGAAAGTGTGGTTAACAACTTACGTCAGACTCCTCTCCCTCGCTTGCAGACTCGTTCTCGCTCTCACTCTCTGACTTTTCACTTTCCTCTTCGCTGTCGGACTTTGCTCGTCGACCGCGACTTGGTTTACTTGGCTGAACAAAACATACATAATAATTAACTTCAAAAATATTGAAATTAATGTTCATTGGTATCTTAGTTTTTTTCCAAGACTGTAGCGGGATTCGGCGAATGTTTGCGTTGTTGCGACATGTCTGACAGAACAATTCATCAAATCGCGTATCGCTGCTGGGGCCACAACACGCCACGAGTGGTATGTGGTGTAAACGCGACTGGTGTGACAGTGTGGTCTGGATAACTTGATGCAGTATAAATGTTTTTGGAAGCACGACTGCCATCTTGCACGGACGCAAACACAACTAGTGAGAATACTGGTATCCTATACTGTATCCTATCCTATACTGGTCTAGTGCATAACTGAGCGTGCCGCTCCCATACCCCAGGCACTGACTCAGTTACATAATTCGGTGACATAATTATGACGACGTGTCCGAACTGTCTCGCTATACACGTGATAAATAAATTTAAGATATCTCTTACGATATTTACGTGTGTATACTTCAGTTAAATGAATTAATATAATTGCGCGTGACAGTGTAAACAAAAAATAAGTTACAATAATTATATTATTTTATTTAATAAGTATTTTCAACGAAATGTCAATTTTAATTAATCAGATTCCTTATCGTCTGTACCCGAACCACTGTATGAACGGCTCGAATCACTTTCATTATCTAGAAGTAGTAAAAATATCGTAAGAGATATCTTCATAATATTTATCACGTGTATCGCGAGATAGTTCGGACACGTCATGTCACGTCATATGTCACCCCTCCCGTGCCGCTCGCATACTCCAGGCACTGACTCAGTTATGCGCTAGACCTAAAGTCGATAAATTGTTCAGAGAATTTGGATTCTAAGTTCCTAGCCTAGTTTAAATAGTCAGAAGTTCAGCTTTGAATTATGTCACTAGCTGTCCATAACTGTATACTTATGATTGTGATTTTAACACATTCGTGTCCACCACATTTTTCACTGAGCTCATACGCCATGTCGCCATACATATTAGTGGACCTTCCAGGAGGGTCCTCGGCATTACGTTTGCGCTAAAAGAGTGGACCCTCAAGGAGGGTTCTTGGCATTAGGCCGTTTGTCCACCGCCGCCGTCACCGAGAACGAGATGACGTTGCTGAAGTAGCGATACATACATTACTATGACTGCGTGTCCACCGCACGTCCGTCACCCGAGCGCCGTCATCTCGGCCACCAAGATTGTGAATAGTTCGGCGCTACCGCTAGAACTCCGCCGAGATCGTGACGGACCGAAATGCCGGCATTACAAAACGCGTTTGCTGTTGTCCACTACATCCGAGATTGACGGCGCCGGTGCACGAATCTTCGTCTTATGTTGGGAAGCACCGAGATCGGTCGCGGTGGACACACGATCGCCGTCACGTCATTCCGAACTCGGTCCGAAATAATCTCGTTTCTCGGTGACGGCGGCGGTGGACAAACGCTCTTAGGTTTAAAATACACTACTCCGTAGTAAAATTGTGTTATCAGGGGGTCTCGTTGTTTGATTATGACGGTGCATTTTCAAAGAAAAACCTATATTTACAATGAGTTCTCCACAAGGGCACCTGGTATCGCGAATGCGACTAGAGAGTGCCCTCTTGGAACACAGCCGGCAGTGAACGTGTTAAGCGTACAAGTAAAGCATGTGTATGTACGTACCCGTCCCTTCTTCCCCTTGGGCTTGCGGCCGCGCTTGGCCGGCTTGCCCGCGGAGCGGCGGCGGCCGGACGACTTGCGCTTGCGGCCCGCGCCCGCCGCGCTCTCGCCCGCCTCGGGGTCGAAGTCACTGTCCGCCTCCTCCGACCCGCTCGGGTTGAACGAACCCTGGGGAACCAGTGAGTTTACATCTCAATACTATACCCTGATGGCATCTCAATTGAGTTTCAACTCGGAAATACAGAACCTTTAATAATTCCGAGTTACATTTTGAAATAGGCGGACGAGATTCCCACGAGATTGGAGAAGTTACCATAAATACAACAACACAACTACAATCAACCACATTTTGTGAGTTCTGTAGACGAACCTTTAAAAAGGAGTATTTAGGTGTATTATTTTAAATTATGTAATGTTATAAGATATATACTTACATCTGAATCTTCTGAGCCATCTTTGGCTGGCTTGGGTCCTTTCACTTTTGGTTCTGGGTCGGTCTCATATTCTTCATCAGAGTAGCCTGTTAAATAGTAATCTTTTTTAAAAGACTACACGTAACTAATGAATCTATATAGTTTTTTACAGTAGTACAAAAAAAAAACATTATTTAGTTTATTTTGACTCAATTATCGTTGCTAGCCTGTAAGATTGAATATGTTGTCAGACATTCAGGCTTCAAATTGCCTGTAACATACGGCTATTTTAAGTATTGATATAAATATTGAGAACGACACCTCGTGTGCAGTTCAGCCTACAAGGCCCGAAGGAATCTCGATGAGTGTAGAATATTTCTCTATCAAAGTACGAGTTCTACAAGAGTGGCTTAACCTCGCATCCTATACATGCTAAGTAGTAAGTAGTACAAAGTAGTGTATACCTCTGTTGTGCACCTTGACGGCGGCGGAGCGACGTGGACGTCCGCCGGGGGTAGAGGGCGGGGCGGCGGGGGGAGCACGAGCCACGCCACGCGCGTGCGGGGAGTTGGGGCCCGGCTGCTGCAGGAACCCGACCAGGCGACCCGACAGCTCCGACACTGAACCTACGTAACGACACCACGTTTATAACGACGATATACTTAGTTATAGAAAAGCTTCCAGTGAGATAGTAGTCATCCTTAGAAGCACCTACTACCACTGTATAAAAAATAAATGAAAATATAATTTTGACGACACGTTTGGTGCAGTGGCTAAGCGATTGGCTTCTGCGCCACGGGTCGTGGGTTCGATTCCCACTAGGGTTTTCGCGTTCCCGGCCTATTTGAGTTCCCGGGAATCGGGAATTATTTCTCTTAATTCCCGGGAATTCCCGGGTACCCGGGAATTTTCATGTTTTTTGTAATTAAATAGTTTTTCTCGTATATTTCAACATTTAACTTGTGTAAGTACCTATGTGTATGTGAATGACTATTAAGGGTTTTACCAAATTCGTGTAATACCTTTTAAAACCACATGATCCACTACTGGTGTAGAATGACCGAGCACGGGATTTAGCTTGATTAAAAAAAAAGTTTTTTTTTCTTGATGTAGCGATATGTGATTGAAACATAATAAGGTACAAATAAAAAAATAAAAATTGCAAAATATTTTTTTTATTAGTTGGAACATTTCGACGCCACTCATCAATGAATGAAAGCACGGTGACACAGCTGGCTAGCACGACTAGCACGAAATTGTTCTTTGCAGTCGATTAACTCGGGCCGCAAAAAGGGCTCGAAAATAGAACTTTTTTTTTTGAAAATAAACTATTTTATATTTAAAATAACCACCTGACCAGTAGGTAGATCACGCTGTTTGAAGGAATTACACGAATTCGTTTACAGCCTGTATATTTTCATTATAAATAAATCTCGAAATAACACAAAAGATAAGCATTGTGAATAGTTTCTACAAATGAAACATTTACAAAAAAAATTCAAGCTTTTAGAATTTGTTTACTAGACAGAGACAACAGTACTGTGTGCTGACATTACGATACATTTACCCCATTCTAAGTTCACACCACGCAGTACAATGTCCGTTTCACGCGAGAGAGACAGAAAATGCTCTAAAATCTTCGGAAGCGTGAAGATCCTTCATTTTTCATCATCATTTCTAATAATTCCCGGGTACCCGGGATTCCCGCCAAATAATTCCCGGGTCCTAAAATCCCCAAATTCCCGGGAATTCCCGGTTCCGGGTACCCGGGGCGAAAACCCTAATTCCCACACGGAACAAAAATTTGTATGGCCTACAGATGGTTGTTTCGGGTCTGGGCGTTTGTTTGTGAGATTTGTGTCTGTAAACGCACCCACGATACAAGAGAAATCTTAGTGTGGGGCAACGTTTTTTTATAAAAAAAAAAAAAAATGGGCCATGTTAAATATTCTAGGAATTTAAGTTTTTGTTACACCTTTTTCAATACAAAGCAGTAGTTAAGATGACACAGAAACTTATCTTTGAAAAAACAACTAAGTTATTGTTATCTTACCTTTCTTGTCAAGGTCGAGCATCTCGCACATAGTACGCAGCTGCTTGGGCTCCATCTTGGTGGTCTCCTCCAGCTTGGCCTTGTACTCTGACGATCCAATGGACCACTCGTACCCCTTGAACTTCTTTATGTTGCGCTTCACGTTGCGGTCCAGACATAGTTGCTGACAAATGAATACATTTATTAATCTGAGATTCTTGTGGTAACATTAGTGTGATTAGTGATTACCCAAGTAATCGCCAACGGAGATATTTATCTTAAAAGCTTCGTTTGGTGTATTTTAATGATTTATAAGTCAGTAAAACATGCTAATAGATATTTCCGCCATAGTACTATTATTTTAGTGTTAGTTACATGTACAGTCAACATCAAATATATCGAGACTAACAGACTGTTCATAATTAGCTAAACAACTAAAGAAATTAAACTTTATCTCTAATGACAGTTGTCGTGTATTGTGTTCATTCTGAAACACCCCTTATTCATTGAGATGTAGTTTAATTTTCTTAGGGCAAATTTTTCAATCGTTAGATAACTTTTATCCAAGGAATAAATGTTTCGTTTTGAATTTTTTTCTATACAACGGCTGTCAAAAGGTCGACATTCGAATTCGTCGAATTGATAAATTAGCACTTAGTTGTTCATATAATTCAGTCTGTAACTAAATATTACAACATGGAAATTACTTTATTCATCCATCTTTTTAACCGACTTCAAAAAGGAGGAGGTTCTCAATTCGGTTGTACTTTTTTTTTTTTTTTTTTATGTTTGTTACCTCATATCTCCGTCATTTATGAACCGATTTGAAAAATTCTTTTTTTTTCGAAAGGGTATACTTCCCGATTGGTCCCATATAAATTTTGTTATGATTAGACCATGAACTTCAGAGATATGGAATGGAACTCCTCATCGGATCAAAGCAAAATTCTCAAATTACTAATATTGCTTTGTTTATATTTGTTGTTGGGAACTGACTACTGGAAAAGAGGAGGGGGTGCGTGTCCCCGCCTCCCCCCTTTGGAATGTTTTCATTATATCGTGTAAGGTATCATTTGAAAGGACTTTTTATGCCCGACTACGTCAAAGCCAAAAAGAAGGGTTATGAAGGAGGGGGTTAAAATTATGACACTAAAACGTATTTAAAATAAAAAATAAACTTTAAAAAAAAGTAAAAACCGACTTCAAAGAAATACTAAAAGGAGTAAAATATTACCATAATATAAAATTAACAGTTTCAGAAGTCGGTGCAACTCTACACTGAAGCAAATAGAAGCCACCGACTTCTGAAACTGTTAATTTTATATTATGGTAATTATTTTACTCCTTTTAGTATTTCTTTGAAGTCGGTTTTTACTTTTTTTTAAAGTTTATTTTTTTTGACATAGGTTTTTAGCAGTGTAAATAAAATACAAAAAAATATTTATTTTAAATGAACCCATCCAAAAGCGATAAGAAAATAGTGGTCATTTGAATCTTTAGCAAACAGAGTACAAACTCACCCCATACAAATACTGATGCAACAGCTTCTGGTCCTGCGTCTTGAACCGGGACAGCGACACCTCCACGTTACTGATGTGGCCCAGCGGGATGCCCTTACCGGCTGGCAGCGGAACGGGCGGCTCCGTTGGCTGAACAAAACATCTCATTCATAAGCAGAGATCGGAATAGGTAGAGTATATTTACCTAAACTTCGAGGAAGGAACTGTGTGTGTGTGTGTTTATCTAGGTATGTAATTTAAATGTCAATTTAATTGTTAGGTCCTGAATTCATTATATTTGCACGCCGCATGTGGCAGAATATGTCGGAATCGATAACCTTGTAAGACCATTGTACGTACCATGTTCTAGCAAATAAAGTATTTGAATTGAATTGAAGTAACATAGAGGGGATAATACCTCCTCTAAAATCCCGGAATATGACGTTGACGTTGATGGAATGACGTTTTAATCCCGGGATTTAAAAATTACGAATTATTTATTGGACTTTATTTATAGAGTTACAAATTATTGATTTGAAAAATCATTTAACAGGTTTTAGGGTTCCGTACTATGTACAATGTATGTAATATGTAAAACAAAGCTCTTTATTTACTACTTTTAGTCTACAACACTGAATAGTCTGCATCTTCTACTTAATAAAAATCTAACACTGACTGACTGACTGACAGTCAACACACAGTTAAACCAGTGGGTATAGAATCATGTCATTTTGCGTAGGAGTTCCTGATAATTATAACGTGGGTGATTATTACTGAGAAAGGATTTAAAAAAACCGGCCAAGTGCGTTTCGGACTCGCGCACGAAGGGTTCCGTACCATTTATAAAAACGGCAAATAAAAACACGTTTGTTGTATGGGAGCCCCCTTAAATATTTATTTTATTGTTTTTTTTTAGTATTTGTTGTTATAGCGGCAACAGAAATACATCATCAGTGAAAATTTCAAATGTCCAACTATCACTGTTCATGAGATTACAGCCTGTAGACATAACATGAATGTTGTGATGTATAGTAACGTAAACATAACGTTAACGTGAGTAAATTTTGAATTGGAAATACTCGTTTCGCACATAATATTTAATGGAATTGAAAACTTTATTCGTATCTATGTATGATACAAATTGTGCTTGTCGTATCAATTCAAACCAAAATGCTACAGTTGTATTTTTAATTTAAAATTCACTCACATTGACGTTACGTTTACGTTACTATACGTCAAAACATTCGTGCTAGGCCTACTGGTGACAGACGGACAGCGGAGTCTTAGTAATAGGGTCTCGTTTTACCCGTTGGGTACGGAACCCTAAAAATCACCCCAATGGGCTGGAATGGCGGATGAAAGTTTGTATTGAAGTTCGTCTTTTTATAAGTTAGTTAAGTGGAAATTGGTGATTAGGCTATTTATAAATAAATTGCCAATTGAAATCCTATTATACACGTCTAGTAGAAAATAAAGTATGAACATACCTCTTTCTTGGGCTTGGGTTTGGGCGCCGCCTCCTCCTCCTCTTCTTCTTCCTCTTCCTCTTCTTCCTCGTCACCCTCCTCGTCGTCGCCCTCGTCCTCGTCTTTAGCTTTCTTTGCAGGCTTCTTTACTCTGTAATGACAAACAAAATTAACACATTCGAACATAACAAGTTAACTTTAACTGAGTCCATTCTCCTTTTATTGAAGTTTGTATTCTCAAGGAATTGAACATTGTCAACTTGTCTATGCCCCACCCTCAGAACTGGTCTACCAAATGACAGATGGCTATGATAAAATATAACTTACTTTTCTTTAGTTGGTTTTTTCTCTTCTTCCTCCTCACCCTCGTCACCTTCTTCTTCCTCCTCCTCCTCTTCCTCCTCGTCTTCATCTTCTTCTTCAGTGTCCTACAGGTTATTAAATATGTTAACATTTCTAGAGAACAATGACGTTGCATGTTTATTAGTTTGATTATTTTCTCATTATTATAATACGGACCTACTTAAGATAAGAAATAATTGTCTCAAAATATAATTTCATCATTAGGGTATTAAAACATTTGTTCAGAATTTTGTGGAGTTACTCGTTATCGGAAATTGAACAATTTTTGTTCCTTTTGTTACTAAATAAATACACGAATTCCGAAAAGTTGTTCAATTTTTGATACCGCACCCCACAAAATTATTAGTGTATTTTTTTTACCTGTATATTCGTTAACAGGCATGTCAGCAGATAAACCGTCGGCGCGTTTATGAAACAGTTCTTATTGGTATAACAGTATGTACGCACGGCTACAGATCAACCTATACATTTCCAGTATAAGCTGATCCGGCATTGTATAGGATTTCCTTACAATGAGAGGTCAGTGTAAACTGGAAATGTATAGCTTGATGTGTAGCCGTGTGTACTTAAAACCGTGACGTAGCATTGCCCCATCGCGGGAAGAGGCCAACTTGTCTTACTAGGCCATGCGATGTTCTTACCTCTTTCTTGGGTTTCTTTTTAGGGGCGGGCTTCTTAGCACCTTTGTCGTTTGCCTTTACATCATCCTTTTCATCTTCATCGTGAGTCTCACCATTCTCTTCCTGAACACAAAACGTTTTATTTAAATAATCTACCCTCAAAGCTGCAAGCAAACAGGATAATATTTATTGGTAAATATTGCAGAGGTGAAGACCTAAATAATGTTTTTCTTGCCTTTTGTGTTATCTAGAAGTATCAGCATTAAAAGATTAAAAAGAGTCTCCACGAAGTACGTGCAGCGCACCCTGGGCATTCAGCCCCGCTCCCAACAGTCCCAACCTTGCCAGGTGGCTATTCTTTTCGCCACAGCATGGGCTATTTTCATATAGCTTGAGACGATACAAGAAAAGACAAGAAGCCTGAATCAGCGTTTCGGAGTCCAGATTAATAATAATAATAATAATAAACCCCCCGTCGTATCTCTACGTTGCCGTCGTGGTGGGGCTTGTGCGCCTTAATGAGCGCTAGGGCTATACCGGTAGACACACTCATGCCGGGCAGGTCTAGGGTGAGAGGTCAGACCAAGAGGGGTACAAATTTGCTTCTGGTCCACCCCCAGGCCAGGAGCATTTTCCTTTTCCAAATTCCCGTTCCCTTATTCCTATTCCCTAATTCCCTTCTTTGCCTAGCCTAATCCCAGACCCTGATCCTTTCCCACTAGGTTTCTAGTCCATTCCCCGGCTAGAAACTTCCCCGAGTCCCAATCTCGTTAAACTAATATGCGATGCGTCTACGAAATAGAATATTACCCCAGGCGGGTACCGGAGCGAACCGCAATGGAGAATCCCGCCCCGGGCCTTCCAGCCCGGGCCGCCCTTCGTATTCTGGGGAGGGCACCGTACCGCACCAATCTGCCCAGTCTCGAACTGTTGCAGTCCAACATGGCAAATCGTCATCATGTTCTTCACCAACATCATCATTATTTCCATCCATCCCTTCATCACCACCTTCTTATCTTGAAACTATTCAAGACTCCAGTTCGCCCATTTCATCACCCTCACCATCACTTCAATCCACCATGGATGTTGTGCAGGAGGCTACCTCGGCCGAAGTTACTGCACCCGTCCAAGGTGGAAGGCGCACACGCAAGACGTGGACAAAAGACATGAATATTTTCATTATGCGCCATTATTTCATCCTCAGTGAATTGGAATCAAACACAAAAATCTACCTTACACCTTTACATGCACGATTCATAGCAGAGTTCCCTGAAATGGATGTAGGAAAACAAAGAGTAGGAGACCAACGCCGCGCTATAATCCAGCGTGGCTTTCTAACAAAGCAAGAGATTGCGAATATTAAAGATGAAGTAAGACTTCTACTCCAAAATCAACACCCATCAGACATAAACACACCCATACACCACACGCAATCTCAGAGAATCAGATGGTCAGATAACCTAAACGAAGCTATAATGAGAAGTTATTATCGACTAACAAAGCTAGAGACTGACCTAACCACATATAGGCCTCTATTACACCAAGACATCACCTCTAAATGCCCTGAAATTGCCCACCTTTCTGCACAAAGAATAGCAGACCAACGTAGGTCTATTGTTAACAATCGGCTGCTATCTACTGATCAACTGAATAGAATTCGAGAAGAGGTTCGAAATGAGCTAGGTTCTAATATCACACACACTCCCGTAGACATAACACAACATACAGAAGAGAACCTAACACTTAGTAGTACAGATCAGATACAGACACTTACCAATGACCTTAACTCAGAGCCTGAACAGGCTACAAATGAATCTCCGAACTTTCCCACAGAATTACACCTACAATTAGAAGAAATGTTCATGGAAACTTTCAGCAAATTTAAAGATACACATCCGACAACAAGACCATACCTACCAAAACTGAAACCCTCTAAAAAACTAGCATCTATTATAAGTCACCTCAACTCTGATATACTTCCAAAAACACTAACTTCCGACACAGATTTTAACACATTACAAACAACTATATACAGTGCGGCTTATACTTCTGCCAAATTTAATGGTGCTAGAATATCAGAAGGAAATAAATCTAATAACAAACCACAAAGTGTACCGTGGTGGCAAAGACGCCTGCAGGGAAGGATTGATGATCTCAGAGCAAACATTGGGAGACTGACTGAATATACAAGGGGCGTCCGATCGCAAGCCTTACAAAAACATATAAATAAAATAAAACAACAATACAAAATCCATACTCAACACGAAACCCAAAACACTGACATAGCACACTTCCTTGACACCTTAAAACAAAAATTGAACACCTTGTCCAGTCGCTTAAGAAGATATAAAGAAACAACACTTAGGAAAACACAGAACAAACAATTTTGCAGTAACGAAAAACTATTTTACAGAAAACTTACCCAACAACATAATACCTCACCGGAAAACAGCAGCACTTTACCTACCCCTGAATCTTTACATGCATTTTGGTCAAATATTTGGTCTAACCCCATTGAACACGAGCAGAATCAATGGATCGACGAAGATAGAGAGAGACTGAAGGATATGCCGGAAATGGAATTTGAGAAAATCCATTTAGACCTTCTAAGAACCGTAATATTAAGAACACACAATTGGAAAGCTGCAGGGTCTGACAACATACACAATTACTGGTATAAGAAATTTACATGCACTCACACACTATTACTCAAACATATTAACGCATTCATCCACTCACCTGATACAATGCCACTCTACATCACACAGGGCATAACGTACATGCTACCGAAAGATTCATCAGACTTAGCGAACCCTGCTAAATATCGCCCAATTACTTGCCTGCAGAATATCTATAAAATTATCACATCATGTTTAAGCGAATCCATATACAAACACACTCATGAACACCACGTCTTAGCAGAGCAACAGAAAGGCTGTCGGAAACATAGTCAGGGATGTAAAGAACAACTAACGATCGACGCCGTAGCTTCCAAACAAGCAATTAGTCAAAAACGCAATATCCATACTATGTACATTGACTATAAAAAAGCATTTGACTCTGTACCACACTCTTGGTTGATATATATTTTGAAACATTATAAAATTAATTCTGCTATCACCTGTTTTTTGGAAAAGACCATGTTAAACTGGAACACTAAACTTAAAATATGCAACTCTAACGAAAATGCCGAAACCGATTATATTCCGATAAAAAGAGGTATATTCCAAGGTGATGCCCTGAGTCCCCTTTGGTTTTGTCTTGCACTTAATCCATTATCTAACATGCTCAACAAAAATAACATAGGATTCAAAATTAAACACGACACACAACAAACAAGTCTCACTCATCTCATGTATATGGATGACATCAAACTCTTTGGAAGCACACTCGACGAAATACACACACTTGCCGACGTCACTCAGACATTTTCAAACGATATTCGCATGGAATTTGGAATAGACAAATGTAAAATTCAATCTGTTAACAAAGGAATAGTAGAACCTGCTTCATATGAATTAGCAAATCATGATGTTATAGACGCCGTAGACCCAGTGGAAGGTTATAAATACCTAGGATATCACCAGACACAAGAAATTCACCACAAAGATACAAAAAACATTTTACAACAAAAGTTTAAAAACAGACTACACAAAATACTACACACTCATCTGAACGCGCGAAACACTATCAAAGCCATCAACACCTATGCTATCCCCATACTTACTTACTCATTTGGAATCATACGCTGGACACAAACAGATCTAAAGAACCTACAAAGAATAATTAATACCACAATGACTAAACACAGGAAACATCACCCAAGAGCTTGCATTCAGAGATTAACCTTACCTAAAAAAGAGGGCGGCAGAGGACTCATTGACATAACAAACCTACACAACAAACAAATCATATTACTCAGAACGTTCTTCCACGGTCACTCACAACAATCAACACTACACAAAGCCATATCTCAAGCAGACAAATTCACACCACTCTCTCTTGCGAATCACACCAAGCAGATGAAGATAAACACCAAACAACAAAAAATTGACACATGGACACAAAAATCACTTCATGGTCGTCATCGCCTCAACTTGACCGACCCAAATGTTGACAAGATAGCGTCAAACGCATGGTTAAAGCGAGGCGAGCTGTTTCCCGAAACAGAAGGATTCATGCTGGCGATTCAAGATCAGGTTATAGACACCAAAAACTACAGGAAGTACATCATCCGTGACAGCAGTCTAAGTAGCGACCACTGCCGTCACTGTCATAAACAACCTGAAACAATACAACATATCACAGGCGCATGCTCATCCATCACACAAACAGACTACAAACACAGGCACGACCAGGTAGCAGCAATCATACACCAGACACTCGCACACAAACACAAACTCATTACAGAAAAAATACCTTACTATAAATATACACCCCAAATCATACTAGACTCACCTGACTACAAAATGTACTGGGACAGAACTATACTGACTGACAAAACTATACACCACAACCGACCTGACATCACCCTACATGACAAGCAAAATAAAATCGTATACCTGATAGATATAGCAATTCCCAACACACACAATCTAACATCCACACACACAAACAAACTCTCAAAGTACACAGACTTGACAATTGAATTAAAAACCCAATGGAGAGTACACACGGTCAAGACCATCCCCATCATAATATCCAGCACCGGTGTTATACCTAAAACACTACATACAAGCCTTAAAACATTAAATCTCCATCCACTCACATTCATACTCTTACAGAAAGCAGTCATACTGAACACATGCAGAATAGTCAGAAAGTTTCTGTCAATAGATTAAACACCCATCACCGTCATAGTTGTTTGGCCAAAAGCCCGCAATTTTGACGTAGTTCCCCAGAAATGGGAGAGATTAAAATCTAAACACTATATAATAATAATAATATAAACTTTATTTCGGGTGGCATAGACCCATAGAAACCTTAACCTAGTTATACATTTACAATATAATTCAATCATGATTCGAAAGACACGTGGCGCCATCTATTATCATTACTTACTGTTGTTTTCCTCGGGAACAGTACTTTTTTTTTTTTTTTTCGGGATGATAGGTACCCTATGTCCGTTTCTGTATATCTGACAACGTATATGCAAAATTTCAGGATGATCGGTTCAGAGGTTTAGGCGTGAAAAGGTAACAAACAAACAAACTTACTATCGCATTTATAATATTAAGTTAGGATTAGGATTTGCTATGACTCGCCACACCTACACAAGACTTGACCCACTGATCCTGAAAGGGACAGTCAGGACGTACAGCTATTGCGTTCAGAATGCCGTTGTTGCTCCCCCGAATACGGGCCAGCAGTGAAGCTGCTTTTTTGCGCATGATGGCCTGGAAACCATCAGTGCGTGCTTCAGCAAACATTCCAGACGCGCTGCACCGCCACGGCAGACCCAACAACATCCTGAACGCATTATTGTACTGAGTGCGCAGGGCTCTGTAGGCTCGCTGCGTATATCTCACCCACAGGCCGCGCGAGTAGAAGGACTGGCAATAAGCTTTGAATAGCGTAACCTTCACTTCTCTCGTGCATCGTGCGAACCTGCGTGTGAGCATATTAGCTCTCACCGCCAGGGCCCTGCGCTCCCGCTCAATGTCTTCATCGTCCCTGAGGTCACCTGTCACAATGTGACCCAGATATTTAAAAGTTTGTACCTGCTTTAGGGCCATTCCATTGAGAAATACAGGAGGCACATGGGTAGGCTGTTGTTTGCCTGATTTAAATACTAAAATTTCACTCTTTTTAGAGTTATATTGTAACCCATGCGCCTCCGCGTACTTCTCACAAATGGACAAAAGTTTCCTTAGCCCGCTTATGGAGGGGCTCAGCAGCACCATATCGTCTGCATAGCTAATATTGTTGAAACAAGTGTCATCAATGTAGCAACCGACATGTGTGCTACTGAGCCGCTCGACAAGCTGGTCAACATAAATGTTAAATAATAGAGGTGAGCTTATGCCGCCTTGCCTAACGCCACACTCCAATCTATACTCATCCGACAACTCCCCTGCCCACTTCACTTGGTTTTTCTGGTTTGCATACCAATACCTCAAGAGAGAGATACATTCCCCTGGCACACCCGCGCTGCCTAGCTTGTCCCACAGAAGGTCGTATGCGACACGATCGAACGCCTTTGACAAGTCTAGGAAGCACGCATATACCGGTGTTCTTCTGGCTGTGTAGTACCCGACAGCATGCTTTAGACTTAAAATGGCACTCTCAGTAGACAATCCTGCTCTGAACCCAAACTGGGCATCATGCAAGTCGACTATTTTCGCGAGGTTCGCATTAAGCATGCTGTCAAGTACCTTAGCTGCAGTGGTGGCCAGTGAAATGGGCCGGTAGTTAGCCCGGTCAGATGAGTCCCCCGTCCTATTTTTTAAAATAGGTACCACAATAGTACGCATGAGCGGCTCCGGTAGGTATGAATGGGACATACAAAAATTAAAAAACATTGATAGCACACGCGGCAAATGAACACCGGCAAATTTAAAATGTTCTATGCTGATGCCGTCGTGACCGGGCGATTTTCCACGTTGCATATGATTTATAGTGTTTCTGATACCCTTAGCAGAAAAGAATGGTTTACGCTCAGTCATGACGGCACTTGCATCGTGAACACAACTCGCTGACGACGGACCCAGGGACGATGGGATTGTGAACTGTTCCTTAAACAGGTCAGCAATAGTTTTGTGATCGCTCACGCCGTCGACGCTCACTGGGAGGCTTGTTTTCACATTTGATCGGTTAACATCATTAAAAAGGGCTCAAAAAAAAATAGGTATTTCCGATACTGGTCGCCGTGACCAGCTACCTCTATGAAACAAAGAGGATCTCATGCAAATACCGGGTACGAATTCCCTTCGCGTAGTTCCTATATCACTTCTCGCAACACTAATTGAAATCGATAATGCTTTTCATCTGTTACTGTTAAAAATAAACCCGTTTTGTGAGAGCGACATGTCCTTGACATCCGAGGTCATAGTATTTTCAAACTCTATTTGTAACTTGCGGATACGCTTCTAAATCGATGTTTGGCTATGCTTTGAGTACAATATAGGATAGAAGTGGGCAAACTTTTTTCACCAGGGGCCAGATAATCGCAAGAAAGGTAGGAAGGGGCCAGATAATCGCAAGAAAGGTAGGAAGGGGCCAGAACAAAAAAAAACATTTTGTTCTGCCAAAACTAACATTTTTGGGTCAAATAATTATGGACATTTGTTATGGCATAATTATCTATGTATTTATTTTATACCTATTTGTGTCGATGAGTCTGCAGAAATATATTTCCGAGAGCCATACTACACTTGCCCTAAAAGTTAGGGTTGACGGGCTGGTTTAAAACCCTTCGCGGGTTGTAGTTTCCCCACCCCTGGTATAGGATGATTGCGGACTATACAGAGCGATGTCATAGCGCAAGGACTAAACTTTTGACCAGAACTTACAATATCGATTGTTGTCCAAAAATGGTGATATAACAATTAAAACTACCAAAATACATGTTACGTACGTTTAAGGAAGTAAATATTCTAATGAATAAAACTATAGACGGCGAATGAATGAATTCACAATTCATCAAGCCAAACTAGTTTCCTTGTGTTAAACATTAGGTTAATAGTTATAAATATCGGCAACTAAAAAAATCATTACCCATTCAGGTTATTATTTTATTTGTACCAGTTTTTAGAAACGCGCTGTTATAATTCTTTAATGTAAATTGTACATTGTGCTTGAGTCCGTAAAGAATTTTTAAAATTAAAAATTAAGATTAGTTGACAAAAAAATATTAGGTGTATTACAGCACGCGATTTAAAATAATGACGTATATTGATGCTATTGAGAGAAACTTCCTAATGTTTAGCAGACTTGTCAGCCGTTCCTTTTCTTACAGTATTTAAGTTTCAAGGCCACAGAGTATTTATTAGGTCAAAATTTCACATTATCATAATTTAATAAAACATGTTACGTAATTAAATCATGACATCCGTGTCCGTCACGCTCTCTTCGCCAACTGGGTAAGCAGCACGCAAGATAAGTTGGTACAGTATTAACGGAATAACGTCTTGAACTCGTCAACAAACTTAGAAGTAGTTGTTCATAAGATTCGAATCGCGGAACGTTTCTGCTGTCCCTCTGACTCATTAATATGAGAATAATTAATGCCTTCATTAATTAATGTGATGCTTCAAGCTAAAGAGTAAAATTTACAAATTTTTCATGCTGGGCCCTGAAGAAGACGGATGAAAGAAGATTGCATGTAGTAGAGATGAGAATGTTGAATTGGGTGTGTGGAGTGACTAAAATGGATAAATTTAGAAATGAGTATACAGGGTGAAATTGTAAACACTCGACAAACCGAAATGGGAGATTGTACTCATCACTATGAATAACTTTTACTACGGGACCAAACATGAAATCGCGAAAAAAAAACAGCTGTTCCCTACATTTTGACGAGTTATGCGAACATAAATGTAGGGAAAGGCTGTTTTTTTTTCGACAAGTTCCGACCTGCTCCGATCAGCGCTGGTAAGCTGTCATTTGTCGCTGTATTTGCAAGGGAACAAAGCTTATTTTTGTTAAAAAATGCCAGCCCCTGCTTCTACCCGCTTCCTTTATGTAGCGGTTACCTGCACGGACCAGTACCGATAAGCGCTGGTAGGTCGGCGCTGGTTACCTGCTTTCTTTGTGTATACGCCCTTACTGCGAGAGATGGTCTTAGGTAGCAGTTATTATATCTGAATGATCATAAGAGGCGGTCATTTCCGGGCATAATTTTAGTAGAATGAAGATCAGTAAAGCCCCGGTATTAAAATAACCCCATCTTTTTACATGCAATGACGTTAAAAAGTGATGAACATTTTTAAATCTGAGTTTACCTCAGACTTACCATCCCTCGTAATAAGGTTAGGGATTCAATCAAGGGTAAGGGCTCAGCGTCCACCCTGTTAACACAATTTTTCTTCCGGACTCGTATAGCATGACACCACGGGAGCCTTTTATTTGTAAACATTGATGCAATAACACAGACCCTTACAAAAACCCAGTTATTCAGACCTTTTTTCCTTTAATTTTTATATCAGTTTTAGGTAAATCTTTTTATGCGTAAGAGCGGTTACGCACTGCATCCGATCCGAATCCGAGATAATACGTTCCGAAGTAGTCATAGAACTATTTGTATGGTAGTTTACGCACTAGATCCGACTTCCGTCATACGATTTCTCTCCGTGATCCGTGAGTTTCCAATTCGGAAGAAATATTGACGGACCGAAGTAGCTGTAGTACTGTTTGCATGAACGCTTTCGCATTACCTCGGATTCAAATCGGACGCCAAATGGATATGCCAAAGATGGCCCCTGAGTTGTTTGAATTTGGATCAGAGATCGGATAAGTGCGTAAGCGATATCCGAATTCGGTCCGAGTTTTTTAGACTAGGTTCGTATTTCCATGTATTCGGATCGGATGCAGTGCGCAAAGCAATATCCGAATTCGGTCCGAGTTTTTTATATTCTTATTTTCACGGATCCAGATCGGATGCAGTGCGTAATCGCTGTAAGGCATCATTTACACAGGGTAAGTAACTGACTCCAAACTCGAGACAAGTCAGTGCTGACCCGATACTTACATAGTGTAAATTGATTTGGAGTCAGTACAGCGGTGTCGCGATCAATTTACACTAGGTAAGTATCGGGTCAGCACCGACTTGTCTTGAGTTTGGAGTCAGTTACTTACCCTGTGTAAATGAGGCCTTATACTCTGTTCAACGTAAGATGTGTCCTGGCACAGCGGTCATTTCGTAAATTGTAGCCGTAAGGAGACTGCTATCGAAAAAACGTAAACAACATCATCAAAGACCGTAAAATAGCTGTTACCCATGTTTTGTTTTAAAACAAAATTGATATTCTTGGTATGGTACGTTTTGCAAAGAAACGTTAGTACTCACCTTACGGTAAAGAGGGTAGGTATAGATAAGGCAGGCCCAATTCACACGACGTCTTCTCCACTCGCAAACAACGCGAAAAGTTCCAAAGAGAAACGTGTGCAAAAGTATACAGGATGCGACTACATCGCGTCCCCAACTCGTCTTGGTTGCGTTGTCTTCGCGTAGAAAAGACTTCGTGTACATAAGCCCTAAGTGTGCGTCCTGGGTGACGGCGCACCGCGGAGGCGGAATGAACGGCGCATTAAATAGATGTTCGAAACGTTTGAATTTTAATATTGACATTATTAAAACCAAAGTAAAATAAACGAAACACTAAACACGCGCGTACGTGTCAACTTTCCCGCTTGTGCTAAGGACAGGTATCGACGGTAAAGCCGCTCCGCAATACACTCAGCAGGACACACAAAAAGCGTTTCCTATAAAAAAATTGCTGATATAATGATAAAAAACATTTACTGACCTTTTTAGAATCTCCATCAGACTTCGAGTCCCTCTTGTCGTCGTCTTTGGAGTCATCTACACCGTCATCGTCCTTGCCGTTGGCCGTAGTTGATTTTGAATCACCTGTTCACAACAAAAAGTAATATTGAATTTTTTTCTAACAAAAACCATTCCGATGATACATAATGTAAACGTAACATTACGCCAGTATTCGCCGAAGGGATGGGCAGAGGTGTATCATACGCCCTCACTTCGCTGTTAAGTCCCATATACGCACGGCTACAGATCAAGCTATACATTTCCAGTATAAGCTGATCTCGCATTGTATAGGATTTCCTTACAGTGAGAGGTCAGTTTAAACTGGAAATGTATAGCTTGATGTGTCAGCCGTGGTGTGTACAGGCGCGGACTTCAAATGTTTATCAGATTTCAGATTCCTTCTCACACTGTCCGCAATAAGGTTCAAGATGTCATATCAACATAAGTACTTATTAGTTTTTAAAATTATGAAGCTTTGATTCTAGCAAAAAGGCCATAAACCACTTTGATGTTGTGATCTCCTATAAGGTATGTGTGTCTAGTCAAAAGTTGTATAGAGTGAATTTGATTTTAATTACTTAATAGATTGATTTCTTTTTCTATGTTAATTAAGAAAAAACCATCTTTGCCCTGTCTTTGCGAGCGACCTTATGAAAAAGTAATGTGCAAGCAATTGTAGATCTTAGGGTGGTAAACATTTCAAGTCCGCGACTGTAATAGGCGGCGAGCCTATTGCCATCAACCGGGCACAAATGCAGACTCCGGGCTGCTATTGAGAAATTGCACTCGGAAATACCCAATAACACTTTGCTCGACCTAGGGATTGAACCCAGGACCTCACGCTTTGCAGGTGCGCTTGAAACCACTAGACCAACGAGGCAGTCAACATAATGAAGTTTGCATTATTCAATTTAAGAGTTAGAGTGCCACCACTCCAATCGATTGATCGACGTTGATCGATACCATCGATCAGGCTAAGCGTATGCTGAGACGCAGGTGACGCAGGTGCACGCAGCGCAGGACAGAGCAGATTCTGTAATGCATGAACATACTTAGAGCTGCGTAAGCTGCAGCACAGACGCTTGCGACGCAGACATGCGTCGGTCCTGCCCTGCGCCTCGTTGTAGTGCCGGCACAGATTTCTGCGCGACGCGTGCATGTCGACCCTTGTTTTTTACCGCTAATTCGATTTTTATTGCAATGACAGAACATTTAATTGAATTAGTGCGTTGTGAACCTTGTTTGTATGATTCTAATCATCCAGTCTATTAAAAAAACGTTCGTCAACTCGAACACGTCTATTTTTTGTACTAGTTAAAACTTGAATGTGTCTTCGAGCTGCGTCGCAGCATGCGGTCGTGGCCTATGTCTGCCTCGCCTGCCCTGCCCTGCAAAATCTGTACTGTGCTGTGCTGCGTCACCTGCATCCTGGCATACGCTTAGCCTCAACGCCGATTGATTGGGATAACGTGACCATGAACCATCGATCAATCTTGATCGACTTGGATTATCATCGATCCATCATTGATCGATTGGTGGTGTGGTGGCAACCTTACACGTACTGTTATAACTTATTTTAGGCCCTAATCTCTGAATGCTAGAAACACCTATGCGATAAGAAACCAATTCGATTTTCTCCAGTTGCTCCGGTGTTCTGATGCTTTTGACTAGTTTATAGGGCTTTGGAGAGCGAAAGCGCGATTGTAGGACGAAAAGGCTCACCGTTCGTGTAATAAATTTTTAAGTGGACAAAATAGTCCTTTTAACATTTTTAATCCCTAATTTTTCCATAATTTTATAGCGTTCAGATTCAGTTTTTTACAAGATTATATAACCAAATTGTAGTTGTCGTCTGAACAAGATGAAACCTGTTATAATTTTACTATCATCGTTATTTAGCTGTTGCTTACCGACTTCACACAATCAATGATAATGATAACGAACTGATATCGTTCATTGACATGCCAAAATTGCGTTAAATGATTCTCCTTTTACTATTACGGTTTTTATTGCCAATCGCGGAGATAATAATTGTATTATATTATGATAATATTATTTGCGCACAATAAACTAAAATAAAGAATCATCTGTCATTTGAGACATTCTAACACCGTCTTTTTGAATCAAAGCTTCTAAAATTTTAATAAATCCTGATTTGTTCTCGAGACGTTCTATGTGCGTAAAGGCAGGTATAGACCATTTCTTTATGCCTCAATTGAATAAACATATCTTACTGGCATAACAATCCAACGAACTATAAAACTCTGTCCAGTTAAGTTAGGTAGCAACACTATTACATACATTTTTTTCCAAATAAATATGCACTTTGTCTTATCAAACTTAGAGCCCAAATTAAAATGAAGACCAAAACGATTTACAAATGCGATAAACTGTCAACGATAAACGCTATCGATTTAATTTATTTATATAATACCATAATTTACACAAATAATAGCTGAGATAATGAAGCTCCGAACTAAAACCGTACATAGTACTGCTGTAGGCTTTTATCACAGATTGAAGTATTTCCTACATTGGTCGCTTGGCTCACGCACACATACACAACGTTCGTATACACGGAATTCAACGGGGAAGTGATGTGTCACAGTTTGCAACGAACGATCTTGGGGGGATAATGACATAATCTCGACGCATTGAATGCTGTTTACCGATCGCAGTATGATGTTATCAGCGTTCAAATGGATCTAGCTGCCGATTCACTTGATTTCATAGACATTACTTAGCTTTTTAGCATTTTTATGCAACAACTGCAGAATGCGTGGACTTCCTTTGACTCTTTACTTTGTAATTATTTTGATAAACAATTCTTAAAACGGCACAGGGCGATAAGCACATGTAGGGCACTTCCACTACCATAGAGCTACGTGAAGATTACTCTGCCATTATTGGACAAATCTCAGTGCTGTAAATACACGACTTTGACACGGGTGTCATTGGCCTTACATTCTAAAGTTACAACAAATCGATTTGACTGTGCAAACTGATCTTTGTGGTTATTGAATTATGAACGAGTGATCCATTTCTCTCATGCATATAAGGGATCGGCCACATTGACGCGACGGCGCGTCGTAAACAGACGCAACGCCTCTAGATGTAGTACTTGGAATTAAATACGGAAGGCGAAGAATTAGGTGTTATGGAGCAACTTGGGGCCTTGTATGCCTGGTTGCAATGGACTACGATAGGCCGAGTGGAACATCATAGCAGTTCTACGACTATTTTCGTAGGCAATATAACAAAACGAGAATTGTTTTGACACGACTATTACCTACGTCACTCATCCCACGACAGCGGATAGAAGAAATGCAAGTATGTTACGTTCCTTTTACCGCGTTACATTACTTCCTTTATGGCCGATTCCTATAATTAAGCTAGCGTTATTGGTTAAAATTTAAGACTCTTGTATTTTTACCAATGAATCTGAAACCCCATAACTTCGCGTAATAGACGCTCTCATGCGTAAGTAACTATCAAAAGTAACAGCTTGGCCAAAAAAAATACTATCATTGGTAAGCAAAACCACACGTTTTTGGCCATAAGAACCAAGCATAAGTCGGCATAAGTCACTTACTGCCGCGTCCGCGACGTCGCGCTCGCGTCGCGCCTTTCTGACCATCCCCTAAGCCCTAACGACCAGTTTGCACGGTTAAATTGCGCAATTTATCATAACGTGTACTACCTCCACACTGCGTAAGTAAATCGATGCTAACATTTCGCCTACGCGAATTACGAGAACACGTTGAACTTTACTAATGACAATCGGCGGATTATATTTTTTAAAGGAGGGACGACCGCTTTTCCTTCTCAATTTTAAGTTGCCGTAAGTCTCATGCTATCTCTTTCAGTTCAAGGAAAAGTGACAGTGACGAAGACACGAATTTGGCGTTTGAATATTTGAGTATTAGTTTCTCAGATCGAGGGTTTGACTCGAAATTGTAGATACTCGTCCCAAATTTGGATTTTTTTGTCAGAAAACACGTTGTATCTTACTAAATCACCAATGCAAAACTCCATTTTAGCCCAATTAAGATTCAATGTTATTATTAGGTTCAAAGTACAGCTTAACTTACGAAAGTGAACATAATGGTCGTTTCTCTGCTCCCACATGATTGGTTAAATTGTTCTGGATGCTAACTGAATCTCGCCGGATAAGTAAGCGGTTAGTACTTATGATTCTGAGATAGTTAGTAACTTGTGAACGAAATGTTTATGATGCTGTAGAAATTATTGTAATGGTTATGGGTTTGGTCGCTGTTATTTTTAAAATTATCATCCGTCAAATCATGGATGAAGAAACTAGTTTTTTTTTATAGCTTTTCGTCATGACTCATGAGTAATGAGTACCGTAAAATGGGGTGAATAGGGATTGAGAGGTGAATAGGGATAAAACCAGGAAAATATTTCGACACTCAATATTAATTCTAAATTCGTTACAAATTCTTCCATTTTTTGTGGTGTAATAGTAGAATATTGAAAGTTCTCATGGCAACACTGAATATGTATGACATTAGCAGCTAACTGTAAAAAAATCGTATTTGAAAATAACTTCCTGTGGCGGTAATTATTTTAGTGTTTGAAACTTTGCTCTCTTTAATTTATTTGATAATAATAGAAGACGACTGTGGTTTAAAAACGTTATTTAGTGTTTGGGCCATCATATATATTGATGGTAAGTCTCAGTTGTTAATTGTTTCTTTTTTTTTTGATAAATTAGAAATACATGTAAAATCTGTTGTTTTTGGGGTGAATGGGGACGTCCCAGGTATGAATAAGAACGAAAGAGGGGTCAATTGGGATGAGAATAAGTTGAATAGGAACGACTACATATAAATAGGGACAGGTTTGTAGGGTTGTCAATAAGTAGTTATAACATTCTTTTTTATATGTGTAGGCAAGAATTGGGTATTTCATGATGTTTTTTTGTAGAACTTTTATTTCATTATTAATGCAGTGTTCTTTTATTGTGTAGCAAATATTTATATTAACAGTTACGTATTGTTTTCCATTTTTAGATATGCCTCGCGTGTACGTATCAAAATGTGCAAAGCCTTATAAGAGATATGATCCCTTAATATTAAAAACTGCAATAGAAGCTTATAAAACGGATATAAGTCATATACATATGAGTATTATGTTGTACCTTGTTGATTTTAAAAAGTTTAAAAAACTTATTAAAATTTAATTTTATTATTAAGTAGGTACTTAAGTTAATTTAAAAAATAAACCATTGAATTCATGTGTACTATTTTATTTCATCAGCTGATATGAAATTCAAACAAAATAAATAGTGTAAATGACACAACAATTCAATCGTTCAGGGGTGATTCCATCATTACAGTTTCAGCCAACATCGGCATGTCAGGATTGCGAGCAAGGTAAACACAGCAAATAAAACCAACATAGACTCTCCACCACTGAGAGCACTTGCATTTGGGTCAATATTAGCAACATTAACTAGATCACAGTATATCACTTCACACAACTACTACAAGATCACAAAATAAGGACAAGCTAATCAGATATAAAAGGTCAGACTTCTTCAGCTGTTCAACACGGAATGCCCTCGCTTCGTCGAATGACCACCGCCTTTATAACCTCGGGTGGGCCGATCCATATCGACGACTACCCTCTCTTGTCAACATTGCCCAGTGCTACCCGCTGTCGATAACAATAGATAAGTGGAAATTGATTATTACTATCAAGTAGTGCCAGCCCTAGCAAATTTCTCTATTGACCCTATTTTCGTCCCCATTAACCCCAAGTTCCGGGTGAATAGGGATAGCATCTATTTTTGCTTTTTTTGCTTAAACTGGAATGCTAATTGCAGAGTTTTAAATGAGATAACAAAGATACCACCAAGACTCAATCATTTTGATCCTGATATAGCAATATATCCATCAACAACTATCTTAAAATTGTTCGTAAAGTTGGGGTTTGTCCCTATTCACCCCGTTTTACGGTACAATGAGGCCAGTCTTTAAGGCGAAAGGTGATCCGATCCTGGCAAAGTCGTGAAATATTAAGGCAACAAGCTTTTTGCGTGGTCAGTATTACATTAGAGAGCAATAAATAAGTCCGGTTCAAAAACATAAACCTTAATATTTCGGAAACTTACCTCCGGTTTCTGATTTGAGAATTCGGGATAAGCAAATACTTAAGTAACATTTGAGTATGGAGTTGTCAAAAAAATGACGGATTTTAAAGGATTTTTTTGACAAATTTGTACTTCAGTATTTACTTATCCCGAATTCTCCAATCAGAAACCGGAGGTAAGAATGCTTATTCAATTTTTTTTTTTTAATAAATCATCTTATAACGTCTATAAAATACTTTTTTCCAATAAGCTAGCATTCTTAATTTCCGAAAAATTAAGGTTTCTGTTGGTAACCCAGATTCGTTACTCCCGAGTGTATTACACGAGGTTATGTCTACTTTACAAAATAAGATAATTCAATTAATATGTGTATGGGTATGTCATCTCAAGTAACATAATCAAATCTAAACACAATTTTACTTATTGAAAGTTTCATTCATGATTAAAATTGGCAACGTTAAATGAAACTTTAAATATATAAAACTAAAAATTGTTCTTAAACCTCTAAAACCGGTATGCATTAAAGTCTGGCCGGCATAATCATGCGACCGATGTAGGAAGAGCTCTGAACACGTAACACTATAATAGTCAAGAAGGTCAACATAATTCGGTTTGTTAGTGTGACTCAGACTTACCTACCCAGAATCTGTCTGCAAATAATTATCATCGACAAACTTATCGTTTATCGTAGAGACAAGGTACCTTTGACTGGTGACTTTAGCGGTTTAGACGCTGATAGACAAAAATGATGGATAATGAGTTCTAAAAACAGGTCTATCTTTGCAATAAGATGCCATTTCTTTTCAGATTAGAAAGTATATATTAGTAGGTACTAATTTTATGATTTGCACTGTGAATTAGGTAAGTATGTAAAGTTTTTTTTTGGTATTTTTTTATTGTTTCTTAAAGATTAGGTAATTTTAAGAAAGTAATTTGAATATTTTTGTTTACTACGCGGTAATTATTTTTTAAACTTTTGCTAGTGATGACGTCACGGAGTAGGGTGAAGCGTTTTAATGTTGAATTCTTTTACAACATCTGGAGTTAGAGAGTTGGTTTTTAGACTTAAGTTAAAAATTGAACACATTGATTAAAATTGACATTTAGAATCTTTTTTTTTAAATTGATGTTTGATCTGAACGAATTTAGAGGTCAAATGGATGTAATAAGCAGCATCTTATAATTTTGAGAGCTAGAAATAGCAAAATAAGGTTTAGAAGACCAAAATTTCGAAATTTTGGAATCAGCATAGGTTAACTTTTATTTTACATACCGAATTGCTTATTAAAACGGTCCATGAGTATGGAAATGTTTCTTCACAAAAGTCTGCTCCAAGCCAATGTTACGAAAGTTTCCGACAGAGAGAAATCCCTAAAAATTATTGCTTCGGCTTCTAATTGTTTTGAAAATTTTGAAATATTGCAAAAGCACGTCTACACGTTAGGCAGTTGACCGATAATTATGAATATTACTAACATCACGCCTTTATTCCGCGAAGGCTTAAGCAGAGGTTTAAGTCCCATGTAAGGTTACATTACATGGGACAAGCCTACAGTGGCGAAGGCTCCATACAACTCGATTCCTATCGGCTTCCCTTTCGAAACGAGTAGTTACTGGAATTCACGCATCACACTTGAGCTTGGTAAGTATTTTTTGGTCCGGCTTCCCTTTTAAGAAAATTCACCCTTCGCCACTGCAAGCCTATTGCCATCAACAGGGCACAAATGCAGACTCTGGGTTGCTATTGAGAAATTCCACACGGATAAACCCAATAACACTTTGCCTGACCTAGGGATCGAACCCAGGACCTCACGCTCAGCAGTCACGCTTGCGACCACTAGACCAACGAGGCAGTCCTTTTCCTTCCTTCGTCATTCCTTCATATTGAATCGGTATTTTTAATGCTTTTAAATATTATAAGTTATAATATTTATAACTCGAACAGTCTCTTTTTAGAAAATAAGATAAGTAAATCTTCAACTGCCGTTCTATCCAGTATAAGCTGATCCCGCATTATGTAGGCTTTCCGTACAATGAGAGGTCAGGTTATACTGGAAATGTATCGCTTGATATGTAGCCATGTGTACCTACGTTTATTTACATATTTTGAGGTAGGTAAGTATGCATTAACTTTCATTTGAAACGATTTGAATTATAGTAGGTATTTCTCTAATATCAAAAAAAGTTGCCAGTTAACAAAATATAGTTTCTTATTCGTGCGTGTCTTAGGCTTCAAACTGCATGGCACAATTCCTTTGCCCACAAAAAAATAATGTCTGGGGCGGCCCTAACACAACAGGTTTCCATTGCGCGGGAAAGCGCGGAGAAGTCATGTTTATTTCATAAATAAACATACAGACACGTTACAAATTCAAATAGATACCTAGATTTATTAAAAACCAGTTTCAGTACGTGCAGTTCCTTTTCACTGACAAATATTTGTGTCTTCACGGCTGTTTTGTTGTAAGGTTGGCAGAACTTTAAGCAGTCAGGCAGGGTTGCTAGTATACTAGCAAAACTTTTAACAATTTACTTGAGAGGATCCTTCGCTGATTGAAATTTAAGGGAAAAGTGTGGCTTTTTAATATTTTATGTAAAATATGAACAACTTTGAAATGCAATTTTGTTATTAGTGATACATACATATTGCATTGTATTTATGAAATGTATCTATTTTGCTTAAAAATAATTTAAAATGTAACTTGTATTAGATATAACAACTTTGCTTTCGTTTGCCATAATCCAGTAAAATGTATTGTTTTAAAACGTAATGGCGAAGAAACCACCCTAAGGGCCGATTTTACCAACTTCGGATATTTTTTATGCGAAAAATCAGTTAAGACGTTTTGACAGAATTTCTATACAAATGCTATCAAAAATATTTCTAACAAATATTTTAAAAATAAAAGTTGACTATTGCTATTTTCAGGGGATCCGAAGTGTGAATGCGAAGCTGTGTTCATTTTTCTATGAAAATAATATAGTTTAGCGTTTTGATGATGAATCTTAGGCCCGGCGCAGACGACGGACTTTTTGTCCGGCGGACTACCACGGACAAGAATATAAGTAGTTGGTAGTTGTTGCCATCGCAGACACTAGAGTTCTAACGACAACTAGAGACAAGATTAATGTCGTGTGCGTTGAGTCCGTGTTAAATTTCGCGACCGGCAAAGACTACCAACCACGTCAATTCCTGTCCGCGGCAGTCCGCCGGACAAAAAGTCTGTCGTCTGCGCCGGGCCTTAGGGTCTGCATCGATTATAGCGTAACGCGCTCGTTAGCATTTCAGCAAGGACAAAACTAGTTCCTTCACCCATGATGACCCTATGGTATCAAATCCCTTAGCTAGATATCTCACGATCGCAAATCGCTATTATTGAATTAATGTATATTTTTTTGTTACTGGTGACTGTTAACCATTACTGCCAGCGCTGCGTCACGTTATGTCAGTACATGAATTTCTCATACATTTTATTTAAATTATTATCCCTTGGCGTTTTTCGAGTTGGATTTCGGACACCTTCATATTGTCTATGGGAGTTTGTGGGTTCCCTTCTGCCTTCAAAAAGCCACAGGAAGTGATTATGTCTTCTTTGAGATAGAGAATAGAATTTTCAATTGACCCTGACTGTATTAAAACGTATTATTTTGGTTTGCTTTTCTTATTATTTATAATTACTTTTTTTATTATTTATCCTTAATTTGCATCATTTTATTACTATAAATAATGTTGTTTTTCTTTGTATAGATTCAATTTATTCACCTGACATACAAAACTGTGTTGCTAGAGAGTTTGTTGCGCCCTTTCTTCTTCACTGTATAAACACTAGGAAGCGGGCTTTAGAAAGAAGAAGGGCGGGCTCTTAGGGGCTGTCTATTGTAACATTGACGTTCAAAAAGAACAATTCTAGTCTATTTTGGATAAATTAAGTTTGAGTTTATGTTTTACATGCTTCATAAATATACATACTTACCTTGTGACTTGACTTGCGAAGTGCGACATAACATGACATAGACAAAATTACTTACACAAATTGTCGACAAACAATACATTATAGCATGGATCGTGTAGTGTGAACACACATATCATAACTTGCAACTGCAATAGGATACTTGACTACTATTAAAAATGTACAATTTCGTATTATTTTATAGAAAGTATAAAAAGAACAAGGTAAGTGAATTTTTTTTATTAAATCGATGAAAAACAGGGGAGATACAAGGTTTCGAAGTTTGTTGAGAAGGCATTTTCTGTCCTTGTCACGCGAAACGGATATTATACTGAGTGATGTCAAGTCACTATGAAGTTTTTAAGGAATGACGTCATTTTTAAGTAGTGTTGTCTCTGTCTTATGTTTTTTTTTAAATCATTTATAACTTGGGCATTTTATCAACTATTTCAATGGTTTTTTAACTGTTGCTTATTATTTTTGTGAGTGTCGAGATTTCTAATAAAAAGTAATAGTCAAGTACCCTATTAGAACTTTCAAGACATATCTTACCATCGTCAAATGATCACAAAAAATCTGATCACTTTATATCGTCATACAGTTTGATGATATACGTATTTAATAAAATACTCTAACACTTGTATAAATAAAACCTGTCAGTTGTTGTCTAGCGCAACCAATCGGCACAGCCGATCGCCAAATCAAATCAGTTTGTCTGCACCTTTAAGTTTATTATAAAAGTGTCATAAAGTATAAAAAATAATGTCATATTAGCAAGTTACATTATGAATGCAATTAAAAACATTTAATAATAAAATATTGAATCTGATAGTCGCGCAGAATATTTAAAGCCAACGATACCTTTGATAATGTTCACGAATCGCGAAACTTTATTTTTTTTTATTATTTATTAATGATAATGTAAAATGATGGTTTTTTTAGGTGATGCGTAATTGTGTGTTGAGGTCTTGTTTGCAAAATGTGAAATACTACACAATTTTTCTGATAATAGCTTAGCTAGTGATGAATTGAAAAATGCATGTTTCATATTATGTAAAATAATTACTTGCATAATATTTTACATCGTTCAAAGTCCACTACCGCCGTTGTTGCGGTATTTTTCGGAACTAACGTTTTTTTTATCAAGCAAATAATAACAAAATCAGCCCCAAAAGGTTAGTTGCCATGTAGATGAACACCGACTTATGAACACATTGACCAGACTGAGGGACTGAACTGGTACATGAACCTGACCTTCTACACTAAGTTGCTTATCCTCTTGTTTGCTGTCTGGTTGATCTACATCGGCGTTACCTTGGGCTTGGGCAGGGTCCACAGACACCTGCGACTCACCCTTTGAGTCCTGAGAGGACTCATCTTCTGTTGTTTGGCCGTCACCAGTTCCAGACTTCTTGTCTTCATCCTGCACACAAATACATTGATATTGAATATATACTTACATTCTCGTATAGTATTGAATAGAATTAAACAGAATAACGACTCATTTTTGAGTTTAAAATTTCCTCATTATTACTTTTTAATATTATTATTTTTCCACATTACATGCTATCTTATTTCTATAAAAACTATGTTAGCGTAGAGTTCATATAAATGTAATTTCTCTTGTCAGTTAAGCCATTATTTTTTCTAATAACAAACTTGGGGAATTACTTATTGTTGGAGTACACAGCCATTAAGATAATCTTATATATAAAAATGAATCGCAAAATGTGTTGGTAAGCGCATAACTCAACAACGCCTGGACCAATTTGGCCAAATCTTTTTTTTAAATGTTCGTTGAAGTTCAAGGATGGTTTTTACGGCGAGAAAAATTAGAATTATTGCTGGAAAAACCCTAAAAATAGCCCTTTTCTTTTTCCCATACAAATGATTTCTAACTAAAACGTAGTCAATTTGAGCTTTATTGCTATGGTATAAAGTTCATATTAAATTACAAGCACTCACTGTTGTCTAAGCAATGTAGGTGTGTTCCTAACGTAGGTAGGTAGTAGGTAGGTAGTAGGTAGGTAGTAGGTAGGTAGTAGGTAGGTAGTAGGTAGGTAGTAGGTAGGTAGTAGGTAGGTAGTAGGTAGGTAGTAGGTAGGTAGTAGGTAGGTAGTAGGTAGGTAGTAGGTAGGTAGTAGGTAGGTAGTAGGTAGGTAGTAGGTAGGTAGTAGGTAGGTAGTAGGTAGGTAGTAGGTAGGTAGTAGGTAGGTAGTAGGTAGGTAGTAGGTAGGTAGTAGGTAGGTAGTAGGTAGGTAGTAGGTAGGTAGTAGGTAGGTAGTAGGTAGGTAGTAGGTAGGTAGTAGGTAGGTAGTAGGTAGGTAGTAGGTAGGTAGTATGTAGGTAGTATGTAGGTAGTAGGTAGGTAGTAAGTAGGAAAAAGTGCATTGCAACGCATGCGGGTACAGCTAGTTAATAATAAATATGCAGTTAACTAATGAGTTTTATAATAGTTGATTTAGTGAATGATAGCGATGCTAACCATTATGTATTAATACATAAGTAAATACATTATATTTCCAAAATTCTGGCAGTATTACATAGATGAATATTACACCATGTTACATTGCCATTGCAAGTTTTATGAAAAGTGTGATAAGGTAGTTAGTGCAAATACAGCGATGAACAACTAAGTATTATGTGAATGTTTTCATAGTACCTAGACTGCTTTGTATGTAAGCATGACTTCAATACATTCATGCAACATAAGGCTGCTCTATTAACGAAACTAATTAATTCAAAGATACTGAAACATTTCAGGTTCTATTGTGAAACTACATGACATTTTGTGAAAAATTCAATGTTCAAAATATGTGAAAATTTTAGAAGTGCAACATGCATTGTTATTAAAATGACATCATATTTTATTAAAAACAAAAATTTCGCAACCATGCATTGCCAAATCTGCATGTCGAACACCATTCTATTGGTGAAGTCGGCGTCACTTCCGCGCGCCATCACTCTATTATCAACCTTATGTAAATAGTCGCAAGTCACATATTTCATTGCTTCTCTTCTAGCACTACAGTAAGACGTATACAGCTGTGTACATACAATAGCTATGTATGTACTACCATTGAAAGGAATATTCTACATCTCTCCAGTCAAATCCGCTGCACATTTTATGATATTTCATGCTAATTTATTTGCGTTCGCGCCATAAACGAACACCAACACAAAAAAATGTGCCGGAAAAAAAAACGAAAGAGGTCAGCAATAAAGGCCCCCGAAAGGATACCTATGTTTTATTTACATCGCCGGTTGAGTTCCGAGCGTAAATAATGAGTCGCGAGGCCGCGGCTCAGTGGAACAACAACATATCACGCTGCCTCTAAAATTGAATAATCGCAAGAAACCAAATATCAAGGTCATGCGGATTTCATATCAATGTCATATAACATCGTGCACATTAACAAAGGCCCTGCAACGAAATGCAAAGGGGCGGGGGTGGCCAAAATATGCGAAATCCGGAAAAATATCCCATTAGAATCAGTTTCAGTAACTGATCAAGATGGCATTCACAGTTTTTATTGCAATATATTGACTAGTATCACAACCCTCCGTGGCGTAGTTCCCGCTTTTAGCGGGAAGCAAACGTTCTGTCAGCCATGTTGAGACGCAGGCAAACATTAGTGATATAACACGGAAATAACACCACTACACAACTCAAATCCATCTTATTAGACGCGCACTATTACAAAGAAAATTAATACAAAAACATATTTCACAACTATACCTGATTGTCACTGATTTTCGCTTTATCGGTATCACCCGACATTTTTCCTACGAAGAAATTGAAAGCGAATTCCAAGCGTCTTCAAACACCGGACAACACAAATGCACGCACCCATAACATAGAAAAAAAAGTTAGAACGTTTTGTTATTTTCAGTGCATCGACCTTCATTCCGTCTGAAAACCCAAAAAAGGTGGTATTAAAACCTTTTCATTCATTATTTTACCATTTATGGTAACCTAATGAAAGAAAAATTAAAAATAATATTTTTTTTAATATTATTTTTTGTCAAAATCTCCGACTCACGGAATTATTTTTTTTCTTCCTCTTCGGTGCATTTCAATGAATCAATAACAAAAATTGACAATGTATTTAAATAATACAAGATTACGACGTAATTAAATGTTTTTTACAACTGCTTTTACCTATTTTCCGTGAATAAACTTTTTTATTATCAATAATTTGATTGTAATTTATTATGGAATTCATTGAGCATTCAATCCAGTCTCAATTCTTACCTTACCTATCATTTGAATGCAGACTTAAAGAAATTATGAATACTTATTATATAATTAATAATAAATGAATCTGATGAGATGAATATTATTTAGATTATTTTATAATAATTATATTTGATGGAAAACGCTCTTTTATCTTCTTTGAACGGTTTGAGAAATTGCAATAACAAAACGTATTTTCGTGTTCGACCAAAGACAACAAATTTGACTTTTCTTAAAACTCAACTGCATGTTTTCAGAATGAAAAATAGCACAATCGCTGTTCTATTTTAACTCAATATGTTTCAGTTATATTTGGGAACTCATTAGATCATTCAAGTTGGTAGATAAATACAAAACGAAATACTATTTGGTAAGCGACATTTAAAACATCTCTCATTTTGTCTATGGTCCGCGTCTTTCTCGCAACGAACTTGCGTTGCGAGAGAAACCTTTCATAAAGTTTTTGGGTCATTTTGATCCTTTTTAATGGCTGCGGTATTACGCGGTTGAATGTGAAATTGGGTTCAAATATGAGTGATTATTCTTCTATGGCTACGCTTCAAAACAATAGCCAAACGGCGGGATTTGCGGCTGCTGTACAACGTGCTAGATTGGTAAGCGCATCTTCTCTTTACAAAAATCGCGTCTATTGACATTTGCGTGTTATTTACCGTTAAATTTTATGTTTATACCTTCAACATGGAAATTATCTTTCATTAGAACTATTTTTTATTCCAACCCGCCCTTTTTTGTTCATACCATTGATGTTCTGTTGAAGGATTCTTGGTAAGATGCTTTTACCTAACCTACTTATTGATTGCTATTTTTCGTTGTTGTAAATGAGTGCTGGTAGCAAATACAATGCTGCCCTGAATTTTTGATGTTTGCCCTTGTGGTTTGGCCGATAACGGCTTGCGTACACGCCAAGTGGTTCTGTCGCGTCAAAACTGCGTTGTGGTACATAATAGGCGCGAATAATGCATCAGACAACAAACTGAAAGTAAGACAAGCTCTATGCAGTTCAGCTATTCGTATTTTGAGCTGACAAAGCCACAATTAGCAGGTACAGTTCAGTAGTTGCTCCTTGTAGATTGGATCAATACTTTTTTAGAAACATTAACAAAGACAGTCAAAAATCAATAAGTGGTCATTGTTTTTCATGTTTGCATATTGTTAGCAGGAATATTCTAGATGTTCATGAATATTTTGTTACCGCACTCAAATATTATAACCACAGAGTGTAAATGTTTATATCAACATAGTGGCCGAACTGTTAACTGCAAACAATTTGATTGTAACACTTGTAAGACTCCACTGTTGGACGTGGACAACCTCGTTGCAAAAAATAAAAGGATTTTTAGTGTCAAATTCATAATTTCTTAACATTCTTATCGATTTCCTGAACATAAAACTTAACCAGAGACTAAAAAAAATACAGACAATTTGAGAACCACCTCCTTTAAATCCTCATAAAAATCCTCCATAAAATTGTCAACAGTTAACGTCCAAGTTCATGATCATCCTTAGCAATTAACTATTGCATAATTATCTAATTAATGTTAGTGATTATGAGTAATGTTGATAATTACTCACTCAAGTTCACAAATAACTTGTATAGATAATGTGGTTCTAGTTTTATTAGGTTAAATAAATTTTCTTAAAATTTTATAACAAACTGTGTGTCCCTATGAACTTGGGTGTATACCATTAGATAGAAAGTTAATATTTATCTATCAAAAATGTAAAAATATGTTAAACCACTGAATCCGATCAGAATATCACACAAAAATCAGAATCATTGTAAAATTATGTTCAAAATAAATTGATAGATGGGTGCAGATCATAATTTAATAAGTAGACAAGCAGGCAAACAAATAAATAGAACTAAACTCCTCTTAGAGATGTTTAAAGAAAAACTCAGCTTTTAAAATAGTCCTGTCTCTTTTTGTTATATGGCATTAGAAACAGATGGGTATATTTTAAATGAGATCTTAGTCTTTGTTTAAACCATCTTTTGTAACAAGAGCGATAATGTTAATTTAAGAGATGTGACACTAAAATGTGCGACTACATACATTAACATTCACAACAGGTTGCTGCTAAACTTGAAGGTGGTGGAAGCAAGAGGCCATTGGAGGAGGGTCCAGAACCGAATGCGAAGAAATTAGCGTCAGTAGAAGTACCGTATCAACAACAACAACAAATGAGGTAAAAAATCATTTGCAGGAAACAAATCCCCCAATTTAGACTCTCACCCCACTCATCATCATCTCCCTGTCGTTATACCACACTAGGTGGAGTCGGCACATGTGTTCCTCGTCCATTCTCCTCCACCAACTCAATACTCACTCCTTTCTTATGGGGGATTTACACGGGTCGATTTTAGCCGTGCGGCAAGTCACCAGTCGCATCGCTTGTAAAAATCGAATCGCCACCCCATCTACACCGGTCGACAAAAATCGCATGCGACTTGTTCATTTCTAACGGAACAACACAGCGTAAAACACACCTCATGCGGCGGGCGATCACCTGTAACGTACCATTAACACGGTCGATTTTAGTCACCCGCCGCATGCGGCTTGTCGCCGCACGCCAATAGTCGGATGGCACCCAACTTTGGGGCTTGCGATTTTAGTCACTTGCGGCCTAGTCGCCTTAATTCCCTATTACCCACATCATCCTCCACACAATCCATCCATCTTTTCTTTCGCCTACCTCTACTTGCATATCCATCCTCTTCTAGTTACATGACTTTCTTCCCTCTGCATAACACGTCCATACCACGCTAACTCCTCAACTTTTCTTTTGGTGTTACTTTCAAAGTTCCTCTGACATGGTCATTCCTTATCTTATCCATTCTTGTCATTCCACACATCCATCTCAATATTCGCATCTCCGCTGCATGCAGTATCCTTTCATCCATCCTCTTGGTGGCCCAACATTCAGACACGTAAATACAACAAGTCTAATGATTGACTTGTCAATTTTCCCCTTCGGATTGCACACTGTTCCTGAGACCTCTTCTCATCTCTCACCCCAATAACTTTCATAGTTATACTCACCTAGGGTTACCAGATAGGAAATTTAAAAGTCTGGAGAAAAAGCCTGACTCTCATTGAAGAATCCTGAGATTTGGTCGCGATTTGCGAATTTTCTCGCAAACGTAATTAACAAATAAACTTTGTGGGAAAAAAAATCACATTATTATTCGTTTTGTGCACTGGATATCATCCACCCACCCTCCCACGCACCGCACATCGCCGCGCGACGCGGGCTCCGGGCGGTGATGAAGATCTGAAAAATCTACTCAATTTTATTGAAAATTCTAAAAATCCTGAGATTTCCAAAATTAGACCGCAATCCTGAGAAGAGCCTAGAAATCCTGAGATCTCAGGACAAATCCTGAGTTATGGTAACCCTATACTCACCTCTGTTTCAAAGTTAGAAGGTAAGGTGATAGGAACACTTGCCAACCGGACACTAAATAATAAATACTACCTAAGACTGCTTTGCTTATAAAAATTATAAACAGTCACTTCCTCTGAAATCAAGTATGCATGGCTGCGTATCAAGCTATGCATTTCCAGTATAAGCTGACCTCTCATTGTATAAAGCTTATAAACAATGCGAGATCAGCTCAAACCGGAAACGAATAGCTTGATAAGCCGTGCATACTTGATTTCAGAGGAAAAGTTGACTGTTGAGCATTTTTTTAGCAATAATTAACATACATTTTTCTTTATTCAAGGTGTAACATAAATAAGTGTACAACCTTTTAAGGGGTCACTGTACTCATCATTATGAACAACTTTTACTATAGGCATGTTGACAGCATCAATAAATTGCAAATCTAATTAGTCCGTCAGTTAGAGTTTTGAAAAATAATGGACACGTATTTTTTCTTTTGTTAAATCTATGAATATTTGGAAAGATAAAAAGCATCAAAACTCGAGAGTGGGGGCCTGTGACGTCAGAAGCAAGTAAAAATTGTACTAGCTTGTGTCGTTTTGCCAATTTGAAAAGTGTCGTATCTTCGTCAATTTTGGTTTACGTAACAAAAGAAAAAATACGGCTTAAATATTTTTGGGTAATCTAACTGACGGACTAATTA
Source organism: Amphipyra tragopoginis (assembly GCA_905220435.1). Taxonomy (NCBI): domain Eukaryota; kingdom Metazoa; phylum Arthropoda; class Insecta; order Lepidoptera; family Noctuidae; genus Amphipyra; species Amphipyra tragopoginis. The sequence continues at coordinate 14,297,463 of HG992011.1, forward strand.
CATTTTTTCAGTCAAATACCCTATTATGGGACAAAAAATGAAATCGCGAAAAAAAAATCAGCTGTTCCCTACATTTTAACGAGTTATGCGAACATTAATGTAGGGAAGAGCTGATATTTTTTTCGCGATTTCAGGTTTGGTCCCATTACTATGGGACCTTTTAAGGGGTCACTGTACTCATCATTATGAACAACTTACTAGTTGTACATAATGATGAGTACAGTGACCCCTTAAGAGGTTGTACACGTATTTATGTTACACATTGTATATTTTGTTAACTCCATTTCTTATGAAACTGTCTGGAAACTTTTTTACAACTTATTTTTAGCTAAACATTACTTTTTCCGACCATTATTCAGTCTAATAATAATGAAAACAGGGCTATATTTAAATGTATAGAAGTAAAATATTTTTGCAAGTCGCGTGTTTTTCAATCCACACACCCGCGTGTGTCGCGTCATAAGACTAACCACGTTTACCACGTTTACCACGTGTTTACTGTTTGGAGCGAGAGTAGTCGCGCGCGTCATAATGCGTCAAGCGTAAACCTGATGATATGTACTATAGGCACGCGCGCATGCGGCGTGAGGGACAGGTGTGACAGAGGGAGAATTTTCCTTTTATATTTTTTTCTTAAGGGTTATACTGAATATCTCAAAACACGTGCTCATAAAGGGACTTTACTTTTAATATCAAAAATAATACATTTCATGTTAGTTTTGTCAAAGATTTTCTAATAGTCACTTACCTTAGCCGGGAGTAGAAAAAAGAAATACGCGAAAAAAAAAATTTACTTTCACCAATGGATAGGGTCAATAATTGTCAAAGTCAATAGTTTTACAGAAATATTTGTTCAGAGATGTCAAAAAATACGCTTAAATCTATCTATCATCAGCTGTGTTCACATTTCAGGGCATATTTGGAGTATGGATTAATAGCCCCAAGTTCTGAATTTTTAACTAAATCAGGGTTGACGAATAAATGAAAAAATAAAAAAAATTGCATTGGAACATTAAGTTCCGCGGATTAGTACCCCCTTTCCGACTAACCTTGTAGATATACCTACAATGTGTAAAGGGGCCGTTCAAATATTACGTAAGCAGATTTGTTACAATTATTTACCCCCCCATCCCCCTTGTCAGCAAAAGTAAGCAAAGCTCTTACCCCCTCCCCCATGCTTACGTAAGCATTATTCAATTATAAATGTAGTTTTTTTATATTATAATTATAATGTTATAATTATAATTTTAAAAATAAGAATTTAACTGATACAGTATTCAACATAGAGTAAGGGACAAAAATATTATAATCTTACGAACTTATCAAACTTTTCAAGCATAGACAATGTGAGGGTTGCCATTCGTGTAAAAAAGTAAATAACTACCGATGACGTAATCATCATCTAGACTCCCCTACCCCCCATGTCATCCAAAATAAGCAAAACAAAGACCCCCCCCCCCCCCCCCCCATAGTGCTTGCGTAATACTTGAACGGCCCCAAAGTACTGAACAATAAAAAATTAACAGCACATTAAACAATTCATTTTAAACAACAAAAATACCCGATTTTGTAAATACGCAGTGTAATAACGCCCTCACTTACGAATGGCAAGTAAAGCATGGCAATGGGAAGTTCTCGCTATTGTATTTCAGTTTTTTTTCCTCAATTATTGACGAAACCCATAGAAAGGTGAGGTTAATAAAAAATAAATGAAAAAGAACCCTTATCATAGGTATTTCAGAGTCCTGTCAACCTATCTCGCTCTAAGGCCCGCCGCTGATTGAGATTATTTGTCACGGTGACTTTTTGTTACCCAAGTTGAATATTATGAAGATATAATATGTGAATGCGCTCACTATGGTGACGTGTCATTACGGTGACAAATATATATTTTCATAGAATTCGACTTGCTAATAAAGCCACCGTGACAAAAAATCACAATGAGCGCTCGTCCTAACACGTCACTTCCCAATCTTTATAACATAGTAAAATAATATATCTATGGATCGAACACAGTTGTGATTGTGACGTCACATGACTTGACTAAAATATGCTAAATTCCCTCAGTTCAAATAACAGAAAGAGATTATGTTCTGTGACGACACATCACACAACAGCAGTGAAACTTTTTAATGTTTCTGGCATGTTTCACAAAGTGGTCACCTAAAAAAAATCAGTCAAGTAGTTGATGATATTCAGTTAATCTATTATTGTCAAATTATTTTAGTATTTTTTATAGAATACTTATACTATATCGGATGTAAAAAGACCCTTAACGATAGCGAAAACCACGTATTCTACCCATCATTGGGATCATTTTTTTCGAACAAACCATACCTGTGAAATCATTGGTTTTGGAGATATTGAAGGTCAAAGTACACTTTTTTTTTTTTAGTTTTTTCCAAAATCGATTTCCATGTCATAATACTAAACTTTCTTCCATACAAACATTTTCAAAAATTTCAATTTTTCCTAACAAATTACGCATTTGAAGTTACAAAAACGCAATGAATATCAAACGCACACAACCGCCTTGGCTCGGCTGTGTGGCCGCTGCACGCATGCAAACGCGCGGCATCGCCACAACAATAATTTGCGCGCTACATAAAAAAAAGTTTTTTTTCATGCCAAAAAATAAAAGTCGTTTCCCAGCAATTATTTTTGGTCAATGTAGTTTAGTTTGATGTACAGAGTGCGTAGATTTCGGCTATGTGATGGGTCTTTTTACACCCTGTATAAGAGATATTGTTTTTGTTTATCAGTAGTGCACCAACCGTAGTGCCGGCCGTGAGCCGTGCGGCTGCGCCCGCCGCCAGTGCGGCCCCGCCCCCACCGCCCAGCGCGCCCTCCAACCTGATGCCGGACCAGACGCTCAACGAGTACATCCGCGTGCCCGACAAGATGGTCGGACTCAGTGAGTACCAACTGCCGAACTCAAAGTAGTGCACCGACGCTGCGTAACACGCGGCAGAGGCGCAACGATAGTGTCGTATTGTAGTAATACGACAGTGACCTTGCACCCTTGCCGCAAGGAAGCGTGAGTTATTACCAAAATGTAAAACCATGCAACTCGCCTCTATAGTATTCTTCCCGTCCACAGTCATCGGTCGTGGCGGAGAGCAGATCACGCGCCTGCAGGCGGAGTCTGGCTGCAAGATACAGATGGCGCCGGACTCTGGCGGTCAACCCGACAGACTGTGCACCCTCACCGGATCCCGGGAGGCTATACAGAGGGCCAAGTAAGTTGGATATTATAAATATTGCTAAATAGCTATTTCTTTATAGTGTAGAGAGTACATACATCACTCATAAAAAACCTGTTTTAGCAAATTGATAAGTCATGGAATGCTGAACTACCATGAATATGAACTACAATAAACGTAAACACTCCGCGCACTGGGTGCTGCGACCTAACATGCGCAACGCGAGAAAATTTTCTTGTCGCATTATTTCGTGCGGAGACGAGATAAGCCATACATTATCTTGTCTTGGCACGACAAAATGTCTCGCGCTGCATGTATTAGGCCTGCACGACGATGGTCTCAAACACCAATATTTAAAAAAATATTATACTAGGCGATCGCAACCAATAATAAGTTGCAGTGACCCAGTGTGCCAGATGTAGCAAGTCAAAGTTTTGTTGTAGGGAGCTCGTGAACCAGATCGTGAACCACCGTGGCCGCGAGAACGCGCCGCAGCACCCTGAGAGCCAAGGGGGCGGCGGAGGCGGCGGCGGCGGCGGTGGCATGCCACCCCTGCCCCGAGGCGGAGGCGGCTCTATCACGGTACGTAACACTTTATACTATACACTTTATGGGATGGGCTATATTTATGGGCAGTGCCTGTACGTCTACATATTGGTGTGGTTGCAAAGTCAATGGAGGATTTCATATCCTAGTTTGCTATCAAATATCTTCTAGCTACCAGATTAGTGACTGCAGTGTTGTGAGCGTAGGATTAGAACACTGGGAAGTTTATCCCGCCATTTGTCGATCGCCAGCGCGTTCAGAATATTGCATCCAGATGCAATTGATAGGCCAGATTATGTGTCACTCTCAAAGACCTTTGTTTATGCAACTTTGTGTCAACTATATCTGAAGAACTTGAATAACATTTTTTTTTTTCTATCGGTCCTTTGTTTTGAGTAGATGCGTTGCCAGATTGAGTGTCATATCCTTCCTAGGATAGTGAAGAATTTTGCATCTCTTGAAGCGGCTCAGTGAGTCGGGAATACTGGCTGGACCGCCAGTGGTTTCGTATGATGTTGAATTAAACTAAAATGTAAAAGGTATTATCTCCTCGTCATCCTACGCAAGTATATGTTCAATGTTCTAATATGAATGCCGGGATTCTCACATCCCTGATTCACGTAAACACCGATACGATAATTCTAATAAAATCTACGTACATTATAATAAAATAAAAATTGTGTTTTATGTTATCAACTGTACAACTGTTTTCGATATTAGGAGATTGCTTTGTTAATTAATTAAAATAATAATTTTATGGATTACCAAAGGAAAATGGATTTTGTCCAATTTGAATGGTGACATATTCAATAATTTCCGTATCTTGTTAGCCCTTTCAACCTAGTTTTAGAGGGATTGTCTAGGAAGTATCCCGAAATCACAATGGATCGGGATTGAATTTTCTACAAGAAAGTCGTAATTGTTGACCAAGGTAAAATGTACTTAGTTTTAACATTACCTACTTCAACGTGCAATATTATACACTCCCGAACACCTAAATTGAGCCACCATGCATTTTTTTGTATAAAGATCTGTAAACTACCACCAAACGGAAACATCCTCGCGCACTTTTTTGATGTCACTGAATAAAGAACTGTATCAGTATTGCCTTAGTATAACATCCGACGCAGACATCAAGCGTTCATGCGTAAGGAAACGGCCTTTCATACATAAAAATACAAGGTGGCTCGATTTAGGAGTCCGGGAGTGTATTAACAAAGGTGTTTTTGCAGTAATCAAGTCTTGATAAACCCCTCAACGATAGTAAGCGTGATTTATGTATATAAAACCTTATGTACGTCACGAGTTCGCACCCAATCTGCTGGGTCGACCCATATAAAGATTTTGTACAGTTGGCCATCGCACTGAACAATCTTGCTGGGTTGTAGGACGAAACGCTGCCTTCATCTGTGAAAATAATGTCTACATATTTTCCGTTATGCTGTAACCCCAGGCCACACTGTCACAAGAACATTCGTGGCGTATTTTCGCGATTCGTCAACATCTCCCAAACTTTGAAACGCGATGTGATGAACTGCTTGGTCGGACATGTCGCGACAACGCGAGTATTCGTTGAATCCCGCCAATGTGGTCCTAACATTAGGGACATTCTATTTTCGAATTTTGTTGCCTGTTTTAGATTTAAAATAGCTTTAATTTATTATTCGTATCATGTGACGCCTTGTATGTCAATAGTACCTACATCAACATCAAGAGTAATAAATGTATGGAGAAGAAGAAACTGCACTATTGTCGACCAGCCCCCCGATTCAGAACCTTTTCGATAAACACTTGTCGACTGATTCGATTTGTTATCTCGTTCCGTTTCCGATTCTCGTAACGAGAGCAAAAGAGATAGATTGTTACCGAATCGTTCGACAACTGGCTAATCGATTTGTTCTGAATCCGGGGACAGTAGGCTGTAAATCCGTGTCATAGGAAGTAGTTATTCCAACTTGTATGAATCCGCAGGGCAACCTACCGATCGGACGAGCGGATTGGGTGCAAAATTGTGACGTGAGTAACTATTTTAATAAGTCATTATTATTTCATTAAAAATCATGTGTCGTCGATAAGAATAGAAGTCACTTGAACAAAGAAAGTCATCATATAAATAAATGTGTAGTTAAATGAAATAAGTAGACCATCACTAAATAGTATTCATATGTTCCAGTAGTATTGTACAATTGTAGTGAGTTATGCAGGTTAAAAATGTTGATGGCTCAAAGATCAGAAACGCTCACTGAGCGAAAAAATTGACCAGAAGGCGAGAAGGCTTAAGATCATCCACAATACAAAATTCTTCTAATGGCACTTACAAAAACCACTAGAACGTGGTGTGGGTAACTTGAAGTATAAGTTTAGTGTAGTATAAGTTTTGTGTTTTGGATGGTAGAAGCCACGGACGTTCTACTCAAATTTTTCGCTCAATGAGCTACTTTAGTCTTTGACCCTAACATATACATACATCGGGGTATGTAAGCTGTCACCCCGGGATCTGTACCATGGTTTAGTGACTGAAAAGTTCGCGGGTTGACAATTTAGGACTGGAATAAAAGGCTAATATTCAATAGAAGACTGAATAGATAGAGAGATGTCACTACATTTATATTTTTAGCTCTTTACAGCTCACATTCTGAATAAAACAAATGTAGAACAAAGTTAGGAAAATATTGTATTTCCATTATAAAAGGTTATACAAATAGGTTCCATGCAGTTTCTATCATAATCATTGCACAGTTAAAGAGAAAAATGGTGTTTTCAAAATTTGTTTTATAAGCAGGAGGAAATAATGCTGCCGGGTCCCAAAGTGGGCCTTATCATCGGCAAAAACGGCAAAACAATCAAACAGCTGCAGGAACAATCTGGAGCTAAAATGGTTGTCATTCAAGATGGACCTAACACAGAATATGTAAGTAAAAACGACCAAGATATTTTCGTAGAAACGAATTCGTGTAATTCCTTCAAACCGCATGATCTAATTATTACTGGTATACACCGTGGGCCCCAGGTACCCGAAAGATTTTAACCACGCTTTTCTAATTCAACGAAAGTCCAATTTAGTTTTTTTTGTTTTTCTGTACTTAATAAATCAATTAACTTTAGTACTTCCTTGTAAACAATACCTTTGGTTGAACTGGCAACATTTATAAATTATCGTGTGAGTGGATAAGAAACTTCTCACTTCACAACCCTCCCTAACAAATAAGACATACGGCGAGAGGGGTATGGTATGACAAAAGTCGCAACGTCGCGTTCATAGGACTTGTTACCATAGATATTTTTCGATTTGTGAATTTCCGTAAATAATGAATATTTCGAAAATAAGCTTTATTCAACAAACTATATCCTAGCTTTTCTTCTTCAATTAGGCATCGGTATCGAAGCTTAAAATCTTTCGGGTACCTCGGGCTCACGCTGTATATTAAAACCATACGAAATTTAGAATTACTAAAAATAAAAAAAACCTTTTTTTCTTGCTGTAGGCATAAGTACTCGTATCTAAACCACCTAAAAATGTTTCAAGAAAACATTAAAGAAAAAAAACTTTTGAAATTATTCTGTGATACCACATTTTGATGCCACGCATAAATAAATAATAGCACAGTGACACAGCTGGCTGGCATGATATCGCTCCACGCAGTCAGTTAACTCGGGAAGCTGATTTTTTTTGACTCATGTATTCCCTTTTAGTATCAGTCTTTGTCACCAGTACATCACGCGGTTCATCACGCGGTTTGAAGGAATTACATGAATTCGTTTACACCCAGTATAGCTCTTTAGGAAACATCCAATCTCACGCATTAATTGATTTAATATCCAAACAATTTAAGAAATTCTCATGCTAATCACTTTGCTTTTTAACCGACTTCAAAAAGGAGGAGGTTCTCAATACGGTTGTATTTTTTTTTTTATTTTTTTTTTTTTTATTTTTTTTTTTTATGTTTGTTACCTCATATCTCCGTCATTTATGAACCGATTTGAAAAATTATTTTTTTGTTCGAAAGGGTATACTTTCCGATTGGTCCCATATAAATTTTGTTATGATTAGACCATGAACTTCAGAGATATGAAACGGAACTCCTCATCAGATCAAAGCAAAATTCTCAAATTACTAATATTGCTTTGTTTATATTTGTTGTTGGGAAGTGACTACTGGAAAAGAGGAGGGGGTGCGTGTCCCCCCCTCCCCTCTTTGGAATGTTTTCATTATATCGTGTAAGGTATCATTTGAAAGGACTTTTTATGCCCGACTAAGTAAAAGCCAAAAAGAAGGGTTACGAAGGAGGGGGTTAAAATGATGACACTAAAACGTAAGTAATAAAAAATAAACTTTAAAAAAAAGTAAAAACCGACTTCAAAGAAATACTAAAAGGAGTAAAATAATTACCATAATATAAAATTAACAGTTTCAGAAGTCGGTGCAACTCTACACTGAAGCAAATAGAAGCCACCGACTTCTGAAACTGTTAATTTTATATTATGGTAATTATTTTACTCCTTTTAGTATTTCTTTGAAGTCGGTTTTTACTTTTTTTTAAAGTTTATTTTAGAGTTTTGATCTTGCAGTATTAATATCTAATCTTAGGCAACTATTAAAATTCATAAAAAAGAAAACTGTTTCTTGTCAATATTTCAATCGAAACACATGTATAATTTACAATCAAAACCTAAATTACGTAGCTTCATCTTCACTGTAACGTTGCCGTGATAGATCACCTAGCTTTTCAAGTTCAGTTCAAAATCAAACTAAATTCTCTATGTACAGGAGAAACCGCTGCGCATATCAGGCGACCCCGCCAAAGTGGAGCACGCTAAACAGCTGGTGTACGAGCTGTTAGCAGACAAGGACATGAGCCAGGGCGGCGGACCGCGACAGCCGCAGTACGATGACGCGTACCAGGGTCACGACCAGGGGAACGGACTCGCCACTAACTCTACTGAGGTAAGAGCCGGTAGACAGCGGTGCTGATTCTCTTGTTCAGCAACTAAAGTAAAATGAGAGAATTGCTATCTTTTACTAACAGACAGCGCGAGAAAACGAGGATAATAGATTAGAACTAAATTAGAGATGTTAAATTAGTTTACGCCCTGAACTTTACAGTTCTTTATTATATTATACAATTAGACAGCTCTTATTTACATTCGTCTCTTTCTTATTTTATTAGAGCGAAAAAGATGGCAATAACTTAAATGAAGTTTAGTTTGTGCTAAACAGAATCTGCATCAATGACTGATCAGTCATTTCATCGCACTTTATTGCTGGATATAGACTTTTAGAAAACAGAGATAATGGCTTTAGTTATTATGCAAGGCAAGCAGGTTCTGTGACGACTGAGGTAGCTGTCTACAAATTAAAGAAATCAATTCGTCCTTGCACCAACACCGAAACACACAACAATAATTACATTTAATCCCAAGCAACAGTGCTGTTTCTACCCATCACCTGATTAGTTAGCCTATCAAGCAATATACTTCTAAACTTTCAGGGAATTCAATACTTGTCGCCAAGAATCGAAAAAGCAGGTAACTTTGTTGATAGTGTAGTTAAAATTTACGTGTTTATCATAGGTACTGGTACCGAAAGTAGCGGTGGGCATCGTGATTGGCCGCGGCGGTGACATGATTAAGAAGATTCAGGCAGAAACCGGCTGCAGGGTTCAATTCCACCAGGAGCGCGATGATGGACCCGGAGACAAGAGGTAATGTGCAAAGTAGCTATATAATCATTACTAGCTGTGGTCCGCAGCTTCGCTTGCGTGAAATTTTACATTATAGAATACATACATTATAGAATTTCTGACCAGTAATCTAAATATTGAATTCCATGTTTCTTATTTCAAAAGTACCAGATTTCTCATACAAACTTACAACACTTATTTCACCCCCTTAGGGGTTGAATTTCCAAAAACGCTCAAACACATGTACATTTACTCCTAACCAGAAACCTTAATACTTACTTAATTTCATGCTTCTTACTTCAAAAATGACGGACTTGCATACAAACGTTAATCACCCTTTTCACCCCCTTAGGGGTTGAATTTCGGGAAATCCCTTCTTAGTGGATGTTTTCGTCACGTAAGGAACCTACTGTCCAAATTTCATATTTCCAGCTTTAGTGGTTTAGGCTCTGCGTTGATGAATCAAATGTCAGTCAGTACCAGTCTCTTTATACATATATAAGAATATATAAGAAGATTGTACATATTAAATTTGAGTCAGGTCTGTGCGTAGTACTCGTAATCTTCGCGTTTGTATTTCTTCTCTCGTGATGGCACGAGGTATACGCGATAGCTCATGCTGTGCTGAAAAGATTAGCCAATCAGCAAGGATGGTAGCGGGACTGACTGCCCAGGGTGCGCCGGACGTTCGTAAGTATCGTCACTCGTGGAGCCTCTTATAAAAAGATGCATGAATGTGGAAGAAGTAAAGAGTATGTTGGGATTGTATCACATGGTGTTTTGAAACTACAAAACACCATATCGTCAGTGAAATTCTAACAGTGCGGAAGTCAAAAATGGCTACTTTACAAGAGAGTGAAAAAACTATTTAAAACGAGCGTAACCTACGCTGAACGCAATATTGTTTTTAATTATCATTACAAATAAACTCTTTGATGATTTATTAAACCTATGAAAATCCTAATAATCTTTTTCATTTCAAGTAATATTATCACTTTCGCAGCGTTGTCTGTTTTTGTCACAAAATGTCTTACGCACTGTTAGAACTTCACTGACGATATCTGCCCTCGTGGTAAAAATGCCTCTATATTATTTCTCAGCGTAATTAGAGACAACATCACGTCTCTATTCCCCGAAGGGTTTGGCAGAGGTTGTAGTACACCTTCTTTTCGCTGCTATGTTTAAGTCCCATATAATAGGGGGCGTCCCTATTGCCATCAACCGGGCACAAATCCAGACTCCGGGCTGCTACTGAGAAATTCCACACGGAATAACCCAATAACACTTTGCCGGACCTGGAGGAGTAATTAGTAAATAAAATAATGTTCCTACATGTAACAGGTCAATTAATTAGATTAGACAATCAATTAATTATTATGACATTTTGTAGGCTAACGTTATGTGTGTGTTTTGAATGTGTATTCGGGCGTATTGTATTAAATCTATAATCGGCTTCCTTCGTACGCGCGGTCGATCAATCATTAAGACCTCATAAGCATAGTGGTTCTTGATTAGACAATACGTTTTATGGGCTGTAATTTTAGTTACGTGTTTTACGGGTAGTCAATATCAATATTAACTACTTATCAATACGCATATTTATGATTAGTTACAGTTTACTCAGGTGCATTTTTCGGGATTGCCCAACTAGTTTCGTACAGTTTCGACTCGCGACCTCGCCGCGTGTTCAGCTCACGGTTAAGGGTTCCGTTTGGGTCCGAAACTAGTCGGGCAATCTCGAAAAATGCACATCATTAAACCATAACTAATCATTAATATGAATGTGTTTCACGAAAATTATAATATCAATCCACGCTTTAACTATTGTTACTTACAACGCGTACCGCTAAAAAATCAGTTATTGTGAGTTATGACAAAATTGATTTTATAGCTCGACGACTCGGTTGATAACGGGCGTAGTAAGACGTGGTTGTGAGTGAATATTTGTTATTTTTTACTATTACACACCGTGAAATTCAGAACATTATCATACAGCGGTGTAGCGACTGCATTTTCGAAATATAGACAGAAAATAACATTGTATCAAGCTGTGTATACAATGTGTGTATTTTTTGGTCTTTTAATTTGTTGTGTATGATGTAGTTGGTAAAATATACGACTCTGATACAGATGCTACCTGCAAGGCAAGCCACACCAGGTGGATCAAGCCAGGCAAATGATTGAAGATCTCATCTCAAGTGTAAATGTGAGTATACACCCTATTATCGTCGTCTTACAATGAAAAGCTCGGTAATACAATTTTGGTTATTTTATCACGACGTAGTTATTGGTACTATTGAGAGCCGCTCTACGCCAAATTGGTTGCAGGCTCTGAAATTAAGCCTAAACATTTGTACTAAATATAATTGGCTAACTTTTACCCGCGACTTCGTGCGCGAGTGAAACCAAATAAACCGTGCAATGAGCAAAATGTATTCCCGGGCTTTTCACTTTAAGACCGCCTGATGTATTTCTTGGACTGATTTATTTTAGAAAATGTTCTAAAATTGAACAAAGTTTGAACAGTTTGGATTTTATCTCAATTATTTGTTGATAAATTCCAAACTTGATTCTAACTACAAAATGTTGTTAGTGTGTGGTGGAAATAACCCAACTGCATCAAAATTTGATGAAAAACTGTTATCCAACTGGGGGCCAATTCTACTAACAGAAACTTTTATCAATTGCAACTGAATCGTTCATTCAGACAGTTTTCGTTTACGAAAACTGTCTGAATGTTTGGTTTTGTTTTTGTTGTCAAACAATTTGATAGTTTTTGTAAACGAAAACTGTGAATAAACGATTTAGTTGCAATTGATAAAAGTTTCTTTTATTAGAATTGGCCCCCTGTGCACTAAATTGCACTCAAATTGACTGTTTGTTACCTGCATTTCACATTATAATATCCCAGGATGTTCTGCAGAACGATTCGATTACTCAGTTGACGAACGATTCGTCATGCTATCTGTTTCTCTCGTTACCAAAATCTTAGGCGGAACGAGATAACAAACCGAATGTGTCGACAACTAAAAAATAAAAACATTATTTTCCAATATATGAGAGTTCCAGTTTTAAATAATGGAATCAGACGTTACTGTGCTGATATCTATGACATACAAATATGCTAATTACAATATCTAGCTTTAATTCCGCCAAACAAGATCGCTAGTTTGGATGCAGTATGCAGAAAAAGTTAAAAAAAATAATGCAACATGCAACCGAATCAATACACGACACGTGTTTCTCCTCTCCACGGGGCATCCTCAGGTTGCGGAATAAAAACTAGATATTCTATTTGTATGGTTCCAGTTTTATTAGGTACATTTCTTTAGTAACACAGTTACAAAATAAGTTGCAAAAAAGAAGAATAATTTATTGCATATTGGACAAAACACAATGACACGCCACATTGATAGTACACACGGCTAATCAAGCTATTCAATCCAGTATAAGCTGACCTCTTATTGTACCGAAATCTTATACAATACGAGATCAGCTTAAACTAGAAATGTATAGCTTCGTACATACAGAAGTTAAACCAAGCTGATAAAACAAATATAAACGTAAACAGTCCTGTTATTAACAGAAAGGTTTAGATATCTCAAGGTTGTTGGTTTGCAGTCCATTTATATACACAGCTGTGCACATGTACGCAACGGACATAATTATACATAACTTAGGCCTGTATGAATAAACCTATTTCAACATGGCGCCCTGGTAGCAGCATCTCAAAAGAAGCTATCACGTCATTTGAATTTCATACACTTGATTGATACAAATCAGTACCTCAATTTATATCAAATTGACAGGCAGCTCTTAAATCAATAAATAACCTGTATCTGTCCTACTGCAGGGCAAAGGCCTCTTTACATATACCGAGAAAAAGCGAGCATTGATCACCACGCTTACATACTACAGTTAGGCGATTTTAGACCATTAAGTCCAAGTTTCCTTAGAATGTTTTCCTTCACCGTAAGTCAGTGGCGTGTTATGGCCCGGCTACACGCTCCGTCTTGCCTGCGCAGTCCAAAACTTAGCAGGCATGACTACAAAAAGACGGAATACCGTACAGTGGCCACACGTGCGGGTAAGATCGTGCAAACTGGACTGTGCAAACCTCATAGTGTTTTGATAGCTCGTCACGTCACGATGTGCGACTTCTTACATCACTCATTGTGTCGTCGAAAATAATTTTGCCGGACTGAAGCGCGGCTTGAATGACCGGCCACACGCTGCAAGCCAAAACTGTGCAGTCCAATCTTCAGCATGTCAACGATTGCGCAAGCCGCGCTTTTGGGCCTGCGCGAGCTACCGTCTTGCCGTCCACTCGTGCGATCTTACCTGCGCAAACTGGTTTGTGCAGGCATACTCGCAGGCAAGACGGAGCGTGTATCAGGGCCATTATATTAACTAAGAAAAGGAGATCACCCATCCTGGGATAAAAATGGGATTTTTGGCGGCCATCTATAATAGTTACACAATTTTAAAGCACACGTGTAACGCATTATTTTTTACTAAGGCGTCAAAGTCGAAAACTATTTGGGTTCGGAGATATATATCAGGTAAAAATTAAAACGACGACTTGTATTAGGGGTTTTAAGAAATATTTTATTATTATTACAGCATTGTCGCCATACAAAGAAATGTTTGTACTCCTGCCACCATTTAAATAAAATATAATTCATTCCTGGCCGCTGACTTTTTTTTTATCCCAAATCATCGAACAAAATGGGTGATGTCCTTTATGTGACATAGAAGAAGTCACATTGGTACATGGGTGTGGACATGCAACCCGGTGCTTAACAAGCGCCTCTGTTACCTCCGGGCCACCACGAAGCTCAAATTAACTTAGTAACTTGGTAAACAGGCCTAATGGCCAAATACTCAAAGGCTACTCAGTTTTAAGTTGTGACAGTGACAGCAGGAGACTTAACGGCACCTTAAAATTGAGTAGCGTTTGAGTATTTGGTCATTAGTATCAAAATAATATACTGAACACAGAGACGCGAGCAGGAGGTGAGGTCGGGGCGCGGGCGCGGCGGCTCGGGACAGCGCAACGGGGAACGCGGCGGAGGCGGAGACTACTCGCAGTGGCAGGACGCGCAGGAGATACGGGTCACCTTCACCGTCTCCAACGTCAAGTGCGGACTTATTATTGGCAGAGGTGAGTGTTATACTGTTACTCAAACGATCATTATTTAGTTTATGACAGACCTCAGACAGTCAATTTATGATAATTAACAACCGCGCGGATCATACCATTTCCAAGGAGAGGAGGAGCGGTCCGTGAGTGGGTGATTGTCCGTTACACATCGAGACTCCTCCGTGCCTCGGAGAGCACGTTAAGCCGTCGGTCCCGGGTGTCATACGAATACCTATGACAGTCGTTACGCGTAATCAGAAGCTCGAAAGTCTGACAATGATCTAACCTTAGGATATTGGCATTGCCTAGTTATTGGGTTGCGGAGGTCTGATGGCTGTCTTTATGTGTAAAATACTGGTATTCAATTGACCAATATAGTTGGGAAACGGCTAAGCAGAACATGACAGACTTCATGTATGGCTGGCATATAAGTTGGCACTGCTGGCCATTAGACGGGTTCATTCCTTCAGCTATCGGTCAACATCCTCGTCGGTCAGCAACATGATGCACCGGACATCTCTGGAGAATATCATTTGGAGAAACTGATTTTTGTGCATTCTAGTTAGGCCTGATGCGGACACGAAGAATTATAGCATTGTCGACTAAGTGGCTTTCCAGAAGCAGCATCCTGCAACTGAATTCTAAACCCTGCCCATATAAAGTCCATTAGACAATTAAAAGTTGTATAAAATACTACTATCCCATATTTCGTACACCATAAGACGAAAGTGGCCTACCAAGACATGAATATCATTGAACGTTGAAGTAGAGTTTCTGCTCATCTTGTTTGACCATTCATAAAAGCATAATACCATGGTTGAAGCAAACATTTTGTTTTTTAGCTAAAATGGATCTTATTTGTTCAAAGTTATTTTATTTAAATAGAGTAGTAAATATGTTTCCTTACACACGAAGATATTTCGTAATGTGATGCATCATCGATGAAGGCGCGAATACGCTACGATTCTTATAATAATGTTGTGGTAGTCATAAGATATATTTGGTTCAGGCGGCGAGGTAATAAAGCAGATCAACGCTGCGTCGGGCGCCCACTGCGAGCTAGATCGGCGCGCGCAGGGCTCGGACCGTAACAACCGCACCTTCTACATACGCGGACACCCTGAGGCCGTGGAACACTGCAAGCGGATCATTATGGAGAAAGTTGGCATGGTACGTACTCCTAACAGAATCACAGTAGGATTCAAATAGAACACTTCTTTCATGTCTATGTTCTTTTTTATCTTATACTTTTTTAGTAGACTGAACTAAGCCAAAAGCTTCGGTATTGCGGGAAAATATCTTCAAGCATTGAAATTGCGATATTAATTTTTGTTTTCTATTTGCCATTAGGAAATTAACTTTACTTAATTCCATTAAAGTTCTTATTATTTTTGAATTTATAAATATAATCAGGTATTGGTGATTACAAAAGTTGTTTAGAAGCCGATTTACCCTATCTCCCGTACTAGTTATAAACTGTATTACGGTGGGACAGTTTCCTCGTTCTCTGTTTACAGAAAATAAAATGTTTTTCTTCCTAGCATAAAATTACAACGTGCAAAAGTTTCACGGCACCTAATTTAAGCAAGAGATGCTGGAGTTTATCTCGTCATCATCTGAAGAAACCTGCGAAATATTCATGACCATTGACAAATATACAAAGCATTGTGTATCGCTAAGCTTCTCTAAATAAAATCTCCTACCCCAACAGCCAGTGAACTTCATCCAAGAAGGCAACGGTGGCAACGGCGGCAATGGCAACGGAAACGGTAACGGTGGCAACGGCGGCGAGTATTACGGTGGCGGCGGTGCTGCCGGCCCGCCCGCCTGGGGATACAACCCGCACTGGCACCAGCCAGCACAGCAGCAAGCGCCACAGGTACGTCATGTTGTCAGCTATACTACAATATTAAAAAAACAGCGGCGGTGAGTACAACAGCGGCGCCTGGGGTTACAACTCGCACTGGTAGCAGCAGGCGCCACGGGTACGGCACATCGTCAGGTATTCTACATGATAAACAATGACGGCGCCTGGGGATACAACCCTCATTGGCACCAGCCCGCGCAGTAGCAGGCGCCGCAGGTACTATATATATACTACAATGTACAAAGAATTACTAGGACCAACAATTCATTAGATTACGGTAAAATAGGTACGATTGAGATTAATTACAGTTTAGGCTAGGCCATTTAATCTTATAATTATTAACCTATGGCGAATGGGCCGTGGATTACCAATTATAATTAATATACCTTGACAAAACATTATTATGATTTCTTGTCATTGAAGGACTTGCTGATAGGTTATGAAAAATCTGTGATGATGTTACGTTAAAGTAGTGGGAAACGTACAGGATTACTGGTTATTACTCATGATCTCGTTGCAGGATCGTAGAACATGTTATACCATCCTTTATCTAATAACCCAGTAATACTTTATGCAAACTGAACCATATTCGAAAATGGTTCACTTTTGCACAAGAAATAACTGAGTTTTTAAATAGAGGATAACGTCTTACAACTTTGCCATGAGATCGTAACCAGCTACCAGTAACCTTGCATAAGCTACCCAGGATTTGATTTGGGGAGTTTTACATCAAAGGTGAATTGGCAAAAAAACCGCAACAAACAGAAACAACTCGTATTGGTATTTATCACACTTCATGACCTAAACAATCCTGCATATTTTTTCTCTCGATGGTTCGGGAGAGCCCGGTAAGATAAGGTCAAATTTTGAAAAATAGTTTTCCAGAATTAAATGAATATTATACCAATAATTCAGCCGCAGATCACTGCTGGGTATAGGCACCTATAAATTGTCACCACACCAGGTTCTTGCTCAGAAAATGGACTAAAACATTATCAAAGTTCTAAAGTTGATCCATTTTTTACTGTTAATGTCCGGTGAGAGATTAAGGACTATAACACCCACTCTTTATACAACATTTATAACGATTTAATAATTTTGCTATAACGTACTTTATCTGGTCATTTCGTAGCAACAGGTGCAGATAAACCCTGCGACGGGTCAACCCGACTACTCGCAGCAATGGATCGACTACTACCGCTCGCTGGGACTGATGCGCGAGGCCGAGGCCATCGAGCAACAGGCCAAGCAGCAACAACAAGGTATGGACGGTAAATATATTGAATTTATTAACATTTGTTATAAAAGTTTTTGATGTTTTCTTATAAAAATAAAATTGAACTTCATAAAATCAGAGTGAATGCAAAATTTTACCTTTAATTGTCTCTATTAATGCTTCTAATTACGTAAAAATAGTATCAATCCGTGCGATTCCTAAAAGTCGGCTCAGGGAAAATAGTTTTTAATGATATTATTAACTAGACTAGACTGTGTTGGTAATGAAGCCGTTTTTTTCTTGTGTGTATATCCTTATGGGTTCCCTCCGCTCGGGGAAGGCGAAGGGTTATGTCGGAGTCTTACAGCGGTTACGCACTGCATCCGATCCGAATCCGTGAAAATACGTTCCGAAGTAGCCATAGAACTATTTGTATGGTAGTTTACGCACTACATCCGTCATCCGTGAGTTTCTAATTCGGAAGAACAATAATTGAAGGATCGAAGTAGCCGTAGTACTGAATTGTTTGAATTTGAATCAGAGATCGGATGCAGTGCGTAAAGCAATATCCTAATTCGGTCCGAGTTTTTTATATCCGTATTTTCACGGATTCGGATCGGATGCAGTGCGTAATCGCTCTTGCCGTCTAAAACCCACGGTGTTTCTTCTCCTGACCTATGGTCGGGGTCGCAGGAGTTGCAGCTTCATGCATCGCAACCCCAGCAGTCTTCTGCTTTTAGGCCAACTATAGTCTATTACCAAACATTACCATTTGAATTTTGGTGTGATTTCGAGAAATGATTCGACACATGAATAACTTGGCGTTGTATTGAATCTCTGGAAGCAGTATTTAATAAATAGTTCTCACATCTTTTTATCACTTGAGACGTTGATTTAATAAACGGGAATGTATGAAATTCCGATGACGTTTACATTTTAATAGCTTCAGTTGGGATGCTGCTCCAAGGCCGTCATTTTGAGAGTGGTTTATCAATACGGAGCTTAAAAGCTTTATATCTGTGCGTGACACACAGTCGGTAGCGTTCTCAGTTGGGTAGTAGTAACGTTCCCCGTGCACGTGTAGGCGGCGGCGGAGGCGGCGGCGGCGGCACGCCCCCGGCGCCGGCGGGCACCCCGGGCGCGCCGGGTGCGCCGGGCGGGCCGGGCGCGGCGCCGGCGCCCCCGGGCGGCGCCTCGCAGCCCGACTACAGCGCGCAGTGGGCCGAGTACTACCGCAGCATCGGCAAGCTCAAGGAGGCTGAGGCCATCGAGGCGCAGATCAACAAACTTAAGGTATTGTTTTTACCAACTAATTACATACATTAGGAATACTTTGCGATACTAACCTGAAACTATACGAAATGAGTTTGGTTTAAATGTAGGTTTTACTTCTACCAGTTATTTATCTTCCTTTTCCCTTGAGCCTGACAATGTTATAGACTTCCTAAAGTTAAACAAAGAAGGACAGTTACGATAACAATTTGTAATACTATCATCAACATTTTCATACAAACCTTTGCGTTTATTCAAGCTATTGCAGAGCAGAAACGCGACTGAGTTTCCGTTAAATCATCAACTTTGGTGTCAACATAATGTTTGCAACTAATATCTAACGCAGGGGTCTCCAAATTACGGCACGCGGGCCAACACTGGCCCGCGAGCACTACCAATCCGGCCCGCGAAAGTGAACCAAATTGGTAGTGCTTATCAAGACTACAGTATGTTGGTATGATGAATGAACTAGGTCTTGACCCCTTGGGACGTAGTGAAGGAGTCCGTGTGCTAAAAAGTTTGGAGACCTCTGATCTAACGCATTGATTAAAACAAGCACTTGACAAAGCCTGAGGTTTCAATATGACGGAAATTATGCTGGAAATCAACCGCTTATCGTCTAAATGGATGTGTTTAGTCCCTGTATCTGATTGTATTGGTGTGTTACCTCGCAGACAACTAGCGGCGGCGGCGGCGCCACGCCGGGCGCGGGCGGTCCCCCGGGCGGCGGTACAGGCGCAGGAGGCGCGGGCGGCTCGGGCTCGCAGTACGCGCAGTACGGCGTGTACGCGCCGCAGGTGTACCCCGCCTACCAGCCCTACCCCTACCCGCAGCCCAACGCCGACCACCACCAGTAGGCAGTAAGTACACACACACACACACACGCACCCTCGCGGCCTCACCCCACATGCTCTACGTAGATGTCTGTGCTTAGTTGTGTATGCCAGCTATTAGGGCGATGATACTACTATTCCCGTTTTATGTATCATTTTGGTTATGTATTTCAATTTTGTGTTGGAACTGTTTTATTCTTATGATACTACTGATACGTGATTATGTCTATATTTAGCTTATTTTAATATTATTATCCGTCTTATTTTGTTTATTCTATGACATGTCGAATGCTATCGAAAAAATTGTAATACTGGAATTTGATATTTTAGATGTTTATTTTACCTTTATCTTCGCAAAAATTTTATTGAATGACTGACTATATGTTTTTATATATTTTTTTTTGCAAAAACTTATTTCTTTAAATAAATATTAGTAATGTTACCATGTTTGGACTTGGACGAATCAGCAAGACAACATAATCAATAGTAATAGATTAAAGTCATGTAAACTATTATATTTATTATGTACTTAATGTATAGCTTATTATTGCTTACCGTCAATTGATGTTATCATTTATTATAAACAATTGAAACAAGAAACTGATAAACAATTCAGTGAAGTTGTTCCTATTGTCGTAATGGCCCTAAAATGTACAATATTGACGATTTATTCGAACTTAAACTACATTATCCAGCATGTTATAATATATTTTGTGTACATTTATCTCGGGTGATTGGTTTATTTTTACATTGCAAATTAATCTTTATTTTACAGGCATTTTACGTTATATATCACAAACATATATTGACGAAATGCATGTGTTAATTTATGATTATATTCTCTTTCAGTTTGCATGTCATACAATCATACTTGTAAACTTATAATATGCTATATTGACGTGTCTAGTAGTTATCTGTGAGATGTTTTGAACACCAACTATTTAGTGTGTGTAGTGTTGCAGATGTAGGCCAGTTCCGGGGTTGCCTGCTCGTGAGCGCAAAATCCACAATTTGTTACGTAGCAAGTGTTGCCATGTTCGTTTGTTTGTGTGATTACAGAGCGCCGACGGAGGGCCAGGAGAGCAGTCGCCGCCTGACACCCCCGTTGTAGATTCTAACGAAATAGTATACATACAACTACTGCGATACCGCTAAGGCTAACCCACAATAAATAAGTTGCAGTTTACTGCGCGAGTTTAGATCTGAGTCGACCTCAAGTTGAGATATACAACCCACAAGTCAGATGTTTTACAATAATAAATGATCTGATAATTTTAACGCTTTTAATTGCTATTTATGATTGTTGTAAATAAATACAAATATATTGTGTAATAGACCACTTAGCACCAATTTTGACGTCTACTCACATCTAAATTCACGTAATCATGAACAGACAGTACATAGCCACATATCAAATATTTATTTCTTGTGGGTAACTAACACTTGAATATTGTCAACAAAACGTATATGATGAGATTATTTTTTACGAAACACTATTATTTAAACTTACGAACGGCTGTGTGGTTTATTCTTTTTACTGTGTTAATATATCATGTTCTTTTTATACTGAAATGTTATGATTGTGTATGTGCCAATATTGATCATTTGACATGCCAGTCTGTCCAGGTATAAGTTAGAAAGCCACACTGCCTTAAAAGATGTAACAGAATGATCCGACCTACCACGGAGCTATAGAGAGAATGAACGAAAGGCGGACTTCACGCCGCGAGGAGCCGAGGTAAATGCACTGTACTGAGTGACTAGTTGACACGCTGTCTTATAAATACTGTGTAATATCCACGTGAATTTGGAGATCACAATTTTATTTTTCCACATAAATCAATAATAAATCATGAAAGTCGAACTCCCAATTCATTGTAATGAACTATGTTTAGCATAAGTTAGGTTATAATTTTTGGCGCCACATCTCTCTTGACAGCTCTTAGGTTGGCTGATATCAGTGATGTACGGTTATAAAGCCACGGTTAATTAGGTGTTAGTCTATATGAGAAATAAATGAGATAAAGGTAATGTAATACTATCTACATTCCTTTGGACACTGTTCAATTACGGTTCGACGCGGTTTGGACGCTCGATATGGCACCGAGGGCGCGAGCCCCCCTCACTTGTATTAATTTTTAAGCATATAAAGTGTATATTGATTCACTTGTGTGTTCATTTTATTTATAATCATGGTTTCTGTCCACAGTCCCTGGAGGTAAGTGACCCTAACTCTAACAATACAATCGTTGTGCTTTTCATACTGTTATCCGTGACATATTTTGAGGTTTTCACGTGTCGTTTGACATTATTTTATTTGGTGAATTTTATTATTTCTGATATATTTTCGTGAAGATGTTTAGTTATAAAAGGATCACTGTTTCAATATTTTATGGTCACACTGAGTGTTTGGCGTATGGTCAAATATTTTATAGGTCAGATTCTGTTGAAATTAACAAAGAGATATATTAAACTGCACATTATTTCAAGATATAATGGCCTTTCATAATTTTTTATCATACGTCAAAAACAATGTTCTACAGTCGTGTATTTGAGTTATATTATTTCCTATTTTATTAGGTGTAATTCTTGCGTTGACATCTCGTAGAAACTGATCTCATGGTTCACTGTTTTATCGTATTCCTTTTATGATGTTTGCATATTTTAAATGTGCTTTTCACAGAATCGCATATCCAGAGATATGACGTCACATTTCTTACAATACAGACGAGCCTACTTCACAACAAAGGCGGGACATCTTTGACAATAATATGCGATATATTTTTAAACATTTTACAAATGTTTTGCGTTACATATTGTAACTATTCCATGTTTCTCTATATGCCGTTATCTTGTACTTGTATTTTTACATCACTGTGTACTTGCTATTTTGATTATTATCTTGTGTGTATGCGATATTTGCATCTCATCGTGTGATTGCATCACTACCCTCATTGTTGTCGATCTGTTAAAGGTGGGAGAAGTACTGCCACTCGTTAATATCATTGAAACAGACACAAAAATGATACAAATAATGTTGGAATATGGCGGAACGAGTACGAATGCTGAGATAAAGGTGGTATTACTGAGATTGTCTTGGTAAGTTTTACTATAAATGAAAGGATGATGAATTGAACTCTGATTATCTGGTTACTCTCAAACGTGTTGTCAATTGTTAGAGTTGTCGGAAAAATCGATACAAATATACGCAACTTTATGAATCGATACAGCATGAGAGTTCAACTCCCATGTTTGCACATTATCTTGTAATAGTAAAACGTTTTGAGGGTAACCCCATGTTGAAAACTGCATTTCTAAGTATGTTGATTAGTGCCATAACAAAAAGAATAGTATTCTGATTATATGTATTTGAGAGGTATTTAGTTCTGTCTGGTTATTGCGATTTCTAAGGAAAGTACAAATATCAATTGGCTTAGGGTCACTTTCGGCTGCGAATATCATATCAAAATTTTCTAATGGGCGTATGAATTTCGTTCTAAATACATTTGAACACGGTGTATTCATACATACATAATTATGTATTTATTAATCGATTTGCTCGTTGCACACTGTAGACAGCTGGCTAAAGTGTGTAATTGAAGTATTTAAAAGGGTATGGACGCACTTATCACATCATCAGACTACTTTTGAGCCATTTTATGTAAACGATCCAAAGACGAATTCCTTAGAAACACTAGATTTATTGGTCGAATACGATATAGTGCGTTCAGCGCCTTATGTTTTGGACAAACCGTATGTCTAGTCATAATCGATGATTATTTAATTTTATATTAGTTGTATTTATGTTCGACCACTTCATTTTGCATTTTAGTTGCCAACGTAGCCATCGTAAATTGAAACGACAGTTATTCAAAATTATTTTATTTTCATGTTACATCTTTACATTATTTGAATTTGATTTCGTTATTGGTTTTCACAGCGGCGAGTTAGGGGCGAATATAATAAATTATATGAAAACTATGTTTTGTTTTATTTCATCACAGATACAAGAAAACATAGTTTAGGATAAGGACCTGCCTTGCATTGAATGACTATAAATAATTTTCTATTTGTACTTATTATCACTGACTAATTAAAGCTATAAGAAAGTACTTTACAAACTTATCATCTACGTCGTTATGATGCACATACAACATATTACATCTTACATTAGTACAAAATCACGACTAGTATTTGCTAGTAGAAGAACCGAATTCCTAAATGAACTCTGTGAACACACTTTATTTGCTACGTCACGTGGGCCGGAATCAAGCTTAATTTAGAAGATTAGAATAATGAATTGAAATCTTTCATGAGCCCTATGTTGAGTACAGCTGAATTGAATTTCGAATTTATTTTTCTAATATTTTAACGATACTATAACGCTAAAATGTTCGATGATGGCAGTGTAAGTAACTTTCATAATACTACGTAAAATACGTCAGTATCTTTGCTGCGGGTGGTTATCTGATTCATCAGCCGACGTGTGCGACTTGAGCGAAGCAGTTGATGCGCTCGACGTTCTTATGAGCTGAGAGAGACGGGACAAAGGCGCTGTCGCCCACGGCTGCAGTGGACTCCCTGCCTCGATGACTGGCGACGGTGATACCCTGGGAAGAAACATGTAGCCCCTCTTGAAATCGGACATCAGAATTGCAGAAGCTCCGCGTAAATTTTCAACTCTGCCTTTTGAAGTCCACTGCTGGACATATGCATGCTCTCCCAAGATGAGTCACAACCCAGTAAATGATCGATGCCGATATTCTAAGGTTAGGCCGGTTGTCAGACTTTCTGGCTTCGACTACACGTAAAGACTAGTTACAAGCCCCCCCCCCCCCCCCCCCAGTTCGTGTAAATTTGCAAACGCAGCGTAGGACTTGCCCTGGACGGATGACCTGAATTGTATTATACCCCTGAGCTAGGCAGCTATTTACCTGTTTCGTCTATGACGAGCTGTTTTCGGTCTTCGATTTTTCACGTGTTTGTTCGCTGCCGCTGGTGCAGCACTTTCCACGTCAACGCCACTGCCGGCTCCTATTGAAACAACATTATTAACGTATCCGAGAAAACTTTGTACCTACCTAAATTTTCCGACACCAAACGAATTACTGATTTTATATTTTTTCCTCGAGCAAGAGATAACTATTTTTTTTTATAAAGTCACTCGAATTATTTGCAAAATTTTTAGGCAATGTTTTTTATACAAAAACAATTTCATCAAATAAGGTTATTTCTTAATAATTGGGCTTATAATGCTGGTATTTTTTTAAAATTTGCCGCGCTTTTTTAGTCTCTACTTTCGTTTGCCAGACTAAAATAAAAATGTTTTGGTAGATATAAAACAACTTTACTTCCAAGTAGGAAGAATAGGTACGGTATCTATGACGGTGACAAAAATTAGGTGTAGCCTTGGACAGCAGAGCTCCGACGTATAGTTGTCGGAGCTCTTCTATTTACCAGGCACGGTTCCGACGGAAACATCCAAACTTACAAAAACGGGACGGTAGGAGATTCTAAAACCCGCAATAACACTGCTTGCGATTGTAACTGTCTACATAGGCTTGGACTCTGCCTTGCAGTATGTACCTAAATAGCCGAATTCTTATTCGATAACTTCCTCCTCTAGGTAGAATAGGTTTTTATTACCTACTCTCTTGGTCGTCTTATGACGCAAGCGGGGGTTAATGCCGGCGCAAGGAGTTACAAGGTTATCTGATCAATACTTATGTACCTACCTATTAATGTAGGTAAGTAACTACTTACCAACTACAAACATAGAATGCTCAACATGGCCCGGCCCCGGTGTTCCGGTGGCGGACAAGATGCACAGAGGTCTTGCAGCTCTAATGCGAGCGACGTCTCCCAGCGCTCTGGAAAAGAAATACTTGTAAAAGAACTTATAATTTTAAAATAGGTTTAATAACAAAAGATAACGTAGGTAAGTAACTACCTACCTATTTAGTGATTACAAGAGTACAGAAGTGAATTTGTTACTCCTTCACGACTAAAACTACTGTACCTACCTACTAATTTTGTATAACATGGTACAGAGATAGCCTGAAGCCCGGAGAAGGGTAGGTACCTATGGGCTTTGGCTTTGATTAATAGGTACCTGATGGGATACCTACTTTTTATATCAATACCTTGAGCGCAACCGTGGGCGTCGGCTAGCAAAAATGTTTTTTAGAATATACATAGGTAACCAAGTTTTTTTTTTTATTTGGCGATAATTGTTTTAAAATAATTAAGACTACCTACCTATGTGTGCGTTCGCGCAGCGGAATGTTGTTGAATTTAAAGATTTTAATTATGCAGATATTTAGTGTATGACGTCGTATAATTGTGTATGGTAAAAAAAAAATTTGTGCACGCAGCCATTGTGAAGAAATTCACCAAAAACTGATTCCGCTGGGCGAACGTTGTCCTGGCGGAACTTTTTTTAATCCATAGACTTTAGAAGAAAGGAGATGTGTCCAAAAATTAGTGTGTATTTGTGTGTAATTGTGTATGTATGAATAAAATTAGTGCATGCATAAACTTCGGAGAAATTCAAGTTTCCGCTACGCAAACGTTTGGCCATTAGCTAGTTTTCATATAAAGCGCTTACATAGAGAGCTGTAGATTTTTACATACGTTGTTTTGAATTTGTTTATATATGTTTAAAAAACAGATTTAGAAAAAATCGTAGGGCTTAAAAGATAAAAATATAAACGTAAAATACGCTTATTAGGTCTTAGTTCTTAAAGTATGCACTTTGGGGTCTAGATTTTCACGTTTATACAAACCTTGTAAGTGTTTGCAACATGTTGCCAAGTATCAATGATGTTCCGTTAGTAATTAAAGAGTTATAGGACAATTTACCATGAATAGATCACTGTTTACAAAGCAGTCAAATATCACGACGTTCTAAAGGAATTGCATGGTAAAATGTATGCCAATAATTAGTGTATTCATTGAACTATTCACATGCAAAATTTGATGTCATTAAATTCAGTAATTAAAGAAAAACAATTATAATACTGACGAAGCATCGAAAACCTACATAACCCGACCAAGTTCGGATAGCTACAAAAAAGCGGCCGTGCAATATATTTAGGTAACATCCCAAAATTTACAGTATAATACCGGTATGGAATTGGTATAGGTGATAACACAATTGTTGTTTCGATATAATTTATAGGTCATTTATTTTTGTACACCTACTTTTTTAAATGTATTTGACTATGACAGAAAGTAGGTACTATTTACGTAGGTACTTTATTTAAGTATGCGCTTGAGACTTGAGATATAATCTAGATATATTATTTAAGACAAATCAAATTCATACAGCTAATTTCTATTGAAGATTTCACGGATCAGGATTATAACTATAGACCCCTTAGGGAAGTTAAATAATTACCACAAGTTTTAGTTTATAAGCACTTTTTTAATGTTGATCAAATCTAAACAACTGAATAGTCTAGCTAAGTGATGTGATTTTAATTTTTATTGAAGCTCGAAATATTATACATACCCTTATATTCATAATCGTTTATTAAACCTACTTTAGTTAACTTTCGTGAGACACATTCATATTTATGATTATTTAACAGTTCGTCTCCCGACCTCGCCGCGTGTTCAGCTCATGATTAAGGGCTCCGTTTGGGTCCGAAACTAGTCGGGCAATCCCGAAAAATGCAAAATAATCATAAATATTTTAGTTAAAACACATTTAAGTCTATTGCTGTCGTTGCAAGCGTTTGTTAACGTTATTATAATTACATAATTAAGTATTATATGTAATTAAAAATATTTTTGTACACGGATATTTAAATAGAGAAGTACTTGTTAATTGAAGATTTATTTTTATCGTAGATAGTGGCGTTATTATTAAAAAAATATTTTTCATTCAAGAAATGCAATTGTTTTATTTTTTCCTAACGCTTGTGTACGCAACTGTACCATATTAATAAATACTATATTGGAAGGTTAAGAACGTTTCTTAGATATATGGCACGGCCGCTTTTTTGTAGCTATCCGAACTTGGTCGGGTTATGTAGGTTTTCGATGCTTCGTCAGTATTATAATTGTTTTTCTTTAATTACTGAATTTAATGACATCAAATTTTGCATGTGAATAGTTCAATGAATACACTAATTATTGGCATACATTTTACCATGCAATTCCTTTAGAACGTCGTGATATTTGACTGCTTTGTAAACAGTGATCTATTCATGGTAAATTGTCCTATAACTCTTTAATTACTAACGGAACATCATTGATACTTGGCAACATGTTGCAAACACTTACAAGGTTTGTATAAACGTGAAAATCTAGACCCCAAAGTGCATACTTTAAGAACTAAGACCTAATAAGCGTATTTTACGTTTATATTTTTATCTTTTAAGCCCTACGATTTTTTCTAAATCTGTTTTTAAACAAATATAAACAAATTCAAAACAACGTATGTAAAAATCTACAGCTCTCTATGTAAGCGCTTTATATGAAAACTAGCTAATGGCCAAACGTTCGCGTAGCGGAAACTTGAATTTCTCCGAAGTTTATGCATGCACTAATTTTATTCATACATACACAATTACACACAAATACACACTAATTTTTGGACACATCTCCTTTCTTCTAAAGTCTATGGATTAAAAAAAGTTCCGCCAGGACAACGTTCGCCCAGCGGAATCAGTTTTTGGTGAATTTCTTCACAATGGCTGCGTGCACAAATTTTTTTTTACCATACACTATTATACGACGTCATACACTAAATATCTGCATAATTAAAATCTTTAAATTCAACAACATTCCGCTGCGCGAACGCACACGACCCATGACACTAGAGATTACATTCGATGAAATGTAAATACCGATAATAAAGCTAAGAGCTACGAACAAACTAAGCTAATAAATAAATATTTATACAGGGCTACTGGTAATTCGACGTAATCCTTGCACTACGTTATAGGGGGGCTAATATGCAACAAATTTAACCCCACATATGTTCTACGAAATTCAATGGATTTCGAGATATTGCAATTTTTATATTATTTTTAATAATACCCAGAATTCCTCCTTAAACATTATTTATCTATAAAATATCAAATTGATCGGCTTTGATTATGATATTAGCTTGTAGCTGATACTTTTACGAAGCTTTCTGCGTATTTAACTGTTCTTAATGACCATCCAATTGAAAGTAATCATTAAAAGTTAAATAAGTACCTATATTAGTAAATCGTCGAGGTACACGATAAAGAATGATGTTTATCTCAAAAATTTACTATGACACTAAGTGTACAAAATGCAAGACAAACATCCTTATTTAATCAGCTATCCAACAAGGTATAGACGTTCAAATAATATTTAGAAACTAATGTAAAAATGTCTTATAATACTGACAAAGGCAATTTCTGAAAAATCTCTACAAGCACGCAGGTGGC
This sequence comes from Amphipyra tragopoginis, assembly GCA_905220435.1. Taxonomy (NCBI): domain Eukaryota; kingdom Metazoa; phylum Arthropoda; class Insecta; order Lepidoptera; family Noctuidae; genus Amphipyra; species Amphipyra tragopoginis. The sequence continues at coordinate 14,326,652 of HG992011.1, forward strand.
CCGTTAAGTGCAATTCATTGCATATTCCTCGCGTAGAGATTAAACAGCAGTCTGTCGGGCACCAATATTGTCCTCTAAATGTCAGGATTAGATTAGGTCAGGTCGTTAGGTTATGTTTGGTCAGGGTTAGGTAGGTTAGGACCTAAGTGTGCGAGAGAACACCGGGGTGGTTTTAGTCAGTAAGAGTCTGACAGACCCCTCTGCCCACCCCCAGGACGGAGGACATCTATGAGGCAAAAAAAAAAAAAAAAAAAAAAAGGTCAGGTTAGGTCTTTAGGTTAGGTTAGGTTTAGGTTAGGTTGCTTCGGGAAGTACCTGTGTCGCATAAACAGGGAGCCAGACGCCCGGTGTCACCACTGCGGCGATTGCCGGGAGGACACGGCGTGGCACACGCTGGCAGAGTGTGCCGCTTGGGAGGAGCCGCGCCGTGCCCTCATCTCAGGAGTAGGCGGTGACCTGTCGCTGTCGGCCGTGGTCGAGTCCATGGTCGACAGCGAGGAGTCCTGGGACGCGGTGGTGTCCTTCTGCGACACGGTCATGTCGCAGAAGGAGGATGCGGAAAGGGTGAGGGAGATCACCTCCACTCACCCGGCCCGCAGCAGACGCACCGGGCGTCGGCGGAGGGCGGACAACGCCCTCTTCCAGCCCCCCTAAATGGGTCCAGGGGCGACGGACTTGGGGAAGTCTGTCGCCCCCCACACACCAGGACCCGAGGCGGCGGCGCGAAGTGTTCCAAGCGCGCCCCTCTTAGACGGCGCGGGGGGAGTCTAACACCTCACTCCCCCCGCTAACCCGAGGAGGCCCGCTGCGGCGGGCCGGCACCAGCCGGGGGTTGCGGACGAATGTACTGCTCCCGCGGCCCCCGGCCTAAGTGTGAGATGGAACACCGGGGTGGTTTTAGTCAGTAAGAGTCTGACAGACCCCTCCGCCCACCCCAGGGCGGAGGACATCCATGAGGATTTCCACCCCGAGAAAAAAAAAAAAAAAAAAAAAAAAAAAAGGTTTAGGTTAGGTCACAACCTGACCATTTTTTTTTGCCTACTGGATATCCTCATGGATGTCCTCCGTCCTGGGGGTGGGCAGAGGGGTCTGTCAGACTCTTACTGACTAAAACCACCCCGGTGTTCCCACGCACACTTAGGTCCTAACCTAACCTACCTAACGCTGACCAAACATAACCTAACGACCTGACCTAATCTAATCCTGACATTTAGAGGACAGTTGGTGCCCGACAGACTGCTGTTTAATCTCTACGCGAGGATTATGCAATGAAGTGCACTTAACGGGCCACCTGCGTGCTTGTAGAGATTTTTCAGAAATCGCCTTTGTCAGTATTATAAGATATTTTTACATTAGTTTCTAAATATTTTTTGAACCTCTATACCTCGTTGGATAGCTGATTAAATAAGGATGTTTGTCTTGCATTTTGTACACTTAGTGTCATAGTAAATTTTTGAGATAAACATCATTCTTCATCGTGTACCTCGACGATTTACTAATACACTTATTTAACTTTTAATGATTACTTTCAATTGGATGGTCATTAAGAACAGTTAAATACGCAGAAAGCTTCGTAAAAGTATCAGCTACAAGCTAATATCATAATCAAAGCCGATCAATTTGATATTTTAGGGATAAATAGTGTTTAAGAAGGAATTCTGGGTATTATTAAAAATAATATAAAAATTGCAATATCTCGAAATCCATTGAATTTCGTAGAACATATGTGGGGTTAAATTTGTTGCATATTAGCCCCCCTATAACGTGGTGCAAGGAATACGTCGAATTACCAGTAGCCCTGTATACCTAAAGTCCCCGTCACGAGAAGCTATAAATTTTGTAAATAAAGAACTTCTACAAAGTTACGTAGCGACAATTCAATCAACAACAAATAATCCCAAATTCAATCAACTCAAAGTTACATACGTGTAATACGAAACTAACGAGCAATTTCACTTAGTCGGGTTATATTTTAGCGATATAAAGCGCTATCGTCTAATGTTTTGTGGTACCGGAACGTGTCTGACTCATGGAACGTCAACATTTGGCCCGCCATTTTGAAGTAAGTTCACACTGACGCTGTCAATGCTGTCATTTGAGTTTTGAATGCGTTTCAGTTTGTTTGTGTTGTTTTCGTAGATTATTATTTATTATTATATAAATAAAATAAAAACCATTATATAAAAATAAAAATCAATACAAAACTGTTTTTTTTATTTGTTCCAAAGGTTGCGAACCCCTGAATGTGTGTTTACAAAATTTATAGCTTCTCGCGACGGGGACTTTACCTAATGATTTGCAATTATTCTGAATTACTCGGAGAAAGACACCGGACGAACAATGCATCAGAGTTTTAAACTAAATAAATCTTATACTTAATGCGACTCCTGAACGTGTTGTTAAAATTATTAAAATCCAAAAATAATAATAAAATTCGAACTTCTTCCTTTGATTATTCTCAAAAAATAATAAGTAGTACTTACTCAATAGGTAAGTACATTATTTTATAGTGTAATAAATAAGTACTATGCTGTCATGAAATCAAGAGGGTAGTATTTAGTCTAGCAGTATTATTTAGGCTTACTTAAATTCTGACAATTATTTTTTAGTTAGACTAAATTACTACCCTCTTGATTTCATGACAGCGTAGTACTTTTTAATACATTAAAAAATAATGTTAATAAACATATTCACAATAATTGCAAATCAAAATCACAAAGACCTCGAACAATCAAAATAGGAAAACAAGATTATATTCTTTGCAACTCTTTTGACCTAATAGCATAGTTTGTTCGTTGCTTTTAGCTTTATTATCGATTTTTACATTTCTTCGAATGTAATCTCTAGTGTCATGGATCTACGGGTAAATAAAATTACCCGTGGACCCGTTAATGGGTCGACCCACTGGGACCACGGGTAATAGCTGCTCATCTATTTTATTCAGACAATACTAACATTCAACTCAATTAATTACCCTGTTAATTCATCTCATATTTCTGTACCTTTCGTTTCTGCACTTTAAGGCGGGGCACACTGTTCTGCAACAGGCAACCCTTAAAAACTGTCAAATTGAACGGACGTCAATCTCAATCATTTCCAACTTCAAGGTTTATAATTTACGTCAAGCAGTCACGTCAGTTTTAACCTTCAGTAAATAATTTTGCAAAACTGAATATGAAGGAGGAACATGAAGAAACCTCTACTAACCTCCGAATTTCTCTAATCCGTGAGACGCAGTCCGTTGAGGAAGACTTTGTAAACAGTTATAGGAATTTACCCGAACTTTGGGACCCAAAACATACACATTACACAAATAAACACAAGCGTAATGCTGCGCTAGACGTCTTGTTACAAATATTGAAGAGATGGACTCCGTCCGCGAATCGTTGTACCGTACGACGGAAAATAAATATATTGAGGTCGAGTTATAGGAAAGACTTGAAGAAATATTATGCATCTAAATGTATTGGGCCAAATGGTGAAGAGATTTATGAATATAAACCTACAAACTGGAAGTTTTACGCTTTGAGGTTTCTTGATAAAGACAATGTTAACAATGATATAGTTGAAATTAATTTAGATGACAACAATTTTGAAGTAAGTATCTACCTAGTACCTACTATCTATCAGTTTACCTTGACAATATTTGGTCAAACTTTAACATCAGCATGATGATAGAAAATTGTATTGACTGTTTTGACATAAAACAACTGACCATACACATAAATAAATGAATTGACATCTACTTATTTTTTAGGATGAAGCCAGTGATGGGTCTTCTACAGGAAATGATGACCTTTCATCTCACTCTAATGATGTCCTAGCATCAATAACCGAAAATGAACCATTAGGAAAAATATATACTAACAAACACAAAAACAAGCGTTTGAAGGTTGAGGCAGAAAATGAGTATTATGCAGAAAATGATAATTTGCTTGACAGGGAGCTTGAGGCCATTGGGGCTAATGTGACTTGTAAATTAAGAAGAATGAATCCAGAGCAAAGATATCATGCTGAACTACTGATAAACAAAGTTCTCATAACTGGCTTGAAAAACAATTTGACTGATGATACAGACTTGACTGAGGTGTACAAACCATAGTTTTAGTTATAAAACCTTAGTTTAGTATTGATAGTTTTACTGAATTGTAAATTAGTACATAATTATTTTAATACATGTAGGTATTATATTTTTTTTTTTTTGTAATTTTTCTTATTAAGTTGTCTCATCCACTTCAATATTTAAAAGGTCCAGCCATGTTTGAGGTAGGTTCCTATTTGGTAAGAATAGTTAATAGCAATAAATATGGTTGTAGCACTCACGAATTGTTCCCAGAGCTGGGCTGGTCTTCCCAGGGCGCATCACTCTCCACGGCACTGCTCTCGGATGCCACCAAGTACATAGACCTACAAAATATTGCCTTTGTACATTACAATAAATAAATTACTATTGTAATGCATAGCAAGATACTGATATTTGGGTGTAGGGGTTGATGTCTGGAGCGAATTAGAAAATATCACGAGTAGGTACATATTTTTAAACTGAAATTCGTGGAACTTCTCGATACATCATCCCTCTTTACGCATTCCGCCCAGCACCCTGCGACTTACAGACAGAGGCGGACTAGCAGTATTGGCCGCCCTAGGCCGTGTAGTACTATCCGCTCTAAGCCGTGAAGTACCAGCTGCCCCTTTCTCAACTCCATTACTGAGCTAAGTTCGAATTTTCCGCGATGGGTCGCCCCTTTAATTGGCCGCCCTAGGCCCGGGCCTAGTCGGCCTTATGAGAAGTCCGCCTCTGCTTATAGAGACGTTATGACAACTGAGATCTAGCAGCTTTAACCCAGTAACTATCCAGTCACTGCAGTCGGACAGCAGAATTACCGGCAGGAAAGGGCTAGCTCTGTGATCAAGAATTCGCTTGTCAAGTGTGGTCACCTTACCTAGGTACCTTTTTTTCTGGGAAAAGGGGTTAACTATTGATATGCCTATGTGCTGCAGTAAACTATGAAAGGTACCTGGCAGGTACGTATAGATGAGGCGGCGGAGGAGCGGCACGACGAGACGCGGATCGAGCGCGGCGAGCACGTGAGGCACGCCCCAGCAGTACTGACTCTGCAAAATTATATTTTCAGTAACTACTTACCTACATATAATCAACAAACAGACCAGTTCAATAATATCACCGAGGTTATCCTCTTGGTGGCTTTAAATAAAGCCGATGAGGTCTCGCAAAAAGTAAGCTGCTTGCAGTAAAGTATTATGTACGGCCGCAACTGATAATAAATACTGTCAGTTACGGACTGCTGTCAAAATAAAGTTAAGATTTTCAATCAACCAATCAAGCTGAACCAAGTTTTAACGAGAGGATTGCTGTGCGAGGTGGAGAGTTTTGCCCAAGCAAATGAATTAGACGAATTTTCGAGTTTGCCGAAGGTTTTAACATCAACCTAGCTGTGCCCAAGGCTTGTTTGCTGTGTAGGTACCTGATATTGGGTCACTGTCGCTGTTATCGTTCCTCTCGCGTCTCCAACCAGTATCGGCGGTGGGTGCATCTGCGGCCACTCCGAAAAGACCCGACACTGCGCCCGCAACCACGCGACGCGCCGACTTCGCCGTCGTCTACAGATTTAAGATACCTACATTATTTTATATTGTAGGCACACTCAATATTATGCCATTGCAATGTTAAGTAAAGAACTTAGAGCAAGCTGAGGCATGTATTTAAAAATCATATTTAAGTACCTACAATTGCCTAATCTTGTTCAAGATCAAACATACTCACAGAAATATTGATATCAATCACAGGCACGTTTTCCAGATCGGCAGCTTTCTCTGCAAGACTCTTCAGTTCCGAGTTGTCGGGCGTTGGGCCCTCGGCTAGCTTTATCAGTTCGAATAAGTAGTCACGGAACACCTCATCGGAAACTGATGGCATGATGGAGTGTTAAGTTAGAGGTATAAGAGAAGCGCACAGCATTCAATGTGGTGTTGACTTTGGCGGATTGCAGTAGGATTAGATACAGCTAGATTTTGATAAGCTTTATTATTGTTATTGGACTTCAGCGCCATTGGCAAAAAGACTGACTCAAAGATTACTAATCTGTTGAGCAGGATGCTGATACTTCGTTAATCGCAATGCCCACCAAAGCGGCAAACCAAATGTCTTAATCCAGCTGTCTAATCCAGAGGTTCTCAAACATAAATCGTCTACCGCCCACTTTGAGAATCAATTATTTTCGAGCGCCCCGCCTAAAATATTTAACTTTACCATTTCTTAAAGATCACAATCGCAATCATTACCTTTACCGCCCCCCTGTAGGCATCTAGCGCCCACAACGGGGCGTTATCGCCCACTTTGAGAAAGACTCCTAGTCGAACAAACTTCGAGTTCATAACTACCTCCCTCACCAGCGGCTATTGTGTGAAGATATTATGCTTAATAGATTAAGTATTTTGGATCACTTACCCGGTTTCTGAATTTGTATCTCAATCACTTGCTGCATTCCTGGAGCAAACATTTGCCCTTGTATCGGATACATTTGTGTCAGTTGTCCATATCCCATTGATCCTTGCATTAAATTCACTTGCATTTGACTTCCAGCTAATGGCATTTGACCACCAGTAAATTGCATTTGACCACCAGCTAGTGGCATTTGGGCACCAGTAAATTGCATCTGGCCACTGGTTACAGGCATCTGGACACCAGTAAATTGCATCTGACTACTGGTTACAGGCATCTGGACACCAGTTTGAGGTATTTGAACACCTGGTAGTGGCATTTGGCCACTAGCTGAAGACATTTGGACTCCAGGTAGTGGCATTTGGCCACTAGCATAAGGCATTTGGGCACCTGGTAGTGGCATTTGGCCACTAGCATAAGGCATTTGGGCACCTGGTAGTGGCATTTGGCCGCTAGCATAAGGCATTTGGCCACCTGGTAGTGGCATTTGTGCACCTAGTAGCGGCATTTGGACACCACGTTGCGGCATTAGGACACCAGCATGCTGCATCTGGCCACCAGTGAGTGGCATTTGGACACCAGTATGTTGCATCTGGGCACCAGTTATAGGCATTTGGACAGTAGTTTGTCCAGCATTAAATGGCATTGTTGGTGTTGTACCGCCAACTTTGGTCTCAAAGCTGGTCTTGTTTGACGGAAATTGTGGGGGCACGTTAAGTTGGTTTGATGTTGGGACGAGTGGCTGGTTTGGAATCGCCGAAGTTGGCATTATTGGCGCTGCTTTTCCGTTGACCAGCAAATCAGGAGTCGGTTGTTTTTGTTCGTGACCTAAAATGTTTGAAAAGCGTTAATGACAGTATTTTCTTTACCAGTTTCGTAAGACTAATCGCTTTTTTTTATGAAAGCTATGTAGAGTAAACCCGTTGCGGTAATCGTTAACAAATAAACACTTCAAGGCTCAGTCTGGTGGAATCTCAGTGACGTACGAGGTAGTTTTAACGTACCCATGGATCCTGCAGCTCCTAGGTCCATCTCCTGTGTGTATGCCATGACGTTAAGCGCTGAAGAAAGCGCGGGGGCTACTCCGCCGCCTTCGCTCCCTGTGTGTGGCATCATTGCGCCGGTTGATGACGTTACGCAGTCTGGGGGAGGCGCGGCACCGCGTCGACTAAGGATGTACACAAAATATTACTTAACTTTAGGAAGCTAGAAGCCTAAATTACTACTCTAAAATCTAAAATACAAGTTTAGGGGGTCTACTCCTTAAGAACGAAGTCCGTGGTTTCGGCCTTAGTTACGAGCGTTTCATACTCCTTATCACACACGGACATACGATTATTTCGGGGCCCGAACTAAGCATGAATGACAACACGATTTGATAGTTGTCCCTACTACCGATGTGTTTTTGCCCGTCCGAAAAGTTGAACTTGATACTTGTTTTGTTCACTCCTACGTTTCGGGCTACTTTCGGACGGGCGACTAACTTCGTTGACGGACTTAGGGAGTAGGCTCAAAGTTTAGAGTCCATGTTCATAGATAGGATACTACAATTTTGCGACTCAATACGCGCTTGACTAAAACTATTAATTAGATACTAAAATGGCTAACATGTAGCAATCATACAGACACTCAGCTAACTACTTCTTATTAAAATTATTGTGGTGTAACTTTTAAAACGTCGTCCGTGTGTAAAAACTTTCTCCCTGATTAAGATAATTGTGAATGAAAGTGAAGTTTTCATTCGGAATGAGATTTTTGCGAGTCTGACCATTCTTCAGAAAATATTTGATTTATTATGAGTTTAACTTCACTAAGCCCGGAATAATGGCAGTTTAAGGTTACTGTCGCTTGAGGGAGACCCCTCCAGAGATGTTGGGGCCGACGCGGCCATGAGCACAAATCGACGAATACCAAAAACGCTCACTGCACATTTTGGTTATAATAGTTGCAGTTGTATTGGTAAATGTAACTGAGAGTAGGTCGTTGCAAAACGCAAAGTAGTGGCAAACGATTAAAATATATAGCACACTTACTTGAGCGGTGCCTTGGTAGGTGTAGATATGGACACTCTGCCCCACATTAGCCGACGTAACTCTTCGCCACTGATGCCACGACGACGTAGCTCGGCGATTGTCACCTTGCCGACACGCTGCCGAAAGTTTTAGTGCATAACATTAACTTTGAATGCCGACTGAAAGCCATAATTTGTAAAAAAACACTTGCCAGCCTAATTGTCACTTATTGAAAAGTGAAAAGTAGGTACTTACTTAAATAAGCCGGTATATATTGGCAATGCAATGCAGCGCTGCTCGCAAAGCGAAGATTAACGAAATAATTATGTTAAATTATTTATTTATAACAGTACATGCCAAAATACATAGTGTATTTACAGTCCGTCAGTTAAAACTGAAGGAATTCTTCAAGTTCAAATGTAGCATTTCTTAAATCCGTACAGCTTAGACTGTCAGTTTTAGCTGGAGATGTGTAGCTTGCTGAGTGAATACTAACCTAACGATTTAGTTATACAAATGTAATACAGTAATAATAAATAAAAGTAGGCATTCAAAATCCTCTGTACTAGGGTAGTGTCATGCTCTCCAGCAGGACCACTCCAAATTTAGAAAATGTAACTAGCAGGAAAAAATGTACAGAAAATGTACTATTTTGTACCCTAATATTAAAAATTGTACTTCTATAGTTTCGTGGTAATCATCGATTCATAGTGGTTCTGCCAGAGAGCATACTCTCCAGCAGGACCACACAGTTTTCTGAAGAATCCGATGTGGCTTACAAGCAATGTCTATCTGTAAAAATTGTACGGAAATTGTACGCCCTGATGACATAAGAAATTCCCTGAAAATGCTGTAAATAAAGTTTGTACGAACAATTCAATTTTTCTCATAACAATTATGAAATCATCCAAGTAAGCAAATTATTATGATTACTACGTTTCCTCTATATACCTGACGCAATGATTATCTGTAAAAAAATGTACGGAAAATGTACATCTTAGTGACATATGAAATTCCTTGAAAAAGCCATAAATAAAATTTGTACGGACAATTCAATTATTCTCGTTACAATAATGAAATCATCTAAGTAAGCAAATTATTATGACTACAACGTTTCCTTTTTATACCTGAAGCAATGTTTATCTGTAAAAAATGTACGGAAAATGTACGTCCTAGTGACATATGAAATTCCTTGAAAAAGCTATAAATAAAATTTGTACGGACAATTCAATTATTCTCGTAACAATAATGAAATCATCCAAGTAGGCAAATTATTATGACTACTATGTTTCCTTTGTGTACCTGAAGCAATGTTTATCTGTAAAAAAAATGTACGGAAAATGTACGTCCTAGTGACATAAGAAATTCCTTGAAAAAGCTATAAATAAAATTGGTACGAATACTTTCGAAAGCATCTGTAATCGGGTCTATTTAAAACAAATAAAAATTTACTTCGAATTTGAAGAAGCAACTAGTTCAGATATACTTTTACATTGTGCAAAATAGCGGTACATGAGTATTCGCACCATTTTTGGTTCATCACAGTAATTTTGATTTGACTGTTATGGCGACCTCCACGGTACAACGGAGTCAAACTGATATAATCCTTATGTATGTTGTTTTTTTAATTAAATGTACACTTAATAAATGAAGTACAATTGGCGAGGTGTGAGCTGAGCTTGGAATTTGTGTGAGAATGAATGCAGACGCGTCCTGTGCTTGGTTTAAACCGGTTTATACTGCTTTTTGGCAATGGATTTCTATGTACACTCACACAAATGCAAAGCTCAGCTTACGCCTCGCCAATTGTATATAAATTGAAAATGTTGTACACAGTAATGTTATTGTGTGCTTTAGTTTTTGTCGAATAAAAATCATATCTAGTATTTTTTTATTGATTTTCCTACTTATGTGATATACAACCTTTGCGTATTTTGATACACAAACAAATGAAAAAAAAACAATTTTGTCTTTTCAACTTCTGTAGATGGTCCTTGCGTACCGTTTTTACGTAACTGGGCAGTTACTGGCGAGGCCTGAAGGGTCTCCAGCCTAGGGGAAGTAAAATACTTAAGCTAAGCTAACTACCTACTTATACTACACCAACATCATGACTACTAGCAACAACAGGACTAAGGGCGACCCCTACCTAGTGGGACTCGGACCTCGGCTTAGAGCGTTGCTGGCGGAGGGTTAGGGGGGAACACACCTTGATGAGGGCTGAATTATCGGTGCGACTGCGGAGTCTGAATAGACGCCTGGTTCTACGACGGTATACCTCGGTGGATCGTGACCGGCGGCGGTGGGACGTCGCGACGGACCTCGCCGGCGAGGTCGGTAAGCCTGACGGAGGCAGACGCTATTTAGTGTGCTGGTCGATTTACTCGCCTCTTGATTAATTCGTCATAGGGTATTGCATTGAACATTGCTTCAGGTACACAAAGGAAACATAGTAGTCATAATAATTTGCCTACTTGGATGATTTCATTATTGCTACGAGAATAATTGAATTGTCCGTACAAATTTTATTTATAGCTTTTTCAAGGAATTTCATATGTCACTAGGACGTACATTTTCCGTACATTTTTTTACAGATAAACATTGCTTCAGGTATAAAAAGGAAACGTTGTAGTCATAATAATTTGCTTACTTAGATGATTTCATTATTGTAACGAGAATAATTGAATTGTCCGTACAAATTTTATTTATGGCTTTTTCAAGGAATTTCATATGTCACTAAGACGTACATTTTCCGTACATTTTTTTACAGATAATCATTGCGTCAGGTATATAGAGGAAACGTAGTAATCATAATAATTTGCTTACTTGGATGATTTCATAATTGTTATGAGAAAAATTGAATTGTTCGTACAAACTTTATTTACAGCATTTTCAGGGAATTTCTTATGTCATCAAGGCGTACAATTTCCGTACAATTTTTACAGATAGACATTGCTTGTAAGCCACATCGGATTCTTCAGAAAACTGTGTGGTCCTGCTGGAGAGTATGCTCTCTGGCAGAACCACTATGAATCGATGATTACCACGAAACTATAGAAGTACAATTTTTAATATTAGGGTACAAAATAGTACATTTTCTGTACATTTTTTCCTACTAGTTACATTTTCTAAATTTGAAGTGGTCCTGCTGGAGAGCATGACACGCTAGGGTAGGCATTTTATATGAACAATAGGAGAAGTACTCTATTATTTCGTATAAAAATAATCTAACCCGTACCAAACCTCATATTACTTCGTAACTACGACAAATAATCAGATTTCTTATCATCAATCATCAACATTGATCGAGACGGGTTCCCTACGTGACATCGAAACTCAATACATCGAATGTCGCAACATCGAAAACGGTACATCGAAGGGTCATATAATCGATGGTACTCTACATCGATGGTACGCCACATCGAAAGTCTCGACATCGAAAGTTTACGATATCGATGGTACGCTACATCGAATGTCGTTAAATCGAATGGTTACAGTATCGATTTCTCATCACAGCGAATTGTATAACAGTTAAACATGTTTTTTTTATTAATATTGTTTTCTTGTGTGTTTAATTTATTTTTATTCGGTGCAGTAACTAATGGATACAACAATCTTAAGATGCAATAACCCATCGATTTTGCAACCAGTCCATGTTGTAACCATTCAATACTGTAAAAATTCGATTTCACGACATTCGATGTAGCGTACCATCGATTATGTGACCGTTCGATACTGTAACCATTCGATTTCACGACATTCGATGTAGCGTACCATCGATTATGTGACCCTTCGATGCACCGTTTTCGATGATGCGACATTCGATGTATTGAGTTTCGATGTCACGTAGGGAACCCGATCGAGACACAGTTGATCACCATATTTTATACCTATTTTAGCTTCAACCGCAGTTCAGACTACGCTATAATATATAGCTTAAATATTGTATAGCACAACGATATCGCTCAGCATACATTGTATATGAACACGTTCATACGGGGTGGATATGATAATACGACAATAAATGCCACCACGTGTTCTATGATGTGTTCTAGTACCTACCGTACACAAAAAATCTGTTAAGTATTTCCAAGCACATTTTTTTTCGCATGATTTTTCAATTTCTCTCATTCATGTAGATGAAGGGACGTTGAAGTGGAAACTTATGTTAACTATATCTATCCTACACGTGTAAATAAAGATAATTTTGGTTTAAAAGGGTCATAGATTTACATAACTTCGCGTAGAGATCTTGATATTCGTAAAATTATTAAATCTTACGAAAATTCCTGTGACTAAACTATTGAATGTATATGATTGCTTATTTATGTCCGGTCTTAAAACCCATCATAGAATACGTGGTATCGTATATTGTCGTATTATCATATCCACCCCGTAGGTATATCGCAGTAGGTACTATTGCATCGCAATACCTACTATTGCATCGCAATACCTACTATTGCATCGCAATACTATTGCATCGCAATACCATTGCATCGCAATACTATTGGCTTGCTGTACGCGATAAACTTGAGCGATTCTCATCGTATGATTCTCCGATTTCCACCCCGCCCGCCTCACTTCTACCACGTCGTCGCCCGCCGGATCGCCGTCAAATAACTTGCTATGCATATTAGACCGGCTTGCGATATAGCGTATAGTGTGAACGTCGTGCTATTATTGTTATAGCTTATGACGCAATATACTTTACTATATAGGTAGCGAAATAGTATAGCGTAGTCTAGACTGCGCTTCAGGCTATACACCGAACGGTATAGCTACAAACAAAATAGCGATCAGCCGTCTCGATTCAGCTCATGTGCGGTTAGTCTTACCTTCCAATTAGACAACGCGCCTTTCCTCTGCTTAGCCCTCGTCTTGGCCGCACTCTTGATCACCATGACGGCTCTCACCTCGTATCTAGGATCATCAGATGGTCCTAGACCTATTGAGTACTCTTGTAGGTACTTGTGAGCGTCCTCTTGGGCCACTGACCTTTCTAGAGATACTACTATTTTCGCCCACTATAAGAAAATGTTTGAAAATTAAATATTTATGCTTATTGTACCTATGGTTCATCCACAATTTGCCGATGATGTAAGATATTTTATTAAAAAGGAGCTCATCCCTTTTTTCCGAAAGGAGGATGGCGGACAACGCTGGTCTCTGGCTGGTCCTAAATCTCGTTACAGATATAAAAGTAGTATGGTGCCATATATTGGGCAGGAGCATTTAATTAGAACTACTACTTTTGGATTTTCTATTACAGTTGCCAATCTCGAAGAAAATCAAGCAATCAACACATTAAAATGATTAGATATATCATTTTATTTCTGTAACGGTTTTGGCTCAAAACTTTATACTATTTCATAAAGCCCTTATCAGAAACTAGGCTCTAGGCAGAAACTGCACTATATTTGCGTGTTTTTCATGTTATACTAAGGGTACCTGCGCACTTTGCGGCTAGCCGGAATGCGATCAGCCGTCCGTAAAAAGTTTTTATACGCACTGCAATGCGGCATCGAAGTGCGTATAAAAACTTTTTTCTCCAACATTTTTTTGATTGCGGCCAACCGGACGGCTGACCGCTTTCCGGCTAACCGCAATAGTAGATTGTATCACAAGGGAGCAAAATAATATTTTTACGGCGAGGGCGCTTTTTTGAATCCAGAGCGAAGTGAGGGATTCTAGAGTAGAATCCTGTTATATAATATAATAGTTTAGTAGAATCCTGAACGTAGCGAGGGATTCAAAGTATATCGCCCGAGCCAAAAATAATTTTGCGCCCGAGTGATACACTCTACTTTTCATCACCCACTATGAGAAAATAAAAGGCGCCTCATATTTTATTGTAATATTGTTATATAATATAGATTTTGACCTCATTTTCGGCATCAGCATCCCCGAAAACCATGGAAATGACACCCATGATGGTTAAATTGAAATTTTAATAGCCGCCATCTTGGAAATGGATTTTGACCTCATTTTCGGCATCAGCATCCCCGAAAACCATGGAAATGACACCCATGATGGTTAAATTGAAATTTTAATAGCCGCCATCTTGGAAATGGATTTTGACCTCATTTTCGGCATCAGCATCCCCGAAAATCATGGAAATGACACCCATGATGGTTAAATTGAAATTTTAATAGCCGCCATCTTGGAAATGGATTTTGACCTCAATTTCGGCATCAGTACCCCCGAAAACCATAGAAATGACACCCGTGACGACGAATTTGACATTTTTGTAGCCGCCATCTTGGATATCGATTTTGACCTCATTTTCGGCATCCGCACCCCAGAAAACCTTGGATTTGACATCCATGACGACTAATTTACTAATTTTGTAAAATAAGTGCGCGGCAAAGATAATTGCGGCGCACTTATTTAATAAAGAGGATTAAAAACTCATTCCTGCCCGCTAAAAGAATTCAAAAAGTGCGCGGCAAAGATAATTGCGGCGCACTTATTTAATAAAAGAGGATTAAAAACTCATTCCTGCCCGCTAAAAGTTTCTTAATAGAAAACACCACCTTTGGGCGCACTTAAAGGCGAACCAAGTCGTCCTTTTCGAATAGGTGGGATGAAAAATACGTTGGTACCCTTAGACGTAGAGAATAAAGGCTGGAACGCACGGAGTGTGGATTCGGGAGGGCTGAATAACAGCCCGATGCCGTTCCGCACAAGCTCCGTTCCACAATCAGTGTGACACTTTGCATAGGTACAGTATTACAACGGCCCGCAGTCGTTCCGCTCCCGCAATCAGTGTGTCAATGTGTTTATTTATGTCGTTCAAAAATTTCAGTTGTATTTCATATTACGCACATACTTTAAATTCCTATAGTAGAGTATAAGTAATTAAAATTGTACTTTTCATAATAATTGTTACCTGTTTAACCCATTCCTTCTCCGACTGCTCGATGACATGCGCGTACGTGTTGCCCATCATAGCTATCAACATGTTTAGCAGTAGGATGGGCACAAATACCATGAACACTGCGAATACCGTCTTTGAAAGATTCGGGTACGTTGTCATGCTTAGGTCTGTGTACTGCAACAAATTGAAAATGTTACACATATGCTTGTGCATATTGGAGCTTATGGTTTTAACAAAAATTTCAAAATGTTTGTGTATAAATTCTTATGAATAAATAAATTCTCAACTAGCTTTTACCCGCGACTTCGCTCTCGTTGGCGATAAAACGTACCTACGCTACATCGATTTATCCGGGCCTAAAAAAATATTTCAGCGAAAATCTCATTAAAATATTATTAATTATACCTTTTACAGTTTTAACTTAATTAATGTTAGTTTTTACCGCCACAGATACAGTTTTTGCCGCCCAGAGGGAAGATATTTTTTTTCTAAATTAACCTTTTTCTATTTCCCCTAGTACGAGTTTGCAAATTACAAAAACAGCAATCGTTTTTGTGACAGAGATATAGTAAAAAAAAACAACTTGCATGTTTTGCATCACGTTCGCGTTTGAGAGTGGTAAGTAGAGGTAGAGTTTAGCGAGCAATGTACAGTCTGTACAGTCATCATCACAAATATATTTATATTTATAGAAATAACGTAACTAATTATCACAGGAGCTTATTGATGTTCTAAATTACCTATAGGTACAGGGTGTAAACCAGAGTTTCTCAAACTTATTTCATCTACCGCCCACTTTGGATATCAATTATTTTTCAGCGCCCTCAATTTTTTTTAATTTTACCACTTCTTGATAACCACATTGACATTCATTACTTTCATTTAATTATAGTGTGCTATATTAGTCTGCTCTGTAGTTTAAACTTACAATCTAAACGAGACTTTTTTACCAGTGAGAGCAATTAAAACGCAACATTATAATCAATCAATCGTACTGAGCAAGTAAGAACAAGTATCGATAAACCAGCCGATTGATACAGGATTGCACAAATAGCGTTATTTAACAAAAACTTGTTAAAACTTGATTGCTCACGGGATATCCTATGAAAGCTATGTTAAATATTTTTAGTGTTTATGTTTGATTGTAACAGGGCAGAAATCTATATAAATAAAAAGAAAAGTCCTGGCTGACTGACTGACTGACTCATCAACGCCCAACCCAAACCCTTGGACCTAGAAAGCTGAAATTTTGCACAGAGGTACCCTTTATAATGTACACAAGGAATAAGGAAGGATTTTTCGAAATTCAACCCCTGAGGGAGTTAAATAGGGGATGAAAGTTTGTATGGAAAATCGTCACTTAACGGGTTCAAAATTTCACGCAAGCGAAGCTGCGGGCAAAAGCTAGTATGATCTAAATAATCGATGTTGTGTAGTAGGTTTTAATTTCAGTGAATTTTAAAATATTAAGTAGATGAAATTAAAAATCAGCCATCGCCCCCCTAAACCACTTCAACGCCCCCTAATTTTTTCTGGGTCCCTTAACGCCCCCCTCTAATCCTCCAGCGCCCACAAGGGGGCGTTATCGCTCACTTTGAGAAAGACTGGTGTAAACGAATTCGTGTAATTCCTTCAAACCGCGTGATCACTGGTGACTGTATAGACTGTATAGGTTTTTTTCAAAAGAAACATTTTTTTTTTTCAAAAAGTGTTCCTTTTTATTCTGTATCTGAGTAATTTTAACGTCCCAAGTTAACTGACTGCGTGAGCGATATCGCTTCGCCATCAGCTGTGGCTGTGTCGCCGTGCCTTCATTAATTTATGCATGGCATCGAAATTTTCAATCACAATAAAAAAAACATTTAGGAAAAAAAAGTTTATTTTTAATCAATCTAAATCCCGTGCGAGGTTAATCTGTACCATTAATAGATCACGTGGTTTGAAGGAATTACATGAATTCGTTAACACCCTGTATAAATCTTTAGGTTTTAGAGTATTAAGTAGTACCTACTCTACTTAATCCCACCAAATATTAATCAGCAAGTCCTCATTATGCCGTGAAATACATGCGAAAGATGTTTTCTATGATTTGATATTAGTATGAAACTTACACTGTAGTCTCCCATAGTGATCTGAAACAACGCCATCCACGTGCTAGGGTAACTTGAGAATAACGTGGACTGCACGTTTGGAAACCCTGGAACATTAAAAGTGAGGATAATACTGTAGAATTGCGAATTTAAGAAGTTTTAAAGAGTTCCTAGTGAAAAAAAATGTCCGGGGAAGTACCTCCATATCTATTTCTGGCGCTAAGCAGCACTTCTGTTTGAAGGGTATGGGTGCCAGTACTGAAATACCAGGCAACAATTTTAGAACTTTCCAACTTTGTTTCTAAGGTTGGCAACGCATCAGCAATCCTCTTGGTGCTGGGTGTATACAGGGTATAAACGAATTCGTGTAATTTCGTCAAACCACGTGATCTACTGGTGACACTGATTAACACTAACTGGCACTATCAGAAAATCAACAAAAAAAAACTTGGTTTTCTATTAAATACATCAAAGACAACCCCAAAAAGCGCCATCCCTTCGCTTCGTAAAAAAATAAGAATTATTTTTTTTGCAAAAAAAAATGTTTTATTTGTGTGAACATTTCGATGCCACGCATAAATTAATGAAAGCACGGCGACACGGCTGGCAGGCACGACTAACGCGATATCGCTCTTTGCAGTCAGATAACTCAAGGCTCTAAAATGACTCAGAAATAGAAAATCAAGATTTTTTTTAAATTATTTTTTGTTGATTTTCAAAAATTCCCATTTAGGGTTAATCTGTGTCACCAGTAGATCACGTGGTTTGAAGGAATTACACGAATTCGTT
This sequence comes from Amphipyra tragopoginis, assembly GCA_905220435.1. Classification (NCBI taxonomy): domain Eukaryota; kingdom Metazoa; phylum Arthropoda; class Insecta; order Lepidoptera; family Noctuidae; genus Amphipyra; species Amphipyra tragopoginis. Next base: position 14,344,883 of record HG992011.1, read on the forward strand.
AACACCCTGTATTTAAGACAACAGTAGGTACCTTTATAAAGAAAGTAGAAGGACTGCGAGAATCCGAACAACACGATGGAGTAGATAATGCCAAAGGTGAACATGTCACCCGTGATCATGCTGTAGATCATTGTCACGAACGGACCCGTCAGCTTCACCGCACTGCGAAGAAACAGAACATCGTGAGTACCTAAAAGCACAGTCTACCTATATCTTACTCCTTACAGTCGGTCAACGTAGAACATTGTCGCAGAGCAATCGTGCGGGGGGTTGCGGGGTGAAGGGGCGGAGGTTATGTCCCGAGTAGCCATACTGCATACATAATTTTGACATTTCATAGGATCTGTCAAATGTATGGGCGTTGACCCACTGTATGTAGTAAGTAGGTACCTACACTATGCTAAAAGCATGTTCAGAAGGTCTAGGTGAAGGTCGCGGGAATCCGCTGGATGCGAGAAGTACAGCACTGATCGATGTGGCGATGCTTGGTGGAGGCCTATGTCCAGCAGTGGACATCTTTTGGCTAAATGATGATGTCAATGGTGATGTTCAGAATGTCTTTTCCAAAGTGTGCTGGGTTACGCTCACCGTGGTCAAGCCCAAAAAGTAGATTTGCTACACTTGGGGAGTAGGTTAGTGGCTACAGAGCCGGAGACCGGTGAAGGGGTTATCCTATAATCTGTTGGTCACTAGGGAACACCATTTCATGGACTCTGCAAGTCTACATTCTATACTTTGGTACATAAATTCAACTGAATACTTCCAAAAATATGGAGTGCAGACTTGCAGAATCATCAAAAAACTTTACACTTACAATATTTACATAATTGCAAATAAAAGCTAATACAACTAAAGAAAACATATCCTACTAAAACTAAAATAGGGCATCTAAATATTCCTCTGCATCGCTGTCGATTACCACGTTGCCGCGTTGTATGGCAACGCTAATCCTTTGACTAAAGTAGATGCCAGCGTTCGGGTCACGGGAAGTGTCGACTAGCCGCCTTGCAACATTTCTTCTCTTAGGTATAGAAGAGTCACCAAATGAGCCCCAGAGCTTCTTCGATCAGTGGCAGGTGAGTTGAACGTTAAGTAAGCTCAACTTTGTTTGAGGGGTCATCATATTTGTAACTTACCCAGCGAAGAACATAAGTAGAAACCAACAGCCTGGCAAAAGGAAGATCAGTAGTGCTTCCTCCAACATCGGCAGCCGCATTAATCGTGCTGGTATGCATGCTAAGAGTAGTAAGTTTGACGTTAGGAAGATGAACTTTGCCGGCTCGTGAATCTGAGGGAATAGGAGAAAGTAGACATTTTTTTGAGGTGAGGAATTTTATTAACTTCCTGGTTTTGGGGAGCTTTACCGTTGTCTACACATTAAGACTTCCTTACCTTGTAGAGGACTTTATCTTTGGCACTCTTATTTTTACTACTTAGTTCGGTGATCTCAGATGTATTTTACGACTAATGATCCTCGATGTGTTGATCGATCTCTACCACTGGTATAGACTTGCTGTCATATTGACTGCGGCCATCAAGCCAAACGGCTGAGCAAGTGTTTATGCAGCATAGTGACGGGCAGGGGCGTACCAACGGAAAATAGCGCCTAGGGTAAACATCGAAGTTGCGCCCTTTCGTAAAATGTCTAAATCGAAATATGAAATAAACAGATACACTAAAAGTTAGTCTCGGAGGGTTTTTTTTAAGCCAGAAAATCCTAGGAATCGCGTGATAATTTGAATAATACTATGAATTGTAGTTAGTTAACTTGCAAAGTTTTCGCTCCCCTTTTGAATGGCGGCCAGGGCACGAAACCTATCTTACCCGACCCTAGGTAAGCCACTGCTTATGGGTAGGATACATTTATTTTTTTTATCTTGCGTAAATCCTCATGGATACCCTTCGCCCGGGGAAGGCGAAAGGTTATGCCGGACTCTTACCGGCTAAAAACCCACGGTGTTCCTACTCCTGACCCTTGGCCGGGGTCACGGGATTCGCAGCTGCATGCACCGCAACCTCGGCAGGCCTCGGTCCGCCAGCCCCTGGCAGACCTCTCCTTCTGTGGGGCCTTGTCCCACGTCCTCCTGAGAGGCGCGTACGGAACACTGCGCGCCGCCTTCTCGGGCCTGTTACTGGTCGGGCGACGGGTCCCCTAATCCGTCGCCCGCAGGCCACACACTAGGGTGGCCGGAGATGGTCGCGCGCCCTCCGGCGGCGACCGGTGCGTCTGGCGCGGGAAGGCAGAGTGGCCGTCGCCTCTCTCTCCCTCTCCGCTCCCTCCTTGGTCGCCATCACCACCTCGCAAAAAGTGGCGACGACTTCCCACGCACTCTCGCTCCCGACCATGGACAGAATCACGGCTGAAAGCGAGAGGTCACCACCAACCGCCGCGACTAGTTCACGGCGCTGCGTCGCGTCGCCCACGCACAGCACTCCTGCAACGTGTACAGCACCGCGTCTTCCGGGCAGTCGACGCAGTGGTGACATCCGGACGTCTGCTCCCGGCCTATGCGACACAGGTACTTCCCGAAACAACCATGTCCCGAGGGCACCTGCGTCAGCCGGAAGCTGAGGGCGCCATGCCGCCTCTCCAGCCACTCCTCCATAACGGGTCTTACCGCCGCCATTGCGGCGTGCCCTATGGGTAGGTTACCTACTTCATCATTTTTTGTGAGACGTTTATAATTATTGAGTACTGGACTGCAATAGACTAAATATAACAGTCAACACACGTACCAACTGTTTAAAATAAGCCACCAGTCCCTGATTCTTGAGCTCATCTCCCTGCTGCAGTATAATATAACACAGGGTGCTGGCCAAAGTCCCCAGTTCACTGGCTAACCGGATGCCACTCCTCGCGTCGGAGATTTCGAGACCCCAGTCTGGGTGCGCGTCGGCTTCAGCGCTGCTGTGTCGAAGGTACACGGATAGGGAAAGGAGGAGGAGATGGAGCATTAGAATGAGGAGGCGTTTGAGGAATTTGTTCTGTAATGGTATGAAGGATTAATAATTGTATTTTAATACTAGGTGTATTTTTAACCCCCGACGCAAAAAAAGGGTGTTATAAGTTTGACCGCTATGTGTGTCTGTCTGTGGCACCATAGCTCTTAAACGGGTGAACCGATTTAGGTGCGGTTTTTTATTTAAAAGCTGGTTTTTTAGCGGTGGTTCTTAGACATGTTTTATCAAAATCGGTTCAACCGTTTCAGGGTCATCAGCTGTTTTGTAATTTGCGTTGGTGGTTTTTTAAATTTTTAATTTGTATGTTATGGTACTGTTTGTTTCTTAGCACCAAAAATACAGATATTCAAAACTGGCCACCTCTTTCTCTGAGAGGTGTACAAAATGTGTGTCATCATTCAGCCGATAGACGTCCACTGCTGGACATAGGCCTCTCCCAAGCATCGTCACATCGGCCGGTCTTGTGCTTCTGAGCACCCCATGCCCCGCCGTTACTCAGGCCGCTATCATCCGTAACCAGGGTTAGCAGAGCCGCCGGGGACTAGGGTCCGTTTCTTCTTTGTGCTATCCATGTTGGGGAGGGGTTGCCATAATCGTCACGCTTGGTAGTCGGGTTGGCGATCGCAGTATGGTTGTTAAAATACTCAGAGAACGCTGTTGCCCATTCTCTAGTGAATCCCTTAGTCGCCTTTTATGACACCCATGGGGAGAGATGGGGTACATTCTTTACGACCGGCACTACACGGGTGCAAAATATGTATGCTGTTTCTTATTTTTAGCGAAATCTCAAATAGATTAGCACAGTCAGCATCAAAAGTGATTATTGCACAGTTTTAAAACCATTTTCTTGTGACCTTAGATGAATTCAGAGCTTATATTAAGGGACTTATGATGCTAAACTCCATTAAGGACAAAAAATACGTACTCTAGCGAACGTCTTCCATTTTTCTTCTAGTAGCCTCTGAATAATGCCGCCGTCCAACATATTTAGATGCTCTTGTTTTGTACCGTTCAGAATTATGAACAACGCTGAATTCCAATCTAAAAACAATATCTTAGTTGTATTGTAAGTAAAAGTTTGTTGGAAATTAATGAGAAGAGTTATGTATGACATTAACTCTGAATAATTAATTCAATATGATTTCTTCGTGCGCATTTAATAATAAGGTGGAACTTTGGGTCGCCAATAGGGAAGTAGGTAAGTCTGAACAATATAACATACCTACATGCCTTTAATTATAACGTATCTAAAAATATAAATACAGGGTGTAAACGAATTCGTGTAATTCCATCAAACCACGTGATTAATAAACGTGATGACAAAGATTAACCCTACACGGGATTAATTGAAATTCAAGAAAAAAATATTCAAAAGAAAACCTGGTGTTCTGTTTATAAGTCATTTTAGCGCCCCGAATTAACTGACTGCAAAGAACGATATCGCGCAAGTCGGGCCCGCAAGCTGTGTTGCCGTGCTTTTATTAATTTATGCCACGCATCGAACTGTTCTATTATACAGGACTTTTATGTTCGCATAACTCGTCAAAATGTAGGGAACAGCTGTTTTTTTGCGCGATTTCTGGTTTGTTCCATAGTAAAAGTTATTCATAATGATGAGTACAGTGACCCCTTAAGAGGTTGTTGGTGTTTTACAAGTAACCCCGTAGAATGTTTTTTTTTGTAGAATTTTATTGCTTAATTTTTTTTATTCAAATCTTATCAGGTGATTTAGATACGATCATTTAACACAACGGTCTCAATAATCTATTTTTAATCAAGCTTAATCCCGTACGGTACCTATCAATCTACACCAGTAGTAGATCATACGGTTTTAAGGAATTGCAGAAACTCGTTTAGACCCTTTAAACTTAATACTTACTAGTTCTCCCATCAGGCAGCAATGTATCGAGCGCATTCAGCGGGTAGGCAGAGCACGTGATATTGGAGTACCGCCAGAACTCCTTGGCGGATAACTCCAGCATCTCCCTGAAGACGGAAGCTCGACCCAGCTGGCAAGCCAGCGTTAAAGGCGTGAACCCAGCCGTATTCATACGACCGTTGCTGGCTGGAACCTTCGGGTGACGGAGTGCGTAGCCGAACATGTCCTTTGGAAAGTACTTATGTATGTATTACATACTTATTTCATTATACTCTTTATACGATTTTGGTTTCTGGTGTTCTTACAATTGATTGAATTTAAAACTCATATTTTTGGCATATGTTGTACCTACAAGAGCATCAGCATCTGGTTGTCAATTCGCAATTACGAAATTCATTAGCAAAATTAGTACAGAGGCGGACTTTATGCATTAGGCATTATTATTAGCTCAGCCTATCGCAGTACATTGCTGGTTTTTGAACGCTTTACCGAAAGACATATCAGTTATCTGAGTTAACAATTCGCAGGCTTTGTAATCGTCGTGCCTGCTCTTTTGTAGGTACCTTCGATTATAATACGTATTCTGTCGATAATATTCGGTACGATACCCCTCATTGGTCTGTACCTAGGTACACCTAAGTAGTACGAGTTTGCAAACTTTCTCTACGATAATTAAAAACAGAGATAGCACGAGACTCGCGTCGAAAAACTATCTCCGTGTAAATGAGGGATTAGGCATTCTCTACCGGTCAACCTTACGGCGATGCAGAGATAACATAAACTCACCAATTTATCACAAACGACCACCATATGCAGTATCATGTTTCCAAACGAATCTTGCGCATCAGGGTCGGCTCCGGAGTCACAAAGCAAGTTGTACACGCCCTCGTTAGCGCAACAAGCCGCCCAAGCTAGTGGGTACTCGCCTAAGTACGCTAGACCCTCGTAGTTGGTCTGCCTCGCTGGAGGCACGCGTTGTTGGTCGCGGGGCAAGAAGAAACTTCCTGTGTTAAAAGAAATATACGTAGAAGAATGCGGTGTGGTTTGGTCATCTTGAAAGAATGAGTGAACGGCGATTTACACGAGGAATTTATAAGGCGGATGTCAGTGGAAACTCCAGTAGAGGACGCACTAGAAAGACATACAACGATGTTGTTCTTAAACAAGGACAGGGGGCTTACTATATGACCTCTTATGAAAACGTTCAAATGCCAGCCAGTAAACTTCCGTTCAAAAGCAGGCCTGCTTCTAAATCGCTAAAAATCTCGTACCATGACAGTACTAAAGGTGAACGACTATTGAACCAAGTTAAACGGTAATGCTTGTTCATGGTACGAAAAGTCTATTTAAAAAAAAAGGTGAACGGATGTCGTAAACGTCAACGTAGCAGGCCTGCTCCCCTGCTCTAACGATGTCATAGTACAAAAAAGCAGGGCAGTTCATCTTCCAGGCAACTTCTGTCCTGCTTTAAGAGGTCACAATAAGCCCCCAGGTGCGTAGTACTCTTAACCGGCGTGCGTGTATGACAAGATGTATGAAAGTGGACAAAGCGAAAGCAGTATGTAAGGATCGTAGCATGTGGCGCTCTACAGTTTCTGCCTACCTCCATGGGTAAAAAGCGTGAGTTTATGTAGAATAGGAAGGAAAAAATAATATGGACTTACCGATAGCTCGCTGGTTGACGTCGGCACCCGCTTCCACTAAGTCTTGTACCAATTCGTTGTTACTGTATGCTATAGCTAGGTGAAGAGAGCTGGCTCCTATAAATAAGAGTTATCATTATAAACAGTCTGTCATACACCATTGACAATTTGACATCTCAATTCTCAACTCCACAAAAATGAGATTTTTCTTTCAGAAGTGTCACTCGTGTAAGAAGATTGCGAACGGCTGAGTAGTGATAGTTGAATTCCAGTAAATAAATTGAGCGTAGCTAAGCAAAAAGCGACCATCGACGAAAAACGCGTTTTGAGGTACCTATGGCCGTTTTAAGGTATTTAGGTTGTCATTTTTTGCAATAAAAAAACATTTGTGGTGACTACCGCATGTTGAATTCCAGGACAATACCTGACAATTATCCAATCCGTCATATTCATGATTTTACACATAGTCTGTCACGATGTTCGATTTTCAGTACTATCGATCTTGTCAAAGCATATAATCAGATTCCTGTAATCCCAGAGGATATTCCCAAGACCGCTATCACCACGCCATTTGGTCTATACGAATTTCCCTTCATGATGTTTGGTCTTCGCAACGTTTGACAGACTTTTCAGCAGTTCGTCGATGAGATGCTGCGAGGACTGGACTTCTGCTACGCCTATCTTGACGATTTCTTAGTCTTCTCGAAAGACCATAAGATCCACGAAGATCACCTAAAGCAACTTTTCACCCGCTTACAGGAATATGGTATGGTGATCAATTGCTATCAAACGATAGCGGACCGAGCGACACAGTGGTCACTTGGAAGGAGGTAAGCTGACGCGCTATCGCTAATAACTACTATAGTAAATTAGTAACATTTCTCTATCTCGCTATCTGTCTACTCCTATTTATCTGGCTTTCGCTACTCTTCATTCTTGCAGTGTTGTGAACTTTAACCTGTGTACTACTTCTATTCTTCCAATAAACATTATAACTGTGTCAGTGTACAAGCTTTTATTACACCCGCTCACACCACTACCTCAAGAATAACACTATACATTGAAAGATCACATTTATAATTATGAAAGTACAGTACACATTACTTAAAAAAAATCAACTGTATTTCAAACTTACCTAAATATTCTTCACCTTCGACTACATCCAGGGACAATTTTGGAAAGCATTTCACAAGCGTTCTTGCTAATCTCGTATGAATCTGTAAATTAGCGACAATAGTCATCAACATTCTTAAAAGCGTTAAGCACCAAATTCATGGTATTATAACTTTCGTGAGACACATTCAAAATGAATTTACGGTTTACTCACTTGCATGTTTCGGGATTGCCTGACTAGTTGCTAGTAGATTTAGGCCTTATGGGGGATTTACACGGGTCGATTTTAGCCGTGCGGCAAGTCACCAGTCGCATCGCTTGTAAAAATCGAACCGCCACCCCATTTACACCGGTCGACAAAAATCGCATGCGACTTGTTCATTTCTAGCGGAACAACACAGCGCATAACACACCTCATGCGGCGGGCGATTGCCTGCAACTGACCATTTACACGGTCGATTTTCGCCGCACGGCAAAAGTTGGATGGCACCCAACTTTGGGGCTTGCGATTTTAGTCACTTGCGGCCTAGTCGAATTGTTATTTAGACGGTCGATTCGACGGTCGGAAGAAATCGACCCGTGTAAATCCCCTATTAATGATTTTAAGTAATATCGGATTTTGGAGAGAATTTTATGTCCTGCATAGTAGACAGCCATGGCCTAAGTGGGTAATCTTCTTTGTCTTCAAAGAGTTTAGGAAGCGATCTAAAGCTCCTACCTTTGTGTCACAAATGATGAGTACATGCAGTAGTGATTCTCCTAAAGCACCTCTGTAGCACATCTGCCAGCAAGCAGTGTGGTCCTCCCATTTTGCGAGTGGGTCGTAAGGGGACAGTGACGCCTCTATTGGCAACACCACCTAATCACAAAACAGATTGATTGATTTAATTTGATTGAGCATGGAGAACATGGAGCTTAGGACTTCATCATTCAGCCGAAAGACGTCCACTGCTGAACATACGCCGCCCCCAAAAAGGGGGGTGGGGGTTGCCGTAATCACCACGCTTAGCAGGCGGGTTGGCGATCGCAGTATGGTTGTTAAAGTACTCAGAGAACGCTGCTGCCTATCCTCTAGAGAATCCCTTAGTCGCCTTTTATGACACCCACGGGAAGAGATGATAGGGTAGTGCTATTCTTTATGTTCGGTGCTACACAAGACGTTTAGGACTTATCCCGTCAGAAACCCGTACGATAGGAGACGAGTTCTCTGTCTAGGGTTGCCAACTTCCTCTCAGAACTCCGAGATTATCCCGGAAAAGACACAAGGAATACTTAGAAAAAAAAAAATGTCATTTCAAGAGTTTGGTTTCGAAGACATGATTTTTTCAATAAATAAAAAAAAACTGAACTGATTTCTTCTTTCTCCTTTCGGTTTCCTGATCTACTGAATTGTCAACCCTGCGTACAATACGGCCGACGTATCTTGGCGAGTCTGAAGTTAGTTGTTTGGCTGCGCAATGAATCTTTTAGAAACAAAAATGTCTACTGCGCAGCTAATCAGCTAACTTCAGACTCGCCAAGATACGTCGGCCGTATTGTACGAGATGCCTATAATAGTATCTTTTGATCTAAACCATCTCACTCGCAGCCTACCTGTTCCTGGTCTCTGAACTTCCAGCGCAAGTACTCTGCGCGGTTGATGACCCGCCCCCTGCCGCCCGCATACATGTACGCCGCAAACTCGTCCCTGATCAGCTTCTCGGCTGCCATCATTCCGCCTTTAGTATACGTTTCGAGGAGAAGACCACCTTTAGAAAAATAGTTGCAAGTACATACTTAGTTCAAATTGAATACGTGCACAATATGTGACATGTGTCTTAAATGTCCGTAAAGAGTCATTTCTCCCGCGATTGCAGTTATACAGGGCGTCCCACGACTTTGCCACATGGAGGGGAAGTACCTTAAATACTGTAGATATAAAAAATTACTGAATGAAGACTTCATTTTTATTTTGAAAACAATACGAACTGCATTCAAAGAATTTTAAATAATCACCTGTCTGAACCGGGAATCGAACCCGCTAAATGTGAAAACAAAAAAAACTGTAATTTTATTGTACTAATCGAAAGGCTCTATCAGATACTTACATTTATTTCTTCTAAATAACATCGCATCTAAAATAAAAGGAACACCATGAAAGGACAATGGGACAAAACGTCCCCAGTAGTGTAGCACTTTCTTACCTATTGTATATGAAAGACCTTATTACTTAATCTCTTAATTTTATTGTATGACAGCTCATCTGTAAAATGTATAGTTTAAAAGTTATTTAATATGAAAGTAACATAAAAACTACCTTAATAAATGCTTATATTATTACTTCAATATGAATATAATTATTTTAGTTAGTGATAAGGGGTTATTTGAAGGGCTCCAAAGCTAGTGTAACAATAGTTCAATGTGGGAAACACAGAACGAGAGGCGCACGCGTCCGGAGGCGAAACGCGGCGCGGCCCGAGGCGGAGCTGTTCGATAGTTACCATTTTCAAACGTAATCTCACGCAGATAGGGTTGACATTACCTGTGTATTGTACCCACAATTGCACCCGCTTGCTCGTAGTAGCGTTAGTATCTATTCGGAACTGCCTGAGTGAGCACTTATTTATGAATAAAAACAAACGAGCATAGCCTAAACACCATCCAAGCGTACTATTGTTCCTGCCTGACTTTGATGAGGACAGTTGGTGCATGCGCATGTTGTAAGTATAATATTATTCAATGCTGCTAAGACGCAAGCGTGTCTCTTTCCCACAAAAAACTAATTAGAAAGCTAATTCCACCCGGCTCCATCTTTCCGTGGTGTAACCTTGCCGATAACGGACCATCTCGACCTTTTTGGGGTCACGTTGACATCGATCCTCAACTTTGGACCATTCATTGAGGCAAAGGCTCAGTTGGCTGCTAAAAAGTTGGGGATCCATGCAAAGGTGAAACGGTACTTCACGCCTGAACAGCTGCTTAAATTGTATAAAGCGCAAGTTCGGTCATGCATGGAGTACTGCTCTCACCTCTGGGACGGATCTGCCAAATACCACCTCGATGCACTTGAGTCGATCGACAAACGGGCCAAGAGGCTTATCGGCAACGATGCACTGATCAACTCAAAGCTATAATTGATTTAAAATGAGGAAATAATAAAAAATTAAATATCTTTTTTTTTATATTAAGCCGGTTTCATTCATTCCCTCACTCATTCTCGACTATTGATTCCTCCGTTCATTCAATCAAACTCACTCTATAGTGCTACAAGGGTGGGGACGGAGTCCATACATTTTGTCCCATTGTCCTATATCATTTATTTGAAATAATAAGACACGTTGAACTGTGCAACTTACAATCAATTTAATTTATTAAATGCTTAAAATTTGTCTCTTCCTCTTGTATACTAATTGTAAGTCTTTTAATAATCTCGCTTACCATTGATTTATTTATTTTGTCACGGTGAATATTTAAATAATACTTCAAAATAGTAATAAAGCAGAAAGTAGTACATAAAGTCAGTTGTTATAAGCACGACATAGTCAGAGAAAATGCTATTCATTATTCTGATTCTATAACAAAATTAAATGTTAAATTTCATGGAGTTTCTTTTATTTTAGATGCTATGTTAATGGAAAATCAAGTTTGATGTGTACAAAAATATACTGGAGGCATACGAGATCGTAGAAAAAACTTTCCGTCACCTTGTAAGTTGTGGCTATGGTTGATTTCAAGGTCAATTTTAGAAGAAATACATGTATCTAATCGAGCCTTTCCATTAGTACAATAAAATTACAGTTTTTTTTTGTTTTCATATTTAGTGGGTTCGATTCCCGGTTCAGACAGGTGATTATTTAAAATTCTTTGAATGCAGTTCGTATTGTTTTTAAAATAAAAATGAAGTCTTCATTCAGTAACTTTTTCTATCTACAGTATTTAAGGTACTTCCCGTCCATGTGGCAAAGTCGTGGGACGCCCTTTATAAGTTGATTATAATTATATTAACTTTTCAAACCCGTGTGTAAAAAATTCAAGCCTTCGAACGAAAGTCTATTCAAAGAACCAAAAAGGCGGGACATTCAGGAAAATATTAACAACTACATCTGAGCCCCTAGCATGAGTTTTTAGCAAAATCGAGTAGTTATCGTAACGTTTTTACCAGACGCAAACGAAGTCGATACTATAGTGAAGTATTTCGGCAGCATGAGTTCATAAAAACGTCTTACGTTAGCTCGTTACTATTACTACTCGATAGTTCTACCAAAGAGAATGTAACTAGTAAGAGACCGAACTTCATACATTTGTCTCAAAATCACATTTGTATGAACCCGGTTCCCTTTTACCACCAACCAAATAATATTATAAATAGGACTGGTACCAACATTACAATAAAATAATATGACAGCTGTCATCAATAGTGACGTTCATTATCTATCGACTAATTAGTGTAGTGAAGAATTTTATCGATATCGATGAAGGGAAAAAACCTGGATATAGGTAGGTAGGTATAGTTATAGAGAAGTAATATGGATAAAATAAAACAAGGGTAAATTGGTAAAATTGTTTATTTTATTGAATTCAAACACAATTAGACAAATTAATGAGACAAAAATACATTGTAGAATAAGTAACAGTGTACTGATTTTCTACCTGAGACCCCTCATTTATACCTAGGAGTAAAACATGAATTGTTTCAAAAAAAGTATTGTAAATACTTACTTCAAGTAGCAAACATGTATGTTTAATAAAATTTGTTTTCAATATTCTATACAAATGTTAAACCTTTTAAAAGTTTTAGTAGCATCAGCTAAGTCTTCTTCTTTTAAAGAGTGGTAACGGTTGACTCTGCGACCCTTACGCCTAATTACTATTAACCCCAAGCAATCAATTTTGACTTTCTTGGATCACTGTTCCTGGATTCCTGTATGATCACTGAAAGGGACTTTGCTGTCTAGTTGATGGTAGGTACAGGTGCATCAGCCGTCAAATGTCGATCTTCTTGATTAGATTGTAAGCCACTGAAAAATAATTATAATGATGCATGAAAATCTGACTTGGGTTATTTAATAATATCTATACCATTTACCATTACTACATGAATATTATTGTACTCTCAGTTATTTTATACTATATTATTATTCTATTCAAACTGATTCTGTGTAAATGCCTATATGCTGTGCTTTAATTAACCTGTAGATTGACTGGTCAAGAACGCTTCACGGTTAACAGCATTAGAAATTTAAACATTTACAATTCATTTAAATTTTAACGACCAGCTCAATACAACCACAGTTTTGCTTTATAAAAGCCATAAAGCAAATCTTATGGTTGTATGGTCTTCAAACTATCCCTACTTCTAAGAACTTATTATACAAGCTATACAGCTGCATAAGCTAGCAGTACTTACCATGTGAATTCAGTCGAATAATTCGGCAATTATGTTATCTGGCAATGGTGGTGCTGATGTCAGTTGCAGTGTGGGAACTGCATTTTTCTTCAAACAAGATTTTGTTTTGGTGAAGTCCCACTTTGAAAAATATGTTTCACAAACTTATTGCAGATCATGTAGTTTTTCAAGTGGAAGATATGTAAGATCTTCTTTGCCAACCACCTTCCATCTGTTGGCACAGCTGAAAAGTTAATATCCAGTATTTTAATATTTACCAAATAAAAGTTCATATTCATGATCATGATGAACACATCGATAGTCATCAGAGTACAGTTGAACAGTAATAGAACAAAAGATTTTGAGCAGTTTTATTTTACAGTCAAGTGATGAGACAACCATATCATTGGTTACTTGGTTATGTTACTTAACCATTCTCTTCACCCCGTGACATCAGTTTTTTAAGTCTAGATTTACCTAGTTATTCTACTAGCTCTAGTGCCTTTCAAGTTGAAACAAACACAGCAGTGATGCTTGCACCCTACACCTTTATAAAAGTATTAAAGGGCACTTAGGAACGCTATTGAGGTACTACTGAGTCACTTGAAGGAACCATAACGTCGTAAGCATTATTCTAGTACAGATAGTGGTTTACTGTCAGTAAAATGTGTTGTAATATTTGTCGTACATATTTATTTCTTATAATGAAAAAAAAAACTAGGTTACGATAGCTTACCGGTGTTTGTCTAGCGGATATCTCGCAAATAACCGCTTTTCAGTACAGTGTCTTTCTAGGATACCACAAATTGCACATATTCGGTGGCACCCAGCCATGGTGTTCATTTTAATATTAATAAAATCCTTTGTAATGAACACAAGAGTCCCGTAGCACTAAAATATATGCTAGGCGTCCTTTCTCACATAAACCCTGGTTCCGAAGATAACATGAAGGAACACAATGCTCAACTCAACGTGATTATACTCTAGAATTATGGATTTACAACGAAAAATTCAAAAATTACAAGCTTTAATATATGCAAGTAACGGCAGACATTTTACTTGTGGTATTGCGTATAACATTTATTTAATTCTACTATCCATGGTTTTCGTTTTTAAATTATCAAATTAAGATAAATTAAAATAGTCAAACAACACAGATGTGATTTATTATGCTTGAAAAAATAGTTGGATAAGTAAAACTTAACACATTTTGTTTATTTTCAAGTTTCTTTGTTTATTTTCAATCTATTAAATATGGGCGTTACGAAAAGTTGCAACACTTGCTTTTGCAATGATTAGTTGTATTAGGTTGGTGAAACTTTGGAACCGGGTTCATACAAAATATTTTTCTATGAGAGTTTCCACCCATGTATTCGTGTCGACCGAAACTCGAAACGTAATGTCAAAATGAAAACTCGTGCTACCGATTCTCATACATTTAGCGCATTTACGTCAATTTACGTTACCGCAACTATTCGAAGTCGATACGAAAGCGGTTGTCAAAAACTTGTGCTATGGAGTGTTTAGTTCCAAATACGCACACGTGGCGCTAGTAAAATTGGCATACAAAATTTGTCGCAAACGAAACGATAACGTTAACTACACGATTTCGCAAAAACTCATGCTAGGGGATCTGTACCTAAATGTAGACCGTACATTTCAAATTTTCAACATTATGTTGGATTATAAAGCAATAGGTCGTTGATCTATTCAGATCTATCGTACCTACTGTCGTAAATGAGAATGGAATGAGATTAGAAATGGCGGATCCACTATTTGCCTTTGGCCGAACGCAGCCGCTGACTAAGGCCCGAACTCCACTAAAGCGGAGATGTGCGGAGATGTTCGAAGCGGAGACGAGAAGAGATGTTTTTCAGCTAGGGTGTATCCACCGAAACTGTGGCGGAGATGCGTACTGGCTAGACTGTAGCGGAGATGTGTGCTGGCTAGGGTGTAGATGTGCGCTGGCTAGAGCGGAACCGAGCTGCCTGCGGCGAGCGTTGGATGTGAACGCACAGTTTAATGCGATCTAACACGAAAGGTATACATCTCGACTCCACTGCGCGCCGTCGTCAGCTTGCGAGGCAAGGCTCACATCTCCGCCTTGTAACGCGGCCCAGCTCAATCTCAGCGAGGGACAGCTCACATCTCCGCTTCCATCGCGCCATACAAATATGATACATCTCCGGTCAGTGGTATCCACTTAAGCTGAGTGGAAACGAGATGTGTAACGAATAACGATATTCTATTGGTTTTTTAAAACACATCTCCGCTCTGCTCGTCTCGAAGCGGAGACGCTTTGGTGGAGTCCGGGCCTGATGTCTGTCATCTGCGTTAGTGCGTGTTCACTAGTAATGTTCTGCATTTCTCTCAAACATACCGCCGAAAAAAACGGATCGGTTCGAGTTACGTTAGCATAACAGCCACACCGAACAACAACACGGCATCATCTTACGCTTTAGCATTAATTTATCTCGTAACATGTAATATTTTATGTTATCTATAAGGTCTGTTCTGTACCAACCACCACCGCGGACACACGTCCGAGAGTTTGATTTTAAAAACTCTTTCGTCGCCGTTCCTAAGATAACTCTCCTCGGTGAGAGTCGATCATACTTGCTCCGATTTCTGTAGGACCGTTTTTTTAGGGCATCTCTTAGCCCCCTCGCCCACGGCGACTTTCTGTAGCGATGCAGTCGCGCGTTTAGCAAACGCGCGACAGCATCACTTCTAACGCGTGTTAGTCGCATTTGCAACGCGCTACTGCATCGCGATTGTATCGATACAAACGCGCGACCGCGTCGGACGACATCGGTAGAGAGTCTCATCATTGTATTTCTGCGTGTCAACTCTGGTTTTACAATGGAAAGCAATTCACAAAACGTCGAATATGACATTCTATAACAACTTTTGAATTTAAGATCATAATTTTTGAGTTGTTTGAATGTTGTTACATGATGTCCACAAAGTAATCTCTGGGTATTAAATGGATGCATCCAATATTGACGCTGCTTCCGTTGCCTACGCTTCGGCTGCTTACGTAAAAGCAGCACCAAAGACAACGTGAGTAATGTTGCCTCAACGGACTGTTGTAGTGTGTGACGCACCTCCACCTTATATACAGGGTGGAAAAAATCAATGGGCCCTGAAGGGAAACCACTTTAAATCCTTAAGATAGATTATTTTACTTGAAGGAAACATTCCTTTATTTTTAAAAAGAAACAAAACTGCATTCACAGATTTCTCGACAAGTTTACCTAAACCGGGAATCGAACCAGCTAAAAATTCAAAAAATAAATACTCGCTATTTTATTTCACTAGTCGATACAGTCAATGTGAAAGATAAAATTGCTCCAAGAAACATTAGGTCTTACACTCGTCTGTCGTACAAGATATCCATGAAATCGAATATTTAGTCACACAAGGGCTTTAATCAACATTACTTAGACTAGAACTGTTTACTTTTAACAAGTAAAAGACACTTTTTTTTAACTACCTCCGAAGACATTCCATGAAGTACAAGCTTGCTAATTTATCTCTAAGTACCTTGTTGAAGACTTAGATAAGAAAATCGTTTAATTGGTAATAATAATTCTATGCACATTTCTTTCTTAAAGCTGGCGTCCACTAGGCTCGCCGAGTCGAGTCGAATAGAATCGCAATAATTCGCCTCCTATACATTTACTATAAAACTGCGTCGATCAGCGACGAGCCGAGACGCGCCGACTCGCATAACTCGCGCATCGCTTGTCACGTGAATTTCTATTTTAACGACTTGCGATTACTGACCGTTTCGTCTCACACGGAACAAATGCGACTCGACCCGATTCGACGCGTTTCGGCTGTAGTCGACGCCAGGCTTTAGACGAGGCGTTCTGACGAAAAGTTTAAAAATAGAACGTTCCATTTGACAAAAATCCTACCGATTAGTACAATAAAATAGCGGGTGTTTAATTTTTTGAATTTTTAGATGGTTCGATTCCCGGTTTAGGTAAACTTGTCGAGAAATCTGTGAATGCAGTTTTGTTTCTTTTTAAAAATAAAGGAATGTTTCCTTCAAGTGAAATAATCTATCTTAAGGATTTAAAGTGGTTTCCCTTCAGGGCCCATTGATTTTTTCCACCCTGTATAGTGTACCTTAGCACGTAAGGGGAGAATATTATACGCAGTCGTCCCATACACTCGTCTTTTATTGTGACCTGTAGCGCCACACATTACATGCATGCCTCCATCTTGCAACTGTACTGATCCAAGGTATTTTTGTATCGTAACTGCATCGCGACCGAATCGCGTTTGCATCGCGACTGAATCTGGTCCCGTGGCCGCGGGCACACAGCTAGCGACTGCTTCGCGTCTGTATCGATGCTACGCGCGAGAGCATTGCGACATTTGCGACTGCATCGCTACAAAAAGTCGCCCGTGGGCGAGGGCCCTTACTGATATAAATGACATATGTACTAAATTAACCGACTTTTGTTGGACCTATTTCGTCTACGCTAGGCCTTTCGCTCAAAGAGTAGGTACATAAAAACGCGACAATAGTATATTACCCGCCATTTTCAGTCTCATTCTTTAAGTAATCGAGTTGTATACAGAATATTAGATAGAGAGATTAGATAATAAATACTTAGACTTACCCTTTTTATAATCCGCCAGCTTGTAAAGCACTGTATGGTCTTCGCTACTAGGCTGTGATATGACCCTGTCGAGCACCGAACCCCCGGCCTGCACGCCTCCCCCCGATATCAATTTGCTTAGCGCCTCTCCCATATTATCTGGTTGCTTGAATTTTGGATGACATCACGTAAGAAAAGCTGTGTAATGAAAGTAGTTGAAAATAAGTACCTATCTACATTTTAGTAGTAGGTACCTACAGTCAACACCAAAGTAGACGTTTGAATATTTCGGCACTGACTTATTTAATTATGTACCCTGTTTAATACAGAATTAATAATATATTACGCTACGAATACGCCTATTATCGTATTCGTAGGCGCCAAATTATACCTAATTGTAGGTAATAATAGTTATTAGGCTTCAAAGTACTTTATGCTTCAAAGTAGGTACTTTATGCTTCTCTTAGTGCTCGATTCGTTTTTTTTTACGAATCGTCTTTTTTCACGATTCGTGTTTTTTTTTTTGACGGCGGTTATTCTTTTTAAATGCCCGTGTTCAATCAAAAAATCGTGAAAAGGACGGACACGTGGTCGGACACGTCTTAAATCACGTATCGTCTTTTAAAAAACACGTTCGTCAAAAAACACGAATCGTGATTTTTTTGTGACGGATATATCGTGTTCGATAGTTTATCCAAGACAAAGAATCACAAAACGAATGTGAACATCATTCGGATATTTTGCCGAATCGTGATAAAAAACGATCCCGTATGCAATGTGAACGTCCATCCGTCATGACGTATCGTGTTTTATGACGTATCGTCAATGACGGAACCCGTGTGAATGAGCCCTTACAGAATAATATTAATTAGCAAGTTTGTAATAACAGAACACTTGAAACTGAACCATCATGATCTACTTACTGCCAGGACCAGCATCATTTTTGAAATCATGTTTTTTATTTCCTGGTTTTTTTCAAAAACTTCAAATATTCTTCCGATAACAACAGATCGTGCATTACGTTTGGGATCCCTCGGACTAATTCGGCGATATACGACGACGTTAACCCGTAGCCCGGACATGCACCATTAATACAAGCCCAAAGCCATTTGCTTTCATGGTTCTCGGAACAGACCACCATCGGGATCCCAAATAACAGTAGGAGGCTAGGAGGGGTTCACGTCGGCGTCGGGTCGACGATAAAGTACCTAGGACTCGTCCTCGACAGCCGGTGGAACTTTATCGAGCATTTCCGACGTTTGGCTCCCAAACTGGGGCGGGCCGGGGCTGCCTTCAAGCGGCTTCGGTCCAAACGCCTCCTGCCGGAGGATTTACGCGGGAGTCGTGCGGTCATCGGCCCTTTACGGGGCCCTGGTATGGGCGCTTACTTTGAGAAAGCGACCAGCCCGCCACCTAAAGACGTCTCTGAGGGTCATGGCCATCCGGCTGGCCCAGGGATACCGCACGATCTCCGGCGAGGCGGCGGGCTTTCTTGCCGGAATGCCGCCGTGAGATCTGGAGGCTAAAGCCCTCGCGCACGTTTACGCGTTGCGCGTGGAGGCGCTACGCCGGGGCGTAACTCCGCTGCCGCGGCAAATCGCAGCACGTCAGACGGAGCTCCGGCAGGATCTCATGGCGGTATGAAGACAGCGACTGTCACAACCCAGCGCTGGGCACGCCACAATTGCGGTGATAAGTTCCCTCTTTGAGAAGTAGCTAGAGAGGCGCCACCGCGTCCTCACCTTCTGCCTGACGCAGGTACTCTCCGGACACGGTTGTTTCGGGAGCTACCTGTTTCGAATTCAGCGGAAGGACACGCCCGGGTGTTATCACTGTGAGGATGAGCCCGGAGGACACGGTGGAGCATACGGTAGAGGTCTGCCCTGCTTGGGCGGAGCACCGCCGTGTCCTAGTAGAGGCGATCGGCGGCGGCGACCTCTCGCGTCCGGCCTTGGTTCAATCCATGGTCCGGAGCAAGGGGGCATGGGAAGCAGTCACCTCCTTCTATGAAGCAGTAATGCTAGCGAAGGATGAGGCGGAACGCGTGAGGGAGAGGCAAACCTCACGCCCCAGCCGCCGTAACAGAAGGAGACGCCCCGGGCGTCGGGAGTCGCAGAGCAATTCCCAGCCACCGTAGGCGCGGGCCTGCGGACGGCGAGCGTTGGGTGGCTCGCCGTCCGATCAGAACCAGGCCCGGTTCGACGGATGCGTTGTGTCTCAAAGAGATGTCAGCTTAGTAGACGGGGCCGGCTAGGGCCAGTGCGGAATTTGTTCAAAAGAATTACCGCGGCCCTGGAACGCAAAGGGCATTAGGAGGAACACGGATGGGTTTAGTCAGTAAGAGTCTGATTCTCCCTTCCGCTCAACCCAGAGCAGAAGGAGTCATTTGATGAAATGCAACCCACAAAAAAAAAGCCCGCACATGCAACAATTAAACCCGTAGAATTTGGATCAAACCCGGAGCGTTGGCAGCCCTACCTCGAAAATTTTCTATTTTTTGTTGGTTCAAAATATGAACTCCAAGTAAAATTAGTAGGACTTGTAATACGTTGTATTAATATAATACAGCATGTTGGCAACCCTGACGGGAGGTGTCATTATATAGGCTGCGTTAGCCAATCCTCACAGCTTTATCCCCAAAACTTGGTGGCAGATCCACTTGAGTTTATTTTATACCAAATTATATCCTTTTCAACGTAAGGTGAGTCCTGACGTATTTCTACAAAACGTTACCAGCAAAAAGAATATCAAATATTTTTAAAAAACAAAACATTGCTAAATAGCTATTTTACGTTTTTTTCGATAGCAACGGCTACAATTTATAAAATGACCGCTATGTCAGGAGTGTCAGGACTCATCTTTCGTTGAACAGAGTATAGTAAAGTAGGGATAGCCTAAAGTCTATGTAGGTACCTACATTTTACTTTATTAAAAATAATACTTACAACGACGATATTCTACTCAATTTCTTCATAACTTGAAACTTGAAATTATACATTTTACCACGTTTTGTTCGTAAATGAAGCATAATTCATGAAATGATATCATCTGATTTCGTACACCATTTTATACGATCTTCTGCTTGAATAAACACAATTTTCTTAAAAATACAATAAGATAATAAAAGGATCACTTTTGACCCCACTTAAATGGGTCACTAGGTCAATATAAAACCTATTAATTTGGGTCGATATTATTAAATATTAATTTGTTTAATTTTATTTAATAAAACTAAAATGCATAATATAAAGAGTTTCGATAAAGTTCTTATTATGATTTTTATATCCAAATAATAACAAAAGAAACGCACAACACAGCCAGCACTCAAATAAATATTCAATTCAAACACTTTTATTTTCTCTAATATATTTTCTGTTTTACAAATACAGTAATATAAGATTATGATTTATTGTCCAAATTATTTTAAATATTATACAAAACTCGAAAACAATTTAGATAGTACTAGAACTCCGCGTATAATTATTCTCAAGGAAATAAACAGTTACCGTTGTCTAGGCAACGCCAATATGGCTGCCTAGATGAAAATTATTACCGCGAAAAACCAACAACGGTTTTATTATTTTACATGTTTACCGACTCGCGCGTTGACTGCTTCTTTGAAACGATGTGTAAGCGATGCGCGTCCCTAGTGCACAGGGTTCGCGGCAGCGCCAATGGCGTACTGATGAACAGTAACTATAAGATGATTTGATGAATGATAGCCGACAGGCTGGACTGTCCCTACCATCAGACGTCGGCAGTTTAATTAAATTAAAATGTAGATATGTCGTGGCCAGATCATAGAATTGATCACTTCATGATGTGGCCAGCCATTTCATGAAATGGTTGCATTTCATGAAATGGCCAATACCCGTTGGCCATTTCATGATATGGCCTGGCCAGATCAATGAATAATCAGCGTTTAACGATATGATCAGCTAAACGCACGGCCACTTCATACGGTCAAACATTAGTGATCATATCGTAAAATAGTTACATTATTCACCGTTAGAGGCGCTGATATCGTTTTGTTTTTGTGATGCATCATGGCGGCGGACAATTATTCTGAAAAAAAGCTAATAATAATAAGTAAAGTAGGGTGACCACGCAACGAAAATTAATGGACTATTATTGGATTTCAAAATATGACTTCATGGTAACTGCGGGTGAACTTTTCATAGAATTTTATATGTTCGATTATTTATCTGGTTAACCTGTGAAACTACAGCACAAAATATCGATGCACGTTACTGCAAACATTTACTATTTAGTATATTGAATCATTTGGGTTAGGTTAGGTTAGAACAGTGACCAATAACGCGCGAAGGCGAGCGAGCGAAGCGAGCGTGCCGCGGCAGCGGCCGCCGAGCGCCAGATCCCCTTAATTGTTGGTGAATCAAGCTATTAAACTTTCGCGGTAACGTGCATCGATATTTTGTGGGTCGAAATTCCGTAGTCTACTCCTTTGCTTGCATGGTACGTGCTTCCTTTATTTGGATTTTTTTATTAAACCTTTGATATCATGGAAACCCTACATTAATGATATGGCCAAACGTGGATGGCCATATCATTAAACGTTGACGTTTCAACGATATGGCCAATTTTAGTTGGCCATTTCATGAAATACGACCATTTCATGAAATGGCCGGCCACATCATGAAGTGATCAATTCTACGATATGGCCACGACAGATACATAAGAAATGAGTCATTGCTATCACTACATATATGTATAGTACAAAGTCGCTTCCCGCTGTCTGCCTGTTCCTATGTATGCTTAGATTTTTAAAACTGACGGATTAAGCGGATTTTGATGCGGTTTTTTTTAATAGATAGAGTGATTCAAGAGGATGGTTTTAAGCTATAAAACTTTCACGAGAAAAGCCGGGGCGGATCGCTAGTAAATAATAAATAAGTATCACCACAGTCACTGTATACAAGGTGTTTTTTTGATATCCTTTACCTATCTAGAGTATGATTGAGACCATATCAAAAAACCAACTGGCTTAGATGAATTATTCTTCAATCATCATTTTTTTTTGCTTTCATGTGTCATACAAAATAATTCGACAAAGTCATGATTATTAATGTAAAACACCCTTACGTGAAATATGACAACGTCAGTTTTTCTTAGCTTTAAATATGAATGATTGGTTTAAATAAAAATGAATTACTTACTCTTATTTTTCAATGAAACTTAGATACCTATAATTTAATTATGATTGATTATATCTTCGAAACTATGCATTTTTGGACCACCTATTCTGGGAGATTTTGTGTTCTTTTTACTTAAATAATAGGTATAACCCTAGAGTTAAGGGAAATCAAAAAACACACGTTGTATACTTGTAGCACAGTCTACCTATATCTTACTCCTTACAGTCGGTCAACGTAGAACATTGTCACAGAGCAATCGTGCGGAGGGTTGCGGGGTGAAGGGGCGGAGGTTATGTCCCGAGTAGCCATACTGCTACTCGGGACATAAATTCCAGGGCTCGCACTTTGATTTGATTTCAAATTTGATTGATATCGTTCATAGAAATTATATTAATTTATTATTGATATTATGTGTACCTATTACGAGAACTTTATTATAAAGTCTGTTTACTAATCCAAGATGGCGGCATACATACATTTTCAAATGATTGTTCGTGGGAAGTCATTTCCACGGTTTTCGGGGTCACTGATGCCGAAAATGACGTCAAAATCCAAACCCAAGATGGCGGCCATGAAAATTTTCGTGTAATCATCCTGGGTGTCGATTTCATGGTTTTCGGGGTCACTGATGCCGAAAATAACGTCAAAATCCAAATCCAAGATGGCGGCCATGAAAATTAGTAAATTAGTCGTCATGGATGTCAAATCCAAGGTTTTCTGGGGTGCGGATGCCGAAAATGAGGTCAAAATCGAAATCCAAGATGGCGGCTATTAAAATTTCAATTTAACCATCATGGGTGTCATTTCCATGGTTTTCGGGGGTACTGATGCCGAAATTGAGGTCAAAATCCATTTCCAAGATGGCGGCTATTAAAATTTCAATTTAACCATCATGGGTGTCATTTCCATGGTTTTCGGGGATGCTGATGCCGAAAATGAGGTCAAAATCTATATTCAAGATGGCGGCCATAAAAAAATTCAAATTAGCCGTCATGGGCATCAAATCCATGATTTTCAGGGACGCTGATTACAAAAACAAGATCAATTCTCAAATACCAAGATAGGGACCACGTTTTACCTGGCAAATCTCATTTAACTGGTAATTTTTTTTGACCGCTTTTTACTATCGAGGAATACTTAGGCTTTATTTCCGGCATCAGCACCCACGAAAACCATAGAAGTAATATCCATGAATAATAAGTAATTTTCTATGACTCCATCGTAGACTTGCGAATAATTTATGACTCTTACCTACCCCCGCAAGCGTTAGCCACTGCGACTGTAACCTCGACAAAATTTGTAGTTTTAAATATTGTTAGAATATTCCAGGGTAAGATGGCGAAACTGCTGCTACATACCTTTCCATTATTTTGTCAATCGTCAAAATTACGCATGCGTGGTTTTCTTTTTGCGTGTCACTGTTTCTATAAAACGTTACCTAATTAATTTGGACGTTTGTTTGATAAAGTTTGTGTAATTTATTTTATGTGACAACCCTTTGACAAGTGTTACCAATTTTGACATTTCATAGGACCTGTCAAATGTATGGGCGTTGACCCACTGTATGTAGTAAGTAGGTACACTGTGCTTGTAGGTACTATTTATTCTGTGATATTACTGTACTCTGTGCTGTAAACTACTGTTTGCGCTGTAAACAAAGAAATACCTACTTTAATTAAAATCCGTATTACATTGCATTCAGTCAGTGCTTCTCAGAAAAATATAAATATCTATTTTTTTTATACCTACTTACACAAAACGAGTTAACAAACCAAATCGGGCAAAAACTGACTAAGCCGAAAAGTTAAAAAAAACAACGTTATAAGGTTACAGCATAGAGTTCGCCGACAACCATACCGCGCTAGTGAATACCGTTTGGCCTGGTTGTCACAGACCCAGTTTCTGACCACCCAGTAGCTCTATGCCAGTAGTCAGCAACTGCACATTTTGCTGTCTATACAGTACTGCCACTTTCCCGACGTGTTCTCACTACTGGGCCTGCATAGGAGACAGCAGTACACAGCTACTGTGTTACTAGTTCTGGCGTGGTGTTTCTGACCCATCTAGTTGCGTTCGTATAGAGCGAGTAACGAGCCAGTAGCTGTCCTTGTGGGAGTGGTGAAGGCAAGGACTTTATACAAGAATATTTTTAATTCACCAGAAAAAATTTAAGGGCATGATCAGTTACTGTAAGAAAATAAACAAAGAAAAAAAAAAAAAATTTATTTTTTTCCAAGATTGTACTCCAAAAATATCAATAATTGGTAAGAAAGTTCAATCACATTGACAATGATATTCGTACGCGCACGCACACACGCAACCCTTTTATCTATTCATTCAAAAAAAAGCCCGCGCAATACATAGGCTGCGCACGAGACGGACGGCGCCAACTAGTCTGGCTCCCGCGCCACCCTTACCCCGCCCACTCCGGCGCGTGCGTCGCATCCCGCCGCAGTCGGCCGCCCGCAATAATTAGGTCAAGTTGCGTGACGCGCGGTGCAAGCGCAACCTCTCGTTACCGCGTACATACCGGTTTTTGTTGAATACGTAATTACATGTTGTGTTGATGAATACTAAATAGGCTTAATATTCGGTAAACTAAGGTCAAAGCAGACTGCATCGCGCCCTCTCCACCGAACCCGACTTCTCAGAACGCAACAGAGAGGTTATTAAGTTTACGCGAGCGCGCAATACGTATTACCTGTTAACATCTGTTATTAAATTGATAACTACGATGGCTTATCAGTTTTCTCGAGAGTACCCTTTGTGTTAATACTTCATAGAAAGCCGGCACGCAGGTGAATCTTATCTAGACAGATCGGAGCGAAAGTACCTAACCGAGGAGTTCGGGAGTCGGTGGACAGGCTGCGGCGGCCTAATTGCCTGGCCCGCGTGCCGCCTGACCTCACACCCATGGATTTTTACAAGTGAAGTGAAATCAAACGGAGAGTGTACGTGAGTGAGCCCGATAGTCGCAAACTTTTAAAACAACTCGAAGTAAAAGGGCAAAGTGATGTTCTAATATCATTAAAAAACAATCTTTTAAAAAGTGCTCGCGTGTGTGTTGCTAACAAAGGGCGGTGGCCATTTTGAAAAATTGCTGAACTGTAAGTTTTTAATAAGATTGTAAATTACCACCCTTATCAGCTGATTTCAATCCTTATCAGCTGATCCTAATCACTGTTAGCTAATCCCTTGAAATTCAAATCCCTATTGTCGCAGAACAAATTCTAACTTTTAAATACGTAGAGTGGAGTGAGGGAGAAAGCATTCTGTGTGTGTGTGTTGCACGGATTTCGCGCTATCGACTCGCTCGTACGCATTACATACCGGTATAGCTGACTGACGCATGACTCACACAAGCGTATACTGGTACATGATGTGTGTAGCTTTCGCGCGGTGGGATGAATTTCATTGATAGTCCGTGTTGTTGACGTAGTATTTCTAGTATTAGAGTATTATGTCCATAAAATTATTCATGTTTTCAGGATCAAACAAAAGTAAGTAACTTTGTTAGATTTAAATAAATGAAATTAATGATTTTACATTTCAATAAGTATACCGCTTCCGTATGTACCCTTAAATTATTTCTGGTGAATTTAATTTAGTAGTGTATAGAACTGGACTGAAGTCTTGGCAATTTATATTATCTAAAATAGACTTTATGTGCAGAACATAAGACATAATATGGCTTGGCAAACATAACGGTACACTTGAGATAGCAATAATTGTACCTTGTGTCCCTGTCTAATACACACTATGTGTTGTCACGTAAATAGAAAATGCATATTCCTAAATTAGTAGAATTTTTGAACTAAATGTACAAATTCATAAACCAACTTTTTTCATCTTAATTTATCCCAAGAGACGCGATACAACTATCGAGACTTTTGTTCGTCAACGATTCGTTGTAAGAGGACTTTTTTTCGTCAACGTAAGGCCAGGAGGCGATTTTCATATAATGTGCTTTTATCTATAGTTTTTTGACAGCTTGATATTAAGTCAACGCATTTATTTCAATTAGACCATATAAAGACACTTTTGATATAATAGGTACCTATTTATAATAGGAAAAAAAAGAAGTTACTGCCGCGTTCCAAAGTGTAGATTCCTATGGATTAAAACGGGCAGTAAACTACATGGTTACTCTTTTGCATCAAAAAAAAAATGGCATTTTGACACATTGTCCATAGAAAAGCTGTCAAAACGTCAAACTCATTCCTTATAATATAAAAGTTATCTGACGATTGAAAAATCAGCCCTAAATATTATAAATTAAACGATTTGATTGGTACCTATAATAAATATTTTATTACTAATTTAACAAAAAAAATCTAGGTATTCTCTCTATCTGACTCGTAATGAAGATAAGAGAACTCGGTTTGGGCTTTTCTATTTAGCTTCTTCTCAATGGTAGTAAAAAAAATACAAATGCTGATAACCCCATTTGCATTGACGTAAACCGATAATTTGAATTAAAAAATAATAATACATAATTGGATTTATTACACAATTAATTTGGAATTTGCGTTGTAAATGCTTGCAAAAGCGAATATTACCCGGACTGTGGAATATCTTTTCACAGAAAGGGTTTTTCATTACTTGAATTTTCTTACCGTTAGGGTGACCATGATACTTCTAGTAGCAGTACATACAAAATCTAAAATGTTATAGGTATTCTTTTTCAAAGATTTTTACTATTGTAACTAAGACCGCAATGGTAGTCTTTTTCAAATTCACATCACGGCAGTCACCAGCTACCGTTGCCATCGACACTGCAAAGTAACCGTGAGGATGGGGCTAGTCGAAATCGGCGTTGTTATTTATGTGAACTGGACCCAAACAAGCGCGGCTGCGAGGCGTCCTATAGTCTCGGCCTAATATCTGAATAAAATTACAAAATGTACCTAAACAGAAAAGGAGTATATGTACACACGGCTACAGATCAAGCTAAACATTTCCGTATTTAAGCTGATCTCGCATTGTATAGGATTTCCTTACAATGAGAGGTCAGTATAAACTGGAATTGTATAACTTGATGTGTAGCCGTGTGTACAATAATCGTGTTTGTAAACGTTAGAAGACATAGCTAATTGTGGTTTTATCTTTTTCCTATTGGTCTAGTTAACTTGATGGATAAAGACTTATAAGACTTGTAAGACTTTAAAGGACATACACACGGACTAGGACATACATTACTTAGTAATACTAGGCAGGACTTAAATAAGCTGCTATAGAACCCCCAATGCTAAATGGGTTAGTTATTATACCATAATACTGCCGTATGGTTAGGTACCCTTGTGTTAGAAAGTGAGAAGGCGTCCACTTAAACCTTTCTCGTTTGTCGTTTGTTCGCAGAAATCGACAAGAACCTTAGAGCATTAAGCCTCGTCCCCACTAGGAACATTTGTCGAGCGACATGTGTCCCCGGTGACATCGGGCGATGTCGGGCGACGTCGGACGACATCGCCGCGACATTGTTGAAACTGTTCCTTGTCGCACAGTCCATGAAGAGTAGTGATAGAAGCCTCGTCTCCACTAGGAACATTTGTCGAGCGACATGTGTCCCCGGAGACATTGGGCGATGTCGCCCTACATCGCCCCAGCCCGATGTCACCGGGGACACATGTCGCTCGACAAATGTTCCTAGTGGGGACGAGGCTTTATGCTCTAAGACAAGAACTCATTCCAGTTTGTACTCGTTGTACATAGTACGTAGTACATAGTATTTCTATGAGTAGGTCAGTCAGGTCCTAAGGTCAGTCATATTAGATCACGTCAGTCACGCTGTCACGAGGAAGAGACTACCTTGTTTTATTATACCATTACAAATAGCAATTATCAAAGAGAATGTGGCAATTATTACATTTGCTAAACATAATTACCATAGAAGTAATAAGTACTACTTACTTACATAAACACTTCATAGTTAAATAGCGTACACAGAACTTATATAATTATGAGGAATAGAAATTTTACTAAGCTAAAAGCGCGAGGCGCCTATCCTGCTGAAAAGCCACATACTCGGTTTATCCGGCTCAGTGCTCCTAAATACCCCAAGTGTGAGTTTTTTACGTTACTACTGTAGTTGCGTTACGTCAAAAATGTCAAACAAATTTTTAGTCACGCTATTCGCCGCTAGAGGCGCTGTCTAAATTTTCATACATTTTTGGCGTGACGCAACTACAGTAGTAACGTAAAAAAAACTCACACTTCCCTTCATCTGTCAAACTTCCCCAACGGGGATTTTGAAATATTGCTCGAATCTGTCAAACGTCCCCGTTGGGGATTCCGTCATCGTCGTTTCCCGCTCGCCATATAACGCAAAGTTTAGCATAGTAAACTTTTGTGTATCTCGCTCATATTTGGCCAGATTAAACTAGAGGAAAAAAGAAAGAAATAAAGTCCAGAGGCTTAACATTGTAAAATGGACGGTTTTCGAGTATTAAAATGTTCACAAAAAAGTTGCGGCGTAAGTCCGCCATTTCACTCGCGCGGTGAACGTTTCTGTCGCGTTGTTTTGTGTTGTGTTAATTCAATATTCGTGTTTTTGTGTGTATCTTTGTGCTAGAATGTGCCTGAATAAGTGCTGATTGTGTATCAAAAATTATATTGTGAATTTGATCAAGATTTCTATCCGAAATCTCAAAATGAACGGCGCTTGAGGAATTTCGGGGAAATTTCCGTTACCAGAAACTTACACGACGATTACTAATACATTGTAAGTCTAATTATACTAAATTATATATCATCGGATAGGTAATTTAATAACGATGCCAACGACGTAACTTGTAGAGAGCTAGCTATCGTAACTTAAGAGATATCGACGTTTTAATTAGCCGCGCCGTAATCATCGCAGAAAATCAGCGCAGAAATCAACAGCTTGACAGATGCGCACTGACTTGCTTTTGGACGGCTGACAGACGAAGGGCCGAATGACCGCGCTGTCACGGTAATTTTATTATAGTATTAAAAAAGCTTGATTAGAATGACAGCTGCCAAACTGGTGTGACTAGTGCTGGGAAAGGACTGATCAAATCGATATAAATCATTAAAAATAAATATATTAACGTATAATTTGTATATTTTCGTTGCCGTCATCTTGGATTTGGATTTTGACCTTATTTTCAGCATCAGCACACCGGAAAAACCATGAAATAGACACCCATGACTACTAATTTTCAAATATTCATCATCTTCACTCATCTTCAGCATCAGCATACCCGAAAACTTTGGATTTGATACCTATGACGAATAATCATAGCCGCAATAGTTTATATCTAAAACATACATTTAAAACTTTACCTTGACCTTTTTAATATTGTACGAAGTAGGTATAATTATTTATTATCATCGCATAAAATTTTAATAACGCAAACGTAATAATTTTTTTATTCAATCTATTTACATTTATTGATGTGTCCCATCTCTAAGATTTTTGCATTATGACATAATTTTTGAAGAACGTGAGATTTATATTTTATGACTATGAATCAGTAAGAATTAATTTAGTTTTCAAGCTGATTTTTAATATTTTGAATTGTACGGGAGCACTGTATTTAAAAAAATTGTTATCATGCTAGTTATGCGAGTGATTTTTCGTGGATATAAATCACTTTTGCTGACATCTGTCATTCTAATCAAGCTATATTTTAAGGACTATAGGGATGTCGGAAGTGAAAAAAAATATCGATGTATCGATATTTTTTTAAATATCAATATCGACCTCGATATCACGAGGAAAAAACATCGATATATCCGTCAAATTTTCAGAGATTTTCGGTTTTAAAATAATTATGTATTTAGTTCAGTCTGGGTCAATAATAAGTAATAGTATTTTCATTCAAAATGCACATTGTTTTAATGTATCTTAATAAAAACGAAGGTATTTTAATCATTATTCCTTTTTATTAGGCAAAATCGATACTTCAGTGCGTCCGGCATACCCTGGGCACTCAGTCCCGCTACCAACCTTGCTGACTAGCTAATCTTCACCATCAAACCATCACGCAAAATACGCGCTTAGACGTGGAGTTGCGGATACCAGCCCGTTATACCTTATACCTAGCTAATCTTTTCACCACAGCATGAGCTATTTTTGTATAACTCGTGCTGACACGAGAGAAGAAGATTAGGCAAAATTAGAAAATATCAAAAACTAATTAGCAATCTTCTAATATTTTTAAGACCAATTTATTATTTCAGGCAAACCAATATTTGTCCGGTAGCGAAAGTAGAAAAACTCTGCTCTCCACATGCTCCGCTGTCAGCCGGCTCCTATTATTAGGAATCGCTAGATTTACGGCAGAAACTACTCTCTCTGAAGGCACAGAGGAAGCCGTAGGTGTCAAGTATTTAAGTGCCAGATTCGAAACAACTGGGGTAAAATGTCTCGTATCTATGCAAAATTTTATCGGGTTTTTCTTACGGGATAGATTTGGAGCATCTAGGAATTGCTTCAACTCGTCCGGTATTTTGTTACTTCGGGAGGCTAAATTAGCTGCATTGTTACTGGCTGCAGCAGCTAGTGCTAGTCATAGACAATACATTTACTTTTTTTCCGTTCGTCCTATATTTTACGGCTTTGAATTCTGTTAAATATTCTGCTGTATGTATATTAAATTTGAAAAAAAAAATCGTTTTTGATATGATTTCGATATTGAATATTTTGTATCGATATATCGATGTATCGGATTAAAATATGTCGACTATAAATATCGATATATCGAATCAAAAATGTCGATATATCGATATTTTTTCAACAAGCCTAGGCCGTCATGCATGACAACTTCTGGAAAAGTTGTCATCAATCAAAGAGTATTAAAATAAAATCCTTTAGATGTAGTACTTCATCCAAGTTTTAAAGGGAAGTTGTGAACTTTTCAATAAAATGGGTCACTGTAGCGTTACCAACTGTCGAAATAGTTCAAAAAAAGGTGACGGTGTTGTTAAAGGGATTAAATTTCACAGGTGAGTACCGTAATTTAAAAAATAACATAATTTTAATAAAAACAATAATTTTGTGAACAATTTTAAAAGGGAACTATATTTTTTGTCCGCAAAGTTTATATTTGTCATCAACGTGTATCATCTAATTAATGTCAATATGTATCTAAATGAGAGATGGATTATCAATGAAATCGTAGTTCATTCTTTGGCTAAAAACTTTGTTCCCAAAATAATAGGTTTATCCCTTATAATAGGTTTATCCCTTATAATAGGTTCGTACTCAGAATGGTATATCTGTCACCAAATAAATTGATTATCATCCCCAGATTGCGACTTGATTTTATTTGATATTTTGTCACCAGTACAGTAGTTACATTTTATTTCGTTCTGTTATCAAAATAATACTATTTGTTTCTAATAATTTAATAGTTCAGTTTATAAATTTAATGAAAAATTGTTCAAAGGGGCGAAGACAAATTGGTGCACTATGATATTATTGTTTTAAGGGAGTGCCTCCCCTAATTTGAAGCACCCCGACACGAATAGGTTAGGTTTGAAGGGGATGACGGGGGCTAGAGTGAGCGAGCAATGAGATCAAACGAAACCCCCGTCATCCCCTTTGTGTTAGGTTACTTTAAACCCTGCAGACAGGAATAGGAACCAAGTATATTATAATAAATCCAAACCTATTTATTTGATACTTTATAGTATATCCCGATGATTATATGTGATTTATTATGGAATTGTTTTTATATTGTTCGGAAACGCGAGTTAGTGCTGTGATGTCAGTGTTTCCCAGTTATCAATATATCCACAGTAGGCAACAAATTTTGCTTTGTTAAATTCCAATGTTCATTTTGTTTTATTTGCTTATTCTGTTTTTGGTTTCATTTTATTTCATCATTTATTTATTTTTAATCCAACCTAGAAGTCAACAAGTCAAGTCTAACTGTTAGAACTTGTTTGTTTAAGTATTTATTACTATAACACCAAAGCTGTCGTCTGTTGAGTCAAGGGCCATTCTCTGTTATATACAGTATGGTAATTTGAGAAGAGAAACATTTTCAAAAATTATGGACAGTCTCTTAAGAACAGTTTCCTCTAGCCACAACGATTAAGGTAGCTGCCCCTATTACTACCCCATCTCAAATAATTTTTTTGCAATTTCTAACTTTTCTAGTACTCTAACCTCAGTTGGTCTGGAAGAGTCTTTTAATCCTTATGGGAAATAGGATTGATTGGCATCATAAAAAAGTTTTGTGAAAACAGCCCTTTTTCTCACTGACTGTACTTTTTTTCAAAATCTGTGAATATCGATTGAAATTATCCCAAAAGTTAGGGGTGGTCTTCTAAGAACGTTTTCCTGTAGCTACAATGGTTAAGGTAGTTGCCCTTCATGCCCTATCTTAAATTACCACCCTGTATAAGTTATATGTTATGTTGTTACGATGTTTCGTTAAATATAAATTATATTTATATAAAGCAAAGCTCTGTCAAACTGATAAACATTATATCTTTATTATTTATTTATCATTATATGTATTTATTTTTGTTTTTTTTTTTAATAAAATGATTTCTTTAAAAATATTTTTTTTCAGTTTTCCTAAAGACCCAGATGTCAAAAAGAAATGGATCTTAGCAACTGGAAAAACAGATTGGTCTCCGTCTAGGCATAGCTCAATATGTTCAGTTCACTTTCGAGAATTTGATTTTAATCCAACTTCGCAAAAAAGGACTCTTTTGAAAGATGCTTACCCAACAATTAATGTGTCGACAACTACTGAAAAACTAAGTACCTATCCAAATAAGTCAGTGCCATCGCTTAACTTATTGGTGAGCATTTCCATTTTTGTAGTTTTAATGTGTAGGTGGGTTATTACTAACCCAGCGCAGGGCACGCCGCAATAGCGGCGGTAAGACCCGTTATGGAGGAGTGGCTGGAGAGGCGGCATGGCGCCCTCAGCTTCCGGCTGACGCAGGTGCTCTCGGGACATGGATGTTTCGGGAAGTACCTGTGTCGCATAGGCCGGGAGCAGACGCCCGGATGACACCACTGCGTTGACTGCCCGGAAGACACGGCGCTGCACACGTTGCAGGAGTGCCGTGCGTGGGCGACGCAGCGCCGTGAACTAGTCGCGGCGATCGGTGGTGACCTCTCGCTCCCGGCCGTGGTTCTGTCCATGGTCGGGAGCGAGAGTGCGTGGGAAGCCGTCACCTCCTTTTGCGAGGTGGTGATGGCGACCAAGGAGGGAGCGGAGAGGGAGAGAGAGGTGACGGCCACTCTCCCTTCCCGCGCCAGTCGCACCGGGCGCCGCCGGAGGGCGCGCGATGATCTCCGGCCACCCTAGTGTGTGGCCTGCGGGCGACGGGTTAGGGGACCTGTCGCCCGACCAGTAACAGGCCCGAGAAGGCGGCGCGCATGTTTTCCGTGCGCGCCTCTCAGGAGGACGTGGGGCAAGGCCCCACAGAAGGAGAGGTCCACCAGGGGCTGGTGGACCGAGGCCTGCCGGGGTTGCGGTGCATGCAGCTGCGAATCCCGTGACCCCGGCCAAGGGTCAGGAGAAGGAACACCGTGGGTTTTTAGCCGGTAAGGCCGGTTTTAGTGCTCGACCGACCGTCGGTGCGTACCATCGTTCCTGACGATACGCATAACCGATCGTCAGTTTTTAACGTTCAGTGCTCTCCTGACCAACCAAACTGGCCGGACTGGTACAGTCACAAACACGTACACGAAATGAACGCGTTTACAAATTGTTTAATTGCTGCTTACTATCTTCGTAAACGTATAAGGAACAGAAGACGTAGATACCACAATTTGAACACAAAGCTGTACAAACTTCTTCCCATGCCTTTAACTTGGCATCACGGTCTTTGTATAACACGTGGCCTTTGTCCCACAGAAGTTCACGAAGTCGAACTTCGGTAATTAGGCGTTCGGTGTCAATATATGCCATGTTTGATCAAAATTAGGTACTTATTTAAATCATTAAAAGGTACCAATACCAATAAAATCAAACAATATTATTGAAGTTTTGAACTAGTAGGTTTCATTCTTTTTACGATGATACGCGCATCCGTACGGTCGGTCCACCGATCGGTGTAGCACTGAACGCGTTAATATGTATCCATAGCGCGTCGGTCGACCGACGGCACGCATGCGGACGCGCTTGACCGACGGTCCTCGTACGCAGTGCGTAGCAATATACGCGTGCGTACTGTCGGTCGAGCACTGTCACGACTTGTGAATTTTCATACAAATGACAAGCGCGACCGACGTACGCACCGACGGTCGGTCAAGCACTAAAACCGGCCTAAGAGTCCGGCATAACCCTTCGCCTTCCCCAGGCGAAGGGTATCCATGAGGATTTCCCACGATAAAAAAAAAAGGTGGGTTATTACTAGGGATGTTCCCACTAGTCGGTAAAGCCGACTGTCCGGCCACTTTCGTAGTCGGCGACTATTCGGCAAAGAGCGCCGACTATCCGGGTTCTTACTTTGTATGTATTTCTCAATAAAATATATACAAGGTTAGTCGGAAAGGAGGTAATAATCCGAAAGGGTGTTAAAGTACCCATAATAATGAGTAATTTTTGTTCTACCACTTTCTGCAAGAGTCAATACTTTCAGAGAAATAGCTGTCCAAAGATTTCATAAATAATATGCTAAAATCCATATATCCTTACCTATGATCAGCTGTTTGCATTTTAGGTCATATTTGGGGTCACGGATTAGGAGGCCCATTTTCTGAATTCGTAACTTAAGCAGTGATGAAGAATATTTGAAAAAAAAAACTAAATTAAATTTAATTTTTCATGGAAATAAAAATTATTGAATTTTGAAATTTTAACACTTGCTTTAAAACAGTCTTTAGTGGTACTTTAAGTGGCGGGCCACCTAAAGTACAGATTAGTACCCCCTTTTCGACTAACCTTGTATAGAAGAAATTACATAAAATCTATACATACATACATATAAAAGGAGAAGCTGACTGACTGACTGACTGATCTATCAACGCACAGCCTAAACCGCTGGGGTTAGAAAGTTGAAATTTTGACAGTAGGTTCCTTTTGTAACGTAGGCATCCACTAAGAAGGGATTTTTCGAAATTCAACCCTTATGGGAGTTAAATAGGGGATGAAAGTTTGTATGGAAAATCGTCACTTAACGGGTTCAAAATCTCACGCAAGCGAAGCTGCGGGCGAAAGCTAGTAAAAAATAAAAACAATGCAGACGCTGATGTATCTGGGTGTAAAGTAAAGATTGGAGATGAAAGTATTGAACAGGTGAATGAGTTTGTTCATTTGGAAAGTATGTTTACAAGAGATGGTAAGATTGATAAAGATGTGGAAAGGAGAGCAAATGCGGGAAACAAAGTGAATGGTGCAATGCATGCGATTGTGGCTAACCAGTCAATGTCCAAAAAGGCACAGCTGGCTGTCCATAATGGTGTTATCTTCAACACTCGCAAT
Organism: Amphipyra tragopoginis; assembly: GCA_905220435.1. NCBI lineage: Eukaryota > Metazoa > Arthropoda > Insecta > Lepidoptera > Noctuidae > Amphipyra > Amphipyra tragopoginis. The sequence goes on from HG992011.1 coordinate 14,381,034, forward strand.
TCCAATACAGCCAAACATGTCACATTCTAATACTATTGGACTATCACGTAAGTCGTCACGAATTATATGTATTAACCTTCATTAACTAATTTTCATTCCATACCAAATAAAATAAATCCTTATAAGAAATCCCCTAGCGACTGCATCTGCAAATTGTAACAATCGATACCATTTTATCTTGCGTCAAGTGCTAGCGTAAATGTAAAATAATTTTATAAGTAATTATTATGTGTGAGTATAATATCCAGTACGTGTTTATTCAACGCTCTCTCTTAGTTTTAAGGTTCATAAGTATTAGTAGTAAATGTACAAGTAATTGTGTGCGTAATTGCGTAGTTATGGTTCTAGTGTTTTCTGTGTATGTGTTAGGGAGAAGCCACACGGTGCGGTGCGCCGCCGCATGGCTACCATTTTGGCGCATCAGCGTACACACGTAGTACGCGGCGCCGCAAGAGCCACGCGGTGCGTTGACGCAGCGCACCGTGTGGTACGGCGCTGCGTCAACAGATGAATACACCTGGGCTAGCCCGAATTTGGGTAGCTGCGTCAATTCTTCTTGTCATCTATATCACATAGCCTAAAGACTAAGGTCTTCGATCAGTGCGTCTTGTCTGTCATGAACTAGGCTACAGAGCCGAGACATGGACACTTATGGTACGGCTAGTCTACAAGTTTAAAGTCGCTCATCGGGCTATGGAAATGCCTATGCTCAGAGTCGCTCTGAAGGATAGAATCCGAAACGAGGTGATCCAACAAAGAACCAAAGTAGTCTATATAGCCCACACCACAGGATAAGCAAGCAGAAGTGGCAATGGGCCTGCCATATTAGCCGTAGAACCGATGACCGTTAAGGTCAAAGCTCATTAGTGCCATCCGGCACCCGACCTGCATCGCTTCGTCGCTCGGCGTCCACTCGTTGTCAGCAGGTGGTTCACGGGTGGACGCCGCGTTATCACCAGTAAACGTAGCGTGGTCAAACAGAGGAGTCGTCGGAGAAGTCCACTCGATGGCAGCGCGCGGTTCACTCGGGACTTGTGCGTTGGCAATGCGCAGCAACGCAAGGCAAGCATGCAAGCAGCGAGTTGTCACCTAGTGGTCAACTCGTCGTCCGCGCGTGGACGGCGTACGCCCGAGGCGATCCGGTGACGCTACGGAATTGATGTAGTGAGCGCACATCCATACAAGTTCATATAAAGAATACTAACCGCACGAGGCGAGGCGAGGCGATGCGGGTCGGGTGCCGGGTGGCTCTAATGAGCTGTGACTTTTAGGATAGACGGCAAACCTGGAGTGGGACACCCTCAGGCTACGTGGAGTCACTATCTATCTTCGCAATGTGGGCAGATGGATGAGAAAGGCCGCGGATGGATTCCAGTGGCGTGCTATTGGAGAGACCTGTGTTCAGCAGTGGACTGGTATAGGCTGATGGTGGCACTTTTAAACACTTCAAAAAACTCTGATTTGAAGGTACAAGTCTGAGACGGGCTGCAAATTGCAGACTGCATTCGCCGACCGCAACTCGCCGTCCGAGTAACACCTTTAAGGTGCACACCTTAAAGGTAGTATTCTAACGGCGACCGCAAACTGCAACCGCAGATGACAGCAGCAGACAAGCGACACTACTGGTTCATACAAACCAATGTGACTTGCGGCCTGCGGTTGCAGTTTGCAGCCCGTCTCGGACTTGTACCTTTATTGATTTTCTATTCGATGACGTCATGAAAAAGAAATAAATCTCACCACTAGAAACAACTTCACCGCAGGTGCTATTCGGGTGCTATTTTTTACTATTCCTCGAATAGCAGAGCACCAACACAAAATGTTGATCGGTGCTAACGTGTCTCGTTCATTTAAGAAACAGCAGTCTAATTGCGTAACAAAATTACAATCGAAAAGTTTTTATTTTGACAGTTTAACAATGTTTATTCGTATGTTTTAAAAATTAAACTTCTCGGCAACAGGATTAACGCAATGAATCTTCGATTAAGTATTCAGGGTGTCCCTGGAAGTATGGATCAAATCGAATAGGGGCGTGGGCAGGGTCATTTCAAAACTTGTAGCACCTAGTAAAAATAGAGTAAAATTTCTGCTAAACCAAAAAAGCCTTTGCAGTAAATGTTTTTTCTTAATGAACACGTGTTTTCTAGCTGCGTAAAAGTATTACCCCAAGAAAGGCCTACTGTTCGCCAAAGTCCTGAAAAATTTAATATAAATTATTAAATAATTTTTTATAATTTTTTTCTGTGCGAAGTGATTGAAAAAAAAACAATAATTGGTCATAACTTTTGAACCGTAAAAAATTGCACCGACATTCTCAGGGTTAAAAGTTTGGAAATTACATTGCCCACGCCCCTATTCAATTTGATCCGTACTTCCAGGGACGCCCTGTATAAAGACGATGAACATTGTTGAACTACCATAATAAAAGCTATTCCGATTGGAGTTGTGTTGCGCAATTCCAATATTATTATTCTAATTAAAAAAAAACAATGGCGTGTTTAATAAAAAGTGTGTATATCTATTTTTTTTATTTCCAGGTAAATATGGATTCTTGCGATGAGCCTAGCAGAAGAATCTCTGATGCAGATCCTGTATCTAATGCAGAACGTGAAGCAATTGTGTACACAACTAGGCTAAATGATATGGATATTTTTAAAACAACATTTTTAACCAACAAGTACGCCGACAATTTCATTGATTCTATTATTAAAGAGAGCAAACCAAAAATAAGCTTAAAACGAAAAAGAGAATCTTATGAAGAACCACATTCTCATATTTCTTACGAAGACTTAACATGTTGCATAAATAAATTCAAAAGGATAACTGCCAGAAATGAACTTCTGTTAAGTCAATGTAAACCTGTAAAAGTTGTTCTTGAAAATTCTACAGTATTGACGAAATTGGTCCTACAAAGTAGTGAAATCAAGAATTCGATTAGTCGAAGCCAAGAATTCGATAGCAATAATGTGAGAGGTACAAGCGAAAAGCAGTTAGATAAACCTTCTCCAACGCAAACGTGGAGTAAAGAACATACACGTAGGAAAACAACTAGAATTGTTTATGACGTACAACGTAACGAAGCTGACGTGTATATTCTAGACAAGAATTGCGTCATTAAGGAATATACCAGGTTTCAGTTTAACAATAAACTTAATGATAAGCAAATGAAAGTACATCGTACCATTAAAGCGAAAAGCATTCCTAAATCGGACTGTTGTTGCTGGTATGGGAGAGAAAGTTTTATAAAATGTTTAATTAAGCTTCCTCAAGCAACAATTAGGTTTATGAGAAAACAACATCCATGTGCTTTCGATCATTGCCGCTGCTGCTGTAGAAAAGGTATATCTGTATCGCATGACACATCCTTGGCAAATGCTACAGCAATGGGAACAAGTTCACAGGCGCCATCAGAAGCACCTAGCGTTTGGTTTAATACAATTACAGAGAGACATATATCGGTAACGCCTACAGACATAAGAACTAGACTCATTCCAAAATCTTTGACTGTCGTTCCCAAATCACCACAAAGCAATCAACTTGGAGAAAAAAAAATACCATTTTTACATTCAACAAATATCCATTTTGGAAAAGAACTTTATGGCATCGGAACAGATGGTCAGATTAAATTCTTCATCATAAATAGTGAAAAAGATTCATTACATCTGTCGACGACAGCAGACAATGTTATAGGTGATATTTGTTGTTGGTATAAACGCGAACATTTTGCTATACGTTTGTTAGAACTTGGTGCCTTACCCAATACTGTAAACTTTATAAGATGTCCCCACCCGTGTTCTTTAAAAGAATGCAGATGCTGTTGTAAACCAAGAGCATCTAATAAAACTATCCTGTCACTTTTGCCTATAACTGCGAGATATACGAATGATTTGGTCAGCAAAAATATCGATATAAAAACAAAATTTCCAAAAGCCTTGGTAAACATTGTCAGAAGAAATGTTACCCGTGCCAAAGACATGAGTTCGTTTTATCTTTCCTTAAAAGTAATGAATGTTTTATCATCGACGAAAGATGTGTCCCTGATTGAAGACGTTATTAGTTCACTGATACCTGAAAATGTTACATTAGATAGTCACCGAGTTATACCAAAAGATATATTAAAAAAAAATAACATGGTACGGATTATTATTGATAAAGCGAATAACTTTAAAACATTTATTGAAGTTGCAGATTTAAATACTATAACTAAAAAGGAGTTAAGAATGTTGGATCTTATTTTTAGTATTATAGAAAATTCTTTAGCACAACACTTCAGACTGCCACAGATCAATTATAATATGATTAAACCTGTAAGGTGCATTGATAAACAAAAACCGAAGCACAGAATACCAGCACCAAAAGTTCCGTTGCAAAGGATGGCACCAAAATGTATTGTGAAAACAGTATGTCCGTCATTAAATGAAACGCAAAGTGAACAACAAACACAGAACCCCAAATTACTACCACCGACGGTTTCGATCCTAACTAAGGAACGTAAACGTCGCCCAGGACGCCCAGGTATTGCGAAAACACTGTATCCATTATCATCAAACGCAGAAATAAGTCTCACAACAGATTTAAGATACAAACGTTTCTTGCCATGTTTAAGAGAACACGTAAAAAAGTATAAATTGCCATGCATAATGGATTTATCCAAAATGTTGTGATCTTCATTCTTTGAGAAGATGAAAATTCTAAATCAGCTTTAAACCGAGAAGATACGGAAACATCCTTATTAATGAGGTCAATATTTGAATTTTAAACTTTTAATTATATTACAAACTAGCGACCCGCCCCGGCGTCGCTCGGGTACCTTTTATAGCTTAAAACCTTCCTCTTGAATCACTCTATCTATTTAAAACAAACCGCATCAAAATTCGTTGCGTAGTTTTAAAGATCTAAGCATACATAGGGACAGACAGTTTTTTTTTTTTTTCTATTTGACTGCTGTAGGTCGTCATAGGGAACTGTTTCTACGTAACCGGGCAGTTATTGGCGAGACCTGAAGGGTCTCCAGCCAATGGGGGGGAAGTAAAATACTTAACCTAAGCTAACTACTTGTACTACACTAACATCATGACTACCTGCAACAACAGCACTAAGGGCGACCCCTAGTGGGACTCGGACCTCGGCTTAGGGCGTTGCTGGCGTTGACATAGGGGGGGAGACAGCTTGATGAGGGCTGAATTATCGGTGTGTCTGCGGAGTCTGAAGAGACGACCGGCTCTACGACGGGAGAGCTCGGTGGATCGTGAGGGACAGGCAGCGGGAAGCGACTTTGTTTTATACTATGTAGTGAAGTGAGACAGACAGATGAACAAAAAAGATAAAATGTTTCTCTACAAAAGGGTTATAAGGCCCGCTGATTAGTTGGCACGCGAAAATATACGGACGATAACAGGACGAAAAACTCACCCCCTTATTACAAAAGATGGTTTAAATCAAGACTAAGGTAAACCCAGCTTTAAAATATACCTATCACTTTCTTATGTCATACAAAAAAAAGAGACGGGGCTATTTTAAAACCTAGGTTTTTCTTAGACCATCTTTTGTAATAAGGGGGACTTAGTTTCCTGATTTCGTTTTGTTTTTGGTTTTACTCCCTATTATGCTTAGATCTTTAAAACTACGCAACGGATTTTGATGCGGTTTTTTTAATAGATAGAGTGATTCAAGAGGAAGGTTTATATGTAGGTATAATACATTGCACATGTGCGAAGCCGGGGCGGGTCGCTAGTAAATAAATAAAAATAATTGTCCTTATGTTATGTTATTACACTAATTGCATTAAGTTATTGTAACAATGCATTTGTTTGTGTTTTATTTCTTTCCTTGACCTCTAGTTAAAGTCTGTTTAAAATTTAGGTATATTTCGTGGCAAATGACTTTGTAATATTTATTTATCAATATCTGAAAGCATCATCAGTCAGCAGGACTTGGATTATTGTGGTTTTTAGAAGATTGCTGATGAATCTCGTCGTGTTAAAATTAATAATGGTCTATTATAATAATAATAGCCACTATTTTGTGATTTGGTATTGGGTAATTAAGAGGGTAAAGCAAATTTTTGAACGACTTCTTTTTTGTTTTATTTAACTAAGGCTTTGTGGGGAAATATTTAACCAACAAGAAAATTTTCTTTGAAAATATTCGCTCGTTTTCCTTTAGTGGCAAGTCAAGTAAAGTTTGTCAGTTTTCTTACTATTTTTATATGAATAAATTGCCTAATTGAACTGCCATGTTGAATAAACAGGGGAAAGAGAGCGTTAGTATCCATACAAAAGGCTTCTGCTGATCCTTGCATTTTTATTCTACGATTGCACAGCATGGATAATTAGTTATGCCCTTATGCAAAGACAATAAAGCGGTATCTGTCACGCTACATGCGAAAAACTGAATTTCGTCGCTGTAGTCATCACTTTGTCGCTGTAGCAATCAAAAACATGTACGAGAAAATAGTTTCTACACGCACTCGTACTACCTACGTCGGCAGCCGCATCGCAGAGTGCGTATAAAAACTATTTTCCCGTACTGATTGCGGCCAACCGGACGGCTGACCGCGTTCCGGCTAACCGCAAAGTGCGTAGGTACCCTAAGATCTAAACAGCCGCGATCTTACTTGATCTTAGCTTCCGATATTCAAACTAAGTCTAAATGACAACTCTCAAGATAACGTCATAGAATCCTACAACGCGTTATGAAGCCTCACGTCGACTATAGCCGAAACGCGTCGCATCGTAGTGAGTCGAGTCGAATCGCATTTATTCCTTGTGCGTCCATCTCAGACGAATCGAATCGTTCCATTCATCGCAACTCTTCAACGAAGTAGGTTGTTTTTGCATGATGGACAGCTCGGATGAAGAAATGTTTTTATTTCAAATACTTTTTATGAAGAAGAGGAGAATATGAGGAAAAGAAACGGCGTGCTCCAAAATATTGGGTACCCGACATTAATATGAAAAGAAATTTGTACAAAAAAAAAGAAATTTGTACCTACTGCGAATTTCCCCAACCAGACTTCAAAAAGGACCCTGTAATTTTTTTTCAATATTTTCGTTCATCCTACGAAGTATTTGAAGATTTGCTAGACTTATTTGTCCGCTTCCCCGCGTCGACTGAGGCGTGCCGAGTCGAATTGAAAGTATTGAAACGCATCGGCGGCGAAGAAAAATCGCCTGTCGAGCAATGCGCGCGAGCGACTCGATTCGGCGCGCCGCGCCGCGGCTCGTCGCCAATGGACGCATTTTCATACTTAATTTAAAAGAGGCGAATTTCTTCAATTCGACTCGACTCGGCGAGCCTTCAAAGGCTTCAAAGTGCAACACGTAAATTGGCATGAGTTCAAAAAGTCGGTAAATCTACGAATTTTTGGAAGCCGTAATACGGATTTCTATGGATTTCCCTACTCTGGCTGGTTCTAGCACTGTGCAAAGGCTCTACGCTCTACGAATGGGTTTTTGGCGGGAAATCATCCAGTGAAAATCAGTGTTTATTTTAATGTTCTAAAATGACTCATAGTGATAATTGTTGTTAGGTACAGTATAGTTCAATAATATATTGGCCCTTCCCGGCTTCAGTAATATATGAACGTTAAAAAAGTTCATAATATTGTGACAACTCTAAGCATCATTAAATTGTGGTCAAGATTTAGATTCATTAATATGTGACTGCTTTTTCTCAGTAACATGTATAGCCAAAAGCACAAACTGAGAAAAAGCAGTTATATATTAATGAATCTAAATCTTGACCACAATTTAATGATGCTTAGAGTTGTCACAATATTATGAACTTTTTTAACGTTCAGATATTTTTGAAGCCTGGCAGGGCCAATATATTAATGAACTCGACTGTACATAAAATTGGTGTAGTTTTGTTTCTTATGTGTCAGCATTAGTGTACAATGTGAAATAACTTAAATAATTTGCTTACACGATTTTTTTTTTTTTCTATTTGTCTGCTGGGTCGTCCTAGGGGACGGTTTCTACGTAACCGGGCAGTTATTGGCGTGACCTGAAGGGTCTCCAGCCAATGGGGGGGAAGTAAAATACTTAACCTAAGCTAACTACACTCACCGGCATAATTAGCGGAACGTTTTTATTTTTTCAATTTTTTAATTATATGGTACTGCTATTGCTATGACGATTTTTTTATTCAAAAGAACCTTCAATTAGGACTTGCATGTTGAAGAAAAATTCGGTTTTCCTAAGCGATTAGAGGGAAATTAGGCCCAGTTTTGATTTTACAAAGATTTTGCCCTTTTGTGTTTTTGATCGGAACTTTGTTTTATTTAAGTACTGGTGGTTTGGCCTTAGTGTATTCATTGCATTTGGAGAATAAACATTGCGTAGAGGCTGAAAGAAGTAAGTTACCTGTGACAAAAGCTACGAGGGATGTTACAGTGATCGATGAAAGTCAAACCTATCATGCAGTAAGTTAAGCACTGGGTGTATCGATATTAGTCATTCCTCGCAATGCCCATTGGTACCAGCAGACAGGATGTTTCGTTAGAAGATGAGAATAATGCAGAAATCAAGGAAAAAGCGCCGCTGATGATTGGTTTATGACAGTTCAAACCGGTAAAGGCTCTGAAAAATTGGCGCAATGCTGCTATTCGGGCCTGTAGCATCCTAAGGTGGTCCGTATTTTGTTTGTGAGTATGCGGAAAGAAAGACGACGTCTCATTGAAGGTAATCTGATGTCTAACGCGACTGCTGAATGTCCAAAACGTGCTGTAGGTGATCGCGTAGTGAAATTAAGTTTTGCTCAATAACACCGAGATCGGACTAAGGAGTTAGAAAGAGATTTTTTCTCAGGGGCAAGCTGTTTTTTGATATACGTTTTTTGGATGGGAGGCATAGAATATGAATACGTCATGGAAGTCGCTTTGAACTGTCAAATTTTACAGGAATGTGCCTTATACTGGAGGCCCCTAGTAATGGTTTGGGGTGTCATTTGTTTTGAAGCGCACACGGAGTTAGGCATTATTGAAGGAGGCTTACTGGCTGCTTATTTTTGCAGGATAGACATCCCAGAACCTCATGCGATGCCACTTGACAAATTAGCAGTCAAGAAAAACAGAATATGCACCATTATGTGTCACTGGAATGTGTATTCGTGGTCCGCAATTTCATATAAGATGTTGTAATAACCCATCAGGGTGGTTCAACGTGAACCCCGGACATGAGTCCAATAGAATATGACCTGGCCTTGACGGAAAATAGGGTTAGAGAAAAAAAACCAGTCACCCAGAAACATTAGAGGATTAAAAAGTGTTTCACGGGAGTATGGGGACAATTTGTCTTAAGAAAAGACAATGGATTAAAAAATTGAGTGGAAAAACATGTCATAATACTGATAAGGACCCTAGCAGTATATAAACGGTGAAAAAAAAAACAAAAAAGTAAAATAAATAGCAAATTAATTATTCCAAAAAATATGCGCCGAAATTTACAAAATGGATATTTTAGCAAATTGAAGATTTAAATTGCCAAATTCAATTAAATGATTATTGATTATTTGTCTTTTTAATGCATTTAACCCTAATTATAAAATATTTAAAAAAAAAACTTCAGTGTACAATACAAAATTATGAATAAAACACGGTTTTTTGTTGCGTTCCGCTAATTATGCCGGTGAGTGTACTTGTACTAGAGTGCGCGCAAGATAACTCTGCGCGCGACTGAGGGCGTGCTAAACGTTGCCATGATCGCAAAAGTTCAAATTACCGCTTTTTAAGCTTTACTTTTTTATCGCTAAACATATTTTTCCCGCTAAACATTCCTAAAGTCAGGTAGTTCTACCATCAAAATTAATAAAACGGCACACACTTTGGTAGACCATGATTAGTTCCGATTTCGGCCGCGCGCAGACTTATCTTGCGCGCACTCTACACTAACATCATGACTACCTGCAACAACAGCACACATATGGCGACCCCTAGTGGGACTCGGACCTCGGCTTAGGGCGTTGCTGGCGTGGACATAGGGGGGGGGGGGGGGGAGACAGCTTGATGAGGGCTGAATTATCGGTGTGACTGCGGAGTCTGAAGAGACGACCGGCTCTACGACGGGAGAGCTCGGTGTATCGTGACCGGGCTTACACAGAAAGGGCCGTTGAGAATTTTATAGTTAGTGCCTCCCTGTGAGCACAGACTAGATACAATCCTGTGAGAAATATCCAATGACTAAAGAATAGTAGGAAATAACTGATAGGTTTGTATTTATCCAGGGGGCTTACCATGACGTCTTAAGAAAACGTTCAAATGCCAGCCAGTCAATATCCGTTCAAAAGCAGGCCTGCTTCTGAATCGCTAAAAATCGTACCATGACAGTACTAAAGATGAACGACTATTCAACCAAGTTGAACGGATAAGCTTGTTCATGGTACGAAAAGTCTATACAAAAAAAACAGGTGAACGGATTTCGTAAACGTCAACGTAGCAGACCTGCCGCAGGCCTGCTCTAACGATGACATAGTACAAAAAAGCAGAGCAGTTCAACTTCCAGGCAACTTCTGCCCTGCTTTAAGAGGTCATGGTAAGCCCCCAGCTCTCTGATTCAGAACGATTGGATTATTCAGTTGTCGAATGATTCGGTAAGCTATCTTTTTTTTTCTCGTTATAAGTGTCGTAGACGGAACGAGATGACAAACCGAATCGGTCGACAACTGCTTATCGAAAAGGTCCTGAATCGGGGGGCAGCATTTCTTTATACATACTTGAAAATTGAAAAGAATAAAAAACAAATCCTTGCGTGAAGCTGTAAGGACTAGTATTCAGGGCCATTAAATCAATTTTAAAAATAAATAGTCTATTGATTTGTTATTTTGACAGAAAATTGGTTGACATTGTTTTTGTGCTTCTGCGGCTGCGTACCATTTCGGTCGCCGATTTTTCTGTTTTCCGCCGCTATCACAGCAGAGTACTTGGCTACTATTCTGCTATCTAATAGTGGTTGATAGAGTTTTTTGCAATTCGTAGAAATTAATATATACCGTGATTGATAATTAATTAAAAAGGCTTAATAAGGAAAACTATCAAAATGACCGTGAAAGAAGGTGATTTTATAGAAACTGGGAACCACAAATTCCAGTTAGCTAAGATCAGTCGCGCTTTGACGCCCCAATATTACGAGTATCTTATTGATGACAGTAAGTACAATACACATTACTTAATTCTATTTACCCTAGGAGCAGTATCTTGATCGCGGTGCACGCAGCTGCGAATCCCGCGACCCCAGCCAAGGGTCAGGAGAAGGAACACCGTGGGTTTTTAGCCGGTAAGAGTCCGACATAACCCTTCGCCTTCCCTGGGCGAAGGGTATCCATGAGGATTTTCCCACGATAAAAAAAAAAAAAGGAGCAGTATCTTATTTATTCCTTTAAAATTCTCATTAATTAAAGTGTTAAATACATATATTATTATTAAAAATCTGGGGTGTCCCACTCACTCTAGACCAAAGGATTCCTTCCACTTCTTAAATGTCTAGGGCTGCCATAAGTCCAGGTTTCTCTGGATTTGTTCTAGTTTCGTCTAGGAAGTCTGGGGAGTGTCTGGGCGGGTTTTTATAAAGCGCGTGGGTTTTACAGACTGCCGGTAAACTAAAAAAAGGTTCCCTTGCTGTGCCAAATTAACTCTCTTAAGTGTGTTAATGCACAAGAAAGAAAAACGCAGGTTCAACCCTTAACATCTGGGGTTTTTAAACATTTTGTCCTACTGGGGTCCGTTTGATGAAACTACTCTGCAAACCTGCACTCCATATTTTGAAAATATTCAGCTGAATGTGGCAAAGGCAGCCCTTTTAGTCCCAAATAAAAGATCATAAACAGTGATTGGATAATCGGGCACTAATATAACTAAACTTCACTTTTATTCCCATGAAAGAATAATACAGACATGCCTTTCAGAATCCCAGATCCCGGAATCGTTTGAAATTCCTGAGATTGCTAAAAATTTTACCTGCATACAAAATAAAAGTTAGAACTCGTAAAAATGTTTTTTTTTTATTGATATTCCATTTGTTTTGAATAAAATAAAGATACTAAATCAAAATAACCACTGCTATAATTTCATTAACTTTGTTATAGTTGTTTTTACAAAATTGTTCAATCCCAGGAACCCAGGAATCCAAGGGTTACTTATTTATCAGAAAGGAATGTCCATATTATTCTTTTGTGGGAAGAAGATTAGGTATATAAGCGCCCGATTATCCAATCACTGATCATAAAGAAAAGCAGCAACATCCTTTGCTAAATACACCTTGCTGCAAAAACCAATCTGTCTGCCAATTGTGGTTGTTCTCTCTTATGTCTGCTCAAACTCAAACAATACAAATAAAGCATTAATATCAACACGCACTATTTTCAAACTACTGAATTGTTTGTAATCAGGGCTTAAAAGTGAATGCAATCAGTAAGGTGTGTTTTTTTATATTTCTAAGATGTAAATACAATGCTAAAATAGGTACAATACGGCCGACGTAGGTATCTTGGCGAGTCTGAAGTTAGTTGTTTGGCTGCACAATGCATCTTTTATGACGAAATTGTCTATTGCACAGCTAATCAGCTAACTTCAGACGTCGGCCGTATTGTATAGGCCATTACTAAAATCATGCCACAAAGATGTATGTACTTAAGTGGGTACATCCGACGCACCCTGTTAGCCTCGCTACCAACCTTGCTGACGGGCAATTCTTTTCACCACGGCATAAGTTATTCTTGTATAGCTCATGCCGACAAGATAGAAGAAGCCATAAAGAAGAAAAAACTCCAAAAAAAAATTGAATTTCACAGCCTAAATGATTGTATTCACTTAATTGTATTCATAGGTTTTACTCTTGATACTATAGTGCAGCGGTTCCCAGACTTTTTTTGTCATAGACCACTTTCAAAATTTTGCTGGTTCCGGTGGACCCCCGGCAGCTACATTTCTACCATATTACCATATAAAATGTGAAGATTAGATCTTTTTGTCACGCCAACGTAGACCCCCGTCGAGTCTCCCGTGGGCGCTTGGGTGTCCACCTGGACCACTATGAGAACCTCTACTATAGTGTCTTTGTTTATTTGCAGAGTCTAAAAGCAATCTGCTACAGGCTTGGGATCTAATGTTGGGAGTAAATGACTTATCGTCTTGCGTTATTTCACTGAGGAAAGCATTGAACAAAATGAATGGGATCCCGGAGCCAGGTAGTTTATTTCTGTTTTAAATTCTAATATGTATGATTATTCGGCAAAGAGCGCCGACTATCCGGCTTCTTACTTGGCTTCACGGAAATCATTGCTCAATTGGTCAAAAAAAAAACGTACACGAGACTTTCTTTTTGACATGATTAATTTGTAATTGAGCTCTTTCACTTTAATGAACAATAACAGTATTGTCTTTTTTTTCTTTACGAAAACATCTCTCGGACCCGTGAAAAAGCAAAAATCGAGAAATAATGTGAACTAATCAAAACACGGTTGCGACTTTCGCGCGAATTTGCTGTAAACAAAGCGTCACGGAAATTACCCCCGAAACCGTGATCGGCTTGGCCGACTAGTCGGCGCATCTCTAATTTAATGGTTTTCTATTGTGTTTCCTAACTTTTTTATCCATAATCTAAAGTGCCATAATTTTTTTGTCCTAATCGTCGTTGATGGCAAAAGGTTCGCCCCCTATTACATGGGACTTAAACATAACGGCGAAATGAGGGTGTACTATACACCCTGCCCAACCCCTAGGGGAATATAGGCGTGATGTTATGTTTCTGATTTCACTGTGATCATTTGAAGTTGTATGTTTAGTTAATTTTTTTGTTACAGAGATGCGGCCTCCTAGCGACAATGAGATTGATTAAGTAATCATGTCTCTTCCCTGACATTACCATTTTCAGTATTATTTAACCAAAATGATGTAATGTCTCAATATTTAACCATTTCTTAATAGTATTGCAAAGATTTTCTTGTCAGTGTACAGACATGCAGGTCTGATATTTTCAGTAGTGACATATAATCTCAATGCCTTTTTGTGCTGACTGTATTTAGTTTCAACAATATTATTATTGAAGGTATGTGAAATGGGTAGTGTAGGAGTAGGTAACAGTGGCGAAGGCTCCATACAATTCGATTCCTATCGGCTTCCCTTTCGAAATGAGTAGTTACTGGAATTCACGCATCACACTTGAGCAAGGTAAGCATTTTTTGGTCCGGCTTCCCTTCTAAGAAAATTCACCCTTCGCCACTGGTAGGTAAGTATCAACAGAATTGCAGCAAAGCTGTTAGAAATCGACTACGATAACAAGGCCCTCCATTGACACAGCGACTAACAATGTGTGAGAAAGAATATTTACAACGCGTTATTCGTTCAACGCAGATGTGTGCATTCTGCAACTGTAGGCCGAGCTTAAGACGCGATTCCGTTAGGCAAGTTACTTGTATGCAAGTTGCAAATTGCATACAACTTGAACAAACCTGCATACAAGCTGCAACTTCTATGAGGTAGTTTAAACTTGTACATTTTTTATTCAAGTGACGTGCAAATTGAACGCGCAAACGTTAGTTGTACTTTTCAAATTGCGAACGAGTGATTGATACCCATGATGTCCAACTCAATTGTTGAACATCTCCACTTGTACTTATGCAAGTAAAACCTGCATGCAATTTGCACACTCTCGAAAACATGTTTCCAATGTAAGCAACTTGTACGCAAATGTGACGTCATACTTGCATGCAAGACTTGCCTAATGGAATTGCGCCTTTAAACAAAAACATGGATCAGTCGCTCGACAGATTTGACGTCGCTAATTAACAGTAGGTATGGTACCTTTTGGAGGTTTGTGTGAATGACACGCCTTGTCGAGCGGTCGCTTAAATTAATTATGCACTAGTCTAGCATTAAATCTACCAAATATCGAACACAAACATGTTTACTCATTGGCATATGCACACACGCATTGAAGACAGATGTTGGTGGGGCGTGGCATGTTATCTTATTTGATCTCTAGAGAGTTCAAAATTCTCTGGCCTCTTGTTACCTTTAAACAGACCAAAATGTAGGTCCTACTTTTTTTAGTTTAGTGTTGCCAGTTATATTTTCTTTTGACAAGTATTTTTATTAACAGAGGCCGGGTCTAAAAAGTATGTATGTGTGGTGACAACAAGAATACAGGGAATATGAATAGTGTGAGATCAAGAGTGGCTTTGAAAGTAAGACTGGTATATTATTATGACATTCCCAAAACATGAACTTTTAGTTTATTAAGTTTAGTAGAGATATATTGATAATTGTATTGTTTCTAGTCATTATTACAATATATGTGTGTCTATTTAAGTTGCTGCAGTAGAATTAGAATGAATGTATCTTTCTTCGTAATAAAGTTTATCTCGTGAAATTATTTATGTTTAATTGATATGATTTTAAAAGTGAACCCTTTATTGATCAAACTATATTATACAGGATGTATAGGGTTAAGATATTATCTTAACATGAATAAGAAAATCACAACAGCAGGGCCGGATTTGGGGGAGGGCAACAAGGGCTTTAGTCCGGGGGCCTCCACAAGAAGCTCTTGATTTTTTTTAGATAAGAAAAAAACCACTCTGGCAACGACAAAAAAAAACACATTCACAAGTTACTTTTCTTTTTAAATTTCAACGGGCCCTCACGTCTTTGTTGCTCCAGGGCCCCCAATCCTTCAAATCCGGCCCTGCGTAGAAGAAATATACACAAAAAGAAATGCACATTTACTTAGGGTTTTTTTTATAGATGGACTCCTGGTTAATTAACAACCGCGTAGCTCATGATTTGCAAGGTTAAGCTGCGCTTGCCGCGGTCAGTTCGTGGAAGGGTGTCAGTTGAGACCCCTCCGTGTCTCGGACAGCACGTTAAACCGTCGGTCCCGGGTGTCATACGAATACCTATGACTTGACAGTCGTTACGGCTAGAGCGGTTACGCACTGCATCCGATCCGGATCCGTGAAAATACGGATATTAATAACTCGGACCGAATTCGGATATTGCTTTTCGCACTGCACCCCGATCCGAATTTGTGAAAATACGGATATAGAGTTTGAAAAACTCGGACCGAATTCGGATATTGCTTACGTACCTACTAATCCGATCTCTGATCCAAATCCAAGCAATTCAGGGGCCATCTTTGGCATTATGTCCTATTTGAATCCAAGGTAATGCGAAAGCATTCATACAAACAGTACTTACCTACTACGGCTACATCGGTCCGTCAATATTTCTTTCGAATTGGAGACTCACGGATGACGGAGAGAAATCGGATGACGGAAGTCGGATCAAGCTATTATACAAATAGTTCTATAACTACTTCGGAACGTATTTTCACGGATTCGGATCGGATGTAGTGCGTAACCGCTCTTAGTCAGAAGCCCGAAAGTCTGACAATAGGTCTAACCTTAGGATATCGGCATTGACCAGTAAGTACGTTGCCGAGGTCTGATGCCAGTCGCTCCGTGTAAAATACTGGTATTCAGCTGCAAATGGTTAGACTGGAAGCTGACCCCAATATGTATAGTTGGGAATAGACTAGGAAGAACTTTTTTTTTTAAATTATTATTATTTTGTTGGTAAGTTCAGGCTTGATAAAATTTCATATACATACTATAGTTATTCAATAAAACATTGAATAAATCGGTTTATTCCGATCTGTCACCCTGCTTTGTCCCCCCTATCATTGATAGGGGGACAGATAGGAGTAAATAAAGTTCAAACTGTACCCTCGTTGCTAACGGGGGGATAAAGCAGGGTGACAGATCGGACTCGCTTCCGGCCGTGGTTCTGTTCATGGTCGGGAGCGAGAGTGCGTGGGAAGCCGTCGCCTCCTTCTGCGAGGAGGTGATGGCGACCAGAGAAGGAGCGGAGAGTGAGAGAGAGGCAGCTGCCTGCCACTCTTCCTTCCCGCGCCAGACGCATCGGACGCCGGAGGGCGCGCGACGATCTCCGGCCACCGTAGTGTGTGGCCTGCGGGCGACGGGTTAGGGGACCCGTCGCCCGATCAGTAACAGGCCCGAGAAGGCGGCGCGCAGTGTTCCGTGCGCGCCTCTCAGGAGGACGTGGGGCTAGGCCCCACAGAGGAAGAGGTCCGCCAGCTCCTGGCGGACCTCCTTCCAAGGTCTGCCGGGGTTGCGGTGCATGCAGCTGCGAGTCCCGCGACCCCGGCCAAGGGTCAGGAGCAGGAACACCGTGGGTTTTTAGCCGGTAAGAGTCCGGCATACCCCTTCGCCTTCCCCGGGTGAAGGGTATCCAAGAGGAATTTCAAAAGAAAAAAATAAAAAAAAACCGTGACATATCGGAATAATTCAATAAATCTCTCAAGTTTTCATATATCATAAATCGAGATGGCTACAGAATACCACTACAAAACGATCTCTGAGACATAAAATAAAGTACAATCCACATTAAAAGCGTAGCCAGGTAACTATGTCTGCAGCGTATGTGTATACAGGGAATTCGTGTAATTCCTTAAAAACACATCATGATCTATTACTGGTATAGATACACGCATGCACGAGATTTTGTTTGATTAAAAATAAATTATACAAGGTTAGTCGGAAAGGGGGTACTAATCCGAAGCCCACTTATAGTATCACCGATGACTATTTGAAAGCAAGTGTTAAAATTTCAAAATTCGATATTTTTTTTTTCGAAATAAAATGATTTTTATTTTAGTTTTTTCAAAAATTCTTTATCCCTGCTTTAGTTACAAATTCCGAAAATGGTGCTTGTAATTCATGACCCCAAATAGGACCTAAAATGTAAACACAGCTGATCATAACTGGGGATAGATAGATTTTGGAGACTTTTTTTTGAGATTTTTGAACAACTAAGTATTTCTCTTAAACTATTGACTTTTGGGAAAAGTTGTAGAACAAAAGTTACTCATTATTATGTGTACTTTAACACCCTTTCGGATTAGTACCCCCTTTCTGACTAACCTTGTATAATATACTTTCTTTTTTGTCATTTAATAGTGGTTACTGGTTAGTGATCGTATCTAAAACATCTGATAAGATTTCATTTAAAAAAATTAGTAAAAGAAGTTATGCAAAGAACATTTTGATTATGATGCTATGCATAAATTGAATCGAAGCACGGAAGCACGGCGATACAGCTGGCGTGTACAGTTACGTCTAATAATATGTATACACAAAGCGAAATTCAACAGCGATTTTCTCCTAAAATATACATTAGAATTATAAAATATTACACACATAGTTGCTACAAATACATACAAATTATGGTTTCGAATATTTCTTAATTACAACCTATTCTCTAAGAGAAATTCGCTTTTTAAATTCGGTGTAAGTATGTATACATATTATTAGACGTGACTGTACGACTAGCGCGATATCGCTCCGCGCAGTCAATTAACTCGGGGCACTAAAATGAGACGGGTAAAGAAACATCAAGATTTCTTTTTTTTTTGTTATTTCTTATGGTATCCCTTGCAGGGTCAATCTGTGTCACAAGAAAATAACGAGGTTTGAAGGAATCAACCGAATTCGGATACCCCCTCTAGAGTTGTAGAAGATATTGATTATCAAAGAGAATGTAACTAGTTGCATCATTGGGAGAGTCCCGACACCGAACCCTTCGCAGCGGCAGCAGGTGAGTCAGGCCGATCAATAGATCGTCTGGGCAGCGCATGCGCGTACACCCCTTTCGCGGTAGACGAGAGTACCTATGCGGCGGCACTCTGCTGTGCAGCCAGTCGTATGTAATAGTAGGCGAGCGCATACTGCGAAATGCACATTTTTCTAGACGATCGAAATACACAACACCGTCGTCATACATCGTATCAACTCTCTGCTGAATAATAGATCTCTTAACCCTTTGACCGCCTCAGTCGGATAAATCCGACAAATAAAACCGTCTCTATTTCGACCGTGTTGGATATACCTGTGTTCGTTACTATCCATAAAGAGGATAATAAAATTGTCGGATATATCCGACTGGGGCGGTTAAAGGGTTAAGGCTGCTTCTTTGAACCGTCAGATGGTTTATTATTGTACAGTACGAGACAATAATGACGTCGCATCTGCAAACTTCGTACAGCCGATCACTTCCGAACGGAGTGCTAACTTCACGAATGTTTATTTATTTTTTATTTAATTTAGGTATCAACGCCCATAGAAAATACATATATCGGGTGTAAAAAGACCCTTAACGATAACGAAAACCACATATTCTACCCAACATTGGGATCATTTTTTTCTACCAGACCATACCTGGGAAACCATTGGTTTTGGAGATATTGAAGGTCAAAGTATACATTTTTTTTTAGTTTTTTCCAAAAACGTATTCTAAGTGATAATACTAAACTTTCTTCCAAACAACCTTATCACAATTTTCAATTTTTCCTCACAAATTACGCATTTGAAGTTACAAAAACGCAACGAATATCAAACGCACACGACCGCCTTGGCTCAGCTGTGTGGCCGCTGCACGCATGCAAACGCGCTGCATCGCCACAACCATACATTGCGCGCTACAAAAAAAAGCGTTTTTTTATGCCAAAAAATAAAAGTTGTTTCCCAGCAATTATTTTTGGTCAATGTAGTTTAGTTTGATGTACAGAGTGCGTAGATTTCGGCTATGTGATGGGTTTTTTTATACCCTGTAGGTATATTAGGTACTGCTGTAAAAATGATATTTACGCTGACGCATTAAGTGTGACTGGCGCGTAATGAGCGACTGCCATTGGCTGTTCGATTAGGGCCGGCAGCGCCCACAGACAGTACGCGGCGTGGCATGGAGTGGCACGGCGCGCTTCGGCATACCGAATCATCTGTGGCATCCCACAGCTTACTGAAGTATCCCGCGGCATACCTACCACGTACCGCGGGATGCTTTGGCATGCCGCGGCACGACGACACGACGCGGTATGCTAAGCAAATACAAGTGCTAAAGGGGATAGAATAGAACCTTTGTGGCATAGCCTCCCCGCTGCCATTTTGTTTTTTTTTTCTAAGTTGCGGCGCACGATTAGACTAACATATATGGGTAGAGGACACTTAGACAAACAAAAAATATCGGGGATATGGTGCCCTAAAGTGTCACGTTGCCGCGTTGCCGAGATATTTGGACTTAAAGATTTTTTTTCAAGATCGCAGCACACTTTGTAACTGGTAAATATGGGTAGAGAACACTCAAACAAACAAAAAATGTTCAGAGATATGGTGCCCTAAAGTGTCACGTTGCCGAGATATTTTGACTTTTGACTTAAAGTTTTTTTACTGCAGCGCACTTTGTAACTGGTAAATATGGGTAGAGAACACTCAAACAAACAAAAATATCAGAGATATGGTGCCCTAAAGTGTCACGTTACCGAGATATTGTATCGAGATAATCTTGAAAAAAAAAACTTTGAGTCCAAATATCTCGGCAATGTGACACTTTAGGGCACTATATCTCTGAATATTTTTTGTTTGTTTGAGTGTCCTCTACCCACACAATTATGTTAGTCAAATCGTGCGCCGCAACTTGTAAAAAAATGAAAATGGCGGCAGGGGCCCATGCCAGCTTCCATAGAAAAATGTTCGAACCCCTTTATTTAAATAAGGCTTAAAATTTAGGGAAGAGCTGCCTAGCGTTTAGTTAGGGAAAAGGCTAGGCAGACTGTAGAACACACTCGCGCCTGCGGGCAGACGGGCTTTCTGCTTGTCTTTAGAGGGCGGGGGAATAAAATAGTAGGATTATTGTTTCAATTGTTGTTTTGTTTTATAAGTTCGAACCTGGGGGTCTATTACTCCCTAAGTACGAAGTCCGTGGTTTCGGCCTTAGTTACGAGCGTTTCCTACTCCCTATCACCTACGGACATACGATTATTTCGGGGCCGAACCAAGAATGAATGACAACACGATTTGACAGTTGTGTTGTTACCGATGTGTTTTTGCCCGTCCGAAAAGTTGAACTTGACACTTGTTTTGCTCACTCCTACGTGTCGGGCTACTTTCGGACGGGCGACTAACTTCGTTGACGGACTTAGGGAGTAGGCCCCTTGTGCATAAACACGACACGATGCATGTTGAGCGACACGTTTGGTGCAGTGGCTGAGCGATTGGCTTCTGCGCTAAGGGTCGTGGGTTCGATTCCCACATGGAACAAACATTTGTATGGCCTACAGATAGTTGTTTCAGGTCTGGGCGTTTGTGTTTGTGAGATTTGTGTCTGTAAATGCACCCACGATACAGGAGAAATTCTAGAGTAGGGCATAGATTTGTTTTAAAAAAAATATATACAAGGTGTAACATAAATAACGCACAACTTCTTAAGGTGTCACTGTACTCATCATTATGAACAACTTTTACGTTCAATGGGAGCAAAAGTGAAATCGCGAAAAAAAAACAGCTGTTCCCTACATTTAGAATATAGAATAGAAATCTTTAATTCAAGCTGAGAGCTCATAAATGGTTAGTAACAATTTTCTTATACAACTAGTGTTAGTAAAACATATAAATTTGATTATCAATTACAATTATAATATAAAATTGATATGAAATTGAAATAAAACTAAAATTAAATTAAATTAAAATGTAAATTAATAAATTAAAAATAAAGATTGATTTAAAATTAAAATGAAATAAAATTGTGATATAAAAATTTTCAATAACAAAACATTAAATAAAACGTGAGGATCCACTAGCATGCAACTTCATCCATGTCTGGGGCAGATCCCATCGCTCGGACAATACCTTCAGCATGCCATTAGTGCTACCACGCAGGCGACCAAGAAGTGAAACGCTCCGCTTTCTAATTATGGCGAAAAAAATCATCAGTTTGTGCTTCAGCAAACATAGCTGAAGCACTACAAAACCTCGGTAACCCCAACAGCACCCTGAAGGCATTGTTGTACTGTACACGCAGTGCGCTGTACGCCCGCTGCGTGTAGTTGGCCCACAGGCTGCACGTGTAAAACGATTGGCAGTAGGCCTTGAACAAAGTCACTTTTACTGGCAGAGTACAACGTGCAAACCTGCGAGCCAACATATTACACCGGACGGACAGCGCCCTGCGCTCCCTGTCAATGTCCATGTTATCGCACAAATCGTCGGAGACCCAGTGGCCCAAGTACATTTATGTTCGCATAACTCGTCAAAATATAGGGAACAGCTGTTTTTTTTTTTTCGCGATTTCCGGTTTGGTCCCATAGGTAAAAGTTGTTCATAATGATGAGTACAGTGACCCCTGAGGTTGTACGTTATTTATGTTACACCTTGTTTATAAATATACATTTATTTCTTTCTTTTCCTGTATGTCTTTGTAAGCTGAATTAGAATTTTGGTGACAAAGGCTTTAGTTTTAAGAAAACCACCACGAAATGATCTCGCTTTTCTATAGACAAGACAAAGAGTTTGCTAGAAGGCATAAAAGGTCGACCTGCCTCCCCTAAAATCCGTTATAACGCGCTTGATGATATACGAGTACCTACCTAGGTAGTGTAGATACCAGAAGTTAACTCAAATTAGATTAATACGGTTGTATAATATAATATACTTGGTGAAGGTTAGATTAGAACACATTCTACCTTAGAGCAACGCGGCGGCGCGCGGCTCAGCGGAGGCCGTGTTGCTCTATGCACTCTACCTACTAAATGATATTCCATACAAAACAAAATTGTCTCTATTGTATAGTCGTAAAGATTATAATCGTGTGCACAGAAATATCTCTACAAATATAAACTGGTTACAGCCGTGCGGTGTACGGTTCCATTAACAAATCTCGTACGATACGATATTGTTGTTTTATTTAGGGTATTTGACTGAAAAAAACGAATTAGTCCGTCAGTTAGATTATCAAAAATACTTGACCCGCATTTTTTCTTTTGTTACGTTAATCAAAATTGAAGAAGATACGACACTTTTAAAATTGGCAAAACGTCACAAGCGAGTACAATTTTTACTTGCTTCTGACGTCACAAGCCCTCACTCTCGAGTTTTGATGCGTATTATCTTTCCAAATATTCATAGATTTAACAAAAGAAAAAATACGTGTCCATTATTTTTCAAAACTCGTAACTGGCGGACTAATTAGATTTGCAATTTATTGATGCTGTCAGCGTGCCTAATTGTCATTGTTTTAAAACCGTTGCTTAAATAAATAAAATAACCCTGAGTAAAAAGGTATGAGCAACATTTTTGATGGTGTTTCGTGTAAAAGGTAACATTCAAATGCCCACTTTTGTGTGTAGTTTTGCCGAAGTAGTTTTTGAGTTGATGACGTTTCATTTTTAATGTTTTCAGTTACTTACCTAAGTTTCGTCACTTTGACTACTTATTTATCGTATCAATTCCTATACAGGCTGTCCCTGGAAGTATGGATCAAATCGAATAGGGGCGTGGGCAATGTTATTTCCAAACTTTTTAACCCTGAGAATGTCGGACCAATTATTGTTTTTTTTTCAATCACTTCGCATAGAAAAAAATTATAAAAAAACTATCAGAGCTATCATTTTTTTCAGGACTTTGGCGAACAGTAGGCCTTTCTTGTGGTAATACTTTTACGAAGCTAGAAAATATGAGTGTTCAATAAGAAAAAACATTTACTGCAAAGGCTTTTTTGGTCTGGCAAAAATTTTACTCGTCTTTACTACTACAAGTTTTGAAATGACCTTGCCCACGCCCCTATTCGATTTGATCCATACTTCCAGGGACACCCTGTATAAATAAATGCAATTTTTTTAGGAAATCAAATCGGTGGAATTATTTCCACCCTAAATCAAAACGATTTAAAGAATAATAAATCATTTCAGTTCCTTCTTTAATAGTTTTTGAGCTTAGTGAAGCGAAGGACTAGTCTCGTATCAGCCAGGCCAACATGCGCAATGCGACATAATTTTGTCGTCGCATTATCTCTAATATAATATTTATATTTATTATTATCTCGTGCGAAGACGAGATAAGCCATACTCTATCTTATCTAGGCACGAAATACTGCGACGATAAAATTATGTCGCGCTGCGCACGAAATACAGTACGGTATGTATTTATCAGAGTAAATTTAATACCTATCTAAATATAAACTAAAAACATTTATTCATTGGCTGGCTGAACAATGAAAACAACCACGAGATTATAAAAAGCCCCTACCACTTACGTGATAAACGAATTCGTCACTCAATCGAGTTCCGATCGAAAATCATTCGCGTTAAATTAAATGTAGAATTTGCAGTAGGATGATATTACAAAACATTGTTCTTCTGTTTATATTAATATTAAGCAACATTTATTTCAATTTTCGTTTCTTCATAGAATCGTTTTTTGTATTGGATACATGTTTTTTTGTATTGGATGTAATACGTAATACTACTGCGGATGCGGACCGCGGTAGTTACATTTTGTACAAATTCATTGTAATGATTTATATTTAATTTAATTCACCGGTGTTTATTTTATTTGTTTATTTTTACTATAAAGATACTTTTTCGAATAAAAATACTGTCACGTTAGTTTTTCCGGGAAGGTAATAAATACAAAACAAGCACATTTCTCACTCGCAGAATAAAAAGTATAAAAGACCGAAGTAGGGGTCTCTTTATCTGCTATGATTACTAAACTTGTCCTATTTTGGCAATCGAAATAAAATTAGTACTAACACTTGTGAAAAGTTGAACATCCTTTGAACCTAGGACAATGCAAATGCCTGTTATTTTCTCATGTTAAAACAGATACCTAACTATGGAATGCTTTTCAGTCTATGTCAAGGTCAAGACATTGTTTCAGCTACCTACAATAAACGGACAATATTTTCCACGAATAATTGATTTCCATTCTGTCAATGACAATAACGGTACGGTAAGGTAACCCACTTTAGTTGTATGTAGTAATCTTCACGCCTATATTTGTTAACGTATTTAGCAAAATTATTTACTCTCTACTACTCTGTAGAAATTATATAAAAACCACCGCGCCTTAATCCAACAATATTAATTAATAATGTTTGTTTTACGTTACTAACGTACGCAGTTCACATTGTTTTTCCTAGAATTTTCACCGCACCACAACTTTACGTCCGACTCGTTCGATGTCTACATGGAAAATGAGAAAGAAAATGGCTCGCGTTTTGGAAATGTTTCCATCTCGCTCGCGCAGTTCCCTTGTCACAAAATCCCGCTAGAATGTGCGACAGGGATAGTACGACAGTCTATTTCTGCCGCACTCAATGAACACACTTCCAAGTTCCAAGTCGATTCGGTGCTCATTGAACGGTGCGGTGCGCGTTTTCGCCATTTTGTTTTGAAACGTTGACGTGTTCGCTAGTGCAATGAAAAATGTGAACTGTGAAAGGATCTCCAATTTTATGTGTATGTGTTTAATTGTTATGACTGTTATTCAAAACTAGTGTTGGTGATTTCCTGTACTCAATGGGTAATTTTTAATTTGTGTTTTTTCTTGTGCCTAGATTTTACGTACGGAATGCTCATTTGCGTCGTCGCGTCAGATCGGTGCAGACGTGTCAACTGCTGATATTTTTCTGTCTATTTTTATAAGATTTTCACCTTAGGATTATCTCGTTTCCTACGCGAATTACTTATGTTTTTTTTATCTTTGCCGGAAAAGAAACAAAATTTTAAAAATGTGTCCATTTCTACTAGTTTTTTCAGACCATAAAAAGTACTTACTTATTAAAAAAAATAGATATTCAACCGAAACTTTAATCCGAATTCAACACCAATAAAGTAATAAAAAAAAGTGAATAAGTAAATTATGTAAAAACTAAAAAAAAAAAACTAAAAAGGCCTTGATATCGAAGTAGGTATGTTTTTACAATGAGCAGAAAGAGAAATGAATAAATTTCTATAATAATTTAATTAATAAGAACTAGAATAACCTAAAACACATGCAGAACGCGTTCTCTGTTGAAAAGTCGGGCGAACAATAAAATAAGTCTAAAAACGTTATTCTGTTTTAGGTTAGGAGCATTCGATTAATTCGATTTATTTAATTTATCACTCACTAGTTTGTCGCGCATGCACACTGCGGATAGGGCGGGCAATTTCGATTAATTAAAAAGAACAAAAGATGTAACGAAAATGTTTTTTTTTAATTCACACGTATTTTGATGTTACAACCTGAGATTACAATGTAGTGGTAAATTAAAACCTATTAAAAAATTATAAAAAAATATTTTTACACATTTTAATTTGATTGTGACTTACTCGTTTTGCCTTGTCCCTAATTATCAGTACTGAAATAAAAAAAAAAACAAAAAAATATTTACCACGCAGTTGTAATAGATGGCGCTGTACTCAATCCAATTAATGGGACCTTGCCACGTGCGTTCCACGTCACGCATAAAGTAGGGTTCCGTTGTCGTAATATTTTGCATCTGTTAATTCTGTTATAGAAATAACATAATGGACACGTAAATTTTTAATTTTCTATTTTATGTAATTTGTACACAGATGTGTATTGACGGAAAAAAATACCAAAGTACCTGCAAATGCAGTAATTTTTAAGCAATAATTTTATTTTGCAATACCCTCTTTAAAATAAGTGTCTAAACACACTATGCCGAAGATACGCGATCGAAGTTCGGCATGATTACGCCTGCAATGCTTTTTA
This sequence comes from Amphipyra tragopoginis, assembly GCA_905220435.1. Lineage (NCBI taxonomy): Eukaryota > Metazoa > Arthropoda > Insecta > Lepidoptera > Noctuidae > Amphipyra > Amphipyra tragopoginis. The sequence continues at coordinate 14,407,599 of HG992011.1, forward strand.
AATAATCCGCGACACACCAGGCTGAAATTACGTCACGTTTTACCTATAAAAAAACATAGAAGCCGAACTTCGGTCGCGTATCTTCGGCATAGTGTGTTTAGACATTAAGACTGAAACTGAAAATTTGAAATCGCATTATTTTTTGTATTTAATTTAAATTAATCTGAGTAGGAGAGTTTAACCTAGAAATCTCTAATGTTACCTTTCATTGTTCTTGTTGTGACACTATCGTTGTTCTTGATATTATGTAAACGAGAATTTCGTACATAATGCGACAAAATTATTTCTTGTCATCGATACAGATGGATAAGATGATATTTGTTCCGATTATCCTGTTCACCAACTAAACTAAAATGAGAGAATTCCTATCTTGTACAGATAGCACGAGAAAAGAACGTTGATATACTAAGTTAGAGATGTCAAACTACTTTACGCCTTGAACTTCACCGTGTTTTTGTATAGTCGACACGTTCTGTCGTGTGATTTAAATTTGTATGGAAACAGTTCAACTAAAGGAGATGTTTGATTTTGGGCCACCACTATGTACACACGGCTACAGATCAAGCTGTACATTTCCAGTATAAGCTGATCTCGCATTGTATAGGATTTCATTACAATGAGAGGGCAGTGTAAACTGGAAATTTATAGCTTGATGTGTAGCCGTGTGTACAATATATAGAAAAATAGGAAAAAAATAGGGGATTACCATAACAATACAAATAAATTAATTCGAAGAAGAGTACAATTGTACTGGAATTATTTTTTGGGGACGTTTTTTAATATGTTAACCCTTTTTTTCTGGTAGCCATGACAGTTGTGTTTGACATTAACATGAATTTGACAACTTTGACAGTCCTAGGTTTCGTGATGTGTGTGTGACGCAATCGAGTACAACACCTGTAGTTCTATTTCATTATAATTATAACGAAATCCAAGTATTTTCGTCTATAAACAACGTAGATAGGTTATGTAAGTACACAAGAAATGAACACTATGGGGTCAATGACATGCAACAGTTGTCAAAATGACATTTCACATAATTTCGATCCACCATATTTTTATGTGTTGTGTTTCTCTCCTTGACGAAGTTAACTTGAATGTACAATTAAACAACGTAAAATTATAGAAAATTAACATTAAAAAACGGTTACTTTATTGTATAGCTATATTTCCTTATAGTATACATGGTGCTGGCCCAGGCTCCATACATTTCTGAAACATCTCCTTTGACAGCTTTTACTTACGTCCATCTCTTTCTTATTTTGTCAGAGTGAAAAAGATGACAACAACCTAAAATAAGTTTAATTTGTGCACAATAGAATCTGCGCCACTATAAGAATTAAGGGTTCATTATTATCAAGCACAATTCCAGTCCAACTAAGAATTTTATTCACGAAAATCGTAATAGTACTGTTCAAATTGCCCTAGAGTCTCACGCTAGGCACACCTGCTTGCGATCACTAACAATCAATCACATCAATTGACGTGAACGGACATATATGCCGCATCCAGTTCAAAGGACTTTATTATCTAGTCAGAAAGAGAGTTGGTTGCTGTACGTCATGCATGCACTTTTAGTTTTGTCGCGTCAGTCAACACGGTCTTTCAGTCCACTGTTGGACATAACACCTGGTTCTCGGCTTCCACATTTAGCCTCCCTAGCCGCCATCATGAGGTGGTCAGCCCATCTAGCTGGAGTACGTTGCGTTTGACGATTCGCGGTCTCTACTCTAGACTTATCTGCTCTAACGGCTATTGGTATCACTTCAGCTTGCTGACTCTGCAAGCTATGCCGCTGATTCCGTTCTTTTTCGAATAATGTCACTGAATACCGAGCATAACTCGCTCCATAGCTCGTTGAGAGTTTGAATTTGCGGATTAATTTAACTATTACAATGAACGAATGCCTTCTAATTAAACTTGTTAGTAATATCAGCAGCACCATTCGTTACCGACATAAGTTGAAAACAAATTAATATAATCATTGTTATCAGTGCGTTAGTGTTAGAGGTCATTAATAAATTAAGTGAACCGTGAAACGCTTTTAGTAACGGTGAACCTAGAACGGCTCTCTGACAATTCAAAACATTCTGCGAGTGCAGTTCCATTAAGAGTATGCTTAAAAGCGAAAGTCCCCAAACCCATTGCGTCGTACCTAACCATAAATAAGTTATTTTTCTGAGGGCCTGCCTATCATGCATAACGCAGCGTCAGCAGGGTTAATTTGTAATTGCTGTAATAGCAAAAATAAATTAGTTCAAAGATTCTGTATTTGTTATAGTAAAAAATAAAGTTATACAATAGCAACACTGGAGTTATCTGTCAAGTGTCAAACTTTCCGTTTTCAGACTGTCAGTGTCAGTTAATCAGATTTCTTGTTTTCGTCGAACTTCAGTTTTTAAAAACTACTTTACGTTAAATTTTGTAAGCTTGAAAAGTTTACATTTCCGCATTAATGTATTGTTTTATGCATCTATCATGATTACCACAAGGTGACAAATTTTTATAGGCTAACAAAATCAAAAAATGCATGACCTGAACTGGTATTATAAGTTCGACACAGTATGTTAGATTTCACTAATCGTTTTCGAAATTTCGATCTTTAGAGGATGATGAAAGTTAAGTATTAATATATTTCTATTGGAGTAAAAAGGCCTCATAGATTAAAGAGATGCTAGCAAGTGAAGTAAATCAGTTACATAGTGGTATCTCAGCATGGGAAAAAGAAGCGTTGGCCGTCCAGCAGAAAGGTAGGTTGATGACATAAATCATAAGAGTCAACTGGTTCAACACAACGTGTTAGAGAGTAGGTGTGGATCCAGCCCTCAAATTAGGTTATGGTCACGGCTGGATGGAGTCAGTGACTCCAGTATACAGTTATAGGGTAAATGAATTAAAAAACATAACGCTTAACAAAAAAAATAATTTAAAAGACAAATCCAAGTTTTCTCTTCCTTGCGCGTTCTCCACATGCGCCAGGTAGAGTATATTGTCACCCGGGAGTGAAAACCTTGGGAATGCAACTTGGTTATTTTATTTTATCGCAACTTATAGGGACTGTGTAGGTATCTTATAAGAGAGCCGCTCTATGTGAAATTAGTTTGTATACACTGAAACTAGCCTTTATTGGATATAAAATTTGTAATAAATATAATTGGTTATGAACGTTCAACACTGTGTGAAATAGACATATCAGCAATATTGCTGCTCGTATATAAATAAATAGTTTTTGCCCGCAACTTATTCTGCGTGAAAGCCCATAGGAACCGTGCAATGACCAAATGCATTCCAGAGGTTTTCACTCCTGGGCGACTATGCAACAGATAAAGTGGGTGGTCACATTTTAATTTTTTGGTATAGTATAAACACAGATTAAACGTAGGATTGCGGTTTGTTTGTGTAGTTATTAATTATATGCAGCTCTTTTTTAAGTCCCTCCTTAAATAATTAAACTTTGTAAAACTAAACTGACTGGAAAAAATAAGGTTTTGCCTGATTTTTCGGTCACTGGAAACAAAACGGGGCACTATGAAAAAAACACTTAGAAAAGAGGTCATGTCGACGGAGCCCCACGGGGTTCCATCTTCTGGGTAGATTAAAAAAAATCACCAAGATGCTTTTCACCTTATTTTTAGGTGTTATATACGATAGAATCACAAAACCAACGATTTGAGAAAAGATTTTGTCTTTTCTCCTGTGCCCCGTTACATACACTCCAACCGATTTTTCAATCCTCAAATAACACAACAACCTCTGAGAAAGTTGTGGATATGGTGGATGGGAGGCATATTAGAAAACAGACTTAACCCGTGCAGTGGTCTCTGTGCATGAACGTTGTCCCTTCAGTCTGTCATATATTTATAATTGGATTAGATTTAATAAAGAGGATTGGTGGCAGCAACCTCCTGCAGTATCATGCTGCAAGTACTAATTCATTTACTCAGTGTGGTGGTGATGGTGACGATAGTAATGTCCTGGAATTGCGGAAGCGGCCCGTTTAACTAAAACTAGTAATGGGTCTCAAGTAGAATGTTATTTATTTCAACTAATTACAGAAATATTAGAAATGTCAGTGGTCATAATTCTGTAATGTTTTTTTAATAGAGTATTTATTTTCATTTTAGCTTTCTGTACTTCCAAAGAAAAAATGAATCACTCTTGCATCCATCCATCTATCTATCACAATTTACCTATACTGTGCAGAGCACAACTTATAGTAAATTTTTCAATGCTCTACTTTGAGGGGTGTACTGGCATTGAATAAGTGTTGTTCTTAAGTCGCCTCTTACAATAACCCCAGGGACAGAGAGGTTAGCTTATTCTTTGCCATATCCACACAACCATGAGAAATAATGCTCAACGTTATTTGCAGAGAAGCCTGTGTCTGGAAACAAATGTGTGGTAGAGTTGGACAAGTTCAAGAGGCGACTGATCCGGGCGGTTGCCCGCTTGCTACTGCATGAAAAGAAATCCGAAGAAGAAGTATGGACCAACTTGAAGAAGGAAACCGGTTGCGATTGCCAACTACTATGGTCAGTTTAGCTTATAACTCTTTCACATAGTAGCGTCGAATCTATTTCTTTTACGACCATATTGGTCAGTTGCTCTAGTTGTGGCAGATTCAATTGAACTCATCAATGTGTTCTTTGATCCATGATAATGAGTTATTGAGGCCTTGGGCTGCTCTGACGCACTGCATAAAATATACCCAACACATGATAAAAAGAATGAAAGAGTTTTATTGGTGATCTGATCCTCTCTAACCGGGCTGAAAGGGGTGCAGGGGACCCGGGCGCTGAGGCAGAAGGGGCACCAAGTCCCGAAAAATTATTTTACCCAGCAGTCAGCTCAAACATATCTACATTCATCATTGTACCTACTTGTATACAGTACCAATACTGTGTAAAAGGTTAGATCGCTAATCCACTGTATGTATGACGACATTTGGTGCATACGTCTTTATACATAGAATACGCCGAATTTCAAAATTGAAATTATGAATGAAAAGTACATAATTTCAAGAAACGGAAAAATACGGGTGCTCTGGATTTGGATTTACTTTTATATTACGTAATAATACATGCAGGTTAAAAATATGAAATGTTGTCAATTAGACTCAGTGTGGTATTGCATAATTAATAAAAATTGATTTCCAAATCAAAACCGACAGCCTGTCTCTAGCTGCAGTATAGCAATTTGGAACATTTTCCCCAGCAAGCCACTGAGCCAAGTCTACGTTAATAGCCTTGTAGCTATCAAACTTTTTACTGGTGAAATTATTTACAAATCGTAACATAGTCTTGGGCTCTTGGGCTATTGTGCTAAGAAAATACCTTGTTTCGTTCGTGCCTGTATCAATCTTTTATACGCAGGTCGCGCATGAGAGCCTTAACGTTGAAGAAGCTGGCTCGTCTCTTTGCGGCGGACGACCGCATCGAGGCCATACCGAAGGCGGCGCGGATGTCCCTTACAGACTGGCTGCTATTCGACCTGGTGCTGGTTCACCAGAAAATAGACCTTATTGGCCTGGTAATTATGTTCAACGTTAAAGAAAGAAGGAAAGGAGATTTTACTGTTGCTGATGATTATCCATGTAAACATTTCTATGTTAAAATTGTATTCAAGGTTAATAAAACTACCGCATCTGTCCTGTTACTGTTGTATTGAGTTTCCGGGGAATATCAGTATAATCTAGAGCTAAAATTGCCCCTGGTCTAATTGATAGCTTTGCATTTGGGTCAGAGTACATCCAAACGCGTTATTTGAACAATATTTCGGCCAATGCCCCCACATTAACCGAGATATAGGGGAGTCTTTCTATTTCTTTGCTAATTCGGTATGTAAAGTATAAGTTAGTAACTATGCAGATTCCAAAACGGTTTCGAGGTTTTAGTTTGGTAAACCTTATTTTGCAATTTTTAGCTCTTAAAATTATAAGATGGTGTTTATTTTAGCAGAAATGCATGAATTCACTTGACATCTATTTGACCTCTAAGTGACTATCTTCCTTTTTCGTGACGATCTTCCTTTTTCGTGACGATCTTCCTTTTTCGTGACGATCTTCCTTTTTCGTGACGATCTTCCTTTTTCGTGACGATCTTCCTTTTTCGTGACGATCTTCCTTTTTCGTGACGTAGGAAGACTATTGCATTATACTTGGTGTCTATGGTAACTCCTACTATCGCGTGACGTAATCACTAGAAAAACTTTAAAAAAATATTAAAAAATGACTACCGTGTAGAAAACAAAACTATTCAAATTAGTTTCTTAAAATAGCCTTATCTTTAAGAAAAAAATATTAAAAAAAAATACCATAAAAAAACTTTACATACCAATCTTAGGCCCTGTTTGCATGTTCCACCTTAGAGCCTATCTGCGCTAACCATCAGGCGTCACTAGGGTAAAGCAAGTTAAAGAATAAAAAAAGAATTAGAGGTGCAGCTTTGCGCTATCCTAATCCTACTTCTTCTAGTGACTACTCACGTCTGCAAAGCTCAATTATCATAGCGACAACTGACTAACTTCTCGACCAGAGTCACGACCTTATTATACATACTGACAAATGTTTGATTTTCAGGATAATCCTACTAAAGACCCAAAAGATGATCCCAAGGCATTGGTTGATCTGTTCGAACTTGTGAAGATGTTCAAGATCGAGGGTCGGGCTGGTGACAGCCTCGCTGAAGCCTGGTCAACGGCCACCTTGTATTATAATAACCAGTAAGTATAGCATAATGCAGTCTACACACCAAACCTGCCGACCCGCCGACAAGAGTCGTCGACTTTTTTGTCGGCGGGTTAGTCGGCGACTTCACATCTCGTTCAAGGAGTAAAACTTTGTCGGCGGCACGAAATCAGTAACTTTTTTGATAGTTAGTGACTGCTGCGTGTAGGAAAGTGACGTGTGTTGTGTTTTTCGAATAATTCAGCCTACATTTACCTAAACATGGATAGTGATACTGATCTAATAAAAGCGGCACAAAATTGCAAAAGCTCGAGTGTCGGCGGGAAAATGAGCGCGTACGCAAGTCGCAGACATGCCGCCGACATGTTGCCACAAGTCGCCGGGCGAAACGCGCGGGGACAAGTCGCCGACATGATTCTTTTGAAATAAAGCCGTCGACATCAAGCCGGGCTGTGTCGGCGGGTCGGCGACTTTGGGTGTGTACTGTGTGTAGACTCCTTAAATAAATCAGTTTGTTAATTTCCAATTGTCTTGACCAATTGAGTTTAACCTTTTTAATTCCCTTTGCAGAGGTCACCAATGCTCTCCGATGTTGCTGCAGCGTCGCTGGTACCAGTTAAAAGAGGTGACCAGGGCCAAGTTCTATGATTTCTGGTATTCATACCGAGGCGCCGCCAAGAGGCTCAGTCTAGCAGAGCGACATATGCCCTCACCGTTGCAAGCTGCCATCGCTAGGAAGTATGTCCTTTCAACCTTACCTATAGTCATCCAACCTCTTCATTATATCAGCTCAATACCGTCCACTGCTAGAAATGGGACTTCCAGTGACCATGCAATAATTAACACGGTTGTAGTGATCACAGGGTGTTCTTGTTAGATGACAAGAGGACGTTGCTGCCAGGGCCTGATTAAGTTTAGATGTTAATACGCTAGGCTGGGGACGCCTCATGAATAGGGTCGCGGGGACGGCGTGGTGTCGTACGAAAAACAGTTTAAAGAAAAATTTTAAATTGCAAAATCCCAGATTAGGCAAAAACAAACCAGGGTCAGCCATATCATAGGGCGAACGGATGAACCAGGCGCCGGACCCTTAAAAAGTGTACTTAACCCTAAATCAGGCCCTGGCTGCTACCCATCCCTTTCACACGATCCCTTAGTCGCCTTTTACGATAGCCATGGCGGGGAAGGGGTGGCTCATAAAACCAATTTTGATGAAATTTGGCATAGAGATGAAACCCGAAGAACGACAGCGTCGCCTTAGAGTTAAAACCTCGGGAATGTATTCGGTCAATGCACGGTTCCTGTGGGCTTCCACGCGGACGAAGTCGCGGGAAAAAGCTAGTCAATTGTATTTATTACGAATTTTAGATACCCAATGAAGGCTAATTTCAGTGCCTACAGACTAATTTCGCATAGAGCGGCTCTCTTGTAATTATAGTACCTATACGTCGTGATAAAATAAAAATTAGCAAATTGCATTCTCGATGGTTTCACTCTAAGGGCGAGGAGGGTACTACCATAGTATATAAGCTAAAGCAGTACTTCAACTACCTACAATCGTCCGAATTGACACACTCACACAGACGCACACTGCAACAAGACTTCTAAGGTATCATTGGAATACAGTCAGTCACGGCTGTCATAGAGTACTACATGACAAAGAGTGCATTAAGCGCTATCCACACATTTCCGGGTCAGGGCTATCCGTGTTCCGAGTAGATCGTTTCAGTGTTCCCGTCAGGGACGTGCCGTGCCATCCGTCACCCGTGTTCACACATATCAGGGAAATCGGTATCAGTTCTGTTTCGTTAGCTGATACGCACACAACACGATGTCTTTGTTTAACCAAGAAGAGTTGGCAATGATTGCAATAGCGCTAGATGAAGAAGAAGCAGATGACCAAGAACACTATCAGCAGGAAATAAAACGTATTTGGGTATTTTTCTTCTTAGAATTCAAATAATGTGGATTACGAAGATCGTAAAGTATAGCATTCTGCCGTACAAGTTCTATCAACCCCTCTGTATTCATGTTGCACTTGCAGATAAATCATTAACTTTAACAAAAATCGGATAGCACTGTCAGAGCGTCCGTGCGACCGAGCGTGCTCCGGGACACTGACGCCTGACACGGAGCTGTGTGAACCAGTTCATACAATTTGTACGTAACCGATTTTTTCCCCGTCCCTGACGGAACACGGCAGAGACGATTTCCCGGAAATGTGTGGATAGCGCTTTATACTCAGTATACAGTGCGTGTCTGTGTCAATTCAGGCGATTATATTAAATTGAGGTACTGCTCTAGCTTATACAAGGTGTAACATAAATACAGTCCGCGAGCGAGCTCCGAGGAATTATAAGATTATAAAAAACGGACAGTACGGACACACGTCCGTACTTTTTTTTCATTAAGCGTACTCTCGCGTCAAGGTCGACACTAGTACTGGGAGAGTGTGGAGTGTGGAGCGAGGGTCGGGCGCGGCGCAAACCGCCCGTTTCCTCAGCCACCTATTCCTCGAAGCCGCGAAGCACGTACTTAAATTATTAGCATAGGACTTAATTCCGAAGATTTTATGAATAATATGAGTATTTTTAATAATGATAGTAATGTTGCTTACCTGCCTACCTTAGCCTTTTTCATGTCTGTTTATGTTGTTTTTGCTCTATTGTTAATTTATAGTCTTCAGAGTGTTTATTATCATTATTGTCTCAAAATAATTAAATGCTGGCAAGAAATAATGTTTGCATCTATGTTGTTACAAATAATATTTGCATGTTAATGTACTAGATTAAATAATTTTGCATGCCGTAAGGTAAAATGTATCGGGACTCTCCTCAAAATAACCATCATATTTGTATACCTACATTATTGGCAAATAAATGATTTCTATTTCAAAAAAAAAAGAAGCTCGCGCGCGGACTGTAAGTGTACAACCTCTAAGGGGTCACTGTACTCATCATTATGAACAACTTTTACTATGGGACCAAACCTGAAATCGCGAAAAAAAACAGCTGTTCCCTACATTAATGTTCGCATAACTCGTTAAAATGTGGGGATCAGCTGATTTTTTTTTCGCGTTTTCCTGTTTTGTCCCATAGTAAAAGTTTTTTTTTGTATTATAACTTTCGTGAGACACATTCATATTTATGATTAATTACGGTTTACTCACGTGCATTTTTCAGGATTGCCCGACTAGTTTCGGACCCAAACGGAGCCCTTAATCATGAGCTGATCACGCGGCGAGGTCGCGAGTCGAACTCACTCACTCGCGACCTCGCCGCGTGATCAGCTCATGATTAAGGGCTCCGTTTGGGTCCGAAACTAGTCGGGCAATCCCGAAAAATGCACGTGAGTAAACTGTAATTAATCATAAATATAGTAAAAGTTGTTCATAATGATGAGTACAGTGACCCCTTAAGAGATTGTACACTTATTTATGTTACACCTTGTATATCTACTGTGGTACTACTTTTTATCGACATACCACGCGTGCGAAGCCGCGCTCATCAGCTAGTATTAATATAAATCTTTGTTTTTTAGATTTAAAACGTTGGTGACGAGTCCATTTTTGGAGTGGGAAGAGTTAATAAAAATCAGATTAGTTACACTACCCGAAGAGTTTGTAAGTAAAAGTATTATTTTTAACGATTTTTAATACTGCTTCTTGTTCGGAACTTTTTAATAGATCAGTTGACGAGATATCAAACCGAATTGATTGAGAACTCAGCTGTCGGAACATTCTGAATACGGAGGCGGGTCTGCCATTAGTGATTATGAAGACCAGTAATAATTATCTAAGAATGTTTTTCCGTTTGCTATTGTGAATAATAAAGATGAATAGTAAAAAAATATCAAAAAGCTATTTTACAGAGTGGTTTTCGGATATTCCCTCTTCCCTAGCACCAATAACAAGTTACTGCACAATCTTATGCTCAGCGTGGTGTATTATATTCTGTGCCTCAGAGAGCCCGTTAAATGTCATTAGAGCCATCCGACCCGTATCGCCTCGCCTCGTGCGGTTAGTATTCTTTATATGAACTTGTATGGATGTGCGCTCACTACATCAACTCAGTAGCGTCACCGGATCGCCTCGGGCGTATGCTGTCCACGCGCGGACGACGAGTTGACCACTCGGTGACAACTCGCTGCTCGCATGCTTGCCTTGCGTTGCTGCACATTGCCAACGCACAAGTCCCGAGTGAACCGCGCGCTGCCACCGAGTGGACTCCTCCGACGACTCCTCTGATTGACCACGCAACGTTTACTGGTGATAACGCGGCTTCCACACGTAAACCACCTGCTGATAACGAGTGGACGCCAAGCGACGAGGCGATGCGGGTCGGGTGCCGGGTGGCTCTAATGAGCTGTGACCTATGACAATTGATATGGGTAGTCAGAAGCTCAAAAGTCTGACAAGTTGTCTAACTTTAGAATATCGGCAATACCCAGTAACTGAGTTGCGGAGGTCCGTACGCCGAGTCGCTCCGTGTACAATAACGGTATTCAGTCGCATCACCCCCATGATTCCTTCGACCAAGTCGAAGACGTCCTTCCAGAAGGTTAGGTGTTGGTGGCCATTCAGTGGCCTGTATAAAATGAAAAAGAGAAAGAGATATCTTATTCCCAGTATTATAGTATTTGAAGAATCCCATGATTTGTGTAATCTTATAAATATTTCAGGAACAGAAAATGCTACAAAAATCGGCGCAAGTAAAACCTGTTACGAGGCCAACTGATGGTGAGTACAGCGATTATAAGGTCGAGGTTTTCCTGGCAAAGCGACGGCGGGGCGACGGCGACTACACGCACGAAATAATGTAGCCCGTCGCCTAAGCAATGCGTCCACTACTATACTATGTTCAAGTTTGTTGTAGTGAAATTGCCGTCGTGTCGCGTCCCTGTCGTTTTACCGGTGCGGCATTGGCTTAATAAGCTTATATCGTCAGTGCGCTTGCCAATACCTATATGTGCACGGCCAAAAAATCTGACATGTGCACGAAAAATACAAAAAAAGCATATTTTGGGCTTAATGAAGTAACATTTAAAAATATATATATATATTACAGTATATAAGGGTCATTTTCACAAAAAGTGTACATTCGTGTTTTGGGCGTGTCCCACAACTTTTGTTAAATTTTCAACGAATAATTTCAACTTTCAAGAAAAACAACTCTTAAAATAAGGATCTGTGGTCAGTTTTTAGCAATAATAAATATTGTTGTTACTTAAAAACACAGTCATACTACCTTAATTTTCAAAAATGCTACTACAAGGTATCTATTTTAGCGCTGTCCCACTACCAATTTCACTAAAATAATATAACTTTTATTTATTTTGTTGACTTATATGTACTAATGTGATTGATTTTTCGGAAAGTATAGTTATTTACTATTTGTTTTATAATTGCAGAAACAGTGTAACATTACACAAAATATTTAAATAATTGTATCTATGTGAGAACATAAATTAGCTAAAGTGGAAAATTCCCTTCCGAAACCATATTTTTACGAAAGATCGCAATTAAAACTACCATTTATGCATAGTTTTTGTCGATTAGAAACATTTTGTAAAGCTTTCATTGGATTTTCACAATGATTCTTCCATTTTTACGGCGACCAGCGGACGACGAACACGCACGGACGGAACGGTCCGTTTTTGATATTCCACAACCGCAACCAATTTCGAAGTAAGTTTACAAGTTTATTTCTTGCAAATTATTTTGATATCTTTATAAACTTTCAGTGAACCCAATTTGATACCAAGCTTGTTGGTCTGATGTGTTGGTTAAAAATAAATGAAATAAAAATGTTCAAAGGTAGACTTCCGATACTTCCATTCCGAAACCAAAACGCAGGTAACGTAGAGTTGGAACTAAAAAGTTTCGGAATGGAATTCTTAGGAAGATGGTACATTATATTCATACCGATTTATAAGACAATTCACTTTGTGTCTCTGAATACGAATTCAGAAATTATTAGGTTTAATGTTCATATGCTCAAATTCTAGTAAAGTGTATTTTTAATAATATTACTACAAATTGATTGACAGTTTTACATGAGTTACCTACCTAATATTTCTTTTTCAGGTACTTTACTAAACAAAAATGGTGGTTCTTGCGAACATTGATAATTTCCTTACCAAAAAAGAACGTGAAAGTTTGTATGAAATGCCGTATGTCGTAAACGCTCTTATTTATGTATACAATGTTTTTGTCCAAGGTGCCGTGAAAGTAAAGTAAATATTGATTTTTATGTCGAAAATATTTTTATACTTATTGTAATAATTTGATCTCATTTTCTTGACCATTATGTAAAATTAGCATTGGAGTAGATAATAATAATGTTGTTAATGTACCATAGTCTTAAGAATTCTATTCCGTTACAGGAACAGTCAATTCTGTGACTGTCCTATTTTTTATTTTGATTTAAATATTATTTTTAGAGCAAAATGCCATCTGATTGTCATCAAATTTTGATAATTTAGAGGATAATAAATTTATGAATATAAATTAAAAAACTGTTCCTATATTGTATCCTAATTGAGTAACATACCAAAAAGTATTTAACTGATTTCGTCCAAAGAGTAACGTGATGGAAATTAAATTGATAAAAATGTATGTTTGTTATTATTGGTTTTATTTTTTATATATTTTGTATTGAAGTACAAAATATTATTATTAAATAATACTAGTTGATTAAATCCAAACATGTTTTATTTTATTTCTATAACCGAAAGCTTATAGTTGCGGAATGGAAGAAATTTTGTTCCCCAAAGGCAATAAATGACCTATATTTTATTAAATAATAAAGAATAAGAGGTTTTATTATTATTTTCATACAGTGAAAAGAATGTCAATTGTAAATTTAATGAAAAAAAACGATTTACAACAAAAAATAAAATTTCGACACATTTAAAACAGTGTACACTTTTTGTGAAAATGACCCATAAACAAGTTTTGCTAGCATTTTGATTTTTCTTTTTTTAGTTATCAGATAGAACAGTCCGCTTCCTCAAAAGTTGATAAAATCCACATATATGGGTTTTGGCAAGCGCACAGACGATATGTTATACATTATGTTAGTTATTCACTTTCAATTCATCTTCATTCATTCGTATTTTTTATTTGAGTCCCACTTAAATTCCTGATTTTTGCAGCCTTCAAAATCATCAATTGATAGCCAATAATAAACTTTTTAAGGCAAATTGAATTTCGGCCTGCTCAGATTCAAGGTTACACTGCAAATTGTGTCCTGCCAACGATTCAGAACCTTTTCGATAAGCACTTGTCGAATCGGTCCACTTGTTATCTCGTTCCGTCTACGATTCTTGTAACGAGACAAAAAAGAGATAGCTTACCGAATCGTTCGACAGCTGACTCGTTCTGAATCCAGGGGTCTGTTACGATTACTTCCAGAATTGAACACGCCCTAACACTATATTTTTGATCCACAGATGCTCCAGATTTAGTGGTTATAGAACCAAGAATAGAAACAATAGATCTCAGACTTGAATCAGATAACGAAACTGAAAAAGAAACTGAAAAATCTGCAGAAGAAAAAAGCCCTCCACCAACCGAAGTTAAGATTAAGGAAGAACCACAAGATATAGACATTGATGAGCCACAAGTCGAAGAACCTCCAAAGAAATCTAAATTCGAAATAGTTCTAGAATCAACTGCAATAGAAAACGAAAAAATTGATAACATGGATACTGATGAATTAGAACTGATGGATGACGATCTTGCTACAGAAGAAAATGAAATAGAACAAGCGATAGAAAGTACACTCAGAGCACAGGAAGAAGAACCAGTGTTGCCGCAAATCACTAATGTGTTTGGTAACGTTAGTGACACTACTGCACTGGGTAACGTTGATAAAAGCGTACTTGCTAACGTAGAAGCTACCAGTAGCGTTTCCAATGTAGATGGTGCGAGTGTACTTGATAACGTTGAGAATACGAACGCACTGGATAACGTAGGTGATACAATCGTTCTGGGAAGTGAAGGTGATACAAGCATACTGCGTAACGTAGTTGATATACGTGTTCTTGATAATGAAGATGTCACCAGTGCCCGCTGCAGTAGCGTTGACGATCCCGTTATACTCGGTAACGTTAATGATACAAGCGTACTGGATAACGTAGGTGATACAAGCGTACTGGATAACGTAGGTGATACAAGCGTACTGGATAACGCAGAGGATACTGATGTCCTTGATAATGACGATGTCACTAGTATCTGTAGTAGCGTTGATGATCCCAGTATACTCATTGACGAACCCAATGAAAATTTATCCAAAATAGACGCATTGAATGCTCAAAACAGTAAGACTACAGTCACTGATATAGTAGGAATGGTTAAAGATATGGGTGAAAATAGTTCATCTTCTGCAATTAATGAATCTATTGAAGTTCCTATAGTTGAAGATAGTGAGCCAGAAATTGAAGAAATAGTTACAAATGTATCTAAAAATACTCTAGATCAAGCTAAGGAAGTCGACTCTAAACCTAATATTAAAGAATATTCGTTTACGGAACCTTTTAACGTTAGTAATGTTATTGAAGATGCAGTAATGGATGGAGATAGTGTGGATAAGAAACCAGCGATAGATATTAAACCGGATCTTGAAAGTTTTTCGTTCGGTGAACTGTCCAATGATATTAATTTTGTCGACGATGGTATTGAATTTGTTGATGATGGGATCGCGTATCACGATGAAGATAGTGGTGAGTGGGATTCAATTTTTTTTAAAGATTTCATCACATTTTTATGGATTTGGAAATTTTAATGTGATATTACAGGCAGGCTGAAATTAAGAAAACGAAATGAATGTAGTTAATCTTTGACTAATTAACTTTAAAACTTGTGATCATCAAACGGTTAGCCATCGACGATATGGATACCTTGGTGCACAAGTGAGGCAAGTAACATTTTGGTCGAAATCGATATAAGTATTTTCGCTTAAAAACATTCCATAATTCTAACTGATTTGTAAGCCATAAAGTGGAAACATTACTAAAATAACAATATAAATGTAATAAAAAAACGCGTTTACATCAATATCTCGAAACTTCTAGTATGTCACTTGCATCACTTGTGCACCAAGGTATTCATATCAGGTTTTTGTGATAGGGGCAGGTCTATCACCATTCATCAGATGCAACTAACCTTGGACCGCCACTTATAATTTCTAAATAGAAAAAATCAGTAATTTCGCTGGAACTAAGAATTGTCCTAAACCTTCAGGCTAGATTGGGAACATACGGCCACTACATCAATTAGGTATCCAAAATATATTTTTAATAAAATGTATTGTTATTCCAGAGACAAGAGTCAAAACTGAAGTTGATGAAGAAGAAGATGAAGAAATGTCTGAAGAAACTCTAAAAATAGATGAAAAGCTACTCATGTGCCCCATAATATATACCACAAAGTTAGATGATATGGGACTGTTCCATGATACACAAACCTTTGATCACATTAACGGTAAACAATTGTTAGACATCGTACATTCAAGAAGTAAACCAGTTAAGAATGTACCAGTAGATACCAACAATTCTAGTGATGATGTCATCGAATCATCATCAGATGAGGCTGACTCTGATGAAGATGAAGTACCCGATAGCCAAAAAGTTAAAGAATCTAGTTATTTGTTACAGAAACCGCGATGTCGCACGTACAATCCTATACAGTTGTGCAAAAATCCTGACTTTAATACAAGACTTAAAAGATTAACCGTAGGGTTCTTTAGTTCACATCGTAATCGTGTACTGATCAAATATTGCAAACCGTTGACCATAGATCTTAGTAAAGCTTTCGAATCCAAACTTGTTTCTGGCACACTGTATCTAAAACCCAGCGACCATAACGTCAAACCGGAAGTTATAGACGATACAGAAATTCACCAAAGTGTTTCAGTAGTACCCTCGGCTATGCTTGCTCAAAGTCTAATAGATAATTCTAAAATCGGTGATATTTTACCTCCATATCGAAGTCATTTCGTATCCCCCAAACCGCCTGACGACCTCGGTTTAATGAGTGAGAGAAATAAAGTAATAAATCTACCAGATATATCAGAGATACGTCGCATCAACCAACGACTTCTTACGGCGGAGGTGACGCCTATTCAAGTGCAAAATAATATGTTCCAAGTACCAGTTTCTATTGTGGCATCTATGAATAATTATAGTGAAACCCCTGCTCAGAAATCTGCACCAATCCCGGAAACTGACAAGGGTGTACCATTAGCGACTGACAGTCGAGGACCCCCGAAAGTAGTCGTCATCTCTGAAGATTTGCCTTCTAAAGAGAACACTGTAAATTATTCATCAACCGAAACGAATATTCCTCACGCTGTAAGAATGAATAGTAATAATTCAGTATATAGACCATCTCAGGACAATTCATACCAGTCAGCTAATATACCGTTAGCGGTTGACCGTAGAGGTCCTCCTAAAGTAGTTGTCATCAATGAAGACTCACCTGCTAAAGAGAAAACTGGAAACAGTTCATCATCCGAAATTATGTCTCATGTTGTTGTAAGAGCGTATAGTAGTAAATCAGCAAACACGCAATCCCAGGACAATTTCAACCAGCCGACCAAATTTCTCGGCCGACCACCGAAGACGGCAATAAACGGGAGAAGACTTTGGCCACCAAAACCGTCAACGTTGCCATGGAAACCGAGACATGTTAGAACGAACACAATACCTTGGCTTTCTAAAAATAGTGAAGCATCCACATTCACACATAATAAACAGATTGAGGAGACACTCTTAACTTTAGATACTCTAAACAAAATGTTATATTTATTATCTTATGATAAAGAAGACACGGCAGATCTTGAGGTACCAAAACAGAAACCAATTAAAAAAAAGGGTCGAAATTCTTGTCGGCAGCCGAAAGAACAAAGCCCTCAACCGAAGCCTGACGATTCTAATGACGTACAAGTTGTTAACGAAACGGAGCAAAAAACAGACGATACATCTAAAGAAAAAACTAAAAAGTGTTGTAAGCCTAAAATTAATATTAAATCTGCAACAAATTATCCACCTGGTCAAAAGGAAATTCAGTCTAAAACTAATGAAGAAGAAGGCATTATTTCTCTTGATGATCCCAAGGAAAATGACGCTGAACCATCAGAAGATACTGGACAACCGAACGGTAAAAGCAATGTCGCAAAGAAAAAGTTTGGTCAAAACTGTTGTTGGTCCCGAAAGAAAATGTTACAGACGCTGTTTTCTAAGAAGTGTGTACCAATACACGATTGCCCGTATCCCGTATGTATGTGTTGTTGTCGCACCCGATTACAGCAGTTCCTTAACAGTGACTACAAAATGAAATACGCAGAAAAGATAGCTAAATGCGTAGATCCAGATGACTGGGTATGGGAAGATGCGTCTGAAAGACCTTCTAAAGCTCACGTTGAACCTCTTGTTCAAACACCAGTGATAGATGTTGAAGCTGCTACAGATGAATCGACTAACACAGTCATTGAAAATGAGCCTATTGATATTGATGATTCGGGTACACAAGACGATGTTCCTGCATTAGGTGGTGAAGTATGCGTTACAACTACTGAAGTATTGTCGCCAGCGCCACCACCGTTAAGGTCGCGTACTCAATATGTTACTGTCCCAGTTTTTCATAGTCGTAAAGGATACATTAGAACACATGCACAATCAAAAATAAATCCACGTTCTACTTTGATTGGAGATTCGAAGCCAGCGAGTAAGACTCATCCATTTTCACCACCTACTCTCAGAAAAGTTTTGGCAGCAAAAAAATCAAAAATGCCAACAAAATTTCCAGCAAATGTTGTGATGCCAAACCTTAAACCATTCTCACCACCAAAAAATTTTAAGGAAAAGATGATATTTTTAAACAGCAAACACATTTCCGAAAAGCCTACAGACAATCCTATATTTTTAGGAAAAAATAAAATATTGCTGACCACAGTAAAATTTCCGCCTAATTTGAAACAGTTTGAAGAGGCTAAACAAAAATTAAACGCGTCGCTTAGTGTGCCTAACGGAGTGACTTTAATATGCCTGCCTAATGGGACAGTCACGTTTACTATAGACCAAAATGTTCAGGTGACTGCAGAAGATATTGCTGCGATGCCAGCGATTGTTGCAGCAGTCCAGGCACAGATAAACTCGAGTTCAGTACAGCAGGCAACATTGCCTACACAAAACGTACCGCCCAAGGTCGGTGCCATGGAAAACGAAATTGTAAATCTTATTGATGATGACGATGATGAAGACGCTACGCCTAATGTTCATGAAAATAAAAATGAAAACAGTGAAACTCCTCCAGTGGCTGAAGTTCAAAATACTGAGGTAGATTTAACGGAAAGTAGTGACAATCCAACTACTGATAGTTCTCATACTGAAACAGAAGAGAAATCCGCTGAAGCCGCAGAAACCAATCAAAATATAAGTGCGGACCAAAATACAGAAAACGAAATTGGAGATAATGTGCAAGAATCGAGTCATAATGAAATACCTTCAACATCGGCAGAAAAAGATCAACCTGAAGTGTCAAGTCAAAACGTAACTACCGACGTACAGGACGAAAGCACAAGTGAGCCCAATAAGGTAAACAAAAGTAAAAATATACTATCAGATTTAATGGAAATGTCGGGCATATTTGATGAAGATATTACACCAACTCCAGAAGACACATTACCCGCAGTACAAGCCGAGCAAGAGGTTGTATTGCCACAAGCTTCCTTAGAAACAGCTCTGCCATTACCGGTTGAAGAACAGCCGTCATTAGAACCAACATCGACCTCCGCAGAACAACTAACTACCTCCGTAGAACCAGTTCCAGTCTCTGCGGAACCAGCACTACCTGCCGGAGCTGACGATGCTCCAATGATAGTGCCAAAACTAGCCTACGAAAACGTCATTTCTGTCAACAGTGTACCGCCGTTAGTCAAATCGCCAATTGGCGAACTCTCTCCAATCACTTCGTTGTACGAACTGAAATACGCGTGTTTAAATAACGGAATATTCTTCAAACTAGATTTCGAAACAGGATACCTTGTACCCATAAATGTTTGTATGAAAACACATCCAAAACAAAATCCAAAACAACCAACGAAATTAATTCAACCTAAATCAGTGATCGACCTCACTGATGATGACGATTCTGCTAATACATCAGCGAATTCGCCAAATAAACCATTAAGATCTCTGTTAATCTCTAATAATTTACCTACTGAAAGTGCAAGCCCAAGCACAACTACTGGCTCCACTACTACTACTATTAGTAGTACCACTACTACTAGGAGTAGTACCACTACTACTACTAGTAGTACTACTACTAATAATACCACCGAAGTAAAACCGGTGAAGCTGTTCAAAGCTTTAAAGCCTAGTATATTACGACGGTTAGAAGAGAAACTGCCATATGCCATTGAAAAAAAAACCGATCGTGTAATCAATCAGAATTCTAACGGAGACAATAAACAAAACAGGAAGCAATTCTTAAGAAAAGTTCTAGTGATTCGTGATAAAGATTCGGATACCGCAAAGGTCGAAGAAATTGTTCCGAAGCGATACTATAGAAAAATACGACCGAAACCAGCTTTGGTCGTCACGTATAAAAATACCGGCGAAGCCAACGAACAGCCAGCCACGGCGACAGTATCTGACGAACCCGAAAAACAACAATCGAATATTGATTCCGATGATTCATCGGACGACGAGCCGCTAGCTAAAAAAGCAAGAAGAAAAATAGAAAATGAAAGTGCGCCTGCGATACCAATGGAAGTTGCAGAAGAACTACCTGCGTCTAACTCACCAGATATTTACATGAGTGACAATGAGCCAGACGAGCAGGAAACGCATTACGAACTTGTCCTAGAACCGGATAGAGGGGAAGAAGAAGCAGGAGAGGATGAGAATTGTATATTAGGAGTTTGATCATAGCCGTTACGGTTTTACATCCCTAGATGATAGGTGGAGGAACGAGGTAAGGTGTTCCTTCAAAGAGAGGATACTTCAACCAGGCGGGCCTTATGCCTGGCGAGCTACTGCCCAACGGTTGATGTTGGTTTTTGATATCGCGGATTTCGTTCTGACGTCATCTTTGCGAGAAGTCGTTAAAGTCGCTGGAGTCTGCTACACGCCCGCAGTGTCGCGTAGTTCGCATGTGGCGTGATGGATATCGCCACAGGTGTATGCCGTACACCCGAATTTATCGGTGATAGTATTCGGTTATGCCCCATGTTGAAGGAGGCAACCCTATCGCCTTTTATCGGGCAGTATTTCGGAATTTCCTAAGAAAATCTTAGCGGTTACGGATTTTGATAGCAATAATCAAAATAATACTGCCCTGGGAATTTATCTAAGACCTCCTGTTGTGAGCAACAATTTTAGGCAAGTACTACCTGACTTGGATCTTACAGCACAGATGGGCACGACAAGGATTTGCCCAGTCTTAGCCTAAATCGTATTTGCTGATTGAAAAATCAGACGCTTTTTTTTGGTTAGTGCATTTGTTTTATGTGGTAGTAAAAGTAACGTTTGTAGTTTGTATGAAGAAACGAAAAAGACGCGCGTCTTCGAGAGAATGCGCGCGTCTGCGAGCGCTCAACGCGCTTCTTATCTGTATCTTGTGGAGATCCATATGCTATGTAACATTTTTGAGTGTGTAATTTCGATGCGCTTCGACTCTGCGTCAATGTGACTCGACCCTAAAACTTGGACAGTGTAATTTCTTCTAAAGGATATATCCCTATTAATATTATAAATGCGAAAGTAACTGTCTGTCTGTGACGCTTTCACGCCTAAACTGCTGAACTGATTTTGATAAAACTTGGTACAGAGATAGTCTGGAACCTGGAGAAGGACATAGGCTACTTTTATCCCGAAAAATACGGAATACGCGATAAACGACATTCACACGAGCGACCCCTAGTTATTTAACATATAAAAGGCTCAGAACCACATTTATCTATTATTGGTGATTTTTTATTTAGAATCTACTTAATAATTTATACTATAATACTAAGTTTGCACGTTAAGGTACATACTTTTTGTCTAACAGCCTCATTTGATATGAAAATGTGTTAATATAGGTATTAATGTGTTGTAATTAATATTAAAATAAGGTCTTTACTACAACTGTGCATATTTTCTATGAAAATATGTACATTGCACTGTATTTTTATTCTTTGAAGCATGTGTTAGCCAAGGATCGTATCACATTTCATGTGAGAGCGATCCTACTGCAATCAGGGGGGTTACCATGATCTGTTAAGGCTCATTTACACGGAGATAGTTTCTCGAAGCGAGACTCATTCTGTCTTCGTCTTTCTCTACGATGAAAGCAGAGATAGCATGAGACTCGCTTCGAGAAACTATATCCGTGTAATTGAGCCTTTAGTGCAGGAATGTTTTAGGACTTATTCTGAGAGTGGGAAAGTGACAGCGCTAGACAGCTCTCTAGCGCCATCTCTTACCCACTCTCAGACTAATACTAAAACATTTCTGCACTAACAGATCATGGTAACCCACAGGTAGCTCAATTCCAAACCAATATACAAGGTTAGTCGGAAAGGGGGTACTAATCCGAAAGGGTGTTAAAGTACCCATAATAATCAGTAACTTTTGTTCTACTTACCACTTTCCGCAAAAGTCAATAGTTTAAGAGAAATAGCTGTTCAAAGAGTCCATAAAAAGTACGCTAAAATCTATCTACCCACAGCTATGATCAGCTGTGTTTACATTCTAGGTCATATTTGGGATCACAGATTAGAACCTCCATTTTCTAAATTCGTAACAAAATAAGAAGTGAAGTATTTTTGAAAAAATGAAAATAATTTTGCATGGAAATAAAAATTAAGTATGGAATTTTGAAATTTTAACAGTTGCTTTAAAACAGTCATCAGCAGAGAGCGGAATCGTATGGTAAAACAATTGAAAGGTGATAGAGACGGCTCATTATTTTTTATAGAGTATTCAAGCTATCGATACTTTCTAGTTATGAACTTTACTATTAATTAACTTAACAAATACTTTTAAATTTTATTCTTTACACATACATAAATAATCTTTAATGATACATAAATAAATCATTGTTATATCTATCAAAAAATTCTGATAACTACCGCGACTCTGGAAGTTTACTCTATAGATACTATTATGATCTCTTTTGATTACGGTACTATAGTACGGTAATCAAAATGAAAAATTAATTACGTCATATCTATTTCAGTTTGATATTTCGTGTTGATCAAATATTTTGTGTTTCTAAAAAATGCCTGATATGTTTGTCCGTCCGTCTGTATTATCAGATGTTAATAAGTATCGATAGCTTGAATACTCGATAAAAAATAATGACCCGTCTCTATCACCTTTCAATTGTTTTGCCATAAGATTCTGCTCCCTGGTGTGATACTTTTAGTGGCCTGCGGATTAGTATCCCCTTTCCTACTAAAATTGTAGAGTAGAAAGTCCTCATATATGTCTAGGGTTCACCCGCAGCTCTAGATTCACAGCCCCATTTGCGACCAATAGACCAAAATGGTTGTCTTGCTTTTAATAATTAGAATTCGTGTGGATTTACTTAGAATTAAATAATATATTTCCTTGTAAATATATTTAAGTTTGTTTACTATAGAATTAAGATTTATTTTTTTAGATTTTATTCTTGTATAAATTTGTATGATAATGGTACAGTCGCGGACTTGAAATGTTTATCACCTTAAGGTCTATAATTGCTTGCACATTACTTTTTCATAAGGTCGGTCGGTCGCTCGCAAAGAATTGACAGAGCAAAGATATTTTTTTCTTAATAGACATAAAAAGGTTAATTTAAAGAGGATTTATGTGGTAGCAAAGAAAAAGAAATCAATTTATTGGGTCATTCCCAGTTGCCCCCACCGACAACGCCACCAGTGGTGGCAAATGGGATTTTTGTATACATTTTAATATAAAAAATCCCATTTGCCACCAGTGGTGGCGTTGTCGGTGGGGGCAACTGGGAATGACCCAATTTATTTAGTAAATTCAATCAAATTCGCTCTATACAACTTTTGACTAGACACACATACCTAAAAAGGATTTCATAACATCAAAAAGTGGCTTTTTGCTAGAATCGACGCTTCACATTTTTAAAAACGAATACTTATGTAAGTTGATATGGCATCTTATACCTTATTGCACACAGTGTGAGAAGGAATCGAATTTGAAATCTGATAAACATTTTAAGTCCGCGGCTGTACATAATATATAAAGAATTGTTGGGTGTATTTGAATAACAATTTTATCGTAATGTTCTGATGCGATGTAATCCATGTAATTTCTGTGATATTATTTAAGGATGCGAGTAATATTACAAGGTCTTTTAAACCTCAATAGTGAGATTGTAAAAATGAAAATTATCATTGCTTGCTCAGTTTCAACGGTGGGTAAACTTTATAATACTTTACGTAGGTCGGATAAGTGCTTTAATTGGTGGTCACCCCCGGGGCCTGATTCACTTAACTAAAGAAGTTAAGTTGCAGTGCCGTTGCAGTTTGGTTTCGATCAAAACAACGCTTTTCGTATTCTCTTAATAGGCGATCGTTGTCGGATACGCTAGCGTGAACTTAACCGCAGCGTTACTGCAACTTGATCGACGCGTCATGTAATTACTTGAATTAGGCTAAGCGTATGCTGAGACGCAGATGACGCAGGTGCATGCAGCGCAGCGCAGAGCAGATTTTGTAATGTATGAACGTACTAAGAGCTGCGCACGCTGCGGCGCAGACGCGTGCGACGCAGACATGCGTCTGTCCTACCCTGCGGCTCGTTGTAGTGCCGGCACAGATTTCTGCGCGACGCGTGCATGTCGACATGTGTTTTTTACCGCTAATTTGAATTTTATTGCAATGACAGAACATTTAATTGAATTTGTGCGTTGTTAACCTTGTTTGTATGATACTAATCATACAGACTATTAAAAAAAAAGATCGTCAACTCGAACGCGTCTATTCTTTGTACTAGTTAAAACTCTCTTGTGTCTTCGAGCTGCGTCGCAGCATGCGGTCGTGGCCTATGTCTGCGTCGCCTGCCCTGCGCGGCAAAATCTGTACTGTGCTGCGCTGCGTCACCTGCGTCTCAGCATACGCTAAGCCTTAGCCTATTTTTTGTTCGTGATTGATAAACCAATTAGTGCATCTTTCTGTACATAATTAGGTATATCTTTGTGTGCATAGTATGGAATAGTTTACACACAAACTTGTTTATTGTGTAATATTACTTAATATTTATGTTACTGAAAAATACTGAACACTGATACATCCTGTTTAAATATCGGTAATCAGATATTTTCAGATAAATCTGAGTAAATTTCGGTTTTTCGGATTTCGCAGGGTAGTGTAACTAATCGGTGTTGTATTATAAGAATAACTTGATTTAACAATTGTACTGTGACACTCAACCTACGGTACCTAAACTTTTGCAATTTACAATTATAAATAAGTTACCAAATAAATGCACGGGACAAGTTGATATTTGTGTGAGTTAATGCTCGGCGGCACATTATCGGAAACTGTTAGAAAAGTTCTGACGCACGACTCTGTTCATCAATTTTATACTAGTCCCCGCACATTGTCTGAATTTGCCGGTTCCGGCAGCCTACTATAACTTACTAAGTTATTAAGTAGCTCTAGTACAGTCACCATCAGATAGATAGAAGCAGTTCAGGTACTCAAATAATTCTACACTCTCAAAAACACAATAACTTCTGCACAACAATAGCGTTCAAATTATTGTTAGCATCCAATGTATCAATATCATCTGAACACTCGCAATTCAAATATTTCTATGCAAACAAATCATCTTGTCAACTGAGGTAGTCAAATGTAACTAAGCAACCAAAGTGTTCAAAAATATGTAAACAGTAACCATTTCTCAATACATTGCTCAGTGATACTAAGGCCTGTTACAAACCTAGCCGTTTTAGGGCGGTTACAGACCTTGGTGTTTTATGCTCGTTTTTTACAGACTTCAAAAAGGAGGAGGTTCTCAACTCGGTTGTAATTTTTTTTTTTATATTTCTTACCTCAGAACTCCGTCATTTATGAACCGATTTGAAAAATTCTTTTTTGTTTGAGAGGGTATAGGTGCTTTCCGTTTAGTCCCTTATAAATGTTGTTATGATTAGACCATGAACTTCAGAGATATGGAACGGAACTCTTCCCCCGCCCCCCACTTTCCGGAATCTTTGAATTATGTCGTGTAAGGTATAGCATGAAAGGGCTTATTATACCCGACTACGGCAAAGTCAAAAATAAGGATTATGAAGAGAGAGGGAGAGAGTATGGAGGAGAGAGAGTTTAATTTATGGCACTAAAACGTATTTAATAAAAAATAAACTTATAAAAAAGTTAAAACCGACTTCAAAAAAAACTATATGGAGTAAAATAATTACCATAAGATAAAATTAACAGTTTCAGAAGACGGTGCAATTCTACACTGAAAAAAATTATAGCCACCGACTTCTGAAACTGTTGATTTTATGTTTTTTGTAGTCGGTTTTTACTTTTTTTTTAAGTTTTTGCATGCGCGCATTCAAGCGCGTTACATTTCGCGCTTCAAAAAAACCGAACGCACGTATATGCTACTGTTCGCACTGCCAGTGGGTCTCTCTGTTGCAATATGGATTCGACCGCCGCGCCATGCCAGTGTGTTATCGCTGTAAGGTGTACAGTGTCCTGCGACATTATTAAGATTAAAATGCAGGCATTGCAATTAAAGGCAGGCGGGGAGCCACTAAAAAATGTAACGCGTATGGCTTTCTATACCAGCGCACGCACTAGCGGTTCTTTTTAAAATGACTTTTAAAACGTATCATGCTAGATTTTGGGTAAAGGTATATTCGATGCGATTCGATGATAACTGACTACTAAAATCAGGCTACAGTGCATGTTCATAGATAAGCTGTATGGTGCTTTTAGCGGGTACACTACAATAATACGAAAAACTAAATTCCGATATTCTTAATCCCGATTTTTATAATACCGATTTTCATAATTCCGAATGGTTTAAAACTCCTAATATGACAATTCCGATTAATCATAAAACCTACTTTTATAAATCCTAAATTATAAAACGCCTAACGTTTACAATAATTACGAATATCAAAATGCCGAGTTTCAATACACCTAACAATAAAAAGTCAGACTCAACAATAATCCGAAACATCAAAAATACGAATTCCGATTATTAAAATACCTATTAATTAAAAGTCCGAAATTAAAACGCCTCGTAAACCTAAATAACAAAACAGATTAATACACAATGGTTCAATTTTATCCAAAGGGAGCAAGTTAATTGTTCATAGGAAGGTAGAAAAAGAAACTAATGACAGAATCACTTTCCCTACTTATAATAATAACATAATTGTGGGAAAAATATTTTCTCTCATTTAAATATTTTTTTTAAACTCATCATTACGCATTACGCGCTTTTTTTATTAAGTAGGTGTATGTAACTAATCGGTTCCAGCACTCGCCGGCCGCTGCCGCGGCACGCTCGCTTCGGTCGCTCGGCTCGTGCATACGGGGTCGCAGTTCTACCCTTTTTTTTTTTTTTTTTTTTTTTTTTTCGGGGTGGAAATCCTCATGGATGTCCTCCGCCCTGGGGTGGGCGGAGGGGTCTGTCAGACTCTTACTGACTAAAACCACCCCGGTGTTCCATCTCACACCTGCAGTGCGAGCACGGTTCTTCTTATCGAGTCGATTCGAGAAATTTATCAATTCTAAACGTCAAACTTGACATAAGATATGGATAAAACGACAGCTCTTGTCGTTATATCTATATCTTATGTCAAATTTGACGTTTAGAATTGATAAATTTCTCGAATCGACTCGATAAGATCTCGAGTCGATAAAAATATAAACATACCGAATCTTATCGAGGGTCGGTAGCACGGAACTTGCTTCGGGAACTTTATAGAGCCTTGTCGACGGCTATGTTTTCTCGACAGCTTATCAATTTTACAAATAGCAACACCAGAAATATGCAGATACACAAATACTATCACTAAAATATTTACAATACTATTAAATAATCTAAGCATTTAGAAAATAACCACAGAATAATAAAAAAAATACTCCGCTGTGGATCCTTTCCACGTCCCGACGTGCTCTGTTTTCAACATTAACAAGATGATTTCTCCAAAATCCATTTTTTTGCTTCAAAAAGTCTTTATCGACCAACTTTTTAAAGACGACAACAATTCGAGATAATTCGAGAAATTTACCAATAGGAACTGTCAAAAGTCGATATAATCGTTAAATCTTATCGAGTATGTCGACTTCATATCGAGGCGTCGGTAAATTACATTGATGAAAGAAAAATAAGAGGATATCAGATGTGGTCACATGATCTGAAGCCAAGTTTTCCTCTTAAGGCGTCGACTCCGCCCTCAGCAATGAATTACATCTTCTGATGCAACACTTTGTCATGTTAGGTTTAGTTCACTTATCCTTTATAATACAACAAAAATACCTAAACACCCAAAGTTCACTGTAAAACTGTAAATAAACTTCGAACAAAGCTTGAATGACAGACGAAAGGGTAGATCTCTAAAATGGCGTCATGTCAAAAATATCCTTCAAGGCGGAGCTTGGTGACGTTGAAAAATTATAATAGAAAATTAAAATCTATGACATATAGTGTACACACTTTTTACATTTGTAAATTACGTGTAAGAACGAGACAGATTATATTTTTTAACGCGGTACATATTGGCATAGTATTAAAAAAACACATCAATTTTGGGCTTATGTTTCTTAAATCAATGGTAAATTGCGGTTCGTGCTACCTTTGTCGTTTTATCAATATCTTATGTCAAATTTGAAGTTTAGAGTGGATAACTTAACGTCTCGATAAAATTCGATAAAAAGAACCGTGCTCGCACTGCTGCGCCGAGAGTCGCGGGAACTTACGACACTTCCGCAACCCCCGGCTGGTGCCGGCCCGCCGCAGCGGGCCTCCTCGGGTTAGCGGGGGGAGTGAGGTGTTAGACTCCCCCCGCGCCGTCTAAGAGGGGCGCGCTTGGAACACTTCGCGCCGCCGCCTCGGGTCCTGATGAGTGGGGGGCGACAGACTTCCCCAAGTCCGTCGCCCCTGGACCCATTTAGGGGGGCTGGAAGAGGGCGTTGTCCGCCCTCCGCCGACGCCCGGTGCGTCTGTTGCGGGCCGGGTGAGTGGAGGTGATCTCCCTCACCCTTTCCGCATCCTCCTTCTGCGACATGACCGTGTCGCAGAAGGACACCACCGCGTCCCAGGACTCCTCGCTGTCGACCATGGACTCGACCACGGCCGACAGCGACAGGTTACCGCCTACTCCTGAGATGAGGGCACGGCGCGGCTCCTCCCAAGCGGCACACTCTGCCAGCGTGTGCCACGCCGTGTCCTCCCGGCAATCGCCGCAGTGGTGACACCGGGCGTCTGGCTCCCTGTTTATGCGACACAGGTACTTCCCGAAGCAACCGTGCCCCGAGAGCACCTGCGTCGCCCGAAACGACAGGGAGCCGTGCCTCCTCCCGAGCCAGCGCTCGAGCACCGGCCGGACTGCCCCGACGGTGGCGAGGCCGGCGGTAGGGCGTGAAAGCCTGTCCCGCCACTCCGCCACCAGGGCCTCGTGCAGCTGCGACCGACGCAGCTCCAACTGTCGCTGCATCGGCCGCTCGCCCCGCGTTCTCGCTTCCTCGCGCCACCGATATAGTGACGCGAGTACTAACGCCTCGAGGTCCCAAGGCGGAGATCCGGCCAGTACGCAAGCCGCCTCGTAGGAGATCGTGCGATACCCCCTGATGACTCTGACGGCCAGCGCTCTCTGCGGCTTTCGCAGAACAGCGATGCTGCCAGCCGTCAGGTCAGCCGCCCAGATCGGGGCCCCGTACAGTCGCAGTTCTAACCTAACCTAACCAACTGCTCACCTTTCTGTGTTATGTTTAATACTCTATTGCTTGACATAATGTTTATTGTTTTCGGCAAATTCCAAATCGGAATGCTGTTTTTCGGGCCAAGAACACATCGGATGTTTAATTCTTCGTACTTTTGAAAGTCGGAAAACAAATAAATCGTATTTATGACATTCGGTAAAATATCTTTCGTGTTTTTTAATAATCGGTATTTTATTTTTAAGGAATTATTAAATTCGGATTTTTGAACATCGGAATATCCAAATTCGGAATAAAATATTTCGGAATATTTGGGTGTTCCCGCTTTTAGCATTTGAAAAAAAAGGGGTGCATGAAAAGAGTCTCCACGAGGGACGATACTTCAGTACGTCCGGCGCACCCTGGGCAGTCAGCCTCGCTACCATCCTTGCTGACTGGCTAATCTTTTCACCACGGCATGAGCTATTCTTGTATAGCTCGTGCCGACACGATAGAAAAAGAAGCATTTGAAACCGCATCTGTAAAATCATATATAAACTCAGTGCGTGCTTAGTCGGGCTGATTTTACATCGTCAGATATCTTTTAACCGAGTAATTAAATTGACGTTTAACAGATTTTGTACTTTTTTGAGCATTGTTATCAATCCGAAACATGGTTAAAATGAACCGAGGTATTTGGTAGGTATTTATTACGAATTCAATTCCTGATGATATACTAGAAAATGCAGCAAATAAAAATGTCAGTTTCATTCAAATTGTTTCGAATTTAATGGCTTTCGCGTGGAATAAATACTCGTTTCAATTTCCTTACGATGTTTTCCTATAACTTGACTATCAGATTATATTATAAACAAAAGACACGTCAATGACGTCACGCACGAAATGAAAGGGATATAGCTTTAAGAAGAAAAAGAAAAAAATGCTGTATTGACACAATAGTACAGATTGTATCTATTTTTGAACTTTTAATTTATGACTCTAAGTACAATCAAATACAATTCATTTTACGTTGCTATCCTGACTTTCTGAATAACGTGTTGCTTAGTTACCTTTGAATGTTTAGCTTGTTTACTTACCATAGACCTTTAGTTTGTAAATAAATATTTGACATTGTGACTGCTCAGATATATTTGGAGTTTATGATGCTCAAAACAATTTGAACAGTTGTTGCATAGATGTTTTTGGTGTGTGTAATGTATTTAATTATTTGGACATCTGAGTTGTTCATCTACTTCTGATGCTGACTGTACAAAATTTATACGCAGATGGATTTCCAGCACGCGTCACAAATATAATGAGCGGCCGGTCTTGGGGTTGACTATACTCATAATCGGGTCGTCACATTCGGTTCGGCAATTTCTATTGAACAATAAAACCCACCCGATGAAACTAGCCGACCCGACTATGTGTATAGCAATCTTTACTAAACTAGGACATGTATGCCTAAGTCTGCGGACACAAAATTAGGCCTCTGGCATGGGCAAGAAACTGGTGATAATGGTGGCGAAAATGCAACACTATACTCAAATGAGCGGCGAAATCAAACCAATTTGTTTCTGTCGCTTACGTAGCTCTGCCGCCACGCGCCAATCTTGCCCGATTCGTGCGAGGTACTTTAAAATGCTGCTTTTATTTACGTCGCCATCGCTTAGCTGCCGCTGATTTCGTACCCGCAGACTAATGGTTGCTATACACATAGTCGGGTCGGCAATTTCTATTGAACAGCTTTTTTTTGTTCAATAGAAATCGCCCGCCCGCTACACTATGTACGTATAGCAACCCTAAGCTTTTACTGAACATCACAATTTTTTATCAAATATCTTGAAACAGATGTTACTTATGTGTTAAAATAAATAAATTGGAAAATATATTGCCTTTTTATGTAGTTCACATACATACATACATAAACTCGCCCCTTTTTCCCATGGGGGTTGGCAGAAACTGTAGAACGCCACATACTACGATCCTTACAAACTCTTTTCGCTTCGTCCACGTTCATACATCTTGTCATACACGCACGCCGGTTGTGAGTACTACGAACTCTCCTTTTTGAAGAACTTCACCAATAACATCGATGTATGTCCTTCCACGGCGTCCTCTACTGGCGTTACCACTTATAAATTCCTTTTGTTAATCGCCGTTCACTCATTCTTTCAACATGACCAAACCACCGAAGCATACTCCTTTAAATTTTTGTCACTACATCATCTTTTGAACTGCAACTTTGCCTTATCACATCATAATTATGTATGTAGTTTATTTGTGCATGAAAAGAGCCTCCATGAGGGACGATACTTCAGTACGTCCGGCGCACCCTCGGCAGTCAGCCCCGCTACCAACCTTGCTGACTGGCTAATCTTTTCACCACAGCATGAGCTATTTTCGTATAGCTCGTGCTGACACGAGAGAAGAAGAAGATGTAGTTTATGGATTAGAATATATCCCAATATTATTGTATTTCGTCATAGAGCATTCAAATAACAATGTTCAATAAATCCAGAAGAGAAAATGATAACACCACATAAAATTCAACATACTATATTTAATAAATACGTTTTATCTAATGGCTACACTGTAGGCATCAACCACAGCCTTCTCGATCTCCTTGTGAACCTTGTTGACCTCTGCCTGTGTGAGCGTTCGCTCCAAATGTCTGTAAACTATGCTGTAGCACAGACTGTGTTTCTTTGATTTCGGATGAACAAACTTGTCCTTTAGTTTTACCTGAAAAAGTAATAGAAACTTAAAACTTATTCGATAAAGACGTGCCATGTTTCCGGTTTTTTAAGGTACCGCTATTTGATCCAACTACCATTACAAGTTGTCACAGTATATTGTATCGCCGCCAGAGTAGTATCCTAGGGGCAGGAGGCTTACCATGACCTCTTAAGAAAACGTTCAAATGCCAGCGAATCAATTTCCGTTCAAAAGCAGGCCTGCTTCTGAATCGCTAAAAATCGTACCATGACAGTACTAAAGATGAACGACTATTGAACCAAGTTGAACGGTTATGCTTGCTCATGGTACGAAAAGTCTATATAAAAAAAAAGGTGAACGGATTTAGTAAACGTCAACGTAGCAGGCCTGCTCTAACGATGTCATAGTACAAAAAAGCAGGGCATTTCAACTTCCAGGCAATTTCTGTCCTGCTTTAAGAGGTCATAGTGAGCCCCCAGACCTAGTATCGGGGTGCAGATTAGGTCGCTCAAATATAGTCAGTCAAACTGGGGGTTCTAATCCAAAAGGATGTTAAAGTACCCATAATAATGGATGACTTTTGTTCTACAACGTTCCCCAAAAGTCAATAGTTTAAGAGAAACAGCTGTTCAAAGATTTCATAAAAAATACGCTAAAATCTCCATCCTCAGCTATGATCAGCTGTGTTTACATTTTATGTCTTAACTGGGATGAAGATTCCTTGAAAAAACTAAAATAAGTAAATATAATTTTCCATGGAAATAACAATTATCGAATTTTGAAATTTTAAAAACTTGCTTTACAACATTCATCAGTGATACTTTAAGTGGCCCGCATATTAGTACCTACCCCTTTCTGAATAACCTTGTATAACTGAAAAAAATCGCAGTAGATCTCGCGTTAAAATATGTTAAATTTTGTCTGGAGATCGAAAGTGATAAATATCAGATAAAATCGTTACTACTTTAACTTTTACCAAAATTCTTACATACATGCCTTTTTTTATTTAGCGGTTTTTTTTTGGAATATTCCGGTCTGTCCCCCTGATCTGTTACTTTCGGGGGACAATCAGGAATAAAAAAATCGATCTGTTCCCCTGTCACCAAGACGAACAGACAGATCGAACGAATGATTTCTGGTCTGTCCCCTGCTATTCTTTAAGGGGACAAATAGAAATAAAAAGTTTCGATCTGTCCCCCTGTTACCGACGAGGGGACAGATCAGGGGGATAGACCGGAATATTCCGTTTTTTTTGGGGGGCGCTCTATTTTTATGCTTTTCCTGGGGGCTCATGACCGACACTACGACACTGTATTGTTGTTGCTTTTTGTGATACCCCTCAAAGGTGAATCTTAACACTCTGATATGACCAATAAACATAGGTTAAGCAAGAAGTGAGCTATTGCAAATTTTTAACTCTATTTGGTTTGTAAGGGTCAATTTACATTGCCGCGGAACGGAATGGAAGCGAATTTTTGTAACGAAATTGTACATAGCATAATGAGTTTTATCTTAATTGTGTAAGTACTCTTTCAGAGTGGAGACGAGCGCGGGTGCTAGCGCGGACGCGTGTAAATCAAAATGTATGTAGGCGCCAGTTGCATTCACAGTGCTCCCACGAACTGCGCATCTGCATGAGGCGGGCGAGGGCGCGGGCGCGGGTGGCGCGGGTGTTTCTCCATTAGAACTCAGTCCACCCCAAAGACATCAGCCCGTATCGTTCACAGTGATATAGCGTCTGTTAGGTGACTGCGCGTGTGGTTCTAAACCATTTTGATTCATCCGCCGAAGCGTCATACGATAGCTCGTTGGGCACTACTGTGAACACGCAGACGCCAAGACCCAAGCGCCCGCACCCGCCCCCGCACCCGCTAGTGCAGTCTGATTGACCACTAACACACAAACTAGATACGAGCCAAAAAAGAGGTCGCGCGACTTCCGGGGAATTCTCGAGGATTCTCTAGCTACTGTCGGTGCCGTCTGGGGAATTCGCGGCAAGTGGCGTTAAGGGGGAGTCGCAGTGCGGCGTCAAGCGTCTACGAAACATTGAGAATCCTCGAGCATTCTCGCGAATTCGGCGCCCTCTTGCGTGACCGTGTGATATTGACGCTTCCGTTCCATTCCGTTCCGCGCCAATGTAAATTGAACCTAAGGCACAGAATAAATAGTACAAGTACCTAAGGTGTGCAAAGATAGAATAAAAAGACAAACCTGTTCAACAATATCGCCTCCAATATCTCTGACAAGATCATAGAAGTCATTGTTCATAAATGTGTCTATGGTTAAGTTAGGAGGCAGCCAGAACGACATGTCATTTGTACACTGAGGATACGACGATACAGGCTTATACGTAACCCTTGCGTTCAAGTCAACATTCTCAAACTGTGTTAGAAAACCTGAATCAGTACTCCACATTAATCGAATATCAGGGATTTTATATAGCGCCATTGCAAGTCTCTCCAAGCCAAGACCGAACGCATACGCTATGGTATTTGTCGGTCCTGCATTAACTAGAATCTCGTTCCTAACAATACCGCAGCCTAAGACCTCCATCCAGTCATTTTCGTAGAATATTTCAAGTTCCCATGACGGATGAGTGAAAGGGAAGTAGGCTTCGACCCATCTGTATTTAATATCTTCACCAAATAACACCTTTGTCAGTCCAATAAGGTGATTTTTTAATTGTTGTTCCATTAATTTCGTAGCTTCTAATGTATGGCAGCTTTGTTTCATAGGATCATCTATAGAGTTGGTCGGTTTGCTTGGATCATATTTTGGTTCAAATATTTCTAGTTCTGGCTTTCCAGGGAACAGGTCAACTTTTCGTTGTGATCTTACTGCATCAACCTGTAAATGGAAAAGTTTTTATTTTATATTACCTTTTCACCGTAAGTTGATTATTGACTTTCTCTACAAAACGTTACCATACAAAGAATATCAAATATTTTTAAAAAGCTAAACTTGGATACTATAGATATTTTTGGTTTTTGATGATGTAGTTTACGTTTTTTCGATAGTAGTCTCCTCACGACTACAATTTTCAAAATGACCGAGCTGTCAGGACTCATCTTAGGGTGAAAAGTAGCTGCTATTTTGTATTAGTAGTAAAGGCCTCTACACACAAAAGCCGCCGGCCCGGTTATACGCCGCCGGGCTTGTTTTGCGTCATGTTCGCTCGCTTAGTTGGCGTTAGTTGGCCGCAATAACCCTTTGATGCTTTGGTGTGTAGAGGCCTTATCAACTGTAGGTTTTAAGTAATGGTGTGATTAGGTGTAGCCAATAATAAACACACTACTTGTCTTACTACTAAATGGACAGGACTCAAAAATATGAGGTACCACTGTGCTGCACCGCTTCGCTGCAGTGCAGTTCTGCCTAGTGCAGTCTTACTCTTAGGAATATGAATAATGATAAATATGAGTGTTTATTATGACTTAATCTATATAAATAAAAATGAATCGCTATTTCCCTTGGTCATCGCATCACGCGTGAACGGCTGGACCGATTTCGCTATTTTTTTTTTGTTTTGTTCGTAATTGTCAGGAGAAGCTTCTTATGAAAGAAAATTTTGATATTTAAAAAAAAAACTAATTATATCAGTATATCCATATTGTTAATCTGTTTACCGAATGGATGAAAATGGTTTTAACTTTTTGTTACTATTTTGATTAGGTAGGTAGTAGGTAGGTAGGTCGTAGGTAGGTAGTAGGTAGGTAGTATGTAGGTAGTAGGTAGGTAGTAGATAGGTGGTAGGTAGTAGGTAGGTAGTAAGTAGGAAAAACTGCATTGCAACGCATGCCGGGTGCAGCTAGTATTATTATAATACTAAAATCTGTGTGTTTGGGTTTTTCCATGTGGAAAAACTTGTGTGTGTTCTTAGTAGCAGCCCGGAGTCTGGATTTGTGCTTGATTGATGGTAATAAGCTTTTTTTTTTTTTAATTTATTACTAGGCCTGCGTTTGGCCGCCATCTCGCCTGATGTTAAGCAATGACGCGGTCTACGATGGAGCACGCTTGCCCAGAAGAAACCGATTCACTCGTGACTTGAAGACACCCAAATTGTAGCTCGCCCCCTATTACATGGGTCTTAATCATAACAGCGAAATGCAGGTGTACTAACACCTCCGCCTAACCCTCAGGGGAATACCAGCGTGATGTAATATATAACTAAAAAAACTAATAAGAAAGAATGTGCATAAATATGAGTGATAACTTACTTGATGAAACACAGGAAAATGTGTAGAATCAATTGCATCTCTTCTATAAACATCCCCAATCATAAGGAAATTGTCTAGACCAGATCTTAACAGTTCACTCTGGTGTGCGGTCATGTGAGCCCTCAAGAGAGTCTCTCTATTTATGTAGTAGCAATCAGACTTCGCCCTACTAGGATGGTCTGAGGGAATCAGCAAATCATCAAAGTTTTGCTTCGTTGTTACTATAGGAGATAAGTTGTCGTAAACGCTGAACGTAGGATTGCCTCCATGAGTAAACGAAGAGTAAAAATAATTTACAATTCTTTGCCTCACGATTGACAGTGGGTTATTTTTTTGCAAGTGTAAATTCCGACCCAAATATGATATCATTTTAGGTGTCATATTAGTGTAATCATCTGATATGAACTCCTTGCCTTGTATTTGTACTGAAGCCACAGATTTTGCGGCTGTACTAAATTTATATTTTGAGTAAACCGCTGAAAGAATGCGGTTTGTTTTGATAAATAATTTCGTCATGATTCTTGTTTATCCAAGGAAATAACTTAAATTAGGGTACGTTAAGGATTTCATTCGCAAATTTTTTGATATTATTGCACTACGTAACGTAAGGTTTTAGTTTTTTAAAGAAAAATGTAAAAATATTGTACGAGTTCTCGTTACGTTACCGTGTGACGGTTGTGACATTTGCTCAATGTTGCAAACATGCAAAAGTGAGATTTAGAAAAAGGTGAGTTTTGCCAACTGAAAAACAGGGGCCTTACCATGACGTCTTAAGAAAACGTTCAAATGCCAGCCAGTCAATATCCGTTCAAAAGCAGGCCTGCTTCTGAATCGCTAAAAATCGTACCATGACAGTACAAAAGGTGAACGACTATTCAACCAAGTTGAACGGATAAGCTTGTTTATGGTACGAAAAGTCTATACAAAAAAAAACAGGTGAACGGATTTCGTAAACGTCAACGTAGCAGGCCTGCCGCAGGCCTGCTCTAACGATGTCATAGTACAAAAAAGCAGGGCAGTTCAACTCCCAGGCAACTTCTGCCCTGCTTTAAGAGGTCATGGTAAGCCCCCAGGAGAAATGCGGAGATTTTATATTTATACTATTACTTTCTTTTTGTGTATGAGGCCAGCTGGTTTGATCAAGGAACTTTTTTGAATAAAGTTTCTTGGTAGGTGTGATGGTTGGAAATACGGATGGGATATACTTGCAAAATTCAATACCAGGGCTTCCAAGTAAGAGTGTGTAAAAATACCAGAGTCGAAAACCAGGGTTTAAAATACTTGAAAGTATTTCGCAGTATTACGTCTAGTCGTACCGTGCTGCAATATTGTACTGTTTTTTTTAGATGAAATGAAATCTTTCCTTCCTACTTTCACACTTTTTTTAGGAGCCATGTTCATAGATTTCTATATTATTATTAACAACTAATACCTAACTATTATACCTAAAAAAAATCTTAGTCTTATTTACACTCCATTATTTATAGTTCAAAAATCGTCTATCCTATAATCTCTCGAAATAACTTCATAAATTTATAACTCCTAACTAATAAACACAGAATCCACATAAAAATGTTCAGTTTTAAATGTCAATTACACACTTAATGTTATTAGTAAAAATTGTACACTAAATTCTATAAATTCGCGAAATAACGGTCACGGTCAGTTGGTGACGTAACAAGTTCGCATCACAACAACAACTGACTGACAAAAAAACGAAAACAAAAAATTTATTTGAATGTAAACATAATAATTACTAGGTACTTAAAATATTTTCGAACTCGCTAATATGTCTTATTCGTATAGAAGTAAGGAAGAAAGGCGCGAACTAGTCTAAAAAAGTGGAGACAAAAATGTTTACGCAATTATGTTCCTTATTTTGATAATTAAGCCAGCTTTGTTGCACTCACCACTCACCTTCGGAATACTTCGGGCACAGCCACCGAGCTCCGAACTCGCAAGCGAGCGCGAGCCCTGCGGCCTTGGCTTCCAGAGTTGAAAATACTTGCATAGGAAATCGATCCATGTCACCCTATAAATAACGAGCAAAATCGTATTTGTGAAAAAGAAAATACTTTTAACTTGCAAGTATTTTTTTCGCCAATACGATTATGCTCCTTATTCAGATGAAAATCTGAATCGATTTCCTATGCAAGTATTTCCAACTCGGCGGCAGCGGGGCTAAAAATACTTTAAACTTGGAAGTATTTTTTGCGCAAATACGATTCTGCTCCTTAATTATATGAAAACATGGATCGATTTCCAATGCAAGTATTTCCAGCTCGGCGGCGAGTATTTTTTTCGTAAATACGATTTTGCTCTTTATTTATAAGGTGACATGGATCGATTTCCTATGCAAGTGTTTTCAACTCTTGTGTGTTCCACTTCTGCCGCGCCTGACTAGCAAATACTTTCATACTTGCAAGTATTTCCCGTCCGCAGGGCGCCCTTCTTCGAATCGAAGTGAAGCCCTGGTTTTAAAACGTGGTAGCGTAAATACGTCACATCCCTAGTTGGAAACTTATCAGCTTTTGACAGTGCAGTAGTGCTAAGAGTAGTGCAACAGTGTATTCTACTGTCAATGTTATTTTACATAAATAACCTAAATCTAGTCTTGTTACGTGCTTAGATAAACAATAATCTCATTAATATTGACTTAAATAAGTATTTTGATAGCACTAAATCTCATTTATTAATCATTTTAAACTTAGATATACAATGTTTCGTAAGCGGCTTTTGCATTTCGCTCAGCTGAGCGCTATTGGTCTGACCGGATTTTATGTTGGACAAAACAAGGATAAAATCGGCAATTTTCTTTGGGATGATTCAATAATTGTTGATGGCAGACGTCTTAAGAGCATGCCAGGTCTGCCAGTCTTCGGCACAGTGTCAGCAGCTACTCCCTACACGGAAAGCGGCGGTCCTAAAGATCGGGTAAGATTTGTGAAGGTAAAAGTTCTTGTGTGCTATGTATGTTGAAACCGGCTTCCAGTTTAACCAGATACGATTGTTTATCAATCATTTTACATGGAGCTACTGGCATTTGACGCCTACAACCCAGCGATGGGGGCATAACAAACTTAATTGACTGGTTGCAAGATTTTTGATAGACCTGCTCCAGTCATCTATACTTAAAGCTATAATAAGCCGCTCAAGGTCCTGACATAGCGGTCATTTCGTAAATTGTAGCTGTAAGGAGACTACTATAAAAAAAACGTAAACATCATCATCGAAAACTATAAAATAGCTATTTTTGTTTTTTTTTTAAATATTTGAAATTCCTTGTATGGTAACATTTTGTAGAAAAACCCCAGGACTCACCTTATGTTGGACAGAGTATAGGGGTAACAAAATGAATACCTGCTTTTCTATTTTGTTGCTAGTACCTTTTGCAATGCTTTGTTTAAAAAAAACTTTTAAGTACAGTTTGTAAAATGTATTCTTCAGACTAACACACTCATAGTCTCCCTTCAAAAATGGTAACATGTAATCTTCATTTAAATGTTTATAATTATTCTTACTGATTTTCCAGGTATCACAAATAATGAAATATGGCTTTCCTAGTTTAGACAATATTCGTTCCTACGATGACTTCATACTATCTTACGACCGACGCAACAGAGTTCCAAATTGGGTGTTTGAGCATATCACCCAAGAACACATAGCTAAGAATGACCAGGTAGACCGCAGTAAATGTGACTTCAAACCTGATGAAAGTATACATCCATTCTTTAGGTAAGAAAATCCCCATGTGTTACTTTTTTTTGCTACTGATGATCTATAAGCAACCAACAAGGCAGTGGTCAGATAGGTGAGGACAATAAACTTATACAGTGTGTCTGGTTATGGACTAGCAATATTCTAGGTACTTATATAGCAACTGTTCTAGTACACAAATACACTACACACTAGAGTCCAATCCACTTCCCTGCTATTTGGCAACCATTTTGCTTTTTTATTGAGATATTGTCTACAACTGTATGTCTTTTATGTGAACCCATTGTATCGTAATGTAAACGATAGACAATATTGTTGCCCTCCGAATAAGCCTACTTTTATCTCAGTAGGACCAAAACTTTGAGAGATATGACTTTTTTTATACACATGTACAGAATATCTCAACAAAAAAATGGAAGTGGATTGGACCCTAGTGTATAGTGTATTTGTGTACTAGAATAGTTGTTATATAAGTACCTATATTGCTAGTCCATGACTGGACACATTGTATTTATGTTAATATGGATTTCGAAATTATAAAGCACTTTACTAGACACTTACAGTGAAGTCACACTGCTCCGTTACGTTGCGTTGCGACGTCGCAGCTCTAGATTTGGACCAATTGCGACGTCGCAGCGCTAGATTTGGAGTCTATACCACGAAGCGATTTATATTTGCTTCATGGTCTATACATTGGTCCAAATCTAGCGCTGCGACGTCGCAACGCAACGCAACGGAGCAGTGTGACTTCTCTGTAAGTATCTAGTAAAGTGCTTTATAATTTCGAAATCCATATGCATGGCTTCGTTTTTAGTGTGGTTACGAGTTACGAGGGCGTTGCGTCGTCGCACTGCTATGATTTCGACGCACTGAGGGCTACACGGGCAATGCCGTGTCTTTACTACGACGTCGCAGCCTTTTGGTGTTGGGTGTGTCAGTCTTTGAACGACAATGGAGAAAAATAAACGTGTGCTGCGCTGCGATACCGCTCCGGCGTCGCACCCTATCATCCTTCCCCGCT
This sequence comes from Amphipyra tragopoginis, assembly GCA_905220435.1. Taxonomy (NCBI): domain Eukaryota; kingdom Metazoa; phylum Arthropoda; class Insecta; order Lepidoptera; family Noctuidae; genus Amphipyra; species Amphipyra tragopoginis. Next base: position 14,448,843 of record HG992011.1, read on the forward strand.
TCCTCTCTCTGGTCCCCTTGTCCGATGTGCGCGCCTTGCGTCGCCGTACGACGTCGCAACGCTCCGTGTGGCATGTCACTGTGATTCAGACTGAAGCCACACTGCTCCGTTGCGTTGCGATTGCGACGTCACAGCGCTAGATTTGGACCAATCGAGTGAAGCCACACTCCTCCGTTGCGTTGCGTGGAATCTATGGATTGGTCCAAATCTAGCGTTGCGACGTCGCCACGCAGCGCAACGGAGCAGTGTGGCTTCGTTCTTATATGTAGGACGACGCAGCGTTACCGCTCAGGCGTCGCAACGCACCGGCAACGAATTGTGTAGGGTTGGGTTTGGGTATACAATTTTGGATGTTATTTGATCATAACCCGTTTTACGCGAATTTCGCTTAACGCGATTTTGTTCGGAACGCATCCCTCGCGTAAAACGGGGTATTACTGCATGGAAATTAAAAGTATAGAATTCCGGATCACATCTATTCTTGTATAGATCGGTTCACGAAAGATGAACACAAACGGCGGCCGTCTGCGCATGTATACCTACTCATGAAGAAAAGACTTAAGACAAAATAATATTTTATATATTATAATACATACAGTCTGAAGTTAGCTGATTAGCTGCGCAGTAGACAATTTCGTTACTAAAAGATTCATTGCGCAGCCAAACAACTAACTTCAGACTCGCCAAGATACGTCGGCCGTATTGTACATGTCGCTCCGGTCTTGACGCATTCCACCCGCGCCTCACCCCGCACCTCCAACAGGACCTGAAAAATGTCTTCTAAAAAGTGGTCATCTTTCGAGAACCGTATTATACAACGCCGATCGGCAAGATTATAATTGCATTAATTTTCAGATCTCAGAATAGTGACTACAAAGGCTCAGGGTTTGACCGTGGCCACATGGCTGCAGCTGGCAACCATCGTCTCAGTCAGAAACATGTGGATCAGACATTTTTCCTCACCAATATGGCCCCTCAGGTAAGTCTAATGCTCTTAACTCAGATACAGCATGACTTATCTAGAAGCGTGTTTAATTGTAAGCATGTGGATGAGAAAACTGTATCTTATTGATTCTAGTTAGAGTCTATTTTGCCCTAAGACTTTCCCACTTCATTATAATGTTTTGTTGTTTTCATATACGAATAATATTATAGCCTTCGCAAGTTCTAAAGCTGTAAGTTCTTATTTTATTCTTCCGAAAATTAGGCTTGCTGGTAGAAACTAGCCATCGAACAGGGCTCTTCCATAGATTTAGAGTAGGCTCTAAATCTATGGGCTCTTCCATGACTGTTTTAGTAGGTACTTAATAATAATTCGTACATGAGATGAGAACTAGTCAAGTCAGACTTAGGCTTCAATATATTATCCTAAGTTATAAGAAGAAATGATATTTTAAGTTGTTATAAAATATTTTATGTTGTTATAAATAAACAGGACTGACCATTGAACTTGGCGCCTATTTAGATCTCACTTCTTTTGTCGTTGAAGTCAACAACCAAGGCATATAAATATCATAATATTGAACTTGGCTCTCATTTCACATTTTGTTTTTGATGGGATCTTTATTTTCTTAGAAGTGATTTTTTTGCTGATTTGTAATGATTTTGTCGTATCAGATTTTTTTTGTAGGCATAGTTTCATAACCACTAATTTAAACTTGCCGTCTATTTGAGCCTTTTCGAATGATAAGCTTTAAGTCTCATCTTTATGCTCCGAGATTTTCTTGAAGACTCGAGAGTTCATTTTAAGACTCGAGTCTTTTTGTAAGAATCGAGTCGCTTTTAAATGAGTCGGGCACGGCTTGACTCTAAGACTCCGAGCCTTTTTAAGCACACTGAGCCTTGTATAATTGAGTCCAGTCTTTAATGTTACGACTCAAAGACTCGAGTCTTTTGCAACACTATGTATTGCACCATGTGTAGTAAGCCGTAAGGGTAAGGTGTATAAAGATCAATAACAACATAATATGTCGTTGTTGTTCGCAGGTAGGAGAGGGCTTTAATCGACATGCGTGGAATACACTAGAGAGGCATGTACGCAAACTTACAAAGGTTTATAACAATGTGTACTGTTGTACTGGACCTCTTTACTTGCCCAGGTGAGTTAGCTATGGATATTTTAAGGACTGACAAATTAATGCGATGCGACGACGCAACGCAAGAATTGGCGATGCACGGTGAAATGAAGGATTGCTTTAGTTTGGCTTTGGAATTTTATGTTCCGATGTGGCATATCGCTTTGATGTATGTCGTATAAAACGACTGCTTCTTTATCTTCAAAACGTTTGTTATCGGTAGAGGGTAGCACTGGGCAATGTTGACAAAAGAAGGTAGTCGTCGATATGGATCAACGCACCCGAGGTTATAAAGGCGGTGTCATTCGACGAAGCGAGAGCATTCCGTGTTGATCAGCTGAAGAAGTCTGACCTTTTATATCTGATTAGCTTGTCCTTATTTTATGATCTTGTAATAATTGTGTAAAGTCATATACAGCGTGGAAGGGACATCGTAACACAAACTTCGTGAAAAGGTTCCTCATAAAGCCTTAAATTAATTTACGTAAGTCATTAATATCACAAATGATAGGTTACAGATGTTGTCATTTTTAAGCGCGCAATGTACTGCGAATGCAAACAACGAGTCACAATCACAACCGCAAGCCATTACTCCGCTAACGCGGTACCGGTGCGCGGCGCGGCGCGGCGGCCGTACAGTAAGTACAGTGCCTACACGCATACGCACGCACACATCACAAGTCTGAGTTCGGCACGGAGTCGCGTTGCCGCACAACGCTTTTGTAAACGTGAAAAGTAGCATACCTACGTTTACACTACTGATAAAGAAATCACCTAACAAACACATTGATAAACCGAACTTGAAATTTAGTTCAATTGACTGATTGCTTACAACAAAAAACAAAACATTGCTCGTTCGCTCATAAAAAAACATAAGTAGGTACCTACCTAATGATTCCGATGAGGTACCTAACCTACCTACCTACATGGCAATTAGTTGCAAACAAATTAACACTCACCTTAATCTCTCTTAAGTATTAGGAGTGAGGGACTCCTAATAAGATAGGGTTCAAAGTGGCCGCCACCAACTTGCTCACAAATCCTAGCGCGGCGCAGAGTTTCAGCGTGGATACGGGGCAATAAGGTGGGGTCTCGGACATACTCCGCACGGAGCGTCGCAAGCGATCTTGCATTTCTGCTGCCGTATTGCACTCCGTAACAAAGTCCCTATCTTGACCCCACAGACAAAAATCTAGTGGGGTCAAGTCTGGTGATCGCGCTGGCCAGGGTTGTGGATCGAACCTCCCAATCTACTGGTCACCAAAAGTCGCTGTAAGGTGTAAGGCTGTCGCACTGGAAGAGTCACGTGTGGGGGAGCGCCATCGTGTTGGTACCACGCATCCCGGAAGTGGGCCACCGGCATCTCTCTAGTTACGGGCACTAAACGTATGGTTACGACTGTTACGTGTCCGAGGCATTTTCGTTCAAAACACACACAGTACAACACAGACAAAAAAACAACTCTACTGATATTAACTAATACGCTCAAATCCAAAATCACGAAAAACAACACAACCGTTTACAATGAACGCAAATCGGAAACTGAACTGATCAAAAATCGGCGAAATTCAAAATTTTACTTCCTTTACAATTTCGCCGACAAGCCGTCATAGACTCGTAAGGCACCTAGATCATGCACAGACCAATAAAATGATAGACTGTGCCAACGCATTAAGTTGTACTGACAAAATAAATTGCGAAAATGGATAGGGTTAAAATTTACTAAAGATCAGATTACATCGGTTAAACAAAGGTGTTAATGCAAAAACAAATGTTTATAACAAAAATTGCCTAAAAAAAAGGTTAATTACTAAAAAAACTTATTTTTTTACATTCAATTTATTAAAATTGATAACAGTATTGGACATACTATCAGAGATCATTAATAATCCCAGATAAAAAGTCTAAATAAAAGTAGTCAATCTGATATTAATTTACGTAATAACGCATCTGTTAGATTCATAGGCACTGGCCGCTATAGCTTTGTCGATACCGCGCGTCGGCGCAGCGGCATGTCGGCTTCTTTGAGTGAGCGCGCGCTCAGTGGCTCAGTGACTAGTGCCTACACTGCCTACTTTGTTGCACTCACTTACTTTGTTGCGATAACCTCGGTTCGTGAACTTTACCAAAACAGCTGATCGGGAGCACTTTTTAAGTTTGATTTTCATTGCTGTTTTACGTGAAAATTGTGAAATAATTGTTTTTTTCTTTTTTATCGCATTGGGATGGAAAACAATAATGATTTTATACACTATAAATTAAAAAAAACTGCAAAAAAAATCGTAAAAATTAAGAAAAAAGCGACGAAAAATTCCAACGCTGGGGGGTTCAGAATCATGTACTGGATCCATGGTACACGTATACGTTACGATGTCCCTTCCACCCGGTATACATACATATATTGTGATCTACACTCACCGGCATAATTAGCGGAACGCAACAAAAAATCGTGATTTTTCCATAATTTTGTATTGTACATCAATGTTTTTGTTTAAATATTTTAAAACTAGGGTTAAATGCATTAAAAGGACAAATAATCATTTAATTGAATTTGGCAATTTAATTCTTTAATTTGCTAAAGTGTCAATTTTGCAACTTTCGGCGCATATTTTTTGGAATAATTAATTTGCTATTTATTTTACTTTTTTGTTTATTTTATCGCCGTTTCTATACTGCTAGGGTCCTTAACAGTATTATGACATGTTTTTCCATCCAAGTTTTTAATCTATTATCTTTTCTTAAGGCAAATTGTCTCCACACTCCCATGAAACACTTTTTAATCCTCTCATGTTTCTGGGTGGCTGGATTTTTTTCTCTAACCCTATTTCCCGTCAAGGCCAAGTCATATTCTATTGGACTCATGTCCGGAGTCCACGTTGACCCACACTGGTGGGTTATTACAACATCTTACAGTGGTGGACATATAATTAGAAACACCAAGTGTGACTTTGATTTTTAGTACAATTTTTCTTGATAATTAATGTTTAACGTATCATAGAGGGCTTATACCTATTTATCTATAATGTATCCACATCATGAAGTATTACTAAGTATGTCAGTTTTGGAAATATCATACAACCGTTTATGTAAAAACTGGTATACATTATAAAATAAAATGAAGCAGCGCAACATACTAAGGTGGACAACTAATTAGAAACAGAAAATAAACATTAGCATAATTTTTTTTTTTTTTTTTTTTTTATTTATTACTAGGCCTGCGTTTGGCCGCCATCTCGCCTGATGTTAAGCGATGATGCGGTCTACGATGGAGCACGCTTGCCCAGAAGAAACCGATTCACTCGTGACTTGAAGACACCCAAATTGTAGCTGTCGGGGAACACCCACTCGGGCAGCGCATTCCACTGTTTGGCGGTTTTCACAATGAAAGTGGAATCAAAGCGCTTCGTTCGGGTTTTTGGAAATATGAACAAAGGTAACGAAACAACAAATAATGAAGTTAAATGGTACAAACGTTTTATAATAAACAATTAATGTTTGGTTGGGAACCCTCTGCTGTCGATTACAGCTCTACAACGACGTGGCATTGATTCTATCAATGTTTCATACATTTCCAGGGAATTTTTCTCCAAGCTTCTACAAATGCGTCTTAAAGTTGTTGTAGTATGATACTACTAGTAGTACGATATTCGTGATATGTTTATTAGACAATGTTTTCTTTACAATGTACCACAAACTTAGATTTAATTCAAATCTGGACTATTTGCAGACCACTCTAACACCGACACTACAATAATCCAAACCAAAGAAACAACGTTAAAGCATTTCTAAGAGACTAATTAGTGTCGGTGTTAGAGTGGTCTGCAAATAGTCCAGATTTGAATCAAATCTAAGTTTGTGGTACATTGTAAAGAAAACATTGTCTAATAAACATATCACGAACTAGCTTTTGCTCGCGGCTTCGCTCCCGTTAATTTACGGATCCCTAATTTTTTGATCCCAAAATATAGCCTATAGCACTCAGGGATAACGTAGCTTCCTATTGGTGAAAGAATTTTTGAAATCGGATGAGTAATTTCGGAGATTACCTCCTACATACAAACAAACAAACAAACAAACAAACAAATTCTACCTCTTTATAATATTAGTATAGATATCGTACTACTAGTAGTATCATACTAAAACAACTTTAAGAAGCATTTGTAGAAGCTTGGAGAAAAATTCCCTGGAAATGTAAGAAACATTGATAGAATCAATGCCACATCGTTGTAGAGCTGTAATCGACAGCAGAGGGTTCCCAACCAAACATTAATTGTTTATTATAAAACGTTTGTACCATTTAACTTCATTATTTGTTGTTTCGTTACCTTTGTTCATATTTATGCTAATGTTTATTTTCTGTTTCTAATTAGTTGTCCACCTTAGTATGTTGTGCGGCTTCATTTTATTTTATAATGTATACCAGTTTTTACATAAACGGTTGTATGATATTTCCAAAACTGACATAGTAATACTTCATGATGTGGATACATTATAGATAAATAGGTATAAGCCCTCTATGATACGTAAAACATTAATTATCAAGATAAATTGTACTAAAAATCAAAGTCACACTTGGTGTTTCTAATTATATGTCCACCACTGTATATGAAATTGCGGAACACGAATACACAGTTCGGCCACATATAATCGTGCATATTTTTTTTTCTTGTCTATTAATTCGTCAAATGGCATCGCATGACGTTCTGGGATGTCTATCCTGCAAAAATAAGCAGCCAGTAAGCCTCCTTCAATAATGCCTAACTCCGTGTGCGCTTCAAAATAAATGAAACTCCAAACCATTACTGGAGCGTCCAGTATAAGGCACATTCCTGTAAAATTTGACTGTTCAAAGCGATTTCTTTGACGTATCCATATTCTATGCCTCCCATCTAAAAAATGTATATAAAAAAAATAGGTTACCCCTGACAAAAAATCTCTTTCTAACTCCTTAGTCCGATCTCGGTGTTATTGATCAAAACTTAATTTCACTACGCGTTGACCTACAGGACGTTTTCAACATTCAGCAGTCGCGTTAGTCATCAGATTACCTTCAATGAGACGTCGTCTTACTTTCCGCATACTCACAAGCAAAGTACGGACCACCTTCAGGATGCTACAGGACCGAATAGCAGCATTGCGCCAATTTTTCAGAGCCTTAACCGGTTCGAACTGTCATAAATCAAACATCAGCGGCGCTTTTTCTTTGATTTCTGCATTGTCCTCATCTTCTAACGAAACATCCTGTCTGTTTGTACCAATGGGCATTGCGAGGAATGACTAATATCGATACACCCAGTGCTTAACTTACTGCACGGTAGGTTTGACTTTCATCGATCACTGTATCATCCCTCGTAGCTTTTGTCACAGGTAAATTACTTCTTTCAGCCTCTACGCAATGTTTATTCCCCAAATGCAATGAATACACTAAGGCCAAACCACCAGTACTTAAAGAAAGTTCCGATCAAAAACATAATAGGGCAAAATCTTTATAAAATCAAAACTGGGCCTAATTTACCTCTAATCGCTTAGGAAAACCAAATTTTTCTTCAAAATGCAAGTCCTAATTGAAGGTTCTTTTGAATAAAAAAATCATCACAGCAATAATAAAAAAATAATAAAAAATGTAAAAAATGAAAACGTTCCGCTAATTATGCCGGTGAGTGTAGTTTATGTTACTATACTAACCCAAATACAAGTACTCTCAGTGGTGGAGAGTCTATGTTGGTTTTATTTACTGTGTTTACCTTGCTCGCAATCCTGACATACCGATATTAGCTATAACTGTAATGATAGAATCACCCCTGAACGATTATGTTGTTGTGTCTTTTACAAGTTGTCCAATATTGTCAGATACTGACAAGCATACATTTATTTTAAGAACGCAGGTTGCTTTAATAAATTAATCCAGTAACCCCTGCTCACACGTTGTTGCCCCCTTCGCCTATTATACTGGCGGCTTTTCAGGGGGCCCAGCTAGTGAGCTGGCGAGTCACCGTCTGCCAAAACTTTTCAATTTTAAACTTGAAAGGCAGACGCCGTTTTCGTCCGGCAATAGAAGTTATCCAGTCCACTTAACACCCCTTCCCATAGACCAGATATTTTTCACCATATTTTACAATAGTCTTGCACCCACCTGGGACGGTTCATGACTGTACTCCAATAGTGCAGCCGTGGATAGTCGCCTGTTGGTGCCCCATCCCATTTTAGATTAAAGTTCTTAAAGAGGCCTCTACGCGTTGGACCTGTGTCCCCCGTATGCCTTCCAAAGGACCGGACATCTTCCGCACAGAAGATGAGCCGTGATTCTTAAGAGATACAAAATTAATGCAGTAATCCTATTAATATTCCAGACGGGAATCTGACGGGAAATTTTACGTCCGCTACCAAGTGATCGGCGCCAACACCGTGGCCGTCCCCACTCACTTCTACAAGGTGGTGGTAGGGGAAGCCAAGGACGGGGCGCTGGACATGGAGGCCTATGTGATGCCTAACCAGAAAATATCTGATGACACGCCTACATCAGCCTTCATGGTGAGTTATGTAAAAAAATAAGTTGTGTAGTCCCATAGCAGTAGATAGGGTTTTTTTTCTTTTGGACGGCTTGTTGACGGTCCTTGTGCACCATTTCTACTTAACTGGGTAGTTATTGGCGAGATCTGAAAAGTTTCTAGCCAATGGAGAAGAAGTAAAATACTTAATCTAAGCCAGAGGTTTACAAAGTGGTCCAGTCCAGGTGGATCTCCAGAGGACCACGGGAGACTCGACGGGGGTCTACGTTGGCGTGACAAAAAGATCTAATCTTCATATTTTATATGGCAATATGGTAGAAATGTAGCTGCAGGGGGTCCACCGGAACCAGCTAAATTTTGAAAGTGGTCTATGAAAAAAAAAGTCTGGGAACCTCTGATCTAAGCTCACTATTTATACTACACTAACGTCATGACTGCTAGCAAGAACAGCACTAATATAAGGGCGACTTCTAGTGCGGCGTTGCTGGCGGTGGATTAGAAGGGAGACAGCTTGATGTGGGCTGAATATCGGAGTGGTGAGATAGATCTAACATCTAACAATTTTCTGTTTTTATTTATTAGGGGTTTTCGGTGTCGAATCTCTCCCCGAAATCTAAATTGACTAGGTGCTAAAGTCCGAAATCAAAACTGGTTACGCCGATTAATTTTTTGCTGTAATTCTCAAGGGCCGTCAGGGCCGTCTTTACGTTATCTGGAGCCGGGATGCGAACCCACCACAGGCGGGCTCCCAAGCCATTTCAGCATTTTAACCCCCACCCGGTTAGCGCTGTTTTAGCTGACTGCTGAGTAAAATAATTTCTCGGGCCTCTGCGCCTTCATAGCCTCAGCATCTGCCTTCAGAGGCCGGCGCGGCGGCCAAGGCGCCCCTTAGGCGTCATCCTAATATAACGCGTATACGCGGTCATCGCAACGAACGTCGATGTCGAATAGGTGTCCTAATTGACTTTCCCGCGATGATCACGTCGAGTCCACGGAGAGCAGGGCAGGGCAGGACACCCGCGCGTCTTGCCGGCCGGCCGCCGTTTTAGGAATGTGTTTTGAACTTGAAGATGACGCAGCGCACGCTACGTTCTTTGCTGCCGTTCGCATCGTTTATTCGCGCGATGGTCGCGCATTCGCGTTCTACTAGGACGACGCCTTATGCATCGGCTCCCGGGTGCCCTGCATCACTTGCACCGTGCCGGGTAGAGACGGCCCTGTGTCGCCTCATACTTATTGATGCGGAATCGGCTTAGGCCGGTCGAACAAAGATTTATGGTTACGGGCATAAGGGTGTAACCGACGTCGTTCGCCTCAGCCCGAGACTATCAAGGGAATAGTCAATTCCTCAATGGTTTAGTGAATGCAAGCTTGACTGTCGAGCGTGAGGTATTGATTCGATTCCCAGGTCGGCAAAGTGATATAAGGTTTTTCTGTGAATAAATTCTCAGTTTATCCTGTAATTTGCCTGTAAATAGCGATAAGCTGATCTCATAAAACTTAGTTGCTTTACACGCGTCAAACTGTGGGTAATCCGTGCAGTCAACATCATGTAGGTATGTTAACATTTTAGAATTTTATTGTCACGACACGACTTCGGCTTCGATCGTGACTCACGACCCGAACTGTCTCATGTTATGTATTCTACTCTATCGTAATTCGTTGCATAAAGATAAAATCATTAGCAAAATTTCCATCAAAGACCGTTTTGAAACTATGTAAAATGATAATTTAATTTTGATGTTGACTTTAATCCTACGGGGATTGCCGTCGTATTGCCCGGTCATTGCCCGGAAAATGGTAGGCTCGTCACCAAATGGGACTTAAAACTAGAGGTGGGTCGTACTAGGCAAAACTCGTACTAAATCTTCGAAGTACGCCCAAACACTGAATCCATTTAAAAATACTCCGTTTTTAGGGATCTGTACCCAAAGGGTAAAATGAGACATTATCATCATCATCTGCCTAGCCTTTTCCCAACTATGTTGGGGTCGGAAATGAGACATTATAAAGAACATTAAAAAAAAATTAAGACTCCGCTGTCCGTCCGTCTGTCGCCAGGCTGTATCTCATGAACCGTGATAGTTAGACAGTTGAAATTTTCACAGATGATGTAAGTATTTCTGTTGCCGTTATAGCAACAAATACTAAAAAACAGAATAGATAATGGTACGGAAACCTTGGCGCGCGAGTCCGACTCGCACTTGGCCGGTTTTTATTTTATTACCATATTACGGTCAGTAGTTTCTATGCAAACTGTTATAAAAAGAAAAGCGAAAATAAGCAGGTATTGAAAACTCCCCTGCATACTTTCACAGATTTTGGCTTGTACGTCGTACATGCCAAAGTCTGTGAAAGTACATCGTCAATACTCGGACTTCTAGATATTCGATACTCGTTCGGATACCGATATGGGACTCAGTATTTAGGAGTAAATGCTAGAGACACTATTTCAAAACCTGTTCCCGATACGTCTCACCTCTACTTAAATACAGAGGCGAAATGAAGGTGTATGACTCCTGTAATGCGAGTACACCTGTTTACCCCTTCGGGGTTTACGAGCGTGAATATATGTATCTAATTATTGTTACAGGTACCACCAGAAACAATAGAAAAGGCAGCGGGTCTCCTATTCTTCGATAAGATACACAGAAGTAAACTTAGCAGAATAAATGGTAAAAAAGTGTAGGTAAATGACGTAAGCGAGATCTAAATATAGTCAAATTTTATGAATTTTAATGTAATGTTAGAGTCAGATTATGTTTATTGTGATGAAGTTGTAAATAGTTGTTATTTGTAAATAAAATGTTTTATTATGTTATTTTTTTTCTTTATGTCTGACCTCTGTGGGGGGTAACGGTAGATAGTTAGATATTGACGGAGTTGGTCAATGATGATTAACTCCATTCGCAAAAGGGCAATTTCTTGTATAATTACAATTACGAAAATAAATACCTAATTCGGTGTTGAAGTTGAATTACGAAAATAAATAATTCGGTGTTGAAGTTCTCTCTCTATACTTAACGAACAAACCACGATCAACGATCAATAGCATCCAAAATAACATCGCAGTATGGTTCTTTGTACCAGGGACACATAATCACGTGAATGTGTTTGACACCTTAATCTAAACCCTCATTGTGTTATGATTGCCTGGTACCTACGTACGACTAACATTAGCTTTCTGTCGGTATTTTGAAATATTTAGTTTGTTTGTGTCCCCTTCCGATGTTGAATTGAACCAGTGTTTTTATGATTGCCTAGTAGTAGACAAAAACATTTTTGAGCAGTGACAGTGGAAGGTTTCTGTACCAGGAACGCATAAATTTCAATGAGTTTTTAATAATTTTATAGTAGGGTAGAACGAGATTTTTATATTTTGCGTCACCTGTCATAACCCAATGTACCAGGATCACAGTGTCAAGTTGTTTACGATTCAAACAGCTATCCATTGCAAACACCATGTCACAATGATTGCCTAGTATAAAAACACTGACTCTGCAAGTCTGCACTTCATATTTATGAATTATTAGCTGACCCGGCGAACGTCATAACGAAAAAGTTACATAAGGTGACGATTCAAAAAAAAAACATTTTTTTTTCTTTTCTAATTAAAACGAACACACAAAAAAAAAACGATCCAATTTGGTGCAGTCGTTCAGAAGTTATGTGCGTATACATTTCGGCGATTCATTTTTATGTAGATAGTGTTAGCTGAATTTATGTACCAAAGTATAGAATGGAGACTTGCAGAGAAGTTTCATCAAATGGGCCCCTGGGCTTGGTCTGAAATCGCCATAATGATGCAGTGGGGAAGCGTGGTGATCAGTGATCGGATAATCGGGCGCTAATATACCTAAACTTCACTTTTATTCCCACGAAAGAATAATACGGACATGCCTTTCAGAATCCCGGATCCCGGAATCGTTTGAAATTCCTGAGATTGCCAAAAATGTTACATGCATACAAAATATAGTTAGAACTAGTAGAGAAAATGAAAAAAATAAAAATTAGTCTTCTGTTCGTTTAAAATATAGGTATGTAAATGACACAACAATATAATCGTTCAGGGGTGATTCTATCATTACAGTTTTAGCTAATATCGGTATGTCAGGATTGCGAGCAAGGTAAACACAGTAAATAAAACCAACATAGACTCTCCACCACTGAGAGTACTTGTATTTGGGTTAATATTAGTAACATTAACTAGATCACAGTATATTACTTTACACAATTATTACAAGATCATAAAATAAGGACAAGCTAATCAGATATAAAAGGTCAGACTTCTTCAGCTGTTCAACACGGAATGCCCTCGCTTCGTCGAATGATCACCGCCTTTATAACCTCGGGTGGGCCGATCCATATCGACGACTACCCTCTCTTGTCAACATTGCCCAGTGCTACCCGCTACCGATAACACGGCCCTCCTGCAAAACACACGTCCTCGTGTGTTGGTGGTTGGTGGTTGACGGACCATCAACCCCATCGTCAAGATTGTGCATCAAGGCCTAACTTCAGTGACACCTTCGGACCTTAAACAGAAACAAATAATACAGTACACATCTCGGCCACACCTGATCACTCATCTTTGACCTCGTCATGTTACTCATGTCTTTGACCAAAGTAAAATGAAAAGCATCCAAAAACGTTTGAATCGATTAGAGCTTGTTATCCCATCGACGGCCAACAAGCTCATCACCCATGACTTAAACTAGTTGATAATCATTCAGTATCAACCCAGTTCTATATTCGTTCCTAACTTCTCGTATCAAACTTACTTACTTACAAACATCCACACATTAGATTTCAACATTTTCACAATAAAATACTATCTCAGATGCCTATTAGACAGTTCTACTTTGGTTAAACATCAAATTTTAGTTATTCAATAAATCATAATAGGTACATAAACACACAATCTCATTATACACAAATTCATAAAATCATTTAAATACATTTACAATATTTTTCAGGGCTAAATATCTCATTATAGTTTTTCACAAATTCATAATAGGTACATAAACACTTAAAATATTTCTTGGTTAAATATTTCAACGATTCACAAAGCCATAATACATAAACACTTAAAATATTTCATTCGTAAAAATCTCATACCTAATTATTCACAAAATCACAACATAATATTATCTCAATAATTTACAAACTCATAGTACATTTAACACTTAAAATATTCCATGATTAAATATCTCAATTATTCACAATTCATTGTACCAGCATATAAACACTTCAAACTCATAGTACGTTAAACACTTAAAATATTTCAAGATTAAATATCTCATTATTCACAAACTCATAGTACATAACAACGATTAAAATAATTCACGATTCATTATCTCATTATTATTCACAAAATCCTACATTCTTAAATATCTCAATTCTTCACAAAATCAGAAAACAAACATCCTAAATGTTTCATGGTTAAATATCTTATAATCATTATTCACAGTATCATAGTACATAATTATAAACACTTAAAATATTATCTCAATTATTCCAAAATCATAATAGGTACTTAAGTATCATTTTTCATGATCAAATAGGTATCTCAATTATTCACAAACTCATTTTACAAAACTGACATGATGTTTTAAACATAACATTTCTATATTGCGCTAATAATCCAACCTTTTTACAACAATACAATACATATTAAACACATCTTTAACGAAAATAAGTCAAATTATTTTTTATTTAAAATAAATTTGACAAATTAATCTTTAACGGAAGTCATCATAGTAATTATCATCAATAATAAATACAATTTCCTGTTTTCGTCTACAAAAAATACATTTTAAACCATAAGTAATAATAACAAACTACTTTTTAATTTCAATAAACTATTTTGTACCATTCTACAACAAGAATTATTACAAAACCAATCAAAACAAATATCAATATTTTCAAAACTTTTTCAAAACATTAATTCAAAACAGAATCTCATTTTCACTACATTTTCATTTATCAACTAATAGCATCACCCGCCTTGGATTTAGCCAACTCATTTGGCATCACCCGCCTGGGATCCTGCTTTATCAAAATGGCATCACCCGCCTTGGATTTAGCCATATCATGGCATCACCCGCCTTGGTTCCAGCCCTATAACAATTGCTTCGCCACGTTAGAGTTTCAGCTTTCCCCAGGCGAAGCCTTTGGCCAACCCCGGTTGGCCAAACCGGGCGGTGCCAAAGATCAACCCTGGTTGCATCTCACCGCAAACTCTAATACGACTTGCAATGTATTTTCCTACACGAATAAATACAGATGCCGTATTTATTTTCCACGAATAAATACAGATACCATCATATTTATTTTATACGAATAAACACAGATATCATCTTATTTATTTTACACGAATAAATACAGATAACATCTCTTTTATTTTACATGAATAAGCAAAGATATCATTTAACCGTATAGTCCGTAGCGGGCCCCGAAAGGGGACGAACACAAGAACTACCGTAAACTCGTTTTCGACCCCGATCGGGGCCCAGAATTAGGTCATACGACATCCTAATTAATAATGTAAACATTTAATTATCTACTTATCGGATCTTGTTATTGAATGAAATTTATAAGAACTAAATAAAAAGCTCAAGTTTGAGTACCATTGAATCAATCCTATTTAGCGCACGAGTTTTAATATTTACCTTTATAAAACTGAATGTATAAATGCGATAACCGCCATTTGATGACAGTCGTGGTGGACGCTAAAAATCATAAAAAGAATGGATTCTGAACTACCAATCATCACAAAATGAGTAAATCATTTATTAATTCGAGGAAATCATCCATAGTTTTGGTAAATTTAGTAGTGATAACAAAGTTTTTGATATCCAAAGTAAAAGCTTCCCGCCAGTTGAACTTTTGTTGTTGTACATTTATCACTAATATCACACATTACTTATTAGGCGTGGTTAAAAACATTCCATCACCTATTGACAAATGCGATATACTACTAGAAAAAGCCCATGTTTTAACGTAAAACGTAAACGTACGTAAAATATCACGAAATCTTTGTTATCACTACTCAATTTGGGATTCGGAATCAGCCGCCATATTACTTTTTTATGGTTAATGATGTGAGAAAGTGATTATGTGAATCAATTATTTCGTTGTGATTTTGTTCGAATCGATTTAATAAAAAATAAGTAACACCAAAAATCGATTTTTTTATTATAATAAGTATTTTACATGTTTGATGTAATTTAACATTCTATCTGTGTTAAAATTATAATCAAGCAATCAAAGATACTTTTTTTAAATATCGTAATAAGTCAGTAAGTACATTTTAATAAAATAAATTGATTTAGATTCATCATAAATCATAATCCTCTGTGGCTACATCAATAAATATTCGTACCGAAACTTCACCGTGGAATCCAATGCATCCGTAGACTGATATTCTTTATTCAAAATTCAAAAAATAAATTCTAATTTGACGCAATATCGGCAGTAAAATAATAATTATCTACGAAACGATCCTTGTAATAAGGTTTAAAATTGTTAAACGGGATCTTAATAGTGCGAAATCCAGGTACCTCGCCTACGCCTTCATGTACTAATTTTAAATTGCATAGGTATGTACCTACATAGAATATTAATTTTATTATGTCCAGGATGGTTAACGACTGTGAATAAGCGAAAAAAAAACAGAAGAGAGGTGAAGAGGTCATACATTATAGACTTTATTTTTTGAAGGCGTAGATGGTATAGGGTGCCCAGTATATATGACATAGGCGTAGTGAGTATTTGATTTCGGGGAAGATTTAATGGCGGAAAGCTTTGGCATTCTCGATGCGAGACATTGATGAGGCCTTGGGCCACCTTAAGTCGGATGCTGACCGAAAGCATTTACTTATAATGTAGTAGTTAGAATTCGAATAAGTTAGAACTTAAAACGAGCAATGAACATGCTGTTATGTCAAAATGGCGAATAATTGTAACATTACACGAACTCGTAAATGTTTCACCTCAGACTAGGCACCTCTGGGTTTTGAAGTAGTATTTTATTTCGAGATCGATTTTGAACGCAAATTTATGAAATTTTGGTCGTTTTATTTGGACAGGGGTGCATGCAAAGGTAATAGTAGTCATTTTCTGCAACAGGAGCCATGAAAACCATGGAAATATCACCCATGATGAATAAGTAGTAAGTTTTCGTAGCCGCTATCTTAGATTTAGAAATCGATCTTAGCCATCTTTGTTTTGTGAACCGACCTTATATCCTCTAACATTATTAAAACCTGATTATAGTAGTACGTCCTCTATCTTATGAACTATTTCACTTCTATTTGAAATCAGGAAGCAAAGGCCCAGGAATTTATGTCCTGAGCTGCGGTATGGCAGATTGGGATATAAGCTCCGCCTCTCTGCAGCTCGCTTTCCTCAGCAAGCCCTAGCACGAATGCTCTGCGACAATGTACCGCGTTGACCGACTGCATGTAGTAATATAGGAGAGAATGTGGTAATACATTCTAATTATGTCTATTAGATACTTAAAATATCTTCGTGTTCATTCTACTTGTACTAATATTTAATCTGTGCCAATACTTTAGTTTTTTGAAAAATACTTTCTATTCACGTGAAATTATTTATTTGTAGCTATGCCGCAAATAAATAAATGTCATTAATTAACTTTCGAGCGATTTCATTTATTTAATGATTATTTTTCGATTAGGCTGAATGAGAATCGATTTGGCTGAATGCAACATTTGTATTGTATGAACAATTTTGGATTGATGGTCAGCACTAGGTTCGAATTAAGTCGACGTACAATTTTTACTAAATTGAATTGTGTTTTATTATGCGTTTTTGTATTTGAATAATGGTAAAAATTAACATGAAAAGAAAAAGAAACTATGTTTAGCTTGTCTCTTCAGCGTTTCAACACGTAACTAGGTACGTTAATTATTGTTTTTGAGCTAATCTAACTCAACTAATATTTGGATATAGGTATATTAAATATCTATTTTATTCTAATTTGCAGTATGTTGACGTAGCTTCACGTAAACAGCACATTTTTAAAGAAATTTACTAGACATATTAGGTACAATATTAATGAAATAAAATAATTTTCACATTAAATTCATACTTAAAACATGCGTGCAAATTCCTGCATTTAGTGACTTAATTCGATTAATTAACGCGACAACTCCCCGAGTCAGCGGATATGACAAATGTCAAAATCTCGTCGAGCCGAAGGGTTAATATTTATTTTACACGAATAAATAACCTCTCATATTATATTTCCTTCATCAAAATTCCTTCACACATAATAAAATGGTTGTGACTCACCGGATTTATCACATTTTCTCATTCTCACACTTCTCACCATTGTAATCGAATAATCAAGTTTTTGTCAGTCCGTCTACAGGGGATTTTTTTAGCAAAATATTTACATGTGGGTATACAATCATAATGTGGACTGGTTTTTTCTTGTTCCACTTCTGATGTAAATGACACAACAATATAATCGTTCAGGGGTGATTCTATCATTACAGTTTTAGCTAATATCGGTATGTCAGGATTGCGAGCAAGGTAAACACAGTAAATAAAACCAACATAGACTCTCCACCACTGAGAGTACTTGTATTTGGGTTAATATTAGTAACATTAACTAGATCACAGTATATTACTTTACACAATTATTACAAGATCATAAAATAAGGACAAGCTAATCAGATATAAAAGGTCAGACTTCTTCAGCTGTTCAACACGGAATGCCCTCGCTTCGTCGAATGACCACTGCCTTTATAACCTCGGGTGGGCCGATCCATATCGACGACTACCCTCTCTTGTCAACATTGCCCAGTGCTACCCGCTACCGATAACAGGTAATAAATTAGTCGATTCGATGACTAATCTGTTAGATAATCAATTTCCACTACTTGAGCACAATGTCCAAAACATTATCACTTTTTATTAATATTCCATTTGTTTTGAATAAAATAAAGATACTAAATCAAAATAACCATTGCTATAATTTCATTAATTGTTCAATCCCGGGAATTCTGGATTGCTTATTCATTCGGAAAGGAATGTCCATATTATTCTTTCGTGGGAAGAAGTTTAGGTATACAACGTTATTTTTAGAATATACAAAAACCGAGACACCCCAACAAGATTTTCATCAGAACTGCCTGAATATGTGTTTTTTTTTAATAAATCTCCAAGTTACACCTTAGTTTATGTCGCGTTAAGTTCCATAATAAAGTGTGAAATGTCTGAGATGTGCTATGCAGGGGTTGTCTAATACAACGAAACTGACCGAGCGGACCATCTCAAGCCTCAAAGTGTCTATTCCCGTCAACTGTTATGGGTAGAAAGTAGAAACCTACTGAAATAAAAAAGAAATTTATGAAAAAAAAAAAGTGTAAAAAATATGTCAATCGATTCTCCTAGTGAGTCTGAACAAACTAGTTCCAGGTTTAGTATAGGTATACTAAAACTAATGTATAAGCGCCCGATTATCCGATCACTTTTGATGATCAATGCTTGATCCTTTCTTTATAATGAAAGGGATTTTCCAGCAGTCAACAACCGTCTGATAATTTATTTTGTACCTACCAAATAATTGTAAAAAATAAAACAGTTTTATGTATAAAACTTTTGTATATTGGGTAGTAACATGACAGTACCATCATTATAGTTATATATAGAGTTTACACATATACTTCGCGGGTTGTGTTTAGTCTTCTTCTTCGTCCGAGGCGCCGTTCTGCTGTGGTTCATCGTCCATGCGTACGTCGCCCATACCTGGGGAAAGTTAAATATTTGTAATTCGGGACTGCCGTATTTGTATGTTTATAGATATGATAGATGAGCTGATATGTCAACGCACTGCTCGAGTAGCGAAGGAGAAAGTAATACTATGTTCTAATTATAATAAAAAAAAAAAAACTTTTTAAACTCATTAAAATAGTGTGCTGTAGGAAAAAAAATGTAAATATGGTGGCCTGGAGGTTACAGACTCGCTTGTTAAGCACTGTGACTTTTTCAAATTGTGTTTAAACGTCTACCAGAAATGTATCTATTTTACTACCAAAAAATTCGAAATACCTGCCAGAATGGATAAATGCTCACCAAATTGTGTTTCATAAAGTATTGTAGAAATGAACCTATTTTCCTTTTTATTCTATGCCATAAAGATTTATATACGCCTTTAAAGATAATTGCAGACCAAATATTTTATATTATCGTTAAATAGATGTCACCAATATTTTATTTCACGACTTTCAATTTAGTCAGTTTTGCTGAGGCAAAAAAGCTAACGGTCGATCGTACAATTTTTTTGAATACCAAATATAATAATATTGCGTATCCCAAACACATGTTACTTGTTTCGGTTTCCAAAGCAGAGTCGACGGAGCCCCGCTGTGCGGTGCATTTCTGTCTGCAGGCTTTAAAGTAACCTAACACGAAGGGGATGACGGGGGCTTCGTTCGCTCGCTCACTCTAGCCCCCGTTATCCCCTTCGAACCTAACCTATCCGTGTCGGGCTGCCCCAAATTCGGTATTAATGTTACTTTTTCAGGGAAACAAGATTTGGTGAGCATTTATCCATTTTGGTAAGCAAAAAAAATAAACTTTTAAAAAAAGTAAAAACCGACTTCAAAGAAATACTAAAAGGAGTAAAATAATTACCATAATATAAAATTAACAGTTTCAGAAGTCGGTGGCTTCTATTTGCTTCAGTGTAGAGTTGCACCGACTTCTGAAACTGTTAATTTTATATTATGGTAATTATTTTACTCCTTTTAGTATTTCTTTGAAGTCGGTTTTTACTTTTTTTTAAAGTTTATTTTTTATTAAATACGTTTTAGTGTCATAATTTTAACCCCCTCCTTCATAACCCTTCTTTTTAGCTTTAACGTAGTCGGGCATAAAAAGTCCTTTCAAATGATACCTTACACGATATAATGAAAACATTCAAAAGGGGGGGAGGGGGGGACACGCACCCTCTCCTCTTTTCTAGTAGTCAGTTCCCAACAACAAATATAAACAAAGCAATATTAGTAATTTGAGAATTTTGCTTTGATCCGATGAGGAGTTCCGTTCCATATCTCTGAAGTTCATGGTCTAATCATAACAAAATTTAAATGGGACCAATCGGAAAGTATGCCCTTTCGAACAAAAAAAGAATTTTTCAAATCGGTTCATAAATGACGGAGATATGAGGTAACACACATAAAAAATAAAAATAAAAAATACAACCGAATTGAGAACCTCCTCCTTTTTGAAGTCGGTTAAAAAGAATAAAAATACAACACATACAATTATTCTGATGAGTGTATATTTATTTTGGAACTTAAAACGTTGTTCTTTAGGCACCTCGGTATAGAGTGGGTTTATTTTATTTGAAGTTAATAATTATATTTTATTTGGTACTTAGACTTAGGGTCTAAAAATTATTTTGGTGAGCATTTAAATTGTACCCTTTTTCAATGTCATGTTCTTTCTTAGTTAATTGAAGACGCCATTGACATACGGCGAAGGAAAACATCGTAAGGAAACCTGGACTTAATGGTCTGAAATCGCCAAACTGCAATGATCAAGCGTGGTGATCAATGCTCGCTTCTTCTCTGTATGAGAATAGGCCTTTGCGCTGCAGTGAGACAGTTACAGGGTGATATTATTTTATTATATTATCTCCGTAAGGTCGGCAATTACTGGTCCTGTAGACAAATGGCAAACGATGATCGCTAGAGAATAGATACGCCAATTAAATGTATGGAAATGACATAACCCGTGACATAACAGATCGCTTGACCGATCGAAAGCTTATGTCAAATATGTCAATTTCCAGTACATCTTTCTATTCTTTAGCGATCATCAATTGCCATTTGTCTACAGACACTGGTGTTCATGGTCGACGGTAGTCGCTTATCGACGAGTGATCCCCTTTATTCTACGTTGTATTAATGATTTAAAGAGTTTCGAGATTATTTTGTAAATTCATTATAATTACTAAGGCGCTCTGAAGTTTAACTAAAGTTTCTCTTCTGAATCACGGCTCATCTTCCGTGCGGAAGATGTCCGGTCCTTTGGAAGGCATACACGGGGACACAGGTCTAACGCGCAGAAGCCCCTATGAGAACTTTAATCTAAAATAGGGTGGGGCACCAACCGGGGGCTATCCACGGCTGCACTATTGGAGTACAGTCATGGACCGTCCGCGCGTCCCAGGTGACAGGTGGAACAGGTGGGTTCAAGACTTTTGTAAAATATGGTGAAAAATAAACTAATGTTTTATTATTAGTCTTGGTCGCGATTGACCCTAGTCGCACCAGATGGTAAGCGCAGACAGGGTCTAAGATGGAGCACACGAATCCAAGCAACAGAGATATAGAGGGATTCCCCTATACCACGCTGGCTCTAACGTATACACGACGGAACACAGTAAACTGCTTGACTTTGATGTTTAGGTGGTAGCTAGCCAGGCGGACCGTATAGATCCTATCACCAAGCGTGCTGGGTTTTGTTGAACCAACACGCGCCTATTCCCAGTGTGTGGTGAGAAAGTTTTATATTTTAGTCCATCCCCACACGGGGGGGTCCGACTGACGGCAGTTAGGCTTGGTTCAATGTAGTGGAAATATTGTCATACCCTGGTCCTCGTCTTCCTCTGCCGAGTCTCCGGCGACCTCTGCGTTCTCTTGTTCGGCGCGCTCCATTTGCCGCGCGAGTTCCGCCTCGTCTGTCGCCGTCACTACTTTAGGCTGTTACACAACGAGAATATTAATATTTTGATTTTAATTTCATTCATTCGGTATAATGTATAAGCGGATTTCGTTAGCTGCTGGGGCAACAGGCTAGGATTTTTCCTAGCCATTTACTAGTCCTAGGAGCTCTTGTGATCAGACGAATTGTATGGAAATGACCTTTCTCACATTCAAGTAAATGTCATTTCCATACAGTTTGATCTTTTCGCAGGTGTTAAGTTTAAGGAAAAGGGATTTTGTCTCAAGGCCCAGGACGCTAAGTAGTCGACCAAAGTACCACTTACCGCCATCTGTACATTGAACACTCCTCCCGCGGTGTCTATGGTCTCCTTGATTTTGTCTATGGCATCCTGAAGTGCTTTCAGACCGTCCGTCTTCTCAGGTGTTGATGTGGTCATTACTGAAAATGTGTAACAGAATACTATGAGAAAAGTAGTGCACACGTGCTTGCTCTATTTAAAATACGATTAAATTCTAAATTATTGGCTGTTTTACTGTATTGCAGATGCTAGCGGAACAAACAAATAGCTATGATTTGAAGGTCAGACAATGTGGTACTGGGTTTTTCTGTTAGGAAGCTTGTAACTACCTTTTTGATATAATCGTTCCTAACTTACTACTTCTATAAACAAATAAAGAAAAATTAAATTCTGGAATAAAATTAGAAATTAAAAGAGAGCATCAAAATATCTATCCACGTTGATGTCGACTGGAAGTGTGCCCAAAAGTTTGGCAGCATTGCCACATTGAATGGCGATGCAATCTTTGGTCAAAAACCAAGCCAGCCCTCTGATCACGTTAAGTGTCGACTTGTCTTTTTCTGATTGCCTAAAAGATCGTGCACTCGGACCCCATGAGACAATCATTTGTTAAATTAAAAGAAATATAATGATGATGTCAAATGTATGATATTCTGATTTATTACATTTTGTCAGCTCCACTTTGACAGTGGTTGTCATTTTCAGAGCAATACGAACCCTATGCGGTTGCGTTCAGCGTGTCGTCCGAAGTGATTATAATATTCACAACTCACCATACAAAGGCGGCGCAATAAGATTAATCTTGATCGGCAAGTCCACGGTCGAGAGTGCTAGACCTGCTTTCAATGCTGCGCGAACAGCGTCAATACCCTCATATCCATAACACGCGCATTCTATGTCTGCACGGATCTTGACGGCTTGTGACGTCAGCTTCCTCTTGATGTTGGCAAGGAGCACCTCCTTTGTGTTCTCATCGAGACCACACTCGTTTAGGACTGAGGGGTCGCTGGAAGGTTGAGAATGAATTTTAAAAAGGGAGATAAGTAATACACGGAGTAGCTATATCTATGTCGTTTGTCTGGAATGTTGTGAAGGTCGAACCTTTTTGGGGGCTGTCTTTTGTAATATTGACGTTAAAAAAGAACTAAGTAATTGTAGTCTATTTTTGAGTAATGAGTTTTGAAGTTTTTGATGTCTGTGCATTTATAAAGGCCTTGATCGGAATGGAGTAATATCAGTATATCACAGTAATTTTCGTCAATTAAATACTACAAATAAAATGTTACTTTTGCGGTATTGCAACTTGTATGTTGATTACCAGCTTTAGGTTTTGGTAAACTACTTAAAAGTTCGAAAAATGGTACAAAAATCTAAAAAATATAAACCGGTTCCAGTTATTTATAAGAATAATATATATAAAGTAATATATAAGAAAAATATATAATAAAGAATGTCACAAAAAGTGTTCAAGAATCTCATTCACCAAGTTATACAACTATGGAAAAAAGAAAGAAAACATAATCTGGCACAAGATGCAAAAACAGAAACAATAATATAGGAGAAACAAAAAGATGATAAAAAAAAAGTTTGTGCTTTGTGCCTTGCGGCTGCGTCAAACAGGTTCAGTTCAACAAATGCCGGATAACAAAATCCCTGGTGCTGGTTTTCAACTAAACCTATTTTGTACCGTAACATAGCATATGGACCCTTACAGAATCTTGAAAGCAGGTACTTTGCAGGGAATTGGTTAATAAAAAGAATTTAAGGTTCAGTATAACTGAACCTTAAATTCTTTTTATTAACCAATTGAAAACTGGATTCATAAGCACAATAGATGCCGCCACTGATCGGCAGCCCTTGGATATTAGCGGTTAAATGATAACTTTGAGTACTTACACTGCAGCCTGTTTGAAGAAGTCATAAGCCGAAGCCTTCTTCTTGTACTTCTCTTCAAAGAGCCATGCGGTCCTCTTGTAAAGTTCCTCCAACTGTTCTGAGCTCTCATAGTGCAAAAGCTCGGCTACGTGACGGAGGATTGAGTTCACTGCTTTAGCTTTAGCATACCTCTCTGTACATTTGTCTATGTCCTCTGCAGATACACGACGTTTTGACAAGTCTATGTAACCTGTGAAGTGAGATTGTTTGTAAAACAGTTGATTGAATTGAGATCATAAGTAAGATATGGACTGCCTCGTAGCAAGTGCGACTGCTGAGCGTGAAGTCCAGGGTTTGATTCCCAGGTCAGGCAGTGTAATTGGGTTTTTCCGTGTGTAATTTCTCAGTAGCAGCCCGGTGTCTGGATTTGTGCCCGGTTGATGGCAATAGGCTCACTCCCTATTACATGGGGCTTAAATATAACAGCGAAATGAGGGTGTACTATACACCTCTGCCAACCCTTCAGGGAATTAGGCGTGATGTTATGTTATCATAAGTAAGAGCATAATGGAGCCTCTATAATTGACTAGGGAAAAGAAACATTGAGTTTGAATTACCAATGTTCACAGAGTGAAAAAAATGTAAAACTCTCATAAACACTTTCTAAGCAACCAAATATTCAGAACATGGAATCAAGTCCCAGACGACATGGTCACAGCCCAAAAACAGACTAGACAAACATTTAGACCACTACAAAAATAAAAACTAGTGGAAAATAGAAGGATACAGGCACTTACCACTGGTAAATTACCAGTTGCCTCAAATGCCTGCCTAGTAATTTAAAAAAACAGAAATGTATGTGTTTAATTTTTTATCACTTGCTTAACCTTTAAGGCACCTCGCGCACTAGACGGCCACGACCACGACCAGTGGCCGCAACGATCAGACTAACTAAAGAAACCGTATAAACGTCGCGCACTTAGCCGCAATAATAATCTGATTGTTGCGGCCACTGGTCGTGGTCGTGGCCGTCTAGTGCGCGAGGTGCCTAACTGTGGACGTTCGTTTTTTGTCACACTTACATGGACGCGCGGTCTCACGGACCGCTGTATTTGAAGGTCAATTTAATAACGAAATTCTATTTTTTTAAATGATTATTACTTTTTTTATTATCTATAGGTATCAGACTTAAAGACTTTATATGTATTTAATCAAACATATTTATTTTCTTAAACATTTTAATCAAATTAACATTACTAGGCACTTTTGGTCTTAAATTTACTTGAGACCACATAAACGAACAAAACACATTGAACTGTAAAGTATTTTGAGAAATCAACTAAAATATATTTAAATCTAAGGTATAACAATAATAAAAAACGAAAAATCTACTTCTCAAAATAAAACACAAAAAAACTGACAAAGGTCCAAAATATAGTAAATTTTTGGTAACTTTTGCATTAGGGCTTTTCGAAGTTAGGATCTTCAACTCGCAAAATTTTGCTTGGACGCTGTTGCAGTGGTGATTTTTGTGGTCATTTTGATCTGTCACTATTTTTTTGGTTATTTTGTCACATTTTAAACTAAAATAAACGAAGACAAAAAAAAAATCTAAGTGATTTTTTTGTATTGGAATTATGGACGCGCGGTCTCACAGACCGCGGACGAAGTTTGAAGCCCAATAACTTATTTAATTTGCAGCCAACGACGCAACTTCCCGTTTCAACTATCGTTTCGTGACTAAAAGCGAAGCTACTGAGCGCATCAGTAGTGATGGGGGCGGGGAAGTGGGTAAACACGAAAATTAGAAACTGCGAGCGGTCTGTGAGACCGCGCGTCCACAGTTAAAGGTTAAATGGTGAAGGAAAACATTGTGAGGAAACTTCCACACCTGAGAGTTCTTCGTAAAGTTCTTGAATAAGGCCTTAACCTTTCTCATTCTGAGGAAAAGCCTATGCCCAGCAGTGGAACAGTAGTGGGCTACACTCCCAAACTGAATTTCGACAAATCGTTCCACAACAAGATTTTACTTCAACACTATGAAACTCCGACATTACGCTACTCCGACAATTATGGAACGTCGACACTAGGTTTATTTTGTAATTCACTTATACATATTATGTATAAGTGAATTACAAAATAATCACATATTATGTATAAGTGAATTACAAAATAAACATAACTTATATGCTTACATGCTCATATCAGATTCAATAAATTTATACATAATATAGTGATAAGAAGTTTGTCAAGTTTTCAAACTACTCAGAGTAACTTAAAATGTCTGTTACAAGTTGTTGAGAAATGTAACTGACTAGACAAAACTACAATAAGCCCCTAAGATGGTACTCTGATTGAGATTTATCATAAAAAGAGAAAAATCTCACTAGTTGAAAGAGAAAAATCCCAACTAAATTTTGTCACTGACATTAATTTACTGTAATATACATTTTTTGATAAGCAATACAATGAATAAATGAAACAATACGATAAAACTACCCATACATACACACAAAGAAAAATTATATAGGAAGGAAGAAGACTGGTCAACACTTCACGTGACCAGAGTGCTTGTTTTTCAGACAAAGAATTAGCGTTAATATACAACGGGGCAACGCTGCCAGCCTTCTGGGTACGCTTCTAGTCGATAGCGATGCGGAGGAATATTTTGATGCACTCTTTTAGTTTGTATAAGTAGTTTTAGTCTAGGATATTAATTTGTCACTTAGTTCAAAATAAGAATAAAAACTATAGACAAGCCACAATACCTTTTTCTTTGTCCACTCTGATGACGACGACAGGCTCAGTCTTGCCCACTCTGATCAATTTGTTGATGGACCTAATACGACGTCTGGACAACTCAGACAGCAAGATCATGCCCTCAATGTTGTTGTATTCCAGCAGGTGGACGTACGCGCCCATCTCGGCGATGGACCTCACGTTCACCATCACTACATCTTCCACCTCTGGATACTTTTCTTGGTAAAATCGACACGAAAGAGGCATCTGAAACGATTTTTTTATTCATAACCTCTAACTTTCAACTTACAAGGATTTTCACAGAGTAAAAGACGGAATTGGCTTATTTTGTTACCTTGTTTGTGTTTTAATAGTTATTTTGCTAATAATTGTGCCAAATAACTAAAAGAATGATGAAATACAGCAGTTGTTCACGTTGACGACTGAAGACAACTATTACGTTTCGTTTTGACAAGATGTAACTTTGGTTATGATTTTTTCACAAACGGTAAATTAAATTATTATTTCTAACACAAAATTAAACCAAATATTACAACAGAAACATATTTATATTATCTGAATAATTCCAGATTACAATGTAAGTTGAGATTAAGAATGAAGAAATAATTAAACTGATTTAACAGTTGGTTTCATTAATTGAGTTGTGCGTAATGGAATGTAATGAATGTTGCCAGTGTGAAATATGGAGTTTATTTTATTGTAGACTCAGAAGATTTTTAAGTTTCTTCAAAATAAAAATTATAGATACGAACTAGCCGGAGAGCCGGATAAAAACGGGCCGACTTTTTCCAACGTCAGCTGTATTCCACGCGGTAAAATGTTCCTGTTGATCAAATTAGCTGGCTCTGATGACCAACAGATGGCGGAATAATCGCCTTTAGATAGCCAGCCAAAATTAAATAAAAGGCCGAAGGCCGACAGATGTCTTTTGATTAGAAACTGCAGCTGAATGTTGGTTTCTTTTAATTTTCGCATTTTTGTTCATGATCGCCTGCTCAGGAGTAGTCAAGTCCCATGCGATCAAACCCTTGATCTACCCCTTGACATCTACTCATGTGCCTTGACTGCTGCAGTTGCAGTTACAGAAAGGGTCATCTAACTACATGTCCAACTTGGTGACTAGCATTTACCCCATGAGAACTGATGGAGTGGACTACATAATCTATGTCAGCGTATTCATACAAGGTAGGTACCTAATATGTAAAGGTACACTTGTGTACATTTTGCTACGTACATAATTTTAGTGTACCTACCCTGTCTGTGAAAACAGTACAGTCGCACCGATAATTCAGCCCTCATCAAGCTGTCTCCCCCCAACCCGCCGCCACCAACGCTCTAAACCAATGTCCGAGTCCTACTAAGGGTCGCTCTTGTGCTGTTGTTGTTATTCATGATGATATATGTATTAGCTTAGGTTAAGTATCTTCTTTCCCGCCATTGACTGGAGACCCTTCAGGTTTCGTCAATAACTGCCCGGTTACGTAGAATAGAAACGGTCAGTAAGGAAAAAAAAAAAACAAAAGAGAAAAAAAAATAGATATTCCAAAGATATTCTATTTACGTCATTGTTTGTATGCTAGGAACAATTAAGGACTTTACAGAAGAAAAATCTCACAACACAAGACAAACGACATAAAGCTTAAGACTGTATTGGATCGTTAAGTGATCTTAGATTACCAAGTATTTGATATGAGTAACACCATCCATTAGTGGTTTTAGTTACTGTCAGCTTTTTAATTAAACTGGGTCGGTCCTGTAATACTAATAAACCACGTGGTGAGGGGCGGACGTTTAGCGAGCAGCAATGTACAATTATGGTTTGGCCTGAAACTGCGCCTTGTAGATTTTGCTTGGGGTCTTATATAAGATACCATATACTGTATACCACATAACCCGGCTGTTAAGCGTTAAGTCTAGCTTTTTTTATAAGCCGTACAGCGCTTTTAGATTTTTCTGTAAAGTTTTCAGCGATTGCCTGTAGTTCAAAACTCAGGGAGGGTTTTAAATCCCGGAAAAATAGCTTCACTATACCTGTCACCCTAAATCGATATCAGTAAAATGTTCGGTGAATAATATTAAATAATAGTAGTTTTTCAAAACATTTTATTAAATTTTTTTTTTGGTTTTATTAAATATATTTTCACTACTTCGTGAATCGACGATAAAATGAGCAGACAGGATAATAGGGATAAAAAAAATTGTAATGCCATTAGCGTTAACGTTTTTAGTTTTATTTTTGAAATGCCCGTTTCACACAAGGGCACGACAGCGACTTAGATTAGTGAGTAGAACAGTACTGTTATTAATTGAACGCGCGTGCTGCTGACTGAACAATAAAAGCGCGTTCAGGGGGCTTACCATGACCTCTTATGAAAACGCTCAAATGCCAGCCAGTCAACTTCCGTTCAAAAGCAGGCCTGCTTCTGAATCGCTAAAAATCGTACCATGACCTTAGAGCATATACCTAACCATGACAGTACTAAAGGTGAACGACTAATGAACCAAGTTGAACGGTTATGCTTGTTCAGGGTACGAAAAGTCTATACAAAAAAAATAGGTGAACGGATTTCGTAAACGTCAACGTAGCAGGCCTACTTTAACGATGTCATAGTACAAAAAAGCAGGGCAGTTCAACTTCCAGGCAACTTCTGTCCTGCTTTAAGAGATCATAGTAAGCCCCCAGATAGTGTTTTGCTCACTACTCTGCCTCACTGCCCTGTCCTTGTGAAAAACTGGCATCATCAATGGAATTACATAATCGTAATTCCTAGTACTTTCCGTACCTAGTAGCCATTTAATCAAAAAATAAATAAATGTAAACACTACTTATTGGTTTGTTGTTTTATTTTCGTTACCTACAGTAGTTAATTTAGTAGGACGTGACATGTTTCTAAGCAGCAGTGGTAATAATTCTGTTACCATGTAAGATATATTTTAGTCTTTAATTAAACAGTGGGAGTGTAGCGTGCGTTTATCTTTCTGTCCATTAAAACCTATTAACTATGAAATCTATAGCATTCCTTGTTGGCATGCAATGCATGTTCCAGGAAGATGGCCTATTTAAAGATTCACAGAGCCTTGACAATGTGAATTTAATTGTTGTAGGTAATTATTGTTCCTGGACTTATTGTTCTGAGTCCTGGACTATTATTGTGTCATCGCAATGCCAAAGGTTGGACGTCTCGAGGCATTGTGACTACTTCCTTGAGGAGTTTGGATCAACACATTTCAAGAGGAAGTTTTTGTTTCGTTCACAATCGCTCGTCAGAATTAAAGTCAAAAAAAACTTGTAAAGCTGCACATCCGTGCGTCGCGGCCGATGCGACAGACGCGCACGACTAGGTAACGCGCCGCGTCTTACACGACAATACTTATTTATTTATTTAGTACATGAAGGACTTACAGCTTATGAAAACAAACAAAAAAGAAACCATAGTCACCAGAAAGCCAATTACAAATCCTCACGTATAGACTTATAATAAAATTTGTGGTGTGAGCACAAAAACAAAAAACACATCGCCTTAATTACAATGAGAAGCAATACAAATACTTAGTTTGCAATTATATAACAGAAATAATATAGAAAATAACAAAAGCAAATAATACACCTAACCTACCGCTACTTGAAAAATTTGAGGCTTAAGCACCTTCTGGCTGAATTCACACTAATTGTGAATGGATCAAAATCATATTCCTTGCATACACTCGTAGCATTGAAATCTCTGCTTGCGTGCACAATATGACTGTTCTGCCTATAATTCGAAGATGTATGAGGTGCACGTATGGGTGGATTAAAACGAAATGCTTTACTTGGCACATTAAAATAAAATTTTGACAATAACTCAGGGTTATCAATATTGTTATTGAGGATTTTCAACAAAAATAAACAGTCTGCACTGACTTGTGACTTGACGCTATTATAATGTATGGCGCCGCTTCCGTGCCCTCACACCGATAATTCAGCCTTTATCAATATGCCCCCCCCCCCCGCCCCCAACCCTTCGCAGCAATGTCCTAAGCCGAAGTCCGGGTCCTACTACGGGTCGCACTTAGTGCTGTTGTTGCTAGTAATCATGATGTTAATAAAAGTAGTTAGCTTGGGTGAAGTATTTTACTTCCCCACCATTCGCTGGAGACCTTTCAGGTCTCGCAAAACTACTATATACAGCAGTCTAATAGAAAAAGTCTACCTTGACGGCGTCATGCCTCGAGATGCGACTGTAGTGAGCGAGCCCATTTGGCACATTCCACTCCCAAACTGACAAATGACGACACGTTTGGTGCAGCAGTGGCTAAGCGATTGGCTTCTGCGCTACGGGTCGTGGGTTCGATTCCCACACGGAACAAAAATTTGTATAGCCTACAGATGGTTGTTTCGGGTCTGGGCGTTTGTTTGTGAGATTTGTGTCTGTTAACGCACCCACGATACAAGAGAAATCTTAGTGTGGGGCAAAGTTTAAAAAAAAAAAAAAACTGAATTTCGATAAATCGTTCTACGACAAGATTTTACTTCGACACTATGGAACTCCGACATTACGTTACTCCGACAATAATGGAACAGTCAAACGCGGTCAAGATAAATAACAAATAAAAACCGGCCAAGTGCGAGACGGACTCGTGCACGAAGGGTTCCGTACCATTATCTATAAAAACGGCAAAAAAATCATGTCTGTTGTATGGGAGCCCCCCTAAATATTTATTTTATTTTAATTATTTATTTTTAAAATGATAATACAGGGTGTTAACGAATTCGTGTAATTCCTTAAAACCACATGATCCATTGCTGGTGTAGACAGGCCGCACCGGATTGAGATTGAAAAAAAAAAACTTTTTTTTTCATGCGGCTTTGTTACCTAAACCAAATAAAAAAAATTAGTATCTAAACCACCTATATAATAAGGATTCATTAAAAAAATACGTTTTTTTTTCCAAAAAAATATATTTTATTAGTGTGAACATTTCGATGCCACGCATAAATTAATGAAAGTACGGCGACACGGCTGGCAGGAACGACTAACGCGATATCGCTCTTTGCAGTCAGATAACTCAAGGCTATAAAAAGACTCAGAAATAGAAACCCAAATTTAAAAAAAAAAAAAAATTGTCTCTTTTTCGAAAATTCCCATTTAGGGTTAATCTGTGTCAACAGTAGATCACGTGGTTTGAAGGAATTACACGATTTCGTTAACACCCTGTATAACTAAATATTCTGTAAATATTTAAAGCGTCTACCTATTGCCGTTATCAATATCGAACAAAAAAATCAAGTTTGTTGTATGGGAGCCCCCGTAAATAACGTAAACCTACCCAAATTGGTCCGCCCACCATAATGCGACCACTAATTGTTACTGCATTTTTTTATTAACACAGTGTATTATTAAGCTAGGTCTTATTGGAATTTGAAACTATACTTTTAACTTTGTTTACCACTAACAGAGATTTTATAGATATTTGTTTTGTTTCGCGATAATATTACAATTCATAACGAAACGGTGCATTAAGCGCGTTTTTAATAGTCAAAACGTCAAAACCAGACATGGGACAATTAGAGAGTTCTGTAAAGATTTAAACTGAATTTAGTAAGTTTAAAGTTTATGTGGTATAGTATAATCGATAGACTTGAGTTACGAGTAGTCAATAGATGATTTAGTTTATAATTAGTATGCAAAACTTATCAAAATAAAGTGGACGGTGTTATAGCTAGTAACACTACAGTACTGATCGATTACCGACCGGAGGTCGGTATAGGGGCAATTACCGTGTTCACTTTAACTGATAAAATTATATTTGAGTTATAATAAATCAAACCTAGAAATAATTTTTATTATTTACCTATTTGATAAAGAATCTTGTGACCGAAATACGACCTACTATAAATTGTTTATTTATTTCGATAACTGTATTTTAATTTCATGAAAATTCATTATTAGCACCGTCGTTTATGGAGAAAAGCAGTATAATACTTACATGATTTTCAATTAACTGTACTTGTTATTGGTTTTATTCTAATATAATTTATTTCAAAAAAATGTTTACTATCTATCGACTTTGTTTATTTCTCTAAAAATATTAAACTTTTCAATAATTGAAGTAGTTGAAAAGCGGTCGGTTGTTGGGTAACCGTTTTACATCATTTCATAATACTGTCCACCCTCAAAGCTTTTCGTGATTTGTACTCATTTCGAAGAGCTTAATCTTTTTAGCTGAAACTTAAAGTTTATAATGACTACATTGTAGACTTTATGTTAGCACCTTTCGGCTCCTTTATCTGACCTTGGATATCAATCAACTAGGAAAAGAGTGCCCATTGAGACAAATCGAACGAGCTGAAACCATTGATAAAACAAAACAACTCGAAGGGCTTACATTAATACATTGTGGAGTAGACGGATTTTTTCTGTGACAGTCATGTTGTATTTGGATTCCGACCTCATTTCCAGAATCATCATACCCAAAAACCATAGACAAGAAACCATACTCATGAAAATAACTTTTTGAATTATGACTCATCCTCGGCATCAGCACCGCTGAAAATTATGGAATTGACATGACGAATCATTTCCAAATTTTTATGGCGACCATCTTGGATTTTGAAGTTGCCCTCGTTTTCTTCATCAGCACACCCGAATTCCATGGAATTAACACCATGACGACTAACTCTTAAATCTTCATGGCTGCCATCTTGGACTCTGGGTTTTTCCACAATTTTGGCATCAGCAGCCCCGAAAACCATGGAATTGACACCCGTAATTAATAATTTTCAAT
Organism: Amphipyra tragopoginis; assembly: GCA_905220435.1. Classification (NCBI taxonomy): domain Eukaryota; kingdom Metazoa; phylum Arthropoda; class Insecta; order Lepidoptera; family Noctuidae; genus Amphipyra; species Amphipyra tragopoginis. Next base: position 14,482,832 of record HG992011.1, read on the forward strand.
TTTTACATCCGCCACCTTGGATTTTGGTTTTGCCCACATTTTTGGCACCAGCAGGCCCGAAAACCATGGAATTGACACCCATGACGAATCATTTCCAAATTTTCATGGAGACCATCTTGGATTTTGAAGTTGCCCTCGTTTTCTTCATCAGCAGACCCGAATGCCATGGAATTAACACCATGACGACTAACTCTTAAATTTTTATAGCCGCCATTTTGGATTTTGGTTTTGCCTACATTTTTGGCATCAGTAGCCCCGAAAACCATGGAATTGACACCCATGATGAATAATTTCAATTTTTGTAGCCGCCATTTTGGATTTTGGTTTTGCCCAAATTTTTGGCATCAGCAGCCCCGAAAACCATGGAATTGACACCCGTAATTAATAATTTTCAATTTTCACATCCGCCATCTTGGATTTTGGTTTTGCCCACATTTTCGACATCAGCAGGCCCGAAAACCATGGAATTGACACCCATGACGAATAATCAGTAATTTTGTGTAACCGTCATCTTGTATTCCGAAATCGACCTATTTTTTGGCATGGGCACCCAAATAACCCATGCAAATAAGAGTTTTGTTACAATAAACGCATTTGTTACAATTAGATTAAAGTAATAAAAAAAGGTTAATTATTTAATATAACTTCAGTAGTTTAACATCTTTTGGCGAGGTTGAGATTGCGAGTAAAATTGGGACCAGCGGTATAAGTTCTAAGGGAGCAGCGAAAAAGGTTTAAACGTTGATTCTTATTTATTTATTTATATTCCGTTCCTACACACAAACCGTGGAAATGGTTTTGTGGGGCATTGATCTTAATTAATGCAATGTTTTTGTACTATATAAAAAAACTTCTTTTCTATGTATATGACACCATGAAGTTAGTTGTTTACATAGACCTACAAGATGTCTAAAGCTCTGCAAAAAAGAGTACGAAAAATGGGGGTGCCACTAACAATAAACGCTCTGGTAGAAAGTCGAAGTGAACTTCTACCGCGCATACATAATAAATGGAATGGGGCATCAACCGGGGACTACCCACTGGTGCTCTACGAGAGTGCAGTCAAGGACTGTCCCCGGGTGATGTAAGACAAGAGGGCACAAGAATGAGTATTGCAAAATATAGATCCTTAAATTATTGGTCTATTGATACGGGTGTTTAATGGACAAGTCCAACTTCTTTTTCTGGTAGAAAATTGGTTTGGCAGACGGTGGCCCACTAACTCGCTAGCTGGGCCCCCTGGAAAACCGCCAGAACAGGCAAAAGGGGGCAACACCACTGTGAGCTGTTAAGGGTATCGAGATCGAGAGGTGAGACCCTGGTTTCAGCAAGTTTGCAAAGGGAAAATTTGGTGGACGGTATTAGGTATGTCAGTGGTCGGATTACGGCTGACAGTTATTTTCCGGACGGAATTAAGGCGGGCAGCAGATTTGAAACTACTTGTCACTTTTTACTTCATATCAAAACGAATTAAATGTGAATTTTATATTCCTTCCTAGATTTAATAAATATATGAATTTTACTTTAATATGAGACCTACAGCACCAGAGTTTCCCTTATCAGTCGCTATGTCTGAATAAAACAAAAATGATGGTCCTTAGGAGGTCGGTATTTGGTGGGTTTACGTTATTTATTTTATTCTGTTTTTAGTATTTGTTCTTATAGCGGCAACAGAAATACATCATCTGTGAAAATTTCAACTGTGTAACTATCACGATTCATGAGATATAGCCTGGTGACAGACGGACGGACGGACAGCGGAGTCTTAGTAATAGGGTCCCGTTTTACCCTTTGTGTACGGAACCCTAAAAAAGAATTGTCAAAGATACAAAAATCGAAGCTTAATAAATAACGGCTAGTAAAATGAAGAAACCAGACAAAACTCTGGACGGAAGACAGTAATATGCTGTTCAACAGTTGACATTCCCAGGCTGTATATGCAAGGTATAAAAATAAAATGCTCTACTAATACCAACCAAGTAGTGTATAATAAATAAAAGTGCATCAGAAATTACGGGAGTAATCGCCGTGGAGACGACTATGACGTCACCATACTTAGCTACATTGATTAGTAGGCTCACCAAGAGTTAAGACTGCTTACGGATCAACTAACAGCTTCTTAAGTAAAAGACTGTACAACTTTTCTGATATCGAATTTCCACACGCTGCGCTCTTCTATTTCTTGTGACCATACAATCAAAATTAATACCCTATTATTATAATAAGAATAAATTAAATTATCCTAATGAATAGGCCAAACCTTTTCACCGCCACGGACGTCTATGGACGTCAAATTGAAACGTGCTCACGACGCCTCCGACGGCATGGCACGTCGAAAATACAATTTTTTACAGCAAAATAAACATACAAAAGTATGTAAATCGATGTTTTATCTTGATTTTTGTGTTAAAGAAGGAATTTGTCGCTTGGCGTAGGGAACACAGATTTTCGGTATTGAAATGGCGGTCAAAGGGTTACTTACTGTTTTTTGGATTAAGAATTAGCGTTGCCATACAACGTGGCAACGCTGCCAGACTTCTAGTCATGCTTCCAGTTGACAGCGATGCGGAGGAATATTTAGATGCACTCTTTTAGTTTGTTCTTAGTTTTTACTTAAGAGTTATATTGTATTAATTTAGGTAATGTATAGGTAATTATGTATATCCAATTGGTAAACTTGTCTTCTGAATTTATAAGTAAAATTTTTGAATTCATGTGCTGATTAGAATTTGATTATCACTCGCGTTAATGGTGAAGGAAAACATAGTGAGGAAACCTGCACACAAAGGGCTCAAAAAGTTCTCGAGGGTTTAAGGGCTCCGCCAATCAGTCAGCGTGGTGGACTAAGGCCAAAACCCTTCTCATTCTGAGAAGAGGCCCGTGCCCAGCAGTGGGACAGTTATGGTCTGATTATGATGTGAATTAAGAGAAACTACACACATGAACATATACCGCGCGTCGTCCCAGGACGACACTTAATTGTCTTATCTATTGTGTCTATAATTACCGTGCTCGAGGTTTTAAAGGAACGTAAAAAAAGGCTGAATAATATTTAACATGTTCTCATTACGTACTGGTCATTTATAATATCAGTTTAAATAATTTGAAAAAAGAAGGATTTTAGCTGTCTTTTATTTCCGTGTTTCATTTATTTTTCGGCTATGTGTTAATTTAATTAATGCGCATCGTAAGCAAGTTCGGAGATTTTGTCTGTTTTTGCAAATTCCAGTTTAGTTTTTAATTTTAAATGATACCGGTAGGCTGGATTCGGTACTTAAAAAGGTCGCAAAAAGTACCAAAAGCGAGTGACGACAGATTTATTGTGAGCAGTGTGCTAAGAAATCGTACTTCGACTTCTTCTAAGGTATTATTAATTATTCAATACAAATCATTTTTTTTTATTTCACATACACCAATACAGGCGCTTAGGAAAAGTCGAATTTAGTTTTTTTTTTAATTTAGAGTTTAGTAGAATTTAGAATTTTTTATTTCATGTCAGGAATGTCCGAACTAAATTAAAAAACATGCTAGTCCTACTCATTAGTCTAGAGTTCATGTCGTACGGTCACCGTGGTTCCGTCACCGTCAGAGTTGGTATCTAAAAGAATGGGTTCCGCGTTTTATAAAAATTGTTCTGTGGTCCATTTCAAACTTTTAATTTTGGTGTTTCAACCATGGAGAGACAATAGAAGCAGACAAATAAAAATCAAGGTCATATATGGTGCCCGACTGACCTATTTCGGTAGCCTACTCCTGGGGCCCAATTCTCCTAAAAGAAATCTTGACAAATCGCAATTCGCAAACGAACCAAGGCCGAAGCGTTCATTCAGACAGTTTTCGTTTTCAAAAGCTGTCAAATTGTTTGATACTTAAAACAAAACCAATCAATTTGACAGTTTTCGTTCGGCAACAATTTTGTTAGTCGAATTGGCCCTCTGAAATTAGGAGAATACTACTGAAATAAGTGCAAAAAGCAAACGACTTTATACAAGGTGTCCCAAAAAGTAGTGTCAAACGTAAGTCCAGAGGTAAGAGCATCCTTAGAGGTACCCGAATCACCACCAAAAAGTCCTTAAAGTCAGAGTTCGGTTAAAACCCGAAAAGAAATTATAACTCGCAAACTACAAAAAATCGCGGAACATACCTACACGGTGGTGATTCGGGTACCACTAAGGATGCTCTACCTCTGGACTTCCGCTTGACATTACTTTTTGGGACACCCTGTAGTATTAAAGAGTAGACATAACTAATTTTAATAAACTTTTTCAAAATTCGATTGACCGATTTTGTTGTTAGGAGTGGCAGTGTATAATATTTTTTAAAAAGCTAACATAAATATCATTTTGCATTGTTTTTTTTAAGGAATTTTAACGCTTGCTCTAAAACAGTCACCAGTGATACTTTAAGTCGCCTTCGGATTAATACCACCTTTCAGACTAATCTGGTGTACTTATTGTTTTTGATATCGACCGTTTGTTTACGCATGGACTTTGAAAACGCGCCAATTTTGGCCATACATTGTCAAGATCGTGAAGTTATGCATTTAATATTCAATTGCGGTCCCCAGCTGTCAGGACCCAATTAATTGATATATATCAGTGCGCAATGACAAATCTCAGCAGTAGTCAGCAGCCAGTAAGAGTTTGATAATAAACCGCAGCGGCTGGTTCGCGCGGCATCGGCGCGCGCGCACTCGGTATGCGTTCGAGTTCGTAATTTTAAGTAATATGGCGGTTTTTAGGTAAGTTTTTTCGGATTTGTTATTTTATAATACAGAAATAAATGATTAGGCCGTGGTGGGTGTTGGTATAGAGGCGACAGCTGGGATTATAAAATGTCTAAATTAAAACGATTAAAAATCCTTGGATTATAATTTAGGCTTGTTACTTTTCATTTCACGAAAGGTTTTTTTTTTGCATGGCCACATTTCTTTTTTTTCATAGATACACTTCCTTAAAATAATAATTATTAATCGTAATATGTTTCAATTTCTTAATCGTTATCTACTTATTTCCTTTTACATTTAAATTTTTTCTCTTATCTAATAAGTAACGATGTGGGCTTTTCGCCGAAAACATGTTTTTTTGTGGATTATTAAGATCAAAAACTTTAACAAACTAGGTTTCTGGCCTGAAGTAGGAAAGGCCCTGAAAAAAATCTGAAAATATTCCAATATTGTTGTGATTAGATCGTTTCCAAACATTAATATTTTTGACCGACTTGGGTATCATTCAAGACCTCAGGGTCCGTAAGCGTCCTTTCCCCGGCCACTCTGATGAGATGCGGTTGAATATTGATATTTCACATGTAGCGAATGAAATATTTTCCTGCAAGTATCTTGTGCAGGGGAAGTGAGGAAAGCTGGATTGAATTGCCAACATGCTGAGAGCAAGAGATCAATGCTCGTTCCTTCTATGTATGAGAGGAGGTCTTTGCACTTATCTCGTGTCGATATGAGTTCATCCCGTGGTGAAAAGATTAGCCAGTCAGCAAGATTGGTAGCGGGGCTGACTGCCCAGAGTGCGCCGAGCGTAGAATAGAATTTATTTTCAAGAATATGGTTACATACAGGTGTTACAGTGCTTCATTACAGCATATTCTGCTAATTGTGGCGTGAAAATATTTGAACATAACAAACATACATGAATCAGTTACTAACTTAAGAGTAATCAATAAATACAATGTCAAACCATGCAATCAATAGTTATTAGTTCATTGTAAGATAATATGTCAGAAAATTATAATTATGGTCCAAGTTCTTCTTCTTCTATCGTGTCGGCACGAGCTATACGAGAATAACTCATGCCGTGGTGAAAAGATTAGCCAGTCAGCAAGGTTGTCAGCGAGGCTGACTGCCCAGAGTGCACCGGACGTACTGAAGTAACGTCACTCGTGGAGGCTCTTTTCATGCACCCCCCATGGTCCAAGTGAATTAAAAAATGTAATGTCGTTGTGTTAAAATGTTAATTTATCATTTAAATACTCATTAACATTATAATAAACTTTTTCTTGCAGTAATTTACATAATTTCCTACGGTTTCGTAAATCTACCATTAAGACAGTTTTGTCTTAATGGTAGATTTATTATGCTATCTGGAAGATGATTATACAACTTTATAGTACTTAAGTATTCTCACTCGAGGAGCCTCCTTCCCGCTTTTGATGTGATATTGAGTGAAGATATATAATTAGATATGTGTTTATATTATGTTGAATTATCTATATTTAGATACTTATATTTACTTTTGTTTTCAATTCATCCAGAATTGTTCTAGTTAAATATTTTGTTCATCATCCTCAACTTACATAATTTATCAATGTAATTAATATTACCTTTTTTTGTTTAAAGACTCATTTAATTTTTTCATTTCACAGACAGAACTGGGTTGGTCTGTTGCGCCGTTTCTTCTTCACAGCATAAACACTAGGAATTGGTGAAGGTTGGGCGCTTTTGGGGGTTGTCTTATGTAAAATTGACGTTCAAAAACAACTACGTAATTCTAGTCTATTTTTAACCGACTTCAAAAAGCAGGAAGTTCTCAAGTCGTCGGAATGTTTTTTTTTGTGTGTTTGTTTCGCGGTATCTCCTCCAATTTTGAATGGATTTTGATGATTCTTTTTTTGTTTAGTAGATCATACTTCAAAGGTTTTTTTGTATATAATTTTATCGAAATTGATTCGGCGCTTTTTGAAATAATCACCAAAAACAAAAAAAAAAAAAATACTTAGATGACGTTTTCGTTTGTAGTTCCCTTCAGCTAAAGTTTTGATGAGGACTTTCAATCTCTGTTTTAACTGTGATCACAGAAACATTAGCCAAGAACATAAAAGTTTGTATGTGTTTGTAAGGAGCAGTCATGATAATTATACATTAATACCTATTCTTAAAGCAAATTACCTAGTTGTTGGAAAGATTACGCAACCGTGTCATTTAAATTTGAAGTCTTAAACCGTGTAATTTATGGCATTAAAACGTATTTAATAAAAAACTTTAAATAAAAGTAAAACTTACTTCTAAAATAAAATAAAGTAGAGTGAAATAATTAGCATGATATAAAATTAAGTTTCAGAAGTCGGTGCAATTCTACACTGAAACAAATAAAAGCCATCGACTTCTGAAACTGTTAATTTTATATCATGCTAATTATTTCACTCTAATTTTAGTTTTTTTTGAAGGCTGTTTTTACTTTTATTGAAAGTTTTTTTTGAATAAACGAGTTTTGAGTTTGATGCACCCCGTTTCTTAGCCATACACTTTGACGTAGTCTACGTCAATGGCCCTATAGTTAAAATTCAATCAGCATTGCATTTAACCAAATATTCGTCGTCCTTCTCAAAGTCGGACAAGGAACCTAATACGATGATGGATGTTATTAGCGGCACAGTCCATTAAACGATACAAATGAATTAAATGATTCTATCACATCTCCGAAACATGTGCTCGTAAAAATACGTCTACGATTGCATTTCATCATTTACGTTTTGTTTTATTAGTTATTCGTCTTCTTGACGAGTGTCAGTTCAAGATGCCTTGTAATTGTCATCATGATTTGTGTTTTAGGGTTTTAAAATTTGAAACGGATAAGTACCAAAAACTACTTCTCAGTCTATTGCAGTCTTCTGCAGCCCAATTCTCTTAAAAGAAATGTTGATAAATCGCAACGGAACCAAGGCCGAACCGTTCATTCGGTCAGTTTTCGTTTTCAAAAGCTGTCAAAATGTTTGACATAAAAAACAAAACCACTCATTTAAAAAAACAGGAGCCCAATTCTACTAACAGAAACCATTATTAATTGCAAGTGAATCGTTCATTCAGACAGTTTTCGTTTACAAAAACTATCAAATTGTTTGACAACAAAAACAAAACCAAACAACAAAACACGGGTACAGGTAGATAACTCCAATAAAACAAACGGTAGTTCCCTCTCTTTTCGTTGGGCGAGTGTCTTTTTAAGCAACTTCAAAAAGGAGGAGGTTCTCAATTCGGTTGTATTTTTTTTTATGTTTGTTACCTCAGATCTCCGTCATTTATGAACCGATTCGAAAAATTCTTGTTTTGTTTGAGAGGGTATGACGACCAGAAACAGGGCCCAATTCTCCTAAAATAAATTGTTGCCAAACGCAATCAAACCACAACCGTCAGTCAGTTTTTGTTTTCGAAATTTTTCAAAATGATTGATTTTGTTTTTGTGTCAAACAATTCAACAGCTTTTGAAATTGAGAACTGTCTGAATGAACGGTTCGGCCTTGGTTCGGTTGTGATTTATCAAGATTTATTATAGGAGAATTAGGCCCCAGCATAGATAAAGATGACTGGCATTACGATCAATAACTAAAAAAAGTGAAAACCGACTTCAAAAAAAAAAACTAAACGGAGTAAAATAAATAACATATAATAAAATTATCAGTTTCAAAAGTCGGTGTAATTCCACGCTGAAACAAATTGAGTACACCGACTTAAGAAACTGAAATTTTTATTATAATATGTTGTTTATTTTACTCCGTTTAGTTTTTTTTTTTTTTGAAGTTTGTTTTTACTTTTTTTTAAGTTATTAATCGTAATGCCAGTCATTTTTATCTATGCTGTTTCTGTTCGTCACCGGCTAGGGGTTAATTGGAATAGGGCACGCCGCAATAGCGGCGGTAAGACCCGTTATGGAGGAGTGGCTGGAGAGGCGGCATGGCGCCCTCAGCTTTCGGCTGACGCAGGTGCTTTCGGGACATGGATGTTTCGGGAAGTACCTGTGTCGCATAGGCCGGGAGCAGACGCCCGGATGTCACCACTGCGTCGACTGCCCGGAAGACACGGCGCTGCACACGTTGCAGGAGTGCCGTGCGTGGGCGACGCAGCGCCGTGAACTGGTCGCGGCGATCGGTGGTGACCTCTCGCTTCCGGCCGTGGTTCTGTCCATGGTCGGGAGCGAGAGTGCGTGGGAAGCCGTCACCTCCTTTTGCGAGGTGGTGATGGCGACCAAAGAGGGAGCGGAGAGGGAGAGAGAGGCGACGGCCACTCTCCCTTCCCGCGCCAGACGCACCGGGCGCCGCCGGAGGGCGCGCGACGATCTCCGGCCACCCTAGTGTGTGGCCTGCGGGCGACGGGTTAGGGGACCCGTCGCCCGACCAGTAACAGGCCCGAGAAGGCGGCGCGCATGTGTTCCGTGCGCGCCTCTCAGGAGGACGTGGGGCAAGGCCCCACAGAAGGAGAGGTCCGCCAGGGGATGGCGGACCGAGGCCTGCCGGGGTTGCGGTGCATGCAGCTGCGAATCCCGTGACCCCGGCCAAGGGTCAGGAGTAGGAACACCGTGGGTTTTTAGCCGGTAAGAGTCCGGCATAACCCTTCGCCTTCCCCAGGCGAAGGGTATCCATGAGGATTTTCCCACGAAAAAAAAAAAAAAAAAAAAAAAAAAAAAAAAAAAGGGGTTAATTGGAATGACAACTGGAATGGGTGACGAATGATATTTGATGAGGATTAGACAGTCGTCACTCATCAGTCTTCGTCGGTTTGTCGCAGGATGCCACTGCATGCAGGTGCAGTTAGCTTTTAGGAAATTCAACTCCGTCAAAAGTTGATTGCATCTGCAAGTGCAGAGCATCTTGTTACTGTACTTGTTCTATGTGAAGGGTCTCATAGTCCAGAAGAATGTCCATCGTAATTTAGAGATGGGTAGCTATTCTAATAACTAGTCAAATAGCGGCTATTAAAAAAAATTGCCACAGCTATGATATCCATCAACACGATAACTAGCTATTGGCTTCAGGCTAGCTAGAATATCCGACAAGTTTACGGCACAGCGGGTAGCCACCTCAGATATAAAACAACTACGTTTTGCTTGCAGCCATCCCGGTAGCCGGTAGCTGAGAGAGTAGAGATGGCGCTTTTAATCGATTTTCACCATTTTTTTATTAATAATCCATATGAACCAGGGGGGAAAGTAATTACTTAAAAAAAAAGTATGAATAAAAAACGAAACTCGAATTGCTTAGCTAGTTTAGCTGCGCCGCCGCTAGCGCTAGTCGGTTAGCGAGCCATTTATTTGATAGCCAAATAGCTAAATAGCTGGCTAGCTAACTGGCTATTTCACCACAAATAGCCGGCTAGCCAAGTCATTGAAATTTCGGCTAGTTACCCATCTCTATCGTGGTTTAACACGGTAGAATACAAATCTCCTACTCCACTACAATCCCCGTCGTAGTCTATCAGGACTACTTCAACTTCAAAACTCATTTATTCAAAATAGACTAGAATTACTTAGTTCTTTTTGAACGTCAATTAGTATGTCTACACCCGTGCGCTTTCATGTTCATCTTGCGCTTTCAACTTTCAATTCCTCTTGCGTCAAGCGCATGCAATATTGATTGCCTTAGACGCATGCAGCTTATCGTCTACACCGGTGTGCCTCGGTCAGTCGTCACACAATAGACGGATTAGCGTGCGCTAGGGGCATGCGCTTTTGTTGAACTAGTATTAAGGCATGCGCTATGGCGCTTCACGCATGCCTCAGACGTAGACGCAAGATGAACATGAAAGCGCACTGGTGTAGACATAGCTAATGTTCCATATAAGACAGCCCCAAAAGCGCCCACCCTTCACCGCTTCCTAGTGTTATTGCTGTGAAGAAGAAACGTCGCAACAAAATCCGTCTGTCAAGTGAATTAATTAATTGAGTCTATACACAACAAAAGGTAATATTAATTACAATAATGAAATTATGCAAAATTCAGATGATAAACAAAGTATAAGCATAGGAAAATTCTGGATGAACCTATAATTATTTAAATAGTATAGATATCAAGATAATTGTAGAATTAGAACCGAAAATCTGGACATGAACATAAAGTGTAATGTTCCGCGTTCTAACATAACGATGCCAATAAATCTTTGCACAACAGCTATTCCATGCAGTCGTTAATTCATTAATTTTAGTATTTCACTCACAAAATTGTTGGTTACTGGCCATATTTATTTTATGTTCTGTTTCATTGGCGATGTTTGTTTTTCGTACAATTTAGTGTAAGAAGAGTGACAGTAAAGTGGTATCACCTACAATATTTTCAACTATTCTAGTTCTTTATTTACCTTACCGCAGTGTACTTTAGAGTACCTAGTTCTTAGATTTGCTCACGTTATCTTTAAATTATTATTGTATGCCTTAAATGTGCTGATTGATGTTTCTAACATTATCATAATATATTATGTAAAACGTCGCCTTAGAGTGAAAACCTTGGGAATGCAATTTGGTCATTTTTATTTTATCACGAACGTGTAGATACTATAATTATTGAGATCCGCTTTGTGCGAAATTATTTTGTAGGCACTGAAATTAAGCTTTTATTGGATAAATAACATTCGTAATATTTTTTTCGTAATTCGTAAAAAAAACTAGCTTTTGCCCGCGAGTTCGTCCGCGTGAAAGCCCACACTAACCGTGCAATGACCTAATGCATTCCCGAGGTTTTCACTCTAAGGGTGTCCCCACATTTATCGACGAGGAATCGGCTTAAGCCGAGTGCGTATCACCACACTACTCGACTTATCTATACAAACGGCTCGTTTCGCCGTCGGCCGGCGTCGCGACGCGTCGTCCGAGCCGAGCCGATGCGAAAGGTATTAGTAACACCCTTATTACGTAGACATAAAGGCTTTTTTGACCGGTGTTAGCCGAATCCACGACCCTTAGGCGACGATAACAATTGTAACTACTCAATCAGAAACAATAAAGTCTCACGTAGAAAGCGGGTTGCCGGCGCTTGTCGGGCCTGGTCCGCGCAGTTAGTCGGCGCAGGTTGTCTCTGTACTGTGTGGCGAACCAGCGTCGACCAGCTCTGAACGTCGCCGACAAGTTCCGACCTGCTCCGATCAGCGCTGGTAGACCGTCATTTGTTGCTGTATTTGCAACGGAACGAGGCGTATTTTTGTCAAAAAATGTCAGCCCCTGCTTCTACCCGCTTCCTTTATGTAGCGGTTACCTGCACGGACCAGTACCGATAAGCGCTGGTAGGTCGGCGCTGGTTACCTGCTTCCTTTATGTATACGACCTACTTTGCTTTACTTTATCTACTGTATCATTGTAATTTCTACGTAGCTAGAGTTAACAATTAATTGAGTATTTCGCTAGGTATATCCTAGAAACAATTTTAGCATCGTGTAACTACGTTTTGTAATCGAGATGACCGAGTAATAGTGCTGTCAGATCGCTTGCAACCCAATATTGTGGTGGACGAAACTAGCTAGAATACATGATTATAAATGATAATTCCCATCCATTCAGCCTTATAATAAATAACATCTGATGTAATGTGGCCCGTGGGATTAAATATTGTATAGGTACACATAGGTAGTTCACTTTCTTTTGTTGATGCCACTTCATCAAATCCGATGACTAATCAATTATGAAGATGATGTAGTGACAAAAATTAAAGAAGTATGCTTAGGTGGTTTGGTCATGTTGAAAGAATGAGTGAACGGCGATTAACAAAAGGAATTTTCATTACCCATACTCGGAAAGTAGGTAGGTCTGAAGTTGCCTGAGGAGCGGGTTGAAAGTAATACTTTTCAGCCCTAGGGAGAATCCTTTTCAACTGACAGCTGTCAATGTCAAATTATAAAAAAAAAACTAGTTTATTTTCACATTTCTATTGAACCATGTTTCAACTTTCTATACAGCCACTCAATTACAGCGCGATGTAAAATTGTAATAACATAAAGTTAAGTTATTAATTAAAGAAAAAAAATTGTTTATACAAGGTTAGTCAGAAAGGGGGTACTAATCCGAAAGGGTGTTAAAGTACACATAATAATGAATAACTTTTGTTCTACAACTTTTCCCAAAACTTAATAGTTTAAGAGAAACAGTTGCTCAAAAATCTCAAAAAAAATTCTCTAAAATCTGTCTATACCCAGTTATGATCAGCTGTGTTTACATTTTAGGTCATATTTGGGGTCATGAATTAGAAGCACCATTTTCTGAATTTGTAACTAAAGCAGGGATGAAGAATTTTTGAAAAAACTAAAATAAACATCATTTTATTTGGAAAAAAAAAATATCGAATTTTGAAATTTTAACACTTGCTTTCAAACAGTCATCAGTGATACTACATGTAGGCTTCGGATTAGTATCCCCTTTCCGACTAACCTTGTATATTAATTAAAGAATATATTTTTTAAATGACTTTATAATTTAGTTTCAACTATTTCTTTAAAATAACATACGTTTGGGCAAAATATTTACAATTTTTTCAATGATGAAAATGAAAAGTAATGGCTGAATAGCTGGCCGGCCACAGAAAAAAATAAAACAAAATAGGCGGGAAAGCGGCAATCCGATCACTCATTTTTTCTTTAGTTGTTTCATGTTTTTATTTTTACTTTCCTTGTATTCGTAATAAAAAGCACAGTGTTTACCTCGGGTTAACACCCTTTCGGATTAATAGGTCCCCTTTCCAACTAACCTTGTATACAAACTTCATTAATGAAGCAAAGGCAGTTGGTTGTCCAGATTATTTGCAAACACTGGCTAATGCATCAAACATTTTAGCGTATTTTGCCATTTGATACCAGGAAAACATTCATGATACTTGAGTACATATTTTCCTAATAAGTACTCAAGTGTCTTGACGTCACGAGTTCCGTTAAAGAACCCATCAAATTGGCTCGCTTACCACTCATTGACTGTTGAAGGTCATATCAAGTGGGCCGCAGACGCAGATCAATTATTTGTTGACCTCAGCGGTATCGAGATTTGATGCCCAAAAGTAGGCCGCGGCTAATGTTTCAATTTATTTGATGCATCGACACTTTGGAGATAGGTCAATGTTAGGGCATGAATATGGTACATGTGATGCCCTTAACCGACTGCCTCGTTGGTCCAGTGGTCGCAAGCCCGACTGCTGAGCGTGAGGTCTTGGTTTCGATCCCCAAGTCAGATAAAGAGTTATTGGGTTTTTCCGTGTGGAATTTCTCAGTAGCAGCCCGGAGTCTGGATTTGTGCCCGGTTGATGGAAATAGGCTCACTCCCTATTACATGGGACCTAAACATAACGGCGAAATGAGGGTGTACTATACACCCTGCCCAACCCTTTCGGGAATATAGGCGTGATGTTGTTATGTAATATGCCCATAATATATTCTTGACCTCATGAAAAAACATCACTGACCAAGATAATTACAAAAGATCGGATACAAATACTGATTTGGAAAAGTTTTGTACTCAGGGGATGAATTTAGGCTATGGATGATGAAGAATACAAAAAGAATTTGAGTTTTTACATAGAAAAGGCATAGCGCTAATTATTTGCTAACTGCAGTGTAATTCTTTATGTAGAAAATCGAAATACGAGGTTTCGGGTGACGGATCGCACGTTTCCCAACCACGAAAGTCTTTCGGATCCGACGAACGATTTGACTGTCGCGATTTGACTTTTCTTTCGTTCACCCTTCTCCCAAATGTTACTTGACATCTAGTACTTAGTTCATTGTTTGACAATAGGTACTTTGATCGTATATTTATAACTTTCTTGTTTTGTTTCGGTCTGAAACTTCGACTTTCGTTTTTCGGAGTGGGCCCCGCCTGTCTCGTCTACGAATGCAACGCTGTTTTGTGTTCGTATTAGAGAATCTCACAGTTGAGCGTGGTTTTTTATTAAGAGTGTTATCGATTAACGGATATTACAACAAAGTTACTTTTCAACAGTAACTTTAGGTGTACCGAAAGAAGCAGTTTGTATAAAATGCCTGTAATAATTGTTTCAAAATTTCATTTTCCATTTCAGGTTAACTATTTTCACAATCGTGATATCATCATTTTCGACGAGTCATGGACAAACAGGTGAGACATAGCCTCCATATGTACGGTCAGCATCAAAAGTAGCTGAACATTTGAGTTTTTAAACTTAGCATTCATTAGAAAACGAATTGTTTTAAAACAAAAAGTTTAATAGATACCTAGAGCTGCTAGATATAGCTCTAAGTATGCCTTAAATTTTTTGCTTCCTATCAATTAGTTATCTAATTAATCCAAAGTTTAAAAACTCAAATGTCCAGCTACTTTTGATGCTGACCGTACTATACTATTTATAATATCTTCTTCTGCCTAGCCTTTTCCCAACCCTGTTGGGGTCAGTTTCCAGTCTAACCAGATGCGACTGAATACCAGTATTTTACACGGAGCAACTGCCATCAGAGCACCGCAATCTAGTTACTGGGCAATGCCGATATCCTAAGGTTAGACCTGTTGTCAGACTATCGGGCTTCTGACTACCTGTAACGACTGTGATAGATATTCGTATGACACCCAGGACCGATGGTTCAACCAGTCTAATTAATTATTTGTTAATTAGCCACGAGCCCATACCATTTATAATGTGAATGATTCTTATTAGTTCTTTATTGAATTTCTATTTATTATGTTGGGTAATAACTTTTAGTTATGTAAACCAAATACAGGGTGTAAACGAATTCGTGTAATTTCTTAAAACCACATGATCTACTACTGTTATAGATATTGACCCCGCACGGGATTTAGCTTGATTAAAAATAAAAATGTTTTCTTTTTCTTGCGGTTGGGATAAGTGATCGTGTCATAACCACCTAATAAGGTTACGAAAAAAAAGAAGCAAAAAAAAATTTTGTAAACATTTTTTTTTGTCTTATAATAACATTTCGATGCCACGCACAAATGAATGAAAGCATGGCGACACAGCTGGCGAGCACGACTAGCGCGATACCGCTTCTTGCATTCAGTTAATTCGGGGCGTTAAAATGACTCAAAAACAGAAAAAAGTCATATTAAAAAAAACTAAAATTGCTCTTTCTGAAAAAACCCAGTGCTAGGTCAGTCTGTGTCACCAGTAGATAATGCGGTTTGACGGAATTACACGAATTCGTTTACATCCTGTATAAGTATAGAAAAAGAAGACAAAGCTTATTTTTACGTATATGAATTAAGCAGTCTGTTTATGTTTGGGTACAATTTAAATGCTCATCAAAATAATTTTTAGACCCTAAGACTAAGTACCAAGTAAAATATATTAACTTTAAATAAAATAAACCCACTATACTTTTTAATACTATACTATTAATACGAAAACAAAGTGAGTAACCGCCACAGTTCCAAAATAAATATACACTCATCAGAATAATTGTATGTGTTGTATTAAATATTCGTTTTGCTTACCAAAATGGTTAATGCTTACCAAATCTTGTAACCAAACGCTGTAACTTGTCTTCCAACTGACTAATTTTAAGAGCGAGCGAAGCGAGCTCGTTCATTTGGGGCACCCCGACACAGATAGGTTAGGTTCGAAGGGGATGTCGGGGCCTAGAGTGAGCGAGCGTAGCGAGCGAATGAAGCCCCCGTCATCCCCTTCGTGTTAGGTTACTTTAAACCCTCCAGACAGAAATAGAGAGCCCCGCGCAGCGGTACTCCGTTGACTCTGCTTTGGAAACCCAAACAACCTTACAAACATCCCCTTAAGTTTTAACTTTAAAGCATAGAATATAAATAATATAATAATAATATAGAATATAAATCTTTAAGGCATAGAATAAAAAGGATAAAAAAAAGAAGAATAAAAAGGAAAATAGGTTAATTTCTACAATACTTTATGAAACACAATTTGGTGAGCTATTATACATTCTGGCAGACATTTCGAATTTTTTGGTAGTTAAATACATACATTTCTGGTAGGCGTTTAAACAGAAGCCTTTATGTTTTTGACCTTTCACTTCGAAACTCTATTGATAGTTTCCAATAAACGATCATTGAAAATCACTATTATTGACAAAATTGATTCGGACCCATTCTGTCAACACAAAGTGATTTTAAATTCGCATTATTGATGCACTAGTTCTAGATAATGTTTACGACTATGTTCTTAATATTTTCTCTTAGAAAACACAACAGAGCTGCCTCAGGCCGACATGCCAGGACCCTGCTCCCCGTCGCTGTCGGGTGACGTGGACTTCCAGACAGTGGACCTGATAGCTGTGTACCGCTTGGACAGGCCTGACACTAAGGGGGTGACCATGGTACAAGGTTCACAGGATCTGCAGAGGGCGTACAGGATCGAGGTTGATGCGAATTTGACACTGCCGTTACAGTAAGTGGTGTTTAGGTTTATGGGATGCGAATGAAGCAGTGTTTTTTTTATTTTATTTAGCGCTAGGCTCGCGTTTGACCACTATCTCGCCTGATGGTAAGCGATGATGTGGTCGACGGTGAAGCACACTTGCCTAGAAGTAGCCTATTCACTCTTCACTTAAAGACCCCAAGGTTGTAACTATCAGGAAACACAGACTCCGGCAGGGAATTCCGCTCCTCAGCTGTGCGAACAATGAATGTGTTCGCAAAATGGTCGTGTGTATGGAAAACATTGATGTAGAAACATATGGACCAAGGGTTTAGTACAAAAGTAGTAGTAGTTTTATTAAATAGCGTAAATAAGTAGATAATAATAGATAGTTGTACACTGGAGTATGCCCTCAGCCATATCATCAATCTCTCTCTATCACTCAAAGATTTGCTGTTAGAAAACCCATTTTTGAGTTAAGCTCGCCTTTGTACATGACTTCACATTTTTTTTCTTTTACATTGTATTTTTATTGTGCACAAAAATAATAAGAATAATAATTCAGTAAGATGCTGGTAGGTATCTTGACCGTACTTCCGGGATTGTCCTGATAGCCGTGGAATATCTCTCCATTCCTCAAGCATCTCAAATATGTTGCTCCCTTGTCGTTTTGCAATTATGTGCTAGCGACCGTTTTCGGGGGCCCATTAATTGAGTGTGCAAGTCACCCCCTGCCATTTAATCCATGTAATACAAACATTGATCAGGTAGTGGACGTAGTTCTTCAATAGTCCCAGGTAACCAGTCCACTTTAGCCATCCAAACCCATAGTCCCATACTTTGTTTCCATACCCTATAATAGTCCTGCATCAACCGGGGGTCGTCGTTGAGTGTAGGACTTGAATAGTGCATACAGGGATAATCGTCGGTTAGTGTCTCATCTCATCTAAAGCTACCTAAGGGGCCTCTGCGAGTTGGCTTCGGCCTCCCGTAAGCCTTACAAAGGGCCCGGGACCTCAGGGTCCCGAGATAATTATTTAAAATGTATAAAAAGAATAAAAAAAAAAACACGAAAAAGGTGTCCTAAGTTTACATAAACCACAAGAACGCGCCAAGGCATACCGCCATATGAACTCAGAAATACTAACAAAATAATTTAAATCCTATGTCGTCAAAACCATGCCTAATTTAGCTTTGCACCATATAAAGATTCGACTGCACCCCTTTAGGTAAATTAGTCTTCTTTTTCGCGTTTAGTCTACATTTGGTTTGAACATTTTTGAGCGCTGAACCGAGGTACATGTGTCTACGTCAATGCTGGGAAGGATCCATTTCATATTGTTACAATTAATTAAGAGTTGTGCGGGTTTGAAATAGCGTAAGAGGTGTCTTAAGGTGCTATTCCACCGGCGACTACAGACTGCAGACTGCAACCGCAGACCGGAAGTCGCCATCGGAATAGCGCCTTTAAGGTGTGCACTTTAAAGGTGTTATTCCGACAGCGACTGCAATACTGCAACCGCAGACCGCAGCCGCAGATCGCACCGCAAGCGATACTACTCTTGCAGTTTGCGGTCTGCAGCCCGTCTCGGACTTGTACCTTTAGACTACCGTCCGATTTCTAAAAGGCCGTTAAGTAAGTAAACCTAATTTTGAGTAATGAGCAAAAACGTGAAAAATTTGGTCGCTAGAAATTCTGAAGACATACAGATGTTTTTGTTATACCAAATTATTGGGCTGCTTTTAAGCTCATTGTATAACTTTTAATGAGTGGCAGCACAATTTTTTTTTGAAAAGTTTTTGTTTTTTAGTCATGCTTTTCTGTACTCAAATGGGACCATCTCAATATTAATGTCTCTGTAAAAGTTTCTGGATCTCATAACCGACAAATGAAAGAAAAATACGGACCAAACTGATCTATAGAGAAAAAGTTGCGCTTTTATGTAGTATTATATACAATTCAAATTTGACAGAATGTCACTTAACGGTCTTTTAGAAATCCGACGGCAGCATGTGTTCCTACGTCAATGCTGGGAAGGATCCATTTTATATTGTTACATTTTATTAAGAGTTTTAAGATGTCGCAAGTAAACTAAATACGAGCCAAAAAAGGTCTATTGGCTCGTATTTAGTTTGTAATTTAAACAATTGACATAAAGTTTATTATAGTATGTACAATATCGTCGCTTCCATTCCGCGGCGGTGTAAATTGAGCCTTAATCATATGGATGATTACGACATATTTACTGATGAAGTAATGACTCATAACAGCATGTCATGGACGGATTCTATTATGTTGAAATGATATCCAGATAGGATTCCCCGTACTGTCAGATCTCCGTATTAATTAAGGAGATCTGACACAGTCTCTTGCGACAAAATCAGCCTAATTGACTGCCGCATTGGTCTAGTGGTCACAAGAACGACTGCTGAGCGTGAGGTCGATCCCCAGATCAGGCAAAGTGTTATAGTGCTTTTCCGTGTGGAATTCATCAGTAGCAGCCCGGAGTCTGGATTTGTGCCCGGTTGATGGCAATAGGCTCGCTCCCTATTATATGGGACTTAAAAATAACGGCGAAATGAGAGTGTACCACCTCTGCCCAACCCTTCGGAGATGCTATATTATGTTGTAATGAAAATTATGACATTTCCTGTAAATACTTGAAAAGAATTAAGTAATGTAATGGACACTATTATTAGAATATTTTTAAAATGAGATGTACGTCTGTGAATTATGAAGATATTCACATGGGAGTTTTTTTAAACGCTAACGCTATAAAACCGCTATTCGAATTTCAGAAAAACTCATTTTCTACAAAAATGTCACATAGGAGATTTTAAATTTGCAACGACGACATATTATAAGGAGAGTTAGAAACCGAATCTTTTTGATCAGAACTCATTATTTACCGTTTTTCCTTTTCAGTGATGTCTTCCCCAGCGGTTTGCCTCCTCACTTCAGCGTCGTCGGCACATTCAACGCACGAGGTCAACGTAGACCATGGAGCCTGGTCCGCGCCCGTTCTGACAGTCTCCAGTTCTCTCTCACCATGCTGCCCGTCACTAAGAAGATCGCTGTCTTCGTGGGAGGCTCCAGAGTCATGTTCAACAGTTGGGAGGTAGAGATAAATTTTAACAACCAATGTAACGCAGTTCAAACTGGCAAGACCCAAAAGTGTTTCCATGTTAACATATAAAGCATTATAATCTTTACAATAGCATATTTTTCCATGATCTGTTAACTTCTGTTAACCCATGTTTCTATTCTGCAAGTCATACTTTGGCAGATTGATTTATGCTAGGTGCATTTATGCCAAGTGCAACAATACACTAAAAAAACTACGATTTACTGACGTCAAACTTATGTTAGTTTTCATGATTTAAGCTAGGTGCAACAAAACATGTTGGTAAACATTATAGAAGTATAGATCGAGTCTATTCGCGTAAAAAAACTTTAAGAGAGAGGCACAAAATACGTTTTCATTACTCATACTCGGAAAGTAGGTCTGAAGTTGCCTGAGGAGCGGGTTGAAAGTAATACTTTTCAGCCCTAGGGAGAATCGTTTTCAACTGACAGCTGTCAAATTATAAAAAAAAACTAGTTCTATTTTCACATTTCTATTGAACCATGTTCCAACTTTCTATACAGCCATTCAGTTACACCGCGATGTAAAATTGTAATAACATAAAGTTAAGTATTAATTAGTTTTTTTTTAAATGACTTTATTACAATTTAGTTTCAACTATTTCTTTAAAATTACATAGATTTGGGCAAAATATTTACCATTTTTTCAATGATGGAAATAAAAAGCCACTACATAAGAAAGGGTCAAAATCAGACAAAAATAATTATAGGCCTATTGCTTTAACTCCGGTCCTATCTAAGATCTTTGAAAAAATTATGCTCAAAAGAATAGTAAACTTCCTAGACAAATATGACATTTTGGCACCGGAACAATTTGGTTTCAGGAAATATCGGTCAACGCAATTAGCTACCTTCACTTTAATAAACAGCATTATTAATAATATCAACCATAAAATCCCAACATCAGCTCTACTGTTAGACCTCAGTAAAGCATTCGATTTCGTTGATCATTCGATGCTTATCTCGAAACTTGACAGGTGTGGAATAAGGGGATCTTCTTTGTTATGGTTTCAGTCATATTTGCAAAACAGGAAACAATTCTCTAGGATTACAAAGTTTGATACTGGAACAAATAATGTAGTTAAGTTTGACTCGAAACAGAGGATTAATTGTTCTGGGGTGCCACAAGGCAGCATCTTAGGGCCCCTATTATTTCTTATTTACGTCAATGACCTTCCACGTGCACTCACACACGATTGTGTCTTGTTTGCAGACGACACAACTATCATTATGGACTGTAAAAATATAGATACATATGAGACGGAAATATACAAAACGTTAGAAGATGTTATTCACTGGTTAGACATAAACAAATTAAAAATAAACATTGAGAAAACGAAACTAATTAACTTCAAAACATATAAAAGTAAAAACATCAAATTAAATATTAGTTATAATAATTCACTTATACAACAGATAAACAGTGCAAAATTCTTAGGCATTATTCTCGATACACATCTTTCATGGAAAGCACATATTAATAGTTTATGCATAAAAATAAACAAGTTTGTTTTTGCACTTCGAAAGGTAAAAGACGTGACGAGCAGACATACCTCTATTATTGTATATCATGCTTATGTATGCTCCATTATACGGTATGGCATAGTTGTCTGGGGAAATTCCTGTGACATCATGAGGGTGTTCATAGCACAGAAGAAATGCATTCGGGCACTGTACGGCATGGATTGGTCGGAATCATGTAAACCGATCTTTAAATCCAAAAATCTACTAACTGTTCCCTGTATATACATTTACGAAGTAGCTAAATTTGTTAAATACCACAGTCACCTTTTTACCACCAACGACAATACATTTAAACGTAAAATTAACCACCTGCCCTTAAAGATGCCTGTGCCTAAGCTAGAACTGTTTAGAAATAACTGTGCCTATATGGCACCTCTAATATATAACTCTTTGCCCAAAGGAATGACTGACCTGCCATATAAAAGGTTCTGTTGTGCCTTGCGAAAATGGTTGATCCAGGAGAGTTTCTATACCCTCAAAGATTTTTTGAATAAAAGCACATGTCGATTTGGCGCCCACTAAGATTTTCCTTTTATTTTCTTGTGACCTAGTCTATAATAATATTTAAATAATTTAAGTAACTGTAATCACTGTAGGTAATTCAAATAATTTTAATTTTAATTATTGTAATAATTATAATTCAAATGGTTCTAATAATTGTAATGTTACTCAAATAATTGTTGTAAATTAACTACAATTTTGCATGCCCGTAATGAGGGTGAAATATGTCCTGTGCTATAACTTAATTTAAGATCTCGTGTACCCACCATATTTCAGGCAAATAAATGATTTTTATTATTTATTATTATTATAAAAATAATGGCTGAATAGCTGGCCGGCCACAGAAAAAAAAAAAACAAAATAGGCGGGAAAGCGGCACTAAATCCGATCACTCATTTTTTCTTTAGCTAATTCATGTTTTTATTTTCCTTGTATTCGTAATGAAAAGCACAGTGTTTACATCGGGTTAAAGACTTATTTAGTCCCTCGAACTATTGGCGCCTGAGCGTAGCGAGGGTGCCAGACCTCGCCTCGGAACTAAATAAGTTACTTTCACCCCTAGGGTAACAATGTACTATTTATCCCGACGTTTCGGCCGAATTGCACCGGTCGTGGTCACGGGTAGACTGAAAAACGATGTTGAAAAACTTTTTTTTTGTGACGTCGGTGTTATGTGTTTCATTTTTAGATCTTCACTCCTGGGTGGCACAAGATACACGCAGCGATTTCCAACGATACGATTCATGTTGCTGTGGACTGCGTTGAGGTAAGATAATAAATATGAAGATTTTAAATGTGCCACATTGATGGGATCTCTTGGCCACAGTCCAGGGTACCATAGGCGAGATTATGGCTACCATCTACCCACTCGTATTCATCAATCGATCTACAACTTCATGCAAAATTGAGTTTTAATTTTATTCACGCGTCGAAATCATTCATGTTTATAACAACAACAGTCTTTAGGAACATGCAGTCTTAAAACATCTGGAAACTAGTCCAAAAAGTCGGTTAGCGAATGTCAGACGACTGCATCCGGCTAGCATGGAAGTCTATACCAATTGAACTTGAGAAAACTCTGGGAAAATTGGTGTTCCGAATCTTCTTCTTCTTCTATCGTGTCGGCACGAGCTTTACAAGAATAGCTCATGCCGTGGCAAAAAGATTAGCCAGTCAGCAAGGTTGGTAGCGGGGCTGACTGCCCAGGGTGCGCCGGACGTACTTAAGTAGCGTCACTCGCAGAAGCTACCGAGGAGGTGTTCCGAATTGAAAGCGGAATAGAGTATCATAAAACCAGTCTACCTATATCTTACTCCTTACAGTCGGTCAACGTAGAACATTGTCGCAGAGCAATCGTGCGGGGGGTTGCGGGGTGAAGGGGCGGAGGTTATGTCCCGAATAGCCATACTGCATACTTGGGACATAACCTCCACCCCTACATAATTTTGACATTTCATAGGACCTGTCAAATTTATGGGCGTTGACCCACTGTATGTAGTAGGTACACTGTGATAAAACCATGGTTACTTAATTGGGTTTTGCATGTTTCAGTTGATGCCAGAAAAGATCAGTGTTCGCGACTACACCAACGCTACGTCTGTCAGCATCGTGTCCAATGATGACGGCACGGCTGCACCTGTAAGTTAATTTACATCTCGGTAATTCACTATGTAGTCCAGTCAAAATAGACATTTTACTTCGGAATAATTCGCATAGAGCTGAAAATTGGTACAGATCAATTTTCGATCGATGGGGACTTTTGACATTTCATTTGATGATATACATACCTATGTAGAATAGAATACTTTATTGTACACCAAAATTGTAACACAGCTCTTATGCAATGTTTAACTATCTTTAACTATTTTTTTAAAAGAATCCAGTGACTGGAGCTTCTCTTACTGGCATCGGCAACGCATTATATTTAAGGTCTGTACCAATTTTCAGCTCAATGCGAATTAATTCGAAATTTAAGTTTTTTTTTTGTCTATTTTCATTGTTGACTGACATGTACAGACTGCACTTAAAACTACTACAATCTGTCAAATTTCTTTAATAGATTTTCATCTTTATCGCAAAAGTGTTAGGTTCAAAGTTGATTGGGAAAATTTGACAGTTTCGGGTAGCTTGATGTGCAGTCTGTACAGAAATACCAAAAATGAACAAAAATAATGCAAGTATTTTTATATCGAACGTGTAAAAGTATAACTTTAGCAGTAAAAGTTAGTACAAAACCAAAACTAACAAAAAACTATTAAAAATTAAAAAAAGTCTAGTACAGTCAACAAAAGAGATAAGAATACAGGAAACTCTTTACATTCGTATTTTAACAGAGTGAAGCGTGTGTTGAGTTTCAAAGTCTTTGCCATCGCTTGTCTAAGCGTGTCTCGCGTATAAAAAGTTATAAAGGCGGATACAGACTTTGCGAGGCATGCGCCGCGAATGGCGCGCAATGAATGCCTCGCAAGGTTTGTACCTTCATATTCGTGGCGAGGCATGTGCTTCGCACGTGCGAGGGCGAGCCAACGTATGTCGGCAAACGCTTCAAGATCAAAGCGCCTCAGTGCGAGCATTACATTAGTTGTGGACGTAGTCGCGCATGCACGTTCGAGGTGGGCGCCGCGTACGATATCCACCCACGCCTCGACTGAGAAAATGAAACTGCGCCTATGCGTAGCACATGCCTCGCCACAAACATGAAGACGGACAAACGAGGCATTTGTTTCGCACGCGATGGCTCGACCCGAGCAAATGTTGGTACATTTTTTCGACACGCACGCCTCAAGCAGAGGCATTCGTTGTGCGGCGTTCGCGGCGCATGCCTCGCAAAGTCTGTATCCACCTTAACACACACAATTACAATGACAATTGCCTGCGTAGTGCATTGATGTCCAATGTTTGCAATTGTTTAGTTTTTTTGTTGACTTTACGACTTTGCAAATTACGAAAACAGAAATAGATAGATAAATATTTTTGTAAGGTTGCTAAACAGAATAATATATTTGTCTCTTTTTATTGCGGGTGTGTAAAAAACATAGAGTTAAGCGAGTTCACAGAATCTATTGCTGTTTACATAACTTGCAAAGTTGTACAGGGGAACTGGAGGAGAGTTTGAAGTTTATTTTCTGCATAAATCAACGAAAAACTGTGGTAATTATTGAAAATTTCCTTGACTAGTAATGTGACTATAAGGGCCTCATCACAGTGGCGATTTGCGAGCGAGTTCAAAGCGAGGCGAGAGCGCAGCGGGCTCGCTCGAGTTCGCAGCGAGCGTGCCATGAGGGCTTTATCATAGTGGCGATTAGCGAGCGAATTCAAAGCGAGGCGAAAGCGCAGCGGGCTCACCTCGAGTTCGCAACGAGAGCGCATTTGGCTCCTCGTGAGTTCGCGGCGAGCCCGCAGCGCTCTCACCTCGCTTTGAACTCGCTCGCAAATCGTCACTGTGATAAGGCCCTAAGTAATGTCTGTATCGTACAAACCTCTAGTTTCTACCTATAAGTATTTCCTACTTACCAGAGCAAGTGCAGGCGCGAACCTAGGTACTGGCTCACAAGTATGTCGGTATAGATAAGTTGGGGGAAAGGGATTCCTTGGAGAGGATACAAACCAATTATTTATGCATAATTAAAGGAGAAATGGAGAGGTATACTCAAGTGCTAATCTGTTCAGTAGAGCACCACGCTAGCCGCGTGTCGACCGCTTCAGGTTTTTCTACCACGTGCCACTTCACTCTGCAAGTCTTAGGTCTCTTGTTCACACACGTTTTTTCGCCGTAAAAACCTACGGTTAATTAGCCGTGTGTAGGCACGGTCATCAGTGTTGTATGGACTACTGTAGAAGTTTGTTGACGGACACGGTGGCCCAAAGGAACGAATGCGCGGCCGTATGCACCGTGGCTACTCCTCTTTTGCACACGGTTTGATTTACATTAGTGTTGTATGACAGTCTATGAGAGTTTGTTAACGGCACCGGACGTTTTCGCGACGGGCAATTATTGCATGACAGCTTTCCAACGCTGATTTTGTGTTACAAAATGGATATAAATCAGTTTCGACTGGTGGTTTGCCGTGTCGTGTACAAGCTCACACGATTTTTCTACGGTGCGGCCGTAATACGCCGTACGGTTAAGAAACCGTGCTATGAACAAGAGGCCTTAGTCCTACAAAATATCGCGGAAATATTACTTTACTAACCGCAGGTGCTGCACAAACGTGCTCTTCGCGACAATACTAGGTATAGCGCGGGCGCAGTGTTCAGAAACTATACCCTCAAGAAGAAACGTACCAACACGATGAACTGTCGCGATCGACCTTACACGACCGTAGCTTTGACGAACTCCCAGCAGCGGCGATGCCTCTTTTGATCGTCACAAATGTCAAAAAATATGCGGGTAGATTTGGTTTTACTTTAAACAGATATACCCACATCCACATTATCTACAATCTATTCCGAACAATGTAGGTACAGTCAACCAAAGAGAAAACTATACAGGCTACTAATTACATTCGCATTTTAACAGACTTTTGCGTGTGTTGAGTGGCCAAGTCTTATCCATCTTGTCTGACCGTGTCTTACGTATAACAGGTATTACACACACAAATACGATGACAATTATTGCCTGCGTAGTGCATTGATATCTGAAGTTTGCTTATATACCTAACTCTTTTGTTGACTGTACATAATAAAAGAGCAGACTCGGCTTCACAGATTCTAAAGTGCTCGGCTTACTTTACTGTGTCCGATATTCAAGATACAGAAAATGACACCACAGACTATAAAACTCTGTTTAATTTCTCCACCACCTTTTTATCACTTGTTGAACGGATGATCTGGATGCTGGTCAAATACATCATAGCACTTTGAAATCCCTTCCAAAGCAACCACACATAACAATGTTAATAACAATTGTCTCGGGTCATTCACTCGTATTTCAGCCGTACCGGGGGCATCGGTCGGATGTGGCTACTCACTGATATCCGGGTATTTGGGTATTGGTTACCAGCGCGGCGTTGCTTCGAGCACTGAGAAAGAGGGGCAGATAATAAATAATCGTATGATTCGATGTACTGCGGTCACCAATCTGTTTGCATAGCACGGTGGTTATAGTAATATTCCCTCACGTCAAAATAAATAAAACGAAGAATGTGTATACAAGGCTAGTCAGAAAGGGGGTACTAATACGCGGACCACTTAAAGTATCACTGATGATTGTTATACAATGTGTCCGGTTATGGACTAGCGATATTCTAGGTACTTATATAGCAACTATTCTTGTACACAAATACACTATACGCTAGGGTCCAATTCACTTCCATTTTTTTGTTGAGATATTCTGTACGTGTGTACAAAAAAAGTCATATCTTTCAAAGTTTTGGTCCTACTGAGATAAAAGTAGTCTTATTCGGAGGGCAACAATATTGTCTATCGTTAACATTGCGATAAAATGGGTTCACATGAAGACACAGTTGTAGACAATATCTCAACAAAAAAGCAAATTGGCTGCCAAATAGCGGGGAAGTGGATTGGACCCTAGTGTGTAGTGTATTTGTGTACTAGAATAGTGGCTATACAAGGTTAGTCGGAAAGGGGGTACTAATCCGAAGCCCACTTATAGTATCGCTAATGACTGTTTGAAAGCAAGTGTTAAAATTTCAAAATTCGATATTTTTTTTTCCAAATAACATTATTTTTCATTTTAGTTTTTTCAAAAATTCTTCATCCCTGCTTTAGTTACAAATTCAGAAAATGGTGCTTCTAATTCATGACCCCAAATTTATGATCTAAAATGTAAACACAGCTGATCATAACTGAGGATAGATAGATTTTAGAGATTTTTTTTTGAGATCTTTGAACAACTGTTTCTCTTAAACTATTGAGTTTTGGGAAAAGCTGTAGAACAAAAGTTATTCATTATTATGTGTACTTTAACACCTTTTCGGATTAGTACCCCCTTTCTGACTAACCTTGTATAAGTACCTAGAATATCGCTAGTCCATGACCGGACACACTGTATATAGCAAGAGTAAACATTTCAAAAATCGATATTTTTTATTTCCATACTAATTGATTTTAATTTTTTTAATTTCAGTTTTTTCAAAAATTCTTTATCACTGTTTTAGTTACGAATTCAGAAAGTGGAGCTTCTAATCCGTGACCCCTAATATGACCTAAAATGTAAACACAGCTGATCATAGCTTAGGATAGATAGATTGTAGCGAATGTTTTATGAAATCTTTGAACAGCTATTTCTCATTGACTTTTGGGAAAAGTTGTAGAACAAATATAGGCATTAATGTGTACTTTACGACCAACCTCGTATAATGAATAAATGTTATTTTCAGATAGATGTCCAATGGTTGTCGTTGAGTTGCGATCGATACAACTTGTCTAGAGATACGTGTGAAGAAATTGTAAGTAGTGTATTTTATGAATAATTCTAGTTAAGTATCATTTTCTTATCTTTAGGAAAAATAAATGAATAACTTGGTATTAAATTTTATAAAAAAACTCAAAATCAAATTCAAAACTCATTTATTGAAATTAAACCAGAATTAGAGCTCATTCACACGAAGACGATTCGATTACGATTTTGACGTATCGTCTTTTTTCACAATTGTTTTTTTTTTTTTGACGGCGGCTTTTCTTTTTAAATGCCCGTGCTCACACGAATCTTGAATCGTGAAAAATGTCGGATACGTCTTAAATCACTTATCATCTTTTAAAAAACACGTTCGTCAAAAAACACGAATCGTGATTTTTTTGTAAGGGATCCATCATGTTCGATAGTTCATCCAAGACTAAGAATCACGAAACGAATGTGAACATCAATTCGGATATTTTGCCGAATCGTGATAAAACACAATTCCGTATGCAATGTGAACGTCCATCCGTCATGACGTATAGTGTTTTATGACGAATCGTCAATGACGGAACCCGTGTGAATGAGCCCTTACTTAGTTCTTTTTAAACATCAATGCTATAAAAGACAGCCCCCAAAAACGCCCGCCCTAACCGATGCCTTTAACATTTTTTAAGTTGTTTTTTTTTTATTTTTAGGATCAATCTCAATATCTAATATCTACACCATCGACAACGGTAAGTGAACATTAATTAAATATACAGTATAAGGCTAACTGGTACATTTTATGTGAACTATCTCTTAATATACAAAGTGTAACATAAATAACGCACAACCTCTTAACAGCGATTACGCACTGCATCCGATCCGAATCCGTGAAAATACGGATATAAAAAATTCGGACCGAATTCGGATATTGCTTTACGCACTGCGTCCGATCCGAATCCGTGAAAATACCGATCTTGAGTAAAAATCTCGGACCGAATTCGATGTTGCTTACGTACTATTCCGATCTCTGATTCAAATTCAAACAACTCGTCCGTCAATTGTTCTTCCGAATTAGAAACTCACGGATGACAGATAGAAATCGGATGACGGATGCCGGATGTAGTGCGTAAACTACCATACAAATAGTTCTATGGCTACTTCGGAACGTATTTTCACGGATTCGGATCGGATGCAGTGCGTAACCCCTGTAAGGGGTCACTGTACTCATCATTATGAACAACTTTTACTATGGGACCAAACATGAAATCGCGAAAAAAAAAAACAGCTGTTCCCTACATTTATGTTCGCATAACTCGTCAAAATGTAGGGAACAGCTGATTTTTTTTCGTGATTTCAGGTTTGGTCCCATATTATAAGTTGTTCATTATGATGAGTACAGTGACCCCTTAAGAGGTTGTACATATGGGCGCAAATCGCCATGTATCGGCAATAATTATCTCATATTGTTTTTTAAATGATTATATTGTAGTAAGAATGTCTGAAACACATGAAATTGATATGCAAATAGTTATTTGTAAATATAAAGCTTTCTCTAAAATTAAATAAACGCTGTATTGACTATTTCAATATTTTGTCAACGTGTGGCATAAAATTTATAGATTAAATACCCAATATACTGTGTAAATGCTTATAGTAAAATGTATTATAATTATTGTCCTTATTCTGAACCATATTTGATTATTTTATGTATTAATAAAACTTAATTTCATTTGATATCCGCTTGCAGCGCCATCTCTTGGCAAACTGTGTAAAGAAAACATTTCCTTCTATTAAATAAATGTATTTTTGTAAAATAAATCGTTTATACTTGTATAAAATTCATTAATATATTTGTTTTGAATATTAGACTATATTCCAATACTTATTTTGAAGGAATTTCATAGCTTTGTCATAAAAGAATTTGTAGTTGCTATAGCTATGTAATGTATTGTAATAATGTTTTATAAGCGGTTGATTTTTGTAAAATCGTTTAGTTCGGTACCAACAATTCTGAAAAATAAAACTAAAATTACTTAGTGCGAGTTTTTTTATTGTGATGGAGCCTGAACGTAGAAACCCTGGCGGATCGCCGACAGCAGCGGTGGGATCTCAGCCCCAAGAATCTGCAGGACCTCCGGCTGGGACGACCTTCACTATGGACCAAGTAATGGGTCTCCTGACATCCATTACGAAGACTGCTGCAACAAGCGCTGCAAGGGTGACGTTATCTGCAGAAGCTGCACCCTTGCGGCGGCACCATGACTTCTACCTACCGCCTTTCAACCCCGATGAAAGATCACATGACATCAGGGACTGGTGTGCTAATGTGGACGAGACTATCACAAACTTGAATGTCCCTCCACATGAAGCTCGAATGAAAGCCATCTTGCAATTGAGAGGAAGAGCCAAGACATGGGCCGACACGTGGTCCCTGCATTCAACCACGTGGGAGCAAGTGAAGGAGGAGCTGATTCATACGTTTGGCAAGGAGTTCCGGTATGCGGATGACGTGCAGAAGTGGCGCAGCTACACCTCGGACCAAGCAAGCAGCTACGCCGAGTACGCTACAACGGCCTGGACGCTCTTCAAGAGAGTGCGACCAGAAGCTACTGACGCCGATGTGGTAGATGCGCTGATCACAGGTATTTATCCTGAATTTATTCGGTCTGAGTTGTTGAGAAATACCCCTGATTCGCTTCCTAAATTAGTATCGGTTTTAAAAACATTTCGGAAACGTAAAATTGAAAACAAAGAATGTAACGATGCTAAAAAATCACGTTTTTCGGGACCTTCAAAAAATCAAGTCGTTTGTTTTAATTGCAATAAACCAGGTCATTTGTCACGGGATTGCAGGGACAAAAACCCCTATAAACCTAACCCTGTTTTACCACAATCAAATAGTAATTCTAGTTCCCGTAGCAATTTTAGTAACACTAAGGTTATTGAGTGTGATTATTGTCATCGTAAGGGCCATTCGGAGAAAAATTGTTACCGCCGTCAAAGTGACGAACGTAACGCACCAAATAAAACTATCAATTGTTGTTCAACCTTTAAACGTAGCACAATTAACATAATTATTGATAACAAAAAGTATGATTGTCTTTTTGATACTGGAGCTGACTGTTCTTTAATTCGGGAAAAAATAGCTGGTTCAGTACCCGGTAAACGCAAACAAGTTGAGGTAAAGTTTCTCGGTATTGGTGGTCAAACGGTTATCTCAAAACAGAGCATCACAGCCATAATTAAAATTGATAATGTTTGTTTAGAGCTCGAGTTTTATGTCGTAGGGGATAATGAGACTCAATTTGATATCTTAATAGGTTTCAACCTTTTAAAAATACCCGGTCTTAGCGTTACCCTAAGTGAGGACCATATTTCTATTAATCGCGAGTATTTCATCAATGAATGTACAAATTTGACGTCCTCTTATGAATTAGATACCGACCTTTCTGACCCTACACAAATTAACGAAATTTATCATATTATCAACAAGTTCAAGAACAATTTTACGTCTGGAAATCGCGTTTCACAGGTGACAACTGGGGAGCTGAAAATTAGATTAAAAAACCCCGATAAGATTGTTCAGCGCCGACCATACCGCTTGTCCCCTGTGGAACGTGACAAAGTTAGAGAAATTATTAAAGATTTAAAAGAAAATGGCATAATAAGAGATAGTTCATCCCCATTCAGCAGCCCTATTCTATTGGTAAAAAAAAAAGGACGGCACGGACCGACTTTGCGTGGACTTCCGCGAATTAAATTCAAATACCGTTAGAGATAATTACCCCTTACCCCTTATAGCAGACCAAATTGATAGACTGGGTAAAGCTCGTTATTACAGTTGTCTAGATATGGCATCTGGCTTCCATGGAATCCCTATAGCAGAAGACTCTATCGAGAAGACTGCATTTGTGACGCCAGATGGACAATTTGAATATCTTCGAATGCCATTCGGACTTTGCAATGCTCCATCTGTGTACCAACGCGCCATAAATGCAGCCTTAGGTGATTATAAAGATAATATTGCTTTAGTTTACATTGACGATATCCTAATTATGTCTGAATCTGTGCAGCAGGGTTTGATAAATTTAGAACTTATCTTGACTAGATTAACTCGGGCAGGATTTTCTCTAAATGTCTCCAAATGTTCTTTTCTCAAAACTAAAATTGAATATCTTGGTAACATTATAGAAAATGGCACTGTTAGACCAAGTCCAAGGAAAATTCAGGCTCTAACTGATTCTCCAACACCCAAAAATATCAAAGAAGTTAGGCAGTTCAACGGATTAGCAAGTTATTTTAGAAAATTCGTGCCCAATTTCTCTAAAATCATGGCACCTTTATACAATTTAACTAAAGTAAATGTTTCTTTTAATTGGACTGATCAACATGAACTTGCTCGTCGAGAAATAATTAATATACTCACATCTTCTCCAGTTTTGACTATATATGACCCTGATCTGCCAACAGAACTACACACAGATGCCAGCTCAATTGGCTACGGTGCTGTACTGATTCAGAGACATAACGGAAATCCTTTAGTAGTAGCTTATTTTAGTATGAGAACTTCAGATACGGAAAGTAGATATCATTCATATGAACTAGAGACTCTCGCTGTGGTAAAGGCTATAAAACATTTTCGCCATTTTCTTCATGGCCGCTCATTTAAAGTAGTTACAGACTGCAACTCCTTGAAAGCTTCAAGGCACAAACGAGACCTAACTCCTAGAGTACACAGATGGTGGGCCTTCTTGCAAAATTTTGAATTTGAAATTGAATACCGTAAGGGTGATAAACTTGCTCATGCAGATTATTTCAGCCGTAACCCAATTAAGAGTCCTAATTCACGTCGAAACCAGTGCTCCCAAATTAATAAATCCAACTCCTTAATTTGGTCAGTTAATACCACTATTCTTGACCATAACTGGCTTCTTATTGAGCAAAAGCGCGATCCAATTTTAGCTAGTATTGTAGAAAAATTGAAAGGCGACTCGATTCCCAAAAATATCGCAGATACTTACGTTATACTTCAGGATAAATTATTGAGACGTAAAGTACAAATACATAACAAGACACATAAGTTAATTATAGTCTCACGTAATTACCGATGGAATCTTATAGCCCATTACCATGATAACCTTCAACATTTTGGGTGGGAAAAGGTTCTTGAAAAATTACGAGAGCAGTACTGGTTCCCTAATATGACTAGATTAGTTAGAAAATTTGTGGAAAATTGTGTTATGTGTAGAGTAAGAAAAGGAGTATCGGGTGCTAGACAGATTACTTTACATCCAATTGAAAAAGTCGCGGTTCCCTTCCATACTGTTCATGCAGATATAACTGGCAGAATGAACGGCAAACGCAATGAACCTGAATACGCTTTTGTGTTTATCGATGGTTTCACTAAGTATGTTCATATGATCTATACAAATGACCGTACAAGTGAAACTGCTATCAAATGCTTTCAAAATCTTATTGCAATATTCGGCCCCCCATCGCGATTAATTACTGACCAAGATAAAAGTATGACCTCTACCGAGTTTAAAAACTTTTGCGAACGATACGGGATCCAACACCATGTAGTAGCAAAGGGAGCCAGTAGGGCTAACGGGCAGGTCGAACGATTGATGAAAGTCATAAAGGATAATATGTCTGTTGTTGAACTTAGTAGGCCGTGGCACACAGCTTTACAAGAATTACAACTAGCTATAAATTGCACAGTATCAAAAAGTACAGGTACAAGTCCCATGGAGTTATTATTAGGAAAAAGATGTTCCCCACCTGCCATTAAACTGTTACAAATTGACAATGACATAATGACAGACGATTTAGAGGAAATTAGATCGATTGCTAAAAAACGGATGGACGAGCGGTCCCGTAACGATAAAGCGCGTTTT
This sequence comes from Amphipyra tragopoginis, assembly GCA_905220435.1. NCBI lineage: Eukaryota > Metazoa > Arthropoda > Insecta > Lepidoptera > Noctuidae > Amphipyra > Amphipyra tragopoginis. Next base: position 14,517,312 of record HG992011.1, read on the forward strand.
GATAAAGGTAAAGCCAGAATACACCCTTTTAAAATCGGTGATTTCGTGTTAATGCGACGCCATGAGCGACACACCACTAAGTTAGGCTCTAAATTTGAAGGCCCGATGGAAATTTTAGAAATATTGCCAAATGATCGATACAGACTTAAGCATGTTAACTTACGTGGCTGTTCAGAAAAAATTGCAAGTCACGATGCCTTACGCCCTGCTCCTACAGCTCAATCAGACCCTTTTAGTGATTCTGATAACTCAGACGAATTGACCGTATGGGCGGAGGAATCGGTGGAGACCGATTTAGATGGGGGTGCTTCTACATCCTCGAAATAAAAATAAAAAATTGCATTATGTTAATTTGATTGTATGTTGATTTATTTACGATTTATTACACGATGTAATAAATGCGCATGTGTAAATTTGTTTGAGAAACTTATTTTTCCTATCCAACATCCTTCCCAAAACGCTGGCTGGCCACCATGCGTATCCTTTAACCTGGTCTTGTTGGCTAGACCCCAGGAAGGGTGATGCCTTGTATGTTGGCTAGATCCCAGGAAGGGTGATGCCTTGTATGGTGGCTAGGTCCCAAGATGGGCGATGCCTTGTATGTTGGTAACTTGACATTATAGAATAATATGAAACAGCGCAAGGGACGCGCTGGAGTCAGTATGGCCGTATGGGCGCAAATCGCCATGTATCGGCAATAATTATCTCATATTGTTTTTTAAATGATTATATTGTAGTAAGAATGTCTGAAACACATGAAATTGATATGCAAATAGTTATTTGTAAATATAAAGCTTTCTCTAAAATTAAATAAACGCTGTATTGACTATTTCAATATTTTGTCAACATGTGGCATAAAATTTATAGATTAAATACCCAATATACTGTGTAAATGCTTATAGTAAAATGTATTATAATTATTGTCCTTATTCTGAACCATATTTGATTATTTTATGTATTAATAAAACTTAATTTCATTTGATATCCGCTTGCAGCGCCATCTCTTGGCAAACTGTGTAAAGAAAACATTTCCTTCTATTAAATAAATGTATTTTTGTAAAATAAATCGTTTATACTTGTATAAAATTCATTAATATATTTGTTTTGAATATTAGACTATATTCCAATACTTATTTTGAAGGAATTTCATAGCTTTGTCATAAAAGAATTTGTAGTTGCTATAGCTATGTAATGTATTGTAATAATGTTTTATAAGCGGTTGATTTTTGTAAAATCGTTTAGTTCGGTACCAACAATTCTGAAAAATAAAACTAAAATTACTTAGTGCGAGTTTTTTTATTGTGATGGAGCCTGAACGTAGAAACCCTGGCGGATCGCCGACATACACTTATTTGTGTTACACCTTGTATATGACCATTAATTTCATCCTGCAAGAGATTAAAGTAGTTGGTTGGTCTTAGAAGATTGTTCTAAGATCTTCAAATCGACCAAACGAGGGACCAGGGCGTAGACCTTTTCCTCAAAAAAGGACATTAGAACCAGGGGCCTTACTCCCTAAGTCCGTCAACGAAGTTAGTCGCCCGTCCGAAAGTATTCCGAAACGTAGAAGTGAACAAAACAAGTATCAAGTTCAACTTTTCGGACGGGCAAAAACACATCGGTAGTAGGGACAACTGTCAAATCGTGTTGTCATTCATTCTTAGTTCGGACCCGAAATAATCGTATGTCCGTAGGTGATAGGGAGTAGGAAACGCTTGTAACTAAAGCCCAAAACCACGGACTTCGTGCTTAGGGAGTAGACCCCCAGAAGTCAAGGTTTCCGTGTTTTTGAAAGATCAAATAAAACTCTCTATTTATAAATTAAATTTATATACATGCATGAATATATTTTGTTTCCAGTATGATGTGGACCCCTCCTTTATCGCTGATCCATTGGTATCTACCGTTTGCAATACCACATGCCCACCGGTAAGTACTCTAAAACATTCTACACAATGTATTGCAGTCCACTGCTGGGTATTCGCAAAATGGGGGAAAATATAATCACGGAATAAATAAAAAGATATATATCCCCTGGTGGTATATGGTGAAGGTCGCGGGTATCCGCTGGGTGCGAGAAGCATAGGATCGATAGATTTTGCAATGCTTGAGAGGCCTATGTCACAGTATATATACAGAATGACTGGTGAGACACTAACGATCTCTTAAGGGGTCGTTGTACTCATCATTATGAACAACTTTTACTATGGGACCAAACGTGAAATCGAGAAAAAAAAATAGCTGTTCCCTAGATTTTGACGAGTAATGCGAACATAAATGTAGGGAACAGCTGATTTTTTTTTTCGCGATTTCACTTTTGGTCCCATAGTAAAAGTTTGTTCATAATGATGAGTACAATGACCCCTTAACCCATTCGTTGCGGTGCTCGCACATCGGCGTAATTTTAATTGCCATTCACAGGCGGACGACGCCGATCGGCGTAAATGATATTTTGGCCATAACTTGGCCACATTCTATTTTAAAGGGATATACTTTTTATATGTGCATGTTTTACATACATACAACAGCATTATAGTCACCGTTTCTGTAAATGATGATTTTAGAAAAATAACAAAACTCTACTCATGTGCGGAAAACGCCGATCGGCGTTGAAGTGTTTCGATCTGAGATGCGTCCGACGCCTATCGGCGTTGGTCCTTTAAACAGCCCGCCTCTACGTAAAAAGAGCGATTTTTTGAGCCGCCTTGAATGGGTTAAGAGATCGTTAGTGTCTCACAAGTCATTCTATAAGCTAAAACAGTACCTCAACTTACTATAATCGCCTGAATTGACGCACTCACACAGACACTCACTGTATGCTGAGTATAATGCACTTTTTGTATGTGACTGTATTCCGATAATACCTTAGAAGTCTTTGCAGTTGCAGTGCGTGTCTGTGTGAGAGTGTAAATTCGGACGATTGTAGGTAGTTGAAGTACTGCTTTATCTTATATAAGTACAACGTTATTTTTAGTATATATAAAAACCAACAAGATTTTCATCAGAACTGCCAGAATATGTGTTTTTTTTAATAAATCTCAAAGTTACACCGTAGTTTATGTCGCGTTAAGTTCCCTAGTAAAGTGTGAAATGCCTGATATGTGTTATGCAGGGGTTGTCTAATACACGGAAACTGACCGAGCGGAACATCTCAAGCCTTAAGGTGTCTATTCCCGTCAACTGTTATGGGTAGAAACCAACTAAAACAAAATTGAAATTTATGAAAAAAAAAAAAATTGTGTAAAAAATATGTCAATCGATTCTCCTAGTAATTCTGAACAAACTAGTTTCAGGTTTAGTATATATTAAAACTAAGCTTGTATATACTGTGCCTATGTCCAGTAGCGGACGTCTTTCGGTTGAATGATGATCCCCTTATTACACTCATGTATCACTCATATTTTTATTAATATTTTTATCTTGATAAAGTAATTTCATATTTCAGGGCCCCGACGGACCCCGTGGTCCTAAAGGAGAGCAAGGACCAAGAGGTTTAACTGGTATACCGGTAAGAAAGCTTTGTTTACAAATTAAGAAAAAAAATGTCCATCGTTCTCGCTACCTTTGAATGTAGAAAGAGACACAACTAGTGAGAACCCTGGGACCCATTTGATGAAACTACTCTGCAAGTCTGCACTCCATATTTTGGAACTATTCAGCTGAATTTATGTACCAAAAGATAGAGTGCAGACTTACAGAGTTTTCAAATGGGCCCCTGGTTTCAAAATTTATTGCTGATTCTTATTTCATAAGTGGATATCAGACGGTGAATAACTTTTGTAGTAAGAGCAATACAATAGCTTTCTAATGACATATATCGATACCTCTGGGCTCAAAGAGCGTATAGCACATTTTTGGCATAATGACATTTTCACATAATTATAACGAAAATTCGTTTTTTTTTGTTGTTTTTTGCTTCTCCTGAAAACCTATGTTTTGTGCGATATTCCCTTTGAGCCCAGAAGTATCGATATGTTGTCGTTATTGGTCGTATAATTTCACACAGTTGCGAGTTTGAAGACAGTCCAATGAATGAGTTCCCTGCGAAACCGAGAATTTCATTATTCATCATTGCTTTATTTGGATACTATTGCAGACCCTAGGAGTCTCAGTGGTCGGATAAGTTCCTAAATTCGTTTTTTTAAAGTACCTTTACAATTATGTTTTAATTTATTGTGTTTCAGGGCGTACGTGGAATGAAAGGTGATCCCGGTTATCCAGGGGCACCAGGTCTTTCTGGCTTCAAGGGAGACAAGGGTGAGCCGGGTCCCCCGGGGGCCATCGTCAATGTGAGTCCCTTTTTGTACTAACAATACCGTCATTCAAATATTAATAGAAGATAGATATTTTTATTTTTTAATTTTTCTAGGCATCTGGCCCGGGATATGTTGGACCGCCGGGAGAGCCCGGACGCCGAGGACCGAAAGGAGATAAAGGGGACATAGGACCAAGAGGTAAACGTCCCTAGTACTTTTCATACAATAATGTAATAATAACATACAATGCTCCACAAAGTACTTTAACCTAGAAAAGAAATATATTAAAAATTCCTACTTATACCACATAAGACTGCTCATTTAGACAAAAGTTTTTTTGGAATGGTATCTAAAATCTAGCAAGGTATCTTTAGACATTCACGGCTCATCTTCCGTGCGGAAGATGTCCGGTCCTTTGGAAGGCATACGGGGGACACAGGTCCAACGCGCAGAGGCCACTTTGCGAACTTTAATCTAAAATGGGGTGAGGCACCAAACGGGGACTATCCACGGCTGCACTATTGGAGTACAGTCATGGACCGTCCCAGGTGGGTGCAAGACTACAGTAAAATATAGTGAAAAAAAAAACTGGTCTATGGGAGGGGGTGTTGAATGGACTGATTAACCTCTATTGCCGGAAGAAAACAGCGTCTGCCTTTCAAGCTTAAAATTGAAATACGTTGGCAGACTATGACTCACCAGCTCACTAGCTGGGCCCCCTGAAAAGCCGCCAGTACATAGGTGAAGGGGGCAATAGACGTGTGAGCGGCTAGAGGTGTAGAGAGGTGTGGCCCCGGTTTCGCCGTCGCGGGTCTAAAAGACCTGGAGTGGGTTTCCCCGCTATTACGCCATTAGACACTTCCACCCCCGAGCATATAGCTCTGGCGGCCCCCCTCTGGCCGGCCGATAAAGGCAAGACAGAATTGAGAGTCCTGCGGGCACTCTTGGGGTTCCACTCCAGCCAGCCAATAAAGGCAAACTGGAGACGAGGCCCTGACCGACTCTCGGAGGCAATAAGGTACGCAGTGTCGCCCATCCATGGACTGACCGTCGCGAGCGCAGCTAAATCTTGCCATATGATCCACGCGGTTATTAATTAGCCACGAGCCATTGTTACGATGTAAGTTATTATTTTATTTATTTGTGAATTATGTTTCAGGTGAATCGGTCCCGGGATTGGATGGTTTAGATGTGAGTTGAGAACTAATACGTGTAACGAAATAGATTGTAACGATTTAATTAATAGCTACGGTTATATTTTGTCTTTCACGTAATAACCTTAAGCCATGCCAGAAATTGCACAAATGAATGCTTAGACCTTTAGGAATAAATTGTGTTAATTACAGTGGAGTCTGCTTATAACGACGACAAAGGGAAATGCGATATTTGGTCGTACTAAGCGGTCGTCGCTATAAGCATCAGTAGATGTTCAAATACCGTGTAACTAATAATTTATATAAAAACATTTTCCACCATATCTCTACAAATTGAATGACAATCGCCATTTATAACACCGATTTAAACGTAAGTAATGCCGTGAAGTGATGTTAATTTACTAACAAAATATAGGACTTGTCATTATAACCAGAAGAAAATCCTTATTTTCTCTTGAAATTACGTAGCTTAAAGCAGTTGGGTGCTATATCCAGAGTCGTAATAACAGTGCAGTCGTTACAAACGGCCTTTTCTCTTACAATTCAACGAAAACCAAACTTAATGGTGTTCGCAATTCGCTATATGCGATTCGTCGCTTTAAGCGATGTCGTAATAAACGGATTCCACTGTACATGGCATTCATTTGTTTTAACAATGTATACGTAAATTTTGTGAATAATAATTATCCTTCACCTTCAGGGTGTGCCTGGACCTCCGGGCCCTATGGGACCCCGCGGCGAGCAAGGCTATCCTGGGCTCCCGGGCCCCGCCAGTAATGTCAACGCGTCACTCATACATGGTATGTTATTTTTTACTTAAGAAAGACAGATTTCATGATAATTGTGTAAAATATAGACTAATTTATTTTCATTATGAAGGTGCGCAGGGTGAGAAGGGTGCCCCGGGGCGGCCTGGCAGAGATGGTGAAGTGGGCCCCCGCGGGTTGCCGGGACACGATGGGGCTATGGTATTGTAACATGTTTAAAATCGTATTACTGTCTTACTTTATTAAATTACAATTATTTTATTAAGATTTTAATTTACAATTATTTGACTGCCTCGATGGTCTAGTGGTCGCAAGCGCGACTGCTGAGCGTGAAGTCTTGGGTTCGATCCCCAGGTCGGGCAAAGTGTTTTTGGGTTTTTCCTTGAGGAATTTTTCAGTAGCAGCCCGGATTTTGGATTTGTGTCCGGTTGATGGTAATAATAGGCTCGCCCACTATTACATGGGACTTTAACATAACGGCGAAATGTGGGTGTACTATACACCTCTGCCCTACCCTTCGGGGGATACAGCCGTGATGTTATGTTTACTAAGATTTCATTATCAAATTTTCCTTACCTATACATAGTTTTGAGATTGAAGTTTATTGTCATCATCAATTGACTTGTAAAAGTGTCTGTAACAGATTTATTTACAGAAATAAATATCATTTATCATAATCATATTCCTTAAAAAATAACTAAACATCTAGAATTATTGCAGGGTCAACCAGGACCGCAAGGGCCAATAGGAATTCCAGGTATTCCAGGTGGCAGGGGCCCGCCAGGCTCACCAGGGCCAGCAGGAGAGAGGGGCCCGGAAGGACCACAGGTATCTGGCTACGTTCCGATTTGTTATTTTTCCAAATCATATATCGACTTAGATGTTCTTGAGAATTACGACACGACATGAAGTAAAAAGGACAGAAAATGTATTTTATGTTAGATGTATTTACAAGTAAATATTTAAAAATATACTTGGGAGCAAATAAATCGAGCCACTTCTACTTTTCACGTATAAGTAATTGTTATTATTTTTGGTATTATGGAACATATCAATTCTAAATATATATCGCCTAAAAGGTTATTTGATAACCTTTACAATGAGGGTCGTTTTTTGTCAACTTAGAATTATATAATTCATGAAAACTAATAACCGGGACACGTGAATAAAGGAGTGGCTCGATTTCTTTGCTCCCAAGTGTAGTATTGTTTAACATAACGGATGAATTAAAAAGGACAATCTAGATCTACATAAAGACTTAAATATACGTTCGTTAAATACGCATTCTGTTTGACCAACATACTAATAGCGCAAAACACTCGTGATCGCTGCAGCTATGTCCACACCAGTGCGCTTTCATGTTCATCTTGCGTCTTCGTCTGAGGCATGCCTGAAGCGCCATAGCGCATACCTTAATACTAGTTCGACGTCAGCGCATGCCATAATTGTACTGTTTAATTTTCAACCTCATTTGTGACTAATGAATGACCTGTCGATGTTTCCAGGGGCTAGAAGGTCCGCCAGGCCGGACGGGTCCTCCTGGTCCGCCCGGGTCATTAGCTGCATCAGTGCCACAGATCTCCGTGCCAGGACCTCCGGGACATCAGGGCCCAAGTGGACAGGTAACTATCATTACATAATTAAGATACCTAAGGTTTATTGATACACAGATTCCAAGAAGGCATGCTCACTGCTGGAATCCGCAGCGGATGTACAAAGTATGCTTCAAACGAACTTGGTAACGCAATGTAAATTAACGTAAATTGGTCTTGCCTGAAGTGAGGTAGAGACTTGTATAATTAATTACGGAAAATAAACAGGGCCTCAGAATAAACAAGAAGGTACTTCTTAAGTTTTAAGTTTCGAGAAACAACAAGGCTGTAGGACCCTTTAGGCTGCGTACACACATGCACGGTTTTTTTTCGGCGCGAAAGCGCGCACGCCTCTCTTACGAGTAGCTCCCTCGTCAGAAACTTTGGAATTTAATAGTCAGTCCTTTGTCTTAATGTACATTTTTTATCGATGTAAAGTACACGCAAACGCTCAGCCCCCGAATAGCTATCGCGTAGTACACGCGTCGCAATCGCGCAGTGCCCGCGCCGCCTCCACCCTCCCGGCTAGGATGACAAATGCAATTTGAGATCTATTTATGTGTCATAAGACTCAAATTATATACAACAAATTTCAAAGCGAGTAAGATGCTGGTGCTGATGCGCGTGGCGTGCGTTTAGCGGCCGCGTGTCGTGTGAACGCGCACTTACTTTTCTTGGACAAGGTCCAATACTTTTACGAGAATATTTAACGTGGCGTCCTACGTGAGCGATCTAGAAGAAAACGCGAAGCGGCGTGGCGGCGCGACGCGAAAACAACAAACAGTCGATACCTATTGAAGTGTCCTACGTGACCAAACGCACGTGGAGTACGGTGCGGCGCGGCTCGAAGCGAAGCGAACGCGATCAGTTGGCTTGATATTTTCGCGCAAACTGGACACGGTGCCGTACAGTGCTACTGAACGGTGGCGGCGCAGCGGGCGGTTCGCGAGCTCGTAGGACAAAGCCGCCGCTTCGCACCGCATCGCATTGAATAGGCATGTTGATAGCATCAATAAATTGCAAATCTAATTAGTCCGCCAGTTAGAGTTTTGAAATATAATGGACACGTATTTTTTCTTTTGTTAAATCCATGAATATTTGGAAAGATAAAACGCATCAAAATTCAAGAGTGGGGGCTTGTGACGTCAGAAGCAAGTAAAAATTATACTTGCTTCTGACGTTTTGCCAATTTTAAAAGTGTCGTATTTCGTCAATTTTGGTTTACGCAACAAAAGAAAAAATACGGGTCAAATATTTTTTTATAATCTAACTGACGGACTAATTAGATTTTTTCAGTCAAATATCGGATCAAATCGGAAAAATCGGATCAAAGCATCGGATCGCTTCGCAATCGCGTTCGCTTTGAACCGCCTACGTAAGACGCCGCGTTACACTTACACGGCTTGACTCTAAACTCAAAGCCTTAGCTATTGGACATTATTTTTACAATTTTTCTTTCCAGAAAGGTGAACCAGGTCTCCCCGGGTTCCCTGGTAAGGATGGAATGGACGGGGCCCCCGGTACCCCCGGACAAAGAGGACCCCCAGGATTGCCAGGACCACGCAGCGTTGCTGTAGAGGTAAACCTTAGCTTATGTAGATCGTATATTACCAAACACGTAAATCACAGCAAGCAGACAGCAAGAATCTCTCACGTTGTCCAAAAGTATTACAAATCCACCCTATACAAGGTGTAACATAAATAACGCACAACCTCTTACAGGTCACTGTACTCATCATTATGAACAACATTTATTATGGGAAAAATCCTGAAATTGCGAAAAAAAAACAGCTGTTCCCTACAATTATGTTCGCATAACTCGTTAAAATGTAGGGAACAACTGTTTTTTTTTTATATTAATCGTTTAGTATATTAAACGAGTCCCAGGGGTCAACTCGCGTAAAATATTTTAGCACACATCTTTTTCGTCTTCCCATGAGGGTAGGCAGGAACCACATAATCCCGCGTGCTACGATCCTTATATTTACAAACACTGTTGTCGAGCCATATTTCTAGAACATCGTTTGAAAATGTGCTTGTTCATCTAAAAATACATATCCAATTCTACGGTCATTTAATAACCAAATTTTCACTTAAGAACATTAGCGATGGTTTTTGAATAAATCCCGAAGTGCCTTGAACGACTTCGAGAATAATTCATCAGCGGCATGTTCGCCGCGCTGAATTCTGACTTTGTTTTTTGGTGGATTTGCACGCCTCGTTTTTGTGTCGCGCACGACACACGGGAGGAATTTGTTTGTTTACAAATATTTAAAACTAGAGGTCGCCAGCGGCTTCGCCCGCGTGGTTGTCGTTTATATTATACATATAAACCTTCCTCTTGAATCACTCTATCTATTAAAAAAAACCGCATCAAAATCCGTTGCGTACTTTTAAAGATCTAAGCATACATGGTGACAGACAGCGGGAAGCGACTTTGTTTTATACTATGTAGTGATGATTCACCGCTTAAAATATGTAAACTGTTTTTCAGGCACCTTCTATTTCCGAAGCTGAAATAAGAAACATATGCGAAGATATCATTAAAGGTTTGTATTATTGGTGTAATAAAAAACCGTGTAACTTTTTAACAGATGATCCAAAGAAAAGAAATACATTATTATTTTGTCCAACAGATCGTCTCAGAGAATTGACATCAAATCTTATCCTGCCTACACAGACTATAGTTGGCAAAAAAGGTCCCCCCGGAAGACCAGGCGCTCCTGGACCACCGGGTAAGGAACGAACGATAGAATGTGGGAAAGCCTTTAGATAATAGTTAGGCTAAGCGTATGCTGAGACGCAGGTGACGCAGGTGCACGCAGCGCAGCGCAGAGCAGATTTTGTAATGTATGAACGTACTAAGGCCTGCGTACGCTGCGGCGCAGACGCGTGCGACGCAGACATGCGTCTGCCCTGCTCTGCGCCTCGTTGTAGTGCCGGCACAGATTTCTGCGCAACGCGTGCAGTTCGACATGTGTTTTTTACCGCTAATTCGAATTTAATTGCAATGACAGAACATTTAATTGAATTAGTGCGTTGTGAACCTTGTTTGTATGATACTAATCATGCAGACTATTGAAAAAAACGTTCGTCAACTCGAACGCGTCTATTCTTTGTACTAGTTAAAACTCGAATGTGTCTTCGAGATGCGTCGCAGCATGCGGTCGTGGCCTATGTCTGCGTCGCCTGCCCTGCGCGGCAAAATCTGTACTGTGCTGCGCTGCGTCACCTGCGTCTCAGCACACGCTTAGCCTTAACCCTTTAACCGCCTAAGTCGGATAAATCCGACAAAAAAAATGTTTCTATTTCGACCATGTCGGATATACCTGTGTCCGTTACTATCCGTATATAGGTTAATAAAATTGTCGGATATATCCGACTGGGGCAGTTAAAGGGTTAAGGACGCATTTGCAGAAAGCGTAGGTAAAAAGTAAAATTACGATATGCGGACGGCCAACACATACACAGCGTACCTTTATCTTCAAGTTAGGTCAATTCAAATGTTTGTGACCACGCCACGGAGGGATCTATTTGACCGCTTATTTCTACTGTCAAGTGAATCAAGTCAACTCACAATGATGGCTGACAGTAAAATGAAAGATGGAAAACCAACTTTATTTTCACACAATTAAGGTTCATCTGCCTAGCAAAATATATGACAAAAATTAAAGACGATTTCTTATTTTCCTGTGCATGTTCCAATCATTTTCTTATTTTTTTTCTCTACGACGCGACGTTAACGTTAATATATCTGTTAAGTAATGGTATTGTATTTATGTATTAAAACCCTTGAATTCTTCAGGCAAATGTACCGAAAATCACCCCATTTTCAGTATTTTCGTGGGAGGAGGCTACGAAAAGTTAATATTATTTCATTATAAAAAACAAATTTAAAAATGTTTTCTCTACCTTTTTTAAACAAAAGCATAGTCTATCCGTAGCTTGCCATAACATCTAGCTAAATTGCACGGATCGATCGGAAAATGTACCGAAAAACAGCTAATTAATAGCAGTTTTGTAAATACCCCGAATATACGACCTTTTTTATCTTCAGGAATACAGGGTGACTCAGGGGAACCTGGCCCACGAGGATATCCTGGTGAGACAGGAGAGCCGGGCAAGCCTGGCAGTCTCGGTTTCGCTGGACAGAAAGGAGATAAGGGCGATAGGGGGCTAGAGGGCGTCGGCGTGCAAGGACCAGAGGGACCCAGAGGACAAATAGGTAATATAAACTATTTGAGTAACATTGTGTAAACGAATTCGCGTAATTTCTTCAAACCGCGTGATCTATTGGTGACACTGATTGACTCTGCATAGGTTTTTTTCAGGATCAACAAAAAAAAGTTTTCAAAAAATGAGCCATGGTATTCTGTATCTGAGTAATTTTAACGTGCCAAATTAACTGACTGCGTGGAGCGATATCGCGCTAGTCATGCCCATCAGCTGTGTCGCCGTGCCTTCATTCAGTGGATGCATGGAATCGAAATTTTCTATCAAATAAAAAGAACATTTGGAAAAAAAAGTTTATTTGTATTTTTAATCAATTTAAATCGCGTGCGGGGTTAATCTATACCATTAATAGATCATATGGTTTGAAGGAATTACACGAATTCGTGAACACCCTGTATCGAAGGTGAGTCTTGGGGAACATGATATTGGAGAGGGTATCCTAATAAGACAGAAAACCTGTTAGTCCCGTTATGGCTGGATAAAAAGCGCAAGAACCAGAGGGACTCCAGAAGGATAGAGTTTGTGTTTTTAAGAAGCTTAGATCTGACATCATCAACGTGATGACCACATCCTATTCTCAATCTAATTCTTAGCTCAAAATTAATAAATTTGTTTTTATTTTCAGGTCCTATCGGTCCAACCGGCTATCCAGGCAAAACAGGGGCCAGAGGAGATCCAGGACGAGAAGGTGAGTTCTCTGGCTGTTTCAAACCAAATGGAAATCGGTTCTCAATTTGTGTGTGTGGTTCATCAACCTGCACCAGGCTAGCATGGTGGACTACAGGCTAAACCCTTCTCATTTTGAGAAGAGGCCTGTGCCTAGCAGTGAGACAGTATAGGCTGATTATGCTTAAGTACCTGTGTCCAGGTACTCTCGGGACATGGTTGTTTCGGGAAGTACCTGTGTCGTATAGGCCGGGAGCAGACGCCCGGTTGTCACCACTGCGTCGACTGCCCTTAAGACACGGCGCTGCACACGCTGCAGGCGTGTCCTGCGTGGGCGACGCAGTGCCGCGACCTAGTCGCGGCAGTCGGTGGTGACCTCTCGGTTCTGTCCATGGTCGGGAGCGAGAGTGCGTGGGAAGCCGTCGCCTCCTTCTGTGAGGAGGTGATGGCGACCAAAGAGGGAGCGGAGAGGGAGAGAGAGGGAGCGGAGAGGGAGAGAGAGGCAGCTGCCACTCTCCCTTCCCGCACCAGACGCATCGGGCGCCGGAGGGCGCGCGACAATTTCCAGCCACCGTAGTGTGTAGCCTGTGGGCGGCGGGTTAGGGGATCCGTCGCCCGAACAGTAACAGGCCCGAGAAGGCGGCGCGCTGTGTTCCGTGCGCGCCTCTCAGGAGGACGTGGGGCTAGACCCCACAGTATGAGAGGTCCGCTGGCTGGCGGACCAAGGTAGCTGCGAATCCCCCGACCCCGGCTAAGGGTCAGGAGACTGAACACCGTGGGTTTTTAGCCGGTAAGAGTCCGGAATATCCCTTCGCCATTCCCGGGCGAAGGTCATCCATGAGGATTATCCCACGCAAAAAAAAGACTGATTATGCTAATTTTTTTTTTCACTAAGAGTTTTTAGATTATAAGTCCTGTTTTTTTAATTATTGTAAAAAACCGTTAATAATTTAAATAAATTACTACTTGTTTTCTTTATTACTTAGGACCGATGGGCCCCCGTGGATTTCAAGGTCCGAGGGGGACATGCGACTGTCCTGTCGCGTACTACGCGTACGCCCCACAAGCACTCAACAAGGGACCCTGATCACAACACTAGGAAAACTTGAGTACTTAATAAAACGTTAAAACCGTATTGATATTTCTTTAATTTTTGGTAAAAGCAGTATTATCTCAAACATATCCTTAGTACAAATAACTTTCCCGAATTGATTTCATTGTTTGGCGAAGAACATGTCGAAGGCTTCGAATAAATGGTTTATTATGTCGATCTAGAATGTGGCAAGTAGTGACAGCAGACTGGTCACTAATAAAACATGATGATGGCTTACTTCCCTTTTCTTCCTAGCAGGAAGGAAGTTGAAAAAAAAGAATTAACTCCTTCGCCTTACTCATTTCAAGCAAAGACGAAGAAAATAAAAGATTTAATTTTTATTAAATAAAACATAATTTAATAAAAATATACCAAAACGTTATCGTCACTAAATACAAGAAATTATCTCCATACTTTATTTTATAAAAACAATGTAGGATGGCTATGATTTCCATAGATTTTAATAAAATGTAACTCAAAGTACAACCGCTATTACTGATGATGACGTAATAATATGGCTTCAGTTGTTAGCGGGTTCTATTTCACGTACAGAATCGATGTCTGCTTTGCAGAAGAAGCACTGCTTGCTGTTCAAAAGGTGCTGCATTATACAAGCCCTGAAAGCAGTATAATATAGGCTAATTCAGGTATTTTTTTAAGCAGAAAACGTGCCGTAATCCTGCAGGTTTTTTAATCTTACAAATCGTCATAATGTTTGGTTTTGTTTTTGTTGTCAAACAATTTGACAGTTCTTTGTAAACGAAAACTATAAAGAAACTTGCATGGTTGCAGCCCGTTTCCTGCTTCCAAAAATACCCGAATTAGCCTAGTTAGGGGAAAAAGGATTTGTTTTGTAAAATAATGTTAATCTTTTAGAAATATTATCCACTTATTGCCCTTTTATCTATATTTCATTAGTTTAGTATTAGACAAATTGGCCCACCAAGGCACTAATATTTCTTCGAGTAGAGTTTCAGTTTATCTTGATTGACCATTAAGATTCGTAAAAGCATAATACTGTGCTGAATCCCTGTTGGAAGCTATATTTTAATATCATTGGTTGGAAGCAAATATGGCTTATTTATTTAGATTTCTTTGCTAAATTGGTTCTTGTTTGGCTATTGCTATATTAATTAGAGTATCTTAGGATTCTACAAGCTTTTTTACATTACAATAAAAATATCCGGGTGAATTGACCCAACCAGGCGCGGAGGAAATTAAAAAGGTTGTGTCAGATATGAGTCAACAGAGAGATTACACAATACCTGCAAGAATGATGTCCACAGGGCACAAGAGCGGTGTCAGCAGGCCTAGCGTAGCAGATGGTGCATAATAAGTCGGACTGTGCCCCGCTGGAGCCCGGGGACCGCGCCTTGACGATCGCGTCCCTCGCTATACGCAGCCGATCCGCCACTATCTCTAAAGCTTTTAACTCTTCTATTGTTACGTCTTCTGGGTCTGGAAATAAATTTTATGGTAAAAAAAAACTAAAATTAAAGCTTTCGTTTCTTTAATAGTTTAGTTGCCCACTAAAGTCCACGTCAGGTTCTGCAAATCTTCGCTGTAAAACGTGTTGTCATGGAATAGCTATCAGTTTTAAAAAGGACAATGGGTAACACGGTATGGGCCCCGTACCCAAAAAAATATTGACTGTAACATTATGAACTATGTCGGTCTTTGTTGCCCTTATGGAGTAGTTTAATGCCTGCCTGCCTTTAATGCAGCATGCCTGAATTCACTTGGAGAAAAAAGATATACAGGATGGCAATTTGAGATGGGGCATGAAGGGCAGCTACCTTAACCATTGTAGCTACAGGAAAACGTTCTTAGAAGACCACCCCTAACTTGAGGAATAATTTTTATCATCGGCATACAAAGATTTTGATAAAAATACAGTCAGCGAGAAGCAAACCTCACCGCTTCAAACCAATCTAACGGTTAGCAATGGGTGAAATTCATTTGCAAAATACAGTTACGTATAAAATAAAACGAATTACTAATTAAAACAATAGCTTGATGTTTAAGGGCTTGACAGCTGGATAAAAAATGCCGAGGTTTGAGCTCAGTGGCCTGCAATTGGAGAGGCATATGTCCAGCAATGATGCGCTATAGGCTGATGATCATGTTGGTGCCTAATTTTACAAGATTGTATGACTAATGCTCGGTTCCTATAGCAAAAAACGAATCGTTTTGCTTATTTATTTATTTATTTATAAATAGGTACACCAACAGTACATACATTTTACATTTAAATAATAAAAGTACATGGGTTATGGTTCCTATGTAAATACCAATTACAGGTGTACACAGCATTCGCATGAAAACAATCAAGCATCGTACAAGTTATATAAAATAAAAATAAAATATAACATAAAATTAACAAACAGTAAAATCAATTAATTAGCGAAACTACTACTTATGACGTTTAAATGTCTGTTCAGATGGGAATACAACAGGCTTCTGAACTTCGGTAGGGAACTAAAGAACACATCCAAGTCGGGCAGCTTACCAATAGTAGCATTTTTATTGCCAAACTGCGCTTAAAGCAAACTTTTACCCATAGGTGTTGGATTTACTATACGTAGGCTCTTTGCTTCATTATTGGTAAAGATACAAAAGTCTTAATTTTAACCAATAATGCTCGGTAAATCATAGGATTCGGTCATAAGGCCGTGGATACAAGTCTACGGTGCGGCACCGGCCACCGTGTAACGGCACGGCGCCGCTACCAGGAGACGGCGCGGCGTCGTGTCGCATGGGCCATTTTTGTATAGCTCGTACTGACACAAGAGAAGAAGAAAGGTAAATAGTGTATCCGCTACCTCTAATCTATTTTTTAAGTAATGGGGGTGTATGCAACTAACATTTATAAAATGAGAAGCTTTTATTTTCCTTCGACTTGCCCAGCATAAGTTCTAGTCCATCCATTCTGAATAGTGGCTCTGTCACCAGTCCTTTGGTCACACGGTCTAGATGCTAAAACAGAGAGAGAGAGCTAGATAATTTAAATGGAGTAGAAATGCATCATTAGGTTTTGATCTTTTGGATTATTTAATTGATATATACTGCCGTGCTAAGAAAAACAGCGGCATCTCAAAAAATAAAACGTTAAGTTGATTCTTATGGCCTCGGATAGCTTAAAAAATACGTATCCAGTGAACTAAGCCAAATAGCGGTATCTCATTTAAAACATTCTCGCACAACATAAAACAGTTTTCAAATCACTAAGAGGTAAAGTTTCTCTAAATTATCTTTCCCTGAGATACCGCATTTGCGTTTAGCACGGCAGTATATAAAATGAATCGAAAATATCTTTACCAACTAACTCGTCGAATGGAGAAAACCAATTTTTAATTACCATTCCACTTGGTTGCGTTTGAACTAATTGGCACCTAATGATAGGAGCAGACAGCATTAAAGATGGAGCACGCGAACCCAAGTAATAGAGATAAAGACAGATTCCCCTATACCATATCTGGCTCTCACACACACACGACGGAACACAGTAAACTGCTTGTCGCCGAACTTAAATGCGAGGGTGGTAGCTAGCCAGGCGAATCGTAGAAATCCTCCCACCAAGCGTTTTGTAGAATCTTACAACACGCGTCTATTCCCAGCGTGCGGTGAGGAAATTTTATATTCTAGCCCGTCCCAACACGGGACGCTGTGCACCTCTTCTGTTGCATTCAGATGTTAAATCTTTGTATTTCTTAGACACTGGTGCGAGAGGACCAGCTCTACGGTCACCAATTAGCTGGCCATCCAGATAACGATGAGCTATATCTGTTATCTCTTTAGTCCAGCAGGGGATTTTGATAGGCTGGCCATGATGACAGAAAGAAAGAAATTTCTTTATCCAGGTCCTAATAACTTTTCGAAAATTACAAACCAAAAAGGATAGTACCCATATTCACCCATCCTTATGATAGTTATACTAACCTCAGGAGGTAACTTAGAGTCCAGCATTCTGATCAGACATCCAGCGACCGGCGCAAGAGCCACGTAGTAGTGAACACGGTCCGTGTCGGGTAGACCTCGCGCCACCAGGCGAGCGAAGCTGGCGCCGCCACCGCCGCGGATGCAGACTCGAGATACAACGGCCATTAGGATCTGAGGAAGTGAGAGTTCACTAAGCGTAACAACAGAATATCAGGAAAATAAACAAAGAAATTGTGTATAATAGCTTGAATAGATTCAGTTCTGCGTCCATCACATTAAACGGCGTAGAAGTGACGCCAATTTTGTTGAAAAAATCATCTCTGATTCCACTGAATTTTAGTTCTATTTAACAAAGGCAGAACGAATGGGCGATGGGGCCGAAAGGTTCTGGCATGGCGACAGCGTACCGGAAGGCGTAGGTAGGCCCCCCATAAGGTGGACCTATGACCTGGTGAAGATTGCGGGAGTCCGCTGGATGCGAAAAGCACAGGACCGACTGATGTAGCGATGCTTGGGGGAGGCCTATGACCAGCAGTGGACGTATTTCGGCCGAATGATGATGGTGATGATGATTGACAAAAGTGTAACCACCCTGTTTTACTGATGATGGGGACATAGAACGCGAGCGCAGGGCGTTGGCGGTGAGGAGCAATATGCTCGCCCGTAGGTTTGCTCGCTGTACGGCAGACGTAAAAGTCAGTTTATTTAAAGCGTTCTGTCAGTCCTTCTACACGAGCGGCCTATGGGTGTCATATACGAGCCGAGCCTACAACGTCCTGCGCGTGCAATACAACAATGCCTTCAGGATGCTGTTGCGGTTGCCGCGACGTTGCAGTGCGTCGGGAATGTTTGCTGAAGCACGTACGGATGGCTTTCACGCCATCATGCGTAAGAAAGCGGCTTCCCTACTGCAACGTTTGCGTAGCACTCGGAACGGCATCCTGAAAATGATTGTTAGCAGAGTGGACTGCCCCATTCAAAGGCACTGGGTAGAATTAGGTATAGGTTTATGTTAAATAGAATTAAGTACTAACAACAATAACATAGCATGTAAGCACAGTTTGTTACTAACCACTAACTACGTATGGACTGCTTAGGTCTGAAATAAAGATATTTTATTTATTTACTTCAAAGCAGGTGCCTAGCATCTGGGTCGGTCTGTAGTATGTTTGCAAGGTGTGCTTCATCAGTTTTTCAAACAAGCTTAGAGTGATGTACAACATACCTGACAAGTTCTGCCCAATAGCAGTTCATTCTGGTTGTCACAGGCCTCTGGTTTGGAGAGCAGCATTGGTGCAAGGTGGAGTGTCATCTCTAACGCTCTTGCTAGTCCGTGGTACAGATCGAAACATGTCGCACACAGCTTGATCTGTCGTGATTCTAGGTGAGCGTCTACGCTTACGCGATCCATCTGGATGTCATAACATGGTTTTTTATGTATCCTTTTTGTAAACTCTGGAAATTCAGTTATACTCTACAAATTCAGGTTGCGGTAGGTACATACTGCGATCAGCCGGGGGTTGCGGAAGTGTCGTAAGTTCCCGCGACCCTCGGCGCAGGTGTGAGATGGAACACCGGGGTGGTTTTAGTTAGTAAGAGTCTGACAGACCCCTCCGCCCACCCCAGGGCGGAGGACATCCATGAGGATTTCCACTACTACTCTGCAAGTCTGCACTGCATATTTTGGTACATATGTTCAGCTGAATAGTTCCAAAATGTGGAATGCAGATTTGCACGGCAGTTTCATCAAATGAGCCCCTGATTTCTCTAAAGACCCTATTAGAGAAAGAAAGTAATGTCAGATTCTATTTTCAGTAGGGTAAACTGCGGATAGATAGGTTATTGAAAACGGCCATAAGATTACATTATCAAGGGTAATTGTAGTCACCGTGCTTGGCAAGCAGATTGATGTTATTAATAGGCTGCTGCTAATTTTATTCATATTAATCCTCCCGTAAAAGCTACGAGAACAAATCAAGTTTCCGATATTGCATAACTTGATAATGTAGCCATAAGCGTTTTTTGTTTTATGTTAATGCGGATCCTGGTGTGTTTTTGGTGACGGTATCCGCGACCATAGACCAATTTTAACTGTATATTTTCCGTATAGGTTTTCATTTCAAAATAATTTCGTCATTACACTCGATTTAAAAAAAATAGCCCCAGTTTACCATCCATTCATTTAGGTAAACGCCCTAAGTAGAACATATAAGTGCTGGCAACAAGGTAAGCAAACATTTAGAAGAAGATTACTTTAATATAACATAATTTTACCTCCTGCATCATTGTGATGAACTCAGAAAAGGCCCAGTTGAGCTGACTGAGTAAAGAGTTGAGGTAAGCAGCTGCGGCGGTCGGGTGTGTAGCCAAGTAGTCCCTTATACGACCCTGGATCACTTCTGATGGACACGGACCTTTACAATATTGGTATTTATTAACAACAGTGCGTTTAATCCACGAAGACGCGCCCCACTCCTTTTTGCGAGAGGTAGCCGAGTGGTGCGTATGCACACATCTCTTATTATTATATTATATTAGTATGCGTATGTACATATTAATTATTGTGTGGCGATAGAACTAATACAATAGCAATTTATAATGCACATTTTTGCACTGTAGCGATTTAGACAAACAGCGGGGCGGGTCTTCGTGGATTGAACTATCTGGGCACCCCGATTATTTAAAGTATGGGATTAGAAGTGCTGGATCCACTGTTTACCTTTCGCTAACAGAGAACGTGCGTGAGCGAGAGGCAAAAAACGACTACAACAGTAGCGCCGCCATTTTCAATCCTATCTTTAAGTAACTGGGTTGTACTGGCCATAGTCTTGTAGTCTTCAGTGATGTAAATTTTCTCTCAAACAACCTTCCGTTCAATGTATAAAGAGCATCCTTAAATGTAATAATCCTCAAAGAATACAAGTTCGATTAAAGTTACAGAACATATTTTATAAGAACGGCTCTTCAATTTCTAATAAATTCAGGGAACATTCAATCTATCAGTACTTGATATTAGCTGTTCATTGCTACTTAATGACTGTTAAAATAGTTAATTTTCATTTTGTGGCATAAGGCCATTCCCCTCGTTTATTTATTTATTTATTTATTTATTTAAAACATAAGTTTACAGTGTTTACAACCAAATCACTTACATTTTAATTTAATACTTAATTAACAATTAATTAACACTAACAATAATAATTTAACAACTATAACTAACTTTAACTTGTACAATATAAAATTTACTTAAGCATAGATATATATTTACAAATTTGGTATGGCTTATCATGGAAGATATCGAGATCAGTGTGCTGAGTGAGCAATGAGTTCAGCAGTGTGACTGCTCGGGCAGTGGGTGCAGCAGCAGCTCGACGTGTGCGCACGCCCGGGGGCTCCGCGAACAGTTTCCGCCGTCGACGAGGACCCTCAACGCCTTCACCTCCTATTAAAAACCGACTCGGTACGCCTCTTAAGCCCACCCGCTCCAGCGTGGTTGGATTATCCACTTTGTTTGTCAGAAGACGGTGGTAGTGTATTAGTAAAAGTAAAAGTAATTTCCGCCTGAGTTCAAGGGTGTCTAAACCTACCATCCCCGTAACAAACAAAGATGGATATAGGTAAGGGTAGTACCCGTACATCCTCTTAAAGATAAAGCGAGCAAACTTCCTCTGGACTCGTTCGATTAGAAGGGTGTACTTGGCTTCGTGTGGATCCCACACTATAGCGTTGAACTCGAGCCGACTGCGCACGTACGCTTTATACAATATCAGGGCAGCTCTTATCCCTTTAAATGTGTATGATACCCTCATGACAAATCCTAGCATCTTATTGGCACTTTCACAAGTAGATGATATGTGGTGTCTAAAATTCAATCGCGAGTCTAATGTCAGTCCCAAGTCTCTTATTTGGTTGACACGATCCAACGGAGCACCCGCCAGATTATAGTTAAAGTGCAGCGGTGTGCGTATGCGTGTAAAGGTCATAATTTTGCATTTAGATACATTGAAGTACAAGCGATTCACCTCACTCCACTCCACTACGGCATCTATATCCTCTTGTAGCTGTTCGCAATTATCAGGACCCTTTACAGCGTGGTAGAGTTTCAGATCATCGGCAAATAGAAGACATTTAGCAGTCCTGACGGTTCTCGGTAGATCAGTGATCATTATAATAAATTGTGTAGGTCCAAGTGTACTGCCCTGACTTACCCCAGATCGAGTATAGTATGAATCCGACTCAAACCCTGCTAGTCTTACATACTGGGTTCGATTTCGTAAGTAGGACGCAAAAAATGCAAGTAGTTTAGGTGTGAAACCGATTGACGCCATTTTTGATAGCAGGATATCATTATCAACGACGTCAAATGCCTTTCGGAAATCAAAGTAGGCGGCATCCACTTGCATTCCCGCGTCCATCTCTGTCGTCACGTAGTCTACGAAGTTAATATGACTGGTTGCCGTTGACCGAGATGCTCGAAAGCCGTGTTGTTCATCAGGCATCCATACGTTTAGTTGTTGTCGGATACGGTTATCTATAATGGACTCAAACACTTTTCCGAGAACCGACAGTACAGCTATTGGTCTAAACATAGTAATATCATTTTTTGCACCGCTTTTAGGTATTGGAGTAACACGAGATGTCTTCCACTGTAGAGGATATCTAGAAATTTCTAGTGACAGATTAAAGATGTATAATAGTGGCTGCTCCAATACCGATATGCAATCCTTAACTACAAATGGAGGAATTTCATCCGGGCCTGAAGCGGAGTAAGGTTTTAGCCGCCGCACTGCACGCTGGAGCTCCATTGCGGAGACTGTATCAACTTCGATACGAGCGGCATCGGCCACACATTCATTGACGTTACTCCGTTGGGCCGCGGCTATATCAAGATCAGGTATGTCTTGATGAAAAACAGAGCTAAAATATGCAGCAAATGCATCTGTTGCCTCTTGTCCCGTCAGTGATTTGTCTTTATAAACATATTCGTGACATTTTTGTCTTTGGCGTCGTTTATCTTTAGTATACTTCCAAAAATTTTTTGGATCTGTTGCTATCTCGTCTTCTATCCTCTTAATGTATTGGTCATAAGCTCTTTCTATTAAAAATTTTACTCGTTTTCTATAATACCTATAAAGTTCTTTATTAAATACTAATCCAAGAGACTTAAATTTTTTTAAATTGTAATATTTATACTTAATGTTTTGTATTATTTCAGCAGTATACCAAGTTGGATATGTATAAGGATCACTTCTTAATTTGTATGTTTTCAAAGGGACAAACTCACTGATGCAGTCATTAAGCTTCTGATAAAACGTTACAACAGCTAAGTCAATGTCAGTCTCATGATAAACGTCTGCCCAATCAATGTTTTTTAAACCAATATAAAGAGAGTGGAAATCAGCTTTGCGAAAATTCCAGTTAGGGGCAGATAGGGGATGTCGTTGCGGTTGGCAAGGCACTGATTCCAGATTAGAGGAGAAATCACGCGGCAAACTCAAAGTGACATGAAGAGGAGGGTGGTATGCATCAGGCGGTACTAGTACTTCGTCAGCGGCCTCAACACACACAGCCTCGTCTCTAAGCCCACTCAGCACCAGATCCAGGATACCACCATGTGCATTTAATACGCTATTATATTGTGAACTGTTACAAAAATCTAGAAATAATTTAAATTGTGTTTTGACATTTACACTAGCCGAGTTTAAATTAAAATCACCAAATATAATAAAATCTAAGGAAGAATATTTACATATGGCATTTTCTATGCAAGATAAAACACTTAAATACATATCTTCCTTATAGTTAGGTGGAAGGTACACGACACAACATAAAAATTTTTGTTTGGCAGGTGCATTGGCAATCTCAGTTTAATGATTTGGACAGCAATGTAGGATACACTGCTGTGGCTATAGCCGCGTCTAACTACACAATTGTCACAAGATTGTATACTTATTAGAGAGGTTCCATATGCACATCGTCATCATCTCCCCTACATCCTACACAAGGTAGGATCGGCACAATATGTATTCCTGCTTCATTATTCTCTATTAGCCGTCATCTCAGTACTCACTCCTTTCTTACTCATATCATCTTTCACACAATCCCTCCATCTTTTCTTTGGCCTACCTCTACTTGTATATCCATCCACATTCATGTTTAACACTGTTCCATTAACTTGACTTTTTTCCCTCCGCAACATGTCCTTACCACGCTAATTTATTAACTCCTCAACTTTTCAGTCATTGGCGCCTACTTTCAAACTTTCTATTTAATTCACACATCAAACATAATATTATCACACTTCCTCTCAATACTTCTCATATGACTTCAATTGCTGAAGGCAGTCATTCTCTCTGTGTTATTTTACAAACGATCTTTGTGACCTTTCTTTAGCAATCATGGTACAGAGATGTAAATCACTAACCAAAACACTGGCTCATGAGACCGGCGTCGACTTTGGCACCGAGGTTGTTGACTGTCGGCTCCCTGTCGCCGTACCTGCGTGATGATACGCGTCACTATTAATGTTGGCTAACTAATTTGTTTAGTGGGCTTTCACCGTGTGGTGTGTAAGACAGAAGGTTAGATTCGCATATATGCACATGGTAAACAGATAACAGACACAAAGATTGACTGAGTTGATTAAAAGTGTGTGATGTATCGTGTTCATATTACAAAAGTGATATCTATCTTCTCTTCTATGTATATAAAATGAATCCCTATTTCTCTTGGTCATGGCATCACACGTGAGTGGCTGGACCGATTTCGGAAAATTTTTTTTGTTGTTTTCCTCATTGTCAGGAGAAGGTTCGTAATTTAAAAAAAATACCAAATTATCTCAGTATGTCCATATTCTTAATTTGTTCACGGCATGCATGAAAATGGTTTTAACTTTTTGTTACTATTTTGATTTTATTTCTGAAGGTAGGTAGTAGGTAAGTGGTAGGTAGTAAGTAGGAAAAAGTGCATTGCAACGCATGCCGGGTACAGCTAGTCTTAAATAAATGTTCTGCCTCCGTAGGCAGATTGTGAATATGCCAATCAAGGTTAGGAAGATTTATCGGGATCGCTTTCGTGTTTTTATAACACTGAGGCTAAGGCTACATTCAAAGACGCGAACTGCGACGCATTAGCAAATGAAACAAATGTATTTATGATTAGTTACGGTTGACTCACGTGCATTTTTCGGGATTGCCCGACTAGTTTCGGACCCAAACGGAGCCCTTAAGCATGAGCTGTTCACGCGGCGAGGTCGCGAGTCGAACTGAGCTACGTTTGGGCCCGAAACTAGTCGGGCAATCCCGAAAAATGCACGTGAGTCAACCGTAACTAATCATGAATATGAATGTGTCTCACGAAAGTTGTAATACGAAACAAATGATGGGATGTATTCCCGTGTGTGGCTACACAGTCCACAACAGCGATTTTTAATCAATAATGTAGCCACACATTTTGTTTCAATCGCTTATCTGTCGCAGTTCACTTCGCTATTACCTGTAGCGTCAACTGTACAAAAAAGTCTCCACCTGTAAAGGGACAAGCCGAGCGTAGACTGACACAAATTATAACCAAATCCACAAATTACTATGGTGGAATCCAAAACTAAGTCCAATGCAAAACTAAGTCCTGAAGCAAGCGAGATCAGATTGGTCAGCGGCGAGACGGCGATGTGTCGATGGCGTTAGGAACAGGCATAAGACAGTTGTCCCACCGCCGGCGAGCCGTCGCCGCCGGCGACTAACTATCGGCTATTTTCTCGCTCAAGAAACGTACAATAGATATACATTCCGTGTAAACAAAAGAGATGCGTATATTAATAGTTCATGGCTGACTGTTCACACTGCCGGCGAGGACTCGCTCCACTAGTTTGTCGCTGAGCGACAAGAGCTATCAAAGATAATACTCGCACAGCGATACTTGCTCAGCGATGCTCGCTTAGCGGTCAGAACTCACGCTGACAGACCACCAGTCATTTGCGAGTGGTGCGAATTATCGCCCGTCGCACCCGCACACTCGCTTATAGCCCAGCGACAAAACTATCGGAACTACACACTCGCTTCTTGCTGCTCGCCAACTCGTTTCTAGTTTCTAGCTCTACTCGCTGCTCGCTCATCGTTCGTGGTGGGACAAGTGCCTAAAGAGATACAGAGGCACAAATATCACGATGCAACGACAGCTGCTTCAATGTTCCAGGGGGCTTACTCCCTAAGTCTGTCAACGAAGTTAGTCGCCCGTCCGAAAGTAGCCCGAAACGTAGGAGTGAACAAAACAAGTGTCAAGTTCAACTTTTCGGACGGCCAAAAAAACATCGGTAGTAGGGAAAACTGTCAAATCGTGTTGTCATTCATTCTTAGTTCGGGCCCCGAAATAATCGTATGTCCGTAGGTGATAAGGAGTAGGAAACGCTCGTAACGAAGGCCGAAACCACGGACTTCGTGCTTAGGGAGTAGATCTCCAGATACGGTTTAACTTGAATAAGAAGAAATCTAAATTAAAGCTTTTGTTAAGGGAAAAAAAGTTTCAAATTAGATTTCTGCAATATATCTTTGTCGTCGTGTTCAGTTCAATAGGTTCCATTTGGATATTGCGTCGATAAATCTGAGTGATGTAATGGCTATATATTTCACTGGAGATTTGCTCGTGGGTTACATCAATAGATATTGTTCGTGTGATGATTTTGGTAGAGATAATGATGATGATATGATTTATTTTATACTAGAGGTCGCTCGCTGGTTCGCCCGCGTGGGTGTAGCTTACCGCGTATTCCGTATTTTTCGGGATAAAATCTCTGTAACAAGTTTCATCAAAATCGGTTCAGCGGTTTAGGCGTGAAAGCGTAACAGACAAACAGAGTTACTTTCGCATGTTAGTAGGGATTAGATTTTAAAGTTATTATGGATGCATCAGAGCCTCCATGCAGTGACGATACTTAAGTACGTCCGTCGCACCCTGGGCAGTCAGCCCCGCTACCAACCTTGCTGACTGGCTGATCTTTTTACTACAGTATGAGCTATGCTCCTTTAGCTCGTGTCAAGTCCGTAAACGCTTTCAAATCGGAAGCTAATAACCTTTATGTTCGCAAGTGACCAGGATTTCGGCAACTAAGTAGCCGACAGTGCGTCATAGCATGCTCACGAAACGACAGAAAGAAATTTATGATGGCCTATTTTGGCCGTAAATTACACACCGATGCTTTTTCATTTCAGCGAGTATTAACAGAATGTTGAGTGAGTTTTGAGCGCGAGTTTCAGTGCTTACTCGTGGTTCTACCGGTGGTACTGCTGGTAAAGGTACCAAGGGTTTTTTTGTCCGTAGTACCTACTACTAACCTTCCTGGAAAAAAAAACTCCATTGGTAACTACTACTATAGTTACCAGGGGAGATTTCTTTTTACCCATGGTGCTACTTAATTTAAAACAACATGAGAATAAAAATATAAAAACTGCATTCTTGCCATTATAATGCTACAAAAAAACAAGTATTGTAGAACATCCCTTCTTTGATTGAATAAAACAATAGATGTTCTCCTCGAAACCTTTTTCTAACATTTATCTTGATTCAACACGGTTAGAAACAAAAGTTGGGCGTGTTCATTGTATTTCTTAGGAGAAACTCGTACCGGTGTTTAAAGAAAGGAACTTTACAGTGTTTTATCAAGTGTTCTGTTAAGTAACCATTGTGTTAGAATCACTTTTAACTTTTAAAAATCTACTAGAAATACAAAGGTAGTGGAAAGGTACAAAGGTTTATCTAGAAATTGATTATTTTAATCCTCGTTATTTGTATGATATTGAGGGTTTCGTGTCAAATTATCAACCGCACGGATCATATAATTTGCAAGGTTAAGCTGCGCTTGCCGCGGTCAATCCTTGGATGGGTGACCGGGTTACACATCGAGACCCTTCCGTGCTTTGGAGAGCTCGTAAATCGTCGGTCCCGGGTGTCATACGAATACCTATGAGAGTTGTCGGGTCGTTAGAAGCCCGAAAGTCTGTGAGAACCGGTCCAACCTCATACCGGCTTCCCACGGTGCGTGATAGCGCGCACCGAGACGCACGAACTCGCACCGACGCACCACGGGAAGAGACTCGTCCGTGGTAAGGCGGACGCGTGCGGAGCGCTGCGCCGTACCCACATCACGCACCCTCATAATGTGGCTTCCCACGGTGCGTGATATTACGGATGATACCACGCACAGCCGGTGCGCGCTACACGCTAGTGGCATATACTTAAGTACGTCTGCACCCTGG
This sequence comes from Amphipyra tragopoginis, assembly GCA_905220435.1. NCBI lineage: Eukaryota > Metazoa > Arthropoda > Insecta > Lepidoptera > Noctuidae > Amphipyra > Amphipyra tragopoginis. The sequence continues at coordinate 14,545,262 of HG992011.1, forward strand.
GCAGTCAGCCCCGCTACCATCCTCCGTGACTGGCTAATCTTTTCACCACGGCGTGAGGTACTTTCGTATAGCTCGTGCAAATACGAGACAAGATCAAGTAGCCGTTTACCAGCTGAATATTGATTGCAGTAGAAATACAGTCAAAGTTTCTTACCTGGCAGCTAGATGCGGCCACTGTCTATGCCGGAAGCCAAACCCCGAGCCGTGCCAAAAACGCACCAGCACCCAGTTGGACTGCGCCCACGCGCGGTTCTGATACGGACGCACCAGTTCCTCCACCATGCACATCTGTCTGCAACAAGAGACATCTGATCTGGATGTTGTATGACGAGGGATATTTTGAAGGACACATCTAGTTATCGACCCCATGGGAGTCATATAGGCGCATCAGCATTGTCAATTTAAATTTAGTATAAGGGCTGTTGCAGGCGGCCGATTGTATCGCTAACTAAATTGTTGAGTTGGATTGGCCTTTAGAGTCAACTTTTCAGGAATTCAAACGCTTAGAAACGCGCACACGTCAATTTTGTATTCGTTGCCTTGTAACTTGTAACTATTTTGTGGGTGTCAGCCGCGATCGTTACCGACTGAAAATTGAGTTAGTTCGAGTGTGGTTCTCAAATTTTTCATTGTTTTAAGCCCGGCCGCATATTTAAGAAATTTCTGACACCGTAAGAATTTATCGGATCCGACAGCCTGTAGGCTCTGGTGCCTCTAGTACAACATTTATGGAGAGAGAAGCAGAGGGCCTTCGCGCATGCGGCAGATATGTTCTGATAGAAATTTCTTTATTTTTTATTTTACTCAGAATTTTGTAAATAGTAAAGTCTGGGTTACATGAAAAGAGCCTCCACGAGCGCTGATACTGAAACTCCCGGTTTACCCTGGGTATTCAGCCCCCATACTAACCTTGCTGACTGGCTAATCTTTTCACCATGGTATGAGCTATTCTAAGAATAAGAAGTATGGCTTCTAATTCTAAAGAAATCAATCAACTTATTTAAGTAAAAAAAATATGTGCTGCAGTTATATCTTCTTCTATTTTTAATATGCCTCTAACAATACTCACTGCTTCAACGGCACTCTCTCGATAGCCCTCATGGTAGCTGGCTGCGTGGCAAAGGATGCCAGGGTCTGGACCAGAGACTCCCTCGTGCTGGCCAACACTATGCGCTGGTCCGCAAACTCCGCACACAGAAATGCAGCACATGACACCACTAGTTCCTCCCATTCTGACGTAAAAAAATGCAAAAGTTTGAATGTTTGTGAGTTTGGATGTTTGTTAATCAATCACGCCTTAACTGCTGAACGGATTTAGATGAAATTTGGTGCACATGTAGACTATTACCTGGATTAGGTCATAGGATACCTTTTATCCGGGTACATGGAGTAGTTTCTGTAGGAGGCGAGTGAAACCGTGGACAGCAGCTAGTTATATTTGTGTGCTTTAATTCTTAGAACGTCGAGAAGATAGGCTATAGTCTTCTATCTGCTAATAACATCATTCTCAATCACCAATTTGTATGCCAACCGTGGTGATTGTGTGAATTTCCCTTTGACCGTTCACTGTATAGGTCTTTGGGACAATCATGTTCTGCAGTGGACATTAGCGAGGTAAGTAATAAGGTTACCATGTTATAAGGGGCAAAGCTATTGGTAACCAATACAAATTTGAGCTGCTATTTAACCCAGGATTTTGACGCTCGCCAGCCGTTAGACCAGACATTTTAATTAGTACATCCATTCCTTCCTAATCCAAGGTTTCAAAAACATTGAAGCCCGAATTGAAACGACACTCATTTGAGAAATTCCTCCTGTGTCATGTCGTTGCGATAAGACGTGGGAGGCAGATAAAAAGTAGACAGCGTCTGTAGGAAGCTAGCTTCCAGGCCGCCATGTTCCGAGTGGAATGAGTGGTGTAAATGTTCCTGCATTCGATCAAAGTGGGAACTGCTTTGAACTTAATCAAGCCTGGAGTTTTAAACCCAGCTACAAAGTCAAACATTTTAAAACGTCACCTGGTATCTGATGAACAGGTATCGTGGGATGCATGTACAGCCGCAAGGTGTTGCACAGTTCCAACATAGCATCCACGTGGTATTCCGGAACGAAGGCGAATAGTGAGTCTGCAAATTCTTGGCCACCTGTATCTAAGCCCAAAATAAGCCATAATTGGCGGTGTCCTCGGCTAGCAAAAATAGATGGATAGCAGTGGTGGCGTAGCATGGGTTGTCATCCGGGAAGGTTTTCTATTGAACACCTCCCAAAATAACATCCCCCATAATAACAGACACTTCAATTTTATTTTTGTGTATACTTATAGATAACGTGACCATTATTTTTTTCCCTCAGAACGGGACGCCTTCAAATTTTAATAAAATTTATAAGAATCAAACACTCAAGGAAGATACAAGAAAATTTGAAAAAAAAAATGTAATTAGGAACTAATCTTGTGTAGTCTGTTGGGCTGGTTCTATATTTTTCTATGAGCAATTTGCTTTAAAATAATTTTGGTTTTTTGATACGAATGTGGGCATAATTTAATAACGATGTTATTCTTGGTTATCAAAATGTTTTCTGAAGCGATTAATAAATGTGCATGCGTTCTACATTGAATTCATTGCCACGGATTGCCTTTTTATCAAAACGGGACGTTTCTGTGTTTTTGGGGACAACGGGACACATACCTCACTGCGGGACTGCTTTAAGCGGGACTGTCCCATTCAAAGCGGGACGTATGGTCACATTATTTATAGATGAGCACGCAGTGAATGAACAATTCGCTTGCCGCCCACCCCACTTGCCGCCCACCCCACTTGCCGCGCTTGCTCATGGGTGAGCAAATATTTTTTGTGCGGCGTTGCGGACGATTTCCTTATTTCCTTAGTCAAAGTGCGTGACAGGGGAGCCACCCCGCGGGCGCGTACTGTCACCTCTTGGAGCTTGGCACACTGGACGGACCACCCCCCCTTTACGCCACTGGTGGATAGGCTAGCAAGGTCTTTTTCTTTAAACCATGACTTTGGAGGTGAAAATCAATTGGGAGACTTGTAATTGGTTATTTCCGGTGGCGATGACATCGTACTGCAACATCTTCATTCAGATATGCAATAATGGCTTTGTTTTAAACCATAACCTCGCCATAAATAACAGTGATAAAAAATTGGTGATATGCTTGCATTGATAATTCCAGGGAAGTCTGTAGGATGAGAAGGAGGGGGGGGGGTTTACTAGCCGAGGATAATAGGGCACTCTATTCAGTAAGAACGAGAAGAAACGTAGACTGAAACTTTTCATTACTACCGTCACATGTATTAATTGCTATAAAAGTCATATTTCAATAACTGTAACAATGATGGTTGTCAAATTATTAATAGCAAATTATCAAAATTGATATTAGCAGGATACTTACGATTAGACGAACCTATATGTGAATTAGATCCTGTCCGAGGAGTTGTGACCCTTGAAGTTGGACTCTGAGGACTGAAAACAAGTGCAAGGTTAGTAAAAATACAAGGAACAAAAAGGCTAAAAGGATTTGATACGTAATTCTGAAGCAAACTAAAAAATAACCACAAAATACAAGTGTGTTCAATCCACGAAGACGCGCTCCTCTCCTTTTTGTGGTCGGTAGCCGCGTGGTGCGTATGCACACATCTCGTATTATTATCTTACTAGCTGTGCCCACGACTTCGTCCTCGTGGAAGTCGGAAAACAACATTGTGTCGCAGCAACTAAAGAATTTTTAATCAATTTTTTAAATTAATTAAATTTATTTCCAACAAATAAGCTCCTCACCCACTCTCAATAGCGTAATAATTTGTACTCTATAATCCGCCCCTTTCTTTAACGGACATCTTTGCCAAATTTGTACTAAATCGGTTCAGTAGTATTGGCGTGAAGCTCCGACACACAAACAGAAAAACAGACAGAAATTCTAAAAATTGTATTTTTGGCATCTGCGTCGTTTTTAATACACGCAGTAATCATTTTTATTCAAAAATATTGAATGTACAGTTTTTGCTTCATTACGATTTTTTTATATGTATAGATATTAATGTGCGTATGCACACATCTAACTGTTGTGTGGCGATATAACTAACACAATAGCAATTTATAATGCACACTTTTGCACTGTAGCGATTTAGACAAAGAGTGGGGCGTGTCTTCGTGGATTGTACTATCTGTATAGGTATTTGAAGAGCAAATGCAAAAAAAAAAACAAATTAGGAAATAAGTACTTCTGTTCTTAAAAAAAAAATAAGAAGTTTAAATTGGAAAAGGACCTTAACCTTTGATCCGAACTGGAAGTGTACTCCAGCTGTAACGAGGCGTAGCTGGTACCTCCCAGGATTGAGCTCTTGCCGGGAAAAATCTCTCTACTCGCTACCTGTGCATACTGAATAAAACGTTCTCGATTTATGCTCAAGATAACATATCTTAGGAGCATTCGTTGATCGAGTTAACCGCATATTATTCTTCTGTAAGTTTTTTCAATTCGCGCGAAAGATTCGTATCATCACACCAGACCACAAAAGTCCACTGCATGGTCCGCCCATTAAAAATATTACCATAATCACCACACTTTTCAATCGGTCTGGGAATCGCAGTTTGCTGTGTCGTTATTAGAAGCACATCAAACGCGGGTCGTGACCTGTGCGTTTTATCGATGGCGACTCGCGCTGTCATTGATGTGTCGTGTTCCTAGTTATAATACACAAAGCACTATATAAAAATACAATATAAAAAGCACGCAAGTTCGCCTTCGAAATACACTGAACATACGACCCGCGTTTGATGTGCGCTGATGACCCGCGCTGTCATTAATATGTCGTGTTCCTAGTTCTTTCTTTACAAAGTACATACGCGGAAGGCTTAAGGAGGACATTAATGACCATCCTCTTGATTATCATCCCTAGGTCACCTTGTATGACAGTCAAGAGTAGCTCACTATGTATGTTAGGGTGTTACCACACCAATCGATCGATCGATGCCATCTAACGACATCGGTCGACGTTTAGTCGATCGATTGGTGTAGTAGAAACTATCGATCGACGTCGACTAATCCATTCTACCATCGATCGATGACATCGATCAACGATAGATCGATCGGTGTGGCAACACCCTTACGGGGCATTACGTGAATGCCGAATTGTTATCTAATCCTTATTTTAACTATGTAACCTTTTCCCAACTGTGTAAGGGGTCAGCTTCCAGTCTAACCAGATGCGGCTGAAAACTGCGAACACTGGAGCGACTGCCATCAGACCTTCGCAACCCAGTTACAGGGCAATGCCGATATAATAAGGTTAAACCGGTTGTCTGACTTTCGGGCTTTTGACTACCCGTAACGACTGTCATAGGTCTCGTATGACACCCGGGACCGACAGTGTAACGTGGTCTCCGAGGCACGGAGGGGTCAACCCCTTCACGGTCGGACCCCGGCAAGCGCAGCTTAACCTTGCGCGGTTGCTAATTAGCCACGAGTCCTTACTTTAAAATCTATCCACAAAAGAATACAATGGCAAAATAAACACTAACTTGGACATGCGTCGCATATTCAGGGTCTGAAGACAGCCTCAAAGAGTGTAGTGTTCCTGAGAAGTGCTTTGCTAATTCCGTCTGCCTCTGTTTCGTCCAGATGGCGCCTATCACCCATCCCATTTGCAATGCACCTGCCTCTAATTTCTCCTGTGAAATATGTATATTGCATTTGGAGTGACCAGCAAATTTTCAAGGAAGTATACCACACTCGTTGGAGGAACGCAAAAATTGTCATATAAACTCGACAAGCAGTAGTTTTTTTAACGTCTTTTCAAAAGTTGTTGGGAACCAATTATTTAAAGAATGGGATTACAAATGGCGGTTCCACTATCTGCCTTTCACTCACAGAGAATGTGCGTGAGCGAGAGGCAATTAATGGAGGAGGCAAAGCGCCGCCAATATCAATCCCATTCTTTAAGTATCCGGATGGTATCTTTGAAAGTTTTCGCTCATAATGCACTGTAGTCGACTGTTTAGAACAGGGGTGAGCTAACTTTACTCATCAGGGGCCAGATTAATGCAAGGAATTCCGAAGGGGGCCAGATTTACAAAAAAAAAACAATTTTGTTTTAAATCATTTTATTGTAAATGCAATTACTACGGCTATTTGTTATGGCATTTTGTAATTATCTATGTATTTATTTTAAACTTATTTGTGTCGATTAGGCCATAGTTTGCCCACCCCTAGTTTAAAATAAAGTTTTTAAATTGCTACTAGACGCAGCAAGTTACAGTTTGACCAAAAGCACTGTGACGCGGCTTGGGTAGCTGCGCGGCGAGACGGGGGCTACTCAGCAACCCGCTCTACTCTGTCATTTTGTCGTCGAATTTCACGGCGATAGCTCGCGTTATTTGCACCGGACTGTGTACTTCATACGCAGATGATAAAACATTCGTCTGTTGCTCCCACGGTGCGGCACAGCCATTGAGGTCAAATTATAGTACTAAAGTAATGTACTTACCTCATACACACATTTTGATCTCTCCAATTCTTTCAATATTTTCTCCATAAGATGTTGCTTCATCTTATCTTGATCTGATTGTCCCCCGTCGAGAGCTGATTAAATGAGAGTGGTTGATAATAGTCCATGGTTTTCTAACATCCTTACAGGATATTGGAAGAAAGTCATAGATTATCTACGACACCATAGAGGTCTTTGTGATTGATCTCATGTTTCAAAGTGTCAATGACAAGTACGTCAAATAGTAAGTAAGAACGCAAAATATCTGACATAACATCTTTGACTTAAGTATCAATCTTACCAATAAGCTAGACTTATTGACTAATGAGATAAAGACTTATTACGAACCTCCAGCTTGCAACTCGGTGCTGACGGTGTATATCCGATGCTCTATGTCGTGAAGACAGTCTGCCATGTCCAGCTGATTGTCCCTCAGCTCACATAACTGAAAGGAAAATAAGTATAAAGTATTGGAAGTAAAGATAACTAACATGTAGTAGCCACGAATCATACGTTAAGGACAGTAGACTAAGTGCCTTTTCACACGTTCCGGTTGCCGGGTAACCGGCGTCGGATATCCGGTGCCATTATGAGGTTTCATACGGCCCGGCAGTAGCGGCCAGTTGCACAGGTGCGTTGTCTCTCCGTGGTTGTACTTCTGAGACTGGCCGGCGAGTCTGAAAGCTTGCGCTGTGCTCCATACACTACTGCCGGCTGCCGACTAACCAGCAGACGGCGACTGGACACACAACGGTGATTCCGGTGCGCACTCTACGGCCGCCTTCCGGGTAAATTACAACGGTGCGTGTTTAAGTGAGCCAACATACCAATACACTTCGCCACTTGGATCCGGCGACGACTACCCGGCAACCGGAACGTGTGAAAAGACAATAAGGGCACATACGCACTTTGAAGTTACTCGTGATGCGTCGGTCGGTGCGGGTGACCGTAGTATGCGGTTAAATTGCGGGTAACCGCATTGTGGATAGCCGCAACGGCAACCGCGCGAACTAAATGCACAGTGCGAATAGAACTGGTGCGGCTGGCCGGTGATGGGGCCGCAGCTTATTAAGCGACTAGACTGGTTGACGGGCAGCCGCATCGCAGCGCGTATAATAATAAGTTTCACGTACATTTTATTGCATGTGCGTAATGCTGCATAGTGAGAATGAAGCATAACAAAATGGGTGCTTTAAGAATATGAAAAAAAAACAAACTCCATTCACAAAAAAATATAAAATTGACATAAAAATATTACCTCTGCCAAAATGTAAAAGTTTGTTGGCAAATGTAGCTCCCTTACACAGTTCTAATTTTATGATCACTTTACACTTTTTCACCTGAACAATATACCTAAATAAAATAAAAAAACGACAAATACGCTAATTAATAATTATCTACATTTCACATTTTATCATGCACGAAGGACATTTGTGTAATGTGTGTAATAACATAGGAAATTGAAATACACATTAAATTATTTTTGAATTATATGGAACATGTTATCAGGAATCTACATAAATTTGAATGTTCTGTTGTAAATGTAAATACGTGGAGAGAAATTCGCTCTTCACAGATGTTCTCAAACGTGTACTTTAGGTTGGAAAGCCTTGATGCATAAAGAATGACCCTGTTGCTGAATTGCGCCGCTCCGTGCAGTTGGGACATCAAAACGGTTTAGTGTTGCACGTCAGGACGTAAGAATATATTATGATGTCTTGGATTCATCTTATATCTATTATGTTTAGAGTATTTTGTTAACTCACCATAACTTTTTAGTTTATTTGATATCTAGATGAGTTTATACGTTGCGTGTCCTGTTGCCGCCTTAGGGCACGTTCAGATGACACGCGCCCGCTAAGCGCACGCCACGCGCGTCAGCACCCGCGTCCAACTCGTTTTGAAATTTGTTGTATATAATCTGAGTCTTATAAAACAACTGAATGACAGAGGTTACTTTACCGTGGGATATGCTGATGACATAACCATCATAATTAACGGCACCCACGAAGGCACATTATGTAACCTTATGCGCCAAGCCTTGAAAATAGTAGAGGATTGGTGCAAAGAATATCAACTAACAGTGAATCCAACCAAAACCGAACTTGTCCTCTTCACCAGAAAGAGGAAGTTAGCGGGACTACAACCACCACAATTCTTTGGAACCACTCTAAGCCTAGCTTCTGAGGCCAAGTACCTGGGCATCTACTTGGACAAGCAGCTGAACTGGGCAAAGCACACTGAATACATCACCACGAAGGCCAGTATATCCTTATGGCAATGCAAGAGACTACTCGGCAGGAACTGGGGCATTAGTCCTAGGATCACCCACTGGCTTTACACCACAGTCATCCGACCAATTATAACATACGGCTCCCTAGTCTGGTGGCCCAGAACGGACTATAGCACAGCCCAAAAAACACTAGAAAAACTGCAGCGGTTCGCTTGCGTAGCGATCACAAGCTGTATGAGAACCGCACCCACCACCGCCCTACAAGCAATGCTGGGACTGCCACCACTACATCTTATCGTACGGGAGGAAGCAGCATTAGCCGCTCTCCGACTCAGCATAGCCGGCACTCTGGGAAGTGACTCCAGAATAAAACACATTCGTATAAAAGACGAAGCAATCGAAAGGCAACCCATGATAGCAGCACCCACCGACAGAACCAAAAAGACATACAACTTCCAGAAACACTACAATATACAGCTTGAGGAAGAATCACGTGACTACTCAGGCCCGAAAGAGATGAGAATTTACACTGATGGTTCGAAAACTGCCTCCGGCACCGGAGCCGGAGTCTTCTCGAACGATCTCAACATAAAAATATCAAAAACGCTAGGGGCACTCAACACGGTCTATCAGGCGGAATGTGTAGGCATCATCCAAGCGGCATATGCCATAGAAGCCAGGAAAGTCACGGACACCCATATCCGTATACTCTCCGACAGCGCATCCGTCCTTCAATCCCTGAACAAGAACCATATTACCTCAAAACTTATACTAGAATGCCATAATGCACTGGAACGTGTATCGGTATTAAACCGCAACACAGTAACACTGCAATGGATAAAAGGACACAGTGGATCACTAGGAAATGATGCAGCCGACGAACTGGCCAGGAGGGGATCTGGCACGGTGACCTATGGCCCTGAACCTATAGTACCCGTCCCCTTCCACCAACTACGCAGGTGGCTCCAGGAGTTTACTCACACACAGGCACAGAGCTGGTGGACTTCAACCCCAGGCTGCAGGCAATCCAAGGAGGCCATGCCACTCATGGATAGCAAACTGACAAGGCGCCTGCTGCGCCTGGACAGGAGCAGCCTGCGAATGGTGACCGGAACGATAACCGGACACTGCTCACTAAACAAACACTTCCACACGATAGGCATAACGGATAGCCCTCTGTGCAGAGCATGTATGGAGGCCGAAGAGACGGTCGCACACGTGCTCCTGGAATGCACAGGGGTCACCCAAATACGAGAAGCAACCCTTGGCGCACCGAAATCACTCGCAAATGTTCTGAGCGGACTGAGAGCCCTGATCTGCTTCTGGAAGGAGGTGGGCTGGCTGGAATGATGGCCGCCATGGCCCACGTACAATGGTCCACTTAAAGGACTAAGTGCGGAAACCACATCTCCTAACATAGAACATAGAATCTGAGTCTTATGACACAGCAATAGATCTCAAATTGCATTTGTCATCCTATCCGGGAGGGTGGAGGCGGCGCGGGTGCTGCCCGATTGCGACGCGTGTTCTACGCGATAGCTATTCGGGCGCTGAGCGTGCGCGTGTACTTTACATCGATAAAAAATGTACTTTAAGACAAGGGACTAACTATTAAATTCCAAAGTTTCTAATGTGTTCAAATGTGCGGGCTTAACATAAACCATTGAAATGGTCATGATATTTGTAAATGTTAATAAAATGTGTTTCACATTTTATGACGTTTTTATCTGTTTGCAAATATTGACTATCTTCTAATTAAAACCCGACTTATACACATTAAATAAGTAGAGTTAACTTGCCAATTTAGTAAATTTATTTGAGCAAGTATTGAACTTAAGGTGGAAGCAATCGATTGGCCCGCGAAGTATTTTTTTTTTCATTATTTTATATTTCACGTAAAACATGAAAATCTTTAAGTCGTATTTTAAATATTTTTGCGTACCAAATAATGCATTGTATTACTTTACCTATAAAAACGACACATGCTGTATTACTTTCAAACATTATATAAACAGCTTTGCATATGTTTGAAATAGGATAAGAGCAAAGATTGGCCGGATCCACACTAGACGATCCAACGCGTTCCGATCATGCGCGGCAGGAGCGCGCTCCACAGGAGCGTTTGGTGTGGACGTGCCTCGCGCGATCCAAACTGCGTGGCATTAGCGCACGCTTCTTGCCGCGAGCGATCCGTTGGTTGTCGGTTTTTGGATTAAGCACAAAGGTGCCTCTGTCTCTTGGCGCGCGTGACGGGGACGATTGTGTGCGGAGCGCGCGATCAAACGCATGGTCTGTGATCAAACGATATGAAATCCAATTATGGATCGGCTGAAGCGTGTTGGAGCGGCGCGGCAGGATCGCAAGAAAATTCAAACCGTCAGACGAGTACGATCCATGCTTCACGCTCCCGGATCGCGAATCGCAGGATCGGCGATCCATAATGGGATCGTCTGGTGTGTAGATCCGGCTAATGAATACTGTGCCACCTACCTTTTCAGCGTGTTTGATGGCAGCTCCGTGGTACAACGCGAGCAGTCCATCCACGAGCCTCAGGTACGCGGACCGAATATCGATGGACCCTGCACCCGGCATCATGGACCGAGTGCCTTTTAATGCTAACGCTGTTTCTCCAGTTGCCCTGATTGTGAAGAAAACAGAAATGAAACAAAATAAGGAAGAATTACAAAAGGTATTTCCGCGTAGCGAAATGCTACGATCGCGTAGCAACCGTAGCAGTGGCAACAGCGTAGTTAGTGCGTAGTGTTTTATATAGAAATCTTTAGAAAACAATCTTTTTTTCTTTTTAGAATAAACACGCTATTTAATAAGCATGCTTGTTTGCTACTAGATAGAATGCTCGTTTATAGCATGCTCTCCAAATGTGTTTTAAGCATTCTAGATCCGTTTACACGTAGCAATTATATGCTACTAAGCAGTATCAGCTGGAAATTGCACGCAGCATGGCTATTTTATTAGGTATTTATTAACCTATGCGCCTATCCATTCTTTTTTTCTCTACTTAGTCTTAAGACATTGCATTAAATAGTATTCTAGATTTCACACATCCATAAAGAATAGCAAAGAATTCAAAAATAAAATAGGATAGGTAATTAAACAAATAATCTTTAAAGATTTGGTCGATTGAATTTGTTGTTGTTTGACGATAAAAATTGGCATTCACGTTTAACCTTAAGACCGTTATTTCGGTCACGAACGTAGCGCTTCTTTAGCTTTGGAATAAAATTCTCTTTCAAGCATTATTCACGATCTCGGAATTCACTTCGCGGAATTCGCGGTTATATTTTGTTCAAGTTCGAAACTCTGGGGTCATTGAATTAGACTGAGAGGCCGCGCGATTACTGACCGAAACCAATTACCGATTTTTGACAGAAATTCAATAGAAGTAATTTCAAAAAACCTACATCTATCCATTAATCTATCTAGCTATACAGCATGTAACAAAAACCCTGTCCGATCCTTATGAGCAACCTTGTATACAGGTTGTAAACGAATTCGTGTAATTCCTTCAAATCGCGTGATCTACTGGTGACACAAATTAATCCCAAATGGGAATTTTTGAAAAGCAACTGAATTTTTTTTTCAAAAAAAGTCTTGATTTTCTCTTTCTGAGTCATTTTAGAGCCCCGAATTAACTGAGTGCAAAGAGCGATATCGCGTTAGTTCCCAAGTAACAAAATTTGATACTATAAAAGACCTGAGAACGTTTTGGAGCGTGCTATTTAGTGTTTATGATTAGTACTATAATGGTGTTGTAAACGTTTACAGAACCCCAAATAGGCCCTAGTTTTATCACTGATTTATTATATAAACATTACATACAGGCTCTCACGGTGATAAATCCGCTCTATAGTTGAAAAGTAAAAGTGTCGAGAAACGCTTTTTAGTACTAAAATAGTGTTTCTGCATCGTTTATGTCACAAATTTGCACTATAAAAGTAACCAAAACATCTTTATAGTGCTATTTTGCACCGTAAACGATTCCAGTGACCTTTTTTATCACACATTTTGTTCGTGTTGTGAAAATATATCGGTAATTGTTGCTTAACGTAACGTGTAATAAAAAGGACAACTTCAAAACATTCATGGATCGTAATTCTGCCGTAACTTGCACTTGCGAAAATAATTGTATCGATAAAATAATTATGCTGATTTCAAATTTGACAATGTGCCCTCATAATTTTCGTGTTTTAATTAAATTTTAATTAATAAAATAAGGACTTGTCCCAACTATGGCTGCTATAGTACACATTGGCTCCAGCCGTGCTGCTAATGTGCTATCATGGCAGAAAACAGCAGCCATTATTTCACCGAAAACGAATTAGTCCATTAATTATTAATTTTAGTGCTTTTATGTCACGATTTAGTACCGTAGCAGTAAAACAAACTCACTTATAGAGCTATTTAGAATTTACGTTATTTAGCAATTGCATTAGGAGTCGCTATGGTACTGTTTAGTACTATAGAAGAGTTTTCATGACTTTTACAGAATTAGCGCCATAGCGATGTTGAGGGAGCTTTTAAGCAGCTAAAAGGTTACGTAATGGTGGTGCAAGGTACTTTTATAGTGCAGATCGATACTGTAATAATGTTTTCGATACTTCTACAATACTAGTACTGTAAAAGTTATTTTTACGCATTATTAGTGCAAATTAGATACATAAAAGTGTCAGAAAGGTCGTCTATAGTACTAAATAGTACCATAATCGCTTTTTTCATATCTATTACAGTGCAACACTTTAAAGATTCTTTTGTATGGTCCTGTAAGCGTTCTAAGAGCTAAATTATAGAACTTAAATGCTCTTTAATCTTATAGAACCAAAACGCTCTTTTAAAAACCTTTATAGTACAAGCAGTCACAATGGTTACCACTATAGGCCTACTATATCACTATTTGGTGTTATAACACCCTGGTTATAGAAGCTTTTGTTACTTGGGTTGTACCCGCCAACCGTGACGCCGTGTTTTCATTAATTTATACGTGGCATCGAAATGGTCAAAAAAATAAAAAAAAATGCAAAAAAAAACAACATTTTTTTTACTGATTCCTTATTATGTGGTTAAGATATATGATCAATTATCGACACAGCATGAAAATTTTATTTTTTTATTTTTAACTAGCTAAATCTCCTGCTGGGCCAATCTACACTAGTAGTAGCTCATGTGGTTTTAAGGAATTACACGAATTCGTTTACACCCTGTATAGTACAGAATTAAATGAATATTTGTCCGTTCTCCATTGACAGCTCCAATTCCATCTCTTTCTTGTTTTATCAGTAAGAAAAGGATAGCCATATTTTTTATTGAGTTTAGTCGGTTCTCAACAGAATCCTAGCCTTAAAACTATAAATTATAAATTACCTGTTTGGCACCGGCGGCATAGGTGGATGCATGAACCTGGCCATAGAGGATATGACCTGCGGGAGGGTAGCCAGTCCTGGCGACCCGGCCGCCATGTCGCTTACACCTGGTAATTCCCAACCGAATTCTGATCAAGCATTGTCATAGGCTGTTTATGTAAAGAGCATTGGTGGAATAAATTAGTCCGAAGACTGACCATGAGGTTAACAGACATAGCGTCGCCTTAGAGCTATTACGCACTGCATGCGATCCGAATCCGTGAAAATACGGATATAAAAAACTCGGACCGAATTCGGATATTGCTTTACGCACTGCATCCGATCCGAATCCGTGAAAATACCGATCTAGAGTAAAAATCTCGGACCGAATTCGCACTTGTCCGAACTCTGATCCAAATTCAAACAATTCAGGGGCCATCTTTGGCATATCCATTTGGCGTCCGATTTGAATCCGAGGTAATGCGAAAGCGTTCATAGAAACAGTACTACGGCTACTTCGGTCCGTCAATTTTTCTTCCGAATTAGAAACTCACGGATGACGGATAGAAATCGGATGACGGATGCCGGATGTAGTGCGTAAACTACCATACAAATAGTTCTATGGCTATTTCGGAACGTATTTTCACGGATTCGGATCGGATGCAGTGCGTAACCGCTCTTAAGCTGGCTTCCCATGGTGCGTGGTAGCGCGCACCGGCTGTGCGTGGTATCATCCGTAAAATAACGCACCGTGGGAAGCTACATTATGAGGGTGCGTGATGTGGATACGGCGCACCGCTCCGCACGTGTCCGCGTTACCACGGACGAGTCTCTTCCCATGGTGCGCCGGTGCGAGCTCGTGCTTCGCGGCGCGCTGTCACGCACCGTGGGAAGCCGGTATTAGAGTGAAAACCTTGGCAATGCATTTGGTCATTGCACGGTTCCTGTGGGCTTTCTCGCGGAATAAGTCGCAGGCAAAAGCTAGTCAATTTATATTTATTACGAATTTTATATACCCAATAAAGGCTTAATTTCATGCCTACAAAATAATTTAGCATAGAGCAGCTCTCTTATACAAGCTTAGTTTTAGGTATAACATTACCGTGGTTTTAGTATATACTAAACCTGAAACTAGTTTGTTCAGAATCACTAGGAGAATCGATTGACATGTTTTTTATACCCCATTTTTTAGTTTATTTTAATTTTTTTCATAAATTTCTATTTTGTTTCAGTAGTTTTCTACCCATAACAGTTGACGGGAATAGACACCTTGAGGCTTGAGACGATCCTCTCGGTCAGTTTCCGTGTATTAGACAACCCCTGCATAGCACATCTCAGGCATTTCACACTTTTTTAGGGAACTTAACGCGACATAAACTAAGGTGTAACGATACGAGAAGCACAGGACCGGTCGATGTGGCGATGCTTGGGGGAGGCCTATGTCCAGCAGTGGACGTCTTTCGGCTGAATGATGATGAGTGACCAAGGGTCTTTTGAAACACTACTAAAATAGTCGGTCGTGAAGGAATGATGTCGTAATCATGATTAATAAAACAGATTGTTGAGCTCACAGAAGAATGCTGCTATTCTTGATATTGAATGAAAAATGAAATATTTCTACTACAGTTTTCAATAAAAGTTTTTGGCAACATTATTGCAAGTTTGATATTAATAATATAACGATAACAGCTGCAGTAGTATGAGCAGAACCTCCACAAACCACGTGAGTCGAGGACACCGAATGGGTTACTTAATTCGTCACATAATTTCTACAGATTTGAGAACACGAAGATTTCCAAAGCTTTAAATTTTATTGTAGTATAGATACTTTATACCTAGGTATGAAAACTTAGAATATATTGTTAGTACCTGTGTCTATGCCTCCAGCGCGATTGTAATTTGGTTCGAAACTTTGTATGAAAGGATTGTCTTCTCCCAACACGTCAACTAGGTCTTGTCTGAAAAAAATTGATGATTTATAATGTCGGTTAGGATGTCAGGAGGCGCACCATATCCAGCGTATCCAAAAATCAACTGTTTTTGCAGACGGTGAACCCTGCTGTTAATTGATTTGTAGGCTAATTCACCTAACTAAAGAAGTTCAATTGCAGTGAAGTTGCAGTTAACACATTCAATGCTAGACGGTGCCCTTCTGGAGGGCACCCTCTAGCCGCATGTTCGATGTCAGGTGCCTTCGTGGAGGGCTCATTTTAAATGTAGGTTTTTCTTAGAAAATACTCCATCATAAAACAAGCAACAAGACTCCTTGGAAACACTATTTTACTATGTAGTAGCGTGTTTTTAACTTAATGCCAAGAACCCTCCTGCAGTTTTCACTATTAGCGCAAATGTAATGCCGAGGAATGCCCTCTTGGAAGGTCCACTAGCAATATGTATGGCGGTATGGTATATTATGAGCTCTATGAAAACTGTAGTGAACTCGAATGTGTGAAGTTTCGATCAAAACAACGCTTTTCGTATTCTTTTAATCGGCGATCGCTGTCAGATACCCTCACGAGAACTTAACTGCAACGTTACTGCAATTTGATTGGTGCGTTATGAAATTACGTGAATTACCCTACAGGCTTTGAGGACCGACTGCTAACCCAATCTGTGTCTGTAGACAAATGGCAACCGATGATAGCAAGAGAATAGAAACGACAATGAGATGTACTGGATTGACATAAGCTTTTGACCGGTCAAGCGATCTGTTATGTCATTTCCATACATTTAATTGTCGTATCTATTCTCTGGCGATCGTCGACTGCCATTTGTCTACAGACGCTGGTGTTTAGAAAATCGTATGGCTAATTATTGTCGCTCTAGATATCGGCAGCGCAGCGTAGTCGCAGGCGGAAGAGTAAGAGAGCATAGAGCCAATCTGACCTCTGTCTCGCTTTTCCAGCAAGGCCTATCTCTAGCCGTAGACTGAACTTTACCGTGAAAGTAAATAGGCTAGGACTGCCCGTTAGTCTAGAGGTCACAAGCGCGACTGCTAAACGTGAGGTCCTAGGTTCGATTTCTAGGTCGAACAAAGTGTTATTGGATTATTCCGCGTGGAATTTCTCAGTAGCAGCCCAGAGTCTGGATTTGTACCCAGTTGATAGTAATAGGCTCGCCCCCTATTACATGGGAATTTAACACGGCGAAATGAGGGTGTACCATACACCTCTGTCTAACCCTTAGGGGAATTCAGGCGTGATGTTATGTTAAATAGATGACAATATAAATAAGCACTTTATTGTTGAAAATATAAGATCAGTTTTACCTCAATGTCCTGACTAGAAAAGGCAACACTCCACCGAGGCGGTCAACGTTGTAAAAGTCAAGTTCGCCGTCGATAAACGTTCGAGTGGGCAAGTGGGGAGTCACGTGACTGTGAACAAAAACTTATAATTATTCAAAATTCATACAAAAATCCCATAGCAAAAAAATACTTTCAGTTTTTCCCGAATAGGGTATTTGATTATTGCTTTTTTATTAGAAATCTCGAAACTACTACAAAAATAATACGCAACAATGAAAGAACCAATGAAATATTTAGTAAAATGTCCAAGTTTTAAACGATTTCAAATTGTACACAAGACAGAGACAACAGTTTTTAAGGTATGACGTCATACGATAGTAGTACCATAATTATGACGTCATACCATAAAACCTTCATAGTGACTTGACACCTCTGCACAATATCCATTTCGCGTGACAAGGACAAAAAAGCCTCCTCAAAAAACGTCGAAAGGGTGTAACTCATCTATTTTTTCATCGATTTTATTTATTTTTTCACATCATGTTGTTCTTTCTATACTTTCTATAGAATAATACTAAATTGTAGCTAAACTTCTCCAATTTTCCTTCCCGTAAAAACCTAATTCGGAAAACGAGGAAAATGTTGAAGCATTAAATTTTTATT
This sequence comes from Amphipyra tragopoginis, assembly GCA_905220435.1. Lineage (NCBI taxonomy): Eukaryota > Metazoa > Arthropoda > Insecta > Lepidoptera > Noctuidae > Amphipyra > Amphipyra tragopoginis. The sequence continues at coordinate 14,563,268 of HG992011.1, forward strand.
CATATAAGATTTCTATTCTGCAGGCCTAACACGAATATTGAAAGGTAACGTAAACGTAACGTTAATGTGAGTGAATTTTGAATTAGAAATACTCGTTTCGCACATCATATTTAATTAAACTTTATTCATATCTATGTATGACACAATCTATATCTATGATACAAATATGTTTGCGCACAAATTTAAATCAAAATGCAATAGGATAGTTGTATTTTCAATTCAAAATAATAATTTATCCATTTAAAGACTGAAAAGAAACTAGCAAGTTAAAAAAATAATTACACATATTAAAAATGTAAGTATTATAACTTTCGTAAGACACATTCATGTTTATGATTATTTACGGTTTACTCACGTGCATTTTTTGGGATTGACCGACTAGTTTTGGACCCAAACGGAGCCCTTAATCATGCGATCTCGCCGCGCGTACAGCTCATGACGAAGGGCTCCATTTGAGTCCAAAACTAGTCAAGCAATCCCGAAAATTGCACGTGAGTAAACCGTAACTAATCATAAATATAAAAAATGGTTAAAATCGATTCAGTAGCCGATTTTAAACAAACTACTTTCAGTGTTTGCGTTTATTATATTACACGTTGTAGAAATGAGCTTTATTTTATAACATAAAGCGCTACAAAATGTTACGTTAAATTAAATGTAAAACGAAATATAATAGAAAATGTTTTGTATAGCATTCGCTGGCACACTACGGACGACGACGTGTGAATTTATATTTAAATGTAAGAGCTACCCTTATCAGACGAGACTTGATTTATACGAGGGTGCAGTTTTATTAAAATAAATTGTTATATTATGTAAATTGCATCGCTCTGCTTTCATAGTGGCCATATTTTGTGAAATACCTGACATAAATTTATTGAAGTCATTTCCTCTCGGCGAATTTAAGGCTTTAATACGGGTTGCAGACCAAGAGCTAAGCTAAGTTAGTTTAGCTTAGCTCGCATGGCTGACGCAGTTTTTCATACTTGTGTGCAAACTAAGCTATGTGAGCTAACTAAAATATGCGCAGCTAAGTTAGTTGTGTATGCCGATGCACAGCTACGCGAGCTAAGCTAAGCCCCTCCCGCTTACCCTGCACCCCTTCGCACTTCCTTCGCCAGTGCTGTCCAGTGTCTTGTGTCATGCGGTCGTGCGCACGGTCGTTTTGTACCGAATATGGAGCAATTTATTGAAGTTGTTAAAACATTTTCCTATACTATGGAACACAGAGTCGAAGGATTATCACAAGTTAAATAAAAAGGATGTTGTATGGAAAAGAATACTGACTGAGGTTTCGCTTAGTTTTTGGTGTGCACGGGACATATTTTTAGTTTATCTTAGCTTAGCTCAGCTAAGCTAAGCACAGGTATGGTACAGCTTCGGAATAGCTTAGCTTTTGGTCTGCAACCCGCTTAACTTTCAAAAGACTACTAAGAGGCACTTTTGTATTGTCATGACATTTGAAAATGTAGATTCTTATGGAGAAGAATGTGCAAGGAACTCCGAGAGAACCTTCTTCCTCCTAGCCTTTCCGAACTATGTTGGGGTCAGTTTTCAGTCTACCCAGATGCGGCTGAATACCAGTATTTTATACGGAGCGACTGGAATCAGACCTCCGCAACCCAGTTATGTACGATTTCTACCAAATGGGCCGCGCCGGAGCGCGCCGGGGCGTATTTCACACAGTGCTAAAGGAAATTCAGGCTTCTTTGTAATATACTACTCAAAACAAAATAAGAGCCACTCGTTATTTTCACATTTCAGCGTAATTTAATGAATGTTATGTGAACGTGTGTGTGTTTTATGTAACAAAATATTGATGTTACAAACTCTTCGATATTTAACCTCTTTGATTTTGTACTTGAGACCAAAATGCTGGCCATCATTTAAAAAAAAATGAATTTGAAATTTTCTTGTTATTTTGTTTCGATTTTTCTTTAAGTTTTGTTTCGATTATCTTTATGGTAATCTGAAATAATCGTTAACTTTGTTTGGTTAATTTGTTTATGTAACATCTTATGTTAATATGCAACAAATACGAAGACATATGGACGTAATTACTGCAACCAGAGCCGTTACAATGATCCAAGAAGGAATTTCGCAGCGGTCTGTGACTTTGCATCTGGGTTTTTCTCGGAAGCTATCCAAAATGCTTGGAATCGCTTCCAAGAGACTGGTAGTGTTGCAAGAAGACCTGGTTCGGGTAGAGTTCGCATTACAACTGTTCACGAGGATCGGTACATCCGGTTAAGTGCCTGCCGAGAACGCACAGTGACGGCTCGTAAGTTACAAAATCGCCTACGGTTGACAACGGGTACTCGCGTCAGTGACCAAACGATCCGTAACCGATTGCACGAAGACCAACAAACTTCAAAACGTCGAGTTGTTCGAATTCCTTTGTCCAGGCCTCAACGTGCAAATCCTTTAAGTTTCTCCCGTCAATATTTAGACTGGGGCATAAACGAGTGGGGCATGGTGCTTTTCACCAACGAGTGTAAAGTAAAATTCTTTAATGACGATCGGCGCATTAGAGTATGGAGGCGACGTGGCAAGCGATTTTCTGAAGCCTGCATTCACGAGGTTGACCATTTCGGTGGACCCAATGTAATGATTTGGGGTGAAATAAGCTTACATGGCAAAACTGAACTCGCTATTTTAAATGAAGATTCCGTAACTGCTCAGCGTTACATTGAGGAAGTCAACAGGCCTCATGTGATTCCATTTGCCCAGCAAATTGGTCCTGGGTTCATCCTGATGCAAGACAATGCCCGTGCATACACAGCTCAAGCGACCCAGTCTGTACTGGAAGGCTCTCACATTCAAGTGTTGCCGTGGCCAGCAAACAGTCCGGACTTAAATCTGATCGAGCACATGTGGGACCAATTAAAACGAAGGGTTAGAGAGAGTGCACAAGAGGTCTACAACCAGCACCAACTGATTGATGCTTTGAAAAGTGCCCGGGAAGAGATCCCAGCTGAAAACGTCAGCCATTTGATAAAGAGCATGCATTCCAGGCTACAGGAGTGCATAGCCAAAAGAGGAGGGCATACCTGTTATTAAAAAAGAGAAAAACAAATAAAAAGTGAAGTTTTTTTTAGTTTTTAGTGACTTTTTGTTATTTGTGTTTTTATCCTAAATTGTCATTTTTTAACAAAAGTTAAATAAAAATGTTTATTAATCACTAGTGTCCGACCGAAGGTTCGGTTTCGGTTTCGGTTTCGGCCAGTTTCGGCCAAAAAATCGTGTTTCGGCTACAGTTTCGGTTTCGGCCAAAAATCAGCCGAAAGTTCGGCCGCGCCGAAACTCAGTGTTCGTGAATTGTCGCACGTCTTCCGGCTAGCTTCGGCTGAGTTCGGGACTCGTGTGTGGTTGCCAGTTGAGTTCGCCGGTCGGCGTGCGGCGTGGTTGTGTTGTTTGTGATTTTGTTTGTTGATTTTTGACAAAGTTTACCGAATTTAGTACAATTTATTGTATTTTTTGTTGATACTGATAATTAGGTAAATAATTATTTAACTACAAAGTATCAAATACAAGATCTCAATGTCAATAAATAATAAATTAATCTTTACGACATTGAACACAAATACTCAAGTAAGAAGTCTGTCTTTACGTATATGTGTTGATTTTTGACAAAAAATCTATCATTTTTTTAAATGTTATATTGTTAATATAGTATTCATAAATGAATAACTATTTTCGTTAAACATTTCCATTATTGTCTTTCATTTTATTTAACAAGAGAAAATTGACTGTATATGTGTAAAAAAGATACTAAATTTCACTATACAAGGTGGGGCAAAAGTAATCACCCGATGTTATTTTGCTGTAATTTTTTTTTGGAATGAAAATGTTTCATTCTTATTGTGGATTATGTTTATTTAATTAATTAGATTTTTTCCATTAAGTCCAGAAAGTGATATCATCGGTCAAGTGGCCGCCGTCAAAATTGATGACCGGCTCGACCGGATACAGGCTCGTTTTATGGCATTTTCCATTTTTTTTCGATAACTTCACTGGCCCTACCGTTACTGGGGACCGCAAGCGCTACAGAACCATGATCGACGACTTTTTCTTCCTCAGTTGGGTGAATTGGGACTGGAGGACATGTGGTTCCAACAGGACGGAGCAACAGCGCGGCGTCTAATCTCTCGCTTTGGCGATTTGCACTGGCCGGCCAGATCACCCGATTTGACCGCTCCAGACTTTTTTTTGTGGGGTTACTTGAATTCCCGGGTTTATGTAAACAAGACTCTTGAAGTCCTTAAAGAGAATATCCGACGGGAATGCGAGAACCTATCGCCGGAAGTTCTGACACAAAGATGGAAACTATCTTAAAACGAGGCCGTATGGTTATCAATTCTGATGGCGGCCACTTGACCGATATCATTTTCTCGACTTGATGGAAAAAAATCTAATACATTTAATAAACATTATCCTCAAGTAGAACCAAACATTTTCATTCCTAAAAAAAATTACAGCAAAACAACATTGGGCGATTACTTTTGCCCCACCTTGTACAATAGAATAGAATTTTTACATGTCTAAATAAGGTTCGGTTTCGGTTTCGGTTTCGGCCGAAACTGAGACTGGCGCCGAAGATTCGGTTTCGGTTTCTGTTTCGGCTAAAAATCCTGTTTCGGTCGGACACTATTAATCACTAATTTCAACAATTACTAGCCTAAACGGTAAACAATAACATTGTTTTAAGTTTACGTAAATTGAACAATGTGCTAATTTTATATTTTTCATGGTATACCTTAAATACCTAGTGGCTCTTATTTTGTTTTGAGTTAAGTTTTATGTCTGCGTGGAATTTACACTGCTCGGAACTCGGTTAGAACCGCGCGTAAGCCGCAGCAGTCGGTCGGCTCTTCGCATACGTGGATGGCGGCGCTCGGCTGTCGTCGCGTCCGGTCGGCTCTGCTCGGCCACACCACAGGTGACTGACTGACTGCGATAGCGGATACACGAGCACGCGCGCGCATGCGCCCGGGTCCAGCAGATTGTAGCCGGTCGGCTACTGATGAGTGCTCGAGCATCCGCTGCGAAGCGCTGCGCTGCGCTCCTGCGTGGCCCGGTTGGTGGAAATCGTACGTTACTGGGCAATGCCGATATCCTAAAGTTAGACCGATTGTCACTTTCGGGCTGACTACTCGTAACGACTGTCATAGCGGTATTCGTATCATACCCAGCCCACTGAGACAAAATCTCTTTTCTTTAATGGATTTTGTCTCAAGGCCCAGGACGGACGATCTTTAACGTGCTCTCCAAGGCATGGAGGGGTCTCGCTCTCACTCTCCATGTGATAGGGCCTTTTTCCTGTCATGCGGGTTCGTGCCCGCTTGCGTGCGTCACCCGCATACGTGGCGCTCGCAGTTCACCTTTTCGTGCGTGTTTCACGCATCACAATAAATACATGTGTGAAAAGGTGAAATTAAGGGCCTTTTTCCTGTCACGTGGGTTCGTGCCCGCGTGCGGGTCTCACCCGCATGCGTGGCGCTCGCAATTCAACTTTTCGTGCGTGTTTATTTATTTATTTATTTATTGATTCGCCTACAATTGTTACACATTTTCATGGTAAGGTTACATGCACAATAGTTAAACATTCGTTGTGTACAAAATCAATCGGCAAACACAGCATGCATAAAAAAAAGAATATACAATCGGAACGCATATTAATCTAATACAATTTTGTGTCCTATTGCATTTTTGTATTACAACTTTCGTGAGACACATTCATATTTATGATTATTTACGGTTTACTCACCGCCTTTTACAAGTATACAAAAATATATATATATACAGGGTGTTAACAAATTCGTGTAATTCCTTCAAACCACATGATCTATTAATGGTATAGACTAACCCCGCACGGGATTTAGATTGATAAAAAATAAATACAAAAGTTTTTTTTCCAAAAAAAAATGTATTTTATTGATAATTTCGATGCCATGCATAAATTAATGAAGGCACGGCGACACAGCTGACCAGCACAACTAGCGCGATATCGCTCCACGCTGTCAGTTAACTTGGAACGCTAAAATTACTCAGATAGAAAAAGTGACGGATTACTTTTTGAAAAAAAAAAAATGTTGTTTCTTAAAAAAACTTGTGCAGGGTCAATCAGTGTCACCAGTAGATCACGCGGTTTGAAGGAATTACACGAATTCGTTAACACCCTGTATATACTTATAGGTAAAAAAAAAAATTACAAAAATTTTAGTACATTAAACCTACATTATTCCATGCTGATCCTATGAACTTGGTTCCTATAGTTATTAAGAGTGGAACCAAAAATATTTAGCTTACTGTCAACTTTATTGAAGAGCTTACACATTCTGGGGACTGGGGAGTTAATACCTAAAACTGTTTTCCGATGGGGTGGGTAAAATAACTTAATAGGCTTCCGCGGGTATTTGTGGGGAATGTTAAAATTAATTCTAGAAACGAGTTGTGTACAGTCGATTAGATTATTTAAAAGCTTATACAAGAACAGGAGGTCGAGATAGTCCCTACGCGTTTCAAGCGTTTTGATATTGAAGAAATCTAAACGTTTAGCATAACTGCGTACCCTTTTAGCAATGCCTTTCGAGTAAGCCAGATGATTTAGAAATCGCTTTTGTATTCTTTCTAGTCTAAGAGTGTGTGTCGCGTAATGAGGACGCCAAACAACCGAACAGTACTCCAATACACTGCGAACGAAGCAATTGAACAACAATATTTTAGTTTTGGGTTGGGAAAATGGCTTAGCGTTCCGGATGATGAAACCAGTAGCTTTTGCAGCTTTTTTTATTGTAGCGTCTACGTGGGGAATAAATGTTAGTTTTTTATCAAGAAGTACCCCTAGATCTCTAACGACTTCAACTTTGTTTAAATACTGACCGTTCATGTTGTAATTAGACTCAATGAATTTAAGTTTTCGAGTAAATGTAATTTGGGAGCATTTCTTAATATTAAATTGCATGCTATTTTGATCACACCACTCTAAAAGCCTGTTTATATCATCCTGAACTAATTTAACGTCCGAAAGCGACTTAATAACCCTAATTATTTTTAAATCATCGGCAAATAGGAACGGTACAGTGTTATTCAAATAGTCTGGCAAGTCATTTACAAAAATAGTGAACAGTAATGGGCCTAGGTGTGATCCATGGGGTACGCCCGATGTTATTTTAAAGATGTCAGATTGATATCCGTTGGCTACTACGTAAAAAGATCTTCCAGTCAAATACGAAGAGAGCCATTCGACAAAAGAACCAGTAAAGCCGTACGCAGTAAGCTTATCAATTAGTACAACATGAGAAACTTTGTCAAATGCCTTGCAAAAGTCCGTATAGACTGCATCTACTTGTTCATTGGAGTCGACATTTTCAACAACATGTTCAATGAAAGTCGCTAGATTGCTACATGTGGATCTACCGGCTATAAATCCATGTTGATGGTTCGATACAAACTTTTTAAAGTAACTTTGAATTATTGGGCATATTAATGCTTCGAAGACCTTGGCAAGAGTACACAGAATCGAAATTGGCCTATAATTGCTCACTAAGTTGTCGCCATCAGCTTTGTAAATGGGTACTACCTTTGCGAGTTTCCATCGTTCCGGGAAAACACCAATACTGAGCGATTTGTTAAAAATGATGTGTAGGGGAATCGTAAGTTCTTCAGCACACCTAATTATAAATCTAGCAGGAATTTGGTCGCAACCTGGGCCTTTGGTAATGTCAAGTGATTTTAGTTTTTTAAGGATTTCTTCCTGTTTAATATTAGCCATAGTAAAAGATTCCGAATTTTTTATTACTTTTCTAGAGTTACTGGATGGACGACTTACATGTGAATGATTAGTTAAGGAATAGACACTTGAGAAATATGACCCAAACATATTACATATATCACTTCCTTTTCTGGCTGTAGTCAGTCCGTCAGACATAGTAGCAGGGTAAGATTTCGAAGCGCCACGTCTGTTTTTTATAAATGCCCAGAACGACTTTGGATTGGTTGAAATATTTTGTTCTATCCTGTTTATATAAGCATTATAACACTCTTTTGACAAAATGTCGCACTGTTTACTACATGTTTTAAAAACAACTTTATCCATCGGATTTTTATAGACATTATACCTCTTTCTATATTTATTTGTTTCACGTATTAATCTAATGAGACCATTACTAAACCAAGGTGGATGTGAATTATTTTGGACCGAATTTGATGGAACATTCTGCAAAATAGTTTGATTGACGATATTGTAAAAGATGTCAACTAGGGTATTGGGATCATCTATGCCAGAAAATAGGTCTTTCCAGTTAATATTACCAAGTTCTTCTTTGATAGCTGAATAGTCTGCCTTTTTAAAATTTGATCTCGAAGTTTTGTCTTGTTTTAGGTAATTTTGTGAACTGTAACGCAATAGAATTTCCAGGGGAGGGTGATATGGATCCATTTTACTTAAACATTTGAGAGATTCTGTAACAGTACATTCCGAACAGTCAACAAGAACCAAGTCCAGGATCTTTTTGTTAATGTTAGCAACATTGTTACATTGTCCAAGGTTATTAATATGTGTACAATCTATAAATGTTTGGTTGATTTTGGTGTTCATACCTGGTGGTGCAGGAGTGCCAGAGCCTGCGGTACCGTTTACAAATTCCCAGTCTATGCTACTTAAATTAAAGTCCCCTATTAAAATAGTGTGTGAATCTTTCTTATCCGACACCATGTTATATTTGTCTAGAAAGTGTTCCAACATATGATATTGTACTGGAGGCGGTAAGTACACTGCACAGATTGCAATTTTAAAACTGGGAGTCACGTTTACGGTCACCCACAGATCCTCGCACTCGCTTTCCCAAGCACATTGTCTATCAGCAGTGAAGTTCTTGGCAACAGCTATTAAGACACCACCTCCATCTTTAGTTTTGTGAAATCCAGAAGTTTCCCTGTCGCGTCTAAAAACTTTGTACCTGTTGTCAAAAAGTTCACTACTGAAGACAGAATCTTTAAGCCAGGTTTCAGTTAACACTAAAACATCATAGTTAGTACGCGCCAAATCTCGATAGAACTCATTACTCTTTGACCGCAGTCCTCGTGTATTTTGGTAATATATATTTAGACAACTGAATGTTACAAACAAATAATACAAGATCAAACTTGCAAAAAAAAAACTAAAAAAATGTTTATGTTATTACGTTTAAGGAACCTAAATCTCTAATAATCTTATTTTCAGAACCTTCATTTTTTTTAACGTAAATACGTCCCCCTCGGATCCACACATATTTATAACCTTTTTCTTTGGCTTTGAGGCGAGTGGCTGCATGTAATGCTTTACTAGTTGGACTCAGGTGCTCAGCGATGTAGATGGCAGATTTCCCACCATCAAATCCGAGATGTGAAGTATTTAATTTATCCGTTACAGGTTTTGATCTGTTGAAGGTTATTGATGCGGCCAGAAATGTGTCCCGGAATCTCGGTGTAGTAAATTGAACAATGATTGACTTCGGTCGATTGTTTGAGTTATTTTGCTTCATTATGCGCGTGCAGTTAGCAATATTTTCTTCCGTGATATCACAATTTATAACCTTACCCAACTGTTTAACAATGTTTACCAAGTTTTCGTTGTTTTTTTGTGGGACACATTGTATCTCAATGTTATTGGCCCGAGCATGTTGTTCTAGACCATTAATACGAGCAGTCATAACTTGCACAGTTGTTGTCAACTTAGCATTTTCGTCTTGTAGTGCTTTTATTGTTTGTGTAGTTACCTCTTTATCCTTTATCATGTCATCATAATCATTGCTTATGAAAGCGACGGAATTCTTCAAGCCCTCAATATCTTCTCGCATGACGCTTAGTTCTTGATTTAATAGCGCACGCATACTCATCGTAAACTTTTCCACCATGGACTCCATTTGTGATTTTATCACGTCCTCGATGATGGTGCGAATACTCTCCTCAATTACCGGTGGATTTGATGTACTTGGTGGGGATTGTAGTGCCGGTCTCTTGTTGGAACGTACAGTGACATTTGTTTTAAATCGAGTAGGTATTTGCCCCTTATTCTTGTTTTTGTCCACACAAGATTGGCAAGACCACGGTGACAATTCGCTTGAGGGCTCAAGTTCCAAACATTCATGGTGAAAAACTTTTTCACAAACTGTACATTGAAGAGTACTTCCACCCTGGTTTACCTGGGTACAACATCCCCATACAACCTTTGGTTCATTCATATTTGAGCCAAGTTGATAAAAGTTATAAATATTATACTCTCGTCAAAAGTTCACACAAATAAAGGCCCACACGTAACGTCGTGATTCTATTTAGTAGCCGTGGCACACTAATAAAGGCTCACTAATGCACGGTCGTCACTGTCTCGAGTCCCAACGCAATAACTCGCGGCCAAAAGGTCTTATGTTCGCGGCAAACGGCGTCGCTTACGCGTTCGCACAAATTATCTGGTTATAAATGTTGCGCGGGTATACCAACATTAAACTCACAGATTTTAAGTTTTGTTTAGCTGAATTTTAGCCGAAATCAGTTCATTTATGTAGATATTTTGTAACTAATAGATAGTACACTGTTTTAACTATAGTAGTCAGATTAACACTGCACCGTATTTTGTTTTTAACCACGATAAAACTTTTATTTCAACGGAGCGTTAGAAACACAACTAACAACAACAAACTTTAATTGCATATGCATATCACGTAGCATAATAAACACATGTATGAAAAGGTGAAATTCAGGCGCCACGGGTGCGGGTGACGCACGCATGCGGGCACGAGCCCGCGTCACAGGAAAAAGGCCCTTACGAACGGTCACCCGTCTAGGGACCGACAGTGGCAAGCGCAGCTTAACCTCGCGAATCGTATGATCTGTGCGATTGTTAATTCATCACGAGCCCTACAATAAAATGAAAAATAGGTATCAGGCTATAAGACCATCATGCAGTACTTACGGCATCCCAATAGGGTTTTCACTCCATAGCCTGAGCACAGCAGTCAGTAACCTGGAGTGGCAGCACCACGAGATGGCCGGCGAGTTACGGGAAATGTTGAACAGCCTCTGAAATATGGCCTCCTGACACTTTTTTATCGCGTAATTCGGAGTCCTAGTCTTCATGACATAAATGTCATAACTTCCTTTAAAAGGTACGTTTTTTCTATTGGACTGCTTGTAGATGGTCCTTGCAGATAGTTTCTACGTAACCGAGCAGTTATTGGTGAGACCAGTGCCTGTAGATAAATGGCAATCGATGATCGCTAGAGAATAGAAAGATGTACTGGATTGACATAAGTTTTCGACCGGTCAAGCGATCTGTTATGTCATTTACATACATTTAATTGGCGTTTCTATTCTCTAGCGATCATCGTTTGCCATTTGTCTACAGGCACTGTACCCCAAGTGTGAGTTTTCTTCGTTAACTACTGTAGTTGCGACGCAACTTGCGTTACACCAAAAATAAGTGAAAATTTTGGCAGCGCCTCTAGGCGCGGCGTTAAATTCTAGCGCGAATTTTATAATTGAACGCCGCGTCTAGAGACGCTGCCTAAATTGACTATAACGCTAATGGAAGAGATAGAGATGCACCGTCGTATTTAATGCGTTCAATCCACGAAGACGCGCCCCACTCTTTTTTGTGAGAGGTAGCCGCGTGGTGCGTATGCACACATGTCTTCTTATTATCTAGTGTTGGGTAGGACATGACTTGAAAAAGAGTTTGTAAGAGTAGCCTCTTTTTTGCTCTGAGCCAGTACAATGTACTACTTCAAATGAGGCGAGGCGTACTGAAGCTCGGTGATACGATTGAAGTAACGAGTACGAATATGACATTTGACGTTACTGCGGCGAGTCGAGTCGCGGTCGCGTAATGTCCACTGGCACTGACACACTGACAATGACGTGCTATTGTAGCATGTGCCTCGTTCACTCTCTGTCTCACCCTACAGTTTACTTACCGAGAGTAACGAGTAATGCGACTACCGCGACATAAAAGTTGAAGTAGTACACTTTTAAATGTCGAGCCGCTCTTACATTTTGACGTCATGTACGGGACAAATGTACCGCCTCTTGTATGTCCTACTCAACACTATTATTATCTTGTGTTAGTGCGCGTATGCACACATCTAGCTATTGCGTGGCGATATAACTAACACAATAGCAATTTATAACGCGCATTTTTGCATTGTAGCGATTTAGACAAGGAGTGGGGCGCGTCTTCGTACCTGTATACAGATCTTGAATGATTTTTATAGAATCTATGTGAAAGTAGGTGATCACAAACGGCAAATTAATGCACAACTCCTATTAAAACCAGTGTTGGTAGCAAAAAGTGCATTTTGACTTCTTTTTTTTTTGTATTATTTCGTGAGACACATTCATATTTATGATTAGTTACGGCACTCAGTACTTCAATAACCCGGACACGACAAGTGACGAAGACGCACGAGCAATACCGACACCTCTCGTCGCGAGCGCAACGCTACGCGGCGCGGTGCAGCGCTAGTTCGACTCGCGACCTCGCCGCGTGATCAGCTCATGAATAAGGGCTCCGTTTGAGTCCGACACTAGTAGGGCAATCCCGAAAAATGCACGTGAGTAAACCGTAACTAATCATGAATGACTTCTTGACCGAATATATGAACGTGGATAATTACCATGTCGAGTATGCAGTTATCCATGATGTATCTTCGGAACTTCTCGAGGAATATCTTCCGTGTGGAAGGCACCATGTTCGTGCCATCTGTGTTGTCGAGCAGAAGTAGGAGGAACTCTAGCTGTTTGGAAAAAATAGTTGTTATGATTTGAAAAGAGAGATTGTATCGATTTGTCAAAGATAACGGACTTGTGGCGACATCTATCATGCCACGGCAGCGGTGTAGCAGACTACAGTGACAATAACGACAGCCCTCAAAGTTGAAGCCATGATAGACCCTACATTTCGATATGAAGATGTGACACGCGGATAGCATATACATCATGTAAGGGTAAACACCGTTATCACTCAAACCATGGGTAGTTGACGTGAACAAAAAAACAAAGGAAGGGTAAAAAAAAAATAGTATACACGCGCGAGAAATGAGCGGCGCGGTGGCGCTACGACGCGGCGTATACGCACTCGCTAGCGAGACAGCTGACTGACTGGGGTAGCGAAGTGTGCGAGGCCATGCGTTGGGCCACGTGGCGAGTTCCCCGCGCCCCCTTCCGTAGCTTGTTGCCCCCGCGCGTAGGGTGAAATGCTTTCGTGGAAAAATGAAAATTTTATAAAAAAAAGTTTGTTATTTTTCATTGATTTTGTGTTCTATAAATGAAACCAAGCCACTGGTTTCAAGAATAACGGTGTTTACCCTTACAGCCTGTATACAACGGCCCAACATCAACCGTTGGGCAGTGGCCCGCTAGGTATAAAACCAGCCTAGTTGGAAGATCCTTCCTTTTCGTTGGAAGAACACAATACCTTGTTAATCCACAGGCTCTAAATGAGCTAATAAAGTCACTTTTGGTAAATCATATTCGTAATCATAACTGCACATCCGGTCGGCAGTTGTCACGTAGCTGCACTGACTACATCCTAATTACCTTTGCATTTGGCATCTGCATAGTTTACAGTTGCGACTGGATGTGCAGTCCACTTGCAATTATGATAACGAATATGAAGTGAAATATGATTTACCAAATGTGACAATATTAGCACCCCTTATCTTCTTATTTATCATCCTATTGTGTTCTAAAGACCTTTGCTTTGTCTTAAAAAAGGGACTGATTCTACGTCTGCTAAAATCGCTTGTTCCTGTGCCGATGATGTGGTAAGCCATCGGTTTTACGCGTCGTCTTCCAATCTCAAAAACCCTAACAAAAATTAGGTTATTGCAGCACTGAAAGGTGAGTAGTTAGAAGATGATTACTCCATCACAGCACAATGCAGTTCAAACATTTATTATCCTGCTCTTTGTGCCGAAACACTTGCACCTGGAGCGATCTTTGTGCTGCCACCGTTAATGCAATAGCATGTGGCAAAGTTTTGGGCATCCCAAATTTAATTTAACATACTCATACCATGGTTACGAAGAAGAAGAACATGAATGCCGTTACAAATCTACCAGAAACCACGTAAACAGGGAATGCAACCTTTAGTATGGACCCGTGGCATCTATTTTTTTTCTTTCGCCTTTATATCATACTAGAAGTCGCCCGCAGCTTCGCCCGCGTGGATGTCGTTTATCGCGTAGATATTTCGTGGTTTTCGGGATAAAAGTAGCCTATGTCCTTCTTCGGGTATCAGACTATCTCTGTACCAAGTTTCATTAAAATCGGTTGAGCGGTTTAGGCGTGAAAGCGTAATAGACAAACAGAGTTACTTTCGCATTTATAATACCTATTAATAGGGATTATATCATAATTAGAGAATTATCAAGAAGTCCATAAAAGAAAGAATTAAGGGCCTATGCACACGGTGTCTTTTCTACGCGTCGTCAACGCGCGTACCCGTCAAACTCCAAACATAAAAAATCACAAAGACGTTTTTAAGTATGAAGTATAACAGAAACGCGAGTCGACGGCGCGTAAAAAAGACGTCGTGTGCATAGGCTCTTAGTCTCTATGCTTTATACCTTAGTTTCTTTATTTAGTAAGAAACTTAATTTTTTCTTCTATGGACTTCTAAGATCTTTAATTATGACCAAAATATCGATATTGGCGAAAGAAAAAAAAATATGCTAAAAGCTTGCATTGGTCTTTACGGCCATCTACCCTTAAAAATAAGCTCACATAAATCTCTTTTTCCTGCCTTAATGTATTCGAGTTCCATATATTTCTTGCCAAATTAGTTTCAAAATGTCGTCGTAATACCGTCGCCAGCATTTCCCCGAGCAACAGTCAACAGAAGTTATCAGTGCAATAGCTACTTTTGCCAGTTATTTTACATAACAACCGCGGCTAGTAGTGGGAGTGTTGCCAAAATTCACAAATATTGTCGTGACCTAGGTATTGAACCGCGAACTATATGCTTTAGGCCTTCGAGGTCAGGGGTTTGGCATGTTGTTCCAACACGCGTAAGAATGGTAGTCAATTTACTGGCAGATGGTAACAATAGGTCATATTGAAAAAAAAGTGCGAGGTATAGGCAGTTTAAATTGTCAGGATTCTAAAAAGTGTATTATTTATTTGACAATATTTTTTTTGGAAGT
The DNA here is from genome assembly GCA_905220435.1 of Amphipyra tragopoginis. NCBI lineage: Eukaryota > Metazoa > Arthropoda > Insecta > Lepidoptera > Noctuidae > Amphipyra > Amphipyra tragopoginis. The sequence continues at coordinate 14,578,447 of HG992011.1, forward strand.
TAAAACAACCTAAGCTATTCGAAGATACTACATTATTTTAAGGGTATAGGCAGAACTATTTAGTAACTTCCTGCATTATGCTGATATATGGCCGATTCCTATGATTTACCGAGTGTTATTGGTTAAAATTAAACTTCGGTTTCTGAATTGAGAATTCTATTAGGATAAACAGTACTTAAGTAACATTTGAGTACGGAGTTGTCAAAAAAATGAAGGATTTTAAAGCATTTTTTTGACAACTTTGTACTCAAATACTACTTAAGAATTGCTTATCCCGAATTCTCAATTCAGAAACCGGAGGTAAGACTGATAAATATTTACCATTATTGAAGCAAAGACCCCATATCTTTGCATAGTAGACTCTCCAATTCGTTAGTAGCTATCCTACTTAAAATTAGCTGACGAGTCTTTTTATAGATCAAGTTTAGCAATGAAAAATCCTACTATTGGTAAGCAAAACGATTCGTTTTTGGCCATAGGAACCGGGCAATAATCAGCTGTTTTGAACCAAGTACAGAAGCAGGAGATAAATTACCGCAGGTGTTTCTCCATTTGGATATCCGCCATCTGGGTGTGAGAGATAATTCTATAGGATGCTACTCCGTCCATCTGATCAGGAGGAGTGGGAAAGAACTTCAGAATATAGAATATTCGATAGAATGCCTAACACATTGGAAAAGCCTGGTTTCCAGAGGAAAGTTAGACAGCAGCTGTTAGTCTGAACAAAATCTAGCCGAAATTATCTCAGATACAGTACATACGAGTATCAGGAACTTGTCACACGCTTGATTTGAGCTCTCATGAGACCGATGACAATAGTTCCAGTAGAGCACGAAGACTGAAGCGAAATTGTGTGCAATTCTCGTTTGTTTAATATTAAAATCTCGTTATACTTAATGAGGGCGGTTGTTTTTGCCAAGTTATTTACACCACGTTTGCAACAAGAAATGCAGGAAGATTTAAACAGTTCCAACATTAATCACTGGCAATAGACTGTCAAGTTTTGGACTTCATTTAATTACTCATCGTCTGGACTTGATCCAAGTGTGTTACTTGTACTTCTTTGCGATTTAAATTTTTTGGATGCTGTTTAAACGAACGTTGGAATGCTGAAATAATACATACTTTCTGCATTTATTTATTTGTGTTGTGCTATAGCTAGGAATAAACCCTAGGACGCGTAACTTAAGACTGAGAGAAAACTTTGGCAACAAACGATATGCGTAAAACAGCAGTTTGTACGAACAGTTTCTTCCAGCCAAGCTGATAGATAATGCTATACTTTGATGCGCAGTTATAAATATTTCAAATCAAACCAAAATCGGTCATTAATTAGTTTGAAGATCAAAGTTTTTTTATGGATCTTGATTGGCAGTTACACGAAAATAGTTTTTTTGAAATGAGGCTCGTTCTCATTTTGTCTTTTTCGGCGATGAACGCAGATATCATCCAAGTGCCTAGTGCAAGTTGCACAAAATTATTAGGATGACTTCTTCATCGCATTAATCGAGTCAACGTCAAACTTGACTTACTTTCAAACTTGCAACTCGCATTGGCAAATGCTGGAAACAACCAATCACGTGCGTTAACGTTCTCACTTGCGAATGCTAGTAAAACACTCGCACTCGTAAATTGTGTTTCCCATTACTGTCACTAGTTGGTACTGTTTCGATTCCACTCAAATTGTAGTTAACGTGATTGAATGTTAGAAAAACTCGCACTAGGCACTCTGGACTCGCTTCGCGAAAATATCTTCGTACAAATCAGCCTATAAGGAGGGACACAATTTGAACTGTAAAATACGGATGGATAGTCTGATAACATGAAAATTACGTTTTCGGTTTTTGCCATTAGCTACCCGAAACTGTCAAATTTTCCCAATCAACCTTGCACCTAATGCTTTTGCGATAAAGATGAAAATCTACTAAAGAAATTTGGCAGATTGTAGTAGCTTATGTGCTGCCGTCTGTACATATGCAGGCAGCTTTCGTTCCCGGTTTTAGTGCTAAAACGTGCCGTGTTCTAATAACAAAATGCTCACCTGGATTTGTTTCAAGGGCGCCACAGCCTTGGTGATCTTGTTGCAGTCCTCTCTATACTGAGCTTCTAAAGCCGCGTCGTCTTGCGCTGTAGTTATCAACTTTGATATTTTATCTGAAAGCATTTAAAACTACATTCCCTGTATTTAAAATTTTATTTTTGAATTTAAAACTTTGTTTCTTTATTTAAAACTTTATTTTTTGATTTAAAATTTAGTTCTGTTTTAAAATTGTATTTCTGTATTTAAAACTTTATTTCTGTGTTTAACACTTTATTTCTGTATTTATAATTTTATTTCTGAATAAAAAAAAATATTTCTGTATTTAAAGCTTTATTTGTGTATTTAAAACTTAATGTTCTGTGGATTGTTCGTCAAGATGAAGGGAAACAGTGTCCTCCTATCCGCGTATAACAACAAGCTGCTATCACCAATCTATCAGTCAAGCGCGTTAATTATGGCAATTTAAAAAAAAAACTCCTTTGACTGTTCACTGTAGCGGCCATTGGAACTATTATGTTTAGCAGATAAGAACGATTGATTGATTGAATATGTTCTTGTATAGGGTTTTTCAATTTGGGCGGGTAGATTTTGGCGGCCCCTAGCAGCCATTTTGTTTTGGTGACATCTATCAAATCTTTTTTTTATTATTCAGTTACTTATGCCAAATCACCATGGCAAGTTACACGATGATTGAACAGCACGTTCAAATGATAAAACTTTATTATCAAAATGAGTGTTCGTTAGTGCAAACGTTGCGCGCATTGCGCCCATTTTACGGTAGACGTGGTGGCCCTTCACAGTCGACTCTTCAACGTTTGGTGGCCAAATTTGAAACGACCGATTCGGTAAACAACCAGCCAACACCTGTACGTTCAAGGAACGCAAGATCGGCCGAGAACATCGTCGCGGTTCGTGAAAGTGTACAGCAGAACCCGAGGCAGTCGATTCTTCGCCGTGCACAACGGGACTTAGGCCTACACCCATACAAGATCCAACTGACCCAGGAGCTCAAAGTTCATGACCATACATAACGCCGTTTGTTCGCTGATAGGGCTTCGAATCGTTTGGAAGAGGATCCCAATTTTGGCCGAAAAATCATCTTTAGCGATGAGGCGCATTTTTGGATTTGGCTGTGTTAACGAGCAGAATTGCCGTATATGGGACGACACTAACCCACGCGAGGTTCACCAGGTGATAATGCATCCTCAAAAAGTTACCGTTTGGTGTGGATCTTGGGCCCGCGGCGTCATTTTGACCTCGCGGAAGATGAAAATTGGACCACTCGGATCCGTGCCACTGTAAGAAGCCGAGGCGGGCATTTGAACGATGTCATATTCCACACTTAATGGCACATGTGGGCCTTTCAAATAAAAAAAGAATTTTGTTAATACCTCACAAACAGCTTGTTTTATTTCATTTCAACATCGACCCGCCCTTATTGAAAAACCCTATACAAGAGGGTAGGAAGAAACGAATAATTCACTATAGCATACACCTAACCACATCCCACTATCTATGCTCAATTCACCCCCTTAGAGAGATACCCGGGCTAACATGAGCAGCGCGACACTATTTTGTCGACGCATTATCTCGCCCAGAAACGAGATAATGTATAGCTATTTCCGACATGAGCAAAATGCGACGACAAAATTTTGTCGCGCTGTGCATTAACATGCGGTATTCCTATTTATGATTAGTTACGGTTTACAATATGGCCGACGTATCTTGGCGAGTCTGAAGTTAGCTGACTAGCTGCGCAGTAGACAATTTCGTTTCTAAAATATTAATTGCGCAGCCAAACAACTAACTTCAGACTCGCCAACGTCGCATACGTCGGCCGTACCTATTGTACTCACGTGCATTTTCGGGATTGCCCAACTAGTTTCGGACCCAAACGGAGCCCTTAATCATGAGCTGAACATATTCAGCCGACTCGTTCAGTTCGACTCGCGACCTCTATGCGTGTTCAGCTTATGATTAAGGGCTTCGTTTGGGTCCGAAACTAGTCAGGCAATCCCGAAAATGCACGTGAGTACACCCTAACTACTTAATCATAAATATGAATATTATGTCTCACGAAAGTAATAACGAAACATTAAGAGCGTCTACGCCGTTCGGCATTTCATACAAATTTTCAAGTCCTTATTTTTCGATATGACTGAACCGATTTTAATGAAACTTCATACCCATCAGCACACAACATAGGACTAAAAAGTTAGTAGAAAACATTTTCGAAAAATAGTGTTACAGTTAAATTAGACCGATTTTAAATTTTCCATACAAACAGAAATTTCCAATTATCTTTTTTTAAGTAAGACATTTCGAAAATGTTTTCTACTAACTTTTTAGATCTAAGTATCCTGCTTATGTGTGTGAAGTTTCATCAAAATCGGTTCAGTCATTACGAAAAACAAAGACTTGAAAATTTGTATGAAATGCTGTACGGCGTAAACGCTCTTAAGATATTCCTTAAAAATAATATGTCGTGGCCCCTATTCAGGCAAGTGTAGAATCCTATGGAATGATGAAGTATGTATGTTTAGTATTTAATATAAGTAAAGCAAGTTTTATAAAGATATAAAATAATACCTGTCCCAGTTGGTGCGAATGGTGAGTTCTTAATGGTACCCTTCTCAGTCATTTCTGTAAATAAATAATGTTTGTGTTACTCTAGCTAGTTCTCCGAATGGTCTTAACAATGTATTTGCTTGAGTAATGTTATATTTTTTGGTTGTTTATATTAATAATATAAACAACAAAAAACGGGGGTAATGCTCGGGGGTGGAAGTGTCTAATGGCGTAATAGCGGGGAAACCCACTCAGGGTCTTTTAGACCCGCGACGGCGAAACCGGGGCCGCACCTCTCTACACCCCTAGCGGCTCACACGTTTGTTGCCCCTTTCGCCTATGTACTGGCGGCTTTTCAGGGGGCCCAGCTAGTGAGCTGGCGAGTCACCGTCTGCCAATATATTTCAAATTTAAGCTTGAAAGGCAGACGCCGTTTTCTTCCGGCAATAGAAGTTAAATAGTCCATTAACACCCCCTCCCATAGACCAGTTTTATTTTCACCATATTTCACAATAGTTTTACACCCACCTGGGACGGTCCATGACTGTACTCCAATAGTGCAGCCGTGGATAGTCCCCGGTTGGTGCCCCACCCCATTTTAGATTAAAGTTCTCAAAGGGGCCTCTGCGCGTTGGACCTGTGTCCCCGTGTATGCCTTCCAAAGGACCGGACATCTTCCGCACGGAAGATGAGCCGTGACTAGAGCGAGATATATTATTGTAGTCTTTTGGGTATAGGCACGGAGTAGAGAAAGAAGCGGAGATGCTGCAAGGAAAATTCTCTTTAGAAAAAAGCGTCGCCTGAATGCGGGTGACAGGGGGACGAGGTACGGAGATAGCTCCGCCCCACGATGGAAAACCCGCCTATTATTTGTAAAGCCATCTAGCGGTGAAAGGATTATTACAGTGTAACTAAACTAGCAATTTTTCATTTTAGTACGTCTACTGGCCACTATTGGCGTAACACAGCATTACACTTTGTTCTAGAACATTCCATGTGCGTTAGTAAGGCAGGACCACATTATTCTCGCTCTTTACGCAACACAAAATCCGTTCACGGGATATTGCGTGATGCTCAGACGGAAAGACAGACAGACAATAATTCCAAAAAGAGTTGTTTTGGCTTCTGTATCGATAATTTATGTAGAAAATATACATATACTTTACGGGAATAGTCATCTATGAAGGTTATGAAGTACTTTGCACCACCAGCAGACGGTGTCTCCATCGGACCACACAGATCAGTATGCACTATTTCTAGCAATGCATTTGCTCTAGAACCAGAATGTGTAAAAGGGTAATCGTGTTTGTTTCGCTTCACAACATGGTATACACACGGTATCAACTTCTTTGTTGGTAATAGTTATATCCTCAGCACAAAATTCCAACCTCTTTACATCAGCCATATTTAAATGCACCATCCTTTTATGCCATGTAACAATATCTGTCTTATTTTCACATGAAACAGCATAAGCCTTGCCAGTAACAGCGTTAAGTTTATACATGTTATTGATCAGTGTTGCAGTTGCTAAAGGATCTTATTGGCATTATATATGTTAAAGCCCAAATCAGTGAATTCCACTTTACAGCCATTCTTTGTTAACTGACTGACCGATAACAGGTTTGCACTTAGTTCAGGAATAAGTAAAACATTTCTCACCTAGATAAGATGCTCATCTTTACAGAAATTGGTATGAATGTTTACTTTACCCATCTTTTGTACGGAGACAGCATCATCGTTGGCCACCCTTATTTTTTGAATCGGGGGTGGTTGCAAATCATACATCCAGTCTGAAAGTCTTGTCATGTGCATTGTGACACCTGAATCGATATACCAGTCATCCCTATTCATTGTGCTGAAAGCTGAAAAAGCTGCTGTAAAATTATTATGATTAAATTTATTTACTGTGCACTGATTTTTGAAATGTCCATATTTGTTGCAATTATAACAACGTGGGCCTTTTCCTTTTGGTTTATTCTTTGAGTTATTTTTGTGCTTTATGAAGAATGCAGAAGACTCGGAAACTTTAACTTCCTGTAAAAGTTTTGTCTTGATGAAGTCTGACGAAATTTTCATGCCGGAACTTTCCAGACCCATGATCATCGGTTTATAATTGTCCGGTAAACCTGCTAGTATGAGTGTTCCTAACCACTCGTCACCGACTTCAAAAACGATATTTCGCATTTTGTACGCTGTACATTTTCGATGTGTACGTAGTTTATAGGTTCCACCAACAAAATTATCTTGGACTTAGCCTTGATGTCCTTCTTGGAGTCGACATTAGAACCAGGATCAACACATTCCCATAGATCTTCGTGTTCTAGGTAAGATTGAACTGCAAACAAGTTGCAACAAAAGTTTATCATTGTCATTACCTGATTAGGTATAAACATTTTAGGTAACGCTCCTTGATGCAATTTCTTATAACCGTTTTTTGTTTTATAGAAATCATTTTCAGCGAAATGAAGTGAACAGATTTTCGAATAAGTACTTTGTTGGTGTCCAGTTGTTAGGTTTATATGAATTTAAAATGATAACAAAAAATAAGTTAGGATTAAAAAAAAAACAAATAAATTACATGAAGATAATAAATTTGATAAAATAGGGTCTTGCTGGCATGATGCACACATTTTTATTTGTCAATTAGGACTAGTGATGGGATTCTACCCGCAAAAAAACCCAAAATGGGTTAATTCGAGGGAAAAAACCCGGGAAAGAACCCGATTGGGAAAATATTCGGGTTTTTTCAAATTTAGCTTATGTAATATTTAGATACACATGCGTTAAATAGTACATAATTTTTGAACTTGATTACTACTAGTTACAGCTTGTCTAAGTTGAAATGACGCGCTCCACTACCACATTTTATGCAAACAAACAAAGAACAATGGCAAAATCATTGCTGAAACTTAAAATAAGCGTCTAATGATGAGAGCTACATTAAAAAAAGCCTAATTTTTTTCTAGACATTATTGTAATTTTAACATTTGTAAACGAACTCTCTGAAAAAATTATATTACATTTCAAAGTTTTACTGATATTCCCGTTAATTCGAATAATTTTTATTTGTTGTCCATTCTTCTTTAATTTTGCAACACTTTGAGAGATACCCTTATAATTAATTTCGAAGATTTTTTACCAGCTATGTTAATATATTTAATGCTTAATTATTTTATAAGATGTTTTATTTCGATTGATGAATTATTATTCAATAATTCATGAAACAAATACCAAAAAAAAAGAAAGCAAAACTTGGCGTATATTAGGAAAGAAATATATTTTCTATAATCCTGCTTACATAATAGAAGTACTTATATGAAAAAAAAGTATAGCAACACAGACATGACAATGCTTTCTTTCAAAAACTATCACTGTCAATCCTAGAGTTGTCAAATATCAGAATATTATTAAGCCCTAAGGAGGAAGTACCTATCTAAAATATTCATTGTCATGACGTTGGTGTGTTACAAAGGAACCAAGGCATCAAAGAAATAAAGCAGCACTAGCAGAATTGTTGTGTTACTTATTAAGGAGCAAAAGACAAATAAATATAATAACACTAAATCTTTTATTTATACCATTGCAAAGTAGATTTTTAATTTTTACTGAAGTCGTACACCTATGTTCACACAAAACTATAACCGAGGGATGTGCTCGCAGTCGCAAATGATTGCATAGGCTAGGGTGTTTATATAGGTTGCATTGAATTCACAACAGTTTTTAAAATGTTGTTTTGTTGGTTAGGGCATAAGGCATAACGCTAGGTGGCTAGACTATCAAAGTGATGATTCATGGGATTTTTAATAGAGAGATCTGCTGCACTGATGAAAGATAGAATGAATTGAATTACCTACTTAATAAAAAATATAATTTCTTTCGTATAATCATAAATATTCTAACCTAAATATACTTTCCGGGCAATTTTCTCAAATCCTAGGGATAAATGGCGAATCGCTCATTTCATCAGAAATTGCTCAGTTCATTAAGAATTAATAAATTAATTGCGAATACACAAAGCCCACGATGACACGAAGACGTTACAATTTATTTATACAGATAAAGTGATGTATTAAAGTTCGCCATTGTTCTTTCTATTTCTAATTAAGCAAAACTTCAAACTAGAATATCTTGAATTCGAGACTCTATTTAATAGTAAGCCTGAAGACAAATCTGTTCAGGAATTCAAGCTCTATACTTTTACATATGTTTCAATAGCAGACGCAAAAGATTATTTCAACAATAGTTTGTTTGGGAGTTTGCCGTTGTTCTTTAATGTATGGACAATTAAGTATGTTAGTGAACTTAGCAGATCATTGTCCAGCAGATCAAAATTAAATATGAGTTCCTATCGCATGCAGCTGAGTTCTACAGTTCCTGATACTTTTTAGAAATATTTCTGGCGTTTTTACCTTAAAAAAAGACGATTGACAAAAATGCCAGCAGATCACGTTAGAACGGCTGAAAAGTAGAAAAATACTATTTTGGTCGTTTCAAATTATTGTGAAAGGCTAGAACTCTTTCGTTTCTCACAGATCCGTATCAGAACTGCAACGTAGAAGTCGATTCGAGTCGAGAACTCACGTTCGAGTGTCAGCAGATCATATCAGAAAGTCCAAAAAATCGAATAATACCAATTTCATTATTTCAAATGATTGGTGAGGGCTTAGAACTCTTTCGTTTTTCACAGATTTGCCTCAGCACTGCAATTTAGAACTCTGTTCGAGTCCAGAACTCACGTTCGAGTGCCAGCAGATCATGCCAGAAAATCTGAAAAGTAGAAAAATACTATTTTCATTATTTCAAATGATTGGTGAGGGCTTGACCTCTTTCGTTTTTCACAGACTTTCTGGCATGATTTACTGGCACTAGAAAGTGAGTTCTCGACTCGAATTGACTTCGTTCTAGCCTTTCACAATAATTTGAAACGACCAAAATAGTATTTTCCTACTTTCCTAATCTTAACGAAATCGAGTCAACCGTTTCGGAGTTACGTTGCCACAAACAGACAGACAGATATACAGACAAACAGACAGCCATACAGACAAACAGACAGCCATACAGACAAACGGACAGACTTACACACATACAGACATAGGTGTCAAACTTATAAAACATTCTTCTTTTTGCGTCGTGTTTGAAGCCTATTTTTAAGGAGAGAGAGGAGGTAGGAGAGTCTATTTGAGTCGGGAACGAAAACTAAAAAAATGCTTGAAAATTGTGTTTTTGCCTGCTTTAAAGCGCAATATATCGTAAAATATTAGCTATAAAAAAAATACTTGAAGCAGGAATTGTAGTAAATTTAATTGTCTACAAAATTGGTCTGATTAATTTTTGGCGTAAAACCCATAGATAAGGAGTTATTTAATAAAAACTCATTTTTGGTGTCTTTAATCCAAGATGGCGGAGCACGCCGAGATTACACAAGGTCAAAAACTTGATATTTTAATAAGAACACCTAAACATAACACATATCCAAAATTCAAGACTGACGGACCTTTTACTAGTGAAAACTACCTGGCGACTGGGCTGTTTTATGCAGAAACATGTTTTACAATCCGTATGGTATCTCTGGTAACCTGTTCCACAGATTACCACGTTAGAACAAACAAAAAATCTCTTCAGCTTTATTGTATTATTGTAGATAATGAAAAAACCCATCTATTGGGTTCTTTTCCTCATAAACACCCGGTTTTTTCCCAAACGGGAAAGAACCCGGGTTTTTTCCCACCGCCCATCTCTAATTAATTAGGACCGACTACTTACCGTCAGATGGCGCACTTTTTCTTATTTTAATTCTTCTTGTTTCATATATTGTGTCAAGTTATTTAATTTATCTATGAAATAACTTAAAGCAAGCAAAGTAAGTTATTTGTGCCGAAGATTGGTCACAATAACATGCATTGATAATGATAAAAACACGGAATAGATGGGAAGTGGTTAGAATGCATCTCTTCGACGACAGATGTCTCTAGCTATAATCTGGCGAACAAACGAGAAAATGTGTTTTAAAATGAAAATATAAATTTTAGGGACTTAAAGGTGAAATGTTATGCCATCAATATGTTTCAGTTTTGGTCCTGAACAATTTTTGCATCCAACGACAGCGCACTTCATTATTAAAACAATTTAATAATTAAAAAACTATTCAAATACAACGGACCCGAACACGATGACGATTCATTCGAAACTAAGGTTTGTGGCCCCGCCCACTGTGACGTCATGACCTAATTGAAGACGCATGACCTAATTGCCTTGCGGCATCTCCGCTTCTTTCTCTTCTCCGTGGGTATAGGCTACACTACGAAATAGAAAAAATAAGTAGAAGTGCCTTTATACATTCTTAGTACAGGAACCAGTGTCGTCAAACTCACTTAACATTTATATTGAAAGACATCAAAGTTTTTATCGTTTATACACCTCTGTTAGGTACATTTTTCCTTCTGCTATCATTTTTAACCGACTTCAAAAAGGAGGACGTTCTCAATTCGTCTGAATGTTTTTTTTTTTAACCGACTTCAAAAAGGAGGAGGTTCTCAATTCGGTTGTATTTTTTTTTTTATTTTTTTTTTTTTTATTTTTTTTTTTTATGTTTGTTACCTCATATCTCCGTCATTTATGAACCGATTTGAAAAATTCTTTTTTTGTTCGAAAGGGTATACTTCTCGATTGGTCCCATATAAATTTTGTTATGATTAGACCATGAACTTCAGAGATATGGAACGGAACTCCTCATCGGATCAAAGCAAAATTCTCAAATTACTAATATTGCTTTGTTTATATTTGTTGTTGGGAACTGACTACTGGAAAAGAGGAGGGGGTGCGTGTCCCCCCCTCCCCCCCTTTGGAATGTTTTCATTACATCGTGTAAGGTATCATTTGAAAGGACTTTTTATGCCCGACTACGTCAAAGCCAAAAAGAAGGGTTATGAAGGAGGGGGTTAAAATTATGACACTAAAACGTATTAAATAAAAAATAAACTTTAAAAAAAAGTAAAAACCGACTTCAAAGAAATACTAAAAGGAGTAAAATAATTACCATATATAAAATTAACAGTTTCAGAAGTCGGTGCAACTCTTCACTGAAGCAAATAGAAGCCACCGACTTCTGAAACTGTTAATTTTATATATGGTAATTATTTTACTCCTTTTAGTATTTCTTTGAAGTCGGTTTTTACTTTTTTTTAAAGTTAATTTTTTTGTATGTTTGTTACGCGATATCTCCGCCAAATATGAATGGATTTTGATGATTCTTTTTTTGTTTAGTAGGCCATACTTCAGAGGTGGTCCCATATCAATTTTATTGAAATGGATTCAGCACTTTTTGAAAACATCAACAAAAACAAAAAAAAAACACAAATCGTATGTAGACGACGTTCTAGTTGTAGTGCTGGTCCGAGAATTTGTACACTATTGTAATTGTAATTTGTGACACTAAAAAGCATAAAATAAAAAAACTTTAAAAAAGTAAAAACCGACTTCAAAAAAAAACTAAACGGAGTAAAATAATTATCATTTAGTAAAACTACCAGTTTCAGAAGTCGGTGTTCTACGCTGAAACAAATTGAATGCACCGACTTCTGAAACTGGTAGTTTTATTAAATGATAATTATTTTACTCCGTTTAGTTTTTTTTGAAGTCGTTTTTTATTTTTTAAAGTTTTTTTATTAGATGTTAAAATGGCATAATAAGGCTCAATTTACACCGCCGCGGCATGGAATGGAAGCGACGAAGTTATACATAGTATAATGAACTTTATGTCAATTGTATAAAGTACAAATTAAATACGAGCCAAAAACGGTCGCGACGAATCCCCGGAAGACGTTCTCCAAATTGGATATTTAAAAATCACTTTTCATGTCGGTTTATTTTTTTAAAGCTTGACGTCGTTGCTGTTTCCTATCTGACTACCTCTGAGAAGAAAGGCCGAAACAAACTCAGGGGTCAAAGTCTCTTTTAAAGTCCAGATATATTTTCTGTTCCAAAAATTTGTGTGAGGACAATGCAGTGCAATGCCTGGACTGGCCTTTTGAGGAAAGTTCCAGAGCAGTTTGAGAGGACCTGTTCCAACAGATGGCACGCATGCATCAGCCATCGTGTAGCTCAACCCTATCTTAATTTGACTACTATTCTCATTGTATATTTTAATTACCAGCTATCCTAGGATCAGTTTCGCCTTGCACTGAGGTGGGTCGCTGCCACCACGGCTTTCTGATGACTGTCCGCAGTACGCTGTCATCTGGACACTTCACGTTCAAGAAGTTGTCGAATCTGGGAATGGTATTACCTTTTCTAATACTTATCAAATACGGCAATACAGGACCTTGTACGACAAAATTGCTAAATGAAAATGTATAAGTACTTATACTGGGTGTAAGGGACGGTGTACCGAAAACTGAAACAGTGAATTCAGCCCATTATTCTGGATCGAAAACAAGTGGTTTTTTTCCTCGGATTTGCTGGAAATTGCGAATTTGTCTATGTTTTATTGTATTTCAATAAGTGTTTTGACAGGTAAATAAATTGGATGTAAAGGACAGATTACCAAAAATTGACACAGTCAATTTAGTTCATTACTTTGAATTGAAAATCCATGGAAAATATCAACGAAATCTTTCGAATTTATAAAAAAATAAATTTTATTTTTGCAATGTGCTGTGTGTCCTAATAGGATTGCTTATTTTATAGCAGAGAAATGTAAAATTTGTGAAAAGAAAAATCGGTAAATTCCAATCAAAACCACATATTTTCAATTCAGAATAATATATGATAAAAGGTTGAATTCACTGTTTCAGTTTTCGGTACACCGTCCCTTACACCTGGTATAGGTATAAGTTTAATCAGCCCGTTACTGCCCAATGCTTGGTTTGGGCCTCTTCTGAGGAGGAGGATGGATTAGGCCTTAGCCCACCACGCAGGACTACCCACTGAGTCAAAATCCTTTAGCTGGAACGTTAACGCCAGCTGAAAGATCAATCTGTGCGGAAATGACTAGGCCCTGGCGTGGATTGGCGGACTTATGTGGAACGTTTGAGAACTTTTTATGAAGCCCTCTTCGGTTTGTAGGTCTGCTGAGGAGGTACGTTTTTCCTTCACTGTTGTGTAATGAAAGTGATATTCGAATCCTGATCCAATAAGAATTCGAAAAGTCAGAATTGCAGGCCGGGTTTGAGCTCATACCCTCCTACATGGTAAGGCAAAGATTATAATAAACTGGGTGAAATTGTAAACACTCGACAAACCGAAATGGGAGATTGTACTCCTCACCATGAACAACTTTTACTATGGGACTGAATCGGAAATCGCGAAAAAAAATCTGCTGTTCCCTACATTTTGACGAGTTATGCGAACATAAATGTAGGGAACATCTGTTTTTTTTTCGTGTTTCGCGTTGTAAAAGTTGTTCATAGTGATGAGTACACTCTCCCATTTCGGTTTGTCGAGTGTTTACAATTTCACCCTGTATATACTAGAGAATGGTATGCATATGATGTTCTAACGTGATTTTATTGAAGAACACGTATTTAACGAGGTGATGCCTGGTCTCTCGGTGCTGCATCAGTCCACACAGCACGTACACACCTTCCATTTGCTGGTTGAAGTACATGTCCTGTGAACATATCGAATGCATCGGTAATAAACAAAAGTCTTCTCGATAACTTATAAATCATCCCTTATTTAACAAACTTAAACTTCAAAGACGTTTCTTTCAGAATATCAATTGTAAAAGACACAACAACATAATCGTACAGGGGTGATTCTATCATTACAGTAGCTAATATTAGTATATCAGGATTGCGAGCAAGGTAAATATAGTAAATAAAACCAGCATAGACTCTCCACCACTGAGAGTACTTGTATTTTGGGTTAGTATTAATAACATGAACTAGATCATAATACATGTATAAGTAATACTTTACACTATTATTACAAGATCATAAAATAAGGACAAGCTAGACAGATATAAAAGGTCAGACTTCTTCAGCTGATCTACACAGAATACTCCGCTTCGTCGAATGACCACCGCCTTTATAACATCAGGTAGGTTGATCCATATCAACGGCTACCTTCCTTTGTCAACATTGCCCAGTGCTACCTGCTACCGATAACACAATGAAGGCTAAAAAACGCCTTTTTAGGTACCAGCGCTCATTTTATTAACTTAAACGACACAGCATAATTAGCTCATTACTGTTCTATTGCTGGCCACAGTTTACCACGTCCACGGTGGCCACAGTCCACCACGGTGGCCTAGTGGAGGTTAGCAGACTATACGATACATCCGCCAATCATAATCCTTCTAAATCGTTCTGTTCGAAGTAAAACTGAAAACAAAAAGTATTTCTGCTTTCTAAAATAAATTACCTGAGAAACCAAATCGAAGAGCAGACACTCTCTAACAACACAGTGTTCCAAGACATCACACAACGCGGATTCGTCCAGAAAAGTCCAGAGAAGATCCAGCATAGTGCAGAGACGAGGTTGTGGCTGCGCCTGGAGCTTGGCTGCGAGACCAACCTAAAAACAGAATTACTCAGTGTATAATAAATATACCGAAATTTTTTAAGCAGTGAACTGTATTTAGGGTTTCACAAAAAGTAGCGTCAAGCGGAAACTCAGAGGTACGGTCAGCATCAAAAGTAGCTGAACATTAGAGTTTTTAAACTTGGCATTAACTAGAAAACGAATTGTTTTAAAACAAAAAGTTTAATAGATACCCAGAGCTGCTAGATATGGCTCTAAGTATGCCTTAAATATTTTGCTTCCTGTCAATTAGTTATCTAATTAATGCAAAGTTTAAAAACTCAAATGTTCAGCTACTTTTGATGCTGACCGTACACATTATGTATGTTTTTTTTTCAAAGGATCTCGTTTTGCGATTTACGTTTTGTTTTAGTACCTTACACCTTTGCACGAAACTGATCGTTATTTTTGAAGTTGTCACCGGTTCAAAGTAGCCATAATGCATTAACGAACAAAGTGCGCCTACCACGCACGACAGCGAAAGCAAGTCTGAACCACCGAGATCGGTCACGTTGGACACAAGAATGCCGTCACGTCGGTCCGAACTCGGTCCGAGTTCCAAAATCTCGGCGGCCGAGATGACGGCGCTCGGATGACGGACGTGCGGTGGACACGCAGTCATAGTAATGTATGTATCGCTACTTCGGCAACGTCATCTCGTTATCGGTGACGGCGGCGGTGGACAAACGTACCAACAACTCGGCCCGAGATCATGACGGCTTGAAATGCTGGCAATACAAAACACGTCTGGGCTTGATAGCTACACCCGAGATTTCCGGCACGGTGCAAGGATTTTTGTATTGACTGAACCACCGATATCGGTTGCGATGGACACACGATCGCCGTCAAGTTATTCCGAACTAGGTGCGAAATAATCTCGTTTCTCGGTGACGTTGCCGAAGTAGCGATATATACATTACTATGACTGCGTGTCCACCGCACGTCATTCGAGCGCCGTTATCTCGGCCACCGAGAGTGTGAGTAGTTCGGCGCTACCGCTAGAACTCCGCCGAGATCGTGACGGACCGAAATGGCGGCAATACAAAACGCGTCTGTTCTTGTCCACTACATCCGAGATTGACGGCGCCGATGCACGGATTTCGATCTTGTGTTGAGAACCACCGAGATCGGTCGCGGTGGACACACGATCGCCGTCACATCGTTCCGAATTCGGTCCGAAGTAATCTCGTTTCTCGGTGTCGGCGGCGGTGGACAAACGCTCTTAAGCCGCGTTTCCACTTTGCTACCGAGCAAACATTTTGATCAGAGCAATTGTTTGCTGTTTTGACAGTGTTCACTGAAAGCAACTAGTACTTGTTTTCACTATGCTAGCTAAACTAATATTTGCTCCGAACAAAAGCCTGACGTTCGCACAGGTACCATGTTCGTTCGCACAGTTGTGTTTTCACTGTTGTGTCGCTCACTCAAGAAAAGGATGATCATCATTGACATTCATTTGCTTTTGGTTAGTGCAGGGTTAAAAAACAAAGGGCACGCCGCAATAGCGGCGGTAAGACCCGTTATGGAGGAGTGGCTGGAGAGGCGGCATGGCGCCCTCAGCTTCCGGCTGACGCAGGTGCTTTCGGGACATGGATGTTTCGGGAAGTACCTGTGTCGCATAGGCCGGGAGCAGACGCCCGGATGTCACCACTGCGTCGACTGCCCGGAAGACACGGCGCTGCACACGTTGCAGGAGTGCCGTGCGTGGGCGACGCAGCGCCGTGAACTAGTCGTGGCGATCGGTGGTGACCTCTCGCTTCCGGCCGTGGTTCTGTCCATGGTCGGGAGCGAGAGTGCGTGGGAAGCCGTCACCTCCTTTTGCGAGGTGGTGATGGCGACCAAGGAGGGAGCGGAGAGGGAGAGAGAGGCGACGGCCACTCTCCCTTCCCGCGCCAGACGCACCGGGCGCCGCCGGAGGGCGCGCGACGATCTCCGGCCACCCTAGTGTGTGGCCTGCGGGCGACGGGTTAGGGGACCCGTCGCCCGACCAGTAACAGGCCCGAGAAGGCGGCGCGCATGTGTTCCGTGCGCGCCTCTCAGGAGGACGTGGGGCAAGGCCCCACAGAAGGAGAGGTCCGCCAGGGGCTGGCGGACCGAGGCCTGCCGGGGTTGCGGTGCATGCAGCTGCGAATCCCGTGACCCCGGCCAAGGGTCAGGAGTAGGAACACCGTGGGTTTTTAGCCGGTAAGAGTCCGGCATAACCCTTCGCCTTCCCCAGGCGAAGGGTATCCATGAGGATTTTAACCACGAAAAAAAAAAAAAAAAAAAAAAAAAGGGTTAAAAAACAAAGGGCACGCCGCAATAGCGGCGGTAAGACCCGTTATGGAGGAGTGGCTGGAGAGGCGGCATGGCGCCCTCAGCTTCCGGCTGACGCAGGTGCTTTCGGGACATGGATGTTTCGGGAAGTACCTGTGTCGCATAGGCCGGGAGCAGACGCCCGGATGTCACCACTGCGTCGACTGCCCGGAAGACACGGCGCTGCACACGTTGCAGGAGTGCCGTGCGTGGGCGACGCAGCGCCGTGAACTAGTCGTGGCGATCGGTGGTGACCTCTCGCTTCCGGCCGTGGTTCTGTCCATGGTCGGGAGCGAGAGTGCGTGGGAAGCCGTCACCTCCTTTTGTGAGGTGGTGATGGCGACCAAGGAGGGAGCGGAGAGGGAGAGAGAGGCGACGGCCACTCTCCCTTCTCGCGCCAGACGCACCAGGCGCCGCCGGAGGGCGCGCGACGATCTCCGGCCACCCTAGTGTGTGGCCTGCGGGCGACGGGTTAGGGGACCCGTCGCCCGACCAGTAACAGGCCCGAGAAGGCGGCGCGCATGTGTTCCGTGCGCGCCTCTCAGGAGGACGTGGGGCAAGGCCCTACAGAAGGAGAGGTCCGCCAGGGGCTGGCGGACCGAGGCCTGCCGGGGTTGCGGTGCATGCAGCTGCGAATCCCGTGACCCCGGCCAAGGGTCAGGAGTAGGAACACCGTGGGTTTTTAGCCGGTAAGAGTCCGGCATAACCCTTCGCCTTCCCCAGGCGAAGGGTATCCATGAGGATTTTCCCACGATAAAAAAAAAAAAAAAAAAAAAAAAGGGTTAAAAAACAAAAACGAAAAAGGCGGTATTGGGTGTCTAGTATCTTACTTAGGAGGAGCTCGTGGCTAAATAATTACAGCCGCATAGACCGATCTTCCGGGTTAAGCCACGCTTGCCGAGGTTGGTCTGTGGATGGGTGACCATTTAGCATAGCGAGTTTCCTCCGTACTTCGGAAAGCACGTAAAGCCGTTGGTCCCGGCTGTCATTTGTAGATCTTTGACAGTCGTTACTGTTGGTCAGAAGCCAGAAAGTCTGACAACCAGTTTTACCAAGAGTATCGTATTACCCAGTTACTGGGTTGTGGAGGTCTGATAGGCAGTCGCTCCATGTAAAATACTGATATTCAGCTGCATCCGGTTCGACTGGAAGCCGACCCCAACATAGTTGGGAAAAGGCTAGGCAGATGATGATGGGTGTCTAGTATCTTAAAACAGAGAGAGGGAAGAAATCTTCGCACCACATCAGCCATTTGTTTCAAAGCATCATTTTTTATGGTATTATTTTTGTATTGCCTGCTTTGTGGGTCCTATAGGCACGAATGGGCCCTGTAAATATCAATAAGTTGCAACGTTTTTTTTTTAATCCACTCCATGTTCGTTAAAAATATCCGACGACCGCCGAACACGTCAAAATGATGAATGATTGAGCGAGCGAGCATTCGTTCACTGAGCTCAGCAGAACATCGTTGAACGAATTCGTTCGCTCGCTCTGATGTTTCCATTTACCGGGCAAACACGTTTGCTCGCTCAGAACTGTTCCGAGCGCTAAGTGGAAACGCGACTTTAGAGGTACCCGAATCACACCCATAAAAAATCGCGGAACAAACATGGGGGTGATTAGGGTGCTAAGGGTGCTCTACCTGTGGACTTCCGCTTGACACTACTTTTTGGGACATCTTGTATAATTAATTTTACAATTACAAGATCAGACGAACACAGAAAAATATAGAAAAGAGTAAAAAAAAAACAATGTTGCCATTATACAGGGTGTTAACGAATTCGTGTAATTCTTTAAAACCACATGATCTACTACTGATGTAGACAGGCCCCGCACGGGATTTAGCTTGATTATGCTTCGGGATTTAGCTTCATGCGGCTTTGTAACCGATCGTATCTAAACCACCTAATAAGGATTTACTGAAAAAATAAGAAATTATTTTATTGCAAAAAAATCATTACCTAATTTGTGTGAACATTTCGATGCCACGCATAAATTAATGAAAGCACGGCGACACGGTTGGCAGGCACGACTAACGCGATATCGCTCTTTGCAGTCAGATAACTCAAGGCTCTAAAATGACTCAAAAATAGAAAATCAAGATTTTTTTAAATTTTTTTTTAGTTTATTTTTCAAAAATTTCCATTTAGGGGTGATCTACTGGTGACACAGATTAATCTGTGTCACCAGTAGATCACGTGGTTTGAAGGAATTACACGAATTCGTTAACACCCTGTATAAAACAGTGGGAGAAAATATTGTCGCATGTGCTAATATAACAAATTATTTATGTTTTAAATTGATAAATGATATTTATTTCTGTAAATAAATCTGTTACAGACACTTTTACAAGTCAGTGTAAGTTTTTTTAAGACTAGATGGCGCCGGCATTTCCTATCTGACTCGCTCTGAGAAGAAAAGCCGAAACAAACTCAGAGGTCAACGTCTCTTTTAAAATCCAGACATTGTGGTATAAAACTATACGAGTGTAACAATGTAGGGCAACGTTTGGAATAGCCTTTTGAGGAAAGAGCCATAGCAGGTTTGAGTTGACCTGTCTTAACTGACGGCACGCATGCATCAGCCATCGTGTAGCTCAACCTTATTTTAGGGAGCTCAACAACCCGACGCACGACGACACCAATCAGCCGGACATTTGCGTAGGTCAAAAAAAAAAAATACTCAAACCGCCAAACAGTTCTACGAAATTCATTTCAAATTATTTTTAAAGACTCGATTTTCATAGAAATCGGCCGTTTGTAGACTATAGTTACTTGTAATTTGAAAATGTGACTTTCCGAAGTTGGCCCAATGCTATAGCAATTTTAACCCGAGCCAAAAGGTCAGAGACTAAAAGGGTCACAGCGATTCAAATTTAGAAACGTTTGCAACCTTTTAAGAGGATAATGTACCTGTAAACCTATTTTTAAATCAGCTTAGCATCGCATTTTTTTAGTAAGTATGAACCATGCATCAAAATTCAATTTAATTCTTTATGGTGGTAACCTATGGTAACGACTAGCGCCTGCGCGGTGCGCGGTCACTCAGGACGCACACTAAGGGTTGACTCCTCAAGCCACCCTTAACCCGCGTGACACTATCTACCTACATACCTTCTATTAGGCTAGGTACAATACCAACACATTAGAGGAAGTTTGAAAGTGGCGCCTGTGACAGAAAAGTTGAAAGGGAACCGATTATCTTGGTATAGCATGTGATGAGGACGGACGAAGAGTATGGGACTAACAGGGTGATGAATATAAATGTTGATAGATGAAGGGGAAGAGGGAGACCAACTAAGACATGGATGGATTGTGTGAGAGATGACATGAATGAAAAGGAAGTAGGTAAATGGTAGCGGGACGGCTAATAATGAAGAATGGAAGAAGAAAAAAAATTGCACCGACCACAAGTAACTTGGGATAAGGCCAGGCGTAAAAAGCTGGTGGAATACCAAGATTCTTTTTCTCCAGAGTAGTGTAATAAACTAATAAGCCTTTAACACTTTCATGCATACCAACTTACCAAGGCTGTTTTAATTTACTCATGTTCAACTTAAATCGCACTGTACTATTTTCGGGGAGTCCAATAAATTCAAAATGGTCGTTTGGAATTGGAACTAGCTTTCACAATAACAATACACGAGACATTCGCTTTTGTGAATTATTCGAGCGTAAATGCAATATGAAACAAGTTGGATTCCTTTGATATAAACCAATGATATTTTATAGACTAAATATAACTTCATATAATATATAAGGTTAGTCAGAAAGGGGGTACTAATCCGAAAGGGTGTTAAAGTACTCACATTAATTTTTATTTCATAAAAATACGCTAAAATCTATCTATCCTCAGCTATGATTTTGAGCTGTGTTTATATTTTAGGCCAAATTTGAGCTCACGAAATTAGAAGCTCCAATTTTCTGAATTCGTGACTAAAGCAGGGATGAAAACTTTTTGAAACAACTAAAACAAAAATAATTTTACATGGAAATAAAAATGATCGAATTTTGAAAATTTTAACACTTGCATTAAAACAGCCATCAGTGATACTATACTACGAGTATAAGTGGCCTGCAGATTAGTACCCCCTTTTCGACGAACCTTGTACAAAACATTAATTTAATTATGTGTACTTGGAATTTGTAAGAAAGTTTCGTCAATCCCGCCAGTATGAACTGTCAAAATGTTTTTTTTTATAAAATGTAAAGGAATGTTTCTGAACAGCCAGTGTTTAATCATATAATAGGACCTCTAATGACAGTACAGCGTTTGTTCTAGTTCATAACATACACACATCAAAAGTGTCTAGGGATCAAGCATTTCTATGCGGATTTCTTGAGATTGAGATGTGGCTTTGTAATAAATTTATGATTTTATAAATTTATATGGATCCTTTTTGGTGCATTTCATAATTTGAATCAGGAACTGTGAATCAAATTCGAGTAAAAGATGAAAATCAGCTGTCAATATTTTCCCTATAAAAACATACAACGCATTGAAGACATTATTAGTGCTACTGTTTCCCTACTACTGATTAAAACCAACGTTATTATGGAGCGGCGACGTCATTTAAGCAGGGAAGAAATGCTCAGAGCCGTGGGAATGATAGAAGCTGGTTCCCGGCAACGTACTGTGGCTTTAGCTCTGAATACAAGTCAGAGTGTTATCAGTCGACTTTGGACACGTTACCGAAGCACTGGTACCGTGGCTGAGCGCCATGGAGGACGGTATCGCTGCACCACACGGAGACAAGACCGATACATTCAAATCTTAACTCGAAGAGCTCCAACAATAACCGCCATGATGTTAGCCGTGAGGCTTCATCACTCTTCAGGGAACTTAATTAGCGACCAAACAGTCAGAAACCGCTTGCATGAAGTGAACCTTCATTCCCGTCGACCGCTACGGGTACCACCTATAGCAATGCACAATCGTAGGATTCGATATCAATGGGCTCTTGGACACAGAAATTGGGCAGAAGAACAATGGCGTTTCGTGTGCTTTTCTGATGAGTCTCGTTTTGGTATGAGACCGGATACAAGACGTATACGACACTGGAGAACCCCTGGACGCCAACAGCGATTAAAATCCTGCCAGGAAGTCCATCCTTATAGTGGTGGAACCATCATGGTATGGGCGGGTATTTGGATCGGCGGAAGAACTGAGTTGATTTGGATCAGAGGCAACCTCAACGCTCAAATTTATGCTGAGACGATTGTATCAGACGTCATCGTTCCTCTACAAGCGCAAATCGGTCCCTTATTTCAGTTAATGCATGATAATGCACGACCGCACACCGCAAGAGTTGTAAGACAGACTCTCGCCGCAGCTAACATCAATGTCCTGCCCTGGCCTGCTCAGTCGCCAGACTTGAACCCGATTGAGCATGCATGGGATATGCTACAGAGAAGAGCTCTGCCGAATATGGAGGGTATCCAGTCGCAAGAAGACCTTTTTTTGTTGTTGCAACGAACATGGGCGGCCATTCCACAGCGTGATTTGGATGAACTCATTTTGAGTATGCCAAACCGATGTTCTTGTGTTGTTAGTGTTCGCGGTAGAAACACGGATTATTAATTGTTTAAGTTACCCAATAAAATTTTAAAGAAAACTGTTATTTCAGTCTTTTTTTCGAACTTTTGTGTTAGTGGTTCAAATGTCAAAAATCCCTTTATTAGGAAAATGGCAAATTTCTTTATTAATGCAAAGGTGACTTGGTTTATCGTTACTGTGACAAACGAAAACACTTTATTTGATGAATCCTTAAAGAAAATTTT
This sequence comes from Amphipyra tragopoginis, assembly GCA_905220435.1. Lineage (NCBI taxonomy): Eukaryota > Metazoa > Arthropoda > Insecta > Lepidoptera > Noctuidae > Amphipyra > Amphipyra tragopoginis. The sequence goes on from HG992011.1 coordinate 14,601,652, forward strand.
AATTAATATCAATCAGGAGAAAAGTTATTGCAAAAATATATGTTGATCCCTAGACACTTTTGATGTGTGTATTTAGGATGGATAGTTCCATGAATGTGGGTCAAGGCCGGCCGGTTAATTTCCACAACTATATATATTTATAACTATATAACATATTTATATGCGGTCAGAATAACAGAGTTAGCGTTACTTGTTAGGAGTATCCCCTTGTTACATGGTGTTATGATATACCTACATAGATACCTACGTGAGTAAGTTTAATAAGAAAACATTTATTTCTATGAAATTCTTTATGATTGCCATATTTTTGTAAACATACAAAAAAAAGACATTGTTCTGCACACAGTGACGTGGTAAGATCCTAGACAGGCACGAGAACCCGACCAAGTTACGCGACATTAGACCATAAACAACGATATCCTGACTATAACCCGGGTGCCCGTTGTTTAACCGAAGTATTTTATATCGAATTTCATTATGCCGAAATGTTTTATATAATTTGATTTCACCGAATGATTATCAGCCACAATGATTGATTAGCCAAAAAATAATTCCCAAATTTTGTTTTACCGAATACTTATTTGGCTATTGTTTAATTAAGTCACAACGGAATGTAATGTTAATTTGACTCAACGCACCCCGACTCCACGTAGTCAGATTCTGTCCTACCCCTAGAGTGTTATTTAAAAGCGTGGAGCCAGAAGCTCGCGATGGAGGTCCTGAGTGGAACAAGTGCTCAAGGTCGAAGCGCAGCGAATGTGCGAGCAAAGCGAGTCTTCTGGTGGAGCAAACCCAGAAACATTTGCATGCTTACTTGCATGATGGTGAAATGAGCCAACTAACAAGTGTAAAGTGGCCAATAATTCATTTGATTAATGAAACAGTGGGCAGAAGACTAGTCAGCGTAACAAAATTTAACAAAATAAAATTAGGGACTTTAATCGTTCGGCGTTTTAATTATTCGGCGAAATGAAAGCGAAGTGGTGACAGATTCTGGGCTAGATAAAAATCGGCTAAACATATTTCGGCATTCCAACAGAAAACCCTGTTGTAATCCGCATACCTATTCAAGTGAACATCACGGAGATTTATGAGAGGAAATTCATCCGAAATACGTACCACTTGTTATTTGAACATTGGATGTCAAACGTAGCGTTTCCGGGATTTTCGGCTTTTCCATGAAATCGGCGGATTCGTCGGAAATTCCAAATGGAAAATCAAACGACTAAAACAGAACTATTGTTTTGATATTTTAATATAAATGCTACTCCAGTTGTGTACAGACTCAATTAATTTATTCACCTGACAGACAGAACTGTGTTGCTGGGGAGTTTGTTGCGCCGTTTCTTCTTCACAGCATAAACACTGGGAAGCGGTGACAGGTGGGCGTTTGGGGGCTGTCTTTGTAACATTGACGTTCGAAAAGAACTAAGTAATTCTAGACTATCACTACATAGTATAAAACAAAGTCGCTTCCCGCTGTCTGTCTGTCCCTATGTATGCTTAGATCTTTAAAACTACACAACGGATTTTGATGCGGTTTTTTTAATAGATAGAGTGGTTCAAGAGGAATGTTTTAAGCTATAAAACGTACACATGCGAAGCCGGGGCGGGTCGCTAGTTTTCAATAAATGAGCTTTGAAGTGGAAGTTTTATCCCACAAACAGTGACAGACTGACTCGGCGTACAAAACTGTAAGCAAGATTCTTAAGTACGGTTTTTTTAAATAGTTTATTAAACAAAATAAAGAAATTTACATGATGGATTACAAACGTATCAATACAAACCATCGCGGGTTTAACAGTGTTATAAGAGATACGACATATCGGTGCCATAACATGCATAACTTAGGCCGCAAATTCGGAGCGGCGTGGCGTGCAGCGGGGCGTTTTTGTAAGCGTTACTTAACATACAGACTAGTAGTTGAAGTGTCTTCATAATAGCGTTTCCAGCGTGCAGCTAAATGTATGTACGCTCAAGACAATGCTCGAACGCCCCGCTGCACGCCCCGCCGCTCTGAATATGCGGCCTTATTATATGTTTAATGTAAGTACCTACAATCTAAGAAGTGGTTTTCTTAGTGCAGTTATATTTTTTTATCTAGACTGCTTCGTTTGTCTATTAGTGATCGCAAGCGCGACTGCTGAGCGTGAGGCCTTGCGTTCGATCCCCAGGTCGGGCAAAGTGGTATTGGGTTTTCCGTGTGGAATTTCTCAGTAGCAGCCCGGAGTCTGGATTTGTGCCCGGTTGATGGCAATAGGCTCGCCCCCTATTACATGGGACTTAAAACATGAAAACATGAAATGAGGATGCACTATACACCTCTGCCAACCCTTCGGGGAACACAGGCGTGAGTTTATGCAATGCAGTTTTCGAGAGGTAGACTATTAAATTGAAGCATGCTTTCCTCCGTCCGTGCTCCAGTTCGTATGACAAGTATGATGATAAATGCAAGATGAGATGTATTTGTTATAATGGTCTAGCAGCAAGGTTTAGCAGTGAACGTTCACAAGCTAATATTAAAGAACTATACGTAAGTCACTTACACAAATATGAACTTTAAAAACAAGTACACTAAGTTGATTTCAGAATGATAAACTAAGAAAACGTCATAAAACAGCTTACGTTGCAACAGAAATTGAACTCTGTGCAGTGGCATAAAGGGTTCTAATCCTAAAACATGTTAAATCTAAATTTAAAATGTCTGGAATGTACTAACAAAATTCCCATCCCTGCATTTTATGTAGAATTCGGTGGCGTGTTGGTCGGTGTGCACGCTCCTGGTCTTCAGCCCGACGAGTCCTCGCAGACGAGGCAGCAGTTCTCCCACCACCACGTACGACAGCCGGAGAACACTCCCAAGTTCTACCACCACAAGCCGCGATAACGACATGAGGAAAGCCTGGAAGTAATGTTGGAAAAAATTGTTTCTTTATCGGATGAAGATTTAAGTAAGAGGCGAATAATTGAATATAATTCTTGATATTATATTAAATTCAATGCCACTTATGGGTAGGTACAGATCAAGCGAACGAGCAAATGAAGGCTTATGCCTTGTACACACCAACCGAATATAGGCGAACGAACGCGAACGGGTGGGTGTGGACGGTTCAGTAAAGGCGAGCGAATGCGTACGAAGGTCTTCGCCCGCGTTCGGCTAAGCTCCGCGTCGTGTCGGTACACCAAAGGAAAACTGAGCGTATTGGCGCACGAGGTGTGGACGCATTGGCAAATGCTAATTCAGCGACGACGATGTTAGAGAGCGAACGTATTATTTCTTTGTATATTTACGGCTCATCTTCCATGCGGAAGATGTCCGGTGCTTTGGAGCCTCATAAGGGGGACACAGGTTCAACGCGCAGAGGCCCTCTTTGAGAACTTTATTTATTATTACGCAATTAATATATCGTCAGTATCATCATCCGGGATGATCTTCAAAATCAGTGTGTTTGGTTGACCTCTCTGGTTCATTTTATATATTGATATTAATTGTGTTTCGTATTTTTATATCGAAAAGAAGGACTCTAAATAAGCCTATTTTAATATTGGCCTCTATTTTAATCAAGCAATTTTAGAAATATTTAGGTTTGAAATTTTAGAGACCAGAGCGATCAATTTTTATTTTGGAGATTGAGCCAATCATAATTAACCAAAGAGATTACGAGACAAAGAGAGAATATAAAATGCTACGCAAATCACTGTTTTAGACAGAACTCAGAATGGTGGTTCGCCGAGCGTCAGTACCTTTCTTTAGTGTTCGCTTTGGTTCGGTCTGTGTGGACACAACAGCGACGGCAAGCGAGCGTTCCGTGTCCATCGGTGAAAGCCATTTCTAGGCCTTCGTTCGGTTCGTCTGTACAAGGCATTATGAGTAACGGCGGAGGAACAAGCTTGGACGAACTAGCGAAAGCAGACAAAGGCGTACGAGGGCACGCTTGTCTTCAGCCGTGCTCCGGCCGTTGTCGGAGGAAAGGAAGAGAGAACGGGCGAACGACGAGGGGACGGAAGTAAGCGGACGTGCCAAAGAACAAATCATTTTACGACGATGGAGTGGTTACACGAAAAATTTAAGAAACACGTTGATCTATCAAACAAAAACCTCACTTGTGGGACCCAAAACACAATGAGTATACAATAAAAAGTAATTCAAGCAGGATTTATTCAAGGTCAACAAAGCACTGCCCTACGGGGTTTGGTTCACCGAGCGATCGCTACGCTTCGTTTGCGTTCGCTCAGGACGGAACGCCGAAGGCGAGGGAACGCGCGGTGCCCATTTTGGCGAAAGCCACTCGTTAGCCTTTGCTTGCTCTCGATCGCTTGGTCTGCACCCGGCATTATGAAAATGCTCGGCAGACTTCGCGGGGATCAGGACAGTCTGTATAATGGTGACTGGTTTTGACCTATCTTAAAAGGCAATAAATTAACATCCATCAACTGTGGGTCGGATATAAGCGGTTTTACGAGATATAGGGGATTGTCATTTTTTGACTGCTTATCGATAAAATACCTTATAAAAAACTTATCAATTGATACTTTTCTAAAAGCTGGTAAACTCGCAATCACATATGATAAAAATGACGGCCCAAAATTCTCAATGTCTCAGAAATAAAATATGTGACAAGACTTTTAATTTTCTAATTTTTTTTCGATCCACATTTCATTGGGGGTTATTTGTTGCCGATGATCTCAAGTATAACCCTTTCAAGGATTACGTGTAATTACCAGTCATCGTCTAGTAGATTTTAAATTGGTCTTAAAGTGATTCCTATTGGATTTCATTTGGGAGTTATATTGTAGACTAGCTTTCGCCCGCAGCTTTGCTTGCGTGAAATTTTGAACCCGTTAAGTGACGATTTTCCATACAAACTTTCATCCCCTATTTAACTCCCTTAGGGGTTGAATTTCGAAAAATCCCTTCTTAGTGGATGCCTACGTTACCAAAGGAACCTACTGTCAAAATTTCAACTTTCTAACCCCAGCGGTTTAGGCTGTGCGTTGATAGATCAGTCAGTCAGTCAGTCAGCTTCTCCTTTTATATGTATAGATATCTACAGTACTTTTGATAACAAAAGTTAGTTTCAACAAATTACCTTTTTGGACATCTTCTTAATCTCCGTGTTCTGCGCGTCCACTATCGCATGTGGTGAAGCTCGTGGACTGTACACAGACTCTGAGCTATTGATCCGTAGAGCCACCTCCTCTTCAGCAGCTCTCGATGAGTCTGACTTAGCCTGGTGAAGGATATTATGTCTACACTCTAGAGTGTATCGTCCTATTTGATTATGAGAACTCCATTGAAATAGTGCGTATACACGTAGAAAGCGGGTTCCCCGCGCCGATCTGCCAGCGCTTATCGGTGCTGGTCCGGGCAGTTAGTCGACGCAGGTAGTCTCTATACTGTGTGGCGAACCAGCGCCGACAAGCTCCGTACGTCGCTGACAAGTTCCGACTTGCTCCGATCAGCGCTGGTAAGCCGTCATTTGTTGCTGTATTTGCAAGGGAACCAGGCGTATTTTTGTTAAAAAATGCCAGCCCCTGCTTCTACCCGCTTCCTTTGTGTAGCGGTTACCTTCACGGACCAGTACTGATAAGCGCTGGTAGGTTAGCGCTGGTTACCTGCTTCTTTTATGTATACGCCCAAAGTCCTCTCACGCAGAGCAGATTTAATACCTTCGCATGATCTGACTTCTAGAAGGGTCTATAAAAAGGAATTCATTTTATTTGTGCAAAATCAGGAAGTTTTCTCTAATAGTTCCTAGCTCACAACGGGCCTCACAAGAAGGCTCAAGGTCACCCGAAAGGCAATGGAGACGGCTATGCTCGGAGTTTCCCTGCCTGATCATATCAGAAATGATGAGATTCGCAGGAGAACCAAGGTAACCGACATAGCTCGAAAAATTGCCAAATTTAAGTGGCAGTGGGCAGGGCGTATTGCTCGCAGAACGGATGGCTAATAGGGCCGAAAGGTTCTGGAGTGGTGACCACGTACCGGAAGGCGCAGCGTGGGTAGGCCTCCCACAAGGTGGACTGATGATCTGGTGAAGTTCACGGGAATCCGCTGGATGCGAGAAGCACAGGACCGGTCGATGTGGCGATGCTTTGAAGAGGCCTATGTCCAGCTGTGGACGTCTTTTGGCTGAACTATGATGATGAGTTCCTAGCTGAGATTATGATGGGATTACCTTGCTGTTCTTAGCAGTAAGTGAAGTCTTCAGCTCTGAAGGTTGAGCCAGTTCATCTAGGAGTGCCTCTAGAGACTTGAACAGCAACGCTGCACGTGCGCATTCTCTGTTGGGGGCAGCTTGAAGCGGCGCAAAGCCTTCCACTGGGAAACTGTATATGTTTGTAATAATTATAAATATGTGTAATATGGCCTATGTCCAACAGTGGACGTCTTTCGGCTGAATGATGATGATGATGATGATAATGATAACATAAGCTCACGCCTTTTTCCGATGGGGTTAGGCAGAAACTGTAGAACGCCACATGCTACGATCCTTACATACTCCTTTCAATTTCGACCACGTTCATACATCTTGTCATACGTGCGCCGGTTGAGAGTACTACGCACCTGTCCTTTTGGAATTTTACTTACACAAAGGGTACATGCCCAAAGTTGGCATACAAGTGTTCTTGCATCGCCAGCGACACTGCCGGAAAGTAAGCGAGACCAGCACCATGGGTCACCTTGTCGAAAGCCATGCTCATTGAAATGCCGTTCCTGGTGATGAGAGGAAGCTTTGAATAAGTGTAAATGAAGATCTTTTACTTTTTTCCATGCAGAAAGGCACGCGGTTGATAATTAGCCAGGAGAGGGGCGCGTGGCTAACTATCAACCACGCAGTTCATATGATTTACAAGGTTAAGCTGTGCTTGCCGCGGTCAGTCCATGGATGGGTGACCGTTCGTAACATATGGAGACTTCTCCATGCCTCGGAGAGCACGTTAAACCGTCGGTCCCGGGTGTCATACGAATACCTATGACGGTCGTTACGGGTGGTCTAAAGCCCGAAAGTCTGACAACCGGCCTTATCTATGAATATCGGCATTACCCAATAACTGGGTTGCGGCAGTGGCGTGCCTAGGGTTCAAAGTTAGGGCAAGCCCGATAGATTTTTAGGAAAAAAACCCAGTAAAATTTGACAAAAAATCATTCATATTTTGCGAAATCACACAACTATTATTTTCACCCTAATAATAAATAGGGTGCAAATATGTAATACAATTATTGTGTGATTTTGCAAATCACGTACAACAACTTGGTTTAAGAGCCATCTATGAGCATTACAGGTGCTTTTTTGCACTCTTCGAGTTCGACGGGTAAAATGACATAATCGCCCGTCGCCGCCAATAGATGGCTCAGAAATAATTGATGAGCATAATTACGCAATGTTTATAGTGTTGAAAAAAATATTGTTATTAATTTATATTAGAGCCGATCTATATTTTTATAATGTCACGTACAAATCGCAAAAGTTTAAAAACAATTTATAATTACTTTCGATGTAAACAGCTGTGTTAACTCTTCATTCTTCGCTTCTTTACTTTACTACTGCTGATGACAAACAACAAAGCTCACTGAAGGCATGTTATCACTAGATAGATTTACACACATATCAGCAATCACATACCTTCGGTGGCTTTGATAAAAGCCGTTTGTTGTTTCGTTCTATTTGTTTAGAGCAATTAATCCTGGCACCAGATAAGTCATTCAAATCATCGTAACCTGATGTATTCCAGGCGTTCGTATCATTAGAGAAAAATATGCAACACCAGCAGAATAATTTGTTTAAATGAGAGCAACCTACAATCCAAGGAGTTTTGTAAGCCGATCTATGAATAATGCCTATAAGTGACTTTGATTTACTAGAAATACTCAAATCAGAAGTAGGTTTAGGTGAAGTAATAAAACGATATTCGTCTGCAAAATTCAAAGTATTTACCTTCTCGAGTAACGATTGCACACACTTTAATCCATCACAAGGAACAATTATTTCCGAATTCATCATTTAAGAAAGGCAAATCACAAAGAAACTTAATCACGAACGTTAAAACGAACTAATAAAAGTTACACAATACTATAAATCACAGAAACTGAAAAAATATATAACGCGTCAAAAAAATGCTGCAGTATCGTTCAAAACAATAAATTAACTAATTTGAAATTGTATCATTTCATTTCTATCGAAATACAAACATCGCGGCATCTATGTGCCTAAACACGCATGCCACACAAATTGCACTCGTAAACACACTGACCTAATGTTCAATTTCTTCAAACTAACAGAGTCAAAAGCCCGGCTTAAAATCGCATAGAAATTGGTATAGATAGTTGTATACATAGTTGTATATCTATTACTACAAACAGAGCATTTATGAATGGAAAAGAGACAGACGGCTTAAGCCGCGTAAGAAGCCAGCGCGTGCGACCGGAATGCAAGATCTTGCAGACGGTTTGGCAACGTTACGTTACGGAGGCCGGCCGAGGCGCGACGCGAAATATATTGTTCATGTAAACCTGGCAACGTACCACCACACGGAGGCTCGGTGTATTGCGCGCGGAGTTTAAACATATTTTTATTTATTACAGTAGGTTAGTTGTTATGAGACATGATTCAATTAATTCAATATTACTTTACATGAGTTTTTTTTGTTTTTTTTTTTATTAATCTCGCATTCCTGATATAAAGCCGGGCTTTTCGGCTTGTATGGAAGGCACGCCACTGGGTTGCGGGGTTCTGATGTCAGTCACTCCGTGTAAAATACTGGTATACATCCGCATCGGTTAGATTGGGAGCTGACCCTAACTAAGGGAAAGCCACACGGTGCGGTGCGCTGTCGCACGGCGACCATTTTGCCGCATCATCGTATACACATAGAACACGGCGTCGCAATAGCCACGCGGTGCGGCGCCGCACCGCACCGTGTGGAACAGCTCTCCGTCAACACATCTGCGGTCTGCGATGCCGGAGCGGTGCCGCTTCGGCGCATACACCCTCCCTCCTTGTTTTGGTCCAGCGAGCGTGCGGCGCGGCGTCGCACCGCACCGTGTGGTATACCATGGAAATTTGTATGTATTATGCCGGAGCCGCACTGCATCGTGTGGCTTCTCCCTTAGAGCGGGGGCACACGATGCGTTGCGGCGCCGCACCACAAAGATGTCACCGTATCAGCGGGCACACGAGCGGTGCGGCGCCGCAACTTTGTTATGTCGCAGCGGCGCCGTAGCAGCGTTGGACAGTCTGTTAAGGACTAATGTTATGAGGTAGTCCATATCAATAACATTTGGTACTCATTTCTTAAAACCTCAATCACAATAAACAAAAAACTTAGAAAAAAAATCTAAACGAGCGAGCGTGTGTCCTTCCTTGTGACGAATAAATAACTGCGCGGTGCCGCTCCGACGCGACGTTGCAACGCATTCACCCCTCCCCGCCTTGTCTCGGTGGTTGGAAGTCCGGTGCGGCGCCGGAGCGCATCGTGTGACATGCCACAGATATTTCTATGTAAGACGACGCAGCGACACCGCTCCGGCGCCGCACCGCCGCCGTAACGCATCGTGTGCCCCCGCTCTTACCCTATCACTGATACACTTGACATTATTAATTCAAAATCGTGATCTTGGAAGCTATTCCGAACCTCCCCAGCTTTCACCTTGACATTTTACAAGACATTGGAACGTTAATATTTCAGTATCAACAATATTTATATCATGCCCTTGTATTCGAGTTGGTAAAAATAGCTAAAATCGATTCTAATATTCGAGATTGCATCGTGACTCGCGATCGAGTCCGCGAAGATGAATTTCCTGATTGATTTACTCTTTTATTGAGTCAGCACCTGAATTGATGAACAGGAGGAAATTGCCATAGCAGGTGGAAAAAGTCCATTATCGAATAAAGATTTGTAAATTGCCATTGCGATGATTTTGCTAGTGCTACTAACGATGCTTGGCAAGCAAGTTGTATATAATATACAAGGTTAGTCGGAAAGGGGGCATTAATCCGCAGGCCAGTTAAACTATCACCGATGACGGTTTTAAAGCATGTTGGTAGCGCCATCTCTTTTTTGTCTTGACCAATTAACTTTATTCCATTCAATGATGCAAAAGTATCATTCAGAGTTAGCGATAACACCGCCCTCTAGTTCCTTTCTTTTCCCGCACGCCTAAGATACTGGTTGTGTCCACGCCGCGCGGCGCGCGGCCAGTAAAATACGAATCGTTCCGTGAAGAAGCCGCGTCGCTAACGTACCGCGCTCACGGACACGCATCGCGCGCGTGCCGCCTGTGCCGCGCCGAAAGTTACCGCTGATTCCTATTTGGATAGTGTAACCTCATAACTTTTGTGAAAACCACCCGCGGGTGTGATCGTGTGATTGTGAACAAGAACTCATGTGAACCGGGCTCTGTAACGTGAACACGACAGCGCCCAGTCTTCTTGACCAGCTCAACGCAAGAGAAGAAACAACCAGGTAAGGCGTGCTTCCCTTTCGTTCCCAGTTCCGTAATCGCTCGTTCATCATCAGCTTTTGGTTTCTAGGCGATTACCCGCCATCCTTAATTACAGTCCACTTAAATCAAAACTACATTCGCAAATCGCCGAGTATTTGGGAGTTTCGTACCCATAATTTTGGCCTTCGAGCCGGATTATATCCATATTCTCGATTATTCGCGTAGGTATCTTCTCGAAGTACCTACCTAGGTAGTTGTAGCACCTAGCTACACTCCTAGTTCATAAATTAAATACCCAGTACGTGGTTACTTCCCGCATCCCAGTAGGTAATATACTATTACGTGGCTACCTACTGCAATCATAATTATTATTTAAACTTTAATAGTCGTCTTGTAAATTCCATATTTCAAGCGCCTTTTAGTTCCACCGCCTTTAAAATCGTTGCCTATTTAGGAATAACTACCGCATAAATACTTAGGTATTAGTTTTGTACGGTTTTATTAATTTACTTATACCCGCATAAACATGTCGAATAAAAATAAGCCATGTATTTCGGAGGATAAGGAGTTGACAATCTTGGAAGCTAAACGTAATGTGTTATTTGAGCGTGTTCAAAACATTTACGAGCGTTCAAAGACTGCCAATTCTTCCGAAGTTAGCAGGGAATCATTTCTTAGTTATTGTATGACTGTAGATAATATTCGATCTGACTTTCATAATTTATTGGACACATATAACGAAAAATTACTTTCTATCAATCCTGATTCCCAGCCGAATTATCAGGCGTACACCTCATTCGAAGATCTTTATTGTATCATAAAGCGCATACAGTCGCAGTTAGAGGGTAAACAGTCAGCAAAACCCAGCGCTGCTTGGCCGACCGTCCGAGCACCGAAACTACCTGCAATCGAACTCGTGTCATTCGATGGCGATATACGGAACTGGCCATTATTTTATGCAAGTTTCAAATCTACAGTGCATGATAATGGCTCTTTGACAGATGCTGACAGGTTGTACTATTTATTAGGTAAGCTGTCGCCAAAAGCGCAATCCGCATTCGCAGGTGTCACACCCAATGCTGAGAATTATCAGGTCATATTCCAGTCGCTCCTTGATAGGTATCAGGATACTCGTGTCCTCGCAAGTACTTACTTGGATCAAGCTCTAAATCTTAAATTGTCAGGTCCCGCGTCTTTATCAAATTTCCAGTTGTTCATTGACAACTTTGTAACCGCAGTCAATTCCCTTAAAAACTTAAAATTAGAAAATCTTTCCGACTTTATGTTATTACAACTCGCAATAAAAAAGTTTGACATGGAAACCGTTCGCGCTTTCGAGATGACGGAACGTAATCATAAAATACCTACATTAGATAGTTTTATTTCCTTCATCAAAGATCAGTGCCGAATATTTAATAATACGCAGCCTAGTTCATCTAGCTCGTCAAGTAATAATAATAGTAGTAGACAAAAGTCGACTAAATCGCGAAATAATAATAATAACTCGGTCCCTAATCCGCAATCTTACGTAGCATGCTCGGAATCTAATAATAATAGCCCGCACAAGTGTCTGTGCAATAATATTGTACATGACCACCTTTTTAAATGTTCCGCTTTTAATAATTTAACCCCGACTGCTCGTTTTAAATATGTAAAAGAAAATAAAGCTTGTGTTAATTGTCTAAGTATAAAGCATAAATCAAGCGAATGTTCTAGTAAAACTAAGTGTCGTTCATGCAATCAGCGCCACCATACGTTATTGCATTTCGATAAAAAATCTTCGTTAACTGATGAACCCGGTAACCTTGACCTAGCTACAAGCCCACCTGTTTCGACGTCATTACCGCAGGGACAGGCCGCTCGTACAGCGATGCCTGCTGCCCCTCCCGCTCCCGCGTCTAAGCCCGAAGTTTCTTTGTGTACAACGTCTGTCGCGCTCGCACGGAGGCAGCGCTCGCGCACTTGTCACGTTCAGCGCGAAGCCGCGTCCACCATATTGCTCGCAACCGCGCAGGTTATCATTTACGATGTAAACAAAACACCGCGCGTGGTCAGATGTTTACTTGATAGCGCATCACAAAGTAGCTTTATTACTTCGGATTGTTTTAAACGTCTTGGACTGTGGAATAGTTTTAAAAATACTAACTTAGTAGTTAAGGGGATCGGTGGTTCAGAAAAATCATGTAAGGGCTCCGTAGATATTAAAATTCATTCGCGTTATAATAGTAATATTAATTTTAACGTTTCCTCGCTTATCGTGGAACGCATTACCGACACATTGCCGAACGCTCATGTGGACGTGTCCTTACTTACGCACCTCGAAACATTGCCACTCGCAGATGCTGACTTTGGTCAGCCGGGAAATATCGATGTTTTGATCGGGGCTTCAGTGTTTCCGCACTTACTACTACCTAACGTTGTACGTAGTGAGCTATATAATTTACCTCCCGCTATTGAGACGGTATTTGGGTATGTGGTTATGGGTACCGTACCTACATCACATACTTCTCATTATACTACGTCTTGTTGCTCTGTTCTTCAAGAAAATAATATTGATTTTCTCCTCAAGCGATTCTGGGAGCTTGAAGAGATCACCGCACCGCCCTCGCTGAGCCGTAAGGATCTCGAGTGTGAAGAACATTTCCGCGCTACCACTGTTCGCGATGACAGTGGCAGATATACTGTAGCGTTGCCATTCTGTAGCGACCCTTATTCGCTGGGCGACTCGTACGCTGCTGCGCTTAGACGCTTTTATTGTTTAGAACGCAAACTTGATGCATCGCTTAAATTGCGCGGCGCCTACAATGACGTCATGCGTGATTACATAAATAAAGGTTTTTTGAGTCCGGTTGTTAGCAAAGAGGGCTATTCTCTTCCTTCGTATTATATCCCGCATCACGGCGTAGTTCGCGAAGATAAGACTACCACTAAACTTCGCGTGGTTTTAGATGCCAGTTGTCGAACTACATCGGGTCAGTCGATCAATGATATTTTGCATGCCGGCCCTAATCTACAGGGTGATTTATTTAACATCATAATAAATTTTCGTCTTTTCCAAATTGCTCTCTCTGCTGATTGCCGCCAAATGTTTCTCAATATCGGTGTTCGAGAATCTGACCGTAGATTTCAACGAATCTTCTATCGTTTTGACAATAATGAACCTTTAGCCGTGTATCAGTTTAATCGTGTTTGTTTTGGTCTCAAGTCCAGTCCATATCACGCGTTACGAGTTGTCCAACAGTTGATCGCTGATGAAGGAGACAACTTTCCCGCTGCAGCAGCTGCTGCTTCTTCCGCTTTGTATATGGATGACATCGCCTGTAGTGTCATATCCGCTCCGCAAGCAATTTCGCTTTGTGAAGAGCTTATTCAGCTTTTCAAGCGAGGCCAATTTGATCTTGTCAAATGGACAAGCAATTCCAAAGAGGTTCTCTCACACATACCTGATTCTCATAAGGCTTCTCCAGACATTGAGTTTGAGAAGTCAATACCGCATAAGGTTCTCGGTTTACGCTGGGACAAATCCTGTGACAGTTTTCGCTTCGACGTCGCGCCACCAGATGATAAGTGCACCAAACGCACTATGCTGTCCACAGTAGCTCGACTATGGGACATAATGGGTTTTGTGGCTCCCACAATTTTGTACGCCAAGCTCTTGATCAAAGAGCTTTGGTTATCAAAGTGTGAGTGGGACGACGCACCTCCCGACCATATTGTCACCGCGTGGAAACAGTTTTGCATTGAGCTCTCCGCACTCAATCAAATTACTATACCGCGTCATTTGGGTTTGGTAGACGGATGTACCGTTAATTTAATAGGTTTCGCAGACGCCAGCGAGCGCGCTTACGGCGGAGTCGTATATTTACAAGTCCGCATTGGTTCTAACTACTCTGTGCAGTTAGTATGTGCTAAGTCCAAGGTCTCGCCTGTCAAAACCATTTCCGTTGCGAGGCTGGAGTTGTGCGCGGCCCTTCTGTTGTCTCAGTTGCTTCGCAAGGTTCAAGACACAGTTTCGCCCCACTACTCCATCAATAAAATATATGCATTTTCTGACTCCAAAGTAGTGCTCGCTTGGATTTATTCTTCTCCTCACCGCTGGCAAACTTTTGTCGCCAATCGCGTTACTAAATTAATTGAACTCATTCCTGCTGCTTGCTTCAATCACGTCGCGGGTATTGAGAATCCCGCTGATTGCCTGTCTCGTGGTGTTACTCCAGTTAAACTTCTGCATCATGCTTTGTGGCAGCGTGGACCTTCTTGGATTTCCCATGATCCGTCAGAATGGCCCATTCGTCCCTTTCACCATAGTGCAGAGGACGAGGACATACCCGAACGGAAGTCTGTCTCTCATCCCGTGATTGTTGAGGTTGCGGAATCTCCGATTTATTCACTCGCACTACGCATGTCGTCGTGGTCTAAGTTACTGCGCGCAATAGTTTATGTCTGTAGGTTTCTTAGGCAACTACCTAATGGAACTTCTGTTTCAAGCTCTGATCTTGAAGTCGCAGAGTATAGATTAGTGCGAGCTGTACAGGCTGTTCATTTTAGCAACGATATTCAAAATTTACAAAATAATGTACCTTGCTCTCTCACTCTTCTTAAGCTCAAGCCGTTTCTCGATGAGCATGGCATCATACGCGTTGGCGGTCGTCTGTCAAATTCGGACGAACCTTACAACTACAAACATCCTTGCATCCTACCGCGTCATGACCATGTGGTAGATCTTCTTGTTGATTTTTATCACAAGAAACATCTCCATGCTGGTCCAGAGTTGCTTATGTCCTTACTCAGGCATAAGTATTGGATTTTAGCTGCACGGCGAATAATTCGCCACAGAATACATAGATGTAATATCTGTTTTAAATTCCGTCCGCGTCCGGTCTTCCCTCTCATGGCAGATCTTCCTAGCCAGCGTGTAAATCAGGTAGGTAAGGCGTTTATACATACCGGTTGTGATTATGCAGGACCACTGCAATACACACCAGTTCGTGGTCGAGGTGTTAAAGGCCGTAAAGCTTGGTTATGTATTTTCACATGCTTAACAACACGCGCGACGCACATTGAAGTTGCGACGGATTTAAGCACCATCTCGTTTCTGGCGGCTCTAAAACGATTTCTTTCGCGACGCGGCCCTATACAGTGTTTGTACACGGATAACGGCACTTGTTTCGTAGGAGCAAGTTCTTACTTACGCGATCTTTATAAATTTCTCAATAAAGAATATCGTACACGTCTGCAGGAAGAACTTTCTATTAATCACATTGATTGGAAGTTTATTCCGCCTGCTTCACCACATTTCGGTGGATGTTGGGAAAGCATGGTTAAGGTAATTAAAACGCATCTTTTCAAAGTTATAGGTCAACAAATCCTCTCTTACGAAGAGCTTTTAACTGTCCTTGCTCAAGTTGAGGCACTGGTTAACTCGCGTCCTCTCACAGCACTGAGTAGTGACCCTGCTGAACCATCCGCGTTAACTCCTGCGCATTTCTTGAACACAGCGCCATTGTCGTCACTTCCCGCTCCTGAAGCCGACTCTTCTAGCTTGCTTCAGAGACATACTCTGTTAGATAAACTCGTGCAGTCGTTCTGGCAGCGCTGGCGTTCAGAATACCTTCACCAACTTCAGGCTAGATCTAAATGGAATAGTCCTACATCCCCTATACAGGAGGGTACGTTGGTAATTATAATAAATGATAATTCTCCGCCACTTTCATGGCCCTTAGCCATTGTTGAGAGATTACATACATCTAAAGACGGTACAACCCGCGTTGTTACCGTGAAAACCGCGAAGGGTAACTACGTGCGCCCTGTTGTACGTCTCTGTCCGCTACCGACTCAGTGAGATCTAGCTTGAAGTTGGATCTCCTTCCTAGTTTAAGTTTAGTTATAATTGTCCCGCTAAAGTTAATATAGATTAAGTTTATAACGCTGTCTTAGCCTGTGGATAGGTTATGCGGTAGTATACCTAATATAGCTAAGTTCAATTTTCTCTTTTCCCTTTAAAGGCAACCCTTTAAGGCCGGGGGGAAATGGTAGCGCCATCTCTTTTTTGTCTTGACCAATTAACTTTATTCCATTCAATGATGCAAAAGTATCATTCAGAGTTAGCGATAACACCGCCCTCTAGTTCCTTTCTTTTCCCGCACGCCTAAGATACTGGTTGTGTCCACGCCGCGCGGCGCGCGGCCAGTAAAATACGAATCGTTCCGTGAAGAAGCCGCGTCGCTAACGTACCGCGCTCACGGACACGCATCGCGCGCGTGCCGCCTGTGCCGCGCCGAAAGTTACCGCTGATTCCTATTTGGATAGTGTAACCTCATAACTTTTGTGAAAACCACCCGCGGGTGTGATCGTGTGATTGTGAACAAGAACTCATGTGAACCGGGCTCTGTAACGTGAACACGACAGCGCCCAGTCTTCTTGACCAGCTCAACGCAAGAGAAGAAACAACCAGGTAAGGCGTGCTTCCCTTTCGTTCCCAGTTCCGTAATCGCTCGTTCATCATCAGCTTTTGGTTTCTAGGCGATTACCCGCCATCCTTAATTACAGTCCACTTAAATCAAAACTACATTCGCAAATCGCCGAGTATTTGGGAGTTTCGTACCCACATGTGTTAAAATTTCAAAATTCGATACTTAATTTTTATTTCCTTGTAAAATAATTTTATTTTAGATTTTTCAAAAACTCTTCGTCCCTACTTTAGTTACGAATTCAGAAAATGGAGCTTTTAATTCGTGACCCCAAATATGACCTAAAATGTAGACACAGCTGATCATACCTGAGTATAGATAGATTTTAGCATAATTTTTATTTAATCTTTGAACTGCTATTTCTCTTAAAATATTGACTTTTGGGGAAAGTGGTAGAACAAAAGTTACTCATTATTATGGATACTTTAACACCCTTTCGGATTAGTACCCCCTTTCTGACTAACCTTGTATTTATTGACTAAAAAAGATTACAGATAAGAAAGATCAAATATTACGAAGAGGTTTATTACTACAATAGGTAGAGGTTGTATTAATAATGTTGTAGATATCTGTATACAAACATGTAAACCCTGCCTCTTAAACTAGGGTAACCTGTATCTTAAGAGACAGTGGTCGGCTAAGGGGTTCTTATAATTAGATTATTACAACAAGAATATGTAAAACAGTGAAATTCTACCATTTCTTTTAAAAAACCTGTGTTATTGTGTAGGTGTGTATGTGTGTGTGTGTGTGTTTGTATGTGTGTGAGGGAGGGTGTGTCTGCGTATGTGTGTGCGCGCATTTGTATGAGATAGATTAAGTGATGTAAGTCAGTAAGAATTCTGTACTAGTGTAGTCCTGTTGCAGTAACCACTCAGCGACTTTACATTTAACTGTGTGTTTACTCATTTCCGATACGTATAGCTTAATCTAATGTTATTTGGTCCAAGCGACCGTTATGCAGCATGACTTTAGTCAATTTACATCCGAAAATCACGAACTCTGCCCATCATTCTGTACAACTTTTACTATGACAAAAATTCTGGATTCGTAAAAAAAATTATCAATGGTGCTTAACAAAATCTATGGAACAGCTGGTTTTTTTTCACGAATTCTGAATTTGTCCTATAGTAAAAGTTGTACGACAGATTTGGGTAGTAGCTTAAAAGTTAGTCCTATTTGTAAATAGAAACCACATGTTTAGATTTGGATATTTTTATTTTGTTATTTATATTGCGGGAAATCGATAAAATAATCGAAATCTGGAACGGTTCTTGTCCACGTACTTTTGGACAAAGTTTTTTTGTGTATCAAGCGAAGTCGCTGGCCATCGCTCATACATGTAAGTGTTCTCACCTGAAAAACTCCAAAGTCCCTTTGTCTAGATCTAGGCAGGAGCCTATGACGTCACCGGGCAACCATGCTTGACCGTACGGCGAGGTGGCCACGTTCCACTTCCTCACTCTCCCTCCGTCGTATGCGAACGAGTGAGCAGTGTCTCCCACTCCTGTGTCCATGGAGAAGGTGCACGACGCTGTACACCAGCCGATCTGGAAGATAATTTGGCTATTATTGGAGAATAAAATATATGCTATTTTTTAGAAATTAAGTAATATTTAGCTGTATCGTACGGGTTCATAGCATTTGCTTTCTTATCGCTGAGGTTCCTAAGCGAGACCAATGTCGAGAGTCAGATAGAAGGAAAAACGCAATTATTTGCTAACCATTTGCATCGTTTGTAGGATATTATAACCTATAGGTAAATTGCCGTAAGCTTGCCACTCCCGATGGTCTGCGGGACGCGGGACGGGAACGAGTAGCCAATCGCCTGTTGGTCGCAAGCGATAGATAACAGCAGACTGGCTAATTGGTCGAATCATTCCCCTCCTTGTCCCGTAGACCATCGGGAGGGCCAACCTTACGACGGTTTACCTATAAAAGCTAATCAGAGCTATTAAAGGGCAACAATTTAAACAGATGAAATAGGGAGTTTTTGATTACCTTAATTTGCCAAACAAGTATCAAATCAAATCAAAATAAAAAATCATTTATTTCTTCAACAATATTTACAAGAACAACACCCCTCCCATGCCGCTCCCATACGCCTCAGTTAAACGCTAGACCTATAATGAAACAGTGGCCAGCAGACTACAATCATTCGGCGTTTTAATTATTCGGCGAAATGAAAAGTGGCGAAAGGTTTTCGGCCAGATAAAAATCGGCTAATAATATTTCGATAGTCTAACAGAGAACCCTACCCAACGCTTGATGTTGGTCATTATGCCACCTGCGTATCACATTTTGACATTGTCGTGAAGTAGGGTAGGTAGATTTTTTTAAAGTTGTCGTCAATGTCGCTTTAAACTGCTACATCACTGCAGTGTGGGGTAATTTGCATGTAGCGTGATAGATGTCGCCGTACATCAAATCAAAGCTCTACTCTACTTACCTGCATAATCCCCTTAGTTCCAAGCTGCACCTCGTACATCCATTTGCCTCCGAACACGCACGCCGTGGCCCTGATGGTGGCGAAGCTTGACAGACCCTGGACACTCACTCTCTCGTCACCAACCAGGACTAGACGGCCGGTACCTGAAGATATCAAATAAGATTAGGAATCTTCTTTGTATCTATTATATCTATATGTATATATTATATCTTCTTTGTTGTGGTTCGTCGGTTTTGATATTGGCAGGTCTTTAGGGATGTCACAATTTATGACTAGATACATTTACATTATATTTCTCTCATGACTAACGCGGAATCCTACG
This sequence comes from Amphipyra tragopoginis, assembly GCA_905220435.1. Classification (NCBI taxonomy): domain Eukaryota; kingdom Metazoa; phylum Arthropoda; class Insecta; order Lepidoptera; family Noctuidae; genus Amphipyra; species Amphipyra tragopoginis. The sequence continues at coordinate 14,621,346 of HG992011.1, forward strand.
TGAGCGATCTAGAAGCGACGCGATGCGGCGCGGCGCGACGCGAAAACAACAAACAGTTGACACCTATTGAAGTGGCCTACGTGACCAAACGCACGTGGAATGCGGTGCGGCGCGGCGCGAAGCGAAGCGAACGCGATCAGTTGGCATGATATTTTCGCGCGAACAGGGCCCTGTTTAATAAAGCTGACAATTTGACATATATGTCAAAAAATGACAAAATTGTAGAATTGTCGCACTTAGGCTGTTTAATAAAAGTGACAAATATGTCAAAAATCGACAGGTGAAATCTTGACATGTTTGTCATTTAAAAACGTGTTTAATAAAACTCGACATAAGTCAAAAACCACAGTCAAATTAATCCTGACAATTGTCGAATTGTCGTGACAATTATGTCGACTTTTAACATATTTGCAAATATTCTTTAGGACCATAGGTAGTTTGTTAGCTTAGTTTAGGTTTAGTTTATATTAAAGCAGCAGAAAATTTTCTTTAAAGCTTAAGTCTGTAATTGTGAAGGAGAAATTGATTCTACTTTTAAATGAACGTGGTTGCCTCCTCGTTTGTATTTGTTCCAAGTATTCATCATCACTACTATCACTGCTCGATGTATGTACCAATTTTTGTAGTTAACCTTCTACAAACACTTTTTACACCTTCAAAATTGAAAGTATGATTTCGCGACAGAGGGTAAAGCTCCTGTCAGAATTGTCGGACAATTCTACAAATATGTCAATATGTCATGACAATTTTCTGTTTAATAAAGCAGATTTGACAAGTTTTTCACGACAAATTGTCACCTATCACCTGTCGCTCAAAAAGTTTTATTAAACAGAAAAATGTCGGATTGTCACGACAATCCGACATATTTGTGAATTTTCCACCTTGACAATTTTGTCGCCTGTAAGTTTTATTAAACAGAAAAATTGTCGAATTGTCACCTTTTGACATATGTCGGACTTGTCGAATTGTCAGCTTTATTAAACAGGGCCCTGGATGCGGTGCCGTACAGTGCCACTCAATGACGGCGGCGCGCGGCGGGCGGCTCGCGAGCTCGTAGGACAAAGCCGCCGCATCGCATTGAATTCGCGTGTCACCGCATCGGATCGCTTCGCAATTCGCGTCGCTTTGAACCGCCTACGTAAGATGGCGCGTAAGGCTTTATAGGGAATTTGTACAGTTCTACTAGTCTGACTTTAATGTCGATTTTATCGAATCTATTGTAAGAATGTCCACCCTTATGTTAAAAACGCACCGACCTTAAACGGCCACAGCGCACAAACGCGACCACCAACATGAATTTAGCAAATATGATCGCCAGTAACGCCAAGTACTTTACTGTGGTTTCATATTCGCCTTGGTGTAAAATCTGCCCTATAAAGGGTTAAACGAGGCAACTCGATGCACACTTTTGCAATTTTATTCGCCAGTACTTTGCGAAAATGTTGCGTGGAGATTGATATAATATAGATAGATAGCAGATCCTTATGATCGCACCTTCAAAACGACAATGACGTAAGTGCGAAAACATAATTTTCGAGATCTACGCTTTAAAAAAAAAAAAATACTTTCACAGTTTTTTTTTTCGAATTAGATTTAGGTACTCACGGACTAGAAAAAAAAGAAGGACTCCGCGCCACGTGTATCGAAAGTGAAGCACTATAAGTATGCCGGACCGTTTGTACAAACATGCCTCACGCACACATTTACATCATAAGGTGCCGACTGGCCGCCATTACGCGGCACCGCACCGTCATTGTAGGTACTGTTTACGTCAAGTAATAAAATAAAATAATGCCTTCTTGTGTTGTGAAATGGTTTAAAAATAATTCTACATCCCAGAAAAAGTGTCAAGGAATAACATTCACAAGTAAGACACTTATTTAACCTGTTGATTTATTGTATTTTTGACATTTTAAAATCATTACTATTGGAACACAAAACCTCAAAAGACATAGCAGTGGTGTCGGAAAATAAATGGGTAATTTTCCCGAGAGATTGGGTAATCCATTTTTTTGTGTTCTTTGTGAGTTTTTTGCAAGTATTGAATATGATTATTTTTATAGATTTCCTACAGCAAATCAACCATGGAATAATGATTGGATTAAAATAATAAGAGCCTGCAGAGATGAAAAACATTGAATTCCATCGAAAACGTTTTTCTTGTTACTCATACAAAATAAATACTTAATTTGAAGTTGTAACTAAGTATATGTTTGTAATTGCAATTAAATAATGTAAGCGGACTTCTTAGGCTTCATTTAAAGAAATGAAACTTTCAAAATATTTAAAAAAAATGGGGAAATTTTCATTTATCTGGTATCCCTCAAATCACGCACACATAGATCGGTACGGTGCTTCACTTTTGATATGCGTGGCGCGGAGTCCTTCTTTTTTTTCTAGTCCGTGTAGGTACTATTGTATTTTTTACACTTACTGTGTCATTGTCGTTTTAAGGGTGCGATATATCGTTTATGATAAAAAAGGTTATAATTGTCAGGACGACCGAAAAATGTTTTTTTTATCTTTTCATGTATCTGGGAACAAGCTACTCAGTATCTTCTAGAAGCTGTTATGTAATAGACAACTAAGGAAGGATAGACGACACTGTCCAACTAAGGGAGATTTTGTCCTAGCGTTGGTCCAGTGTAGACGTGAGCGCAGCGTGCACGCCACGTGACCGCAACGTAAGTGGTAGGCGCCGTACAATACTTGTAAAAATAAGTTTGCCTCTCTGAAACTAGGCTTTGAGCGTTCTGTTACTCACCTCAGACGGGCAAAGTTATTCGGTACTCGTAAAATACCCTTGCCGCTCTATAAAGGTTCTCGCATATTATGTCGGGCCGCAGCGAGTCAGGTCGCAGCGCAAAAATCTGCTCAAATCGCTCACTCGTATGAAGTCGTATGTATTTTATACGAACTATCGCACACTATGTCGGGGCGCAGCGGGCTGCTTATTTCGCTGCGGATTTTGGTTACGTGCGATGTAGCCCGCCCCGCCCCGCTGCGCCCCGACACAGTGTGCTATAACAAGCAGATTGGAGTGCACGCGCGCACGTGTTCATTTTACGATATTTGCGTTTTTTTTAGTATTTGTGTGCTTCTGTGGTGTTTACAAGAATGGATGAAGAGCTTTTGATTAATTTAGTTCATGGATACAACTGTACACTGTACTCAAAATCCGTCAATGCGCTGCGACCCGGCCCGTCACTAATGTGCTAAGTAAGCATTTTGCGCTGCGCTGTGGCCCGTTCCGCTCCGCTCGACTGTCCAATTAAAAAAAAAAAACTTAAAACTAAATTTTACAGGGGAGCGCATAAACGTTAAATCGGTCAGCCTTTGAAAAGTATTTGTGTTAGGTAAAACCATGTGGTTGAAGTGACTTACTAGGTTATAAAATTATCACAGGCAGTGAATGGCACTTACTAGGTATCGATACTTAAATATATCTACTTATTCTGTGAGTTTTCAATGCCGGTGTTTTTGTATTTGGTAGAGACTTTCTAGGTTAGCAAGATTGTGCAATAAAACGATTTTTATAAAAAGCGTCCCTTACTAGGTTTTGAAACGGGACAGCTGCGCTGCGGCCCGACATAATGTGCGCGAACCTTAAACAGGCTTTGAGCGTTCTGTTCCTCACTTCAGAGGGGCAAAGTTTACGCGTACTGTACGCTGTGCAGGTTACACATAAGTCACAATACTCCCGCCTACGCATACATCGAATCTAGACCGACTTAACTTTGAAATTGACCTAAAGTCCCAAAATGCTAATAAGTCACCAAACCGCAAAACATTATAGTGCAATTACCAAACTGTCTGGCAAGCGTGGTGCTAGTGCTAATTACTGTAATTATTCCGGTCCGTCCAGTGACAGTAAAGGCCAGCTGACGTCACAGATGGTAACGGACTTTTGATGATGCTTCTAGGGACAGCTAGGAGACTACTAAACAAGCAATTTTTTGTTATATCGTATAACAATAAACAAATACATGCCATTTTAGCAAGGAAATGTGTAAGAACAACATGTTTGCTTCCAGCAGGGATGCAACAGTGTCATGTTTTTATCTTATCTTAGCGGTCAGTCAAGATGAAAAACTAAGAACTAAGAAATGGTTCAAAAGACATGACACAAGTTGTTAAAAAATCAACTCTAAGAATTTTATGGGGTTACTCGGTATCGGAAGGAAATATCATTTTATATTTTACTTTTTTTTAAATATACACCGTGGGCCCAAGGTACCCGAAAGATTTTAACCACGCCTTTCTGATGCTAATAAGAGTCAAATGTTATATTTAACAAAAGTCCAATTCAATCATTTTTTTTGTTTTTCGGTTCATAATAAATCAATTCACTTTAGTACTTCCCTGTAAACAATACCTCAGGTTGAAGTGGCGACATTTATAAATTATCGTGTGAGTGGATAAGAAACTTCTCATTTCACAGCCCTCCCCGACAAATAAGACATACGGCGAGAGGGGTATGGTATGACAAAAGTCACAACGCACGTTCATAGGACTTGTTACCATAGATATTTTTCGATTTCTGAATTTCCGTAAATAATGAATATTTCGAAAATTAAGCTTTATTCTACAAACTATACCCTAGCTTTTCTTCTCCAATTACGCATCGGAATCGAAGGTTAAAATCTTTCGGGTACCTCGGGCACAAGGGGGCTTTTGCGACATCTTCCTAACAAATTGATGTTTATAAATTTAAATGGTCAAAGCCGTACAAAAGGTTATAACAACGCGGTCGACGTTTCAGTTGGGAGAGGTCATAGTGTTCTCTTTCAATACATTCATAAATAAAACAAAATTAGGCCACATTTGACACGAACTGTCAAATGGGGCCTAAGCGAGTTGACAGAGGGGAAATGTTTCGCATGGCCACTCACGACTACGTCAAACGCGTTGCTTTAAGAGCAGATGTATTATTACTACTTGTTTGTGTAAACTAACCCGTAGATGCGTCGAACACGACGATTTTCGGTCCAATTCTACCTGGTCTGTCATCAGTTGTTTCTGTTGTCTGAAATTACGAAATTCTCACATTTAAGTGAGCCGGTGCCATTTCGCTTTTAGTACGAGTACATTCTCACTTTGACACCTAAATCTTTTAGTTAGTTTTGTTTTGTTACTGTTTGTCTGTGTCAAAGACTAATACTGACAAAAAGACTAAAGACTGTTTGATCAGGCAAAGAACAGACTGATATTTATACTGGGTGTAAGGGTCGGTGTACCGAAAACTGAAACTGTGAATTCAGTCCATTATTCTGAATCGAAAATAAGTGTTTTTTTTCTCGGAATTTTCCGAATTTAGTGGAAATTGCTAATTTGCCCATGTAAAGTATTTCAATAAGTGTTTTGGCTGATAAATAAACTGGATATAAAGGACAGGTTACCAAAAATTGACAGAGTGAATTTAGTTTATTATTTTGAAATAAAAATCCGTGGAAAATATCAACGAAATATTTCGAATTTTCCAATTTATGAAAAAAATACATTTTTTTTTGCAACGTGCTGTGTGTTCTAATAGGATTGCTTATTTTACAGCAGAGAAATGTAAAATTTGTGAAAAGAAAAATCGGAAAAGTTGGAAAATTCCGAGCAAAATTTCCACTTATTTTCAATTCAGAATAATATATGATAATAGGCTGAATTCACTGTTTCAGTTTTCGGTACATCGTCCCTTACACCTGGTAATCCTGGTATAAGCAGTCTCAACTCAAGTTCTAAATCAGGGGGCCAGGCCTCACAACGGTGGTGTATTAAGCTTGACAAATAATAATCTGTGGAGGAACAAGGTATGGTGTTCTTCTAACGAAGGGACGATGCTCCAACCAGTTTGTGTTTTTTTTTTCAATTGGACTACTTGTAGAAGGTCCTGCCGGACCGTTTCTAAGTAACCGGGCAGTTTTGGGCGAGACCTGAAGGGTCTCCAGCAAATGGAGGGGAAATAGAATACTAACCTAAGCTAACTGCATATACTACACTAACATCATGAATACTACTAGTAACAACAGCACTAAGGGCAACCCCTAGTGGGACTTGGACTTGGCTTAGGGCGTTGTTGGCGGGAGATTAAGAGGGAGACAGCTTGATGAGGGCTGAATTGTCGGTGTGACTGTGGAGTCTGAAGAGACGACCGGTCCTACGACGCCTATGGTTGGTTTTGGGCGGTGGTATAGATATACTATTTGCGTGTTACATTTTCATAGCGCGATGTAGGACTTTTGCGTGACGCCATTTTGAGAATTGTCATTACGGCGCTGTAGCACAGTAGATATACAAGGTGTAACATAAATAACGCACAACCTCTTAAGGGTTGTGCCTGATGTACTCATCATTATGAATAACTTTTACTATGGGACCAAATACGAAATCGCGAAAAAAAAACAGCTGTTCCCTACATTTTGACGAGTTATGCGAACATTTCAGGTTTGGTCCCTTAATAAAAGTTGTTTATAATGATGAGTACAGTGACCCCTTAAGAGGATGTGCGTTATTTATGTTACAATTTGTATAAGCTAAAGCAGTACCTCAACTTACTATAATCGCCTGAATTGACACACTCGAATAGACACGCACTGTATACTGAATATAATGCACTCTTTGTCACGTACTTTATGACAGCCGTGACTGACTGTATTCCGATGATACCTTAGAAGTCTTGTTGCAGTGCGTGTCTGTGTGAATGTGTCAATTCGGATGATTGTAGGTAGTTGTACGTACTGCTTTAGCTTACACAGCATGTAAGGGTAAACACTCAAACCATGGGTAGTTGACTTAAACATAAAAATATTGGAGCGAGTAAAAAAAAAATATACGCGCGAGAAATGAGACGCGGCGTACACGAACTCGCTAGCGAGACAGCTGACTGACTGGGGTAGCAAACTGTGTGGGGCCAAGCGTCGGCCCACGCGGCGAGTTTCCCGCGCCCTCCCGTAGCTTGTTGCCCCCGCGCGTAGGGTGTAATGCTTTTGTGGAAAAAGGAAAATTATAGAAAAAAATAAGTTTTTTTCATTGATTTTACGTTCTATAAATATAACCAAACCACTGGTTTCAAGGATAACGGTGTTTACCCTTACAGCCTGTATATATACTGTGGCTGTAGTCTGCTACTCAGCCGCAGTTCTGCGTAGTACGCATGTGGCGTGACAGATGTCGCCACGACTCTATTATCTAGGTAGAAAAAAGCAAAGAAATTACAACTTCAGGGGCTGGAGGCGCGTGTTTCTTGCTTGCTTTAGTCTTGTGGGTCAACACCTTGGCGTCCAACATCTTGGGTAGGTTATCTCGAATGTGACTCACGTACTTACTCCTTCTGAAAAAGTTTGTGTTAGCAATTCTTTGTGCCTAGATTTTTTGTTTTTGATCGACGTTACAATATTTTTATCATCTACTTCTCTAAGATTTATTATATTTGGTAGATGCAAATATAAAAACAGCTGCAAAAAGCTCACACGTATAAACATGCAGAATAAAACGTTATATACTTATCTGTGGTTCATTATGTTTAAAGTCTAGGTTTTTGAGTGGGAAAGATAAGTGTTTGCACTTGTTCTAAGGAATGAAGAAACCTACAGAGACCTACAAAGGACCAAGTTTTAAAGCACTCCTGCCCCCTGATTCAGAACTTTTTCGATAAGCAGTTGTTCGGTTTTTTATCTCGTTCCGTCTACGGTTCTCTTAACGAGAGAAAAAGAGATAGCTTACCGATTTGCTCGACAACTGATTAATCAAATCGTTCTGAATCCGCGAGCAGGGAGGCCTATATCCAGCAGTTGTTACGTACTGATCAGAAACTAAGCCGCATTGTGGATTTATAGACCCTTACAGATTCCCCGCATTTATTGTTGTTGTGGATACTTCGACGCAATATTCCTAGCGTTTTGTATTGATATTAACAGGTGACGCCACTTATACCGTTCTCAGGGTATTCACTGACATCACATTTGAAATTAATTGTATGATGAACTGTTAGTTCACACGGCGGCGTATTTTCTCAAAGAAAAATATATTTCTATTTGATAAGTTTATGGCAATTATTTCGAACAGTGACAATCGCTAGTACGTCAACGGTGTTTTATTATTAGCTTTTAAGGCTGTAAAAGTTATCTGCTGGGCCGCCCAATTACCGCTAAAATGAACAGTTATTGGGTAATTGCCATAATCGACTCGCCTGGAAGACGGATTGGTGTTCGTTTGTGCCAAAAAAGTCAGAGTTAATGTAAATAGACTACTTTGGTGTACTTTATCTATATAAATAAAAAAGAAAAGTCCTGACTGACTGACTGATTGACTGACTCATCAATGCCCAGCCCAAACCCTTGGACCTAGAAAGCTGAAATTTTGCAAAGTTTCCCTTTATAATGTAGACAAGTAATAAGAAAGGATTTTTCGAAATTCAACCCTTAAGGGAGTTAAATAGGGGATGAAAGTTTGTATGGAAAATCGTCACTTAACGGGTTCAAAATTTCACGCAAGCGAAGGTGCTGGCAAAAGCTAGTAGATTATAAAGTACACTAACATGACATAGATAAGTCCTCTATTTCAGAGGACTGGTAACCCTTTTTTATCGTGGGAAAATCCTCATGGATACCCTTCGCCTGGGGAAGGCGCAGGGTTATGCCGGACTCTTACCGGCTAAAAACCCACGGTGTTCCTTCTCCTGACCCTCGGGGTCGTGGGATTCGCAGCTGCAGGCACCGCAACCCCGGCAGGCCTTGGTCCGCCAGCCGCTGGCGGACCTCTCCTTTTGTGGGGCCTTGTCCTACGTCCTCCTGAGAGGCGCGCACGAAACACATGCGCGCCGCCTTCTGGGGCCTGTTATTGGCTCCCCTAACCCGTCACCCGCAGGCCAAACACTAGGGTGGCCGGCGCCGCCCTCTGGCGGCGCCCGGTGCGTCTAGCGCAGGAAGGGAGAGTGGCCGTCGCCTCTCTCTCCCTCTCCGCTAGGAAAAGTCGCCATTGTAAGCCGGTTATTTAAAAAAAGAAGTGATTACTAACTGGTTATGTCTATCCGTGTTGTCTTTCATCACCATTTCGTTGCCAAACACTCTTCTAACCGTGTCATGAACCTCGCCCTTCTCAGCAGAATTACTGCAGACCCCAAACATTGACCGGAGAACGTTCATCATGACCAGATGGAATCTTTAAGATTAAACCTTCTGTATCTTGAATTTGGGTCTAGAATGTTCCGAAACCTGACGTTGCTTGAGAGAATTTTCTGAAACCTTTATTAGAATGCAAAACCCATGGTTGGGCCAGTCACGTGACCTAGATGTTATGGAAACAGAATACCTGGTGAAACATTTATTGTACCATGGCAATACCGTGGCTACTGTTTCTGCGGACCTTTGCGAGTTTCTGTGTCCCGCTTGTGGGTTGGATATATGCTTTGCTAGTTAGCTCACACCGTAAACATCTTACAGAGTGTACGCATATGTTATCCTATGCATCATCAGTATTGAACAGGAATTTATCAATTCTTTTTCACGATAAAACCAAGAAGTAATAAGTATCTGAGCACGAATATTAAGTTTTCATATAAGTCTGTATTGACTTTAAAAGCAAAAGGATTTTAACGAATTCTAATTCTAATTTAAAATACTATCGTAAAGTTTTATAGTATAAAAAGTAAAATATATTTCAAAATCAGGTACTTGTCAAAAACGTAACGTCAATTTGATACAAAGAAGCAAAGAGTAAAACAGTTTATACCAAAAATTTGGTATCGAATTATAGACACACCTCCACACAAAAAGGTTGATTGTATGGCAAAAAACCAAGAAATACTCCTTATTTGAAGTTTTTTTTTCATTCCGTTATTTTTGAAAATTATTTCACCTGTAACATTTTTGAAAGTATTATTTCTTACTTTAGAAAAAAAATGAAGTCCCCTTGTCACATCTGCTATTTTTAATAAAACGAAATGAAATGATATTTGAAATGAAATGAAATAATCACAAAACGCAACAAGTAGTCCCACGAAGCAAATATAAAGAGGAGTTAGCCTAAGCAACTGTGCACTGTGACACCAGCTAGGTCGTGACGTCATCACGATGGCTGTGGCCTTTGTCAGTATGTCAGCACTCGTCCTATGTACACTACGTTCGCACTCCCATCCCATTTCATTGTTTTCTTTGTCATTTGAAAGAAAAAGATGAAGTGTTGTGTATTATCTTAATAAAAGCTACTCGGATAAACGTTCTGATGCCATGGACTGCATCACATTTCACTTATAATTAACCTGTGTAGCAGTGGCGTAGGGTGAAGTTTCTTAAAAGGGAAGCCGGACCAAAAAATGCTTACCTTGCTCAAGTGTGATGCGTGATTTCCAGTAACAACTCGTTTCGAAAGGGAAGCCGATAGGAATCGAGTTGTATGGAGCCTTCGCCACTGCTGTGTAGTACTGTAATTATAGACACAATAGATAAACAATGGCGGCCGTACCGTTTTCGGTACACTTGGGCGGTTGCGGGTAATTATATACGTAATTTATTACACTTGTGACACTAGAGACATCTAGCGTAATATGGCTAAACCGTGTGTTAGTTACCTATAATATCCGAAGTATTAAGTTTTTTCTATTCGCCGCTAGATGGAAAATATAGAAGTAGGCGGGGTGTAACGTTTCCCCATAGAAGTAATAAGGGTGTTTTAGAGTCATGCGGATTTCGTCACGCACGCAGGTTTGACTCGCATGCGTGGTCCCTGAATTTCGCCTTTCCGTACACGTGTTTATTATGATGCGTGATCCACGCACGAAAAGATGAATTATGACCGGCACGCATGCGGGTCAAACCCGCGTGCGTGACGAAATCCGCATGACACTAAAAACACCCTAAGGGCCTTTTTCGTGTCATGCGGGTTCGTGCCCGCGTGCGTGCGTCACCCGAATCCGTGGCGCTCGCAGTTCACCTTTTCGTGCGTGTTTCACGCATCACAATAAATACATGTATGAAAAGGTGAAATTTTGGCGCCACGGGTGCGGGTGACACACGCATGCAGGCACGAGCCCGCGTCACAGGAAAAAGGCCTTAAAGTACTACGTACAAAGTGCTTGCGTTGCCCTCGCCTCGTGAAATATCACGCATAATATTATCGAAAAATAGCATTACATCATCTCCTCTTTGTATTTGCTCCGTGGGTAATCCTCCCAGTACTTTTCACATACATTTAAATCACATAAAATTAGGTTTCTAATCGCTTCAATAATCGAACCATTCGAGCAATTGGATAACAGTTACAAATAAACATTTCTCTTGTTACCCGATGGGCTATAAATTTTAATGGCCTGCTAACCGTCCGGGCCTCGGCCTGGAACGAGGCCTGGCATTGGTCCTTTCGTTATTTTGGACCGTGCCTGTCTTATTTATTGGTTTCTCAGGGTTCCATGTGGAGGTTTATTTATATGCGCATTTTTAAGATGGTTGGAATGTTTCATTGTTTTCTTTCTCGCAAAGTTCTGGTATTGTTTTTTGTAGGAATTTCGATGTTTTGTATGTAAAAATGTGTAATGGCTATCTCTTACTGTATATTGTGATGTGACGCAACTTAGGAGTAGCCTTTGATTAAGTATTGACTGCGATAAACTGATATTCGGCCTATTTACGACCATTAAAATTAAAATTGTGTTCCGTGTGGTGCCGGACGTAAAGAATAGCACTACTCCATCATTTTCCCATGGGTGTCGTAAAAGGCGACTAAGCGATTCACTAGAGGATGGGCAGCAGCGTTCTCTGAGTACTTTAACAACCACACTGCGATCGCCAACCCACCTGCCAAGCGTGGCGATTATGGCAAACTCCTCCCAAAATAGTGACGTCTTTCGGCTGAATGATGACAGTTAAATTATTAAAAAACATTTAAAAAAATATTGTTTACCTTTATTTTTATAATATCCTTACACAAATAACAAAAACAATGTAACGTAACATTTTTAATAAACAATAAACATGTTTTCCCGTGCTAATAGCCGAGGCCTGTAAATTTTAATGGCCTGTGAAAGTGTCGCGCCGGCCGGTCCCGCCAGTCCATGGCCTGGAACGGGATCAGAGTCACAACTCACATCATTATTTCGGGCCATTTCACTGAGTTATTTTATATTAAGAGACCCGTATATTAGTGTGATGTTTGTAAAATAGTATGGTATTTTTTCGAAAGGGTGCTGTATAACGCGTTTACTTCATTAAGGTACGCACGGCAGTCGCATTTGTGTTCCTTATGCTCAAGTGATGAGAAAATAACGTAAATACAAGGTTAATCAGAAAAGGAGTACTAATCCGAAAGGGTGTTAGAGTACAACAATAATAAGTAACGTTTGTTCTACCACTTTTCCAAAAAATCCATAGTATAAGAGAAATTACTGTTCAAAGATTTCATAAAAAATACGTTAAAATCTATCTATCTATATTCAGATAATTATGATCAGCTGTGTTTATATTTTAGGTCATATTTGGGGTCACTGATTAGAAGTTCTATTTTCTGAATTCGCAACTAAAGGATGAAGAATTTTTGAACAAACTAAAATAAATATAATTTTGCAAGGAAATAAAAATAACCAAGTTTGAAATTATAACACTTGATTTAAAACAGTCATTAGTGATAGATACTTTAAGTGGCTTGCGGATTAGTACCCCTTCGACTAAGGTCACTTAATTAAATCGCTACCATAGAAGTGCCTCATAATAATAATTGTCACAAGTGTAACTGCTGAGTGTAAGGCAATGGGTTTAATTCACAGCACCCTAGTGGGTTTATAACATTACCCGATTTTTAGTAGAATAAGAGCCGAGTCACACCGGAATGGCAACGGCCGGCAGTGGCCGGCAGCGACGCGGCGAGCACTTTCAGAGTGAAATAATTTTAAACTTTATCTAAATAACTAATTGTGATTTGTCGGAATATCCATTATAGATTTAAGCAAATCAGTCTACAGCATGTTTTTAAACTGTTTTACATACCAATTACTTTGGTACTAAGATGCTTTTATAAATGATTTATGATGATGATTATGATTAAATCGTAGGTACCTAATTATAAAGTCTGACTGTTGAATGCATGCTTAATTAATTAGAATATAGTCTGTTCTCAGTTAAGTGAAATGTAAATTTCTTTATGAGAATAAAAGTCTTTACCACAAATACTTAAAAGACCAGTATCGCTTGAAAAGGTAGCGACGCCTCCCGCGGTGACGCGAGCGGCCGCGCGCCACGCGCGTCTTGTCGGTGGTTCTGCCCGCGGCAGCCAGCGGCACCGCGGGCGACCGCGCGCTACTCACCCCCATGGACCCATATATCCCTTTTTCTTTTTTTCCTTTTGTTTTGTTTTTCTTCCGCAGTAAGTGCTATAATAACCAATTCCATCATGTTCACTCCAAACACACGAGTTTTCTTGCCGAATGTGGAAACTAAACTAGTCAAGAGGAGATTAGGCGCGTGGGTTCTGGATAGGCTTGCCAACCTTTATGTACGAATTTACCGGGGCTTTGGCAGTCAAAATGCGGAACGTGGCAAAAAAAGCGGACCCGACTGTCAAAGTATAGGGAGGCGAAAAATACAATTACAAATAATTTTTTCGTTCGTTCGACGCGAGACTCGCGGTCGCGATCTCCACTCTTCTAGCTAACGCATCATCCTACGTGAGCGATCTACAAGCGACGCGAAGCAGCGTGGCGCGACGCGAAAACAACAAACAGTCGATACCTATTGAAGTGGCCTACGTGACCAAACGTGGAGTGCGGTGCGGCGCGGCGCGGCGCGAAGCGGACGCTGTCAGTTGGCTTGATATTTTCACGCGAACTGGATGCGGTGCCGTACAGTGCTACTGAATGACGGCGGCGCGCGGCGAGCGATCCGCGAGCTCGTAGGACAAAGCCGCCGCTTCGCACTGCATCGCGTGTCACCGCATCGCATCGCTTCGCAATTCGCGTCGCTTTAAACCGCCTACGTAAGACGTCGCGTAAACAAAACGTGCGTTCACTAAATTCTGACTTCTGCCCGAAGGTTTAGCCGTAGGTACAATAAAACGGGACGCATCCTCTAAAGCTTTGGAAACGGAACGTCCCGGCTCTCGCGGGACGGTTGGCAAGCCTAGTTCTGGAGGTCGCGCGAGGCCGCCAGCGGCAACGCCCGGGGCCGCTGGCGTCGCCGTCGGCCGATGCCAGCCGCTGCCATTCCGGTGTGACTCAGCCCTAACAGTTAGGTCGCCCGGTAAAAATCCCCCGGTAGTAGGTACGCGTGCCTGCAGATACGAATAGCGCGTTTCATGGTACACGTACCCGACTACGCGTAGGTACACTGGAACGCGCAATCCGTACATGGCTTACGTAACAGTCTCTCATTGCTATTTCGCAACAGATTTCACTTTGACAACACAACAATATTATTATTCATTGCGTGGTGCATTGTTGTCGAGAAGATGGTTCGTTAAAACATACCGTACAATGGACTTTGTTGAACTGTCAAAATCGAAGCTATTGTTATTGCGAGTGCGTTACACAATTAGGGTGCCAGTTAAGTGTATTTTCTTTTATGTTTGGAATTTTCAGTATCAGCCCGGAGACTGGAATTGTGAGTCACTGAATTTACTGTTTACCGTCATTCGTGAAATGAGTAGCAACAATACGACCTCTGCCTGACCCTTCTGGAAATACAGGCATAAAGATGTATTATCCTTTTTTGTTGTTAAAGAAATGTTACCCCATACTTCGGCGCTTCGGCCCCATACTGGGAATATTTTATCGTGTTTACGCTTGCTAATAATAAAAACTTTTATTTCTACTTTTACTAATAGGTACCTACATACAAATAAAAAAAAGTAAGTTCAAAAACTAAAACCCGACTACTGAAAAAATAATGAAACAAGAAAATATTATCATCTGAAATTGTTTTGTGCAAACTATTCAATATTTATCGTCTATTATATAAACAACTTACACGCATTATATTTTAATGTATTTATTACATATTCATAGTGATGTTCAGAGGATAGCCGTGGTCCGTGGTCGTATGCCACCTGCCCTAACAAAACAATACATTCTAACAGTAGTAGGCGATCATAAGCTTTAGAGCAAAGTAGCATACGACCACGTCACGTAGTATTTATTATCTTTAAAAGCCTCCTTTAGCTTTTAACACTCTTCTCTATCTTTTGCCACCACAGTCCAATTCTTCACATTTACCGTACAAATATCAACCAAGCTAAAATCCACCTTATATTCTCCCAAATAAGCTATTGTCACGCTGACGTCACCACACAATAAACATGTTAGGGAAGTAATAAAGCGTAGAGAACCAGTGTAATGGCAATAATACCCAGACTCACTACTCACTGTGTGAAATACAAGACAAACACGAAGGTCAAGGTCACGCTGTTCTTGTCTGTCTGGGTTGAGATATTTGGAAGTATTTGCAAGCGAAGTATTAGATGACTAATAAATACTAGCAAAACTGTTATTTATCCAAGCGTGGTAATGGATGCTCGTTGCGTCTTTTAATGAGAAGACGCCTTTCCCTTGCAGTAGGTCAGTTATAAGCTATGCCTACACCAGTGCGCTTTCATGTTCATCTTGCGTCTTTGTTTGAAGCATGCGTGAAGCGCCATAGCGCATGCAATAGCACATGCCTTAATACTAGTTCGACAAAAGCGTTATGCCCCTAGCGCACGCTAAGGCTAAGAACTCACGAAGCGGTTTTCACCCGCGCCCGCCGCGGTCGCGGAACATTTCCAAACTCACGAGAGAGGTTGCGATTATCGCTCGCAAACTTGGCGGGCCGCTTCGTGAGTTCTTAGCCTAATCCGTCTATTGTATGTCGACTGACGTGACTACTGACCGAGGCGCACCGGTGTAGACGATAAGCTGCATGCGTTTTATGGCAATCAATATTGCATGCGCTTGACGCAAGAGGAATTGAAAGTTGAAAGCGCAAGATGAACATGAAAGCGCACGGGTGTAGACATAACAATAGGCTGTTATTTTTGTATCCTTTACCATAAGCTAGTGGAGTCTTAAAGTACAAATAACATAGTAAAACACATATTGATGCAAGCCAGCGTTTGAATCCGCAAACTGGTGCCCAAGAAGATGGTTCGTAATCTCCGAGTCGATAACATAATTAAATTCGTACAAAATGATTATTTAAAACCTTCTAAATAAGGAAGGCGTTGTGTTTTTTCTGTTTTTCGTTTGTCGCTCGTGGAAACTGAAAAATATACAAATTAAATCGGAAAAGTGCAAGTCGGAGTCGGACACTAAGGGATCCGTACCATCACCAGTGGCGTAGCTACCGTAGGGTTAGGCGGGGCAGTGCCCCGGGACCCCCAAGCTCAAGGGGTCCTTCGGCCTCTATGAACGAAATTCGAAAAATTTATCATCATATATAATATCCTAATTGAAAAAAGAATTTTCGACTTTTAACTTTATGGCCTCGCTGATCTGACCAACAAACCTCGAACGGCTCGAACTGAAATCACAAAAATTTCTTCCACCTCCAGAAATAACTTCTGTTGCGTTACACGTAATACTTAGTAGTAAGTAGCTTTGCTTTATTTTGCCCTGCATTGGGCGATAAGGAGCTGATGATGAAGTAGTTTTGCACCTTTAAAGTATTTAGTTAGGTTTAAATAGGGCCCTAATTTCAGTTTTGCCCCGGGGCCCTTGGTTACATATCTACGCCACTGACCATCACTAGTTTTCTTTCTTATTATATGCGCTACAACCATACCAAGTTTCACGCATGTATGTAGTACCGTTTTTAAGATAGAGCAAGAACAAGAAACATTGAAATCTTGCATTTTTTCGGGGTTTCTTGTATGACCGCCTTCGGATTTAGCCTTTTTATTATTTTTAATACATTTATGTGGGAATGGAATGCTAAAGAGGTCCTGAACTATGTCTGAAAGTTATGCGAGTGAATGTTGAACGAATCTGAGTGCATGGGATAGTATGAATTATTTGTGGAGAGGCGTACGTGACTACGATTTGTATTGAAAAAATGGTTGACTCTGTTAAAAATTTAATAAAAGATTGGAGATATATTGTGTTTTTTTTGTCACTGCCACATATTGTGTGAAAATTTTTACTGGCTGCCTATTACCGTTAAAGAGATACAACCCTGTGACAGACAGATGGACGGACGGACGGCGTAAGCTTAGTAATATGAACGATTTCTACCAACCGGGCCACGCAGGAGCGCAGCGCAGCGCGTCGCAGCGGATGCTCGAGCACGCGCCAGTAGCCGACCACGTCCGCCCGACGGCTACAATCTGCTGGAACCCGGGCGCATGCGCGCGCGTGCTCGTGTATCCGCTATCACAGTCAGTTTCTACCTGCGGTGTAGCCGATTGGAGCCGACCGGACGCGACGATAGCCGAGCGCCGCCGTCCACGTACTCGAGCAGCCGACCGGCTGCCGCGGCGTCCAAGCGGAGCCGACCGACTGCCGCGGCATGTGCGCGTATCTAACCGAGTTTGGTGGAAATCGTACATTAGGGTCCATTGGCATTTTTTGGGTACGGAACTCTAAAATGTATGGAACTACGAATGTTCCAAATTGCAGTATTATTCATGCTGTGTACAAACAGATCTGGGTATGGGTCAGGGTCACCGAGTTTGTTTAGTTCCCTGGATTATGTTATTTCAGCAATTTTAGTGTTTTTGTGTAAATCGTTTAAGTTTTATCGTTTTTTGGAGACTTATTGGCGCGGTTTTGCGTTATGACTTATTAACTTTACCATGGTAATTGTGGTCCTTGGATTATAGAAGAGAAGTGTTAGTATAAGCAGACTTTATTCTTATTCTTTATCTACCTACGTCTCGTGTAGTGCCGGACTTAAAGAATAGCACTACCCCATCTCTTCCCGTGGGTGTCGTAAAAGGCGACTAAGGAATTCACTAGAGGATGAGCAGCAGCGTTCTCTGAGTACTTTAACAACCATACTACGATCGCCAACCCGCCTGCCAAGCGTGGTGATTACGGCAAACCCCCCCTTTTGGGGGAGGCGTACGTCCAGCAGTGGACGTCTTTCGGCTGAATGATGATCTACCTACAGGGTTTCTTTTTCGTTTTGAAAGTGCAGCAAACACCTGCTTGCTTTTGCCCTTTACAATTATTATGTTTTTATACCGGATGTGTACCGAAAACTGAAACAGTGGCAATTTTGCTCGGAATTTTCCGTTTTTTTTTCCTCATTTTACATTTCTCTGGTATAAAATAACTAGAATTGTATAAGGACACGCAGCATGTTGCATTTTTTTATGTTTCGTATATTTCGATGATTACGTTAATATTTTCTACCGATTTGCAATTCAAAATAAAGAGCTGTAGGCTTACTCTCGACACTGGATCTCAAAATTGGAATTGGAAATTGGGATCGAGATCTTGTCATTTGGCACTCTTGAAAGCTACACTAGCTCACGATTGGAATCGTATTAGATGGATTTTTTTGGAACTAAATAAAATCGAGTTTACTCGAACGTATGCTTTTTTTCGGTACTCTTGACGCTGAATTCACTGTTTCGGTTTTTGATAACCTGTCCTTTTATCATCATCATCATTCAGCTGAAAGACGTCCCCTGCTGGACATAGGCCTCTCCCAAGCATCGCCACATCGACCGGTCCTGTGGTCCATCGTATCCAGCAGATTCCCGCGACATTCACCAGATCATCGGTCCACCTTGTGGGAGGCCTACCCACGCTGTGCCTTCCTGTTCGCGGTCACCACGCCAGAACCTTTCGTCCTCATTGGCCATTCGTTCTGTGAGCAATGTGCAAACAGAAGAACAAAATTCATCTGTTTTACTCGACTGCGTGACTGTAAATGCAGGGTTATGTTTTTGCCGTATGATGATATCTTAGCCTGCAAAATCATGTTGGAATTTGCGTCCAATGTGACCATATTATGAATTGTATTTTTAAAGCTTAACAAGCTTTTATTTAATTGCCCTAAAAAGAAGAAAATAAACTTTAAATTAAATCAAACCAATCAATTTAGTACATGTATTATACAATTTATTAAATATTAAAAAATGCTTCTAACGACCTAACCTGACCATTTTTTTTTGCCTTCTGGATATCCTCACGGATGTCCTCCGTCCCGGGGGTGGGCAGAGGGGTCTGTCAGACTCTTACTGACTAAAACCACCCCGGTATTGCCTCGCACACTTAGGTCCTAACCTAACCTACCTAACCCTGACCAAACATAACCTAACGACCTGACCTAATCTAATTCTGACATTTAGAGGACAGTTGGTGCCCGACAGACTGCTGTTTAATCTCTACGCGAGGATTATGCAATGAATTGCACTTAACGGGCCACCTGCGTGCTTGTAGAGATTTTTCAGAAATCGCCTTTCTCAGTATTATAAGACATTTTTACATTAGTTTCTAAATATTTTTGGAACGTCTATACCTCGTTGGATAGCTGATTAAATAGGAATGTTTGTCTTGCATTTTGTACACTTAGTGTCATAGTAAATTTTTGAGATAAACATCATTCTTTATCGTGTACCTCGACGATTTACTAATACACTTATTTAACTTGTAATGATTACTTTCAATTGGATGGTCATTAAGAACAGTTAAATACGCAGAAAGCTTCGTAAAAGTATCAGCTACAAGCTAATATTATAATCAAAACCGATCAATTTGATATTTTATAGATAAATAATGTTTAAGGAGGAATTCTGGGTATTATTAAAAATAATATAAAAATTGCAATATCTCGAAATCCATTGAATTTCGTAGAACATATGTGGGGTTAAATTTGTTGCATATTAGCCCCCCTATAACGTGGTGCAAGGAATACGTCGAATTACCAGTAGCCCTGTATAGTAGGGTTGGCAACCCTAGTCTGAATAGAGGTGAAGGGTTAAAAATTATTGGTAAAATTTTTTTTTTAAAAACAAGCTTTTATTTAATTGCCCTAAAAAGAAGAAAATAAACTTTAAATTAAATCAAACCAATCAATTTAGTACATGTATTATACAATTTATTAAATATTAAAAAATGCTTCTAACGAGATTTGCATATTCTAAAGGAAACATTTTCTTTCATTGAATTACTTATAATGAGTATGTCAAGCAAGACTAGTTGGTACACAGGTAAATCTCGCGACAAGCTTTTATATCATTTAATAAATTGTGTAATACATGTATTAACTTGGTTGGTTTGATTTAATTTAAAGTTTATTTTCTTCTTTTTAGGGCAATTAAATAAAAGCTTGTTTTTAAAAAAAAAATTTTACCAATAATTTTTAACCCTTCACCTCTATTCAGACTAGGGTTGCCAACCCTACTATACAGGGCTACTGGTAATTCGACGTATTCCTTGCACCACGTTATAGGGGGGCTAATATGCAACAAATTTAACCCCACATATGTTCTACGAAATTCAATGGATTTCGAGATATTGCAATTTTTATATTATTTTTAATAATACCCAGAATTCCTCCTTAAACATTATTTATCTATAAAATATCAAATTGATCGGTTTTGATTATAATATTAGCTTGTAGCTGATACTTTTACGAAGCTTTCTGCGTATTTAACTGTTCTTAATGACCATCCAATTGAAAGTAATCATTACAAGTTAAATAAGTGTATTAGTAAATCGTCGAGGTACACGATAAAGAATGATGTTTATCTCAAAAATTTACTATGACACTAAGTGTACAAAATGCAAGACAAACATTCCTATTTAATCAGCTATCCAACGAGGTATAGACGTTCCAAAAATATTTAGAAACTAATGTAAAAATGTCTTATAATACTGAGAAAGGCGATTTCTGAAAAATCTCTACAAGCACGCAGGTGGCCCGTTAAGTGCAATTCATTGCATAATCCTCGCGTAGAGATTAAACAGCAGTCTGTCGGGCACCAACTGTCCTCTAAATGTCAGGATTAGATTAGGTCAGGTCGTTAGGTTATGTTTGGTCAGGGTTAGGTAGGTTAGGTTAGGACCTAAGTGTGCGAGGCAATACCGGGGTGGTTTTAGTCAGTAAGAGTCTGACAGACCCCTCTGCCCACCCCCGGGACGGAGGACATCCGTGAGGATATCCAGAAGGCAAAAAAAAATGGTCAGGTTAGGTCGTTAGGTTTAGGTTAGATCACAACTTCGATGCCCTAATATCTGGAGGCGAGGGCCCTCGCGCTGAGATATCGCCAAAGCGAGGAGGCGCTTGAGCGGAGTGGTCTCCGCCAGATCCTAGTGGCTGTGGAGGGAACGACTTGCGCAACTCAGCACAGGGCACGCCGCAATAGTGGCGGTAAGACTCGTAATGGAGGAGTGGCAGGAGAGGCGGCATGGCAACCTTTGCTTCCAGATGACGCAGGTGCATTCAGCGCGGGGGCCCTTGCCTCTAGATCCCAGGGCATCGAAGTTGTGACCTAACCTAAACCTAACCGTGACCTAACCTAACGACCTAACCTGACCATTTTTTTTTTGCCTTCTCGATATCCTCACGGATGTCCTCCGTCCTGGGGGTGGGCAGAGGGGTCTGTCAGACTCTTACTGACTAAAACCACCCCGGTGTTCCCTCGCATACTTAGGTCCTAACCTAACCTACCTAACCCTGACCAAACATAACCTTACGACCTGACCTAATCTAATCCTGACATTTAGAGGACAGTTGGTGCCCGATAGACTGCTGTTTAATCTCTACGCGAGGATTATGCAATGAATTGCACTTAACGGGCCACCTGCGTGCTTGTAGAGATTTTTCAGAAATCGCCTTTGTCAGTATTATAAGACATTTTTACATTAGTTTCTTAATATTTTTGGAACGCCTATACCTCGTTGGATAGCTGATTAAATAAGGATGTTTGTCTTACATTTTGTACACTTAGTGTCATAGTAAATTTTTGAGATAAACATCATTCTTTATCGTGTACCTCGACGATTTACTAATACACTTATTTAACTTGTAATGATTACTTTCAATTGGATGGTCATTAAGAACAGTTAAATACGCAGAAAGCTTCGTAAAAGTATCAGCTACAAGCTAATATTATAATCAAAACCGATCAATTTGATATTTTATAGATAAATAATGTTTAAGGAGGAATTCTGGGTATTATTAAAAATAATATAAAAATTGCAATATCTCGAAATCCATTGAATTTCGTAGAACATATGTGGGGTTAAATTTGTTGCATATTAGCCCCCCTATAACGTGGTGCAAGGAATACGTCGAATTACCAGTAGCCCTGTATAATAAAGTATCCTACTATATCAGAGGCCCGACTACTATATTTCTGAAAAAAGTATATAGTAGGCGAAACTACTATATTATTTTAAAGGCATCAAACTCAAAGCTATAATATTCGTTTCAAAATGTGTAAGCGTAAAACGTAATTAACTATTTCTGAACTATTCTGGTATGTCAAGTTGACAGTTGCGTTCACTTTGAGTTTGACAGATTGGCAATTTCGATTTTCGCGCTCTCGAGTTTGTGTTTTGGTAAATACCTAATTTTGAAGTTAACTTAAAAAAAAACTTTTAAGAAATAAAGTTTGGAACTTACTATATTTTTTGTCATCCTTTCGATAACTACTATATTTTTGTGGGTAATAATTTTAGAACTACTATTTTTGACCGACAAAGAGTTGGCAACCCTAATTCAGACACACATCAAATATCAGTGTTGAATACTATCTTTTAGGCCCTGCGCAGACGACGGACTTTTTGTCCGGCGGACTGCCGCGGACAGGAATTGATGTGGTTGGTAGTCTCTGCCGGTCGCGAAATTTAACACGGACTCAACGCACACGTAGGTAGTTTTGTCTGTAGTTGTGGTTAGAACTCTAGTTTCTGAGATGGCAACAACTACCAACTACTTTCATTCTTGTCCGTGGTAGTCCGTCGGACAAAAAGTCCGTCGTCTGCGCAGGCCCTTAATATTTGGAAATACACATATTGGATATATTTGGAGATACATAACATCACGCATGTAGGTATTCCCCGAAGAGTTGGGCAGAGGTGTATAGTATAGTAAACCCTCATTTCGTTATGTTTAAGTAATAATTTTATCTCCACAACCAAGTACCATGGACGAGCCTATGAATACTATATTATTTATACCTACAATATCTACCGGTATTAGCAAGGTAGTCTATTCGAAGTCGAGAACCGTCAAATTCACAGTGCATTCAGAGTTAATTAGCTCCGAATTTGAACAATCAAGTCGGCTCTATTGTTACTTCGGAACTACTGTGCAATTTGATACTATTGTTCAAGCTGGTTTAATTGGTGGCTGCCATAATACGCGTCAGGGTTTATGAAGTCGGTTGCTAACTGCGTCTTTTAGGCATGCTTTATATTTACGTAAATATACTTGGGAGCAAATAAATCGAGAGGCTTAGGGTATCCATGAGGATTTTACAACGATAAAAAAAAGGCTTAACAAGTAAACTTAAGTCATCAAAAGCGTTGAGACGAAATATGGAAAAACTACTCATACTTACCACCTTAATTTAAATCCGGCTACGTTTATGATATTATCAAAAACTTTGCACCTACAAATTGCTTTCCAGCACTTACAAACAGTCAGTAATTCAATTTAATGAAGTTGCCTGAATAACAAAGTTGGCACGAGGTTGGCACTATCCACGATTTCTGTGGAAATGCACTTTACATTACGATTCAATTCCATAGGTACCGCTGTTGTTCAGTTTCAGCGAAATTACTGTTGGAATATGTTGCTCTTGTGAATGATAACTAAGTACTTACTAGTTTGTTTTTGCTTCTCTTTGGAGGTCTGCTCTGTCTATATTTGCTATGATCTGTTTTGATTCGAAGATTTCAGTCTACCTATATCTTACTCCTTACAGTCGGTCAACGTAGAACATTGTCGCAGAGCAATCGTGCGTGGGGTTGCGGGGTGAAGGGGCGGAGGTTATGTCCCGAGTAGCCATACTGCATACTTGGCACACAACCTCCGCCCCTACATAATTTTGACATTTCATAGGACCTGTCAAATGTATCGGCGTTGACCCACTGTATGTAGTAAGTAGGTACACTGTGGTATAATAATATACTATACTAGCGTCTGTAAACAAATGACATTCGACGATCGCCAGAGAATAGATACGCCAATTAAATGTATGGAAATGACATAACAGATTGCTCAACAGGTCGAAAGCTAAGCGAAAACAGGTCAATTCAGTACATCTCATGGTCGTTTCTATTCTCTAGCAATCATCGATTGCCATTTGTCTACAGACGCAGGTATTCTCTATCTACGATAGCCCAAAACAACGGCACGAATGTCACGATCAGAGTTGACACTGATTTACATTTTCAATACAATAAAGGTACATGTTCGTAGCCGACCGCATACAGCAGCAGCAGACGACGTGTTGTTACGACACGTCGTAGCGACACGTCGTAGCGTCATGTCGCTGCAGTCGTGATTTCGAACCCAACTGCAGATGGCTGCAGCAGACGACATGTCGTATTCCAGTTAGTTCTGAATGTTCCGTGAGATAAGATGTGTAACCTGTTTGGGATTAGCTATCGCGATTTACTTTCGTATCTTTTGTTTTTGTTAGATGCATCGTACAGTGCAGGATATTGGGCCGCCTGGTTTATCAGTTTTTCTTCCTCGAAACTGGAAAAACTAATTTTTTGATAAAGATTCAACGTGTCGTCGCTGTAGCGTCGGTGGCACTACTGATCTGCGGTCGTACGACGTGAAGTCGAGCGACGTGTCGCTAGCTGCGGAAGGTATTTCATAGAAATACATAGAAACCAGTAGTGTTGTAGCGACACGTCGTATGCTGCTGCTGTATACAGTCGGCCACCAACTCGTACCTTAAAGGAGATTTTTAATTCATAATGAATATAATTACAAGAATTACATAGTAAGGTCATGCGCTTTTTGTTGAGCGCTTTTTAGCCCAGTGATATGAAGTGTATCAATGTCGTAACCCGTCTCCTTACAAGGTGAATTATGTTGGCATACGGCCGATATTAATAATCGCTTTCAATCCAAAATCTATGGATTAAGGGCGTTTTTCGAGTCGTGCATGAGAAATTAGCACGATTCTAAGTGTCTAAACACACTATGCCGAAGTTACGCGACCGAAGTTTGGCATAATTACGCCTGCAATGCTATTTGAATTACTGATGACACATTATGCCGAAATTACGTTGCGTTATAGCGTACAGCCGAACTTCGGTCGGGCGTAAGTTCAGCGACAATTCGGCGGCAACGTCTTCTGTAGAGCACACATTATACGCGACCGAAGTTCGGTTATATTGCTGACGAAGATCCGGGGCGGGGAGCAGCGGGAGGCAGGCATGCCCGCGCCCCGCGTGTCCGCCCACATGTTTGCGCAACTGAATTTCTGCCCCGTAAGTTCGGCACTTACGGTGTGTTATATCAGCCGAATACATCGGAACGTAAAAAATTCGGCATAGTGTGTTTGGACACTATAAACGCGATAATATTGAGTTTCTGTCAAAAACCTATACCAAAGGTGAAATGATGTTTTCATATTCGGAGATTTCGGATTGATATCGGTTAAAAATATCGGCCGTTAATATAATGTTACATTGATGCTACCTGTGGATGCTACCTATTCTATGCTTTTAAATCTGCAAGAAACTTTTGACTTTTTGCATTCGCGTTTTTCACACTGCCGAACGAATGCCAATAGGCATGTTGACAGCATGAATAAATTGAACATCTAATTAGTCCGCCAGTTAGAGTTTTGAAAAATAAAGGATACGTATTTTTTTTTTGTTATTGCTATTAATATTTGGAAAGATAAAACGCATCAAAACTCGAGAGGGGGGGGGGGGGGGGCTTTTGACGTCAGAAGCAAGTAAAAATTGTACTACTGGCTTGTGACGTTTTGCCAATTTTAAAAGTGTCTTATCTTTGTCAATTTTGGTTTACGTAACAAAAGAAAAAATACGGGTCAAATATTTTTTGATAATCTAACTGTCGGACTAATTAGATTTTTTCAGTCAAATACCCTATTGAAAGGCATAGGTATTTGAAAACTAGTTTTTCGTACTCACATAATAATGCCCGTTTAACCCTTAATAGCCGGCATACGGTTTTGAGAAAAGTAAATAACAAATAATTTGGGATTTTTTATGAACAATAAAAAAAAGAAAAAAATGTTTTGTATTTATGTATCACTTTGATTTTCTATTCAAGAAAATAGTAAAAAAAAATGTATAAGAAATAGGATTTCGCCAAGTCTTCCATAAAAGTTGGTGGGAAATACATTCCCTTTGCTTTCCGCTTACATACGTAACTAACATTCCAATCAATGCAATACGCATGTCAAGAGATAATGCAGTCTTCATTCTAGAAACAATAATTAAGATGTTCCAAGAATCGCCCTCATTTGAAACAGGAACATCTGCAACCACCTTTATCTTCAATGACAGATAGATACAAACCAGATGGATGGCGATGTTTCCTAAAATCACTTTAACGTGGATTCCACAGTATTAATGTATTTAGAATTCAGAAATTATTACGTAAACTACACGTCGTTGCGAAATTATAAGGAAACATTGAGCTAGAATAGTATCTACCAGGTAAAATACAGATATTTGGGAACCATGAGACCAATTGGCATGAACATGGCATAGGAGATGATTTCGATATATTTTTTAAACGGGGTGCATGAAAAGAGCCTCCACGAGTGACGATATTTCAGTACGTCCGGTGCACCCTGGGAAGTCAGCCCCGCTACCAACCTTACTGACTGGCTAATCTTTTCACCACAGCATGAGCTATTCTTGTATAGCTCGTGCTGACACCATAGAAGAAGAATTTTTTAAACTACACACAATTTTACATTATATTTTATGTTTAGTATTGATCTGTTCCATAATACCAAAACTAATAACAATTATACGTGAAAAATAGAAGTGGCTCGATTTATTTGTTCCCAAGTATATTTGTTTATGAATTGTAGTAACTAAACTCTGTCTAACTTCCAAGATCACGTGTCGGCTTTATGTATAACTGTCACTCTCAAGCAAATTTAATTCGATTTCTCGTTTCCAAAACAAGTCGTTCCGTAATATTAACGGCCAGTCGCCGTTCAGTCGTGTAAGCACTACAGTCTAAATATAATCGATTCGAACAAATCGATTCATGCAACGGACACGGTTTAATCGATGTTTACACGCCGAACTCTTGTTTATTTCCCTTGGAGAGCGTTGTGTGTGATTTCGATTGTCGAGTGTTGAGTTTAGAATGCAGTTTGATTCGCGAAGTGTATTTTATTTTTGCACTAGCTTTTGACCGCGGCTTCGCTAGCTTTAATTAAGCTCATAACAACTCTTAAAACACTATTAAAATTTCTATGATAATATAATTCAATCGTGATTCGAAAGACACGTAGCGCCATCTATGAACGATATAGTTGTTTTCCTCAGGAACAGTACTTTTTCTCGGAATGAAAGGAACCGAATGTCCGTTTCTGTACACCTGACAATGTAAATGCAAAAGGTAAATGGGCATTTTGTTCGGACCTGTGACCCACCAGCGACCACTAACTAGTCGGAGTATGTTAAAGACCATGAACCCAATGAGATGAGTCGCATTCCTTAAAAGTATGGGAAAGTTTTTTTTAGCAAAACAAGAATTAATATAAAAAAGGATTTTAGTGTATCTGTTACGGCTAATAGCCGAAGTGCGGCTACACCTAGTTTTAGCCGGGTACAACTAGGTGCAGCCGGCCACATGCGGTTAAACTTAAATCTATCCTACTTATCTTCGGTTAGAACTAGGTTTAGCCTTCATCATAGCGGCTAGAACTAGGTGCAGCCGCACACCGATGGTTAAGGGTAACCCCGACATGGATAGGTTAGGTTCGAAGGGGATGACGGGGGCTAGAGTGAGCGAGCGAAGCGAGCGAACGAAGCCCCCGTCATCCCCTTCGTGTTAGGTTACTTTAAACCCTGCAGACAGAAATAGGAGCCCCGCACAGCGGGGCTCCGTCGACTTAAGCTCCACCTAGTTCTAACCAACTGCTACTGGTTGCACCTAGTTGTACCCGGCTAAACCTAGGTGTAACCGCCATTCGGCTTTTAACCGTAACATATCCATATCCTTCTAAATATATAAAATGCTTACAAAAATGCACAAAGATCTTCCTAAAAAGGTACAAGAATGTTTAGGAGCTTTTTTATCTTGTTCCTCGCAGTTTTTTAAACCACATAACTTTTTCCCCCATACATTTGGATTAAAATAAATACATTCCGTCAAATGTTAACCCTAAACCTTCAAAACAAACCATATTTCATTAATGGACGCGTACTTTTGAGGTACCGGGTCAAAAATGCCCAATGACCTTTGAGGATGATCGGTTCAATGGTTGAGGCGTGAAAAGGTAACAAACTTACTTTCGCAATTATAGTACTTAATATTAGTTTGGATTAATTCTTTGTATGATAACGTTTTGGAGAAAAACCGCAGGACTCACTTATATTACTAACAAGTACGCTTATCGGCTCAATTTGTTTGTAAATGATAGTGTAATTTTCTCTATAAATGATTTTGATTCAACCGATCATGCTGAAATTTTTCATATACGTTGTCAGTTGAAGAGAAACGGACATAGGGTACCTTTCATCCCGAAAAAAAGTACTGTTCCCGAGGAAAACAACAATAACGATAATATAATTGATGGCGCCACGTGTCTTTCGAATCATGATTGAATTACCTATATTATTAAAGAAACTTTAGTATATTTTTATATTTTTTGTCTATTTTGATTTAATGGTGTTTGGGTTACCAGGCTTTTTAGGCTATTATATGTTTAGGTATAAAGATTTGTGTTATGTAATTAAGTATGTTAATTTTCTCTTTTTTTGTATAT
The DNA here is from genome assembly GCA_905220435.1 of Amphipyra tragopoginis. Taxonomy (NCBI): domain Eukaryota; kingdom Metazoa; phylum Arthropoda; class Insecta; order Lepidoptera; family Noctuidae; genus Amphipyra; species Amphipyra tragopoginis. The sequence goes on from HG992011.1 coordinate 14,650,197, forward strand.
TTTTTTTTGTTTTTTATTTTTGTTGCAAATTGTTAACAAAATCAAAATCGCAACCTACATTGTGTGCTTGTTTGTTGTTATTGTTATTTTTAAACTGTACAATTTATATTTTTATCTTATTTTATTTACTTAATTAAGCATACACACGTTGCATAAAGCTGACTTACATCCGTCACCTCACACTTCAGGTCCAGTTGAAAACCAGCGTCAGGCACTAGTTGTCTGGCATTTTTGCTGAACTGGGCCTTTTTGGCGCAGCCGTGAGGCACACTCCTGCTAATTTCTTTTGTTTGTTTTTTTTTCTGCTTTATTTTATATTGTGTGCCTTTTTAGTCTGTGCTAAATAAATGTATTTTCTTTCTTTTCTTTCTTTCTTTCTTTCTAGTAGTGTGTTAAGGGTTTTTTTTATTATAAATATTAAAAAAAAAAAACATGGATAAATCTATTTTACGGTTCGTGATATAAATGATATTTATTTCTGTAAATAAATCTGTTACAAACACTTTTACAAGTCAAAGTAATGTTTTTTTTAAGACTTGATGGCGCCAGCATTTCTTATCTAACTAGCTCTGAGAAGAAAAGCCGAAACAAACTCAGAGATTAAGGTCTCTTTTAAAGTTCAGACGTTGTGGTATAAAACTATGCGAGTGTAACAATGTAGGGCAACGTCTGGAATAGCCTTTTGAGGAAAGACCCATAGCAGGATTGAGTCGATCTGTCCCAACTGACGGCACGCATGCATCAGACATCGTGTAGCTCAACCTTATGTTAGGGAGCTCAACAAACCGACGCACGACGCACGGTGGATCGAAAATCGGCTGTAGAAGACATAGGATCTCGATTTCTTAAATGTTATTTTTTTGCTGGAAATGACTTCTGCTGATCATTACTGTTCCATAAAATGTCATATGAAGTAATTGTGTGCACAAATGGAAGAGTTATAATTTTTATAAGAAAAAAATGTATGGAGCTGACATGAAAAATGAGGATATCGCTGGAATCGCAAGGTTGGCCGTTATATCCTTGCACACTGTTATAGTAATATTTATTTGTGAATTTTTGACATACTTAATATCGCGGCATCACTTGCGATTTTTTTTTTAAATCTTCAAAATTAAAAAAAGAAGGTCTTCAAGAGTTATTGCATTCACGAAAAAAACTCATTCAAGATCGATTCAAAGATGATCTCAACCTTTTGATTGACATCGTTAAGCAAGGATCAGGCACAACTAACGACGGGAACACAGCAAGGCGGTTTTTTGAATTTCCTGATAAAACTGCAGCGATCACTGGATTAGATGAAGACCTAATACGCAGATTTGCTGTGATTCTGCAAGCTATCACATCTGGAGAGATTGTAGACGTGCCGAAATTTAAAGAATACGCTAGAACAACCGCTGAAAAATACGTGGAACTGTACGATTGGTACTACATGTCATCAACCGTCCACAAATTGTTGATTCACGGAGGGGACATAATTGCAGAAAATGCTATTGTACCAATTGGAAGTCTTTCGGAAGAAACTTCAGAGGCCCGAAACAAAGACTTTAGGAGGTTCAGAGAACACCATTCGAGGAAAAAGAGTAGACAAGCATCAAACGAGGATATCCTCAATATGCTTATCGTCTCTTCTGATCCTCTAATTTCTTCCACAAGATCAAAATTAAATGCCCACAAGAGGCAGACATACTTTAAGGAAACAGTAGAACTACTGAAACTTCAAGATCAGGAAGCTCCGACAGAGTTCTTAGAAGTTATATCTATTGTAGAGCCTGATTCTGAAGTGGATTCTGATGGTGACGAAGTATAAAATAAGTTAACTTTTATTGTTTATGTTAGGTTAGGTTAAGTTAATATTATTTTTTAATAATTTGCTTTTATTTTTAATCATACAATAGTTTACCATTTATTGTTATTGACTAATGATCACGTTTATCTAATTACCCTCATTATGGTACGTATCCTTTTAACAGGTATATAGGTATTAAGTTTTATTAATCATTAGCTAATGTGGACTTGAGGCATTAGACAAGATTACATATTATGTAATTCATAATTACCATGTCATTTCAAATAAGTAGGTAATACGACTTTGTGATTTCATAGAATGTTTTGGTCTAATGTAAACGACACAACAACATAATCGTTCAGGGGTGATTCTATTATTACAGTTTTAGCTAATATCGGTATGTCAGGATTGCGAGCAAGGTAAACACAGTAAATAAAACCAACATAGACTCTCCACCACTGAGAGTACTTGTATTTGGGTTAGTATTAGTAACATAAACTAGATCACAATAGGTATATTACTTTACACAATTATTACAAGATCATAAAATAAGGACAAGCTAGTCAGATATAAAAGGTCAGACTTCGTCAGCTGATCAACACGGAATGCTCTCGCTGCGTCGAATGACCACCGCCTTTATAACCTCGGATGCGCCGATCCATATCGACGACTACCCTCTCTTGTCAACATTGCCCAGTGCTACCCGCTACCGATAACACTAAGCATAAAAAATATTGTAAATTACACTTGGTATAGCCATATTTAAGCATTAAAATGTATCATATACTTTTTTTTTTTTAATTTTGAAGATTTAAAAAAAAAATCGCAAGTGATGCCGCGATATTAAGTATGTCAAAAATTCACAAATAAACAGTACTATAACAGTGTGCAAGGATATAACGGCCAACCTTGCGATTCCAGAGATATTCTCATTTTTCATGTCAGCTCCATACATTTTTTTCTTATAAAAATAAGTAAGTAACTCTTCCATTTGTGCACACAATTACTTCATATGACATTTTATAGAACAGTAATGATCAGCAGAAGTCATTTCCAGCAAAAAAAAAATAACATTTAAGAAATCAAGATCCTATGTCTTCTACAGCCGATTTTCGATCCACTGTGCGACGCCACCAATCAGCCGGACACTTGCGAAGGTCAGAAAAAAAAAATCAAAACCGCCAATTTTTTTTTTCGAATTCTCATTAAAATCTAGGTATAAGTCTCCTTAAGCCGCTTGTACACGCTAAGAAATTTCACCGTGTCTGCTGCAGATCGGACCAATTTATCATGTACACGACAAGAATTTTGTCGGATCTAGGCACGAAAACTTCTCGTGTCTAACTGCAGACTAGACGAATAGGAACGTGTAGACGTTAAGATTGTTTTCGGGCAGTCGTGCGTCTACGTCCACGCAAACAAACTTACAAAAACTACCAGAACCACGTTACCCTGCCCCGCTCTCCACCGCACCGCAGCAACGTTCACGCGTCGTGTCTAGCGCAGGCAAGATTTTTTTCTTGATCAGCGCCGAAGTAGTGTACACAGTTCGTGTGTAGAAATGACACGAATTCTCGCATAGGCCCGGCGAATTTTCTTAGCGTGTACACACGGCTACACATCAAGCTATATTTTTCCAGTTTACACTGACCTCTCATTGTAAGAAAATCCTATACAATGCGAGATCAGCTTATACTGGAAATGTATAGCTTGATCTGTGGCCTTGCGTACAAGCGGCCTTAGAGCGATTACGCACTGCATCCGATACGAATCCGAAAAAATACATTCCGAAGTAGTCACAGAACTATTTGTATAGTAGTTTACGCACTAGATCCGACTTCCGTCATCCGATTTCTCTCCGTCATCCGTGAGTTTCTAATTCGGAAGAAAAATTGACGGACCGAAGTAGCCGTAGTACTTTTTTTAAGAACGCTTTCGCATTACCTCGGATTCAAATCAGACACCAATTGGATATGCCAAAGATGGCCCTTGAATTATTTGAATTTGGATCACAGATCGGATAAGTGCGCAAAGCAATATCCGAATTCGGTCCGAGTTTTTTACATTCTTATTTTCACTTATCCGGATCAGATGCAGTGCGTAATCGCTGTCACGGCTACAATTTACGAAATGACCGCTATGTCAGGACACTCAGGACTCATGTTTCGTTGAACAGAGTACTTATAATTATTGTAGTACCGCGCATAGTGACTGCAGGTAAGTGTAGCGAGTATAGACTCACAAACCATGTGCCTTGTTTACGGTTATAAAATTACCATAATGTTGAACACAGAATTAATTCCAGTCAAACGGCGGTCAGCTTTATTGTTCAAATAGCCGGATATGACAATAAACGTTGCGCCATATTGTTATGACTGGTGTCACAAAATATAGGAACACAGAAGTTTTAGTCCAACGATGCATACATACCACACAATATAGTCGCAGTTAGGTTGGGTTTTTCTCAGTGAGGGCCTTTTTCCTGTCAGGCGGGTTCGTGCCCGTGTGCGTACCTCACCCGCATGCGTGGCGCTCGCAATTCACCTTTCCGTGCGTGTTTTACGCATCATAATAAACACGTGTATGAAAAGGTGCAATCCAGGCGCCACGCATGCGAGTGAGGAGCGCACGCGGGCACGGACCCACGTGAAAGGATAAAGGCACTATAGTTGTAAAAATATATTGCTAAATAAGTGAGAAATTTGCTTAATTAACTTTTTATCACTACATAGTATAAAACAAAGTCGCTTCCCGCTGTCTGTCCCTATGTATGCTTAGATCTTTAAAACTACGCAACGGATTTTGACGCGGTTTTGTTTTAATATAGAGTGATTCAAGAGGAAGGTTTTAAGCTATAAAACGTACCCGTGCGAAGCCGGGGCGGGTCGCTAGTATTTTAATAAATCGCACTTCTTTGTTGACAATGAAGTCAAAAATATTAATAAAGAAACTTTCTTATTAGTTACTAGAAAATAACTTGGAGATAAATAAGTTGAAGTACGTTTGTTATACGATTAAAAAGAAGAAAACTTTCCCTTATTAACGTGATCTTAGTTCATTTTACGGTTTTTCCATTAAATCGGTGATTAAATCCTAGTATGGGGTAATGTTTTTTTTATTAAAAAATCAAATAAAAAGGAATGTTGACCTTTTGTACTTACCTATTTATTTTGTGCTTTTACTGAATGTACTGATCTCCACTTATATGTATATTCTGGAACATTGCAACCCTTAATTAATAATTATGTACTGTTTATTATATGTGAGTAGTGTGTAGTAATAAATACCTATGTGTTGATTAGTTAATTATGAGGGTGGCTGTGATCTCTAGATAAGACTAGATTATAATAACTCGTGTGCGTGTCATAAGACACGATTAAAGGATTATCTTTGATATTGGCAGCTTTAACGTAGGCATACATTTGATTTTCAGATCAATCATAGGTAATCTGCCTTCTATACAATAAAAATATGATGATTTTTTATTTTTGTAAGACACATTCATATATTTTATGATTAGTGTTATCGGTAGCGGTTAGCGCGGAGCAATATTGACAAAAAAGGGTGGTCGTCGATATGGATCAAGCTACCCGATGTTATAAGGCGGTGGGTCATTCGACGAAGCAGGAGCATTCTTTGTTCATCAGCTGAAGAAGTCTGAACTTTTATATCTCACTAGCTTATCCTTATTTTATGATCTTGTAATAATTGTGTAAAGTATTATATTGTGTTCTAGTTCATGTTACAAATACTAACCCAAATACAAGTACTCTGAGTGATGGAGAGTCTATGTTGGTTTTATTTACTACATTTACCTTGCTCGCAATCCTCACATACCGATATTAGCTATAACTGTAATGATAGAATCATCCCTGAACGATTATGTTGTTGTGTCTTTTACATTAATAGTTACCCTTAGATTAGGAGCCCTTAACTACACGACTCGCGACCTCGCCGCGTGCTCCGCTCATGATTAAGGGCTCCATTTGGATGCGAAACTAGTCGGGCAATCCAGAAAAATGCACGTGAGTAAACCGTAACTAATCATATTTATGATTAATTACGGTTTACTCATATATGGTACGTCTACACCAGTGCGCTTTCATGTTCATCTTGCGCTTTCAACTTTCAATTCCTCTTGCGTCAAGCGCACGCAATATTGATTGCCATACGATGCATGCAGCTTATCGTTTACATCGGTGCGCCTCGGTCAGTCGTCAGTCGACATACAATAGACGGATTAACGTGCGCTACGTGGCTTGCGGTTTTGTCGAACTAGTATTAAGGCATGCTATGGCTGTAGCGCTTGACGCATGCTTCAGACAAAGACGCAATATGAACGTGAAAGCGCACTGGTGTAGACATAGCCATATGCATTCTTCTCAGAATGACAGTTGTCGTGTACTGTGTTCATTCTGAAACATTGAGATATACTTAGTTATTTTTTTTATCTGTCTCGTTGCTCCTGCTGCCGCAACCGCGGCTGCTGAGCGTCAGCTCCTGTGCTCAATCCAGCAGTCGAGCAGTGTTATTGGGTTTTTCTGTGTGGAATTTCACAGTAGCAGCCCGGAGTCCGAATTTGTGCCTGGTTAATGGCTATAGGCTCGCCTCCTATTATATACAACGAAATGAGGGTGTACTATCCGTGCTAGACGCAAAAGCGGCATCTCAGGGAAAGCTAATTTCGAGAAAATTGAAGGTTTATAAATATAGTTTCCTTAACCTCTAAGTGATTTGAAAACTTTTTTGTGTTGTGTGAGAATGTTTTAAATAAGACACCGCTATTTGGTTAAGTTCATTGGATGCGTATTTGTTTAAGCTGTCCGATGCCATAAGAATTACCTTGACGTTTTTTTATGAGATAGGTACCACTTTTGAGCTTAGTACATCTCTGCCCAACCCTTTAGGGAATACAGGCGTGAATGTTATGTAAGCTCTTGTTATTATAGATCCTCTCCAATAACTCCAGCCTCAATAGCTTTCCATCCTAAAAAATAGCTCGTCCAATCACCATTAGTTTATAGTAATAATAAATTGTACCAATAAAACTACTTCTTTCCTGTAAACAGTTTTATTATCTCCCTGTCTGCTAGACTAGAAATTACTGCGACCAAATTGTAGGACGTCCTTTGTAGTGATGTGCTGTTTTAGAGACCGAGACTTTGAGTATTAAACTCAGTCTTTTTTTGTGACGGGGAGTCATGGCTAAATAGTGACTTTACAGGTGGATGGATCTACGAGGTTCACCCCGGTCCTGGTTATCATAAATACCTATGATAATGTTTAGGGGCTGTCACTACGTAGAGGAAGAAAGAGGAAGGGGGTACATGGTTTTCTGACTAAGTGTTAATTTAAAAGGATAAATCTTCATGTTAAGGCGCTGATAAACCTGAGCATTGTAGGCACCTGGTTTTCAGTTTTAGCAAATCCCACATCAAATGCTGCATTAAATTTATATAAGATCTTTGTGCAGCGGTAATTATTTTTCTTTAATATTTAGTCATAGTTATAAGAGAGGAACTACGGGACTGACTTGTTCAAATGTGGAACGGAAGTCCCTTTAAAAAAATATAAAGATTAAAAAAAAAAAAAAAAAAACCTGAGCATTCGCTTGTAATGAGTATTCGAGGGGGGGGGGGGGGCTGATTAAGGTTTTTCTTGTTTTACGGGGTATGAACGCCGCCAAAGTATCTTAAATCCAACTTTTAAAACGCCAATTAAACTTGTGACGACCGAATGTTTGGCGGAGAACCACAACTCAAATATACCAGACGGGTGACCTTACTACGCTGAAATTGTTTGCCCAGGATACTGGCCCTGGCCATAAGCAAAACGGAAGCCATCTTCGTTTAAAAATACGTTTCTAACTTTACCTTATTCTATACAAGAAGCGGTTCTTCCAGAAAAGTTTTTTTTTTTAAATATATCTTTTCCCCACTCTAGGATTTCTCCTGTATCGTGGGTGCATTTACAGACACAAATCTCACATACACAAACGCCAGACCCGAAACAACTATCGGTAGGCCCTCAGAATACATAAAGTACAATTTTTGTTCCGTGTGGGAATCGAAATCACGACCCGTATAACGCAGAAGCCAATCGCTCAACCACTGCACCAAACTTGTCGAAAAATTAATATTTATGAATATTTATATTTCTGAAAATTTGAATTTGAATTTAGAAAATAATCTACTATTTTGCCAAAAGGTGCACCTTTGCCAGTCTAAATATTTGAAGAATCAAACCTAACCCTTATTACAAAAGATGGTTTAAACCAAGACTAAGGTAAACCCAGGTTTAAAATATACCCATCACTTTCTTATGTCATATAACAAAAAGAGATGGGGCTATTATAAAACCTTAGTTTTTCTCAGACCATCATTTGTAATAAGGGGGAATAGGTACTGGGGGAATCGCAACAGCATCTGTGCTGTGATCTGATAACATCATAATTACGGTCACAAGCTCGCTGTCAACTGCAACAATAATGTCTATTTTCTCGTTTCCCCTATCTGTAGAGATCTGACAGTGGACATTTCCGATTGATTTGAGTTATTGAGTTCACTCACTGAGCGAAAAGGGGTAAGATATACAGCTGTATTTTATGTTTGTAGGTAGGTATTGAACAATAAAACCGGCCGAGTGCGAATCGAACTCGCGAAGGGTTCCGTACCATTGTCTTTAAAAACCCAAAAAAATCATGCCTGGGGGGTTACCATGATCTGTTAGAGCAGGAATGTTTTAATATTATTCCGAGAGTGGGAAAGTGACAGCGCTAGACAGCTCTCTAGCGCCATCTCTTACCCACTCTCGTAATAATATTAAAACATTCCTGCTCTAAGAGATCGTGGTAACCCCCTTGGTGTATGGGAGCTCCACATAAATATTTATTTTATTTTAATTTAATTACATATTTTTAAAGTGAATATATAATTAAATATTCTGTGAATATTTCAAGCGTCTAACTGTTGCCGTTAACAATATCGAGCAAAAACGAGCAACAAAATCACGTTTGTTGTATGGGAGCCCCCTTAAATATTTATTTTATTCTGTTTTTAGTATTTGTTTTCTGGTTTTGGATTCTGGATTCGATCACTAGGTCGGGCAAAGTATTATTCAGTAGCAGCCCGGAGTCTGGATTTGTGCCCGGTTGATGGCAATAGACTCGCCCCCTATTTTATGAAATTTAATCATTACGGCGAAATAGGGGTGTACTATACACATCTGCCTATCTTTTTGGGGAATACAGGCGTGATTTTATCTGTTACGTTAAATATAAAAGCAAATTATTAATCCAGTTGGAAGTAATTTTATTTATTTAAAAAACGGTTTTAATGCCTTAGAGCGTTTGTCCACCGCCGCCGTCAACAAGAAACGAGATTATTTCGGACCGAGTTTGGAACGACGTGACGGCGATCGTGTGTCCACCGCAACCGATCTCGGTGGTTCTCAACATAAGACAAAAATCCGTGCACCGGCGCCATCAATCTCGGATGTAGTGGACAACAGCAGACGCGTTTTGTATTGCCGGCATTTCGGTGCGTCACGATCTCGGCGGAGTTCTAGCGGTAGCGCCCAACTACTCACAATCTCGGTGGCCGAGATGACGGCGCTCGGATGACGGACGTGCGGTGGACACGCAGTCATAGTAATGTATGTATCGCTACTTCGGCAACGTCATCTCGTTCTCGGTGACGGCGGCGGTGGACAGACGGCCTTAGGCATTTTCTACCAGTCGACCTTAGGGTGATGCAGAGAAAACATGGTAGGTGCATTGAAAAGAGCTATGTGATACGCTATTAAAAATATTCAGAAAGTATTAATAATTTAATAGTTATTATCACTGTCCCGCATGACAGGAATCTCGTGAAAGCCGAAAATGATAAAAAAAAACAAATATCGTGATTTGGCACACGAGGTTGTCGACTTGTGGGATGTTGACTCAGCAGTCATTGTGCCGACAGTCGTTACAGCCGATGGCTTAATAGCCAAGAGCCTCGAACAACGTCTGATGAGGCTCTCGTTAGGCAGCTGGATCAAGTGTTTGATTCAGAAAGCGGTACTTCTGGACACGGCACGTATCGTTAGGAAGTTCCTCTCTGATCGCCGGTAGCTTGGACCTTGTTCCCGATGCTGGTGGGCTACTATTTTTTTATATTTTTAAATGTTTTTTTTTATCATGTATAATCAAATATTTAAAAATGTAAAATATGTGTATATAAAATGAATAAAACGTATTAATAAGTAATTTTGTGGTCCTCAAAGTTACAATAGGTTTTGTATCCAGTACATTTTTAGATACTCCTTGCTTAAAAAAATTTTGTTACATCACTAGTACTTCTATTTATTCAGCCGGACTCGGGACCTCGATGTGACAAATAAGGCACAAATACTCAGTATTGTGACAAATATGGACTTTATACGAAAGTTTTCTACATTTTTATGTTATGAGGGTCCAAAGAACTAGGTTACCAAAGTCGATAACTACTAATTTGTTTACGAAAGTCGCCTAATGTTGTTGGCATTGTAATTAAAGATGTTTGTGTTGAAGTTGACGACTTTTTTTGATGGAAGTTTGACTTTTGTGTTTTGTGAAGATAAGGTGCTCCCACAAATGAGGTTATGAGATGTTATGACGGGTGTCTCAAAACTCGAAGTCATAGAAGAAAATTAAGTAACATACTTTATTTATTAAAAAAAAAACCGAACGAAATAAATCCAATTACACTGATAGTTACACATAACATAAATACTTACATTAATTAATGTAATAGAATATAAAATGTTAACCTTCTCAGCCCTTTCATTCGGTTTTCTCGCAGTACACCAAGCATTCCAACTATTATACATATAGGTACTATCAACTTCCATTCATCAAATACTCGTAGATCCCATGAAGGAGTAGATTCCAGGAACAGACTTGAAAAAAAAAACTTTAAGGAGTAAAATAATTACCATATTATAAAATTAACAGTTTAATAAGTCGGTGCCTTCTTGTTTCAGCGTAGAATTGCACCGACTTCTGAAACTGTCAATTATACAGGGTGTTAACGAATTCGTGTAATTCCTTCAAATCACGTGATCTACTGGTGACACAGATTAACCCTAAAAGGGAATTTTAGAAAATAAAAAAAAAAAAAAAATTGTAAAAAAACTTTTGGTTTTCAATTTCTAAGTCTTTTTAGAGCCTTGAGTTATCTGACTGCAAAGAGCGATATCGCGTTAGTCGTTCCTGCCAGCCGTGTCGCCGTACTTTCATTAATTTATGCGTGGCATCGAAATTTTCACACAAATAACATTATTTTTTTGCAAAAAAACAATTCCTTTTTTTTACTGAATCCTTATTAGGTGGTTTAGATACGATATGTAACCAAGAAGCATGAAAAAAAAAAAATTTTTTTATTTGTAATCTAGCTAAATCCCGTGCGGGGCCTGTCTACACCAGTAGTAGATCATGTGGTTTTAAGGAATTACACGAATTCGTTAACACCCTGTATACTATGGTAATTAGTCTACTCCTTTTATTACTTAACATTTTCAGTCACATTTGCATCTCAAATACTTGGACAAATACTTCCAGTTGAACTGAAGTTGGAACACCAGTGCTGGAAGTTGTAACTAGTTAACAAACAAAGATTTCAATTAAGCGCTAGTTGTAAGTTGCCGGCGGTCGGGATGCAGGAGGACGTAATGTTGTTAGCAGTTTGAGCCCTGGCACTCTGTGGAGCTGCTATTTATGGTCTTACATTAATAGTTCACGTATTTCCATAGCGCCTTAGTGAATGCTGAAGATATTGTAGGTATTGCTGCTGCAGCTGCGGAGGCCCTCAGTAATTATATTTTCGAGCCGTTTGGGGTCGGAACACTCGGGTCGTGGGGTCCGAGTGCCCAACTTCTATATAGAGAGGTTGCAAGGCGGCTGGTCGACGCTTCCCGTGACCCGAAGGCTGGTCTCTACTTTGGCCAAAGGATTAGCATTGCCATACAACGTGGCAATGCTGCCAGCCTTCTGGACACGTTACCAGTGGACAGCGATGCGGAGGAATATTTTGATGCCTTATTTTAGTTTATATTTTTAGTAGGATATACTTTTTGTTATTTGAAAATTAAATCAGTTGAATATTTTGTATCAGTTGAAACTAAAGTAAATACGGAGGAATAAATTCAACTCAACGCATGAAGCCGGGTCCGCAGCGCCAATTTTCTAACAAAACATGTTATCAAAACAAGTCAGCAAAACAGACAGTCCGCTGCGCCTTTATCAAAACAAGTTAGCAAAACAATAAAGAAAGATTAAGCCGTAGTGTTCTTAAAAAATCGGGAGTTTTGAGTGGGAACCCGGGAAATCTGGAGACATTTTCTAAAATCACGGGAGATGTCACGGAAAATTGGGAGACCTGGCAAAACTGATGGCGTCTTCCTCTAGTGAGCGCGAACACAAAATGTGTCACTTCCCCGCCCCGCAGGCGAACGCGGGGCATGTTATCCATTCGTCTCGGCAAACATGTTATTGTGTTTTTGCTAACAAAACTGTTAGGCCACGCCCCTATTCGGTTAGCAAACAAATGTTATCCTGTTTGCAAACACGAAAACACGGCGCAGCGGACCCGGCTTAACGTACAGCACGAAACGAACGGACAGCCAGTATCGATTTGACACTTGAAATGACGGATACACCATTATAGGCAACATTTTATGGTAACACACCAATCAGTGAGAGTTTGATGACACGTTTGGTGCAGTGGCTAAGCGATTGGCTTCTGCGCTACGAGTCGTGGGTTCGATTCCCACACGGAACAAAAATTTGCATGGCCTACAGATGGTTGTTTCGGGTCTGGGCGTTTGTTTATGTGAGATTTGTGTCTGTAAACACACCCACGATACAAGAGAAATCTTAGTGTGGGGCAACGTTATTTAACAAAAAAAAAAGTGAGCGGATGTTCAATTATTATTTATTAATAATAACTTTATTCTCAGGGTAAACGAAATAGCGTTATTCTTCTTGTCTTCCTCTCGTGTCAGCACGAGCTACACGAAAATAGCTCATGCTGTGGCGAAAAGATTAGCTAGTCAGCAAGGTTGGTAGCGGGGCTGACTGCCCAGGATGCGCCGGACGTACTTAAGTATCGTCACTCGTGGAGGCTCTTTTCATGCACCCCAATGCGTTGTTAATAACATGAACATGGAAAAATAAGACATCATTTTAGCGTAATATTTAGTTGAGACACACGTTACTTCATAAGGGACCCAGTTTTGGGCTGTCTCCTTTGGAATAGTTTTAAATAATATTTGTCCAACAAAAAGGCAAGTGAAAAAATATAAAAATATTTTAATTTTCATTGCAATAGGGATTGAAGTGGGGGGTTGTCATTTTGAAATGGGGTTATTAGGTCAAGTGTGATATATGAATGCGTTTCGTTTGCACATTATAAAATACTAGCTGTACCCAGAATGCGTTGCAATGCACTTTTTCCTACTTAATACCTACTTACTACTTACCTACTACCTACCTTCAGAAACAAAACCAAAATAGTAACAAAAAGTCAAAACCATTTTCATGCATGCGGTAAACAAACGAAGAATATGGACATATTGAGATAATTTCGTTTTTTTTAAATATCAAATTTTTCTTTCATGAAAACCCTCTCCGGACAATTACGAACACAACAAAAAAATTTTTGCGAAATCGGTCCAGCCGCTCACGCGTGATGCTGTGGCCAAGGGAAATAGGGACTCGCAGTTTTTTTTTTTTTTTTTTTTAATAAATTATCGTGTTCTAGTGAACATTTTGATGCCACGCATAAAAAAGCAAAAAAAAGAAAAAAAGATCAGTTTATTTTGCAGTAGGTGTTACAAACTATTGAAGTCTCTTATATTCTACCATTTCTGGTGTACAAATATTTCCATTTCTAATAATAATTTTACGTTAATGGTGCAACAATCTAAAGATAACTATAGAATTTCCTAAACAAAATTCGCTCTTCAACTCGGGGCTCTAAAATGACTCAGTAATAGAAAACCAAGATTTTATTTTGTTTTTTTTTAACTTGATTTTCAAAAATACTCATTGAGGTTTAATCTGTGCCACCAGTAGATCACGTGGTTTGAAGGAATTACACGAAACACACCCTGTATATGTAGATATAGGTACTGTTGAGTGAAAACAAACTACCTATATAAAAACAAGAATGAGCATGATTGTTCTCCGATACACACATCCTACATCAACTGAAGAGTTATTTACAAAAACAGCTTATCTGGAATTTTCATCCTTTTTATCCTAAGTATTCTTATAAATAGTTTACAGTAATGTGAAGCATTTAAGATTAAACTAATACATAATTTAATTCATAACATGTTTAACATTAACATAAATTAAATTCAATTTTTTATCTTTAACATTGACAATGCTATGAAGCTTTCTGCCTGTATTGAAAAATTTTACGAAAAAAAAGTTATGCTTATAAAAAGTTATGTTTTTGTAAATAACCCTTCAATTCAGGAAACGTAGCAGAGAGCAATCATTATTTCACGCAACAAAACATGCATTTTTTTACAAAACTTTTGTAATACTGTTAAAAATTATTCCATAAATATCACAAGGGTAACTAGTTCACGAACAAGGATTTTAATTTAGTTATAGTTGCATGTTATTGGTTGTCGGAACTCTGTAGGACGTAATGTTGTTACCCGTTCCACGAAGCTTCGAGAGTGCTCTGTGGAGTTGCTACAAGCTCGGGGTAAAGTGGATTGTGTGATGTTCCTAGGGTTGCCAGCGTTTACTATAAAAAGTAGTATACTAGAGATAATATTAAGGATGTCGTGGTCACCTGGAAGTTACAGATCCGCCTGTTAATCACCAAGTTGTTGTAGCATAATGTGGCTTTTTCAATGTCATTGCACTTTCTTAGTTAATCTAAGATGCCACTGACATACGGTGAGGGAAAACATCGTGAGGTAACCTGGAATTAATGGTCTCAAATCTTCAACCCGCAGTGAGCAAGAGTGGTGATCAATGCTCGTTCCTTCTTTGTATGAATAGAAGCCTTTACCAGGGTTTACCCTGTAAATATTAAGGTTGGATAAAAAGAAAAAGAAAAGGAAGAAGACAAAAAGAAAAATAAACAGTATAAAAAAAAACAGTCTTAACCGGTATGGTCCCGCGCGACGATCCGGATCGTCAGTGCCATTGTTTATCTATTGTGTCTGTAATTACAATACTACACAGGTTAAATGAGTGAACACGATTACATGAAAGACCAAAACAACAAAAAAACGATCACACAATTTACAAATGCCACAACATAACATATTTTTGCCACGGACTAGAAAAAAAAGAAGGACTCCGCGCCACGTGTATCGAAAGTGAAGCACTATAAGTATGCCGGACCGTTTGTACAAACATGCCTCACGCACACATTTACATCTTATGGTGCCGACCGGCCGCCATTACGCGGCACCGCGCCGTCATTGTAGGTACTGTTTACGTCAAGTAATAAAATAAAGTAATGCCTTCTTGTGTTGTGAAATGGTTTAAAAATAATTCTAAATCCCAGAAAAAGTGTCAAGGAATAACATTCACAATTAAGACTGTTGATTTATTGTATTTCTGACATTTTAAAATCATTACTATTGGAACACAAAACCTCAAAAGACATAGTAGTGCTGTCGGAAAATAAATGGGTAATTTTCCCAAGAGATTGGGTAATCCATTTTTTTGTGTTCTTTGTGAGTTTTTTGCAAGTATGGAATATGATTATTTTTATAGATTTCCTACAGCAAATCAACCATGGAATAATGATTGGATTAAAATAATAAGAGCCTGCAGAGATGAAGAACATTGAATTCCATCGAAAACGTTTTTCTTGTCACCCATACAAAATAAATACTTAATTTTAAGGTTTAACTAAGTATATGTTCGTAATTGCAATTAAATAATGTAAGCGGACTTCTTTTATGGCTTCATTCAAAGAAATGAAACTTTCAAAATATTTTTAAAAAATGGGGAAATTTTCATTTATCTGGTATCCCTCAAATCACGCACACGTAGATCGGTACGGTGCTTCACTTTTGATATGCGTGGCGCGGAGTCCTTCTTTTTTTTCTAGTCCGTGATTTTTGCATACTTTCTTTAAGTAACAAGTATTATTCAGTGAAATAAAGTATAATACTGTCAACCCTGACCATGTCTTATGGTATGATCAAAGTTGAATATGTGAATGTTCAAAGATTAGTTTAAGCGTTGATTACACCAGAATTCGTGTGCTCCTAGGAAAAAATAGGACACATTAGTGTCGGACTGGCCATAGAGTTAGGGTGGCGTTTGCCACCCAGGCATGTATGCGCGGGCCCCCCTCCCAGCTGGAAGCCCGCGTAGGCGAGGCTCTTTTGGAAAAAAAATGATTGGCTTGTTTTATTATAAGTTATAACTAGTGATCGGATATTCGGATGCATATTCACCTAAACTTGAGATGTTGGCTAATATAGAACGCGCGTTTGTATCGAAAAATCCCGCGGTTTCGGGACAATTATTTTAGTTTATGTATTTTTTTGGTCTATCTAACACACACCACTCGGGGGTTAAACATTAATTTTAAATAATTATGCAATCCAAAAGTCCCGCGTTTTTTTTTAATAAATCATTATAAGAAGTCGCTTCCATACTATACACTCGACTAGTTATTCCCTGTGTTCCTGGAACGACGGTTTTTTTTAGAAATATTTTTTTTTGTAATATATATTCGCTTCCATACTTTCGTAGCTAAAAATTAACTTTAGGTAAATATGCATCCCTAGTTATAACTAATTGGAACTATTCTCATAAAAATGCATGTTTTTAAAACACTTCCAAAAACTCTTGCCTATTTCATTATTATTGTCATTTAGTTTGTTGGTTGACATGAAGATAGAAGAATATTATTATGATCTGCGCTTATTCTAGGCGGTCGGCGGGCCCAACCATAATGCCACCCAGGCCCCTTAGGCCCAGTCCGACCCTGGGACACACTGTTATTCTGTGGAGAGGCAGAGGTGTACTATTGGGTGAACAATAGCCAGTATGAGGAGAAGCCAGGTCATGAGCGCCTAGGGCAAGGATCAAGTCTTGCGCCTCAAAAAAACACGTTAAATAAAAAAAGGAAACTACTTAAGAATTTTGATAAAAATTAAGACAGTAACGATTATATCTGATATTTGTAACTCTCAATCTTCAGACATATTTTTTTTTTCTTTTAAAAAAAACATTGCCCCACACTAAGATTTCTCTTGTATCGTGGATGCGTTTACAGACACAAATCTCACAAACAAACGCCCAGACCCGGAACAACCATCTGTAGGCCATACAAATTTTTGTTCCGTGTGGGAATCGAACCCACGACCCGTAGCGCAGAAGCCAATCGCTTAGCCACTGCACCAAACGTGTCGTCAAATAATAATAAATAAATAATTAATTTGCATTTAAATCAACATTATATTTTTAACGCGTGATCTGCTGCGCATTCTTTCAGATATACAGGGTATTACACGAATTCGTTTGAATTTCTGTAATTCCTTCAAAGCGCATGATCTATTGGTGACACAGATTGAATTTGCATGGGATTCATTCAAACTCAATAAAAAAGAACCACCCAAGTGCGAGTCGGACTCGCGCACGAAGGGTTCCGTACCATTATCTATAAAACGGCAAAAAATCACGTTTGTTGTATGGGAGCCCCCTTAAATATTTATTTTATTCTGTTTTTTAGTATTTGTTGTGATAGCAACAACAGAAATACATCATCTGCGAAAATTTCAACTGTCTAACTATCACGGTTCATGAGATACAGCCTGGTGGCAGACGGACAATCAGACGGACAGACGGACAGCGGAGTCTTAGTAATAGGGTGCCGTTTTACCCTTTGGGTACGGAACCCTAAAAAACATGATGGTCTGTTTTTGAGTAATTTTTGTGCCCAAAGATAAATAATGTTATCGGTAGCGGGTAGCACTGGGCAATGTTGACAAGAGAGGGTAGTCGTCGATATGGATCGGCCCACCCGAGGTTATAAAGGCGGTGGTCATTCGACGAAGCGAGAGCATTCCGTGTTGAACAGCTGACGAAGTCTGACCTTTTATATCTGATTAGCTTGTCCTTATTTTATGATCTTGTAATAATTGTGTAAAGTAATATACTGTGATCTAGTTAATGTTACTAATATTAACCCAAATACAAGTACTCTCAGTGGTGGAGAGTCTATGTTGGTTTTATTTACTGTGTTTACCTTGCTCGCAATCCTGACATAACGATATTAGCTAAAACTGTAATGATAGAATCACCCCTGAACGATTAAATTGTTGTGTCATTTACATCAGAAGTGGAACAAGAAAAAACCAGTCCACATTATGATTGTATACCCACATGTAAATTTTGCTAAAAAAATCCCCTGTAGACGGACTGACAAAAACTTGATTATTCGATTGTACAATGGTGAGAAATGTGAGAATGAGAAAATGTGATAAATCCGGTGAGTCACAACCATTTTATTATGTGTGAAGGAATTTTGATGAAGGAAATATAATATGAGAGGTTATTTATTCGTGTAAAATAAATATTAAATGATATCTTTGCTTATTCATGTAAAATAAAAGAGATGTTATCTGTATTTATCCGTGTAAAATAAATGAGATGATATCTGTGTTTATTAGTATAAAATAAATATGATGGTATCTGTATTTATTCGTGGAAAATAAATACGGCATCTGTATTTATTCGTGTAGGAAAATACATTGCAAGTCGTATTAGAGTTTGTGGTGAGATGCAACCAGGGTTGATCTTTGGCACCGCCCGGTTTGGCCAGCCGGGGTTGGCCAAAGGCTTCGCCTGGGGAAAACTGAAACTCTAACGTGGCGAAGCAATTGTTATAGGGCTGGAACCAAGGCGGGATATGCCATGATATGGCTAGATCCAAGGCGGGTGATGCCATGTTGATAAAGCAGGATCCCAGGCGGGTGATGCCAAATGAGTTGGCTAAATCCAAGGCGGGTGATGCTATTAATTGATAAATGAAAATGCAGTGAAAATGAGATTCTGTTTTGAATTAATGTTTTGAAAAAGTTTTGAAAATATTGATATTTGTTTTTTATTCGTTTTGTTATAATTCTTGTTGTAGAATGGTACAAAATAGTTTATTGAAATTAAAAAGTAGTTTGTTATTATTACTTATGGTTTAAAATGTATTTTTGTAGACGAAAACAGGAAATTGTATTTATTATTGACGATAATTATTATGACGGCTTCCGTTAAAGATTAATTTGTCAAATTCATTTTTAAATAAGAAATAATTTGACTTATTTTCGTTAAAGAAGTGTATAATATGTATTGTATTGTTGTAAAAAGGTTGTATTATTAGCGCATTATAGAAATATTATGTTTACAACATCATGTCAGTTTTGTAATATGAGTTTGTGAATAATTGAGATATTATTTTGATCCTGAAAAGTTTTAAAGGTTGATACTTAAGTATTATGATTTTGGGAATAATTGAGATAATATTTTAAGTGTTTATAATTATGTACTATGGTACTGTGAATAATGATTAAAGATTTAAAGATATTTAACCATGAAACATTTAGGATGTTTGTTTTCTGATTTTGTGAAGAATTGAGATATTTAAGAATGTAGGATTTTGTGAATAATAATGAGATAATGAATCGTGAATTATTTTAATCGTTGTTATGTACTATTAGTTTATGAATAATGAGATATTTAATCTTGAAATATTTTAAGTGTTTAACGTACTATGAGTTTGAAGTGTTTATATGCTGGTACAATGAATTGTGAATAATTGAGATATATAATCATGGAATATTTTAAGTGTTAATGTACTATGAGTTTGTAAATTATTGAGATATTATGTTCTGATTTTGTGAATAATTATGAAATTTTTACGAATGAAATATTTTAAGTGTTTATGTATTATGGTTTTGTGAATCGTTGAAATATTTAACCAAGAAATATTTTAAGTGTGTATTATGAATTTGTGAAAAACTATAATGAGATATTTAGCCCTGAAAAATATTGTAAATGTATTTAAATGATTTTATGAATTTGTGTATGATGAGATTGTGTGTTTATGTACCTATTATGATTTATTGAATAACTAAAATTTGATGTTTAACCAAAGTAGAACTGTCTAATAGGCATCTGAGATAGTATTTTATGAAAATGTGAAAGTGTTGGAAATCTAATGTGTGGATGTTTGTAAGATGTTGATACGAGAAGTTATGAACGAATATAGAACTAGGTTGATACTGAATGAATATCAACTAGTTTAAGTCATGGGTGATGGGCTTGTTGGCCGTCGATGGGATAACAAGCTCTAATCGATTCAAACAACCTTTGGATGCTCTTCGTGTTACTTGGGTCATAGACATGAACATGAGTAACATGACGAGGTCAAAGATGAGTGATCAGGTGTGGCCGAGATGTGTACTGTATTATTTGTTTCTGTTTAAGGTCCAGAGGTGTCACTGAAGTTGGGCCTTGATGTACAATCTTGACGATGGGGTTGATGGTGCGTCGACCACCAACCACCAACACACGAGGACGTGTGTTTTGCAGGAGGGCCGTGTTATCGGTAGCGGGTAGCACTGGGCAATGTTGACAAGAGAGGGTAGTCGTCGATATGGATCGGCCCACCCGAGGTTATAAAGGCGGTGGTCATTCGACGAAGCGAGAGCATTCCGTGTTGAACAGCTGACGAAGTCTGACCTTTTATATCTGATTAGCTTGTCCTTATTTTATGATCTTGTAATAATTGTGTAAAGTAATATACTGTGATCTAGTTAATGTTACTAATATTAACCCAAATACAAGTACTCTCAGTGGTGGAGAGTCTATGTTGGTTTTATTTACTGTGTTTACCTTGCTCGCAATCCTGACATAACGATATTAGCTAAAACTGTAATGATAGAATCACCCCTGAACGATTAAATTGTTGTGTCATTTACAATAACGGCGAGGAGCGATATTGCGCTAGTCGTGCCCGCCAGCTGTGTCGCCGTGCTTTCATTCGTTTATGCTTAGCAAGGAAATGAAGCAAATAAAAAAAAGCTATATTTGTTTTTGACTTTTTTTTATGGAAACCTTATGAGGTAAATGATGGAATCAGGCGTTACTTTGCGGAAATCCATGACATACAGAAATGCAAATACAATATCTAGCTTTAATTCCGCTGAACAAGATCGCTAGTTTGGATGCAGTATGCAGCACCACCCTCCCGCCCACAAGTTTATGCAATGCAGAAAGAGTGAAAAAGGTTTGGTTGCATGTTGCATTATTTTTTCACTCTTTCTACATGTGCATAAACTTGTGGGCGGGAGGGTGGTGCTGCATACTGCATCCAAACTAGCGATCTTGTTCAGCGGAATTAAAGCTAGATATTGTATTTGCATTTCTGTACCTTATGAGGTGGCTTAGATACATAACGCCTACGGAAAGTTTTTTTTTTTTTGTTTTTCCTTCTATGTCTCATGCGTGGTTAATCTATATCAGTAGTGGATCATGAATGTGTTTTGTTTGTGTGGAATCACACGAATTCGTTTACTCCCTGTATATGTATAGAACAGCCGAATTTGCGCCCCTGGCAGTCGCTTCTAGACACGACACTCAAATACTACACACATTTCACTGACGACAATATTCAGTTTCATGTAACAGAGGGCGAGCTTATGTTCAATTATCGTCGACTATTCCAGACTATTATTTAGAACAACCCCAATAACACTACCCAATCTGGGAATTAAATTGAGGGCCTTGCAATAGGCAGTTGTGCCTGAAACCACTAATGGTATGTCTACACCAGTGCGTTTTCATGTTCATCTTGCGCTTTCAACTTTAAATTCCTCTTGCGTCAAGCGCAGGCAATATTGATTGCCATAAGACGTATGCAGCTTATCGTCTACACCGGTGCGCCTCGGTCAGTCGACATACAATAGACGGATTAGCGTGCGCTAGGGGCATGCGCTTTTGACGAACTAGTACTAAGACATGCGCTATTGCATGCGCTATGGCGCTTCACGCATGCCTCATGTGAAGACGCAAGATGAACATGAAAGCGCACTGGTGTGGACATAGCTTAAGAGCAATGAGGAAGTCAGCATTTTCCAAAAAATAAAAGCTAAGTTTTTTTTAACTTTTTTTTAATTTATTTATTTCGAAACATTTATAATATCTTTACAGGGCATCCTAAAACGATATTATAAGCTAAACCTACACAATAGGGTTAGAAACTATGCACCATTGCGCTATCTCTGTAAATTTCGGCAGGCTACTGTGATATACAACGTTATTTTTAGTATATGCAAAAACCGAGACACCCCAACAAGATTTTCATCAGAACTGCCTGAATATGTGTTTTTTTTAATAAATCTCCAAGTTACACCGCAGTTTATGTCGCGTTAAGTTCCCTAGTAAAGTGTCAAATGCCTGAGATGTGCTATGCAGGGGTTGTTAAATACACGGAAACTGACCGAGCGCACCGTCTCAAGTCTCAAGGTGTCTATTCCCGTAAAATGTTAAGGGTAGAAACCTACTGAAATAAAATTGAAATTCTTGAAAAAAAAAAATGTCAATTGATTCTCCTAGTGATTCTGAACAAACTAGTTTCAGGTTTAGTATATACTAAAACTAAGCTTGTATATCGACTTCAGCAGCAATTAAATTAATGAGCCGTATGGCGCGTGACAAGGGGGCAAACTTGAGCAAATTCGTCCTCGCCACCGGTACGCTAAGCGTGGCGGGGCGGCGGCGCGCGCCCACGTACCCCTCGGGCGCACAGCTGCAGCTCCGCCAGCACGGCCGGCATAAGTTAAAACTACAAATTATGTATTATAACTTTCGTGAGACACATTCATATTATGATTAGTTACGGTTTACTCACGTGCATTTTTCGGGATTACCCAACTAGTTTCGGACCCACGTGAGTTCGACTCTCGACTTCGCCGCGTGTTCAGCTCATGATGACCCACTTGTATCCTAAACTAGTCAGGCAATCCCGAAAAATCACGCGAGAAAACCGTAACTAATCATAAATATAATGTACTAGCTTTTGCCCGCAGCTCCGCTTGCGTAAAATTTTGAGCCCTCGTAAAGCCCCTTGTTAGGTGAGATTAAAATCTCAAAAAAATCTTTCATCCCCTATTTCACCACTTACGGGTAGAATTTCAAAAACCCTCAAACACATGTATATTTTTTTCTCACCAAGAGCCTACATTTTTAATTCCATGCTCCTTACTTTAAAAGTAACAGATTTCTCATACAAACTTTCAGACCTTATTTCACCCCCTTAGGGGTTGAATTTTCAAAAACGCTCAAACATGTGTACCTTGATTTCTAACCAGAAACCTTAATATTTAATTTCATGCGTCTTACTTCAAAAATGACGAAGTTACATACAAACTTAAATCCCCTATTTCACCCCTTTAGGGGTTGAATTTCGAAAAATCCCTTCTTAGTGGATGCCTACGTTACGAAAGGAACCTACTGTAAAATTTTCAAGTTTCTAACCCCAGCGGTTTAGGCTGTGCGTTGATAGATCAGTCAGTCAGTCAGCTTCTCCTTTTATGTATATAGATTATAAGTTGCCAGAAATTTATAATGGTGCCCGGAAAATGGCAATAGGCTCGCCACCTATTACATGGGACTTAATACCGTAAGTGAAACGTGGGTGTACAGACTCCTGTAATAGGAGAACAACTCTGCTGATCCTTTCAGATATTACTGGCGTGAATATTATGTAATGGAGTGCCCGTGTTTTTGCCGAAGTATTTTCTATCGAATTTCATTACGCCGACAACGATTCGCCGACGTAATCTTTGCTGAAGCAATTTTTACCCTAATTTGATTTCGCCGAATGATTTTATGCCACCATAATTATTTAGCCAAAAAATCATTCAGTTTGTTTTAGTCGAATACTTAAATGGCTATTGTTTAATTTGCCAAATAAGTATTCGCACAATATTATGATCACAGCGGAATGTTATGTTAATCCGACTCAGCGCACCCCGACTAAACGACCGTGGTCAGACTCTGTCCTATCCCTATAGTGTTATTTAAAAGCGTGGAGTCAGAAGCTCGCGAAGGAGGTCCTGAGTGGAATGAGCGTACGAGGCCGAAGCGCAGCGAGTGGTGGGAAGTGGCGAGCGAAGCGAACGGGCGATAAAGCAAGTCTCCTCGCGGAGCAAACCCAGAAACACTTGCATGCTTGCTTGCTTTCTTGCTTGCATGATGGCAAAATGAGTTATCTAACAAGTGTAAATTGTCCAATAATACAGTTGACTAATAAAACAGTGGCCAGCAGACTAGTCGGCGTAACAAAAACTTGCAAAACATAATTAGGGACTTGAATCGAAATAAAAAGTGGCGAAAGTTTTTCGGCCAGATAAGAATCGGCTAATAATATTTCGATATTCTAACAGAGAACCATGTAAATGACAATTCAAACTTTAAAACTTATTTATTCAAAATAGACTAGAACATTAGTTCTTTTTAAACGTCAACGTTACAAAAGACAGCCCCTAATAACGGCCGCCCTTCAATTTGCCTCTAGACCACGGCTAGCAGTGGTGAGGTGCCGAGTAAAAAGCAATTACTATAAAACGCTCCTGTGGTTAATGCGGTCCATGATTGGTGACCCCTGCCGACCGGCAAATTAACTTGTAGTTCAGATTAAAATCTCTCGCCGGTTACTAAAATACACAATTTACGTAAAGCACCTATTACTTCGTTGTAGTAAATTATTTGTGTTTGTGATTATAAGTTATGAAAATGAGTAAGGCCTAATACATAAGCTATTAAAATAACATGCTTGTTTGCTACTAGGTAGAATGCTCTTTTATTAACCGACTTCAAAAAGGAGGAGGTTCTCAATTCGTCTGAATGTTTTTTTTTGTTTTTTTCTTTTGTATGTTTTTTACGCGATATCTCCCCTAATTATGAATGGATTTTGATGATTATTTTTTTGTTTGGTAGCCCATACTTCAGAGGTGGTCCCATATAAATTTTATTGAAATTGGTTCAGCACTTTTTGGAAAAATCAACAAAAACAAAAAAAAAAATCGTATGTGGACGACGTTCTAGTTGTAGTGCTGGTCCTAGAATTCGTACACTATTTTAATTGTAATTTGTGGCACTAAAAAGTATAAAATAAAAAAAACTTTAAAAAAGTAAAAACCGACTTCAAAAAAAACTAAACGGAGTATATCATTTAATAAAAACTACCAGTTTCAGAAGTCGGTGTTCTACGCTGAAAAAAATTGAATGCACCGACTTCTGAAACTGGTAGTTTTATTAAATGGTAATTTTTAATGAGCTAGATTTGTGTATATGTACTTTGCTTGCTACTAACTAGCACCGCACGAGCACGTAGCATGTGAATTCCCGGATTTATTTCACTATGGAGCACAGTCATCACACTTTGGCATACAGACTGTAAATTGCAGATTGATTCAGAGCACAAACGGAAGTAGCTATCTAGCCTCTTCTCATAATCATTTACTCATCTTTTACTGGAAGACACAACCATTTTTTGCGGGGATCAAAAGTTTTTATATAACTTTATTTAAAAATAATACATTAAGAGTTATTTTATAACTGCATTCACGACAATACTGTTGACAAACTGCGCCGCATTGTGGCAGCAGAAATATGTTAAAATTATATGAACATATTACATGTAAAAAAAAATACAAGTTTTAGCTTTTTGGGGTGCATGAAAAGAGCCTTCACGAGTGACGATACTTCAGTACGTCCGGCGCACCCTGGGCAGTCAGCCCCGCTACCAACCTTGCTGACTGACAAATTTTTTCACCACAGCATGAGCTATTTTCGTATAGATACCTACTGAGAATAAGGCTAGACACATGCCTGCAAAAACCTTAGTAGTGTACAATTTTCATTATAAATTACATCAAAAGAGCTCCACAAAATGATCTTACTTAAGAGCGTGTACGCCATTCGGCATTTCATACAAATTTTCAAGTCCTTTTTTTTCAATATGACTGAACCGATTTTAATGAAACTTCGTACCCATCAGCAGGATACACAGGACTAAAAAGTTAGTAGAAAACATTTTCGAAAAATAGTGTTACAGTTAAATTAGACCGATTTTAAATTTTCCATACAAACAGAAATTTCCAACTATCTTATTTTAAGTAAGATATTTCGAAAATGTTTTCTGATAACTTTTTAGAACTTAGTATTGTGCTTATGTGTGTGAAGTTTCATCAAAATCACTTCAGTCATTACGAAAAACGAAGACTTGAAAATTTGTATGAAATGCCGTACGGCGTACACGCTCTTAAGTAAATCCGGCGCACCCTGGGCATTCCAGCCCCGCTACCAACCTTGCTAACCGGCTAGTCTTTTCATCACGGCATGAGATTATCTCTCATATTTCTTGCCGACACGACAAAAGAAAAATACCAGTATCCTACAATACATATTATGTTTACGTATAAAAACAAGACGTGGATGTAAACTGTCCTTCAAACTGTTTTCTTTCCAGCGACAGACATCAAAGACAGTTGATCAAAGAACTCTATTTATAGGGACGACATCTGCTAGTCGTGATATAAATCGCATTAGATTGATCGTATCGATCGACGCCCTACAAGATAGCTGTGAGAAAAGTTTAAATAAATATAGGTAGGTATGTAGGTAGGTGCTGAGTGAGCTGGTGAGGGGTTAGTGGCTAATTAACAACCGCGTGGATCATATGATTTGCAAGGTAAAGGTCACAGCTCATAGAGCCACCCGGCATCTGACCCGCATCGCCTCGCCTCGTGCGGTTAGTATTCTTTATATGAACTTATATGGATGTACGCTCACTACATCAACTCCGTAGCGTCACCGGATCGCCTCGGCCGTATGCCGTCCACGCGCGGACGACGAGTTGACCACTCAGTGACAACTCGCTGCTCGCATGCTTGCCTTCCGTTGCTGCGCATTGCCAACGCACAAGCCCCGAGTGAAACGCGCGTTGCCATCGACTGGACCGCGCGCATCGGTCCTCTGGTTGACCACGCGACGTTTACTGGTGATAACGCGGCGTCCACCTGTGAACCACCTGCTGACAATGAGTGGACGAGCGACGAGGCGATGCGGGTCGGGTGCCGGGTGGCTCTAATGAGCTGTGACCTTTAAGCTGCGCTTGCCACGGTCATTCGACTCCGTTGGGTTCAGCTTCTAGTCTAGCCAGATGCAGCTGAATACCGGTATTTTACACGGAGCCACTGCCATCAGACCTCCGCAATCCAGTTATTGGGTAATGCCGATATCCTAAGGTTAGACCGATTGACAAACTTTCTTTATTCTGATTACCCGTAACGACTGTCATAGGTATTCGTATGACACCCGAGACCGACGGTTTAACGTGCTCTCCGAGACACGGAGGGGTCTCGATGTGTGGCGAACGGTCACCCATCCACGGACTGACCGCTGCAAGTGTAGTTTAACCTTGCAAATCATATGATCCGCGCAGTTAACAATTAACCACGTACCCCTCCATCACGACAAACAATATAATAATATCAAATGTAAACGAAATAATGATTAGGCTAGTCATCTCCCCCCACAGAAGGAGAGGTCTGCTATGGGCTGGCGGACCGAGGCCTGCCGGAGTTGCGGCGCATGCAGCTGCGAATTCCGTGACCCCGGCCAAGGGTCAGGAGTAGGAACACCGTGGGTTTTTAGCTGGTAAGAGTCCGGCATAACCGCCTACCCCGGGCGAAGGGTATCCATGAGGATTTTCTCACGATAAAAAAAAAGATTACTACTAGTCATCTCAGAAACTCAATCAACTTATATAGAACTACAATACGCCAATCCAATCAAATGATTCAGCGGTTTGAGATAGGACCACTTTTATAAATCATAACCTAATATTATTTTACTACCCGTCATTCAACGTCACATGATCGATATTTGGTCAAATGGCGGTTATCCAACTAATGTTGATAGTAATAATGTAACGTAGTTCTAGACATGTTCGGTTCAATTTGGTCAAAAATCTAGCTTTAGATTACGGCTGTGCTATAACGTAGGTATCATCTTTTCCAGGAGACCCGAAACAGCTGTCTGTAGGCCTTACAAATATTGGTTCAGTGCGGGAGTCGAGCACGACCCGTAGCCACCGTAGCTGCGCAGAAGCTAATCGCTCCGTCAATGCACCAAACGTGTCGTCCATCTGATTGTTCTGGATCGTTGTAATGAGGCATTAAAGAAAAAAATTAACGAGAGAAAATGTAGTTTCAAAATGTAGTTTGTAATTATAGTGCCACGTTCACACTGCAGTATAGGTACGACGACTTCGAAGTCTATTGATGGCTGCGTCAACGGCTCTGATTCCCGTACAGTTTTGCACAAGACTTTCTGTGACTCGAAAATTCAAGGAAATCGGTGCTGAACTGAAAAAAAAACCATAGTTTTTAGAGAAGATATTGACCAGCAGCTCCAGTGAGAGTGAGAGCTGCTGTCTAATAGGCTAAATGAGGACAGCGAGAGAAAGTAAAATGTAACACAGTTAATAACGTATATCGAGGGCTTCATAAAAAGTATTGTAAAACTGCATTATTGTCTATAATCTTCAGATCTTTAGTTCATTAGAGAATTAAGGAATGATTGATAAAAAAACCTTTTTGAAAACAAAGTTTTTCTCTTCCGGCCCCATCATCAGACTAGCTTTATTGTACCTTATTATTGCATTGTCACCAAAGTTACATAGGTATGCCAAATTTCAGCTCACTCAATCAATGGATCACTTTTGAACCGGAAACCCATACCAACGAAACAATTTAAATAAAAAGCTTGTTAAAATAGAACACCCGAAACGATAGTGGGATTACTATCGTTTCGGGTGTTCTTAAGCTTTATTATGATCGAATAGCTATTAATAATAAATCAAACAAACTAAGTGCAAAAATAATCAATTTTCCAATATAATCCGTAAAGTTTCCTATCAAACTTTTGTTCTACCTATAAAATAATAAATAATCTAGTACACCCACACTACGTTTCCTCGTATGTGTAGGAGGCAATAAAACCGGCTGGCTAGGCCTTGTGTTTACTTGTCTGTCTTGTCACGTTGCCCTGCAATGCGCCACGGCAGGTCGATCACATCGGTAATGTGGAGACCTAGACCACTTTAATCGAATTTAGTAAAATAAATCAGTTTGGTAACCAATCAATTTACAGGCGTAGGTACAGATAACCAAAGACGTAAGTATACAGGCAACTAATTTATTCAACATGCAAATCTACACAATATAATGCCAAAACGTGAAACAGTTTCGATGGTAAAAATACTTAACAATCACCGTCTTAATACGAAAACAGCTCATGCTGTGGTGAAAAGATTAGCCAGTCAGCAAGCTGTACTGACTGCCCAGGGTGCGCCGGACGTACTTAAGTATCATCACTCGTGGAGGCTCTTTTCATGCACCCCATGAGCTGTTTTCGTATAGCTCTTGCTGACACGAGAGAAGAAGAAGAAGAAGAAGACCGTCTTAATTACACCTTAAATTAAACTATTTATTTTATTTACTTCAATTAAAACGGTCTTAGACTAATTACGATAATTAAAGATAGGAATAGAAGAAGATACATACAAAAAAAGGGGGAAAAAAAAATTAGAGACACCTCTTTGATAAATCCCAAACAATGCTTCTAACAGTACATTCTTTCATTCATGATGTATTCCTCTCGCAGTACTCCAGACATTCCGACAAAATTAACTAGTATGAGACAAAAAATGCGTCGCATTCCCATGTGAATGGGTCATCATCATTACTCAACATAATGCTGTGATGTGGCAGTGTTGGGACTAATTTTCCCAACATGCAACATCAACAGAGCTGATTTTCAGTAACGACCTGTGGTGACATTTTCACATGACATCATTCGAGTTAGCGTGTGTCGAGTGTTCAAGACTTTGCCGTTAACTCTTTGCCTTTGTCGCTTGTCCGAGCGTATCTTGCGTATAAAAGGTTATTAAGCGCAATGACAGTTGCCGGCGTGGTGCATTGATATCCGTTGTTTGCCTGCAGAACTTACCCTTTTGCTGACTGTACATACATCTATGGGCCCCTGTTGGTTAGTTATCTCGCCATTTGTCTGTCAGATCGTCGTCGGCCAAGTGCAAAAGAGGTTGCAGTATGGCGTAGCTGGATAATGCAATTTTTATCTTTTATTTTATGAGTTTGGGTACAGAATCCGTTTTGTTACCTTCTCCCAAATCTTCAACTTAATCGTTTGCTGGATTTTTGCCAAAGCTGGGATGTTATTGTATTTTCTGCTTAATCTTTTCCCAACTATGTTGGGGTCGGCTTCTAGTTTAACCAGATGTGGCTGAATACCATTATTTTACACTGAGCCACTACCATTAGACCTCCGCTGTCCAGATTATTGGACAATGCTGATATCCTAAGGATACACCGGTTGTCAGACTATTAAGCTTCTGACTATCCATTACGACTGTTATCTAGGTATTCGTATGACACCCAGGATCGGTTTAACGTGCTCTCTTAGGCACGGAGTGGCCTCGTTTTGTAACGAACGGTTACCCATCCACGGTCTGTAGGCTAATTCACGTAACTTCATGACGCGCCGATCAAGTTGCAGTAACGCTGCAGTTAGATTCAGGCGAGCGTATCTGATAGCGATCGCCTATTAAGAGAATAAAGTTTCTGTTTTCCGTTTCTGAGATATAATGGTTAAAAAAGTTGTATTGGAAACCACGTTAAAAAAAATGCGCCAAGTACACTACCTTCCAGGTGGCGTGGAAACGTGCATATTATGAAGAATACAACTTTTTTAACCATTATATCTCAGAAACGGTGACGTATAGGAGAAAAATTGTGGAAACAATTTTTATAGATAATTGCATAATCTACAATTTTTGTCTGACCTATTTTTATCATAAAACTTACCGTTTCGCTAAAAAACGCAAAAATACCCATATTTGCGAACTTTGACCTTCATTTTTTTTGCAAGTTTGGAATCGATGGGGACTTTTTACATTTCATTTAAAATGGCGTTCCGAACATTCGTACCAATTTTCAGCTCTATGCGAATTTTGTTAACCTACCCCTATTTTTTAGGCTAATTTGACCGGACTATAAGGCTGTACTATCTTCGGTTAAAAGATTACACATTGCATTCCATTGACCTACGCAATTCGGCCTTTCGGCCCGCAGAGTACGTTAAGAATAGCAGTTGTCAAGACATTAACTTCACAGGGGGCGTCATAAATGTTTAAGTACGCAATAAGTTAAAAGTTAACTGCGTGTTTAAAGCTAGCTGTGAATTTTATGAACCCTGAAAGAACTAGGTACATAAAATACATTATGAATGGTTTAAACGATGGCATGTTTAAGGTCATGACAATTTGTGCGTTTATGTAACGGAGTTTTTATTTAATTTTGTACTTTTTTATGGAAATATTTAAAAAATAACTTTTATGTGTATGCAATGATTATGGAGAATCGACTAATAAATTACAAAAAAAAACCTTTCTGAAGAATTTGAATTATGTAGATTCATCTAGTGCCGTGTGAATCACCAATCACCTCGGCGGCGCGGCGCTTGCAACCTCGCCTCGCATAGTTTTATGCGAGGCGAGGCGAATTAGTGTTTATAATTTCTTTATTGGAAAAATAGATCAAATATTAGGCCCGCCGCTGTTTGTATTTTTTTTTGTCACGATGACTTTTTGTTACCCAAGTCGAATGCTATGAAGATATATGGGAGTGTGCAGCGCACTGTGCGCTCACTATGGTGACGTGACATTACGGTGACAAATATACTTGGGAGCAAAGAAATCGAGCCACTTCTTTTTAGGGTTCCGTACCCAAAGGGTAAAACGGGACCCTATTACTAAGGCTCCGCTGTCCGTCTGTCCGTCTGTCTGTCCGTCTGTCACCAGGCTGTATCTCATGAACAGTGATAGTTAGACAGTTGAAATTTTCACAGATGATGTATTTCTGTTGCCGCTATAACAACAAATACTAAAAAAACTGCATAAAATAAATATTTAAGGGGGCTCCCATACAACAAACGTGATTTTTTTGCCGTTTTTATAGATAATGGTACGGTACCCTTCCTGCGCGAGTCCAACTCGCACTTGGCCGGTTTTTTCACTTGTCCTGGTTATTAGTTTTGGTTTCATGAATTACATAATTCAAAATACAAAAAAAAACCACCCTCATTGTAAAGGTTTTCAAATAACCTTTTAGGCGATATATGTTTAGGATTGATTTGTTCAATATTACCAAAAATAATAACACACATATACCTACGTGAAAAATAGAAGTGGCTCGATTTATTTGCTCCCAAGTATATATATTTTCATAGAATTCGACTTGGTAACAAAAAGTCACCGTGACAAAAAATCACAATGAGCGCTCGGCCTTAAGGTTCTGTTTTTAACCGACTTCAAAAAGGAGGAGGTGCTCAATTCGTCTTAATGTTGTTTTTTATTACTAACCAGCTGACCCGATAGACGTTGTCTTATCATACAAAAATCTCACTGAAAAAGAATTTTTCCCGAATTTGCCATTTCTTTGGGCAACTTTTCCAATTTACCTTTCCATAAAAACTTCATTCGGAAAAAATGAAAATTAAAAAAAAAAACAAATCATCCAACAAATCCGTTCTCAAGTGATGCGCTTACCAACAAACAGCATTTTTTTATTTGTATGCAAGCTTAGTTTTAGTATATACTAGTTTGTTCAGAATCACCAGGAGAATCGATTGACATATTTTTTAAACACATTTTTTTTTTTATAAATTTCAATTTTGTTTCAGTAGGTTTCTACCCACAGCAGTTGACGGGAATAGACACCTTGAGGCTTGAGATGATCCGCTCAGTCAGTTTCCGTGTATTAGACAACCCCAGCATAGCACATCTCAGACATTTCACACTTTACTAGGAAACTTAACGCGACATAAACTACGGTGTAACTTAGAGATTTATTAAAAAAAAAACATACATTTAGGCAGTTCTGATGAAAATCTTGTTGGGGTGTCTCGGTTTTTGTATATACTAAAAATAACGTTGTAAATTTGGAATAGAATCGAATACTTCATACCCGAGTTCCTTCAATAGGTATGTCAATCATTTAACCGTCATAGTGTTATAACCTTCTTCTTTATTCATTACGCGGCATTTTACGTGAGCGATCTAGTAGCGACGCGATGCGGCGCGGCACGACGCGAAAACAACAAACAGTCGATACCTATTGAAGTGGCCTACGCCAAACGCACGTGGAATGCGGTGCGGTGCGGCGCCAGGCGAAGCGACGCGATCAGTTGGCTTGATAATTATTTTCGCGCGAACTGGATGCGGTGCCATACAGTGCTACTGAATGACGACGGCGCGCGGCGGGCGGTTTGCGAGCTTGCGCCTACGTAAGACGCCGCGTTAGAGTCTGAAGATTGTAAGTGCGACAGCTAAAATAAAGTACCCGGATTGTCTTCCAGGCCAGGTGAAGGGTTAACTTTCGCTTTTGGATAAAATCGAGTTTAGGCTTGCCTAGAAAAATAAATACAGCCTTCACGAACTTTGCTAGATAAACCTTTGCCCTTATAAAGTTAAAATAATTTAAACAAACCCTACAGGGTTGTGAGGGTTTGTTTAAATTATTTTATCTTTGACGATTAGACTGATTTTATTTGCTACTCATAATCAGATTAAAGTTACTCAAATATCGAACAAGACAATCGAGCTAAAACGTTATGTATTGGGCAATTACTTAACACGCTTAGCTCGATATACATAGTTGATCTACATTACTTTACACTTTTCAATTTAAAAAGCAAAGGGCTATCTTTACTTCGAATTCAAAGCTTATATACACTTTTCAACGTAAGGTGAATCCTGACGTTTCTCTACAAAACAAAGAATATCAAACCTTTAATAAAAACAAAACATGGACTGTATAGCTATTTTACGGTTTTCGATGATGTCGTTTACGTTTTTTCGATAGCAAGTCTCCTTATGGCTACAATTTCCGAAATGATCGCTATGTCAGGGTTCATTTTTGCGTGAACAGAGGTCCAATTCTCCTAAAATAAATCTTGATAAATCACAACCGAACCAAGGCCGAACCGTTCATTCAGACAGTTCTCAATTTCAAAAGCTGTCTTATTGTTTGACACAAAAAACCAAATCAATCATTTTGAAAGTTTTCGAAAACAAAAACTGACTGACGGTTGTGGTTCGATTGCGTTTGGCAACAATTTATTTTAGGAGAATTGGGCCCCAGTGGCCCAAACAAACGGGGTGTCAAACAATTTGATAGCTTTTGAAATTGAGAACTGTCTGAATGAAGGGTTCGGCCTTGGTTCGGTTGTGATTTATCAAGATTTATTTTAGGAGAATTGGACCTCTGTTCACGCAAAAATGAACCCTGACATAGCGATCATTTCGGAAATTGTAGCCATAAGGAGACTTGCTATCGAAAAAACGTAAACGACATCATCGAAAACCGTAAAATAGCAGATACAAACAGAATCTTAGCAACTGGCTGGAATATGGGGTCCGGCTATACTTAGCCAGACCCCATATTCCAGCCGGTTGCTAAGATTCTGTTTGTAAATGGATCTGGCTGGGAATACATGAAAACAAGGCCTGATTAGTCCTTTCATCGCAGAGCAGCTATCGTCTGATCTCTAGTCATAGGGTATTCAGGAATAACAAATAAATATTGTAATATTCGATATGGAAGGTAAAGAGTAAGCAGTAACACTGAATTCATCGAATAATATATGCTGTACGAGCACTTGCTTGCTAATACATGTGATAAGTTGAGATGGAAGAAAACTAATCTTGCTGACTTCTTGATAAAGTTTATTAATTGTAACAACGTGTTCACAATAATACGGTCGAAAGTGTACTCAATAATTTAAGTATATCAATTTACATTAGTAAAAATGCTTATGCTAGCGCACTTAATAAATGAGCGATGTAATCGTACACATGCATAAATTCACGCCTATTTCCTAGGGATTAGGCAGAAACTATAGAAAGCCACATACTACGATCCTAATGAATAATATTAGGTACTTAAAAATCCTTTTTACTGTAGTCTGTAATAATACAAACTAATTTACACTCGTGTTGCATGAAAAATCATAACCATGCAATTTTTTATTTAGCATTCCGAATTCATGAAACTGAAACAGACGATATACAGAGATAAGTACATTATAATAATCCCAAACTACCCTTAGAATGCAGACAACGCTATACGATAGACATTCGCTTTTTATGTCTACATGATTCTGCAAATTATTTCAATAACGTCTCTCTCACAATAAATATAAAACAACCAACCGAATTGAGGAGCACACCCCTATAAACGAACATTTAAAACACTTATTAACTTCTAAAATAAGTAGGTTGTTCGCAGAATCTCGCAGAGTTTTCCACGAGCTTGGTAATTTTAGAAGTCCGTTTTTCGTATTGACGTGGAGAGAGGGTGCAGCTTTTTGATTCGGTTGGGTTTTGTAGCTCAGAGCTGCCCCGCCCACCGACGCAACCCCTGAATTCATTCATTCCTCATTCGGGGCCCACCCGCGTCGGGCGTACGGTACGATAAGTCTTCGCGAGTTTACGTGCAAAAATATAAACAATTGTTGATCGCCATTTCGAAAGATACAACCGATAATAAGGTAAGTGTTGTTAGTTTTTCTTGTCGATTATCTTTAATCTTTTTATGTGAAAATGGTTTGAGTTTGTGAAGTTTTTGTCACGAAAAAAACGTGTCTGTGAAAACAGGTTGGACGTATCTATCTTTTGAATCTATTTTGTAATTTTCCGAGGTATTCTGACTGTGACAAAATTGTTGGGAGAAACATTTCTCTCTCGAGCGTTGATATAAAAATATTTTCGTGATTCTGACTTGTTTAATTTTCAGAATATTGCTTTGTTTATGTGTGAAACTTCTGTTCAACAAAGATAATATACGGCTCCACTGTACAACATAACCCGCTGATTTGGAGGTTCAAAATTTTTCTGCGTGTAGATCTTGTCCTTCTTAAAGCTTTCACAAAAACTTGACCTGCGGACGCGCACAGTTTTCGAGAAAAAAAATCCTAAAGTTTCAATAATTTCTAATTAATTTACGTATAAATTGACATAACTTGCCACAGATAACGTAAGAATTTCACTCCTTGGTCGTTTCGTTTTACGTTCAGACAAAGTGACACCGGATTTAAATGTTTTTTGATACTAATAAAGCAGTTTTTAACATTTTTTTAATTTTAAATTGTTGTTACCGCAATTAAATAAAATATTAAGCAAATAATGTAATTATTAAAATTTAAAATTATATCATTTTATTTGTACTTATTAACAATTATGGATAACGGAACGTAATTTCTGGAATTCGATGTAAATGACGCTAACGTTTGACAGTTGTCAGTCTTCGTATGTACTCACAGTCGAGAGCGTGCATCGTACTCCTGTTTGCAACATTAACGATTGATTGTCACCATGGCGTCCCCGAAGTCCCCGGCTTCGTGTTCTGCTGCGTCATCTTCTCCCGATCCCGAAGTGTTAAGTGTCGTGCAAGTGTTGGACTCAAATTTTTCATGAATATTTTTGAGTTTTTTATTTGTTGTTTACCTATCAAACTACACACCACACAAACATACTTATGGGGCACCTATTTCTGTGTAAAGGGTTTGAAAACACCTAACATGATGGGGATGACGGGGGCTTCGTTCACTCGCTTCGCTCGCTCACTCTAGCCCCGGTCATCCCCATCATGTTAGGTGTTTTCAAACCCTTTACACAGAAATAGGTGCCCCCGAAGCCGGTATCCGTCGACTGCACGTGGATACCAATGAACCTACGATGCAAGAGCGAGCGCAGCGAGCTCGGGAATTGGGGCACCCCGACTCGGATAGGTTAGGTTTGAAGGGGATGACAGGGGCTAGAATGAGCGAGCGAAGCGAGCGAATATAGCCCCCGTCATCCCCTTCATGTTAGGTTTTTTCAAACCATTTACCCAGAAATAGGTGCCCCGCGGAGCGGGGCTCCGTCGACTGCACCTTAATACTGGATTCTGTGAATTACTTTGACCTTGAATAAGATGTAAGTATGGTAAAAAAAAAAATGACCTTGACCTTTGTATGTTGACCTTTGACTTTGACATGACCTTGACCTTTGAGCAAGATTTTGGGCAATTTTCCACGATTTTCAAATTTTTTTTGGATGTCCTTGACCTTTTGACCTTGACCTTGGAGGTGACCTTGACCTAATTCTTACTTTGACATAAAATTTGGGCCGTGATCCCGACCCCCCACCCTTAATACTCCCACAATCCCACCAATCCCGAATGACACTTTTGGAGATTTTTTTCTCGTAACCTATGGGTTTCCGCAACTTTTAGTTTTCAAAAACACACTAAAAACCCCATATTCTACCCAAAAAAAAATAGCTACTATATAAAAGCGATGGGTTATATTGTACAGCGCTTCCATAATATACTCTATTTATATAATTATTATTTATTTATTGCTGTACCTAATATTTTTTCTGAGAAAAATAGGACAAAAAAAGATTTACGTGTATATTTATGACCTAGCGTGGCTATCAAAACCATGTGCTTATTTGATTGAGTATAGTAGGTAAATTCTCTGGGACATGTTTGGTATTTAATTATAATTTTCTTAGAGCTGATTTTTTTATCGTTAGATCATTTTTAACTGAGAAATAAACTTGACATTTTGACATGTCGTCTATACAAAACCTGTCAAAAAGTCAAAGTTATCCTCAGATAAAATGATGTCTCCAATGTTTATTTATATATTGCATCATATCGGATATTTTTCCTTTTCCCTAACATTCGTCTATTTTTGTAAATAAATATCCAATGCCCACAAAAAAAAAAATTAGTATACAAATACTGTTTCCAAATAGCCCATGATAGTCTAATAAGAATAAATAGTTATTTCTGTTGAAAACCGTCTGTCTATCGCTGCCTTTAAAGATTAATGAGAAACAGAATGTGTCACTGTCAATGACTGTCGACGGGCGCTCTCACTGTTGACATAAAGGTCGATTTACATTTCTGACTACTGAACCGTTATAGCTCGTGACCTCGCAGGGTTAGGCAGAGGTGGATAAGAGATTAATCACACTTAGCATCAATTAACAAATAAAATGGGCATTATGTCAAAACATAAATACTCATTCATCTTTTAAATATGTTTACGCATGCTTTCGCGTACAATATCGGAATCATTCACAGGTAATGCGTATGTGTTCCTTAAACCATCGAGGTTGTTGCAAAATTGATGCTATTTTATATGATTATTTTTAAAGCGTATATCTAAACTTCACCGAAGACATTACGAGTAGATTTTGTGGCATACAGAACTTTAGTATCGTCATCGGTAATCTGTGTAAAAATAATTCCGATTTCAATCCAATTCCGATAAAAATATGAAAAGAAACAATTCGTAATCGTATAAAAAATACGCAGTACACAATATTCAATTAATAAAGATTTAATGTTAAAACAATTGCCGTCCAACTTTGCATTGAAAAGTTCAAACTGAGATCCAATGTCGATAAATAGGAATTATTTTCGAGATTAACTTTCAATTCATTTTTTAATGTTTACTAGCGACCCGCCCCGGCTTTGCACGTTTACGTTTTAGAGCTTAAAACCTTCCTCTTGAATCACTCTATCTATTAAAAAAAATCGCATCAAAATCCGTTGCGTAGTTTTAAAGATCTAAGCATACATAGGGACAGACAGCAGGAAGCGACTTTGTTTTATACCATGTAGTGATTACATGCAATTACTAATAGTCCAGGTAATCAACTAAACTAAATAAATGCTTGTCAAATTAATAGTGCAACAGATGTGATTCGAACGCACGACCACTCGATCGGCAGTCCGATGATAATCTTAACCGTTGAGCGATTACCGTTCATTAATTAACACCATTGCGTTAATTTGCTTAATTTTTGTCGATCTTTACCAGTAATCATCAATCATTCAGCCGACAGACGTCCACTGCTGGACATACTTAGGCCTCTCCCAAGCCATGTTGGGGAGGTTTGCCATAATCGCCACGCTTGGCAGGCGGGTTGGCGATCGCAGTATGGTTGTTAAAGTACTCAGAGAACGCTGCTGCCCATCCTATAGTGAATAGCGATGAGCAATTGTTGCAAAAAAACAATCGATTGAATCGAAAATTGTACTGTTGCGCATTCGATTGTCGATTCGACGAACTACTAAATGTAAACTGAGACAGTAGAGGACATTAAATAATCTATTACCTAGCGCCAATCGCATAATAACTGCAGTTGTACTTGTAAGTAGTGGCGCACGGACTTTTAACTATTGAATTGTGGCGCAGCGGCAGCGCACGCACCACCTTTTAGTAATTACTTATTTAGTAATACGTGCGCTGCGCCACAATTCAATACAAATTAGTAGTTAAAATTGATGCGGTAACCGTATCAGTTTTGTCGCCTGCTGCGCGCCGTTAGTCGATAACAATCGACTAACATCAATTGTTATCGACTTTTATCGACTGGACTGAACAATCGATTAAGTCGAATAGTTTTAGTAATAATCGCCCATCGCTACTAGTGAATCCCTTAGTCGCCTTTTACGACACCCACGAGAAGAGATGGGTAGTGCTATTCTTTACGTCCGGTACCACACAGAACGATCGTTACGCGTATTCGATAGAATTTTGTAGGCTTCATTTTTGTCGATCGTTATGAGAGTTCAATAGAATTGTGTAGGTGTAGTAGGCACGTTCGAGACAAATGACCGTACCCAATAAAGGCAGAATTTCCCGCCTGACTTGGGGACCGAACATTGGTACTTAAGATCGCAGACGTGCTTGCTCGAAAAGAATATTTATTTTATTTCTGACATTTATTGAAATGTGTTAGTTACAAGTATAAATATGTATTTTTTTTATTCAACCTATATTGTCCCACTGCTGGGCAAAGGTCTCCCCCATAGCCTTTCACTCATCTCTATGCCTTGCCTTCTCTGGCCAATCTCCCATAAACGACTCTAAGTCATCACGCCAGCGTTTCCTAGGCCTCTCTCGGCGACGACGCCCGTATTCCGGCACCCACTGCGTGACGACTCTAGCCCATCTGTCTTTATGCATTCTGCATACATGACCCGCCCAATCCCACTTCAGTTTTGCAGACTTATGACCCACATCGGCGATTCCTGTTTTGGAGCGTATCGTGGTATTACGTATTCGGTCACTGAGCATAATACCAATACGCTACGCTCTATCGCTCTTTGGCAAACCTTTGATAAATATGTATAACTAAAGAAAAAATTTAATACTAAAAGCGGGTCATCGAAATTTTTCTCCGCATCGCTGTCGACTGGTAACGTGCCCAGAAGACTGGCAGCGTTGCCATGTTGTATGGCATTGTATTATGTATACAAGGTGTAACATACATAAATAACGCACGACCTCTTAAGGGGTCACTGTACTCATCATTATGAACAACTTTTAATATGGGACCTAACATGAAATCGAGAAAAAAAAAATCTGCTGTTTCCTACATTTTGTCGAGTTATGCAAAAATAAATGTAGGGAACAGCAAATTTTTTTTTCGCGATTTCATTTTTGTTTTCATAGTAAAAGTTGTTCATAATGATGAGTAAAGTGACCCCTTATGAGGTTGTGCGTTATTTATGTTACACCTTGTATATTTTAATGAATTGACTGTAGCATGTATATATTTTAAATATTTTTTCTGAACAAGACTTATTGTTAAAAATGTAATAGTTATATTGAAACGAAATGGATCCGTGACTAGAAGTGCTTCAAAATAACTCCGAACTTGTGGTTATAAAATATAATGATCTATATTAATATCAATTCAACATCAATATAATAATAAATCTTAGAATGGGCGTGTCTTAAAATTGGAAATATTAAAAAAGAATAGTGGGGCTCTTAAAGGATAACCCATAGAATCCATTTCGGTAATTTTTGAATTTTTTGTCTGTTTATTTGCTTGTCGGTTTTTTTGTGCATGCATCACCTAAAACGTATCGACTCGTATAAATAAAAAGAAAAGTCCTGACTGACTGACTCATCAACGCCCAGCCCAAACCCTTGGACCTAGAAATTTGAAATTTTGCACAGAGGTTCCCTTTATATTGTAAACAAGGACTTAGGAAGGATTTTTCGAAATTCAACCCCTAAGGGAGTTAAATAGGGGATGAAAGTTTGTATGGAAAATCGGCACCGGTAACGGGTTCAAAAATTCACGCAAGCGAAGCTGCGGGCAAAAGCTAGTGGGCAAATATTGTGCGTATTTTGGAGTAACATTTAGTTTTAGTTTTATCGTAATCGGTTCGCTCAATCGAAAGATACTAGAATTTAAAGTTATCAAGAAGAAAAACTTATTATATTCAAAAAAAAGCTTATTATATTCACAAAAACTTATTATATTCAAGAAAAACTTATTATGTTTAAAAAACTTATTATATAACGACACATTATTGGTTTCCGACTTCCACAACGGAGTCGCGAGCACAGCTAGTATTATATAAAACGCGAATACACCATCAAAGTCGTTCTACTTAAAGTCGATATCAATATAACCTTCCTTTATCGGTATTTGAAGGACCTTTAGTAATCTGTTACGGTCACGGTTCATACATCGCGTTTATGATCCAAATAGAAAAAAGATTTAATGCTAATAAATGCTAAACTAAAGGGTTGATGGTTCGTAACATAG
Organism: Amphipyra tragopoginis; assembly: GCA_905220435.1. Lineage (NCBI taxonomy): Eukaryota > Metazoa > Arthropoda > Insecta > Lepidoptera > Noctuidae > Amphipyra > Amphipyra tragopoginis. Next base: position 14,691,771 of record HG992011.1, read on the forward strand.
CTATCCTAACTAATATTATAAACGCGAAAGTAACGCGGCATCCTACGTGAGCGATCTAGAAGCGACGCGAAGCGGCGCGGCGCGATGCGAAAGCAACAAACAGTCGATACCTATTGAAGTGTCCTACGTGACCAAACGCACGTAGAGTGCGGTGCGGCGCGGCGCGAACGCGATCAGTTGGCTTGATATTTTCGCGCGAACTGGATGCGGTGCCGTACAGTGCTACTGAATGACGGCGGTGCGCGGCGAGCGGTTCGCGAGCTCGTAGGATAAAGCCGCCGCTTCGCACCGCATCGCATTGAATTCGCGTGTCACCGCATCGGATCGCGTCGCAATTCGCGTCGCTTTGAACCACCTACGTAAGACGCCGCGTAAGTTTGTTTGTTACCTTTTCACGCCTAAACCACTGAACCGATCATCCTAAAATTTTGCATATACGTTGTCAAGTGTACTGAAACGGACATAGGGTACTTTTCATCCCGAAAAAAAGTACTGTTCCCGAGGAAAACAACAATAACGTTCATAGATGGCGCCACGTGTCTTTCGAATCACGATTGAATTATATTAGTATAGAAACTAGGGCATACTAATGTATGCCCTAGAAGGACATACGTTGATGTTATTGGTGATGTTCTTCAAAAAGGACAGGTGTGTAGTACTTTCAACCGGCGTGCGTGTATGACAAGATGTATGACCGTGAACGAAGCGAAAGGAGTATGTAAGGATCGTAGCATGTGGCGTTCTACAGTTTCTGTCTACCCCCATGGGAAAAAGGCGTTAGTTTATGTATGTATTATACAACGTTATTTTTAGTATATACAAAAACAATAAGATTTTCATCAGAACTGCCTGAATATGTGTTTTTTTTTTAATAAATCTCCCAGTTACACCGTAGTTTATGTCGCGTTAAGTTTGCTAGTAAAGTGTGAAATGCCTGAGATGTGCTATGCAGGGGTTATCTAATACACGGAAACTGACCGAGCGGACCGTCTCAAGCCTCAAGGTGTCTATTCCCGTCAACTGTTATGGTAGAAAACTACTGAAACAAAATTGAAATTTATGAAAAAAAAATGTCGTGTAAAAAATATGTCAATCGATTCTCCTAATGATTCTGAACAAACTGGTTTCAGGTTTAGTATATACTAAAACTAAGCTTGTAGATACTTCAGTAGTGTGTTAAGAGTTTTCTTGAGCATAATTAACGCGAGCAAAACCGCAGGCAAAAGCTAGTAATTAATAATTAAATCAAAAGCGTGCAATAAAACAACCTTCACGCGTTACGACTTAAGTACGTCCGGCGCACCCTGGGCAATCAGCCCCGCTACCAATTTCGCTGGCTGGGTTAATCTTTTTATCACGGCATGAGCTATTCTCGTACAACTCATGCTAATATGAGAAATGATGACAAATATGACGATTCGAGGCCAATTCTACTAACGGAAACTTTTATCAATTGCAACTGAATCGTTAATTTAGGCAGTTACAGTACGTTTACGAAAACTGTCAATATGTTTGGTTTTGTTTTTATTGTCAAACAATTTGATAGTTTTTGTAAACGAAAACTGTCTGAATAAACGATTCAGTTGCAATTGATAAACGTTTCTGTTAGTGGATTTGGGCTCCGGACAAACAGACTGTTCATAATTATATAACAACTAAAGAAATTAAACTTTATCTCAATGGGATAAAATTCTTGTCAGAATGACAGATGTCGTGTACTGAGTTCATTCTGAAAGACACCTTGTATCGTTATGATATAGTTTAATTTTCTTAGTTGTTCAGCTCATTTTGAACAGTCTGTTTGTCCCGATACGAGTATATTTCAAGCTGACTGTACAACGGTTACTGTTAGCCTTTTTTGTATTAAAGCACCTTTTCTATTCTATAAGAATATTACCTTACCTTAGACAGAGTAGTACATGTCTGATGTTATGTTTCTTGGGAAGAAACTTACGTTTAAAATACAGTTTCAGCCCAGGAGGCCTACCCTCTAACTCCGTCAACGAAGTTAGTCGCGCGTCCGAAAGTAGCCCGAAACGTAGGAGTGAACAAAACAAGTGTCCAGTTCAACTTCTCGGACGGGCAAAAACACATCGGTAGTGGGGACAACTGTCAATTCGTGTTGTCATTCATTCTTAGTTCGGGCCTAGAAATAATCGTATGTCCGTAGGTGGTAGGGAGTAGGAAATGCTCGTAACTAAGGCCGAAACCACGGACTTCGTGCTTAGGGAGTAGACCCCCAGTTTAGACGTTCACTTCGGTGTACACTTCAATTGTACAATTAGATCAAAAGCCGATTTTTCAATCGTGAGACATCTTTTATTTGAGGAATAAATATGGCGGTTTGACATTATTTTCTATACAAAAGCCAAATGTCAAACCGCCCATTTTTTTTCTCTTCAGAAAATAATTGACTGACGATCAGAAAATTTGCCCCAAGAAATGTATTGTTTTCTGGTTTCAATCTGAATGACGTCCACTGCTGGACATAGGCCTCCCTCAAACAATGTTGGGGGGGTTTGCCATAATCGCCACGCTTGGCAGGCGGGTTGGCGATCGCAGTATGGTTGTTCAAGTACTCAGAGAACGCTACTGCGCATCCTCCAGTGAATACCTTAGTCGCCTTTTACGACACCCACGGGAAGAGATGGGATAATGCTATTCTTTACATTCGGTACCACACGGACGGTTTCAATAAAGTATTTTATTTTAATTTTTCCCATTCCGTGCGTGTCAGTTGCGAGAAGTAACTACACTGAACGCACCTGACTTTATTGAAGGACATAACCAGGAAGGTCAGGTTATGCCCTTCTACGGCGTCCTTTCACGGAATTTTAAATGTCTGCATTCAGGTATTTTTTGAAGCAGGAAACGTGCTTGAACCGTTCAAGTATCTTTAATCGTACAGCATCCAAATTACGTATCAAATTAGTAATTTCAATAGCTTCGTTTTTATAATACAACGATATTCATTGCGTGGTACATAGTTGTGGAGAAGTCGGATTGTTAATACAAACGCTGCTATGGAAATTGTTGACCTGTCAAAATAACAGCGATAACGAATGTGTTGCGCAATTAGAATGGGTTTCTTTAAACCTAATCAAAAAATCAAAATGTTGGCTTTTGTTTTTGCTGTCAAACAATTAAACACAGGCGCCACACGTTGCCGCCAACGCTCGTACCAACGTTGTTCGGTGAATTTCGTGAGGCGTCCACACGTTGGCTATTATACCAGTCCTGTCCCATCAGAGCCAACGTGAAGATGTCCGATTCAGAAATCGAAATTGCTCTAAGCGTTTTTACATTACTGAGTGCCAATCTGCCAATTATAATTTATATTTGTTACTGAAAAAAAGGAAAAGGTCACGCTAAAGAAGATGGTGGATGACGACACATTATATGTATGGCTGTGCCTGGTAAACTTCTAAAAATTCTCGATAATTTTTTCATTTGTCCATGCGGGTTTAGTTTTTGAGGGTGAGAATGACATTCTCGCTCGTCGCGCGCTCTCGATGCGTGTTGCAACAGGACTGAGCAAAGCCCCAACTTGTGTACGTATCGCGAACGTTGGCGCAGATTCCTTTGATAAAACCGACACGCCTCGGCCAACTCCCAACGCTTGTCCCAACGTTGGCGCGAATACAATTTTCTAGATCCACACGTTGGACGAGTGGCGTTGGGACCAACGTTGGAGCCAACGTGTGGTGCCGGCCAAACAGTTTTTAGGGTTCCGTAGTCAACAAGGAACCAATATAGTTTCGCCATGTCCGTCCGTCTATCTGTCTGTCCGTCCGTCCGTAGCTTAGCTCGGTGACTCTTAGTACTAGAAAGCTACAATTTAGCATGGATATACATATTAATCACACCGACAAAGAGGTAAAATAAAATCATGTTTTTTTTATGGTTCCTCCTTTACTTTTGATGTGCGGATGTTTTTTTTTCTCTGTACGTTATACTATCTGTACGTTATAAACGGAACAAATCGTCGCCAATCGCCAATCGCTCAGCTATTGCACCAAACGTGTCGTCTAAATAAAATTAATAAAGTATTTTTAAACGAAAACTGTACTATTAAAGAAACAGGATAAGGCAAGTTTCCTTCTTAAAAAAAACACAAGAATTGGCCTATTGTTGTATACTTATAGCTATGTCTATACCAGTGCGCTTTCAAGTTCATCTTGCGTCTTTGTCTGAGGCATGCGTGAAGCGCCATAGCGCATGCCATTATACTAGTTCGATAAAAGCACATCCCCCTACCGCACGCTAATCCGTCTATTGTATGTCGACTGACGACTGACCGAGGCGCACCGGTGTAGACGATAAGCTGCATACGTCCTAAGGTAATCAATATTGCATGCGCTTGACGCAAGAGGAATTGAAAGTTGAAAGCGTATTGCACACTTCCAGCTCTGTCTCCATCATTACATTCTTCAGATAATAAACAAGGACGTAACAAATAAAGTATAATTCCACAGTGCTGCCGCTCTGGGCCCCTTGAGTCCCAGTTTGCTTAGCTAATGACTTCTTTTGTGCAAACTTCGTACGTATTCAGTACAGCCTGAGGCCCCAGCGGTTGCGGTGTCGTTGGACCGCAGTCGACCTTTTATTTATTTTTCTTTTTTCTTTAACTTGCTCGCGTTTGACCCTAGTATATAAAAAATATCGTTTTATTGGATCAAAATAAGTAGGTTTACAGTAAAATGAACACTGTTACTTAAACTAGGTTTAACTCCCTGTGCTATAAGTAACAATCGTCGTTGATCTAATTATCTTTATAGTTTTAGTGTAACAATCCGTTTCTTTATCTCTTTAAGTTCACGGCTCATCTTCCGTGCGGAAGATGTCCGGTCCTTTGGAAGGCATACGGGGGACACAGGTCCAACGCGCAGAGGCCCCTTTGAGAACTTTAATGTCACTCGCCCAAGTGTACCGAAAACGGTACGGCCGCTATTGTTTATCTATTGTGTCTATAATTACAGTACTACACAGGTTAATCTAAAATGGGATAACCAACCGGGGACTATCCACGGCTGCACTATTGGAGTACAGTCATGGACCGTCTCTGGTGGGTGCAAAACTTTTGTAAAATATGGTAAAAAATATCTGGTCTATGGATGGGTGTTCAGTGGACCGGTTAGACTTAAAACGCACTAGCGGCCAGCCGCATTACGGCGTGCCGCTTGCGGCTGTTTTTATATGAAACCGCATGATCTCAACGCACTGATTTCCGGCCAGCCGTCGTGCGCCTGTGCGTTGAGATCATGCGGTTTCATGTAAAAATCGATATGCGGCCAGCCGCAAGCGGCACGCCGTATTGCGGCTGGCCGCTAGTGCGTTTTAAGCCTTAACCTCTATTGCCGGAAGAAAACGGCGTCTGCTTTTCAAGTCTAAAAACAGTGTAACAATCCGTTATTATTATAATAGGCATTTTTAGGTTATTTAACAATTTTATATTTTGTAAGCTAGTAAACAAAACAAAAGATTTTAATCATAAAGTCAGGTCAGTCTGATATTCGTACAACAAAGAATATGAGTGTGTGTAATTGTTTGTGTGTGAGTATGAATGAGTGTGTTTGTATGTGAGTTTGAATGAGTGTGTTTGTGTGTGAGTTGGTTTAGGTGTGTATTTACTGAAGTACTAGTAGTAGATGGTAAGTACACACAGGGTTGAAGATGGAGCATATGAATCCAAGTAGCAAAGATGTAGAGTAATTCTTCCTCTGGCTCTCACATACGCAGGATTGAACACAGTAAACTGTTTGGCACCGGACTTTAATGTGAGGGTGGTAGCTAGCCAGGTGGACCGTATAGATCTTACCACCAAGGGTTCTGGGTCTTAATAACATGCGTCTATTCCCAGCGTGCGATGGGCAAATTTTTATATTCTAGAATATTACTATTAGTAGACCGTCTCACGGGTTTTTTCTAGAGTTTCTGTTCCATTTATCTTGAAGGCTTCTTAGTTTCTGACTGAGTGAAAACATGGCTGAATTATCGTTGCCATCATTCCCACCACCTCTTAAGAGGTCACTGTACTCATCATTATGAACAACTTTTACTATGGGACCAAAACTTAATCGCGAAAAAAATATCAGCTGTTCCCTACATTTATGTTCGCATAACTCGTCAAAATGTAGGGAACAGCTGATTTTTTTTTGCGATTTCGCTCTTTTTTATGTTACACCTTGTAGAAGCCCAATCTGAATGAGGTCGATCCCGGCCTACATCTCTGACTTTCCGAATTCATGATCGGATCATACTCGTAAATTGCGTTAATGGTGAAGGAGAAAAACGTAATGAGGCCTTAACCGAGAGAGCTCCAAAAAGGTGAACTATTGGTATGTGTAGTTTGTCAACCCGCACAAGACCGGCTTGGTGGACTAATGTACAATTTCCACCAACCGGGCCACGCAGGAGCGCAGCGCAGCGCAACGCAGCGGATTCTCGAGCACGCGCCCGTAGCCGACCGCGTCCGCCCGACGGCTACAATCTGCTGGAACCCGGGCACATGCGCGCGCGTGCTCGTGTATCCGCTATCGCAGTCAGTTTCTACCTGCGGTGCGGCAGAGCGGAGCCGACCGGACGCGACGACAGCCGAGCGCCACCGTCCACGTACGCGAGGAGCCAACCGGCTGCCGCGACGTCCGAGCGCAGCCGACCGGCTGCCGCGGCATTCGCGCGGATCTAACCGAGTTCCAAGCAGTGTAAATTCCACGCAAACATGAAACTTAACTATTGTATAGAAGCCTGAATTTCGTTTAGCACAGTGTGAAATGCGCTCCGGAGAGCTCCGGTGCGGCTCGTTTGGTGGAAATCGTACTTAAGGCCTGTGCCCAGCAGTGGGATAGTAATAAGCTGGATATATTACTTTATGCTGCTTATAAATGCTTAAGTTTTGATGTTTGGATTGAAGCTTCGAGAAACGCGGTTGACGAAATTACCGGTGACCTATGGATTGAAAATGTTTGGAAATGTTTTTTTGAATTGAATAATAACTAATCCTTTTTCATGTAAAATGTTGTCCTGCGAATGTTCTACGAAACGTAAACATACGACGAACGTCAAACATTGAAGAATAAAACACAGACGCTATTTCACGTTTATCGATAATTGTGTTTACCTTTTCTCGATTGCAGTAAATAGTCCCACTATTTTGATTTACGAAACGACATCTATTCTGTATTATATTCTTGGACAAATAGTACGTAAACTACGTATTAATATTCCATGGAATATTAGATCCTTTATGTATCATTAGCATACAGTAAAATAACGTAAACAGACGTTATTATTATAATATATGTTATTATAAGTCGCTCGTGGCATTGCCCGCGTATGTGTCGTTTATCGCGTATTCCGTATTTTTCGGGATAATATAATTCAATCATGATTCGAAAGACACGTGGCGCCATCTATTATCATAAAAACGTTATTGTTGTTTTCCTCGGGAGTAGTACTTTTTGTCGGGATGAAAGGTACCCTATGTCCGTTTCTGTACACCTGACAACGTATTTTTGCTTGGTGGTAGGATCTATATGGTCCGCCTGGCTAGCTACCACCCTCACATTAAAGTCCGGCGCCAAGCAGTTTACTGTGTTCCGTCGTGTGTATGTGAGAGCCAGAGGGGTATAGGGGGATCCCTCTATATCTTTGTTACTTGGATTCGTGTGCTCCATCTTAGACCCTGTCTGCGCTTACTACGCACCTCAGCGTCGAGGGTCAAACGCGAACAAGTCAAGAAAGAAAAAAATAAAATATGCAAAATTTCAGGATGATCGGTTCAGTGCTTAAAGGCCGATTTACACGATGATAGTTTCTCGAAGCGAGACTTTTTCTGTCGTTGTCTTTTTCTACGATGAAAACAGAGATAGCATGAGACTCACTTCGAGAAACTATCTCCGTGTAAATGAGCCTTTAGGCGTGAAAAGGTAACAAACAAACAAACTTACTTTCGTATTAGGATATACAGCATGACTGGTAGAGAGGGTCGTGGCTAATTAAGAACTAAGCGGATCGTACGATTTACAATTATTTTATGTTTTTAAGCTGCGCTTGCCGCGGTCCGTCCGTGGATGGGTGACCGTTCGTTACATATTGAGACCCCTCCGTGCCTCGGAGACCACGTTAAGCTGTCGGTCCCGGGTGTCATACGATTACCTATGACAGTCATTACGGGTAGTCCGAAGCCCGAAAGTTTGACAAACGGTCTGACCTAAGATATCGGCATTGCTCAGTAACTGGGTTGCGGAGGTCTAATGGCAGTCGCTCCGTGTAAAATACTGGTGTTCAGCCGCATCTGGTTTGACTGGAGGCTGATCCCAATACAGTTGGGAAAAGGCTAAGCAGAGATACAGAAGTTACAGAAGTATGAGCAGAGTTCATGGTTCTCGGACGTAAAGCGACTTATTATTTCTACATATTTCCTTGCTAAAATGGATTTCTACACATTTCCTTGCTACAATGGATTTCTACACATTTCCTTGCTACAATGGATTTCTACACATTTCCTTGCTACAATGGATTTCTACACATTTCCTTGCTACAATGGATTATAATTGTATATTGATATTTATTGTGAATTCATTATGTTACACGTTGTTTACATATTTATAGCAATCGATTGATTGTTATAATATCATTTCACTATAGAGTGTAAACGAATTCGTGTAATTCCTTCAAACCGCGTGATCTACTGGTGACACTGATTGACACTGCACAGGTTTTTTCCAAAAACAACAAAAAAAAAGTTTTCAAAAAATGGACCATGGTATTCTGTATCTTAGTAATTTTAGCGTCCCGAGTTAACTGACTGCGTGGAGCGATGTCGCGCTAGTCGTGTCCATCAGCTGTGTCGCCGTGCCTTCATTCATTTATGCATAGCATCGAAATTTTCATTATTTCGTGGCTAAATAATTACAGCCGCATAGACCGATCTTCCGGGTTAAGCCACGCTTGCCGAGGTTGGTCTGTGGATGGGTGACCATTTACCATAGCGAGTTTCCTCCGTGCCTCGGAAAGCACGTAAAGCCGTTGGTCCCGGCTGTCATTTGTAGATCTTTGACAGTCGTTACTGTTGGTCAGAAGCCAGAAAGTCTGACAACCAGTCTTACCAAGAGTATCGTATTACCCAGTTACTGGGTTGTGGAGGTCTGATAGGCAGTCGCTCCATGTAAAATACTGATATTCAGCTGCATCCGGTTCGACTGGAAGCCGACCCCAACATAGTTGGGAAAAGGCTAGGCAGATGATGATCGAAATTTTCATTATCATAAAAAAAAATGGGAAAAAAACTTTTTACTTTTATAATCCATCTTATTCCTGTGCGGAGTTAATCTATACCATTGATAGATCATGTGGTTTGAAGGAATTACACAAATTCGTTTACAGCCTATATAAAGCAAAACAAGAAAAACCTCGTTGGCAAGACAAGAAAAACCTCGTTCATTTCTCGCTCATCTGAACACAGCACCTCGGCCATACGTACTTTCAATTTCAGCTCGCGGCGTAAATTTTTATCATTATGATTATAATATTCCGAGGATGAAGGAGAGCGATGTTTATTTACTGTTTTATGAAAATGAGCGAATCGGGAAAGTGCTTTTAGCTAGATTAGGTGTGCTTAACATAATACAAGGTTAGTCGGAAGGGGGTAGGTACTAAACTGCGGGCATTTTCACTGCTGTGATGACTGATACAATTTTAAATTTTTTGTTAAAAAAAAGCAATACCATTATTATTTTATCGATCAAAATAAATGTGCAATTGTGCTATAATTATGACCGCCCCCAATGCTTTTAGCTACTAGGTGTTTCATTTTTTTTTTATTTGTTGTGCATTTTTAGTAAGCGTCGGATGGAAGGAGTATCATGGACAGAAAAAGTAATCGGTTAGGATATCGTCATTTCCCAGTAACGTTCCCGTTGCGGAGGTCTGATAGCAGTCGCTCCGAGTAAAATATTGGTATTCAGCCGCTTCTGGTTAGTCTGCAAGCTGACCCCAACATAGTTGAGAAAGGCTAGGAGGAAGAATCATATTTTACGAACCCTGGTATTTTTACGAACCCTGGTATTTTTACGAACCCTAGTATTTTTACGAACCCCGGTATTTTTACGAACCCTGGTATTTTTACGAACCCCGGTATTTTTACGAACCCTGGTATTTTTACGAACCTTGGTATTTTTACGAACCTTGGTATTTTTACGAACCCTGGTATTTTTACGAATCCTGGTATTTTTACGAACCCTGGTTTTTTACACGTTTGGAACGTAAATCGATAACTGAATACCCTATTTCAACAAGCCACTCGTTTAACAAGTCATACCGTATCAAAGGCCTTCCCATAACCTCAAACTCAGTGCGTGGTACAAAGATGTTCTAACCAAGGCCCTAACTTTATAAGCACTTAATTGTTAACTTGGCAAAATCATGCCAAGTTAGCATGTCAAGTTTGCATGTCACCCGTGCGTGTCTTTGCTAGCCTTGGCCATCAACACGTACAATACGTTACCTTTTTCAGGTTTGACCTCATAAAAATTAGTTACGATTTCGTTAATCTTATTGTGTTTTAATCTTATTTTAAGGACGAAAGTGTGTTTTTGGAACGTTTCAAGGACTGTGTAGTTTTATTATACATGTTTAGTTTAGTCCGTAGATGGATGGAGAGGAAGAGGGAGGCCAAAGAAAAGATGGATGGATTGTGTGAAGAATGATATGAAAGAGAAGGGTGTCAGTGATATCATGACGGGTGACAGGATGGAATGGAAGAAGAAAACGTGTTGCGCCGACCCCAAGTAACATGGGATAAGGGCAGGAAGATGATGATGAGTTTAGTCCGTAGTCGGAAAGGGGGTAGGTACTAATCCGAAAGTGTTAATGTACCCATAATAATGAGTAACTTTTGTTCTACAACTTTCCCCAAAAGTCAATAGTTTAAGAGAAATAGCTGTTCAAAGATTTCATAAAAAATACGCTAAAATCCATCTATCCTTAGCTATGATCAGCTGTGTTTACATTTTAGGTCATATTTGGGGTCACGAATCAGAAGCTCCATTTTCTGAATTCGTAACTAAAGCAGGGATGAAGAGTTTTGAAAAACTAAAATAAAAATCAATTTTTGTGGAAATTAAAAATCGAAAATTTTAACACTTGCTTTATAATAGATATCAGAGATACTATATGTGGCCTGCGGATTTGTACCCCCTTTCCGACTAACCTTGTATAACACTTATCGTAACATTACGCCTGTATTCCCGGAAGGGTTAAGCAGAGGTGTATAGTACACCCTCATTTCGCCGTTATGAGTTCCATGCAATAGTAGGCAAGCCTATTGCCGTCAACCGGGCACAAATCCAGACTCCGGGCTGCTACTGAGAAAATCCACACGGAAAAACTCAATAACAATTCGCCAACCTGGGGTTCGAACCCACGGAATATTCCAATCTGTCCCCCTGATCTGTCCCCTCCAGGGGACAATCAGGAATAATAAAAAATCAATCTGTTCCCTGTCACGGAGACGAACGGACAGATCGAACGAATTATTTCTGGTCTGTCCTCTGCTGTTTTTTAGGGGGACAAATAGAAATAAAAAGTTTCAATCTGTCCCCCTGTCACCGACTAGGGGACAGATCGGAATATTCCGAACCCACGACCTCACGCTCAGCAGTCGCTCTTGCGATCACTAAACCAACGAAGCGGTTCATTTTGTTTAATTATATTTATTACGATATAACTGTATTTCCCGGAAGGCTTTGTACAAAACCCATTTTATTGTCAAGGGCATTAATTAAGTTCTATGTTATTTGCCGATTGCTATTGGAAGGGCAAATTACTGTACGGTTTCTGACAATTTCCGGTAGGACTTGCCTCGCCACAAACATGAAGACAGACAAACGAGGCATTTACTTCGCACGCGATGGCTCGACCCGAGCATATGTTGGTATATTTTTAAGGTGTGTTGTGTACCTTTTTTTTTTTTACTCTTTTTTTTTCGAGGTGTTTACCTTGCGAGGCATTCGTTGTGCGCCGTTCGCGGCGCATGCCTCGCAAAGTCTGTATCCGCCTTAAGATGCATTCAGCGCAACTGCGTGACAACAGCCGACTGGACGTGCAGTCCACTCGCAGTTATGATTAACGTAAAACGAAATATGATTCACTATCGATGACATCGGCTGTCCCATTTCAAAACCTAGTAAGGGCTTAAAACGAAAATTTACAATACCGGAAGTATCACTTAGCGTAAGGGACAAAACACGACTTTTCAGGAGAGCCAAAAAACAGTTTTTATTTTCGAAAACTGTCTGTATCTTTTTATTTTATGGTTCGATTTTGATGGGGTCTAGGACAAAGTGTCTTAGATTTTTTGCCTCTTTTATACTAAAAATACAAAATTTAAGAAAACCTAGTGGTTTCGAAAATACCATGTTCCTTACGTTAAAAAATTATGTTTAGTTGTGCCCTACGCCATACAAATTTTAGATGTAAACCGACGTGAATGATGTATGTAACAAGAAGGGTAAGAAAATTGTGTGTTATTTTAGTGTAAAGGTCTCTATTAGTGTTGCATTTTGATGTAAGAAGACCTTCCTATTGTAATTAATGGTGATATGGAACCGTATTACTATGGAGTTAAGGTCTATGACTTGTCAGACTTATTTTTTTAAAAGATGTAAATAAAACCATCTATATTAATCAATACTTTGATTTAAAACAAATGATTCAAGCTAAATAAACAGTCTTTTTCCCCGTAAAACCGAAAGTAAACTGACACAAACTTTTGAAACTAAATTAACAGTCTTCTAACCCTGTAATTGAGACTAATTTATCTATTTTTACTCTACCAATCAAAGAAAGTACAAGTAATACACTTTATGATGAGACCATAATTTACTCGTAAAACGAAAATAAACTTCTTAAACGAAAATTAACCAGAAAACAGTAAACATTGCATAAACCTTAAGGTTACTAGAAAAATTATAAAGAAAGTGAACAATTATTACTAAAGAGAGTCAGACTTACCCGTAAAACCGAAAGTAAACTAAACAAACTTCTCTACTAAGTGAAACTATGTGCAGTCTCTAGTGCAATAAGGGTTTTCTGTGATCAAAAAGACTGCTAATTTGGTTTGAGAAGTTTGTATTAGTTTAGTTTCGGTTTTACGGGTAAGTCTAAGACTGTTCATTAAGTTTAAATCATGTTTTAAATATTTTTTGTCTCACGGATAAATGGTGTTAAAATCTTGGTATTAACAAAGTTTTATCAACTTAAATTGGGAGATATAAACTCTTTAGTAATAATTGTTCACTTACTTAACAATTTTTGTATTAACCTTAAGGTTTATGCACATATACAATTTATACAATATTTACTGTTTTTCTGGATTGATTTTATTACTTAAGTTATTGATTTACGATGAGTCTAAAATAAAAGTGTTGATAAAAATGAACGGATTTATTTCATTCTAATGAAAAATAAGTCTCACAAGTCATAGACCTTAACTCCATAGTAATACGGTTCCATATTACCATTACCTTTAATAGGAAAGTCTTACTTACAACAAAATGCAACATTAATAGACATGTAACATTAACGTAAGAGACAATTCTATACATTTTGTTCAAATATTTTGAAATAAAGTTTAATGTAAGGGACCAAACTATTTGACTGCAGTGACTTACTTTACTTTTCGTAAAAGAAATATTTGTAAAGGTCTTTTACATCCTTTTTTTAGACAATAATTGTTCTTGGCTATTCAAAAATGAGTAACGTAAGAGACATTTTTTCAAGATAATCCAAATTCTGAGTATGCCAGTCGATGGAGCAAAAAATTCCGAATCTAACGATGTATATAACTCATTTTGGCCAAAATGTCCCTTACGCTAAGTGATACTTCCGGTATCGAGAGCGCATAAACGTTAAATCGGTCATCCTTTGAAAAGTATTTATGTTAGGTACGTAAAACACTGTGGTTAAAGTTTACTTACTAGGTTTTAAAATGATCAGAGGCAGTGAATGACACTTGCTAGGTATCGATGCTTAAATATATCTGTTTATTATGTGAGTTTTTAAGAGCCTCCACGAGTGACGATATCTAAGTACGGCCGGCGCACCCTGGGCAGTCAGCCCCGCTACCAACCTTGCTGACTGGCTAATCTTTTCACCACGACATGAGCTATTTTCGTATAGGAAGAGCGGGCAAGGTGGTTCACTTAACTTGAATAATTAATAAAAAAAAAACTTAATAGAATACTAAGTAACCTTTAATTTCTCAAAATCAACTATAATTAAACTTTCATAATAATCAAAGAAATGACTCTAATTTTTATCACAATTGTTACACGAGATCAATATATGAAATATAAGGTTTGATTCATCTTGCCCTATACTATCGGGTAAGATGGTTCTAGCGATCGGGCAAGATGATTCAAGATGAGACAATGCTCAATTATCTTGACAGTCATCACAAAAGTATGTTCCTCTTCCAAGATAAGCTGAACAGGCTTCGTGAGTCCAGTCCTTACACTGGGAACATTGTATCCAGTCTTCAGCTGGAGGATGTACAAATTGTTCCTTGCGTACTGTGCAATAATAATCACACACAGTTTGGGCAGCACCCTGCACCGATTTTTTTTGTTTCATTCTTGATGTGGAAGGTGTCTGATAGTTTGTGGGTGATAATAGATTCTCCTTGCCCAAATTTTCCTTGCCCGAATATGCCTATATTCATTTTGCCCGCCAGGCTACTTTACGAATGAAACATAACCTAAAAATGTAATGAGAATACTGTTGAAAAAAACTTTAAAAATACATGAATTTACAATAAATAAACTAACTAAAACAATGAAAATATATTACATAGATGATTAATTCCGTTAGAAATCTCAAAACTTACCGTAGTCAAATATTTTAGTGTCGAGAGTTCGTATTGTTTTTTGTCGCTGACGTGCGTACTCACGCGCTGGCAGTCCGGTTCGTACTGGTTTGCGAGCCCCCGCCTCACCGCGCGTCTACTTGCGCTATGGACGTGTATACACTGATTCGATAGAGCAAATTATAAGAATGATTCATGTTGCCCGCTATATTCATCTTGCCCTCCCTTCCCCTATATCTCGTGATAACACGAGAAAAAAAAGTGAGTTTTCAACGCTCGTGTTTTTGTATTTGGTAGAGACTTTCTAGGTTAGCAAGATTATTCAATAAAACGATTTTTGTAAAAAGTGTCTCTTAATAAGTTTTGAAATGGGACAGCCGACATTGTTATTCTCCCCTGTTCCAGTATTTTCGTATGAAATTAGAATTTTGGCACATTTCGGAAGCGGGAACTAATTATTTGTTGGCTAATGAATGCCTTTTGTGTTCATGCATGCGACCCGACTGGACGCGAGGTTTTATGGACGTTAGGCAACGTTAAGCCTGGACACAGCCTAAACGAAAAGTAGAGTTACTGCGCACTGCGAATAAAATTGTATTAGCAAAATCTGCGTACTATGAAACGTACTAGATTCACCCCATACGGATTTATTAGTATTTATTTTATTCTTCTGGTGAAAAAAAAAAACACCGCAAATCGCCGCATCGGAGTGCGCGCTAGCTCTCAAAGCTACCGCGCACTGGGAATAAAATTCGCACGAATTTTATCAGCAAAAACTGCGTATACTTATATATAAAACTACATGGAAATTAGCATACTGACAATAATTCACCGCGTACGGATTTACTAGTATTTATTTTATTGTTTGTGTTGAAATAAACACACCTCAAATCACCGCACCGCATTGCGCTTTAGCTTTTATACCTGTAAAGCGTTTCTTCTTTCTCCCTGCAGTTTGAGGTACTTTCCTCATGCACAGTATCTTCCGAATAAATGATTTAAAATAAGATTATTTCTCAAAAAGAAGGAGTATGTAAAGCTATGTCTACACCAGTGCGCTTTCACGTTCATCTTGCGTCTTCGTCTGAGGCATGCGTGAAGCGCCATAGCGCATGCAATAGCGCATGCCTTAATACTAGTTCGACAAAAGCGCACGCCCCTAGCGCACGCTAATCCGTCTATGGCAATCAATATTGAATGCGCTTGACGCAAGAGGAATTGAAAGTTGAAAGTGCAAGATGAACGTGAAAGCGCACTGGTGTAGAACATACCATAAGGCTCGTAGCATGTGCCGTCTGGCAGTTCCTGCCTACCCCCTTGGGAAAAAGGCGTGAGTTTATGTATGTATGTAATATTTCTCGATTACACAGACTCGGGTCTATTTTGTGTTATATTTTACAGTTAACTCTTGACCACGGCTTGTGCAATACGGCATAAACGATGGGAAATTATAAAAATATGTCGTACTTTATAATAAAATGCGTAGATTTGAGTTTTTTGAGCTCTACAATGACTCCACTTTGCTGTTTTGTGTATATCTTCCATAAAATGTTCGTTAATTGAGATATTTTTCACTTCATTATTAATTTTAAGGGAAGTCAATTTTTTATCGATACTTTTTTGCACAATGTTGGTACATAAGGCGAACTTAATGCCACCTCTTTACCGATCAACCTTTGGATCAATGGGAAAAGCACAGAAAGAAATACAAAAAAAAAATCTAAAGGATTTGAGACTATTGAGAATGTATATGAATAATATATTGGGGTGCATGAAAAGGGCCTCCACGAGTGACGATATTTTAGTACATCCGGTGCACCCTGGGCAGTCAGCCCCGCTACCAACCTTGCTGATTGGCTAATATTTTCACCACAGCATGAGCTATTTTCGTATAGCTCGTGCTGACTCGAGAGAAGAAAAAGGGAAGAAGATTAATATATTTAAGTTAGACACCATCGCACGTACTTCCATCAATACTAACTTATAAGTTGTACTGAACTCCAGAGCAAAACTTTACATTCAAGCTTAAAATAAAATTATAAAGTTTTAATTTGAGGAGTTAGAAGTTAAACTTTGAAGCTGGTAATTTATTTATAACATAACTTAACCGACACACCTTGTGATTCGCTGTAGACACATTATTTGATGAGTCCGTGTTAGGCCCATCTAGGTCGACGCTCAATGTTGAGCCACGGAAAGACCTAGGAGTTAAAATCACAGCTAAAATGCTCTTGAACAGAATTAAAGCGATGCGTCGAGGAAGATCTCCTGGTCATGACGGTCTCAGCATTGAGCATCTCCGATTTGCTGGTCGGCATTTGCCAAGAGTGTTGGCTATGCTTTTTACTTTTTGCCTGGGTCATGCTTATATGCCGAGTGACATGATCAAAACAACAGTGGTGCCCATCGTCAAAAATAAGACTGGTGACATGGGTGATAAGAACAATTACAGGCCGATATCTCTTGCCACAATCATGTCAAAAGTGTTTGACGGTGTGCTTGACGCTCAACTTAGCAGTCATATACATGTTCACGATAACCAATTTGGTTTCCGTTCTGGATTATCCACTAGCAGCGCTATATTGAGTGTGAAGCACACTGTGAAGTACTACACGGATCGCCACACTCCAGTTTACGCCTGTTTCCTTGATTTGAGCAAGGCTTTTGACTTGGTTTCCTACGACATTTTATGGAGGAAGTTGGAGGAGGTTAAGCTGCCATCAGAAGTGACAAATACTCTGAAATACTGGTACGGAAACCAAGTCAATAGTGTGAGGTGGGCTGGTGCGCTGTCTAGGCCGTATGGGTTGGAATGCGGGGTGAGGCAGGGGGGGTTATGCTCGCCTACGCTATTCAACCTATACGTGAATGATCTGATTGGCGCGCTTAGCAGCATGCGTGTCGGATGTCATATTGATGGCACGTGTGTCAATAACATTAGCTACGCTGACGACATGGTGCTGCTGAGCGCGTCAATCTGCGGGCTTAGGAAACTAGTAGCCACTTGCGAGCAATATGCCAGACTACATGGTCTGGCATATAATGTTAAGAAGAGTGTGATCATGGTCTTTGGGGCCAGGGGTAAATACCCAGAAGCAGTACCTTCTGTACAGTTAAACGGTATACCCCTTGTGAGGGTAGACCAATTTAGATATCTGGGTCACTTATTGACCACTGGCCTCAAGGACGATCAGGATATTGACAGGGAACGGAGGGCGCTGTGTGTGAGAGCTAACATGATTGCCCGCAGATTCAGGCGTGCCTCTAAAGAGGTCAAACGCACTATATTTAGTGCTTACTACACGTCTTTTTACACTTGCTGTCTGTGGGTTCATTATACTCAAAAATCATACAGCGCCCTTCGCGTCCAATACAATAACGCATTCAGGCTGCTGATGGGATTGCCCCGATACTGCAGCGCCTCAGGGATGTTCGCTGAAGCTCACGTAGACTGTTTCTACACGGTGATGCGGAACCGGTGCACATCCTTGGTCCGTGGAGTGCGGGGCAGCGCCAACAGCGTCCTGTCTATGGTAGCAGGCAGGCTTGATTGTGCGTTTGTGAACCACTGCTGCAAGGTTTTGGCTGGGCCTGTCACCTTGCAGCAATGATGTCATAAACTGTTTGTTTTTGTGTATTACTAACATAGTTTATAAGTATATTGTTACTAACACTATGAGTCTTGTTACTCGAAATAAATGATTATTATTATTAACCTTTAAGAGGGGAGTGTTACCCACCGTCCTACATGAATTACGTGAGCGACAATTGCGAGGAAGCGACTCGATGCGAAAATATCAAACATTGGCTGTTTCTGTACGATTTCCACCAACCGGGCCACGCTGGAGCGCAGCGCAGAGCATCGCAGCGGATGCTACGGCTACAATCTGCTGGAACCCGGGCACATGCGCGCGCGTGCTCGTGTATCCGCTATCGCAGTCAGTTTCTACCTGCGGTGTGGCCGAGCGGAGCCGACCGGACGCGATGATAGCCGAGCGCCGCCGTCCACGTACGCGAGCAGCCGACCGGCTGCCGCGGCATACTTGAGGAGCCGACCGGCTGCCGCGGCATGCGCGCGGATCTAACCGAGTTTCAACCAGTGTAAATTCCATGCAAACATGAAACTTAACTATTGTATAGAAGCCTGAATTTCCTTTAGCACAGTGTGAAATGCGCTCCGGCGCGGCCCGTTTGGTGGAGATCGTACATAAAGGGGTCTATCAGTTTTGACAGTTCCTAGCAAATAAAAAAATCGCTTAGTTTGACGTCGATTTAAACTAGAAACGCATAATGTCGCTACAATACCTATATCAAAAAGACAGCATTAGTAAATTAACAGATTATTTGTGCAAGTGAAAATAGATCTTATTGTTTTATGACGAAATTTTTTTGGCCGGTGTACGTTAAATGTTTCTAAAGTTACGCGATTTGTACATATTAGTGCAGAATTCAAGAGACTTTCAGGATGTAAGGTAATAAAATGTATATTTCAAAACTCATTTACTCAAAGCATTTTTGTGTTTGATTGGCATAATTATTATACTCTGTTACTCATGAGTCAGTGGCATATCACTAACCGATAACTTTCAAACAGCTTATGTTGTTTTAGATTTTGTTTGCCTAAATATGGATTGACACTAAATTCGGCTGGACCGCGCATAATTTATAATGACATTGTGGTTAGCTGTTCGTTGTGGAAAAGCCGGCGTAAATCCGATTTACTCGGTTTATCTCTAAATACGGCCGTATTTGCCACTGTAGGTATACAAGCAACGCTCGTACCTGTTAAATTAAATTCGCCTTTACAGCGAAAAGCCTAAAACTGAGAGTTATCAAGCGTAGAAAATCTTAGGCACAGTAGATATACAGGGTTAATTGAAAAACACCAACAACCTCTTAAGGGGTCATTGTACTCATCATTATCAACAACTTTTAGTATAGGACCAAATCTGAAATCGCGAAAAAAAAACAGCTGTTCCCTCATTTATGTTTGCTTAGCTCGTCAAAATGTAGGGAACAGCTGTTTTTTTCGAGATTTTAGATTTGGTCCCATAGTAAAAGTTGTTCATAACGATGAGTATAATGATCCCTTAAGAGGTTGTTGGAGTTTTTCAATTAACCCTGTATAATAAGCTAAAGCTGTACCTCAACTTACTATAATCGCTTGAATTGATACACTCACACAGACACGCACTGTTTATTGAGTAGGTATAATGCACTCTTTGTCATGTACTCTATGACAGCCTGTCTGTATTCCGATGATAACTTAGAAGTCTTGTTGCAGTGCTTGTCTGTGTGAGTGTGTCAATTCGGACGATTGTAGGTAGTTGAAGTACTGCTATAGCTTGTAAATATAACGTTTTTATTCATTTTAGTGTCACAAATTACAATTACAGTCTACATACTCGTGGACTACTGCACTTTAACTAGAACGTTGTCTATATGTCACTTAAGCCTTCCTTAAAGTATGTAGATTATGTCAGTGAAACAATCATCAAAATTAATTCAGTAGTTTTTGAAAAAATCGCGGACATACAAGCATAAATACATACATAGAATACATACGGGTCAAATACTAACCCTTCCTTTTTTGAAATCTGTTAAATATGCTACCACTAGTAAGCAAAACAATTCGTTTTTAACCATCAAAATAAGGTAGTGACTTTTAGTATCATGTACGATTTCCACCAACCCTGCCACGCACGAGCGCAGCGCAGAGCATCGCAGCGGATGCTCGAGCATGCGCGCGTAGTTGACCGCGTCCGCTCGATGGCTTCTGCTGGAACCCGGGCGCATGCGCGCGCGTATCCGCTATTACAGTCAATTTTTACCTGCGGTGTGGCCGAGCGGAGCCGACCGGACGCGATGATAGCCGAGCGTCGCCGTCCACGTACGCGAGCAGCCGACCGGCTGCCGCGGCATACGTGCGGATCTAACCGAGTTCCAAGCAGTGTAAATTCCACGCAAACATGAAACTTAACTATTGTATAAAAGCCTGAATTTCCTTTAGCACAGCGTGAAATGCACTCCGGTGCGCTCCGGCTCGGCCCGTTTGGTGGAAATCGTACATTAAGCCGCATCCGCAGCGCCAATGTTCTAACATGTTATTGTGTTTCTGCGATCAAAACTGTTAGGCCACGCCCCTATTCGGTTAGCAAACAATGTTAAGCCTGGTCCGCAGCGCCAAGTTTGCTAACAAAACTGTTAGGCTACGCCCCTATTCGGTTAGCAAACAATGTTATCCTGTTTGCAAACACGAAAACACGGCGCAGCTTTACGAGTATAAAGCACTTTTATTTGCAATTTGTTTTACACATGATGTAAAACAAAAGGAACAGCAGACTGCAGAATTTTAATACCCGCGTATGCTGCTCATTTCAGATTCCACGTACATTGAAGATTAATAACATAAACCGCAGTTTTTGTGCTATGCGCGCGTCGTAACTTGCATTAAATCCTAGTTAAAGTTCCATGCATATTTCGCTGCATAATCTCGGCTTATAAATAATGAGATTCTATCGCGTCTGGCGGGAAGCCGTTCTAGTTATAATAATAAAATTCAAAGAGTTTTTCTAGGATAATTATCTCGGGCACGGAAATATTAAATTAGGCTTGTTTACCACAACTAAGCCATAACCACAACACGTGGGCGAGCACATCATCATTCAGCCGAAACACGTCCACTGCTGGACATAGGCCTCCCCCAAGCATCCATGTTGGGGGGGTTTCCCATAATCGCCACGCTTGGCAGGCGGGTTGGCGATCTGCGATCGATATGGTTGTTAAAGTACTCAGAGGACGCTGCTGCCCATCCTCAATTGAATCCCTTAGTCGCCTTTTACGACACCCTTGGGGAGAGATGGGGGTACTGCTATTCTTTACGTCCGGTACCACACGGTACAAATTTATCGGCTCTAAGGTACAAAACGGGCGGGCATTAATTTGTATAAAAGTGAATAGTTTAATTCACACGGACCATTTTTGAGTGCTAACACAAGGTCTATTTGTTTTTACGTCAATGATTCAGGTTTACGCAAACGTGGAAAAGTGCGTTAACTCTTGAAAGTAAACATGTCTTCCTGGGGGTCAATTCGACGAAAGCCTTGACGGTCTAAAGGTGTGTACTGACTGCGCGTTCCTGTGTACGCGTCGTCGGTTGCGCGTACACAGGAACGCAAAGTAATAGTATGGAGTTGCCTGTCTTAAGCCTTGTACGGACTAAGCGTTCCTGCGTACGCGTAACCGACTACGCGTACCAATGTACGCGCTGTCCGTACACACCTTAAGCATTAAGCGTTCCAATGTACGCGTGGTCGGTTACGCGTACGCAGGAACGCTTAATCCCTACAAGGCTTAACAAAATTGTTGCCAAACGCAAACAAACCACAACCGTCAGTCAATTTTTGTTTACGCAAACTGTCAAAATGATTGGTTTTGTTTTTTTGTGTCAAACAATTTGACAGCGTTTGAAATTGAAAACTGTTTGAATGAACGGTTCGGTCTTGTAGTATAACTCCCGTGAGACACATTCATATTTATGATTAGTTACGGTTTACTCACGTGCATTTTTCGAGATTGTCCAACTAGTTTCGGACCCAAACGGAGCCCTTAATCATGAGCTAAAAAAGCTCGCGGAATTCGACTCGCGACCTCGCCGCGTGTTCAGTTCATGATTAAAGGCTCAGTTTGGCTCCGAAACTAGTCGGGAAATCCCGAAAAACGCACGTGAGTTAACCGTAAACAATCATAAATAAAGTAACTTCTTCAAGTGTTACCGTTTATACTTGAGCCCGAAGGGTAGACGGCCACGTTGTCGGTCAATCGATATCGTCGGTAAATAAATAATTTCCCATCACTACTTCGCGCCCACGAACAGACACATTCTTTTATTAAAATCTATTTTTAGACATGTCATGTTGAACGTAGTGATGATGCACGGATATTTTTAAACTATACTCTGTTCAAAAAAAGATGAGTCCTGACATAGCGGTCATTTCGTAAATTGTAGCTGTAGACAGCTATCGAAACAACGTAACCGACATAAAATAGCTATACAAGGTGTTAAAAAATCAACTCTCAGAATTTTATGGGGTTACTCGGTTTCGGAAATTGAACAACTTTTGTTCTACAACTTTTCGAAATTCGCGTATTTTTTTTAAAACTTTCCTTAAAAATAAAAAATAAATTTAAATTGATTTGTATGGACAGGCATAAAAAAATTGGCGAATTTCGAAAAGTTGTAGAACGAAAGTTGTTCAATTTCCGATACCGAGTAACCCCACAAAATTCTTAGAGTTGATTTTTTAACACCTTACATTGTACATGTGCAAGCGCGACTGTTAAGCGTTAGGTCTTCGGTTCGATCCCCAGGTCGGACAAAGTGTTATTGAGTTTTTCCCTGTGGGATTTCTCTGTAGCAGCCCGGAGTCTGGATTTGTGCCTGTTTGATATAAAACTCGCCCACTATTACATGGGACTTAAACATAATAGCGAAATGTGGGTGTTTTATATACCTCTGCCCAATTCTCCGGGGAATACAGGCGTGATGTTATCCTATGTTTTATACTTTTTTTTTTAATATTTAATATTCTTTGTATGGTAACGTTTTTTAGAGAAAGGTCAGGGACTCACCTTATAGTGAAAAGGGTATAGCGGGGTCTAACCTAAGTTTCTAATGCTGGGGTCATACTTGTAGGACTTTGTCAAACGTTCATGTTAGTGCTATAGCCTGAATACAATAAAAGTAGGGGATTTTTGATGAATTTGGTGACAACACTTATAGCGATAGCATGAATATTCGCCGAAGTAAGTGTAGCCCCGGGGTAGGCAGTGTCGGACTGGCTATAGAGTTAGGGTGACGTTTGCCACTAGGGGCCTAGCGTGCGCGGGCCCCCTCCCGGCTGAAAGCCCGCGTAGACGAGGTGAAATATCTCCTCTTATAGAAAAAAAATATTGGCTAGTTTTAGTTATACAAGTTATATTATAAGTCTTTTAAAATAAACACTTCCAAAAACTCTTGCATATTTGATTATTATTGTCATTTAGTTTGTTGGTTGATATGAAGGTGGCATGATCTGCGCTGATTCTAGGCGGGCGGCGGGCCCAATCATAATACCACCCAGGCCTCGTGGGCCCAGTCCGACCCTGGGGGTAGCAATGAAAAAACTCCGGCTGATGGTAGGTTGGATAAGTTACTTCGTTCAAAGCATTAGTAATCTAATTTGTTTGACAGTTGAAATTAGTTATGAATGATTGTGGTTGAACAAAAGCTTTTTGACGGTCGTTAAGGACGCGTTTGCAAAATGTGTAGGTTTCAAGCTCATATTGTTACAATGCGACCGCCACAACGTATTTTTTTCTTCAAGTTAGTGTAATCCCATCTTTGAGACCGTAGAGGGATCTATTTGACCGCGTTTTGCTATGTATACACCAGTGCACTTTCATGTTCATCTTGCGTCTTCGTCTGAGGCATGCGTGAAGCGCCATAGCGCATGCCTTAATACTAGTCGACAAAAGCGCAAAGGGCCTCTAGCGCACGCTAATCCGTCTATTGTATGTCTACTGACGACTGACCGAGGCGCACCGGTGTAGACGATAAGCTGCATGCGTCTTATGGCAATCAATATTGCATGCGATTGACGCAAGAGGAATTGAAAGTTGTAGGCGCAAGATGAACATGAAAGCGCACTGGTGTAGAGATACTATTGTTTCTATCCAACCACATAGGACCCAATTAACGGTCGACTACAAAATGACCGGCATAAAACCTACCTCCTTCCACAAAGCGAAGGTTGAATTCACCATAACAAAAAAAAAATAGAACAGAACTTTTTTTTATCAGCTCGTTTTCTTTACTTTTCTTTTCTAGTACATTTAAAGTAGAATATGTCTGCTTATGATAATGTTTTTATTGATTAAAAAAGCCTAGAGTTATCAAGGAAATGGAACTGCGCCTTAGTGTCGGTGAAGACATACCGCACCTGTTGGCTTCGATAACCTTATTGTCTTTGCGTTATCTACCTTAGGTAATAAACTACACTCCCGCAAACTTATCTGGCCCGCAGACAGCGTCGCTGTTGTCGCATTTATAATAGTAGCTTTAAATATTTTTTTGCAATAAAGTGGATAAATATAATATGTAAATGCTGCCATATTTGATTTACAAATGCGCCAATTCAAAAACAAATTGAATATTTAAAAACGGAACCATTTCAAAATAGCGCAGCGCGTCCTTAGTTCCACTTTTGGCCACCGGGCCAGTTTGTGGCACAATACCATAGTACCCTTCCAATCTTATGTTCTAAGATAGGTCAAAGGTATGATACAAAGAATAGAATGCAAAAAGTTTGGCTCTTGGCTATTTAACAACGGGTGCTAATTAAACAGACTTCTTTTTAATAGCATTATTCGCCTCTGAAAATCTACATTGGCTTCTAAATTACTAAGTCAGCCACAATTAACGAGCGTCTGAATGATACTATCTTAGCCACTAGTTATCTTCTATATAAGCCACTGTTCGTCACCCACTTTCATTTTCACAATAAAAACAAATGAAAAACAAAAAGAGTCGACGGAGCCCCGCTGCGCGCGGCTCCTATTTCTGTCTGCAGGGTTTAAAGTAACCTAAAACGAAGGGGATGACGGGGACTTCGTTCGCTCGCTTTGCTCGCTCACTCTACCCCCCGTCATCCCCTTCGAACCTAACCTATCCGTGTCGGGGTGCCCAAAAATTTAGTTGGCGTTGTAAAAAAGTCGAATTAGTTTATTAGAGGTTATCTCATTTTCCCGTTGCTTAGTTATAAAATGAGAAGTTTGGTCACGTGGCCAATAAATAAATTTGTGGCTTGATTTATTATTTCTCTTTAACAACCGCATGAATTAAACTACGATTTGCAAAATTAAACTGCGCTTGCCGCGGTCAGCCTGTGGATGGGTGACCATTCGTTACACACCGAGACCCTTCCATGCCTCGGAGAGCACGTTAAGCCGTCGGTCCCGGGTGTCATACGAATACCAATGACAGTCGTTAGGGGTAGACAGAAGCCCGAAAGTCTGGCAACCGGTCTAACCTTAGGATATCGGCATTGCCCAATAACTGGGTTGCAGAGGTCTGATGGCAGTCGCTCCGTGTAAAATACTGGTATTCAGCCGCATCTGGTTAGATTGGAAGCTGTACCCAACATATTTGGGAAAAGGCTAGGTAAATACACTTGAGAGCAAAGAAATCGAGCTACTCTTCTTTCACGTGTCTTGGTTATTAGTTTGGTTTCATGATTTATATAATTCAAAATACCAAAATCTACCCTCACTGTAAAGGTTATTAAATAACCTTTAAGGCGATATATGTTTAGACTTGATTTGTTCCATAATATCAAAAATAATAACAATTATACCTACGTGAAAAATTGAAGTGGCTCGATTTATTTGCTCCCAAGTATAGATCGATCTTTGTATTATAACTTTCGTGAGACACATTCATATTTATGATTCATCATCATCATCACCATCATTCAGCCGAATGAAGGCCTCCCCCAAACACTGTTGGGGGGGTTTGTCATAATCGCCACGCTTGGCAGACGGGTTGGCGATCGCAGTGTGGGTGTTAAAGTACTCAGAAAAAGCTACTGCCCATCCTCTAGTGAATCCCTATTAGTCGCCTTTTACGACACCCACGGGAAGTGATGGGGTAGTGCTATTCTTTACGTTCGGCACTACACGGACGATATTTAAGATTAGTTACGATTTACTCACGTGCATTTTTCGGGATTGTCCGACTAGTTTGAGTTTACTAGATTGAGTTCGACTCGCGACCTCGCCGCGTGATCACCTCACATGATTAAGGGCTCCGTTTGAGCCCGAAATTAGTCGGGCAATTCCGAAAAAGGCACGTGAGTAAATCCTAACTAATCATCAATAGAAATAGATAGATCGTACACCCAAAGAATCGGTTATTAGTTTCCGCCAATATGTATGTGTCTTGGTTGTGTCAAATTAAGGTTTTTCTTTCTCTTCATACAAATTAATCTCCCACAAAACATAAGGTTGAACGCCAAAGTAAAATTACTTGTAAGTTATAATTCTTGCCGCAAGATAAATCAAAAACTCTCACTAAGCCGCTACCCCCAGAAAAGTGATTTATAGGCGAATTTTCATTTAAACTTTTAAAGTATGAAAAACTTTTGAACGTTCTGTTAAAAGCTCCATTGAGGATTATATACTTAACTTCTTAAAGGTTTTAAGGAGAAGCGAGTGGCTAATTATCAACCGTGCGAATCATAATGATTTGTAAGTTTAAGCTGTGTTTGTTCTTTCAGTCCATGGATGTGAAGGGAGCTAGTATTTATTGAAAGGGTAGTATTTAAACGATCGAATATAAATTCAAAGTAAGGGTGTCAAAAATACTGATTATAGCGTACTGAAATACTAAGTGGGCGAAAGACTGAAGGCGAACACAAATATTGAAAACGGCGACTTAAAATTACGAATTTGAGGTACTAGTTTTTCAGAACGATCAGAATAACAATCCTTAAGCGAACAAATTTCTCTCACATTATTGTTGTATGTTTGTAAGGTTGTTTGGGTTTCCAAAGCGGGGCTTCTATGTCTGTTTGCAGGGTTTAAAGTAACCTAAACCTAAATTTTAGTTGCTAGCTTAGATTAACTGTTTCCCACTACTAGTAGCTCATTTTACGAATTTTCATCATTCATAATTATCGCCAGTTAAGTAAATTTTTCGCAAATATATTTTAGTGCCGCTCGGTTTTGTATTGAAGTATCTCATTAACAGTCTTCCATATATTATTTATTCGCCCGATTAATAATTCCCCTTATTGAAACAACTGTACCCGATTGATTACAATTTAATACTACCAATCTTATACAAATGTAATATAACATAGATCTTACCTAGAAAGTACATACATACATAGGTACTACACCTAACCTCAAAAAATGTGATAAATAAAAAAAAAAGTCTTGGGTATGTGTCTCACGGCTGGACCAAAAAAGTGTCCAGATCAGCTTAATGTCAAGCACTTTATGTACTTGACGCTGGTTTTCGTCTGGAACCTTTGTGCTCCACGGATGTCAGTCAGCGGTCATGCCCGTTCACTCAAACCAACATGTGTATCTACATATTATAAGGTTATGTGATAATATTAATATTCTAAATGGTTTAGTCCTATTTTTATGGACAATATAAGTTTTATTACGCTTTAAAATCTTAACATTAACACCTAAATCTTCTAAAATAACAAACGGATGGGTGATCGTTCGTTACACATCGAGGTCCCTCCGTGCCACGGAGAGTACATTAAAACTTCGGCCCCGGGTGTCATACAAATACATATGACAGTCGTTACGGGTAATCAGAAACCCGAAAGTCTAACAACCGTTCTAACCTTATAAGGTATAAGGTATAACGGGCTGGTGTCCGCAACTCCAGTCTAAGCGCGTATTTTGCGTGATGGGTGGTAAGTATAGTTACTCGATCCACCCTAACTCCTCGAAGAAGGCCAGCATACCCTTGATGTTGCTGATGATCTCTCGGAGAGTACCTGGGTTTCCGAAGTACTTGGCCCTGTATGTGGCGATCTCAGGGCAGTTTAGTAGCACGTGGGCTGCCGTCTCGTCCTTCTCCATGCATGCTCTGCACAGTGGGCTGTCTGTAACTCCAATGACAAAGAGATGTTTGTTAAATGAACCATGGCCAGTGATGGCTGCTGTGACTGTACGCAGTTGTAGCTTTGACAGCCGGAGGGCTTTTTTAGTGAGACGACCGTTAATGGCGGGAAGCGCCTCCTTGGCCTGCCTGCACTCGCCATGGTTTATCCATAACTCGTTGTGTTGGTCTCTGGTGCGTTTGCTTACCAGGGTGCGTAGGTATCCGAACTATGGGTGGTACTATAGGTTCGGGACCCACCGCATCCATGCGTTCTAACCTTCTAGCTCATTTACATTCACGCCACGCGGCTCGTCTCGCGGCTCGTCTCGTGTCTCAGTCACAGCTCGTTCACTCGTCAAGTTAATCAATTTACGTTCACACTCTCGCGGTGCGTTCATTTGTTTTCGAACTATTGACTATGGAGGACGTCGAAGTATTAGCGGCATCTTTACTGAGCTTTAAAGACCGAACGTGTGTGTAAACACCACGCGCGCTTTCCCCGCGAGCCTCTTTGTCTCGTACCCATAAAACCGCTTCCAACGCGAGCGCTGCGAATGGCGAGACGAGCTGCGAGGCGAGCCACGAGCGCACCGTTTATGCCGGCTGTACACTCTCACCGAGACAGCCCGAGACTTAGATGCTGTCCTTTGCTATTTGATGTAAATGTTAAGGATAGAGATAGCGCCTCGTGCTGTTTCGGCAAGAGTGTACAGCCGGTATTACATACGCGTTTCGTGATTCGCCTCGCGGCTCGTCTCGCCGCTCGCGCCAGAGTGTAAATGAGGTACTAGAAATGTTCTGAGCGGACTGAGAGCCCTGATCTGCTTCTGGAGGGAGGTGGGCTGGCTGGAATGATGGCCGCCATGGCCCACGTACAATGGTCCACTTAAAGGACTAAGTGCGGAAACCACATCTCCTAACATAGAACATAGAACATAGAGGTACTAGAATATCGGCATTGCCCAGTGACTGCGTTGCAGAGGTCTGATGGCAGTCGCTCCGTGTAAAATAATGGTATTAAGCTGCATTTAGTTAGACTGAAAGCTGATCCCAGCATGGTTAAGAGAAAGCTAGGTAGAACGAAGTGCTTAAAGGTTTTGCCTTGAAGGGTAGACAGAGCAGTTTGTTCGAGATATTGAAGATGGTGTTAACTTAAACTATGGCTGATGAAAAAGTACAGATACCTCACTGGTGCGTTCCATTAAAAGGAGATCCAGAAGCTTCTCTCCATATTTTATGCGCCATTACGCACTGTCGACTGGTCGCCGGAGACTTGGTCGACGGCGACTGTGACTTTCTATAGTTTAAATAGGTGTTTACGCACTTGGTCGCCGGTCGCCTGGGTGACTCGGTGACTCGCCGTGCAGTGGCGACGCACAAGCGACTGCTGGTTGCCGGCGTCCAATAGAAGCACGGGTTCAAATGGAAGCATTCGCACTGCGACCAACAGTCGAGAGGACCGGACGTCGCGCTCAAAAATGGCTCAGGCTTTCGATACAGAGAAATGAATATTGGAAATACAATTCCGAAAAGCTATGGCATTTATCCAGTGACCAATATTCCAATCGGGATACCCAATACTGTCCTGCATTTCTTTTCTTTTTGTAATTAGTAACGCTACTATTGCAATAGTAGCTTCTTCGACGTCCATTCTTCACGAATGTACAAGAAACACTACGCTTGGCTTGGTCTCCTGGCTCTAGTCGCCTATGTTTTGGTCGCCGAGAGACCAAGTCTCCGGCGACCAGCCGACAGTGCGTAATGGCACAATTCTCCTTAGCAGACTAGGGTTTGCATTTTGTTAATGGACACCAATAGTTTCGTATAACGAAAGCTTGTGCCTGCCTCTTGCTGAATACAGGGGTGACGTATTAGACAAAACAAATATCACTTTTTGTTAGCCGTCTCGACATATCGTAAATTGAAGGCTATAAAACATAAACATAATAAGTAGCTATTATACGTTGGGACTTCGAATGACAAAGCTATCAATGTAATGACAATTATTTCGTCGATAAAGTTTATTGACGTGGCCGATAACATGTGTTTTCACCCTACGTATTAATAATCTTCATTTTTGTTCTTTGAATCACATTTTTAGTTTAGATTTTAATCATTATGATTAAGTGTTTTGATGTTATTGGTGATGTTCTTCAAAAAGGACAGGTGCTTAGTACTCTCAATCGGCGTGCGTGTATGACAAGATACGTGAACGAAGCGAAAGGGCCGCCCGACTACACACATCTCCGGTCTGCGGCTTGCTTGCTCGCGGCACAAAATTCCATAGAAAAATGAGACATCTCTCGCCGCTTGTTCCATTTCCATCGAAGCTAAGCGTACATATTTTGCGGTTTTCGGGATAAATTAGCCTATGTCTTTCTTAGGGTTCCAGACTATCTCTGTACCAAGTTTCATCAAAATCGGTTCAGCGATTTAGGTGTGAAAGGGTAACAGACAGACAGAGTTACTTACTTTCGCATTTACAATATTATGCGCCTGTTTCACCACCTCCAAGTAAGTTCCCGTTATATTACTTGGCAGATAATTTCATACAAATTCTGTTCCATTTTTGAATTTATTCGGTGAGTGTGGCTACTCAGACATCGTGAAACAGGCCCTAAGTATCCCGATTTCACAAGAAAACCTCGCAACCCATATTTTATACTGACTCGAGTTCAATTCAAATGCAAATAAAGAAGTTTATTAGGAATAATGCACCTGTTTATCTGCTGATGTATTATACAAGGTTAGTCAGAAAGGGGGTACTAATCCGAAAGGGTGTTACAGTACACATAATAATGAATAACTTTTGTTCTACAACTTTTCCCAAAAGTCAATAGTTTAAGAGAAACAATTGTTCAAAAATCTCAAAAAAAAATCTCTAAAATCTATCTATCCCCAGTTATGATCAGCTGTGTTTACAGTTTAGGTCATATTTGGGGTCATGAATTAGAAGCACCATTTTCTGAATTTGTAACTAAAGCAGGGATGAAGAATTTTTGAAAAAACTAAAATTAAAATCATTTTATTTGGAAAAAAAAATCGAATTTTGAAATTTTAACACTTGCTTTCAAACAATCATCAGCGATACTATAAGTGGGCTTCGGATTAGTACCCCCTTTCCGACTAACCTTGTATTTAACGACAAAATTCCTATTTTTTTTAAAAAACTTCGTAATTCTTATTTGACACTTTTCGAGAATTCATGTTCAAATATGAATTACATGATTTAGTAGGTGGTTCATTTGTGATGAAACAAAAAAAAAACAGTGAACGGTTTTTTCCGTCTCCTGTAAAATGTTGCTTTTCGCTGGTGGCGATACTTAAATAATAATCGATTCATAAACGTATCTTATGTCCAAATACTCAAATATTATGTACTCAGATTTAAGTTGCCGTTAATTCTCGTGCTGTCACTTTCACTTAAAGTGGAAGTGACAGAGATAGCACGAAATTCATAGCAACTTAAAATTGGGTAGCGTGTTTGAGTATTTGGCCATTGGCTACCAGATGTACAAAGAGACGTTTTAATTTTGATGGAGACGAGTGATTTTCTTACTCAAACTTAAGACCTAACCCCTTTTCATTCTAAGAAGAAACCTAGTGCCCAGCAGGGCCCTATTTAAGCAAAGGCTAAATAGGGGCCCTCAGCAATGTTACTTTCTTAATTAAAAAACACTGCCTATTTAATAAAATGGTCATAATCTCGGCTTTGTTTCAGTAAAAGTATCTTTGTGATGGCTCCACAAATATATAATAGATTACCTCAGGAAATTAGAACTTTAAACTTACCTCTCTTCAAAAAGAAATTAAAACATTTTTTAATAAATAAGTGTTACTATACTATGACTGAATTTATGACTGATAGAGATAGAATAAATACATAAATATGGAACAATAAATTTATAGATGTAGAATAAATATTAAAATATATTGCAAGTGAATAGTTTAGAATAATATTAAATATTGCAAGATTAATGTCAAATGAACCAAAGCTGTTATAATTATATTTATGTTTCTATAATGATATGTTTATTAAATTACAAGGATAGATTAGTATTAGGTATTGTCTGTGATATAATTTTAAATTCACTAGTGTTAAATACCTAGAATAGAATTACAGAAACTAACAAATTTGTATATCTGTATGGATACAATG
The DNA here is from genome assembly GCA_905220435.1 of Amphipyra tragopoginis. NCBI lineage: Eukaryota > Metazoa > Arthropoda > Insecta > Lepidoptera > Noctuidae > Amphipyra > Amphipyra tragopoginis. The sequence continues at coordinate 14,724,459 of HG992011.1, forward strand.
TGGCGGACTAATTCTTTACTTACCATCTATTGTAATATACCTACATTGACAAATAAACGATATTTGTATTTGTTTTATTTTGTTTGTTTCGGCTTTTCTTCTCAGAGCTAGTCAGATAGGAAATGCCGGCACCATCTTGTCTTAAAAAACATTACATTGACTTGTAAAAGTGTCTGTAACAGTCTCATCTCTAGTCAATAACACTACAAGTTTGTGTTTGTGAACTTACCTACGTACAACCGAAAAATCCAACACTTAGGTTTAATTTAAGTAGAAAATATGATTTTGTAGCCTGAGGGAAAGTCGACGCCTTGGAGAAGTTATTTACAAGTAGATACTTATGTAAATAAATTACCTACTAACAGAAAGGCGGCAAAAAACAGTAGGTACCTAAATAAGTGCCGAACATAAAAAAAGTTGTAGTCTTAAAGTGTATTGCTTGAAATAAAAAAGTTTCAGGGTAAAGGCCTCATTGTGCCCTGATCGAGGAAGTTTTAAGAGTTCTGAACGAAATAGTTATCATGGTTCTTGGAGACAATGGACTTGATGTATACAAGCTGCACAGGTATTTTTGCTTGGTGGATGGATCTATACTGTCTGATATTGTTTTATATTTATAATTTTGATAATATCATTTTCTAAACTGTAAAGTTTGAGCATCATGCAGCAATTAATGATACACCTTTAATCATATCATATTACTGCCCATTGTCTGGTAGTATGAGTCTGTCATGCTCACTTAAATGTCCTGCTGATGGTGGCGTTGCATATCTGGTCGTTGGGTTCCCTACAATATGGTTGAGCTAAGCGATGCGGATGTGCACGTCATGCTCGTGAACGGGTGCTGTCTGTCGGGACTGGTCGGCTCTTAACTGCTACGGCAATCCTAGAAGGCATATTTTTCTATTTGTTACTCTTATGTGAGTTTATTTGTTACGTTAACCTGCATTATTCTCATTCCATGTCGCACACTACTGTAATGGAATTGTCATGAATAGTCATGATCTACTATTTTAAAAAGAGTATCATGGAGTTTCTTGCCGGCTCTTCTCCATAGAACCTACCTTTTGGAACCGTGCACCTAGTTTTGACGTTTTAAAAGTGCCTGTAATCTGGTCTATTTGAAATAAAAAACTTTGACTTTGACTTTGATACGGTCCGCCTGGCTAGCTACCACCCTCACATTAAAGTCCGGCGCCAAGCAGTTTACTGTGTTCCGTCGTGTGTATGTGACAGCCAGAGAGGTATAAGGGATTCGTGTGCTCCATCTTAGACCCTGTCTGCGCTTACCTTCAGGTGCGACTAGGGTCAAGCGCGACCAAGACAAAAAAAAAAAAGTGTGTAGTGTTCGTGTAATTTCTTAAAATCAAATTACGTAAGCGCCATTTTCTTTCTATGGGCTTCAGTCACCTACGTAACACACAAGATGACCTTTCATGACACATGCCTCAGATTTAGTATTCTGTTTACCTAGTACAAATTAAGTAGTACTAGGTCAAGTGGTAATACTAATAGGCGATTTATTCTTATGTTTGTGACTAGAAGGCTAGGTTTATGTGCTTGTTTGGTTGGCTTTATAACTGGTAAACATGCGAGGTTTTGATGCGGTTGTGTAAGGAGCATTGTTATCGGTATTTTTACCGGTACCGTTAGTAGAGTCAGACAGACTAGTTATGGTTTTAATAAATTTACTACAATTCAACATCTAAGGGAGTTAAATAGGGGATGAAAATTTGTATGGAAAATCGTCACTTAACGGGTTCAAAATTTTACGCAAGCGAAGCTGCGAAACGACGATACACGACAACCTTTGGCCAAAATTCCTCTTTTAGGAAGGTATCCAGATGTTGAGTTGGAACCCGCACCACAAACGATTTAAAATTCACATTATGGCGCGACTTCAACTTCTCGACCCTCAAAGTCGAATTGGTCTTAATAAGAATGAATTCCACGATCTCCTCAACCTTCGTGGAGTGATGAAGTCGGTACTGATACAGTCGATATAATTCAAATACACATTATTCACCGTTTATATTCAAGAAGTCGCGTGTCTTAATCTTGGTCGAGTATCGTGACGTAACGGTGACTGGCGAATCTTTTGTGTGTGAGAACCTACTTAAGGCTTAAGGTACTTGTGAGCTAGGAATTTTATACAACAGTCGAGAATAAGCTTGATCATGCTAGCTCACTTCTTGTGGATAAGAGAGGCCTCTAAGCTGGCTTTCCACGGTGCGTGGTAGCGCGCACCGGCTGTGCGTGGTATCATCCGTAAAATCACGCACCGTGGGAGCCACATTATGAGGGTGTGTGATGTGGATACGGCGCACCGCTCCGCATGCGTCCGCGTTACCACGGACGAGTCTCTTCCCATGATGTGTCGGTGCGAGCTCGTGCGTAGCACGGAAAGCCGGTATAAGGGAGAAGCCACACGATGCGGTGCGGCACCGGCGCTGCGCCTGAGCGGTGCCGCTGTGGCGTAATACATACCACACGGTGCGGCGCCGCACGCTCATCGGACCAAGACGAGGGGGGAGGGCGTATGCGCCGGAGCGGCGCCGCTCCGACGTCCGCAGATACCGCAGAGACCGCAGATATGTTGACAGAAAGCCGTTCCACACGGTACGGTGCGACGCCGCGTGGCTCTTGCGGTGCCGCGTACTACGTGTGCACGCTGATGCGGCAAAATGGTTGCCGTGCGGCGGCGCACCGCACCGCACCGCACCGTGTGGCTTCTCCCTTAGGTCGATGGATTTGAGAGACCTTATCGGCTTCTTAATTTTTATTTTTGTTTTCTTGACCCTCATCGCACCCGATGGTAAGCGCAGACAGTGTCGAGTACGAATCCAAGTAACAGAGATATAGAGGGATTCCCCTATAACCATCTGGCCCTCACATACACACGACGGAACACAGTAACTGCTTAACTTTAATGTGAGGGTGATAGCTAGCCAGGCGGACCGTAAAGATCCTACCACGAAGCAAAAGCTTCTGAGTGTAGCCATTCAACTCAAAAGTTAACCAATCAACTGTCAAAGCTTCAGGATGTCAAATGTTATGATCATTTGTTAGTATTTTGCTCGACCAACCGCATTCGTTGGCATGAGATTTGGAAACAAATTAAATTGATTAGCGTTTCAGAAACTAGGGGTAAACTATAGAGTATGCACTATAATCATACCAAGTTTCACGCTTGTATATATTACCATTTTTAACATAGAGCAGGAACAAAAAACGTTGTAAAAATGCATTTTTTTTCTAAGGTTTCTTAAATGACGATCTTAGATGCCATGATAGAAGCCATAGTAAACCATATTTTGTGAAAATTTCCACTGGCTACATTTAAAAAGATACAGCTCTCGTGGCAGACAGACGGACAGACGGATGGACTGACAGCGTGGGCTTAGTAATAGTGTCCCGTTGGTACTCTTTATAATCTTCATCATCATTCAGCCGAAAGACGTCTACTACTGGACATAGGCATCCCCCAAGCACCGTCACATCCACCAGTCCTGTGTGTCTCGCATCCAGTGGATTCCCGCGACCTTCACCAGGTCATCGGTCCACTTTGTGTCCCCCCTTTGTATACAGAACCCTAAAAAGAAAGGCTAGTTATTCAATCCGCAATAAAAAGCAGGTACTCACCCCATCTGACTTCCACCGAGACTTCCTGGAGAGAAAAGTATTCAAAATATAATTGGCTTCGTATAACATCTTTCATGTGAGTTCGTTTCAAATGTCGCTCCTTCACGTAGGTAACTTTTAACGTTAGCAGAGGAAACGGAAGATACGACGTCGTACCTTTGTCATGCGAGATAATATATGACATTTGATTTCTTTGATCTAACACAATTGTATATTATACATATTATGAAGAATACGTTTGAATATTCAGCAGCACCTGGCTAAGAGCGATTACGCACTGCATCCGATCCGAATCCGTGAAAATACGGATATAAAAAACTCGGACCGAATTCGGATATTGCTTTACGCACTGCATCCGATCCGAATCCGTGAAAATACCGATCTAGAGTAAAAATCTCGGACCGAATTCGGATGTTGCTTACGCACTATTCCGATCTCTGATTCAAATTCAAACAATTCAGGGGCCATCTTTGGCATATCCGTTTGGCGTCTGATTTGAATCCGAGGTAATTCGAAAGCGTTCATATAAACAGTACTACGGCTACTTCGGTCCGTCAATTTTTCTTCCGAATTAGAAACTCACGGATGACGGATAGAAATCGGATGACGGATGCCGGATCTAGTGCGTAAACTACCATACAAATAGTTCTATGGCTACTTCGGAACGTATTTTCACGGATTCGGATCGGATGCAGTGCGTAACCGCTGTAATGATGTCACATTTGGTAAATCATATTTAGTTTTTTTTTTACTGGTTCCATTCTCACCCATAACGCTCCTTTAGAATTAAAGAGACCTATCTAAAAAACTAAGGTTTTGGAAAACGTTGAATAAAGTTTCGTATATTTATAAATTTTGTAGAAACGAGAGATTATTAGGTTGCATTACATTTCTACGACACAATAGGCATCTGTTTTATTAAGAGTCGATGAAGATGGGTCAGTCTATGAGTTAAAGTTGAAATATTAAAATTTCGAATAAGTCTCTTTAAAGGTGCGATAATTGGTATAGTTGAAAATCAGCACCAGGGACTTTGTTTACTGGCATTATTGTGAACTGCATTCTAATTGTGCAGCACACTCGTAATCGCTTTGGCTTTTATTTTGACAGTTTAACAATTTCGATAGCAACGTATGTATTAACAATCTGACTTCTCCACAACTCGGCTGTCCCATTTCAAAACCTAGTAAGGTCTTAAACGAAATTTTGCAGGAGAGCGCATAAACGTTAAACCGGTCAGCCTTTGAAAAGTATTTATGTTAGGTAAAACTATGTGGTTAAAAAGACTTACTAGGTTTTAAATTGATCAGAGGCAGTGAATGGCACTTACTATCGATGCTTCAACATATTTGCTTATTAAGTGAGTTTTCAACGCTGGTGTTTTTGTATTCGGTAGAGACTTTATAGGTTAGCAAGATTATGCAGTAAAACGATTTTTGTAAAAAGGTCCCTTATTCGGTTTTGAAATGGGACAGCCGAACTATGTACCACGCAATTAATATTGTTGTATTGTCAAAATCAAAGTCATAGCGATGACGAGTGTGTTGCGCAATTAGAATACCGGACCAGCATCTGAAATTGAGTATCACATTCGTAATTTCAATAGCTTTAATTTTGATAATACAACAATATTCATTGCGTGGTACATAATTGGTGAGAAGTCGTATTGTTAATGTAGAAAAAATGTTGGAATTACAGCAATTCGTTTACACTGTTTAAGTATTTTGTACATTTGAATATTGTTTTCGATTTCGGTCCCTATCTCTATTATACTGGACACTCGTTACGTGGGAGTGCGCCCACACTCATGGTATGACGTAATAATAGGAAGCTATTTCTGTCTACCGAAGGCACGGTCATAAGTGACTGTACTCAGGATTTTGGGGTAAAACGACCGAAATAACATAACATTACGCTTATATTCCCCGAAGCGAAGGGATGAGCAGAGGTGTATAGTACACCCTTGTGGATGAGGAATGAGGTATGGTGTTCCTTCAACGAAAAGGGAGGATCTTTCAACCAGGCGTGTCTTATACCTGGCAGGCTTCTGCCCAAAGGTTGATTGTCCTTGCGGACCCCTTCTACGTAACCAGGCAGTTATTGGCGAAACCTGAAGGGTCTCCAGCCAATGGTGAGGAAGTAAAATACTTAACCCAAGCTAACTACTTGTACTACACTAACATCATGACTACTAGCAACAACAGCACTAAGGGCGACCTCTAGTGGGACTAGGACCTCGGTTTAGGGCGTTGCTGGCGGGGGTTGGGGGGGAGACAGTTTGCTGAGAGCTGAATTATCGGTGTGACTGCGGAGTCTGAAGAAACGACCGACTCTACGACGGGCCTCATCGGCGAGGACGGTAAGCCGGACAGTGGCGGACGCTGTGTAACGCTGTGTATGAAACGGTTGATGTTGGGCGGTTGTATAGTATATGCTATCCGCATATCACATCTTGATATCGTGATGTAGGATTTTGTTCTGACGTCATCTTTGCGAGTTGTCGTTAATGTCACTGTAGTCTGGTACACCTCTGTTGTGTTGAGTAGTTCGCATGTGGCGTGATTGATGTCACCACACCCTCATCTCGCCGTTATGTTTAAGTCCCAAGTAACAGAGGCGAGTCTGTTGCCATCAACCAACAAATCCAGATTCCGGACTGCTACTGAGAAATTCCACACGGAAAAACCCAATAACACTTTGCCCGACAAGGGGATCGAACCCAGGTGCTAACGCTCATCAAGACCACCAAGCTCACTAGACCAAAGAGGCAGTCTACGTCCGAAATAAAAAACACATATCTGAATCATACATTTAACACTTCATAACCAAAGCCCATTTTTTGTGGGGGTGTACTAAAAATACTGTAACTAGCTTAATGTATGAGAAAAGCTTATTTTAATACAGTGAGCAGGCGATAGAGTGCTTAAAACAAGGCCTGGGCCTGTCGACAACATGATAATCGATGATCGCCAGAGAATAGATACGTTAATGAAATGTATGGATATTACATAACAGATCGCTTGACCTGTCGAAAGCTTATGACAATCCAGTACATATCATTGACGTTTCTATTCTCTAGCGATCATCGATTGTCATGTTGTCAACAGGACCTGCATCCTAAAGGTTCGCGCACATTATGTCGGGCCGCAGCGGGGCGGAGCGGGCCGCAGCGCAGCGCAAAATGCTTACTTAGCACATTAGTGACGGACCAGGTCGCACCGCATTGACGGATTTTGAGTACAGTGTACTGCCCTGCCAGACTTGCGAATCATATAGCTCTTTGTATCCATGAACTAAATTAATCATAAGCCCTTCATCCATTCTTGTGAACACCACAGGACCACCCAAATACCAAAAAAAACGCAAATATCGTAAAATGAACACGTACGCGCGTGCACCCCAATCTGCTTGCTATAGCATACTGTGTAGGGGCGCAGCGGGGGAGAAAGATCGCATCGCATGCAACCAAAATCCGCGGCGGAATATGCGGCCCGCTGCGCCCCGGCATAGTGTGCGATAGTTCATATAAAATATTTACGAGCGATTTGAGCGGATTTTTGCGCTGCGACCCGACCCGCTGCGGCCCGACATAATATGCGCGAACCTTAATTGCGCATAACAATCGTTATGGCTTTGATTTTGACAATACGTATACTACGATATACGAGCTGCAGCGGTCACCAAGCTTCTCTACGGAAGATCGTTTGGTGAGCGACCGGGTGACAAGCTCCTGCAAAGGTTTTCTTAATTAAATGTGCATATTTTTGTGCGCCCTACCCTTCTCATCGCGCCCTGAAGGACTTCTGCGCTACCAGACTTTAGCCTATTTAGCCTATGAGGTTACACCGAGTCCTGCTTAAAGCTTACTGGGACCTCCCTGAGCCGGTCGCCTAGGTTAGCCTAGGTTATTGTTAGGGCTGCTTACATTACCGATGGGAAATAGGCTTTTCAAATGGGCTACAATAATAATGATACGTAGGTACTCTAGTAGTCTACTTACTGTCTCTACCAATGTAAACTAATCTTCTGGAAAAAACCATAGAATAGAAAGTCAAGTAGAAGTGCCACGCAGATATTGCACGTGTATCACAATTATGCGGAGAACAGCAACACTGGCTCACGTGATTGGCTACTTGCCGTGACACGACATCTCGAATTCATTTGTAAAATATCAGAATCATGCCTTGTACGATTTTAACGTGTATAAATGATAGCAGAACGAAAAATGTATCTCACAAAGGTGCATAACTTTGATATCTTCGGACGACGTCTGTGGTCTAGTGGTTCGAGTGTTGGACTGCTGAACACGAGGTCGTGGGTTCGATTCCCACAGGGTACAAATATTTATGTCATGAACGTAAGTGTTTTTGTTGGTCTGGGTGTTTCTTATGTGTTATAAGTATGTATTTAGAAAAAAAAAGTATACATATAAGTATTATATCCATTGTCTAGTACCCATAGTACAAGCTCTGCTTAGTTTGGGACTAGATGGGGCTGAGCAGAAAACGTCCCAAAAAAAATGTATGCAAGGTTAGTCGGAAAGGGGGTACTAATCCGCAGGCCACTTAAAGAATCACTGATGACGGTTTTAAAGCAAGTGTTAAAATTTCAAAATTCGATATTTTTTATTTCCATGTAAAATTATTTATTTAGTTTTTTCAAAAATTCTTCATCTATGATTTAGTTACGAATTTAGAAAATAGAGCCTCTAGTTCGTGACGCTAAAGATGACCTAAAATGTAAACACAGGTGATTATAGCTGAGGATACATAGATTTTAGCATCATTTTTTTGAGATTTTTGATCTGCTTTCTCTTAAACCATTGACTTTTGGGGAAAATTGTAGAACAAAAGTTGTTCATTATTATGGTTACTTTAACACCCTTTCGGATTAGTACCCCCTTTCCGACTAACCTTGTATATCTTCCCCCGCCAGCAACGCCCTAAGCCGAGGTCCGAGTCCCACTAGGGGTCGTCCTTAGTGCTGTTGTTGCTAGTAGTCATGATTTCTTCAATAACTATCCGGTTACGTAGAAACGGTCCGCAAGGACCCAGCTAAACCAGCCTTAGAGTGCCTTTCCACCAGAGTTGTGCTATGAAGCTATGCTGCGAGAATGTAAAAGCTAAGCTACGAAACTATGTGACCGTTTCCACTGATGCTAAGCTATGTAGTTGTGCGAGGAAGATGCGCTTCTCGAACTATGCGACGAATCGACAATAGGGAAGGTACGAGGAGTGGCGGGCTTAGCTACACCACTCGCGACCATCTATAGCACGCATCCATAGCTCGTATCCATAGCACGCATCCACATCATACATCCTTCCATATAAAAAACGTAGCTTAGTTGAATCAGTTTCCACCAGTGCTATGCTATGTGGACGAATGAATTTGATTGGTGGATATCAAACGCATCCATAGGAACGTTGCATAGCACATCTCTGATGGAAAAGCACCCTTAAAGAAAAACAAATAGTAATAGTAAGTCAGTTTGGCGACACTGGTTCCCCTATTGAGAAAGTATAATGGAACTTCAACTTGTTTTTTCTATTTCGTAGAAATAACAGACATGATTTCATAATACATTACAATTTATTTACAACATAAATTCGTAACAATGAAACCGATTTTGGTTGTGTCTGTAATAATGTATGCATGTGATTAGGCCGGGGGGATTAACAATTCATGATGTTTGAATCTGATTTCCAGCCGTCAGTAAACACATTATATTATATATTATGCTTTGATTTGATACAAGTTATATTAGCGGTAGACTGGAGTTAAGTAGATCAGCTTAAAATTTAATGTTACTCACCGCGTCGGCAATTTCAGCTCTCCAACTTTGAAAAGGTTTGTTTTTCTGTGTTTGTGGGTGTAATAACTATCAAATTCAGAATATCAAACCGAAATCATATATAAAAAAGCTTTTTGGTCTCAAAAGAATACAAAATATTATACAATATTATCCCCAGTAAGTAATAAACAATACTTGTGTTGGGGCTGTTGCTTCTTCCCTTACGCGACGTCTTACGTAGGCGGTTTAAAGCGACGCGAATTGCGAAGCGATGCGATGCGGTGCGAAGCGGCGACTTTGTGCTACGTGCTCGCGAACCGCCCGCCGCGCGCCGCCGTCATTCAGTAGCACTGTACGGCACCGCATCCAGTTCGCGTGAAAATATCATCATCGCGTTCGCATCGCTTCGCGCCGCGCCGCACCTCCCTCCAAGTGCGTTTTGTCACGTAGGCCACTCTCTTCTCCGTGGTATCGACTGTTTGTTGTTTACGCGTCGCGCCGCGCCGCTACGCGTCGCTTCTAGATCGCTCACGTGGGATGCCGCGTTAGTTTTCTACATAGGTAGTAACAATGCTGAGACCATTACTAGCTATACATATAAAACAGAATGAAATTAAATTTTAATTAAAATTTCGAGAAAATCATGCAGTATTACGCGTGTGTGTGCGTGCGTGTGTGTTTGTGTAATACGTGAGTGTGTATGTGTTTGTTTAAGCGTAAATATGCAGAGAGATAGGTAAGATGTTTAATTAAGTCGGACTAAAAGATGCTCAGTTTCTTCATATTAGAGTTTTTAGCCACTCAGTCATTACCCTCTTAGGGCTCTTTCAATTTAGCGGTATGCTGTCGTCCTGCTGCGGCGCGGCAGCGGCGCGTTAGTCGCACTGCGCACGGACGATCGTTTTTTGTCATACAAAGCGCGCGGTGCGGCAACGGCGCGGCGCCGGCACCGCGAACGCTCGGCAACAGGACGGCAACGTTGAAAACACCACGTGTTCATTTCGCTGTTGAATAGTGCGGTGAATAGACGACAGAGCTAATTTCATAAAATTTTCATTACTTGTTTGCTTTTATCACCTCTCTCAAACACAAGCAAGCTGTGTTTATTATGGAACACAATAAAAATGTATTTTTAAATTACTTATTAAATTCATATTATTTTCTGAGCCCATTGATTACATTTTTCAAAACTGCATCTTTTCATTTAACATTCTTAAAAATATGTTCTAATGGTGGAGGTGATAAAATGTGATAGCCCTCTTAATATTATCCTTTTTACTAAAAGTTTGTTTAAAACAAATAACCAATTAAAATAATTGTAGAAATAAATAATATCACAAATGTGTTGTTTACTTTATTCACCTCAATGTTATCAGCAGTCTTTCTTCAGCTGATATAGTATGTTTGAAAACAATTTATTGCCGCTGAATTTTACTTTTAACTTATTCAAGTAATTCGTAGAAACATTCTCTAGACATTCTTAGATAATTAAAAAAATTGCTTGGATCTTGTTTTATTTAACCTAGGATAAAGATAATGGAAATCACCAGAATTACATGTTAATGAAAACATTAGTGCTGCTCTTTTACGGGGGCGTCGTTTTTGTTTTTGTTTCTGTTTTATAATTTTCAACAAGAGCACTAACAATAATGTTTCTTCGTCAGAGTCCATGGCTTAACTGATGTCACATCACTAGCATACAAACGCACGGCAGTCAGATAGGCTTTCAATTTAGGCGTTTGCTGTCGGACGGCTACCGTACTGCAGCGGCCCGGCAGCGGGTTATAACCAGCGGCATGGTAAACGTACGGCAGCGGTCCGACACGAAACGTCTAAATTGAAAGCGCCCTTATATGTATTTGTTCAGAACCTCCAGATGAAACTTTTATTTAGCGTTTATTTTGTAGTAAATAAAGGCATTATATCGACCTCGTCTTATAGCCGATTCCTATGAAAAGTAGGCGAGTACCTTGTGAAAGTGTTTGTCCGGAGAATTTATCATTCTTGCGGTAGGGACCAGGGGCCTAATTCTCCTAAAATAAATTGTTGCGAAACGCAATCGAACCACAACCGTCATGGCGTCAGTCAGTTTTTGTTTTCGAAAATTTTCAAAATGATTGATTTTGTTTTTTGTGCCAAACAATAAGACAGCTTTTGAAATTGAGAACTGTCAGAATGAACGGTTTGGCCTTGGTTCGGTTGTGATTTTTCAAGATTTATTTTAGGAGAATTAGGCCCCAGAGACCGTATCAAAACCTAACAAGGACTAAATAAAAAAATAGAAAAAAATAATGCTAATTTTTGTTCTGTTTTGTCGATTCTTTGCCACGCATAAATGAATGCACGGCAACACAGCTATCGGGCACGACTAGCGCGATTTCGCTCTTTGCATTCAGTTAACTCGGGGCTCTAAAATGACCCAGAAAAAGAAAAAACATTTTTTTAAAATTTTATTTTAGTTGATTGCCAATAAAACCTGTTCAGGGTGAATATCTGTCACCAGTAAGTAGATAATGCGGTTTGTAGGAATTACACGAATTCGTTTACAACCTGTATACTTATTTTAATATTAAATTTTTTTATCCTACACGTGTAGTAAGTTATACAAAAATACTATAAGCTGAAAATAGAACAAAAAGCTTTGATCACAATGAGCGGTCAAGCGTGCTCGTTTAACGATCTCTGAGCGAACCAATACGCGGAATTTCCAATTCCTTTGACTTTCGATATGGTTTTATGAAAAAAGGTCGGTAGTAATAAGATTGTGAGGGAAAATAAATTGCCATAATTACTACACTTGGCAGATGGTTTGGTGAGCGCAGTTTATTTTTATTAGCAGGAGGATGCTGCTGCTCATCCTCTTGAAGTCGTCTTCTACGAGGCCAGCAAAAACAGAGGAAATCCTAGAATAAATAAAATTGAAATTGTAAGCCATGTAAGTACAGAGTGTATTAGGCCTCATTTACGGAGACACGGGGCGTCGCGCGTCGCGTTGTGCGGCGCGGCCCGCACTGAATTCAAACATATGGCGTTGTATGAGAGCGTTTACGGAGAAGCGATTTTATACGCGTTCGCGTTGAAATGCAGGCGGAGCTCGCGGATGATATCGCCGCGTCGCACGCGACGTTTATCGCGGCGGCGCACGCAGGGTTGCGACCAGCTATTCCTGCAATTCTCCGTCCACTGTAAAACGTAGCGTCAACAGTGGCGGCGCCCGCGGCGTCACACGCGCAACATAAACAACATCGTACATTGCCATATGTTTGTGTTTGCGCGTGTTATGATGCAGGCCGCTGCACGCGCCTCTGCACCGTAAACAGAAAACTCGTAGGACGCGCCGCGAAACGCCACGCCGCACGCGACGCGCGACTCCCCGCGTCTCCGTAAATGAGGCCTTAGAGTAAAGTTTTCATAAACCTTTGTGATCTAGTCGTGACACAGATCGATTCTTCATGGAGTTCGTTTAGACACATTCCTCCTTATTACAAACGATGGTCTAAGAAAAACCCTGGTCTTAAAATAGCCCCGTCTCTTTTTGTTATACTGTGTTAGAAAGTGATGGGTATGTTCTAAATCTGGGTTTATCTTAGTCTCGGTTTAAACCACCTTTTGTAATAAGGGGGATTTTCTTTTACCTCCTCTTTTTTCTTCCGTGACTCATTTTAGCGCCCCGAGGTAACTGACTGAGTAGAGCGATATCGCGCTTGACGTGCCCGCTAGCTGTGTCGCCGTGCTTTCATTAATTTATTTATAGAATCGAAATGTTGTATAAAATAATTTTCTTTTTTACCATATCAGCTGGTTTAGATAACATCACTTACCACTATCACAAGACAAAAAAGACTTTTTTATTTTTTAAATCAAGCAAAATCCCGTGCTGAAGTAATCTATTATAATAATAATATGTGGCGTGATCATGTGGTATTAAGGTATTACACGAATTAGACCACACCCAATATTAAAATTAAAAAGAATCAGCCGGGGTGGATTCTTTGAAAATGCTGAAAATAATTAACTGTTTTCTTTAATTATCTCAAGCCATTTAAATACATAATACGGAACGAAAATTAATCGACTGGCAGGAAAACGATACAACATAGCAACTGTTTTAACATAATCGTAGCCTAAAGCAAAATTCCGTTACGTCGAGTATTACGTAACATCGTAAACATTCAGAGAGGCACAGTAATTTCTATTTAATTAAGTCGCTTAAGACAATTCAGCAAGATTGCCGTGTACCGATACGTAATCCCGGTAAGATTGCCGAGTACCGATACGTAATCCCGGTAAGATTGCCGAGTACCGATAAGACTCGGATTCGCAGGGACAGCACGTACCGTTAATGTTTCGCGATTAAACCTAACGGCGCGGCGGGGTGTATTCAATTTATTTGTTTGTCGCACTGTATTTACTTTGGAATTTTCTAGATTTTTCATGGAATAGAAAAAGAAGGATTGTCACGTTGGTCTAGAGATTGCAAGCTCGACTGCTGATCAACCCGACCCGGGGATTAAAAACACGACCTCACGTGTGTTCAATCCCCAGGTTGGGAAATGTTATTGGGTATTTTCCGTGTGGAATTTCTCAGTAGCCGCTCGGAATTTGGATTTGTGCCGGGTTGATGGCAATAGGCTCGTCCTATATTACATAAGAGTTAAACATAACGTCTCGTGTAGTGCTGGACTTAAAGAATAGTACATAGTTATAACCGTTTTATTATCGTATTCCTAGCGACATGATCATATACCGGAAGATGCTTATAAGAAAGCGTTTCAAAAGCATCTTTTCCTAGGAATATAAAAGGGAGTGTCTCCGCTGCCGGCGCCGGCACACAAAAATTACGCTATTGGGAACCGGCAGTACATTACTGCCAGCAGCAGAGATTAAAAATATTGGCTGCCGGCACCGAACATGGACACCGGCGGCGGTAATAAGTTGTTTGGTAGGTATGTTAGTTGAAAGGTAGGTTAGATTTTGAGCCAAACACTAACTTGTTTTCCAACTGACTAATTTCAAGAGCGAGCGAAGTGGGCTCGATATTTTGGGGCACCCCGACACGGATAGGTTAGGTTCGAATCAGAATCAGAAATTATTTATTTGCTTCGAATGTAGGTACATTGATAAGGTGTTCTAAAAAATATGTTAAATAATTCCTTGTACATTCTACCTTACGGCATGCAAATTTTAGGTAATTCAACTTATTAAATTATTTTAAAGTTACATTACTATTACAATTTCATTTATTCATTGTAAACATACATGTTAATTATATTTTTAAATACATATCTTAAAATAACAATATACATTTAAAAATATCAAAAATAGTAGCCCACCGGCATCGGGAACAGGGTCCAAGCTGCCGGCAGTCAGGGCTCCAGAGAAAGGAACCTCCTCACTATGCGTGCCGTGTCCAGGAGTAGGTACTGCTTTCTGTATCAAGCCCTTGATCCAGCCGCCCAACGAGAGCCTCATGAGGTGTTGATCGAGGCTCTTGGCTATTAGGCCATTCGCCGCAACGACTACCTGAACAATGACTCTTGAGTCCACATCCCACATGCCGACAACCTCGTGTGCTAAATCAATTTCATTATTATTACAATTTCACTATTATTATTACAATTTCACTGTTATTATTACAATTTCATTATTATTTACAATTTCAAAGATATTATAGATACCTATAATGCATCATTCAAAAAATCCTTAATACTGTAATAACATTTCTCAATTAATAGTTTACAAATTTTTCTTTTGAATACTTACGAAGCCCCCGTCATCCCCTTCGTGTTAGGTTACTTTAAACCCTGCATACAGAAATAGGAGCCTCCGTCGACTCTGCTTTGGAAACCCAAACAACCTCACAAAAATCGGAGATGCTTATGAAATGCTTTCTATACGCATCTTCCGGTATATGATCATATCGCTAGGCATATGATCGTATAACAGCTATAACCATATTACTGCGATATATGCATCCCTGTTCTAAAAGTATATAGGCGTCTTCATTGTCGCTTCAACGAATGGTCATGAAAAAGTCTTAACACCACGCTTTGAATTCCTTCTTCCATTTGAATATGTTTTACGATTTCCACGTACAGAGCGAGGGTGGTCTGTTTTCTGTCGGAAACCACACAGCAAAACAACTGGTACTGGTAGCCAACTGTAACAAATATTTGTTTCAATTCTGAATGTTTGTAAGCCATATAGAGCATTTGATTTATGTTTGCAACGGTTTTGACGACCGGGCTTACAGCAAACATGGAGGGTAAAGTACTAAATAAATAGTGAAGTGGTAACATAGATATTGGTCCGAAATCAGAAGCTGTGTGCAATTACGTTGCGGCTCGTCGACGGTTCGTGTATCTTAGGGCTTAGTTTTAGACTTGCTCGAGTGTTAGTGAATCTCAGATGTGTGTACAACTCTATGCTAGTATAACAACTACCAGTGCTATTAGTCTTGTATTTCACTTGCAAACTGTTTATATTTACACGCATTGCATGGCTAAACATGGAATAAGGACAAATTGTATTTAACATCTTTAAACGACGTGTTACATAATTCCCCTTAAAAAGAAAATGTTAAGCAAGTAGTCTTTTATGGTTGTTGTCCTCTCAGAGGAAATTAGGTAAGAATGTAAATAACTTTCTGGGTAGTCTACTCTTTTATGTTTTCAGGGTTGCGTTTCAGTGATGATTTTATTTTATGATTTGTCAATTTTTTTTATTTGTGTCCTACTTTTGTTTTAAAATATTGCCAATAGACTCTTTACAAGGGACCTTTTAATCCCGTTTCTGCTTTAGGGGTATTTTTGTAACACATTGTATAAGTACCTAAAGTCCCCGTCGCGAGAAGCTATAAATTTTGTAAACACCAATGACGTATTATAAATAGACACGTCATGCATCAACATCACGGCACTCAAAATCAGCGTAAATACTATCGGTAGCTGGATAGCTACATAAACGTACGAAAAAGGAAAGAAAATTAAATGTCACATAAGGAATTCCTGTTGTTAGAGAGAGATAAATATGTATCTTAGGTTACGTCATTATTTTTTGGTGCATGCTCATTGGTCGAGCGCGTACAAAAAGAGGCATGTGGGGAAAAATGTACACTCAATTTTCTCGTGTTGATATAGGTAGGTAAGTAGTAGATTTTTGGGTAAAATAATATTATTCTCTATCCTTAAAATTATGAATGCAGTATTTAGCAACAGTAATTATAGTTATTTAATTAATAAAACAAAATGTAATATAAACATAAAGAAATCAAGTAAGAATCTCATACGTATGTTAAATGTCTGTGATGACCTCTTGCTGAGATAGGTACGATTCGAGTATTGGTCTATTATATTGATCATAAGGTTTAATAAAACATATTATTATATTCAAATAATATAATTAATCGAAATAAAAACAATGTAGGTTTTATAAACACTGATGCAAAGTTGCCGATTTTCCTCGCTAGCCGCCATTATGCTGCATCGAAAAAAATTAAATTAAATAAATATTTTTTCTTGATATTTACGCATGAAATGACACTTTTTTATCTTTTACAGTTGCAGTATAATTATTACATATTCTATACACACAGGACGGCATTTTTTTTCGCTAATAGAGAAAGTTATTACACACAAGTTATTTCAATTTCATGTACAGCCACGGCAACGGTTGCTACGCGACTAAATGGATGTCAGGCAATTACCTTGCATTCATCTAGCCACTACAGAGCGCGGGCAACGTATCTATAGTAGTTTATATTATCATTGGTAAACACACATTCAGGGGTTCGCAACCTTTGGAACAAATAAAAAAAAACAGTTTTGTAATGATTTTTATATAATGCTTTTTATTTTATTTATATAATAATAAATAATAATCTACGAAAACAACACAAACAAACTGAAACGCATTCAAAACTCAAATGACAGCATTGACAGCGTCAGTGTGAACTTACTTCAAAATGGCGGGCCAAATGTTGACGTTTCATGAGTCAGACACGTTCCGGTACCACAAAACATTAGACGATAGCGCTTTATATCGCTAAAATATAACCCGACTAAGTGAAATTGCTCGTTAGTTTCGTATTACACATATGTAACTTTGAGTTGGTTGAATTTGGGATTATTTGTTGTTGATTGAATTGTCGCTACGTAACTTTGTAGAAGTTCTTTATTTACAAAATTTATAGCTTCTCGTGACGGGGACTTTATACTAAGCAAATCAATTTTTGATTTGATTGATGTTGAGATGTTGAATTATATCACAACTTAAGAGTCTTTATTACTCTTAAGAATTTTAATAGTATTACAATTACTTGAGAAAGTTATAGGAATTACATAATAAGTAAACTTCCTAATGAAAGTAGGTAACATCAAAGTAATATAACAAAAATAAAACAGGTTGCTAATGTAAAATGGACAGCTTTACCCACAAAATAACTATTAACCGGTTGCTAATTATTCTAATTATTAATATTTAACATACTACTGTTTGAGTGGCAAAATGAACTTGACTTTACAAAACAAAAATTATCATGGGTAGTTTGTTAGTAATTAAGTGTACCTACAGCAAAATTGGTATAAAACATTTTTTTTTTTTTACTAGAAACGTTGCCCCACACTAAGATTTCTCTTGTATCGTGGGTGCGTTTACAGACACAAATTTCACATACACAACAAACGCCCAAACCCGAAACAATCATCTGTAGGCCATACAAATTTTTGTTCAGTGCGGGAATCGAACCCGCGACACGCTGCGCAGCAGTCAATCGCTTAGCCACTGCACCAAACGTGTCGTCTGACATTAATAACATGACATTAATAACACTAATAAACTGAAATCGATAATGTTGATGACTTTTACGCAAGAAATTCATAAACTGTACCTAAAAGACGAATCCATACAAATATTATAAATGCGAAATAAATACGTACTTTGCAGTATTATCACACTTTTAATATTGAGAACTATCTTATTTTGAAGTCAGTTAAAAGAGTTTGAGGCTAAATATAATCCCAAAACCTTTCAAAGAGAAATGACGACTAAAGACATCGATTCAAAATCGATTTCAACCCATATCAAAAGTATTTGATGCCTAAATCCAAAGAGGAAACATTCAAGCAAACTCTTAAACTTCAAAACAAAATATCGATACAGAATCCTCGAGGGATCAGCGCGGGTTATTCCAGAAATCTCATAAAATTCAATTGTATAACTGTCAAGATCTCGGCCCCCGATTGGGGATCAAGTCGGTGGTGAGAGTAATCCCGGTTGGCTGAGCCTTTTGCCCACTTCAAAAAGTATCCCTCGAGATTTCGGAGATCAGTGGATAATTTGGGAATTACTCTTTCTGAGTGTATTTTGTTTTCTTTCCATTTTATTTATAATACTGTCGACCTCGGCTCGTTTACACGGAGATAGTTTCTCGAAGCGAGTCTCTTGCTCTCTGTTTTCATCGTAGAGAATGACAACGACAGAATGAGTCTCGCTTCGAGAAACTCTCCTCGTGTAAATCGGCCTTTAATCGCTCTGCCCGCAAAGGCTCGCGGTTTTGATTATCGCATAGGAACAACATATTTTAATGGCGAGATGGATTATTCCCGGGTTTTGGTGTTAACACGTTCAGTGCCGTAGTCGCATTCGCCATGCCGGGTGCCTTCGTGGAGGGCTCATTTTAAATGCAGGTTTATCTTGGAAAATTCACCGTCATGAAACAAGCAAACACCTCTTTTACGACGTAGTAGCGTATTTTTCAAGGGTGCCAAGAACCCTCCTCGAGGTTTCACTATTAGCGCAAACGTAATGCCGAGAGCCCTCCTGGAAGGTCCACTAGCAATATGTATGGCGGGATGGCGAATAAGCATGAAAAGTGTGGTGGACTCGAATGTATTAAAGCGTTGGCAATTAACCCCGGCCGCACGTTATCAGTTTCTGTCAGAAAATTTCTAACCGGCAACTGTTACTCTGCTCATACATTTTGTACTAGAACTCGCACACTGTCAGAATTTGCCGGATCCGGCAGCCTGCTGGCTCTAATACAAAAAAAAAACTGTCAGAATTTTTTTATACTGTGCGGTGGGCTAAATCTGTTGTTTTTCATTTATTTATTTATTTACTTTAATTAAAACGGTCTTAGACCAATTACAATAATTAAAGATAGTAATAAAAAACGATACATACATACAAGGACAAGAAAAAAAAATTAAAAAAAAATTCTAATAAACTCTTTTATAAATCCCTTACAGTGCTTCTGACAGTATATTCTTTCACTCGTTCATGATGCATTCCTCTCGCAGTACTCCAGACATGAAGTTAGACATGAAGACAAATGGGATTGTTTGTCAGTAGATACGACTGCTATTGCGACTGCCATCTTCCGCAATCTAGTTACTGTGCAATGCCGATGACAGACAGATTTCTAAGGTTAGACCGGTTGTCAGACTTTCAAGCTTCTGACTATCTGTAACGACTGTCATAATATGTATGTATTTGTATGACACCCTGGACCGATGACTAAGGGCTCTTGCACACCACGTTTTTTTCAGGCGCTGTCGACGCGCATCGCACGCAACTATAACGCGCTGCAAACGCGATGTTATCGCAACCAATTTACTTATTCACACGTTCATAAAATTGTAGTATGCAGATGACGACTTTTTCGCGAGCTGTCGACGCGCTCGTAGCGCAGAGTTACATCGATACAGACGCGCTGTAGCAGCACGTCTCTTTAGGTGCAAACACATACGTACAGCGCGTTTTAATGGGTTATTTGCCGACACGCGCGTCTGTAGCGCGATACACGCTCCTTCGCGCGCGTGCTACACGCGTTTTACTTTGCAAGGAGAGTTGCTCACGCGCGTCTGTAGCGCGTTTCTCGTGAGTTTGCAGCGATGCAATCGCAAGTAATCTGCCTATTTCAAGTTTAGCAGCGCCGACAACGCGCGATAGAAAAACGCGCGTCGACGGCGCCTGAAAAAAACGTGGTGTGTTTGAGCTCTAAACGTTCCCTCCGAGGCACGGAGGGGTCTTGATGTGTGACGGGTTGTCACCCATTTACAGACAGACCGCGGCAAGCGCAGCTTATCCTCGCAGATTGTAGGATCCACGTGTTTATTAATTAACCACGATCCACGACGTAATGTTATGTAGTGAATCAAAGGAAATCGCAATTTGCCTCTCATTAGTTTTTTTATTTTTTATTTAATTGTTCACAAATCGGACAATACAATAAACACTTAAGTAAAATTTCAAACTTAAAACGACACATTGGACTGCATGCCCGAAAATAGTGAACACAGGATGCATTTTTATGTAAATGAGGTTAATTCTAATTCATTGATTTTACATACGGGAGTATAAGTAGAAGTTTTGACTGTGGCTAAGGTACTGGAGAAAATGTCAAACCGCTGGCTCCATTGTAGCTGGAAAGCATTCTATAAAATGGAGCATGTTGCCTTACGTTAGTTTTGTACTGAGGCGTCACAAATGTACGCCTACTGCATAAGCGACTACTCTGAATAGTTGTCAAATTTTACTTTAAAGTGAGGGGGAAGGACGAAAAGCATGTGACTAAGAGAGTGATGAATATAAATGGTGACGGAATGAGGGGAAGATGGAGACCAAAGAAAAGATGGATGGTGTGAGAGATGATATGAATGAAAAGGGAGTAAAAGATAGCGGGACGGATAATATGGAAGAATGGAAGAATAAAACATTTTGCGTCGACCGCAAGTAACCTTGGGATAAGGGCAGAAGAAGTCATCAAATCTTGCAACGATCAGCATTTCAGAAACAGAGCGTTAGTCTGTAAATACACCCACGAGTCCCGCGACACAGGAGAAATCCTATTAGGATACTCATATTTTATAGCTGCAAAAACATTGTGACTGCACACATAGGTAGGTACTAAAATTCCTAAAATGCATAACATTCACTCAAACTACAATTAAAAAGCGATCGCTCTCTGTTTGGAGTTATTAGTTGCCATTGTTTTCGTGTCTGAAATATTGCGAATGCAGGCAGAGTAACAGAATAACAAATGGCGTATCCGTTGGTAAATAAATGGAAAACGACATACGACTATTGTATTTTTAATTTGCGGCCTACAATTTTACTTTGCATCCGGAGGTTTTTTTACATCAGGGTGCTAAATTCACATTGTATTTTTTTTTTGGTTGGTTTTACTTTTTCCCCCGATATAATTTTTCGGGGACCTTGCCTTTACTGAAGTGGCCTCTGTCGCAGGACTGTTGGCAAAAAGCACATAGGTATTTCTTATTTTTTAACCGACTTCAAAAAGGAGGAGGTTCTCAATTCGGTTGTATTTTTTTTTTTTTTTTTTTTATGTGTGTTACCTCATATCTCCGTCATTTATGAACCGATTTGAAAAAATCTTTTTTTGTTCGAAAGGGTATACTTCCCGATTGGTCCCATTTAAATTTTGTTATGATCAGACCATGAACTTCAGAGATATGGAACGGAACTCCTCATCGGATCAAAGCAAAATTCTCAAATTACTAATATTGTTTTGTTTATATTTGCTGTTGGGAACTGACTACTTGAAAAGAGGAGGGGGTGCGTGTCCTCCCCTCCCCCCCTTTGGAATGTTTTCATTATATCGTGTAAGGTATCATTGGAAAGGACTTTTTATGCCCGAATACGTCAAAGCCAAAAAGAAGGGTTATGAAGGAGGGGGTTAAAATTATGACACTAAAACGTATTTAATAAAAAATAAACTTTAAAAAAAAGTAAAAACCGACTTCAAAGAAATACTAAAAGGAGTAAAATAATTACCATAATATAAAATTAACAGTTTCAGAAGTCGGTGCAACTCTACACTGAAGCAAATAGAAGCCACCGACTTCTGAAACTGTTAATTTTATATTATGGTAATTATTTTACTCCTTTTAGTATTTCTTTGAAGTCGGTTTTTACTTTTTTTTAAAGTTTATTTTTTATTATTATACCCATTTCCATCAGTCGTGAAACGGAGTAACCAACTTCAGCCGCTATAAAAAGAAAGTTACAAATTATAAAATTTTATTACTTTATTTTAGCCTTTGTATTTTCACTCCAATTCACACACATTCACACAAATTAAAAAAAATATAATAATAAACGTCTGCCAACACTTTTCAATTTTAAATGTTGAAAGGCAGACGCCGTTTTCTTCCGGCAATAGAAGTTATCCAGTCCACCTAACACCCCTTCCCACAGACCAGATATTTTTCACCACATTTTACAATAGTCTTGCACCCACCTGGGACGGTCCATGACTGTACTCCAATAGTGCAGCCGTGGACAGTCCCCGGTTGGTGCCCCACCCCATTTTAAATTAAATTTCTCAAAGGGGCCTCTGCGCGTTGGACCTGTGTCCCCCGTATGCCTTCCAAAGGACCGGACATCTTCCGCACGGAAGATGAGCCGTGACTGAAAAGAGATAAAATTCACATTTTTATCCGTTCCTTTTGGCTATCGGCAGAGAATAGGCTACCCACTACACCCGTGAGTATTGAGAGGCGATAAATGAATTATGTCAAAAGACTGAGAAGCATCGTCCTCCTGTCTGCTAGTAACAACAAACTTCAATCACCAATCAGTTTGAGAACCGCGGTGATTATGGCAATATCCGCAAAAACCGTTTAATGTCGAAGTGTTGATCTGGAAGCCCATGATCAGTAACGGACATTAAACAAAAAAAATATTTCATAAAAAAAATGTACGATTGGGCTCCAGTTAAAATATATTTTTCTCACAGTCATACATACATAAAAACACAACCACACAGATACACACATTAGATAATATTGATTATGTTAAAATACTTTATTAAAAACGGATGGTTTATAAATTGGGCTCCAGTTAAAATATTTTTTCTCGCACTCAAACATAGACACACAAACACACACCCACACATACACACATTAGATGACATTGATCATGATTAAATATTTCATTAAAAAACAGATGATTTAAAGGTAAATTGGGCTCCAGTCATAACATATTTTTCTCGCACTCATACTCATACACACACACAGATTAGGTGACATTGATTATAATACGGATGATATATGGATAACAAAGAAGTGAGTACTGAGAATGATAGCTGGTAGAATAGAATGGAAGAGGAATACACGTTGTGCCAACCCTACCTAGTATGGGATACGGGCAGGGAGATAATGATTATACTACGAATTAGATATTATGTATTCCTTAATTATATTTTATCCCTTTCATTATCTCTCTCTAGTAAAGCGACAGGCGCCGAGAATTTACTATCTACACAACGCATAAATATAAGCTTTAGATTACTACACGATTTACCCTAGACTTAAGGCAGATAGGAGCGTCATATTTCACATGTTAAACGGGTTATACCACGTGAAAATACCCCAGTTATACCGGTCTAGCAACTATCCCGGTTACCCGGCTCGTCTGTTACGGGTTATAACGCTTAAGCCTTAATTTATTAAGGATTAGTGCGGCAACACTAATTATGTTACATGAGAATAAGGTTCATAATTTAATAAAGATATATTCGTGAAGGTATGACGGTTTTAAAGGGAAAATCTTGTGTAAGGAAACGAGGTAGCAAGCTACATTATTTCTATACGGGAGTGTCGTTACAAGTGACTATAGCAACTATACCACGTGAATATTGGATGGGTAGGAATATTTTTCAATTAATATTTTCATGGTTCTGACTGGTAGTAATGTTGTGCGTCGGGGCGTTGAGCTTCCTAAGATAGGGTTGAGCTTCACGATGGCTGATGCATGCGTGCCATCTGTTGGGGCAGGTTCTTTCAAACTGCTCTGAAACTTTCCTCAAAAGGCCAGTCTAGGCGTTGCTCTGCATTGTCTTCTTACAATTTTTTGTTACAGAAAATATATCTGGACTTTAAAAGAGACCTTGACCCCTGAGTTTGTTTTGGCTTTTCTTCTCAGAGGTCGTCAGATAGGAAACGCTGACGACATCTAGCTTTAATATCGACACGTAAAAGTGATTTAAAAACCCAATTAAGTAAATATTTTCATTTAATTTCTAAAAACTGAATCACTCAATATCTATGTATATAAAAATGAATCCCTATTTCCCTTGGTCGCGGCATCACGCGTGAATGGCTGGTACAATTTCGCTAATTTTTTTTTTGTTGTTTTCGTAATTGTCAGGAGAAGATTCATATGAAAGAAAATTTTGAGATTTATAAAAAAAATCGGCAACGAAAATGACTTATCTTTTACTATTAAATCAGAATGAACGGGGTAGTCAAGCAGAAAAATACAGACACAGGTCACATCAGCATACCCTTATTTTTTTTTTTTTATTTATTTATTTATTTAATTATAGACGAGCAGCAACATTGCTGATATGTCTATTTCACACAGTGTTGAACGTTCATAGTTTATTGTTTATAGTTCACAGTTTTATTGTTCACAGTTTTTTGACGAAAGTTTATTAGTTCGTAGCCAGTTGTCGAGTCTGTTTTTAAACGAATTTATAGAGGTGGCAGTTACAACATCTTTAGGAAGTTTGTTCCAGTTGTGTGTGGGCAGACAGTGGTCAAGAACCTAGGTAATAACACCTAGGTTCTTGACCACTGTCTGCCCACTTATTGTGAATTTATTTGTTTTTGCCGTGTCGGGTAATGTAGGCGGTGTTTTTATAGGACATGTCTGCGGCTGTCTAAATCTGTGTGGGATTGGGGTCTTTGACATTAAACAACATGTTTGCGGTTAAAATTAGACAAGCCCGGGATTTAGTCCTGGTTTACTCAATTCACAGGTAGGATCAGTTTTTTGCGTTCATTTTTAGGTTAAAAGAAGTTACGCGTCTAATTGTTTTTGTCTAGTAATTTTATTCAATACTAGCTGTACCCGGCATGCCTTACAATGCACTTTTTCCTACTTACTACCTACCTACTACTTACCTACTACATACCTTCAAAAACAAAATCAAAATACTTAGTAGCAAAAAGTTAAAACCATTTTCATGCATGCGATAAACAAATGAAGATTATGGACTTAATGAGATAATTTCGTTTTTTTTTTAAATATAAAAATTTTCTTTCAAGGAACCTTCTTTCTCATGACAATAAAGAACTCAACAAAAAAAATTTTGCGATATCGGTCCAGTCGCTCACGCGTGATGCCGGGACCAAGGGAAATAGGGATTCATTTTTATATACATAGATAGACAGATGGCCGACTCCTTTGATAAACTGAGTGATATTGGTTAAAATTAAGACTCTTGTATCTTTACCAGTAATGAAGCAAAGACCCCTTAATTAAGAGCTTAAAAGAGCTTCGCATATAAGACTCTCCCATTCGTTAGTAGCTATCGCACTTAAAATTAGCTTACGACTCTATTTATAAGCCACGTTTGGCAATGAAAAATGCTACTATTGACAAGCAAAACGATTATTTTTTGACCATCGAAACCGGGTATAATGAGATACTAGGCGACCAAAAAAAAACCCATTATGGTATGTGCGTGCGCTTTCATGTTCATCTTGCGCTTTCAACTTTCAATTCCTCTTGCGTCAAGCGCATGCAATATTGATTGCCATAAGACTCGAACTAGTATTAGGACATGCGCTATTGCATGCGCTATGGCGCTTCAGGCATGCATCAGACGAAAGTGCAAGATGAACATGAAAGCGCACTGGTGTAGACATACTAATAATCTTTCAAATTTTCGCAAAAACAAATGAATCAATTGAATGCTTTCAAAGATAAATTCTAGTTAGATTTCTATTGGGCACTCAACCAATACAGGTTGGCAATCAAGTTATCCGGCTCGATATCAGCATCCGGTACATCCGGGACTAATGACAGGCTGCGGTAACTGATAAGATTTACACCGAGCGACGATTATTATCAGTCGATTGAATCGTGTAATAGCGGTATATTGTATTTGCGGCGGAATAATGAAGTTAATTGGTATTTATTCACTTCATTGTAAAAGATATTATGATAAGATAAAAAAGTAGGTACCCATATAATGAAAAAAAAATCTATAACTTTCCCCAAAAATCAAATTTTGATAGATTTTTGGGGAAAGTTGTAGTTTTTTTTTTTATTCGTTATATGGGTACTTTAACACCCTTTCGCATTAGTAGCCCCTTTCCGAATAACCTTGTAGATGTTCAGATACTTATTACATTACATGTAGTTGTAGTTCTATACATAAGCGGGTTTACATTACTGGTCTACAAAACTCGGGTATTCAGCCCGATATCAGCATCCGTTACCCGGATCTACATACTGTTATTTGTGACCTTACGTTATCTGTTAGTGTTAGAAATAGGTAGACATTTTAGACTAGTTTGGAATTGAATAGAGTGGTCTTGAGTACGAAAAGGTACTCTCCAATGACGTTTACCCTTAAGGATTCGCCAGAATACCTGGCAGAAGCCCACTAGAGGCGTGCTATCATCATCTGCCTAGCCTTTTCCCAACTATGTTGGGGTAGGCTTCCAGTCGAACCGGATGCAGCTGAATATCAGTATTTTACATGGAGCGACTGCCTATCAGACCTCCACAACCCAGTAACTGGGTAATACGATACTCTTGATAAGACTGGTTGTCAGACTTTCGGGCTTCTGACCAACAGTAACGACTGTCAAAGATCTACAAATGACAGCCGGGACCAACGGCTTTTACGTGCTTTCCGAGGCACGGAGGAAACTCGCTATGGTAAATGGTCACCCATCCACAGACCAACCTCGGCAAGCGTGGCTTAACCCGGAAGATCGGTCTATGCGGCTGTAATTATTTAGCCACGAGCTCCTCCCACTAGAGGCGTGCTATACAGGTTGAAATTGTAAACAGTCGACTAACCGAAATGGGAGATTGTACTCATCATGATGAATAACTTTTACTATGGGACCAAATGGGAATCGCGAAAAAAAACAGATGTTCCCTACATTTATGTTCGCATAACTCGTCAAAATGTAGGGAACAGCTGTTTTGTTTTGCGATTTCCGGTTTGGTCCCATAGTAAAAGTTGTTAGTGATGAGTACAATCTCCCATTTCGGTTTGTCGAGTGTTTAAAATTTCAACCTGTATACCTTGAGCGGGTTGGCACATTCGATTCGGAATTTTTTATAGAACAACATAATCTGCATTATAATTGCACAACACACTCGTAATCGGCATGCCTTTGATTTTGACAATACAACAATATTCATGGTACATAGTTGTGGAGAAGTCAGATTATTACTACATACGTTGCTATTGAAATTGTTGACCGGTCAAAATCAAAGCCATAGCAATTACAAGAGGGTCGCGCAGTTAGAATACTGTTCTAAACAAATTGCCGAATCGAAAGTGCTGACCCGCATAACTGTATAACACACCTACTATACTAGCTTATTTCTAGTCAAGAATGCAATTAAATCTACTCCGCAGGAATGCCATCTAAATCTAAAGTCGTCGAAACGTTACCAAATTGTAATTTTTCAGTTGATGTGATTGCAATCCTTGACCCATTTAATGAATCCCTTAGATATTCCCCCTACTTTTGGATACCTATCTTAAAAGGCTTACGTACCATCGAGCATGATGGACGCCAACGGATGCAAGTCGTCTCTGGATGGCGACTTCCACCGTACCACATTGATAGTTACTAAAAATATTGCATTTAGTCATCTATCTCTGTAAAAATGGAACTTATGCATTTTAACTTAACTGTATAGGCAACATTGACAGTTTTCCTATTTTACCATACGGTATAGAGGTGTCTGCGAAGTTAGATGGCGAAGATAAAAAACCAGTAACAGGCCCGAGAAGCCTCTCAGGAGGACATGGGGCAAGGCCCCACAGAAGGAGAGGTCCGCCAGCCCCTGGAGGCCTGCCGGGGTTGCGGTGCATGCAGCTGCGAATCCCGCGACCCCAGTCACGGGACAGAAGAAGGAACACCGTGGGTTTTTAGCAAGAGTCCGGCGATACCTTTCGCCTTCCCTGGGCGAAAGGTATCCATGACGATATTCCCACAATAAAAAAAGGAGTAACCGAGGCGTCTGCAATGCGTACGAAGCCTAAGGGAGAATACACACGTTCCACAACCACACCACATCGAAGCGACAAAAAGTGGTCAAGCAGTAGTTACGTGTGAATAGCGTCGCTGCAGCTTTTTGCAGTTGCGTTGTGGTTACTACAAAATGTCGATGTGGTTGCGTTGTCACCAGTAGTTGCGATGTGGTTACGTTGTGGCTAGTGTTTGCAGACAGACAGATCGACTCTTGCTTCAGGCATGCGCGCAGTTTCTTTGCGTCGACGCAACGTTGTGTTTGCGAGGTTGCCGGCCCCTAGTGCGCGGCGTCGCTGGTGGTTGCGTTGTGGTTGCGATGTGGTCGGTATCGCGCACACGGTTGAATTTGGCGGCAAAATGTGGTCCGTGTGAATTAAGCCATTCATTTTCATACAAGTTAGTGCCCGCCCACGTGTTGATGTTGCGGTGTGATTGTGGTTTAGTTGTGTTACATGCGAAACAAGCCTTACAGTTTTCTAGAAGCGGGGGAAACAAAAGCCATAGCATCCAAAAACAATTTAAATTCAAATAAGCTTTTAAAGTGCCACTTGTAACTTACAAGTAGCTGACATCGTTTTTCTTCAATTTTCAAGGAAAACAAAGTATAAACGCTATTTACGCGGCATTATTAACAATTCCCTAACAAAATGCTTTAGGAAATATTCTAAGCACGAAACAGAATAGACACCTCACTGCAAAATGATATCTTTTCACAGAAACGACTAACAAACACAAAGCCAACATAAACCTTGTTTCAAGAACATAAGAGTTCAAATTACAACGCTCTGAAGATCTATTTACATTTGATTTTCACTCCTCTCTCTGGAAGAGGCGCCAAGGGAAAATGTAAATAATAACAACGGTGTTGTTCGACAATAAAGGTTATTATTGTTTGTTCGTGGAATTAGGTGTTTATGTAGTAGCGAATTTGTTACATGTTAGTAAATAAGTGGATATTTCTAGCCGAGCGCGACAGAGTTGAGAGAAATGTTATATTTTTTTACTTAACATAACTATTCTTCAAGAGGATGGACAGAACAGGACAGAACGAAGTCAAAGTTTTTTATTTCAATAGACTAGATTTCAGGCTTTTTTAAAACGTCAAAACGCACGGTTCCAAAATGTAGGTTGTATGGGGAAGAGTCGGCAAGAAACTCCATGAATAGTTACTCTTTTTAAAATAGTAGTTCATAACAATTCCATCAGTAGTGTGAGAAATAGAATGAGAATAATGCAGGTTATTGCAAGAATAAACTCACATAAGAGTAACAAACAGAAAAATATGCCTTTTAGGATTGCCGCAGCAGTTAGGGCACGTTCAGACGACACGCGCCCGCTAAGCGCACGCCATGCGCTGACGCACCCGCGTCTAACTCGCTTTGAAATTTGTTGTATATAATTAGACTCATATGACACGTCAATAGATCTCACATTGCATTTGCCATCCTAGTCGGGATGGTGGAGGCAGCGCGGACGCTGCGCAATTGCGACGCGTGTACTACGTGATATCTGTTCGGGCGCTGAGCGTGCGCGTGTACTTTACATCGATAAAAAATTACTTTAAGACAAGGGACTAACTATTAAATTTCAAAGTTTCTGAGGAGGGAGCGACACGTAGGAGACGCGACCGCGCTTTCGTGCCGATAAAAAACGCGCAAATGTGAACGCAGGCTTAAGGGCAAAATCATCTTAAGCGATCGAGCGCCCGGCGCCCGTGCAATTAAAATTAGCTGTCACAACTGATGGCAAAACAGGCGGGAACCGTTGACATTAGCAGTTGACAACTGACAACTATGGGTACCGGTGAAATTACAGACATACGAGACTTTCTAACTTTATTTCTAAAGTTGCCGTATCAGCAATACTTTGGCGTTGTAGGTGTATACATGTAAGTAGGCGGTAGCAATCACTTACCATCAGGTCAGCTTGTTTGCCAAACTATTACATTTAAAAAACCGGCAAAGTGCGAGTCGGACTCGTGCACGAAGGGTTCCGTACCATTATCTATAAAAACGGCAAAAAAATCATGTCTGTTGTATGGGAGCCCCCCTTAAGTATTTGTTTTATTTTAATTTAATTAATTATTTTTAAAGTGAATTATTAACTAAATATTCTGTGAATATTTTAAAGTCCCAAGTACTGTAATTATAAACACAATAGATAAACAATGGCACTGACGAATCGGTTCGTCGGTCGGGCCGCTAGCGGTTAAGCGTCTACCTATTACCGTTATCAATATCGAGCAAAAACGAGCAAAAAATCACGTTTGTTGTATGGGAGCCCCCTTAAATATTTATTTTATTTTGTTTTTTAGTATTTGTTGTTATAGCGGCAACAGAAACACATCATCTGTGAAAATTTCAACTGTCTAACTATCACGGTTCATGAGATACAGCCTGGTGACAGACGTACAGACAGACGGACAGCGGAGCCTTAGTAATAGGTTCCCGTTTTACCCTTTGGGTAGGTACGGAATCCTAAAAAAGCATGTTTAGTCATTTATGTACTTTGACTAGTTACATACAATTTAAACGAAGAGGCAACTATACTAAGTTGCTTTGTCCTTCCATTTCCTATCTTTTTACCGGTTCTTTCCCAGTAACTGCTAAAAGATCTCTGAGCACGCGACTATTTCCTTCATACACTATGTGGCGAGTTCTTGATTCTAGGTCTTAGTTTGAGTAAAAATAATTGCAGTAAGTTTAATGTTTTTGGATTTCTCCTCAAGAAAATTATCTTTTCTAATATCTAAAACTAGCTTTCGCCCGCAGCTTCGCTTGCGTGAAATTTTGAACTCAAAGTGACGATTTTCCATACAAACTTTCATCCCCTATTTAACACCCTTTGGGGTTGAATTTCGAAAAATCCCTTCTTAGTGGTTGTCTACGTTACAAAAGGAACCTACTGTCAAAATTTCAAGTTTCTAATCCCAGCGGTTTAGGCTGCGCGTTGATAGATCAGTCAGTCAGCTTCTCCTTTTATATGTATAGATATAACATTGTTTCTTTCATTTTTTAATTCCAACTTACTTAAGCTTGCGGGTATTTTTTTAAACAAGACAAACGTTAAATTTCGTCTGATATGTACCCCAAGTGTGAGTTTTTTTCGTTAACTACTGTAGTTGCGTCATGACAAAAATGTATGAAAATTTAAGCTGCGCCTGTAGGCGCACCGTTCACTAACTAATATTCGCGCGTTAATTGAACGGTGCGCCTAGAGACGCAGCCTAAATTTTCATACATTTTTGGCGTGACGCAACTACAGTAGTTAACGAAAAAACTCACACTTGGGGTACTGGTGGTGAAAAGATTAGCTAGTCATCAAAGTTGGTAGAGTCTGGCAAACGAAAGAAGAGACAGAAAAAGCGCGGCAAAGAAGACTCGTCACGGCCCATACAAAATTTACCCAGCCCCGGCGCAAAAGTTAGTATTCTCAAAATTTTGTTTAAATTAGGGCTGATTTTTCAATCGTCAAATAACTTTTATCTGGGGAATAAGTTTGACGTTTTGACAGCTTTTGTATAGAAAATTTATCAAACCGTCATATTTATTCGTTGGATAAAATTTATCTGACGATTGAAACATCGGCCCTTAGGCAAATAAATTACTGACATTCACCATTCCTAAAAATAATGGATAACATGTAAAATTACCTTATATAGACATACCTACGTTGTAAGCGTTGTGTATTATCTGGGCTGGGTTAGACACGACGATGTGTTTAGCCACCCAGCACAGGGACTAGATTATGTAGAAATCACGTTTGTTATTCTCATACAACAAACGTGATTTTTTGCCCCCTTAAATATTTATTTTATTCTGTTTTTTATTATTTGTTGTTACAGCGGCAACAGAAATACATCATCTGTGAATATTTCAACTGTCTAACTATCACGGTTCATGAGACAGTCGGACAGACCTGACAGGCCTGGGGCCCAATTCTCCTAAAATAAATCTTGATAAATCACAACCGAACCAAGGTCGAACCGTTCATTCAGACAGTTCTCAATTTGAAAAGCTATCGAATTGTTTGACACAAAAAACAAAATCAATCATTTTGAAAGTTTTCGAAAACAAAAACTGACTGACAGTTTTGGTTCGATTGCGTTTGGCAACAATTTATTTTAGGAGAATTAGGCCCCTGGTGACAGACGGACAGACGGACGGACAGTGGAGTCTTAGTAATAGGGTCCCGTTTAACCCTTTAGGTACGGAACCCTAAAAAAAGATAGTTTTTTTTTCTTTTCTTGGTTTTTTTTTCTAGCCGTTATTTTTTTTATTCTTGTCTATTCGTTATGAAACTATCACTTACCCCTATAGTAAGACAAAAAGGAATTTTATTTTTTATCTTCAATCAA
The DNA here is from genome assembly GCA_905220435.1 of Amphipyra tragopoginis. Classification (NCBI taxonomy): domain Eukaryota; kingdom Metazoa; phylum Arthropoda; class Insecta; order Lepidoptera; family Noctuidae; genus Amphipyra; species Amphipyra tragopoginis. The sequence goes on from HG992011.1 coordinate 14,757,283, forward strand.
GCTAAATCCCGTACGTGGTTAATCTACTCCCTTAATAGATCAAGGAATTACATTATTAGTAATGATATTTTCGAGCCGTTTGGGGTCGAAACACTCGGGCCGTGGGGTCCGAATGCCCAAATTTTATACAAAGATATTGCAAGGCCGACACGACCCGTGACCCGAAGGCTGGCCTCTACTTTGGTCAAAGGATTAGCATTGCCATACAACGTGGCAATGCTGCCAGCCTTCTGGGTACGTTACCAGTCGACAGCGATGCGGAGGAATATTTTGAGGCCTTATTTTAGTTTATAGTTTCATTAGGATAGTTTTTTTTTATTTGGATACAGGCTGTAAGGGTAAACACCGTTATCCTTGAAACCAGTGGTTTGGTTTCATTTATAGAACGTAAAGTCAATGAAAAATAACAAACTTTTTTTTATAAAATTTTATTTTTTCCTCAAAAGCATTTCACCCTATGCGCGGGGGCATCAAGCTACGGGAGGGGGCGCGGGGAACTCGCCGCGTGGCCCGACGCACGGCCCCGCACAGTTTGCTACCCCAGTCAGTCAGCTGTCTCGTTAGCGAGTGTGTATACGCCGCGTCATAGCGCCGCCGAGCCGCTCATTTCTCGCGCGTATATATTTTTTTTTTCTCGTTCCTATATTTTTATGTTTAAGTCAACTACCCATGGTTTGAGTGATAACGGTGTTTACCCTTACATGCAGTATACTTTTATTAGTAATTATGTAAATATTGTTTGTGTAAATATTATAAGATTAATAAAATAGATTACATCAATACGTTTACATCCTGTATACGCTCTCCAAATCTTGCTCCCTTCTCGCAATAGTTCAGTTACGTGACGTAACGAGTAACAAGCCCAGACACAAATGTTTGCCTACCCGTTAAAGCAAACAGAATCCGTCTATTTGGCGAAGAAATATTATCTTTATTACGACAAATGTATGCCGATCTCGATAAATTTGGAGAAAGGAGGTTATATCTCGCTATTTAGATTGTATTTGGTGTTCAGTATTGAGGATCAGCATCCGAATTTCGTATCACATTCGTTATTTCAATGGCGTTTATTTTGATCATACAACAATTTGCGTGGCACATAGTTGTGTAGAAGTTGTGGCGAGAGAGGGGAATTGTAATATTAACCGGTTGCGTACCGCCCATCGTCCCAGAACGACACTTAATTGTCTTATCTATTGTGTCTATAATTACCGTGCTCGAGGTTTAATCGCCCCCTCGCCGTCCTCCCACGGACTCCCCCCTATTTCAGTTTTCACTTTGAAATTCATCATCATCATTCAGCCGAATGACGTCCACTGCTGGACTTAGGCCTCCCCCAAACAATGTTGTTGGGGTTTGCCATAATCGCCACGCTTGGAAGGCGGGTTGGCGATCACAGTATGGTTGTTTATGTATTCAGAGAACGATGCTGCCCATCCTCTAGTTAATCCCTTAGTCGCCTTTTACGACACCCATGAGAAGAGATGGGTTAGGGCCAGTCTACTTCTCCACGTCACGACGTCAACGTGGAACGGTGCGGTAACGTGGCACGGTGCGTTTACGTAACGTGCAAATTTACGTTACCGTATCGTAACACGTTCCGCCTCTAGCCGCAAGCGCACACGTATATGCGCTCCGCCCGCGCACTCTACGCCCGCGTGTTAGTCGCCGTCTATGTGCTCCGATGCTTTAAAACCATACCTTACTGTTTATCTTATTAAAATTCAGGATCTACATGGTCAACGATAAATCTAACAATGATCCTGACGTGCATTTTTACGATACGGTAACGTAAATTTGCACGTTACGTCAACGCACCGTGTCACGTCACCGCACCGTTCTACGTTGACGACGTCGTGACGTGGAGATGTGGACAGGCCGTTAGTTCTATTCTTTACGTCCGGCACCACACGGACGACTTCCAAAGTAATGTTTAATAATATGAAAGATAACAGATCTATTAAGAGACTCAAATAACCACCAAAAATACCGCAGTGTATAAAGAATTAGCTTTTGCCCGCAGCTTCGCTTGCGTGAAATTTTGAACCCGTTAAGTGACGATTTTGCATACAAACTTTCACCCCCTATTTAACTCCCTTAGGGGTTGAATTTCGAAAAATCCTTCCTTATTCCTTGTCTACATTATAAAGGAAACCTCTGTGCAAAATTTCAGCTTTCTAGGTCCAAGGGTTTGGCCTGGGCGTTGATGAATCAGTCAGTCAGTCAATAGTTTTCTTTTTATTTATATAGATAACAGATTTATTAGGTGACGTACATAACCAGCAAAAATAACGCAGTGTACAAAGAACTTCTTTCTTAAATAGAGCACTGAATATAGGGGAGAAATTTGAGTACCATATTCTTAGTAGGCAGTCACTGCAATTTGTCTTCATTGTAATTTTATTCATAGTTGTAAAGAACCCAAATTAACTTTACCCTTAAGTGGCTCCTAACCCTGAATTAGTTTGAACTAAGTGAAGAACACTCCTTTAGTTTGAACAGAGATTCTGTTTGACTTACCGACTACATGAGGGTAGCACAAACAACGTCGCGAGATTTACTGGTCGCTTAGTTTATTAGATACTAGCGACCCGCCCCGGCTTTATATCGGGTGTAAAAAGACCCTTAACGATAACGAAAACCACGTATTCTACCCATCATTGGGATCATTTTTTTCGAACAAACCATACCTGGGAAATCATTGCTCTTGGAGATATTGAAGGTCAAAGTACACATTTTTTTTTAGGTTTTTCCTAAAACGGTTTCCAAGTCATAATACTAAACTTTCTTCCATACAAACATTATCAAAAAATTCAATTTTTCCTAACAAATTACGCATTTGAAGTTACAAAAACGCAATGAATATCAAACGCACACGACTGCCTTGGCTCGACTGTGTAGCCGCTGCACGCATGCAAACGCGCGGCATCGCCACAACCATAATTTGCGCGCTACAAAAAAAAGCGTTTTTTTTCATGCCAAAAAATAAAAGTCGTTTCCCAGCAATTATTTTTGGTCAATGTAATTAATTCAGTTTGATGTACAGAGTGCGTAGATTTCGGCTATGTCATGGGTCTTTTTACACTCTGTATATACATACGACCATACGACATACGTTAGCAAAAAAAGGTGTATGTATTAGATTTTACCTTAAAGCCTTACCACATTGACTCCTCCACTAAGTCCCTAGGGGCCAAGACCTAATTAGTTTATCATACCAATATCACATCTTATAAGTATATTTAAATCATAGCGCGGTGGATCGTCTGGTGTGGATCCAGCTGTTAAGCGTTTAGATCAGTGTATTGATGGATTGAGCGCGTAAAAAATGTCACGATCCAGGATCGGGATCAAAATATCTGATGAACATTGAACGTTGTAGCATGTGCCGAAAGATTTAAAAAATCGAATACTTATACCACAATATGAATATCATAAAAAATTGTTCCTCTACGATATTCAACCAAAGGATGATGGGCACAAATGTATGGAGTCTGGTACTGGCTCCAATCGGAATGAATGATACACCGTTGAAAAGGTATTTTTGTGTAGATTAAGAATAACCATGGCGCTAGTCCCGATTCACTGTCCGATCGAAGTAATCCTGCTTGAAAGTTATTTATTTTTGTTAAATCCTATTAAGTACGCATACTTTTATTGTAATTTTTCTCTATTTTGGCATGGTATTACAATAATTATTATTAATATTTTTCATTATCTAGGTAAATAAAATAAGTTTGAAGTAAGTTTCATCATTTATTGCATATAAGTATACAGTGTGTAAAAAGACCCGCATAGCCGAAATCTACGCACTCTGTACATCAAACTAAATTACAACGACCAAAAATAATTGCTGGGAAACGACTTTTGTTTTTAGGCATAAAAACCGCATCCGATTTTTTTAATAGATAGATCACCCCTATAACTGAAAAAATACTGAACCGATTTTGTTGTGATTTTCATCCGTTAACTGAATTTTATTTAGCTCAAAATCTGTGCAAATATCATCAAAATCGGTCAAGCGAAACCGTCGATATGATTTTTTAAATTCTATTTCGAACTGAATATCCAGTATCTTCTGGAGACTATATTTCAAAACGGACAATTGATACGGGTTTGTTGCCATAGTAGTTTTTTGTAGTCTTGAAAAGACCTATCCAACGATGGTAAATTCATTTTGATTGGACATGAGTACCAAAACGCCCATCCTCCTTTAATATTGAGGAAATGTTAGTAAGTAGGTACTTATTTCTCTCTACCCTTTCACAGAATTCAGCTATGACGTGTATAAATTAATACGTCAATAAATACCATTTACCTAACCCTAAAATAACCACAAATCCGAGAAAACGATCCCTTGAATAGCAGTCATTGCGTTCAGTTTAACGATGAATTGAGCGCTTTCAATCGCTGAACAACTTCTGTGAAATATACGATTATAGACATTCAAAGTATCAAATATCGTCGGTGAAATCCTCGGGAATGCAATTTGGTCATTTTTATTTTAACGACGTATATGTACCTACTACAATTATAAAAGAGCCGCTCTACCAAGGCACGGAAATTAAGCCTTAATTGGGTATACAAAATTCTGACTAACATTATAAATGCCAAAGTAAGTTTGTTTGTTTGTTACCTTTTCACGCCTAAACCACTGAACCGATCATTCTGAAATTTTGCGTAGGTAGGTATACGTTGTCAGGTGTACAGAAACGGACATAGGGTACCTTTCATCCCGAAAAAAGTACTGTTCCCGAGGAAAACAACAATAACGTTAATAGATGGCGCTATGTGTCTTTCGAATCATGATTGAATTATGATCCCGAAAAATACGGAATACGCGATACGACATACATGCGGGCGAAGCCGCGAGCGACCTCTAGTTCTCCATATTGTTTTTTTTTTTGGTTCGTTCTTGTCCTTAAAGGGCGCTACACACCATTCAGTTATAGCTGTGCGATTTAAATGTACAGTCATACTGTGCAGTTAAATTGTTAGATGTGTAGAATTAACTGTTTGTTCACACTTTCTATAAAGATTCAGATAAATCGCACAGTTTTAACTGAAGGTGTGTAGCGCGCTTTAGTAATAAATGCGATCCGATATTTCTAAAGCGCAGTTCAGACTACGCTATACTATTTCGCTATATAGTAAAGCATATTGCGTCATAAGCTACAACTATATAGCATGACGTTCACACTATACACTACATCGCAAGCTGGTCTACAAGTTAGCAAGTTATTTGACGACAATCCGTCGAGCGACGGACGGGGTAGAAGTCAGGCGGGGCGGGGATCGGACAATCGTAAGATATAGCTCTGAGAATCGCTCAAGTTTATCGCGTACAGCATGCCAATTTACCCTTTATTTATAGCTTAGTCTGAAATGCGCTTAAAACCCCACGCAAAAAGAAGGGTGTTATAATTTTGAATCTTTTGTTTGTCGGTAGCACCGTAGTTCTCAAACGGATAACCCGATTTCAGACGAGGGGTAATCCTCGTCGATACCCTCCACTCTGCGGAAGGTGGAGGGTATCTATGAGGATTACCCAGCGTAAAACCCCCTTTGTGAACGCAAATGCCCACCACTCCATCACCTCTCCTACTCAAATATTCAGCCGCTACGTCTATACGTGTATATTTTAGTACTAACTTGATTATTCTTAGTACAAACGTAATCGAATGTCAGTCGTCGAGGCTAACTGACACTTGATGGAATACAAAACGCTTTATTATGTTATACTCCTTTTTCAGTTAGGAGATGAATAGAATAAGGACGCTTAGAGCTCTTGCACACCACGTTTTTTTCAGGCGCTGGCGACGCGCGTCTCACGCAACTATAACGCGCTGCAAACACGATGTTATCGCGACCAATTTACCTATTCACATGTTCAGAAAATTGTAGTATGCAGACGACGACTTTTTCGCGAGCTGTCGACGCGTTCGTAGCGCGGAGCTACATCGATACAGACGCGCTGGTACAGCGAGTCTCTTTAGCTGCAAATACATACATACAGCGCGTTTTAATCCAAGAAGAGTTGCTCACGCGCGTCTGTAGCGCGATACACGCTCCTTCGCGCGCGTGCTACACGCGTTTTACTTTGCAAGGAGAGTTGCTCACGCGCGTCTGTAGCGCGATACACGCTCCTTCGCGCGCGTGCTACACGCGTTTTACTTTGCAAGGAGAGTTGCTCACGCGCGTCTGTAGCGCGATACACGCTCCTTCGCGCGCGTGCTACACGCGTTTTACTTTGCAAGGAGAGTTGCTCACGCGCGTCTGTAGCGCGATACACGCTCCTTCGCGCGCGTGCTACACGCGTTTTACTTTGCAAGGAGAGTTGCTCACGCGCGTCTGTAGCGCGATACACGCTCCTTCGCGCGCGTGCTACACGCGTTTTACTTTGCAAGGAGAGTTGCTCACGCGCGTCTGTAGCGCGTTTCTCGTGAGTTTGCAGCGATGCAATCGCAAGTAATCTGCCTATTTCAAGTTTAGCAGCGCCGGCAACGCACGATAGCGAAACGCGCGTCGACGGCAGCGTTTGTCCACTGCCGCCGTCACTGAGAAACGAGATCATTTCGGATCGTCACGATCGCGGCAGAGTTCTAGCAGTAGCGCCGAACTACTCACAATCTCGGTGGCCGAGCGTAGTTAGTTGATTTCTTTATTCTATTTTGCAAGTGTTGTTTTGGGAGATTTTAATATTTTTTTTGGGCAAACAAACAAAAGAATACTTAATTGTGTTAAATATTATTTATACGAAACTACTTCCTTCTAACGTAAAAGTTGATAGGCAGTACGGTCAGCATCAAAAGTAGCTGAACATTTGCGTTTTTAAACTTGGCATTAATTAGAAAACGAATTGTTTTAAAACAAAAAGTTTAATAGATACCTAGAGCTGCTAGATATAGCTCTAAGTATGCCTTAATTTTTTTGCTTCCTGCCAATTAGTTATCTAATTAATGCAAAGTTTAAAAACTCAAATGTTCAGCTACTTTTGATGCTGACCGTACCAGCTCAATAAGGATCGGTTTTTTGATAACTATCTGATAACTAGCTTTTGCCCGCGGCTTCGCTCATGTTAATTAAGCTCAAAAAACTCTTAGCACACTAACTACTAAAGTTTCTTTAATATTATAAGTCAATCGTGATTCGAAAGACAAGTGGCGCCATCTGTGAACGTTATTGTTGATTTCCTCGGGAACAGTACTTTTTTTAGGGATGAAAGGTACTCTATGTCCGTTTCTGTACACCTGACAACGTATATGCAAAATTGCAGGATGATAGGTTCAGTGGTTTAGATGTGAAAAGGTAACAAACAAACAAACTTACTTTCTCATCTATAATATTAGTAAGGATAAGGATTTTCTGATAATTATCTGATCCCTAATTATTTCATAATTATCTCATAATTTGATAATTATTACAAGGCATGTTTATCTCGATAATTTCGAGCCCGGGCTACAATACGTTATGAAAACTCAATAAAAGGCCTTGACCTGAACTCGGATTTTAATTTGAATGTGTACTTCCAAGTCCATGAGACTTTGTTGACGTAGCAATACCTACTGCCGGCCAACGGTTTCAAAGGGTAACATAAACGCATAAATCCCCGGTGTGAAAGGATTGGTTTTGTGCTACGACGTAACGCGTTAACGTTTCAGCTACGCCGGCTACGCTATCGTAGCATAACCGTTCCGCTACGCCGGGTGACTATCGGGCCTACGCAGTCGACAGAATACACTGCGGCGTACATTTTTGTTCACGAAAATAAACAAAATATCTTTTTGACAAACGTGTATAGGATTTCTACTGTTATTATTGACTGATAAAATAGTTTTCTTTTATTATATTGACGGTTAAATTCACATATTATTATTTTACGTTTTTAGGAACACCAAGTTTAAATGTTATTAATAAACATTATTCAAAGCAAACAGTTTTTTTTTAAATGTAGTCTCTATGTCTTGCCATCTACATTGCTGTTTTTTAATACCTAACTAAAAATAAAAGCCATTTTTAGCAGTTATTTTTACCCTATGTTACTTAATTTGATGTACACACGGCTACACTTCAAGCTATGCAAAACCAGTATAAGCTGACCGTTACTTGTGCGAAAAGATTATACAAAGCGACGCCAAAATAAACTGGTTTTGTATAGCTTGATGCGTAGCCGTGTGTACAAAATGCGTAGACTTCGCTTCGGCTTCATTAAGGCTATTTTTACATCCTGTATCTTCTATTTGTGTATCTTTTTATCGGCCTAAATCATATTGAGTGGGGGAAAGCGACCTTCGCAAAAGCACACCCCACAGAAAATAATTTGGGCCGATAAAAAATCGTGTCGGTTTCTTCGATGCTCTTCAAAATATTGTGGCGGCATCTATCACGCCACATGCGAACTATTCAAGCCTACATCGCGATATCAAGATTTAACACGAAGATAGTACCTATAATATACAACCTCCCAACATCAACTGTTGAGCACCCCCCCTAAGTCCCCGCCAGCAACGCCCTAAGCCGAGGTCCGAGTCCCACTAGGGGTCGCCCTTAGTGCTGTTGTTGCATGTTGTTGCTCCCCCCCCCCCTTTGGCTGGAGACCCTTCAGGTCTCGCAGTAGTCCATGAGAAAAAAAAAACAACTTTTGGGCAGTAGCCCGCCAGGCACAAGACTCCGCCTGGTTGGATGATCCTCCCTTTGGTTGGAGGAACACCACACCTGGTTCCACCACAATATCATAAAATGAATCAAATCGCATCCGGTCATCTGGGGAGCTGTTCTTGTCTAACAAGTCTCTCTCTTCTTTGTCGAGTGCCTTTATTCTTTTTAATTCAATATGCCAAACTACAGGTAAAATAATAAGATAAGAATCTAGTCTTCTATTCCCTTGATATATGGCATTGTTTATATCCAACTTGAAGCTAAATTCCCATATATTTGTGATTGTTTTTTGCCCCATACGTCATACAATAAGGTTGGATAGAAAGACAACGTAGGCACAAATTATAACTAATGTTGTGAATGACACATTTATTCCGGAATGGAAAAAGCTTTTGTGGATTTAGTCCAAGCATTTCGGTAACGTTTTCGTATATCCTTGTCTTTTTAACAGATTTCGAAAAGGCCTTTTTTTATTTTACATTGTTTAAATTTGTAAACGCGTTCGTGTAATTCCTTAAAACTACATTATCTATTTACATAATATACATACTACGGGGTTAATCTATACTATGTATATATGCACGGGATTTAACTTAAGTAAACAAAAAAATAAAATCCTTTTTTTTCTTGCGGTAATTGATCGTATGTCAACCAAATAAAAAGGTCACAAAAGATAAATAAATAATAATGTTGCAAAGAATAATTTATAGGTACATTTCGATACCACGACTAGCGCAATATCGTTCTTTGCAGTCAGTTAACTCGGGGCGCTAAAATGACTTAGGAACAGAACACCATGATTTTTTATGTTTTTTTTGTTGAATGTAAAATAAAACCCATTAAGGGTTAATCTGTCTCACCAGTAGATCACACGGTTTGAAGGAAACGAATTCGTTTACAATCTGTATCCTAACTATAATTATTATTTCGTTTATTCATTTAACAATCTTATCTTTTAAATTTTTAAATATTTCAATACAAGTATAAAAAAAACATTTAAAAATATAAAAATAGTAGCCCACCGGCATCGGGAACAGGGTCCAAGCTACCGGTGGTCAGGGCCTCAGAGAGAGGAACTTCCTAACAATACGCGCCGTGTCAAGAAGTACAGCTTTCTGTAACACGCCCTTGATCCAGCCGCCCAACGAGAGCCTCTTTAGGTGTTGGTCGAGGCTCTTGGCTATTAAGCCATTCGCCGTAACTACTATCGGCACAATTACTGCTGGATCAACATCCCACATGTCGACAACCTCGTGTCCCAAGTCTTGATATTTAATTTCTTTATCTTTCTCTGCTTTCACGAGGTTCTCGTCATGTGGAACAGTGATATCAATAATCATTGTGAGGCGCTCTGATCGATCTATCACCACTATATCAGGCTTATTGGCTACAATAGTCCTGTCGGTGATGATAGATCGATCCCAGTACAATGTGACATGACCATTCTCGAGAACTGGGTCGGGCACATACTTGTAGTATGGTACTTCTGCGTCCACAAGGTTGTATTTAAGAGCAAGTTGCTGATGGATAATCCTAGCTACGAGGTTGTGTCTGTGCATAATTATTATAATTAATGCGAAAGTAAATTTGTTTGTTACCTTTTCACGCCTAAACCACTGAACCGATCATCCTGACATTTTGCATATACGTTGTCAGGTGTACAGAAACGGACATAGCTTTCACCCCGAAAAAAGTATTGTTCCCGAGAAAAACAACCAGGAACCAGGAGGAATTATGATTGAATTATAGTATCCCGAAAAATACGGAATACGCGATAAACGACATTCACGCGGGCGAAGCCGCGAGTGACCTCTAGTGAAGAATAAATACATAGCTTCTCAAGTCTGTGTCAGTTGTATGACAGGCCAGGAAGTATAAGAGGGAAGTCAAAAGCATCCAGCTTGAACGTCAACCTCATCCGGTCGCCTAGCTTCCGTTCACTGAATATCGAGGTTCTGATGACCGACGCGACGGATGTGTGTGTGTGTATGATGACAATACAGTAATGAATATAGTTATAACAATTTTAAAAGAGTATTCATGGAATTGTCAGCTCTTCTCCATATGAACTCTTTTTTTTTTCGAAGGAAAATCCTCATGTATGCCTAGGGAAGGCGAAGGGTTATACCGGACCTTTACCGGCTAAAAACTCAAGGTGTTCCTTCTTCTGACCCTAGGCCGGGGTCGCGGGATTCGCAGCTGCATGCGCCGCAACCCCGGCAGGCCTCGGTCCGCCAGCCCCTGGCGGACCTCTTCTTCTGTGGGGCCTCGCCCCACGTTATCCTGAGAAGCGCGCACGGAACACTGCGCGTCGCCTTCTCGGGCCTGTTACTGGTCGGGCGACGGGTCTCCTAACCCGTCGCCCGCAGGCCACACTTCTCCATATGACCTTCTATTTGGAACCGTGCAACTAAGTTTTGACCTTTCTTACAATACGGCTGACGTATCTTGGCGAGTCTGAAGTTAGCTGATTAGCTGCGCAGTAGACAATTTCGTTTCTAAAAGATTCATTGCGCAGCTAAACAACTAACTTCAGACTCGTCATGATACGTCGGCCGTATTGTAACAGATTGAAAACCTGCTGATGCTGCCACTGATCCGTGGCGCTGAGACTTTCGTGGTTAAGTACTTGTAATTTCGTATCTTAAAACTAAAAAAAATGAGTTTCATTTTGATGACGAGATAACGACAGCAAATAAATGCTATCCTGTATTTTGTGTTATACCTACTGATGCATATCGATGGGGTCCAATAATAACGATGAAATATCTCCAGCTCCGATAGGTTAAAAATAAACTTAATTCGCCTTATTACAAAAGATGGTCTAAGAAAAACCTAGATTTTAAAATAGCCCCGTCTCTTTTTGTTATATGACATAAGAAAGTGATGGGTATATTTTAAACCTGGCTTTACCTTAGTCTTGGTTTAAACCAGCTTTTGTAATAAGGGGGAATAAGATTTATTTAGTATAAACCACAGACAACACATAATATTGTATACAGGTTGAAATTATAAATACTCGACAAACCGAAATGGGAGATTGTACTCATCACTATTAATAACTTTTATTATGGGACCAAACCGGAACTCGCGAAAAAAAAAACTGCTGTTCCCTACATTTTCACGAGTTATGCGAACATAAATGTAGGGAACATGTGTTTTTTTTTTCGCGATTTCCGGTTTGGTCCCATAGTAAAAGTTGTTCATAGTGATGAGTACAATCTCCCATTTCGGTTTGTCGAGTGTTTACAATTTCAACCTGTATAGGTACTAGAAGAGGCTTTTTTTTCGTTATGGAAATTCATCAAATGACTTCTTCCGCTCTGGGCGGAACTGTGTCAAATACTTACTGACTAAAACCCATCCGTGTTTCTCCATGCCCTTTGCGTTCCAGAGCCGCGGTAACTCTTTCGAACAAATTCCGCAACATTAGAAAAGGATGGATTGGCAATCTACTACAAACTTTGAGTACATACTACGCATAGCTGCATATCAAACTAGGTATATATATATATATACGTATTTCTAGTATGAAATGATCTCGCATCGTATATCTTTTTCGTACAATGAGAGGTCACCTTATAATGGAAATGTGTAAGCATGATATGTAACCGTATATATATATTTATACCTATATCATTTCACAAACTACTTCCGAGCCACTATATTTATTTCAAGTATCTGTAAACAAAGCGAGCGCTGTCGGGCGGAAAATCGCTCAGATGAAAAATAAAACATTATCATACTTGTACAATCACTGGCTGTGCAGTAGGTCAACCCACAAAGTTGAATGAAAAGTAATTAATTGATATCATGCGAATCATTAGTGGTTTGATATCATTCTGGCTTTAATTAGTTGCATTTAATCTGGAATTGTATTGGAAATATATAAAATATTGCACAAATTATACCTACCTACAATGTGCCTAGTTTTTAGGGTTCCGTACCCAAAGGGTAAAACGGGACCCTATTAATAAGACTCCGCTGTCCGTCCGTCTGTCCGTCTGTCACCAGGCTGTATCTCATGAACCGTGATAGTTAGACAGTTGAAATTTTCACAGATGATGTATTTCTGTTGCCGCTTTATCAACAAATACTAAAAAACAGAATACAGCCTAAAATAAACATTTAAGGGGGCTCGCATACAACAAACGTGATTTTTTTGCAGTTTTTATAGATAATTGTACGAAACCCTTCGTGCGCGAGTCCGACTCGCACTTGGAAGGTTTTTAATATTTCTTCATTTATCCTATTGGGAAATCAAAACATGCGATATCTGCACTAATCCTAACTTATAAACATACGAAAGTAACTCTGTCTGTCTGTCTGTTACATCACGACTAAACTACTGAACCGATTTTGTTGATATTTTGTACAGAGATAGTCTGGAACCTGGAGAAGGACATAGGCTACTTTATCCACGCGGGCGAATCCGCGAGCGACCTCTAGTAATATTATAAACATAATCCCCCTATTTCTATTCCGCATTATTCCTCAAATTATAGGCAAAACTCATATATCGTGCGGGCAAGCAGAAATCTCAATAAGTTATGCAAAGAGTTCACCTTTGATCCGATTTGTCACGAAAAGCTACACGGCAAGAAAGATGCTCAACCATAAGTTTTTTGATAATTTATGACCTTTATAAAACATAACTTGTAGTTGTCCTGCTTAAGTGTCCTTTAAGTTTTTGATTTTAAAGTCTATCGCTAATCGTGAAAACCTGTAATTGGCTTTATGACACATTGTAATTTTTTTTTTACTCCATTTTATTGCTGTTCGTTTTCCAAAATGAATAAATGCGAAAGTGAATTTGTCAGTCTGTCTGTCTTTTGCGTCTTCACTACTAAACTACTGCACCAATTTTAATGAAACTAGGCACAGATATAGCTTGAAACCTGGAGAAGGACTTAGTATACGTTTTTGAGACATACAACGCGAGCAAACCCGCGACCGTCGGCTAGTATGTCATATATTTTTATTGTATTTGATCAATTAACATTATCAATGCAATCAATTTGCACTTGATGGTTATGTTTTTTACTACGCAGAAAAATTTAACTGTCAAAAATGTATTGCTGATCGTGTATGTATTGCTGATCAATTAGTGTATTTCCCTGATCAATTATTGTTTTGCGCTGATCACCATTCAATTTAACCGTTGATCAAATAAATGGTACCTATTGCCATTTACGTCATTGTCCGTAATTTATAACGATAACTACGAAAACCGACGAGGTGGCGAAAATATTACTTTTACACGAAAATATACTTAGGTAACCAACTTATCTTTTGCTTCATCACAATAAGTAATAAATTCTTCCGATATAAAGATACTACGTAACAGCCATACTGAAAGTTCTTATCGATTTTCCGAATCTCCGGTAATTAAATTATAACCTTGGGTATAATTATTTCGAGCTTGGAATATTGTGAATAAATTATTGGATAGGAAGCGACGGGTCTGTCTTATGCATATCGTGACTTTTGGGTTCCAATTCTTTTTATCTGTTTATTATTTAGTCAATTGATGAACGTAGAATTCGTGTAAGTAATTCCGAATTCGTGTAATTCCGAATTCGTGTAATTCCGAGTTCGTGTGAGGGCTCGTTAACACAGAACATCCGTATTTACAGGATCATTTTTAACGGATCCGTTGCTACTGGAGGTGATGTGCACACCGCATTTTAATACTGTTGTGTGTGTGAACTCGCTCATATAACTACATAACCCATTGCCGACTAAAAACGTAGGTACACAATAAAACGGACCTGTAAAACGGACTGCTGAATATTTTGTCGGATCGGTATTTTTTACTGGATTTGGAATACTGGTATGTGTGTGAACTCGCTCATACAACTACATACGTCATGGCCGAATAAAAACGTATACGATAAAGCAGACCTGTAAAACGGACCTCTGTGTGAACGAGTACTAATTCTGAATTCGTGTAATTCCGAGTCCGTGTAATTCTGAATTCATGTAATTCCGAATTAATGTAATTCCTTTGAACCTCCTACGGTCTCCAGTCTACTGGTGACACTGATTGACCCTTTAAGGGATTTATATGGAGGCAGCAAAAAAATAACAAAAAGAAAACATGATTTTCTTAACGTGAGGAATTAGGCGAAGCAATTAAGCGCTAGTCGTGGCCGCTAGCTGTCTTGTCAGGCTTCCATTCAAAGCGGTGCACTAAAATGTACTATCAAATAAAATATTTTTTTGTATAAACAATATTTACACAAACAATATTTACAAATTACAAATAAAAGTATATACAAATAAAGAAAAATATAACCTAATAAAACTATAAACTAAAATGGGTCATCAAAATATTCCTCCGCAGCGCTGTCTACTGGTAACGTGCCCAGAAGGCTGGCAGCATTGCCACGTTGTATGTAGCTAATCCTTTGACCAAAGTAGAGGCCAGCCACAAAGTCGACTTTGTGTAGGCATTTTTTTTTCTTTAATCAAAATACCGTGCAGGGTTCATCTATACCAATAATAGATAATGTGATTTTATCGAATTACACGATTTTTTAACAATAAAATTGTATGTTTCTATCCTTTTCTCCCTTATTTACATGACTCTCACATTGAAGGTATCTTTTACGCCTCTTTCCGACACTTTTCTATCTCGTACGACACACATCCTATTCACCCATTTCTTGTCATACGCGACAATATTAACGTGTATAGGACATAAATAACCCACACATAAAGCTATACAAAACAAGTTAGCAAATATAACGTTACGTCGTGACTCGAATCTTTTCAAACGAGGCTTCAAAAGGATTTTAGGGCTGAAACAAAGCACTTATAAATTACAATTTATTGCCCACTTAAAGGGATGTGGACGTAAAAGTTTTTTCATGCAAAGATTCGTAAATCCCTTTTTGGGGTTCCGTGATTAAGGTTTAGTTAAATATTTCGGGGCGTTTAGCTGGATTTATGTGTAGTAACATTGGTTAGTTTACGCTACGGCAATTTTTTTGTCCTTCTCTTGAAGAAAAAATATAATACTTTTGGAGCCAATTAATGTGAATATGGCTCAGTTATTTTGGAATAAGGATACTTTTAACTAGTTTAAGAATTAGTAGATATATTTTAATATATATACCAGTGGCGTAGGGTGAATTTTCTTAAAAGGGAAGCCGGACCAAAAAATGCTTATCTTGCTAAAGTGTGATGCGTGAATTCCAGTAACTACTCGTTTCGAAAGGGAAGCCGATAGGAATCGAGTTGTATAGAGCCTTCGCTACTGATATATATATATATATAGATATATTCACCCATTCGATCCAAACTTTCGTGCTAAACATTCTCATCATATTGGGTTTTTAGAATATTTATTTCCTAGAAATACAAATGCTAAAAACCAATATTCTAGTCTGAAATTCTAGTCCGAATCGTCAGAGCTGATGAACCTGGCAAAATAATTGTGCTCGAAAAATGGCAATAGGGTCGCCACTTATTGCAAGAGGCGAATGTGGGTGTACAGAGACTCCTGTAATAAGAGAACACCTCTACTTAACCCTTCGGCAATTACAGGCGTGTATACAATAGTATGCAAAACATAACATATTTAAAAATATACCATCACTCCTGTATTCCCCGAAAGATTGGAGAAAGATATATCCTTTAGCAGGCATAACACCACTACATGTTAGAGGAGAGATTGCAAGCGCAGTGGAGAAACTCAAACAGGAGTCGGACACCAGACATCCTCTATACGGCGCCAACTGCCAACACAACGGCTAAAGAGCAGGCATAGTTTTTTAAAATCCGCGGCGTCCCTGTCAGGAAACCCGGCCGAAACCCGATGTAAACTGTGGAGAGATGCCTGTCCCCCTCCTACTCACTACTTACCGCCAAGTGAGCATCTTCCTGCTGGATCTAAGTTTCCGTGACTCATCTGGAAATCCCTGTCTCGCCTCCGATCTCAAGTGGGAAGATGTAACCCCAACCTCGTCAAGTGGGTCTACCTGAACCAACCAGCAGCGGGGTGTGGATGTGGAGCTGCGCTGCAAATTATGCCCCATCTCCTATCCTGCCCTCTGAGCCCAACAACTTGCAGCCAGAGTGATCTCTGCGCAGCCACCGATGGCGCCGTAGAAGTGGCGAAGTTCTGGGCTAACAAAATATAATGATTGTCGAGGGCTCGAGCGTATTGCCATCAACCGGGCACAAATCCAGACTCCGGGCTGCTACTGAGAAATTCCACACGGAAAAACCCAATAAAACTTTGCCTGACCTGGGGATCGAACCTAGGACCTCACGCTCAGCAGTCGCGCTTGCCACCGCTAGACCAACGAGGCAGTATAATAGTATGTATTTCCAAACGTTCGTGTCCATGATTTTCAACGGCTCATACCTATATTTCTCTCATAATACACCTATTTTCAAACGTTGGACCGCTTCAACGAGTGATCTCGAGGGATAATACCATAATCACGACGCTCGAGAGGATTATGATCGCGATCGCTCTCATATGATGTTAATACGCATTTACCTACATAAGTGGATAATACCGTTCATTCTCCATCCTCTTAAGACACCCACACATCCTGATAGGATTATAATTTAAACAACCCTTACGGTAAAATTTCGCTAAATATAAGAATAGCTTTTTATGTTTTTTAGATTCTACTTTGTAGATTTTAGTCCGTTTGATGGCAATAGGCTCGCCCCAACCAATTTGAAATGCACCAAAAAAGCACCCATTTGAAGAGCACCTATTCGAAGAGCATCATTTCGAATCGCACCAATAGAATTCCTATTCTTATTGGTGCGATTAAAATTGGTGCACAAAATGGAATGCATCCCATCAGGGCCTGTTACACGATCTTTTGTTAACTCTTAACTGAAAGATAAATTATGACGGTTTGAAAAATTTTCTCTACTGCTATGTTTAAGTCTCATGTAATAGCTAGGGCGCTAGCAGCTAAATGAGGGTGTACCTATATACCTCTGCTAAACTTTTCAGGGAACACAGGCGTAATGATAATGTATGTATGTTTTACAATGTCGTATGTCCATTATTTGGGGAATAAATATGGATAGATAGAAAGATAAGACATTTATTTGGTACATAAAAGAAAACACAACACACAAAAGCACAATTACATAAAACATAACACTAGAAAATACAAATATTAAAATATAAACTCATTAAAAGTAAATGACAGAATAGGGTATCTACCGTTAAAAATGTACAACAGCTTGGTATTATTTTAAAGTAAGTATAGAAAGAACACGGTATACTAGCATGGTATAATATGGCGGTTTCGCAGATTTACCATAGAGAAAAATTGACAAACCGTCATATTTATCTTTCAGTTATGTTTTATAAAGATTGTATAACAGGTCCTGAGGGGATGCATTCCATTTAGTGCTCAAATTTGAATAGCACCAATTAGAATCGCACCAATAGGAATAGGAGTAAATTAAAATAAAATTAAAGAAATTGATGCGATTCGAAACGTTGCTCTTAAAAGTGTTGCTCTTCGAATAGGTGCTTTTGAAATGGTTGTTTTTCGAATTGGTGCTCTTCAAATTGGTACACTTCAAATTGGTGCTATTCGAATTAGTGCGCTACATGGAATACCTTCTTAATACCAAATATATCTATTTTGAAAGAATCCTGTGCTCCGATAGATTATCATGTTATTTCTTTTCAAGAACTTTCTCTCTGTCTCATTTGGAATTGAGCCAATACTTCAACGAAACCAGTGTCAAGCTGCCTAACATATTCCTTTGACAAACAGACAGATATCCTATGTAAATGTTCCATTGTCAGAGGTAAAACGTACAGAACACTCAAAAGAATATTCTAGCAAATGTAGGCAGTATTAGGAGCGGGCGGCGAGACCCTCATCACTTTAATTCGATCACTCTTGACAGTTTTGCTAACTTCTGGGTGCGTAAGCTTTTATTCAAATGCCAATGTTTGAGTGAGTTGTTGATGCTGAATTTAAATCTTATAAGTAAGTACCTGGTGCTATTTTAACGGTACGAAGATGTGTGGAAGGATATAGATACTTTTGCATAATAATGAGATACCATAGTGTAAAAGACACAACAACAATCGTTCAGGGGTGATTCTATCATTACAGTTATAGCTATTATAGGTATGTCAGGATTGCGAGCAAGGTAAATGTAGTAAATAAAACCAACATAGACTCTCCACCACTGAGAGTACTTGTATTTGGGTTAGTATTAGTAACATAAACTAGATCACAATACAAGGTTAGTCGGAAAGGGGGTACTAATCCGAAGCTCACTTATAGTATCGCTGATGACTGTTTGAAAGCAAGTGTTAAAATTTCAAAATTCGATAAATTTTTTTCCCAAATAAAATGATTTTTATTTTAGTTTTTTCAAAAATTCTTCATCCCTGCTTTAGTTACAAATTCAAAAAAATGGTGCTTCAAATTCATGACCTCAAATATGACCTAAAATGTAAACACAGCTGATCATAACTGGGGATAGATAGATTTTAGAGTTTTTTTTTTGAGATTTTTGAACAACTGTTTCTCTTAAACTATTGACTTTTGGGAAAAGTTGTAGAACAAAAGTTATTCATTATTATGTGTACTTTAACACCCTTTCGGATTAGTACCCCCTTTATGACTAACCTTGTATAATTATTACTTTAAACAATTATTACAAGATCATAAAATAAGGGCAAGCTAGTTAGTTTTAAAAGGTCAGACTTCTTCAGCTGATCTACACAGAATGCTCCTGCTTCGTAGAATGACCACCGCCTTTATAACATCGGGTAGGTTGATCCATATCGACGACCACCCTCTTTTGTCAATGTTGCCCAGCGCTACCCGTTACCGATAACAATAGAAAAATAAGTGGCATTGTAATGTATTCAATCTATGAGTAGAAGATAACCTAGAATTTTGGTGTCAGTTTAGGGGTGCATGAAAAGAATCTCCACGAGTGACGATACTTAAATAGTTACGTTCGGCGCATCCTAGGCATTTAACCCCGACCAACCTTGCTGACTGGCTCATCTTTTCACCATGACACAAGGTGTGAGCAGCGTTTTTTTTTCAATATTTGACATTTATAATGGGTACCTACAAGAATACGTAAACCCCATCGTACCTTAAAAATACTTACAACATCTCCCGCTGACAAATAGTATGTAATTACTACTTATATACTATTTGTCAGCGGAAGATGTTGTAGTGCAGTATCTTCCGATCCCAAGACATACCTAGTCGTAGGGCTGACTCAAATGGCGCATCAAGCTACATTCTCCCACACTCATTCACACCCCCACACACACACACTCACATACGCGCTCACCTTCTTACTTAATCATTGGCTTATATCAGTCACTCCTAATTTCCTTCATACTTTGTCAATAAACACCTTGTGCGCATTGTAAATGCATCAAAGTACATATTCTTAACTAATCATTTGCATGCTTAGGTTAATTTCAAAATTATTGTTTATCTCACTTACTTAAGCATTGTTAAAGTAACTTGGAATAGCGGAATCACCTAACACAAGCAAATATTTGCTTAAAAGGTGATTCCAAACCCAGCAATTGTACCACTTAAGTTGATGAAATAAACATTTTTTTTTTTTATTTATTTGTACTTAAGACATTTTAATTCTATATGTTCTAAAAAAAAGAAAATTCATCACCAATGAGGCACCAGTACGGTCAGCATCAAAAGTAGCTGAACATTAGAGTTTTTAAACTTGGCATTAATTAGAAAACTTATGGTTTTAAAACAAAAACTTTAATAGATACCTAGAGCTGCTAGATACAGCTCTAAGTATGTCTTAAAGTTTTTGTTTCCTATCAATTACTTATCTAATTAATGCAAAGTTTAAAAACACAAATGTTCAGCTACTTTTGATGCTGACCGTACCTACCAAACGACATAATTTCTTTGCAAAATCTGATTTAGGGTTCCCCAGAACCCTTAAAATAAGTCCAACATCTAATACCTACACTATATACCTATAGTATAAAACAAAGTCGCTTCCCGCTGTCTGTCCCTATGTATGCTTAGATCTATTAAACTACGCAACGGATTTTGATACGGTTTTTTTTAATAGATAGAGTGATTCAAGAGGAAGGTTTTAAGCTTTAAAACGTACATGTGCGAAGCCCGGTCGGATCGCTAGTTCAATATAAGATCCTTAAACAATAATTCTCTTTCATTTTTGTTCCTCACACAATCCATCAAATGTTAGCGTTAAAACGCACTAGCGGCCAGCCGCAATGCGGCGTGCCGCTTGCGGTTGGCCACACATCGATTTTTACATGAAACCGCATGATCTCAACGCATTGATTTCCGGCCAGCCGTCGTGCGCCAGTGCGTTTAGATCATGCGGTTTCATGTAAAAATCGATGTGCGGCCTGCCACAAGCGGCAAGCCGTATTGCGGCTGGCCGCTAGTGCGTTTTAACGCTTACACATCTTCAACTTTATGCTTAGCGATTGCAAACTCACACGTTTCTTAACTACCCATTTACTTAATTGATATTAGATTCCTTGGGTTATAGTTAAAATAAAGTTAACTATAGAATTTTAACTTTTCATGAATGGATGTCCCACGCCATTCAAAAAAGTCGAATAAGAACAAGAAGAGTTCTTCATTTACGGGACCAAATTTTACACAAAAACCTAGATTCGGTTCAATTTTGCGGTCATACCAATATTTGTTCCGTGTTAAGACCAAATTGGCGATCCATACATAGTGTCAGCAACTTAGTCAAAATGCCAATAAAGCGTAGGTATTGTAGATCTTTTCATCGAGAACTAGCGACCTGCCCCGGCTTCGCTTGGGTGCAATATATTATACATAACGAGGGTAGTTCACTCATCGGCATGTACTTTTTGTTCAGTGACCTTATTGGTTATTAGATTCGCGCCAACTTGTAGTTCGAGTGTTTTTCATATAACGAGGGTAGTTCATATGGGTGAACCAATGGTGGGGGTACCTCGTCATCAGAGTCCAAGTTCGACTTGGTGTAGGCAGGAAATAATAGTCACAACACTGATTATAGTCCTCTATTTATTCACTCTCGATAACAAAATAATAAAATCTCTAATGATCAAACCGATGGAAACTGATTTAAGTACGGAAACGCGGTAAGTTCAGTGCAGGCTGGCGAAACGAGCTCTCGCCCTCGTGTCTCACTCCAAAGTCACGTCTCTCCAATCAAATGCATCCAATGTCAAAAAGAATGACAGCTGACAGCTGACAGCTTGCTGACAACCGTCAAACAAGACATGCCACGCTCCGCGCCGACCTCACCCAAGCACACTGCTTGACGTTTCCGACAAACGATAATAGATGGCGTCCTACTACATTAACAATAATCAATAGTCATTCTAATAGTTGTGCTTCTGTGTTGATTCTGCGACATACATATAAACATTCCTCTTGAATCACTCTATCTATTAAAAAAAACCGTATCAAAATCCGTTGCGTAGTTTTAAAGAGCTAAGCATGCATAGGGACAGACAGACAGCGGGAAGCAACTTTGTTTAATACTATGTAGTGATTCAGTCTTTTTGCCACTTAGAACTATGATCTAGTCCTCATTTCGTCTTAGGTATTTACTAGTTATTTTTATACCAATGTATAGGTACCTTATTTAATCTACCAATAATAAAACATTTACGGTTTCGAACGAAACATAAAATATTGTTTGCGTAAGGGAAAACATTTATGAGCACAAAGACCGAACCAATAAAACGTTATTGGCAAAATTCGCGAGTTTCCATAACGACGGCCACCTGCTGCCAGTAATGCCGGTTGGCAAATTTTCTGCCAAATAAACTTGAGTTTATGAATTGATGTCATATGTACTTGTTGTTTGCTCTATGGTGCTTCATAATGAAGGGGGTGAAGAGGAAGTCAAAGTCAAAGCATTTATTTCAATTAGACCATTTACAGGCACTTTTGAACTGTCGAGAAATAAAAAGAAGTTACTGCCGCGTTCCAAAGTGTAGATTCCTATGGAGAAGAACGGGCAATAAACTCCATGGTTACTCTTTTTCATCAGATATTTATACAAAAAATTTGGTTACATTGTGAATAACAAAATAAATGTGAGAACAATGTAAGATATGCTATACTAATAAGAGTACCTACAATTCATTTGCCATGGCAGATTAGAGATGACCAGTCCCAACTGACGGCACCCGATCACGAACATGACGCATGAAGATGATTGACGTTGCAAAAGGACCTGTATAATCTTTTTTATACAGTGCAGTTACGGGTAAAGGCCGAATGGCGGGTACACCTAGGTTTAGCCGGGTACAACTAGGTGCAACCAGTAGCAGTTGGGTAGAACTAGGTGTAGCTTAAGTCGACGGAGCCCCGCTGTTCGGGGCTCCTATTTCTGTCTGCAGGGTTTAAAGAAACCTAACACGAAGGGGATGACGGGGGCTTCATGCGCTCGCTTCGGGGTTCCCCTTAACCACCGGTGCGCGGGTACATCTAGTTCTACCCGCTATGATGAAGGGTAAACCTAGTTCTAACCGAAGATAAGTAGGATACATCTAAGTTTAACCGCATGTGGCCGGCTGCACCTAGTTGTACCCGGGTAAACCTAGGTGTAACCGTCATTCGGCCTTTACCCGTAACACATACCTACATAGTCAGCATATAAAGCACCCCTAGAGGTACCCAAATCACCCCCATGTATGGAACCGTGACTATGATCAAAAATGTCTTTAAAGTCAGGGTTTGGTTAAAATTTAAAAAAAAACATAACTCGAAAACTGCAAAAAATCACAGTACATACAGGGGGTGACTTGGGTACCTCTCTATCTGCTTTACCTTTCGACCTCGACACTATTTTTTGGGACAACCTGTATTTATATTCTTTCTATCTTCAATATTCAAAGTCAAGTCAGAGTTTCATTTCAAATAGATCAGATTTCAGGCACTTTTAAAACGTCAAAACTAGGTGCAAGTTTCTAAAAGATACGTTCTATGGAGTGAAGCCGACAAGAAACTCCATGAATACTATTTTCAAAATAGTCGTTCATGACAATTCCATTACAATAGTATGAGAAATAGAATGAGAATAATGCAGGTTAATGTAAGATATAAAATCACATAAGAGTAACAAATAGAAAAATATGCCTTTTAGGATTGCCATAGCAGTTAAGGGCTGACCAGTCCCGACAGACAGCACCCGTTCACGAGCATGAAGTACACATCCGCATCGCTCAGCTCAACCATGTTGCCATGCAACCATTTTTAATGCAAGCTTTTATTTATTTATTTATTCATTGCATAAGTGTTTGCTTATCTCCCAAAGTATAGTGGCGCAACCCGTTCCGAATATATATGTACGCGTCGCAGTACCCGCTAAAAAGACCTCGCTCAGCTCTAAACTGCATCTGCAGCGCAGTTAGCATTGCAGGGGTTTCAAACTTCGACAGTTTTTAGTTCAGGAAGCGTTTTATTTTCAAAGTACCGTAGTGAGTATTGATCGGGAGTTAGTTGACATACAATTGTGCACCCCTGCCAGTCTTCGTTAGCCTTTTTCCTGGTACACGAATTAATTTGAAATGGAAAGGGTATTCATTAAATAATTATGTGTTTATCCTCGCCTTATGTACGATTTCCACTAAACGAACCGCGCCGGAGCGTGTCGGAGCGCATTTCACACTGTGCTAAAAGAAATTCAGGCTTCTACAGGGTGTAAAAAGACCCATCACATTGCCGAAATCTACGCACTCTGTACATCAAACTAAATAACATTGACCAAAAATAATTGCTGGGAAACGACTTTTATTTTTTGGCATGAACAAAAAACGCTTTTTTTTTGTAGCGCGTAAATTATGGCTGTGGCGATGCCGCGCGTTTGCATGCATGCAGCGGCCACACAGCCGAGCCAAGGCGGTCATGTGCGTTTGATATTCATTGCGTTTTTGTAACTTCAAATGCGTAATTTTTTAGGAAAAATTGAAATTTTTGATAATGTTTGTATGGAAGAAAGTTTAGTATTATGACTTGAAAATCGTTTTTGGAAAAAACTAAAAAAAAATGTGTACTTTGACCTTCAATATCTCCAAAACCAATGATTTCCCAGGTATGGTTTATTCGAAAAAAAATGATCCCAATGATGGGTAGAATACGTGGTTTTTGTTATCGTTAAGGGTCTTTTTACAGCCTATATACAATAGTTAAGTAGCATGTTTGCGTGGAATTTACACTGCTTGGAACTCGGTTAGATCCGCGCGTATGCCGTGGCAGCCGGTCGGCTACGCTCGGATGCCGCGGCAGCCAGTTGGTTCCTCGCCAACGTGGTTGGCGGCGCTCGGCTATTGTCGCGTCCGATCGGCTCCGCTCGGCCACACCGCAGGTAGAAACTGACTGCGATAGCGGGTACACGAGAACGCGCGCGCATGCGCCCGGGTTCCAGCAGATTGTAGCTGTCGGGCGGACGCAGTCGGTTACTGGCGCGTGCTCGAGCATCCGCTGCGACGCGCTGCGCTCCTGCCCGGCCCGGCCCGGTTGATGGAAATCGTACATTAGGCTGCTTTTTCACTAAAGATGTGTGCTACGGATCTGTTTCAAACCAGCCAATAGGATTGCTTTATTTTTCTAACCTTGACGCATTGAAAATTAAGCCTTGTTGCTTGTTTTATGACGGTGTATTTTCTAAAAAAAACCTATATTTAACATTAGCCCTCCACGAGGGCACACGGCATCGCGAACGCGACTAGATAATCCCGGAGGGCACCCGGCACTGAACGTGTTAAATCGAAAGTCACACAACGTTGCAATAGAATAATTTACCGATAAAAGGTTTTCAGGTTCGTGAAAGACAGTCATTCGGAGGTAAAAAACGATAGCAAAATATGAAAATAGTTTGCCTCTACTTAACCTACAAATAAGAAAATTAAGGTAGCATTTTAATATTGTTATTACATTTCAATGATATTACTTAACCAATTTTTGTTCTTGTTTCAGATGTGATGAAAAACCCGAATAAAAAGAAATAGTGTTTTTAACAAAAATATACGTAAAATAAATAAATTACATATTTTAATAAACACATTGACAATAAATCAGGCCAAATCATAGAATCAAGTAGAATCTATTTAAAAAAAAGAAATAATTTTCATATTTATTTTTTAAATATAAAATAAAAATATTTAAAGTTCGAACTAGTGATTAACAAAAAAATATTTATTTATCGATAATACCGATACTTACCTAATTTGAAGTGATATTTTATAAAAGTCGATTATTTTTCTAAAATGAGTATCGATTCAAATTCGTCTGCCAAACGGCTAAATCTAGAGAGAGCCACTAATTTTATGAGGCAGTTCCGTGATCCTGACTCTAGGGAGTTGAAGAAATTGTCAGCAAACCAGTTCATGGAAGTTTGGAGCCATTACGACAGAGATGGTAAGTTGATTTTTTTACTTTAGATTTTTTTATTTACACATATCATAACATCACGGCTGTATTCTCCAAAGGATTGGGCAGAGGTGTATAGTACACCCTCATTTCGCCGTTGTTTTAGGCCTCTTGTTCACGGCACGGTTTCTTAACCGCACGGCGTATTAACCGCGCCGTAGAAAAATCGTGTGAGCTTGTACACGACACGGCAAACCACCAGTCGAAACTGATTTATATCCATTTTGTAACACAAAATCAGCGTTGGAAAGCTGTCATGCAATAATTGCCCGTCGCGAAAACGTCCGGTGGCGTTAACAAACTCTCATAGACTGTCATACAACACTAATGTAAATCAAACCGTGCGCAAAAGAGGAGCCGCCACGGCGCATACGGCGGCGTAGGTAAGCGTGCCGTTGGGCCGCCGTGTCCGTCAACAAACTCCTATAGTAGTCCATACAACACTGATGACCGTGCCTACACACGACCAATTAACCGTAGGTTTTTACGTCTAAAAAACGTGTGTGGACAAGAGGCCTAAGTCCCATGTAATAGGGGATGAGGATATTCCCATCGACCGGGCACAAATCAAAACTCCGGGCTGCTACTGAGAAAGTCCACTTGGAAAAACCCAATAACACTTTGCCCAACCTGGGGATCAAACGCAGGACCTCACTCTCAGAAGTCGCGCTTGCGACCGCTAGACCATCGAGACAGTCTGTACGTATTTATCTTTCTTATTTGCAGAGATCTATGTCCACTAGTGGACAAATAAGCTGAGTACAGAAAATAAATATCGGAATAGTAGGTACATAAGATTAGGCTAAAAATAAGTTCATTTATAATTTCCCGAGGGAGTTTTAAAAGTGTCAGCTATGTTATGTTATTTATATCATGAAGATGAAATGCGGCATCCACTCGTGAACTTATTTATAGGTAGGTTATATTGCAATCATTATATAATATATGGGTGCATGAAAAGAGCCTCCACGAGTGACGATACTTAAGTCCAGCGCACCCTGGGCAGTCAGCCCCGTTACCAACCTTGCTGACAGGCTAATCTTTTCACCACAGCATGAGCTATTTTCGTATAGCTTGTGCTGACACGAGAGAAGAAGAAGAATTGCAATCATAGATACATACGTAACTTGATGATTCTTGGAAGTGGATAATTCCTCGAGGCAGAGATCTTCATGTTTATAAATGAGGTTACTACATAATGATATAACTTCACGCTGATAATTCCGTAATTCCGATAAATTCCGTGAAGGTTTAAGTTAGGCGGAAAATCGTGTGTTCTCAACAGCAAAAGTCAAAGAATATTTCAAAATTTTAATATTATAATTGGAGCGAATCATTATTCTATTAAAATAGTCCAGAAATAAGTAGTCTTTAAAATATAATTTCCTCTAGAATTTTTATATTTTTTATTCCGTGAAGGTTTAAGTTAGGCGGAAAATCGTGTGTTCTCAACAGCAAAAGTCAAAGAATATTTCAAAATTTTAATATTTTATTTGGAGCGAATCATTATTCTATTAAAATAGTCCAGAAATAAGTAGTCTTTAAAATATAATTTCCTCTAGAATTTTTATATTTTTTAAAACTTTGCCCCTCTCTAGTTTTTTTTTTCCGTCCGTAATATACTGTCCACATCTCCACGTCACGACGTCGTCAACGTGAAACGGAGCGGTAACGCGGCACGGTACGTTGACTTAACATGCAAATTTACGTTACCGTATCGTAACACGTTCCGCCTCTAGCCGCAAGCGCACACGTATATGCGCTCCGCCCGCGCTCTCCACGCACGCGAGTCAGTCGCGGTCTATGTGCTCCGATGCTTTAAAACCATACTTTACTGTTTCTCTTATTAAAATTCAAGATCTACATGGTCAACGTTAAATCTAACAATGATCCTGACGTGCGTTTTTACGATACGGTAACGTAAATTTGTACGTTATGTCAACGCACCGTGCCGCGTTGGCGCATCGTTCCACGTTGACGACGTCGTGACGTGGAGATGTGGACAGACCCTTAGATGATATGTTCTGACGTATCATCTAATTTTTGGTGGTTTTTTTTTGACGTGTCGACTAAAAACACGCTGAAGTTCAAGGACTCAACTACATAGTTTGACATCTCTAGTTTAGTTCTTATCTATCACCGTCCTTGTCTCGCGCTGTCTGTTAGTAAGGGAGGGCGCCCACGAGCAACTTAGTTGCCCGACAACTTTTTTGTCTCTGTCGCTGTCTCCTTGCCGAGATTTGGACGATGCGCACACGGGAGCGATAGCAACGCTACTTTTTCGTAAAATTTTGCCGCATTTATCAATATGGATTTCGAAGAGACGGCTGTGGTCTGTGCGCTTGTTCTAAGAAATCGAAGACGACAACGAAAAAGGAAATATTGGGTGCATCTATTATGGAGTGACAGACTAACATTAGGAAAATTTCATACAATGTTTAGAAAATTGAGAGCATTCCCACAAAATTTTTTTCGGTATTTTAATTCAATCAGTCTATTATTATCTATATCTTCTTCCGAAATCGACATTATTTCTCTATTTTGTAGTAGGTATAGTAGCGTACGCGAATGACGACGTTCAGTGAAGAGACGCGCTCTGTCAACGAGTGCGGTTGAGCGGGAACTGACAGGCCACTTTTTTGTCGCCGTGCGCGCACTTGTATTGCAACCAATATACGGGGCGACAGTTGCGTCGCCGGCCTGTCTCTAAACCCGAGGACAAAAAAGTCGCCCGACTGTCGCGTCGGTACATGCGCGCACTTTCATACTAACCCGTAGACTTGATGTGACAGACAAATTAGTTGCCGAGACAAAAGTTGTTCGTGCGCGCTAGCTCTAAAAGAGCAATTCTCTCATTTCAGTTTAGAGAGAATCGGCTCCATTGAAGACTTTGCAACTCTGATCAATCCATCTGGAACATTTCAATTGTACAAGTTTTAGATTTAAAATTACGGTTTTAATAGCCTCCGAGCTTAGTGTTGCAAAGTTTTACTGTTTTAGTTAGGAGCATTATGTACCAGTGCGCGGTAACTTTGGCAACATTTTCAATTGGTTCCAGAAACTTATTATTACTATTGAAACTTTTTTTTATTAATTCGTAAGTTATTAGATTAATAGATTAATTTACATTATAATATACTTTTATTTTAATAGAATTGCTTAGAAATCTGACGATTTAGTTGAAATTTTGTAGACTGGTACCTTGCAACCTAGGTATAGATTGTAGATACGTTACATGACTTTTTTTTTTTTTTTATCTCGACATTCCTATAAGAGAGCCGCTCTACGCGAAATTAGTTTGTAGGCACTGAAATTAAGCCTTTATTGGGTACTAGCGACCGGCCCCAGCTTCGCACGGGTACTATAATATGCATGTATCTATACATATAAAAGGAGAAGCTGACTGACTGACTGATCTATCAACGCACAGCCTAAACCGCTGGGGTTAGAAAGTTGAAATTTTGACAGTAGATTCCTTTTGTAACGTAGGCATCCACTAAGACGGGACTTTAACATAACGGCGAAATCTGGGTGTACTATACCTACACCTCTGCCCAACCCTTCGGGGTATACAAGGAGTGATGTTATGTTTTTATGTAATGTTCTTACAGATATAGTCTGAAAAACGAAGAAGGATATAGGCTATCTTTTATCCCGAAAACTGCGATATATCGAAGCGATAAACGGCATCCACGCGGGTGAAACTGCGTGCGATCTCTAGTATTTATTAAACAAAGAACTGTATTCAACAGTTACATAAAATCGTTATAAAGATCTACCGACAAACAACCTTGAGACATTGTTGTATATTCAATCCTTGCAAATAAAGTTCTTGGCGACAGGAAAACGCACTTAGGAAAATAGGACAGCTTCAGACTAAAGCGCAATTCAGACAACTCTATAATATACAATGTGGGGATGGCGTTACGACATACCCCGTATACTATGATGGGTTTTACGACCGAACACGAACCAATGATGTACATTAAATAAATAAAAATTTCTTTATTGTCGCCAGTTATTACATTCATCTGATCTTACGGCCTATGCACACCACGTCTTTTTAACGCGCCGTCGACGCGCGTTTCCTTCAAACTCCATGGGTACATAAAAAATCACATCATCTGCCTAGCCTTTTCCCAACTATGTTGGGGTCGGCTTCCAGTCGAACCGGATGCAGCTGAATATCAGTATTTTACATGGAGCGACTGCCTATCAGACCTCCACAACCCAGTAACTGGGTAATACGATACTCTTGGTAATACTGGTTGTCAGACTTTCTGGCTTCTGACCAACAGTAACGACTGTCAAAGATCTACAAATGACAGCCGGGACCAACGGCTTTACGTGCTTTCCGAGGCACGGAGGAAACTCGCTATGGTAAATGGTCACCCATCCACAGACCAACCTCGGCAAGCGTGGCTTAACCCGGAAGATCGGTCTATGCGGCTGTAATTATTTAGCGACGAACTCCTCAGGTACATAAAAATCACAATGACTTTTTTTTAAGTATGTAGTATGACAGAAGCGCGCGTCGACGGCGCGTTGAAAAGACGTGGTGTGCATAGGCTCTTAGAGTAATCTAACATATGCATCGTATTAATGTATTGTACAAAAGGTACTGCAACTGATTCCCAAATTAAGCTTGAGCTTGTATTTTGGAAAACAGTGTTCAGCTGCAGGAAGTATCACATGATAAAATACGAAATACTTACATTTGTTTGAATGTCGCTGCAGTAGATTTATAATATTCTTAGGAAAACTTTCGGTAATTCTTATTTTATAATCTAATATTAAATTTTATTTAAGTTTAATAGATGTGTGTGATCTGTGTGGTTGTGTGTGTTTGTGTGTGTGTGTGGGGATGTGTGTGTTTGTGTGTGTGTGTGTATGGTTTAATAGTTTACGAATATCAAGATCTCTACGCGAAGTTATGTAAATCTATGACCTGTGTAAACCAAAATTATCTTTATTTACACGTGTAGAACAGATATAGTTAACATACGTTTCCACTTCAACGTTCATCTACATGAATGAGTGAAATTGAAAAAACATGCGACAAAAAATGTGCTTGGAAGTAACTGATTTTTTGTGTACCTACGGTACTAGAACACATCGTAGAACACGTGCTCGTACAAGCAATGGCAAAAGAATAAAAACAATCCGAAACTAATTTAAGTTAAAAATGAACAAAAATGATTTGTTAAAAAAAAGGCAATTCGAATATTCATCCAACTCTGGAACGCGATTTTCCCTAGAGACCGGAACGTTTTTTTAAATTCTTTATTTTTTTCTTTATTTGATTTTAGGACCCTGGAATTATTTGGCGGGAATCCCGGGTACCCGGGAATTATTTGAAATAAAGAAATGATGATGAAAAATGTAGGGTCTGCACGCTTCCGAAGATTTTAGAGCATTTCCTGTCTCTCTCACGTGAAACGGACATTGTACTGCGTGTGTGTACAGAATAGACGACTTAAAAAATAAATAAAAAAATCTGTTTTCGAGCCCTTTTTGCGCCCCGAGTTAACCAACTGCAAAAAGCGAATTCGTGCTAGTCGTGCTAGCCAGCTATGTCACCGTGCTTTCATTCATTGATGAGTGTCGTCGAAATGTTCCAACGCATAAAATTAGAATTTAGCAAAATTTTTATACTTTTTTTTTATTCCATAAGGAATAAAAAAAAAGTATAAAACTTAACCTTAACCTTAACACACAATCGAAACTTAACCAGCTAATAATAGCTGGTTAAGTTTCGATCACATACCGCGACCGCAAGAAAAAAAAAAGTTTATTTTTAATCAACCTATATCCCGTGCTCAGTCATTCTACACCAGTAGTAGATCATTGTGGTTTTAAGGTATTACACGAATTTGGTAACACCTTATAAAGTCATACACCCTATTGTTATTCCGTAATATTTTGCCATATTAAGTATATGAAGAGAAGACTTTTTTTCATTAAAGAAACTCGCGGCGTCGCACAATAAATGTCTGATAACTGTTCCTAGTTCAATTTTTTAAATACTCGTAAGTGTAAGATTTTGTATTTTAAAAAGAAATGTCCATTGGTATGTTAGACAATTTATCAATATAACATGTTTAAAGTACTTACACAAGTTTAATGTTGAAATATACAAGAAAAACTATATTTATACAAAAAACATGAAAATTCCCGGGTACCCGGGAATTCCCGGGAATTAAGAGAAAAAATTCCCGATTCCCGGGAACTCAAAAAAGCCGGGAACGCGAAAACCCTAGTAGGTACTGTTGAACACAGTTCACGTCAGTTGTATCATAAACCTAATAATAGGCTAAATCACACAAAAAATTATTTAATACGAAATCACTATTTACCAGAGTAGGACCTATCTTTAAAACTAACTAATGCATAAATCACAATAGCCTCGCGGAACATTGGCCTTGCTAGAAATTTATTACATGCACATAAGTCTAACTTATTTATATTAAATTTAGTAATTATTTAATTGCTTTTAGATTTTACTTCTTATTGAAAAACATTGCAACAATACAGAAT
Organism: Amphipyra tragopoginis; assembly: GCA_905220435.1. NCBI lineage: Eukaryota > Metazoa > Arthropoda > Insecta > Lepidoptera > Noctuidae > Amphipyra > Amphipyra tragopoginis. The sequence goes on from HG992011.1 coordinate 14,789,907, forward strand.
AGCAATATCGGTCTAGCATTCACCCAACTTTGAATATTTTTTTTTTTTTTATTATCTTTGTTTAAGGAGCTTGGTCAACAAGACTATGTAGCTCCGTTAGACATTCTTATAATATATAATACCTCATTATAACATCAGTTTTTAACTTACAACAAATCTTTTTAACTTTTCTTAATACCTATACGAGTAACCTATCGTCTTCGCATACCGATCCACACAAGCTTATACAAAGCCCTTGCTCTTTTTGAAAGAGGATATGCTAAAATGCTATTACAACTTCCAATCTGTTTAATGTCAATACCCTGGTTTATTAATAGCTCAGCTCTGAGATCTTCGTTCCGAGCACACTCCACCATGATGTGAAGAACGTCCTCCACCTTACCACACTCTGTGCAATTTGGAGAAGGAACTTTTTTCATCAGATATGCAAACATATTAAGGGGAATATGTCCTGAACGAAGTCTGAGAGCCGTTACAATTTCTGATCGTCCAAAGCAACATGAATCAAACCAGGGAGATTTCCATGGTTCTCCTTGTATAGTTTTATACCATATCCCCTTCTCAACGGATCTTTGATCAAAATGCTCCTTCCAATTTAAAAAGCAATGTTCCCTTACAAGTCGTATGCAATCTGTATAAAACGGAAATATGATTAATGGCACACCGTCACTTGAAGCTATTCTGGCTAACTGGTCAGCCCTTTCGTTCCCTGCTAGGCCAATATGGGAGGGAATCCACTGAAGAATTACATTTTTCGAGTTGACCCTCAATCTGTATATGGAGTCTATTATATGATAAGCAATCGGTGTACCTCTGATACCAGAGGCGCATCGAGCTAAATGTTGGAGTGAACTCTTAGAATCTGTTAAAATTACAAAATTATTGAATCTGATCGATTCTATATACGACAATGCTTCATAAATTGCTAAAAGTTCTAAATACATAATTGAAATATTGTTAGAAATCTTAAATCTCATAAAAATATCAGATTGAGGGTCATAAAATGCTACTCCCATAGAATTATTGTTTTCTTTGGATCCATCAGTATAAATTTTAAAATATCCTGTATATTGTTCCTCGAGGTAATTTAAGCAACTATTTCGTAAAGCTATAACGTCACAAAATCTCTTTGGACAGGTCATGGTGTCTATTTGATGTTTAACTATATCTGAAATGTTATAGTAGCTCATCCAATAGTTCAAAGTATACATTTCTATTTGTTCATTAGAATGAATAACTAAATCTTGGAACTTATTGTGAATAGTTACAAGTATAGGGATCTTTTTATTTGTCCAGTATCTTTGACCTATCAGGGAACTTAATTCATTTAGCACCGAAACAGTAGGGTTATTAGTTAAAGATTTAGATTTAAGCCAAAATTTACCCGCTAAATACATTCTACGGATATTTAGCGGTTGCAAACAAAGATCGCTCTCCATAACGTGGATTGGGGTACTTTTTACGTAACCTCCTATAATGCGCATGGCTTGGTTTTGTAACTTATCTAACTTAAATAATTTTGAATGACAACTATTATCAAATAAAAAACTACCATAGTCTAAGCGACTTCTTATAATTGCAATGTACAACCGTCTGAGATGTTTAGGGTGTACTCCCCAACCCGGACCAACCAAAACCTTGAAAATATTTAAAAACTTTAACGTCTTTTCGGAAATCTCATTTATGTGCTTGCCCCACCTTAAAGACCGATCAAGCCAAAGTCCCAAATACTTCACGTTTACCACTTCTTGCAACGGCACGCCATTAATCATAATATTGAGTTGGGATCTATTAGGACCTTTCTTAAAAACACAAACCTTACTTTTAGAGGGTGAGACATTTAAACCTAAATCTTCTAATAATTTAACCATTATGTTAATGGAGGATTGAAGAACATTGCTAGCGGACTCAATATTTTTATCTACAACATAAATCACAAAATCATCCGCGTATTGAGATACATATGCACTATTAATTGAAAAACATATATCGTATGTCGCTACATTAAATAACAACGGAGATAAAGGATCGCCTTGAGCCAAACCACGTCCAGTACTTCTTGTAACGTCCAAATTATCCAATTTGATTTTAAGGAATCTCAAACTAAGAAAATTCCACAAATAAACACAAATTTTGGATCCAACACCTAAATTATCTAAAATTAATAAAAGTTTTACTATATCAACATTATTGTAGGCATTGTCTATATCCAGGAAGCATGCAAGAGTATTAAGATTCTTTGAAAAACCTGATTGGATTCTAGAAACCAGACGTGTCAAACTATCCAAACAAGATTTAGATTTTCTAAAACCGACAGTCTCTTCTGAAAAAATATGTTTGCTCTCAAAAAACCATTCCAACCTTTTGTTTATAATCGAATGCAGAATTTTACAGACGCAAGAGATAAGAGAAATCGGCCGAAGAGAAGAAATCAAAGTTAGGTCGCGGCCCTGCTTGGGAATCGGCACTATACTAATATCTCTCCACTGTGATGGAATAAAACCCGACGATAAAAAAGAATTATAAAAATAAAGAAGAACGCTTTTTCCTGCCGGTGGGAGGTGTTTGATCATTGAAAAAGAAATATTATCATGCCCCGGGGCAGTGTCCTTCGATTTAATACATACTTCAAGTTCATGCATAAGAATAGGCAGCTCCAACGACTGGTTGTTGGAAGTAAAAATAGGTTGGGCAGGAAGTACAAATGCAGGACATAGGGAGTTAAGTAAACATTGGGCTTTGTCTTCATCAACATGAGCTTTCTGGAATCTATAGCCTTTCACCCACCTCATCTTTCTCCACATTTCCGCAGGGGAAGAAACTTCGTTCATCGAATCACAGAATTCATGCCAGTTTTTATTTGAAGCTTCCCTTATTAATCGTTGAGATTCCCTATTACACTCGTTCAAAATATCTAAATTTGTAGGGATGGGATTCCTTCTGAATTTGGCCAGTGCCAGTCTTCTTCTAGCCACTGCTCGAGACAACTGAGGGTTCCAGTACGGTTTTGGTCTAAATTTACTTGTAGGGTCCAAACAAAATTTTATTGTTGGGATGTATTTATCAGCCGCCTTATTTAAATAATCAATAAACTGGTTGTAGGATATTTGAGGATCGGCATCATAATGGAAATTCAAAAATACATCTTCTAAATATTTACTATAATCTTTCCATTTAGCTAACTTAAAATTCTTTTTTTTAGAAAAAGAAGGAGTTATTGTCAAAGCTAAAGAAATTTTAATTACTAGGTGATCACTCCCTAAAGTCTCATTTTTAACCTGCTAGTCTAAAATATGTGCAATATCGGAAGTGGCCATAGAAATATCAGGGCTGCTTTGTTGCAAACTATTCATTACCAGCTTAATACGAGTGAAGCTGCCATCATTAAGCGTAGAAATATTGTTTTCACTTATAACGTTGTAAATTTGAGAACCTCTTGCGTCTGTTTTATGTGACCAGTTGGAATGATGAGCATTGAAATCTCCAAGAATCAAACATTTATTAGAAAATTGTGAAAGAATAACTTCCCAATCCCTAAGACTAGTATGAACCCATTGCGGACAATACAAAGCGACAATATTATTTATATGATTACAATTAAAAATATTGACACACATGACTTGAATATTAGTGTTATTATTTGTGATTTGACATAACTGTGCCTTAATCGATATGTGAGTAAATATCGCAATCCCGCCGTAATTATCATCCCGGTCTTCTCTGAACACATTATAGTTTTTTATACTTAAACCCCTCTCCGAATCCAACCAGGTTTCACTCACGACAGCTATATGAATTTTTTCTTGGTATAACAGATTTTCAAAAGCCTGTATTTTCGGTCGCAAGCTTTGCGCATTCCATTGCAATATATTTATTTTGACATCTTTATCTCTAATGGTACTGTTACTATTCATTATTAGCTTCGGAGATAACATTGAACATCTTTTTAAATACAGATAAGTCCGCAAAGCTTGTCACTAAATAGGATATAAACCACTGAGTAAACATTCTAAATGTTTTTTCGATTTTAACACTCCATGTATCTTTGCTTGAAAACATAACTCGACTCAACTTATTAATCAGTAGATGGAACGGAATATTTTTAGTTCTTAAATTACTACGTGGTGGGTCATACAAGTCGGAGTTATCTGAGTAAGCATCGTCGTTAATATGACTTGACCTCGCATCGACGCCTCTCGTCCAGGACTGAGCGCGGTCTGTCTTCGTAGTTGCGTCCCCACCGCTGATGCCTTGTGCAGCGCTCGGCTCTGTAGCCCCGCCCTCCATATTATTCTTCATAGTTGTATGTACTTCTGACGCCGATGATTCATTAGTTGTTGTCTGATCCGATGTACGTTTCTTCCTTTTTTTTGGCCTATTCTTATTATTTTCAGTAAGTTTCGATGTATTTTTCATTGCTGTAACTGACGCATATGTTGTTGGAAGAATTGGCGAGCTACTGGCCAAGTTTACAGGTGTTTGAAAGCTGTTTATCTGTCTTTCGTTTAATGTATTTAGTTCATTACGATTTTGAGAAAAAGGCGGGACATACAGTGTTAGTGCACGTCTATATGAGTAATTAAATTGAGACATCAGATCCCGAATTTTTCTTTCCTTTAAATACATTGGGCAAGTTCTTATTAAAGCCATATGATTCCCACGGCAATTAACACACTTATACGAAGTGGTCTCACAATTTGCATGATGATTACCACATTTAGGACAAATGACTTTGTTAGAAGGACATAATTTTACAGTATGCCCAAACCGCCAACATCGCGAACATTGTGTGACGGGAAATACATAACGCTCCACTTTAATTCTTAGGTTGTGAATAAATACAAATGCTGGCAGGGAGTTCCCTTTGAAAGAAAGTCGTACAGATTCACTCTCTTGCCATCCAGATTCGAAATCTCTGCGATTTAATCTCTTTGCTGAAAGTATTTCGATCCCGTTACATGTCAAATTTTCTAAAAGCTCTGAATCAGTCAGTCCGATGTCAATATCTTTTATTATTCCATAAGATACATTAACTTCCCAAGGCATTAATATTCTCCAACCAAATTTTAGAAATTCCTGACAAGTTAATAACTTTTCGGCGCTTTTTTCATCAGCAAAGCTAACTAAGACTTTGAATGGATTGGTATATTTCACGCAATTAATTCCCGAGATCTCTTGAGCTTTAAACATTTTAGCCAAGGCAAACTGTTTTGGTAATTTATCATTGCTAGATATACAAATATCAATTTTGTTAATCCTTGACTTTTTCTGGGCTCCCACTACCGTCCATGACTTCGTACCTGCAGTCTCTTCTTGTTCGTCTTCGCTATTCACATCCTCATTCATATCTATCTCTGTATTAAGTTGTTGACTTTCAACATTTTTTGTTAAGTTCTCTTCGCTAATACTTCGACCGTCCATATCGCTATGAATGTGTCTAGCCACGTCACTCTCGATTGAATCTTCGCTCATATCGTCACAAGGTACATTATCCCTAACTACACTTAGGCTAGCAATCGACAATACGCACACGTGCGAATCGCCACCGTTGGAAAAACGTGATGATATACTTATACAAATTTATTTTACAAACCGGTAACAAGTATACGATAAACACGTCTAAATCACACGACTAGCGATTAGACACTAACTTTGAATATGAGGCCGTGTAGGCACTGTATGCTGCACTTACGTCGAATAGACGCCGCGTCCGCGATTACTTTACGCTTTACCGACGCCGACGCTAGATGAAAATCATTCAACGTTTCAGTAACAAGAAAATGCCTGAAGTTTTTAGCTAGTGTTAATTATCGATAGAATAATTACAGTGTGTTAAATTAAGTAAGTAATAATTCACATGACCAGTTTCTGGGTTTACGCGGAGCCAGTGCAATCAATTTCAACTTCAAAATTCATTTATTGAAAATAGACTTGAATTAGTTAGTTCTCTTTGAACGTCAATATTAAAAAAGACGCCCCTCCTTCACCGCTTCCTAGTGTTTATGCTGTGAAGAAGAAACGGCGCAACGTAAATTAATTTAGTCTATACATAGAAAAAGGTAATATTGAAATTATGTAAACTGAGGATGATAAACAAAGTATAAGTTTAGAACAATTCTGGACGAATTGAAAACAAAATCAGCATTCAAATTGCGCAACACCTTCGTTATCGCTATGGCTTTGATTTTTTTTCCATAGCAGCGTTATTAACAATCAGATTTCTCCACAAATACGCCACGCAGCGAATACAAGGTTAGTCAGAAAAGGGGTACTAATCCAAAAGGGGGTTCAAGCCCATGATAATGAATAACTTTTGTTCTACAACTTTTTCCAAAAGTCAATAGTTTAAGAGAAATAGGTGATCAAAGATCTCAAAAAAAAAGGTCTAAAATCTATTTATACAGAGTTATGATCAGCTGTGTTTAAATTTTAGGTCTTAATTGGGGCCATGAATTAGAAGCACCATTTTCTGAATTTGTAACTAAAGCAGGGATGAAGAACTTTTGAAAAAACTAAAATAAAAATCATTTTGCATTGAAAAATAATTACCGAATTTTGAATTTTTAGCACTTGCTTTAAGACAGTCATCAGTGATACTTTAAGTGGCCTGCGGATTAGTACTCCCTTTCCGACTAACATTGTATAGTTGTATTGTTAAAATCAAAGCCATAGCGGTTACGAGTGTGTTGCGCAATTAGAATGCTGATCACGATTTACAATATACAAAATGTAGGTAGGTATCCAATAATGAGGAATTTAATACCCTAACTGTTTTTCATCTGAGGCTCCATGGAAATAAGAGCTCTGGCTTATCCTTGGCTACATGTAGCTTATAAATCCTTTACAATACGTTGAAGATGTTATAGTCGAGTTTTCGGTCTTTCTTTTAAAATACCCTTTGTAAGCAGACATCTGCTCTGTTTGGCTCATTTCAAGCGAAAAGGGGACGACAATAAGTTCACTACCTTATATTGGATTAGGCTTAGGCGGTAGTCACACTTGTAAGGTGATAGCGATGCGATAGCGACACGATTCAATAAGCCTCTCACAAGGAGCTCTGCTAATTTTAAGAGTAGACGAGCTCCTTGGGAAAGTTTTCGTCTGAGGAAGTACCTTCATACCTATTTGTGCCGCTAAGCAGCGTTACTGTGAGTATTTATAAGGAAGTCTGAAAGTGGCGCCAGTGACTGAGAAATTGTGTGGAAACCGGTTAGCATGGTATGGGGACATTGTACCTAGTTACTACATACAGTGGGTCAACGCCCATACATTTGACAGGTCCTATGAAATGTCAAAATTATGTAGGGGCTGAGGTTATGTCCCAAGTATGCAGTATGGCTACTCGGGACATAACCTCCGCCCCCTTCACCCCGCAATCCCCCGCACGATTACTCTGCGACAATGTTCTACGTTAACCGACTGTAAGGAGTAAGATATAGAGTAGACTATGTGTATGGGTATGTGATGCGGAGGAATGAGGAACATGTCGTGAGAATATTTTTGAGTATGAATGTGGATGTTATAAGAGTAGAGTAAGACCAAAGAAACGATGGATGGATAATGTAAAAGATGATATGACTAGAAAGAGTGTGACTACTGAGATGGCGGCTAGTAGAGATGTGTGGAAGAAAAATACATGATGGGCCGACCCCAAATAAGTTGGGACAAGAGCAGGAGGATGATGAAGCAGCATTGTTGTGTTCCAGTTTGAAGGGTATGGGTACCGGTGAAATTACAGGCATATGAGACTTTTCAAATTTGTCCCAAAAGTTGGCAACGCATCTGAAATCCTTTTGGTGTTGTAGATGTATACTTTTTTTTATTTTTATTTATTTATTTAATTCAGGCATCAAGGGCCAAGGCCCATACAAAATATGTATTACAATATAATACAATAATTCTAAAAATACTATACATAAACAATATACCTAATTATCTAAAAACTATTTCACACGTAAAGTCGGAGTCGTGTGTCGCGCGGTGTTGGGTATCCGGCCTCGGAACCGCCGGAACACTACACCTCTCGGCCAAAATTCTTCCTTCGTGAGGGTCGACAGATGTTCAGTCGGCACCCTCACCACAAACGAATTGAAATTCACGCTGTGGTGAGACTCCAACCGCTCGACCCTCAGATTGAGCTTGGTCTTGATACGGATGTACTCTACTCTACTTTTGCCAAAATATAAGGAAAAGCCGTGCCTTGCTCGCCCTGCAAATCATTTTTTTTAACGTTTTCTAATTCTATTTGGTATCGCAATAGTAACAGTCGGTTTTAATTCAAGCAGCCGCTTTCTGTCTGCTTAGTTCTCAGGGGAAACAGCTTCACTCGATATAACCTCATAAAACACATTTGGTATGATTTCCAAAATCAGCGTATTTAGTTGATCTCTCTGGTGCATCCTATATTGATATTACGTAATTTATGTTCTTTGTTTTTTTTTACAAAACAAGTTGTCTAAATAAGCCTATTTTTATATTGGCCTCGATTTTACCCAAGCAGTTTTGGAAATATTTAGGTTTGAAATTTTTGAGACTAGAGCGATCAATTTTTATTTTGGAGATTAAGCTTTTTACGGCGTCTCTATGAAAAAGGATGGGCTGGCTATATTCTGTCCATGCAGGAAAAGAATGGAGCTTTCGAGCCAAATCTTTTTTCTGTAGTCGTCGCCGCCTCCCACTTAATCAAAAAGCAGAGCCGTTTGTCCCAGTAACGCCCCAACGCGAGGTTCAACTTTCAGTTTGGAACTTCGACTGGGCTAGATATATGGACAAACGGATAAAAATCAATGAAGACCAATTCTTTTTGAATAGAAACCAGTTTAAAAATCTTGCATTCATATTATGAAAACACATAGATAAGTAAACCGAAAAATTATAAACATTTTACCACACAAAATTGTTTATGAGAAAATCAAGTTCGCAAAATGGATACATAGAATCTATAAGAAACCTTGAATCTTTTTAGGGTTCCGTACCCAAACGGAACCAAGACAGCATAGGCTTACGGCCGTTTTCAATAACCTATCTATCGGCGGTTTCGCCTACTAGAGATAGAAATTTGACATAAGCTCCATAGAAGTAATGTCAAAATTCTATCTATAGTAAGGTTAACCGCCGATAGATAGGATATTGAAAATGGCGGTTAGTAATAGGGTATTACTAAGCCTACGCTATCTATCTGTCCGTCCAATTGTCTGTCTGGCATAAGGCTGTCTTTTTAACTTTATAGCTAGCCAGTTGAAATTTTCACAGAATATGTGGTACCGTTGCCTCGATCATGGTAAAAATAAAGACAAAAATGTCTAAATCTCCATTGGATTCAGACATTTTATTTTTCAAACAAGAAACCTCGAAAAAAATGCATTTTTTCAACGTTCTTTGTTCTTGCTCAGACGCAATAAGTTATTCCACAGACATGTGTCATCATCATCATCATTCAGCCGAAACACGTCCACTGCTGGACATAGGCCTCCTCCCAAGCCACGTTGGGGGGTCTGCCATAATCGCCACGCTTGGCAGGCGGGTTAACGATCGCAGTATGGTTGTAAAATTACTCAGAGAACGCTGCTGCCCATCCTCTAGTGAATCCCTTAGTCGCTTTATACGACACCCACCGGAAGAGATGACGTAGTGCTATTCTTTATGTCCAGCACCACATGACAAAGACATGTGTGGTGGTATGGATTTCTTAGTGCGCGAGTTCGACTACGACACTAGTCTTTTTATTTATTTATTTAAACTTTATGCAACAAAAAAACGTACAAAGGCGGACTTAATGCCTCAGGCATTCTCTACCAGTCAACCAAAAGTGGTGACGAGATAACATGGCAGGTGCAAAATAACAAGAATATTTCATTAGAGAAATAAAAAAAAGTCTTTTCTTGAATCTAGAATGCTTGAAGTCGGTAAAAGTTATGTCACCTTCCTTACCAGTGCATTTTCAGCCGTGCTCCGCAAAAATTATTATTTATTTTATCTCCAAAACCTGTATGGGATATCCCAAGGGTACCATACATCCGTATAAAAGATATTCCGCATCGATCTAATCTTTTACGTGAGTAGTTATACGAGTTTGTTCGTGAATAATACAGTTACTCGTACCAAACTTAGTTGCAAACTTTCTTTGTTTCATATGTGATTCTGCGAGGTAGAAACACATGAGTAGATAAACGGAACAGAGACAAAGCTTCATACAACCGCGCAAATCGGTTGCACTACTACAAGCACGCGGGGCATGTGTGCGTGACCACTGGCCGCTTGTCACGTACGCGGCGAGACTGAAAAAACCGGTTTACGCTGGCACAGCCAGTTGACAATCTCAGGGTTAGTGCGACACACGTTGTTTGTTGCTAGTTGGAATATTTTAATGTAAAAACGTGGTATTTCATTATTGATAATGGTTTTTTATTGTACTGTGTGTATGAATAATACTTGAAAAAATAAAAATATATCATACTTTAACAATTACGGAGTAAAGCACTCACAGTTCCAAATTAAAAAAAAAGTTGTTCTTATGGATTTTTTATTTAATTAATAAAAAGAAAACCGAATGCCTATTCCGTCAAAGCGAAGGCAGAGGAGTTCTGAGTTCTGATATACAGCCACAAGTTTGTGATAACGGTATTTAGCGCCATTAAGGCCGTGGCCCCATGTCTACGGTGCGGCGCCGGCCGCCGTGTGACGGCGCGGCGGCGCCGTGCACGGTGCCGTGTACGGCGCCGTATACGGCACCGCGTACGGCGCCGTGTGCGGCGACACGGCGCTGCATACGGTGCCGCGTACGGCGACACGGCGCCGTGTACGGCGCCGTGTAGGTTGCACGGTACACTGCTGGCTGGCGTGAATATGACATGTCTAAAATTGCAATATTTCAGGGCGGCCATTTTAAAGCTTTGACCCCTTCTGGTAAATCGGTAAATTATTTTAACGTATATTTTAGTTGTTTTAAAATATACAGGATGTTAACGAATTCGTATAATTCCTTAAAACCATATGATCTGCTACTGGTGTAGATTGTCCCGGCATGGAAATTAGGCAGATTTAAAAAAAAACCTTTTTTTTATGCGGTACCTATGGCTAAGTGATCGAATCTAAACCACAGGATTCAGTAAAATACAAATGTAAATGACGTCAACGTCAAAATCCAAGATGGCGGCTGTGAAATTTTACAAAACATGCATCATTGGTGTCATTTCCGTGGTTTTCGGGGGTGCTGATGACGAAAATGAGGTCAACGTCAAAATCCAAGATGGCGGCTGTGAAATTTTACAAGATATGCATCATGGGTGTCGTGTCCATGGTTTTCGGGGGCGATGATGACGAAAATGAGGTCGAAATCAAAATCCAAGATGGCAGCTGTGAAATTTTACAAGATATGCATCATTGGTGTCGTTTCCGTGGTTTTCGGGGGTGCTGATGACGAAAATGAGGTCAACGTCAAAATCCAAGATGGCGGCTGTGAAATTTTACAAGATATGCATCATGGGTGTCGTGTCCATGGTTTTCGGGGGTGATGATGACAAAAATGAGGTCGAAATCAAAATCCAAGATGGCAGCTGTGAAATTTTACAAGATATGCATCATTGGTGTCGTTTCCGTGGTTTTCGGGGGTGCTGATGACGAAAATGAGGTCGAAATCAAAATCCAAGATGGCGGCTGTGAAATTTTACAAGATATGCATCATGGGTGTCGTGTCCATGGTTTTCGGGGGCGATGATGACGAAAATGAGGTCGAAATCAAAATCCAAGATTTTATCTTGTAAAATTTCACAGCCGCCATCTTGGATTTGACGTTGACGTCATTTACATTTGTATTTTACTGAATCCTGTGGTTTAGATTCGATCACTTAGCCATAGGTACTGCATAAAGAAAAAAGTTTTTTTTTGTAAATCTGCCTAATTTCCATGCCGGGACAATTTACACCAGTAGAAGATCATATGGTTTTAAGGAATTATACGAATTCGTTAACATCCTGTATATTTTAAAATAACTAAAATACATACACAACATAAATACTCGCAATAAACACAAGCTAACAGTACCTGGTTTTAGACTACGAAAAACCAGCAAGTCGTTTATGGGGAACAGTGTTAGGTTCTACAATAAAATACCATCTAGTATTACTGATTTACCGGATATAAAGTTTAAATCATTTATTAAGAGCATTTTGATATCTAAAGCTTATTATAGCATAAATCAGTATATCGAAGATAAAGATGCCTGGCATACAACTCCGTCCTGCACATTGCAACCCTCTGGCCCTGTCTAACTGGTTGGTTGTATGACCTAACATTACTTTTAATGTTTACCTACTTTTATTATTCTTCTTTTTATTGACTTAAAATAACCTGTACATTATTTTATCAATTTTCATATTATTATTTTTTACATTCAAATATTGAAATCTTATATCCCACTACAATTTTATTTGTATAATACTCTGCTTTAATAGTCTGATATTGTTTTATATTTATAATTTTGATAATATCATTTTCTAAACTGTAAAGTTTGAGCATCATGCAGCAATTAATGATACACCTTTAATCATATCATATTACTGCCCATTGTCTGGTAGTATGAGTCTGTCATGCTCACTTAAATGTCCTGCTGATGGTGGCGTTGTATATCTGGTCGTTGGGTTCCCTACAATATGGTTGAGCTAAGCGATGCGGATGTGCACGTCATGCTCGTGAACGGGTGCTGTCTGTCGGGACTGGTCGGCTCTTAACTACTACGGCAATCCTAGAAGGCATATTTTTCTATTTGTTACTCTTATGTGAGTTTATTTGTTACGTTAACCTGCATTATTCTCATTCCATGTCGCACACTACTGTAATGGAATTGTCATGAATAGTCATGATCTACTATTTTAAAAAGAGTATTCATGGAGTTTCTTGCCGGCTCTTCTCCATAGAACCTACCTTTTGGAACCGTGCACCTAGTTTTGACGTTTTAAAAGTGCCTGTAATCTGGTATATTTGAAATAAAAAACTTTGACTTTGACTTTGACTTTGACATACGTTAAACTAATTTACCGATTTACCAGAAGAGGTTAAAACTTTAAAATGGTCGCCCTGAAAAATTGCAATTTTACACATGTCACATTTACGCCAGCCACGGAACTAACATGCGGTGCACCGTACACGGCACCGTGCGCGGCGCCGTTTCACGGCGGACGGCGCCGCACCGTAGACATGGGGCCACGGCCTTAATAAGGAAAATTGTCGTTGAACTATTCGTATTTGTATTAGTTAAACAAATTGGTTGCAATACTATTATTATTTATTAAACATGAAAATAATAGGCTATCGCATTACGTAGGTAAGCAGTCTGGAACTACAAAATCTGTCCGTTTTCTGTTCGAAATCCTGGGTTAGATTTAGGTAATGCTCAGGAATGTGGTGATATGAAGCTTTATTACAAAGATTACTAAGATAGACCGAAGTCGAGTAAGGCTAAATCCGCCGCCATATTAACAGTAAGGAAAAGAGAGAATAAGTAGGTATGACTGGTATGATCAGTTGGAAGAAATTCTCATACTAAATATATGGAGGGAGCGAAAGACAAAATTTTCAATATCTGGCTTTTCTTTTTCCTGAAGTTATTTATATTATTTCACTCTCCATATAGCCTAATTTTGATAATAGCCTTAACTTTTTAAATATCTCTTAAATTGACGAAAAAATCGTCTGTTGGCACTTAACGATTCCGCCCTGTATATACTATCTGCCTGTCGGATGTTGATATCGCGATGCAGGATAGTTCGCATGTGGGGTGATAGATGTCGCCACACTATCATACTGAATAATAAAACTATTTAACAAATGCTTAGTTTAATTTGTTTTGAACTATTGTGACAACCCTACCAAAATAGGTAACAGTTTTGCACGTTCTTAAGAAGCTTTGTCTCTGTTCCGTTTATCTACTCATGTGGTAGAAATGTCGGATTCTAACAGCGGTTACGCACTGCTTCCGATCCGAATTCGTGAAAATACAGATTTAAGAAACTCGGACCGAATTCGGATATTGCTTACGCACTAATTCGATCTCTGATCCAAATCCAAGCAATTCAGGGGCCATCTTTGGCATATTATTATGTCCGATTTGAATCCGAGGTAATGCGAAAGCGTTCACACAAACATTACTACGGCTACTTCGGTCCGTCAATATTTCTTCCGAATTGGAGACTCACGGATGATGGAGAGAAATCGGATAACGGAAGTCGGATCTAGTGCGTAAACTACCATACAAATAGTTCTATGACTACTTCGGAACGTATTTTCACGAATTCGGACCGGATGCAGTGCGTAACCGCTATAAGAATACTTACATAATACTAGAATTGTATACTAGCTAGGTTAGTCGGAAAGTGGGTACTAATCCGCGGGCCACTTAGGGCTCTTACACACCACGTTTTTTTCAGGCGCTGTCGACGTGCGTCGCACGCAGCTATAACGCGCTGCAAACGCGATGTTATTGCAACCAATTTACCTATTCACACGTTCATAAAATTGTTGTATGCAGACGACGACTTTTTCGCGAGCTGTCGACGCGCTCGTAGCGCGGAGTTACATCGATACAAACGCGCTGGCACAGCGCGTCTCTTTAGCTGCAAACACATAGGTACGTACAGCGCGTTTTAATCCAAGGAGAGTTGCTCACGCGCGTCTGTAGCGCGATACATGCTCCTTCGCTCGCGTGCTACACGCGTTTTACTTTGCAAGGAGAGTTGCTCACGCGCGTCTGTAGCGCGTTTCTCGTGAGTTTGCAGCGATGCAATCGCAAGTAATCTGCCTATTTCAAGTTTAGCAGCGCCGACAACGCGCGATAGCGAAACGCGCGTCGACGGCGCCTGAAAAAGACGCCGGATACTAAATGTTACAAAGACAAAAAGTCTACATTTTGGCACTAGGCAATTTGTACATTTTGACACTAGGACTATGTTGCCCATTGACTTTTTGTCTTTGTAACATTTAGTATCCGGCGTCCTGAAAAAAACGTGGTGTGCTTGAGCTCTTACAGTATTACTGATGACTGTTTGAAAACAAGCGTTCTATGATTTTTATTTCCATGCAAAATTATTTTTAAATTAGTTTTTTCAAAAGTTCTTCAACCCTGCTTTAGTTACTAATTCAGAAAATGAAGCTTCTATTCCGTGACCCCAAATATGACCTAAAATTTAAACAGCTGATTATAGCTGAGGTATAGATTATATTATATGATAAGGTATAGATACATTTTTCATGAAATCTTTGAACAGCAATTTTTCTTGAGCTATTGACTTTTGTAGAAAGTAGTAGAACAAAAGTGATTAATTATTATGGGTACTTTAACATCCTTTCGGTTTAGTACCCCCTTTCCGACTAACTTTGTAAGTATATGTGTATAGAAATGAGTCGCATTCTTCATTTTTATTTTTCCTCGTATTATTGCCAAAGTCGCCGGAAATTTTTAGAATTCGTTTAGGATTTTGTCAGTTTAATAACAATGTATCCATTACATACTCCATTTCATATTTTTATCCCGTTAAGGACAAGCTGGGATATAAAAATTCCTCACCGCACGCTGGGAACAGACACGTTACGTCTTGTAAGATTCAACAAAACCCGACACGCTTGGTGGGAGGATCTACACGTTTCGCCTGGCTAGCTATCACCTGAACATTAAAGTCTAGCCAAGCAGTTTACTGTGTTCCGTCGTTTGTATGTGAGCCAGAGTCACAAATATCTTTTAAACCATTTCAAATAGTGCTTCAGCTCACCTTGATTGACCGTTAAGGTTCATAAAAGCATTTGTGTTGAATTTCTGCTGGAAGCAAACATGTTGCTTATTTCTTTACATTTACATTGCTAAAAAGCTTCTCATTTGTTTAACACCACACTTTTAAAGAGTTCATACACCATGCCACACACTACTAAAGTTTCTATAATAATATAATTCAATCGTGATTCAAAAGACACGTGGCGCCATCTGTGAACGTTATTGTTGTTTTCCTCGGGAACAGTACTTTTTTTCGGGATGAAAGGTACCCTACGTCCGTTTCTGTACACGTGACAACGTATATGAAAAATTTCAGGATGATCGGTTCACTGGTTTAGGCGTGAAAATGTAACAAGCAAACAAACTTACTTTTGCATTTACAATATTAGTTAGGATAGTTAGGATTACTAGCTTTCTTTTACAGATATCTTTTACACATATAAAGGTATGGTTATCAAAACGCTTCTAATTTGTATTTATGTTAGTTACGATTTACTCACGTGCATTTTTCGGGATTGCCCGACTAGTTTCGGACCCAAACGGAGCCCATAATCATGAGCTGAACAAGCGGTGAGGTCGCAAGTAGAACATAGGCCTCTAGTTTGGTCAGAAAATCAATAGATACTCACAACAAAGTTAATAATAGACTGACAAACAAGTTGGTAACATAATTGTTCCAATTTAGATGGAATAACAAAAACGTTTTCATTGAAAACTTTCAAACTGGGGCTTCTAAACTTTCTTTATTGATTTAAGTGTAAGTCTATCAACAATTGAATATTCAAATTGTTACCAAGATAGGTACTTGATTTTTAATAATAATTGTTTGCTGCACCGAACGACGTCAATACGTCGGCGCCGGCTGTCGCTGAAAACCAGCGCTGGGGCTCTGTCTTGCATAGGGTCGCAGCATAATGCTGAGCGATAGCCGTTTTGCGTGGATGTGACCCATGTTTCCCTCAACCTTCTTATTTTTTTGGTTTTTGTGTTTATTTTCTTTTTCCGTCATGTTTTCCGCAAATAATAACTTTTTATTAATAACTTTATTGCAAAAAAATTTAAAAATATTCACACAAAAGGGCTAGTAATTTTATGGCAAATAATTTGAAAAATTGCATCCACTGCCGAACTAGGTTAAAAACCTGTATTTCAGTACTTGGCGCCACTCCCCTCAGAAATAACTAGCCTTCCTAATACAAGTTAGGCAAGTAACTACAAAATGAACACGGAATTTTTTAAATAAAATAAAAAAAAAAAAAAAACAATAATAATACAGTGCTAGGGTGAGTGTATAGTGAATCTCTCTTTGTGTTTAGTGCTTGTGTGTGTGTGTGTGTGAGAGGATGTGAGAATGAGTGAAATGAAAGTAAAAATAAACGTATTTTCTTTCTTTTTTCTTTCTTACTTATTCAAATTGTTGAACTTATTATAATAGGTGGTTACAAGTGCGTCTCCGTCCCTTCATCAGTGCCTCTCGGAGAGCCCGTTAAGCCGTCGGTCCCGGGTGTCATACGAATACCTATGACCGTCGTTACGCGTAGTCAGAAGCCAGAAGCCTGACAACCGTACCCCAAGTGTGAGTTTTTTTCGTTAACTACTGTAGTTGCGTCACGCCAAAAATGTATGAAAATTTAGGCTGCGTCTCTAGCGCACCGTTCAATTAACGCGCGAATATTAGTTAGTGAACGGTGCGCCTAGAGACGCAGCCTAAATTTTCATACATTTTTGGCGTGACGCAACTACAGTAGTTAACGAAAAAAACTCACACTTGGGGTACCGGTCTATCCTTAGGATATCGGCATTGCCCAGTAACTGGGTTGCGGAGGTCTGATGGCAGTCGCTCCGTGTAAAATTCTGGTATTCAGCCGCATCTGAGTAGACTGGAAGATGACTCCAATATATTTGGGAAAAGATTAGGAGGAAGATGAAGCGCGTCTGCAAAGATTTTAAGTCAAGCAACGATTTGATTCCCTCAATCAAAATCAAAAAAAAATATTTCACATAAACCAATACAGGCGCTTATGAAAATTCGAATTTAGGTGCACGGTTCCAATGAAGGCTCATTTATATGGAGATAGTTTCTCGAAGCGAGACTCGTTCTGTCTTTGTTTTTCTCTACGATGTAAACAGTGATAGCGTGAGACTCGTTTCGAGAAACTATTTCCGTGTAAATGAGCTTTTAGTCGTTTCCTATGGAGAAGAGCCGTCAAGAAACTCCATGGTTACTCTTTTAAAATCCATATCTTTAACAATTTGAGTGGGTACAGTTATGACTTAGAATAGTTATGAGAGAGCAAAGTAGACAGAGCAGGAACCACACAAAAAAACAAAATGAAAAATTTGGTCACTAATTAAATAGGTATCCAGGCATCTAGCAAGTCTACAAAGCTCTCACATGTTTTTTCATTCATGTTCACCCTGTTGGCTGTACTGTGTTTTTCTAGCCGGTAATTCTATCTGATAAAAGAAAAGTTTAAAAAACTAAAACCAGACTACGAAAAAATTGAACTGAAAAGCATGAAATAAAGTAGGGAAATAGGTTCGATTGGCATGATAAAAATGTTTTGTGAAAACTGTTTTTTTCCTGACTACAGTTTTTCAAAATCTGTAAATACAGAACAAAATATTTTCAGAAAATATGGCTACTTTCCTATGAAGTTTTTCCTGTAGCTACGACGGTTAAGGGAGCTGTTGTGTATTCTGTAAGAAACCCACCTCAATATCGACGGTTAGCTCGATATTCATAATGTCACAGTATGGATAATAGAAGCAAATAACACACAGATAATCGACAGTATAATCAATAACGCGTATTTTTGTTATCCACGCTGTGTCACGACAAGTGTCTAATTGACAGTCGCGACCGAAATGAGATTCTTACAGAATTGCACTGCCGCCCTTACTGCCAGTCTCAAATTACCACACTACCTATATGTTTTTTTGTAACACTATGCTCTAATACCTACCATTATTATATTACTCTGTGACGTACCTACTGGCATCGCTCGTCAGATCTTCACGGGGAAGGCGGAAGCTCAACATTTAATGGTGAAAAGATATGACATAATCCCTAAAATATTCACAAATTAAAATTCCATGGTGACAGGATCTCAAGCGAAGCTCATCACTCACCATGACGCGTGAAATAATAAATGATCCATCAAAAATACCATTTAAAAAACCTATTTTAGGACACTTGGTAAATGATCGATGGAATTCAGTGGAACAAGGGTGCCTTTCCACTAAAGATGTGCTATGCAACGTTGCTATGGATGCGTTTGATATCCACCAATCACATTCATCTACATATACCACCAATCACATATATCTACGTATCAGTCTACATAGCATAGCACTGGTGGAAACTGATTCAACTAAGCCACGTTTTTTATATGGAAGGATGCGTGATGTGGATGTGTGCTATGGATGCGAGCCATGGATGGTCGCGTGGTGTAACTATGTGCAGAGCACGGCGCCGCCGCTCTCCGTACCTTCCCTATTGTCGATACGAGCTGCGCATCTTTCTCGCACAGCTACATAGCTTAGCGTCAGTGGAAATGGTGAAAACGGTGGAACTGGTCCACTAGAGATGTGCTATGCAGCTATGCTGCGAGAATGTAAAAGCTAAGCTACGAAACTATGTGACCGTTTCCACTGATGCTAAGCTATGTAAGAAAGGCCATCTTTGCCATATGTCCGATTTGAATCCGAGGTAATGCGAAGGCGTTCAAACAAACAGTACTACGGCTACTTCGGTCCGTCAATATTTCTTTCGAATTGGAGACTCACGGATGACGGAGAGAAATTGGATGACGGAAGTCGGATCTAGTGTTTAAACTACCATACAAATACCTCTACGACTACCTCGGAACGTATTTTCACGGATTCGGATCGGGTGCAGTGCGTGACCGCTCTTAGGGTTCCCTTTTTTCCATTTTGGTACGGAAACCTAAGTACTCTTTTTCGCAAAGCTCTAGACACCTTTGAAGTATATAAATGTCAACAATTAACTTCATGGTGCCGCATTTACCCGGTGTCATTTCCGCTACAGCTGAAATTTCACTCTTAATCAATGCGCAAAAAGAAGTACCTACTTATAACTTCAAAAGCATTGCCTACAATTATTCTATCAAAATATCTCAAGCACTCTAAATTTCGCTTCAATAATTTAAACACCTGCAGACTCTCACTAAAGACATTAAAATAACCTAATTGTGTTAATAGTCGAGTAACACAATTATGACAACACAGGAGGGTTGAGTGCCTCTGTGTAGGCTGGCGGCAAATTGAAGTGGCACTCAACCCGCGAGAGGTAACTAAGTGGGGCTACAGTGGGACACGACTGCCGTGGCATACAACACGCTGGTTTTATTTTAACAGTTAAAACTCTTAAATAAATAATTATGGTTTTCATAGAATGGTTCTATCCTTTGATTATGACAGCATGACTGGTTAGTCGTTTTAAATCGGAAAACCATGGACTCTGCTCATCATCGTGAAGGGAGGGATTTTTTGTGGGCTGTCTGTTGTAAATCTGACGTTCAAAAAGAACTAAGTGAGAGCGGTCACACACTGCATCCGACCCGAATCCGTGAAAATACGTTTTGAAGTAAGTAGTCATAGAACTATTTGTATCGTAGTTTACGCACTAGATTCGACTTCCGTCATCCGATTTCTCTCCGTCATCCGTGAGTCTCCAATTCGGAAGAAATATTGACGGACCGAAGTAGTCGTAGTACTGTTTCTATGAACGCTTTCGCATTACATCGGATTCAAATCGGACATATGCCAAAGATGGCCCCTGAATTGCTTGGATTTGAATCAGAGATCAGATTAGTGCGTAAGCAATATCCGATTTTGGTCCGAGATTTTTAGACTCTAGATCAGTATTTGCACGAATTCAACATCTCAACGACACCAACATCAGCATCTCAAGTTTAGGTGAATATGCATCCGAGTATCCGATCTCTAGTTATGAACCATAAAAACGTAATAAAACTTACTTTTATCAAGATTAAATGTAATCAAAATCTTCTCTGGAAGCATCTCAAACACTTCTTCTCTCGTGTCAGCAAGAGCTATATGAAAACAGCTCATGCTGTGGTGAAAAGATTAGCCAGTCAGCAAGGTTGGTAGCGGGGCTAACTGCCTAGGGTGCGCCGGACGCACTTAAGTATCGTCACTCGTGGAGGCTCTTTTCATGCACCCCATCTCAAACACTGCACTTCTTTTACTTACCTTGGAATATCAAGTTAATTTAAAAATAAAACAGTCATGTATTGTCACTTGAATTAGCTTCAGAGCCGTCTTGTTGACAACACACGTGTGGAGTAGCGCCGTCAGTTCACATTCCGGATGCTATTGTTTGAACTCGTAATAACATAGGGCTGGCACAACACGACTCATAGATTCGCTCTTGTAAAATAACTGATATTCTTCGCTTTTGATAAGACTGAATATGAATCTGGTAGTGAGGATGGACAGCAGCGTTCTCTGAGTACTTTAACAACTATACTGCGATTGGCAACCCGCCAAGCGTGGCGATTAAGGCAAACTCCCCCAACATGGATAGTGCTTGGGGGAGGCCTATGTCCAGCAGTGGACGTCTTTCGCCTGAATGATGATGATGATGATTAATATGAATCTTATTTTCCATTTTCTATTGGTATATACTTGTGTATGGTCCTTGCAGATCATTTTTACGTAACCGGGTAGTTATTGGCGTGACCTGAAGGGTCTCCAGCCAATAGGGGAAAGTAAAATACTTAACCTAATCTAACAACTTATCTCTATCACTAACATCATGACTACTAGCAACAACAGCACTAAGGGCGATCCTTAGTGGAACTTGGACCTCGGCTTAGGGCGTTGCTGGCGGATGATTAGAAGGGAGACAGCTTGATGAGAGCTGAATTATCGGTGTGACTGATGTGACTGATGCGAATCCTGACGTACAATTTTACTGTCAAAATACACCTTGTTTTTGTGTGATAAGAAAAGCGTTCAGGCATGAAAATACTACACTTTTCATGTCTAATTTATGTATTTGCATAATGTATGATTATGTGTGATTTATGCATACGCTGAGTCACTCAGATTTGTATGCCATGTTCATGGCAAAACACGTCGATATAATATGTTTACCTTTCACCTAAATGTTTCATTAAAATAAATGTAATTCTATTCTATTCTATTTTCTCTTTATGTTTTATATTTCTGGATAGCGTACGTACTTATAGTAAATAAATTAAGTTAACGTCTACGTGTCAGCCCTGTCCCGACGCGGCGACGGGAACGTTGACAAGACGACGGCGACGGGGCACCTGCCTCAGAGACTCAATACCTCAGTGATACACGGATGTATCACGGAGAGACTTTGAATATAAAATCCAATAGACTCGCTACGTATTCGTATTAAGCGAAAGATTTCGTGTCCATGCGGGCGAACGGAGCGTTGACAAGATGACTTAAGCCTCGTTTATACAAGGTTATTCGGAGAGGGGGTACTAATCCTCATTCTAGAGGAGACCTGGCAAGCTTCATACATTTTTGGACCAAAATACAAAGTAGCCGGCCAAAGAAAAGTATATACAATTATGATAGTACACGACTACCTTAACATTTTTTATTATGACGTCATTCCTCTATGTCTGATATCTGAGTCACTACATAAGGTTAAAATGTTCGATCTTAGTGAAAGAAGTTAAAGAGTTTAAGGCTTAAAACGCACTAGCGGCCAGCCGCAATACGGCGTGCCGCTTGCGGCAAGCCGCACATCGATTTTTACATGAAACCGCATGATCTCAACGCACTGATTTCCGGCCAGCCGTCGTGCGCCAGTGCGTTGAGATCATGCGGTTTCATTTAAAAATCGATGTGCGGCCAACCGCAAGCGGCACGCCGCATTGTAGCTGGCCGCTAGTGCGTTTTAAGCCTATGCGTTAAGATATTAACTAACAGTACATAAATAGTATCTTAATGTTTGTAAGTAAAATACATATTACTTATACTAATACGCTATATATGTAGCGTATTAAGATAGTATGGCGATACGATAACAACACTGGACATAGGATAGCTGTCCGATGAAACTGAAGATGCATGGATAATTAAAAAGCAGGGTAGTCACGCAGGCATGCGATCTTTCGGACTTCATGGCTACCTGCCTCAGGCTGCCTCTAAAACAATAACAAGTAATGTTTGGCACATGTTTTTCACTTAAATTCTTTTTAGTTTTGACTGAAATGGAATATTTTAACCTTATGTAGTGACTCAGATATCAGACTTAGAGGAATGACGTCTTATTAAAAAATGTTTAGGTATTCATGTACTATCATAACGTATGCATAATTTTTTTTGGCCGGCTACTTTACTTTTTGGTCCATTTTGTCAGATGTCCTTTTCAGTTGATCATCATGTTCAAATCTGTTATCGACCATAGTTACATATAACATCCATAACGTACGAATAAAGTTTTAGATTTTCCTTTACCTACTCTTATGTTGCACGGAACATGTGAGCATTGAAGCATAACTAAGTGGCTTATCTACATATTCACTACATTTCCGTCTGGATTGAGTATAACTTCTAACGATGTAGGTACTGTAAGTACCTGCATCGTTACTAGTCCTACATTGGTTGGCGTATAGACTTATGATTAATTGAGCAATGGTAAAAAATCTATTAAAGAAACTCCTCATGGAACCTCATAAAGAACCAAACCAGGCAATGTTAGGCAACGTTTAGAAGATAAATGAGGGTAGCCGTCATCATGGATCAATGCACCCGAGCTGCCACCGACACTGGAGCGACGACACGTTGAATCTTTCTCAAAAAATGAGTTTTTCCAATTCAGAGGAAGAAAAACTGATAAACCCAATATCTTGCACTGTACGATGCATCTAACAAAAACAAAAGATACAAATGTAAATCGCGATCGCTAATCCCAAACAGGGGCCTAATTCTCCTAAAATAAATCTTGATAAATCACAACCGAACCAAGGCCGAACCGTTCATTCAGACAGTTCTCAATTTCAAAAGCTATCAAATTGTTTGACACAAAAAACAAAATCAATAATTTTGAAAGTTTTCGAAAACAAAAACTGACTGACGGTTGTGGTTCGATTGCGTTTGGCAACAATTTATTTTAGGAGAATTGGGCCCCAGGTCACACATCTTGTCTCACGGAACATTCAGAACTAACTGAAATACGACGTGTCGTCTGCTGCAGCCATCTGCTGTTGGGTTCGAAGGCATGATTGCAGCGACATGACGCTGCGACGGCGACGTATCGCTACGACGTGTCGTTACGACGTGTCGTTACGACGTGTCGTTGACTGTTGCTGTATGCAGTCGGCTACGAACTTGTACCTTTAGAATATTTACTACAACGCGTCATTCGTTCAACGCAGATGGGTGCATTCTACAACTGTAGGCCAAACTTAAACAAAAACATTGGATCAGTCGCTTGACAGATTTGATGTCGCTAATTAACAGTGTGGTACCGTTTGGAGGTTTATATGATTGACACACGTGCGCCAACGAAGCAATTTGCTTCGTGCCTTGTCAAGCGGTCACTTTAATTATGCACTAGTCGAGCAAATAAATCTACTAAATATCAAACACAAAGATGGTGAGTCGTTGGCACACACACATTAAAGACAGATGTTGGTGGTGCGTGCCATATTATTGTAGTTGATCTCTAACCAAAAAGCAGGATGACTAAAAAAACACAGACAATAAATAAAAATAATTTAATAATCTATACCAACACATACACCATTGAACTTAAGGTCATGACACAGTAGACCGGCACAGCAACTGCACAGCTGCAGCACGGCGTTGCCTCGAATTTAGGCTACGGCTAGCCGCCAGCGCACTAACTACGCGTCATCCGCGAGTTGCAAGCTCGCAGACCGCGCGCCGGCCGCGAGGTGCAAGCTTGCTGTCACCTCGGAAACAATTGTTATATGGCATTTGTGATTGAACTCGCCAACGTGGTCAGTCAGATTACACTAGCGGGTGCGGGGGCGGGCGCGGGCGCTCGGGTCTTGGCGTCTGTGTGTTCACAGTAGTGCCGAACGAGCTATCGTACGCACTACACGCGCAGTCACCTAACAGACGCTATATCACTGTGAACGATACCGGCGGACTATTAGAAACACCCGCGCCACCGCCCCCGCGCCCGTCTCATGCAGGCGCGCGACTCGCGGGCGCACTGTGAATGCAACTGGCGTCTACATTCATTTGATTTACACGCGCTTGCGCTAGCACCCGCGCCCGCCTCCTCTCTGAAATACGGCAAGCACTTGCATTCGCTGGCGACTCGGAGTCGGCGCGCCGTAAGCGCGCTGTCCGCACGCTTGCAGCGCGCTTTCTGCGAGTCGAGTTCTATGGTAGCGGCAAGCGCGCTAACTGCCGCCGTTGGCTTTTTCATATTGACATTATGAAATATATTATACGACACACGATTTAATGCTCTAATTTGAATGACAAGTTAATTGCTGGGTTGGAGCGGTGCCGTTGCGGTGCCGGTACCTTTAGTTAATCCCGAAGCGCAATCGTCAGCCATGAAGGCGGAGTACGGCACCAAGACAGGTCGTGGTCATGTCGTAGTCGTGGCCACACTTCCTTTAGACCCTGATGTTGGCAGCACTGATGCTACTCTTGTATAGCAACACGTTCGATCCAACGTTAATACACACAATAATAATGGCACTAAGTAATTCATAATTGATTGCTGCAGTCGCTGGTTTAATGTTAAATGAATTAATGTTGGAAGTGCATCAACTTAATGTATGTTTAATTATGTAATTAAATATTTAATAACTGGTTCTTATGTAAAAACCAGTGGTTAACCGAGACCTCATTTGCACGGAAAGTTGATAACTATCATTTGTTTTCTTGATTTGATGTGATTGGTGTGATTTGTTTTTTGTGAGTAATTTTGTAGTTGAGTACAACTTAAACGCAATGCAGCGAATCAGAACCAGAATTTTTATTTGTCAAACATAGGTGATACTATTAAAGTAAAGTACTCTTATTAATGAATAACTTTTGTTCTACAACTTTTCCCAAAAGTCAATAGTTTAATGCTGGGGCTACATTAGCGGGCTACGGCAAATATTCGTGTTAACGCGATGAGTGTGGCCGGGTAGATCGTTGCAACGCGTAGTATTCGGGCGAAGACGATGTGCTATCGGGGCACTGTCGGTAAACTGGCGCACATCAAAGGGATTTGTCGCGACAATATTCGCTTGGGTGGCTACACCTACGTCTCTTTTTCATATTATTTTGTAATTGTAGGTATAGGTTTTCACGTAAACATAAATAAAATAGAGACGTGATGCCTGACAAATTCTATGACTGATACTCGTACAATTGTAATAAATAATAATTTACCGACATATAATGCAACGCCACTACTTCCTCCATTTTGAATTACTACGTCTCGGCCGCACAACAGAGTACAACGCAATCCGGCACGATGAATCTTCGCCCGCCTAATGTAGACAAGAACATCGCGTTTGGCGCATCGCGTATGTACGGGCGTACTCGATGTTTTAGCGCGCCAACGCGACACGAATCTTTGCCCGCTAATGTAGCCCCAGCATAAGAGAAATAGCTGTTCAAAGATTTCATAAAATATACGCAAAAATTATATTTTAGATCATATTTGGGGTCACAGTTTAGAAACTCAATTTTCTGGATTCGTGACTAAAGCAGAGATGAAGAATTTTTGGAAATAAAAATTAAAATCATTTTGGACTAAAACAGTCATCATCATCAGTGATACTTTAGATAGCCCGCGGATTAGTACCCCCTTTCCGACTAACCTTTTATTGTGTCAATTAATCTAGGATAAGGCAAGTTTTTTTTTTATCAGAGTACTCCTCTTTGCCTAACAGAACCATTTCAGCCAAGAGCTTGAAGCTAATCAGGAAAAAAATGGTGAATCAGAAAAAATACACAGGGATTACAAAATAACATTTACTTAATAATCAATACCAACACATATTCCATTGAATCTAACGAATCCAACAGGACACTCCGAGCCGACGAGAATGGAATCCTGACTGAGGGGTAGTGACGTAGTTGTCGACACATTTCCTTCAAATAGTTTTGTGCCTGATTTCATTGGCAACACCGATGGTACGCGTCGGTGGCAACATGTTTGATTAAACACCAGAATACACAGTAATAATGTCACTAAATAAGTCATATTGACTCTTTATTTTGCTGGTTAAATACGAAATAATTTTAATTGTTGTTATTTTAATTCTTGAATTTTTTTACCAACAAGCAATTTAAAGTTGGATTTTTGAACGCTAAAAGTCTGTTCACCAATGTATTATTTTATCACACGCGTTTGACAATCCTAAAAATGTCTTTACAATAGGGACTTGTTAATGTAACTGTCGGAAGTATAACAACATTTTATTAATGTTTGTTTAATTGTAACATTAATAAATTATTAATAACTAGTTCCACTTAATTGGCAGACAAACCTCATCATTTGTTTCGGAACTTGCTAACGAAACTGTTTTGTGATGCAAAATGTACAGTTTTCAATGAATGAAATGAATAATCAGAAGGTTGCATGTTCAGATCACGTCGGGGTCACCAATGTGGAGGAACCAGGTGTGGTGTTCCTCCAACCAAAGAGAGGATCCTCCAACCAGGCGGAGTCTTGTGCCTGGTGGGCTACTGTCCAACAGTTGATGTTGGGAGGTTGTATATATTTACTATCTGCGTGTTAAATCTTGATATCGCGATGTAGGCTTGAATAGTTCGCATGTGGCGTGATAGATGCCACCAGAGCATCATAAGTTAGTCATCATTGTGGTCGTACTCATTACAGCAGGCCCAAACATATAAGGGAACAAGGCGACGGCATAAGTGGTTAATCGGACTGCACTAGCGGGTGCGGGGGCGGACGCGGGCGCTTGGGTCTTGGCGTCTGCGTGTTCACAGTAGTGCCGAACAAGCTATCGTACGACGCTTCGGCAGGTCAGAATGGTTTAGAACCACACGCGCAGTCACCTACCAGACGCTACATCACTGTGAACGATACGGGCGGACTGAGCCATTAAAAACACCGGCGCCACCCGCGCCCGCGCGGGGTGACATAGGGTAGCCTTTTCTCAAAAAAAACTATTAAGTACCTACATCAATTCAACGCATTTTATTTTGTCGTATATTACCTATTCGCCTACATTTTCATTTGTTAAAACTTGCCAATTTCTTAGACGAAAAAAGGGCAGGATCTCAGAATGGCCTCCAAAATGGCCGTTACGAGATAAAACGGATGCAAATTTAGAATAATGACGGGGAATTTGGCCAAGTCAATTTCCTTGAACCTTGATGCGGCGGGCCACGAAACACGAGATCTTAAAAGTATTTTCTTGAATCTCATTTATTTCGAAAATTGCTGTTTTTTATTACGGTAAGGCTGAAGCCAGACGAACGTAATTTACGCCGCGTAAACTGAGTCGCTCAATTTCAATTACGTTCGGTTTCATACAATATCACGATTCGTGCCACACGATGACGCAAAATGAGTCTATTAAATCTTTCAAAAAAATTACGTTGACTCATTTTATTATATTGTGCCGGACGTAAAGAATGGCACTACCCTATCTCTTCCCATGGGTGTCGTAAAAGGCGACTAAGGGATTCTCTAGAGGATGGGCAGCAGCGTTCTCTGAGTACTTTAACAATGATACTGCGATCGCCAACCCGCCTGCCAAGCGTGGCGATTATGGCAAACCCTTCCCAACATGGCTTGAGGGCGGCCTATAGCTATGTCTACACCAGTGCACTTTCATGTTCATCTTGCGTCTTCGTCTGAGGCATCCGTGAAGCGCCATAGCGCATGCCTTAATACTAGTTCGACAAAAGCGCATGCCCCTACTAGCGCGCGCTAATCCGTCTATTGTATGTCGACTGACGACTGACCGACGCGCACCGGTGTAGACGATAAACTGCATGCATCTTAGGGCAATCAATATTGCATGCGCTTGACGCAAGAGGAATTGAAAGTTGAAAGCGCAAGATGAACATGAAAGCGCACTGGTGTAGACATATCATTAGTCCAGCATAGTGATGTAACTTCACAATGTTAAAAAACACATGAAAAAAAAAATACTTACCCAGTTTTTTTTCTAAATTTGGTTTTTTTTTTCAGAAAAAAAATACATACTTAGGAAATTAAATGTTTTATTGATGTGTTTTCTAATTTCTTACATTTTACTAAAATTACAAATCGAATTAAGTTTCAATGAATCAATTAAACAAAAATGTAGTCTTCCTCTGTGTCAATATCAGTATCACTTTCAGTATCAGTGCCACCTACACTAGTCTTGTTCCCCGTGCGCAATTCGAATGTTGCCAATACATATATTCATGTAAACTTGGTACTATTCCACCAAAAAGGTATTGTAGGTTGATAAATAAATAAAAAACGAATATGAACTATTAAGTATTAATCTTTTACGGAAACTGCCTTATCAATATTGAATTCTGTATTCTTGAAAAAAAAACATGCTCCAGAAAAAAAACGTGTCTTTTTAAGTTTTTTTTTCACGGTAGAAAAAAACAGTTTTTTTGCAACACTAGTCCAGCAGTGGACGATTTCGTCTTTCGGCTGAACGATGAAGTACTTGTATTTTATCTACTTAAACTAGATACCGAATAAACTAGACTTCTGCCCTCTGCGTCAGGTCAAGCTACCTGTCTGGGTGTACAGAGTTACAGACCTCTGACCTAGACATCGAATTAAATTAACCTCAGATGACTTTGCAGTTGATATTATTAGTCACCGCGACTTTATTGAGTTTATTCATAATTGAATTCAGAATGATTGATTAAAATTATATTTATCTACACTCATGTCGTAAAGTTCCAATTATGAACTCAAAAATAGTACCATAATGAACATGCTTTATTCACGTGCTTCTCCAATAAATTTATAAAGTTTTATTTTAGAAAAAAAAATCATAACACAGTAATGCTTTAAAATAACGTTTTTTTCTAATAAAGTAAGTAGATTTCGGCCGGACCAAGGAGTTTTCAATTCACTTTTTTTGCGGCGCGCAATTCACCATTTTTTTATGACTGTCCATACTTCTCAATTAAAATATTATTTTGATTTGTGTGGAAGTGGAAAGTTATAAAAAAATACGCGAATTTCGAAAAGTTGTAGAACAAAAGTTGTTCAATTTCCGATACCGAGTAACCCCATAAAATTCTTAGAGTTGATTTTTTAACACCTTGTCTAACAAAAATAACAGAGGTCAGGGAGTGCATTGAAAGGGTCTAATCGCGTGACGATACTTAAATACGTCCGGTCAACCGTAAAGGCATTCAGCCCCGCTACTTACCTTGCTGACTACCTTATCTTTTCAGTACGGCATATGGTATCCTCGTATAGCCCGTACCGATAGATACGAGAGAAGAAGGAAAATAATCTTTTTTCTCCGGTTATTATCCCCGCTGGTTTCGTGGACCCACCCTAAGCGTTGAATCCCATCAAACACTTCCCTTTAATCTGGATCTCGGGTCTCGGGGTGCGATACAATCAAACGACTTGCTCCCTACTTAGTACAGCTACTATTTATACAGATTTTATGTAATTAATGTTTGTAAATCTACTCGTTTTACTGTATGTGTGATAATGGTGTCATTCTGCTGTGCAAAAACTAAACCTAATTTGATTTATGTGGTAGATAAATACTGTACCTATCAGGCACATATCTACATGACACATATATAGTGGTACTACGCGAGTACTCTGCTTTAAAGGCGTGATGTATGTTTTAAAATTAAGACAGGTAATTTAAACTCGAATTTTTTTGTTCTAGGTAATGGCTATATCGAGGGTACCGAGCTGGACGGTTTCCTCAAGGAATTCGTCTCCAGCGCCAACTTCACCGATATAAGTCCTGATGTAAGTACCTTAGCTTTTAGTCTACCAGCGGATTTGATTTCTTTTACCATTCTTTGCAAGGATGTTTTGGAATTAGGTTTACTACCTACAGTGACGGATACACGTATATGGCCAGTGTGGTCACGACCATAACCTTTTCGGAAGTCGTAGCGTTGATCGATGATCGAACGGTTTTGTGAGCTTTACGAAAGGTCTTTAAAAAAACCGTTTATTCCCTTATAGGACATTTATTAAATTAACAAAACACAAGCTTGGTTTCCTACTGATCTCGAAACACGGGCGACTCGCGGTATAGAAATAGAAGATGGAATTGAGTGAAATGGCGGACAGAATTAACTGTACCGGCGGAAAGATGGAAGTATAATAAAACTCCCAAGCACGCTGCTTGATTCCTTTATTTACTTCAGGGCCTGTCTACATCTCCACGTCACGACGTCATCAACGTGGAACGGTGCGGTAACGCGGCACGGTGCGTTGACATAACGTGCAAATTTACGTTACCGTACACTTTCCGCCTCTAGCCGCAAGCGCACACGTAAATGCGATCTGCCCGCGCTCTCCATGCCCGCGAGTTAGTCGCCATCTATGTACTCCGATGCTTTAAAACCATACCTTACTGTTTCTCTTATAAAAATTCAGGATCTACATGGTCAACGATAAATCTAACAAGGATCTTGACGTGCATTTTTACGATACGGTAACGTAAATTTGCACGTTACGTCAACGCATCGTGCCACGTCACCGCACCGTTCCACGTTGACGACGTCGTGACGTGTAGATGTGGACGGGCCGTCACCTTTACAGACTTATCTTATCTTAATTGTATTATAATTATACGTCTTAACATCCAACCGCTAACTACTACTGCTCCAACTAAACTGCGTGATTAGGATGGGTATAACACTGATATGACGTATCCCCACTCTTTTCAATCGTGACTTACTTCACGGCAGTGCCAGTGTTGCCAGTAAAATAAAGATAACATTTACTTATATTATTTAAAATGATCAAAACCTAACAGAAGCTAACTAAACTACCCCGTGGCATGAAATAGTTTTATATTAAATAAAGATGCGGATGTCTGCAAATTCTACAAAAGGTAAGGTAAGGTATAACAGAACGATCGGGCAAATCCCTATTTCATCAAGTCCAAGTTTAGTTTTACAAAGTCAAATTACTTAATGAAGGAAGATTCTCTTAATAAAGCTCTGCGTAAAATTAAACGAACTCCATTAACGGACTGCAGCTTTACTTTTAATCTGTGCTTTAACTATCAAAAATAAATTAATTAAAAAATAAAGAGAAAGACGTGACCACTAGCTACGTTTGTCGCGTATGTTTAAAGATGGCTTCCCACGGTGCGTGATATTGCGCACTGGCTAGGGCTGTGCGTAAAATTACGCACCGTGGGAAGCTACCTTATGAGGGTGCGTGATTCGAAACTATTTTGCCATTCCAAAATACTAAGTGTACTAAGCGTAGGGTGAAATGCTTTCGTAGATAAATGAAAATTTTTATAAAAAAAAGTTAATTATTTTTCATTGATTTTACGTTCTATAAATGAAACCAAACCACTGGTTTCAAGGATAACGGTGTTTACCCTTACAGCCTGTCAGTGGCGAAGGCTCCATACAACTCGATTCCTATCGGCTTCCCTTTCGAAACGAGAGTTACTGGAATTCACGCATCAAACTTGAGCAAGGTAAGCATTTTTTGGTCCGGCTTCCCTTTTAAGAAAATTCACTCATCGCCACTGCAGCCTGTATAGGTTGATGAAACATCTTCTTAAAAACCCAAATCAGTTGACGATAGGGACGTGTGGCGCTAGTTCTTTTCTGCACATGTGGCTTCCCAAGAAATCAAAAGTTCTTACACGTAGGTTTATGTATGTATCTATATTATTTAAATACTTAATTGTTTTATTTACTTTATCAACATCCTCAGTTTGCATAATTTTATTATTGTAATTAATATTGTTTTTTTTTGTGTACAAGGTGTTAACAAATTCGTGTAATTCCTTAAAACAACATGATCTACTTCTGGTGTAGACACTTAGACAGGCCCCGCATGGGATTTAGCTTGATTAAAAATAAAAAAATAAAATTCTTTTTTTTTCATGCGGCTTTGTTACCGATCGTATCTAAGGGCTCTTTCAATTTAGACGTTTCGTGTCAGACCGCTGCCGCACGTTTACCGTGCCGCTGGTTATAACCCGCTGCCGGACCGCTGCAGTACGGTTGCAGTCCGACATGAAACGTCTAAATTGAAAGCGTATCTGACTGCCGTGCGTTTGTATGCTAGTGATATTTTAAATATCTTTGACAGCAGTTAACCATGGACTCTGACGAAGAAACATTACTGTTAGTGCTCTTGTTGAAAAACATCAAACAGAAACAAAAACGACGCCCCCGTAAAGGAGCATCGCCGATGTTTTCGTTAACATGTAATTTTGGTGATTTCCATAATCTTTACCCTAGGTTAAAACAAGATCCATGCAGTTGTTTTTAATTACCTAGGAATGCCTATAGAATGTTTCCTCGAATTACTTGAATTAGATAAAAGTAAAATTCAGCGGCAAAAAACTATTTTATTTCCGTGCGATTACTGTATTTGTCGCTTTTGAAGTTCCTTAAAGTAGGACGTATTTAAATTTCATTTATAAATTCTTCCACGTTTATAACATCCATTTTAAGCAAAAAATAAATGAAAATTCGATGAAATTAGCTCTCACGTCTATTCAACGTACTATTCAACAGCGAAAAGAACACGTGGAGTTTGCGATGTTGCCGTCCTGTTGTCGAGCGTTCGCGGTGCCGACGCCGCACTGTTGCCGTACCGCGCGCTTTGTATGAAAACAAGCGACCGTCCGTGCGCAATACGACAAACGCACCGCTTCGGCACCGCAGCGGTCCGACACGAAACGTCTAAATTGAAAGAGCCCTAAACCACGTATTAAGGATTCAGTAAAAAAATAAGATTTTAATTTTTGTGAACATTTCGATGCCACGCACGTTTCTTTTTCAATTCGCTGGACAATAGTAAGGCGCCCCATACACCTACAATAATATTGCACAATATTTTTATTGTGCAATAATATTGAATACCCCCTTTGATTCCAAACGTTCAATAAATTCACTCAATAAAATTGACAAACCTGTCTGATCAATATTTTCGTGCGAGCAACATGTCTGACGACGAAGTTTTGGTGGCAGCCGTGCTAGTGATTTCGTTGAATAAAAAAAAAATAAGAAAACGTATATGGGTTAAAGAATGGTTGAAAAGAGATCTTTCACAGTATTCTTGCTCGCCATTTTACTCAATTTTACAACACGACCATACACACTAACACCGTGACTGACCGATCGCGACCGCTCCAAACACTGGAATGAAAAATATTGTGCAATATTAAGCCTAAACAGTGCAAGAAAAAATATTGCACAGTAAAATTTAAGGTTGCTCAAACTTTTGTTCAATCACTGCGCAATGTTTCAATACTATCCCTACACGTTGAATAATATATTATTATGCAATCAGATATATTGTGCAATATTATTGCAGGTATATGGGGTGCCTAACGGACTACTTATTGATGGGTTTGTGAAATCGCCCCTAAGGCCCCTCACCCAAGGCGTCTTTTTGTAGCGATGCTGTCGCGCGTTTTGTAAACGTGCTTCTGCATCGCTACTATCGCGCGTTAGTCGCGTTTGCAACGTGCGATTGTATCGATGCAAACGCGCGACCGTTTCTGACGGCATAGGGGGAACGAAGGGTGGAGAAGAGCGTTTGCATCGCGACTGAAGCGCGACAGCATCGCGATAGTAGCGATACAGAATCTGGGCGAAGGTACACAGCCAGCGACAGCATCGCGGCTGTATCAATACACATGCACGACAGCATCGCTACAAAAAGTCGCCATGAGCGAGGCCTCTAAATCATACATTTGTAAAATAAGAATGTGACAGGCAAAACGGAACGAACCAAATTGAATCTTTTTGACAGCATAACCTCATAACTAAGAATATATAACATTACCAAAACCGGTGTCGCAGCATTCTGATTCACTGATCACGACCTCACCAATACCATACGAATTTATCTAAAACTTTTTTTTCTATTTATAGGCTTAAGGCCTCTTATTCACACGTGTTTTTTCGCCGTAAAAACCTACGGTTAATTAACCGTGTATAGGCACGGTCATCAGTGTTGTATGGACTACTATAGAAGTTTGTTGCCGGACACGGCGGCCCAACGGCACGCCTGCGTCCCTGCATGCACCGTGGCTACTCCTCTTTTGCGTAAAAATGAATAACAATAATAAAATTACGCAAATTGAGCATAATAAAAAAGTATATAAAACAATTCTGTATGAATTGAGATCAAATTATAAGTATCTAAATAATATAGATACATGCATAAACCTACACATAAGAACTTTTGGTTTCCAGGGAAGCCGCATGTGCAGAAAAGGTCACGTCCCTATCGTCAACATAGTCGTTTATCTTATAGTCATTTTCAATATGAATCGATTTAACATAAGATTTAAATTTACCATCGGTGAGATCTGTGATTGTTTTGGATACCTTGTTATAAAATCGAACATAATTAGGAATGACTTATTAGTTTTGGATAATCTAAATTTTTGACTAACAAATTGTGGTTCGTCGGCGATTTAGCAACTTTGTTAGTACAATTTGCGGAATATTCCGATCTGTCCCCCTGATCTGTCCCTTTCGGGGCGCCAATCAGGAATTAAAAAATCGATCTGTTCCCCTGTCACCAAGACAAACGGACAGATCAAACGAATTACTTCTGGTCTGTACCCTGCTGTTCTTTAGGGGGACAAATAGAAGTAAAAAGTTTCGATCTGACGAAGGGACAGATCAGGGGGACAGATCGGAATAATCCCAATTGGCCTCCAATGTATCGTAACAGGCGGCGAATAAATCTATTGAAATAAATGCTGTTCATTGGTGTGCGCATCACTTGAGAAGGGCTGGACCAATATGGCTAATATTTTTCTTAATTATGTTCGTAATAGTCCGAGTTAGGTTTTTAAGGAAAGAAACATTGGAAAGGTTGCTAGGAAAATTGGCAAATTAGAGAAAAACTAAGAGTGCTGTTTTATATGGAATTGTTGTATGAACTAACAACAGAATCACAATTAAACTGAAAATAAACAATTGAAGATCGCAGACGGACAGACTTTTGGGATTTTAAAACTACATCGATAAAAAAAGGGGCTTAAAGAAGGTTTATAATTTCACGCAAGCGAAGCTGCGGGAAAAAGCTAAGTAAGTAGTAGTAGGAAATAAATTTAAAAATACTAAAATCTGCTGTTGAATATACTATGCGACGGGAGTGCAGTATAAATACTTCTTATTCTAAGATAAATACTAACGTTGGCAGAAGAAATTCACAAAGATCTTAATCATAATAAAACACGCTTGACCTTTCAAAAAGTTTATTTCTGTTCCCCTTGGCAAACGTTACCAATTCGTGTTTGACCGGCTGGACATGCATCCCCTGACAAGGCCGCCCCAGGATTCACTCCTTCCACATCTTTATCATCGGTAGGAACAATCACTTTGTCTGCCGGAAACCTGGCTTGAATATCATATCCTTCCTCTTCATCACTTTCCGCAATGTCATTTTTTGTTTCTGTGTCATTTCCTTTCACTGGACGTTTCGATACGGCATCTTCAATGTCATTTTCGTCAACACTGTCAACGTATTCACAAACCCAATCTTCAAAACTTGGATAAACAAAGTTTGACGTTGGCGTCCAACTTGGATAAACGAAATTTGAAGTTGTCGTCACTATTTTTAGAGAAACGAATAAAACACACAACAAACACAGCTTCATGACTGTTTGAACTGAGGATGTATCCGCGAATGTTTCAAATAACATGAAACAGGTCTATTATTACTCTATTTGATATTTAAAATATGTTAATGGAATCTTAAAGTGGTATTTGAAACAATACCTACACAACATGTCACCCATACAGGATGTAAACGAATTTGAGTAATATCTACAATTTTTATCTTTCTTGTAAAATCCTCATGGATGCCCTTCGCCCGGGAAAATGAAGGGATATGCCGGACTCTTACCGGTTAAAAACCCACGGTGTTCCTTCTCCTGACCCTTGCCCGGAATCGCGAGATTCACAGCTGCATGCACCGCGACCCCGGCAGACCTCGGTCCGCCAACCCCCGGCAGACCTCTTCTTCTGTGGGGCCTTGCCCCACGTCCTCCTGAGAGGCGCGCATGGAACACAGCGCACCGCCTTCTCGGGCCTATTACTGGTCGGGCGACAAGTCCCCTAACCCGCCGCCCGCAGGCAATATCTACAAACTGCGTGATCTACTAGTGACACGGATTGACCCTGAAAAGGTTGTTTTCAGATAAAATAAATAAAAAGAACTTGGTGTCCTGTTTCTGAATCATTTTAGCGCCCCAAGTTAATTAACTGCAGGGCGTGATATGCTTTCATTCATTTATGTATGGAAACGAAATGTTTGAAAATGAAAAATTAGCATTTTTTTTTACTTTTTGTTTAGTTTATATATTACGACTTACCCCTACACAAACACAAAAAAAACCGGTCAAGTGCGAGTCGGACTCGCGCACAAAGGGTTCCGTACCATTATCTATAAAAACGGCAAAAAATCATGTCTGTTGTTCGGGAGCTCCCCTTAAATATTTATTTTATTTTGTGTTTGGTATTTTTTGTAGGCAACAGAAATACATCATCTGTGAAAATTTCAACTGTCTAACTATCACGGTTCATGAGATACAGCCTGGTGACTGACGGACAGACGGACGGACAGCGGAGTCTTAATAATAGGGTCTCATTTCCCCTTTGGGTACCTACGGAAAATCCTAAAAATAATATTTAAATTTTTAATCTAGTTATGTCGTTAATTCGTTTACATCATGTATATTCTCGCGTAGATAATAAACTTAGGGCGTTTACAGACGGACCGCTCGTGTTAGTCGGTTTATTTAGAGATGTGCTCATGATACGCGGCTGAGTGACGCTCGCTCCTTTTTTACCGCTTAGCTGTCTTATTAAAGGTGCTATTCCGACAGCGACTGCAAAACTGCAACCGCAGACCGCAGCCGCAGATCGCACCGCAAGCGATACTACTTTTGAGTTTGCGGTCTGTAGCTCGTCTCGGACTTGTACCTTAAGGGTTATCTCATTCTTGCCTGGTTTTTATGGCCAAAAATGAATAGCCTGGATTTGTGCCCGGTTGCTGTTTTGCAGTCGCTGTTGGAATAGCACCTTTAAAGTGCATACCTTAAAGGCACTATTCCGATGGCGACTTGCGGTCTGCGGTTGCAGTCTGCAGTTTGCAGCCCGTCTCGGACTTGTACCTTTAATGGTTGCAAGCGCGACTGCTGAGCGTGAGGTTTTGGGTTCGATCCCCAGGTCGGACAAAGTGTTAATGGATTTTTCAGTGTTGAATTTCTCAATAACAGCCCGGAGTCTGGATTTGTGGTTGATGGCGATAAGCTCGACCCCTATTACATGGGACTTAAATATGACGGCGAAATGCGTGTGTAATTACAACTCAGACCAACACTTCGAGGAATCCTGGCGAGATGTAATGTTTTCTTAAATCATAGGAATCGGTCATCTTTCAAGTGAACAAATCGTTGTTGAGTACCTACTGAGATGACCAAGTGGTGTTAATTTCAATTGAAGAAGACCCCTGCATGCAGCATTTCGTAAAGATAAGATAAGATAAATTTATTTTGTAAAACATGAGTGTGATATAAAGGTCTTATAATTAAATGAGGTATCTACACGTTTTGCCATATAAGGCGTACAAAATTTGTCGCACTAGGCAAACAAAGCAAAAAATAAGAAAAAAATGTAAAAAATAATCATCATGTCAAAATTAAAATTACAGTATCAGGGGCCTAATTCTCCTAAAATAAATCTTGATAAATTACAACCGAACCAAGGCCGAACCGTTCATTCAGACAGTTCTCAATTTCAAAAGCTATCAAATTGTTTGACACAAAAAACAAAATCAATCAGTTTGAAAGTTTTCGAAAACAAAAACTGACTGACGGTTGTGGTTCGATTGTGTTTGGCAACAATTTATTTTACGAGAATTAGGCCCCTGAATTTAAATTCTATTCAAAACTGAAACGTTTACGTGCAGATCGTCTGTAAAGTCCATAACCTGGTTTATTTTATTTTCTATTTTTAAACACATATAGGTAGTTATTATGTATTTATTCTCTTGACCTCTAAATCTAACCTCGTTTATATTCTTGGAAAAAAAATGAAATCCCTGTGTGTGCGAGTTGGAACTAGCTGAAAGGTATGGTTCCGCAGCCATTGACCATTAGGTATTTAAATATAATATCTTCATCACGCTTGTGTTCCTCGAAGGGTGACGCAGAAGTGTAGTACACCCACATTTCGCCGTTGTGTTTTACGTCCAATGTAATAAAGGGCGACCCTATTGCCATCAACCGGGCACAAATCCAGGCTGTTATTGAGAAATACAACACGGAAAAACCCAATAACACTTTGTCCGACCTGGGGCCCAATTCTCCTAAAATAAATAGTTGCCAAACGCAATCGAACCACAACCGTCAGTCAGTTTTTATTTTCGAAAACTTTCAAAATGATTGATTTTGTTTTTTGTGTCAAACAATTTGATAGCTTTTGAAATTGAGAACTGTCTGAATGAACGGTTCAGCCTTGGTTCGGTTGTGATTTATCAAGATTTATTTTAGGAGAATTAGGCCCCTGGGGATCGAACCCAAGACCTCACTCTCAGCAGTCGCGCTTGCAACCACTAAGGCAGTCAATTCCGTTAATAGATATCTTAATTTGTTTTTAAATTGAATAATATTTAAGTCCTTAATTCCATTCGGTAATTTATTGAATATTTTTGGGGCCATGCAAAGTATGCTATTGTGCATCAAGGCTGTCTTTGATGGTCGAACGCATAATTTATGTCTATATTCTTGTCTAATCATTTAATAGCGATGTTTATTATTTATTTATTTATACTTCTATGCACTATGGTGGTAGGTACATAAGGCGGACTTAATGCCATAAGGCATTCTCTACCAGTCAACCTTTGGGTTAAAAAGAAAAGCATCGAAATAGGTACAGCAAAAAAATAAATAAAAATGATTTGACAATGTTGAACAGAATGTAAAACGATGCGAACGATGTTCAGTCGCTTTTCTGAATAGATGCATGTTCTTTTTAACAAATAAAGCAGTCTCAAATTTGTACAGCAAGGTGAAATAATTATTTTTAATAATACAAAATAAGGTTTGCAGCTATCATTAAATCATAATTTTTGAAATTTTCTTTTGCCAAGCGAAAAAGGCGAAATTTATTTTATGACAACGGAACCCTAAAATAAAAATCCTTTTAAGAACACTTTAAAAAATTAACATAACCGGTGTTGCAACATTCTGATTCATATGATTTCATAGATCACGACATAAGAAAATATACAAGGTTAGTTTTAGTATATACTAAACCTGAAACTAGTTTGTTCAGAATCACTAGGAGAATCGATTGAAATATTTTTGCAGCACATTTTTTTTTGTTTTTTTTTTTCATAGATTTCATTTTTGTTTCAGTAGGTTTCTACCCATAACAGTTGACGGGAATAGACACCTTGAGGCTTGAAATGGTCCGCTCGGTCAGTTTCCGTGTATTAGACAACCCCTGCATAGCACATCTCAGGCATTTCACACTTTTTTAGCGAACTTAACGCAACATAAACTAAGGTGTAACTTGGAGATTTACTAAAAAAAAACACATATTCAGGCAGTTCTGATGAAAATCTTGTTGGGGTGTCTCGGTTTTCGCATAAAGTAAAAATAACGTTGTATAAGATCCATCTATTCATACACAAAATACTTTAAGGAATACATCTATAGGTGGTAAAGTAGCGAAAGAAATGCGAAAAAAAATTTTTTTTGGGTATTTCTTATTTTACTTCATTATTAAAATTGTAATAATGCTTGAGACATTTTGCATAAATTTGAAAAAATAGCCCGCTTCAATGACAATAAATACTACGTAGAAACTAGCGTAATGGATGTTGAAAATAGTACATAATGAGCCAGTATTTGTTATGTGTATCAAGTAAATTTAAATTATTTAATAAAAAAAAACTTAGTTTTTGTTTTTTTTAATTTATATGTTTTCTTTACCACCTATAGATGTATCCCTTAAAATATTTCGTTTATGAATAGATGGACCATAAATTACCTAAATTATCACACAAACATCTTTAAAAGTAAGTTGTTTGAACTTATATCGGTCATTTGCAAAATATTTCCCGATTCCGAAACATTCGACAGACCCGTTTCAATTTTAAACCCCTACTAATATTATAAATGCGAAAGTAACTCTGTCTGTCTGTTTACGCTTTCACGTGTAAACCGCTGAACCGATTTTGATGAAACTTGGTACAGAGCCATTACAATCTATAATAAACTGCCAAATGAAATTAGAGAAATAAGCAAAACACACATATTTATAAATAAATTGAAGCGATTTCTAGAATCCAAGACATATTACACAGTAAAGGAATATCTAGATGATAAAACGATTGCAAAATGAAATTACTTTACCAAAAACAAACTATTATAAAAATAATATAATATGGAACACAGTAATTCTTGTATAAATAAATAAATAAATAATGTATCTACATAATTAAAATAAATAAAAAATATATAATTTAAATACATAATTAATTTAATATAATAT
Organism: Amphipyra tragopoginis; assembly: GCA_905220435.1. NCBI lineage: Eukaryota > Metazoa > Arthropoda > Insecta > Lepidoptera > Noctuidae > Amphipyra > Amphipyra tragopoginis. The sequence continues at coordinate 14,831,383 of HG992011.1, forward strand.
ACTTACAAATTAATCTATTTAAATACATAATTTCATTAATACATACAATGACATACATATTATAACAAATACTTCTAAAAATACTTTTATTATGACATGATAATGACCTATCGTTATGCAATGGCAATACCTAAACAATAAAAATAAATATTAATTTATATACCTATAAAATTATATACCGAATGTAACACACCTAATAATTTATGATATTTATAATAATATTGATTTGATTAAATTGCTATGCAGCCCTCTTCCTCTCTCCTAAACTTTTGCGTGCCCGACAGGGTCCTTATTGTATCTTTAATTTGTTTATTACCATCTCTGTAACATATGGAATGCAATAAAAAATTGAGTATTGAGTATTTTTTTTAATTATTTTCAGGAGAAGGTTCTTATGAAAGAATATTTTGAAATTAAAAAAAATAGGTAACTAAATTATCTCAGTATGTCCATATTCTTCATTTGTTTACCGCATGCATGAAAATGGTTTTAACTTTTTGTTACTATTTTGATTTTGTTTCTGAAGGTAGGTAGTAAGTGGGTAAAAAGTGCATTGCAACGCATGCCGGGTACAGCTAGTCAATCATAAAAACAAGAAAACATGTATAATGTAGCTATTTTACGGATTTTGATGATGACGTTTACGTTTTTTCGATAGCAATCTCATTACGGCTACAATTTACGAAATGACCGCTATGTTAGGATCTTTCGTTGAACAGAGTTCATGTGATTCTATAGTAGGATATTTAATTCGCTGGAATAAAGTAACAGGTACTATCATTGTTGTTTGACAGTAGTGCATTGTTTTTTGACATTAGCACTTGTCAGTTTAGTCTAGGCCAGGGGTCGGCGACCTGCGGCTCGCGAGCCACATGCGGCTCTTTGGATGTGAAGCTACGGCTCTTTACTTCCATACGCAAATATTATAATATATTAATTAATTTTAATTGGATCTGAAATCGCCAACCCGCAATGAGCAAGCGTGGCCATCAATGCTCGTTCCTTCTCTGTACGAGAAGAGGGCTTTGCCCAGCAGTGGGACAGTTACAGGCTAGTATTTATTTATTATTATTTTTTATATTAATATATAATATTTGCGTAATAATATAATATATTATCTAATTTGTTGTGAAAAAACTCTACTTTTAAGTTTATGAATAAATAGATAATTTTCTTATGAGTAAATAGATTAGTTTTTTTATCAAAAAACTTTATTTACGCAAGTACTATTTATTTTTGGCAAGAAATAAATTTGTGGCTCTTTGAAACTTTGAAATTTTGTAAATTGTAATTTTTGACTCTTCCGACTCAAAAGGATGCTGATCCCTGGTCTAGGCAATTAATAAACCTACTATAGTTTATTTTGATTAAATGAGTTTTGAAGTTTGAAAGTGGCAGGAATCGTAAATCATAATAAAACAAGTATTACCTTTTTAACACTTTATTGTTCTTTTTCACATACATCACCAATTCTTACTAAACCTTTTGCACAATTTGGCAGATGAATTGCTTGTCCAGGTCCTTTATTATTATATAGATAATCTTCTTCTATTTCATTGCCTTTCGCGTGTCCCGACAATACAGCTAAAATATAAGTTCCTTCTTCTGTGACATTTTTTTCGAGCGTGTTCCGTTTATCTTCAAAACTGTAATCGTACTCACACACCCATTCTTCGTAACTTGGATAGGCAAACTGTTTCGACGTCACTACTTTTAGATAAATAAATAAAACACACAATAAACACAGCTTCATGACTGTTTTAACTGAGGACGGAGCCACTAATGATTAGCAAAACATTTATAGAATAAGATTCACCATCTTTCGTAATTATTATCAATTATTCATCATTGCTGCTTGATATTTTAATTGGCCTCTGTTATGGATCTATTACTAACCTTGTTCAATTAAATTTTAGACAAACTATGTTTATTTTATCTTAAAAAATACATTTAGAATATTATTTTGCATAATTTGGTGTTAATGGCTTATCTCTGTGCTAAATTAAATAAATAAACGTGGGATTGATAAAAAACTACAATATTTTAAAACTTATTTACTTAAGGCGCTTCTCCCAACGAATGTGTCGCCACTTCAGAAAAAAAGCATTAAGTATTTCTGTCAACACACAACATATTGATATTTTGTACCTTGAAAAGGCTAAGCTCTAATATGGAAAATCTTTTAGAACAGAATATTAACATAACATAACTTCACGCCTTATTCCCCGAAGGGTTGGCAGAGGTGTATAGTACACCCACGTTTCGCCGTTATGTTTAAGTCCCATGTAATAGGGGGCGAGCCTATTGCCATCAACCGGACACAAATCCAGACTCCAAGCTGCTACTGAGAAATTCCAGACGGAAAAACACAATAACACTTTGCCCGACCTGGGGATCGAAACCCAGGACCTCACGCTCAGCAGTCGCGCTTGCGACCTCTAGACCAACGAGGCAGTCAACAGAATATTATGATTCATTAATTCAAAAACAAATCAGATTAATGTAGGTAAATTGATTTAATATGGATATTATATTATGGTGTTAGTTTTTTTATGCTGTGCCCTCGCGGTTCCGCTCACGTAATAAAAAAACTTCCTGTTTTTTTATCAAACTTCGCGCATTTAACAACAATAACGCATAGAAGACGTATAGACGAACATATGTACAAACATTAATTTTAATATAATACTAGATGTAACTTCGTGGCTCCGCCCGCGTACGAAGTTTTTTTTTAAATTGGAAATCTTCGCGCAAACGCCCACAACAAAGTTTCAACTCAATCGGTTGAACGATGCGCGAACGCATAGAAAAACAGACGTCAAACATTAATTTGTATGTAGATAATAGATTACAAATAAATTATCTTTTGCATTTTAAAATTACGCAATTGATACCATAATGTGCTAAGTGACGCCCGAGTGGTATATCAATAAAAATCATGTCCGTCTCAAGCAGGGCTAATGTGCACAGCACGATATCATTACAGTGTACCTACTTACTACATACAGTGGCGCCATACATTTAGACAGGTCCTATGAAATGTCAAAATGATGTAGGGGCGGAGGTTATGTCCCAAGTATGCAGTATGGCTACTCGGGATATAACCTCCGCTCCTTCACCCCGCAACCCTCCGCACGATTGCTCTGCGACAATGTTCTACGTTGACCGACTGTAAGGAGTAAGATATAGGTAGACTGTGATATCATTTTGTCGTCACATTATCTCGTGCCTAGACGATAATTATATAATATGGCTTATCTCGTCTTGGCACGAGACAAACAGACAGAATTATGTCGCGCTGCTCATGTTTGGGCATTTCTTTTATGGTGCGATCATCCTCATGGTTACCTTCCGACTTGTGAAGACGGTGGGTTATTAGGTCCGACTCTTACCAGGTAAAATCCCACGGAGTTCCTTCTCCTGACCTTTAGCCGGGGTCGCGGGATTCGCAGCTGCATGCACCGTGACTCTGGCAGGCCTGTCGTCCTCTGGCGGACCTCTCCTTCTGAAGAGCCTTTCCCCACGTCTTCTTGAGAGGGGCGCGCGGAACACGGCGCGCCGCCTTCTCGGGTCTGTTACTGGTTGGGCGAAGGATCGATGTTTAGGCCATCCCTCAGTAATTCAGTCGCGAAGAAATCACAAACAGACAGACAGACAAATTATTTTCGCATTTATAATATTAAACTATTACTAGACCAAAGAATAACAAAAATGCGTTGTGTATTCGCATGTGAATCATCACTCACTCAGCATAAGAATGTATGCTCCTTATTATAACATTCTAGAATGGACGAGGGCATGAGTTCGGGCCTGGGGGTCTACTCCCTAAGCACGAAGTCTTTGGTTTCGGCTTTAGTTACGAGCGTTTCCTACTCCCTATCACCTAAGGACATACGATTATTTCGGGGTCTGAACTAAGAATGAATGATAACTCGATTTGACAGTTGTCCCTACTCCCAATGTGGTTTTGCCCGTCCAAAAAGTTGAAGTTGACACTTGCTTTGTTCACTCCTACGTTTCGGGGTACTTTCGGATGGGCTTCGAACTTCGTTGACAGACTTAGGGAGTAGGCCCCCAAGCCCGATTCATGTGCGGATTATAATTTGATTATCACTTGTATTAACGGTGAAGGGCTCCAAAAAGTTCTCGATGGTGTGTGTACTCCGGTCACTCGCACCAGCAGTGTAGTTCTGTAAGAATCTCACCTCGATCGCGACTGTTAATTAGACACTTGTCTTGACACAGCGTGGATAACAAAACTACTCGTTATTGATTATACTGTCGATTATCTGTGTGTTATTTGCTTCTATTATCCATACTGTGACATTATGGATATCGAGCTAGCCGTCGATATTGAGGTGGGTTTCTTACAGAATGACACTACAGGCCAGCCTTTTGGACGGAGGTCTTACCCCTTCTCGTTTCGAGAAGAGGCCCGAGTCTAGCCGTAATTATGATTGTATGCATTATAAAATGTGTATACAGCATTCAACTCTGATCATGATTCTGTACAACTTTTACTATAGGACAAACTACGAATTCATGAAAAAAAATCAGCAACATTGATTATTTTGAATGGAACAACTGATTTTTTTTCACGAATTCTGATTATGTCCAATAAATTATAGTTCCTTTATCCATTTTTAAACATATTTTATTACATTTTTCAATATTCTAATAGAAACATTTAAAAATATAAAAAATAGTATCCCACCGGCATCGGAAACAAGGTCCAAGCTGCCGGCAGTCAGGGCTCCAGAGAAAGGAACCTCCTCACTATGCGTGCTGTATCTAGATACAGCACGCATAGTGAGGAGGTTAGGTACTCCTAGGAGTACTGCTTTTTGTATCAAGCCCTTGATCCAGCCATCCAACGAGAGCCTCTTAAGGTGTTGATCGAGGCTCTTGGCTATGAGGCCATTCGCCGTAACGACTATCGGAACAATGACTGCTGAGTCCACATCCCACATGCCGACAACCTCGTATGCTAGATCAAGATATTTTAATTGTTTATCTTTCTCAGCTTTCACGAGGTACTCGTCATGAGGGACCGTGATATCAACAATCATTGTGCGGCGCTCTGATCGATCTATTACCATTATATCAGGTTTCAATCAATCAATCAATTATTATTATTATTGGCCAATAAATCAATAAATTCGAATATATTCATCGACTTTTGCTGTTGACTGTACTAGTTTATTTTTTGTTAAACTCTAAATCTTGTTAGGTAGGCATATATTTAAACTGAATGATCATATGTTTGAGAACTCATCATTACGAAATCATTTCGCTGTGAAACAACACGGAAACAAGTCAATATGCCGTCTGTAGCAGTATTATTAGTTTGTGTTTTAATAATTAATATTGCGAGTACATATCCTATTGTTGAAGTGACGATAGAGAAAGTCGAAGTGTTTGAAGTGGATGGAGAAGCTTCTGAAGAACATTTTTATAAACCTGCTGCAATTTCTGTGAACCCCTGCCCTGGGGATAGTACAAGAGTAGGGGAATCGTGTGTTGATGAACAATAACATGTTTAAAACGTTGTTGTCGTTTTATTAAATGTTTCACTCAACCATGGTATGTATGTTTTTTCTTACGTGTTACTTTATCATGAAATGATTTTATTTTAATCAGTTCTCCATTATAAATACGCGTACTTCTAGAATATACAAGGCCAGAACGGATCCATATATGAATGAAACTGAATGCGTATACAGGGTGTAAACGAATTTGTGTAATTCCTTCAAACCGCGTATGGGTAGTTATTTTTTTCTAAATTAGATGAATAAAAAATCTAGTTTAAAAAATAAACACGCATTTATCTCTACTATTCATGACACTATGATCAAAAATGTCATTAAAGTCAGAGTTTTGATTAAAACATGAAAAGAAGTCATAACTCGAAAACTATAAAAAATCGCGGAACATGCATGGGATTATTCGGGTACCTGTAAGGGTGCTCTACCTGTGGACTTCTGCATGATACTATTTTTTGGGACAGCTTGTATAATTTAAGTATTTATTTTTCATATCCAAGCAATGAAAACATGTCTAATAATGTCTCATTTATTATTACACAATTTTATTAGACATTGCTTGTTTCCGCATCCGGCGCGGCGTGGCGAAGCAATTTTTAAGCGACTGCGATTGCAAAAACAGGTTTTCGTTTTTAATTGATGGTTCTACAGATGTATATTTTTTTTTCATCGCCAGCACATCTCAGGCATTTCACACTTTACTAGGGAACTTGACGCAACATAAACTAAGGTGTAAGTTGGAGATTTATAAAAAAAAACACATATTCAGGCAGTTCTGATGAAAATCTTGTTGCGTCTCGGTTTTTGTATAATTATACTAAAAATAATGTTGTATACTTTGCAATAAACATTTTTTATTTATTTATTTTAAGTATATTTATTTCAAAATATCAAAATAAATATTCATTGACTCTTGTTATTGACTGTACACTAGGAAAAGGCTGACTACATACTTGAACTATAATATTTTTTGCTTAACTCAATAACTTATTAGACTTATTACTGAAGATAAATGGACCAAATGTATTGGGTGTAAAAAATAATCAAAACAAAGCCGAGAGCTACGTATTCCTCCGATCATTAAGTTTTTTTTTTTGCATTGGTACTGATACCTTTATTTACCTTTACTTTACCTGGTAACCGACCGGTTATGGAAGATATTGAAGGTCAAAGTTACAGTTTATTAACGTTGTTTACGAAAACTTAGTTTAAATTTTAGTACTGAATTCGGTTGGAGTGTACATAACGGGGCACTGAGGAAAAAAGGCGAAATTTTTGGCAAAATTTTTTTTCTCTTATCATTGGTTTTGTGATTCTATCGTATATAACACCTAAAAATAAGGCGAAAAGCATCTTGGTGATTTTTGTCTCCGACCAATCGTTTGTCGTAAAAACGATGTCAAAGGCAAAGGGATCGGTACAAAATGCAATATTCCTGTACTAGGAGAATTTAAGATGCAAGAGCGAGAGAAGCGAGCTCGGGACTTGGGACACCCCGAGTAGGACAGGACAGTAAGGAGACCCCGCCATCCCCTTCGTGGTTATTTTTTTTTATCCACCCAGAAGTAGGATTCTCGCAAAGCGGGGCTCCGTCGACATGACCTCTTTTCTAATTCTTTTTTTCATAGTGTCCCGTTTCGTATCCACTGGCCCTGAATTCTTCTTAACAAACATTATCTAAATTAAATGTTTTGCAATGTAGGCACACAAAAAATATAGGTAAAAACAAGAATCGTCTTTGCCCAATGTAACTTAGTTTGATGTACAGACGCTATCACATAAAACTACTACATTTTTTTTTTTTTTTTTTTCTATTGGACTGCAGTAGGTCGTCCTAGGGGACGGTTTCTACGTAACCGGGCAGTTATTGGCGAGACCTGAAGGGTCTCCAGCCAATGGGGGGGAAGGAAAATACTTAACCTAAGCTAACTACTTGTACTACACTAACATCATGACTACCTGCAACAACAGCACTAAGGGCGACCCCTAGTGGGACTCGGACCTCGGCTTAGGGCGTTGCTGGCGTGGACATAGGGGGGGGGGGGGGGGGGGGAGACAGCTTGATGAGGGCTGAATTATCGGGGTGAAAAACTACTACAATCTGTCAAATTTCTTTAATAGATTTTCATCTTTATCGCAAAAGCATTAGGTTCAAGTGATTGGGATTTGACAGTTTCGGGTAGCTTGATGTGCTGGCGTCTGTACAGTGTGCGTAGACTTCGACTTCGTATACCTAATGGAGAACGCGTATTAGATCAAATCATTTCATGATGAACTAACACGTAACAAAACATACATACCATGGTTGAATTAAACAAATAAAACAACAACAACGTTTTAAACATTTTATTGTTCATCAACACACGATTCCCCTACTCTTGTACTATCCCCAGGGCAGGGGTCCACAGAAATTGCAGAATTAAAAGGACCAATTTCTTCTTCAGGAGCTTCTCCATCCACTTCATACACTTCGACTTTCTCTATCGTCACTTCAACACTAGGATATGTACTCGCAATATTAATTATTATAATACAAACTAATAATACTGCTACACACTTCATATTGACTTGTTTCCGTGTTAGTTCACAGGGAAGTGATTTCGTAATGATGAGCTCTCTAACATAATATTATGATCATTCAGTTTAAATATATACCTAACAACATTTAGAGTTTAGTAAAAAATAAAGTGCAGTCAACAGCAAAAGTCGATGAATATATTAGAATTTATATATTTGCCAACATGCACCTCAATAATTTAACACATTGTGATCATTCATATTGCAATGATTTATATGACATTGGATTGGAGTACATAAACCCTGCTAGGGCACTGCAAACATTGAATATAATAATGTTGAGTCACATTTTGCAAGAATGGTTAATTAAAAACATATAGTAGAATGAAAGATACGTAAATTGAATGATACAGTTGGGATTTCGTTATGAATAGATTTTTACTGATTAATTCATTAAAATACGTAAATAATGCTGCATCGTTGGTTTAGTGGTCGCAAGCAAATTTAATTATACATACGTTTCAAGAATTTATTTCTCTAAAAGAACTTTTATATGTTCACTTATAAAGAGAAACATACATTTAAACATTACAGTATAAAACAAACATAGGAAACAAGATCACTTAAGTATCATAGTTCTATATGTACCTATTCAAAGCAAAATTTTTAGGTTAGGTATTTTAGTTTCGAAAAAATCTTTACATTGTAAGAAATTTCTTTAGTCGCCTTTTAACATGTCTACTTATTGACTTAGAATTTTTTACATCATTTTTATGTTTTTTTTTCCCGTAATTTGTTCTAAGTTTTGGCAGTGCAAGTTTATTGTTGTTTCTTGTATTATATTTAGGCTAGTATTTAAACGATCGAATATCAATTCTAAGTAAGGGTGTCAAAAATACTGATTATGGCGTACTGAAATACTAAGTGGGCGAAAGACTGAGGGCGAACACAAATATTGAAAACAGCGACTTAAAATTACGAATTTGAGGTACGAGTTATTCAGAAACGATCAGTATAATAATTCTTAAGCGAACAAATTTCACTCACATTATTGTTGTATGTTTGTAAGGTTGTTTGGGTTTCCAAAGGAGCGTCGACAGAGCCCCGCTATGCGGGGCTCCTATTTCTGTCTGCAGGGTTTAAAGTAACCTAACACGAAGTGGATGACGGGGGCTTCGTTCGCTCGCTTCGCTCTCTCACTCTAGCCCCCGTCATCCCCTTCGAACCTAACCTATCCGTGTCGGGGTAAGGAAATGTATATTTTCGCCCACTCAGTATTTGTTTCGCCCAACTTAGTATTTAATTCGGACACTTGGAATTTTAGTTGCTAGCTTAGATTAACTGTTTCCCACTGCTAGTTCATTTTACGAATTTTAATCATTCATAATTATCGCCACTTAAGTTAATTTTTCGCAAATTTATTTTAATGCCGCTCGGTTTAGTATTAAAGTATCTCATTAACAGTCTTCCATAAATTATTTATTCGCCCGATTAATAAATCCCCTTATATTTACATACATATTATTAAATTCAGGGCTGTAATCCCCGAGGGGATAGGCAGAGGTGTTCTCCTATAACAAGGGTCTGTACACCCTGGTTTCGCCACACTTAGTCACAATCGGAAGAAGACTGGTCGACACTTCGCGTGACCAAAGCCAGACTTGCCCAAGAATTAACAATGCCATTCAACGCTGCCAGTCTTCTGGGCACGCTTCCAGTCGGTAGCAATGCGGAGGAATATTTTGATGCCCACTTTTAGCGTAATAGAAGTAGTAACTTATGATTTATATTGTACCAACCATCCATCGAACTAACCTTGTAGGCCTTAAAAGGCCATAATGACTATTTAAAATAAAAACTTTGAACTTTGAACTATACAACAAAACATTGAAGTTCTCTTTTTTGTTAGCTCGGAACAGTCTGTTATGTACGTAAAACTGATTAAAAAACCTGCTAACACACAATTGGTTGTACAAGTTTTTATCAAAACACGTTTTAAATTAGTACTAAGACCAATGACATTTTAGTAGACCCGTCATACACCAACATCATTGCACTACAAAATAGTGCAAATTTTAGGATACTAGATACCAGTATGTACTGTACATTGAATTATACAGTGCAAATTATACAGTTAAATTATACTGTATAATTCGTACACCGTCAGTAAACACAAGTCTGTCTGTGACCTAACTTCTATAACCGTCGCTCTATTGAAATACAAGTCAGTTAAAGTAGATAGTTAAACACTGTTTTAAGCTTTCACGGTTAGTCTCTAAATTTAAAATGTCACTTACGGGATATCTTCCGTGTGTGTTCCGACTCTTGTTGAGTCAACCCGCGATCATGGCGCTTGCAACAGCGTCGAAATATCGGGAACTCAAACCAATAAATAATCACGGAAGATATCCCGTAAGTGACATTTTAAATTTTAAGTAGATAGTTGTATGATTCAGAAGGGTCACTACGATCAGCTGTGTTTACCAATATCTCTTCATTCTATGAAGAAATTATGCAAGAATAAGAATAAAAAATTTAACACGAAGAATTTTTTTTTGTTAAAGTTATAAAATGTTAATAAATCTTGAGGGATATTTTATTGTATAGTATAATTAGCGATTACTTTGAATGTGTGTTTTGAAAACTATAATTCTTGTGTGTAACCCTTTGACCCCAGCACTCTACAGGGTGGTAATTTGAGATGGGGCATGAAGGGCAACTACCTTAACCATTGTAACTACAGGAAAACGTGCTTAGAAGACTACCCCTAACTTTTGGGATAATTACAATGGGCATTCACAGATTTTGACTTTGACTTGACTTTGACTTTGAAAAAAAAGTACAGTCAGCAAGAAAAAGGGCTGTTTTCACAAATCTTTTTTATGATGCCAATCGATCCCATTTCCCATAAGGATCAAAAGAGTCTTCCGGACCAACTGAGGTTGGAGTACTAGAAAAGTCAGAAATCGCAAAAAACTTATTTGAGATGGGGTAGTAATAAGGGCAGCTACCTTAATCGTTGTGGCTACAGGAAAATGTTCTTAAGAAACTGTCCATAAGTTTTGAAAATATTTCGAACTGCATTCACAGATTTTGAAAATAAAAAAATCTTTTTTTTCTGCGTGAACGTAACTTTTCACGAAATGTTGTTTTTCGTGATTTCTGATGTTTCTAGTACTCTAACCTCAGTAGGTCCGGAAGAGTATTTTGATCCTTATGGGAAACAGGATCGATTGGCATCATAAAAAAAGTTTTGTGAGAACCGACCATTTTGTTGCTGACTGTACCAATTTTTTTTTTCTCTTTTTTTGTGCATTTCGAAATAATTTCAAAAGTTATGGCCAGTCTCCTATCAACATTTTCTTGTAGCGACAACGATTAAGGTAGCTGCCCTTATAACTAACCCATCTCAAATAGTTTTTTGCGAATTCTGACTTTTCTAGTACTCCAACCTCAGTTGGTCCGGAAGACTCTTTTGATCCTTATGGGAAATGGGATCGATTGGCATCATAAAAAAGTTTTGTGAAAACAGCCCTTTTTCTTGCTGACTGTACTTTTTTTTCAAAATCTGTGAATGCCGATTGAAATTATCTCAAAAGTTAGGGGTAGTCTTCTAAGAACGTTTTCCTGTAGCTACAACGGTTAAGGTAGCTGCCCTTCATGCCCCATTTCAAATTACCACCCTGTATAAGACCCTATTGACTTGAACCCCAAAGACCCCCATTCTCAAAATCTTTATTCTTTGACCCCACATAATTAACTAGATAGTGGATCCTATGTTCCACGGCAGATGGAAGATATTTCACCACCTGTCAGGATGTACTGGGTACCTTGTATTGATTGGTGCCAGTTTGATTACAATGCTTAGGTTTTGAGCTAATGTCGATCAATCATTGTATGTTTTGTTCTGATCATCTCTTCATCTTCCCCATGGTCTACCAGGACAAGACCGAGACGTGCGCCACGTTAAGTGTTATGTTGTATTAGGTGTGATATTGGCTCAGCTAAAATGATATTATAACTGGTCTAGTTCTCGATCTCGATACAACAATTTTGACAGAAAAACGTTTAGCCTTTAGATTTTGGGGAAAAGTAAAAGAAACAAATTAATTGGTACGATTTATTATTAATAACTATTTCTATTTAGTATTTCGCACTTAATAAGGCACTAAGTAATATAAAAATTAAAAATAATTACAGGAGGGGTGTGTCACTAGTCTTAAACAAAAAATGACCCCCAGTCTCAAATAAAATTAATTCCTTGTTTAGGCATTCTATTTTCCATAGATATCGATCGCATAGTTGTAACCTTTGCCTTTTGCTGATGTTATCCTTATTTTGACAGAGTTTCTTCCAATTCCTCCTGAGATGACCTTCGGTGTTGCCTGCTGTGAAGCCCCGACCCTTCGCACCCGGATGGCGGATATCCGAGTGCCGACTTTAAAGCTATAACTTTTATCTTGTGTCTGTACTTGGTTCGAAATTGCTGATCTGAAGAAGTGATTACTGAAAAGATAAAGATAGATTAAAATGGTTATGGTTCTGTAAATGCTGACAAAGAATATGCTACGCTTTCTCCACCCGTGGGTGTCAGTACCGTGGGTGTCGTAAAACGTGGCTACGGATTACATCAACAGAATGGGCAGCAGTGTCCTCCTGTGTGGTAATAACAACAAAACCTGCTGATCTGTCTTCACAAAGGTGGTAATTATGGCAATTTCATGTTGGTTGGATGTTGAGACCTATATTCAGTAATGGACATTTACGGGATAATTTGGCTTGTATTCAGTTTAATGTTACCCACCTGGCCAGCGTTCTATCCGAAACGCTGATGGATCCAATGCTCAGGCTTTTTCGAGTGAAGTCGTCATCCTCATCAGCATCATTTAAATCCGCCTCATTCAGCAATGAGTCAGCGGCAAATAAGTCGTCGTCAAATAAGTCGGCGTCAAATGAGATGGCGTCAAATGACTCGCCGTCAAATGAGTCCGCATCAAATGCGTCCGGATCAAATGAGTCTACTGATTTTAAGGCACTTTGTACTGTAAATTGTACTGAAAATGCTGCTAACACCACGATGAGTACTAGGCTGTTCATCTGAAATAGGAAGAAGTTACCGCTTAACATCAGGAGTTACATCAACCAGGTCCGTCAATTTCTCAAACAAAAAACCAGATATGTATATGTTAATAAATATTGTCGGTGAAAATCGTACCTATTTATTAAAATCACTTACCTTTTAAATTTTACTGTAACTTGATACACAAAACAGGAAAGCTAGCTCCTTAGAGTGTAGTGTGACTATAAGTTGTCTTTTGAAGAAGGTAGTATTTATAGTTAGTGGACAGATACAATTATGATAAGATAATACTATCAGTGACCCAGTCAAGCGTGATGCCACTGTTATGTGACATGTATTTGTTTTATATCTCTTTGCGATAATTTCATTAACTATAATAATTGTTAATCAATAGCGTCCTCCTTTCTCACATATACATTCTGCTATTTTGCGTCATTTTGGTAATATGAGAAAAAAATACGTGAGAAATCTCCATTTATAATCGACGTCGAAAATCAATTGAAATTCAACGATTTGTGACAATATAGTTCACGTTTCTTTTTTTATGTTAACATACATCATTTAAATGTGTATATACATTTTATGTATACAGGTTGAGAGATGAATTTACTCGGAAATCCATATTCATTAACATTAATTTTATACTTAATCCCTAATGACTAATCTCCTAATTACAGGTTCTTTACATACATACAATGCAATCCAAAAATATAATCTTATCTATTACCTATTCTATTTTAATTATCATTTTAGTTCATGCAAAATGAGTAGTAAATTATCTCTCATTGAGGAAAATACGTTATTTTTAGGGTTCCTCAAAATTATGTTGTTAAATGTCAGGTCATGACCAAAAAAAAAGTCGCCACGTGCGTGGTTGGTCACGACGTGACCAATTTAGGCGCGTCGTGTTCCTTACCAAATTTGGCATAGTAAAGTTGTGTTTGACACGCTAAAATTTTTTCGGATGCAACTAGAATATCAGGCAATATAAAAAGCCCATGTGTCAAAGCTTTAAAATGTACGGTTGACAAGTAATAAGAAAAATAAAAAAGGTGCCGCGTTAGTCCGCCATTTTTTTGTCGCCGTAAATAGTCGTGTTATGTTGTGTCGTGTTAATTTTGTGAAAAAATAAGTGTTTTTGTGTGTGTTTTTGTGCTAGAACGTGTCTGTGTATGTGCTAATCATAAATTAATAATCATAATGTGAATTGGACAACAATTAATATGCAAAATTGCGAAATGAAAAAGCCGTTGAGTCGGCCGCCGGTGCCTGCCGCGGCGGTCATCGCAACATTATCGGTAAGTTTTTTTACTAATTAACTGAATAAAATACATTAATAATGTTTATATGTATCGTCTTATTGATAAATAGGCATTATACTGTATTTTTTTCAAAAAATCAAAAAGTCACATTTTTTTATTATCAAGAGGCCCCCAAGGGGTGGAATTTTTCGTAAAATTGATCATTTTGATTGTTGATTATCTTTACGTATTTGTTAGGCAGCATACCTTTTTTTGTGCTTAATCAATTCGTAAATATCTTCAAAATATAGAATGTAACTTTGTATTTTCCATTTAGTCAACATAATTTGATCTGTGACCCATTGTTTGAGAGAGTGTTTTGCGCTCCTCGTGTTCCCGTGTTTGTTTTGGTTAGTCGTTACTAATTAACTAAACAATTATAACAGCCGAGACTGTTGTTTACGATAAGTATATGGACCACCCATTAGTATAAACAAAAAACCCAAGCCACTTCGCATAAACACTTCTCCAAATACAAGTCGTAAGCCGACCTTTTTTTTTGTTTACAACGGCCCACCCACAGCTGTCGGCACTTAACTGATAAGCTTGTAGTATCATAAATATTTGTTTCGAGTACTGTTCTTTTGTTTTATTAGTGTGGAATAAGGTGTATTTATGCAAATAAAACAATAGTTTTGTTAAATAATAGTTTAGTTTTATTATGAAAAATATAATTTTCGCAAAAAAATGCGAAAATTTCCCTAAACGGAAAAATACACGAAAATTGCTAATACATTGTAAGTCTAATTATACTAATACATATATCATCGGATAGGTAATTGAATAACGATTCCAACGACGTAACTTGTAGAGAGCTAGCTATCGTAGCATAAGAGATATCGACGTTTTAATTACGCGAATTAATCCGCGAATCAAACCGCGAATTAAAATCACGCACGCGGCGCACCGCGCATTTTGACAGCCACAACTTAAGGGAGAACCTTAATAGGATAACTTTCCATCAAGAGCCCTTTTCTCACGAACGACTAGAGGTTTCGAATTGAATTGAATAACAATTACCCAGGTTAGCAGCCTCATAGTCCTGTAAAAAAACAATTTTGTAATTCAATTCAATAAAAAGATATACCGAAAAAACAAATATTTGACGCAACCGAGACAAATTACAAAGAGATAGAACGTACACGAAAAATTTTGTTTAAAGAAAGACAACGCAGCAAGTTTTTTTTTTTGTTGCGAATTTTACAAGATGTTGATGTTAAGAGAAGTTGTACTTAGTAAAAAAAAACAGTTTTTGACAAGTTGAAAAATAGATGTCCAGCTCAGCATTATGCCATGTGCCAATACTTGCCGCTGGTATTCTGCTGGATCCCTGCAGTGACATAAAAACAAACTACTTTTCAAAATGTATTTTCATACTAAGACTAATTCACTAACTGACTGATACATCAAAACCTATATATGGTACTTCCCATTGTTCTAAAACCAAATTTGGTTTGAAGGGTCATAGCACAAGTAAAGGAAGAAATCCTAATTTGTTTTGGTTAAAACGGTAAGGAACCCTCAGAGCGCGGGACTCGGTCTTGTCTCTTTTATTAATAGCGATAAATTAGTATCATGTTACGATTAAAATTATTCTTAGATATCATCCATCCGGAACTCCCCTGATTTATCCTAGTTTTGTGTGTCCTTAATAGGATTTGATTCTTATCAGCAACGTTATTTATTGGTGCACTCCCAAAAGTTATATTTTTTTGCAAAAGATTCAGTGTCTTTTCTCAGCTAACACAACTGTTTTACCAATAAAAGAAAATAAGTTACGAAAAATCTCCTTACAAACGGAATAGTCTTAAATAATAACCATTTTTAAAATTATCAGTTTCAGAAGGCATGCAGTCGGAGGCTATGTATACAGGGTGGTAATTTGAAATGGGGCATGAAGGGCAGCTACCTTAACCATTGTAGCTACAGGAAAACGTGCTTAGAAGACTACCCCTAACTTTTGGGATAATTACAATCGGCATTCACAGATTTTGAAAAAAAAGTACAGTCAGCAAGAAAAAGGGCTGTTTTCACAAATCTTTTTTATGATGCCAATCGATCCCATTTCCCATAAGGATCAAAAAACTCTTCCGGACCAACTGAGGTTTGAGTACTAGAAACGTCAGAAATAACAAAAAACTATTTGAGATGGGTTAGTTATAAGGGCAGCTACCTTAATCGTTGTCGCTACAGAAAAATTTTGATAGGAGACTGGCCATAGTTTTTGACATTATTTCGAACTGCATAAAAAGATATTGAAAAAAAAAATTGGTACAGTCAGCAAAAAAAATG
Source organism: Amphipyra tragopoginis (assembly GCA_905220435.1). Lineage (NCBI taxonomy): Eukaryota > Metazoa > Arthropoda > Insecta > Lepidoptera > Noctuidae > Amphipyra > Amphipyra tragopoginis. Next base: position 14,848,116 of record HG992011.1, read on the forward strand.
GTCAGTTCTTACAAAACTCTTTTATGATGCAAATCGATCCTATTTCCCATTAGGAACAAAATACTCTTCCGGACCTACTGAGGTAAAAGTACTAGAAACGTCAAAAATCACGAAAAACAACATTTTGTTAAAAGTGACGTTATGCCTGAAAAAAATAAATTATTTTATTTTCAAAATCTGTGAATGCAGTTCGAAATATTTTCAAAAAACATGGAAAGTCTCTTAATAACATTTTCCTCTAGCCACATCGATTAAGGTAGCTGCCCCTATTACTACCCCATCTCAAATAAGTTTTTTGCGATTTCTGACTTTTCTAGTACTCCAACCTCAGTTAGTCCGGAAGAGTCTTTTGATCCTTATGGGAAATGGAATCGATTGGCATCACAAAAAAGTTTTGTGAAAACAGCCCTTTTTCTCGCTGACTGTACTTTTTTTTCAAAATCTGTGAATGCCGATTTAAATTATCCCAAAAGTTAAGGGTGGTCTTCTAAGGACGTTTTCCTGTAGCTACAATGGTTAAGGTAGTTGCCCTTCATGCCCCATCTCAAATTACCACCCTGTATATACTTTATGGTCAGTCAATTTCAGAATTACATAGGTAGCCTCCGACTGCATGTTGTGATTTGATCGTATGATTTTTTGAAAACCTATATGTCTTGTTTACATCTTTACAGTTCTTATTTTTTTTTCTACATCCTCTTTTACCAATTTTTTAGTTCGCTTTTTAAGCAATCGGTTTTTTTTTTAGATGCGTCTTAAAACGATAAATCAACAAGTTACTGCGGTGAAAAACATGAAAATCTAGGAGGAGGCTAGGGAAAGGGTAGCATAAGTGATAAACTTCGTCTTTCTAAGCTCATGTCTTTCAAAGTTGAGTAAAGGATGATATATGCTACATTGTACCTGACCAGAACCGGGTCCGAGTCGAATGAACAATAAAAAACATGACTTGTCCAAGACGCAGCCTCGGTTCCATCTAAAAATGGTCAATCAGACTGCACTAGACTAGCGGGTGCAGGGGCGGGCGCTTGGGTCTTGGCGTCTGCGTGTTCACAGTAGTGCCGAACGAGCTATCGTACGACGCTTCGGCGGGTGAATCAAAACGCTATATCACTGTGAACGATACGGCGGACTGAGCCATTAGAAACAGCCGCGCCACCCGCGCCGCGCCCGCTGCATGTAGACGCGCGGCTCGCGGGAGCGCTGTGAATGCAACTGGCGTCTACATACATCTTGATTTACACGGGCCCGCGCTAGCACCCGCGCCCGCCTCCACTCTGAAAGAGTACTAACATGAACAGGGGGCCTACTCCGAAAATCAAACAACGAAGTTTTCGCTGACAGATTTTATAACCACGAAAGTATTTGAAATCCGACGATCGATTCCATTTTCGCGATTTGAAAGAAAGAAAAACAAAAAAGTATTTGACATGTTCAAATAATGAATCTTTACATAAAAAAAGAAGCTATATCATGTTGTTACAAATTGTTGACATTTCAATCGATTTCCGACGTCAATAATTTATACCTTAGAGCATATACCTATGGAGAGAGCAAGAATACGCTTACCCCTCTGACGTACCCCCGTGACGTATGCCCATGGACGTTTATATAAACTAGTTCTCTCGCGATATCTAGCCATTTCATATCGTACCGTGTCACGACACACACCTCGTAAAAATGGTTAATTGTTCGGTATTTTCGTGCAAAAAGCGGTCTGCTTCCTCAAACATGGAGTTTTCTATCACTAATAAGCATTATTTCAGCAAACATGTATACATTTTGCATTATTTTCAAAAATATAATTCACCCCTTAGCTGTCATCTTTTGTGACAGAAATTGACAGAAATATTTTAAAACGAGAGGTAGTGAGGGGACAATGTGAATATAATTGAATGAACGAAAATTACAAAGAGGTTTACCGCTTCTCATAAAGTTCTCTGTTATTGATTTTATTTCATTTTGCCTTGTTGATACTATTTAACAAAAAATGAAAGGTTTTTTGCCTCCAACAACAATTATAGAACTAAGTTTCAATCAAGAAATTTAACTTAAATTAATATTTAAACCCTATTACGTGTGCAGCGAAAACAATCGACTGAATCGTGGTTAAAATTTTCTCAAGTACTATACAAGATTAGTCAATATTTTATTTAGAAATAGCTGTTCAAAGATTTCATGAAAAATACGTTAAAATCACCATCACCAGCTATGATCAGCTGTTTATCTTTTAGGTCATATTTTGGGATCACTGTTTAAAAGCTCCATTTTCTGAACTCATATCTAAAGCAGAAATGAAGAATAAAAAAAAACTAAATATTAATCGTTTTGCATGGGAATAAAACTGATCGAATTTTGAAATTTTTCTCAATAACACTTTGCCACAGGTCGGGCAAAGTTTTATTGGATATTTCCGTGTGGAATTTCTTAGTAGCAGCCCAGAGTCTGGATTTGTGCCTGGTTGATGGCAATATACTCGCCCCCTATTACATGGGAAAGGAACTAAACATAACAGTGAGGGTATACTATACACCTCTGCCCTACCTACCCTTCAGGGAATACAGGTGTGATGACATGTTAACGAGGCAGTCACGGGTGTTCTTAACGTGAGGCATTTAAGCTCCCCGAATTGACAGACCACGCGTAGCGATACCGCGATAGAAATATTTATTTTCACCCGGTACCTATTTAACTTTTTGTTTCTGCCGTAGTCTCTGTGACTATTCTTTATTTTATTAAAAAAATATGAAAACACTGTAGTTCTTATCCACTTGTAAGTTAAATAGCGGAGATTGATTGCTGTGATTTTAAAATATATATTATTTAGTTATTGTTTTAGTTAAGTGTTGATTTTTTTTTATATTTGTTAATGGTACCTAACTTTAGCGAAAATAATATAAGACTCATTTTTATTATTACTAATAGCCTGTACTGTCCCACTGCTAGGCAAAGGCCTCCCTCCGTTCCTTCCACTTGTCGCGATTCTGTGCAGCTTCATGCCAAACCTCAAGAAAGGCATTCAACTCGTCCCGCCATCTTCTCCGCGGTCTTACGCGACCCCGTCTCGCTGTCTCAGGGCTCCATTCTTGTGCTATACGGGCCCACAGCTCATTTGGCATACGGCAGACATGCCCTGCCCAGTCTCACTTCAGCTGGGCGGCCTTTTCAGCCACGTCGACAATTTGAGTTTTGGAGCGCAGTATTGTGTTTCGAACTCGATCAGTTAATTTAACACCAAGCATACTGCGCTCCGGAGCCTTTTTTTTTAAATAAATTATTGTTATTCTTATTTTTTATTTAAAGACCAAAAATTACATACAAATTGTTTTCCACGAGATGAAAATATATCTTTTATTTATTCATTCCTATAACATTCAGTTTATCGGTCTTTTATCATACCACATTACTATATATTGCGTTTGTGTTAAACGTCAACATAAATAAATACGACGAAGTTATTGCTAGTGTGCTTGTTTTTTGTTTGTATTCCGGCTTTTATTTTAGTGTGAGTTCATAGCTACACGATATTTATATGTGTTATGCTGTAAATGTGTGCTGTACATGTTTACCGCGTCCCCCCCAAAATTTGGCAGAATAAAATGTTTGGGAACTTGCGCATTGCTACCTCCATAGGTATATGCTCTAAGATTTATACGAGTAAATGGAGTTTTTTCCTCATAATGCCAAAATAGTGCAAAATCCCAAAATGTACATGTGAGAAAGGAGGACGCTGCTGATTATCAATTATTTAAGCTAATAATATTATCATAATGTTAATGAGATACAAAATCAGTAATATCAATAAACAGAGACATCACGCTTGTTATAGACTGGGTCACTGATAGTATTATCTTATCATAATTGTATCTGTTAACTTACTATAAATACTACCTTCTTCAAAATACAACTTATAGTCATACTTCACTCTAAGGAGCTAGCTTTCCTGTTTTGTGGATCAAGTAATAGTACAATTTAAAAGGTAAGTGCTTTTAATAAAGTCAATTTTCATCAACAACATTTCCTAGGAATTACAATACATTTTGTTTTTTTTATTTAAGTAAGTAACGAAACTGGCTGATGTAACATCTGATGTTAAGCGGTAACTTCTTCCTATTTCAGATGAACAGCCTAGTACTCATCGTGGTGTTAGCAGCATTTTCAGTACAATTGACAGTACAAAGTGCCTTAACAGCAGCCGACTCATTTGACGCCGACGCATTTGACGCCGACTCATTTGACGCCGTCTCATATGACGCCATCTCATTTGACCCCGACATATTTGACGTCGACTTATTTGACGCCGACTCATTTGACGCCGACTCATTGCTGAATGAGGCGGATTTAGATGATGCTGCTGAGGATGAAGACTTCACTCGAAAAAGTCTGAGCATTGGATCCATCAGCGTTGCGGATAGAACGCTGGCCAGGTGGGTAACAATAAACTGAATACAACCCAAATTATCCCGTAAATGTCCATTTGCTAATCATGGGATTCAACAACTAACCAACATGGCTAGAATCAACCATCAAAGGGGAAATTGCTATTAATACCACCTTTGGCAGACAGATCAGTGGTCGCAGTTATTGTTATTATTACTACACAGGAGGACACCCACGGTACTGACACCCACGAGTGGAGAAAGCGTAGCATATTCTTGGTCAGTACATACAAGGCCATCACCGTTTTAATGTATCTTTTCAGTAATCACTTCTTCAGATCAGCAATTTCGAACCAAGTACAGACACAAGATAAAAGTTATAGCTTTAAAGTCGGCACTCGGATATCCGCCATCCGGGTGCAAAGGGTCGGGGCTTCACAGCAGGCAACACCGAAGGTCATCTCAGGAGGAATTGGAAGAAACTCTGTCAAAATAAGGATAACATCAGCAAAAGGCAAAGGTTACAACTATGCGATCGATATCTATGGAAAATAGAATACCTAAACAATAATTAATTTTATTTGAGACTGGGGGTCATTTTTTGTTTAAGACTAGTGACACACCCCTCCTGTAATTATTTTTAGTTTTTATAATACTTACGTGCCTAATTAAGTGTTAAATACTAAATAGAAATAGTTATTAATAATAAACCGTACCAAATAATTTGTATCTTTTACTTTTCCCTAAAATCTAACTTAAAGCTGAACGTTTTTCTGTTATAATTGTTGTATCGAGAACTAGACCAGTTATAATATCATTTTAGCTGAGCCAAAATCACACTTGATACAACACAACATTTAACATGGCGCACGTCTCAGTCGTGTCGTGGTAGATCATGGGGAAGATGAAGAGATGGTCAGAACAAAACATTCAATGATTGATCAACATAAACTCAAAATTAATAAGCATTGTAATCAAAGGGGAGGGCTGCTTGCCACTATAAACTGGCACCAATCAATGTAAGATACCCAGTATACAATGGCAGGTGGCGAAATATCTTACATCTGCCGTGGAACATAGAATTTACTATCTAGTTAATATGAGGGGCCAAGAATAAAGATTTTGAGAATTGGGGTCTTTGGGTTTCAAATCAATGGGGTCTTATAGAGAGCTGGGGTCAAGGTTTATAGACACGATTAAAAAATACATGTTCGATGTAGTCTTGTTAATATGTGGAGAATATTAAAATACATCTATTAAAAAAATACATTTAATAGTTAGATTTAGAAGGTAAAATTTTATTCTTGGTGACTTTAAGGCCTTGAGCAGACGACAGACTTTTAATTCAACGGACTGCCGCGGACAAGAATGAACGTATTTGGTATTTGCTGCCAGTGAAGACACTAGAGTTGTAACGACAACTACGGCCAAAATGTCCGTCGCGTGCGTTAAATCCGTGCTGAATTTTGCGACGGGCAACAACTACTAACCACGGTCATTCTTGTCCACGGCAATCCGTCGTCAGCTAGGGGATAAAAAATCGAAAAAAAAACTGAACTGTCATAAAGTGACCAATCATTTGACCCAGCTAGACATTGGGTTTCGGGACACCTAATATATGTAAGTAGACAGGGCTCCAGAGAAAAAGATATTACGCGCTGTGACCAAAGTTGACGAAGACCGCTTTATGTATAAACCTAGCCGTCATGCATAACATTACAATAGGGCTGCCATACGTCCCGGTACACTGGGACATGTCCCGGTCAGCAAGTCCTTTGTCCCGGCATGCACATAATTCGTAAGCTACCGCTGCGTAAGTGTTGCGTCTGGCACGAGTGTTTTCGTTAACTTCATCGCAGTGGACGAAAGAACGAAATTCACTCATTGTAAGCACAGTCGAAAGCATCATTCAATGCGTTTAAAATTATAATAAAAAGATGTGCACAGAATTTTATAATTACATTAAAGGGGAAAAGGAATTATTGAAAAAGGTCAAATCTACCGAAAAATATGAATGGGCAAAGAAAAGTGTCACCGAGAACGTATAATAGTTAAGAAGAGTTGACGTCGCTCTTTTTTTTATTAAAGTTTCTTAAATACCTATAATCTGAGTTTTGATTATTCCATGGTTTACCCTATTTCTGTTCTAAATGTCCCGGTGATCTCAGCATTCATGGCAGCCCTACATTACAATGATGTCAACGACCATCACTATTTACTTATTGGTAACAGCAGTCCTGTCATTGATGATCAGTTCATCTCAGTAGAATGTGACATAACCATTTTTAAGCAATGGGTTGGAATTATTAAAATTACGCCATCTCAGAATCCACAAGGTTATATTTCAGAGCATGTTTTTGTTTACAATCCTAGCCACCACAGGTTGTGTCTCTGCAAGTACTTGCCGTTAGCAAGATGAGAACAACCTTAAATAATGTGTCGTACTGACTTGCTCGAACGGTGATATGCCCGAGAGAGAGATTTCAATCGTGCTGCCCTTTAAAATATACTGTTTTTTTTTACCGTCTCGTAAAGTATGGTATTGGTGAATGGCTTTGACATAGTTCTATGGTTTGGATGATGTATGTAACAAGAAACTATAACCTGTTATCACAAATTGTTGAATTTTCAATCAATAGGGAATAAACACATATATTTTTTTCTCTTAAACAATAAAATAAAATTTAAAAAATTAATTTGATTTGATTTGAAACACGTTAATATAAACCCAAGAAAACTATTAAAAGTCAAATGTTGCTCGAAACAATTATGAAACTTCAATCATTTTCTTCTATATTTCAAACATTAATGTCACGATACTGATTTGTTAACATCTCTTTTTTAGCCACAAATCGTAAAAATTTAATCATTTCTTGTGCTTTATTCAAGCATAAATCGCACTTACTAACTTATCTCAGTGAGAAACCAAACAGTTTGCTAAGAAAAAAATATTTAAAAATGTATTCACATGGATTTTGATGTCACTTCCGGCATTTTCAAAGACGATGCGTTTCGAGATTGCGTTTCGTTCCACAAAAAAAACACATAACATAAAATAATGAACTGTAAAATAAGTAATGCGAAAATGTAAAAAATGCAATTTGTGTCTTGACTCCTGTACAATGTATATTTAAATAAAGAAAGAGTTTTGAATTACATGCATATTCCTTATTTCCAACGTCAAATGGAGTTTTTTTCTTATAATGCCAAAATGGCGCAAAATCGCAGAGTGTATGTGTGAGAAAGGAGGATTTGGATTTTGACGTCATTTTCGGCATCAGTGACCCCGATAACCATGGAATTAACACCCCTGAAGATTAAATGAAAATGTTCATGGCCACCATCTTGGATTTGGATTATGACGTCATTTTTGGCATCAGTGACTTCGAAAATTGTGGAAACATCTTTCCACGAACAACAATTTGAAAATGTAATAAACAGACTTCAGACTAAAATTCTCCGAATAGGTACATCCATTTTATTAGTAAATCATCTTATTTTCTATGAACGATTTCAATCAAATTCGATATCAAAAAGCGAAAGCCCTGGAATTTATGACCCAAGTTGTAGTACGGCAGCTTCAGCCCTCAGGGTCACCACAATCAGCCGTGTTTACCAATATCTCATCATGCTACTAAGAACTTCTGGAAGCATAAGCAAAAGTCTATTGTTGTATACTAAGAATATATTTTTATTAATGTTATAAAAATGTTAATAAATCTTAAGGTATATTTTATTGTACTGACGTAGTAAGTATCGATTATTTTGAATATGATTTTTGTGAACTATAAATCGAATCTGTAACCCTTTGACCCCAGCACTCTATAAGAGACTTGAATCCCAGAGACCCCCATTCTCAAAATCTTTATTCTTGACCTCAAATATTAATGGATGAATCATTGTATGTTTCGATGTGATCACCTCTTCATCTTCTATGGTCTACCACGACACAACCAAGACGTGTGCCGTGTTAAATGTTGTTTTGTATCAGGTGTGATTTTAGTTCAGCTAAAATTACATTATAACTGGTTTAGTTCTTGATAAAACAATTTTAACAGAAAAACGTTTCGTATTATGTTAGATTTTGGGGAAAAGTGAAAGTAAATAAATTATTTGGTACGATTTATTATTAATAACTATTTCTATTTAGTATTTCACACTTAATTCGGCTTAAAAGTATTATAAAAATAAAAACGAAATCAGGAGTTTGTCACTAGTCTTAAACAAAAAATGACCCCCAGTCTCAAATAAAATGAATTCCTTGTTTAGGCATTCTATTTTCCATAGATATCGATTGCATAGTTGAAACCTTTGCCTCTTGCTGATGTTATCCTTATTTTGACAGAGTTTCTTCCAACTCCTCCTGAGATGACCTTCGGTGTTGCCTGCTGTGAAGCCCCGACCCTTCGCACCCGGATGGCGGATATCCGAATGCCGGCTTTAAAGCTATAACTTTTATCTTGTGTCTGTACTTGGTTCGCAATTGCTGATTTGGAGATGTGATTACTGAAAAGATAGAATAAAATGGTTATGGTCCTGTGTATGTTGACAAAGAATAGGTATGTTACGGTTTCTCCACCCGCGGGTGTCAGTCCCGTGGGTGTCAGTCCCGTGGGTGTCAGTCCCATGGATATTGTAAAACGTGGCTATGGGTTACATCAAGAGGTAGGGCAGCAGCGTCCTACAGTGAGGTTATAACAACAATAACTGCGACCACTGATCTGTCTGCCAAAGGTGGTATTTATAGCAATTTCCCCTTTGACGGTTGATTGTAGCCATGTTAGTTGGATGTTGAGGCCTATGTTTAGCAAATGGGCATTTACGGAGTAATTTGGCTTGTATTCAGTTTATTGTTACTCACTTGGCCAGCTTCTTGTCCGCAGAGGCGATGGATCCAATGCTCAGGCTTTTCCGAGAGGCGTCTTCATCCTCAGCAAAATCATCTAAATCCGCCTCATTCAGCAATGAGTCGGCGTCAAATGCGTCGGGGTCAAATGAGATGGCGTCATAAGAGATGGCGTCAAATGAGTCAGCGTCAAATGCATCGGGGTCAAATGAGTCGGCTGCTGTTAAGGCACTTTGTACTGTCAATTGTACTGAAAATGCTGCTAACACCACGATGAGTACTAGGCTGTTCATCTGAAATAGGAAGAAGTTGCCGCTTAACTTCAGGTGTTACATCGACCAGTTCCGTTACTTTCTCAAATTAAAAAAAAAACAAATAAGTATTATGTAATTCTTAGGAAATGTCGTTGATGAAAATAATGTTCATTAAAAACACTTACCTTTTAAATTTTATTGTGACTTGATCCACAAAACAGGAAAGCTAGCTCCTTAGAGTGTAGTGTGACTATAAGTTGTCTTTTGAAGAAGGTAGTATTTATAGTAAGTAAATAGATACAATTATGATAAGATAATACTATCAGTGACCCAATCTTTAACAAGCGTGATGCCACTGTTTAGTGACATTATTGGTTTTGTATCTCATTAAGATTAAGATAATAATTATCATTGCCTTTAATAATTGTTAATCAGCAGCGTTCTCCTTTCTCACATACCAGGTGTAAGAGACGGTGTACCGAAAACTGAAACAGTGAATTCAGCCCATTATTTTGAATTGAAAATAAATGGAAATTTTAATCGGCAATTTTCCGATTTTTCTTTTCACAAATTTTACATTTCTCTGCTGTAAAATAAGCAATCATATTAGGACACACAGTACGTTGCAAAAATAAGATGTATTTTTTTATAAATTGGAAAATTCGAAAAATTTCGTTGATATTTTCCACGGATTTTCAATTCAAAATAATGTTTACTGTGTCAATTTTTGGTAACCTGTTCTTTATCAGTTTATTTACCTGCCAAAACACTTATTGAAATACAATAAAACATAGACAAATTAGCAATTTCCAGGAAATTCGGAAAATTCCGAGAGAAAAAAACCACTTATTTTCGATTCAGAATAATGGGCTGAATTCACTGTTTCAGTTTTCGGTACACCGTCCCTTACACCCAGTATACATTCTGCCATTTTGCGTTATTTTGGCAATATGAGAAATAAAACTCCATTGGCGTCGGATATCGATTGAAAATTGAACAATTTGTGGCAACATGTTACAGTTTCTTTTTTTTATGTAATCAATTGAACATGCCAAACGTTTTTGTTGTCTTTCTTTCTTCGAATCTGCATCGATCGTCGGATTCCAAATGGTATGTCTACACCAGTGCACTTTCACGTCCATCTTGCGCTTTCAATTCCTCTTGCGTCAAGCGCATGCAATATTGATTGCCTTAGTGTCGATCTAGTATTAAGGCACGCGCTATTACATGCGCTATGGCGCTTCACGCATGCCTCAGACGAAGTCGCAAGATGAACATGAAAGCGCATTGGTGTAGACATAACTATACAGTTTCGTGGTTAGTAAACTTACGAGCTGTCAGTGAAAACTTCGTAGATCGATTTTAGGAAGGGTATGATTTAAGCTGTCGTCAATTTAATTGGTTTTGAATTTCTTAAATAATAGGGTTTGTCCGCAAAATAGTAGATTTGTCGCCAAAATGTAGTTGTCAAACTATATAAAAACACTTCCATAATAAATCACCTATACCTAATCATCGGGATATACTATCAAGTATCAAATAAATGGGTTTGACTTTATTATAATAGGTTTGTCCTGATAGCTGTATAATCAAGTTAATTGAAAACGATCATTAAAAAATATGAAATATACAGGGTGTTTGGCAGAACGTTGAACATACGAAAATGGTGGATAGGTGGGGTCATCTGCTACTTACTCAGCCCTAATTTATGTGGCCCTGGATACCATAATATTTAAAAAAAAATTTTTTTGCTTTCTTCTAGTTTCACCACTTTCTTAACTTTTTAATCTTTAATGTTGGCAGGATCTTATAAAATTATTGCTTTATTCAGATGTTAGCTAGAAAAAAAGTTATGAGTCCTCAAACTTACAGAAAGATGTAAAAAATACTTAAATCTTAATTTCAACTTGCATTAAAAAAAAAGACCAGGGGGCTAGGGCCAAATAAATTAGGGCTGAGTAAGTAGCAGATGACCCCACCTATCTACCATTTTCGTATGTTCAACGTTCTGCCAAACACCCTGTATAGCACTTGAAAAACTCAAGAAGTAGTAGCATTCTATTTGCAAATGAAAAACTGAAGGGGATGTTTGTAAGGTTGTTTGGGTTCCCAAAGCAAAGTCGAACAAGTCATGTTTTTTGTTGTTCGCTCGACTCGACTCTGCTCGGGCCAGGTACGGTGTAGTACAAATCATCCTTTACAACTTTACTTTTCCTTGTTTGGAGGACATGAGGTTCCACCAACCAATGTGGTTGTTCTCAATTATGATTGGTTTTTTTTGCATATTTGTTTAGCGATATCGTCTCCAATTGTGAACCGATTTTAATGATTTATTTTTGTTAGAAAGAGTATTCTTCCAAGGTAGTTCCATTTCAATTTTGTGAAGATCTGTACCCCAAGTGTGAGTTTTTTTCGTTAACTACTGTAGTTGCGTCACGACAAAAATGTATGAAAATTTAGGCTGCGTCTCTAGGCGCACCGTTCACCAACTACTATTCGCGCGTTAATTGAACGGTGCGCCTAGAGACGCAGCCTAAATTTTCATACATTTTTGGCGTGACGCAACTACAGTAGTTAACGAAAAAAACTCACACTTGGGGTACTGATGAAGACATTCGGAGGTAGACAACGGAACTATTCAATGGATAACATGTTTATGAATTGTGTATGCTAAATAAAAGAGAAAAAAAAAATTACCTACTTAAAAAAAGCGGCTTCTGAACCTGTTAATTTTATAAATGGTAATTATTTAAGACTTTTAAGTTTTTTTAAGGCGATTTTTTTATAAATAAGTTATTTTCTTTTTTTTGGTAAAACAGCTGATTTAGCTGGGAATAAACACCGATTGATTTTTTTGTAAAATAAAAACAACTTTTTTGGTTGCATCAAACCATAACGTTGCTGATAAGAATCAAATCCTTTTAAGGACACACAAAACTAGGATAAATCTGGGGAGTTCCGGTCGTATGATATCTATGAATAATTTTAATCGTTACATGATTTTAATTTATCGCTTTTAATAAAAGAGACAAGACCGAGTCTCGCGCTCCGATGGTTCCGTACCGATTTTAACAAAAAAAAAAACGGATTTCTTCCTTTACTTGTGCTATCACCCTTCATGCCAAATTTGATTGTAGGTCAACGGGAAGTACAAGCTTAGTTTTAGTATAATTATATTAAAGCTGAAACTAGTTTGTTCAGAATCACTAGGAGAATCGATTGACATATTTTTTACGCCACATTTTTTTTCATATTATATTTCAATTTTGTTTCAGTAGGTTTCTACCCATAACAGTTGACGGGAATAGACACCTTGAGGCTTGAGATGGTCCGATCGGTCAGTTTCCGCGTATTAGACAACCCCTGCACAGCACATCTCAGGCATTTCACACTTTACTAGGGAACTTAACGCGACATAGACTACGGTGTAACTTGGAGATTTATTAAAAAAAAACACATATTCAGGCAGTTGTGATGAAAATCTTGTTGGGGTGTCTCGGTTTTTGTATATACTAAAAATAACGTTGTTTAAGTTTTGATGTATCACTCAGTTAGTGAATTTATTTGTAAAGTATTTTTTTATGTCACTGCACGGATCCAACAGAATACCAGCGTCATGTATTGGTACCTGGCATTATGATGAGCTGGACATCCACGTTTCACTATCTGAGACACACATTGCACTTTTGGTCGTTGACTAGGTACTAAGTAAATGTCAAACACTGTTTTTGTAACCCCCGACGCAAAAAGAGGGGTGTTATAAGTTTGACCCGCTATGTGTGTCGGTGTGTCTGTCTGTGGCACCGTAGCTCTTAAACGGGTGAACCGGTTTAGGTGCGGTTTTTTTTATTTAAAAGCTGGTTTTCTAGCGGTGGTTTTTAGACATGTTTTATAAAAATCGGTTCAGCCGTTTCATGGTCATCAGCCTTTTTGTGATTAGCGTTGGGGGTTTTTAAAATTGTTTTACTACTTCTCTTCAACATCTTGTAAAACTTGTATTTCCTTCCTCCTTTCTTGTCCTTTTATGTATGTAACGTTTTTTTATTACTATCTTTAATTATTGTAATTGGTCTAAGACCGTTTTAATTAAAGTAAATAAATAAATAAATAAAAATAAATTAAACTAAATTTTCTCGTGTATGTTCTATCTCTTTGTAATTTGTCTCGGTTGCGTCAAATATTCGTTTTTTCATTCTTTCTTTTTATTGAACTGAATTATGAAATTGATTTTTTACAGGACCATGAGACTATAGACCTTAGGATTTAATTTAACACCTCTATTCGTTTCTGAGAAAACGGATTTTGTCGGACAGATGGACATCAAAGTTATCCTATTAAGGTTCTGTATTGTAATTTTGAGGAACCCTAAAAATAACATATTTTCCGCAATGCACGATAACTTACTATTACTTTTGGATGAACTCAAATGATAATGAAAATAGAATAGGTAATAGATAAGATTATATTTTTCGTTTACATTATTGGTATGTAAATCCCCTGTGATTAGTCATTAGGGGATTAAGTACAACAATAAATCTTCTGAATTATGGATTTCAAGTCTCGGATTCTATACATCTTAGATTACTCTCGTCAACTGATATAACTGGGTATATCAGAGGCTGGGCAATGCCCAGTATTTTTTTTCTATTCATTAAATATTCTCTTTCATTGTTCCCGGCTTGATGTTGAGTTTCGGGACACCCTGTATACATAAAATGTATACAAGGTTAGTCGGAAAGGGAGTACTAATCCGAAAGGGTGTTAAAGAACCTAATAATAATAATGAATAACTTTTGTTCTACATCTTTTCCCAAAACTCAATAGTTTAAGAGAAACAGCTGTTCAAAGATTGCATAAAAAAATCGCTAAAATCTATCTATCCTCAGCTAACAACCATTGTGTTTACATTTTAGGTCGTATTAATTGGGCTCACGGATTAGAAGCTTCATTTTTTGAATTAGTAACTCAAGCAGGGATGAATAATTTTTGAAAAAATAAAATAAAAATCAATTTCAATGTTCTTTTTTTATCGAACCTAAGACTTAAAACGCACTTGCAGCCAGCCGCATTACGGCGTGCCGCTTGCGGTTGGCCGCATATCGATTTTTACATGAAACCGCATGATCTAAACGCACTAGCGCACGACGGCTGGCTGGAAATCAGTGCGTTGAGATCATGCGGTTTCATATTAAAATCGATATGCGGCCAGCCGCAAGCGGCACGCCGTAATGCGGCTGGCCGCTAGTGCGTTTTAAGTCTAACCTAACCTATTGTCACAAATCGTTGACATTTCAATTGATTTTCGACGTCAATTAAAAACGAAGTATTTCTTTCGTTTTTTTTTTTCATATTACTAAAATGACGCAAAATAGTAGAATGTGTATGTGAGAAAGCAGTACACTGCTGATTAACAATTATTAAAGCTAATGAATATTATCGCAAAGAGATACAAAACCAATACATGTCACTAAACAGTGGCATCACGCTTGACTGGGTCACTGATAGGATTATCTTATCATAATTGTATCTGTTCACTTACTATAAATACTACCTTCTTCATAATACAACTTATAGTCACACTACACTATATGGAGCTAGCTTTCCTATTTTGTGGATCAAGTCACAGTAAAATTTAAAAGGTAAGTGCTTTTATTAAACACGATTTTCATCATCGACCTTTCCTATGAATTACGTATAAGTACAAGCTTAGTTTTAGTATAAACTAAACCTGAAACTAGTTTGTTCAGAATCACTAGGAGAATCGATTGACAAATTTTTTACACATTTTTTTCTTTTTCGTAAATTTCAATTTTGTTTCAATAGGTTTCTACCCTTAACAGTTGACGGGAATAGATACCTTGAAGCTTGAGATGGTCCGCTCGGTCAGTTTCCGTTTATGAGACAACCTCTGCATAGCACATCTCAGGCATTTCACACTTTACTAGGGAACTTAACGCGACATAAACTAACATGTAACTTGGAGATTTATTAAAAAAAACACATATTCAGGCAGTTTTGATGAAAATCTTGTTGGGGTGTCTCGGTTTTTGTATATACTAAAACTAACGTTATATATATATATATTTTTTTTGAGAAAATATTGGTATTGGCCTAAGTAACACCTGAGGTTAAGCAGTAACGTCTTCCTATTTCAGATGAACAGCCTAGTACTCATCGTGGTGTTAGCAGCATTTTCAGTACAATTGACAGTACAAAGTGCCTTAGCAACAGCTGACTCATTTGACGCCGACGCATTTGACGCCGACGCATTTGACGCCGACTCATTTGACGCCATCTCATATGACGCCATCTCATTTGACCCCGACATATTTGACGTCGACTTATTTGACGCCGACTCATTTGACGCCGACTCATTGCTGAATGAGGCGGATTTAGATGATGCTGCTGAGGATGAAGACTTCACTCGAAAAAGCCTGAGCATTGGATCCATCAGCGTTGCGGATAGAACGCTGGCCAGGTGGGTAACAATAAACTGAATACAAGCCAAATTATCCCGTAAATGCCCATTTGCTAATCATGGGATTCAATAAATAACCAACATAGCTACAGTCAACCGTCAAATGGGAAATTGCTATAAATACCACCTTTGGCAGACAGATCAGTGGTCGCAGTTATTGTTATTATTACCACACAGGAGGACGCTGCTGCCCATCCTCTTGATGTAATCCGTAGCCACGTTTACGACACCCACGGGACTGACATCCACGGGTGGAGAAAGCGTAGCATATTCTTTGTCAGCACATACAAGACCATAACCATTTTAATGTATCTTTTCAGTAATCACTTCTTCAGATCAGCAATTTCGAACCAAGTACAGACACAGGATAAAAGTTATAGCTTTAAATCCGGCACTCGGATATCCGCCATCCGGGTGCGAAGGGTCGGGGCTTCACAGCAGGCAACACCGAAGGTCATGTCAGGAGGAATTGGAAAAAACGCTGTCAAAATAAGGATAACATCAGCAAAAGGCAAAGGTTACAACTATGCGATCGATATCTATGGAAAATAGAATGCCCAAACAATAATTAATTTTATTTGAGACTGGGGGTCATTTTTTGTTTAAGACTAGTGACACACCCCTCCTGTAATTATTTTTAGTTTTTATAATACTTACGTGCCTAATTAAGTGTTAAATACTAAATAGAAATAGTTATTAATAATAAACCGTACCAAATAATTTGTATCTTTTACTTTTCCCTAAAATCTAACTTAAAGCTGAACGTTTTTCTGTTAAAATTGTTGTATCGAGAACTAGACCAGTTATAATATCATTTTAGCTGAGCCAAAATCACACTTGATACAACACAACATTTAACATGGCGCACGTCTCAGTCGTGTCGTGGTAGATCATGGGGAAGATGAAGAGATGGTCAGAACAAAACATTCAATGATTGATCAACATAAACTCAAAATTAATAAGCATTGTAATCAAAGGGGAGGGCTGCTTGCCAATATAAACTGACACCAATCAATACGAGGTACCCAGTATACAGTGGCAGGTGGCGAAATATCTTACATCTGCCGTGGAACATAGAATTTACTATCTAGTTAATATGAGGGGCCAAGAATAAAGATTTTGAGAATTGGGGTCTTTGGGTTTCAAATCAATGGGGTCTTATAGAGTGCTGGGGTTAAGGTTTATAGACACGATTAAAAAATACATGTTCAAAGTAGTCTTGTTAATATAAGGAGAATACTAAAATACATCTATTAAAAAAATACATTTAGTAGTTAGATTTAGAAGGTAAAATTTTATTCTTGGTAACTTTAAGGCCTTGAGCAGACGACAGACTTTTAATTCAACGGACTGCCGCGGACAAGAATGAACGTATTTGGTATTTGCTGCCAGTGAAGACACTAGAGTTGTAACGACAACTATGAACAAAATGTCCGTCGTGTGCGTTAAAACCGTGCTGAATTTTGCGACAGGCAACAACTACTAACCACGGTCATTCTTGTCTGTGGCAATCCGCCGTATAAAAAGTCCGTCTTCTGCTAAAGGCCTAAAAATTGAAAAAAAAATATAATTCTGAACTGTCATAAAGTGACCAATCATTTGACCCAGCTTGACATTGGGTTTCGGGACACCTAATATATTATGTAAGTAGACAGGGCTCCAGAGAAAAAGATAATACGCGCTGTGACCAGACTTGACGAAGACCGCTTTATGTATAAACCTAGCCGTCATGCATGACATTACAATGATGTCAACGACCACTACTATATCAGATTTATTGGTAACAGTAGTCCTGTCATTGATGATCAATTAGGAGTGAGGCGTATTTAACGTAACAGCTATTTAAAACAGGTATCTCTTATGATAACAGACTGCAACTGTGACAAACAAACTGAAAAAGCAGTTCCTGTTCCACGAGTTAACAAAATCCTCTATATGACAGTCACAAGTTTTTCTCTATTCATGCTTATGACAGTTACCTCCGAATAAGATAAAAAATGTTACTGTTACTCTGTGACACACTGTAACAGCCGTCCGTCACAAGCTCTTTCCTTTTCTCGCATAGGTTTAACACCTTAGTTAGAAAGACAAGCCTTCTGTTACAGTAAACAGGTTAAGACCCAATTTCACCATACAATGTTAGTTTTTAATGTTCTGTTAAGCTGTCAATGTCAGTTTCAATGTACTGATAAACAGGCTGTTAAAATGTTTAACAGGACATTAATAACTAACAGAGTATGGTGAAATTGGGTCTAAACGTTGCTATCTGTGGTAACAGAGAACACATAATAGTTTTAGTATGAAATAACAGATTGTTATTTTGTAACAGGTTTTTGGAGCTGGTATTTACGTGTAACAGGAACAGGTGTAACAGATACGTGATTTTACCTATTACAACCCACTCCTATGATCAATCCATCTCAGTAGAATGTGACGTAACCATTTTTAAGCAATGGGTTGGAATTAAACTAAAAGTACACCATCTCAGAATCCACAAGGATATATTTCAAAGCATGTTTTTGTTTTACAATCCTAGCCACCATAGGTTGTGTCTGTGCAAGTACTTGCCGTTAGCAAGATGAGAACAACCTTAAATAATGTGTCGCACTGACTTGCTCGAACGGTGATATGCCCGAAAGAGAGATTTCAATCGTGCTGCCCTTTAAAATATACTGTTTTTTTTTTACCGTCTCGTAAAAGTATAGTATTGGTGAATGGCTTTGACATAGTTATATAGTTTGGATAGTGTATGTTTACGTAAAACAAGAAACTATAACCTGTTATCACAAATTGTTGAATTTTAAATCATATTCTGACGTCAAATGGAGATTTTTTCTCATGTCAAAATGGCGCAAAATCGCAGAATGTATGTGTGAGAAAGGAGGATTTGAATTTTGACGTCATTTTCGGCATCAGTGACCCCGATAACCATGGAATTATTACCCATTGTGATTAAATAAAAATGTTCATGGCTGCCATCTTGGATTTGGACGTCATCTTTGGCATCAGTGACTTCGAAAATCGTGGAAAGGACTTCCCACAAACAACAATTTCAAAATGTATATGTCCGCCATTTTGAATTGGTAAACAGACTTCAGAATAAAATTCTCCGAATAGGTACGTCCATTTTGTTAATAAATCATCTTATTTTCTATGAACGATATTAATCAAATTCGATATCAAAAAGCGAAAGCCCTTGAATTTATGACCCAAGCTGTAGTACGGCAGCTTCACCCCTCAGGGTCACCACGATCAGCTGTGTTTACCAATATCTCATCATGCTACTAAGAACTTCTGGAAGCATAAGCAAAAGTCTATTGTTGTATACTAAGAATGTATTTTTATTAAAGTTATAAAAATGTTAATAAATCTTTAGGTATGTTTTATTGTACTGACGTAGTAAGAATCAATTATTTTGAATATGATTTTTGTGAATTATAAATCGAGTCTGTAACCCTTTGACCCCAGCACACTACAAGACCCTATTGACTTGAATCCCAGAGACCCCCATTCTCAAAATCTTTATTCTTGACCTCAAATATTAATCGATGAATCATTGTTTCGTTCTGATTATCTCTTCATCTTCTATGGTCTACCATGACACGACCGAGACGTGCGCCGTGTTAAATAATGTTTTGTATCAGGTGTGATTTTAGCTCAGCTAAAATGACGTAACTGGTTGAGATATTGAGAAAACAATTCCGACAGAAAAACGTTTAGTATTAAGTTAGATTTTGGGGAAAAGTAAAAGAAAATAAATTATTTGGTACGATTTATTATTAGTAACTATTTCTATTTCGTATTTCACACTTAATTCGGCATAGAAGTATTATAAAAATAAAAACTAAATCAGGAGGAGTGTGTCACTAGTCTTAAACAAAAAATGACCCCCAGTCTCAAATAAAATTAATTCCTTGTTTAGGCATTCTATTTTCCATAGATTTCGATCGCATAGTTGAAACCTTTGCCTCTTGCTGATGTTATCCTTATTTTGACAGAGTTTTTTCCAACTCCTCCTAAGATGACATTCGGTGTTGCCTGCTGTGAAGCCCCGACCCTTCGCACCCGGATGGCGGATATCCGAATGCCGGCTTTAAAGCTATAACTTTTATCCTGTGTCTGTACTTGGTTCGCAATTGCTGATCTGGAGATGTGATTACTGAAAAGATAGAATAAAATGGTTATGGTCCTGTGTATGCTGACAAAGAATATGCTACGGTTTTTCCGCCCATGGGTGTCAGTCCCATGGATATCGTAAAACGTGGCTATGGGTTACATCAAGAGGTAGGGCAGCAGCGTCCTACAGTGAGGTTATAACAACAATAACTGCGACCACTGATCTGTCTGCCAAAGGTGGTATTTATAGCAATTTCCCCTTTGACGGTTGATTGTAGCCATGTTAGTTGGATGTTGAGGCCCATATTTAGCAAATGAGCATTTACAGAGTAATTTGGCTTGTATTCAGTTTATTGTTACTCACTTGGCCAGCCTTTTGTCCGCAACGCCGATGAATCCAATGCTCAGGCTTTTCCGAGTTACGTCTTCATCCTCAGCAAAATCATCTAAATCCGCCTCATTCAGCAATGAGTCGCCGTCAAATGAGTCGGGGTCAAATGAGATGGCGTCATAAGACATGGCGTCAAATGAGTCAGCGTCAAATGCGTCGGGGTCAAATGAGTCGGCTGCTGTTAAGGCACTTTGTAGTGACAATTGTACTGAAAATGCTGTTAACACCACGATGAGTACTAGGCTGTTCATCTGAAATAGGAAAAAGTTGCCACTTAACTTCAGGTGTTACATCGACCAGTTCCGTTACTTTCTCAAATTAAAAAAAAAAACAAATTAGTATTATGTAATTCCTAGGAAATGTCGTTGATGAAAATAATGGTTATTAAAAACACTTACCTTTTAAATTTTATTGTGACTTGATCCACAAAACAGGAAAGCTAGCTCCTTAGAGTGTAGTGTGACTATAAGTTGTATTTTGAAGAAGGTAGTATTTATAGTAAGTGAACAGATACAATTATGATAAGATAATACCACAGTCTACCTATATCTCCTATATCTTACTCCTTACAGTCGGTCAACGTAGAACATTGTCACAGAGCAATCGTGCGGCGGGTTGCGCGGTGAAGGAGCGGAGGTTATGTCCCGAGTAGCCATACTGCTACTCGGGACATAAATTCCAGGGCTCGCACTTTTTGATTTCAAATTTGATTGATATCGTTCATAGAAATTATATTAATTTATTATTGATAAGTTTGTGTACCTATTACGAGAATTTTATTATAAAGTCTGTTTACTAATCCAAGATGGCGGCATACTTACATTTTCAAACGATTGTTCGTGGGAAGTCATTTCCACGGTTTTCAGGGTCACTGATGCCGAAAATGACGTCAAAATCCAAATCCAAGATGGCGGCCATGAAAATTTTCATGTAATCATCCTGGGTGTCAATTTCATGGTTTTCGGGGTCACTGATGCCGAAAATAACGTGAAAATCCAAATTCAATATGGCGGCCATCAACATTTTCATCTAATCATCATGGGTGTTAATTTCATGGTTTTCGGGGTTACTGATGCTGAAAATAACGTCAAAATCCAAATCCAAGATGGCGGCCATGAAAATTAGTAAATTAGTCGTCATGGATGTCAAATCCAAGGTTTTCTGGGGTGCGGATGCCGAAAATGAGGTCAAAATCGAAATCCAAGATGGCGGCTACAAAAATGTCAAATTCGTCGTCACGGGTGTCATTTCCATGGTTTTCGGGGGTACTGATGCCGAAATTGAGGTCAAAATCCATTTCCAAGATGGCGGCTATTGAAATTTCAATTTAACCATCATGGGTGTCATTTCCATAGTTTTTGGGGACGCTGATGCCGAAAATGAGGTCAAAACCCATTTCCAAGATGGCGGCTATTAAAATTTCAATTTAACCATCATGGGTGTCATTTCCATGGTTTTCGGAGACGCTGATGCCGAAAATGAGGTCAAAATCCATTTCCAAGATGGCGGCTATTAAAATTTCAATTTAACCATCATGGGTGTCATTTCCATGGTTTTCGGGGATGCTGATGCCGAAAATGAGGTCAAAATCCATTTCCAAGATGGCGGCTATTAAAATTTCAATTTAACCATCATGGGTGTCATTTCCATGGTTTTCGGGGATGCTGATGCCGAAAATGAGGTCAAAATCTATATTCAAGATGGCGGCCATAAAAAAAATCAAATTAGCCGTCATGGGTGTCAAATCCATGATTTTCAGGGACGCTGATTACAAAAACAAGATCAATTCTCAAACACCAAGATAGGGACCACGTTTTACCTGGCAAATCTCATTTAACTGGTAAATTTTTTTGACCGCCTTAAATGATCGAAGAATACTTAGGCTTTATTTCCGGCATCAGCACCCACGAAAACCATAGAAGTAATAACCATGAATAATAAGTAATTTTCTATGACTCCATCGTAGACTTGCGAATAATTTATAACTCTTACCTACCCCCGCAAGCGTTAGCCACTGCGACTGTAACCTCGACAAAATTTGTAGTTTTAAATATTGTTAGAATATTCCAGGACAAGATGGCGAAACTGCTGCTACATACCTTTACATTATTTTGTCAATCGTCAAAATTACGCATGCGTGGTTTTCTTTTTGCGTGTCACTGTTTCTATAAAACGTTAATTAATTTGGACGTTTGTTTGATAAAGTTTGTGTAATTTGTTTTATGTGACAACCCTTTGAAAAGTGTTACCAATTTTGACATTTCATAGGACCTGTCAAATGTATGGGCGTTGACCCACTGTATGTAGTAAGTAGGTACACTGTGATAATACTATCAGTGACCCAGTCTATAACATTCATGATGCCACTGTTTAGTGACATTATTGGTTTTGTATCTCATTAAGATTAAGATAATAATTATCATTACCTTTAATAATTAATTGTTAATCAGCAGCGTCCTTCTTTCTCACATGTACATTCTGCCATTTTGCGTCATTTTGGCAATATGAGAAAAAAAACTCCATTAACGTCTGAAATCGATTGAAAATTGAACAATTTGTGACAACATGTTACAGTTTCTTTTTTTATGTAATCAATTAAACATGCCAAATGTTTTGTTGTTTTTCTTTCTTCGAATCCGAATCGATCGTCGGATTCCAAATGATATGTCTGTAAAACGCGCTTACACGTCCATCTTGCGCTTTCAACTTTCAATTCCTCTTGCGTCAAGCGCATGCAATATTGATTGCCTTAGTGTCGATCTAGTATTAAGGCACGCGCTATTGCCTATTCGCTGAAAGCGATCAAGCTTTGGTCTGATAGGTTTGGTGTAGCGGTAAATCCTACGAAATGTCAAGCGATAATTGTAGGTAGCTCGCGAAATATGAGCAAGGTGGACATTCTCAATTTACCAGTAGTTGTGTTTAACGGAACGATCATTCCCCTTGGCTCCGATGTTAAAGACCTTGGCTTGCACATCGATTCTAACCTTGATTGGCGTACTCAAGTGACTCATGTCAGCAGGAAAGTTTTAGGAACGTTGCGGTCTCTGTATCGTTTAAAAAAATTACTTTCATCCAATGCGAAAACAATGCTTGTGCAGACCTTAATCTTTCCCTTAATTGATTATGGTGATGTGTGTTACTACGATTTTCGGAATAGGCTCCGGTTTCATGTGACATGGAACCGAGGGGCCGCGTATCGAACAAGTCAGGTTTTTTGTTGTTCGGTTGACTCGGACTCTGCTCGGGCCAGGTACGGTGTACTATAAAATCATCCTTTACTCAAGTTTGGAGGACATGAGCTTAGAAAGAAAAACTTTATCATTATCCTACCCTTTTCCTAGCCTCCTGCTTGGGCCAATCGCGAGACAGCATAATCGGATTATTATTTGTTCCCGGCAATAACTTGTTGCTTTATATTTAGAACAGACTTCTAAAACAATGTGGTTGTTCTCAATTTGACGAGTATTTTTTGGATATTTGTTTAGCGATATCGTCTCCAATTGTGAACCGGTTTTAATGATTTCTTTTTGTTTGAAAGAGTATTATGCCAAGGTAATCCCATTTCAATTTTGTGAAGATTTGATAAAGACATTCGGAAGTAGACAATGGAACTCTTCAATGGATAACATGTTTATGTATCGTGTATGCCAATCAAAAGAAAAAAAGAAAAATTACTTAAAAAAAAACGGTTTCTGTACCTGTTAATTTTAATGGTAATTATTTAAGACTTTTAAGTTTTTTTAAGGCGATTTTTTTAAAGGTAGTTAAGTTATTGTTTTTTTAGTAAAACAGCTGATTTAGCTGGGAATAAACAGCGATTGTTTTTTTTTGTAAAATGAAAACAACTTTTTTGGTTGCATCAAACCATAACGTTGCTGATAAGAATCAAATCCTTTTAAGGACACACAAAACTAGGATAAATCAGGGGAGTTCCGGACGTATGATATCTATGAATAATTTTAATCGTAAAATGATTTTAATTTATCGCTATTAATAAAAAAGACAGACCGAGTCTCGCGCCCCGATGGTTCCGTACCGATTTTAACCAAAAAAAAACGGATTTCTTCCTTTACTTGTGCTATCACCCTTCATGACAGATTGTAGGTCAACGGGAAATACCTTGTACAAGCTTAGTTTTAGTATAATATACTAAACCTGAAACTAGTTTGTTCAGAATCACTAGGAGAATCGATTGACATATTTTTTACACCACATTTTTTTTTTCATAAATTTCAATTGTTTTTCAGTAGGTTTCTACCCATAACAGTTGACGGGAATAGACACCTTGAGGCTTGAGATGGTCCACTCGGTCAATTTCCGTGTATTAGACAACCCTTGCATAGCACATCTCAGGCATTTCACACTTTACTAGGGAACTTAACGTGACATAAACTACGGTGTAACTTGGAGATTTATTTAAAAAAAACCACATATTCAGGCAGTTCTGATGAAAATTTTGTTGGGGTGTCTCGGTTTTTGTATATACTAAAAATAACGTTGTATAAGTTTTGATGTATCACTCAGTTACTGAATTTATTTGTTAAGTATTTTTTATGTCACTGCACGGATCCAACAGAATACCAGCGTCAGGATGGCATCTGGCATTATGCTGAGCTGGACATCCACGTTTCACTATCTGAGACACACATTGCACTTTTGGTCGTTGACTAGGTACTAAGTAAATGTCAAACACTGTTTTTATAACCCCCGACGCAAAAAGAGGGGTGTTATAAGTTTGACCCGCTATGTGTGTCTGTGCGTCTGTCTGTGACACCATAGCTCTTAAACGGATGAACCGATTTAGGTGCGGTTTTTTTTATTTAAAAGCTGGTTTTCTAGCGGTGGTTCTTAGTTAGGTATGTTTTATGAAAATCGGTTCAGCCATTTCAGGGTCATCAGCTTTTTTGTGATTAGCGTTGGGGGTTTTTAAATTTTTTTACTACTTCTCTTCAACATCTTGTAAAACTTGTATTTCCTTAAACTAAATTTTCTCGTGTTCTATCTCTTTGTAATTTGTCTCGGTTGCGTCAAATATTCGTTTTTTCATTCTTTCTTTTTATTGAACTGAATTATGAAATTGATTTTTTACAGGACCATGAGACTATAGACCTTAGGATTTAATTTAACACCTCTATTCGTTTCTGAGAAAACGGATCTTGTCGGACAGATGGACATGAAAGTTATCCTATTAAGGTTCTGTATTGTAATTTTGAGGAACCCTAAAAATAACATATTTTCCTCAATCAGCGATAACTTTCTATTAATTTTGGATGAACTCAAATGATAATGAAAATAGAATAGGTAATAGATAAGATTATATTTTTCGTTTACATTATTGGTATGTAAATCCTCTGTGATTAGTCATTAGGGGATTAAGTACAACAATAAATCTTCTGAATTATGGATTTCAAGTCTCGGATTCTATACATCTTAGATTACTCTCGTCAACTGATATAACTGGATATATCAGAGGCTGGGCAATGCCCAGTATTTTTTTTCTATTCATTAAATATTCTCTATCATTGTTCCCGGCTTGATGTTGAGTTTCGGTACACCCTGTATTACATAAAATGTATACAAGGTTAGTCGGAAAGGGGGTACTAATCCGAAAGGGGTTAAAGAATCTAATAATAATAATGAATAACTTTTGTTCTACATCTTTTCCCAATATTCAATAGTTTAAGAGAAATAGCTGTTCAAAGATTGCATAAAAAAATCGCTAAAATCTATCTATCCTCAGCTAAAATCAATTGTGTTTACATTTTAGGTCGTATTTGGACTCACGGATTAGAAGCTTCATTTTTTGAATTAGTAACTCAAGCAGGGAAGAAGAAAATTGGAAAAAATAAATAAAAATCAATTTCTTTTTTCTAGTCCGTGATTTCAATGTTCTTTTTTATCGAACCTAACCTAACCTATTGTCACAAATCGTTGACATTTCAATTGATTTTCGACGTCAATTAAAAACGAAGTATTTCTTTCGTTTTTTTTTTCTTATTACTAAAATGACGCAAAATAGCAGAATGTGTATGTAAGAAAGCAGTACACTGCTGATTAACAACTATTAAAGCTAATGATATTATCGCAAAGAGATACAAAACCAATACATGCCACTAAACAGTGGCATCACGCTTGACTGGGTCACTGATAGTATTATCTTATCATAATTGTATCTGTTCAGTAACTATAAATACTACCTTCTTCAAAAGACAACTTATAGTCACAATACACTCTAAGGAGCTAGCTTTCCTGTTTTGTGGATTAAGTCACAGTAAAATTTAAAAGGTAAGTGCTTTTATTAAACACGATTTTCATCATCGACATTTCCTATGAAGTACATACAAGCTTAGTTTTAGTATACACTAAACCTGTAACTAGTTTGTTCAGAATCACTAGGAGAATCGATTGACATATTTTTTACACATTTTTTTCTTTTTCGTAAATTTCAATTTAGTTTCAATAGGTTTCTACCCTTACTAGTTGACGGGAATAGACACCTTGAAGCTTGAGATGGTCCGCTCGGTCAGTTTCCGTTTATGAGACAACCCCTGCATAGCACATCTCAGGCATTTCACACTTTACTAGGGAACTTAACGCGACATAAACTAAGATGTAACTTGGAGATTTATTAAAAAAAAACACATATTCAGGCAGTTTTGATGAAAATCTTGTTGGGGTGTCTCGGTTTTTGTATATACTAAAACTAACGTTATATTTTTTTAGTTATTTTTTACTTGAGAAAATATTGGAATTGGCCTAAGTAACACCTGAGGTTAAGCAGTAACGTCTTCCTATTTCAGATGAACAGCCTAGTACTCATCGTGGTGTTAGCAGCATTTTCAGTACAATTGACAGTACAAAGTGCCTTAGCAACAGCCGACGCATTTGACGCCGACGCATTTGACGCCGACTCATTTGACGCCATCTCATATGACGCCATCTCTTATGACGCCATCTCATTTGACCCCGACATATTTGACGTCGACTTATTTGACGCCGACTCATTGCTGAATGAGGCGGATTTAGATGATGCTGCTAAGGATGAAGACTTCACTCGAAAAAGCCTGAGCATTGGATCCATCAGCGTTGCGGATAGAACGCTGGCCAGGTGGGTAACAATAAACTGAATACAAGCCAAATTGCCCCGTAAATGCCCATTACTGAATATGGGCCTCAATAACCAACCAACATGAAATTGCTAATTACCACCTTTGGCAGACAGATCAGTCGCAGGTTTTGTTGTTATTACCACACGGGAGGCCGCTGCTGCCCATTCTCTTGATGTAATCCGTAGCCACGTTTTACGACACCCACGGGACTGACATCCACGGGTGGAGAAAGCGTAGCATATTCTTTGTCAGCACATACAAGACCATAACCATTTTAATGTATCTTTTCAGTAATCACTTCTTCAGATCAGCAATTTCGAACCAAGTACAGACACAGGATAAAAGTTATAGCTTTAAATCCGGCACTCGGATATCCGCCATCCGGGTGCGAAGGGTCGGGGCTTCACAGCAGGCAACACCGAAGGTCATCTCAGGAGGAATTGGAAAAAGTGCTGTCAAAATAAGGATAACATCAGCAAAAGGCAAAGGTTACAACTATGCGATCGATATCTATGGAAAATAGAATGCCTAAACAAGGAATTCATTTTATTTGAGACTGGGGGTCATTTTTTGTTTAAAACTAGTGACACACCCCTCCTGTAATTATTTTAGTAATTTTTATAATTCTTTTGTGCCTAATTAAGTGGAAATACTAAATAGAAATATTAATAATAAACCTTACCAAATAATTTGTTTCTTTTACTATTCCCCTAAAACTAAATTAAGGCTAAAAGTTTTTCTGTCAAAATTGTTGTATCGAGAACTAGACCAGTTATAATGTCACTTTGGCTCATCCAGAATCACACTTCGGTGGTGTCGTGGTAGACCATGGGGAAGATGAAGAGATGATCAGAACAAAATATACTATGATTAATCGACACTAGCTCAAAACCTAAGCATTGTAATCAAAGGGGGGGGCTACTTGCCAGTATAAACTGGCACCAATCATCACAAGGTACCCAGTATACCTTTGCAGGGAGCGAAATATCTTAAATCTGCCGTGGAACATAGGATATACTATCTAGTTAAAATGTAGGGTCAAGAATAAAAATTTTGAGAATGGGGGTCTTTGTGTTTCAAATCAATGGGGTCTTATTGAGTGTTGGGGTCAAATGGTTACAGACTAGATTTATAGTAAAAATTTGATCCCAAAAAAAAGTTTGACAACGCGTTTGGTGTAGTGGTTGAGCGATGAACAAATTTTTTTATGGCCTACAGATAGTTGTTTCGGGTCTAGGCGTTTGTATATGTGAGATATTTTGTGTCTGTAAACGCACCCACGATACAGGAGAAATCCTTGTGTGGGTCAAAGTTTAAAAAATAAATAAAGATACCTGACGACGTCTGTGGTCTAGTGGTTCGAGTATCGGACTGCTGATCACGAGGTCGTGGGTTCGATTCCCACAGGACACAAATATTTATGTGATGAACATAAGTGTTTGTGTTGGTCTGGGTGTCTCTTATGTATTATAAGTATGTATTTACAAAAAAAAAAAGTATATAAGTATTGTATCCATTGTCTAGTACCCATAGTACAAGCTCTGCTTAGTTTGGGACTAGATGGTGCTGTGTAGAAAATGACCCAAAAAAAAAAAAAATTACCTACTAACCAAAAAATATGTTCAAAGTAGTCTAATTATTAAGGTAAAGCAGATTACTTAAAAAAAAAACACATTTAGTAATTCGATTTACGAGATAAAATTTTATTCTTGGTAACTAACTTTACGGCCTTAATCAGACTTTTTATCCAGCGGACTGCCTCGGACAAGAATGAACATGTTTGGTATTTGTTGCCAGTGAAGACAATAAAGTTGTAACGGCAACTACGGACAAAATTAAAATTACCGTCGTGTACGTTGAGTCTGGGGGCCTACTCCCTAAGTCCGTCAACGAAGTTAGTTACCCGTCCGGAAGTATCCCGAAACGTAGAAGTGAACAAAACAAGTGACAGGTTCAACTTTTCGGACGGGCAAAAACACATCAGTAGTAGGGACAACTGTCAAATCGTGTTGTCATTCATTCTTAGTTCGGGCCCCGAAATAATCGTATGTCCGTAGGTGATAGGGAGTAGGAAACGCTCGTAACTAAGGCCGAAACGACGGACTTCGTGCTTAGGGAGTAGACCCCTGTGCCGAATGTCGCGACGGGCAACAACTACCAACCACGGTTAGTCCGTCGTCTGTTAGCTGAACTTTCATAAACGGCTCTTTTGTCACTTCTCGGCATAACGTTGGGTTTCAGGACACCTTGTTATTATCAAGTGGACAGGGCTCCAGAGAAAAATATAATGTGCGCTGTGACCAGAGTTGTCGAGAACCGCTTCATGTGTAAACCTAGTCGCCTTACTCAAAGCTCTCATGTCAGCTTCCACGTGATCCTCACCATGCATGACTTTACAGTGATGTCAACGATCATTGCGCGGTACTATAATCGATCTATCATCACTTCTTCTTCTTCTCTCGTGTCAGCACGAGCAATACAAAAATAGCTCATGCTGTGATGGAAAGATTAGCCAGTCAGCAGCAGTCAGCAGTTTGGTAGCGGGGCTGACTGCCCAGGGTGCGCCGGACGTACTGAAGTATCGTCACTCGTGGAGGCTCTTTTCATGCACCCCTCATCATCACTATATCAGACTAACTGGAACAGCAGTCCTTTCAGAGATGATCAATCGCTCCCAGTAGAATGTGACATAACTATTTTTAAGCACTGGGTTGGGAGCAAACTTAATGTATGCCACCTCAGAATCCGCAAGGTTGTATTTAAATGCATGTTTCTGTTTATAATCCTAGCCACTAGATTGTGTGTCTGCCAGTACTCGCAGTTAGCAAGACGAGAACAACCTCCAATAATGTGTCGTGTAGACTCGCTCGGACGGTGGCAGGCCCGAAAGTTAACAGTCGTGCTGCCCTTCAAAATAAATTTCCAGAAGTGTTTGATACGTCCGTTCTCATTGCACAAAGAACAATGATCACTCGGCTAACATGCTTGGACTAGTAAAATCTAACAAAACGTAACTTGATGAAACATAATGTCGTTTCATTCGCCTACATAAATATAACTAAGTACAGCCTTCAATATATTTTTAAAAGGTCGGAGAGACAAGATATTTTGCCACTTCCATTAACAGATTCAAAACGTGATGCAATTCCAAGTCCATTAAACGAATGCCAAGTCAACAAGAGTAGAAGATCAACTGGAGTCTGTAAGCAATGCAAAAATATAAAAAAAAGGGAAAATAATATAAAATCGCACAGAACACCAAAGAATATTGTAACAATAAGCGAGGAGAACACAGTCGTCGCCGTAACTACAACGACATGGTTACCATGGACACGGTCAGCGCAGAAAACCACAGATTAGTTAATAGTAGCTAGCTACAGAAAACCGTCAATTTATTTTTACTTGTCAAGAATAGGGAGGGACGTAATCAATCGATTTATGACAGTATCGATTTTTAGATGTAAAATCATTAGTTTTTTATCTAATTCATGGCTTTATTAAAACAATTTACCACGAAGTAACATCAAATTCTATTAGCGGCTAGGCTTAGTATAATATTGATGTGAGTTTATACGGTTGACATTGCCTGGGATTTTATTTCGATTTATGAAATAAAATCATAATAGACTAGAAAAAGTATGGACTTCTCTAGTAACGTAAGTAATTACGGATGCGTTCGAAGTTAGATATTTTATACAGCGTTCTGATAAATAAAATAGTATTTTTAAAATAAGATTATCTATATTTCCCCATCTTTTAAAAATAAACGAAGATATCCAATAAATACACTAACAATGCACTAATATATTGGTGACAGTTTCATCTCGGGAACAATTTCTGTTTTTTCCTAGTCCAAAGTGTCCATTGTTCTTTCTTCGTTTCGTGTCGACAACAGAAGCAATGACAGCATAGACAAACCAGTGATTTTCTCAAAGCAGTCATCGAAACGTAGCGAAGAGGCCTACTTCGAAAATCGAACTACGAAGTTTCGGCTGTTGGATGGCACGTTTTCCAACCACAAATGTGTTTCGGATCCGACGATCGATTCGATTTTCGCTATTTGACATTCGGTCTTTCGTTAACTCTACTCGTAAGTGTTAATTGACATCTAATAGTTCGTTGTTTGAATATTACTTTAATCGTTTATTTATAATTCGATGTTCGTCGTTGTTTCGTTTCGATCCGGAACTTCGACATTCGTTACAGACAGCCCACTGTGCAGAGCATGCATGGAGGAGGACGAGACGGCAGCCCGCGTGCTACTAAACTGCTGAGGTCGCCATATACAGGGCCAAGTACTTCGAAAACCCAGGTACTCTCCGACAAATCACCAACAACATCAAGGGTGTGCTGGCGTTTTTCGAGGAGTTAGGGTGGATCGAGTAACTATACTTACCACCCATCTCGCAAAATACGCGCTTAGACGTGGAGTTGCGGACACCAGCCAGTTATACCTTATACCATAAAAGCCCTCAGCAGGCCTGAGCAGCCCTCAGCAACCTTCAGTTGCACAGGTTTCCTTCACCGTTAACGCAAATGATAATCAAATTGTGATCCGCACATGAATTCCAAGACAGAAGTACGGGCCTGGTTCGATCTCGGACCCTCCTGCGTAGAGACAACTGTTCAACCTCTGTCACTATAGCTATGTCTACACCAGTGCGCTTTCATGTTCATCTTGCGTCTTCGTCTGAGACATGCGTGAAGCGCCATAGCGCATGCAATAGCGCATGCCTTAATACTAGTTTGGCAAAAACGCATGCCCCTAGCGCACGCTAATCCGTCTATTGTATGTCGACTGACGACTGACCGAGACGCACCGGTTTAGACGATAAGCTGCATGCATCTTATGGCAATCTATATTGCATGCGCTTGACGCAAGAGGAATTGAAAGTTGAAAGCGCAAGATGAACATGAAAGCGCACTGGTGTAGGCATACCTTATGGTTATCACTGCTTTTTCACAATTCACTCGGAAATCCATAATCAATATTATTATTTTTGTACTTAATCCCTAATGACTACATAATCACCTTATCACAGGTTATTTACATACAATGCAATCTAACAATACAATCTTATCGATTACCTATTCTATTTTCATTATCATTTTAGTTCATTCAAAATTCACAGTGCAATTATCGCTTATTGAGGAAAATATGTAATTTTTTGGGTACCGTCCTACCTCAAAATTAGAAAACTTACCTCCGGTTTATTCCGGAGAATTCTAGGATGAGCAGTACTTAAGTAACATTTGAGTACCGAGTTGTCAAAAAAATTGCGGATTTTAAAGCATTTTTTGACAACTCTGCATTCAAATACTTATTCCGAATTCTCAATTCAGAAACCGGAGGTTACCTCCAGTTTCAGAATTGAGAATTCGTGTCAAAAAAATATAATAATAAGCGCTTTCAAACACCCTTCATTATGCGCACGGCAAAAGAGTGGAACTTACTACCTGTGTCTGTGTTCCCAAACGTTTACAACCCGAATCTCTTCAAAGTTAGAGTGAGCAGGCTTCTTCAGGGTAAGCTCGCTCCATCTTAGACTTTGTCTCGGTCACCTCAGCTCTGACCTTGACTAGAGTTAAGAGCAAATCCAGATCAAATAAAAAAAAAGAAAACATTGTGGTTATAAAACGGTAAGGAACCCTCAGGTCGCAAGTACTGCTCGCACTTGTCAATATTTTGTTAACACCGATAAATTAATATCATTGTACGATTAGAATTATTCACAGATATCATACGTCCGGAACTCCCCAGAGTTGTCCTAGTTTTGAGTGTCCTTAATAGGATTTGATCCATATTTACGTCACATTATGGATTGGTGCAATTACACAGACAAAATCAAAATAAAAAATCTAAAGTCTACGCTTAAACTGATGTCGGCAATTTTGTATTTCCATCCTGAATAGAGTATTAGTCTACTACTTGATAAAAATGTACAACAATATGTAGTGTTATTTTATAAAAAATATAGGAAGAAAGGGGCATCTGAAAAAAAAACCATGAAAAAAATAGGGGAGATACACGCTTTAAGTTTATTGAAGAGACATAAAGGAACTGGATACGTTCTTTGACATAAATGGCGGTTTTGGGATTAAACAGAATTCTCTATAGCAATGACAAAATCGAAGCATTCCGTCGGAGCCGTATAGGGAGCTAAGTACTTAAGCTTAGCGCGAAATCCGGAATCTTTTACTGAATCTTTTTCCGATCTAATAGCCAAAGATTTTATTTTAAGAAAATTAAAAGAAAAGAAACATTAGGCACAATTTATTATAGTATAATAACTTGAATTTTCACAGTATATCACGCTTAATTAGGTACATAATTATGTATTATAAACTAACTTTTAAAAACTTGACAGGAGTGGTCTCTAAACTCTTGGACCGTTTACACGAGGCCAATTGACCAGCCATTCCACTAAGCGAAGCTGTTATTGGCGTTGTGTAAATAGAGACAATCCATTTCAATGGAGTGTCTTTTGGTCATTGGTAAAGACAATCCATTGATTTAGAATGATTTCTCCATTTTCGGTAATCATGTAGCTGAGTGGAATGGCTCGTCAATTGGCCTTGTGTAAATGGTCTATAATGCAGGCCAGTTCAGGACGGAGACGGGCCAACACAGCTACATGGACTGGACCGCAGAAATTAAATATTAAAATTATATTAAAATAAATCAATCTACAATTAAAGAAAAAATAAAACCTACATAATAATATTAATAAAAAATACTTTAAAAGATTCTTAATCTACAACGCTAAAGATAAAAAGTCGCTTCGCGGGCCGCACTAACATGAGTGACGGGCCGTATGTGGCCCGCAGGCCATGGCTTGTACAGCCTTGCTCTAAGGTACGATTCACACTAGACGAAGTGCATCAGAGCGGATGGAAGCGTAATTTACACTGCAATAAGGAAAATTGACATGTACCAGGATGTATAATTATTAAAGTTCATATTTATGTGCGTGCTTCAGCGTCGCGTCGACGACGGCTGCGTACAGCCGACCGGCTGCCACTGCATGTGGGTGCATATGCGCGCATTCTGCGACATTAAACGCGTCCTTTCGTTTTCTGCTAGGAACATTCTAATACGAACTATGTTACAGATACCTACAAGTCAATTCTCTTTCATCATCATCAACATTCGCCTCCCCACAGGCCTCCCCCATGCATTGCCACATCGACCGGTCCTATGCTTCTCGCATCCAGCGGATTCTCGCGACCTTCACCAGGTCATCGGTCCACCTTGTGGGAAGCTTACCCACGCTGCGCATTCCGGTACGCGGTCTCCACTCCAGAACCTTTCGGCCCCATCAGCTATCTGTTCTGTGAGCAATGTGCCCCGCTCACGGCCAATTAAGTTTAGTAATTCTCCGGGCTATGTCGGTTACATTGGTTTTCCTGCGCCTCTCATCATTTCTGATATGATGGCAGCGTAACAGAGGGTACTACAAATCCCCGGCAGAGATTCGGCTACCACAAACAACGACGACTGGACTTGGCAACTAGGCTTGCCAACCTCTATGTATGAATTTACCTGGACTTTGGCAATCAAAAATAACTTTAAAAAAGTAAAAACCGACTTCAAAAAAAACTAAACGGAGTAAAATAATTATCATTTAATAAAACTACCAGTTTCAGAAGTCGGTGCATTCAATTTGTTTCAGCGTAGAACACCGACTTCTGAAACTGGTAGTTTTATTAAATGATAATTATTTTACTCCGTTTAGTTTTTTTTGAAGTCGGTTTTTACTTTTTTAAAGTTATTTTATTTTATACTTTTTAGTGCCACAAATTACAATTACAATAGGGTACAAATTCTCGGACCAGCACTACAACTAGAACGTCGTCTAATTATACGATTTGTGTGTTTTTTTTTTGTATTTGTTGATTTTTGCAAAAAGTGCTGAATCAATTTCAATAAAATTTATATGGGACCACCTCTGAAGTATGGTCTATCAAACAAAAAAAGAATCATCAAAATCCATTCATAATTGGCGGAGATATCGCGTAACAAACATACAAAAAAAAAAAAAACATTCAGACGAATTGAGAACCTCCTCCTTTTTGAAGTCGATTAAAAATGCGGGACGTGGCAAAAAAAAGCGGGACCCAACTGTCAAAGTATAGGAAGGCGAAACAAACAATTAGAAAAAAAAAAACGTTGGTTCGATGCGAGGCTCGCGGTCACGATCACCACTCTTCTAGCTAACCAAAACGTGCGTTCACTAAACTCCGACTTCTGCCTGAAGGTTTAGCCCTAGGTACGACAAAACGGGACAATTGGCGTCCCGCACACATTTTTCGCGGGACGCATCCTCTAAAGCTCTAGAAACGGGACGTTCCGGCTCTCGCGGGATGGTTGGCAAGCCTGCGAACTGACTGAAATTCTCTTAAACGTAACATTCACGCCTCATTCCCCGAAGGGTTGGCAGATGTGTATACTCGTAGTACAACCTCATTTCGCCATTATGTTTTAAGTCCCATTTGATAGAGAGCAAGCCTATTGCCATCAACCGGGCACAAATTTACAGTCCGGGCTGCTACTGAGAAATTCCATACGGAACAACTCAATAACACTTTGCCCGACCTGGGGATCTAACCTTGAACCTCACGCTCAGCAGTCGCGCTTGCGACCGCTAGACCAACGAGGCAGTCTTCTCTTTAGTGCATTATAAATTGCTCTTCCGTCTGCCCTGATGCACTTCGCTGCGTTCCGGTGCGCTTTGACACGCTTCGTCAGGTTTGAATAAAAATAATCAATCTTAAAATATAGGTCTAGCGCTTAACTGAGGCAGTGCCTGGGGTATGGGAGCGGCACGGGAGGGGTGACATATGACGATCAGTCCGAACTATGTCAATATACACGTGATTAATACAAGGTTAGTCAGAAAGGGGGTACTAATCCGAAAGGGTGTTAAAGTACACATAATAATGAGTAACTTTTGTTCTACAACTTTCCCCAAAAGTCAATAGTTTAAGAGAAATAGCTGTTCAAAAATTACAAAAAAAAAACTCTAAAATCTATCTATCCCCAGTTATGATCAGCTGTGTTTGCATTTTAGGTCATATTTGGGGTCATGAATTAGAAGCACCATTTTCTGAATTTGTAACTAAAGCAGGGATGAAGAATTTTTGAAAAAACTAAAATAAAAATCATTTTATTTGGAAAAAAAATTATCGAATTTTGAAATTTTAACACTTGCTTTCAAACAGTCATCAGCGATACTATAAGTGGGCTTCGGATTAGTACCCCCTTTCCGACTAACCTTGTATAATGAAGATATCGCTTACGATATTTACGTGTGTTTATTTAAGTTAAATTAATTAATATAATTGCGCGTGACAATGTAAACAAAAAAATAAGTTACAATAATTATATTATCTTATTTAAAATTTATTAATATTTTCAACTGAAACAACAAAAAAATCCCGAAATCCCAAATAAA
Organism: Amphipyra tragopoginis; assembly: GCA_905220435.1. NCBI lineage: Eukaryota > Metazoa > Arthropoda > Insecta > Lepidoptera > Noctuidae > Amphipyra > Amphipyra tragopoginis. Next base: position 14,885,147 of record HG992011.1, read on the forward strand.
ATTAATCAGATTCCTCATCGCTGCCTGTACCGTCATTGTATGAATGGCTCGAATCACTTTCATTATCTAGTAGTAGTACTAAAAATATCATAAGAGATTATCTTCATTTATTTATCACGTGTATAGCGAGAAAGTTCGGACACGTCATTTCACGTCATATGTCACCCCTACCGTGCCGCTCCCATACCTCAGGCACTGACTCAGGTGCCTATAATTCCTTGTCCATGTATTCTATCCATGTCCATAAATATCGACCGTATAGGAGTAACCTTTGCCTTTTGCTGATGTCACTTTAATTGTGACAAAGTTCTTTCCAACTCCTCCTGAAGTGATCTCCGGTGCAGCTCCCTGTGTGTTCCCGACCTCTGTTACCATGATGGCAGCTATCACGACAGAGGAACCTCCACGGAAAATAAGATCTTGATGCTGTATTGTGTCCTTAACAGCCGTTTTGGACAAATAATTTCTGAAAATATAAAATGTTAGGATGAGTATGGTTACTGAAAAATAATAAGTCACCCCTTTGCTACCTGTGTGGGTGTCGTAAAAGATTGACTAAGTGTCCAAACACACTGTACCGAATTTACGCGACCGAAGTTCGGCGGCTGATTTTACGTTCGGACGCATTCGGCTGATATGAGTGTAGCGCCACACCATGCCGAACATACGCGACCGAACTTCGGCGTCTATGTTTTTTATATGGGTAAGACGCGACGTAATTTCAGCCTGGTGTGTCGCTGGTAATTTGAAAAGCATTGTACGCGTAATCATGCCGAACTTCGATCGCGTATCTTCGGCATTGTGTGTTTAGACACTGACACACCATAAGTGCCGAACTTACGGGGCAGAAATTCAGTTGCGCAAACTTGTGGGCGGTCACGCGGGTCGCGAACATGCCTGCCTCCTGCTGCTCCCCGCCTGGGCGGTCACGCGGGTCGCGAACATGCCTGCCTCCTGCTGCTCCCCGCCCCAGATCTTCGTCGGTAATAGAACCGAACTTCGGTCGCGTATGTGTGCTCTACAGAATACGTTGCCGCCGAATTGCCGCTAAACTTACGCCCGACCGAAATTCGGGTCGCGCCCGTTTGGTCACGCTCCCATTTGGCAACGCTACATTACTTACCTATAGCGGTATATCGCATGCACCAGGTACAGGCTGTACACTATAATGCAACGTAATTTCGGCATAATGTGTCGTCAGTAATTCAAATAGCATCGCATTCGTAATCGTGCCGAACTTCGGTCGCGTATCTTCGGCATAGTGTGTTTAGACACTAAGAGTGTTTAATGTGTTTATCCACCGCCGCCGTCACCGGGAGACGAGATTATTTCGGACCGAGTTCGGAATGACGTGACGGCAATCTTGTGTCCACCGCGACAGATCTCGGTGGTTCAGTCTTGCTCTACACTTGGGAAGCTCGGGTGTAGTGGAAGTGCAGAAGTGTTTTGTATTGCCGACATTTCGACGTCATGGTCTCAAGCCAAGTTCTAGTGGTAGGGGTAGTTTGACTTTTATTCAGTTTAATGTTACCCACCTGGCCATAAGTTTATCCTCCTTGCCGATTTTTCCCACGCTTACGTTGGGCGGATGGGCGTTTATCACAATTGCAGCTGCGTCATTCTGGACCGCAGCTGCCTCATTGCTTATTGACAATGATGCCAACATCACGACGAAAAGCAGGCTCTTCATCTGAAAAAGGTAGAGGTCAAGGCTTAACATCAGGGTGGACATCTGTCAATTGCCATTTAGGTGCTCATATAAAATTATGTCTGATAAATCTGCCACGCTAACAAAGAAGACGATTTTGAATTATATACCTAATATACATATGCATAGGTATATAATTCAAAATCGTCCAAAATCGAGTTATGCAAAAAAATTGTGAAGCTCCAAATCAGCGGGTCATATTGTACAGTGGAGCCGAACCTTAGGATATCGGCATTGCCCAGTAACTGGATTGCGGAGGTCTGATGGCAGTCGCTCCGTGTAAAATACTAGTATTCAACCGCATCTGCCCCAACATAGTTTGGAGCTAGGCAGAGCGAATGTTGATTGTGGCTCCTCAATTTTTGCGTTTATTATAAAAAGCACATACCTTTTCAAATTCTCTATGACTTCATCCACCAAATAAGAATCCTGAGTGCTATTCTAAGTTGCCGTTTGAAGGAGAGTTGTACAAGTAAAAAGATACAAATTATGATGAGATCAGTGACCCAGTCAATACCTGGCGTAATGCCACTGTATATTAAAATATAATTGCTTTTGTATCTCTTAGTTTAATTGTTAATCAGCAGCATCCTCTGTTCGACAATAACTAATTCGCATTTAAATTTTTCAAGCACAGTCATTTGGGAATATGAAATCTTCTTCTGAATCTTTAAACGCAACGAATACAGTAATACCAAAAGGAATTTTTTCCATATGATTTCTATCTTATAATCTGTGATTACTTTTCTCTTTGAGGGTGGCTTTAAGGAAATCTCATAGAAGTAATAAAAACTACGGGAATTATTATTGTATCATGGGGAAATCTACGTCAAAAATCTATTGACAGTTTAACGATTTCTGACAGCACGATAAAGTTTTTTTTTTTATGAAATCCTCATACAGCCTCATACCAAAAGAAAAAGGTTTGACGGTGCGCGTACAACAAATGAGTTGCCCGCTAAAGGAAATATTATAGACTTACATTCTGCCTAGCCTTTTCCTTATGTTTGGGCCAGCTTCCAGTCTTACGTATTTTACTCGATCCGATATCCTAAAGCCAATAAGACCAAACATCACGCGATCACTGTCATGAGTTTCATCACCGAGTGACGATAGCTATTATATACTAGGTACAGTCCGCGAAGCCTAAGCTGAGCTTTGCATTTGTGTGAGAATGAATCCGTTCCGTTCTGTGTGATGCCGGACGTAAAGAATAGCACTACCCCTAGAGGATGGCCAGCAGCGTTCTCTGAGTACTTTAACAACCATACTGCGGTCACTGCATCATTATGGAAACCCCCCCCCCCCCGCCCAACATGCTTGGGGAAGCCTATCTCCAGCAGTGGACGTCTTTCGGCTGAGTGATGATGATGAATGCAGACGCGTCCTTTGCTTGGTTTAAACCGGTTTGTACTGCTTTTTGGCTATCGATTCTATGAGCACTCACACAAATGCAAAGTTCAGCTTAGGCCTCGCGGACTGTACGTCCAACGCTTGGGCAATCAGCTCGCTGCCAATCTTTTTGACTGGCTAATCTTTTCACCATGGAATGAGCTAATAGCTCGTGTTGACACGAGTGAAGAACTAGCACAAATCAATCTGCCTAGCCTTTTCCAACTGTGTTGAATGTTGTTGCCAGTTTCCAGTCTAACCAACTGCGGCTGAGTACCAGTATTTCATAGTTACATTTAAAGGAAAAATAAAAGAAAATAACATTTTAGGTACGACTTATAATACAGTAACTAGAATTTGTTTAGTGTTTTACACTTACTAATTAGGTACATACACATTTATAAAAAAACCTTATTAAAATATTGACAGAGTGGTTCTCTTTCAAATGAGGTAAATACCTAATTAAGGTATTCTATCGTCCATAGACTTCGACAATATAAGTAAAACCGCGGCCTCTTAAAGATGTTATCGTGATATTAACAAAGTTCCTTTGAATTCCTCCAGCCCTGACGGTCGGAGTGGCACCCTCAGTAGGACCTCGCTCTATCGCCCGGATGGCGAAAATCCGGGTGGAAGAACTCCCGCGGTAATGTATCTCCTCCTTCTGTATTAGATTCGGAACAGGTGGTGCCGTGATCCTCTTACTGAAAAGATATATTAAAGATGTTTGATTTTGGGCCGCCACTATGTACAGTATATAGAAAAATAGGAAAAAAATAGAGGATTTCCATAAAAATACAAATAAATTAATTTGAAGAAGAATACGCTTGTGCTGGAATTGTTATTTGGGGACATTTTTTAATATGTTAACCCTATTTTTCTGGTAGCCATGACAGTTGTGTTTGACATTGACATGAGTTTGACAACTTTGACAGTCACAAACCTATAACCTATAATTCCATCCTATGACATGTCAACAGTTGTCAAAGTGGCGTTTCACATAATTTCGATCCACCATATCGAATGTGTAGTGTTGCTCTTCTTGACCAAAATATCTTGAATGTACAATTAAACGAAGTAATATTATAGAAAATGAACATTAAAAAACGGTTACTTTATTGTATGGCTATATTTGCATATAGTGTACATGGTGCTAGCCCAGGCTCCACACATTTCTGAAACATCTCCTTTAAAATAGTCATAGTAATGGAACGTGTGGTTTCTGACGAAGAATAGGCAACCCCTTCCCTCCCCCCTCCCCGTGGGTGTCGTAAAAGACGACTTTACTTCAAGATGTCAGTGTTGTCCCCCAGTCTGCTAATAACAACAAGAACTGTGATCACTAATATGTCTGCCACGAGTGATAATTGTTGTGATTTCCCCCTTGACCGTTGATTGTTGCGGTCATTGTGAGGCTTATGTTCAGCAGTGGGCATTAAGATGATGCCCACATGACGTGTAGATGTGCCATTAACAAGACAAGAAAAATTAGGTTTTCATTTAATTTAATGTTACCCACCTGTACAGACGTTTGTCCTGAGAGCTAATGGTTCCCAAGATCAAGTTAGCCCGACTGACGTCTTCATCCGTAGTCACAGCCGCATCATTGCTAATTATTGACAATGCTGCTAACACCACGATGAGAAGTAAGCTTTTAATCTGAAATTAGAATAAGTTACTGCTTAACATCAGGAACCATCTGCGAGCTCCGTCACTTTCTCAAATAAAAAAACTTATTTTTATTAAAATTTTGATTTATTTGGTATTTCACTGAAAAAATCTAATTAGTCCGTCAGTCAGATTATCAAAAAATATTTGACCCGTATTTTTTCTTTTGTTACGTAAACCAAAATTGACGAAGATACGACGTCACAAGCAAGTACAATTTTTACTTGCTTCTGACGTCACAAGCCCCCGTTCTCGAGTTTTGATGCGTTTTATCTTACTAAATATTCATAGATTTAACAAAAGAAAAAATACGTGTCCATCATTTTTCAAAATTCCAACTGGCGCGATGGCGGACTAATTAGATTTGCAATTTATTGATGCTGTCAACATGCCTATTTTGTAATCATAATTATTTAATGTTTGCAAAATTCCAAACCAATCGAACAATAACAAGTGGTTGAATCGACCTTTTTACTTTTTTTCACATAGATACTTTCGTACTAATTTACAAGTGAAGCTAATAAAATCGTGTTTATTAAAAGCACTTACCTTTTAAATTTTACCGTGACTTGAACCACAAAACAGGAAAGCTAGCTCCTTAGAGTGTAGTGTGACTATAAGTTGTATTTTGAAGAAGGTAGTATTTATAGTAAGTAAATAGATATAATTATGATGAAGTAATCCTTTCAGTGACCCAGTCTATAACAAGCGTGATGTCGTTGTAAGGAGTAACACTAATAAGGAGGACGCTCTAGATTAACAATTATTAAAGCTAATGATATTATCGCAAAGAGATACAAAACCAATACATGTCACTAAACAGTGGCATCACGCTTGACTGGGTCACTGATAGAATTATCTTATCATAATTGTATCTGTTCACTTACTATAAATACTACCTTCTTCAAAAGACAACTTATAGTCACACTACACTCTAAGGAGCTACCGCTTTCCTGTTTTGTTGATCAAATCACAGTAAAATTTTAAAAGGTAAGTGCTTTTAATAAACACGATTTTATTAACTTCACTTGTGAGGTAGCAAAAATTGAAAATCGATTTTCAACCATTTCTAATTATCCCATTTGCTTGGAATTTACGAAATACTTAAATCGTTTCGTTTAAAATAAATGTTTTGTTGTTTATTTGAGAAAGTGACGGAGCTCGCAGATGGCCCCTTGATGTTAAGCAGTAACTTATTCATATTTCAGATGAAAAGCTTACTTCTCATCGTGGTGTTAGCAGCATTGGCAATAATTAGCAATGAAGCGGGAGTAGTTAAGGATGAAGACGTCACTCGGTCCAACCTGAGCTTGGGAACTATTGGCTCTGGAGACAAAGTTCTGTACAGGTGGGTAACATTAAACTAAATAAAAACTTATTTTTGTCTTGTCTTGTTAATGACACATATTAAGCAACACATTGTGTAGACTACGCATCATCTCTACTCAGCCCATAAATGCCCACTGCTGAACATAAGCCTCCCAATGACCGCTACAATCAAAGGTCAAAGGGGAAATTATCACAATTATCACTCGTGGCAGACATAGTAGTGATCGCAGTTATTAGCAGACTGGGGGACGCCACTGACATCTTGAAGTAAAGTCGTCTTTTACAACACCCACCGACGGTGTGGCCTATTCTTTGTCAGACACCACACGTTCCATTACTACGACTATTTAAATTGTAATATATCTTTTCAGAAAGAACATCACGAAATCAGCTGTTTCGAACCAAGTACAGAGGCAGACGATATATTACCGCGGGGGTTTCTCCACCCGGATAACGGCCATCCGGGTGTTAGAGCTAAATGCTACTCAGGGTGCTACTCCGTCCATCAGGTCGGGAGGAATTGGAAAGAACTTTGTTAGAATCATGATAACATCATTAAGAGGCCGCGGTTTCTCTTATGGTGTCGAAGTCTATGGACGATAGAATGCCTTAATTAGGTATTTACCTCATTTCAAAGAAAGCCACTCTGTCAATATTTTAATCAGGTTTTTTAAAAATGTGTATCTACCTAATTATTAAGTGTAAAATAATATACAAATTCTAGTTATTACATTATAAGTCGTACCTAAAATATTATTTTCTTTTACTTTTCCTCTAAATATAACTTTACGCTGAGCCCTTCGTGGGACCAATGTAAGATCCTACATAGCGTCTGTATCCTGGCTACGTTCTAGTGCCCTCTTTGAGAAAACTACCAGTGTTGTCTGTGATGTTATCCGTAGTACTGTCGACAGCACAGGGGGCTTACCATGACGTCTTATGAAAACGTTCAAATGCCAGCCAGTCAACTTCCATCCAAAAGCAGGCCTGCTTCTGAATTGCTAAAAATCGTACCATGACAGTACTAAAGGTGAACGACTATTGAACCAAGTTGAACGGTAATGCTTGTTCATGGTACGAAAAGTCTATACAAAAAAAAAGGTGAACGGATTTCTTAAACGTCAACGTAGCAGGCCGCAGGCCTGCTCTAACGATGTCATAGTACAAAAAAGCAGGGCAGTTCAACTTCCAGGCAACTTCTGTCCTGCTTTAAGAGGTCATAGTAAGCCCCCAGACAAACGGTTCACGCTGTACACCAGCGACATCCCCAGACGTGGCTTGGCCAAGTTGGCTCTCTTCGCCGACGACACGGCTATCTACTATTCCGGTAGGAGCCTCGATAGCATCTCTCGAACCCTTCAAAGTAAAGTTCGCCGTCCCAGGCACACACTTTTAGAACCCGATGACGAAATAACCCTCCTCCAGGAGGCAAGTAAATCGACCCACCGCCGCCGGTCACGATCCACCGAGCTCTCCCGTCGTAGAGCCGGTCGTCTGTTCAGACTCCGCAGTCACACCTATAATTCAGCCCTCATCAAGCTGTCTCCTCCCCCCCCCCCCCCCCTATGTCCACGCCAGCAACGCCCTAAGCCGAGGTCCGAGTCCCACTAGGGGTCGCCCTTAGTGCTGTTGTTGCAGGTAGTCATGATGTTAGTGTAGTACAAGTAGTTAGCTTAGGTTAAGTATCTTACTTCCCCCCCATTGGCTGGAGACCCTTCAGGTCACGCCAATAACTGCCCGGTTACGTAGAAACCGTCCCCTAGGACGACCTACAGCAGTCCAATAGAAAAAAAAAAAACCCAGACAAACGGGCATGCCACCGTCACTCATTAGTTTTACGTGCTCCAACTATCTTTAATCTTTTGGTCTAAGATGTAAACATACAGGGCCTTATTACAAAAGATGGTTTAAACCAAGACTAAGGTAAACCCAGGTTTAAAATATACCCATCACTTTCTTATGTCATATAACAAAAAGAGACGGGGCTATTTTAAAACCTAGGTTTTTCTTAGACCATCTTTTGTAATAAGGGGGACATAGTTTAAATATGTTTATACTTATACCTATGTATATAAGGTGTTATGTAAACAACGTACAACGCCCCAAAAGATTCTTATTCTAATCAATTGATCTAGCTATAATTTCTTTATTTTCATCAATAGGGTATTTGACTGAAAAAATCTACTTAGTCCGTCAGTTAGATTATGAAAAAATATTTGACCCGTATTTATTCTTTTGTTACGTAAACCAAAATTGACGAAGATACGACACTTTTAAAATTGGCAAAACGTCACAAGCAAGTACAATTTTTAGTTGCTTCTGACGTCACAAGCCCCCACTCTCGAGTTTTGATGCGTTTTATCTTTCCAAATATTCATAGATTTAATAAAAGAAAAAATACGTGTCCATTATTTTTCAAAACTCTATTTGGCGGACTAATTAGATTTGCAATTTATTGATGCTGTCAACATGCCTTTATGGTCGAAGATTCGGAATACAGAAATTCGAAGATAAGTATTTGTGTTTTGTGTTGATCGGAAAATTCGGTTTAGTTTATTTTATTTGAGATGGATTTGCTTTTGACTGGCCAAGCTCAGAGGTGGCAGAGACAAAGTCTACGATGGAGCGAGCTTACCCAGAAGAAGCCTGCTCACTCTAACTTTGAAGAGATTCGGGTTGTAGGCGTTCGGGGACACAGACGCAGGTTGTGAGTTTCACTCTTTTGCCGTGCGCATTATGAGTGATGTTTGGAAGCGCTTAGTGCGAATTGGTGGAATGGCAACCAGTACCCCAAGTGTGAGTTTTTTTCGTTAACTACTGTAGTTGCGTCACGCCAAAAATGTATGAAAATTTAGGCTGCGTCTCTAGGCGCACCGTTCAATTAACGCGCGAATATTAGCTAATATTCGCGCGTTAATTGAACTACAGTAGTTAACGAAAAAAACTCACACTTGGGGTACAGGTATGGATGGTAACTTACAGTGCGTTTAGATGTCCGATGGTAGAAGAGAATTTAAGATTTCAATTTACAAACTACTTTATTTTGTTACATTTTTTATGATTACTGACTTCTAGCCGTGTGTGTTAAATTAATGTCGCCATTGTAGCGCCACCTTGTATAAAATATCTTTAAATATACAAGGTTAGTTGGAAAGGGGTACTAATCCGAAAAGGTGTCAAAGTACCCATAATATTGAATAACTTTTGTTCTGCCACTTTTCCCAAAAGTCAATAGTTTAAGTGAAATAACTGTTCAAAGATAAAAATACGCTAAAATCTATCTATCCTCAGCCATGATTAGCTGTATTTACATTTTAGATCATATTAAAGGTACAAGTCCGAGACGGGCTGCAAACTGCATCCGCAGACTGCAACTCGTCGACCTAATAACACCTTTAAGGTGCACTGCACACCTTAAAGGTAGTATTCCAACGGCGACCGCAAACTGCAACCGCAGACGACAGCAGCAGACAGTTCATACAAACCAATGTGACTTGCGGTCTGCGGTTGCAGTCTGCAGTTTGCAGCCCGTCTCGGACTTGTACCTTTAGGGTCACGGATTAGAAGCTCTATTTGCTGAATTCGTAACGAAACCAAGGACAAAGAATTTTTAAAAAAAATAAAATTATTTTGCATGGAAATAAAATTAAATTTCAACTCATGCTTTAAAACAGTTATCAGTGATCCTTTAAGTGGTTCGCGGATTAGTAAACCCTTTCAGACTAACCTTGTAAATATAAATAATCTTAGTACTTTAAAAAATAGTTGAATCGATTCTACTCTCGATACTGAACTAACTACTTCCAGGTTTTGCGTCATTACAATAACGCGTTGTATAAGTAGCTAGCATCAAGAACAGGGCCCAAGCTACCGATGGCCAAAGCTCCAGAGAGAGGAACCTTCCAACAATGTGCGCTGTGACCAGGAGTTGACCAGGACAACTGCCTGCACAAACCCAGCTGCCAAACTCAAAGCTCTCATCTCAGCTTTCACGAGATCCTCATCATGCATGACCTTACAGTGATGTCAATAATCATTGTGCGGTATTGTAATCGATCCATCACCACTATAAGAGGCTAATTGACAACAGCAGTCCAGTCAGAGATGATCAGTCGATCCCAGTAGAACGTAACATCACCATTTTCAAGAACTGAGTTGGGATTAAACAAAGTCTACGGTACATCAGAATTTACAAGGCTGTATTTCAGAGCATGTTACTGGTTCATAATCCTAGGAACTAGGTTCTGTCACTGCAAGTACTCGCCGTTAGCAAGACGAGAACAACCGGAAATAATGTGTCGTACAGACTCGCTCGGACGGTGGCATGTCCGTTTGTCTGTGCTGTCAACAGTCCTACCGATGACATCACGGACAACACTGGTAGCTTTCTCTAAGAGGGCACAGGAACGTAGCCAGGATACAGACGCTATGTAAGATCTTACGTTCGTCCCACGAAGGGCTCAGCGTAAAGTTATATTTAGAGGAAAAGTAAAAGAAAATAATATTTTAGGTGCGACTTATAATATAATAACTAGAATTTGTATAGGTATTGTTTTACACTTAATAATTAGGTAGATACACATTTATAAAAAATCTTATTAAAAATATTGAGAAGTGTTGAGTGTCTCTTTCGAATGAGATAAACAACTAGTTCAGGCAGTCTTTCGTCCATAGACTTCGACACCATAAGAGAAACCGCGGCCTTTTAATGATGTTATCATGATTCTAACAAAGTTCTTTCCAATTCCTCCCGACCTGATGGACGGAGTAGCACCCTGAGTAGCATTTAGCTCTAACACCCGGATGGCAGTTATCCGGGTGGAGAAACCCCCGCGGTAATGTATCGTCAGCCTCCGTACTTGGTTCGAAATAGCTGATTTCGTGATGTTTTTTCTGAAAAGAAATATGAAAATTAAAATAGTCATCGTAATGGAACGTGTGGTGTCTGATAAAGAATAGGCCACCCCATCCCCGCCCGGGGGTGTCGTAAAAAACGACTTTACTTCAAGATGTCAGTGGCGTCCCCCAATCTGCTAATAACAACAAGAACTGCGATCACTAATATGTCTGCCACGAGTGATAATTGTAATAATTTCTCCTTTGACCGTTGATTGTAGCGGTCATTGTGAGGCTTATGTTCAGCAGTGGGCATTTACAGGCCGATATAAAGACTATGCGTAGCGTGAACGACGTGTAGCTTATAATATATGCCTTAAACAAGACAAATTAAGTTTTTATTTAGTTTAATGTTACCCACCTGTACAGAACTTTGTCTCCAGAGCCAATAGTTCCCAAGCTCAGGTTGGATCGAGTGACGTCTTCATCCTCAGCAAAATCATTTAAATCCGCCTCATTCAGCAATAAGTCGGCGTCAAATGCGTCGGGATCAAATGAGTCGGCGTCAAATGAGTCAGCGTCAAATGATTCGGCGTCAAATGAGTCGGCTTTTGTTAAGGCACTTTGTACTGTCAATTGTACTGAAAATGCTGCTAACACCACGATGAGTACTAGGCTGTTCATCTGAAATAGGAAGAAGTTACCGCTTAACCTCAGGTGTTATATCAGACAGTTCCGATATATACTCAAATAAAAATAAAGTATATGTCATTCATAGGAAATGTCGCTGATAAAAATCGTGTTTATTAAAAGCTCTTACCTTTTAAATTTTACTGTGACTTGATACACAAAACAGTAAAGCTAGCTCCTTAGAGTGTAATGTGACTATAAGTTGTCTTTTGAAGAAGGTAGTATTTATAGTAAGTGAACAGATACAATTATGATAAGATAATACTATCAGTGACCCAGCCAAGCGTGATGCCACTGTTTAATGAATGACATGTATTGGTTTTGTATCTCTTTGCGATAGTATCATTAGCTTTAATAATTGTTAATCTAGAGCGTCCTCCTTATTAGTGTTATTCCCTACAGTGGCATCACGCTTGTTGTAGACTGGGACACTGATAGTATTATCTTATCATAATTGTATCTGTTCACTTACTATAAATACTACCTTCTTCAAAAGACAACTTATAGTCACACTACACTCTAAGGAGCTAGCTTTCCTATTTTGTGTATCAAGTAATAGTAAAATTTAAAAGGTAAGTGTTTTTAATAAACACAATTTTCATCAGCGACATTTCCTATGAATGACATAATTATACTTTATTTTTATTTGAGTATATATCGGAACTGTCTGATATAACACCTGAGGTTAAGCGGTAACTTCTTCCTATTTCAGATGAACAGCCTAATACTCATCGTGGTGTTCGCAACATTTTCAGTACAATTCACAGTACAAAGTGCCTTAGCAACAGCCGAATCATTTGACGCCGAATCATTTGACGCCGACTCATTTGACGCCGACTCATTTGGCGCCGACTCATTACCGAGTGAGGCGGATTTAAATGATTTTGCTGAGGATGGAGACGCCACTCGAAACAGTCTGAACTTGGGAAATATTGGCCCTCAGGACAAACTTCTGTTCAGGTGTGTGTGTTTACAAAAAAATTAAAAAAAAAACTAATTTGTCGTGTCTTATTAATGGCACGTGTTAAGCTACACGTCGTGTAGTACGCATCATCTTAATATCGGCCTGTAAATGCCCGCTGCTGAACATAAGCCTAACAATGACCGCTACAATCAACGGTCAAAGGGGGAAATCACCACAATGATCACTCGTGGCAGACATATTAGTGATGACAGTTCTTGTTATTATTAGCAGACTGGGAGACGACATCTTGAAGGAAAGTCGTCTTTTACGACATTCACGGGGTGGGGGGATTACCTATTCTTTGTCAGACACCACATGTTCCATAACTGTGACTATTTTAATTTTAATATGTCTTTTCAGAAAGAACGTCTCGAAATCACCCATTGCGAACCAAGTCCAGAGGGAGGTGGTACAATTCCGCGGGAGTTCCTCCACCCGGATAGCCGCCATCCGGGTGAGAGAGGTCGGGAACACACAGCGTGCTATTCCATCCATCAGGTCGGGAGGAATTGGACAGAACAATGTTGGAATCTTGATAACATCAGCCAGAGGCCGCGGTTTCTCTTATTCGGTCGAAATCCATGGACGATAGACCTGAACTAGGTATTTACCTAATTTGAGAGAGTCCTCTGTCAATATTTTTTATAAATTAGTATCTACCTAATTATTAATTGTAAAATACTATACAAATACTAGTTAATAAATTGTATGTCGTATCTAAAGTATTATTTTCTTTTACTTTTCGTCTAAATATAACTTTACGTAAAGCTCTTAGTGGGACCAATGTAAGATGTCCTACATAGCGGCTGTATCCTGGGGGTGCCGCTCATTTGGTATAATAACAGATAATATAATTTGAAAAGCTATAACGTTCAAATCATATAATTTTTACTAGGTCCAAAAATAATTCACATAATTTTCGTATAATATAACGTTCAGTTTTTATAATAAACACTTCATTTAAAAACATTTTGTCTAACGTTCATTTAATATACTTGTGTAAGTATGGTGGTAATGTTTCTCAGGGGTTTTTAATAATGAGTTCAAGACACGATCTGTAGTGAAGAGAATTTAATTGAAAATAACAACACACGTATAACATATAACGGGACAGATAATACAAAACACGGATTACTCGAAAAATGTAAACAGGGATGCGTGCGCAGTCGCAACCGTGGGCGGACTGGTCCACTTGTTGTGGCGCGAAAAAACACCGACGCGACCGTTAGGGACCGTTGGGGCGGGGGTGAGGGGAGCGAGTCCGCGTATACTAAAAAAAATGGCGCGTTAGATGCCAACCCCGAGTGCACTTAAGGTCGCGCTACACTTGTCATTTTGTATAACGCTCTGTTTTACTTACCTTTTCTGTACTAAAACTTCATCAAATTTTAATTTGCTGTTATCCACCTAGCCATCAGTCTATCCCTAGAGCCGATGCTGCCCACGCTCAGGTTACGCCGAGTCGGGCTATCGACGTCCTCATCCTTAAACGCTGCATCTCCTTCGTCAATCATTGCTTCCCCAACGTCAAACACAGCGTACCCAACGTTAATCGCAGAGTCTTCATCATTAATAACAGCAGCCTCATAGCTAACTGACAATGCTGCCAATACCACAACGATGAGTAGGCTTTTCATCTGAAATAGGCATTGGTGCCGATTCTGTTATGGACAAACTAAACTTAATTTAGGCTATTGCCATCTTTTTCACTCTAATAAAATAAGAAAGAGACATACGTAAATAAGAGCTGTCAAATTTAGTTGAACTAAAAGTTCCTAGACGACATTTAAAACGTGTCGACTAAAAACACGGTGAAGTTCAAGGCGTAAACTAATTTGACATCTAACTTAGTTGTTGTCTATCACTGTCCTTTTCTCGCGCTTTCTGTTAGTAAAAGATAGCAATTATCTCATTTTAGTTTAGTTGGTGAACAAGAGAATCGGCACCACTATAAACATCAGGGGACCAATTAAACCAACAAAATGGTTTTCAAACGCAAAGGAACCACAAAAGTCAGTCAGTTTTTGTTTACGAAAACTGTCAAAATAATTGGTTTTGTTTTTTTGTGTCAAAAAATTTGACAGCGTTTGAAATTGAAAACTATTTGAATGAACGGTTCTGCTTTGGTTCGGTTGCGATGTATCAAGATTTCTTTTAGCAGAATTGGGCCACAGGTAGGGTTACCATTTAGAAATTTGAAAAGTCCTGACAAAAAGCCTGACATTTCAATAAAAGTCCGGACATTTTAGTCGCAAAATGCAAACATACGAAGATTAATTTATTGTTTGATCTGGTTAAGTTGATTGTTAAAGATTTATAATTTGTTATTAGATGAATGAGAAGTTAAGAAAGATTAAAAAGTTATTTGATATTACTTATGTAAGTTTCATTACTCGTATTCCATCTAAGCCAAAAAATCCGGACAAATTAAAGAGCCGGACAAAGTCCGGACAAAAGTCTAGAAGTCCGGACATGTCTGGACAAATCCGGACGGATGGTAACCCTAGCCACAGGTGCAAAGACTTTATTTTCTGAAATTGTGCTTTTCACGCGTCGATTTGTTTTCATTCAGTGAATATAAATATACGTATAGTTTTCCATTCGACAGCTAAACCAACGCTGAAATATCGTGTTTTTTTTTTAATCCGACCGCGGCTGATCTATGAATAAAAAATTGACTGAATAAATGAAAGTGAATGTGAAAGCTATATGCATAAATGTTTGCATTTATTTCAGTGGCATAGAATAACGCCTTTTTTCCCCGAAGGGTTGGGCAGAGGTGTATAGTACACCCACGTTTCGCCGTTATGTTTAAGTGTAATAGGGGGCGAGTCTTTTGCCATCAACCGGGCACTGATCCAGACTCCGGGCTGCTACTGAGAAATTCCGCACGGAAAAACACAATAACACTTTGACACGTAGGCATTAAGCATATTGCGTCATAAGTTATAACTATATACTATGTATAGCAAGTTATTTGACGGCGATCCCTCGCGCGACGAACGGGGTGGAAGTGAGGCGGGGATATAGCTCTGAAAATCACTCAAGTTTATCGCGTATAGCAAACCTATACTTTAAAGTATAGCGTTCTGTGAACGTGCCCATTTAAGCTGAGCGATATCGTGGTGCTATAAAATATTTGCTATATGATATACAGGGCTACTGGTAATTCGACGTATTCCTTGCACCACGTTATAGGGGGGTTAATATGCAACAAATTTAACCCCACATATGTTCTACGAAATTCAATGGATTTCGAGATATTGCAATTTTTATATTATTTTTAATAAAACCCAGAATTCCTCCTTAAACATTATTTATTTATAAAATATCAAATTGATCGGCTTTGATTATGATATTAGCTTATAGCTGATACTTTTACGAAGCTTTCTGCGTATTTAACAGTTCTTAATGACCATCCAATTGAAAGTAATCATTAAAAGTTGAATAAGTGTATTAGAAAATCATCGAGGTACACGATAAAGAATGATGTTTATCTCAAAAATTTACTATGACACTAAGTGTACAAAATGCAAGACAAACATCCTTATTTAATCAGCTATCCAACGAGGTATAGACGTTCAAAAAATATTTAGAAACTAATGTAAAAATGTCATAAAACACTGACAAAGGCGATTTCTGAAAAATCTCTACAAGCACGCAGGTGGCCGGTTAAGTGCAATTCATTGCATAATCCTCGCATAGAGATTAAACAGCAGTCTGTCGGGCACCAACTGTCCTCTAAATGTCAGGATTAGATTAGGTCAGGTCGTTAGGTTATGTTTGGTCAGGGTTAGGTAGGTTAGGTTAGGACCTAAGTGTGCGAGGGAACACCGGGGTGGTTTTAGTCAGTAAGAGTCTGACAGACCCCTCTGTCCACCCCCAAGACGGAGGACATCCATGAGGATATCCAGTAGGCAAAAAAAATATGGTCAGGTTAGGTCGTTAGGTTAGGTCACGGTTAGGCTTAGGTTAGGTCACCACTTCGATGCCCTGGGATCTAGAGACAAGGGCCCCCGCGCTGAGATATCTGCACCTACGTCATCTGGAAGCTGAGGTTGCCATGCCGCCTCTCCAGCCACTCCTCCATTACGGGTCTTACCGCCACTAATGCGGCGTGCCCTGCGATGGGTTGCGCAAGTCGTTCCCTCCACAGCCACTAGGATCTGGCGGAGACCACTCCGCTCAAGCGCCTCCTCGCTTTGGCGATATCTCAGCGCGGGGGCCCTTGCCTCCAGATCCCAGGGCATCGAAGTTGTGACCTAACCTAAACCTAACTGTGACCTAACCTAACGACTTAACCTGACTATTTTTTTTTTTGCCTTCTGGATATCCTCATGGATGTCCTCCGTCCTGGGGGTGGACAGAGGGGTCTGTCAGACTCTTACTGACTAAAACCACCCCGGTGTTCCCTCGCACACTTAGGTCCTAACCTAACCTACCTAACCCTGACCAAACATAACCTAACGACCTGTCCTAATCTAATCCTGACATTTAGAGGACAGTTGGTGCCCGACAGACTGCTGTTTAATCTCTACGCGAGGATTATGCAATGAATTGCACTTAACCGGCCACCTGCGTGCTTGTAGAGATTTTTCAGAAATCGCCTTTGTCAGTATTTTATGACATTTTTACATTAGTTTCTAAATATTTTTTGAACGTCTATACCCTCGTTGGATAGCTGATTAAATAAGGATGTTTGTCTTGCATTTTGTACACTTAGTGTCATAGTAAATTTTTGAGATAAACATCATTCTTTATCGTGTACCTCGATGATTTTCTAATACACTTATTTAACTTTTAATGATTACTTTCAATTGGATGGTCATTAAGAACTGTTAAATACGCAGAAAGCTTCGTAAAAGTATCAGCTACAAACTAATATCATAATCAAAGCCGATCAATTTGATATTTTATAAATAAATAATGTTTAAGGAGGAATTCTGGGTTTTATTAAAAATAATATAAAAATTGCAATATCTCGAAATCCATTGAATTTCGTAGAACATATGTGGGATTAAATTTGTTGCATATTAACCCCCCTATAACGTGGTGCAAGGAATACGTCGAATTACCAGTAGCCCTGTATATTATAGCCTAGTCTGTGAATTGTGAAGGATGGCACGGCTGATAGATATCTTTTGAACCCGTCTATGTGCTCCAATGCTTTAGAACCATACCTTACTGTTTCTTTTATTAAAATTCAGGATCTACATGGCCAACGATAAATCTAACAATGATCCTGACGTGCATTTTTACGATACGGTAACGTAAATTTGCACGTTACGTCAATGCACCGTGCCACGTCACCGCACCGTTCCACGTTGACGACGTCGTGACGTGGAGATGTGGACAGGCCGTAACAGTTGTCAAATAACCACCATTTTCAACATCCTATCTATCGGCGGTTTGCCTTACTACAGATAGAAATTTGACATTACTTCTATGGAGCTTATGTCAAATTTCTATCTCTAGTAGGCGAAACCGCCGATAGATAGGTTATTGAAAACGGCCGTAAGTCGACAGCCCACCTGACGTAAGTGGTTACCGTGGTTACCAATAACACTAACCGCCATTTTCAATAACCTATCTATCGGCGATTTGCCTTACTACAGATAGAAATTTGACATTACTTCTATGGAGCTTATGTCAAATTTCTATCTCGAGTAGACGAAACCGCCGATAGATAGGTTATTGAAAACGGCCGTTAGAGGATTGCTGATGCGGTGCCAACCTTGGAAACAAAGTGGAAAAGTCTTATGTGCCTGTAATTTCACCGGCACCCTACAAACCGGAACATATCAATGCTGCTTAGCGGCAGAAATTGATATGGAGATAGTACTTTCCCGGACGAACTCAAATAAAGTCTTGATGATTTAGCCTAAAGACGTCCACTGCTGGACATAGGCCTACCCCAATAAGAAGGGTTTGCCATAATCGCCACGCTTGGCAGGCGGGTTGACGATCGCAGTATGGTTGTCAAAATACTCAGAGGACGCTGCTGCCCATCCTCTAGTCTAGTGAATCCCTAAGAGCGTTTGTCCACCGCCGCCGTCACAGAGAAACGAGATTATTTCAGACCGAGTTTGGAATGACGTGACGGCGATCGTGTGTCCACCGCGACCGATCTCGGTGGTTCCCAACACAAGACAAAAATCTGTGCACGCCGTCAATCTCAGATGTAGTGGACAAGAGCAGACGCGTTTTGTATTGTCGGCATTTCGGTCCGTCACGATCTCGGCAAAGTTCTAGCGGTAGCGCTGAACTACTCACAATCTCGGTGGCCGAGATGACGGCGCTCGGATGACGGACGTGCGTTAGACACGCAGTCATAGTAATGTGTGTATCGCTACTTCGGTAACGTCATCTCGTTCTCGGTGACGGCGGCGGTGGTCAAATGGACGGTGGTAGTGCTATTCTTTACGTCCGGCACCACACGGCACCTTCAAACCTGGCAAATTCTTAATATCTTCTAATTCAATATTTTTCCCAATAAGTTCCCTTTTTGGTTTTTTCACTACTTTTATTTAATTTTTGTGCGTCATTTTAGCGCGAATAAATATTTTTTTCTCTCTTTTCTTTCTTTCTAAGGAGCTCCATTACTCTTAAAACGGTCTACGCTTTGTCATTCTTATCTGCGGTAATAAGTATTACAGCCCTTCTAGACAAAATGTCTACGTTAACGCCTGTGGAAAGATCAAGTTGTATGGAAATGACATTTTGCTACGCTCGAGAAAATGTCATTTCCATACAACTTTCGCAAGCGTTATCGTTTAAGCAAAAAGGATTTTGTGCAGGAGGTTGGTTAGCACCAGTCTCCTAAGCCAAGCAGAGACTGAGGAGGAACGGCGAAAGCGGGGTGAAAAAAATTACAGGCAGGCTAGGTCACACATCTAGTAACTCTGTCTGTCTGTCTGTTACGCTTTCACATCTAAACCGCTGAACCAATTTTGATGAAACTTGGTACAGAGATAGTCTGGAACCTGGAGAAAGAAATAGGCTACTTTCATCCCGAAAAATACGGAATAAGACCTCTAGTATTCACATATATTACTTATAATTATCTATTTATTGATATTAAGTAGAAAACCATAATGCTGATACTACTCTGTCAAGAAAGTACCGGGAAAAGATCAATAATCCACAAAATGTTAGTTAGTCATCCAAATATATTTGCCTTCAAAATACCTATGCTCCTTCAGAAACGATACACTTACGCCAACGAATAATCCAATCATCAAAACATTTTTTAAACGCTTTTTACGGAATTGAGTTCAGGGGCCTATTTCTCCTAAAATAAATTGTTGCCAAACGCAATCGAACCATAACCTTCAGTCAGTTTTTGTTTTCGAAAACTTTCAAAATGATTGATTTTGTTTTTTGTGTCAAACAATAAGACAGCTTTTGAAATTGAGAACTGTCTGAATGAACGGTTCGGCCTTGGTTCGGTTGTGATTTTTCAAGATTGGTTTTAGGAGAATTGGGCCCCTGTTCTCGCCGCGAATTCTCCTTTATGTCTTCTACCGAATGAAAACGGGTGCCACGAAGTGGTAATTTGAGTTTAGGAAAAAGAAAGAAGTCGGCTGGAGCCATATCTGGTGAATAAATTCGGTGGTGTTTGTTGAGTTTTTGGTCAAAAATTCGTTTCCAATGCCTTGTGCGAAGGCGCATTGTCGTAATGCAAAATCCAAGAATTTTCTTTCCACAAATCTGGCCTTTTTCGTGAGTTTTCTCTCTTAAACGCCGCATAACGCTCAAATAATTGATGTGCAGAGTTCATGGTTTTCGGATGTAAAGCGACCAACAAGTCATGCTGTATAAGTTATACGTTAAAGTTCTCGAATATTTTTCTTGACGAAAAATTCTTATTTCCTTGGAAGAAAAATAATAGAAAATAAAATAAACGGCAATTTATTTGTAATCAAAATAATTATAATATTTTACAACAGTTCTAATTCTTAAATGAAATTATCCCTTTACTTCAACACAAAAATACCCCCCGTCTCAAATTTTAAAATCCGAATGACCCCATTTGTTAATATCCTTTTCACATGGTATAATAATACAAGGTACTTAGTGTATTAACAGCAAGATCACGTGACTGTACCTATCTACGTCATAGCTGAATGATGAACCAATAAGCTACGGCTTCTGTTGTCAAACTTTGTTGGCATTGTTGGAAAATATCACACATGGTGACGTAGATGAGGTCATCGTGGGAAAAGAATATGCAAAGTCCGAATTGAAACACTCACACATACACGCACACAAGACTTCTAAGGTATGTTCGGGATACACCTTCGGTTTCTAAATTAAGAATTCTAGGAGAATAGTACAGAGTGCTTTAAAATCCGTCATTTTTTTGACAACTCCGTACTTAAATGTTACATAAAGTATTGCTTATCCCGTATTCTCAATACACAAGCCGAAGGACAGTCACATACAAAAGGTGCATTATACTCAGTATACAGTGTGTGTTTGTGTGTCAATTCAGGCGATTATAGTAAGTTGAGGTACTGCTTTAGCTTATACAATGTGTCCGGCCATGGACTAGCGATATTCTAGGTACTTATATAGCAACTATTCTAGTACACAAATACACTACACACTAGGGTCCAATCCACTTCCCCGCTATTTGGCAGCCATTTTACTTTTTTGTTGAGATATTGTCTACAACTGTATGTCTTTATGTGAACCCATTGTATCGTAATGTCAGCGATAGACAATATTGTTACCCTCCGAATAAGCCTACTTTTATCTCAGTAGGACCAAAACTTTGAGAGATATGACTTTTTTTTGTACACACGTACAGAATATCTCCACAAAAAAATGGAAGTGGATTGGAGCCTAGTGTATTTGTGTTCTAGAATAGTTGTTATATGAGTACCTAGAATATCGCTAGTCCATGATTGGACACACTGTATATCTATGGTGACTATTGCGTATATCTTCGTCAAGCAGTTTATCGTCCCCAGATTTCGACCATATAGTAGTAGCCGTAGCCTCTAGCTGACTGTAGTCTCAATGTCACGTTGTTCCACCCCAGTCCTCCTTGCACGATGTACGCGCTGGCCCACTGTGAATACCCCACCTCTTCCGCCCGTATCATTGTTATCCGTGTAGATGAATTGCCCCGGTAACTAATGTCTTGGTACTGTATTGTGTTCGGATAAGCTGCTTTGTAGAAGTAGTTTCTGGAAAAAAAAGAGTCATGGTCAAGAAAAAAATTCAGTCAATCGCCAGTAGTTGGCAGAGCAGAAATGTGCAACCGACATTGCAAAGAATAATATAGAGATTAATTAAAAAAAAAACCGGGCTTTTGCGAGTCGGACTTGCGCACGAAGGGTTCCGTACCATTATTTATAAAAACGGAAAAAAAACACGTTTGTTGTATGGGAGCCCCCATAAATATTTATTTTATTCTGTTTTTTAGTATTTGTTGTTATAACGGCAACAGAAATACATCATCTGTGAATTTCAACAGTCTAACTATCACGGTTCATGAGTTACAGCCTGGTGACAGACGGACGGACAGCGGCGTCTTAGTAATAGCACAGTAGACATATAAGCTAAAGCAGTACTTCAACTACCTACAATCGTCCAATTTGACACACTCACACAGACACGCACTGCAACAAGACAAAATAATAAGGTATTTTCCGGATACAGTTCCATAAAAAACCAAAAACTACTCAGTATACAGTGCGTGCCTGTGTGAGTGTTTCAACTCATGAGATTATAGTAAGTTGAGGTACTGCTTTAGCTTATATGTCTACTGTGGTAATAGGGTCCCGTTTTACCCTTTGAGTACGGAACCCTAATAAATATTCAAAAGCAGTCACCTGTTTTTAACCGACTTCAAAAAAGGAGGAGGTTCTCAATTCGGTTGTATTTTTTTTTTATGTTTGTTACCTCATATCTCCGTCATTTATGAACCGATTTGAAAAATTCTTTCTTTGTTCGAAAGGGTATACTTTCCGATTGGTCCCATATAAATTTTGTTATGATTAGACCATGAACTTCAGAGATATGGAACGGAACTCCTCATCGGATCAAAGCAAAATTCTCAAATTACTAATATTGCTTTGTTTATATTTGTTATTGGGAACTGACTACTGGAAAAGAGGAGGGGGTGCGTGTCCCCCCCTCCCACCCTTTGGAATGTTTTCATTACATCGTGTAAGGTATCATTTGAAAGGACTTTTTATGGCCGACTACGTCAAAGCCAAAAAGAAGGGTTATGAAGGAAGGGGTTAAAATTATGACACTAAAACGTATTTAAAAAAAAAAAACTTTAAAAAAAGTAAAAACCGACTTCAAAGAAATACTAAAATAAAAGGAGTAAAATAATTACCATAATATAAAATTAACAGTTTCAGAAGTCGGTGCAACTCTACACTGAAGCAAATAGAAGCCACCGACTTCTGAAACTGTTAATTTTATTTTATGGTAATTATTTTACTCCTTTTATTTTAGTAGGTATTTCTTTGAAGTCGGTTTTTACTTTTTTTAAAGTTTTTTTTTAACAAAAAACTACAAACGTGGATACAATTGGACATTGATGCAAATATTACTTTAATTTTTAAAGAATTTTCAGATAAAAAGACTCAAAAATATTATTTGCCTTTTTTTTCATTGATTTGGGTAAAACTTTTATTTTTATACATTTTCAATGTTATATAAGCCCCGATGCCTCTCCTTACACCGGTGCATTGGTATTTCCAAGTGATGCATACCTATCCTAAACGATCTTATATGTATTATATTCTTAGATAAATCTATGATCTATGTATGATATTTGCATGCAAAAAGAAAATACGTGCAAGTGTGTGACGACGCATTGCACTACAGTATCTTTCATAATAAGATAAACACTTACGTGTTTATTTGTTAAGTGAATTCTTTGTACTGATACTATTGTTTGTAATATTATTGGTCAAATAACAACCAGAGGGCTGGCTTGTTTTTTAGCCAAAGAACGTTGCCATTCAACGTGGCAACGCTCCCAATAGGCATGTTGACAGCATCAATAAATTGCAAATCTAATTAGTGCGTCAGTTAGAGTTTTGAAAAATAATGGACACGTATTTTTTCTTTTGTTAAATCTATGAATATTTGGATAGATAAAACGTATCAAAACTCGAGAGTGGGGGTTTGTGACGTCAGAAACAAGTAAAACTTGTACTTGCTTGTGACGTTTTGCCAATTTTAAAAGTGTCGTATCTTCGTCAATTTTGGTTTACGTAGCAAAAGAAAAAATACGGGTCAAATATTTTTTGAAAATCTAACTGACTGACTAATTAGATTTTTTCAGTCAAATACCCTATTCTTCTAAACGTTCGCAACCGAACCAAGGCCGAACCGTAGGTACATTCAGAATTTTATTGTTTTCAAAAGCTGTCAAATTCTTTGACACAAAAAACAAAATCAATCATTTTGACAGTTTTCGTAAACAAAACTGACTGACGGTTGTGATTCTTTTGCGTTTGACAAACATTGTGTTAGTTGAATTGGCCCTGTGGGCACGCTTCGAGTTGACAGTGATGCGGAGGAATATTTTGATGTTTTCTTTTAGTTTATAGTTAACTAGCGACCCGCCCCGGCTTTGCACGTACACATTTTATAGCTTAAAACCTTCCTCTTGAATCACTCTATCTATTAAAAAAAACGCATCAAAATCCGTTGCGTAGTTTTAAAGATCTAAGCATACATAGGGACAGACAGCGGGAAACGACTTTGTTTTATACTATGTAGTGATGATGATGTAGGTATAGCTTTATACTAAGATATATTTTTCTTTATTTGTAATATCAGTAAAATATCGTAACATTGCTACTCGACAAGTGAGTCTGATATTATCTAATCGCGATATCTCGAGATTTTTATGTAAGTAGATAAATAAATTGGCTAACAGGCCGATGGCTCACCTGACGGAAAGTGAATACCGCCGCATAAATGCCTACAATATCGAGAGGAGTGCTGATGCATTGCCAATCATAGATACAAAGTTGGAAAGTCTCATGTGTGCTTGTGATTTTACCGACACCCATACCCTTCAATCTGGGACACAGCAGTGCTGCTTGAAGACGAAAATAGGTATGGTATCTGCAGAGGTGAA
This sequence comes from Amphipyra tragopoginis, assembly GCA_905220435.1. Taxonomy (NCBI): domain Eukaryota; kingdom Metazoa; phylum Arthropoda; class Insecta; order Lepidoptera; family Noctuidae; genus Amphipyra; species Amphipyra tragopoginis. The sequence goes on from HG992011.1 coordinate 14,909,852, forward strand.
CTAGCAGTTCTAGCCGCTCTAGGCCGTGTAGTACTATCTGCCCTAGGTCGTGAAATACCAGCCGCCCCTTTCTCAACTCCATTATTGAGCTAAGGTTTTGTTTCCGCGATTGGCTGCCCCCTCTTATTTGGCCGCCCTAGGCCCCGGCCTAGTCGTCCTTATGGGAAGTCCGCCTCTGGGTGTCTGACTTCCCCGGACGAGCTCTTTCACAAGGAGCTCTACATTACTAAACAACAAACATGAAAAGGTATGTTCCAAGATTTTACAAAAATCAATTCCTGAGGGGGTAATACGGTGTTCAAACGTTTACGTATGGAATATTGTATTATATCGATATGCAGGCGTGTATCAACTCGAAACTTTGTATAAATAATCTTCTACACATATTTTAGTATTTCATAAAACAACCCCTTTTAAGGGGTGGAACGTATCCCGTTACCCCGTATTCAAATTCACAGGCACAAGCTAACAGGCAAATTATGCTTCAAACCAAAGCAATGCTGTTCGGCAGCAAAAATAGGTAAAATAAATATTGAAGGGGGCTCTCATACAACAAACGTGATTTTTTTTGAACCCTTTGTGCGCGACTCGCACTTGGCTGGTTTTTTTAAAATTAATCACGAGAATATTTTTTCGCTAAAAATTTTTTGCTATATCTCCTTAAAATTGTTCATTGTAGCTGCATACGAGAAATAATATGGTCTCAAAGTGGCTATTAAGGACGTTTTTAACCCTTTAACTTTGATAAATCCGAGAAAAATTTTCGTGTCCATCTCGCCCACGTCGGATATACAATCTGATCTGCCTAGCCTTTTCCCAACTATGTTGGGGTCGGCTTCCAGTCGAACCGGATGTAGCTGAATATCAGTATTTTACATGGAGCGACTGCCTATCAGACCTCCACAACCCAGTAACTGGGTAATACGATACTCTTGGTAAGACTGGTTGTCAGACTTTCTGGCTTCTGACCAACAGTAACGACTTTACGTGCTTTCCGAGGCACGAAGGAAACTCGCTATGGTAAATGGTCACCCATCCACAGACCAACCTCGGCAAGCGTGGCTTAACCCGGAAGATCGGTCTATGCGGCTGTAATTATTTAGCCACGAGCTCCTCACTTTACTTTTTTTTTAACTTTTACTATGGGACCAAACCAGAAATCTCGATAAAAATCAGCTGTTCCCTACATTTTAACGAGTTATGCGAACATAAATGTAGGGTACATCTGGTTTTTTTTGCGATTTCCAGTTTGGTCCCATAGTAAAAGTTGTTCATAATGATGAGTACAGTGACCCTTTAAGAGGTTGTGCGTTATTTATGTTACACCTTGTATATGTATATCCGTTTCAAGCCATATGAAAGCTAATAATATAAAATTGTCGATATATCCGACAGCGGCGGTGATAGGGTTAATTAGTTTTATGTAGATCAATACTCTTTTCTTCTCTATACGAGAAGAGAACTTTGCCCAACAGTGGGACATTTACAGGCTAATATTTATTTATTTATTTATGTAACTAACCTGTACAACAGTCTATCACCGCTGCTGACGTAACCCATGTTCAGATTGGCCCGAGTGACGGCCCCATTCTGGATCACAGCTGCCTCATTGCTGAGTGACAGTGCTGCCAACACCACGATGAGAAGTAGGCTCTTCATCTGAAATAGAGCAAAAAAAATGAAATTAGCGACTTTTTCTGAATTGCATGATTAAAGTTACTAATTTAACACTTTCAATGAAATTAAATACTTATTAAAAAAGTAATTTAATTTCTTTATTTGTATATTATGCGAGTAGTAAGTTAGAAATATTATTTTATATTGGAATTTATGTGGAATTTATCATTGAAAAAAACAAACAAAAAAAAGGCTCAGTGTATAATTTTATAAAAATCTTTCTTTATTTCGGGACAAAACCAACGCTTTAAAATTGTATGATTTTTAAATATAACTAGCTGTACCCTGCATGCATTGCAATGCACTTTTTCCTACTTACTACCTACCTACTACCTACCTACTACCTACCTACCTACTACCTACCTACTACCTACCTACTACCTACCTACTACCTACCTACTACCTACCTACTACCTACCTACTACCTACCTACTACCTACCTACTACCTACCTACTACCTACCTACTACCTACCTACTACCTACCTACTACCTACCTACTACCTACCTACTACCTACCTACTACCTACCTACTACCTACCTACTACCTACCTACTACCTACCTACTACCTACCTACTACCTACCTACTACCTACCTACCTACTACCTACCTACTACCTACCTACTACCTACCTACTACCTACCTACTACCTACCTACTACCTACCTACTACCTACCTACTACCTACCTACTACCTACCTACTACCTACCTACTACCTACCTACTACCTACCTACTACCTACCTACTACCTACCTACTACCTACCTACTACCTACCTACTACCTACCTACTACCTACCCACTACCTACCTACTACCTACCTACTACCTACCCACTACCTACCTACTACCTACCTACTACCTACCTACTACCTACCTACTACCTACCTACTACCTACCTACTACCTACCTACTACCTACCTACTACCTACCTACTACCTACCTACTACCTACCTACTACCTACCTACTACCTACCTACTACCTACCTACTACCTACCTACTACCTACCTACTACCTACCTACTACCTACCTACTACCTACCTACTACCTACCTACTACCTACCTACTACCTACCTACTACCTACCTACTACCTACCTACTACCTACCTACTACCTACCTACTACCTACCTACTACCTACCTACTACCTACCTACTACCTACCTACTACCTACCTACTACCTACCTACTACCTACCTACTACCTACCTACTACCTACCTACTACCTACCTACTACCTACCTACTACCTACCTACTACCTACCTACTACCTACCTACTACCTACCTACTACCTACCTACTACCTACCTACTACCTACCTACTACCTACCTACTACCTACCTACTACCTACCTACTACCTACCTACTACCTACCTACTACCTACCTACTACCTACCTACTACCTACCTACTACCTACCTACTACCTACCTACTACCTACCTACTACCTACCTACTACCTACCTACTACCTACCTACTACCTACCTACTACCTACCTACTACCTACCTACTACCTACCTACTACCTACCTACTACCTACCTACTACCTACCTACTACCTACCTACTACCTACCTACTACCTACCTACCTACTACCTACCTACTACCTACCTACTACCTACCTACTACCTACCTACTACCTACCTACTACCTACCTACTACCTACCTACTACCTACCCACTACCTACCTACTACCTACCTACTACCTACCTACTACCTACCTACTACCTACCTACTACCTACCTACTACCTACCTACTACCTACCTACTACCTACCTACTACCTACCTACTACCTACCTACTACCTACCTACTACCTACCTACTACCTACCTACTACCTACCTACTACCTACCTACTACCTACCTACTACCTACCTACTACCTACCACCTACCTACTACCTACCTACACCTACCTACTACCTACCTACCTACTACCTACCAAACTACTACCTAACAAAATCAAAATAGTAACAAAAAGGTAAAACCATTTTCATGCATGCGGTAAACAGATTAAGAATATGGCTATACTGTTATAATTAGTTTTTTTTTTAATTTCAAAATTTTCTTTCATAAGAACCTTCTCCTGACAATTACGAACAAAACAAAAAAAAAATTGGCGAAATCGGTCCAGCCGTTCACGCGCGATGCGATGACCAAGGGAAATAGCGATTCATTTTTATATATATAGATATAAAAAATTGCCGAGACAGAATCATAAATAAAAAAAAATGATGGTAATAAATAAATAGTTTTCACGAAAATGAAAATAATTTCATATTTATTGTCTTATCTCAATTATATTGACAATATATTGATACTAAAAATAAATATTTGTAAAATGTGTAAAAATAATGCAACATACAACCCAACCAATACACTTGTATTGGCTCATTGCATGTTGCATTATTTTTTCACTCTTTCTGCATTTGCATATTACTTGTGGGCGCGAGGGTGGTGCTGCATACTGCATCCAAACTAGCAATCTTGTTTGGCGTAATTAAATTTAGATATTGTATTTGCATATTTGTATGTCATGGATTTCCGCAACGCCTGATTCCATGATTTTATAGTATAAGAAGAAAAACAGAAAAAATATTACTTGTACAATATTTTAATAATAAAATGCACTTACATTTTCAATTTCACTAACGCGTTCCACAAAACAACACAGTAGCTAGCTCCTTTGAGAACAGTGTCTCAATACAAGATGCCTTTCTGAACCAGATATCATTTATAGTAAACAGATAGCTAGAATATGTAAAGATAACACTATCAGTGACTAAGAGACACTGACATGAAAAGCGTGATGCCATCGTTTCATAGAAATGTATTGTTTTATTTGAGGTGTGTGTATGTTTTGTTTTATCAATACCTTTGTTAGTTAGAGGAAAACTTAAGGAAAATTATTTATGTCAACAGAATTCACATGGTACTGAATACTGTTGCTCTGTTCTCATCATCATCATTCAGCCGAAATACATCCGCAGCTGGACATGGAATAAAAAATATGTAAAATTCTACCAGTTAGCCTTAAGCATAAGTACCTATTATTGGTTAATAATCATGGCAGTCGAGATAGTGACTCACTAGTTTCTAACAGTTATACTACCAGCTCGATGACAGCAGGTAAATATGATGTACCTAGAGTTAGTAGGTAACTACTATGGAGACAGAACTTTAAAAAAACGCGTTCCCTATTTATTGAACACCTTGCCTGCTGACATCAGACAAGAAGATAATAAAGTTAAATTCGCACATAAACTTAAAAAATATTTATTAGATTCTATGTAAGTATAGGTATTGAGTATTTATAGGTTATTGATGTACCTGATATTATGTTTTACTGTAAGAGAGACTCAACGATCCCACAGTTAAACTGCGTAAGCAGTTTTGTGGGGCAATGTACCTAGCGTTAAGAAATTTTAAGTAAATAAATCATTCATTCATGGGACTCCCCTAAGTGTCGATGTGGCGACACTTCCAAGTCCTGTGCTTCTCGCATCCAGTTGCTCTGTACCCCAAGTGTGAGTTTTTTTCGTTAACTACTGTAGTTGCGTCACGACAAAAATGTATGAAAATTTAGGCTGCGTCTCTAGGCGCACCGTTCACTAACTACTATTCGCGCGTTAATTGAACGGTGCGCCTAGAGACGCTGCCTAAATTTTCATACAATTTTGGCGTGACGCAACTACAGTAGTTAACGAAAAAACTCACACTTGGGGTACTGTTCTGCTTCTTCCCAACTACGAGTATCGTCGCCTTAGAGTAAAAACCTCGGGAATGCATTCTGTCATTGCACGGTCTTTCACGTGGATGAAGTCGTGGGCAAAAGCATGTCATGACATTTATTACGAACTAGCTTTTGCCCGTAGCTTCACTTGCGTGAAATTTTCCACCCGTTAAGTGACGATTTTCCATACAAACTTTCATCCCCTATTTAACTCCTTTAGGGGTTGAATTTCGAAAAATCCTTCCTTATTCCTTGTCTACATTATAAAAGGAACCTCTGTGCAAAATTTCAGCTTTCTAGGTCCAATGGTTTGGGCTGGGCGTTGATGAGTCAGTCAATCAATCAATCAGTCAGTCAGGACTTATCTTTTTATTTACATACAGGGTGTTAACGAATTCGTGTAATTCCTTCGAACCACGTGATCTACTGGTGACACAGATTAACCCTAAATGGGAATTTTTGAAAACCAACTGAAAAAAAAAACAAAATAAAACTTGATTTTTTATTTCTTAGTCATAATATTTTAGAGCCTTGAGTTATCTGACTGCAAAGAGCGATATCGCGTTAGTCGTACCTGCTAGCCGTGTCACCGTGCTTTCATTAATTTATGCGTGGCATCGAAATGTTGACACAAATAAAAAATTTTTTTGCAAAAAAATTTTTTTTTTACTTGCTTATTTGGTGGTTTAGATACGATCGGTAACAAAGCCGCATGACATTTTTTATGTTTTATTTTTAATCTAGCTAAATCCCGTGCGGGGCCTGTCTACATCAGTTGTAGATCATATGGCTTTAAGGAATTACACGAATTCGTTAACACACTGTAGATTACCAATAAAGGTGACAAAGTGCAACAATAATTTCTAATAGAACGGCTCTTTCATAATTATAGTACCTATACATCATGATAAAATAAAAATGACCAAATTGCATCCCTGTGGTTTTCACTTTAAGAGCGTTTGTCCACAGCCGATGTCACCGATAAACGAGATTATTTCAGACCGCGTTCGGAACGACGTGACGGCGATCGTGTGTCCACCGCGACCGATCTCGGTGGTTGACAAGACAAGACAAAAATCTGAAGACCGGCGCCATCGAGCGATACCGCCGAACTACTCACAATCTCGGCGGCCGTGATGACGGCGCTCGGATGACGGACGTGTGGTGGACACGCAGTCATAGTAATGTATGAATCGTTATTTCGGCAACGTTATCGAGCTATTACCCGTGGTCCCAGTGGGTCGACCCATTAACGGGTCCACGGGTAATTTTATTTCCCCGTAGACCCATGACACTAGAGATTACATTCGAAGAAATGTAAATACCGACAATAAAGCTAAGAGCTACGAACAAACTATGCTAATAAATCAATATTTATTTAATGATTTGCAATTAATCTGAATTGTTCGGAGACAGACGCCGGACGAACAATGCGTCAGAGCAAAGGAGATGTTTGATTTTGGGCCACCACTATGTACAGTATATAAAAAAATAGGAAAAAAATAGGGGATTACCATAAAAATACAAATAAATTAATTTGAAGAAGAGTACAATTGTACTGGAATTATTATTTGGGGACGTTTTTTAATATGTTAACCCTTTTTTTCTGGTAGCCATGACAGTTGTGTTTGACATTAACATGAATTTGACAACTTTGACAGTCCTAGGTTTCGTGATGTGTGTGTGACGCAATCGAGTACAACACCTGTAGTTCTATTTCATTATAATTATAACGAAATCCAAGTATTTTCGTCTATAAACAACGTAGATAGGTTATGTAAGTACACAAGAAATGAACACTATGGGGTCAATGACATGCAACAGTTGTCAAAATGACATTTCACATAATTTCGATCCACCATATTTTTATGTGTTGTGTTGCTCTCCTTGACGAAGTTAACTTGAATGTACAATTAAACAAAGTAAAATTATAGAAAATTAACATTAAAAAACGGTTACTTTATTGTAAGTATAGCTATATTTCCTTATAGTATACATGGTGCTGGCCCAGGCTCCATACATTTCTGAAACATCTCCTTTAAACTAAATAAATCTTATACAAATTGAATGCGACTCCTGAACGTGTCGGTAAAATTATTAAAATCCAAAATAATAATAAAATTCGAACCTCATCCTTTGATTATTCTCAAAAAATAAGTAGTATATTACATACATTATTTTTTAATGTAATAAAAAAGTACTAGGCTGTCATGAAATCAAGAGGGTAGTATTTAGTCTAGCAGTATTATTTAGGCTCACTTAATTCTGACAATTCTTTTTTAGTTAGACTAAATACTACCCTCTTGATTTCATGACAGCCTAGTACTTTTTATTATATTGAAAAATAATGATATTAAACATATTCACAATAATTGCAAATCAAAACCACAAAGACCTCGAACAAAAAAACAGGAAAACAAGATTATATTATATTCTTTGCAACTCTTTTGACCTAATATCATAGTTTGTTCGTTGCTTTTAGGTTTATTATCGATATTTACATTTCTTCGAATGTAATCTCTAGTGTCATGGGTCTACCTACGGGTAAGTAAAATTACCCGTGGACCCGTTAATGGGTTGACCCACTGGGACCACGGGTAATAGCTGACGTTATCTCGTTCTTGGTAACGATGGCGGTGGACAAACGGCCTAATACCGGCTTCACACGGTGCGTGATATCGCGCACCGCGACACACGAGCTCGCACCGACGCTCCATGGGAAGAGACTCGTCAGTGGCAACGCGGACGCGTGCGGAGCGGTGCGTCGTATCCACATCACACACCCTCATAATGTGGCTTCCCACGGTGCGTGATTTTACGGATGATACCACGCACAGCCGGTGCGCGCTATCACGCACCGTGGGAAGCCACCTTTAAGCGACGCTATTTTGGGGTTGGCTCCCAGTCTGAGGAGATGCCAGATTCGGTTGTATGTATTTTACACTGAGCAACTGTCATCAAACGTCCGCAACCCAGTTATAATGGTTTCGACGCACGAGCTCGCATCGACACACCATGGGAAGAGACTCGTCTGTGGTAACGCAGACGCGTACGTAGCGGTGCGCCGCCGCGCCGTATCCGCCGCCGCGCCGTATCCGCCGCGAGTCGGTAACTTCGAAGGTGAGGTGTGAGTTCTCTTTCACTTGGTATTTTGGAATGAAAAAATAGCTTCGAATCACGCACCCTCATAGTGCGACTTCCCACGGTGCGTGATTTTACGGATGATAATACGCACAGCCGGTGCGCGCTATCACCGTGGGAAGCCAGCTTTACTGTGCAATACCGATATGACTGTTAGACTGGTTGTTGTTCTGCCATCTGATTACCCGTAACGACAGTCATAGGTATTCGTATGACACCCATGAGCGACGGTTTAACGTGCTCTTTGAGACACCGAGGGTCTTGATGTTTAACGAACGATCACTCATCCACGGGCTGACCGCGGAAAGCACAGATCGTCGACCCTCGCCTTTTATTTATTTGACTTGGTTGCGTTTTACCCTAATCACACCTGATGGTAAGCGCAGACAGGGTCCAAGAGTCTAAGATGAAGTACACAAATCCAAGTGTTGAGGATGGTGATTGGGCTCTTCGATATAAATGAGACAAATGGACTGTATAAAATATGTTATAATAATAATTGTACATAAGTCGAAAAACAAATCGTATGCCCGTTCGCTAGCGAGATTTAACGGACACTGGCGGACGGCAGGTGGCGCGCGCGCTCGCTGCGTCGCCGTCCCGCGCGCCTCGTCCCGCCCCGCTTTCGTCTGCCATGGCCACACACACGTTCGCGCGTGAACACCAACCAAACAATAGAGATAAAGACGTATTCCCCTATTTCTGGCTCTCACATACACACGACGGAACACAGTAAACTGCTTGGCGCCAGACTTTAATGTGAGGGTGGTAGTTAGACAGGTGGACCGTATAGATCTTACAACTAAGCGTGCTGGGTTTTGTTGAATCTTACAACACGCGTCTATACCCAGCGTGCAGTCTTCTTCTTCTATCGTGTCGGCACGAGCTATACGAGAATAGGTCATGCCGTAGTGAAAAGATTAGCCAGTCAGCAAGGTTGGTAGCGGGGCTGACTGCCCAGGGTGCGCCGGACGTACTTAAGTATCGTCTCTCGTGGAGGCTCGTGCAGTGAAGAAGTTTTATATTTTAGCCTGTCCCCACACGGGGACGTCTCTCTATGCTATCTCATACCGCTATTCTACCACAGTCATCCTTATTCTATCGTGTGGATCCTGGCAAGGAAAAGACCAGCGGGCAGATTCTACTAACAGAATTGTTTCCAAAGCTAAAACGAACTATAACCGTCATTCAAAAAGTCGATGATCTAGAAGACAAACGTGCTAAGTACCTAGAAAAAAAATTAGTTTTGGACATTTTAATACCAAATGTATTAAAGCATGTTGACTCACGAGAGCGCTAATGTTTCATGTCTTTCTAACCAAATCGTAGCTGCATATTATAATAACTGACTAACTGAGATACAAAGTTATTTAATTAACAATAAAATAAATTGCAAAATGTAACAATTATTTATTAGATAAGTACATTTTGCAATTTATATTATTGAATTAAATATTTTCTCTGCGATCATCACAATTCACAAAAGTCGTATTCAGTGATTTTATAACAACTAATCCTGTAAAAGTAGCTCGTTTGTCTTCTAGACCATCGATGTTTGGTTTTTTTTTTGTCAAACAGTTTGACAGTTATTGAGAACGAAAACTGTCGGAATGTACAGTTCCGCTGCAATTGATTAACGTTTCAACAATAACATCACAAGTACTGCGATTATCAACCCAGTTGTCGAGCGCTGTAATGGGGTGGGCAACAGTGGAAATAATAGCGCCACTTTCGATTGTACCAATGCGCTCTTATTGGTTTCAATGTGTTTGACATTATGTTTAATATCAACCTGAACGGTTCTGATTGGTTGAAATAATTAAGTATAGAATGCTGCAATCTACTTCTCTATTATTAAAATATCAGAAAAAATAAGATCGAAATCCTCCATGTTCTAAAGGCACACAGGCTTTGCCGCACAAAAAAGCCGCCGGCATGGCAGCCCGGGCATAAGTTTCTGCGGCACGTGCCGCCGGCTTTTTCCGGGCGTATGTGCCGTCGGCACGTGCCGAAGAAACTTGCACAAAGCCGCCAAGCATCATGCCAACTGACCTTGCAACCCGCGCGGCACGCCGGCATACCCGGGCTGCCATGCGGGCGGCTTGTTTGTGCGGCAAAGCCGCAGAGTGCACCGCGGCTTGCCGGCGGCCAGGCGCCGGCAAGCCGGGCAGTGTGTGTAGGAGCCTTGAAACACGATTCATGATTCACAGTCAACAAAGATTTTTTTGCTATTAATCTGAGAGTGGTTCTAGAATGCTTTTATGCTCCTTATTACGAATCAATCATTAGTTTCTCAAGTATTTTTTGGTATAATATTTTTAAGCACCAATTTGTAAGGTTAATTAAGTTTAATTTTCTAAAATGTAAAATGGTGATTAAAAATACATTTATTTATAACTTATGTAGGTATTTAATTCATAACAAAGTACAAGTAAAAATAATTAAAAATAACAAGAACTATTCAGAAAAACACTTATTGAACGACTTTGTCGTAAAAATTTCCTGCCTGTTTTACAAATTAATAAAATAAACGGCAATATTTAAAATTAACCCCAATCTCAAATTTTTAAACCCATATGACCCCCAGACTCAAATTTCAAAACCCAAATGACCCCCTTTGTTAAATCTGAATACCATTCCTCGTAAATCATATATTTTCTTCAAGCTTATCGTCCCCAGAGTTCGACCATGTAGCTGTAACCCCAGCCTCTGTTTGATGTTAACCTAATGGTGACATGGTTCCTTGCCATTCCTCCTGCCCTGATGGTAGGTGTTCCCCACTGTGTTGCCCCGACCTCGATCGCTCGGATCGCTGTTATCCGTGTGTTAGAAGCGCCTTGGTAAGTTACATCTTGGTACTGAACTGTGTTACTTATAGAAATTTTCTCTGAAAAAATTAATTAGTCATGGTAAAGAAAAAAATCGTTGTATTTTAATTTTCGTGTGACATCATATTTATGATTTGTTACGGTTTACTCACGAGCTTACTCTAATTTACTACTCGACTCCTGACCTCGCCACGTGCTCAGCTTATGATTAAGGGCTCCGTTTGGGTCCGAAACTAGTCGGGCAATCCCGAAAAATGCACGTGAGTAAACCGTAACTAATCATAAATAATAAAAAATCGTTGTTGGTAAAGCGGAAATAAGCACAATTGCTCGTAAACTAATTCTTTTTAAATCGATTGGATCTGTATTGGTATGTCTACACCAGTGCGCTTTCTCGCACTCGCTTCGCCTCTGACGCATGCCTGAAGAGCCATAGCGCATGCCCCAATACTAGTTCGGCAATCAATATTGCATGCGCTTGACGCAAGAAGAATTGAAAGTTGAAAGCGCAAGATGTACATGAAAGCGCACGGGTGTAGACATACCATATGATTCAGGGATCATTTCATATCGAAATGCGTTTAATACCCTCATATCCCATATCAGTTATTGCATTCACTTGCCAGGCTAACATGCGTAGCGTGCCGTCTCGTGCCGAGACGATGACTTATCGTGTCTAATACGACGATAACTTATCTCGCGGTGCGCATTTTAGGCTTGCTGTCTGAGGTAGTTGTCAAAAGATGCGTCAAGGTGTTGTGTCGATATCTATCAAGCCACTAATCTAAGCCTACTAATCCTCCATCGCGATATCAAGATGTGATACGCGGATAGCATTACAACCGCCTTACATGAACTGTTGGGTTGTAGCCCGCTAGGCATAAGACCCGCCTGGTTGAAGGATCCTCCCTTTTTGTTGGAGAATACCATAGCTTGTTGGGGTCGAGGCTTTTTAAATGCTAAAACCCTCCACAACCGCGAGGTGTGCAGTCTCAGGGAGTACTTCTCCCAAGCCGACGTGGGGATGCATCGAGATGTAGTCGCAGTGGACAAAGGATTCATCCCGCTCTCCTTGGCTAAAGAGAACTGGCGCAAGCCTGTAGTACTTCATACTAATGGCCGCAGGAGGTATGGCGGAGCAAGGAGCTTCACGGACGCTTCTACCGGGCCCTTCATGGACCCGATGTAGATTTTCTAGCGTCCGTGGCCTGGCTACGTTTCGGTGACCTATTTGGGGAAACCGAAGGTTTTGGTGCAATTATGAACGAAGTAATGATGACGAACAATTATAGAAAACATATTGTGAAGGACGGCACGGTTGACATCTGTCGGGCATGCCACTGTCCCGGTGAATCTATCCGACATATTATCTCTTTCTATTATCTGAGTTCGTCTCGCGACCTCGCCGCGTGTTCAGCTCATGATTAAGGGCTCCGTTTGGGTCCGAAACTAGTCGGGCAATCCCGAAAAATGCACGTGAGTAAACCGTAAATAATCATAAATATTATCTCCGGTTGTTCTCGTCTTGCTAACGGTAAGTAAATGCACCACAGATCCATCCAATCTTTATGGCATCTTCTCAGAATAAGGTTAGGTCCACTACGCTGAATTGAAGCAAGTAGTCCGACTGCACACCACCACACCCAAGCAACCCAGTTATTGGACAATGCTGATATTCTAGTTACGTTGGTTTTCAGACTTTCGGGCTTCTGATTACACGTAACGACTATCATAGGTATTCGTATGCCCAGGACAGCCGGTTTAACGTGCTCGGAGGCAAGGAGGGGTCTGTGTAACGAATGGTCTCTCGTCCACGGACTGACCACCAAATCATATCATCCGTGCAGCTGATAATTAGCCATGAGCACGTCTCCAAGGCATATGTCGTCATATTACTGTGATCACCAGTCCGTTAGCTAAGCTTCAGTCCGAGACGGGCTGCAGACCGCAAACTGCAAAAGTAGTATCGCTTGCGGTGCGATCTGCGGCTGCGGTCTGCGGTTGCAGTTTTGCAGTCGCTGTCGGAATAGCACCTTTAAAGTGCACATCTTAAAGGCGCTATTCCGATGGTGGCTTGCGTGCAGTTTGCAGCCCGTCTCGGACTTGTATCTTTAGCCAGATACAGTGTAATGATCATCAGAGAATGACAGAGATTTGTGACCAGACATGAACATAGACACTAGGCGTAATATGGCTTTCAATTTCTTGTTACACACCTGTACAACAGTATATCCCCTTGTCCGATGTATCCTTGAGTGAGATTGGCACGAGGGTCTCCAAAATTATGGACCGTAGCTGCCTCATTGCTGACAGCCAATGCTGCCAACACTACGATGAGAAGTAGGCTCTTCATCTGAAATTGAACATAATATCAAAATTCGTTTATTTTTCAGACCTCAACAATAAATCATTTAATGCGAAAATGAAATAATTTGCGTATTTTTTAATACACATAAATAATTAAAAAATGTTTTTTTTTTTGCTTTTTTTTCTTTTGCATTTTTATTGTTTGGTAATAAAAAATATATTTTATAATAATTTAAAGATAATAAATCGTACTTACATTTTCAAAATTATTGTACGGTCCACAAAACAATTACAGTTGCTAGCTCCTGTAAGACCAGTGTGACTATGATTTGCCTTTCTGAAGTCTTTATTATTTATAGAAAACATACTATTATTTATTTATCTTATCATATATTATGATCAGATAATATATAATGATATAAGATATATTATGATAAGATACACAAAATTAGAAGGTGACTAAGAGAATGTCTAACTGATTTCACCGTTCGTAGAAATCGATAAGTTTTTTTCTATTTGCGATATTATCAACAACTTTTGGTATTTAGGGGATAACTTTAGGAAAATTACTGGGTACTTATCAAATGGGATTAGAATTGGTGACGTCACTGTTATTTTCGTAATATGCCTCTCATTAAGCCACGTTCTCTGTGAAACACAGAGAACAACATAATAACAAATATTTTATAGCACAATGATATCACCCAGCATACACTTTATACAGACACGTTCACACAACGCTATGCTATAAAGTATTGGCTTGCTGTACGCGATAAACTTGAGCGATTCTCAGAGTTACATCGTACGATGCTCCGATCCCTGCCTCGTCTCACTTCAACCCCGTCCGTCGCCCGACGGATCGCCGTCAAATAACTTGCTATAAAAGATGCAACATAAATAACGCACAACCTCATAAGGGGTTACTATACTCATCATTATAAACAACTTTTAATATGGAAACAAACCTGAAATCGCGAAAATAAAAAATAAACTTTAAAAAAAGTAAAAACCGACTTCAAAAAAATACTAAAAGGAGTAAAATAATTACCATAATATAAAATTAACAGTTTCAGAAGTCGGTGGCTTCTATTTGCTTCAGTGAAGAGTTGCACCGACTTCTGAAACTGTTAATTTTGGGTAACAAACATAAAAAAAAAAATAAAAAAAAAAATACAACCGAATTGAGAACTTCCTCCTTTTTGAAGTCGGTTAAAAAAACAGCTGTTCCCTACATTAATGTTCGCATAACTCGTCAAAATGTAGGCAACAGCTGTTTTTTTTTTCGCAATTTTTCCTTTGGTCCCATAGTAAAAGTTGTTCATAATGATTAGTACAGTGACCCCTTAAAGGTGCTATTCCACCGGCGACTGCAAACTGCAGACTGCAACCCTTGTACATCGTGGACCGGCTTGCGATATGGCGTAAACAGGGTGTTAACGAATTCGTGTAATTCCTTCAAACCACGTGATCTACTGGTGACACAGATTAACCCTACACGTTAATTTCTGAAAATAAACCAAAAAAAAATGTTTTGGTTTTCTATTTCTGAGTCATTTTAGAGCCTTGAGTTATCTGACTGCAAAGAGCGATATCGCGTTAGCCGTTCCTGCCAGCCGCGTCGCCGTACTTTCATTAATTTATGCGTGGCATCGAAATGTTCAAACAAATAAAATTACTTTTTTGCAAAAAAAAATCTTATTTTTTTACTGAATCCCTATAAGGTGGTTTAGATACGATCGGTAACATAGACGCATGAAAAAAAAAAGATTTTTATTTTTAATCAAGCTAAATCCCGTGCGGAGCCTATCTACACCAGTAGCCGATCATGTGGTTTTAAGGAATTTCACGAAAACATTAACACCCTGTTGTGTGAACGTCATGCGAGTGAAAACCTCGGGAATGCATTTGATCATTGCACGTTTCCTGGCCCTAACCCAATTCAACTAACAAAATTGTTGTCAAACGCAAACGAACCACAACCGTCAGTCAGTTTTTGTTTACGAAAACTGTCAAAATGATTGGTTTTGTTTTTTGTGTCAAACAATTTGACAGCTTTTGAAATTGAAAACTGTCTGAATGAACGGTTCGGCCTTAGTTCGCTTGCGATTTATCAAGATTTATTTTAGGAGAAATAAGACCCTGTGAGCTTTCACGTGGACGAAGTCGCGGGTTAAAGCTAGTCAATTTAACTCTTTTTACTTTTTTAATTATTACTTTTCCTATACATACATAGGGTGACTGGTAATTTAATTAGTGACCGATACTTTAACTCATGATTGTACAGATAACAAACAACTTTCCCAAAAAACGTTATTTTTATTTTATTTTTTTCATTTAAAATGTATTAATAAACCGTAACGGAATGGACGCGGCTCGTAATATGGAAATATTTTTTTGTTTTATAAATAATGTTTCTTTGGGAAAGTTGTTTGTTATCATGAGTACAATCATGTGTTAAAGTATCGGTTACTAATTACCAGTCACCCTATACAGGGCGTCCCACGACTTTGCCACATGGAGGGAAAGTACCTTAAATACTCCAGATAGAAAAAAAATCTGAATGAAGACTTCATTTTTATTTTAAAAGCAATACGAACTGCATTCAAAGAATTTTAAATAATCACCTGTCTGAACCGGGAATCGAACCCGCTAAATGTGAAAATAAAAAAAACTGTAATTTTGTTGTACTGATCGAAAGGCTCGATCAGAATACATTTATTTCTTCTAAATAACATAGCATCTAAAATAAAAGGAAGACCATGAAATTTGACATTTAATTTAAAATTTTGTTCAGAATAATGAATAGCATTTTCTCTATGTCGTGCTTATAACAACTGACTTTATGTACTACTTTCTGCTTTATTACTATTTCGAAGTATTATTTCAAATATTCACCATGAAAAAATAAATAAATCAACGGTAAGCGAGATTATTAAAAGAGTTACAATTTGTATACAATAGGAAGAGACACATTTTGAGCATTTAATAAATTAAATTGTTTGTAAGTTGCACAGTTAAACGTGTCTTATTATTTCATATAAATGTTAAATTTCATGGTGTTCCTTTTATTTTAGATGCTATGTTATTTAGAACAAATAAATATATCTGATCGAGCCTTTCGATTAGTACAATTTTTTTTATTTTTTTTTTATTTTCACATTTAGCGGGTTCGGTTCCCGGTTCAGAAAGGTGATTATTTAAAAAACTTTGAATGCAGTTCGTATTGTTTTTAAAATAAAAATGAAGTCTTCCTTCAGTAAATTTTTCTATCTACAGTATTTAAGGTACTTCCCCTCCATGTGGCAAAGTCGTGGGACGCCCTGTATACATAATTTTAAATTGTAAAAAAATTATGATTTTCTTTGTATAGAGTCAGTTAATTTATTCACCTGACAGACAGATCTGTGTTGCTGGGGAGTTTGTTGCGCCGTTTCTTCTTCACAGCATAAACACTAGGAAGCGGTGAAGCGAGGGCTTTTTTGTGGGCTGTCTATTGTTAATCAGATGTTCAAAAAGAACTAAGTAATTCTAGTCTATTTTGAATAAATGAGTTTTGAGTTTGAATTACATTTATTACGAATTTTATATACCTACCTAAAACAGGCTTAATTTCAGTGCCTACATAATAATTTGGCATAGAGCACCTCTCTTATAATTATAGCACCTACATTGTAATAAAATAAGTATGACCAAATTACATTACCGAGGTTTTCACTCTAATGTACGATTTCCACAAAACGGGCCGCGCCGGAGCGCGCCGGAGCGCATTTCACGCTGTGCTAAAGGATATTCAGGCTTCTATACAATAGTTAAGTTTCATGTTTGCGTGGAATTTACACTGCTTGGAACTCGGTTAGATCCGCGCGTATGCCGCGGCAGCCGGTCGGCTGCGCTCGGATGCCACGGCAGCCGGTCGGCTCCTCGCGTACGTGGACGGCGGCGCTCGGCTATTGTCGTCTCCGGTCGGCTCCGCTCGGCCACACCGCAGGTAGAAACTGACTGCGATAGCGGATACACGAGGTTCCAGCAGATTGTAGCCGTCGGGCGGACGCGGTCGGCTACTGGCGCGTGCTCGAGCATCCGCTGCGATGCGCTGCGCTGCGCTCCTGCGTGGCCCGGACTCTTACCACGTACTCTGTGAGAGAAAGGCTAGTCACGTCAGTGACGTCATACTAAACACGGGGTAACACGAGACGTGGATCATTGGCAGCAGGGTAATGGGGGACCTCAATACCTATCGATGTAACCCCCATGTAATTTCTGCGATATTATGTAGTTAAAAATTTATTTAAAAGGAGAATGACCAAAAGTGGTACCAAAAAGTCTCATGCATCAAGATCAAAATATTATAGTAATTATTTTCATAATTTTTTACGATATTACGCGTCGGGGATATGATTTTTGAACAAGGAATTGAATTTAAACTAAAAAAGTGTTGATGATATTTTATTCCCTTTACATGACGTTCCGTTTCACATGATTTATGATTACTATAACCTTGAATTTTGAAAGTGTAATGATAACATCTTTCAAAAACATGTAAAAAATTATATTTTGCTGATTAGTACATTAATTAAAAATAGCTAAGAATAGATTAGAATTTTTATTTAAACGATTATCTTTTTTTATCTATGGTTAATTGGCCGTTCACAGCCGGTCATAGAGATGTAGATTGCGATAGATGCGGATTACTGTTTTCTAGAGCAATAATAAATCGTGTATGACATCATGTCCACATTGTCAGGTTATTTAGATTCTATAATCTCCGAAACTCGAGTTTTGTTTACAAAAAGAACTTTTGTAGGATAGGAATATGATAAGTGTAGTCTGTAAAAAACAAAGTCTGACTTTGATGCAGCATGGTACGGGACTCCATACATCCATGAGCATTGTCTTTTGAGAATTTTTAATTAAATCAGATTTTTAGCTAAACTATTATTTTCTACTTCTGAGTAATTTTAGAGCCTCGAGTTATCTGACTGCAAAAAGCGATATCGCGTTAGTCGTGCCTGCCAGCCGTGTCGCCATACTTTCATTAATTTATGCGTGGCATCGAAATGTTCACAAAAATGAAATATTTTTTTTGCAAAAAAAAAAAACTATTTTTTTTACTTAATCCTTATTAGGTGGTTTAGATACGATCGGTAACAAAACCACATGAAAAAATAATAATTTTATTTTTTTATTTTTAATCAAGCTAAATCCCGTGCGGGGCATGTCTACATCAGTAATAGATCATGTGGTTATAAGGAATTACACAAATTCGTTAACACCACAGGGTGTTAACGAATTTGTGTAATTCAGGCCCAAAAAATTATGTTAATTAAAACAAATAGTTATTAAATTATTAATTATTATATTAAGGTAATTATGGCCCAGGCCAGGTAATATACAGATATTACCTGGCCTGGGCTAGGTACGAAGCAAACCTTATCCAGTCCGCTGGCTTTTTAGATTATACATTAGCAGATATTGAAAACAATTGAAATAAATAATTGTGTTTTTTTTTTTAAGTGCTTGTAGTAATAATCAGATACCAAATGGTTGATAGTAATCAAAATACAGTAATCCTGTCATTATTATCGTTAACATATTATTGATATTATATAAACTGGTAAAAACCGGCCAAGTGCGAGTCGGGCTCGCGCACGAAGGGTTCCGTACCATTATCTATAAAAACGGCCAAAAAATCACGTTTGTTGTATGGGAGCCCACTTAAATATTCATTCAATTCTGTTTTTAAGTACGGTATTTGTTGTTATAGCGGCAACTGAAATAGATCATCTGTGAAAATGTTAACTGTCTATCTATCACGGTTCATGAGATACAGCCTGGTGACAGACGGACAGACAGACGGACAGCGAAGTCTTAGTAATAGGGTCCCGTTTTACCCTTTGGGTACGGAGCCCTAAAAATCACGTTTGTTGTATGGGAGCCCCCTTAAATATTTATTTTATTCTGTTTTTTAGTATTTGTTGTTATAGCGGCAACAGAAATACATCATCTGTGAAAATTTCAACTGTCTAACTGTCACGGATCATGAGATACAGCCTGGTGACAGACGGACAGCGGAGCCTTAGTAATAGGATCCCGTTTCACCCTCTGGGTACGGAACCCTAAAAACACTTGTTAGTCAAGATTTTTTCATAACTTTGTCAGTGTATAACTCCTATACCCCATTGATTTCGGCATTGCCCTTTCGGTGGAGTAAATTGTGCATTATAATGAAACTACTGGTACCCGTTTAGTCCCAATCTAGTCTAGGTTTTTTGTCCATACATTATGGACCATCTCCTTTTCCCAATCAACCTTGAACATAATGCTTTCGCGATAAAGATGAAAATCTATTAAATAAAATTGACAGATTGTAGTAGCTTTATGTGCTGGCGTCTGTACCATAACATTGCTTTTAGTCATTTGCAACATGTAATCAACGCAAGCCTCCGCTGCGCGCCTTTAACAATGGCGTCCTCCTTTAGTCTAATGCTTGTTTCACATGGTGCGTGATATCGCGCACCGCTCCGCACGAGCTCGCACCGACGCACCATGGGAAGAGACTCGTCCGTGGTAACGCGGACGCGTGCGGAGCGGTGCGCCGTATCCAAATCACGCACCCTCATAATGTGGCTTCCCACGGTGCGTGATTGTACGGATGATGCCACGCACAGCCGGTGCGCGCTACCACGCACCGGCTGAAGGGGAGGTGGGAAGCCAGCTTTATAAGAACAAAGTGCGATCACCAATCATTCTGCCAAGCGTGGTCGTCATGGCGTCAGGAGTCGCAGGGCGATTCCCGGCCACCGTAGGCGCGGGCCTGCGGACAGCGAGCGTTGGTTGGCTCGCCGTCCAATCAGAGGGGTCTACTCCCTAAGCATGAAGTCCGTGGTTTCGGCCTTAGTTACGAACGTTTCCTACCTACAAACATACGATTCTTTCGGGGCCCGAACTAAGAATGAATGACAACACGATTTGACAGCTGTCCCTACTACCGATGTGTTTTTACCCGTCCGATAAGTTGAACTTGACACTTGTTTTGTTTACTCCTACGTTTCGGGCTACTATTAGGGAGTAGACCTCCAGGCCCGGGTCGACGGCGCGTTGAGTTCCACGCGCGCCTCAAAGAGATGTCAGCATAGTACACGGGGCCCGCTAGGGCCAGTGCCTGCCAGGGTTGCGGACTTTGTTCGAAAGAGTTACCGCGGCCCTGGAACGCAAAGGGCATTAGGAGGAACACGGGTGGGTTTTAGTCAGTAAGAGTCTGACACTCCCTTCCGCTCCGCCCAGAGCGGAAGAAGTCATTTGATGATTTCGCATCCATAAAAAAAACCTGGTCCTCATAGCCATATATATAAGCAGTCCGTAACCCTGTTCAGCAATGGACGACGATGAGGTCCTATGTTATGGCCTTAAGCTGGCTTCCCACGGTGCGTGGTAGCGCGCACCGGCTGTGCGTGGTATTATACGTAAAATCACGCACCGTGGGAGCCACATTATGAGGGTGTGTGATGTAGATACGGCGCACCGCTCCGCACGCGTCCGCGTTACCACGGACGAGTCTCTTCCCATGGTGCGTCGGTGCGAGCTCGTGTGTCGCGGTGCGCGCTATCACGCACCGTGGGAAGCTGGTATTAGAGCAACGCGGTCGACGTCTCAGTCGGGAGTGGCCATAGCATTCTCTTTCAATACAAAAAAGTATGTCATTTTTTGCGGGGGGACCTCACACATATGCATTCTACATTGTAGCAACGACATTCAAACATTAAAAATAAAACTGTGAACCGATTATGATGACGTCACAGAAACTTGCATCGCGCTATCAAAATGTAACGCACAGATAATATATGTATACAGGGTGTTAACGAATTCGTGTAATTCCTTCAAACCACATGATCTATTAATGGTATAGATTAACCCCGCACGGGATTTAGATTGATTGAAAATATAAAAATAATCTTTTTTTTTCCCAAATAAAATTTTATGTGATAAAAAATTTCGATGCCATGCATAAATGAATGAAGGCACGGCGACATAGCTAACGGTCACGTCTAGCGCGATATCGCTCAACGCAGTCAGTTAACTTCGGATGCTAAAATTACTCAGATACAGAATACCAAGGTTCATTTTCCGAAAACTTTTTTTTGTTCATTCTGAAAAAAACCTATGTAGGGTCAATCAGTGTCACCAGTAGATCACGCGGTTTGAAGGAATTACACGAATTCGTTTACACCCTGTATAGGTACCACCTAGGGTTGCCAACATACTTTCGGCTGATAATAGTATTTTTCAGAATAAGCCATGAAACATACAAACTATATATATAGCATACTTCAAATTAAAATTCAAAGTTTTTTTATTTCGAATAGGCACAGTACATGCACTTAGGAAACGTCTCGACAATTTAGTTGCACGGTTCCAAAAGTAGGTCCTATGGAGAAGAGCCAGCAAGAAACTCCATGAATACTTACTCTTTTAAAATAATTTTATGTACAATCTGGTATTGTTACAATATGGTGGTTTAAAGCAGGTTAGTGTAAAACATAAAAAGTAAAAAAAAACTAATAATAATTGTTCTCCGCTCACACGTTGTTGCCCCCTTCGCCTATTGTACTGGCGGCTTTTCAGGGGGCCCAGCTAGTGAGCTGGCGAGTCACCGTCTGCCAACACAATTCAATTTTAAATTTGAAAGGCAGACGCTGTTTTCTTCCGGCAATAGAAGTTAACCAGTCCACGTTGACCTACGCAAATGTCCGGCTGATTGGTGTCGTCGTGCGTCGGGTCGTTGAGCTCCCTAAAATAAGGTTGAGCTACACGATGGCTGATGCATGCGTGTCGTCAGTCGGGACAGGTCAACTCAAACCTGCTATGGCTCTTTCCTCAAAAGTCCACTTCAAACGTTGCCCTACATTGTTACACTCGCATAGTTTTATACCACAATGTCTGGACTTTAAAAGAGACGTTGACCTCTGAGTTTGTTTCGGCTTTTCTTCTCAGACC
Organism: Amphipyra tragopoginis; assembly: GCA_905220435.1. Lineage (NCBI taxonomy): Eukaryota > Metazoa > Arthropoda > Insecta > Lepidoptera > Noctuidae > Amphipyra > Amphipyra tragopoginis. The sequence goes on from HG992011.1 coordinate 14,932,522, forward strand.
GAGTCAGATAGGAAATGCCATCTAGTCTTAAAAAAACTCACATTGACTTGTAAAAGTGTCTGTAACAGATTTATTTCCAGAAATAAATATCATTTATCACTGAACACCCCTTCCGATAGACCAGATATTTTTACCATATTTTACAATAGTCTTGCACCCACCTGGGACGGTCCATGACTGTACTCCAATAGTGCAGCCATGGATAGTCCCCGATTGGTGCCCCACCCCATTTTAGATTAAAGTTCTCAAAGGGGGCTTTGCGCGTTGGACATCTGTCACCCCGTATGCCTTCCAAAGGACCGGACATCTTCCGCACGGAAGATGAGTCGTGAATATAAAGAGATACAAACATCGATGGCCCCACCGAATAAACGTGCAAGAGTTCTTACACGAATTTTTTTTTATTTCATTTTTCGTTTCTTTTGCCTATCCAGCACCTACTTAATTTTTTTTATGAATTTTAGACTCAAAATACGCCTATTATAATAGTGAATTTCTTTATTCAGGGAAATAATTAATTTTAAAATTATACGAATAATAGTTTATGCTATTATTACATGCTTTTTGAGTCGCCAAGTACACAAGAATAAACATGTTAAAACCTACAGACGTTTGAGAAGATTTGTGATTGTTTCCGAATTTGGGTAACGTCTTCTTACACGTTTATTTGCGTAGAAATGTATGCAAATTTTATTACCAATGTTTCATTCCACAAAATGGAAGTTTGAATATAAATACGTTATTAAAATTAAAGTATTGCATTATCTCTTACTATAATTATTTTTTTCTAACAATTGTGTTAAAGATTCAAACATTAAGTGCATTAATTGCATATTAATTTAAGTTTATACCTAGTAACGGTAAATAAACAAATGTTTACGCGATAAATTGTATTGTAATCGTACGTAACGTTAGAAAGGGGTACGGAGGGTAAGATGCGAGTAAAATAAGGTGACTAGCTTGGAGTCAGTGGTGACCTCTCGCTTCCGGTCGTGGTTCTGTTCATGGTCGGGAGCGAGAGTGCGTGGGAAGCCGTCGCCTCCTTCTGCGAGGAGGTGATGGCGACCAAAGAGGGAGCGGAGAGGGAGAGAGAGACAGCTGCCACTCTCCCTTCCCGCGTCAGACGCACCGGGCGCTGGAGGGCGCGTGTCGATCTCCGGCCACCATAGTGTGTGGCCTGCGGGTAGTACTAGTACTGGCCTGCGACCAGTAACATGCCCGAGAAGGCATTGCGCAGTGTTCCGTGCGCGCCTCTCAGGAGGAAAGACGTGGGGCCAGGCCCCACAGAAGGAGAGGTCCACCAGGGGCTGGTGTACCAAGGCCGAGGCAGCTGCGAATCCCGCGACCCCGGCCAAGGGTCAGGAGAAGGAACACCTTGGGTTTTTAGCTGGTAAGAGTCCGGCATACCCCTTTGCCTTCCCCAGGCGAAGGGCATCCATGAGGATTTTCCCTCGAAAAAATAAAAAATAAAAGGTGACTAGCTCGGAAGGACAGTCTTGTTGTGATTCTATGCGCGCTATTACATAATTTTGTTTCGCGCAATAACATTCAATTATAAATATTATAAATCTACTGCCATTGGAAAACTCCATCTCGGTCTCCAATGACAGTGAGGAGGAGGATTAGTGTTTCTAATATCGCAATTCGTTTTTTTTTAATCAAGAAATTTACTTTCTTTGTAACTGTAACTGTACTTTCTGTTCACGTGGACAAATACATAATTATATTTTCTTTATTCTTTATAATATCTGTATTTTATTTCATCCTTTTGAAGTCAAAGTCAAAGTTTTTTATTTCAAATAGACTAGATTACAGGCACTTTTAAAACGTCAAAACTAGGTGCACGGTCCCAAAAGGTAGGTTGCATGGGGAAGAGCTCAAAACTCCAAGAATACTCTTTTCAAAATAGTAGTTCATGACAATTCCATTACAGTAGTGTGAGAAATAGAATGAGAATAATGCAGGTTAATGTAAGAAATAAACTCACATAAGAGTAACAAATAGAAAAATATGCCTTCTGGGATTGCCATAGCAGCTAAGGGCTAACCAGTCCGACAGACAGCAACCGTTCACGAGCATGACGTGCACATCCGCATCGCTTAGCTCAACCATATTGCAGGGAACCTAATGGCAGGATATACAACGCCACCATAAGCAGGACATTTAAGTGAGCATGACAGACTCATACTACCAGACAATGGGCAATAATGTGATATGATTATAGGTGTATCATTAATTGCTGCATGATGCTCAAACTTTACAGATTGGAAAATGATATTATGAAAATTATAATTATAAAACAATATCAGACTATTTAGGCAGAGCACATTAAATAATAAAATTATAATGGGAATATAAAAATTTCAGTATTTGAATAAAAAAAAATATATGAAAATTGATCAAATAATGTACAGGTTATTTTAAGTCAATAAAAAGAAAGAATACTAGAAGTAAACATTAAAAATAATGTTAGGTCATACAACCAACCAGTTAGACAGGGCCAGAGGATCGCAATGTGCAGGACGGAGTTGTACGCCAGGCATCTTTATCTTCGATATAATGATTTATGTTTTAATAAGCTTTAGATATCAAAATGCTCTTAAGAAATTATTTAAAATGCTCTTAATAAATGATTTATTGTAGAACCTAACACTGTTCCCCATAAACGTCTTGCTGGTTTGTCTTAGTCTAAAACCAGGTACTGTTAGCTTGTGTTTATTGCGAGTATTTATGTTGTGGACGTCACTTTTCTTGTTATACTAATGCAATATTCTTATATTACATTCTTTCGAATATAATATAAGCAATATTCTTTCGAATGTACATAGTGTTACTAAGTATATACAAAGATGGTAGGGTAAGTATATTTATTTCCTTAAATAATTCACGAAGCGATTCACGGCAGCCTAGATTATAAATAGCTCGGACTGCTCTTTTTTGTAATATGAAAATAGTACCAACATCAGCAGCCGAACCCCACAGTAATGTGCTATGAGACATAATACTGTAAAAGTATGCAAAGTACACCAACCTAGCTGAAACTACATCAGTCAACTGCATAATTTTCCTGACGGCAAATGCAGCAGAACTCAGTTTGCCTGCAAGTGCCTCTATATGAGGTCCCCATTGCAATTTAGAGTCTACTGTGATGCCCAGGAAGACAGTTGAGGGAACCAGATCTAACGTTTTCCCGTCAAGTTTCACATTTGAATTAATGTACACTTGAGGTGGAGAATTTAATACTTTTGGTTTTACGAAATTATTTATATTATTATACCTTGCATTAACAAAGATGTATTACATAAATTAAAACTGATTTTATTAACACTAATATAAATGCATACGATCTTTCCAATCATATAGAAGCAGAACAATGTACTGTAAACAAGCGTGTAAATAGTTATAGCTGGGTTCAAAATAAACTTGAATTACGGAGAATAATAGTGTAACATTACAGTACATTTTATTCGTTGTGTACTATTACACGAATAAACGTGTAATGATATATTGCTGTGACCTAGTCATGCAAATTTCACAAGAGTATTAACATTAAATAGTTTTTCATGAATTTCCTGAAACTCGTTGATATTTAGACAAAAGTAAATACACTAGTCTACAGTTTATTTTTTTACCTATAATTCGATAATACATTATTTATACCTATTTACAATGGAATAAGCGTTATTGAAGTTTAAACGTTTTTATTTTTTCCTGAAAAGTTGTCATTTTTCTCTTACACGTTTATTCGGTGGGGCCATCGACATGATAATTGTTACTTATTTATTCATTACTTTCAGTGTTGCAAAATAACGATTGATCCATCCAACTGAATACTTAATAGTATTTTTGTAAACCTCACCTTTTTTTTTGTATAGAGTTTTCGTACCATGAACACACACAGCATTACCGTTCATCTTGGTTTAATAGTCGTTCGCCTTTAGTACTGTCGTGGTACGATTTTTAGCGATTCAGAAGCAGGCCTGCCTTTGAACGGAAGTTGACTGGCTGGCATTTGAACGTTTTCACAAGAGGTCATGGTAAGCTCCCTGAGCACTTGCTCGTAAACTAATTCTTTTTCAATCGACTGGATCTGTACGAGTCAATACTCAATATATTTATTGCTTTCCACAAAATGAACATAGGTGGTAGGTTATGAAAACTCATTTGATCATTTTGGACCCTGGCGGGCACAGCATATGAGAAAGGGAAAGGGCTTTTCCTAAACACTATTAAAGGTACAAGTCCGATACGGGCTGCAGACCGCAAACCGCAAACGTAGTATCGCTTGCGGTGCGATCTGCGGCTGCGGTCTGCGGTTGCAGTTTTGCAGTCGCTGTCGGAATAGCACCTTTAATGTGCACACCTTAAAGGCGCTATTCCGATGGCGAATTGCGGTCTGCGGTTACAGTCTGCAGTTTGCAGCCCATCTCGGACTTGTACCTTTATTTATAACATATCTTTCAAAATATGTTATAAATTAAAATATGAATTAAAATTGGTTATTTTGATAATATGTATTTAATGCGTTTAAAATCCTCATATCCCATACCAGTCATTGCATTTACCTGACGGTCTAACTTGCGCAGCACGCGATAAAGACGTTGCAATACAGTCGACTCTCGATAACTTGATACTCAAGGGACCAGAGAAAAATTTCAAAGTACCAAGAGTTCATACTTGAACAAGAGTTTGATCAAAAGTCGTGATTGAGTGATGAAAATTTTAAACATTTGTACAATTATTCACAAATGTTCATTTATGAAAAGCAGTCCGTAATTTTCTGTTGAGTGAGCGACTTCAGTCTATCATTGTACAATGAATTTAGGTCTGTGCATGACAAACGCTTCAAATTATAGAGAGGGAAGCCTGGACTTCAACTTATTGCATGTTGGCGGACAAGATACTTTTCCCTCAACTTCAAATTACCGAGGGGACCAATTAATATTGAATTTATTCAATTTATCGAGTATTTTTCAAGGGACCGGGAAAAAAAATTAAATTATCCAAAGATTCAAATTATCGAGAGTCGACTGTATCTCATAGACATTTTCTGAGAGTGCGGCCGGGCTTAACTTGCTCTCCGAGGCACGGAGGGGGTCAAATAATATGACCCGTGCGGTTGATAATTAGCCACGAGCCCCTCCAATGCGTATGACGTCATTAACAACTACTCTTCGTGATAATGATACGCTATAGCCAGCTATAGCGTAATGATCATCAGGGAATGACAGAGATTTGTGACCAGACATGAGAACATAGGCTCCAGGCGTAATATGGCTTTCAAGTTCTTGTTACACACCTGAACAACAGTCTATCCCCATTTCCGGCGTATCCGTGAGAGAGATTGGCGCGAGAGGCTGCAGCATTCTGGATCGCAGCTGCCTCATTCTGGACCGCAGCTGCCTCATTGCTGACAGCCAATGCTGCCAACACTACGATGAGAAGTAGGCTCTTCATCTGAAATTTAACAAAACATTAAGATTAAATTATTTTTCTGAAATTTTGTGATATGTATTATTATATTTATACTTATTATTTTATGGTTTTCTAAAATTTCATTAAAAAAAACTTTCGAGAAAGAGTTATATTTGGTGAAAAAAAAAAGAGCTCAGCAATAAATTATTTCCAGCAAAAACGAAATATTTGCATATTTTGTACTCCTTTTTGTATTTTTTTTTTCTTTTTCACTTTTATTGCGTTGCATGGGTAATAATAAATATATTTCATAATAATTTAATGATAAATCGTATGTACTTACATTTTCAAAATTACTGACTTAGTCCACTAAACAATTACAGTAGCTAGCTCCTGTAAGACCAGTGTGACTATGATTTGCCTTTCTGCAGTCGTTATTATTTATAGTAAACATACAGATTATGATAAGATAAATAAATTATTAGCGACTAATAGAATGACTTTAGATTTCGCCGTTACGTAGAAATGGATAAGTTTATTTCTCTTTGCGATAATAACAACAACTTTTGGTAATTAGCGGAAAACATTAGGAAAATGAACTATTTATAAAGTGGGTACTTATCGAATGGAATTAGAATTAGGCGGAGTCACTGTTATGTTATCGTCACCTTAGAGTGAAAACCCCGGGAATGTCCGCTCGGTCAGTTTCCGTGTATTAGACAACCCCTGCATAGCACATCTCAGGCATTTCACACTTTACTAGGGAACTTAACGGGACATAAACTACGGTGTAACTTGGAGATTTATTAAAAAAAACACATGTTCAGGCAGTTCTGATGAAAACCTTGTTGGGGTGTCTCGGTTTTTGTATATACTAAAAATAACGTTGTATAGTAGGCCTTACGTACCATAACATTGCTTTTAGTCGTTTGCAACAAGTACTCAGCGCAAGCCAGCACGCCTTTACCAATGGAGTCCTCCTTTAGTCTATTAACAACAAAGTGCGATCACCAATCCTTCTGCCAAGCATGGTCGTCATCAGTGGCGTAGCTACAGTAGGGCTAGGCGGAGCACTGCACCTGGGCCCCCAACCTCAAGAGCCCCCTAGGCCTCTTAAATCTCTCCCTCTATTTCTCGAAAATTATCCCACGGAGTCCTGTTATCGGGATGAAAGTATCCTACGTTCTACCACAGTAGACATATAAGCTAAAGCAGTACTTCAACTACCTACAATCGTCCGATTTGACACACTCACACAGACACGCACTGCAACAAGACAAATAAGGTATTTTCGGGATACAGTCAGTTCCATACAAAAACAAAAAACTACTCAGTATACAGTGCGTGTCTGTGTGAGTGTTTCAATTCATGAGATTATATTAAGTAGAGGTACTGCTTTAGCTTTATATGTCTACTGTGGTTCTACCCAGGTCGAGCTCTATCCTAGTGCAAAATTTCATCCAAATTCATGCAGTAGTTTTTACTTGAAAATGTAACAAACAAACTTTCACATTTATATTATTTTTAGGAAATACGATTAAATATTATCTGCTGCGTTACACATAATACTTAGCAGTAAGTAGCTTTGCTTTATTATGCCCTGCAGTGGACGATAAGGAGCTGATGATGAAGTAGTTTTGCACCTTTGAAGTATTTAGTTTAGTTTAAACAGGACCCCAATTTCGTTTTTGCCCCGGGGCCCTTGGTTACTTAGCTACGCTACTGGTCGTCATAGCCATACATCTAAGCGGTCCTTGCCCCTGTTCAGCAAAGGACATCGATGACGGGGTTCTATGTAATGTCATATGATACATGGGTAACTAACACACGCACAAAGGGGAACGATCAAAAATGTATGGGGCGTGTCCCCACCCAGCACTAACGGCAAGACTTTTGTCGTTAGAAAGCTCTCTTCATGACTATCATTTAATACTATGGCATTGAGTCCAAAACATTGTGTGAAAAAAAAGTTTTCCATACAAAAATCATTTATTCCAAAAATCAAAAAATCACATTAGAGTAAAAGACTGGGTGGGGACATTTTGATCGTCCTCCTTTAATAAAATAATGAAACTGTTATGACATACATACATCATCCCTACTTTTATTATTATAAATACGAAAGTAACTGTGTCTGTCTGTGACCCTTTCACGCCTAAACCGCTGAACCGATTTTGATGAAACTTGGCACGGAGATACTCAGGAACCCGGAGGACATAGGCTACTTTAATAAACGACATCCACGCAGACGACGCCGCGAGCGACCTGTACATACATATAATAACAAGAACAATATGGCTTAATCTTGGTTATTAAAAGATTATGCGCGCTATTGCTACTTGTGTTGTGTTGTAAATGTGACTAGACAGTTTCTCTTATCATGTAAACAGCCGAACCGTACTACTGACATTAGAGTGCACAATCAGAGCAGGTATTTAGATACCATCCAAGCAGCAGCTCGCACTGTGTAAACTAGCCGTTATGACAATTTCACACACGGACAGGACAGCGAGGCAGAGTAGTGAGCAGAACAATACTGCTACTATTTGAACGCGAAATTCGCACAAAATTAGCACGAAAAATACATCGATGTCTGTGACTGCCAGTGTATTTTAGAAATCAGCAAAAATCTTTTACAAATAACTTAGTTGTGCGTTTCCAAAAAAATGCAAATAGTACTTTTCAAGGTACGGAACTCTCGGTGTGCGACCGACGGAGGCCGACTCGCAACTGAACGGATTTATGTTATTGGTTATTTAATCTCGGGAAATTGTAGATTTAGATAGGACTATCGTAATTGTCGATTTAGATAAGTCGTGAATTAGTGACATTGCTATATAAAATCATTCTTACTTAAAGATCTCGATGTAACTCTAACAGTATGAAAAATAGAATTATGGCAGAAAACCTCTGAAAGACAAACAAAAGAAAAAAAACACATGGAGCCACTGTCATTGGATCTACGCAACCCAGCTACTAGGTAATTCCGATCTCGATATGCAACGAACGGTAACCCATCCACGGACTGACTGCGGCAAGAGCAGGTCGTAGGATCCGCAGGATTTTTAAGTAGCCACGAGCTTTACGCGATTATAAAATACCCTCCGTAGTACCATATACCGTTATTCTACCATATTCTATCTTGTGGATCCCAAACAAGGAAAATACTGGATCCTCTCATCCCGTAGGTGTAGTTAAAAGCGACTACGTCATGAGAACGAACGCATTAGAATTATTTTTTCAAATATTCCAATTGAAGTGACGCAATTACCATCATTATCAGAATCTTTGTTAAAACAATTCTTCTGTAAAGATGTTCCAAATTTTTTACTTGAACATGTTACCTCATTTATGTTCTAAAAAAAATTAAAAGCTTAAATATTTAAAACACTGAAAACCTGTGAGTGTCTTTTAAAATACTTGAATCTCTTATATCATCTTATTATAAAGAGCGGAAGGTTCACAGGATGTTGTTGGCATCTTCTGGGATCTTTCAAAGGCTTTTGATAGCATCGATCATTAAACGCTCATTTGGAAGTTAAGTCACAACGAGATTCGTGGTCGTCCTCTGATATTGATGTTATCTTGTCTTTCCAAAAAACAACAAAATGAAGGCGGAATTGGCATTCACCTTTAGGGTCTCTAGTAAAAATGGGCGTGCCACAGGGATCAATTTTGGAACCCTTTCTGTTCCTAGCTTTCATGAATGACCTGCCTTACATGATATCGGCATTATCTGATATAATTTTATAGCAACACTCCACTTCCCTTATTTTTAAAACCAATAGGCAAGACATAGATCTTGAAAACTTTAAATAATAGCTTATGCTCTGTATCTCAATGGTTTGCTGCAAATAATTTTATATTAAATGCTACTAAATCGGAATGTTTCAAGTTTTCGTTACCAAACGTACCCGAAGTAGGAATAAACATAACGCATGAAGGCAGTAAACTCGATATAGTAGATCATACTGTACCTATTACTACGTACAATAGAAAACAAATTACAGTGGGGAGCTCACATAACTGCCCTAGTAGTAGTTCTGCTGCTTTAACAGTCAGACAAAATAGGCAACTTACTGACGTTTCTACTGCCCGACTTGTTTATTTTTGCATAATCATTATCTAGAGTATCAACTCTGCTGATGATTCAAAAAGAATTAAGTAATAGTCTATTTTGATTAAATCAGTTTTGAAGTCGAAGTAGCAGCAGCATCCTTTTTCCGCCAATACCATCAAAAATACTCTGATCACTAATCCGATTGTGTCACCCGCGCCAATTATTATGTGACGACATCTATCACGCCACATGCTAATTACGCTAGGCTGCGGTTGTATAACAGACTACAGCGACGTTAACGACAACTCTTATGATGACGTCACAGAATCCTGCATCGTGCTATCAAAATGTAACACGCAGATAGTATATATAATATGTATATAGGTACCACCTACGGTTGGTAACGTTATTTCGACTAATTATAGTATTCTTCAGAATAAGCTATAACAATATAGCATACTTCAAAAAAATATAGTATTTTATGAAAAGAGTAAAAAAACAGATGTATGTTTGCTATTTATTTATTCCTTATTTTTATTTTTTATTAGTTTCGGTGTTGCAAAATAACGATTGATCCATCAAACTGAATAATAGTATTTTTGCAAACTGTTCCTTCGTAAGCCATCTTCTTCAAGCAGTTTATCGTCCCCAAATTTCGACCATGTAGTAGTAACCCCAGCCTCTGTTAGATGTCAACCTAATGGTGACAAAGTTCCTTCCTGTTCCTCCTGACCTGATGGTAGGTCTTCCCCACTGTGTTGCTCCGACCTCGGTCGCCCGGATCGCTGTTATACGTGTGTTAGAAACGCCTTGGTAAGTTATATCCCACCAAAAACATTACATGTAAAAAATGCCAAGTCTCTATATGCAATCTTTCCACCGTAAAAAGTTTTAAGATCTCATAGAAGCCAAGTCCTATTCAATTTATTTTGTAGTTAGTTATCTATCTAGTGACTGTATTAATAGTTTTATTTCTATTATAATTATAGTGACTTGGCAATGAGCACAAGAAGTAACAAATATATTTGGTGGAGGTGAAAGTAACGTATAACGCACGCGTAATGTTTAATATCACAGGATTAGTTAAGTTCTTTTGATTTGACCATGAAACATAGGTACCTACTTATAGATAATAATTGTGATGTTCTTATCAAATAAACTTAGGTTTTCTTAAATATGTATTGGCGCACGTAGTCGATGGTGACCATAACTACTCATTGGCCGTAAAATCACGTCTGCATATCATAAATCACACATCAGCATAACAACTAATGTAATCATAGTACTCATAGATATCAATTCGTCAATAACAGTCGCACATAATTCCACACAGCAAGCAGCTTTTAATTTGTGCTCATTGCCAAGTCACTATAATTATAATAGAAATAAAACTATTAATACAGTCACTAGATAGATAACTAACTACAAAATAAATTGAATAGGACTTGGCTTCTATGAGATCTTAAAACTTTTTACGGTGGAAAGATTGCATATAGAGACTTGGCATTTTTTACATGTAATGTTTTTGGTGGGATCTCATTTATTTTTTGTAGGTGGGTCTCTTTCTTTTCTTTTTGGGTGACATAATAATGTCTTGTTCATCAACTGCTGCTTTGCTTAGAGCCTATTCTCTGTCTCTATCTCTTTTGTTTTTATAACTAACTAACAAACTAAGTATAAAACAAACTATTTATGTATTAAATTAGTATTTTTAATAACTAACTATTTAAGTAACTAATAACTAGCCGATTCGGATATCCATAAACTTCGTTTCGCCGAATATAAATTTACGTTATTATATTTTTTTAGTTTCTAAGTGGTTTTTTTCATAGATAGATGGCGCTATCATACGAATTTCGCACGTGGACACGACACCCATGACGCGTATTTTGTAAAGTATCACAGAGCCATCTTGGATTTTGACTTCGACATCCTTTTCATCATCAGCACCCCCGAAAACAATGCACACGATATCCAAGACGCATATTTTGTAAAATTTTACAGCCGCCATCTTGGATTTTGACTTCGACCTCATTTTCGTCATCAGCACCCTCGAAAACCTCGGACACGACATTAATGACGCATATCTTGTAAAATTTCACAGCCGCCATTTTGGATTTTGACTTCGACCTCATTCTCGTCATCAGTGCCCCCGAAAACCATGGACACGACATCCATGATGCATATCTTGTAAAATTTCGCAGCCGCCATCTTGGATTTTGACTTCGACCTCATTTTCGTCATCAGCGCCCCCGAAAACCATGGACACGACACCCATGACGCATATCTTGTAAAATTTCACAGCCGCCATCTTGGATTTTGACGTTGACCTCATTTTCGTCATCAGTGCCCCCGAAAACCATGGACACGACATCCATGATGCATATCTTGTAAAATTTCGCAGCCGCCATCTTGGATTTTGACTTCGACCTCATTTTCGTCATCAGCGCCCCCGAAAATCATGGACACGACACCCATGACGCATATCTTGTAAAATTTCACAGCCGCCATCTTGGATTCTGACGTTGACCTCATTTTCGTCATCAGCCCCCCCGAAAACCATGGACACGATGACACCCATGACGCATATCTTGTAAAATTTCACAGCCGCCATCTTGGATTTTGACGTTGACCTCATTTTCGTCATCAGCGTCCCCGAAAACCATGGACACGACACCCATGACGCATATCTTGTAAAATTTCACAGCCGCCATCTTGTATTTTGACGTTGACCTCATTTTCATCATCAGCTCCCCCGAAAACTATGGACACGACACCCATGACGCATATTTTGTAAAATTTCACAGTCGCCATCTTGGATTTTGACTTCGACCTCATTTTCGTCATCAGCGCCCCCGAAAATCATGGACACGACACCCATGACGCATATCTTGTAAAATTTCACAGCCGCCATCTTGGATTTTGACGTTGACCTCATTTTCGTCATCAGCCCCCCCGAAAACCATGGACACGACACCCATGACGCATATCTTGTAAAATTTCACAGCCGCCATCTTTGATTTTGACGTTGACCTCATTTTTGGCATCAGCACCCCGGAAAACCATGGGAACGACACCCATGACGCATATTTTGTAAAATTTTAAAATTTCACAGCCGCCATCTTGGATTTTGATTTTGACCGCCCCCGCCCTCTGGAGGGAAAACTTGTGAGATATTACAACTTTAAACAATTTAAATTAGCCTTTATGAATGTTATCTAGATACAGTAATAAATGGGTTCATATAGTTACATACTTAGTATACACCTCTGTCCTACCCTTCGGAGAATACAGGCGTGATGGTATGGAATCTCATTTCTCAGATTTTGCCCTAAATAAATAACAATTTATAATAATCTACACCAATTCAATATTTTTTGTACGTAAACAAAGAACAAAGTTAACAATGCAGTCGAAATTCATACACCATGTTCCTGGCAAAATGGCAAATATAAAATTGTTTTCTATAATTAACTATTTTTTTATGTTTTTATAATTTTTCCTTTATATGTGCCTAATAATCTATCTTGATACCAAATTTCAAGGTTCTAGGCCTGCTAGAAGTATCTTAGAATTTTGATGATCGGTCAGTCAGTGAGTCAGTCAGTGACAAAATGATGTAACTTTGATCGATGATAACTCGTAAACTATAAGTTCAAATATGATGTAATTTGGAAGTTTAGCTAGTTATAATGATTACTCTTGGTTACCGAAAGTTCAAACTGCTAGCTTTGTCCACAGCGAAGATATAGGGGGGGTGAAAAGGCCGCGAATGGCTTCGAGAAAAGATGGTACGGCCGTGCCCGCTTTGCTCGAGACTTGGCGGGGCACTGCCGTGCCCCCAGATCTTGGTACTGAACTATATCATGTATAGCTGCCTTGTAAAAATAGTCTCTGAAAAAAAATAATAGTCATGGTAAATGAAAGTTTCTTTGTTGGCAAAGCAGAACTGAGCACATTGCTCGTAAACTAATTCTTTTTAAATTGACTGGATCTGTGCGAGTCAATACTCAATATATATTTATTTCATTCCACAAAGTGAACTTTGGCTGGAGACCCTTCAGGTCTCGCCAATAACTGCCCGGTTACGTAGAAACCGTCCCCTAGGACGACCTACTGCAGTCCAATAGAAAAAAAAAAAAAAAAAAAAAAAAAAAAAACAAAGTGAACTTAGGTGGTAGGTTATAAAAAATCTTTTGATCATTTTAATTTAAAAGGACCCGGCCGGGCGTAACGTGCTCTCCGAGACACGGAGGTGTCTCAATGACAAACGGTCAGCCGTCCACGGACTGACCGTCATATTATATGACCCGTGCGGTTGATAATTAGCCACGAGCCCCTCCAAGGCATATGACGTCATTAACAACTAGGCTTCGCGTCAGGGAATGGCAGAGATATTTGACCAGTCATGAGAACATAGGCACTAGGCGTAATATGGCTTTTAATTTCTTGTTACACACCTGTACAACAGTCTATCCCCATATCCGATGTGTCCGTGAGACAGATTGGCGCGAGAGGCTGCAGCATTCTGGACTACAGCTGCCTCATTCTGGACCGCAGCTGCCTCATTCTGGACCACAGCTGCCTCATTGCTGACAGCCAATGCTGCCAACACTACGATGAGAAGTAGGCTCTTCATCTGAAATTCAACACAATATTAAAATTAGTTTTTTTTTTCTGAAATTATGTGATAGATATTATCTACTTATTATTTTTTTTTGTTTTACGATCAGTGGTTTTATAAAATTTCATAAAAAATATATTTAATTTGCTTTCGAGGAAGAGATATATTATTTGGTGAAAAAAAAGACCTCAGCAATAAATTATTTCCAGCAAAACCTAAATATTTGCACATTTTTTACTTCTTTTATTTATTGTTTTGCTTTTTTAGTTTTATTGCATTGCATTGGTAATAATGAATACATTTCATAATAATTTAATGATAAAATCGTATGTACCTACTTACATTTTCAAAATTATTGTATCGTCCACAAAACAATTACAGTAGCTAGCTCCTGTAAGACCAGTGTGACTATGATTTGCCGTTATGCAGTCGTTATTATTTATAGTAAACATAGAGATTATGATAAGATAAATAAATTATTAGCGACTAAGAGAATGACTTAGTGATTTCGCCGTTTCGTAGAAATCGTGCCAAATTAGTTTCTCCTTGCGATAACTTAAGGAACTTAAGAAAAATTAATTATTTACGTACTGGGTACTTATCGAATGAGATTAGAAAAGGTAGCGTCACTATTATTGTCGTTATCGTCGCCTTGGGGCGTTTTTCCACCGCCGCCGTCATCGAAAACGAGATGACGTTGCCGAAGGAGCAATACATACATTACTATGGCTGGGTGTCCACCGCACGTCCGTCATCGGAGCGCCGTCATCTCGGCCGCCGAGATTGTGAGCAGTACGGCGCTACCGCTAGAACTCGGCCCGAGATCATGACGAGCCGAAATTCCGGCAGTACAAAACACATCTGAACTTGTCCACTAGACTCGAGATTGCCAGTCTCATTTGGGGGCAGTCTCATGTAAATTTGACGTTCAAAAAGAACTAAGCAATACTACTTAGTCTATTTTGAATAAACGAGTTTTGAGTTTGAGTTTGATTGTCTATAAAAACGGCAAAAAAATTATGTCTGTTGTATGGGAGCCCCCTTAAATATTGATTTTACCTATTCTGTTTTTTAGTTTTGTTGTTATAGCGGCAACAGAAATACATCATCTGTAAAAATTTCAACTGTCTAACTATCATGATTCATGAGATACAGCCTGGTGACAGACGGACGGACGGACGGACAGCGGAGTCTTAGTAATAGGGTCCCGTTTTACCCTTTGGGTACGGAACCCTAAAAACAAAATTAATCTGTTATGAAATACATACATCATACATACATATAATAACAAGAACAATATGAGATGATGCGCGCTATTGCTACTTGTGTTGTGTTGTAAATGTGACTAGGCAGTTTTTCTTATCATGTAAACAGCCGAGCCGAACTTGCATTCGAACACACAATGAGAGCTCGCACTGTGTAAACCAGTACTCTGCCTCGCCACCCTGCCCTTGTGCGAAACAGCCATTACTTTTTTCCGTAATAAATCTTTTAGTCACTACAACGACGACTAGCGACGACTACCGTCAATGATTTGTCGTTTTAATAGGTCATTAGGGTTCCGTACCAAAATGGTAAAAAAGGAACCTAAATGGTGCGACTTCGTCCATCCTTCCGTCCGTATGTCGGTCACAGCTGCTTATGTCAGGAACTACTAATGCTATCGTCTTGAAATTTGGAATAGTTATAAATAATGCTTGTCCATTTATACAGGCTGTAAGGGTAAACACCATTATCCTTGAAACCGGTGGTTTGGTTTTATTTATAGAACGTAAAAAATGTATGGAGGCCGAAGAGACGGTCGCACACGTGCTCCTGGAATGCACAGGGGTCACCCAAATACGAGAAGCAACCCTTGGCGCACCGAAATCACTCACAAATGTTCTGAGCGGACTGAGAGCCCTAATCTGCTTCTGAAAGGAGGTGGGCTGGCTGGAATGATGGCCGCCATGGCCCACGTACAATGGTCCACTTAAAGGACTAAGTGCGGAAACCACATCTCCTAACATAGAACATAGATAGAACGTAAAATCCAGATTCGGGTCTAATCGCGTAAAAACTTAAAAAGGCACTAAATACCTTTTTTATCCCGACGTTTCGGCCGAATTTCACCGGCCGTGGTCACGGGTAGACTGAAGTGGCGGAGCAGTTGTCATCTTCGTGAAGCAAGGGCATTTTCATCTACCCTCACTTGATCTTGATTTTTTATAAAGTTATCGTCGGTACTTCGACACACCACACTAACGACGTCTTTACACTCGCCTAAACCGTCCCGTTGACGATAACTCTTCGACTTAGAGGCAGCAGGAGTGAAGCTGTGGAAAAGGTATGTCGACGATGTCTTTTGTATCATGAAGGGTAGTTGTCAGGAAGCAGAACAATTAGCTAGCCGCTTGAATTCCATACATCCGAACATCGATTTTACTTTTGAAATGGAAACAGGCAGGTCGTTAGCTTTTCTCGATGTACAGGTAAAGGTGAGACATGATGGTACCCTAGGACACACTGTATACCGAAAACCGACACACACAGATAGGTACCTTAATGCCCATTCGCACCACCATCCGCGTCACCTTCAATCAGTTGTTACCTCACTGACGAACAGAGCATACGATCTGTGCGACGCTGAACATTTAGATAGGGAGCTCGCTCATGTTCAAGAGGTATTGAAGACAAACGGATACAGTGGGTACCTACGACGTCCGAAGAGGAAAGATAAAAAACCGGGGGTAAACAGAGTGCCAGCGTTCATGCCGTATTTAAAAGGAGTGACGGATAAAATTGGTACAGTACTACAGAAATACGCCATTAAGACTGTATACAGTCCTCTCTCCAAGGTATCAAGGCAACTGCGTACTCCAAAGGATGTTATTCCTCTTCAGACACCTGGCGTCTACAAGATTGACTGCAGTTGCGGTAGTTCTTATATCGGGCAGACCAAAAGAACGATCGCAGAACGGGTTAAGGAACATATCGCCGCAGTCAAAAACCGCCAGATAAATAAGTCCGCAATAGCCGAGCATCTTCTGGAGTCCGGTTCCAATCACTGGATAGAATTACATAGTCCAAAAATCCTCTCCACCGATCGTCACTATTATCCCAGAATTGTACGTGAAGCGATTGAAATTAAGAAATACAAGAATTTCAATCGGGAAGATGGATACAAACTATCAACATCATGGAATCCGGTCATCAGCAAGTGTTATCGTCAACGGGACGGTTTAGGCGAGTGTAAAGACGTCGTTAGTGTGGTGTGTCGAAGTACCGACGATAACTTTATAAAAAATCAAGATCAAGTGAGGGTAGATGAAAATGCCCTTGCTTCACGAAGATGACAACTGCTCCGCCACTTCAGTCTACCCGTGACCACGGCCGGTGAAATTCGGCCGAAACGTCGGGATAAAAAAGGTATTTAGTGCCTTTTTAAGTTTTTACGCGATTAGACCCGAATCTGTATTTTTATAGAACGTAAAATCAATGAAAAATAACTTTTTCTTTATAAAATTTTCATTTTTCCACGAAAGCATTTCACCCTAGGCGCGGGGGCAACAAGCTACGGGAGGGGGCGCGAGGAACTCGCCGCGTGGCCGGACGCACGGCCCCGCACAGTTCGCTACCCCAGTCAGTCAGCTGTCTCTCTCTCATTTCTCGCGCGTGTATTTTTTTTTTTTTTTTTACTCTCTCCTATGTTTTTGTGTTCACGTCAACTACCCATGGTTTGAGTGATAACGGTGTTTACCCTTACATGCTGTGTTGTAAGTCAAAGAATTAAAAAAAAATCTTTTCATTGCAATAGGGACCAACGTGGGGAGTTAAAATTTTAAAATAGGGGTTCTACCTCCAGTGTGGTATATGAAAAGACTTCATTTGCACATTATAGAATGTATTTTTATTTTCGTTTATGCCGCGTAGTTTTTGATTTATGATGAAAAATATCTGTAGTAAGTTTGCAAAACGAAAAATCTGGAATAAATCGAGTTGATTGAAGTTTATGTAAGTATTACAGGAATAATAAAATGATATCTGTAAATAGAAATCAGCAAAAATCCTTAACAAATAAAATATGCTGTGAGGTTCTAACAAAAAAAAAGAACTTTTCAAGGTACGGAACCCTCGGTGCGCGAGTCTGACTTGGACTTGACCGGTTTTTGTTGTTATTGGTTATTTAATCTCAGGAAGTTGTAGATTTAGATATGACTATCGTAATTATTTATTTACATAAGTCGTGAATTAGTGACATTGCAATATAAAATCATTCAATCATGAGAACTAACGCATTCGAATTATGTTGTCAAATATCCCAATTGAAGTGACGTAATTACTATCATTAGCAGAATCTTTGTTAAAATGATTCTTCTGTAAAGATGTTTCAAATGTTTACTTAAATATGTTACTTTATTGAAGTTCTAAACATTTTTAAAAGCTTAAATATTAAAAACACTGAAAACCTGTGAGTATTTCTTTTGAAATATTGAATCTCTTATATAATCTTAGTGTAGAGAGCGGAAGGCTCACAGGATGTTGTTGGCATCTTCTGGGATCTTTCAAAGGCTTTTGATAGCGTGGATCATAAAACGTTCATTTGGAAGTTAAGTCACAACGAGATTCGTGTTCGTCCTGTGGTATTGATGTTATCCTATCTTTCCAAAAAACAATAAACTGAAGGAGTCAAAAAGGGTCTCTAGTAAAAATGGGCGTGCCACAGGGCTCAATTTTGGGACCCTTTCTGTACCTAGATTTAATGAACGATTTCCTTATGATGTAGACATTTTCTGAGATAATTTTATAGTAAGACTACACTTCCCTTATTTTTAAATCAATGGGAAACACATGGTTTGCCTCGTTGGTCTAGTAGTCGCAAGCGCGACTGCTGAGCGTGAGGTCCTGGGTTCGGTACTCAGGTCAAGCAAAGTGTTAATGGATTTTTCCGTATACAATTCCTCAGTAGTAGTATAGATTTGAGCCCGGTTGATGGCAACAGGCTCGCCCCTTATTACATGGGACTTAAACATAACACGAAATGAGGGTGTACTAGTCACCTCTACCCAACCCTTCGGGGAATACAGGCATGATGTTATAGGAAAAACATAGATCTTGTGAAATGTAAATGTAACTTATCCTCTCTATTTAAATGGTTTGCTGCATAATCTTTAATTAAATGATACTAAAACGAAACGTTCAAAGTTTTCGTTAACAAACGTACCCGAAATGGGAATAAACATATCGCATGAAGGCATACTCGATATAGTAGATCATACTGTATTTCTACGTACAATAGATTACAAATTACAACGGGGAGCTCAGATTCCTGCCCTTTCTAGTACTTCTACTGCTTCTGCATTCAGAAAACTTACGTAATGAACTGACGTACCCACTGACCGACATGTTAATTTTTGCATACTGTCATAATCATTATCTAGAGTATCAACTCTGCTGATGCAGTGGCCGATCGCGACTCGGTATTTGTATTATAGAAGAGGACAAGTCGTGCGTTCTATGTAATGGGTCCTTGCGAGTCCCTTAGAGATTTATTAAAAGAAATTATTTTACATTGCCTTCCCTAATGGTTTATTTCATTGTGATAGAGCTTTATTTACATTTTTTAAACAATATGTTTCTACGTTAAAATCTGCCAATTTATAATGTAAAAAAGCGACGTCATTCATAATATAAATACTAGAAACAAACTAGTAATCCCTAAAACATTAGCCACAATAATAAGCTACCTAATACAATTACTGATCGCACCGATGGGATCGATTTCGACCATATAGACGATAGGCACCAGTTCTTTTCTGCACATATGGCTTCCCTAGAAACCAAAAATACTGATCTGTATATCTATGTTATTTAGATAATTATTTATAATTTTGTTTTCAATTCATCCAGAATTATTTTATACAGGTACCAAATTTTTATTGTCATCCCCGGTTTTCATAATTGAATAATTGTAATTAAAATTACCTTTTTGTAATATATTCACTTAACAGACAGATCTGTGTTGCTGAGTAGTTTGTTGCGCCTTCTTCACAGCATAAACACTAGGAAGCTGTGAAAGGCTAGAGTTTTTGAGGGTTGTCTTTTGGAACACTGATATTCAAAAAGAATTAAGTAAAAGTCTATTTTGAATAAATCAGTTTTGAAGTCGAAAGAGCAGCAGCATCCTTTTTCCGTCAATGCCATCAAACATACTCTGATCACTAATCCGATTGTGTCACCCGCGCCAATTATTATGTGACGACATCTATCACGCCACATGCTAATTACGCAAGACTGCGGTTGTATAACAGACTACAGCGACATTAACGACAACTCTTATGATGACGTCACAGAACCCTGCATCGCGCTATCAAAATGTAACACGCAAATAGTTTACCTTTATAATGTGTATATAGGTACCACCTACGGTTGGTAACATTATTTCGACTAATTATAGTATTCTTCAGAATAAGCTATAAAATTATGGCATACTTCAAAAAAATATAGTATTTTACAATGACGTATTATAAATAGACGCGTCATGCATCAACATCACGGCACTCAAAATCAGCGTAAATACTATCGGTAGCTGGATAGCTACATAAACGTACGAAAAAGGAAAGAAAATTAAATGTCACATAAGGAATTCCTGTTGTTAGAGAGAGATAAATGTGTTTCTAAGGTTACGTCATTATTTTTTGGTGCATGCTCATTGGTCGAGCGCGTACAAAGAGGCATGTGGGGAAAAATTGACACTCAATTTTCTCGTCTTGATATAGGTAGGTAAGTAGTAATTTTTGGGTAAAATAATATTATTCTCTATCCTTAAAATTATGAATGCAGTATTTAGCAACAGTAATTATAGTTATTTAATTAATAAAACAAAATGTAATATAAACATAAAAATCTTTATCTACGAGTATATAATCAAAGAAATCAAGTAAGAATCTCATACGTATGTTAAATGTCTGTGATGACCTCTTGCTGAGATAGGTACACACGGCTACACATCAAGCTATACATTTCCAGTTTTCACTGACCTCTCACTGTAAGGAAATCCTATACAATACGAGATCAGCTTATACTGGAAATGTATAGCTTGATGTGCAGCCGTGTGTACGATTCGAGTATTGGTCTATTATATTAGGTTTAATAAAACATATTATTATATTCAAATAATATAATTAATCGAAATAAAAACAATGTAGGTTTTATAAACACTGATGCAAAGTTGCCGATTTTCCTCGCTAGCCGCCATTATGCTGCATCGAAAAAAATTAAATTAAATAAATATTTTTTCTTGATATTTACGCATGAAATGACACTTTTTTATCTTTTACAGTTGAAGTATAATTATTACATATTCTATACACACAGGACGGCATTTTTTTTCGCTAATGGAGAAAGTTATTACACACAAGTTATTTCAATTTCACGTACAGCCGCGGCAACGGTTGCTACGCGACTAAATGGATGTCAGGCAATTACCTTGCATTCATCTAGCCACAACAGAGCGCGGGCAACGTATCTATAGTAGTTTATATTATCATTGGTATTTTATGAAAAGAGTAAAAAAAACAGATGTATGTTTGCTATTTATTTATTCCTTATTTTTATTTTTTAATAGTTTCGGTGTTGCAAAATAACGATTGATCCATCAAACTGAATAATAGTATTTTTGCAAACTGTTCCTTCGTAAGCCATCTTCTTCAAGCAGTTTATCGTCCCCAGATTTCGACCATGTAGTAGTAGCCCCAACCTCTGTTAGATGTCAACCTAATGGTGACAAAGTTCCTCCCTGTTCCTCCTGACCTGATGGTAGGTCTTCCCCACTGTGTTGCTCCGACCTCGGTCGCCCGGATCGCTGTTATCCGTGTGTTAGAAACGCTTTGGTAAGTTATATCTTGGTACTGAACTATATCATGTATAGCTGCCTTGTAAAAATAGTCTCTGAAAAAAATAAATAGTCATGGTAAATGAAAGTTTCTTTGTTGGCAAAGCAGAACTGAGCACATTGCTCGTAAACTAATTCTTTTTAAATCGACTGGATCTGTGCGAGTCAATACTCAATATATATTTATTGCATTCCACAAAGTGAACTTAGGTGGTAGGTTATAAAAAATCTTTTGATCATTTTAATTTAAAAGGACCCGGCCGGGCTTAACGTGCTCTCCGAGACACGGAGGTGTCTCAATGACAAACGGTCAGCCGTCCACGGACTGACCGTCATATTATATGACCCGTGCGGTTGATAATTAGCCACGAGCCCCTCCAAGGCATATGACGTCATTAACAACTAGGCTTCGCGTCAGGGAATGGCAGAGATTTTTGACCAGTCATGAGAACATAGGCACTAGGCGTAATATGGCTTTTAATTTCTTGTTACACACCTGTACAACAGTCTATCCCCATATCCGATGTGTCCGTGAGACAGATTGGCGCGAGAGGCTGCAGCATTCTGGACCGCAGCTGCCTCATTCTGGACCGCAGCTGCCTCATTCTGGACCACAGCTGCCTCATTGCTGACAGCCAATGCTGCCAACACTACGATGAGAAGTAGGCTCTTCATCTGAAATTCAACACAATATTAAAATTAGTTTTTTTATTTCTGAAATTATGTGATGGATATTATCTACTTATGATTTTTTTTGTTTTACGAGTCAGTGGTTTTATAAATTTCATAAAAAATATATTTAATTTGCTTTCGAGGAAGAGATATATTATTTGGTGAAAAAAAAGACCTCAGCAATAAATTATTTCCAGCAAAAATTAAATATTTGCAAATTTTTTACTCCTTTTATTTATTTTTTTGCATTAATTTTTATTGCATTGGTATAAATATAAATGTATTTCATAATAATTTAATGATAAATCGTATGTACTTACATTTTCGAAATTATTGTATGGTCCACAAAACAATTACAGTAGCTAGCTCCTGTAAGACCAGTGTGACTATGATTTGCCTTTCTGCAGTCGTTATTATTTATAGTAAACATACAGATTATGATAAGATAAATAAATTATTAGCGACTAAGAGAATGACTTACTGATTTCGCCGTTTCGTAGAAATCGTGCCAAATCAGTTTGTTTCTCCTTGCGATAACTTAAAGAACTTAAGAAAAATTAATCATTTACGTACTGGGTACTTATCGAATGAGATTAGGAAAGGCAGCGTCACTATTATTGTCGTTATCGTCGCCTTGGGGCGTTTGTCCACCGCCGCCGTCACCGAGAACGAGATGACGTTGCCGAAGAAGCGATACATACATTACTATGACTGCGTGTCCACCGCACGTCCGTCATCGGAGCGCCCCGTCATCTCGGCCGCCGAGATTGTGAGCAGTTCGGCGCTGCCGCTAGAACTCGGCTAGAAATCATGACGAGCCGAAATACCGGCCGTACAAAAGACATCTGAACTTGTCCACTAGACTCTAGGTTGCCAGTCCCATTTGGGTGCAGTCTTATGTAAATTTGACGTTCAAAAAGAACTAAGCAATACTACTTAGTCTATTTTGAATGAACGAGTTTTGAGTTTGAGTTTGATTGTCTATAAAAACGGCAAAAAAATCATGTCTGTTGTATGGGAGCCCCCTTAAATATTTATTTTACCTATTCTGTTTTTTAGTATTTGTTGTTATAGCGGCAATAGAAATACATCATCTGTGAAAATTTCAACTGTCACGATTCATGAGATACAGCCTGGTGACAGACGGACGGACGGACAGCGGAGTCTTAGTATTAGGGTCCCGTTTTACCCTTTGGGTACGGAACCCTAAAAACAAAATTAAGCTGTTATGAAATACATACATCATACATACAATCTAATAACAAGAACAATATGGCTTAATCTTGGTTATTAAAAGATTATGCGCGCTATTACTACTTGTGTTGTGTTGTAAATGTGACTAGGCAGCTTTTCTTATCATGTAGCCGAGCCGAACTTGCTTTCGAATACACAATGTGAGCTCGCACTGTGTAAACCAGTCGTTATGACCATTTTACGAAGGACAGGGCAGCGAGGTAGAGTAGTGAGCAGAACAATACTGCTACTATTTGATCGCGCGTGCTGCATCAGAACAGTAAGTACTGTAAGTAGTTTTTTTTTTTGCTCTGCTTCTTCTGCTTCTTGCGGACCGTGTCTATGTAACCAGCAGTTATTTTCGAGACCTGAAGGGTCTCCAGCCAATGGTGGGGAAGTAAATTACATCCCAAAAAAATATCCTTTTGACACCTTGGATTTGTTTTAATTTTAGCATTTATACAGACTGTTAACGAATTCGTGTAATTCCTTCAAACCACATGATCCATTAATGATATAGATTAAAACCGCACGGGATTTAGATTGATTTTAAATAAAAATAAACTTTTTTTTCACAAATATTTTTTTGTGATCGAAAATTTCGATGCCACGCATACATTAATGAAGGCACAGCAACACAGCTGTAACTTGGGACACTAAAATTACTCAGATACAGAATACCATGGTTCATTTTTTGAAAACTTTTTTTTATTGTTTATGAAAAAATCCTATGTAGGATCAATCTATGTCACCAGAAGATCACGCGGTTTGAAGGAATTACACGAATTCGTTAACAGCCTGTAGAATCCAGAAATAAAAATACCAGATTATTTTGACGTTTTTGAAGTATACGGCTAGACTACCTACAAAAAATTTAGGGGCATTCCTAAGTGATAAAGTGATATAAGTATATATTTGTACTGCGCAGTAGCATAATAACCGCAAACGCTCAACGAGACTCGATTTCAGAATCAGCAACATTGATTATAGAGGTTTTCATAGTTTCAAAGTGCCTAAAATGCCTTCCCTAAATTCGTGATCAGTACCCCAAGTGTGAGTTTTTTTCGTTAACTACTGTAGTTGCGTCACGCCAAAAATGTATAAAAATTTAGGCTGCGCCTCTAGGCGCACCGTTCACCAACTAATATTCGCTCGTTAATTGGACGGTGCGCCTAGAGGCGCAGCCTAAATTTTCATAAATTTTTGGCGTGACGCAACTACAGTAGTTAACGAAAAAAACTCACACTTGGGGTACTGCTGTCCAACTATAGGTTTTTTTTTCTATTTGACTGCTGTTGCTGGTCTTAGGGGACCGTTTCTTCGTAACTGGGTAGTTATTTTCGAGACTCGAAGGGTCTCCAGCCAATGGTGGGGAAGTAAAATACTTAACCTAAGCTAACTACTTATACTACACTAACACCATGACTACCTGCAACAACAGCACTAAGGGCGACCCCTAGTAGAACTAGGAGTTGCTGACAGGGGGTTGGGGAGGGGGGAGACAGCTTGATGACGGCTGAATTATCGTTGTGATGTCAGTACAGTAAACGCGCATTCAAATAGTAGCAGAACTGTTCTGCTCACTACTCTGCCTCGCTACCCTGCCCTTGTGTGAAACAGGCATTATATTACATTTTTCCGTAATAGGTACTTCAGTCGTTACGCTTAAAGCAACGACGAACGTCAATGATTTATCATTTTAATAGGTCATTAGGGTTCCGTATCAAAATGGTAAAAAAGGAACCTAAATGGTGCGACTTCGTCAGTCCTTCCGTCCTTATGTCTGTTACAGCTGCTTATTTCAGGAACTACTAATGCTATCGACTTGAAATTTGGAACAGTTATAAATAATGCTCATCCATCCTTATTGCAAGTAAAAGAATTGGAAAAATATTTTTACTTTCATTGCAATAGGGATCGAAGAGGGCGTTAAAATTTTAAAATGGGGTCACTACTTCAAGTGTGTAATGAAAAGGCTTCATTTGTACATTGTACTTATAATATTTTTATTTTCGTTTATGCTGCATAGTTTTTGAATTAGGAATGACGAAAAAAATCCGTAAAAAAAAAACTAAATATAACAGGAAAAATAAAACTATGTACTGTAACTAGCACAGATTTTTCGAAACCAGCAAAAATCTTTTACAAATAAACTTAGATGTGAGGTTCCAAATAAATGCAAATACCTAATACTTTTCAAGATACGGAACTCTCCGTGTGCCGGATTTATGTTGTGCGTTATTTAATCTCGTGAAATTGCAGATTTAGATATGACTATCTTAATAGTAGATTAAGATAAGTCGTGAATTGTAATATAAAACTATTACATAACTTCACGCCTTATTCCCCGAAGGGTTGGCAGAGGTGTAATAGTACACCCACGTTTCGCCATTATGTTTAAGTCCCATGTAATAGGGGGCGAGCCTATTGCCATCAACCGGGCACAAATCCAGACTCCGAGCTGCTACTGAGAAATTCCACACGGAAAAACCCAATAACACTTTGACCGACCTGGGGATCGAACCCAAGACCTCACGCTCAGCAGTCGCGCTTGCGAACACTAGACCAACGAGGCAGTCAAATAAAACTATTCTTACTTAAAAATCTCGATGCAATAGTATGAAAAATATAGCAGAAAACGTCTATAAAAATTAAAAGAAGAACAAAAGAAAAAAAAAACATGGAGTGACTGTCATTGGATCTCCGCAACCCAGTTAGGCAGAAGCCACACGATGTGGTGCGGCTCCGGCGCGGCGCCTGAGCAGTGTCGCTGCGGTGTAATACATACAAAGGATGATGGGCGTTTTGGTACTCATTTTGGTTGGGGCCCAATCAAAATGAATTTAAATTAATTAATTTAAATTATTTTTGTTATGTGTACTCAATAGGGTATTACGACCATTTTTGAAAAGTGTCTCAATTAGATTATACAAGGTTAGTTTTAGTATATGCTAAACCTGAAACTAGTTGGTTCAGAATCACTAGGAGAATCGATTGACATATTTTTTACACCACATCATTTTTTTTTTTTTTTTTTTCATAAATTTCAATTTTGTTTCAGTAGGTCTCTACCCATAACAATTGACGGGAATAGACACCTTGAGGCTTGAAATGGTCCGCTCGGTCAGTTTCCGTGTATTAGACAACTCCTGCATAGCACATCTCAGGCATTTCACACTTTTTTAGCGAACTTAACGCGACATAAACTAAGGTGTAACTTGGAGATTTACTAAAAAAAACACATATTCAGGCAGTTCTGATGAAAATCTTGTTGGGGTGTCTCGGTTTTCGTATAAAGTAAAAATAACGTTGTATAGTGCTAATGAACCACTAAAAAATTCACAAAATGTTTATTCAATCGTTAGGTGCCATAAAAATTTCGCGCGTAATTTGACGAAAGCTCTATGATCATGACGTCAGTTGGCTGTGTATACAAATGCAGTGGTGATATTTTGTATGTTAAGTTACCTAATTGTTTAATTGACAGTTGACACTTCTAAGTTTACATAGTCGTATGACGTAATAACATGGCGACTACTATCTAATGGTGTTAAGAAACTGATTAAAAAAGCTGAAACCTTTGAATTGAATTTTAAAATTTAGTTTGCTATTTTATGAACTAAAACTAACGTTTTCCGACTGTTTTTTGCCTAAGCTATCTCAATAATGTATTTTTAGATCTATTCTCATTTATAGAGTAAATACCCTATTTATATTCACTTAAGATCTGTGTTGCTGGGTAGTTTGTTCCGTCTTTCCTTCTTCACAGCATAAACACTAGAAAGCGGTGAAGAGCGGGCGTTTTTAGAGGCTTTCTTTTATAACATTAATATTCAAAAAGAACTAAGTAATAATGCATTTTGAATAATTAATTTTTGAAGTCGAAGGAGCAGCAGCATCCTTCTTTCTGCCAATACCATCAAAAATACTGCGATCACTAATCCGATTATGTCACCCGCGCCAATTGTTAAGGCGTGGCAATTCCACTTACCAAATATCTTTGTCCAATGTACATTAATTGATCAAATAAATTGGACGACTTCATCAAATGTACTAGCAACACCGATATTTGACCAAAGATTAATGACATTTAAATCAAAATGGCTGCAACTATGATTTCGTGGATAATTTCAATGATGTTTGATAAATGCAAAGCAATGAATGTCTTTATAATACACTTCTCATCAAAAAAATCGAAACACTTCCGAAATTATCTTTCTAGCGACAATTAAACAAAACAAGAGCATTAATTCATTATAGAAAAAACATAATTTAGGAGCTGGAAGTTTGGCCTTTACAATGGTGTACGAAACTTCCAAAAATTGTTTTTTTTTTTTTAATTTTTATCCTTTAAATGAATGGAACATTGTTTTGAGATAAACGTGTGTTTGGAGTTGGAGTACATATGTCGTACAAAAAACGCAAAATAACGCATTACTTTAAAATTTTCTGTTTTTAATCTGTTGATTAGGCTCTGTGACGTCTGATAAAAAGTTTTTTTTCTAACACACATGCATACTTCACCCGCAGCAGCCGCCCAAGTAGTGGCATTGCTGGATTCTGGGACTAGTCAGCGTGTTGTGGCTGCAAGATTGCATCTAAGCCACTTGTCTGTTCAAAGAGTGTACCAACTGGTTTATTTACGCGCCATCCAGGATCTGGTAGGAATCGGGTCACTTCTGCGTGAGACGGCTGGTTTATTGCAACCGTTTGTTTGCGAAAACGACGCCTTCGCGCTTTTCAACTGCAGCAGCAGTTCCGAGTAGTTCGAAGGGTGACTGTAAGTGACTCTACGATTTGAAGAAGATTGAAGGAACGTAGACTGGTACCACAAAAGCCAGCTAATGGGCCGAAATTAACAACAGACCATCGAAGAGTGCGCCTTAACTTTGCACTTTTGCACTTAAATTGTTCAAACCTACAAATGAGCAAGGTTCTCTTTTCTGACGAGAGTAAAATTATGGAACATCAACATAAGGAATTCTAAACCTTATGCTACCTACTATTAAATGGCACTTAGTATTTATTTTAAAAAAAAAACATGTTTTTCTAATAATCCATTCAAAACAAAAACTTGCGAGGTGTTTCGATTTTTTTTGGTGAGCCCTTCGATGGTCTGTTGTTAATTTTGACCCATGAGCTGGCTTGTGTGGTACCAGTCTACGTTCCTTCAATCTTCTTCAAATCGTAGAGCCATTTACAGTCACCCTTCGAACAACAAGGAGCTGCTGCTGCAGTTGAAAAGCGCCAAGGCGTCGATTTTGCAAACAAACGGTTGCAATAAATCGGCTGTCTCACTCAAAAGTGACCCGATTCCTACCAGATCCTGGATGGCGCGTAAATAAACCAGTCTCCCGATAGCGTTGGTACACTCTTTGAACAGACAAGTGGCTTAGATGCAATCTTGCAGCCACAACACGCTGACTAGTCCCAGAATCCAGCAATGCCTCTACTTGGGCGGCTGCTGCGGGTGAAGTATGCATGTGTGTTAGAAAAAAAACTTTTTATCAGACGTCACAGAGCCTAATCAACAAATTACAAACAGAAAATTTTAAAGTAATGCGTTATTTTGCGTTTTTTGTACGACATATGTACTCCAACTCCAAACACACGTTTATCTCAAAACAATGTTCCATTCATTTAAAGGATAAAAATTAAAAAAAAAAAACATTTTTGGAAGTTTCGTACACCATTGTAAAGGCCAAACTTCCAGCTACTAAATTATGTTTTTTCTATAATGAATTAATGTTCTTGTTTTGTTTAATTGTCGCTAGAAAGATAATTTCGGAAGTGTTTCGATTTTTTTGATGAGAAGTGTATGAGGCACCAAGTTTACAAAAATAAAACAAAACGTTCAGAGGTGTATACAAGTACGAATGCTTTTTTCTCTTCGCCTTTCGATCCATGGCTTCACCCAAAGTTTTTTTTTGTTTTCTTTTTTCTATTTATTAATAATCTAATGAAATTAGCAGCACATATAGTCGCTCCCCGTTCCTCCATTTTCTCAGACTACGCAAAATCTTGGACAAAGTTATTGGATAAGTGGAATGGGCATCCCTCAAAGAAATTTGATCAAATATTGGACATCGATATTGGACAAAGATATTTGATAAGTGGAATACCAGCCTCAGTGGCGACATCTATCACGCCACATGCTAATTACACAAGACTGTGGTTGTGTAACAGACTACAGCGACATTAACGACAACTCTTATGATGACGTCACAGAATCCTGCATCGCGCTATTAAAATGTAACGCACAGTTAGTAAATGTATATAGGTATCACGAAGCAACGTGATAGATATCATCTAGGTTTGCCAACATTGCATTGCTAATTATAGTATATTTCAGAATAAGATATCAAAAATATGGGGCATTTCAAAAAAAATGTATTTAATGGAAAGATTAACAAAAAACATATTTATGATAGTTACTTATTTATTTATTCCTTATTTTATTTTTTTATATTAGTTTCGATGTTACAAAATAACGATTGATCCATCCAACTGAAACATAGTATTTTTGCAAACTGTTCCTTCGTAAGCCATCTTCTTTAAGCAGTTTATCGTCCCCAGATTTCGACCATGTAGTAGTAACCCCAACCTCTGTTAGATGTCAACCTAATTGTGACAGTGTTCCTTCCTACTCCTCCTGACCTGATGGTAGGCCTTCCAAACTGTGTTGCTCCGACCTCGACCGCCTGGATCGCTGTTATCCGTGTGTTAGAAGCGCCTTGGTAAGTTATTTCTGTGTACTGTACTGTGTTATGTATAGCATCCTTATAGAAATAGCCTCTGAAAAAAACAAATAATCATGGTAAATTAAAGTTTCTCTGTAGGCAAAGCAAAACTGAGCACATTGCTCGTAAACTAATTCTTTTTAAATCGACTGGATCTGTGTGAGTCAATGCTGCATATACACATATATATATTTAGTGCATTCCACAATGTGAACTTAGGTGGTAGGTTATAAAAAATCATTTGATCATTTTGGACCCTGGCGGGCACAGCATATGAGAGAAGAAGAGGGCTTTTCCTAAACACTATTTTTGTAACATATCTTTCAAATTATCTTATAAATTAAAATTGGTTATTTTGATTATTATGTATTTAATGCGTTTAAGACCCTCATATCCCATACCAGTCAGTGTATTTACCTGACGGTGTAACTTGCGCAGCGAGAAATAATTTTGTCGTCGCAATATCTCATAGAAATTTTCTGACAGTGCGGCCGGGCTTAACGTACTCTCCGAGGCACGGTGGAGTCTCGATGTGTAAAAAACTGTCAGCCGTCCACGGACTGACCGCCAAATGATATGACCCGTGCGGTTGATAATTAGCCACGAGCCCCTCCAAGGTATATAACGTCATTAACAACTAGGCTTCATGATAGTGATACGCTATAGCCAGCTACAGCGTAATGATCATCAGGGAATGGCAGAGATTTGTGACCAGACATGAGAACATAGGCACTAGGCGTAATAAGACTTTCAATTTCTTGTTAGAAAGAAAGAAAGAAAGAAAATACGTTTATTTGCGGTAAACATGACGCAAAAAAAATTAACACAAAAAACAAAAAAATAAGAAGGTTGAGGGAAACATGCGTCATATCCACGCAAAACGGCTATCGCTCAGCATTATGCTGCGACCCTATGCAAGACAGAGCCCCAGCGCTGGTTTTCAGCGACAGCCGGCGCCGACGTAATGACGTCGCTCGGTGCAGCAAACAATTTATTATTAAAAATAGATAAATATTATGATTTAATTGTGATAGAATATACTAAACAGGAATATAAAAAGAAGAAAAGGAAACAGACGTCCGTACATGTCATGAGAATGTCTTCCTTATTCTTCATTTTACGGTTTATGCAGTGGCAACATTTCGAAGCGTTCTCTTCTCTTTAAAATTTTATCGTGCTCCCACAATGTACCAAAAAATAAAATATAAAAATGCTGCGGAATTATTATTACATAATGGCCAATGATGTAATGTGTTACTACTATTATGCAAAAGTTATGAGTCAGTGTAATAATGTTATGTGTCAGTGCTATTATAGCGATTTTATACGATTGTGAGTGTGTGTAGGAGAAAGATAAGTTAAGATGGAGCCACTATATAGACAAAGCCTTGGAAACTGGACACACTGTTACACACCTGTACAACAGTCTGTCCCCATATCCGATGTGTCCCGCGTAGAGATTGGACCGAGTGGCTACGGCATTCTGGACCGCAGCTGCCTCATTCTGGACCGCAGCTGCCTCATTGCTAACAGAGAATGCTGCCAACACCACGATGAGAAGCAGGCTCTTCATCTGAAATTGAACACATAAAAAAAATAAAATTCTATCTACTTATTATCTTTTATGATATATTTTTACACGTCAATAGATTTATAAAATAAAAAAATTAAAAAAAAAACTTTCGAAAACACATATTTGGTGAAAAAACGACAACAAAAAAACGAAATATTTGCATATTTTTTACCCCATCTTATTATAATTTCAAATAAAAAAATGTTTATTCTTTTATTGCTTTTTCAGTTTTATTGCATTGCATTGCATTGGTAATAGTAAATATATTTCATAATAATTTAATGATAAATCGTACTTACATTTTCAAAATTATTGTATGGTCCACAAAACAATTACAGTAGCTAGCTCCTGTAAGACCACTGTGACTATGATTTGCCTTTCTGAAATTGTAATTATTTATAGTAAACAGAATATGATAAGATACTGCAATAATAATTTGAGACAATGAAAAGCGTGATGTCGCCGTTTCGTAGAATCCGATAAGTTTGTATCTCTTGCTTTTTATTATATCATATTTGTATTATATTTGTATTATATCTTGTTTGTATTATATCATTTTAATTTGGGGAAAACCTAAGGTATATTATGAATCAAGAAATAGAAATAGATTTCTCAGGTGCAAATTATCATCATACTATCTAATTCTTCGTAATTTCTTTCGTGCAGGGCGGTTACCATGATCTCTTAGAGTAAGGATGTTTTAATATTATTACGAGAGTGGGTAAGAGAAGGCGCTAGAGAGCTGTCTAGCGCTATCACTTTCTCACTCTCGGAATAATATTAAAACATTCCTGCTCTAAGAGATCATGGTAACCCCCCCCTGTTCCAAATTATAAAACGTAATAGGGGGCCAATTCTGCTGACAGGACCGTTGATCAATCGCAACCGAACTGAAGCCGAATAATTCATGTAGACAGTTTTCGTTGACTATCCTCCGGTTTCTGAATTGAGAATTCTAGGATAAGCAGTACGTAAGTAGATAACATTTAAGTACGGAGTTGTCAAAAAAAATTCGGATTTCAATGCATTTTTTTGACAACTCCGTACTTAAATATTACTTAAGTATTGCTTTTATCCCAAATTCTCAATTGAGAAACCGGAGGTAAAACTATCAAAATGTATGGTTTTATATGTTCGTACTTATTGAAATTAATGTTTTCTATGTCTTTATAATTAGTCCTTATAATTTAGTTTTAGCAAAGCAGAAAGATTTTATTTTAAGTAATGTAACTTGAAACATATCGGTTATCCTACTGTATCTTTTGAATTTAAACTTATTTTACGAATAATCCGTTCGCAATGCATGTTACTTTTTCTTGTTATATAGGGAAACCTATTATTAGCCATACAATATACTGTTCTATACATATTTTGTAATATATTTTATGTATCGCTGTTGGTTTTCTAAATAAATAAATTAAGTAATTACAAGCATAAAATTTGCCAAACTGCGTAACAATTTATCGACAGTTGTTCTCGTTTAACAATGAGTTTTACAAATATTGATTTTTCTTACTTCTTTTTCTTCTGCCTAGCTTGTTCCCAACTATGTTGGGGTCAGCTTCCAGTCTAACTAGATGCAGCTGAATACCAGTATTTTATACTGAGCGACTGCCATCAGACCTCCGCAACCCAGTTACTGGGCAATGCCGATATGCTAAGGTTAGACCGGTTGTCAGAGTTTCGGGCTTCTGATTACCCGTAACGGCTGTCATAGGTATTCGTATGACACCTGGGACTGACGGCTTAACATGCTCTCCGAGGCAAGGAGAGGTCTCGATGTGTGACGTACGGTCACGCATCCACGGATTGACCGCTGCAAACGTAGCTTAACCTTGTAAATCGTATCCTATCATATAGGTAATGTAGTAAACCCCTCAATAGGTAATGAAGGTATAGATATTATATAAAATTCAATACATCTATACATATAAAAGGAGAAGCTGACTGACTGACTGACTGATCTATCAACGCACAGCCTAAAACGCTGGAGTTAGAAACTTCAAATTTTGACGGTAGGTTCCTTTTATTATTTAAGCATCCACTAAGAAGGGATTTCTCGAAATTCAAAGGAGGTGAAATAGGGGATTTAAGATTGTATGTAAGTCCGTAATTTTTGAAGTAAGAAGCATGAAATTAAATATGAAGAATTCTGGTAAGAAATAAATGTACACGTATTTAAGCATTTTTAGAAATTTTACCCCTAAGAGGGTGAAATTAATGTTGAAAGTTTGTATGAAAAATGTGGTACTTTTGAATTATGAAGCATTTAATTAAATATCTAGACTTCTGGTTAGAAACAAACACACGTGTTTGAGCGTTTTTAGAAATTGCACGCCTAAAGGGGTGAAATGGGTTGTTAACATTTGTAAGAAAATCCTTATTCAACTTAAATTTTGGCATAAACACTCTTGAAATAAATAAATAAAAGACGAACTTTTTTTATTTTACAACTAGGTAGGTACACTTAAAAAAGGGGTAAACGCGGGCTTACAATTATACGCAAGCGGAGCTGCGGGCAAAAGCTAGTTTAAAATTAATACTCAAATCAGATTGTACATTTATATGGTAATGCGGCCTAGTTACGTTTTGATGTGTCATAGTGAATAATGCTAGCAATCGCTACGTGTAAAGTTCTCATATTCAGCCGCATCTGAAGGCTAATTCTACTACAAAAATAGTAGCCAAATCGCAAATAAAACGAAACCATAGCGCCATCTAATTCGACGCCAACGCCATCTAGGGAAGTAATGATTAAACGTGTTTATCTGTCTGTTTGTGCAAGCATCACGTAAAAAGAACTGATCCAATGCTGTTGACTTTTATTAACAAATATTGTGCTTATGGCCAAGTAACATATTTTTTGTTTCATCACAATCGGTTCACGCAATCAAAGGGTATGCGAATTTTAAGTTTTCTAGAAGAGCTTAGCTTGTATTCGTTTATATAATTTCTTTTCAATAGATGGCGTTACGTGTACAACGAATAAATCCACATATTACCTATTGTTGAATTGGTATATTGTTGAATTCTTATTCTACGGAAGGTCTATGTATCATAATAAATTATATAAAAACAAGAAAAAGGACGAAAAACGTACTATTAGTGTGAAGATCTAAAATTAAAATACACGTAAATGCTAATAAAATAATAGATACTTTAATACATATACATATAGGGTGACTGGTAATTAGTGACCGATCCTTTAACACAATATGATTGTACTCAAAGAGTATAATAAAGATCTCATGATAACAAACAACTTTCCCAAAGAAAAACTATTTTTATTTAATTTTTTTCATTTAAAATTTATTAGTAAATCGTTACGGAATGGACGCGGCTCGTAATATGGAAATATTTTTTTTTTTATTTTATAAATAATGTTTATTTGGGAAAGTTGTTTGTTATCATGAGTACAATCATCTGTTAAAGGATCGGTCACTAATTACCAGTCACCCTATACAAGGTTAGTCGGAAAGGGGGTACTAATCCGAAGCCCACTTATAGTACCTATCACTGATGACTGTTTGAAAGCAAGTGTTAAAATTTCAAAATTCGATATATATTTTTTCCAAATAAAATGATTTTTATTTTAGTTTTTTCAAAAATTCTTCATCCCTGCTTTAGTTACAAATTCAGAAAATGGTGCTTCTAATTCATGACCCCAAATATGACCTAAAATGTAAACACAGCTGATCATAACTGGGGATAGATAGATTTTAGAGATTTTTTTTTTGAGATTTTTGAACAACTGTTTCTCTTAAACTATTGAGTTTTGGGAAAAGTTGTAGAACAAAAGTTATTCATTATTATGTGTACTTTATCACCCTTTCGGATTAGTACCCCCTTTCTGACTAACCTTGTATATTAATGTATACATGTTATAAAATCGTAAGGAAGCAAAAACGGAACACAGAACAGTTTTGAAAAAAAACATTGCTTCTTTTTTAGGAACGATACTGATGCCGAAACTGTTTTTTTTTGAATTTCTGACTGTTTGTATGTTTGCCAGATTTAATTGAAATTTGGCAAAAATGTCCATCATAGAGCGGGTCAGGCTATAGGGAACAAATTATCACGCTATTGAGTATGGGTGAAGAGCAGTAACTTTATTGGAAGTAAATAAATGTGATTAGATTTAAAAAATGGAACTGATGGAATGAACATTGTTGAGTTGTTTCGACACAGTGTTGTTTTTCGACTTCCACGCGGACGAAGTCGCAGGCACAGCTAGTAATTTAATAATTGTAATTTAAATTATTTTTGTTATGTGTAGGTACTCAATTATATTCACTTAACAGACAGATCTGTGTTGCTGGGTCAGTTTCTTGCGCTTTTCCTTCTTCAAAGCATAAACACTAGAAAGTGGTGAAGGGCGTGCGTTTTGGGGACTGACTTTTGTAACATTGATATTCAAAAAGAACTAAGTAATAATCTATTTTGAATTATTAATGTTTGAAGTCGAAGGAGCAGCAGTATCCTTCTTTCTTCCGATGCCATCGCAAATACTGCGATCACTAATCCGATTGTGTCACCCGCGCAAATTATTATGTGGCGACATCTATCACGCCACATGCTAATTACGCAAGACTGCGGTTATGTAACAGACTACAGCGACATTAACGACAACTCTTATGATGACGTCACAGAATCCTGAATCGCGCTATCAAAAAGCAACGTGATAGGTACCATCTAGGGTTGCTAACATTGCATTGCTAATTAAAGTATTTTTCAGAAAATGCTACCAAAAATAGGGCACGTTCAAAAAAAATTGTAGAAAGAATAAATAAACACAAATGACAGTTACTTATTTATTTGTTCCTTATTTTAATTTTTTATATTAGTTTCGATGTTACAAAATAACGATTGATCCATCCAACTGAAACATAGTATTTTTGCAAACTATTCTTTCGTAAGCCATCTTCTTCAAGCAGTTTATCGTCCCCAGATTTCGACCATGTAGTAGTAACCCCAGCCTCTATTAGATGTCAACCTAACGGTGACAGTGTTCCTTCCTACTCCTCCTGATCTGATGGTAGGTCTTCCAAACTGTGTTGCTCCGACCTCGGTCGCCCGGATCGCTGTTATCCGTGTGTTAGAAGCGCCTCGGTAAGTTATATCTTGGTACTGAACTGTGTTATGTATAGCTGCCTTGTAGAAATAGTCTCTGAAAAAATTAAATAGTCATGGTAAATTAAAGTTTGTTTTTTGGCAAAACAGAACTGAGCACTTGCTCGTAAACTAATTCTTTTTAAATCGACTGGATCTGTATGAGTCAATACTCAATATATATTTATTGCATTCCACAATGTGAATTTAGGTTATGAAAAATCATTTGATCATTTTGGACCCTGGCGGGCACAGCAAAATATGACAGAGGAAGAGGGCTTTTCCTAAACACTATTTATTTATAAAATATCTTTCAAATTATGCTACTTATAAATTAAAATATGAATTAAAATTGGTTATTTTGACTATATGTATTTAATACGTTTAAGACTCTCATATCCCATACCAGTCAATGCATTTATCTAACGGTCTAACTTGCGCAGCGCGAAATAATTTTGTCGTCGCAATGTTTCATAGAAATCTGACAGTGCAGTCGGACTTAACGTGCTCTTCGAGGCACGGAGGGGTCTCGATGTGTAACAAACGGTCAGCCGTCCGCGAACTGACCGCCAAATGATATGACCCGTGCGGTTGATAATTAGCCACGAGCCCCTCCAAGGTATATGACGTCATTAACAACTAAGCTTCTTGATAATGATACGCTATAGCCAGCTACAGCGTAATGATCATCAGGAAATGGCAGAGATTTGTGGCCAGACATGAGAACATAGGCACTAGGCGTAATATGGCTTGTTACACACCTGTACATCAGTCTATCCCCATATCCGATGTATCCTTGAGAGAGATTGGCGCGAGTGGCTGCAGAATTCTGGACCTCAGCTGCCTCATTCTGGACCGCAGCTGCCTCATTGCTGACGGCCAATGCTGCCAACACTACGATGAGAAGTAGGCTCTTCATCTGAAATTGAACATAACATTAAAATTAAATATTTTTTCTGAAATTGTGGGATAGGTATTATCTTTTATGATATATTTTTACACGTCAATAGTTTAATAAAATTTAATTAAAAATGTATTTAATTTTCTTTCGAGGAAGACAAATATTTGGTGAAAAAAATGACCAACAAAAAACGAAACATTTGCATATTTTTTACTGTATTTTAATATTATTTTAAATAAAAAATTGATTTTTCCTTTGTTGCTTTTTCAGTTTTATTGCATTGCATTGGATAAGAAATAATAATTTATATTCATAATAATTTAATGATAAATCGTACTTACATTTTCAAAATTACTGACTTAGTCCACTAAACAATTACAGAAGCTAGCTCCTGTAAGACCAATGTGACTATGATTTGCCTTTCTGAAGTCGTTATTATTTATAGTTAAAATGCAGATTATGATAAGATAGAATTAGCGACTAAGAGAATGACTCACTGATTTCGCCGTTACGTAGAAATCGATAAGTTTGTTTCTCTTTGCGATAATATCAACAACTTTTGATGATTAGAGGAAAACTTAAGGAACATTAATTATTTACAAACTGGGGACTTATCGAATGGAATTAGAATTAGGCGGAGTCACTGTTATTTTCGTTATCGTCGCCTTAGAGTGAAAACCCCAAGAATGTATTTGATTATTGCACGGTTCCTGTGGCCCAATTCTCCTAAAATAAATCTTGATGAATCGCAACCGAACCAGAGCCGAACCGTTCATTCAGAGAGTTTTCAATTTCAAAAGCTGTCAAATTGTTTGACACAAAAAACAAAATCAATCATTTTGACAGTTATCGTAAACAAAACTCACTGACCATTGTGGTTCGTTTGCGTTTTGCAATAATTTTGTTAGTCGAATCAGGGGGGTTACCATGATCTGTTACAGCAGGAATGTTTTAATATTATTTCGAGAGTGGGAAAGTGACAGCGCTAGACAGCTCTCTAGCGTCATCTCTTACCCACTCTCGTAATAATATTAAGTCATTCCTGCTCTAAAGGCGTCTACACACCAAGACCGCCGGCCCGGCGGCTTTGCCCGGCGGGTTGTTGCTAGCGGGTTGTTGCGGCCAACTGGGCGGGCGAACATGACGCAAAACAAGCTTGGCGGACCTCACTAATTGTTTTGCGTCATGTTCGCTCGCTTGGTTGGCCGCAGTAGCCCGCTTTCAGTGGCCCGCCGGGTGAGGCCACCGGGCCGGCGGCTTTGGTGTGTAGAGGCCTTAAGAGATCATGGTAACCCCCCAGGGGGCCACCCTGTGGGCTTTCACGTGGACGAAGTCGCGAGCAAAATCTAATCAATTACATTTATTACGAATTTTATATCACTACATAGTATAAAACAAAGTCACTTCCCACTATCTTTCCCTATGTATGCATCTTTAAAACTACGCAACGGATTTTGATGCGGTTTTTTTTAATAGATAGAGTGATTCAAGAGGTAGGTTTTAAGCTATAAATCGTACCCGTGCGAAGCCGGGCGGGTCGCTAGTACCCAATAAAGGCTTAATTTCAGTGCCTACAAAATAATTTCACGTAGAGCGGCTCTCCTACTCTTGGTCATTTTATTTTATTACGATGTACAGGTATATAAAATAAAAATAAAACTACTTTAAAAATAAAAGAAAAACCGA
The DNA here is from genome assembly GCA_905220435.1 of Amphipyra tragopoginis. Classification (NCBI taxonomy): domain Eukaryota; kingdom Metazoa; phylum Arthropoda; class Insecta; order Lepidoptera; family Noctuidae; genus Amphipyra; species Amphipyra tragopoginis. The sequence continues at coordinate 14,972,408 of HG992011.1, forward strand.
CTCCAAAATGAGTAAAATAATTAGCATATTAAAAAATTTACAGTTTCAGACAGAAGTCGGTAGTTCTAAAAACTTTTAACAGCTTAAATATTAAAAACACTGAAAACTTTTGACGGATTTCTGTTAAAATACTTGAATCTCTTATACATATACCTATTCTTAGTACAGAGAGTATTTCCTGATCTGATGAAACGCAGTACAGTTCGTCACATATATCTTAGAGACCTTGGAAGGCTCACAAGATGTTGTTGGCATTTTCTGGGATCTTTCAAATGCTTCTGATAACGTGCGTCATAAAATGCTCATTTGTAAGTTAAGTCACCAGGGGATTCGTGGTAGTCCTCTGGTATTGGTGTTATCCTATCTTTCCAGAAAACAACAAAAAGTAGGCGTAATATCATTCATTTTCTAGGTCTCTAGTTTACTGGGCGTGCCACAGGGCTCAATTTTGGGACCCTTTCTGTTCGTAGCTTTAATTCATGATCTTTCTTACATGATGTCGGCATTATCTGACATAATTGTATTTGTGGACGACACTTCTTTAAATCAATAGGCGAAACATAGATCTTGTAAAATATAAATAATAGCTTATCCTATCTATCTAAAGTGTTTGCTGCAAATAATATTTTATTAAATGTTACTAAAACGAAATGTTAAAAGTTTTCGTTACCAAACGTATCCGAAGTGGGAATAAACATATCGCATCAAATCAGTAAACTCAACATAGTAGATCAAACTGTATTTCTACGTACAATAGATTGCAAATTATAATGGGGAGCTCACATAGCGTGCCGTCAGTTAGGACAGGTCAACTCAAACCTGCTAATAGCTCTTTCCTCAAAAGGCCATTCCAGACATTGCCCTACATTGTTATACTCGCATAGTTTTATACCACAATGTCTGGACTTTAAAAGAGACCTTGACATCTGAGTTTGTTTCGGCTTTTCTTTTCAGAGCTAGTCAGATAGGAAATGCCGGCGCCATCTAGTCTTAAAAAAAACATTACATTGACTTGTAAAAGTGTCTGTAACAGATTTATTTGCAAAATAAATATCATGTTCATGCATGTGCCCCTTCTAATAGTTCTGCTGCCTATGCAGTCAAAAAAATACGTAACGAACTGACGTATCTACTGCCCGAATTATTTATTTTTGCGTAATGTCATATGGTATTCTGCCGAGGCAGCGGCTGATCGCGACTCGGTATTAGTATTATAGAAGAGGACAAGTCGTGCGGTCTATGTAATGCCCTCGCGAGTCCCTTAGAGATTTCTTAAAAGAAATTATTTTATATTGCCTTCCCTTATTGATTTATTTCATTGTAATAAAGCTTTATTTACATTTTTTTTAAACAATATTTATAATGTAAAAAAGCGACGTTTATCAATAAACAAATTTAGTATTCTCTAAAAGATTAGGCACAATAACAAGCTATCTAAAACAATTATTGATTGCATCGATGGGATCGATGTAGACTATGTAGAAAATAGGCGCCAGTTCTTTTCTGCGCATGTGACTTTCCTGGAAACAAAATGTAGTTATCTGTATATTATGTTGAATTATCTATATTATTTAGATACTTATACATATTATAGATACTTATAGCCTCCACGAGTGACGATACTTAAGTACGTCCGGCGCACCCTAGGCAGTCAGCCCCGCTACCAACCTTGCTGACTGGCTAATCTTTTTACCACAGCATCAGCTATTTTCGTATAGCTCGTGCTGACACGAGAGAAGAGATACTTATGATTTTATTTCTCATCTAGAATTGTTTTATACGTATACTTTTATTTTGAATAAATAAGTTTTGAAGTAGAAGGAGTAGCAGCATCCTTTTTTCTGCCAATACCATCACAAATACTGAGATCACTAATCCGATTGTGTCCCCCACGCCATATATTATGTGGCGACATCTATCACGCCACATGCTAATTACGCAAGACTGCGGTTATGTAACAGACTACAGCGACATTAACGACAACTCTTAAGATGACGTCACAGAATCCTGCATCGCACTATCAAAATTTAACGCGCAAATAGTATAATATTTAAACAGGTACAACCTATAGTAGGATAGGTTTCCGGTCATGATCCGCCGAGCTCTCCCGTCGTAGAGCCGGTCGTCTCTTCAGACTCCGCAGTCACACCGATAATTCAGCCCTCATCAAGCTGTCTCCCCCCCAAGCCCCCGCTAGCAACGCCCTAACCGAGTCCCACTAGGGGTCGCCCTTAGTGCTGTTGTTGCAGGTAGTCATGATGTTAGTGTAGTACAAGTAGTTAGCTTAGGTTAAGTATTTTACTTCCCCCCCCCATTGGCTGGAGACCCTTCAGGTCTCCCCAATAACTGCCCGGTTATGGAGAAATTGTCCCCTACGACCACATACAGCAGTCAAATAGAAAAAAAAAACCTTTAGTTGGAAAGCTGATGACGAATTCGGGGAAGGTATTTTAGGCACTTTGAAATTATGAAAACCTCTATTATCAATGTTGCTGAATCTGAAATCGAGAGTCTCGCAGAACGTTTGCGGTTATATGCTACTGCGCAGTACAAAGATTTCACTTTATCACTTAGGACTGCCCCAAAATTTTTTGTAGTCTAGCCGTACTTCAAAAACAACAAAATAATCTGGAATTTTTATTTCTGGATTCTTGCTAAAATTAAAAATTAAAACAAGTCCAAGGTGTCAAAAGGATAATTTTTTGGGATGTTTTTTTTTTTTGTTTTTTTTTATATTTGATTCTATGCCTGCGTTTGACCGCCATCTCACCTGATGTTAAGCGATGATGCGGTCTACGATGGAGCACGCTTGCCCAGAAGAAACCGATTCACTCGTGACCTGTACCCCAAGTGTGAGTTTTTTTCGTTAACTACTGTAGTTGCGTCACGCCAAAAATGTATGAAAATTTAGGCTGCGTCTCTAGGCGCACCGTTCAATTAACGCGCGAATAGTAGGTAGTTAGTGAACGGTGCGCCTAGAGGCGCAGACTAAATTTTCATACATTTTTGGCGTGACGCAACTACAGTAGTTAACGAAAAAAACTCACACTTGGGGTACTGAAGACACCCAAATTGTAGGTATCGGGGAACACCTACTCGGGCAGCGTATTCCACTGTTTGGCGGTTTTCACGATGGAAGTGGAATCAAAGCGCTTCGTTCGGGTTTTTGGTATATCAACCATGAACCGATGGCACTTTTTCGTGCTTCTGACCGTCCGATAGAAAAAAGGGCAGGGGGCAATTAGATCATGCAGATCTGAAGCACGCTCTCCGAAATGTATCCGATAAAAAAACGATAAACTAGCAACTTCGCGCCGATGCTTAAGACTTTGGAGCTTGGTCTGAACAAGGGAGTCGTTGCTGATGAGCTTCTTGGCACGCTTTTCAATGGACTCCAACGCCTCAAGCTGGTATTTGGCTGAGCCATCCCAAAGGTGCGAGCAAAAGATTTTGATAAAGTGATACTGCGCTGTAGCATAATAACCGCAAACGCTCGGCCAGGCTGTCGATTTCAGAGTCACCAACATTGATTAATACTCGTTTTCATAGTTTCAAAGTGCCTAAAATACGTTCTCCAAATTCGACATCAGATATTGGGCTACTAAGGTTGCCAATAATTTTTCGGATGATTACAGTATTTTTCAGAATAAGCTACCAAAATATAGCACATTTAAAAACATAGTATTTATGAAAAGAGACAAAAAAAAACATATGTGTTTGTTACTTATTTATTTGTTCCTTATTTTATTTTATTTTTTTATTTGTTTCGGTGTAGCCAATTATCGATTGATCCATCCAACTAAAATAAAGTATTTTTGCAAACTATTCCTTCGTAAGCTATCTTCTTTAAGCAGTTTTTACGACCCCAGATAAAGACTATGAAGCAGTAGAAAAAAAAATAGACGGCAATATTTAAAATGACCCCCAGTCTCAAATTTTAAAACCCAAATGACCCCCTTTGTTAATCAAATCCGAATACCATTCCTTGTAAGTCGTGATTTTCTTTAAGCAGTTTATCGTCCCCAGATTTCGACCATGTAGTAGTAGCCCCAGCCTCTAGCCGATGTTAGCCTGATGGTGACGGTGTTCCTTCCTAGTCCCCCTGACCTGACGGATGGATTTCCCCATTGTGTTTGCCCGACCTCGACCGCCTGGATCGCGTTTATCCTTGTAGTTGAATTGCCTCGGTACGTTACATCTTAAACTCTTACTACTCTAAAATCTCGATAAACCTTCAACAGTATACGCTCACCTTGTATTCCAATAAAAATATGGCGGAAGACCTCTATACAGAAAGAAGAACAAAACAAAAATATATTTCACACGGAGCTGTTGTTAAACTCACCACAAATAAATAGTTGTTTGTACTTCGAAACCGACTCGTATCACAGATTGGAAAAGTTGAAATCTCGTCGAAACACTTTCCGCCAATAAATATGGTAGCCATGTTGGAAAATGATTAAAAATAATCTTTTATTGTAAGTGATCTTGGACACAAGGTAAGCACCTCTTTCCGTGGCAGCAGTATCTTTGTGTAAGTTAAAATGCTAACTAAAAAATGTAATTAAACGTAGGGTGGAAAGTAATAGGTTGTTCAGAAAGTATGTAATGACATGTAAGTAATGACTTAATTGTATTTTTTCACAGCCAAATTCACCCTTATGCCGCATAATCATTATATACTTTGATAGCGATATTGCAAGGTTGCTTGGGAAAAAGTTTGATTAATTTTACGCAGTAGTTTTTGGTTGGTACCCTTTCAAATATGGAGAGTGAGAAGCAGCATTTTCGGCTTATTTTACTTTTTATCATCGGAAAGGTAAAAATGCTGTTCAAGTAAGAAACAAAATATTCGATGTATATGGAAAAGATCTATTCATCAGAACACCAGTACCACAACTGGTTTGCAGAATTAAGATCCGCCAATTTTGATGTTGAAAATGCACCACGTTCTTTAGGCCAGTTGAAGCTAATGAAGACACATTAAAAGCATTAATTGATGCAAACGGGCGAATAACAACTCGTAAGATCGCTGAAAGATTAAATTTATCGAATTCGACCGTTCACGATCATTTGAAACGCCTAAAGGATGGGCGTTTTGGTACTCATGTCCAATCAAAATGAATTTACCATCGTTGGATAGCTCTTTTCAAGAGTACAAAAAACTACTATGGCAACAAACCCGTATCAATTGTCCGTTTTGAAATATAGTCTTCAGAAGATACTGGATATTCAGTTCGAAATAGAATTTTAAAAAATCATGTCGCCGGTTTCGCTTGACCGATTTTGATGATATTTGCACAGATTTTGAGCTAAATAAAATTCAGTTAACGGATGAAAATCACAACAAAATCGGTTTAGTATTTTTTCAGTTAAGGGTGATCTATCTATTAAAAAAATAGGACGCGTTTTTTTTATGCCTAAAAATAAAAATTCGTTTCCCAGCTATTATTTTTGGTCAATGTAATTTAGTTTGATGTACAGAGTGCGTAGATTTCGGCTATTCGGGTCTTTTGCACACTCGTCTACACACTGTATACTTACATACAATAAACGATGAAACTTACTTCGAACTTGTTTTATTTACCTAGATAATGAAAAATATTAATAATAATTATTGTAATACCATGCCAAAATGGAGAAAAATTACAATAAAAGTATGTGTACTTAATAGGATGTAACAAAAATAAATAACTTTCAAGCAGAATTACTTCGATCGGACAGCGAATCGGGACTAGCGCCATAGTTATTCTTAATCTACACAAAAATACCTTTCCAACGGTGTATCGATCATTCCGATTGGAGCCAGTACCAGACTCCATACATTTGTGCCCATATCATCCTTTAGGAAAGGCTCGACTTAAAATTCAATTAAAACGAAACTACTTTCCGAACAACCTAATAGCTTCCCGCCCGCAAACCGCCTCAGGGCCCCAATTCTCCTAAAATAAATCTTGATAAATCGCAACCGAACCAAGGCCGAGCCGTTGATTCAGACAGTTTCCAATTTCAAAAGCTGTCAAATTTTTGACACAAAAAACAAAACCAATCGTTTTGACAGTTTTCGTAAACAAAAACTGACTGACGGTTGATTTTCGTTCGCGTTTGGCAACAATTTTGTTAGTCGAATCAGTGGTGCGAACACGGATCTTTATAACGAGTCGATTCGAGAAATTTATCTATTCTAAACGTCAAATCTGACATAAGATGTAAATAAAACGACAGCAGTTGTCATTATATCTATATCTTATGTCAGATTTGACGTATAAATTTCTCGAATCGACTCGATAAAAAGATCCGTGCTCGCACCGCAGTACAGCTACCGTGTTCGTCTGTTCGTTTGTCTTGTGCAAACGTATGCTCGTGTCGTCACGTTTGAGCGATGCCACTGCCCATGATGACACAGCATGTAGGCGTTGCTCAACTGTGTGGATTGTAAAACTTTGGCTGAACTATGCTGGGCCCCGGCCTACGCTTAGGGTCAAACGGGACGTCACGCCTTGACGCAAACAGTCGTCTAATTGTCTCTTTCAGCTAGTACTGCGATCATTAATCATTTTGCCATAAGCGTGTGGGCTTGCGTCGGCTCTTCTAGTTAAAATTTTCTAGGCATCTTGTTTTCCATAACATATTTTCCGCCCTTCCCTTGCAAAGGAGAATAACATTCAATCGACTCTTTAGACTTTATTAAAAACGCTGTTTCAACGTCGTTAAAAAAGATAATAAGTCAAAGATATCCTTGACTTTGCGGTAGTTCACTTAAAAATACAAGCTGCGCTTAAAAACAGCGTTCAAGGGAACACAGTTATATTTATGTAAAGTGTAAGTTGTATTTACCTGAACGCAGTTTTTCTAGCAATGCGCAATGCTATTATAGCTGTAAAATATCTGTTATTAGCTTTTTAGCTTTCTGGGGCGTTATTTATTAAAAATAAAAGACATGCATATCAACTGAGGTATCCTTTATTACGACCAATTATCATTCCAATGAAGGAAAATCAACCACAGTCATAATTAAAATCTTTAAACAAAACAACAATTGTGAACGGCTGTCCCACCCAAAGGTTGCAGCAAAAGTGGGGGGCGGCCGAGTAGCGCACTGCATACTGTTTTAAGGTACAAGTCCGACACGGGCTCATACTCTGCCGTACGTTATCTAGAAGGCAGCTAAGTGCAAAAGTCTACTTTTGAGTTATAAGCGAAAAAGGTGGGAATCGTTGTCTCTATGAAAGGGAAGTTATTATTATAAAATTGTTAATTGAAATTGGTACAGTATTAATTGCTCTATAATTTTCAGTATATTTCAGTTATCTAACCCTTTCAGTTTTTTCACAAAATTCATTTTTACTTTTTAGTTAAGCATTTTGTCGTTATGTTAAATGAGTAATACGATACTAAAAAGTCGCTAACCATACCTTAGCCGCTTTGTAGCGTAGGAATTATCAACAACTTCCATTATAAATGATTTTTATGCATAGTTTTAATCTAAAACTTAGCTTAAAGGCAGTTTTGTGTCTTTGCTGCTTTTTAGAAAATAAATATTTATTAATTGGTCTTGTCGTGAACTTGGTAAAAAGGCCGCTAAAGTTACTTTATGGCCTTTAAGTCTAGTAATACTAATGGTTTTTTTTAAAGAATGCTTGTTATTGTTTTTTAAAAACTATTACTTCTCTAAAAGGCGGTTAAATGAAACTCGCATAAAGTAAACTGCTTTGTAGCGTAGAATTCACGGGGTAATAATTTATTACTTAGAACAAAATTGCGGTTAAGCCGAACCTTTTTTTAAATGAAAGAAATCAAATTTGTGTATTTTTTTTAATTATAATTATTTTGCTTATATGTGTATATAAAATATCATTTTCTTCTAAAGGAATACTTAAACAAAATAGCGATTATCGGTAACTTGTTAAAGCACCTTACTTTTAAAAACTTTAATAAATAACTCTTCAATATCAACTTAAAAAATCCCTACGTTGTAATGTGGCTGTTGATCCTAGTTCGTGATTATTATTAATGCGGTGAGAAAGTACTATCCATATCGAGTCATACGATCTCAAACAAGATGGGTCTACCACTAGTCAATGCGGAGTGCAGATCACCACCCTGGGCCACCTTCCAAGCCTTCTTGTCAAATAAGTCATGAGGCAAAACCGATGGGTGTGTCAGATTATTAGCTATTTTGAAGATGTTGTGTTAACAACCTTCCGGGCCAAACCCTTAATCAGATCAGCTCGGTAAGGCTCGCGATGAATCGGTCTAAAACTAAAATAATGACCAACAGCACTAAGCATAGGGTCGACGTAGATGGGTACGAAATACATTAAATTGAGCCAGTCAGTTTCTTTCGAAAACCTACCTGGAAAGGGAAATCGATCACCGAATCGAAAACGCATGGAAATTGCAATCTCATCGATATATATATGTAACCCGCCCATCCTAACCTACGGTGCTCAGACCAGGGGTGGCAATAACGTCACATTTGGTGAAACGTATTTCGTTTCATATTCGGAATCATAGCTGCAAGTAGACTGCACATCCAGTCGAAACTTAGATAGATAGACAGAATATGCTTTATTGTAAACCATGACAATAGCAATAAACAATAAGAAACCGTGTTATCGCTAATGGCGATATCTTCTAGAAAACCTTTGGTTTGACCAGGAAGATGTGAAAAATAGATCATGGGGACAGTCCATCGTGTACTATGCACAATTTCAATTTAATAAAAATAAATAGGTAAATACCAGAAAAATGTACTACACATACATATAATTATCGAGATCGTAATAAATATCAAATAATATTTGTCTAAAAATATGTCCAGTTGTCACGCAGTTGCACTGACTACATCCTAATTGCCTTCAAGCTGCATTTGGTAGTTGCGTAGTTTACAGTTGCGACTGGGTGTGGAGTGTAACTACTTGCAGTTATGATAACGAATATGAAATAAAATAAAATTCACCAAATGTGACGTTATTAGCCCCTCTGGTCGCTCACCGTGTTACATAATATACCAAAGAGCAATATAATATAATAATAGCGCAGCATTCTAGGCGTAAAAGAACAGACAGAATACGGAACACCATTTAGCGCTACAAAACGGGGGTAATAGATGTAAGCAGAAAGACTACCAGGCTCAAATGGAATCGGGCGGGTCGCATCACATCAGTCGCATGCATAACGACCACTGGACACAATGGGTGCCTGAAGATGGACGGCGCCGCTAAAACCAGCCCAGAAAAAGGTGACTAGTTGACCTGAACGCGTACCTCGAGCGCTGGTTTAAGGTGGCGCAGGAAAAGAGTGCCTGGAAGAACTTGTTAGAACACGGGGCAGATAATCATGAATAGCATTCGACAGAGGACAATTACACAAGTTGTGACGGTCGGAGGCGGGAAGAAGTCCTTTCCTTAATCCCCTATCAGTCCACGATAAAAATTAACTCGCTCGCGGACAGTAGATATGTATTCTAAGTATGCGCGGATTTGTTACGTTGGCTGCCCTAAGCCTATGAAATTTTGCCTCCCCCTACATTTTGACGCCCCAGGCCCAGGGCATATCTGGCCTATAGGGAAATCCGCCCCTGATTCTAAGCGGACTTACTAGGCAAGCTTTAGCTAGTTTCATCCAAAATACATAAATATTATGGATTAAAGGTATTTTCGGAACCAGATTTACTGCCCGAGAGTGAAACAAACCACCTCAATAGAAATCCTGTCAATTAAGTATTTTACCCAATAATTGGTTAAGTATGATGTTAGCCGAAGTAGCTATGAACTTATTCATTATAATTATTTCACATTAATATTTACTAAAAAATGTATAATTCCTATCCATTACTAACGGACATTGTTCTTTTTTGGCGGGACTATGCTAATCGTGTCACACCTGCACAACCGTTAGGCGAATGCTACTCGCTCAATATTTATCACTATATTTGGATCGCCATCCTGGATGGCTATTTATTGAGCGCTTAAACAATCAATACATTGATCTAATCTCCCAAAAAATATCACAATACAGGACCCCGATTAAAATATCGTGATAAATATTGAGCGTATAGCATGCCCCTCTATGCCCCTATAGGTTCTTCGCCGACGAGCGTTTGTCTAACGCGAGCGCAGAAAGCTGCTTTTTTGTTTAGCAAAGCTAGCCAACTGCCTTTTAGCTTAGAAACTGTCAGAAAAATCAAAAATCATAAAGGGGGTGACTGCTTTTTAGACAAGTTTTTATGTAAATTCGTTAACAGCGAATACTTTTTCAGAAAGCAGCTAACCGTCATTAATTGCCTTTAAGTGTAGTATTTCCGTTAAACTGCCTTTGAGATAAGTAATTATATACTCCTAGCAATATGACAGAATTCATAAAAAAGACGTTAAAGTCCATTTACTGCATTTTTGTCTATTTTATTTAAGAACGTCTTTTTAGTTAAGTATAATATCAATGTTTGATATTTGGTGCGGGCAGTTAAAGGTGGTTAACCTCTATTTAGCGTAGTTTTGCTGCTTAGCTGCTGTTTAGCGTATGAAGGCAAGTAAAAATGTGTACTTAACTACCTTTGTGTTATGTGTAACTTCGCAACTACAACAGATATAAAAACAATTCCAAGACAGGACGATAGAGAATTTTAAACTCTATAAAATGGCATCAAAACCTCAAATTCGACCAACTGTGGCTTAACTGCCTTTTAGTCAACGTACGGCAGTACTGCAGACTGCATCCGCAAACCGCAAATCGCCGTCCGAATAACACCTTTAAGGTGCACACCATAAAGATAATATTCCAACGGCGACCGCAAACTGCAACCGCAGATGACAGCAGCAGACAAGCGACACTACTGGTTCATACAAACCAATGTGACTTGCGGCCTGCGGTTGCAGTCTGCAGTTTGCAGCCCGTCTCGGACTTATACCTTTAGGCCGCTTGTACACGCTAAGAAATTTCACCGTGTCTGCTGCAGATAGGACCAATTTATCATGTACACGACAAGAATTTTGTTCTAGAATCTAGGCACGAAAACTTCTCGTGTCTACTGCAGACAAGACGAATATAGGAACGTGTAAACGTTAAGATTGTTTTCGGGCAGTCGTGCATCTACGTCCACGCAAAGAAACGTAAAAAAACGTGCAAGATTTTTTTCTTGATCAGCTCCGAACTCAGTGTACACAGTTCGCGTGTAGAAACGACACGAATTCTCGTATAGGCCCGGCGACTTTTCTTAGCGTGTTTTAACGGCCTTATAGTTCTGACAGAACGATCTGGCCGCACATGTTTACCTCACGAGAGGTAAACATGTGCGACTACCTCCATGACATCATGAAATCTCTAACACTGTGTTATCCTGACTAATATAACTGCTAAGAATATTGAAAAAGTTAGCAACGATGATCGAAGATACAATTTTCTACATTTTTGCACGTTAATTTCACGCAAAACGCAGAGGAAATCTTTCATATTAATAGGCAAATCTGGCAAATTTACTTCGGAAACCCACCCAACGTTAATATACGCCCATATATGATAATAAACCACCTGGCGACCCTACAAAGGTGTATGATTTGTCAGGGGTTGGCCTCATGCCAGCATACGGTGCCACAGTTTGCAATTTAACTTTATTGGAACGAAAAGCGCGCTGTTGTGTACCGACATTTTTTATTACGTCATTCTTACGAATTGTTATTGGTAATATGGAAGACAAATTGCATTAAATATGGATTGTTCGGGGAAACAATTTCTCGATACTTTTTAATTTTTTGGTACAATTAACTCGTTTACATTGCAAGCTCAGCGTTAAATTGCTTTTGCATATGAAAGGGGACCAACTTCACCCAGTTACACTGAAAATTCAGCCCTCATCAAACTGTCTCCCCCCCAACCCCCCGCCTGCAAAAAATCTGCTGTTCCCTACATTTATATTCGCACAACTCGTCAAAATGTAGGAAAAAGTTGTTTTTTCCCGATTTCAGGTTTGGTCTCATAGTAAAAGTTGTTCATAATGATGAGTACAGGGACCCCTTAACAGGTTGTGCGTTATTTATGTTCCACCTTGTATATCTTTAAACCTTTGAAATTTATACGTGGAAGTACTCGCGGACAACTGCTAGGCTATCTATATTTTTGTAATCTTCTTCTCTCGTGTCAGCACGAGCTATATGAGAATGGCTCATGCCGTGGTTGATTAGAAACTTTGGAACACGCTCCCACTTGATATTAAAAAAGCTCCGAGTAAATTCTCGTTCAAACGCAAAGTTAAGGAATACTACTTGAAGTCGCTGTACTCCTAATCATCTAATTTAGTCTTCGTCATAATTGCATTTTGATTTTCATAATGTTTTGTACTTATTTGATATAATATTATAATGTCCATATATTTTATTATTTGTATTTATGTATTTTATGTTACTTACATTTATATTATGAATTGTACTATATTCAGTTCGAAATTGTCAACTCTTTTTTATTTATTTTTGCTGTACGTTTTTCGATGCTTTTCTGTTTAACCCAAAGGTTGACTGGTAGAGAATGCCTTATGGCATTAAGTCCGCCTTATGTACCACTATAGTGCATAGAAGTATAAATAAATAAATTAGCCAGTCAGCAAGGTTGGTAGCGGGGCTGACTACCTAGGGTGCGTCGAACGTACTTAAGTATCATCACTCGTGGAGGCTCTTTTCATGCACCCCAATGCGTGTTTTGTAATCAATTAATGACTAATGTGTGATGATTTCCATGTTATCGTACAATAAAAATTATCTTATCTAGTAAGTGTCTATTTTTAAATCATTTTAGTCATCCAAAGTTATCAGTATATCGCTTATTTGCTACCTATTAACGATAACATTATCGGACCATCGTACGATTAACATTATTCTTAAATATTATAATTCTTAATTACACATAGGTACTTGAATAACATCTAACATACCCTATTCTATAATATAAAAAAATTAAAACTTCCTCACCATATGCTGGCAATAGACGCGTGTTGTAAAATGCAATACAATCCATTGATGGTAACCAAACGGTTATCGGTAGGATCTATACGGTCCTCGGGAGCGAGAGTGCGTGGGGAGCCGAGGTGATGGCGACCAAGGAGGAAGCGGAGAGGGAGAGAGAGGCAGCTGCCACTCTCCCTTCCCGCGCCAGACGCACCGGGCGCCGGAGGTCGCGCGACAATCTCCGACTACCGTAGTGTGTGGCGCCTGCGGGCAGCGGGTTAGGGGACCCTTCGCCCGACCAGTAACATGCCCGAGAAGGCGGCGCGCATGTGTTCCGTTCGCGCCTCTCAGGAGGACGTGGGGCAAGACCCACAGAAGGAGAGGTCCGCCAGGGGCTGGCGGACCGAGGCCTGCCGGGATTGTGGTGCATGCAGCTGCTAATCCCGCCACCCCGGCCAAGGGTCAGGAGAAGGAACACCGTGGGTTTTTAGCCGGTAAGAGTCCAGCATAACACTTCGCCTTCCCCAGGCGAAGGGTATCCAGGAGGATTTTCAAATGACAAAAAAAAAGGATCTATACGGTCCGCCTGGCTAGCTACCACAGCCCGGTGCCAAGCAGTTTACTGTGTTCCGTCGTATTTATGTGAGAACTAAATGGGGAATCCCTCTATGTATCTGTTACTTAGATTCGACACAAACACGAAAAAGTAAAAAAATAAAAATATTAAATTACAGGTGATGATGAAACAAATACCTAGCGATCAAACTGTGTTGCGAGCAACTTCACGTGGCGATCTAGAAATCTCAAAGGAAATGCTATTTATGAGTACGAGGCTTTGAGTCACATATTTCACTGTGAGACATTTATGTTAGAAATAAGACTGGTTTTAAGACTTTTCTTAGTTTTAAGAGTTTTAAATTCTTAACAAAATAATGCTATACGGGATTCTGCACATTGTGCTTTGAAAATAGCAACATTGGTAAAAAATAAGTTTTTTTTATTTAAAGCATTATTTTGTTTAGAATACTCTTAAAACGAAGAAAAGTCTTAAAACAGTCTAAAGTCTCAGTCTAAATAATGCTATGTACGTTGTGCTTGAAAATAGACACTGGAAAAAAAAAGTTTTTTTTTTCAATGTAGCTTTTTCTTTCCAGCACAAAATGCAATTTAAGTAGCATTATTTTGTTAAGAATTTTTTTTTTTAATATAGATATTCACGTGAATAAAGTATGTCATTGTGGAGCTATTTTTAATTCACAAATCAACTTTACGATATGAGTGAAGATAAAATCGATTAGAAAATAATTAATAACGAAGATTAATTGTTCATTAAGGAAAATAAAATTAATGTTCACTTCATGTTGTTATTGAAAATATAAGTACTTTTATTTTTTAATTACAGATTATAAACTAACGATAGATAACTTATCATTATCACACAGACATAGAATTTGAATTTCGAAGCCTAAATTCTTTACTCAGAAAACGGCGAAATATACTCAGGAGACTGAGATTCATCATTCGAACATTCGACAAATGATGGAGGACCTGGTACAAAGGTGACTCCATGTCTTGTCAAGGAACCCATCGAACCTTCAAACAGCGTATCATTTATGATCTTCTCGGCGAATATCCTCTGATCGGGGGCCAATCTCTGCAGCCTCAGGGCCCAATACTTGGTGATCAATTCTGCCTCATTTTCTTGGGTAGTAAACCTTGGCACAGATGAAGACTCAGGGATCCTCCTCTTCTTTTGAATTGGCTTGAGTCTCTGGATTTGGGAAGGAGATTTGATGCTCTGAAAAGATGTAAAGGCGAAGATTTAGACGTATCACAAGAGGCCAACGAATGTAGGGCTCGTGGCTAATTAGCAACTACGAGTAAAAACGGTTGCCATGATCATCCGTGTGATGCTGGACGTAAAGAATAGCACTACCCCATCTCTTCGCGGCCTTAGGCCGTTTTTCCACCGCCGCCGTCACCGAGAACGAGATGACGTTGCCGAAGTAGCGATACATACATTACTATGACTGCGTGTCCACCGCACGTCCGTCATCCGAGCGCCGTCATCTCGGTCACCGAGATTGTGTTGTGTTGGACCGAAATGCCGGCAATACAAAATGCGTCTGCTCTTGTCCACTACATCCGAGGTTGACGGCGCCGGTGCACGGATTTCTATCTTGTGTTGAGAACCACTGAGATCGGTCGCGGTGGACACACGATTGCCGTCACATCGTTCCGAATTCGGTCCGAAATAATCTCGTTTCTCGGTGACGGCAGCGGTAGACAAACGCTCTAAGGGCTCCATAATGTTCTTGATGGTGTGTGCGCCAACCCGCACAGTGTTTTCCAACAGCTTCACTCTACAGAGTGTAAACGAATTCGTGTACTTCCTTCAAACCACCTGATTTACTAGTTACACAGATTAGCCAAAAATGTTTTCGTTTTTAAATAAAGTAAAAAAAACAACAAAAAAAAAGGATTTTCTGTTTCAGAGTTATTTTAGAGCTCCGAGTTAACTGATTGCAAATAGCGATATCGCGCTAGTCGTGTCTGCCAGGTGTGTTCCCGTGCATTCATTTCTGCGTAGCATGGAAATGTTTAAACATATTTTTTGCATCCTCTTTCGATGCCTACAGCAAGAAAAAAACGTTTTTTATTTTTAATCACGCTAAATCCCTTGCAATGTCAATCTATACCAGTAGCAAATCATGTGGTTTTAAGGAATTACACGAATTCGTTTACACCCCGTATATTTGTGTCGTCATCATAGTGTTGTCCGTAAACTTTTCACTCACCAGAAATGATTTAGTTGGCGGCACTTTCCCCTGCTGGACTAAAAACAATAGCTCGTTATAATACCATAGACAAGGTTCTGCTTCTATTACGACTGCATCATTGGTCTCTGTCGATATTCTAGCATTAATTTTATGCCTTTCCTTATTAAAGTTAGTTCTTAAAATATTAATCTTTTTCTTTAGTTGTTCTACTGTATAATTTGGTTTATATGCTTTAAGTGAGTCGCATATCCTTATTAGAGTACGGATCCTTTTCTTTTTATGCAAATAATGGGGGTTTTGGCTGTCCCATAAATGAGGGTTATCGCGGTAAAGGGCGATGAGCACGCGAACGAATTCGCGTTCGGCCACTTCACTGGATTGAGACGACACAAACACATCACTATCTGACGCCATTGTTATGTATTGGCTGTCAATTGCTACTGCATTCAATCACTAACAAAACACTTATTAAACATATTATTTCACCAAAACATTATTAACCAATATTCAGATACCTAAATATTGTTCTAAATGTTTTCAAATCATTTTAAAACTAAGTGTTATCAATGAAATTGACGATTGACGTCTAGAGCCATGAATAAACACGCCAGACTGCAAAATTGACGGCCATTGGCTTGAGGGAACTTGCGCGGGACGGGTTCGCACAGAGTACGCGTAAAAGAGATACCAATATACAGATTTGTGTACGTTTGAGTGAGATGACATCTGTATCTGTGTATCGCTATTTAGAAAGCAACTTTATCGTACAAGTAATAGGTGCGATTGTCAATTATTTACTTGGCGTCAATCGTTTTGAATTGCAGTCAATTATAGTCATTGACAATTGTATTCGTTCGGGTTATATTTAGAATTTAGACCCGATTACGTCAAAACCAATATAAGTACTGCAATCACCAAGGCGTCTGCTAACCGTGGTGATTATGGCGATGTTGTTCAACAGAGCGGTCATTGGACACATACGTGTAGTAGTGGACGTCAACGGGCTGTCATAATGATGGTATTTAGAACAAAATTGAATATGGGAAAGAGTATTAAAGTCCTGCATTTTTCATACTTTATTAAAGTCGGGTATTTCGACTACAAGTTGAAATGAGTTTCAATAAAGAAATTCCTAAGCGAAATATTCCGAAAAATACAGGCAATATTTTACTGGACGCGTACCTAATGCAGGCAATCTTGTTTATTAGTAGCGTTTATTGCCAGGAACGGAATGTGACCCGCGCGGGAAGAGAGATATTGGCGTACCTATTAGATTTGTTGAGAGTCAAGTTAATATAATATAATAATATCCTGTATTTCAGGCAACATGGCCCATAGAAAACTAATACATAAATAATAAAAACAATACATAATTATAAACTAATACATCATATTATAAAACTTCACTTAAGCGCTGTCATTGTGCGATCGTGTGGCACTTGTCCGCGGAAGCGACGAAATGTAAACGTAATGAAACGCTCAGTTCGGGATTCTAAACGATTGTGCATATTTTTTTTTATTTTTTTTTTCTATTGGACTGCTGTAGGTCGTCCTAGGGGACGGTTTCTACGTAACCGGGCAGTTATTGGCGAGACCTGAAGGGTCTCCAGCCAAATGTGTATATTTTTCCAAAACTTGTATTCTTATGTACTAAATCTAACGCTCATAAAAATCGACATGCGGATGACTTAAAAACTAAACAAATTAAATTAACCAATCGCCCTCGGAGATTGACAATGGGACTCTTCAATGGATAACAGCAAATTACCCGGGATTGCTGTAATTGCATACTTGTGTATTGTTTACGCTACTTAAAATATAAAATAAAATAACTTTAAAAAAAAGTAAAAACCGACTTCAAAAAAAACTAAAAAGAGTAAAATAATTACCATACTTATCATAAAACTGACCTTACCTCTTATCTATCTCTATCATATATATTTATCATATCTCTTATCTTATCTTACCAAGAGTATCGTATTACCCAGTTACTGGGTTGTGGAGGTCTGATAGGCAGTCGCTCCATGTAAAATACTGATATTCAGCTGCATCCGGTTCGACTGGAAGCCGACCCCAACATAGTTGGGAAAAGGCTAGGCAGATGATGACTTATCATAAAACTAACAGTTTCAGAAGTCGGTGCCTTCAATTTGGTTCAGTGTAAAATTGCACCGACTTCTGAAACTGTTAACATGGTAATTATTTTACTCTTTTTAGTTTTTTTTAAGTGATTTTTTCCTTTTTTTTTATTCTAAATTCAAAATGAGTAGAATATCCATTAAATTCTATTTTTGTTTTAATTTCACATTGTTCTGATGGAAAACTACTTAGATCCTATTAGGATTCTGCAATATTGTTGATTAGTAATGTCAGAAAAATGTGGGAAAAAGTTTCTCATGTTTTCAATTCATATTGATGGAATTGTAGCCCTACTCACTACAGACTGAATAGTCTGTTTAATTTTTTGGTACATCAGTACGTACGATAGGTAGCGATACCTCTTTTGTAGCGATACATATCGCTGGAAAACAGATATTTCTTACAAACATGTCGGTCGTGACATATTGACAACACATTTACGTCGGAAACCATTCTTTGAAGATTTCACGCTTGCACTACAATAAATTGTGAATCTAATAATAATTGTCTTGTGACCAACCGAATTCAGCCTTCGGTTCATAGGTCGGATATTTGATGCGTGACCCAAACTTCGGTCTTATTAAATTAACGTTTGATTGCCAAATACCAATGTACGGCCGAATACTAACATGTAAAATATGCGGACATGCCGCCGAACAGGGTTGGAAAAAAAACAGTTTTTTTTTTATTTTATAAAACAAACAGTTCAAATTGTTTTAAACAAGTGTTTTATTGTTCTTTTTAGTGTAGGGCATTATTTCAAATTAATTCGACCTATCATGTTTCATTTCTAGACTAGATCGTTTTCAAATTCACCATAGTAAATTAAATATTCACAAAAAACGATCAATGGATAAACATTTATTTTATATTGCATATCTATAATAATATTGAACGCTTTACATTCACCCTGTATGTTCTAACCTTCTAACTAATGTTGATTTTTAAATTGGGCAACATAGGGACTTTCCTAGCGGGACTATACCGGCAGGGAATTAATTACCTATGAACTATGAATTCTATTATTTTGATTTGAAATTGAAGTTTTGAATATTCTAATGCATGTTTCAAAAATAGGTGTTATCTATTGGCCCATATAAATACTGGTACTTAGATCTTTGAATAAATTACGTATCACAAAAATAATGTTTTATTTAATTATAATGGCAATAAAAGTTCAAAAATATTATGTATAACATAGCAATTGCATAGACTCAACTGGTTTTATGTCAAGCTATTTAGACTCCTAAATATTTTTATATCCATTCATTCGCCATGAAAAGTAGTTTTAAAGCTTGCTTTTTTCTTATTGTTTTATACAATGCTTAAAACTTGTTTTAATCTGTGTTTTTAAATGTGTGATAAAAAACACGGTTTAAATTCAAACTGTTTTAAACGTGTGTTTTATTATAACAACTTGTTTTAATCATGCCAACCCTGATGCCGAATGACGAATATTTACCGGATATTCGGCACCTCTATTTAAACGTGTACAAATTGTACATTTATGCTGTAGCTGTAAGTACGTGGTAATCTATTCTAATTCTAGCCGTTGCCCAAAATTCGTTCAGTATTCTAATAATATTCAATCATTCTGGTCAGGTCCTCCGCAGTGAGCGCGCAGTGTACACAGCACATAGGCGGCACAGTCAGGGGAGCGGTAACACACATCAACATCAACCAATCAAATCAAACCCGATCCTATTTCTTAGTGATATAGACTATATTCTGAATATATCTCGATGATAATTTATTATACAGAGAACAGAAGTCCAACAAAACTCGTTAGTAACTCGTTGGAATATGCATAAATATTCGCGCCATTTTGCTTTACACAGACTAAAAATACATCGTAATAATACAATATGAGTAGACCAAAGCACAAAAGTTATTCAGCCAGATGGCCCGAATTTATCTAACAAAGCGCGAAATTCGTATTTCAAAATGTAAAAATGTGAATTTAATTCGAAATCTAGACAGAACTGGGCGACGGGCGCGTTCTAAGTTTGAAATTGCTTCCCATTCAGGCACTACTGCTGAACAATGGCCACCGCAGCGAAAACGGAAGCAGCGGAAGCAAAACCTACATTTATATAACAGAGATTCAGGATTTAGTGTTAGACTTTTACCCTGTTACACTTTTGTATTCTATTGGGGTTATTTTCATGCGCTTTGTATTCCACGACTAATAAATGAGAGTTATTTTATTAGCTGGTTTGTCGGGAAAATTGTAGGAGACAGTTAAAGTTAGTAATGTAAAACCCGGAATTTTGCATTATATCATAAATTGATTTACTTATATTATCTTTATTTATCGTAATCCACTTTTTCTCTCGTGTCGGCACGAAATAAACGAGAATGACTCATGCCTCAGAATAAGTACTTATTCTAAGACTCATGCCGTATTGAAAAAAATAACTTGACAGCAAGGTTGGTAGCGGAGCTGACTGTCTATGGTGCTCAGGGGGACTAATAACGCCGCGTTTGGTGAAATATATTCAGTCTAGGGCAGTCAGCCTCGCTACCAACCTGGCTAATCTTTTCACCACGGCATGAGTTATTCTCGTATAGCTCGTGCTGACACTATAGAAGAAGAAGGTGAAATATATTTAATTTCATATTCGTAATCATAATTATACAACTGTAAACTATGCCACTGCCAAATGCAGCTTGAAGGGAATTTGGATGAAGTCAGTGCAACCACAGATTAACTAATAGTTCCTTACGGGTGCAACTGCGTGACAAGTGACAACTGCCGACTTTATGTGCACCCCACTTGCAGTTATGATTACGAATATAAAACGAAATATGTTTCGCCAAACGCGGCGTTATTAGCTCCCCTACCCTTACTATGTGTCGTCACCGTGGAGGCTATTTTAATACTGAATTAAGGCTTTCCTCAAGTTGTACTTCAAGCAGTCAGTTCTGGCTAAAATCTATAAGTGACTGCAGTCTAGACTCAATAACTGCTTATGCAGACTACCAAACTGAATTTCAACAAATCGTTCTACGACAAGATTTTACTTCGACACTATGGAACTCCGACATTTCGCTACTCCGACAAATAAGGAACTTCAGCCCAGGGTCTGTATTTGTGCCTGATTGATGGCAATAGAAGCGTCCCCCCTATTACATGAGACTTAACGGCGAAATGAGGGTGTACTATACACTAGTGATGTTCCGACTAGTCGACGACTAGTCTATAAAGCCGACTATCCGGCCATTTTCGTAGTCGGCGACTATTCGGCAAAGAGCGCCGACTATCCGGCTTCTTACTTTGTATGTATTTCTCAGTTATATGGGATATAGGAGGAATTACATTAAATAAAAAAAAAACAATGCGAAGTACCTAAACAAAACATGTTCCGACACGCTCGTAGGCGGTGGTTGCGACTTGCGCGCGAATAAGCTGTAAACGAAGCGTCACAGAAATTGTCGAATACCCCCGAAACCGTGATCGGCTTGGCCGATTAGTCGGCCTCTTTACAACCGACTATTCGGCTAGTCGGCCAAAGTCATAGTCGGCACATCTCTACTATACACCCATGCACAACTTTTCCGGGAGCACAGGCGTGATGTTATGTGTCATCATCATCATCATTCAGCCGAAAGACGTCCACTGCTGGACATAGGCCTCTCCCAAGCATCGCCACATCGACCGCTCCTGTGCTTGTCGCATCCAACGGATTCCCGCGACCTTCACCAGATCATCGGTCCACCTTGTGGTCGCCTACCCACGCTGCGTCTTCCGGTACGCGGTCGCCACTCCAGAACCTTTCGGCCCCATGTTATGTGTAACTCTATTAAAATCATTTTTCTCTTCTTTCGCAGGCGGTGTCAGATGAAATGCTAGTGGAGCTGAAGGCATGCTTCATGGAGGCTTACGACGATAATCAAGATGGAAAGATTGACATACGAGAGGTAATATTATTATGACTAGTACACAACCTGCAACCTTACTTATAAACCACTAGAGGTAGCCCGCAGCTTCGCCCGCGTGGATGTCGTTTATCACGTAGATATTTCGCGTTTTTCGGGATAAAAGTAGCCTATGTCCTTCTTCGGGTTCCAGACTATCTCTGTACCAAGTTTCATCAAAATCGGTTCAGCGGTTTAAGCGTGAAAGCGTAGCAGACAGACAGACTTACTTTCGCATTATAGGGATGATTAAAGGTTATTGCACTAAAATGGCTTTCAAGTCTATTTCCATTTCTGTTCATTGGTATACAAATAACAGGGACAGGTATAATTTTATTGGTATTTTAAATTGACAATCGTATATAAGGGTGCTAGTGTTTTCGGGTTTTTCAAACAGGATTCTGAATTAGCGCGCTTTTTTGGACCGCAGACGTCCCGGTTTGTTGTATGAAGGTACGTATTTACCTACCTCTTTATGAAAACTTTTGTTCTTCTATTATTTACTACCTCGTTGATATACCGTGGTCCTGAGCGAAAGGCCCTGAGTTCGAGCCCCAGGCCGGGCAAAGTGTTTTTCCGTGTGGAATTTCTCAGTGGCAGCCCGGAGTCTGGATTTTTGTCCGGTTGATGGCAATATGCACGCCCCTTATTATATGTGTGTGATTACCAGTGATCGGAAAAATTTACCTAAACTTCAAAGAACAGAGACAAAAACTGGAGACTTCCTTACGACAACATTTTTTTACGGGAGAATGTTCTCGGAGATTTTCTTTCATTTGTTTTCAAAAAATAAAATACAATAATCCTTTTTTGAAAACAATAAACAATCTCTTTTTAAAATCAATGAAAAACGTGTCATCTGGTTTTGTGCCAATTTTGGGAAACAAAAATAGGAAACGAATTTAATGGTTTTCTGTACTATTAATATTAAATGTACTTTAGTGATGTCCTGAAACCCGGAATAATTTTCACGAAAAAAAAATGTTGTCATATGGAAGTCTCCAGTTTTTGTCTCTGTTCTTTGAAGTTTAGGTAAATTAGCTCACCTTTTTCCGATCACTGGTGATTACGAGTGTGTTGCGCAATTAGAATGCAGGATTTTGAATTGAAATCGGTAATTAGTTTCAGCCGTTAATTTACTTGTAGATTATTAAATCAGTTATTTCCCAAATTTAAAACTACATATAAAGATATGTACACAACTACAAACACGCGCCGAACACGTACTGAATGACCTATTTTGATAAGGATCTGCGCACAATCATCTTACGGTCCCTGCGGGCTCCATACAAAATAAATTGGGTCCCCAACAAGTCATACCTAATCGTATCACAGTGTGACACGTTGGGATTTTTTTCCCATCGAGTGACACTGTTAGTTTCTACAAAAATTTTTTAGAATGGTTTCCAACGCGTTACACGCAGTGTTACAGTGTGAGTCGATGTGAAAAAATTCCAACGAGTGACACCGTGACATGATTGGGTGTGACTCGTTGGGAATCCATCCAAAATACATTCACATTCGGTCCATATATCCTTACACATGCACATTCGGTGCACGATCGGCGCACGTCCATCCATGTGTGTACACCCTAACATACCTTCCATTGTTACAGTTAGCCCAGCTGCTTCCCATGGAGGAAAACTTTCTCCTGCTCTTCAGGTTCGACAACCCTTTGGAGTCCAGTGTGGAATTCATGAAGGTAACTATTTTTATTTTATTTGTTGGGACAAAAAACAGAATTACACGTTACATAATTAACAAAGGTGTTAAAAGATGAAAATTGGTAAACATGCAACACACACTATTGTCCACGAGTTAAAGAAAAAAAGAAAGGAAATGTGACATGAAGGACGTGCCCGTATTGCACATAATGTTTGTTTTTTTTTTACTTTCTCTGTCTCAAGGATTTTGTTTTTTTTTTCGTGGTAAATTCCTCTTGTATTCCCTTCGCCCGGGGAAGGCGAAGGGGTATGCCGGCTCTTCCCGGCTAAAAACCCACGGTGTTCCTTCTCCTGATCCTTAGCCGGGGTCGCGGGATTCGCAGCTGCGTGCCTAAGATGATTGTACCGATACTCGAGCTCGTTGTGAAGAGCTGTGGCACAATAATTTCAAGTGTTTCCAGAGAAAAAAGACAAAACCATTTTTTTAAATTTGAATTGCTGTATTGTAAAAATGTTTAAATCATTAAAGAGTGAGTTATGTGTAGCCACAAAGCGGCGCGGCGGAGAGGTGCCGCTCGCCAGCATTTGTTCTACACTTTTTGTGTGGAACAAACGGGGAACACGCACCACTCGCCGCAAAATAGTTCTAGGTACTACGTAATAAACTAATACAGTATTATCTTAAACTTTTCACTAAAAGCATATAACAATCCTAATTATCAGTAGTAGAGCTCCTTGCAAAAGAGTTTATCCGGAGAATAAACCCGAGATCTTAATGATCTTGCAACCACAGAAAGAGACTACCTGTATATGTATGCCATGTCTGCCCAGCTAAAGGAATGACATATTGAAGAATTCAGTAGTGGGTTCTCGTTCCAAATCGTTCGTTCCCGTTCGCTATCAGAGCAAAAGAGGATGCTACTACCTCTCTTCTTCACATAATCCCTTAGTAGCCTTTCCCAATAATCCCGGGAAAGTGCCTTTTTCGGAAACTACACGGAAATACAGGTTTTAGCTTCAGCAGTTAATAAAACAATACCTTTTTCTTTTGTATGAAAAATTCATGACTTGACAAACAAATATCCTTGCTAAGCCAAACAGGCCTTAAAGGGTTTATTTATCGATACATCAAAAGGTAGCCATTATAGACTTAAGGTATAGGTAAAAGGCTTATGCGATAATACTCCCGTTTTTGTGACGAATTGGAAACTTTGGGTAACGAATTTATAAAACATCAAACGCAAAGCTAAAACATCTGATAGAATTTCTGATTTGCCTATTATTCAAGCCATGGCGGTTTATTCTTATACCGCGTTTACATTCAGCCCATTGCCGCGGCAACGAGCAAGGACATGGGCAATAAACTGGGAAACGCGAGAATGTAAACAGGTCATTTCCATTGCCTTTGACGTTGTCGTTCGCATTGCCCGGCAATCCCCCATTTGGCGGTTTTTCTTGCGGACATAAAAATGCAGCAATGACACGTTTGGTGCAGTGGCTAAGAGATTGACTTTTGCGCTACGGGTCGTGGGTTCGATTCCCACACGGAACAAAAATTTGTAAGGCCTACAGATGGTTGTTTCGGGTCTGGGCGTTTGTGTATGTGAGATTTGTGTCTGTAAAGGCACCCACGATACAGGAGAAATCTTAGTGTGGGGCAAAGTTATAGTTATCGTAAAAAAAAAAACGAGCTGCATCAAATTCGAAATCTATTTATGACATCCTGCAAACGTTCGAAAACTCTCCGGTTTCCTCGCAAGTCATATCTTTGAAGAATTTCTACAAACTATTTCTGATAAAAAAAAAACTTACATTGTTAATATTATGCCACTATGTCATTAAGGTTCAAAAGTTTTTAATATCTTTAAAAAAAATTGATACATTGTTCTATTACGATGAATTGCTATCATCCACCATCTCCTCTGACGACGACGTGTCTTTTGAATTCTATTTTTTTTAAACATTTATGTAATTAATTAAACTTATATGGCAGAGCGCCGACGCTGCGACAATTTCCACGTTATCCATTGCCCAGAGTCGAATTGAAAATAATATGAAGCGGCAATGTAAACACTCATTTCCGTTGACGTTGCCACAGCAATATTTGAGGAAGTATGTACGGCAGGGCAAGCGGCAACGGAAAGGGCTGAATGTAAACGCGGTATTAGTGCGTATATATACCAGTCTTTCTCAAAGTGGCCGATAACGCCCCCTTGTGGGCGCTGGAGGCCTACAGGGGGGCCGTAAAGGGCGGTAAAACTAATGATTGCGATTGTGATTTTTAAGATGTGGTAAAGGTAAAAAAATAGGGGGCATTAGAAAATAATTGATTCTCAAAGTGGGCGGTAGACGAAATAAGTTTGAGAACCTCTGGTATACACGTAGAAAGCGGGTTACCGGCGGCAATCTGCCAGCACTTGTCGGTGCTGGTCCGCGCAGTTAGTCGGCGCACGTAGTCTCTATACTGTGTGGCGAACCAGCGCCGACAAGCTCCGAACTTCGCCGACAAGTTCCGACCTGCTCCGATCAGCGCTCACAAGGGGGCGTTATCGCCCACTTTGAGAAAGACTGGCTTAGGCCATTCAACTTTTGTGTTTTTAACTTTCAAAAATTCCTTATGTCAATCTGATTTTTTACTGAATAACATTGTGACGTGTTATCATGTTTATTTTCCAGATATGGCGAGAATACGACACAGACGGCAGCGGATACATAGAAGCCGATGAACTGAAGGTAAATAAGGCTGTGTTTATACTAGTCGACAAAATGTTAAACAACACCGTTATCGATACTTTGTTCGTAGTCCTCACACGATGCTGCAAGATATGTTTAGCTACCGTCACGTTGGACAAATGGTCACCCAGGTCGCTCAGGTTGGGCAATGTCTCATAAGGTACTCCTTTAGGAAATTCATTTGGCATCCCGCATCCCAAGCTTGGAAGTATTGAAAGCACAAGTGTTATAAAAGAAGATAACCCTATGCTTTTAGAGATCACAGACAACTGTATGTACAGTCCGCGAGGCCTAAGCTGAGCTTTTCATTTGTGATTACACAAAAATGTGCCAAAAAGCAGTGTAAACCGGTTTAAACCAAACAAAGGACGACACGTTTGGTGCAGTGGCTAAGCGATTGGCTTCTGCGCTACGGGTCGTGGGTTCGATTCCCACACGGAACAAAAATTTGTATGGCCTACAGATGGTTGTTTCGGGTCTGGGCGTTTGTTTGTGAGATTTGTGTCTGTAAACGCACCCACGATACAAAAGAAATCTTAGTGTGGGGCAACGTTTCTTTAAAACAAAAAAAAAAAAAAACAAAAAAAAAAAAAGGACGCGTCGCGCTCTAGTCCTACGTCACATCTACACACATACACTACATTAGAGTAGGCAGTAAGTATAAAACACTACGTGCTCCATATGTACTCTTTTTGTTTCTTCAACATTCATGCATGGCTATGCAAGTATAAATTATAACGGGCTGGTGTCCGCAACTCCACGTCTAAGCGCGTATTTTGCGTGATGGGTGGTAAGTGTAGTTACTCGATCCACCCTAACTCCTCGAAAAAGGCCAGCACACCCTTGATGTTGCTGGTGATCTCTCGGAGAGTACCTGGGTTTCCGAAGTACTTGGCCCTGTATGGGCAGTATAGTAGCACGTGGGCTGCCGTCTCGTCCTCCTCCATGCATGCTCTGCACAGTCGGCTGTCTGTAACTCCGATGACAAAGAGGTGTTTGTTAAAAGAACCATGGCCAGTGATGACTGCTGTGACTGTACGCAGTTGTTGCTTTGACAGCCGGAGAGCTTGTTTAGTGAGACGACCGTCAATGGCGGGAAGCGCCTCCTTGGCCTGCCTGCACTCACCATGGTTTATCCATTATGGCTATGCTACCGTCCTAACTTTTTTTAAACACATCTCCAATAGTATTAGCGGGATTATGTAGTCACAATTTAGGCCCAATCTGCCGAGTGATTTAAAGTACGTCATGGACAAAACCTCTTTAGATAATGTTTCGCTATCGATATAATCGATAAGTAAATCGATTAGTTAAATAAGCCACTCAATATTACTAACCTACCTTATGATGTCCTAATGTGAAAGTTCAAATAAAGTGAAGAAATAAACAAGATTTTTTTGTTCCAGAATTTTCTCCGAGATCTTCTGAAGGAAGCAAAGAAGATCAACGACGTGTCAGAAGATAAACTAATCGAATACACGGACACTATGGTATAGTATCGTTCTTCATTCGCAGTTAAACATCGGCCAATTCAAATGAACATGCTTTGGATTTAGAAACCTTATTACTATTCAGCAGAGCTCAATTTTCATTGCTACTCAAATTGTTTTATTACCTTTTCAATATTTTTTGTCATATTGAAATCAAAGTTGTTTACTTTTTCTGTGCCTTCCGGAAACGAGGACAGTTCGCGAGTCAGTTCAGTCACTGGCCTTTCACTGGTCTCGTGTGCAAATACATTTGAACAGTTCAGGTAACTAATGGTTGAGCTGAGTGATTTGAATGTGCACGTCATGCTGGTGAACGGATGCTGTCCATCGGGACTGATCATATCTTGTATGGCAATTTCTATTTGTTTCTCTTATGTGAGTTTATTTCTTACATTAACCTGCATTATTCTCATAGGTTCTATTTCTGATGGTAATGTAATGTAATTATTATGAACTACTATTTAAAAAGAGTATTCATGGAGTTTCTTGCCGGCTCCTCTGCATAGAACCTACCTTTTGGAATCTTGCACCTACTTTTGACGGTTTAAAAGTGTCTGAAATCTGTTCTATTTGAAATAGAAAACAATGACTTTGAATGTATTTACACTGAACTGACTCGCGAAGTGGCCTCGTGTCCGAAAGGCATTTAAGTTGTCATTTATATGAATTGCAATAAATACGTATTTCTATTTTAATTCTAGAGCCTATAACGTTGCTTTTAATCATATATGTTTGAATTACAGCTGCAAGTTTTTGACTCAAATAAGGATGGTCGGTTACAACTATCAGAAATGGCAAAGTAAGTATGTTCGTACAATACCTAAAACCCGCCAAAATTAACTTAAGCCCCCAGCAGAATGCGCTCGCCCCTCCCGACCCCCGTGCCTTTTACCGCTCTCGCCTACGCCGTGTCATTACTGAATACCTATAGAGCAGTGGTCGTCACGCTTTTCTGGTCAAGGACTATATAGATCAATGTGAGGTATCACTGCGGGCCGCACATTTATGGATTGGGTAGTTGACACCACCAATCAATTAACATAATATTTTTTATGAGCTATCAAAACGCGATTTCCCCATTGAGTTTGTATGGCAAGTTTTGATAGACGTTGTCTACTTAAATTGTTTTGCTATGTCGCGGGCCGCACAAATAACTGCCGAGGGCCGCATGCGGCCCGCAGGCCGCTAGTTGGCGACCACTGCCTTAGAGCAACGCGTCGACGAGTGGCCATAGTGTTCTCTTTCAATACAAAAAAGTCTGTCATTATTTGCGGGGGGGTCTCACACATATGCATTCTACCCTGTAGCTACGACACTCACAAATAAAAAAAAAAAATTAGGCTTCATTTGACACGAACTGTCAAATGGGGTCTAAGCGAGTTGACAGAAGAGAAATGTTCCGTATGGCCACTTTCGACTACGTCAACCGCGATGCTCTAAGAGGGAAGCCACACTGCTCCGTTGCGCTGCGTTGCGCCGTCGCAACGCTAGATTTGGACCAATCCATAGATTCCACGCAACGCAACGGAGGAGTGTGGCTTCACTCGATTGGTCCAAATCTAGCGCTGCGTCGTCGCAACGCAACGCAACGGAGCAGTGTGGCTTCACTGACTGAATACTATCGGCGCGCTTACGTCATCCGAGCAAAATCGCTAATCAACTTTGGCGAGTTGTACATTACTCATCAATATTTTTATTTTTTATCGTTCTTATCATAATTCAGTGTTTATAAAGCTAATTTCCGTATAACGTAATCAGATTTAAAAGATAAAGATAATATTAAGTTAATCAAGGAAAATAACAAATCGTCGTAGGGGAATAACGTAGTATAATAATTATAGTGAGGCATGGCAAGGCAGATTAGTTATCAGACTATTTTGAGTTTACGCACGTGCAATTTTATGTTTTTTATTTTACTAGCGACCCGACCCAGCTTCGCACGGGTGCAATGTATAAGGACCCTTTTCCTGTCATGCGTTTTTTCGCCCGCGCGCGGATCTGGTCCGCATGCGGGTCATAGCACGCTCCTGGCAACACGCAGGACAAAGATTTCGTTTACCGCTGCAGTGTCGTGCGTGTCGCCAGTGACTAAACTCGTGCACAAATATGAACGTTAAAAAGTAATCATGCGTAGGTACTATGACCATGCGTGCGACCCGCGTCACAGTAAAAACAACATTGAAGGCAGAAGAACGCCGCCCGCATGCGGTTAGCACGCACGCGGGCTGTACGCCCGCAGCCAATCCGCGGTCCGCGCGCGGGCGCCGCATGATAGGAAAAACATGTATGAAACGATAGGATGCGGGCAGCCTGCACGCGGACGAGATCCGCGCGCGGGCGAAAATACGCATGACAGGAAAAGGGCTCTTATACATTAAACCTTCCTCTTGAATCACTCTATTTATAAAAAAAACCGTATCAAAATCCGTTGCGTAGTTTTAAAGATCTAAGCATACATAGGGACAGACAGCGGGAAGCGACTTTGTTTTATACTATTTATGTAGTGATTTCATTTTTTCTTATCTTTGTCGCATTTGACACTTGTCACACCTGGTGGTAAACGCAGACAGGGTCTAAGATGGAATGGAGCACGCGAATCCAAGTAAGAATAATTTGATAAATAGGGTTATTGGAAAAACACTAACAAACCTCTTAAGGGGTCATGTACTCATCATTATGAACAACTTTTACTATGAGAACAAAACTGAAATCGCGAATAAAACAGCTATTCCCCACATTTTGACAAGTTACCTATGCGAACATAAATGTAGGGAACAGCTGATTTTTTTTCGCGATTTCTGGTTTGATCCCATAGTAAAAGTTGTTTATAATGATGAGTACAATGATGACCCCATAACCTCTTATGGGGTCATCATTGTTAGTGTTTTCCAATAACCATGTACAGGATGGTAATTTGAGATGGGGCATGAAGGGCAGCTACCTTAACCATTGTAGCTACAGGAAAACGTTTCTAGAAGACCACCCAAGACCACCCATAACTTTTGGAATAATTTCTATCTGCATTTACAGATTTTGAAAAAAATGTACAGCCAGAGAGAAAAAGGGCAGTTTTCACAAAACATTTTTATGATGCCAATCGATCCTATTTCCCATAAGGATCTCCCAGACCAGCTGAGGTTGGAGTAAGAGTACTAGAAACGTCAGAAATCGCAGAAAAACTCACTTGTGATGGGTTAGATCAAAAAGGCAACTACCTTAATCGTTGTGGCTACAGGAAAATGTTTTTACGAAAAAGTTCATGATTTATGAAAATATTTCTATCCTGTATCCCTACACAGAGATGCACAGACTTATTAGGACTTGGGGCCACTCGAGCGGACTATGATATAAAGGCGGGCACACCACAATTAAAAAAAAAACAAGTTAAAATTAGATTTCTTAAAAAGTATAAGTAGGTGTCGTAGTGTGGGCTTTTGATAAAATTCAAAATCTTTATTTAGAAGCTAAAGCTGGCCATTACTGATAGAATGCAGTATTTTCATACAAACGCATAAAATAGTTTAATTCGCTGGCGGGCCGCATGTATATCGACGAAGGGCCGCATGCGGCCAGCTGGCCGCGGTCTATGCATCCCTGCTACACAGGATGGAAATATTTCACTTGTATAGGTATACTATACCTATACTATACTATACCCTATACCCCTCTGGCTCTCACATACACACGAACACAGTAAACTGCTTGGCGCCAGACTTTAATGTTTAGGTGGTAGCTAGCCAGGCGGACCGTATAGATCCTACCACGTCGCGTGCTGGGTTTTGTTGAATCTTACAACGCACGTCTACTCCCAGCGTGCTGTAAGGAAGTTTTTTATTCTACCCCGTCTCCAGACGAGAAAATGGGGGCTAATCGGGCTATGCACGTGAGTAATCTATAAATAATCATAAAATATTAATGTGTTTCACGAAAGTTATAACATAAAGATTATTTAACGATGACAATCTTCAATTATCAACCGAGCCTATTATTTTGCGCACGGATTAATTGTTTTCAATGTCAAGATTTTACACGGAGCGATTGCCATCTGACTTTTGCAATCTATTCAGCGGGGGATACGAATATCCTAAGGTTAAACGGTTGTCAGACCTTTGGGCTTCGAGTATTCGTTTAAAAAACGTGATCTCTGACCTAATGGTCAGACCAGTAGGGCCAATTAAATATATATCACATTTGACATCTGTCAGTTTTAGTTTCATAGTGAGATGACCTACATAAAAACATCGATTAGAGTGAATGAATCGATACGGACTTCAAACATATTATGTAAATCGAATTCAGTACATAATCATTGCATTCGAATGTACTTAACAACTTTCGATTTTTTTGGCTAACATCCCTAGTGTTTAAAGAGAAAAAGGGTTCACTGACGCAACATTGTAACGACGTTCACTTTTCTTTAGAACAGAAATTGTTTATTATGTTTAGAATGGTTTATATTATTAGTGAAAGTAAATCGTAAAATTTTGTCATTATTACATCTATCATAGATATATCATAGATATGTAATCGTAATTGAAGGAGGAGCTCGTGGCTAAATAATTACAGCCGCATAGACCAATCTTCCGGGTTAAGCCACGCTTGCCGAGGTTGGTCTGTGGATGGGTGACCATTTACCATAGCGAGTTTCCTCCGTGCCTCGGAAAGCACGTAAAGCCGTTGGTCCCGGCTGTAATTTGTAGATCTTTGACAGTCGTTACTGTTGGTCAGAAGCCAGAAAGTCTGACAACCAGTCTTACCGAGAGTATCGTATTACCCAGTTACTGGGTTGTGGAGGTCTGATAGGCAGTCGCTCCATGTAAAATACTGATATTCAGCTGCATCCGGTTCGACTGGAAGCCGACCCCAACATAGTTGGGAAAAGGCTAGGCAGATGATGATGTAATCGTAATTGAAAAAAGTTGAGCAATTGTGCAGTTCTAACTTCGAAAAAATAAATAGTATTTTATGCCCGCCGTTACAAGGTTACGTTGATAAAGCGTCAAATGTGATCTATTAAATTGGCCCTACAGTAATGCCTGTACAGACCAAACGAACGAAGGCGAACGAACGCTAACGTACAAACGCGTACGAGTGGGTGTGGACGGTTCAGCGAAGGCGAGCAAACGCGTACGAAGGCTTTCGCCTTCGGCCGTGCTCCGCGGCATATCGAAACATCAAAGGTTCGCTCTGCTGCTGTGTTATGTCTAAAAGGCCGTTATGTGACTAAACTTAATTTTGAGTTATGAGCAAAAACGTCGCAAGTGTTGTCCCTAGAAATTCTGAAGACATACAGATGTTTTTGATTATACCAAATTATTGGGCTACTTTAAGCTCAACATTAACATTAAAAAAAATTGTTATTTTCTGTCACTATTATCTCGAAAATACGCAGAGATAAGCAATAAGTTTCTTCGAGCCAAGTACTCAGAATTATTAGTTTTCTAACATATGTGATTGCCATCTCGACATCGCTTAAGGTTTTTGAGAAATTGAATAAAATGTAATCACTACCATACAAAAAAAAAGTTTTACAGAAAAGTATTTGAAGTAGGACAATAGTATTTTTTTGCCTTATCTGTTATCATTGTATCAACAATAAAAAAAAATATCAGCGGTCTACTATCAATGTCCACTTTTTTTTAATTTGGGACCAGTGTGCGGCGGCGCGCAGCGGGCGGTTCGCGAGCTCTTAGCCCTCGTCCACAAAGGGCGAATTCGTCGCGAATCGTTACGCGCGAATTTCTACGCGCGTTGGCGAGGTACTGGGTGTCAATACATCGCGTCCACAAGCATCGCGCGTATTAAAATTACTCTAATGACTCTCGACTCGTGCGTGTCACGCGCGTATTGCGCGCGAGTCGAGATACTAGGGACGCCTTGGTTGCGTCCAGTTTACGCGCGAACTTCAAAGCGAGTACACGTCTGACTGACTGAATCCGTCACCAAATGCTCGCGCGTTGGTACGCTCTTTCTGGACGCAATGTAAGCGCGTAATACTCGCGAGAGAATCGCGGCGAATTCGCCCTTTGTGGACGAGGGCTTAAGCTTCGACCGCATCGCATTGAATTCGCGTGTCACCGCGTCGCGTCGGATCGCTTCGCAATTCGCGTTCGCTTTGAATCGCCTGCGTAAGACGCCGCGAAAAGATTATTCATAAATTAAAATAGGAACTAATCTTCTGTAATCTGGTGAACTGATTCTATATTTTTCGGATAAGCAATTTGCTTTAACACAATTATCAGATTTGGTTTTAAGATATGAATGTGTGATTTGCATGACTTGTTGATGTTATCCTTGGGTTTCATAATGTTTTCTGCTGAGATTAATAAATGCGCGCCCGTTCTACGTGGAATTCATTGTTATGGATTGCCTTTTTTTCAAAACGGGACATTTCTGTGTTTTTGGGACAACGGGAAACAGCTTAAAAGATTGTCCCGTTCAAAGCGAGACGTATGGTTACAAATAAGAGAAAAATAAAGAAAATCAGTCTATTCAGCATGCAATTTTTTTTGTCGGCTGTTCTTTGTGCTTTGGGATCCCTTCTACGTAACCGAGCAGTTATTAGCGAGACCTGAAGGGTAAGGGTCTCCGGCCAATTCAGCATGCAAATCGACTAGTCGGGCTTTTAAGTCAATGCAATAGCTTGACAATTCAAAGCAAGATAAGATAAGATAAGATAATTTATTTGTCCAAACATGAGTACATACATACAAAACAATTGTCAGCATGCAAGATGTTATAAGTTAAAATACCGTTCATCATGTTTGCCTTGATCAATGGCATACAAATATTAATAATACATTAAAAAAATCCCATAAATTAAATTAAATTGTCTCGAATGTCATTCTTAATAAAATAGGCTATCGAAAATACTAAATGATAAGAACATGATATTAAAATAATAAGAGCAAAATAATGTTACCATACTAAAACCACAGTCTACCTATATCTTATTCCTTACAGTCGGTCAACGTAGAACATTGTCGCAGAGCAATCGTGCGGGGGGTTGCGGGGTGAAACTGCATACTTGGGACATAACCTCCGCCCCTACATAATTTTGACATTTCATAGGACCTGTCAAATGTATGGGCGTTGACCCACTATATGTAGTAAGTAGGTAGAGTGCGCGCAAGATAAGTCTGCGCGCGGCCGAAATCGGAACTAATCATGATCCACCAAAGTGTGTGCCGTTTTATTAATTTTGATAGTAGAACTACCTGATTGTAGGAATGTTTAACGGGAAAAATATGTTTAGCGATAAGAAAGTTAAACTTAAAAAGCGGTAATTTGAACTTTTGCGATCATGGCAACGTGTAGCACGCCCTCAGTCGCGCGCAGAGTTATCTTGCGCGCACTCTACACTGTGCTAAAACTAATAGTGTTGGGGTAGCGAACGATTTTGCGAAAAGAACGAATGAGAAAAATAGTTCAATTGAATTAAATCTCTGCAAATTCGTTTGCAATATAATATAAGAATAAAGGAGGAAGATGGTATTTATGTTAAAAATAATGAAATGAAATAATTTACATTATTCCTTTAAGTGTTAGATGGTTTAATCTAAAGCCGAAAAAACGTCAAACTGTAAACATCAAATCAGTATTCACTAGTGATATAGATTTTTAATTGTGATATTTTTATGGTCAAGTTATTGAATTCGATAAAAACTTTGCATATTAGTACATTATTAAGTTCATTCAATTTCCTTCATTATTTTTTTACCTCACTACTTTTTTTGTCAATAATTGATATCCCTCCAACGCGCAACGGTCAAGTTCATCGAATTAAAAGTCCAACTATAGACCTACATACATTACTATAATGCTAACAGGCCAATAACGAACAACTTAGTTGCCCATGGGGTAGATACCAATAGGAACGAAATTAAGTTTCCATCCTGACAGTTGATTTTCGGGACCAAGCGATTTCGTGTTGGAGAACTTTAAAATAAATTTAATTAACTTGGGCTTTGGTCGTCTCCAAAGAGATTAAATTGGCAGATCCGCTATTGATCCGAAATTCTAAACTACGTCGACATATCCAGAAATATATTGGTAGGCACGTACTCTGAACTCGTATGTAAAATATTTCGTAAGTTTAAATTAAATAGCTGAAAAGGGACAGTCAGCAAAAGTGATAAGTATTCAGGCAAAAATAGCTGAAAAGGTATAATCAGCAAAAATGATAAATATACAGGCAACTCATTACATTTGTATTTTAAAGTTATACATTTGTTGAATGTCTAAGCGTGTCTCGAGTATAAAAAGATACTACGCACACATGCAATTAGTTGCCTATGGTAACGTGTGTATGCATTGGTATTCATTGTTTACTTGTTCACTTTAAGCCTCGTATCCACTAGGCAACAATTGACGCGAAACATGCGACGCTCAACATGTTCAGCAACACTTCCAGATGACGCGGAACATGACGCTGAAAGAATTAGTACGCATGAGTTTGTTGCAAGTTGTCGATCATCGTGTTGCTACATGTTGAGAAATATGTTGAGCAACATGCAGCGCGTCAATTGTTGCCTAGTGGATACGAGGCTTAACTATTTTGTTGATTGTACATACCCAACCTACCTCACTGGTCTAGCGTAAGGTCCTGGGTTGGAATCCCGGATCGGGCAAATTGTCATTGGGTTTTTCTGTTTCGTTATTGTCAATGCAGCCTGGAGTGTGTAAGTGTTCCCGATAAATGGCAATTGGCTCGCCCCGTATTACATGAGACTGTGTACTGCCACCGGCAAAATGTGGGCATAGAAACATTTCTGCCTACCCATTCAGCAAATTGGGCGTAATGTATATCAGGTACATATTTTAAGTGTCCATGATTTCTAAGGATTTTGTTAGATAAATACGAAATCGTACAAATTAAAAAACGAACTGGCTCCTAAGTATTTGTTTAGTATAATATATAATATATTCGTGTATACCTTGAAGTAAAGGTACTTTTTTAAAAACATAGACACTGAATCACAATCAGTTATTAAGTTATCACAACAAAGTTAATCTTAAAAAGAGAAATTAGCAAAAATATCGCACGTTCCTCAATGGCGGTTATTCTACTTACTAACTTAGAGCGCATGCGCATGCCGCTCTTTTTAACCTGTGGTACACATTTTTCCGATGTTGCCAACAATACATAAACTATAATAATAAGGCCCGTATTAATAAACCTGTCATCATGTATCAAACACTGTCATCAGTCACAGTCGGCCATGGACTGTCAAAAACTAGAATCTTGTACAACATTTGATAACATTTATTTATTTATTATAGCAGTATCTCAAGTCATATTAAAATGACACTTAAGAGTAAGCTCTCAAATGAATACTGATGACTTCTAAGTACTATGCATACATTAGTACTTAAGACACTCAAAACACTCTTGACCACTCTTCTAGGTAGGTATGCGTCTATTGATATGCAACTTCTTTAATTAAAACCTTTTTATATCAATTTAAACTAAATCGTATAAATTATTCTATTTGTTTGTGGTTACAATGCTGCAACTAATTAAATTAAAGTAGGATTTTAATTCCCTAGTCTAAACTGACAGGTACTAATGTCAAACTACAATGCACTTCTGTCAAATAACAATGCACTACTGTCAAACAACAGTGGTAGTACCTGACACTTTACTCCAACGAATTAAAAATCCTACCATAGATTAAACTGTGGAAGAAGACAAAACTATTTACCTACTCTGTTACAGAATATATTTAGTTTCCAAATACCTTCTATTAGGTACCTACTGATTTATGAGAGCTATTCAAGTACTTGGTTTGGGGTTCTTATCGAGTTATTTAATTTATTACAGAAATCTCTGTCGAAACAATTTTATCAGTCATTAATTCCTCCTTTGTTAGAAACCGTGAATTTTAAACAACCTCGATTTATTTAATTAAATATAGCAATATCTAACACAATTATTAAAATTACGTTCGTATGTTTCAGACTGCTTCCCGTTAAAGAAAACTTCCTCTGCAGACAAGTCTTCAAGGTGAGTGACGCTTCATTTCCCGCCATTGTTGAATCAGACGCCATATTGCCGATACGCATTACGAAAACATAAAGTAAATAGAGTTCAACAATAAAAGGACGCATTTCATTTAATAAAAAAAAATAATTTTACTGTCTATTTTTAAACTTAGAATTAAAGGAACAAAAAGTTGAAAAATATAAGTACAATTTGGATTTGGATTTTTGGAACTTTCTGGTCGTTAATTTTTAAATGATTTAATTTTATTCTAATATTTTAATGGTGTATACCGTTTTAAATAAATTAGTTTTACTGCAATAGTCGCGTGTCTTTATAAATTTATGTGAAGAAATGTAGATTCTTATAATTATTAGGTTTCACGCAGTTTGACGACTATAATTTTGAGATCAAATTCATGCTTATACCGCACAACATGTAGTTATTTTTTCTATTGTTTTATTTAAATTAATTACTAGATCATTGTTACTAGATAAAATAATGTTAATGAGTTTTATCGTAAAATGTTTCTACACAATAACTAAAAGTGTTGAGTTTTATATGCACAGTAATTATTGTTAATTATTTTTTCAAGCATCCTTTCGATAGAATTAGATAATAGCATAGTACCTAAACATTTCCTTTCCATTTCGTTATGCTTCTAATAAAATTAAATAAACATAGACCTAAAAATAATGACTTTTTCTTCTGGTTGATTTAAATCAGACATGTTACATTTTCATGGCATTCATAATCAACATTAATACACTTATCTACATTTATAACGTCATCATGTACAGTCAGAAGCAATAACATCTGCCTATCGGTGGATTTAAAACGCTAATAATAGTCATCTGACCCAAGCCAAGTGATTAAATACGTGATTCTGGGTAGTACGGCCATCCATTCTATACATAGGTCCATATTTATCCGTTCTATCCTTATTCAGACTCCTATTGTTGGCGATTTTAAAACCGGCGTCAGGCAGATATTATTGCCTCTGACTGTACATACATAGAATAAGTACTTTCCTGACAGTCAAATTCTATATTTTTTACTACCCTGATACATTTTTGAACCTAACGTATTATATTATGTTAGTTTCTGTAAAAAAAGTGTGAACAGATTTTTATTAACAGATACTTTTTAAAAATTAGGTATCAGTATTTTACCAAAAATAACATTATGAACATACAATGTTAGTCGGAAAGGGGGTAGGTACTAATCCGCGGGCCACTTAAAGTATCACTGGTTACTGTAAATTATTTTTAAATTAGTTTAAAAAAAATATCCCTGCTTTAGTTACAAATTCAAAAAATGGTGCTTGATATTCATGACCTCAAATATGACCTAAAATGTTAACAGCTGATCATAACTGGGGATAGATAGATATGAGTTTTTTTTTTGTGATCTTTCATCGACCTATTTTTATATGTATTTTTTTCCTTTTTGGTTAATTTTTGTACCCAAGACTTGGTACTACATTACTCCAAGGTCTGTGGTCAAGACTACATTGTTCTCTCTCATAGTACCTAGTACCTACTGTATTCACTGAAATTGTAAAAGATATCCTTTTAAAAAGAGTAACCATGGAGTTTCTTGCCGGCTCTTCTGCATAGGAAACGACTAATTGGAACCGTGCACCTAAATTCGACTTTTCTTAAGCGGGTGTGATTTTTTTTTTGATTTTATAGATTTGATTTCTCTTAAACTATTGACTTTTGGCAAAAGTTGTAGAACAAAAGTTATTCATTATTATGAGTACTTTATCACGTTCATTGCCGGCCCGTCCTCCAGGCCGACCCTGTAGTCGCATTTGGGATGCCGAGTGCCCTCGTGGAGGGCTCATTTTAAATGTAGGTTTTCTTTCAAAATTCATCGTCGTGAACAAGCAAACACCTATTTTACTAGCGTATTTTTCACGGTTTTTAACCTAACAACAAGAACCCTCCTGAAGGGTTCACTCTTAGCGCAAACGTAATGCCGAGGGCCCTCCTGGAAGGTCCACTAGCAATATGTATGGTGGCATGGCGTATAGCTCCATGAAAAGTGTGGTGGACTCGAATGTGTTAACACCCTTTCGGATTAGTACCCCCTTTCCGACTAACCTTGTATATACGTAGTTTTTAACATGAATTTCGTTAAAAAAAAAAATTGTACACTTCCCACACAAGACAAATCAGGGGGGTAATAACGGCGCGTTTGGAGAAGCATATTTCGTTTCATATTTATAATCATAACTGCAAATAGACAGCATATCCAGTCGCAACTGTAAACTATGCAACTGTCAAATGCAACTTGAACGCAATTAGAATGTACACTGGAATCTGCTTACGACGACGAAGGGACATGCGATATTTGGTCGTACTAAGCGGTCGTCGGTATAAGCATCAGTAGATGTTCTAATACCGTGTAACAAATAATTTATACAGGGTGTAAAAAGACCCATCACATAGCCGGAATCTGCGCACTCTGTACCTACATCAAACTAAATTACATTGACCAAAAATAATTGCTGGGAAACGACTTTTATTTTTTGGCATAAAAAGACGCTTTTTTTGTAGCGCGCAATTTGTGGTTGTGGCGATGCCGCGCGTTTGCATGCATGCAGCGGCCACACAGCTGAGCCAAGGCGGTCGTGTGCGTTCGATATTCACTGCGTTATTGTAACTTCAAATGCGTAATTTGTTAGGAAAAACTGAAATTTTTGATAATGTTTGTTTGGAAGAAAGTTTAGTATTATGACTTGGAATTCGTTTCTGGAAAAAACTAAAAAAAAAAGTACACTTTGACCTTCAATATCTCCACAACCAATGATTTCCCAGGTATGGTCTATACGAAAAAAATGATGGGTAGAATGTGTAGTTTTCGTTATCGTTAAGGGTCTTTTTACACCCGATGTAAAACATTTTCCACCATATGTCTACAAATTGAATGACAATCGCCATTTATAACACCGATTTAAACGTAAGTAATGCCTTGAAGTGATGTTAATTAACTAACAAAATAAAGGACTTGTAGTTATAACCAGAAGAAAATCCTTATTTTCCCTTGAAATTACAGCAATTAAAGCAGTTGGGCGCTATATCCGGAGTCGTTTGGTCGTTATAAACGGCCTTTTCTCGTAACAATTTCAATGAAAACCATTCTAAATGGTGATCGTAAGTCGCTATAAGCGATTCGTCGCTTTATGCAAAGTCGTAATGAACGGTTTCCACTGTAGTCAATGCAACTGTGTGACAACTGCCGACTGGGTGTGCAAAACACTTGCAATTATGATTATGAAACGAAATATGTTTCACCAAACGCGGCGTAATTAGCCACCCCTAATCAAATATAGGCAGTATCCAGTACCCTAATTACATTCCTCAAAGGAGGTTTGATACTCACGCGTAGGGTGCGTGGGGTAAGTCCGGACATGGGGTAAGTTCGTTCCAATGACTTTGCAGCGAAACGTGACGGTATTTATTAATGCTGGCCTATTTTTAAACACATTCTGCGGCAAATCCATTTGAACGAACATACCCCATGTTCGGACTTACCCCAACGCACGCTACTAAAATTTAAATATAAATAAAATAAATATTAGCACGTTCCTATGATTTGTTTGCCTGTCTATCTGTCTGTCTATCCTAACACTAACGCTTATGTCTGCACTCTGCACTCCTAGGAGGGCATAGAGGTGAGTCCTCAAGCTGCATTTACACGCTGGCCCACGTTGGTTTTTGAATTACTTCCATTTCTTACATTATCTGTGGCGGGCGTAATTGACAACATTTCATATTTTTAACCTGCACATATTATTACGTTATACAAAAGTAAATTCAAATCCAGAGCACCCGTATTTTTCCGTTTTTCGAAATTATGTACTTTTCATTCATAATTTCTATTTTGAAATTCGGCGTATTCTAAAAAGACGTATGCGCCAAATGACGTCATACATACGGTGGAATGGACATCGAACCTTTGCTTCACTGTGAGCCGTCAAAAAAACTGTTAGTTAGATGTCACTGTCATACATCACTTGTCTTGTTTAACTTCATAAATGACATTGACATGTCTTGTTTGACATTAAATGTTTTCATCTAAAACATTGGAACGCATAGGCAAAGGTAATTCCTCATTCCACCGTTTATGTAACGTCATCATATGTTTTTTGATTTTAATTTTTTTTCTCAGAAATGAGGAAATGAAAAAATATAATAAATATACATTTGAACTCAGGACACGAAAATAAAGAAACGGTATTTTTGTTTTAAGGTCGTGTCAGTTTTGAAATGTTGTCAATTCCTTACTGACCAGCGTTGGTTTGCCAACGTTTAAATGCACCGTCACTTTTATTTTCTTGATAGTAACACAGAAAATATAAATAAATAACTTTTTTCTGTTATCTAACTATTGTATAGTGTTAATAATAAAATCTTTTTTTAAATTAGTTTGCACCAACGAAATGTTCTAGATAGAGCTTAACTTTTTTTTATTTTAAATTAATAATGTGTACTTAGACTATTGAGTGAACAGCTTTATAAAATAACTTAAGGAATATATATTAATTTAGATTTCCAAGAAAACATTTTGGCACCCAACATGGTCTAAAGTTTTAAGACTTTTTTGTTATGTTTTGACACTAATACAAATTGTTATGTTAACAGGGCGCAACAAAACTAACGAAAGACGACATTGAAAGGGTCTTCTCTTTGTACGATAGGGTAAGACTTTTTATTATTATTTCTAACCTATATACACGGCGACAAATTACACTCGACACTCAGTTCAGTGTCGACACCGAGTGTCGTAGTGTGTACATCGCCGTTACACTGAGTTGCGCATTAGCTCGGGTTTAATTTCAGTGTCGCGATTGCATTGTGTCGAATGTCAGTGTCAACGTGTATCCTTACAGCGATTACGCACTGCATCCGATCTGGATCCGTGAAAATAAGAATATAAAAAACTCAGACCGAATTCGGATATTGCTTTGCGCACTGCATCTGATCCGAATACGTGAAAATACGAATCTAGAGTCTAAAAACTCGGACCGAATTCGGATATCGCTTACGCACTTATCCGATTTCTGGAGTGCGATTCACTAAGGCAAAACATCTTTACAACCAAGAAATCGTCTTTGAAACATCTGATGAAAACATTTCGGTATTCTTTAGTTAAAATTGCCCGATCGTAGCGCCTCAACTGACAACTGATGTCGACGGCGTGACATAGAACTAAAATATGGTTCCGTTCATGTTCGGCAGATCGTCGACGAGCATAGGTAGCTTAGCGAATACGGTTTTTATTAACGTTGTTTTTAAAAGTGATATTTTCGATGAAACATCAGTGAACTCGTC
Organism: Amphipyra tragopoginis; assembly: GCA_905220435.1. Lineage (NCBI taxonomy): Eukaryota > Metazoa > Arthropoda > Insecta > Lepidoptera > Noctuidae > Amphipyra > Amphipyra tragopoginis. Next base: position 15,015,394 of record HG992011.1, read on the forward strand.
GTTGTTTACATCTATGATGAGTCTGTTAGTGAATCGCATTGCTGATCCAAATTCAAACAATTCAGGGGCCATCTTTGGCATTCCATTTGGCGTCCGATTTGAATCCGAGGTAATGCGAAAGCGTTCATACAAACAGTACTACGGCTACTTCGGTCCGTCAATATTTCTTCCGAATTGGAAACTCACGGATGACGGAGAGAAATCGGATGACGGATGCTGGATGTAGTGCGTAAACTACCATACAAATAGTTCTATGGCTACTTCGGAACGTATTTTCACGGATTCGGATCGGATGCAGTGCGTAACCGCTCTTACCGTATGGGTTTTAAGTGTACTACGCAATCCTTTCTAGGTATAAAGAATGATTGGTTAGTCACTCACTTCACATCCGAAAACCATGAATTGTGCTCATAATTCTAAACAACTATTACTAAGGGAAAAACAAAAAAAAGCACTAATCAGATGGGACTACGACAGCGACAACTTCTACATGTATCTTATGCAAACACTAATTATAGGCGAATTGCATACTTTCTGAGAGCTAGTTACAGTTTTAACGGAATTTGTTGTGAGGAGGGCATTGACCTTTTCTGCACCAATGCAAGCACACTAAGGAAGTTCTTAGCAAAGCCATTCTTTGCACAAGAGGCCTGCACTTGAATCGTTTGTTGTCCGGATTGTTTGAGAAAATAAATAAATAGATAAGATGTAACTTTGGTAACAATTTTTGAATACATCTGTGGAGGCTTGTAATTAGCAATTTAGTTACATATTATTTGTATCTCGTCTGAATTCACGGCTCATCTTCCGTGCGGAAGACGTCCGGTCCTTTGGAGCATACACGGGGACACAGGTCCAACGCGCAGAGGCCCCTTTGAGAACTTTAATCTAAAATGGGGTGGGGCACCAACCGGTGACTATCCACGGATGCACTATTGGAGTACAGTCATGGACCATCCCAGGTGGGTGCAAGACTATTGTAAAATGTGTTGAAAAATATCTGGTCTATGAGAAGGGGTGTTTTGTGGATCGGTTAACCTCTATTGCCGGAAGAAAACGGCGTCTGCCTTTCAAGTTTATTATCATTATAATGTTATTACCTAGTCTGTAAGCCTTCCAAAAATAAAGAAAATAAATAAAAATTAAAAAAAAAACTGCTGTCCCAAGCATTTTGTAAGCAATATTGATTATTTTATAGTAAAAGGTGTACAGAATAACGAGCACAGTTCATTGTTTTCGGATGTAGAGTGACAACCAGTCATGCTGTAGAAAATGGAGGTAATGAAATATAAAAATTAATGGCATTCCTAAAAGTAAATTGAATCCGTATCAGGGCGAAATAGAAACAAAAAAACACTTGTATTACATAATGTTTGATTATTTTTCTTCAAATCTATAAATTATCTGTGAAAAAATTACATCTAATAATCGCCCATTGTTACCTAAATATCTTAACACAATTTTGTATACCTACCAGGGGCCTAATTCTCCTAAAATAAATTGTTGCCAAACGCAATCGAACCACAACCGTCAGTCAGTTTTTGTTTTCGAAAACTTTCAAAATGATTGATTTTGTTTTTTGTGTACAATAAGACAGCTTTTGAAATTGAGAACTGTCTGAATGAACGGTTCGGCCTTGGTTTGGTTGTGATTTTTCAAGATTTATTTTAGGAGAATTGGGCCCCTGATGTACACACAACGAAAAAGTTAAGTATGTAGGCAAAAAAATGTATGCACTGTGTACGCAACTGTTATTTATTATTGTGTGTATAGTAGCTTTTTACCACTATTCCATTCAGATGAGCGATAACAAGGACTTACATATGGCTGATTCCTTTAATCTACTGAGCGTAATTGGTAAAAATTAAGACACCTATACAATCAGCATCAAATATATCGGCAGAAACACAGTGTTCATAATTACCTCAACAACTGTGGTGACATACACCACTGAAAACCTCGTTATTGCCAAAAGCAAAATTTTACAGGAGATGCGAAAAACCGTTTCCTGCAAAAAATAGTAAAGAACTTCACTGAGTTTTTTTTTTCTTTTATCATAAACGAACCATCCGTCCGTAGTTCCGTGTAGTGCCGGACGTAAAGAATAGCAGTACCCCATCTCTTCCTATGGGTGTCGGAAAAGGCTACTAAACGATTCACTAGGGGATGGGCAGCAGCGTTCTCTGAGTACATTTTTAACAACCATACTGCGATCGCCAACCCGCCTGTCAAGCGTGCCAATTAACGCGGCCATACTGGGTGCCGGGCTCATTTGAAATGCAGGTTTTTCTTGGAAAATTTACCGTCATGAAACAAGCAAACCCCTATTTTACGACGTAGTAGTGTATTTTTCAAAGTTTTTAACCTAACGCCAGGAACCCGTCTCAAGGGTTCACTCTTAGCGCAAATGTCATGCCGAGGACCGTCCTGTAAGGTCCACTAGCAATATGTATGGCGGCATGGCGTATGAGCTTTATGAAAAGTGTGGTGGACTTCAATCGGACGGCAGTGCGAGTATGTCCACAGCTTGAAAGTCGATTGCACAAGTCAACTTGTGCCAATAACTTGCTGCTGGTCGATTTGGCGCTTTATAGTATTAAAATCATGATTTATTTGACATTTTACATTTCTCAATGTTTCAAAGTTTAAAAAAGAGTGGTATCTTAACTCTGTTAACTGAATTTACAAAAAGAAAGCGTCTTGAAGAAACTAGCTCAATTCAAGTTTAGGTTCTTAACGAAGGTATTTAATCTTTTCCAGGATAACAATGGGTCAATCGAGAACGAGGAACTTCGGGGATTTCTCAAGGATTTATTAGAATTAGTAAAGAAGGTTAGTATTTTTATCGGAACTTTTAATTTTTACTTATCTAATTTTCTAATTCTAATTTTAAGTTTCCGTTAATTTCGTGCTGTCACTGTCACTTCTCCTTACAGTGAAAGTGATGGCACGAGACATAACGGCAACTAAACCCTTTATGTGGGAGAAGCCACACGGTGCGGTGCGGTGCGGTGCGGTGCGGTGCGCCGCCGCATGGCGACCATTTTGCCGCATCAGCGTGCACACGTAGTACGCGGCGTCGCAAGAGCCACGCGGTGCAGTGCGGCGCCGCATCGCACCATGTGAAACGGCACAGTGGGCTGAAATTGAGCTTTCATAGACATTTTCATAAAAATTTTTGAGTGGCTGTTTTTTTGCATGGATGTGCTTCGGAAGACTAAGTACATACTTATAAACATAAAATTTACGGAAAAAGATTGCAAACGGCACACAAAGATTTTTTTTTTGAAAATTTTGTATGTCGTTAACATTAAAATCGGCGATAACTCAGCTATCGCACGATGGCGCCTTATTTCCTCGTAGGTGTTTTTACTACAATTTATTTAAGATTTTTTGGTATACTACTTAACCGGGCAATGGTGCGATTTATTTTTTAAAAATCCTTAAATATTTTTATTTTTTCATTTTTGTACTATGTTTTGATCTTATGTAAAGATTAACATAATATGAAGTACCTAAGTCACGTCTAGATTATAATTGTTCTAATTTACTGTTCACTCTCCGTGAAAGTAGGCCTGTGCCCCTGTAGTAAGGACTTTATAGGCTGCTGCGCCGAATAGTAAGTCTTCCGAAGCACATCCATGCAAAAAAACAGCCACGCAAAAAATTTAATGAAAATGTCTATGAAAGCTCAATTTCAGCCCACTGTGCGCGCGGCGGTCCCCTAAGACAGCAGACAAACAGAAAAAAAAACAGCGTATGAATATTTGACCGTAGAAATTGAAAACAGATTGAAGTAAAAACTGCTACGTAACTTTTGAAATCTACAGACAAGTTTCAGATTTATGGCGTATATATAAAAAAAATTTGCTGTTCCCTACTTATGTTCGCATAATTCGTCAAAATGTAGGGAACAGCTGATTTTTTTTTCGCGATTTCATGTTTTGGTCCCATAGTAAAAATTGTTCATAATGATGAGTACCCTTAAGAGGTTGTGCGTTATTTATGTTACACCTTGTATATACTCTGTTCACCCAAAGATGACTCCTGACAGCTCGGTAATTTCGTAAATTGTAGCCATAAGGAAACTGCTGTCGAACGAAACATAAACGACGTCATAAAGAACCGTAAAATAGCTATAATACAAGGTTAGTCGGAAAGGGGGTACTAATCCGAAGCCAACTTATAGTATCACTGATGACTGTTTGAAAGCAAGTGTTAAAATTTCGAAATTCGATATATTTTTTTTCCAAATAATATGATTTTTATTTTAGTTTTTTCAAAAATTCTTCATCCCTGCTTTAGTTACAAATTCAGAAAATGGTGCTTCTTATTCATGACCCCAAATATGACCTAAAATGTAAACACAGCTGATCATAACTGTGGATAGATAGATTTTAGAGTTTTTTTTTTGAGATTTTTGATCAACTTTTTCTCTTAAACTATTGACTTTTGGGAAAAGTTGTAGAACAAAAGTTATTCATTATTATGTGTATTTTAACACCCTTTCGGATTAGTACCCCCTTTCTGACTAACCTTGTATACATGTTTTTTTTTTAATATTTGATGTTCTTTGTATGGTAGATTGCTTTCACGATATGTTGATTAATTTGGCAGATGTCAGTTCATGACATGAAAATAAATTGTAATGGCGCTTGTGTATGACAATTTAATTCAAAAAGTATTAAATCAATTTAAAATATTAATAAAGCCTTACCCAAAAGGTTGTTTTAAAATCAGAAACATAGAAACAATATAGTTATATGTGTTTAACGCCATAATTATATGTTACATAAATGATTTTGAAAAAACCCCGACGCGTTTTCAAACTTGCGTCAGATGGTACCAGTTGCCAGAGACGTGCGTATCGATAAAATAATTTCGATAAATTTATATTAACAGAATGAATATTTTGAGTGTCGTAATAATTATAGACGATAGGCTCAGTTGATTGAATAATTAAAATAAGGCTCATTATAGCCCAGTTGCCTTGCAAAACGTCGGTCAGTCCTAAATTTTGGATACGTGATACGGATATGTGTTCTTATAAAAATTACAAATTTTGTACCTTGAGTGACCTCGGCACGCTCTGCCATCTTGGGTTAAAGAACCCAAAAATGAGTTTTTATTAAATAACTCCATAAGGGTTTTATGCCAAAAATTATTCACATCAATTTTGTAGAAAATTAAATTCTTATTTTTCATTCCAGACTCAAAATCAGAGGTATTTTATAGGTTTGAAGCCCATGTCTGTCTTTCTGTTTGGCTGTCTATTTCTCTCTCTGTCTGTGTGTCTGTTTGTGGGCTTTTCATAAAAAAACACCTAACATAACACATCCAAAATTCAGGACCGACGAACCTTTCGCAAGATAAACCTCTTTTTCGCGACCCGGCTACTGGGCTTATTATTGGTGATAAATAAACATTTATGTTCACTCATCCCATACCTGCTGGATTCATTATCACATCAGCACGTAATCGTCTATTGTTGAAGATATGCATGCTAATTGACTTAATCCTAATTACTTAAATCACAAGTATTTGAAATGTACATAAAATCACATTACAATAATTTGTCAAATTCTCGCTGAAATTTTACAAATTTTATCGATAGTTGAATCGACTACAGTCACATGTCTAGCAACTCCTATTGACATGTGTCATTTTAATCTTCATCGTGAAAACAATATAGTTTTTGTAGAGAAACGTCACTAAGGCTCAACTCACACTAGCGCAGAGTCGAAGCGTCGCGTCGCGTCCTGCTTTTCAACTACAACGCATGGCGATGCGCGTCGTCACGCGACATCGCTCGCATTAGCGCGCCCTGATCACAGTGCCTGGATCAGGGGCCTAATTCTCCTAAAATAAATCTTGATAAATCACAACCGAACCAAGTCCGAACCGTTCATTCAGACAGTTTTCAATTTCAAAAGCTATCAAATTGTTTGACACAAAAAACAAAATCAATCATTTTGAAAGTTTTCGAAAACAAAAACTGACTGACGGTTGTGGTTCGATTGCGTTTGGCAACAATTTATTTTAGGAGAATTGGGCCCCAGTTCAGAGACTTTTGAACATTCGTGAATTCGGGTGTGGTCGGCGTCTGACGCGTATTCGCGCGATTCCATATTTGCATAACAAAAATTTGTACCTTAATAATGGTAAAATAGAGATGATAAGCAATAGGCGAAAAACATGACGCGTCGCGACGCTTCGACTCTGCGCCAGTTTGAGTTTAGCCTAATCAAATTACGATGAAAAGGTTTATAACTCACTAGCGACCCGCTCCGGTTCTGCACGAGTACGTTTTATAGCTTAAAACCTTCCTCTTGAATCACTCTATCTATTAAAAAAAAACTGCATCAAAATCCGTTGCATAGTTTTAAAGATCTAAGCGTACAGGAAGCGACTTTGTTTTATACTATGTAATGATTTAACTAAAATATGAAACATCCACCCTATCTTTTTCAGGATTACGACGCTCAAGACCTACTAGAGTTTGAAGAAACGATCCTCCAAGGCGTCGAATACAGCAGCGAAGGCAAAATAAGCAGAAAACAACTCACAATGATACTCTTAGCCCTCGCCAAACATCATCAAGAAGAAGAACCGGCTACTCCATAAGTGTATCCAAACGCAACCGCTACTCCGTCCCAATATCCGAACGAATTTCTAGCGTCGCGAAGTTTTGACACTCAGCGCCATCTTTTAAAACATTTGAAAAGGTCACTTGTTTCGTTTTTTAGTTATTTATGTTAGATCAGAACCTACTGGTCCTTATTAGAACAAAATTCTACGCAATTTCAATAATAAGCGCAAACGTTAAATTGGTTTTCTAATCCCATTGCAGGCAGGAATTTGTGAACACGCATTATGTTTCAAGTAATTTTTTACAGTTATTCGAACAAAATTCTATGCTATATCAATAATAGATACGTTAACTCGTCTACATAGTATCTACACTGTTTTTTTTAATCTTTATTTTTGTTTGGGGTTTTATCCAATTAGGAAATGTAATATAAATATCCTTTAAAAGCTCTTTTATATTACGAGATTTGTGCCCCTATTTGTGCCCCAAATAAAAAAGGGTATAAATCCTTATACCGTAAGGACTTTATACCCTTTACCCCTACTGAAAAAGGGTATAAGTCATTACACCCTTTATGAGGACTTATACCCTTTTTCACTAAGTGCACATATATTAGGTATGTATCCCCATGGTATAACAATATCTCTTCCCGTGATGGCCTAAGACTACGTCACGAATGTCGCGGTCAGTGCTGCCATTGATTAACATCTTCAATGCGATTAAGAACATTTTTATAATATTAAATAAATTGTTAACTAGCCTAACTATTTGCTATTTCGTGTTATTCATTTATTTAGTTAAAAAGCAAACTGTATATTACTAGCTCAAAGTTGCAGCAAGTAAATGAAAAAATGCATTTTGCTCGGGTAATTTATTTACTCATAGGGTAATAGCGCACTAGCGGCTAGCGGCTAGGCCGCAGCGGCCAGTCACAGCGGCCAGCGAGATAGATACTTTAGTATTTAATCGCCATGGAGCACGCGCACCTGGCCGCACGCGGCCCGCGGCCCGCGGCCCCACCATACCGCGGCAGCCAACGAGATCAAAGCGACGCATTTGCGGCCCGTGTTCAGTCGTTGGCCGCTGCGGCCACTGAGATCAATTGCATTGTAGACAAAACACCAGTGTGCGCGCACTAGCCGCGACGGCCAAACATGTTGTGGAACTACAGCGTGATTTGTGCTCATCGCGATGTCAAGAAAGATTCGCGGAAAGATTGAGACGAGGAGGGAATTGTGGGAAAAGACTACACTAACCGAGATTTAAAAATTGTGAATTTAAGAATTTTCTTAACATTTCTTCAAACGAAGACTTGCTCATCCGCAAATAATTAAAGAACTTGTCATCATATTGCTGAAGGTCGGTGAAATAAGTATGAAATAATCCCTTTGTACGCCTTTCATTTCCTCAATGTCCATTTTGAAGCGCGCTGCATAATTAAGCAACTGCCGATTGTAGCCGCTGTTGTAGCCGCGTTGCAAATCGCAACCCTTGTAGTCGGGCCACGCGTCATGGCCGCACAGCCAGGTCGCTAATGCGCTATTGCTCATAATGGCAGCACCCACAGCCAATGACGTAGTCTTGGGCCAATCATGTAACTTAGCTGTCACGGGAAGAGATCACGACGCTTGCGATGAATTCATATCAATCAAAAGTAATCCCAAAATTCTATTTCGCCAGATGATTTTGATCCCATTTCACAAAAATAGAAGGCTCATAAGAAAAGTATTAATTTATTTAACAGTAGTATTGTTTAACGTTTTATTTTAAGTAAGTCTCGTGGCGCTGATGGTGTTAAAACAATTAATAAGGGCTGGGATAAATAGTTGTAATATAGTTTATGTCGACTAATAACATTAAGGCTTGTTTCACATGTACAAACGCCAGCACATCAAGCAACCCGAAACTGACAATTTTTTCCCAATCAACCTTGAACCTAATGCTTTTGCGATTTATATGAAAATCTAAGAAAGGAGAAGTTGCAACTTCCATAGAAAATGACCCCACGTCCGACAGCTGAGAAAAATATCTCAAAAAATAGATAAAAATGAGTATTAATAAACTGCATACCTCCGATTGTCAACCTTACTGGCTATCATACTTAGAAATTGCTCCAAATATTCTTTCAGGCGCAGTATTACTTATCTTAAAAATGTTTTACTTTCAATCATCAATACCTACTACTCTAAAGGCCATAGAAAAGTGGAATAAAGATGACACAAAGATTAAACAAATGAACATATGTGTCATTCTAAATCATTTGCTTTCTTGTTACAAGGAAGGTGTAAAGAAAAAAAGAACTTATTTGTTCCTGTTCTACATCTAGCAAAATATCATCTAAATAATGCGCTGGGGGGCTAAAAACATCTTCATATCTCGCCCAACCAAGATAACACAAAATAGTCATTACATGGTTTTTACTTAAGTAGCCGTCCGTGTGTAATACCTGTAATTATTAATACTTTTTAAATGTATTATTATTAACCTAGTATAATAACTATTATCAAAGAATTGCAAATGAGTTATACAGTGTTTAACTGCTTTTTAATCCTATTCTAAAACGAAAATCAGAAGTTAGTATATTACAGGTATTCTGCCCCTGAATTAATGTTTAGAGCAATTTTTTAATGTGCTAGCCAGGAAGGATGATCACCATAAGTATATCATTTTTATACTAATTTTTAGCAATTTTTTGAGATAGTTATCTTTGCAACTTCTTCTTTGACAGATTGTAGTAGCTTTATGTGCTGGTGTCTGTACCACAACTACACCACAACCATACCACAACCACACTTGGGCGGGCACTTATTTGTATGAAAATGAACAGTTTAATTCACACGGATCACATTTTGTCGCCAAAGCTGCAGAGACACTATTCATACGTAACCACTGTTTGACCACTTTTTATCGCTGCAATGTGGTGTGATTGTGGTACGCGTGAATTCTCCCTTAGGGTGTTACCACACCAATCGATCGATCGTCGATCGATGCCATTGGTGGAGCAAGCGGACGGAAAATATGTTGATGGGGAGCGGATGCGAAGGAGAAGGGCCGTGTTTGCAGTAAATGCTATAGAAACCTTATAATAGCGAGCACATGCACTTACCAGCAAACCAAACAACTCGCAACGCGTTTATAAGTATATGCTGCCGACGGCAGCTTTTCTTGATGGCGAAAGTCTTTGCCCTGAAAGTTCTTTACACGAGCACAGAGCGATTTACGCGAGGGGAAAGGCGCGCCTCCCGATGTAGGTTTTGCACTCGCGAGCGGTAATACGTACCTGACTCACTGGTAATTCTGAAACTCAGTAGCGGATTATAATAAGAAAAAATGATGGAGAGCTGTCAGCGCGTCAAGCAGACATCAACCGGTGAAAAGTTCTGGTGACAATTGAATTTTAATTATTTGAAAAGAGAGCGTTGTTTTCTTCGTCCTGGGCACTGGGCTTTTCAGCGCCTAGAGCCGTCATGCAAACCATTAAAAGGCGAAGTCATCGGCCTAGCTAAATGGTTCGTACATGTGCCCATAGACGTAGCAACTATAAATTTTACTGCGAACAATACGGCGTGAACAGCTATCGAACGACATCAGTCGACGTTTAGTCGATCGATTGGTGTAGTAGAAAATATCGATCGACGACGACTAATCCATTCTACCATCGATCGACGATCGATCGATTGGTATGGTAACACCCTTAGTTCCCACTACCTATGACATAATTAGACCCGAGGAATGAGATTGCGTTTTTTTTACAAAATATTATTTTAGTAAAAAATGAAGCACAAAATATTGTTAAATACATAAATTATAATTAGATAGTACCTTTCCAGTCATTATAACACGTTTTTTTTTTTTACTTTTTCTAATTTAATGTTGTACATTTTGTACATCGAGTTACCCGAAACTGTCAAATTTTCCCAATCAACCTTGAACCTAATGCTTTTGCGATAAAGATGAAAATCTATTAAAGAAATTTGACAGATTGAAGTAACTTTATGTGCTGACGTCTGTACATAACGTTTTATATAAGATTTTGCCTATTGTCAATTCGTGACTAAAGTGTTTATTAGACTACCCGATTTTTAGGGCACGGTTGAAAGAGTCCCGACCGAAGACCGAAGAGATCGGCGCCCTAACTGTTATTATACCACATTGAAAAAGAGTTAGGGGCCCTAAAAATAGGGTAATATAATGAGCCCTTAAAATGGGGTTCAGCTGTTTAATAACCACAATCTCTTTTAATTTTAAACACTTTTTGTCACTCAATTGACACTTTTTCATAACATCCGTCACTCTTTTAACTAAAATATTTGTTTTTTTATACATATTCTTAAAATCACTGAAACTCGACTAAACTATTCAGCTCGACTATTTATCGTATCTCTCAAATAAGAGCAGAATAGATATTTTAATTCCTTTTTTCTTCATTTCAAAAACGTGTTCCACATTTTAAAAATAATATGACACGTAATATAAAGTGCAAATAAGTTAATTATAGAATATATACATGATCATCTACAAAGCCAAATCAAATGCCAAATATTTTAAAACTAGCAATTTGATCGACTCTTGGGTAAAATGAGAATTAGACACGCTGTCTCAACCCGTCTGACCCCGTCCTGGGTTTTAAGGGTAATAGAATTTTAAATTTGGAATAAATTAGAGATGGACGACTTCAGTCGGACTCGAGTATTGGAATCGATTTGAAACTTTAGTCGAGTGGACTTGAAGTTTCAACCACTTCGTTTAGGAAGACGTCTTGTAAGTCAATTTATGCACACTTGGGCTCAATCCCATCTCTAGGTTAAAGATCTGAAATTGGTCGTTCCTAACTACTGTATAGGTAACCTAGTTTTACTATATTTTGTAGTCGTTTTCCCTTTAATCATAAAATCTACGAAAAACATCTAAATCTTACTTCATTTCCTATTAAAAAAACATTAATTCTCTTTTTCATTTTTACCAAGAGATCCTTAAAAAATATTTTCATAAATCATTTTTAATGAAAAATCTAGTTTAACACAACAACATTTATAAAGATTCTACGTACATATCATTCCAAATCACTTCGTCTATGCACCGTTTTTTGGATAAATAACTACTGTTTCAAAAACTAAACGTTGTTCGTTTAGATTTTAACTATTTTCTGTTAAAATCACTGTCAAATAACTGACGACTTGAAGCTGGCATAAATAAAAGTATTTTAGGGCCTCTGTTTCAACTGTCAAATAACTTTTCAATTAAATTCTAATTAAATTTGTATGGCTCCATCGTTATTCGATAATTCTGTCAACGTCAAGGTTGAAAAAGACACTGTGATAAGTACGTAATGTGTTACACTAAACAAAAACTATTGACCGATGTTTGTAGCGTTGAAATCAGATGAGCATACTGAAAAAGGACAATACATTATGTTTATAAACAAACACAAGACGTAACAACAGATAACTTATTTGAGGAATAATTTTGACGTTTTGATAGCTTTTGTAAAGAAAATATGTCAAACCACCATATTTATTCCTCGGTTATAAGTCATCTGATTATTGAAAAATCGGCCCATAATCAACTCGGCCTATTGAAGACTACTGGCTGGACTATTGGACATTGGCCCTCTTCGCCATACACATCTAGACTCTCCTAAGTTGCTTCGTAAAGTTTTTGATTCATCTGGTTTATGTACAACCCAGACTGCATTTCGCCGGGTTAATTCAAAAACCAACTATGTAACTGACCAAATCGGGATTTCGAGTTACGGCATTTTGAAAGTTTGTGTCCTAAAATTTCATACACTATCCTAGATAAGATATTATACGAGATTTTAGGACACAAACTTAGATAAGATAGTATATGAAATTTTAGGACACAAACTTTCAAAACGCCATTACTCGAAATCATGATTTGGACAGTTAGTTGGTTTTTGAATTAACCCGGCGATTTGCAGCGCTGAATTTTTTTATTTTTAAAATCCGTTTTTTTTTTTTTCAAATATACCAGAAATCAGGCACTTTTAAAACGTCAAAACTAGGTGCACAGTTCCAAAAGGTAGGTTCCATGGAGAAGAGCCGGCAAGAAACTCCAAGAATACTTTTAAAATAGTAGTTCATGACAATTCCATTACAGTAGTGTGAGAAATAGAATGAGAATAATGCAGTTTAACGTAAGAAATAAACTCACATAAGAGTAACAAATAGAAAAATCTGCCTTCTAGGATTGCCATAGCAGCTGGGCTGACCTGTCCCGACAGACAGCACCCGTTCACGAGCATGACGTGCACATCCGCATCGCTCAGCTCAACCATTATTGTAGTTTCTAGAAAGGGCCTCATCAGTTTCAGAAACCAGCAGTCCTCCTTCCTACTGTGTGGCTTGGAAAACTTGCCTGTCGATTTGTGTCAGCTTCTACCTAAGATGTTAGAACGATCTTAGATATTTTCTTTATAAAGGCAATACAGACTAAATATCTACATGTTGATGTTCTAATAACCAGTAATTATAATTATTTGTACAAAAATCTAAATGAAACAACGTTAATTGAAAAATCTTTGTCACAAATTCGCTTACTAATTAAGTAATATATCAGTCTCCTAAATCTATTTTAGTAAAGAAATCTACCTAATTCCTCTCTTATAGTAACTTACCTATTCAGTTTTATAGATGAAATTCTATTAAAGTTATCCAGTTTGAAGAAATAGAAAAACGTAATTTAGAATTCTACCAATCTTACACATTATTACCATTTTTCCAAGCTTGTAATAATCGGCCGACTGAAATAATAGGGGTTATTAAAACACGAGCGTGAGTTACAAACCCAGCCGTTGGCGAAGTTTTTAATAGCATCACACGAGTGTTTTAGAGCGAAGCCACACTGCTCCGCTGCGCTGCGTTGCGTCGTCGCAGCGTTGACGCTGCGTCATTTTATATAGGTATACATTTTCAAACATACCACACTTCTCCGTTGCGTTGTCGAACGCATTGCGTCGACATCAAGACGAAGAGGTGATGTGGTGCGTCGACGTCCGTCGTCGGAGTGGCAACGCAGTTAGTTTAGTACTGGCTGAGAAAAAACTGATTATCACTATTCCTTAACGCAATCAAGGGAGATAATCAGAACCGTCTGTTAATTCTACGTTTGTTTCGGCGGTGCTGGCGTAATAATAGCAACAACAGAACACGTTTCCTACGATCCATTGTTGGTTAAATACTGAGGAATTCTCACTGAGACGCTGTGACGTCGGAGTAAACGGCGCGGCGTCGCGTTGCGTCGACGCAGCGTGCGGTGTGGCATGCAGTGCGTCCAAATCTTGCGCTGCGACGTCGCAACGCAACGCAAAGGGTCAGTGTGGCTTCACTGTTAATACCTAATTATGTAGTTTCATGCACTACTTTATCTAAACTTATGCAATAAGTAAATAAAAGACCAAGGTTAAAACAAAAACAATAATGGCGCCCAAACCAGTACTAATATTCTGTGCCCAAACCCAGCAGCTCACGAAGCTCAGGTTCGAAGTGTACTTTATTAGAAAAAAAGTTGTTTTAAAGCATTATTTTGTTAAGTGAACTGTACTTTAATAAAGCTTTTTAAATTTAATTAAGCTAGCCATTAGGGTACTATTTTTGATTATATATGAATATAAAATTACAAAAAGAAAAAGTACCAAAAAATATTTTTTTATTTCGTATAGCAACGGAAAACAAATAGCAAATGGTTTATAAAATAGTTACGTTTTATTTCTTTAAACTGGTAACTAAGGGTCTGCCCACATTTATCGACGCGGAATCGGCTAACACCGGTCAAAAAAGCCTTTATGTCTACATAATAAAGGTGTTACTAATACCATTCGCATCGGCTCGGCTCGGACGACGCGTCGCGACGCCGGCCGACGGCGAAACGAGCCGTTTGTCGAATAGATCGACGATAAGTCGAGTAGTGTGGTGATACGCACTCGGCTTAAGCCGATTCCGCGTCGATAAATGTGGGGAGACCCTTACTTCTCAATCTTAATGTCCTTGTAGTGTTTGTTAAAAACCTTGAATAAAAGATGTATCTTCCAATAATTACGAAAGTCCATTAAATTCGTAAGCCTGTACTAGATCAGTACTTGAGGGGCAAGCATTATGCTAGAAATTTCGCTTTATATACGATTTCCACCAACCGGGCCACGCAATACAAGAAGCGATTTCCCTACTTCCGCTATTTGTTTACCCTTTTACACCCGGCCTGAAATGAGAGTGAGTTTGATTTTTTAAAAATTCTGGCTCCAAACCGTTTATTTTTTGCAATGCAACCGGCATGGATCGATCGTGAGGATGGCGAGACATCCTCACGATCGATCGATGCCGGTTGCGTTCGCAGAAAGGAAACGGTTTGGCGCCAGATTTTTAAAAGTGAAACACTCGTTTTAGTTCGGGTGTAAAGGAGTATGGTTTACAATTATTTAAGCTATTTAATAAACAATCTTGTGTTAAACAAAATATGTGTTTAAAAATGTGAAATATTACTTAAAATCCAAAAACGTTTAGATTTTCAAAAATTGTGGATAATTTATTTGTAGCTATTTGCAGATTCGTTATTTTTTTTTGATAAAAAGACATGTCAACCTTTATTTAAATACCTACAAACAAAGTACAGGGACAGTAGATACAGGGTGTAAGAGACAGCCCTCCGCAGACTGATGGGGTGAATTCAGTATACTATACTAAGATGACCGGTACATGAAATTATTTCAGGAACGTTATGGCAATCCAATAAACTTGCTTTGTTTCAATACCTCATACGCAATGTATCGTTACCGTGGTAAAACGCACGTAGCTGTAGGTACGGCAAGCGCAGCGACTGAACAGCTCATTTCTCCCGTCACTAGTTGTTTTTTTTTTATATATATTTGATTCTAGTCCTGCGTTTGACCTCCATCTCGCCTGATGTTAAGCGATGATGCGGTCTACGATGGAGCACGCTTGCCCAGAAGAAACCGATTCACTCGTGACTTGAAGACACCCAAATTGTAGCTGTCGGGGAACACCCACTCGGGCAGCGCATTCCACTGTTTGGCGGTTTTCACAATGAAAGTGGAATCTAGTTACGAGTATTTCAACATCCATTGCTGGTTTTTTTATTTTAGCATACAGATACTGAAAAAACGGAAAAAAAACCTGAGAATATGATTCAAAATATGGAGTTGAATGCACCCTGTCAGGTTGCGGAGGGCTATTCCTTACACTCTGTTTATAAGCTAAATTACAAATAGGTACTGTGTGGTACAGGTTAACGAACAGAGAAGTATGTATTTTCAAATCGTATCTTGCTAGAATTTCTAATTCATCTTTGGTTATACATTTAGATCGCGTAACCACCACAATAAGGTACTCACTTAAACTTAACGAGAAAGTTTAATGTCCTTAAATAAATAGCGATATCGATATCTGATTATAAAATTAAAAATCGAAATTCCGCTCAATAATCTCACTAATTCGAAATATGTAATGTGGCCTAATATTAAGAATTTCATATTTTTTTGTCTATCTAGTCTATGACCTTTATCTTTCGTCCATACTGTGTCAAAGAAAAAAAAGAAAAATTAACTAAGTACTTACGACCTGTCATCAAGTGCTACAAAATCAATCATTAGAGATTAATCGATGTGGCTTCAAAATGTCTCCTTAGATTTTCTCTTAATGTCTTCGCTTGATAATCCTCGTGTAGATAGGCGGCTTATAATAAAATGTGATAAAAGCAACCAACATAAAGATCTTGATATTAAATTATTATAATTTACATTCGCTTTTTAAAATTCAGCAAGAATATCGAAATGTTGCGGTTAGAAAGAGGTTTTCCTGGCAAAGGTTTTTATGCATGCACCTACCTTTTTTTTTCAGAAAATATGGCAACTTTTAGTTTTTTTTTTTTTTAAGAACACTGTATTTAATTTTGTACTTTGCGTATTATCATTATGAAATTAGGTCACATGAGTTGAATATTTTTATGTATTTTTAAACGTAGGTGTAATAAAAATGTAACATAATTTATTTGATGTTTCACATAAGTATTGTTTTGTAATTGATAATTAATAATGTGATGTTAATTAGTATTTTGTATAAAAAGGTCTTGATTACTAGAAAAATATAAAACCAAGCTTAAAGAGATGGGTAAAGAAATAAAAGGAACTATTAAGATATTTTAATTGAAAGAATAAAGTTTTATTTTCTATTTTTCTAGTCAGAGCTTAAATCGATGTTAAATATTAATAATGAGTATAATGTATGTAGTTATTGTTGAAATACCCTGATTGTGTGTAGCGGCCTTTTGTGTATTATTTTTTTAAAACTGTGCCGTGAGCAAAATATATAAGTATGCTATGGGTGTATGTGTGCGTGTGTGCTGAGGGGCAGTCTGTGTGATCACTCTTAAAAGCGTGTCTTAAGGTAGAACCGCACTAGGCGGAACTGCACCGCAGCGGAACTGAACTTCACGACGCGTCATTTTATAGTAAGCCGCACTTGAACTGCAGCGGCGCTACAAAAATATATTCAGTAGCTAAGCAACCTCTGAGCAAGATGAACGACGAAATGGATAATAATATGATTATTATTTCCTTGTTGTGCGAGGAAGAGGAAAGGATCGAGCAAGAACAGGCAAGAAAAAAGCAAAGAATATGGCTACATGACATATCAAACTCGCGATATGAAGAAGACGAGTATTTTACGCTTTTGCCACGACTTAAGAAGGATCCAATAACATTCCATACTTATTTTAGAATGTCTCAATACAAATTCAATGAGTTATTACAAATTATGCAGCCGCGACAGGAGTGGAATGAAGTTTGTCGAACCGCACTCCGCGGCAGCGGAACTACACTTTTGGTCAGTTGCTCAACTTTGCCGCGCAGTTCAGTTGCAGTGCAGTTCCGTTGCCGCGTAGTGCGTGTTGTCTCATATAATTTCATATAAAGAATATTTTGACGCGTCGTGAAGTTCAGTTCCGCTGCGGTGCAGTTCCGCCTAGTGCGGTTCTACCTTTAGTATTTAAAAACTAATGACGCACACAAGAATAACAATAGTTGCATGCATACTTAATTTTTTTGCCGCGTGCATTACTTAGTGCTATATAGTATGATTATTAGTTCCCTAGACTAAACTGACAGGTGCTAATGTCAAACTAACACGAATGTCAAAAAACAATACACTACCACAGTCTACCTATATCTTACTCCTTACAGTCGGTCAACGTAGAACATTGTCGCAGAGCAAATTGTGCGGAGGGTTGCGGGGTGAAAGAGCGGAGGTTATGTCCCGAGTAGCCATACTGCATACTTGAGACATAACCTCCGCCCCTACATAATTTTGACATTTCATAGGACCTGTCAAATTTATGGGCGTTGACCCACTGTATGTAGTAAGTAGGTACACTGTGATACTACTGTCAAACAACAATCGTAGGTCCTGTCACTTTACTTCAGTGAATTAAAAATTCTACTATAAGTACGTACTTATATTTTATAATATTAACAAATCTTAAATCTGTGTTGTGATGGTATAACGTCTAGCTTTAAATATATACCAATGAGTTTAACATTTAAATCTTACGCACAATGGAACATCGCTCAAGTATCATTCTTTTTAGCGCCAAAACTATATTTATGAGTTTTTTTTTATCAAAGATATTTTTTTAAACTTCATAATTGGAAATGAACGAATGAAAAAAAAAGCTTAAATAAATTGACGGTAAATACTCAATGTACGTCCTTTACATTTTTATTATAAATTAGTGTTCTAAAATGCTTCTGGCATTTAAAAATGTTATAAAATTTGATGTTTCATTGTAATATTTCAGTCAATCAAAGTAAAAAAAAACAAAAATGGGCATTTTTTTTTAAAATAGTTCACTAATGGGAAGACGGGCGCTATAAACAGTGGTCATATTTATTATATTCCGAATTTGGACACCTTTGTCCAAGGTCCAACAAGGTTAGTCAGAAATGGGGTACTAATCCGAAAGGGTGTTAAAATACCCATAATAATGAATAACTTTTGTTCTATCATTTTCCTCAAAAGTCAGTAGTTTAAGATAATCTGTTCAAAAATTATGTAAAAAATACGCTAAAATCTACGCTATGATCAGCTGTGTTTACATTTTAGGTCATATTTGGGGTCACGAGAAACTCCAATTCTTGAATTCGTAACTAAAGCAAGGAAGAATATTTTTTGAAAAAAAAAAACAAAATACCTAATTTTAATTAATAAAAATGATCGAATTTTGAAATTTGAACACTTGCTTTAAAACCGTCATCAGTGATTAATTGTGGCCCGTGGATTAGTACCCCCTTTCCGACTAACCTTGTATTTTCAGGCTTTTTGTGAACGAACGCAACGTAGATTTTTGAAGCGTGCCTCACAACTTTGGGTATACGTGGACCATTGTGTATAGAGCCATCAGCAATGACAGTCTTCTATTTTCAAACTTTGGTCGTGACAGGAAACAGTTTTAAACTGAAAAATATAACGGACCTAGACCACAAAAATAGCTATGTATTGATTAAAATTATTTATTTATTCCTTCGCCTGGCACTAAGTGTTAAATGTAAGGTTGGAATACGATGATGTTTGTTATAAAATGTTTATATTTGTAAATCTGTTGTTTGATTTCCTGATCCCATTTTTCACTGCCCATTAGAGCCCAAATACACGTCCAATACTTGCCTCCGAAAGTCGGTTCCGATAGTCTGATCAGACTATCTGAAGGCCTCCGCGTCATACATTTGTTTGAACATGAATTACACGTACAATCAGACTATCGGATCGGATGTCAGAATCGTAAGCATCGTCCAGGCGTCGTCGTCGTCCAGAAAAAATCGGACACGAGAATCGTACGTGTATTGCATGAATCCGATCAGATAGTCGGATCCGGCTCCCGGGAGCAACTATCGGACGTGTATTTTGACTAGGGTTTCTGCTCGAGAATTCTCGAGTCGAGAAATGTCGAGAAATCATGCCAACTTCGAGACGAGAAAAAATATCTCGAGAATTCGAGAACTCGAGAAATCAAAGATTTTCTTTTATTACCGTAAAATTGGCTTAAAAAGTTACGTGATCTTTGCATTCTGGCTTCTGATCGTTCTCCTTACGAGTCACGAGTAGACGAGGTAAGCGAACAGACACATAATATACCTACAACTCCATATACCTACAACTTTATTAAGTAAAATGTGACATAAAAAAACCTCAAATAAAAATTAATTGTAAAATAAGCTCCGTTCATCTATTATTGGGTTTCTGAATACAAAATCGACGACTAGTTATCTATCCAAACAAAAAGTAAGTTTGTAAATTGATCACTAGATGGGGTCTCTTTTTAAAGCCCAGCTAAATGTACTTTTCTCGCCTTAAACTTTACATCTTTTTGCAGTTAGGCCCCAACTTTAAATGAAAATCTCCTCTGGTATATGCAGTGATTTTAAAACGAACCATTACATACATAAAATATAAAATTTTAATCACAAAATTTTCTCTTTGTTATTTATTTAATCATAGCAACAACGCAGTAAAACTATAAAACAAAATAAATAAGATTTAATTTTTTTATTGTAATTTATAAAATTGGGCAGCAAAGTTTATTTATATCTGGAAGACAAATATTTCTAGGCTAACATACCTATTTGTGGTGTAAATGAATGGGTTCTTTCTTGGGCAGGATTGGTAAAGTATTTCACAAAGGTATATATCATAGTGCCCTTGTTAAAATGATATCTCATGTTAAACTTTTCATCCATGAACATTTCGGATGGATTTCTTCAATGCCTTTTTATTGGTACTGATATGTTTGAAATAGCCTCCAGCACTTCCATATCAGACTCCGATGAACTATTGGAGTCCATTTCGCTGGGAGTCTTAAACTCACTATCCAAAATAAAATACTAATAATGAAACTCCAAATACTCTTGTTATAATGTGTTATAAAACGACAAATAAAGTTCTGGAACCGATTAACGCCCTAAATTGGTCAGTCAAGTAAACTGAAGTTTCAAACTTCACTTCATCGTCTTCTGACTGGGGTGTCCAGAAACGCAATGTGTCAGTTTATCGAACCAATAGTGGTAGAATAGATAAACTACGGTTAGGAGTACCTCAGAAACCGGAAAAATAAGTTATCTGAAGTTTGAACTAAGATCATCTTCTGACTGGGGTGTCCAGAAAAGCAATGTATCAGTTTATCGAACTAATAGCGGTAGGATACCTAGATAAAATACGATTAGGGATACCTCAGAAACCGGAAAAATAAGTTATCTAAAGTTTGAACTAGGATTATCTTTTGACTGGGGTGTCCAGAAACGCAATGAGTTAGTTTATCGAAATAATAGCGTTATCGAACAGATAAACTACGTTCAAGAGTACCCCAGAAACCGGGCATAAGCTGATTTTTTAAGGTTTTTAAAAAATTCTCGAAAGACCCGAGAAACCCGAGAAATCGGGCTCGAGAATTCTCGAGACCCGAGAAAAAAAATATGTCGAGAAAACAGAAACCCTAATTTTGACCCTTAATGTACAGACGCCAGGGGCTGCAGTCTCGACATGAAATAGCGATCGGTAAGCTTCCGAAAAACGGTATTCATAGTGCAGTATTCTTACAGGGAAATGATGCCTGTTGAAAAATCTCCCAAAATTTTAAGGAAGCTTGGTAAAGATGATTATAACCTAATAAATATTTAAAAATATAAAAATATAAATAAATTACATAAAACTATAATTGCAACACCTATTTTACATTGAAATGATATTCCTTTAACGTTTGAAGTAGAAAATACCTTATAAATGGACATAAAAGTTTCTTTCCTTGCAACACTAGCAAATGTCACAGTATTTGTCAATTGTCACTTTGTTGTTATTTGTTAAGTGTCATTGTGCTCTTTTTTGTGAATTTTAATTATTGAAAATTGTTATAGTTTAGTTAGTTATTAGACAAAACAGACAATGGGTGATAGTCACTCCGACTCACGGCAACACACGGGTGCGTTGTCGTAGAATGTAAGAAAGTAAGTAGGTACCTGCAATGCAACACCTATTGTAGAGTCTAAGGGCGCTTTAAATTTAAACTGTTGGTGTCGGACTGCAGTCGTGCGGTGCAGTGGTGCGGTCGGGCGGCTTGTGTTGTCTGTACCGTGCACGCACAGCGGCAGTACGGACTACGCACTGCTCTCTCGTCTCGTCAACTGTATAAAAAAACACAACCACCCGTCCGCAGCACGACATCCGCACCGCAGCGGCAAATGATGTTATATACAAATAAATATCATTGGCTGTGGCACGGTTGCAGTCCGACACCAACCGTCTTTTAATTAAAGCGCCCTATAATTTCGTTTGTTGTACACTTTGTACCTTAATCATGTTTACGTTTGTATTCATGTTTTAGACGTAGACGTACAACACGTCCTTCAAGTAACCATATACATAGAAGCGTTGCTGGCTAAATAAGATGCTCGCCCATTTTTAGCCTGAAGATGATTTACTGTTCATCAAGGAAAGGTGAATTTTGAGTTGGCGTGGAAGGAAGTTGCTGCAGAGCTGAACAATATTTGAAACGGCTCAATAAAATAAAATAAACAGAGGCACTGACTTGTGATTTCGTGGAAAATCGTTGAAGAGATGGTCGTAGTTCATTTTGGTTGCTAATAAACGTTATTTCTTTATTTTATTTTTTATTTACGAGCTTGTTAAATATCTCCTTTGATACCCGATAGAGCCTGAGACTACTGCTACAACTACAACACCTTCTACGCAGATAAACGTTTATTTTCAAATAAAAAATCTCTTGCACAACTTATCGATCGTAATGAATACTTTGCGGGCTTTCCAATTTGCTCGCAAAGTTATTCGCTAAAATGACGTTATATCGTAAACTTGACAGTTGAATTCGCTACGTTTCCGACAAAAATCAATAAAAAAATTGTCATTATGACTTAAATAGTGATGTGCCGAGTTGGCCATTTATGGTATTTGAATAAATTAGTACTCGTTAAAAAGAGAATCGATTCAAAACTCGAGTCACTGACTTGAATCTAGATGCGATTACTGCGTCAGGTACTCAAGTAGGTACTTCATAGGATTCGACTACTCTAGTGTTTGTCACTTCCAAAAATACAAGCATAAATACAAAATATGGGTCACAAAATACAAATCAATTTTATTGATAAGTCAATAAAAAGAAAAGTAAACATTTTAAATAATTAGAAATCATATTCTTACTGTCTGATATACTGTATAATCATAAACAAATTCTCTTTTTGATTTCTAGGGGCCAAAATTAAATCAATTCAATTAACTATTTAAAGAAGCAAATTTACGATACTTATTACCACTGTCCAACACTTAACAGATCAATCGCTTCGAAACGAATGTCACTTTAATGTTATTATACAAGGTTAGTTGGAAAGGGGGTACTAATCCGCAAGCCACTTAAAGTATCATGAATGACGGTTTTAAAACAAGTGTCAAAATTTCAAAATTCGATCATTTTGCATGAAAATTAATTTTTATTTTAGTTTTTTCAAAAATTCAACATTCCTGCTTCAGTTACGAAATCAGAAAAAGGAGCTTCTATTTGGTGACCCCAAATATGACTTAAAATGTTTCATTATAACTGAGGATAGATAGATTTTAGCGTATTTTTGTGAAATTTTTGAACAGCTATTTCTCTTAAAGTATTTACTTGTGGGGAAATTGGTAGAACAAAAGTTATTCATTATTATGTGTACTTTAACATCCTTTCGGATTAGTCGGCACCAATAATTCTTAAAACGCAACTTGACAATCAAACTCTCGCGATCACAAGAAAAACAAACAGATACACAACAACAACCTGCATTTTTCGGAAGAGAGGGGTCCCGGCAACAACATAAGGTCGCGATTTAAGTACTCGGTTCAGTATTCGCGTACCTACTATGAATACTCGAAATCTTTACTCGAGTTGCGAGCATTCGAATACTTCAATTCTATAACTCGAGGACACAATCACCTATCTATAGTTTAACTGACTCGATACATCACTATCACTTAACTACCGATTTCGGTCGATAAGTGATAGCGATACATGTCGAGACTGCTGCCCCAGCACATCAAGCTAACCGAAACTGTCAAATTATCCCAATCAACCTTGAACCTAAAAACCTTTGGCGATAAAGACGAAAATCTATTGAAGAAATTTTACAGACTGCAGCTTTATGTGCTGGTGTCTGTACAAAAATGCATAGTTCATTTGGTCTAATGTTGCAAGCGAGACTGCTGGGGCCCAATTCTCCTAAAATACATCTTGATAAATCACAACCGAACAAAGGCCGAACCGTTCATTCAGACAGTTCTCAATTTCAAAAGCTGTCGAATTGTTTGACACAAAAAACAAAATCAATCGTTTTGAAAGTTTTCGAAAACAAAAACTGACTGACGGTTGTGGTTCGATTGCGTTTGGCAACAATTTATTTTAGGAGAATTAGGCCCCTGAGCTTCTAACTTTCTGCGGGCCAACGACTGACAAAATTGTTGTCAAACGCAAACGAACCACACACAACCTTCAGTCAGTTTTTGTATACTAAAACTGTAAAAATTATTGTTTTTTTGGGTCAAACTTTTTTTTTTTAAGTCTTGCCCCGTACTACGATTTCTCCTGTATCGTAGGTGCGTTTACAAACACAAAATCTCGCATACAAACGCCCAGATCCGAAACAACCATCTGTAGGCCATACAAATTGTTGCGCAGAAGCCAACCAAACGTGTTTTAGTGTTATGGATGTGAATTAAACACCATTTGATATAGGTAGAATGGAATAATTTATTTAACTTAAGACTAGACTAATATACAATTTTGGACACACAAGTTAATACATAGAAGCTGTTACAATATCTACGATGGACCAATCAAAACATTATTAATTAATAAATATAAACAAGGGTGCGCCGTCGCGCCCTCTGCTGTTCTCACAGACAACCATTCAGAGGTTATATTATAAATAAGTATTGGTCGGCGGCGCGACGATTCAGTGAAGCGGCTCCACAGACTAGATAGGGATACAATCAGACGGCGCACTCCCTAACAAAAAAATGGACATTTTGCTTATCTGTGGACCTCATTCCTAGGCTCGCAAATTTTTTACTTTTTAATTGTGGGCGTATCAGTTTTCGATAAACTAACATGAACATAAGTCTTTTAAGCTAATATTCGTGTAGATTCGAATACAGGTCTTTTGAGCTCTATATTTTTGCTGTACGTAGCTCCTTATTGATTTACTAGTTCTTGTTGTATTTCAGGAAGAGGAATATTCTATTAAACAAAGAAAAGACAATGCATTTTGTTACTGTAAAATATATTTATTTTTTAATTTTACAACTTACTAAACCAAGCCGTGTAGGATAAAGTGGCTGGTACTGTTATACTGTATACTCCAATGCAGTTCTTTACCTAAAACAAAGTAAATCACCGTTATTAAATTATTAATACCTTTAAAGATGACGAGTGGAAAGAAGTGTAGATACCAGTTAAAAAAATACATACATATATGTCATGGTTGTTTGATGATTTGTTTGTATTGCTATTGGACACATAACGCAAATATTTACATAAACTTGCCATGAAAAGTAATGCTGTTAAGCATTGAATGTTGAAAGTTTTATAATAATATCATTAGAGACCATGGCATTGCAACTAATGTTGGGCGTTATAACATATAACAGCTAATATAATTCATTATACATTTCTAATAATTCTAATCATTATTTATTTGCAACAAAGACTGTAATAATATATATTATTATCTATAGGTAGTAGTCGCCCGCCACTCGCGTCGAGTCGTTAAGTCGGCCGAAAGCGTCACACAATTATGAACTTTAACCCACAAATAACAAGAGCAAATTTTTACCACCGTTAAAATAACATAAATATTTATATAATATTAGTATGAACTTGTTTCATATTACTGGCAAAATAATATTGTCGTACTTTACATCGTATTAAAGCGTCACACAATTATGAACTTTAACTCACAAATAACAAGAACAAATTTTTATTATCGTTAAAATCATTTTATATTATATTAGTGTAAACTTAGTTTCATATTACTGCAAGTCTTCTGCTCTATTGATAATTAGTGTTCCTTCAATACAATACAATACAATATAATATATACAACAGTTAAAAACAACAGTTTGAAAATTATAATATAATGTATAATGCATTAGAAAAATATATCAGTTACGCCCAACATTAATTGCAACTGACTAAAACTATTGGTTCTCGTGATTCGAGGTTTTAGTCTGCAGTAATTAAATACATACATACCTTCATCTATTTGATTTTTTTAGGAACCAAGTGTTGATCATTTAATTTATGAAGCAATCTCACATTATTGTGACTGCAGTCCTTTGTATACATCCACTATGTTACTCCATTTGGTGATTATTATGTTTTACATTCTTTGTGAGGAAATTATTTCGAATTCCTTTTATCCGGTAAGGTGGGGCGTAGATTATATTTAATGAATCACCATTCATTACAATGACATCATCTGGAAGAAGAAAAAAGATTAATTATGTTTTTTCCATGATGTACAGTATTTTACATAATTATGTTCCTGCACATGCTTCTTATTCACACATAATTGCATCTTGAACTTTATTTAAGTATAAGTTCAATTATTAAGACTTTTAGTTAAAAATACAAATAATGGTTGGTTGTAGTTTATTATTCACTCTTACACACATTAGTAGGTAGCACTCACCACCAATTATTTCACTAGCATCAGTTTAATCACTCCGTTCTCCAGCAGACTTTTCATTGATGATTGAAAGACCGAGCTTTAATCACGGAGCTATTGGTAGTCCTTCCTGCATTGGAAACTTTTGAGTTCTGCATTGAAAATTAAGTTGTTGCAGTTGTTGAAAAGTCAAGCCCTGTGAATATTCAAACTTGATGCACTTTATGCACAAGAATCCTGTTTCAAAAAACATGACAGCCTTTCCACTTCTCTGAGAACCCACAGTACATCACTTATTGCACATAATTGCGGCTTTTCAAGGTATATTACAGTAAGAATATTTAGAGGATACGCTAAAAACGTAAATTAATACATTTTGTTGTTTTGTTTGGCAAATCAGTCCATAGACTTCATAGAATAGAGATAAAAGTGACGTCATAGCATCAAGATGGCGTCAGAAGGCGTCAAAGGGGCGAAGTATGAGTCAGAGGGGATGAGGTAGTTGTCAGAGTCTAATAAAGAGCCATAGAGACGACGGTCGAAAATTTTTCTTCGCAGTGAAGCCCCCGTGAGCGGCTCGCGCGCTGGCGTGCGCATGCTGCTACAGTGTCATCAAATTGACAGCTTTTGAAATTGAAAACTGTCTGAATGAACGGTTTGGGCTTGGTTTGGTTGCGATTTATTAAGATTTCTTTTAAGAGAATTGGGCCCCTGGTCTCCTCAATAACTGCCCGGTTACATAGAAACGGTCCACAAGGAGATAAAAGCCGAAATATACAGGGTGTAAAAAGACCCATCACATAGCCGAAATCTACGCACTCTGTACATCAAACTAAACTACATTGACCAAAAGTAATTGCTGGGAAACGACTTTTATTTTTTGGCATAAAAAAAAACGCTTTTTTTTGTAGCGCGCAATGTGTGGTTGTGGCGATGCCGCGCGTTTGCATGCGTGCAGCGGCTATGGCTGTGGCGCCGTCTGTGGCATCGATATTTTTATTCGTTATGGTTCCATTCAGCTGAAAGACGCCAACTGCTGGACATAGGCCTCCCCCATTTGGGGGCGATTGGCATAATCGCCACGATCGGCAGGCGGGTTGGTGATCGCAGTATGGTTGTTAAAATACCTACTCAGAGAACGCTGCTGCCCATCCTGTAGTGAATCCCTTAGCACCTTTTATTCACCCATGGGAAGAGATGGATGAAGCTATTCTTTACGTCCACATGGTCACATTCGTTATGGTTGATTTAATTAACACTTAACATGGTTGATTATTTTT
The DNA here is from genome assembly GCA_905220435.1 of Amphipyra tragopoginis. NCBI lineage: Eukaryota > Metazoa > Arthropoda > Insecta > Lepidoptera > Noctuidae > Amphipyra > Amphipyra tragopoginis. Next base: position 15,042,992 of record HG992011.1, read on the forward strand.
ATTAGTTGAATTTGTTACCTATATTTGCCATCTCTATTATGGGGCCGTCCTTTAATCACGTGATGTTTTTTTAGCATTTTTTACCCCCCCCCCCCCCTCCCCCTTGGTGATACGTGGTGAGGTTTAAGACTACCCCCCCCTCCCCCACCCAAAATCACGTGTATTTTTTAGTACCTAAAAAGAATCTTAAAATTTTTAGAATATTATATCTTTTAGGCATAAAGTATAATCTAATATTATTCTAAAATTAAGGACCATGATAAAAATGTCTAGACAGAAAGGTTGCAGGTTGTTTGTGACTGGTATAAAAATTTTCGCTTTTCGGTTTAGAAATCGCGCGTTTGACGAAAAAATAAATACACGTGATATCTTACTACAACCCCCCTCCCCCTTGTGATATATCGTGATTTTTGCCAAACCCCCTCCCCCTTTCTAGCCTCAGGTGATTAATGGACGGCCCCTATGGTGCTCTTGTCAGTACATGGCAGGGCTGCTTACAAATACATTTGTCCACAATGATAATCTCAAATTCAGTTTATTTAAATTTAGGATCCCTTAAAATTAGCCGCTTTAGGAAGTGCTGCAGTGCTGCCACTGTGGAGCGTTTGCGTTATTACAAATGTATACAATGGGGAGGCGCACGCTTAACGAAAGTAGATGGCAGATAGCAGTACCTCTGTTGGTACGAATTACAACCAATCAGAATTAATTAAATTGTCATTAGCAATAATGTCAAACAAACTTCAACCAATGAAATTGCTTTGGTACCAGCGATGATGGCGCCATTAGTTCCCCAATTTCCTACGCCATTTCTAGAAGTCGTGCCTCAAGCGCAAGACTGGCGCTGCGTCTGCGCTTCTAGGGGCGAGATTCATAGACCGCTCTTAGACTTTGCTAAGTAAAAGACCTAACTAATACGAATATGAACATTATTCGTGTACTATTAATGTTCATATTCGTATTCGCTTTTTCGGATTCACTCAAACGAATATGAACATTATTTGCATCACAATAAGGTTCATAATGAAACGCTTACTTAGCTTAAGTGCGGTCTGTAAATCTCGCCCTAGAAATTGTATGAAAAGTGACAGTCGAATATCGGCGCAGCATTGACATCACTGAATGTCATCACTGACGAGTACGGATAGCGTCATACAAAATGTATGGTACAATCACATGAATAAATAATTCGGTTTATTTATTCATGTGGTACAATATCATATTTCACTGACACTGATCGATACGTTGCTGATCGGCACGTGTCGGCACTGTGCCGGCACTGTTGTGTGCGGATAGGAATTTAATTTCGACATTTACTCAACGGATAAAATAATAACATTAGCTCCTAAGCCTGTTATAATAAAGTAAGAAGGAAATAACTCATTCGAATTGTTTGAAACTAACACATACATTTTCATTATTAACTTCGTTGACTAGGTGTATCGTAGCGATCGAATAAAAAAGTTAAAACATATTTTTAATCATCAAAACTATCATTTAATTTTATTTAACAAATAGGTACCTAAGTTTCAACATTATAAGTAAATTCAACCGTGTCGCCATCTCTACACATTAATCGGCAATTTTTTATTTTTATTTTATTTATGTATTCAGATTTTAATTCCGCTAACAATTGTTTAATCTATATGTAACAAGTATGTTATGAATTGAAGCTTGGGCATTTAGTGCATCTCTACAATTTTTTTCATTCAGTTTCCTTAAACTTGATGCTACGTGAATTCCAAATGCTTCAAACTCATCTGGCTGTCTATATTTCTTTTCTGTTTTAGTTTGCCCGCTGCCTGTTGGCTCCATTTCAGAGTTATTTGGATGGCTGGCTGATTGTGAATCTTCAGAAGTGACAGAAATTATATTATATTCAAAATCTTTTGTGTCGTTATTAATCGTTATATTATTATTTTCTTCAATTGTTTCTGTGTTGGACGCCTCATTCTGGAACAAGAACAGATTGGTGTTATTTACACTTTTTATTTAAATAAAGGGATTATAAATAGTAGCTGCACAGCTAGTGGTAAAGTGACCGCCACGTTATTAGTGTCTGACCTGGTGATGGGTAACTAGTCTATACAAGGTTAGTCGGAAAGGGGGTACTAATCCGTAGACCACTTAAAGTATCACTGATGACGGTTTCAAAGCAAGTGTTAAAATTTCAAAATTCAATAATACTTATTTTTTCAAAAATTCTTCATCCCTGCTTTAGTTACGAATTCAGAAAAAGAAGCTAATTCGTGACCTAAAATGTAAACACAGCTGATAATAAATAAGGATAGATAGATTTTAGCGTATTTTTATGAAATCTTCGAACAGCTTATTCTCTGATACTATTGACTTTTAGGGAAGTTGTAGAAAGTTAATCACTAATAAGGGTACTTTAACACCTTTTCCGATTAGTAGCCCCTTTCCGACTAACCTTGTATTAAACGAGTATGAGGGAGGACCTCATATTACCTCATTCGAGGAGAGGATATGTGGAAAAGGCTGGTGAGCGTCAGGCTCGCTTGTGCGTTACCGCATGCCGCTTCGCTGGCGGTGAGGGAAGAGAGAAGAGCGAACGAACTTACACTCCTCATCAAATATTTTCATCCCCATCACTTCCACCACTGTGCAGAGCATGCATGGAGGAGGACGAGACGGCAGCCCACGTGCTACTAAACTGGGGTCTATATACTCCCTAAGCACGAAGTCCGTGATTTCGGCCTTAGTTACGAGCGTTTCCTACTCCCTATCAGCTGCGGACATACGATTATATCGGGGCCCGAACTAAGAATGAATGACAACACGATTTGACAGTTTTCCCTACTACCGATGTGTTTTTGCCCGTCCGAAAAGTTGAACTTGTCACTTGTTTTGTTTACTCCCATGTTTCGGGCTGCTTTCGGACGGGCGACTAACTTCGTTGACAGACTTAGGCAGTAGGCCCCCTACTCTGAGGTCGCCACATACAGGGCAAAGTACTGCGGAAACCCAGGTACTCTCCGAGAGATCGCCAGCAACATCAAGGGTGTGCTGGACTTTTTCGAGGAGTTAGGGTGGATCGAGTGATTACACTTACCACCCGTCACGCAAAATACGCGCTCAGACGTGAGGTTGTGGACACCAGCCCATTATAACTTATCCCTATCACATATGGTATAGCTACACCCGTGCGCTTTCATGTTCATCTTGCGCTTTCAACTTTCAATTCCTCTTGCGTCAAGCGCATGCAATATTGATTGCCATAAGACTCGAACTAGTATTATGCTTCAGACGAAGACGCAAGATGAACGTGAAAGCGCACTGGTCTAGATATAGCCTTACACACTCACTCGCTCATCAGTCAGATACACACTTGCGCATGCAAATAATAAATTGAGGAATTCGATGAGGTGGTTCAAAGTAACTCCCTCATTTTTCGTTTTGAGGTACTCCAACGAGGTACCTACCTCACGAGTGACGAGCACATCACTAGTCTGACCACATTAGTCAGACTGAAGGCTTATTCTATTAACAAAATTGTTTAAATTGCAATCGAACCACAGGGGGCCAATTCTGCAAACAGAAACTTTTATCAATGGCAATTGAATCGTTCATTCAGACAGTTTTCGCCTACGAAAACTGTCAAAATGTTTGGTTTTGTTTTTGTTGTCAAACAATTTGATAGCTTTTGTAAACGAAAACTGTTCGAATAAACGATTAAGTTGCAATTGATAAAAGTTTCTGTTAGTAGAATTGGGCTCCAGATCAACCACTGCCGTACCTATTTATCGTAATAAATACAATCAAATAGTTGTGGTTTAGCCGTGTTTCAGTTGCGATTTCAACCGACTTCCAAAAAAAGGAGGAGGTTCTATCTCATTTACAGTTTCGTTAGTTGAATTGGCCTCCTGCAAGCCTAACATGCCCGTGCCGAGACTAGATAAACCATACCTACAATATTTCATCTCGACACGAGATATTGCAACTATAAAATTATGTCGCACTGTGCATGTCAGCCTGCTTGAATAATTTCGCAATGTGAACACACAGTCACAACATATACAAGGTCAATCGGAAAGGGGGTACTATTCCGAAAGAGTCTTAGGGTTGGACCTCATCTGGCAGCACGGAATCGCCTTTTTCCGTCGCCCTTTCTCTTTCTGTCGCTTAGAACTGCCATTTGCTAGACCGAGACAGAAAGCATAATGCGATAGCACGCGGCGGAATCCTCGAGGCGATCGGCATCACGGACAAAATGCAATGGTCGGCAATGGCAGTTCTAAGCGAGAGAAAGAGAAAGGGCGACGGAAAAAGGCGATTCCGTGCTGCCAGATGAGGTCCAACCCTTAAAGTACCCATGATAATGAATAACTTGTGTTCTACAACTTTTTCCAAAAGTTTAAGAGAAATAGGTGATCAAAGATTTTTAAAAAAGCGCTAAAATCTATCTATCCCCAGTTATGATCAGCTGTGTTTACATTTTTGATCATAATTGGGGTCATGAATTAGAAGCACCATTTTCTGATTTTTTAACTAAAGCAGGGATGAGGAATTTTTGAAGAAACTAAAATAAAAATCATTACACATGTTTTTTTTTCACCGAATTTTGAAACTTTAACACTTGCTTTAAGACAATCATCAGTGATACTTTAAGTGGCCTGCGAATTAGTACCCCCTTTCCGATTCAATCAATCTGCCTAGCCTTTTCCCAACTATGTTGGGGTCGGCTTCCAGTCGAACCGGATGCAGCTGAATATCAGTATTTTACATGGAGCGACTGCCTATCAGACCTCCACAACCCAGTAACTGGGTAATACGATACTCTTGGTAAGACTGGTTGTCAGACTTTCTGGCTTCTGACCAACAGTAACGCCTATCAAAGATCTACAAATGACAGCCGGGACCAACGGCTTTACGTGCTTTCCGAGGCACGGAGGAATCTCGCTATGGTAAATGGTCACCCATCCACAGACCAACCTCGGCAAGCGTGGCTTAACCCGGAAGATCGGTCTATGCGGCTGTAATTATTAAGCCACGAGCTCCTCTACCCCCTTTCCGATTAACCTTGTATAAACATATGTTAGTTTGTAAGGTATATCTGTTTTCTGTACGAGTGTAAGAAAAATCTGACTGAATGGCTCCTTACTCTTAATTATGAAGACGTGGAGGACATCCTGCTTACATTAGCTTGAATTTGATACATGCTTTATGTGTTCACACAGACACACAATAAATTAATAGGGATATGTGGCCCATTCAAACAACCACCCACACACAAACATACAAACACGTTCACACGCGCGCTCATGCGCAAACAAACACACGAAAACACACACACACACAAACACAACAAACACACACAACAAACACACGAAAACACACACACACACACAAACACAACAAACACACACAACAAACACACACACACACAAACACATACACAACAAACACACACAAACACATGCATGCACGCACTTCACACTTGCTAGCTACTTGCCCCTTGCGGACACAACCACTTGAAAACTAACTTTATTTTTCTTTATTTTCTTTTATTAACTGTAAAGGTACATACATATACAGCAAGATTGTTAGTCTTGTAAGTCTAAATTTATGTTTACACAGGGAGAGCGAGGTTTTCCCAACACAAGTATCATTTGATTACTTTCTGGGAAGCCCCGGCAACTTACTTGTAAAGATTTACTGAAATAAAAATATTTTTATTATTTTTATTTTTATCTGTGGGCCTAAGTAGCCTGATAATAAAGAATTTTATCATGTATTATTATTATAGGCTAAAGCAGTACTTCAACTACCTACAACCGTCCGAATAGGCATGTTGACAGCATCAATAAATTGCAAATCTAATTAGTCCGCCAGTTAGAGTTTTAAAAAATAATGGACACGTATTTTTTCTTTTGTTAAATCTATATTTGGAAGTATAAAACGCATCAAAACTCGAGAATGGGGGCTTGTGACGTCAGAAGCAAGTAAAAATTGTACTTGCTTGTGACGTTTTGCCAATTTTAGAAGTGTCTTACCTTCGTCAATTTTGGTTCACGTAACAAAAAAAAATAAGGGTCAAATATTTTTTGATAATCTAACTAACGGACTAATTAGATTTTTTCAGTCAAATACCCTATTGACACCCCCTACACCCTATTGACAGACAGACAGAAAATAATTTAAAAAAAAATAGTTTTGGCTTCTGTATCGATAGTATAGTAACGTAAACCTACCCAAACTGGTCCGCCCACCGTAATCCGACCACTAATTGTTACTGCATTTTTTTATTAACACAGTGTATTATTAAGCTAGGTCTTATTGGAATTTGAAAGTACACTTTTAACTTTGTTTACCACTAAAAGAGATTTTATAGATATTTGTTTTGTTTCGCGATAATATTACAATTCATAACGAAACGGTGCATTAAGCGCGTTTTTAATAGTCAAAACGTCAAAACCAGACATGGGACAATTAGAGAGTTCTGTAAAGATTTAAACTGAATTTAGTAAGTTTAAAATTTATGTGGTATAGTATAATCGATGGACTTGAGTTACAAGTAGTTAATAGGTGATTTAGTTTATAATTAGTATGCAAAACTTATCAAAATAAAGTGGACGGTGTTATAGCTAGTAACACTACAGTACTGATCGAATACCGACCGGAGGTCGGTATAGGGGCAATTACCGTGTTCACTTTAACAGATAAAATTATATTTGAGTTATAATAAATCAAACCTAGAAATAATTTTTATTATTTACCTATTTGATAAAGAATCTTGTGACCGAAATACGACCTACTATAAATTGTTTATTTATTTCGATAACTGTATTTTAATTTCATGAAAATTCATTATTAGCACCGTCGTAAAAGCAGTATAATACATGCATGATTTTCAATTAACTGTACTTGTTATTGGTTTTATTCTAATATAATTTATTTCTAAAAAATGTTTACTATCTATCGACATTGTTTATTTCTCTAAAAATATTAAACTTTTCAATAATTGAAGCAGTTGAAAAGCGGTCGGTTGTTAGGTAACCGTTTTACATCATTTCATAATACCGTCCACCCTCAAAGCTTATCGTGATTTGTACTCATTTCGAAGAAATTAAACTTTTTAGCTGAAACTTAAAGTTTATATGACTACATTGTAGACTTTATGTTAGCACCTTTCGGCTCCTTTATCTGACCTTGGATATCAATCAACTAGGAAAAGAGTGCCCATTGAGACAAATCGAACGAGCTGAAACCATTGTTAAAACAAAACAACTCGAAGGGCTCATATTAATACATTGTGGAGTAGACGGATTTTTTCTGTGACAGTCATGTTGTATTTGGATTCCGACCTCATTTCCAGAATCATCATACCCAAAAACCATAGACAAGAAACCATAAAAAAACCATACTCATGAAAATAACTTTTTTAATTTTGACTCATCCTCGGCATCAGCACCGCCGAAAATTATGGAATTGACATGACGAATCATTTCCAAATTTTTATGGCGACCATCTTGGATTTGAAGTTGCCCTCGTTTTCTTCATCAGCACACCCGAATGCCATGGAATTAACACCACGACGACTAACTCTTAAATTTTCATGGCTGCCATCTTGGACTCTGAGTTTTTCCACAATTTTGGTATCATCAGCCCCGAAAACCATGGAATTGGCACCCATGATGAATAATTTACTATTTTTATAGCCGCCATTTTGGATTTTGGTTTTGCCTACATTTTTGGCATCAGCAGCCCCGAAAACCATGGAATTGGCACCCATGATGAATAATTTACTATTTTTATAGCCGCCATTTTGGATTTACGTTTTGCCCAAATTTTTGGCATCAGCAGCCCCGAAAACCATGGAATTGACACCCGTAATTAATAATTTTCAATTTTTACATCCGCCATCTTGGATTTTGGTTTTGCCCGCATTTTCGGCATCAGCAAGCCCGAAAACCATGGAATTGACACCCATGACGAATAATCAGTAATTTTCTATAACCGTCATCTTGTATTCCGAAGAATTCGACCAATTTTTTGGCATGGGCACCCGTGTAACCCATGCAAATAAGAGTTTTGTTACAATAAACGCATTTGTTACAACTAGATTAAAGTAATCAAAAAAAAAAGGTAAATTATTTAATATAACTTCAGTAGTTTAACATCTTTTGGCGAGGTTGAGATTGCGAGTAAAATTGGGACCAGCGGTATAAGCTCTAAGGGAGCAGCGCGCGCACACCGTCACGAAAAACGTTTAAACGTTGATTCTTATTTATTTATTTATATTCCGTTCCTACAGACAAACCGTGGAAATGGTTTTGTGGGGCATTGAGCTTAATTAATGCAACGTTATTGTACTATATAAAAAAAAACTCTTTTCTTTAAAACACCATGAAGTTAGTTGTTTACATAGACCTACAAGGTGTCTAAAGCTCTGCAAAAAAGAGTACGAAAAATGGGGGTGCCACTAACAATAAGCGCTCTGATAGAAAGTCGAAGTGAACTTCTACCGCGCATACATAATAAATGGAATGGGGCATTAACCGGGGACTGCCCACTGGTGCTCTACGAGAGTGCAGTCAAGGACTGTCCCCGGGTGATGTAAGACAAGAGGGCACAAGAATGAGTATTGCAAAATATAGAACATTAAATTATTGGTCTATTGATACGGGTGTTTAATGGACAAGTCCAACTTCTTTTCTGGTAGAAAATTGGTTTGGCAGACGGTGGCCCACTAACTCGCTAGCTGGGCCCCCTGGAAAACCGCCAGAACAGGCAAAAGGGGGCAACACCACTGTGAGCTGTTAAGGGTATCGAGATCGAGAGGTGAGACCCTGGTTTCAGCAAGTTTGCAAAGGGCAAATTTGGTGGACGGTATTAAGTATGTCAGTGGTCGGATTACGGCAGACAGTTATTTCCCGGACGGAATTAAGGCGGGCAGCAGATTTGAAACTACTTGTCACTTTTTACTTCATGTCAAAACGAATTAAATGTGAATTTTGTATTCCTTCCTAGATTTAATAAATATATGAATTTTACTTTAATATGAGACCTACAGCACCAGAGTTTCCCTTATCAGTCGCTATGTCTGAATAAAACAAAAATGATGGTCCTTAGGAGGTCGGTATTTGGTGGGTTTACTTTACCCCCCAATCGAAATTATGGAAAAATATTCATGTACAGACAAAGTGCACTTTGAGATTTATTAATAGCATAGATTTCATTGGTTTTTTCACTGTTGCTTATTGTTTTTGTAATAGTTTCGAGATTTCCAATAAAAAATATAGTCAGTCAATTATCGTATATTAAGACATTCTTGGTGCCTTCAAATTAGACGTCTGCGGTGTTACTACTTTCAGGATGATCGGTTCAGTGGTTTAGGCGTGAAAAGGTAACAAACAAATAAAGTTACTTTCGCATTTATAATAATTATTAAATTAGGATTTTACCGTTTATTACTTCCGCTAATACTATCAATCGGGATGCCATCTATATTTAGCAAGTATTTTCTGAATTTCAGTTTGGGCTCCTATACAAGATGCATTAGTCATATTCCTTAAACTTGATGCTACGTAAATTCCAAATGCTTCACACTCATCTGGCTGTCTATATTTCTTTTCTGTTTTAGTTTGCCCGCTGCCTGTTGGCTCCATTTCAGTCTTTTGGTTGGCTGGCTGATTGTGAATCTTCAGAAGTGACAGAAATTATATTATATTCAAAATCTTTTGTGTCGTTATTAATCGTTATATTATTATTTTCTTCAATTGTTTCTGTGTTGGACGCCTCATTCTGGAACAAGAACAGATTGGTGTTATTTACACTTTTTATTTAAATAAAGGGATTATAAATAGTAGCTGCACAGCTAGTGGTAAAGTAACCGCCACGTTATTAGTGTCTGACCTGGTGATGGGTAACTAGTCTATACACGGTTAGTCGGAAAGGGGGTACTAATCCGTAGACCACTTAAAGTATCACTGATGACGGTTTCAAAGCAAGTGTTAAAATTTCAAAATTCAATAATACTTATTTTTTCAAAAATTCTTCATCCCTGCTTTAGTTACGAATTCAGAAAAAGAAGCTAATTCGTGACCTAAAATGTAAACACAGCTGATCATAAATAAGGATAGATAGATTTTAGCGTATTTTTATGAAATCTTCGAACAGCTTATTCTCTGAAACTATTGACTTTTAGGGAAGTTGTAGAAAGTTAATCACTAATAAGGGTACTTTAACACCTTTTCCGATTAGTAGCCCCTTTCCGACTAAACTTGTATTAAACGAGTATGAGGGAGGACCTCATATTACCTCATTCGAGGAGAGGATATGTGGAAAAGGCAGGTGAGCGTCAGGCTCGCTTGTGCGTTACCGCATGCCGCTTCGCTGGCGGTGAGGAAAGAGAGAAGAGCGAACGAACTTACACTCCTCATCAAATATTTTCATCCCTATCACTTCCACCACTGTGCAGAGCATGCATGGAGGAGGACGAGACGGTAGCCCACGTGCTACTAAACTGGGGGTATATACAGGGTGTAAAAAGACCCATCACATAGCCGAAATCTACGCATTCTGTACATCAAACTAAATTACATTGACCAAAAATAATTGCTGGGAAACGACTTTTATTTTTTGGCATGAAAAAAAAACTTTTTTTTTTGTAGCGCGCAAATTATTGTAGTGGCGATGCCGCACGTTTGCATGCGTGCAGCGGCCACACAGCCGAGCCAAGGCGGTCGTGTGCGTTTGATATTCATTGCGTTTTTGGAACTTCAAATGCGTAATTTGTTAGGAAAAATTGAAATTTTTGATAATGTTTGTATATGGAAGAAAGTTTAGTATTATGACATAGAAATCGTTTTTGGAAAAAACTAAAAAAAAAAATGTGTACTTTGACCTTCAATATCTCCAAAACCAATGATTTCCCAGGTATGGTTTGTTTGAAAAAAATGATCCCAATGATGGGTAGAATACGTGGTTTTCGTTATCGTTAAGGGTCTTTTTACACCCGATGTACTCCCTAAGCACGAAGTCCGTGATTTCGGCCTTAGCTAATTACGAGCGTTTCCTACTCCCTATCAGCTGCGGACATACGATTATATCGGGGCCCGAACTAAGAATGAATGACAACATGATTTGACAGTTGCCCCTACTACCTATGTGTTTTTGCCCGTCCGAAAAGTTGAACTTGTCACTTGTTTTGTTTACTCCTATGTTTCGGGCTGCTTTCGGACGGGCGACTAACTTCGTTGACAGACTTAGGCAGTAGACCCCCTGCTCTGAGGTCGCCACATACAGGGCAAAGTACTGCGGAAACCCAGGTACTCTCCGAGAAATCGCCAGCAACATCAAGGGTGTGCTGGACTTATTCGAGGAGTTAGGGTGGATCGAGTGATTGCACGTACCAACACTACCAACCGTCACGCAAAATACGCGCTCAGACGTGGAGTTGTGGACACCAGCCAGTTATACCTTATCCCTATCACATATCGATACCGGAAGTATCACTTAGCGTAAGGGACAAAACACGACTTTTCAGGAGAGCCAAAAAACAGTTTTTATTTTTGAAAACTGTATCTTTTTATTTTATGGTTCGATTTTGATGGGGTCTAGGACAAAGTTTCTTAGATTTTTTGCTTCTTTCATACTAAAAATGCAAAATCTAAGAAAACCTAGTAGTTTCGAAAATAGAATGTCCCTTACGTTAAAAAATCATGTTTAGTTGTGCCTTACCCTACACAAAATTTTAGATGAAAACCGACGTGAATGATGTATTTAACAAGAAGGATAAGAAAAGTGTGTGTTGTTTTAGTGTAAAGGTCTCTATTAGAGTTGCATTTTGATGTAAGAAGACATTCCTATTGAATAAAATGGTAATATGGAACCGTATTACTATACAGGGTGTAAACGAATTCGTGTAATTCCTTCAAACCACATGATCTATTAATGGTATAGATTAATCCCGCACGGGATTTATATTGGTTAAAAATAAATTTTATTTTTTCCCAAATATTTTTTTATGTGATACCTATAACATTTCGATGCCATGCATAAATGAATGAAGCCACGGTGACACAGCTGACAGCACGACTAGCGCGATATCTCTCCACGCAGTCGGTTAACTTGGGACACTAAAATTACTCAGATACAGAATAGAATGCCATGGTTCATTTTTTGAAAACTTTTTTTTGTTGATTCTGAGAAATACCTGTGCAGGGTCAATCAGTATCACCAGTAGATCACGCGGTTTGAAGGAATTACACGAATTCGTTAACACCCTGTATGTATAACTTTTTTTTTGTATAAGTCTAACTAGTACCAAAATATTATTAATAGCTGTATTTTAAAAACTAGAGCTGTTAGAAAAAATTGAGGGAAGATTTGAAATCAGCGACCTCGAATTAGTAAACAACAGCCACAAAACTATATGCAACAAAAAAAAGTCTAATTTTGTTCCCTTGTGTAATCTAAGAAGTTTGTTATACAGTAATGGAAGTAATTCAAAGACCAACGTGGGCCAGCGTGTAAATGCAGCTTGAGGACTCACCTCTATGCCCTCCTAGGAGTGCAGAGTGCAGACATAAGCGTTAGTGTTAGGATAGACAAACAGTTAGACAGGCAAACAAACAGTGAAATAAACAGTGTTTTTCCCCTTAAAAGCGAAAGTAAAGTAACACAAATTTCTGAAACTAAATTATCAGTCTTCTATCCCTGTAATTGAGACTACTATATCTATTTTTACTATAGCAATCAAAGAAAGTACATAATATACCTTGTGATGAGAGCATAATTTACTCGTAAAACGAAAATAAACTTCTTAAATGAAAATCAACCAGAAAAACAGTGAACATTGTATAAATGTTAAGGTTAATCGATAAATTATAAAGCAAGTGAACAATTATTACCTACTAAAGAGATTATATCTCCTAATTCAAGTTGAAAAAACTTTGCTAATACCAAGATTTTACAGTCAGTATACAGTGCGTGTCTGTGTGAGTCTATCAATTCAAGCGATTATAGTAAGTTGAGGTACTGCTTTGGCATAGATATGTACCTACTGTGGTGGCACAGTTTAGGTAACTTCTTGAGGAATGACAAGTAAAAAAAAAATAAGTGGGTGTTCCTTTAATACAAATAAATATTAGGTAAGAGTCAGGACTTCAGGATATCGATACCGGTAGTATCACTTAGCGTAATCCCACAAAACACGACTTTTCAGGAGAGCCAAAAAACAGTTTTTATTTTCGAAAACTGTCTGTATCTTTTTATTTTATGGTTCGATTTTGATGGGGTCTAGGACAAATTTTCTTAGATTTTTTGCCTCTTTTATACCAAAAATACAAAATATAAGAAAACCTAGTGGTTTCGAAAATAGTATGTCCCTTACGTTAAAAAATCATGTTTAGTTGTGCCCTACGCTGCACAAATTTTAGATGTAAACCGACGTGAATGATGTATGTAACAAGAAGAATAAGAAAATTGTGTGTTATTTTAGTGTAAAGGTCTATATTAGTGTTGCATTTTGACGTAAGAAGACCTTCCTATTGTAGTTAATGGTAATATGGAACCGTATTACTATGGAGTTAAGGTCTATGACTTGTGAGACTTATTTTTTTAAAAGAAATCAATAAAACCATCTATATTAATCAATACTTTGATTTAAAACAAATGATTCAAGCTACATAAACAGTCTTTTTCCCCGTAAAACCGAAAGTAAACTAACACAAACTTTTGAAACTAAATTAACAGTCTTCTAACCCTGTAATTGAGACTACTTTATCTATTTTTACCATACCAATCAAAGAAAGTACATTAGGTATACACTTTATAATGAGAACATAATTTACTTGTAAAACGAAAATAAACTTCTTAAACGAAAATTAACCAGAAAACAGTAAACATTGCATAAACCTTAAGGTTAATAGAAAAATTATAAAGAAAGTGAAATTACTAAAGAGATAATCTCCCAATTCAAGTTGAAAGAACTTTGTTAATACCAAGATTTTAACACCATTTAACCGTGAAACAAAAAAATATTTAAAACAAATGATTCAAACTAAATCAACAGTCAGACTTACCCGTAAAACCGAAAGTAAACTAACACAAACTTCTCTACTAAGTTAAACTATGTGCAGTCTCTAGTGCAATAAGGGTTTTCTTTGATCAAAAAGACTGTTAATTTGGTTTGAGAAGTTTGTGTTAGTTTAGTTTCGGTTTTACGGGTAAGTCTAAGACTGTTCATTTAGTTTAAATCATGTTTTAAATATTTTTTGTCTCACGGTTAAATTGTTTTAAAATCTTGGTATTAACAAAGTTTTTTCAACTTGAATTGGGAGATATTTACTCTTTAGTAATAATTGTTGTTACTTAACATTTTTTTATTAACTCTTTTACACAATTTATACTCGTACAATATTTACTGTTTTTCTGGATTGATTTTATTACTTAAGTTGTTGATTTACGATGAGTCTAAAATAAAAGTGTTGATTAAAATGAACGGATTTATTTCTTTCTAATGAAAAGTAAGTCTCGCAAGTCATAGACCTTAACTCCATAGTAATACGGTTCCATATTACCATTACCTTTAATAGGAAAGTCTTACTTACAACAAAATGCAACATTAATAGACATGTAACATTAACGTAAGAGACACTTCTATACATTTTGTTAAAATATTTTGAAATAAAGTTTAATGTAAGGGACCAAACTATTTGACTGCAGCGACTTACTTTATTTTTCGTATAAGAAATATTTGTAAAGGTCTTTTACATCCTTTTTTTAGACAAAAATTGTTCTTGGCTGTTCAAAAATAAGTAACGTAAGAGACATTTTTTCAAGATAATCCAAATTCTGAGTACGCCAGTCGATGGAGCAGAAAATTCCGAATCCAACGATGTATATAACTCATTTTGGCCAAAATGTCCCTTACGCTAAGTGATACTTCCGGTATCGATATACGAAGTACTTACGCTAAAAAAGGAGTTAAATAATTACCATATTAAAAAACTAACAGTTTTAGAAGTCGGTGCAATTTTACACTGAACATAATTGAAGGCACTTCTGAAACTGTTAGTTTTAGAATATGGTAATTATTTAATTCTTTTTAGTTTTTTTCGGAGTTGGTTTTTACTTTTTTTTTAAGTTATTTTATTTTTCTATTTTTAATGGCATTATCAATACAGAAACATGCAATCACAGCAATCTCGGGTAATTGGCTGTTTTCCATTGAAGAGTTCCATTGTCAATCTTCGAGGGTCTTCATCAGATCTTCACCAAATTTAAATGGGACCATTTCGGAAGAATACTCTTTCAAACAAAAAAATAATTTTGCTAATCCGTCTATAAACGACGGAGTTATGCCCGAACATACATAAAAAAACTCCTCCTTTTTGAAGTCGGTTAAAAAAACTGCAAGCTTTGCAACAATACGGTATTTGAGCACTATTAAAAGTATACAACAATTTAGTATTATTTTATAAAAAGTATAGAAAGAACAGGGTATGTGAAAAAACGATGAAAATAGAGATACACGCTTTCATAGTTTGTTGAGGAAGCATTTTCTGTCCTTGTCACACGAAACGAATATTCTACAAAGTGATGTTGAGACACACATTTTCAAAGTATGACGTCATATCCTACGAATAGTGCCCTAACGAACATAGGGGCTTTCTTTTTTTATTGCATAATTCAATTCTGCTCATCATACCACTTATAACCAGTTCAAAAAAACAATTAAAAATGGTACAGGTTATCAAATAATTAGGTTTTCGGTCGAGGTCGCGCCCTCTTTCTTCGCGAGTAGTGGGGGTGCGCGGGCGCTGGAGAGTGTGCTATCGCCGCTCGGCCATTATTCGGCGGAAAAAACAAATAGATTAATAAAATTCAGATTTTGTTTCGAATAAAATATTGTAATTCTATAATTACTTGCTTTTACTACATTCACATGTTCCCAGTAATGGTAAAACAGTTATATATGCACAAATTCCTATGAAATAAAAATAAATACCAGCAACAGAATAATACCGGGTGGAAGGGACATCGTAACGTATACGTGTACCATGGATCCAGTACATGATTCTGAACCCCCCAGCGTTGGAATTTTTCGTCGCTTTTTTCTTAATTTTTACGATTTTTTTTGCAGTTTTTTTTAATTTATAGTGTATAAAATCATTACTTATTGTTTTCCATCCCAATGCGATAAAAAAGAAAAAAACAATTATTTCACAATTTTCACGTAAAACAGCAATGAAAATCAAACTTAAAAGTGCTCCCGATCAGCTGTTTTGGTAAAGTTCACGAACCGAGGTTATCGCAACAAAGTAAGTGAGTGCAACAAAGTAGGCAGTGTAGGCACTAGTCACTGAGCGCGCGCTCACTCAAAGAAGCCGACATCGCGACATGCCGCTGCGCCGACGCGCGGTATCGACAAAGCTATAGCGGCTGCCTATGAATCTAACAGATGCGTTATTACGTAAATTAATATCAGATTGACTACTTTTATTTAGACTTTTTATCTGGGATTATTAATGATCTCTGATAGTAGGTATGTCCAATACTGTTATCAATTTTAATAAATTGAATGTAAAAAAATAAGTTCTTTTAGTAATTAACCTTTTTTTTAGGCAATTTTTGTTATAAACATTTGTTTTTGCATTAACACCTTTGTTTAACCGATGTAATCTGATCTTTAGTAAATTTTAACCCTAACCATTTTCGCAATTTATTTTGTCAGTACAACTTAATGCGTTGGCACAGTCTATCATTTTATTGGTCTGTGCATGATCTAGGTGCCTACGAGTCTATGACGGCTTGTCGGCGAAATTGAAAAGGAAGTAAAATTTTGAATTTCGCCGATTTTTGATCAGTTCAGTTTCCGATTTACGTTCATTTTAAACGGTTGTGTTGTTTTTCAAGATTTTGGATTTGAGCGTATTAGTTATTATCAGTAGAGTTGTTTTTTTGTCTGTGTTGTACTGTGTGTGTTTTGAAGGAAAATGCCTCGGATACGTAACAGTCGTAACCATACGTTTAGTGCCCGTAACTAGAGAGATGCCGGTGGCCCACTTCCGGGATGCGTGGTACCAACACGATGGCGCTCCCCCACACATGACTCTTCCAGTGCGACAGCCTTACACCTTACAGCGACTTTTGGTGACCGGTAGATTGGGAGGTTCGATCCACAACCCTGGCCAGCGCGATCACCAGACTTGACCCCACTAGATTTTTGTCTATGGTGTCAAGATAGGGACTTTGTTACGGAGTGCAATACGGCAGCAGAAATGCGAGATCGCTTGCGACGCTCCGTGCGGAGTATGTCCGAGACCCCACCTTATTGCCCCGTGTCCACGCTGAAACTCTGCGCCGCGCTAGGATTTGTGAGCAAGTTGGTGGCGGCCACTTTGAACCCTATCTTATTAGGAGTCCCTCACTCCTAATAAGAGAGATTAAGGTGAGTGTTAATTTGTTTGCAACTAATTGCCATGTAGGTAGGTAGGTACCTCATCGGAATCATTAGGTAGGTACCTACTTATGTTATTTTATGAGCGAACGAGCAATGTTTTGTTTTTTGTTGTAAGCAATCAGTCAATTGAACTAAATTTCAAGTTCGGTTTATCAATGTGTTTGTTAGGTGATTTCTTTATCAGTAGTGTAAACGTAGGTATGCTACTTTTCACGTTTACAAAAGCGTTGTGCGGCAACGCGACTCCGTGCCGAACTCAGACTTGTGATGTGTGCGTGCGTATGCGTGTAGGCAATGTACTTACTGTACGGCCGCCGCGCCGCGCCGCGCACCGGTACCGCGTTAACGGAGTAATGGCTTGCGGTTGTGATTGTGACTCGTTGTTTGCATTCGCAGTACATTGCGCGCTTAAAAATGACAACATCTGTAACCTATCATTTGTGATATTAATGACTTACGTAAATTAATTTAAGGCTTTATGAGGAACCTTTTCACGAAGTTTGTGTTACGATGTCCCTTCCACGCTGTATATAAAAATGACATTAAGGCGATTGTGGCCTCGACATTTCCGCAGATAAAAGGCATAATGTAACTTATTGCTCAAGTCCAGCCCTACTTCGCATCAACACAACGGAGAATAAGAATATAAGGGACAAAATGCGTAATAAAATATAAAGATAATTTATTGAAAATAATCCTAGCCGAACCTTAAGATACCAATACACGTTACATGAAATCACCAATACATATTTGTTCATATTTAATTTAATTAAACACAAAAAAAGTGTCTCCTGAAAAGTAGCTATTATGCAGTTACGCCCCTATTCGTAGGATACGACGATATGAAAGTAGTGTTGTCTCTGTCTTGTGAAGAATCGTTCATAACTTGGGTTTTTTTATTAAATATTTCATTGGTCTTTTCACAGTTGTTTATTATTTGAGATTTGAGATCCCTACTAATATTAGAAATGCGAAAGTAACTCTGTCTGAATGTCTGTTACGCTTTCACGCCCAGACCGCTGAACCGCTTTGGATGAAACTTAATAGTTACAAGAGGTAGTCTGGAACCCGAAGAAGGATAAAGGCTACTTTTATCCCGGAAACCGTGAAATATCTACGCGATAAACACACTGCCAGTGGTGCCAACTTTGGAGTTTTCCCCCTAAATTTCGGGGGAAGAAGTGTTAAAAGGGGTATTTTCAGGGTCAGAAATTTTTTGGGGATATTTTTAGGGATTTGTAACAAAATCTGTAATTTTAATCAAACAACAGTAGGAATATAATGGTATCTTAGAAAACTCTACACCGCACCGTGGTTTAATTCCCGAACGAACGCTGCCTGTGCGTGGAATGGAACGAACTGCAAGCCGAATAGAGAATATGGGTTTTGTGACTCTTGTGTGATATTTGAACCTACGGCTACGGCAAATATGATAAAAGCCTTTAATGTAAGAATGTATGACTTCAAAAATACGTCGAACAGTAGCACTGCTGACGACGATGATGATGGCGTTCTAGAAATTATCAACAATATTACATTTCAGTTGTAGTTTAGCACTAGGTTCGTCGGAACAAATTCTTTAATTTAAAAAAATATGAATACGTTTTATTTTATGAACGACTTGGGCGGTTGGACACTACATAAAGTAAAGGTTACTTATGAGATCCTATACTTAGGGTTTTTTAGGGGGATTTTAAAAGTCTTAGGGGAAAATTTTGGTAGGGGTTGGCAACACTGCACACGATAACCACGCGGGCGAAGCTGCGGGCGACCTTTAGTTTCTAAAAAAAAAACTAATAATCAAATACCTACAACTACAATACGGCCGACGTACAATATGGCCGACCTATCTTGGCGAGTCTGAAGTTAGTTGTTTGGCTGCGCAATGAATCTTTTAGAAACAAAATTGTCTACTGCGCAGCTAATCAGCTAACTTCAGACTCGCCAAGACACGTCGGCCGTATTGTACCCTATTCTTTTGTTACATTACATTTATACGACAGGTATCCATCTATTTTGTGCAGAAAAGGCTAAAGAACACTGCATAATTTATTCATGAATAATCGTATAGACGACCATCGTTATAATGAACTAGCTTTTGCCCGCGGCTTCGCTTGCGTTAATTTGGAATTTAACAATCAACTCTTAACACACTACTAAAGTTTCTAAATAATATAATTCAATCATGATTCCAAAGACACACGGCGCCATCTATTAGGTATCATTATTGTTGTTTTCCTCGGGAACAGTAGGTACTTTTTTCGGAATGAAGGTACCCTATGTCCGTTTCTGTACGCCTGACAACGTATTATACAAAATTTCAGGATGATCGGTTCAGTAGTTTAGGCGTGAAAAGGTAACAAAGAAATCAACTAATTTCGTACATTTATTAGTTAGGATTTCGTTTGTGACCGACCGTAGGTATGTCCATACATACACATACACTTTAGCATAAATTTAATGACCGTCACATTAGAACCATAAGCATGGCCACCAGCGTTGCCAGATATTCTTTTTGGCAAAGCAGGATTTTGAAACTTTTTGAGTAAAAAAAACGGCATTCTGTCATCGAAAGCGGGACATAGTAAGAAAACTTATTATTATCAGTAGTTTTTAAATACCTACTTATCTTTTTATTTGAGTTATAAATTATGATTACATGACAATAAATAGAAAAATAGCCCTAGAAAATGTATTTTAATGAAAATACGTTCACTTAAACAAAAACTGCCTGGTTTACCCTATAGTTAGGCAGTTGAATTTTCAGGGGAATATAATTATAAATATAATTAAGTAAGAATTATGTATAAGAATTACTTATTCATATTTCTGTTGAGTAATCCCGAAAAGCGGGACGGAGCCTGTCCCGCGCGGGACATTTAATTTTGATTACAAAATCGGGAGTCCCGCCAGAATCGGGACGTGTCTTCTGGCAACGCTGTCTGCCACAGTCATAAACTGTCGAATAATCTAATAACTAAGCTGTAAGGGAGATCACAGAGTTCTTTTTTAAATACAGAAAGAAAAGATTGATCTTAAAATCCCTGACTCATGAACTTTGCACCCATGACTCGCGCAAATGGGCTTCTCTCAAAAACCAGCAACATGTCTCATTAATTGATCATTTATATTTCGATGAAGATTACAGAAATTTGAATAAACTTACGGTTTGAATTTTTTTTTTTTTTCTCGTAGATTGCAAGTCACTTCCACCAAATTATGAAACGATTAAACAAAATACGTACAAAGAAAGTAGTTTATATTGCCGGTATGTGGGTAATCCGAGGTACTTGAGAAGTGGGGGCTGATTCCGGTAATTTACAAAGCTTTACGATTGTATCCCTATCTAGTCTGTGGTTAAAACGGTTGAACAGATGTAAAGCCCGATTTACACACTCATAAAGACACTCCCTCACATGTGCATTGTAACGGTTTATAATTTGTCGCCATGCGTTAAGCGATATTTGTTTTTAATACATTTTGTATTACGACGTCTGGAATCTTAAATACGCCTGCATTAATGACGCTAATAGAACGCAATTTGGGTTCCACATACAGCCACACAAAGATATTTGGTATCAACTTTCATTGGCCAAACTCTGCCAAACTCTATCTTCCGACACAGAAGTGAATACACACCCGTACAGGCCCCCGTCCTCATTACACCGTCACTAAATAATGAGTTTGTTGTGAAAGTTGATACTGAATATTACCGCGAAATTCAAAAAAACTCGACTCATAGTCACTCCTACTAGGAGTCCTAAATGAGTCCTAAGCCTAACACTCAACAATGACGTTTTTATACTAAGATTAATTAGTTTAATTTGAAAAATAATGAGAAATAAATACTAAATAATTTATAAAAAACAGTAGATATTGAGTGTTTTAAAGAGCGAAAATTCGTAGAGCCTATGTTGGCGCCTAAGGCCGGCCATACACGGGCAGCTTGAAGCAGTCAGGATCGACTGCTTTAAACTGCAACGGCATAGTAAACTACAGCTTTCTACGTACGAACATACACGAAACAGCTCGAGCAGTTGCAACTGCTTCGGGCGGTTGGCGGCACGGCGTGCGGTCAAGCAGTCGCCAGGCATACACTGACTGCTCGAGCTGTCCGTGTATGTTTATCACTGGCTAACTGCTCGAGCTGCCCGTGTATGGCCGGCCTTAGATATACTGGCCGTAAGTAATGTACAGACGCCAGCACTTAGAGCTACTACAATCTGTCTTTCTATAATACATTTTCAACTTTAACGTCAAATTTGTCAGTTTCGTTGTAGTACTTATTACTTCTATGGTTTCGGGTAGCTTGATGTGCTGGTTCAATAAAACTCACTTTAATTAGCATTTATAAAAATTTACAGTTTCAGAAGTCGGTGGCTTTTATTTGTTTCAGTGTAGAATTGCACCGACTTCTGAAACTGTCAATTTTATATAATACTAATTATTTCACTCTTTTTTTATTTTTTTTTGAATTCGGTTTTTACTTTTATTTGAAGTTATTTATTAAATACGTTTTAGTGCCATCAATTACGCGATTTAAGACTACAAAAATTGACACGGTTGCGTAATCTTTCCAACAAGTAGGTAGTTTTCTTTAAGAATAGGTTATTAAGGTAAAATTATTATGACGGCTCCTTACAAATACATACAATCTGCTTTGTTCTTGGCTAATGTTTCTGTGATGACAGTTAAAACAGAGATTGAAAGTCCTCATCACAACTTTTGTTGAAGGGAACCACAAACCAAAACGTCATATACACTCACCGGCATAATTAGCGGAACGTTTACATTTTTTACATTTTTTTATTATATGGTACTGCTATTGCAACGACGATTTTTTTATTCAAAAGAACCTCCACTTAGGACTGCATGTTGAAGAAAAATTTTGTTTTCCTAAGCGATTAGAGGTAAATTAGGCCCAGTTTTGATTTTACAAAGATTTTGCCCTTTTATGTTTTTGCTCGAAACTTTGTTTTATTTAAGTAGTGGTGGTTTGGCCTTAGTGTATTCATTGCATTTGGAAAATAAACATTGCGTAGAGGCTGAAATAAGTAATTTACCTGTGGCAAAAGTTACGAGGGATGTTACAATGATCGATGAAAGTCAAACCTATCGTGCAGTAAGTTAAGCACTGGGTGTATCGATATTAGTCATTCCTCGCAATGTTCATCGGTACAGGCAGACAGGATGTTTCGTTAGAAGATGATGATAATGCAGAAATCAAGGAAAAAGCGCCGCTGATGATTGGTTTATGACAGTTCAAACCGGTTCGGGCACTGGAAAAATGGCGAAATGCTGCTATTCGGACCTGTAGCATCGTGGAGGTGGTTCGTATTTTGCTTGTGAGTATGCAAAAAGAAAGACGACGTCTCAGTGCAGGTAATCTGATGTCTAACGCGACTGCTGAATGTCCAAAACGTGCTGCACGTCATCGCGTAGTGAAATTAAGTTTTGCTCAAAAACACCGAGATCGGACTAAGGAGTCAGAAAGAGATTTTTTCTCAGAAGCAAGCTGTTTTTTGATAAAAATTTAATGAATGAGAGGCATAGAATATGGATACGTCAAGGGGATTGCTTTGAACAGGCAAATTTTACAGGAATGTGCCTTATACTGGAGGCTCCAGTAATGGTTTGGTGTGTCATTTGTTTTGAAGCGCACACGGAGTTAGGCATTATTGAAGGAGGTTTACTGGCTGCTTATTTTTGCAGGATAGACATCCCAGAATCACATGCGATGCCACTTGATGCATTACCAGATAATAAAAAAAAAATATGCACGATTATGTGTGGCCGGACTGTGTATTTGTGGTCTGCAATTTCATATAAGATGTTGTAATAACCCACCAGGGTGGGTCAAAGTGGACCCCGGACATGAGTCCAATAGAATATTTATTTATTTATTTAAAACACAAGTTTACAGTGTTTACAACCAAATCACTTACATTTTAATTTAATACTTAATTAACACTAACAATAATAATTTAACAACTATAACTAACTTTAACTTGTACAATATAAAATTTACTTAAGCATAATATATATTTACAAATTTGGTATGGCTTATCATGGAAGATATCGAGATCAGCGTGCTGAGTGAGCAATGAGTTCATTCAATATGACTTGGCCTTGACGGGAAGTAGGGTTACAGAAAAAAAACCAGCCACCCAGAAACATTAGAGGATTAAAAATTGTTTCTTGCGAGTATGGGGACAGTTTGCCTTAAGAAAAGATAATGGATGAATAAATTGCGTGGAAAAACATGTCATAATACTGATAAAGACCCTAGCAGTATAGAAATGGTAATAAAACAAACAAAAAAGTAAAATAAATAGAAAATTAATTATTGCAAAAAATATGCGCCGAAAGTTACAAAACGGATATTTTAGCAAATTAATGATTTAAATTGCCAAATTCAATTAAATGATTATTGATTATTTGTCTTTTTAATGCATTTAACCCTAATCATAAAATATTTAGACAAACACATCATAAACAAGACAAAATTATGGAAAAAACACGGTTTTTTGTTGCGTTCCGCTAATTATGCCGGTGAGTGTAGGTATTATATTTTTTGTTTTTATTGATTTTGTCAAAAAGCGCTTAATCAATTTCGATAAAATTTATATGGGACCACCTCTAAAGTATGGCCTACCAAACAAAAAAAGAATCATCAAAATCCATTCGTAATTGGCGGAGATATCGCGTAACAAACAAACAAAAAAAAGACATTCCGACGAATTGAGAACCTCCTTCTTTTTGAAGTCGGTTAGAAATAGGCAATTTCCCTATTTTGTGTGTGTAAATCGGTGTTTTTTTTGCCTATGTTGTGCTTTTCTTGAACTGCGTGTATGTTTTTGAACTTCAGATACTTACCGATGTGGTTGTGATGTCAAAGGCAGTTGACCAAGATCCATTTGTATCCTCTTCTCTAGATTTTGTGTTGACCAATGAACGAACTTTTCTCAGTTCCTGTATATTAGTTTCTACACGACCAAACCCATTGAATTCAGCTGGTTTGAGAAATTTCTGGGAGTAGTTAGGTACTTATTTAGTGTTAGTAGTTCATAGCTCGCGCTCACGGAATCTACTGTTAAGCCGCGCATACACATGCTTGTAAATTGGCTGGAGACCCTTAGGTCTCGCCAATAACTGACCGGTTAGGTAGAAACGGTCCGCAAGGACCAACTACAACAGAACAATAGAAACCAGCTACTAGCACACGTGTATACATAAGGTATAACGGGCTGGTGTCCGCAACTAACTCCACGTCTAAGCGCGTATTTTGCGTGATGGGTGGTAAGTGTAGTTACTCGATCCACCCTAACTCCTCGAAAAAGGCCAGCACACCCTTGATGTTGCTGGTGATTTCTCGGATAGTACCTGGGTTTCCGAAGTACTTGGCCCTGTATGTGGTGACTTCAGGGCAGTTTAGTAGCACGTGGGCTGCCGTCTCGTCCTCCTCCATGCATGCTCTGCACAGTGGGCTGTCTGTAACTCCATGGCCAGTGATGGCTGCTGTGACTGTACGCAGTTGTTGCTTTGACAGCCGGAGAGCTTGTTTAATGAGTCGACCATCAATGGCGGGAAGCGCCTCCTTGACCTGCCTGCACTCGACATGGTTTATCCATAACGTGTATATCTACATACAAAGGTATGACTGTAATTGACATGCAAATAAATTGCAAAACATAAGTATTTTGATTTTTTGGCATGCAATGTGCCGCGGGGTTAGCGGGTAGTGCAACTTGCATACCAAACGGCACGTCTGAACGCGTCGCACAGCTTCAGGCGTGCTATTTCATTTGCAAATGTATCCTTAGTGTGCCATAATTATATTGGCAAATGACATGTATTGGCATACAAGGTACTTCTTTATTTTACTGGAGTGTACAGACGTCAGCACATCAAGCTACTACAATCTGTCAAATTTCTTTAATAGATTTTCATCTATATCGTAAAAGCATTAGGTTCAAGGTTGATTGGGAAAATTTTACAGTTTCGTGTACCTAGCTTGACCTGCTGGCGTCTGTATATTCCCGCCTCATGTACCAAATAAAATCCTGTTTAGCCTACGGAACTTCGTTCCTACTGTTTCTATTATGTATTTGCTGCGAAAAACTTCTTCTATTTTTAAATTCTTAACATTTTTGACCCTAAACTATAAGGTGGGCCAGGCTTTAAATTGTATTTTTCAGCAGCTTTTGTAAACGTTAATTAGTTTTCCAGCACGTCCATAATCGCAGATGCCATTGCATTTTCATCAATATGTCTATCCATCGTTCTCTTCAATTCTCTTGTAGTTGCGAACCGTAGTCCTAAAAAATAAATAAAGCGAACCGTAGCGTAGTCATAAAAAATAAACAAGAAAATAATCCAATCATACATCACAGGGCCAATTAATATGGCCTCTAGTTGCCAGTTGTTAGCTGTTGTTTTCCTTATAAAATGATTGGCTGAGCTTCTGCCACTCGTTAGTGCATTTGATGTGTGTTTTGTATTGAACGAACAAACTGTATAATTATACTTAAAGTGCCCTACCTGTGTATTAACATGCCTCAACTTCTCTTACGCCTGCGCCTACAACTGCAGTTATCGACTTTGGGAGCGTTTGTGAGAATTATACTCAATACACCCGACGCCACACTACCCATCCCATCACACTAATCGTTTCCCCTTTGTAATTTGATGAAAAATGAAATGAAACGCCGTGAGGCCGCCGCTATTTTTGCTTTTTTAACTATGCGGATGAATGGTGTCGGGTTTCGTCACTAAATCAAAATCCTTCACAAAAAACCACAAAAAATGGAAATGTTTGAAGGAGATTTTAAAGTACCTACCTACGTTTTAAAAAAGGACAATTCAACATAAAACATGATGACAAACCCAAACCGCAACCAAACCAGATTTTTTAGCAATCTAAGAAGTTTTAAGCGATACCATAGAGTTTATAAACAGTTCATTTCCTTTTTTAAGAAATATTTTTGCTATGGCAACACAATTCCTCCGCCATCATTAGAGAAAATCGCCGTATTGTAACCCGCGACGCGTGGTATTGGATTTAATAAATCTTGTAAATATATTATCTAAACCACCATGGGAGTCAACGTGGAAACCGTTTCTCCCGGAGACGGTAAGTGTATATAAATTTAAATTATACTTCGTTAGTGATTTTATGTTGTGTTGGTTATTTTTTCTAGTTTTCTTCAAAGTTTATCGCTCTTCTTGTTTACTATTCCCAATAAAATATCAGTATCAATCATTTAAACTGATTCCTTTCATTCATGAATGAAAATACTAACGTTTTACTATAAAATTTTCTTTGCGGTCATCGCACTGACGCCGCATCGCCTCGATGGTATCATTTTGATCGTCAAGTACATAACTTGCACAAACAATGACTAATCTGTTTTCAATCATTCGTTTCAATATTTATTTTCGCCATTATCTGCTAATACAGAACATTTTCGCCTGAAAACTCATGTTCACGCTTGTTACAATTTTTAGGAGGGCAGGCCTGATGCCGGTGTACTTACTAAATGCGTGGGAATGTTTTAAACCACGTGCAGTCACTAACGCATCATAATTTCCTTTAATATTCATAAAATAACCTATTTACCATGACTGCAGTAACACATAAAATTTCCTTTGGTTATTAAGTCTTATCAATATAAGCATGTAATGATAAGTACATAGTCTAAAACAGATAACATAAAATAAACAATACTTAGTAGATTGCTTGTTGCCAGTCAAATTCACTATGATGTACCTGACGTGTATATTTTGACTGTCTAATGTTTGAAGTCAAATCAGATCTTTATTTATTTAATTATATACTCTTTATTCTACATAATACACCAGTTAGCCATAAGGAATACAAACATTTACACAGTTTAAGTACAATGGGCGGTCTTATCGCACAAGGCTATCTCTTCCAGACAACCTTAAGATGGACTGGAAGAACGGAAAGAGATAACAGAGATCTTTATCACATTTAGAATACACATAGTCAAGAACGTTCAGGGTTGGCATGATTAAAACAAGTTGTTTTAAAACACATGTTTTAAGCTTTGTACAAAACAATAAGAAAAAACAAGCTAACTACTTTTCATGGCAAATGAATGAATATAAATTAATATTTAGGAGTCTAAATAGCTTGACATAAAACCAGTTGAGTCTATGCTATTGCTGTTATATTTTATTTTTGAAACATGCATTAGAATATTCAAAATTTCAAATAATAGAATTCATAGTTCATAGTTAATTCCCCGCCAGTATAGTCCCGCTAGGTAAGTCCCTATGTCGCCCAATTTAAAAATCAACATTAGTTAGAAGGTTAGAACATACATGGTGAATGCAAAGCGTTCAGTATTATTAGAGATAAGCAACATAAATGTTTATCCATTGATCGTTTTTTGTAAATATTTAATTTACTATGGCGAATTTGAAAAGATCTAGTCTAGAAATGAAACATTATAGGTTGAATTAATTTAAATAATGCCCTTAACTAAAAAGAACAAAAAAAAACACTTGTTAAAACAATTTGAACTGTTTGTTTAATAAAATTTAAAAAAAATGTTTTTTTTTCAACCCTGAGAATGTTACCAAACTTTAACTGATTTAAAACTGCTATCGTAGACACAATAATGCTGCCACTGATCCCCATTGCTGGGTCATTACTAGTTGAATCAGAGTCATGTTACTTACCTAAATAGCAATACATAAAATGTTGATATTCTGCTGCATCTGGTTAGACTGAAAACCTAAATAACTTAATTAAAAGCTAGGCTGAGAATGACAAACAGATAAAGTCAAAAAATAAACTTTAAAAAAAAGATAAAGTTTCATTCATTTTCATATTGACGACTCGTTTGGTGCAGTGGCTAAGTGATTGGCTTCTGCGCTATGGGTTGTGGGTTCGATTCCCACACGGAACAAAAATTTGTATGGCCTACAGATGGTTGTTTCGGGTCTGGGCGTTTGTCTATGTGAGATTTGAGTGTCTGTAAACGCACCCACAATACTAGAGAAATCTTAGTGTGGGGAAACATCTTATAAAAAAAAACACACACACAAATTATATCATACATACATACTTAAACTCATGCTTTTCTGCTATGAGGGTGGGCAGAATCTACAGATCACCACATGCTACGATTCTTACATACTCCATTCGCTTTGTCCATCTTCGTTCATGCATGTCATACACGCACATGTCCTTTCTGAAGAACATCACCAATAAATATCACTGATTTTAATCACCATTCACTTGTCCTCTCTACGTGATCAAACCACCTAAGCACACTCCTTTAAATTCTTGTCGCTACATTATCTTTTAAACTACAACTAAGTTACACCACACAATTTGCAAGGAATGCAATTCCACAACATAATTTGTAAATCGTCAAAAAAAAATTAATTTTATTTATTTCATAATTACTAGGCAGGCAGTTGAGACAATTGGTAAATGTCTGTATCATGGTATTCTCCACTAGTTTTTATGTTTACAGTTGACTAGATGTTTGTCTATTCAGTTTTTGAACTGATTCAAATTTTGGGCTGACACCACTTTCTCTGGGAGCTTGTTCCAAATTCTGACTATTTGGTTACTTAGAAAGTATTTCTGAGGGTTTTTTGAGCTTGAGTGATCTCTTAGAGGGACATTGTAGTTACGTGTAAATAGTTTGTCGGAAGCTGTAATCCAGTAAATAATTTTCAAAGTTTTTTAAATTTTCAAAGTTCAATTTTTTTAAATTTTCAAAGTTTTTTAAAATCCGTGGCGTCCCTGTCAGGAAACCCGGCCGACGCCCGTTGTAAACTGTGGAGAGATGCCTATCCCCCTCCCACCCACTACTTACCGCCAAGTGAGCATCTTCCTGCTGGATCTAAGTTTCCGTGGCCCATCTGGAAATCCCTGAATCGCCTCCGATCTCAAGTGGGCAGATGTAACTTCAACCTCGTCAAGTGGGGCTACCTAAACTAAACAGCAGCGGGTTGTGGATGTGGAGCTGCATTGCAAACTATGCCCCATCTCCTATCCTGCCCTCTGAGCCCAACAACCTGCAGCCAGAGTGATCTCTGCGCAGCCACCGATGGCGCCGTGGAAGTGGCGAAGTTCTGGGCTAATAAAATATAATAATTGTCGTGCCAACGACACGAAGAAGAAGATTTTCAAATACAAATTTTTGTACTAATGTTTCATACCATGTTTTCCGCAGAGTCTACCTACCCAAAGTCTGGGCAGACCGTAGTGGTGCACTACACGGGCACGCTGACCAACGGCAAGAAGTTCGACTCCTCCCGCGACCGTGGCAAGCCTTTCAAGTTCCGCATTGGCAAGGGAGAGGTCATCAAAGGCTGGGATGAGGGTGTTGCTAAGGTTAGAAGTATATCGTTATTATTGACAACTAAAATACATCATGATCTGTGTATTACAGAACGGCAAAGACATAAGTCCTTCACAAGAACTTTCCCACTTACCCATGCTCTACTATTTAATAGAACATTAGAAAAATAAGACCTGTTTAAGGAAATATAAAAAAGTAGAATGTTTGCTTCTAGCAGAGATTCAAAACAATATTATCCTTTTATGAACCTAACAGTCAATCAATTTGAGCTGAAACTCTACTAAAAGAAATGGGTCAAAAGATATTTATGCCTCGGTGGGCCACTTGTCTAATGTTATATGAAATGGATGGCACTGTGACTAAGTTGGTTACTGACTACAGACCCAGCACTCCACCTTATGTTTTTTTGCTATATGTATACCTGGATAATTTCTTCTTATAATGTCATGGTGGCCACGGGTTACAGACCGCTTCAAACCCATGCATGTATCAAAGTAACTGTTTCAATGTCATAGTTATGTACTTTGTAAGACACCACTGACAAATGAAGAAACATAATTATTGTGTGGAAACCTGGACCTAATGGTCTGAAAGCGGTGAAGAGCGGCCTTTTTTATGGGCTGTCAATTGTATAACATTCAAAAAGATTAGTTCGTTTTGAATGTTATACAATTGTAATGTAATTCTAGTCTATTTTGAATAAAATATGAGTTTTGAGTTTGAAATCACCAACCCGCAGTGAGCAAGCATAGTAATTAATGCATGTTCTTTCTCTGTATGAGAAGCTTCTCTGTTTGCTCTGCAGTGGGACAGTTACAGGCTGATTTATAATAAAATCTGCTATAACACAATATATTTCTAGTTCGGTTGATATAGTTACAATGTACTCCACACCAAATTTCGGTCACAGTGGCTAATTTCTCAACGCAGACTAGCCCACTACGCAGGAGACATTATAGTGCGCATGTGTGTGACACAGATGCACTCTTTATTTCCTCACACTCGTAGTCCGATCGGACTCAATCCCAATCGTAGCACGTGCAGTCGCCGTCGGCTGCTGCAGCGGCGCTTGGAAGTAGCGATGCCCGATACGTATCGATGTTTTGGTGTATCGATACAACGGAATGCGATTTATCGATATATTGTATCGATACACGTCAATGCGATATTTGGCTGTATCGTATCGCTTCGCCCAAATATCGCATCAAAAATATCGTATTGTATTGAGTACAGAGTGATATTTGGTTTGTGAAATATTAAGACAGGTAACAGTAACAAAGATTACAAATGTAAACAAACTTAATTATTCTTCTTTTGTAATGCCGCCACACTTGTAGGTGCGGCTTTAACCTTTGTAATATGATGCGAATAATAAGGTAATGTAATTATTAGTTTTGAATTTGTTGATTTTATATTTTATAATAATGTAGTACTGTAACAATCTTATATAAACTGTGATGTGATAATGTGTGTTTAGTTAATTTTTAGAACTTGATTCATTCCGCTGACTTGCTCCACCAGTGAAATCAAATGTGTGGTCATTTTTTTATTAAGAGTGAGAAATGCAGGTTATGTTTATTAAACGTTAAAACTAAAGGCAACACTACAAATTTGCAACTCCTCTCCTCAATACGATATTTCGATACGATATTTACAGTATCGATACAAAGGTATACGATATATATCGTGTATCGATACAATCAGTTGCGATACATTACGATACGATATATCGATACAAAGCGACATATCGGGCATCGCTACTTAGAAGCAATTTCATATAAATACATACAAACCAGTAGTGCAGCTGCGGCCGACTTCATGCAGTTGCTGCACGTGTTGTCGGCAGTTGCAGTTGGCAGCTCGGTTCGAAATAGTACCTTAAAGGTGCTATACCGACGGCGACTGCAAAACTGCAACCGCAGACCGCAGCCGCAGATCGCACCGCAAGCGATACTACTTTGGCAGTTTATGGTCTGCAGTCCGTCTCAGACTTGTACCTTAAAATACATGATATTTATGCATGCATATTTGTGTTATTTACCTTTAGTTTTACTAATAAATGCTTGACTTAAAGTATTGTGGTACCCCAAATAGATTACACATAGGCGTTTTTAATGGCAAACTGTTTTCAGCTTATATTTCATATTGTCTCTCAGTTAGGGTTACCATATGACAGGCGTTTGCCGCATTTGACAGACATTTTAAGGTTTAGACAGGCGTGCGGCCGGCATTGGTCTGAGACAGGCATTTTTAAATTTCGCGCCCGCGGGCCGCGCGCACACTGCGCTTACATAAATGCAAGCGCGATGCGCGCGCGGCCGCGAAATTTAAATGACACCGGCCGGCGGCCGACAATTGAATCAGTAAAAGCAATATTAATTACACAGGAAAATTACAAAACTGTATCTTGTGAAGATTTTTACGTTTATATATTAGAAAAGAAAGAACTATTAAAAAAAAAAATGTCCTCTGACAAATATCAATAATAAATAAATATCCTGCTTCATTATTATCTGTTGGCTTTTACTTATTACCTACAGCGTTTTGCTTTAGACAGGCATTTTTCTGAAAATTCAGGCATTTTAGGTACCATAGACAGGCATCCCTCTATTTACATAATTATGGTAACCCTACTCTCAGTGCAATTGTTTTGTTAACTGCAGTGACTTACAATTGTTGCATGTTTAACTTTCCCAAAACAATCACATGGTGTAATGATATAATAATTGTATATGCAAGGATATTCTGAGCAAGGATATTAGGGATGATAATGTTATCGTTTTTTTTTTATATTACAAATATTAATACTATTGAAGTAACTGTCTAGTTATCTGCTGTTCCATACACATAATCAATGTTACTTATTAGAATGTAAGGAGAATTAATTTATGTAAATATAGGTATATTATGTAAATATGCATTTTTTGGGATTGTCCGACTAGTTTCGGACCCAAACGGAGCCTTTATTCATGAGCTGTTCACGCAGCGAGGTCGCGAGTCGAACCAAAGAGTACAGTATATCTATAAGATAGAGAGCTAACTTCACGTTTTAGGTTAAATTAGGCGACAGCAGCGCCGCCCTGGTAGTCGTTCATCGAACTAAAGTCTAGATTTAGCAGATATACATGTATTTATGTATAGATCATAATGGATAGGTACGTACGTATAAATAGTTTAACTTTGGTACTTTCGTACTTGAATGGATGAAATTAAAGTGTATCGTAAAAAATCCGCTAAATTGAATAATCGTGAATTCAATTTAGCGGTTTTTTACACTAACACATTAATTACAATATCAAGTGTAGGAAAACAGAAAATGGGTATTGTACAGAAAATTTTAATTTTCTTGCTTACAATGCTAAGGTGTCATAAGTAAAAGACAGTTATTTTGTAATTAATTTATTACTTGATCACAATCACCTAAAATTAAACAATATTCTTTACTATTACGGTTTAATCAGTAATACTAAAGTAAATGTAAACAATTGGTTTTATTGAGGATTATACAAACTGACAATTACAATTTATTACTTGATTTTGGCTTTAAATCAAACCCTAGACACAATTATCATTTTTTAAATTTTCAAAGTCTTTGTTACCTGGGAAAATACAAGGGTTCTAACGGTACCAAACACATCGAAATCGGTTCAGGCGTTCAGAAATTATGGTGGAATAAAGAAACACACAAAAATACATACATACATGAACACTGAAAACACTACTTTTTTACTACAAAAGCTACTTTTTTTGGGCAGTCATGTAAAAAAGCCAGTCCGAGGTAGTGGTCCAACTGCTCTGTCCAACTAGTTGGACAATGAGTCTTTACTAGGGGCAGTTGTCCAACTTTAAAAATAGTTGGATCACAGCACCTTTTGAGAGTTCCGTGGTTCAATTTTGAGCTAAGTATTAAGTTGCTTAAGCACCTAGCTCCAGTTCATTTCTGATATCCTGGTAGTCTATCGATGAT
Source organism: Amphipyra tragopoginis (assembly GCA_905220435.1). Classification (NCBI taxonomy): domain Eukaryota; kingdom Metazoa; phylum Arthropoda; class Insecta; order Lepidoptera; family Noctuidae; genus Amphipyra; species Amphipyra tragopoginis. Next base: position 15,076,737 of record HG992011.1, read on the forward strand.
ATCATTTATTACGTATCCTTTCATGCTCTTCTCTGTTTCATCGTTGGTGCGTTTCGAGGAATACCCCATATTTATAAAACTCAACGATGCTGGGGAAATAACTTTCACACACTCAGTTGTATTTTAAGGAATCTAATCACTTAAAATATTGGACGAGAAAATATTGGAATTTGAATCCGTATCAGTAACGTGCCGACATTTTTCTCAGGGTGGTCAGCACAAAAGCGCTGTAATTATACAAAAGTTACAATTTTCATTTGAATGAGAAAATAAACGACTATAATGGTCATAAAAATTGTTTTTATATATGTATTGTTTGTAAAATTCTAAATGTGTTTTACTTTTTAAATAAAATTATGTTATTTGTAAAGCAATATAATTCATAAATTATATTTTTTAAGGATGACAACCTCTTGATTTTGTTATATCACTATCACGGCTAGATGGCACTACTTTCCATACTTTAATCCCTGTCACGAACTTATGTACTAAGTCGGCACAGCATGAGTCGAACTAGCTCTGCACCGCGCCGCGTAGCGTTGCGCTCGCGACGGGAGGGGCGGGCTGTGTCGGTATTGCTCGTGCGTCTTCGTCACTTGTCGTGTCTGGGTTATTGAAATACTGAGTGCATGCCGCGCTTATTCATTTATTTTTATCCTCTTTCCAGATGTCGGTGGGTGAACGCGCCAAGCTGACCTGCACTCCTGACTACGCTTACGGCCAGCAGGGCCACCCAGGAGTCATCCCACCCAACTCCACCCTCATATTTGACGTGGAACTACTGCGCCTGGAATAAAACTTTACAACCACCTACTTATAATTAACATTTAGACATTATCTATTTCAACTTGCAACATCTTTTAACAAAATGAAACTTTATATATGTGGGTATGGGTACATAGAAAAAGTCTAGTGAGATCCACACAACTGCCAACATTGAATTTCAAATTTCCATTTTTTATGAATTTACGTATTTTAAGCTATATTTCAAGTGGGAATTACACGTAATTTTTTACGACATTTTCTAAGATAACTGCACTATGATTACTTGTGTCAAAACGTTTTTATAATTTTACGTAACTAACGGAATAAGAACTCACAGTTACAATAAAATTTGACTCTTAACAAACGTCAATTAGGTTTCACAATGCATCAATTTTCTTTTAACACATGCATGAGGGCTGTCAAAATACTCCCGAATCCATTGATCTATCGATAATTGACTAGTTATTCCTACTCAATTAAAAAATTAGGAATATTAAATGGTGACCCTTAGCTTATACTACATTCCTAACGCATTTGAATTACTAGAAGCGTGCAATATTGTCTTAGTCACATTTAGATATCTTCACTCTTGAACTATATGATGTAGATGTGAAAGATCTTGATAGAATAGGACGAATAATATATTGAGATGTGCGTTAACGAAGCTGTAGCCAAAACTGTATATAATTTATGCACAAGTTACAACAAACTTGAGTGGACTCTCATTTCTGATGTGTAGGTAAAGGTGATTTCAATGATAGCTTTATCATATAACTAAGATGAATAAACTTATTGTGGAAAATTTTGTTTTATTTTTACTCACTGTGCCAAAAGTTTAGGTTTGTCGGAAAGGGGGTATCTTTGGGCCACTTAAATTATCACTGATGAATGTTTTAATGCAAGTGTTAATCCATGGAAATAGATTTTATTTTTTTCAAAAATTCTTCATCCCTGCTTTTGTTACTAATTCAGAAATTGAAGCTTTTAATCCGTGACCCCAAATATGACCTAAAATGTAAACACAGCTGAGGATACATAGATATTAGCGATATTTTTATGCAATTTTTGAACAACGATTTCTGTAGTTACTAGTATAAGTTGTAGAACAAAAGTTATTGAGTTCTTTAACAGCCTTTCGGATTAATACCCCCTTTCCGACTAATCTTGTATAAACTACACTACCATCTCGGGAGTGGATTTAAGAATTTCCTACTACCGACATGACTCGCACGCCACCTATTATACATTGATAGTACTATTACAGAAACTCGCTTGCTTTTGTTTTTTAGCTAAAGCACAGTCTACCTATATCTTACTCCTTACAGTCGCTCAACGTAGAACATTGTCGCAGAGCAATCGTGCGGGGTGAAGGAGCGGAGGTTATGTCCCGAGTAGCCATACTGCATACTCGGGACTAGAGATGTGCCGAGTCAGGCTGACAGTCAGCCGCTGACTCGAGTACCTAGTAAGTACTCACATACTCGAGTACTCAAAATATAAGATTCAAATCCACAGTACTCGGATACAGGACTCGAGTACTTACAGTATTCGAATACCAAGTCGCGCGTGACTCGACGTTCACAGCAATCAAGTATGAACCTGTTTAATGTTTACGTTTCTTAACAGCTGGCCGGTATCAGAAAGTTATTAGATTGTTTTCATATTTCTACTTAGTTTATTAGTTATTGAATTGTGCTGCATCGTTTTCCTTCCGGGACTTGTGAATAATTGTGTGTGTAAGATGGCACCGAAAAAGAAATCGGAAGTGTGGAACTTTTTCACTATTCTAGAAGATAAAAAAGTGGAGTGTAAAGAATGCAAAAAAACGTTTGTGGACTTTGGGAACACTACAAATTTATTGAAACATTTGAAAAAGAATCTTCAAGAAATATCATTAATTATGTTACCAAAGAAGTACGATGTTTACGTTGGTAGGTAAAGATTATATTCTTGTGTTGATTTTATAACAATGTTTACTTAAAATTTTATTGAAGAATACTCTATTTAATGTTTAAAGCGACATAAATAGTTGATCCTATATTTTTAAATGTTTATTATTGTTTTCCAAACAAGGATTTTTGTTGTGTTTATTTGTTGATTTCTGAGTAAAAAAATACGTTTGTTTCGCTTTAATTGTTTCTAAAAATTACAGTGTGTTCACTATTAATTCCAAATTCCTACTAAGATTGAATTTTCTTACTAAATGACTCAATAAAAGTAGGTACATAATATTTAATTAATAAATGCAAAGTTTACTGTCAGAGTACTAAATAAAAAAAAGACTGATTATATTGATGACTGATTAGATTAAAAAGACTGATACCAGGTACCATAATAATGTTATTATTTACTTACTGTCCTATCGTCATATAATACTTATGAACCGAAAGCAAGCTTTCGAGAACAAATAAAAAAGTACTCGAGTCTACCAAAGTACTCGAATACTCATGCTGGTACTCGAGTACCTATCCGAGTTCCGTGACTCGAATCCTGATTCGATTCCTTTTTCAACGAGTACCAAAATACTCGAATACCAAAAATAGCCGACTCGGCACATCACTACTCGGGACATAACCTCCGCCCCTACATAATTTTGACATTTCATAGGACCTGTCAAATGTATGGGCGTTGACCCACTTTATGTAGTAAGCAGATATACTGTGGCTAGAGGTTGGAAGCCACATTATGAGGGTGTGTGATGTGGATACGGCGCACCGCTCCGCACGCGTCCGCGTTACCACGGACGAGCCTCTTCCCATGGTGTGTCGGTGCGAGCTCGTGTGTCGCGGTGCGCGCTATCACGCACGTGTGAAGCCAGTATTAGATGTATCGAAACGTTTCAATACATTTCTTTGAACTCTTCCCACACCGGATGTTTCTAAACGATTGTGAACACCCCGGTGTGAGAGCACCTTAACGATATGTTACAAGTTTTTTTTATAAAAGTCAAATGTTAACCGCAATTCAGACTACGCTATACTATTTCGCTATACAGTAAAGCATATTAAGTCATAAGCTATAACTACATAGCATGACGTTCACACTACGTTATATCACAAGCCGGTCTTGTATGTAGGTATAAAAGCAAGAGGGGGGCAGCTTCAAAGCAAGTCTGAGCGTGTACTATTCGAGCATGCTACTTGATTTGTTTGCGAAGTCACGATGGCTCGATGGGGCGACTAATTTTATATTTCTTAACCAAAATTATGAATGTTTATGGAATGTACGAATAATTTAACTGAATTTAATTCATTCTGCAAAGAAACGATCATTTTGAATGCTAAATAATGAGCATGTGTATTCCAGGCTACAAGTCATTAGACGGTGATCCGTCGGGCGAAGGACGGGGTAAAAATGAGGCGGAGCGTGTACCGGAGAATTTAATTCCGGAGAATGTATTTATTTATTTATTGCACAATGTAGTTTACAGAGAACAAGAATAGTTATCCCAAACATAAATAGAAGAACGTATGTAATAGCTCCAAGAATCGTATGATATAGCTCTGAGAATTGCTCAAGTTTATCGCGTAGGTACAGCAAGCCAATACTTTATACCATAGCGTTGTGTGAACGTGTCCATAAAAAATGTACTTATGCTGAGCGAAATCGTATACAATGTTTGCTATATGCTATATATTATAGCGTAGTCTGAGCTGCACTTTAGGACAAAAATAAAAGTCATAATTTTTTATACACCAATAAAATTTATTACAATAACATTAAGAGATCCTCTTGATATGATTAATTCTACATTATATTATTAACAGATTTTCAATCATTACGCTAAATAGGTCGTTCGTTTGGCCCTAAAGAGACCCTGTAGGTAATCCGGTTTATACTTAGAGCATAAGTATATGCTCTAAGGGTTTATATTAAAATTTCATCTCGTAACTTTTATTTCCTCTTTCATAGGTCACTTAGGGTTTTTTTTCCTGTGACGCGTGCTCGTGCCCGCATGCGTGCGTCATCCGCACCCGTGGGACCTGAATTTCACCTTTTCAAACATGTATTTATTGTGATGCGTGAAACACGCATGAAAAGGTGAACTGCGAGCGCCACGCATGCGGGTGACGCCCGCACGCGGGCATGAACCCGCATGACAGGAAAAAGGCCCGTACTCTGATTTTCTTGTCTGTCTGGCATCAATAAACACGTTGTACCTTCATCATCATCTTCCAATCCCACGAAAATCCAATCCCGATTTATTTGGGGTCAGCCACGAAGCAAATAATTTTAAGCCGCGAACAGACATCGCGAGGCGTGCGTCGCGAATGGTTCGTCACGCATGCCTCAACCTTAGGCATACGACGGTACATTTATGCATGCATCCCGAACGACACACGCACAAGCTGAGCACGCAAACAACCACACACGGTGTTCATGAGCGCGCAACGCAAATAACACCCATGGGTCCACACGGAGCGCACGGCTTGCACTGAGGCGGCGTTCGCAACGATCATATGAGGCGAATGCTCACAGTAAGCACACACGTCCACACAGCCCGAGGCATGCGTGACGAACCATTCACGACGCACGCTTCGGGATGTCTGTACGCGGCTTAAAAAAATTATTAAAATTATATTTGCTTCGTGGGGTCAGCGCAGCATGCCGTTTTCTTTCATACATCTACAAGGTATAAACGAATTCGTGTAATTCCTTAAAACCACTTAATCTATTACTGGGCCCAATTCTTCTAAAATAAATCTTGATAAATCGCAACCGAGCCATGGCCGAACTGTACCCCAATTGTGTGAGTTTTTTTTACGTTACTACTGTAGTAGCGTCACGCCAAACATGTATGAAAATTTAAGCAGAGCCTCTAGCGGCGAATAGCGTGACCAAAAATATGTTTGACATTTTTGGCGTGACGCAACTAAAGTGCGCGCAAGATAAGTCTGCGCGCGGCCGAAATCGGAACTAATCACGGTCCACTAAAGCAAGTGTGTGCCGTTATATCAATTTTGATAGTAGAACTACCTGATTGTAGGAATATTTAACGGGAAAATTATGTTTAGCGATAAAAAAGTTAAGCTTAAAAAGCGGTAATTTGAACTTTTGCGATCATGGAAACGTTTAGCACGCCCTCAGTCACGCGCAGAGTTATCTTGCGCGCACTCTACAGTAGTAACATAAAAAACTCACTTGGGGTATACAGTTCATTCAAACAGTTTTCGTTTTCAAAAGATTCAAATTTTTTGAAAAAAACAAAACCAATCATTTTGTCAATTTTCGTAAACAAAAACTGACTGATGGTTGTGGTTCTTTGCGTTTGGCAACAATGGGGTAGGAAACTGGGGAACTAATGGCGCCACCACCGCTCGTACCAAATCAATGTCATTGGTTAAAGTTAATTTGACATTATTGCTACTGACAATTTATCTCATTCTGATTGGTTGTAATTGGTACCAACAGAGGTGCTACCATCTACTTTTCTTTTTGCGTTTCCATCCCCATTTTGTTAGTCGAATTGGCCCACTTGTATAAATAACGTACGGCATTTAGCTTGATTAAAAAAAAACAATTCTTTATTTTTCTTGCCTTTTGGGTAAGTGCTATATCTACACCACGTTTTGGAGTGCTGGTACTAAATAAATACATAGATAACAGTGCTCGATATGATAATTATTGTAATAAAATTTATAATTGCGTTCTTGTCTTCTATCAATGCTTTGTAATGATTAGAACTAAATAGAATATAGACAACAGCACCAGTAAGTGTAAGTTGGGTAGTTTACTACACGTTTCCGTGACGAATAGTTTACCATGATAAGTGTCAAACCAATTTTTAGTCACGCTATTCGCCGCTAGAGGCTCTGCTTAAATTTTCACACATTTTTGGCGTGACGCAACTACAGTAGTAAAAAAAGTCACACTTGGGGTACAGATTATACAACGTGTAACGTAAATAACGCTCATCACTATGACCAACTTTTACTACGGGAGCAAAAGGGAAATCGCGAAAAAAAAATCAGCTATTCATTTAATTTTCTAACATTTATGTTCGCATATCTCATCAAAATCCTACACCTCGTAAAAAAAATGTTTGATCCTTATTAATTCCTTTTCTTGGTCTATCTGTGTCACCAGTAACTACCTTTAACACGCGGTTTGAAGGAATTACACGAATTCGTTTACACCTGTATATCAGCCGTCGTCTGTGCTATAAATCCACCGATTAATTACATTGAAGAATATTCAAATCAATCTTGTGTTTTCCAACTCATTCCAAATATTTTAATAATTATGTAACACACGATTCTTCCCAGAAATTATTTACATTCATCACCCAATCTTCAATTTGTTTTTTAGTTTCTGACAAATTTACAAAATCAATGACATTCTTTCCCATATTTGTCTCTTTACTTTTACAATTTCTTTAAACTATCTCATTGTATTTGTGAAAATATCTTCCAACCTTGTTTATAAAAACGGATTATCCTTAAAACGATATTTTCATCTCGCCTTATTATTTAAAAACATCAATTGGTTTGAAAGTTCTCCAACACCAGGGTGAAGAATTTTCAAATAAATCTATGTCTATTCGATATCGATGGCTAGTATTTCTTCCATCTTATTATTAATTATTATAACAATTACATTTAAAGCAGAATTAATAAAAATAAATGCTGGTAAAACATGGCCAAGTCTTCTATCTTAGTTCATTTCTTTTATCTTAGTTCTTAATCTTCGATGACCCAATCGTTAGCTAATTTATAACTGTGGAATCAATTTCCGACAATCGTTTCTCCGTTGGATTATTCCGATTATTTTATTTAACATACATTTAAATTATATTTTGAAATATAATTCATCTTAAAAAAATAATATAGGTAGGTATATTTAAAAATACAGGGCGTAAACCAATTCGTGTAATTCCTTCAAATCGCGAGATCTACTGGTGACACTGATTGACCGTGCATAGGTTTTTTTCAGAATAAAAATAGTTTTCAAAAGATGAACCATGTTAATCTGTATCTGAGTAATTTTAGCGTCCCGAGTTAACTGACTGCCTGGAGCAATATCGCGCTAGTCGTGCCCGTCAGCTGTGTCGCTTCATTCATTTATGCACGGCATCAAAATTTTCTATCACAATTTTTTATTTTTAATCAATCTAAATCCCGTGCGGGTTTAATCTATACCATTAATAGATCATGATGTGATTTGAAGGAATTACACTAATTCGTTTACACCCTGTATAAAAATTAGTAGCCCACCTGGCTACTTGTGGTCAGGGCCTTAGATAGAGGAGCTTCCTAACAATACACGCCATGTCCAGAAGTACTGCTTTCTGTATCAGGCCCTTAATCCAGACGGTCAAAGAAAGCCTCATCAGATTTGGTTCGAGGCTCTTGACTATTAAGCCATTGGCCGTAACTACTATTGGCACAATGACTGCTGAATCAACATCCCACATGGCGACAACCTCGTGTACCAAGTCATCGAGACTTGACACACGTCATTTAATTTCTTTATCTTTCTGGGCTTATTGTGTTGGGTAATCGATTTAAAAGGTGACAGATCTACATTTTGGATTTGTCGAAAGATGTTAAAGTTAAAGTCAAAGTCAAAGTTTTTTATTTCAAATAGACCAGATTACAGGCACTTTTAAAACGTCAAAACTAGGTGCACGGTTCCAAAAGGTAGGTTCTATGGAGAAGAGCCGGCAAGAAACTCCATGAATACTCTTTTTAAAATAGTAGATCATGACTATTCATGACAATTCCATTACAGTTGCGTGTGACATAGAATGAGAATAATGCAGGTTAATGTAACAAATAAATTCACATAAGAGTAGAAAATAGGAAAAGAAAATATGCCTTCTAGAATTGCCCTAGTAGTTATGGGCTGACCAGTCCCGACAGACAGCACCCGTTCACGAGCATGACGTGCACATCCGCATCGCTTAGCTCAACCATATTATAGGGAACCCAACGACCGGATAAACAACGCCACCATCAGCAGGACATTTAAGTGAGCATGACAGACTCATACTACCAGACAATGGGTAGTAATATGATATGATTAAAGGTGTATCATTAATTGCTGCATGATGCTCAAACGTTACAGTTTAGAAAATGATATTATCAAAATTATACATGTAAAACAATATCAGAACTATTAAGGCAGAGTATTATACAAATAAAATTGTAGTGGGATATTACGTCGACGAAACGTTACATCGCGTCGCCTCGATGAAAATTTCGTCGTTAAAAGATTCTATGCTTCGAGAAAAAGGTGTACGACCGTGCCTGCTCGATGTTGGCGGGGGCTCTGCCGTGCCCCCTGATAAACGAATCGTTCTGTCGGGAACGACTCAACGGAAAATCGATTGTCGGTGATTGATTTTAGAATTCTAATTTAGAGAGCATTCTCATAGGCCTACTTTCTTTCATTGTACTGGACTCCTCCTTCATTATCCTGACTTATGCCATGGGTATACAAATATATTAATTGTATTATATTAATCAAGTCTTTGTTTTTTCTAAGTATTGGTAATACATAACTAAAGCCATTGAGTCTTATGTGTGTAGTAATGGGAATTTGTACTCTTCAGTGATAGGTATAAAAAATGTTGACTGAAGTGAATAAGTATAAAATTTTCCTTGAAATATTCTAAAAGTTTTCTGTTTGGTGAAACGAAATTAATTTACAATACAATTTGTTATGTTTACTATTTCAGCAATTACTAAAAAGTATAGACAATTTTTTATTCACTTCAGCCATTAAGGCCTGCTTGCACGACGACAGACTAAATAAAATTAGCGCTCAACATAATTAAAACATTGCTTATAGTGAGTAGTCGCGCAAGCCACCCTGAGAAGCCCGGTTCTCCGTTAGCACGCGACTAAAACTAACTAAAATATTTGAACACAGGCGTGATAGGTATATAATTATTAATCCTTGTTGTTCGTCAGAAATATCCACTGAGAACTAATAATCTACAAGGAATGTTTGCGGGGTTACAATACATACAATACAACAATTACGGCGTTTCAGTAAGACCAACGAGTTGAAATAACGCGAACAGATGGGGTAGTACTATTCTTTATGTCCACCACCACACGGCACCTATGTATCTACTTGCCGTCAATGTGATATTAATTTCTGGTATATTTCAGCAGTTACAAGCTTATATTTAAAAAGGAAAGATGTGAATTGTCAAAAAACGGATCTCTCGTTGGCCCTACCTAGTGGCCGGTATATCATAAACATTAAAAACATCTACTTATTTTAAAAGAACAAGAAAGTGACAGTGTGGTCTATTGTTGTGGATGGTTTATACGGTGGCAGTAACGTGGCAGTACAGTAACCCAGTCCAGTGCTGACTTGCCACTGGGCTAATGTGAACACTAGTTTCAACCCAGCCCAGCGCTGGCTTCGCGCTCGCAAGTCAGTCTAGCTGACTAGCTCCCTGTTCTATTTTTCGGATCTAGTAGCTTCGTTTGCCACTTGTCGGCGTCAAAAATCGACAGAAAACTGACTTACAGATCACATCTACATGTACCCAGTGACTGGCGCCGAAAATCAGAGTCACTGAGTCCAGTCACTGCCATCGTATGAACCAGCCATTATGACCGAAATGAACATGACAGTCAAGACTAGTTGAGCAAGAAACTAGTGATAACGGAGAAGTGACAACCTAATTACTAACCTAACCTAGGGCTGCCGTCCGGTACTCCGAAAAACAAACGTCGAAGTTTCGGATACAAACGAAATAACGACGAAAATCAAACTTATTAATATACGATAAGAGCGGTTACGCACTGCATCCGATCCGAATCCGTGAAAATACGTTCAGTACCCCAAGTGTGAGTTTTTAACGTTACTACTGTGGGTGCGTCACGCCAAAATTGTCAAACAAATTTTTATTTACTTTTCCTAAAATCTTCTGCTATAAAAAGGGTTAAAGCAAGTGTTCAGATGATAATTTTTAATTTCTATTTTTTCAAAAATTATTCATCCCTGCTTTAGTTACGAATTCAGAAAATGGACCCTCTAATTCGTGACCCCAAATGTGACCTAAAATGTATATTATATACAGCTGATCATAGCTGAGGATAGATAGATTTTTGTGTATTTTTTATGTAATTTTTGAACAGTTACTTCTCTTAAACTATTGACTTTTGGGGAAAGTGGTAGAATAAAAGTTATTCATTATTATGGTTACTTGAACCCCTTTTCGGATTAGTACCCCCTTTCTGACTAACCTTGAATGTGTTGGTGTCTGGGGGTCTACTCCCTAAGCACGAAGTCCGTGGTTTCGGCCTTAGTTGCGAGCGTTTCCTACTCCCTATCACCTACGGACATACGATTATTTCGGGGCCCGAACTAAGAATGAATGACAACACGATTTGACAGTTGTCCCTACTACCGATGTGATTTTGCCCGTCCGAAAAGTTGAACTTGACACTTGTTCACTCCTACGATTCGGGCTACTTTCGGACGGGCGACCTACTTTGTTGACGGACTTAGGGAGTAGGCCCCCTGTACCGTTAGCCGAAGTTTCGTAGTTCGATTTTCGGAGTAGTTCCCCCTGGTTTCCCGGGATTTATCCTAGTTTGAAGAACGTCCGAGTGGGTTTTTGTTAAGCGTCCGTTGTTGACGAACTGTCCAAACGTCTTTAAAAAAGGTCCGCAGTCTTTGGGGCCAGAATTAAACCCTTTTCTTGTCCTAGTTTGACGATTGTACAGACGGCAGCCCTGACCTATTCTAACTTTTTTTTTTTTTAATACTGTCTAAATGTATATGTTGTCGTCCGATCATAGAATTGGGCGCAATGTGATATACAGACGCCAGCACATAAAGCTACTATAATCTGTCAAATTTCTTTAATGGATTTTCATCTTTATCGCAAAAGCATTAGGTTCAAGGTTGATTGGGAATTGACAATTTCGGGTAGCTTGATGTGCTAGCGTCTGTACCGAGCGCAATGCTAAAAACCATGAACACATTTTGGAGTGCTGGTAATAAATAAATAAATACACAAAGTGTAACATAAATAAGTGTACAACCTCTTAATGGGTCACTGTACTCATCATTATGAACAACTTTTAGTATGGGACCAAACCATAAATCGCGACAAAAAAAACCGCTGTCCGATTTCTGTTCGCATAACTCGTCAAAATGTTGGAAACAGCTGTTTTTTTTCGCGATTTCATATTTGGTCCCATAGTAAAAGTAATGACAGTAAACTGACAGGATAATAAAAAATAAAAAAAATGATATACAAACTAAGTGCAGGAGTGGCGACATTGTATGTGGAACTACATGTGTAAATATGCTACCTAATCTTGAGGACGAGGCCCTAGTATAATAACGATTGTAATTTATAATTGTGTCCTTGTCTTCTATCAATGCTTTGTAATAATTATAACTAAATATAATATAGACAATAGTACCCTAAGTGTGAGTTGGGTAGTTTACTACACGTTTCCTTAACGAATAGTTTACTATGATAAGTGTCAAACCAATTTTTAGTCACGCTATTCGCCGCTGGAGGCGCTGCCTAAATTTTCATACATTTTTGGCGTGACGCAACTACAGTAGTAAAGTAAAAAACTCACACTTGGGGTACTGATATGCTTAACTATGGAAAATCAGCAAACATTGAACGATATGAAGTTTTTTTAGAATAGCACCGCATCATGAAATGCGTCATAACATGATGTGACCAATTCTACGATGTGACGACGACATAATAAGTTTACTTTTAGCACAGTCTACCTATATCTTACTCCTTACAGTCGGTCAACGTAGAACATTGCCGCAGAGCAATCGTGCGGTCGCGGGGTGAAGGAGCGGAGGTTATGTCCCGAGTAGCCATACTGCATACTTGGGACATAACCTCCGCTCCGCCCCTATATAATTTTGACATTTCATAGGACCTGTCAAATGTATGGGCGTTGACCCACTGTATGTAGAGTGCGCGCAACATAACTCTGCGCGCGACTGAGGGCGTGCTAAACGTTGCCGTGATCGCAAAAGTTCAAATTACCGCTTTTTAAGCTTAACTTTCTTATCGCTTAACATAATTTTCCCGTTAAACATTCCTACAATCAGGTAGTTCTACTATCAAAATAGATAAAACGGCACACACTTTGGTGGACCATGATTAGTTCCGATTTCGGCCGCGCGCAGACTTATCTTGCGCGCACTCTAGTAAGTACGTACACTGTGCTTTTAGTCTGTTCGGAAAGAGAACCGTCGCGTTGGGGCGTAAAAGGGAACTAACATTAAGATTGCATTTACTGAGTTACATACGTTTACTACAAACACGTTAACATGTCAAATCGTGTAGTATTAACTAGTTAACCATACCACAGTAGATATATCAGCTAAAGCAGTACCTCAACTTACTATAGTCGCCTAAATTGACACACTCACACCGACACACACTGTGTATTACACGGACACACATTAATATTGTTGAAGGTCACATTTCAATACAGAAAAGCAAGACTAAAAACAAAAACTTTAATATTAAAAACAATATTAGTCCTCATTCAATTATCTATATTCCAATTAATAAAATCGATTATGGTTTAAGCGACATTATTGAATAGTTACAGGGTAGGTTAGTTTTGTCGGTTCTGGAACTACCGACTTTGTTAAATTGATTTTTTATCGGTTCTGTTACTATCGACATTGTTAAATGCAAAATAATTTAAAATTTTGCCAGTTATGGTATTTCTTCAAATTAATGATAATTTCAGTAATAATACGTACTAGTCGCGCGCAGTAGGTTTGCCGATGACTGCCCCTCCCACTTCACCGACCGCTACCCGCGCTCGTCTGGCCTACCTACTAATCGTACCGACCATCGACGCGTGACGTCATGAGGCTATCGGCAAACCTTCTCCGCGCGACTTATATACAGAACTATTTAACATTGTAAGACGTACACTTGTTCCAAATTTCAGATCTTAATGTTGCATACTTACTGTTTAATCAGTAAATTAAACTTTAAAGCGATCTACTGAAAAATCGTAAAAATGTAGATCCGACTTTGTTAATAGGGACGGGCGAAATGTACTTTTATTGCTCCAAAAACGATGGCAACCCTAGTCCTGTGACTCACCCAAAAAACATCTGGGGTCTAATTCTCCTAAAATAAATTGTTGCCAAACGCAATCCAACCTCAACCGTCAGTCAGTTTTTGTTTTCGAAAACTTTCAAAATGATTGATTTTGTTTTTTGTGTCAAACAATTTGATAGCTTTTGAAATTGAGAACTATCTGAATGAACGGTTCGGCCTTGGTTCGGTTGTGATTTATCAAGATTTATTTTAGGAGAATTGGGCCCCTGTATGTCTTCAGAATTTCTAGGGATATTTTCCACGTTTTTGTTCATAGCTCAAAATTAGGTTTAATCACCTATCAGCCTTTTAGAAATCGTACGGCAGTATAGCCGTATAACAATTTGGTACCTACCGTTTTTGTGTTGCTAATAATACTTACACAGTAATAAATTAAACACTGCGACGCCTTCAAATCCAAGAAGATTCTCTTTCCGAACATATTCTACTTAATCTCTTTAATTACAACAGTTAGGTACATTTAGATTTAAGATAGTTAAGCCTAAATCCCCGTCAGCTTGTGTACCGGAGTCTTCTGAGGAATTCACTTCGTCTAAAACAAAGAGAAGTTGTGTTATTGACAAACAAAAAATATCATAATATTCAGGGTAAAGTAATGTAGGTACGATTTCCACGAACCGGGCCACGCAGGAGCGCAGCGCAGCGCGTCGCAGCGGATGCTCGAGCACGCGCCCGTAGCCGACCGCGTCCGCCCGACGGCTACAATCTGCTGGCACCCGGGCGCATGCGCGCGCGTGCTCGTGTATCCGCTATCGCAGTCAATTTCTACCTGCGGTGTGGCTGAGCGGAGCCGACCGGACCCCGCGACAGCCGAGCGCCTCCGTCCACGTACGCGAGGAGCCGACCGACTGCCGCGGCGTCCGAGCGCAGCCGACCGGCTGCCGCGGCTTACGCGCGGATCTAACCGAGTTCCAAGCAGTGTAAATTCCGTCCAAACATGAAACTTAACCATTGTACAGAAAGAAGCCTGAATTTCCTTTAGCACAGTGTGAAATACGCTCCGGCGCGGCCCGTTTGGTGGAAATCGTACATACTAGTCGAGCGCAGAAGGTTTGCCGATGACTGCCCCTCCCACTTCACCGACCGCTACCCGCGCTCGTCTGGCCTACCTACCAGGGCTCGGAAACGTTATTTAAAATAACGTTTTTAAAACGTTTATAACAGTTCTTTGTACAACATTTTGTTCGGAACGAAAACGAAAAGAGAACAAAAAGCTAGTTTTCAAAAACCGGTTTATTCCGCAGGACGGAGCCGCACATAGTGTGCGGCAACAAGCATGGACTTGTTAAGTTCCGTATGATATGTTTTCATTTCAATACATCATTAATTCCGAGCATAGTTCGGAGCAGGGTTGTTGCTGATGCATATTTTTTTCACATCAGCGGATGCTGATGCTGATGTTTTACCATTGACATCAGCGGATGCTGATGCTGATTCTCATGATTTTCTTAAAAAAACGGAAAAAGTAGTGACCATTTTGAATAATATCTAAAAGTTGCACAGTTTTCCTTGGTACTGAAATAAACGATTGTCTCAAAAATTTTGGGATTTTAACAAAAAATATAATCAAACTTAGTAGATTAGTAATAATTAGTATAGTACTAGATTAGTAATTAAGTACCTAGACTACCTAGTGCATAACCTGCTACCAATCTTTCGTTTAATTAATAGGTATTGGAATTTAATCAAAGGTACATAATCCACTTTTCAATGGGGTCGGCATTATTTATCAAACTCAAAAGTTTACGAAAAAAAACTTTCACGCGCAGATACGTATTAAGTATAACGTAATGAATGAGACAAGTTTGTATTTGTTTGTAAACGCAATCTCGGTCTGCCCTTGGATTGATCAAAACTCGCAAGCAAAAACTTCACGGGATATAAGCCCCGCCCCCTCTGCGGTCATGTCACGACTTGAACATCAGCATTAATATCAGCATCGATCAATGCGGATGCTGATGCTGATGTTGAAAAAGATGCTGAAGATCAGCGGATGCTGATGCTGATGTTCGCAACAACCCTGGTTCGGAGCATAGTCGAGCATAGTTTTTACTTTATTTGAGATTTATTTATTTATAGTTAATTAAAACGGTGAACACCAATTACAATAATTAACATAGAAACAAGTAACATGGAAGGTAGAAAAATACAGGTATGTAATGTCGACAATTGTGTCATACACAAAATACTTAAGACTAACATGGGATAGTGGACACCCTCGCATACTGTCTCTCACAGAACATCAGACATACACGCACAATTTCACTCCATTTATCCGCGAACACATCACATTCAGGGTTGGCAGCCAGGAGGGCATTGAGTATCCTTAGAGTACGACACACAGGGGATTCAGCTCTGGCGACAGTTCTGGCTGAAGGTTGCGCGAATAGATTGTGCCGACGGCTTTGACGGTGTCCGATGTATTTGTCGGGCACAAATAGTCGACAGAAAAGGCCATGGAGCTCAGGGCAGTCGATACGACCCCTAAGGGTTTTATAGGCTACTATCAGCTGATCATGGCCTCTTCTTACTTCCAACGAGTTAAAGCCCAACATTCCTAAGAGATAGTTGGTGGGGTACATGTAGGAATAGAAATTGTACGACCTATTGAAAAAATATCTCAAGAAAGTTTTCTGTACCTTTTCCAGCATCAGTGTTTGGGTCGCAGTATGGGGGTGCCAGACACAGGCACTGGACTCAAGTTTACTGCGAACCAGTGTGGTGTATAACAGCTTAATAACATTTGGGTTGCGAAAGTCACGAGCATTACGCAAGACAAATCCCAAGTGCCTGAAAGATTCCTTCGCCAGAGTGGATACGTGATCTTTAAACGTCAGACAGCGGTCGAAGGTCACTCCCAAGTCCTTAACGTTGGTGACTCGAGTAACTATTTCACCACCCAAACTGTATTCAAAATGGATTGGTCGCAATCCTCGACCGTATGTCATGGCATTGCATTTGTTTTTGTTGAAGAACAGCTTGTTCACAACGCTCCACTCGTAGATGGCATTAATATCCCCTTGGAGGAGTTTACAATCTTCGTTTGATTTTATGTGTGCAACTGAACTGAAGATGGGTTTTCTCTTGATTTTGTCAAGGTCAGAGGTGATAAAGACAAAGTCTGCGATGGAACGAGCTTACCCAGAAGAAGCCTGTTCATTGTAACTTTGAAGATATTCGGGTCGTAAGCGTGGAACACAGACGCAGTCAGTGAGTTCCATTCTTTTGCCGTGCGTCGTGTTTAGTGCGAATTGGTGGAATAGCAACTAGGTATGGATGGTAACTTGCAGTGCGTCTGGATGTTCGATGGTAGAAGGGGGCCGGTGGGATGAGGTTGTGGAGTTCTTGAGCACACTCACTGAATTACAGTCTATAGAAGACCGACAAGCAGGCAACCTTGCGGCGATGAGCCAAGCTGTGAAGCTTGGCATCCACCAGTTTTACGTCGCCAATGAGTCAGACTTCAGCTTGACTCAGTGGAATGCAGAGTTAAGAACTCTGCATTCCACTGAGTCAAGCGCGGCAAGTTGGTATTTTGCTGGGCCATCCCAAAGGTGGCTGCAATACTCCATGCAGAATCGGACTTGCACTTTATAAAAGTCAACAAATGTTCAGGCGAAAAGTATCGCTTCACTCTATTTAGGATGCCCAGTTTTTTGGCTGGTTTAGACTTTGTGCTCAATGGGGGTGCCGAAGTTGAGACTGACTGTAAAGTCTGTAAACTCCATGCCGAGGAGCTCGAGCCGGTCAGTTATAGGAACAGACATATGCCGAAAACTAGGAGTTTGGTCGAAACGACTCCTTTTTGCGGTTTGTGTTGCGACTTGCGAGTGGTTAGTTATTGGTCCTATTTTGATCACAAAATGAGATGCAAGAGAAAAAATTAAAAAAACCTAATTTAAAAAGAAGCAGCTATGCTCCGAGAGCACCTGCGTCGCGTGAAACGTCAGAGAGCCGTGCCTTCTCCAGAGCTAGTCCGCCAGTACCGGCCGGATCGCGTAGATTGGTGATGACGTCGGCGGTAGGGCGTGAAAGCCTGTCCCGCCATTTCACCACCTGGACCTCGTGAAGCTACAGCCGACGCAGCTCAAACTGGCGCTGCATCGGCCGCTCGCCTCGTGCCCGCGCTTCATCGCGCCACTGGTAGAGTGACGCGAATATCTTCGCCTCCATGTCCCAGGGCAGAGATCCAGCCAGTACGCAGGCCGCCTCGTAGATCGTGCGATAACCCCTTATGACTCTGATAGCCATCGCCCACTGCAGCTTCCGCAGAATGCTGATGCTGCTGGCCGTCAGGTCAGCCGCCCATATCGGGCCCCATACAGGGCCAGCGATCGCACGATCCCCACACACAGCCGCTTGCAGGCGGTACTCGGGCCCCTCAAATTAGGAAGCAGCGTTGTGAGCGCGCCAGCCTCATCCAGCAACTTGGGCGCCAGACGTCGGAAGTGGGGCCCGAAATCCCACCGGCTGTCGAGCACCAATCCCAGGTACTTCATGGTAGACTCGACAGCGATCCGAGCCCCCCCAACCACGATGTGCGAGCCGGGTGGCGGCGCCCACCGGGGGCCGTGAGACATCATGACCTCCGACTTGCTGAGAGCCACCTCCAGGCCTAGGCGACGTATGCGGTCCACCACCTAAGAGACCGCAGCTGTCGCCGGCAACGCTGCCTCCTTGTGCGAGCTCCCGCGGGCAGTGACCAGCGTGTCGTCCGCATAAGACGTCAGGTCTGCCCCCGATCTGAGCTCGCCCCTTAGCACCCAGTCGTATCCGATGTTCCACAGGAGAAGGCCCAGGACCAAGCTCTGTAGAACACCGCACGTCACTTGGTGCTGGTAACTGCCATCGCGTCCCATGTAGGTGTCACACCTCTCCGACAGATAAGCCCCAACGACGTGGCGGAGGTAGAGAGGCACCCGATGATAGCGCAGTGCCTTCCAAATACAACTTCAAATCACCACTGTACCTACTCCAGCCAACTTACAGAAAGAATCTTGCATCATCTTCCTGCCCTTGCCCTTGTTACTTGGGGTCGGCGCAAGATGTTTTCCTCTTCCATTCCGTCCTATCAACCGTCATGCTAACACTGCCTCCCCTTCTCTTCCATATAATTCTTCACACAATCTATTAGATCCATCTTTCCTTTGACATTTCTTTCCCGCTCCATCCATCCACATTTATAATCATAACTCTTTTAGTCATTTTTTTTTTTTTTTTTTTGTTTTTAAAAAACGTTGCCCCGCACTAAGATTTCTCTTGTATCGTGGGTGCGTTTACAGACACAAATCTCACAAACAAACGCCCAGACCCGAAACAACCATCTGTAGGCCATACAAATTTTTGTTCCGTGTGGGAATCGAACCCACGACCCGTAGCGCAGAAGCCAATCGCTTAGCCACTACACCAAACGTGTCGTCATTTGCGTTTCATCCCTCCTCTTCACATGCCCATACCAAGACAAACGATTCCCTTTCAACTTTTCTGTCACTGGCGCCACTTTCAAACTTCCTCTAATATACTCATTCCTGGCCTTATCCATTCTGGTCACTCCACACATCTATCTCAACATTCTCATCTCCACGAAATGCAATCTTGTTTCATCCGTCTTCTTTACGGCCCAACATTCCGTTCCATACAGTACGATAGGTCTTATCACGGACTTGAAGATTTTCTCCTTTAACTTGAGGGGCATTATGGTGGGTCGCAAGTCGGGTGTGTCGCAAGTGGGATGGAAAAAAAGTTTAAAAACCTAAAAAAAATTTTTTTTAATAATACATAAAATGTGCATGTCAATGATATTTTTTTGTCCAAGTTTTAACACACACTATACTCGTACTCACAGAATAATATTCACAGTGATAATAGGGTCTACTTTAAGCTTTAACGAAACGACGAACGACAGTCAAATACCAACTGAATTAAATTCGTAATATTCGTAGTTTTGTTTCGAAGTTTCGTTGTTTCGAACGAACAACCCAAAAAAGATGGAAAAAAACGGTTAAAAACGTTTTATTAACCGAGAACAATTCAAATTTTGTTCTTTTTCAATAACGTTTTTTATAACGTTCCGTTCGAACGTAACCGAAACAAACTGTTTCTTAGGTATTTAAGACGAAACCGTTTCGAAAAATATACCGGTATCCGAGCCCTGCTACCTACTAATCGTACCGAACATCGACGCGTGACGTCATGAGGCTATCGGCAAACCTTCTCCGCGCGACTTATAAGTATTCACTTTGGCTATCGTATCCCAACTCTATTAGAATCGTGGCCGCAGATAAATTCACTCGCAATTTAAGTATTTTTTTTTAAATTTGGAACTTTTGTATTTCAGTTGCCAAACATTTTGAATTTAGAATACAAACGTTTAGAATTTAGAATACAAATATTTCTATCTTTTCAACACATTTCCTTTGACCGAAATAATTTCGGCCAAAAGAATTATTGTCACCCGCAAAAGTTCGGTGTAAAGTTTGCATGATTGTCAGTGGCGGCGTAGCGTGGGTGGCACCTGGCACCCCGGTTCCTATTCACCCCCCAAAATAAAACAACAAATACTAAACGTGCTTACGCGACCCACAGTCGCGCGTGTTCGTGCCTGAGTATCTAAGTATTTTTTCTGTGTTGCGCTGTGGACGACTTTCAAATTTCCTTAGTCAAAGTGTGTGACAGTGGCTCTCAGCGGGTACGGGCTGGAGCCCCATGGAGCTTGGCACCCGGGGCGGACCGCCCCCACCGCCCTCTTTACGCCACCATTGATGATTCTTACTTAATTCCATCGTGATAAAGAGCTTTGTTGGCTACATGAGTTTAAATTGCGACTTCATCGTTGGGACACGAAGCCTTTGCCAGATAATGCACTATGACAGCTACTACGCCGCCGCCGACTTTAGCCAATCCGACGGATTTTTTAGTTACAAAAATTTAAAAATTTAAAAACTCCCACCGCAAATTACAAAACAGCTGATGACCCTGAAACGTCTGAACTGATTTTGATAAAACATGTCTAAGAACCACCGCTAGAAAACCAGCTTTGAAATAAAGAAACCGCACCTAAATCGGTTCACCCGTTTAAGAGCTATGGTGCCACAGACAGACACACATAGCGGTCAAACTTATAACGCCCCCCTTTTTGCGTCGGGGGTTAATAAAAATGACCCATGTCATCAAATCACTTATTTCCATTGCTTCGCCTGTACCAACGACATAATTATTAGGTAATTATGTAGAAGCGCTGTTAGGAAAAAATATGTATAAATTGTTAATATGTATAAATTAAAAATACCTAATACTAGTCGGAAAGGGGGTACTTACTAATCCGAAGCCCACTTATAGTATCTATCGCTGATGACTGTTTGAAAGCAAGTGTTAAAATTTCAAAATTCGATGATTTTTTTTTTCCAAATAAAATGATTTTTATTTTAGTTTTTTCAAAAATTCTTCATCCCTGCTTCAGTTACAAATTCAGAAAATGGTGCTCCTAATTCATGACCCCAAATATGACCTAAA
Source organism: Amphipyra tragopoginis (assembly GCA_905220435.1). Lineage (NCBI taxonomy): Eukaryota > Metazoa > Arthropoda > Insecta > Lepidoptera > Noctuidae > Amphipyra > Amphipyra tragopoginis. The sequence continues at coordinate 15,098,110 of HG992011.1, forward strand.
ATGTAAACACAGCTGATCATAACTGAGGATAGATAGATTTTAGAGATTTTTTTTTTGAGATTTTTGAACAACTTTTTCTCTTATAATATTGAGTTTTGGGAAAAGTTGTAGAACAAAAGTTATTCATTGTTATGTGTACTTTAACACCCTTTCGGATTAGTACCCCCTTTCTGACTAACCTTGTATAATTGTAAATATTAATGAATTGTTAATGGCATGTAAAAGATATGGATTGTTCGAAGAACGCAGTGGAACATACGTTTTGTTTGGAACAGAACGTCTAGTACATAGTACGACGGCCAGTATAAGCTGACCTCTTATTGTACGGAAAGCCTATACAATGCGAGATCAGCTCATACTGGAAATGTACCTATAGCTTGATATGGAGCCGTGTGACGCATGGTATGTCTACACCAGTGCGCTTTCACGTTCATCTCGCGCTTTCAACTTTCAATTCCTCTTGCGTCAAGCGCATGCAATATTGATTGCCATACTAAGCATGCAGCTTATCATCTACACCGGTGCGCCTGGGTCAGTCGTCAAGATAGACGGATTAGCGTGCGCTAGAGGCATGCGCTTTTGTCGAACTATTATTAAGGCATGCGCTATTGCATGCGCTATGGCGCGGCACGCATGCTTCAGACGAAGACGCAAGATTAACATGAAAGCACACTGGTGTAGACATAGCTAAATGCAGCCATTTTGTACAGAGCCCAATGGCTATAACCGACATGGCTCTAAATGAAGGAGTCGTTGTCAAGGAAGATGTCAAAAATATGTAAAATCCAGTACATTTCATGTTAGTTCCCTATTTCGTCACGTTAATTTAGGTTCATGTCAGACTGTACATTTTTGATCCGAAACTATGTCCAACGGCTCAAAAATGAAGTCAAGTAGGCGGCGTTTGGTCTCGACCGACGAGTATGTAGGTGCAGTTGCCAGCAGATCAAGCTACCCGAAACTGTCAAATTTTCCCAATCAACCTTAAACCTAATGCTTTCGCGATAAAGATGAAAATCTATTAAAGAAATTTGACAGATTGTAGTCGCTTGACGTGCTGGCGTCTGTACACCACTAGATGTTGGATTTCACGGAGGAGTAAACAAGTGGATTCCTTAGGTGCTGGCGAACACATGCGCTCGACTTCCATCTTGAGTGTAAGCTGCGTGGGTATTAACGATATTACTGTTTTAACTTTTAATAACAATTAATTCGTAATCTTTTATAGAAAAAAGTACAAATTTTTTATAGCAGAAAATGTACAAACTTTGCAATAAGTAGTAGAGATTAAAAAAAAGTACGTTCGATATCAAAAGTGCAGGTTGCTCAAAGTTTCACACTTACATAATGATTGAGAACATACAAACAAAAATTTAATATTAAAAAAAAAACAGCAAATAATAGTTTAAAGACACGAGTAAGCAACAATATGCCTTCAATGATAATTGAATTGATAATTAATTTCAAAATATTCATTAACTTTTGTTGTTGACTGAACTCTATGGATTTCAGGGTCGATGCAAGAAGCTGTGGCACCCCGGGGAAGCAAGTGATCAAGCCCTTTATCTACTTGTTCGGGGACCCTCAACACCCGGGGGCCTCAATGGTAGCCCTGCTGGATTTGCTGAGTTTTACCGTGACCCAGTCCTGAATTACACCGTAAGACACGCGGCAATTTTCCAGTGATTGGCTTTTGTTTCCCTACTGCGAAGGATCGGTTGATTCTATGAAATATTGATTGCGAGTAAATTGTAATCTATTCAATATAGAGCAACGCGGCCACCAATGGTCGCCAACCGGGTTGCTTTAAGCTGTGATCAATTATTCAGTAGATATATATTATTCATAAATTTCAAGCTCCATAATTCATGTCATTGTGGCTGCATTATGCCAATTATAGCGGACCACGTTCTGGGGCCCAATTCTCCTAAAATAAATTGTTGCCAAACGCAATCGAACCACAACCGTCAGTCAGTTTTTGTTTTCGAAAACTTTCAAAATGATTGATTTTGTTTTTTGTGTCAAACAATTTGATAGCTTTTGAAATTGAGAACTGTCTGAATGAACGGTTCGGCCTTAGTTCGGTTGTGATTTATCAAGATTTATTTTAGGAGAATTAGGCCCCTGATACGTACGTATTGCAACCATACAAAAATCTGTATCTATGATTGCAACTAATTAAAGAGGTTTGTCGACGTGAGATACAATTGGACAAAAAGCTTAGAGCATAGGTTCTCAAACTTATTTTGTCTACCGCACACATTGAGAATCAATTATTTTGTAGCGACCCCTATTTTTTTTTTACTTTACCACTTCTTAATAATCACAATCGCAACCATTACTTTTACCGCCCTTTACCGCCCCCCAGTAGGCGTCTAGCACCCACAAAGGGGCGCTATCGCCCACATTGAGAAAGACTGGCTTAGAGGAGCTATTACCCGTGGTCCCAGTGGGTTGACCCATTAACGGGTCCACGGGTAATTTTATTTACCCGTCACCCATGACACTATAGTCTGACCATTAATTCCATGCAGTGACTTGACAGTTGGAGGGATACCAGTTTTTGACAAAAAAAAGGTAGTGAGGTGAAAAATAGAAAGAATGAAATCGAATGAACTTAACAATGTACTTATATGCATACTTTTTCTTGAATTTAATAACTTGATGATCAAAACACGATATAACAATAGTAAAACATAGTTTTAACCACAAGTAACTACTGATATGACGTTTTTGATGCAACAAGTAACTGAAATAAGGTTATTTATTTATTCTATACTTCAATGCACAATTGTGGTACATAATGCGGACTTAATGCCATAAGGTATTCTCCATCAGTCAACCAAAAAAACGTTACATGAAATGATTATATTTTTTTATTTTATTGCTATTAGAAGTAAGAATAGAAAAGAAAGAAAATTATTCATTCTTGCACAAAAGACGCACACAACTAAACCAAACAATAGTTAATAAATAACAAACATACCAATCTTTACAGTTACAGAAAGTCTAGAATATTAATAAATAAGTTAATTAATTAATTTATGTGTGTCGTTAATAGCTTACGTAAAAAAATACCTTAACATTAAACACAAATATATTACGTAAACATCACAAAGCACAATAAACTTGGGAATTCGGCTTTGGATTAAATCATCTTTCACCAATAAATATATAAATACTCGTTAATTATTTAATTTTATTATTTTAAACTTAAATATAGAGAGTATTTAAGTTCCTTCTCCTTTTTATTCTTATATTGCAAACGAATTTGTAGAGATTTGTTTAAATTGAACTATTTTTCGTATTCGTTCTTTTCGTAAAATCGTTTACTACCCCAACACTATTAGTTTTAGTATGGTATCATTATTTTGCTTTGAACTGTCAAGTCACTGCATCGAATTAATAGCCCGACTATAGAGATTACATTCGAAGAAATGTAAATACCGATAATAAAGCTAAGAACTACGAACAAACCAAGCTAATAAATAAATATTTATTTAATGATTTGCAATTATTCTGAATTGTTCGGAGAAAGACACCGGACGAATAATGCGTCAGAGTTTTAAACTAAATAAATCTTATACAAATGTTATCGCTAGTGGGTAACACTGGGCAATGTTGATAAAGGGAGGTAGTCATCGATATGAATGAACGCACCCGAGGTTATAAAGGCGGCGGTCATTCGACGAAGCGAGAGCATTCCGTGTTGATCAGCTGAAGAAGTCTGACCTTTTATATCTGATTAGCTTGTCCTTGTTTTATGATCTTGTAATAATTGTGTAAAGTAATATATTGTGATCTAGTTTATGTTACTAATACTAACCCAAATACAAATACTCTCAGTGGTGGAGAGTCTATGTTGGTTTTATTTACTATGTTTACCTTGCTCGCAATCCTGACATACCGATATTAGCTATAACTGTAATGATAGAATCACCCCTGAAAGATTATGTTGTTGTGTCATTTACACAAATTGAATGCGACTCCTGAACGTGTTGGTAAAATTATTAAAATCCAAAAATAATAATAAAATTCGAAATGCTTCTTGATTATTCTCAAAAAATAATAATATACATTATTTTTTAATGTAATAAAAAGTACTAGGCTGTCATGAAATCAAGAGGATAGTATTTACTCTAGCAGTATTATTTATATTTAGGCTTACTTAAATTCTGACAATAGGAAAATAAGATTAGGTATATTCTTTGCAACACTTTTGACCTAATAGCGTAGTTTGTTCGTTGCTTTTAGCTTTATTATCGATATTTACATTTCTTCAAATGTAATCTCTAGTGTCATGGGTCTACGGGTAAATAAAATTACCCGTGGACCCGTTAATGGGTCCACCCACTGGGACCACGGGTAATAGCTGGCTTAGAGCAACACGGCTAACGGCAACTCGGCGTCGGCAGCAACGTCCTTTTTTTTTCTATTGAGCTTCTGTAGATGGTCCTTGGGGACCCCTTCTACGTAATTGGGCAGTAGTTGGCAAGACCTGTAGAGTCTTCAGCCAATGGGGGGGAAGTAAAATATTTAACCTAAGCTAACTACTTGTACTACACTAACATCATGACTATCTGCAACAACAGCACTAAGGGCGACCCCTAGTGGGACTCGGACCTCGGCTTAGGATGTTGCTGGCGGGGGCTTGGGGGGGGGGGGGGGGGGGAGACAGTTTGATGAGAGCTGAATTATCGGTGTGAAGTAGCTACGTTGCTGTAAGACAAAGTTATAAAGGTATAACATACGTACACTACGCATCTCACAATTCTCACATACAAAAGCGAATTCGATTCTGAAGAAATACGCGAAACTAACAAAATTCGCAAGCAGATCTGCTTACTACTCCGTTGTCGGATTGGCTATCGGATGCTTTATCTGTTAAGCGTACAGTACATTTTACTAAACCTTCATTTTCATAACCAAATGCAATAAAAAAAACTCTACATTTCTCAAAATTGCATCGATTTCATTGAACATTTTGTCGTTTCCTCGGCTAACAACTGTTGAGTTTATTAGCTGTTTATGTTGCAGCTGGATTATCGCATCAGCTTTCTCAAGTTCATTCAGATTTCCTGCTTCCAGTTGTAACTGTATCTGTAGTGCCTCTCTAGCCACAGCAGTTGCCGTAGCGGAGGAAGTCTATAACAATATAAAAAATATGACTGTCAATGATGTTGAACTATCATGGCGTCATTTACTTTGGAATAGTAAGACAAGGGAGTGGTAATTCGCGTATTTCTACATAGAATCTAATTCACCGAATTTGTAAGGTGCGTAGTGAAACAAACGTGCTCTGATACGGGTGATTATAATGAAATTAATCTCTCCACAATCGCCGAAAATTTTGGTTCAGATCATCTTATTGGTCCACACTATTTGATTATTGACTTGGCCATAAATAGCAGTACTAATGGTATGTCTACCAATGCGCTTTCATGTTCATCTTGCGCTTTCAACTTTCAATTCCTCTTGCGTCAAGCGCATGCAGTATTGATTGCCCTAAGACGCATGCAGCTTATCGTCTACACCGGTGCGCCTCGGTCAGTCGTCAGTCGACATACAATAGACGGATTAGCGTGCGCTAGGGGCATGCGCTTTTGTCGAACTTGTATTAAGGCATGCGCTATTGAATGCGCTACGGCGCTTCACGCATGCTTCAAACGAAGACGAAAGATGAACATGAAAGCGTGCTGGTCTGGTGTAGACATAGCTTAATGGACCGTATTAAAAAATAGCGTCGTTTTGACGCATTGATAAAATAATAATAAGGGATTATTTCACCAACCTAGCATTAACTGCAACGCTAATTCTATCTCTAAACTTTTCAATAGGTAACATTTGCAATTCACCACATATCAATAGTGATAATCACAAGATTATTGAACACATAAATGTCATATTTCTAGGTCACATTTAGCTTATCTGGTGAATAAGACTACATCATTGATAGGTTGGTGAAATACCCCCATTTACCAATGTTTTGAAGTCACTTGAGAGATGTTTACATTTTGACAGCTCCTCTTGGGATGCTGTTCACAGGCTATGTTGAGAGTGGTTTCAAGTTAGCTGTCCGGTGTACCGAATACAGTACACGCCGTGTGGGTCCGTCACGTCCGTACACGACTACACGAGTACACGTACGGTCCGTAACGGTACACGGACACCAGCTGTCTTTTCTATGAGCTCTAACTTCATGGACTTCTGAGTTAAAAGTTGCTGTATTTGTCAGGACTTGTCAACAGAACACCAAAGAATAGGAAAAAATAGTTACTTTGTATCCATTTGAAACAAAATATAACAAAAACTGCTTTGGACGTTTGAGCTCATCCAAAAATTCTGTTTGGGGACAGTTAACGTGTTAATCAAACGGCCCAATAGTGCGTGTAAGAGCATCACAAGCAGCGTTAGTTCAGATTACTTTCGCGCCGTTAGCCCGCACTTTATCACTCCATTTGCTTACTACACCGTGGTTACCAGTGTTGCCATATGTCCCATTTTTGGCGGGACGACCTGTACCCCAAGTGTGAGTTTTTTACGATACTACTGTAGTTGCGTCACGCTAAAAATGTCAAACTAATTTTTAATCACGCTATTCGCCGCTAGAGGCGCTGCCTAAATTTTCATACATTTTTGGCGTGACGCAACTACAGTGGTAACGTTAAAAAACTCACACTTGGGATACTGCTTTCCAGTCCTTTCAGGATGCGTACCGCCAGCACCTTGAGCAAGGACGCCGAAAATGAGTAATGAATAAGTATGTTTAGTGAATCTTATTTGAATTAAAAGACGTTACCCATTGATATGTATTGTTTCTACGCTCTGCTTTTTTTTTCATTTAAGTCCCGGTATTTGGAAAAACTAATCTGGCAACACTAGTGAGAACCCTAGTGTTGGGGGCTTACTATGGCCTCTTAAAGCAGGACAGAAGTTGCCTGGAAATTGAACTGCCCTGCTTTTTTTTACTATGACATCGTTAGAGCAGGCCTGCGAAAGGCCTGCTACGTTGACGTTTACGAAATCTGTTCACCTTTTTTTTGTATAGACTTTTCGTAACATGAACAATCATTACCGTTCAACTTGGTTCAATAGTCCTTTAGTACTGTCATGGTACGATTTTTAGCGATTCAGAAGCAGTCCTGCTTTTAAACGGAAGTTTACGGCTGGCATTTGAACGTTTTCATAAGAGGAAAGCCCCCTGATGGGTATTTTTCGCAGGGTTACGACTAGTTCTCACGAACGCTTTTTTAAAGTTCCGTCCCTTTGGAAGGAACTTCTGGACGAAAGGTCGATTTCTCCTTTCATCCGTTCTGTTGTTTGAGACCATTAACACAGAGGTGCGTTAAAAGAGGCCCTCCATTCATAAAGTACCTAGAGACTTTTTTAACGCACGTTGAAATAGCGGTCGTTGCGATCAGACTTTGTTGTCGTAGGTCACTCTAAGAAGTTATGCAAAGGGGGAGCGGGCGCCAGCATTTTCTTGAATTATGTGGTTTCCTGCGAGAATGCAATCTGCAAAAATTGTGGTGCCGCCATCGTTATAGCACAAGGCCAAGTAAGTACGCAAATGGCGCCGTGGGCTCAAAAAATCGTTCATTCTTTTCCGAACGAAGATCCGAAGTTGTTTTCTATATATTAAATAATTATGGCGCTGGTACTTTCGGAAATTACTTAAAAGGCCATAAATTTTTTGACGATTGGTTACACGGAATAAAGATTTCTGATAGACCGTGGCATATCAGAAATATTTATAGTTCCAATGCATCCTGCGTTAGGGACGTAAATAAAACGCTTTTATTATAAATAAAAGAATCAAACATATCCTCTGAAATCATAGTTTAGTAGTTATTAATTAATAGGCACTTTCATAAGAATACTGATCGGAGAATACTGAAATCATTAATCGAACTACAGAACACAAGTCTCAACAGTTCGGTTTGACGTCATAACCGAACTAATAAGACAAAATTAGTCTCAGTAGCCCGGCCCCGAACAAAACAACCGAACTACTGAGACTAGAAGAAAATGTCTCGTGTGACTGTAATTTCGTCGACACTCATAGTAGACATGGGCGTTTTTGGTTTTGAATGCAAACTGATATTTATCAGATTTCAGATATCAAAATCGATTTCAAAATCCGTTTTTAGAAATCCTAACGCCTAACGTCGCCAATTCGGTTGCTTACTTAGATTTCGTTTTATTAGCTAAGGAGTAGGTACTAACGATTTATGCGATTTTCATCGAAACGAAAACAATAGGTACATTATTTCTAGTTAAAAACACGAATCCATAAACCAAAATACATCAACGTATTATCTCGCAATTATAGTCTTTAAAAACTTAGCAGTAAAGACGATATTGATCGCATTTCATCATTTCCGTTACCGATAAACCGAAATCTAAATCGCAAAATTCATGCTATCCTTTTTATTCCGCTAAGTTCCGTTATGTTAGAAAGAGAGAAAGCGATTTTCTAGGCATAAGTTTGCGTTTGGATTTTGGATTCACACACGATTCGTTTGGTGATATCCATTGATGTTATTTGTCGATTCGGATTCGTTCGTTCAGTGATAGAGATCGCTAGCGTTTGGATTAGCAAGGTCGATTTTTGGAATCGAATTTTCTAGTTTGAGAAATCGATACGAATCGATTTGTGTTTGGAATCGGTTTTTGAATTCGTTTTGATATATCTGACACATGTCTAACTCATAGGCCCGTACGACCCCCGCGTAGAGCCTCCGGCAGGAAGCACTGGGCCCCCCCAGATTGGGCAGTAGCCGCGACAGTGCAGCCGCGTCACCTTTCCATCTCAACGTAGTCTATTTTGAGCCTAATCGCACCCGATAGTAAATGCAGACAGGGTTTAAATATAAAGCACAGAAATCCAAGTAGCAAAGAAAAACCTAGAGGTATTACTCCCCTATATCCCTCTGGCTCTCACATACACACGACGGAACACAATAAACTGCTTGGCCCCGGACTTTAACGCGAGAGCAGCTAGCCAGTCGGACCATGCGTGCTGGATTGTGTTGAATCTTACAACACGCGTCTATTCCCAACGTGCGGCGAGGAAGTTTTACACGGCATCCTGCGTGAGCGATCTAGAAGTAACGCGAAGCGGCGCGGCGCGACGCGAAAACAACAAACAGTCGATACCTATTGAAGTGGCCTACGTAACCAAACGCACGTGGAGTGCGGTGCGGCGCGGCGCGAAGCGAAGCGAACGCGATCAGTTGGCTTGATATTTTCGCGCGAACTGGATGCGATGCCGTACAGTGCTACTGAATGAAGGCAGCACGCGGCGGGTGGTTCGCGAGCTCGTAGGACAAAGCCGCCGCTTCGCACTGCATCGCATTGAATTCGCGTATCACCGCATCGGATCACTTCGCAATTCGCGTCGCTTTGAACCGCCTACGTAAGACGCCGCGTTGTACTCTTGCTTATTCCTACACGGAAAATTCGTTTATGTTTCATTGTGAATGTTGTATCTCCCTGGTTGAAAGAAAAAAAAACATTTCATGTTGCAAACACTTACCTTTTTGCTTGATTTTCGTTTCGACATCACTTTTCTAATGAGTGCGATTGATTGGCTTGGTTCCATCATTGAGGTGTGTGGTTCTTCCACAGAGGAGCGGGGCTCATCCAAAGCAGGGCTTAAGTCCAACGGACGGATTAATTCCATTCTCTGTTGAAGAAAAAAAATATTTACGACTCCTTTGCATGATAAAAGGTAAATGGGCATTTTGTTCGGACCTGTGACCCACCAGCGACCACTAACGAAACTAGTCGGAGTATGTTAAAGACCATGAATACTACCCAATGAGATGAGTCGCGTTCCTCAAAAGTATGGGAAAGTTTTTTTTTAGCAAAACAAGAATTAATATAAAAAAACTAATTTTCGTATATCCATACCCTTCTAGATATATGAAATGCTTGCAAAAATGCACAAAGATCTTCCTAAAAAGGTACAAGAATATTTAGGAGTTTATCTTGTTCCCCGCAGTTTCTTGAACCACATAACTTTTTTTCCTCGTACATTTGGATTAAAATAAATACATTCCGTGAAAATTTAACCCTAAACCTTCAAAACAAACCACATTTCAATAATGGACGCGTACTTCGAGGTACCGAGTCAAAAATGCCCAATGACCTTTACATCGTACATTTTTTTTCTGTTTTCTTTGACAACCTTATTTGTGGCAAATCCTAAAATATTCCAGTAAATCCCTAAGAATAGGACACTTTTTGTACCGCAATTTCAATGTACAATCCTTCGCCCAGGGAAGGCGAAGGGTTATGCCGGACTCTTACCGGCTAAAAACCCACGGTGTCCCTTCTCCTGATCCTTGGCCAGGGTCGCGGGATTCGCAGCTGAAGCATCGCGACCCCAGCAGGACCAATATGACCCTAACGACACATATACAAGGTGTAACTTAAATAACGCATAACCTCTTAAGGGGTCACTGTACTTGTTGCGGACGGCAAGCCTAACTTCAACTACGAAGTAAACAAGGTCATACAACTATAATCTTCTACGCGCCCTGCAAGGGGCGCGAGGAGACAGGATCGGGGCGGTGGCCCCCTACCTGTGGTAGCAAATCGCGGACCGTGACGACGGGCCGGTCATTGGGTTGCGCCTTGCGCAAGTCAACCTAGGCCGCGGAGATTCTATCTCTGCGGCAGCTTTTAGTGTGTAGCTGTTTATATGGTGTGTCTGTAGGGGCACCCGGTTTGTTTCACGCCACCCGTGCGAGCTGACCCCAGCCAGGTGAGACCCCCAGTTACCTGGGGGAGGCCCGGCGGAGGTCGATACAAGCAACGGGGCGACGGCTTTTAAACAAGGTCATAAAATACGCCACAATGAACAAGATGACCACTAGCTATAGACAGTGGACCATATAGCCACAGCTAGCTACAGTCAAGAGAACAATTTAAGAAAATGTAATGGTAAATTGAACATTACCGAGGGGTTACACCATACACTACTTGTGCCACCCTAAATGGTACCTAAGCAGGTGCATCCGCCGGCATTTTGGTCGGCACTCATTCTACACTCCAGGAACCAATACGAAGAACTGAACCCTGAACCCCTGAAGTCCTGCAGCCCTGAAGAAAGAAGAACGTAAAGTCGATTCGTATTAGAATGAGTGCAAAGTTTTTAGTGTAAATATTTTATGTTTGTTTGAATAAATACGGCAAGTGCCTTTCAGAAGTTAATTGTATCACTGGATGTCCTCTACAGTACTCATCATTATGAACAACTTTTGCTATGGGACCAAACCTGAAATCGCGAAAAAAAATCAGCTGTTCCTAACATTTTAACGAGTTATGCGAACATTAATGTAGGGAACAGTTTTTTTTTTGCGATTTCTGTTTTGTACCCATAGTAAAAGTTGTTCATAATGTCATCATGTACTCATGTACAGTGACCCATTAAGAGGCTGTGCGTTATTTATGTTACACCTTGTATATTCCATATTAATCATCCGTACATGCATCGAGATTCGAGACGGTGAAGTGTTTTATATAATAACTAGCTGTTGCCCGCAGTTTCACTCGCATCCTAGGGGAACTACTTCACATACCCGTACAAAAAGTATCCTATAACCTAACCCAGGTCATGGTCTACCTGTGTACCAAATTTCATCCAAATCCGTTCAGCCGTTAAGGCGTAATTGATTAACAAACGTTCAAATTCACAAACCCACAAATAGTCATACTTTCACATTTAATTATAATATTATGTTGTTAGATTAGATGCCACAATACCGATAAAGCAGGACCAGTACCCCAAGTGTGAGTTTTTTACGTTACTAGGTAGATACTGTAGTTGCGTCACGCCAAAAATGTCAAACAAATTTTTAGTCACGCTATTCGCCGCTAGAGGCGCTGCCTACATTTTCATACATATTTGGCGTGACGCAACTACAGTAGTAACGTAAAAAAACTCACACTTGGGGTACTGATATCACTGAAACTATTTAAATTAGAAGAAAACTTTAAGCTTAGAACTTACAAGGATGCATCTTATACGAGAATAGCTCATGCCGTGGTGAAAAGAATAACTTGTCAGCAATAGTGGTAGTGGGGCTATTAAAACCAGAGATCGGAATACATAGAGTATATTTACCTAAACTTCGAGGAAGGAAGTAACATAGAGTAGATAATTAATACATCCTCAAAAATCCCGGAATAAGAGATTTAAAAATCACGAATTTATTTATTGAACTTTATTTATACACTTGGGAGCAAAGAAATCGAACCACTCCTTGTTTCACGTGTCCTGGTTATTAGTTTTGGTTTCATGAATTATATAATTCAAAATACAAGAAACTACCCTCATTGTAAAGCTTATCAAATAACCTTTTAGGCGATATATGTTTAGAATTGATCTGTTCCATAATACCAAAAATAATAACAATTATACCTACGTGAAAAATAGAAGTGGCTCGATTTATTTGCTCCCAAGTATAGTTACAAAAAAATTGATTTGAAAAATCATATAACATTTTTTACAAGCTTTTATTTAACTTGCAATGTATGTATGTTTGTCCGGGTGGAATCTTGGAACTGAATTTTAAATCAGTTATCTTTAACCAATTAAGCTGAAATTTGGTACACACGCTTATTTTGGATGACAATGCATGCTTAGCTATGTGACGTCATTCTAATTCCAATATGGCGGATCATACAAGTTGGCGGACTAGTTATTTTTTCTCTACTTCCACAGTATGGGTATCAAATGAAAGAGCTTGCTGAGGAGAACACGAAAACAGACTTAGAAACATTCCCAATCGTAACTAAAAAATAAATTAATGGTAAAAAAAAGCTTGTTTTTAGAAAGTATTTTTACCGTTAATTCATTATTTAGGGTTGAAACAAATTCAGATTCAGAATTCGTGAAAAAAAAACAACTTTGATTATGTATTTTGTATGGATCAGCTGTTTTTTTTCACGAATTTATAGTTTTTTCCATAGTAAAAGTTGAACAGAATGACGAGAGTTTAATGGTTTTCGGATGTAAAACGACCAGTCACACTGTATAAGCATCGTCACTCGCAAAGACTTTAATGCACCGTAAGACCACAACACCATAACAAACTCATTACTCACCCTAAATTTGTTGATGGAATGCTCAAGGTCAGCCGGTGCTGAAGAATCAACCTCGGACTGGCGACGTTTGAGGATCGACGCAGCCTCTCCTCGCCCGAAATGCCCCAGGGTCTAAAAACCAAAACGTTTTACCCGTTTTTGTTGCCAGTTACATATCGATGCCTAACAGGCAAAAAGGAATAACCGCCAATTTACAAAATTTACAGGAGAGTGGTTTAAAATTTGTTTACGACGAAGAAATTCGGCTAAGGACCTTAATTTACATACCGCCTACACGACAAAAAGTATACCGTAGAGTCGTGCGTGAGACTTAGACTAATTGACGCAGAAACAAAAGACGATTCCAACGATATACCTGGGTGGTCTGAAAAGTTTCCGACCTCAACGTGAAGATGGCAGCACTCGTATAAAAAAAAGCTAGTGAATTTCGTTCTTTATCTGTTGACAGTTACTCACCAAAGTTTCAGTCATTTTGGGACCGCAGTTTTTATGTAACAGTCGTTTGAGTGAGTTGATGTGAGTGTTTTTGTGAAAATGGACTAAATCGAGTACCGAGCTGTCATTAAATATTTGTTTTTGAAAGGCAATACGCCTACGCAAATCAAAGGTGAGTTGGATTCTGTGTAAGGGGACTCTGCACCATCATTTACCACAGTGAAATTTTGGGCAGCTGAATTTAAACGTGGCCGTAAGAGCTTGGGAGACGATGAACGTTCAGGACGTCCAAAAACTGCAACTACCGACGAAAACATCGCCAAAGTTCACCAAATGGTGCTAGACGACCGCCGAATTAAAGTGAGAGAGATAGCAGAGGTCATGAACATGTCAAAAGAACGTGTTTGTCACATATTAAATCAACATTTGGGCATGAGAAAGCTGTCCGCGCGTTGGGTGCCGCGTTTGCTCACGTTAGACCAAAAACGTGTTCGAATGAACATTTCCAACGCTCTGTTGGCGCAATTTAGGCTCAATAAATCCGAGTTTTGGCGCCGATTAATTACTGTAGATGAAACTTGGATACACCATTATACGCCTGAAACAAAAATACAGTCCAAACAGTGGACTGCAAAGGGGGAACCGGCTCCAAAAAAAGCAAAAACTGTTTTTTCGGCTGGGAAAGTGATGGCGACTGTTTTTTGGGATAGTCATGGAGTTATTTTAATCGATTATCTTCAAAAAGGAAAAACCATTACAGAAGCATACTACGCATCATTACTTGACAAGCTAATGGCAGAACTTGCGGAAAAACGGCCACATTTGCAGAAAAAGAAAATCCTGTTTCACCAAGACAACGCACCGTCTCACACCTCAGCGGTTGCCATGGCGAAAATCCACGAATTACGGTTTGAACTGCTTGACCATCCGCCTTACTCACCAGATCTAGCCCCAAGCGACTTCTTTTTGTTCCCTCATCTAAAAATTGCGCTCGGAGGACAGAGATTTTCGTCAAACGATGAGGCAATCACCTTCGTGAACAACTATTTTGCAGAGAAAAACGCCGAGTACTATTTGGACGGGTTACAGAGATGGGAGCATCGCTGGGAGAAGTGTGTAGAGTTACAAGGAGACTACGTTGAAAAATAAAAAAATAAAATCTGTAAATGTGTCTTGTATCTTTGTTAGGTCGGAAACTTTTCAGACCACCCACGTATACAACGTGTCACATAATTCCCCTTAAAAAATAAAATGTTAATCAAGTAGTCTTTTAAGGACTTGTCACACAGGATGCATTCTGCGTCCTCTGGTCCGGTCAAATCGAACGCAGCCCGCATCCTATGTGAACATCATTTGCGTTTTATATATATTTCATACTAGCTTTCGCCCGCAGCTTCGCTTGTGTGAAATTTTGAACCCGTTAAGTGACGATTTTCCATACAAACTTTCATCCCCTATTTAACTCCCTTAGGGGTTGAATTTCGAAAAATCCCTTCTTAGTGGATGCCTACGTTACAAAAGGAAGCTACTGTCAAAATTTCAACTTTCTAACCCTAGCGGTTTAGGCTGTGCCTTGATAGATCAGTCAGTCAGTTAGTCAGCTTCTCCTTTTATATATATAGATAATTACGATCTCACTATGCGGGCACAAGCAAAGAACGTAGGGAACGCACCGGTCAGGCGGTCGGGGTAGGAAGGTAGCGGACGGGCTGCCCGGTTGCGGGCAGGCGGGCGACGGGCGGCGGTCCGGGCAGTTCATAGGGGTGATCGATGTTGTAAAAACATCAATGATGACATCGATAATGACATCAATAGCCTACATTGAAACTACAACAGAACTGTCCACCATTACACGCAATCAAATATAATATGGCCGCTGTTTGCCCTGCCCGTCAGATCGCTGACCGTGCCCAGATCGCTGACCGCATGCCCTGACCATGATGTTCACATAGGATGCGGGCTGCGTTCGATTTGATCGGACCGGAGGACGCAGAACACATCCTGTGTGACAAGTCCTTTATGGTTGTTGTCATTTACCTCTCAGAGAAAATAAGGTAAGAATGTAAATAACTATCTGGGTAGTCTACTCTTTACTTTCATTTGTTTTCAGGGTTGCGTTTCAGTGATGATTTTATTTTATGATTTGTCCATTTTTTTTTGGGTCTTACTTTTATTTTCAAATATTGCAAATAGACTATTTACAAGTGTTAGCTTGTCTCTGGTAATACCATATTAGATTGTCTCTGGTAACTGTCATATTACTTACATTCACTCAATCGATCATTCATTTGTTCATGATTAAAAACTTATTGGTAGTCATTCGGCAGTCTTGTCAGAGACGTCGAGGTGTGAGGATCAAGTGATAGTTACTGTGTAATTTTGGATTAAATGGTAACACTTCAGATACAAGTGTAAGTACAGATTAAATCATTATATTGTATTGAATAATTGGAAATAATTGGAATTGTACCGACTATATTTGTGGTTTATGTTGAAGGAAGTAATAAATATCTATGTTTATACTGAAATGTCTGGTTTTCTATTATGAATCCTTTATTCTGAACCGGTGGCCAACAGTTCAGAAGCGGGATAATAAGGGAATTTTCATAATTCCCTTTTTCACGTCCACATTTTAACGGATATTTGATGTCATTTATTATCAGGTGTAATTTATTTTTCCCACTCGGTAAATATATTTTTGTGACTATTTAAGTTAAATAAATATCAAATATTTTATTTTTCTTTTCCATCTGTCATACGATATTTATTTCCTCACTCTTTACCGTAATAATATTAAAGAACCGTAATTAATAAATATCACATCATCCGTATTTAGAAAACGAAGTATTAATTTCGACTATGAATTTATATGAAAGTTTCTACTATGGTAGATTTATAATTATTCAATTTATTAAGCGACCAATCGATATGGTAGTCTGTGTTCTGTTACATAATTAGATATTTTAAAATTAATATGATATTGATATAAAGATTTTAGTTTACTTTATTCAAAGTAGAATTGGTACGGTTATTTTATTCCTGTAATTATTATCATGATATGATGACGCACCAAATTAATTTAAATTAACTTTTTGTGTTTTTGCATAGTATGGCTTACAAGGATAGAGATGGAAAAGAAAACTGCTTTATTTCTGCCTTAATAGCTTCTTTAAAATAATGCAATTATAAATGGAACAATATTGGATCAATATTATGATAATAAAATAATGACTTTGACTTTTATTATAATCTTAAATATTGTTTCGTGTTTATGAACAAACACTAAGCTTTACAGCTGTAAGTTTCAGATACACTTACAATGGACAAGGAAAGACACAGTCGAGGGGAAGGACTGATGTTCATGGATGGTTATAGATGACGATGGATCGCCCAGGTTAAAGGGCCAGGAAATGTTCAGGATTAGAGCATTTCGCATTTTGGCTAGGACAGACGGCCAGGGAGTTCTCAGGTTAGAGAGCAGGGAAAGTTAAGTCGTTGGATAGCGGAATGAATACTACTGTATGGACTAGAATTTTGAAAAGGCGAAATGTTATTATAAATGAACAGTTCAATGAACGAACAAAATTACAAGAAACGAAAAGCAGTCCAGGAATACAGGAGAAAGATCAATGCACGATATCGCAACGATAGCTCGAGTCCGGGTGAGTCTTTACCAATTAGTATTATGTTGACCATGACAATGTTAAATAAAGCCTGGAGTTCAGATAAACGTAAGTTAAAATTTAACGCAAACATCATATCGGATTTGAAGCCTATGAGTAAAGAACAGACTCTGTTAGTACGGATCACTAAAGTTGAAGAATGCGCGGAAATATGTGGATTATATGAAAAGCAACATACATTACGTCCTTCCTAATCTTACTGGGGTTACGAAAACGTGGTATCAAAGATGACCTTCTCTTTTGCATAATTAGGGAGCATTGAAGAAAACAAAAATTAGTTACCTATTCCCTTGCCGTGAGAACTATGCTGAACTCCTCACTGAAATGTTAATTAACTGCTAACGTCCCGACCGACGAACCGGTTCGTCAGTGCCATTGTTTATCTATTGTGTCTATAATTACAGTACTTGAGATTTTAAACGTGTCGTGTATGGTTAATCATTGGAGCAATCAATTATTATTGCATAAAACTGAATTAACTGAATAGGTGTAAAATTCACAGGAAACAGGCGGTGGATTGAATTTTAAATAGAGTAGATAATCAGGCCACAAAAGTGGGATTTCAAGTAGCTTAATTTAGTGAGTCAGTATTTTAGAATAGTCAAAGTAGGGCAAACGAGAGAAGTTACAACATACAAGCAAAATAAATGGATATGATCACAAGTCTCTTATTAACGCAAGACATCGACAACTTTAAATCTTGAACGATTCATTCAATTCAATTGCTTTTGTTGTAATGAATCTGGCCATCCCAGTTTTAGAGTATACGTATTCAAAGAGCATAATTATACTCATAACGAATCGGCTGAATTTATGCGTTACTGGTGGTTACAGTGACGGATACGTTTTTCGATATTGGGATCAGTGGCTGGGCTGTATCCAGTCATTAGATTTGAGAGGTCAGTCTTCTCAAGTTATGCGTTACTGATGGTTACAGTGACGGATACGTTTTTCGATATTGGGATCAGTGGCTGGGCTGTATCCAGTCATTAGATTTGAGAAGTCAGTCTTCTCAAGTTATGCGTTACTGATTGTTACAGTGACAGATACGTTTTTCGATATTGGGATCAGTGGTTGGGCTGTATCAAGTCATTAGATTTGAGAAGTCGGTGTTCTCAAGTTATGCGCAACTGACGGTTAAATTGACAAATATATTTTTCGATATTAGGATCAGTAGTGGGGCTGTATCAAGTCATTAGATTTGAGAAGTCGGTGTTCCCAAGTAATGCGCGACTAATAGTTGTAGTGACAAATACGTTTTGATAATAGGATCAGTGGTGAGGCTGTATCATGTCATAAGGTTTGAGAAGTCTGTGTTCATTTATTACAGTTAGTAGAGCTAGGGAACTTGGTCTCCATGTAAAGGTTTCTTCTAATATTCTACTGCTTGGAGGTATGGGTGTGAATTTTATTGTTGTATGTATACTAACAGCCAGTGTTGAGGCACAAGGTGTCAAGAAGGTTATAGATGTTTATGTGGTTCACGATTACGTTTTGGATTGTCCCGCGCTCCTAGGACGTTCTTATACCTAGGTGCCTAGTTTAATAACCATTCAAATTCCATTCAGGGTGATTTTTTTTGGAAAAAAAAGGTGTACCCTGTATACTTATTGTCTAGTGGTGACATTGTTGTTTCGTGTCCATCGGATCTAATCTAGTATTTGATGGGAGCATTTACGTACGTGGTTCGCTTCGAGGTGAAGAAGGCAAAGAATGTTATCTTTTATCTGGTAGATACCGTATCGAAGACGGTCATGGTTCCCTGCTTGCATATAATACGTCGTAAGGACAATGTAGCAATTTCTGGGAATTATTTGCTAACGCGGTCTATCAACACTAAACATTTGCATTTACTACAAGTTTTAAAAAAATGTTCACAGATGACTTTTGAGTCGTATAGCTCTGATGATTTGATAAATTGTGGCGAGGAATTTGTTGGCATTGGCTGAATGGGCTAGTAGCCATTGCTCAACATAATTGCAAAAAGAAAAACACCATTTTGGGTCTGGCACTTTCATACGAGACCGGGGAAGCCATGACGTCAGGTTACACTTTTTTATAATTATAAATAGGAAGTAAAGCTTATTTACGAAACAAAAGTAGTTTTAAAACAGAATTAAAAGACAATTAGCGTGTCTGTTTTTAAACATAACTTAATAAACATCAGGATTGTTTTTAATGATCTGAAAGATTTACGATTTACGGGCGCTAACGAAATGGTTACGGAGTTTGATTTGTGTTGGGTTTTGAAGTTGACTCATGTATACGGTCACATGGTGGGAGAGCAGAAGTTGTCTCGAAGTTCCCGGCACTTAAAACCAGCGTGAAATTGGTAAATTTTTGGGGTTGTCTACGAATTTATATTAATTGATTGATATTTAATGTTTTGTTTATTAATAGGTATTTAACATTACCATTGACTGATCTTTTGAAAGGAGGTGGCATGGATATGGAGTGGTATTCAGGACTGATACTTTACTTACGTGGCGTCTATTGTTAGCTTTGTGTGATTTTAAAGCAACAACACAAGTTACACACCGATGCGTGCAAAGATGGACGGACTGACGGGTGTGCTTTTGCAAGACGATTTCGTAGGAGTGTTTCGATCTGTCTCATGTTTTGGGCCGTAGAACCTCTCCCTGACGAATATGAGATTCGCTCCTAGGAATCTTCTACCCTGGCGGTGCTAGCGTCTTTGAGTGGACTTACAGTGTGCTTGCTATCACAATTTGTACTGACTGGTGGATTCACATTTGCTAAGCGCAATCTGATTTCGTGAGTTGCACACTGCTGGGTCCAGCTACAGGTGTTTGATTGTGTTATCGAGTCTCGACTTGGCTATCGAGTGGTGCATGCTAACGCGTGGAATCGCGGCCTGGTTTCGGTCCCCGTACATGGGAACTTGTATTTTGGACATTCCTGAGTTGAGTACTCTTTGCCATTGCGCAGAATGGTGGATGAGGAAGTGCAGATGTTTGAAAATGTACTAGGCAAAAGGGGTGCACGGTCATGAATAACGCAGGATATATAATATTTAGCTGGTTTCTAAGGAGATCTGAAGGCAGATGTACGGAGGAAACCACGACAAAGTTGGGCATTGCAGATTTGATGAGGCTTTTTGTTGTTTTGAGAAAGGTGTTTTTAATCTTGTTTAGAATGGGCTCTGTGCAAGGCGCCTGCTGGTGAGTGAGAGGGTAACTCTCATCTAAACGAAGGAATCAGCGTTACCTCCATACGGTGGATGCGGACTGCTTGGGTCATTTCATTAAGAGCGAGGGGGGTGGCTGTTATTCGCAAGTATTGTTTTATGGTTTTATTGTATATGTTGGTATAACTGCTGTCAAAAATACTAAATCATAGATGAGTATACGAGTGTTTGAGGAACGTATCGGCTAATATGCCTTCTCGTCTGACAGCCGACTAGGAAAGAAGCTTTACCAGTAAAAGATTTAGAGAGTTTGTTCCTTTATGTGGAATGAAGAATATTGGCCATACCGTCGCCTAAAGCGAGTGGGCGAGTCGAACGTTTTGGTTGACTTATTTTGGACGCTCTGTCAACTTCTCCGTAGCCAAGATGAAGACACCTGGGATGATTGTATTTATGAAGTCCAGATAGGCAACGGTGCCACGATCCATAACACATAACCTGGAAAGGGTCACTGAATTGTTATTTAGTTTTGGCATTGCTAGCGGAACGGAAGGAATTTTATACTCTACAGTGTCTAATGCCGCCGATGTAGCTGATCTGGAGGAGTTAGATAGGCTGGGGGTAGAGCGAGCGAAGGTATTGGGGAACAACGGCTAGAGAACATAGGGATTTGATAGGTGTGGGAAATCAGAAAGTGTGGAATGGAAATTATTAGGTTTGCGTTGAGAGATGGGTGTACCACGATAGTGCGTGTCGGATACTAGTGGTTAAGTTTCAAGGACCACGATCGCGTGGTAAGGGTGCTTCCCAATAAGAGGTATCTGACTGAAGATACCTCCATGTCCCGCAAACGTGGCCGTTATCGACAGGATGTAGTCTTGGCGTTTTGTAGAGATTTGGAGAGTAATGAAGAGGTTAGTCGTAGTAGCAATAGTGAAAACAAGGTAGAGATAACAAACTTTTAGTTATTACAGGATTAAATGTGCTTTATATTATTAATATTAATTGGTTGAGTTCACAGAAAAGTGAAGGTGTTTTACTGAGATCGCGGCCTTCAGGGTTAAGGAGAAAAAGAAAGAAAGAAGGAAAAAGTATTTATTCGGGACGAGCACTGGAAATAACAACCGAGAGCGACGTAGGAAGAAGGAATAGGTTGATTGTAATTGTTATTTCATAAAAAAATGTTTTAGAAAGTATTGATACTGTTGTGTTATATTCTTTATAACTATAATTTGTTGCTAGATTGCCAATGTTATACAACTGTTTGATTACTGGAAAAATAACACCTAATTAAGACTATGATTGTTTTGTAGTATAAATATCGTTGGTGTTTAAATAGCGAAACTCGTTTTTATAGTGTGTATAAAACTGTACGCGTGAGGACACGCTTTGAACAGGATGGCCGAACTGTTAGCTTGTCTCTGGTAATACCATATTAGATTGTCTCTGGTAACTGTCATATTACTTACATTCACTCAATCGATCATTCATTTGTTCATGATTAAAAACTTATTGGTAGTCATTCGGCAGTCTTGTCAGAGACGTCGAGGTGTGAGGATCAAGTGATAGTTACTGTGTAATTTTGGATTAAATGGTAACACTTCAGATACAAGTGTAAGTACAGATTAAATCATTATATTGTATTGAATAATTGGAAATAATTGGAATTGTACCGACTATATTTGTGGTTTATGTTGAAGGAAGTAATAAATATCTATGTTTATACTGAAATGTCTGGTTTTCTATTATGAATCCTTTATTCTGAACCGGTGGCCAACACAAGGGACCTTTTAATTCCCTTTCGGCTTTAGGGGTATTTTTGTAACACGTTGTATATGCCAAGTCCATTTCGCGAAAAATGGGGCTTAACCCTTTTTGACTGATAGGCATCTAATGGAACTGAAACGTGGTGCTTTGTTGGCCTCCATAATCTCCGTAATGCCTTGAAGTGATGTTAATTTATAAACAAAACAAAGGACTTGTTATATAAGTTACCAGAAGAAAATCCTTATTTTCCCTTGAAATTACGTCGCTCAAAGCAGTTGGGCGCTATATCTGGAGTCGTTTGGTCGTAAACGGCCTTTTCTCTTAACGATTTCAATGAAAAACAAACTAAATGGTGTTCGTAAGTCGCTATAAGCGAACTCGTAATAAACGGTTTCCACTGTAAATGCGAAAGTTACGATGTTTGAATGTTTGTTACACACTCATGCTTCAACGGCTGGACAGGTTCGGATGAAATTCGTTACACAGATAGTTCAAATCCTGAATTAACATTAGATGAAGTCGCGTGCAGAAAACTAGTAAAATATAAAGAGCGTAAATAAAAAGTCCGTTCTCAAAGTCAAATCACCGGTATTCATAATATTTCAGTCTTATTAATTACACAAATAAATACAAATAATCTACTATAAAAAAAAACATATAAAAAATAATCGCATGTAAGTGTTACTATTTAAATCACAGAATGAGATCTGACGATAACGATGATTAAGAATAGGATAACATATATACATACTAGGTTTTCTTAATTTACTTTTTAAATGTTTAAATAAAATATTGCACTGTAACAGTTTTCTTCATAACTGCCCGCGAATGTGATTTCGTGCATAGCGAAACTTGTTAGTAGGTATTTTACGAGTCGAGCATAGCGAGACTAGAGTATAGGTATAGGGGGACTAACCGACATTTAGTTTTTGTTTCATCGTAATTGGTTTGCTCAATCAAAATATATTAGAATTTAAAGTTATCAAGGAGAAAGTTTTTTTATTGCGACACAATATTATGGTGCTCCCACACTGCTGTTAAAAATGTTTACAAACATTTTCTAACATAAATTTTTTTTAGGAAAAGATAATAATATCATACAATGATAAATCTAATCTATCTAATTAGATAATATTTTAATAGATTTTTTGCAGATTTTTTAAATTTAGGTCTCTTTGGAAAATGTTTACTAATGTTTGTAAACATTTTTAACAGCGGTGTGGGAGCACCTATAGTTTCCGACTTCCACGCGGACGGAGTCTGGGCACAGCTAGTAGTTAATATAGTATACGCTTTGCTTTATAATTTAATAACATATATACAAGGTGTAACATAAATAAGTGTACAACCTCTTAAGGGGTCACCGTACTCATCGTTAAGAACAACTTTTACTATGGGACAAAATATAAAATCGCGAAAAAAAAAATCAGCTGTTCTCTACATTAATGTTCGCATAACTCGTCAAAATACAGTGACCCCTTAAGAGGTTGTGCGTTATTTATGTTACACCTTGAATATTAGCAAGATAAATATTTTTTTACATAGGTACACACGGCTACACTTCAAGCTATGCAAAACCAGTATAAGCTGACCGTTACTTGTGCGAAACGATTATACAAAGCAACGCCAAGATAAACTGGTTTTGTATAGCTTGATGTGTAGCCGCGTGTACATTACAAATTAGTTTTTTTAGATCGTTACATTTTTTTAAATCACGCATTATCTTCTCAACGGGTTTTCATGAAAATTGGTACCGAGGTAGAATGCATTCTATATTTAAACTTTTCATTAAAGAAGACTAAGAAAATTTCACGCAAGCAAAGCCGGGTGAATTTCATAGGGTGTAGCCAAAACCCATATGTGCACGGCCAAAAAATCTGACATGTACACGAAAAATACAAAAAAATATACATATATTTTGGGCTAATTAAGTAATACAAAAAAAACATTATCGCCATGTAATAACAAGATGTTTTGCTTGCGTTTTGAATTTTTAGATTTTGCTTAAACTCTAAAAAAAGAAGTTATCAGTTAGAAGAGTCAGCTTTCTGAAAAGTTGATAAAATCCACTTAATGATTTTGGCAAGCGCACCGACGATATAGTACAGGGAGTTAACGAATTCGTGTAATTCCTTCAAACCACATGATCTATTAATAGTATACATTAACCCCGCACGGAATTTATATACATTAAAAACTAAAAAAACTTTTTCATTCCCAAATAAAAAAAAAATTGTGAGAAAGTTTCGATGCCATGCATAAATTAATGGAGGCACGGCGACACAGCTGACGGGCACGACCACCACGATATCGCTCCACGCAGTAAGTTAACTCGGGACGTTAAAATTACTTAGATACAGAATACAATATTTCATTTAAATCTTTGTCACCAGTAGATTACGCGGTTTGAAGGAATACACGAATTCGTTTACACCCTGTATTTTATAATTACCTGAAATTGGTCCCATCCAATGGTATTATCGTTCATATCGTTAAAATCTTCATTGTATGACGTAGTATCGGCCTCTTGGGTCGGGGTTGGACTGGGATCAGTAATAGCTGCTGTTGGTGTTGGTGTTGGCGGCGATTGTGTTTGTGGCGAAGAAGGGCCCGTGGTGGACGGTGTGGCAGTTGTCTCACGATCTTCACTTGTTTGCGAGGCCGGCGATGGGATTGGCTCTTCATCAGGCTAAAATTATAGTACAATTTTATTATAATGATATATAGTCAGATAACTCAAGGCTCTAAAATGACTCAGAAATAGAAAACTAGGATTTTATATTGAATTTTTTTTTCAGTTGATTTTCAAAAATTCCTTTTTAGGGTTAATCAGTGTCACCAGTAGATCACGCGGTTTGAAGGAATTACACGAATTCGTTAACACCCTGTAGACAACAACAAGGCATGCGCCCTAGATTGCCCCTGCGGCAGGTGTGTGAGTAGCCCGCTTTACACATCATCTCAACTTCAACTTCAAAACTCATTTATTCAAAATAGACTAGAATTACCTAAATACTTCGTTATTTTTAAACGTCATTGTTACAAAAGACAGCCCCAAAAAGCCCGCACTTCACCGCTTTTTATACCCTTTTCACCGTAGGTTGATTCCTGACGTTTCTCTAAAAAACGTTACCCAGTTTTTTTTTTTTTAATAAAAACATGGCGTTGATAATACAGGCTGTAAATGAATTCGTGTACCATCAAACCACATGATCTATTAATGGTAGGTATAGATTAACAACGCACGGGATTTAGATTGATTAAAAACAAAATAAAACATTCTTTTTTCCCATTTTTTTTTTATGTTATAGTGAATTTCGATGCCAAGCATAAATGAATGAAGGCACGGCAACACAGCTGACTGACACGACTAGTACGATATCGCTCCATGCAGTCAGTTAACTTGGGACGCTAAAATTACTCAGATACAGAATACCATGGTTCATTTTTTGAAAACTTTTTATTATTGATTCTGAAAAAAACCTATGCAGGGTGAATCAGTGTCACCAGTAGATCACGCGGTTTGAAAGAATTACACGAATTCGTTTACACCCTGTATAGTTATTTTACGGTTTTTACTGATGTCGTTTACGTTTTTCGATAGCAATCTCCTTACAGCTTCTTCTCTTGTGTCAGCACGAGCTATACGAAAATAGCTCATGCTGTGGTGAAAAGATTAGCCAGTCAGCAAGGTTGGTAGCGGGGCTAACTGCCCAGGGTGCGCCGGACGTACTTCAGTATCGTCACTCGTGGAGGTTCTTCTCATACACCCCAAACCCAAAATGCCCTTACATGGCTACAATTTATGAAATGACCGAGCTGTCAGGAATTATCTTTGGGTGAAAAGAGTATACAGAGTGTAAAAAGACCCATCACATAGCCGACATCTACGTACTCTGTACATCAAACTAAATTACATTGACCACAAATAATTGATAGGAAACGACTTTTATTTTTAGGCATAAAAAAACGCTGTTTTTTGTACCGCGCAATGTAATACACGTAACTTACAGCTTACAGTAATAAAATTATTCAAATTGAGGATGAAAAAAAGGATATAAAACTATTCTCAATGTTACCCGCACTCTTTATTGGAAACTATCTGACCCGACACACGTTGTACTGTCCAAATTCCAATAAAAATCTCATAGAAAAAAGAACTTTCAGTTTTCCCGAATTAGCCAGTTTTCCGGGCAACTTGTTCATAAAAACCTAATTCTGTCTACTACGTTTTTTTTTTTTAAATAGCCTAATCCGTCCAGCCTTTCTCAAGCGATGCACTTACCAACGAACAGCATTTTTTTTTGTATACAGCCCCAAGTAACACATCAAAGCATTACTCGTATAACGGCCGACTTACAGCATTTCTGTATCGTTTACGCATTTTAAGTTAGTCCTATAGTACCATTACAAACGTTTATACGGCTACTGTAATGCTTATTTGGGCACAAATTATACAGCTTTAGATCCTAAATGGGTTCACAATAGTTGTTTAATTGCATTATAGGCGCATTTTAATGGCATTATTGTGGTCAATGAAGTTGCCAATCGCACTAAAGAAACATTAGTATGGTCAATGAAGTTGCCAATCGCAATACAGAAGCATTATACTAGCAACATTATTAATAATGAAGATGTTCATTGAATTACAAAAGCATTAGACTAGCATTAGAAAGAAGTAAAAGAATGATTGAAGCTATTTAAGTGTTCACAGTTAGACTAGAAATGCTCGTGGGTTCGATTCCCACACGGAACAAAAATTTGTATGGCCTACAGATGGTTGTTTCGAGTCTGGGCGTTTGTTTGTGAGATTTGTGTCTGTAAACGCACCCACGATACAAGAGAAATCTTAGTGTGGGGCAACGTTTTTAAAAAAAAACCCTACATCATTGCAAAAACATCTCTAATACGCTCGGTACAAATGTTATAATACAATGAACGTTGTAATTTAACTAATACTTAAATTTGTCTCGCAATGTATTATGACGCGAAGATGTTTTAACGTCAAAACTGATTGAGTGAGGACACCATTTGTTTGCTTCAAAACGAAATTTATAAAACTGGGTATTTTGACTCTTTTGTTGTTTCATGCCTTCAAATATTACTGCGCAATGTAGTTTACTGTTAATGTTTATATAAGTTTCATTGAAAATTTTAAAGGCCTTACAAAAGCATTTTGTTATGCCATTATCCAACCGTTATACAGTGTAAAGCATCATAATGGTTTTGAAATGCCAATATATAGCGTCAAGATGTTCGGTGAACTTATATAAGAGTTTATACGGACCTTAAGTTCTACATAAGTTTACTATTCGTTTGTTAAAATGTTTTCTGTGTTACTTGAGAGGGATTTTCGGAAAGGTCGTACAAATCCGCGGGCCACTTAAAGTATAACTGATGACTGTTTTAAAGCAACAAAATTCGATGTTTTTATTCCCAATCCAAATAATTTTTATTTGAGATTTTTCAAAAATTCTTTATTACTTTAGTTATACGAATACAGAAAATGAAGCTTTTAATCCGTGAACTCAAATATGACCTAAAATGTAAACACAGCTGACGATAGCTATGATAGATAGATTTTAGCGTATTTTTATGAAATCTTTGAACAGCTATTTCTCTTAAACTATTGACTTTCGAGGAAAGTTGTAGAACAAAAGTTATTAATTATTGGCTAGTATTTAAACGATCGTATATAAATTCAAAGTAAGGGTGTCAAAAATACTGATTATGGCGTACTGAAAAATACTAAGTGGGCGAAAGACTGAGGCCGAACACAAATATTGAAAACGGCGACTTAAAATTACAAATTTGAGGTACGAGTTATTCAGAACGATCAGTATAATAATTGTTAAGCGAACAAACACTCACATTATTATTGTATGTTTGTAAGGTTGTTTGGGTTTCCAAAGGAGCGTCGACGGAGCCCCGCTGTGGGAGGCTCCTATTTCTGTCTGCAGGGTTTAATTAAAGTAACCTAACACGAAGTGAATGACGGGGGCTTCGTTCATCCCCTTCGAACCTAACCTATCCGTGTCGGGGTAAGGAAATGTATATTTTCGCCCACTCAGTATTTTTTTCGCTCACTCAGTATTTTTTTCGCCCAAATTAGTAAGTATTTAATTCGGACACTTGGAATTTTAGTTGCTAGCTTAGATTAACTGTTTCCCACTGCTAGTAGCTCATTTTACGAATTTTAATAATTCATAATTTTTCGCCACTTAAGTTAATTTTTCATAAATCTTATGTATATTTTAATGCTGCTCGGTTTAGTATTAAAGTATCTCCTTACCAGTCTTCTATGTATTATTTATTCGCCCGATTAATAATTCCCCTTAATTATTACAGGTACTTTAACATCCTTTCGGACTAGTTCCCCCTTTCCGACTAATTTTGTATAGATTAGAACAATTTTTCACGGTAATACATTGACAAAAACTCCATGCACACTGTCGTTCAACGCACAGAGTTCAGTGAAATACTCATAAAAAATATCTATATTTTTTTGCACCACACTTAGATTATTTCAATTTCACGCATTTAACAGCTCGTCAACAGTCAATTGTTTTTTTTTCACTTTACATAACTGATTGACTGTAAATGTTTGTTCTCTGCACCAGACTACACTTAGCACTGATTATTTTGAGTATACATTTTTTTTTTAAACTTACGCACTCTGTCTTTACAGGATGACCCCAATACAATAGTGGTTTGCAAACACACACCAAATAAATTGAAAAATCAACTTACGGTTAATACTTACATAAAAATCTATATCTTAAAAATACACAGCAACACTAAACTCTATTAAAAACACAATCTGAAGATTTTGATCTACACAACACAAGAAATCAATTAAAAAGGACGTACATAATAATAGTACCGTGAATTTATGGGCCTGTAATACTCGTGCATCATTTTTCAATTGACAGACTGTACTTTGATTCTCTCCCGACGAGGGAGTGACCAGACGGGGTACGTAACTATAGTACTTAGGTACATGTGTTTGTCGGAGTCTAGTAATAGAGATGTTCTGAGAGATGAGTCTGATTTTTATGACGATAATTTTTATGACAGAACCTATGAAATGTTTACGATACCGCGAAGAAAGAGAGCTGTCAAATGTTAAGATGCTTGTTACAAAAGTAATTTCTATAAACAAAATGCAATAGCAGACGGTGTGCAAAAGAGGTGAGTGGATACTTTACAGCAATTTAGTTTAGGTACTAACATAATATTATATACATACATAATAGTATAACACTAACAATACATATATAACACATCCCATTCCAGGCCATTAGGTCATTCCAGACGTTGCCCTACATTGTTACACTCGCATAGTTTTTGTACCACAATGTCTGGACTTTAAAAGAGACCTTGACCTCTGAGTTTGTTACGGCTTTTCTTCTCAGAGCTAGTCAGATAGGAAATGCCGGCGCCATCTAGTCTTAAAACACATAAAATTGACTTGTAAAAGTGTCTGTCACAGATTTATTTACGGAAATAAAATCATTTATCAACTACACTCTCTTCCTGCGTATAAGCTTAAAGTACATAAAAAAGTAGAAAAAAAAACTCGACATACAGGATTATTTTGAATTAACTAGCTATATCTCAGGAGGTATTCATGATAATAAATGATTTTAACAGTGAGAAGAATCCTGAAATCTCGAAAAAAAATCAGCTTTTCCACACAATTTGTCGAG
The DNA here is from genome assembly GCA_905220435.1 of Amphipyra tragopoginis. NCBI lineage: Eukaryota > Metazoa > Arthropoda > Insecta > Lepidoptera > Noctuidae > Amphipyra > Amphipyra tragopoginis. The sequence goes on from HG992011.1 coordinate 15,127,968, forward strand.
TTACGTGAACATAAATGTTTAGTATAGCTAGTTTATTAAAAATAACCCTGTATAATCACAGATTATGAAACTCTCAATACTAACTTTATGAAAATCGGTGACATTATAGCTATGTCCACACCAGTCCGCTTTCATGTTCATCTTGCGTCTTCGTCTGACGCATGCCTGAGGCGCCATAGCGCATGCAATAGCGCATGCCTTAATACCTACTAGTTCGACAAAAGTGCATGCCCCTAGCGCACCTAGCGTCTATTGTATGTCGACTGACGACTGACCGATGCGCACCGGTGTAGACGATAAGCTGCATGCGTCAATGGCAATCAATATTGCATGCGCTTGACGCAAGAGGAATTGAAAGTTGAAAGCGCAAGATGAACATGAAAGCGCACTGGTGTATACATACCATATGTCACGGTTGTGCTCGCTTCACCTCCTAAGCTGTTCTCTCCTGTAAAAGTAACATTAGTCACAAGAACAGTACTTACGAACAGGTGTCGATAAACAACATATTCGCAAGGAATAGCAGCAGTCTTCAAATATCGGTTCCCAGACCTCTTGATAATATAATCAGTATCTCTAAAATGTTTTGAGCAAACGACGCTGGTGGAGGTAGGGATCCAATTGTCCCGCCCCGTCATATCTACCCATTTTGATTTTACCTCTTCATCCGCCGGAAAACTGTAACAAAAGATTACGATTGATTTTTTTGAAGCGGGAAATTTGTTTGAACAGTTCAATAACGTCACATTTGGCGAAATATTATTATAATATTGGATATTTCGTTTCATATTCGTAACCGTAACAAGTGAGCTGCACATCCAGTCGGCAGTTATCAGGCAGTTGTCAGGTTAAACTTAGCTGAGACGCAGGTGACGCAGGTGCACGCAGCGCAGGGCAGAGCAGATTTTGTAATACATGAACGTACTAAGAGCTGCGTACGCTGTGGCGCAGACGCGTGCGACGCAGACATGCGTCTGTCCTGCCCTGCGGTTCGTTATAGTGCCGGCACAGATTTCTGCGCGACGCGTGCATGTCGACACGTGTTTTTTACCGCTAATTCGAATTTTATTGCAATGACAGAACATTTAATTGAATTATTGCGTTGTGAACCTTGTTTGTATGATACTAATCATCCAGACTATTAAAAAAAAGTTCGTCAACTCGAACACGTCTATTTTTTGTACTAGTTAAAACTCGAATGTGTCTTCGAGCTGCGTCACAGCATGCGGTCGTGGCCTATGTCTGCCTCGCCTGCCCTGCCCTGCAAAATCTGTACTGTGCTGTGCTGCGTCACCTGCACCGTAGCATACGCTGGTGTTGCACAGACTACATCCTAATTGCCTTCAAGCTGCATTTGACAGTTGCATTGTTTACATTTGCGACTAGATGTGCAGTCCACTTGCAGTTATGATTACGAAATATGTTTCATCAAATGTGACGTTATTACCTGGCTCCTTTAAAGTGCAGTTTTTGTTTACAAAAACTGTCAAAATGTTTGGTTTTGATTTTGTTGGCAAACAATTTAACAGTTCTTTTATACTAAAACTGCAATATTATAGAAGCATCCTGCACTTTTCCCGCTTCAAAAAAATACCTGAATTTAGTCTACTGAGTCTTTTTTGCTAGCCCAAACACCCCAAGTCTGTGATGAGCATTTTATCCCTTGTTTAATAGCTAAGTTTAGTTAGTAGAAGTTTTTTATGTGAGGAGAATATAAAACTTCCTCAGCGCACGCTGGGAATAGAAGTGTGTTGAAAAATTCAATAAAACCCAGCACGCTTGGTGGTAGGATCTATACCAGTGTTTCTCAAAGTGGGCGATAACGCCCCCTTGTGGGCGCTAGAGGCTTACAGGGTAAAGAGCTGTAAAAGTAATAGTTGCGATTGTAATTACTAAGATGTGGTAACGTTAAAAAAAATAGGGGGCACTAGAAAATGTTTGGTCCTCAAAGTGGGCGGTAGACGAAATAAGTTTGAGAACCTCTAATCTATACGGTCCGCCTGGCTAGCTACCACCCTCACATTAAAGTCACGCGCCAAGCAGTTTACTGTGTTCAGTCGTGTGTATGTGAGAGCCAGAGGGATATAGGGGAATCCCTCTATATTTTTGTTACTTGGATTCGCTCCATTTTGGACCCTGTCAGCCCTTAACATAGAGTACGACGATAGTCAAACACGACCAAAGTAAAGATTACAAAAAAATGTGTCATACTGTTTTAAAACTCTCTTGTCTGGATACTATGGTCATTAACTCAACTTTTACGAGAAACCCATGTCCACCAATAGACTTCGATAGGTTAAGACATCGTAGAATGAAGGTACCTAACAAGACACAATTAAGTAACCGGTTCCTGTATCCGATGAATCGTTTTGGTTACCAATGGTAACATTCAATGGTAATGCCAAAATGTTTAGAAAAACTTGTACCTAACTATACTATTTACGGATTCCACAAACGTCCTACGCCGCTACGCAACGAAGACTACGCCCCGTTATAAAAAATAAACGACAAGTCATTTAGATCAATAACGATCGGTAAGATATAGCAACCGAGCTTTTGTTTCAGCCCCATAATTGAATTGAAACTGTTAATTTTATAAGTTTTCTTAATGTTGGGCGTAACTGATATATTTTCCTAATGCATTATACATTATATTATAATTTTCAAACTGTTGTTTTTAACTGTTGTAATATATATTATATTGTATTGTATTGAAGGAACACTAATTATCAATAGAGCAGAAGACTTGCAGTAATATGAAACTAAGTTTACACTAATATAATATTATTTTAACGGTAGTAAAAATTTGCTCTTGTTATTTGTGAGTTAAAGTTCATAATTGTGTGACGCTTTAATACGATGTAAAGTACGACAATGTTATTTTGCCAGTAATATGAAACAAGTTCACACTAATATTATATAAATATTTATGTTATTTTAACGGTGGTAAAAATTTGCTCTTGTTATTTGTGGGTTAAAGTTCATAATTGTGTGACGCTTTCGGCCGACTTAACGACTCGACGCGAGTGGCGGGCGACTACTACCTATAGACAATAATATATATTATAACAGTCTTTGTTGCAAATAAATAATGGTTAGAATATTAGAAATGTATAATGAATTATATTAGCTGTTATATGTTATAACGCCCAACATCAGTTTTCTTTTTTTAAGTTGATTTTGGTACTTCTTTTTTTTATTTTTTATGTAATACTTTTTAGTGACACAAATTACAATTAATTACAATAGTGTACAAATTCGTGGACTACTACTACAACTAGAACGTATCGTGTAATTCATTTTCAGACTACTAATATAATTGTTTAATAAAAAACTACTCAACTAAACTGAATAATATTCATAAGGGCAAGGGTGTCGCCAAGGGGGGGCAGGGAGGGGCAGCTGCCCCCCCCCCCCCCCCCCCTAGAGATTCTAAAAAAGTTGGCAAATGTAAAGCAACCAAAGTCTTTGACTTGACTTGCTTGATCGATCATTCGTACTTCGGTTTATGTGCTCTCGACTTTACCTACAATTCATACTTTTCTCATTCTCCATATCAACTTGCCCCCCCCCCCCCCCCCCCCCTGGGCCATCGGCTGGCAACGCCCTTGCATAAGGGACGAAATAATCCGCACCAAATAAAAAATAATTACTCAAATCGGTCAAATCTCGGAGATATCAGCGTTTTTTTTTTTTAAGATATCCATCGTTTTAATAATCTTATCGATGTCGGTTAAAATTAAAGCATAACACGATACTTCTGACCGCCCCTCTATCTGCGCGGGATTCCAACTCCGAGAGCTTTTCCCATTAATTAGAATTAAATGTAAACCATTAATAACAGTATAAGATTCTAAACGATGACCTACACACGATGAAATCTGAAAATAAAACGCAAAATAAATTCGGACTACCTTCATAGGTAGCTATATTGTTCCTAAAATTCGCTTATTATTACAGGTTAAACATCGCATTTTAGCACCAATTACACGAAAAACTGATAAAAGAATGCATTGTATTTTCTTTTATCGATATTTTTCTCATAAATACATAATAAGAACACCTCTAGATAGCCGGCGTCGCCCCTCACCGTGAAACGCGTACCGAGTTCACGTCGCTATCGGTCGACGCATAATACATTGCCCTTTATGATAGCGGAGCGAATATTGAGAGCGAACATCAACAGCAATGTATATCTTTCGCTATGCAACAGATAGATGGTCGCCATAACAGGTGAATTGCAATTTTCAGGTTCAAAATTGTACACATTAACAATGATGTTTTAACTTACTGATGGAAAGTAACGCCCTTGGTTGGTCCATCCGGCCCGTCGGTCTTGGATTTGCAGGTGAGAACAGCACAAAGAGGCATTTTTGAATTTTTCTTGGCGGAACGTTGCACTCGATGGGATACGCGGGCAACTAAATATCGCATGCGCTTATTTCGATCGATAGGTGTATGACCAATTGCTGTTATGCGCAGCACCTCTCTGCCACCCCCAGATTCTATTTTTAGCCTCGGCTCAGGCTAGGTCCTGGGAATACAGGGAAGCTATTTATCAATGCAACTTCATGTCTAGGTAGCCTCGATGTTTGGTGTTTGGCCGGCGCGGCGGCCATCGTTTATGCAAATCATAAAGTTTTATATCAAGTTGCATCGCTATCCTGATATGTAAATCGTTTGCTATGTTCCTTTTATGCTTTTCAGGTTTATTTAGTGTAAACTATTGACTTATTTGATTGTCTTCAAATTGTTGATTCTTGTAATTTTGTGTGTATATTTATTGGGTACGTGTTAAACTTAGTAGAGTTATATAACTTTAATCTGCTTGCCAGGCGTTTTAATCGCATCGCATTATACATTCTCTTTTTGGGATAGGATCTTCCCCAACAGTGAACTAATGACAGAGATATGGTTTCTAAGTATTTTTAAGTTATGGGGTTTAAGTAGTTTAAATACTCGTAGAGATTTCGAGCGTGTTTAAAATAATAAATAGGTACAAGACTTTTAATTAAGGAAATGTTAGAAGATTATTTTTAAGTCTTCATCTAATGACGCATCTACAACTAGTAGGTATACACACTTCAAAAAAAGTTTGCGATCACTTTGAAAAATTATGTAGCCTTTTTGAAGCCGAATTTTCTAATCGGGATTCAAAGCGATAATTATCATGATAAATATAGATTGATAGTTATCTAGATAAATATAAATCAGATTTCAGTTGGACTTTGAATTCGGAATCTTCACATACATAATTATGCTAGTGATCGCAAATTTTTTTTGACGTGTGTATGTAGTAATATTAGTAATTTCGTGTAGGTACATCTTGGTTCATGATAACAGATAACAGGAAGATTTCACACCTTTTTCCTGAAATAGGAACCATTCGATGCCATGAAATGCAGTGCAAACTTAGACCCCCTTTTTACAAAAGGTGGTTTAAACCGAGACTAAGATAAACCCAGATTTAAAATATACCCATCACTTTCTAACATAATATAACAAAAAGAGACGAGGCTATTTTAAAACCAGGGTTTTTCTTAGACCATCGTTTGTAAAAACGGGGAGAAAGTTTTTGTTTCGGCGCGAAATTCTGGGGCGCGCCCGCCTCACACCAACTTAAGGTCTCTCAGTACGTATTTAGTGGCATAGAATCGAAGATGTGAATTATTTGAAATACATGTATTTAAAATACAAATACAAAATGCAAAGTAGGTACCTATTTTTATTTTGCATTTGAAATACTTTTTTTCAAAATGTATTTTCTATTTTATTTGAAATACCTACTTTTTTTAAAATATTTAATATCTGTAAAATGCAAAATGGTTTTGTTAATTTTTTTAATTCATGTTTCATATTTTTCATTCTCAAATTCTTGTTATTTACTTTAAAGAGTATTTGTGCCTAGTTTCAAGTTTATAAATACTGGAAATAAGATTTTTCAAATAAACTTTATCATCCCTTTTCACTCCCTTAGAGTGCGCTTCCGCTATAAAAAACAACGACTTACTCTCCAAATTTCAAGTTTCTACCTTTAGCGGTTTAGGCTGTGCGAGAGAGAATCTTATATTAGGACTTGTTCTTTATATGCATGTATGTGTATATGTATACATGATTTTTCCGATCTTTAAATCGCTATATTTTTTACACTACTTAGTACTTACTTACTTAGTACTTAGTGTTAAAATCAGTGAAAAAAGGTACCTATTTTACTTGAAAAACCTATTTTGAAAATACGTATTTTGCATTTTGAATTTAAATACTTTAATTAATATTCTATTTTGCACATTTCTGCTTTTAATGGAGGGGGGGGGGGGGTCATGAGGTTCCGAGTTGGAAACCAGCCCGCACCTCGGACTTTTAGAATTCATGTGGGAATCTTAGTTTGATTGTACATACTGAAAGGGTGGTGTAATTGTTAAACACAGATAACACAAAGATAAATTGATAATTATCTAATTGATGACACAATTAGCGCAGGGGTTCGGGGCGCTGCGCAATCGGTCACCGGTTCGATTCCCGCACGGAAAAGTATTTTTATGGCCTATTGAAAAAAAAACTAGTGCTGGGCGTTTGTGCATTTGTAGGTACCTATATTGTGATTGTTAACGCTCCCACTAAACAGATACATTCCTATTATGGGGCAAAGTTTTTTTTATACTTTTGCTCGTTAACTTATTTTTGATATTCTACATAGGTTTATCACAGTAGTTAGACGGTTTATCAATGATGCCAATTTAGTGCTAGATCTAGTGCATTTCTTGATATTTTAGCGCTCAAAAATCCATTAAAGTGCCTAGTGGCCTAACTAGTGCATTTTCTAGAATCTATATTCTGTGATTCTACGTCATTGATTAACCAATCCGCATTCAGAATTCAGACACACAGTTAATTATTACCTGACAGTAACATATCTTTTTCGCACTTAGCTTGAATAGTAGTAACACAAGAGAGCTTGAATTTCTACAAATTTAAATAGGTAATAAATGCAATGCAATCAGTTTTGTTAACTAGGCTGTTAAAACTTTTTAATTTAAAAATTTAAAAATTGACACGTTTAATTTAAAGATTATCAATTCAAAGCAATGTTAACATGTTTTTTAATTGGAATTGTGATTGTATGTTTAATTTTAAGTTTTAATTTTTGCTGTGCCCCACAGGGTCCATAATTGTACCTAGCTATAAGCATTATTATTTTAAGACCTGTATTATTAACATTATGGAATGGAATGCAAATAAAGATATGAATATGAACTTTGAACAAGCTACAACTGCACAGACAACTGAGTGACCAACTGAAGATATTAAAATGTTAATTTAAGTAATAAACCTTCAAAAGTTATACACCGTGTCCCAGAAAGTAGTGTCAAGCGTAAGTCCAGAGGTAGAGCATCCTTAGAGGTACACGAGTCACCCCCATGTATGTTCCGCGATTTTTTGTAGTTTTCGAGTTACGATTTCTTTTCATGTCTTAACCAAACTCTGAATTTAATAACATTTTTGATCATAATGACGTGAATAGTTATTTTTACTTTACTAAATGAATAAAACCAGCATTTTTATCATGTATTCATGACACTATTATCAAAAATGTCATTAAAGTTAGAGTTTTGTTATTACGTGAAAAGAAAAATCATAACTCGAAAACTACAAAAAATCGCGGAACATACAGGGGGGTGATTTGGGTACCTCTAAGCGTGCTCTATCTCTAGACTTCCGCTTGACACTACTTTCTGAGACACCCTGTACTTAAAACCATTCTTTGATTTTTTTATTTTTTTCTCTTATAACAGAATTAGCACAATCCTAGTGCATTTTCGCGGGTAGTTTAGCGCATTTCTTACGATAGCAGTTGGCAACACTGCGGTTTATCAGTACTGACATAACCTTTGCCAGCCTTACACGCCTTAATAATGCATGAAAAGTCCACGCATCCATTGTGCCTTTTTCAAACTTGTTGGAGTAAGCAGGGCCGTCTTAGGCCATGCAGGGGCTTGGAAACACAGAGTTTGGGGCCCTTTTAGAAAACCAAAAAAAATCGAATGAAAACATCAGAATGCACTTTTGTGCAGTGACTTTATTGGTTACTAGCTTTTACCCGTAGCTTCGTTCACGTGAAATTTTAAACCCTCGTTAGGTGTAGTTTTAAAATCCATAAATTCCGTCTTTGTTGTAAAACACGTGTAAGTTTATTTCTCACCAGAAGACTAAATATTAAATTCCGGGCTTCTTACTTCAAAAATAACAGATTTCTCACACAAACTTTCGCTACTCATTTCACCCCCTTAGGGGTTGAATTTCGAAAAATCCCTTATTGGATGTCTAATGTCTACGTTACAAAAGGAACCTACAGTCAAAATTTCAAGTTTCTAACCCCAGCGGTTTAGGCTGTGCGTTGATGTCTCAGTCAGTCAGTCAGCTTCTCCTTTTATAATAAGTATAGATTAGATTTACACCAACTTGTAGCTCAAGCTGTTGAAAAGTTGGAAAGTGAAGTTAGTAGCAATTTGTCCCAAATTAACGGAAACTTCTGCTGAGCAACCCTGCCTAACTGGATTGCGCTGAACTAAGAAACCAATGTATTTTTATAAATTGATTTATTGGATAAAAATACATAGGCACTGGTTTTCGGAATTCCGGGGGCCCCCATCAGGCCGGGGGCCTACGTACCCTTACGGTACGCCACGTACCCTTACGGTAAAGACGGAACTGGGAGTAAGCTTTTATGGCGGAATTACATTGATCCAGTACTTAGCTAAAGCCAGTGGATTCCAGCGCCACTGGCTTCGAAATCAACGACTACCTAACTTAAATGATTATACTCAATAACGATAATTATTTAATGTTATTCAATATAATTATTAGATAACATTAAAAATGTTTACAATAAGCATAATATTATTTCCACACGGCGCTGCTCGGACCAGGGGGCCTACTCCCTAAGTCCGTCAACGAAGTTAGTCGCCCGTCCGAAAGTAGCTCGAAACGTAGGAGTGAACAAAACAAGTGACAAGTTCAACTTTTCGGACGGGGAAAAACACATCGATAGTAGGGACAACTGTCAAATCGTGTTGTCATTCATTCTTAGTTCGGGCCCCGAAATATTCGTATGTCCGCAAGTGTTATGGAGTAGGAAACGCTCGTAACTAAAGCCGAAACCACGGATTTCGTGCTTAGGGAGACTACTCCCAGGATCGAAACTGCGGTGAATCTTGTTCATCGCCTATTAATACGAGATGCACAAGTCACTACACTAGCTAGAAAGTTACTTGCAATGCTCATCTAAATAGGAAAACATTATCAGTTCAAACAACATGTGTGTGTGCAACGTGTACCTAAGCGTATAAAACCGAGCAAGACGCCGCCTATGATTATTTTGTTGAACTAAGGTATAAGGTATAACGGGCTGGTATCCGCAACTCCACGTCTAAGCGCGTATTTTGCGTGATGGGTGGTAAGTATAGTTACTCGATCCACCCTAACTCCTCGAAGAAGGCCAACACACCCTTGATGTTACTGGTGATTTTTGTTGAACTGGAACTGCATTAATGAACCCGATAGCGTACAATAAAAATTAGTTAAAAAAACTATAACTGATGTAACGAAACGTTACATGACTAATCATGTTTTATTAATTGATGTAGTTCAAAAACCTTAAAACTAAATTAATTAATTAAAATCTATCCTTAAAACTAAATCTAAATAATAACAATTTTAACTAAACCAATATTTAAAAATAAAGGAACACATTTAAAATAAATTAATGTTTGTTCTAATGTTTTGAGTGTAGGTATGCATTTCCGAACGCGCGGCGCATCTAGTCGTGTGGGGAGTTTTTTCATAGCCTTTTAAGGTGATACGTTTGCGCAGCTCGGGGCAGTCGCTACTAAGCTGAACCTGAGTGCACGTATCAATTAATAAGAAATCGCGTCCCGTTGAAGCGCCCTAGCCGAGACGGACGTAGGTAATTAGTTGTGAATTAATCATAAATAATTCTAAGTGAAAGTTTTAAATTCCCGAATTCGGGTAAGTTTTGAATAGCACACAAATAATTACTAACATAATATCATCTCATGTTTACTAATTACTTTTCTGTGTACCTATGTGTAATTCTATTTGTTCACATTGTCTTCTTTTTAACAGCATTTAAATCATAATTCAGTTCAATATGGAACCGCTATTTAGATGCAATAATTTATTAAGTTGCTAATAATGCTTCATCATGCAATTCGATTTTCTTCTACCTTCATATAAAAAATAAATAATAATGTAGTAATTTTTTAATTCTTAACGTTGCTTATGTTTAACGTATATTTCAAATTTAGTTTTTTTTAACCGACTGCGGCAAACCCAAAGGAGGGTAATGTTTTGCGGCTTTCATTTCTTTTTTTTTCTCAAGCTTGCTTTTTCTCAAGCTTGCTTCGCTTTATTCATGTAAACTCCGTTCTGTTAAGTACCACCGCGACAAAGCTACTACATTAAATTGGGTAGGTACTTTCCTGTTGTCGTCGGTGCTACCTACCCCAGAACGGAATATTAATATAACAATATTAATGAACTGGAACGGTGGTTTCCAGGAACTACGGCCAGGTTAATACTGCCCAATTAACCATCATCATACAAGATTACGGCATACGGCGAAGATACATCATCCGTGGCGCGCTGAGCAAGTCGCCCGCTGCACCTTCCCGCCAATCTCGCCGCGCCATCGTGCATCATCGGCCACCCACCATCTCCGGCCTGGGAGGACTGCTGCCGAATTTCTGCAGGGAAGTCCCTTTCACTGCAGGTGTGACAACAGACGGCCGTAAACCCACGACCTTACAAATTTTGTGTGCCTCCGCATAGTCTATTTTATTTGTATTATACGTTTTTTTATTATTGGACACACTCGTTTTTATTTATTAAACACCGTCCTAATTATTAGGTGCCTTTAAAACGGGTGGATGTTACACTGACTACATAAAAAAGGGGTCTAAAAAGGACGAAACAAGAAAATAGTTCAAATAGAAATCCAGAAATGCATAGGTACAAAAATGGTCAAGGTAGAGCCGTAGTCGCACTCACTGTATACTATACATACCATGTCCGTTTAATGGAGGTGTTCCTGGCACCCACTTATCATACCTAGTAGGTAATATACAGTAAGTGCGACCACGGCTCTACCTTGACCATTTTTGTACCTATGCATTTCTGGATTTCTATTTGAATTATTTTCTTGTTTCGTCCTTTTCAGACCCCTTTTTTTACGTAGCCGGGTTATAGTTTTGTTAACTTTATTTTTTTGTCAATGGCGCCACTGGTGGTGTAGTTCAGTGGTGTCGTCGGCAATGAACGCGCTACTGCCCATCCTTTTAGCACAGTCTACCTATATCTTACTCCTTACAGTCGGTCAACATAGAACATTGTTTGCAGAGCAATCGTGCGGGGGGTTGCGGGGTGAAGGAGCGGAGGTTATGTCCCGAGTAGCCACTGCATACTTGGGAGATAACCTCCGCCCCTACATAATTTTGACATTTCATAAGACCTATCAAATGTATGGGCGTTGACCCACTGTATGTAGTAAGTAGGTACACTGTGCTTTTAGCAATTAGCGTTAAAACGCACTAGCGGCCAGCCGCAATACGGCGTGCCGCTTGCGGTTGGCCGCACATCGATTTTTACATGAAACCGCATGATCTCAACGCACTGGCGCACGACGGCTGGCCGGAAATCAGTGCGTTGAGATCATGCGGTTTCATATAAAAATCGATGTGCGGCCAGCCGCAAGCGGCACGCTGTATTGCGGCTGGCCGCTAGTGCGTTTTAACGCTTAATCCTTTAGTCGCCTTATCGTCACATGGGGGTGGCGTCTACTGGAAACGACGCAAACCAAGCTTTGGATGAGTGTAAGTGTAACGATGGGGTTGAAAAGTTCTGGAGTGGCGACCGCGGAAGGCGCAGCGTGGGTAGGCCTCCCACAAGGTGAACCGATGATCTGGTGAAGGTCGTGGGAATCCGCTGGATCTAAGAAGCACAGGACCGGTCGGTGTGGCGATGCTTGGGGGAGGCCTATGTCCAGCAGTGGTCGTACCTATCACTTACGGTAACGGTGAACAAACATGACAACCCGCACCACAGTAGCGTGGTGGACATGGGCGTAGCTTCGGGCAAGGTAAAACCTACAAATCTCACTGCTCACCCTACAAAAATCTACAGTAACTATTGAAGAAATATACCTACAACTGGCGCGATGGCGAGGCGTAAGCTGAGCTTTGCATTTGTGTGAGTGCACATAGAATCGATCAAACACCTAAAATGGCGATGGACAGGACATATGGCATATAGGCACCGCTCCGGTGTCGCAGACCGCAGATGTGTTGATGGAGAGCCGTTCCACACGGTGCGGTGCTGCGCCGCACCGCATGGCGTGGCTCTTGCGACGCCGCGTACTACGTGTGCACGCTGATGCGGTAAAATGGTCGCCGTGCGGCGGCGCACCGCACCGTGTGGCTTCTCGCTATCTTCCGCAAGGTTTAGACTATAAGGCTCAAAACGCACTAGCGGTCAGCCGCAATACGGCGTGCCGCATGCGGCTGGCCGCATATCGATTTTTATATGAAACCGCATGATCTCAACGCACTGGCGTACAACGGCTGACCGGAAATCAGTGCGTTGAGATCATGCGGTTTCATATAAAAATCGATATAGCGGCCAGCCGCATGCAGCACGCCGTATTGCGGCTGACCGCTAGTGCGTTTTAACGCTAATATTGCTGAAATCAGACTGTACCTAGCATTTGTAGTGTACTTAGTCTAGCCATAAAAACTGTTACAGTTAAAAATAACAAAGATTTGAATTTGGAATCTGTAATTTTTATACGATTGTTCATTATGTTTTCTAATTTTGGCGCCAATACATTGTACAATATTTTGCTATATTAAAATGGAGTGGGGTGATAAAGAGAACCGAATCGCTGTGATTGCATTACACAAAGTTGGTATGGAGCCAAATGCAATTTTTAAAACTCTCCATATGCTTGGCATTAGTCAAATGTTTGTGACAGAAAAAGATCTGGCCGTCCACGTAGTGTTCGTACGAAAAAGGTGGTCAAAGCAGTAAGGGAAAGAATTCGAAGAAATCCTGTCCGAAAGCAAAAGATTTTATCTCAGGAGATGAAGATAGCACCCAGAACCATGTCGCGTAGGACTTGCAGCCTATAAGAAACGCACTGGTCATTTTTAACTGATAATTTAAAAAAGAATAGGGTGGTAAAATCGAAACAACTACTGAAGCGGTACGCAAAGGGAGGTCACAGAAAAAAATTGTTTACGGGTGAGAAAATCTTTACAATTGAGCAACATTTTAACGAACAAAATGACCGTATTTATGCTCAAAGCTTTAAGGAAGCTTCCCAATTAGTCGACAGAGTGCAACGAGGGCATTACCCGACTTCAGTGATGGTTTGGTGGGGTGTTATCTATGAAGGAGTGACTGAGCCATATTTTTGTGAAAAAAGTATCAAAACATCGGCACAAGTGTATCAAGATACCATTCTTGAGAAGGTAGTTAAGCCCCTTAACAACACCATGTTCAATAATCAAGTATGGTCCTTCCAACAAGACTCGGCGCCGGGTCATAAAGCTCGGTCCACGCAGTCTTGGTTGGAAGTGAACGTTTCGAACTTCATCAGAGCTGAAGACTGGCCGTTGTCTAGTCCCGATCTTAATCCGCTGGATTATGATTTATGGTCAGTTTTAGAGAATATGGCTTGCTCTAAACGCCATGATAATTTGGGAGTCCCTAAAACAATCCATACGATTGGCAGTGAAGAATTTTCCCATGGAAAGAGTGCGTGCTTCTATTGATAACTGGCCTTAACGTTTAAAGGACTGTATTGCAGCCAATGGAGACCACTTCGAATAAGCAATTTATATTTTAAATTGTTTTATATTTATGTATTAAACTAACACACTGTAAAAGTAATAAATATTACATAAGTATCTGCAATAAAAAAAATATTTTTCTTCGTGGCAATATTTATGGCAAGACTACTTAGGTTAGTGCCAAATTCTTTTCCTAAAAATCCAAACAGCTAATTATTGCCTAAAGCCTCTCCAGTTTTATGAAAATGTACCTACTTGAAAATACACACAGACTCACACCGTATAGTATCGACTGCCTCGTTGGTCTAATAGCGCAGTTGCAGAGCGTGAGGTCCTGGATTCGATCCCCAGGATAGGCAGGGTTATTGGGTTTTTTCGTGTGGATTTCTTAATTGCAGCCCGGGGTCTGGACTTGTGCCCGCCGTAGATGACAATAGTCGCTTCTTAGTACATGGTACTTGAACATAACGGCGAAATGAGGGTACTAATAAACCTCTGCCCAACTCTTCGGGGAACACAGGCGTGATGTTTTGATAAGTTACTTGAACATAGTCACGACTATAATAAACAAAAAGCCGTACTCGTGGTGCAACCTTGTAACATACCTGTATGGCATGTAGTATACAGGATGTTAACGAATTCGTGTAATTCCTTCAAACCACATGATCTATAAATGGTATAGATTAGCCCCGCACGGGATTTAGATTGATTAACAATATTTTATTTTTTTTCCAAATATTTTATTTATGTAATAGAAAATTTCGATGCCGTGCATAAATGAATGAAGGCACGGCGATACAGCTGACGGGAGCGACTAGCGCGATACCGCTCCACGCAGTGAATTAACTTGGGAAGCTAAAATTACTCAGATACATAATACCATGGTTCATTTTTTGAAAACTTTTTTTTATGCCGATTCTGTAAAAAAAACCTATGCAGTGTCAGTCAGTGTTATCAGTAGATCACGCAGTTTAAAGGAATTACACGAATTCGTTTACACCCTGTATAAAAAACCACTGATAAATTGGTTATTTTTTCTGGAAAATAATGAATAATGAAACCAACAAAAATTATTCATAAATTTAATTTTAATCATTTTCCGTATCTAATGTTTTCTCTTATAATAGATACATATTTAAATAGAACTCAAATACAAAAATCTTACGATCACTCATAAAGTCAACTTAAAAATAATCTCTTCTTAGCCTAAAAAAGTTATAATGCACCAAGAACGCGCATCATTTACAAAGCAAACCAAAAAATAGATATTACTCTCGTGTAGACAGTACACAGTATACTTAACACTAAGGCTCAGTTTCCACTAAAGCGGAGAGGAGAGGAGACGAGAGGACATGTGTTTTGAATAACCAATCAGATTTCGTTATTTCCACATCTCCTCTCCAATTAGCTTCGGTGGAAATGAATCAAGCGGAGAGGAGATATCTGATTTTTCTATAGAATTTTGTACCGCGAGCGAGCAAGCGGCGCGGCAGAACGGAGATGTTGTCGGGCGGACGGGCGGCGCCCGCTCTCACGCGCCCCTTTCACCGATGCCTTCTCCCCGCACCTCGCACACCCGAACTGACTGATTTCTCTCACAGCTCACATCTCCGCTACGCACAGCTCACATCTCCTCTCCGCTACGCATCTCCTCTCCGCTTTGGTGGAAATAATCTGCCAGCTTCGCAGTACATCTCCTCTCGTCTCCTCTCCTCTCCGCTTTGGTGGATACCAGGCCTAAAGATCAGGAAGCGGAAACGAAAAGCAAAACCATTGAAATGAAATAGAGATGGGTCATTATTTTTTATCGAGTATTTAAGCTATCGATACTTTTTAATAGTTATGAAATGAATCTTAGCCATTATTTAGAAACAAAGAAATAGATTCAGCACGAAATGTCAAATTGAAATAGACATGACGTCATTAATTTTATATTTTGATTACCGTACTAGTCGTGGTAGTTAACAGATTTTTTTGATAGATAAGACAATGTTTTATTTATGTGTCATTAAAGATAATTTATTTGAAAAAATAAAAAAATTATGGAAGTGTTAAGTTCATGTTCGTAACTTAGTATCGTCTTGAATAATCAATAAAAAATAATGACGTATCTCTATTACATTTCAATTGTTTTGCCATTAGAGTCCGCTCTCTGCTAAAAATAGACCAAAAGATCCGATGATTGCACGACTTCCGAATCTCAAAATCATGAGGCCTTAAGCCGGCCGCACTTTGGATGCGAATTTGTATCGTACGTAAACGTATGAATACGGGTCGTACGAATTGAGTGCGCACACTGAATACCTTTTTCTCCGTCAAATAGGCAGTTTTAAGTTCAACACACCAAAGTGTATTAAAAATACCAACAAGTTCGGATTGTTTTCGGACGTCGGAACTTTACGCACGTATACGTACGACTAACTCGCACCCAGTCTGCGAGCTCCCGTAGTACTTGGAAGGTCGGGATTGTTCGTGCGTTTTCGTACGTGTTCGTATGAAAACGCGTCCAAAGTGCGGCCGGCCTTAGTCCTATAGACTACTAATCATGTTTTGGGGACAAGTGTAGCTTCGGCATTAGAAGACTAAGTACACACAGGTGCGATCTTATTATCGCTATATTTTACATGAAAACGCGTGACACGATTATTATCGAACGATATTTCCCATTGGGAATAATCGCAATATTGGTTTGCGATACATCACGCGTGTAATCGGTTCCATAGACTTTGCCGTAGCAAAGGAACTCAGTCAAACAGTAATATTTTTCTTTCTCTCTTAATCTGGAAGTGCATAATAGGTTTATGGGGCAAATTTTCCCATGCCCGCCTTTTTGAAGCCCAAATAAGTACAGCCGGGTAATAGTCTGCCTATTTTAGTAGACATTTGGATGCTGAGTTGACTGAATAAAGTCTATTTCCCTCGCCACCCAACACTGGCTATGTCCATGGGAGGTTCTATTCAATTTTAAGGACCAGTGCTGAGTTTCTGAACATTTATCATAATTATCATTTCCATATATAAATCAAAACCATAATTTAGACCAACTTTTGTCCCACCAACGGGGCTAACTACACGGCGTCATAGCTTCTGTTAGAGCTAGCCACACACGAGTGACTTTTGTCACCGTGACTATTTCATCACTCTTATAAAACCGCAGCCGTGCGCGATTTTGTCACAGTGAAAATCTTGTCACTCTTTCAAGTTCATTGGTATGTGTGTTACGACATGAAAACTGGGTGCATCTCCATTGATAACTGGGTGCATCTCCATACGTGTCTTAGATTATATAAAAGTGATGAAATTGTCACGGTGACAAGTCACCCGTGCACGCTAGCTCTAACTTAGTACGTAGTGACCAAGTAACTGTATTAGATTTAAATTTAAACAAAAAATACAACTTTGCATAGAAGGGTAGGACGTTCCAAAATCTTGGAGTTTAAAACTAGATTCTGAAGCTACAGTCGAGCCCTAAACAACAAATTCATAGAAATAGGTTTATTGTTTAGTATACATTATAGGACGAAATATATGTATGTAAACATATTATTACATGCAAACTATAAACTCGTTATTATTAAAAATTTTACATATCTCTCTGCCTAACACGGAGAACTAGAGGCGTGGTTTTATAACAGACATTTATGAAAACCGCGTCACATCGTATAACGTATACTCAACATGTCTTTATCATTTTAAAATACAATTTTTGATTTGACAATTCATAGGGACACAATTATGTTACGCTGCATAAAGTTGGAACTAAATATTACAGTAGTTTGAAATGATTAGTATAAAACTACATATAATTTATTATTTAAGTATAAAAATATATAAACGGTTACTGCTGTTACGTCAGCCATCTTTTGCATGAATCAAGGGTATTAGAATTTATTTTAACAAGGCGTTGTTTTATTGCAAATTAAAACGCAACTGATGTTACAGTTGCATGCAGAATAATGCACATTATTTACACATAATATCATTTCATTCAGATCAATTATTGTACTTTTAAAATTAAAGTATGCCATAACTAAGAGCCAGGCTACACGATATGTTGCGGCGCCGCACCGCACCGCAATGATATCGAGGCCTTTGAGTGCGACATGGGTGGTGCGGCGTCGTGAATTTTTAGCGGCGGTGCGGCGCTTGTCTGAAATCTAGTGTTGAGCTGCCTTTTAACGAACTGTGACACCGGAGCGTGGGAACGCATCACGTACATGCCTCTCTGTCTCGTTTCGCTAGTTGGAAATCCGACGCGGCGCCGGACCGCACCGTGTGCAGTCAACATCAAAACTAAATGATGATTGTACAAAGTTATAAATGTTTTATGAATGTAAACTTGTTTCTTAATTAATATTATTTTGTATACAAAATAAAACAATATACAACACTACTAGTATTGTATAAAAAAAAAACAAATTATGATTTAAGCACAACTAGCTTTCGCCCGCAGCTTCGCTTGCGTGAAATTTTGAACCCGTTAAGTGACGATTTTCCATACAAACTTTCATCCCCTATTTAACTCCCTTAGGGGTTGAATTTCGAAAAATCCCTTCTTAGTGGATGCCTGCGTTACAAAAGGAACCTACTGTCAAAATTTCAACTTTCTAACCCCAGCGGTTTAGGCTGTGCGTTGATAGACCAGTCAGTCAGTCAGTCAGCTTCTCCTTTTATATGTATAGATGTTTGAATTCAAAGTTTCAAAAAATCATCAACTTTTGCTGTTGACTGTGTATACCATGGATATTTCTCTGTGTAAAGCCACAGTGGCACCACTCAGGAGCCGCGCAGCTGCTGCAACGCATCATGTGGCTCTCGGTAAAAAGTCGTCGTGAGCGAGGGGCCTTAGACTAATGTAAACCTGGCTTACGGCGTCTTAAGAAGTAAAACGTCTTGTTTTGTTACTGAACTAAACAAGCACTAAATGAACTCCTTATTCAGCGCATAGAAAAATCTAAATCTTTTAAGTGCACTCATTCTATGATGGGTTTTAAGACCGGACACAAATAATCAATCATGTACATTCAATAGTTTAGTCAACTTGTTCATGATCTTAATATTACAATTTTTGATGTCTTGCCTAATAAAATTAATGCCCGTTAAGACATTTAGTCAATGTTACTATTGTAACTTTAAGTCAATATAAATTTTACAAAAAAAAAACAAGAAGTATAAAAATATCATTATATTTAGCCAACGACATCAATGTTTTATCTTTAAATTAGTCGATTTTGCTATAGAATAAACATAATTTGGGATTAAGAACCTTAATTCTTTTGTGCTCGGTTCTGTTTCCATTGCAACTAAAACAGTTTTACGGTATTTTGATAGCGTTTGTAATTCTGAAATTATTAGTTTACGTAATAATGTGCTACTTTTATATGCTACATTTATTTTAGTTTACATGCCTGTCGTTACGTTATACACTGATGTCGTTATTTTTTACAATTTTCCAAAGTATGTAATATTATTACAAGTCTACACTTTAAAGAAAATGCACCAACGCAATAACAGAATTTTGTGCATTTGTATATTTGATGAACCCATAGGCTCTTACAGACGAGCGGCACTTAGCCGACGACAGGGGTAACTGCAGCAATCGCCGCTCGTCGGCTGTTGTCGTCGACGTACGCGCGGCTGCTGTCGACGCAAGCGCGGCTTCCGTTGACACACCAGCGTCTAGGATCGCACGCGGCGAAGTACAACTGCAAGCGACGCCGTTGGTCGACGGATACCGTCGACGCGTCGACGGCTTCAGTTACACCTGTCGTCGGCTCATTTGTAAGAACTCTTAAATCGAATGATCTTTTTATAGCACAAGTAGTGGTATACAATGCCAATTAAGGCCTTACCACAGTCAAAATCAAATCCAACACGCCTTGTTAAAATTTACTTTGCTGTTGCATAAAAAACAAATGAAACGTCAAATACATGCAATAAAAAAATGTTCTTACATATTCATCTTACTGCTATGTAATACTATTATTAAAATGTTAACAGTCTTAGTGGCAACATTGCGAGGAACTAAATGGAGCCTAGAAAAACTTAGCTACTTACAAAAATAAATTTCATAGATCGGCGCATGTGTTGAGTTAAGCCTGTAGTGTAAAAATGTAACGGAATTTTAGAATGTATCATTATGGTTATAAGTTATATTTTCCATTTTTAAATCGACCAAGATTCATAAGACATCTTGTTACTGAAGTATGTTTTTGGTCTGTAATGGACTGCGAAACTCATGGTTGATACGATACCATGGACTGAATTAGCAACAAAAAATGGACTGGTACATGTTTTTATACCAGCATTTCTCCGATTTGCGATATTGCCCAAATTGTTTAATTTATTAAAATTCTTGATTGCTTCAAAATACATTTAATTGACCTCTGCTGTTATGGATACATTTGAGGTGTTTTAGCAATAAAATGAAGTGAAAATCATTTATTTATGAGTCTGGCTAAATACAATTCATAATTTCTAACATATACATGCTGCATTTTTTTTTAAATTAAGTCTTTTATGATATGTGGCCATTAAAAATGGTAAACAGACATTTGACAAAATAAATTCTATTTGTTGGCTTGACCATGGCCATGCAGCCTTTTTTTCAATTGACAAATAAATAATTGAAATTCAAACAAAACATGCTCCGATCTACTAAATGGACTTCAAAATTAGTTATGGACTTTAACTGAATATAAATGATTAATATACGTGTAATGTATAGCATAAATATTTTCACTCAATAAGAAATATTATTATTTCGAGTTCCATAACAAAATAAAGTCTTATACAAATTCATGTTTGTGACCGATTCTTAGGTGACTTGCACAACGACTTACTAAATTAGAGCTTAACATAATTAAATCATTCTGTCTCTATCGACTTCAAACAACTGACAGAAATAGAGTGATGTTTTAATTATGTTTAGTCCTAATTATATTTAGTGAGTTGTGCAAGCGCTGCAAGCAGGCCTTCAAATTGCAAATCCAAATGTCTACACAAAATATATCAAATCACAGTCGCCCGTTCTCACAGGCCTCAATTCACAAAACAAATATACTTATGCATATTCATACAGTCTATGAGTTTGGTAAAGGTTTTAGGGGACCTAAACTTAGTAAACCATCTGCTCCTAAAGCTTGCAAACTGTTTGACATACCGTTCTGTACATTATGTACTGAGATTACTGGAATACCGAAGCACCCGCCCGCCTGCTCTCTATTCGCTAACGGTATAAAACTATATATGCCTAAACTACTCAACCGTTTCAGGTTATCTTCTTGTGACAGGTCCACAACGGGCAATCCTAGCTCTCTGTTGGGGCCAGTCACATTGTGGAACACCCTCTTATGATGCTGTAGTTGTAAGGACTTTGGATAAGAAGCTGGGCACTCGTCACATTTGAAGGCGGGCACTTTGCTCTGTGGGTGCGCGTTCGACATGTGCACTATAAGCGAGTTCTGGTTCATGAACATTTTCTTGCATATTTTGCAGGCTAACATCCCGCCGCCGACCTTCGCCTCTGGTATTGAAAAGTTGCTGGATTTGGATGTGTGTTTGATGCTCATCCCGGCGCCTAGGTTCGGGATATGGGGGATAGGTCGCTCTGGAGTCGGGGATCGACTCTTCTGCTTCTGTTTGACGCTGATTCCTCGCGATGCTAATACATTCGCCATCGCGTTAGCTTCTTTGTTCACTGTCTTCTTCGTTATGGAGATTTGGCTTCCTAGGTTAAGTTTGTCTTTCGCGCCTTGCACACTCGAGATCATCGGTAAGCCTTCCCTCTGTTTTTGCATCGCCATGACCTGACAGTCTTCATTGTCGTGTTTGCCGGGTAGCAGCATGTCTGGTCTTCGTTTCTGGCCTGGCCCACCGGCCATGGCCGCCGGTCTCTTCATAGGCATACGGACTCCCGGTTTCTGCGCTCGAACTTGACCGTGAACTTGGATGCCTGGCCTTATAGTCGGTCGAGGGCCTCTAGGGTTGGCCATGCGTGGTCTTGTTCCCGTTATATTCGCACCGGGGGCCATTCTGATTTGGTTTGGCGATGGCATTTGTCCTCCTACCATTTGGCCGGGAGCCGTGGGTTGTCCGCCCATTTGGTCTGGTCCCGACATCCCTAGTGCTTGGCCACCGGAGAAAGTTTGCACGTTCTGTATCCTAATACCACTACCTGTAGGGGGTTTCATAGCTCCGGCCGGGCTTGACGAAGGAACGTAGGGCGTCCCAGGTGGACCCATTTGACCTAATGCCTGTCCTAACTGTGAGTTCATTCCCCCGGTAGGCGCTTGTCCATAGACAGCCTGCTGCATACCCTGAAGTGGAGAAGCCACAGAGTACGGAGACGATGAAGGCGGGAACTGACCCTGCTGCATCCCAGGATACCCAGGTTTGGACATAGGCTGTTGGAACTGTCCATAACTATTCGGACCCATGAAATTCTGTCCTGGATATTGACCTGGCATCGTTTGTCCTGGAGGACCGTACATATTATTTCCATAATCAGGTTGTATATTCTGTCCAGGTGGATAAGAACTGTATTGTTGTCCAGGCATCATCATGCCACCGGCTCCAGGATAAGCCTGGATGTTGATCATGACATTTTGCTGATGAGTGAACCCTGGGCCACCTCCGCCGATGGTGGATAGCTTTCCAACTTGGTCTGCTAGCTGTTTCACTGGCAGTATTGAAGATAGGATATTTGAAGTCGGATTGTACGGCATGAGAGTTGATGATGACGATGGAAGGGCTAACGATTTTGTATGTCCTGTCATCCTTCTATGCTCATCGAGTAAGGATATGTCAGTAAATCTAGTATTGCAGACATCACATGAATGTTGAGGACCTAAAGTATCCAAGGATATGTATTCACTCGCATCTGATAGAGAAAGGCTTTCTTTTTTCGTAGCAGTCGATAATAGGCTCTCGAATATGTCATCGGCACTTTTCTCTAACATGTCCAATGGTGGTTTGGAATCTGGAGCATTCCAATTGAAGTTGTGCTGCTTCTCAGTGGACGGTGCGGTCAGACGAGTCGTTAGCATATTTGTGGAACCGAAACTTGGCTGTGAGGACGGGTACGCTGGTGAGGGATAAGTTCTAGGATTTTCAGTTTTAGGAACTACGGGTTTGATGTCCGGTGCTGGCGTCGCGGAAACTACACAACAATCATCATCTTCGTCGTTGGAGTCTCCATTTATTTCTATTACAGTCACGCCAGGCTCTTCTTTTTTTGTTACGGGGAGGAGTGGAGTTGTTACGCTGTTTGTGGATATTAGCTGTGCAGCTAGAGCACTTGGTGGTGCAGATTGGTGTGACGTCAGTGCATCGGGTTCAGATTTGACTTTAGCCAGTATTGGAGTAGAGATGTCGGTAGGCGGCGGTGAGGCCCTTTCAGATTTGATCTGTGTGGAGAATATGGGCACGTTGGATGACTGTGTTTCGACAGTCTCGATTTCCTGTTTGACTACAATGTTTTCCATGCTTGTGCGAGATTCCCGCCTTTCTGGGGTAGGAGCTTTAGTTGGGGTAGAAGGTGTAGTTGGAGTCTCTCTCTCCGGCGATGTAACTTGAGGTGTTTCTTTGGGAGGGATAGGAAGATTAGCTCCCCTTTTCGGAGTCTGTTTAATAGCCGGTCTTCCAGGCGGCTTTAATTGCTGTACAGGAACTTTAACGGGTGTGGGTGGTTTTGGAGGTTCCTTCTTTTGAATTATAGACATCCCCTGCAAGTTTTTCAGTGGACTCGGTTTGGATTTAGCTGATTTTTCAGAGTCATCGCTCTCTGATGTTTTACGTGTGTTGGGTGGAGTTTGCTCGTTTTCGCCCTCAGAGTCATTTTCACCGGACTTGTCTGGATCCTCATCAAAGTCTGCGTCTTCCCGACTCTCGTCATTCCCGCTTCCTTCGTCTTCTTCATCTGAAGCGGTAAAATCTTTGAGCCCATTGATCACTTTAAAAGTGTTACTGTTACTGCCGTCTGATTTTAATTTGAGTTTGATACCGCCAAGTTTGCCAAGTTTTTGCATCACATCATTAGTGTTTTGTTCAGGTTCTGGTTCGTTCTTTATCGGCGTGGTACTCTTCTTTATAGTGAACCCTAGCCCGCTTAGCTTATTTAGAGCCGAGTCGGAGCTCTTATTGTCAGTCTCAGCGGGCCTTTTGAGGGAGATGCCAGTCTTCTTTAGTAATGTGGATATGTCAATTTTGGTTGGTGTAACCTTCGCCGGAGGCGGGGATACCTCTTCTTCCTCATCGGACCAGTTCTCATCTCCGGAAGGAGGAACGTCTTCGTCGTCGGAAGGCAGCTTGTCGAGGACCACTGAGGGCAGCGACACGTGCTGGATCAAGTGGTTCTCTAGGTCTTCCCAATCACGGAAGTCCTCGTCGCAAGTAAAGCAGCGGAACTCTTGTTTCGGCTTCTTGATGAGCGCTCCGGAAGACTGGAGCCTCTTCAGAATATTTGCAACATTGCCGATATCTGGTTTTTTTTCTTCTTCCTCTTGTTCTGGGCTGGAGTCTACTGAGTCTGGGGCCTCGTCATCTGAAAAGCAGAATAAAGACTAATTTATTTGTATGCCTATATAATCATGAAAGAATATGGGAGAGACCTTAACTTAGTAGTGGGGCAACACAGGTTGAGAATCATTATTTTATTTAATTATTACCATACATTAATGTGAGTCAGAGTAGTACTAAGAAGGCACTACTCATATAACTCGGTATAACTATAGTGTAGTATCGGCCAACTGCTATTCAACTAACTTTATTGAGGCATTAGGTCGCCGGAGGTATACGACAGTCGAGCAGGTACCTGAATAGGTGCATTGTAAGCCCCTGACATACCGTAGGGACGGACAGCCAGGGAAATACAAAAGGATTCCGTTTAGACCCTTTTGTGTACAACCCTCACAATTCTCGAAACAAAGGTAAATTGCATCTATCACCAGGGAATAAGTTCTTAAAATAGACTAGTGAGAATTTAAACACAAAAGAAAAGGGTTCTATAATAGTCATAATTGCGTCGAGTAGTGCCTAGGATGTACATAACAAAATTAAAATTATGGACCACGACTTTGACATGGACTAAAGAATAAAAACGAAAATGTGGTCCATAAAGATCAAAAAGGTTAGGCTAGTATTCCACTCAAATATCTGTATCCAATATTTGATCAAATTTCTTATCTTTGAAATTCATAATTAAAATCATCCAATTTCTTTGATCAAATGCACAATTTCTTTGATCAAACGAACATTGGACAAAAATGTTTGATAAGCGGAATACCAGTCTTAGTAAGTTATTTTCTGTAAAGCCCCCCCCCCCCCCCCCCCCCCCCCCCCACTTATCGACGTGGAATCAGCTTAGGCCAGTCGAAAAAAGCGGACGGACGCGCCGAGCCGAGGCGAACGACATCCGTTACACCCTTACGCCCGTAGTCATAAAGCTTTTTCCGACCGGCTTGAGCCGATTCCACGTCGATAAGTGTGAGGAGACCGATAATGTCTAATAAACTCTTGGCTATATTTGTTCAACCGTATGTAGAGATCAACTACGATAACATGGCACGCCCCTTCATTGAAACTGCAAATAAAAGTGAGAAAGAATATTTACAAGGCGTCATTCGTTCAACGCAGATGTGTGCATTCTGCAACTGTAGGCCAAACTTAAACAAAAACATGGATCAGTCGCTCGACAGAGTTAACGTCGCTAATTAACAGTATGGTACCGTTTGGAAGTTTGTATGAATGACACACGTGCGCCTTTTCGAGCGGTCACTTTAATTATGCACTAGTCGAGCAATAAATGTTCTAAATATTAAACATGTTTGACGACACGTTTGGTGCAGTGGCTGAGCGATTGGCTTCTGCGCTACGGGACGTGGGTTCGATTCCCGCACGGAACAAATATTTGTATGGCCTGCTGATAGTTGTTCCGGGTCTGGGTGTTTGTGCATGTAAAGATTTGTATCTGTAAACGCACCCACGATACAAGAAAAAAAGAAAATAAGTACGTTTATTTGCGGTAAACATGACGCAAAAAGAAAATAAACACAAAAACCAAAAAATAAGAAGGTTGAGGGAAACATGCATCATATCCACGCAAAACGGCTATCGCTCAGCATTATGCTGCGACCCTATGCAAGACAGAGACCCAGCGCTGGTTTTCAGCGACAGCCGCCGCCGACGTAATGACGTCGTTCGGTGCAGCAAACAATTATTATTAAAAATAGATAAATATTATGATTTAATTTATAAGTGATAGAATATACTAAACAGGAATATAAAAAGAAGAAAAGGAAATAGACATCCGTACATGCTATGAGAATATCTTCCTCAATAAACATTTAATACAAGAGATTTCTCTTCTTCCTACATATACAGTGGTGGACATCTAATTAGAAACACCTAGTATGACTTTTATTTTTGGTACAAACTAACTTTGATAATTAATGTTTTACGTATCATAGAGGGCTTATACCTATTTATCTATAATGTATCCACATCATGAAGTATTATTATGTCAGTTTTGAAAATATCATCTAACCGTGTATGTCAAAACTGGTATACTTTATAAAATAAAATGAAGCAGCACAACGTACTAAGGTGGACAACTAATTAGAAACAGAAAAAAAACATTAGCATAAATATTAACAAAGTTAACGAAATAATAAATAATGAAGTTAAACGGTATAAACGTTTTATAATAAACGATTAATATTTGGTTGGGAAGCCTCGGCTATCAATTAAGCTCTACAACGACGTGGCATTGATTCTATCAATGTTTCATACATTTCCAAAGGAATATTTCTTCAAGCTTCTACAAATGCGTCTTAAAGTTGTTGTAGTATGATACTAGTAGTAGGTAGTACGATGTTAGTGATATGTTTATTAGACAATGTTTTCTTTAGAATGTACCCCAAATTTAGATTTGATTCAAATCCGGACTATTTGTAGACCACTCTAACACCGACACTAATTAGTCTCTTAGAAATGCTTTAACGCTGTTTGTTTGCTTTGGATCATTTTTGTGGTAAAACATCCAATTAATTTTATTTACTGACGAAACTTAAACCAATTTGATAAATTACGATGGCAAACGATATGTGCATCGCCCAATAAACGAGGCATTAAATAACAAGTACACTAAAAAGATAGTTAAGCATGGCGGTGGAAATAATAAAGTATGGGGACCTTTTTCAGGATATTTGGTTGGTCCCGTGAGAAAGATTAAGGGATGTTGGCTCAGTTCTAATATAAAACTTTATTAGAAGACACAATGATTTCATATTCCGACGACTACAATTTACCAGTTACTGGGATATTTCACCACAACGATGATCCAAAGCAAACAAACAGCGTTAAAGCATTTCTAAGAGACTAATTAGTGTCGGTGTTAGAGTGGTCTGCAAATAGTTCAGATTTGAATCCAATCTAAATTTGTGGTACATTGTAAAGAAAACATTGTCCAATAAACATATCACTAACATCGTACTACTACTAGTATCATACTACAACAACTTTAAGACGCATTTGTAGAAGCCTGGAGAAATATTCCTTTGGAAATGTATGAAACATTGATAGAATCAATGCCACGTCGTTGTAGAGCTGTAATCGACAGCAGAGGCTTCCCAACCAAATATTAATTGTTTATTATAAAACGTTTGTACCATTTAACTTCATTATTTATGGTTTTGTTAACTTTGTTAATATTTATGCTAATATTTTTTTTCTGTTTCTAATTAGTTGTCCACCATAGTACGTTGTGCTGCTTCATTTTATTTTATAAAGTATACCAGTTTCTACATAAACGGTTATATGATATTTCCAAAACTGACATAATAATACTTCATGATGTGGATACATTATAGATAAATAGGTATAAGCCCTCTATGATACGTAAAACATTAAAATTATCAAGTTAATTTGTACTAAAATAAAAGTCAAACTTGGTGTTTCTAATTATATGTCCACCACTGTATGCATTGTATACTTAAGAAGACTAATATTTATACATGGCATGGATTACAGGGTAATATCGTCAGGCTACACATAATATAAGCCTCCCTAATATAACCTCCGTAGTAACGATCCATTACGGGGAATACTGCCATAATTACTACGCCTGCCGGTAATAGCCGTTGAATATTATGACCAGGTAGATGGTGCGGCCCTAACCCCCGGGCATAATCCCCGACTCTCCTCTCCTGTAACGAGGCCTGCGGGAAAAGGTGGAGTGGAAAAGGAAAGATCCTATACGGAGGCAAAGCCGGAAATAATATTTAGAATGGAATTACCAAAATTTTTCTACACCACCTGAACCCCAGTGTGAGTTTTTTTCGTTAACTACCGTAGTTGCGTCACGCCAAAAATGCATGAAAATTTAGGCAGAGCCTCCAGGCGCGGCGTTCAATTCTAGCGCGAATTTTAGTTACGCGACGCCTAGAGGCGTTTCCTAAATTTTTCATACATTTTTGTGGAACTACAGTAGATAACGATAAAAACTCGCACTTGGGGTACTGCTCGACAATGTCCAATAGGCTTGTTGAAAAAATATCGATATATCGAAATATCGATATTTTTGATTCGATATATCGATATTTGTACCCGATATATTTTAATCCGATATATCGATACAAAATATTCAATATCGAAATCGTATCAAAAACGATATTTTTTTTCAAATTTAATTTTTTACCAGGATATTTAGCAGAACAAATCCGTAAAAGATAAGAACGAACGGAAAAAAGGAACTGTGTTGTCTATGACTGGCACTAGCTGCTGCAGCCAGTAACAATGCAGCTAATTTAGCCTCCCAAACTAACAGAATGCCGGACGCGTTGAAGCAATTCCTAGATGCTCCAAATCTATCCCGCAAGGAAAACCCGATAAAATTTGGATAGACACGAGACATCTTATCCCAGTTCTTTCGAATCTGGCACTTAAATACTTGACACCTACGGCTTCCTCTGTGCCTTCAGAGAGAGTAGTTTCTGCCGTAAATCTGTAAAGGCTGACAATAGTAACAATGGAGCATGTAAAGAGCAGAGTTTTTCTACTTTCGCTACCGAACAAATATTGGTTTGCCTGAAATAATAAATTAGTCTTAAAAATATTAGGAATTTGTTATTTAGTTTTTGATATTTTCTAATTTTGCCTAATCTTCTTCTTCTCTCGTGTCAGCAAGAGTTATACAAAAATAGCTCATGCTGTGGTGAAAAGATTAGATAGTCAGCAAGGTTGGTAGCGGGGCTGACTGCCCAGGGTGCGCCGGACGTACTGAAGTGTCGATTTTGCCTAATAAAAAGGAATAATGATTGAATTACCTTCGTTTTTATTAAGATTCTCATACATTAAAATAATGTGCATTTTGTATAAAAAATACTATTAGGTACCTATTATTGAGCCAGACTGAACTAAATACATTATTATTTAAAACCGAAAATCTCTGAAAATTTGACCGATATATCGATATTTTTTCTTCGTGATATCGAAGTCGATATTGATATTTTAATAAATATCGATATATCGAAATATCGATATTTTTTTTCACTTCCGACATCCCTAATGTCCAATTATGTCATGCAAACCTAACCTAAAGCAAGTCATAGCCCTAGGGTCTAGCTGGGCAATACTAATGTACTGAATTTCGTTATAACCAATGACGTATTATAAATAGACACGTCATGCATCAACATCACGGCACTCGAAATCAGCGTAAATACTCTGTCGGTAGCTGGATAGCTTCATAAACGTACGAAGAAGGAAAGAAAATTAAATGTCATCTACGGAACTCCTGTTGTTAGAGAGAGATAAATATACATCTTAGGTTACGTTATTATTCTTTGGTGCATGCTCATTGGTCGAGCGCGTACAAAAAGAGGCATGTGGGGAAAAATTGACACTCAATTTTCTCGTGTTGATAGTAGGTAGGTAGTAGATTTTTGGGTAAAATAATATTATTCTCTATCCTTAAAATTATGAATGCATAACTTCGCAACAGTATTTATAGTTATTTAATTAATAAAACGAAATGTAATATAAACATAAAAATCTTTATTTACAGGTGGCATTTTAAATAAATAAAACACGTCCTATTATTTAATTCGTACGATTACGTCTAGCACGCTAGATTCGCGCACGATACGCGCCTTGAGCGGACGTACAGCTGGGATGGACCGTGAATAAAGCGCTTAAGAATCTCTTATGTAAATGTTCGTGATGAGATGACCTCTTGATGAGATAGGTACGATTTGAGTATTATTCGAATACGATTCGAGTACCTATTGGTCTATTATATTGATCATTAGGTTTAATAAAACATTATTATATTCAAATAATATAATTAATCGAAATAAAAACAATGTAGGTTTTATAAACACTGATGCAAAGTTGCCGATTTTCCTCGCCAGCCGCCATTATGCTGCATCGAAAAAAATTCAATTAAATTAATAATTTTTCGTGATACTTACGCATGAAATGACACTTTTTTAGCTTTTACAGTTGCAGTATAATTATTACATTTTCTATACACACAGGACGGCATTTTTTTTCGCTAATAGAGAAAGCTATTACAAACAACTTATTTCAATTTCACGTACAGCCGCGGCAACGGTTGCTACGCGACTAAATGGATGTCCGGCAGTTACCTTACATTCATCTAGCCACTACAGAGCGCGGGCAACGTATCTATAGTAGTTTATATTATCATTGGTTATAACCCCCTGGTCAATAATGTGATTTGAATTTGGAACCTCAATAAAAAAATCGTATGAAAACTTTTACCATAGAGTTCCGCACCAAAAAGAACTTGTTCGAAAATCGAACTGTCCATAATGACATTTTTTTTATTTTATTTATTACTCCTCTTTGTCGCGTTTGACCCTCGTCGCATCTGATGATAAGTGCAGACAGGGTCTAAGATGGACGACATGAATCCAAATAACAGATATATGTAGACGGATGCCCCTATACCCCTCTGGCTCTCACATACACACGACGGAACACAGTAAACTGCTTGGGGCCGTAATTTAATGTGAGGGTGGTAGCTAGCCAGGCGGACCGTAAATATCCTACCACCAAGCGTGTTGGGTTTTGTTGAATCTTACAACACTCGTCTATTCCCAGCGTGTGGTGAGGAAGTTTTATATTCTAGCCCGGCCCCACACAGGAAACACATAAAAAAGAAAAAACCGGTCAAGTGCGAGTTGGATTCGCGCACGAAGGGTTCCGTACCATTATCTATAAAACGGCAAAAAAAAACACGTTTGTTGTATGGGAGCCCCCATAAATATTTATTTTATGCTGTTCTTTTAGTATTTTTTGTTATAGCGGCAACAGAATTACATCATCTGTGAAAATTTCAACTGTCTAACTATCACGGTTCATGAGATACAGCCTGGTGACAGACGGACGGACGGTTGGACAGCGGAGTCTTAGTAATAGGTTCCCGTTTTACCCTTTGGGTACGGAACCCTAAAAACAGCAGGAATACTGCAAATCGATTTCAACTGACGACACGTTTGGTGCAGTGGCTAAGCGATTGGCTTCTGCGCTACGGGTCGTGGGTTCGATTCCCACACGGAACAAAAATTTGTATGGCCTACAGATAGTTGTTCCGGGTCTGGGCGTTTGTTTGTGAGATTTGTGTCTGTAAACGCACCCACGATACAAGAGAAATCTTAGTGTGGGGCAACGATTTAAAAAAAAAAAAAACTTCAATAAATGTACCGAATAAAAATATTTGTCTTTCCACAACTGGTAACTTTTAATTATTAAATAGGTAGACCTACTGTAATTATAACTTTAATAAAATACTTTGACTCTAGTATAATTGCTTTTTATTGTCTAGCAGGTGTAAAAAGTAGAGTATTCTCCTCGGGGATAAAGGTGTCTTGGTCTTGGGCGAGCTTGAATCCCTCGCTGCACACAGGATTCTAGTCTTAACCCCACGCTTCGATCAGGATTTAACGCTAAACTCCCTCGCTGCGCCCGTGACGTAAAACACTGCTTTATCCCCTTGGTGAGAATAATCTACTGTTAGATTGGAAGGAACAAAATTTTATTTTTGAAATTCGATTTCAAAATTATTTATTCTTTTAGGTTACATTCCGTGCCTATAGAATATTAGGGGTGGTTCGCGAAAAGAGCCTCAACGAGTGACGATACTTAAGTACGTCCGGCGCACCCTGGGCAGTTAGCCCCGCTACCAACCTTGCTGACTGGCTAATCTTTCCACCACAGCATGACCTATTTTCGTATACCTCATGCTGACACGAGAAAAGATCGCGTAATCCGCGTTTTTCGAGGTAAAAGCCTATCCTTCTCCGGGTTCCAGACTATCTCTGTACCAAGTTTCATCCAAATCGGTTCAGTAGTTTAGTCGTGAAGAGGTAATAGACAGACAGAGTTACTTTCGCATTTATGATATTCGTCAGGATAATACAAAAACATAATCAGACCATTACTTTTCCACTGCTGGGCACGGGCATCTTCTCAGAATGAAGGGTTTAGGCCTTAGTCCAGCACGCTGGCCTGGGGGCCTACTCCCAATTTCATAGAGATTTTTATTGAAATTGATAAAACTAATTCTTCTGTAACGAAATACAACTTTGAATTACTCTCCTGTAAACTACATGATTTGCAATTTCGATAGTATTCGTTGCAGCAGTCGTGTTAATGATAGGTTGGTGAAATACCCCCTAAGGCTGAGATCATTAAGGCGTACTTGACTTAGCTCAAACTTGACACTTATTAATGAACCAATATTTGTTTGGCTAACAGTATACACTTTTGGTAAATCGACGATTTCGTGGACTTAAGCATTTTCTAACAAGCACTCAGATGGGTTCGAAGATTGCTACATAAATATTGATTTTAACGTAACTCGAAAGTTAAGTCTGAGCAAAGTCTAAGCATTCGAAAGCCTAAAATTCAATACGTAGGTAAATAAGAGGCGGTCGACGGGGCAAGGCAGAAAATTCGAATAAGAAGTTTTTGTCAGTCTGTCTTTCGGTCAACAAGAAATACAAATGTCTATTACAAGAATAAACCAGCCAAGAGCAACTTGCACAGTTAGAGTTCCGAACCAATACTACCTACAGTGAACAGTTAATAGACCAAATCAAACTTTTCTTAACCCCCAAAACGCAAATCCAATCGCAATCTTTATACAGACTGCCTGTGTATCGCGCGTAATTAATAAACCTGTGCTAGCTCCTAAAGTATACAACTAAACGACGAAGTGTTAGTCAAAATGAAAATGGCTCAACCGTTTATTTCATGGCGTGAAAGCCAGTAGTGTATCCAGCCAGCTCACGGGTGGCCACAGTGCCCACCGAAACCACATGCTTCCTTTAGTTTTCGTACTTTATATAAATGAGGCACAGCCTGGCAGGGGTCATCATCGCGTCGTGAGCGCCAGTTCTGGGGGTGGCCATGTTCCACGTGACCAACCACCATGAAACCGCACTGGTCAAAACATTATGGAGACAGGAAAAGATCTTTTTTAAACCTTGGTCACTTCCGTCCTCGCTAGTCGTTTTATTAGTGTGAACTAACCCTGAACTACCGAATATACTATTATGGCCAGGCGGATCTAAATCACAATACACCTAAGAGACCTACAGCAGATATCGTCCTTACCCGCCTTACAGCGTCACATAAGTATGTACTTCGAAAGAACTCGTGTTCACCAACCGTCTCGAGTATTCGCCAAAGCCCGCTGTACCTATAAAACTGCCAAGGAAAGGAAAGTCGGGTATCCGAACGTCTGAAATTCGCGCCAAAACTTTAGAGCTAAAGGCGGAATTTAGTTGGCGGTAAAGCTGACAGCTGACATTCAAGTTTAGAGGACGGATGTCTTTTCATACTAGGATTACTTATCGGGAAAAAGTGGAGAAACTTATCCTAGAAATAGGAGATAAGATTTTAGTAATTTTTGGCAATTTTGGAGAAAAATTATTTATCCCAGAAATAAGAGACAAGATTGCAATTTTGGAGAAACATAATTTATCCCAGAAATAGGAGATAAGATTTTAGTAATTTTTGGCAATTTTGAAGATGAATAATTTATCCTAGAAATAGGAGACAAGATTTTAGTAATTCTTGGCAATTTTGGAGGAAAATCATTTATCCCAGAAATAGGAGATACGATTTTAGTAATTTTTGGCAATTTTGGAGAAAATTAACTTATCCCAGAAATAGGAGATAAGTGGATTAGTAATGTTTGTAGACTTGTGTAACTCATGAGCGAGTAGTTCAGATGAACTGCTCACTTTAGGTGAGCCGAATGAACTAATTCACCTCTGTGAAGCGTTTTAGTTCAGTAGTTCATCTAACTCCATCCGCATTCCGAGTCACAGCGAGCGGCTGAGGTTAACTGGGAGCCGTGAGCCGTACTGAACTACTGAGCCATGAGCGAGACTCGATTTGTCAGGTTACTCAGTTACTCACACACATGACCAGTCGCATTTATTATTATTGCTTTCTCGGCGAGTTGTCTAAGTATGAAGGGAAGTCGATTTTATATTCAACTTGCATAAAATTAAATAATTGCATGCGTACGTACCATTGAAAGTTATAGGCATCAACATAACTATTTCCTTAAAGCAGTTCAGTAGTTCATTTCGTTCTCGGCTCTCGCTCAGAGCTCAAGAGTTATTAGCTCTTGAACTCTGAACTAATCTCGTACTGATTCAAGGAGCTAAATGAACTACTGAAGTACTTTGAGGAACTAGTTCACTTTACTGAGCGAGATTTGGTAAAGCCTGTTCAGTAAAGTAAACTAGTTTGCCCGAGCCTACATTTTTGTCATTTTTTTTTTGCAGATCTACTTGAAATTGATTAATTGCGTAAAGCATTAAGTCCGCCTCTGTAGTAATTTTGTGCATAATGAATAAAATTATAGCGTTGGCTGCCTTGCATATAGGAAATGTACTTAATAATTGAATGCAGAACAGGTGCAAACGCTTATGGCAACATATTTGATCATCTGTTTGTGTTACTTTCTTAACATTGTAAGTGTAAGACATTTATCATAAATGCAGTCGAGTTGCATACATTTTTATTAAATACAGCGATATCTTCTCTCGTGGCTAAAAGTGGTCCAATTTTCGTTGAATGTAACCATATGTCGTTTGGTGAAGAAACTACTTTTTGTCGCTCGATTGGAGTCTGCCCTTTGGGGATCTAAAACTGTTTCGTCTTGCTGGCAGGGGCGTAACTACCGCCGTATCAGCCGTATCAATGATACGAGCCCCCGGGAAACAAGGGCCCCGACGTGTGTCAGCAAAAATTCGTAAAATGTTATCCATAATCTCACTCAAGCTCTTAGGCCGTACGCTAAACTCCAAATCCCAGACTAAATCTTCTAACTTGGCTCCTAGGAGCATTCAAAGTCAAAGCTTTTTATTTCAAGTAAACCAAATTACATGTGCTTTTAAAACGTAACTTATATGTACCTACCAGTGGCGAAGGCTCCATACAACTCGATTCCTATCGGCTTCCCTTTCGAAACGAGTAGTTATTGGAATTGGGTCTACCTTTTATAGCAGAACTTTTTACGTCATAATATTGTTTTGCATAACAACGGATAGCATAAACTTCATTTCGCAGAAAATCATTTCGTATACACACAGTTGTCATACATTCAAAACTCATAATTTTGTTAGTCAGAATCATCTTTAGGCATAATGTTTATATCCATAATAATTAAAAAACAGAAACATCATATCGCAGAAAATTCACAGTCAGAATCGTCTTTTGGCATACATTTTATATCGATAGTCATTAAAAGGCAGAACTGATTTTTTGCTGCTTTATGCTGCATGCAACATGCAGCATGCATGCAGCATGCAAGCAGGCATGCAACATGCAGCAGGCATGCGGCATGCAAGCAGGCATGCAACATGCAGCAAGCATTGTTTCTGTCACGGCTCCGGCGCTGCGGGGTTTGGGCGGCGCCACGCGAGCTTATCGTCACAGATGGTTTTAACGCTCACCGCCTGCTCCTCAGCTCGCGGGCCGCCCTACCCATCCGCGCCTACGCGGGTTTAAATTACACTCTAGGGGTAGGGCAGACAAGACTGCGTAAAGTCGGTTTCGCAGCGATTCGTTTCTGTCACAAAATTTTGCAGCACAACGTATTGACTTTTTATGACACAAATTTGTATGCTTGTATGCACCCATACCAAATAATCGTATCTCTAAATAAATGTTATGCTAAACAAAATTCTGCCAAGATAAAAGTATGCCATTGTAAATTCGGACACGTAAATATTCTGCCAAACAAAAGTTATGCTAAATAATTTTTATGCCTTAAAAATATTCGATTAAATAAGATTATGCCATGTGAGTTATGCCAAATAAAAATAGGAGTATCAAGATTCTGCCAAATAGAAGGAACCCATTGGAATTCACGCATCACACTTGCGCAAGGTAAGGATTTTTTGGTCCGGCTTCCCTTTTAAGAAAATTCGCTCTTCGCCACTGATATGTACTTATATTTAATCAATAGGTATAATAATATATGTATTTTAAGCTGGTATTCCACTATCTATCAAATATCTTTGTCCAATATCGATGTCCAATATTTGGTCAAATGTCTTTTCTTTGCAATTCTTAATTAAAATCATCCAATTTCTTTGATCAAACGAACATTGGACAAAGATATTTGATAAGTGGAATACCAGTCTTATTCAATGCAAACGTTTTCATTTATTTTGTGAAAAATCTTTACATTTGGGGTCGACGCAGTCGGGTACGAGTATAAGGGACCCCGACGAAATTTTTATACAGGGCTAGGGCATGGGTCTCCAAACTAAAGGCCGCGGGCCAGCACTGGCCCGCGAGCACCACCAATCCGGCCCGCGGCAGTGGACCAGATTGGTAGTGTTCATCAAGACTACAGTCTTGACCCCTTGGGACGTAGTGGAGTGTGGCTCTTAAGCTAAAAAGCTTGGAGCCCTCTGGTCTAGGACAAGCTACGCCACTGCTTACTTGTCTATTGACAGTAGTGGACTCCCGCTAAGCCACCCCCAAGGTATTGTCCTACAGACACGAATAACACGACCCAGTACATTCGAGTCCGTAGGAGAAAGTCTTTCAATACCCTACGTGTCCCCGAGGAGGTGCTAAATAAATACCAATGCCGGATCTTAGGCAGCGGTTAAAAACCTGACCACTGAATTAGCAAAGTTGCTATTTGCTAACAAGTTAACCTCCGGTTTCTAAGTTAAGAACTCTAGGTTATGCAGTACTAAGTAATATTTGAGTACGGAGTTGTCAAAAAAATGCTTTAAAATCCATCATATTGCTTATCCCGAATTCTCAACTCGGAAACCGGAGGTAAATAAGGTTTTGCTAACAAACAAATTCGCAAACGCTACTCAATTTCGAGTTGACGTTACTCGTGCTGTCACTTAATTAAGGCGAAGTGACAGTGACAACGTTTGACGTCAATTTAAAATTGAGGGCTTATTCGCAGAACGTCCACTTCGCAAAATGTCCCTTTTGTAAAATATCCCTTTCGTGAAATGACCCTTTTATTCAATGAACCTCCATTCCCTGGTACTAGTGAAACCACAAACTTTAAAAAAAAAAGGAGTTTTTCGTAACTTGGCATTTTGCGAAAGGGACTATTTGCGACCGGTCGACATTTTGCGAAGTGGACGGTCTGAGACTGAGCCAAATTGAGTAGCGTTGTAGCGTTCGAGAATTTTGCAGAGCAAGTTTTTTTTTGGATAGAGTAAGAGCGGTTACGCACTGCATCCGATCCGAATCCGAGAAAATACGTTCCGAAGTAGTCATAGAACTATTTGTATGGTCGTTTACGCACTAGATCCGACTTCCGTCATCCGATTTCTCTCCGTCATCCGTAAGTTTCTAATTCGGAAGAAAAATCGACGGACCGAAGTAGCCATCGTACTGTTTGTATGAACGATTTCGAATTACCTCGGATTCAAATCGGATGCCAAATGGATATGCCAAAGATGGCCCCTGAATTGTTTGAATTTGGATCAGTGATGGGGTAAGTGCGTAAGCGATATCCGAATTCGGTCCGAGTTTTTTTAGAGTCTAGATTCGTATTTTTATGTATTCGGATCGGATGCAGTGTGTAAAGCAATATCCGAATGCGGTCCGAGTTTTTTACGTTCTTATTTTCATGGATCCAGATCCGATGCAGTGCGTAATCGCTGTATGATTTTTTTATTGACAATTAATTATTTGTGATCATAGTACGGTATTTGAATTGTATACCTCAATCATCAAGGAATGGCGACGAGCTCGCCCCATCCCCCGCAGCTATTTAATAAGTGAAATGTGACTGTGTCAATACAATAGTCTCTTCTCCTGCCCTGATCCCAAGTTATTTTGGGTCATTCCCACATTATTAGTATTCACACCTACCTACATAGTCTTCCCTATTATCCGTCCTTGTATCATTTTACTCCCTTTTCATTCAATCATCTCTTACACAATCCATCCATCTTTTCTTTGGTGTCCCTTTTCGCCTCTATCCATCAACATTTATATTCATCACTCTCCTAGTCACGTGCTTTTTGTCCCTCCTCATCACATACATCATGTAATAAAATAAGTTTTAATGTTTATAGGTAAGCCTACCTGCTAGCATCTATCTATCTTCTATCTATGTATATGTTACCGGCAATCTGTGTAATCCGGTATTCTATACAATGCCTAGGCAATGTATAGAATGCCTAAAATGTTCAGGTAATGTATGAAATATTATTTATTTTATACTTTGCCTAGGCGTTCTATACAATATCGAATGCGCAGCCGGTAATGTGTGAAAAAGACGAGAGCGGCGAAGGGGAAGACGTGCGAGCAGGCAGTAAATTCCACGCGAGGCACAATAAAAACAAATGAAAAACTTAAGGGGATGTTTGGAAGGTTGTTTGGGTTTCCAAAGGAGAGTCGACGGAGCCCCGCTCGGCGGGGCTCCTATTTCTGTCTGCAGGGTTTAAAGTAACCTAACACGAAGGGGGGACGGGGGCTTCGTTCGATCGCTTCGCTCGCTCACTCTAGCCCCCGTCATCCCCTTCGAACCTAACCTATCCGTGTCGGGGTGCCCCAAACGAATGACCAAATCTATTTACTTCGCACATTGCCGGTGGACCAGCGGGTATTCTATACAATCCCTAGGAAATGTATACATTACCTAGGTAAAGTATGTAATGGAGAATAATATTCATAATATTTCATACATTGCCTGGAGGCCCCAGGAATTCTATATTATACCTGCATTATACACATTGCCGGTAACATACCTATATAAATGAAAAGAAAAGTCCTGACTGACTGACTGATTGATTGACTGACTCATCAACGCCCAGCCCAAACCCTTGGACCTAGAAAGCTGATATTTTGCACAGAGGTTCCTTTTATAATGTAGGCAAGGAATAAGGAAGGATTTTTCGAAATTCGACCCCTAATGGTGTTAAATAGGGGATGAAAGTTTGTATGGAAAATGGTCACTTAACGGGTTCAAAATTTCACGCAAGCGAAGCTGCGGGCAAAAGCTAGTTATTGTATAGTTTGGATGTTCGTACACGTTATTGTTGGCATCCACGAATCAGGAGATCCTGGAGTGAACTGAAACTACCGGCAAAACCTGATATCAAGCCTCGTCGTCGCATCTGCATAGAATGTACTTACTTGTTGTCCGGAAGCATACTGAACCGGTCTTATAGGTCAATTCGTCCTGGGTTTTTGTATTAGAGCAACTAGTTTTTACAAGCTTTAATTTAACTTGCAATGTATGTATGTTTGTCCGGGTGGAATCTTGCAACTGAATTTTAAATCAGTTATCTTTAACCGGTTGAGCTGAAATTTGGTATACACGCTTATTTTGGATGACAATGTATGCTTAGCTATGTGACGTCATTCTAATTCCTATACGGCGGATCATACAAGATGGCGGACTAGTTATTTTTTCTGTACTACCACAGTATGGGTATCAAATGAAAGGGCTTGCTGTGGAGAACACGAAAAGAGACTTAGAAACATTCCCAATCATAACTAAAAAATAAATTAGTGGTAAAAAAAAACTTTTAAAAACAAGCTTTTATTTAATTGCCCTAAAAAGAAGAAAATAAACTTGAAATTAAATTAGACCAATCAATTTAGTACATGTATTAAACAATTTATTAAATGATATAAAAGTTTGTCGCGAGATTTGCATATTTTATAGGAAACATTTTCATTCCTAGAATTATAATAAGTACCTATGTCAAGCAAGACTAGTTAGTACCAGTGGCGAAGGCTCCATACAACTCGATTCCTATCGGCTTCCCTTTCGAAACGAGTAGTTACTGGAATTCACGCATCACACTTGAGCAAGGTAAGCATTTTTTGGCCCGGCTTCCCTTTTAAGAAAATTCACCCTTCGCCACTGGTTAGTACACAGGTAAATCTCGCGACAAGCTTTTAGGTATATCATTTAATAAATTGTGTAATACATGTACTAAATTGATTGGTTTGATTTAATTTAAAGTTTATTTTCTTATTTTTAGGGCAATTAAAGGTACAAGTCCGAGACGGGCTTCAGACAGCAACCGCAGACCGCAAGTCACATTGGTTTGTATGAACCAGTAGTGTCGCTTGTCTGCTGCTGTCATCTGCGGTTGCAGTTTGCGGTCGCCGTTGGAATACTACCTTTAAGGTGTGCACCTTAAAGATGTTATTCGGACGGCGGATGCAGTCTGCAGTTTGCAGCCCGTCTCGGACTTGTACCTTAAATAAAAGCTTGTTTTTAAAAAGTTTTTTTTTTACCATTAATTTATTCCTAGTCGAACTGAGGACTAGATGTGAGATTTTTGGCGGATGAATTGGATAGATAATTTTTTTTAGGCATCGGCTGTAGCCGATGCCTAAATAGTTTATCCTAAAAGCGGATTTTGCGGGTAACTAATCCGAAAGGGTATTTAAATACCCATAATAATGAATAACTTTTTCAACTTTCCGTAATAGTTTCTACCGCTTACGTAAATTATTGAAGCAAGTGCTTGCTAATGGCCGATTCCTATGATTATCAGTTCAGTTCAGTATCAGTTTTAGCAGATAATTCTGTAGGCAAGCTAGTTTTGATATTAGCTAACAGTTTTTAATATCTGTAAAAATAACAAAGTAATCGCCTTGCTAGTAGTACTAAAACGCTTATAAGTGGTCAATCAGACTGCACTAGCGGGTGCGGGGGCGGGCGCGGGCGCTCGGGTCTTGGCGTCTGCGTGTTCACAGTAGTGCCGAACGAGCTATCGTACGCACTACACACGCAGTCACCTACAGACGCTATATCACTGTGAACGATACTGGCGGACTGAACCATTAGAAACAGCCGCGCCACCGCGCCCGCGCCCGCCTCATGCAACGCGTGACTCGCGGGCACACTATGAATGCAACTGGCGCGGCGTCTACAGTCTACATACTAGTCGCGCGCAGAAGGTTTGCCGATGACTGCCCCTCCCACTTCACCGACCGCTACCCGCGCTCGTCTGGCCTACCTACTAATCGTACCGACGATCGACGCGTGACGTCATGGGGCTATCGGCAAACCTTCTCTGCGCGACTTATACATTTGATTTACACGCGCCCGCGCTAGCACCCGCGCCCGCCTCCACTCTGAAATATGGCTATGACTTCAACAGGCAATTACTTTGTTATTTTTACAGATATTAAAATACATGGAGTCACGGATTAGTAGCTTATTTTTTAATTCGTAACTAAGTCAAGGTTATCTATTTTTGTTATAAGTGAAAAGCAGATACATTTACCTCCTTACTCAACTTATTTGCACAGATGACTTTTTAAATATGCACATGTCGTGTTCAATACCAAGGCTCATAGTATGAAGTGAAAACTTTCATCTGATTCTATCATTGTTACGTTGAGCGAGAGAGATAGTGCTATACGTGATAAATAGCGCTGTTCCTCTCAATCAAGGACTATTGATAGAACTATGATAGTTTTACATTTCATAGTAAGGGTCATTCACCTAACTAAAGAAGTTCAGTTGCAGTGTAGCTGCAGTTAAGTTTCGATCAAAATAACGCTTTTCGTATTCTCTTACTGAACGAACTTAACCGCCGCATTACTGCAACTGTTACTTGAGTCGGGAACTTCGTGGAGTGAGCGCTATCTGTTGTCCGCTACCTAACTAACCGTGACGTCAACATCGGACCACCACTGCCCGTTGGAGGGAGGAGACCGGCTCGCTCGGTGCGCCCGAGGATTGCTTCTTGGACCGTACGACGGAACACTCGTCTAGAGTATTCTGTGTAGATCAGCTGAAGAAGTCTGACCTTTTATATCTGACTAGTTTGTCCTTATTTTATGATCTTGTAATAATTATCTAAAGTATTATATTGTGATCTAGTTCATGTTACTAACACTAACCCAAATACAAGTACTCTCAGTGGTGGAGAGTCTATGTTGGTTTTATTTACTACATTTACCTTGCTCACAATCCTGACATACCAATATTAGCGATAACTGTAATGATAGAATCACTCCATAACGATTAAATTGTAGTGTCGCTAACACTTGATCGGCGCGTCATAAAATTAGGTGAATTAGCCGAGTGAACATGTATGACTACAGAAGTTCGACATGATCATGCTTGCAATCATCTTTAGATTGCCCGCAACCGCATTACAACAGGCTGAAATTGCCCCGTCTTGCCGATATAAAAAAACATCACAGGCGTAATCACACTTAAGGTCACCCGTGTAATTTCGGCGGGGTGTGTCGCTACCCTTACAGAACCGATCGCAAAGGCCAAATTCAGAAACAAAATTGATGCCAAACCGCAAACAAACCACAACTGACAGTCAGACTTTAGTTGTGAAAGTATATTCTATACATACAGAATGACTGGTGAGACAGTAACGATATCTTAATACCTAGGTCATTGTACTGGGTTCCCTACGTGACATCGAAACTCAATACATCGAATGTCGCAGCATCGAAAACGGTGCATCGAAGGGTCATATAATCGATGGTAGGTACGCCACATCGAATGTCATGAAATCGAATGGTTACAGTATCGAATGGTCACATAATCGATGGTACGCTACATCGAATGTCGTGAAATCGAATGTTTACAGTATTGTATGGTTACAACATGGACTGGTTGCAACATTGACTGGTTGCAAAATCGATGGGTTATTGCATCTAAAGATTGTTGTATCCATTAGTTACTGCACCGAGTAAAAATAAATTAAACACACAAGAAAACAATATTGATTAAAAAAAAAACATTTTTAACTGCTATGCAATTCGCTGTGATGAGAAATCGATACTGTAACCATTTGATTTAACGACATTCGATGTAGCGTACCATTGATATCGTAAACTTTCGATGTGGCGTACCATCGATGTAGAGTACCATCGATTATGTGACCTTTCGATGTACCGTTTTCGATGCTGCGACATTCGATGTATTGAGTTTCGATGTCACGAAGGGAACCCCATTGTACTCATCATTATGAACAACTTTTACTGTGGGACCAAACCTGAAATCGAGAAAAAAAAAGCAGCTGTTCCAGCCCTACATTTTGACGAGTAATGCGAACATAAATTTATGTAGGGAACAGCTGTTTTCTTTCGCGATTCGTAGTTTGGTCCCATAGTAAACGTTGTTCATAATGATGAGTACAATGACCCATTAATAATATCGTTAGTGTTGCACCCGTCATTCTGTATAATACTAGTCTGTCAAGAAAGTACCGGGAAAAGATCAATAATACACAAAATGTTAGTTAAACATCCAAATTTATTTTATCGCCTTCAAAGAATGCTCCTTCAGAAACGACACACTTACGCCAATGAATAATCCAATCATGAAAACATTTTTTAAACGCTTTTTCCGGAATTGAATTCAGCTCTCCTTTATGTCTTCTACCGAATGAAAACGGGTGCCACGAAGTGGTAATTTGAGTTTAGGAAAAAGAAAGAAGTCGGCGGAGCCATATCTGGTGAATAAGGTGGTTGCGCGATTGTATTTGTTGAGTTTTTGGTCAAAAATTCGTTCACATTGATGGCCTTGTGCGAAGGCGCATTATCGTGATGCAAAACCCAAGAATTTTCTTTCCACAAATCTAGCCTTTTTCTTCGAATTTGCTCTGTTAAACGCCGCATAATGCTCAAATAATATTCTTTATTTACCTTTTGACTTTCCGGCAAGAATTCCGAGTGCACAACACCGCGATAGTCAAAGAAAACAGTCAACATGACTGACTTTTGATCGACTTTAGCGTGGTTTTTTCGGTTTCGGTTCAGTTGAAAAGCGCCACTCCGAAGCTTGTTGACTAGTTTGCATGTCAAACTCGTAAATCCACGTCTCATCACCAGTAACAAATGCGTTTCATGGATGTTGGGTCGGAATTGACTCGTTCTAGCATGTACTCAGCGACTCTTATGCGATTGAGTTTTTGTAGAAAATTCAGGTCTTTTGGGACTAACCGAGCGGCAACATGATTCATACCCAAGTAATTACTTAAAATGGTACGGATCGACTCATGAGACATTGGCAACCCTACCGAAAACTAATGGCTCAAATACGCCACCTACTTGGGTGTAGGTAGGTAGCGTATTTGAGCTAG
This sequence comes from Amphipyra tragopoginis, assembly GCA_905220435.1. Lineage (NCBI taxonomy): Eukaryota > Metazoa > Arthropoda > Insecta > Lepidoptera > Noctuidae > Amphipyra > Amphipyra tragopoginis. The sequence goes on from HG992011.1 coordinate 15,172,450, forward strand.
ACTTTTGTAACTCATGAGCGAGTAGTTCAGATGAACTGCTCACTTCAGGTGAGCCGAATGAACTGGCTCACTTCTGTGAAGCGTTTTATTTCAGTAGTTCAACTAACTCCCTCCACGTTCCGAGTCACAGCGAGCGGCTAAGGTTAACCGTTGAGCCACTAGATTCAGGTAGATATCAATGAGTACCAAAATCAACGCAAGGCAAGTCGGAGTCAAATGCTGGATGATGAGATTTATTTTTCGTTGTTAATAAATAATTAGTGAACTTAATTTGTATGCATGGCTTCCACTAGAGACCATCACGGAACAAGTAGACATTATAAAATCTTGCACAGTCATGTTAGCTCTGTCACCTTCACCTTTACGTCAAAATCAGCATTCTAACAATTTGCATCAATAAATGATCGATTCATTAGAATGTTTCGATACATCTTCCTTCAACAATAGCGCGGTGACGTTCATTTAGTTTGGAACATTCGCCAACTTACGAATATCCGGAACCTGAATTAGTTTTCCTTTAAAACATCCCTCATCAAGTTTCTCCAATCAGGGCGTATACATAAAGGAAGCAGGTAACCAGCGCCGACCTACCAGCGCTTATCGGTACTGGTCCGTGCAGGTAACCGCTACATAAAGGAAGCGGGTAGAAGCAAGAGCTGGCATTTTTTAACAAAAATACGCCTTGTTCCAAATACAAGTTCGCGCAAATACAGCAACAAATGACGGCTTACCAGCGCTGATCGGAACAGGTCGGAACTTGTCGGCGAAGTTCGGAGCTTTTCGGCGCTGGTTCGCCACACAGTATAGAGACTACCTGCGCTGACTAACTGCGTGGACCAGCACCGAGAAGCGCTGGCAGTTCGGCGCCAGCAACCCACTTTCTGCGTTTATACGCACTTCGAGTGGAAACAATATACCAAGCAACAGCAGCTAATATCGCAGTATAGTAGAATCCGTCCCTCGGCTTGTGATGTTACTGGTGCAGATCCAGTGAATATTCCGATCTGTCCCCTCGTCGGTAACAGGGCAACAGATCGAAACTTTTTATTTCTATTTGTCCCCCTAAAGAACAGCAGGGGACAGACCAGAAATTCGTTCGATCTGTCCGTTCGTCTTGGTGACAGAGGAACAGATCGACTTTTTTATTCCTGATTGGCCCCCCGAAGGAGACAGATCAGGGGGACAGATCGCAATAATCCCAGATCTAGCAGTAGGGGCATAAAGGGGGTGGCGGTAGGGGCGGTCCGCCCCCTGGACTGTCCCTTGGAGCTAGGCAAAAGCCTAGCTCCAAGGGACAGTCCGCACCCGCGGATTGCCACTGTCATGCACTTTGACTAAGGAAATTAGGAAACCGTCCACAGCGCAGCAGAAAAAAAATACTTGCTCAGCCACGAGCACGCGCAGCTGTGGGTCGCGTAAAAGCACGTTTACCAGTTGTTTTATTTTGGGGGCTGCTCGATAGAAAACCGCCCCAGGTGGCAACTCATTCTACACCGTCACTGAGATCGAGTCTCTGAATCTGGGGGTCTACTGACTACTCCCTAAGCACGAAGTCCATGGTTTCAGGCTTAGTTACAAACGTTTCCTACTCCCTATCACCTACGGACATACGATTATTTCGGAGCCCGAACTAAGAATGAATGACAACACGATTTGACAGTCGTCCCTACTACCGATGTGTTTTTGGCCGTCCGAAAATTTGAACTTGACACTTGTTTTGTTCACTCCTACGTTTCGGGCTACTTTCGGACGGGCGACTAACTTCGTTGACGGACATAGGGAGTATGCCCACTGGTTAGGACGACTTAAGTAGGCTACCTACCTATGTGTTTAAAGGAACTTTTCAACTGTCATTTTTATCCATACTCCTAGAGTGTAAATGAGAGCATCATGTGTCCGAAGACTCCCAACTAATTTTGTTGACCTTTTCAAAAATCTCTAACTTATTCAATAGCAAAAGTTGTATTATGTTTCAAACATATATTTTTCTTTTCATTAAACCACAAACCTTCATTTCTGAAGTAAGAATTTCTTTTAAGACTGCTAAATATGCGTGAAGAGCGGAAAAAGATTTCTAGGTAGTCTAACCTGTCCGAACCATTAGGCGCAGGCCAGACAGAAGAGGTGCGGCGCGCAACTGGCGCGCCTGTGACACGCTACGGGCGCGCATGTCGCACGCTACGGGCGCACCTGTGTCAGACGTCCGTAGCGTGGTGCGATGAGCGTTATAGCGTGGTAAGTTTTGGTGCCATTCAAGTGTTTGATTTTGATCTGACAACATGTCTTCCTCTGAAGACGAAGACATGCTAGTCCTGGTGCAATATCTCGTCACGTAATTGACGCATTTTTGCGACAAACTTCCGGTCCGGCGCGTCACTCACTGCAGAGTGCCCAGGCGCCGGCGGCGGCGGTGCGCCCGCTTTGACACCATGGCGTGCCGTCTCGTCGCCTCTTCAATGTTCTTTCATACAAAATGTTTGAGAGAGACGGGCGCAAAACAGATAGAAGCGGTGCGCCGATGGCGTGCCAGAAGTGCGCCGCGCCTGCGCCCTTTCTGTCTGGCCTACGCCTTAAACATGTCCCGTAATCAAGATAGAAATACTTCGTTAAAAAACTAAAAACGGTGAGAAATAGGCAAAAGCCTATATCAGGGAGAAGGAAATGTATGCTCTAAATTAATATCAGATTTATTTAAAAGCACATTAAAATTAATGAAAATAACAACAAAAAATGTTTAAGGCACACTTCAAAAATAATGCTTTCCACTACAAAATTAATGGTCTGCGCGATAAAATTAATACTTTGCACTATAATCAATCAAAAACCATTTGTGTCTGAACGCACCCATTAAACGAATGGTGGAAAGTGGTCGGCGAAGCGAATCGTTTCTGGTCACAGTTCTAATATAACCTAACCTACCTGTCAGCTATCTGTTTATAATTTTACTAGCTTTTGCCCGCAGCTGCGCTTGCGTGAACTTTTAAATCCGCGTTTATCCCTTTTCAGGTATTTTTAGTTGTAAAATCTAAAAACCCCTGGATTTAACAAACATTTATAACTCATTTCACCCGTTTAGGGGTGCAATTTCTAAAAACGCTCAAACGCGTGTATGTTTATTTCTAACTAGAAATCTAGATATTTAATTCCATGCTTCTTACTTCAAAAATACCAGATTTCTCAAACAAACTTTCAACACTTATTTCACCCCCTTAGGGGTTGAATTTCCAAAAACGCTCAAACACCTGTACATTTATTTCTAACTAGAAAACTTAATATTTAATTTCATGCTTCTTACTTCAAAAATGACGGACTTACATACAAACTTAAACACCCTATTTCACCCCCTTAGGGGTTGAATTTCGAAAAATCCCTTCTTTTTGGATGCCTACGTTACAAAAGGAACCTACTGTCAAAATTTCACGTTTCTAACCCCAACGGTTTAGGCTGTGCGTTGATAGATCGATCAGTCAGTCAGCTTCTCCTTTTATAAGTATATAGATTTCATTGCGGGAACCTTAATAGTGTAAACTATTATTTTTAAAGAACACTTAGGCCCGGACTCCACCAAAGCGGAGACGAGACGACCGGAGCGGACATGTGTTTTAAAAAACCAATAGTATTTCGTTATTCACACATCTCGTCTCCACTCAGCTTAAGTGGATACCACTGAGCGGAGATGTATCATATTTGTATGGCGCGATGGAAGCGGAGATGTGAGCTGTTCCTCGCTGAGATTGAACTGGGCCGCAGTACAAGGCGGAGATGTGAGCTTTGCCTCGCAAGCTGATGACCGCGACGGCGCGCAGCGGAGACGAGATGTGTGCGGCGTGCAGTGAGCGGTTTCGTGTCAGATCGCACTAAACTGTGCGTTAACATCCAACGCTCGCCGCACGCAGCTCAATTCCGCTCTAGTCAGCGCACATCTCCACCCTAGCCAGCACACATCTCCGCTACAGTCTAGCCAGTACGCATCTCCGCACAGTTTCGGTGGATACACCCTAGCTGAAAAACATCTCTTCTCGTCTCCGCTTCGGACATCTCCGCACATCTCCGCTTTGGTGGAGTCCGGGCTTTAAAGTTACAAGTATTAAAATTAAAGTGCAAACTTTAATTTTAAAGCTACGCCTTTTTAAAGTGGTAGTTCCCACTTTTACTGTTACTGTTAACACTGAGGGGTGTTGAAAATAAAGTACGGAGAGCCGCCTTTTCAAGGGGATGTAAGTAAAATTAATGTTTGAGTGAAAACGGAGTTTCCTCGTCCTTCGGGTTCCCAATAGACTAGGGAGAGAACGATGACTGATTATTTTCACACTAAGGACGGTAAAGAAACGCACACAACCCCTGGATGCGAACAGTATATTATTTTATATTAATATTTGTATGGAAAATATGCCAACAGCATGGATATAAAAATAGGACAGTCGTAATCCAATACAAAAATAAGAAAGTCATGATCCCAGTAATAGATTGGAATATCTTTCCAAGGACCAATAACGTGCGCGAGAGAGAAGTTGATGAAACAAAACTTGAGATAATTTAGTGTGACGGGAGGTCCGATGATATAAATATCGTGTCACAGTCAAAATAGAAGAAAAATCTTAAAATTTCGGAAAAAATCGCATAGAGCCGAAAATTTATACAGACCTTGAATACATAATTACAAATGAAATGTCAAAATTCCCATCGATCCCACTTCTGCGAAAAAAGTTATTCGATGTAAAACGTCCAAAAAAAAACGGTTATTCGTAAATATCTTTACGGATTTCAGTTCATTTTTAATAACTATGTATTTAAGATCTGTGCCAATTTTCAGCTCTATGTGAATTATTCCGTAAATTTTTTTCTTCTATTTTGACTGTGACGCGATATTTATACTATCGGATTTCCCGTCACACTAAATTATCACTATCGTGGTTGAAGAGACGAATCAAGTACCAACCTTAAGACAAAATTTACACTATGGTGCCAAATTCACACGTTCTCCATCTAACATTTGACACGATTGAGAACCAGAGCGCGATACATAGGTACATGTACATAATAATATACAGTGTGTCCGCGGTCATGGACTAGCGATATTCTAGGTACTTATATAGCAACTATTCTAGTACACAAATACACTATACACTAGGGTCCAATCCACTTCCGCGCTATTTAGCAGCCATTTTGCTTTTTTGTTGAGATATTGTCTACAGCTGTTACTGTCTTTGTGTGAAGCCATTGTATCGTAATGTAAACGATAGACAATATTGTTGCCCTCCGAATAAGCCTACTTTTATTTCAGTAGGACCAAAACTTTGAGAGATATGACTTTTTTGTACACACACACACAGAATATCTCAACAAAAAAATGGAAGTGGATTGGTCCCTAGTGTATAGTGCATTTGTGTACTAGAATAGTTGTTATATGTATAAGTACAATATCCCTAGTCCATGACTGGTCACATTGTATACTCATGCCTGTAACTAGGGTTGCCACCTTTTTTTGGAGCAATAAAAGTACATTCGTGTTTTGGGATAGCAAAAATAAAGTACGATGTATAAAAATGACTACTTTTAATATTTATGTTTATACACCTATTTTTCATCGCCTCTCGATTCACGAAAACATGTTGCGATTCTTTCAAAAATGTGCGAATGTTTCAATTACAGATATGGACCGTAAATTAAGTAAACTATGCCAAAAAAAGTTTAACTAGTAGGATGAGAATCAAATGAGAATGGTGTCAGATAAAAAGAGTATTTTAGCGTACTTTATAAGTGTCATAGATTATAAAGTACGCCTACGTGAAATAGAGTACAATACTCTATAATAAAATACGGGTGGCAACCCTACCTGTAACCCCCGGGGGGAAGCAGAGGTGTTCTCCTATTACAGGAGCTAGTACACCCTCATTTCGTCTCAATTCCTTTATTCAAAACGATTCGATTAGCCAGTTGTCGAACGATTCGGTAAGCTATCTCTTTTTCTCTCGTTACGAGATTCTTGACGGAACGAAATAACACACCGAATCGACCGACAACTGCCTATCGAAAAGGTTCTGAAGGGGGGCAGAGCGAGATTTACGTATAAAACTATAGATGGATCTCATTTTTTTGCAGAACGTAGCACATTCTTGAGCTCTCGGCTCTAGCAAGAGCTTTGTATGAGATACGTGATAAATGTTACAGAACTAACATGCCCCACACCGATGTACACGATGTGTGCAGAATTAGAATGCGTGATGCCGATGCGATTTTACTGTACTGCGATCCGTGCAGCATAAAACGCGCCATGTCTGCGATGGGTACGGAATTGAAATGCTTGATGTACATAACTGTACCGTATCATCATGCATTTTTATTTAATCATTTATACACAACTCTTCATAAAGGATAAGTTAATCAGGAGCATAGCATAGCATACAAAGGCACTGCTTATTTCTTAAAGAAATCTCTTCCAGCAGACCTGTGAGAGGAGAATTTAGAAAAAGAAATGTAGACAATAGTGTGAAAAAACAAAAGAAACAGATAAATATACAGACACAAAGAACCACATAAAAGTACCTACAAAATGAATAAAAATATACAATAAACTTACATAAAATACAATGAACATACTCATTACAAATAAATACCTATATCCCTTATAATTCATTAGAAGTATTATTATATGCGAAGTGTACAGAATTATGTTTGCATGAGGTATGTATGTATACGAAGTGTGCAGTTTACACTGTCGTGCGCGAAGTATGCACAACTGAATTGCGTGATGTACGAAGTGTGCAGAATTCGAAGTAATTTATACGAAGACTACAAACATGCGCGACATACCTACACTATTTTTGCTGAATTAAGACGATCGATATGTTATCTTGTTCAACAAATATTTACGTAGGTACATATGATATGAGTCATACATACTCGAAAACTAGATTTTTATTTTTTGTTTTAAGGTCAAGATTGACGCACATTGGTGCTTAAACAAATACATAGGTGCAGTGCTTAAGTGTTGACGAACTTAAATGAGTCAAAAAGGGCGTTTTTAGAGTCGTACGGAGTTTGTCACGCTCGCGGGTTCGACAATGCGTGATATGGTGGATACAGACTTTGCGAGGCATGCGCCGCGAACGGTGCACAACGAAGGCCTCGCAAGGTGTGTACCGTCATAATCGTGGCGAAGCATGTGCAACGCAGGTGCGAGGGCGAGCCAACGTATGTCGGCAAACGCTTCAAGATCAAAGCGCCTCAGTGCGAGCATTACATTAGTTGTGGACGTAGTCGCGCATGCACGTTCGAGGTGTGCGCCGCGTACGATATTCACCCACGCCTCGACTGAGAAAATGAAATTGCGCCTGTGCGTAGCACATGCCTCGCCACAAACATGAAGACAAACGAGGCATTTGCTTCGCACGCGATGGCTCGACCTGAGCATACAGGGTGTTAACGAATTCGTGTAATTCCTTAAAACCACATGATCTACTACTGTCGTCAGGCCCCGCACGGGATTTAGCTTGATTAAAAATAAAAAAATAAAATCTCTATTTTTTCATGCGGCTTTGTTACCGATCGTATCTAAACCACCTAATAAGGATTCAGTAAAAAAATAAGAATTTATTTTTTTGTAAAAAAAAATATTTTATTTTTGTGAACATTTCGATGCCACGCATAAATTAATGAAATCACGGCGACACGGCTGGCAGGCACGACTAACGCGATATCGCTCTTTGCAGTCAGATAACTCAAGGCTCTAAAATGACTCAGAAATAGAAAATCAAGTTTTTTTTTTTGAATATTACTTTTAGTTGTTTTTCAAAAAATCCCATTTAGGGTTAATCTGTGTCACCAGTAGATCACGTGGTTTGAAGGAATTACACGAATTCGTTAACACCCTGTATTATGTTGGTATATTTTTTCGATACGCACGCCTCATGCAGAGGCATTCATTGTGCGCCGTTCGCGGCGCATGTCTCGCAAAGTCTGTATCCACCACATGTCGTAATAAACAAATGTATGAAAAGGTGAAATGCGGGCACCACAAATACGGGTCCGACACGCGTGTGTGTATTACGCATCATAATAAACACATGCATGAAAAGGTGAAATGCTAGAGCCACACATGCGGGTCGACACAGTTGACAAAGCCCGGCTGTACATTATCAGAAATTTCTATCAGATAATTTCTAACGCGTGAAGCTGCTCATACATTTCGTACTTAAGGCCGTAGGCTGCCAGAGCCTGCTAATTCTGACATTTTACGGCGTCTAGTACAAAATTTATGAGTAGTGTTTTCCGGCGCGCGTCAGAAATTTTCTTATAATGTGTGGCCGGGCGAACAGGGGCCCAATTTTCCTAAAAGAAATCTTGATAAATCGCAACCGAACTAAGGCCGAACCGTTCACTCTGACAGTTTTCAATTTAAAAAGCTAATAAAACAAAACCAATCATTTTGACAGTTTTCGTAAACAAAAACTGATTGATGGTTGCGGTTCGTTTGCGTTTGGCAACAATTTTGTTAGTCGAATTGGCTTCCTGTACCCAGCTTCAGTTATTTCATATTCACGCGTCAAAGTTATAATATTCTATTAAAAGTGATGAAAGGTATAAATTGATGCACAAACGATTTACTTTTACGTATTTATAATAATTCTATGGTTTCATGGGTTTCGATCGGTGCTTTTATTCGTATACAGAATAAAGAATGGTGCTTTCCCGCGGTTTTTTGAGTTCGATTCATGTAAAGCTACGTCCACATTTGTAGCATTTTAGCGTATCGTATCTCGGTCGCGTGGCACTGACGGCAACGTTTATAGGTGGATCCAGACATTGCGAGGCATGCGCCACGAACGGCGCACAACTCATGCGTATCCCTACCGACACACGCTGGCTCGCCTCGCACATGCTCAGCCTGTGCGCAGCACATGCCTCGCCACGAACATGAAGACAGACAAACGAAGCATTTACTTCGCACGCGATGCCTCGACCCGAGCATACGTTGGTATATTTTTTCGACACGCACGTTTCACTTTGAGGCATTCGTTGTGCGCCGTTCGTGACGCATGCCTCGCAAAGTTTGGATCCACCTTATCATGATCGCTGGTTAGGATAAACACACACAAATGTGGACGTACCTTAACCAGCGATCATGATACACGTCGGTGCCACGCGATTGAGATACGATACGCCAAAATGCTACAAATGTGGACGTAGCTTAACATGCAAGCGATGCAAGCGAGTTTAAAAAATCGATAAATCAAGGTGATAGCCTAGGTCGAACGCTTTTCTTCCACATAGGAGGGTGTTACATGATTTACCGACTAAGTTCTTGCGTAAATTTGTTTGGAACAACGGACTATTTCTGACGAACTTAATCGTTGAAAGGTTGAAGTGCTTTGATCCATTAAGTGCTTACGTTTATACGTTGCATGCATTGAAGTGGTAGGTACATTCATTGAACACAGTGTAAAACTGCGTACATTCGTTTGACGCACTCAACTGCAGTACGCGTACGAGTTTACAAATTACGAAAACACAAATTCCCAAAACTCAATTACGAACACACAACAAACAGTCCTCTCACTCACTAATTAAAAATCATCTGACGCTCTATAGTACCTACTATCGTCTGACGAACTCAAGCATAAATAAAAATACTTTAATGCCCAAAAAATCGTCTGACCAATTAAGTACCTATTAACAATCGTCTAGCGCAATCTAATATTAACAATCGGCTGGCGCAATCTAATATTAACAATCGGCTGGCGCAATCTAATATTAACAATCTTCTGACGAGTTCAAATAAAATTATATGACGCATTCAAATAAAATTATCTGACGCAGTCGAATAAAATTATCTGACGCAATCGAATAAAATTATCTGACTTAGGGCTAATTTTTCAATCGTCAGATAATTTTTATCTGGAGAATAAGTTTGACGTTTTGACAACTTTTGTATAGAAAATATGTCAAACTGTCATATTTATTCCTTAGATTAAAGTTATCTGACGATTGAAAAATCGGCCCTTATTCAAATAAAATTATCTGACACAATCGAATAAAATTATCTGACTTATTCAAATAAAATTATCTGACACAATCGAATAAAATTATCTGACTTATTCAAATAAAATTATCTGACGCAATCGAATAAAATTATCTGACTTAGGGCCGATTTTTCAATCGTCAGATAAATTTTATTCAAGGATTATGACGGTTTGAAATATTTTCTATACAAAAGCTGTCAAAACGTCAAACTTATTCCCCAGATAAAAGTTATCTGACGATTGAAAAATCAGCCCTTATTCAAATAAAATTATCTGACCCAATCGAATAAAATTATCTGACTTATTCAAATAAAGTTATTTGACGCAATCGAATACAATTATCTGACGCATCCAAATAAAATTATCTGACGCATTCAAATAAAATTATCTGACGCAACCAAATAAAATTATCTAACGCAATCAAATAAAATTATCTGACGCAATCAAATAAAATTATCTGACGGATTCAAATAAAATTATCTGGCTGTGACATGGATAGAGGGGGGGGGGGGGGGCAAAAAAATCATGAAATGCGTGTGACGTAATTTCTGGATGGCCCCTATTATTACTTAATTAACAACCGTTTGACGCACTTTAATACTAATAAAGAAAGCATCGGACGCACTATGAAAATCGTCTTACGCACTAGAATATAACAATCTTCTGCCGCAGTACAGTCCTAACTAACAATTGTTTGACGCACTATTAGACTAACTGACAAATGTTTGACGCACTATTATACTCACAATCGTCTGACGCACTATAATACTAACAATAATAGGCGTTTTGCGTATCTCTAATTATTAGAGGTACGCAAAACGGCTCACTGACAAGAAAGATCTTTCGCTCAAAAGAGCTGACTCGCTTTTAACTCTTTAGCTCATTTAGCTTACTAGTGACTTTTGTAACTCTAGCTCATTTGACTCAGTGAGCCGCGCTTATCTTACGCGAGTCGAACAAGAAGTTTCATCTTTCGGCTCTTTACTTCTTAACGGCACTTTATGAGCTAAAGAATAAGTAGCGTAGCGAATAATGTACTTACGGTTAATTTTGTTTCGAAAAGCGGTCGAATAATTATTTCATTATTTGATTTGAACCTACAACGAGCAATTCAATTGGATTTATTAATATTAAAATTATGATTACAGAAATTAATTATCCTTCATACCTTAACAGGCTTCGGTATGTCAACTGTCTGACTCACGTTTGTTTACGTAATTATCGAAAAACTTGTTACTTTTGTTAAAAAGATGGAAGGCCGATTGCAGCTCAAGTATTTTCTACTTTATTACGATAACGGCAAAGATCAATTTACAATGCACATATGACGTTCTACTGCACGTTCGTTGCTCGCTATTCTAACACGAAAAAAATAGTAATAATTGTGATAATGTGCTCAAGCATTTTTTTGCTTTATTTCAATGTTCGCAAAGATCAATTTACAATGCGCGTAGTTATTGACCCGGTGCGGTGAGCCGTTCGGTGATCGAGAGTTATCATATTACTAGTCTGTAGGCTGATTCACGTAACTAAAAAAGTTCAGTTGCAGTATAGTTGCAGTTAAGTTCCAATCAATTGAAAACAACGCTTTTCGTATTCTCTTAATCGGCGATCGCTGTCAGATACGCTCGCGTGAACTTAACTTCAGCGTCACTGCAATTTGATCGGTGCATCATGAAATTACTTATTGAACGACTGTGCGAATTTGAGACATTGTAGTAAGTAATCTAGCTCAATTTTATCTCTCATTCGCGAGCTACCCATCTCTACTAACAATCGTATTAGCTAAACAAACGTCTAAACGCACTTAAAAACTAACAAAAAATCGTATGACAGTACTAACTAACAATTCTCTGACGTACCATTATACTGACTTACAATCGTCTGACGCACTATACTACTAACTAACAATTATCTGACGCACTATATGCATGTAGTACTAAACCGACTAACTAACAATGGTATGACGCACTCCAGTATTAACTAAAAATCGAATGACTACTAAATAAAAACCGTCTGTCGCATTTATAATACTAATTAAAAATCGTATGACACACACGAGATACAAAAAAGATTAATTTCCCGACGAAGCAGTTCAAAGTTCAAAACAGCCCAACTATAACAAAAAAATCGCCTGACGTATTATTATACTAACTATCGTCTGATGCACTCCAGTGCTATGGCTATCGTCTAACAAATATTCAATACCCTTATCATACAATACATATGACTCTTCTTCTTTTGTTGGTTCCTCAATGTTAATATTTACTTCTTGATGTTTTCATTCCTATCTTCAGTAGCATGGAGATCATCATAAATGACACCACAAACACTAACAAACAATCGTCCGATGCACACAGGTTCAAACTAATAATTATCTGTCACACTTGAGTACTGCCTCACAATCGACACACTGACACACTCAAATATTAACTATCGTCTGACACACTCAAATATTACTAACTATCGTCTGACACACTCAAATATTACTAACTATCGTCTGACACACTCAAATATTAACTAGGTAACTTTCATCTGACACACTCAAATATTAACTAAATGTTATCTGACACACTCAAATATTAACTACCTATCATCTGAAACACTCAAATTTTAACTATTTTTTATCTGACACACTCATATATGTATTAACTAACTATCGTCTGACACACTCAAATATTAACAAACTTTCATCTGACACACTCAAGTATTAACTAACTTTCGCCTGACACACTCAAATATTAACTAACTTTCATCTGACACACTCAAATATTAACTATCGTCTGACACACTCAAATATTAGGTAACTTTCACCTGACACACTCAAATATCAACTAACTTTCATCTGAAACACTCAAATATTAACTAACTATCGTCTGAAACACTCAAATACTAACTAACTTTCATCTGAAACACTCAAGTATTAACTAACTTTCGCCTGACACACTCAAATACTAACTAACTTTCATCTGCCACACTCAAATATTAACTAACTTTCGCACACTCAATTATTAACTAACTTTCACCTGACACACTCAAATATTAACAAACTTTCATCTGGCACACTCAAATATTAACTAAGTAAGTATCGTCTGACACACTCAAATATTAACTAACTTTCATCTGACACACTCAAATATTAACTAACTTTCGCCTGACACACTCAAATACTAACTAACTTTCATCTGACACACTCAAATATTAACTAAATTTTATCTGACAAACTCAAATATTAACTCACTATCGTCTGACACACTCAAATATTAACTATAAGTTTGGAATGACAAACACCAATAGCTTCAAAAAAATTACTAATGCACATTAGTAATCGCTGACCAAAATGCAATGGGTATTTGGGTACCAAGTTACTTTAAAACAATTACATATTCAAAGCACTTAAATTACTTATTCATAGTTATTTAATGCACTTCAGTGCTAGAAAGGACTTTTTTGTGCACTGAAATGCAGACATGTTTTTTTGTTACCTTAGGTACCTGTAAGTGATAGGGAAAATGTGTAGAAGAAACATTTTTGTGTATGTAACACATTGGTTTCCCATTTTTACAAGGTAAAAGTTCCTAAAAATTAGTATAATTAATGGTGGACGCAACCTGTGGAAATTAGAACAAAAAAAATAATAGAAATAAGAGTATTTTAGGCTATTAGAGTGTCATAGGCATAAGTACTCAAGTTTCAATAATGTTTGCCAAACATGGCAATCACAATATTTCCTTGAAGAATTCAGTGCATTAACCAATGTGGTGTATGCAGATGTGTAAGTTGCACAGTCAACAATGACAGGCTAATACAATGCAGTTTCGGTAAGACTTGTACAACCTTGGATCAACGGTGACATTGACACGATCGAACATAGAAAGTAGTATCAGATACACAATAAGGTCTCATTTCTCTTTCTAACTACCTGTAGTATGGCCATCTAAATTTTGAATCAAAGATTAGTAATAAAATTGTTGGTCATGAACCATTCATTCGGTTTTACGAATCCATTAACTGTAATTTAGCAAACCGTAAAATATTGTTTTTTTTTATTTTATATCGTCAAAAGGCTTGGTTTCATTTTACACAAAATTTTAATGACCAGACCATACATGCATCTCGTCTAGCTACACAAATTCTACAAGTAAAATAAAATTGCACAAATAAGTATTATGTTAAAATGGCAAAACAGTATACTGTACATAGCCCTTAATGTTTGTGCAAACATTTGCACATACAAGTCGCTGCATATGTCGTTTGCACATAGAAAGCGCTGCATGTAGCCACATGCAGCCGTTTGCACATACAAGTCACTGCATGTGGCTACATGCAGCTGTTGCACAAGCATCTAGAAAACATTTAAAATTATATTTTATAACAACGGACATCACCTTAAAAACTAACCTGATTCATTGTTTGTAGGCGGTGAGGACAATTCAGGCACATGCTTAGTTGCCATCATCTACGATACCTGTGAACAAGTTATAATCATCCTTATAAGTTGTCCTTTAGGGCCAATTTGTGCATATTTGAGTCATAAATTATAGCAACAGTTGTTTTCTAATGTTTGTGTATTTGCACATGGCAAGTCATCATATCATACAGCCTAGGTTAAAAAACTCATTGGTGTCCCATGAAGTTAGTAAATGACGGATTATAATTTGGTATTGTTTATTTTTTTGTATTGTTATGGGATTAAGTACATACTTAATGATATAAACTCATTCACAGATAGTTTGTTAGTAAGTTAAGAACAACAACAGATTTCACAATCATAAACACTGATTTCACATTAAAGAATAAAAGATAAACCAACAAGCTTTGTAAAAAAAGTGAAAAAAAAAATATGAAAATAATGAGTTCATGAACCAAATTCGAAACTCGAAAATAATATTATTGAAACATTGGAAGACTGAAGTTCATTTTTGGTTAAATTCATCAACTCACATTCGCGTGATTTATGGAACTAAAGTATCAACAACTCAAAACAATGTAGGTGTACAGAGAAAATTTCATGCCGCAATACAAATAAAATAAATCATATTATACTCACGTTCATTATCTAGCTAATTATGAAATTAAAGCCGATTCCTACAGGTATTTCACCGTGTTTCGATTCATAATCACTCAAAACTTAGTCCAAATCCGGCACAATCCTTCACGTTAGTTTACAATCCAATTTAAGCACTCTGTGTCTTCTTCACGCCGCACCGAAAACAAAAACACATTCGACCGCTTTTCCGGCTTTCACCGTGTTATATGATAACCTTGAGAAAACAATCACAAACACTAGGAAAATGCAAATAATTTATTTTCCGCGAACTTCTGTCACTTCGCTTCTGCAAGAAAATACAAAATGGCCGGCTAAATAAACGAGCGCTGTCAAAAAAGTCAATGTTATCGATAGTCACTGAACGCATTCGGCGTTACCTCTGACGTCTTACTGTCAAACGGGTTAAGTTTACAATGCTTGTAATCCAATTATGCAAATTACAATTGTAATAATGGTCAAGTAAAATTAGGCGAGCAAAGTGGCTGACCTACGTCTCTCGATTCGATCGAAACGCACTCTCATTTTACCGAGGTAGACCGAAACTCTGTTCCTTTCACTCACAGGCAGACGCGGACAGACGCGGTTGCCAATGCCAGTATGGCGGACTGCCAGTATTGGTCGGCTGGCAAATTCCTAGCGGTTGTCGGCAGCAGCGTGTCCTATCTCTTTCTATCTAGCTAAGTGGAGGGCGCAGTCGATATATCTATCTCTGTCGCACGGTTCGTAGCGACGCCATTTCAACATAAGCATAATAACTATCGGGCTAACATAGTGGTATTTATTATCGGAATGGTTCGCCCCCATTTTGTCCTTAATGACCTCGCTCGCTCGGCTCGTAGACTCGTGGCTCGAGTGGCAAACAACGCTGCGCTGAACACTACGTTGAAAGTAATAATAATACTGGATGCGGATTGAGCCGAAACGTTGAGTCACGGCCGAGCGAAGTGGGCTAAGCGTAATGTATAATACCTACAGGTACATTGCTCTGCTCCGCGTTAACATTGATTGATACGAACAATAAACTTATGAACGATCAAAGCAATCAAATTGAATTATGGTTTCTTATTACTTTTCAGGTTTCACAAAGTTGCTAATGAAACTCCTATTTAGTATTTACCTATACCTAACTAAATAGGTACATACCTAAATAAATATGGGTCTTAATAAAATTACTTGGTAGTTACATTTATCTTGTGTTGATTCATAACCTATCTGATTTTAATAGTGACTTTCCTTAAATAAATTAGATTATGATACCTACCCAGGTATAGAAGGTATACCTACTCATTCTACCAACCTGTTCACTCGCATTACATAACAATAAAATTATTATGTAGGTATTCAAATAAATATAATTTTCAAACGTTGCCTGGAAAAAAATATAGCGTACCTACTTCGAATAAAACGAGCTAAAATTCGTCATGGTCGGGTATCGTGAACTGCGTGTTTCTTATTTCTGGCTCTAACCGGTTCGTGAGCAGTCGGGCGGACATTCTGTCTCTCTCTGGCTAGCAGGCAATATAGGGTTAACGATTTTAGTATTATTATTGAGATGTATGTATAACGATAACGATTAGGTAACGATCACAGGCTTTATTTATGCTATTCGAGCGAGCAAAATGGAATGTAATAATAATAATTGTTATTATTAGGTACCTATCTGCCTAGGAATTTTATATTTTTGTATGTACGGTGGGTTTAATTATTTAGAATGAGAGTTGCTTTATTTAGGTGAACTAAAAATATTAGGACCTACTAATAGTAGGTACAAGCTGCATAGGTATCTAGGTAGGTACCTACCTAGGCATGTTTTACAACTTACAACACATTCTGTAGGCTATACTAATTCAAGCAGCAGGATAGCCTGCAGGTTTTTTTATTAGTGCAGTTTTCGTTTGTCAAAATGTTTGGTTTTGTTCTCGTTGTCAAATAATTTGACAGTTTTTGTAAACGAAAACTGCACTATGTATCTGTACCTGAAAACATGGCAGGGAAAAATTTCGCGCTTGATAAAAATATTTGAATTAGTCTAGTGACGTTGAAATGTGTGCTGACGTGGCGTTTAGAAATGTAAATTAAGTAGGAAAACTCGTAGAGGTTTACGAGTTGGCGTGTTGCCGACGTGGATCGAGTTTCGACGCTGTTTCGAGATTTCGTTCCACTTGTGTGAACTGAAAGTAGGTCAACGTTTCGTGTTTCTTCCGCACGGTTTGGGTACCTTCTCGTAATTTGTTCCGTGTAGGGAACTTATTTTACAGAACACTTTTACCTAAAATACTATTACTTACAATTTTTTTTCTGTTTTAGTATCTATTAATACCTAGTACCTATCAGCTACCTAAACTTACCTTTTACCTATAAGAAAAGGTTAAATTAAAAGAGAGACTTCTCCACTCTTTCTCTGTTTATTATTACCTATCTTCTACCTATCTAGTCTTATTAAGCAATTTATACCCAGTTAAAATAGGTAAACAGGAAAAAACTAGGCATGTAATTTGATTGAACGATCAAACTCCGTATCCGTGTCCGTATAACCACGTATATTCAGTAGGTACAGACACAGGCAACTAGGGAGAAAGGGTAGGTGAAGTTCGCCCTCCGGTACTTACCAGCATAGTACAGAATCTACCCTTACCGCCCCTCGTGACGCCGCGCCGGAAAAACCCAACGTTACAAAACATAAACTCGACTGAAATAATACGATAGGCACGAATACGCAGTTCCGTGTTTCATTCAATTGTATTGGCGTACCTACTGAATGGAACTATTGCGTTCGAATTGTCGTACTTAAAATCATTTTATGACATTTCATATTAAGTAGGTAGGTGTTTTATTATGGTTTCGTTACAATTGGTAGATACGATTTAAATACATAGTTTATTAATTTATCACGCAATACATACCTAATCATTTATTGAGTTAGTAAATAGTTAATGAATAAATAGGTTTTTTTCAGGTAATACCTAATAAACATACCTACAAATACCAAAATAACATAACATTACGTCAATATTCCCCGAATGGTTGAATAGAGGTGTATAGTATAGTACACCCTCATTTCGTAATTATATTTAAGTCCCATGTGGAAGGGGCCGCTCCCTTCCACAGGGGGGCCTTTATTGTCATCAACCAGGCACAAATCCAGTCTCCGGGCTGCTACTGAGAAATTCCACACGGAAAAACTCAATAACACTGCCCGACCCATAACAAAATACCTAAGTACAAAAAAATACCTCATTATATACACGACTGCAAAATATACCTACACAAAGACACTCACCGGAATTCCCGGCCATTTTCATGGAGTTGAATGGGACTATTTCGGACCGGAATTAGGACGAGTGTCACCACGCACAGTCCCATACAATTCCGGTGCGTGTTACTCTCATTTAAAGAGGATAAATTCCCGATTCCATGAAAGAAAACATTGTACCTTGTACCTATCGCCTACAAAGAAAATAATTCTTCGTAGGTAGGTACTAAGTAGGCCCAATTCTCCTAAAATAAATTGTTTGTGTTTTGTTTTCGAAAACTTTCAAAATGATTGATTTTGTTTTTTGTGTCGAACAATTTGATAGCTTTTGAAATTGAGAACTGTCTGAATGAACGGTTCGGCCTTGGTTCGGTTGTGATTTATCAAGATTTCGGTTTAAAGACATTTATTTTCTCAAAAAGAACAAATACAGTTCACTTATATTGAGAACAATACAAACATTCTATATAAAGGCTAAAAGATCGTAATGAATTATAACTAATGTACTTAAGTATTTACTACATTGTATTTTTACTGTGTTCTTCTAATTTCTTTTTAAAAATTTTCAGGTTATTGTTGTTTACTTTAGGAGAATTAGGCCCCTGCCCTAGTGCCTCTTCCCTGTGAGAAATAAATAATACAACATCCGCTTTCTATGCTCAGGGTCGCGGGTTCACAACCCGTATCGAGACAGACAAGTGTGCACGACCTACAGATGTTCAAGTTCTTTGTGACTGTGTTTGCGTGTGTGCATGTGCGTGTTTGTTTATGGCTGTGTGTGTTTGTGTCTGGCTGTGTGTGTGTGTATAACCCACGCAAGGACGAGCGACTCGGGGTGTCTTCGTGTGGGGTTATTATAAGTGTTCGTGTATTATTATTAGGATTGGAGCGGAGTAGGCGTAGGGTGTGATTTATTTATATTTTTCTTGTTTGTATTTCATGTAAGACTAAAATAGTTATAGTTTGTTAGAAATTGACTGCTTGTATTTATAGGTAAATGGTTAGAAAGGGGATACTAATCCGCAGGCCACAGTATCACTAATAAAGTAATAACTGTTTTAACGCAAGTGTTAAAATTTCAAAATTCGATAATTTTATTTCCAAGCAAAATAAAACATTTTCGTTTTTTCAAAAATTCTTCTTCCATGCTTTAGATAAGAATTCAAAAAATAGAGCTTCTAATCCGTGACCCCTAATATGTCCTAAAATTTAAACACAGCTGAGGATAGACGGATTTAGCACATTAGTTTGACCATGCAACTAGTTAACCTTTCGAAATCACCTCTGGTCTAGGTACTTGAAATAAAAAATATTTGACTTTGACATTTTTTTGTAAAATGTTTGAACAGCTATTATACAACGTCATTACGACGGCGCCGGCTGTCGCTGAAAACCAGCGCTGGGGATCTGACTTGCATAGGGTCGCAGCAAGTTTTGCGTGGATACGAAGCATTTTTCCCTCAACCTTCTTATTTTTTGTGTTTTATTTTCTTTTTTGCGTCATATTCACCTACCGCAAATAAACGTATTTTCTTTTCTTTCTTTCTTTCTATTTTCTCTTAAACTATTAATATTTGGCGAAAGTGGTACAAAAAAGTTATTAAATATTATGGGTTTATGGTTTCCGACTAACCTTGTATTACACACACACATACACTTTGTAAATTCTATAAATCACAATAGCGTCTAAACTGGCTTTAAAAATACTAAACAAAGAAAAAACCAGTTATGCTAGGTTTACCTCATCGTCTGTTCGAACTTGCACGGTCATGTTGCATTAGCATATTTTTTCTGATTCCGCACGGTCGCTCGTATTGGAATAATTTATGCAATCGTGTTGTGTAACTTATCGGGGATTAACGTAACGATTCATTTATTAATCACCGTAGTAAAATGGTGATTGGCGTTAAATGTTTCGCTTTAATAATGTACCGCTGTATTTAAGTCTACTGCATTGACTGTAAAACGTATATTGCATCGTATACAAATGTATTAAGTAATTAGGCTAATTAAATGTAATAATAATCAGCTATCGATTGGTTTTACCGTGCTACCGACACATTATGACTATCTTGTTATCAATAGAAACAAACTTGTTTTAAAATGGTTTGACTGTGAAATGAACTTGCAGCTAGATAATATGCTTGAAAAGCGGTGTCTTTTATAACACGGTCTATTTCAAAAAACATAGTATAGATTTTTCCATGGCAGGCTTAGTCCCTGATCCCTGGGGGTGATAGAGGTTGTGAGGGAAACCTAACGAAAGGACTGGGGTGGATCGACCCTCCCATCTCCCACCTCCTCCTCCTCGTCTGCGCTGCGCTGGTACAAACCCCATATACTTATATTATATTTTATATAGGAAGCGGCACGTCGGTAGTTTCAAAAGCATTTTTATGCTTCTTTTCTATATGCATTTTAATTTGTAAGACGTTGAGTCTAGTATTTCTATATTTTCATATAGAAACTGAGATTGCCATACTTTATTAACATAGCCTTTTCACTCATCAATCAATCTTTAGTATAAAAGAAGCCACAATGAACTCGACGATTTTAGAAGCATTTTTTTGCTTCTTTTTTATCTCTGTTCAGAGAATACGTAGTCTTTAAATAAAAAAGATAAAGCAAGCCATAGATTAGGGCGAGATTCACGGTACGCACTTAGACTTTACTTTGCTAAGTAGGTAAGTGTTTCATATAAATATGAACCTTATCTGTTTTGAAATAATGTTCATAATCGTAAAAGCGAATGTGAAAAAGCGGTTCATATAAATATGAACAGTAATCGAATTCGAATAATGTTCATATTCGTATGAAACGCTTACTTAGCAAGTAACGTCTAAGCGGTCTGTGAATCTCGCTCTTGTACCGGTAAAGCAAGCTAGGAGCAAGAATAATTTCGTACAATGACACATCACTCACAACCTATCTCTGTTGCTCGCGCACAAAATTATATTGGCGTCGCGGTCGCACTGATACGGTGACCGCCGTCATCACCGATTACAATTGGCTGTGGGCAAGGGCACAAAGGTCGTTGTACGAAATTCTTTCGCGACCGCACTTTAGAGGAAAAACTGTTTTTATCATAATCTCTTTAGTTATCTACGTCAAGTCGTGACCTTAAAAGATAAAATCCTTGACGTGATTTTATTATCTTTTCTGGCATACATTAGCAGATTACTATGTAAAGAGAACAATAGAGAGTGAGCGCGAAAGAGTGAGAGAAGAATACAACTATAGACTTTCGACGTATGTCTGGCTGATAAAATGATACCGTATCGCCCGTATCTCCGTATTATCATCTTACCCAAAGCTGAAAATTGGATTATTTCATAGCCAATAATCGATGCATTATTATTAACAAGAGTCGATGTACATACCTACGTATTACTATGCTTGCCTCCTATAAAAGTACATACTTTGGATTCGAGCAAAGTCTAAACTCTCAAGAGGAGATACGGGGGAGACTGTGGGGGAGACAGACGGCGATTATACCGCCGATATACAACGGCCAAGGGTGGACTTAGGGTGGGAGTCACTTAGGGAGGGTGGCATTCTCCCACTGCCACCCCAGACTCGACGTTAATAATAATAATCCCCAGTCGGACGTCGGTATATTTTGATCACCCAGACGGCATGCGACGCGAAGTGTTACAAATCTATGCGTGTCTTGTAATAAAAGGTATGTGTCTCAATAAATATTAATTTAATCTACAAATGATAAGTACTAGGAATTTATAAAATAATCCAACCCAGTTGTGCACGAATAAAAACGTATTATTTTTTATCGTTTTATGCTGGTTATACTAATGAGATTGACGATTATCGTTTTATACTGGTGATAATAATGATATTGGTATTTTTCGCGAATAATATTTATTTCAAAATTTTAACTGATAAAAATTATTGACATTACTCAAGGAGAGTAGGTGCTGTTATTTTTAATAAATAATTATCTAAATATAAGTCTACAGTGGGTACTACTGGCAGCTTCAGTGTGGCTGTCGGCTTGCATCAGGGGTCGGCCCTCAGCCCTTACCTCTTCCTGGTAATAATGGACGCTTTGACGGCGGACATCCAAGAAGAGGCCCCCTGGTGCATGCTGTTTGCGCATGACATTGTGCTGGTTGCCGAGACTGGCCTAGAGGTCCAGAGCAAATTGGAGGTGTGGTGGCAAAGACTGGAGAGTGTTGGTCTGAGATTGAGCAGAACCAAAACAGAGTACCTGTTTTGCGATTTTGGCGGTCTCTCTAGTCCTGCGCCAATATCTCTCGCAAGAACGCTCATACCGACCTGCTCCGACTTTCGGTACCTCGGGTCGCTTGTCCAAGGGGAAGGTGGAGTAGACCGAGACGTTACACACCGGATCAACTCAGGATGGATGAAATGGCGACAGGTCACTGGAATAACTTGCGACTCACGGATGCCTCTCAAGTTAAAGGGGAAAATCTACAAGTCCGTGATAAGACCTGTCGTACTGTATGGATCGGAATGTTGGGCCGTGAAGAAGACGGATGAAAAAAGATTGCATATAGCGGAGATGAGAATGTTGAGATGGATGTGTGGAGTGACCAGAATGGATAAAGTCAGGAATGAGTATATTAGAGGAAGTTTGAAAGTAGCGCCAGTGACAGAAAAGTTGAAAGGGAACCGTTTGTCTTGGTATGGGTATGTGAAGAGGAGAGATGAAACGCATGTGACGAAAAGAGTTATGAATATAAACGTGGATGGATGGAGAGGAAGAGGGAGGCCAAAGAAAAGATGGATGGATGGTGTGAAGAATGATATGAAAGAGAAGGGTGTCAGTGATATCATGACGGGTGATAGGACGGAATGGAAGAAGAAAACGCGTTGCGCCGACCCCAAGTAACATGGGATAAGGGCAGGAAGAAGAAGAATTATCTAAATATAAATCATATTTCATTTATAGTCACACACATCTAATTGAACAGCTACCTACCGACAAGTCATGATTCTTTTTAGGGTTTCGTACCTACCTTAGAAGGAAAAACGGAACCTTTATAAGATCACTTTTGTCCGTCCGTCTGTCACAGATAGGGCATCCAATCTCGGCATACCGAGATCTCGATATACCGGGATCCTGCTTGATTGATAGATGAGATGCATTTTATGCATGAGATGATTTTCCAATCCCGCTAGGAGCGAGATTACGTGCGCGGAATCCATGGGATGTGCTCCTTTCCTTAGGGAGCATCGTGAGCATTGTTCATGCTTTGATTTTATGGACAGTTAGAAGTTGCGTGCATCTAAATAGGTATGCTTCTGAACACTTGTGATTTTAATGAGTTTTTCGCATGTTTGGACTTTGTATGTGTTTCTTTGCAAAGTTTACGGCAAAAGACAATGAAAAAATGTCAAGTGCAATGCAGTACCTACAAGAGTTTTTCTAGTACCTAATCTTCTTCTTCTCTCGTGTCAGCAAGAGCTATGCGAAAACAGCTCATACTGTGGTGATAAGATTAGCCAGTCAGCAAGGTTGGTAGCGGGGCTGACTGCCCAGGGTGCGCCGGACGTACTTAAGTATCGTCACTCGTGGAGGCTCTTTTCTCGCGGACTGTACTTTTTTTCGAAATCTGTGAATACCGTGATATTATTCCAAAAGTTAGGGGTGGTCTTCTAAGAACGTTTTCCGTAGCTATAATGGTTAAGGTAGCTGCCCTTCATGCCCCATCTCAAATCACCACCCTGTATAGGCACCTCATTTAACATACCATCACTCGCTCTAGTCTGCAATGTAGATCCTGCACAACTTTCAGGTTGTGTAATTGTTAAATGGAGGTTATGGCTGTAAAATGCTCAAGGAAACTACATATTGATTTTAAAAGACCTACTCAACGACACCCCACATAATAAGGTGAGCGATTTTTTTTTTGTTACTCTCTCCTTTTCTCATTTCACGGCCGCCATTTTGATTTTATAAAAAGAAAACCTAGCCTATAACCATTGCACGGTATAGACGAATCGATAGACACCTCATTCATTAAAATCCATCCAGCCGTTGGGATGCTTCGAGGGTATAAAGAATCCCATATCCATAGATACCTACTTAAGGCGCGATTCCATTAGGCAAGTTACTTGTATGCAAGTTGCAAATTGCATACAACTTGAACAAACCAGCATACAAGCGACAACTTGCATGAGGTAGTTTAAACTTGTATTTTTTATTCAAGTGACGTGCAAATTGAACGCGCAAACGTTAGTTGCACTTTTCGAATTGCGAACATGATTGACACCCATGATGTCGAACTCAATTGTTGAACATCTCCACTTGTATGCAAGTAAAACCTGCATGCAATTTGCCGTGATGTCATATTTGTATGCAGGACTTGCCTAATGGAATCGCGCCTTTAGATACATAGTTACATTGATACGCATGAAAAACATAACCCTGTCTTTGCTGTCGGGTAAAAAATAATATCTATTTCAAACAAAAATAGCTCTTTACTTATGACATTAGTATTAATAACTATAGAAAAAAAAAAAGTTAGTAAGTAAGCAAAATCGTACTGTGCAGAAGCAGACCAGTGGTCTGCACCTACCACAGCCAGCCAACCGTTTCTATATGTATAAAGCGCGCTCGACCGCACGGTGACCCCTCTTGAGGATTGCGATGGGCTGTATGCGGTCAGGGGGGCGGGGGGGGGGGGGGGGAGAGAAAAGTTTAACGGTCTATTCACTACTCGCTGTAATATTGGTACGGAACCCTGATTGTGCGAGCCCGACTCGCTCTTGACCGGTTTTTTTTTCTTTTTGAAAAACGTAGAAAGATGTGATTAGACTAGGTACCTACTTACTGTTTACACATGGGCATAATTTACAAAAGGTAAGTATAATAAACTTATTAATCATAATTAGGTAAGGTAATTTAAATCACTATTGCAACTGGTGTTACCTAAATTTTGTTTACAGTTTGACGTTGAAAAATATTTACAACTTATTATAAACGTTGAAACTATACATTATTTATAGTAATTCGTAACCGGTGATAATATGTAGTTACGTAAAAAACAGCAACGCGATAGATAAGGTTCGTTGAGGTAATTCCGAACATGAGGTAAATTCGTTCAAATGAATTTGCGGCAGCATGAATGCGACGTCAAAATACATGTTACGACGCGGACTGAAGTGAGGGGCAGAAAAATCGCGTCGCAATCTTTTCTAGCCAACAATTAAAAATATCGTCACCTACGGTAAATCGAGTTTACCCCATATCGTCGCCAGTTCCGTCTTTACCATAAGGGCACATGGGGCACGGGCCCAGGGCAGAAAGCCAGTGCCTCGGTACTTAGCATACTTACAAAAAAAAAACACATTTATTTCTTTGTTCAACGCATCATTAAAAAACCGGCCAAGTGCGAGTCGGACTCGGGCACGAAGGGTTCCGTACCATCTATATAAATAAAAAGAAAGGTCCTGACTGACTGACTCATCAACGCCCAGCCCAAACCCTTAGACCTAGAAAGCTGAAATTTTGCACAGAGGTTCCCTTTATAATGTAGACAAGGAATTAGGAAGGATTTTCCGAAAATCAACCCCTAAGGGAGTTAAATAGGGGATGAAAGTTTGTATGGAAAATCGTCACTTAACGGGTTCAAAATTCTACGCAAGCGAAACTGCGGGCAAAAGCTAGTTATCTATAAAAACGGCAAAAAAACACGTTTGTTGTATGGGAGCCCCCTTAAATATTTATTTTATTCTGTTTTTTAGTATTTTTTATTATAGCGGCAACAGAAATACATCATCTGTGAAAATTTCAACTGTCTAACTATCACGGTTCATGAGATAGCCTGGTGACGGACGGACGGACAGCGGAGTCTTAGTAATAGGGTCCCGTTTGGGTACGGAACTCTAAAAAGCACCTAGATAGTCAAGGTTGCTCAGCAAAAGTTTGCTCAGCTGAAATTTCCTTTAATTTTAGTTCTGGCATATGCTGAACCAGCGCCTTTTCAGCGCAATTTATATTAGAAATAGGTAGTGTTAATTATGTTATTATTATATGTTATTAATATATGCGGAATAAATGATTTTTCTTTCTTTCTTTCTTTCAAAGCGACGTGCTTGACGGCCTATTCCCTAAGTCCGTCAACGAAGTTAGTCACCCGTCCGAAAGTAGCCCGAAACGTAGGAGTGAACAAAACAAGTGTCAAGTTCAACTTTTCAGACGGGCAAAAACACATCGGTATTAGAGACAACTGTCAAATCGTGTTGTCATTCATTCTTTGTTCGGGCCCCGAAATAATCGTATGTCCGTAGGTGATAGGGAGTAGGAAACGCTCGTAACTAAGACCGTAACCACGGACTTCGTGTTTAGGGAGTAGAGCCCCTGCACCTTATGCCGTTTCTATGTAATTCAGGCCTGAGACGGCTCTGATCGTCGATTAGAGCCACCGCACCGCATCCGACCCGCATCGCCTCGCCTCTTGCGGTTAGTATTCTATATATAATATGAACTTGTATGGATGTGCGTTCACTACATCAACTCCGTAGCGTCGCCAGATCGCCTCGGGCGTATGCCGTCCACGCGCGGACGACGAGTTGACCACTCGGTGACAACTCGCTGCTCGCATGCTTGCCTGGCTTTGCTGCAAATTGCCAACGCACAAGTCCCGAGTGAACCGCGCGCTGCCATCAAGTGGACCGCGCGCATCGATCCTATGGTTGAACACGCGACGTTTAGGCTAAGCGTATGCTGAGACGCAAGTGACGCAGCGCAGCACTGTACAGATTTTGCCGCGCAGGGCAGGCGAGGCAGACATAGGCCACGACCGCATGCTGCGACGCAGCTCGAAGACACATTCGAGTTTTAATTAGTACAAAGAATAGACGCGTTCGAGTTGACCAACGTTTTTTTTAATAGTCTGGATGATTAGTATCATACAAACAAGGTTCACAACGCACTAATTCAATTAAATGTTCTGTCATTGCAATAAAATTCGAATTAGCGGTAAAAACCACATGTCGACATGCACGCGTCGCGCAGAAATCTGTGCCGGCACTACAACGAGGCGCAGAGCAGTAGTGTTGGGTAGGACATGACTTGAAAAAGAGTTTGTAAGAGTAGCCTCTTTTTTGCTCTGAGCCAGTACAATGTACTACTTCAAATGAGGCGAGGCGTACTGAAGCTCGGTGATACGATTGAAGTAACGAGTACGAATACGACATTTGACGTTACTGCGGCGAGTCGAGTCGCGGTCGCGTAATGTCCACTGACACTGACACACTGACAATGACGTGCTATTGTAGCATGTGCCTCGTTCCCTCTCTGTCTCACCCTACAGTTTACTTACCGAGAGTAACGAGTAATGCGACTACCGCGACATAAAAGTTGAAGTAGTACACTTTTAAATGTTGAGCCGCTCTTACATTTTGATGTCATGTACGGGACAAATGTACTGCCTCTTGTATGTCCTACTCAACACTACAGAGCAGGGCAGACGCATGTCTGCGTCGCACGCGTCTGCGCCGCAGCGTACGCAGCTCTTAGTACGTTCATACATTACAAAATCTGCGCTGTGTGCACCTGCGTCTCAGCTTACGCTAGCCTTACTGGTGATAACGCGGCGTGGCCACCCGTGAACCACCTGCTGACAACGAGTGGACGCCGAGCGACGAGGCGATGCGGGTCGGGTGCCGGGTGGATTTAATGAGCTTATAACCTTTAGAGTGAAAACCTCGGGAATGCATTTAGTCATTGCACGACTTTTACGTGGACGGACTCACGGACAAAAGCTAGTCAATTATATTTAAAACGAATTTTATAATACCCAATAAAGGATTAATTTCGCATAGAATGGTTCTTACGTCGTGATGAAATAAAAATACCCATATTGCATTTCCGAGGTTGCCCCAACGGACTTTACCTAATTACTTTGGTGATTACAACAATGATAATTATTTTGTGCTGTGGTTAGTTACATTCTTTAAATATTATTATTATCTGTAAACAATCAGTTGTTCACTGTTTGAATGCACTATTGTATGAATTGTATCTAGCTTTAGTAGTATCAGTTATTTTATTCTGTGATAGTGTTATGAAAGCCATTGATATTTTTCCACCGTTTTTAAATGGTTATTTAATAATCAATTAAGTAATTTACCGTTATAATAATTGGAGTTATTAGTCGTTGATGTTAATGATAATTACCACCCAATATACAAGGTTAGTCAGAAAAGGTGTTAAAGTACCTTGCTAAATGTCAGGTCATGACCAAAAAAAAATTCGCGAAGTGTGAGTTTGGTCACGACGTGACCAATTTAGGCGCGTCGTGTTCCTTACCAAATTTGGCATAGTAAAGTTGTGTTTGACACGCTAAAATTTTTTCGGATGCAACTAGAATATCAGGCAATATAAAAAGCCCATGTGTCAAAGCTTTAAAATGTACGGTTGACAAGTAATAAGAAAAATAAAAAAGGTGCCGCGTTAGTCCGCCATTTTTTTGTCGCCGTAAATAGTCATGTTATGTTGTGTCGTGTTAATTTTGTGAAAAAATAAGTGTTTTTGTGTGTGTTTTTGTGCTAGAACGTGTCTGTGTATGTACTAATCATAAATTAATAATCATAATGTGAATTGGACAACAATTAATATGCAAAATTGCGAAATGAAAAAGCCGTTGAGTCGGCCGCCGGTGCCTGCCGCGGAGTCATCGCAACATTATCGGTAAGTTTTTTTAATAATTAAACTAATTATAGGACATTAATAATGTTTATATGTATCGTCTTATTGATAAATAGGCATTATACTGTATTTTTTTCAAAAAATCAAAAATTCACATTTTTTTATTATCAAGAGGCCCCCAAGGGGTGGAATTTTTCGTAAAATTGATCATTTTGATTGTTGATTATCTTTACGTATTTGTTAGGCAGCATACCTTTTTTTGTGCTTAATCAATTCGTAAATATCTTCAAAATGTAGAATGTAACTTTGTATTTTCCATTTAGTCAACATAATTTGATCTGTGACCCATTGTTTGAGAGAGTGTTTTGCGCTCCTCGTGTTCCCGTGTTTGTTTTGGTTAGTCGTTACTAATTAACTAAACAATTATAACAGCCGAGACTGTTGTTTACGATAAGTATATGGACCACCCATTAGTATAAACAAAAAACCCAAGCCACTTCGCATAAACACTTCTCCAAATACAAGTCGTAAGCCGACCTTTTTTTTTGTTTACAACGGCCCACCCACAGCTGTCGGCACTTAACTGATAAGCTTCTAGTATCATAAATATTTGTTACGAGTGCTGTTCTTTTGTTTTATTAGTGTGGAATAAGGTGTGTTTATGCATATTAAACAATAGTTTTGTTAAATAATAGTTTAGTTTTATTATGAAAAATATAATTTTTGCAAAAAAATGCGAAAATTTCCCTAAACGGAAAAATACACGAAAATTGCTAATACATTGTAAGTCTAATTATACTAATACATATATCATCGGATAGGTAATTGAATAACGATTCCAACGACGTAACTTGTAGAGAGCTAGCTATCGTAGCATAAGAGATATCGACGTTTTAATTACGCGAATTAATCCGCGAATCAAACCGCGAATTAAAATCACGCACGCGGTGCACCGCCCATTTTGACAGCCACAACTTAAGGGAATAATGAATAACTTTTGTTCTACAACTTTCTCCAAAAGTCAATAGTTTAAGAGAAATAGCTGTTCAAAAATTGCATAAACAATCAATATAATCCTCAGCTATGATCAGTTGTGTTTATGTTTTCAGTCATATTTGGGGTCACGAATTAGAAGCTCCATTTTCTGATTTCGTAACTAAAGCAGGAAAGAATAATTTTTAAAAAAACTAAAATTAAATAGGTAATTTTACATGGAAATAAAAATGATTGAATTTTTAATTTTAACACTTGCTTTAAAACAGTCATCAGTGATACTTTAAGTGGCCTGCGGATTAGTATCCCCTTTCCGACTAACCTTGTATACTGGCCTGATTTGAGATGGGGCATGAAAAACGTTACGTAACCATTTTTTTTCCCTCAAACCGGGACACCTCAAAGTTTAAATAATTTTTATTAGAATGAAACTCATATTTATGGAGATTTTATATTAATTTATAAGAAAAATGAAAATCGGAACTGTGTAGGCTTGTGGGCTGGTTCTATATTTTTCGGGTGAGGTTTTCAGATATGAATGGGTTATTAGCATGACTTGATGATGCTATCCTGGGTTATCAAAATATTTTCTGATGCGATTAATAAATACGCGCCAGTTTTATATTGAATTTATTGCCACAGAATGCTCTTTTTTCAAAGCGGGACATTTCTGTGTTTTTGGGGACAACGGGACACGTAGCTTAAAAGCGGGACTGTCCCGCTCAAAATGGGACGTATGGTCACGTTAGGCATGAAGAGCAGGGACCTAATTCTCCTAAAATAAATTGTTGCCAAACGCAATCGAACCACAACCGTCAGTCAGTTTTTGTTTTCGAAAACTTTCAAAATGATTGATTTTGTTTTTTGTGTCAAACAATAAGACAGCTTTTGAAATTGAGAACTGCCTGAATGAACGGTTCGGCCTTGGTTCGGTTGTGATTTTTCAAGATTTATTTTAGGAGAATTGGGCCCCAGCTACCTTAACCGCTGTAGCTACAGGAAAACGTTCTCACGATACTGTCCATAATTGTTAAAAATATTTCAAACAGATTTCACAGATATTGCAAAAAAAAGAGAAAATGGGCAGTTCTCACAAAACATTTTTATCAATCGATCAATTTCGGATAAGGGGGCCTACTCCTAAGTCCGTCAACGAAGTTAGTCACCCCGGTCGCCCGTCCGAAAGTAGCCCGAAACGTAGTAGTGAACAAAACAAGTGTTATGTTCAACTTTTCGGACGGGCAAAAACACATCGGTAATAGGGACAACTGTCAAATCGTGTTGTCATTATTTCATTCTTAGTTCGGGCCCCGAAATAATCGTATGTCCGTAGGAGATGGGAGTAGGAAACGCTCGTAACTAAGACCGAAACCACGGACTTCGTGCTTATAGAGTAGGTAGACCCCAAGGATCAAAATACTCTTCGCTACCCACTGAGGTTAGAGAGCTAAAAATGATACAAATCGTGAAAAAATATCTGTTTAAAGTTACGTTAGGTAAAACTGTTTGTATTTACAAAATCAATGATTGCATTTAGAAATATTTAAAAAAAATATAAACCTTCTCAAGAACTAATTCTGTAACCACAGCTGCCCTTACTGCTCCATCTCAAATTACTTCCATCCATCTCAAATTATTATTTTACTAACTTTTGCCCGCAGCTTCGCTTGCGTGATATTTTGAACCCATTAAGTGACGATTTTCCATACAAACTTTCATCCCCTATTTAACTCCCTTAGGGGTTGAATTTAGAAAAATCCTTCCTTATTCCTCGTCTACATTATAAAGGGAACCTCTGTGCAAAATTTCAGCTTTCTAGGTCCAAGGGTTTGGGCTGGGCGTTGATGAGTCAGTCAGTCAGTCAGGACTTTTCTTTTCATACATATATAGATTTTTATTATTCCGAACCACACTACGCTAGGCTTAACATGGCGGCACATCGTCAGAAATATTAAAAAAAAAAAAACGATGCAAGGGCAAGCTTACGATATTTCAAGTCACAAGAGATATACTGACACAGTGACTCAACTTTATAATGTCTCAATGCGATAAGCCAAGATATACTTTGAAAACTGTGCGTTAAAGTAGCTTCTAGCTTGCCGAAAATTAGACTTACGTCATCAGAATTCTCAAAATGGTCTCCCGACGTTTTTATTTTTATTATTTTAGAGATTCATGATTATGGTTTTTTTTTTCAAGTTTTTTTTTGCTTGCTCGTTTCAGACGTAGACTAATGTTAAAATTTGAATAGGAATTATATGTGTTTACGTAGGTACCTACCTAAGTACCTACCTATTTTAGGCTCGTGTGGCCTTACTACTTTTTGCATCGTCTATTGTGACCATTCCTATTTCGTCGTGAGTATTAAAGATGCCTATATGACATAATCTAGGTAGGTACATAAGTTTCTGTACCATATGGCCTAGAACAAAACGACCGCCTGTCACCTGGAGTCAAAACGGTAGTTCAATTCAATCGATACTCTGTGGATAAATTCTTCCTACGAACCAGTCTTCGGCCGTCTGATTCGGAACTATGCGATTAGTCAGTAGTCGAACGATTCAACTAGTCAGTTGTCGATCGATTCAATTAGTCAGTAGTCGATCGATTCAATTAGTCACTTGTCGATCGACTCAATTAGTCAGTGGTCGAACGATTCAATTAGTCAATCGTTGATCGATTCAATTAGTCAGTAGTCAATCGATTCAATCAGTCACTTGTTGATCGATTCAATTAGTCAGTTGTCGATCGATTCAATTTGCCAGTTGTCGATCGATTCAATTAGTCACTTGTTGATCGATTCAATTAGTCAGTTGTTGATTGATTCAATTAGTCAGTAGTCAATCGATTCAATTAGACACTTGTTGATCGATTCAATTAGTCAGTGGTCGAACGATTCAATTAGCCAGTTGTCGATCGATTCAATTAGTCAGTGGTCGAACGATTCAATTAGTCACTTGTCGATCGATTCAATTAGTCACTTGTCGATCGATTCAATTAGTCAGTTGTCGATCGATTCAATTAGTCAGTTGTTGATCGATTCAAGTAGTCAGTTGTCGATCGATTCAATTAGTCAGTTGTCGATCGATTCAATTAGTCAGTTGTCGAACGATTCAATTAGTCAGTTGTTGATCGATTCAAGTAGTCAGTTGTCGAACGATTCAATTAGTCAGTTGTTGATCGATTCAAGTAGTCAGTTGTCGAACGATTCGGTTCTCTCGGACGCGCCGGACGGAGCAAGATAATAAACCTAATCGGTCGACAACTGCTTATCGAAAAGGTTCTGGGGGCCTTCTCCGAAAAACAAACGTCGAAGTTTCTGATCGAAACGAAACAACGACGAAAATCAAAATTATAAATAAACGATCAAAGTATTGTCCAACAACGAACTGATGCCATATTACACTATCATATATCTAGGATCATAGAATTCATAGATCTATGAGTATGATCTATGATCATCAGTGATCGGAAAAGGGTGAGCTAATTTACCTAAACTTCAAAGAACAGAGACAAAAACTGGAGACTTCCTTACGACAAATTTTTTTTTCGGGAGAATTTTCTCGGAAATCTTCTTTCATTTGTTTTCAAACAATAAAAGACAACCTCCTTTTTTGAAAACAATAAACAATCTCTTTTTAAAGACAATGAAAAACGCAATGAGCTTATATAATACTAGAGGAGCAGCGTCCAAATTCACGACCAAATTCAGAAAAACGTAGCCACTTACGAGTTTAAAGTGGTAGCTTTGAAACGGATACATAAATTATGTCAATATGTCAAAATACTATATTTGTCTCATTTCTTCTTCCGTCAAACTAATTATGTTGGAATGAGACAAGACATTGTTATCGGAAAAACGGCCAGAGTTGCCAATGATCTACATAATTTCCCCAGAATTAATGAAGGTGTTAATTAAATCAATTACTATGAAAGGTCGAATTATGTACAATAAGGAAGAAAAAAAAATGCGTCGTCATAAATATAATATTTATTTTTTATTAATTATACACTTCTCATCAAAAAAATCGAAACACTTCCGATATTATCTTTTTGGCGACAGTTAAACAAAAAACAAGCATTAATTCATTATAGAAAAAGCATAATTTAGTAGCTGGAAGTTTGACCTTTACAATGGTATACGAAACTTCCAAAATTTTTTTTTTTTTTTTTAATTTTTATCCTATATATGAATGGAACATTGTTTTGAGATAAACGTGTGTTTAGAGTTGGAGTACTTACATTTGTCGTGCAAAAAACGCAAAATAACATTACTTTAAAATTTTCTGTTTGTAATTTGTTGATTAGGCTCTGTGAAGTCTGATAAAAAAATTTTTTTCTAACACACATGCATACTTCACCCGCAGCAGCCGCCCAAGTAGTGGCATTGCTGGATTCTGGGACTAGTCAGCGTGTTGTGGCTGCAAGATTGCATCTAAGCCACTTGTCTGTTCAAAGAGTGTACCAACGCTATCGGGAGACTGGTTTATTTACGCGCCATCCAGGATCTGGTAGGAATCAGGTCACTTCTGCGTGAGACGGCCGGTTTATTGCAACCGTTTGTTTGCGAAATCGATGCGTTCGCGCTTTTCAACTGCAGCAGCAGCTCCTTGTTGTTCGAAGGGTGACTGTAAGTGGCTCTACGATTTGAAGAAGATTGAAGGATTGTAGACTGGTACCACACAAGCCAGCTAATGGGTCAAAATTAACAACAGACCATCGAAGAGCTCACCAAAAAAAATCGAAACACCTCGCAAGTTTTCGTTTTGAATGGATTATTAGAAAAACATGTTTTTTAAAAAAAAATTACTAAATGCCATTTAATAGTAGGTAGCATAAGGTTTAGAATTCCTCATGTTGATGTTCCATAATTTTACTCTCGTCAGAAAAGAGAACCTTGCTTATTTGTAGGTTTGAACAATGTAAGTGCTCACGTGCAAAGTTAAGGCGCGCAGTCGATGGTCTGTTGTTAATTTCGGCCCATTAGCTGGCTTGTGTGGTACCAGTCTACGTTCCTTCAATTTTCTTCAAATCGTAGAGTCACTTACAGTCACCCTTCGAACTACTCGGAACTGCTGCTGCAGTTGAAAAGCGCGAAGGCGTCGATTTCGCAAACAAACGGTTGCAATAAACCGGCCGTCTCACGCAGAAGTGACCTGATTCCTACCAGATCCTGGATGGCGCGTAAATAAACCAGTCTCCCGATAGCGTTGGTACACTCTATGAACAGACAAAAGGCTTAGATGCAATCTTGCAGCCACAACACGCTGACTAGTCCCAGAATCCAGCAATGCCACTTCTTGGGCGGCTGCTGCGGGTGAAGTATGCATGTGTGTTAGAAAAACAACTTTTTATCAGACGTCACAGAGCCTAATCAACAAATTACAAACAGAAAAATTTAAAGTAATGCGTTATTTTGCGTTTTGTGCACGACAAATGTACTCCAACTCTAAACACACGTTTATCTCAAAACAATGTTCCATTCATTCAAAGGATAAAAATAAAAAAAAAATTTGGAACTTTCGTACACCATTGTAAAGGCCAAACTTCCAGCTACTAAATTATGTTTTTTCTATAATGAATTAATGCTTGTTTTTTGTTTAACTGTCGCCAAAAAGATAATATCGGAAGTGTTTCGATTTTTTTGATGAGAAGTGTATTTCAATAATTTAGACTTAAAAGGAACATACATTGGTCATTCACTAAACTCCCAACAGTCTGGCAAAATCAAAATCGTTTTTACTGGTAACACTGACGGCAAAAACAATGTTTGTTAAATTTATTTGGTCTCGTAATGTTTTTTTTGGATAATCTTATGAAAAATTAGCACCAAGTGCTTTATTAATCTTTTCAGATCGTGACATGCAAATTTTAACTGCACATTTCACCATTTTAATATTTTTATCGCTAAGCAATCACTCACTTGACGTCAAGCTGACAACTGAAGTCAGATATGCCTGCGGACATATACGAAGTAGTAACGCGTTGGTGCTGTACACTGCTGATCTAGTCTTATATAACATCATTGGAAAAACGTGTCATCTGGTTTTGTACAATTTTGGAAAACAAAAATAGGAAACGAATTTACTTAAGTAATTGTTTTCTGTACTAAGTATTAACATAGTAAATGTACTTTAGTGATGTCCCGAAACCCGGAATAATTTTCACGAAAAAAAATGTTGTCGTCAGGACGTCTCCAGTTTTTGTCTCTGTTCTTTGAAGTTTAGGTAAATTAGCTCACCTTTTTCCGATCACTGATGATCATAGATATATTTTATGACAATGTAATAGGTATAGTATGAATCATTGCTCCATACAAAGATATGACTCTAGAGGTCAATGACATGATCCTATACAACGTGTTGCATAATTCCCCTTAAAAAAGAAAACGGTAATCAAGTAGTCTTTTATGGTTGTTGCCATTTACCTCTCAGAGGAAATTAGGTAAGAATGTAAATAACTTTCTGGGTAGTCTACTCTTAACTTTTATGTTTTCAGGGTTGCGTTTCAGTGATGATTTTATTTTATGATTTGTCCAAATTTTTTTTTGGGTCTTTCTTTTATTTTAAAATATTGCCAATAGATTCTCTACAAGGGACCTTTTAATCCCCTTTCGGCTTTAGGGGTATTTTGTAACACGTTGTATATGATCCTAGATATATGATAGTGTAATGCCCCCATAGAAGTCAATTAACATTTGGGAATAGGGTGAACGAAAGACAAAATGTCATAGCGAAAATTGAATCGATGGTCGGATCCGAAACAATTTCGTGGTTGAGAAACTCGCGATCTGTCAGCCGAAACGTTTTAGTTCGATTTTCAGAGTAGTTCCCTCGAATCGGGGGGCTAGGTCCCTAACTCATAATTGAAGAAGCCATTCAAGCAAGTGGTGCCAAGTCAGGCGATTTTTCACCATTTAGGCTATCTCGAAGGGTTACTGAGCGGCGATTGGCGAAGGGTAGCCTACAGGGTATCTCAGAAAAAAGATTGGGGTACCTATTATAGGCTGATTTTTTGTAGAACGTTGAAAATATCGTAGTCGATAAAAATGCTTGTAACGAAACATGTTTATGAAAACAGACTTTATTCGTAGGACAATAAAGTTTCCATTGGTTTGTTAAAGTATTGTATGAAGTCAGGCAGTGATGTTCCGTGTGGTGCCGGACATAAAGAATAGCACTACCCCATCTCTTCCCATGTGTGTCGTAAAAGGATAGAAAAACAACACATCTTACAGTATCATTTGCAGTGAACGTTGTGTACATTTGTCATTGATATAAGTACATATCGATCCCCTAGTTCACAATCATACTAATTACGGGAAAAAGGTGGTGTAATTAGGACGATAGTGCACAAATCATAAAGTTAAAATTTCATTGTCAAAAAAATGTAATTAATATGATTGTGAACTAGGGTATCGATATAAGAACCTCTATCCTGATGCATGATTTGAAAAATGTATTGTGTGTATATTGTTAATGTACCTACCTTTAAATAAATAAAAGGCGACTAAGCGATTCACTAGAGGATGGGCAGCAGCGTTCTCTGAGTACTTTAACAACCTTATTGCGGTTGCCAATCCGCCTGCCAAGCGTGGCGATTATGGCAACCCCCAACATGGCTTGGGGGAGGCCTATGTCCAGCAGTGGACGTCTTTCGGCTGAACGATGATGATGATGAAATCAGGCAGGCAGCACCGAACCGAGAACGCAAGAAAGAAACGGTGCGGTGCTGCGTTTTTGGC
This sequence comes from Amphipyra tragopoginis, assembly GCA_905220435.1. Classification (NCBI taxonomy): domain Eukaryota; kingdom Metazoa; phylum Arthropoda; class Insecta; order Lepidoptera; family Noctuidae; genus Amphipyra; species Amphipyra tragopoginis. Next base: position 15,210,148 of record HG992011.1, read on the forward strand.
GTCTATTTCCCTGAACTTGATTTTCTTGAAATATATCTACGTGTTCGGGATGATCTATATGTCGCAGACAAACGGTCAATTATCAGGGGCAATGTGGGCATGGTAAATAAAACCAACATAGACTCTCGATCACTGAGAGTACTTGTAATCAGAGTTGTTAGTTACATGAGCTAGGTCACAACACAATATAATTCAAACAACATCATAAAATAAGAAGTACAAACTAGTCAAATAATAAAGGTTAGACGTCTACTGTACCCCAAGTGTGAGTTTTTTTCGTTAACTACTGTAGTTGCGTCACGACAAAAATGTATGAAAATTTAGGCTGCGTCTCTAGGCGCGCCGTTCACTAACTAATATTCGCGCGTTAATTGAACGGTGCGCCTAGAGACGCAGCCTAAATTTTCATACATTTTTGTCGTGACGCAACTACAGTAGTTAACGAAAAAAACTCACACTTGGGGTACTGGTTGTCTACACCCGTGCACTTTCATGTTCATCTTGCGCTTTCAACTTTCAATTCCTCTTGGGTCAAGCGCATGCAATATGGATTGCCATGAGACTCGAACTAGTATTAAGGCATGCGCTATGGCGCTTCACGCATGCTTCAGACGAAGACGGAAGATGAACGTGAAAGCGCACTGGTGTAAACAGCTTATGAGGGTTCGATACAGAATGCCTCCTCCGTCTGTTCGTCCTAAATCAAATAACCCACATCTGTTAACGGGCCACACCGATATCTGTCATCTCGTCACACCCAAACACTTAAGTGTGTTTAGCAATAATTTAAAAAATAAGGATTAACAAAAAAACAATTATGCTTGACATTTCACAGTTATAAGTTTATAACGCTCGCTCGCTCTGCGACATACAAGGTGTAACATAAATAAGGGTACAACCTCTAGGGGTCACTGTACTAATCATTATGAACAATTTTTACTATGGGTCTAAATCTGAAATCGCGAAAAAAATCAGCTGTTGTTCCCTACATTTTAACGAGTTATGCGAACATTAATGTAGCTAACAGCAGATTTTTTTTCGCGATTTCTGTTTTGGTCCCATAGTAAAAGTTGTTCATAATGATGAGTACAGTGACCCCTTAAGAGGTTGTGCCCTTATACAAGCTACGTGACGTCACGTAGCTTGTGACTGCTACCCCGCCTCCCTTTGTCACTCCACAGACCACATCACAAGTCACACATTCAAAACCTGTTCCTGCCCTTTAAAGTGTGACGTAATTAATAAAATGCCTTTTCTAAAAAGGGAAGGAATGCTTTGCAACAGAGTTGATGGCCGTAGTTAGACCCTCTTGGCAATAGTGATGGGTCAGCCGTCTGTTTTAAACGAGTATGCTAGAGGACCTTATTTTACCTCGTTAGGTACTCACGAGGCAACCCTCATTTGAGGAGAGAATAGATGAGAGATATTGGTGAGCTGCGGGCTCGCTTGTACGCTACCACTGTTACAGGCGTACTGGGGGCCTACCAATGGCAAAGGCTCCATACAACTCGATTCCTATCGGCTTCCCTTTCGAAATATGGCAAATACTAGTATATATTATTTTCAATTATCATTTAAACAAATAATTGGTCCGGCTTCCCTTTTAAGAAAATTCACCCTTCGCCACTGGGGCCTACTCCCTAAGTTCGTCAACGAAGTTAGTCGCCCGTCCGAAAGTAGGCCGAAACGTAGGAGTGAACAATACAAGTGTCAAGTTCAACATTTCGGACGGGCAAAAACACATCGGTAGTAGGGACAACTGTCAAATCGTGTTGTCAATCATTCTCAGTTCGGGCCCCGAAATAATCGTACCTATGTCCGTAGGAGATAGGGAAAACGGTCGTAACTAAGGCCGAAACTACGGACTTAGGGAGTAGACCCCTGATTCGGGGCTTGCGGAACACAAGTGAAACACAGGCCCCCTTATTACAAAAGGTGGTTTAAACCGAGACTAAGATTAACCCAGATTTAAAATATGTCCATCACTTTCTAACATAATATAACAAAAAGAGACAAACAAGGCTATTAAAACCTGGGTTTTTCTTAGACCATTGTTTGTAATAAGGGGTACGGAGTTTGATGTAATAACTGGTTTAATTAAAATTTGGTAAAGCTTTTATGTACACAACTTAGAATAGGTACAATAAAGTGTTTATTTAACGTAACATCAGTCTGTGTTTTAATAATACATCAATTGTTGCCAAGATTAGAGATCGGTCAAAGGTTTTCTAATCAGTGATTCTATTCATTTACAATGTAGTACTTACAATGTAGTACAATGGTAAGTTATTTAGAAGTTTGGAGACACACAACGTAATTGATATTATACAGGGTGTAAACGAATTCGTGTAAGGAATTAACATCACTGTAATTCCTTCAAACCACGTGATCTACTAGTGACACAGGTTGACCAAGCACTGGTTTTTTTCAGTTTCAGCAAAAATATTTTTTCATAAAAATAACCTGATTTTCTGTTTCTGAGTAACTTTAGCGCCCCAAGTTAACTGACTGCACGGAGCGATATCGCGCTAGTCGTGCCTGCCAGCTATGTCGCCGTGCTTTCATTCATTTACGCGTGGCATCGAAATTTTCTATCACATTGTATAATATTTTTGCTTATTTTTTTATTGAAACTTACCTTTACCGCAAGTTTTTTTTTTTTTTAATTTTGATCTAACTAAATCACGTGCGCGCTTAATCTTTATCATTAATAGATCATGTAGTTTAAAGGAATTACACGAATTCGTTAACACCCTTTTTTTTCTTTTTTTTTCGTGGGTAAGTCCTCATGGATACCCTTCGTCTGGGGAAGGCGAAGGGTTATGCCGGACTCTTACCGGCTAAAAACCCACGGTGTTCCTTCTCCTGACCCTTGGCCGAGGTCACGGGATTCGCAGCTGCATGCACCGCAACCCCGGCAGGCCTCGGTCCGCCAGCCCCTGGCAGACCTCTCCTTCTGTGGGGTCTTGCCCCACGTCCTCCTGACAGGCGCGCACGAAACACATGCGCGCTGCCTTCTCGGGCCTGTTACTGGTCGGGCGACGGGTCCCCTAGCCCGTCGCCCGCAGGCCACACACTAGGGTGGCCGGAGATCGTCGCGCGCCCTCCGGCGGCGCCCGGTGCGTCTGGCGCGGGAAGGGAGAGTGGCCGTCGCCTCTCTCTCCCTCTCCGCTCCCTCCTTGGTCGCCATCACCACCTCGCAGAAGGAGGTGACGGCTTCCCACGCACTCTCGCTCATGACCATGGACAGAACCACGGCCGGAAGCGAGAGGTCACCACCGACCGCCGCGACTAGTTCACGGCGCTGCGTCGCACATGCACGGCACTCCTGCAACGTGTGCAGCGCCGTGTCTTCGGGGCAGAATTCGTTAACACCCTGTAAAGAAAAAGGTTAAAGGTGTTCTAATCTGTTGTTGTATTCATTTACAATGTACAATGAATTTAATGTAGGTATTTAGAATGTTAGTCATAATCATCTCTTGATAAGGGTTGGTTACACTTACACCACATGCTGCTTCGCTGGGCGAATGGAGAGAGGAAAGGCGCCGAGTGCGCAAACGAACGAACACTCCTCATCAACATTTGCATATCGCTTACACGCTCACTCACTCTCGCTCATCAGCCAGATACATAGGTACTCGCGCTTATACAAATAATAAATTGAGGAATTAGATGAGGTGGTTCAAAGTTGAAATGCGAGTAAAAGTCCCTCATTTTGAGGCAGTCAATCGAGGTAACTCACGAGTGAGGGGCACATCACTACTTGGCAATGCAGTTGGATTTCACGGCCAGCCGCGCCATCTGTGTAGGTATAGTTAAAGCCTCGCTTTATTCAGGAACAGGATGCGTCGATTAACACTTACACGCTCACTCACTCATCAGCCATACACACTCGTGCTTTACAAATAATAAATTGAGGGATCTGGTACATTTGCGCGAAAGACATTTCCGCGAAAGACACTTGCGCGACTCCCTTTGCGCGACTAGACAAATGCGCGAATGGACTTTTGCGCGACTAGACATTTGCGCGACTAGACACTTGCGCGACTGGACGTTTCCGCGACTAGACTGTTGCGCGAACCCACTTGCGCGACCGACACTTGCGCGCAGTGGCGTGCGTTTCATAAAGACAGAAAGACACTGCCTACCCTACCTAACTCAGATAAATATTTATAATCTTGTTCTGATATCAGAATCTAATATTATTTTATCTACGAGTACTTACTAACTATCATAAACAAAAAAAAACATAATTTAGCTCCTTATTTCGAGTTTCGGGTATCATTGTACGAACAAGCTAACATCTGGCATACCTGCTCTGTGTGCCCGATGTCAGCTCGTTCACACAATTCGACGCAATTTCGCATTGCGCTGCGCTAGCGCCACTGATTGCCTCGGTAAAGACACAAATTATTCGTGTCTAAATGTATATAAGTGTGCTCTCGTCGTCATGCGGATTTAATGAGTGTGCGTTCCTATAGATACGAGGCACACAATGTCACAAATAACGCACACAACCGCACAGAGTAGCCACTGTCTTAATTTTTACAACACGACAAGTTACGACCCTTACCGAAGTTTTCCGAACCGAAGTTAGCTATGCAACTATTTTAAAAAGTTGCATTGTTTCATTTAATTTTTGCTACATATGAAACACCATTTTTTGGTCGTATTATTTTTTATACTGAGCCGAGTCGTCATTTGTTTGTTTTGTTTTGGTTGTGATCTTTGTTATCAGGTATTTAAGATTTTAACGTTGATAATAGTGTGAAAAATGGATAATATTCACTGTGAAAGTTGTTCAGGTGGTATGTGTATAGAGAAAATAAAAAATGGTGCGTTTTCAAAACTATCTTTCGGTGACAAAAAACAAGTGATTGTGAAAGGTTGTTTGTACACCGGATTTGCAATTAATACAAACTAAAGGTAAAGTCAATCGTAAATTCAATACAACAATATGATTCATATTATTGGCTCAGAGGTTGCATACACAGTAATCGGTTGTTCTGTTTCCCTTGTCTACTATTTTCAAACAATAAAACCGTCTGGAACGATGCCGGCTACACCGATATTCATAATTTTCATACGGCAGCCAAAAAACACGTTCAATCTGAAAAACACTTAGAAGCTTCGCTTAAATATCACACCTTTGGAAAAAATCGTATTGTGACGCGTTTAAATTCTCAGATACAAATCGACATTGATAGACATAACGCGAAAGTCGATCGGAACCGAAATATTTTTCAGCGACTTATTGACATTGTTTGCTTTTTGGGGAAACTAGAGCTCGCTTTTCGTGGACATGACGAATCTGCTTCGTCAGGGAACAAGGGAAATTATTTAGAGATGGTCGACTTGCTTTCGAAATACGACGGAGTTTTGGAAAACCATTTACAAAATTCCTCTATTTCATTTACGGGTTTATCAAATCGGACTCAAAATGACCTAATCTCTAGTGTAGCGTATGTAATGATTGAAACAATAAAACAGCAAATCGCTTTCTCTGATTTTGTTGCTGTGATGGTCGATGAAACACCAGACGTAAGCGGTTAAGAGCAACTGGTACTGGTTTTAAGATATTTTCATGAGTCAGAAGTGTTTGATCGGTTCATAAAATATATTGACGTAAGTTCCGACCGCACCGCGAAAACTTTAAGTACCATCATACTGCAGATTCTATCAGAATTTAACTGTTTGTCGAAATTAATAGCACATACATATGACGGTGCTGCTGTATTGTTTTTTTTGTTTTTTATTGTTTGGACTACTATCATGCGAAAATTTCAATCAAAATAATGACAATTTTCCGGTTGAATTAGTTGCGCAATTCGTAAATGTTTATAAATCACACGACTGTAACTTAGACTGCCTTATCAATGAGCTCAAATGTGTTTATAAATCTGTCGAATTCAAAAACCTTAGTATTTACAAAATTATAGAACATTTTTACGAAAATAACATAAATACAGATTTTCCCGAAATACTGCGTTTGGCAAAATTAATTGCAACAGTTCCCGCGAGCAGTGCTTCAACCGTAGGGTCATTCTCGTCGCTGAAACGTATACACACCTATTTAAGGAATACCCAAGGACAGCGACGACTTACAGATCCTTCCATAATTTCAATAGAAAAACACCTGTTTACGGAAATGAAACGCCTTCCCAACTTTTACGATTCTATATTGCAGACTTTCTTACAGAAAGATAGACGTGTAGATTTAATATACAAATAAAATAAAATCCTAAAATATTTTTTTAGATCCTTATACACATACCTACCACCATCTTTTCACTGCTATTATTTAATTTGCAAATACAGAAAAACGGGCCGAAAGGCCACATCAAATATCCGTAAATTGATATGTCCATAAAATCAGTCAATCTATATAGGATATTTGAGGTGGCAATTACGAGTACCTACATTATTATTTAATCGACGAGACGACGAACTAAAGCCAACATGCAGTATTTTTGGTAAGAAATAGCTTAAAAAATTTCTGCCTACCCTGTCTAAAAACTCTGTGCACGCCACTGCTTGCGCGACTGACTTTTCCGCGAAAGACATTTGCGCGTATATACTTCCGCGATAGGACACTTGCGCGACATTTATTACGCAAAGGATTTAGGGCAAAATCCGAGAAATGAGATTCCATACCATCACGCCTGTATTCTCCGAAGGGTAGGACAGAGGTGTATACTAAGTATGTGACTATAATTATGAACCCATATATTACTTTATCTAGATAAAATTCATAAAGGCTAGTTTAAGTTGTTTAAAGTTTTAATGTCTCACAAGTTTTCCCTCCAGAGGGCGGGGGTGGTCTAAATAAAAATCCAAGATGGCGGCTGTGAAATTTTACAAAATATGCGTCATGGGTGTCGTGTCCACGGTTTTCGGGGGTGCTGATGACGAAAATGAGGTCAACGTCAAAATCCAAGATGGCGGCTGTGAAAATTTACAAAATATGTGTCATGGGTGTCGTGTCGTGTCCATGGTTTTCGGGGGTGCTGATGACGAAAATGAGGTCAACGTCAAAGTCCAAGATGGCGGCTGTCAAATTTTACAAAATATGCGTCATGGATGTCGTGTCCATGGTTTTCGGGGGCGCTGATGACGAAAATGAGGTCGAAGTCAAAATCCAAGATGGCGGCTGTGAAATTTTACAAAATATGCGTCATGGGTGTCGTGTGTCCATGGTTTTCGGGGGCGCTGATGACGAAAATGAGGTCGAAGTCAAAATCCAAGATGGCGGCTGTGAAATTTTACAAAATATGCGTCATGGGTGTCGATTCCATGGTTTTCGGGGCTGCTGACGATGCATACCTTGTAAAATTTACAGCCGCCATCTTGGATTTTGATTTCGACTTCATTTTCGTCATCAGCGCCCCCGAAAACCATGGACACGACATCCATGATGCATACCTTGTAAAATTTCACAGCCGCCATCTTAGATTTTGACTTCGACCCTATTTTCGTCATCAGTGCCCCCGAAAACCATGGACACGACATCCATGACGCATATTTTGTAAAATTTGACAGCCGCCATCTTGGATTTTGACGTTGACCTCATTTTCGTCATCAGCACCCCCGAAAACCGTGGACACGACACCCATGAGGCATATTTTGTAAAATTTCACAGCCGCCATCTTGGATTTTTATTTAGACCACCCCCGCCCTCTGGAGGGAAAACTTGTGAGACATTAAAACTTTAAACAACTTAAACTAGCCTTTATGAATTTTATCTAGGTAAAGTAATATATGGGTTCATAATTATAGTCACATACTTAGTATACACCTCTGTCTTACCCTTCGGAGAATACAGGTGTGATGGTATGGAATCTCATTTCTCGGATTTTGCCCTAAATCCTTTGCGTAATAAATGTCGCGCAAGTGTCCTATCGCGGAAGTATATACGCGCAAATGTCTTTCGCGGAAAAGTCAGTCGCGCAAGTGTCGGTCGCGCAAGTGGGTTCGCGCAACAGTCCAGTCGCGGAAACGTCCAGTCGCGCAAGTGTCTAGTCGCGCAAATGTCTAGTCGGGCAAAAGTCCATTCGAGCATTTGTCTAGTCGCGCAAAGGGAGTCGCGCAAGTGTCTTTCGCGGAAATGTCTTTCGCGCAAGTGTCCTGATACCTAAATTGAGGAATTAGATGAGGTGGTTCAAAGTTGAAATGCGAGTAAAAGTCCCTCATTTTGAGGCAGTCAAAAGAGGTAACTCACGAGTGAGGGGCACATCACTACTTGGCAATGCAGTTGCATTTAACGGTCCGTCGCGCCATCTGTGTATCGTTAGAACCTCGCTCTATTCAGGAACAGGCTGCGTCGCGCGCCGGTGAGTTTGACGCTTAGGGAAGTCAGGTCTTGTGGGCTTGATGACGTCTCTAGGCGTCAGGCGGAAGTTGGTCAAACGATCTATACGTTTAAACGGTTGTGAATTCCAACCCCATTCGTTGCAATATTGTTATGGACCTCCTCGTATACGTTTAACTGATATCAATATAAATATCTACTTATGGCATAATCTGCCTCGAAGAGCACATTAATCCGTCGGTTCCGGGTGCCATAGTTACATTCCTATGACAGTCATTACGGGTAGACAGAAGCCCGAAAGTCTGACAACTGGGGGCCTACTCCCTAAGTCCGAACGAAGTTAGTCGCTCGTCCGAAAGTAGGCCGAAACGTAGGAGTGAACAAAACAAGTGTTAAGTTCAACTTTTCGGACAGGCACATCGGTAGTAGGGAAAACTGTTAAATCGTGTTGTCATTCATTCTTAGTTCGGGCCCCGAAATAATCGTATGTCCGTAGGTGATGGGGAGTAGGAAACGCTCGTAACTAAGGTCGAAACCACGGACTTCGTGCTTAGGGAGTAGACACCCAGGTCTAGCATATCGGTATTGCCCAGTAACTGGGTTGTGAAGGTCTGATAGCAGTTGCTCCGTGTAAAATACTGGTATTCAGCCACATCTAGTTAGACTGGAAGTTGACCCCAATGTAGTTGGGAAAAGGCTAGACAGAATAACATAATCTACCCACAGAGGCGGACTACCCTAAGGCCAATTAGGCCCAGGGCTAGGGCGGCCAGATAAAAGGGGCGGCCCATCGCGGAAAAATAAATCTTAGCTCAGTAATGGAGTTGAGAAAGGGGCGGCAGGTACTACACGGCCTAAGGCGGCCAAGACTACTAGTCCGCCTTTGTCTGCCCATTATTGTCTCACTGCTGTACATGGGCCTCTTTGTCACCGTATCGCCATAGTACGCTCACCTATTCCAGGTTGCCGGGCTAAACACATTCATCGAGAACTATTTGGAGCCTTCTCAAGTGTGCAGGCATCCTCACGATGTTTTCCTTCACCGTTATCGCAAGCGATAATCAAATGCAGGTCCGCGGTGAGGTGAACGGCAGTGGTGAGGGCCGGGTTCATATCATAGTTCATACTCAGACCCCCCTGGAAGGGAAGCGTTCAAACGGTAGGCTATCACTGCTTTTTAAATACTTAATTGAGCAATTATACAATAAGAGCGGTCACATCCGATCCGAATCCGTGAAAATACGTTCCGAAGTAGTCATAGAACTATTGTTATGGTAATTTACGTACTAGATCAGACTTCCGTCATCCGATTTATCTCCGTTATCCGTGAGTCTCCAATTCGGAAGAAATATTGACGGACTGAAGTAGCCGTAGTTATGAACGCTTTCGCATTACCTGTACCTCGGATTCAAATCGGATATACACGTAGATATGCCAAAGATGGCCCCTGAATGGCTTGGATTTGGATCAGAAATCGGATTAGTGCGTAATATCCGAATTCGGTCCGAAATTTTTAGACTCTAGATCTGTATTTTCACTAATTCGGATCGGATGCAGTGCGAAAAGCAATATCCTAATTCGGTCCGAGTTTTTTATATCCGTATTTTCACGGATTCGGATCAGATGCAGTGCGCTCTAAGAATATAAACCGTTTATTTTACGCTCGGCCAAAAAAGTGGTTTACAATACCAAGATTGAAATTCGTTTGCACGTCATAAAACAATAAGCTCGATTTTCACATGCAAAAATTATCTGACAACAACCTTAGCGATATTTTCATTTGATAGAAACTGTTGTCAAAACTGGTAAACCACTTAATTGGCCGACCGTACCTTTAAGTATAGGTATGGTGTAAATTGTAATAACGTACAAACAATGCCGTATTCTTCTGCCTAAGGCTGGACATCCACCAGAGCTGTGCGAGGAAAATGTGCGGTGCGAAAATGTGTAGCGAGGATGTGAAACGGTGTGACCCTTTCACCAGAGCTGTGCGAGGAATGTTATAATGTGTAATGTGTACAAATGATCATCTACCTCTTCCAAACACCATCTATTGACTAACTGGTAGGCGCCTATTTTCAAATCCTCGCACACATTCCTCGTAAAACATTCCTCGCAACACATTCCTCGCAGCTAGGGTTGCCAACCCTACTATATAATACAGGGTGTTAACGAAATCGTGTAATTCCTTCAAACCACGTGATCTACTGGTGACACAGATTAACCCTAAATGGGAATTTTCAAAATCAACCAAAAAAAAAAAACAAAAAAATTATTTGGTTTTCAATTTCTGAGTCTTTTTAGAGCCTTGAGTTATCTGACTGCAAAGAGCGATATTGCGTTAGTCGTTCCTGTCAGCCGTGTCGCCGTACCTTCATTAATTTATGCGTGGCATCGAAATGTTCATAAAAATAAAATTACATTTTTGCAAAAAAAAAAAACTTATTTTTTTACTGAATCCTTATTAGGTGGTTTAGATACTATCGGTAACAAAGCCGCATGAAAAAAAAAAAGAATTTTCTTTTTTTCTTTTTAATCAAGCTAAATCCCATGCGGGGCCTGTCTATACCAGTAGTAGATCATGTGGTTTTAAGGAATTACACGAATTCGTTAACACCCTGTATAGTATCCTACTATATTGGAGACCCGACTACTATATTTCTGAAAAAACTAGGTATATAGTAGGCGAAACTACTATATTTTAAAGGCATCAAACTCAAACCAATAATATTCGTTTCAAAACGTGTAAGCGTAATACGAAACGTCAATATCTATTTCTGAATTATTCTGGTATGTCAAGTTGACATTTATGTTCACTTTGAGTTTGACAGATTGACAATTTCGATTTTCGCGATTTCGAGTTTGTGTTTTTAGGGCTGATTTTTCAATCGTCAGATAACTTTTATTCGATGAATATTTTTGACGTTTTGACAGATTTTCTATATAAAAACTGCCAAAGCGTGATATTTGTTCCTCAGGTAAAAGTTATCTGACGATTGAAAAATCGGCCCTTAATCTATTAAATCTACTTTTGAAGTTAATTTATGAAAAAATATTCTTTTAAGAAATAAAGCACCTATTTTGGAACCTGCTATATTTTTTTTCATCTTTTCGTATAACTAGGTACTATATTTTTGTGGGTAACAATTGTATAACTACTATTTTTGACAGACAAAGAGTTGGCAACCCTACTCGCAGCACATCTCTCGCTCGCAATTCTCGCTTGTTTTGTATGAACAAAAACCTCGGTCCGCTAAGCCCATATCACGAAGCAAATACAAAGAGGAGATGGCATAAGCAACTGTGAACCGTGATACCAATGTAGAACCATTCCGTCCTCACGGTGGGCGTGGCCTATCAGTCTGTCGGCACTCGTCTTGTAAACATTACGTTCCCGCTCCCATTCCATTTTATCATTATTTATTATTTTCGTTGTCATTTAAAAGAAAAAGATGAAGTGTTGTGTGTTATCTTGTAAAAACTACTCAGATAAACGTTTTGGTACCATGGATAGCATCACATTTCACTCGTAACTATTTTTTTTCGATATTTATTAGATTCGTTCTAGAAAAATCTATTGTTATCACGTCTCGTACAATAGTTTTACTGCTCGACAAAAGATGGCGCACCCTATTATAACATGAATAACTAACAACTACGTAAGAAATATTCATATCTCTATAATTATAAAGTATTAAAACAGATTTAAGATTTTTTTAAAGCCTTTTTGTTGACAAAAATATCGTATTATTGTTTTTTATCACTATTTTAAACCGTGATATTTCGGTCGCCATCTATCGTGGAATAGTGTAAACAATATGAATAGACAGGTCCGTACTTAGAATTCAATAATTTAATTACGATGTGTGGTGATACGTGACGTTTTAATTTTTATTCAATAATGGTGAACGAGGCCTGCATAGTTCCTTGATATTTAATTAAATTTAGATTATACTCGTATTTCAGATTTCCACCCGAAGATAATCTCAAACAGAAATGGATAAAACGATGGCTTAAACCGCCTTTTATACTAATAAGGGGGAATTTGTACAGAGTGTCTTTTTATTCACTGCAGTAAGCAGTAATTCAGTCCAAGAAACTATGAGTACGAAAAAAATTGACCATCGCCCATCGCCGTATCCATTTGATGTAGGAACTCGATTTGTTTTTCGAGAATTTCAATTTTAAATTAAAAGTACAAAAAAATAATTCTGTAATAAATTTCTGTAGTAAATTGTGTACCGTATGTAGTTATGTACATTATAGGCATGATTTCTTAATTATTTTCACTAAAACTCCACTAAAACCTACAGTTAACAAAAAATCGACTTGAATACAATTATTTAGCGGGGTGGTTACTTATTACTGTGTGAAGATGTTTCTTATTTATTACATTTTTGTTCACAATCTTTTTGTAATTTTTAAACCAGCTCTGCCGTAGGCTGGTACAAAAATTCTAAGTACGTCCCTGTCGTAACATACTACTACAACTACGAGGACATCTAGCGTGAAATAGCTGAAACACGTATTAGTTACCGATGTACCCGAAGCGTTTAGTTTTTCCTATTCACTACTAGATGGAAAACGTGAAAGTAGGCGTAAGTAGGCGGGGTGTAACGTTCCCTTCACCCCGCAAAGTATCACGCGTCGTATGATAGGAAAATCGAATTACACCATCTCCTCTTTGTATTTGCTTCGTGGCCCATATCCACCAGAGCTGCGCAAAGCGAAGCTAGGTAAATGAAGTGATTCTATTGGTGCTTACAAAACACATTCCTCGCTACGCAGCTTAGCACTGTTCTGGTAGATGCTCAGCCTAAATGAGGCATACAAAATCTTAAATTTATTAAAATGTCATTCACAACATAACCTTAAGATTCTCAACCAATACGAAAACCGATAACCAAACATTAAGATTGGATAATATAATGAACACAAGACCAAAATTCAATAAAAAATTATAGTTATTATAATATTCACAATTAAATGTAACAAGAATAATAATAAAACAAGTGTGTGCGCGACCCAGTTCCCGAGAATGGTCATGTTACATTGTACTGGGATTGATCTATCATCACCGACAGGACTATTGTTGCCAATAAGCCTGACATATTGATGATAGATCGATCAGAGCGTCTCACAATGATTGTTGATATTACTGTTCCGCACGACGAGAACCTTGTGAAAACCGAGAAAAATAAAGAAATTACATATCACGACTTGGCACACGAGTGGAAGTACCTAACTGATTTTTTGTGTCCGGTCTTAGAACCCATCATAGAATACGTGGTATCATTTATTGTCGTATTATTATATTCACCCCGTATTACTTAGTAACCGCAAAACGCCCCGCAAATCTGTCCGTCCGCGTCCGTTCGCTGACCTGCACAGTTGTGGTTTAAAGGGTTTGCACAGCCCGAGTATACCTGAGTGAACGCTAGCACTATAATAATAGTATTATACCTACCTTTTTCACCGTAATTTGATTAGTGACGTAATTACAAAACATTAGGTACCTTAAAAGAAAATCAAATATTTAAAAAAACAAAGCATGGATAATATACAACGTGTTACAAAAATACCCCTAAAGCCGAAAGGGGATTAAAAGGTCCCTTGTAAAGAGTCTACTGGCAATATTTTAAAATAAAAGAAAGACCCAAAAAAATGGACAAATCATAAAATAAAATCATCACTGAAACGCAACACTGAAAACATAAAAGTAAAGAGTAGACTACCCAGAAAGTTATTTACTTACATTCTTACCTAATTTCCTCTGAGAGGTAAATGACAACAACCATAAAAGACTACTTGATTAACATTTTCTTTTTAAGAGGAATTATGTAACACGTTGTATAGCTATTTTACGGTTTTTGATGAAGTCGTTTGCGTTTTTTCGACAGCAGCTTCCTTACGAATACAATTCACAAAATTACGGAGCTGTTGGACTCATCTTTGGGTGAACAGAGTATAGCTTTCGTTAGTGTTTGATAAACGCGAACCTAAAGGGCAAAATGGGACCCTATTACTAAGACTCCGGTGTCCGTCCGTCTGTCCGTCTGTCACCAGGCTGTACCTATCTCATGAACCGTGATAGTTAGACAGTTGAAATTTTCACAGATGATGTATTTCTGTTGCCGCTATAACAACAAATACTAAAAGTAAATAGATAATGGTACGGAACCCTTCGTGCGCGAGTCCAACTCGCACTTGGCCGGTTTTTCTATTGGACTGCATGAAGATAGTCCTTGCGGACCGTTTCTACTTAACCGGGCAATTAGTGGCGCATCTACAGCTAATGGGGGGAACTAAAACACCTAACTTAACAACTTATACTACACTTACATCATGACTACTAGCAACAACAACACTTAGGACGACTCCTAGGGGAACTCGGACCTCGGCTTAAGGCATTGCTGGCGGGAGAGCGAGAGGGAGACAGTTTGATGCGGGCTGAATTATCGATGTGAGTCTTTGTCTACCACGCTCAGCGTTGCCAGACGTTCCGATTTTGGCGGGATGTCCCGATTTTGAAATCAAAATTAAATGTCCCACGTGGATAGGGTCAGTCCCGCTATTCGGGGTTTACTTGACGGTGCGGCGCGCGGTAAAAATGATACCAGGAATATGTTTAAACTATTATCCTTCTTACTAAGTATCCCAACATCAAACTGCTTTCCTATTTTTGCTATCTATTGTCATGTAAACATTATTTAAAACTCATGTAAAAGAAAAAATCCCACTTTTTTACTCTAAAAGTTTCAAAATCGCACTTTGCCAAAAAAAAAACTGGCAACGCTGACCACGCTCCTAACAAAATATACAAGGGTAGTCGAAAAGGGGTACTAATCCGCAGGACACTCACTGATAACTGTTTTCAAGCAAGTGTTAAAATTTCAAAATTAGATCAGTTTTATTTCGAAGTAGCAAATAAAAAAAATTGCCTGTAACTGTCCCACTGCAGGGCAACGGCCTCTTCTCATACAGAGAAGAAACGAGTATTGATCACCATTTCCATGTAATTTTTATTTTAGTTTTTTCAAAAATTCTTCATACCTTCTTTAGTTACGAATTCAGAAAATGGAGCTTCTAAGCCGAGACCCCAAATACTTACGACCTAAAATGTAAACTCAGCCGATCATAGCTGGTGATAGATAGATTTTAGCGTATTTTTTATGGCATCTTTGAATAGCTATTTCTCTGAGAATATTGACTTTTAGTTGTAAAACAAAAGTTATTCACTATTATGGGTTCTTTATCACCATTTCGGATTAATATCCCCTTTCTGACTAACCTTGATGGAGATCTTACTCGCCGAAAGTAAAGGTTTGAAGTTCAGTATTGGTACTAAGTAGATTATAAGACAAACAACAAACGAAGTGACGTCACAGCTGTGTTGGCTTGTGTGGACCTGTCTTTAGAGGCAGCGCGGCTGTGGCTTTCCCTGTCGGAGACTTGTATGTCCTTATTTTGTGGTACCTAGTTACCTACCTATACAGGGTGTACCGGAATTCATGTAAGTAATTCCTAGAAATCTCATGGTCGACACAGATTGAGGGTATTTCTTCAGTTTCGACATTATTTGCGCAATTTTGGTACGAAAAGCATAATTTCATTTTTATTAGAATTTGATTGCTTTACGGTGTTTGGCATTGTTTTATTTATCAGATAGGTGAAAGGCACGCATTTACTTCAAAAATTGACTGAGTTATTGCCACTAAAAATATGTGACAAGCTACGGTAATGAACCCTACCCTCGGTAATGAATTCTTAGGTATACGGTGATGAAATACAAAGACATGGTAATGATACAAAAAGATGTGAATATAAAAAAAACAAAGGTACCATAGATTATCAGTCATTGTTTTATTCAAAAATCGTCATAACAAAATTACTAATAGTTCTTCCATAATTGAATGGTTTTGGTAACAATCAGCCTTCCAATGTCTTATTAAACGAATCCGATTTTGATATTCGGCATGCAATCACACAAATGCCTAATGTCAAAAATCTGAATGACTAAATAACAAATAATAATAAAAGTCTTCCATAAATTAATATTTTTGGTAATCAGCCTTCTTGATAAGGATATTAATCAGACTTTGATAATAAGGGACTAATTACTTATTCAGCTCAATTCTGCTTGAGTCTATACGAGACACGAGTTTTGCATGGAGATGCGTACGCGCTGAACGGATGCGTACCCATCTCTATACAAAACTGGTATTTTCTATAGACACAAGCAGAATAAGTGTAATTAGTCCATAAGAGTACAACAACACAAATAAAATTTAATGTACCAAAAATCAACAAGATGAAATTATTTTAAACTTCCGCGTCGAATCATGATGAAGTATTTTTCAAACTATTTTTGTTTTAAGTATTTTTTATATAAGTATTCATTTATATAATTTTAGCAAATTATGTATTTACGTTTTTTAAAAAGACAATTTTACTTGATTCCTGCTGCATTATCTTTGCCAGTCTTTTTTCCTACTCCTTTTCCTTTATATTTACCTTTCTCTCGATGTTGATTTTCAAGAATATTTTCTTTATTTTCTCTCTTTTCTAAATCAACGTCTGGGTCGTTTTCACATTTATCGAAATCAGATATAAATTCCTCAAATTTATCACAGTATGACCTGCTTTCAGAACCAATAAAAGTTGAGTTTTGCCAATCGCCAAATTTTCTAATTGCAGATAAAGTGTGCACCTTCTCTGGTGATTTAAATTCCCTTGATGTGGAGGCTTTTTGAGGCATAGCAGGAAATAATATTATGTCTCTAGCTAGACCTTCCTGTTTTATATTGTTTGAATGCAACTTCTTACGCCGTTTACTCGGGTATACGGTTCGTATGAGTTCTGGACTATAACTGCCTGATTGTTGTGGTACCTCATAGATTTCAGGAATGGGATTAAGTGCAGGTACAGGTATAGTTAACGTATTATCTTCAAGTGTTGGTTCTTTGTAAACTTGGGTAGGTACTAATTTTTCGAAGCTGTGAATACCGAGATGGTAATGTTGACACACATCCTCTTGACACCTAAAACAGCTTCGGCTGCGCATCTCTAACCGATCTCTTTCAGAGCCACACCTCCAAATAACTTGGTGGACGGCCATAGTTCCTTTAAAAGATGGAACGCAATTAGGCATTATTACTTGCTTTTCGTGTATGTCTGAATTTGTGATCTCCAGGATTTTGATATTTGGCAGGTTTGCTCTTGTAATTTCAACAAATTTGGAAAATGTCCCAATGTCTGTTCCTGTGTTGACAATTCTGTCGGCTGTTCTTTTGACTACCGCTCCGAGGCCATCTGGAGCACCTTTTCCATGTCCTACTTCCATATAATTCCAGGTTAACTTGCGAAGTGCTATAAATTGTTTTTCCAATTGAGTCAGAATATAAAACATGTTTCGGTTCCTGTATTGGCTGCTGGGACTATCGCTATAAAAGTGCAGAGTATCAATAAAAGGTGATATTTCAGAAATTTGACTCAAAATCGGGCCCAAGTGTGCCCAAATTGCAACAGCTGTGTGTTTCAAATTGTCGGATACGGTGCAAACTGAGTAGGTTTTTAACTCAGACGTTTCGAAGTCTTTGATATATATCACTACAGTGTGAATAGAAACTTCTTTTCTGCTACCGCCAAAATGAAACGACTGAATCTCGGTGTGATGTTTAAGGGCGTAGTTCTCACTAAAATCTAAATGTATCACAGCTTCGTTTATATGAATATTATGTTTTAGTTCTTTAAGAGTTTTATTTTGTACAACAACAGTAGCGCAGTGAGGCAAAAAATGTGTGATAACCTTTTCTAACTTATGAATAACATCTAAAGGTGGTGCATAATTTTCAGTTTTAGCCCAAAGAATGTTATGTCTTATTTTTCCATCCTGCTCATAGGTGTTAGGAGTCTTACGCCATTCAAAATATTTGATTTGCATATCATTGCTAAATGCTAAATACTCAATTACTTTATGTTCACATATCGAACATTTACGATCTAAGCACGCCTCATTATATCTATCACAACAAAGGGTGTTTAAAAGGTCATGATTCGTTTTTATATTTGTGATTTCTGCCTTATTTAGAGCCTTTATTAGTAGCTCTGAATTGCAGTGATAAATACATTCACACGTGTTTCTATTTGGCTTGGGAAATAAAACCCAAAATGGCCTTAATTTACAGAAAAAAGTGTAAGACACAGAAATGTTTTGGTTTTCAATGCAGAATTTTTTGTACAAATTTTTAAGAGTATCATTTAAAGTACCTTTTTTGTTTTCTGTTCTTCTTTCTAGTAATATACTCCTTTATGCCTGGTACCACTCTCGTATTCTCGTCTTCATTAAAAAAGTACTTAATTTTTTTTGCAACTTCCTTTTCTTTTTTTATGTTAAAATGTTTTTGGACCTTTTTTTTGCCTATTTTTCTTGTCGGTAGTTTTTCATCATTCCCTGTATTCATTTTAGTATGTATTATCTTTTTTTTATATGTGTTTAAAAGTCTCTTCAATTTCTTGTTTTCTTTTTTTACATTGCAAAGCTCATCTTTCATTTTTTTTATGTCTCTATCTCTTTGATATCGTACATGTCTTATTTTTGCTCTTAATTTAAAAGTCATATCTGTTTCGCTTTCGTAATTAATGGTCCCAATTTCCTTTATAGTAGAATTTGATGGAACTGAGTCAAGGGGATCATTCCCACTATTTTCGCAAGGCTCGTCTTGTGATTTTTCGATGTCCAAAACAACATTTTCAATTTGTTTTTCAAATTTTTTTTTATGTATATATTTCTTGCTATTAACTCTCCATCTTCTACGTCTATCTCTTTGAGCACGTGGTGTTAAATCTTTAATACTAACAATTTTGTTTTCAGATTTTCTCTTCAAGTATCTTGCTTTTTCCTTTTCTTTTTCAATATTATATAATTCTTCGTTTTCTTTTAAAGCAGCGTAGCGTTTACGCTTAGCTATTCTTCTTCTAGCTAAAATTTCCTCTTTTGTCTTCTTAGGACGTGCCATTTTTAACTGAAATATTAAGTATATTTATTTAGCAACAATATAAATAGTAATTTCCTAACCGCCTTAAAAATAATTTATTTTAAAAAGTATTAAATAGAAGTTGAGTCATTACCGTATTTTTCATTCATTACCGTGACCTCAAAAAGGTTACGGTAAACGACGGTAATGAAGGACACGGTTATGAAAATTATGCACTTTTAGGTTATTTTACATTTTTCTATAAACAGTACATGCCATCTACACATTCAAAAATGAAAATGAAACAGAACCTAATGAATTGATATAACAACAAGATACCAAGTTTATTTACGTATCAAGATGTAAGCGGACTTGTAATGAAACACAAAATGGACAAAACACTGTCAATACTCACACCGATAGTAATTTATGGCGCGAAATCTTGCGTACCTCCTTCCACTGTTACGTTTGCCGGTCGACTGAAGAGCAGGGGGGCGGCAGTTCACTTTAAGGCGGTATGATCAAAGGTTTTTGTCGCGTAAATTCGGTTTACCGTCATGGTTCTGGTAGTGAGTTTTGCGCCGTTACAAAATTTTAAAAACACATTCGTCCTTAATTTATTTATAAATCTACGGGTTAGTTTATTATTATGAAATAAATAAAGATTAAGTTATGCGACACATTCGCCAATTTAACGTTATTAGCGCTAGATTTCCTATAATACTAATAAATATATCAAATCTAGTAATGAAACAGGTCCCTGTAATGAGTTTTTGGGTTATTTATATTAAAATTCATGCATGATTAATACAGAAACTCAAAAAAAAAAATACAGCGCTTATTAAAAATCGTAGGTTTGCATGACATACATTTAATGAATCGAGTTTAAACCTAAGTTCCAATTTTTTACGCACTAGAACTTGTGAATTTGGTATACTTTGAATATGTACCCTTGACTTGGGATTCTTTTGGATTTATTTTTATCTCTTCTGAATCACGGCTCATCTTCCGTGCGGAAGATGTCCGGTCTTTTGGAAGGCATACACGAGGACACAGGTCCAACGCGCAGAGGCCCCTTTGAGAACTTTAATCTAAAATGGGGTGGGGCACCAACCGGGGACTATCCACGGCTGCACTATTGAAGTAGTCATGGACCGTCCCAAGTATGCAAGACTATTGTAAAATATGGTGAAAAATATCTGGTCTATGGAAATTGGATAACTTCTATTGCCGGAAGAAAACGACGTCTGCCTTTCAAATTTAAAATTGAATTGTGTTGGCAGACGGTGACTCGCCAGCTCTTTTTAGGGTTCCGTACCCAAAGGGTAAAACGGGACCCTATTACTAAGGCTCCGCTGTCCGTCTGTCTGTCTGTCCGTCTGTCACCAGGCTGTATCTCATGAACCGTGATAGTTAGACAGTTGACATTTTCACAGATGATGTATTTCTGTTGCCGCTATTACAACAAATACTAAAAAACAGAATAAAATAAATATTTAAGGGGGCTCCCATACAACAAACGTGATTTTTTTGCTCGATATTGATAACGGCAACAGGTAGACGCTTGAAATATTCACAGAATATTTAGTTATATACTATATCACTTTAAAAATAAATAATTAAAATAAAACAAATTAATATTTAAGGGGGGCTCCCATACAATAGACATGTTTTTTTTTTGCGGTTTTTGTAGATAATGGTACGGAACCCTTCGTGCGCGAGTCATTCCAAAAAGAAACTTATGCCCCCTTATTACAAAAGATGGTCTAAGAAAAACCTAGGTTTTAAAATAGCCCCGTCTCTTTTTGTTACATGACATAAGAAAGTGATGGGTATATTTTAAACCTGGGTTTACCTTAGTCTTGGTTTAAACCATCTTTTGTAATAAGGCCCATGGTGTTTTTAGCGTGAGACATTTTAGCGCCCCGAGTTAACACTGCACAGCGCGCTAGTCGTGCCCGCCCGCCAGCTGTCGCCCTATAATGTGTTATATAAATTTTCTATCGCAATGATTTATTTTTTAGCGTTGAGGTAGGTCCACACATGGGTTAAGTTCGATCAAATGACTTTGCCCGCAAACGTGGCGGTATTTGTAATTGCTGGTCAGAATAGCGTGCGACGCTATTTTATTTTGCACTTTATTCCGCGTGGTCGTAATATTTTTAAACACATTCTGCGGCAAATCCATTTGGACGAACTTACCAGTGGCGAAGGCTCCATACAACTCGATTCCTATCGGCTTCCCTTTCGAAACGAGTAGTTACTGGAGTTCACGCATCACACTTGAGCAAGGTAAGAATTTTTTGGTCCGGCTTCCCTTTTAAGAAAATTCACACTTCGCCACTGGAACTTACCCCCATGTCCGGACTTAACCCAACGCACCCTACCTCGCAAGGTGGTTTAGTTACGGTCACTTACCACTATCACAAGACAAAAAAAGATAAATTTTATTTTATTTTACCACACGAACTTTACCCTCTATAGGTACAGTCAGCTGCACTAATTGGTCACCCCTATCAAGAACAAACTTATTTGTGAGTTCCAGTCCAGTATCCAGTTGTTGCAGCTGACTGTACTACCATAAGCAAATAGCTCCTTGCCACAGACAGTAATGGGCGCGACAAACGCCGGTAGCTGCGGCCTTGGGTACCTAGACAAAATCTCTTTTCCTAAACGTAAACGCCTGCGGAAAAATTAAATTGTATGTAAATGACATTTGCTTCCTCTCGAGCAAATGTCATTTACATACAATTTATCTTTTCTCAGGCGTTAAAGTTTAAGAGTACATAAAATATATACCAAAAAAAAAATTAACATCTGTTTTATACGATTGCGTATAAGGAAAATATTAACTGTGGCTTCCACACTAAGGAAAATGGATTTTGTCCAGAGAGGCTGTATTGGGTTGTTCTTGCTGCTATGCGCAGTTTCAAACAGTTGTTTTTGTAAACAGTACCCCAAGTGTGAGTTTTTTTCGTTAACTACTGTAGTTGCGTCACGACAAAAATGTATGAAAATTTAGGCTGCGCACCGTTCACTAACTATTATTCGCGCGTTAATTGAACGGTGCGCCTAGAGACGCAGCCTAAATTTTCATACATTTTTGGCGTGACGCAACTACAGTAGTTAACGAAAAAAACTCAAACTTGGGGTACAGTTGCTAGTGTAGTTACACTAGGGCGCAATGAATCCGGGTCACTAATAAAAAAATGGGATGCATGAAAAGAGCCTCCACACGAGTGACGATACTTCAGTACGTCCGGCGCGCCCGACAGTCAGCCTCGCTACCAACCTTGCTGACTGGCTAATCTTTTCACCACAGAATGAGCTATTTTCGTATAGCTCGTGCTGACACGAGAGAAGGAGAAGATTAAAAAATCAATTTTCTAGACTATTTAAGAAGTTTTATTAATTATAATTGAGTAGGTACCTATAGTATTAAATAGTCTATAAAACATATTTTATTTGAATAAGCTATCATTCTCAGTTTCCGAGATATGAAGGTTTATATTACCCGTGACCCGTATTCATTGTTCCCGAGTGTAAAAGGATGCCCTATTCCAGGGATCGGCAACCTTTTGAGTCGGAAGAGTAAAAAATTACAATTTACAAAATTTCAAAGTTTTTAAAGAGCCACAATTTTTTTTCTTGCTATCAATAAGTAGTACTTGCATAAATAAAGTTTTTTGATAAAAAAAACGAATCTATTTATTCATAAGAAAAATATCTGTTTATTCATATACAGGTTGAAATTGTAAACACTCAACAAACCGAAATGGGAGATTGTACTCATCACTATGAACAACATTTACTGTGGGAGTAAACCGGAAATTGCGAAAATTAAAATGTAGGGAACAGCAGATTTTTTTTTCGCGATTTCCGGTTTGGTCCCTTAGTAAAACTTGTTCATAGTGATGAGTAGAATCTCCCATTTCGGTTTGTCGAGTGTTTACAATTTCAACCTGTATAAGTAGTGTTTTTTCACAATAAATTAGATGATATATTTATATCAATAACCAATTAATATCAAGCAACCTGTGGCTCGCGAGCCACAGGTTGCCGAACCCTGCCCTATTCTATTCTTTCATAGACGAAGAACAAGCGATCTTTTTTTTCGGGTGTTGCCTATATGGTGCAGGGATTATCGGACGTTACACCATCAGAAAGAGAATGTTAAGTTAAGGAGCCACGATCCTCAATAGTGAGGAACGTACGCGTTCGTTACATCGCGTCGCGAAAATACAAGCCACATGCCTCTTAAGCTTGTAGTTCACGTGAGCAGTACATCTACTAGTACCTACTTATCTGTATAACCTATGAATGCATCATTTTATAGCGGCCCTAGGCGCTCGATACTTATGGTTTGTTTTGGCCGGTTCTTCTACGGTGAGGCAAGTCGGAGCCACACGAGTCAGAATGATTTTAGCATCGCACCAGCGCCGACCATAGCAAATTCGGCGCTCTAGGCGAAAAACAGAAATGGCGCCCCTTTACACAAAAAAAAAATGCAACAAAATAAAACACATGTTATTTCTACGTGTTTTATTTTATACCGACTGGCGCCGACTCGCCCGTCCCGTACCCTCGACATGGCGTCCCCTAAGTCGAGCGCTCTAGGCCACATAAGGGCCCCACACACGTTATGGTGGCACTTCACATGGCTATTTGTGTTCGATAATGAGTGTTTGTTGTATTTCGAAAAATATATGACGTACACGCAAACATGCAAATACAGGTAAACACGACCATCCACACATGGCAGCCAAATAATAAACACACAAACATTTGACAGCAGAAGGCAATGTGTTCATCATCATTCATGCTGGGGGTCCCATATACACGAATTAATTTGGTACAAATCCAAGAATTTTTACACTGTTTCGTTGTCCCAATTCATTTTCAATAGTTGTTCCAGTTCGCGCTCACAACACAGACACAAAATATTACACGTCCGTACCTACGGGTCGACGGCGCGGCGCGTGCGCTTCTCTGAATATGGCCAATGGCCATTGTGTGGACGGTTTATTTGCGTATTTGCCAGTTGCCTATTTGATCCCGTTGATGTGCGTCGAGAAACCGACAAGCGCACGGTAACGCGTAGGTATTTGGTAATGGCCATATTTGTCAAATAGACAAATAAGGCCAATACTTTGTCAAATATAGGGCCCTTTTACTGTCATGCGGGTTCGTGCCCGCATGCGTGAGTCACCCGCACCCGTGGCGCCTGAATTTCACCTTTTTATACACCGTTGTGGAGGAGTGGCTGGAGAGGCGGCAAGGCGCCCTCAGCTTACGGCTGACGCAGATATTCTCGGGAGATGACTGTGTCGCATAGGCTACTGCCAATCTCCCTTACCGCGCCAGACGCACCGGGCGCCGGAGGGCGCGCGACGGTCTTCAGCCACCATAGTGTGTGGCCTGCGGTCGGCGGGTTAGCAGAACCGTCGCCCGTACAGTAACAGGCCCGAGAAGGCGTCGCGCAGTGTTCCAGCCACGCCTCTCTCGAGAACGTGTTGGGCAAGGCCCCACAGAAGAAGAGGTCCGCCAGGGGATGGCGGGCCATGGCCTGCCGGGGTCGCGATGCATGCAGCTGCGAATCCCGCGACCCCGGGTGCTGGGTGTACATTTTATTGCGTAGGCCAACAACTTTACCCTGAAAAGATCAGGAGGGTTACCATGATCTGTTAGAGAAGGAATGTTTTAATATTATTCCGAGAGTGAGAAAGTGACAGCGCTAGACAGCTCTCTAGCGCCATCTCTTACCCACTCTCGTAATAACATTAAAACATTCCTGCTCTAAGAGATCATGGTAACCCCCCTGGTCTGACAATAGACCATGGCTGAAGGCCGAGATAGTGGCTCAACAAAAGCTAACATTTGAAAAAAAAAAACATGTTTTTAAGTGAATAAAAAAATTAATTATCATACGATTCACTGGCTATACACGCTCAATATTCGTCACGATATTTGGATCGCGATCCTAGGGGACTACTCCGAAAATCGGATTACGAAGTATCGGCTGATGGACCGCAAGTTTTCCAATTCGATTTTCGTGTTTTGATATTTTGTCTATCGTTCACCCAAATAAGACTATACCGAGAGGAGTGGAAGGAAGGTAGGGAGGCCTTTGCCTTGCAGTGGGATGATCCATAAAAAAAACACGAGATTCACACTAATTAGTTTAAGTGCCTCGTTGCTCTGGCGGTCGCAAGCGCGACTACTGAGCGTGAGGTCCGGGGTTCGATCCCCAGGTCGGGCAAAGCGTTATTGGGTTTTTCTGTGTGGAATTTCTCAGTAGCAGCTCGGAGTCTGGATTTGTGGCCGGTTGATAGCAATAGACTCGCCCTCTATTACATGAGACTTAAAACATAACGGCGAAATGAGGGAGAAGCCACACGATGCGGTACGGCTCCAACGTGGGCGCCTCAGCTGAGCGGTGCCGCTGCGACGTAATATAGGTACATACAAATTTCACAAGACGAGGGGGGATGGTGTATGCGCCAGAGCGGCACCGCTTCGGCGTCGCAGACCGCAGATGTGTTGACGGAGAGCTGTTCCATACGAGCCACGCGGTGCGGTGCGGCGCCGCACCGCACCGCGTGGCTCTTGCGACGCCGCGCACTACATGTGCACGCTGATGCGGCAAAATGGTAGCCGTGGGGCGGCGCACCGCATCATGTGGCTTCTCCTTGAGTATGAACTATAGGTACAACGTTATTTTTTGTATACAGGGTGTTAACGAATTCGTGTAATTCCTTCAAACCACATGATCTATTAATGGTATAGATCAACCCCGCACGGGATTTAGATTGATTACAAATAAAAACAAAATGTTATTTTCCAAATTATTTTTTTCTTTTATTTATCATTTCGATGCCATGCATAAATTAATGAAGGCACGGCGTCACAGCTGACGGGTACAACTAGCGCGATTTCGCTCCACGCAGTCAGTTAACTTGGAAAGCTAAAATTACTCAGATACAGAATGAGGCGGTTCACTTTTTGAAAAAAAATAATTGTTGATTCTGAAAAAAACTTGTGCAGGGTCAATCAGTGTCACCAGTAGATCACGCGGTTTGAAGGAATTACACGAATTCGTTAACACCCTGTATACGAAAACCGAGACACCCCAACAAGATTTTCATCAAGAACTGCCTGAATATGTGTTTTTTTTAAAATAAATCTCCAAGTTACACCATAGTTTATATCGCGTTAAGTTCCCTAGTAAAGTGTGAAATGCCTGAGATGTGCTATGCAGGGGTTGTCTAATACACGGAAACTGACCGAGCGGACCATCTCAAGCCTCAAGGTGTCTATTCCCGTCAACTGTTATGGTTAGAAACCTACTGAAACAAAATAGAAATTTATGAGAAAAAAAATGGTGTAAAAAATATGCCAATCGATTCTCCTAGTGATTCTGAACAAACTAGTTTCAGGTTTAATATATACTAAAACTAAGCTTGTATACCTCTGCCAACCCTTCGGGGAATAAGGCGTCATGTTTTGATGTTACTTTAAAATAAAACAACTATAATCTTTACAATTAGTACGAGATCCGGCCTAACATCGACCTTCCCTCATCTGTTTTTCCAACGAGAGGTATTTTATTTGAAAGATTTTATATAAATAAACAAGTCCCGCATGGGTTGCCTAGTCAAAAGTGGTCCAGGCTACCCTTAATTAAAATTCATAAAAAATCAAAAATAATTCCTCTTTCCCTCATCTGTTTTTCAAAAAACATTATTACCAATCGAAAGGAAAACATGTAAGTTAACAGAAAAAAATAGGTTGCCTATATTTTTCTGGTCCACATTCCAAGGTTGCCAGGCACAAAGAGGTGAGTTGGTATGAGTAATTTACCCTCATCTGTTTTTTGATTGAAAAAAGGATTAAATTAAAGATAATTTTATTGTGAACACAGTGGTATAGGGTTGCCTAAAAAAAAGTGGTCCAGAGTTAGGGTTGCCGCGATTTAAAGTTTCAATATTTCAGCAGGAGAGTTGAGCGCGACATAGAAGCACTACACGTAGTACTCTGTACAATAGAAAGATACAACATGGTAGCTGCTAGTGGGCCCATTGCCGAGTAAAAATGAGCGCGCATGCGCATTTTTCTGTATGTTAGAGAGTTACCACTCTACTCCCGATGGTATTTTTCGGAGTAAATTATATAAAAGTCATAGAAAATAAAATATTTTCCAGAATAATTAATATAGGTACACACGGTGTATCCAAATTCATTTCATTATTTAAAACCACATGATTAAGGATTAGGAACAATTTTTATGGCGCCAACTGACATATAACTTACACCAAAATTTCGAATAGAAGTCTGTTAAAATCAATTTAAAACAAATTAACCTGTGTAGTACTGTAATTATATACACAATAGATAAACAATGGCACTGACGATCCGGGTCGTCGCGCGGGATGATACCGGTTAAAATAGTATATTTTTATTTTATTAAAGAGAGTATAGTGCCTGCGCGTACTTAGATGACTACCGTAGTGTAAAATGTATGTAAAAGTTCATCATCAGAACAGATTTTTTTTCTCTGATACAACGAATTGAACATTACAGGAAACTGAGTTCACGAAAGTTCACGCTTGACTAGAAAATTAAATATTTCAGAATTGTTTTCATGAAAATTGAGTAAATGTCCCCAAAGAAAGTTTCCCTGTAACACCTTGGGCCTTATTGTAAAAGATGGTTTAAACCAAGACTAAGGTAAACCCAGGTTTAAAATATATCCATCACTTTCTTATGTCATACAACAAAAAGAGACGGGGCTATTTTAAAACCTAGGTTTTTCTTAGACCATCTTTTGTAATAAGGGGGCTTTGGTTTAGAATTTCCCCATAGTGTCGCAGTTAAATAAATCACATTGCATACAGGATGTAAACGAATTTGTGCAATGCATTCAAACCACATGATCTAAAGGTGACACAGATTAACATTGCGTGGGATTTTTTAAGAAGCAACAAAAAAAACCCATAGAAAACATTATGTTCTGTTTTGCGTCATTTTAGCGCCCCGAGTTAACAGACTGCGCGGATAGTTTGGGGGCGTTAAAATGACTCACGTTAAGAACACCATATTATCATTATTATATTTCTATCTCCCACATAAATCACGATGTTATAAGGAATTACACGAATTCGGATACACTCTGTATATTAATTATTCTGGAAAATATTTTATTTTCCATGACTTTTACAAGGTTAGTCAGAAAGGGGGTACTAATCCGAAAGGGTGTTAAAGTACTCATAATAATGAATAACTTTTGTTCTACAACTTTTCCCAAAAGTCAATAGTTTAAGAGAAACAGTTGTTCAAAAATCTCAAAAAAAAATCTCTAAAATCTATCTATCCCCAGTTATGATCAGCTGTGTTTACGTTTTAGGTCATATTTGGGGTCATGATGGGGAATTAGAAGCACCATTTTCTGAATTTGTAACTAAAGCATGATGAAGAATTTTTGAAAAAACTAAAATTAAAATCATTTTATTTGAAAAAAAAATAATCGAATTTTGAAATTTTAACACTTGCTTTCAAACAGTCATCAGCGATACTATGTATAAGTGGGCTTCGGATTAGTACCCCCTTTCCGACTAACCTTGTATATAATTTACTCCGAAAAATACTATCGGGAGTAGAGTGGTAACTCTCTAACATACAGAAAAATGCGCATGCGCGCTCATTTTTACTCGGCAATGGGCCCACTAGCAGCTACCATGTTGTATCTTTCTATTGTACAGAGTACTACGTGTAGTGCTTCTATGTCGCGCTCAACTCTCCTGCTGAAATATTGAAACTTTAAATCGCGGCAACCCTAACTCTGGACCACTTTTTTTTAGGCAACCCTATACCATTGTGTTCACAATAAAATTATCTTTAATTTAATCCTTTTTTCAATCAAAAAACAGATGAGGGTAAATTACTCATACCAACTCACCTCTTTGTGCCTGGCAACCTTGGAATGTGGACCAGAAAAATATAGGCAACCTATTTTTTTCTGTTAACTTACATGTTTTCCTTTCGATTGGTAATAATGTTTTTTGAAAAACAGATGAGGGAAGGAGGAATTATTTTTGATTTTTTATGAATTTTAATTAAGGGTAGCCTGGACCACTTTTGACTAGGCAACCCATGCGGGACTTGTTTATTTATATAAAATCTTTCAAATAAAATACCTCTCGTTGGAAAAACAGATGAGGGAAGGTCAATGTTAGGCCGGATCTTAGACTAAATGTTTATTATACATAAAGCTAATATAATCGTTGTGCAGAAAGTTTAAATATTGAGATTCAAGCTCTCCAAATAAAACCCTTCATATTCTTTATAAGATTTCCCATCAACAGTTCTGTTAGTACTAATGTATTTTTTCATGTTATTTTCAGACCACAGTTGAAGGTTATCATGCCCTAGGTCCAAGGTTTTAGTGGTCTTCTGAAGGCTGAGAAGGTTTTCGTTGAGGCGTTTCTTTATTTTATCAATTGTTTTTTGTTCTTCTTCAGTTTCTGAGGAAATGTCTGGAATTATAATTGTTTTTACTTTAGACGGAAGATACGGTTTTTTTTTCTCGTCAATTTTAAGATTGTTAGCATTTTTTAGTTTAGTTGCTGAACAAGAAAATCGGCTCCATTACCATTCAATAAGAAAGATACAAATAAATTTTTTTTTTACCTATTGCGACATCCTTTCTGTGACTACCCTCCAAAGTTTTCAACAGCCTCTCCATATCTTCTTTCCTCTGAACAGTTTGTATCAGCCGCAGTAAGTTCCGCGACAGACTAACGGACGGACAGACAAGCGAGCACGTGACGTCATCGCGTTGCCAGCTCATGTGAAGGCGGTTGATTGAAGACTGTAAAGTTTCGAATATCCAGATCTTTTCGCCACTGAAATAAGATAAAGGAGATTGTATTTGGTTTATAATGCAGCGTGCACACACCTAGCCAACGAACGTTTGTCGTTTTGGTAATTTGACTAAGCTTTGTATAGCACGAATTGTGTTCCATTCGGTTTTTAAAGAAAGAACGTTTATTTGACACAACCGAGACACATTCCAAAGAGATAGAACATTTGCACGAGAAAATTTAGTTAAAGGCGCAGCGCAGACGACGTACTTTTTGTCCGGCGGACTGCTGCGCACAAGAATGAGGCTAAGCGTATGCTGAGACGCAGGTGACGCAGCGCAGCACAGTACAGATTATGCCGCGCAGGGCAGGCGACGCAGACATAGGCCACGACCGCATGCTGCGACGCAGCTCGAAGACACAACAGAGTTTTAACTAGTACAAAGAATAGACGTGTTCGAGTTGACGAACTTTTTTTTTAATTTTATGGATGATTAGTATCATACAAACAAGGTTCACAACGCACTAATTCAATTAAATGTTGTCATTGCAATAAAATTTGAATTAGCGGTAAAAAACACATGTCGACATGCACGCGTCGCGCAGAAATCTGTGCCGGCACTACAACGAGGCGCAGGGCAGGACAGACGCATGTCTGCGTCGCACGCGTCTGCGCCGCAGCGTACGCAGCTCTTAGTACGTTCATACATTACAAAATCTGCTCTGCGCTGTGCTGCGTGCACCTGCATCACCTGCGTCTCAGCATACGCTTAGCCTGAACGTGGCTGGTAGTGGTTGCCAGTGAAGACACTAGAGTTCTAACGACAACTACGGACGAAATGACCGTCGTGTGCGTTGAGTTCGTGTCGAATTTCGCGACGGGCAACAACTACCAACCATTTCATTCTTGTGCGCGACAGTCCGCCGGACAAAAAGTGCGTTGTCTGCGCTTCTTCTTCTATCGTGTCGGCATACGAGAATAACTCAAACCGTGGTGAAAAGATTAGCCAGTCAGCAAGTTGGTAGCGAGGCTGACTGCCCAGGGTGCACCGGACGTACCTACTGAAGTAACGTCACTCGTGGAGGCTCTTTTTATGCACCCCAGTTTGTCTGCGCTGAGCCAAAAACAATAAAGTTTGTTATGTTGCGAACATTTTGCAAGATGCAAATTGAGAAATTGAAATTGAGATTGTAGTGGTATTGAGCCCCGTTCGTTGGTTAGCTGTTCATGCTGCATTATGCAATAAGTAAAAAAATCTTAAAGCTGTTAACCATTGAATATTTTAAAGAAGACATTTTCTAATACCTCTCTAAAACCAATTTCCTATTCTTCTCCAGTTTAAATTTCTTCAAGTATACTTTCAGCTCATCTATGAATGTTGGGTTTGGGTTTTCTGTAAAGTAATATGATTAAAAAATGTATTAGTTTATTGTTTTTGGGTTACTCCCAGAAGTGAATAAAGTAGATATTCTGATCGTTCGAAGATACCGAATGGGTTCTAAAGCCCCAGGAAGCCTGTTTTAAGTCGTATGGTTCCTCGCAAATAGTCCATCCTCTTTTTCGTAGTAGTTGAAAAGGCGACTTACTAATTACCTAGAGGGAATGCGCAGACGACGCATCTTTTGTGCGCTAACTTACTGCGATCACCAATCCATTTGATGGACGTGGCGATTATGACATAATTCTTCATTTTAGCATTAGGACACCCAAGTTCTGCAGTGTACGTCGACGGAGTGATATGTTGATAAAGCAGAATCGACAAGAATGTATGGAACCTGAGTTTTCAAAACCAAACGGTCACATTTATATCATTAGGCAGTTGTCCCACCGCCGGCGAGGAAGATACTAACTATCGGCTATTTTCTCGCTCATGTAAAGTATATACAGATATACATTCCGTGTAAACAAAAGAGATGCATATATTAATAGTCGATCGCTGACTGTTTACACTGCCGGCGAGGACTCGCTCCACTAGTTTGTCGCTGAGCGACAAGAGCTATCAAAGATAATACTCGCTCAGCGATACTTGCTCAAGCGATGCTCGCTTGGCGGTCAGAACTCACGCCAAGAGACCAACAAGCGGTCATTTGCGAGTGGTGCGAGTAGTCGCCCGTCGCACTCGCACATTCGCTGCTCGCCAACTCGTTTCTAGCTCTACTCGCTTCTCGCTCGTCGTCGGCGGTGGGACAAGTGTCTCAAAGCTATTTCCATGTACTACAATCATTAAAATAGCTTTCTGAGGACGGAAGGGCACGTGATTTGCGAGGTTAAGCTGCGCTTGTCGCGGTCAGTCCGTGGATGGATAACCATTCGTTACGGCTGAGCATCTACCAGAGCTGTGCTAAGCTGCGTAGCGAGGAATGTGTTTTGTAAGCACCAATAGAATCACTTCATTTACCTAGCTTCGCTCTGCGCAGTTCTGGTGGATATGGGCTTAGCCGAGCGAGGTTTTTGTTCATACAAAACAAGCGAAAAATCTGAGCGTGGGATGTGTTACGAGGCATGTGTGCGAGGATTTGAAAATATGCGCCTACCAGTCAGTCGCCCCTCCGCTCCCGCCACACCACCCTCATGTTCGAAAAGAGTCCGCTACCTATCCTCGCACTGCTCATTTGTACACATTAACACATTATGCGTTACACATTCCTCGCACAGCTCTGGTGGAAAGGGTCACACCGTTTCACATCTTCGCAACACATTTTCGCACCGCACATTTTCCTCGCACAGCTCTGGTGGATGTCCAGCCTACATGTCGAAGACTGTGCCTCGGAGAGTACGTTAAACCGTTGTTATTGGCCTAACTCAGTAGCGAAGGCTCCATACAACTCGATTCCTATTGGCTTCCCTTTCGAAATATGGCAAATACTTGTATCTATTATTTTCAATGATCATTTAAACAAATAATTGGTCCAGCTTCCCTTTTAAGAAAATTCACCCTTCGCCACTGGCCTAACTACTTGTCCCGGTCCTCATTTACCTTCAGCATCGTAGGAGCCATTCTCTGACGTGTCTAGGTCCATGCTTAGCGTCATTTTGTTTCTCTGTCTCTCTCGCCTCTCCTCGTAGAACCGGCGAAGAGTCGAGACTGACTCCTGTGGTAGCGATAACTGACCTGGAAATGATTGAAAGTAAATAAGCAACCGCAGACCGCAAGTCGCCATCGGAATAACGCCTTTAAGGTGTGCACTTTAAAGGTGCTATTCCAACAGCGACTGCAAAACTGCAACCGCAGACCGCAGCCGTAGATTGCACCGCAAGCGATACTACTTTTGCAGTTTGCGGTTTGCAACCCGTCTCGGACTTGTACCTTAATGTTGAATATGGTTCTACATACCTCCAAACCGGTCGTTATCAGAGAACACAGCGTCAGTATGAAAGCTGTTGAACACTGTGATCAGACATTCTCGAACATTCTGTATCTTACGCTCCGTTATAGCTAGCGATGTTATCAATCTCTTTAGATCGTCTCTCTTGCTTTCCTGTTAAGCAAAAAAACATTTGGTAAACTGGTAACTGATCAAATACTTGGCTTACAAAAACATGTGTTAATCTAAACATGCTATTCGCGTATAAAGTTTTCAATTTCTCTATTGATTTCTAGGGTTATATAGGATCAAAAACCCTTAGGCTTAAAACGCACTAGCGGCCAGCCGCAATGCGGCGTGCCGCTTGCGGTTGACCGCACATCGATTTTTACATGAAACCGCATGGTCTCAACGTACTGGCGCACGACGGCTGGCCGGAAATCAGTGCGTTGAGATCATGCGGTTTCATGTAAAAATCGATGTGCGGCCTGCCGCAAGCGGCACGCCGTATTGCGGCTGGCCGCTAGTGTGTTTTAAGCCTTATAGTTTCGTCATGACCATCCTACCTGTGATTTTCCAAACATATTTCTACGCATCGTTAGATAGGTTTGGAATGGGCGTCTAAGAAAGTTTGTATAAAAATTTGGCTCATGTAATAAATTCGAGGCCATGTTAAACTACAAAAACCAAGTAAACCTAAGCAAGAACAGAACGGATGCATCTCTGCGTCCGTTCTTTATATTTGGAGACAATAAATCCTCCGAGCCAAGGAAACCATTATAAGGTTATATTTAATAAATCTATAGCAGTAGTCAAAGGTAATTAGAAGCCTAAAAAATCTGACTATTGATTCAACCTTTCTATGCTTATAGGTGAATCGCTGTAAGTATGGCGCTCCCAATGGTTTGCGGGAAGCGGGAGGGGAACAAGTAGCCAATTACCTGTTGCGTGCCAGCAGCGATAGATAACAGCGGACTGGCTAATTGGTCGAATCATTCCCCTCCTGCGTCCCGTAGACCATCGGGAGGGCCAACTTTACGGCGGTTTAACTGTAGATGGCAGAAACTCAAAGTACTCTAGACAACCAAGAGGAGGGACAACTATGAAGTTGCAATACCTTAGTCTGAAAGCAGACTAACATGCTAATACTTCAAAAAACACTAGAAGGATACTCACAATAGCCTTATCAACAATAGCAATCTGCTTCCCCGCATGTCTATCCCCTGCCAAATCTCCTGCGGCGGCGAACACCCCGCTCCTGGAGATGACTTCGTCGTGCAGCGCGCGTAACGCGAGCACTCGCGCCTCCGCTCGGGCTCGCTCGCAGCGAACTACTAGGAGCTCGCACGCCTCGCCTGATAAGTAGTCCTGGGAATGGTGGACATAAAGTAGATGAAGAATTGAATGAAAAACTTCAAACTAAATAAACAAAAATGAATAAAATAACGATTATGAAAATTTCTCAAAGGGATTTTTGTGCGTTGTACCTGTGTCACCTGTAAGCCTTCCAAAGGACTGGACTTCAGCACGGAACATGAGCCGTGAGAACCTACAGTCCGACAAGTTCGTGCGCGACAGTCGTACGGGACGACAGACGTTGGGGGGATCGCGGTAGAACCTAGTAACTTGCGCTGCAGCGCGTTTCCCTTCCCCGCTACACAACCCGCTCCCGTTAACATCTAGAGTAGGGTTGTAACGGAACTTCGGCTCCGCCTCCGTTACTGTGGAAGTTCCGCAAGAAATCGTACCTTCGCCTCCGCCTCCGTAAAATTTTTGCGGAGTTGTAACGGAGGTTTATTTACGTCATAA
The DNA here is from genome assembly GCA_905220435.1 of Amphipyra tragopoginis. Taxonomy (NCBI): domain Eukaryota; kingdom Metazoa; phylum Arthropoda; class Insecta; order Lepidoptera; family Noctuidae; genus Amphipyra; species Amphipyra tragopoginis. Next base: position 15,245,406 of record HG992011.1, read on the forward strand.
TCATAGAACAATAACGCGCGAGTAGCGGCGCTCCACGACAACTCAGCCGTCGGGCCGCGTGTTGTTGCGCGCGAAATGGTCAAGAATCAACGTGTGCGCGGTGGGAACGCGGTTGGGGTGGAGATGGGCGTATGTCAAATTGACAATTATAGTTTACTTTGTCAAATTAATGTCAAACTGTAAAATATAATTTGCTTCTCCTTAATTTTGATTACTAGAAGGTAATGTTTATAATTATTATGTTTATTTAAGTGTACTATGAATGTACGTATTTGAAAAAACTTTTATACACTATTGTAATTGTAATTTGTGGCACTAAAAATTATAAAATAAAAAAACTTTAAAAAAGTAAAAACCGACTTCAAAAAAATCTAAACGGACTAAAATAGTTATCATTTCATAAAATTACCAGTTTCAGAAGTCGGTGCATTCAATTTGTTTCAGCGTAGAACACCGACTTCTGAAACTGGTAATTTTATTAAATGATAATTATTTTACTCCGTTTAGTTTTTTTGAAGTCGGTTTTTACTTTTTTAAAGTTTTTTTATTTTATCATTTTTAGTGCCACAAATTACAATTACAATAGTGTACAAATTCTCCGACCAGCACTACAACTAGAACGTCGTCTATATACGACTTGTGTATTTTTTTTGTTTTTGTTGATTTTTTCAAAAAGTGCTGAATCAATTTCAATACAATTTATATGGGACCACCTCTGAAGTATGGCCTACCAAACAAAAAAAGAATCATCAAAATCCATTCATAATTGGCGGAGATATCGCGTAACAAACACACAAAAAAAAAAAAACAAAACAAAAAAAACTGACGAATTGAGAACCTCCTCCTTTTTGAATTCGGTTAGTAAAGATTTTTGACATTCAATAAACTATAAATTACTATTTTTTCCACATCCACTTTCACCTCCGCCTCCTTTAACCTCCGCGTCTGAGGAGGCGAAACTCGCCGCCTCCTCATCCGCCTCCGCTAAGTAGGCCTCCGTTACAACCCTAGTCTAGAGTACCGCATCCCCCCAACGTCTGTCACCCCGTTTGACGGTCGAGCACGAACTTGTTAGACTATAGAGATGATCATATAACAAAGTTAGCAGTTTCTGAAGTCCCACCTTTTTTAAAGTTGATTAAAAATATATCAAATTAGGTACATTTTACCGGCTGATGTGATGATCTCCACTAATATTAATGATAGAGGTCAATGTCCAGCAATATACTGTGAAAACTAAGATACTCACGTTGAGTTGTGTGAGAGTGGCAGCGAGTCGTTTCTGCGTGAGTTTGGTGTGCGCTTTGTTCTTGATCGCGTCGAGAGCAAGTGAGCAGTGTAACGCTGCTGTGTGTGATAGCACCCATTGAGGAGTTATCCTGTAACATTGCACGTATTGAAAATTTTATATATTACACATATATAAATTACCGTCGTGTTATTGCGAGTTGTACGCCATTTATAGAGCGTAATAACAGTGAGACCTCTTTTTATTCACGGCTCATCTTCCATGTCCGGTCCTTTGGACGGGATACGGGAGACACAGGTCCAACACGCAGAGGCCCCTTTGAGAACTTTAATCTAAAATGGGATGGGGCACCAACTGGATTCTATTCACGGCTGCACTATTGGAGTACTGTCATGGACCATCCCTGGGTGGGTGCAAGACTATTGTAAAACATGGTAAAAAATATCTGGTCTATGTGAAGGGGTGTTAAATGGACTGTTTAACTTCTATTGCCGGAAGAAAACGGCTCTAACGGTCAACGTAAACGGTCTGCCTTTCAAATTTAAAACTGAATTGTGTTGGCAGACGGTGACTCGCCAGCTCACTAGCTGGGACCCCTGAACAGTGAGACTATTATTAACCGGTAACGCCCTGCTCACGCCCCGCCGTCGTCCCAGGACGACACCCGCTTCAAGCGACTTTGAACTCTAATTTGGGTTATAATTAGAGTTCAAAGTCGCTTGAAGCGGGTGTCGTCCTAGGACGACGGCGGGGCGTTACCGGTTAAGATATTTTTTTAGTTCATTCTGCCTAGCCTTTTGCCAACTATGTTGGAGTCAGCTTCCAGTCTAACCAGATGCGGCTGAATACCAGTATTTTACACGGAGCGACTGCCATCAGACCTCCGCAACCCAGTTAGTGGGTAATGCCGATATCCTGAGGTTAGACCGATATCAGACTTTCGGGCTTCTGAATATCCGTAATGACTGTCATAAGTATTCGTATGACACCCGGGACAGACGGTTTAACATGCTCTCCGAGGCACGGAGGGGTCTCGATGTGTAACGAATGGTCACCCATCCACGGACTGACCGCGGCAAGCGCTGCTTAACTTTGCCTATCATATGATCCGCGCGGTTGATAATAATTAGCCCCTCAAGATATTTTATAAGTAAACAACAATAAAATGATGCAAGGACATCATTGTCATTTGCTTGCAACACTCGCAATAGGAAGCGTAGTGTGATTTCTCTGAGTGTATAAGTATTTCTGAGAAATGGCATTGGTTTCACACAAGGCTATAATAATTAATTATTATCAAATAATGTGTATATTCTTACCGGTTAGTTTCTGAGGCGTCATGTACAGTGTGCGTGGCCAGCGCTGTAGTAAGTGCGGCGCGTCGCTCACATAGTTGCGGCCACAGGGAACCACCACATTTTACCAAAGAAGTCAACTGCTCCTCTGTTATAAGGAATTATAGTTAAATTGTTATTTTTATTTTAAACAAATTTACAAATATTATTACAGGTATGTAGGTATTGTAGGTACCCAATGCGATATTGTAGTATTACAAAAAACTTTAGAATAACTAAACTACTCGTAATATGTAACAAATAATAAAAAGTGCTTTAATTGTGAATTCACTCAGAATACAACAAAATAGATCCAACTTCTGAGTATGGTTAAGAATGTTGATGTTTCACATAAAGCAGGCGGCTGTATGATTGCAATATACGGGGAATCGGAAGCTGTGCGAAACTGATAATTTATGTAAAAACGAAAGCATGATCGTCTATTTATCCCGTATGACGGCCTAGAATATAAAATTTCCTCACCGCACGCTGGCAATAGACGCGTGGTGGATTCAACAAAACTCAGCACGAGACGTGGTAGGATCTATACGGTCCGCCTGTCTAGATACCACCTGAACATTAAAGTCCAAGCAATTTACTCCTTTACTCAGTTGGTTCCGTCGTGTGTATGTGAGAGGGTATAGGCACAGTAGACATATAAGCTAAAGCAGTACCTCAACTTACTATAATCTCATGAATTGAAACACTCACACAGACACGCACTGTATACTGAGTAGTTTTTTGTTTTTGTATGGAACTGTATCCCGAAAATACCTTATTTGTCTTGTTGCAGTGCGTGTCTGTGTGAGTGTGTCAAATCGGACGATTGTAGGTAGTTGAAGTACTGCTTTAGCTTATATGTCTACTGTGGTATAGGGGAATACCTCTATATCTCTCTTACTTCGATTATAGTGCTCCAAGTGAAGTTTATACACACGATGGAACACAGTACACCGCTTGGCTTTAATGTTCAGGTGGTAGCTATCTAGGTGGACCGTATAGATCCTACCAGCAAGCGTGCTGAGTTTTGTTGGATCTTACAACACGCGTCTATTATTCCCAGCGTGCAGTAAGAAAGTTTTATATTCTAGAGCGTCCCCCACACAGGGGAAAGTAACCTGACATGAATGATAATAATGAAGATAGAAAGTACTTACCAGAATCATTAAGATCTGCATTGTTTGAGGCGACGGAGGAGCTGGCCAGCGGAGCAACGCTCACGGATAAAGAAGCGGGCGGATTACGATTCTGACGACGGGTAGTCACCTTGTCTAACTTACTCTGAAATGTGACGTTATTTGTATAATCATTTCAAAGTCAAAGTCAAATAGTTTTTATTTCAAGTAGACCAGATCACTGGTGCTTTCAAAAGGTCAACACTAGGTGCTCGGTTCCAAGAAGTAGCGGTCCTATGGAGAAGAGCCGGCAAGAAACTCCATGGACACTCTTTTAAAAAAGTAAATGGTTTGACAATTTTCATTGTAGTAATGTAAGAACAATGCAGATTAGTGTACATACAGTTAACAACATGAAAAGCAATGAGAAAGTTAGCCTCCACGTGTCTTTCGAATCATGATTGAATTATATTATCCCGAAAAATACGGAATACGCGATAAACGACATCCAAGCGGGCGGAGCCGCGAGCGACTTCTGGTAGACTATATTAAGCTTAGCAAATGGTTACCTCAATATCACTACTATCATCAGCACTGCACAGTGAGTCAGCGATGGCCCTGGCCTCGTCAAGGTTGTACTTCTTGGATCGTAACTCCTCGGCAAGTTGCTGCAGGAGCCACGCGCGGCGTTGTGCCGCTTGGACATGACCGCGGGCGAGATTACGGTGAGACACTGAGGGAAAATGTAGATGTAATAATTTGTCAGAGACAAAATTAATCCGTGGCTGGCGTGAATATATCGAGGTGTCAACATATCAGCCAGCCACGAAAATATTCCTTTCGTACATAATACTTGCGTAAAACAATATCATTCGAGAGCCATACACAAGAGAGCAAAATATATTAACAACATAATGAATAAGAAACAAGACGTCCGTGGAAGGACGGGTTAAGAATATAATTCCCCTTCGTCGCCGGTCAAGGGAGGCATAAGAGGGGACGGACCTGGCACCATGATTCGCCCCAAAAATGGCAATAGACTCGCCACCATGGGGGACTATTACATGGGAAACGCGTGTGTCCAGACTTCTGTAATCCTATTACCTCCGCTTACCCCTCCTGGGATGAAAGGTGTGAGTGTATATACGTATGTATGGAAAAGCAGTTTTCCTACGACACCGCGACGCGTATCCTTAGCGGCTCACGCACATCACTTATGCTACGGCTACATTGTGGCGATAACGCGAACTACACACTCGTGCGTTTAGGCACTGTCAAGTGGCAGTGACACACCAGAGACTTGACGTTGGCACTTCCCGCCCTAAGCCTAAGGCCGCTTGTACACGCCAAGAAAAGTTGCCGGGCCTATACAAGAATTCGTGTCGTTTCTAAACACGAACTGTGTACACTACTCCGGCGCTGATCAAGAAAAAAATTTTGCCTGCGCTAGATACGACGCGTGAACGTTGCTGCGGTGCGGTGGGGGGCGGGGTAGGGTAAGGTGGTTTCGGTGGTGACCTCTCGCTTCCGGCCGTGGTCCTGTCCATGGTCGGGAGCGAGAGTGCGTGGGAAGCCGTCGCCTCCTTCTGCGAGGAGGTGATGGCGACCAAGGAGGGAGCGGAGAGGGAGAGAGAGGCAGCTGCCACTCTCCCTTCCCGCGCCAGACGCACCGGGCGCCGGAGGGCGCGCGACGACCTCCGGCCACCGTAGTGTGTGGCCTGCGGGCGGCGGGTTGGGGGACCCGCCGCCCGACCAGCAACAGGCCCGAGAAGGCGGCGCGCAGTGTTCCGTGCGCGCCTCTCAGGAGGACGTAGGGCAAGGCCCCACAGAAGCAGAGGTCCGCCAGTGGTTGGCGGGCCGAGGCCTGCGGGGGTCGCGGTGCATGCAGTTGCGAATCCCGCGACCCCGGCCAAGGGTCAGGAGAAGGAACACCGTGGGTTTTTAGCCGGTAAGAGTCCGGCATACCCCTTCGCTTTCCCCGGGCGAAGGGCATCCATGAGGATTTTCCCACGATAAAAAAAAAAAAAAAAAAGGGTATAGTGGTTCAGGTAGTTTTTGTACGTTTCTTTGCGTGGACGTAGACGCACGACTGCCCGAAAACAATCTTAACGTTTACACGTTCCTATTCATCTTGTCTGCAGTAGACACCAGAAGTTTTCGTGCCTAGATCAGAAAAAAATCTTGTCGTGTACATGACAAATTGGTCCTATCTGCAGCAGACACGGTGAGATTTCTTAGCGTGTAGGTACAAGCGGCCTCAGTGTATACGGGGGCACAGGACAGCAAGGCAAAGGATTTTTTAAGCTCAAATAACTTTAAACCTTATTTTAATAAGTATTTGGATGTGTCATACGACGCATACTAAGCAAGATACAAAACATGACCTAAAAATTACTGAATGATCTCCTTTCTTAATCTGTCTCATGCAATAGCATGAGACAGATTAAGGAAGAAGTGACAAAAATACCCTTATGGCGATATCACACGGTTCAACCAAATTGATTCACTTTGGTTGAGAGGTTTTTTTTTTCTATTGGACTGTTGTAGGTCGTCCTAGAGGACGGTTTCTACGTAACCGGGCAGTTATTGGAGAGACCTGAAGGGTCTTCAGCCAATGGGGGGGAAGTAAAATACTTAACCTAAGCTAACTACTTGTACTAAACTAACATCATGACTACCTGCAACAACAGCACTAAGAGCGACCCCTAGTGGGACTCGGACCTCGGCTTAGGGCGTTGCTGGCGTGGACATGGGGGGGGGGAGACAGCTTGATGAGGGCTGAATTATCGGTGTGAGGTTGAAAGGTGCAAAAATGAAAGCATATGCATATTGATCAATGATATTGAATGAAAATTTACCTTTATGTTTACATGGTTCAATTTGGTTGCTTCATCCAAATTGAAAGGCAGAAGTGAACCGTAATATCACCATTAGGACTCGTATTTACCGACGAAGCATGCCGCGGTATCCTCAAGCAAATACCAATGCTAAGCGAGTGAAATAAGGCTTAAAATTATTTGAACTTAAAAATTCTTTGCCGTGCCGTCCTGCTAGTGAGCGCTGGACATAACGGTTGCGTGCTGTGTAATTTATGTCATAATAATATATAAATTGCATGTTTAGAGAGTATAATTTATATCCTTTTACAGTATGTAGGTATAATTTCTACTTACATTTGTTTGAAACTTTATTCACAAGCTGGTTTAGTTCTTGCCTAGCTTGCAATACTCGAGCCTCTGCATCTTCTACTTTTTCTCGTAGTCGAGTCTGCTGCTTCCACAGTGACAGCTCCTCAGGCACCACCACACTGGAGTCTGGCTGTTTAAGTACCCTTGAATTAGCATCAACAATACATAGGCCCGCAAAAGATTGCAGGAAAGACCTAGATGGGATTGGCATAGACCGGCCCTACAATTTAGAACGTTTTTGATAAGCAGTTGTTGACCGATTTGGTTAGCATCCAGAGATCGGAATAGGTAGAGTATATCTACCTAAACCTCGAGGAAGGAAGTAACATAGAGTGGATAATACCTCCTCTAAAGTCCCGGAATAATTATTCAATTCAAATCATTATTTCGGATAAAACATTACATAAAAGTCATCCATATAAAATTGGTGTTGTATGAGTAAAAAAGAAAACCGATAACTATCTTAGTAGGTAAATAAGTTATACAAATCCTCGTCTAAAAACCGAGCACTGGGTAGACAAATGAGTGTTTACCCAGTGCTTCAGTATAGGACTGTCTGGTTTTCCAGCCATGACCCTCAAAATAGTGTTACGACTCCCCCGCACTCTGCCCATCATAGACGCAACTCTCTTCCGCATAATAGCGTGGAAGTCATCTGTATGTGCAACTGCAAACATAGTGGATGCGCTACAGTAGCGAGGGAGTCCCAACAGTATCCTGAACGCATTATTATATTGAATATGTAGGGCGTTATAGGCCCTCTGTGTATATCTCACCCAAAGGCTGCACGTGTAAAAAGATTGGCAATATGCCTTAAAAATTATAATGACGTTTTAATTCTGGGATTTAAAAATCACGAATTATTTATTGGACTTTATTTATTGCGCATGCAATGGCGCAGCAGAAGATCTGAGCTGCGACAGCCCTGCCTCTTCATTGGATAAAGATGCCTGCCTAACATCTTTTTTAATGGTATCAGTTAGGGTGTAATTTTTACGGCAGCTGGTGTGAATAAAAAGGGATGTCAAGTCAAGGAAACTTTGGTACTTGTCGTTTTTCCTTTCCTTTTTACCTATAGTAGGACCCAGTATTCCCTTCTCTTTCACCTCAGAGACATCCTTACTTCCTTTAACGACACCCTCGCCACATACAGGACACTTATTAGTACTCATGTTGGATAACCCAATTGTGTTACTAATAAGAGTGCTTAACTGAAAAGAATATCTTGTGGGTGCACCCCTGCGTTACCTGGTAGGCTACCGTGCCAAACAAATTACGGAAACCTATAATAACATAAGCCCGAAGGCATGTATACGATATTAATGGGAGTTTTAGCCAGTAAGGTCGCGTTTCCTACAGTGAGTATTAGAGATATTGAGCGAAAAACAATCTTTATCAATATCATGATTGATTGTTTTCCCGCCTCAGCTCAGTTATCCGCTGTTATAAAAACGCGATTTCTTACTGTTACCGCCTCCACCACGTGGAAGTACTCCCAGCTTATGTTACAATACATTTTAAGATAATTTTCGCATGAAGTAATGGTCATCACGCTGAATAACTTTAATTTCTACATTTCTGGAGCGTGTAGTTCAAAAACGGTTGAGAATATGGAAAAGTATGTGGGATCAAAGTTATAGAGAATTTTATAAGCTTTCATTTCATCTTGCAACATTTTTCGCTACAACGCACCGTTTTTGAGATATCGGCGAAAAACCTGAAATTCAGACCTTTGTCACCCCCCCCTCCCTCCGGCTCACCTCCTAGACGTCAGGACTTTTAGCATGTTTTCTCCCTAAGCACCCTGAATAAGTTTCTGAAGAAATTGCTTAGGTTCCCGCTCACGCACTCTATACCCTCTTTTGAGTCATTCATTGACTGGACTATATGTAAAACAATGTATGTAATATGTAAAACAAAGCTCTTTAATTTAGTACTCTTAGTACGGAACCCTAAAAAATGTAGAGAAGGCATTATCCACTCTATGTTACTTCCTTCCTGGAAGTTTAGGTAAATATACTCTACCTATTTCGATCTCTGGTTATAATTATCTTCTGTCTACGATTCTTGTAATTAGAGAAAAAAATATAGCTTATTGAAACAACTGACTAATTGAATTGGGGTGCAGGAAAGATGATACAAAAAGAAGAAGGCAGTGGATCACATGAGTCTTTCACTGACTATTTAGGTGCAGGATAATAATAGTCTGTTTGTACAGATATTTAAATAAATGTAAACAATCCTGATACCTTTTATACAAAATATGTGTTTACAAATGCGAAATATTACTTAAAATTCACAAAACGTTTAGATTTAAAAAATATTATAGATAAGTTTTAGTTAAATACATAAACAAACAGTATTTTTTTTTGTTCAAGTCGTACCTACCTTACATAGGTAAGTATTGTAATTTCAGTTTATTATGTAGGGTGCATGAAATGCGCCTCCAGGAGTGACAATACTTAAGTACATTTGGTATTCAGCCCTGCTACCAACCTTGCTGACTGGCTAATCTTTTCACACATAATACAAGAGAAGTTTATTATCATCTGTGTAATTATTCCTTCAATAATCTGTGTAATTTTTCACTTGAAAAAATAAATTCATAATTAACATGCATTATTTCAATGGTTGGTGGGTAAATTGATGGATACTTGACATTATTATAGTGTGGCGGCATCTATCCATGCCACATGCGAACTATTCAAGCCTACATCGCAATATCAAGATTTAACATGCAGATAGTATATATACAACCTCCCAAGATCAACTGTTGGGCAGTAGCCCGCCAGGCATAAGACTCCGCCTGGTTGGAGAATCCTCCCTTTGCTTGGAGGAACACCACACCTCGTTCCTCCACAATAGAATTTTTGAAAACTACATTTTATAGACACAACTACCAATATAAAATCATACACAAACCTTGCAGAAAGCATTTTTCTTCTGACATCTCTGGACATCATTACTGAACACTTGCAGTCTCTTGCGTCTGATAGACTCCTTGGGCTCCACATGCTCCATCAAACTGCGCCACACCATGTAGTATTGACCTCGGCACATCCTGTGATCATCATTTATTGTATTGTATTCAAGACTTCAAATCTAAGGCTTACAGGAGATACGAAAATTAAACATAGCAAGAGTAGTCAGAGCATTATTATTTATATGTAGAAAAAACATAATAAATTAACAAAAACGCTTAAATTTTTCATCTAACAATAAATAATTTGTGTTGAAGTGAAAAAACATGAAATAATGGTTTTATAACAAAAACAAAAAGATTTTCCCGTACCGAGAATCGAACCCGAGCCTCCTGGGTGAAAGCCAGGTATCCTAGCCACTAGACCATACGGGATATGAGTGAGATCGTAATTTTGCAGTTCCGTATCCACAGCCTCCAAATTATGCCCTCCCAGCGTGTAAATATAAAAGTTAGTACCTATTGTTTAAAGTTTCGGTGAACACTGTAATAATAAAAGGATCATGAAAACGGAATAAATATTGCAATTGTAACTCACTCGGCAAGTTTGTCTACAGAAGGCACTTTATCGGGCGGACATCCCATCGACAGCAGCCATTCTGCGAACTTTTGGGGCACTTTATCACTGCTTAGTTTTTCTTCATTCATTTTTAGTTACAATAACGTTGCTTTCATTTAAAAATTGATATCTTGTAATTCAACAATAAATAGAAAACAACAACAGCAAAGCAACAGACGAAAATTCAAATATTTCAAATCTGACATTAGGCTTGTTGAAAAATATCGATATATCGAAATATCGATATTTTTGATTCGATATATCGATATTTTTACCCGATATATTTTAATCCGATACATCGATATATCGATACAAAATATTCAATATCGAAATCGTATCAAAAACGATATTTTTTTTCAAATTTAATTTTTTACCAGGATATTTAGCAGAACAAAGCCGTGAAAGATAAGAACGAACGGAAAAAAGGAACTGTTTTGTCTATGACTGGCACTAGCTGCTGCAGCCAGTAATAATGCAGCTAATTTAGCCTCCCAAAGTAACAGAATGCCGGACGCGTTGAAGCAATTCCTAGATGCTCCAAATCTATCCTGCAAGGAAAACCCGATAAAATTTGGATAGACACGAGACATCTTATCCCAGTTCTTTCGAATCTGGCACTTAAATACTTGACACCTACGGCTTCCTCTGTGCCTTCAGAGAGAGTAGTTTCTGCCGTAAATCTGTAAAGGCTGACAATAGTAACAATGGAGCATGTAAAGAGCAGAGTTTTTCTACTTTCGCTACCGATCAAATATTGGTTTGCCTGAAACAATAAATTGGTCTTAAAATATTAGAAGATTGCTATTTAGTTTTTGATATTTTCTAATTTTGCCTAATCTTCTTCTCTCGTGTCAGCAAGAGTTATACAAAAATAGCTCATGCTGTGGTGAAAAGATTAGATAGTCAGCAAGGTTGGTAGCGGGGCTGACTGCCCAGGGTGCGCCGGACGTACTGAAGTATCGATTTTGCGTAATAAAAAGGAATAATGATTGAATTACCTTTGTTTTTATTAAGATTCTCATACATTAAAATAATGTGCAATTTGTATAAAAATACCATTACCTATTACTGAGCCAGACTGAACTAAATACATTATTATTTAAAACCGAAAATCTCTGAAAATTTGACCGATATATCGACATTTTTTTCTCGTGTTATCGAAGTCGATATTGATATTTTAATAAATATCGATATATCGAAATATCGATTTTTTTTTCACTTCCGACATCCCTATCTGACATTGAATTGACTGACACTTCGACATACAGACCACAGACCAGACACTGTTCAGTTTTTTTTTCTATTTGACAATTGTAGAGTGCGCGCAAGATAAGTCTGCGCGCGGCCGAAATCGGAACTAATCATGGTCCACCAAAGTGTGTGCCGTTTTATCAATTTTGATAGTAGAACTACCTGATTGTAGGAATATTTAACGGGAAAATTATGTTAAGCGATAAAAAAGTTAAGCTTAAAAAGCGGTAATTTGAACTTTTGCGATCATGGAAACGTTTAGGACGCCCTCAGTAGCGCGCAGAGTTATCTTGCGCGCACTCTAGCCTTAGCCATTTTGCCAATGACAAGTATTAAAAGTTAGGGAAACAAGCAAGAGTACTAAAATGATGCGAAATTTTGAGACTAGTGAAGTCCAAAAGCGTACAAAAGAAAAAAAAATGGGTCTTTGCAATTAACATCACCCTGCCCTTGGGGCTTACTATGACCTCTTAAAGCAGGAGAGAAGTTGCCGGGAAGTTGAACTGCCCTGCTTTTTTGTAATATGACATCGTTAGAGCAGGCCTGCTACGTTGACGTTTACGAAATCCGTTCACCCTTTTTTGTGTATGGACTTTTCGTACCATGAACAAGCATTACCGTTCAACTTGGTTCAACAGTCGTTCACCTTTAGTACTGTCATGGTACGATTTTTAGCAATTCAAAAACAGGCCTGCTTTTGAACGGAAGTTGACTGGCTGGCATTTGAACGTTTTCATTAGAGGTCATGGTAAGCCCCCTTATCTCGCTCTAGGTGGGGTTGGCACAAGAAAACAGCAAAATCAAATACCTAAAACCTTCCCTAAAGCTTCAAACGAAATACATTAGCAAGTTGACTTTTGCAATCTATTTTCAAACTGCGTACACACCTACAGCAAGTCGACTTCTGCAAGTTTAACGGCCGCGGCGGCGCGGCGTAAGCGAGCAATGGAGTGCAAAAACTTGCGCAGTAAAAGTAAAACTAGTGGATTTGGTACTCAAAATCTACTAGCTGGCTAAGGGCGTCGCGGTGATCGCATAATGTCTACTTATATCAGTAGAAGCACAGTGGCACTACGTAGTACTTAGAGTGCGCGCAAGGTAACTCTGCGCGCGACTGAGGCCGTGCTAAACGTTGCCGTGATCGCAAAAGTTCAAATTACCGCTTTTTAAGCTTAACTTTTTTATCGCTTAATATAATTTTCCCGTAAATATTCCTACAATCAGGTAGTAGTTCTACTATCAAAATTGATAAAACGGTACACACTTTGGTGGACCATGATTAGTTCCGATTTCGGCCGCGCGCAGACTTATCTTGCGCGCACTCTATTACTTCTATGAGTGACACATTTGCCCTCTCTAGTATAGAAAATGGTTCGTGCTGTCTATGGTTGAAATTCAAACGTCAAAAATGACACCATGTCACATGTCTTACAAAGTTACAACATAAAACGTCAAATTGACAACTTTGTCAAAGCAAACAATGTTGAAGTGCTTTTCTAAGTATTTTTATTAATTTTAAATTATGTTAGGGAACCTTAAAGATTTTATTTCTGTTGTGCAAGATGGATTATCTTCCAACAATAATTTAAGGCATACGTTACAAGAAGTACAGAAGGTGACAAATATATTCAAAGATAAACAGAAAGTTGCTCACGAAAGCAAAGTTAATTACGGAGCTGGTGGTGCCTTGCTAGAGAAATACCAGGAAGAATGGGCGAAAATACACGAGAACGCCGATACAAACGCTAAGGCAGCTGACGAAGTAGATAAACTAATCTTAGAGTTACACGAAGTGGCTAAAAAACGTTTGCAAAGTGCGAATGAAGTAGCGCAGAATTTGTCTTTTATTCCTAATTTAACTGCCTCCGTGGCGCAGTGTATGGATAGTTTGAAGAATGTACAGGGCCTGCTTAAGACCGTTGAAGAAGAACTAGTGGAATTCGAGGACATCGTCGAGAGGAGTAAGATGGAGAATTGGAAACTGGACCATCACTATCATCTTACTATGTATAAAGAAAAGAAAATGGGTATGTTTTAAATAGGTCTATTTTTTAACTCTAGGTATAGTTAACTATGTATTGCAGCAGCTGATGGTATGAATTATAAGTTATTGGCACATTTATCAATGTTTTTACTCTGGCCTACATAATATCAAAACATACTGATTAAAAATAATAAATAATATTTTTGATAAGGACTTTGCTTCTATCATAAAAAAATTAAAACTGCGATACAGGAGAGTATTTTATCAATATTATTTAAAATAATAAATGAAGTGGGTGTTGTATTGTTGCTTGCAGCTGAGGAGAGGCCTATCTCATGTGTAGTGGATTACAATAGGCTACTTAATTAATTATAAAAATACAGATTCAGGTCTGCTTGTGTAAAAACTTGTAAGAGGCAAAAAATACCTTTTATCCCGACGTTTCGGCCGAATTGCACCGGCCGTGGTCTATTAATTGATTAAGTAATTCAGTTAAAGATTGTACCCCTACCATTTTTGTCTCTGAATCACACTCGTAGAAAGGGGTGCATGAAAAGAGCCTCCACGAGTGACAATACTTAAGTATGTCTGGCGCACCCTGGGCAGTCAGCCTCGCTACCAACCTTGCTGACTGGCTAATCTTTTCACCACAGCATGAGCTGTTTTTGTATAGCTCTTGCGTACACAAAAGAAGAAGACTGGTAGGAAATGCCTAATGGGCTTATTACACTTGGCTTAATTTAGTCGTCTTAATTCAGTCGTTACTGAATTTAGTCAAGTATAATCTCAATTAGCAAGCTAGCATCCTAAATTCAGAAACAAAATTAGCTTGCTAATTGCGATTATACTTGACTAAATTCTGTGTCGACTGAATTAAGACAACTAAATTCAGCCAAGTGTAATAAGCACTTTAGGCATTAAGCCCGCCTCTGTACAAATTCTGCATCATCATCTCCCCTTATCCCACACTAGGTGGGGTCGGCCCACCATAGCATTTCTCTTCCATTCTCCTCTTTTAGCCATCATCTCAGTACTCGCTCCTTTCTTACCCCAATCATCCTTCACACAATCCATCCATCTTTTCTTTAGCCTATCTTTACTTGTATATCCATCCATTTGTACAGTTGTTGTTGGCATTTGCACAAAGGTTTCTGACATAATAAAAAATGAGAAACACTTATTTATGGGCGGAGCTGCGACGGCACAGCTATAAATTTATAACATAATCTTCTGCTTATTTCTAAACCTGCCCTTTCCCTATTACAGTGGCATTAGAAGAAGTCCGCAACAAGCTAGCAAAGGAGAACAGTCAGATGAACTATGAGAGAGAAAGACAGCAGCTAGCAGAGTATCAAGTAAGAAGAGAACAGAGCTCCAATGCATTCCAACAAGATGTCGCCAAGTACCTGTCTGGCGGCACCTTGTCTACAAGTAAGTTATTAGCAGTGGGTTCAAAAGGTAGTGCTATTTGGACCTGCCAATATGATTTTGTTTTGGAATTATAAAGCACTTTATAATGCAATCTAAATGTGCTCCTGCAACGGTGTTCACAAAAGTTGGAAACAGTTTCAAACAGTTTTGTGGGAAAAAGTTACTAAATGTTTTGTTGAGAAATGTTCACAATCATTATTTTGTTAATAGCTTATGCTACTTTTATTCAGGCAGATTGTAAGTTGTGAAGATGTATACTCCCTATATCGTTGCTCAGGAGTGAAAACCTCGGGAATGCAATTTGGTCATTTTTATTTTATCACGACATATAGGTACATACTTGCGGACCCCTTCTACGTAACCGAGCAGTTATTGGCGAGACCTGAAGGGTCTCGAGCCAATGGGGAGAAGTAATACTATATTCATAAAAGAGAGCCGCTCTATGTGAGAACTATCTAAATGAATGGTTCAGCCTTGGTTCGGTTGTGATTTATCGAAATTTATTTTAGGAGAACTTCTCCTAAAATATTTTTTTTCCAAACGCAATCGAACCACAACCATCAGTCAGTTTTTGTTTTCGAAAACTTTCAAAATGATTGATTTTGTTTTTTGTGTCAAACAATTTGATAGCTTTTGAAATTGAGAACTGTCTGAATGAACGGTTCGGCCTTGGTTCGGTTGTGATTTATCAAGATTTATTTTAGGAGAATTAGGCCCCAGGCCCCAGGTCAGTGTGGTAGGCCTTAAGATTAATGAATTAATTTTGTTGCCAACACCACAATTCCCTGGGACTGTTTTCAATGGTATTATTTAATTTTGGGAATTTGATTGCTACAGAATGCTGTCAAATATAATAAGTTTCTTTTCTTTGTTGTAGGTCAGCCTTCAACACCAAAAATAACTCTAGAACAAATCCAGCTGGATGAGGACAGCACTGATTTGGAGAAGTTCCTCGATAGTTGATGTGACTGGTGTCAAGGTGTGGGGCAACGGTATAGTGATATCAGAGCTTGTACAATTAAGACTAATGCATTCTATTTTATATTCCAAAGTTAATATAATATTGTTGAATATTTTACCATGGCATTTTATTTTTTTAATGCTGGCAACCCGAATTTTGAAGATGGTGTAGTCACTGATGGGTTTATTCGCGCTATATGCTATCAAAAAACACCCTGAAGTTTGAATAATTCATATAAAATTTATTTTTAACGTTAATTACCTAAAGAAGTCAATTTTGTACTGTTAACCTTTTTTATGAACTGAAATTATTTTTCTTACTCAATAATAAAGTCAAAAATACAAAAATATATATACAAAGCATTTATGACTAGTAAAAATAAGCACATTGCTAAAACAGCTTTATCGGAACACGGTTCACGCCATTCACGACATAGTTCGATACAGGTCTACGAGGGATCCCACAAAAACTCCATTCACAGCAATAATTATATCAAAAACTGACTCCGACCACTAAAAGTTGACGGACGCTTCATATAAAACAGTCAAAAATATATCAGTACGCCACACACAAAATGAATTTACTAATACGACAACTAGCACGGAGTACGCTTCGCTTGGGACCGGCCACGAATGCCACAATTCACAATTTACCACTGCTCTTCAACTGTCAGTGGCGGGAGTGCGGGTAAAGTATAAAAATAGATGAGTAGCAATCGTGTAGGATTTGACTGCTGGACGCCGCGCAAGATGGCGGCGTCACGTGTACTCTGCTACGTCTTCCTCATGATCGGGTGTAGGTCCCCGCCGCCATGCGCTGACATCTTCACCTTGCCTGCTACGTGGTTCTTGATGCACGGTCCGGCGTCCTTCATCGACACGTTCCCGTCGTCGATGTCCTCGTCTGACGAGAAGTCCGTCACACAAAGCGTCAAGTGACGCTTCTTGGGCGGCACCACGTGCAGCGTCCACCGCATGGGACCCTTGTGGTTGCCCTTCAAGTTCTCCCGAGCTTCGTAGTCTGTATCGGAGGCCGCTCTCTGGGACTCGCTTTTCAAACTCCGCAAGTTCTTACTCGGTCTATGGGTTTGTTCCTTTTTTTCCCCCCTCGGGGGGGTGTGGAAGTTTTTTAAATTCATTACACTGGACGTCTGCCCCTTGGAATTCAGGTCGGGAAAATTCTGAGAGTATATCACGACGCTGTCTACGGGTTTCTCCTTATGAAATTTTGCCGGCTGTTTGCTCTTGGTGTCGCTCTCTGACGGAGAGCTGGATGCTCGCTTCTCTGCTGAGTTGCCACTGCTACAACTGGTGTTGCTATTACTTGTACTGTATTGGTCAACAGCCTGTTTTTCTAGTTCTCGAAATTTGGTGTCTATACTCTCATCGGACGCTTTGTATTGCTCTAGCGCTTCTTTCTCCAGTTCCTCGAATTTATGATCGACATTCGGTGGTCGAGCCCTTTGGGTTCCAGGGAGCACCATCTTTGGGTTCAATTTCAGGAGGCCAGGCGTCACTAGTTTCTGCGCCAGTCTGACGACCGGAGTGAGTCCAATCGGTGCTGGCGCACTCATGCTGAGCACAGTGCTGTACAGACGCTTCTTCCTCAGTCCGGTGTCAATGGCAGCAGCGCTAGTCGACGGCAATTGGCCATCAGTCACGATTTTGTCTTGGGTCCTCGGACTTTCCGACTTGTCACCTTGTGACGTCTGTGGTTCAGTTGCAGGAACAACTGATTGTTCGTTAGTACTGCTGCTGCTTTCCTTCTCTTCGGGGAGGTCTTCCTTCTTTTCCTCCTCGGGTTCTGTTCGCGCAGGTGCCTTTTGTCCGGCTGGGGCGGGCGCGTGGTGGATGTGCGTGAGGTAGAATCTGTGGTCGAGGCGAGGTGAGGGATGGTCCCGAGGCCACCACACGCCGTAGCGCCGGTCGGGGCACCGCGCCGGGCGCTGGCCGGTGGGCGCGTAACGACTCACGTTGGTGCCGCGGTACGGTGGACACCGCGCCGCTGACGCACGCATCACAGCTTGCACGCTCGCTGACAGTCGCCCCATCGCGCGCTGGCACTCCGTCAACTGAGGAGGCCGCGGCGGATCAAACTGGAACTGAGACAATATTCTCAACTATAAAACCATTCAGTACAGGTATTTACAAAAAAAGAAGTAATGGACGCTTCAGAAGTTTGATTACCAAAACATGCGGCAAACACGCACCCGAAACTCTGACGACCGACTAATTTATCAGCCCAAATATCGCAGGCCGTTGACGGACAGCAATTGCAAAGTATCTGTAAGCTGACTAGGTTTAGGTCATTACAGAGTGTTGATAATGGGTAACGTCTTACCTCCCGGATATTTCGGAAGCAGTTTATTCAAAAGTCAAAGGAGGCTTACTTTACACGTAGGGTCGCAGAAGAGTTGTGCAGGCACGTCGAGACAATACGCCGGCGGCGGTGGGGCGAGTGCTGTTAACCGTCTCGGCTGGCGACGTCTTGCGCGCATTTTCCGCGACACGGCGGGAGGACTTGGCGCACGGGGCGTGTGTACCGTGTGCGGGGGGCCTCTGGGCGCCTGGGGAGGGGCCCAGAGTGCCCGCACGCTCAGCACGCGCGCCGCCAGCGCCGCTTCTTCGCCTGCGGCTCGCGCCCCACTCGGGCCCCAGCGCTCGCTAGCTGCCGATCGGTGCCAATTAATTCCTCTGCCCGTAAGATTTGAGTCTAGATAGCCAATTCCCCAAATATCAGCCTCAACAGCATTAAATGGTAACCCAAGTTAGTAACCCTGTTATTTAACGTTGAATCGCTGAAGGCCGATAGGTGGCGTGATAATGATTTAGCGGCAGCAGGCTCATTAGAGCTAGAGTTTTGTCTCTAGGATCAGAACTTTAGATCCAAAAGGTCCACCTTTCCAAAATGCTTCTTAGATAGACCTCTTTTCAGAAGGAAGTTCCGTGGTCACCGGGTGGTGACCACGGAAACCACTTCAACCTCACTTTACTTGTAAGGGTTTACAAGTAAAGTGAGGTTGATTTTTTTTAGGGATTAAATTGATTTACATCCAATGTACCTCATATAGCAGGTACTCTACCTATGAGAAACGCCCCAGGAGAGTTCGATCAGAAGCGCGGGCTGCCGCCTTCGAGCCCGACAAATCACCAAACTATCACATACAACATCATTATCATCATCCACAGTCTTCAATACCACATTGCTGGGTATAGGCCTTCCTTGAACTATATCATCAGCAAATCACATACAGGAAGTGGACCTTTCGGACAACACGGTGTCTATTAGAAGACTGCGATGTGATGCTCATTTAAGATCTAATAAAAAGAAGGGCATTCTCCTTGCAAAACGGGGCGTCAAGAGTTATATGAGATAAATGGACGCACAAATCCTCATCAGGCAGCATCCTGTACTGGCGTCGACGGCGCGGAAACATGCTGCGCTCTGCCGACTCGTCTACCAACTTCCGAAACCAGTACTCCACCTGTACCAAAAATTAAATGCTTTAGATTAACGATATTGAGTTTCAAACGCTTCTCTCTGCTGACCGACCAGGCTCCGATGACTGGCATGGCGAGATAACCATCATAGTTGTCAGCCTGAACACACCAGACCATTTGTTTTTTTTATTTTTATGTTGGGAAGATCCTCCTATCTCGAGCGAAGGGGAGCGAAGACTCTAACCGGCTAAAACCCACGGTGTTCCTTCTCCTGACCTTTAGCCGAGGTCGCGGGATTCGCAGCCGCATGTACCTCAAACCCGGCAGGCCACGGCCCGCCAGCGCCTGGCAGACCTCTCCTTCTATGGGGCCTTGCCCCACGTCCTGAGAGACGCGCGCGGAACACGACGCGCCTCCTCGGGCCTGTTACTGGTCGGGCGACGGGTCCCCTAACCCGAACACACCAGACCAGTATTATTCTGGCTCTACTTTCATCAACTCACTTGCTCAACATAGTGATGAGTGGCAATAACTATTCTTCAAGAAAATTCAATGCCTGCGACAGGCTGAATAGCCTCTTCTGATATTATTCATTTCTTAATTAAATTAAAGTTACCTCAGGCAACATCCAACATTCCGTGAGATCTGTGTTTTCGCAGCCCTGTCCGTTGTATCCTCGCAAGTTTGGTCTTTCATTCGTACTTGTATAACATTTCTCTCTTGAAATAGAAAACATGCTTGATAAAATACGCGGTAAAATCAAAAACAGAATGAACCGTATTGTCAATTTCAGACATTTTGCTAAAGTTTGCGCGCCAAGAAAAATGTTTAATAAATTATGGTAAGTATTATGTTTTTTTTTTCTTTAGTACTTTTTTCCAGACTTTGAGGAATAGAGGACTCCATCGAGTTCCTCCAACCGCGGACCTAATAAAATAGGCTCTGACGACAAAAACACGACGGGATAATCATACAGCCATCTTATTTGTTAGCCAAAATCTGCAAGTCTGGTGACGGGTAGGCTATCGGATCCAGCCTTTAGTTCAGGGAGTGGTCAAGGCCAGCTTTTTTATTTTACGCTTTTTCTTATAAATGGTGTAGCATAACGGGTGGTGATGTCACACGGGACCGCCCGATCCTGGATCCGCCACTGGGGCAGGGTCGACTCAACAGTTGGCTGGCTGGCATGCCTTGCCCAACGTGGTATTGAGGGAATTACTATAGTTTGGAAAAGGGCGTTGTCCACTCTAATAAGTTGAGCTGAAGGAAGGAAGAAGTTTTTGCAAGAGTATTTACTACGAGTATCGGAACTTTTTAGAGTGATATGATAACTATAAATATCAGTAGGTTATATCTGTTCTGAAAAAATGGTGTAATATAAATAAACAACCTGACTTCGTCGTAATAAAAATTTCCATAAAATTGTGCCAATCTGGACTCTGGTATCACGTCTTTCACACTTCTTCTGCCACTACTGCTTCCATTTTCTTGGCTTTGGCTTGATATTGCACGTTTATTATCTACAATTGATGTTTTTTTAATGATTCGACTTATTTATTAAGAGCGTGTACGCCGTTCGGCATTTCATACAAATTTTCAAGTTCATATTTTTCGATATGACTGAACAGATTTTAATGAATCTTCATACCCATCAGCAGGATACATAGAACTAAAAAGTTAATAGAATATTTTCCAAAAATAGTGTTACAGTTAAAGTAGAACGATTTTAATTTTTCCATACAAACAGAAATTTCCAATTATCTTTTTTATGTAAGTCAGCTCGAAAATGTTGTCTACTAACTTTTTAGACCTAAGTATCCTGCTTATGTGTGTGAAGATTCATCAAAATCGGATCAGTCATTACGAAAAACAAAAACTTGAAAATTTGTATGAAACGCCGAACGGCGTACACCCTCTTAATGTTTATGAGTCAGAGAAGTTCATTAGTAGAATGGGCAGCAGCATCACTATCAACCCCCTGATTCAGATATTTATATTATTGTCGAAGTAAAATACTTAACCTAAGCTAACTACTTATACTACACTAACATCATGACTACTAGCAACAACAGCACTAAGGGCGACCCCTAGTGGGACTCGGACCTCGGCTCAGGGCGTTGCTGGCGGGGGATTGGGAGGGAGACAGTTTGATGAGGGCTGAATTATCAGTGTGAAGGATACTTTTGTGTATGAGGGGCTGGTTTTATAGTCACGCTACCGCCAGCGTGGGTGGTAAGTGCGCGGTTCGCAAACGTGCTAGGTAAAACTGAATCGAGTTTAGCATCGCGCGGTTTGATTGGTTGAGAAGCGCCGACCGTCCGCGCGAGCTTGACTTCTTAACTATGAAACGCAATATCGTAGTTAGGATTATGAGCGCCCAGGGCAAAGTGTCTAATTAAGTGCCCCCGAAAAAACACGCTAAATAAAAAAAAAACAATTAAAATTTTGTTAAAAATTAGGGCGTTAGTAACGATTTTATCTGATATTTGTAGTTCTCAATCTCCAGACATCATATTTTATCACGAAATTGAGTGGTGGAAGTGGTTAGTAGGTCCTGGGCCCCTAGCAGCCGCCCCTAAGGCATACTAAAGCTGTCATTCACCAACTTTAACTCTTCGCTAAACAACCGTTTACCTAAAATTTTAGTACCTACCTATTTCGACTAAACAATTGATTAACCAGAAAGGGCTCGTGGCTAATTAACTTGATTGCTAGGTTAAGCTGTGCTTGGCGCAGTCAATCCGTTCGGGTGTAGAACGAATACCTATGACAGCCGTTACTCAGAAGCCCGAAAGTCTGACAAGCGGCCTAACCTTAGGATATCGGCATTGCCCAGTACCTAACTGGGTTTTGGAGGTCTGCGGCAGTCGCTCCGTGTAAAATACTGGTATTCAGCCGCATCTGGTTAGACTGGAAGCTGACCCCAACATAGTTGGGAAAAAGGCTGGGCAGTTAACCATAAAATTGTTGTTGATGAACACCAGCCTTAGTAACCCTACTACAGCCACTCACCGCTTATCACTCGCTGGGGTACCGTGACTATAAACCATCCTAAGGGCCTGTCCACAACACCACGTCACGACGTCGTCAACGTGGAACGGTACGGTAACGCGGCACGGTGCGTTGACGTAACGTGCAAATTTACGTTACCGTATCGTAACACGTTCCGCCTCTAGCCGCAAGCACACACGTATGGCGTGGAGAGCGCGGGCGGAGCGCATACCTATGCGTTCTCCACGCCCGCGAGTTCGTCGCCGTATATGTGCTCCAATGCTTTAAAACCACACCTTACTGCTTCTCTTATTAAAATTCAGGATCTACATGGTCAACGATAAATCTAACAATGATCCTAACGTGCATTTTCACGATACGGTAACGTAAATTTGCACGTTACGTCAACGCACCGTGCCACGTTACCGCACCGTTCCACGTTGACGACGGCGTGACGTGGAGATGTGGACAGGCCGTATGGTTTGTCATTTCAAGTCAACGTGAACAAACACTAAGTTCTTACCTGTTAATTCGCATTGATTATTTGTTTGCAAACTTTGTGATTCTAATGGTGTGTCCTGTAGTACTTGAGAGACACGACAATGTTGTGCCCAGAGACGCTGAAAACGAAGAAACCTCATTACTTGCCATGATAAAAGGAAAAACCTATGTCTTGTCATGAAAAAATTAAAGTATGGATTTTTTCTTCGGTGTAGTACCTGATTAGCTATAATGAATTCATCGGGAGGTTCCGTAGCCCATGTGAGATCCGCACAAAGGGCGATATGTGCCCACGCAGACGAGTACCGATCCACTTCGAAGCTCATTCAATGTGACATTTCACACATACAATTAATTATCTTTAGAATAAGAAACGAACTATTAAAATAGTCACTAAATTTTAAGAGAAAAATTAACGGTAAAACTGTTAATAAAAACGACGACAATTTGAAAGACATTGGTGGTTAAATCTACAATAACAAAATTTTCCTCTTTTTTGATAGATACATGATGTATTTTTTCCTTTTATTTTAAATCGCTTTTCGAATTTCGTACCAAATGAAATGAAAGAAATTGTCATCGCGATGGCTTGGCCGGATGTTCGTAAGAAGTTTTTAATTGTAGCTTTATGGTAAAGGCTTTCACTTTGATTTGAATTATCTAAATTGCACCTTAATGACTTAAAATGTTTCAACAATGCGTTTGTCGTGTGGACATACGATGTCGATCACAATTTCATAACTTTTCGGACAGAATATCTTTTCTAGAAGTACTTTTACAGTCGTTTCAATGTGGCAACATAATGTTTAATGGAGTTTATTTTTCTTTGCCAGCAACATTGCGCGGCGGTCCCGCCCGCCAGCGCCCGCCCGTCACCCGTTCGTTATGTCAGTTTGGCTTGCGCAGGCAGGTGGCGTTGTTCCTAGGGTCGTTTCGCGCAAGCGCGCACAGCTGAGGTGGCTGAATGAACATTGACAGATCAGTTAAATAATTATAATTTATTTATTTCATTAAACAAAAAAAAAAACCTAAACAATTAAACAAACTTGGGCTTTTATTAAAAAAGTGTTACAAAGTATTGGCATTATCGAGTTTGTATTGTGAACAATCGGAGAAAGAAGAGTAAAAAAAAATCGATTATAAAACGACAGATCGTATTTTCTTTGATATTTCTGTGTGTTAAACGACTTTAGTTTTGCAACAAGTGCGAGCCCCGCTAGTCGTGTTAAGAACGGGTTTCGGGACCGTTGGGTTTTTTGTTTATGTATATTTGTTTGTGGTATATATATTTTGCGAGTGAGTGTGGTGTGTCGTGTCCGTTAGTGATGCTGCAATCGGTTGCAAGTGGTCACCGCTGAGTTGTCATCTCGCCACCTCTGCACGGTGAGTGATGTTCCTCTACTGCTGGTTGTATTTGTGCTATAACAGTCGTTATGCAAGTAATGTCACTGGCTGGAAAGTGCGCTTAGTTTCATACTTGTTTGGAGTTCAATCGGTTTCATTAAGTACCATGAACTATCTACCTGTACCATGTGGATGTACCTGTTACTTTTGTGCGAGTAACTGTCCTTTCTAAAATAGAATCGTGTTTTTCATATCTATCTTCCTAACTATTAATAATACTCATTACTGTTCTCCTAACCACACACTTAAAACAATTGTGCTTATTGTTTCGCGATAGATTGAGGCAAGTCCATGTCCGGCTGTGAAACCTACAACAGGCTTAGATGAATGACAATCATTTCAAAAAATAAATAAAATATGTGCATATATCTGTTATGTCGGTTAGAATTTTTCCGATAATTCTATGATGACTTCAAAGAAAATGCTAAGTAAAGTGCGCAGAAATAAAGATTTCAATTTACGACATTAGAAAACTTGTTTACAGTATTATCAATAGCTATTACAGGTATTAACATAATAATCTTATGTAGCTCTTGTATGCAAATTGATATTAGATGCATTACAATGGATGATCGATCATACATTATTCATAAAATATAATTATGTAGGTTAACAGCACACTTTATCGATATGATTTATTTGATAAGACAACTTGAAGTTTTATATCATTGGAGACTATGTGCGACATTTTTGTCTCTTTATGTAGGTAGCAGCTATCTTCAAAGGGTTTAGAGAAATCAGAGAGTGAGAGCAAAAACGAGTACCATACTAAACATTTTTTTTAAATTTCCAGCTTTATTATCTATTTATTTTACTATTTTATTTCTCTAAAAAAATTAAAACTAGAACACAATTATTCACACACAGTATTATAAGATGCCCAATTATATTTTACGGTTAAGAACGAGTATAAAACAGGTAGACATAAATATGAACTTTTGAACACAGTTAATTACACACAGGTACAAAATTATGACACTGTACTAAGTACAGATCTATCAATGAGCACACAAAGAAATTATAGGTACTATCCTTTTACGTGCATTATTGTTTTCATTTCACTATTCTGCACCTTCGTTTATATTCAATGTGATGTGGTTGGCTTCCAGTGTAACCAGATGCGACTGAATACCATTTTTTCTCTCTTTAACTGTTATTAACTTTTTGCTTTTGTTTTGTTCAGGTTGGTTGAGGGCAGACAATTGGCTTTGCTTGAATTGGCGATAATATGCACCACATTGATCAATAGTTGCTGCTTCAATAATTTGCTTGCTTTAACTCATTGCTAATAGCGCACTAATTTGCTTGACATACATTTCGCGTCTGGTCGAATTGGTTAGCAAAACGACGGAATATAATACTTCTGTGGTACCTTCTTGAGGATATAAATAAACTAAAATGAAGAAGCAAAACGTTCCAACATAATTTGACGAGATTAAAATGCATTAACCTAAATTCGATCAGAATTGCTGCATGGTTAAATGGAAACAATCTGGTTTCAATTCTTACATTAATCTAAAGAAAACATAGGCAAAACACGTATTTTCATTATTTATTATCCTTTAAACCAGATTGTTTTATGCTTATAATAGTGCTTTGTTGTTTGCTAATTACGTTGCGCATGTAATTTGACTAATTTTTTTCATTAAAACTTTGGTTTTATCGTTATTAAAGAATACTAACTTTTTTTGCCATTATTTCATTCGTTTTTCCACCCTATTTTATTAAAATTTCACCAGACAAGATTAGCACAATGTATGAAATAAGTGTTCGCCTGCACGTAGAAATAAGTAGTTAAAAGAAGAATAATGGAAGTAAACAGTAACTTCACGAGTCATTAACTAATTGTAGAGAAACACCTGTATGAATAAATGCAAAATTTCACACCCAACTAAAACCGTATCTAGGAATGGCCACATATTGTTTGCCACAAGATACATTTACCTCCACATCCATAAAATATGATGTAAGCAGGCGCCCAAACATTACATTACAGTACGTTATCCCGTGCTAGATCCCCTAAACATTGCCAGGCCGCGGCGCTGGCCTTGGCTCCGTTCCGATCCAAGCCATCCCTAAGGACAGCGCCTTTGGTAAATTTCGGCGGATGTAATAAAGCTGAATTCTCAATGCGGCATAATTCCAGCACAAAAGAAATGTATGAAAATTATGGGAAAACTTAATCTAACAAAGAGATCATGCCCTACTTTTGTCTTTCTTATGGAAATATAGAAACTGACAAATACACTTATTGAAGCGAATATCACTCTACTACTTATCATACTTTTGTCGCAGTCTGAAGAGGCAAAAATAGTACCTACTTAATGAAATTATCACTGATAATGGTGCCGATTCTGTTTTGGACAAACTAAACTTAATTTAGGCTATTGCCATCTTTTTCACTCTAATAAAATAAGAAAGAGACATACGTAAATAAGAGCTGTCAAATTTAGTTGAACTAAAAGTTCCATACAAATTTAGACGACATTTAAAACGTCTCGACTAAAAACACGGTGAAGTTCAAGGCGTAAACTAATTTGACATCTCTAACTTAGTTGTTGTCTATCACCGTCCTTTTCTCGCGCTATCTGTTAGTAAAAGATAGTAATTCTATAATTTTAGTTTAGTTGGTGGACAAGAGAATCGGCACCAATGTCGACTAATCCGGGCAGTGTCGTGATGATACAATTAATCTATTCCTGTATATCCACTGTCCATCCATCCTCCGTTGCAGTTAATAGAAACACATGATTATCAAACGAAGTGTAAACATTCGTATTCTAATCTATACCCTAAATGACTACATGTTTACAAACATTACTTATCGCGATAAATTTTTGTCCCTGATATTTGATGGCACTGTTTACCTACCCTAATAAAATTCAA
Organism: Amphipyra tragopoginis; assembly: GCA_905220435.1. Classification (NCBI taxonomy): domain Eukaryota; kingdom Metazoa; phylum Arthropoda; class Insecta; order Lepidoptera; family Noctuidae; genus Amphipyra; species Amphipyra tragopoginis. Next base: position 15,272,680 of record HG992011.1, read on the forward strand.
ACCGAGTTTTTCATGAGCCTAAATAAATATTTCAATATGATTACCAAATAGCTACTATTTTTTTGATGCTTTCGTTTTTTACGTCTGCATGCAGTATAAGACTCGACCTTGGCCCATTTTGGGGAAGCCTTCCCGCTAGGATCTTTTCATATGCCCTCTTATTTAGATAAATTATTCTTCGGATGAGGTTGTGGGCACGTGAGCATGTTTTTCTTGAAAGGGTTGAAAGTGCTTGCTACCTTTTGAGTCGATAGCTTTATCGAGGGTTGAAAGAAAATAAAATTGTGCAATACGAAGTGTTTTTCTTGTTTTCCTTTGCATGTTTATGAGTTATTGCATAATTATGGATATTTTTTATACTGTTGCTGTTATGTTTACTCAAACTACTTAATTGGTTTTTAATTATTAGGAGCATACATTAATGTACGCTTGTAATGGAGAGTTATTTTTTGAAGCAGTATCGAGCTGTTTTGTTTTGACTTTATAGTTTTTATTACATCACGTAAACCACAGCTCATTACATAACTTACATACCGTGAAGATTTGTAACAATCGAAATAATCTACTTACACTAAACCGCCGTAAATAATGGACCTAAAATAGTACCTTGGTGAATTACTTTCACTCTTTGAACTTTAGGGTCTGTGAAATCATCCATTAATATGTTAAATTAAAGATTACCAAATTTATTAATTCTCTCGTAAACATAACATCTTACTAAGAAAGAACCCAGCCACCGTATATCAGTCACAAACTAATTAATCTTACCATAAAATCTTACATAACGAACTGCTTCATAAAAAAGCAGTATCGAACAAACTGTCGATTTTATGGTTCCCATTACATGGTCGATTCGCGCAGATACGACCACTGTTTACCGCTGACCCAGTTAGATAGGCTAATTTTTAATTTTAATGTAAACTCAGCCGGATGATGTGAATTATGAAGCTTGTGAAATAATTGTATAGAGTCTAAAGTAGTGGGAAGCATTGCAATATTTGATTTTTGATACTGTATTTTAGATGCTTTATTCTGTTCAACGAAAGATAAGTCCTGAAATAGCGGTCATTTCGTAAATTGTGGACGCAAGGAGACTGCTAATGAAAAAAACGTAAACGACATCATCAAAAACCTTAAAATAGCTATGTAGTTCATTTTTTTGTCATTTAAGAAAATATTTGATTTTCTTTGTATGGTTTCGTTTTGTAGAAAAACCCCAGGACTCATGTAACATTCTTCTTCTTCTTTCGTGTCAGCACGAGCTATACGAAAACAGCTCATGCTGTGGTGAAAAGATTAGCCAGTCAGCAAGGCGGCGGTACCAATAGCGGGGCTGACTGCCCAGGGTGCGCCGGACGTACTTACTTAAGTATCCCGTCACCCGTGGAGGCTCTTTTCATGCACCCCATCTTACGTTGAAAAGGATATAAATAAATTTAAATTCTTGACATGCAGCGAAGACTATCGCGTCTGGATATCTCCCTGTAGAAGAGAGCCATTGATGACAACCTACAACGACCATTGAAGGCAGGTTTACAATACGCACTTTGATTTACTTCTTTCAAACGAATGCAACGATGAACATTAAAGTGTGCCATTGTGAATTACGTCACACACAAGTTCTGAATAACGATAGATGATTAACTTACCAGTTACTTCCATCCATAGCTCTACCTTCATAATAATTAACCACACAGTTGATTAGTTGCAACAGAATCTTGCCGCATGAATGAGTTTTTAAAGGTTAAATACGTAATCTGTGTCAGTATCTGCCTACATATCTCGTTAATTATTTTCCTTAATAAGACCAAAGAATGTGTTAACTTTAAAATTGCAACTGATGCATTGCACAGTAAACGTAAAATAGATTTGTCTCTCTGAAGTGAGGAACAAAACGCCGAAATCCTGTTTCAGAGCGGCAAAGTTATTTTGCGCGTACCAAATAACTTTGCCCCTCTGAAGTGAGGAACAGAAAGCTCAAAGCCTAGTTCAGAGAGGCAAACTTATTTTACGCGTACTGTACTGGTAGATTGTTTAATGACATAGGTACCTAGATAGGGTGTTTAATATAGTCTAATGTGTAGTGAGATATCTTTGGCTCATTGCCCGTAATGGTAAAGGAGGCTTTCGGAGCCAACTTTAAGATTTAAGTGGCCAGATAAAGATGCTGATAGATTAGTACATGGTGAAAGGATGAGTCTTGCTTAGAAAATAGCAATAGAAAAGATAATTTAAACAATGTTATCCTTTGCGACGGGCTGATGGTGTATAATTAACCTTCACACCGATAATTCAGCCCTTATCAAGCTGTGTCCCTCCTAATCTCCCGTCAACAACGCCCTAAGCCGAGGTCCGAGTCCCACTAGGGGTCGCCCTTAGTGATGTTGTTGCTAGTAGTCATGATGTTATCTTCCTACTAATCTCCCGTCAACAACGCCCTATGCCGAGGCCCGAGTCCCACTAGGGATCGTCCTTAGTGTTGTTGTTGCAGGTAGTCATGATGTTAGTGTAGTATAAGAAGTAGTTAGCTTAGATTTGACTTCCCCCCATTGGCTGGAGATTCTTCAGGTCTCGCCATTAACTGCCCGGTTTCGTAAAAACGTCTAAAAGCAAAACAAAAGAAGAAAAAAACAAAAAAACTTGCTAAAAATGTGGAAGCTGATGTAGTAATTGTTACTGGCTTTATTAATTATTTTGCTAGAGGAACTAGGAAATTAATTAGCGCAGAGAATTATAAGTTGTGCAGAAAATATCAAGGAATAGTTCCGGCGCAAATGAATTAACACAATGAACGATGACCTTGAATTTTATTCGTACCTATATCGTGCTTATTTTCTCGGTGAAGTTATAAAATGCGAAGAATTCAGGCATAGTTCCGCATATGCATGTTATTCAAATTAAACAAGTGAGTGAGTTTATTCACCTGGGGCCGAATTCAACTTACAAAATTGTTACCAAACCGCAAATTGACCGTAAGTTTTTTTTTGTTGTCAAACATTTTGACAGTTTTTGTAAACGAAAACTGTCTGAATGAACGTTTCATTTACGATTGATCAACGTTTCTATTAATAGAATTGGCCCACTGGTTTCGAGCGTATGGCAACCGTAGGTCGCAGCTGAAAATCAGCGTTAGATAGTAAGTAATTGTATTGTACTAGCTACTACCTAACATAATGCTGAGCTGATGACCCTTTTGGCACTTACATTTAATTGTTTTTATTCCCTTTGCATTTATATGCCGCTGCATTGTGTTTTTTGTGTCAATCAATCAATCTGCTTTCTTTCTGAGTTATCGATGCTTATTTGATGGGCCTAAAACACCATCTTTTTATCACTATTTTAAAACAAATTCCCCCGCCACGTCTGTGTGATTGTCTCCGTAACTTCTGAACGGATTTTGTTCCGGTTTTCACGATTTGTAGCATGGCTCTCGGAAAAGTTTTATGTGCATAATTTATAAACGTGTTGTTTATATTAACTGAGTTATACCGACTTTTGCTAAGGAAGTCGAAGATATCTAATGTTTGATCTTCTTCTGTCGTGTAGGCCTTGGTGAAAAAATTTGCCAATCAGTAAGGTTTGTGGCGGGGCGGGGCTGACTGTCCAGGGTGCGCCGTACGTAGGTATTTAAGTATCGTCACTCGTGGAGGCTCTTTTACCGTCCTCACCGATGAGGCCCGTCGCGACGTCCTACCGCCGCCGCGCCGGTCACGATCCACCGAGTTCTCCCGTCGTAGAGCCGGTCGTCTTTTCAGACTCCGCAGTCACACCGATAATTCAGCCCTCATCGAGCTGTCTTCCCCCCAAGCCCCCGCCAGCAACGCCCTAAGCCGAGGTCCGAGTCCCACTAGGGGTCGCCCTTAGTGCTGTTGTTGCAGGTAGTCATGATGTTAGTGTAATACAAGTAGTTAGCTTAGGTTAAGTATTTTACTTCCCCCCCATTGGCTGGAGACCCTTCAGGTCTCGCCAATAACTGCCCGGTTACGTAGAGAGATAGTCCCATAGGACGATCTAAAGAGGTCCAATAGAAAAAAAAAGGCTCTTTTAATGTTTTTGCCAGCTTCCTCGACCTTGTGCGTCTCTTAGTAAAAGACTAAATCTCGCTATCTGAATGGCTGAACAACGCAAAAATACACTTAACAAAAGTCGACAAAAGATTGGACAACAGATTCAATTGGTTGCTTTTCATAAACCAGGAGTTATTCAATACAAAACTTTAGAAGGAAGAACAAAATGTTGAACTACCGTCGTCGCCACAACTGAATTCTATATCTCAGAACTACACCGCACATCCAGACAGTGCTTGAAAGTTTTTCAATAAAACTAGTAGGACTACTAAGAAGCCACTTCTCGAAAGTAAACAAGGAGCTCGTTTATTGTTTTTCAATGTTTATTTTTGTAGCCCTCTTGAATCTGCGCGTGTTATGAACTCTGCGTATGTTATTCTCCTAACGCTTTTAAGCTGTTAACAGAGTAGTTATCATAAAATTATAAATAGTCTCGTTTGAGTATGGTGCTAAGCTGTGTGTGTTTTAACTTTTTAAGTGTTATGTTTTTGGATTAGGTTTTTTTATAACGTTTGCTAAGGGCAGGAGTAGATGATGATGTTTGATATGCTGTGTAGTCTTCAGATAAAAACAAGGTATCCCATGGAATGATTATGTATGGTTTGATGATCACTCTTACCATAGACGTCAGACGTCATTCAGACAAAACATTTCTCAGTGTTTGTAAATACTTAACGAAATTGAAACAAAACTTCAAACAACATTTACTTACTTATTTATTCAAAATAGACTAGAATTATTTAGTAATGCTACAAAAAACAGCCCCCAAAAATGCCCGCCCTTCACCACTTCCTAGTGTTTATGCTGTGAAGAAGAAACGGCGCAACAAACTCCCCGGCAACACAGATCTGTCTGTCAAGTGCATAAATTAATTTTACACAAAATAAATTAATTTTAATTTAATCAATAATCTAATTGTGTAAATTGAGGATGATGAACGAAGAACGAAGTATATACCTACTTGAGTGACCATAGGATTCGCAGTATCCTGGTACTAAGTCAAAGGCTGTAGTGCAAGCCGATTTCGTTAGGGTGTAACATAAAGGAAGCGGGTAGAAGCAGGGTCTGGCATTTTCAATTATTCCTCCTAGTAGGAATCTGTGTTGATGACTGCTGGGCCAGTTAAATAAGAGAAAAAGGCCCGTGAATTAACAACGTGTATTTTATTTATAGGCGTACAAACAACCAACACACTAGTTGACAGACAAAATCAGTGTTGCCACACTAAAAATTATAAAATAAAATGTTGCGGATGCCAACACTCCTATCCTTAATTATTGACCGTAACTAGTTGACAACTTTAAAGTATTAAAGCAACTAGACTACACAGTAAAAATGTATGAATCTTCGTAAAAAAACGATGTAATCCAGACAAGATAATCTTTCCTTACTCCGTTCAAACTTCACAATAAGAAACGGTACACCATGTTACAGTAACGAGACACTTCATTCACTCTCCCACGCATTCCCCATGCTATTCCCATAACCTACTAATTCACAATACATTATTTACGAGATTGTATTATGATTTATAACGATTTTAAATCTTATTGCTTTGATGTTAAAGATGGAATCGGATTTATTACTGTTTTTGTCTAGATTGTGACTTTAGATAAAGATGAACACGTGTTATCTTCATAGCAAATGAACTTATGTAAACAAAACTTTTTAATTTCTACTTAATATTATAAATGCGAACTTTGTCTGTGACTTCTTCACAACTAAACTAGTGAACCGATTTTGATGAAATTTGGTACAGAGATACTCTGGAACTCGGAGAAGGACCTATGTCCCATGCTTAAGCAATGCTACTTTTATTCCAAAAAACGTGGATGACACAATAAACGACATCCACGCGGGCGTAGCCGCGAGCAACCTCTAGTTCAGTGGTCCTTAACCTCATGGTCATGAGGGACCATTTGACAAAATTTCTGTCTTGCCATGGACCACCAAGTTGGTTAATTAGTTTTTAGTTAATATAAAGTACCTACTCGTAAATGTAAATAAATGGAGGGTTGTTCTAATTCATCTATAAATAAAACACGCATAAGATTATGTAAAGCCCTCAGTATTTTAATTTTCTTTACGGTAAATTATTTACATTACAGTTACAGATTTTAATGCGATTTTTTGTGACTGCATACTTTTTACTAACTTCTGAATCCTTGGTTCAGTGCTACTCAAAGCCAAACGCATAACGGCAGTGGCATCCGACCGATTTCGGTGCTTGTTTTTAATAATCAGAAGCGCCGAGAACTCCTGATCATATAGATTTATTGCGATGAAAATAAAGATAGGTAACGAATAGCAATGTCTCGAAGTTTTGGTAAAGAAATTGCCTTTTGGCTTTTTAGCTAGGATGGCTCCGCGGACCACTTGGGATGCTTTCAGGGACCACCAGTTAAGAACCACTGCTCTAGTTGAATATAAAGGCTAATTTCAACGAGAATATGTTCTCGAAGCGATACTCGTTATGTAGGCTAATTCACATAACTAAAGAAGTTCACATTACAGTGTAGTTGCAGTTAGGTTTCGATCATAGAACGCTTTTCTTATTCTCGTAATAGGCGATCGATGTCAGGGGGTCTACTCCCTAAGTCCGTCAACGAAGTTAGTAGCCCGAAACGTAGGAGTTAACAAAACAAGTGTCAAGTTCAACTTTTCGGACAGGCAAAAACACATGGGTAGTAGGGACAACTGTCAAATCGTGTTGTCATTCATTCTTAGTTCGGGCCCCGAAATAAACGTATGTCCGTAGGTGATAGGGAGTACCTAGGAAACGCTCGTAACGAAGGCTGAAACCACGGACTTCGTGCTTAGGGAGTAGGTTCCCAGATACGCTCGCGTGAACTTAACTGCAGAGTCACTGTAACTTGATCGGCGACATCATGAATTTAGATGAATTAGCGTTCAGACTTTGTATTTTTCGGCCGTGAAAATAGAGACAACATGAGACTGGCTTCGAGAAACTATCTTCGTGCAAATCAGCCTCAAACTTGGTCTTAGGAGAGAGAGAGAGAAAGAGAGGATAAGAGCGAGTCTGAAGTTAGTTGTTTGGCTGCGCAATGAATCTTTTAGAAACGAAATTGTCTACTGCGCAGCTAATCAGCTAACTTCAGACTCGTCAAGATACGTCGGCCGTATTGTAACTGCTGGAAATAAAAGCCAATAGAAATCGTCCATACTCCATTTGACGATTTTAAGAGGGGATACCATAAATTCGTAATGTCTGCTTTCAGCAGCCGATTAATTTAAATAATAGCTGTCAATCTACAGTTACAGTGAAATATATCGGGACGAACAGACTGTTCATAATTACCTAAATAACTAAAGAAAATTAACTTTATCTCAATGGGATAAAATTCTTGTCAGAATGACAGATATTGATGGGGTTGTCTTAACTCAGATAAAAACCACTAAAAAAAACTGAATAAAAAAAACAGATATGTTGTCGTGTACTGTGTTCTTTCTGAAACACCACTATCATTGAGATATAGTTAAATTTTCTTAGTCGTTTTGAAGTCTGTTCGGCCGTATATATTTGATGCTGACTGTAGGTATATTAGAATACTTCTGCTGCTCATGCTCATCCACTATCTGTCTATAATAAAAATAAATAAAAAACGTATTTCTTGAATTCTAAAATTACACAAACGCAGTACCTTCAAACTCTATCGTTTACCTCTGTAAAAATGGCGTCTATGCAAACCTACGTTGGCTTTTTTTGTTAAAAGAGCAAAATTTTGTAAAGTTTTCCTTGTAATCTACAATATCAATTTACTAAACCGAATTTGATCTAAGAACGGTTTCAGCGGAAATAATTGAGAGATCATCAGTTTTTTGTGAAATTGTAGACTTGCTTGCGTCGCATTAAATCATTTAGTGAAGTATTTAAAATTAAATTGATGATACAGTTATTTTTATATAGGTAGAGTAAATTATGGTGTACAAGTTTCTTGCAGGTTGGTAACTTTCTCTGTTTTATAAATGCGTATTTCATAGATTCGTTGGTGTATTACAAAGTTATTAAATAACTAAAACAAAAATAAACATTAGCCTGTAACTGTCCCATTGCAGGGCAAAGGCCTCTTCTCATACAGAGAAGAAACGAGCATTGATCACCACGCTTGCTCACTGCGGATTGGCGATTAAAGGGTTGGCCCGCATGGATGTCGTTTATCGCGTATTCCGCGTTTTTCTCTACTATAATATGCATGTATTATACATATAAACCTTCTTCTTGAATTACTCTATCTATTAAAAAAAAACCGCATCAAAATCCGTTGCTTAGTTTTAAAGATCTAAGCATACATAGGGACAGACAGCGGGAAGCGACTTTGTTTTATACTATGTAAGTAGCCTCACTTTTACCAATATCTTTCAGCTGTCTTCAATAATCTTAATAGAGAATTCCTTGACTTCTCAATACACATAACATCACATAATGATCTCGAGAAACGTTTCTCTTGTTTTAATCAATTTCAATGCTACAGCTTGCAAAAATACGATTTCTTCACAGATAAACACAATGATGCATACAAAAGCATTGAAAACATCTGTTTCATTGTTTGTCACTGGTGGCTAACATGAGGGGTTCAAACGGTTCAGACTATGTTACAACCGAGCAAAAAAATTTAGGTTGAATGGCGATCTGTAGGTGTATGATTTCACAGATGTTGAATAAAAAGTAGGTATTTAGTTATTGCCTCTCGTTGGTCTAGCAGTCGCAAGCGCGACTGCTGAGCGTGAGGTCTTGGGTTCGATCCCCAGGTCGGGCAAAGTGTTATTGGGTTTTTCCGTGTGGAATTACTCAGTAGCAGACCGGAGTCTGGATTTGTGCCCGGTTGATGGCAATAGGCTCGTCCCCTATTACATAGGACTTTAACATAACGGCGAAATGATGGTGTACTATACACCTCAGCCCATCCCTTCGGGGCATACAGGCGTGATGTTATGTTATATAAAAGAGCGGGTTGATAGACACTAGGTATATGTAGGGCTGCCATCAGTCCGAGTTTCCCGGTTTTGTTCTAGTTTAGGGGGCGTCCGGGGGCGTTCTCGAAAATTATCCGGGTGAAACCCGGACGCCCGTGGCAGTGGCAGTTTTGTTAGTTTTCTATTCCAGAAGTTGTTCCACGCGTTAATTTAGAGTATGTTAAATAAACTTATATTTTGGCTATTTAAAATATATACAGGGTGTTAACGAATTCGTGTAATTCCTTAAAACCACATGATCTACTACTGATGTAGACAGGCCCCGCACGGGATTTAGCTTGATTAAAAATAAAAAAATAAAATTATTATTTTTTCATGCGGCTTTGTTACCGATCTTATCTAAACCAACTAATAAGGATTCAGTAAGAAAACAACTTTTTTTTTTTTGCAAAAAATTTGTTTTATTTTTGTGCACATTTCGATGCCACGCATAAATTAATGAAAGTACGGCGACACGGCTGGCAGGAACGACTAACGCGATATCACTCTCACTCTTTACAGTCAGATAACTCAAGGTTGTAAAAAGACGCAGAAATTGAAAACCAAAATTTTTTTTTGAATTTTTTTTTAATTTGGTTTTCGAAAATTCCCATCTAGGGTTAATCTGTGTCACCAGTAGATCACGCGGTTTGAAGGAATTACACGATTTCGTTAACACCCTGTATACTTAGGAAATTATACAGGTTGAAATTGTAAACACTCGACAAACCAAAATGAGAGATTGTACTCATCACTATGAACAACTTTTACTATGGGACCAAACCAGAAATCGCGGAAAAAAGAACAGATGTTCCCTATATTTATGTTCGCATATCTCGTCAAAATGTAGGGAAAAGCAGTTTTTTTTTTGCGATTTCCGGTTTGGTCCCATAGTAAAAGTTATTCATAGTGATGAGTACAATCTCCCATTTCAGTTTGTCGATTGTTTACAATTTCAACCTGTATACCTACATTTTTTTTTTTTGCAATATTTTCAAGAGCGTCCGGGGAAAAATCCCGATTACGACCAAATGTCCGGGGTTTTTGAAATCTTTGTCCGGTCCGGTGTCGACATTTAGGTGATGGCAGCTGGTATGTATATGTAGTATATGAAACCACGTAGGTACCATCTTTACGCCTCTTCTATTTGAGTCTCTTCAACGTAAACAATAACCACGTCAACACTGTGATATCCACACAATAATTATATTGTGCTCCATGCAAATAGAGAGAGCTGCAGCGATCTCCTCCGGAAACGTCCAAGGGGCCTTGAAAACTGCTCTATCAATACTGCTACGTGGCATTCAGGCATCTATTGACCTAAATGATGCAGTAGGATGTCAGCTTTCGAAAGCACAGCATATATGATGTACAGTCAGCTACAAAACGAAGTCCTAAGACTACCACCTGTTTTAAAATTACATTAAGGAATGCAATAAAGAATTGAACATTGAGTAAACACTTGGCAAATTAAATCGCGTGAAATTAAGAAAAAATCGAGACAGAATTCTTTAAATTTCACGAAACAAGTATTCGTATGTGATGGGCTGATGGCAGATGATATGTGTGTGTACAATAATAAAAGATTTAAATAACTATTCCTTCTAATAAATCGCTTTTTTAAATTAGCTTAGCTGATACTTGGATTCTTGTGCTCCATCTTAGACCCAGTCTACCATCAGGTGCGACTAGGGTAAAACGGGCCGAAGTCAAAACATTAATAAAAACATCTTTTTGTAGCTGACTGTACTTTTTAATTTTGTGCAGGTCGGTAACCGCGCTTTAACCAAAACAACTAATCTGTTTACGCTGCTGAATGTTTATAATTAATACGTAACGTATTGGCAATATTGGTAAGAATATTCATTGGCAGAGCTTTAACTTCTTGATGATAACTTGGTCCATAGATTAAATAGTATTTATTTATTTTTGTTCTGGTTTTATGTTTCATTGTATACTAGCTGTGCCCACGACTCCGTCCGTGTACGAAACCGAAACTAATATTATGTCGTAATAACTAAACTTTCTTCTTGATAACTTTAAATTCTAATATATTTTGATTGAGCGAACCGATTACAATGAAATAAAAACTAAATGTTACTACGAGATACACACAATATTTGTCTTTAAAAGTCAACCGCATTGAGTCAGTACTTTTTACGTGATGCGCGCACAAACAAACCGACAAACAGATAAATAGACAAAAAATCCAAAAATTATCGAAATGGATTCTATTGGTTATCCTCTAACCCAACCGCATTTTTATATTTTCCTTTTACAGACACGCCAAGTCTACAGATTTATTATAAGTATGTTAGGTTTGATAGATATAGAGGGGATTCATAGAGAAGCGGTGTCAAAAAAAAACATCTAATTTTAATTTGTTTTCGTATGGGAATCGTCCTATTCTTCCTTGGATTGGGACGTATATTTGTGGTGTTTATAGATTATTGCCGCATCAGAATTAGAAGTGGAATATAGATCCTTTGTGGCATAGCCGCCCCGCTGCCATTTTGATTTTTTTTCCAAGTTGCGGTGCACGATTACACTAACATATTATATGGGTAGAGGACACTTAGACAAACAAAAAATATCAGGGATATGCACGTTGCCGAGATATTTTGACTTAAAGTTTTTTTATTGCAGCGCACTTTGTAACTGGTAAATATGGGTAGAAGACACTCAAACAAAAAATATTCAGAGATATGGTGCCCTAAAGTGTCACGTTACCGAGATATTGTATCGAGATAATCTTGAAAAAAATTTTTGAGTCCAAATATCTCGGCAACGTGACACTTTAGGGCACTATATCTCTGAATATTTTTTGTTTGTTCGAGTGTCCTCCACCCATAATATATGTTAGTCTCATCGTGCGCCGCAATTTGTAAAAAAAAAATGAAAATGGCGGCAGGGGCCCATGCCAGCTTCCATAGAAAAATGTTCGAACCCCTTTGTAATCTACAAATCTATTTCTTTGATCCTTAAATTCAATTTTTATGACGTAATTCGTATTCTACTTACTAATCATATTTCCCACATTCATAATCTTCTTTTATCGTTTCTTTCATACATTTCACAATGGAACCTTTTAATTCGAACGTTTCGTGATGATCGGAATATTGCTCGATGGCAGTTTTAAAATTGAACTGTCGGTGTCGAGATATTATCGGCTTTGAACTTTACGAGTGATTAATGAGTATTGGAAAGTTTGAAAATCGAATATTATTGAAGTTTTAGAAGAAAAATCAAGTTAGTTGACAGTTTTTGTTGATTAGGTGATTATTTGATTTAGGACTCTTTTGCACTAGGAACTTTGTACTATGCCTGCTGGGGTCAGCAGAGGTGACGTAGTTCATGCAAATTTTTGTTCGAGAGAGAGAATATTTTTTGTTCGCTATTTTTTATTTTAACTTGAAACATTAAGTGACACAAGTAATAATTTACAATAAAAATAATTAAAACATCGCCACATACGAGAGATATTAAAATTTTACGCAATGCAGTTCGCTCTGAAAAGAATTTATATCCGACCTATATTAATTAACTGTTGTAGGTCGTTTCATACGCCATCTGTTGGTAATTATCGTTAAACTTTTAAACAGCTCACTATAGATCGAACAAAGTACTTAATAAATTCGATTTGATGTTTGCAAAAAAGCAAAAAATAAATGTGTACAGTAGTTGTACGCCTTCGATCTTAATAAAGAAAGTCGCCCTTTTATTTATCTGAACATACCCACACTACAATTAAAGTAAACGCCAGACATTGGTGTAATTATTACTATAGTCCGTTTTTTAATCCCGGAGACTTAAATTGACAGGTACAAATGTCAAACTTGCCAATTTTAGGAACATTATTTTAAATTTTGACGTTTCGTGTCTGTAATTTCAGTCTCCGGGAACAAATTATATCGATGTTGGCATTACTCCTAGTATTTTGACAGGTGTCAAATCGGACCTGACAACTATACTTATCTTACATAGGGTACCTACTTGACTACATATTATTATTTTATGAGAAATCTCGAAACTATAACAAAAATAATAAACAATAGTAAAAAAAACAATGAAATATTTAATAAAATGTCCAAGTTAATTTAAACTGTACACAAGACAGAGACAACACTACTACCATATGACGTCATCACTCTGTACAATATCTGTTTAGTGTGACAAGGACAGAAAATGCCTCCTCAACGAACTTCTAAAGCGTGTATCTTCTCTATTTTTTCATCGATTTTATTTCTTGTTTCACATACCGTTATTTTATATACTTTTGATATAATAATATACTTACTTATATTTTTGTACACTTTTGTTAAAATAATACTAGGTGTTTTTTAATTTTTTTTAATAGTAGTCGGTATATTGAACTATTATCAACTTTATTTGTACTTACCTACTTTAATGTCACTATATCATGATGTTAATCTATTTTGCTTCTCCGGGAATACTCCATTTAGTAGTCAAACCGTTGTTGAACGTGAATATAATTTACTTCGTTATGAATTCTGTCCACAAAGGCTTATGTTGAACACATGTCAACATACACTTCCATGAAAAGATCAACAATCGCAATACAGAACAACAGTAACATATTTATTAATAATGTAGCACTTTACTAACCATATTCGTAGCTACTTTTCTAACGATTTCAGTTCAAAAATGCTTCATTCTAAAATGTATTTATTGGTCTTGTCTAAGCAAACATGGCTTTATCATTAAACATGGTTCTTATGAAATTATCATTTCTTACAGATCCGATAGTGCTACCCTTCCACCTTTGGGTGTCGTTAAAAATGCTTAAAGCCTCAAGACTAAGTGTCTCAGGAAACACATATTTTTTTAAATTGATTATGCAAAAAATAATAATTGGAAGAAAAAACCCTCAAAATACCAGGGGGCTTACTATGACCTCTTAAAGCAGGGTAGAAGTTGCCTGGAAGTTGAATTGCCCTGCTTTTATGTACTATGACATCGTTAGGCATGCTACGTTGACGTTTACGAAATCCGTTCACCTTTTTTTTTGTATAAACTTTTCGTACTATGAACAAGCATCAGTAGTCGTTCACCTTTAGTCATTTAGTCATGGTATGATTTTTAGCGATTCAGAAGCAGGCCTGCTTTTGAACGGAAGTTGATTGGCTGGCATTTGAGCGTTTTCATAAGAGGTCATGGTAAGCCCCCAGAATTAAAATAATTCTGGTAATTTGAACCATTTCGGGATACAGGTGAATCCTTCTATATCTCTGCCTTTTACTTGGATTCGTGTACCTACTCCATCTGCCGGGCTATCTCAGCTTAACATCAGGTGCGAGTGCGATTAGAGTTCAACTAGAAAAAGCCAAAGAATAATTTAAAAAAACTACTTTCGATGTTGACTGAACGATCACTCGAGTATGCAAACAAGAAAGAGATAGAACATTTTTATAGCTGTCAAATTAGTTTACTTGTTAAACATCACCATGTACTGAGGTGTCGTCTAAATCTGTTTGGAAATTTTAGTTCAACCTAATTTGACAGCTCTAATATCCTTCCATCTCTTTCTTTTTTTTATCTGCAAGTAAAGGATAGCAATATGTTTAGTAATCGGGGTCAATTCAGCATTTATATTTCTACAAGAGTTCGTAGTTAGTGGCTACTATATGTACAACATGACACATGCTTATGCACGCTCGCCACTGTTGCAATATGTATTATTAAGTGTTCTTACACATGCGACGCGATTGGCATACACGTGTTTCTTACATACATATTGTGGTTGTGTTACAGAACTATTGTAGCTTTAATTTCTATACTCTGGGTTTTAAAGAGTATGAACCACACATTTAAAAAAAAAGTTTGTAAGGTTGGGTGCTAATTCTACTAACAAAAAAGTTGTTCAATCGCAACCAAACGACAACTAAACCGAACTTACTGAACATTCATCCAAAATCTTTGTCAGTTCGACTCGCGACCTCGCCGCGTGATCAGCTGATTAAGGGCTCCGTTTGGGTCCGAAACTAGTCGGGCAATCCCGAAAAATGCACGTGAGTAAACCGTAACTAATCATAAAAGTGTTTGTCAACATAAACAAAACCAATTACTTTGATAGTTTTCGTAAACGAAAAGTGTCTGACGGTTCTTGTTTGTACCTATCGATTTGGCAACGCTGCTGGCCGACTCAGATGAAGGATTACAAATTAGTATATTATACTGGCAGTAGCTTCATCATTGCAAACAGGCTAGTCTGACGTCACCAGCTTGGCGAATGGTGACTTCAAGTCTTAAACCCTTCTCACTTTATGAAATGCCTTTGTAAACAAAACTGCGATAAGATGCGTTTATCATTCATTCACGAGCGACCCGCCCCGGCTTCGCACGTATACGTTTTATAGCTTAAAACCTTCCTCTTGAATCACTCTGTCTATTAAAAAAAACCGCATCAAAATCCGTTGCGTAGTTTTAAAGATCTACGCATACATAGGGACAGACAGCGGGAAGCGACTTTGTTTTATACTATGTAGTGATTAGGGTTTCTGCTCGAGAATTCTCGAGGCGAGAAATGTCGAGAAATCATGCCAACTTCGAGACAAGAAAAAACACCTCAAGAACTCGAGAACTCGAGAAATCAAAGGTTTTCTTTTATTACTGTAAAATTGGCTTAAAAGTTGCGTAATCTTTGCATTCTGGCTTCATTGTTCACCTTACGAGGCGCGAGTAAGCGAGGCAAGCGAAACAGACACCTAATATACCTCCAACTCCGATTACTCTTATTATAATGTGACATAAAACGTCAAATAAAAATTAACTGTAAGATAAACTCCGTTCATCTATTATTGGGTTTCTGAATACAAAATCGACAACTATCCAAACAACAAGTAAGTGCGTAAATTGACCAATGGGATCTCTTTTTTTAGCCCGGCTAAATATATTTTTCTCGCCATAATAACTTTTTGCAGGTAGACACCAGGTTTAAATGAAAATCTCCTCGGGTATATTTTAAAACGAACCATTACATATCTACATAAAATATAAAATTTAAATCACCATACTTTCTCTTTGTTATTTTTCATCATAATTCAACGACACAATAAAACTATGAAACCAAAATATTTTAAATTTTTATCGTAATTTATAATATTGGGCGGTAAAGTTTATTTATATCTCAAAGAAAAATATTTCTAGGCTAACTTACCTATTTGTGGTGTATGAATACTTGTAGAGCAGGTTTGGTTATTTCACAAAGGTATACAGAGTGTTAAAAAAAATCGTGAAATCGTGTAATTCCTTCAAACTGCGTGATTTATTGGTGACACAGATTAACCCTAAATGGGAATTTTCGAAAAAAATAATAAAAAAAAATTTAAAAAATTTTTGGTTTTCAATTTCTGATTCTTTTTAGAGCCTTGAGCTATATGAGTGCAAAGAGCAATATCGCGTTAGTCGTTCCTGCCAACCGTGTCACCATAATTTTATTAATTTATGCGTGGCATCGAAATGTTCACACAAATAAAATTATTTTTTTGCAAAAAAAATTTTCTTATTTATTTACTGAATCCTTATTAGGTGGTTTAGATATGATCGGTAACAAAGCCGCATGAAAAAAAAAAGAATTTTATTTTTTTATTTTTAATTAAACGTAATCCCGTGCGGGGCCAGTCTACACCAGTAGTAGATCATGTGGTTTTAAGGAATTACACGAATTCGTTAACACCCTGTATATCACAGTGCCCTTGTTAAAATGATATCTCATGTTAAACTCTTCATCCGAGATAATCCGAGAACATTTCGGATGGATTTCTTCGGTGCCTTTTTATTGGTATTGATATATTTGAAAGGCTTGTGTTTAAACACCGCTCAAAAAAGTACCTATTTCGCAGCCAAAAAAACGGTTACCAAAATGGATTAATGGTCACCAAATAACGTTTCCTAAAATATTATGAAATAAGTAAATCCATTTTTTCCTATTATTGTCTGTCATAAAAATATATGGACGCGTAAAGGAGCGTCGACGGGCCTATTTCTGTCTGCAGGGTTTAAAGTAACCTATCCGTGTCGGGGTAAAGAATTTGGTGACCGTTGATCCATTTTAGGAACCAAAAATAATATTTGTGCAAGGTTTGTGATTTTTTCGATGTTATTTCATTTATTTTGGATCATAATATTATATAGTTTAGGGCCCTCATAATAAAGTCAATTGATTTTTTTTGGAGTTGTTTATTTTATTTGGTGCCTAGGCTTAGAGTCTTAAAAATATTTTTGGTGGCCGTCTAAATTATACCCTATTTGAAATAGCCTCCAGCACTTCCAAATCAGACTCCTACGAACTACTCGAGTCCTTCATTCATTGGGAATCCAAAACTCGCTATCGAAAATAAAATACTAATAAAAAAATTCCAAATATTCTTGTATAAAACATGATATAAAACGACAAATAAAGTTTTAGAACCGATAAATACCCCAAATTGGTCAGTTAACTGAAGTTTGAACTAAGATCATCTTCTGACTGGGGTGCCCAGAAACGCAATGTGTCAGTTTATCGAACCAATAGCGGTAAAATAGATAAAATACGGTTAGGAGTACCTCAGAAACAGGAAAAATAAGTTATCTGAAGTTTGAACTAGTATTATCTTCTGACTGGGGTGTCCAGAAACGCAATGAGTCAGTTTATCGAACCAATAGCGCTATTGAACAGATAAACTACGTTCAATAGTACCCCAGAAAACTGATTAAGCTTAGGCTTAAGCTGATTTTTTAAGATTCTCGAACAACCCGAGAAACCCGAGAAATAGGGCTCGAGAATTCTCGAGACCCGAGAAAAAAATATGTCGAGAAACCAGAAACCCTAGTAGTGATTCAGGCTTGAACGAGGCAAACATTTGGTTCTGAAGCTAGCTTAAAATTTAGCTAATCTTGACATCATTTTTCGTCAAGTAGGTATTTCATCTGATTTGAGAATTTGGGATAAGCAATACTTGAGTAATATTTGAGTACGTAGTTGTCAAAAAAATGCTTTAAAATCCGTCGTTTTTTTGACAACTCCGTACTCAAATGTTACTAAGTACTTACTGCTTATCCTAGAATTCTCAAATCAGAAACCGAAGGTTAATCGTTTTTGGGGGTTGCTCTCTAGCTGGGTTTAGAAACCTCAGAGCTTAGAAAAAATACAGACCCAACGGCAAAATCCAGTTCAAATCAAAATACATAAATTCCTTGCCAATGAATTCTAATAAAATACCCAACGAATACATAAACCAAATGTTGCTCCACGAATCAGCAACGCTAACCCACTTCTAACTGATCGTGCGCAGGTAATGGTGCAGTGTTTAAAGATCAATCCACGACTGAGCGACCATCTGGCTTGATGGACTTATTATCTGTCACAGGCGTAATAAACGATGCTGTCCACATCTTATCTTCACCAAGCAACGGTTCAGTTACTAATGTGGGTAGTATTTGAAACGGAATCAAAATTAAGTGCTTGTTTTAACCGTTGATTTCGTCAGACTTTAGAGCAACGCGGTCGACGTCTTAGTCGGGAGCGGCCATAGCGTTCTTTGTGGGGGGGAATCTCATACATTGTATATGCATTCTACACTAGCAACGACATTCACATGATGTCGCGGCATCTATCACGCACAATGCGAACTATTCAAGCCTACATCGCGATATCAAGATTTAACACGCAGATTGCTACAACCTCCCAACTTCAACTGTTGGGCAGTAGCCCGCCAGGCACAAGACTCCGCCTGGTTGGAGGATCTTCCCTTTGGTTGGAGGAATACCATACCTGGTTCCTCCACATACACATTAAAATCATTCAAAATTAGGCCTTTAGGAGAGGAGGAGGAAATGTTACGTATGGCCACTCCTGACTAGGTCAACCGCGTTACTCTAAACGTCAGACTAATAAAGTGATTACTTCAGCCTCTACAAAAGAGCCTCCTCGAGTGACGATATTTAATACATCCGGCGCACTGTGGACAGTCAGCCGCGCTATCAACTTTGCTGACTGGCTAATCTTTTCACCATGGTAAGATTGTCTCGTATAGCTCGTGCTGACACGAGAGAACAAGAAGAAGGTGAATGTAGTTTTCTCTCCAGGGGTCATTTAGATCAACCAGCAGTCTTTTAGTATCTCCTAATCAAAGTCCACTTTCTAAATCTACTCTAGATTTTCCAGTGTCAACAACTTTAAAACATAAATCATCTTTCCTGAAATCTTTAACAAGGAACCACCTAGGTAGTCGCAGATAGGCAACTCTCAAAGTAGCCCAACAGTTGGCGTGTGACACGATGATCAATTGACCACACCACCTCCAACAAAAACTGTTTCCTAATAGGACCATATTTACGACACATTATTGATCTCTTTTCCAATACAATAACTCGAGAAAACTGCACCAAAACGGTGTTAGTTGTCTACGTGCGCAGGCGCATCGAACGGCGTGAAATTATAAATTTCTTATATAGCCCGCTAATGATACATGTCCGCCATTGTGATGCTCTAATACGCATGATATGAAAGCAGTATTGGGGCCTAGCGGTTACGATAATGTTCGATAGGTACTTTGGATCGGTTGGCTTCGGAGGAAATGAATCACTGAGAGGAGAGAGGTCATGTTACGTGACCCGAAGGTGTAAGTTTTGTAAGAACTGTGTTAGCTTTGATATAGGTTATTTATGATGTAAAATTATCAATTTAGGTCACGTGCAGTTTTCCTACAACTACCTTACACGAATGAAAAGATGCATGATTGTAAAAGAAATGCCTCTTTTACGATTTTTATGAAACGACCGGTGGCAATTGCGCCGCCACCGCCGGTCCTCTTGTTTACCAACTAAACTAAAAAGAATTGCTATTTTTAACTAAAACACAGCGCGAGAAAAGGACGGTGATAGATAACAACTAACTTAGAGATGTCAAACTAGTTTACGCATTAAACTTCACTGTGTTTTTGTCGTCATGTTCTCTTGTGTCGGCTAAAGTATGGATAATTTAGTTTAACTTAAAGGGGATAGAACCTTTGTGGCATGGCCGCTGCCATTTTGATTTTTTTTCCAAGTTGCGGCGTACGATTACACTAACATACTTATATGGGTAGAGGACACTTAGACAAACAAAAAATATCTGGGATATGGTGCCCTAAAGTGTCACGTTGTCGAGATATTTGGACTTAAAGATTTTTTTTCAAGATGCAGCGCACTTTGTAATTGATAAATATGGATAGAGAACACTCAAACAAACAAAAAATATTCAGAGATATGGTGCCCTAAAGTGTCACGTTGCCGAGATATTTTGACTTAAAGTTTTTTTTATTGCAGCGCACTTTGTAACTGGTAAATATGGGTAGAAGACACTCAAACAAATAAAAAATATTCAGTGATATGGTGCCCTAAAATGTCACGTTACCGAGTTATTGTATCGAGATAATCTTAAAAAAAAAATTTTGAGTCCTAATATCTTGGCAACGTGACACTTTAGGGCACTATATCTCTGGATATTTTTTGTTTGTTTGAGTGTCCTCTACCCATAAATGTTAGTCTCATCGTGCGCCGCAACTTGGAAAAATAATGAAAATGGCGGCAGGGGCCTATGCCAGCTTCCATAGAAAAATGTTCGAACCCCTTTGACAGCTCTTATTTACGTCCATCTCTTTCTTATTTTATTAAAGTGAAAAAGATGGCATTAGCCTAAATTAAGTTTAGTTCGTGCATAACAGAATTGTCAATGTTTAATGTTTTTTGTGGGGAAAAATTATATTTCGGCGCTCAAATTAGCAATTCTGGTAAACGTGGCTTTGTTTTCAAAGTTGTAAAAGTACTCTTTGTTTTTTGATCCCTTCAAACTTTTGAATTGTTGTTTAAAGTTCATCCACCATAATTCCACTTGAAAGTCCATTCAACCCTTCCCGTAAAAGAGGCTGTAGATAAGTTGAAAAGCTCCCCAAAGAGTTCAGAATCCAGGACACGGTAACGGGCTACTTCCTGAGCAGACCGGGAAGCTGCCATCCGCTCCTGAAACCGTTAGTCTCGTTTGCTTATCTTATTCAACAATTTATAAACGTCACCTGAAATAAATAGAGCTGTGTGACGTATTTTTGTCACTGGCAACCTTTAATTTAAAATCTGGCTGACGCTTTTTGTTTTGCGATATGAAATTTCATGAATATTGTCAACGGGATTTTGTGCGTTTACGTCGAAATATGTCAGTTGCATTCAAATTGGAAATTATGTGTACAGTCGCAGTTAAAATTGGATCATATTTGTTTTGATGTCGCAGTAGGCATTACATGTCAATGATTGTAACGAATTTTAATTACATAATAAATACATTTCTAGTACTATGACGCACTGAAAAACAGGCCAGAATTGACGCGCTTGTGTGCGTGACTGCATTGTTACACTCGCGCCTGCAGTTTTTGTGTGAGTGCGCAGGGATACCCAATTTAAACATGTTTGCCATCAGCCCCCCGATTCAGAAAGCCATCTCTTTTTGATTCGTTACGAGAACTGTAGACGAAACGATATAACAAACCAAATCGGTCGACAACTGACTAATCGAATCGAAAATAAAAACTAAGGAAGTGGTAATCGAAAGACATTAATATAATCAAAGGAGGTAATTATACAGCAAAATTATCGACTCATGTTCTGTTACGATCACTTTAGTGCGGGATAGACCACCTGCAGGCGTTGCATGTCCACCGTAGAGAAGGGTTTTGTCGACGGAAGCATAGACAAAATGACATAAAAACAAGAGCAATATGTCATTTTGTCTATTCTGCAGTCGACAAAACTCTCGTCTACGGTGGTCATCCTACGCCTGCTGGTGTAGTATCACT
The DNA here is from genome assembly GCA_905220435.1 of Amphipyra tragopoginis. Classification (NCBI taxonomy): domain Eukaryota; kingdom Metazoa; phylum Arthropoda; class Insecta; order Lepidoptera; family Noctuidae; genus Amphipyra; species Amphipyra tragopoginis. Next base: position 15,294,548 of record HG992011.1, read on the forward strand.
TTGTAACAAAAAGATCGTGAGTGTAAAAATGTAACGTATTTGAGTTGCTCAGAATACAGAAAGAAACAGAATCCGCGTTCAACAGTAATTGCAAGCCGTACGCTGTGTCCAAAATCAAAGCATGCGTCCCGCGCCCGTCTCACTTCCCACCCGCGTAATGTTGCTAGCTCAGACATTGTTTACCCGTTTTTGGGGAAAACGTTGAGTATTGGAGGTAAGATAATAATAAAATCAAAATTGTGCTTTTCTATAAAGGCAATATTTTATATCTGAGTAGGTACAGTCAGCGTCAAATATATAGGGACGAACAGACTGTTCAAAATTATCCGAACAAAACTACAGGGTGTTAACGAATTCATGTAATTCCTTCAAACCGCGTGATCTGACACTGATTGACCCTGCATGGGATTTTTTCAGAATAAAAAAAAAAGTTTTCAAAAAATGAACCGTGGTATTCTGTATCTGAGTAATTTTAGCGTTCCCAGTTAACTGACTGCATGGAGCGATATCAGGCTAGTCGTGCCCGTCAGCTGTGTTGCCGTGCCTTCATTAATTTATGCATGGCATCGAAATTTTCAATGAAATAAAAAAAGGTTTTTTTTTTAAATTTTTATTCAATCTAAAGGTTACGGCTCATTAGACCCACCCGGCACCCGACCCGCACTGCCTCGCCTCGTGCGGTTCGTATTCTTTATATGAATTTGTATGGATGTGTGCTCACTACTTCAACTCCGTAACGTGGCGGCTGTGAAATTCCACAAAATACGCGTCATGGATGTCGTTTCCATGGTTTTCAGGGGCGCTGGTGACGAATATGAGGTCTAAGTCAATATCCAAGATGACGGCTGTAAGATTTTGCCCATGACGTATACTTATTTTGTAAAATTTCGCAGCCGCCATCTCGGATTTTGATTTTGAGCTCATTTTCGTCATCAGCACCCCCGGAAACTATGGAAACGACACCCATGACGCTTATTTTGTAAAATTTCACAGCCGCCATCTTGGATTTTGACTTCGACCTCATTTTCGTCATCAGCGCCCCCGAAAACCACGGGCTCCAAACCCATGACGCATATTTTGTAAAATTTCGCAACAGCCATCTTGGATTTTTACTTCGACCTCATTTTCGTCATCAGCGCCCCCGAAAACCACGGACTCGAAACCCATGACGCATATTTTGTAAAATTTCGCAACCACCATCTTGGATTTTTACTTCGACCTCATTTTCGTCATCAGCGCCCCCGAAAACCACGGACACGACATACATGGCGCATATTTTGTAAAATTTTACAACCGCCATCTTGGATTTTGACGTTGACCTCATTTTCATCATCAACACCCCCGAAAACCACGGACACGACACCCATGACGCATATTTTGTAACATTTCACAGTCGCCATCTTGGATTTTGATTTTGACGCTGACTGTACCTGATAATCTCAAGAAATAGAGAAGGTCTAATAGGAATAAAACACGTTTTAGATAAAAAAACGTTTAATTTAAGCCCTCAGTAGGTAATAAAAAGAAGGGAAAATCAAAACTCTTATACTGACAACACTAACAATATGGACGCATCATTCCCTATGACAATTACAAACTGAACAATTTATTGATTAATTAAATAAGACGATATCTGAATGTGCTACTTAAACGTGAAATGTGATCCCATCCTGTTTTGTTTTTAGCCCCGCTGCATTTTTATAGGTTCGAACGACACAAAACTGCATAATTTAATTTAATTTGACACCAGTAAATACATGTAGTCGTTATGACGTCCCCATAGTAACTGATCGACTGCGCGTCAAACTACTCCGTTTAAGAGTAGTTTTTGATGCTTCAGTATTAGGCGCTATCACAGCTTCTGGTACTTTCTGTATTCTGAGTTGAGTTGCATGTTCTTTGTCGCCTGCAGACATGGCAATTCCTTTTATGTCCTGTCCTGTTCCCATATTAGGAATTAAGTAAAGCTTTTTTTTTAACCAGCTGTACACCTACGATTTGCACCCAAAAAGACGAAAAAACGATTTACCTTATTCAGAGATTGCCTTTTGAGATAAAACAAAGAAACACTCGACAAATAAGTAAGATTGAGTGAAATATCTAATTGTTGTATTGTTTTTTTTGTCGAATGTTATTGCACAACCAAAAATTATGATGATTTTTAAGTTTTTGTTGGTTGCGTTCCTCCTTACTCGTACCAGTACCCCAAGTGTGAGTTTTTTTACGTTACTACTGTAGTTGCGACATGCCAAAAATGTATGAAAATTTAGGCAGCGCCTCTAGCGGCGAATAGCGTAACTAAAAATTTTTGACATTTTTGACGTGACGCAACTACAGTAGTAACGTAAAAAACTCACACTTGGGGTACTGGTGGTAAGAGCAGACATTGTCTAAGATGGAGACACGACTCCAAGTAACAAAGATTAGAGCGATTCCCCTATACCCTCTGACTCTCAAATACATAATGACCGATCGCATTAAAAGGTTTGGCGTGACTTTAATGTGAAGCTGGTAGCTATAGCTAACCGGACCGTATAGATCCAACCATCAAGAAAAATGGTACGCATACGTGCACCATAAAAATATTAAACTAGACTAGACGTCTTTACCTTCCTCTTTAGATCCTGGTTAATCTTGAGTTTCATTTTCAATTTTTTTATTAATTTATTGTTTTAAAAGTGTAACCAATTTTCCAGAAATTATTAAAACGGTACGGTACCAAGTTCTTCAGTAAGGTATAATCACCCTTTTTGCAGAAGAGTACCACCACACCTCTGTTCCATGCCTGTGGCGTTTTCCCCTCAAGTATGACTGAATGAAACAGCTTCTGTAAGTCCATAAGGACCGGTATCCACCCGCCTTCAGAGGTTCGGCCGTAATTCCGTCATCACCTGCCTTGTTGTTTTTGAGCTGCTCCAAAGCCATCCTAAAATTTCCTGGATGCGAGAAGCACAGGACTGGTCGATGTGACGATGCTTGGGGGAGGCCGATGTCCAGCAGTGGACGTCTTTGGCTGAATGATGATGATAAAAACTTTATGAGCCATTACGCACTGTCGACTGGTCGCCGGAGACTTGGTCGACGGCGACTGTGACTTTCTATAGTTTAAATAGGTGTTTACGCACTTGGTCGCCGGTCGCCCAGTCGACTATGCTTATGTTTTGGTCGCCGAGAGACCAAGTCTCCGGCGACCAGCCGACAGTGCGTAATGACCAGTGATCGGAAAAGGGTGAGCTACTTTACCTAAACTTCAAAGAACAGAGACAAAAACTGGAGACTTCCTTACGACAACATTTTTTTTTCGGGAGAATTTTCTCGGAAATTGTCTTTCATTAGTTTTCAAAAAATAAAAGACAGTATCCTTTTTTGAAAACTATAAACAATCTCTTTTTTAAAAACAATGAAAAACGTGTCATCTGGTTTTGTGACAATTTTGAGAAACAAAAGTAGGAAACGAATTTAATTGTTTTCTGTACTATTAACATTAATATTAAATGTACTTTAGTGATGTCCCGAAACCCGGAATAATTTTCACGAAAAAAAATGTTGTCCTAAAGAAGTCTCCAGTTTTTGTCTCTGTTCTTTGAAGTTTAGGTAAATTAGCTCACCCTTTTCCGATCACTGGTAATGTCTCTAAGTTTATTAGATTAAGTTCTACAAACCTTGCACAGGATCGTAGGCATTTTTTAAAATCTATTATTGTGTTTTAATCTACCTAGTCTGTAGACAGTCTAGGTGCTCAGTTGGTTCAAAATATAGTCCAGTAATTGGCGTGGGGCGGCCAGGTGTTAGCCACGCGTCCAACTGACGCGCAACAGACCGTAGTATTTAGGGTAACCATCTTTTTATAGGTTGGCGGACAGTCTTGTACATGGATAGGTCATAGGTCATGTTTGAGTACACAAGTTAGGCCGTATGCATAAAAAATAATGACTGAGTACAATGCAAATTACTAACTGCAATAGGGCATTTGACTATTTTTTATTTATTTTAAATATCAAAACTATAACAAAAATAATAAGCTACAGTGAAAAAAACAATGAAATATTTAATAAAAGTTATTAAGAAAGGATTTTAAATTGTTCACAAGACAGAGACAACACTATTCCTCTATGAAGTCATACCTTAAAGGTCAAAATACACGTCCGATATTTGCTTCCGGGAACCGGATCAGACTATCTGATCGGATTCATGAAATACACGTATGATTCTCGTGTCCGATTTTTTCTGGACGACGACGAGACGCCCGGACGATGCTTACTTACGATTCTGACATCCGATCCGATACTCTAATCTTACGTGTAATTCATGTTCGAAATGTATGACGCGGAGGCCTTCAGATAGTCTGATCAGACTATCGGAAACGACTATCGGAGGCAAGTATCGGAGGCAAGTATCGGACGTGTATTTGGGCTCTAAAAACGTAATAGTGATTTGACATCACACTCTACAACATCCGTATCGTGTGACAAGAACAGAAAATGCCTCCTCACAAATTCAAATTCAAATTCAAAAGTTTTTATTTCACATAAACCATTACAGGCGCTTATGAAAAGTCGAATTTAGGTGCACGGTTCCAATTAGTCGTTTCCTATGGAGAAGAGCCGGCAAGAAACTCCATGGTTACTCTTTTAAAGTCCATATCTTTAACAATTTGAGTGGGTACAGTTATGACTTAGAATAGTTATGAGAGAGCAAAGTAGACTTAAGAGCAGGAACCACACATAAAAGCAAAATGAAAAATATGGTCAGAAATTAACTAGGTATCCAGGCATCTAGCAAGTCTACAAAGCTCTCACATTTACAAAAAGTAAAAGGACGCTAAACTATATAAAACAACTGACATGGTTAATTGTCATCAAAACACATTACAAAGAAAATCACTGTAATAAGATAAAGATATCTTGAGAGTAACGTTAGTAATAAAATAAAATAAAGCTAATAGTAATGAGGTTAGTTAATAGACATAGGTACACATACGACGTTAATGAGGTACCAGGGAAGCCGCATGTGCAGAAGGAGTTATTGCCAAACACCTTTATCTTCAACGTAGTCCTTAGTCTTGTAATATGCTTTTTGAATAAGGACACGTTTAATATGGGCTTTAAACTTTCCCTCGGTAAGATCAGTTACAGATTTCGGTAGCTTATTATAAAAACGCACGCCATTTCCTAGAAATGACTTATTAGTTTTACTCAATCTAAATTTGGGAATCACAATTTTATGTTTATTACGTGTATTTTTGTCATGAAAATCGCTTCTAACATTAAACATATGCAAATTCTTCCGAACATACATAATGTTTTCAAAGATATAGTGTGACGGCAAGGTAAGTATATTAATATCTTTGAACACGTTTCTGAGGGACTCGCGGGAACCCATATTGTAGATTGCACGGATTGCTCTCTTTTGTAAAATAAAAACAGAATCTACGTCAGCTGCTGAGCCCCACAACAAAATGCCGTAGGACATAATGCTGTGGAAATATGCGAAGTATACTAACCTAGCTGTAGCTACATCAGTCAGCTGCCTAATTTTCCTAACTGCGTATGCAGCAGAACTTAACCTAGCCGACAGGGCAGTAATATGCGCACCCCACTGCAATTTTGAATCGAGAGTTATACCTAAAAATACGGTGTCATTAATTGTGTTAAGATTATTGCCTTCAAGCATTAAATTTAAACCTACTTGGGGAACATTTGGTAGTGAAAACTTAAGGCATTTTGTTTTGTTTGCATTTAGTAATAGATTATTGGCTGCAAACCATTTAGAAAGAACAGTAAGGCTCTCGTTAACATGTAAAACGTCCCTATCTTTTCTATCTATTTTAAAAATAAGGGAAGTGTCATCGGCAAATAAAATTATGTCTGATAAGTCGGTCATCATATAGGGTAGATCATTTATATAGGTTAGAAACAGGAAAGGTCCAAGAATTTCGAAAGAATTTCCACAAACTTCGAAAGCGTGTATCTCCTCTATTTTTCATCGATTTTATTTATTTAATCACCTACCGTGTTCTTTCTATACTTTCTATAAAATAATACTGAATAGTTGTAAATGTTTAATAGTAGATAGTCAAATATCCTATTTAGAAGATGTTTTTGTAACTGTTTCCTAGCTAAAGAATAAGTGAATATTAATCGCTCGTGTTAATTTTGTATGCAAAATTTATTGTTAGTAAACTAGTAATTATATTTTGACCTATTGTCTTCTTCATGGTTACAATAGTTAAGTTCCGGATTGTCAAGGCCACTTTAATTTCCCCCGTGTGGGGACTGACTAAAATACATATAAAACTTCCTCACCGCTGGGAATAGACGTGTGTTGTAAGATTCAACAAAACTCAGCAAGCTTGGTGGTAGGATCTAAACGGTCCGCCTGGCTATCTTTTTTTTATGGATGGGAAATCATCATATGACTCCTTCCGCTCTGGGGGGAGCGGAACGGACTGTCAGACTCTTACTGACTAAAACCCATCCGTGTTCCTCCTAATGCCCTTTGCGTTCCAGGGCCGCGGTAACTCTTTCGAACAAATTCCGCAAACCTGGCAGGCACTGGTCCTAGCGGGCCCCATCTACTACGCTGACATCTCTTTGAGGCGCGCGTGGAACACAACGCGCCGTCGACCCGGGAGCCTGGCTAGCTACCACCCTTACATTAAAGTCCAGCGCCAAGCAGTTTACTGTGTTCCGTCGTGTGTATGTGAGAGCCAGAGGGGTATAGGAGAATTCCTCTTTATCTTTGTTACTTGGATTCGTGTGTTTCATCTTAGACCCTGTCTGCGCTTACTGGTGCAACTATGGTCAACCGCGACCAAGTGTAATAAATAATTACCATATTATAAAACTAACAGTTTTAGAAGTCGGTGCAATTTTACACTGAACATAATTGAAGGCACCGACTTCTGAAACTGTTAGTTTTATAATATGGTAATTATTTTACTCTTTTTCGTTTTTTTTTAAGTCGGTTTTACTTTCTTTTTAAAGTTATTTTATTTTTCTATATTTAGTGGCATAAACAAAACATCCATCCATTGAAGAGTTCCATTGTCAATTTCCGAGGGTCTTCATCAGATCTTCACCAAATTTAAATGGGACCATTTCGAAAAAAACTCTTTCTAACAAAAATTTTGGAAATCCGTCTACATAATGACGGAGTTATGGCCGAACATAAACAAAAAAAAATACAAACATCCGAATTGAGAACCCCCTCCTTTTTGAAATCGGTTAAAAATATAAACTGATTCTAATTTGTTTAAAAACACTCAGTGTGAACTGTTATATCGCCACTTCAGTGTTACCTAACACTTGTCTATTAAAATATTACGCTTTCTGGTTTCAACGAACCCATAAGATTTAATCAAACTTTATTTATTTCCATAATCCAGTTTTGTTTCATTTCCATTTTGTATTTACAAACTTAAAGCTTCTCTACTCTAAACTTGTCTCTTAGTCATTGCTTGAGAGAATAGAATACCACAGAATTATTTTTATAAACCCGATCGAGCCGACTTACTAGCAAAAACTAGTATAATTATATCTAGTAGGTTTTCTTTGCTGAATCGATTTTGACTCAGTCTGACCGTTGAGACTGAAGAATAGAGTCTATAATGTCAAGGACTTTACCTATACCCTAAATTCCTATCTCAGATAATTTATGTAAACAAAGGGGATAACAGATCAAAAAAATATCTTATTAATGGTAATTCACTAAAAATGCCGGAAAAAAAGGTTAGACTCTCTTTTATGTATTGATTTTAGAAATAATAATTTAAAAAAGATCATACCGTAATTATTTTTATAAATTTTCAGTTTTAAACAAAGTTATTAAAAAAAGAAGATTTTTTGGTATAAAGTATTTTATGATACTGGTAACACTGTAGGAGTACCAAACATTTTCAAATTTCGTTTCACAAAATTTCAAAGTTGTTTTCTTAGCGTCATAACAATACATTCGTTTTCTTTTCCCGTTTTCGCTGCGTGTTTGTTAATTTTGTTATTGTGCTATATTATCATCGTGTTAAGTTTTTCATTTTGTTGTTGTCATTGTTTCGTCTGATTCTGAAAGTGATAGTTATTCAGATTCAGACACATCATGAAAAAATATTTCATAATAGTTAATTCTAATCGAAGCTACTGATTTGAAATCAGATCTTGAATCAGATGTTTTATTTAACTACTTACATCTTCAACAACACATAACTCTCATTCATAGATTAATTTTGTAAGTTTAGCAAGTCTTGCCACATGTTGGATGAAAAGGACTGTAAACTGTTCCAAGTGGAAATTTGGTCCGATTTTGAGAAGTCTAATATTGGACTTAAAAGGACTGATTAAAATGATTAAAAGGCGCGTCTCCGACACACTACACAAGACATTGTTTGGCTACGGTATTTTGTTTGCATTGTTTTTATAATTCACTTTAATTTTTTAAATGATTACTTAGTAAAAATTTAATGATAAAATGTTTTGTACCACTAACCTGTCATTTTGACAATGACATTTCTTTGTTTACATAAATTATCTGAGATATGGAATTAAGGTATAGATCAATTACCTCGATTCTGTTTTGGTTTAAACAGAAATTGGCTATTATACAACATGTAACAGAAATGGTGTGGTCATATTTAAGAAAGTTTGACTCATAAACAGAGCAACTAAAAAATGGGCCAAAATTTTTACGACTCCCTAAGAATTGACCCGATTAGTTGATGCCATTTGGTTGGAGAGTCGAAAAAAAATTACCGATTTTTTTGTTTGACCTATCAAATGCTCTGAAAAAGAGACCAAAAAATATTATAAGTAATTCTTGGAAATTGTTTTCTATAAAACTGTTGTAAAAAAATCTGGAAACACTTGGTTTTCATATCAGTTGGATACAAAAGAAGCATAGCTTCTATATTTCTACAGTCAACCAAATCTAAGAAATGTCTTTTGACGTTTCACATTCGACCACTGGTGTTTGAACGGAAGCTCGCCGAGCAATCCGATTGGCTAACGGTCAAATTCGGCGGCCAATCACGGCACCGAAGACATGCCTAGTCCAATAAATCTGACAGCTGTCAAAAGGTATGTATTTCTTAGATTTGTTTGACTGTAGATTATTTATTTTGGATTTCATAAGTGGTTAGTAAAATTACCGAACCTAAGAGCAACGCGGTTGACGCCGAGTCATCGGTGACCGTGTTGCTCGCTGTAGGTACTGAACTAATAAAAGACTCATATGTTTATTTATTTTTATTAATTATCTCGCTATTTCCCTTGAATGTGGTCACCGTATTTCTTATGAGCAGCAGTTGCACAAACCCTTCACGGTGGGTGCGCATGTCTATAGGCAGAACACGAAGATACGTGTGCTGAGTATAATAATTTATAATTATTTTATGCGCTTGATCAATATTGTTTTCATTTTATAATCAAATATCTTACATATTTTTTTCAATTTCACACATGTCATTGTTTTATCCAAATCTTCAAAATTGAAGATGTTTTCATTATTTTTAGGTTGTTCCAAAACCTAGGTCATCATTCTCCTGCCCTTATCCCAATTTATTTGGGGTCGGCGCAACATATCTTTTTCTTCCATACTTCTCTATTAGTCGTCATCTCGGTAGTCACCCCCTTTCTGACCATATCATCATTCACACATTCCATCCATCGTTTCTTTGGTCTTCCCCTACTTTATAGCCATCGACAGTTCCAAAACCTAGGTACCATACCATAAATGTACTATAAACTTTTCAACGTAAGGTGAGTCCTAAGATTTTTCTACAAAAAGTTACCAAAAAAAGAACATTAAATATTAAAAAAAAACATCGATACCTATTATAGCTATTTTACGGTTTTTGATGATGTCGTTTACGTTTTTTCGATAGCCGTCTCCTATGGCTACAATTTACGAAAGGACCGCCATATTAGAACTCATTTTACGTGGAACCGAGCTTTCATAATTCGATTTTTAAATACTTGAAAAGACAGACGTGGTTTGGTTATTTTTTATAACGAAAGTGATGACCTAACAAAGTAATTTGGACCAACATTACAAAATGATGTTACACATGACGATCTTAGTCGTTAATATTTCTTGACGTGGGGTCACTATACTTACACTACTTTTGAGTAGTTGCATAAACTCTTCACGGTTGGTGACCACGATTGAAAGCAGGGGGCTAAGATGTGTTACCAACAATGTTGCCATTGTACAATACTGTTGCAAAGTTGGTAGATTAAAGCTGCTAAGTAACTATTGTTTTGTTAAGGTTATTGAAGTAATTTTTACTTGAATAAAAGTACGCAGTAGGTTGATGTTATGTAAACAAAAAGTTAAGTGCCATAAGTTACATGATTCGAGAAAACAATAATAAAAATGCGCTGAGAATGTTATAAAAGATGGTTTCATATTTCAAAGTTTTGTTTTCTGTTACTTCAAAGTTAAATTCCGGTGACTGAATTGACAGGTACAAATGACAAAGAAAATAATGTTCGTAAAATTTCCAAGTTTGTCATTTTTGCCTGTCAATTTAGTCTCCGGGAATAAAAAACGGACTGTAGTATAGCATTACCTACCCATATCGAAGATGTTTGACATCTACAATTTGGTTGCAATATATTAAGTCTTACGAGCAAACAGTATAATTAAAATAACAGATCCTTGAGATTTGTTATAAATAAAAGCACAACTTCCTGAATTATCTGAACGTGGGAGTTTTTAAATAGATATTATAGGTAGATAGAAAAATAACAATGCGTACAAGTAGATAATGAGGAATTTATTAAAATCATGTTAATGATCACTAGAATATTAAAGCAATCAAAGGACTTGGGAACACATTTGGCATACGTAGGTTATGGTAAGTTTAAGCCCGGCTGAACATTATCAGAAACTGTCAGAAAATTTCTAACTCATTCTAACTCTGCTCATACATTTTGTACTAGACCCCGCAAATTGTCAGAATTTTCCGGATCCGATAGCTTGTTGTCTCTACTACAAAATGTAGCCGCAGAGGTTCTTCGCGTACGCGTCAAAAATTTCTGATAAATCTGCGGCCGGCCTAAAATAGTCAGTGTAGATTTTCATCATCCATTTTCAAATTCTTGATTCAAAAACGTTACAGAAACCTCTTTCATAAACCTCAAGTTTGTCTGTTCTCAATTAAAGACCTCGTACATTCCACTATCTTCATAAATGCTCCGTTTCAAACTACATTAGATGATTAGACACAGTGGATTCGGCGCGTGTTCTCAGCACGATAACACAGATTAGTCCAGACGATGAATCACTATAGACGTAGTCAGACTTGTGACACCCGACGCCACACTACGCGTGCTCATTGGCTGAATGTGGCCAGTGAGCGCGCTAGGTTAGAGTCGCGTGTTACAAGTCTATTCCCAACCTTATTGATTGACAAGATATAGTCCGTTTTTAAATCATAGAGACTGATGACAGGCGCAAATGTCAAAATTGTAATTTTTAGGAATATCTTTTTCAAGTCAAGTTAGTCTTCGAAATTAAAAAAAACCGACTTGACCTTGGAATATTTCCCATTGTGTATGGGATAATGTTAGTGCATTAAATTAAAACAATCTATGTATGTTTAGCTCCCTTCCGGGACATTTTGATTCCAAATAAGACGAAGAGGTAAGACCACCCCTCACTCACCATTACTATCCTAAAAGGAACTTTATGCCCAGTTCCCCTAATCAAAGAAGTAATCGTTTAGCTTACCAATAATATTTGCATTTGTAAAGCCAAACTGTTAAAGCTGCCAACTTTTCCTACACACCACCAACTGATTCGTGGTCGACGATGCACACTATAATATTCATAGTACGAAAAACCAATCTGCCTGCATAACATGCAGGTTATAGCGATATCATGCTCTAGGGACTACTAGGTTGAGGTCTGTCCTACCAAAATATTCTACGTTATTGAATCCGGGTACAAGCAATCCGTACATATTCGAGTTTCATAAAATATTAATTTGAAATGGCTCGAGCTTCGAAGTTGGCTATAAACCAAACGCGATCAGTTTGGTCAATAACGCAACTGAAATTTTCAGGCAAAAAAGCTACTACGAAAACTTATTTTTTTTTACAATCGACATAATAAAATGTGTTTCACCCTTTATGGTTACATTGGTATTTATTCCATAGCGTGCTATTCGAAATTCGAACTGCATAGAAATTCAAAATGGCGTGACAACCAGCGATAAAATATAACTCTAATAAATTGGTTGAAACAATTCAGCACGCTAGTTTTTTACAAAGGCACTTGACCTAACTGGGTGTCTGTTGTTATATTATAAAGTAAATGGGGTAAAAAAAGAACTCTAGTAAAAGTATTGCATTGTGATAACAAGGGTAGGTACACCGTAACAGTCTTACAAAGAATTGATTTGACTGTTATCAGTCAAATCAATTCTTATACACATTCCGATTATACATTCCGGGTATGATTCGAAATTCAAAATCACATAGGTATTTCGAATTTCAAATCATACCCACTAATGTAATCATGGACAATATATTAAACCTTCTCGTACAACCAAAAAGCTTAATTTATCCGAATTCAAAAGGAGGTTCTCTATTTGGCGCGTTTTTTATTAAACTTTTAATTTTTCGCATAGTCTGATGGAATTAGTAAAATAATATGGTATTATTAAAATAATAGTAATCACCCTGCGAAAGATATTAAATAGAAATTAATAATCGTCTATTAGCACGAAAACATGAATAAACAGTTATAACTGTATGTTTCATGCATTCAAATTGATTTCACTACAATATTGAATATAAAATTCAATTAGTAAATTCACGATATGCGTTGTATATTTTTTCCGGTTACTGCATCTATTACAAAATTGTTACACTTATTTCTAGAACAAAAACAATTCCTTCCTAGTATCAAAATCAATCTAGCCGTTACCCTAAAAAATCCAGATAACGACGATACAACATACAACGTTGTAATTAAAAATCAAAATATTACCAACACTTGTGTTTCTTGAAAGGTTTTGAAAAATAAGCAAAAGAGTACCTTGGCTGTTGATGTCAACGAACTATTAAGGGAGTCTATAGTTCGTCAAAACAGGTGTTAGGTGAACCCATGTGACAGTTCTTGACATTTAGGGCCCGCGCCCATTGGCGGGACGGCATGGCAAAGGATTTATTAAATTCAAATAATTTTAAACCTTAAGGTAAAAACTTTAGCACTTGTATTTGCTTAGCATACCGGGGGATGCTTCGTCGTGCCGCGGCATGCTTAAGCATCCCGCGGTACGGTCATTATGAGTTCTAAAGCGTATGAATAAGGTTTAAAATTATTTGAGCTTAAAAAATCCCTTGCTGCGCCGTCCCGCTAGTGGGCGCAGGGTCTTATTGATCATGAGCTGTGACAGTATCATGTCCAAAGTGCAACAAATATAAGTAATACCTTTTGTCAGCTGTCAGATGCTCAGATTTATTGGACTAAGCATGTCTTTGGTGCCGTGATTGGCCGCTGAATTTGATCACTAGCCAATCGGATTGCTCGGCGAGCTTCCAATCAGACACCAGTGGTGGGACGTCAAAAGGTATTTCTTAGATTTCTTGCACTTTAACAGAGACAGTTACCTAAATATTCTAGGTTCCCCTTGGAACTAAGCTCAGCCCCCCGCCACACATTAAATAATAGTTACTACGTTACCCCCAACCAGAAACTTTTCGATAAATCAGGGGGCATACTCCGAAAAACTAACGTCAAAGTTTCGGATCGAAACGAAACAATGACAAACATCGAACTTATAACTATACGATCAAAGTATTGTCAAACAACGAACTACTAGACGTCAATTGACATTAAGGAGTAGGCTGAACGAAAGACAAAATGTCAAATTTCGAAAATCGAATCTATTGTCAGATCCACATTCGTGGTAGGAAATCGTGCAATCTGTCAGCCGAAGCTTCGTAGTTCAATTTCCCCCTCGTAGTTCAAAAACGCCCCCAGTTGTCGACTGATTGTTATCTCGTTTTTCTCGTACACAAACCGAATCTGTCGACAGCTGACTTATCGAAAAGGTTCTGAAGGGGGCAGCACTAGAACGATCGCAAGCTTTTAAACCCTATAACAAAAGCCTCCTCAATCTATAACACTTAATCCACCACATTTTTTGCCAACTCCGCGGCCATTTTCAATCATGTTCCACCAAGTTCATTGTACTGTGGCCCGCAGATTGAATTCGCAGTGATTGCGTGATTTTCGACACTCAGCTCATTCGTGATCGGATCGCTCTTGTCTGTGTTTCAGGCTGGTGAGAGCTTGTAAATTATTATCTTTTTGTTGGGTTGGTACCAAAAACTGTAATACTGGTCTGCTCTTAAAAGAAAGTATTTGAGAATAGAAGCTTTTGATTTGAATTTCGGAGTAAAAAAATAGTTTGAAAAAAAAAGAGTAGATTCTCAATTTAGAGTTTTTTGTGCGCGTGTATGTGTTTTCAGCGATATTGTTTTGAATTATTGTGAACCGATTTTAATGATTCTTCTTTTGTTTGAAAGAGTATTCTCCCAAGATGGTCCCATTTAAATTTAGTGAAGATCTGATGAAGACCTTTCGAGATAAACAATGTAACCCTTCAATGGGCAAATCACTCCCGATTACTGTAAGCGCATGTATGCCACCCAAAATAGAAAAATAAAATTACTTACAAAACACCGACTTAAAAAAAAACTGAAGAGTAAAATAACTATAAGTCGCGCGGAGAAGGTTTGCCGATGGCCTCATGACGTCACGCGTCGATGGTCGGTACGATTCAGACGAGCGCGGGTAGCGGTCGGTGAAGTGGGAGGCGCAGTCATCGGCAAACCTTCTGCGCGCGACTAGTACTTACCATTTTACAAAATTAACAGTTTAAGAAGTCGGTGCCTCCAATTTGATTTAGCGTGGATTAGCATGGACTTCTAAAACTGTTAATTTTATGGTAATCATTTTACTCTTTTTAGTTTTTTTAAATTCCGTTTTTCTTTTATTTTTAAAGTAATTTTATTCTCTCGATTTAAAAGGCTCGTCTGACTCTGAAGTACTTATTTCAGAGAAATGCAATACAGCAGAAAAAAACGCTACCGCGTCGATCTGTCTACCACCCCACCCCTTCTGTCTGGCGCACGGTTGCAAGCGCATTTATCGTATTTCTTTTTTATCTAGGTACTTCATACTTCACTATAGAGATATCGAGGTGCTCGTGGCTAACTAACGGCCGTGCGGATCATACAATTTGCAAGGTTAAGCTGCGCTTGCCGCGGTCAATCCGTGGACGGGGTGACCGTTCGTTACACATCGAGACGAGACCCCTCCGTGTCTCAGAGAACACTTAAGCCGCCAGTCCCGGATGTCATACGAATACCTATGACAGTCGTTACGGGTAGTCAGAAAACCGAAAGTCTGACAACAGGTCTAAGCCTTAGGATATCGACATTGCCCAGTAATTGGGTTGCGGAGGTCTGATGGCAGTCGCTCTGTGTAAAATACTGGGGCCTAATTCTCCTAAAATGAATTGTTGCCAAACGCAATCGAACCACAACCGTCAGTCAGTTTTTGTTTTCGAAAACTTTCAAAATTATTGATTTTGTTTTTTGTGTCAAACAATTCGACAGCTTTTGAAATTGAGAACTGTCTGAATAAACGGTTCGGCCTTGGTTCGGTTGTGATTTATCAAGATTTATTTTAAGAGAATTGGGCCCCTGGTATTCAGCCGCAATAGACATGTTGACAGCATCAATATATTGCAAATCTAACTAGTCCGCCAGTTAGAGTTTTAAAACATAATGGACACGTATAACTTCTTTTGTTAAATCTATGAATATTTGGAAGGATAAAACGCATCAAAACTCGAGAGTGGGGCTTACTTGTGACGATAGAAGCAAGTAAAAATTGTACTCGCTTGTGACGTTTTACCAATTTTAAAAGTGTCGTATCTTCGTCAATTTTGGTTTACGTAACAAGAGAAAAACACGGGTCAAATATTTTTTGATAGTCTAACTGACGGACTAATTCGATTTTTTCTGTCAAATACTGAAATACCCTATTGGTTAGACTGGAATCTGACCCCAACTTAGTTGGGAAAAGACTGAACAGAACTAGGTACAGACGCCAGCAGGTCAAGCTACCCGAAGCTGTCAAATTTTCCCAATCAACCTTGAACCTAACACTTTCGCGATAAAGATGGAAATCTATTAAAGAAAGGGGAATGCCAAGATCCGGCCATTACAAAGTAGTATGAACTGACATGCCGTAATTTTGATAATTCGCGTTTATTTTTTGTAAGATTTATGTAATATAAATAAAGTCTGGAGAAGTACACCGTCGGATAGTCATTTTAAATAGTATTTCAATGTTTTGGTTAGTAAGTTTCAACCAATGGTTTCAACGCTTTATAGCTACAACTACAAATAGAAATGTTGCACAGATTAAAAATAAAATTATATCGATACTAAAATTACATTTATAAATCGATTACAACTATGAAACAATAATGTAATTGTAAATAATTATATCACAATAATATCATGTTCTTTATTTATTTTATTTACACAAGTATTTATATTTTATTCACGTTTTCTTTTTTGAATAATGTGTTAAGTGAATTGTGCTCTTCCATTATTAGCTATAAATTATAGTACTAAGCTTTATTAGTAATAAGCTGTTACGAATAATCCTAGTAACCACTATAACACAACACGTTTGTCACTATTGTTGTGATTTATCTTAAACGGGCTACTTTTCTTATACGAAACAAAATAAATAACACCAAACACGTTCAAGTGTTAGTTAACATATTTAATTAATCTCTTTGATTTAGGTATATTAATTTAAAATTAATATTTTGTAATATTATGAAATAATTTACAAACATGCTATTATTACTATCAACTATTTATGTAGCGAAATAAGTGCCTATATTTCTTTTTTTATTTTATATTCCATTCGATGATATGCATAGGTACTTGATAATCGATTACGTTTAAAATCGAATATTGTTATGATTTTATTTTAATGGCGACAACAGCTTTGTCACAATTAAAATAACTTCCACTTGTTTCTTACGATTAATTATGAGACAAAGTAAGTATCTGTATCGAAGTAAGAAACCATATTATGTATGTAAATGTAATTATTCCATAACGTGAATACAATATTATGAATTCCGGTTGGGCAAGATTTTTGTTAAATAAAATACTTTGTTTAGTAAAAGTATGATTTTTATTAATTTGGTATTAAACATGCATGGTTTATCATCGTTGCCATGGCAACGTCAATAAACGCCAAATTCAAAATAATATAATATTTATTTTGACTTGGTTTTGGTTTGGTTATTTAGGTATTATTCTGACCAAAAATGGTTTAATTTTGTTATTTACATAATTAAATGCTTTAATCAAACAATAATATTAAGATTTTTACAAAAATATTGAAGGTCTATCAATATGACAAGGATTAAAAAAATTAGTCATGAAAATGTAGACGGAGTATAAAGAAAGTGTTAGTTCGATTTTCAAATTACTTTTCTTCCCTAAGTTAAAAATCTACTATTAAGGTCAACTTTATCGACCTATAACTTTTCTTGGTGTACTTCCAGCGGAAATGTTGTTATTGTAATACATTCTACAATATTTGCCCTTTTTAATAAGATATGTTTCATTCTTGTTCTTTCTGGCCGAGTCGTAAAGGAAATCTTGGCATTCCCCTTTGACAGATTAGTTGCTTCTTCTTCTTCTTAGCGTGTCGATGACAATCTACACCGTCTCGGCCCAGAACTCAGCAATGAGTTTAGCACTATCCGTAGCGTCCATTAGTTCTCGTGGCGTACAGGTAACAGGGCAGGCGGGGCATGATGTTAAGTGCGCCATAGTTTGTGGAACGGCACCACATTTACACTCCAGGTTTGAGTTACCCGCAAATGTAGTTGCTTGATGTGCTGGCGTCTCTACTTCAAGTACTACCTTTTATCCCACCGACTTGATACTTCAATTGTCTCCAGCACCTATTAAGGCCACCTCCATTGAACTCTATTCGGAAGCAATTAACACGTATCTTAACCCTCAAGTTCTATCACAAATTGCGACCACTTATTCAGTGTTATTGGCACGCATTTTAATACAATCAGCCAGTTGACAGCCATGAGAAAACCGCATGGAAATCAGTTCAGTGGCCCAGTCGAGTGAACGTACTAAACGTACACGTAGATCATTCTATAAATTGCTTTTTGTTTTTTGTCTGATGTTTGGTTGATTTTGGTGTATAGATATTGCCGTAATTATATAGCTTGCTTGATGGATTGGGGGCTGCGGTAATCAGTATTCTGGCAGTTATTCCGACCGTTAGGAACACGTCACCAAGGAAACGCAGTCTTCTTTGTAAAATGTTAAAAACATTTAAATCCACATTATAAAATATACTAGCGACCCGGCCCGGCTACGCACGGGTGCAATGTATTATACATATACGTATAAATCTTCCTCTTGAATCACTCTATCTATTAAAAAAACCACATCAAAATCCGTTACGTAGTTTTAAAGATATAAGCATACATCGGGTCGGGACAGACAGCGGGAAGCGACTTTGTTTTATGCTATGTATGTAGTGATGATTCTAATATACCTTGAACTAAAGGTACTTTTTAAAATCATGGACACCGAATCACAATCAGTTATTAAATTATCACAACAAAGTTAATCATAAAAAGGGAAAATAGCAAAATATCGGACGTTTCTGAATGGCGGTTTTTAACTTACTACCCTAGAACGCATGCGCTTGCCGCTCTTTTTAACCTGTGCTATTTTTCCAATGTTGTCAATAATATATTTAAAATTACTTCCATCCGCGTGTCACTGCAAGGGTACCAACTAAAAGACAGAGCTGGGTGTTTGGCGCCTAGCATATTATGATGATTTGGTTACCCTTTCGGCATGGGCATGCTCGACAGCATTAAATTGTGTATGTTTTATTATTTTTATGTTTTTATTGTTAATGCTGTCATTGTGTTCTTGGCAGAATAAGATTCGTTTTCTTTCTTTCTTTCTTTGTACAGAAAATAAATAGAACGTCAAGACACAAAGGCTTAATTAACAACAGAAACCTCTTATCTCTACAATAATAATTACACCTGGGGTAAGCCATGATGCGAAACAACAGATAGATAACAATTAAAATTATCTTAGCCACAGTAAGATAGGCTAGGCTGTCACAAAACCAGTAATAGCCTAGCGGTTGAACGCTTGCCTCTCAAACAGGAGGTGAGTTTACCCGGCTCGTACCTCTGAATTTTCGAATTCATGTGCGGATTTGAATTTGATTATCACTTCAACGGTAACGGTGAAGGAAAACATCGTGAGGAAACCAATAGGGCTCCAAAAAGTTCTCAATGGTGTATGTATAGGGTTGCCATCCGTCCGGGTTTCCCCGGATTTGTCCTAGTTTAGAGGGCATTCGAGGAGCGTCCGGAGTGTCATTTGTAGTCCGGGTTTAAAAATTTAAAGTTTTGAGCCGCCCGCGACCCTCGCACTGTGCCCGCACACCGCGATCAACCGACGAACCGACTCGCTAAACAACTGTCTGACATGTCCGGGTTCTGGGCTCTAAAATCCGGGGTTTTCACACGTCTTGTCCTGGTTGCCAAATTTTAGAGATGGCAACCCTATGTATGTAGGTAGTCCGCCAGCCCGCACCAGGCCAGCATGTCGGACTAAGGTCTAAATCCTTCTCATTTTGAGAAGAAGCCCGTGTCCAGCTGGGAGATAGTAATGGGTCTATTATGTTATGCTTATTGGCCACAAAACTAAAGTTAAAACACTCATTTGAGCATCTTGGCTAACCAATTTAGTAAATCACATCACCAAGCAACAAATACAGTATTTGACTACTATTAAAAATGTACAACAATTTAGTATTTTTTATAAAAAGTATACAAGGTATATCTTAAATAACGCACACAAAAAAAACAGCTGTTCCCTACATTTATGTTCGCATAACTCGACAAAATGTAGGGAACAGTAGTTTTTTTTTTTGTGATATCTTGTTTGGTCCCATAGTAAAAGTTGTTCATAATGATGAGTACAGTGACTAGGGTTTCTGCTCGAGAATTCTCGAGTCGAGAAATGTCGAGAAATCATGCCAACTTCGAGACGAGAAAAAATACCCTCGAGAATACGAGAACTCGAGAAATCAAATATTTTCTTTTATTATTGTAAAATTGGCTTAAAAGTTATGTAATCTTTGCATTCTGGTTTCTGATCGTTCGAACTCCTGACGAGGCGCAAGTAAACGAGGCAAGCGAAACAGACACCTAATATACCTACAACTCCAAGTACTCTATAATGTGACATAACACATCAATCAAAATTAACTGTAAGATAAACTCCATTCATCTATTATTAGGTTTCTGAATACAAAATCGTCGACTAGATAACTATCCAAACAATAAGTAAGTTTGTAAATTGACCACTAGATGGGGTCTCTTTTTAAAGCCTAGCTAAATATATTTTTCTCGCCTTAATTAAACTTTACAACTTTTCGCAGGTAGGCCCCAGGTTTAAATGAAAATCTCTTAAGGTAGGTACCTATATGCAATGATTTTAAAACATACCATTACATACCTACATAAAATATAAATCACAATACGTATTTTCTCTTCTTTTCTGTTATTTTTCATCATAGCAAGAACACAATAAAACTATTAAACCCAAATATTTTAAATTTTTATCGTATTTTATAATATTGGGCAGTAATGTTTATTCATATCTGAAAGAAAAATATTTCTAGGCTAACGTACCTATTTCTACTGTAAATGAATGGGTTCTAGGGCAGGATTAGTTATTTCACCAAGGTATATCATAGTGCCCTTGTTAAAATGATATCTCATGTTAAACTCTTTATCCGTGAACATTTCGGACGGATATCTTCGATGTCTTTTTTATTGGTACTGATATATTCGAAATATTTAGCCTCCAGCACTTCCAAATCAGACTCCGATGGACTACTCGATTTCATTTCGCTGGTAATCTAAAACCCACTGTCCAAAATAAAATCTATATATATAAAAGAAAGTCGTGTTAGTTACTTCACTTATAACTCAAGAACGGCTGAACCGATTTAGATGAAAATTGGCAGGGAGGTAGTTTAGAGCCAGGAGAAGGACATAGGATACTTTTTATCCCGTTCGACATCATGTAGGTAGGTAGTAGGTAGGTAGTAGGTAGGTAGTAGGTAGGTAGTAGGTAGGTAGTAGGTAGGTAGTAGGTAGGTAGTAGGTAGGTAGTAGGTAGGTAGTAGGTAGGTAGTAGGTAGGTAGTAGGTAGGTAGTAGGTAGGTAGTAGGTAGGTAGTAGGTAGGTAGTAGGTAGGTAGTAGGTAGGTAGTAGGTAGGTAGTAGGTAGGTAGTAGGTAGGTAGTAGGTAGGTAGTAGGTAGGTAGTAGGTAGGTAGTAGGTAGGTAGTAGGTAGGTAGTAGGTAGGTAGTAGGTAGGTAGTAGGTAGGTAGTAGGTAGGTAGTAGGTAGGTAGTAGGTAGGTAGTAGGTAGGTAGTAGGTAGGTAGTAGGTAGGTAGTAGGTAGGTAGTAGGTAGGTAGTAGGTAGGTAGTAGGTAGGTAGTAGGTAGGTAGTAGGTAGGTAGTAGGTAGGTAGTAGGTAGGTAGTAGGTAGGTAGTAGGTAGGTAGTAGGTAGGTAGTAGGTAGGTAGTAGGTAGGTAGTAGGTAGGTAGTAGGTAGGTAGTAGGTAGGTAGTAGGTAGGTAGTAGGTAGGTAGTAGGTAGGTAGTAGGTAGGTAGTAGGTAGGTAGTAGGTAGGTAGTAGGTAGGTAGTAGGTAGGTAGTAGGTAGGTAGTAGGTAGGTAGTAGGTAGGTAGTAGGTAGGTAGTAGGTAGGTAGTAGGTAGGTAGTAGGTAGGTAGTAGGTAGGTAGTAGGTAGGTAGTAGGTAGGTAGTAGGTAGGTAGTAAGTAGGAAAAAGTGCATTGCAACGCATGCGGGTACAGCTAGTACTAATTATAAAACTCCAAATACTCTTGTTGTAATATGATATAAAATGACAAATAAAGTTCTGGAACCGATAAACGCCCCAAATTGGTCAGTTAAGTTAACTGAAGTTTGAACTAAGATCATCTTCTGAGTTCTGACTGGGGTGTGCAGAAACGCAATGTGTCAGTTTATCGAACCAATAGCGTTAGTTTAGATAAACTACGGTTAAAAGTACCTCAGAAACCGGAAAAATAAGTTATTTGAAGTTTGAACTAGGATTATCTTCTCACTGGGGTGTCCAAAAACGCAATGAGTCAGTTTATCGCACCAACAGCGCTGTCGAACAGATATGTTCCGTTCAAGAGTACCCAAAAAACCGGGCTTAAGCTGATTTTTTAAGGTTTTTAAATATTTCTCGAAAGACCCGAGAAACCCGAGAAATCGGGCTCGAGAATTCTCGAGACCCGAGAAAACAAATATGTCGAGAAAACAGAAACCCTAACAGTGACCCCTTATGAGGTTGTGCGTTATTTAAGTTACACCTTCTATAAAGAACACTGTTTATGAAAAAAAGAACTATGAATAAATAGGGGAGATTATACGCTTTAGAAGTTTGTTGAGGACGCATTTTCCGTCCTTGTCACGCGAAACGGATATTGTACACACGGCTATAGATCAAGCTATACATTTCCAGTATAAGCTGATCTCGCATTGTATAGGATTTCCTTACGGTGAGAGGTCAGTGTAAACTGGATTCGTATAGCTTGAGGTGTAGCCGTGTGTACATAGTGATGTCAAGTTACTATAAAGTTTAAAGGTATGACGTCATATGACAGTAGTGTTGTCTCTGTCTTCTGAATAATTTTAAATCGTTTGTAATTTAGGCATTTTATTAAATCTAGACTCGGAAACCATAAGCACTTAAGTCAATTCTTTTTGCATGCAAAAATTTACTTTACTTTACTTTTACAATTTTGAGCTAAAATTGACTTACTTAAGTGTTTTTGGCCGCCGCGTCTAGAAATATTTCATTGGTTTTTTCACTGTTGCTTATTATTTTTGTAATAGTTTCCAGATTTCTAATAAAAATAATAGTCAAAGTACCCTATTGCGTGATAATACCGTTTGTTTATTATTTCCATGATGACGTACTAAGGTAAATGAATGTACAATATGCAGCTCGGTTCACCGTCGCTCTGGAGAATTGCTGCGCGCCGTGACGGTCGCCATTCTTAATTTACTTGATTACCAAAGCATGAAAATTGACGTTTGATTGGCTTAATTGCTTGTCAAAATCATTTGTTTTTGTTAGACTAAAGATATTTGTGATTCTAATTAGAACCTGCAATTACAAAACATTATCTAATGTCAATAACGTAGAGACCGACATGGCTTTAAATGAATGTGGCTGTTGGCGCTGCTTGTGAAGGAAGATGTCAAAAATCTGTCAAATCCTGTACATTTCATGTTAGTTCTCTATTTCGCCACGTTAATTTAGATCCATATCAGACTGTATTGTAATTATATAGCGACCGCATTAGCCTAATGAGACTTCCCATCCTGGGTATGATTCCAGAGTTTTTTTTTTACGAAATTCTTATTTACCCAATCTAAATGGGTAGGTTTAAGGTTGTAGTTAGAGCCAATCACGGAATTAGATCGTGTACCCCTAATTTGATTGACGAAAGATGTGACCGTACAACTGTACAGTACGGCCAAAATATCTTGGCCAATCTGAACACAGGATTTCCGAACTTTTCCGCATGTAGATATACTCAGAAAGAAAACAATTACTTAAAAACTATCAAATAAACTTTACTAAAGAATGGCCAGTCCTATGATCATAATTAAATGTTGATTAAACGCCATTTAGTTTCTAAAATACTGCGCAATATTCATGGCGGCTAAGACATTGGCAGCCGTACTGTACTACACGGGTAAATATCTGGCTACCTATTTAGAACCTACTAGGCGTAATTGTAATTTATTTGATTCTTTATGAACAAAATTAATGTAGAGGCGGATATCACATATATGTCAACGTTATCTATCTATACATATAATAAATCTGTAGACTTGACGTGTCTGTAGAATGGAAATATTATAAACAAAATAACCAATAGAATCCATTTCGATCATATTTGGAAAATTTGTCTGTTTGTCGGTTTGTTTGTGCGCGCATCACGTAAACAGTACAGACTCAATGCGGTTTACTTTTATAGACAAATGTTGTACGTATCTCGGAATAACATTTAGTTATTGTTTCATCGTAATCGGTTCGCTAAATCAAAAGATATTAGAATTTAAAGTTAGTTTATCGGACACATTTCGGAGAGTGTGCTTCAGATCTGCATGATCTAGTAACCCCCTGTTATTTTTTCTATCGGACGGCCAGAAGCACGAAAAAGCGTCATCGGTTCATGGTTGATATACCAAAAACCCGAACGAAGCGCTTTGATTCCACTTTCATTGTGAAAACCGCCAAACCGTGGAATGCGCTGCCCGAGTGGGTGTTCCCCGACAGCTACAATCTGGGTGTCTTCAAGTCACGAGTGAATCGGTTTCTTCTGGGCAAGCGTGCTCCATCGTAGACCGCATCATCGCTTAACATCAGGCGAGATGGCGGTCAAACGCAGGCCTAGTAACAAATAAACGACGACATATTAGTGGTTTCAGACTTCCAAGCGGACGGAGTCGCAGACACAGCTAGTAAAAAATATGAATGTTACCACTACTATTTCTAAACGTCCCTTTCTCCGTAATATTCGCCCCGACCCTGGGCCTAAAACAATATATCCCGAACAATACAAACACGCTCGCTACGTAATCTCAATCTTTTGTCCGTAACAGAATCTTCTAATACATGTTGTCCTTGTCAATTGATAGGTACTAAGACAACAGTCTGGGCCCTTGACCGTTGTCTCTGACGCCCATTAAGGAAACCATGACGCGTGACCGAGTAAAGTTAGCTTGCTTTGTTAATTAAAATTAATAATGGCTGGATGATTCATCATGATTCGAGGGTTAGAAAAAATAATTCCCTTATTATAGAATTAACAGTTTCAGAAGTTGGTGCCTTCAATTTGGTTCAGCGTGGATTTGCTCCGACTTCTGTAGGAGTTACATTGTCTATCTCTGCAGCTCTTCATCATCATCAGATCTTCACCAAATTTAAATAGGACCATCTCGGGAGAAAACTCTTTCAAGCAAAAAAAAAAATCATCCAAATCGGTGCATGTATGTCGGAGCTTTGGTGTTGAAGATTTCCACTGTCTATCTCCGAGAGTCTTGAACAGATCTTCACCAAATTTAGATTTACGAACCTCCTCCATTTTTTGGATGTCTGTAAAAAAACGAGTAAATCCTACATCGCTGTAAAAAAAAACAACTTTTGGCAAGCAGCCAAATCTATTGTGATTTGTGACATTATTCTTGTGGTGAGCCACAACCCTTGAAGTAGCAGATTGGATTTGTATGCCTAACTCATTTACGGTCAGACGAAAATTTAATTAGATTTTATTAAAGGTAGGTTACAAAACGCAACGCCAAACTTCGGCTGAGTTTGATGTTGAATCAATAGAGAAAGATTTGCACCCAATGTTACGTGTTCCGTGTTCCGGGTGCAGAATTGCGAATCTTTCACCGGAGTACCATTGACGAACGGGATATCATTGCCTAACACTTCAATACGTATCGCTTCTACCTTCAGGATATGAAAAGTGCGAAGTTTATGGTTCAGACCTCAATGGTAACAATTTAATAAATATATTTATTTCAATTTTGCAGTTCAAGTATCTGTTTTAACATAAGTTCTGTCATAATACACTCCGTTCCAAAGAGGGCGTGGCCTGGAGGATGTCCAGCCTCAATTTAGCCCCCATTGCCAAAAAAAATTAATTTCCTTTGCCGAATCCATGGTATGTTTAAACAAAACACGGACATTCCTAACATGGCATTTCACTCGATAATCTTTTTTTGTCATTGATTGTATTGTGCTAATGTCCAGTGCTAGGCTAACGCCATTTCAACTGTCATTCAACGAGCATTGTCTTCTACTCTCAATAGACGCCACTATGTGGAACAAGACAATTTGTGAAGCGTATTAAGGACTTAGCACACTTGCCTGCAACAATCACCAGGTGGAGAATAGAAAATATTTGTTTGACTCAGCGATGCGTACTTAGCGAATAGTTCTCCACAACAGGCATGTTGACAGCATCAATAAATTGCAAATCTAATTAGTCCGCCAGTTAGAGTTTTGAAAAATAATGGATACGTATTTTTTCTTTTGTTAAATCTAATATTTGGAAAGATAAAACGCATCAAAACTCGATAGTGGGGGCTTGTGACATCAGAAGCAAGTAAAAATTGTACTTGCTTGTGACGTTTTGCCAATTTTAAAAGTGTCGTATCTTCGTCAATTTTGGTTTACGTAAGAAAAGAAAAAAATACGGGTCAAATATTTTTTGATAATCTAACTGACGGACTTATTAGATTTTTTCAGTCAAATGTATTAATTTTATTAATCTTTTGAATAGGTATTGTTCTGTACATTCTATATATTTATATTATTTTAATTTACTTAAACATTACATAGAACAGTTTGGCAATTATTATAATTATTGTCGATTCATCCACATCTCGCATCGCATCTCTACTCACTTCTGGTTATAGTCCTCCTTTCGCTTATGACAACCGTTTCTAACCATTGTTTCGGAAACGATGGCCCTATAGAGTGCCATAGTCACTACTTTTAGCTTCGATCAACAATAGCAACTAGATATCGGGTCGGCGCAAGAAAATCGTCTCGGCAAATAAGAGCTCGCTTGAGAAGTGAGCTCTTATTTTGTTTAGTACGCTTGAAACACGGCCAACGTAATCACGTCTCACGATGCCGCAGTTTGTAATTACAAGTTGCAAAAATAATACCCGAAAAAGCAATTTAACGGCCGGAGTGTCTTACTTTCGGTAAGTACATAAAGAATAAGTAATATTTTAAGCTTCATAAACTAGTAAATAATATCAAATTAGACAAAATTACCAATTTTAAACCAACGCCACAAATGTTTGTGCGTGTGTTGGCGATCCTTTAGCCAAGGCTCGCCAACACACGCACAAACATTTGTTTAACAGAACAGTGGATGCATGGAGTCGATTTGTATTGTAATAATTTTTAATTATTATTTGTTACCAGAACTTCAAAATCGGTTGTTTAAAATTGGTTAATGCTACTTTTGTGTCTGTTTGTTGGATTCTCATCAGATCTTTGATTTGATTTCATTAGAGCTTTCCTTTTTTATTTTAGCTTTCCTAGCAATCCATTTACGTATGCAGAATGGATCTCGATTGTCGCCAGAGAAAGAAGAGACGACTTTTATAAGCCATCTAAGAATTCGGTTGCTATTGTTGATCGAAGAAGATGATGATGATGCTGATGGTGATACTTCAGCAAAGGAAGCGAAATCGCGTTTTTGAAAATGACGATGTTGTAATTTTGCAAGAAATGTTCTATGCTCTTTCTGTTGGATTAAATATTTAGCGATCACAATAAATATAACTAATAAAAAATCTTTTAAAAATTAAGGTTGCTCTATTACTCCTATGTTCTCCAAATTTTCGTTTAACATTAGACGCAGTTTCGAAATTTGAAAAATTGAGCAGTGCTGTCATGTTTTCGTATGGTAAAAATTGTTGCAAGCTAAATTAGGCATTATGATAACGACATAGGATTTCGTACATCGTAAATGAGCCTGTTGGTATTTCTAAGTTTATATTATGTCAATTCAGGACACTTTTATCGTGAATTTTGTACTACACTCGTTGTCTATACTTATTCTAAGTCAATGACTTTTAGACATAACATAGGACTACTCTTATACATTATACACTCAGCGGCAGAAAAAGTGGCCTAAGTGCATAAAGGAAGCTTGTAAACAAACGAAGTGTTATTTATGAGATGTTTTGATGACGGTAGGTTTCAAGTAACCTGTTTAGTTTATTTAAGTGGGTAATTTGAAATAAACTTGTAATTAGATTGACGTTTAAAAGAAGAGTAGAGAGAAGTATTAAAAGAAGTATTAAACAGTTTGACAGTTATTACAATTATCGTCGATTCATCTACAATTCGCATCTACTCATTTTGGGTGAAGTCTTCCTTTCGCCAATCGTTTCTCACGATGGTATTGGAAACTAAGGTGTTGAAACCTTTTTTTTGTCGTTTGATACCCTTCGCCCGGGGAATGCGAAAGTTTATGCGGGACTCTTACCGGCTAAAAACTGACGTATTCCTTCTACTAACTTTTGGCCGGGGTCGCGGGGTTCGCAGTTGCATGCCTCCGGCAGGCCTCGGTCCACCAGCCCCTAGTGGACCTCTCCTTCTGTGGGGTCTTGCCCCACGTCCTCCTGAGAGCCGCCTTCCCGGGCCTGTTACAGGTCGGGCGACGGGTAAGGCTTGACAGAGTCCTCTTTCCATTAATGTGGGCCGACTAATTCCGACCCCTGCTTGCACCTAAGAATTTTCTAACAGAAAATCCCAATTCCACCCGTCCTTTTGACCCGACCAATAACCACAGCACCAATGAGGCGGTTCAGCGAAAACAGATACTTTAAAAATTGCTCTTTTTTTTAATGTTGAAGCCAATGAGCGTTGAAAATGTGCCAGTAGATACGAGCTATTAGAAAGATACTCACAACCAATGTTCTTAATGACGTAATTTGTAGCCAGTGTCAAAATATTGTAGAACATTGTTTTGATACTTACTGCAAGTAATTGCACCGCGTTTTTGTTTGATGAACTAAAATTGTAGACCAACGAAGCAATTCTTCGCTCTTGTTTGGTCAGATTTAAGCTGACGTAAGAAGTTATTCGGAAGTATTGTTTTTTAAAATGGTGCATCAGGTTGCTTCATACTGTTTTGAATATACAGCAAAATAGATTGCTCTAAACATGGTCAAAAATGTGCTTTTATAACTACTACTATTGAGTGTATTTGTTTTAGAATGATAATCCCCCTATGTCTTTGTTTTAGAATGATAATCTCCCTATGTCTTTGTTTTAGAATGATAATCCCGCTATGTCTTTGTTTTATAATGATAATCTCCCTATATCTTTGTTTTAGAATGATAATCTCCCTATATCTTTGTTTTAGAATGATAATCTCCCTATATCTTTGTTTTAGAATGATAATCTCCCTATATCTTTGTTTTATAATGATAATCTCCCTATATCTTTGTTTTATAATGATAATCTCCCTATATCTTTGTTTAGAATGATAATCTCCCTATATCTTTGTTTTATAATGATAATCTCCCTATATCTTTGTTTTAGAATGATAATCTCCCTATATCTTTGTTTTAGAATGATAATCTCCCTATATCTTTGTTTTATAATGATAATCTCCCTATATCTTTGTTTTATAATGATAATCTCCCTATATCTTTGTTTTATAATGATAATCTCCCTATATCTTTGTTTTAGAATGATAATCTCCCTTAAATTCATAAATTATGATTTAAATTGACTGCCTCGTTAGTCTAGTGGTCGCAAGCGCGACTGCTGAGCGTGAAGTCCTGGGTTCGATCCCCAGGTCAGTCAAAGTGTATTGGGTTTTTCTGTGTGGAATTTCACAGTAGCAGCCCGGAGTCTGGATTTGTGCCCGGTTGATGGTAATAGGCTCGCCCGCTTATTACATGTGACTAAAACATAACGGCGAAATGAGGGTGTACCATACATCTCTGCTCAACCCTTCGGGCAATACAGGCGTGATGATATGTTATCGTTATGCATAAATTACCAAATATAACATACGTCTTGTTTTTAAGACTTCAAAAAGAAAGTTTTTTTTTTGTATGTTTGTTACGCGATATCTCCGCCAATTATGAATGGATTTTGATTATTATTTTTTTGTTTGGTAGGCTATACTTCATAGGTGGTCCCATATAAATTTTATCAAAACTGATTCAGCACTTTTTGAAAAAATCAACAAAAACAAAAAATATAATACTTTGATGACGTTTTGGTTTGTGGTTTCCTTTTACAAAAGTTTTGATGAGGACTTTCAATCTCTGTTTTAACTGTCATCACAGAAATATTAGCCAAGAACAAAGAAGATTGATGTATTTGTAAGGAGCCGCAATGAATACATCTAACTGTTGGAAAGATTACGCAACCATGTCATTTAAATTTGTAGTCTTAAACCGTGTAATTTATGGCACTAAAACGTATATAATAAATAACTTTAATTATAAGTAAAAACCGACTGCAAAAAAAAAACGAAAAAGAATAAAATAATTGCCATAATATAAAATTAACAGTTTCAGAAGTCCGTGCAATTCTATACTGAAACAAATAAAAGCCACCGACTTCTGAAACTGTTAATTTCATATTATGGTAATTATTTTACTATTTTTAGTTTTTTTTTGAAATCGGTTTTTATTCGTCGTCAAATATTGCGAGAGTCTGATCTTAAAATTTTCTGTTCTTTCATCATTACTTTCATAAGCAAGAGGGATCCAATCAACTCTGATAAGCTGCTTGAATCGTGTTTCCGCGAGTTTCTGATTGAATGCTAAAAGAGCTGCAATCCACAACTGATCTCTGCAATCTTCGAATAACAAGGACTTTGCAGTATGACTGTCGTGACCATACGTCCTGCTTTGAGCGGGACAGTCCCGCTTTTGAGCTATGTGTCCCGCCGCTGTCCCCAAAAACACATAAATGTCCCGGTTTGAAAAAAACGTAATCGATGTCAATGAATTAAATATAACAGGCGCGTATTTATTAATCGCATCATAAAACATTTTGATAACAAGGATAACATCAACAAGTCTTGCCAGCATAACACACATTGATGTCTAAAAACCAAACCTGATAATTATTTTAAAGCAAACTGCTCATCCGAAAAATATACTAGAACCAGCCTACCAGACTACACAAGATTGGTTCCTAGTTTTCGTTGTTTTTTTATAAATATACTTATATCATAAATATGTGTTTCATTCTTGTAAAAAATATTAAAATTTGCCGGTGTCCCGCTCAGAGGGAAAAAAATAATGGTCACGCTAAGTATGACGTATGCTGTCTGCCATGCCTGTTATATGTTACTAGATTTAACGACATCTTGAGAAGATATAGAGTTGCATAATAAACTGATTCTAATAGGAAACAGGACGATATCTTCCAAATGAACACTCGGGAGCAATGAATCCGGGAGCAATGGTCCAATATAAACCTGAATATCTCGGAAACTAAAGCGCAGTTCGTAATAGTGTGAATGTCTTGCTATACAGGGTTATTGGTAAAACACCAACAACCTCTTAAGGGATCATTGTACTCATCATTATGAACAACTTTGACTATGGGACCAAATCTGAAATCGCGAAAAAGAACGGCTGTTCCCTACATTTATGTTCGTTTAACTGTTTTTTTTCGCGATTTCAGATTTGGTCCCATAGTAAAAGTTGTTTATAATGATGAGTAGAGTGACCCCTAAAGAGGTTGTGCGTTATTTATGTTACACCTTGTATATGACGGAGTTAAGACCGAAAATACATTAAAAAAATATATATAAACATCCGAATTGATAACCTCCTCCTTTTTAACTCCGTTAAAAAAGCATTTAATAGACTGTTTAATACTACTCAAATAAAATTAATAGAACTTTATAAAATTAGTCTATAAAATATTGTTTTATTTGAATAAGCATTCTTAGTTTCCGAGTTAGTAAGGTTTATGTAGATGAACCTGATTCATTGCTCCCGAGTGTACGTTGACTAATAACAATGAAAAACCTATTAAATTGCTAACGTCTCTGTGTCTACTGCAACATAATGGTGAACTTTGATTTGAATTCATAACAATAAAGATAAATCTTGCATCGTAAAGTCGCACTGACCGTAACAATGACAATTTATCGAGTGCCTACTAGTAGGTCCAAGGTTCATAAGTGTTATTATTCTAGTCTTTAGTAGAAAGTCGCGAATGATAGTAAACTTCCGTATGTACTTCATGAATCACTCCCATTAATCGATTTTTTACCAATCTGTGGTTTTACTCGGCTTCAATCACGAATAGGGCTGCCCCTGATCCGATTTTGTTCGGATTATACGATTTGATGTAATTTTGTCTGAGTGCAATGCACCGAAAATCTGTTTAATTTAATTTATGTGTACTTATTACTAATTCAGATATTTTGAACGATAAAATATTATAGTTACATAATGGTTTAGCGTCGTATGGATGGCAGTTGACTGTGCATTCTGTAGTTTCCTATCCCTTTGCCACGCATAGTAACAATAGGATTGACTGAAAAAATCTAATTAAGTAGTCCGCCAGTTAGATTATCAAAAAATATTTTTCCTTTTGTTACGTAAACGAAAATTGACGAAGATACGACACTTTTAAAATTGGCAAAACGTCACAAGCAAGTACAATTTTTACTTGCTTCTGACGTAACTGCCCCCACTCTCGAGTTTTGATGCGTTTCATCTTTCCAAATAAGTATTCATAAATTTAACAAAAGAAAAAATACGTTTCCATTATTTTGCAAAACTCTAACTGGCGGACTAATTAGATTTGCAATTTATTGATGCTGTCAACATGCCTATTATGCGTATAATCGTTTTTTCGGTAATTATATTATCTATACTTACCTACTCTGTTTACCCTAAGATGAGTCATGACAGCTCTGTGATATCGTAAATTGTAGCCGTAAGGAGAAAAAACGAAAACGACATCAACAAAAATCATAAAATAGCAATATTATCAATGTTGTGTTTTTAAAAATATTTGATAATCTTTGTATGGTGACGTTTTGTAACTTTGCAACTTACCCTTAAAAGGATACACTA
Organism: Amphipyra tragopoginis; assembly: GCA_905220435.1. Lineage (NCBI taxonomy): Eukaryota > Metazoa > Arthropoda > Insecta > Lepidoptera > Noctuidae > Amphipyra > Amphipyra tragopoginis. The sequence goes on from HG992011.1 coordinate 15,327,375, forward strand.
CACAATGCAGATGATGGTTTTCGCATAAAATTGTTAAGCTGAATCTATTCCAACAAAAATGACGAAGTACAAATATTTTTTTAGCGTTTTCCCGCTCCTATCCCACTCAGCCAGTCCTGAATAAAGCTTAACTGATTTAGCAACCTTGATCACAAAGCGAATCAAAGCCCGGAGGCGTAACGAAGTTTTACAAAAAGTTCCCAACTCGTGGGTGCACCAAACGTGACTACCGCTAATCGCAAAAAAATGTACAAAATGGACGCCGTTTTGTCGTGGAAATCAATAAATCGCGGCAAAAAGGCGTGTAATCATTTTTGAGGTTATGTTTTGGGCAGTTTTTACCGGCATAATGTCAAATACGCGTAAATACTTATAATAGCTATTTAAAGATTTGATAAGTTATAAAAAGAGACCTCAAATTAACAGGCGTGGTGGTAGATTTACAATAAAAAGACGCCAACTAACAGCTGGTGGTGATAGAAAGTTAAAGAATATTGGTATTGTCACGATATCGTATTTGTCAGACGTTAGTTTTTGGTGCGTCATGTCAAAGACCGCGAAAATAATTTTAGGCTGTTCAAATTCAAATCCTTTATTTGCAATAATATAGGTATTGCAGTACATAGAATGGTGTAAGTATTACGAAAATACAATACTAGATCAAGCCCATTTAGCCAATATAAATAGCATGCAAATTTTACTTAAAAACTATTAGAATTATTACTGAATATTCAAATTAATTATTATTATTATGCTTAAACAAATTTTCAATAATGTCAAAACATAAGATACATTCAGGTAAGTAACGAGGTTAAGCTAGCAATACAAAACATCTGTAATACTACTTACTCAGAATAATTCAAAAACTCTTTGATACAATAAAATCTACGACCACGGTGACGCAAATCGGAGCGACAATAACCGCGTGCGAACTACATAGCAGAGACGTGCGTCTATGCGACAGCTGTCTGCGACTCCGTACAAGACGTTGCATGACCGTGCATTTTGCCAGGCAGGACAGCTACATTCGAAGTGCTGTGTTTGAATTTTGTCGCGTTAGTCGGTCGGTCGGACGACAAATGTTGTGTAGCGTGTAGCGCATAGCGTTTGTCGTACATTCGTTAAATTGAAATCTCTATTACTTACATTACAATTGAAAGTAAATGGGTACACGAAACGGGCATTTGACTTTTTGGAAGCAGCATAGTAATCAAAGAACGTTCGTCCAAATAAGCTGTCGCTGATATAATCTTCGAATCATGAGGCTGCCGTAGAATCGTCTCCAGCGAAATGTTTCATCAATTAGCTCCCTTTGAGCTTAGTGATTCTTACATTAAAGTCGGTTTCTATAGTCCTACAGAATAGGCCAATAGCCTTGCGGGTCCGAATACATAAAAGAAATATTTCTGGCTTTGTGCAAATCTTGCATAGAAAACTTTGGAAAATAATAATTAATAACAATCTATTTATAAAATACTGCAGTGGGCGTCCCGATTTACTGTCAATTGTCCTGTTATTTTTTCCAAGAAATCTTTTTCCTGTGACTCCTTACGTCATTACTGCATTCATTGTAAGACATACCTACGTAAACAATTGACAAGAAAGATACAACTTCTTCTTCTTTCTGCTTTTATCCCATGTTACTTGGGGTCGGCGCAACACGTTTTCTTCTTCCATTCCGTCCTATCACCCGTCATGATAACACTGACACCCTTCTCTTTCATATCATTCTTCACACCATCCATCCATCTTTTCTTTGGCCTCCCTCTTCCTCTCCATCCATCCACATTTATACTCATAACTCTTTTTGTCACATGCGTTTCATCTCTCCTCTTCACATGCCCATACCAAGACAAACGGTTCCCTTTCAACTTTTCTGTCACTGACGCTACTTTCAAACTTCCTCTAATATACTCATTCCTGACTTTATCCATTCTGGTCACTCCACACATCCATCTCAACATTAATTTCAACATTCAGAGATTCATAAGAAAGATACAACTTATGGTCCCATTATTAGATTCTCTTCTTCTCTCGTGTCTAAAAGGCGAATCGTTATCCATGATGAATAGATTAGCTGGGCCACAAGGTCGATAATGGAGCTAATTGTCCAGGGTATACCAGACGTATCGTCATTCGTGGAGCTCTTCTAGGCCCATATTAAGTAACCATTTTCAACATGGCGGCATTGGAGCAGCATCCCGACTGTAGCTGTCAAAACGTTGCCTCTCTGAAGTGAGGAACAGAAAGCTAAAAGCCTGTTTCGGAACGGCAAAGTTATTTTACGCGAACCAAATAACATTGCCACTCTGAAGTGAGGAACACAACGCTGACAGCCTGGTTTTGGAGCGGCAAAGTTATTTAACGCGTAGTGTAATACACGCCATAAGAAATTCACACATTTCTTTTTTTATTTATTTAATTAGCATCTTAATTGCTATCAAAACGACACTTTTTTCAAGTGAAAGATTTCTTTCTCATTTGATAAATTACCGGAAACATAGACACAATAGGTAAACAATGGAAGTCGGCGCAAATATGTGGCGTTAGTCATTTAAAGTATGAACAAGGGATCATGAATAAAAACTAACCGGAAGTATTTTTACCGGTTTCTCTCAATGAAATACGAAACATGATATTGGCTTGACTATTTTCCTAGAGAAGAATAACCTTTGACCTTCAAAGTCTAGTAAATATATCCACATGTACATGAACATCACAAAGCACCAACACTCGTAAAAAAACCACTCGTAAAAATAACAATCCAATAACATATTTCCGGAACATTGCCCTTTATATAAGTAGTAATCAGACCATCATTCTAACCGTCGGTATATCCAATCTAAATAAGCTGAAACAAAAGCTATTTGCGATCAGATATATTAGCTGCTGTTCTCGATAGGCAACTGATAGTTAAATGTTTTAGTACTGTTTGTGGCAGCCATGGCTTGCCGTAGGTCAGTGACCGATGGGTTGAATTGATTGGGTCCCGGGAGGAGTGGAGTGAGTAGACGTCGAATTGTAAGCCTAAATGTTAATGTTCCGATAATGTTCGGGTTCGCCTGTTTCACGGTAAGGGATTAATTGGTATTTAACTTCTAAGTGGAAATAGCTACGTACGATATATGACTTCTATTAATGTTTCATTAATAATACTGCAAAGTTCATCGCCCTGTTTGAAGTAATTCTCCATCTTAGCTAGTATTAGTTAGGCGTCAATTGAGGGAATCAATCATTCAGTGCTGAATCGAGAAATTGGGGCTTGGATTGAAATAACATTACCTACTTAATCGTTTGTGTCAGAAGAACCCATGCAAATTAGATAGAAATGTCATAGAGCTGAGTTTGTTATTCAAGCTCTTTATTCTAATCCAGGGGTGGGCAAAAAAGCGAAAGATCTTGTAGGGGGGCAGAAAAACAAAGTAACCATTTTTGTTGAAGCTTAATTATGAAATAAACAAATTTAACTGCTGTTCGGAGGCTCAGCTGTGGCATTCCTGTGGGGCTTTAGCGTTTTGATAAGCCATGATGTCGTCGTATACAAGTTCGAGCTAAGACGAAGAGACTTTCAACACTGAGAACAGGTGTCGACGAGGCTGCAAAAATATATTTCCGAGGGCACTCTTGTTCAAAAGGGACTTTTATTGGGCCGTATTAAAATCGTGCGCGGGCCGAAGTTGGCCCGCGGGGCGTTAGTTCTAAGCTTAATATTCCTTATTCTAGGCCTACCCTACTCGCAGTAGAATAGATTAGCCAAAGCCAGAGTTAAACTCGATATAAGCCAAAATTAGACGCTCGTGTGTTAAACTAAAAACTCAATACTAGTCTTGTACTCTATTTAACATTAGACAAATAAGACCCATTTTAGCAAGAAAATGTATGGAAATAAGCAGCATGTTTGCTTATAGCAGTGATTCAACACAGTATTATGCTTTTATTAACCTTAATGGTCAATCAAGATGAGCTGAATTGACTGACTGACTTGAAGAAATGGTTCAATAGATATTCGTGGCTTGGTCGGCCACTTTGGTCTAATATTATATGAAATGGAATATAGAGATATTCTGTTTTCTCCCAAAACCACATTTTACAGATTCCTTATCTCAGTTTTCAGAAAGTTAGATCCCTTATTTAGTAATGTTCAAATAACAATATTATTATGAATTGACATAATACAGAATAGCAATAAATTAAAGATAAAGACGGTTTCTATTTTCGTTACAGATAATATCGGTTTGATTTATGACTATGAGCGGTGAACAAACTGTTACATATTGATTCGGGAATTAATTGTAACGGTTCCTTTGGTAATACCGGTATTTTTGCCTTGTAATAGACCGTACCCAATGTTTATCGTGGGCGTTGTGAGTGCTTAATGAGGCATAACTAGAGGAATATTTCGCGAAAATTTGCGGCATCATCCCCAACCCGCATTCCTGTTGCCCAATAACCTTCCGTTTGAATATTGCTCTGGCCAAGTGGGTTGCCGTAGACTAATGAGTAGAATCAAAAATTAAAAAACAAGTTTTTTTTTCTTCATAAAACCATTAATTGCAGACACTTATGAAAATTCGAATTAATGTGCACAGTTCCAATTTCGGTTCCTATGGAGAGGAACCGGTAAGAAACTTCATGGTTACTCTTTATTTATTAATTAACCGTCGTTGTGTGCATCTGTGTATTTACTTACTGAAGAATCAGGTCTTTTATTTAAGTTGCTTCTTCCAACTGCAGGCGGAAACTAAATGAAAATAATCACTAAACAATTACTATGAAACAATTCACTAGATTTACTAGTTTCGTTTAATATTTGGTCACCTGCACCATTACTTTGTGATGAAAATAAGATTTAACACAAAATATTTCTCGAAAATCTCTCTAAAATCGCACACATAAGCCAAAACCAATAAATTAAGATAAAAACATCATCGATGGCATCTGTGATTTATACGCACGAATCAGATTGTGGTACAAAGCTATCGCGCGACCGGTTGCTATAGCGACCGCCCACGACCGATCGATACAGCGTAAACACAACTCTGCATCTCTGTGACTTTTTCATTCAATGAATTGTGGGATTTAATGTATTCTATAGCTTCTATAGTTATACGAGAATATGCCTGATAAGATTAGCCAATCAGCAAGGTTGGTAGCGGTGGTAGCTGGGGGTCTACTCCCTAAGCACGAAGTCCGTGGTTTCGGCCTTAGTTACGAGCGTTTCCTACTCCCTATCACCTACGGACAACGATTATTTCGGGACCCGAACTAAGAATGAATGACAACACGATTTGACAGTTGTCCCTACTACCGATGTGTTTTTGCCCGTCCGAAAAGTTGAACTTGACACTTGTTTTGTTCACTCTACGTTTCGGGCTACTTTCGGACGGGCGACTAATTTCATTGACAGCCTTAGGGAGTAGGCTCTCTGCCCTGTAAAGAAAGAAAGAAAAGAAACGTCCTGACTGCAATCCGATTTTAAAAGACCGTTGAGCCAAAAGCAAAAACGTGTAAAATGTTTGTCTCTAGAAATTCTGAAGACATACAGATGTTTTTGTTATACCAAATTATTGGGCTACGTTTAAGCTCTTATTGTATAATTTTTAATGAATTGTAAGACTAATATTGTTTTTACACGTTTTTGCTCATTAATCAAAATTAGGTTTACTTAACGGTCTTTTAGAAATCGGACGGCAGCAGTGCACTGTCAAAATGTTTGGATAACGGCCTGTCCACATCTCCACGTCACGACGTCGTCAACGTGGAACTGTGCGGTAACGTGGCACGGTGCGTTGACGTAACGTGCGAATTTACGTTACCGTATCGTAAAAATGCACGTCAGGATCATTGTTAGATTTATCGTTGACCATGTAGATCCTGAATTTTAATAAGAGAAACAGTAAGGTATGGTTTTAAAGCATCGGAGCACATATACGGCGACTAACACGCGGGCGTGTAGAGCGCGGGTGGAGCGCATAAACGTGTGCGCTTGCGGCTAGAGGCGGAACGTGTTACGATACGGTAACGTAAATTTGCACGTTACGTCAACGCACCGTGCCACGTTGACGACGTCATGACGTGGAGATGTGGACAGGCCCTTAGTTTTTGTTGTCAAAAAAATTGATAGTTTTTGTAAACGAAAACTGTAAAGAAACAGGCAAGCTCCCAGCACGTTTCCTGCTTCAAAAAAATACGTAGGCTTACAGGGTGCACTGGTCGTAATACCTATTTACTCGTAGGCTCTTTTAATTTAACCAGATTTATTATGAAACGATTGTTTATTGACAAAAACTTAAGTTTAAGGGCGTTTGTCCACCGTCGCCGTCACGGAGAACGAGTTGACGTTGCCGAAGTAGCGATAGCGATACATTCTATGATCTATCATTACTATGGCTGGGTGTCCACCGCACGTCCGTCATCCAAGCGCCATCATATCGGCCGGCGAGATTGTGAGTAGTTCGACGCTACCGCTAGAATTCGAAAGAAATGCTGGCTATACAAAACACGTCTGCTCTTGTCCACTACACCCGAGATTGCCGGCGCTGGTTAGCGGATTTTTCTCTTGTGTTTGGGGACCACCGAGATCGGTCGCGTTGGACGAATGCTCTAAGGTATTTTACCTGTACTTTGGGTTGTCTGCGAGAGCCAAAATTATAATCATTCAGTTGACTTGACTATTGAAATTTTGCGCAGGTGTGATAGATGTTGGATTGTAACAATATTTGGTTTCGAGCATTGTGTGGGCCCGCGCAATTTGTAATACAAGGAATGATATGAACCACGCAACATCAAATATGAGCGTGGGCCCGCAGACGAATTGCTCTGCGCCTGTTCTGCTCTATCACAGTGGGCTAATTCACCTAACTAAAGAAATTCAGTTGCATTGTAGTTGCAGTTAAGGCGAGCTGAACCCTGGCGCGGTAATCGGGTAAGCGACGGCAATCGGGTAAGCGACGACGCGCGGGCCGAAAATCACTTTAAAAAATCGATAAAAAATATATAAATGTAATAAAAAAAACGATCGGGTAGAATCGATTCCAAAATTAATTACTTACCTATTAATATTAATTATAAAAATAGAGTATTATAGTAAGTACTTGTTTAAAATGAAATTTTGCTTGTAAAAAAACTGCAAATCGAAGTAACTTCAGTATTTTTTTCTATCGAGAAAACAATATTGCATCGTGTATTGAACGGGTACATGGTATAGAGAAGGAATGTAGGTATCCTAAAATATAAATTTATTTTGGGTTCTAAATGTTTTAATTTGCCTATCAAAAATGAGTTCTAAAACAAGCAAAACCTACCGCGCCAGGGTTCAGCTCGCCTTAAGTTTCGATCAAAACAACGCTTTTCGTATTCTGTTAATCGGCGATCGCTGTCAGATACGCTCGCGGGAACTTTACTGCAGCGTCACGGCAACTTGATCGGCGTGTTATGAAATTACGTGAATTAGCCTGCTGCTTTTGGTGTGTCGAAGCCTTAAGCTTTCGCCAAACAACATGCGGGCCCGTGTGAGTTATATTTAAGGGATGCTTATCCTCCAGTTTCTGAATTGAGAATTTGGGATAAGCAATACTTAAGTTGTATTTGAGTACGGAGTTGTCAAAAAACGCTAAAAAATCCGAATTTTTTTTGACAACTCCGTACTCAAATGTTACATAATGTATTGCTTATCCTAGATTTTTTTTAATTTTAATTTTTAATTCAGAAACCGGAGGTATGAAGCATGTCAAACAAATGCGAGCGCAGACCCGCCGCCGTTGACACGACCCGCTCGTGCTCTGCGTTTGGTGGGGCGAACACTTTATTTATTATGGGCCTTTTTCGTGTTACGCGTATTCGTGCCTGCGTGCGTGCCTCACCCGCATGCATGGCGCTCGCTATTCACCTTTTCGTGCGTGTTTCACGCATCATAATAAACACATAGTATGGAAAGGTGAAAATTCAGGCGCCACGGATGAGGCCAGCACGCGGGCACGAACCCGCGTGACAGAAAAAAGGCCCCAAGGGCCTCAAAGTCGAAGTCAAATCATTCATTTCAATTAGGCCATTTACAGGCACTTTTGAATGATGGAAAAACAGAAGTTACTGCTGCGTTCCAATGTTCCTATGGAGAAGAACGGTCAGTAAACTTCGTGGTTACTCTTTTTCATCAAATATTTGCAAAAATTTGGATACATTGTGAATAAGAAAAATAAATATGAGAACAATGTAAGATATGCTATGCTTAAAGAGTACCTACAATTAATTTGCCATGGCAGATTAGAGATGACCAGTCCTAACTGACGGCGCTCGTTCACAAACATGACGCATGTATAGCATCGCTCAGCTCAACCATTTCGTAGGGAACCGAACGATCCTCTTTTACTTAGTTACAATTTTACAGTACCTACTCTGAACTTCAACTACTTAGCAAATTCATGAATTAAACAAACCTTAATATCAAATAATGGTAAATTACAATGAAAACAAAATACTTAAGTTAACACCGACTAAGATAATAAGTTAAACATCAAGTTTCGACATAGAGTGGGCGTGTGTGGGCAGGCCAGTTTGAAGTAATTCAACAGAATCTTGTACTTTCGGCTATCAAGGATACAGTTATTTATTAGTTAAGTTTCCGTATTTAGTTAACTAAGTGGCAGTTAGATTTTGAAATTTGAACAAAATTCAATTGGGTTTGTAAATTACGTCAAAAGCTCAGAATATGTCGTAATGAAAGCGAACATTATTAAATGATATTTAAATTAAAAAAATATGTTAGCCGGTAAATACCCCACTGCAGGGCAAAAACCTCTTCTCATACACAGAAGGTCTAAGCATTGATCGCCACGCTTGCTCACTGTGGGTTGGCGATTTCAGACCACTAAGTCCATGTTTCCTCACGATGTTTTCCTTCACCGTATGTCAGTGGCATCTTAGATTAGTACATATGACATCGAAAACGTCACATTGGTACATGCCTGGGTTTGAACCCGCAATTTGGTGCTTAACAAGCGGGTCTGTAGCCTTCGGGCCACCACGAAAAGAAAGAAATGATTTTTAGAGGTGCCTAAAGACCCAACTACATTCACTCCGGTTGACTTTTGTATTTCATCCTATTAATATACCAGCTGCCAATTAAAAATATAAACTAATAACAACAGTATACACGCTTTGTGTGAAAATACTCGAAAAACTCCGAAAAAAAATGGTAAAAATATAAAAACCGATTCATTTGCAAGGAAAAGTTATGTTGTTAAAAGTTTTTTAATTAAATTTTAATCAATGCATGGTCCGTCCACGCGTCCTCTAGGGGTGTGTTCCCTGAGTTCCAACAGATTTTTAACCAGAAACATTCTGAAATTCTTTTGTCTGACGAATAGAAGTTAGGATCTGGGATTCAATCATGTCAGCCTTTTGGCCAATGACTGACTAGAATCTAGTCAGTCATTGGCAGGGGTGGGAAAACTTTTTTCAACCGGGGCTAGAAAAATGCAAGAAATAGGGTAATTGACTGAAAAAATCTAATTAGTCCGTCAGTTAGATTACCAAAACATATTTGACCCGTATTTTTTCTTTTGTTACGCAAACCAAAATTGACGAAGATACGACACTTTTAAAATTGGCAAAACGTCACAAGCAAGTACAATTTTTTTACTTGCTTGTGACGCTTCAAGCCCCCACTCTCGAGTTTTGATGCGTTTTATCTTTCTAAATATTCATAGATTTAACAAAAGAAAAAATACGTGTCTATTATTTTTCAAAACTCTAACTGGCGGACTAATTAGATTTGCAATTTATTGATGCTGTCAACATTCCCATTGTGAAGGAGCCATAATAAAAGAAAGCATGTTCTGCCAAAACTAACATTTTTCGCTCAAATAATTACTGCTATTTGTTATGGCCATACATTCTTGTTTTTAAAGGGAGGGTTGGCGGGCCAAATAAAATCTCTTCGCGGGCTGGAGTTGTTTTCCCACCGCTGGACTAGATCAATGACTTTCTAATCATTACTGGCCCACGGCTCAATATATTAATTACGTATTGATTATGTAATATGTATATTTTCCGAGATTTTCCTTGTTTACACGTCATATACTTTCACTTTCTGCGATACGTCTCGCATTTGTGATTACGTATCTGTTTTTCTTGCCGCCCCGGCCTCGGGGGGCCTCCAAATCTCGAGAAGTCCTCCCCTCAGTCGAATCCCAAGTAGGGGTACCTACACTCACACATATCAAGCACGTCATCGTCAAGTCACCGATCAGTGACGTCAATATTACCTAAGGGCTCATTCACACGGGTTCCGTCATTGACGATTCGCCATAAAACACGATACGTCATAACGGATGGACGTTCACATTGCATACGGAATCGTGTTTTATCACGATTCGGCAAAATATCCGAATTGATGTTCACATTCATTTCGTGATTCTTAGTCTTGGATGAACTATCGAACACGGTGGATACGTCACAAAAAAATCACGATTCGTGTTTTTTGACGAACGTGTTTTTTTAAAAGACGATACGTGATTTAAGACGTGTCCAACATTTTTCACGATTCGTGATTCGTGTGAACACGGGCATTTAAAAAGAATAGCCGCCATAAAAAAAACGAATCGTGAAAAAAGACGATTTGTCAAAAAAAACGAATCGTATTCGTGTGAGCACTAAGGTTTTTTTTTTCTCGTGTCTGCAAGAGCTTTACGAAAATAGGTCATGCCGTGGTGAAAAGATTAGCCAGTCAGCAAGGTTGGTAGCGAGGCTGACTGCCCAGGATGCGCCGGACGCGGACGTACTTAAGTATCGTCACTCGTGGAGGCTCTCATCCCTAAGTTAAGGGTTGTGACACTGACACTGGTCCACCAATGTAGGTACATGAAGTTTAAATAAATAAATAAGCTCTGAAAAGAAAACCCGAAACAAACTCAGAGGTCAAGATCTTTTTTAAAGTTCAGATATTATGCTATAAAAGCTATGCGAGTGTAACAATGTAGGGCAACATCTGGAATGGCTTTCTGAGAAAGAGCCATAGCAGATATGAGTAGGTAGGACATTTTTTTTTTCTTCCGTCATCTGTATCTTCGTGAATATCTTTCGCCAAGTGCAGGCGAAGGGTCATGTCGGACTCTTACCGCCTAAAAAGCCACTGTGTTCCATCTCCTGACCATTGGCCAGGGTCGCGGGATTCGCAGCTGCATGCACCGCAACCACGCCAGCCCCTGGCAGACCTTTTCTTCTGTGGGGCCTTGCCCTACGTTCTGAGAGCGGCGCGCCGCCTTCTCGGGCCTGGGGACCTACTCACTAAGTCCGTCAACGAAGTAGCCCGAAACGCAGGAGTGAACAAAACAAGTGTCAAGTTCAAGTTTTCGGACGGGCAAAAACACATCGCTAGTAGAGACAACTGTCAAATCGTGTTGTCATTCATTCTTAGTTCCGGCACCGAAATAATTGTACATCCGTCGGTGATAGGGAGTAGGAAACGCTAGTAACTAAGGTCGAAACCACGGACTTCGTACTTAGGGAGTAGACCCCCAGGGGGCTAAGTTTATTTACTGCGCCGGGGCCCTTTGCCATATAGCTACGCCACTGGGGGGGGGGGGGGGGGCCCCGCCTTAATAGCCGCCATGGAGAGGCGTCACGGCACCCTCAGCTTCCGCCTGATGCAGGTACTCTCGGGACATTGTTGTTTCGGGAAGTACAGTAGCGACCAAAAGTCCATAGGCAATCTCACAAAGCAATTGCTTGACGTTTAGTTTGACTTACGACCTTCTATTTTTAAGAGACACATGCATTATCGTTGTAGTTCATAATTTCAACTTAAATCTATAAGTTAAGTGTAAGTTTTTACTCGATTGTTTGTTGATTTGTAAGTAATGAGACAGATATAATATTCAATTATCTTTTTCGCTTTGTTCACACATTTCGTAACGTTAGGGAGGTAGATCATAGAAAACTAAATAAAGAATTTAGAGTTTTGTGGGGTAGATAGACATGAGTTTTATGAATATCTAACTTGATCGGAACGAACGTTGTCGATTGGTTGTAAATGTTAGTTAGTGACGTGTGGTTTAATAGATAGCGGGGTTGTATTTATTCTCAAAATGCAGGCAAATAATAATATTGAGACGAGGGCGACTATTATTGCGCTGCATAAAAGTGGTCTTAAATAGAACACAAATATCTGATGAAACCGGACTGAATGTGAGTATTACATAATAATATTTATACAATTCATAACTTGATCTTTTACTTCAAATTTATAATCACCTAAGATTGTTTGGCCATGTCACCAAATTCTTTTTTAAATCCGCCATCATGGGGCCTAAAAGATAAATAATTAGTGTTTAATTGGATTTAAAATACAGAGTTATAATATTACAGTTATAATATTACATTGTTATATTAAATAAATATTATTATATTATGCAAATTAAGTCACTTCAGTATTTTGATATAGCCGCCTAATGTTACTTTTTTTTTTGTTTTAGGGGAATACTGTAAGTCTTTGGATCAAAAGATATGAGGAAGAGGGAAGCCTTGCTAGTCGATAGCGAAGTGGAAGGCCGTCGCTTATTGGCGAGGCGCAGCGACAACATATATTATTATGGTGGACGAGTATGATATGAAACAATTGGTTTCACACCTACGAGACACTTTGCGGAATTATTTGACACCTCGCTGTAAACTGTTCGCCGTGCCCTCCACGCTGAAGGATTGCATCACAGAAGACCCGCTAAAAAGCCCTTCTTGACAGAAAGACATAAACAAGAACAATTACGTTTCGCACGGGATTACTTAGATTTTGACTGGAATACTTCCATATTGTCAGATGAAAAGACGTTTAAATCTAGTCAAAAGGGTAGGCTTCACTTATGGCGCAGGAATAACACTCGCTTGTGTTATAAAAACGTAATCCCTAATACAGACAGGTGTGGGAAAATTTAAGAGGAACCGAAGTATGTGGTAGTATTGTAGGGTCCATGCGCAAACGTCTACTTGACTGCATTGAAATTGAAAATAATGGGGGATACACAAAATATTAACACCCAGTAGCTGTTTTGGTTTTAATAATTAGACGGTGTAACTAAATATTTAGTAATATTAACATATCCGTAATTATTTAATGATCTTAAATTGAGGTTTAGTTTCAATCTTCTTTTCGTCAAGAAAATGAACACTTAAGCTATAACCTCAATACATTCATTGTGACGTTACATAAAAAACATGTTTATAAAGTCTAAATCATTATACATTAGTTTTCAATAAACTCTGCTGAATACCGATACGTATAATAAGTCAACAATTATATTATTATACTCTTTTCACCCAAAGATGATTCCTGACAGCTCGGTCATTCCGTAAATTGTAGCTGTAAGGAGACTGCTATCGAAAAAACGTAAACGACATCATCAAAAACCGTAGAATAGCTATATTATACATGTTTTGTTTTTTAAAAATATTTCATATTCTTTGTATGGTAACGATTTGTAGAGAAACGTCAGGAATCAACTTATAGTGAAAAGGGTATAGTGTCATTAGAATATCCCTTCCTTGTTCTGTTATTATGAATTGACTAAGTAGGTATACAACAAAAAATCTTATGAACGGTTACAAGAGAACTTCTTTTATCTAGGTAGGAATGTGACGTCACAATTCTCATAAAAGTTTGTTAGTATATAAGTAAATAAAACGAATAAACATTTTTGTTATCATTTAGCACGACTTTTTTATTTCCACCTTCCTACACCAAAAAAAATTGAATACGTAATCACATAAATAATGAAATAATAATACAATAACTAACATTATAAATAAACAACAATAATATTTTTTTGCTTAAAATACAGAAAAAAATATAAGTTTCAAAGAAACAAAAATTTGCTACGCATTGTAAGATTCGAACTCAGACTTTATTGATCGTGGACGTGGACCTATTGCTTAGCTCAAACAGCTATCAGGACGTAATAGATGAATGCGAATTTTAGCAATGCAATGTTAAGAACAGGTAACCACTGTGACGCATATTCTAAATGAAACAGAAATATAATGTTATTTCGCGTAGTGCGACGACAGTTCATTAGTGTGTGTTATCTGTGGAATGTTGAGACACACACATGCATACGCATTGGCTGTATCGTGCGCGAGTTTAAAGCAATGTAGTCCTTAGCGTGCCTATGGACTTTTAAGCGTTTACTGTACCTGTGTCGCATAGGCCGGGAGCAGACGCCCGGTTGTCACCACTGCGTCGACTGCCCCGAGGACACGTCGCTGCACACGCTGCAGGCGTGTCCTGCGAACTATTCGCGGCGGTTGGTGGTGACCTCTCGCTTCCGGAAGTGGTTCTGTCCATGGTCGGGAGCGAGAGTGCGTGGGAAGCCGTCGCTTCCTTCTGCGAGGAGGTGATGGCGACCAAGGAGGGAGCGGAGAGGAAGAGAGAGGCAGCTGCCACTCTCCCTTCCCGCGCTAGACGCACCGGGCGCCGGAGGGCGCGCGACCATCTCCGGCCACCGTAGTGTGTGGCCTGCGGGCGGCGGGTTAGGGGACCCGTCGCCCGAGAAGGCGGCGCGCTGTGTTCCGGGCGCGCTTCTCAGGAGGACGTGGGGCAAGGCCCCACAGAAGAAGAGGTCCGCCAGGGGCTGGCGGACCGAGGCCTGTCGGGGTCGCGGTGCATGCAGCTGCGAATCTCGCAACCCTGGCCAAGGGTCAGGAGAAGGAACACCGTGGGTTTTTAGCCGGTAAGAGTCCGGCATACCCCTTCGCCTTCCCCGGGTGAAGGGCATCCATGACGATTTTCACACGAAAAAAATAAAATAAGAAATGGTTAGTCTGCCACTGGTTTTGGTCTATCCATCATTCCTTTCCCTGTCAACAACCTCGCAATTTTCGATCAACTTCTACTTTCGAAAGGCCCTAAACATTTTACATAAGTTCCTGGTTTAATTGCGATAAATACATTAAAATCGCTAGAAACCGCGTCGATTAGCCGGTGACAGCGAGCAATAGTGTGCACCCGACCTGTATTTACGTAAAGCCCGAGTGTCTGTACCGATGTTAAACTCGATACCTGGAGGCCTACTACGTGTTTAAGGAAATAGGATGATATGTCTGCAATTGAAAGTGAAAATAAAAAAAATGTGTCGGTGACAAAGTTATATTGAAAACTAGCTAACTTCATATATGTTGTCTTGTCATACAAAAATCCCATACAAAAAAGAACGTTCAGTTTTCCCGAATCTGCCGATTTTCCGGGCAACTTTTCCATTTTTTCTTTCCATTAAAACATAATTCGGACTATTACGAACAATAAAAAAAATAAAGTATTGCCAAATCGGTCCAAACGAAACGTTTTCAAGTGATGCGCTTACTAACGAACAACATTTAATTTTTATTTAGTATAGAACAGATATTTGAATTTCTCGCGTTCTCCTGCCGAAAAAGAATGTCATTCTTCCTCATTGCATCATTATTAGAGTTGTGTAATTCAGACTGTAGATACTCCACGTAAAATTAATTTGTCTTTATGATCAAAGTGTACAGTATACTGTGTGTTTTGTCAAGAAGTCTTGGACAAAACACACAGTAACGCTAACAACACCAGGGGCCCAATTCTCCTAAAATAAATCTTGATAAATCACGTCCGAACCCAGGCCGAACCGTTCTTTCAGACAGTTCTCAATTTCAAAAGCTGTCGAATTGTTTGACACAAAAAACAAAATCAATCATTTTGAAAGTTTTCGAAAATAAAAACTGACTGACGGTTGTGGTTCGATTGCGTTTGGCAACAATTTATTTTAGAAGAATTGTGCCCCAGTTATTTTTTATTTATATTTTATTTACCTCATCCCCTTTCACCTACTACCTGACTGCCTGATGGTAAGCGCAGAGAGGGTCAAAGATGGAGCACACAAATCCAAGTAACAGAGATATAGAGGGATTCCCCTATACCTACCCCTCTGGCTCTCACATACACATGACGGAACACAGTAGGTAAACTCCTTGGCGCCGGACTTTAATGTGAGGGTGTTAGCTAGACAGGCGGACCGTAAAGATCCTACCACCAAGCATGCTGGTTTTTGTTGAATCTTATAACACGCGTCTATTTCCAGCGTGCGATGAGAAAGTTTTATATTCTAGCCCGTCCCCTTAAGGGATAATTGAAATTGATTAATTGAAAATTACAGCTACCTAATTTGTCCAAATTAAAGTTGATGATGGAAAGGAATGATTTATATAATATCTGTCATTCCTTTCCATTATCAATCCAAGCAAAACAATTCAATTGTTTTTTCGGAAATCCGTAACAGGCATGAAGTAATTCATTGAAGGACTGTGACTTGTATTTTTCACGCAAATTTTCTTCGTTGCGGTTTACAGGTAAAGCTATCTAGATTGACCGCAAACCGATTTCGCGGAGTCATTCGATTCGTCTCAGAAGATGTAATAGACAAAGAAAAAAGGTTTTTTTTACGAAAAACCAAAAATAAGTAGATTCCTCGCGTTTTTCTAACTTAATCCAGTTTAGCAGGTATATATTAAAAAAAACTTAGAAAACATTTAGGTATCTTGCACATAACTTTTTGATTTCATAATGTACGCAGAAAAATAATACAAGACCTCTTTAAAATCAAATTACTCAGTTATAATTGTTTATTTTTAACAACATAAAAACATACAAATATGAAGGGTCCACATCAATAATGATAAATGTCCTTTTTACTTTGTTTTAAGATATTTATTATCTTAAAATAAAGTGAAAAGGACATTTATCAAATGGTGAAAGAAAACTCAGCGTTAAAGATGAGAACACCTATGACGCTGAGCGTTATAGCCGCGTATCCGATTTTTAAAAACGTATTTATCTCGGGATTGTAAGCGATACTACTGAGTTTGTAAACAAGATTACGAACTGCATTTATCAAGTGTCCGAATGACATACTTACTTAGAAATAAAGAAACTTTGGACATTCATCATTATTGCAGTGGACCCTTCATATGCAAATACAATATCTAGCTTTAATTTCACCAAACAAGATCGCTAATTTGGATGCAGTATGCAGCACCACCCTCCCGCCCACAAGTAATATGCAACATGCAGGAGTGAAAAAATAATGCATCATGCAACCAAACCAATACGACATGGGGTTTCGCTCCTCCACGGGGCATCCTCAGGATATGTTGATTCATCGACCGCTTGGACGCGAATCAACATATTTCGCGTCGAAGTGGTCGACGAGAACATAAAAACATATGTCAAAATATATAAAAAATCTAAAACTCCCTAATTATCCGTTAATTCAAATAATTTCAGTTCACGGACTCATAGTAGACCTCTTTGGACGGCTGCCTGGGCAGGGCGACCGGTTCCCACGGTCTACAGCGTTATAATATATCTGGTCGAGCAGGCAGTTTGCATGCCTGTCCTATCCCAGTCACTTGTTCAGCGTGAATGTAATAACGTGGTTTTCAACCATTCGTGGCTGTGTGAAATGTCTTTAATTATATTTGTAAGAACTGTTTAGCTTGATAAAGATTTACGCTATGAGTTTTGTGGTTGTGATTGCATGGCACTGCTGTTATTTTGAAATCATAGGGAAGAGTTTGATAATTTGATGGATAATGCTACAAATATTAAACAAAATAGCTGTTAAATTGTGGTTATGGTAGTTTATTGAGTAACAGAGTTACAGTCGATTGATCTTCGCACAAATGCCAATATTTTTTTGTCTTATAAAAGGGTATTATCATGTAGTTACTTAGTTTGTAAATATTTGATGAAAAAGAGTAACCATGGAGTTTATTGCCCGTTCTTCTCCATAAGAATCTACACTTTGGAACGCGGCAGTAACTTCTTTTTTTCGACAATTTTACTGTGTTGTAAATTGTCTTATAGAAATAAATGCTTTGACTTTGTTAAAAATCCTATTAATAGACCTTGAAAATGTGCCAAAATGCACCACCTTGACAAAGCTAATGACTTCTTCAACTCCTTAAACATGAAGAGATGTAAGCTTTATTTCAAATAAGATTTTATTTTTAAGAACCAGAATTAAAACCAGTTTTAAAATGAATGAGACTTCTTGCGGTTATCGTGTTACAAGTAAAAGATATGAATGAAGCCATATACGAGCTTAAATGGTGTTGATGTAAGCCAGATTTCCTGTCCTTATTGGATATGCACAGATTATATAACGGATTTTGTAAATGCGAGCAAAGCGTTTAAAAAGAAGCAGGATTAAAAAAGGTGTTTTTGCTTGGGCCACATTGGTTCATCTACGTCTTCATCTCGATCTATTTATTTACGGTTTTTCGTAGAGGCCTACGTTTCTGTGAAAAACTTAAAAACTTAATATAGGCCTTTTTACAAGCTTTTATAATATCTATGTTTAACTTATTTCGTTTCAGAATCAGAGTCAGATTTTTTATTTGTGTTACATTGGTACAATAGTTAGTAAGGTAGTATTAAACACATGAAATAGTGATATATTTATATGAAAAGCAAACATTATAAAATTATCGTTCGCATGTGTTTTCGGTTCATTGTGTTCCATTTTTCAAGCACTTGCTGGCATCCGATTGGTTTTAAATTTGGCATACCTATGTAAGTTCGGTGACATTGCAATAATATGGTACCATGGAGCTGGTCTGATGATGGAGCCATAGGCCATAAGAACTCCTCAATGAAAGCTTGTTTTTAAAAAGGTTTTATCTAATAATTACGCTCTTAATATTATCCATCCATTTGTACCAGCGAAGCTGCTGCCGGCATCAGCCTTTGTTATTTAAGCTGGCTACTTATTGTTTCATCAGTCGTTAAAGCTTCTTTGGTCAACCGCAAAGTATCTAACAATAACAATTGACGGCTGA
The DNA here is from genome assembly GCA_905220435.1 of Amphipyra tragopoginis. Taxonomy (NCBI): domain Eukaryota; kingdom Metazoa; phylum Arthropoda; class Insecta; order Lepidoptera; family Noctuidae; genus Amphipyra; species Amphipyra tragopoginis. Next base: position 15,346,224 of record HG992011.1, read on the forward strand.
CCAACAAAGCTGCGTGCAGATAAGGTTATGGTTTGGGGAAGCGAAAGCGTTGTAAAGATCCTCTTCATACCGCATTGCAGGTATACTTTATGTGAAAAACACAAAAATGCAATTTCTGGCTTACAACAACTTACGTGGGAGGCATCGAAATGTGTATCATATCTACTGAAAAAAAAACTTTTTTTTTTTTTGGTTCACCTCATATTCCATTAATCGCGTTGTTAATGTTGAAAAGGATGATAAATTATAATATTATAAATGTGAAAGTTTGTGAGTTTGTGAATTTGGATGTTTGGTAATCAATCACGCCTTAACGGCTGAACGAATTTGGATGAAATTTGGCACACAGATAGACCATGACCTGGACTACGACATAAGATACATTTTATCCTGGTACAAGAAATTGTTCCCCTAGGATGCGAAAGAAACCGCGAGCAACAGCTTGTTTTCTATCCTAAATGTACCAACAAACATATTAGCATAGAACGGTCACTATCCAGACGGATAAGGCAATCATATCCGTTGAAGCTTTTGTCTTTAAACATGCATACAAATGGCGGATAAGTTTACGCACTACGCCTATTCATAAATTTAAATTTTGTGTGCTTAAATCATTAACCGTTTACGAGGCGATAAATCTTTGGAAAGGTGAGCTTGTTGCTAACGCCTTACATGGAATAATTTTAGGGTAACTAGCTTTTTCTTAAATGAAAAACAGGGACTTACAACATCTCACTCCCTAATTGGGCCTGACTGATGAGGGTCTAGCAAAAAAAGCCGTGAAAATTTTCCAACTAGCCAACCTAAACCTCCGTGGTTATTGACACGACAGAATGTAGAATCATCGTCGCAAAATGGTGGGTCTGACGATGACGTAACCGACCCGCTTGCTCAGCATGGTAACGACTAGGTATCTGGGCATTACCTCCTATTTAAGAGAGGCCTATATTTAGTAATATACTACAATAAGCTAAATTGCAGCATTAGTAGAGGTTTCTGTAGATCGACTTAGGGCTCATTCCGTCATTGACGATTCGTCTTATAACACGATTCGTCATGACGGATGGACGTTCACATTGCATACGGAATCGTGTTTTATCACGATTCGGCAAAATATCCGAATCGATGTTCACATTCGTTTCGTGATTCTTAGTCTTGGATGAACTATCGAACACGATAGATCCGTCACAAAAAAATCACGATTCGTGTTTTTTGACGAACGTGTTTTTTAAAAGACGATACGTGATTTAAGACGTGTCCGACATTTTTCACGATTCGTGATGCGTGTGAACACCTGCATTTAAAAAGAATAGCCGTCGTCAAAAAAAACGAATCGTGAAAAAAGACGATACGTCATAAAAAACGAATCGTCTTCGTGTCTCTTAGGCTCAATCACCCATTTGAAATGTGTCCAAAACAGGCCATTTCAACAAAAGCTTTATGTGTTATTTCCATCAAGAATCTCATTTGCTGTATATTGACTTTTTATGTGAGTTATATAAATAAGTACATTCGTATTTTAATATTAAATTCATTCATGTTTTACTCAACAGAGTTATTTTTATTTGTTTTTCTTTCTGTGGCAGACATTGCGTTTTAATATATCCCTTTTTGCATTTTATATTTCCTTTTTAATAAATTCTCTTTCCGAGTAAAAAAGTATTTCATAAATAAAATTGCTTTTTGCTATTTATATCTCTGTGTACATTATTTGCCTAGCGCTTAGCCGGACATCCGGATATCCATCTATTGCCCTTTAGATTACTCTATAGCATTAGCGCTGCATTTCTATAAAAAAAATGTAGTTGTGAATATTTAACATAAATATTTGTTTTTAGAATTTGGGGAACATTTTTTGTAACAAATTTTAATGATACAGATGTAAAAGATTGCTTTCATATTGATCATTACCGTCATTACCCAGTTTATATTTAAGTATGTACTAAATATTACGGATTCGAGAATCACAGAACCGGTCGATGTGGCGATGCTTGGGAAAGGTCTATGTCCAGCAGTGGACGTCTTTCGGCTGAATGATAATGACGATGATGGTGAAACATCTACAAAAGAATTTACCATAATTGTATCATAGGTATCAACTTATCAAGCAACAAAAACAGTAAATCTAAACCTTTTTGCCTGATAAACAAAGAAATAATCTCGCAACTAAACATTTTTGCCGTAGAAATATAGCAAAAAAAGTACTTTCGTTACAATCATTCCTAGTATTTATGCGGCTCGTCTAGCGGACGTCCGGCTGTCCATCTACGCCCTTCGATTACTCACCGGGATATGGATTTGAAACGGTAATGACGCCTTTGTTTTGTGGCCTTCGAAGGATGGTAATGACGGCTATACTTGTCACTTGATTGTTTGTTGTTATTTGTCGGCCATTGTGGAATTTCTGTGATAATGGGATACCTATGTTATTAATATAATTATTGAATAAGACGAGCGCTTTAGAATTTACGGACGTGACCACTGACTTCTGGCGATTAAAAAAAGCATTAGATAATTTGTGAAGGGGGCAAAAATCCGGAAATGTCATATTTTATTTTATCTATGAATGGCAACATCATGCTTGTTTATTGTTTGTAGTTTTATTCCCATTCGCACGTATGGCAAAAAAATCGTATAATCCCAGAAAATTGCAATTTTTCAAAGCGCGGGTCTGTAAAAAAGGAGGAACATTGCAGACATGCCAATCTCTGATTGCATTGTTCTATTTAGACTGTCCTGGTTTTTTGCCTGTACCTGTAGTTATAAAATTAACATTTCTTCCTATATTGCTTTCACGGTAACTTGATTAATTTGGCAGATGTCAGTTCATGACATGAAAATAAATTGTAATGGCGCTTGTGTATGACAATTTAATTCAACAAGTATTAAAACAATTTAAAATATTAATAAAGCGTTACCCAAAAGGTTGTTTTAAAATCAGAAACATAAAAACAATATTGTTATATGTGTTTAACGCCTTATTTATATATTACATAAATGATTTTGAAAAAACTCCGACGCGTTTTCAAAATTGCGTCAGATGGTACCAGTTGCCAGAGACGTGCGTATCGATAAAATAATTTCGATAAATTTATATTAACAGAATGAATATTTTGACTATCGTAATAATAATAGACGATAGGCTCAGTTGATTGCATAATTAAAATAAGGCTCATTATAGCCCAGTTGCCTTGCAAAAGGTCGGTCAGTCCTAAATTTTGGATACGTGTTATGGATATGTGTTCTTATAAAAATTACAAATTTTGTACCTTGAGTGACCTCGGCGCGCTCTGCCATCTTAGGTTAAAGAACCCAAAAATGAGTTTTTATTGAATAACTTCTTATGGGTTTTATGCCAAAAATTATTCACATCAATTTTGTAGAAAATTAAATTCTTATTTCTCATTCCCGACTCAAAATCAGAGGTATTTTATAGGTTTGAAGCCCATGTCTGTCTTTTTGTTTGGCTGTCTACTTCTCTCTCTGTCTGTGTGTCTGTTTGTTGGCTTTTCATAAAAACACCTAACATAACACATCCAAAATTCAGGACCGACGAACCTTTCGCAAGATAAACCTCTTTTTCGCGACCCGGCTACTGGGCTTATTATTGGTGATAAATAAACATTTATTTTCACTCATCCCATACCTGCTGGATTCATTATCACATCAGCACGTAATCGTCTATTGTTGAAGATATGCATGCTAATTGACTTAATCCTAATTACTTAAATCACAAGTATTTGAAATGTACATAAAATCACATAACAATAATTTGTCAAATTCTCGCTGAAATTTTACAAATTTTATCGATAGTTGAATCGACTACAGTCACATGTCTAGCAACTCCTATTGACATGTGTCATTTTAATCTTCTTATCGTGAAAACAATATAACTGATCTATGTTCAGGCCAGAGTTTTACAAAAACATCTTCTACGTAAACAACACCATAATGATTGATGATATTTTCATCCACTACTTTGGTGGATATTACAAAATCTATTAAACAGGGTGTACAATACGGCCGACATATCTTGGCGAGTCTGAAGTTAGTTGTTTGGCTACACAATGAATCTTTTAGAAACGAAATTGTCTACTGCGCAGCTAATCAGCTAACTTCAGACTCGCCAAGATACGTCGGCCGTATTGTAAGTTCGCGTAATTCCTTCCAGCCGCGTTATCTACTGGTTACATAGAATTGACCCTGCATGGGTTTTTTCAATTTAACAATTTTTTTTTTCAATGCTACAACCTTTTTTTTTCTATTTCCTAGTCATTTTAGCTCCCCAAATTAACTGACTGCAAGGAGCGATATCACTTTAGTTGTAACCGCCAGCTGTGTCGCCCTGCTTTCATTAGATTTTTTTTATTACTCCTTTTTTGGTTTAGATACGATTAGTTACCGCAAGAAAAAAAGAGTTTTGTTTTTTTATTTTTAATCAAGCTACCGTTATGAATGGTATAAACCCGTGCAGAGTTTATACCAAAAATAGATTATGTGGTAAGGAATTACAGGAATTCGTTTAAATATGGTACCTATGGCACAAAGATTGGTTTTGGCAACATTTTATTTCAAAGAGCAAAGCTCCATTGAAGAATTAAGTAATCCAACAATGGATGAAAGGCTGGTCTAAATCTTACTTCGTTGACTCAGCGGCCCAAAAAAGATTTTTGCCTCCAAAACCAATAGACACCCTTGATTGGCGTCACTTCTCACCAATTGGCTGTTTGAACTCTCATCCAGAGCTAACAGAATCGTGTAGCAGTGAATCTATTGTTACAGATATAGATAATATCTGTATGGGATACATTGCGGGCATGATAAATATAGAAAATAAAACCAGCATAGACTCGCCACAACTGAGAGTACTTATATTTGGGTTAATGGTTAGTAACATGAGCTGGGTCACAATATATTAATTTACACGAAAACAGAAAAATAATAGGGACAAGCTAGTCAGATAATAAAGGTCAGACTTCTACGGCTGACCGTAGGAATAACAAAAGCTTTAATAACATCCGGTGCGTTGATCCATGACGCCGACTACCCTTCTTTATCTTCAAAACGTTGCTCAGTGTTGCCAGCTGTTTTTCTTTTTATCGTGAGAAAATCCTCAAGAAGGCAAAGGGTTATGCCGGACTCTAACCGGCTGAAAACCCACGGTGTTCCTTCTCCTGACTCTTGGCCGGGGTCGCGGCATTCGCAGCTACATGCACCGCAACCCCGGCAGGCGTCGGTCCGCCAGCCCCTGGCGGACCTCTCCTTCTGTGGGGCCTTGCCCCACGTCCTCCTGAGAGGCGCGCACGGAACACATGCGCGCCGCCTTCTCGGGCATGTTACTGGTCGGGCGACGGATCCCCTAAACCGTCGCCCGCGGGCCACACACTAGGGTGGCCAAAGATCGTCGCGCGCCCTCCGGCAGCGCCCAGTGCGTCTAGCGCGGGAAGGGAGAGTGGCCGTCGCCTCTCTCTTCCTCTCCGCTCCCTCCTTGGTCGAGTGTTGCCAGCTGCTGACAGAACGTACTCAGGGCTTTCTGGATCTCATCACTCCAACCAAGCGGGATGACGTTTTCCGTTCCATCGTCACAGAATATTGTTTGTAATAGAACACCCACATTCTCACCAAAGTCTCAGCCAGTGAAGTCAATAATTATGCTTACTATCGAACAAAATCTATGTGAATCGGAGCAAACCCCTGATTCACGACTCGATGAGTCAGTTGTGGAACGGTTCTGTTTGTTATCTCCTTTTCTCTCTTTACAAGAATCGAAGATAGAATGAGATGACAAACCGATTCGGTCGACAATTGTGTATCGAAAAGGTTCTGAATCGGATGCTAGATATTTTCAGTTTCAACACATACTGTTTTAACAATTCATCACTTAAGCGCAGTTCAAACTCCGCTATAATATATAGCTTATAGCAAATATTGTATAGCACAGCGATATCGCTCAGCATAGGTACATTTTATACGGACACGTTCACACAACGCTATGCTATAAAGTATTGGCTCCCGCCTCTCTTCTACCCCGTCCGTCACCCGATGAATCGCCTTCAAATAACTTGCTATACATAGCAGACCGATGAACGTCATGCTACTTAGTTATAGCTTATGACACAATATGCTTTACTATACAGGGTGTTAACGAATTCGTGTAATTCCTTAAAGCCACATGATCTACTACTGGTGTAGATTGGCCCCGCACGGGAATTAGCCTGATTAAAAATCAAAAAAATTGTTTTTTCATTCGGTGGTGGTAAGTGATCGTATCTAAACCACCTAATAAGGATTCAGTAAAAAAATAAGAAATATTTTTTTGCAAAAAAAAATTTTCATGCGCTTGAACATTGCGATGCCACGCATAAATGAATGAAAGCACGGCGACGCGGCTGGCAGGCAAGACTAACGCGATATCGCTCTTTGCAGTAAGTTAACTCGGGGCTCTAAAATGACTCAGAAATAGAAAACTAAGATTTCATTTTAAATTTTTTATTCAGTTGATTTTCAAAAATTGCCTTTTATGGTTAATCTGTGTCACCTTAGATCACGCGATTTGAAGGAATTACACGAATTCGTTAACACCCTGTATATCGTAGTCTGAACTGCACTTTAACCACAATATAAATTCTTCACTTACTTTTTAAAAAGTGCAGCTCTGTACAAAACAATGTAATCTTGCATGAATAAATCACCTCGTTTTTGAAGTCGGTACATACATAACTCATCTTTAAACTCCACAGTGCCAGTAACCTTCTTAGCTGAGTATTTGTTCGAAACTATGTGACATATTGAGCTCTGAATGCATTCCAGTGGCACCTGGAAACAATGGCTACCGAATGTCGGCGTCGCCGCCGCCGCCGGCGCAACCAAACAGCAATACCGCCAGTTGAAGATGTTTATCAAGATGCGTTCTAGTAAACTCCTTAGCTTTATAGAGAATTTCATTGGGAAAATGGATTATTGGAATTGAAAAGTTAACTAAAAGCTCAATAACAATCCTAATCCTAGCTTCCTAACTATACGTAATATTATAAATACGAAAGTAAGTTTGTTTGTTTGTTACCTTTTCACGCCTAAACCACTGAAATAATCATCCCGAAATTTTGCATATACGTTGTCAGGTGTACAGAAACTGACTTAGGGTACCTATCATCCCGAAAAAAAGTACTGTTCTCGAGGAAAACAACAATAATGATAATAGATGGCGCCACGTGTCTTTCGAATCACAATTGAATTATATTATTGTAGAAAGTTTAGTAGTGTGTTAAGTGTTTTTTTGAGGTTAATTAACGCGAGCGAAGCCACGGGCAAAAGCTGGTTAAGTAATTAATAAAATGGAAGCAGACAACTAAACCGTGCTGCAACCAATTTTATGGTGATCCAGCAAGCATTTAAATAAAATGAGGACGTCAGTTGCATTGCCCGATGATAAAAAATCACGCGTGTCTCTAAGGGTTGGGTTATGTATAGTTATAGTACACCCTCATTGCGCCGTTGCTTAAGTCCCATGTAATATGAACTGGGCAAAAATCCAGACTCTGGGCTGCTACAGAGAAAATCCACACGGAAAAACCCAATTACACTGCCTGACCTAGGGATCAAACCCAAGATCTCACGCTCTGCAGTCTTCGCGCTTGCTACCACTAGACCACGGAGGCAGTCTTCAATACTTATTTCTTATCTATAACCGTTTTATCACAGTGTACTTACTTACTACATACAGTGGGTCAACGCCCATACATTTGACAGGTCCTATGAAATGTCAAAATGATGACGGGGCGGAGGTTATGTCCCGAGTATGCAGTATGGCTACTCGGGACATAACCTCCGCTCCTTCACCCCGCAACCCCCCGCACGATTGCTCTGCGACAATGTTCTACGTTGACCGACTGTAAGGAGTAAGATATAGGTAGACTGTGGTTTTATTATTGCATGTTCCCCTAACGTCTATCCTTCTTCTAAAGGCACCGTATGAGATCTCAATAGACAGATATTGGTGTGCCTGACTTTGGTATCCCGTGTGGGGACGGGATAGAATATAAAACTTCCTCACCGCACGCTGGGAATACACGCGTGTTGTAAGATTCAACAAAACCCAGCATGCTTGGTGGTAGATCTTTACGGTCCGCCTGGCTAGCTACCACCCTCACATTAAAGTCCGGCGCCAAGCAGTTTACTGTGTTCCGTCGTGTGTATGTGAGAGTCAGATGGGTATAGGATAATTCCTCTGTATCTTTGCTCTGGGATAAGGGCAGGAGAATGATGATCTTTATTATTTGGATCCATGTACTCCATCTTTGAATATGTCTGCAATTTGACCGGTCAAAGAAAAAAAAGTAGTTAGTTACTCAATAATATTAAATTTACGATTTGAAGGGTAAAAATATGTAAACGCAGCACTTAAAATTTGTGGAGTTGTATGTAAAACAGATGTATTGTCGGAGTTATCATGTAAAGCGAAGTACACATGCTTGTCGCGATGTGAACGAACCGTGAGGCGTCGCAGTGAATAAATAATGCACTCGTGTACACTCGCACGCGTTGGTACAGCTGATTCTAATCACACGACAAATGAATTAGAAAAAAACTTAAATGTCAAAGGTTTTGTTTGTAGAATAGTTTTTTTTTTTTTTTGTTTTGTTCATTTTTCATCGGCATTGTTCATCTTAACAAATACAACATTGACTGGTTAGTCACTTTAAATCATAGTGTACTTTTGTTACTGTGGAAAATACCGTGAATTTGTAGAAAAACACTGCTATTCCTCTGTATACAAGGTGTAACATAAATAACGCACAACCTCTAAAAGGATTACCGTACTCATCATTATGAACAACTTTTACTATGGGAACAAAATGGAAATCGCCAAAAAAAAAAATCAGCTGTTCCCTACATTTATGTTCGCATAACTCTTCAAAATGTAGGGAACAGCAGATTTTTTTTCGCGATTTCGGTTTTGGTCCCATAGTTGAAGTTGTTCATAATGATGAGTACAGTGACCCCTTAAGAGGTTGTGCGTTATTTATGTTACTCATGTTTTGTTAATAATAATAATAATGTTCACACGTTTGTTGCCCCCTTCGCCTATGTACTGGCGGCTTTTCAGGGGGCCCAGCTAGTGAGCTGGCGAGTCACCGTCTGCCAACACTTTTCAATTTTAAATGTTGAAAGGCAGACGCCGTTTTCTTCCGGCAATAGAATTTAGCTAGTCCACCTAACACCCCTTCCCATAAACCAGATATTTTTCACCATATTTTACAATAGTCTTGCACCCATCTGGGACGGTCCATGACTGTACTCCAATAGTGCAGCCGTGGATAGTCCCCGGTTGGTGCCCCACCCCATTTTAGATTAAAGTTCTCAAAGGGGCCTCTGCGCGTTGGACCTGTGTCCCCGTGTATGCCTTCCAAAGGACCGGACATCTTCCGCACGGAAGATGAGCCGTGACTACAGAGAGATAATAATGTGTTTTGTCAGGTCTTTTCTTTCGTTGAACAGAGAATAGTGATTCCTTAAACCAGGGCTGCACAGACTTTTTAGGACTTGGGGCCACTCGAGCGGACTATGAGCTAAAGGCGGGCCACCACAATTAAAACAATAAAAAAAAGTTGAAATTAGAGATCTTAAAAAAATATAAATATCGTAGTGTGGGCTTTTGATAAAATTCAAAATATTTATTCAGAAGCTAAAGCTGGCCATTACTGATAGAATGCAGTATTTTCATACAAACGCATAAAATTTAATTCGCTGGCGGGCCGCATGCACATCGACGGAGGGCCGCATGCGGCCCGCGGGCCGCGGTATGTGCATCCCTGCCATAAAAGGATACTAACATAAAATAACAAGTCTCTTATTGTTAACTTAAACCACATTGTACCCTATTATTAACATAAGACCACACAAAAGAAAATTTAAACTAAACAAAATATCTTTAGAAGTGTACAAGATGGCTGGTAACCAACGCGTCTGTTTCTGTAAAACACACTCGAAGTAAGGATTGCTCTTTGTTCGTTTGTTATTTCTGACTTTTTACTCTTTACACATCGTTTTTTTTTCATTATCTTAATAATTAAAATCACGTGGATTACGTCACGACAGGTGGGCGGATTTTTTAAAAAGTGTACATATTTTAAAAAAAGGTTTTAAATTTTTCCTCTGACTAACTTGTTGGTCAGTTGATTGTTGCATGTTTTTCTTTATAACTTTTTTAATTTTCATTGATTACTGTCTGGTCATATAATTTTAAGGAATAACAATAACAAATAAAAAGTTATAAAGATAAACTTGCAACGAATTCAGCAACAAGTTAGTCAGAGGAAAAATTTAAAACCTTCATTTTATAATATTACACTTTTTAAAAAATCCGCCAGGATAAAGATTTCAATTTTTTTATAAAAAAGTTGTCCTATTTTCATAATTTTCCGCCGCCATCGTTGTCTACTAAAAAGAAACTCATTTTACCACAATATATTAAAATACTCGAAAAATTAAACTACTGCATCACATTAAGAATATCGGAACGGTACTTATGTCGTAACTCATTGGTTTGTCAAAAGCTCGGCGACTGATTTCGGTCACGTTCGCAACGGGCGACAAAAAAACCTTTTAAATGTCTCCGGGGTCAAGCGAGAGCGATGGACCGACGGATTGTTGTGATTATTTAAATTTAGAACAGCTAGACTCTATGGTATTCAAAAGCATAGAGTTCCAGAAAAAGTTAGATTGTATCACGATGTTGTAAAAAGATATCTTTAGGTTGAAAACAGCTGTTTATTTTTTGTTTTTACTGTGAGTTAACTAAATCTAAATTAACTATATTAACTTAATTACCTATTATGCATTTTTTTTTATTTTTCGCATGGAACGTCATTCCATTCTGTATCTGGAAAAGGGTGTTGATAGCTGCACTACAGTTTATACTTTTGCAGCTATCATCGTTTTACTTGTTGTACTTAGTCTTATGTTATTGTTCCGTAATAAACTTTTTATTGTTTATTTATTATAACTTTGAGAGGTTTTGGAGAATTTTGCGGATATGAGTTGTATGGGCACAATTAAATTATGTTTACGCATAGGTACCAATTATAACTTACCGAATGTTACGTTAGAAGCTACAGCATCAGTAGCCTAAGGCTTTGACTGGCCATCGGAACTTCAAGAATTAAAACGTAATAGACATATATGTTGCAATGACTGACTGTAGGTAAATCCTAGGACTCAGTCGCAGAACGTCCACGTCGCAAAATGTTTACCGGACGCAAAACGTTCATTTCTCAGAATGTCTCTTTCGCAAAATGTCCCATTAGCAAAATATCCCATTCGCAAAATGTCCCATTTGTAAAATATCCCATTTGCAAAATGTCCCATTCGTAAAATGTCCCATTTGCAAAATGTCAATGGCCCTTTCTTCCAATAAACCTCTACTCCATGATATCAGTAAAACAAATCAGTCAAGGGCGAGTGGGATTCGCGCACAAACGTAACATTTTTTTTACATAAAACACACCCTATTGTCCATAGGGTTTTCTTTAATAAGGCTTTCTGTCATTAGTTCGTCAATGACATCATTTATATATCATTATGAAAGCATGTAAATCAATCGTTGAGCCGAACTTTTTATTGTAGCATATTGTGCCACCACAAAAGTTCATTTATATCGTGTGTTTTAATTTTATTCATCCAAGATGTAACCAAAAGTGTTTCGAAGTTCTCAAAGAATCCCATGTGGTGTTATTTTGATACAAACACAGTAAAACGAATAAAACCGGAGTGTGGCGTCGTGTCGACTATTTACGTCCAGATATAACGTGCATCTGTGTCATAGTGTGGGGACACCATGATGACGCGAATTCTCGGATACCTTTTGGAGAACCAGAGTAAGGAAAAGATACAGAAAGAAATAAGAAAGAAAAAATATACAAGCACACCGTCTCAACCGATCAATTATCGGAAACATAGACACAATAGATTATTTATTTTTATAAACAATTTTCCAATAATGGTTAAAAAAAATGTGTCACTTTCTATGTGCTTAATTTTTGACACAAAAGGTTGACTGGTAGAGAATGCCAATGGCATTAAGACCGCCTTACCACCAATGTACATAAAGTTTAAATAAAGCGCAGTTCAGACTACGCTATACGATTTCGCTCTATAGCAAAACATATTGCGTCATACAGGGCGTGATCTATTAGTGACACAGATTAACCCTAAATGGATTTTTGTTAAATTCAACAAAAACTAAATACTTTGTGTTCTATTTCTGAGTCATTTACCGCCCCGAGTTAACTAACTGCAAAGAGCGATATAGCGCTAGATTAGCGCTATATATATATAGCGTGGCTGCCAGCTGTGTCGCCAGGCTTTCATTAATTTATGCGTGGCATCGAAATGCCCTACAAGTCCTACAACATAGATTTTTTTTATTGTAACCTTTTTCCTGGTTTAGAAACGATGACTTACCCCTACCGCAATAAAAAAAGTTTTTTATTTCTTCATACCTACTTACTCTCGTGCGTTGTCAAACTACATAGGAATTACACGAATTCGTTTACACTCTGTATAATTTATGCAGGACCTATTATTGTAATAATGTAAGTAGTAAGTCTTGTCTCATTATTGCAAGTGCAACTGGTCCCCCAGTCACCCCGCGGATGACCGGGCAACCACGATAACTGTCCAGAAATAGTATCGATTACATCCACCAGCTTCCGTGTTATATGTCACACATGAGAGTTATATGACATTTAAATTGATTTGTATTACAAACACATCTTACTTATCTACCGCCCGATTGTATTACAAGGATCTCTAACTTTGAAACTTGAAAGACACACTGTATACTTTGATAATCTATTTATTCATCATCTTTATCTGTTTGAGGGTGCATTTTATGAGCCTCCACGAGTGACGATACTTGGGTATGTCTGGCGCGCCCTGGGGGCTTACTATGACCTTTTAGAGCAGGACAGAAGTTACCTGGAAGTTGAACTGCCCTGTTTTTTTGTACTATGACATCGTTAGAGCAGGCCTGCGGCAGGCCTGCTACGTTGACGTTTACGAAATCCGTTGACCTTTTTTTTTGTACAGACTTTTCGTACCATGAACAAGCATTACCGTTCAGCTTGGTTCAATAGTCGTTCACCTTTAGTACTGTCACGGTACGATTTTTAGCGATTCAGAAGTAGGCTTGCAGGCCAATTCTACTAACAGAACCTTTTATCAATTGCAACTGAATCGTTCATTCAGACAGTTTTCGTTTACGAAAACGGTCAAAATGTTTGGTTTTGTTTTTGTTTTCAAGCCATTTGATAGTTTTTGTAAACGAAAAACTGTTTGAATGAACGATTCAGTTGCAATTGATAAAAGTTTCTGTTAGAATTGGCACCCTGCTTTTGAACGAAAGTTGATTGATTTGAACGTTTTCATAAGAGGTCATAGTAAGCCCCCCTGAGCAGTTAGCTTCGCTACCAATCTAGCTGACTGGCTAATATTTTCACCACGGCATGAGCTATTCTCAAAAAGCTCGGTCAACACGAGAGGTCTTCTTCTTCCATAACAATAGATAATAGTGGCCCACCAAAGCACTAATATCTTTTCAAGCATTTCTTCAAGTAGAATCTCAACTATTCGTGATTGACCGTAAGAGCGGTTACGAACTGCATCCGATCCGTGAAAATACGGATACAAAAAACTCGGTCCGAATTCGGATATTGCTTTTCACACTGCATCCGATCCGAATTTGTGAAAATACGGATCCAGAGTCTAAAAAACTCGGACCGAATTCGGATATTGCTTACGCACTTATCCGATCTATGATCCAAATCCAAGCAATTCGGGGGCCATCTTTGGCATATCTCGTCATTCCTACGCAGAGCTTAGGAGAGCGTTTACAATTCCGAATTGGAGACTCACGGATGACGGAGAGAAATCGGATGACGGAAGTTGGATCTAGTGCGTAAACTACCATTGGAACGTATTTTCCCGGATTCGTATCGGATGCAGTGCTTAACCGCTCTTACGGTTCATAAAAGTTTAATACTTAGTTGAATCTCTGCTGAAATAAAACATTGCTTATTTCTATACATTTCCTTACTAAAAATGGGTCTTATTTGTCTAATCTATACATATAATAAAATCGTGTTTCTGGAACAGTTAATTCTTTTGTGTCTAGAGCTTATAAATTGTGCGGTAACGAAACCATAGCGCGATCTAATTCGACGCCAACGCCGTCTAGGGAAGTAAAGATGAAACATATGTTTGCATGTTTGTGAAAGCATCACGTATAAAGAGCTGACCCAATGCTGTTGATTTTTATAAACATATATTGTGCTTATCTCCAAGTAACATATTTTTTTTGTTTCATTGCAATCGGTTCACGCAATCAAAAGATATGCAAATAATCAATGTGTTCTACATATTAGACTTGGCGTGTCTGTACATAGCAAATATTTTGAAAAAACATTGTTGGGGTGTTAAAAGACAACCAAAAGAACCCATTTTTAATATTTTTGGATTTGTTTTCTGATTGTCTGTTTATCTGTTTATCTGTTTGTTTGTTCAAGCATCACGTAAGAAGAACTGACCCAATGCTGTTGAATTTTATAAACATACATTGTGCTTATCTCCAAGTAACATATGTTTTTTGTTTCATCGCAATCGGTTCACGCAATCAAAAGCTATGCGAATTTTAAGTTTTCTAGAAGAACTTAGCATGTATTAGTTTATTTTCAATAGATGGCGTTACGTATATCAAATCATGTTGTGAGGAAATATATTACTACGAATAAATCCACAAACTATCTAATATTCATTGTTGAATTGGTACCTATTCTCAGTCTACGAAAGGTCTAATGAAATGCTATCCTTAAGAAGAAGGAACTAAGCTTTTACAAAAAAAAAAACGAAGATATTGTTATTTAGAATTTATTAGGTCAATTTCTTATTGTTGTTCACAATAAAATGAATTCATGATGTGGACTAATAGTAGGATTTTTATTCATTGAATGTTCGTACTTTTTGGGAATGCTGATGCCGAAAATGAGGTCCAAATTCAAATTGAAGTCGGTGGCCATGATTATTTGCAAGGAAAGCACTCACCCAGTGCTTTCTTCGAAATTTAGTATTTCGTAATCATTCTATCTACTCAATGCACTTTTTGGAACGTTTTTCTACATTTTATTTTATTTTGTTCATTATTGTCAGAACTATTCATAGCCTGTCGCCGCCGTTTTATTAAGTTTATTCAATTGAGTTTTTTAAAGCTTTAGGTAATGTTCCAAAGACATGGCCATGGAGGGAAAGTACTTTAAAATATTAAAAATAGCAAATTTCACTCAAAGGAAACTTCATTTTACTTTTTTTTAATGTAAGAAATATTGTTTACTGATTTTTTTGCCTGAACCGGGAATCGAACTGACAAAGCTTTATGTACCATCCGGTATTATATTATGGCACCTGTTGATAGATATCTATAAGGTCAATAATAAGGATCAAATCTCTCCAACAAACACACTGTCTTAAATTGAAGGAAGTGCAAGAAATAAGAAGTAACAACAAATAAGTGTTTGAATTGAAATGTACCTAAGTTAGGTAGGTACTTAATGTTAGTTTTTATGGTCTTCCATCAATTTCAGGCACTATATTTATTGGAGCGATTTGATCCGTATTATCGATCATATCGATTGATGAAATAAAAATATAGATGATGTTTTTTCGCGTTTGTGTTGGTTCGATTTCCAGATCAGACTTTTTGAAAGCAGTACCTACCTATTTATAACTTATTAAAATTAAATGAAGTCTTCTATAAGTATTTTTAGCTGAAACTCTACATATAGAAATGGTTCAAAAGATACAAGTGCCTTAGTGGGACACCTTTGTCTATTATTATTATAAATGGAATACAACATTATTTAGTTGCTGCGACACAATGTTGTTTTCCGACTTCCACGCGGACGGAGTCGCGGGCACAGCCAGTGTTGTAATAAATGTACTTATAGAAGCCGCTAAATAACAATTGATATTACGTTAACTTTTTAATCAAGTTCTATCTAGGTATTTATTTGGTGTTGTGTACAATAATAATTAAATCAGTATTTTCTTCTTTTTCCAGGTAATTAAAGAATATTATGCAGCTAAAGAAGCATTTCAGAATGTCAGGTATCATCAAATGAAAATTGGTCTAAATACTTTTGGCATAAAAACAGTTTCAAGGCTGCTCTTCTTGTAAATGTACCAGTCAAAGTAAGCTATATCCTTTTTTTTTACTTGGTAAATGCTCACGTACTGTGTGGTGCCAGACGTAAAGAATAGCACTAACCCATCTCTTCCCGTGGGTGTACGACACCCACGGGAAGAGATGGGTTAGTGCTATTCTAAAAAGGCGACTAAGGGATACACTAGAGGATGGGCAGCAGCGTTCTCTGAGTACTTTAACAACCATACTGCGATCGCCAACACGCCTGCCAAGCGTGGCGATTGTGGCAAACCCCCCAACATGGCTTGGGGGAGGCTTATGTCTAGCAGTGGATGTCTTTCGGTTGAATGATGATGATGATGATGAAATGCTCATGTATACTCTGCACCCTGGGGAAGTTGGAGGATTTAGTTGAATTCTTACCGACTACGTCTACTTTCTACAGCCTAAAATGAATCGTTTTGGTTACCAATGGTAGCATTTTCTATTGTCAAACTCGCTAATATAAATGGACTCGTAAGCTAATTTTATCTGTGATAGCTACTTAGGTTTAGAAGAGTACTATGCAAAGCTATGGGGTCTATCGGTAAAGTCACAACAGCCTTAATTTTTAACCTATAAAACTCGATAAATTGTAGGAATAGAGTAAATGACTGAAAAATCTAATTAGTCTGTCAGTTAGATTATCAAAAAATGTTTGACCCGTATTTTTTCTTTTGTTGCGTAAACCAAAATTGACGAAGATACGACACTTTTAAAATTGGCAAAACGTCACAAGCAAGTACAATTTTTACTAGCTTCTGACGTCACAAGCCCCCACTCTCGAGTTTTGATGCGTTTTATCTTTCCAAATATTGATAGATTAACAAAAGGAAAAATAAGTGTCCATTATTTTTCAAAACTCTAACTGGCGGACTAATTAGATTTGCAATTTATTGATGCTGTCAACATGCCTATTGGCTATTACACCACCACGGTTGGCATTCTTGCGAGGACCTATGACCGGAATCGCAGGATTCGAAGCGACATCCCTCTATCATCATCTAGCTTTTTCCGAATTATTCTAGTCTAACTAGTCTAGTGCTTCTAGTCTGGTATTGTATTTGAGCTCCGCAACCCAATTATTGGGAGATGCCATGTCGGACGTTTTGGTCTTATAACTGTAGAACGATAAAATAAAACAAACAAATAATAAAATGGTAGCAGTTTAAGCTGCGATTACCGTTAATTTTAACTATAATTACGTTACTGCATAATTAACCGTGTTAACCGTTCATAATGAACGCTAAAAGTCGATAATGAGACAGTGAGGTTTTTTTACATTAATGATTAAATAAATTTAAAATCCATTACGAATTATTCCTTATTTTTCATCAACTTTGCGTTCGATAAGGCCCTAGTGTATTGTTGATATTATTAACTAGAGTTAGGTTATACAGGATGTTAACGAATTCGTGTAATTCCTTAAAACCACATGATCTACCACTGATGTAGACAGGCCCCGCACGGGATTTAGCTTGATTATAAACAAAAAAAATAAATTATTATTTTTTCATGCGGCTTTGTTACCGATCGCATTTAAACCACCTAATAATACCTAAGGATTCAGTAAAAAAAAAAAAATTTTTTTTGCAAAAATAATGTTTTATTTGTGTGAACATTTCGATGCCACGCATAAATTAATGAAAGCACGGTGACACGGCTGGCAGGTACGACTAACGCGATATCGCTCTTTGCAGTCAGATAACTCAAGGCTCTAAAATGACACAGAAATAGAAAATCAAGATTTTCTTTTGAATTTTTTTTTCGTTATTTTTCAAAAAATCCCATTTAGGGTTAATCAGTGTCACCAGTAGATCACGTGGTTTGAAGGAATTACACGAATTCGTTAACACCCTGTATGTGCTGGCCACGGGCTTCCCCGTTTTAATTATGAACTGGGAGAGGAGAACATAAATCATGTTGTTATGCAGCAAGACTGATTACTTGATTAGTTAAGACTGGTTAGTTGCTGTACATCCCAGAACCATGAACTCTGCTTATCATTCTGTACAATGTCATGTTTATTTGGTAAAACCTCTTTCTACAATGATACATAACATACCATCACGCCTTATTCCCCGAAGGATTGACAGAGGTGTATAGTACACCCTCATTTCGCCGTTATGTTAAACTAGCTTTCGCCCGCAGCTTCGCTTGCGTGAAATTTTGAACCCGTTAAGTGACGATTTTCCATACAAACTTTCATCCCCTATTTAACTCCCTTAGGGGTTGAATTTCGAAAAATCCCCTCTTAGTGGATGCCTACGTTACAAAAGGAACCTACTGTCAAAATTTCAACGTTCTAACCCCAGCGGTTTAGGCTGTGCGTTGATAGATCAGTCAGTCAGTCAGTCAGCTTCTCCTTTTATATGTATAGAAGATTCCCAAGTGGGGGCGAGCCTATTGCCATCGACCGCACTACTCACTACTACTACCTACTACTACTAACTAAAGCAGTACCTCAACTATAGTCGCCTGAATTGAAACACTCACCTGTTAGTAGCAGTAGTAGTTATTAGCACCTAGTAGTTTTTTTTTGTTTTTGTATGTGACTGTATCCCGAACTTACCTTAGAAGTCTTGTTGCAGTGGTTTTCTGTGTACCTAAGTGTCGATTCGGACGATTGTAGGTAGTTGAAGTACTGCTTTAGCAGCATAAATAAGTTTACTGTGCTGAGAAATTCCACACGGAAAAACCCAATAACATTATTACATAAGTATTCCCAAAAAGATGGGCCCGTAGAATCCCAAGCAAACACATGGTCAAATTAAAATATAGTTAAAAAGAGCAAGTTAGAGATGAATAAGAGTAATCAAAACGAAAAACTTTTGCCGAAAAAGTTCAGAGATTTAATGTAGAGCCAAGTCTGGCATTTCATTTTTAAAGATATTTTTCGGATTCGGAGTTTTGATGATCGGTGAAACAGTGAGCGAATGTGTGACGAAACAACGAAACTTTGATGGCAGATATTTTGTAAACTGTTTTAGTTAAGAGGCCTGTAAACGGGCTACAAAAATTGCATCTTGTTGGCAATTTTATTGACCAATATAGCTCAGTATAGGTATTTGCAACTTATACCCTTGCTGCAATTTCATTGTGCAATACATTGCCGAGTGCAGTCCAGCAAGAGTCTGCAACTGGATTGCTGAGGAATTTTGTTTGTACACGCAGAGCTATATTGAGGCTAGATCTCAGCAGTTGCGAGGAGACAGCGACGGCAGCGACAGGACGAGGCGTGGGGAGGCGAGCGAGGGAAAAGAGATGCACCTATACATCAGAGCAAAGACGATATACGGCGATATTGCAGTAAAGTCAAAGCGGGATAAATCATTTGCAATATCGCCGGGGTACACTGCAAGATTGCAGCAATTGTTGCACTGTGTTGAGCGATATAATCGGCAATTTTACGGCTATACAATTGCAGCAAGAAATTTTCAAAAAACTAGCCCGTTTAAGAGCACCTTTAGAAACTTGTAATTTGGCAATTTAGAGAAATACATTAACTACTCTTTGTAACATAATTTTCAGGCTTTCGCTCTCATCTCATCTGTTACAAAGATATGGGGCTTCGAGAAAAGGTCGTACGGCCGCGCCTGCTCGACGATACTCGTAGTAGGGACACTCCCGTGCCCCCTCATTATAATGACACACAACGTTCCCACTAATCAATTACTTATCTTCATTCCAAGAAATAAACATATACAGGCAATAAAATATACTGAGATTTATTCAATACAGACCGTCCCATTGAAAACATATCAATCGTTCATAAGTATGTAATTATTAATTTCATTAAATTATTATTAAACTCATACGCCGCAACTTGTGTGGTAAGCTAAATATAGGATTTTCTTAGGGTTGGTCAATTCTTTGTTGAAAACCAAAACAAATATGTAGTTAGTTTAAGATCTCCCAAATTTGAAAAAGTTGTATCCAAAGTTAAAATATATCCACAAAGCAATAACCAGACTTTTAACACCATAGACTAATAGAAACAGATTATTTGTTTATAACTAATACAAAATCGTGATAACCACGTTAGGCACTTGTCCCACCGCGAACGATGAGCGAGCAGCGAATAGAGCTAGAAGCTAGAAACGAGTTGGCGAGCAGCGAGAAGCGAGTGTGTAGTTCCGATAGTTTTGTCGCTGGGCTATAAGCGAGTGTGCGAGTGCGACGGGCGATTACTCGCACCACTCGCAAATGACTGATGGTTGGTCTCTCGGCGTGAGTTCTAACTGCCAAGCGAGCATCGCTGAGCGAGTATTTTCTTTGATGGCTCTTGTCGCTCAGCGACAAACTAGTGGAGCGAGTCCTCGCCGGCAGTGTGAACAGTCAGCGATGAACTATTAGTCTATGCATCTCTTTTATTTACACGGAATGTATATCTATTGTACGTTTCTTGAGCGAGAAAATAGCCGATAGTTAGTCGCTTCCTCGCCGGCGGTGGGACAACTGCCTTATACAGGATGGAACCGTTAAGTGTCAACAGGCGATTACTTTGTTATTTTTACAGATATTGAAAAACTGTTAGCTTATTAAAACTATCTTGCCTACGAAATGAAATGACAAAAATATTTTAACGAAATGAAGTCGCCATTATGTTCGAAGATTTACACTGCGCCCATGTAATAAGTATGAAAAGCAAACTGTTGGGACGATTATTCCATAATTATACGTAACAATATAAAACTTTAGACTGATGTTGGAGCTTGGCTACCAAATGAATAAAACGGTATCAATGTTTTTTTTAAAGAAAAAAAAAACTCGATACACGTTAAAATTATGGGATACTCCCATAATTTTTTTTATTTGGAGAAAGCTTTTATTTTCATCAAAAAATTACGTCAATGTATGCAATAAGCTAGAAAGATATCGGAACTTAGATACTTAGTTTCGAACATTTATTATTTTTAAATAGCTTGCATACTGACAGAATACCTAGTCCCGTAAAAACCGTATTTTGTGCATAATGTATAAACGTAGTTAAAATCAAATTTTAGATCCAAAAGATAATAGTGTAATTTGTTCCTTAGCCAACCTAGTTTCAATAATTAAAAGTTTTTCAATACCTGTTATGTTGATAAAATAATCGCCTGTTGACACTTAACATTCCCACCCTGTATATCTGCATTACTATTCACTGCACATTAGACAAGAACAGAACGAGACGTGAGAAACATACACATAGATTTGATTGTATTTGTAAATATTATGATATTGATCGGGACATAAAACATAAACAATATGTAGCTGCTAATTGACAGGAGCTCGTGGCTTATTCAGCCTGGCATCGACTACAGCCGAAACGCGTCGAATCGAGTCGAGTCGCATTTGTTCCGTGTGAAGACGAATCGAGGCGAAATGGTCAGTAATCGCAAGTCGTTAAAATAGAAATTCGCGTAACAAGCGATGCACGCGAGTGATGCGACTCGGCATGTCTCGGTTCTTCGCTGATCAACGCAGTTTTATAGTAAATGTATAGGAGGCGAATTATTGCGATTCTATTCGACTCGACGAGCATAGTGGACTTTACGCTACCGCGGTCGGCCCGTAGATGGGTGATCATTTGTTGCTCATCGAGACCTCTGCGCGCCTCGGAGCGTACGTTAAACCGTCGGTCCCCGGTGTCATACACCTTCTCTCGTATCAGCACGAGCTACACGAAAATAGCTCATGCTGTGGTGAAAAGATTAGCCAGTCAGCAAGGTTGGTAGCGGGGCTGACTGCCCAGGGTGCGCCGGACGTACCTACTGAAGTTATCGTCACTCGTGGAAGCTCTTTTCATTCACCCCAATCATAGTCATACCTATACAGTCGTTACGAATAGTCGGAAGACCGAAAGTCTGACAACTAGTCTAACCTTAGGGTATCGGCATTGCGCAATAACTGGGTTGCGAAGGTTTGATGGCAGTTGCTCCGTGTAAAATACTGGTATTTAGCCTCATCTGGCTAGACTTGAAGCTTCTTCTTCTCTCGTGTCAGCACGAGCTATACGAAAATAGCTCAATGCCGTGGTGAAAAGGTTGGTAGCGGGGCTGACTGCCCAGGGTGCGCCGGACGGACTTAAGTATCGTCACTCGTGGAGGCTCTTTTCATGCACCCCTACTTGAAGCTGACCCCAACATAGTTGGAAAAGAGCTAATTACTTGTCTTAGGGTGCCTTTCCACCAGAAATGTGCAATGCAGCGTTGCTATGGATGCGTTTGATATCCACCAATCATATTCATTGGTCCACATAGCATAGCACTGGTGGAAACTGATTCAACTAAGCTACGTTTTCATATGGGAGGATGCGTGCTGCGGATGCGTGATATGGATGGTCGCGAGTGGTGCAGCTATGTGCAGAGCAGTGTACCTACAGTAGGCGCGTGTTTGTCACCGAGCACATGTTACTCCGCTACATAGCTTAGCATCAGTGGAAACGATCATTTAGTTTCGTAGCTTAGCTTTTACATCCTCGCAGCATAGTTGCATAGCACATCTCTGGTGGAAAGGCACCCTTATGCAGCGTACACACCTAGCCATCGAACGACAAGGAACGGGGCGATACTGCTAAAAACGAATCAAGCTGAATTCGTTTTATACAAAGTTTGGTCAAATTCAACAAATGACGACCGTTCGTTGGCTTTAGTTAACTAGGTGTCATTACAAAATTCGCAATGTCTTAAAACATCGTAGGCTATGCCGACTTTTTCCTTGCCAGGCAATAAAACGTGCGCAAGCGCGGTTTTCTCGCAGACATGCGCACTCTGATATAGTTTATGGTTATTTATCCGTCTCAATGGTTGACCATAGATTTAAATGTGAAGCCGTAGTAGCAAGCCTCCGAATGTACTCCATCTTGATGATTGTGGGTTTCAAACATTTGGATTAGCCTAGTGTTTTCGTTTACAAAAACTGGCAAAACGTATGGTTTTGTTTTTATTGTCAAACAATTTGACAATTTCTGTAAACGAAAAATGTGTAATTAAAGAAAATTACACGTTTCCTGCTTCAAAAAATTACCTCAATTAGCATAATAATAAATCTACCGTCAAAAACTAAACCATACAAAGTAGAGTTCTGTCTATTACCTAGTGAGTTAATATCTGTGGTTCTAAATATCTCGATTTGAAAAAATATCATAACAACATTAAAGATAGTTCAATTAGTAATGGGCGCACAAATTTCAAGGTCGTTATATTGAAACTAACTGATAGTTAATTTTAACGACGGTAACGACCGTCTTTTAATCGATTCATTGATTATAACTACATTATTTCATGGTTTTCTTACGGCTAATTATATTTAACGGGACCTTACGCTTTAAACTATTTATGGCGAGATGAAAATTAATGTTATGCCCGTGAAGAGAGACTGGGTGCTTGCATTATATTTAAAACTCGTGGATCAGTGTTCCGCAAAGTGTATGCCGTGGCACACTGGTATAGGTACTGTAGTCGTTAGTTGGTGTGCCGCGGAAAAATGGCAACTTTTGTCAGAAAGTTATGAAGATACTAGCGACCCGCCCCGGCTTCGTATGGGTGCAATGCTGATACTAAATATACTACAGAATGTCTTTATAAAAATGGTTATTGTGGGTTATCCCTAAGAGACAGACATTTTTTTTTTTAACCTTTGCCCCACACTAAGATTTCTCTTGTATCGTGGGTGCGTTTACAGACACAAATCTCACAAACAAACGCCCAGACCCGAAACAACCATCTGCAGGCGATGTAAATTTTTGTTCCGTGTGGGAATCGAACCCACGACCCACGACAGATCTTTAAAACTACACAACAAATTTTGATGCGGTTTTTTTTAATAGATAGAGTGATTCAAGAGGAAGGTTTATATCGGGTGTAAAAAGACCCTTAACGATAACGAAAACTACCCATCATTGGGATCATTTTTTTCTACCATACCATACCTGGGAAATCATTGATTCCGGAGATATTGAAGGTCAAAGTCAACATTTTTTTTTTTAGTTTTTTCCAGAAACGTATTCTAAGTGATAATACTAAACTTTCTTCCGAACAAACATTATCAAAATTTTTAATTTTTCCTAACAAATTACGCATTTGAAGTTACAAAAACGCAATGAATATCAAACGCACACAACCGCCTTGGCTCAGCTGTGTAGCCGCTGCACGACCCACACAGGCACATTCGGTTACGTGCATTACATTACGCGCTACAAAAAATCAGTTTTTTTTTTTGCCTAAAAATAAAAGTCGTTTCCCAGCAATTATTTTTGGTCAATGTTATTTAGTTTGATGTACAGAGTGCGTAGATTTCGGCTATGTGATGGGTCTTTTTACACCCTGTATGTATAATACATTGGCGAAGCTGGGGCGGGTCGCTAGTTCTATTATTCTAAAGATTTCCACTCTAACCTTGGCATGTGGATTAGTGTCGTCCTCAATCAGACAATGATTGGATAGGGTGAACGACGCCAAAGATATGAAATAAGTCTGCACAAATACTGTTAATCCAGAACAGTCGTCTATCAGAGTGAATCGCCTTCTGAGTATGACGCCTTATGACGTAAGCCTTTTAATTTTCTACGTCGTTATCATTTAAAGCTTCTGTCAACTTTTACGACTTAATTCTCAGATTTGAGCCCATTTCGTAATTGCATTTACATAAACATAATCAGTCCTTTAGACCTCTTGTTCACACACGTTTTTTCGCCGTAAAAACCTACGGTTAATTAGCCGTGTGTAGGCACGGTCATCAGTGTTGTATGGACTACTATATAAGTTTGTTGACGGACACGGCGGTCCAACGGCACACCTAGCCTGCGCCGCCGTATGCACCGTGGCTACTCCTCTTTTGCGCACGTTTTGATTTACATTAGTGTTATATGTCAGTCTATGAGAGTTTGTTAACGGCACCGGACGTTTTCGCGACGGGCAATAATTGCATGACAGCTTTACAACGCTGATTTTGTGTTACAAAATGGATATAAATCAGTTTTGGCTGGTGGTTTGCCGTGTCGTGTGTAAGCTCACACGATTTTTCTACGGCGCCGTGCCGTGAACAAGAGGTCTTACTCTCGCACTGCTGGGCAGGGGCTCTTCTCAGAATGAGAAGGGTTTAGACCTTAGTCCACCAGGCTAGTCTGGTGCGGGTTAACGGACTACACACACTATCAAGAACTTTTTTTAAAGCTCTCAATTGTTCAGGTTTCCTGACGATGTTTTCCTTCACTGTTCCTCACGTTTTTTTACCCATGCATCTCACAAATTCAGGGGGCTTACCATGACGTCTTATGAAAACGTTCAAATGCCAGCCAGTCAACTTCCGTTCAAAAGCAGGCCTGCTTCTGAATCGCTAAAAATCGTACCATGACAGTACTAAAGGTGAACGACTATTGAACCAAGTTATACGGTTATGCTTGTTCATGGTACGAAAAGTCTAAGTATACAAAAAAAAAGGTGAACGGATTTCGTAAACGTCAACGTAGCAGGCCTGCCGCGGGCCTGCTCTAAAGATGTCATAGTACAAAAAAGCAGGGCAGTTCAACTTCTGTCCTGCTTTTAGAGGTCATAGTAAGCCCCCAGTGATGTAGGAACATCCTTTTGTGTCCACTATTCTCCATGGCCCAACTAAATTTAATAACACGGGTCTCTACAAAATTCATTAAAACCCGTCCATCGACAGATCACCACGGTATTGACCTTGCCACTAATTCGACCACCATGAAACTATTACATGGTGTGTAAAAATTAACCATGACATTACGTGAATCATTACAATCAATGGAGGGACCGTGCTGCCATCTTGTGGCAGTTTTAACTAGCGATCTTGTTCAGCGGAATAAAAGCTAGATATTCTATTAATTGCGTATTTGTATGTTATGGATTTCCGCAAAGTAACGCCTGATTCCATCATTTATCTGAATACGTGTGGTTCTTGAACCTCAAGTAAAGCTACAGCAAACTAAATTTAGATTGAAGAAGTCCCCAGTCTGACCAGGAGGGCGAAACCTCCACCAAATAAGAGCCCTAACTCGCTAAATCCTTTTACTTTACTCAAAATTTTGGAATTGAGTTCAGTTTGTGCACTAAATCAAGCGTAGTCTAAAGAGGATTAAGAATTGGAACAATCTTTTATACCTACCTATTGTTTGTTTAGCAACAGCGCCAACATTAGATGTAGGTGAATGATAACAACAAGTTGTTAAGATTGTATTAACTTGCACACCGATCAAATAACTGTAATAATTCATTGTTTGATCAGTGAACGAACAGGTGAATTAAATGTGTAGGTATCTGTACGCCTTGATCGATCTAGAAAGGGTTAGACAGCTACGTGCACCGTAGTTAGAGATGGGCAAATGAATAAATAGTTTAATAATAAGTGCTCGATAAACAATAAAAATGTAGCGACGACCTACCAGGTCGGGCAAAGTGTTATTGGGTTTTTGGTTTTATCGTCTGCCAATATATTTCAAATTTAAGTTTGAAAGGCAGACGCCGACTC
The DNA here is from genome assembly GCA_905220435.1 of Amphipyra tragopoginis. Classification (NCBI taxonomy): domain Eukaryota; kingdom Metazoa; phylum Arthropoda; class Insecta; order Lepidoptera; family Noctuidae; genus Amphipyra; species Amphipyra tragopoginis. The sequence continues at coordinate 15,372,931 of HG992011.1, forward strand.
GCCAGCTCACTAGCTGGGCCCCCTGAAAAGCCGCCAGTACATAGGCGAAAGGGGCAACAGACGTGTGAGCGGCTAGAGGTGAAGAGAGGTGCGGCCCTTGTTTCACAGTCGCGGGTCTAAAAGACCCGGAGTGGGTTTCCCCGCTATTACGCCATTAGACACTTCCACCCCCGAGCATATAGCTCTGGCGGCCCCCCTCTGGCCGGCCGATAAAGGCAAGACAGAGGTGAGAATCCTGTGGGCACTCTCGGGGTTCCACTCCAGCCAGCCAATAAAGGCAAACTGGAGACGAGGCTCTGACCGACTCTCTGAGGCATTATGGTACGCAGTGTCGCCAAAGAGTGCTCGATAAACAATAACAATGTAGCGACGACCTACCAGGTCGGGCAAAGTGTTATTGGGTTTTTTCGTGTGGAATTTCTCAGTAGCAGCCCGGAGTCTGGATTTGTGCCCGATCGATGGCAATAGGCTCGCCCCCTATTAGGTACATGTGACGTAAACATAAACGGCGAAATGTGGGTGTACTATACACCTCTGCCAATTCGGGGAATACAGACGTGAGTTTATGTAATCTTCCTAGATTCCTAAACCAAGAAATGCAGGTAACGTAACTAATTCATTTACATAAGACATTTTGATGTACGTCATCCTCGTTGCATCGATCACATACAAATAGGCTGTATCTAGTCTAGTTGGATCTCATGCTTGGATGCGCACGCGCGGTATTTCGCAATGTACAGTTACTCTGTGGCTGGTATGTTTGTGTGTGTGTTATAATTTGTGTAGGTATGAATTACGTGGGGTAATGGACCAAGGTTTTACGAATTTGGTTGTTTTGCAATTATAATAAATTATTTTTATTTTTATTTTTTAAGTGATTGGTAATTTCTTCGTTGGGATTTGGGATATTGAATTAGTTTTTTTTTTTTGTGATTGTATTTCTCGCTAATTTCAGTATTAAGGAAACCGTCTCAGACAGGAAAAGCTTAAGGAAATTAAGAAATTTAATCAGAGATCTTACACGGCATTATTGAACCCGAAAAGAAAGAAGAAAAAATATAGAAAACAAATCTATTAGCCTCATAAGGTGACCTGCATAACAATTAAAATTAACAAAAAGTAAACACGAAAGAAACAAAAAAAAGGGAAAATATGCGTCACCTCCGAGCAAATCAGCCATCGCACAGCAATTGTTGTAGCACATGCACAGAACATTTGCCACAGCGCAGCGCTGATTTTCAGCGACAGCTGCGTTAGAGAATAAAGGGAGTTTACAACATTCGATTCATCTCTAAAATCCAGCAACTGGCCATTTCACCGAGTGATTCTTTTAGCTATAAAAATATTTAAGAGATAGATTTGTTATTAATGTTACTACATCATTTACCACAAACTTAGTACCAATGCCAAGCGTAGGTCATTTCAGGACAATAATTATTGATAGCTATAAACAGAATATCGATCCCACACGACGCCTGACGCCATCATAATATTATAATGTCCTTAGTTTATAAATAGTTCGTCGTACACAATTGATATTTAATGCATAGACAACAAACACAATGCCTCGTATTAACTAATGCACAGATATCATCGATGCAGCTGTCAGAATCCCACGCGATGTTGGTAAACCACGTTCATAGACAATAATATCTTTGAAAGATGAACAAGTGAAATTTTTATAATTGGAACACATTAATTTATAATGGGGGCTGATTCGATAAATGATATTTATTTCTGTAAATAAATCAGTTACAGACAGTTCTACAAGTCAATGTAATGTTTCTTTTTAAGACTACATGGCGCCGGCATTTCCTATCTGACTAGCTCTGAGAAGAAAAGCCGAAACCTGAAAATCCATCAGACAAAAATTGAAAACTGTACTATTCTTTGGAATTTGCCGTCTATAATAATTTATACAGGGTTACTGGTTATTAGTCAGGACCCCGTGGCAGGGTTGTAGGATATATTAACAACTATCTTGTTCACCTCAGGCCAAAGAGGCGTTGTCTGGCGGATTTTGCCTCAGATTAGCTCCCATTGATGCCACTCACGAACCGAATAGTCGAGAATAGCACGAGTGATTCTGTGCATGTCTGTTTGGGATAACCTGCTTCAAAAGTGGACCGACAGCTGTATTATCCTACTTGAATTTTGCGGCATCATTACCGGTCAATTGTCCCATCCCTCCCAGTCCTCCCTCTTAAATCGCCAAGCATTAGCTCGTAAAAGTCCTATCCTGAACATGGACCTTCCAAAGCCTTCAAATTATACTACAACAACTTCAAATTATGCTACATTATTCGCATTAAAATCAAGAAATCATAAATTATTGGAATTTAACAGCGTGCCAAGTGCCAACGAAATCGAAACCACTTGAAAAGTCTAGAGACTTATCAGTTACAGTTATCGCTGCACTGAAATGGCGACATTCCTGAAATAGGAAACACTTTACTAGTTTTTAGAACTTAGTTTTCCACTAAACAACTTCAATATCCAAGTGAGCTATATTTAGTTACATCGTCATCACATATTTTTTTCATAACAAACTAGAGGTCGCCAGCGGCTTCGCCCGCGTGGATGTCGTTTATCGCGTATTCCGCGTTTTTCTCTACTGTAATATGCATTTATTATACATATAAACCTTCCTCTTGAATCACTCTATCTATTAAAAAAACCGCATCAAAATCTTTTGCGTAGTTTTAAAGATCTAAGCATACATAGGGACAGACAGCGGGAAACGACTTTGTTTTATACTATGTAGTGATTAACAACTTTCGTGATAGCAGTGATATCCTAGTGGTTAAACGGTTGCCTTCCGTGCAGGAGGGTCCAACTTCGAACCAGCCCTGTGCGGATCAAAATTTGATCACCGCTTGCGTTAACGGTGAAGAAAAACATCGTGAGGAAATCTGCACACTTGAGAGGGCTCTATAAAGTTTTCGATGGTATGTCTATGGTATGGCTGCCAACCAGCACCAGCCTGGCGTGGTAGACTAAGGTCTAACTCAGGCCCTTTTCATTCTGAGAAGAGGTCTGGGGCCCAATTCTCCTAAAATAAATTGTTGCCAAACGCAATCGAACCACAACCGTCAGTCACTTTTTGTTTTCGAAAACTTTCAAAATGATTGATTTTGTTTTTTGTGTCAAACAATTTGATAGCTTTTGAAATTGAGAACTGTCTGAATGAACGGTTCGGCCTTGGTTCGGTTGTGATTTATCAAGATTTATTTTAGGAGAATTAGGCCCCTGGTCACAACCAGCAGGTGATTAAGGATGTAAATGGTTTAACTAACGTGCATATTTCGGGAAGGCCCGATTAGTTTCGGACTGAAATGGAGTCCTTATTAATGAGCTCCTCACACGGCGATGTCGCGAGTTGAACTCCGAGGGTCCTCGCTCATGAGTAAACGGTTATCGGGTTACGGTTATAATTACCACGCTAGGGTCTACCATCTAAGGCTGAGCAAGTGAGCATCCACCAGAGCTGTGCGAGGAAAATGTGTAGCGAGGATGTGAAACGGTGTGACCCTATCCACCAGAACCGTGCGAGGAATGTGTAATGTGTTAATGTGTACAAATGAGCGGTGCAAGGATAGGTAGCGGACTCTTTTCGAATATGAGGGAGAATAATACACATTCCTAGCAACACATTCCTAGCAACGCATTCCTCGTAACACATTCCTCGCAACACATTTTTCGCAACACATTCCTCGTTCGCATTTCTTGCATGTTTTGTATGAACAAAAACCTCGCACCGCTAAGCCCATATCCACCAGAGCTGCGCAGAGCGAAGCTAGGTAAATGAAGTGGTTCTATTGGTGCTTGTGCTTACAAAACAAATTCGTCGCTGCGCAGCTTAGCACACCTCTGGTAGATGCTCAGCCTAAACAGGCCAATAAACGTTCGTACACCCTTATAAGTTGTTATTAAGTACAATAACCTCATAGAAGACCGCTACTGTCCGTCCTCTTCACATGGTCTTTTACTCGCCTTCTACGACGACCACGGGATTTTAGGAGGTGGGAACCACTAGGCAATTAAGTTACATAAATAAAAAGTTCAAAAATAGCTAGTTTTCATCAAGTTGTAAGAAGTATTAACATTAAAAATGTTGAAACTTGTTTTGTTTGTCCATTAGTGGCCCAAAGTTGCTAGTAATTATGCACCTAAAATTAACGCAAATTATCATAAATCGGGAATTTTGTGGTGCTAATTATTGGTTCTAACAAATGCATTCAAAGCTAATTATAGTACTTAGTGAACCTTTATTTAGAATTGTGCCTTTCATACAATATGTTTTGCTATAGATATTGTGACCATTACTTTATGACCATTAATTTATTATCGTTTTGGCCTCTGAAGCGAACACACCCGTTACTGATATTCTCGATGTGCTTATTGAAGCGATTGTGATTCGTGTATTTAATTGAACAAAATAAATAATGTATCTTTGTGGGTGCAACAGTGATTTAAGCTGAATAAATTAGTTTGTGGCAAATTAAACATTGTGTTTACTGAATTAACTCATAAGCTGGGATATAAAAGTAAGTAGGTAAAAATCTTCTAAGGAGTCCTTATTTTACTAAACTTAAGATTGATTCCCTGAGCGGGAAATATCTTCCTAATTGGGTACGAACGAATTTATGTGCCCGATAAATGGCGATAGGGGCGCCCTTTATTCCGTCTTTGATTTCTATTCGTAATCTTTGTCTTAATCTTCTTAAAATTACAGGCGTGATATTTATGTTACGACAAAACTAATTGCCCGTTAAAAAAACTTTTTTCAACCATTCGTTGAAATGTTCTAATCAATGCACGCATAAAAATAATAAGTGTTCCACATTTAAACAATAAAATAGCGCGCACTGCTCCACTTGCTAACTAGGTAATATTAACAACGCGAGTGCGATGCTCAGTGCTCATGCTATAAAGTGAACGTAAACAGAAAAACTTATTAGGCTATGAAACCAGCAGGAAATTATAAGCAGTAGCGGAGGAGTTAGCGGGAATCTTTTTTTTTTTGTTTTGTCTTTTGTATATTTAATTTTTGTAGGGACTTGAACTAAAGGGTACTTTTTAAAAACATAGACATTGAATCAAAATCTGTTATTCAGTTATGGCAAAAAAGTTTAAACGCAATAAAGGAATATTCGCTTAAAAAAAAATCGGACGTTCCTCAATGGCGGTTTTTACTTAATACCCTAGAGCGCATGCGCGTGCCGCTTTTTTAACCTGTAGATATGCATTTTTTCCAATGTTGCCAATATTATATTTATGAAAATACATCTTAGATGGACACGAGCGAGCCCAGAGTTTTTTCGGCATTTCATTTGAAAATCTTTCAATAAAGCTGGCATTTGGAAAAAAAATAGTGCCTTTGAATATTTATTAAGTACAAATAAAAAATTCCCCAAATATAATTTTCTCTTTCCCTAACGATCCTTGATTGCGATGCCAATACACCACTTTTATCTGCTAATGACTCATTAACCGATAAAAGAGCAAAGCTTTTTAACTTTTAAAACCTTTTAGGTCATTAGGTAATGGGCAAAAATGAGTTGGCATTTGGTAGATTCAGATACGGTTTTGTTATTCCAAAAGTTTCTTGGCTTAAATCCATCTTTTTAATTATGAAAAGGACAAATGGCTTAGGCGAAGAAACCTCTATCTCGAAGTATTGAACCGTATCGGGTAAGAATATAAGAATAGCAGACCCAAATGTGATAGGTAAGACAATCCATTTCGTGGTATCGAGCCAGATAGATTTCTGTTAAAAATAGACCACTCCATCCCCTTCTACGGAATTATTAAGACAAAAATAGAAATAATATACACGTTGACATTTAATTGGTTGTTTTACTAGAACAAACGTTGTTCAGACCATGGTTTATTTTACTTTGGTTTTAATAATGTCGATATCAAAATTCAAACGTTTCGAAAATTTATTTAATGTGCCGTTCATTCCGCCTGCGCGGTGCGCCGTCACTCAGGACACATACTAAAGCATCAAAAAAAGATTTAAAAAAAATACTAGTCGTTCGAGCGTTCTTAAAAAGTCTTATGTTGCTCAAACGTGTTAATAACACATTAGGCGTGGGAAGCGTATAAATAAATAGAACAAAAAAACATGTATATTGAGATGTCAACGTATTCACCCCAGGCACGGTTAATTTCAACCTAAGCGAGTTCATATACTACCGCTTATTTAGAGGCCCAACATACGCGTAATGAACATATACACTCATATTTTTATTTATTTATGCTAATTTATTTGCAACATCCAACATTAACATCATATGGACCGCTAGTCCCTTCTGATAATTTAAATCTCCGTTTTTATTGCTTTAAAAAACATGAATAACTTTAGCGATATGGAAATATCTTGATAGCTTCATGCTTGTGGTTCACTTTTACGTTACGTAACCGTGGACTTGATTATTTCATTATTTTATCAGACAATCTTTGTTGTTATCGGCATTTAGGACGTTTTTTGCCCGAAATACAATAAATTATTAGGAATATCCATAGTGACATATCTAAGGGCTGGCTATGCCAGGGTTGCGGAATTTGTTCGAAAGAGTTACTGCGGTCCTGGAACGCAAAGGGCACTAGGAGGACCACGGATAGGTTTTTTTTTTAAAAACTTTGCCCCACACTAAGATTTCTCTTGTATCGTGGGTGCGTTTACAGACACAAATCTCATAAACAAACGCCCAGACCCGAAACAACCACCTGTAGGCCATACAAATTTTTGTTCCGTGTGGGAATCGAACCCACGACCCGTAAGCGCAGAAGCCAATTGCTTAGCCACTGCACCAAACGTGTCGTCTGACAGTTTTAGTCAGTAAGAGTCTGACATTCTCTTCCGCTCCGCTCAGAGAGGAAGAAGTCACTTGACGAATTGACAAAAAAAAAGACTGTCTATAGCGGCTGCCAAGGGCGCTGGATCTAGGAAGGCGTAAATTAGGCCGCTCAATACATAAAACTCAAAAAAACGCGCAGCAGATCTCTCACATCGATAATTCAGCCCTCATCAAGCTGTCTCCCCCCCCCCCCCCATACCCCGCCAGCAACGCCCTAAGCCGAGGTCCGAGTCGCACTAGGGGTCGCCCTTAGTGCTGTTGTTGCAGGTAGTCATGTTAGTGTAGTACAAGTAGTTAGCTTAGGTTAAGTATTTTACTTCCCCACCATTGGCTGGAGACCCTTCAGGTCTCGCCAATAACTGCCCGATTACGCAGAAGTACCATCTACAGCAGACCAAAAGAAAAAAAAAACGCATCAGATCTCGCGTTAAAATATGATTTTAATTTAAATGAATTATGTTTGGAGATTGAGAGCTACAAATATCAGACAAAATCGTAACAGTCTTAATTATTTTTTTTCATTTTCTAGTTAACATGTTTTTTTTGGGCGGAGCTAAATTTGATCCTTGTCCTGGGCGCTCATGACTCTAGCTACCACACTGGGAGCATCTAGCTTCTTCAAAAACCATTCTCTTTTGCAACCAATGCACGCTGCCACTGAATAATAGGCTCTAACCTCAAAAATCTTATTTATTAATTTAATTAAACATTTTATTAATTGATCTTATTATCACTACATGTATGAAACAAGTCGCTTCCCGCTGTCCGTCCCTATGTATGCTTAGATCTTTAAAACTACGCAACAGATTTTGATGCGGTTTTTTTAATAGATAGAGTGATTCAAGAGGAAGGTTTATATGTATAATACATTGCACACGTGCAAAGCCGGGGCGGGTCGCTAGTCTCTATTAAACAGTTAATTTGGGATAACTCGATTCTGTTATTTATTTAAACATTTATTTTCTTATTAATTGATCTTATTATCTCTATTAAACTGTTAATTTGGGATAACTCGACTCTGTTATTTATTTAAACATTTATTTTCTTATTAATTGATCTTATTATCTCTATTAAACTGTTAATTTGGGATAACTCGACTCTGTTATTTATTTAAACATTTATTTTCTTATTAATTGATCTTATTATCTCTATTAAACTGTTAATTTGGGATAACTCGACTCTGTTATTTATTTAAACATTTATTTTCTTATTAATTGATCTTATTATCTCTATTAAACTGTTAATTTGGGATAACTCGATTCTGTTATTTATTTAAACATTTATTTTCTTATTAATTGATCTTATTATCTCTATTAAACTGTTAATTTGGGATAACTCGACTCTGTTATTTATTTAAACATTTATTTTCTTATTAATTGATCTTATTATCTCTATTAAACTGTTAATTTGGGATAACTCGATTCTGTTATTTATTTAAACATTTATTTTCTTATTAATTGATCTTATTATCTCTATTAAACTGTTAATTTGGGATAACTCGATTCTGTTATTTATTTAAACATTTATTTTCTTATTAATTGATCTTATTATCTTTATTAAACTGTTAATTTGGGATAACTCGATTCTGTATTAAGTAAGTTAGAACGGCAACATTTCTGTCAGGTAATTGGCTACAGCTACAATCTACTTTCCATATTTTACTACATAACAAAGTAAATTCTCTTGTAAAAAGACCACAAAGATTTAAACCACAATTACCTGCAATTTACTTTAAGTATCTTAACTTTTGTCTTTACCTTTTAACATAACAATGAAAGTCAATAAGTTACGCAATTTCGTTACGACTACATCTGTACTCGTGACATCTTGTTTAAAATTCTCATTTACGTGCGTATAGGTCAAGGATAGTAAACGTGAGTAATCTTCTCGTTATTTATTTATTACGATGTTTTTTTTATGACTGTTGACTGCAACATAAAATCGTGTGATTCTGTGTTTTGTTTTTGAAGCAGATTCATTAGAAACATTGGCGTTTTAGGGTCTCCCCACATTAATGACGCGGAATCGGCTTAAGCCGAGTGCGTATCACCACACTACTCGACTTATCTATACAAACGGCTCGTTTCGCCGTCGGCCGGCGTCGCGACGCGTCGTCCGAGCCGAGCCGATGCGAATGGTATTAGTAACACCCTTATTACGTAGACATAAAGGCTTTTTTGACCGGTGTTAGCCGATTCCGCGTCTATTTATTTATTTATTTTACTTTAACATAAAACGGCCATTGGCCAATTACATTAGTTAAGGACATTATACATATAAAATATATTTAACGACATTCACACGCTCATCTCACAATACTCCAAGTCTATAAATGTGGGGAGACCCTTAGGGAGAATTCACACGAACCACACCACATCGCAGCGACAAAAAGTGGTCAAGCAGTGTTGCTGCAGCTTTGGCGACAAAATGTGGTCAGTGTGAATTAAACTATTCATTTTCATACAAATTAGTGACCTCCCACGTGTTGTTGTTGTGGTGTAGTTTCGATACGTGTGAATTCTCGCTTAGGATGAGCGGTAAAAAAATCAATGCAGATCACTTACTCAAAACCGCCAAAGAAATACAAAATTTAGTTTTCACGCTCTCATTTTGAAGTAAATATCTGACAAAGGTGAAAATGTAGATAGATACATTTATTAAGATTCAGAAAGCTAGCATTTTATAGAGTACGGTACTAGAGGTCGCCAGCGGCTTCGCCCGCGTGGATGTCGTTTATCGCGTATTCCGCGTTTTTCTCTACTATTATATGCATGTATTATACATATAAACCTTGCTCTTGAATCACTCTATCTATTAAAAAAACCGCATCAAAATCCGTTGCGTAGTTTAAAAGATCTAAACGTACAGACGGCGGAAAGCGACTTTGTTTTATACTGCGAGTAATTACAGAACTTGATTAAGTGATTGTTTTAAATATTTCGCCTACTTTTTTCGCCATACAAAACTATTCATACGGGATGACTTCTTTACCGTCTGAAAAAAAAGAATAGGTATAATGGGTGAACGGAGTAGAAGGCTATGGAAGACTTTTTTTTTCTTTATCCTTCCTTATTTGATCCATCAATAGATACCTACCTACAATCGAAATTCAAATCATACGCAGGTGTGTATGATTTGAATTTAGATATTATTTAATCGATTTATGTATTTCAAAATCTCTTTAATTACGTTATGTATAGTAAATACAGCATTTTTAGCATTCTCTCACTATTTGAATGCTTCCACACACGTTTCTTTGAAAATACTACATTCCATGAGAAATATCAAGCGAATAGAATAAACCTAGCTAATATAAAACAAATCAATCACAGGTAGCCTCTATTTGAATTAGATACAATTATTACCGTTAACTAGATGACGTTGCGTTCGCATCACGCCATCGCTTGCGCAAGCGCATCGGGTGTCACCGCAAACGGCTGATCTAACGCAACGCACATCTGCTGAATTAGTTATTTATTGCATGTTTTGTTTCCTTGACCAGTTCTTTTATGTTAGCAATTTTAGCTGATTTTATTTATGTCAATTATTTAATTAAAATTGTGTTGCTTCTTGGGGTGTTATAATCGAATGATACAGCGAATAGAACACCCAGACTCTTTCCAGTTGTCATATTAGGTATCTTAGAGATGACAGCGTTCATCTGCAGTACCAAGTACTTTTTTTAATGAATCCCCCACGTACCTATGTTATCGCAGGCAGATATCATTTATTTATTTTACTTTTATTAAAACGGTCTTGAACAATTACAATAATTAAAGTTAAAGACTTATAATACAAATGGAAGAAGAAAAAAAAATATATATCAGAAAATAGACTTTTGACAATTAGACCGCTTTCATAACTCCCTCACAATGCTTCTGACATACTGACAGTACAATACGGCTGACGTATCTTGGCGAATCTGAAGTTAGTTGTTTGGCTGCGCAATGAATCTTTTAGAAACAAAATTGTCTACTGCGCAGCTAATCAGCTAACTTCAGACTCGCCAAAATACCTCGGCCGTATTGTACTTACTCTACATAACATTAGACAAAAAGTAGCCACCAAGAATATCTTTTGAACCATTTCTTCGAGTAGAGTATCAGCTCGTCTTGATTGACCTTTAAGATTCATAAAAGTGTGTTAAATCTCTGCTGGAAGTCAAACATGTTACTTATTTCTATACATTTCATTTCTAAAATTGATCTTATTTGTCTTAGGGCCAGTTTTTCAATTGTCAGACATCTTTTAACGGAAGAATAAATATGGCGGTTTGACATATCACTACATACTCGTAGTATAAAACAAAGTCGTCTCCCGCTGTCTGTCCCTATCTATGTATGCTTAGATCATTAAAACTACGCAACGGATTTTGATGCGGTTTTTTTTAATAGATAGAGTGATTCAAGAGGAAGGTTTTAAGCTATAAAACGTACACGTGTGAAGCCGGGGTGGGTCACTAGTTTTTTTATAAAAACTCCCAAAACGTCAAAATTATTTCTTAAATAAAAGTTATCTGGCGATTGAAAAATCGGCTCTTAGTTATATTTAATAGAGTATAGTTTCCTCCCACGTGCCATAATACTTCTTGATACGTCTTCCGCTTCCAAGATATCAGTTGTTTCTTTATTCTAAGACAGTCATAGTGATGGGTACTTCCTCACTTACATAACGTGTATTCTTCTACGATGAATGACAAGTTATTCATCAGAAACAGATCAGTAGTTTAAGAGAAACAACAAAAGAGGTCTGTAATTCACGAGACTTATCGATAACTCGGATACAAAGGGTGATTAATCAATATTTTACAATTCATTGTACAGTCAACAAAAGGGTTAAGTATACAGGCAAACAACGGATATCAATGCACTACGCAGGCAATTAATTGTGTTTGTAATTGTGTGCGTAATATTTTTGCAAGCGATGGCAAAAACTTGACCATTCAACACACGATAACTATGTTAAATAACGAATCCAATTAGTTGCCAGGGGGCATACTCCGAATTACGAAGTTTCTGATGACGGATCGCACGTTTTCTAAACATGAACGTATTTTGGATCCAACTCATCATCACCATCCTCCTGCCCTTATCCCAACTTGTCTGGGATCGTCGCAGCATCTATTTTTCTTCCATACATCTCTATTAGCCGTCATCTCACCCTCTTTCTCTAGTCACATCATCTTTTACACTATCCATCCATCGTTTCTTTGGTCTTTGAGTATGAATGTGGATAGTTAAAAGAGTAGATCTTATAACCATCCACATTCATACTCAAAACTTTCCTCACTACATGTTCCTCGATAACTATCGATTCGATTTTCGCGATTTGGCATTTTGTCTTTCGTTCACCCTACTCCCAAATGTCAATTGACATCTATACTTGGGAGCAAATAAATCGAGCCACTTCTATTTTTCAGGTAGGTATAATTGTTATTATTTTTGGTATTATGGAACAGATCAATTCTAAACATATATCGCCTAAAAGGTTATTTGATAACCTTTACAATGAGGGTAGTTTTTTGTATTTTGAATTATATAATTCATGAAACCAAAACTAATAACCAGGACACGTGAAAAAAGGAGTGGCTCGATTTCTTTGCTCCCAAGTTTAACAATAGGTAAGTACTTTGATTGTATCATATTTATAAGTTCGTTGGTTCGTTTCGACCCGAAACTTCGATGCCGTTTTGCGGAGTAAGCCCTCTGTATACTTATTTCTTTGGTTAACTGTACTATCGTAGTATCTAAATCATCTGACCACTTGTTTTCTATTAAGGAAGTATTTGTCTGACTTATACACTTTCAAATGATGTAGAAATAAGAAAAAAAAGGTTGTTAACAAAAAATGTTATGGCCTCATATAACATGTTTATTTTAAGACTATCTGATTGGGTGCGTGAAAAGAGCTTCCACGTATAACGATACTTAAATATGTCCGGCGCACCCTGGGCAGTCAGCTCCGCTACCAATCTTGCTGACTGGTTAATCTTTTCATCACGGCATGAGCTATTCTTTTATAACTCGTGCCGACGCGATAGAAGAAGTCTGTTCTAATGATCTGTGTCTTTGATTTAAATTGAATTTAATCAAGATTCAATAAATTACCGCAACTTAACGAACATCATTCTGTAGAGGCCTGATTTCCATAAGTATAAATCAATCAGCATTACAGCCCACCACTCGACAATACGCCTTTCCCAAGTAAACAAAACAATCACGACTTAACATCTTCTCAACTTAACTTTCAAGTAAACAAACAAACCGTTTCTAAAATAACTCCCAAATTAAAGTCAAGGTCAAAATCATTAATTTAAAAGGTAAAATTATTAAAAATACTCTAGTTACCGCCCTAAAGACTACTAATCTCACTCCATGTCCCATTCAGTTCACGCAAGCGTAGTATAACGCTATTGTTTACAAAGAAGTTTCTCATAAACGGCGGTAATTTGTAAAGAAAAAACTAGATAAACACGTAGGCACCGACTTTCGTTTTCCCGTGAATGGTGAACTAACTTTCTATACTTGCATGACGTGATAGATAAGCTTTATATTACGCGTATTTAGTTCAATTAATTTTTTTTCCCTCGGGGTCTGAGTTGAATGATGTAATTATCAAAGTTATCGCAAAAAAGGTGCACGTATCGACAGCTTTTTGCGTCGCAATCAAGCATGTTTACCGCCTAACGGCCGCTTTCAATAACTCATCTATCAGTGGTTTGTCCTACTAGAGATCGACGATCCCTACGAATAATACCCTAACTACAAATGACAAATTTTATAGGAGAGCGTTCCGAAGTTTCAATCACGTGCTTATTCATTCAATTCATTCAAAAAAAAGTATTTCGAATAGGCACAGTACTTGCACTAAAGAGACGTCTCGACAATTTAGGTGCACGGTTCCAAAAGTAGGTCCTATGGAGAAGAGCCGGCAAGAAACTCCATGAATACTCTTTTAAATATATACCTACAATGTGGTGCTTAAAACTTGCTTAACCTAAAGTCAAGAAATTTGGTATAAAGGTTAAAAATGCAATACCTATATTTTATTAAAAATAAAAATATGGTGTGGCCTGAAGTTCATGAAAACAAAACTGCCAAATCACGGATCTACCTCTTAGGGGATTGTACGTAGGGACCTGTCGAGACAGAAATTTGATATTACGTTTATCAAGCTTGTGTCAAAGTTCGATCTCTAATGGCCGATTCCTATGATTTACCAAGCGTTATTGGTTAACATTAAGACTCTGGTATCTTTACCAAAAATGAAGCAAAGACCCAATACATTTTCACAGCACATTCGTTAGTAGCTATCACAGGTAATATTAGCTTACGAGTCCACTTATATGCTCAGCTTGGTATTGGTAATTAAAATCGAATCGTTTTGCTTACCAATGGTACCATTGGTAAACAAAATGATTCCTTTTTAGCTACAAGAACCAGGCATACGAGGGTAAGCACCGCCGTAGTTCCATAATTAAGGCACTGTCCTACCGCAAGAAACCGCGTATAATTTGCCAAGTTGTCCAGCTTAAATTTTTTACGGAGAATCTGGGTTTCTCACTCATAAGTAGACAACAACAAGTTCAACCATGCTATGCTGATCTCTAGCAAAAGACTTATGTGTCGTCGATTGTCAAACTTTATAATAAAAGAAGAACTAGAAAGAAGAAGAAGAAACTGCGGAAAAAAGGACCAAGATCATTGAAGTCCTTTTTTCCGCAATTTCTTCTATGTTCTTCTCCGAGATATCTATGATAAGCTTAAGCGTAAAGCCATTCAAAAGAACTCCACAGTTTGGTTACTAAATACGTTAAAGTTAACCTACAGTTTTCCACTTTTCACTGAAAGTCGCGTTAAGACTTCTACACAAGACTTAGTCTGTATGCAACTCCATAAAGACAGAACTCATTTAAATTAAAATAAAATTGTAACCATGTACAATTATACAGCTAGATACAATTAACGTGACACAACCAGCAATGGCGGACAATAACCTCATTACTGGCCCGGTCAGTATTGTCATTGGCATAATAAAGCTAATATATTCGCGGATACTATTCATCAATATGGTCAGCTCGGGACGTGGCCCGAATACCGCAAAATTGGGGCAATTGTATTTATCTGTTTAACTGGTACAATCATCCCAGAGGCGCTTTTGTTTTGCAGAGTTTTTTGTCCAGTCTATACATAATTTATAAGACCGATATTTCAGGCTTGTAGCAGGCCCAATAAGCCTTTATGGTGAGATTAGACTGAGCAAGTTACAACTGTTACAAGCCTGAAATACCGGTAAGGCCTGAAAATTAAAATGCTTTCTCGGTCTCAATTAGCAGTGCACCAGTCCGGCTGCATCAAGTGGGTTCAGTTGGACCGCGTATGACTTGTTCTCTTATCAATTGTACTAACCATTTTTGATTCGGCTCATAAGAAGCAGTATTTCTATACAAGGTTAGTCTGAAAGGGGGTAAAAATCCGCGGGTCACTTACTGTTTTAAAGCAAGTGTTAAAATTTCAAAATTCGACAATGCATTTTTTTTTTATTCTTCATCCCTTCTTTAGTTACGAATTCAGAAAAGGAGCATCTAATCCGTGACCCCAATTATGACCTAAAATGTAAACACAGCTGAGCATAGCTGAGAATAGATAGATAGATAGATAGAATAGATTTTTATGAAATGTTGGAACGGCTCATAAACTATTGACTTTTGGAGAAAGTTGTAGAACAAAAGTTATTCATTATTAAGGGTACCTACTTTTACCCCTTTTCGGATTAGTACCCCCCCCCCTTTCCGAATAACGTTATATACGTTACTGTACTCTCTACTCATGTCATATATATCATTATGTCTTATTTGCAAAGTGCAGTTTTTTTTTTTTCTATTGGACTGCTGTAGGTGGTCCTTGGGGACCCCTTCTTTGTAACCGGGCAGTTATTGGCGAGACCTGAAGGGTATCCAGCCAATGGGGGGGGAAGTAAAATACTTAACCTAAGCTAACTACTTATACTAACTACACTAACATCATGACTACCTGTAACAACAGCACTAAGGGTGATCCCTAGTGGGACTCTGACCTCGGCTTAGGGCGTTGATGGCGGAGACTTAGGGGGGGGAGACAGCTTGATGAGGGCTGTATTATCGGTGTGACTGCGGAGCCTGAAGAGACGACCGGGTTTACAACGGGAGAGCTCGGTGGATCGTGACCGGCGCAAAGTGCAGTATCGATTCGAAATAAGGATTCATTTGCCATTATAATTATTTTATCATTTACCAATTTACGTAATACGCAGTCGGTTTCACATTTATTTCGCATATCATGATCGCCATCTGGTTTTTAAACTGCCAGTCATAGAAAGGCAATAAAATATAATTTAATCTTCACTCTTTTAAACATTAGTCTATAGTTTTTACCGCTATTGTATCAGACTTACCTAACTGTTATGTCGCGTCATTCAGTGAAAGTACCGTGAACTGTTTAGTTCAAATATTTAACTTATCACATCCTATGACAGAATGGTTATGTAAAGAGTTAAATTAAAAGTGATGCGGTTTTAAAGGAGAATGGGCAAATTTCATATAACTGAAACCCACATCCAACAGAAACGACTCATAATGTTTGTCATACTTAGGGCTGATTTTTGAATCGCCAGATAAATTTTATTTGAGGAACAATTATGACGTTTTGACAGATTTTCTATAGAAAAGCTGTCACAGCGTGATACTTATCCCTCAGATAAAAGTTACCTGGTGATTGAAAAATCGGCCCTTAATGTCCTAAACAATCCTGCACATTTTTTTTTACCTAGGCGCCTTCATGACTCTTTTAAATCAGGTCAAAGGAGAGCACCCATTCTGGCATAAAATAGGGATATTTGACGGCCATCAATAATAGTTACACAATTTTAAAGCACACATATAACGCATTATTTTTTACTACGGCGTCAAAGTCGAAAACTATTTGGGTTCGGAGATATACCTATACCAGGTAAAAATTAAAATGACGACATGTATTAGGGGTTTTTAAGAATTCTTTTATTACTGTTACAGCATTGTCGCCATACAAAGAAAGGTTTGTACTTACTCCTGCCTCACACCGATAATTCAGCCCTCATCAAGCTGTCTCCCCCCCCCCTATGTCCACGCCAGCAACGCCCTAGGCCGAGGTCCGAGTCCCACTATGGGGTCGCCCTTAGTGCTGTTGTTGCAGGTAGTCATGATGTTAGTGTAGTACAAGTAGTTAGCTTAGGTTAAGTATTTTACTTCCCACCCATTGGCTGGAGACCCTTCAGGTCTCGCCAATAACTACCCAGTTACGTAGAAATGGTCGGCAAGGAGCATCTTGCAGTCAAATAAAAAAAGAAAGTAATAAACAATGTGTTAGTGCAGGTCCTTAGTAGGGTTTCTGCTCGAGAATTCTCGAGTCGAGAAATGTCGAGAAATCATGCCAACTTCGAGACGAGAAAAAATGCCTCGAGAATTCGAGAACTCGAGAAATTAAAGATATTCCTTTATTACTGTAAAATTGGCTTAAAAGTTACTTAATCTTTGCATTCTGGCTTCTGATCATTCTCCTTACGAGGCACGAGTAAGCGAGGCAAGCGAACAGACACATAATGGGTCCGATTGCGTTTCTTCGGCGCACTTAAATAATGCCGATTAAAAGACTTAAATTAGTCCAAAATTCGTACTAATATTATTGCTATTGTGTTTGTTGATTAATTATGTCCACGACAGTATTTATGTCCAATTCGGACTTAATCTATGTCTACGCATGTCTTTTGCTATTCCGTTTCTGACAATTTGACAGTTCGTCGGCGCTAAATGAACTTATAGGTTTAGGAAGTGTTGTTTTTTAAGTTCTCACTTATTTAGTCCGTACGTAAACGAAGTTTCTTCAGAAAACAGTGAAAAATGTTTCCTTATGGCTGGGCTATCATTCAAGGAAGATACAATGAAGAACGGCAGCGGTATGAGTACGAAATATAAATAGAAACTTTGCTTTTCTTGTACATATAACTAACTACTCTTGAAAAAAACTCCAAATACTCTTGTTATAATATGATATAAAACGACAAATAAAGTTCTGGAACCGATTAACACCCCAAATTGGTCAGTTAAGTTAACTGAAGTTTGAACTAAGATCATCTTCTGACTAGGGTGTCCAGAAACGCAATGTGTCAGTTTATCGAACTAATAGCGGTAGAATAGATAAACTACGTTTAGGAGTACCTCAGAAACCGGAAAAATAAGTTATCTGAAGTTCGAACTAAGATCATCTTCTGACTGGGGTGTTCAGAAACGCAATGTGTCAGTTTATCGAACCAATAGCAGTAGAATAGATAAACTACGTTTAGGAGTACCTTAGAAACCAGAAAAAATAAGTTATCTGAAGTTTGAACTAGGATTATCTTCTGACTGGGGCGTCCAGAAACGCAATGAGTCAGTTTATCGAAATAATAGCGCTATCGAACAGATAAACTACGTTCAAGAGTACCCCAGAAAACGGGCGTAAGCTGATCTTTTAAGGTTTTTAAAAATTTCTCGAAAGACCCGAGAAACCCGAGAAATCGGGCTCGAGAATTCTCGAGACCCGAGAAAAAAAATATGTCGAGAAAACAGAAACCCTAGTCCTTAGGTACTAGCGCCACTTAGGAATCAATTGTTTCACTAGCGTCGTAAACCTTATCAGTATCGTGAGCGTCGATCCACTACTTAACATGGCTCTATAAAACTTATTGTGAATGCTATCTTATCAAATATACAATTGTAAGTTATGTACGTTTATTAAAAAAAACGGTGTATGTATCCATGGCATTTGTCTTGTGCCCTGTCTATTCATGGGTGTCATAAAAGGCGACTGATTATCCCAAGAGGACGGTCAACAGCATCTACCTTCCTCCTGTCGTCTTAAAACAACCTACCACGATTGCCAATCTATTTTTAGCAAAATTACACGACCATTAATTGTTTTTAGATGTCTTAGACTCGGCCGGAGCCCCTAATCATGAACTCCGTACTGGGCGATGTCGCGAGCCGAACTCTACTAATCGAACTCTCGAATATAGCTGTCTAAAACCGTCTACATCCATAAGAGCGGTTACGCACTGCATCCGATCCGAATCCGAGAAAATACGTTCCGAAGTAGTCATAGAACTATTTGTATGGTAGTTTACGCACTAGACCCGACTTCCGTCATCCGATTTCTCTCCGTGATCCGTGAGTTTCCAATTCGGAAGAAATATTGACGGACCGAAGTAGCCGTAGTATTGTTTGTATGAACGCTTTCGCATTACCTCGGATTCAAATCGGACGCCAAAGATGGCCCCTGAATTGCTTGGATTTGGATCAGAGATCGGATAAGTGCGTAAGCGATATCCGAATTCGGTCCGAGTTTTTTAGACTCTAGATTCGTATTTTCACGTATTCGGATCGGATGCAGTGCGCAAAGCAATATCCGAATTCGGTCCGAGTTTTTAGACTCTAGATTCGTATTTTCACGTATTCGGATCGGATGCAGTGCGCAAAGCAATATCCGAATTCGGTCAGAGTTTTTTATGTTCTCATTTTCACGGATCCGGATCGGATGCAGTGCGGAATCGCTGTAAATATAAATATCACAAAAAAAAAATACCTACAACACGTGTTACATATTTCCCCTTGAAAAAAAAAAGGATAATCAAGTAGTCTTTTATGGTTGTTGTCATTTACCTCTCAGAGGAAATTAGGTAAGAATGTAAATAACTTTCTGGGTAGTCTACTCTTTACTTTTATGTTTTCAGGGTTGCGTTTCAGTGATGGTTTTATTTTATGATTTGTCCAAAATTTTTTTTGTGTCTTACTTTTATTTTAAAATATTGCCAATAGACTCTTTACAGGGGACCTTTTAATCCCCTTTCGGCTTTAGGGGTATTTTTGTAACAAAACCGTTATTTGTAGTAAAATTAGCAGTAAACGTTAACGGACAGATGTGATCGAATCGCGGTCGCGCAGTTATTAACTATCTTGTAAGTCTGTCTGTAGGTACTTAATATTATAATGAAGCTTATTATGGTATTAAGAATTAAGAATCCTTATTATAAATGCGAAAGTAAGTTTGTTTGTTTGTTACCTTTTCACGCCTAAACCACTAAACCAATCATGCTGAAATTTTTCATATACATTGTTAGTTGTACAGAAACGGACATAGGATACCTTTCATCCCGAAAAAAAGTACTGTTCCCGAAGAAAACAACAATAACGTTCACAGATGGCGCCACGTGTCTTTCGAGTCACGATTGAATTATATTATTATAGAAACTTTAGTAGTGCGTTAAGAGTTTTTTTGAGCTTAATTAACGCGAGCGAAGCCGCGGGCAAAAGCTAGTATAATATATTTATGAAACAAGCTTCAAATTAACTGTCTTCACTGGTTTTCGAAAATCAAAATGGCCATGAACAATATTAATTCCTAAATTATACAAGTCGTAAGTGCTGATTTGGAAAACTATGTGAGGCCACTGCCCACTTATCTAAATATGTTATTGAACCCAATTATATTTTAAAAGAAGATGTAACGGACTTCTTTTGGAGACAAACTAACAATTCTCGTACTACCAAAATTGTAGAACTGGAATTCCTTTACCGAATAATCGAGGATTGAAGATTATTGGGGACAACAGTTTGCTGATTTGGTAACTTTATAACGATGCCTCCTTATTCATATTCCCGTTATTATTAAAACACATTTATAACCTAAACGCTTAATAGGTACTAACGAAAACCTAGATTAGCTAATGTTATGGAAGTAAGAGGACCTGCCGTGCGAACACGGATCTTATAACGAGTCGATTCGAGAAATGTATCTCTTCTAAACGTCAAATTTGACGTATGATATAGATAAAACGACAGCAGTTGTCGTTTTATCTATCTTATGTCAAATTTGACGTTTATATATCGATAAAAAGATCCGTGCTCGTACCGCAGGAAGGAATAATAACGGCGCCTTTGGTGAAACATATTTCGTTTAATATTCGCAATTACCTATAACTGTAAGTAAACTGCACATGCAGTCTCAATTGTAAACTATGTAACTGCCAAATGCAGATTAAAGGCAATTAGGATATTTTCAGTGTAACTACGTGACAACTACCGACTGTAAGTGCTTCTGCAGTTGCAGTTATGATTTCGAAATATGAAAGAAATATGTTTCACCAAACGCAGCTTTTTTTTTTTTTTTCTATTGGACTGCAGTAGGTCGTCCTAGGGGACGGTTTCTACGTAACCGGGCAGTTATTGGCGAGACCTGAAGGGTCTCCAGCCAATGGGGGGAAGTAAAATACTTAACCTAAGCTAACTACTTGTACTACACTAACATCATGACTACCTGCAACAACAGCACTAAGGGCGACCCCTAGTGGGACTCGGACCTCGGCTTAGGGCGTTGCTGGCGTGGACATAGGGGGGGGGGGGAGACAGCTTGATGAGGGCTGAATTATCGGGGGGAAATACCAAACGCAGCGTTATTAGCCCCCCTGTTAGTCCGAATGAAATTCCTGACTAAACTAAACGTGCTAATGGACACAGGACCAGTACCTTATCCAAAGTATACCTACCTATAGACTAGAAATTCAATACGATGAAGAGAAAGAAGCTCCTTCTATGTTCCTAATGTTGCCTTTTGCTTTTTCCAGAAGCCAGTCGTAGTAGCAGCGGTGTCTACTGAGCGTGGCGGTTCGAATGATGAGCGGCGCCGGCGGCGGCCCCACCACCCCGCGCCTCCCCCGGCAGCCCCGCCCGAGACATGGCCGCCCTCTCCTGCTACCAACCTTGCAGGTCGCACCTGGCGCAGCCTGCTAGGTAAGAACTAAAGGACCAAATTATTAACGGCCGAAAAGACGGTAGGACCAAAGAGTATTTTTGTTCTGGGCCTGTACCTACTATAAAGTTTAAACTATCATAGTTCTATCATAGATCCGTTTCGCAATAGGAATGGTGCTATACAGGATGAACATCGCCATTCCTCCTGATGTCATAACTGTCTGGTGGGTTTGCATGACTTGATCTCTATTCTGTTGCCAGCGTTACATTTTGCACCTTGCCAAGACTTAGAAGGACCAAAAATGTAAGATGTTCTTTATAGTTATGATACCGATCGCAGTATTTGGTAGCCACACCCAAGACATAACCGACCTGTTGTAAGTAGTCTAAAGTAAGTCTAAGTAGTCGCCTTCTGACGCACGTTTATAAAATCATGTCTTTCCACCATTATCAACTATCTATTATTGAATAGGAATAGGTTGCTAGCAACTATAATCACAAAGAAATCCAAGGACCAAGTTTGCAGACATGCGACACAGCACTGCAAAGCCATGGCCACGCTACAGCATACCAGCATACTGCATTGCTAAACAAAGCCTTGCTCTGTACAATACAAAAAGTTGGCTTACCTAAGCATTTGAATATCAAGTTCTGGTGAGCAAATAATCTGGATCAACGCCGAGTATTCCGAATACTTAAAATTATCTTAATTTAATCAAGACAACACGCCAAAAAATTGTGGTTGAGTCAGTTCCTGGGTCTGTAGACCGTTTCAATCACTCAAAGGATCCACTTATTTTACCTTGTAATAAATAGAAAACCTTATTACCCATTGCAGGTGTCTAGACGACGACGAAGACTGTCACCAATCAGTGAACTTCTCGCTTCGGAGGCAGCAATTCATTGAGAGATGCCACGAGGCGCGGGGCCTGCGCCCCCGTGACGTCATCCCCGAGGTATCGGTCAAGAGGACCAGGGAGGAGCTGGCCAAGCATGCGTCACAAGCCACACCGCTAAACCGCCGGCTTAACGTGGAAGCCGGCTGGTCCAAGGTCGAGGAGGTTCGGAAGAAGTTTGAGGGAGCTGCTAATTGTCCGGCGTTTTCGAGGTCCTTTGAGTCACCCCCAAGGTAAGAATGAAAACGGTAACGAAAGGAACTTCTACTACTAATCTACCTAACGTTATAAAACTGACGCACTGAGTCTTTAATTAGATATCATTTCAATCTTTCTCAATAACTAGAACCCTGTTTCTTTTATATTACCACCCATATACACAAGTGGATGGCTAAAACCTGAGGAGTAAGAAGGCCTTTGTTTCTCGCTTATTTTATTTAAGAAACGAAGATAAAACTCTCTCGATCCCTGTCTGAAAACGAACCCATTCAGTAAATAAACTATTCTATTTTATTTCGTTTAAAATATAAAATGGAAGTCACAGATTGGGAGATCTACTAAAAGTTACTTCTTTACTATTTCTTTTCGACCAAAAGCACTCATCTAGGCAGACTTACCAAATTATCACAGTTTCTCCTCCCTGCCCAGACGACGTCTCGCAGACTCGTTGTTCGCCAGCTTTAAGCTCCCGCGCAAGTCAAGAGACGGTATGGCGGCCCCCCGGTCTCTTGCGCCGCAGCAGCAGCAGCAGCAGCACCACCAGCACCAGCAGCAGAAGCGGAAGTCTGCTGTCGAACTGCTGGCGGAAACTAAAGCCTTCTATGTGAAGTCGGAGACTGTGTTAGATAGGAAGCAGGAGTTGCCATTGAGGGTAAGTTAAAGACTTCTAAGCTATTAGATCAAGTCAACGGTGAAGATAGTTTGTAGGATCACTATGGAGAAATTAAGGGTGGAAGTACCTTCTTCTCTCTTATCGGCACGAGCTAAAAATTAGCTCCGGCCGTGGTGAAAAGATTAGCCTGTAAGCAAGGTTGGTAGCGGGGTCTACTGCCCAGGACATGCCGGATGTACTAAACGTATCGTCACTCGTGTAGACTCTTTAAATACACCACACAATTCCAAACGAGGATGAAAGGTTCCAAAAGCGGTTAAGTTAAAGATTCCCGTCTTTTCCGCCGCCACCGAATTTTAAACGCCATCTAGCGTGGGACAGTTGGCTTTCCGAAGACTTTCAACTCAATCATAACATGTTACTAGTATACGTTTTTACAAATCAAATCATTAATTAAGTAATTAAGGCATTAAGTCCGCCTTTGTACTTTTTTTGCTGCATAAAGTTTAAATAAATAGATAAACAAAGCCTGCACTGGCCTTCGAAGAGCTGTGTTGAATAAACTTTATTTAGAATTCTTTACAATTTACTGTCTTTTTGTCTACGAACTACCGAGTCTCTTCCACATCTTCATTGGTTTTTGGTTAACAGATGAGCAGTGGTCTGGGGCAGGCGATAGCAGCCGGTGGTTGCCACCTCGTCAGTTCCGGTACACTAAACAATGATGCCTGCTGCAACCCTTGTAAGTATACAACCATAATAGTAATGTTAAGAACACATATTTCCCGCTTGATTTTCTGCCAAAAATTTAAAGTTAAGGGTGACAAAATGATTCTACGATGACGCTATAGATAGATACCGAAGCCGCTAGTGGATCGCTCCAGTCCGGTTTTTGTAGGCTTAATTGCAATTAAGTATATTCGGCTGGCTAATCATGAGGTTTCATTCCTACCAATTATATCCTAGCAAGGAGAATAGTTTTCTTGATCCGACACTTCATCATCATTGTCCTGCCCTTATTCCAATTTATTTGGGGTCAACGCAGCATGTCTTTTTGTCTCAACTCTATCAGCCGTCATCTCAGTGCTAAATTCCTTCCTAGCCACAACCCGACACTAAGTACCTACAAGGATAGCTTTACTGTATTTCCCAAAAATTGTCGAAAATATAGATTTTCTTTAATCATAAATCTATCATTCCTGTTATCTTTGATATTGTGCACTGCATAAAATTGCCTTGTTTTGACATCTCGTCTAAGATTAATAGTTGAATCTCAGCTTGCGTTAATTCATGCCTACGTTGTGGTACTTGTGGCCTATCAATCAATGTCAACCGCATTTGAATCGCAAGAGATCTATAGTGCAATGTGGTGTGGTAACATAGTATTAATTGAATGGTATTTCCAATTTATAGATTGTAGCAACATCTGTTTTGGATAGTGTAGATAAATAAAAATATATTCGATTGAATGTACGGTTTATGAAACTGAGACAAATTTTTCCGATGAAAATCCAAATAGAATTTGCTAGGATGAAATAACTCATGTCATACGAATAGATAAGACTAGGTTCCTTTTCGAAGAAGAATCTACAAATTATGGCGCCATCATCATCCACCCTTATCCCAATTTGTTTGACGTCAAAGCAACATTCATTTTCTTCCATATATCTCTATCAGCCTTCATCTCAGCGTTAACTTTCTTCCAAACCATTTCTTCTTTCACACAATATCTCCATCTTTTCTTTTTGGTCTGTCTTTATCTTTTGGACCTTCACATTCACACTCCTACATACGAGTACTTACTAACATATTACCGTGGAAACACGGCAAGAGACACACATAAATTTAATCCTTAACCAGCAATTTTTTAATATATTCTCCACTGTTATTCCGTATCTTGAAAAAATCCGATACCTACAAAGATCAAAGCAGTGCCCCAAGGCTCCATAGTTGTTATCGATTTCCAAGAGCCACCCTACACTCAAACAATACGAACACTCCTGGGTGCCATTCCGTTGACGTTCCTCGAAGTTTTAAACCAGTCTTACAATAAGTTGTTGTTTTTAGACGCCACAACGCGCAGCATAGGCGCCACGCGTCGCGCAGTCAGTGCAGGCGAGGGGCTGCAGAACACGCTGCGACGACTGCTGGAGCATGCCGACAGCAGGGAGAACGTGTACTCGCCGCCTTTTGCTGTTTGTAAGTATATTGACATAGATAGGAGATACTGTTCTAGATTATAGGAAGCTATTAAAAATCGTATTAATCAACTGAGAACCTAAAGAAGTTTTTGGGCTTGGTCTCCTTGTGTATCAAGTAAACCCTAAGACCTGTATGTGGTTTGACGACACACCTGAGTATTCGGTCAATCTAACAGACGCTCCCTTTAGTGCGTCTTCATCTGCGATTTATTCCGAGCAAACCAACATTCATTTGATGAATTTTAAGTCTACTAACCTAAAACATACAATGGTGCCAATCTTGTTGACCAGATAAACCAAAATTAGAAAACTGCTATCTTTCATTTCTTTGATAGATAATAATATCTTTGGTAAGTTAGAGATGGCGTGTCAGAATGAAAAAGATGGCAATAGCCTTAATTAAATTGAGTTTGTGCAACATTCCATACGGCTAGCATGTCATTGAGAAAGGGAATTCTTAAATATACTTTTACCGTTGTCAACAACAGGTACACTTTCAGCGCACAAAGTATACGCTGACACAAGACGCCTAAAGGACTCATATCCTGACCGGGAGACGAATCCTCGATCTCAGCACAACTCTGGCACCTTCTCCGGGACATTCTCGGGCACCTCCTCTTCAGGCACCTCAGGCTCCAAGGCCCAGAAGTCAGACCCTGATCATAGAGACAAGATGAACAGACCTTTAAGTTTTGGTGACGCGAGGGTGTTCTTCCCGGAGTCTTTCGTGATACCGCGGCAGAGGCCCAGTGAGGTGGTCATTAAAAGCGGGTATTCTTTGCGTGAGTATTTTGGTTTTCAATATTGGTCCTTTTCCATTTCAAACGCTTTTTCGGGAGTTAGCTTGGTCCTTTTAACCTAAGGTTTTGTACAGACGCAATTATGGCAAGATATCAAAATTACTTGTGGCCACGACTAGAATGTGTCAATGAACGAAACTGTTGATAAGTCAAATCCATCAACTAGTGCATCTGCTTATCACCTGTGCTAGCGTAAGCGTGGTTTTGGTTTCATAATAACATAACATCACGCCTGTATTACCCGAGGGGTTTGGCAGAGATGTACACCCACATTTCGCCGTTATGTTTTAAGTTCAGGGGGCGAGCCTATTGCCATCAACCAGGCACAAATCCAGACTCCGGGGTGCTACTAAGAAATTCCACACGGAAAAACCCAATAATACTTTGCCCGACCTGGGGATCGAACCCAGGACTTCACGCTCAGCAGTCGCGCTTGCGATCACTAGACCAACGAGGCAGTCAACGAAGCAATGAGCAGTTTTGATTTCAGTCCGGATTTATTGTCCCTAAAACAATATTTATTCTCTTTCAGCGAGTTCCCACTCAAGTCCTGAAAACATCGAGCTTCCTGAGCCAGTCGTGAGCGGGTCAGGCTCGCCAGCCGACCCAGTGGCCGCTATAAGCCCGCCCGCACAGTACGCGCACTCAGCTCCACGTTACATCAGGTGTGTGTTTAGGTGTACTAGCTCCAAAACCTATTAGCCTAGAAGGCTGTTCAAAATTTCAAGTATCTACTTAATTTTATTGTATTTGCAGGTCAAACTCCCACTCCCAGCCGAGCATGCGCGAGGAGGACAGCGGCTGCCCAAATATCAACAGTCACAAGTCTCTACCAGACCTGCACACGCAGACCAGGTGCTACCCTGAACAGTAAGTGATAGAATCCTTCTTTACACAGTGCTGGGAACCCTGTACTTCATGCAGGTTATTACATATTTATGATTAATTACGGTTTACTCACATGCATTTTTCGGGATTGCCCGACTAGTTTCGGACCCAAACGGAGCCCTTCTTAATCATGAGCTGATCACGCGGCGAGGTCGCGAGTCGAACTCGAGGTTATTACATGCCACTTTGGTCCTTTACGGCGCGAAGGACCAAAAAAGGGCGTTAAAAATTTGATAGTAGGTACTTAGTAAAAGAATTGGTGTTTGTTTCATTTTTTAAAAACATAGGATAGTCTGTGTAGCTGTGCGATTGGGTACAAAAACCTCTTATTTAAAGACTCTATCGATGAAGGAATCTTAAAAAAAATCGATCCACCACCTTTTAAATATCCTCGGCTCTGTTTTGTTTTGTGGTCCTTGTGGTCCCTGCTAACAAAAACAATCAAAGTGGTCCTTAGTCAAAAAAAAGTTCGGAACCACTGCGTTATCCTGTAGGGGTTTCCTATTAAAATGTATTTAAACGTAAATCTTTTCTCAAAATGCAGTGTCAACGTGGGTCATACAGAAACGATCGGTCGTTCACCTCGTCGTCGCCGTCACTCCACGCATCAGCGGACCGCCTCCTGCTCTTCTAAAGGCACCAGGTCTAACCACTCGTCATTGATGTCGTCGTGCGAAGCTTTCTCTGAGCACCCATCCCCTGGAGAGGAGAACTATCAGTCTTATAACAGGTACTTGTGGTACTATTTTACCTTTTAGGCTAAATAGGCAGAAGCCTGGGGGCGCGAGGTGTTAAAAGGCGCGACGGGACAAAACGACGGATGAAAAGTATTTTGAAGGGAGGGAATGTGAGATTTTTACTCACTTCGGGGTAAGTGAGTAAAAATCTCAAAGACCCGCCAAGCTTAAATTAGCTTAAGGGCGACTCAAACCCTAAATGAGTCGCTCACGGCTTAGCCTGCGTGGATGTCGTTTATCCCGTGTTCCGTATTTTTCGGGATAAAAGTAGCCTATGTCCTTCTCCTGGTATCAGACTATCTTTGTACAAAGTTTCATCAAAATCGGTTCAGCGGTTTAGGCGTGGAAGCGTAACAGTCAGACAGACAGAGTTACTTTCGCAGTTATAATATTAGTAGGGATAATTGCGATTTCCGACAAGAAAAAGCACCAGACGTAAAGGGCGACTGAGCGTGTCTTCCTTTACGCTACCAACAATATACTACGATCATCAATCCGCTTACATGGTCTGACTATTGCATTATTCCTCAAGCGTTTGTTGTATTAGGTTGAAATCTGGTAATAGGACGCCTTTCTCGTGTGAATAAGACCAAAAGCTTTTTTATTAGAGGATTTCTAACAAGCGTTGTATAAAAAACTTAATAAAACGTTGTCTATTGCACAGTCGGTGCGGCTCATCATTCGCGCGTGACTCTGGCGGCTCCAGCGGTCACTACACGCAGCGCAGCGCGCCCGCACCCAACGCGCATGCGCACGCGCACCAACACCGGCGCACTGACTCCGGCTCCTCCACGCAACACGATCACGAGCACGCCAGGTATGATGTTATTATAACGTATGTAATTAATATAACATGGGAAATTTTCCCAATCGACTAATGTTATTCGATAGGCCTTAGTCGATTCTGTAATCGATTTTTCGACGAAATACGAATGCGAATGTTTTTGTGTTAAATACGAGACTCCAGCTTAATGCTCATATCGAAATATCGCCGCAAAACTGTAATCCATCTGTCTATGAGTTCTCTTAGCGCACTCTAATATGGAAAAATAAAATGTAATAATATTATGTTATTTTTGTTTAGCCGCTACAACTCGTACGTGTCCGAGTACGGCGCGTCGCTGGAGTGCTACGTGTCAGCGCCGCCACAGTTCCAAGATGGCGCCCCCGACCCTCCCGCGCCGCCCCCTCATCATGCACACCATCACCACTATGCACACGTGCCTAGAGTTGGGATTCATTTCCAGGTACCTTCATCATTTATTGAGCGTGTGCCAGTCCACTACCTAACCCAACAGATGCTAGTGCCTAGTGATTGGCTAGATGCTAGACGAAAAACAACTATCCACACCGCTGACGCTTGGATAATAATCTGCAAAAGCACCTTGGATATGTATCTTAACCTAAAAAAAAGAAATGAAATCTCCTGGTCTCCAAATATTGCTAATTTTTTTGTTAACCGAAGTAAAAGGAATGGTCCTCTCTGTCGGTGCCATTTCATTTAAATTATATTTAATTTTTAAATAACCAGCTCTTTCTATATTTCAATAGTATATTTACTAACTATTTCTCGTTATGTTCGTGCAGGCCAGCGCCCCTCCACCCCAGTTCCAGGATGAGCCGCCGATGTACGACTACGGCGATTATGAGTGCACCTACAAGACGCCGCTCAAATGCCTCAATGTAGGACGCAAGGAATACGCCAGGGAGTACACCAGGTATGGATAATTTTACATTGTTAATTTACACGACTTCTTAATCCAATACATACTAGCTTTTACCGTAATGATCACTTCTTTTTCTGCCACTTGACACCCGAACTCCCTGATCAATCCCGGTCTCCCAGGTTAAACTCGAAAACACGTAGGCTTGTGTCTTGGGCCGATCGATAGAGCCCTCCCACGATTTGAAGAGGAGAAAGTAGCTGTTCTAGTTTCCATGCTCAACCTTTCAATATCTCGTGACAGGTACCACGAGCCGAGTACGGAGCTGGTGAACAAGCAGCCCCAGTACCAAGAGCTGCGCATGCGCCCGCGCATCGAAGACAAGCAGGAATACGTCAACACCGCGCAGGTCAGTACTATCACGATATAGTTCTATTTGGACCCAGATTTTCAGTTAATATTCTTTACCAAGTAACCTCAAAGACAAAAAACGTATCATGCTTTCTTGAAACTCTTTGAAGGTATTTTTACCTCGAAGCTTTTAGAAAATTATCTCTCTAGTCTTAGCTACGCGCTACGTTACAGACTTCTAGTAACAAAGTTTATTGTTGTGTTGTAGATATGTCAACCAGAGGAGGTTACTTCACCACTAGGCACTTTCAAGCGACAACGGTGTCTTCGGTACAAGCAACGACGACCTAGACCCATACTGCGTTCCAAATCTGACATCTCTGATAGGTAACATACTCCCTTACCCTCTTAATACAAAAGATGGTTTATTTAAAACCCAGGTTTTAAAATAGCCCTGTCTCTTTGACGACGTTAGCAAGTGATAGATATATTTTAAATCTAGATTAACTTTTTTAGTCTTGGTTTAAACCATCTCTCGTAATCAGGAGGTTACATTTCGCCAACTAAGATCTTATTGCTAAAGCAAGGCATTTGCTATTTACTGGTTGAGCTACAAAGAAATTCTGAATGTCAACAGCAATATTTGATTATTCTCTGAACTTCTGAACGTGTCGTCTTGAACTATCTAAACGGAATCTTAGCCGAGATCTAAGAGGGATAGAAAGGAAATGAGGAGATGACAGCAGAACATAAGACGATCGTACAATGTATTATAACTGAAATCACTTCTAGGTACAGACGCTCAGACGGCCGCAGCCCCGCATCAGCTCCGTGCGAAGGTGAAGACTCCCCCGACAGTCCCACAGAAGAGGCCTCACGCCTCCAGGAATTCTTCGAGAGGCTCGGCCTGGAACCTCGACAGTATGATGCGTTAGTGCGGGATGCTCCGCCGGATAGTCCCGTGTTCTTCTCGTCAGCTTCTACTGTGGATTCCAACCAGTTGGCTGCCACTGCTGATTATACGGTAAGGAGCTGGAAATATGTAGCTTTAAGAAAGTACCAAAAATATTGTTCTTGGGACTTCTATGTATAAGGCTGGTATTCCACTTATCAAATATCTTTGTCCAATGTACATTTGATCAAATAAATTGGACGACTTCATCAAATGTATTAGCAACACCGTTAATTGACCAAAGATTAATGACATTTAAGACAATTAAAGTCTCGCGGATATGCAAGCGAAGTTAGATGCATCCCAATACACCGTCGCCGAATTGCGTAAGGAAGTCAGCGAGTAACGCAACAGTGTGACGGTAACTAGGTCACCAGTCGATGCATCTAACGTAAACATGCGTCGCGGAGCCGGCCTCGATACATCGTCGTCGAATTCCGCGTCAGCAGTTTCGTCGCCAGCGCATCCGTCGATTGCTGAGCCTGCAGTGCGCCCCGCCTGCGCGCCCCGCAGCCCCGTGCCCCTCACCGCGGCCGCACCACGCAGCGCCGCCCCCGCCCCTCGCCCCGTCCCGCTGCCAGTGTCTGCAGCCCCGGCGAAACCGAAACGTGGTGATTTCGCTAGCGTCACCGCGAGCGCCCCTTCCAGTATGAAGCAAATGCCAGAAAAGGCGCCGAAAAAGGCTGAAAATGAGGATGGTTTCGTGACGGTGCAAAAGAAGTGCCGTCAGAGAAACAAAAAGAACTGCTGCGGCACGGCTCCCGCGGAGCCGAATATGACGTTTCGTGCTGCGTTGCCGAACACTCCGGTGTACATCTCCCGCATTCACTACACCACTAATGCGGAGGACATCGTGGAGTACGTACGCCAAAAGGCCAAGTCCTTGGTGAGAGTGCAGCTGCTGGAATCGTGCCGTAACGCCAACTTCAAGGCGTTCGTGGTGCGAGTACCAAAGTGTCTTCTGCACCTCGTCATGGAGGAGAACTTTTGGCCGGAGGGAGTGGTGTTCCGTCGCTTCCGCGGACAAGTGCCACACGATCGCACACCGACAGTGCTTAAGTGAAGTTTTATAATATTATGTATTAGTTTATAATGTATTGTTTTTATTATTTATGTATTAATTTTCTATGGGCCAAGTTGCCTGAAATAAAGGTTATTATTATTATCTTGTATCTCTTTGGACATCACGGCTCATCTTCCGTGCGAAAGATGTCCGGTCCTTTGGAAGGCATACACGGGGACACAGGTCCAACGCGCAGAGGCCCCTTTGAGAGCTTTAATCTAAAATGGGGTGGGGCACCAACCCGGGACTATCCACGGCTGCATTATTGGAGTACAGTCATGGACCATCCCAGGTGGGTGCAAAACTATTGTAAAATATGGTGAAAAATATCTGGTCTATGGGAAGGGGTGTTAGGTGGACTAGATAACTTCTATTGCCGGAAGAAAACGGCGTCTGCCTTTATTATTATTAAAACAAGATTTCGTGGACAATTTCCATAACGAAATTTTTGATAAATGCTTGTGAATGTTGAGTCATTTATACGTAAAAAACGCTTACATGAATGTTTGTTCTCGACTTGTAATTCTTTAAGTAAATTATCTTGAATGCTTTATTTTTATTCTCTTCGCCTTTCGATCCATGGCTTCACCCAAAGCTTTTTTTGTTTTCTTTTTTAATAATAATCTAATGATAATAGCAGCACACAAAGTTGCTCGTTCCTCCATTTTCTCAGACTACGCAAAATCTTGGACAAAGATATTGGACAAGTGGAATATCCCTCAAATAAATTTGATCAATAATTGGACATCGATATTGGACAAAGATATTTGATAAGTGGAATACCAGCCTTAAGAGTGTCAAAGATGCAGAGGTTTTTCAACCATTTTGAGT
Organism: Amphipyra tragopoginis; assembly: GCA_905220435.1. NCBI lineage: Eukaryota > Metazoa > Arthropoda > Insecta > Lepidoptera > Noctuidae > Amphipyra > Amphipyra tragopoginis. The sequence goes on from HG992011.1 coordinate 15,405,809, forward strand.
TGGATAAAGTTAATACGTTGGTGGAATGAGCTAGATAAATGTAGTCTGGCCATCATTGAAACCAAGGGAGGAGGCCTTTGCCCAGCAGTGAGATGGAAGGGCCAAAACACACTTGGCGTATCTTGCATCGCGTATCTTGCGCAGTAATACGCGTGCACTAAACTTCTAGAACCTATTACGCTCGGAATATCGACGTAAAATACGCATGGTTAGGCCGCACAGGAGAATTTGCATGTAGCGCGATGCATACACGTACCTACGCCACGAAATATTAGCCACGTAAGACACTTTCAATATGTCTGCAGCCTTACAGGCTAAGAGTAAGTGTCCAAACACACTCCCGAATTCACGCGACCGAAGTTCGGCGGCTGATTTTACGTTCCGACGCATTCGGCTGATATGACACACCATAAGTGCCGAACTTACGCGGCAGAAATTCAGTTGCGCAAACTTGTGGGCGGACATACGGTTCGCGGGCATGCCTGCTTCCCGCTGCTCCTCGCCCCGGATCTTCGTCGGTAATCGAACCGAACTTCGGTCGCGTATAATGTGTGCTTTACAGAATACGTTGCCGCCGAATTGCCGCTGAACTTACGCCCGACCGAAGTTCGGCTATACGCTTTAACGCAACGTAATTTCGACATAATGTGTCGTCAGTAATTCAAATAGCATTGCAGGCATAATCATGCCGAACTTCGGTCGCGTATCTTCGGCATAGTGTGTTTAGACATAACAGTAGAGTTAACAGCCAGTTCTACTACATGTAGTAATATTTATTCTGTTTCTACTCAACTGTGTCTGTTATTAAATGTTTCTTACATTCAATAACACAGTTGAAAAGCAGTTCTACAAAACTGCGCGTCAATATTTCAGGCTTTTTTATAAGTTTTTTTCATAAGCTGACCCTGATGGGTCGAGGTAATCCATCACACATTTTAAACTAATTAAATATTTGACTTTTAATTTTAGGTGCAAGGTCCCGGCGGCGGCGTCCAGAAGCAAATCTACCGGAACACAGAGCCTCCCAGCGTCGTAGAGCGCAACGCTCGCATCATCAAGTGGCTCTGTCAATGCCGGAAGACGCAGATGCAGGCACCGCAGTGAACACTACGCATTTAGTTACTACTGCTTCAAAGCAACGAGTTTTGAAAAGGCACAACACTAGAACACATTTAGTTAGACCTGTTGCAATATGCAAGGATAGTTTCGCCGTAGAAAAAGTGTGTAAACAATCGGCTAAAGACGCTAATAATTAATTAATTAGAATTCAATGTAACCAGTTACTGTTAAATGAATGAATCGAAGGATAATCTCCAACCTCGATTTTATTCAAAGGAATAACGCTCAAGGACTGACTCGTAATAATCGAATTAAGATTGTATTTGACTAAAATTGATGTTATTGTACTTGCAATGGACAAGCTCCTTATGTATTCATTGCCACTCAAGCTACGGAATGTGAAATATAGAAAAAAGGATGCGACTAAATTAATCGTTAAGATAAGCTACTCGACTAAAAAGTCACACGATTACTAATCGACTAACTAGAGTGGGTATAATCGACTATCGAGATGTTACTGATTATTGTACTAAATACACAAATGAGAGAACCAAATGTTGCTCATACACGTCGATATTACGACGCTTAATTCTAATTTCCTATGACTAAGACTAGATTTAGGCGATTAATAAAAGTTAGATTTCGATATTTAATAATTCTTCATTTATAAATTAAAGTCTTTGCAATGATAATAAATAAATAAGTTTTAATAATGAGATCTGGTCCAGATAACACAGGTTTGCCTGAATTAGGTGATTTCTAAAATAGCTCGACGAAAAACAAACAGAAAACTGAAAAAAACCTGAGATTAACGTGTTGCGATGTGCGTTAGATACTTCTATCTTTATGATGACATAGAGGCGGTGGCGACTTATTAGCTAATTAAAAGGACAGGTACTCCTTATTCCACATGACCTTCCCTTTCAGAAAAACTGCGATAGCTTGAAATGTATCGTTTACCGAATCATAATAATTTGGTGTGTCTTATTCGTAGTAGCATTGTCTCAGAGCCCATTTCAAGGGTCCGCTATGCTAAACCAATGAATGTAACCATCTTGAGAAAAGGCTGTGCGTATCTGGACGAGTGATACGGCGAGTCATCGCCGTCGACTGCTGGTATTTGGTAACTAAGCGATACTAGTTCATTAGTCAGTACGGTTTTTAATGTAAGCATCGACATAATAATTCTATACGTTTTATTAACGACTAAGTAATAAGCATGGTTAGAAGGATTGGTGATAAAGGCCTATTTAGAGAGCCTATGTATTTCTGATTGCACTCTCGTTCTAAACCTTTGCATAGCTTATAATTCATGCTCAATTTTTGCGGCTTGTAAAGTGAAATAAAAATGTGTAGTCGCAATTTAGTTACAATTTAGTGATGTAGGTTATTAATATTGGTATTAATCGATTAGTCGATTATTAATTCATAGGTGACTATTAAGCAAGAATCGACTAATGAAACACAATTGGTAGTCATGACGTTAATGAAAAATCTAGCCATGCCTTATTATTTAGGTTTAACTATAAGAATACGTAAAAAAAAATTACCTAATATATTTTTGGTCGTAAAAATGACCATAAAAATTTGAGAATTTTGATTGTAAATAGTCAAACGTATTTTTGTCTCGACAACTATGTATGTACAAGTGGCGAGCTTAGCCGTTAGGCAAGTAAAAGATTATTTTCGGAACGGATAACATAATAAGATAGTTCGACTATCCTACGGTTTCTACTGTTTTAATAGATATTTAATTACTTTATATTCAAAAAGCGTAAATACTTTTCAAATTCTGATAGTAGTTCTATGTTTTCGACGAACTAAAGGTACTTGTTAAATCTTACAGTTGATTATGACTGCCTAGTTGCGTACAATAAGCCATCGTAAGGCCTCAATATGAGTCTGTTAATTTATCTGTAGGTATTCTAATTATATGTATTACTTTTTCATATTGGGCTTTCATATTTTTATTATACTTATGTTAAAATTATACTCATGTTTTAGTGAAAATAATAGTATAAGTACATATATTTCATCGTTCTTGTAGGCACTTGTTAGTAACAGTTATATGTTTTATGCCTACTGCAAATGGTTACATATTTATTCCAATAGAAAAATTAAAGTTTCTTTAGTCTGGCTAATAACTTTACTTACAGTATGCGGAAAATAATTTTGCCGCTCTGAAAACAGGTTTGGAGCGGTCTGTACCTTACTTTAGAGAGCCAAAGTTATTTTACGCGTACTGTAAATTATGGAAAACGTTCGTTTCATTCTTACTATCTAAGTATCTTACTTTACAAATATATTATCAGAAAGTGCAGTAGAAACCAAACTAATACCTACGAAATATTTGTAAAAAAATGTTCCTGTTACGGATTTGTCATAAATATTTTCAAGTCTGTATTTATCTATATTATTTATTAATGTTATTCTAGCTGTATAAGACGTAAAGTACCTACATCTGCGATTTGGGAGCACAAAATGGATCAAATAACTGATGCTGTATTTTTGTGCCAAACATTTATCAAATATACCTATTTAACCTTGTTTAGACTTAAATACAGTGTACAGCTTAATTCAGTTGAGAGTAAAGTAACTAACCCAACTCATTTTTAATGTTTCAAATTAGTAATGTATGTTCTACCTAAGAACTTTGCTTTTTACTATGTGATGTGACATTTTTTCTTAAAAACTCGAGATATACTTAATAAAAATGTTGAATTTGGGCATTTTGTTTTTGAAATTTTATTGTTTAGTAAGGTCCGTTTTTTAAACCCGGAGACTAAATTCAGGTACAAATGTCAAAATACTAAATTTTAGGAATAATAATTTCAAATTAGACAATGCAAATGACATTTAATTTTGATGACAGTGACATTTCGTACTGGTCAATTCACTCTCCGGGATTAAAAAACTGACTTTAGATACTTCTATTCACCTCCGCCTTGTACTTTTTTGAACACTATGTATTCACTTTGCATAACATCGTAAAATGGTACAAGAGCCCTTTCTATTACTATAGTGAATAATTATTCGGAATATTTGTCTACTACATCCAATATTAAGGCCATTACTTATATTTCTTTGTGTGACAACTGCGTTGACTTGAGTGGCTCTTCTTTATCTTAGGGCTCTCAGCCTATTGCTGAGTTTGAGCCTAGAGCTTTTTATCGAACGCAAGACCGAAGTGGTCTTGCGTTCGATTAAACCTCCTGTTTTCTGGCAGTCATCGTGGCTGTCAAACAAATAAGAACTTTAATATACAAAATAGTGTGGACTAAAGACAATATTACAAGAACGAAATATATATTTTGTCTTTAAAGCATAATATTTAACTATAGTTCCAATAACGCAACAATTAACGTATTTAATCGTTCATAATAATATGTAAATAACCATTAGACTGGTCTAATCTCAATAAGTTAAAATAAGAATAGGAATTATCATGTTTTATTTCATACAACGCATTTAAGATTTGTTTCATTATATTCCGTTTTCGAATTTCTTGTTCTAAAAGACTGTCGTTTCGTTTTTCAATTTGTATGTTCTGTGATATAATAGAAAAAACTAGATTTTGTGTAGACATTGCTGTATGACGACCACTGCCTTTTTGTGTAATGGTGTGTGTGATTAATCCCAGATACTGCCAGGGTCCACCTTCTGGCTATGACGATCACCATAACTACGAATATAATTTGCTAATAGTTTGAACTTTAGAATATACCTCCTACCTTTTCGGTCTAAAAGAGAGGCTTGTCTTGATGTGATACCGAAATGTGTTTCACTATTCTAAGCGGGATACATTGTCATTAAAGATTTCGAATAAGTATTTTGAATATTTTCCATTTGGCATTTATTTTCAATTGACAGTTGACGATTAGTCGATTGTGTTCGTAACGTCAGAATCGTTGAGTCGTATTGATAGTCGATTCCCAATCGAGACGTTTCGATTATGACTAAGTTTTTAGAGTTGTCTACTGTGATGTGGCATGTTTTTTTTTACATTTTAGCTTTGTTACTTGACTAATTAATATGAAATCGAAAGATTAAGAATTTCAAAGTGTTTTACATCTCGATTAAGGAATTTTACCTTCAATTTGATTATTCTGTATAGTTATAAAATGTATTGAGAATGGTTAGCATTACAGTATTAGAAAGTTTAGCATTCGATGCTTCCATTAATTGTGTAAATAAGATTTACGTAAATTGTTAGAAGTTTATCGTGAAGAAAGAATTATATTGTGGTCTGATAACCTGATGTTTTATTTTAAATCTCGACATAAATCGAACACGTCACAACAATGAGTTATTAAAAACAAAACATGCTGGTTGACCTCAATCACCTTCATAAATCAACCTTTAATCGTCAACTTGTAAACATGTGCCTTGGTTTATGGTATGGTAATATTACATAATTATTACTTCTAATATTATATTACTCTTTGCTACTATGTATTCCCCACATTCGGCAGACGGATTGGTTAATTGCTTCTTGACATAATCGCAAGTGGCCCAGTAGTCCCAAAGAGATTAACCTCCGGTTTCTGATTTGAGAATTCGGGATAAGCAAATACTTAAGTAACATTTGAGCACAAAGTTGTCAAAAAAATGCTTTAAAATCAGTAATTTTTTTATTTATGATTAGTTACGGTTTACTCACGTGTATTTTTCGGGATTGCCCGACTAGTTTCGGACCCAATCGGAGTCCTTAATCATGAGCTGATCACGCGGCGAGGTCGCGAGTCGAACTAGCGCTGCACCGCGCCGCGTAGCGTTGCGCCCGCGACGAGAGGGGCGCGCTCTGTGTTGGTATTGCTCGTGCATTTTCGTCACTTGTCGTGTTCGTGTTGTTGTTATACTGACTGCCTGGAGACCAGCTCTGAAGTCTACGTCATATAAAAGTGAGTTAAGTCTGGAGGGCGACACAGTAAGCGCGGTATGTACCGGCACTCAGTATAACAACAACACGGACACGACAAGTGACGAAGATGCACGAGCAATACCGACATAGAGCGCGCCCCTCTCGTCGCAGGCGCAACGCTACGCGGCGCGGTGCAGCGCTAGTTCGACTCGCGACCTCGCCGTGTGATCAGCTCATGATTAAAGACTCCGATTGGGTCCGAAACTAGTTGGGCAATCCCGAAAAATACACGTTAGTAAACCGTAACTAATCATAAATATGAATGTGTCTCACGAAAGTTATAATAGTAATTTTTTTGACAACTGCATACTCAAAAAATGTTACATACGTATTTGCTATCCCGAATTCTCATATCAGAAACTCAGAATACAGAAAGAACATCAGAAACCGGAGGATAGGTTGTCTTTTTTATCGAAAACAAAGCAATCAGTCAACCGCTGCTTACCATTCAGGTTTTTTGTATTATATTTTAATGAAAACAAAGAAAAAGTATTAAAATATAATGAACGCAGCTGACCAATTTAAAGGTACAATTTCAGAACGCAGCTTTTTGCCATGTCAATTATGTTTGACTGTCAAACTTTGACATGACTACAGCGTCGTGTAGAGCAGCGACGTCAATAATAGGAACTCATTATGTCGATAAAATAATGAAATCGAATAAAAATAACGTTTGTATAAACAATGATTTCAAAGTCCTATGTATCCGACATATGCCTATCTTCGAATCAGATATGAACAATTACATTATTTTTCTTTCTTGAGTTTGCAAACATCAAAATATTTCCTCAAACGAAAACATATCGAGACACGATATCTTCGAATACCTAGTTTTGTTTTGTTTCAATCCCTATATACTGTGACGTCAAAACTCCTCAAATGACGTCAATTGACATTTGTTGAATTGAGTTATTTTTATTTTCTCGTTGAATATTACGCATCGGAGCTGAGTAAATATACGAACAGCTTGCAAACGTGTTTTTGTTGTTTGTTTTATTAAACCAGTGAAGCAAGATAAGCTTTTTATAGGCAGTTCCTATTATCAATCAAGAAAAGTGTCTCATATTGATACGTAAGTTGCAACAACTGTTTCGCAGTGAAAGTGACTGAGATTTGCCAGGAGTTGCGTCATGGTTTCTTGGTAAACCTGTGACAAAAGAGTCCCGTAGTTAAATAAAACTTCTTTGTTATTGTTGCAGGAGTGTGTTCAAAGTAGTGTACAGTGAATTTTGTGAACAAGGCGCGGCTTTTGTCGTATAAACAGTTTGATGATATTAGACGAGCTTGAAGAGTTCTTCGACATGGCTCCTAGCAAACGAGGGAGACGAGGCATCAGTGACGCTGACGACGAGGATGACGATTATCGACGGAAGAGAGATAGAAATAATGAGGTACAGGTTTTATTAAAAGTAGAAAGCTCTACAACAGCAGCCAGTTCAAAACATAGAAATTTTCATTATTTATTACATGTATTTCAATCCTCTGAGGAATAAAGTCATGGTTGTGGTCAATTTGGTTAAGATTCATGTTCTGGTAGATGCATTCATGGCCCTTGGTTGTGATGTTATGGTTCCTCAGGCTAGGCAAAATGTTATACAACTTTTCTGTTCAAGAATTCTCAAGCCAATATATGGTTAGTACTCTAATACAAAGAACTTGCTACTTGTTACATAGGGCATATAGGTCTGATGAGATTTATAACTCAGTTAACATTTCTTTGTTAGTTAATCACAGTTACATAAATTATATTCATCTTTATTGACTATCATAGTTTGCCAAGCATAATTTGGTCCCAAATTTAATATACTTAGCAGTATTTAGAAAACCTATGTCCAACAGTATTGCCCAATGTTACACTGTATTAAAAAATAAAGACACAAATAGAACAGATTATAGAAATTATAAAAAAGTCTCCCTCATAATATTGTGTAATTTGCTAAACCTCAGACATCATAACACCTTGCATAAATTTTCCAAGCATGATTTTAAATATTAAAGATCTTATCTCTGATATTTTATAGAATGGAATAATGTGTAATATTTCCTACAACTGTTTGAAAATGATTGTGCAATTTGTTGTTTATATTCCGTAATCATGATGCAATAGTTGTACTATAACTGTTTGCGTTACTATCATAGTATTGTTTGTTTCAAAATGGCACTACATTTGTGTATAACTGTTTGCAACATATTTTATATTATTTCTACTTAATAATTTTAGTGAACTAGCTGCTTTAGTGATGTTTGTTATATAAAATAATAGTAATCATCAGTGTTAGTGTGTTCTTATCAAAAAATAATGGTATAGTTATATATAGTTTTTGTGTGATTACAAAACAATAATTGTTTACATATTATGACCTCATTAATGATTAAGTGAAGCAACCAAACTGTTATTGGCTCAGTAAAGTGAACAAACATAGTAAGTAACAATTAATTTTATTGTTTTCAGGCAGTGAAAAAGAGCAGATTCAAGACAAAACAGCGGACACAAGAAACATTTACCCGAGTGAACAAATTAAAAGCAGAAAACCAAATGTTAGAAGAAAAAGTGAAGACGTTAACAAAAGAATTGCAGTTCCTCAAAGAGCTATTCTTAGCTCATGCTTCAAACACATCAAACTCAAAATTTGAAGGGATAGACCTAGACAAACTGTTAGAAGACATACCAGACGAAAAGAAATAGTTATTTAAACATCACAATTTTATAGACTTGCCATTAGTAGTGTTTGAGATAGCGAAATATTGTGAGAGTGAACGCAGGGACAGCGAAACTCAGTGTCCTAGGTGTGGTTCGATTATCATAGTAAAATGGAGAGCTATTACTCACTTAAGACTTGTCGCTGGTGACTGAATTACAACTAATTGTGCAACAATTTACTGTTTCAAAATTACAGTTGCCAGTGAGATGGTTGCAAGTGTATAATGGCTCTAAAAGTTGATTATTGTATACCATGTATACCGAGGAGTATTGTAAAGTGTAACCAGGTGTATAAAAAAGTTTGTTTCATTCAAATGACTGTTTATCGCAAATTGCCATTGAAAATGCTGGAGTCACATTCGGCAAGAATACTTACAATTTCAGTTATAGAACTCTAATTGTTCATTCAGTAAAAAAAAGTAATTATGGAATATGTTGCTTTAATTGGTATCATTTTTCTCATTAATATGCATTTATTTATACCACTTAATATTTATGTGAAATTGTTATAAACAGATAAATCATTCTTTAAATAAATTGCTAGGTATGAACAGCGTTTAGTATTCAAATAGCTTTTTTTTTTGTTTTGTTTTAATTTACATGTAACTGTCACATTTTGTGTTTTTGTTGAGTATAACTTTTAATTATATCTGGCTCAAAAAATGTACTTGGAAATGTAGCAATAGGATTTTATAAACGAAAAAAAATTACAGGTTTTTTTTAAAGATTTACAGTCAGCTGTTGTTTGCCCACAAATGCACCATAGACACAAAAATCTGTAAAATAAGTTTGTGTAGTTCCTCAGATAATTAACACACTAGTACAAATGAGGCAATATTTTATACACTATCCTAAGACTCTAAACAATATCCTAAGACTATAAAAAAATTGGAATTTATTTAGAAATTTTTACAGATCAGCCAATTAATTAGACATTAAGGTATGTTTAAGTTAGTGTTCATAAATACTTTATACAATGGGTGAAAAAACAATATCTAGGAATGATTTAGGACAATATTAGTTACACTTACTAGCCAAAAAATCAACTATTTAGTGTTTTATATTTAGTTTTTTTTCTAAATTTCACACAAATATTTTATTAGTTAAATACCAGTGATTTCGTTGAAGAAAGTGCAATGCTTTTAAATTGTTGCTTGTTTCAAAAAGTCAAACAAAAACCCTAAATATTTAAACTTTTTTGTCTGTAATAAGTGAATATTGAAACTTTTGTTTAAATTATCTTTATTACTAGCAATTGTCGTAATGGGTGTGCTACAGTTTCTTCTATGACTTTTTATATTGCTTTATTCAGGGGCTTGTTTTATGTATGGATGTTTATTCTATCATAGTAGCAGTTTTATATAGTTCATAATAGTGCAACAATGTTCTTATGACATTTGAAACTTTTAGCTCAAAACTTATCGCCTAATGTTTTAGTTTACATCACAATTCGGCAAACAATTATTATGCAATGTAGAAATTGACCGAATAAGAGTATCACCAGAAACACATTTAAAACAAGCCACGCCATGCAATAGACGGGATTAATCCATATCTGTAAGCAGCAGTGGCGAAGGCTCCATACAACTCGATTCCTATCGGCTTCCCTATCAAAACGAGTAGTTACTAAAATTCACGCATCACACTTGAGCAAGGTAAGCATTTTTTGGTCCGGCTTCCCTTTTAAGAAAATTCACCCTTCGCCACTGGTAAGCAGTACCTAAGTAGTAACTAAAGTAGCATTAGAGAATATACTGTAATATATGGGACAACTGTGGTAAAACAATACTACTACTGTACTAAAACAATTACTAAATACAAAATACACTTTTTACAATATTTTCTGTTGTTATAATTTCGAACTCCTTTTATTGTAATTTTATCCCCCGGTTTCTGAATTGAGAATTCGGGATAAGCAATACTTATGTAGTATTTAAGTACGGAGTAGTCACAAAAATGCTTTAAAATCCGTCATTTTTTTGACAACTCCGTACTCAAATGTTACTTATGTACTGCATACCCTAGAATTATCAATTCAGAAACCGGAGATAAGACTACTCTGTGGTGCTCACTATCATCTATCGTAGCTTGAATGAGCTGGAGTAACGTAGAATGGTGGATTGAGACCGCAGTTAGTTCCACGTATCGTCTAGCAGCAATATTTGAAATTCTTATTTGGATCATGGACACGATGCCATTGCCTCCAGAATATCAGCTTTTGGCGCCTGGATCCGAGACGGAAAGAAACGGTTGTACTTAAAAGAGTAAGTAAATGAGGTAAAGTCGCCCTTGTGAACAGGGCTGTCAACAACGGCAGGACTGCAGAATTAAACAAAAAAGGCAGTCACTTAAAAAAAAATTGTAATAATAAATTTAAGAAATCGATATTAATTCAAGTATTACAACTTAAACGCGTAAACAAGGACGAGCTTAATTTTTGAAACCATATTTTATGAATTGTTATGAATTATTCTGCTACTTTTTTGGCCAGGATTTTTAAAAAACTTCGTTTTGTCTGATAATGATGGATTGCGCGTTACGCTTGAGACTACTGATCCGGAGAGCAAAAATCAAGTCACTATTTTAGTTTGATTTATTCGATTGTCGATAAAATAGATTGCCATCCCTACAATAATATTCACTACATCTACACTAGAGTGCGCGCAAGATAACTCTGCGCGCGACTGAGGGCGTGCTAAACGTTGCCGTGATCGCAAAAGTTCAAATTACCGCTTTTTAAGCTTAACTTTTTTATCGCTACACATTATTTTCCCGTTAAATATTCCTACAATCAGGTAGTTCTACTATCAAAATTGATAAAACGGCACACACTTTGGTGGACCATGATTAGTTCCGATTTCGGCCGCGCGCAGACTTATCTTGCGCGCACTCTAAGATCTACACTCAGGTAATGTTTATTGATATTCGACATAAGAAAAGCAGTATTGCCAATTAGCGGGGAATTCCCTAATTTTCCCAGATTTGCGGGTCTAAAACGTAGGCTGTCCTTCTTGTAAAATGTATGGTTGATTAATTCTAGATCGCTTAGGCTTGACATATTGAAAAATTTATATTTTAAAGGATTATCGGATAGACTGAGAAACGTGACAAAATATAAACGGGTGTTAAACTGAAACAAATAAGGAGGGAGTCATTAAATTAATGTTGGTAACATTATTGCGTCATTATTTTGTTGGAATTTGGTCAAATGTCATTCAAGAATTTCTCTCATTCAATATTCAATTCAATTCTCAAGTATTGTGCATTGCGTGTAATCAGTCGTAAATGTGAATATTTTTCAACTTTTTATAAATCCAGTAAATCAAGATCATCTTGAGCTAAAGCAATTTCTGTTATTTATAAGAAGAACACCTTTTATTGGTACGTAAATCGAATATGCGCAGACGCTGTAGTTATTTCGAGATTTATTAAAAAAATTGCGTCATAATTTCGTAGAAACTTTGACAAAGAAACTAGTTTAATAAATATTCTGTAATATTGTTGCAGGAGTGCATTGAAAGTGTTATACGGTTAATTACACTTAATTTTGTGAAGAAGTTGCGGCGTTTGTCGTTAAAAGTTTGATGACATTATACGATCTCGAAGACTTGTTGGACATGGCTCCTGTTAAGCGCGGAAGACGAGGCGTCAGTGATGCTGAGGAGGGGGACGACGAATACAGACGCAAGAGGGAGAGAAATAATGAGGTATGTACCATTTAACACAAATAAAACATAGAATAAAGTCCTTTATAGCAAGACACAGCTAGTCTGTTGCAGTAGGTTAATTCTATTCGCCAATCGAATATAATTCCTCCCTCATTGGTCAGACCTACCACATCAATCTTGAGGGATGATGCCATAATTATCAGACTTGGCAGCAAAACCATTGTATTATGCACAGACCCCAGCACATCAAACTACCTGAAACTGTCAAATTTTCCCAATCAACCTTGAACCTAGTGCTTTTGCGATAAAGATCACACACCATGTGTTTTCTTACTTTTTGTATGAAAGCGCACATACATAAACAGCGCATGCACAAAGCCACACTACTGGCTAGCAAAAAATGTGTGTGCAGCAGTCAAAGTGATATAAAGAACCGTTTACCTAAAATTCTGGTATGTTTTTCGAGTAAACATTTGTTCAACCAGAGAATTTATGGTAGTAAACACCTAGTATTTCTGTTTACCCCTCCAACCAAGTTCAGTATGCTATAGCTAATAGTAATAGGTCTATTTATAACTTTCTAACACACCTCTGTTATGTAGCTATTGTTGCTTCAATCTATGTAATATACATATTGCGCAACTGTTTACATCCTGTAATGATGATGCAATCGTGTTATACATATTTCAACTAATAAGTTGCATGGCAATATTCTTGCAAAACTTCTTTGGGTACTCTTTTAGAAGGCCCATATTTAGAATTGGATGTTATAGGTTGATTTGATGATGAATATACTAATGTTTTTCTAATTGTTATTACCTAAATTGCCTTATTATTTTTGTTGATTACAATATAAATTATAATTCTCATAATATTGTTGATTATTTTCAAGATGTAATATTTCAAATGATTGATTTGATGATGGTTATGTTCTGCCTTTTTCAAACTATGTCGAGGTCAGCTTCCAGTTTAACCAGATGCAGCTGAATACCAGTATTTTACACGGAGCGACTGCCATCAGACCTACGCAATCCACTTACGGGGCCACGATGATTTTTGTAATTGTAAATTATGAAAACTAATGATTGCTACACTTACACTTTATGATTATAGATTTGCAACATAATGTTAGAGTGTAGATTTAACTTAATTTTAAAAATTACTTCAGAAATCATTTTAAATTACACATGAACTGCTTTATTTGTAATGCAGGGCTAATTTGATTAACACAGAAAAAAGTGATGCAATGCGTAATAATATAACATCACGCCTGTATTCCCCGAAGGGTTGGCCAGAGGTGTATAATAATACCCTCAAAGTCCCGTGCGAACCTATTGCCTCCAACCAGTCACAAATACAGACACGGGGCTGCTACTGAGAAATTCCACATGGAAAAACCCAATAAAATTTTGCCCAACCTGGGGATTGAACTCAGGACCTCATACTCAGCAGTTACAGTTACGACCACTAGATCACCTAGGCAGACACATAGTAACAATAACTTATTATTTTGTTTCAGGCAGTAAAAAAGAGCAGAGTCAAGTCGAAGCAGCAGACACAAGACACATTCAGTCGTGTCAAAAAACTGAAAGAAGAGAATCAAGAGCTGGAAGACACCACAAAGAGACTGACCAAAGAACTGGAGCTCTTGAAAGAGCTCTTCCTCGCTACTGCATCAAATAAAGCTAACCCAAAGTTTGACGGGTTAGATCTTGAGAAGCTTTTAGAAGATACTCCAGATAAGAAATAGTTTTGTATGGAGATGAGGGAAATAATGTTTAGGTTTAAACATCACCTTTTAATGGTGTTGCCATAAGTAGTTTGTAAGATAGAGTATGTGGAAGTGATTACAGGGATAGTGCAGCATGCCCAGATTGCCCAGTTTATCTGAGCAAGAGACGAAAATAGGTTACCGTACGACACAACTAAAAACTCTCATCGGCAAACTTCGCTAAACCGATCACTTCGGAATTGAGTGCGATTTCAAGACCACGTATGTTTATGAGTACTGCAGTAAAAACATATCTTTACGCTGATGCAATAAGTGTGAGTTTCGCGAAAATGAGCGACTGCCATTGGTTGTCCTATCAGGGGCCCAATTCTCCTAAAATAAATCCTGATAAATCACAACCGAACCAAGGCCGAACCGTTCATTCAGACAGTTCGCAATTTCAAAAGCTATCAAATTGTTTGACACAAAAAACAAAATCAATCATTTTGAAAGTTTTCGAAAACAAAAACTGACTGACGGTTGTGGTTCGATTGCGTTTGGCAACAATTTATTTTAGGAGAATCAGGCCTCAGGTACTTAGCTGTGTCGTACAGTACATTTTATTAAGCTGATTTTGACAATAAAGTGCCATGATATTCTGGGAACCTTGTATGATTGATTGTTTTAGGTATCATTGTTAGCAACTTAAGTGCAATTAATTGATTATTTTTTAGGTGTAAAAGTTAATTTTGTACCGTTTGCCTAGATATGCACTACAATAGACTGAGTTATTTGCAAGTGGACATAACCTGACATTTTATTTATTGCACTTAAATTTTTTATGTATTTTGTTTAGACAGGGTGTAAACGAATTCATGTAATTCCTTAAAATCACATGATCTATTACTGGTAGAGATTAACCTTGCACGGGATTTTGCTTGATTAAAAATAAAAAAACAAAATTCTTATTTTTCTTGCGGTAGGGGTAAGTGATCGTAATAAGCCACCTATCTTTTTAAATGTTGTTTTGTTATAGAACATTTCGATATTTTGAACCACGCATAAATGAACGAAGCACGGCGACAGAGCAAGCAGGCACGACTATCACACCAAAAAAATATTTTTGTTATTTCTGAAAAAAACCTGTGCAGGGTCAATCAGTGTCACCAGTAGAATTCGTTTACACCTTCTGTACAGGTACTTGTGTACATCATTGAAGTTAAAATCTTTTCTAAACTGTGATAGTTTTGGTAAAATCTATATGTATAGTTCATATTGAACAATGTTCTTATGACATGTGAAATTATGAGCTCAAAGCGATTGTTAAATGTTTTTTTGTTGTCTTTTTGTATTAGTGATTGTTAAAATATGTATTATGGTAAATATATGTACAGTCAGCATCAGAAGTAGATGAACAACTCAGGTGTCCAAATAATTAAACACATTCAAGATACCAAAAACATCTATGCAACAAAACTGTTCAAATTGTTTTGAGCATCATAAACTCCAAATATATCTGAGCAGTCACAATGTCAAATATTTATTTACAAACTAAAGGTCTATGGTAAGTAAACAAGCTAAACATTCAAAGGTAACTAAGCAACACGTTATTCAGAAAGTCAGGATAGCAAGGTAAAATGAATTGTATTTGATTGTACTTAGAGTCATAAATTAAAAGTTCAAAAATAGATACAATGTGTACTATTGCGTCAATACAGCATTTTTTCTTTTTCTTCATATAGCTATATCCCTTTCATTTCGTGCGTGACGTCATTGGCGTGTCTTTTGTTTATAATATAATCTGGTAGTCAAGTTATAGGA
This sequence comes from Amphipyra tragopoginis, assembly GCA_905220435.1. Classification (NCBI taxonomy): domain Eukaryota; kingdom Metazoa; phylum Arthropoda; class Insecta; order Lepidoptera; family Noctuidae; genus Amphipyra; species Amphipyra tragopoginis. The sequence continues at coordinate 15,421,690 of HG992011.1, forward strand.
AAACATCGTAAGGAAATTGAAACGAGTATTTATTCCACGCGAAAGCCATTAAATTCGAAACAATTAATTTGAATGAAACTGACATTTTTATTTGCTGCATTTTCTAGTATATTCAGGAATTGAATTCGTAATAAATACCTACCAAATACCTCGGTTCATTTTAACCATGTTTCGGATTGATAACAATGCTCAAAAAAGTACAAAACCTGTTAAACGTCACTTTAATTACTCGGTTAAAAGATATCTGACGATGTAAAATCAGCCCGACTAAGCACGCACTGAGTTTCTATATGATTTTACACAAGCGGTTTCAAATGCTTCTTTTTCTATCGTGTCGGCACGAGCTATACAAGAATAGCTCATGCCGTGGTGAAAAGATTAGCCAGTCAGCAAGGATGGTAGCGAGGCTGACTGCCCAGGGTGCGCCGGACGTACTGAAGTATCGTCACTGGTGGAGACTCTTTTCATGCACCCCTTTTTTTTCAAATGCTAAAAGCATCATACAGCTTATCTATGAACATGCACTGTAGCCTGATTTTAGTAGTCAGTTATCATCGAATCGCATCGAATATACCTTTACCCAAAATCTAGCACGATACGTTTTAAAAGTCATTTTAAAAAGAACCGCTAGTGCGTGCGCTGGTAGAGAAAGCCATACTCGTTACATTTTTTAGTGGCTCACCGCCTGCCTTTAATTGCAATGCCTGCATTTTAATCTTAATAATGTCGCAGGACACTGTACACCTTACAGCGATAACACACTGGTATGGCGCGGCGGTCGAATCCATATTGCAACAGAGAGACCCACTGGCAGTGCGAACAGTAGCATATACGTGCGTTCGGTTTTTTTGAAGCGCGAAATGTAACGCGCTTGAATGCGCGCATGCAAAAACTTAAAAAAAAAAGTAAAAACCGACTACAAAAAACATAAAATTAACAGTTTCAGAAGTCGGTGGCTACAATTTTTTTCAGTGTAGAATTGCACCGTCTTTTAAAACTGTTAATTTTATCTTATGGTAATTATTTTACTCCATATAGTTTTTTTTGAAGTCGGTTTTTACTTTTTTATAAGTTTATTTTTTATTAAATACGTTTTAGTGCCATAAATTAAACTCTCTCTCCTCCATACTCTCTCCCTCTCTCTTCATAATCCTTATTTTTGACTTTGCCGTAGTCGGATATAATAAGCCCTTTCATGCTATACCTTACACGACATAATTCAAACATTCCGGAAAGTGGGGGGCGGGGAGAGAGTTCCGTTCCATATCTCTGAAGTTCATGGTCTAATCATAACAACATTTATAAGGGGCTAAACGGAAAGTACCTATACTCTCTCAAACAAAAAAGAATTTTTCAAATCGGTTCATAAATGACGGAGTTCTGAGGTAAGAAATATATAAAAAAAAAAATTACAACCGAGTTGAGAACCTCCTCCTTTTTGAAGTCGGTTAAAAACGAGCATAAAACACCAAGGTCTGTAACCGCCCTAAAACGGCTAGGTTTGTAACCGGCCTTAGTATCACTGAGCAATGTATTGAGAAATGGTTATTGTTTACATATTTTTGAACACTTTGGTTGCTTAGTTACATTTGACTACCTCAGTTGACAAGATGATTTGTTTGCATAGAAATATTTGAACTGCGAGTGTTCAGATGATATTGATACATTGGATGCTAACAATAATTTGAACGCTATTGTTGTGCAGATGTTTTTGTGTTTTTGAGAGTGTAGAATTATTTGAGTATCTGAACTGCTTCTATATATCTGATGGTGACTGTACGCCATCTTACTAAATCGTTGCGACTTTAAGACCTCTTTGTCACATTTGGCAAAATCACTTTTTAAATTGTTTTACTATGACATTACTTTTCATTTCAACCAACAATAGCAAAGTAAAAAGCAGTTTATTTGTTGGTTTCATTATATTTTTTTCAGTAGACGGTTTTTATCGATTTTCTCATAAAAGTGATTTTTACACATAAGAGGGTGGGTCTTAAAGTCGCAACGACGTAATAGGTATATTGTTTTAAATAAAACACTGAAGAATTGATAATATTTTTAATATGGAAAAATATAATCTTACTATCTACGAGTATGATTGTGTATGGTTTCACTCACGTGCATGTTATGGGCTTGCTCGAATAGTTTTTGACTTGAATAGAATCGTGCCCCCCGATTCAGAGTATTTTCGATAAGCAGTTGTCGTCCGATTCGTTTTGTTATCTCGTTCCGTCTACGATTCTCGTAATGAGAGAAAAAGAGATAGCTTACAGAATGGTTCGACAACTGACAAATCGATTTTTTTGAATAATGAGCTCTTCATGCGGCAAATCATGCACGTGAGCAGCGCCATACACAATCTAACGAATGTTTCTCTCGAAAGTTACGATATAAATTACTATCTACGAATTTAGAATTAAACAAGCAATATTATAAAATTAAAAAATACATTTTATATACAATTCAGTCGTTGTCATTTAAATTAACTCCCTTGACTGTAAGGGCTGGCCCACATAGGGTGAGGCGCAGCGCAGAGCATTTTTCACTGTCAAACCATTATCGACATTACTAGCTTTATCGAAATTAAATTAACACAACTACTAGTCCCCGAGAGCATCGAAACAACTACAAACGTACACACATCAAAAAAAGTTTGCGATCACTTTGAAAAATTATGTAGCCTTTTTGAAGCCGAATTTTCTAATCGGGATTCAATGCGATAATTATCATGATAAATACAGATTGATGGTTATCTAGATAAATATAAATCAGATTTCAGTTGGACTTTGAATTCGGAATCTTCACATACATAATTATGCTAGTGATCGCAAACTTTTTTGATTTGTGTATGTATAAAGTATGTATGTATGTCGATATTATTTAAACTCTAGCAAATTCGATAATGGTTTGGCAGTGAAAAATGCTTTGCGCTGCGTCTCGCCCGGTTGTACGCCGGCCATAAAGAAAATTTTAATATTTATACAAACAGAATCATAGCTACACATTTGTAAAATTAAAAGATCACAGATCAAAAATCTAAGGAACTAATAACAAAAAAAAAAAGTTTAACTTCTATAGTTTATACTTCCGAAGGTTTTATAAAAATAATTTGCATTTTTTAACGTATAGTTTTTACGGATTCCATTTTCTATACGATACTCATTATTTTAAAAGTAATTTATTATAATGTTATGTCTTTATTAATACAGTCATTGTAGGTACACACGGCTACACATCAAGCTATACATTTCCAGTTTACACTGACCTCTCACTGTAAGGAAATCCTATAAAATGCGAGATCAGCTTAAACTGGAAATGTATAGCTTGATATGTAGCCGTGCGTACCAATCATAACATTGCCATATTCTGAAGTGATTCTCAAAAGTAGCCGTTTTTCAAATACATCCAAAAAAGTTACAGTTTAGCGATAAATCTAGCACTCATGCGCAAACGATGTAAAATCTTTTAAATATAGGTATCACGGCTGCCACATTACCTGTGTACTTAGGAAATATTACTGATACATTCTCGCCCTTGAGCCTATAACTGTTCACTGCAGGATAAAATCCTTTTGCGCCATCGTCCTATCTCGCCACTCAATGCACTATTGAAAAATACCCAATATTTCCTTTTGGCAACATTCTCTTTAATAAGGCCCCGTTTATGGAGATGCGGAGCTTAGCGCGGAGCGTGATGCTGGGCGTAAAGCGGACAAGTCAATTAAATTACAGATAGTTCCATCCACAAAGACGCGCCCCACTCTTTGTCTAAATCTCTACAGTGCATAAGTGTACATTATAAATTGCTATTGTGTTAGTTCTATCGCCACACAATAGTTAGATGTGTGCATACGCACACTAATATAAGACAATAATAAGAGATGTGAATTCAAGGCAGACGCCGTTTTCTTCCGGAAATAGTAGTTAAACAGTCCATTTAAAACCCCCTCTCATAGACCAGGTTTATTTTTACCATATTTTACAATAGTTTTGCACCCACCTGGGACGGTCCATGACTGTACTCCAATAGTGTATCCGTGGATAAAATTAAGATTTAAAGTTCTCAAAGGGGTCTCTGCGCGTTGGACCTGTGTCCCCGTGTATGCCTTCCAAAGGACCGGACATCTTCCGCACGGAAGATGAACCATGAATAAAAACAGATGTGTGGATACGCATCACGCGGCTTCCGACCACAAAAAGGACTGAGGTGCATCGTAGTGGATTGAACGCATTATAATATGACGATGTATTACAGCGTTTATGAATACACATTTCCCTGCGCGTATTTTTTGAGTTGTAGTAGTACGTTATGACAGTACGCAGCGGAATCCGCGCCTTCATTAACGAGTCCTTACAGCAGCGCTCTCTACATTAATCCAAAAAACCTCTCACGGTACCCCCTGACGCCATTCTCACCTACTTCCAAACATTAATAACGCCATCAGCGGCGGCACTGACTAGATACGGCTTGGTCGCCTCCACCATTGTCAGGTCAGTTATAGGCGCGGTATGGTAGAACGACCGGGACTCCACGCTACGGTATATGTTGTCTTCGATAATGCTGGCGGGGGCTGACGGGTTGAGCTTGCAGCATTCTTGGATCACTGTGGTGCCGTCTATTATGCGGCTCCTGTGGGCAAAACGATAAAGTTGCTCAGACCAGACAAAGACCAGGGGGGCTAATAACTCCGCGTTTGGTGAAACTTATTCCGTTTCATATTTGAAATCATAACTGCAAGTAGGTTGCTGTCCAGTCGACAGTTGTCACGCAGCTGCAGTGCGAGCACGGTTCTTTGATCGATAAACTTCTCGACTCGATAAAAGTTTAAACATACCGAATTTTATCGAGAGTCGGTAGCACGGAACTTGCCTCGGTATCTTTATCGAGCCTTGTCGACGGCTGTCTTCTCGATAGCTTATCGACTTTTCAAATGGCAACACCAGATTTAAAAATATCATTCACTCATGTAGACTTTATTTTATTTACGAAATAATCTTTTCCTGGTTATTTCTCGCGACTGAAAACTATTTCGTTTGTTAGAAATATTGTGAACATTTTTTTATAATCTTTGTAAGATTGTAAAGAATATTTAAAATATAATTTTAGTGGCATACAGACTGTCAAAAAAGAGTAGAAAAATTGGGGGCACCACTCACGTCATACATTATTAAATTAAACATAAATTCGCGTCTCTAAACTCCGCTTGTGGATCCTTTTCATGTCACGATGCGCTCTGCTTTCAACTTCTAACAAAATGGATTCTCCAAAATCCATTTGTTTTGCAAAAATAGCTTCAAAGAATCTTTATCTACCAACTTTTAACTGACGACAACAATTCGTGATAATTCGAGAAATTTACCAACAAGAACTGTCAAAACTCGACATAATCGATAAGATTTGTCGAATATATCGAGGCCTCGATAAATACGATCCGAGCTACCTTTGTCGTTTTATCTATATCTTATGTCAAATTTGACGTTTAGAATAGATAAATTTCTCGAATCGACTCGATAAAAAGAACCGTGCTCGCACTGCTGCACTGACTACATCCTAATCGCCTTCAAGCTACATTTGGCAGTTGCAATGTTTACAGTTGCGACTGGATATGCAGTCTACTTGCAGTTATGAGTACGAACATGAAACGAAATAATTATGTTTCATCAAAAACTGATTTAACAAAATCGCAAAAATGAATTCGTTATCCGTTTGTCACAGGGGAACTTCAAAGAAACTTCATGACGTAGTAAGTTAAGCAAAAAATAGGGATTGGTGGTTTAATTACAAATGTTATATTTGAAGGGTTATTTTTAACTTTTTGTACCCAAAAAGATAGGAACGGAATTTTTGAATGGTGTTTGTTGTAGCCTCTTAATTTGTGTCCCACAGCTTGGCCAAATTAAGTTTTTAATTTTTAAGACCGCGTTGTTATCTTTGGCGCTAGTGCTCTAGGCTTTTGGCGTTGAAGCCCAGAGACTTTAGCGCTATTAATGCAGGGTATGGGAGACCATGCTATAATAATATGTTTCACCAGGTATTCTCTCCCCGTGACAGCTAGGTCACGTGATTGCCCTAAGACTACGTCATCGGCTGGAAGTGCTGCCACTTTGTGTAAATAAATTACCGTAGGAAAATGTATTTTATACAGTTTACTTTTTAACTAAATAGATGAATAACACAAAATAGCAAATACTTAGGCTAGTTAGGAATTTATTTTATATTCATTATGAATTAAAAATCTCCTTTATTGTATTGAGGATGTTAAAAATGGCAGCACTGATCGTGACATTCGTGACGTAGGCTTGGGCCAACGCGGTAAGAGAACACCTGATATTATTTTACCATGTAGGAGACAATGAAGGCCACCAAAAATCTTACCTATACTTGACGGCATTGGGCGCGTGCCTAAGCGCGTCATTATGCGCGTGCAGCAGCACGTAGGAGTCTTCAGGATGCTGCAGGTCCCAGTAGCGCAGGCGCAGATCGGAGCCACCCGTCACCACGAAGCGACTGCCTTCGCGGGCACCGCAGTATATCGAGCTTATGTAGTGGGATGCCTGAAAATACATATGTTTTTTCTAAGAATGCAGAGCGACAAGACATGGTAGTTTCTGGAGTCACTTTTTCAAAGCTATTCTTGTAGAAGGACGTGAGTAAGAGGTCACCCATAAGCGTCGCCGACAAAAATACTATTTAAAGTCTTATCCTCATTAGTCGAGAGTGAGATGTTAATCGATTTTGTGAGTCAGCTTTTCGACGAGCTATATTAGAAAGTCTTATAATCTGAAGAATACGCCCCACCACCGCATTTACGTTGATGCAATACAAAACGAAGAATATTACACCTTAACAGTTGAAATAATTTCAGAAGCGCGAGAATATTATTGACTAATCATGATGATACCTAGGTACAATGGCCATTGGTTAATTGAAGCGCGTGACTCAAAACTAAGATTGAGCGGCAATCAATTTTGCTTACTTTAAAATTATTTAACATAACATCACGCCTGGAAGGGTTGGGCAAAGGTGTATAGTACACTCTCATTTCGCCGTTATGTTTAAGTCTCATATAATAGGGGGCGAGCCAATTGCCATCAACCGGGCGCACAATTCCACATGGAAAAACCTAATAACACTTTGCCTGACCCGGGGATCGAACCAAGGACCTCACGCACAGCAGTCGCGCTTGCAACCACTAGACCAACGAGGCTGTTAAGGCAGATAAAAATTATTATTAATTTATTTCTAGTTTAAATTATTATGAAGATGCCGTATATTTTATAATCAACCTTAAACTTACCGCTGGTGTATACTGTAGTGGTTGAACACAGTTAGTGCTGGGCCAGAACGCATGTGTTCGCTGTGTAGACTCGAGGCTCCAGGCGGCAGCGTCCCTCGCCCCGGCCGCCCACACGGACCCGCTGCTGCCACTACCCACTATGCGACGGACGCGCTCCGCTGGAAAAGGTCATGAAACTTGTAAAATGACAAAGTTTGGGTGTAGCTGTGTGTGCTGTGTGGCAATAGCAGTAGGCACTAGAATCCGATTTATAATTTTCTGGACGTCACAGATCCTGGAGCTCCTCCACATGAAAGAGGGGTCAATTGGACAACGGTAGATGGTTTCCCCATAAACCGTGGACACATGTTTACGGTGCGGCACCGGCCACCGTGTAACGGCACGGCGCCGCTACCGGGAGACGGCGCGGCGTCGTGCCGCAGCACCGTGCACCGCACGTTAGTTTCCGCTTAGTTCGCCTAGTGGAAGCACGTCCCGTTCTCTGGGACAAGACAAACGAGGATTATAAAGATAAAATTTTAACATTAACACCGGGTCGGCACACGGCAGCAATTATACGTCGGAACGTGGTTCCACTAGTGAAATTAATAAGTCGACATCTAAATTGTCAGCCATTTTTATTAACACGTGCGAATAAGCAACAGCAAAACATAAACTAACGTGCGGTGCACCGTGCTGCGGCACGACGCCGCGCCGTCTCCCAGTAGCAACGCCGTGCCGTTACACGGTGGCCGGTGCCGCACCGTACAGTGTCCACGGCCTAACATCTCGCTTCCGGTCGTGGCTCTGTCCATAGTCGGGAGCGAGAAGGCGTGGGAAGCCGTCGCCTCCTTTTGCGAGAAGGCGCCTTGACCCACCTCAATAGTGCTCAAATCAGTGCTTTTTAAACGTCAAAATAACAATGGATAGCTGCTAAAATTGACCATCCTTCACTACTTCCTATGCTGGTAAGATAACGAAGGCAAGAAATTTCCTACTCAAAACATCTATAGTCTGAATTTATTCAAAGTGACTCACCATTAGGATGCCTTACAGACGTGATTGGTAAGTGGAACCTCAGATCCCACACACAGATGGCGCCACTAGACGTGCCCACAGCTAAGTACCCGCAGGGATCAGCATACAGGCACGTGTAGACTCCTTGCTTCAAGTCGCCTTGGAGCTTCCATGCGTTGCCTAAACAGGAAATACAGTTATTATTGACAATAGCTTGACAAAAGGTCTAATAAACGGAACTTTTTTTATCTACGTTACAATACTTTGTCAGTCAGTGCTTTCATCATCATCATTCAGCCGGAAGACGTGCACGGTGCACTGCTGGGCATAGGACATAGTCAGTGCTTTAATAGGCAGTAAATGTATATTAGGCATTTCGCTTGCGTGAAATTTTGAACCCGTTAAGTGACGATTTTCCATACAAACTTTCATCCCCTATTTAACTCCCTTAGGGGTTGACTTTCGAGAAATTCCTTCTTAGTGGATGTCTACATCACAAAAGGAACCTACTGTCAAAATTTCAACTTTCTAACCCCAGCGGTTCAGGCTGTGCGTTGATAGATCAGTCAGCTTCTTCTTTTATATGTATAGATAAACTCACGCCTGTATTCCCCGAAGGGTTGGCAGAGGTGTATAGTACACCCACATTTCGCCGTTTATGTTTACGTCACATGTACGGTACGGTTTAGGCTGTGCGTTGATAGATCAGTCAGTCAGCTTCTCTTTTTATATACAGCGTGTCCCAGAAAGTAGTGTCAAGCGGAAGTCCAGAGGTAGTACATCCTTTGAGGTACCCAAATCACCCCCATGTATGTTCCGCGATTTTTTGTAGTTTTCGAGTTATGAATGTTTTTCATGTTTTTTAATCAAACTCTGACTATAACGACATTTTTGATCATAGTGACGTTAATAGTTGAGATACATGAGTAGTTTTTTTTTCTAAATTAGCTGATTAGTGACCCTATCGAATGCATACACATTTGTAACCATAGATGTAACGAATGCGTTACAAAAAAAATATTGAATTGTCATAAAGTTAAAATCCCGCATGTTTCCTAAATCTTTGTGGGTGATTTAAAAATAAATCTCCCTAAACTTTTTTTGTCAGATGTATTTTAAAAACTTATCCATTTTATCAGCTGTTTACCCTGTAAATTTCATCGAGCTATCTCTACGACATCACAATAAAAATTTCATTCAAAGCATACAATATCGAAAATTCCAGTTGTAAAAGGGTGAATGAAAAATTGATTAAAACTAACAAATAACGTCTTTTTTAGTAACACTCGACGCAAAAAGAGGGGTGTTATAAGTTTAACGTGTGTGTCTGTGTGTCTGTCTGTGGCATCGTAGCTCCTAAACGGATTTTGATTTAGTTTTATCTTTTATTTGAAAGGTGACTTTATCAAGAGTATTCTTAGCTATGATTCAAGAAAATCTGTTCAGCCGTTTGAAGATCATCAGCTCTTTTCTGGTTGTTGAAGGGATATGAGCAACTTCTACTGATCTGATCAATTCGAAATTTACTATCCTGTGACTTCAATGATGTTACAATAACATGGTAACCTTGACCTGATACTCAAGCATCTTCTGAAACAGCATGATACCCAACATACAGTAGAGGTATTGTGTGTCTATTGATTCTTTAAGTTTATGATAAGTTGTAATGACCTCCTTCTTGTCACAGGATCATTAAAGTCACAGGATAGTAAATTTCGAAACGATCAGATCAGTAGAAGTTGCTCATATCCCTTCAACAACCAGAAAAGAGCTGATGATCTTCAAACAGCTGAACAGATTTTCTTGAATCATAGCTAAGAATACTCTTGATAAAGTCACCTTTCAAACAAAAGATAAAACTAAATCAAAATCCGTTTAGGAGCTACGATGCCACAGACAGATACACAGACACACACGTTAAACTTATAACACCCCTCTTTTTGCGTCGAGTGTTACTAAAAAAGACGTTATTTGTTAGTTTTAATCAATTTTTCATTCACCCTTTTACAACTGGAATTTTCGATATTGTATGCTTTGAATGAATTTTTTATTGTGATGTCGTAGAGATAGCTCGATGAAATTTACAGGGTAAATAGCTGATAAAATGGATAAGGTTTTTAAAATACATCTGACAAAAAAGTTTAGGGAAATTTATTTTTAAATCACCCACAAAGATTTAGGAAACATGCGGGATTTTAACTTTATGACAATTCAATATTTTTTTGTAACGCATTCGTTACATCTATGGTTACAAATGTGTATGCATTCGATAGGGTCACTAATCAGCTAATTTAGAAAAAAAAATTACTCATGTATCTCAACTATTAACGTCACTATGATCAAAAATGTCGTTATAGTCAGAGTTTGATTAAAAAACATGAAAAACATTCATAACTCGAAAACTACAAAAAATCGCGGAACATACATGGGGGTGATTTGGGTACCTCAAAGGATGTTCTACCTCTGGACTTCCGCTTGACACTACTTTCTGGGACACGCTGTATATAGATAGGACGCTCAAATTGCTATAAAATTAATATGACTATCCAAACTTCTACCTAAGTAGTTATTTTTTAAGTAAATTATAATAATGATTAGTTACACTCATATTATTCTTACTCTTTTTTTACAGAGCTAGTTTTTGGAGATGGAAGCTTCCAAGGAATTAATTTGAAAATCCAAAACAATAATAGAATATTTTGAATTAGAACAAAATTATTATTATGTGTTGAAAGAAAAACACACAGCGTCGATATGAAGATGATTTTGTGAACGTACTTATTAATCCCTGCTCTATGGTATTATACCTGTTTGTCACCGGCGAGGGGCCAATATTTTTTCATATTTTTATGAGGTATGTATGGCAACCCTTTTGAACTGTCAAAGGCTGAGATCTATAGATCCAACTTGGACTTAGCTTAGACTTTGCTCAGACTTTACTTACGTAATACTTTGCTAAGTGTATGCTTAGCATAATCTTAGATTTGGAATTTATAGACGTATCACGTTGAGACTATGCTGAGCTTAGGCTAAGCATTCGCTAAGACGGCCGATGTCAAAATACAAGTTAATGTTTCGTTTCAAGCATTACATTCTTGATTTTTCTTTATAAATGTTTAACAATAATAACATATAAATGATCTAGAACTATGCTCATATTTCTTCTATGTATTATTATTATAAGAATAAGCAGAAATTGGCATGCTTATAAGTGTTTTTTGTTTTTTTATAAACGAACACAATATTATATTCATTGAAACGGATCGCATCGTTTTGACATCTGCAATTTGTCGAAAAAAAGTAACTTTTAATTCATTTTTATACATTTTAAACTTAGAAAAACTTTTTTATGTGATCTTATAATACCTAATTGTTTTATCTTAACTAATTCAGAATTAGTTATCAACATCAAGGAAATCTTTTTTAATCTGGTATTACTGAGTTGAGTCTGGTCACTTGATAATACTAAAAAATTAAAAAGTTGTGTAAATATAATGATGGTAAAGTAAAGTTTGGACCATTATTTTTTGTTAGGATAATAGTAACCTAAGTATTTGCTAAGTCGTCGATTTTGTGAACTTAGACTTTGCTAAGCATTTGCTAAGCACGCACTCAGATGAATTCAAAGACGGCTCTATAAATACTGACTTTGTCATAAGTCTAAAGTAAAGTCTGAGCAAAGTCCAAGTTGGGTTTATAGATCTCAGCCATAGTCTCTTCACCAGGAAGATATTCCTGCGACGCTGTGTGTTTTTCTTTCAACACATAATAATAATTTTGTTCTAATTCAAAATATTCTATTATGTGTTTACTTAAAAACACACAGCGTCGATATGAAGACTTGTTTGATATCTGCTGGTGACAAACACAAAACGCTATGTGATAGAATAATAAATGTTTAAAGAAGCACAAGAGAATTACTTATATTAAAGTGATCTCACTGTTCATGTTCAATCAGTCTTAGAGAGAATAAATCTCTACAATTTCTTAACAGAAATGTCTTGTAATAATTATAATATCATAAATCAAAAACAATTTAACTTCTTCATAATAAAATCAACACATGACATTACATCAATTAATCCTTAATAATATGAGAAACCTGAAGATTCTCAAAGAGCAATAAGGTTCCTTTGTAGTCATTCTTATTTCTTTACAATAGGATTTCCTGAAAATATGTTAACTTCCAGTTTCTCCTACACATAAGACATATAGACAGCATATCATGCATAGGACGAGTCTCTATCCAGACTCTATCCGGTTGAGGCTACTGTAGACCTGAATGATCCTAAGGTAGCTGCTACTCCTATATCACTCAAAACAGGTCTTTACCAATCCCTCACAACAGTTTAAGAAGTAGAGACTAATTCACCAATTATAGTAATATATAAGTCGTACTGTAATCTGTCTTCTTGGCTTTTCATTTCTCCTGATAGGAAAATTAGATGTTTGATACATTTAACTGGGTAAACCTGTTGTATTGGGTGTTAGCAATAGCCATCCTGATTGGCTATGCAAAACCGAGCTAGTCCTAGAAGCTAATACTAGCCTTAGGATTATATTATTTGCTGAAAGAAATATAGAATTCTCATGTTTTTCAAGTAAGGTGAGACCATACACTTGTCTTTTAAATACTAAAACAAGAAAAGCTACATTGAAGACAACTTGAGGATGCCATACGTTCAGTAGTTGTGCTGTGGCTATAGCCTTATTATTATATAGCACTACTTGCTTCAGAAGTGTATGATCTTCTGCTTGTTCTTGTTTCATTTGACAAAATGTAAAAAAAAAATGACGATTTATGTGATGCCAACTGAATTATATATGTGTAGCTAAATAGGCAAGAAATCTAGCTATCTGTTGTATCTGTGACTCTTTGAGTATTGACTTCATCATCAACACATCAAATCACCAACTTCTAATGGCTGGATAGTAGGTGTCAATTATCCATGCCTCCATCTGGTATTTAACAGCTGTTTATCTATCTCTGACCAACAGTGGTTTTATTCTCCCCACCTCCAACTAACAAAGCCTGAGGGGTCAGTTGGTGTACATAAGCTATGAGCTGGAGGTAAGCCTGATGCTGGATCTATTGTACTCTCCGAAAGTCTTTCTATGGTCACTGGCGGCTCTAGGGCTAGGCTTTCGTGACTTCATATCCGCTATGCTAACCAATAGGTTTTTTCCCACAGTGGTGTTATGGTAGTAATATATTGGTCTCTGGCATTGTTTAGTTGCGCTATAACTCGAGGAGTGAAATTGGGGGGAGGAAATATCCCCCCTAGGCGAAATTTCCAATTATGAATGACGGAATTCGCGAATTCAAAATTCATGTTAAGTGATGTCTGCAATCTAGCAAGACGTATCTGTTGAACACGGTTGTTTCTGCAGACGAGAAGAGATCTGCGTCTGAAGTGCCCCAACGATGTAATAATCGGTTTGTTGCAGTGGGAAACAGACTCCACTTAAATAGCCGTTGTCTTGAGAGGCAATCGGCTGTGCAGTTGTACCCCTCCGAGAGGTAATGAGCTGATAGAAATCTGATTTCCTTGTCAACTTCAGCAACTTGCGATTTATATTGAGAAAACTCAGGGATCGTATTCCACCTTCGATCCACACTGTCCGAATATCAGACTGGACTAAAAGGTTATAATAATCAAACAAAAAATAAACATTACAGACCATGTGATCGATTCCGAATCGACACATACACTGCTAACAGCTCTTTCCAATTAAAAAGGCTATTTACCCTCTTCTCCCATTCAGATGCCGATGATGATGATCTGAGTATCGATCAACTGGGCGTCCCAAACCCGCGTCCGCTGCGACGTTTGTCAAGAAGAGAAGGCATGGCCGTTGGTGTAAAACCGTCGTGGTCTTGGCGGCCTAAAATTGTTTAACACCTTTGGTGCCAACACTCGACTCATTCTATGGTTGCGGAATAAGCATCTCGCTTGAAGCATTCCAGGAAAATTTCAAGGTACTGACAGTGTAGTCAGCCCCTTGAGGACCAAAAACGGCGAAATTCAATTGAATTAGTAAATTTTTATTTATTTTCGCATAAATTCTCTTCAGAGTATCGCCTAATAAGCCCTATCTTTCCATATTTTTTCTTCGGGCAATGCTATTTGGTTTATTCTGGTATTCCATTTGATGTACTAGTTTCAGTATCAATTTTGGGTACTTTAGTTGCCTTCCCAGTCATTCCAAGAGTCTGAAGACTTCCACAGTCTGACAGATCAACTTGCACTGGTTCATTCTAAGAGTCTGAAGACTTCCACAGTCTGACAGATCAACTTGCACTGGTTCATTCCAAGAGTCTGAAGACTTCCACAGTCTGACAGATCAACTTGCACTGGTCCACTCCAAGATTCTGAAGACTTCCGCAGTCTGACAGATCAATTTGAACTAGTCCTAATGGACCAAGGAGAAATCTTTTAGATAGACTAAAGATTAATGGCCAATTGGCATGAATTTTCTTATGAGCAATACGTACCAATTCATCGCCCAAAAGGGAGAGATGAAATTTGTAGTAACTCACCCTGGTAAAATAATACCATGTGTTAACAAGGGCATTTTGCTCTTGGCATGTAAATAATATGCATTGGAAATATCCAATTCCACTATGCAAACTTATGCCTGCCAAACTTCTGATATTACGGCATGAAAAATTAGTCAGAAATTCTTGGTATGAATGAACATACATGTTCAGTACACGGAGGTCGGAAACAGGGCGGAGGCCACCGCTGCTCTATGGTACTAAAACATTTTCAACAGGAAGCGTAGGCTTGCCAGTTTTTTATTTTCTGATGCCTATCTGTGTGGGTGTGCACCTGTTACTCCTTCAAGTATTTTATTATCTGTGTCATTTCCGGTGTGACTTTGGTACTGTATCTGTACCTTATCATACTTGTGGAAGGATATATTATTATCAGAGGGCTCATTCAAGAATTGAATGTAAGAACCAGGGAAAAATTATAATTATAAAGCAGTCTGTTCCTAGAACTATACATGCTGTTTTTCTTCCCCTTAATATCTAAATACTGACAGTAATTTCTTATTGGAAGGAAAGGACTATTATTCTTATTATTAAGTCTGGTTTCCTTTAGGAATCTCCTATGGAGTCTTGTTTTATCAAGACCTTGTGGGGTAGGCTTGTTCTCCGTTAAAGACTTTATATTGTTTACTTTCTTTCAGTAAGTAGTCATATTGAGTTAGGTACTTGTACCCCCAAGGATTGTATAACTGATGTTAATGTACAAAATGTGCCAAATCACAATGCAATCAAAGAGATGTTCTACAGTTAGAACTCTTCTCATACCTTAGAAGTTACCTATGTATTAGGTACATCCACAAACTACTAAACTAATTGTAAAAGCTGATCAAAGCCAAACAAACTTATTATTTATTCATTTTTAAAATAAATTTCTTTACATTAATTTGCCAAGTGAGTTGTTGGCTCAATTTACCATTTTTAAGATTCCAATTAAATAGTCCTTTCCCCAATTGAGAAGACAAAACTCTTCGTTTAACTTCAGATCTTTGAAATCTGTCTATTAAGTCCACACTTTTGAACATTTTAGTTCCATCCAATCATAAGTATTTAAAATTTTAAAATAAAGATTTCAACACTAAACCGCTGGTCCACTGACCAATAACTAGAGAACTCAGAACTCTGCTACACTGACTTTCTGTGTAAAAAGTGTCTGAACAGTGCTTGGAGTTACACTTTTGATTATCTTTGCAGTATCGGTCACCATCTCGTGGTTTTCTTAGTCTAGTTGCCCAGAGCTAGGATTGACTAAAAACTCCGCCGTGGAGCATGACGGTACCGCCTTATAAGGAACGGTCAGAGTGGATGTCCACTCAGATATTAAGTGAGATTTGGTTTGCATAATTTTATGGGACAGAATATTGCAAATAATTTGAAATCTGACTTACTTGGTGATTTGACTTACTATTCGTGAGTCAAATATGTCCTATTGTGGTTTTTTCTTGTCCTCTAGCTGGGCGGGAACGGCTTACTTACCACCTGAGGTCCTGACTGTAAAATTTGCCTCTCCATTGACCTGATCTAATGTATCGGGACTTTACTTCTCTCCGTGAGAATACGATTCGAAGTCACGAATCGTCGCATTTTCACTTATTTTACTAACATATCCGTAACTTTGCACTTCCGCACTCCAAAATTACGTCGATACGTACGGGAAAACTTCAGAAAATTCACTTTTGCCGAAGCGAAAAAAGTTTTCGACCGGTGAGCGGGAATTTCACAAAACGCTATGACAGTTCAAAAGGGTTGCCATACATACCTCATAAAAATATGAAAAAATATTGGCCCCTCGCCGGTGACAAACAGGTATAATACCATAGAGCAGGGATTAATAAGTACGTTCACAAAATCATCTTCATATCGACGCTGTGTGTTTTTAAGTAAACACATAATAAGTATATTTTTATCAAAGATATTCCTTGTCAAGTATGTAGGTGTAAGTAAAAACTTTTTCATAATAGAATATTTTGAATGAAAACAAAATTATTATTATGTGTTGAAAGAAAAACACACAGCCTGTTTGTCACCGGCGAGGGGCCAATATTTTTTCATATTTTTATGAGGTATGTATGGCAATGGCAACCCTTTTGAACTGTCATAGTCTCTTCACCAGGAAGATATTCCTGCGACGCTGTGTGTTTTTCTTTCAACACATAATAATAATTTTGTTTTCATTCAAAATATTCTATTATGTGTTTACTTAAAAACACACAGCGTCGATATGAAGACTTGTTTGATATCTGCTGGTGACAAACACAAAACGCTATGTGATAGAATAATAAATGTTTAAAGAAGCACAAGAGAATTACTTATATTAAAGTAATCTCACTGTTGATGTTCAATCAGTCTTAGAGAGAATAAATCTCTACAATTTCTTAACAGAAATGTCTTGTAATAATTATATATCGTATATCCAAAACAATTTAACTTCTTCATAATAAAATCAACACATGCCATTACATCAATTAATCTATACATATAATAAAACAGTAAAAAAACTGTGTCTGTACATTGAATATATTTAAAAAAAAATGATTGAGGGAGGTTTAGAAACAGTAATAGAGCACGAATCCAAAAAAAAAAGTCTGTCTGTTTGTCTGTTTGTCTGTTTGTTTGTACACGCTAATCTTCAGAACTACTGAACGGATTTGAATGTTTTTTATTTTTTTGTATAGGTATTAAATCTGGGCAACATATAGGCTATAATTAATCTTGGAAACTTGAACACCTGATGCAGAACCGCAACAGACCAGCTAAACTATAAGAGCTACAAATATGGTACCATAGCAAAAATTGTTCCACGTGATGAGCATTTTCTGCTGAGAGAATAAATTTGAAGATCTGGAACACCTGATGCGGAACTCCAAGAGCCCAGCTACACTATATCATATATAGGAATGACGTGTTAGCAAAAGTTGTTTAGCCCGATGAGCACTCTCTGTTGACGTATAAAAATTGAAGATCTGGAACACCTGTTGTGGAATTCCAAGGGCTCAGCTACACTATAACATATATAGGAATGACGTTTTAGCAAAAGTTGTTCAATCTGATAAGCACTCTCTGTTGACTTATAAAAATCGAAGATCTGGAACACCTGTTGTGGAACTCCAAGACCCCAGCTACACCATAACACATATAGGAAAGACGTCTTAGCAAAAGTTGTTCGGTCTGATGGGCATTTCCTGTTGACTTACAAAATCGAAGATCAGAAACATCTGATGTGGAAATCAAAGCTATCACTAATTTCACTGTATCATTATAAAATAACATAAACTGGGAGTACCTCCACGCGGTGAAGGCGGTAACAGTTTAGGACTAATTTTCGATGACGATGGTATATCATTGAAAATTTGACTCTACTGGCCAAAACTCCCACTTATGTTTTTATACTATCGATTAAATATCCTTCGGGCTTATGTTATTGCAGTATTTAATTTCCTTTTCCATTTATCTTCGTGAAACGGTAGCCTACCCGGTAACGCAGGGGAGCAGTCACTTAGATTTTAATTTATCAGTTATCTTCACAATAAAACTATAACCACAGTCTACCTATATCTTACTCCTTACAGTCGGTCAACGTAGAACATTGTCGCAGAGCAATCGTGCGGGGGGTTGCGGGGTGAAGGAGAGGAGGTTATGTCCCGAGTAGCCATACTGCATACTTGGGACATAACCTCCGCCCCTACATAATTTTGACATTTCATAGGACCTGTCAAATGCATGGGCGTTGACGCACTGTATGTAGTAAGTAGGTACACTGTGCTATAACCATGCCTAGAAAGAGGTCAAATCTTTCCCAATGTTCCAAAGGAGCTAAAAGGTTGAGGATTATAAGATCCCAAGAATCTACCGAAGAGCGTCAGGAGAGACTTGATGCTGTTCGAGAACATCAGGCTGCAAGTCGCTCCGTGGAAACCTCTTCGGATCGCGAAGCACGCCTGCGTTCTCAGTGTATTTATGCATCTACATCCAGGTCTCTAGAAACCAGTAAAGAATATGATGCGCGACTGACCGCTGATCGTGAACGTCACGCATTGTCTCGGGAGTCGGAGACGTTCACGGATAGAGAAGTTGCTTTTTCAAGGGTCAGCAACGCTTCCGGTCTTTATATATTAGCTCCTAAAGGAAAACCCCCAAATAAAGTTAATAAATATTTTTTTTAAAAGTTACTTGCAATATTATTGTTAATTCAGTGTACCCTTGGGATCCGCTGCGGAATTACGGGAAGAAAAGTTTTTTTGTTGTATAGGTATTAAGTCTGGGCAACATAAAGGCTATAATTTATTTTGGAAAATGGAACACCTGATGCAGAACCGCGACAGACCAGCTAAAGTATAAGAGATATAAAAATGGTGCCATAGCAAAAATTATTCCACGTGAAGAGCATTTTCTGCTGTGAGACTAAATTTGAAGATCTGGAACACCTGTTGTGGAACTCCAAAGCTCAGCGACACTATAACATATAGGAATGACGTCTTAGCAAAAGTTGTTTAGTCTGATGGGCATTTTCTGTTGACTTACAAAAATGAAAGATCTGGAACGTCTCGAATCGTCTCGCGCATCCCGGTGTTTTCCCGTCCCCGGGCTCTTAGAATTCGACATCAGACGTTTCAGATCTTCGATTTTGACGACCCCGTTATCGCTGGCATAAGCAACAGGATCCGCGTACGAAGTCGCGGGCAGAAGCTAGTCCTTAATAATATGAGAAAGCTGAAGATTCTCAAAGAGCAATAAGGTTCCTTTGTAGTCATTCCTATTTCTTTACAATAGTATTTCCTGAAAATGTTGATGTTAACTTCCAGTTTCTCCTACACATAAGACATATAGACAGCATATCATGCATAGGACGGGTCTCTAGCCAGCCGGTTGAGGCTACTGTAGACCTGAATGATCCTAAGGTAGCTGCTACTCCTATATCACTCAAAACAGGTCTTTACCAATCCCTCGCAACAGTTTAAGAGGTAGAGACTAATTCGCCAAATATTGTAATATATAAGTCGTACTGTAATCTGTCTTCTTGGCTTTTCATTTCTCCTGATAGGAAAATTAGATGTTTGATACATTTAACTGAGTAAACCTGTTGTATTGGGTGTTAGCAATAGCCATCCTGATTGGTTATGCCAAAACGAGCTAGTTCTAGAAGCTAATACTAGCCTTAGGATTATATTATTTGCTGAAAGAAATATATAGAATTCTCATGTTTTTCAAGTAAGGTGAGACCATACACTTGTCTTTTAAATACTAAAACAAGAAAAGATACATTGAAGACAACTTGAGGATGCCACACTGGTGGCTTCAGGTCCAGTAGTTGTGCTGTGGCTATAGCCTTATTATTATATAGCACTACTTGCTTCAGAAGTGTATGATCTTCTACTTGTTCTTGTTTCATCTGACAAAATGTAAAAAATTGACGATTTATGTGATGCCAACTGAATTATACATGTGTAGCTAACATCGTGCTTTAGGCAAGATCTGTACATGTAAATAGGCAAGAAATCTAGCTATCTGTTGTATCTGTGACTCTTTGAGTATTGACTTCATCATCAACACATCAAATCACCAACTTCTAATGGCTGGATAGTAGGTGTCAATTATCCATGCCTCCATCTGGTATTTAACAGCTGTTTTTCTATCTCTGACCAACAGTGGTTTTATTCTCCCCACCTCCAACTAACCTATCCTGAGGGTTCAGTTGGTGTACATAAGCTATGAGCTGGAGATAAGCCTGATGCTGGATCTATTGGACTCTCCGAAAGTCTTTCTATGGTCACTGGCGGCTCTAGGGCTAGGCTTTCGTGACTTCATATCCGCTACGCTAACCAATAGGTTTTTTCCCACAATGGTGTTATGGTAGTAATATATTGGTCTCTGGCATTGTTTAGTTACGCTATAACTCGAGGAGTGAAATTGGGGGGAGGAAATATCCCCCCTAGGCGAAATTTCCAATTATGAATGACGGAATTCGCAAATTCAAAATTCATGTTAAGTGATGTCTGCAATCTAGCAAGACGTATCTGTTGAACACGGTTGTTTCTGCAGACGAGAAGAGATCTGCGTCTGAAGTACCCCAACGATGTAATAATCGGTTTGTTGCAGTGGGAAACAGACTCCACTTAAATAGCCGTTGTCTTGAGAGGCAATCGGCTGTGCAGTTGTACCCCTCCGAGAGGTAATGAGCTGATAGAAATCTGATTTCCTTGTCAACTTCAACAACTTGCGATTTATATTGAGAAAACTCAGGGATCGTATTCCACCTTCGATCCACACTGTCCGAATATCACACTGGACTAAAAGGTTATAACAATCAAACAAAAAATAAACATTACAGACCATGCGATCGATTCCGAATCGACACATATAAGTCGCGCGCAGAAGGTTTGCCGATGACTGCCCCTCCCCCTACACCGACCGCTACCCGCGCTCGTCTGGCATACCTACTAATGCCAGACGAGCGCGGGTAGCGGTCGGTGTAGTGGGAGGGGCAGTCATCGGCAAACCTTCTGCGCGCGACTAGTACACTGTTAACAGCTCTTTCCAATTAAAAAGGCTATTTAACCTGTTCTCCCATTCAGATGCCTGACATCTGAGTATCGATCAACTGGGCGTCCCAAACCCGCGTCCGCTGCGACGTTTGTCAAGAAAAGAATGCATGACCGTTGGTGTAAAACCGTCGTGGTCTTGGCGGCCTAAAATTGTTTAACACCTTTGGTGGCAACACTCGACTCATTCTATGGTTGCGGAATAAGCATCTCGCTTGAAGCATTCCAGAAAAATTTTAAGGTACTGACAGTGTAGTCAGCCCCTCGAGGACCAAAAACGGCGAAATTCAATTGAATTAGTAAATTTTTATTTACTTTAGCTTAAATTCTCTTCAGAGTATCGCCTAATAAGCCCTATCTTTCCATATTTTTTCTTCAGGCAATGCTATTTGGTTTATTCTAGTATTCCATTTGATGTACTAGTTTCAGTATCAATTTTGGGTACTTTAGTCGCCTTCCCAGTCATTCCAAGAGTCTGAAGACTTCCACAGTCTGACAGATCAACTTGCACTGGTTCATTCCAAGAGTCTGAAGACTTCCACAGTCTGACAGATCAACTTGCACTGGTCCATTCCAAGAGTCTGAAGACTTCCGCAGTCTGACAGATCAATTTGGACTAGTCCTGGTGGACCAAGGAGAAATCTTTAAGATAGACTAAAGATTAATGGCAAATTGGCATGAATTTTCTTATGAGCAATACGTACCAATTCATCGCCCAAAAGGGAGAGATGAAATTTGTAGTAACTCACCCTGGTAAAATAATACTATGTGTTAACAAGGGGATTTTGCTCTTGGCATGTAAATAATATGCATTGGAAATATCCAATTCCACTATGCAAACTTATGCCTGCCAAGCCTCTGATATTACGGCATGAAAAATTAGTCAGAAATTCTTGGTATGAATGAACATACATGTTCAGTACACGGAGGTCGAAAACAGGGCGGAGGCCACCGCTGCTCTATGGTACTAAAACATTTTCAACAGGAAGCGTAGGCTTGCCAGTTTTTTATTTTCTGATGCCTGTCTGTGTGGGTGTGCACCTGTTGCTCCTTCAAGTATTTTATTATCTGTGTCATTTCCGGTGTGACTTTGGTACTGTATCACCTTATTATACTTGTGGAAGGATATATTATTATCAGAGGGCTCATTCAAAAATTGAATGTAAGAACCAGGGAAAAATTATAATTAAAAAGCAATCTGTTCCTAGAACTATACATGCTGTTAATCCCCTTAATATCTAAATACTGACAGTAATTTCTTATTGGAAGGAAAGGACTATTATTCTTATTATTAAGTCTGGTTTCCTTTAGGAATCTCCTATGGAGTCTTGTTTTATCAGTCTATAGGTTATCCTATCTGAGTTGCATTGATGTAGGTGGGGTAGGCTTGTTCTCCGTTAAAGACTTTATATTGTTTAAGTACTTTCTTTCAGTAAGTAGTCATATTGAGTTAGGTACTTGTACCCCCAAGGATTGTATAACTGATGTTAATGTACAAAATGTGCCAAATCACAATGCAATCAAAGAGATGTTCTACAGTTAGAACTCTTCTCATACCTTAGAAGTTAACATGTATTAGGTACATCCACAACTACCTAATTGTAAAAGCTGATCAAAGCCAAACAAACTTATTATTTATTAATTTTTTAAATAAATTTCTTTACATTAATTTGCCAAGTGAGTTGTTGGCTCAATTTACCATTTTTAAGATTCCAATTAAATAGTCCTTTCCCCAATTGAGAAGACAAAACTGTTTGTTTAATTTCAGATCTTTGAAATCTGTCTATTAAGTCCACACTTTTGAACATTTCCGTTCCATCCAATCATAAGTATTTAAAATTAAGATTTTAACACTAGACCGCTGGTCCACTGACCATTAACTAGAGAACTCAGAACTCTGCTACACTGACTTTCTGTGTAAAAAGTGTCTGAACAATGCTTGGAGTTACACTTTTGATTATCTTTGCAGTATCGGTCACCATCTCGTGGTTTTCTTAGTCCAGTTGCCCAGAGCTAGGATTGACTAAAAACTCCGCCGTGGAGCATGACGGTACCGCCTTATAAGGAACGGTCAGAGTGGATGCCCACTCAGATATTAAGTGAGATTTAGTTTGCATAATTTGACAGAATATTGCAAATAATTTGAAATCTGACTTACTTGGTGGTTTGACTTACATTCGTGAGTCAAATATGTCCTATAGCGGTTTTTTCTTGTCCTCTAGCTGGGCGGGAACGGCTTACTTACCACCTGAGGTCCTGACTGTAAAGTTTGCCTCTCCATTGATCTGATCTAATGTATCGGGACTTTACTTCTCTCCGTGAGAATACGATTCGAAGTCACGAATCGTCGCATTTTCACTTATTTTACTAACATATCCGTAACTTTGCACTTCCGCACTCCAAAATTACATCGATACGTACGGGAGAACTTAAGAAAATTCACTTTTGCCGAAGCGAAAAAAGTTTTCGACCGGTGAGCGGGAATTTCACAAAACGCTATGACAGTTCAAAAGGGTTGCCATACATACCTCATAAAAATATGAAAAAATATTGGCCCCTCGCCGGTGACAAACAGGTATAATACCATAGAGCAGGGATTAATAAGTACGTTCACAAAATCATCTTCATATCGACGCTGTGTGTTTTTAAGTAAACACATAATAATAATAAGGGACAGGCCAGGCAGTCATGGTCGTCTATCTTTCTAGCAAAGTGCGTCAACGCCGTCTTTAATTACCGGTGATCATGGACGAGAGATAAAACAAAACCAAAGCTCACTGGAACTGACCTGGTGCCCTCAAGTCCCAGCCAACAATGGTAGCCAAAAGCGTGGCATATGAAATGACCGCTCCGTGTGAGGGTGCTGCTACACACACCGCGTCGTCACCATCACCTTCTAACTGACGACCTTGAGACAAGTTCATACGAGAGGAAGTGCCGTCGACCCTGAAAAAAGTAGAAATACTTTTTTATGCTTATACCGAAAGTTAGTCAGGTGGAGACAACCTCCAAAATCGAGCATACAGTGTTACTTTTCAAATGGTAGCCAAATTTTCAGGAGCGGTTCAGAATCGATAACAAAATCGATCAAAAAACAAAAAAACAAGTTTTTTTTTTCTCTCACACAACCGCAAGACTGCACCACTTCCCCCATCTAAGATTGTTTTAGGACATTTTTAATTTAATGTTATTTCAGAATTACCATGATTTAAATAACGATCACAAAATCTTAATTTTAAAATTTAGCTATACCATTTTTAAGTAGGTAACAATATTATTTGCTCATTTACCAATACGCAAATAATCGCAGGACTTGCTTTTACTATAAACAGGAGCCTATTCCCTTGGAACATCGCACCGTGATATGTAAATTCGACATATTAAGGAGTATTGCATGGGATGACAAGTATTTCCGCATTTGCAACGTAATAATTCACGCTCAATAATTCTTTTGCGACGAAAACTGATGTCTGATAAAACGTTCTTTATTTAGAAATTTGGTTATTCGTATCGCTTACTCGTCGATATAATTATACCCAGATAATGCCAACGTTTCATATTTAACTGCCTCTCAGATCATTTGTCATCAATCGCAATTTCATGCTAATTTGAACCTTACTACAATATACGGGTTGTTAACGAATTCGTGTAATCCTTCAAACCGCGTGATCTACTGGTGACACTGATTGACCCTGCATAGGTTATTTTCAGAATAAACAAAAAAAAGTTTTCAAAAAATTAACCATGGTATTCTGTATCTGAGTAATTTTAGCGTCCCAAGTTAACTGACTGCGTGGAGCGGTATCGCGCTAGTCGTGCCCGTCAGCTGTGTCGCCGTGCCTTCATTCATTTATGCATGGCATCGAAATTTTCTATCACATTTTTTTTTTTAGGAAAAAAATGTTTATTTTTATTTTTAATCAACCTAAATCCCGTGCGGGGTTAATCTATACCATTAATAGAACATGTGGTTTAAAGGAATTACACGAATTCGTTAACACCCTGTATATACATACCTCAATACAAAGACAGACTCTTGCGTGGCTGCTACAAGAGATTGTCCGGATTCGCACGCCGCTAACGATAGCACTGGGCCTGCGTTCCTATTGTACATCGACTTTGATCTGCAATAGAAAACTCTTTTAAAATGGACACGTATTTTATACTCACTCACAAAAACGCTAAGACATTCATTCTTTCATTCTAGTGACGCGGAGCTTAGCACGGCGCGTGATTCAGGGCGTAAAGCGGACAGTTTAAACATGTGTTTCTATAATTTTTGGTTTGAGTGAAATGTTAAAGAAACTAAATGGTGGTGCAAAAATAAAGATAATGTACGGTTAGCAACGAGTTGGTTAAAACTTTTACATAACATCTAAATAAACACAAAATTATTTTTCTTTCAACTACGAAGTAATGTTATCATTAATCACTACAAAACCGATCACAAAGGACGTATTTTTTGCTTAGAACCAAAACAGTGCAGTAATGTGCTCATTATTGCACTGTTTTACATTAATGCACTGTTTTTTATTTAGATATAAATTTACCACAGAGGGTTTAATATAAAATGACGTATGCATTAGATCAAAAAGATGCTGGCTGAAAATAAAAATCAGCTAAATGAAACCGACTAGGTGAAAAAAAAAACAAATGGCGCGCATTTTGTACCATTGTAAAACTTTGATACTTCTTATTTAGCAAGAAAGGTTTAAAAAAATGTTATATGGATATTTTATCACGGTAGGTAGATTGGTAGTTGAAAGAAAAGTAGATTACGCACCTTGCTTAAGTGAGTAATTAATGCACTCGTGTTAATTTAGTGCCCTAGCTTGCGCTCGGGCACCAACATAACACTCGTGCATTAATAACTCACTTTGCGCTCGGTGCAACAATCTACTATGATACACTGCTTTTTAGCATTTCAATAGACAAGAGTTTATGTTTTTACATCTGTTCCGTTTTTTTTTACATATTATTGTAATCTGTTGTTATTTTAAAAACTAACTGACCTTCGTTGCTAAATATACCATCAAATAGGGCTTTATAACGTACCTGTTGATGTGTGCCTGTGTGTGTAATCGCGCGGCGTCCCATAACCGAACCGTACCGTCATCAGAGCACGAACCGAACAGGGACCGGTGAGCTGGTAATGTTACCAGCTGATTGACTCTGGCCCTAAAACAAAATAACACCGATCAAGTCAAACTCCCAATATAACTTGAACCGTTATTTCGTAGCTCTAATATGAAATCATGGATAGTTCAATCTACGAAAACGCGCCACACTCTCATATGCAGCATATAGCAACTATTGTATGGCACGACGATATCGTCCAGCATACATTTTATATGGACATGTTCACACAATGCTATTCTTTAAGCAGTTCGAAATATTTTCGAAAATTCTCTCTTAAGATCATTTTCTTGTAGCTACAACGATTAAGGTAGCTGCCCTTATAACTAACCCATCACAAGTTAGTTTTTTTTTTTTGCGATTTCTGACGTTTCTAGTACTCCAACCTCAGTTGGTCCGGAATTCTTTTGATCCTTATGGGAAATAGGATCAATTGGCATCACAAAAATGTTTTGTGAAAACTGCCCTTTTTCTCGCTGACTGTACATTTCTTACAAAATCTAAGAATGCAGATACAAATTATTCCAAAAATTATGGGTGGTCTTCCTATGACGTTTTCCTGTAGCTTCAATGATTAAGGTAGCTGCCCTTCATGCCCCATCTCAAATTACCACCCTGTATAGTTTAGCTTATGACGCAATATGCTTTACTATTAGCGAAATAGTATAGCGTAGTCTGAACTGCGCTTAAATCGCTACAGTGCAGAATATAGATAGATAGATATAACTATTGGACACTAAAAGAAATAAAACAGAAGGAATACACGTAATTAAGAACAGTACAGAAGTTTGCATTATAAATTGCTATTGTGTTAGTTCTATCGCCACACAATAGAGGTGTGTGCATACGCACCACGCGGCTACCGACCGCAGAAAGGAATGGGGCGCGTCTTCGTGGATTGAATGCACTATATTTGGACTTACTTGTGTTCATGTAAATACGCGAGCAGTTGATTGCCAGGCCGCCACCCGTGCGGTGGTAACACATCTTCATTGTTATCCAGAGGATCATCGTGACTCCTGACAACAAAACAATTGATATAATATCGATCTTCGATGCCAACCCATTTGGTAAGAGTTAATCTATGCTGATTCCAAAACCATTTCGAAACTTTAGTTTTCTAAACCTTATTTTGCTATTTCCAGCTGTTGAAATTATAAGATGGTGCTTATTTTTACATAAATACACGCATACGCTTGACCTCTAAACTTCGTCACGGATTCAGCGGAATGGGCTAAATACGTTCGATTCAGAGTAAATCAAGGTTCTGAATATCAATTTTAATCAATGTATCAACTTTTTAACCTCAAAGCTAAAAACGAACTCTCTAACTAAATGTTGTAAAATAAATCAACATCAAAATTATTCAGTGACGTCATATCACAAGCAAAAGTTTAAAAAATAATTAAAAATAACTACCGCGTAGTAAACAAAAATATTCAAATTAGTTTCTTAAAATATCTTTAAGAAAAAGATATTTAAAAAAATCCAAAAAAAAAACTTTACATACCGAATTCTAGACGGAACGTGATAACAAACTTAATCGTCGACAACTGCTTATCGAAAAGATTCTGAATCGGTAGACAAGGCCAAATTAAGGAGAGGGCAGCTGGAGCTTTAGTACCGGGCTCCACAAGAGAGGTGCCTCCATAATAGGAGTTATTGATATTTTTTAGATAAGTAAAAAAAATACAACCCTTCTGACAAAGAGAATAAAGTTCACATCCACGAGGTACATAAAAATATTTCAACGGTCCTTAATTTCTTTGTTGCCCCAGGGCCTCCAAATCTTTAAATCTGGTCCTGAGGATCTTAAGAAATTAATTAAAAAGATAGATTATTACCTCAAAGACTTTTGGTACTTCTGCTGCATCCGTGACGTCAAGTCTCTCAATTCTACCCGACATGGAGCCATGCTATCTGCAAACATTTAGCCATTGAGACAACTTTTACAATTGATAATTCTTACACAAACTAAACGATGAACAGTCAGCCAAGCACGCACTGGCGTGTCAATGAGATGTCACTAATATACCGGATGGCTTTTTTTATCGTCTGGAAAATAAATGGTGTATGTGTACTCCACAATGGTTTTGGGCTAGATTATCGCCGATTTCAGCCCAAAACCTTTGTGCAATACAGAACTGCCGAGCTCTGTACCACGCAATGGTTTCGGGAGAAATTACATTATAAAGCATTGAGTGATACAGATCGCTCCGGTTCTGAATACCACAATGGTTTCTTAATACGCCACCCGGTATGTCGCCAAGCAAGTATGACTAACTGTAGAATATTCTGAATCTAAAACCATTTCATTATAATTTTTGGGGTTGGGCTTTTTTGGTGTTGGGTTTGGGAACCTGAAATATCAAAAAGCCTGCATACTGTAATACAATAAGAACGATATCGATAAAAGCAACCGGAGTGTAAATGTGGTGCCGTTCCGCAAACTATGGCGCAATTCACATCATGCCCCGCTTGCCCTGTTACCTGTGCGCCACAATAACTAATGGACGCTAAGGATAGTGCTAAACGTTGTTGAGTTCTGGACCGACACAGTGCAGATTGTCATCGACAAGCTTAGAAGAAGAAGCAACCGATTTGACAATCTGTTGTGGTCACTTAGACCAAGTTTGAGATTTCAACTCCGTAAAATACGTACATTGTACATAACTAGCGCTGTGTCCCAGCTGCGAGTGATGCGGCTGTACTGACAACGCTTGCGATGTAACGCCACTGCCTGATACTACTGCCGACTGCGATACACCTTCTGAAACTAGCCATGTACTCATCAATTCAGCCTATACCTAAATAGAGTGAGCATTATTAGTTTATTTCATTGATCAAACGCATTTCTATCAAATAAAGGCATTTTTTCTTGGCTTGGCGTGACATAAATGTCGTGGTGGCCCGGAGATTACAGACCCACTTGTTAAGCACAGGGCTGCGGGTTCAAACCCAGGCAAGTACCAATATGACTTTTTCAATTTCATATGTACTTTCTTAGTTAGTGTAAGATGTCACTGACATACGGTGAAGGAAAACATCGTGAGGAAACCTGGACTTAATGGTCTCAAATCGCTAATACACAGTGAGCAAGCGTGGTGATCAATGCTCGTTCCTTCTCTGTATGAGAAGAGGCCTTTGCCCAGCAGTGGGACAGTTACAGGCATTTTTTATGGCTTTTCTTTTTCTTACGCCTCGTCCCAACCGGACACATGTTGCGATAGAGATCAACTACGATATCATAGCGTGCCTCTCCAACACCTGTCTTCAATGTGTGTGTGTGCATATACCAACGACTCGCCATGTTTGTTTGATATTTAGTAGATTTGTTGCTCGACTAGTGCATAATTAAAGTGACCGCTCGACAAGGCGCACGTGTGTCATTCATACAAACCTCCAAACGGTACCATACTGTTAATTAGCGACGTCAAATCTGTCGAGCGACTCGATCCATGTTTTTGTTTAAGTTTGGCCTACAGTTGCAGAGTGCACACATCGGCGTTGAACGAAAGACGCGTTGTAAATATTCTTTTTTACACATTTTTACTTGCTGTGTCAATGGAGGGCCGTACCGTAGTTGATCTATACATCAGTAGCGATGGGTGAATTTTCTTAAAAGGGAAGCCGGACCATAAAATGCTTACCTTGCTCAAGTGTGATGCGTGAATTCCAGTAACTACTCGTTTCGAAAGGGAAGCCGATAGGAATCGAGTTGTATGGAGCCTTCGCCACTGGTATACATAACGCGCAACTTGTGCCGGTTGTGGACGAGGCATTAGCTATTATTTAAGGAACGGATTTAATGTACTTAATTAACAAATTAAGGTACCTCTCGAGTGCTGTTCATGCGACTGCCCGAACATGTGTTGCCATTCTGTGTTCATGTGCGTCTCGTGAGATACCGACGTCTTGTGCGTGCGCCTGCGCAGAGAACATTATTTTAATAACAACGGTACGCAAACTACTTTTTATAGATTTTGTAAATGTTAATAGTGGATATAGATGTTGCATTTCACAATAACGTATGTATCATCGTAATTTGAACCTTAAATCAATGTCGTAAAGGTCACTTCATTCCGCATATAATTAATATTTAATAAATAGTACAGCTAAGGGTGCTTTCGTTTCGATGCAAACGTTTATATGTGCCTTATCCCGTTTCTATAAAAGCTGTAAACAAATTAATGAATGAAATTTTGATAGCTTTCGGGTACAGTTTACTTCCTAATTATAATTGTATGCTCTTATTCTATATCCAATCATTAAGGCGTGCAATAGTATACTTTATATAAATTATAATAAATACACATTTAAGTACCTATACAGGGTGTTAATGAATTCGTGTAATTCCTTCAAACCACATGATCTATTAATAGTATAGAATAACCCCGCACAGGATTTAGATTGATTGAAAATAAAAATTAACTCTTTTTCCCCAAATATTTTTTTGATGTGATAGAAAATTTCGATGCCATGCATAAATAAATGAAGGTACGGCGACACAGCTGACGGGCACGACTAGCGCGATATCGCTCCACGCAGTCAGTTAACTTGGGACGCTAAAATTACTCAGATACAGAATACCATGGTTCATTTTTTGAAAACTTTTTTTGTTCATTCTGAAAAAAACCTATGTAGGGTCCAGTGGCGACGGGTGAATTTTCTTAAAAGGGAAGCCGGACCAATTATTTGTTTAAATGATAATTGAAAATAATAGATACTAGTATTTGCCAAATTTCGAAAGGGAAGCCGATAGGAATCGAGTTGTATGGAGCCTTCGCCACTAGTAGGGTCAATCAGTGTCACCAGTAGATAACGCGGTTTGAAGGAATTACACGAATTCGTTTACAGCCTGTATATTTTTTAAATTACTTTACGTAGACGCGCAGTCTACCTTCTTCAGTCTACCAGTCCTTAGTCTTACAATAGCGTTTGTAGGTTATATAGTTTTTTAACAAAGAGTAATGTATTTTATTTATCTATTTACCTGTTCTGAGCCGAAGCGTAAAGTTTATCGACGTGTTGCATTGCGTCCGTTACTCCGGTATCAAGTTGTACGGCGCGCGAAATGCTTGTATGTGGCAGTACCAATCTACCTGGGGCCTCTGTTATGTGCTGCAAAAACGATGGTTAGCTCAATACCGGATTTCTCTGTGTCTTGTGTGGTTTTACGGCTTTAACTTCTGGGTCAATTAGGTCTCATTTATATGTGAGGAGCTCGTGGCTAAATAATTACAGCCGCATAGACCGATCTTCCGGGTTAAGCCACGCTTGCCGAGGTTGGTCTGTGGATGGGTGACCATTTACCATAGCGAGTTTCCTCCGTGCCTCGGAAAGCACGTAAAGCCGTTGGTCCCGGCTGTCATTTGTAGATCTTTGACAGTCGTTACTGTTGGTCAGAAGCCAGAAAGTCTGACAACCAGTCTTACCAAGAGTATCGTATTACCCAGTTACTGGTTTGTGGAGGTCTGATAGGCAGTCGCTCCATGTAAAATACTGATATTCAGCTGCATTCGGTTCGACTGGAAGCCGACCCCAACATAGTTGGGAAAAGGCTAGGCAGATGATGACTTATCAATCGTATGTCTAGTCATAATATAACAAAATAAGCTTTTAACATAACTTACTTGCGTACAAGAACCTTGTATTTTGATCAAATGTGCACTCATCGCCAGCAGTTGATTTTCTACGTGTTCTGTCATACCTGAAATAATTAAAATGTATTTTCAAATGTCCTAAATTGGACAAAAAGTATGATAATAGTTTCATACTTTTTGCCCAATTTATTTTGCCCTATACAGGTGTCCCTGGAAGTATGGATCAAATCGAATAGTGGCGTGGGCAAGGTCATTTCAAAACTAGTAGTAGTAAAAACTTGAGTAAAATTTTTGCCAAACCAAAAAAGCCTTTGCAGTAAATGTTTTTTCTTATTGAACACATGTTTTCTAGCTGCTTAAATTAAAAGTATTACCACAACAAAGGCCTACTGTTCGCCAAAGTCCTGAAACAAATGATAGCTCTGATAGTTTTTTTTTATGATTCTTTTCTATGAGAAGCGATTGAAAAAAAAAACAATAATTGGTCATAACTTTTGAACCGTAAAAAATTGCACCGACATTCTCAGGGTTAAAAAGTTTGGAAATGACATTGCCCACGCCCCTATTCGATTTGATCCATACTTCCAGGGACACCCTGTATATTGATTACATTTATAACGGTAACGGTAAATACCGTGTATTTTGTTGTCAGCTATAATAAGAACTTACCATCCGACGCCAGTCTTCTGAACAAGTTTCTAAGTTGTTGTCCCATTTCAGAATATTGTGGCACTGTACCCTGTTTCACCTGTAATAATATACAGAACGAATTTTTCAATAGGAAGTATGGGGAATACTGAAAAACTCAGTCTCGGGGTTAAATTTGATAAAAATTAAAACAATAAGGAGAATTTTAAAAAAAAACGTAGCATGCAGTCCAGACAGTAGATTTTGAAAAAAAAAACAGCCTGTATGCGTAACGTGACTATTATTTTATTCCTTCAGAGCGGGACGCCTTCAAATTTTAATATTTTTTATAAGAATGACGCATATATTTGAAAACTAGTTTATTTATAATAAAAATGAAAATACAAACTAACCTTATGGGCTGGTTCTATATTTTTCGGATGAGCAAAAAGCTTTAATAATCAATTTTGGCTTTTAGATATGAATGTCTGATAAGTTGGCATAACTTGTTAATGTTATCCTTCATTATCAAAATGTTTTCTGAAGCGATTCATAAATACGCGCCCATTTTATATTGAATTTAATGTCACGGATTGCCTTTTTTTCAAAGCGGGACATTTCTGTGTTTTTGGGGACAACGGGACACATAGCTCAAAAGCGGGACTGTCCCGCTGAATGTGGGAGGTATGGTCACTTTATGTATGCGCCATCCCATAGTGTCGCTTATAAGGATTAAATTCTGGGAAGTAATCTTAAATGACAAACTAAAGGAAAGGTCTAATTTTTCTGAAAATTGAGAAGACTATAATTTATATTGCCAGCAATTTAAATACATTCAAGCAATGAGACAATTCTACAACATGCAGCTTAATGAAACGGCTACGAATATGATGTCATTACCTTAAGCCTAGTGTTTCTTCTTTCACGCAGAGTATGCACTAGTCGGTCCACATCGCCGTGACGTAACACAGCATCCAGTACCTTGCGCGGGATCGGTTCTGCTAGGCTTTCTAGTAGAAGCTCAGCTCGTTCCACCTGAATCATAGTTTTATTTTTTTCCAGATTTTTTCTCTTTCTAGAAGCCATGCAATTTTATAATTTTCGAGTTTCATGTGAACTGATTGCACTTTGAACTAAAGATGGGTTGTTACTCGGATAAATACTCGAGGTCAAGTTAATACTTATAAACACAATATAGTAAAAACAAATATATACAAACTTGTTTTTATAGAATATTTACAATTTGATTATTTAGCCACCTGTTTCATTCTAAAGTCAATATTTTTCAATAATAGGTTCGTGTTATTATAATTATCGGTACGCAGCCGAGTCGATTCAGAATCTTTTCGATAAGCAACTGTCTACTGATTCGGTTTGTTATCTCGATCCGTCTATTCGTCGTATCGTTAAGAGATTCGTCTCTTAACGAGAGAAATAGGGATAGCTTATCGAATCGTTCGACAACAGACTAATCGAATCATTCAGCCTAGAAATCGCTGCTTTTCTAAATAAAATTAATTAAATATTAGGTCCCTCTTACGACGCCTGTGTTAACGGATGAACTGGTTATTACATCTGCCATACCTGTATAAGTTTGTGCTTGAGGTGCGGCCACACTAGCGGTAGTATCTTGCAGTTCACGTCGATTGGGTTCAGTAAGCTCGACACGCATGATACCAAGCCGCATACTTCGTGACGAATCTGTCGATACAGGAGTCAATCATAAATTTAAACATCTTAGGTCCATATTAGAGAACGAAACTCAAGCCAAGCAAGTATTAGAGGATCTAATAGTTTTTGAGCTTAATGTTGACTTATGTAATACAATGGTTTAGAAGAATTTAAGAACGAAATGTAATGGAATTAGAATTTTATAAGTGAACTTACCCATAAGTTTGGATGTG
Organism: Amphipyra tragopoginis; assembly: GCA_905220435.1. NCBI lineage: Eukaryota > Metazoa > Arthropoda > Insecta > Lepidoptera > Noctuidae > Amphipyra > Amphipyra tragopoginis. The sequence goes on from HG992011.1 coordinate 15,456,345, forward strand.
CTAAGAACACAGCGCTTTCCGCCACGAGATCGCAAAGTGCCTGCTTGGGCAATAGACCCAGTTCTGCCAAATTAGTCGTAGCTCTTAGCGCTTTCGCTATAATCCACTCGGATTGGTCTGTAAGCCCCTGAAATAATGTATAGTTTTTGTACACGAAATTATAATATAACAGACCCGATATCCAGTACTAAACGACCTTGAAAGAATTTAGCCAAAACCACCATGGGTGGCAAATGTCTGTTATCGGTTTTCTGTTAACCACATCACTAGTCATAGGAATGAGTAATGTCATCCTCCTCGTGGGCTTATAAACTTACTACAATTACGTCACCAATAAGAGGGCCATTTCTCGTATTTAAAAATTGTTTAAAATATAGTTTTGATCTAGTCTCACTACCAGACATCGTCAAACGTGAACTTGTAATGAGAACGAAAATAGATTGAAAGTTGATCGAAGCCAAAACAGTATTCTGATAACATTCTGAACTGACGCTATTCCATAAACAAAAGTCAAAACTGCAATTGAAATGAGTCTGTAAGTAGACTAGATTGAGATCATATTGAAACTGGACTGAGCTTTAAGAGGAGCAGAATACCAGTTTTTTGTCATTTCATAATTATTATTTAATCTCAGTTTGGTCAAAATTCAGTCATAGTGTACATTAATCACGAAAATTGACCATCTGTTTGTCAAGAGTGGTGACTTCTTTTACCTTTTATCTTTCAGTCTTTGATCCAGCAATACAGTGAGAGGCTAAATTGAGAAACAAATGATTATAATGTTGTACCTACCTGTTGTAACAGTGGCACAAGAATAGGCGCCGCGTGATGACCAACATAGGCCGCGACCCCCACCACTCGCTCAAAGAAACATCCTCGCAAAGCTGCCTCTTCTTTATCGTTCAGGAATGTTACCATGTGGGATAGGATCACGTCGTTGGCTGAATAAGAGCAAACATAATCCATTAACACGAAGACGCTTATACAAGATGTAATATAAATAAGTGTACAACCTCTTAAGGGGTCACAAAAAATCAGCTGTTCCCTACATTAATGTTCGCATAACTTGCCAAAATGTAGGGAACAGCTGTTTTTTTTTCGCGATTTCTGTTTTGGTCCCATAGTAAAAGTTGTTCATAATGATGAGTACAGTGACCCCTTAAGAGGTTGTACACTTATTTATGTTACACCTTATACTGTCAAAATTCTTTTTTTTTTCTATTTGTACGGCTTTTGATGGTACGGTCAGCATCAAAAGTAGCTGAACATTTGAGTTTTTAAACTTTGCATTAATTAGATAACTAATTGATAGGAAGCAAAAAATGTAAGGCATACTTAGAGCTGTATCTAGCAGCTCTAGGTATCTATTAAACCTTTTGTTTTAAAACAATTCGTTTTCTAATTAATGCCAAGTTTAAAAACTCAAATGTTCAGCTACTTTTGATGCTAACCGTACTTGCGGACCGTTTCTACGTAACTGGGCAGTTATTGGCGAGACCTGGAGGGTCTTCAGCCAATGGTGTGGAAGTAAAATACTTAACCTAAGCTTATACTACACTAACATCATGACAACAACAGCACTAAGAACGACCTCTAGTGGGACTCGGACCTCAGCTTAGGACGTTGCTGGCTGGGGGTTGGGTGGGGGGGGGGGGAGACAGCTTAATGAGGGCTGAATTATCGTTGTGACTGCGGAGTCTGAAGAGACGACTTTCTCGACTACGGGACCGCTCAGTGGATCGTGATCGGTGGCAGGACGTGGTGACGGACCTAGTCGGCGAGGCATACACCCAACTAAACGTTTGGTATTTGTTTATTTATTTATTATTATTTGACTTGATCGCATTTGACCCTAGCCGCACCTGATGGTAAGCGCAGACAGGTTCTAAAATAGAGCACACGAATCCAAGTAGCAAAAATATACTTAGAGGGATTCCCCTATACCCCTCTGGCTCTCACATACACACGACTGAACACAGTAAACTGCTTGACTTGACATTCAGGTGGTAGCTAGCCAGGCGGACCGTATAGATTCTACCACCAAGCGTACTGGGTTTTGTTGAATCTTACAACAAGCGTCTATTCCTAGCGTGCGCTGAGGAAGTTTCATATCCTAGCCGTTCGAACACTAAAATAGCTTCTACCTTAATTAATTGCACCCGGGTAGTTTCTCAGCCCCGCTACCAACCTTGCAGTTGCTAATCTTTTCATCACAGCATGGGTTATTCTCGTATAACTCGTGCAGATACGAGAGAGAACTATTGTTTAATAGCTGGGTGGTTTTATCGACCAAGTATGTGCATTCCCATATATCGTCGGCGCGCTTGCCAAACCCATATGTGCACAGCATAAAAAATTTAACGTGTGCACGAAAAATACAAAAAAAGAGCTTATGAAGAAGAAACACAAAAAAAGTTTTTATCGCAGTATAAAAACAAGGTGTTCTGCTAGGGTTTTGAATTTTTATATTTCTCTTAAACTTATTAGTTTCAGATAAAACAGTCCGCTTCCTGAAAAGTTGATAAAATCCACATAAGGGTTTTGGAAAGCGCCCCAACGATATGGCCAATGGCCAGAGACTTTAGCGATATAACTAAAATGTGCGATCGTCTAGTCTACTCCCTTCAACAAATCGTTTTACGACAAGATTTTACTTCGACACTATAGAACTCCGACATTACGCTACTCCGACAACTATGGAACTTGGACACCTAATTTGAGGCACCCCGACACGGATAGGTTAGGTTCGAAGGGGGTGACGGGGGCTAGAGTGAGCGAGCAAAGCGAGCGAACGAAGCCCCCGTCATCCCCTTCGTGTTAGGTTACTTTAAACCCCAGTGTCGAAGTTCCATAATTGTCGGAGTAGCGTAATGTCGTTCCATAGTGTCGAAGTAAAATCTTGTCGTAGAACGATTTGTCGAAATTCAGTTTGGTAGTCCGTTTAGTCGAGTTTATGCAGAGGGCCTTAAGCTATATGCCACGTGACATTAACGCTACGTGTCGCGGATTCGAATCCCGTACGGAACAAATATTTGTATAGCCTACAATAGTACTAGTTTGCAAATTACGAAAACTGCAATTTCTTTTATTTTTGTGATAACTTTAAGGTCTGTCTCTCTTACACACCCGCAAGAGAAAGAGACAAAAATATTATTAATATTAGCGAGCTTATGAAAACTACAGCTGTTTAAAAAAAGCTATATGATATCTCTTACCAGTAACTGTAACGATGAAAAACATTTAAAATCAGGTATCAGTCGCCCGTTGTAATATTTTAAGGGATCATAATTATCGATGTCTATGGTTACATATACACGGTGACACTGACATTCGACATAATGCAATCGCGACACTGAAATTAAACCCGAGCTAATGCGCAACTCAGTGTAACAGCGATGTACACACTACGGTACTCGGTGTCGACACTGAGTGTCGAGTATAATGTGTCGCCGTGTATACTTACCATTTTTTTTTACTTTTAAGATGGCTTACTGACTAATGTAATAATAGTTACCAAAAATTAAATAATCTAATTGCTAATTACAAGCCTCCACAGCTGGATATTAATTACCTAATTGTCGAAAAGACCAAAAAATTATTAACCTATGTGTACAACTGGTATTCCAGAAATACAACATCATGCAATATATGAAGCATAACACCGTGTCAATAACAGTACAGTACCACAACAGCTAAAAAGGGATACCCGCCAATTTACAAACTTTACAGGAGAGTGGTTTAAAGTTCGTTTACGACGAAGAAATTAGGCTTCATTTAATACCGCCTAAGCGACAAAAACAATGTCGTAGTCTTAGACTTAGACCAATCGACGCAGAAAAAAAAGACGACCCCAAGGATATATGTAACTCCATGTCGCAAAAATTGGCGCTTATCCCTTTTTGGCTGTAAGGCATGGATATAGAAACCATGTATATATATTTGTTAGAGTAAATTAAAACAAACATACCTTTCTGTTTTCCGAAGAATATGCAAAGTTTTGTGATGCCGTTTTCTACTAGTGCACGCTTTACTACGGCTTGTGAATCAGTCAACAAATATGACACTGTTGACCGCACCTGTCACAAAACACAAGTCTTACAAATCTTGACGACACGTTTGGTGCAGTGGCTAAGCGATTGGCTGCTGCGCTACGGGTCGTGGGTTCGATTCCCACACGGAACAAAAATTTGTATGGCCTACAAATGGTTGTTTCGGGTCTGGGCGTTTGTTTGTGAGATTTGTGTCTGTAAACGCACCCACGATACAAGAGAAATCTTAGTGTGGGGCAACGTTTTTTTAAAAGCAAAAAAAAAAACTATCTAGATAAACTCGTATTTTTTGAAACCTATGTATAAACAAAATTATTTCATACACTTACCATTTCATGTAACGCAGACAGTTCAGTCTCGTAGTTAATGTTGGCAGCTTCTTTCTCCACCATGTTTTGCGTCTGGTCTAGGAAACGTACCGCTGTTTCAGCCAACTTCGCTGTAACAAAATATCGCAGTTAAGAAGAAATGTTGGAGACTAAACGGTTCGGGTATTAAACGCAGCCCACTTGACATAGGCCTCCCAATTTACGCCATATTACTCTGTCCTCTGCCTTCTGCATCCAGTCAACCCAGCTACCTTTTTAATTTTATATATTTGCTTTGCGGTGCGCCTATGCTTAAATACGGGCCCGGATACAGTATTTACAAATAAATATATACCGGAAATAGGTTAGACAGGATCCAGATATCTAGAGCACGCCGCGACAGCGGCGGTAAGGCCCGTGATGGAGGAGCGGCTGGAGAGGCGTCACAGCGCCCTCAGCTTCCATCCGACGCAGGTACTTTCGGGACATGGTTATTTCGGGAAGTTCCTGTGTCGCATAGGCCGCGAGCAGACGTCCGGTTATCACCACTGCGTCGACTGCCCTGAGGACACGTCGCTACACACGCTGCAGGCGTGTCCTACGTGGGCGACACAGCGCCGCGAACTGACGTGACCTCTCGCTCCCGGCGGCCGTGGTTCTGTCCATGGTCGGGAGCGAGAGTGCGTGGGAAGCCGTCGCCTCCTTCTGCGAGGAGGTGATGGCGACCCAAGAGGGAGCGGAGTGGGAGAGAGAGGCAGCTGCCACTCTTCCGTCCCGCACCAGACGCACCGGGCGCCGCCGGAGGGCGCGCGACGATCTCCGGCCACCGTAGTGTGTGGCCTGCGGGTGGCGGGTTAGGGGACCCGTCGCCCGACCAGTAACAGGCCAGAGAACAAGGCGCGCTGTGTTCCGTGCGCGCCTCTCAGGAGAACGTGGGGCAAGGCCCCACAGTAGGAGAGGTCCGCCAGGGGCTGGCGGACCGAGTCCTGCCGGGGTCGCGGTACACGCAGCTGCGAATACCGCGACCCCGGCCAAGGGTCAGAAGAAGGAACACCGTGGGTTTTTAGCCGGTAAGAGTCTGGCATACCCCTTCGCCTTCCCCGGGCGAAGGGCATCCATGAGGATTTTCCAAAGAAAAAAAAATATCCAGATATCTCAATAAAAATGAAATGCTAACGTCCACTTTAAGAAACGAGTGTTGACTCTGCACTCACCAATCCGCTTGACTAAGGTAATGACAATTAGTAATAAATAAACCTTTTTGTAACAGGCGTATATTCAGATAATGTCTGCAATAGACTGTTGATAACTCACCAATATTATTAGCATAAGCGATGCGCACAGGCACGCTGGGGTCAGTGGCCCGCGGCGCCAGTTCCGGCAGGATGTACTCGGGGAACACGTTGCAGTCCGCGTTAGGTAACGACCGGACCAGAGCGACCGCGCGGGCGCAGGTTGCTACTGCGCGTGCGCGGACGCGGGACACGCTGTCGTGGGACAGGTGGATCTGATGAAAGAGAAGATGTGCTCTTGTAACACTGATAAAAAAGGTGAAGAATAAAAAAAATGCATTCTTTTTTATGGAATTCCACTTTATGGCAACCTCCAGTGGCGAAGCGGCCCCTAGCCCACGACTTCACACTCAAGGGGGCCCCGCGGCCGCGGGTGTTGACCTGCCACTCGATTCTGAACCTTTTCGATAAGCTGCTGTCGACTGATTCGGTTTGTTATCTCGTTCCGCCTACGATTCTCGCAACGAGAGAAAAAGAGATAGCTTACCGGATCTTTCGACAGCTGATCGAATCGTTCTGAATCAGGGGGCTGAGGCCGAACGCCATGAACTACTCTGATTAGTAGTACAGTCACCATCAGATATATAGAAGCAGTTCAGGTACTCAGATAATTCTACACTCTCAAAAACATAATATCATCTGCACAACGATAGCGTTCAAATTATTGTTAGCATCCAATGTATCAATATCATCTGAACACTCGCAATTCAAATATTTCTATGCAAACAAATCATCTTGTCAACTGAGGTAGTCAAATGTAACTAAGCAACCAAAGTGTTCAAAAATATGTAAACAATAACCATTTCTCAATACATTGCTCAGTGATACTAAGGCCTGTTACAAACCTAACCGTTTTAGGGCGGTTACAGACCTTGGTGTTTTATGCTCGTTTTTAACCGACTTCAAAAAGGAGGAGGTTCTCAACTCGGTTGTAATTTTTTTTTTATATTTCTTATCTCAGAACTCCGTCATTTATGAACCGATTTGAAAAATTCTTTTTTGTTTGAGAGGGTATAGGTACTTTCCGTTTAGTCCCTTATAAATGTTGTTATGATTAGACCATGAACTTCAGAGATATGGAACGGAACTCTTCCCCCGCCCCCCACTTTCCGGAATGTTTGAATTATGTCGTGTAAGGTAGGTATAGCATGAAAGGGCTTATTATACCCGACTACGGCAAAGTCAAAAATAAGGATTATGAAGAGAGAGGGAGAGAGTACGGAGGAGAGAGAGTTTAATTTATGGCGCTAAAACGTATTTAATAAAAAATAAACTTATAAAAAAGGAAAAACCGACTTCAAAAAAAAACTATATGGAGTAAAATAATTACCATAAGATAAAATTAACAGTTTCAGAAGACGGTGCAATTCTACACTGAAAAAAATTGTAGCCGCCGACTTCTGAAACTGTTAATTTTATGTTTTTTGTAGTCGGTTTTTACTTTTTTTTTAAGTTTTTGCATGCGCGCATTCGAGCGCGTTACATTTCGCGCTTCAAAAAAACCGAACGCATGTATATGCTACTGTTCGCACTGCCAGTGGGTCTCTCTGTTGCAATATGGATTCGACCGCCGCGCCATACCAGTGTGTTATCGCTGTAAGGTGTACAGTGTCCTGCGACATTATTAAGATTAAAATGCAGGCATTGCAATTAAAGGCAGGCGGTGAGCCACTAAAAAATATAACGCGTATGGCATTCTATACCAGCGCACGCACTAGCGGTTCTTTTTAAAATGACTTTTAAAACGTATCGTGCTAGATTTTGGCTAAAGACTTGTATATTCGATGCGATTCGATGATAACTGGCTACTAAAATCAGGCTACAGTGCATATTCATAGATAAGCTGTATGGCGCTTTTAGCATTTGAAAAAAAAGGGGTGCATGAAAAGAGTCTCTACGAGTGACGATACTTCAGTACGTCCGGCGCACCCTGGGCAATCAGCCTCGCTACCATCCTTGCTGACTGGCTAATCTTTTCACCACGGCATGAGCTATTCTTGTATAGCTCGTGCCGACACGATAGCAAAAGAAGCATTTGAAACCGTTTGTGTAAAATCATATAGAAACTCAGTGCGTGCTTAGTCGGGCTGATTTTACATCGTCAGATATCTTTTAACCGAGTAATTAAACTGACGTTTAATGGATTTTGTACTTTTTTGAGCACGGTTATCAATCCGAAACATGGTTAAAATGAACCGAGGTATTTTGTAGGTAGGTATTTATTACGAATTCAATTCCTGAAGATATACTAGAAAATGTAGCAAATAAAAATATCAGTTTCATTCAAACTGATTGTTTCGAATTTAATGGCTTTCGCGTGGAATAAATACTCGTTTCAATTTCCTTACGATGTTTTCCTATAACTTGACTATCAGATTATATTATAAACAAAAGACACGTCAATGACGTCACGCACGATATGAAAGGGATATAGCTATATGAAGAAAAAGAAAAAATGCTGTATTGACACAAAAGTACAAATTGTATCTATTTTTGAACTTTTAATTTATGACTCTAAGTACAATCAAATACAATTCATTTTACGTTGCTGTCCTGACTTTCTGAATAACGTGTTGCTTAGTTACCTTTGAATGTTTAGCTTGTTTACTTACCATAGACCTTTAGTTTGTAAATAAATATTTGACATTGTGACTGCTCAGATATATTTGGAGTTTATGATGCTCAAAACAATTTGAACAGTTTTGTTGCATAGATGTTTTTGGTATCTTGAATGTGTTTAATTATTTGGACACCTGAGTTGTTCATCTACTTCTGATGCTGACTGTACCACAGTGTACCTACTTACTAGATACAGTGGGTCAACGCCCATACATTTGACAGGTCCTATGAAATGTCAAAATTATGTAGGGGCGGAGGTTATGTCCCAATGTAGTATGGCTACTTGGGACATAACCTCCGCCCCTTCACCCCGCAACCCCCCGCACGATTGCTCTGCGACAATGTTCTACGTTGACCGACTATAAGGAGTAAGATATAGGTAGACTGTGGTAGTACTCTGCTATCATTTTACCACAGCACATAATTTGATTAATTTTCAGGGAGCGGAATCTTATGGCAAAACAATTGAAAGGTAATAGAGACGAGTCATTATTTTTTATCGAGTATTCAAGCTATCGATACTTTTTAACAGCTGAGAATACAGACGGGTGGACAGACATATTAGCCATTTTTTAGAAAAAAAATAATAGATCAACACGAAATGTCAAATTGAAATAGACATGACGTAATTCATTTTTCATTTTGATTGTAGTACCGTAATGTTGAGTCATCCCACTCAACAGTACAGCCGACGCGCGCTACTAGAGGAACGGGCCGCGCACGACGGCTCAAAGGTCAACCCGTCAGCGACCGACTTCTAACCAGTCAGCTGCTACATGCGTTAACGTACAGCTGCGCTCGCGCATATTAACGAATTATTGTTTTATATACCGTAACCTCAGCATTGTACATCATTTTATAGTTTGTTACATTACATCATTTTTATACAGTCCGCTAGTTTATGTTATTGATACAACCCAGAGTTATCGTAGCCCCAACACGTAATTAAAAGAGATCAAATATTATAATAGTGTCCATAGGATAAACTTCCCGAGTCGCGATAGTTATCAGATTTTTTTGATAAATAAGACAATGTTTTACTTATGTTTCATGAAAGATATTTATGTATAAAGATTAAAAATAAAAAGTATTTGTTAAGTTAATTAAGCAATAAAGTTCAAAACTAAAAAGTATCGATAGCTTGAATACTCGATAAAAAATAACGAGACGTCTCTATCACCTTTCAATAGTTTTGCTACTGTTACCTGTTAATTTTACATACAGCATGGCAAAAGAGATTGGAAAAAAATGGGGATATAGGTACTAAAAGAAAAGGGCCTCGCTGATGCGACTTCGCCCTCGTCTATATTAGTTCACGCTATGCCACTGGTAACCTCTCTTGGGAGATCTGTCAAATGAACGCTGTTTATTAATACGGGTCTAAGCTCACTAAATAAAACTTTACTCACAATATAAGGCAAAATCCGATCCAAAATGGTGTCCGAACTAGAATTCTCACATAACAGCTGCAAAATCTCCAAACTGTACAGCTTCGACGTACAATGATGCAAGCCCCTTATACATGACGTCACCAATGACGTAATCAGAATCAAGCCTTCACTATCAGGCCCCATTTCTTTTCTCTCTGGAGCCTTGTCATCATCTTCATCGAAATCAGTCGTGTTTACATTCAGGACTTTGAATTTATCCTTTAATTTATCAATGCTATCAATATTCTGATGGTCGGTAGTCTCTTCGACTAAATCTTGATAGTTTTTGGCGTCTGACGGCTGTGTGAATATTTTGATAATATTTTTGATGTCTTGGTGTATTCGTAGTATTTTTTCGTCGGGTGGTAGGATGGGTTGAGCTGAGAATATCAGCATATATGATTGGAGGAAGGAGTAGAAATATTCTGGGAATAATCTGGAAGAAAAAAATACTGTCAAAAGCCGAATCATAATGTGAAAGTAGTTTACAGAAGTTGCCATCGGCTTTTCTGTTAGATTCAAAGGCAATTATGACATGAGGAATTGCCATGTGACTTCCGGTAGAAAATAAAACCACCTCTGCAGTTCTGGTAAAAGTCAACTAAGGGATTACGTCAAGAAGATATAGGTAGCAGCATTCTCATGTGCGTAATGCCGGGTACGACCCGAACGAAAGCAAGTGAAGGCTAGCGACTAGCGATCGTCGATGAGCATCGATGTTCGCTCGACTTCGCTGACGTGTCCAAACAGAACGAATGAAAGCGAATGATGATCAAATTCGCAGACGATCGGAGGTCACGCCGCCGCACCTTTAGCAGAAAGTGTGTTGTAGTTGGCTGGCAGTTTGCTTTGTAAAATAAAACATCTGCATGTCCTCACGTGAGCGACGTGGCGACGCCGTCATTAAATGAGCATTCGCTTGCTATAATTCCCTTTGATGTACAGACACGTGGCGGAGCACGGCCGAATGTGAACGAAGGCATTCACTAGCTCACGCTCGCTTTTGTTAAGTCGTCCACATTGATTAGTTCGCGTTCGCTCAGTAGCTTTCGTTCGGTTGGTGCGTATTCGGCATTACTCGCAACGTACTGAGGTCACCAATTTGTTACTTTACGTTTTGAATTTCCTCGACTGTTCTTAGTCTTCTAGAAGGTCCATGTTACGAGCTCATAATAATAAAAATGTCCCACTCACTTGCCCCTAGCTTCATCCAGGTACAATTCAGCAGTCCGCCTGTCCCTAGGATTCCTCTCGGTCATAGAGTGCAGTAGAGTCTTCAGCTGCGGCTCATCAGTGGTTAGCGTCATGGTAGGAGGTCGGTCTTCGCCGTTTCGGTAGGCTAACAGCCCGGGGAGGTCCAGCGCCGGAGTGCCGTCGTTCCAGAGCTCTAGGAGAGCGCAACTGGTGGGAAAATAAATGTGATTAAAATGGAAAGGACTTATTTTCAGCTGCATATGGTTGATTGGACGCTGGATCCAACATGTTGGCTAGGGATATTTTAGTTATCGGAATCAGAAAATGAATATAATACAGACTAATGGCGAGAGCAGTATGTAGGTAGGTGCTCATGGAACAGTGGAAGATAAGGATAATTTATGTACGGATATTACAACTGTCTTTCAGTGTCGGACTGGCCATAGATTCAGGGTGGCGTTTGTCACCCGGGCCCTTGTCTGCGCGGCCTCCCCTGGCTTACAACCAGGGAAGCCTGGAGTAAGCTGAGCAGGCTAGCTGAAACTTTACCTCTTGAAAGAAAATGTTTGGGAACTTTTTAATGTATATCTTTGATAATAAAACCTTCTAAAAACTCTTGCCCATTTGGTTGACAAGAAGGTGTAATCTGCGCTGATCCTGGGCGGGCGGCGGGCCCTTAACAGTCCTAATGCTATCCAGCCCCTTAAGCCCAGTTCGACACTGGTGGCTTACGCTATAAACACCTCAACAGCCCAAGCAAGTTTATAAATAATTTAGAGAATAATATTTTATTTAGTAACACTTACCCAGCCGAGAATATGTCCATGCTAGGTACCAGTTCGCCAACTTTACAGGGTGATTCACTCAATAAAAGACCACCCATTTTGTCATCCCCCTGTAACAGAAGATCAGCTTTTATGTCTACGCTATTTAACTAATCTATGAATCTTACTTCTTAATATTTAGCTAGCGAGACTTCGAGAGGCCACGCGGGTTTACGTAGCCAATATCTTCGGCCTTATCTAACGTCATGCTCTCTCAATCCGCGCAGGATATGGGCGTAAACGATACTCGAGCAGCGCCAGTTAGATGTTATGAAAGCCGACGACGCAGACTTATCAGGGCAGCAGAACAGGGGAAAGTACCAAAAAAAAAAAATTGAAACTAGATTGGACTGGATAAGGAAAGCTGAGGACCAAATAATTTAGAGCAACTTGGGAGGCCACCAGGACCTGGAAATAGCCTAAGAATTAAACAATTGCTCTACAAACAAATCTCATAGGATAATTTAAGCCGCCCGCACCACAAGTTAACCTAGGGGTCTACAGGTCCTAAACTCGGCCCTGTGCTTTATACAATAAATCATAACAATAGCAAAAATCACCGCTCACACGTTTGTTGCCCCCTTCGCCTATGTACTGGCGGCTTTTCAGGGGGCCCAGCTAGTGAGCTGGCGAGTCACCGTCTGCCAACAAAATTCAACCTCAAACTTGAAAGGCAGACGCCGTTTTCTTCCGGCAATAGAAGTTAAACAGTCCATTAAATACCCCCTCCCATAGACCAATTTTATTTTTAGCATATTTTACAATAGTTTTGCACCCACCGGGGACGGTCCATGACTGTACTCCAATAGTGCAGCCGTGGATAGTCCCCGGTTGGTGCCCCATCCCATTATAGATTAAAGTTCTCAAAGGGGCCTCTGCGCGTTGGACCTGTGTCCCCGTGTATGCCTTCCAAAGGACCGGACATCTTCCGCACGGAAGATGAGCCGTGATCTCAAAGAAATGCAAAAATCATAAAGATTGTTACTAAAAGGTGCAATATTTACCAGAAAACTTAAAAAATCTTAACTACTACATGAGTTAAAATTAGGGAAGGCCCGAAATTCGGTAAATTTTGGTTTAACTTCGAACTTCATCAGAACTTCGGTATCTACTTAATGTTGACAAAGTCAAAAACAAATTAGTACAATACCGCGCCAGACAAATAACAAGCGCAGCGTAAACAAACACTGACACGTTTCTAGCGCACTTGAACCGAACTTCGGTATTAGGATTCGGAACCGATATTTGGATTCGGTACGATTTCTAACCAAACATTCGGCCGAAGTTCGGCTTCGTTGTAACCCACATTCGGCCTGTATTAAGATCAAATTAAGCAAAGATTAGTCTTACCGCAGGCTTATTGTGCGGGTCAGGTGCCCTCACGAATCTCTCCGGAGCCACATAGCACAGTCTTCGTCGAGAGGTGTCAAAGAAGTAGCTGAAGTCAGCCGGATTATCATCAGGGAGGAAGGTCGGCTTGAACGAGGCTATGTCTGTCAGGAGCACCCACAGCCAAGATGTCACCATTATGTTTTCTAGCTGAAAAATTAAAAATGATTTCGAAGCAAGCAGGTCTTGTAGAAGTTCCCAGTGTGATCCAAGCGGATTATTGGTGGGCAAAATGAATAACTAAAAATTAATAAGTTTAGGATATTGAATGTAAAAGATAAGGAACTTGTTATCAATAAAGGGCTGACTCTTCAAGTTCCTTAAATAACACAAGGGGCGTCTTAAGGCGTTTCCCCCACCGAAAGTGGCGCCACTTCAAAAAAAAAGCATTATTTCTATCAACACAACATATTGAAACGTACGCAACATTTTAGTCAAGTGTTGTAGAAATTTTCGAACACCAAATATCAACACTAGAGCTTCTGGAAGTTTTAGCGATAAGTACCAAAAACAGCCGTTTTTAGCATTAATTACTAAAACTTCTAACTTAGGATATCAAGTGTTGTTTTTTGGTGTTCGAAAATTTCTACAACACTTGACTAAAATGTTGTACGTACGAAATTTCAATAAGTTGTGTGTAGACAGAAATAATGTTTTTTTTCTGAAGTGGCGCCACTTTCGGTGAGGGAAGCGCCTTAAGATATGTGTCGATTACGCGCGGCAAACCCTCGAACATTGGCATTGCGAACCAATTTCTCTTGGTTTTTAGGGGCGCGGCAAAGGCGCTTCAGAGAATTGCTAGCATGCAGTTGGAACGGTTTTTAACTAAATTATAATATTTCAACCAACTACCATAGATAATGAAGTGTCGTCATCTAATCCAATTGTATGGTGCTAAAGATTTGTTGTGGAATAGCAAATCTCCACATCACAACAACAAATTGCTGAGACAAGATGTGTGGAATGAAATAATTTCAATAATATACTGCCACACTCAAGGGCTGGATCGCGCGCTAAGCGCAGCAGCCGCGCTCTAAATAAAAGTTCATCCCAAAATTGCTCGCGCGGCAAATGTACGGTTTGCCGCGGAAAAACGTGGCGCGCGCGGCTGATGCGCGTTATGGATTCACAACTTAAGAGTAGCATACAATTGTGGTATGATAAAGTTTTAAAGCATACTTTAATATCACCATGACATATCCCCAGTTTGTGCATGCGGTGCAGTGCATACAAAACTTGGAAGGTGATCCACTTCTTCTCGAGAGTCGTCAGGAATGGACGGGTTGACATGCGATCGTAAACACTGCATTTGCAATATTCGCGCATTAGGAGCCCTGCTTTGTCTGTGAGCTGGAAAGTTATGAATATAAAAGATATACATAATTCACATTTTATTTAAGCATCAAATACAAGGTTAGTCAGAAAGGGGGTACTAATCCGCAGACCACTTAAAGTATCACTGATGACGATCTTAAAGCAAGTGTTAAAATTTCAAAATTCGCTAATTTTTTTTTCCATATAAAATGATTTTTATTTTAGTTTTTTCAAAAATTCTTCATTCTTGCTTTAGTTACAAATTCAGAAAATGGTGCTTTTAATTTAAGACCCCAAATATGACCTAAAATGTAAACACAGCTGATCATAACTTGGGGTAGATAGATTTTAGGTTTTTTTTTCGAGATGTTTGGTCACCTATTTCTCTTAAACTATTGACTTTTGGAAAAAGTTGTAGAACAAAAGTTGTTCATTATCATGGGTACTTTAACACCCTTTCGGATTAGTACCCCCTTTCCGACTAACCTTGTATATTGGAACGAACAGACAGGTCATAGATACCTAAACAACTAAAGAAATTAAACTTTATCTCAATGGCATACAATTCTTGTCAGAATGACAGTTGTTGTGTACTGTGTTCATTTTGAAACTCTCCTTGTTTTATTGAAATATATTTTAATTTTCTTAGTTCTTCAGATCAAAATAACTTATTTGTAAAACATAGGTAAAAGTTTACAAACTTGGTGGCATGTTAAAAATATTTATGTATCACTATGTTTCACCTTAAAAGGCATACAAATATTTAGTAATCATTACAACACTTTTATTATTTATAACATTAGTGAACATTAGTATTAATAATCATTTTGAACAATCTGTTTGTCCTGATATATTTGATGCTGACTGTAGACCCACCCTAGAAGAAAACTAGTAATATATCATCCTAAAATGTCACAAGAACTGTTACAAATACCTGGGTGGATTTACAAAGTTGGCGAAAAATCACGTTGAGGGCTTAAATAAAAAAAATTGCTCGAATCTCGTCACTTTTTTATATTTAAAGGCTTTATATATAGTTGTTTTATAAAGCGCTTTAACCCAAACATTTTCAAAATCAATAGTTTTTTAATAATAAAATTAATACCTATTTAAAAATCATCACCGTCTCTGAAAAAAATGTGACTCTTTACGTTTGTCGGCAAAAAAATCGACTACCCGACGTATTAATTAGATTTTAATTTATTGTTTACGTTTATACATATTGCATATAACTTTTAAGAAAAGAAAATAATTTTTTCTTCGTAAAATAAATGATTAATAAATAAATAAAATGTTAGCATCGAAATTCGTCAACACCGTCACGGCAATATCAAAGTGTAGGTAGTTCCGTATGCGTAGCATTTAGAAGGCCCGCGATACCCCGCCCCGCTGCCTCAGTTCAGAGCAAACTGCGAAGCGAGCCGCTCGTCGGCATAACACGCGCTCCGAGAACAAAAATTAGCTTTGAGTGTCCAAAAAAGTTGTTTAGACAAAGTTGCGTCATTCCCGTCAGGCTGTTGTTCAAAGTAAGTACGTAAAATAACATTAAGATTGATTTCAACAAGAACTTAGTTATAAGTGAAGATGCTAAAAAAAATAGCGATATCTTACTATCATTATTACTTTTCTAGAAAAATCGACGTAGCCTCCTAAACGTCATCACCATACGCATCATCACCGTTTACAAATAATGAGCGGTGATGACCTCATGTGTATGGTGATGACGATTTTCTTAATTTATGTTATAATTTGCTTCAAAATTACGCTAAGAGATCGTAATTTATTAAATTTCTCTGTATAAAAAGAAAAGGTATAAAAATAGAAAAGAGAATTTAGGTCAGTTCGAATCAATAAATGAAAAAAGTCCAAGAGAGCAGAGAGTACAGCGCAAGAAATGGCGTGAAGCAGCTAAAAGGTATCGGGAAAAAAAGACAAACGAAGCAAAAGAGAAGACCATTGAAGTAGAACCAATATTGATCAAACCCGATGATAGAGATGAAACGAATACAAACGATCGTTTAGATCAGGATCATCAAGACCCATTAACAACACCTACCAACTTGCAATGCAACTGCTCAGTAAAAGTTAAAAGAATTCGTTATTTAGAGTACGAGAAACGAAGGCAATTGTTGAAAGTAATTATAGATTTGAAAAAAGAAAATACACGACTGAGACAAAACCTTTATGGGCAAAAAATGAAAAAAATCAAGAAAAAACCAAAAAAATTAACCTTAGAAAAGATTTCACAACAAAGAATACGTCACCAGAAAAAAAGATTGCTAAATTAATAAAAGAGTTTTATGTTGATGATGCAAACAGTACGATATGTCCCGGAAAAAAAACAGCATTTATCACGATCCAAAACACAGATGCAGAGAAGGTATCTCCAAAGTTCGATAAAAGATTTGCACTCGAAGTTTTTGAAGATTCATAAAATAAAAGTCGGCTACTGTACATTTGGAAATGTCGTCCATTCTGGGTATTGCCAGCGACAGCGGCACAAAGAGACACATGCATGTGTGTAGTACATGCTAATATTGATTTCAAGCTGGAATCTTTATTTAAGGCGGGAATCATTAAAGAGAAGAAACATCACGAACTGCTGGAAAGTCTTTGTTGCTCAAGATATGCAGAGAAATGTCTTAAAAGAGAATGTGGTGTCTGCAAAGACAAGACAATTCAATTCAATGAGTTCTCGAATGATGAAAAGATAGTGTTCTATAAATGGATACGATCCCGAGAATCAATTCCAACAAAAAAGGGTCCTAAAACAGTCACAATCACTAAGAAAGACGAAATCAAAGTAAACCCCTTCGAAATTATCAACGAATTGGATACAGACTTGAAATAATTTTTCGGGTATACCGCCGTTTGCCCGAATTTTATTTGCCCTAATATCATTTGCCATAATAGTCAACAGCCATAATATTATATGACGTAATATTCATTTGCCCTACTCTTATTTGCTATATTCGACCGGCGGTAATCAAGATATTTTATTTGTTTATCTTTCTCAGCTTTCACGAGGTTCTCGTCTTGCGGGACCGTGATATCAACAATCATTGTGCGGCGCTCTGATCGATCTATTACCACTATATCAGGCTTATTGGCAACAATAGTCCTGTCAGTGATAATAGATCGATCCCAGTACAATGTGACATGACCATTCTCGAGAACTGGGTCGGGCACATACCTGTAGTACGGTACTTCCGATTCCACAAGGTTGTATTTCAGAGCAAATTGCTGATGAATAATCCTGGCCACCAGGTTGTGTCTGTGCAAGTACTCCCCGTTGGCAATACCAGAACAACCGGAGACAATGTGTCGGATAGATTCTCCCGGACGGACAAATGTCAACCGTGTCATCCTTCACAATATATCTCCTATTGTTCGTCATCATGCCTTCGTCCATAATTGCACATACAAAACCTTCGGTTTCTCCAAAGAGATCACCAAAACGTAGCCGGGATACGGACGCTGGAAAGTCAACGTCGGACCCATGAAGGGCCCGATAGAAACGTCCGTGTAGCTCCTTGCTTTGCCATACTTCCTCGCGATCATTGGTACTAAGTACGGCAGGCTTGCGCCAGTTCTCTTTAGCCAAGGCGAGCGGGGTGAGTCCCTTGTCCACTGCGACCACATCTCGATGCATCTCCCCTTCAGCTTGGAGGAAATACTCCCTGAGACTGCACACTTCGCGGTTGTGTAGGGTCTTAGCGTTTAAAAAGCCTCGACCCCCACACTTTCGCGGAATGTACAGTCTCATCACTGAAGAGCGTGGGTGATGCATCCGATGCGTAGTCAGCAGTGCACGGACCCTTCTATCCAGGGCGTCAAGATCCGTTTGAGTCCACTTGAGTATGCCGAAAGAGTACATCAAGACCGGCCGGCAGCCGGACCCGGCATGACCCAACCGTTAAAGGCGCGCACCTTGTTTCCGCCTGATAAAAGACTTCTTAATACTTTATTCAGGCGGCCAAAGAAGCGCTCCCGTAACGATTGTCTCATGCCGGCCTCACTGATACCTAAAGCCTCCGACATACCCAAGTATTTGTAGGTCTCAGTTGGGGAGAGGGATCTAAGTTATATGGAATTCGAGAGTTGGATTCCCTCGGATTCCACAATCCCCCCTCGCTTCACATGCATGACCGCACATTTGTCCACACCAAATTCCATCCCGATAGAGCTACTGAAGTTTTCAGTTACCTTCAGTAGCTCCATCAGTTGCAATTCAGTGGGGGCAAATAGTTTTAGGTCATCCATGTAGAGGAGGTGGGATATAACTTGACCTTCTCTCCTCAACCGATAGCCTAGCCTTGTTCCCTCCAGCAATGTACTCAGGGGGTTCAAGGCTAAGCAGAATCACAGGGGACTCAGACCGTCACCCTGGAATATACCACGCTCGATCCTTATCGGTTCCCCTCTCCCCCGAATCTCTCGACATCCTGGATAGCGAAGGACCGTAAGTAAGACTGTTATTATTAATAAGAGTGTTGATTAAGTCATTAAAAAAGTTGATTTCCTTAAATTTTGTTGTTTTAATTTGACATTCATGTATAAAGCGTCATCACCATACACACGAAATCATCACCATCCATGGATAAATCATCGCCATACCACAGTCGTCATTACCATCTCACCTCTTTTTATTGGAATGCTGATATCTTCAGATCTAGCCTTAAAATGTTGGTCTAAACACAATTTAGGAACATTATAGTGATCCTACAACGATATTATCTAGTTTTACTAGCATTCCAACGTGTTTTCATTTTTTTGAATTTATTGTTTGAAGAAATTTTTCTTGTGTACATCCACCCACCTACAGTTCTGTGCTTTGAGAAAGTGGCCAGGGTTAACAAAATATTCTGAGTTTAACAAACTATTGCAGCTCAAAAAGTGCTTTAGCTCTAATCAGCTGTATATTTGGCTAGACTGGCTAGTTTTTGGCCACAGCATTAAATAACCATATCAATCACAAACACAAACCTAATTTGTATGTATAATGGGTATAGGGGAATGCCTCTATATCTCTGTTACTTGGACTTGTGTCCTACATCTTAGACCCGGTCTTAAAAATAAACACAAACTATGTAGAGATCTTTCACTCTAAAAATGCACGCCCCCTCCCCTCCCCCCCCCCACCCACTGCTTGTTACTATATTTGTAGTAGTGTATAGATTAATGGACTTCATTTTTAGAGTGGAAGATCTCTACCTAACAATACTCACTATGACCCTTTGAAACGGTAAACAGTTGAATGCCGAAGCCAACTGTTCCTTGATCTTTAGTATCCTCTCCTTATGCTCAGCTAGTGGTAGTGATGGATCATGGACTGCAAACACCTTAACCACTACGAGGCCTTCACGGGAACGAGCACGAGCCACCTTTAGGAACCTTGTTGAGCCAAGGCTGGAAGAAAGAGAAATGAAAATGAGACATGAAAATTGATATTATGAAAATATTAAATTGTATCCCTTTTCAACGTAAGGTAAGTCCTGATGTTTGTCTACAACACATTACCGTAGAAAGAATCCTAACTATCCTGAATAATATTATAAATGCGAAAGTAAGTTTGTTTGTTTGTTACCTTTCCCAAACCACTGAACCGATCATCCTGAAATTTTGCATATACATTGTCAGGTGTACAGAAGCGGACATAAGGTACCTTTCATCCTGAAAAAAGGTACTGTTCATATGGAAAACAACAATTATGATAATAGATGGTGCCACGTGTCTTTCGAATCATGATTGAATTATTATTATACATAGAAGCTTTAGTAGTGTGTTAAGAGTTTTTTTTATTTATAATTAATGCGAGCGAAGCCTCTGGCAAAAGCTAGTATCAAATATTTTTAAAAAACAAAACATAGATGCAACAAAATATAGCTATTTTAAAGTTTTTGATAATGTTTACATTTTTTTCGATGGCAATCTACTTACGGCTACAATTTACGAAATGACTGCTATGTCAGGACTCATCTTTCGTTGAACAGAGTATAGTTATCATAAAAAGACAAATAAAGTTCTCTAAAACAAACTTGTAAAATGTACAAAGATTGTAAGTAACCTTCAGGCTTGTATTATCTTTTATTCTTTTGAAGTTTACAGAAAATGTTGCTGGTATGATGTACATTTACGTTTAGGTTTGGGGTACATATAGGAACCCATTCGAAGGTCTGTTTCAAAATATGAAATGCGACGTGGACAACAAAACTACTTAAAATACTTATCTATTAATATCTAACATACATAGTCAAAATCTTACCTCTGGTCGAATGATAGGTCGACATGATCACTCAGGTAGTGTTCTACGGGATATATCTGCGATGGAGCAACACCAACAAGCTGATTCCCCATTGTGTAATACAAAAATATACAATAAATTGCGTTCAACACATATCCTATTCAACAAAAAACGATTTATTTTATAGCCAGTGAATTGAATAGTTATCTAATTCTAATGAACACACGTTAATCTTCTGTGTTTTCGACTGAAAAAATAATTGCGATATATTAGAGTAAATTAAATAGTGAAAAACTGCACATAATTATTCAAAACAAAGCAAAATTTGCAATATTTGACAAGTGGCTGACAGCATGTCGAAAGTAAATTTTGATTTTAACATGACAGATGCGTTTTATTATTCCGTTTATTTGAAGGACATTTTACACTACGCTTTTAATTTTTTATTGTTTACCGCACGGAGTATGAAGAGATATTGGCTGAGAGCCTTAAAAAGCCTTACAAATAGTATTGGAGTTTTTATTGATTTATTTAATTTCTTATTCGGATGTTTTTTCTTTGATTATTTTTTTACTTTTTTATTCTGTCAAAATACATAGAGTAAAATGACAACACAACTCATCAAATCTGCTGTCACTTTAGCTCTATGGTTTCTCTTTCCTTCAACAAACAAGCATTCCACCCATTTTCATTGAATTTGATATCGTTTGCTAATAATATTTCAAAGAAATGTCTTCTAAAAGTGAAAAAGATCGAGCCAAACAGATTCAGGACAGATGTCAGAACATATTGATGCAGATGTTGAAGGATGAAGACAATAAATATTGTGTTGATTGCGATGCTAAAGGTACGCGGATTTTTTCTTTTTTTGATTGCCCATTTTTCCACGTCTCTTTCGGATACACCTGTATTTAGGTCATAATAATAATTAGTGATTGTTTCTTCATAACTTGC
Organism: Amphipyra tragopoginis; assembly: GCA_905220435.1. Classification (NCBI taxonomy): domain Eukaryota; kingdom Metazoa; phylum Arthropoda; class Insecta; order Lepidoptera; family Noctuidae; genus Amphipyra; species Amphipyra tragopoginis. The sequence continues at coordinate 15,477,962 of HG992011.1, forward strand.
ATACATTTTGTATAATTAATCGAGGTCCTTGATCTCAATTTTTAACATCAAAATTATTCAAATGACTCACGTTATCTCGTAATAACTGTCTTGCTATCGCTTCGTATTTCACATTTCCATTGCTTCCGGGCTCTCACTTACTTAGTATTTATAATGAACAGTAAATCACGAAGGTAGCAACTGTCCAATAAACATTTCGTTCTTGGTTGGATGATTTAGTGTAATGTTAAAAAAATATAATGTACTTCGTGCAAACAGCTGCTGCAGTTATCAAATTCTTAATAATTAGATCTCAATATGACCTACTCATCATGTTTATATTCATGTCTTAAAACAGTTTTTTCAAGGTGCCCTTATCTTTATTTCAATACATTCATGAGTCCATTCTCTTTACTTATGAATTATAAAGTACACATTGATTGTCAACACTGAAAAATTTAATACTTCACATGTTCAGCAGTGGATCTCAACAAACTGAAATGATGATTTTAATTAGGTACTTACTAGATAGGCAATGTATTTTAAACATGTTGCAATGTTATCAACATTTTTGACACTATGACAAAATAGTTTCAGGCAGCAAAATAATTGCAACAGTAGTAAGTACCTACAACTCAAAGATATTCTAGATTTTATGACTACTTATCACATATTTTTATGACTTTACTGAAACTAAATATAAACAAATCTATAATTATTGTTTTTAAAACACTCATTTTTAACTGGACTGTATGTAGCCTATGTTTAAATACTACCCTACTTACAACAATCACTAATCTATATTCAGGTCCTAGAAAAAGTAGTTAACAACAGTTTAGGGTTCTATTGTGGTAATGCAACAGTATGTCATCACATTAACTCATCATCCATATCAATACTCTATGGTTATCATTAACATCTATTATTGGATTGTATGTTAACATGTTTATATTTGCATTATAATAGTATAAAACAGGCATGTCAAGTCTCAGCTGTTGAGCTATTGTGCATGACACAATATCGGCTTTCAAATACATAATAAAATTGTCCACGGGATTTACTAGTATACATTTGTTGTTTGGATTTGTATAAAAGAATGTGTTAGAACTGCATACATTTTATAGTAGTCTTACGTGCTACTAAACCGCCCTGAGGTTGCCACATACAGGGCCAAGTAGGTACTTCGGAAACCCAGGTACTCGCCGAGAGATCACCAGCAATATCAAGGGTGTGCTGGCCTTTTTCGAGGAGTTAGGGTGAATCGAGTGACTACACTTACCACCCGTCACGCAAAATACGCGCTTAGATGTGGAGTTGCGGACACCAGCCCGGTATACCTTATACCTTCTATAGTAGTCTTAAGTAGTCAAAAAAAAAACCAATACTATAACCCTCTTAATTAGGTCTACTTTCCATATCTAACTAAATTGATTTGTATCACACATGATACTCTTCACAAATGGTGGAAAGTGAATAGATAAGTAGCACAGCAAATGGATAAAATTAAATGCCAGATGAGTTGTCATTCCCTCTCATATTGTATTTCTATCTTTGTTATTATGATGTAGACCAGGGGAGGCCAAACTTTTCTCATCAAGGGCCTAAAAAAACTGAGTCAATCTTAAGCTGCGTATCCATTTGAGCAGCCTCAAGCCGAGCAGCCTCTTTTTGAGGCAGACTGAGGCATCTCACCTTGAGGCAGAGGGTCGAGACACGTTGCGGATTAAAGTGAGGCGACGCGATCCAGTTTAGAGCAAAAGCGCGATGGCACCAGACGCGCGTAGAGTAGCTGCTACTTTAATAGTCATTACCACTATTAAAAAAAGGCAATACAACAAAAACAAAAGAGGAAGCACCGATGGTGAATTAAAGAGTTATATCGCAAAAGAGTTTAGTATGAAGTAGTATCATTGTTGATCTCCATTGCGAGTTGCGACCTGAGGCGTAGCGCCCGTCTCCACTAAACGCACGGCTCAGACTGAGGCTCCTTTGAGCGCGCCAATAAACCGACAAAAATATGGCTCGGCCCGCGGCGACGAATTGGCTCATGGTGCGGCGTGCCTCAAGTTGCGGCATCCCGTCTCCATTTGCGCTGCCTCGGGTCGAGGCAGCCGCTCGACCCGAGGCTGCCTCTAGTGAATACTTAGCTTTATAGAGGCCAGAATTTCATGACTACCTACGTAGTTTTAAGTAATAAATATTGATACATATTAAAGTTTGTCATAGAAGTTTGACTCGTTCTCACTCTTCAGTGAGACATGAAGGCGTATGATAATAATTATTTTAGAGACCATTCGAAAGTTTATTATGACTACGGCGCGGCGGCCCGGATCAAAACGGTCCGCGGCCGAGGCTGGCCCGCGGGCCGTACGTTGCTCATCATTGGTGTAGTCAAAAAATTGCATTGCAACAATAATCCATTCAAACACATAATTTATCATTCCACACCATGCATTCTGTTGTGCTGTGCATAGGATGTATGCATGAATACGTGTGCCTATGTACGATGCCATTTTTTATGTAATAAAGCAGTGTGTCTCTAGTCGGCGTTGGAGTAAGTCGTGTCCTTTAGTTAGTACCTACTTACCGCGGTCCAGACACAACACTTTCCATAAGAACAAGCCGTCGATCCCATATCCATACTTAATTGGCGCAGCTTATACAGGGTGTTAACAAATTCGTGTAATTCCTTAAAACCACATGATCTACTACTGATGTAGACAGGCCCAGCACGGGATTTAGCTTGATTAAAAATAAAGAAATAAAATTATTATTTTTTCATGCGGATTTGTTACCGATCGTATCTAAACCACCTAATAAGGATTCAACAAACAACAAAAATGTTTTATTTGTGTGAACATTTCGATGCCACGCATAAATTAATGAAAGCACGGCGACACGGCTGGCAGGCACGACTAACGCGATATCGCTCTTTGCAGTCAGATAACTCAAGGCTCTAAAATGACTCAGAAATAGAAAACCAAGTTTTTTTTTTGTATTTTTTTAGTTGGTTTTCAATAATTCCTATTTATGGTTAATCTGTGTCACCAGTAGATCACGTAGTTTGAAGGAATTACACGAATTCGTTAACACCCTGTATAATAAACTACACTTTGCATACTGATAGACGATCACAATAGTTTGATAGTATTAAAAAAACCGGCCAAGTGCGAGTCGGATTCGCGTACGAAGGGTTCCGTACCGTTATCTATAAAAACGGCAAAAAAATCACGTTTGTTGTATGGGAGCCCCCTTAAATATTTATTTTATTCTGTTTTTTAGTATTTGTTGTTATAGCGGCAACAGAAATACATCATCTACAGGATTTTCACAGGTGAAAATTTCAACTGTCTAACTATCACGGTTCATGAGATACAGCCTGGTGACAGACGGACAGCGGAGTTTTAGTAATAGGGTCCCGTTTAACCCTTTGGGTACGGAACCCTAAAAATGAGAATACTGCTGTCCTTAGTCGCCATTCAGTACAAATTTCTTTCAAAAAATTACAGACTATGTTGTCTAAAAATACAGAGAATCATTAAGTTATGTTTTTCTGTCAAGGTTGTTGAATACACAATTCAGCTAAAGTTACTCAAGCAGACCGACTATTACTGTTTATTATTTAATACCCTTGACTTATAACTGTCTGAAGAATGATGTATAATACTGAATTATAGACGATACGATTGGTAGTGGTTGAGAGCTTGGCTGCTGCGCAACGAGTCGCGAGTTCGATTCCCGCACGGAACTAGTATTATAATTGCTCTGGGTGTTTGTGCATGTGAAGATTTGTGATTTAGCTACGATACAGTGCTGGGCAACTTTTTTAATATTGTAATATTTTTATTTCTTAATATTACTGCTGTGTGCTTTCCGAAATAAAGGACACCTATCTATTCTTCACCTAAAAAGAACAGAGCCTCTTTTTCGCTATCTGATTAAGGGAACATACCATAGTGTGATCACACCAATAATTCAGCCCTCATCAAGCTGTCTCCCCCCCCCCCCCCTAAGCCCCCGCCAGCAACGCCCTAAGCCGAGGTCCGAGTCCCGCTAGGGGTCGCCCTTAGTGCTGTTGTTGCAGGTAGTCATGATGTTAGTGTAGTATAAGTACTTAGTTTAGGTTAAGTATTTTACTTCCCCCCCCCCCCCCCCCCCATTGGCTGGATACCCTTCAGGTCTCGCCAATAACTGCTCGGTGCCGTAGAAACGATCCCCAAGGACCACCTACAGCAGTCCAAGAGTAAAAAAAACATAGTGTGAACAGCATACTGCATTCAAAAAACCAATACCAGTTGTGGGGATGACTATGGCAATATACTCCTACCTCTTAAACGAGGACCTTGTGACTAATTAACAACCGCGCGGATCATATTATTTACAAGGTTAAGCTGCGCTTGTCGCGGTCAGTCCGTGGATGGGTGATTCGTTGCACATTAAGACCGCTTCGTGACTCAGAGAGTACGTTAAACCGTCGGTCCTGGGTATCATACGACTACCTATGACAGTCGTTACGGGTAGTCAGAAGCCCGAAAGTCTGACGACCGGACTCAGGATATCGGCATAACCCAGGGGGCTTACCGTGACCTCTTATGAAAACGTTCAAATGCCAGCCAGTCAACTTCCGTTCAAAAGCAGGTCTGCTTCTGTCGCTAAAAATCTTACCATGACTGTATTAAAGGTGAACGACTATTGAACCAAGTTGAACGGTAATGCTTGTTCATGGTACGAAAAGTCTATACAAAAAAAAAGATGATCGGATTTCGTAAACGTCAACGTAGCAGGCCTGCCGCAGGCCTGCTCTAACGATGTCATAGTACAAAAAAGCAGAGCAGTTCAACTTCCAGGCAACTTCTGTCCTGCTTTAAGAGATTATAGTAAGCCCCCAGTAATTGGGTTACGGAAGTCTGATGGCTGTCGCTCCGTGTAAAATACTGGTATTCTGCCGCATCTCGTTAGACTAAGAGCTGATCCCAAAATAGTTGGAAAAAGGCCAGACAAACCATACTCTAACTCTTAAAATAAATATATTAAGTAAATATTTTACTTAAAAAAATATTAAACAGGTAAAATTGCTTAATCATTCTCCAGTTTCTACCTATCATTATCTTGTAGCTTTTAATGGCATTATGTTCAACGTTAATCCAATAATAGAATATGCTTATCACACTCAATTTGATATGTTATCTTAATATTTTAATTATCTTTCATTCATTTTAAATACATTATAAAATTACATTTTTAATTATATAGTAGCCCACCGGCATTGGGAACAGAGTCCAAAATACCGGTGGTCAGGGCCTCAGAGAGAGAGGAACTTCCTAACAATACGCGCCGTGTCGAGAAGTACCGCTTTCTTACCTACTTTACGTATAGCTACATAGAAACAGGAGAAAGGGACTGTGGACTTTCCCACAATAGTTTTTAATCGCAGATTCTTCTTCTCTCGTGTCAGCACGATATGAAAATAACACATGCTGTGGTGAAAAGATTAGCCAGTCAGCAAGGTTGGTAGCGGGGCTGACTGCCCAGGGTGCGCCGGACGTAGTGAAGTATCGTCACTCGTGGAGGCTCTTTTCATGCACCCTTACCTAATAGTTACTAACATTATTGTACATAGTTATGATGAAAAATGAATTGAAACCTTGTTTTAATTACAAATATAGACAGTAGGAAATAAACAATTATGTTTTCCTGTTTATAATTCTAATTATATTTGGTATGTCAATGCTGCATTGCATTACCTTAAATAGTTCGGTTAATTAACATCCTCCACTTCACAGATGGCTTGTTCATGACTTGAGATGCATATTGTATAAACACTGGCTGTTCTCCCGCGGCTGTGCCCGCGTAAATAACTTGACTACAGCGCCACCTATCGGATCCTAGCATAGCTATAAACCATCGTCTCGACAAAACAAATTCATTGTCTAAATATAACCACAATAGGTCAAGCCGTTCAGAACTTACACAATCATTAACAGACGCACCATCATCATCATCATCATCCTGCCCTTATCCCAACTTATTTGGTGTCGGCGCAGCATGTATTTTTCTTCATCGACGACATCTCAGTAGTCACCCTCTTTCTACTCATATCATCTTTTACATTATCCATACATCGTTTCTTTGGTCTTCCTCTACTCTTATAACCATCCACATTCATACTCAAAACTTTCCTCACGACATGTTCCTCATTTCTCCGCATCATATGCCCCATACCATGATAACCGGTACCCACACTATTTCTCAGTCACCGGCACCACTTTCAGAATTCCTCTTACATACTGATTTCTAATTAAAAGAAGCACCAATGAGTACGTATATAAAGATAAAGTATTTTTCCTCAGGTCCCCGCTGGGCATCATGGAACCTCGGCATATTCCTGTGCATCAGATGCGCGGGCATCCACCGCAACCTTGGCGTCCACATCTCGAAGGTCAAGAGTGTCAACCTTGACTCCTGGACGCCTGAACAAGTCGTAAGTACCATGTTAAAAAACAGCGATGCGAGGCCACTGATATGCATTCACACCTAGGGCCTTAATATGAGCTGTTATTACCACTCAGTTACCAATTGTGAGCTATCGTTTTGCATACAATATGACAGCTTGCGACTAGCAAGTGACTGACAACCGGTTGCGTACCGCCCGTCGTCCCAGGACGACACTTAATTGTCTTATCTATTGTGTCTATAATTACCGTGCTCGAGGTTTTATGAGCTGATATTAGTCTCTGCACTTTAACAGACAGCAGTGCGCAAGTTCTGGCAAACACTTATTTGAACTCCAGAATCATCGGCTTTGTAACTTTTAATTATACGAAACGATTGCGACATGTCACGGGAACATAAGTTCTGTTTTATAAGTAACTAAGTACATAGTAGAAGAAGTATTAACATAATATCGAAAAGTTGGCCGGAAAGGTACACCCTCATGTCGCCGTTATGTTTTAGTCTCATGTAGTAGGGGACGAGCACATTGCCCTACACCGAGCACAAATCTAGACTCCGGACTGTTACTGAGAAATTCCACACGAAAAAAAATCGCCCGTCCTAGGTATCGAACCTAGGACCTCACGCGCAGCAGTGGCGCTAGCGACCACTAGACCAACGAAGCAGTCAAGAGGTATTAGGGTATTAAAAAAATGTGTAGGTATGTTTAATGGGTTCTTAAAGAAAAACTCCATGAGCAAAGGTTAAGGTATAAGGTATAAGGTATAACGGGCTGGTATCCGCAACTCCACGTCTAAGCGCGTATTTTGCGTGATGGGATGAGCAAAGGTTTTGTTTACCTTTTTTACCATTATTATCGTTTATTGTAGCGGTCATTGGCAGGCCCAAGTTCAGCAATGAATGTTGTCCTGATATGATATCGCGTTGTCGTATCATACATAAATATTAAAGTGCCCATTGTATGTTAGGTTGCGTGACTTAGCGCAATAGAGCCCTCACCAGCGACGTCAATGAACGAATGACGTAGCGGTCGTTACTTAAATATATATTTGGAGGTGCTATTTTTATTTAAGTGTTTTGTTCCTCGATTATTTTCTTTTGCTTTTATCGCCTTGATGAGTAATTAAGATTATAATTTGTAGTCTCGCACTATACTTGTGTTGTGGGTGCTTTTACCACATCGAAAACGAATGACAACACTATGTTATCTTGACACGCGTGAGCGTAAAGAGAGGTAGAAGGGCGAGAGAGTTGACTTCGTTCAGCTGCCTAGCTGGGATCTTCAGATTAACTAATGAATGAATGATATATTTATTTGCAAGAACATAGGTTACAATAAGTTCGTCTCAGGTTACTTCTTCTTCTGTCGTGTCAGCACGAGCTATACGAAAATAGCTCATACTGTGGTGAAAAGATTAGCCAGTCAGCAAGGTTGGTAGCGGGGCTGACTGCCCAGGGTGCGCCGGACGGGGCTGACTGCCCAGGGTGCGCCGGACGTGCTTAAGTGTCGTCACTCGTGGAGGCTCTTTTCATGCACCCCTAGGTTACAATTGGGTTTCACTACATTCGACATTTCTGTCGTGCAAATATTCTGAAATATTTTTTAAATACAAGTCATATTTTAAATTCTTAACATTCAAATAAAATAGTTTAGACACATTAAAAATATACAAATCAATTAATAAAATAATATAAATACATTTCCATCAATTTAAATTACAAAATCAATTTATTAAATACATTTTATCAATTAGAATTATAAAACTACTACTACTAGCCCACGTAGTTCAGTTAGCTCGCTTAGTTTAGCTCTATAGTTCGAGGTGTTAGCCGGACTGTGAAAAGACGCCGCAGCTTCGTGAGCTATAGCTTAGCTCAATTATCAATTAGAATTATAAAACTACTACTACTAGCCCACGTAGTTCAGTTAGCTCGCTTAGCTTAGCTCTATAGTTCGAGGTCTGAGCCGAACTGTGAAAAGACGCCGCAGCTTCGTGAGCTAAGCTATGCTAAGTTAACTTAGCATACGCTCAACGAGCTATACGAAAATAGCTCATGCCGTGGTGAAATGATTAGACAGTCAGCGAGTTGGTAGCGAGGCTGACTACCCAGAGTGCGTCAGACATACTTAAGCATCGTCACTCGGGGAAGCTCTTTTAATGCATCCCAATGGCTGTGGATGATTATGATGATTACAGATCAGTTTCAGCCCCACATAGGATTATGTTTTTCCCCTCCCCTCGCCCCTAGGAGCTACCAACAGACAGTAACAAGTGTAACAACTTAACTGCCCCCTCCCATTTTCATACTGTGCTTAAGATTCAATCAGCTGACTTTACATGGACCTCATTCCAGGTATCTCTTCAACAAATGGGCAACTCCCGCGCTCGCGCAGTGTACGAGGCGAACTTACCCGACTCCTTCCGAAGGCCGCAGAACGACTCGTCTCTCGAAGCCTTCATCAGAGCCAAGTATGAGCAGAAGAAGTATATTGCTAAGGAGTGGGTGCCGCCTGCACTACCTAAGGTTAACTGGTACGTAAATTTAGTACTGCATGTAAGGTTTGTAAGGAAAAAATACGGTTAGTGTAGCCACACAATCCTGGATAGGAAACCGACTATTATTACCTAGGCCCTACCTGGGCGGGTCTACACAGGATCCTCGGATTTGTCCTCGTTTTGTGGGATTCTGGGGAGCGTCCGGGCGGGTTTCTATAAAGCGTTCGTCTGAAAAATCATCAACCCTTGGCGCGCCAACTAAACACGCATCGAAATTTAGCGCGAGAACATCTCCAGGTTGCAGACTTTAAATCCAGGGTTTTCATCTTGAACTTGTCCAGGCTTAGTGATTTTGCAAATGAGAGCCCTAGTAGGACTGACTGTCAGGTAGGCGAGAAGAGTTGTTAGGCGGAACCCGATGAACTGAAAATCAATCCATCCATTCTCATATCTTGAAGGGGAATGCAGTAAGATCCTGATAATATTGGTTATTCTTCTTCTTAGCGTGTCGATGACAATCTACACCGTGTCGGCCCAGAACTCAGCATTGAGTTTAGCACTAACCACTATCCGTAGCGTCCATTAGTTCTTGTATATTGGTTATGAGTGATCATTGATTACCAATCTACCTACCAAACATAGTGATTATGGCAGCATTACCTCAAGAACCTCTGGTTTCTACTGACTGTACTAGTAGTAGTAGTAGACTGTAGCAGTCTAAAATGCATGAAGTGTAATTTTTTTGTATCTATACAATATTGAACTTTATAACGCAAAAACCAATACCTCGGTTTAATATTCACCTCCTGTATTATATGCTATAGTCCGCGCGAAAGTGCTAGTCGCCTCATGAAGACAGGCCGCCTATAGGAGGGGGATGCACGTGATAGAAAGAAGAAAGAAAGAAAAAATATTTATTATGGACTCACACAGGCAGTTACAGAACAAAAACAATATGCAAAAAGAAAAAGGATAAACAATTAAAACTACCTGCACGAGGCCAAAAAAGGCTCCTATCTCAGCATAATGCTGCGACATTTAAAAAAAAAACAAAATGTCGCAACGCTGGTTTAAAAAAACAAAATGTCGCAACGCTGGTTTAATTTTTTTAGATAGACAAGTCAAAGAAAACTGCCAGAGCGCACCTATTGTCATGCACCTCCTTCCTGCCGCTCCTATACCTCAGGCGGTGACGAGCACATGCGCGAGGGCGGCAGTGTACACACGGCTTCATATCAAGCTATACATTTCCAGTATGATCTGATCTTGCATTGTAAAGACTTTCCGTACAATGAGAGGTCAGCTTATACTAGGAATGTAGCCGTGTCTACCGGTCTATACAGAACGCGAATTCTAGAGTAGAAGTTTAGGCAAAATTATAATACATTTTATTTACCTTTTTTAGGGATAAAGAGATTGATGAAGAAATAGAGAGGCAGAAACGAAAAAAGAAATCCACTACCTCAGGGTTAGGACCACTGCCAGCACCCACCACCAGTGATAAGAAATACAATGTAAGTATTCCCATCTCACTCTTGCATCGTCTCGAGCTATTGAGAATAGCTCATGCCAGTGTAAAAAAAATAGCCAGTCAGCAAGGTTCATCACAAGGCTGATTGCCTAGGGTGTGCCGGGCGTACTTAAGTATCGTCACTCTTGGAGGCTCTCTTTATAATTATTTCTTGTTCTTCTATTAAACAGATAACGTGTTGTTGGTGCTGTAATTTTCTATCTCTTTCTTCTTTATCGGTGTGATGTAGCTCTTGCCTCGACTTCTCCCTCTTTTTCTATCTTACCTTGTATGATTTTAATCTACGTGCCGCAAGTTCTATAATTAAATTCCCAGTATTTTACAAGGTGAATCTGACATGTAAGCAAAGAATAACTTTGATCAGGTGATTTTTGCCTTATTGACTCACGTTTTGAACTTTGGGTGCAGTTATTTCGTGAACTCCACCGTTCACGATCTAAGCGTATGCGTACATGCAAAAGACGTGTCCAATAGAGACTCTAAAAGAGTCGATTAAAGTACTTTTTATTTGTTTTTCTTTTCAGAATCAGATAAACAATAATTACTTCTTTCAAGCTTCCTTGGGTTCAAATTCCAATAATATAATTTGTTGTATGTAATTCTCTTAACTTATCAAATAAATTCCAATAACAAAGTTTAATAAGAAAATCATAACATTCCAGAAATCTGACGTCATTCCCAGCATTCCGAAACCAAAATCGTCAATTAGTCCAAAACTAGGCAGGTCTACGCCGCCCACAGCCCAGACAGACCTGAGCAAGACCTCCAACGGCTCCGCAGACCTCCTCGGACTAGATACAAGCGCCAAACCAGACCCAAAACCAGCCAACGACGACATATTCTCCAGCTTCTTCTCAGCACCACATGAAAAACCAGCGGAAACGAAACCCGAAGAACTTAAGCCAGACCTAAAGACTGAAGAAGAAAACTTCTTCAAACAAGCCGCGCCTACAGAGAAAGAAAAATCAAAGTTAACGAAGGACAGTATATTAGCCTTGTACAGTCAAACGCCCTCAACTAATTTAGTTAACCAATTCAATCCGGTACAGCCTGTGCAGCCGGTGCAACCTGTATCATACCCTTTCGGCAACGTATACCCACAGAACTTCAACAGCATGCCCGTTCAAAATGGTATGCAATTCAACCAGTTCCCCATGAGCAATCAGTTCCAGCAACCGTTCGGCGGTCAGGTACAGCAACCGTTGCCGAGTCAGCCGTTCCAGAGCCACCAAAGCAATCAGTTCTTCAACCAGCCACAGCAGCCGCTGCCACAGCAGTTTAACAGTCTGAACTTAGGACAAAGTTTTCCGAATGCGTTCGCGCAACCGAATGCGAACGTTGCTAGCAACACGACATGGCAGTAGAGTTATATACTGTTGATTAGACTTTTTTTATTTACCGCAGATGTATTCAAGTGTAGGTAGCAAGTTTGTTGGTGTAGTGTTGTTGAATAAGCCAGAAAATCTTCCAAATTTATGTGAGTTGCGTTCAGGAGGTAGGCTTTCAATTCCTCTTGATACTCTGATGCCATAGACAATGTTTTGTTGCCATAGTTAATAACTGATTACCTCATATCATTTTTTTAGTTTTTCTGTTTTCTGGGCTATTACGCACTCGCGGTGTCTACTAGATATGGGTGCTGATCGTTTACATAATGTTTCTGGCAATACTACTTTATGTCAAGCAAATATATGCTGCCCATGAGCCTCACTTTAAATCGAACAGTCGGAGTCAATGTATCACCGATCTGGTGACTACAGAATCAACAGAATAGAATATTCTTTATTGTATAATACAGACAAAATTAATACATCCTGGCAAGAATAGGTACAAAGGGCGGTGTAATCGCTAAAAGCGATTTCTAACAGATAACCAAGATGGACACGACTTGTTTGACAGTGGCTCACAGACACAGTGGTCCGGAATGAAGACATAATGACTGAGAGACAAAAATAACACTGTGACGTCGGATTAAATTTCTTACGATCGTGAATTTCAATGGTTATAACACCTTGATCTAAGACTTTCAATTTTTCTTTATTAATTGTTAAGAAATGTAGAACCATGTATTCTTTTTCGAATGCAATTTAATCTGATATCATAATGAAATTTTCACCACTACATTTTGGCTTCAGACCACCGTGAGCGTTGCCCTGAGTCCCAGGACACCATCACATAAGCTTGCCAAATCTAAGGCCTCATTCTAGAGCGGTCGGTCCTTCAATAGACAAGGCTACTCGCCTGACCATGTCTCTCAGACGACCGATAGCTGTTGGAGCAGATAAGTAGTTGAATGGAGACCACTAACCGAGAAAAGCTGTGGGACACCCCTCGGCCCGATAGACCTACGACCCTGGGGTAAAACATATGCACATTGCGACAAGAACGTAAGTCTTAAGTACGAAACCAGTTTTATTAAGAAAACGACTTCGAAATGTTTGAATAAAGGCGTTTTTTGAATAATCCGGTTTTCGGACTTAAGACGTTCTTGTCCCAAATGAACGTATGTCAAGCAATGGGTTGGAAAAGGAAGAACTGTTCCGTTTAGCCTTTCCTCCAACTATATTGGGGCCAGCTTCCATTATAACCAGATGCGACTGAATACCAGTACTTAACGCGACTGCCATCAGACCACCGCAACTCGGTAACTGGGCAATGCCGATATCTTAAGGTTAGATCGGTCATCACACTTGAATCCATAACGACTATCATTGGTATTCATATGACACCCGACGGCTTATCGTGCTTCGCGAGGCACGGAGTGAAACACTCGTGTCAGCACGAGCTATACGAAAATAGCTCACGCTGTGGTGAAAAGATTAGCCAGTCAGCAAGGTTGGTAGCGGAGCTGACTGCCCAAGGTGCGCCGGACGTACTGAAGTATCGTCACTCGTGGAGGCTCTTTTCATGCACCTCCTTTCAGTGAAACACTGCCTTTCTGGAAAAGCCAGAATAGCGTTTATTTAAAGTCGATCTCAAATATTTATTAGTATACGGTGAAACACTACATAACAAACGTGCTGAATACATCTGTGTGGAGGTTTATTATGCGTGTAGATATGCAGTTAGCGTGAGCGATGGCTCGATCGGCTTCTTAAGCAGTTTGTTCCTATATAATAATGCTCAGATATATAACATTTTCATGAGGCTTGTAGCTTCAGAACGAGTGGGGAACAGGTGGTCTAGTACTTACTAGTTTTATGATAAAGTTTCATTCGTGATTCGGAATCCCTGTACCGCCCAAACCTCAGACTTTGAGTAGATTCGATTCAGTAATTTCGACACCCAGTAAAAATTACTATATTGGAATTTCGTTGCTAAATAGATCCGAAAAATTAAGCGCAAATATTTCTGCAAGAAGTTGCCATGTGCAAAAACCTGATCAGAATGGGGCCACGTCGGACTGAGCAGTTGCGATTCAGCAAATTCAACACAAAATGTCTATAGTGGAATTTCATTGCTGCTAAGATCCAACTAATTAAGCGCCAATGTTTCTTTAAAAAGTCGCCTTATGCAAAATCCTGATCAGAAGAGGGCCTGATTTATTGAGCAAACCGTTCCATAATCTTTACACGGAAGTGTTTCGTGAACGTTAGTGATTTCCACTTGTTCTGAAGTTGTTATGGTCAATGCACACATGTAAGGATTGCATCGGTATGAATCTGAGACATTTCATAACGTGTGAGTGTGGTTTATCTTGTATGTTATGGTACTGACACTGCACAATATTTTGTTTGAAAATTTAGTCCGAAATAGGTGTTAGTTCGGCCTGTGTTTGAGATCGAACTCATTTAAAATTCTCATTGTATGTGTGCTTAGATTGTCTGGATCTGCCTGGGTTTAGCCACAGTAGAAAGTAGTAACTCAACTACCTATAGTCGCCTGAATTGATCTATAATGTAATATATTGAATACAAGGTTAGTCAGAAAGGGGGTACTAATACGCAGGCCACTTAAAGTATCACTGATGACGGTTTTAAAGCAAGTGTTAAAAATTCCAAATTCGATAATTTTTATTTCCATGTAAAATAATTTCATTTTAGTTTTTTCAAAAATTGTTCGTCCCTTTCCCTTCTTTAGTTACGAACTCAGAAAATGGAGCTTCTAATTCGTGACCCCAAATATGTCCTAAAATGTAAACACAGCTGATCATAGCTGAAGATAAATAGATTTTAGCATATTTTTTCGTAATTTTTGAACAGCTATTTCTCTTAAACTATTGACTTTTGGGGAAAGTGGTAGAACAAAAGTTACACATTATTATGGGTACTTTAACACCTTTTCTGATTAGTACCCCCTTTCTGACTAACCTTGTATATTCTGTACTCTATGACGGCCGTGACTTGACTGCATTGTGAAGCTCACTTAGAGGTATTGTTGCCGTGCATGTCTGTGTGCGTCAATTTGCGATTATAATGTAGTTGAGGTATTGTTTTAGCTTATATAATCTACTGTGGTTTAGCTGAATCGCTGTTTTTATCGACAGTTCCCACGATTCCGTTCATTAATTATACTCTATAGACTACGAAATAGAGTTCAAAATGTCGATAAAATATATATTAGCAGAAAGTAGAATTGATAAAGTAAAGGGAATATGTGTGCAAAGACCTTGTTATTTAAGATTCAGTTCAAGCGTTATGGCTTAAAAATAAGTAAAAACGCAAAATTAAATAGCCCCCGGGGCATAGTGCACAATGTAAACTAAATATACTAACTGTATGTTTTAATTTCAATCTAAGTATTATTATATAAGTAGGTAATAAAAAAATTAACATTTGGATATTAAGACCATAACGCCTGAAATGAGCTTAAAAGAACAAAAACCAAGCTCAATCTTAAAATTCGACCTGTGCAATTAATTATGTAAATCTGATGATATTTTATTTCTGTTTTTTTTTTTTTACTTTCATGTAATAATTTATATTTATTATATTGTGTATTCTAAACGTTTACACGTTTGATTAATAATTTTGCACTTTTTTAAACACTATTTTAAATATTTATGCACAGATAATTATTTGTGTTTGTGTAACGATCTTAATTCGCAGTAATTTTAGGTAGATTTTTTTATTTTTTTTCGCGATTTGCAGACGTCTCGTATTCATCCTATTCTCACAGAATAAGAAAAATAAAGTGTATTTTGAATCGACGAAAATTTACAGAAAAGATTTATTTATTTAGGTTTTATTTAATTTTATAAAAATAGTAAAATATTATATACTTATTTCGTTATTGATTTCGGGACGTTTGTAACTCGTTAAATTGGTGCGTGTTCATCATAAAATATATGATTTTTTATTTATAGAATTTAAATTGTTAAATCTGATAACCATTTTCTCTAAATTGTAAAGTTTCTATATTATAACTATTTACAACTTAGAAAGCCATTCTCATCTCATGCTTTTTAGGCAATTCTTTGTGTTGCTAAGGTTTACAAGTATTAGTTATTTTACGTAAATATTTAGTTTACAAAGACAATGGTGCCGATTCTGTTGTGTACAAACAAAACTCAATTTAGACTATTGCCATCTTCTTCACTCTGATAAAATAAGAAGGAGACGGACGTAATTAGGAGCTGTCAAATTTAGTTGAACTATCTGTACAAAGACTACACGTCAGAACGTGTCGTCAGCGGCGGATTTGATACGTTGGCTGCCCTAGGCCTATGAAATATTGCCGCCCCCTACTCGCTGTAAATCACTAAATATGAAATGAACTATAATAGGAATTAAATTAAAATAAAAAACAACGAAAGTCAGTAAATGATAAAATTATCTCAATCAGTGTTTCAAATACTGATGCTTAACATTTCTATTTGTAAGTAATCACAGAAGGCGCGACTAATAAAAAAAACCCACCATATTTTGCCGCCCTAGGCCCGGGCCTACCTGGCCTATAGGGAAATCCGCCCCTGCGTGTCGTCGACTAAAAACACGATGAAGTTCTAGGCGTAAACTAGTTTGACATCTCTAACTTAGTTCTTATCTATCACCGTCCTTTTCTCGCGCTGTTTTTTAGTAAGAGATAGCAATTCTCTAATTATAGTTTAGTTGGTAAACAAGAGAATCAGTAGCTATGTATTTCAATCTATCTGCGTACGAAACATTGTATAGCATTCGTACTTGTTTTGGTCGTAAAAGACTGATTTATCGTGCATCGTTCTTTAGAAACAGGGTCATATCTGTCATGTAAACATCAGTATGTAATAATTTGTCAATATTAAAATTTTGATAGAGGATTTCTTTCTGACCCTTGGGCCCGTATTCTTTACACCTGAGTTACTCCCAAAACTACATGTAATGCCTTATACAGACATTACAGACCAACCGAATGAAGGCGAACGAACGAACACGAACGAATGGGTGTGACCACAACAGCCAAGACATCGTCCAATAATCACTTCTCTCGTGTCAGCATGAGCTATACGAAAATAGCCCATGCTGTGGTGAAAAGATTAGCCAGTCAGCAAGCTTATTAGCGGGGCAGACTGCCCAGGGTGCGCCGGACGTACTTAATTATTGTCACTCGTGGAGTCTATTTTCATGCATCCCCCCAATAATCACGTGAGGCTCGAAAGGGGCGGGCTTTAGGAAAAACAACACGCAATATCACAAAGGGAAGAGGGGTGTAGTGAGTTTTTTTTTTAAATAAATAAATACTCTTTCTGTCTTTCTGGACACTTGCATCACGGTGTTTAATTTTCCAGAATAAAATTAAATTATACCAGTATTGAAAAATATTCTGAATTGTTTTAAGATACTTTGTATCAAAAAATACACGTGATTTTGGGTAGGGGGGGGGGGGGGGGGTACTCTAAAACCTCACCAGGGGGAGGGGGGGGTTAGAAAGTTGCTAAAAACATCACGTGATTAATGGACGACCCTCAAGGAGAGGGAGCGTTCGGTTTCCAAAAGCTGATGAAGTTCGGTTGGTTTTTATAAGACAATACAAAAATAAATGTCAATAGCACCAGCTATGTGCAGGCCACATAGCTAGTGCTAATTTGCATATTGACTCAGGTGTTTATCTAATGCGAGCCCAAGATTCATTATGGAAAGTACGAAACGCAATAACGTTTTCGTTTTCTACTTCACATTCCAATGTCGATTTCGCGCCAAATTTGTCGACGTACGACTAATAGAGATGCGAAAGTTGTGCGTCGTTCTTTCCCTATGAATTCATAGAGAGAACATGAGTTGAGCTTAACGATGTGCGATACGCGATCAAAGGATGATTGAACAAATGAAAGCGGCGTAAGTTGAAATACAGGCCGATCTATGCAACACAATACATAATGATTGAAGATTGTGACGACAATACTTTTGTAGATATCTTATGTCTACATGGATAACCGTTGATGAGATGCTAACGGAGTAGTGAGTCAATGGAGTAACAACGCGATGCCAGCGACCGCTCAAAGGCGCGTGGCGGAAGATATGCATGTACTCCACTGTACATATTACTCCTTGATGTAATGTTGTATAAATCGTGGTTTAGTGATGCATAAATCTGCCTTTATGACAGCTGTTTATAACCACATGCCTACATAAAACTCATCACGATATTTTTAAGGCAAGACGCATATTTTGTCGTGTTTGAAATTGCAAATATATTGCCAGGCAGCAGAGTATGAAACTACAATACAATAAATTATAAATTGATAATATCGAGAGAGTATGCGTAGTAGATAGGCACAGAATATCTTCTTACAATGCGAAATGAAATAAAATTATCGTCAAGAGCGCTTATTAAAGCAGATTGTGAGAAGTCGATTTTCTATACTTATCAGTGTTGTTTCGCGGTCGAAGTAATTAAGAAATGGAGTAAATCAGTCTTCTATCGTAAAAATACTGTGTGTCGCTTGCGATTGGCCAATTACAGATGTTTCCTACCCTCCGCGGACTTTACAAATTCGATGGGTATGATTCTTTGCTGCGATGAGTACTCCATTTCTTACTACTCCGTGTAGGTCCTCCGTGTGATGATTCTATAATGCCCGTTTAGTACGGATAGCCTGTATTATTTCCGATTATCATTCATAAAATCCACTTTTGGTGTATTTAGTTGAAATATAAAATGTGATTCTTTATTAAGTGAATAATATGTAAAATAGTAAAAGTAACGGGCCTTTAGTCATATTGGCTGGATGTAGCCCTGAATGAGCCTGTATTTCGTTTACATAAATAAATATAATGCCAATAAAAAATGTTTTTATTGATGCCTTCTAGGGGCTTTAAATTTACACGGGTCGATTTTCGCCGCTCGGTTAGGCCGCACGGCGAAAATCAATCATCTAAATGACAATTCGACTAGGCCGCAAGTGACTAAAATCGCAAGCTCCAAAGTTGGGTGCCATCCGACTTTTGCCGTGCGGCGACAAGCCGAATGCGGCGACTTACTAAAATCGACTGTGTAAATGGTCTGTTGCAGGTGGTTTTATTCTCTTTGGTTGCAGGCGACCGTCCGCCACAAGAAGTGTTTTTTATAAAAGTACTCTGTGGTGGGTTTTCGGTACAATATCTTGAATAATTGAACTACGAACAAGTCGCATGCGATTTTTGTCGACCGGTGTAAATGGGAGTGGCGGGCGATTCGATTTTTACAAGCGATGCGACTACGTGACTTGCCGCACGGCTAAAATCTATCCGTGTAAACCCCACCCCAACCCTATCTACTTTGAAATTCATGAACCGATGGACGTAAACTACCGTACACGACACGAATCACCGATGACGAGTTGACTCTATAGATTAGAGTAAAATCCGAAATATTTAAATAAAATCGGCCAAGTGCGAGTCGTACATCCGCGTCAAGGATTCCGTTTCATCACATGTCTGAAATAACCAATGAATTTATATTGTACGTAGTATTACGTCTGTGGACTTATCAGGTCTCAAAGGTAGAGATGTTATCAAGCAATAACAACATCCTACGATTACTTCTTGAACGCACTGTCAACTTGGTCGCCGCCCGTAACGAATGGCGCAGGTGGCGTCAAATTGCGTAAACTTTTCAATTATGAAGCAAGTCCAAGAACTTTACGCTGTTTGCACATGGGCTAATAAATTGCCCGAGATTCAATTGATCGCTATTTGTTAGTAGTTGCAGTTACTAATGGGGTGTGGCCAGCAGCTAAAAAAATGGCGATCAACGTGTCTTACGCAATTTATACTCGCCGGCAACTACTAGGTAAGTTCTGTTCAGCCGTGTGGATGCATATGAGCTAATGTGAATAGGTACGTACCTGAGATCAAGGATTCAAATACTTTTTAGGCATCAGGCGCCGTACAACATCAGTCAATTAACAAAGTTCCTAAACTTAGCGTTTGCAGAGGTCGATAACAGTAAAAAGGTGATCCATCCGTACGATGTTTGTGCATTATATACCTATGCATTGGGCGGTTATCTTCCGGAGGCCAAATTCCAGTACCTACGCGGCCGTGCACCCTCATTTACTTCCTACTGCGCAAGTGACCTATACGCTAGGAACTCACTGTAATCCCCTCAGAGTGGCTAAACTGTTCGGCGCGGATTTTATGCCATTTTACAACAAGTTATGGGGTAATATTGCAATAGTAGCGTTCATCCAGCGTTGCCCTTCGTCAACAGCATACGCAACTGCTACAGATTGCTCTCATTCCGCATCCAATTATCCAATGCCTAGACTGAATGATGACCTGCGAGCGTTGCTGGAATGAACAGAGAGTGATCTGGTATATTTTGGGTTAAAACTGTTAAAAGTACTGATATTCTCTTTAGACTACATAAATCATTTCAATAAAAATAATTCTAGAAGGCATTGTGAAAACGAAACGTAGTTCAAATCGTTCGGATTTACAAATCTGCATTTTCTGCGTGTAACGAAACGTATTCAACAAAGCTTGGTTTATAAAATTGTGTTTTTTACTGATTTGTGTAAAATCTATGTGTTAATCGAAGCACATTTTTGATAAAACGAAAATCATGGATTGCGGGTAAGTCAACATGCTAAAAACAATACATTTATTTTAAGGTTTTTGGTTACTTTTATCGATAAACTTGTTAAACTTTTGTTTTGGCGCCCGCAGCCATATTGTGTCAAACAGCTGTTGTGTGAACGACTGCTGTACGCTCCGTTGTTTTCGTCGTTTTTACTAACAAAAAAATGTGTTTAATCTTGTTACATCGTAACAAACATTGATAACGCAGTGCAAAAAACGTGTTTAATAAATAAAAGTTAACCGATTGGTTGGTCGGGATGTGCTTTCGGTAATCAGAAAATACCATGGCTTGTGGATTGCAAAATTACGAGGACGGTGATATGCCCGCGGCAGAACTAGAGTTCCAAACGAAATGGAGCAGGTTTTCCGACTGGTTGCACTGTATTTGCGTGGTTACGTTCGACTTGGAGCTCGGACAGGCTATGGAAAGCGTGTATCCACCAGGTGTGAAACTAAGTGATCAAGAAAAGTGTAATATCTGTTATTTGGCATTTCCTGACTCTAACTCCGGGTGTATGGGAGACACCCAGTTCCATGTTCGTCTTCGTTCGAGAGCGGGTCTAACGCGCCAGCAACTTTCATACAACGAAGACAGCGTGCCGACGTTGCGCGCTGATTCCACGCACTACTGGGGCTTCGTGTACTTCAGACAAGTCAAGGACCCCTCATTGCCGCGAGGATACTTCCAGAAAAGTATAATTTTACTTACTAGATTACCTTTCATAAACTTATTTTACAAAGTAATCCAATTGATAGCCCCTAAACATTTTGAGGAAGGAGAAAGGAGTTTGGAAGCCGCCTGTCACGATATAAACAGGTGGCCTCGACTAGACGCCGGCCAGAATGTTTTGTTACCTGTGCTTGGTACAGTTTTTCAATCATACATTCCTAATCAACAGACCGGAAAGATAACTCGATCTGACATAGCGAAACATGTGCATTCTCCGAATGTACCTCATATACTAGCATCAATACAAGACATAAATGTATTTGATGTACTATCCAGTGTCATTTCACATTTACATTTATTATGGGAGTTAGTATTGACTGCCGAACCTATAGTGGTTATGGCCAGTTCACCGACTGAGTGCTCAGCTTTAGTTCAAGCTCTGACTCATCTGATCCAGCCTCTGCCATATTCAGCAGAATATAGACCATATTTCACGATACATGATAGTGAATTCAAAGAGTTCACTAGGAAACAATTCAACCCACCTTATGTAATGTTAGGTGTGACCAATCCATTCTTTACAAAAACATTGCAACACTGGCCACATACTATTAAGCTGGGTGAAGCTAGTTCAATAAAAACAAAGCTAAGAAAAGTTGGTAATCTCAAGCTTTTGGACACCGCTCCAGGAGTGTACACTCAGTATAAACCTTTTTTGGAAAAAGATAAAGCAATAATCAAGAAATTGCATAATGGTATCAGAACTGATCGCCCGTCTGAAGTGCAAACTGCCATGGTGAAGCGTCACTTGCTTGAATTGACCCAAAGTTTTATGATACCTTTGGAGAGGTATATGGCCTCCCTAATGCCCCTGCAGAAGAACATATCTCCCTTCAGAGCACCTCCAGTACCTAATCCGTTCAACCCTGAAGATTTCTTTGCTACATTGCAGCAGTATGGTCCACAATTGACCACAGGTATCAAAGGCGATTGGATTGGACTGTACCGGAACTACTTTAGGACGCCCAATTTCAGTGCATGGTTTCATGAGAGACACAGCAATTTGACAAATAAGCTGCATGCGTTGCAGCTTGAAGCTTTAGCTGAGAGTGACTTGAAAAAATGGTCAGTTGGCAAGAAGGAAGTTGAAATTGTGGATATGGTCTTGAAATTGAGGGAAGTATTGAAGAGTAACCCCCCCGTTGCTGATAATACGAGGACATTGTTGGCGCGGCGTTTAGAGGATCTGAATTGTGTCCTGCCAGAAGACATGAAGTCTATATTGAATGCGGCCACGTGACAGAAGCACTGCTGCGCCTCAAACTTGAGAGGATGCAGCGACGACTGCAAGACACAATTCAGGAAGTTACGATATGGTCACCCAATTGTGTGTATGTGAAATGTTTAGATTTTATAATCAACGTGCAATTGTATCGAATTTAGGGGTCGATTGCGAGAACCGAGTTGCAAATATCCATTGCGATATTTAAATAGCGCCATTTACCTTACTAATGTGGTGAAAAAAACAGTAATAACACATTTTACGTTCTTACATTATTATTCTGCTATCTTTGGTCAGAAATATTGCGTAGTTGACTTTTTATCGTACCTAATTAGTTACAAAAAACTTAATGAATACCTCTTTAAATGCCTGATAACATTTTACAATACTCTGACCAAAGATTTTGTTATCCTAGCTCGTTTAATCTGAATATGTGTGACCATTTCATTGTTTTGAGAATCTTTGCTTCCAATCTAAGTACCTAGTACTCTGATATTAATTATCTGATGTTAATTAAGTAGTTATTATAGTAACGACAAAGTATCCTGTTAGGAATGACTGATTCTGGGTTAATTTTGGGTTTTTATCCATTATTCAAATTTATTGTGGTTTAAATACAACCTAATTTGTCCTTCTATTGATCAAATAACGATTTTGTAACTGGTTCTCCTTGATTTTATTATCCTTAAGACTACAAAAGATATTTTCAATGTTACATAGGGATCATCCAGTAATCACGTGGGGCTCGAAGGCGGGGAGGGGTTCCTTAAATTAGCACGAAATATTACAAAAGGGAAGGGGGGGGGGGCGTGTAATGCGATATCACGTATATTTATTTTTTCGAAATTTTATGCCAGCCAGAAACAACCTAGAGCCCAATTCTACTAACGTTTATCAATTGCAAGCAACTGAATTGTTTATGCAGACAGTTTTCGTTTACAAAAACTTATCAAATTGCTTGACAACAAAAACAAAACCAAACATTTTGACAGTTCTCGTAAACGAAAACTGCCTGAATGAACGATTCAGTTGCAATTGATAAAAGTTTCTGTTAGTAGAATTGGGCTCCTGCAACCTTAATCTCTGTCTGGACATTTTTATCACGGTGCTTAATTTTCCCGAATTAAATTTGATTATACCTACCTGTATAAAGGGGGGGGGGGGGGCGGTTAAAAAGTTCCTTAAAAAACATCACGTGATTAATGGTCGACCCCATTACATAGCATTTTCCTGTACTCAAAAACAAAGTCAAATAAATTCCAAGTTATTTTCGACTAAGTAAGTCATTGTTGTATGTAAACAATATTTGCGTAATTGGCGTTCAAAACGTAATATAATTATTACCGTGACTAAAATATTCGAGGTACAATTATAACGGCCATAATTCTGCATAATAAATAATAATTCAATTTTATAGTACTGAAAATCTTGCCGAGAATGCCTGGTGGATCGTTTGTTTATTGATATGCATGATATTATGAAACTACGTCGATTATAAATAGGTGTTGTAAATATAGTAGTTATTAATTACAATGGTATAATACTAATGTTATCATGTATAGCCAGAAAGAAAATGTCGTAAGACGTTCTGATAGATATTATCGTATGTTAAAACATTATAATCCAATTTGTGAGACATTTGTATGTTTGCTATTTTATTAGCTGTTAAGTGAACAAGGTCACATGAAAAAAAATCGCGGGATGTTTTCGGTTTCTTATTATATCGATGCCAAAAAGGGATAAACGCCTTTTTTGCGAAATGGTCTTATATAATGTCGTTGGAATCGTCTTATTTTTCTGTGTCGATTGTTTTAATTTTCATGACTCTACGACATACTTTTTGATGCCTAGAGGTCCTTACCCTAATTTTTTCGTCGTAAACGAACTTTAAACTCCATACTTACTCTCCTGTAAAGTTTTTAAAGTGGCGGTTATCCCCTTTTGGTTGTTAGGCATCGATATGTAGATATATCGTCCACACCACTTACGACAATTTTCGAACATCTCTGTACCTACTTACCTTGCTTTTATTTTATATTAATTTTTTTGTGCAATAGAACATAATACTGGCTAGTTCATACATTAAAATGGCAAAATACCATAATAATATCCAGGCAATACGGTAAAATGCTCTCAAAATGTGCAATCTGAATCTGCGCTCGCGCTGAGTCAGTAAGATGAATCAAGTGGCTTGGTTACAGGTTGAAAATAAACTATTTCAATTATTTTATGAAACATGCGAATGTGTCATGCATTAATAACGGACATAGGTATGCTTATAATAAGATGATTGTATACAGACAAATCACAATCGTATTTACTTGAAGAATAAGTGATTGTAATAAAGTAACGCTCAGCCGGCTCAGTATAGCTAACACGCGTAGCGCAACATACAGTACGCGTAAAATAAGTTTGCCTCTCTGAAACCAGGCTTTGAGCGTTCTGTTCCTCACTTCAGAGAGGCAAAGTTATTTGGTACGCGTAAAATAACTTTGCCGTTCTGAAACAGGATTTCAGCGTTTTATTCCTCACTTCAGAGAGGCAAAGTTATTTTGCGCATACTTTAGGTTTGGCGTCGCATTATCTTGAGATAATTATGTCGCGCTGCGCATGGCGATCTTATTCATCGGTTTTCAGATCTTACGGAAAAATCAAGATTACTTAATAAATTGTAGAGTTCTATTTTTAAAAATATCCATCTAGCTCAATTATTAAGTCGTTCGCGTAAAATATATCTTTTTATAGTCCAGTCATTAAAATTTTGTATAGGTACAAGATAAACAAACCTTTAATTGTGAAAACCATCAAGTTCTTTAGAAATCCATTAAACTCACTTACCTTTATTAGAAAACTAAAACACTTTAATTGAATAAGTATTTATTGATTTAACAGGTTTTCTTAAAATGTGTTTGGGTCAAACTTCAAAACTCATTTATTCAAATAGACTAGAGTTACTTAGTTACTTTTGAACTTCAATGTTAAAAAAAACAGCCCCCAAATACGCCCACCCGTCACCTCTTGCTAGTGTTTAAGGGCGGTATTCCACCTATCAAATATCTTTGTCCAATGTTCGTTTGATCAAAGAAATTGCGCATGGAACACATGCGCGCCGCCTTCTCGGGTCTGTTACTGGTTGGGCGACGGGTCCTCTAACCTGTCTCCCGCAGGCCACACACTAGGGTGGCTGGAGATCGTCGTGTGCCCTCCGCGCGCCGGTGCCCGGTGCGTCTGGCGCGAGAAGGGAGAGTGGCGCCGCCTCTCTCTCCCTCTCCGCTCATCGTTTTGCCAAACTAGTCAGTTTCTGACTATTGCTGGACGTAGGCTTCTAATGTCCTTATCCTAGCTCTCTTTGAAATCGAACCTTGCGACTTAAAACTTGAGCCATTATTGCAGTCCAATTCCATATAAAAAATAAGTAATTTGTCCTCCGTTGTAAATACTAAGTGTATAGTTAAGTACATAACTTACCATTGGTGTTAAAATATATTTTCGTATACTATTTTAGTAGATTTAATGTTTAGAATCTCTGTATTGTATTTGTATATCCTATCTGTGTATTTACGTACCATGACGGTGTGTTACGATTGTCAGTGGTTATAGTTTAATCATCATATAAGCCGAAGTAAACATTCAATAGTTAACATGAACCTGTGCTGAACCAACATACAGCTGCATTAGAAGATCGTGAGAAATAAATTTTGTAATAATCTCGCTTGTCTAAAAAAATGTTGATCACAGAAGATTATTAGTACTCAGCTGGGCTAATGCACGGTTTATACGATAACAGTACAGTAATCCAGTCCAGCGCTGACTTGCTATTGGGATCGTGTGGACACTAAGTTTCAACCCAAGTCAGTCCAGCTGACTGGCCCCCCGTTCTATTTTTCGAGCCCAGTAGCTTCCTCCACCAAAAATCTCTAGCAAACTTGCTGACAGTTCCCGCCTACATGTACCCAGTGACTGGCGCCAATAATTCGAGTCACTTGGTCCAGTCACTGCCATCGTATGAACTAGCCATAACATGAGCGAGATAATTTTCTCGTCGCATTATCTCCTGAGGAGACAAGATAGGCCATACGAGACACGATAATGCGACGGCAAAATTACGTCGCGCAGGTCGCGGTGCGCATGTGAGGCTTGCAGTCGTCTGTTATGGCTTAAGATTGGCCTATTCTTTCCTTGGAACCGCACAGCGAACATTATTTATTAAAAATATTTATGTAATATAGAACTGAAATGATTTATAGGTTTGACCTCTGAAGGCCGTGCCACTGGAGTCTGTCACTAAGTGATAAGATACCATAAATGTAGGTATTGATTTTTAAACCAATTCTCTTTAATTTTAGAGTTATTTATCAATTGGAATGCAAACTACGTAGGTATTTCATTATCAAATGCATGCTATTTATCCAGAGGATCTAGATATTATGGAATATTCCGATCTTTTCCCTTCGGGGGGCCAACCAGGAATAAAAAAATCGTTCTGTTCTGTCACCAAGACGAACGGACAGATCGAACGACTTATTTCTGGTCTGTCCCCTGCTGTTCTTTAGGGGGACAAATAGAAATAAAAAGTTTCGATCTGTCCCCCTTGTTACCGACGAGGGCACAGATCGGAATATTCCGGTATGATCACCTACTAAGCGTGGCCCGCGTTTTCATTCGCCATCCTAGGAGATCTACTTAATGGATCCGGATAAAAAGTATTCTATGTGTTAATCCAGTACATGCTCTATTTGTGTGCCACAAATCCGTTCAGCTCTTTATCCATGATTGAGGACATTAACATAAAATTACGCCTTTATTCCCCAAGGTTACGTATACACGATGACACTGACATTCGACACAATGCAATCGCGACACTGAAATTGAACCCGAGCTAATGCCCAACTCAGTGTAACAGCGATGTACACACGGCTACACATCAAGCTATACAAAACCAGTTTATCTTGGCGTCGCCGCGTCGCTTTGTATAATCTTTTCGCACAAGTAACGGTCAGCTTATACTGGTTTTGCATAGCTTTAAGTGTAGCCGTGTGTACATACTACGACACTCGGTGTCGACATTGAGTGTCGAGTGTAATCTGTCGCCGTGTATACCTTAAGGGTTGTGCAGAGGTGTATAGTACACCCTCATTTCGCCATTATGTTTAAGTCCGATGTAATAAGGGGCGAGTCTATTGCCATCAATCAGGTGCAAATCCAGACGGCTCAGGCGCAAAACGTCTCTTTCGCAAAATGTCCCCTGGTCGTAAAACGTCTCTTTCGCAGAATGTCTCTTTCGACTCCGGGCTGCTACTGGGATCCCACACGGAAAACCCAATAACACTGGTCGACCTGGGGATTGAATAAAACACCTCACGCTCTGCAGTCGCGCTTGTAACCACTAGACCAGCGGTTCCCAGACTTTTTTTCTCATAGACCACTTTCAAAATTTTGCTGGTTCCGGTAAACCCCCTGCAGCTACATTTCTACCATATTACCATATAAAATGTGAAGATTAGATCTTTTTGTCACGCCAACGTAGACCCCCGTTAAGTCTCCCGTGAACCCCTGGGGGTCCACCTGGACCACTTTGGGAACCTCTGCGCTAGACCAACGAGCCATGATGATTGAGTACATGTATCTTCATCATAACATTAGGATTTCATCTGTAACAGGGTTAAAGTTTGTAAATATTTGATCATTACTGTATTTCCGGTTAATGAGCACTGGCAATCGTAACAACCCAATAACTATCCTTATGTAACTCATCTATCATACTAAAGTCCATCCATTTGTAGGTATATACTTTATTTTATGACCGTCTAAATAATGAACGGTTGTATCTATTTTCGAACGTGTAGATAAGTAAAGAATATTAAGATAAATGAAATTGTTATCGCTTAAAGGATTTTTTCTAAGATATTTTATCAGGACTTCAGTCTTGTATTATGATAATGATATTAAACGGACCGCGCTTGTTAATAGACTAAAAACTTCCTATAAAATGTTATTGGAAACTTAGAAAAGAGATCAAAGAATCTTAAATACATGTACTCTGAAAAGTGTATCACTTTAATTCGACTAACATGCTCTGTACCCACAGTACGACTTTACAAAACTCGTACTACGGCTTGCTGAACTTTATCTGTCGTACAGACCCGCAAGAAAAAGAGACAAATATATTATTCAGTTAAGCGAGCTCACGAAATTTATTACCGGTTTTGTAATTTGCAAAGTCGTACTATGGGTACTGTCATTTTATACTTTACTGTTAGAATAAATTAGCGTAAGATATGCGTGAAACGCATTCTTATTAGGAAAGCACTAGCAAGTTAAATTGCACAAGTTGTTCCAGCAAATGCTGGCTTAGTTCGTAAAAGTTCGAGAAGTCGACTTTCTACGAGTGCGTTCAGAGTTGAAAGTCGGTTGCAGAAGATAACTTCTGCAATTTAACCTCCTAGTGGATTGGCGCTTTAAACAAAGCAGCGGTCAGCTTGAGTGGAGGCGGCAACAAACCAGGAGTCTCTATTAGTTCCTGGAATTGTTCTTAAGTGGAATATTACAATACAATAATACCGCATCCTCTCCGCCTACTGTGTGACGCGCGCTTTACTGAAGTTAAAGTACGAACATGCAATTCCGGGTGTAGTTTTAACTTTTCAAGCAGAACAATAAAGTTCTGCTTGTTCATATTTACATCAGACAGTCAAGGTCAAAAACGCATTGGCTATAAGCTGCCTGCCCGGAAGTCGATGTTCGTATATTTAAGAATAATTATAACGCTATTTATAGGTACCTATGCTAATGAATTAACCTACTGTTTATTTTTCGCGAATATTTGTAAATAATGGGTGCCAAAATGTATTATTTCAAATATTGGAAGATTATAATGGCATTGTAATTTTATTTTTTATAAATAGCTAGTTTTATGTGCCTACAACATGAAGACTCTGTTTGCTCAATAAAATTGTGTGAAGGCGTAAGCTTATGAAAGGGACACTGGCGAAAGCGTGTTGAAATTGAACTAACTCTACGAGCAGTTTAGTTTTGTGACGTATCACAAATCCTGCTAAGCTCGCTTGCGTCAATAAAGCACGTGTTCGCTGATGTGTACGCACCCACTAAGGAGATTATTATGTCAAGGTCAGGTCGAGCTAACGCGACGTCAAACTAACTCAGGCAGACGTTCAAAACTAGATTAACTTGGGCGGTTTAACCCACTTGTTTGTTTTTATAGACTAGTTGTAAGGGCTCTTGCCAAGCGGATATGGCTTCGCGTGTGGAGTTGATACGCAAGCGTGATTTGATATGATCTTCCTGAATTTATCACCACGCGTTATAATAACAAAATTACACGGGTGAAAAGTAAAAATGTGACACTAGCACGGACAGTTTTCAGGCGGGACACCCCTGATTCAGAACGTTTTGATAAGTTTTCGAACGATTCGATTTGTTATCTCGTTTTCTCTCATTACGAGAATTGTAGACAAAATGAGATAACAAACTGAAACGGTCGAAAACAGTTCCTCTAGTACGAGTTTACAAAATACGAAACGGCAATATTTTCGCGAGATCACTAACCTCATCTCTTACACACCGGCAACAAATTAACTGATATAAACTAAATGATATATTTGTCTCTTCTTTTTCCGGGTGTGTAAGAGAGAAAGAGTTTAGCATGCTCACAAAAACTGGCCGTTTTTGTAATTTGCAAACTCGTACTAGGGGTTTCGTCTTATCGAAACGTTCTGAATCAAGGGGCAGGTCGGCACGCGAAATAAATCAACTAGAGACGTGAATGGCCTTCTATTTTTGGTCACAAATTTTCTATAACTAGGCAGTGAGCAGAACTGCATTTTTTTCTCGCAAAATGGGTTAACTGTTATCTGAAATATACAGGACGAAAGTGTATTTATCTCCTCACCCACGACTTCCATTGGCTCGACTTGACTAACGGGGTGTCCTGCGTAAGTGACAAACGCGACGCGACGTGATGCGACAAGACGCGATGAAAATACCGTAATGTCGCGTCTCGCCGCAGACTAGCAGAGAATGCCATTGTTTTGATCGCATTCGCAGCATCGCCTTGCCTTTGCCGCTTACACAGGACACCCCGTAAAAAGGATGGGCTATTGAAATACCCATCCTGTTCTCTTATGTACGTCGTTATTTATCGCAGACTCCACTAGTATATAACATTATCCCATCGTAACCGCCACGTGTAAATACAAAATTGTACAAAATGCACTGTAATAACGTAAATGAAATAAACATATTATTTTTCAAAACTCTTTTTATTAACGCTTATGCATATTTGTGCGATCCTGGTACGACAAGGCGGGAATATGTACGTAAAACAGGGGCGTGGTATTCATAAACTGTGCTATAACAATAGAATAATAGTTATTATTCAAGACTCGAGCAGATTAGATATTTGTTTGAGATAATTATGAATAAATATAACTTCGAGAGTCTGTTTTTCTGAGTATAAGGCTATATACATATAAAGGTCAGAAACTTCAGACGACTTAAAAGATGGATGATAATGATAATTTAGTCTATCTTTATATACTCGTATAATCATTATAACTCTCACAAAGACTTCACGTCAGATCTTTGAAGTGTAAATGGAACTGTTCTCTTTGAGCAACTTCTTTTAACCACTTGACTTTCATCATAGTTTACAAAGTACCCACTTTAGTTTTGGCGTAGGGAGCCCTATATGAGGCGGTCAAAAGGCCAACTTACTATAAAATGTCTTAAAGTACCTGCACAAACACGTTAGTATACACAAAAGCCAATAAACATCAAGTTTTGAATCAGAACAATGAAATATATTTTTATATATCTCCAGGTTACTTCAGTTCCATGTCAAGTATTTATGTTGCCTATCGGCAGTCCCCTGATAATTATTTATTTATCAAATTTGTATTTTGAATTTAAGTTTGGGATCAAATACCATGGTATAAAACCATTAAAAACTGTAGCAATTGATTCTCCTTGTATTACTGAACAAAGTAGGTTTAGTGTATACTAAAAATAACCTTTCATGCAATACATATACAAAGAATTTATTTAATCAATATACTATTGTCGATGCGAGGTTTTTTTATAGACTGCAATCGCGACTAAGGCAAGAGCTACACAACCTAACAGCACAGTTTATGTATACTAAAAAGCACTATACATAAATCTAAACAGGTACGGGGGACATGGCACAAATAAGTCCCTGCGTCCTGGCAGATCCTTTGGCGTTGTCCATAACAAAAACTAAACATAACAGTCTATTAAGTATTTACATAACTATAGGCGGGTTGAATCACAATCTATTGTATCTAGCTTTGCTCCATATATTGTCATTGTCGGTGATGAGTGTGTAGACTCCTGCGAGGGTTAGGCCTACGGCTGCACCGAGGCCCATGGAGCGGAGTCCAGAGGTGCTCTTGTATATGACACCAGTAGTAGCGGCTGCTAGGAAGGTGTTTGCGGTGTCTTCTTTGTCGCGCATCCACGTGACGCCGAGCGCGATGCACGAATAGAATGATGCGATGATGCCGAGAGTGCAGCCAGTATTTGTTCCTGGAACATTAATTTGGAAATAAGAGCCCATTTTGGATAAAAATTGAGGCAGTTCGAGAGTAGTCGGGGATCTGGAAATTCGAGATTTCACAAAGTAACTGGTATAAATGAACAAGCTCAGTCTTGATTCTAATTCAAATTTTATTTATGGTGTAGTTGTATTTTGTGTAGGTGTGTCTGTTTTTATTGATTGATTGGTTGTCATCAATGGCGACGAAGAGATTATATTAGAAGGAAGGCCAGTAGCGTCGTCCTTTAGAACAGGGACTGAAAACTGTTGTTAAATTTCGGTATTTAACCAGCCCAAATTTCCGATACCATTTTCTCTACCCTTTTCTTTTATACCGTTATTTAACCCATATTTATTTCGGTACCGTTATACATCGAATTTCTAAATTACCTACGGCGCGGGCGGCCGGCGCGGCGGCGACGCACGCAACTATACCTAATCATAACAATCTCGTCGCTCGAGTACTGAACTGACATTGTAAGTATTCGCTTTTTATGCAGGCGGGTTTTTAGATTTTTTTAATTTAATTTTTTTATGTACTACTTTTTACTTTTATTTTATCAATGTATTGTACCTATTTTAATTGAATTACCCACCGTTGTAATGAGGCCTAAATAAGTCTATCTACAGACACCACGTATAATATACCTACCATCAATCGCTCTAATCCGCAATGTAGATCCTACACAACTTTCAGGTCAGAATTACACAAATTCTTACGGAGCTTATGGCTGTAAAATGGTCAAGGAAACATCATGTTAATTTTAAAAGATCTATTCAGCGATACCCCACAACTTATGGTACCTACGTTTTATTATTTATTTTTTTACTACCTTTTCTTTTACCTCGGACGCCATTTTGTTTTTATAAAAACTAAACCTAGCGTATAACCATCCCACGACTTAGACGAATCGATAGATACCTCATACATTAAAATCCATCCAGCCTTTGGGATGCTTCGAGGGTATAGATACTTAGATACATAGTTACATAGATACGCGTGGAAAACATAACCCTGTCTTTGCTATCGCGCAGTCGGGTAAAAAGACACAAACATAATATCAACATGTCTAATTACTGGCTGTTTATCACAGTTAAGAGCCCCCGCAGACCACAGACTTTCTATCGGCCGATAGTTTGGTCGGTTTTATAACGAGTATGAAGATGTTTGCAAGTGCGCAGACTATAACGATTCAGTATCGGCCGATAAAAAAGTTCGATGGGATGCACGATTGCCTTCAAACTCAACTGGTATCTGGTATGCGCACTCACCCGACTGTTTAGTTTATTTATTTTACTTTAATTTAAACGATCTTAGACCAATTAAAATAATTAAAGATAGGAAGAAGAGGAACGGAAGAAGATAGTTGGCCTAGTGTGCGCGATTGTCCCAAGTTGTTGGGCGCGGCCGGGGTGCTGTCAACGCTGCTTCCCAATCTGGGGGGCCCGAGCCTCGCCTGCAGGCGGCTCTACGATCGTGCGATCGATGGCCCTGTACGGGGCCCCGATCTGGGCAGCTGACCTGACGGCCGGCAGCATCGCTGTTCTGCGGAAGCCGCAGAGAGCGCTGGCCGTCAGAGTCATCAGGGGATATCGCACGATCTCCTACGAGGCGGCTTGCGTACTGGTCGGATCTCCGCTTTGGGGCCTCGAAGCGTTAGTACTCGCGTAACTTTATCGGTGGCGCGAGGAAGCGAGGACGCGGGGCGAGCGGCCGATGCAGCGACACTTGGAGCTGCGTCGGTCGCAGCTGCACGAGGCCCTGGTGGCGGAGTGGCGGGACAGGCTTTCACGCTTTACCGCCGGCCTCGCCACCGTCGGGGCGGTCCGGCCGGTGCGAGCGGCGCTGGCTCGGGAGGAGGCACGGCTCCCTGTCGTTTCGGGCGACGCAAGTGCTCTCGGGGCACGGTTGCTTCGGGAAGTACCTGTGTCGCATAAACAGGAAGCCGGACGCCCGGTGTTACCACTGCGGCGATTGCCGGGAGGATACGGCGTGACACACGCTGGCAGAGTGTGCCGCTTGGGAGGCGCCGCGCCGTGCTCTCATCTCAGGAGTAGGCGGTGACCTGTCGCTGTCGGCCATGGTCGAGTCCATGGTCGACAGCAAGGAGTCCTGGGACGCGGTGGTGTCCTTCTGCGACACGGTCATGTCGCAGAAGGAGGATGCGGAAAGGGTGAGGGAGATCACTTCCACTCACCCGGCCCGCAGCAGACGCACCTGGCGTCGGCGGAGGGCGGACAACGCCCTCTTCCAGCCCCCCTAAATGGGTCCAGGGGCGACGGACTTGGGGAAGTCTGTCGCCCCCCACACATCAGGACCCGAGGCGGAGGCGCGAAGTGTTCCAAGCGCGCCCCTCTTAGACGGCGCGGGGGGAGTCTAACACCTCACTCCCCCCGCTAACCCGAGGAGGCCCAGGCAGTGGCGGGCCGGCACCAGCCGGGGGTTGCGGAAGTATCTTTAGTTCCCGTGACCCCCGGCGCAGGTGTGAGATGGTGGTTTTAGTCAGTAAGAGTCTGACAGACCCCTCCGCCCACCCCAGGGCGGAGGATATCCATGAGGACAAAAATCCCGAAAAAAAAAGTGTGTGCGGTAGTAGCCCAACCCGACTAAACTATCGTCTGCAGTGACTCTAAAGGAAACGCGCAATCACTTACATTTATTTCTAACCAGCAATTCTATTATTTGATTACATGTTTTTTACTTTGAAAACGAAGTACCGCTTTCTGAATCAAACCCTTGATTCAGCTGCCTAACGAGAGCCTCATCAGATGTTGGTCGAGGCTCTTGGCTATTAAGCCATTGGCTGTAACGACTATAGCTACAATGACTGCTGAGTCAATCTCCCACATGTAAACAAAATCGTGTGCCAAATCAAGATATTTGTTTTTTTTATCATTTTCGGATTTCACAAGATTCTCTTCATGCGGAACCGGGATATCAACAATCATTGCGAGGCGCTCTGATCGATCTCTCACCACTACATCAGGCTTATTGACTATAATAGTCCTATCAGTGATGATAGATCGATCCCAGTACAATGTGGCATGACCATTCTCGAGAACTGGGTCGGGCACATACTTGTAATATGGTACTTCTGCGTCCACAAGGTTGTATCTTAAAGCATGTTGCTGGTGGATAATCCTAGCCACGAGGTTGTGCCTGTGCAAATACTCACCGTTAGCAAGACGAGAACAACCAGAGACAATATGTCGGAAAGATTCACCGGGACAGTGGCATGCCCGACAGACAGATGTCAATTGTCAACCGTACCGTCCTTCACAATATATTATAATTGTTCGTCATCATAATTTCGTCCCTAATTGCACAAACAAAACCTTCGGTTTCCCCGAAGAGGTCACCGAATCGTAGCCAGGCCACGGACGCTAGGAAATCAACATCGGGCCCATGAAGGGCCCGGTAAAATCATCCGTGAAGCTCTTTGCTCCGCCATACATCTCTTTCTCTTTAGCCAAGGAGAGCGGGGTGAGTCCTTTGTCCACTGCTACTATATCTCGATGCATCCCCACGTCGGCTTGGGAGAAGTACTCCCTGAGACTGAATATCTCGCGGTTGTGGAGGGTCTTAGCATTTAAAAAGCCTCAACCCTTCTGCGGGACTTCTGCGGGACTTACAGTCTCATTACCGATGAGCGTGGGTGATGCATTCGATATGCAGTCAGCAGCGTACGGACGCTCCTATCCAGGGCGTCAAGTTCGGTCTGAGTCCACTTGAGTATGCCGAAGGAGTATGTCAAGACCGGCATGACCCAACCGTTAAAGGCCCGCACCTTATTTCCGCCTGACAAAAGACTTTTAAGTACTTTTTTAAGGCGGCCATAGAAGCGCTCCTTTAACGATTGCTTCATGTCAGCCTCACTGATACCTAACACCTCCGGCATGCCCAAGTATTTGTAGGTTTCGGTTAAGGAGAGGGATCTAAGGTGTATGGAATCCGAGAGTCGGGGGTTCCCACGGATTCCATAATCCTCCCTCGCTTTACATGCATGACTGCACATTATTTTGTCCACACCAAATTCCATCCTGATGGAATTACTGAAAGTTTCAGTTACCTTCAGTGACTCCAGCAGTTGCAAATTGTTGGGGACAAAGAATTACAGATCATCCATGTAAAGGAGGTGGGATATTACTATTACCTGACCACCTCTTCTCAATCGATAGCCTAACCCTGACCCCTCCAGCAGTGTGCTTAGAGGGTTCGAGGCCAGGCAAAACCCCAGCGGGCTCAGACTATCGCCCTGGAATATACCCCGCTCAATTTGATTGGTTCTCCTATCCCTTGAATTTGCCGACATCCTGGATAGCGAAGGACCGTCCTCCATTGCCCCATACATGACGTCAGGAAGGCGCATAAAGTTGTATTTACTTTATACAATTCCAGCACCCTCATGAGCCATGTACATATGTGGCACCGAGTCGTAGGCCTTCTTATTGATTATGTGGAGAAACGAGGTGTGGTGTTCCTCCATCCAAAGGGAGGATCCTCCAACCAGGCGGAGTCTTATGCCTGGCGGGCTACTGCCCAACGGTTGATGTTGGGAGGTTGTATTTATAATATCTGCGTGTTAAATCATGATAGCGCGATGTAGGAACTGTCATCTATGAGAGTTGTCGATATTGTTGCTGTAGTCGTCTACACCACCGATGTGTTGCGTAGTTCGCATGTGGCGTGGATATATGCCGCCACAATTATAATAATTATTAAAAAAAACTAATTAACATCAGAGTTATCGTAAGCATAACAAGGAATCAGTACTTACAGACTGAGCGGGCCCTGTTGGCAAACCCTACCTCATCAAGTACCAGCATGACACGTTAAATGACATGCCCTCTTTCACCCCATATATATGTCTCACGCTAGTACTCGCCGATCCGTCGTCCGACCAGTAACAGGCTTGAGAAGGCGGCGCGCAGTGTTCCGCGCGTGTGGACATGGGGCCAGACCCCACAGAAGTAGGGGTCCGCCAATGGCTGGCGGACCGAGGCCTGCTGGGGTTGCGGTGCATACAGCTGCGAATCCCGCGACCCCGGCCATAGATCAGAAGAAGAAACACCCTGGGTTTTTAGCCAGTAAGAGTCCGGTATAGCCCTTCACATTCCCTGGACGGAGGGAATCATTGAGGATGGTAACACGATAAAAAAAATTGTTGCCTACAGTGTATACTCAGTCTATTATTCTGTCCATCAAGAATGACGAAAAAATTACGCGTTGATCTGCAAACAAACATACGAGGCAAGCAAGTTATATATATTTTTTTAATAAAACTTACGCTTTTAATCATTTTATAGTTTTGTTCGTTTACTTGTTTCAGTTTTCACTTTTGTTTTTGAGTAGGTAGTTCGAATTACGATGCTAACGCTAGTAAGTAACAACAATAACAGAGATGAGCGACATCTTGACTATCGATCTATGGAGCGCGCGGTTAAAATATGTATACCGTTATTTAACCGATATATTTCGGTTAATCGTTATTATTCGATATCATTTAATTTCGGTATCAAAATGTATCGATACAGAAATTTTAGGATACCGGAATTTTAGGATACCGGAATTATAGGATACCGGAATTTTAGGATACCGGAATTTTAGGTTATCCGTTTTAAATCGATATGACGTCATACCGCTAAATTAAGATATCCCTATTTTTCGGTAATTCAGTCCCTGCTTTAGAATAACTTTAACGCATATCTGACAAAAGTCGCCAAAATGAATTTTGCAGTTTCTATTCGTTACTGGCGCGCGCTAGTCACTCCTAGTCGTTAATGACCCATAAATGAATGTTAAAAATAAAGACAAAGGATAATTGTAAAGGTATTAGGTTTTTTTACCCCTTTTCTGAAATGGTGAAGTTACATGGTATTGAAAGTACACCAGACGATTTTATTTTGTTGCTCCAAAACTCTACCTAAATCCTTTATTTATTATTTTTTCTAATTGACAAAAAAAAGAATAATTCTTACCTGCTAAGAGCATGGTAGACAAATACTATTTTACTGATACAACTGTGTGGTCACAGAAAGGGATTCTTTAGCAAATTGCCCGCCAACTTAAATTGTCCATATTATAAATTCACAATTGTCATTCGTTAACAATCATATGGAATGGGTATCTATACGGCAAACTTACGTAGTGTCTTACTTTGCTAAACAATTTGTTTCCCTAACCGTACAAAGATTATTTCAATATTTGTAATCATGTTGACACAGTAACTGACCTTGTTTCATGACGTAGTTGATAACTTGCGTTCGTCGCACTTTGCCTATTTGTCCTGCTAGTGTCGTCGCCCTCAATCCTTTGTATAATCCTGCCATACCACCTAAACCTGGAATGGATTAGAATAAATAAATAAATATTAGCCTGTAACTGTCCCACTGCTGGGCAAAGGCCTCTTCTCGTACAGAGAAGGATTAGAATAAATTTCAAAATTAAGCATATAATTATTTACTAGCTTACAAGCAGCAACATTACTGGCTTTATTGCAATGAAAGATATAAATAAGTAGGCATAGGCCAGTTGGGATTTTACTATTCTAGACTCTATTTACACCGACGCGGAATGGAATGGAAGCGACTAAATTGTACATAGCATAATGAACTTTATGTCAATTGTATAAAGTACAAACTAAATACGAGCCAAATAAGGTCGCGAGGATTCCCCGGAAGAAACGCGACCTTTCTTGGCTCGTATTTAGTTTGTTGTACTTAATAAAATTGACATAAAGTTCATTATGCTATGTACAATTTCGTCACTTCCATTCCATTCTGTGGCGGTGTAAATTGAGCCTTAATCTTCTTGCCCTATACCCAAGTTAGTTGGGGTCCATGCAATGTTTTTCTTTTCCATTCTTTTTTTTGGTCTCTCTCCTGCTCCATCCATCGACATTCACATTCATCATTCTTTTAGTCACATGCATTTTATTCCTCCTCATTATATGCCCATACCAAGATGAATGATTTCCTTTCAACTTTTCTGTCACTGTCACGCTTCTTTCAAACATAATATACAAAAAAAGTAAAAAACTGGGATTTTATTATTGTGTCTCAAATATACAACTGCATAACCTTGCTGATATTGGAATAAGCTGTGTTCACAAATTATGCAGAATGAGGGATAATCTAGTTATTTTTTCAGATTTATACTCTAATATGTCAGTTTTTATTTTATAATATTTTATGATGCATTAGTTTCGAATTTCTCCACATACATAGCTTTCATTTGTGACAAAACAGAGAAATTGGGCCAAGTTGTGGTCATTGGAGAATTTTTAATAATGGGGTAGACATTATCCAACTAGTGGTAAGAAACATGAGTTTTGTTGTGCTTAACTTTTTCTTTTTTCATGTTCAGAAACCATAACAAGAGTATCTATCCATTAACACTCAGTTGCAAGAAAGGTCCATTAAATTTTAATGCTCTCATTAGAATGTTAATGCTTCATTAACCTCTTCTGTCCATTGCAAGAAGCTAGATTTAATGGAATGATTAACTATCCATTAAAATTAATTTTTGATGTGTCAAACTCCCCATGATTTCAATACATGATAATTAGTAAATGAAGAACGAACTACGACCTAATTAGTGTTCATGCAATAGCCATTAATTTAATGGAAACATTATTCTTAATGATGGATTAGTTAATGATCACCTAATGGTATCTTTCTTGCAACTCAGTGTAAGATTCATACCTAGTAATTGGCCAAGTTGATAGAAGATCCCTTGTTGTATTTTCTGTACATAATGATCTGTATGGAATATACTAGAATGTTCAATGTTCTGTGTGACTCTCACAAACATATTTCTATCTGTTCTACAACTGAACTAAACAAGTACTAAATAAATTAAGGGCCTTATAGGGTTGGAGGCCTCTGAGCAATGAAGAAGTGGAGGCCCATTGAAATGTTCTAAAAAAAGTACCTTGGGAATGTGAACTTTTTTCTCTTTGTCAGAAAGGGTGTCATTATTTTTCTTATCTAAAGGAATTCAAAATCTATTGTGGAGGCCCCTCTCTTGTGGTGGTCCTGGGACTATGGCTACTGTAGCCCTGCCCTAAATTGCTATCCCTAATTAATCCCTAAATGAGGCCCTGAATAACCCTAAATCCCTGTAAAATTACTTGTTTAGCATGCAGGAACAAAGTTTATGTTATTCTCTTCACAGTAAGACTATTGGAGGGTCATGTTAACAGTTCTGTGTTATTATTATAACTAGATCACTATCCCAGCATGGGATTACAATATGGGGTTTATGTGTAACAGCTGGGAAAAATTAGCATTTCTTTTTTATATGAATTGTTTGTGTTTTTGTATTCTATTGTTAATTTATGAATTAGACGCAATCTGAATCATGTATCACAGTAAAGCCCCATTTAGATGGAGAGAGTTTCTCGACTCGAAGATACGATTATCGAAAGAACATTTAAAAAGTTTCTTCGTGTAAACATTCATAATTATCGCCCTTCCCTTTGGGCGACAATTGCCTCGCAATAGAATATATCTGTCTCCGTGTAAACAGAACTTAATCACTGAAGTCTGAACTCGAATGGCAAAACTCGCACTCAAAAACGATTCAAACCGATTTGTACGATACTCGTATGAACTTGAAAAAATGTCATACGAGATCGTGTTTATACAAGTCGAGAACTCGTAAGCTCAGATTATAAAACAAAAGGCAGATAGACCGCCAGGAACATCGTGAGTGCGGCCAAAAAAGCAAATACAAATTCAAAAGCAAATACAATCTCGAGTCAGTATGACACGAAGCGCCGCATTGTTAGGACGTCATAGATAATTTTAATATTTATGATAATAATGCCGTCTTGTGTTTTTAAAAATTGCAAAAACTGTTCCCAAAAACAAAATAAAGAAGATGGGGTATCTTTTCATAGGTTTTATTGATTATTTATCTATTTGGATATTATTTTACGTAATTATTATTAGTGACATCTTGGAACACAAAACCTTAACAAAAATCATTCGGTGTTGCTTGTTTATATTGAAACATTTACCCCCTAAGTTAGGAAATAAAAATAAGTAAAGAATACAGGAATAACGATTTACAAAAATATTTATTTCGATTATAGTGTTTTATTTATCGCGTTTTTTGGTTGGTATGTTTGTAGGTATGTGTGTCCGTTTGTATGTGTCTTCGTAACTAAAACTACTTAATGTATTGTCTGTCTCTAATAATAATCATGTGCGTCAGTCGATTTGCCAACATAAAGTAAATACAGGGTGTTAACGAATTCGTGTAATTCCTTAAAACCACATGATCTACTACTGGTGTAGACAGACCCCGCACGGGATTTAGCTTGATTAAAAATAAAAAAACTTTTTTTTCTATGCGGCTTTGTTACCGATCGTATCTAAACCACCTAATAAGGATTCAGAAAAAAAATAACTTTTTTTTTTTGCAAAAAAATTTTATTTGCGTAAACATTTCGATGCCACGCATAAATTAATGAAAGTACGGCGACACGGCTGGCAGCAACGACTAACGCGATATCGCTCTTTGCAGTCAGGTAACTCAAGGCTCTAAAAAGATTCAGAAATTGAAAACCAAAAAAAAATTGAATGTTTTTTTGGTTGGTTTTCGAAAATTCCCATTTAGGGTTAATCTGTGTCACCAGTAGATCACGCGGTTTGAAGGAATTACACGATTTCGTTAACACCCTGTATAGCTATCAAAAACATAATTACAACCATTCACGACTACACTAAATGACTGCCATAAATCCACAAAATATTTCTATTTATCATCTTCTATTCTGTAATCTGAGATTAATACATTTCTAAAGTAGGTAGTTTGCATTAAAATACAATCTGACTCAATGGCAGAGATTCACTTTATATACATATGTTTATCTCTTATCTGCATTTTTCGGAGACAGTAAATTGTTCATTTAGGGCTAATTTTTCAATCGTCAGATAATTTTTATCTGAGGAATAATTTTGACGGTTTGACAGATTTTCAACACAAAAGCTGTCAAAGCGTGATATTTATTCCTCAGATAAAAGTTATCTGACGATTGAAAAATCGGCCCTTAATATAATGAAATATTATGGGAATTTTGTCATTATCATGGCAACCGTACACGCACAAAGAGGCAACGTGTTCTTATAGTGCTGTCAGGCACACATGTCTACAGACGTGCCTCACATTATAGTTCAGTGCAGTCTATCTGCCTTTTGTTTTATAATCTGAGCTCGTAAGCAAGAATCTTCTTACTATAATTTTCGCTGTGTAAACAGTCACAGTAATTTATCGCCTGCGAAAAATTACTTGCGAATCTCGTATGACATAATCGTAGGCGAGAATTTAGTTCTTGCCTGTATGTAAACATTATGATACAATAATCTTATGGCGATTATTGCTTGCGATAGTACCTAGCATACGATTTCTCGGCAAGAATCGTTCGAGAAACTCTCTCCATCTAAATGGCCCTTAAATGTATGCAGTATTTACTGCAATCCAACTTGGCTCAATGCCTATATTGTAAATAAACAGATTTAATTATTACTGCCTGTTAATTGAGTCATACTAGATTGGAACTTTTAAACTCTTCTACACTATTATACATTAGAAACATGAATTGATCACATATTTAATATTCGCCCATGTAATTATATTCAGTGTTATGTAAAATTCACCAATAATTTTGAGGTTATGTTACAATTTCATCGTCTTATTACCTGATCCAGTCATGAAGGACATTCCGATGATGGGTAATGCTACATTGGACCTTCTAGCAGTAGATGCCATGTGACTGTCGTCAGGATATAAAAATTCTGGCTGCATTTTCGGTATGATTTGGGGATCGAAGTTCAAATATGGGGAAAGACTTGCCCCCGCCTGCTGTGGTTTCTCCTCATTGTTATTTATGGACAGTATATCGCCGAACAAGGACATTTTGGTATTTTTAACACTATTTTAATTAATCTAAAACTAAAACGTGATTCGGAAATCACGCAACGAATTTGGAGAAATCGAACTTTTAATGAAATGTCAATGTCAAAGAGGTCCTACAAAAGTATAGACAAAACTATAGACACAAAATGATGTGAATGTTGTCAGAGTAATTTTTTATTTGCCATAGTCATTTTTCTATTCGATTTTCGCAAATTCATTATTTATTCTGTTGAATCGAGTTGAATCTTTTTATTCGATTGTTAATTGTTATTATTACAGAATTCAGATATTTCAGATAGGGACATTGTTTTTTGAGTTATACCACAGTGTACCTACTTACTACATACAGTGGGTCAACGCCCATACATTTGACAGGTCCTATGAAATGTCAAAATTGGTAACACTTGTCATAGGGTTGTCACATAAAATAAATTACACAAACTTTATCAAACAAACGTCCAAATTAATTAACGTTTTATAGAAACAGTGACACGCAAAAAGAAAACCACGCATGCGTAATTTTGACGATTGACAAAATAATGCAAAGGTATGTTAGCAGCAGTTTCGCCATCTTATCCTGGAATATTCTAACAATGTTTAAAACTACAAATTTTGTCGAGTCGCAGTGGCTAACGCTTGCGTAGGTAAGAGTAATAAATGATTCCCAAATCCAGGAAGGAGCCATAGAAAATTACTTATTATTCATGGTTATTACTTCTATGGTTTTCGTGGGTGCTGATGCCGGAAATAAAGCCTAAGTATTCCTCGATAGTAAAAAGCGGTCAAAAAAATTTACCAGTTAAATGAGATTTGCCAGGTAAAACGTGGTCCCTATCTTGGTGTTTGAGAATTGATCTTGTTTTTGTAATCAGCGTCCCTGAAAATCATGGATTTCACACCCATGACGGCTAATTTGAATTTTTTTATGGCCGCCATCTTGCATATAGATTATGACCTCATTTTCGGCATGAGCATCCCCCAAAACCATGGAAATGACACCCATGATGGTTAAATTGAAATTTTAATAGCCGCCATCTTGGAAATGGATTTTGACCTCAATTTCGGCATCAGTACCCCCGAAAACCATGGAAATGACACCCGTGACGATGAATTTGACATTTTTGTAGCCGCCATCTTGGATTTCGATTTTGACCTCATTTTCGGCATCCGCACCCCAGAAAACCTTGGATTTGACATCCATGACGACTAATTTACTAATTTTCATGGCCGCCATCTTGGATTTGGATTTTGACGTCATTTTTGACATCAGTGACCCCGAAAACCGTGGAAATGACTTCCCACGAACAATCATTTGAAAATGTATGTATGCCGCCATCTTGGATTAGTAAACAGACTTTATAATAAAATTCTCGTAATAGGTACACATACATATCAATAATAAATTAATATAATTTCCATGAACGATATCAATCAAATTTGAAATCAAAAAGTGCGAGCCCTGGAATTTATGTCCCGAGTAGCAGTATGGCTACTCGGGACATAACCTTCGCCCCTTCACCCCGCAACCCCCCGCACGATTGCTCTGTGACAATGTTCTACGTTGACCGACTGTAAGGAGTAAGATATAGGTAGACTGTGGTTATACATTTGTTTATAAATCCATTTCGTGTAGGTATATCGA
Source organism: Amphipyra tragopoginis (assembly GCA_905220435.1). Lineage (NCBI taxonomy): Eukaryota > Metazoa > Arthropoda > Insecta > Lepidoptera > Noctuidae > Amphipyra > Amphipyra tragopoginis. The sequence goes on from HG992011.1 coordinate 15,522,495, forward strand.
ATATCGTGAAAGCATTTAAAGAACAGATTTTAAACAAAAGGGAATCAAACTTGTTTACTGTAGTCCCGCATCATATCCAAGAGTTGCGCCTTCTGCGTCAAGTCCATGCCGAGACCACCGCCTGTAACCACTATTGGTATAATTACTGATGATAATTTTTGTTTCTTTAAGGCTGTAATTATGATTCATCATTTTATAAAATGTTTAACAGTTAATACTTATTTAATTGTTAATTGCAGTGAATTAAGAACTCCAGAAGAGGTGAGAAAAATCATAAAAATTGCTAAACTTCACGAGTCTGAGCTAACCGAAGTCACACAAATATTAAGATTCCCAGAAGCTAGTCAAAAAAATGATAATTTAAGACTTTTGCTCCTAGATGATACTCTCTTGAAGGAAATAGAAGCGGGAAACGACCTAGTGTTTAAAGGTAAAAATCGATTTTTCTAATTAAAAATGCCTTTTTCGAACCCTTCCTTTTCCTGCAGCAGAAAATCTACAAAAGATGAATACAAATATAATTAAAATAAAATAACTAACGTAATTACAGGCGATCCTGACGAGAGTGTAGTACTGTGCACAAAGAACAAAACTTATGATGTAAAAGAAGCTGAAACATCTAATAGTCTTCTGCTAGTCCCAGAATTATTGTTTGCAGCGTCAACGGGACTAGATGAAACAATTACTAATAACTCAATGGAATGCGATTCAGACTCATCATTCGATAAATCCAACACAAGTCTGAACAAATCCACTGAATCCGATGAAGGGACAAAACCGCCAAGAAAAATTGAACACAAAGATATTATCAATACCTTTTTTACATATTATGAGTTGAAACCATGCAAACCAAGATTATCAAAGCTAAGAAAATTACTAGAACCCACTAGATATCAAGGCTTGGAGTTAGAATACGCAATAGACAAAACAAAATTATTGAACTACGATGCTATTTTAGACCAAGTACAGGCTTCAAAAGCAGAATTGAAAGAAGAACTGGAGAAAATTCAAGCAATAGAAATTGAAGGATATTACAGATTGCTCGAATTTGATTACGAATTTCGTGTTTTATCGTACATGTTGGACCTTATTGATGAAAATTCGTGGCTTTTGGACAGAATATCTAAGGAAATAACTATAGAGAGTCTCAAAGAACTGGTTCCTCCTCCAATATTAGAGGCAATGTTTAGATTTTATACTACAAAGTCTATTCTTGAGGATAATGTCCAGTTTTATCAGTATAAGCAAGACAAAGTCTGCAGATTTTTAGCCAGAGTATTATTGAAGAGTGCTGGGAAATTCAATTTAGTTGAATTTTTACAAGCCTGGAGAGACTCGGTTCCCGAAGGAATGGTTACAGATGTAAGTTAACTTTTTTAGATTTTCCGGATGTATTGTCTTTAAGGAATAATATAAATTAAAGATTCAATATGTTTTTTGTATTCCAGGAATCGCTATTATCGGGAATTGCATTAGTTGACAAATCAAGCACGCCTCAGGTTGTGTGGGGATTTGCAGAAAGCGATTTACCCGAGGAAATTCACGAGCGATTCAAAATACTTTTCCAAACTAAAGCGAAGTGGACTGTTGATCAGATATCACCATATATTGAGTAAGTACTGTTTTTATGTTAAGATATTATTTCTCGAACTCAATTTGTTTCGCCTCTCTGAATAATGTGAAGTCTTTTGTATATTCAAATTGTTATCATAAAGCATGGCAGTAGCTAGTAGTATCTCATGACGCTCTCGTTGGGCGGCTGGATCAAGGGCCCAATACAGAAAGCGGTACTTCTCGATACGGCGCTTATTGTTAGGAAGTTCCTCTCTCTGACGCCCTTTAAGCTAATTCACGTAACTAAAGAAGTTCAGTTGCAGTTAAATATCGATAAGAACAGCGCTTTTTGTATTCTCTTAGTGTGCGTCCTGAGCGACGGCGCACGGGCGTATTGCGCATTGCGGAGCGGCTTTACCGTCGATACCTGTCCTTAGTGCACGCGGGAAAGTTACGCGTGCGCGCTTTTTAGTGTTTCGTTTATTTTACTTTGGTTTTAATAATGTCCATATCAAAATTCAAACGTTTCGAACATTTATTTAATGCGCCGTTCATTCCGCCTGCGCGGTGCGCCGTCACTCAGGACGCACACTTAGTCGGCGATCGCTGTCAGATGCGTTCGCGTGAACTTAACTGCAACGTCACTGCAACTTGATCGGTGCGTCATAAAATTGCGTGGATTAGCCTACTGACCACCGTTGGCTTGGACCCTGTTGCCGATGGGCTACTATTTTTTATATTTTTCAATGTTTGTAATCAAATATATCCTCACCCTCCCCGCTAACTGACGTAACTAGCAATTCATAATAACTTTTTATATTGCTCTTGGCTTCCTCTTTTAAGTTAGTAGTTGCCCTAAAGCCCTAAGGTATCTATTTATTTATTTCTATTCATTTGAAGCAGATAAGTCACTCTGTGACAATTTCTCTGAAAAATAATCAATTGCTAGTTACGACAGTTAGCGGGGAGGGTGATGATATTTATAATTGAATAAGGGCCGATTTTTCAATCGTCAGATAAATTTTATCCCAGGAATAAATATGACGGTTTGACATATTTTCTATAGAAAAGCTGTCAAAACATCAAACTTATTCCCCAGATAAAAGTTATCTAACGATTGAAAAATCGGCCCTAAAGGGAATAATTGATGATATTCTGATTTACTACAACATTACATAGAATATACATCTGTGTGTTTACTAGGCTTACTTTTTAATGTTGTATATACTTGGGGGTTTGCTTTGAACTTCATGAAATAAAATATTGCTTATTCCAGATGTTATGCAAAGCCAAAATTGAATGTGAATGCGCTTCTAACGAAATACGCTCGAGCTTCAACTCAAGACGGTATCAGAGTATTTTCAGCAAAACACATGAAATAGTAAATAATCATTGTAAGTACTTTTATTACAGTAAATGTTTTGTTGAGAAAACATTTTTTTTTGTCTGGGTTACAGATTAATAAAATACAAAGTTATTCATGGAATAATACGTTTTATTTTAAAAATTAACTTACATTATAAAAATAGTTATCCATTATATTTGATGAGAACTTTCATATCGCATTATACATATCTTATTTATTTTACTTAAATAACACAGCCTTCTTATTCTTCATTACAACATTCTCTGAAACCATCCTTTTTAGAATTCTTTTCATCATTTTATCTCAAAATTGTACGACCAGCGTTAGATTAAAATGAAAATACATATCTCTGGAATGTTCGCAAAGATTATACACGAAAAAATATATTAGTAGTATCTTTACATTCCAAAACTTATGAATTAAAGCTTAAAGCTAAGAATCTTTGGTATAGAGATTAAGATTGTTGAACATTCTTCCTAAGTTTGTTCAGTTCGTCCCACATTTCTGAGGGTAAGTCTTGCCCAACTTCTTCCTTGAAATACTTTTCGATAGCATCGGCTTCCTGAAGCCAGAAGTCTTTAGGTATACTGAAAAGGGTCTTCATGTCGATGGGTCCGAGGTTCTTTATGTTAAGGTCGCTTGGGATTTTTCCGAGTGGGGTTTCGGTGAAGCACGGCTCGTTGTCGCAGCGACGGAGGATCCAGTCGAGCACACGAGAGTTCTCACCATAACCGGGCCAGAGGAATTTACCCTAAAGAGAGGAAATATCATTAATATGAGAAATTTTATGGTTTGATCGACTATAAAATTACCATTAATTTTGATGTCCTTTATCAGATAGGCAGGTAGAACTTTTAGGTTTATGTTCTAATAATTTTAATGCTGTTAAGTTTTTTTTTGTATTCTCCAATAAACAACTTCAAATGCGTAGTCAATTGCACATACCTCATCATTCTTGCGGAACCAGTTCACGTGGAAGATCTTGGGCATCTGGCGACCAGCCTGTGGCATAGACAGCCAGTGCTTCAGGTACTCGCCGAAGTTGTATCCGAAGAACGGACGCATTGCGAAAGGATCGTGCATTACCATCTTGCCCTATAATAGAAAGGATGAGAGGTTAAAACAATGATAATGTAAAATTTTCAGAACAACTTTGACACTTTTTCAGTAATAACATTGCATTCACAAATCCATCTTCTAAGGGCCGATTTTTCAATCGTCAGATAAATTTTATCCAAGGAATAAATATTACGGTTTGACATATTTTCTATACAAAAGTTGTCAAAACGTCAAACTTATTCCCCAGATAAAAGTTATCTGACGATTGAAAAATCAGCCCTAAATAGATAGTTTATCGCTATGATAATAAAATATGCTTACAGCATGTTCAGCCGCAGCGGTGGCTTCAGATCGCATGGTAGCGCCCATAAACACCCCATGTTGCCAGTCCCTTGATTCCACGACTAGAGGCACGCCAGCCGGGCGGCGTCCACCGAGCAATATGGCTGAAATCGGTACTCCTTCGGCACTCTCCCACTCATCATCGATGATCGGACATTGTTCAGCAGGAGTGCAGAATCTGTAAGGAAATAATTGAGTTATTTTCATGTTTATAAATTCAAATATTTCGACCAGTGCAATAATCTAATGGTAAAATACTTTTCCCCATAAATACGGGAAAAAAATTCACGGTGGCAACATTTTTAAACCAAAGACAATTTTACTTTAATTTTTATCGAATCAAGGTATCAATTCATTCAGCCTACCTAGAATTAGGATGAGCAGCTGGTGTCTTCTTGCTAGAGTCCCAAGCTTGACCCTTCCAATCGGTCAGTTTCTCAGGGGCGGTTCCCATGCCTTCCCACCATACTCCACCGTCACTAGTCTCGCCTACGTTCGTAAACACAGTGTTTTTGAATACTGTTGACATCGCAATGGGATTCGTCGCTTCGGATGTTCCTGTGAAAAAACAAAACTTCGTTAATATCTTCCAAATTTATCAAAAGTTGTTATGTTTTCATATAGAAAACGGTTAGTTTGCGACTACAGAGACATATGTGAGCAAAACTTTTATCAAAATCAGTCTTGTTTTGCCTTTTTCTAAGTTTCTTGGGTTCGGCTTCCAGCAAATGTTCTATTACTTTTCATAAACACTATCTTAATAAATCATCTATTCCTTACCTGGAGCAACTCCAAAGAATCCATTCTCAGGATTAATAGCTCTTAACACTCCATTTTTGTCAAACTTCATCCAGGCAATGTCGTCTCCGACACATTCGACCTTATAGCCGGGCAAGGTTGGCGTCATCATGGCGAGGTTGGTCTTACCGCAAGCCGATGGGAAAGCGGCCGCGATGTAGCGCTTACGACCTTTCGGGTCTGTTACGCCGACGATCTAGAAGATGAAATCATACATGAGTTTAAAGTACGTCTGATAGAAGCTTTCATTATGATCTGCCCTAGGTCACAGATGAAATATTGGGGTTTTCGGACTCGTTACAATAATTTAAACTCGTGATTATATTATCCATTCATCATTATCGTATTTACCGCCCGCTGCCCCAAGACGACACTTAATTGTCTTATCTATTGTGTCTATAATTACCGTGCTTGAGGTTTTATTAAAATCTTCACAGAAACATTAAAAAGAAGGTACTTCAAAAAAAATTATCTTGTAGCAATCTTTCATTGAAGCACTTATTGCTATTATTTTATTGCAGGGGCATTTCTTTACGACTGCAATGATTTGAAAAAGCGTTCGGAAGGTTAAAAATGTGTTTATACTAACAGTATTAACTTATTAATTACTATTATTAACTTTAAACTGTTATTTTTCAACTCACCAGCATGTGTTCAGCGAGCCATCCTTCCCGGCGAGCAATAACGGACCCAAGACGGAGAGCGAAGCACTTTTTGCCCAATAAACTGTTACCACCGTAACCGCTGCCTGTTGACAAAGCATATAAACTTTAAAACTGTTGAAACAATCAGTGGAAACGGCAGAAAATTACCACAATTTGATTTTTCAGTGCAAAGAAAAGTTTGAGTTCAAAGTCACTAGATGGCGTTAAACTTTCGCAAGGCGCAGACAAGTATTTTATAATAATTATTTATTTGATGTTAAATGCACAATTAATAAGGTAATTTAATTATGGACAATAGTTATTTGGTTGCAGAGGTTCCTGGAAGGTATATCCAATTTTCCGTTTGATTACGAACATTCTAGCAAGCGATCACTAGGACGCTTATTTCACGATGCGTTATATTCACAGAATAAAACATAATAATTAGATTCTGTGGTCGTCTTATTCGAAATTTAAACTTTAAAAATACCCACCATAGCTAACGATTTCATTTTCAGCAGGCTTATGCAGGATTATAGTACGGGGTGGGTCGCATGGCCAGCCAGCAATGCCGCCGCCACCGACCGCGTGCAGGCACCGCACGAACTGCTCGTCTTGACGCAAAGTCTCTAGGACTTTAGCACCTGTTGAGGACAAGCAAAAAGGTTCTGTTAGATATCCGTCTCTTTCACTCGTGGTTGTTCAATGAAAGTTGGGAAGTATGTATGTACCTAGGTACTTATGAGCTATGTATCTTGTGAAGTAGTTCCTGAAGTGACATTGTTTGCTGTTTGAAACTAGCGATTTACGCTGGCTTTGCTTTTGAATTTTTGGTATAATTTTGTTTCTGTCCATTGTTTTCAAATAGAAAGTATTTCAAAAGTTTTCTCTTTGAAGAAATTGAAGTTGGCTGTGTGCTATCAATTGTCTTTGCCTCGGATACTTTGGACTTGAGAAAAACAATATCGACTTCCTTAGTAAGTACACAAACATGCATTAATTTTCTGGTTAACCTATTAAAACATGTCAATACTTGTAATCTAACTGTTTTAAACAAACAGTAAATTTATCAACGGTTATGTGAACACGTGAGTAATAAGTTCACATTTTTATCCAACAAAGAAACGCCTATATTTCTAAAAACAATACAATAATGTACGACGCCCAACGATGGCTATCCTAACCTACTTATCTGAATATTTGGCGCGCTTTATCCCTGCAATCTCATTGGTTCAGAAATTCGCGCCTTATCGCGCCACCTGCGGCAAAATGCTGTACTACACGCAACACGTATGCAATGTGAACCCCGACATTTTTGCGTAACCAAAACAATAACAGTAGAACACCAATATTTTGCGATTACGTGCCAATGAGAAGTGCAGTTTGTCTCAAAAACGCTTAAATTTCCATTGAAAATAAGATAACACTTCGAAATTCGAACTCCGGTGTGATTTCTGAACATTACCTATATAATTTTGTGATGTAATAAGTTTGTTTGAAAAGCGCGCCTTCGAAGTGCATGTAGATGTCGTTGTAAAATGCAACTGTGGATGGAGGGAGGATGGAGTTGCCGCACGGCAGTCTGTCGACAACATCACGATTCACGGGTCACGGCAACATGTCGGAGGACTCCTCAGTAAACCCGTGTAATGAAGACATAGATACACCTATTAAAATCGAGTTGCTGATTACGGAAGTTAAAAAGCGACCTATTCTGTACGATAAATCGCATCCTGAATATATAGACAGGGAAAAAAAACAGCAAGTATGGTTAGAAGTCTGCCAAGCCATTTTCATGCAATGGAATGATTATAGTCCGAAAAAGAAGAAGGATAGAGGTAATTTTGATAATTAATTGTCTTGGAAGAGCTATGATTATTAGCTGATTCTTCTGACTTTTACCAAATATATGCAAATTCTTAGACTTTGTTGCTATTGACAAGTAGTTACTATATTGAAAATCGATTGCGGCTATATTGATTTTCGAATTTATAGGGAACATACGCTGGGGAATTTGAGGCCAATTGAGGGCTTGGGTTAATTGGTAATTTGTAGAAAAACTTTGTAATTGTCTTTAAACGAATCAGGCGATCGATATGAAGCCTAAAAATAATATATTTCTACATTAGGTATTGTCTCGATCTGTGGGTGTAGGTACTATTCTCCCTCTCAGACAGAATCTGCGGTTCTCAAAGGCAGGACGTGTGCATGTCGCTCCTATAATCCACGCCTAAAAATATACTTACTTATTTCGAAAATCTGAGTAGCTTATTATTTTTCAGTACGCGAAGTCCAATGCAAGTGGCGCAGTTTAAAAGACGTATTCATGAAGCAGTTTGGCAGTGCACAACTGACACCATCAGGAAAGAAAAAACGAAAATTCCTGGTATCGACTGTCGGTCGCGACACTAGAGCAGATACGAGTAATAACAATGAGACCGAAGTAGACTCCGTCATGGACACAATAGCGAGCGACAAAATTATGATGCCATCAACATCATCACAAAATCTATCCACTTTGGCAGAAACTTGGGAATTTCCGAATAAGAAAATTCCACCAGGAACAGAAGAGTTCAAACAAGACGATATCGACGAGAACACTCACTTTGCGCTCATGCTGGTCCCGATGATGAGAAAGCTGAACGACGAACAGAGATACTATGTCAGAACTAGAATTCTTCGCGTTATGAATGAAGCCAGATTCATGGGCCAAGAGAAGGTTTCTATATTGCAAGACGCACTTATATATTCTGATAATTTAGAAAGGACCAATCTGTTACAAAATCTTAACTATACGGAAGCTGAGGCCTCTGGTTTAGATGAAGAGCCTGTTTATTCCGCAGCTTCTAGCAAGCCCAGAAATGCACAAGGCGAAATTGAATATCCTGAGACCGATAATGAAGACGTCGATGTATAGACTAAGTACTTAAAATAAGTTCTTACAATTCTTGGTGTTCTAAGTGGGTGTTATTGTCAAAAACTAAAAGAAATGTTGACGAATTATTCAATGTAAGTAATCTCTCATCTTTTTAAAAGATGGAAATTGAGTGTTCTGTGCTTTAAACATACCTATTTATGATAATAAATCTAGTATTAAGTAAAGAAACTTCATTCCTGAACTACTTAATATGTTTCGCGCATGTGAAATTGAGAGCGCTTCCATTCCGTTGTGCGTTTGCGCTCTTAATTTCGTTTCGTTCACTTCCTGACATTCGGTTCAATTTTATTTACTGTTTTACTCCGGAGGTGAAACCGTAGGAGGTTTTCATACTGAAACCGCGGAGTAACAGGCCTGCTTATGGGTGGGCACGGCCTAAAGTGTATTTATTGTGTGTGACTCTGCCTTTGAGCATGGAATTTTAATGAATAAGAAATGAATGTTTTAAAATCCAAGTTGTATTTTATTTAACTGTTTACAGTATTTTTTTTACGTATGGTGTTAATTTATTGACATGTTAAAAGTACTTACCGATCCTTGTCATGACACGCATAGAGTAGACGACGTACGGAGAGTCAGTGATCTCCACGCCAATCTTGGACAACGGAGACCCGACAGGACCCATGGAGAACGGAATCACGTACATAGTACGGCCTGTTGACAATTAATTAATAGGATTAGCAAAACACATTTAAAAAAGTTAGGTGGTGACTGACATTCATGAATATTCGTTCGATGTGAGCACGAGCGAACATGATACGTTACGTCCAGTGCCGGCCCCAGGCAAGTTTTAGGTAGGAGCGAGATCCAATTATGGCGCCCCCCTTGCTCGCCCCTAATATCGTCACCCTCCGCGCTGTCGTATCTAGCAATTGATAATTTTTCAGTAGTTGCGTTAGCTGTGACTTTATTAATGAATTAATAACTTTTTTATATTGCTCTTGGCTTACTTTTGGCTTGGTTAGTAGTTGCCCTAAAGCCCTAAGGTATCTATTTATTTATTTCTATTCATTTGAAGCAGATACGTAACTCTGTGAGAATTTTTCTGAAAAATTATCAATTGCTAGTTACGACAGTTAGCGCGGAGGGTGACGATATATTATACCAATTGGCTGAGGCGCCTTTTGGGACTTGACGCCTGGAGTGGCCGCTCCGTTCGCCCTATGATAGGGCCGGCCCTGGTTACTTCGTCTGCTAAAACCCGCTTAATAATATGCTCGTTCCGAACTTTATGCTTGCTGTACTGACAGTCGTAATGGTCGCTTTGTTCCGTATTACATTACAGAAATATGGTACTGGAAATTCTATGCACCACGCCTATGTTTATAGTTTTAAGTTCAGGTTACCTACAAAATAAGATCCTACATTGTTGTGAGAAAAAAAAAATGGATAGAAGACAGCAATATTCTGAAGTATTTTCTGTAATACCTATCAATATTTAATCAGATTCTATTACGTAGTAGTCTGCACAGTGCACCTCAGTACCCGTTGTATTGATTTTAAGGGGAATCAGTCTGAGCGACGTTCAGACAGCTTATGTATGTAGGTATCAACATTCATACGCATGCATTGATAAACATACTTATAGCGATATGCATGTAACCAAACCATTTCAATTCGCTTTACGTCTCGGGAATGCAATTTGGTCATTTTTATTTTATCACGACGTGAGAGCCGCTCTCTTTTAAATTATTTTGTAGGCACTAAAATTAAGGCTTTATTGGGTATACAAGCTTAGTTTTAGTATACTTATACTAAACCTGAAACTAGTTTGTTCAGAATCACTAGGAGAATCGATTGACATATTTTTTGCACCACTTTTTTTTAAATAAATTTCAATTTATTTTCAGTATTTTTCTACCCATAACAGTTGACGGGAATAGACACCTTGAGGCTTGAGACGGTCCTCTCGGTCAGTTTCCGTGTATTAGACAACCCCTGCATACCACATATCAGGCATTTGACACTTTTTTAGGGAACTTAATGCGACATAAACTAAGGTGTAACTTGGAGATTTACTAAAAAAAACACATATTCAGGTAGTTCTGATGAAAATGTTGTTGGGGTGTCTCGGTTTTCGTATAAAGTAAAAATAAGGTTGTATAAAATTTGTGAAAAATATAATTGACCAGCTTTTGCCCGCGACTTCGTCTGCGTGAAGCCCACAGGAACCGTGATATGACCATTTGGTCATGGCATTTCCGAGATTTCCACTCTAAAGGCGACGTTTTGTAGTTACACAATATTCAATGCGTTGGGTAATATCGAATTTTGGCAAAGTCAGAATTCCCACTTAAGGCGCGGTGAGAAGCAAATTTTTAGGTAATTGAGGGGGTGAAGCAGGGGCACATAGCTCCGCCCACTGCGGGGCGCCCGCCGCCCGCGTTTATGATAGCACGCACGGCCCTATTCTAGCGCCATCCATATTCTGACGGTGAGTGCTAAGATGCTGCAGCAGCCTCTCGAGAACCGATGAGCGCTAATATGTACATATTAAAGTTCAAAATAAAAAGATAATGTCGTAAATATCTGTTCCGATAAAAAATGCTGTTTTCCATTCAAGTACAGAGAAGCTGAGGGTTATCAGTGTAGTAACCCTTACCTTACCTTAGACTTCGGTTTTCCTGTAATATAAGTAAAAAAGTCGCTGAAAATACTCCTTTTTTATCAAAATTATGCCTCAGTAGAGGGGAGGGGAATGGTCATTTTTTTATGTATTTAATCTATAAGTAAAGTAGAAATTTTCTGTATTTTTTAAAACTATTTATTTCAAAATTATAAACGAATATTTATGGATATTCGATCTCAATCAATCAATCTAATGTTAACGCAAATTTGGCTGCGGTAACAGGAATCACTTCTGCTGGTATCGACTATTCGCAGTTTCAAGAAATTACAGCATGCATGGATATACCAATTTTTTCAGACATAACTTATTGTAAAATTCAAGACATCGTTAACGAAAAACGGGAAGAAACAGCTCTAGAATCAATGGGAAAAGCTGCTATGCGTGAGCGTGATGCCGCTATAAGTGAAGAGAAATTTAGTAACGACGATATACCTGTAGTAGCCGGTAATAATAACTATAAGGCATTGTCAGGTGCCGCAGCGATTGTAGGCCGCAAATTTGCTGAAGTCCTATATATAAGGTTAGTCGGAAAGGGGTTACTAGTCCGCAGGCCACGGAAAGTATCACTGATGGCCGTTTTAAAGCAAGTGTTAAAATTTTAAAATTCGATAGTTTTTGTTTCCGTAAAAGATGATTCTTATTTTAGTTTTTTCAAAAATACTTCGTTCCTACTTTAGTTACGAATTCAGAAAATAGTGCTTCCCATTAGTGACCCCAAATATAACCTAAAATGTAATCACAGCTGATCATAGCTGAGTCTAGATAGATTTTAGCATATTTTTCATGTATTTTTTGAACAGCTATTTCTCTTAAAATATTGACTTTTGGGGAAAGTGGTAAAACAAAAGTTACTCATTATTATAGGTACTTTAATACCCTTTCAGATTAGTACCCCCTTTCTGACTAACCTTGTATAGGACTTCACCAAATTTGCGGCCAACAATCGCTGCGGCACCAGACAATGCCTTATAGTTATTACCGTACGAACGTGATGACCAAACGCCATCTGCATACACATATAATATAGGTATATTATCTTTACTAAATTTCCCTTCACTTATAGCGGAATCACGCTCACGCATAGCAGCTTTTTCCATTGATTCTAGGGCTGTTTCTTCCCATTTTTCATAAACGATGTCTTGAATTTTAGAATAAGTTATTTCTGAAAAAATTGGTATATCCATGCATGCTGTAATTTCTTGAAACTGCGAATAGCCGATACCAGCAGAAGTGATTCCTGTTACCGCAGTCAAATTTGCGTTAACATTAGATATGTTTGCTGGATCCTCACTTGTAATTACAAAATTTTCTTTACACATATTACATTTAAATTTATATTTAGAGATCAAACCATTTCTTCTTTCTCCTATCAATGACATGTCTTTTAAATTGCAATTGAACAAAGAACTATGGCTTGATATTTTTTGAAGCTGCTGGATAAAATACATCATAATTATGTATAATCCTTCGACCATGTATTGGTAGGTTCGCATCTTCTTGAGAAACGGTTTCTACAAGGAGCGAATCGTTTATGGTGGATTCTCTGAAAAAAAAATATGTGTTAGTGTTTTTAAGAAAAAAAACAATGTGATAGTATGTTGTTTGTCAATCATGCTGAAACGACTGAGCTGATTCGGATGAAAATAGACACGTTTTTCCATGTGAGATTTTCACTTAAAATGAGACTATTTATTGACCTCTCAAGTCGCGAATCAGATGATTAATTGTTTTATACCAATAAGGTTGCAATCAAGCATACGTCAGCCTGATTGTAAGCAGTTACGTGTGTGTGGGTGTTTAGGTCACAAAAATGTGTAGGTGTAGGTACCCAACTTAATCGGTCCAGAACATTCGAAGCAAATTGGCTGTGACAGACGTACAGATAGACAAACAGACACATGAGTGGTCCTATAAGGGTATAGTTTTTACTAAAGGAACCCTAGCAAACAACTTTCATTTTTAAATTACATTTTTAGTGTTATTAACATTAGTATACATAGGAAATTACCCATAATCTGCTCCTTGAACAGTACCTATATCTGTTGAGGTTGGAGTAACTGCAGTCAGACGTGTGAGTGATGTTGGAGGATTATTACACTGATAACCCTTAGCTTCTCTGTAATTGAATAAAAAACAATCTTTTCATCGGAACAGATATTCATAACACTCTTTTTATTTTGAACATTTTATTATATGTATGTGCATATTAGCGCTCATCGGCTTCCGAGAGGTGGCTACGGCATCTTAGCGCTCACCGGCTACCGACGCGGCGGTCGAGGCGGCAGAGCGAAAGTTGTGATTATTATAAACTAGCTGTACCCGCATGCGTTGCAATGCACTTTTTCCTACTTACTACCTACCTACTACCTACCTACTACCTACCTACTACCTACCTACTACCTACCTACTACCTACCTACTACCTACCTACTACCTACCTACTACCTACCTACTACCTACCTACTACCTACCTACTACCTACCTACTACCTACCTACTACCTACCTACTACCTACCTACTACCTACCTACTACCTACCTACTACCTACCTACTACCTACCTACTACCTACCTACTACCTACCTACTACCTACCTACTACCTACCTACTACCTACCTACTACCTACCTACTACCTACCTACTACCTACCTACTACCTACCTACTACCTACCTACTACCTACCTACTACCTACCTACTACCTACCTACTACCTACCTACTACCTACCTACTACCTACCTACTACCTACCTACTACCTACCTACTACCTACCTACTACCTACCTACTACCTACCTACTACCTACCTACTACCTACCTACTACCTACCTACTACCTACCTACTACCTACCTACTACCTACCTACTACCTACCTACTACCTACCTACTACCTACCTACTACCTACCTACTACCTACCTACTACCTACCTACTACCTACCTACTACCTACCTACTACCTACCTACTACCTACCTACTACCTACCTACTACCTACCTACTACCTACCTACTACCTACCTACTACCTACCTACTACCTACCTACTACCTACCTACTACCTACCTACTACCTACCTACTACCTACCTACTACCTACCTACTACCTACCTACATGATGTCGAACGGGATAAAAAGTATCCTATGTCCTTCTCCTGGCTCTAAACTACCTCCCTGCCAATTTTCAGCTAAATCGGTTCAGCCGTTCTTGAGTTATAAGTGAAGTAACTAACACGACTTTCTTTTATATATATAGATTATTTTGCGATCTATGCAAATATTGTGAACCTTTTATTTTTTTCAATATCTGAAATACAGATATTGAAAAAAATTAAGAAACTTTGTGGGTGTAATACAATAATAAAGCGTGACACCTACAAAAGTAACAATAAGTACTTACTGAGATACTAGAGGATTTTTATTTTTATTACGTCGCTTTCTTGTACAAATCAGTCGTAGTACTTTGTTTCTTTTATTGCCCATTGTTGTTTTTCTAATCTTAAAAATGAATTTTTGTAATCAACACAGAGCAACACGAATAATGAAAAAATACCTACGGACGTATACAAATGCGTCAATAATCACAAAAAAAAATAGTATCTATTTGAAAACTGAAGCTAATATAAGTCAATATTTATAAAATAACTTATTATCTATACCTAATAATAAACTAGTGTACGTAAAAGGTTAGAGCGAATTCGAAACGTGACCTCTCTCCACTACAGCTCGCAGCCGACTGACATGTCACAGACGAACGAACGACATTAGCACATCGCGGCAACAAATAAGGTTCAAATCAGCGATGCATTTGATGTTAGTTGAATCAAACGACCGCCAATATAAAAGTAATTTTGCAGTTTTAATTAAATTAAAAAATAAATACACGGCTCAGTGAAATAATTTTTAGGTAATTCTTTAGTTGATTATATTCCCTATATTATCATTACATAAAATATGCCAGTTTACGCTCAAAATTTTGAGAACTATGCGACGAAAAATATTTTTTGAGCTCTGTTTTATGATTTTTTTATCATGATCCTATTTTACTTTTATGAAATATTTTCAAATAAGTCTTTTCTTTGAACATTTGACAATACACTCAATTTTTTTCTGGCTTGTAATAAGTACCAATACGCCTAACTGTGCGACAAAAAACTGAGCGTTTTACGGCGTCCTACGTTTGGGCAGCGCCTTAAAGTCATTGTTAATTCGAACAAAAACTCTTTTGTTTCCGTGACATAAGTAAAGTAATGTTTTGTTAGTGTTGTTTTGGAAACATTTTTAACGGCTTATGAAGAAAGGTGAGATGTTATACTTTCGTTATTTCTCACGCTGCTGGTGTGAGAGGATACCGGATATTTACGCTGTTTCTTTATTTACCTGCATTTGTGTTAAGATTGTCATCTAAAAGATATAAAGAATAGACGCGGTTTTTTTTACCGATTTTTACTGTAGAGGACAACCAGTAAAACAATTGACTTGGTGAAAGGCACTTGCCGTATTTATTCAAACAAAACTTATGTTATTTACACTAAAAACTTTTGCACTCATTCTAATACGAATCGACTATACGTTCTTCTTTCTTCAGGGCTTCAGGGCTGCTGGGCTTCAGGGGTTCAGGGTTCAGTTCTTCGTATAGGTTCCTGGAGCGTAGAATGAGTGCCGACCAAAATGCCGGCGGATGCACCTGCTTACGTACCGTTTAGGGTGGCACAAGTAGCGTATGGTGTAACCCCCCGGTAATGTTCATTTACCATTATATTTTCTTAAAATGTTGGCTTTGCTGTAGCTAGCTGTGGCTATATGGTCCACTGTCTATAGCTAGTAGTCATCTTGTTCTATACATTGTGACGTATTTTATGACCTTGTTTACGTCTTAGTTGAAGTTAGGCTTGCCGTCCGCAACAGTCTCCCCCCAGCGTAGCCTCGCGAGCTTCTTCTTCTATATGGTCGAGGACGATAAGCCTTCTCACGGGCCTTCTAAATATGCCGCCCCGCGTCCGCACATCCGCACTCCGTACCACGCCATCAGGACCGAATATCGCGCGCACAACAAGGCCCCGCGGCCACACGTTCCGCGGTAGTAAGCCGTCAGCGATTATGACGACATCGCCTTCCGCTATTTGTTCTGCGCGACTATGTCTGACGTCACCGCGCGGTGTTAGTGTAGGTAAATATTCGTTCATCCATCTAGCCCAGAATCGATCTGCCAGCGCTTGTGCTGCTCGCCAAGCGCGCTTATCAGCTACGTCACACGTTCCAGTGACCGGTAGCCCCGATGCTGACCCCAGCAGGAAATGATTGGGGGTTAACGCTTCTGCTTCTTCTGGGTTTACAGACACGTGAGTGAGCGGTCGCGAGTTCAATATATTCTCTACTTCAGCCATAACGGTTGTCAAAGTTTCTTCCTTTGGCATGCGCTCCTTTAGTATTACCGCGAGCGCCGTTTTTACGCTACGTATGAGCCGCTCCCAGGCTCCCCCCTGGTTAGGTGCACCAGGGTCGATAAAACGCCACTCAATTCCTTTATTGAGCGCGTAATCTTTAAGTTCAGACGCCCATTCCTTGTAGGCGTTTTTTAATTCGACGTCAGCACCGCGAAAGTTCGTGCCGTTGTCTGACATTATTGTTTGTGGCCAACCGCGACGCGCGGCCATTCTTCTTAGTGCCATTATCGCACTATCCGTACTGAGGCTAGGCAGCAATTCTATGTGCACGGCTCTAGTCACCAAACACGTGAATAACATGCCCCAACGTTTTTCTCTACGTCTTCCTATGGTTATTGTCATGGGACCGAAACAATCGACACCGCAGCGCGTAAAAGGGCGAGCGTATGCATCAAGCCTTTCACTGGGTAAATTTCCTTTCACCGGTATAGGCGGTGATTTCCGTCGCATGCGACACATAATGCATTCATTCAGTACGATGCGCACGCTAGTTCGTAATCTTATTATCCAGTATCGCTGTCGCAGGTTGTTTACTACGTGCTCTCGGCCAGCATGTCCATTTGTGACGTGTTCACGTTTTATAAGTAGGCGCGCAAGCGGATGCCTGCCGTCTAAAATCGGTGGCCTCTTTCTGTACTCTGGTACATTTGCTGCGTCAATTCGCCCGTTCAGTCGAATTACGTTCTCTTCGTACACCGGGTCTAGCTTGCTGAGCCGGCTCGACTTCTCTACGTTCTTCCCTGACGTTAATCTTTTGATTTCTTCAGAGAAACTGTCGCGTTGCGCCTCTCGTATAAGCGTTAGTTCGGCTTCTTTGAGATGACGCACGTCCATTGTTGTCGCGCGTTTACGACATTTATCTATAAAGAGCAACACGTTCGCCATGGCACGCAACGCTCGATCAAATGAAGAGAATCGTTTTATGTTCATAACGTTCTCCTCTTCTTTAGTATGGGCTACTATTTCGTCTTCACATTGGTTCATTTCTTGTGGCCACTGTTCTTCCGGTTCGCGCAAGAAGGCCGGTCCATTGAACCATCGATCGTGTTGTAAGAGACTCGTTTTTCCGTGTCTAGTCGCGTCGTCAGCTACGTTCTGAGCGGTCGGTACCCAGCGCCATCGTTCAGCGGGGGTTAGTTCACTAATTTCGCTCAGCCGATGCGCAACATACGGTGTATATCTCGCGGAGTCGTTCCTTATCCAGTGTAATGCCGTCTTAGAGTCACTCCAATAGGTCACTTCGGTTTCCCATCTATGTTCTTTACGTATCTCGGAGGATAGTCGAGCGCCTATCAGGCACGCTTGTAGTTCCATGCGTGGAATACTCTGAGCTTTCATTGGCGCTACTTTAGCTTTTCCCGCGACTAGCACGACGTCTATTGATCCGTCGGGCCGTGTCAATCGCCAATATGCTGCAGCGGCGTACGCTTGTTCACTAGCGTCTGTAAATACGTGCAACGATCGCTCCATGGTCATGTGATTCGCGTAGCATCGGGGGACTCGCAAGCCCGCCACGCTCGTCAGACCGTTTATCCATTCGAGAAACGCGATAGCTTCTTCGGCGGGTAGTTGCTCGTCCCAGCCGATCTTTTTTCGCCATAGCTCCTGTAGAGTGATCTTTGCCGTAATCGTGAAAGGGCTTAACAAGCCCAACGGGTCAAAGATTGACATTACTGCTCCCAACATTTCACGTTTAGTTGGTGTTCTCGTGCCTTCACGTACGTCGTTCGGTACGCGAGGCATAGCGGTGTTGAATGCAAGTTCATCGGTTTCTGGCAACCACATCATACCCAGCGTCTTGCCGTACGGGTGTGCATTCGCACCTAGTTCCTTCGGGGCGTTAGCCTTATCCTGTTCTAGGATATTCGCGAGCAAGTGTTGTCGATTAGAATTCCACCCGGCAAGTTCAAAGCCGGCTTGCTCGTGAATGCGCTGCACTTCTGCGATCGTGAGTGCAGCGATCTCTTCTGACTCGAAACTGTCGACCCAGTCATCCATATAATGGTTCTTTGTTATTGCATAGAGGGCGCGCGGGTGCGCGTGTTTACATTTTTCAGCGTTTCTGTTCCTAACGCTGTGAGCTAGGAAAGGAGAACTACGAGCGCCAAATATCATTGAGTTCATTACGTATTTCTGTGGCGGGCCTTTTCGTTCGTCACCACGCCACAGAAATTGTTGCGCTGCTCTGTCCTCGGGTCGAATCTTGATTCTGAGGAACATTTCGCGTATGTCGGCCGCTATAGCAATCGGCTTTTCTCTGAATCGAAACAGTATACCGTAAAGCGTGTTTAACATGTCGGGTCCGGCAAGTAATTCGTCGTTCAGACATTTTCCGTTTGTAATTGCAGCTGCATCGAATACAAGGCGCACTTTTCCTGGCTTGTTCGGATTAGTCACTGCGAAGTGTGGCAGGTACCATGTTATTGCGCTGTCGTCTGTGTGTTCGACTGGAGCGGCGTATCCCTTTTGTAACAGGTTATCTATTTGCGCCGTATATGCTTGACGAAACTTCGTGTCTCGATCCATTTTTCGTTCCATGGTGCGCAACCTTCGTAGCGCCATATCAAAGCTAGGCGGTAGGCGAGTATCGTCCGTACGCCATGGCAAACCAACTTCGTAACGTCCGTCGGTTAGTCGCGCTGTTTCATTAAATATTTCCTTGGCGCGTTCGTCTTCCTTGACGGGTTTATTTTTACTCGAAATTCCTAGCGCATCTATTGCGAAATGCGTCGTGACTAAGTCATGTAGCTCTTCATCATTTCTTAATCGTTCTCTATGCTGAGGCGCACGTACGTGTAGCACTGTGGCGCCATCTATTGGGTCTTCCTTCGCCACTATAGTTCGTGGCACCGTACCGTGCACTACCCATCCTAGCTCTGTTAGTGATGCGGCCGGTTCGTTCTTTGCTCCGGTCAGGAGCTTTCGCGATACTATTAGGTGCCAATGATCTGCGCCTAATAGTATGCGCGGTCGTGCTTCTCCATAGCAGACCTCGTTCCGTGGTAGCTGTTGTAGGTGTTTATAGTTCAAACACTCAGCTGCGATCGCTTGACTGGTAATGTTGAGACTTTTGACGGTTCGCGCCTGTATCGGATGGAAGCTTGATCGTGCTCCCCTTATCTCCAATGCCACGCTCTGACTCTCTGGTTCCTGCCGCGTTGCCGTTAATCCGTGCAATCGCAGCGCGCATTTCGTTCCATGCGCGTTCACTTTTCTAGCGATTTCCTCGTCGATCAGAGTAATCGTAGATCCTTCATCGAGTAAGGCGTGAGTCTCCACTTCCAGTCCATCGGGCCCTCGAATTATCACGGGGCATATTTTCAATAGCACCGCGCCAGTTGACATTACGGCGTGAGCCGACGCGGTGATTACATTCTTTTGTTGTTCGCCTCCTAGCGCGGTTTGCTGCGTTCCGTGCAACAATACGTGATGTGGATGGCGACACTCGTTTACACCACACTTCTTGGCAGTGCAATTCATCCGACGATGACGGCTACCCAGGCAACGAAAGCATACGCGTGCTTCCTTTGCCCATTCCCATCTCTGTGGTACCGTCATCGCTTCCAACTTTTTACATTTTACTGTATCGTGTTCGGCCCCGCAACACAGACACATCTTCTCGTCTTTGTTTTCGGTTGCAGCGTAAGCAGCTGCGCCTCGCTTCCTGCCTTCTAGGCCTTTAGGCGATCCGTAGCTAGGTCTAGCTGCTGGCGCACTACGTGTTGGCTCCTTTGTTCCGGTTGCTGCAGACGAGTAAGCAAAACGTATGGCGCGATCAGCCTCTCTCATGAGGAAGCGAGACAGAGTGACAATCTCTGGCTCGCTCCTGCTTCCGTACTCTTCTGCGTAGTCGCACCATCTCGCTCTAATATGCGGACTTAATTTCTCGGTCACTTGACGAGCCAACATAGGATTCTGTAGGTACCCTTTCTCATCTATACAAGTGAGTACGCTGACTATGTTTTGAAGTCGTATTGCAAACGTATTTAGTTCACTGGCCGATGGTCCGGGTCGCTGTAACTTCTTTATATCGTTCAACGTTTTATCAATAATAATCTCTGGGCGGCCGTAATATTGTTCAAGTGTCTGCATTATGATTGCGGGGTCGGCAGCTGTATACAACAAGGCGGCTACTAATTCTCTTGCTTCGCCTCTTACACATGTTCGTAGACGCGCTAGGTTCTCGGCTTGTGTATAGCCATACATTTTGGTTGAATCACGCATCGCTGCTCGGAATAGTAGCCACTCGTTCGGAGCACCGCTGAAGATGGGCAGTTCTTGCGCTTGTCTGGGCGGCGGGCGTTTAATAACCATTCGTTCTAACACCTCGGCTAATCTATCTATTCCTCGCTCTCGTGATCGTCCCGGCGTAGGTGACCTATCTCTGTGTCTCGGAGTCTCGATCGTAACTCCTCTTTGTTCTTGCCTCGGCGGCGGTGCATACTTGTAAAAAGAGTGGTGTGATCGCTGCCCTTCGTTCTCGCGCTGATATCTTGCTCTGTTGTCGTCATTTTCGCGATGCCGTTCGGTCTGCGGTGCGCGCTCGGTACGCTCCCCCCGTGGTTCGCACAGGGCCGAGGCGCGGACTGCAGATGACATCTCTTCATATGGCGTCATGTGGGGTAGTTCATCCCCTCTGGACTGAGCGTTCTTCAGCCAATCAGCGATTCGATTGTCCACTTCTATTGTCTCACGGGCGATGACGCTTTCACGGTCTGTCTCCTCCCGTATAGTGGCTACGTCCAAAGCTAGCCTTTTCTTGATAAGGGCCGCTTCTAATTGCAGCTCCTTCCTTTGTATTTCGGCTAGACGTTCCTGGGCTTCGAATTCTGCTTGTCGTATTCGAGCAACAGCGCTGGCAGTCGATCTCTGAGAGCGCACGGACGGCGCTCTCGATCTCCTCTCTTCTCTTGTGTCAGGCGTGGCGGCAGCGGCTGCGGCGGCGGCGGCGCGTGACGTCATTGCGGCTATGCTGGCGTCTATTCTTGTCTGTGCGGGTAACGCGGGCACGCGGGGGTTCGGTTCGGTTTGCGCGCGCGACGTGATACCGGTCGGTGCGGACACGGATGCGGACGCGGATGCTTGTGCGGACGGGGACGCGGGGGGATCTTCGTACACTCTTGCTGTCTTGTCCTCGGCTGCTTGGCTCCTCGTGGTCGGCATCTTCGGCATTTGACGCCCCCTAACAGCCCTAACAGCCCTATCAGTCCTCTTGGAGGGTCCGGGGTTAACCGGGATACGCTCCGCCAGGGATGGATACGTGCAGGATTGGACAGGTAGGATCTACCCAGCAGAGGATCGTGCGTACTGTGGGGCGCTCGGGGACCGGTGGGAAATACCCAGCCCCTTCGGCAGTGCCTACAGTCCGGCCCCCACACCACACACGACCTTACCGGCGTAGTGTACTGGTTCGGTTCGCGCCTTGAAAAAGGCGTTCTTGACGAACCGGTGGTATCGCACAATACCACACCGCCTTGATCGGCGTTAACTCTGGCCTCTAACCGTTTGACACCGTTAGGTGGTTAGAGACACAGAGCCGCGGTCCACCCGCTTAAAGAAATAGGAATGTATCAACGACGACAGTCTTGAAACACCCGGCACCTCCACAGGAACAGTTCTGTACGCCCGGCACCTCCACAGGAACAGTTCTTGTACGCCCGGCACGTACACAGGAACAGTTCTTGTACGCCCGGCACCTCCAACAGGAACAATCTTGAACCCCTGACAGCAACAATCTTGAGCACCTGGCACCCTGTTCTTGGATCTTCAAATCTTCTTAACTGATTCTTCGATCCGGCTTCGTAGGACCACAACGACTGGCTGTAGAGGACAACCAGTAAAACAATTGACTTGGTGAAAGGCACTTGCCGTATTTATTCAAACAAAACTTATGTTATTTACACTAAAAACTTTTGCACTCATTCTAATACGAATCGACTATACGTTCTTCTTTCTTCAGGGCTTCAGGGCTGCTGGGCTTCAGGGGTTCAGGGTTCAGTTCTTCGTATAGGTTCCTGGAGCGTAGAATGAGTGCCGACCAAAATGCCGGCGGATGCACCTGCTTACGTACCGTTTAGGGTGGCACAAGTAGCGTATGGTGTAACCCCCCGGTAATGTTCATTTACCATTATATTTTCTTAAAATGTTGGCTTTGCTGTAGCTAGCTGTGGCTATATGGTCCACTGTCTATAGCTAGTAGTCATCTTGTTCTATACATTGTGACGTATTTTATGACCTTGTTTACGTCTTAGTTGAAGTTAGGCTTGCCGTCCGCAACATTTACTATTGTTTACTGACTGCAAAAGAGTTTAACTAAGAGTGTTCGTGCACTGCGTCCGATCAGATCGATTCTGTCAACACTTCAAACTAATTTTATACTTAGTTAAACGCTTTCCATCGTTGGTAAAATCGAGCCTAATTAGTTAAGGCCAATTTAACGCGTTAATTCAATAACGGTATTTCTAATGGTATTATTAGACCTAATAATATGATATATGTAGGGAAAAGCTGTTTTTCTTTCGCGATTTCATGTTTGGTTCAATAGTAAAAGTTGTTCATAATGATTAGTACAATGACCCCTTAAGAGGTTGTTAGCAGTCTACCTATATCTTACTCCTTACAGTCGGTCAACGTAGAACATTGTCGCAGAGCAATCGTGCGGGGAGTTGCGGGGTGAAGGAGCGGAGGTTATGTCCCGAGTAGCCATACTGCATACTTGGGACCTAACCTCCGCCCCTACATAATTTTGACATTTCATAGGACCTGTCAAAAGTATGGGCGTTGACCCACTGTATGTAGTAAGTAGGTACACTGTGTTATTAGTGTTTTTCCAATAACCCTGTAAAATCTCAATGCCTAAATTAGATTACAACCATGTTTCACTATCAGATGATTCGACTTAACCCATTGACGTAAATTAGTCAACTTTTTCGCGTTTAAGTCTACATTCGGCCATGTTTGAACGTTGACCCGAGGTCCAGGTGTCCCTACGTCAATTGAGCCTCCATACAACGTCACGTTACTTTAAAAGAACCAAGACTCACCTCTCATGCATCCCGGGAACCTCTCGGTGATGGCCTTGTCATAATCAGCGGGTGCGATGTAGTTGCCGAGCGCGGACTTCTGACCTGTGCGCGCAACGGGCACCACGTCACGTTCCTTGTCAGAGCAGATGAACGTGCGGGATTCTACGCGCGCCACGTCTGCCGGGTCGGTGCGGGCGAGCCAGCTGGGTGGTGGAAAGGCGGTGTCAATTATTTGTGGTAAAAAGTTCGTATGATCATGGTAGGTAAACAATGGAAGGTTAATCTCTCCTGGTGACAGCTAGATCGTGTGACTAGCCCTATCTACGTCATGAGTAGTGATTTAGTGATGAACCAATAAGCTTCGGCTTCTTGTCAAACTTTCTTATTATTGGCGGGAAACTATCGCAAATCATGACGTAGATGAGGTCATCGCGGAAAGAGAATAAATACCACGCGGAGTTTTTCGTAATTCTGTCTATGTTTTTGTTTTGTCGGATTGTTTGGAAAATTACAGAGTTTTCTCTCTCAATTTGAGGGTAAAATCATTACAGGATATAGATAGTTTAATCCAAGAAGAGTGGGGCTCTTCGTCTAAATCGCAACGTGTAAGTGTGCATTATAAATTGCTATTGTGTTAGTTCTATCGCCACACAATAGTTAAAATGTGTGCATACGCATCATGCGGCTACCTCTCACAAAAAGGAGTGGGGCGCGTCTTCGTGAATCGCGATGTTCTGGTATGTTTGGGATATAATTGATAGATGTTGCATTCTAGTTTCAAAAAAATGAGGATCTTTCGCTCCCATGTCTTATTTAACATCTATCAAATCAGGTTATTCTTCAGTCTAAACAAAAGTTTTTAAAGAAACTCGAAGAATACTTCTCCGAATTTCGATTACTCACCAGTTCTCATACTTGTGCAACCTCTTCAAGGTGCCTTGCTGCTGCATGATATGCAGCAGTGCAGCGGCTTCAGCTTCAGAGCCATCGCAGACGTGGACATGCTCCGGCTGGCAGAGCGCCGCGCTGCGCTCCACGAAGGCACGAACCTGTGAGGAGAACATTAAGATTCTCATGTAGCTTGGCAGTTCATCAGCATATCAGTCAGTCAGAGGGGAAATTGTCATAACAGCGTTTGGCAAACTGATTGATGATCGCAGTTTGTTGGTTGGTGGCAGAGAGCTGAGGGTCAATTCGACTAAAGCCGGGTCTGCTGCGCAATGTTTTTGTGTTTGCAAACAGGATAACATTGTTTGCTAATCGAATAGGGGCGTGGCCTAACAGTTTTGTTAGCAAAAACACAATAACATGTTTGCCGAGACGAATGGATAACATCCCCCGCGTTCGCCTGCGTGGAGGGGAAGTGACGCATTTTGTGTTTGCGCTCACTAGAGGAAGACGCCATCAGTGTTGCGCAGCGGACTGGCTGTTTTGCTACCTTATTTTGATAAAGGTGCAGCGGACTGGCTGTTTTGCTAACTTGTTTTGATAACATGTTTTGTTAGAAAATTGGCGCTGCGGACCTGGCTTAACAAAATTGTTGCCAAACACAAACGAATCACAACAGTCAGTCAGTTTTTATTTACAAAAACTGTCAAAATGATTGGTTTATTTTTTTGTGTCAAAGAATTTGACATCATTTGAAAATGAAAACTGTCGAATGAACGGTTCGGCCTTGGTTTTGTTGCGATCTATCAAGATTCTTTTAGGAGAATTTGGCTCTAGGAAGCTGCTGCCAATCCCTTAAGCGGAGTTCTCATGAGGCGATTTATGTTGATCAATTTAAATCGCACGCCAAAAGTTGACAGGAAGACAACTTTTTGTCGTTCAATAAGTGTTGATCAACTTTTATTAAAAGCCTGGAGCCCAATTCTACTAACAGAAACGTTTATCAATTGCAACTGAATCGTTCATTCAGACAGTTTTCCTTTACGAAAACTGTCAAAATGTTTGGTTTTGTTTTTGTTGTCAAACAATTTCATAGTTTTTGTAAACCAAAAATGTCAGAAAAAACAATTAAGTTGCAATTGATAAACGATTCTGTTAGTAAAATTGGGCTCCTGTTCTGATGTACGATTGTCATTCAATTCGGAAACCGATTTAAGTTGGTCAACAAAACTCGCCTCGTGAGAAAACTAGCAGCCCGGAGTCTGGATTTCTGCTCTGTTGATTGTTGATTGTAATAGGCTTGCCCCTATTACCGGTGAAATAAGGGTGTACTTATACACCTCTGCCCAACCCTTCAGGCGTAATGTTACTATAGATATTACTTTCAACATTATTTTACCTTAGGAGTCAATGCAGCAAGCTGAGGGAGAGGGGTGGTAGCCCCACGGAGAGCAGTCTGGTGGGCCGCGCGCCCACATGCCAGAGCCACTTGGGCATACCTAGGGACAAAACAAAAATACAGTTAGAAATCTATAGTTATCAGTAAATGTCAAGTGGTCACATGGGTCTCCTAAACGCAACAATGGACCGTCCCACTTCTAGGCAAGGGCCTCTACTCAGAATGAAAAGGCCTTAGGCCTTGTCTACCACGGCCTGCGGGCGGCGGGATAGGGGACCCGTCGCCCGACCAGTAACAGGCCCGAGAAGGCGGCGCGCAGTGTTACGTGCGCGCCTCAGCTCAGGAGGACGTGGGGCTAGGCCCCACAGTAGAAGAGGTCTGCCAGGAGCTGGCGGACCGAGGCCTGCCGGGGTCGCGGTGCATACAGCTGCGAATCCCGCGACCCCGGCCAAGGATCAGGAGAAGGACCACCGTGGGTTTTTAGCAGGCATCGATAAGGATTCTAACACGAAAAAAAAAGTAGGCCTCGTCTACCACGCGTGTCTGGTGTGGGTTGTCGTTAGACACACCATCGAGAACTGTTTAGAGCCTCCTCAGGTGACCAGGTTTCCTCACGATGTTTTCCACCAACTTGTAGTACTCGTAGGTACATACATGTGAATTTTGTTCGATCGATATGCGGCGATGGCAAGAAGCAATCATTTATTAATTCTGCCATTCATTGCCGTCGCTGTGGCATTTATAACTTTTTCATTTGTTTTGTTATGGAGTTACGTAACTAGGTACTCTCTTCATACTGTAAATGCGAAAGTTAAGTTGTCCGACTCTTCGTACGGCTAATCTACCAAACCGATTTTGAAGTTTTTTGCCCGACAGCTAAAATATTTGGAAAATGTCATACGGTATTTACTTTTCTTTCCGGAAAATTCAAAACATTACTCGCGGGCACAGCTACTTAATAGTCACAAAGTATAGCAGAAAATATTCCTAAATCAGGAGGCACGACAGTGGCCCCGTCACAGTCGGGAGGCAAAGCCGTACACCCTTTTTTAACTCGAGGCACCTTTTAGCGTGATATTTTCGATATTGTATTTTTTTATAATGCCGATATGACGACACGTTTGATGCAGTGGCTAAACGATTGGCTTCTGCGCTACGGGTCGTGGGTTCGATTCCCACACGGAACATACATTTGTATGGCCTACAGATGGTTGTTTCGGGTCTGGGCGTTTGTGTATGTGAGATTTGTGTCTGTAAACGCACCCACGATACAAGATAAATCTTAGTGTGGGTCAACGTTTTTTTTACAGGAAAGAAAAAGGAAGAAGAAAAGAAAAAGAAAGAAGCTTTCAATCTATCACTGGAATTCAAAATTCTGTTTAAAAAAACCTTCATGACGTGTCTCAAAGACTTCTCAGACTTCCATTAATGTTCTAACAAAACATAACTACGATGTTGCAATAAATTGATGAGTTAATATAGTTGGTATCAAATAATTAACAATTATTATTCTTATCTATTGCGTATGGACTGGTCAGTTGTTCAGAGCTCAGGGTAACGTTTGGCACTTTGAACCTGTCATTACATTAGCTAATTAAACCAGAGGTTACCGCTATCTTCCACTGCACTTTGTACCTACTTCGAAACATACTTAGGCGTTAGATATCGATATCTAAATGGATTAATACAATTAATCTTGCGTAACTTGTAGATAAATAATAAAGTGTGCTAGTGAATTAGCAAGTTTTACTTTCAAGTTGTGAACATACGCAGCAAGTAGACTTCTGCCAGTTTTAGCAAATAAGCAAAGAATGAAGTGCAATCACTTGCGCAGTATAAGTTGCTAGTGGATTTGGATTGTGGATAAAATAATCCAGTATACTTTTTTTTCTAATATTTCTATCTTGAGCCAAAGTCGGCCTTGTAGAAGAACAGGTGTCCCAAAAACGTCAAGTAGGGAGAAAATGATAAGGCAGTTTACGAATGCAGTACATAATTATATAAAAAAAAAAATACTTCACTTCCATTGCTTATTTGGTTATGTGAGGTAAAATTTTATTCATGTAACTTTGAAACACGTTTTTTTTTTATATTCTTTTCTGAACAGTCATAAATTGCTCTATCATTTGGCCCCCCGCTTTAACTTAGTTTTGGGGCAACCTGTATAGAGACATACCTATATATTATATTAAAATTTATTTGTGCATAATCCAAAATTGTAGGTACTCTATATGAAAAGATGTGAGAGTTATTTTTCTTCATTTTTCCGCATTGAAAATCATGAACGTTCGTAGGTAATGTGAAACTTAGTGACCCCTCTGCCATGCCCTCAGTTATTCCATGACAAGTAGTCAACTGTTTATTTTAGTTCGGAAACTTACTAGTACGATAAATATAAAACATTCAACAGAAGTAGGCTGTCTCGTAATTTGAGTAGATTAGAAACAATGATGTTATGAGTAATATGAGATGCTAGTGGAAGCATTCTGACCGTCAATATTTAAAGAAAACTTGGCTTTTCTAACAATTGCTTTATTGATCTTAGTAATACCAAGGGTCTAGTTCTATTTACAAATCGTCGCCTTAGAATGAAAACCTCGGGAATTCAGTTTAGTCATTTATTTTATCACGAACTATATAGGTATTGAGGAGGTTAGGAACAAAAAGTGGCATTTTCACTTTTCTGTTTTGTTCAGAAATCGAGAAAATATTTTTACGAGAAGTGTTACGAGCTGTTTGCTTTGTAAATGTCACTTTTTTATCAGAATGCGACTTGGGATGCTATTTTGTCTTTGAGAATTGCACTTTTTGAACCAAATATATTCAGAAATCGATAAAATCCAAGGCTTTGAGCCCAATGAGAAAGAAAAGACGTGTCGAGCCAAAAGTGTAAATAGCACTTTTTGATCCTGAGCTCCTCGATTATAAGAGAGTCTCTATGCGAACTTAGTTTGTAGGCACTGAAGTTAAACTTTTATTGGGTAGATAACATTCGTAATAAATATAATTGACTAGCTTTTGCTCGCGGCTTCGTCCGCGTGAAAGCCCACAGCAACCCTGCAATGACTAAATGCAAGGCGACGAAATAGAGAAAAAGTTAAGACTTCTTTTGATAATATGAATCATGTAGGCATAGCTTAGTAAATATTAGTTAATCTGTGGTATGACTAAGCTTAGATAAATGTGCCTAATAAAAATTTAGTTTTGGGATGGGGATCGAATTTGATAAGCTTTTGGTGAAACATGGATGTAGGAGGATTTTAGATAGGAGAGGATCAATTAAGATTTGACGGGATTTAATAGTTGTAATTATTTCTTTTTTTATGTTTACTTGACATTGATTTGTTAGAAGACTTGTTACTAAGAAAAATACTTTAATTTGGTCTTGGTAATTATTTTAAAATAATAATAACTTTTATGGCGTATTTTGTGCAAGAGTAGGTACCTATCCAGAAGTGGGTACTGGGAAGCCATTTTTCATTAAGCGTTAAAGGGATGTATTTAATTATCCACAATACAATGCTAATTCTAAGTTCACAATTTAATTATTTGTAAAGTTTTTTTTTAATTGGAATGCAAATAGAATTGAAATTATTTTGTTTAAACATTTTACAATGATTGTAGTTGTAATGAAAATAATAAAAGGCTAAACGCCAAGACAAAATAATAAAAAAATAATAAGAAAAAACCTATTTTAATACTCACTGGTTCGTCTTCCTCACGTAGTCTTCGGGGACCGAGTTCAAGTGCAACATTTTTAAATAATAATAATAAATTAAACTATTGAATTAATTAATACTTTAAATAAAAAATTGGGTAAATAAAGATCAAAAATTACTGAAACTAAAGAGATATATCAGCCACCTATAATATCCAATGGTGTTTAATATATCACCCATTTAATACTATGCGTGAAGAAACTCTAGCAACGTAATGGTTAAAAATCTGCGCGCGCGCACTTTATACCGGAGGAGTGTACGCACGGCGCGCGCTGATTCGTCGAGAACGCGGGTGTGTCTTGAGGTCGTGACGTGTGCAAACGTAATGTTGATTGAAACGAGTTGTTTTTCTATGTTTAATCGATTTGTTTTGTAACAGATAATGTGTGCGTTTTACGAAAATATTATCACTGATGAAGATCGATAGCTGTATGCTTGTTTTTTTTTCTCTTTGACTGCTGTAGATGGTCCTTGTGGTCCCCTTCTACGTAACCGGGCAGTTATTGGCGAGTCCTGAAGGGTTTCCAGCCAAAGGGGAGGGAGGGGAGGTAAAACGCTTAACCTAAGCTCTACTTGTACTACACTAACATCATGACTACCTGCAACAACAGCACTAAGTACGACCCCTAGTGGGACTCGGACCTCGGCTTAGGGCGTTCCTGGCGGGGGTTTAGGACACAGGGGGTTAGGGGGTTTGGGAGACAGCTTGATGAGGGCTGAATTATCGGTTTGACTGTTGTTTGCTTGATGGTTATTTTTTAGTTTCTATTGATATTTTAGTAAGTATTTACGTAATATACTTTGTTCTCCGAAAGATAAGTCCTGACATAGCGGTCATTTCGTAAATTGTAGCCGTAAGGAGACTGCTATCGTAAAAACATAAACGACATCTTCAAAAACCGTAAAAAAGCTAGGTATATTATCCATGTTTTATTTTTAAAAATATTAGCAATTCTTTGTACGGTAAAGTTTTGTAGACGTCTGAATTGATTTAAATATTAAATTAGCTTTGATTTGAATTTTTTTTTGCATGTTTTATGTGGGTGAATAAAGTCCACAACATTAATAAAAAAAGTCGCATCTGTTCACCTGGGTGATTTAATTCCAAGGTGAACAAAGGAGACCAAATATGTCGAACTAATTCATCTGGGTGATACTCGTAATAATTTACTCGTATTGTCAGGTGAAATAAATCCGAGGTGATATGTGGGCACTTTGTTCACCCAGGTGAACAAAGTGGAATAAACCGTTTTATACAGGGTGAAATTGTAAACAGTCGACAAACCGAAATGGGAGATTGTAGGTACTCATCACTATGAACAACTTTTACTATGAGAAAAAACCTGAAATCGCAAAAAAAAAATCTGCTGTTCCCTACATTTTGACGAGTTATGCGAACATAAATGTAGGGAACAGCTGTTTTTCTTTCGCGATTTCACTTTTGGTCCCATAGTAAAAGTTGTTCATAATGATGAGTACAGTGATCCTGACCCCTTAAAAGGTTGTGCGTTATATATGTTACACCTTGTATCATCTGCCTAGCCTTTTCCCAACTATGTTGGGGTCGGCTTCCAGTCGAACCGGATGCAGCTGAATATCAGTATTTTACATGGAGCGACTGCCTATCAGACCTCCACAACCCAGTAACTGGGTAATACGATACTCTTGGTAAGACTGGTTCTCAGACTTTCTGGCTTCTGACCAACAGTAACGACTGTCAAAGATCTACAAATGACAGCCGGGACCAACGGCTTTACGTGCTTTCCGAGGCACGGAGGAAACTCGCTATGGTAAATGGTCACCCATCCACAGACCAACCTCGGCAAGCGTGGCTTAACCCGGAAGATCGGTCTATGCGGCTGTAATTATTTAGGCACGAGCTCCTCCTAGCTTTATGTTACACCTTGTATATCGCATAAAAGGTTATTTGGTAACCTTTACAACGAGGGTAGTTTTTTGTCAACTTAGAATTATATAATTCATAAAACCAAAACTAATAGCCAGGACACGTGAAAAAAGGAGTGGCTCGATTTATTTGCTCCCAAGTGTAGTTAATTTCATTCGGTTTATAAATCAGTTTCGCCTCTACGTAATTATGTGCAGTACGTATGTAGGCAACAGAGAAGCCTTATTGCATCATTTCTAATCATGTGTAACGTTATATCGGTCAGATTTAATCAAGTCATCATTGCAAGGACTTTACGTCACACGACATTACATCACGCTTGTATTCCTTGAAGGGGTGGGCAGAGGTGTGTAATACACCCTTCTTTCACTGTTATATTTAAGTGCCATGTATTATGGAATGAGACTATTGCCATCAGCCGGGCTGCTACTGAGAAATTCCACACGGAAAAACCCAATATCATTTTGCCCGACATGGGCATCGAACCTAGGACTTCACGCTCAGCAGTCGCGCTTGCTACCACTAGACCAACAATGCAGTCCAAAGACTTCAATTTAAAAGGACATTTTTTTCATCCGTAATTTTTAGCACTGCCAATTTGATATGAGAATTCATAATAATCTTGCATTTTAACTTTTTAGCAAACAAAGCATACTAAGTATAAGCGAGTTTTTACTGAATATTAAAATATTTTTGCATTAGTTACAAAATTCAAAAAAAAATCATTTTTTTTTCTTTATTCATTTAACAAACTTATTTCATACATTTTTAAATATTCCTCTAAAATAAAACATTTAAAAATACAAAAAAGTGGTTTTTATTACTTTTATGAGATAAACTTGTCTAATCTTTTTGTCATTTAGCATGCCTACTGGTAAAATATTGCTGAACCTGTTTTACCTTTTATACGACCATGTACTGTACCCATATTTCGAAAATAAAATGTATTTCATCAAACACATTATTAAAGAAGGTTCTTAAAAATATTATTTTCAATTCCCTTCATCTTAGGAATGGAAGGCTTTCGTGTTTACGTACTACTAAGTTGTAACCAAAGGTGTGTATTTCATCAGCTATTAAGTTGTAAAGCTCAAGGTGAATTTCGTCACTTGAGGTATACGAACGAACAGTACGGCGTGCACATACTGATTGCAGTTTAATTAATCCAAACATTTTCCTAGATTCTATTCATCAATGATTTTGTATTTGAAATATAAGGTGTTAAAAAATCAACTCTAAGAATTTTGTGGGGTTACTGGTTATCGGAAATTGAACAACTTTTGTTCTACAACTTTTCGAAATTCACCAATTTTTTTTATGCCTGTCCTTACAATTTTTTTTTTTATTTGTAAGTATGGAAAGTTATAAAAAAATACGCGAATTTCGAAAAGTTGTAGAACAAAAGTTGTTCAATTTCCGATACCGAGTAACCCCATAAAGTTCTTAGAGTTGATTTTTTAACACCTTGTTAGAACAAAATGCGTTGTTGTAGTATGTGTATTATTATTTTTGCCAACAACAGCGTGTGCAAAAACGTAAATACGCAGACTACGTTGGTATTTGTAGTATTTAATTAATATTTTTGTAAAAATTCTATTTTTTATTATAATTTTATTGTGTCAGCTTATTTAAGTAGATTTTTTTTTTGCTTAGTTTGCTCGCTTTTTCAATAGATCTAGGGTTCTAGGTAGAGATATTTCTTCATAGAGCGACAAACTTTAAACGGTACATTGTGGTATCAACAGCAATACCATCTCATCAGTTTGTTTTCATAATTCGCTCAATAGGTCTTCCACACGTCATGACGCGATGACGTAAACTAAATCTTCGTCAATGATTGAATGACGTAGTATGTAGTAAATGGGAGTGAGAAGTCAATCATAGTAACGCACTGACGCACAACTGCGTACCTACAAAAAAATCGCGAAATCGGTCAATTTGTGTTCTTTCTAATAATAAATTATTAGAAAAACACAAATTGACCGACTTTAGTATCATTCATGCTGGATTACGTTGAGACGCGTGAATTTGTTCTATTTCTTAATTACTTTTTGTCATTTTTGCCTGTTTCGTGTTTGTCCTTAGCGCTCCTATGATATATCCTATACTCACGACGGAAAATGCTGCTTGGCGTCGGACTTTAGTGAAGATAGCCAGGCGCACCGTATAAGTAAATTGCCCTGGTAACTAATTGCTGGAATAGAAGACGAACAAAATTGCCAACACGAAGGGCGTTCGGGTTTTACCCGGACACCTTTCGAGAACGCCCTTTTAAACTAGAAAAAATCCGGGGAAAACCGGACGTATGACAACCCTAATCACAACAGCTGTGAATCCGTTCATGGACAAAAAAAAATGCCTTACTTCGTGGTTTCTCCGTAACAATGTTTAACGACGTATTCCACATTGGGCACCCGCTTTTACGGCACCCAAGTTAATGGCACCTGAGGTATTCCATATTCGGCACCTATCGGTATTTTTCGCAGGTGCCATTAGTGGAACAGTTTATTATTTAAAATTTTATTCCACTTTCGGCACCTACGAACCAGTAGGTACTAGTGATGGGACGTTTACTTTTTATAGGACGTTAAAATTAAAAATTCGATTAAAATCAGTAGAGTTTAATAACATGATAAAAATATAACTTCTTTATGTATTTTAATATCACAATCGGTTTCCTTAATCACATATATTGCAAAATCAGCCTTGAGTTACAATAGTTTTTTTTTTAATGTTGTGAGGCTTTTTATCAAACATGATCATGCCAGCCTCATCGTACACAATAGAATTTAAAAACAAGTACTTTTTAGGTTTACATACAATTATTTCTCTTCTTGATCAACTTTGTAATTAAAATTCAACTGTCTTTATTTATTAAAACTACCAGGAAAGCAGAAATGAACTGGAACTAGGTGCTTAAGTGACTTAACATACGTAGCTCAATAATGGTAAAAATACAGCTTTTGAAATTGAATCATTTGTTGTTTTGAAAAGTACCAGGGCGACAGCCTAAACGATGTCACTAAGATGTGCACCAATGATTAAACACAAAAAGGAGTATAAAGTATTCCTTATTATTCACTATATCGATAGAAGTCTTAAAACTGTCCTATATCTTACCTATAACTGTCACTTAGTGATATCGTTTAAGCGCCTATTTTCTGTTCATTTCTGTCGCCCTGGTACTTTTCAAAACAACAAATGATTCAATTTCAAAAGCTGTATTTTTACCATTATTGAGCTACGTAGTTAAGTCACTTAAGCACCTAGTTCCAGTTCATTTCTGCTTTCCTGGTAGTTTTAATAAATAAAGACAGTTGAATTTTAATTACAAAGTTAATCAAGAAGAGAAATAATTGTATGTAAACCTAAAAAGTACTTGTTTTTAAATTCTATTGTGTACGATGAGGCTGGCATGATCATGTTTGATAAAAAGCCTCAAAACATTAAAAAAAAAACTATTGTAACTCAAGGCTGATTTTGCAATATATGTGATTAAGGAAACCGATTGTGATATTAAAATACATAAAGAAGTTATATTTTTATCATGTTATTAAACTCTACTGATTTTAATCGAATTTTTAATTTTAACGTCCTATAAAAAGTAAACGTCCCATCACTAGTACCTACTGGTTCGTAGGTGCCGAAAGTGGAATAAAATTTTAAATAATAAACTGTTCCACTAATGGCACCTGCGAAAAATACCGATAGGTGCCGAATATGGAATACCTCAGGTGCCATTAACTTGGGTGCCGTAAAAGCGGGTGCCCAATATGGAATACGTCTGTTTAACATCACCAAGTGTTTTATGTCGTTGTGCTTAATCAATGTAAATGATTTGTTTAGTAACGATATTGACGTGAATGATTGCAATATGGTTATGTTTATGTTATGGTGATAATAACAGCTGGTGATGTTTTTGCAACATTGTGAAATGGTTGTCGTTGAGTAAAGCGAGCAGTTTTATGGATGTTTAGTGCCAATGAGTCCATTAAGTACCTACGTCATTTGCGTCTTAATTACGATTACGACGTTAAAATTAGTCTCTTACGTGTCGTAAGTATACAAAAGAGAAAGACGGAAAGAAAGAAAGAGAAAGAAAATCGATTGATTCTAATAAATCTGTTCACCCAAAGATGAGTCCTGACTGCGGTCATTTTGTAAATTGTAGGCGTAAGGAGACTGCTATCGAAAAAACGTAAACGACATAATCAAAAACTGAAGATTCTATGCACGTTTTGTTTTTTTTTTAATATTTAGTATTCTTTGTTAACGTTTTGTAGAGAAACATCATTAATCAACTTACGGTAAAAAGCGTATAGTATACCTTAGAGCCTATGCACACCACGTCTTTTTAACGCACCGTCGACGCGCGTTTCTGTCATACTTCATACTTAAAAAACGTCATTGTGATTTTTTATGTATGGAGTTTGACGGAAACGCGCGTCGACGGCGCGTTAAAAAGACGTGGTGTGCATAGGCTCTAAGGTATACTATACGCTTTTTACCGTAAGTTACCCTTACTAGGTTTTAAAATGGGACAGCCGAATAGCTGGTGATGATGGAAAGTTGGATTAATAAAATATAAACGCCCGCTGCGTAGGTATCTAAATAGTACCCACTTTGAAGAAATGTCACTGTTCCTTTGTTTCCGTGTTATTTGTCACCAAAAACATACAAAGACTGCAATCCTTGAGTTTGAGTCTATTTTTACATATACAAAGAGCTAAAGAAAATATTGTACTTACAGTTATTGTTCTCCGGAACATCTTTGTTTCATAAAGTCATTTGAGACTTTCCTTTGATTAGTCGTTTTACGGAAAATAATACGTTCTTTGTTCATTTTGAAATAATCTATGTTACGTATTAATTAGATCTTCTACGAATTTTCCATTTTGTTATCCATATCTACGTAGGAGAAGTTAAAGTGTGGCTAACTGCTAGCGGTAGGTAACCGAGTAGTGGAAAATGGTTTTTACTCTTTCTTTATTTTAATTTCTAGCAAGCTATTCATTTTATTAACTTTACAATGATACAATTATTAACTAACAAATCTTACATAATATCAAATACAACTTTTACTAAGGGACGAAACCCGCGAAAAAAATAACAGCTGTTCCTTACGTTTATGTTCGCATAACTCGTCAAAATGTAGGGAATAGCTGTTTTTTTTCGCAATTTCAGTTTTGATCCCACAATAAAAGTTGTTCATAATGATGAGTACAATGACCCCATAAGAGGTTGTTAGTGTTTTACCAATAACCCTGTATAAAGAAAGTGGCTAGCAGCGGATGGATGCGGGCTGCTCAAGACCGGGAATAGAATATAATCCCCCTTATTACAAAAGATGGTTTAAACCAAGACTAAGGTAAACCCAGGTTTAAAATATACCCATCACTTTCTTATGTCATACTAGCTTTCGCCCGCAGCTTCGCTTGCGTGAAGTTTTGAACCCGTTAAGTGACGATTTTACATACAAACTTTCATCCCCTATTTAACTCCCTTAGGGGTTGAATTTCGAAAAATCCCTTCTTAGTGGGTGCCTAAATTACAAAAGGAACCTACTGTCAAAATTTCAACTTTCTAACCCCAGCGGTTTAGGCTGTGCGTTGATAGATCAGTCAGTCAGTCAGCTTCTCCTTTTATATGTTTATATAACAAAAAGAGATGGGGCTATTTTAAAACCTAGGTTTTTCTTAGACCATCTTTTGTAATACGGGGGAATACGTTTTTATTTGCAAATTAGGTAATGAAAAAAAAATGTTACATTTGTTATTACAGCTCAGCCGTATTTCACCATTCGGTATGCAAATATTTACATTAAATTAGGTATTTACTAAATTATCACATTGCATTACATTCTTTTGAGATTATATTCAATTACAATTCAGGATTATATATTTTTCTCTAGAAGAAACTCAGTTGCACTGTGGTATATTTTATTTATTAGATATTTACTTACGTAGTTTAATCTTCAACTGCTGTGTATGATGATTGATGAGGGATGGTTGGTGATCGCTGGGGAAGGCCTTTTTTTCAAGTACTTATGTGAAATTATCAAATGACTTCTTCCGCTCTAGGCGGAGCGAAAGGGAGTGTCAGACTCTTACTGACTAAAACCCATCTGTGTTCCTCCTAGTGCCCTTTGCGTTCCAAGGGGTCTACTCCCTAAGCACGAAGTCCGTGGTTTCGGCCTTAGTTACGAGCGTTTCTTACTCCCTATCACTTACGGACATACGATTATTTCGGGGCCCGAACTAAGAATGAATGACAACACGATTTGACAGTTGTCCCTATACTACCGATGTGTTCTTGCCCGTCCGAAAAGTTGAACGTGACACTTGTTTTGTTCACTCCTACGTTTCGGGCTACTTTCGGACGGGCAACTAACTTCGTTGACGGACTTAGGGAGTAGGCCCCAAGGGCCGCGGTAACTCTTTCGAACAAAGTCCGCAACCCTGGCAGGCACTGGCCCTAGCGGGCCCCGTCCTCTATGTTGTCACATCTTGAGGAGATCAAAAAGATGTCAGCATAGTACCTATGTTCAGCAGTGGACGGCAATAGGCTGATATGTATGTATGTAATATGTATTTATGAATATAAAGAAAAATATATCCTAATAAGATTCTAAATTAAACTCTCAATCACCGTAATTATAGACACAATAGATAAGACAATTAAGTGTCGTCCTGGGACGACGGGCGGTACGCAACCGGTTAAATTGGGCATTAAAATATTCCTCCGTATCGCTGTCGACTGGTAACGTGCCCAGAAAACTGGCAACATTCCTACGTTGTATGGCAAATGGCAATGCCAATCCTTTGGCCAAAGTAGAAGCCAGCGGCTAGCTATTATAAATCTCTGTTTATTGGTCTATTTTTTATTTACCTACGTTACTGAGTGCGCAATGTTTTAAAATATGTCCAAGATCCTATACAGCCTGTAATTAAAAACGAATTTAAAAATAAACTTCTTGAAGCCATAGATAACAGTCTGATGCAACTGTCCACACATTAGCACATTCTACTACTTACATTACGCGACTCCCTTGGGTCACAAGTTCGGAGAGATAAGCTAAAAATATAGTATAATAGTTTACATCAGATTTTTTTTATATCAATATGAAAGAAACGAGTCATATGACAAGCCGTGTGAATTTAAGATAGTGGGAGATGGGTGCAAAATTTTGGAGCGCAAAATAAGATGAGTTTTTGTTTTTAGTCATCGTGCGCACTTACTAATTGTTTGCGCTGCACGCGACGCGAACAACGCATATTTATTTTATTTATTAATAATAATAATATTCTTTATTTCAGGCAACTTGGCCCATAGAAAAACTAATACATAAATATTAACAACAATACATAATTATAAACTAATAGATAATATTATAAAACTTAAGCACTGTCGTTGTACGATCGTGTGGCACTTGTCCGCGGAAGCGACGGAACACCACTCCCTCCGGCCAAAAGTTCTCCTCCATGACGAGGTGCAGAAGACACTTTGGTATGTACTCGCACCACAAACGCCTTGAAGTTGGCGTTACGGTGCGATTCCAGCAGCTGCACTCTCACCAAGGACTTGGCCTTTTGGCGTACATACTCCACGATGTCCTCCGCATTAGTGGCGTAGTGTATGCGGGAAATGTACACCGGAGTGTTCGGCATTGCGGCACGAAACGTCATATTCGGCTCTTCAGGAGCCGTGCCGCAGCAGTTCTTTTTGGTTCTCTGACGGCACTTTTAATCAACTACTCCCTACACTTACAGTTGCTCAATACGTGTAGTAAGTAATTAAATTACATAAGATAATTTGTTAACAGTTTACTTAAAAAAGTTTTACAGATATTTGAAAATAACTTTAATTTATAGTAAAATGTGTACGGTCTCTGGATATTGAGCAACCAGGGGGCAAATTCGAATAGCAAAATTGTTGCCAAACGTTTCCACAACTATCAGTCAGTTTTTGTTTACGATAACTGTCAAAATGATTGGTTTTGTTTTTTGTGTTAAACAATTTGATAGCTTCTGACATTGAAAACTGTCTGAATTAACGGTTTGGTTGCGATATATCAAAATTTCTTTTAGGCGAATTGTGTCTCTGGGCGTTAAACGGGCATGGCATTTAAAATATTCTTACTGATTACTTTCGTTCAAAAATGCTATAAATAGTCCGGTCTGCGAAGCGGTTTATAATTCTGTAACTTAGATTCACACAGCCCGGCTTTAAGTTAGGCATAATAATATCATGATAATATGACTGAACTACTAATAGAATGGATGTTTTTATAAAATTGCGCCATTTCATTAATGCACAAGCACATTATGATGTAGCTAATTCTATGATCAAATGACGCAATAAACAGAGCAAATAGGAATCTGTTTTGAGCTGATCTTGCGTTGTGTGATGCTGTACATTAGTGCACACGTACCGTAAAGAGCCACGCCCTCCTGAGATTGTCTCAAGGTAGGTATAATTAACTGATAATACCAATTGACAATGCAGACGTAAAATAATGTTCACAGTTCATGAAGAATTAAGTAGGTAGTTAGGTAAGTAGTGTAAGTACCTACTTATACAAGGTTAGTCGGAAAGGGGGTACTAATCCGAAGCCCACTTACAGTATCACTGATGATTGTTTGAAAGCAAGTGTTAAAATTTCAAAATGACGTATTCCACATTGGGCACCCGCTCCTTTACGGCACCCAAGTTGATGGCACCTGAGGTATTCCATATTCGGCACCTATAGGTATTTTTCGCAGGTGCCATTAGTGGAACAGTTTATTATTTAAAATTTTATTCCACTTTCGGCACCTACGAACCAGTAGATACAAGTGATGGGACGTTTACTTTTTATAGGACGTTAAAATTAAAAATTCGATTAAAATCAGTAGAGTTTAATAACATGATAAAAATATAACTTCTTTATGTATTTTAATATCACAATCGGTTTCCTTAATCACATATATTGCAAAATCAGCCTTGAGTTACAATAGTATTATTTTTTTAAATGTTTTGCGGCTTTTTATCAAACATGATCATTCCGGCCTCATCGTACACAATAGAATTTAAAAACAAATACTTTTTAGGTTTACATACAATTATTTCTCTTCTTGATTAACTTTGTAATTAAAATTCAACTGTCTTTATTTATTAAAACTAGCAGGAAAGCAGAAATGAACTGGAACTAGGTGCTTAAGCGACTTAACATACATAGCTCAATAATGGTAAAAATACAGGTTTTGAAATTGAATCATTTGTTGTTTTGAAAAGTACCAGGGTGACAGCCTAATCAAATCAAATCAAATCAAATTTATTCGTAAATGTAGGTTCCAATACAATAGGATGTTATAATAAGATGGTCAGTTCGCTACATTTTGCTCAAGAGCATACAAATAATAATAAAGTTAGTGCTGTCGAAACAACAGACACACATTTAAAATGAAATAACTCCATTACTTACATATCACACAATTCCTTACGTACTAACACACAATCAACCAATAACATAATAACCAATATCAAAATAATAATAATCTAAATGTAATATTGTAATAAACTATATGTCAGTGGTGTCTTCAATAAACTCAGTTGTGGAGTAGTAGCATTTATAAATTAAAAATTGCTTCAGGTTCTTTTTAAACGCATTATTATTAAGATTCTTTATTTGTCGTGGAATTTTATTGAAAATAACTGGAGCCATTCGATAAATACTTTTACGTAGAAGGGCTGTTTTACTGCGATCAACACAAAGAATGGTCGAATCCCTTTTTCTTAACCGTGGATCAGCTGGGGCTCTTATTTTGAAAAGCTGTGGGTTTGTCTTAAGAAACACTGCCACCTCAAAGATGTATAATGACGGCAATGTTAGGAGCTTCAAGGATTTAAAATATGGCTTGCAGCTGTCCCTTGAGTGTATATTACATATAGCGCGTACGCATTTTTTTTGTGCAATGAAAGCGTAATTCTTGTCCGTCGAGTTACCCCAGAAAATGACTCCATATCTTAGAACTGATTCTACGTAGCTATGGTAGGCAATAAGCACTGCGTCACGGTTCACAAATTTGGACAGCTTATAAAGAGCAAAAGCAAAACTGTTAAGTTTTTTACAAATTTCTTCAACATGCGGTTTCCACGTAAGTTGACTGTCTATCACTAACCCTAAAAACTTTGTTATATCCGTTTTTGTAACTGACTGTCCATTGTGACTAATATTAACCGGTAGTTGTTGTCGTTGTCGCTGACTAAAATGCATTATACACGTCTTTTCTAAGTTAATTTTTAAATTATTTGACTGCAGCCAATCTATAGTTTGTTTTAGCGTGTTATTGATTTCTTGCTCATAATTGTAGGACTCATCTTTTTTTATCATTATTGTACAATCATCAGCAAATAATACTGTAGGGTGATTGATACTTTTTGGAAGATCATTTATATACACCAGAAATAGTGGGGGACCCAATACGCTCCCCTGAGGTACACCGTACTTCACCGTTCTAGGTTTTGACCGATATTTCATTTCCCGCTTGGTTTTAATATTTATATTTTTTATTTCTGTGTATTGTTGCCGGTTGCTTAAATACGATGTGATAAGATCAAGACCATCGCCGCGTATTCCATATCTTTCTAGTTTGTCGATAAGTATAGTATGATCAACATGATCGAAGGCTTACGTCATGTCCATATACAGGGCACAGATGGGTAGTGTGTTATCTTCACTAGACATAACTTTATTGAGAAAATCATAAATAGCAACATTAATTGACTTATTTTTTCTAAAACCTTTTTGTTCATCAACCAGTATATTCTTACTTTCGAGAAAATTGTACATTCGGTGGTGTATTATTTTTTCTATAACTTTCGAGAATATCGGTATTAATGCCACTGGTCGGTAATTTTTAATTGAAGTTTTCTCCCCTTTCTTAAACAACGGCTTAATAATAGATACTTTAAGTTTATCTGGGAAGACTCCTTTTTCAAAACATAAGTTTATAATATATGATAGTGGATGACAAACAATATGATGGACTTCTTTGATAATGTTTGTCGTTATGTTATCGTTCCCTGTGCTTTTAGTATTTTTGAGAGATTGAATCGTTCTCGATACCTCCTCTGGTGTAGTTGGACTTAAAAAAATCGAATGATTCACTCTGTTTATTTGTGGCGGTAGTTTATTGCAGCCTGAAGTAATTTGATCAGAGTAAAAGTCATTGAATGCATTACAGATGTCTTTGGTTTTTACTATTTCTTTATTATCGTGTATAATTTTTGTTAGTGGTTCTTGAGGGAAATCAACTTTGTTGTCATTAATTATTTTCCAAGTTGCTTTGCTTTTATTATTAGATGTCTTAATGTAATGATTATTTTGTACATACTTTGTTAGTCTTATAATTTTTTTATATTGAGCTGTGTATGAAGTGTATATTGTTTTATTGTTCTCAGTTTTTGTTTTACGGTATTGCCACAGATAAGATATAGCCTAAACGATGTCACTAAGATTTGCACCAATGATTAAACACAAAAAGGAATATAAAGTATTCCTTATTATTCACTATATCGATAGAAGTCTTAAAACTGTCCTATATCTTACCTATAACTGTCACTTAGTGATGTCGTTTAAGCGCCTATTTTCTGTTCATTTCTGTCGCGCTGGTACTTTTCAAAACAACAAATAAATGATTCAATTTCAAAACCTGTATTTTTACCATTATTGAGCAATGTATGTTAAGTCGCTTAAGCACCTAGTTCCAGTTCATTTCTGCTTTCCTAGTAGTTTTAATAAATAAAGACAGTTGAATTTTAATTACAAAGTTAATCAAGAAGAGAAATAATTGTATGTAAACCTAAAAAGTATTTGTTTTTAAATTCTATTGTGTACGATGAGGCTAGCATGATCATGTTTGATAAAAAGCCTCAAAACATTAAAAAAAAAAAAACTATTGTAACTCAAGGCTGATTTTGCAATATATGTGATTAAGGAAACCGATTGTGATATTAAAATACATAAAGAAGTTATATTTTTATCATGTTATTAAACTCTACTGATTTTAATCGAATTTTTAATTTTAACGTCTTATAAAAAGTAACCGTCCCATCACTAGTACCTACTGGTTCGTAGGTGCCGAAAGTGGAATAAAATTTTAAATAATAAACTGTTCCACTAATGGCACCTGCGAAAAATACCGATAGGTGCCGAATATGGAATACCTCAGGTGCCATTAACTTGGGTGCCGTAAAAGCGGGTGCCCAATGTGGAATACGTCTTCAAAATTCGATAATTTTTTTTTCCAAATAAAATGATTTTTATTTTAGTTTTTTCAAAAATTCTTCATCCCTGCTTTAGTTACAAATTCAGAAAACGGTGCTTCTAATTCATGCCCCCAAATATGACCTAAAATGTAATCACAGCTGATCATAGATTTTAGAGATTTTTTTTTG
This sequence comes from Amphipyra tragopoginis, assembly GCA_905220435.1. NCBI lineage: Eukaryota > Metazoa > Arthropoda > Insecta > Lepidoptera > Noctuidae > Amphipyra > Amphipyra tragopoginis. Next base: position 15,566,633 of record HG992011.1, read on the forward strand.
AGATTTTTGGTCAACTGTTTCTCTTAAACTATTGACTTTTGGGAAAAGTTGTAGAACAAAAGTTACTCATTATTATGTGTACTAGGGTTTTCGCCCCGGGAACCCGGAACCGGGAATTCCCGGGAATTTGGGGATTTTAGGACCCGGGAATTATTTGGATGGAATCCCGGGTACCCGGGAATTATTTGAAATGAAGAAATGATGATGAAAAATTAAGGTTCTGCACGCTTCCGAAGATTTTAGAGCATTTTCTGTCTCTCTCGCGTGAAACGGACATTGTGCTGCGTGGTGTGAACTTAGAATGGGATAAATGTATCGTGATATTCGTGATGTCAGCACACAGTACTGTTGTCTCTGTCTACTAAACAAATTCTAAACGCTTGAATTTTTGTTGTAAATGTTTCATTTGTAGAAACTATTCACATTGCTTATCTTTTGTGTAATTTCGAGATTTATAATGAAAATATCAAACAGCGTGACCACAGATTAACCCTAAATGGTTTTTATTTGGAATATAAAATAGTTTATTTTCAAAAAAAAAGTTCTGTTTTCGAGCCCTTTTTGCGCCTCGAGTTAACCGACTGCAAAGAACGATTTCGTGCTAGTCGTGCTAGCCAGCTGTGTCACCGTACTTTCATTCATTGATGAGTGGCGTCGAAATATTTCAACGAATAAAATTTTTATTTTGCATTTTTTTTTAAATTTTTCTTATTAGCTGCTTATGTTTCGATCATATATCGCTACCGCAAGAAAAAAAACTTTGTTTTTATTTTTAATCAAGCTAAATCCCGTGCTCGTCCGGGTTTAAAGGTATTACACGAATTTGGTAACACCCTTTAGTCATTCACCCTATTGTTATTCCGTAATATTTTGCCATATTATATGAATAGAAGACTTTTTTTTATTAAAGAAACTCGCGACGTCGCACAATAAATTAGTGTAACTGTTCCTAGTTAATTTTTTAAAATAAGTGTAATATTTTTTATTTTAATAAGAAAAGTCGATTGGTATGCTAGACGAGTTACCATGTTTAAAGTACTTACACAAGTTTAATGCTGAAATACACGAGTAAAACTATATTTATACAAAAAACATGAAAATTCCCAGGTACCCGGGAATTCCCGGGAATTAAGAGAAAAAATTCCCGATTCCCGGGAACTCAAATAGGCCGGGAACGCGAAAACCCTAATGTGTACTCTAACACCCTTTCGGATTAGTACCCCCTTTCTGACTAACCTTGTATATAGGGTGTAAACGAATTCGTGTAATTCCTTCAAACCAATTGATCTATTAATGGTATAGATTAACCCCGCACGGAATTTAGATTGATAAAAATAAAAAAAATCCCAGATAAAAAAGTTATGTTGTGATAGAAAATTTCGATGCCATGAATAAATGAATGAAGGCACGGCGACACAGCTGACGGGCACGACTAGCGCGACATCGCTCCACCCAGTCAGTTAACTCGGGACGCTAAAATTTCTCAGATACAGAATACCATGGTTCATTGTTTGAAAACTTTTTATTTGTTGATTCTGAAAAAACCTATGCAGGGTCAATCAGTGCCACCATTAGATCACGCGGTTTGAAGGAATTACACGAATTCGTTTACACCCTGTATAGTAGCATGTAACTGTCCCACTGCTGGGCAAAGGCCTCTTCTCGTTCAGAGAAGGAACGAGCATTGATCACAATTTAATAATTTATTTGGAATGTATCAAGGAACTGAAAACTATTACTATATATACTATTTATTTATTAACGAGTCGGAACTAATTAGATGATCAGCGAAATTAATATTTAGTCAACGGAATTAATATTTCGTCAGCGATAAAAATCAAGAGCTGACTCGGTTAGATTATGTTAGGAGTGCACTTTTTTTTAAACACAAAGTCTTTCCGCTGATCATGCATCGCTGATCATCTGATCAAGTTAGGTATTTTTAATGCTAATTAAAACTCAATTTTCTCGTCAGTTAAATGGTACCCTTAATGAAATAGCAGTTTTAATATAAGATGTAGGTGCGTGTGTGATGTTAACAGCTCTACTGATAATGATAAGATTTTTTACAACAGACTCTAATGTACGATTTCCATTCCACCAAACGGGCCGCGTCAGAGCGCAGCGCAGATGCTCGAGCATGCTCCGGTAGCCGACCGCGTCCGCCCGACAGCTACAATCTGCTGGAACCCGGGCGCATGCGCGCGCGTTTTCGCGTATCCGCTATCGCAGTTAATTTCTACCTGCGCTGTGGCCGAGTGGAGACGACCGGTCCACATACGCGAGCAGCTGACCGGCTGCCGCGGCACACGCGTGGATCTAACCGAGTTCCAAGCAGTGTAAATTCCACGCAAAAATGAAACTTAACTATTGTACAGAAGCCTGAATTTCCTTTAGCACAGTGTGAAATGCGCTCCGGCGCGCTCCGGCGCGGTCCGTTTGGTGGAAATCGTAGTAATAGGTAGGTAGATAAAATTCAATTAGGTAGAGCTCCTGTACCAAAAATGTTACTCACTCGTCCACTTACGTATTCTTGGACGAGACAAAAATGCCTAAAATCACTTACTCGACTAGTTATTACTACGGTGATCAAGTTTTTAATTTATTCATTTTGTCGAACCACTAAAAGTATTGGCACAGATGTAAAAAAACTGATTGTTTTTGTATGCAAACGATCTTTGCTATTTTCGTCCGAAAATGCTGTTAACTGCCTGCCACATAGGGTTACCAGATCAAATAATGAGATTTCCAGACAATGTTCCTGACTTTGCAGTTATTTTCCTGTCATATTTTCTGAACGTTGCGTTGCGCGGAATGTTTTTTTTTCATTTTATTGCTTACATTTTTCTCTTTCAATTTCAAAAAAGCCTGACAATTACAGTTTTTCTCCGAAAGAGGGCCAAAATACTGACATGTCAGGAAAATTCCTGTCTTCTGGTAACCCTACTAGGTACCTACTGTGTCTTCCTGTGTGTGGATGCTTTAAGGCGCTTCCCCCACCGAAAGTGGTGCCACTTCAAGTGTTGTAGAAATTTTCGAACACCAAAAAGCAACTTAAGACATCCTAGGTTAGAAGTTTTGAAATTAATGATAAAAACGGCCGTTTTTGGTACTTATCGCTAAAACTTCGAATCCAGAAGCTCTAGTGTTGATATTTGGTGTTCGAAAATTTCTACAACACTTGACTAAAATGTTACATACCTACATACGAAATTTCAATTTGGTGTGTGTTGACAGAAATAATGTTTTTTTCTCTGAAGTGGCGTTACTTTCGGTGGGGGAAGCGCCTTAACCCTCGACGCTAAAAGAGGTATGTTACGCGGCATCTTACGTGAGCGATCTAGTAGCGACGCGATGCGGCGCGGCGCGACGCGAAAACAACAAACAGTCGATACCTATTGAAGTGGCCTACGTGACCAAACGCACGTGGAGTGCGGTGCGGCGCGGCGCGAAGCGAAGCGACGCGATCAGTTGGCTTGATATTTTCGCGCGAACTGGATGCGGTGCCGTACAGTGCTACTGAATGACGGCGGCACGCGGCGGGCGGTTCGCGCGCTCGTAGGAGAAAGCCGCCGCTTCGCACCGCATCGCATTGAATTCGCGTGTCACCGCATCGCATCACTTCGCAATTCGCGTCGCTTTTTTTTTTTTTTTTAAACATTGCCCCACACTAAGATTTCTCTTGTATCGTGGGTGCGTTTACAGACACAAATCTCACAAACAAACGCCCAGACCCGAAACAACCATCTGTAGGCCATACAAATTTTTGTTCCGTGTGGGAATCGAACCCACGACCCGTAGCGCAGAAGCCAATCGCTTAGCCACTGCACCAAACGTGCCGTCGCTTTGAACCGCCTACGTAAGACGCCGCGTTATAAGTTTGAACCTTTTGTCTGTCTGTGGCACCGTAGCTCCCAAACGGACGAACTGCTTTCAATGCGTTATTTTTTTTGCTTATCAGATTATACAGTTGCCTCGTGCAGGACAATGCTCAAAATCAAATTTAAAATCGAAGTCATGTTTCACAACTTGACCGGAAAGACAGACAGACAGTTTTATTAATGCCATTTTGTTTTACACACATACATACGCTATTGAATAAATAAATTAATTATATTACTGCCTACATTTTGATAATAACAAACTGTCGCTAATTATAAATTTAATGTCCACAAAGGCCATGGCTATGTAATGTAATTACGTGATAGCAAATTAGAAGACACAACAAGATCTTATCAATATATCTGAGCGCTAAGTAGTTCTATAAACCGGGTGAGCAGAACTCTTAGTTCGGTTATGGGGAAACTGGCCTCTGGTCCGCGGCCCACATTACACGTAGTAGGAACAATAGTGGAAAAGTTGGCCGAATGCGTGGGCCAGAATACCATGGGAAAAAAGTATCGTAGTTAAATCGATCCATTGGGATTTAATTTCATTAAAATGAAAAAAAGGTGCGAAATAAAACGTAAGTATCAAAACATGGGGTATTCCTAGAAGCGCACCAACGATGAAACATAAAGAAGAGTATGAAAATACCCCATATTTTGATAGGTACGTTTTATTTCGCACCAGGGTCAGGAGAAGGAACACCGTGGGTTTTTAGCTGGTAAGAGTCCGGCATAACCCTTCGCCTTCCCCAGGCGAAGGATATCCATGAGGATTTTCCCACGAAAGGGCGATTCCTGGCCACCGTAGGCGCGGGCCTGCGGACGGCGAGCGTTGGGTAGCTCGCCGTCCGATCAGAACCAGGCCCGGGTCGACGGCGCGTTGTGTTCCACGCGCGCCTTAAAGAGATGTCAGCATTGTAGACGGGGCCCGCTAGGGCCAGTGCCTGCCAGGGTTGGGAAATTAGTTTGAAAGAGTTACCGCGGCCCTGGAACGTAAAGGGCACTAGGAGGAACGCGGATGGGTTTTAGTCAGTAAGAGTCTGACACTCTCTTCCGCTCCGCCCAGAAAGGAAAAAGTCACTTGAAGATCCTCAAAAAAAAGGTATGTATCTGTTTAGCAGTAACCACAAGGCAAGACTTATTATTTCTGCTGACTTGTATGCTGACAATGAAAAACTGTTGTATTCAAAAATGAGACAAAAAAAACGACTTTGTATGAAGATTGTTGCAATCTGTAATTTTATTATAATTATTTTACCCGCCTTCCTGCATTAGGAGGAAAACAATATTATCATTATTCTAATAAACAATGATACAACAAGTTATTTAGAACTGATTGCTCATAGTCACAAGTCCAATATACTCGTAACTAGACTATTATTCCAGATCTACATATTTAGATTGAACTTAGATCTTATTGTTGATATTAATTAGTAAAGATCATAGTCCTAAGTCCAATTAGTTTTATCAATAATAGTATTATTAATACACGTACCTACTATCCACAACCTCGTAAACAATAATAATATCGATAGATAATAATATTTATTTGTATTGTGTGGATTATCAATTTTATAACAATTAAATTATGAATATGAACATGTAAAAACAGAATAAAATAATGACATAAATATTAATATTATGGATACTTACCGTAAATGGTCGATAAAAAATAAATTCATCTGTCAAATTATAAAAAAAGTAACTATATTATTTTTTGTACTAGGAAGCGGATCTCAATAGCTATTACTAATAATATAGTTATTAATAATTGACCCGAGACGTCACTCCCGGAACAGCCCACGTTCCTTATTCCCTCTTATCAAACGTCTGATAAACTCCACGTTTTTCCTACACGTTATAGTTTATAGTCCAACCCAAGGGCGTAGGTACCGCCGTATCAATGTTATGGGGCCCCTGGACTACAGGGGCCCTAACGTGTGTAAGCAAAAAATCAAAAAATGTTATCCATAATTTCACTCAAGCTTTTAGGCCGTACGCCAAACTCTAAACTCTTAAGGCTAAGCGTATGCTGAGACGCAGGTGACGCAGCGCAGCACAGTAGGTACAGATTTTGCTGCGCAGGGCAGGCCAGGCAGACATAGGCCACGACCGCATGCTGTGACGCAGCTCGAAGACACATTCGAGTTTTAACTAGTACAAAGAATAGACGGGTTCGAGTTGACGTACGTTTTTTTTTTAATAGTCTGGATGATTAGTATCATAAAAACAAGGTTCATAACGCACTAATTCAATTACTTAAATGTTCTGTCATTGCAATAAAATTCGAATTAGCGGTAAAAAACACATGTCGACATGCACGCGTCGCGCAGAAATCTGTGCCGGCACTACAACGAGGCGCAGAGCTTGCGCAGAGCAGGGCAGATGCATGCCTGGCGTCGCACGCGTCTGCGCCGCAGCGTACGCAGCTCTTAGTACGTTCATACGTTACAAAATCTGCTCTGCACTGTGCTGCGTGCACCTGCGTCACCTGCGTCTCAGCATACGCTTAGCCTAAACGCTAAACTCAGCCACGGTAATGTTATACAACATTACCGTGACTCAGCACACCTCAGACACTTCATACAATCATAGACCAAATATAAAGAGGACAATCAAAAGTTGGCAACACTCCATTTGGGCTTCGCCGCAGTCGGGTAGAATCCCCGGCAAATTTTGATACAGGGTCCGTCTTGGGCAAGCTACGCCACTGGTCCAACCATTTAAGGTTCATTTACGACAGGTGTTACATCTGTTGTTAACGAACTTAAAAATAATTTGGTGCAGCACACTGGGGGCTATAGGTATGTATAATAACGTCACAATTGTTTTTTTTCTTTTATTCTGCTGTTGATGGTCCTAGGGGACCATTTCTACGTGACTGTGCAGTTATTGGCGAGACCTGATGGGTCTCCAGCCAATGGGGGGAAGTAAAATACTTAACTTAAGCTAACTACTTGTACTACACTAACATCATGACTACCTGCAACAATAGCACTAAGGGCGACCCCTAGTGGGACTCGGACCTCGGCTTAGGGCGTTGCTGGCGGGGTTTAGGGGGGGGGGGGGAGACAGCTTGATGAGGGCTGAAGTATCTATCGGTGTGAGTCACAATTGGTGAATCATATTTTCTTTACATCAGAAATGGATTTATTTTGTAAGGTCCAATATAGACGGACTGCATGCCAATCGCAGCTGCAACTGCCAAATGCATTTTGGAGGCAGTTAAGATGCAGTCAGTGCAACTGCGTGACAACTGCCGACTGGATGTGCAGTCCACTTGCAGTTACGACGATTAATAAACGAAAACTGATCCAACAAAAGTGCTTCAAGAAAAACATATCCATTTCTACTGTGTAAAATAGAATATCGGTTTTCTTGGCCTTTCTAATAGCTCTCTGCCTATTTTCTCAGTCCAATAGTATCCGTAGGATGTGAAGCACCTAATTTCCAGTCAAACAAATGTTTTTAATAATTGTATTGTGTTTATTTGTACCCTGTTTGTTTTGAGAAGGAAAATAATAGTAAGCAAGCGTACTATATGATATTCTCGCGTTGATCGTGGAGCGCGGCACTATTTTTTTATTCTGTGTGTGGAGTTTTGTCGGCAAAGAAGCGAGACAACTAGGGTTTTCGCGTTCCCGGCCTATTTGAGTTCCCGGGAATCGGGAATTTTTTCTCTTAATTCCCGGGAATTCCCGGGTACCCGAGAATTTTCATGTATTTTGTATAAATATAGTTTTTCTCGTCTATTTCAACATTAAACTTGTGTAAGTACCTTAAACATGATAAATTGTCTAACATACCAACCGACTTTTCTTATTAAAATAAAAAATCTTACACTTATATAAAAAATTTAACTAGGAACAGTTACAGTCATTTATTGTGTGAAGTCGCGAGTTTTTTTAATGAAAAAAAAAAGTCTTCTTTTCATAATATGAAAAGAAGACTTTTTATAATATGGCAAAATATTACGGAATAACAGTAGGGTGAATGAATATAAAGGGTGTTACCAAATTCGTGTAATACCTTAAAACCACATGATCTACTACTCGTGTAGAATGACCAAGCACGGGATTCAGCTAAATTAAAAATAAAAATTAAGTTTTTTTTTCTTGCGGTAGTGATATGTGATCGAAACACAACCAGCTAATAAAGTAAAAAATTTTTTTTTTTTTCGTTGGAACCTTTCGACGCCACTCATCAATGAATGAAAGCACGGTGATACAACAGCTGGCTAGCACGAAATCGTCTTTGCAAAAAGGGCTCGAAAACAGAACTTTTTTTTAAAATAAGCTGTTTTGTATTTAAAATAAAAACCATTTAAGGTTAATCTGTGACCAGTAGGTCACGCTTTTTGAAGGAATTACACGAATTCGTTTACACCCTGTATATTTTCGTTATAAATCTCGAAATTACACAAAAGATAAAGATTTGTGAATAGTTTCTAAAAATGAAACATTTACAACAAAAAAAATCAAGCGTTTAGAATTTGTTTACTAGACAGAGACAACAGTACTGTGTGCTGACATCTCGATACATTTACCTCATTCACACCACGCAGTACAATGCCTGTTTGACGCGAGAGAGACGGAAAATGCTCTAAAATTTTCGGAAGCGTGCAGACCCTTCATTTTTCATCATCATTTCTTCATTTCAAAAAATTCCCGGGTACCCGGGAATCCCGCCAAATAATTCCCGGGTCCTAAAATCCCCAAATACCCGGGAATTCCCGGTTCCGGGTACCCGGGGCGAAAACCCTAGAGACAACCCCAATGCAAGTATTGTTCATGACTTACTGGAAGTGCTTGAATTTGTTTTGTAATCATTTGAGACAATAGAGATTTTTTGAAGAAAAGGGCCGCTCCCTCTTTTTCCATTTGTGGATGAGCCTTTACAACAGGTGGTCAAGGAACCGATTCATATTTTTTTTGTTAATCAAGCATATCTCATTCTCTCTCATAACATGTCGTGAGGAAAGTTTTGAGTTATAAGAGCAGAGGAAGACCAAAGAAACGATGGATGGATTATGTAAAAGATGATATGACTAGAAAGAGGGTGACTACTGAGATAACGGCTAATAGAGATGTCATCATCTGCCTAGCCTTTTCCCAACTATGTTGGGGTCGGCTTCCAGTCGAACCGGATGCAGCTGAATGTCAGTATTTTACATGGAGCGACTGCCTATCAGACCTCCACAACCCAGTAACTGGGTAATACGATACTCTTGGTAAGACTGGTTGTCAGACTTTCTGGCTTCTGACCAACAGTAACGACTGTCAAAGATCTACAAATGACAGCCGGGACCAACGGCTTTACGTGCTTTCTGAGGCACGGAGGAAACTCGCTATGGTAAATGGTCACCCATCCACAGACCAACCTTGGCAAGCGTGGCTTAACCCGGAAGATCGGTCTATGCGGCTGTAATTATTTAGCCACGAGCTCCTAGATCCGAGGCCAATAGAGATGTATTTAAGAAAAATACATGCTGCGCCGACCTTAAATAAGTTGGGATAAGGACAGGAGGATGATGATGATAGCATTCCCATGGTCATGTACACCAGCTCAGGGGGGCCATCATGTCCCACGTGACCAGGGCACCTAGGTCCGCCACTGCTCTATTTCCGAGGGTGGCAACTACCGTCCAGTTAACGCAAGTTATTGCACGCCACTGCTCGCTTAGTTCGTAAAATTTGCAGAACGACTTCTTGCTGCGGGTGTGTCCACTAGGGTTTTCGCGTTCCCGGCCTATTTGAGTTCCCGGGAATTGGGAATTTTTTCTCATAATTCCCGGGAAACCCGGGTACCCGGGAATTTTCATGTTTTTTGTATAAATATAGTTTTTCTCGTATATTTCATCATTAAACTTGTATAAGTACTTTAAACATGATAAATTGTGTAACATACCAATCGACTTTTCTTATTAAAATAAAAAAATACTTATTTAAAAAATTGAACTAGGAACAATAATATAGTCATTTATTGAGCGACGTCGCGAGTTTCTTTAAAGAAAAAAAAGTCTTCTCTTCATATAATATGGCAAAATATTACGGAATAACTATAGGGTGAATGACTATAAAGAGTGTTACCAAATTCGTGTAATACCTTAAAACCACATGATCTACTACTGGTATAGAATGACCGAGCACGGGATTTAGCTTGATTAAAAATAAAAATAAAGTTTTTTTTTCTGGCATTAGTGATATGTGATCGAAACATGCATGATCGAGCTATGGTACAAATAAAAAAATAAAAATCGCTGAATTAAAATTTTATTCGTAGGAACATTTCGACGCCACTCATCAATGAATGAAAGCACTGTGACACAGCTGGCTAGCACGACTAGCACGAAATTGTTCTTTGCAGTCGGTTAACTCGAGGCGCCAAAAGGGCTAAAAAACTGTTTTTTTTAATTAATCTATTTTGTATTTAAAATAAAAATCATTTAGGGTTAATCTGTGACCAGGGGCCTAATTCTCCTAAAATAAATCTTGATAAATCACAACCGAACCAAGGCCGAACCGTTCATTCAGACAGTTCTCAATTTCAAAAGCTATCAAATTGTTTGACACAAAAAATAAAATCAATCATTTTGAAAGTTTTCGAAAACAAAAACTGACTGACGGTTGTGGTTCGATTGTGTTTGGCAACAATTTATTTTAGGAGAATTTGGCCCCAGTAGATCACGCTGTTTGAAGGTATTATACGAATTCGTTTACAGCCTGTATATTTTCATTATAAATCTCGAAATTACACAAAAGATAAGCATTGTGAATAGTTTCTACAAACGAAACATTTACAAAAAAGAAATCAAGCGTTTAGAATTTGTTTACTAGACAGAGACAACAGTACTGTGTGCTGACATCACGATACATTTACCCCATTCTAAGTTCACACCACGCAGTACAATGTCCGTTTCACGCGAGAGAGACAGAAAATGCTCTAAAATCTTCGGAAGTGTGCAGACCCTTCATTTTTTTTCATCATCATTTCTTCATTTCAAATAATTCCCGGGTACCCGGGATTCCCGCCAAATAATTCCCGGGTTCTAAAATCCCCAAATTCCCGGGATTTCCCGGTTCCGGGTACCCGGGGCGAAAACCCTAGTGTCCACGCAGTTTAAAAGTCAGTTGCACAAGTTCACTTGCTCAGTAAAACTTGCTAGTGGATTTAAATCCGCCTAGAAACCATTCTCAAAATAGCACAGAAAGGCTATTTGTGACCTGAATCATAAATTCTTAACATTTAAACAAAAATAAATGGAAAATTTATAAAACCGGTAAGGACACACCCACTTAATATTGTACGTGATATTTAGCCGTCGTTGACTCGTTTGGGTGTGTCTCTGACGTCACAATGACAAGCTATTTCTATGTATACATCGTGTATACAGTAATTGAAGGACATACATCGATGCTATTGGTGATTGTCTTCAAAAAGGACAGGTGCATAGTACTTTCAAGCGGCATGCGTGTATGACAAGGTGTATGAACGTGGACGAAGCGAAAGGAGTATGTAAGGATCGTAGCATGTGGCGTTCTACAGTTTCTGTCTACCCCCATGGGAAAAAGGTGATAGTATACAACGTTATTTTTACTTTATACGAAAACCGAGACACCCCAACAAGATTTTCATCAGAACTGCCTGAATATGTGTTTTTTTTTAGTAAATCTCCAAGTTACACCTTAGTTTATGTCGCGTTAAGTTCGCTAAAAAAGTGGGAAATGCCTGAGATGTGCTATGCAGGGGTTATCTAATACACGGAAACTGACCGAGCGGACCATTTCAAGCCTCAAGGTGTCTATTCCCGTGAAATGTTATGGGTAGAAACCTACTGAAACAAAATTGAAATTTATGAAAAAAAAAAAAAACTGTGGTGTAAAAAATATGTCTATCGATTCTCCTAGTGATTCTGAACAAACTAGTTTCAGGTTTAGTATATACTAAAACTAATCTTGTATACAGGATGTCCCTGGAAGTATGGATCAAATCGAATAGGGGCGTGGGCAATGTTATTTCCAAACTTTTTAACCATGAGAATTTCGGTGCAATTTTTTACGGTTCAAAAGTTATGACCAGTTATTGTCTTTTTTTTCAATCACATTGCATAGAAAAAAATCGTAAAAAAAACTATCAGATCTGTCATTGTTTTCGGGACTTTGGCGAACAGTTAGGCCTTTCTTGTGGTAATACTTTTACGTAGCTAGAAAACATGTGTTCAATAAGAAAAAACATTTATTGCTAAGGTTTTTTTGGTCTGGCAAACATTTTACTCAAGTTTTTACTACTACAAGTTTTGAAATGACTTTGCCCACGCCCCTATTCGATTTGATCCATACTTCCAGGGACACCCTGTATATGTATGTATCGTGTATACCTACAGTGTGAGTACATAAAGTGCACATAACATCATATTCACGGTAAACTTACGAATCTGCAAAAGATGCATTTTACACGAACGTTTTGAAGAATAGTTTTTTTCTTATTATTGTGATTTCGGTATTGATCGGTTCTTTTTAGATACAATCAACAGATGTTCAATATTTTATAAGGATCAGAAATAAACGCACATTCGTAAGTTTACCTCATCATAAGGATTCAGTTTGATGATGATATTTGGTGAAACGAGACATAATTTAATAAAAGGGAAAAATAATAATAAAAAAGTTACGTTTTTAAGTGACGGTATTTTTTTTGGGGGTAAAATGTTTTAAACTTAATCGGCATTGCCTGTTGTTTACAATCTTTACTATTTTTTTTACATGATAGACCAGTTGGTTAAAAAAATACAATGAAAAAAGTTATAACTACAAAATCTTTTTTTTTCCTTCTATAATATTGTCTAGTTTCCCCCAATTTCATATGTCCACTTTACTTTATTCACGCTGTATAAAAGTAGGTTTTAATTTAGTCCCGTCTGGTATTTTATTAGCACGAAGCCATAAAAACACTTGATCATACAATTAATTGATATATTTTTTTTCGTAAGTAGTTCTTCCAGCGTAATAAAAACGCTAGTGGTTCGATCATAAAAAAATCGTCATAAATAGCCTACATTGGAACATATACAATAATTTAAATTGAAGTTTTGTCAAGATATTTGATTCCATTTTCAAAAAAAGAAAACCGTATATTCGGAGTCCGTATCCACACTATCCACGGCAACACACGCCTGTAATGTTTTCTAACACCCGGGATGGAAGATACACGTAATTTTCCGAGTTTTATGTTGTATTACCGACAGTAATAATAAGAGCGCACCGCGGATATTTTATCCGCCATTGTCCCTCGTCTGCGCAAGCCCTTAGGTGACCTCTGTCAAACATCAAAATCGGTATGACAGTTAAGCTGTAAATTCTTATTAAATGGACAGACACACCCACTGCTAAACATTAATATTGTTTTGTTATTATCATCTACTGATTTTTATCTCACTTCTAAGCCTGTTCAAAAAGTAAGGTAATGTAATACGCATTTTTTTAGGGTTCCGTACCAAAATGAACCCTTTCGTGCGACTTCGTCCGTCTGTCCGTCTGTTTGTCACATTGTGTCTTAGCTGCTTATTTCAGGAACTATTAATGTTAAACGAGGCAAAATTTGAAAAAAAAAATGCTTCTCCGTCCTTAGTTATAGTCCGCATTGTTTTTGAGTTATGATGAAAAATGTAATTGCAAAGCAAATTTGGAATAAAACGAGTTTTTTTTTGTCTTTTACTAGTCCTGCGTATGGCCGCCATGCGATTTACGATGGAGCACGCTTGCCCAGAGGAAACCGATTCACTCGTGACTTGAAGTCACTCAGATTGTAGCTGTCGGGGAACACCCACTCGGGCAGCGCATTCCACTGTTTGGCGGTTTTGACAATGAAAGTGGAATCAAAGCGCTTCGTTCGGGTTTTTGGTATATCAACTGTCGGGAACTTCGTGGAGTGAGCGCCATCTGTTGTCCGCTACCTAACTAACCATGACGTCAACATCGGACCACCACTGCCCGTTGGAGGGAGGAGACCGGCTCGCTTGGTGCGCCCGGTGGATTGTTTCTTGGACCGTACGACGGAACACTCGTCTAGAGTATTCTGTGTAGATTAGCTGAAGAAGTCTGACCTTTTATATCTGACTAGCTTATCCTTATTTTATGATCTTGTAATAACTTGTAATAATTATCTAAAGTATTATATTGTGATCTAGTTCATGTTACTAACACTAACCCAAATACAAGTACCTACTCTCAGTGGTGGAGAGTCTATGTTGGTTTTATTTACTACATTTACCTTGCTCACAATCCTGACATACCAATATTAGCGATAACTGTAATGATAGAATCACTCCATAACGATTAAATTGTAGTGTCGCTAACACAACCATGAACCGAGGGCGCTTTTTCGTGTTTCTGGCCGTCCGATAGAAAAAAGGGCAGATCTGCATGATCTAATACCCCCTGAGTTGGTAGAGGTTTATGTAAATATTACAGGAAAAATAAAACGATGTCTTTAACTAGCACAGTTTTTTTAGAAATCAGCAAAAATCCTTTACAAAAAAACTTACTGTCCTAGCTTTTTGTTCTTGAGGCGGTCGATAAATTTAACTAAATAACTTTTTATACGTTCCCTTTCAAGGTACGGAACCCTCGGTCGGCCAGTTTTTTATAATCAGTACAATTGACATGTTATTGTTACGATAACACTTATCAGAACACCAGCAAAGCCAACACGCATGACATACCACTATTTTGTCGCATCTCACAAACAAAATCAGTGACAGATCCTTGTCACAATTCGTATCTTTCAAGTGTTCAATTCTATCGTTATCTGTGTCTCTATGGGGGCAACCTTCTAATTCGATTGGTTATCAATCGCCTTGGCTCAGTGAGATTTTCATGCAATAGCTATTGAGAGATAACGAAAAAGTGATTCTTGAATAAACATGATAACGGTGTTATAGGCCTAAATTTTCAATTCGTTTTTAACCGAGTTTTTCAAAAAGGAGGATCGATTATACTCAATCGTCTGTTGTACATTTTTTTTTGTTCATGTTTAACTCCGACATATTCACCGATTTGGATGATTTTGTTAGTCGAATTAGCCCCTTGTTTCGGATAATCTCAAAACGAAATGGGTGGATTTTGGATTTCTAATAATCACCAGTGTCAATATTGACTTGTTGCACAATAAATAATTTAGCATTTAATTTCATTGTGGGGAAGGATCAGAATAACCAATAAAGGCGATAGACTGACAACGGTCAAACTAAAGATTGACTCGGTAATCCAGGGGTTGAATCGTACCCCGTTGACCTATTATACATATAAGCTCCATCTATTCATACATGAAATATTTTAAGGGATACCACATACAGGGTGTAAAAAGACCCATCACATAGTCGAAATCTACGCACTCTGTACATCAAACTAAATTGCATTGACCAAAACTAATTGCTGGGAAACGACTTTTATTTTTTGGCATGAAAAAAAACGCTTTTTTTTTGTAGCGCGCAAATTATGGTTGTGGCGATGCCGCGCGTTTGCATGCGTGCAGCGGCCACACAGCTGAGCCAAGGCGGCCGTGTGCGTTTGATATTCATTGCGATTTTGTAACTTCAAATGATTAATTAGTTAGGAAAAATTGAAATTTTTGAGAATGTTTGTATGGAAGAAAGTTTAGTATTATGACTTGGAAATCATTTCTGGAAAAAACTAAAAAAAAAAATGTGTACTTTGACCTTCAATATCTCCAAAACCAATGATTTCCCAGGTATGATTTGTTCGAAAAAAATGATCCCAATGATGGGTAGAATACGTGGTTTTCGTTATCATTATGGGTCTTTTTACACACGTTATAGTAGAAGATATGTGGTAAAGAAGCCATAGCTAAGCGAAAAAAAAATTATTTTAAGTAGATACATTGTTTTACGTAATTATTATAATTGTACTAATGCTCGAGACATTATGAATAGAAAAAAAAATTGCCCACTTCAATGACAATAAATACTACGTAGATACTAGCGTAATGGATTTTGAAAATAGTAATGAGCCAGTATTTGTTATGTGTATCAAGTAAATTTAAATTATTTAATAAAAAAAATACCTAATTAGTTTTTTTTTAGTTTTTATGGCTTCTTTACCACTACCACTTATAGATGTACCTATCCCTTAAAATATTTCGTGTATGAATAGATGGACCTTATACAAGGTTAGTCGGAAAGGGGATACTAATCCGAAGCCCACTTATAGTATCGCTGATGACTGTTTGAAAGCAAGTGTTAAAAACTGTTTCTCTTAAACTATTGAGTTTTGGGAAAAGTTGTAGAACAAAAGTTATTCATTATTATGTGTACTTTAACACCCTTTCGGATTAGTACCCCCTTTCTGACTAACCTTGTATAGCATGACTGGTTATTAACTTTACATCCGAAACTCTGCTCATCATCCTGTACAAGTTTTAGTATGGGACAAATTCTGAATTCTTGAAAAAAAAAATGCTTTGTGGCACCAAGATTCGACTAACAAAATTGTTGCCAAACACAAACGAATCACAACCGCGAGTTAGTTTTTGTTTACGACTGTCAAAACTATTGGTTTTGTTTTTTGTGTCAAATAATATGACACAAGGACTGCCTCGTTGGTCTAGCGGTCGCAAGCGCGACTGCTGAGCGTGAGGTCCTCGGTTCGATCCCCAGGTCGGGCAAAGTGTCACTGGGTTTTTCCGTATGGAATTTCTCAGTAGCAGCCCGCGGCGGTGTCTGGATTTGTGCCCGGTCGACGGCAATAGGCTCGCCCCCTATTACATGGGACGTAAACATAAATGGCGAAATGTAGGTGTACTATACACCTCTGCCAACCCTTCGGGGAATACAGGCGTGAGTTTATGTTATGTAATATGACAGCTTTTGAAAATGAAAACTGTCTGTATGAACAGAATAGTAAAAAAAATGCACAATTCAATTATGCCTGTCAATTCCAAAAACATTCTAGAATGAGGATACAAACAACACTTGTTCTGTATTTAAAACTGGTCACGCCACTCCTAATCATTTCCTAGGAAACCACAGATAACTAATACAACGGGCTTTTTTTATTACAAACTCTTTATAAATATCTCCAGCTTTGTGTATCAGAATATCGAACATTATAATGTATTCCCTTGTTTCTTTGTCTGCTGGACACCTGTACGACCGGTCGTGAAGGTCGCTGGTGTTGTCACTAAAAGAGAGAGGACGTCTTTTGTCTAGCTCGACTAGGAAGCTTATTAGTTAAGCTAAAAATAAGTGTAAAAATAAAATAAATAATATTATACAAGGTTAGTCAGAAAGGGGGTCAGCGTTGCCAGATATTTTTTTTGGCAAAGCGGGATTTTGAATCTTTTTGAGCAAAAAAAGTGGAATTTTTTGTTCGAAAACGGGACATAGTAAAAAAACGTATACACATTAATCAGTAGTTTTTAAATACTTCTCTTTTTATTTAAGTTTAAAATTATGTTTACATGACAATAAATAGCAAAAATAGCACTAGAAAATGTATTTTAATATTTTTAATGAAAATACGTTACTTTAACATTAACGGTCTGGTTTGCCTTATAGTTAGACAGTTGAGTTTTTTTTTTTTTTTTCTATTTGACTGCTGTAGGTCGTCCTAGGGGACGGTTTCTACGTAACCGGGCAGTTATTGGCGAGACCTGAAGGGTAGACAGTTGAGTCTTCAGAGGAATATAATTATAATCCTCGAAAAGCGGGACCGAGCATGTCCCGTGCGGGACGTTTAATTTTTATTTCAAAATCGGGACGTCCCGATTTTTTTCGATTTTTTTTTCAATCCTTCATCTCTTCTTCAGTTATGAATTCAGAAAATGTAGCTTGCTATCCGTGACGCAAATATGACCTAAAATGTAAACACAGCTGATCATAACTGAGGACAGACAGGTTTTAGCGTAGTTTTATGAAATCTTTGAACAGCTATTGCTTTTAAACTATCGACTTTTAGAGCTTATGCACACGACGTCTTTTCTACGCGTCGTCGACGCGATTTTCCGTCAAACTCCATACATAAAAACGTGATCATGTTTCTTAAGTATGGAGTTTGAGGGAAACGCGCGTCGACAGCGGCAGCGCGTAGAAAGGACGTCGTGTCCCTTAGGGAAAGTTGTAGAACAAAAGTTATCCATTATTGTGGGTATTGTAACACCCTTTCGGATTAGTGCCCCCTTTCCAACTAACCGATATTACTTACTTAATCTTTATTTACTGCGAATTTAGTCACTGAAAAAGTTTAGTCTTAATGCCAGAAAAGTGTTAAATATGGATATACAAGTAAAGGTAGGGCAAAGAAAAGATGGATGGATTGTGTGAAGGATGGTATGGGTAAGAAACGAGTGAGTACTGAGATGACGGCTGATAGATGAGAATGGAAGAGGAATAAATGTTGTGCCGACCACACCTAGTGTGGGATAAGGGGAGATGATGATGATGAGTCATTAAAAAAAGGTTGCGCCTATTTTGATTTTTGTTGTTTGTTTGGTTTCTATTCAGGGCCGGATTATCCATACGGCGGATTAGGCAACTGCCTTGGGGCCCCGCATCGAGTAGGGGCTCCGTGCACACACCAAGAAAAAAAAAACGTACGGTCTAACTTTTTTTTTTGAAAATTTGTATTCTTCCTTAATATTATACCTTTTTTTCGACGCATGTTGTCAGTTGATGAAATACTTCATACGTAGTAGAACTAAAAATAGCTGTATTTGACGATATAGGCTGATGAGTTAGACTTTGGACTTTAGAGATTGAAGTAACAGGATATTGCAAAGGAGAAGATCTGATTGACTCGACTTTTGTAATAAAAAAAAATGTATTTTAAAAAGTAAGAAAGGAAAGGGGCCCCGAGAATTGCATTGCCTAGGGCCCTGATAGGGTTAATCCGCCCCTGTTACTATTTACAAATTTTAAATCCGTACGAACACAAGTGGAAGATTTAGCTTTTGTAAAATTTAAAAGTAGGTAGGTACTGGAATGGTTGGGAATGGAAAATTCGTTTATAAACTCACCGGGAGCGCCTACATTTCAGTGAGCTTCTACTTACCTAAGTTTCAACGGATGCGAGCTCATTGTAATGTAGGCGCTCGGTAAGTGGTCGGTATAGTACCTACCAAATATTATATCCCAAATGTACAAATGAAAAAGCTCTAAGTTAAATTAGTGTATTATTCGAAAAAACCCGAAAGAAGCCAAGGTACAGTCCGCGAGGCCTAAGCTGAGCTTTGCATTTGTGTGAGAATGAACATGTTGCTTGGTTTAAATCGGTTTATACTGCTTTTTGGCAATCGATTCTATGTGCACTCACACAAATGCAAAGCTCAGCTTAGGCCTCGCGGACTGTTCGTCGTTAATTTATGATATCTATCTTATATGTCAGCTAAATATTTTTACAGAAAAAGCTTCAACTATTTCCCTATTGCTAGTTTTTTTGAGAAAGATCTTTTATCGAGGAAATGTCTATTTATAAATAATATGATAACATACAGACAACTAACAGTGCAAAAGTCGTAAGCTGTTAAAATATTTGAATGATGCAACAGGCTAACCTTTTGCAACAGACTAAGATTATGACTACAATACAAAGTTATAAAAGTACTATCTTGTGTCTAATGTAATCCTTACTAATATTATAAATGCGAAAGTAGCTCTGTCTGTCTGTCTTTTACCTAATCACGACTAAACTACTGAACCGATTTTGATAAAACTTGGTACAGAGATAGTCTGGAATTCGGAGAAGGATATGGCTACTTTTACCGCGAAAAACGCGGAATATGTGATAAATATAATATAATTACTATATAAATAAAAAGAAAAGTCCTGACTGACTGACTCATCAACGCCCAGCCCAAATCCTTGGACCTAGAAAGCTGAAATTTTGCACAGATGTTCCCTTTATAATGTAGACAAGGAATAAGGAAGGATTTTTCGAAATTCAACCCCTAAGGGAGTTAAATAGGGGATGAAAGTTTGTATGGAAAATCGTCACTTAACGGGTTTAAAATTTCACGCAAGCGAAACTGCGGGCAAAAGCTAGTTATGAATAAATTTAAAAAAAAGATCTTATTTATGCAGTAATCCACGAAAATATTAGATTATGTTAGCATCAGTTATAGTAACTAAGCAAAATAGATTGTCTGATAGTACATCTTGTCCATTGTATGTACTTATCCTGTTATTCATTGTCCTGACATCTCGTGAGACGTATAATGGAAAAGTCCCGCGTAAATAACTACTCCAGCTAGTTTGACCCTCAGATTTCAACATTATCAGTCAATGAAATAATGTACACTTATCTGTTAGTCATAAAATCAAGTAAAATTTTCCTTGTGCTGACTCTTGGAAGAAGTATATTTTGTCACGATGTTATTTATTATTTTGTTATAATTACTTATGTTTATCGAGGAAAATC
This sequence comes from Amphipyra tragopoginis, assembly GCA_905220435.1. Lineage (NCBI taxonomy): Eukaryota > Metazoa > Arthropoda > Insecta > Lepidoptera > Noctuidae > Amphipyra > Amphipyra tragopoginis. Next base: position 15,586,950 of record HG992011.1, read on the forward strand.
CCCTTTGCCGTTTAGTAAATAATGCTCTTTTAATTAGTAATTAGTGATCGGTATGCAGGGTCAATTATTGTTAGGAGATAATTAAATGCAAATTGATATCTATCGTTGAATAAAAACAACAATAATTAGTTACAATAATTAATGTAAGTTTTTGACATTACATCTATTCATAGGCGCCGGGAGGATGGTGCAAGGGGATGCACTTGCACCCCCCTGTCATGGAAGAAATAACATAGAAAAACCGGCCAAGTGCGAGTCGGACTCACGAAGGGTTCCGTACCATTATCTATAAAAACGGCAAAAAAATCATGTGTGTTGTATGGGAGCCCCCTTAAATATTTGTTTTATTTTAATTTAATTATTTATTTTAAAGTGAATATACAAGGTTAGTCAGAAAGGAGGTTCTAATCCGAAAGGGGGTCAAAGTACCTATGATAATGAATAACTTTTGTTCTACAACTTTTTCCAAAAGTCCCTAGTTTAAGAGAAATAGATGATCAAAGATCTCAAAAAAAAGCTCTAAAATCTATCTATCCCCAGTTATGATCAGCTGTATTTACATTTTAGGTCATATTTGGGGTCATGAATTAGAAGGACTATTTTCTGAATTTGTTACTAAAGCAGGGATGAAGAATTTTTGAAAAAACTAAAATAATAATCATTTTGCATTGAAATAAAAAATTACCGAATTTTGAAATTTTAAGACAGTCATCAGTGATACTTTAAGTGGCCTGCGGATTAGTACCCCCTTTCCGACTAACATTGTATAACTAAATATTCTGTGAATATTTCAAGCGTCTACCTGTTGCCGTTATCAATATCGAGCAAAAACGAGCAAAAAAATCACGTTTGTTGTATGGGAGCCCCCTCAAATATTTATTTTATTCTGTTTTTTAGTATTTGTTGTTATAGCGGCAATAGAAATACATCATCTGTGAAAATTTCAACTGTCTAACTATCACGGTTCATGAGATACGGCCTGGTGACGGACAGACAGCGGAGTCTTAGTAATAGGGTCCCGTTTTACCCTAATAAAAAGTACTTATACTTAATCATGTTGGTTATTATCATTAAGTTTATTTGTATTTCTATCGAGAGTTTTCAATAACTCCCTGATTACGCGTAAGCAGGAAATAATTCTCGTATTTACCGCTTTCAACCCACATATTGAAGTATAACGAAAATAAACAAAACATTGACAATGACAGGAGTTCAAAACAGTCACAGTTAAGACATAATTAATATAAAATAATGACTTTGCATGTATATATTTGTAATTAAAGCAATTGCACACGCAGTTTTGCACACCGAAACACTAATTTGAATTTGATTTGAAATAACAACGCAAAACTATAATTGGGAGCAATTAAATCGAGCCACTTCTATTTTTCACGTAGGTATAATTGTTATTATTTTTGTTAAGTATTATGGAACAGATCAATTCTAAAATTTCTAAACATATATCGCCTAAAAGGTTATTTGATAACCTTACAATGAGGGTTTTTTTGTATTTTGAATTATATAATCCATAAAACCAAAACTAATAACCAGGACACGTGAAAAAAAGAGTGACTCGATTTCTTTGCTCCCAAGTGTAATTCAGAGGGCAACTATATTCTGGTCATCGTCCAGTCTAACCACGGGGCCTACTCCCTAAGTCCGTCAACGAAGTTAGTCACTCGTCCGAAAGTAGCCCGAAACGTAGGAGTGAACAAAACAAGTGTCAAGTTCAACTTTTCGGACAGGCAAAAACACATCGGTAGTAGGGACAACTGTCAAATCGTGTTGTCATTCATTCTTAGTTCGAGCCCCGAATAATCGTGTGTTCGTTGGTGATAGGGAGTAGGAAACGCTCGTAACTAAGGCCGAAACCACGGACTTCGTGCTTAGGGGGTAGACCTCCTGCTCTGTCTTTTAAACGGTAATGCATCAAACTTGGTATAAATAATTGTAGTGCATACTCTATAAACAACAAATCGAGGGTTTACTGCGAAAACCTGTTATATGCAGTGAAATTAGTTTTGAGATTTTCAGTCATAAGGTGAATGCGATCAGTCTGCCCGCGAAATTCATTTTTTTTTTGCTTTTTTTTATTTTACTTAAAAAATGAGCATGTTGAACAATTTGTTTATATCATGTTTGACACCATTACAGTCAAATGTGCTTAAGATGTTCAGTTTTTACCTAAAATATAAAATAAACTCTAAAAACTAAAATTTCGTCGGTTGGCATTCACCTTAAGACTCAATATCTCAAAACTAATTTCACTGCATTTACCAGGTTTTCTCAGGAAACCCTCGAAATAATTAAAAGAAGGAAAACTAGTGAGGATACGGAAACCTTAGTGCGAGGGTCCGTCTCGCACTTGGCGGGTTTATTTTCTGAATAATGTTAATCATTTCTCAGCCAAACTTTGCCCTTTATTGATCCTAATTACTGGACACTATAATGAGCCTAGTCATCTGTTTATGACTAGGCTCAGTCAAATGGACTTTACATCTACGTAGGCAGGTAATACTACGCAGAAGAAAGTAAGCATCTTTTATTACATAACATTAATTAATATCTCACAGCTTACATTTAGATCTACTTGTAAACAAACGTGTGATTGATAGATGTAAATATTTAAGTGATTTTAATCTGCATTTATGTAAGTGCCAACTGCCATATTTGATAATATTATAGACAGCCCCGCCCCTGCCATTTCTAAGGTTAGATTCGATATGATGGTAAACACTGCTTATCCAGAATACCTACTAAGTAATATATAAATCTAGAACTTTCTAATAAAGTCTAGTCCAGCGTCCATCCCACGGAATAATAAAGACCTCTTTCTGTCCATTCCTTTGTTCATACATAGGTTGGCTGGTAGAGATTTGACGGCTAAGACCGCCCACTGCCGCCACATCGCACACAATTAAGACTATTCTATTCTATAAAGATGATATTTTTAAAATAAAAACCACATGAGCTTTGAATGAGTTTAGCGGTAAAGCTAATCTAGTGGGCCTGTCCACATCTCCACGTCATGACGTCAACAACGTGGTACGGTGCGGTAACGCGGCACGGTGCGTTGACTTAACGTGCAAATTTACGTTACCGTATCGTAAAAATGCACGTCGGGATCATTGTTAGATTTATCGTTGACCATTTATAGATCCTGAATTTTAATAAGAGAAACAGTAAGTATGGTATTAAAGCATCGGAGAACATAGACGGCGACTAACTTGGGGGCGTGGAGAGCGGGGCGAAGCGCATATTACGTGTGCGCTTGCGAAATTGCGACTAGAGGCGGAACGTGTTACGTTACGATACGGTAACGTAAATTCGCACGTTATGTCAACGCACCGTTCCACGTTGACGACATCGTGATCGTGGAGATGTGGACAGGCCCTAAGCATAGGTCTAACCTTCCGTTTACCTCATCATTCAGCCGAAAGATGTCCACTGCTGGACATAGGCCTCCCCCAAAAGGGTGGGTTTGCCGTAATCGCCACGCATGGCAAGCGGGTTGGCGATCGCAGTATGGTTGTTAAAGTACTCAGAGAACGCTGCTACCTATCCATCCAAAATTTAAGTGCTGGGCACTTGTCGGTGTAGCAATCTCCATCTTTCTCTATCCAGAGCCAATTCCTTCGTTTCTCTGTATGTTATCATTTCTGTCTTTTCCTTCAATTGGTCTGTGTACTTTCTACTTGATCTACCTGATTATCTCTTTGCTTGTAACTAATTTACCTTTTATGATGTTAGTTATAACGCTGTCGTGTCGCAGTAAGTGACCATTCATTTACCCGTTCTTCTTAATATGCTCTAGAATTTGCTTTTTCTCTTTCACTCTACATAGAATCTTTTCGTTGGCTGCGTTTTTTGTCAAATCCATTCCTGTTTCCATCCGACCTCAGTTAAAAGTCAAAGTATCAGTTTCAGAAGTTGATGTAATTCTACGCTGAAACAAATTGAATGCACCGACCTATGAAACTGATAATTTTATTATACGATAATTATTTTTCTCCGTTTAGTTTTTTTTTTGAAGTCGGTTTTTACTTTTTTAAAGTTTTTTTATTAGCGTAGTCCATGGTGTTTGGCCTCAGGCCGGCACCCAGGACTGCAAGGCCCCCGTTGAGTGCGAGGCCGTGGGCAAGGGGCCACTTCGCCCACGCCTAGCTACGCTGCTGGTTACGACACTGCCTCCTCATGACCTACTCTTTAATCCCCATATTGTCATAATTGTCCCGCTGGGCAGACGGACTGATGGTCGCAGTTTGTTGTTATTGCGGGAAAGGATCACGCTGCTTCCTCTTAAAGGTACAAGTCCGAGACGGGTTGCAAACTGCAGACTGCAACCGCAGACCGCAAGTCGCCATCGGAATAGTGCCTTTAAGTTGTGCACTTTAAACGTGATATTCCGACAGCGACTGCAATACTGCAACCGCAGACCGCAGCCGCAGATCGCACCGCAAGCGATACTACTTTTGCAGTTTGCGGTTTGCAGCCCGTCTCGGACTTGTACCTTCAAATAGTCGCCCTTTATGTAATAAAAGCCAATCACAGCTAATAATTTTAGGTTCCCATAATTTGTACTGCTATAACTGAGGTTACGAATAACAAACTCTCCATAAACTGTAACTTTTAACGCGGGTCCAATCTCTGTTACTCTGTATCCAATTACATCGGTAGCACAAATTAGGTTAAATTATCCTAACACGTCCACGAGCGGTTATTTTGATAACATTGTTATATTTGTAACACTAAGAGATTGATATTATGCTCTACAATTACTTTTAATTTGTTAATTCATATGTGCAACTAGTGATTTTAGTATGAGATCTCATCTCATTTCGAAATTTGAAAAGTCCTCACAAAAAGCTGGACATTGTCAAAAAGTCCGGACAATTGAAAAAAAAGTCCCGACATTTTCTCACAAAATGAAATAATTGATTAATAAAGGTTGAAGACTGATTTTATAGTTATGTTTTATTTTTAAGCAATTTAATGCGAAAATTAAACATTAATTTTTTTTCATCTGTTTTAAAAATCCGGGCGAAGTCCGGATGAAAGTCCAAAAGTCCGGACATGTCCGGATAAATCCGGACGGATGGTACCCCTACATGGGGGAGAATTTATGTTACCTAGCCATAAAATCAATATCAATGATTTATTAACACATTCGAGTCCACCACACTTCTCATAGAACTCATACGCCATATGTATATTGCTAGTGGACCTTCCAAGCAATGACATTTTATAAATAGAAACGTCATACATAGGGTTACCATATGACAGGCGTTTGCCGCATTTGACAGGCATTTTAAGGTTTAGCCAGGCGTGCGGCCGGCATTGGTCTGAGACAGGCATTTTTAAATTTCCGTGACATTACAGAATTGATGAAAATCTGCCAGTTTGTGTTCTCTATTTTGGCACACAATGCGAATGTAGAACGTACGTTTTCTCTCGTCAACGCCCAGTGGAGTAAAGAAAGAAATCGGCTGACAATTGAATCAGTAAAAGCAATATTAATTACACAGGAAAATTACAAAACTGTATCTTGTGAAGATTTTTACGTTTATATATTAGAAAAGAAAGAACTATTAAAAAAAATTATGTCCTCTGACAAATATCAGTAATAAATATCCTTCTTCATTATTATCTGTTGGCTTTTACTTATTACCTACAGCGTTTTGCTTTAGACAGGCATTTTTCTGAAAATTCAGGCATTTAAGGTACCATAGACAGGCATCCCTCTATTTACATATGGTAACCCTAGTCATACACCAACATCATTGCACTACAAAACAGCGAAAATTTTACTATAGCTACATACCAGTACTTATATTTAATTATACAGTGCAAATTATACAATTAATTACACAGTATACCTAATTCGTAGGTACATCGTCTGAAAATACAAGATGGCTTTTTTTTTCGTAAAATGTTGCAAAAGTTTCACTATACAAGGTTAGTCGGAAAGGGGGTACTAATCTACTAATTTTATTTTGATGCAAAAGATTTTTTATTTTAGTTTTTTCAAAAATTCTTCATCCCTGCTTTAGTTACGAATTTATAAAATGGTGCTTCTTATCCGTGACCCCTAATATTACCTAAAACGTAAACACAGCTGATCGTAGCTGAGGATGGACAGATTTTAGTATTTTTTATGCAATTTTTGAACAGTTTTTTCTTTTACACTATTGACTTTTGGGGAAAGTTGTAGAACAAAAGTTATTCATTATTATGGGTACTCTAACACCCTTTCGGATTAGTACCCCCTTTCTGACTAACCTTGTAAAGGGTCGTATTAGCTGCGACACTGGTTGGTGGGTGCGTGACCAAGTGAATGCCTGGCAATTAATTACCTTGCTTTAATATTGCCAATATTGAGCGCGGGCAACGCATCTATACCTAGTTTATAATATCATTGCTTCCAGGAGGGCTCCTCGGCATTACGTTTGCGCTAAGAGTGAACCGTCGAGGAGTGTTCTTGGCATTAAGTTAAAAAAGCGTGTCATAAAACACACTATTACGTGGTAAAATAGGTGTTTTCACGAGGTCTTGTTGCTTGTTTCATGTCGGTGGATTTTCAAAGAAAATACTATATTTAAGATGAGCCCTCCACGAGGGTACCTGGGGCCTAATTCTCCTAAAATAAATCTTGATAAATCACAACCGAACCAAGGCCGAACCGTTCATTCAGACAGTTCTCAATTTCAAAAGCTATCAAATTGTTTGACGCAAAAAACAAAATCAATCATTTTGAAAGTTTTCGAAAACAAAAACTGACTGACGGTTGTGGTTCGATTGCGTTTGGCAACAATTTATTTTAGGAGAATTGGGCCCCTGGCACCGCGAATGCGACTACAGGGTGGCCTTCCGGAGGACACCCGGAACTAAACGTGTTAAGTACCCATTGCAATGACTCATGATCTAATTTAAAAGGTTGCTAAAGATGAGAAATATCAACGATCGTCTTGCATACATTTTGTGACTCCAGACCAGAGAATTTTCCTTAGGGAAAATTCTGGCTTAACGAGGGGAGTGTGTGAGCTTGCTGACACACACGGCGAATACGGCGGCGTCGCCGTGCCGTAGCGCCGCCGTGTGTGTCAACAAGCTCCCCTAGTGATCCATACAACACTGACAACCGTGCCTACACAAAGCGAATTAACCGTAGATTTTCACGGCGAAAAAACGTGTGTGAACAAAGCACGAAGTCCGGGGTTTCGGCCTTAGTTACGAGCGTTTCCTACTCCCTATCACCTACGGACATACGATTATTTCGGGCCCGAACTAAGAATGAATGACAACACGATTTGACAGTTGTCCCTAGATACTACCGATGTGTTTTTGCCCGACCGAAAAGTTGAACTTGACACTTGTTTTGTTCACTTCTACGTTTCGGGCTACTTTCGGACGGACGACTAATTTCGTTGACGGACTTAGGGAGCAAGCCCCCAGAACCTTTCGCCCCATCGGCCATCCGTTCTGCGAGCAATGTGCCCCGCCCACTGCGACAGCAACGTTTAGATAATCTAAAACCCCTTAATATTACTGACTTGTTGGAAAAAAAAATGATTCTATTCACGTTTTGTAACAACGTGCCTACCTACAGCTAATAATTCGGGTCAACTAATAAACTTTGATAAAGACATTATTAAAACAAAGCAAGTAGTTATATTTTAGTGGGCTGGTTGGAAACACGATTGTAATGGTTTTGAACCCGGCCAAGTTAAGGTCATATCAGTAAACAATTTTTATCAATGGAATATACCGCGAGCCAGAATTCCCCAGCCCACTGACGATTTCGTCCGTTACAGATAAAATTACGAGTAAGAGGGGTTGAAACCAGTTGGTAATATTCATTTATTTGTTTACTGTATGTACATTTTATATTGAAATGCATGATGTTTAGTTTACCAAATCATTGCGAAGGCGACAGACTGTCTAAATAACTTAATGCGTAGAAATTCGCCATTATTATGTATGACTACCTCTTGCTTTGCTTTGCTTTGCTCGCGTTAATTTATATTAAAAACAACTCTTAACACACTACTAAAGTTTCTATAATAATATAATTCAATAATGATTCGAAAGACACGTGGTGCCATCTATGAACGTTATTGTTTATTTCCTCGGGAACAGTACTTTTTTTCGGGATGAAAGGTAACCCTATGTCCGTTTCTGTACACCTGACAACGTATATTATGCAAAATACATGATGATCGGTTCAGTAGTTTAGGCGTGAAAAGGTAACAAACAAACAAACCTTTCGCATTTATAATATTGGTTAGGAAGTTAGGATTAAATCGTGAATTTGTGAACAAAGAAAAATATATCTAAAACTATAAACTAAAATAGGGCATCAAAATATTCCTACATGGTCGACAAGTCCCGTGATCCGAAGGCTGGCCTCTACTTTGGGCAAAGGAACCTAATTTCCTCGAAGCACCTCGAAAAACAAAGTTTAACCAGCTTGTAATAGTTCATTCGATCTCGCCACCCAACAAAACGTAATGTCAAAAGATCAAAAATACTATTAAAACAAAATAAACAAAAACTGGGCTTGGCAACGAATATTCTTAAAAAAATTGTCACTAGTCAAGATTATTTCACAATTATTATTGCAATCAATATTATTAAAATATAGATTACGTTGGGGGGTGTGAGGCCAAGCCTCCGAGTTGGGGGTCACATTTTGACCCCCGTATCGTCTGTTATCAACACTTGGTCTTCTCCGTACTTGCTGTACAATAATATTTATATGTGTTAGATAGTCACGGCGAAAAGATAAAGAAGGTTAAGTTTGTAATATTTTTGAATGTTGCCGTTTTAAAACGTAGACAGAAAAGCTATAAAATCTGTCTGTTATACATTTTGTACCAATTAAAACCGTGAAACCGTGGAAGTAAGTGCATATTTAAATGAATGGGATGAGAGACAGGGCGCTAAAGAAAAAAAAAAACTTCGCTTAAATTGAAGAGACTACACTAAATTCAATATTCAATTCAAAATTCACATCGATTCCTAACAGCCAAAAAGCGATAACCGCCAATTTACAAACTTTTCAGGAGAGTGGTTTAAAGTTCGTCAACGACGAAGAAATTAGGCTGAGGACTTTAATTTACCTAAGCCTAAGCGACAAAAAGTATGTCGTAGTAGTGTCGACTTAGACCAATCAACGCAGAAAAAAAAATTACGATTCCAAAGATATTTTTAAGTCAATTTCGCAAAAAATTGCGCTTATCCCTTTTTGGCTGTTAGGCATAAAGAAATAAAACTTTAAAGTGATGAAAATAGTATAGATAGTAAGTATAAACTATTTGTTTTATTACCAAATAATATACCTCTTTCTTGATCGTTTACGTAAAGTGTTAATTACGGGTTATGGCAACAAAAAAAATGTTTTTAAACAAATTATGTCACCGATATGACTGCTAAATATTCTCCCTACGTATTCGTACAAATTATTACATCAGTTATGGGTGACGGCGGTATTACACGGATCATATGGCGGATGTCAGTGGAAACGCCAGTAGAGGACGCCCTAGAAGGACATACATCGATGTTATTGGTGATATTTATCAAAAAGGACAGGTGCATAGTACTTTCAACCAGCGTGCGTATAAGACAAGATGTATGAGCGTGGACGAAGCGAAAGGAGTATGTAAGGATCGTAGCATGTGGCGTTCTACAGTTTCTGCCTACCCCTATAGGAAAAAGGCGTGAGTTTATGTATGTATATTTATGTACACGGTTCAACCAAATTGATTCACTTTGGTTGAAAGGTGCAAAAATGAAAACATGTGCTGTATACTTACTATACACAGTATACAAGTTGTCACGCTTAGCGGGTGCAGCGTGCCGGCCCTTTTATAGGCGCACCCCGCTAGTCGCCACCACTGCACCGTCACAAAGTGAACTGGGGCCTAATTCTCCTAAAATAAATTGTTGCCAAACGCAATCGAACCTCAACCGTCAGTCAGTTTTTGTTTTCTAAAACTTTCAAAATGATTGATTTTGTTTTTTGTGTCAAACAATTCGACAGCTTTTGAAATTGAGAACTATCTGAATGAACGGTTCGGCCTTGGTTCGGTTGTGATTTATCAAGATTTATTTTAGGAGAATTAGGCCCCTGTTCAATTCAAATTGCTCGTAAGATGTCGTCGAATCAGTTCGTATACTTGGGTCGTAATTTGTGCACTCACCAACGTCGTCGAGTTCTTCGCTTCGTTTTTAATTAAAGAATAATTAAAAACGAAGCGAAGAACTCGACGACGTTGGTGAGTGCGAGCTTCAAACAGTCTATTGAGAAAATTGGCAGAAGAGGATCCAGATTCATACATCAATCATCAATTGATTCATCTTCAATTGACAATTCTGGCATCCTTCCGAGATGCTACAGCACGCACGAGTGAATATCGACGTGTGAATCTCTCAATATTGTATTTACACATTCAACTGCGTTGAATAGTGAACGCCAAAAGTGAAAATATTGAGCATGTTCAATTCTTTCAACGCGATTGAACGTGATTGAACAATGACATAGAATGATTCACTTGTATGTTTACATGGTTCATTTGGTTGCTTCATCCAAATTAAAAGGCAGAAGTGAACCGTGTAATATTACCATAAGTTTTGTGAGAGGGGCTCGTGGCTAATTAGGAACCGCACAGATGATATCATTTGCAAGGTTAATAAATAAAGCTGCGCTTGCCGCAGTCTGTCTGTGGATGGCTATTCACGCACGTTCAACCGTCGAGCTCGGGTGTCATGTCATACGAATACCTATGACAGCAGTTACGGGTGGTCAGAAGGCCAAAAGACTGACAACGTCTAACCTTACGATATCGGCATTATAGATGCCGCCTTTAAGTGATAGGTAATAATAATTATGATTGTGACATTTTGTTTTTGTTTCTGGCCAAATATTTCTGTATCTCACTCGATATAATTCTATTTTGCAATTATGTAGCTCAATTTTAATTAGCAATTATGTAGCAACCGTTTTTTTAGTAAGCTTCGTAAGCTTTGCTTTAATTTGTACGCCATAATGTGGCAAAACATGTTAGGTCGATATATAAAACCCAACATCTTACATTGCAAATCTAATTTGAACTGTACACTCATGTATTCACAAATAAATTATCTTTGATGGTTTTTATTCTGTGGTTAAGAGCCTTTAGAAAAACAGTACCAGATAATACCAGTAGGTCTTAAGGTGTAAACGAATTCGTGTAATTCCTTCAAACCGTGTGATGTGAGATAGATTTACCCTAAACGAGATTTAATTAAAAGCAAGAAAAACAAAAAAAGTTTTCTGTTTCTTAGTTATTTTAGCGGTTCGAGTTAACTGACTGCAAAGAGCGATATCGCACTAATCGTGCCCGCCAGCTGTGCCGCCGTGCTTTCATTAATTTATGGCATCGAAATGTGAGACCATACAAAAAAAACTTTGGTACTTTATTAGGTGGTTTAGAAACGATCCCATACCGCAACTTTTTTTTATTTTTTTATTTCTATGCAATTTCAATCTACACCAGTAGTAGATTTATTTTATGATTTAGTTTACACCTTGTATTGCGTCTGATATCTCTTTTAAACTTCTGCTATTTCTCTGCACAGGAAGTATACGCAACCGGGACCACAATGGCGTCACGTCTGATCGATTGCAATGTGAAAATAGATTCATATAGACGAGTTGCGACGGCTCAGGCGAACCAGTTTTATATCTAGCATGTATGCAACTGTTGGCATGCCGAGCGTTGCGGCAGCTGTACACATTGGCTGACCAACGTGGGCCAATCTCAATTTCATGTAGCCACAGAGACCCGTATAAGTTGAAAACTTCGTAAGGGTGTCTTGAACTCGTGATGATCATCAAATTAGGTTCCTAATTAGCCAGCCATGCCAACATTGGTGATTATAATAAACCTTATAAGGATGCCGTTTGTCAGCAGTGACCGTCATCGCTGCTAGAATACATACAAGGCAGCGTTGCGAGACGTCCCGATTTTGGCGGGACGTCCCGTTTTTGAAATCAAAATTAAATGTCCCGCTTTTCGGGGATTATAATTTTATTCCTCTGAAGACTCAATTGCCTAACTATAGAGTAAACCACACAGTTATTGTTAAAGTAACGTGTTTTCGTTAAAACACATTTTCTAGGGCTATTTTTGCTATGTCATGTAAACATAATTTAAAACTCAAATAAAAAGATACGTACCTAGAACGGGGTTACTTTGATCAATTTTTTGAGCTTCATGTGTTTGTATCTTATTTATTTTCGCTTTTAGCTGCTACATCAAAAATATTTTATGTAGACTCAATTAACTGAGATATATAAAATCACATAGACTAGATAAAAAAAACTATAGAGCACAGTTTTCGATAGCAAAAAGGAGAAATGTTCCTTATCAAACTTGGACCGTAGAGCTTCTACTTTGATGATCTCTGTTCTATCATTGAATTTCAAAGTAGCCCCAATCGAAAAATCTAAAACTCGTTTTTTTTACATATTCAGGGGTGTCATTTAATATTTTTTATCATCGCCATCTAACATCGCAGACACCTCTATACTGAATGGTAAAATAGGAAAACTGTCAACGTTCCCTACAATATTAAATTAAAATGCACAAGTTCCATTTTCACACAGATATTTAACCAAATGCAAAATGTTTAGTAACTATCAATGTCGCCCCTGTATTTGAAAGTAACCCCGGTTTACCGGTAAGTGTTTGAAATCTAACTACTGATTATACACGTTTTTTTTACTATGTCCGAAAAAATCCCGCTTTTTTTACTCAAAAAGTTTCAAAATCTCGCTTTGCCAAAAAAATCATCTGGCAACGCTGATACAAGGTGTCCCAAAAAGTAGTGTCAAGCGGAAGTCCAGAGGTAGAGCACCCTTAGAGGTATCACCCCCATGTATGTTCCGCGATTTTTTATAGTTTTCGAGTTATGATTTATTTTCATGTTTTAACCAAACTCTGACTTTAATGACATTTTCACGAATTTATTCCTGACGATTCTCTATAAAACGTTACTTTATAAAGAATATCATATAATCTTAAAAACATAACATGGATAATATAACTATTTTACTGTTTTTGATGATGTCGTTTATGTTTTTTCGATGGCAATCTCCTTACGGCTACAATTTACGAAATTACCGCTATATCAGAACTCATCTTTTGTTGAACAGAGTACAGTAGCTAGTACCTCTGTTTATTTTTATCATCTTTAAGAAAAAACGGCGTCTCATGGCATGCGTAAAATCTGAACTTTTATTACTGTAAATCTTGTATCTTTCTGTCAAAGAACTCATTCTTTTAAGGACTCATCCTTAAAAATCATATTCATCAGCTGGTCAAGAGTGTACACGTATATGTTCAGAGTAATGATTATAGGACTTACTTTTTAGTTATTCGCGAAAAGAAGAACACCATTTTGACTTTTCTTTCAGTTTACTGCTCCAATTCTTCAATTTTCTGTAACAAAAGACAATGCACTTTTAATTAATTTTCATGAACGACAATCTAGAAATTAAGAGCTACGTATTGTCGGTCGACTGGTCGCCGGAGACCTGGTCGACGGCGACTGTGACTTTCTCGAGTTTAAATAGTGTTTACGCACTTGGTCGCCGGTCGTCCGGGCGACTATGCTTACGTTTTGGTCGCAGAGAGACCAAGTCTCCGACGAACAGTCGACAGTGCGTAATGGCTCTAAGTTTCATCAATAAATATCTGGGGGATAGGTATAACATGAAACTTGCTCTATCTGATGAAGAATAAGAGGGCAATAACGCCGCCTATGGTGAACTGAGCCAAAAATGTTAGTTTTATGGAATAAAATGCACTTTTTTTAGTTTTTTCGAACCCCTTAATTTTTTCTTGCATTTTTCTGGGCCATGGTGACAAAAGTTCTCCCACCACTGTTCTTGACGAAATAATTTAGATTAGCACGCAAGAACAGTGTTGTGTAAGTAGGTACCTACACAAGTGGCTATTATAGTTGTTAGGTATGCAGTTTAGTGTGAAGAAAGCTAGTACGAATATAGCCTTGGCAATACATCAATTATTTATTCAGGTAATGTTACTTTCCGAGCAGGCAATCCACCCGACGTTGTCGCTAGCCAGCTGTTGTTTGTTTTAAAACAATGGTTATTGTTTAATGATATTGGCAATGGCAATAAACTAATTGTTTTTATAGCCTAATGAATGAACCCAGCCTTTTTCGATATTGAAGTGAAAGTGAAAGAATGAAATCTTTTTTTTTTTTTATTTCTAATTATCCAATACAGGCGCTTATGAAAAGTCGAATTTAGGTGCACGGTTCCAATTAGTCGTTTCCTATGGAGAAGAGCCGGCATGAAACTCCATGGTTACTCTTTTAAAAAGAATATCTTTAACAATTTCAGTGAATACAGTAATATGATTTAGGACAGCTATGAGAGAACAATGGAGTCTTGTAGTTCATTCTGTAAGAAACTCACCTCAATATCGACGGTTAGCTCGATATCCATAATGTTACAGCATAGATAATAGAAGCAAATAACACACAGATAATCGACAGTATAATCAATAACGCGTAGTTTTGTTATCCACACTGTGTCACGACAAGTGTCTAATTGACAGTCGCGATCGAGGTGAGATTCTTACAGAATTTCACTGCTGACCACAGACCAGTGAGTGAGTTTGCTAGGATTAGGATCTATACGGTCCGCCTGGCTAGCTACCACCCTCACATTAAAGTCCGGCGCCAAGCAGTTTACTGTGTTCCGTCGTGTGTATGTGAGAGCCAGAGGGGTATAGGGTAATCTCTTTATATCTCTGTTACTTTGATTCGTGTGCTCCATCTTAGACCCTGTCTGCGCTTACCATGAGGTGAGACTAGGGTCAAACGCGACCAAGACAAGTAATAATAAAATAAAAAAGTGTAATGTAGTACAAAGATTTGAGTATAAAAATTACTTTATTACTTAAAAAAACGTTGAAATTGCTATAGTCTGAATACGTAGAAGGGCTCGTGGCAAATTAAAGACCGCGAGGATCATACAATTTGCGAGGTTAAGCTGCGCTTGTCGCGGTCAGTCCGTGGATGGGTGACCGTTCGTAAAACATCGAGACAGGGGTCTCGATGTGTCCGCGCCTCGGAGAACACGTTAATTTGTCGGTCCCGGGTAGGGTTACATTTAGAAATTGGAAAAGCAAAAAGCCTGACATTTCAATAAAAGTCCGGACATTTTAGTCACAAAATGCAAACATACGAAGATTTATTGTTTGTTCTCGTTAAGTTGATTGTTAAAGATTTATATTTTGTTTTTAGATGAATGAGAAGTGAATAAAGATTAAAAAGTTATTTGATTTGATATTACATAAGTAAGTTAAATTACTCGTATTCCATCTAAGCCAAAAAATCCGGACAAAGTCCGGACAAAAGTCTAGAAGTCCGGACATGTCCGGACAAATCCGGACGGATGGTAACCCTAATCCCGGGTGTCTTTCGTATACTTATTACAGTCGTTACGGGTAGACAGAAGCCTGATAGTTCGACAACCGGTCTAACCTTAGGATATCGGCATTGCCCAGTAACTGAATTGACGAGATCTGATGGCAGTCGCTCCGTGTAAAATACTGGTATTTAGCCGCATTTGGTTAGACTGGAAGTAGCCCCCAACATATTGGGAAAAGGCTATAGGTATCTAGTTTGTATTCCGTTAGCGTTAAGTCCAAAATTTGCCATGGATACCTAGAATAGTGCCTCTCAGGAGGACGTGGGGCAAGGCCCCATAAGAGAAGAGTCCGCCAGGGGCTGGCGAACCGAGGCCTACTGGGGTTGCGGTGCATGCAGCTGCGAATCCCGCGACCCCGGCCAAGGGTCAGGAGAAGGAACATCGTGGGTTTTTAGCCGGTAAGAGTCCGGCATAACGGGGAGGTAAGAGTCCGCCTGGGGAAGGCGAAGGGCATCCATGAGGATATAAAATAAAAAAATGCCTGATATGCAAAATGTAATAAAAACCTGATATTAATAGGTACCGACAACATACAAAGTAAATGATGACGGTTCAAAGTTTCGACAGTGTTTTATGATTGATTATTTCCTAACAATTATTATCCTAACTAGCATTATAAATGCGAAAGTAATTCTGTCTGTCTGTCTGTTACCTCATCACGATTAAACTACTGAACCGATTTTGATGAAACTTGGTACAGAGTTAGTCTGGAACCCGGAGAAGGACATAGGCATATTTTTTCCAAAATACTCGCAATCGAAGCCGCGGGCGGCCTCTAGTATTATTATAAATTATAAAATAATTGTGTATAATTAATTGTTTTTGTATTTTGTGGAAGTGGGCCGGGCATGTCTGCAGACGAACAGATGGTAGATGGAGCAGTGTTAGAGTGGAGACCGCGTTTGGGCAAACGTAGTGTGGGACGCCCTGCGGCACGAGCGATGGACAGACGATTTGAAAAAGGTGGCTGGCAGCGGATGGATGCGGGCTGCCCGAGACCGGGATGGTTGGCGATCTCTGGAGGAGGCCTACGTTCAGCAGTGGACGGCAATAGGCTGATAAGATGATGATGATAAAATAATGGTAGATTATAATAATACTGTACCGACCAGGGGCCTAATTCTCCTAAAATAAATTGTTGCCAAACGCAATCGAACCATAACCGTCAGTCAGTTTTTGTTTTCGAAAATTTTCAAAATGATTGATTTTGTTTTTTGTGTCAAACAATTTGATAGCTTCTGAAATTGAGAACTGTCTGAATGAACGGTTCGGCCTCGGTTCGGTTTTATCAAGATTTATTTTCGGAGAATTGGGCCCCAGTCACATACTTTGTCTAAGGCCCCAGTACTACTTATTATGAATTTAGAACAATTGGTTTCTACGATAATTAATTTTAAAACACCAAAATATTCATTGGCTTTTGCTGTTGGCTGTATTTTGAGAATTTAATGACTTGAACACGGAAATAACTAATTATGTTGTAAAAATGTCACCAGTGGTCTGGTCACCAGCATTCAAAAGGTTGAATTTATTTTTATATCATAACTAGCTATTGCCTACGGCTTCGCTCGCGTTAATTTAGAATTTTAGGTACAATAATATATATAATTCAATCATGATTCGAAAGACACGTGGCGTCATCTATGATCGTTATTGTTGTTTTTCTCGGGAACAGTACTTTTTTTCGGGATGAAAGGTGCCCTATGTCCGTTTCTGTACAACTGACAACGTTTATGATAAATTTCAGGATGATCGGTTCAGTGGTTTAGGCGTGAAAAGGTAACAAACAAACAAACTTACTTTCGCATTTTATCATTAGTTAGGATTAGGAAGATAGCATTATATTCTACGCTCAAGATTGATAGCCAACTCATTACATGTTCTAGAAGGACAGTCGGAAAGGGGGCACTATTCTAATCCGAGGGCCACGTAATATACTCACTGATGCCTGTCAGTAATTGTTGTCAGCGGGTATACAATAGAATACCAAATGAATTAAAAACATTAAATACAAGATTGTTCAAAATTAAATTATACAAGTGGCTATCTGCTAATAGTTTTTACAGTGTTAGGGAGTTCCTGGAACATAAAATCGCATGATGACTGATGATTGTTTCATTATGCATGCAAAATTTGCACGCTTATATCTAACTAGCTGTGCCCGCGACTCCGTCCGCGTGGAACTCGGAAAACAACAAATTGTCGCTCTTTACGCAACACATCAGCGAAAGTCCCATCAAAATCCATCCACGGGATTTTACGTGATGTCCAGACGGAAAGACAAACAGACACAATAATTCTAAAAAAAGAAATGTTATGGTTTCTGTATCGATAGTATAGTACCACCGAATCGAAATTTTGGAAAAATATTTAATTACGGACAAAGTGCACTTTGAATTTTATTATTAGATAAATAGATTTATAAATACGTATTTAAGTATTTATAATAAAATAAATGAGTATTTCAAATTTATCTATCGTATTGCCTTGCACAGTTAAAAATTTTGAATAAGATATGAAATTGAATGTATTTCTCTTCCACTGCCATTCAGATAGATAGGTACCTACCTAATAAATTTTAAATAACATTATCTTCGTTTTTTTATAAAAGCTTAGTACCTTCTTCGGATAGCATTTCAATAGACCTTCCGTAGACTGAGAATAGTAATATATTCGTTGATTATATTTCCTCACAACGTGATTTGATACACGTAACGCCATCTATTGAAAAGAAATGGTACTTATACACAAATACATGCTAAGTTCTTCTAGAAAACTTAAAATTCGCGTAACTTTTGATTGCGTGAACCGATTGCGATGAAACAAAAAACATATGTTACTTGGAGATAAGCACAATATTTATTTATAAAAGTCAACAACATTGGATCAGTTGTTTTTACGTGATGCTTGAACAAACAAACAGATAAACAGATAAACAGATAAACAGACAAACAGATAAACAGACAAACAGATAAACAGACAAACAGACAAAAATTCCAAAAATGTTAAAAATGGGTTCTATTGGTTATAGTTTAACATCCCAACCAGGTTTTTTCAAAATATTTGCTATGTACAGACACGCCATGTCTACAGATTTATTATATGTATAGATAAGCAAAACATGTTTGTTCACATTATTATCATTACCATCTTTTATACCATGTTTTTTTAGCAAATAAATGATATTATTATATTAAAATTTCAAAATTCGTTTTTTTTTTCCATGCAGCGTGATTTTTAATTATTTTTTTTAAAAATTCTTCGTGCTTTAGTTACAAATTCAGACAATGGTGCTTCTGATTCATGACCCCAAATATGACCTAAACACACAGCTGATCTTATGTGGGAATGTTTTGTTTGTTTAAAATTATTGATATTCTTTGTATGGTAAAGTTTTGTATAAAAACCCTAGGACACACCTTACGGTGAAAAGGGTATGGGGGGAGGGGTGGTCTATTCTTTGCAGAGTACCATACGGAACCTATCAACACCTGTCATATTTTACATACCGTAGAACGGGGTTACTTTGATCAATTTTTTGAGCTTCATGTGTTTGTATCTTATTTATTTTCGCTTTTAGCTGCTACATCAAAAATATTTTATGTAGACTCAATTAACTGAGATATATAAAATCACATAGACTAGATAAAAAAAACTATAGAGCACAGTTTTCGATAGCAAAAAGGAGAAATGTTCCTTATCAAACTTGGACCGTAGAGCTTCTACTTTGATGATCTCTGTTCTATCATTGAATTTCAAAGTAGCCCCAATCAAAAAATCTAAAACTCGTTTTTTTTACATATTCAGGGGTGTCATTTAATATTTTTTATCATCGCCATCTAACATCGCAGACACCTCTATACTGAATGGTAAAATAGGAAAACTGTCAACGTTCCCTACAATATTAAATTAAAATGCACAAGTTCCATTTTCACACAGATATTTAACCAAATGCAAAATGTTTAGTAACTATCAATGTCGCCCCTGTATTTGAAAGTAACCCCGGTTTACCGGTACCTCTATTCTATTACTCATGACAAATGTGTTATCTAATCATATGTTTTATTATATTTCTTCCGCCTCTTCAGTTATTATTTGCGGCGGGAAAACACGAGTATGTGACGTCACTGTAGTCAGCTGTTTATACTTTCAGTTAAAAATTACGCATTTACGAAATGTTATCAACTGTAAATAGGAATTGTGAAGGCCTTGATGTCAAAAGTAGCTTATGACAGAACTCGATTGATAAATTTCATGTTATGAATTTGCGATTTGATTTGTACTTGCTAAAATTGTAATGGCAGTGTTAGGGTGCCTTTCCACCAGAGATGTGCTATGCAATGTTGCTAAGGATGCGTTTGATATCCACCAATCATATTCATTGGTCCACATAGCATAGCACTGATGGAAACTGATTCAATTAGGCTACGTTTTTTACATAGAAGGATGCGTGCTGTGCATGCGTGCTATGGATGCGAGCTATCGATGCGTGCTATGGATGGTCGCGAGTGGTGTAGCTATGTGCAGAGCAGTGTACCTATAGTAGGCGCGCGTTTGTGACCGAAAGTACGTCGCATAGCTCGAGCTGCGCATCTTCCTCGCACAGTTACCTTTTTATCTTACTCGCTCCGCTACATAGCTGCCTAAGGGACCATCTCCACGAGCGAGTGAATCGCGGCGATATTCTCGCCGTGCCATCAAATTCAATACCAACTATCGCCGCGATAAAATCGCCGTGTGGAGACACGTTCTAAGAGAGTGTATAGAAATACGTGGCACGACGATAATATCGCCGCGATTCTCTCGCTCGTGGAGACGGCCCCTTAGTGTGCCTTTCCACCAAAGATGTGCTATGCAGCTATGCTGCGAGAATGTAAAAGCTAAGCTACGAAACTATGTGACCGTTTCCACTGATGCTGTAGCTATGCTATCTACTTTCGGTGACAAACACGCGCCTACTGTAGGTACAGGTACACTGCTACATCACTCGCGACCATCCATAGCACGCATCCATAGCTCGCACCCATAGCACGCATCCAAAGCACGCATCCTTATATATAAAAACGTAGCTTAGTTGAATCTGTTTCCACAAGTGCTATGCTATGTGGACCAATGAATATGATATCAAACGCATCCTTAGCAACGTTGCATAGCACATCTCTGGTGGTAAAGCAGCCTTATGCGGCTACAAATCGACCACTCTCTTCTTCCTATGGGTGTCGAAGATGGCGAATGTCCATCATGACCAAGTGGATGGATTTCAAAGTCAGTGGCGTAGCCCTAGACGGGCCCTGTATTAAATTTGGGGGGGGGGGGGGGCTCTGCCCTACTGCGGCGAAGCCCAAATGGAGGGTCTAGGGACGTGCGTCGTGGGAAATCGGAGACGTGAAGTGTTACTAACTTTTGATTGTCCTCGTTATATTTGGTCTATGGATGTATGGAGTATCTGGAGTGTGCTTGGCGTGGGTGAGATTAGCGTTTAGTTTAGAGTTTGGCGTATGGCCTACGATTTTGAGTGAGATCATGGATAACATTTTACGATTTTTTTCTCACCCATGTTCGCATAACTCGTCAAAATGTACACAACAGCAGATTTTTTTCGCGTTTTCTGGTTTGGTCCCATAGTAAAAGTTGTTCATAATGATGAGTACAATGACCCCTTAAGAGGTTTTTAGTGTTTTACCAACAACCCTGTATAAGTTAAGCAGTACCTCAACTTACTATAATCGCATGAATGGACACACTCGGATAGACACACTGACACAGACACATTCACACAGACACGTATTGTATATTGAGTTTAATGCACTCTTTGTATGGGACTGTATTCCGAAAATACCTTAGAAGTCTTGTTGCAGCATGTGTTTATGTGAGTGTGTCAAATCGGACGATTGTTGGTAGTTGAAGTACTGCTTTTGCTTATAGATATACTGGGGTAATAAGATCCCGTTGGCACCCTTTGGGCAGGGCCGTGTTGGGCAATGTAGGGGCCCTTGGGCACACAGAGTTTAGGGGCCCCTTTAGAATGCTAAACAAAAGTGTTAGCTTGTCTCTGGTAATACCATATTAGATTGTCTCTGGTAACTGTCATATTACTTACATTCACTCAATCGATCATTCATTCGTTCATGATTAAAAACTTATTGGTAGTCATTCGGCAGTCTTGTCAGAGACGTCGAGGTGTGAGGATCAAGTGATAGTTACTGTGTAATTTTGGATTAAATGGTAACACTTCAGATACAAGTGTAAGTACAGATTAAATCATTATGTATTGAATAATTGGAATTGTACCGAGTATATTTGTGGTTTATGTTGAAGGAAGTAATAAATATCTATGTTTATACTGAAATGTCTGGTTTTCTATTATGAATCCTTTATTCTGAACCGGTGGCCAACAATTCAGAAGCGGGATAATAAGGGAATTTTCATAATTCCCTTTTTCACGTCCACATTTTAACGGATATTTGATGTCATTTATTATCAGGTGTAATTTATTTTTCCCACTCGGTAAATATATTTTTGTGACTATTTAAGTTAAATAAATATGAAATATTTTATTTTTCTTTTCCATCTGTCATACGATATTTATTTCCTCACTCTTTACCGTAATAATAATATATTATAGAACCGTAATTAATAAATATCACATCATCCGTATTTAGAAAACGAAGTATTAATTTCGACCATGAATTTATATGAAAGTTTCTACTGTGGTAGATTTATAATTATTCAATTTATTAAGCGACCAATCGATATGGTAGTCTGTGTTCTGTTACATACTTAGATATTTTAAAATTAATATGATATTGGTATAAAGATTTTAGTTTACTTTATTCAAAGTAGAATTGGTACGGTTATTTTATTCCTGTAATTATTATCATGATATGATGACGCACCAAATTAATTTAAATTATTTTTTTGTGTTTTTGCATAGTATGGCTTACAAGGATAGAGATAGAAAAGAAAACCGCTTTATTTCTGCCTTAATAGCTTCTTTAAAATAATGCAATTATAAATGGAACAATATTGAATCAATATTATGATAATAAAATAATGACTTTGACTTTTATTATAATCCTATATATTGTTTCGTGTTTATGAACAAACACTAAGCTTTACAGCTGTAAGTTTCAGATACACTTACAATGGACAAGGAAAGACACAGTCGAGGGGAAGGACTGATGTTCATGGATGGTTATAGATGACGATGGATCGCCCAGGTTAAAGGGCCAGGAAATGTTCAGGATTAGAGCATTTCGCATTTTGGCTAGGACAGACGGCCAGGGAGTTCTCAGGTTAGAGAGCAGGGAAAGTTAAGTCGTTGGATAGCGAAATGAATACTACTGTATGGACTAGAAATTTGAAAAGGCGAAATGTTATTATAAATGAGCAGTTCAATGAACGAACAAAATTACAAGAAACGAAAAGCAGTCCAGGAATACAGGAGAAAGATCAATGCGCGATATCGCAACGATAGCTCAAGTCCGGGTGAGTCTTTACCAATTAGTATTATGTTGACCATGACAATGTTAAATAAAGCCTGGAGTTCAGATAAACATAAGTTAAAATTTAACGCAAACATCATATCGGATTTGAAGCCTATGAGTAAAGAACAGACTCTGTTAGTACGGATCACTAAAGTTGAAGAATGCGCGGAAATATGTGGATTATATGAAAAGCAACATACATTACGTCCTTCCTAATCTTACTGGAGTTACGAAAACGTGGTATCAAAGATGACCTTCTCTTTTGCATAATTAGGGAGCATTGAAGAAAACAAAAATTA
This sequence comes from Amphipyra tragopoginis, assembly GCA_905220435.1. Taxonomy (NCBI): domain Eukaryota; kingdom Metazoa; phylum Arthropoda; class Insecta; order Lepidoptera; family Noctuidae; genus Amphipyra; species Amphipyra tragopoginis. Next base: position 15,610,241 of record HG992011.1, read on the forward strand.
GTTACCTATTCCCTTGCCGTGAGAACTATGCTGAACTCCTTGCTGAAATGCTAATTAACTGCTAACGTCCCGACCGACGAACCGGTTCGTCAGTGCCATTCTTTATCTATTGTGTCTATAATTACAGTACTTGAGATTTTAAACGTGTCGTGTATGGTTAATCATTGGAGCAATCAATTATTATTGCATAAAACTGAATTAACTGAATAGGTGTAAAATTCATAGGAAACAGGCGGTGGATTGAATTTTAAATAGAGTAGATAATCAGTCCACAAAAGTGGGATTTCAAGTAGCTTAATTTAGTGAGTCAGTATTTTAGAATAGTCAAAGTAGGGCAAACGAGAGAAGTTACAACATACAAGCAAAAGAAATGGGTATGATCACAAGTCTCTTATTAACGCAAGACATCGACAACTTTAAATCCTGAACGATTAATTCAATTCAATTGCTTTTATTGTAATGAATCTGGCCATCCCAGTTTTAGAGTATACGTATTCAAAGAGCATAATATAATTATACTCGTAACGAATCGGCTGAATTTATGCGTTACTGATGGTTACAGTGACGGATACGTTTTTCGATATTGGGATCAGTGGCTGGGCTGTATCCAGTCATTAGATTTGAGAAGTCAGTCTTCTCAAGTTATGCGTTACTGATGGTTACAGTGACGGATACGTTTTTCGATATTGGGATCAGTGGCTGGGCTGTATCCAGTCATTAGATTTGAGAGGTCAGTCTTCTCAAGTTATGCGTTACTGATGGTTACAGTGACGGATACGTTTTTCGATATTGGGATCAGTGGCTGGGCTGTATCCAGTTATTAGATTTGAGAAGTCAGTCTTCTCAAGTTATGCGTTACTGATGGTTACAGTGACAGATACGTTTTTCGATATTGGGATCAGTGGCTGGGCTGTATCCAGTCATTAGATTTGAGAGGTCAGTCTTCTCAAGTTATGCGTTACTGATGGTTACAGTGACAGATACGTTTTTCGATATTGGAATCAGTGGCTGGGCTGATTTGAGAAGTCGGTGTTCCCAAGTTATGCGCAGCTGATAGTTGCAGTGGCTAATACGCATACGTTTTTTGATGTTAGGATCAGTGGTTGGGCTGTATCAAATCATTAGATTTGAGAAGTCGGTGTTCTCAAATTATGCGCAACTGACGGTTAAATTGACAAATATATTTTTCGATATTAGGATCAGTAGTGGGGCTGTATCAAGTCATTAGATTTGAGAAGTCGGTGTTCCCAAGTTATGCGCGACTAATAGTTGCAGTGACAAATACGTTTTGATAATAGGATCAGTGGTGAGGCTGTATCATGTCATAAGGTTTGAGAAGTCTGTGTTCATTTATTACAGTTAGTAGAGCTAGGGAACTTGGTCTCCATGTAAAGGTTTCTTCTGATATTCTACTGCTTGGAGGTATGGGTGTGAATTTTATTGTTGTATGTATACTAACAGCCAGTGTTGAGGCACAAGGTGTCAAGAAGGTTATAGATGTTTATGTGGTTCACGATTGCGTTTTGGATTGTCCCGCGCTCCTAGGACGTTCTTATACCTAGGTGCCTAGTTTAATAACCATTCAAATTCCATTCAGGGTGTTTTTTTTTGGAAAAAAAAAGGTGTACCCTGTATACTTATTGTCTCGTGGTGACATTGTTGTTTCGTGTCCATCGGATCTAATCTAGTATTTGATGGGAGCATTTACGTACGTGGTTCGCTTCGAGGTGAAGAAGGCAAAGAATGTTATCTTTTATCTGGTGGATACCGTATCGAAGACGGTCATGGTTCCCTGCTTGCATATAATACGTCGTAAGGACAATGTAGCAATTTCTGGGAATTATTTGCTAACGCGGTCTATCAACACTAAACATTTGCATTTACTACAAGTTTTAAAAAAAATGTTCACAGATGACTTTTGAGTCGTATAGCTCTGATGATTTGAAAAATTGTGGCGAGGAATTTGTTGGCATTGGCTGAATGGGCTAGTAGCCATTGCTCAACATAATTGCAAAAAGAAAAACACCATTTTGGGTCTGGCACTTTCATCCGAGACCGGGGAAGCCATGACGTCAGGTTACACTTTGTTATAATTATAAATAGGAAGTAAAGCTTATTTACGAAACAAAAGTAGTTTTAAAACAGAATTAAAAGACAATTAGCGTGTCTGTTTTTAAACATAACTTAATAAACACCAGGATTGTTTTTAATGATCTGAAGGATTTACGATTTACGGGCGCTAACGAAATGGTTACGGAGTTTGATTTGTTGGGTTTTGAAGTGGACTCATGTATACGGTCACGTGGTGGGAGAGCAGATGTTGTCTCGAAGTTCCCGGCACTTAAAACCAGCGTGAAATTGGTAAATTTTTGGGGTTGTCTACGAATTTATATTAATTGATTGATATTTAATGTTTTGTTTATTAATAGGTATTTGACATTACCATTGACTGATCTTTTGAAAGGAGGTGGCATGGATATGGAGTGGTATTCAGGACTGATACTTTACTTACGTGGCGTCTATCGTTAGCTTTGTGTGATTTTAAAGCAACAACACAAGTTACACCCCGCGTGCGTGCAAAGATGGACGGACTGACGGGTGTGCTTTTGCAAGACGATTTCGTAGGAGTGTTTCGATCTGTCTCATGTTTTGGGCCGTAGAACCTCTCCCTGACGAATATGAGATTCGCTCCTAGGAATCTTCTACCTTGGCGGTGCTAGCGTCTTCGAGTGGACTTAGTGTGCTTGCTATCACAATTTGTACTGACTGGTGGATTCACATTTGCTAAGCGCAATCTGATTTCGTGAGTTGCACATTGGTGGGTCCAGCTACAGGTATTTGATTGTGTTATCGAGTCTCGACTTGGCTATCGAGTGGTGCATGCTAACGCGTGGAATCGCGGCCTGGTTTCGGTCCCCGTACATGGGAACTTGTATTTTGGACATTCCTGAGTTGAGTACTTTTTGCCATTGCGCAGAATGGTGGATGAGGAAGTGCAGATGTTTTAAAATGTACTCGGCAAAAGGGTTGCACGGTCATGAATAACGCAGGATATATAATATTTAGCGGGTTTCTAAGGAGATCTGAAGGCAGATGTACGGAGGAAACCACGATAAAGTTGGGCATTGCAGATTTGATGAGGCTCTTTGTTGTTTTGAGAAAGGTGTTTTTAAGCTTGTTTGGAATGGGCTCTGTGCAAGGCGCCTGCTGGTGAGTGAGAGGGTAACTCTCATCTAAACGAAGGAATCAGCGTTACCTCCATACGGTGGATGCGGACTGCCTAGGTCTTTTCATTAAGAGCGAGGGGGGTGGCTGTTATTCGCAAGTATTGTTTTATGGTTTTATTGTATATGTTGGTATAACTGCTGTCAAAAATACTAAATCATAGATGAGTATACGAGTGTTTGAGGAACGTATCGGCTAATATGCCTTCTCGTCTGACAGACAACTAGGAAAGAAGCTTTACCAGTAAAAGGTTTAGAGAGTTTGTTCCTTTATGTGGAATGAAGAATATTGGCCATACCGTCGCCTAAAGCGAGTGGGCGAGTCGAACGTTTTGGTGGACTTATTTTGGACGCTCTGTCAACTTCTCCGTAGCCAAGATGAAGACACCTGGGATGATTGTATTTATGAAGTCCAGATAGGCAACGGTGCCACGATCCATAACATAACCTGGAAAGGGTCACTGAATTGTTATTTAGTTTTGGCATTGCTAGCGGAACGGAAGGAATTTTATACTCTACTTTGTCTAATGCCGCCGATGTAGCTGATCTGAAGGAGTTAGATAGGCTGGGGGTAGAGCGAGCGAAGGTATTGGGGAACAACGGCTAGAGAACATAGGGGTTTGATAGGTGTGGGAAATCAGAAAGTGTGGAATGGAAATTATTAGGTTTGCGTTGAGAGATGGGTGTACCACAATAGTGCGTGTCGGATACTAGTGGACCATGATCGCGTGGTAAGGGTGCTTCCCAATGAGAGGTATCTGATTGAAGATACCTCCATGTCCCACAAACGTGGCCGTTGTCGACAGGATGTAGTCTTGGCGTTTTGTAGAGATTTGGAGAGTAATAAAGAGGTTAGTCGTAGTAGCAATAGTGAAAACAAGGTAGAGATAACAAACTTTAAGTTATTACAGGATTAAATGTGCTTTATATTATTAATATTAATTGATTGAGTTCACAGAAAAGTGAAGGTGTTTTATTGAGATCGCGGCCTTCAGGGTTAAAGAGAAAAAGAAAGAAAGAAGGAAAAAGTATTTATTCGGGACGAGCACTGGAAATAACAACCGAGAGCGACGTAGGAAGAAGGAATAGGTTGATTGTAATTGTTATTTCATAAAAACAATGTTTTGGAAAGTATAGAGATACTGTTGTGTTATATTCTTTATAGGTAACTATAATTTGTTGCTAGATTGCCAATGTTATACAACTGTTTGATTACTGGAAAAATAACACCTAATTAAGACTATGATTGTTTTGTAGTATAAATATCGTTGGTGTTTAAATAGCGAAACTCGCTTTTATAGTGTGTATAAAACTGTACGCGTGAGGACACGCTTTGAACAGGATGGCCGAACTGTTAGCTTGTCTCTGGTAATACCATATTAGATTGTCTCTGGTAACTGTCATATTACTTACATTCACTCAATCGATCATTCATTCGTTCATGATTAAAAACTTATTGGTAGTCATTCGGCAGTCTTGTCAGAGACGTCGAGGTGTGAGGATCAAGTGATAGTTACTGTGTAATTTTGGATTAAATGGTAACACTTCAGATACAAGTGTAAGTACAGATTAAATCATTATGTATTGAATAATTGGAATTGTACCGAGTATATTTGTGGTTTATGTTGAAGGAAGTAATAAATATCTATGTTTATACTGAAATGTCTGGTTTTCTATTATGAATCCTTTATTCTGAACCGGTGGCCAACAAAAGGAAATGAAAACTTCAGAATGTACTTTTTGTTGAGTAACTTTATTGGTTATATTAGATTGGGGCCAACATGTGAAAAATTTGAAAGTATGAAGTTGGCAGTACTTTGTCTCAAATTAAAGGAAACTTCTGCTAAGCAAAGTTTTGCTGAGCAACCCTGGCTATTGGGTGCTTTGTTAATGATGCGTTGAACTAAGAAACCAATGGTGCCGATTCTCTTGTTCACCAACTAAACTAAAATTAGAGAATTGCTATCTTTTACTAACAGATAGCGCGAGAAAAGGACGGTGATAGACAACAACTAAGTTAGAGATGTCAAACTAGTTTACGCCTTGAACTTCGCCGTGTTTTTAGTCGACACGTTTTAAATGTGTTTGTATGGAACATTTAGTTCAACTAAATTTGACAGCTCTTATTTACGTATGTCTCTTTCTTATTTTAATAGAGTGAAAAAGATGGCAATAGCCCAAATTAAGTTTAGTTTGTCCATAACAGAATCGGCACCAATGTGTTATTTTAAATTGATTTGTTAGATGAAAAATGCAAAGGTACTGGGTTTCTGCATTTCGGGGCCCCCGTCAAGCCGGGGGCCCTTGCCCACGTGCCCTTATGGTAAAGACGGGACTGCCTTTGGGTACGGAACTCTACACAACATGTGATCACCGATCCCTATACTAAGCCATAGCATTATTATTGTGCTAATCTCTAGGGTCAGGTTCAGTACTTATTGTGTTTACAAACACATCATTAATTTCCATTAGATGATGTATCTTTACTTAGCTGCTAGCTTATCATATTAATAATTAGCTGTGATTATTGTTTAGCTATTTGTAAATATGATCCCGATTAATAGGTACTAAGTATTGACAATAAATACAGACAAATTGGTCACAAGACTACTCACGTGATAAGTCTCTCATTAAAATTGTTCACAAAGATTCCATTAGAGCGGTTACGCACTGCATCCGATCCGAATCCGAGAAAATACGTTCCGAAGTAGTCATAGAACTATTTGTATGGTAGTTTACGCACTAGATCCGACTTCCGTCATTCGATTTCTGTCCGTCATCCGTGAGTTTCTAATTCGGAAGAAAAATTGACGGACCGAAGTAGCCATAGTACTGTTTGTATGAACGCTTTCACATTACCTCGGATTCAAATCGGACGCCAAATGGATATGCCAAAGATGGCACCTGAATTGCTTGAATTTGGATCAGAGATCGGATAAGTGCGTAAGCGATATCCGAATTCGGTTCGAGTTTTTTAGACTCTAGATTCGTATTTTCACGTATTCGGATCGGATGCAGTGCGCAAAGCAATATCCGATTTCGGTCCGAGGTTTCTTTCCATTTTTCTTTTACAGTTCAAACAGCCTTTATTGTCGCGGCCATAATGTGACGTCATAATCTATGATAGGTACTGCTTTGTTTACATATTTTTTTTAGCCACAAATCATATAAATTAAATTATTTCTTGTGCAGTAAATCAAATCAAGCAGAAATCGCACCTACTAACTTACCGGAGTGAGAAATCAAACAGTTTGCTAAGAAAAGATTATTTAAAGATTTATTCACATGGATTTTGATGTCACTTCCGGTATTTTCGAAGACGACGCGTTTCGAGATTGCGTTCCGTTCCACAAAAAAAAACGTAACATAAAATAATTAATTGTAAAATAAGTATGCGTTAAAAAATGTAAAAAACAATGCAATTTGTTTCTTGACTTTTGTACAGTGTAATATATAATGAAAGAGTTTTGAATTACATGCATATTCCCTATTGCTGGCTCAGATCATGACTCAGACGACACATAATCACATTACCTTCTAAAATTAGATCGTTTCTAATAAATATCAATTAAAATAGTAATAGTTTTGTTAATCAAAATAACTAAAATGCATTATAATTAGTAAACCTTTGCACCCGGATTTGAGCAAAAAGATAACGCTCTAAAGTTGGCAGTAATTAGTTTTTCTCTCATTTTCTTATCAGAATGGAATATTTACGATTTATTTATAAACTCAACAATGCTTATTATAAACGTTTCGTATTATTGATACATCGTCTTATATTTATACAACGTTATTCGGAAAGGGGCTACTAATCCGAAAGTGTGTTAAAGGACCCATAATCTATTTAAACTAGCTTTTGCCCGCAGCTTCGCTTGCGTGAAATTTTGAATTAAGTGACGATTTTCTATACAAACTTTCATCCCCTATTTAACTTCCATATGGGTTGAATTTCGAAAAATCCTTCCTTATTCCTTGTCTACATTATAAAGGAAACCTCGGTGCAAAATTTCAGCTTTCTAGGTCCAAGAGTTTGGGCTAGGCGATAATGAGTCAGTCAATCAGTCAGTCAGTCAGGACTTTTCTTTTTTTATATAGATAAAAATGAATCGCCGAAATGTGTGTACGCGAACGCCTGCACCAAATTGGATTAAGTATTTTTTTTATGTGTTCATTCTGTTCATTATTGTCAGGACAAGGTTTGTATAAAAGAAAATTTAAAAAAAACATCACAAACTATAATAATATGGCGGTACGAAGTTCGCCGGGTCAACTAGTAATGAATTACTTTTGTTCTTTAACTTTCCTAAAAAGTCAATACGTAGTTTATGAAAAATAGCTGCTCAAAGATTCCATAAAAAATACGCTAAAATCTATCTATCCTCTACTATGATCAGCTGTGTTTACATTTTAGGTCACATTTGGGGTCACGAATTAGAAGCTCCATTTTCTGAATTCGTAACTAAAGCAAGGATGATTATAGCAGGGGTGAAGTGTTTTTGAAAAAACTAAAATAAAAATCATTTTTCATGGAAATAAAACTGTCGAATTTGGAAATTTTAACACTTGCTTTCAAACAGTCATCAGTGATACATTATTTGTATTAGTACCCCCTTTCCGGATATGATGATGGATATTTAAATTTTCACCTGTAGGTACTTTCTTGTACAAAATAAAGGACAGTTCACTACGCTATACTATTTCACTACACAAGGTTAGTCAGAAAGGGGGTACTAATCCGGAAGGGGGTTAAAGTACCCATGATAATGAATAACTTTTGTTCTACAACTTTTTCCAAAAGTCAATAGTTTAAGAGAAATAGGTGCTCAAATATCTCAAAAAAATGCTCTAAAATCTGTCTATCCCTAGTTATGATCAGCTGTGTTTACATTTTATGTCATATTTGGAGTCATGAATTAGAAGCACTATTTTCTGAATTTGTATCTAAAGCAGGGATGAAGAATTTTTGAAAAAACTAAGATAAAATTAATATTGCATTGAATTTTTTTTAACGAGTATTTAAATTTTAACACTTGCTTTAAGACAGTCATCAGTGATACTTGAAGTGGCCTGCGGATTAGTACCCCCTTTCCGACTAACCTTGTATAGTAAACCATATTGAGCAATCCCATACTTTATAGCATATAGCATTGTGTGAAGGTGTCCATATAAAATATATGCTCAACGATATTGTTGTGCTATACAATATTTGCTATAAGCTATCTAATAAAGCGTAGTCTGAACTGCGCTTAAGAAAAAGAAACGTGGTGTAACAATAATTTTACCGCTTTTTTTACTTAATTTTGTAGGTAGGTACCTAGGTACGGTACCTAATAAAATACTGGCCAACTCAAAGCATTAAAAAAAGGTTAAAAGTCTAAAACTCGAAGATTTATCACTTTATCCTCCGATAATAAGATATCCTAAGAGAACTATTTGGTGAAGAAGCACTCAGCTTCTACTAGGCTGGTACTTCAGCTGGTACTTTAGTGATATTAAGGTGCCCCCGGGAGTATCAACACACGGGTTTTGCATCGGGAGAATGTACTTTGAATGCTTTAAAAGGTAATAGAGTTAAGAGTAGGTTGTCTATGGTATTACTTTTTTTTATTGGCAAAGGTACTAAAAGCAAAACAAGGCTATGTTAATGTAAAGATTAATTATTACCTACTGTGTTTTCATAAAATATGTAGGTACGTTATTTATTATGCCACCAGCAAATACTCCATATGCACTACTTATTGAAGGAAGGTGGTAACTATTATTATGTTAAACTGTTTGTTTTGTGTGTTACACGGTATAAATTGAATGTGTCTCGTCCACGGAGAAGAGAAAGAAGGTCTCGTCTGTCCGGATATATGAAACTACCGGAAAGCATGAAAACATCCCAATATTTTTAAGATTTTTCAGAGCTAAGAAAAGGCTGGGCGTTTTTGGTAAATACCGGAAAAAATATTTTTTTATAATTTTAGATAAATATTTTTTTGGATTTTTATCAAAAGGTCAAAAAGGCATTTTTTATAACAACTTTTTCGTATAAATTTCATAACCCCAACAATATTAAAGCTCATTGACTAACAACCAATGATCAATATTGTTGGGATTTCATTTCCCCCCCACCGGCTGGAGACCTTTCAGGTATCTTAAATACTTAACCTAAGCTAACTACTTATACCACACTAACATCATGACTACTAGCAACAACAGCACTAAGGGCGACCCCTAGTGGGACTCGGACCTCGGCTTAGCGGAGTTAGGGGGGGAGACAGGGGTATGAGTACAAAAGTACACCGCTGGCTAGCCTTTTAAAGAATACTGGCGCGATGATAATATTTCTTCTTGTATAATAGTCATACAAAGCCACAGCACAAATAAATATCAAAACCATTCCTAGAAATGACAATCAAAACAATGTCCATAGATAATAATAAAGTTGCAGTATTGTTGTCAACAACATAGTGATACGTCACCAGTAGTGTTATCAGAGCGTATGGCTCTGGTGTGGCTTCTAGGCTTAATTACATCATGCTGTTGTTGATAATTACTTGATTTGATTGCCATTCGGGTCCGGGTCTCTCGGAGGCTCGGCCTATTGACCAATCATATGATATGGTTTATATTGTATGTAGTGATAATTATTTTGAGAGGAAATTTTTGTTTGTTATTATGAAGCCTCAGTTAGGGTTTTGGTGAATATTCTTGTCCGCACAAGCACGAATGGGATTAGAAAATTTGGTTCTTCCATTTGTCTTTCGTGTGTGCTGTGTGCCTTACGTGACCATGCGTCCCGCTTTGAGCGGGACAGTCCCGATTTTGACCTATGTGTCCCGCAGTCCCCAAAAACACGTAAATGTCCCGCTTTGAAAAAAGACAATCCATCATCTGCCTAGCCTTTTCCCAACTATGTTGGGGTCGGCTTCCAGTCGAACCGGATGCAGCTGAATATCAGTATTTTACATGGAGCGACTGCCTATCAGACCTCCACAACCCAGTAACTGAGTAATACGATACTCTTGGTAAGACTGGTTGTCAGACTTTCTGGCTTCTGACCAACAGTAACGACTGTCAAAGATCTACAACTGACAGCCGGGACCAACGGCTTTACGTGCTTTCCGAGGCACGGAGGAAACTCGCTATGGTAAATGGTCACCCATCCACAGACCAACCTCGGCAAGCGTGGCTTAACCCGGAAGATCGGTCTATGCGGCTGTAATTATTTAGCCACGAGCTCCTCTTTTTTTCTCTCTTTTTTTCATTGTGCAATGTGTAACATAAATAACGGCCACCCTCTTAAGGGGTCACTGTACTCATCATTATGAACAACTTTTACTATGGGAAAAAAGATGAAATCGCGAAAAAAATATGCCGTAGGGAGCTGTAAATGTAGGGAACATTTTGACGATTTATGCGAACAAACGTCTTATCCAATTCGTTTATAGTTTTTCCTAACCAGATATCAATCAATGCTTTTCAAGTACATTCTAGAGTTTTCCATCACATGAACAGGTTCCTTATTACTTTAAAAGAATTACAAGTAAACCAGTTCCGCCAGTTCCGTGAACTACGGTATTTTTGCTTTATGTAGGTACTAGTTTTTGCATGGATCGACTGTGGTCGGAGCAGTTCCTCCACGCGAGCTCGACTTATAGGAAAACAAGATTTTTGTCGTTTGTGTTTGTATCAGAGTAAACAGATTTATGCTGATGGCCAGATTCAAATAATTTTATTCAGGAATTTATACGTCATTGTTGCACTAGCTAGGTGCCTTGTTTGCTGCTCTGTGAGTCAGGAGTTCATGTCACCGTACTAGACAAATATTTGTGTTGTTATATTTGTTATCTGTAACCCACGATATGGAAAATTTCTAGTGTGGAACAAAGATTTTGTTGGTGGTGTTACTATCAAATGTTGTGGTAGCCGCAAGGAGAATGCTCTCGAAAAAATGTAAACGATATCATCAAAAACCTTAAAATAGCTACATTATACATGTTTTGTTTTTTAAAAATATTTGATTTTCTTAGTATGGTAACGTTTTGCAGAGAAACAAGGATCAGGGGCCTAATTCTCCTAAAATAAATCTTGATAAATCACAACTGAACCAAGGCCGAACCGTTCATTCAGACAGTTCTCAATTTCAAAAGCTATCAAATTGTTTGACACAAAAAACAAAATAAATCATTTTGAAAATTTTCGAAAACAAAAACTGACTGACGGTTGTGGTTCGATTGCGTTTGGCAACAATTTATTTTAGGAGAATTGGGCCTCAGATTTTATATAAATATATGTATAGTCTGCTACTGTAATTTATTTTGTGCATCCTTGCAAAGTCAAGATTTCTTAAAAACAACTGATTTATCCGGTAATGAAAATTAGAGGTAGGTAATTAGGTTACGTTTCTACTAATAATTACCCAAGATGTTATAGCGGGTAGATATAAATACTTTGTGTACATAACTTCACGCCTATATTCCCCAACAGGTTGAGCAGAGGTTTATGTACACCCTCATTTCATCGTCATGTTTAAGTACATGTAATAGGGGGCGAGCCTATTGCCATCAACCGGGCACAAGTCCAGACTCCGGGCTGCCACTGAGAAATTCCACACGGAAAAACTCAATAACACTTTGCTCGACCTGGGGATCGAACCTAGGACCTCACGCTCAGTAGCCGCGCTCACGACCACAAGAGCAACGAGGCAGTCACTATTTGAATTGCTTGTGTAATGTTATTACGAGACGATGTTTATAGTCAACATTGACTTAGCACCCTTAACCCATTACCGAACATTAATAAAAAGAAGGAATGACGAAGCCGTGAAAGTCTAATAAGTCGAAAGCACCAGCTTTTGATTTATTACGATTTAGTGACGTATCTGCTTCAAATGAATAGAAATAAATAAATAGATACCTTAGGGTTTTAGGGGAACTACTAACCAAGCCAAGAGTAAGCCAAGAGCAATATAAAAAAGTTATTAATGCATTAATAAAGTCACAGCTAACGCAACTACTGAAAAATTATCAATTGCTAGATACGACAGCGCGGAGGGTGACGAGTTATGAAAATGACATATTGAACCTGTAATGCTTGGATAAATAATATTTAACAATGTAAATATAGCGTAAGTTAGGAAAACTACGCAGTTATAAAAAAAAACAACCACTTCTTACCATTCACTTTAACTCAAAGATACATCAAATTGTAAAATGCAAGAATTTAACTTTTAACTTTTGTTTCTTTATGAATGAAATTTCTTTTCTTAAGAAAGTCTCGGAGAGTTGAAAATATTTTTCTTGCTTTTTTGTTTTATTTATAGAATACGCGAAAATAAACGGATACACTTCGTGGAAACCGTTGTGTTAACTTAATGTTCGACATGTTGGAATGTTAATTGTTGTTTAATTGTTGCTAATAAGAAGTTTGCATTTATGTAAACATACGGATACCCAGTGGCGTAGCTATGTAACCAAGGGCCCTGGGGCAAAAATGAAATTGGGGCCCTATTTAAACTAAACTAACTACTTCATCATCAGCTCCTTATCGCCCACTGCAGGGCATAATAACATTTATTAAGCGACCGTTCAACCGCTTAGCTACCACTGCTTTAAATTTATTATTATTTATGCACTAGCTGTACACGTTGCAATGCACTTTTTCCTACTTACTACCTACCTACTACTTACCTACTACCTACCTTCAGAAACAAAATCAAAATAGTAACAAACAGTTAAAACCATTTTCATGCATGCGGTAAACAAATGAAGAATATGGACATACTGAGATAATTTCGTCTTTTTTAAATAAAGAACACAACAAAAAAAAAATGCGAAATCGGTCCAGCCGCCCACGTGTGATGCCGTGACCAAGGGAAATAGGGATTCATTAGATACACAAAACATGATTGTAGGGTAGTTGACATCTAATCTGTCTGTTGAAAACAGAAGCAAAAATAAAACAGTTTCTTTTTAATGTTTCTTTTCCAATTTAATATGAATTATAAACTATGCATTTTTAATTCTACCTTGAAAGAGCAGGAAATAATGAAGTTAATTACAAATAGAAACGCGGAATTGTTTTCATATCAGCAGAGTAAAAGTGATATCAGTAGTCACGATGTTTATTTTGAAAACACTATCAAGATTATTATTATTCTATAATTTCTATCACTGATTGTGGTCTATTGACGATTGACGATACCCTTGCGTCATTTTCCATGCACGTTCTATATTTAAATTCAAACCGATAACAAAGAAAGTCTCCACAAAACAACAGAAAAAAAAAACAAAAAAAATATAGCTACCGTAAACAATAGCTTACCTTTTCTCAGTTAACGGTCCGCGAATGAAAACCGGATTTCTCGTACGGTGCAGTTTCACGTAATTAACGATTTTTATTAAAAAAAAATGCGCAAGACGTGTAGTATGCGGTCGACGCACTAGAGTACTGCGGTAAACAACGAGATGTTACAATTACTTTGTAGGCATCACTATCAGTGATACGACGTCTTCGATTGTGGTTGCCAAAATTAAAGAGTATAGATAGGTCAAGGCCTTGCAGGTGATGATGATGACATTAATTCGATGTGGCGTTCATTGATTTGCATAGTAGACTATAGGAGATAGAAGTTACCTATGTAATATATAAAAAATATAATAAAATAATGGAATTACAAACATGAAGAATAGGTATATCATGAAAAAAAATATAGGTAAAAGAAAATGCTTTGTTTTTTTCCTATTTCTAAGTTAAGAAAAAAACTAGTTCATGGAATCCTTGGCTTTTCATATTTCTAAGTAAAAAAACGTAATTTTTACAAGACTGATCTACGTAAAAAAATATCTTTTACGTAATAATTTTAATATTATTTTGACACGACAGATCTGGCGTCTTCTCCCTGAAAGAATGAATATTGAAATAATAAAAATCATACACGACTCATAACAAAACATATCTTCGGCTAATGTCAACATATTCATGGCCAGAAATAATTAACTTTATATTTAGGTTTAATGAGAATATTCTTTATCTAATTAGTCTCAATTTGAATACTTGTAACATTTAAAGAATGTTAAAATATTTTATATTCAAACAATCTTTAAATTCCGAATTATTTTTGCTTCCTTTTAGTTTTAATATTTTGTATTGTGTAGATACACAATTATTGCTGTAATTTGTGAGTATAATAAAAAAATCATCTCTAAGCAAACTACGAAATCAGAAACTACAATAAAATTCTAGTCGCAAAAAGGCGTAGGGTTCATTCTGGAAATAAATCGCTCGTAACTGAAAATTCCAGACATATTTTTTGAACGCCCAATTTATTTATAATCATAAATTAGTTTGCGGAGGTACATAAGAGGCTTCCATAGTAACGAAAAGAAAAACAAAGAAAAGTAAAAAAAATATGGGAGGTATGTAGGTAGTGTTCTCCCTTGTTTCGTCGAAAAAAAAAAACAAATTATCACTTCCCAAATAAGTTTCCGCATAATTTAATTTGCCAAATTACTATGTACTTAGTAAATAAACTCTTCACAAATAATTGTAACGCAAACCTAATGTTTGACAAGTGAACGTTTAAACAATAACTTTGCTTACCAACTAGTACTTTTACCAATTTTAATGTAGTCAAATATTTCAGTTTGTATAACATAATTTACGCAAAAGAAAATAAGCCAAATATTTAGTATCGTTAACTATTCTGGTAGTAGTTTCTAGTTTTATACGTATTCAAAAATATGTTTCTGGCTTTGTGTGGTCACAGTTCTAACCTAACTTATCTGTTTCGATTTAAAAAAGATACAAGCTTGTTACAATCATTTGACTAAATGTTTATTGTTGATTGTTTGATGTAATAAATCATTTGATTAAAGACCAAATGCCATAGGATATTATCCTTGGTAATATTCTGCCGAGAAAAATTTGACCAAATGAAAATGTGCGTACTAAAATCATTCCAAATATTGCATTGGTATAAAAAAAGGTTGCTAAAATGCGTTTGGGTAGTGAAATTTTGTCAAAACGGCAGGCTCCGTTAGAGGCTGACTGAAAACGATAGGCGATGTGCTAGCAAGCAATTCATTGCTATCACTAGGTAGTTACAATGAATAACTTGCTGTAGGTACATTACCTTTTTTTTTTGCGGGGTTGAAATCCTCATGGATGTCCTCCGCCCTGGAGGGGCGGAGGGGTCTGTCAGACTCTTACTGACTAAAACCACCCCGGTGTTCCATCCCACACCTGCGCCGGGGGTTACGGGAACTAATCATACTTCCGCAACCCCCGGCGTAAGTACATTATCTATCCCAACTTTTTAGTTACAATCAAAAAACATAAGCTGTGACATTTTTAGATTCGCCACACACTTGCGTCATAGAATACAATGAAAAATACCAGTAAACAGATATTCTATAAGATGTTTGTACTTTTCAATACCAAAGGAATGTATTGAAATTCATAAATAACCGTCAACAATGGACAACATTTTGTAAAGCGCCACCTGGTGGCTCGCACGGCATTGTCGTGTCCACATGCAGAGTGACAATGGATCAAAGAAAATATATATGTATTTCATATAACACAATGTTCTTAAAGATGTTTACTGGGTGCTTTATGTGAAACGGAGAAATGTCTTAAGCCTCTTGTACATTTGCCGATTAAACGTAAAGTATTCATTTTAGACGAGGTCTGACCGTATCGTTGGCCAACTGTACTATTATGAACTACTAGCTTTTGCCCGCAGATTCGCTTGCGTGAAATTTTGAACCCGTTAAGTGACGATTTTCCATACAAACTTTCATCCCCTATTTCACCCCCTTAGGGGTAGAATTTCCAAAAATCCTTTCTTAGCGGATGTCTACTAACTATAGACTACCTCCCTGCCAAATTTCATCTTCATACGTCAAACGGTTTTCGATATTTCGTGATGAGTGAGTGAGTGAGTGAGTGACCTTTCGCTTTTATATATTTAGATTATCAACTACGATAACATGGCGCGCCCCTCCAACATCTGTCTTCAATGTATGTGTGCTTATACCAACGAGTCACCATGTTTGTGTTTGATAGTTAGTAGATTTATTGCTCGACTAGTGCATAATTAAAGTGCCCGCTTAACAAGGCCCGTGACAAGGCGTACGTGTGTCATTCATACAAACCTCCTAAGTGTGCGATTACAGTGGCGCGGGGCGGGCAGCGGGAGCGGGTGGCGGGTCAAGCGGAAAACGCACATTTCCATGGATGAACACAGTAGCAGCGGGGCGATTGAGCGGTCCGGACGTACCTACCTCGTGCATTATTGGAAATTTAATTAACATCAATACAATACTATTACCATAATACAAAAGTTAATTACCATCAGAATTTCCGGTTATTATTTTTATTTCTTCCCATAGTTTTTTAATTACTTGTCGATTCGAATGATTTGAATCACCAGAATTCCACAAAGGTGGCCGAACCAATACGGCACTATCTTCAGTCGTCAGCGACATGTCGGGACAAATCGAGCGGGAAACGCAAACTGACTTGCGTCCACCCGCCCCGCTCGCGACACCCGCTTGTCCCGCTGCGATTCCCGCTCACCCGCCCCGCCCGCATTTGGTTTACCTTAGTCAAACACTATGTGTTTGCGTTACCCGCCAGCGGATTCCGCTGCCCGCCCCGCTGCCTCTGTAATTTCACACTAAAGGTACCATACTGTTATAGCGACGTCAAATCTGTCGAGCGACTGATCCATGTTTTTGTTTAAGTTTGTCCTACAGTTGCAGAATGCACACATCTGCGTTGAACGAATGACGCGTTGTAAATATTGTTTCTCACACATTTTTACTTGCAGTGTATGGAATGGGGCGGGCCAAGTTTGACGTATACAAGGTTAGTCAGAAAGGGGGTACTAATCCGAAAGGGTGTTAAAGTACACATAATAATGAATAACTTTTGTTCTACAACTTTTCCCAAAAGTCAATAGTTTGAGAGAAACAGTTGTTCAAAAAACTCAAAAAAATATCTCTAAATTCTATCTATCACCAGTTATGATCAGCTGTGTTTACATTCTAGGTCATATTTGGGGTCAAGAATTAGAAGCACCATTTTCTGAATTTGTAACTAAAGCAGGGATAAAGAATTTTTGAAAAAACCAAAATTAAAAATCATTTTATTTGGAAAAAAAAATATCGAATTTTGAAATTTTAACACTTGCTTTCAAACAGTCATCAGCGATACTATAAGTGGGCTTCGGATTAGTACCCCCTTTCCGACTAACCTTGTATATACATTTTTTTTAAGAGTTTTTGCGCCTTCCTTTCCTGTCTGACTAACTCTGAGAAGAAAAGCCGAAACAAACTCAGAGGTCAAGGTTCCTTTTAAAGTTCAGACATTGGTATAAAAATTTGTGAGTGTAACAATGTAGGGCAACATCTGGAATGGCCTTTTGAGGAAAGAGCCATAGCAGGTTTGAGTTGACCTGTCCTAACTGACGGCACGCATGCATCAGCCATCGTGTAGCTCAACCTTGTTTTCGGGAGCTTCACGACCCGACACATGACGCCACTAATCAGCCGGACATTTGCGTAGGTCACAAAATACTCAAACCGCCAAACAGTTTATGTAACAGACTGAGGTAACAGATGATAGATATGAGTGACAGAAAACCACATCTGATTCCACCTAAATTGGGCTAAGGGCAGGATGGAGATGTAATTAACTAAGTTTCAGGTCATCTATGCTGTCAATCAACTGAAAAAGTGATTAGATCTCGCGTTGAGATGCGGCTAGTGGTGCTAGTGCTACTCATAAACCTGATAATTAAATTCCCTTTGTGACACCCGCGGGGCGGACGCTGGTTAACCATGGACCAAGCAATCATGAAGTTCTCATTGGAATTATTATTGTCTGATAACATTGCTTCATTGTCTATTGGCTGTCAGGCGTTAGGTTGTCGGTTCGATATGAAGTAGGCAAAACAAATTGGGTTTTCCTACAGGTAGGTAAATTCTTATTAAAAAAATTCTGAACCTGAAATAATGCCCGTGTAATAAAGAAAATTTGGCTCGCCCCTTATTAAATGGGATGCAATAACGCCTCAAGCAAAAAGGAAGTGTGTTTTAGGGTTCCGTACCCAAAGGGTAAAACGGGGCCCTATTACTAAGACTCCGCTGTCCGTCCGTCTGTCACCAGGCTGTATCTCATGAACCGTGAAAGTTAGACGGATGAAATTTTCACAGATGATGTATTTCTGTTGCCGCTATAACAACAAATACTAACAACACATACAACAGACATGACACGTACAATGGTCCACTTAAAGGACTAAGTGCGGAAACCACATCTCCTAACATAGAACATAGAACAACAGACATGATGTTTTTGCCGTTTTTATAGATAATGGTACGGAACCCTTCGTGCGCGAGTCCGACTCGTATTTGGCCGGTTTTTCTTAATTTTGTTTAGATTACCAAAACAGTAAACCTTGTCCTAGGTAACGCGAAGCGTTTTGACGTCTATCATAAATCACATTAGTAGAGAAATGTATACTTAGTGGGAAACCATTGATGGGAAACTCATATAATTATATTTATGATTAATTACGGTTTACTCACGTGCATTTTTCGGGATTGCCCGACTAGTTTCGGACCCAAATGGAGCCCTTAATCATGAGCTGATCACGCGGCGAGGTCGCGAGTCGAACTCGACTCGACTCGCGACCTCGCCGCGTGATCAGCTATCTAGTCCTAGTCGGGCAATCCCGAAAAATGCACGTGAGTAAACCGTAATTAATCATAAATATGAATGTGTCTCACGAAAGTTATCATATAATTACATCAAAGATTTATATCTATTCAGTTTTGTTTTGTTATTTTTTATTATTTAACTTGTTAGCGTTTGATTTCATCTCAGATGGTAAACGCAGATAGGGTGTAAGATGGAGCACAAGAATCCAAGTAACACAGACATACCTTTTATCACCTTCGTATAGAGTTTACAACAAGGGACCTGGGGCCTAATTCTCCTAAAATAAATCTTGATAAATCACAACCGAACCAAGGCCGAACCGTTCATTCAGACAGTTCTCAATTGCAAAAACTATCAAATTGTTTGACACAAAAAACAAAATCAAGCATTTTGAAAGTTTTCAAAAATAAAAACTGACTGACGGTTGTGGTTCGATTGCGTTTGGCAACAATTTATTTTAGGAGAATTGGGCCCCTGTCCCCTCAGGAAATATAGAAATGACCTGTAGGTATTAATTTATAAAGATCACTAATTAAGTAAAATAATTTAACAAATTATATTGTAATCTATTTCTATTTTATTTCTTTATTTATAAATAGAGCTGCACTCGAGAGTCGCAAATGAACCGGCCACCAATACAGAAATAAAATCGGAAACTATAAATAAAATATACTGAATTCATATTTTTGAAATTTTTTGCCCATATTTGTGTTTGTTTGTGAGTAGGCAAATATGGTTAAGTGTTGTTTAAAAGATAGATAGTTTACTAACTCAATGATTGTGTAACTAGTGTTAAGTATATTAAGTTGATTTTTATTGTTTTGTTTTTATAGAGCGCCATATTCGCTTAGCGAATCAGCTCTTTAAATAAAGAAAAAAAAAGGCTACCAGGCTCAAATGGGAATGGGCGGGTCACGTCAGCCACATGCCCAACGACCGCTGGGCAAGAGTCTCCACACAATGGGTGCCTGACGATGGACGGCGCCGCCCGCCGCCGTCAAATAACTTGCTATAATAGTAGACCGGCTTGCGATATAGCTTATTCTGTGAACGTCATGCTATAGAGTTATAGCTTATGACCCAATATGCTTTACTATATACCGAAATAGTATAGCGCAGTCTGAACTACGCTTAAATATTTTGTTAAATAAATAATTGTCCATTATGTCTACATGAATGCGACGGTTATTGTTTTATATCAAATGCAGATAACGAGTCCAAAGTGACATTTCTGTTCCTTAAAAAATCCTGCGCACATTATTAGTATTTACTCCACAATTGGGAGTTATATTTTCATTTCTTTAATGCGTTTAAAATGTTGTCGTGACTGGGGCGCGGGAGGGAGGGAGGCCTAAGGGACGCAGGCCTACCAATCATGATTATTGTAAGATACTTTCAGTATTTTGGCGCTAAAAAGTCTCTTAATGTGCTGAAAGGTCTTGAAGACCATTATGTACTTTTAACATTCACCTGGGTGTCCTTCATGGCTAAAGGGCTTATTACATTTTAGAGTCCCTAACTCTTGTTCATTGTAGTGTAAATAACAGTTAGGGCGCCCGATATTTTTGGTTTTGAGTCAGGACTCTTTCAACAGGGCCCTTAAAATTGGGTGGTGTAGTAGACGCACGAAGCAAATATTTGCTTCGTGGTATTATGTGTATCAATAGAGCAACGCGGACACCGATGACCGTCGATCAAGTTGCTCTCTAACAGTGCACTGTTACACAAGCTATACATTTCCAGTATGTGCTGTAGGCTAATTCACGTAATTTCATGACGCGCCGATCAAGTTGCAGACGCTGAAGTTAAGTTCACGCGAGCGTATCTGACAGCGATCGATTTAGAGAATACGAAAAGCGTTGTTTTGATCGAAACTTAACTGCAACTAAAATTCTTTAATTAGGTAAATCAGGCCCCTGATCTCGCATTATACATATAGGCTTTCCGTGAAATGAGAGGTCAGTTTATACTGGAAATGTAGAAGTAGTTTGATTTGTAGCCGTGCGTGCACTGTCGCCGGTCATCGGTGGCCGCGTTGCTCTATTGGTACACTTAATACCACGAGGCAAATATTTGCTTCGTGCCGGCCGTAAATCAAAAAGATCGGGCGCCCTAACGATTATTAACTTATTACACTACAGTGAAAAAGAATCTCGATTCTGCTGTATATCATTTTATGCGCTAAATTCACTAGCAAGTTTTACTACGCAAGTTATTGATCTCCATTGCTCGCTTAATTCATAAAACTTGCAGAAGTCGACTAACTGCAAGTATCCACGGTTTAAAAGTTGGTTGCACAACTTGCGCAGTAAAACTTGGCTGGTTTTGGAGCGATGCGAGTAACATGCACGCAACCTGCAGTTTGCTTAGAAAGCTTACGTAAAACCAAAAATACATATGCACGTAAAAATGTTTAGTAGCTTGCATAATAAAAAAAGGCATTTATTTACCACTAGATGGTGCAGTCAACAAAAGAGTTAGGCTTAGAGCAAACATCGTATATCAAATTGTTATTGTAATTATATGCGCAATAACTGTTTATACGTAAAACACGCCCAGACAAGCGATGGCAAAGTCTTAGCCACTAAACACACGCATCACTCTGTTAAAATACAAATGTAATTACCTACTTGCCTGTACACTTATCTCTTAGTTTGACTGTACACATACGATATATGTATTTGCAAGTGAAATTTACAATTGTAGTAACATATCTTTTTAACACATTCGAGTCCACCACACAAGTCCATAGAGCTCATATGCCATGCCGCCATACATATTGCTAGTGGACCTTCCAGGAGGGTCCTCGGCATTACGTTTGCACTAAGAGTGAACCCTCGAGGAGGGTTCCTAGCATTAGGTTAAAAACCTTGAAAAATACGCTAAGTACTACGTCGTAAAATAGGTGTTTGCTTGTTTCATGACGTTGAATTTTCCAAGAAAAACCTGCATTTAAAATGAGCCCTCCACGAGGGCACCCGGCATGGCGAATGCGGCTACAGGGGGCCCTTCTGGAAGGCACCCGGCACTGAACGTGTTTAACGGAACACAGTTTCAATGGTCTACTGCCAAATACGCCATTTCGTATCATGCAGCTTCCTCCCCTCGCTAACTTGCGGCACATTGGATGCCAAAAATGCAAATGCTGCACAATTTACTTTTCAACAAGATTTTATTTAACATGCTTTTTCATGTTCTTAGGTATACACGTGCCAATAGCTGGTAACTGCAAGCTTCTTGCATGCTATTGTGCAAGCTACAGGCATGTGTATTTCAAGCTTATACAAGTTGCTTGTACATTATTTATAATTATGGCCTACACACAGGTGCCATACCTGCGTGCACACTAGTTGCTTTGTAAACGTGGCTTTAGTCATCTAAGCCATATTAATCTCCTAAAACTCACTTTAGTGTGAGGGTGGCTAATTCTCAGACGGACTAGGGTATTAGGTATGCATTTGCGCAAATGGGGTGTTGGTTCGTCAAACGTGTAGTAAACTTGGGGTAGGTACAGGTTATGTCCTGGCTGAATTATCGTGGCTATCACGTCATGTCTCGTCCTGCGGTGACGAGGCAGGGACGGGACGATTTGTATGGAGTGTATATGTTACTGTAAATGCTCGAACTACGGTAAATCCTAAGATTTTCCGGTAAAACCTAAGATTTACCAAATTGGATTGGTAAAAGTCCGAATCGTTCTATGATAATCATTTATTTCGGACTTTTATTAGCATTCACTCGGTAAAACCTAGGTTTTACCTCAGAGACAATTAATAAAACCAAATGATAAGAACAATTTATGAATAATTAGCTAAGCCAGCGTAGGGGTTACGTTTGCCAGAAGAAATTTTTATTTTATGCTTATTTTACTGTTTCGAAAATGTTTTAAGATATTTAGGTATTTTTACTATTAATAAATGACAATTAATGATACCAAATGATAAGAACAATTAATGAATAATTAGCTTAGCCCACGTAGGTGTTAAGTTTTTGAGAAGAATTTTTTTTTTGTCTATTTTCTTTGCAAAAAGCATTTTGAAATATTTCAAAATTATGTAGGTAACTTGCCTGCGACTACTGACTCGTAATTATAATGTTTAATATATTTTTTCTAATTACATAATATTGTTTTATTCCCAAAACCAACATTTACTAATCGTTATTGGTAAAACCTAGCATTTGCCAAGCTGTAATGGTAAAAGCCCGAAAAATTGTCTCATTTTATATTAAACCTTACATTTACCAACTGATGTTGGTAAATCCTAAGATTTACCTGTAAAACCTAGGATTAACCAACATTTGGGCTTTTGCAGTAACTTATACTTATATAGCTTTTGAGAAGATGGATATAGCGACCTTGGTTCGATAAAACACAACCTCTAAGTGTAGGTATACCCATCTCTGAAAGCTTCGAGTCACCTATCTAATGTGTCTATCTTAACGATCACATCTAAGCATGGCCAGCAGATTGGTTTACCACCTCATTGAATATTACAGCACTGTTACAAGAAGTTAGATTGTAATAATATACGACCCATTTACGGATTATGTAGGTTGTAGGTACAGTCAAGGAGTTAGGTAATCCAGGTAAACTACAAACGATCTATACGGGCAAGCTGTTATTGATATTGTGTGCCTGATAGCTTTTTATGCACAAAACACGTACGACTTTGATAAAATAGGGACGTACGAGGGCGGTTCAATAAGTACCAATAGTCTCCGTTACTGCACGCCCTTTCGTTCGTCTATCAGTGAGAATCATATCGTAGATTTTTTCAATGTTTTCCTCGGTAACCACATCTTTTGGGCATCCTGGGCGTTCCTCATCAAAAACGAATGTACGTCCACGTTTAAACTCATGGAACCAATATCTAATTCTAAAGTAGTCATAGATGGCGAAGAGTCCCCTTAAACAGCATCCAACTTCGCTTTTATCTCCTCTCACGTTTTTCTATCTAAAAGCAGAAAGCGAATCATATAAGATACTGCACTTTTTCCATTATGGCGGAAACTACGTTACACGACATACTGAAATTGCTGCAAAATCAAAACTCAACTATCAATCAGTGTCAAAATTATTTTGGCACCTTTTTATAAATGGCAGCACACGATGGTAACACCGATTTGTCTAAGCAACGCAAACTGTCTTCAAACACGGGTACTTTTTGAAACACCTAGGTAGATTATCATCATTCAGCCGAAAGACGACTGCTGGACATAAGCCTCTCTCAAGCATCGTCACATCGACCGGTCCTGTGCTTGTTGCATCCAGCGATTCCCGCAACCTTCATCAGGTCATCGGTCCAACTTGTGGGAGGACTACTCATACTGCGTCTTCCGGTACGCGGTCGCCACTCCAGAGGGTCTACTCCCAAAGCACGAAGTCCGTGGTTTCGGCCTTAGTTACGAGCGTTTCCTACTCCCTATCACCTGCAGACATACGATTATTTTGGGGCCCGAACTAAGAATGAATGACAACACGATTTGACAGTTGTCCCTACTACCGATGTGTTTTTGCCCGTCCGAAAAGTTGAACTTGACACTTGTTTTGTTCACTCCTACGTTTCGGGCTTCTTTCGGACGGGCGACTAACTTCGTTGACGGACTTATGGAGTAGGCCCCCAGAACCTTTCGGCCCCATCGGCCATCCGTTCTACGAGCAATGTGCCCCGCCCACTGCCACTTAAGTTTGGCAATTCTTACCTTACTTCTGACTACAATACGCGTAAAGTGACTTTGCCCCTCTGAAGTAAAGAACAGAACGCACAAAGCCTGGTTTTAGAGCGGCAAAGTTATTTTACGTGTACTGTAGTTGCCAGCATACTTATTTCTTTTGCTTACTGTACAAAAATAAGCGTACATAATCGTGCAATAAATGTCCGCGTGGTGCCTGATTTAAATAATAGCACTACCTTATCTCTTCCCACGGGTGTCATAAAATGCGACTAAGGGATTCACTAGAGGATGGGCAGCAGCGTTCTCTGAGTACTTTAACAACCATACTGCGATCGCCAACCCGCCTGCTAAGCGTGGCGGTTATGGCAAACTCCCCCCAACATGGAATGTGGCGGGTCTTGGGGGAGGCCTATGTCCAGCACTGGACGTGTTTCGGCTGAACGATAATCTTGCAATAAAATGAGTCCTACCGAGTAGGTAGTCGTTACTTAAACGTCCAGTCCACACCCTGGACAGTCAGCCTCGCTACCAACCTTGCTGACTGGCTAATCTTTTCACCACAGCATGAGCTATTCCCGAATAGCTTGTGTCGATACGGGATAACATTAACAAGACCGTTCGCATAACTTGCAAAGGCATAGGATGTTTGATTTTTTTTAATTATTTGACTTGGTCGTGTTTGACCCTCACTTTAAGGGGACGAAAAGGTGCGACTGCACCTTTTCGTCCCCTTAACGTGAAAACCTGGGGAATGCAATTTGGTCGTTTTTAGGATTCCGTACAAGGGTAAAACGAGACTCTAATACTAAGATTCCGCTGTCCGTCCGTCCGTCTGTCACCAGGCTGTATCTCATGAACCGTGATAGACAGTTGAAATTTTCACAGATGATGTATTTCTGTTGCCGCTATAACAACAAATACTAAAAAACAGAATAAAATAAATATTTAAGGGGCTCCCATACAACAAACGTAATTTTTTTGCCGTTTTTGTAGATTATTGTTATTAGTATTGTAGACTTGTTATTTTATCTCGACGTTTTAGACAGCTGCTCTATGCGAAATTATTTTGTAGGCACTGAAATTAATCCTTTAATGGGTATTTAAAATTCGTAATAAATATAATTGACTAGATTTTGCCAGCTGAAATCCCACAGGAACCGTGCAATGATCAAATGCATTTCCGAGGCTTTCACTCTATAGCCTGACGTCGACTACAGCCAAAACGCGTCGAATCGAGTCGAGTCGCATTAGCTCCGTGTGAAGACGAATCGCGGCGAAACGGTCAGTAATCGCAAGTCGTTAAAACAGAAATTCGCGTGACAACCAACGCGCGCGAGTGATGCGACTCGGCACGTCTTGGCTCATCGCTGATCGACGCAGTTTTATAGTAAATAGGAGGCGAATTATTCTGATTCTATTCGACTCGACTCGGCGAGCCTAGTGGACAAGGTAGTAAGCGCAGACAAGGTCTAAGATGGGCACACGAATCCAAGTAACAGAGCTACAGGGGTGTAATCATGTACCCATGTACCTAACAAATATTATTTCTAACTTAATAAGTACAAAAAATACTGTTGTTCATTAATAAAGTTATTTGAACGTATTGAATACCTATCTCGCTGAGGTTGAGATAAAAATACTATTAATCTAATTATAACTAATAAAAAATGGGTTAAATGATAAGTTATTACAAAATTGGTGTCAGTAGTAACTGAGAATGTGGAGTATCGTAACAAAACCATACATTATTATTTGTGGTTAGGTACTTGTAAATTGTTTAGTATTATGTCTTTAATATTGTAATTGGTGCAATAGGTAATAATACGGTTGTAAATAAATTAAAAACTTCAGTCTTTAACTTTTTAATGGTTCACCAACGTTACAAAATAAAGGTTTGTAAGATATGTAAGGAGGTTTTGCAGGTCATGAGTGACGGAACAGGAACTTTATAATGTTGGATTGTTTGAGGTTTCCGGCAACTGGGACCGCAATCAAGTCAAAAACAGTACAGTCAAACGAAAAAAATGTTCAAGTAATAATTAAAGAAAAAACTCTTTGACACAAATATATTAGGTAGACCGTTTGTCATCATCATTCTAACTTTATCCTACTGTTTATCACACTAATATTATAAAGACGAAAGTTTGTGAGTGTGCGTTTGTATGTTGTTACTTCTTCACGCACAAACGGATGGACCAATTTTGATAAAATTCAGTATGGAGGTAGCTGACATCCTAGATAAACACATAGGCTACTCTTTATCCCGAAAAATGTAGTGTACCTGTGGGATGAGTTTAAAAAAAAAACACGAAATAAAAAAATATGGCGGTACGAAGTTCGCCGGGTCAGCTAGTCCAACTATGATAACAATACGAACCGGTCGACAACCGACTCGAAACGTTTTGAATCAGGAGGCTGATGAGGCTGGTTATCAGTAGTTTACATGGAGCCACCGCTGTCTGATCTCCGCCACCCAATTAGGTAAGCTAATTGGCCAGCTGGCGGAGCTTAGGTTTCCGATATCGTAAGGTTAGACTGGTTGTCAGGTTGATGATCAGGGCTTCTGAAACTCGAAGTTTTTAGAAGTTATTGGTGCCTCACAAGGCCACACGGACCAACCATCAGAAATCTCCTTCAAAGTTCAAAGGTTTTTATTTCAAATAGGCACGGGAAAGTAAGTAGGTACACGTTCTTAAGTAAATGACAAAAAAAAATGTTCTACGTTTTCAACGAGTTGGTCCTTTGGAGAGGAGCCGACAACAGTCATGGATACTCTTATAAAATTATACGTAGAAATTAAAGTAAAAATAGAATTTTCCGGAAAATAGAGTAAAAATAAAATCATTATACTCTTTGTATATGTACCTATATGTAATCCATTATCGTTATGAGCTTTACTTCGAGTATCTGCAAATTCGTAGATTAATAAACTTTACAATTATTTTTGGGTTTATTTTTAACTAGAGGTCGCCCGCGTATGTCGTTTATCGTGTAAATATTTCGCGCTTTTCGGGATAAAACTAGCCTATATCCTTCTTCGGATTCTAGACTATCTCTGTACCTAGTTTCATCAAAATCGGTTCAGCGGTTTAGGCGTGAAAGCGAGACAGAGTTACTATCGCATTTATTATATTAGTCGGAATTATGATTTATTTATTTATTTACTTTATTTAAAACGGTCTTAGACTAATTACAATAATTAAAGATAGTAATAGAAGACGATACATACAATAAAAAGGAAAGAAAAAAAAAACTAGTAATTCGAATAAACTCTTTCATAAATCCCTTACAATACTTCTATTGTAAGGGATTTATGAAATTTTAAGGGATTTTTCCCTTTCAGAAGTGACAGTATATTTTTTCACTCATTCATGATGCATTCCTCTCGTAGTACTCCAGACATTTCGACAAAATCACCCTCCATTCATCCGCAAACATATCAAAATTCGGTTTGGCGTCCAGGAGGGCATTGAGCGCCGCGAGATTTCGCGGTATTATGGGTGATCGTGAACGAGCCATGATGTTTTAACAGTTTTACTTGAAAGACTTTTTATGGCTGTAAGTATCGTGAATGGCATTGGGCAACCTTAAATTTAACTTAGAAAAAGCCTAGGCAGCTGTGGATTCAAAAAGGCTAAAAAAATAAAGTACCGTCTAAAAATCTTATTAAGCACTTCCTCTGAAACAAAGTGCGAGAAGGAGTTCGGTTGACACTTCACCACTGCACCCTTTGGGCTGTGAGTTGGCTTAAGCTTCAGCAAACCATTTATACTTCTTATACGTACATCACGCCTGTATTCCCCGAAGGGACGGGCAGAGGTGTATAGTACACCCTCATTTCACCGCTGTGTTTAAATCTCATGTAATAGGGGGCGAGTCTATTTCCATAAACCGGGCACAAATCCAGACTCCGGGTTGCTATTGAAAAATTCCTCACGGAAAAACCCAAAAACACTTTGCCTGACCTGGGGATCGAACCCAGAACCTCACACTCAGCAGTCGAGCTTGCGAACACTAGACCAAACGAGGTAGTCATACTTTTTATTATTGAATTATTTCTGCATTTTCCTGAAAAAAAACACCCATACCAAGATCCTTAACACTCATCTTCCCCATAAGTTTGGTGTTAATACATCCCAAAGCCACAGAAAATTAAAAAATACGACTTTTTTAAATATCTAGTGATAACCACAAAAGAGGTTCCTATCCTTAATCCTTCGCTCGTAGGTGTGCGTGGAGCGATGCGCGGGAAATAAGGGCTTGTATAAAAGATGGCCGCGCGGTTTGCAAGCCACTGTTGTGACCTGTGCCAAGCAGTGAAATGACGACAGTGCGGTGTAGGTAAGTTCGTTACAAACTTTTTATTTTGGTGAAAAAAGTAATTCAAAATGTTGGTGACTGAACTTTAAATTGTTTGATGACAAAAATTTGTATAAAAATTGACAAAAACTTGTTTATAAATGTATTGAAAAAAAAAACAAATTTAAATGGTACAAAATATTGGAGATTTAAAAAATAAATTGTTAATATAAAGATAGAATTTTAGGAGTGCAAAGTGCAGGTGCAGTGCAATATTTAATTTTTAAACTGTATTGAACTTAATGTATTCGTTATTCATTGTTAAAACTTATAAAAGTTATAAATTATATTTTTAAATATACAGGGTGTAAACGAATTCATGTAATTCCTTCAAACCGCGTGATCTAGGTACTGGTGACACTGATTGACTGCATAAGTTTTTTTCAGAATAAACAAAAAAAAGTTTTCAAAAAATGAACCATGGTATTCTGTATCTGAGTAATTTTAGCGTCCCAAGCTAAATAACTGCATGAAGCGATATCACGCTAGTTGTGCCCGTCAGCTGTTGCCGTGCCTTCATTCATTTACGCATGGCATCGAAATTTTCTGTGTCATAAAAATTATATATAGGAAAAAAAAAAAATCTTTTTAATCAATCTAAATCCAGTGCAGGGTTAATCTATACAATTAATAGATCACATGGTTTGAAGGAATTACACGAATTCGTTTACACCCTAAATACAAGGTTAGTCAGAAAGGGGGTACTAATCCGAAAGGGTGTTAAAGTACACATAATAATGAGTAACTTTTGTTCTACCACTTTATCCAAAACTCAATAGTTTAAGAGAAACAGTTGTTCAAAAATCTCAAAAAAAAATCTCTAAAATCTATCTATCCCCAGTTATGATCAGCTGTGTTTACATTTTAGGTCATATTTGGGGTCATGAATTAGAACCACCATTTTCTGAATTTGTAACTAAAGCAGGGATAAAGAATTTTTGAAAAAACTAAAATTAAAATCATTTTATTTGGAAAAAAAAAATATTGAATTTTGAAATTTTAACACTTGCTTTCATACAGTCATCAGCGATACTATAAGTGGGCTTCGGATTAGTACCCCCTTTCCGACTAACCTTGTATAAAAAAAAACTGTATACATTTAAAAATATAAATATAGTAGCCCATCGGCATGGGGAACAGCATCCAAGCTACCTATGGTCAGGGCTCCAGAGAGAGGAACTTCATAACAATACGCGTCGTGCCCAGAGAACTTACTTTTATAAGTACGAGTACTCATAATTCATGTATTAACAATAATTATGTAATGATTGACAAATATAGTATATCATTGTAATTAGCTTTCTGCAACTGCAACCAATGAGCTCTCTATTAGGTACCTACAGTCAACGACGGCTGTATCTGGGATTTCTCAAGTAATATGAAAATTGTTGTAAAGAAGAAGTAATTTCATAACTATGCTTATTAACTTATTTGTTGGTTGGAAATTGGAATTTACCTATATCTCCAATAAACTGACATGAAAAACCGGCATGACTCCGTTTAGAATGACAGCTATTTATAAAAAGAAATGCAACAAGTTAAGGTATTTTTTTATTGTCAAATTCTTTTCTCAATCTACACGTCCAGGTTAATGTATTCTATCTATCCCTTAATCTATCCCATAAGTCCAATGAAATAACTACATAGAAATGTGCTCTATGATTGTGGCTCCTTTTGGAGTCGCGGACTTTTCAGTTAAGACATAATCTCCCTTATTACAAAAGATGGTCTAAGAAAAATCTAGGTTTTTAAATAGCCTGTCTCTTTTTGTTATATGACATAAGAAAGTGATGGGTATATTTTAAACCTGGGTTTACCTTAGTCTTGGTTTAAACCATCTTTTGTAATAAGGGACCAAGTGACTCCAAATGGAATCAGTGACTAGGAAATGTGTTAAGCTGACAAACAAAATGTAAACATTATCTAAACTAAATTATAACTAAACATTTGACTTTTTATGTTTCGCCGGGTTAATTCAAAAACCAACTATCTGCCCAATTCGTGATTTCGAGTTATTGCGTTTTGAAAGTTTGTGCCCTAAAATTTCGTAAACTATCTTATTTAAGTTTGTGTCCTAAAGTTTCGTCTACAATCTTATCTAAGATAGTATATGAAATTATAGGCCACAAACTTTTAAAACGCCATAACTCGAAGTCATGATTTGGGCAGTTAGTTGGTTTTTGAATTAACCCGGTGATTTATCAAATTAGCGACTCATGTGACGTCAAAACCAAACTTAAGAAGTTCATCTTCTTCATCGAAGCTGCTAGACTTTGGATACACATTCAACGAGTAGTTTCAAAAGTCTTTTATAATACCGGTTATATTCAGTCTCTCAGTTAAGTTTGATCTTTGACAATATTTGAGCTCACAATATCCTAGCGACTCAATCTTGGCTTTTTAACTTTTATGAATTAACTAGCTGTGCCCGCGACTCCGTCCGCGTGGAAGTCGGAAAACAACATTGTGTCGCAGCAACTAAATAGTGTATATGTATTCCATTTATTATAATAATAGACAAAGGTGTCCCACCAAGGCACTTTTCTTTAGGTAGAGTTTCAGCTCTTCTTGATTAACCGTAAAGGTTCATTTAACCATAATACTAAAAACGCGTTGCTTATTTCCATACATTTCCTTGCTAAAATGGATTATAATTGAATATTGATATTTATTGTGATAATGTAACGAAACCTTATGGCGATACAAAAACGGCTACAACGCCATCTAGTCACAATCGGCGAACTAAATTAAAATATTTTACGCAGTGCAGTCTATAAAATGATTTCATTCGAGGTGTGAAATAGGAAAGTACTTTAAATATATAAAAATTTCACCTATAGAAGACTTCATTTTATTTTTATAAGTTAGAAATAGGTACTGCTTTCAAAGATTTCAAAAAGTTTGATCTGGAAATCGAACCAACCCAAATGCGAAAAAATATCATCTGTATTTTTATTTCACCAATCGATAGGATCAATAATACGGATTAAATCGCTCCAATAAACATTGTGTCTGAAATTGTTGGAAGACCATAAAACGAAAATTGACTAACTTAGGTACATTTAAATTCAAGCACTTATTAATTGTTGTTAAGTAGTTCTTATTTTTTCCACTTCGTTCAATTTAAGACAGTGTGTTTGTTGGAGAGATTTGATCCTGATTATTGACCATAAAGATATTAACAACAGGTACCACCAGTTGGTATAGTTTTGTCAGTTTGATTCCCGGTTCAGGCAAAAAAATCAGTAAAGGCAATATTTCTTACTTTTAAAAATAAAATGAAGTCACCTTTGAGTGAAATTTGCAATTTTTAATATTTAAAGTACTTTCCCTTCATGGCTATGTGTTTTGGGACATTAACTAAGGCTTAAATAAACTTAATAAAACGGCGACGACAGGCTTTGAATAGTTCTGATAACTATGAACAAAATAAAATATATAAAAATATTCCAAAAAAAATACAAAAAGTGTATTTTTTTAAAGTGAGGTTTTAACGCAGGACACTGAGCCAGCGACCGTTCACTGTAGCACTTACTTCTGTCTACAGCTTATACTACGCAGTATATGGAAATAATATTCCGTTGCTCGGCATCTATGAGCAATAGCGTGATAGTTTATATACCAGCATAAGCGCAGGCCCATCACAATCGATTCACGCGTTTTTACGATCCGAATATTACACTTAGGGTCAGCTCACACCGAGACGCGACGCGACGCGACGCGACGCGACGATACTGGAAGAAGCCCGTGATTACGCGCTGCGCCGCGCGCCGCCGCGATACGCATCGCAACGTCGCGAGGCGCATCGTAAAATCTTCGGCAACACGACGCCTCGCTGCGCAGCGAGGCGCCGCGCGGCGCAGCGGAATGTGTCTACATTCGCCACGTGCTTCCGCCCCGGCCTGCGTCCACCCTCAAATTCACCATGAATTCTTCTATTTCTCCATAAATTATGCACCCAAATACTCCTGTGTGATGTCTTCCTTTTAATTTTATTTTTGTATTCTTCTTGCTCTGCCTCTTCTGCAAGAAGTCCGATTATTACAAGATCCCAGTCAATCATTATAATTTCACTCGAGCACTCGACCGAACTGCATCAACTCTACACGAAGTCTGGACGGAAATAGTACAGACAAGTTGCCACGGCGGCCTCGACTGCGCCTCGCGGCGTCGCGCGGCATTGAGAGGCGCGGCGCCGCTCTTGCACGCCGCGCATACCGCTACGTCGCGATGCATCGCGCTACGCCGCGAGGCGTCACGAGGCGCAGCGCTGCGTGGTGCAACGTATTCTGAATTCTCACAATGAAATGTGTATCTTTTCGTGTAGAAAATAAAGTTGTATTTTGAGTCGCTATTTTAAAGTATGCGCGCAGCGTCGCGTCGCGTCGCGTCTCGGTGTGAGCTGACCCTTACACATCACATCAGCGAAAGTCCCATCAAAATCCATCCACGGGATTTTACGTGATGTCCGGACGGAAAGACAAACAGACACAATCATTCTAAAAAAAAGGTTATGGTTTCTGTATCGATAGTATAGTACCACCGAATCGAAATTTTGGAAAAATATTTAATTACAGACAAAGTGCACTTTGAATTTATTAATAGTAAATAGATTTATAAATACGTATTTATGTATTCATAATAAAATATATGAGTATTTCAAATTAATCTATCGTATTGCCTTGCACAATAAAAAATTTAGAATACCTACACTCGCTTATGAAATTGAATGTATTTCTCTTCCACTGCCATTCAAATAGATAGGCACCTAATAAATAACATTATATTCGTTTTCTTTATATAAGCTTAGTACCTTCTTCGGATAGCATTTCAATAGACCTTCCGTAGACTGAGAATAGTAATATATTCGTTGATTATATTTCCTCACAACGTGATTTGATACACGTAACGCCATCTATTGAAAAGAAATGGTATACACAAATACATGCTAAGTTCTTCTAGAAAACTTAAAATTCGCATAACTTTTGATTGCGTGAACCGATTGTGATGAAACAAAAAACATATGTTACTTGGAGATCTGCACAATATTTATTTATAAAAGTCAACAACATTGGATCAGTTGTTTTTACGTGATGCTTGAACAAACAAACAGATAAACAGATAAACAGACAAACAGACAAACAGATAAACAGACAAACAGATAAACAGACAAACAGACAAAAATTCCAAAAATGTTAAAAATGGGTTCTATTGGTTATAGTTTAACATCCCAACCAGGTTTTTTCAAAATATTTGCTATGTACAGACACGCCATGTCTACAGATTTATTATATGTATAGAATAGAAGTTCTTGTATTCATTTGGAATAGCATAATAAAAGTATACTCACCTACTTAAAGAATTTTCTGGGTTAGGTAATCCAGTATTTTCCAAGATTTATTTATTTATTTAAGAAAAGAAATAAAATTAAATACAAGAACAGCAATACAAATAAAAATAGACTCGATAGCAAAACTAACACGAATAATAAAACAATTGTAAAAAAACCGACCCAGTGCAAGTCGGACTCGCGCACGAAGGGTTCCGTACCATTATTTATAGCGGCAACAGACATACATCATCTGTGAAAATTTCAACTGTCGAACTATAACGGTTCATGAGATACAGCCTGGTGACGGACGGACGGACGGACAGCGGAGTCTTAGTAGTAGGGTCCCGTTTTACCCTTTGGGTACGGAACCCTAAAATTACGTTTTTACTAAAAATAAATTTATTTATGAATAACCCTTTGTAGGGACGGGCTAGATTGCAAAACTTCCTCACGCTGGGAACAGACGCATGTTGTAAGATTCAACAAAACCCAGCACGTTCATGGTAGGATCCATGCGGTCTACTGACTAGCGCATAATAGATCGTACCATTAATGTCTGGCGCCAAACAGTTTACCGTGTTACGTCGCGTGTATGTAAGAGCCAGAGAGGTTTAAGGGAATCCCTTTATATTTATGTTACTTGGGTTCATGTGCTCCATCTTAGACCTTGTTTACGCTTACCATCAGGTAGGTACGACTAGGGTCAAAGCGACCAAGTCAAATAAAGCTCGTTATATTCAGTAAGGGGCCGTCCATTAATCACGTGATGTTTTTTTAGCCTTTTTTAACCCCCCCCCCCCCACCCCCTTGGTGATACGTGGTGAAGTTTAAGACTACCCCCCCCCCTCCCCCACCCAAAATCACGTGTATTTTTTAGTACCTGAAAAGAATCTTAAAATTTTTAGAATATTATCTTTTAGGCATAAAGTATAATCTAATTTTATTCTGAAATTAAGGACCATGACAAAAATGTCTAGACAGAAAGGTTGCAGGTTGTTTTTGACTGGCATAAAAATTTTCGCTTTTCGGTTAAGAAATCGCGCGTTTGACGAAAAAATAAATACACGTGATATCTTACTACACCCCCCCTCCCCCCTTGTGATATTTCGTGATTTTTGCCAAACCCCCCCCCCCCCCCCTTTCGAGCCTCACGTGATTAATGGACGGCCCCTAAGGCGTTGTCCTAATAGGCGGGAGATCGTGCGATGCGTTGCGTTGGTGCGACTGCCCAATCAAATATCTTAATTTTAGTAATATTTTTTAATTGACAGTTTTACAGTGGCTTATTAAGACCAAATTGTTTTATTCAAAATTGTAAAAACAACATTTTATCTCATACTTACCTACTTTAAGATATATCATAATACTAAACTTTCTTCCAAACAAACATCAAAAATTTCAATTTTTCCCAACAAATTATGCATTTGAAGTTACAAAAACGCAATGAATATCAAACGCACACGACCGCCTTGGCTCAGCTGTGTGGCCGCTGCACGCATGCAAACGCGCGGCATAGCCACAACCACACATTGCGCGCTACAAAAAACAACGTTTTTTATGCCAAAAAATAAAGGTCGTTTCCCAGCAATTATTTTTGGTCAATGTAATTTAGTTTGATGTACAGAGTGCGTAGATTTCGGCTATGTGATGGGTCTTTTTACACCCTGTATGTATGATTGAACATTCGCAACATCGCATCGCACGATCGTGCGAACGCCCGCCTGTTAGGACGGCGCCTAACAGCTAGAATATTCAACATTACCCGGGGTCAAAAGTAGTAGTAGGACGGATTACCGTGTGGTGTAGTCGGTAAGAATCTTTTTTTTTTTTTTATCGTGGGAAAATCCTCATGGATGCCCTTCGCCCGGGGAAAGCGAAGGGGAATGCCGGCCTCTTACCGGCTAAAAACCCACGGTGTTCCTTCTCCTGACCCTTGGCCGGGGTCGCGAGATTCGCAACTGCATGCACCGCGACCCCCGCAGGCCTCGGTCCGCCAACCACTGGCGGACCTCTGCTTCTGTGGGGCCTTGCCCCACGTCCTCCTGAGAGGCGCGCACGGAACACTGCGCGCCGCCTTCTCGGGCCTGTTGCTGGTCGGGCGGCGGGTCCCCCAACCCGCCGCCCGCAGGCCACACACTACGGTGGCCGGAGATCGTCGCGCGCCCTCCGGCGCCCGGTGCGTCTGGCGCGGGAAGGGAGAGTGGCAGCTGCCTTTCTCTCCCTCTCCGCTCCCTCCTTGGTCGCCATCACCTCCTCGCAGAAGGAGGCGACGGCTTCCCACGCACTCTCGCTCCCGACCATGGACCACGGACGGAAGCGAGAGGTCACCACCGACCGCTGCGACTAGTTCGCGGCGTTGCGTCGCCCACGCAGGACACGCCTGCAGCGTGTGTAGCGACGTGTCCTCGGGGCAGTCGACGCAGTGGTGACAACCGGACGTCTGCTCCCGGCCTATGCGACACAGGTACTTCCCGAAACAACCATGTCCCGAGAGTACCTGCGTCAGCCGGAAGCTGAGGGCGCCATGCCGCCTCTCCAGCCACTCCTCCATTACGGGCCTTACCGCCGCTATCGCGGCGTGCCCTGCGCTGGGTTGCGCAAGTCGCTCCTTCCATTCTGCCACTAGGATCTGGCGGAGCTCGCTCCGCTCAGGCGTCTCCTCGCGCTGGCGATATCGCAGCGCGAGGGCCCTCGCCTCCAGATCCCAGGGCACGGATCCGGCTAAGAGGCTCGCCGCCTCGATAGTCGGTAAGAATCTAACATAACCCCTTTCTTACCCAAGCGGAGGGTATCTATGGGGACCTCATGATGCGGATTGTCGCATATAAAAAAAGACATTCGTTTTTTAACCTCTGCGGAACCCTTTAGATTTCGTATACGTACGTACTAAACCTGCATTAAGCAATGCAGGGTTAGTACCTACGTATACGAAATCTAAGTTAAGCAACGTATCGAAAGTTAAGCAACTTTGGGAAGACCATAACGACTTTCTTTATTTTTGTTATGATTTCCGTGAAAAAACTGCACGACAAATTTTAAACGATAATCATAGGGTATCATCTAGGTAGGTAAGAACCTATACTTATAGTTTTTTTTACTAAATAGTAAAAAATAAAAAAAAACAAGAAAGTTTTGCGTAAAGTTTTCATTTCGAAAAGTAAAGGAGATCGCCAAATTCATTGGATACATAGTGTGGATAGATAAAACGTAAAATAGTGTAAAGAGTATAAAAAGTTTTAAGATTTCAGTATTATCTAGACATTAGACGAACGAAATATAATTCAAACTGTCTTATAATCTGGCCAATATCGAAAGTTATGTTTAGCGAGAAAGTTTTACAAGTCGGGCGTCGTCGCCGAGGGAAGCCTAGGAAACGCTGGCGTGATGACTTAGATTCGTTTATGGGAGATTGGCCAGAGAAGGCAAGGCATAGAGATGAGTGGAAGGCTATGGGGGAGACCTTTGCCCAGCAGTGGGACAATATAGGTTGAAAAAAAAAAACGAAATGTTCACTGAAATTAAATTATATTTTTTGCAAAAAAAAATATTCTTATTGTTTTACTGAATCCTTTTTAGGTGGTTTAGATACGATCGATAACAAAGCCGCTTAAAAAAAGAATTTAATTTTATTTATTCGGGGCCACAATCTACACCAGTAGCCAGTAGTAGATCATGTGGTTTTAAGGAATTACACGAATTCGTTTACATTCTGTATAAGGCAATTAAAAAATCTAGATATAATCTCGGTAACAGCGAGCGCCTAGTGAAATTATAATTAGTCATCATTAAGTAACATTGCAAGAAATATGATAATTATAATACTCAATAGGTACTCAATTTCTTTAATGCGTTCCAAAATGTACATGGTAAAAGATTTTTGTCAAAGAAAACGAACGGAAATCCAATTTTTCAACCAAAAAAATCAGCTGAAGGGATTATTGTAGAGACTTAACGCCATAGGAAAAAATACTCGGGACTGACTTCTCCAATAGTTGTGACACCTTTTTTTTCGTTGGCCCGCACTTTGACTTTTGGGCCGAACTTTGTATGAACCGTGAATGATCTCCTTTACATTGGTTGGTGGGTATGTATGTAATAGTTACAATTTTGGACCCTGTCGGGCACAGCATAGAAATGCTGAATGACAATATTTCGATAATTTCGTTAGAGTTATTATAATGTAGCGGCTTTTACAATATCGCTGCGACAGCTACAACAAAGGTTACAGCGTGATTAACTGAGGGAAGAGCGAGTCAAGCAACTTATCAATGTAAGCCTACGTTATTGTTATTAGTGACCAAATGTCACAAGTCCTGCTGATCCCTTAACAAAAACAGCCTACGCGCGGACTAGCATAATAAGTAGTCACTTTACTACATACTAGAATAAGTACAATGTTACTTTTCAAAGGGTAGCCAAGTTTTCAGGGGCGGTTTAGAATCGATAACGTAATCATTTATGAAATAAAAATGTTATTTTCAAGTTTTGTTTATTTTTGTCCACCACAAATAAACAAAACGTGTGGATAAGTTGCAAATACGCAATTGGGTTCTACAAAATAGGTAGCACACATTAATTCATAATTTTTTGATAACGCACGCACACAGCCGCATGTCCACATAGCTCCCTCCGCCCTTTTTTTTTTTATGGCTGGGAAATCATCATATGACTCCTTCCGCTCTGGGCGGAGCGGAAGGGAGTGTCAGACTCTTACTGACTAAAACCCACCCATGTTCCTTCTAATGCCCTTTGCGTTCCAGGGCCGCGGTAACTCTTTCGAATAATTTCCGCAACCCTGGCAGGAGCTCCCTCCGCCCTGCACTTAAGATTTTTAAGGATATTTTGACATGTATATAAAGATACAAGTCCGAGACGGGCTGCAGATCGCAAACTGCAAAAGTAGTATCGCTTGCGGTGCGATCTGCGGCTGCGGTCTGCGGTTGCAGTTTTGCAGTCGCTGTCGGAATATCACCTTTAAAGTGCACTCCTTAAAGGCGCTATTCCGATGGCGACTTGCGGTCTGCGGTTGCAGTCTGCAGTTTGTAGCCCGTCTCGGACTTGTACCTTAATTTGAAAATTACCATTTATTTATTTATTTACCTAAACATGCACAATATTACAGTCTCAACCGAAGCATTCTACAGTTAAATTACGAATTGTAAGAAAAAACATGCATGATTCAAATAATAATAATAAAAACGCACTTTTGAATTGATCTTTAAATATTATATAAGGTAGGTATTGCAATTAACGCCATCTGTTAAATAACGCCCAAAAGACAGAAAACGTACTTTTATTCGCGTAAGTTACTTGACAGCTCACGCAGACATATAATACACCAATAAGAACACACCTAGCGTGAACGCAAGTCTCTCGTGCCACAATCTTGCCAGTGATGCGTCCTACTTCAAGGACCGCAGCCATGGACGCCGCTATTATAAAAATTGCTCTGACAAAATTGTTAGTTTTTAGTTGTTCTGTTATATTTTTCATACACTTTTATATTTCTGTTATAATATAGGTGACTACCCTTCATATTTCGTTAATATTTTTAAGACAATAAACGTAATTTAGTGTAAAAACTTTCGAAACAACAATATCTAATACTCGGACAATAACGCCCATTCAAATGATCATTGGGCGTTATTACCATTCATGGGCGCTATTGGCCTATGGACTTGCGTTTGACCACAGTCTCACCTGATGGTAAGTGACGACGAGGTCGAAGATGGAATGCACTTACTCAGAAAATGCCTATTACTGAATACAGACGCAGGAGTATCAGACCTCATATTATTAAAAGGTAATTCTTGCTCAAGTATAGCCATTGTCATCAATGGTAGGTTAAGGGCGCCATTGCCCACTATCGTTTAAAAACGCCCAATGTAGGTTTAGATTATAATCTTCTTTTTTGAAATAAAACAGTTGTAATACTTTTATTTTTTATAAATTTTAATGTCAGAACTAAATTTTTTGTTAAAAATGATTATCCAAGAGTGTCATGTTACTTTACGCGTGTTAACAAGTTAGATTGTTTTTTTAAGTTAAATGTTGATTTGTTACATTCCTTTTATTTCTATTATAGAAATTTATATGTGACTATTATGTTTTGTTAGATTTATAATCCCTATGAATGTATTTTTGCGTCCAGGACATTATTAAGCAAACGGGCGGTAATAAACATATTATTTTTAATAACGCCCAAGACAAGGTTTTTAAAAAGATGTTATTTACATGGAAATCATAAATAGTTACACCACAAAACTAGCATCCTTAAATTAAGAAAATCATGTTTATTGTTTTAATCAAATATTTTGTTCCATTTAAATAGTATTTACAGAAAAAAAATTGGTTTTAAGTTAGGTGGGCGTTAATTGCCTGGGCTACCTTAATATTGTTACTAAAATCTATATTTTTATTTGTAAGTTAACTTTCCTCTTCCAATCTAGTCAATATGCTTTACTATGTAGTTCATAAGTAGTTAGGTACATAATTATTAATTAGACATGATAATTTAGCGATGAGCGGTATTTTGATAAGTACGTACGTACTATCATATTATTTATTTTGATAAGAAGCATTCTACAGTTAAATTCACAGAACTTATAATAATTATAAGTTCTGTGGTTAAATTACATGTAAGAAAAAACATGCATGGTTCAAATAATAATATTAAAAACGCACTTTTGAATTGATCTTTAAATATTAATTTGAAAATTAACTGTCCTTCAAAAAGTAACATTATAAACATCACGCCTGCTAAATCTAAAAGGGTACAAAGGTACAGGTTTTATTTTATTTCGACAATTTTACCATTAACCGCATCTACTTAGATTAAAAGGCCAGCGACCTTAATTGACTTTTCTTTACAATTTTCTTTGATATAACGGCCTGGACGTTGATGAAGATAAAATTGTATAATGAGACATATAAACTTAATTAGAGCACTACAGGATTACTTCATTTTTTTTTTCAATTTAATTACCTGGCGGTACTTTCAGGACACATAAAAAAGCGTGTTCTAATTAAGTAAGTTTAGGTATTTTTTAGAACTACAACTCTGTTAAGTTTGGCCTGTTAATTTGAAGCCTTCGCCGCATAATTTATAAATTCAGCAAAATTGCCTATTTCACATAATTTATTTTACTTAGTTACCTTTAGATTGATTTAATATTTTCTAACGTATAGATCGTATAGACCCCAACTCCAGAATAATCGCCCAGGCCAAAACTTTAGGTATACAAGGTTAGTCGGAAATGGGGACTAATCCACAGGCCACTTAAATTATCACTGATGACGGTTGTAAAGAAAGTGTTAAAATTTCAAAATTCGGTAATTTTATTTCCATGTAAAATTATTATACTTTTTTTCAAAAAAAAACATCTCTGCTTTAATTACGAATTCAGAAAATGGATCTTCTAATTCGTGACCCCGTAGGACCTGAAATGTGAACACATCATAGCTGAGGATAGATAGATTTTAGTATATTTTTTATGTAATTCTTGAACAACTATTTCTCTTAAACTATTCACTTTTGGTGAAAGTAATAGAGCAAAAGTTATTCATTATTATATTATGGCTACTATACCACCCTCTCGGATTATTACCCCCTTTCTGACTAATCTTGTATTTAAATACTGTGGTGAAGGTGATAAGCCCAGTCTTTTAGAGTTTACTTTTATGTCATCATAATGTGTTGTAATGCAGGTGTGTGGCAGTGGTAGCGGCATGCGTGCTGGCAGCGGCGCTGGTCTCCGCGCAAATCACGTTCAGCCGCGACTGGACCGGCGGCAAGCGCGCCGCGCCTCAGCTCGCCCTGGACTGTGGACAGTTCACCAGGCTTTGTCGTCACTTCGTAGTACGTGTCTTACTAAATTATATCATAACTTAGAATAGGTGGATAGGTTCCTCTCGAATGAGGTTAATGAGGTAAGCTGGTTGGTGGGGTTCTCGCGGGCCACCCGCGATCTGCCCGTGTGCCGCGTGCGTGTGGCGCGCATGTTATAAAAACATGTATGATACGATAATTTGCGGCCAGCACGCGGGCGCAAACACGCATGACAATGAAAAGGCTCTTTTTCCGTGTGGA
This sequence comes from Amphipyra tragopoginis, assembly GCA_905220435.1. Lineage (NCBI taxonomy): Eukaryota > Metazoa > Arthropoda > Insecta > Lepidoptera > Noctuidae > Amphipyra > Amphipyra tragopoginis. Next base: position 15,652,641 of record HG992011.1, read on the forward strand.
ATTTCTCAGTAGTAGCCCGGAGTCTGGATTTGTGCCCGGTTGATGGCAATAGGCTCGCCCCCTATTACGTGGGACGGCGAACTGAGGGTATGCTATACACCTCTGCCCAACCCTTAGGGGAAAACAGGCGTGATGTAAGGGGGCGAGCCTATTATCATCAACCCGGCAAAAATTCAGACTCCGGGCTGCTACTGAGAAATTCCATATGGAAAAACCGAATAACACTTTGTCTGACCTGGAATCAAACCAGGACCTCACGCTCAGCAGTCGCGCTTGCAATCACTAGACCAACGAGGCCATCAAGTTATTTAAAACTAGCTTCTGCCCGCGACTTCGTACGCGGATCCTGTTGCTTATGCCAGCGACAACGGAGTCGTCAAAATCGAAGATCTGAAACGTCTGATGTTGAATTCTAAGAGCCCGGTGACAGAAAAACAAAGGGATGCGTGAGACGATTCGAGACGTTCCAGATCTTTCATTTTTGTAAGTCAACAGGAAATGCCCATCAGACTAAACAACTTTTGCTAAGACGTCATTCCTATATATATATGTTATAGTGTCGCTGGGCTTTGGAGTTCCACAACAGGTGTTCCAAATCTTCAAATTTATTCTCACAGAAGAAAATGCTCTTCACGTGGAATAATTTTTGCTATGGCACCATTTTTATATCTCTTATACTTTAGCTGGTCCACATCCGATTCTTCAGATGATATCGACATTCTGTCGAGAGAGAATCAGTGAATGTCGAAGTCGATCAGAATTCAAACGTACGTTGCGCTCTTCTTCTGTCACTTCATGCCGTACTCCAGCAATTCTTTCTCTTTCACTTTCTAACTGATTATGAATATTTTGTTGTGTGCGTCTTCGGGACAATGTATGATAATCTCGATCAGAAGTTAGTCGCACATCCCGTTCATCACTCTTTTTAAAAGATCTGTTAGTAGATGTACGAATACGCTGAGAACTAAAGCCTGATTCTGTATCGGTAAACGTTTCTGATTCGCGAGACAATGCATGTCGCTCACGATCAGCGGACAGTCGCGCATCACGTTCCGCACTTGTCTCTAGAGACCTGCTAGAGGTCAATGCGTAGATACGCTGAGAACTCAAGCGCAATTCTCTATCCGTGAACGTCCCCGACTCGCGAGACAATGCGTGACGTTCACGATCAGCGGTCAGTCGCGCATCACGTTCCGCACTTGTCTCTAGAGACCTGCTAGAAGTCAATGCGTAGATACGCTGAGAACTCAAGCGCAATTCTCTATCCGTGAACGTCTCCGACTCGCGAGACAATGCGTGACGTTCACGATCAGCGGTCAGTCGCGCATCACGTTCCCCACTTGTCTCTAGAGACCTAAAAGTCAATGCGTAGATACGCTTGGAACTCAAGCACAATACTCTATCCGTGAACGTCTCCGACTCGCGAGACAATGCGTGACGTTCACGATCAGCGGTCAGTCGCGCATCACGTTCCCCACTTGTCTCTAGAGACCTAGAAGTCGATGCGTAGATACGCTTGGAACTCAAGCGCAATTCTCTATCCGTGAACGTCTCCGATTCGCGAGACAATGCATGACTGCCACGATCAGCGGTCAGTCGCGGATCAAGTTCCGCACTTGTCCCTAGAGACCTCGAAGTCGATGTGTATATACGCTGAGAACTCAAGCGTAATTCTCTTTCCGTCAACGTCTCTGACTCGCGAGACAATGCATGACGTTCACGATCAGCGGTCAGTCGCGCATCATATTCTTCACTGGTCTCTAGAGACCTGGATGTAGATGCGTAAATACGCTGAGAACGCAGGCGTGCTTCGCGATCCGAAGAGGTTTCCACGGAGCAAGTTGCAACCTGATGTTTCCGAACAGCATCAAGTCTCCCCTGACGCTCTTCGGTAGATTCTTGGGATCTTATGATCCTCAATCTTTTAGCTCCTTTGGAACATTGGAAAAGATTTGACCTCTTTCTAGGCATGGTTATAGTTTTATTGTGAAGATACCTGATCAATTAAAATCTAAGTGACTGCTCCCCTGCGTTACCGGGTAGGCTACCGTGTCACGAAGATAAATGGAAAAGGAAATTAAACACTCAAATAAAATAAGCCCGAAGGCATATTTATTCGACACAATAAAAAAAATGGGAGTTTCGGCCTGTAGAGTCAAATTTTCAATGATATACCATCGTCATCGAAAATTAGTCCTTAACTGTTACCGCCGTCACCGCGTGGAGGTACTCCCAACTTACGTTATTTTATAATTATACAGTGAAATTAGTGATTGCTTTTATTTCCACATCCGATGTTTCTGATCTTCGATTTTTATAAGTCAAGGAAATGCCCATCAGACCGAACAACTTTTGCTAAGACGTCATTCCTATATGTGTTATGATGTAGCTGGACTCTTGGAGTTCCACAACAGGTGTTCCAGATCTTCGATTTTATAAGTCAACAGAGAGTGCTCATCAGATTGAACAACTATTGCTAAAACGTCATTCCTATATATGTTATAGTGTAGTTGGGCGCTTGGAATTCCACAACAGGTGTTCCAGATCTTCAGTTTTTATACGTCAACAGAGAGTGCTCATCAGGCTGAAAAACTCTTGCTAAGACGTCATTCTTATTTATGTTATAGTGTAGCTGGGCTCTTGGAGTTCCACATCAGGTGTTCCAGATCTTCAAATTTATTCTCTCAACAGAAAATGCTCATCACGTGGAACAATTTTTGCTATGGTACCATTTTTGTATCTCTTATAGTTTAGCTGGTCTGTTGCGGTTCTGCATCAGATGTTCAAGTTTCCAAGATAAATTATAGCCTATATGTTGCCCAGATTTAATACCTATACAACAAAAACAAAAACATTCAAATCCGTCCAGTAGTTCCGAAGATTAGCGTGTACAAACAAACAGACAAACAGACAAACAGACAGATTTTTTTTTTCGGATTCGTACTCTATTACTGTTTCTAAACCCCCCTCAATCATTTTTTTTTAAATATATTCAATGTACAGACACAGTTTTATGTATAGATATTAACAGATCCGTGACGTACTAATCTAAACTATCTTCTCCAATGTTGGCAGCACGAATTGAAGCAAGCTCTGACGTCAGAGCTAACGAGCAAGCATCATCAGGAGCTCGACAAGCCGCCGCTTTACGACGAAGAGTAGCGCCTCTCTACCTGCAGCACTATAGCGGCAGACTCCTGAACTAACGGCCAGATTATGTTGATGATGAAGATTATACCGGTTGGATAGCGTTTAAGTAAATCTGTAATATTGTAATGATGTGCCATCTCTTGATTACTGTCTATCTCACACAATAATTTAATATCAGTGAAACAATGTTTAAAAAATAATCTAGTTTGTGGTCAGTTTTGTTCTAAGTTATCTGTACGCAATTAATTTCTTCACCTTTCAACTTCTTCACCTTCATATTCTAACTTTTTGAGTACATGTGCGGTTCATAATATGATAGTCACTAGCGTTAATGGTGAAGGATCTTGGAATGATTATGGTGAGGAATCTTGATGAAACCTGCACACCTGAGAGGGCTCCAAATAGTTCTCGATGGAGTGTGTAGTCAGTTGCCAAACCGCACCAGGGCAGCGTGGAGGACTTAGGTCTAAATCCTACTCATTCTGAGAAGAGGCCCGTGTTCAGTAAGGAGCGGGGGGGGGGGCAGTAATGAGCTGATAATGATGATAATCACTACAAAACCGATCACAAAGGACGTATTTTTTGCTTAGAACCAAAACAGTGCAGAAATGTGCTCATTGTTGCACTGTTTTTCATTAGTGCACTGTTTTTTTTTTATTTTTTTTTGAGATAAATTTACCACAGAGGTTTAATGTCTCCCATTAAGTTCATTATAAAATGTATGTATTAGATCAAAAAGATACTGGCTGAAAATAAAAATCAGCTAAATAAAACAGACTTGGAGAAAAAAAAAAAACAAAAACAAATGGCGCGCATTTTGTACCATTGTAAAATTTTGATACTTACTTCTTATTTAGCAAGAAAAGTTTAAAAAAATGAGATTGGTAGTTGAAAGAAAAGTAGATTACGCACCTTGCTTAAGTGAGTATCTAATTAATGCACTCGTGTTAATTTAGTGCCCTCGCTTGCGCTCGGGCACCAACGTAACACTCGTACATTAATAACTCACTTTGCGCTCGATGCAACAATCTACTATTATACAACAGATAGGTATCTTTGTTTTATCTGTAATACGGATTCGATTGTACCGTCCATAACTTCCGCATCCCTATCCACATGATACCAAATTTTCTATAAACTTTCACTAATCATACAACTATTATTTAATTTAATTTGCGAAGCATTAATTGAGGATGATGATAAGTGAAAAGTTGAAAACCATAAAACTCCTACCGTGAAACATAAAGCTTTAATATTTGAGAGCGCGTCTGTTGCAAAGTTAATAACTGTAGGCGTTACGTTTATTGCATTACAAAATGTTATTTCTTTTAAAGTAATTGATGTTTGCTGTCCTTTTGTAATGAGATTAATCTGGCTGTATGTGGTAAAGTTGGATTGTTTACAAACTATGGGGCTAATAGACACAAATCACTATGAAGCAATCAAAACACGAACACGGTTTTTATCAATTTTGTCTTCTATTAAAGAACAAGAACATACCTATTATTCATAATGTTGTAGCATTATTATATGCATAATGCTGTTTATTTAACTGACAAAAAAAAGTAGAAGCAAGTTCTCAATGCGACGTGCATATTATGATGTGTTTTTTTTAAATTAAAATTGATTATGTAATTTTTCAACAATCTTTCAGGTCGTACATCTATTGTTACTAAAATCTATATTTTTATTTGTAAGTTAACTTTCCTTCCAATCTAGTCGATATGCTTTAGTAAGTAGTACATAAGTAGTTAGGTACATAATTATTAATTAGGTATCCAATTATGCGAATTAAATGCACGACATGACAATTTAGCGATGAACGGTATTTTGATAAGTACGTACGTACTATCATATTATTTATTTTGATAATATCAAAATGTGTAGCAACTGAAGATCTCTGTATATTGTATTGTATTATAAATAAAAGAGATTGAAGTCTTGTTTCTTTTTTAATTTTCCCTTTAAGCAGTTGGATTTCAAAATATTTCGCGAGGAATTATGATATAATACCTAGTGAGGGCGCCGAGTGCGCAAACGAACACTTCACATCAAATATTTGCATCCCCATTATTTACACACTCACTCGCTGATCAGTCAGATACACACTTGCGCATATACAAATAATAAATTAAAGGATGAGGTGATGCAAAGTTGAAATACGAGTAACTCCCGCATTTTTAATTTTGATGCAAACGAGGTAACTCATGAGTGAGGGGCACGTAACTAAAGTGGTCTTTCTGCAAGCAAACTAAAAATTATGGCGATATATGGTTCTTCTACAGTTATAAAGTAGTATTACTATATCGACGCTTGAAAGGCAAAAATTACCAAGTGACATGATGGCGACGGGTTCCTTCTATTTGGCAGAATCTTGATACTCCGATTTTTATTTGGCATAACTCACATGGCATAATCTTATTTAATCGAATATTTTTAAGGCATAAAAATTATTTAGCATAACTTTTGTTTGGCAGAATATTTACGTGTCCGAATTTACAATGGCATACTTTTATCTTGGCAGAATTTTGTTTCGCATAATTACCTTTGCCATAATTAATATTATGCATAATTTTGTTTAGCATAACATTTATTTAGAGATACGATTATTTGGTATGGGTGCATACAAGCATACAAATTTGTGTCATAAAAAGTCAATACGTTGTGCTGCAAAATTTTGTGACGAAACGAATCGCTGCGAAACCGAGTTTACGCAGTCTTGTCTGCCCTACCCCTAGAGTGTAATTTAAACCCGCGTAGGCGCGGAGGGGTAGGGCGGGGTAAGCTCGCGTGGCGCCGCCCAAACCCCGCAGCGCCGGAGCCGTGACAGAAACAATGCTTGCTGCATGTTGCATGCCTGCTGCATGTTGCATGCCTGCTTGCATGCTGCATGCATGCTGCATGTTGCATGCAGCATGCATGCAGCATAAAGCAGCAAAAAATCAGTTCTGCCTTTTAATGACTATCGATATAAAATGTATGCCAAAAGACGATTCTGACTGTGAATTTTCTGCGATATGATGTTTCTGCTTTTTAATTATTATGGATATAAACAGTATGCCTAAAGATGATTCTGACTATCAAAATTATGAGTTTTGAATGTATGACAACTGAGTGTATGCGAAATGATTTTCTGCGAAATGAAGTTTATGCTATCCGTTGTTATGCAAAACAATATTATGACGTAAAAAGTTCTGCTATAAAAGGTAGACCCGATGGCAACTTTACACTAGAGCATTTTAAAGTTTTATTTATGTTCATGATCTTTAAATGCCAGTTTATTAAGCCTTTAAACTGCGTTTAAAATTCGTTGGCATCAAGTAGTTATAACATACAGACGGTTTTTTTAGAAGCAGCAGGAGCATTTTGAAGTTAAAAAAAAAAAAAAACTTTAAAATGCTTCAGTGTAAAATTGCCAACATGTCGCTTGGTAAATATTGCCTTTCAAGCGTCGATATTGTCTTCGGTGTATGCTAGACGAAAAAGAACATTTTAATTCCAAAACATTGTAAAAAGAGAAAAACTGTATTTTACCAAAAATCTTACTCGTATCAGTTGGTTCAGATCTGCAGAGCAGCAGCGTTCTGCATTGCGATAAACTTACTACCACCACCACGTGTTGACAGCTGGTAAATAAAGATGGCCAACGGCTTTGCGTATTTCCTTTTCCGGGCTTTTCCGTGTCCAACTGGCGACACCGGTCTCGCGAAATCCGCACGCTTTTGTATTACTACGGAATTCTACTAGCCCGTGTTTAATTCGCGTCAACTGGGAACGCCTTTGTGATCAAGTGGCGCTGACGGAGGTTTTACATAATAATGTGCAGTTGAACCACGGTAATGTTAGTTGAACTGAACACTTTTTTGACTTGATTCTTGACTGTATTAGAAGCTTACGCGCTTAGCTTAAGCGTGTTGAACCAGCGATAGTATTAGTTAAGGTACTGCTTTAATTTCAAAATGTTTGGTAATTTCACTGAAAATCCTTTTAAACTCTTCCATTGTGTCCACCCGGTGTCGCCAGTTGGTCACGGAAAGGGAAAAACGCAACGGCTTATAGCAGTCTATATAATTTATTTCTCATTTTTAATAGATAATAGTACCTATATTAACCCTGCGTGTCCAATACAATAATGCGTTCAGGATATTGATGGGTTTGCCACGTTTTTGTAGCGCATGAGGTTTGTTTGCAGATGCACAAGTGGATGGCTTTAGAGCGATACATCGCAAAAGAATAGCGTCCCTGATGGGGCCCTTGCGGGGCAGCCCCAACAGCTTCCTGTAAGGCCCCAAACCGGAGAGGAGACGAGATGTGTTTTGAATAACCAATCAGATTTCGTTATTTCCACATCTCCTCTCCGCTTAGCTTCGGTGGAAATGGATCAAGCGGAGAAGAGAGATGTCTAATTTTTCTATAGAATTTTGTGCCGCGAGCGAGCAAGCGGCGCACATCTCCTCTCCTCTCCGGTTTGGTGGATACCGGGCCTAACTCATTGTGGAGAGAATGCACACTAACTGCTCCTTCATGGAGTACTGGACCAGACTGCACGTAATACGTTCCTGATTCAGTGTTTCTATTATTGTGTTATTATTTTAAAGTAATGTATGGATGATTTGTAATTTGTCTGAAATAAATTGAATGGAATTGAAAATTGAATTAGGGAAAATTGAAGAGATACTACCAAAATACTTAAAATAGTTTTATTGTTGTAATAAATTGATTTTATTTACACATAAAATATAATTACGAACTACACACGCATAATTATTGCAAATACAATCAATTCCAATTCTTGGTGCAACTACAACTAATATAGAAACATCGTGGTTTCATGCAAATATTTTTATCAAATTAAATATTTATGTAAAACGAATGTTTTTTTTAACAAAAAACTTCTTCTAGGCTTAGTAATAATATGACAAACCTTACCATTTGACTGTACGTGTATAAGTGTTAATATGTATAATACCTTAATCTTCTTATTGTATTCAGAGTCGAAACGATAAAATAATAACTAAATTGCCTTAAGAAAATGTTTTGGGTGTGCGGTAATTTTCCTAATATTCGTGTAGAGCGAATAGCTAAGTTCAGGTAGCAGTTTCAACGAGTGAAAATTGAGGATCATTTATATAATATGGAACAGTCTTATTATGTGCTAGGTATGTATCGAGGGAATGGAAGTAAGACTGTAAGTCTAACTGTAATATTGAAACCATAACCATAATACAATACAAAGGTTAGTTGGAAAGGTTGTACTAAATCCGCGGGCCACTTATAGTATCACTGATGATTGATGATTGTATAACAGCAATGTTAAAATTTAAAAATTCGATAATTTTTACTTTCATGTGAAATGATTTTAGTTCTTTCACAAATTCTTGATTCCTGCTTTAGTTGAATTCAGAAAATGGAAATTCTAATCCGTGAACCCAATTATGACCTAAAATGTAAACACAGCTGATCATAGCTCAGGGTAGATAGATTTTGGTGTATTTTTTATGAAATCTGAACAGGTATTTCTCATAAACTTTTGAGGAAAGTGGCGGAACAAAGGTTATTCATTATTATGGGTACTTTAACACCCTTTCGGATTAGTACCCCCTTTCTAACTAACCTTGTATAAACACTACTCTACCCAAAAAAAAATTGGATGTATCTCTATTCAATGGGTCATATTGTATAATGCTTCTCGAAAAAGTATGGATGAATATCAATAATTTTCGGCTTTCACGTCAGGAAATTCGAAACTAAATTAAAAAATAACATCTATATATTAAAACAGGTGGATTACAATGACTTATTAATAAAAATTACATGATTATATTCTGCATATTAGACAAAAAATATGCAATTAACTACTTACATGTCTTCGAGATTATTAAAAACTTAAGGTTACTTGTGACCAAAGAGAATAAAACCACTAGAGAGCTTATAGGCCGATTTCTTCTAAGTACACGACTCACTACAGCGGGCCGGGGGACGGGTAAGTACGCGCGGCTGCCATTGGTCACCTCAAGATCAACTTGCGTGTATGCCAATATTTAGGGTTGCTCTACTTGATTACAGGAAAATAGTCGATATCGATAAAATGGACTATGAAATTATGAAAAATGCTCAATTAAGTAAAGTTATATAAATAATAAATATTATTTATATAATTTTAATTATCATATCATACTAATAATCATACCAAAATTGGCAAAAACATCGTTGGTATCGCTGAACTAAATAAACGGCGGCGTTGTTTTAAATATTCAAAACAATCGGGGGTGAAGTGCCTTGAACAGACAGCGCTGTATTTCGTTGGAAACCAATTTTCCCTATTAATCTTATTTATCCACTTTTCTTTTAGTTCCGGAATCTTCGGAAATCTAAAATAAAAACATGTAGGTACATTAGGTTCATCAAACACGGAGATGAAAAATATATAGGTATTTTATTACAATATTTAAATTCAATAACATTTTAATTACATTTAATTTTATTATTTTCGATATTGACTTCAGCTAATTAAAGGTAACAGCACTAATTTTTACGATAAACCTATAAAGGGAAAGAAAGAGATACACGCATTAGAATTGTCTAATGAAAGAACGAGACTTTTCCAAAAGACATCAACGCGCGTTTCCGCATTGTGCATCCGTTACCCAACCACCATTTTATCTTGACCCATGCAGGTCGCTCATAATACGATTAAATCAAAAAAAAAATCGTACTGCTTACTTTCCGATGAAAAGTTATGCCATCCTTTTTGTAACTAGATGTCTTGGAATGTTTTCCACATCACTTCACCGCACATGAAGGCATTTTGATGCGTTATAATTGCATAAAAGTTTTAACAATTCATGTTAATTTAGCGTGTACACAGATCTAACTCTTGGACACAACTAAAATGGTCACTAGTACAGGTAGCCTAATATAGGCGACAAAATACTAATAGTTTTCGAGCGTCGGGGCACTGTATGCGCCGTCAAGTGGTTTTATAGTCTTTGCTTGTGACGTTAGTTTTAAAATAGGAGAATATTATAATAAATTTGAAATTATTAATTACCTATGCAAATATGATGTAGAAGAAAGCACACGTCATTAGGCGGGTCCAGACCGACCGATCACGTCTCGCGATCCAATTTGCTCGGCCGAGCATGGCTCGGTGTCGGTACGGAGGCCGTGCTAAAAGGCGCCTCAGTTTGAGCTGCTCCCTCGGTGTGCCCGGTCGTGATGATGCTTGCGCGAGTAAAATCGATAAGGAAGACAGTATTCGCTTGATAAATTATATGGCAGTTTTAAAATGTTGTGGGACTCAAAAGATCCCGTACTAGACAGTAACTAAAACTAAACAATATTAAAGCTACAAACACTTAATTTTCCATCTTGTTTACAACGCGGACTGGCTCAAACTGGCTTGACTTGGCTCGCGAGGCCCTTACCTCGGCGGATACGGCTTACGAGCCAAAAGCCCTAGCGTGGCTGAGAAGTTCTCGACCGTGCTCGGTCAGTCTGCGACCACATATCATTGGAAAGTAATGTCAACTCCTATTCATTCAATAGTTGTGATTTTAAGTTTATTTCATTGTGATAATTTCATTAAACTAGCCATATTTTTAGAACTTTTGCAAATATTCGTGTTATCTCGATAGCTTGAATACAAGAGACTTGTGTGATTTTGTCAAAATTGGTCACAGGCCCCATTTCGACGAGGGCGAGGACTTACAAATGCAATCCTTTCACCATTTGGCGACGTGCAAAACTCAATTAAGCGACGTAGATTTAAAGTAAACCGTACTGTTGTTTACAATCTATATCTCTACATACATTTAATAATATAATGGTCAAAATATAGTAATAATTGTTCAATAACCTAGTGGTTACATTGTTAATATGAAATTAAAGCTAGAGTCAGTCAAACTACAACTACACACGCTACAATTATAAAAAACTTACAGTTTTATGCTGCAATCACAGTAACTGCTAATATTTTTTTATTTATGTCATGGGAAAAGCTACCACGGTGGCGTGGGATGGCAAAAAGACAGTGGTCACAATGCTGAAGGTCCCAAAACGGTCAATTTCCCCTTTGACCGTTTATTGGGAGGGCCCAGCAGTGGACTTCTGAGAGCTGATATGAGATGAGCGAATTTTTCATATACTTATGATTCGTCCAAATTTTTTATCACACACATACTAATATTAAAATTGGTCCCATACGAATAAGTAATAATATATAGGTTACAATACAGGTATTACTTGGTCCTGCCAATAGAATACTGGATTTTGTAAGGCGGATACATATGTAGTGACTTGAATGGATGAAGATAAGTCAACATTCAAATATTTTTAATACAAAAAATGATTGTTTCATGAAGGAAAACTAGAGCTGGGCAAACGGATAAATACTAGAATGGTAAATACTCAATAAACAATAAAAAGTTAGTAAATACTCATTTTAGGGTTCTGTACCACCAAGAGGGCACCAACGGGACCCTATTACTAAATTTATGCCGTCTATCCGTCCGTCTATCCTTCTGTCTGCCACAGGGCTGTCTGTACCTTTTAAATATAATAGGGGCCAGTTCAAAATTTTCACAAAATATGAAATATGACTTCTATCATGGAAAAATTAAAAATAAAGTAAAAGCACCCAAAAAACAATGCATTACAAAAAAAAAAATTACGGATCCCTCAGTGCGCGAGTTTGACTCACATTCGTGTTTATGAGTATTTACTCTAGTAAGAACCTATCTCAACACGAAACACATAATTTTAGGACGTTTTATTTATCTTCATCCAAATCAAACAATATTCTAAATACCGTAATTACAGCGTAGATCACAGCATTCGTCTGAAACATGATTTACCTTGCATATCACATACCTATATCAATTAGTTATTGATGTAATGATTTTAAGCGCAATTCAGATTACGCTATAATAGATAGCATATAGCAAATATTGTATAACACAACGATATCACTCAGCATACATTTTATATGGACACGTTCACACAACGCTATGCTATAAATATTGGCTTGCTGTACGCGATAAACTTGAGCGATTCTCAGAGCTATATCGTACGATTCTCCGGTCCCCGTCTTGCCTCACTCCTACCCCGTCCGTCGCCCAACAGATTGCCGTCAAATAAGTTGTTATGCGTAGTAGAGCGGTTTGCGATATAGCGTATAGTGTGAACGTCATGCTATAGTTATAGCTTATGATGCAGTATGCTTTACTATATAGCGAAATAGTATAGCGTAGTCTGAACAGCGATTTACGAATAACGACAGGGTTTGCTAAAACCTTAAATAAACGTAATTTCTAATCGTCATCAGTGCCACAGCACCTAACATATTCTAAGGCCTTGTTCAAGCAATCAAGCCAAATGTCCCTATCTTTAGGTGTGTCAGCAGCTAGCAGATGTCGTCGTACGATGGATCCGTCGGGTCGGCGCACGTAGACGAGCGAGCCAGTGTCGGGCACGATGAGTCCGGCCGGGACGGATGACTCTAGTAGGATGGTGTTGAGGCGAGCGCACAGGTCGCGGGGAGCCTTGATCACGCGCTCCGAGATCACGGTGGATAGGTCGATGTCGCCGATTGGCATCTGAAAGAGAGGATACCAATGTAGGATTGTTTGTTGATGTCTGGAGGTATGGTAGCTCGTACACTGTATTCCTTCAGAAATATAGGCATGCGCACGTAAACCTAAATATGTAAATGAGTAATCCGCCTGCCCAGGTTGGTATTGACGTTATACCAAGGGTGGGCAAACTTTTTTTATCCAAGCCAGAAAAACGCAAGAGATATGCAATATGGAGGCCAGAATAAAAACAAAGTATTTTGTTCTACCAAACTAACGTTTTTTGACTCAAATAATTACGGCTATATGTTATGGCCTTTTATAATTATCTATATATTTATTTTATACTTATTAGTGTCGATGAGGCTAGAAAGAAATATTTCCGAAGGCCATACACTCTTGCTCGAAGCGGGAGAGTTGGCGTTTTGGATTAAAACCTTCGCGGGCCATAGTTCGCCCACCCCTGCTTTATACGGTTCGTTCTATGCTTTAAGAATTAATCACATGATGATATCTACCTTGCTTTGCTAGTCAGCAAGGGCGGATTCGAAGGGTAGAGCGAAAGTGGGGCGTGGGGGCACATCAGTCGTCAAAAACGAGTCTACGACGACAGGGACCACACAGGATGTTTGTGGAGGAATGCTATTATACCATTAAAGAATTTATGGAAGATAAATTCTAAACATACTTACCTACTATGAATGCCAATAAATAAAAAAATCATCAACTATGTTCCTATGTATTAAATAATGTTCCTATTACACCTAAGTAATATAATGTGTAATCGCCAATGTAACCTAATTTTAATGTTATGTTTAATTTTCTAATAATTTAATAACTTACAAATAAGTAGGTACTACATACATCTACACCTACATAAGTATATCATAGTCAAATATTCTTACCTTTCTCTGTACATCATCAGGGTACTTCCAGAACGCTAAGCGCGGAGGCTGCAGCCTGAACCAGCGACGATGCCACGCGCCCAGCCCCGACACATCGTCGAAGGCTGTGAGGAAGGCCGCGTGAGGGGAGGGCGGGGTCACTTGCACTCGCGCTTTGATTTCAAGGTTCACTGAGCCCTCGAGTGGACTGCCGCATGGAACCTGGGAATAAATGTTTCAATGTTATAAAGGCAGAAAATTTTTGATAGGAGTTGTTTACAACACTACGAATCTTCGACGAAGCCATCAAGCTACTTTTTCGTGTTGTCTAGCAAACACATTCTACAGGATGAAATTGTAAACACTCGACAAACCGAAATGGGAGATTGTACTCATCACTATGAACAACTTTTACAATGGGAACAAAAAGAAAAACGCGAACAAAAAGGAAAATGCGAAAAAAAAATCTGTTGTTCCCTACATTTTGACGAGTTATGCAAACATAAATGTAGGGAACAGCTGTTTTTTTTTCGCGTTTTCCGGTTTTGGCCCATAGTAAAAGTTGTTCATAATGATGAGTACAGTGACCCCTGTGTATAGCGACCCAGTGACACAAGGAGTGTTAAGTTTTCAGGGTTAATTTTTGGGTAGTCATGTAAAAAATCCTCAACATTGAAATTGACCGAAGTGACTATCATTAAACATAGCTTATTATAATAACCATCCCGATTAAAACAACTTTTAAACCAAAATCACATTGAAATAGGTTCAAGGTTCATCAGTTTGGGAGTTATGGTCCCACAGACAAACAGAGACAGAGGGTTCAAACTTTTAACACTCCTCTTTTTGCATGGGAGTTAAATATATTAAGCTCTAAAGTAGTCTAGGCTTTCAATCGTCCCTAAAACTAAGGGCTAGTCCACTAACCTTATTGAGTGTAAAGTGCTTTCTCGTCGCCTGCTGTAAAGCGAAGATACAGTATCCATGCAGAGAGAACTGTGGTGAGCGCACCGCCAGTGGTCCGGCCGGACTCTGCACGCGCGGCGCCTTCAGCTCTGATACCTTTGACTTGGGAGTTAGTAGCTTGGAGCTTGACTGTGAATGGAAATAACATTTAATATTAAAATATGAAAATAAAATCCTCTACGACTTCGTCAGTTTAGAGGTCGTAAGAGCGACTACTGAGCGTGAGGTCTTAGGCACTTGTCCCACCAGCAACGATGAGCGAGAAACGAGTAGAGCTAGAAACTAGGAACGAGTTGGCGAGCAGCGAGAAGCGAGTGTGTAGTTCCGATGGTTTTGTCGCTGGGCTATAAGCGAGTGTGCGAGTGCGACGAGCTATTACTCGCACCACTCTCAAATGACCGCTGGGTGGTCTCTCGGCGCCAAGCGAGCATCGCTGAGCAAGTATTATCTTTGATAGCTCTTGTCGCTCAGCGACAAACTAGTGGAGCGAGTCCTCGCCGGCAGTGTAAACAGTCAGCGATAAACTATTATTAAATGTATCTCTTTTGTTTACACGGAATGTATATGTATTGTACGTTTCTTGACCGATAAAATAGCCGTAGGTTAGTCGCTTCCTCGCCGGCGGTGGGACAACTGCCTTAGGTTTGATCCCCAGGTCGGGGTTTCCCGTGTGGAACATCTCAGTAGCAGACCGGAGTCTGGATTTGTGCCCGGTTGATGTTATAGGTTCGCCCCCTATTACATGGCGACGAAAAGAGGGCCTACCTACTATACACCTCTGCCTAATCCTTCAAAGAATACAGGCATGATGTTTTGTTTGTGCAATGAAAATAAAATGTCAGTTGCAGAGATAGCGATGAACTGTGTCTCGAGTAACTTAGGGGCCCATGTGCCCTCAGTCTAAAAGATTATTTTAAACCATCCTGGTTTTCAGATCCATCCTCTTTGCGTGGTAATAACAATGCGATCACCAATCCGCACGCCAAGCGGGGTGATTCTGGTATGGATAATTATAAACTAGGTAATTGTTATAAGGATTCAATAATAAAATGGTCTCACCTTTTTACCAGTAATGTGATATTTCATCTCATGTGATAACACCTGTTTTGATGCTTGCAGCAAGTACACTTCTACTGTTACCTGGAAATCAAATTACAGTTACCAATAAAGAATAAACCAAAAGCTATCGAAGCATCATTAAACCATCACACCATTTTTTAACGAGTTTCACCTAATAAAGAGCTGAGGGCTAATTCTACTAACAAAACCCTTGATCAATCGCAACCGAACCGAAGCCGAACCGTTAATTGAGACGGTTTTCGTTAACAATAACTGTCGAAATGTTAGACAGCTAAAACAAAACCAAATATTTTGACAGTTTTCGTTATTGCAAACTGACTAAGGGCGTTTTTCCTGTTAAGCGGGTTCGTGCCCGCGTTCGTCACCCGCCCCCATGGCGCCTGAATTTCACCTTTTCATACAAGTATTTATTGTGATGCGTGAAACACGCACGAAAAAGGTGAACTGCGAGCGCCACGCATGCGGGTGACGCACGCACGCTGCAACGAACACGGATGACAGGAAAAATGCCCTAAGAGTTGTCATTCGTTTGCGGTTTGGCAACACTTTTGTTAGTAGAATTCACTAATGAATTTCACGAAAATGGTCAGTGGCAGTAGACTGAGCGATATTATGATTTATCTATCTATCTTTGCCATGCGATACGAGATAATATTAAACGTTGAATCCACTAGTAAGTTCAATTGCACAAGTTTACTCCTGCAATTGACTTTCACTGTGGACACACCTGCAGCAAGTCGACTTCTGCTAGTTTTACCTACTTGCCTGACTCACCGAAAGCTGCCCGTATAAGGCCCGGACTCCACCAAAGCGGAGATGTCCGAAGCGGAGACAAGAAGAGATGTTTTTCAGCTAGGGTGTATCCACCGAAACTGTGCGGAGTTGCGTACTGGCTAGACTGTAGCGGAGATGTGTGCTGGCTAGGGTGGAGATGTGCGCTGACTAGAGTGGAACTGAGCTGCGTGCGGCGAGCGTTGGATATGAACGCACAGTTTAGTGCGATCTGACACGAAAGGTAGACATCTAAGCCTTGTCGTTATTATAAAAACAGTATCTTCTTTTACTTGAAGAAGAAAAACTAGAGTAGCAGTGTGGGCACCGCTCACTGCACGCCGCACACATCTCGTCTCCGCTGCGCGCCGTCGTCAGCTTGCGAGGCAAAGCTCACATCTCCGCCTTGTACCGCGGCCCAGCTCAATCTCGGCGAGGAACAGCTCACATCTCCGCTTCCATCGCGCCATGCAAATATGATACATCTCCGCGTAGTGGTATCCACTTAAGCTGAGCGGAGAAGAGATGTATGAATAACGAAATTCTATTGGTTTTTTAAAACACATCTCCGCTCCACTCGTCTCGTCTCCGCTTTGGTGGAGTCGGGGCCTTAGTGGATGGTTACAGCTTGATATGAAGGCATTGCAACTAACCTTGAAGTCGCTAGCTAAGCCCAACATGCGTATGTCATCGGGGAAGTGTAGTGTGGTGCTGGTCGGTTGAGTCTGTTGCATGCTGGTGGCTAGTACACGGTCGCGGCACTTGATGAGGCACACTGCGTGATGACCAACCGCGCCGTCTGGAAATAACAGATCATTACAAGTTTTTGTCATAATACGCGCCAAACATCTTAACTGGCGATGCAGTGGAAACGTGCAAGAAGTTTGGCGTCGTCTGTACGTGTTAAAAGGGACACCCGACGTAACATCTACTTGAGGAGAATAAGAATTTGCGAGACTTATTTTCCTCAAGGTTACAGTGGACAGAAAATCGCCTCGCGTAAAATTAAAAACTTTTCATATAGAATTACGCGCTCGCTGAAATACACAAATGCAACTGCTTTTGCTTGTTTATAGTGTCCGACCGAAGGTTCGGTTTCGGCCAAAAAATCTTGTTTCGGCTACAGTTTCGGTTTCGGCCAAAAATCAGCCGAAAGTTCGGCCGTGCCGAAACTCAGTGTTCGTGAATTGTTGCACGTCTTCCGGCTAACTTCGGGTGAGTTCGGGACTCCTGTGTGGTAGCCAGCTGAGTTCGCCGGTCGGCGTGCGGCGTGGTTGTGTTGTATTTGTGTTTTTAGACAAAGTTTACCGAATTTAGTACAATTTATTGTAATTTTTGTTGATACTGATAATTAGGTAAATAATTCTTTAACTACCAAGTATCAAATATAAGATCTAAATATCAATAAATAATAAATTAATCTTTATGATATTGAATACAAATACTCAATTAAGAAGTCTGTACTTTACGTATAAGTGTTGATTATTTGTTGTTATATTGTTAATATACAAGGTTTGTCAGAAAGGGGTACTAATCCGAAAGGGTGTTAAAGTACACATAATAATGAATAACTTTTGTTCTACAACTTTTCCCAAAACTCAATAGTTTAAGAGAAACAGTTGTTCAAAAATCTCAAAAATCTATCTATCCCCAGTTATGATCAGCTGTGTTTACATTTTAGGTCATATTTGGGGTCATGAATTAGAAGCACCATTTTCTGATATTGTAACTAAAGCAGGGATGAAGAATTGTTGAATAAATAAAAATAAAAATCATTTTATTTGGTTTTTTTTTGGAATTTTGAAATTTTAACACTTGCTTTCAAACAGCCATCAGCGATACTATAAGTGGGCTTCGGATTAGTACCCCCTTTCCTGAACTGCCCGGTTACGTAGAAACCGTCCCCTAGGACGACCTACAGCAGTCCAATAGAAAAAAAAATACCCCCTTTCCGACTAACCTTGTATAAATGAATAACTATTTTCGTTCCATATTTCCATTATTGTCTTTCATTTCATTTAACACGAGTAAACTGCCTGTATATGTGTAAAAAAGATACTAGATTTCACTATACAAGGTGGGGCAAAAGTAATCACCCGATATTGTTTTGCTGTAATTTTTTTTTGGGAATGAGTATGTTTGGTTCTTCTTGTGGATTATGTTTATTTAATTAATTAAGACGATTTTTTTCCATCAAGTTGAGAATATGATATCGCTCAAGTGGCCGCCGTCAGAATTGATGACCGACTCGACCGGATACGGGCTCGTTTTATGGCATTTTCTATTTTTTTCGAGAACGTCGCCGGCCCTGCAGTTACTGTGGACGGCGAACGCTACGAAGCCATGATCAACGAATTTTTCCTTCCTCAATTGGATGAATTGGGACTGGAGGACATGTGGTTCCAACAGGACGGGGCAACGGCGCACACTGCACGAGCCACAACCGATATTCCGAAGGAAGCATTTCCGTGGCGTCTAATCTCTCGCTTTGACGATTTGCACTGGTAGGCCAGATCACCCGAATTGACCGCTCCAGTCTTTTTTTTTGGGTTACTTGATGTCCCGGGTTTGTGTAAACAAGCCTCAGACTCTTGAAGTCCGTAAAGAGAATATCCGACAGGAATGCTAGAACCTATCGCCGGAAATTCTGACACAAGTGATGAAAACTGCCATAAAACGAGCCCGTATGGTATCAATTCTAACGGCGGCCACTTGATCGATATCATTTTCATGACTTGATGGAAAAAATTCTAATACATTAAATAAACATAATCCACAAGGAGAACCAAACATTTATATTTCTAAAAAAATTTACAGCAAAACAACATTCGGTGATTACTTTTGCCCCACCTTGTACAATAGAATATAATTTTTTACATGTCTAAATAAGGTTCGGTTTCGGCCGAAACTGAGACTGGCGCCGGAGATTCGGTTTCGGTTTCTGTTTCGGCTGAAAATCCTGTTTCGGTCGGACACTACTTGTTTATTTAACCGATAACAACTCAGCGCCGCGGATCTGCGGCGTCTTCCATTGTTTATATACCAAGTCTGTTTCCAGTAAACGATCAGTTAAGCATGTTTGATCCTGCACGTCTTCGATGTACATAGGCATCTTGAATAGTTGGTGATGCCCGTAACAACCCTGGGACCTGGTTCACCTAACTAAAGAAGTTCAGTTGCAGAGTAGTTGCAGTTAAGTTTCAATCAAAACAACGCTTTTCGTATTCTAGTAGGCGATCGCTGTCCGATTCGCTCGCGTGAACTTAGCTGCAGTGATGCTGCGGCCGATTGATCGGCTCGTCATGAAATTATGTGAATTCGCCTACTGGGGATACAACGTATCGACAGAAGGTTATGGGATTTGGTTACCACGCTATGTGAGTCGTCCGAGCTTCGTAGTTCATTAGCCGGGTGCAACGAGAGTAGATGACATTTGCTCTTAAACCGTTATTGTTATAGATACACAGTACATACCAGCATTAAGTTGCCTGACGTAGTCTCTTTTGAGGGGCACGCTCAAGGAATTAAGGTGTAACGTAGCCATGCCAGCAGTGGCCGCGGGACCGGCACCTTCCACTTGTAGTCGTTGTAGCTCGTGCAAGCATGCTTGACGACGATGCGCTGAAAATAAAGACAGTGTGATTATTTCTATGAATATTCTTCGTTTAACCGTTTATAGGGCAGAAACGAAACTTGCACAGAGCTTGTAACCACCCCACTAGTCTGTCTTTAATGTCGATTTTATTTAAACTATTTGTAAGAATGATCACCAAAAGCATAAAGCTGAAAACGCATCGACCATAAACGGGCACAGCGCACAAACACGACCACCAACATGAATTTAGCCAACATGATCGCCAGTGACGCCAAGTAATTGTGGTTTCATAAGTGCCTTAATGTAACATCTGCCCTATACATGTAGGGTTAAAGGTTCGAAACATGGAAAACATCTGCCGCGAAAAGATGTTTAAACGATAGACGATTACTTTTGATCTCTAGTAGAGATCTAATATAAAATTATTTAAAATAACTGGTGAGGACCATTATAAGCTGCTGAATTTTGTACGAATCTATATTTTAGAATGACAATGAATATCACTTGAGATTAGCGCCTTTTAGAGCCAAAATTGAGTCTTATAAATTAACAGGTAAAGTCAGATTAGTGTACTTACTCGCTAATAACAGCAGTCTCTCTCCTTCTGCCTGCTCAGTTGAGCCACTGAATTCAATGGTAGCGGCACATAGGTTTAAAGCTTGACTGGCCTAAAACAAAATATAATTAAGATTAGATCTATTGTTTTACTACAATGTGCAAGAATAGCCGCGTGACTTCTGCAGGTATGACATGCGCAGGGCGACATAATTCTGTCGTCGCAGCATTCTCGTGCAGATCCGAGATATGTCATACTATTATCTCACCCGCTACCAGATCATGCGACGACAAAATTATGACGCGCTGCGGATATTACGTCTGCTGGCCTTCATGGATAGGTAGCAGCACAGCTTTGAAGTCCATAAAGATTACAGAAATCAGACGGCTAATATTTCTATCAACATTTTGCCACTGTTACCGCCCTCTTGTTAAGGTCTTGTCCGACTCGTACTTTAGTTGGAATGATCTTCATAGTAGGAGGAAACCTTTGGCACTCCGCGTGTGCAGAAGACTGCTACCGAAGGGGGGGATAGAGGTGATAGTGGGCAAAAATTCCACTTGGTCTGAGACTCGGGCCCCGAATAAGGACCTCTAGACGAAAACATTTTACTTGCTGCACCGGTGGACGTCATCATGTCAACGCCGTGTCTCGCTAAAAACCCGTGCTGTGACTGTCTCGCACGTGAGTCAGCATTAGAGAGCGTTCAGATGACGCGCGCACGCCACGCGCGTCCGCACCCGCGTCTAATTCGCTTTGAAATTTGTTGCAGATAACTTGAGTCTTATAACACATCAATAGATCTCAAATTGCATTTGCCATCCTAGCCGGGATGGTGGAGGCGGCGCGGGTGCTGTGCGATTGCGACGCGTGAACTACGTGATAGCTATTCGGGCGCTGAGCGTGCGCGTGTACTTTACATGGATAAAAAAAATAAACTTTAAAAAAAGTAAAAACCGACTTCAAAGAAAAACTAAAAGGAGTGAAATAATTACCATAATATAAAATTAACAGTTTCAGAAGTCGGTGGCTTCTATTTGTTTCAGTGTAGAGTTGCACCGACTTCTGAAACTGTTAATTTTATATTATGGTAATTATTTCACTCCTTTTAGTTTTTCTTTGAAGTCGGTTTTTACTTTTTTTAAAGTTTATTTTTTATTAAATACGTTTTAGTGCCATAAACTTAACCCCCTCCTCTTCATAACCCTTCTTTTTGGCTTTGACGTAGTCGGGCATAAAAAGCCCTTTCAAATGATACCTTACACGACATAATGAAAACATCCAAAGGGGGAGGGGGGGGACATGCACCCCCTCCTCTTTTCCAGTAGTCAGTTCCCAACAACAAATATAAACAAAGCAATATTAGTAATTTGAGAATTTTGCTTTGATCCGATGAAGAGTTCCGTTCCATATCTCTGAAGTTCATAGTCTAATCGTAACAAAATTTATATGGGACCAATCGGAAAGTATACCCTTTCGAACAAAGAAAGAATTTTTCAAATCGGTTCATAAATGACGGAGATATGAGGTAACAAACATAAAAAAAAAAAAAAAAAAAAAAAAAAATACAACCGAATTGAGAACCTCCTCCTTTTTGAAGTCGGTTAAAAATGTACGTTAACATAAGGGACTTTTAAATTTCAAAGTTTCTGAGGAGGGAGCGACACGTACGCACGGAGAGCGCGCTTTCGCGCCGAAAAAATCACGCATGTGTGAACGCAGCCTTAGTCAGCATTTTGTTGAGCGATGGACGTTTTGCGCGGATGTGACGCATATTTTTCCTAAAAGTTTCTTTTTGGTTTTGTTTAGCGCCGGCTAATAAACAATTTATAATTATTTTCTTAAAAAAAAGAAGATATTCGATTAGTATTACAATCTCTTACCTGTGATATAACGGTTTGTTGTTTAGCAATTTCATTCTGCAGTTCCTTGATGCGTTCCCTAACTGTAGTGACGCTGGCGGCCGGCTCGTCAGGGGTCGCAGGAGGCTCGTGCTCCGGAGACACATGGCGGACCACCCGCAGCGGTGTTGTGGGAGTTGAAGACTGTGTAGGTGTAGACATTTTGTTATAAAAATGTTAAGGTTCTTCGCATATTCACCTAACATGCGTAAGGCGAGATAATTTTGTCGAATTATCTCGTGCAGGGACGAGATAATGTATAGCTTAACTCGTCTTGGCACGAGATAATGTATCGACAATATTATCTGGCGCTGCCGTGTAGCCGGCAGGTCTCCTATATCAATGGTTTATTCATTGTTATTTTTAGTTATCAGTCAGATTACGTTTTTTTTATGGAGACTAGTATAGATCAACTGGCACGCCCCTCCATTGCCACTGCAACTAAAAATGTGTGCGCAACTGTAGGCCAAACCTAAACAAAAACATGGATCAGTCGCTCGACAGATTTGACGTCGCTACTTAACAGGTAGGGGTTTGTATGAAGACACACGTGCGCCTTATCGAGCGGTCACTAATTATGCACTAGTCGAGCAGTAAATCTACTAAATATCAAACACTAGGTTTCGCCCGCAGCTTCGCTTGCGTGAAATTTTGAACCCGTTAAGTGACGATTATCCATATAAACTTTCATCCCCTATTTAACTCCCTTAGGGGTGGAATTTCGTGAGGAATTGAATTTTATTATGAAATTTGAATTTAGGAGGAGCTCGTGGCTAAATAATTACAGCCGCATAGACCGATCTTCTGGGTTAAGCCACGCTTGCCGAGGTTGGTCTGTGGATGGGTGACCATTTACCATAGCGAGTTTCCTCCGTGCCTCGGAAAGCACGTAAAGCCGTTGGTCCCGGCTGTCATTTGTAGATCTTTGACAGTCGTTACTGTTGGTCAGAAGCCAGAAAGTCTGACAACCAGTCTTACCAAGAGTATCGTATTACCCAGTTACTGGGTTGTGGAGGTCTGATAGGCAGTCGCTCCATGTAAAATACTGATATTCAGCTGCATCCGGTTCGACTGGAAGCCGACCCCAACATAGTTGGGAAAAGGGTAGGCAGATGATGAGGGGTTGAATTTCGAAAAATCTCTTCTTAGTGGATGCCTACGTTACAAAAGGAACCTACAGTCAAAATTTCAACTTTCTAACCCCAGCGGTTTAGGCTGTGCGTTGATAGATCAGTCAGTCATCAGTCAACTTCTCCTTTTATATGTATAGATGTACTGTCAAACACAAACATGGTGACTCGTTGGCATATGCACACACACATTGAAGACAGATATTTGAGGGGGTTGCCACATATTATCGTAGCTGATCTATAAGACAGAAGAAAAAAAACTACATAAAATACTCACCGCGTTCTGCATACGTCTATAGAAGCTCACGCTGTGGACCAGCTCGCTACCTTTGTCGAATCGCCCCGGAGTGGCGGGCTGCACCTTCAGTGGAGACTTGAAGGCCGAGCGCTCCTGGTACACGAAACTTGATGAGGACTCCACGGAATGCTGCAACCACGGATAGCGGTTGGCTCGCGATTATAGGTAAGGAAACTACCAGAGGTTACTTTTTACTTCTGATTTTCAGTCTAAACTCTACATACGGTAAAATTGGTCTATTTGAGGATGGGGCTAACTGGAATCCAGCTAAGGAAAGTGTTTCTTTAACCATTATGGCCACATGTGTTATGTATATACGAATTCAATGTTATTGTATATTTCAATGTTGTCAAACTCCTACATGTTCATACCAATTAGCGCTGTCGTTCATAATAGGCCCATTTTATTAGTTGTATTTTTTTTAGACAGATTTTATGGTTGATCTAGCAAGCGATGAGATATCAATACAATCCAAACACACATTAATGTATAAAAGTACCTCGCTTTTTGTGTCGTTCAAGGTTAGTTGCTATAGTGATCCGATGTTCATGCATGACATAAGTTACAAGTTAACAAATCTAATTCACATTTATATTTTTATACTTTTGATTTGATTCCTAAACCAAATCTACGTTTTAATTACACGTTTTTCAAATGAACCGACTCGGAAGTCCATGCGTTTCCCTTTCGAGAAAGTTCTTTGTGTTTTAAAAGACACACTGGCGGGGATTTCATGTAGTCTTAAGACCAAACATTGGTTATAGCTAGGGTTACCATATCTCAGGATTTGTCCTGAGATCTCAGGATTTTTAGAATTTTTAATAAAATAGAGTAGATTTCTGAGATCTTTACCACCGCCCCGAGCCCGTGCAGCGTGGCGCGGGGTGTCTTAAGGATGGGTGGATGATACCAGTGTACAAAACAAAAACTAATTTGACTTTTTTTCCTACAAAATTGTAAATTACGTTTGCGAGAAAATTCGGAAATAGCGTCAAAATCTCAGGATTCTTCAATGGAAACCAGGCTTTTCTCCGGACTTTTAAATTTTCTATCTGGTAACACTAGTTATAGCAATACATAGCATATTTTAATACATACCTTGTTAACTTTAGGCGGCGTGGGTCCCTCGGTCTGCTCGTTAATCGCCTCGTCCAGAATGTCGTCTAGCTCACTGTCTAGCCCACTGCAGCTATCAGAATCACTCTCACGAACTGCTTTCTTGTAACTTGTGTTGTTTTTCTTTACCACCTGATAACACACAACAATAATATCTGTCTTAATTAGCTCGGCTACCATGAGGACACTTTTTAAAGACGAGAAGACCACAAGAATACTTGGCTAGCGGATATTATTTTACCAATCAGATTTATTATTAAAATACTCTATTTAATGAATCATTTCAACACTTTAGCAAGGAAATTTATAGAAATAAGTAACATCTTAGCTTTTAGCAGAGATTCAACACAATATTATCGTTGTATGAACCTAAAGTACAAGTCCGAGACGGGCTACAACTGCAGACTGCAACCGCAAACCGCGAGTCGCCATCGGAATAGGGCCTTTAAGATGTGCACTTTAAAGGTGCTATTCCGACAGCGACTGCAAAACTGCAACCGCAGACCGCAGCCGCAGATCGTACCGCAAGCGATACTACTTTTGCAGTTTGCGGTCTGCAGCCCATCTCGGACTTGTGCCTTTAACGGTCAATCATCAAGCTGAGTTAAAACTCTACTTGAGGAGATGGTTCTAAAGATATTGGTGTCTTGGTAGGCCACTTTTGTCTATTGTTGTATTAAATAGAATCTAGGTCTGTACTAGGAAATTTTAGAACGCTGTTTTATGATCTGAGGTGAGCACAATCACATTTAAGTATAATTTTATTTAACACAACACTCATAATCTACTTCCAAGTACGAGTAATTGATGTATTGTTAAGGCAAAGGCAAACATTTTACTAAGGTGTATTGTGTGGTTTTCTCTCAATTTTCCTTCATTTACTACTAAAAAAAAAAACAATGAGTTAAAACAAAGTTGCCAAGTATGTTTATCTCGCTTTAATAAAAATATATTTTATACGTATAGTAAGTAATTGTATATTCGAGGTCTTGGTGTTTTCTTTCTAAGCTTGTTGCTGATGAGCGGCTTGTCTTGCAATATAAAGGGTGTAAACGAATTCGTGTAATTCCTTCAAACCACATGATCTATTAATGGTATAGATTAAACCCGCACGTGATTTAGACTGATTAAAAATAAAAGTAAACTTTTTTTTCCTAAATATAATTTTTATGGAGGAATTATCCTTAACCTAAGCTAGCTATTTATACTACACTAACATCATGACTACTAGCAACAACAGGACTCGGACCTCGGCTTAGGGCGTTCCTGGCGGGAGATTTAGGGGGAGACAGCTTGATGAGGGCTGAATTATCGGTATGAGACTAGGCTCTTTCGGTGCATGCTTTCTTTATACAGAACTTTTCGATAAGTCAGGGGGCTTACTATGACCTCTTATGAAAACGCTCAAATGCCAGCCAGTCAACTTCCGTTCAAAACCAGGCCTGCTACTGAATCGCTAAAAATCGTACCATGACAGTACTAAAGGTGAACGACTGTTGAATCAAGTTGAACGGTAATGCTTGTTCATGGTACGAAAAGTCCGTACGTAAGGGTTCCGTACCATTATCTATAAAAACGGCAAAAAAAAACACGTTTGCTGTATGGGAGCCCCCTTAAATATTTATTCTATTCTGTTTTTTTAGTATTTGTTGTTATAGCGGCAACAGAAATACATCATCTGTGAAAATTTCAACTGTCTAACTATCACGGTTCATGAGAAACAGCTTGGTGAAAGACGGACAGACGGTCAGCGGAGCCTTAGTAATAGGGTCCCGTTTTACGACGCCGGATACTAAATGTTACAAAGGCAAAAAGTCAATGGGCAACATAGTCCTAGTGTCAAAATGTACAAATGTCTTAATGTATATGAATGTGCAAATGACAAAAAATAATTGTGACATAATGCGTAAGGGTCTAATTGTTAGATTGTCAAAATGTACAAAAGATAAAACACAATTGTGCCAAAATGCATCGTGGTCCAATTGTCACACAGTCAGGATTCGAACCCGCAAACCTGGGCTTCGAAGGTACGATCACTAACGACTGAGCCTACATACACCTATCTGCTACTTGATATCAACATAATTCTCTGCACTGGATATCTAATTAAAATCTCTTCTCTATCTAATCTCTTTGAGTATAAATACTTCTTGAAAGTCCGGTATCCTTGAAAAAGATGATTGAAATGTCATTTCATTTGTTCTATCATAGCGGCATTTGAGCAAAATGACATTTTGGCACTGGGCAATTTGTACAATTGAACATTACAGCTTTAATGTATTCTATCATAGCGGCATTTGGGCAAAATGACATTTTGGCACTAGGCAATTTGTACATTTTGACACTAGGACTATGTTGCCCATTGACTTTTTGTCTTTGTAACATTTAGTATCCGGCGTCCGTTTTACCCTTTGGGTACGGAACCCTAAAAAGGTGAACGGATTTCGTAAACGTCAACGTAGCAAGCCTGCCGCAGGGCTGCGCTAACGACGTCATAGTACAAAAAAGCAGGGCAGTTCAACTTCCAGGCAACTTCTGTCCTGCTTTAAGAGGTAATAGTAAGCCCCCATATGGCGAACGAACCGGTCGATAACTAATTTATCGAAGCATTCTGAATATGTATGAATACCTAGTACAGGTTGTATATTGATATTGACTTACATTCATAACTTCTCGTCCAAACGATGTTTCAGCCCAGTTGTCAGATTTATTCATTTTGTCATTCACCCTCCCTGGGATGTTATCTTCAGAGCTGGAAAACAAATGAAAAATTGACATCGAATTTAATTAAAGTTAATCGACGATAGACGGGAACAGACATTAGATCATTTTATTCCTTTATTTTGCTGTGATTATTTAAGTCTCAGTATGTGTTTGGTTTTTACGTAACAATCAGGCCTGTATTACCCGAAGGGTTGAGCAGAGGTGTATAGTATACCCTCATTTCGTTGATAGGTTGAAGTCCCATGTAAATAGGGGGCGAGCCCATTGCCTTAATATTTAAGTCTCAGTATGTGCTTGGTTATTCATGTTATATTTCAATTTAGGGTCTTACATTAAAAAACGTCATAAGTTTTAGGGAGTTTTGAACGCTTGTGGTCATTTGTGGTTATTGCTTACCGAAACTAAAACCCCAGAAAGTCTTGGCTTCTACTTATTATATTGTCCTATTTTTTAGTTACGTTTTTATTCGTGTTACTTATCGTTTGAAACCTACACATATAACAGATCCTTTGTTTTCTTTGAATTACAGGCGCCTTAAATAAATAAAGCCTTAATAGTGTACTATACAAATTGCAAACCATAGATGGTTAGATAGTATAGTATAGATAGTTTTTGTTATGCCGTGTGGATCGGTATTCAGGTATGATTTGTAATAGGCTATCTGAACGCTTCTCATGAGTGTTGTTAGACATGTGAGAGCCGACTAGGGCCGAGAGGACCACCACTCTTTCGGATCAATCAGCTCACTGTCTGCTGCTTTTTTTGTCAAATGAACTAAGATTCAGTTCTGTCGCCTACCCATCGTTATTTGATTCTCGATGTCTGCTGCATACCCGAATGTGTTTGAACCTCATAAAGCCCAGCGCAAACGAGTCAGTCTTGTGCGTACATTTTTGTTCGTGAAAATAAAACACTTGGAACTATATCGCATAAGTTGCACGAGGGACTAAAAGTTCTGCGTATATTCGTACATTCAGACACGTACCGTGTTTACCGATAGCTATAGTCAAGGAGTTTTCAAATCTTGAGTGACTATTCACTCTTACTTCTAGGCAAGCGTGCACCATCGTTGACCGCATCTTCACTTACCATCAAGTGAGATAGTAGTCAAACGTAAGCCTATAATATAATTAATAAAAAAACTGTTTTAATTAATTACTTTATGAAATTACTGTTTAATTGTTTAAATATAAAGTTTGAATTCCATTGATTGTATTTATTACATGATTATACTTTTAGCTGCCATTATTATCTGTATTTCTAAGCATAAGTGTCTAAACACACTATGCTGAAGATACGCGACCGAAGTTCAGCACGATTAAGCCCGCAATGCTTTTTAAATTACCCGCGACACACCAGGCTGAATTTACGTCGCGTTTTACATATACATATAAAAACATAGACGCCGAACTTCGGTCGCGTATCTTCAGCATAGTGTGTTTAGACTCTAACCCTTTCAAGTGTTTATTCCGTCGGACAAAAAGTACGCCGAGAACTGTTCTCGTCTACGCTGGGCTTAAAAGTGTAATACTGTTTAGTCAACAGGCAGTCCTAGTACACACGGCTACACATCAAGCTATACAATTCGAGTTTACACTGACCTCTCATTGTAAGGAAACCCTATACAATGCGAGATCAGCTTATACTGGAAACGTTTAGCTTGATCTGTAGCCGTGCGTACAATGATAATAAATAAATAAGATCGTTCAACAAAAACGTGTCTTCCATTGTTGTTTAAGTACACCTAGAACCTTCAGTATAACGGACACTGTCGAAGGCAACGAATGCTGCAAAAAACTGTTTTCTGTAGCTTTTTTTAATGATTCAATACAACGTTGACAGGCCAATACAAGGCTTCGTTCAACTTGAGTAAACACATTTGACAAAACATGCGTATGTACAGATGCCAGCACATAAAGCTATCCGAAACTGTCAAATTTTCCCAATCAACCTTGATCCTAATGCTTTTGCGGATAAAGATGAAAATCTATTAAATAAATTTGAAAGATTGTCGTAGCTTTATGTGCTGGCGTATGTACTTATTTCTTACGCTTACTTAGTGACCCTGGTTTTTATGGACATCTTGTGTGCTTACATTTTAGAACATTTAACCTTGTAGTTACACCATGAATGACAATGAGATAAGTTGACAATATCTGACAATGACTTAGCTGTGCTTGTGACCATGGCTACTAATGGATAATCAAAGTAACTAGTACTAATTTTCAAAAGTTTGCTTTTGTCGCGGAAGTTGCGTCATGCGGCTTTGTTACCGATCGTATCTAAACCACCTAATAAGGATTCAGTAAAAAAATAAGAATTTATTTTTTTGCAAAAGAAACGTTTTATTTGTGTGAACATTTCGATGCCACGCATAAATTAATGAAATCACGGCGACACGGCGTGCAGGCACGACTAACGCGATATCGCTCTTTGCAGTCAGATAACTCAAGGCTCTAAAATGACACAGAAATAGGAAATCAAGATTTTTTTTTGAATTTTTTTTTTCATTGTTTTTCGAAAATTCCCATTTAAGGTTAATCTGTGTCACCAGTAGATCACGCGGTTTGAACGTTTCTGTATATTATTTTCAATTTTCATTTAAACAAATAATTGGTCCGGCTTCCCTTTTAAGAAAATTCACCCTTCGCCACTGATGGCACGCCCCTTCTATTCTTTGTCACACATTTTTAATTGCAGTGTCAATATGGAGGGGCGTGTCATGTTATCGTAGTTGATTTCTAGAGGATATTAATTAGTAAAAATATATGTATTTATAAAACTTTCGTGAGTGAACATCATGTATAGCATTATTTACGGCTTTATTCAAAAGTAAACAATCTGCATGAATTTCGCTCAGGGTTCTAAGGTTCGTTTATGTACCTAAATTTCTATTAAATTTTTCGAGTAAAGTTGTTTAACCAGAGAAATAATGTCGGTGAACTCTATCCTTAATGTTTTAATAATTAACGTGTTACCCAATCTAACTGCTAGGTGTAAGCACAAAGGATATTCTACCATCTGCCGCGTTCATTGATCAGCAGACATCTGGTTGCCTCCCCTAGCTGCGGTTAAGGCAGATGTGTTTGTATTACACCTAACTTACATCTGTTCGTGTTTTTGTAGGAATTATGTATAATAAATACCTATGCTTTATAGGATGTACGTGTAACTACTTCAGTTGTCGGAATCTAAAGCCCCTCGCCCACGGCGACTTTTTGTAGCGATGCAGTCGCGCGTTTAGCAAACTCGCGACAGCATCACTTCTAACGCGTGTTAGTCGCATTTGCAACGCGCTACTGCATCGCGATTGTATCGACACAAACGCGCGACCGCGTCGCGCTACTAACGCGCTACTGCATCGCGATTGTATCGATACAAACGCGCGACCGCGTCGCGCTACTAACGCGTCGCTATTTCTGCGTGTCAACTCTGGTTTTACAATGGAAAGCAATTCACAAAACGTCGAATATGATATTCTATAACAACTTTTGAATTTAAGATCATAATTTTTGAGTTGTTTGAATGTTGTTACATGATGTCCACAAAGTAATCTCTGGGTATTAAATGGATGCATCCAATATTGACGCTGCTTCCGTTGCCTACGCTTCGGCTGCTTACGTAAAAGCAGCACCAAAGACAACGTGACTAATGTTGCCTCAACGGAGTCCATCTTGCAACTGTACTGATTCAAGGTATTTTTGTATCGTAACTGCATAGCGACCGAATCGCGTTTGCATCGCGACTGAATCTGGTCCCGTGGGCGCGGGCACACAGCTAGCGACTG
This sequence comes from Amphipyra tragopoginis, assembly GCA_905220435.1. Classification (NCBI taxonomy): domain Eukaryota; kingdom Metazoa; phylum Arthropoda; class Insecta; order Lepidoptera; family Noctuidae; genus Amphipyra; species Amphipyra tragopoginis. Next base: position 15,684,171 of record HG992011.1, read on the forward strand.
CTTCGCGTCTGTATCGATGCTACGTGCGAGAGCATCGCGACTGCATCGCTACAAAAAGTCGCCCGTGGGCGAGGGCCCTAATAGGTCGGATTTAACACCTGTCAAAATACTAGGATTAATGTCAACACTAGTAATAATTACTACAATGCACCATGTAATGGAGTAATTGTTACTAGTGTAGGTACTCGTAGTTTCATCATAACATGCGTGCGCGATGTTTAGATAAAAGGCGACTTTCTTTAAAATCAAAGGCTTGAATTTTCTGCACACGTCAAATCTGACCTATTTGAATAAGGTTGGTATTCCACTTATCAAATATATTTGTCCAATGTTCGTTTGATTAAAGGAATTGTGCATTTGATCAAAGAAATTGGATGATTTTAATTAAGAATTTCAAAGAAAATAAATTTTATCAAATATTGAACATCGATATTTGTTAAGTGGAATACCAGCCTATGGACCTATTACGTTGGTCGAACTATAGTCTCAATATTAAAGGATAAGCTAAGTGTAGGTGACATCGCGACGCGGGATATTGGCAATGATTGTAGTGTGTTCAAGCGCCGTTTGACGCACCTTGGCAAATTAAAAAAAAACGTCACGGGTTCATGAATTCTTGACTGATATTTCTCCTGATTAAGTACTACAAGCTTGTGCTAGGGTATCTATCTTATATCCAAAAAAACTATGTGAAAGGGCGAAAAAAGAATCATTTTCGTTAGGTACCTATAGGTAGAATCTACGTCTATTGTCTATACCTAATATGTCCACGTCCTAGTCCTACACACATGCCCATCCAAGAGTTGCCGCAAACTGATAGAACAGTCATAGATTTGTTATGGTAATTGTTAGGTTCAAATACACACATTATTCATCTAGTATGCAATTCGAATGTAATTAGTGCCTTTTTAAAATAGAATAGCACTGTTGCTACAGTGTCTGTACAATTCAAACTTCATTACAAAGTCATAGCCAGTCGGAGTTACGATTCTCGTTCTAAAATGTACGGGAACTAGATCCAAATTGACTTCGTTATAGTCCCGGTACAAACAGCTAATGTAACACGGGACAGGACCTAATTAATGAGTAGTACAGCATAACTGGTTAGTCGTTTTACACTAGTGTTGAGTAGGACATACAAGAGGCAGTACATTTGTCCCGTACATGACGTCAAAATGTAAGAGCGGCTCGACATTTAAAAGTGTACTACTTCAACTTTTATGTCGCGGTAGTCGCATTACTCGTTACTCTCGGTAAGTAAACTGTAGGGTGAGACAGAGAGGGAACCAGCCACATGCTACAATAGCACGTCATTGGCAGTGTGTCAGTGTCAGTGGACATTACGCGACCGCGACTCGACTCGCCGCAGTAACGTCAAATGTCATATTCGTACTCGTTACTTCAATCGTATCACCGAGCTTCAGTACGCCTCACCTCATTTGAAGTAGTACATTGTACTGGCTCGGAGCAAAAAAGAGGCTACTCTAACAAACTCTTTTTCAAGTCGTGTCCTATCCAACACTATTTTACACCCGAAAACCATGAACTCTGCTCATATTCTGTACAACTTTTACTATAATATATACTACTATATGACAAACTCTGAATCAAACTGAATTGAAATAATATCAGCTGTTTCATACATTGTATTATGCAACATTGATTATTTTAATTTTAGGTATATTGACAGCATTAATAAATTGCAGAGGGGATAGAACCTTTGTGGCATAGCCCCCCGCTGCCATTTTGTTTTTTTTTCCAAGTTGCGGCGCACGATTACACTAACATAATATATATGGGTAGAGGACACTTAGACAAACAAAAAATATCAGGGATATGGTGCCCTAAAGTGTCACGTTGCCGAGATATTTGGACTTAAATATTTTTTTATTGCAGCGCACTTTGTAACTGGTAAATATGGGTAGAAGACACTCAAACAAATAAAAAACATTCAGAGATATGTTGCCCTAAAGTGTCACGTTACCGAGATACTGTATAGAGATAATCTTGAAAAAAAAATCTTTGAGTCCAAATATCTCGGCAACGTGACACTTTAGAGCACCATATCTCTGAATATTTTTTGTTTGTTTGAGTGTCCTCTACCCATATATGTTAGTCTCATCGGACGCCGCAATTTGGAAAAAAAAAAGAAAATGGCGGCAGGGGCCTATGCCAGCTTTCATAGAAAAATGTTCGAACCCCTTTAATTAGTCCGCCAGTTAAGTTTTGAAAAATAATGGACACATATTTTTTCTTTTGTTAAATCTATGAATATTTGGAAAGATAAAACGCAACAAAACTCGGCTTGTGACGTCAGAAGCAAGTAAAAATTGTAACGTTTTCCCAATTTTAAGTGTCGAATCTTCGTCAATTTTGGTTTACGTAACAAAAGAAAAAATACGGGTCAAATATTTTTTGATAATCTAACTGACGGACTAATTAGATTTTTTCAGTCAAATACCCTATTGTAAGAAACTGCAGATTTTTTGGCGGCGCCATAATTTACCCAGTTCCCTACCCCATTACGGGCCTTCTTGGCCCTATTCCATATTACCTAGTCCTGAAAATAGAAATATAGAACAGGAAACCAAACAACATACTGAGAATTATTTACTAAGGGTTAACATTCGATAATATGGGTATCACAGCAAAATACAAGGAATAAAATAACCAAACATGTGTTTCAATAGCTTTATTTTACAAAAAACATTACTAATTAAGTTTAATATTATCACAGACAACATAATTTATAAAATACCTGAAAAGGAGTCTTATAATTATAAGATTAGTCGAAATTAAATTATATTAAATTAGATCTTCAATGAAAAAAAAAATGGCGTCTTTAGAAAATGCTTGATATTGAAATATGGCGTTATTATAATTCTTTAAATGCAAGCATACGACTAGTCGCATTGTCACACAAGAACGACTTTTTGTTATTATTGACAGGAGTTGTATTTAAAAATTAAATAAAAATTACACACTATGGTAATTCCAGTTATAAATTAGACTAGCCGATACGACAAATCGCATGATCGCATTCATAGAATTCCCACCTTGTCAACTGTTAAACTATTGCAAACATTAACTAATTAAGTATTCAAATTACAACCTTATTTTAACAGCAATAAAGTCTATTTATTATTGACCGGTAGAACTTGATTATGCATGTATCTATTCCGCAAATGCTTAGGCATTAGCCCAAATAATGTAACCTAGTATTTCTAAACTGTTCAGCTAGATAAGCCGTCGTCGCTTTAAATTTAGATTTTGTAACTTTAGTTCTCATACCGTATGAACTAAGCTGTTATCAAAAGTTGTTTTTTTTACCAATAAGTCGATTGTTAAGTAATTCTAGTTACTATAGAATTTAAACAGACTAAAGGCGAATCACATTTATCAACATTAATCCGCAGTTAACTAAGATTGACATTATACCCTTTTTAGCGCAAGGTGAGTCCAGAAGTTTATCTACAAAACGTTACCATGCAAAGAATACCAAATAAATAAATAATAAATAAATAATAAAAAACATAGACAGTATAGCTATTTTACGGGTCTACAATTTACAAAATTACCGCTGTCAGGGCTCATTTTTCGTTGAACAGAGTATAAAAAGTATTATCAACATAGTATTTAATTAGCGTCGCGATCTGCGTCCGCGATTGCAATGCTAACAGTTGAAAAATATTTATGAGACTTATGTTTTTCATGAAAATCGTCTTAGAACAATTTGCGCATTATTGTTCATAAGTGTCTTCGCCTTAAGTATGAACACGATCAGATCTATCTTCTTAAGGTTAACTGTCCACTGTTGCCTATCAATGTCTCAACTATCTGTTCTATTTAGAGGTTTAAAATCCGCCAGGGGGCACCACTGAATACCGAGGTAAAAAATGACAGAACCCATAATAAACATATATTATAGACTGTTAAATTGGTCAGAAAAAACTTTGCCCCACACTAGGATTTCTCCTGTATCGTGGGTGCGTTTACAAACAAATCTTTACATGCACAAACACCCAAACCCGGAATAACTATATGTAGGCCATACAAATATTTGTTCCGAGAGGGAATTGAAACCACGACAGAAGCCAATCACTTAGCCACTGCACCAAACGTGTCGTCAAAATTGTTACTATTATGATGGCAAATCGCAAAGAATATGAGTTTGGTTTTTTTACCTCGGTTGACAGTTGGGGCTCATGCTGGCAAAAAAAGCTTGGATGCCTCCATTGGTGAAGAAATCATTGATACGCCTCAGATGACAGTTGTACTTATATTTTCTTAAGGAATATTTTTCCTATCTATCTTTTTAAGCTTTTTACATGGAAATGTACTGCTGTATTATTATGCTTGAATAATAAGTAGTAGTCTTGTTTTAATTGTTTGTGCATAGTGCGTCAGTTTAAGTAGATACGTGTATTATCTAACTTATAGCTATGTACAAAGAATGTAGTAAAACCACTACAATCTAATAGGCAACGTACAGTCTTAGATTAACTTTTTATTGATTTTTTAATATTATCATACTTATTTATTAGGAATCGCACGCGCATACCTTACGAGGTGTCATACTAATGAGCACAATTCTATTCGCGATTAAAAATCGCAGTCATTTACGTTATTTATTTATTTTATTGCATGCCTGCATTTATGATAATAAAACGAGTCTTCAATACGTTGCAATACAAAGGGAAAATTTTATAAAAAGCCTGCGTTTTCAATATAAGGGTATCGCAGTTTAGATATGTACGACAGATAATCAACGTTTTTTCGCCGTCATGACCGGGCACCATGCAAATCGACTTGACCCAATAACGAGGGACATTTGCTGAATACCTAATGAAGAACATTCGTTAGTTTGCACGCTATAATTAATTGTGTCTTGGAAACTTTTGAATTTGTCCTATACCGCAAGCTAAGCACGCACTATGGTGACAAGACATGTGTCATGGACGATGTATGAGAGATTCGATACAATGTCTTGTCATGGAAGTGAGTGCTAAGCCGATTTGAGGTTGGAGATTTGTGGCTGGTTTTTTTTTTGATTAGCATAATTATCGTATTTAAGACATGAAAGGATGTAAGCCCTTATGATATCAGCCATATTAATATTAGACATATATTCGCGTTAGTTGGCCGCAATAACCCGCCGGAGGCTTTGGTGTGTAGAGGCCTTTAGGGAGTTCCAAAAGAAAGTACCAGCCTTGTCTTGCATGAAAATATAGTTTGATGAGTAAATGCGTTTTATAGGAAATTGCAGATGAAGAAACAAGTAATTAGAATACTTCGAGACTGAGCTTAAGATCTTTTAGGGCCGTGGTTTTTAAATAGTTTGTTTAGTAAATTGCTTCATTCGGAATGCATGGCGTAACGTGAATACTAATCGAGAGCAAATCCACTTCAAATAACGTAATAATCCTAAAACAATCAATGATAACAGGTCCTTATACTAATAACGAACAACACATACAATACTTTAATACCCGAGTGCACTCACAGTGTGCTGAAACGCACTGCGATTGGTTGCTTTTATGTTGCGAGAATAAAGACAACCAATCACAGAACCGTATTCATTACAGTGCTTTTGCACAGTAACAGGGTCGATTGAGTGTTCTTTGTGAAAATAGGCCTTAATCTCCTCTCATTCAAGTGTGAACAGACGTTAGAGGTCATGCACACGTCTTTTCTACGCGCGTTAACGTCAAACTCCATACCGTCGCGTCGGCGCCCAATGAAAACCCCGGAAATAGTAATTTTAGTCAAATACATTTCATATCTTATTTGGATTGAATAATGCACCTGTTTATCTGCTGATAACTCCGTATTTGACGCCAAAAATCAATTGTTTTAATGGTTTTCGCTGGTGGCCGATACATAAAAACGGTGATTCACGTTTTTATGTAGGTATGGTTTTGACGTTAACGCGCGTCAACGGCGCGTAGAAAAGTCATCGTGTGCATATGCCCTTAATGCCAAGTTCAGCAATGGCCTATAAGCGGTAATACGAGAGTTATCGAGAACGTGATGGTTTCAACACTCGCGCCGTGTAAAGTAACGGATCATTGTGAAATTCTACACATGTTCGTGCCTCCGACATTGTATCGAATTACTTAGCACTCGGAAATGGTCTTTAGAGTGTTATTGAAATGACAGAAGCCGTAGTAAGCATTGTAAATATGTAGGAGTGAATACTAATTGAAATAAGATTGTTTTTGCAGAATAAACAATTTCTTTGAAGCATTCTCTTTTAGTCGAAAGGGGCGACTAACCTACTCCCGATTCAGAATCTTTTCGATAAGCAGTTGCCGATTCATTCGGTTTGCTATCTCGTTCCGTCTACGATTCTCGTAAAGAGAGAGAAAGAGATGGCTTACCGAATCGTTCTGAATCAGGGAGGCTGAAACCATAATTGCCCGAAAAATGACAATAGACTCGCCATATGGAGCTTGGCACAAGAGCTGAAACGTAGGTGTACAGGCTATTGTAATGGGAGGACACTTCAGTTTACTCCTTCAACCGTAAGTACAATCGCGGACTTGAAATGTTTACCACCCTAAAGTCTATAATTGCTTGCACATTACTTTTTCATAAGGCCGATATGACATAAGTTGATATGACATCTTAAACCTTATTGCGCACAGTGTGAGAAGGAATCGACTTTGAAATCTGATAAACATTTCGAGTTCGCGACCATACATGTATGTTTATTCGGGAAACTGCTTTGCAACCGTTTATTTCGTTATTTCTAGATGATAAATGATGATTCATATTCATGAACTTCATACAAGGGATGAAAAAGGGATGTCCCGTTAATTGTTTTAAGCATGATCGTTGTCCCTATACAATATAATGAGTATAGGTACGTTATTTAAATGTACGTTAAACGGCTCGTTTTATTACCGGACGCACTCAATTTCAAACATTACTAATGAATACAAACAAGTCATACATTTCCAAAAAAGTTTTATAAAAATTCAGTCCAATTATAATTTAGGCACGCGTTATTTAATTAAATTTTAGGATGATATTAATGGGGTATAAAAATGCAAGAGACCAAGTAGGTACACACGACTAAGTGTACAACCTCGTAAGGGGTCACTGACTCATCATTATGAACAACTTTTACTATGGGACAAAAACTGAAATCGTGAAAAAAAAATCAGCTGTTCCCTACATTTTGACGAGTTATGCGAACATAAATGTAGGGAACACCTGTTTTTTTTTCGCGATTTTAGGTTTGGTCCCATAGTAAAAGTTGTTCATAATGATGAGTACAGTGAACCCTTAAGAGGTTGTGCGTTATTTATGTTACACCTTGTATAGCTTGATATGTAGCTATGTGTACCATTTAGTGCATCTTTATTCCTTCCTAAAGCTCCAATTTCAAATGGTTGAAACCCATTTCATGATTATTACGTTTTCCAGTTCGTCTCGCGACCTCGCCGCGTGTTCAGCTCATGATTAAGGGCTCCGTTTGGGTCCGAAACTAGTCGGGCAATCCCGAAAAATGCACGTGAGTAAACCGTAAATAATCATAAATATTACGTTTTAGTAGAAAATGGCAGTACGTTATTGTAACTCTCAATATTGTCATATGAAAAATTTCATCAGATATTATATTATCTACGTCATTTAAGACATGTTAATAGCAGTTATTATTTTATTTACCACAGATTCGATATTGCTAATAATTGTACTTAAATGATTGCAACCGTATGCCCGCATGTATACCTTATGTATCTATGTTAGAACCAGCTCAATGTCAACGCGGTCGTGTGTTCGAGTCTGAGTTATGACCTAGTGTATAAAACTGGCTAGGCAACATGTCTATGTATAATAAATAGCGAATTAATAGGAATAGTAATAAATATCTATCGATACGTTATCGAAGTCTAGTTGTCTAGTTTTTTGTTACAGCAACGTTGTGGAATTATTATTTTAGCGGTTATAATTTAGTTTTTTTGAATATATTTAAAATGCTTGCAGATATTTGTTGATTTGCTATTTTAAAAGTTCAACTTAGTATCTTGTTGTTAAAAACGCAAAAAGAAAGTTTTAACTAAATCCTAAACAAATTGTAACCATATTAAAAACATATTCAACACAACAAATCTCAACCGATCGCACAACAGTTGCTGTAACAACGCCATCTTGAACCCAAAAATTGAGTACAACGCCATCTAGTTTAAATTCATGACAACTTTAGTCCTGAAACTTAAATACAAAGGAAGAAGAACACGCATTCAAGAGTGTAGTGCCCACACCTTGATCCTCCACAGTCTGAATATTCCTCTTGAGTATGTGACGTATCTGTTTCGATGTCTGATAGATGTGGGTATAGGCTAGCTGGTTGCTGTAGGATGGCTCCGTTAGTCTGTGGCTCCTTTTTATTATTGGCCACTTTAATTCTTTTGACGTCGTCTAATACTGATAGGACTACGGGCGAGTCTTGGGAACCTGAAACAAATAAAGAGGTTATAAGGATGATAAATGAAGTATTTGAGTGGGGTAATTATTTCTGTGTAGCACAGGACCTAGTCGACATAGTTCAAGGGAGGCTTATACCCAGCAGTTGGATATTGATGGCTGTTTTGATCTGCCTAACTTTTTCCTAACTATGCTGGGGTCAGGCGGCCTACTCCCTAAGTCCGTCAACGAAGTTAGTCGCCCGTCTGAAAGTAGCCCGAAACGTAGGAGTGAACAAAACAAGTGTCAAGTTCAACTTTTCGGACGGGCAAAAACATCGGTAGTAGGACAACTGAAAAATCGTGTGGTCATTCATTCTTAGTTCGGGCCTCGAAATAATCGTATGTCCGACCGTAGGTGATAGGAAATATCGTAACTAAGGCCGAAACCACGGACTTCGTGCTTAGGGAGTAGACCCCCTGATGCGGCTGAATACCAATATTTCACACGGAGCAACTGCCATCACACTTCCGCAACCCAGTTACTGGACAATGCCGATATTCTAAGATTAGACCGGTAGTCAGACTTTCGGGCTTTTGACTACTCGTAACGACTGTCATAAGTATTCGTATGACACCCGCGAACGATGGCTTAACATGCTCTCCGAGGCATGGAGGGGTCTCGATGTGCAGAGATGTGAATTATTTGAAATACATGTATTTATAATACAAATACAAAATGCAAAATACCTATTTTTATTTCGCATTTGAAATACTTTTTTTCAAAATGTATTTTCTATTTTATTTGAAATACTTTTAAAAACTATTTAATATTTGTAAAATGCAAAATGGTTTTGTTAATTTTTTTAATTCATGTTTCATATTTTTCATTCTTAAATTCTTGTTATTTACTTTAAAGAGTATTTGTGCCAAGTTTCAAGTTTATAAATACTGGAAATAAGGTTTTTCAAATAAACTTTATCACCCCTTTTCACTCCCTTACAGCGGTTACGCGCTGCATCCGATCCGAATCCGTGAAAATACGTTCCGAAGTAGCCATAGAACTATTTTTATGGTAGTTTACGCACTACATCCGGCATCCGTCATCCGATTTCTATCCGTCATCCGTGAGTCTTCAATTCGGAAAAAAAATTGACGGACCGAAGTAGCCGTAGCACCGTTTGTATGAACGCTTTCGCACTACCTTGGATTCAAATCGGACGCCAAATGGATATGCCAAAGACGGCCCCTGAATTGTTTGAATTTGGATCAGAGATCGGATATAAGTGCGTAAGTGATATCCGAATTCGGTCCGAGATAGATCAGTATTTTCACGGATTCGGATCAGATGCAGTGCGTAAAGCAATATCCGAATTCAGTCCAAGTTTTTTATATCCGTATTTTCACGGATTCGGATCGGATGCAGTGCGTAATCGCTCTTAGGGCTCCCACACAAAACTGCGATGCGATGCGATACGACGGCGCATGGCAGCAAAATAAGGTGGTATGGTTCTATGTAGCTCGCAGATTTTTTCGATGCGATGCGAATTCGCAGTTTTGTGTGGGAGCCCTTAGAGTGCGTAATCGCTCTTAGAGTGCGCTTTCGCTATAAAAAAACAACTACTCTCCAAATTTCAAGGTTCTACCTTTAGCGGTTTAGGCTGTGCGAGAATCTTACATTAGGACTTGTTCTTTATATGCACGTATGTGTATAGATGATTTATCCAATCGTTAAATCGCTATATCTCATGAATGATGATTCGCAGATTCAACATGAAAGAGGACTCTTTGATCAAATACTAGTGTTAAAATCAGTGAAAAAAGGTATTTTATTTGAAAAACCTATTTTGAAAATACGTATTTTGCATTTTGTATTTAAATACTTTCATTGAAAACCATTTTGTATTTTTATTTGAAATAAAAATATAACCAAGCATTTGCATTTTGAATTTAAATACTTTTAATATACTATTTTGCACATCTCTGTCGATGTGTAACGAACGGTCACCCATACACGGACTGACCGCGGCAAGCGCAGCTTAACCTTGCTTTGCTAATCATATGATCCGCGCGGTTGTTAATTAGCCACGAGCTCTTCTTCTAATGTGGATGATAATGATGATGATATGGAATTTAGTAAAGCGTAAAATTTGTTTACTGTATTCGGCCTTGATTACGAATTGATGAATGTTTTTAAACTTTCACGATTATACCGGAGTCAGTATTGATATACTACGAATATATAGTCTTTTATGGGTGTTGTTTAATGGATCAAAGAGATTATATCAGGTAGATATATTATATTACCATTAGGTACCATCCACAGGATACTGATAACATCATACTGCGATCGAATCTGACTGCTATGCCTAATGATTATGGCATTATTTCATCCAAATAGTTTTTGTTACAGCAGCTTAGGAGGTAGGCATTTAAAAACTGACTGAATGTGATCTGACAAAATATGCCACCCCGTCTCCCGTAGGTGCGATAAAAGGCGACTAGGAAACTATTTAAAGAGGATCAGCAGAAGCGTAACAGCATGCTGCAATCTATAATCCGAGACCATTGACCGTTCTGTTGCCCGTTGTCAGCTTCTGCTGCTCAGATTTATTTTCTCTCATAAAACGAACCTTACGTGAAACTGAGAAAAAAATGGCATTTTATAAATTTTTATGGAAAGTTCACACTTGAACAAAAAATGTAATATGTCAATATTAAATGATGGAATCTATGGCGTTACTTTGCGGAAATCCATGACATACAAATACATATAAAAGCTGATTTACACGAGGATAGTTTCTCGAAGAGAGTTTCATGTTGTCTCTGTTTTCACCGCCGAGAAAGACAAAGTAAGAACGAGTCTCGCTTCAAGAAAATATCCTCGTGTAAATGAGCCTTTATAGTAACGGTTTGGTTGCATGTCGCATTTTTTTCACTCTTTCTGCTTGTGCATAAGTATATGTATTTGTGGGCGGAGGGTGGAGCTGCATTGTATTGTTTTCATTAAAATTTGCAAATGTCTCCATAGATTTTTTTCCTGTAGTTCCTTTAGTTTAGAATTTACCCATAGAGTACTAGTTAAATAAATCAATTTGTAATATGGAAAAGTTGTGTGTACTGTTAAAGGCGGTATATTATCAAGCTTAGTCTAAGTAAGTAAATGAATAATAGTAGATTGTTGCACCGAGCGCAAAGTGAGTCATTAATGCACGAGTGTTATGTTGGTGCCCGAGCGCAAGCGAGGGCACTAAATTAGCACGAGTGCATTAATCACTCACTTCAGCAAGGTGCGTAATCTACTTTTCTTTCAACTACCAATTTACCTACCGTGATAAAATATACCTGCTCAAAATAAAAACTCAAGTTAATGAAAACAAGGTTATCCTGCGACTTTTGCGGCAAAAGGTTATTAACAATTTCATTTGCAGCTGTTTTTATACTTTCTGGACTTGAATTCATATCGCTATCTATTTCCATTTTTTAAAACTTTTCTTGCTAAATAAGAAATAACAAAGTTTTACAATGGTACAAAATGCGCGCCATTTGTTTTTTTTTTTTCACTAATTCGGTTTTATTCAGCCGATTTTTATTTTCAGCCAGTATCTTTTTGATCTAAATGCATAAGAATTAATAAGAATGCATACATTTAATACTTATTAAACTTAACGGGAGACATTAAACCTCTGTGGTAAATTTATATCTAAATAAAAAATAAAAAACTGCACTAATGAAAAACAGTGCAGTAATGAAATTTCATACAACATTTCTGCACTGTTTGCAGTGCAGTAATGAGATTTCATACAACATTTCTGCACTGTTTTGCTTCTAAGCAGAAAATACGTATTTTGTGATCGGTTTTGTAGCGATTAATGATAACATTACTACGTAGTTGAAAGAAAATGATCATACTCACTTCGTCTTTTAACGGGCTGTGATCCAATAACTCTATCATTCTCCTTTTCTACCTCCTTTTCCTTATCATTCAAAGCCTGTTCTGACTTCTTCTCGTCAAAGGTAACCTTGGGGATGTTGGCAATAATCTCAGGCTTCTTGCTGGTCTGGGAGAGGCTAAGCGTACTGCCCATGAGAGGCGCCTTCTCAGAAGGATCCTGCTCGCTTGCATCATCGTCAGAATCATTGGGATTCTCCGGTTTTTGCTGTGGTTTGGGCTGGAATTAAAAAGATATTGCGTTATTTCGGTGTAAAATTTTTGCTTTGTCTGCGGAAACATAAGTTTACTGCACATCATCCACATTCAATAGCGCGATAATTTGTACTCTCAGACCCGCTCTTTATCGGGTTTTATTGCCAAATAACAATTAAATCTGTTCAGAAATATTGACGTGAAGCTCAAACATACAAAGAGACAGAAGTTCTAAAATATTCGGTTTCAGTATCAGTATCGTTTATAGTAAGTACACGTAGCATTTTTTTTCTCTAATATTCAATGTACAGGTTTTGATTCGTTACGAATGTTACTATTTTATTTACATGTATAGATTAACAATTTTTGAAACCTATTTATAATGTATGGGTTTTTCGAGTGACAAGTTCTCGATACGTATTCTTTAATTGGGAAAACTAAACGACTCAAGCCGATAATAATACTAATATAATATGGAGATTAGGTTATAAGTCGTGGGTTGAATTAGCATCTATGTAGATAACGAGCAAGCAAATTATCATTACGATAAAGCACCAGTAATAAGCATAGGACTATAAATCACGCATAAATATACATTATATCCGCTTGTATAAGGAAATCTATACAAGTTATATCGCAATCGTAATAATCATTAATAGCTCGTATCAAATCATTGCTGGATATAAGACTCCTAGTCTTTAAAGGCGGAATTACATTGATCCAGTAGCTGGATTGGTATTGGACCAATAGTTCAGTGCTGGATACTGTACGCTGGACTGGACTGAAATGTATTTACAACTAGCTGACCCGATAGACGTTGTTTGTCATACAAAAATCCCAAAGCAAACACAACTTTCAGTTTTTCCCGAATTTGTTAATTTTCTGGATAACATGTCCAATTTTTCTTTCCATAAAAACGTAATACAGACTATTAGGAACATTAAAAAAATGCCTAATCGGTCCAGCCGTTCTCAAGTGATGCGGTTACCAAAGAACAGCATTTAATTTTTATTTATATAGGGTGTATTTGTTGTTATAGCGGCAACAGAAATACATCATCTGTGAAAATTTCAACTGTCTAACTATCACTGTTCATGAGATACAGCCTAGTGAAAGACGGACAGAAAGACAGACGGACAGCGGAGTGTTTGTAATAGGGTCCCGTTTTATTTTACCCTTTGGGTACGGAACCCTAAAAAAACATTAATATATATGAGCCATTGTGACGTCACAGCATCCCGCATATTTTAAAGAAACGCGAATACTATAAGTGTAAAAACAACATGGTGTAACGAAGGTTTCACGCCGTGCGGAAATGTTGAAATCGGGCCAAAGCTACCCAAGTGTTTCGCCAATCACCTACTATGATTCATGGTACACCGTTTTCTGAACTTTAAACTTACTGTTTTAATTTTATTATTTGCATAAGAATTTTTACTTGAGGCGTTTTTGGAGACCACACAAATTCTTTATTTAACTACATTAAATTTGCATTTTATTGTTGTAAACAAATAAAATGTCTACTTTAAATTCAACACGATAGTCAAAGATGGATATGAGATTTTTTTCATTAATAAGGCAGGGACTATTTGTGATGGACGCCAATTCGGCTCCGGTACATTTATGAGCCAGAAACGTGACTCAGGGGGCCTTCTCCAAAAATCGAACTACGAAGTTTCGGCTGACGGATCGCATGTTTTCCAATCACGAAAGTGTTTCGGATCCGACGATGGATTAGATTTTTGCGATTTGACATTTTGTCTTTCGTTCACCCTACTCCTAAATGTTAAGATAAGATAAGATAAGATAACTTTATTCGCTTAAACATGTGTGTACATACAAATTGCATGCAAGATTTCAACATAAAATATTTTTGTCCCGACATGTTTGCCATATGAAATGGCGTGCAAATATTTAGGTATTACGGTTACTAATTAAAGCACTAATAATTAAGCATTCCAAGTTACATAATTATCTCATAATTCATTCATAACAATTATCATAAATATTATTATTATTTAAATTCATTAAATTAATACAAAATCATTCTATAATAAATTCATTAAATTAATACAAAATTACTTTATAATAAATTCATTAAATTAATACAAAATTATTTTATAATTATTATAGGTACATTCAATATTATTTTTATGAAGTACAAACAATCAAGTAAATTTGTCCGTTAGAAAGTCAGTGATATTATAATATGCTTTATCAGTCAAAAGTGATTTAACCCTGGCTTTAAATGCTGCAATTGTAAAGTCTTTCCAGCTCTTAGGGAGTTTATTATAAATGACTGGCGCCATGCAAAAAACATTCTTGAACATAAGTGCAGTTCTAGCCTGATTTAGACATAACTTACTGTTATCACGTCTGTTACGGGGATAAGCATCTGCCATGCTCTGAAATAGGTTAGGATTTGTCTTAACAAATACTACAATCTCCAAAATATATAAAGATGGCAGAGTCAGTATCTTATATTTTTTAAAGAAAGGTTGGCAGCTATCAGTCATTTGCAATTTGAATATTGCTCTAAGACATCTTTTTTGCGCTTTAAATATGATTTCTTTGTCTGTAGAGTTGCCCCAGAATATGATGCCGTATCTGAGAACGGATTCAACAAGTCCATAATAAGTAGTAAGAAGCGCATCTATACTAAGGGTTCGGGACAGGGTATAAAGAGCATACGAACTACTGCATAGTCTTTTTCTTAGTATCTCTATGTGAGCCTTCCAATTTAGAGCCCTATCTATTGTAAATCCTAGGAACTTAGTCGTATTAACTGCGTCAATTCTATTATTATTATATTTAATGTCAAGATTATATGTCAAACGTTGGCTGTTAATTGACATCTAAAGCTATATCTACACCAGTGCGTTTTCATGTTCATCTTGCGTCTTCGTCTGAAGCATGCCATAGCGCTAATCCGTCTATTTTATGTCGACTGACGACTGACCGAGGCGCACCGGTGTAGACGATAAGCTGCATGCGTCTTAAGGCAATCAATATTGCATGCGCTTGACGCAAGAGGAATTGAAAGTTGAAAGCGCAAGATGAACATGAAAGCGGACTTGTGTAGACATATCATAATAATTCGTTGTTTGGTAGTACTTTGATCGTATATTTAGAAGCTCGTCGTTTCGTTTCGATGCCGAAATTTCGGAGTTCGTTTTTTGGAGTAGGCCCCATACTCGAAAACGCATGGAAACGGAACCGAACTGGGCGTTATGGGCTTACTCATTTTACGATAACATTTCGTTGTTAAATATTTCATTGCAATTCTTTATTGAATAGATTATGGGAGCTGACCTGTCGTCATTCGTCCTAACAGGCGCGCCGGTCACGCGACTGTACGATGCGAATGCATAATCAAATATATGTTTAAAATATGTTTAAAAGATAAAACGGCGTTTTTCCGACTCGGATAAATTCAGTTTTGTCCTAAAAAGCCATCGTTAAACTTTCAATTATAAAATACTACACGCACGTTTTGTCTCTTATACCTATTTTGTTCCGTGTAGGTAATAGGGTGGGGAGCCTATTGCCATTTTTCGGGCACAATTACGGTGCCAGGTTCATCGTCTCTTACGATTCACTTGCCTGGCGACGAAGAGGAATTGTGTTCTTAATCCGTCCCTCCACGGACAACAAAAGATATTTAAGCTTTTGGCACGATCGCATCGCATGGTCGCGAAACATTTTGCCAAATAGGTCGACACCCGACTGTCGAGATTGCACAAAATCGAGCAATTTAGGTAAAAGCTTCATTCGAAAATCGTACCCTAGATAGCCAATTGGCATTGTTCCATAAAAAAGCGCTTACAAACGTTAGATACGAACGGTGTATACTACATCGTGCTTTGTATTAAAAACTTTATTTCCAGCATCCATAAAAGGGCGAGATAGAAACGTCATGTTATATCGACACACGAGGTAAGCTTGTTTCTTAAGTGGGACGTAACATCTGTGAAGACTGGTAACACAATACCTTTTGAGATTTCATCAAACCACAGCGAGGTTATATGGCTTAAAGAAATATACACTTGGGAGCAAAGAAATCGAGCACTTTTTTCATGTGTCCTAGTTATTAGTTTTGGTTTCATGAATTATATAATTCAAAATACAAAAATCTACCCTCACTGTAAAGGTTATTAAATAAACTTTTAGGCGATATAATTATGTTTAGAATTGATCTGTTCCATATAACAAAAATAATAACAATTATACCTACGTGAAAAATAGAAGTGGCTCGATTTATTTGCTCCCAAGTATATTTTATTTTGCCTTGTGAAGAGACAGGCTAAATAGAATTGAGAACTTCTTAAAATGATGCCTAATCATGATCTAGCATAAAATTACAGTTTTTTCATTCTGTGGTTGCGAAATAACGACTCTAAAGCCCACTAGCACGACGACTCACTAAATATTTAAACAATCAACATTTCATTGAGCTGCGTCTACGTTAGGCGAGTTAAGCACGAGTGGAGCACGAGCGGAGCTCGAATTCGCGTAACATAGACGGGATTCGGAGCCTCCGACGAGCACGCCTCGAGCGTTTGGCTCGCGCTCGACTGCGCTCCGCCAATTGACGGTTTTTTGACGAACACAAAGGAATTTGCGTCGAGCAAAGGAATTTGTTTGTTTTAAGCTCTTTGTACGTCTATACTTGACACCGCGAACAGATCGGCTTCGCTCATGCTCGGCTCGCATAGCGTAGACGCAGCTTTGTATTTAATGTACTTATAGTTAGTCGGGAAGGGGTAGGTACTAATTCTAAAGGGAGTTAAAGTATCCATAATAAAGAATATCTTTTGTTCTACAACTTTCCCCAAAAGTCAATAGTTTACGAGAAGTAGCTAGCTGTTCAAAGATTTTATAAAAATACGCAAAATTTTAACAATCTTCAGCTAAGATCAGCTTTAGACATTTTAGGTCATATTTGGGGTCACAGATAAGAAGCTTCATTTTCAGAATTTGGAACTAAAGCAAGGATGTATAATTATTTGATTTTGCATAGATTTGGTGGATAAAAAAGACAAAAAAAGGTAGCTAGATACTTTAGCATTTCTGATCCAAGGTGCCCAAATTCAATATCCATCATCGAACTGTGAAGAATGTATCTATAAAGTCTAAATATCACAACATAATATGCAAAAAAAACCTATAACTTTGTGGCACATCATTAGTTTTTGCTTCTTTCTCAGCCTTCGACTATCGTTAATACTTCACTTAGTACGTGCATAAGATGTTAGTACACGTTGCGCCATGTTTTCGCAATATGGCCTCTTTTTAAGGGTAAGGGCGTGTTCGTTCCGCCTAAATGGCATTGTCAATTATCATGTATTGTGTATTTAAGGTACACTTTCGTTACTTCGAAAGTTACGTCAGCACACATGTATCGGTGTGTTTGACGAGTACAGCACTTCCATACTACTCTCGGGAGCAATGAATTTGGGTCACTACATAAACTTTAAATATCTCGGAAACTAAGAATGCTGACTTGTTCAAAAACTGAGGATGTCAGAAACTAAAGTGTTATTTACACTTTTCATTTTTGTTCAGAAATCGAGAAAAACTATTTACAAGTAGGCCTGTTTACTTTGTAAATGTAACTTTTTGATCAGAATGCGACTTGAAGACGCTATTTTCTCTTGGGATAGCACTGTTTGAAAAAAAAAACTATTCAGAAATCGATAATATCCAAGGTTTTGAGTGCAATGAGAAAAAAAGTCGCGTCGAGTCAAAAGTGTAAATGACACTTTTTGATCTTAAGCTCCTCAACTAATATTGATAGCTTATTTAAATAAAAAGTATTTTTAGATATTTAAAATGTTTTATTAATTTTATTTAAATAGCCTATAAAACAATTTTTATTTAAATAAGCTATCAATACTAGTTTCGGAGATATTAAGATTCATGCTGATGACCTGGGTTCATTGCTCGGAGTGTATAAACAAGATATTTTTTTGATTTTGATATTTTTGACATCGAGCGCTCACATCGTTTGCAGATTGAGCAGACGATTTTCAGTAGGACAGGACAAACAAGCTACGAAGAACAAACAACGGTTAAGCAGGACAAAGAAGACTGCTGCTCAGATAGCATGACTATTGATATTGAAGGCAGAAAGAAGTAGGCACCAGTGGCGAAGGCTCCATACAACTCGATTCCTATCGGCTTCCCTTTCGAAATATGGCAAATACTAGTATCTATTATTTCCAAATTGGACCGGCTTCCCTTTTAAGAAAATTCACCCTTCGCCACTGGTAGGCACTGTATAGATTTGTTTTGCTTCTTCTTCTTCTCTCGTGTCAGCACGAGCTATACGAAAATGGCTCCTGCTGTGGTGTAAAGACTAGCCAGTCAGCAAGGTTGATAGCAGGGCCGACTGCCCAGGGTGCGCCGGACGTACCTAAGCATCGTCACTCGTGGAGGCTCTTTTCATGCACCCCGTTGTTTTGCTTTCATCCTACTAATAATATAAATGTGAAAGTTTGGATGTTTGTGAATTTGGATGCTTGTCAATCAAACAAGCCTTAAGGCTTGACGGCGGAACGGATTTGGATGTGGCACACAGGTATCCTATGACCTAGATTAGGACATAGGATACTTTTTATCTGAGTACATGAAGTAGTTCCCCTCGGTTGCGACTGAAACCGCAGGCAACAGCTAGTACTAAAATGAAATGCTTTGAACGTCTCAATATTTACAAGCTTTGCTGTTCTTTGTCTATGTATTTTGGAGTATGAAAATGCATATAATAAGTGTTGCCAAATAGCCGCGTTTAAAAATAAGACGCATCCTGCAATCACTGTGAAAGACATTAAAATAGCGCTTGTTCGGCGTAGTAAATATAGAAATCTTATACACAAAGCAAATTCGCGTATAAAACAGTTTTCTTCTGCCTAGCATTATCCTGAATTCTTCCTGACTGGCTTCCCCGAGACAAAATCTAAAGGAAAGATCTAATTGCATGGGAATGACACTAACTTACACTCAAGTAAATGTCATTTCCATACAATTTCCGCAAGCGTTAAGGTTTAAGGAAAAGGGATTTTGTCTCAAGGCCCAGACGATTAAAGTCCACTTTTGCAATTATTATTTTTTTGTCTTCCTGAATTTCTTATTTGCACGATAGCCAATGGTTTATCAATTATTATTTACATTGTTGCTGTATGAAATAATAAGAGGCGCTGCTAATCATATTAGCAAATTGGACAAGGTTAGAATCCACAACGGTGATGTTTTATTATATTTTGTTATTAAAATGATATTTGCCCATGTCCGGGGATCTCTTCATGAGAAGAATGTAAGACTAGACCTAAGTGTAAAGTGACAAGGTATGGCCAGAAGTAACCATCAGCAACATTAATTTTAGAATTAACATCCTTTAGTATCAGAAACCTTAATTCCATTAGAAATAGTTCAATTTCTATTGCAACTAAAATAGTTTTATTACGTTTTTTAATTTGTTTGGCATTCAGAAATCAACTTAGTTTACATGTCATACGGCCAAGTCTCGTACTGTCACTGTCACTGGCGAAGTGATACTGACAGCATGAAAATAAAATTGAGTAGCGTTTGAATATTTGGTCATAAGACACCTAAAATAAGTTGATTTCTGAGTATTTGGGTCCTTAAAGTTGTCATTTATTTTTGTTGCAATAAATAATTACATTTTCAAATCGACCTCGATAACCAATACGTCTTCAAAGCGCAGTAATTATGACCTGAATCCACCGTAATAGTTAGTTGTAACAACAGCGAAAAGATGAAATTACCTATCGTGCTCCATCAATCTACTCCCATAACATTACTCTGAAATAAGTACGAGTACAGTTCTTAATTTCCTTTCTAGGTAAGCAAAAGGAAATAAATAGCACTGGTTTGTTGCTCCCCGAGACGGGAATAGCACGGGAACAAATAAGTAAGGAGTTGAGCCGAGAAGCTTATAGTGTTGTGTGAACGGTTATAGCGTTGAAGCTAGTTTTTAGTGACATAAATGGATCATAATGTCTTAAAAGGCACGCTCTGTTTCTTCATTCTATAGAAAATAAGAGAATTGATTATGTTATTTTGTATGCGGCTAGTGATTGGAAATCTCGTATAGACGCTTTCGAGATGTGGTGTTGGAGGAAGATGCTTCGGATACCCTGGACTGCATTCCGCACCAACGAGTCCATCCTACGGGAGCTCAATGTAAAGACCAGACTCTCTACGACTTGTCTCCGCAGAGTTTTGGAATTTTTCGGGCTTATAGCGAGAAAAGATGGCAATAACCTCGAACAACTGATGGTTACCGGCAAGGTGGACGGTAAACGACCAAGAAGTCGCAGCCCTTTGCGATGGTCTGACCAGATAAGCTCTTCTCTCGACAGGAAATGTCACGATACGCTTCACTTGGCCAAGGATAGACAGAGATGGCGTAACATCATCAGAGAAAAGATATTTTCAAGGGAGGAACACGACCCTCAGTAATGAGGAGTACGACTTGAGGAGGAGGAGGAGTGATTGGAAATAGAATTGACAAGTTTCGTGTTGCCACATTAAGGGCGGCCAAAACATAGTGCAAGAGTTTCTGCTTTTGCTTTCGGCGTCCAAATAAGTCTTTATGAATTCAAACCAATGAAAAGCATAATTTTGTTGAATGCAACGTTGAATCCAAAATTATCTTAGATTTATATCCAAGATTAGAGGCATATTTTCTTGTTTACCGCTTACAATGTTCGGTCTACCTCTGCAAATACCACTCGAATCTTTGTAGAGCTTTTAACACAACTTTGTTTTTTATTTGAGTCTACCATCCCAATAATACAGTGCATTTTGAGCTTGGGAGATATTTCGTCACCCTCCCCGCTAACTGTCGTAACTAGCAATTGATATTTTTTCAGGGAAATTCTCAAAGAGTGACGTATCTGCTTCAAATGAATAAAAATAAATAAATAGATATAGATACCTTGGGGCTTTAGGGCAACTACTAACTTAAAAGAGGAAGTCAAGATGAATATAAAACAGTGATTAATTCATTAAAACAAAGTTAACGCAAGTAATGAAAAATTATCAATTGCTAGTCACGACAGTTAGCGGGGAGGGTGACGATTTTTCGAGGCATTCCATTTAGGGCACCAATTCGAATCGCACCAATAGGAATAGGAATAACTATTGGTATGATTAGATTTGGTGTTCTAAATGGAATGCCTTATTTAAATCGAACAACAAGTTCTCACCAAATACAGGGTGTTAACGAATTCGTGTAATTCCTTAAAACCACATGATCTACTACTGATGTAGACAGGCCCCGCACGGGATTTAGCTTGATTAAAAATAAAAAAATAAAATTATTATATTTTCATGCGGCTTTGTTACCGATCGTATCTAAACCATCTAATAAGGATTCAGTAAAAAAACAAGATTTTTTTTTTTTGCAAAAAAAATGTTTTATTTGTGTAAACATTTCGATGCCATGCATAAATTAATGAAAGCACGGCGACACGGCTGGCAGGCACGACTAACGCGATATCGCTCTTTGCAATCAGATAACTCAAGGCTCTAAAATGACTCAGAAATAGAAAACCAAGATTTTTTTTTTGAATTTTTTTTTAGTTCATTTTCAAAAATTCTCATTTAGGGTTAATCTGTGTCACCAGTAGATCACGTGGTTTGAAGGAATTACACGAATTCGTTAACACCCTGTATATTGAAAAATTCTCACCTTATAATGAAATCTGTTTTGCAGCATCTCCATTTCCTTCTCTCTCTCTTGTTTAAACTTGTTCGCTATCGTTGACTCACTGATCGTCTGCTCTTTACTGAACAGCGCTGCCAATTTCCCCTTGATTCCTCCTCCTAACGAACTTTGACTTATATTGTCATCAGGTATATCGTCCTTAGAGTTCGTCCTGGAGTTCGCCAGAGAGCTCGTCTTAGTCGGCGTCGTTTTTTGAGTCAACGGCCTTTTGTCGACTGAAAAAAAACGAAACAAGTGAAAATTCGAGGTCACTTAGTAGGTGCAGAGTTCGGTGTGCCAACAATGAAGGTTTTTTACTTGTGTATGTGTTAAATACAATGTGTGTATTGTGGAGTTCGACGAGCAAAAAGTTAGATAAATCACGTTTATTTCAATGCTACGTGATCGATAATTTTAGATTTGGTTAACAAGGATATAATGTATTGATGCAGCGGCTATGTAGAAAAACTTGAGTTTTTATAATTTATTTGTCGGGCAAAATTCAAAAAGTAAGCTTAAGTAGTTAATAATAGCTTAGATTTTTTTAGCTTTATCTCATTACAGAAATAGCTGACATAAATAGGACAATGTATCTTAAAATTCGAGATATTATTGTATCAACATGTCCTACTTTTTGACCCCCAGATACTCGTTACCGAAAAAAAACAAAAAAAAACTTAGTATTCAAATGTAACCCGACCATTTTCACGGTCGAATCAATTGCAATTCGCCAATGGTTTTAAATTGTAAAATAAAATCGTAACTTTATCGCTAACTGTCTCAGTAGTGGTTTAATTGTTCAGGTTAACGAGGCGAACCTTGGCTAAACATCTATCGTACGGATACGGGTCAAGTAAACCGATCAAGTAAATAAGTGAACTGATTGCCATCTCCATTGATAATACCGTTTTGTTTTATATTTTATAGATTGGTTAATTTGGTTGATATGAATACAGGTGATAAAAAGTGGAACATCATTATGAAATTAATTTTGTACGTATAGTAAGGCTTAAAGCTTACTTAAAGCCGGTCGCACATAAGATTCTTTGTCAGATTCTGACGGTCTGTAGTAAAAAATGTATGCGCAGCCGTCGCGTAAGCGACAGCAGTTTTCTAACGGAAATTTCTTATACCTCATGTGCAGCCGGGCTAAATCTGTAATTTCAGAATTAACTGTTTTAACTGTTAAGTTCCAATATGTATACGTAATGGTAATTTTGTTAACAACTTATTTTATGTTGCAGTGGAATTATCTGTACCGGAGCATGAAGTGAAGCAGTAAAAATTAAATGGACGACTAACTACATTTTATTAAGGGCCGATTTTTCAATCGTCAGATAAATTTTATCCAAGGAATAAATATGACGGTTTGACATATTTTCTATAGAAAAGCTGTCAAAACATCAAAACTTATTCCCCAGATAAAAGTTATCTGACGATTGAAAAATCAGCCCTAATTAAGTTAACTTAATACGAGTGTGCAAAAAAAAATTGCTATAGTCAATTTTATAAAAATGGTAATTAAAGCGTAGGATTATTAAAGAAACATAAACATTATTTAGAAAGTCTTTTGTAATTTGTTCAGCTGTGTAAAATAGAAAAAAGTTTCATAACGTGAAAATGCGACAATTCTCCTAAAACGAAGATAGAAGAAATTAGAAGAAAATATTCTATACAGTCGTATGCTAAGCAAAAACTTGTTATAAAAAAAATGTTTCTTGATTACTTAGCATTTTAATGTTTCCTGAATACCTACCACTTTCCATAATAACGGAAGGAAAACTAAGGGCTCAGAGGAAATACTTATTAAACGTAGGTCTTGTGTGGGTTCTCGTTATTATGAAAGCTGTTACGTCAAGATCGTCGATTGCATTAATGATGTAGTTTACATTGACATCTTTACATGTTTTCCCTTTTCTGTCAACTAAACTGATGAAGTGATATGGGGAATCATTTTATTGTATGGCCGACTCAGTTTTGTTATAATTCTAACTTTATTTATTTTTATTTCGAATAGGCACATGGATTTAGGAAATGTCTTGATAACTTAGGTGCACGGTTCCAAAAAGTAGGTCCTATGGAGAAGAACCGGCAAGAAACTCCATAGATCGCTGTTACAATTTGGTGTTTAAAATTCAAATTATGGGAGAACAATGCAGGTTAGTGTAAAAAATATATATTTATACTAATAATAATTTTCATTTTGAGAGGGATAATTATCAGCAAAATGAGGCTCGATCATTATGGTATGGGAATCCAGAACCCAACACTGTCATAATTGGGAACAAACCTACTTTGCAGTCTATGATAATGATAACTTTCAGAGGTGGATAAGTAGACGCGTTATTACGTACAGAATTGTTTTACGTATTTTTATTAAAATGTTAAGGTAATTTTGTGTTAAAATCATTTAGGTCAAGAAAATCTAGTGGATGTTACGGAATAATCACAACGCTGTAGTTATCTCAGGATTACTATAATGACGGAAACCGCATAATAACGGCTACATTGTTTTGCGTAAAGCTTTAAACATTGTTCGAAAATGTTGGCACCTTGTGAAATAATATCTCATTATTTTACGAATCGAACGCCCTATTTTTGACTTGATATTCAAGAAAAGTATAAAGTTACTAAAAAAAAATTGTTTCGATTTATTATGTATTATACTGATTTTTTTTCAGTGAGAAAGTTACGGTAAATTAATCATTAAAAATAAAAAATAATGTTTACCTCAATTTTATTACAAATCGCGAATCGATCAACACACTATCAATTGGCAATTTTTGTCACAAAAATCCAATGAAGTTTTGATTGCACAAAAACTCGAAAATCACGAGCACTGAGCACGAATCACGATAGTCGAAAAAAAAACCTTTTTTTTTCTAAATCCGATCCTTCTCTGCGCGTGCGCACGGCAGAATGGTCGACGCGGATCACCAATCGTTGGTCCACCACTACTCGAACTAGTGATGTGCGCTTCCGAATCCCACGCTCACCACAGTAGCACTAAACCTTTTGTAACATTTTAGAACCTTTTGTCGCATTTTCACGCGTCACTGGTTTGGATAAGGTTGTTCGGTTCCGATGACCGATTGTCGTGTTAACGACCCATTAATTTCACTAGAAAATTTTCTGATAGAGTGTCGTTTTCATTATCGACACAATTAATGTTTACAATGCCGCAACAACGATAATTAACTCTGACTCATAAACAGTTGTTGTGAATTTTATAACGGATTTTGCAATGATAATCTTCACATTGGTTTGAATAAAGATGTTTTACCTTCATTGACCTACAATTTTAACATATTTTGTAAACTAACTAAAACACCTCTGCCTGTTCGTAAAGAGCTCATAAAATGAAATAAGCCTGTCGACAGAGGTCGAAAAGGGCCTCTTTCCCTGTAACCCATCTGCGGAGTCAAGGTTGACGGCACCTGCCCGCTAGCCTTGTTAACCGCCTGACGTCGCATCACTTAATTTCGGCAATACAGTAGCACGTTGGACAACACTATTTAATTCCTATTCTGAAGTTTTCGTTAAAATTTTATAGGTTTTTAGATGTTTTAATATCTACGCAGCGGTACGAGCACGGATCTTTTATCGAGTCGATTCGAGAAATTTATCTATTATAAACGACAAACTTGACATAAGATAGAGATAAAAGGACAGCAGTTATCGTTTTATTTATATCTTATGTCAAATTTGACGTTTAGAATAGATAAATTTCTCGAATCGACTAGATAAAAAGATCCGTGCTCGCACGGCAGTTGTGATAACGATGACGATGGAAAAAGGAAAGTCTTAATATTTGCATAATTAACAAATATTCATGATAATGGACGATTTGTATACAAAATCATTCAAATAGTGTAGACCTATAGCTGGTTGAAGCTTCTGCCAAACCAGGGTCAAGGCTTTGTTGGCCCTGACAACAAAACAAGAAGCAGGACATTAAAAAAAAAGACCTGTATGAGTCATTCCCTCGAAAAAGCAAACAGGCGCTTTCAAAATTCTCAGAAACTGGACACAGAGCAAGTGTATTTTGGCACATGCAGTTTCTGTTCGACATAAGAGCAGGCAACATTAGGATGTAATAATAAGACTTCTTAGTAACACTAACCGGTCTTGAAACCTGGTTCCATAATCTCTCGAGCAAAAACTTTAAGAGTTCTTTTACGCTCATGGTATTAGCACAGTCTACCTATATCTTACTCCTTACAGTCGGTCAACGTAGAACATTGTCGCAGAGCAATCGTGCGGGGGGTTGTGGGGTGAAGGGGCGGAGGTTATGTCCCGAGTAGCCATACTGCGTACTCGGGACATAAATTCCAGGGCTCGCACTTTTTGATTTAGAATTTGATGGATATCGTTCATAGAAATTATACTATCTTTTTATTAATAGTATGTATGTTGTATGTACCTATTACGAGAATTTTATTATAAAGTCTGTTTACTAATCCAATATGGCGGCATACATACATTTTCAAAAGATTGTTCGTGGGAAGTCATTTCCACGGTTTTCGGGGTCACTGATGCCGAAAATAACGTCAAAATCCAAATCCAAGATGGCGGCCATGAAAATTTTCATGTAATCATCATGGGTGTTAATTTCATGGTTTTCGGGGTCACTGAAGCCGAAAATAACGTCAAAATCCAGATCCAAGATGGCGGCCACGAAAATTAGTAAATTAGTCGTCATGGGTGTCAAATCCATGGTTTTCTGGGGTGCGGATGCCGAAAATGAGATCAAAATCGAAATCCAAGATGGCGGCTACAAAAATGTCAAATTAGTCGTCATGGGTGTCATTTCCATGGTTTTCGGGGGTACTGATGCCGAAAATGAGGTCAAAATCCATTTCCAAGATGGCGGCGATTAAAATTTCAATTTACCTAACATGGGTGTCATTTCCATGGTTTTCGGGGATGTTGATGACGAAAATAAGGTCAAAATCTATATTCAAGATGGCGGCCATGAAAATTTTCAAATTAGCCGTGATGGGTGTCAAATCCATGATTTTCGGGGACGCTGATTACAAAAACAATATCCATTCTCAAACACCAAGATAGGGACCACGTTTTACCTGGTAAATTACATTTAACTGGTAAATTTTTTGACCGCCGTATATGATCGAGGAATACTTAGGCTTTATTTCCAGCATCAGCACCCACGAAAACCATAGAAGTATCCATTAATAATAAGTAATTTTCTATGGCTCCTTCTTGGATTTGGAAATAATTTATGACTCTTACCTACCCCCGCAAGTTTTAGCCACTGTGACTGTAACCTCCCTAAATTTTTAGTTTTAAATATTGTTAGAAAATTCCAGGATAAGATGGCGAAATTGCTGCTACATACCTTTTCATTATTTTGTCAATCGTCAAAATTACGCATGCGTATGGTTTTCTTTTTGCGTGTCACTGTTTCTATAAAACGTTAATTAATTTGGACGTTTGTTTGACAAAGTTTGTATAATTTGTTTTATGTGACAACCCTATGACAAGTGTTACTAATTTTGACATTTCATAGAACCTGTCAAATGTATGGGCGTTGACCCACTGTATGTAGTAAGTAGGTACACTGTGGTATTAGTGAGTGCTTTGAGCTTTACAACACAATGAGATGTTATATGAAACTGTCTCTTTTTATCTGCTCAGCCTTTCGTAGCTCACTGAATCCCGGACATTGATCTCTCTCAATCAGCTAGTTTCTGATCGCCAAGTTAAGAAACCCGCACTTATGCTATACGGGGTGGATATGATAATACGACAATATATGATACCACGTATTCTATGATGGGTTTTAAGACCGGACACAAATAATCAATCATGTACTTTCAATAGTTTAGTCACAGAAATTTTCGTACGATTTAATAATTTTACGAATATCAAGATCTCTACGCGAAGTTATGTAAATCTATGAACCGTTTAAACCAAAATTATCTTTACGTGCACGTGTAGGATAGATATATGTAGTTAACATAAGTTTCCACTTCAACGTCCCATCATCTACATGAATGAGTGAAATTGAAAAATCATGCGAAAAAAATGGGCTTGGAAGTATCTAGAGCTGTGCATGTTAGGCTAGCAAGCATAGTTGGATGTTTTAATGTCTTAAGATTCGATTTCGATATCATTTCATGTATTCTCGTGTCGACAGTAGTTATGAATAGCTGATGCCATGGGGAAAAGATTAGCCAGTCAGCAAGGTTGATAGCGAGGCTGACTGCACAAGGTGTGCCGGACGTAGATTCAGTAAGTATGGACACTCGTGGACGCTCTTAATACACCGCAATCAATTAAGCTCAGGACGGTAACGAAGGATAATGTAGTGACAAAAATTGAAAGGAGTATGCTTAGGTGGTTTGGTCATGTTGAAATAATGAGTGAACGGCTATTAACAAAAGGAATTTATTAGAGCGACATGGAAACGCCAGTACAGGACGCCCTAGAAGGACATACATCGATGTTATTGGTGATCTTCTTCAAAAAGGACAGGTGCGTAGTACTTTCAACCGGCGTGCGTGTCAAGATGTATGAACGTGAACGAAGAGAAAGGAGTATGTAAGGATCATAAATGTGGCGTTCTGCAGTTTCTGCATATCGTCATGGAAAAAAGGCGTGACTTTAATATGTATGTAGTATGGTAAAGAAGGATTGCGATTAAAAAAAAACAATTTCCAGAATAACACCGTGATTGTACTGTTGTAATGATTCTGGGTGGAACGGTAGCAGTTTGGGTAATACGCGTAATAACACATCATTTTGTGGGCTATGCCTCTAATGATCCGAACTGTATTATATGTTCCGTGTTCGTAAACATATCATTGACACATTTCTCGTCTTAGAAACTGAATGAGAATACCGTAAGCGAATTAGTGAAAGTTTTTCGAGAATTGTTGGAAAATTGGAAACAGTATGTAGTTCGCAATTGACTAGTGTAACTTTAGTAACATCAAATGCTTTCTAATGTTTAAGTGTCTTTACGTGTTAGTTGATCTGTTTCTTAGTTATTCAGGATTCTGAATCAATTCCACTTACAGGGTTTAGTATGAAGGATTCTTCTAAGCCTTATCAACGAATGTTGGGGTCTGACGCAGTATCTGCATTTCGCAAAACGCGCACTTTTTGTGGTCAGGGAAATGCAAAATGGTCTCCAAATAAAAATATTTTGCTTTTTGATAAGTATTTTACGTGGTTAGTGTTTAAAACAAACAAATGATTTTTATTTGGAGACCATTTTGCATATCACTGACGACAAATTACAAACTGCACATTTTGCGTCTGCGCCAGACCCGATTGTTGCCAGGGTCTCTCAAGTACTTACGTTTTCTCTATTCTCTGTTTTATTTTAATATTTTTTAGTATAGTTTTGATTGATTTTGACAATTGAGATTTCTATGGAAAATCGATTGTGTGAAATTCTATGGAAAACAGCTTTTTGACAATCTTGCACATTTGCTCCATTAAGTAAGATGGATCATCATCGTCATCCGAAAAACGTCCACTCCAGAGAACGCTGCTGCCCATTCTCTAGTGAATACCTTAGTCGCCTCTTTTACGAGACCCATGGGAAGAGATGGGCTAGTGCTATTCTTTACGTCCAGCACTACACGAACAATTTTATTTTTGATGTTTGTGAGTAGGATGGATGAGCGCATTTTATTCCCGACTAGATTTTTTTCTAAAACAAGACGAGTTTATTCCTAGCACCATCCGTAGACGCGAGATAGATCCGACGATAGCCTAAAGCCAGCAGCTTTAATGGTTCTTTGCTTAGTGTATGTACGTGCTAGACGGCGCCGATTACATCCGTAGTGGTGACATAATAATAAGCAAGGTTACATCGAATACATTAGTCTTGTATTAGCTTACACTACGTCATCTTTTTAAGACGAGTACTCGGATGATTTGAAGACCTTATTTTTGAGGCGCAGACAAACAATCGACACTTTGTAGTGCTGTTACGTCATGATTTCTGTCTAAACCCACAAATCTGTCATTAGAGTTTATGCTTACGAAAGTAGGTCAGTAGGCTTTTGTTTATTTTTTAGATTTTGCCGGTAGGTGTTTAAAATTAAAATATTAACCTATAATAAATATTTTGTATAAATAATTATATTTAAACTGATGGTGGTGTGTGTAGGGTGTTTTATGTTTTTTTTTTTTTTTATTAAATTTTTTGTTTTCTTGTTTTATTTTGGGGTGTAATTATAACTTATTTTATTTTAATTACATAAGTGTTGTGTATAAGTCATATAACTGGCTTAATATCCGCACGTCATTCAGGTGATCACTGAAAATCAGCGCTGTGTTTGTGGTCCATGCCATTGCCCAGCATTATGCTGAGTGGTCACCTTTTTGTCGCAGTTGACCATTTTATTTTTTATTATTTTTTTTAACAATAATTATGTGTGTGTCTCTGTGACAAATAAATATATTTTCTTTCTTTTCTTCTTTCTTTCTTTCTTACTACTGCTAACAGCAGTTACTAACTTTTTTCTTTTTGTTTCTGAATCGGACAACAGACGTTACATAGAAATGATGAAAGAAGTCTAAAAATGGGCGTGGTTAAGCAGAAAGCGACAATTGACAAAAAACGCTTTGAGATGTTGCCGTTTTAAGGTATTTTGGGTGTTATTTTGTGTACAATAAGAAAAGGATTGAAAAGTTACATTTATAATGAAAGTACAGCAGTATTGTTGTATAAAAATAACAGTAAAATACCTTAAAACGGCCACAAACTCGCTATTCGTCGATATATCTTTCTGCATAACATCGCTCTAAATTACGGATTGGTAAAGCAGACATAATAATATGAAGAAAGGCAGGTCAAACACCATTAAAAAAATATACTCTGGATTGGACAGCGGAGAAAACTCTATCTCTATTAGTTGGATTCGTGTGCTCCATCTCAGACCCTGTCTGAGCTTACCATCAGGTGCGACGAGAGCAAAACGCGACCAAGTCGAGTAAAAAAATCTCTTATCTACTTAACAGTGAATTAAAAAAAGCTTGAACAAGTATAAATGTTCTACTTCATTGCAATACAAGAAGAACACGCACGAACAACTTAAAAAATAAACAGTAAGATAAAGAAAACAGTTTTTTCATGTCATCTCTACTTTCTCTCAGTCGTCGCCACAGAATCGACTGATCGGTACAGACTGGGGTCATTCAAGTGTTACAGGGCTGCCAATACTTGTCAGCACGGCTCTCAACACCAAACTGGTACACGTAAATCCAAATTTTAAGGGTAATGCAAACTTTCGGAGCACAATAGGGTACTTGACTGAAAAAATCTAATTAGTCCGTCAGTTAGTATCAAAAAATATTTGAGCCGTATTTTTCTTTTGTTACGTAAACCAAAATTGATGAAGATACGACACTTTTAAAATTGGCAAAACGTCACAAGCAAGTACAATTTTTACTAGCTTCTGACGTCACAAGCCCCCACTCTCGAGTTTTGATGCGTTTTATCTTTCCAAATATTCATAGATTTAACAAAAGAAAAAATACGTTATTATTTTTCAAAACTCTAACTGGCGGACTAATTAGATTTGCAATTTATTGATGCTGTCAACATACCTATTGATGACGATACGTACGATAATTGTCTAGTTTATCTCTTGTGCTTTAGCGAGTATCGTTCCAAAAACGGGTCGAAAGTTACCAAGTAATTAAACTCACTTGTCAAGTTGAAAAGCGGTACTAAGCAAGGGTGGTTGTTATTAAGACTTGGCCTAAAGAGAGAGAAAGTCATGGATTGATAAGAGTCACCGTTTTTTTTAAACTAATTAAAACCGATTTCATTGATTTGCCATTTCCGTCGATGTAATCTTACGACAGATGCCGACCACACTATTGTGGTTATAATATAATAATGGACTTGCCTGAAATAAATTATTTCATTAAATGAACCTGCAAATGTGGGAAAGTTTAAGTTCCAAACAAATCCTAGGCTTCAAGAGGTAAGAACGTAGGTACTATCTCGTAAATAAATTAAATGTTCGAATGGCAATAAAATCTTAAGTCATGATGAATACAATGCGTTACTACTAGGAAATTTCTAATTTACGATTACTACCACTATACTACGAGTATAAAGAGCTTTCTTTAAGCAATACCTATATCAATACAAAATCCTACGGTTTTTGACGGAATTAGCAGTATAAATTATTTCAACCTTTTTCCAGGATGGTTAGCTTCTAGTCTTAACAGAAGGGACTGTATAATAATTAGCACACTTCTGTCTAACGGCCGGGCGGGGGACTCTTCTCATAATTAGAATGGTAGGCCGTAAATGGGACTGTATATGTGTATTTTATACGGATGGCACAAAAGATTCCTCAAGTTCCTAAGGGACGGTTCATACCAAACGTATAGACAGCCGCCGAAAAGATTGCTGAGCCGCCGTCTACTCTTCGAATAAATAGAGCTCACAGCTGACTGTGAGAGAGCGTTACGTTTGGCGTGAACCGAGCTTCGATAAGACCAGTTTTCAGACATTTATCAAGCTTCTGACTGGAAATGACAACTGTCATAACTGAAAATGTCTTATTTTTGAAAATTAATACCTAATCACCGTAAGTAATTTGGTCGCCATTTTCTACGAATTTAAGAAATTCTATTGTTAGCTTGTCTCTGGTAATACCATATTAGATTGTCTCTGGTAACTGTCATATTACTTACATTCACTCAATCGATCATTCATTCGTTCATGATTAAAAACTTATTGGTAGTCATTCGGCAGTCTTGTCAGAGACGTCGAGGTGTGAACATCAAGTGATAGTTACTGTGTAATGGTATTAAATGGTAACACTTCAGATACAAGTGTAAGTACAGTTTAAATCATTATGTATTGAATAATTGGAATTGTACAGAGTATATTTGTGGTTTATGTTGAAGGAAGTAATAAATATCTATGTTTATACTGAAATGTCTGGTTTTCTATTATGAATCCTTTATTCTGAACCGGTGGCCAACACTATACACTATCATAAGTTTTTGTTTCTGTGAACCTAGAATAGTTTTAAGTAGTTGTTAACAACCCTACCGCTGCAAATTCGTTTCGTTAGTCCGCGAACCCGAGCTCAATAGACCATTGTCGACGACAACATTATGCAACTAAGTATCGGAACCAGGATGCTATTGCTGACTGTTTTGCTAGTAAATACCAAGTTATTTTTATGCAAAAAATTAATAAAATAGCAGATTGAATAAGAAAAGTCGGAAACTAATCAATTTCTCTATTAGCACCTATAGAAGATTGTCATTTTTAAAAGCTGATGGAATTATATCTGTCCTTGTCATTTGTATGCCAATGAAGAGAGAAGGCAATAGAGTTGTAAGCCATGTTAGTTAAACAACTTTAAACCATTGTTTATGAGAAAGGGTGTTAGTGTCAACGCAAAGCTTTTGAGGATGTTCCCTCAAAGTGGGTTATAAAGGCGATTCGCACACTGCACCGCATTACGCAGCGTAGCGCACTACACGCGCATCACGCGCAGTGTTTTCAGTGTGTTGCACTATGCGTGTTTTCTATACAAATACAGATATTTGCAAACAACATAAGAACACGCACTCAGCGCTACGCTGCGTGATGCGGTGCAGTGTGCGAATCGCTTAAATATCTGAAGTGCGTTCGCACTGATTACTTGCCTTAAACAATGAAGTACAATTTAATACTACCTTTCTCCAAAACTTTTCATCATAAATCAAAAAGATTCAGATAAACACTACTATTGAAACCCAAGCATTACCCACAAATATTACTAGCTAGACAGGATGACGACATTTTTAACCTATGTAACTAAAATGTATGGCAAGACATTTATATAAATACTAATTTAAACCGCTGTAAAAGGAAATACATCGTTGGGAAACTCACGCGCCGTCAAACCTGTGAACGTGGAAGTAGCGACACCTATTGGGTTGATTATTAAATACCCAATTTACTAGACTTGCCTAGTTTTATCCGGTAAAAACTGGACTGGGAATCGACTAGCCTAGCCGACTAGATCGGACCTCTATTTTTGTGAAGGTACTATATTTATTAGCGAAATCACTTGAATGTTGGGAATAATCTTAATTAGTTTTTTAGGGTTCCGTACCCAAAGGGTAAAATGGGACTCTATTACTAAGACTCCGCTGTTCATCCGTCCGTCTGTCACCAGGCTATATCTCATGAACCGTGATAGTTAAACAGTTGAAATTTTCACAGATGATGTATTTCTGTTGCTGTTGCTGCTGTTTTTATAGATAATGATACGGAACCCTTCGTGCGCGAGTCCGACTCGCTCTTGGTCGGTTTTTTTTTGACACTGTTTTATTTCCCAAAATCTAGAATTTAATGAAATGAATTATTATATATTAATGGCTGGAACATACAAGTTCAATTGAATATCATGTACGAGACATGTAAATTGTGAAATCTGCTTTTTCCAGATGCAGTTTAAATGAAGAATATGATTAAACTAGTATGCTTGCTCATGAAAGCACTACCAGTTTTTTATGCATAACAGCCTTAGGCATAGATCAGGAGGATCGATATTCATAATCATTAACTGCAAGTGGACTGCACATCCAGTCGGAAACTTCATGCAGTTGCACTGACTGTATCTTAAAGGTACTATTCCGAACCGAGCTGCGAACTGCAACTGCCGACACGTGCAGCGGCTAGAGGTGACGCTGGTGTGGCGAGTGTCGTGCGGTGTGCGACTTCATGCAGTCGCTGCACGTGCTGTCGGCAGTTGCCGTTGGCAGCTCAGTTTGGAATAGTACCTTACAGTGGCGAAGGCTCCATACAACTCGATTCCTATCGGCTTCCCTTTCGAAACGAGTAGTTACTGGGATTCACGCATCACACTTGAGCAAGGAAAGCATTTTTTGGTCCGGCTTCCGTTTTAAGAAAATTCACCCTTCGCCACTGGTACCTTAACTACCTTCAAGCTCCATTTGGCAGATGCAGAGTTTGCAGTTATGATTACGAACATGAAACAAAATATGATTCACCAAATGTGACGTTACTAGCCCACCAAGGAATCCACAAGACGAGCTTTTAGTGTCTTCTACATCCGGTTGGATGTAGAAGACACTAAAAACTTTAATACCTCAACGTCTTGGGTCACCGTCCGACACAAAACTAAGGGGAAAGCTGGAGTAATAGCCAATATGTATTTACGAGCCGATGCGAAACGGCTTAACAGTAACTGTAATTAGACGGTATTGTCTTTCAAATCACTCGGGGCGACCGAGCCTATACATTCGCATCGAGAGCCATTTCTACTAACAGAAACGTTGCTCAATCGCAACCGAACCGAAGCTGAAGCGTTCAATCAGTTTTCGTTAACAAAACCTGTCAAAACGTTTGACAACAAAAGTAATTTCAAACATTATGATAGTTTTCATAAAAGAAAACTGACTAAAGGTTGCGGTTTGTTTGCGATTTAGCAACAATTTTGTTGTATTGTAACTTTAGTGAGACACGTTCATATTTATGATTGGTTACGGTTTACTAATGTGCATTTTTCGGAATTGCCCGACTAGTTTCCGACCCTAAAGTGAGCCCTGTTCAATGTACCAGTTCGACTCGCGACCTCGCCACGTGTTAAGCTCATGATTAAGGACTCTGTTTGGGTCTGAAACTAGTCGGGCAATCCCGAAAAATACACGTGAGTAAATCGTGACTAATCATAAATAACAATTTTGTTAGTAAAATTGGTCCTCTTTTCATCAGTCTTCACTCATTACTAAGTTGCTTGCAGTATTTGCAGAATTTAAAACGTGAGATATTTCTTAAACCTGTTAGTCACGTATGGTTGTCATTAACTTGGTTTCTACTCAGCATATAGCAGTTTTACTTCTAGGGAATACTGCTCCTGACAAGGAAGACCTACCTATAGCTTGTAGTCACCACGTTTGGCTAGCGCGATGGTAACTGCAGTACTTTTGAAGCTGTAACGATGATGCCTATGTCGCCTGTCTAGGGTATTACGGTTGTCAAATCCTCCAATAAATTGAGCGTCAAGCCTCAGCAATTAGTAGGCTCCACCATAGTAATTGAGGTTACCTTTGGGGAATGTTTGCACACCTATTATTGTAGTAGAATATGCTGGAATCATCATCCTCCTGCCCTTATGCCAAATCATTTGGCGTAGGCGCAGCATGTTTTTCTTTCATAACTCTATTAGCCGTCATCTCAGTAGTCATCCCTTTTTTAGTCATATTATCTTTTAAATTTTAGAATATGCTTGACTTCTGTACCTATATTATTTTTCAACTCAATAACTCATATTCTTGCAAATAATTTATTTTGATTCTAGAAATTTTGAGGTCGTCCCTAACTAAGTTTTTAAATCTCGTAGTCTTCTGAGTATGGGTCAAGATTATATAATAGTAGTGTATTTGTATTTCCGAATCACGTCTTCTAGTCAAGCGTGCTAGCTCAGACCACGTTTGCGGTCACCGTCAGGCGAGATTGCGGTCAAATGCAAGCTTCTTGCAAATCAAAGAAGTGGCAACTTCTTACTGGCACGACGATTACCTTTTAACCTAGCTAATGCTATAAATGTTTTTAAACTTTCGCGATTTGTACACATTATAAAATACAGATTTTGGTCTAATCGCGTAGAAAATTTAAAAGGCACCGCTACCCGTGGCCGTGGCCACGGGTAGATTAAGTGGCAGAGCAGTTGTCATCTTCATCTACCCTCACTTGATCTTGATTTTTAATGTTATCGTCGTAACTTCGACACATCACACTAACGACGTCTAAAAAAGTATTTTGTGCCTTTTAAATTTTCTACACGAATAGACGCGAATCTGCATTTTTATACCTAGCTTATGCTGTTTCTCTGTGGACGAATGCATCTCTGTCGTCTGTGTCTTTAATCGCGTCTGTCTTTCATTGCAGTCTTTCCGTGGCCCTTTTTTATTTCTTACTTATTTCCTGCTATAATTAATAATTATCTGCTATCATTAAGTATTCTCCCGGTCATGAGCATAGCAACTAATTGACTATAATTATGATTGGTCTAGGTATATGATTATACAACCACATGTTAGGTAAACTATGCAAGCAACAACCACCTTTACCTAAATGCTATAAGGTCGTAATCAAAGTAAATACATGATATCTTGGATCAGCACTTGTTTTAAATCGATTATTCCCACAATCTGTGAACACGTGTGTCCAATGTTTGTATTATGAACAATATGGTCAATTCCGTACAGTTAAAACATTTTCGAGACAATTATTGCTCAGAATGTACCAAGTCTAGGTAAATGGAAATTGCTTTCTCAAAACAGCTCGTAAACTGCTCGGATAGAAGGTGCTCGACAAAGTTAGATTGAATAGTACGGTCCATTAACCTTATCTGAAGAGTTTGTTGTGTCTTTTTTGCTTAGGGCCTGTATGTTGTAATTTTGACGTTCAAAAGGAACTAATTTCAGTCCATTTTGAATAAACGTGTTATTGAGTCCCAATTTATAAATTGCCTTAAGATGACGACAATCAAGGGAATAGATATTTGCATGCATTTTTTGGCATGGACGGAATCGTTTTTTCCACAATGGACCGTTTTACATGACTTTCGGATACTTGACAATGAATTAACCAGGTCAAACTAATACAAAAATCATCAATATTCAAATATTTGTTGCCAAAAAACCGTGTGACACAGTATTTATACAAGCTGTGCTAAAATATTTAAACAGTATTACTTATTACCGTTACCAGACGAAGTTGGGAAGTGCTAAATGTATGATGTTCTCTGAAACACTTTCGGAACAGTCATCCATATTTGGGTACTCCTAATTTATCTGAGTTTTCTATGGGGAATGAGAGAAAAACGAAAGTGGGTCAGCTTTTCACTAGTATCAACAGTTGAATAGCTTCAGAAAGCAGTCGAAGAAACAAGATGGATTTAATTGGCGTTAAGCCTGTATTTCTGAGTAAATTAAGGATCCTAGATGGACAACTTGTTTTAAAAATCATGTCCATCAAATCTCACTAGGTAAATAAATACTGGTGCTAATAGCAAGACTCGCAATTTTAAAAGCCTTAGAGCGGTTAAGCACTGCATCCGATCCGAATCCGTGAAAATACGTTCCGAAGTAGTCATAGAACTATATGTATGGTAGTTTACGCACTAGATCCGACTTCCGTCATCCGATTTCTCTCCGTCATCCGTGAGTCTCCAATTCGGAAGAAATATTGACGGACCGAAGTAGCCGTAGTACTGTTTGTATGAACGCTTTCGCATTGCCTCAGAATCCTCGATTCAAATCGGACATATGCCAAAGATGGCCCCTGAATTGCATAGATTTGGATCAGAGATCGGATTAGTGCGTAAGAAATATCCGAATTCAGTCCGAGATTTTTAGACTCTAGATCCACATTTTCACGAATTGGGATCGGATGCAGTGCGAAAAGCAATCTCTGAATTCGGTCCGAGGTTTTTTTCCGTATTTTCACGGATCCGGATCGGATGCAGTGCGTGCGTAACCGTTCTAAGGGGGTATTTCACTTAAATAATAATAATATAGTCCGTAACTATTGACCAGATAATCTAAATGTGACTTACAAATGAAATGTATGTGTGTCAATATCAATAATCTTGTCATTATCACTATTGATATATGGTGAAATGCAAATGTTAGCTATTGAAAATTTTAGAGACCGAATTAGCCTAATGAACAGTTAATGATAGGTTGGTGAAATAACCCCAAAGTTAATCTGGAATATTGTATACGAGGTTTTTCCAGATAAGTACTTAATTCATAAAATTGAAGTTAGGCCGCTACCAAAAGCGGAAATTTAGGCGTAAAATTTTGGGCGATATTTTATTTTGGTCGTTTTTAACATTTTCCTAATTACATGAAATTGTCGCTGCTATTTCTTACAAAGATAGGGCGACAGTTTTCCATATAAACTTATGTTTTATAGCCAAAATCCTGTATTAAATAAGACCAAACATAATTGGTTAAAAGCATTTTTATGTTTGGGTTTGTAAGACTACATTTTATTCTGGGAAACCACCTGATTAATATATTGTTTTCCTGTCAACACGCGTTTTGCTTACCAGGTAGGTAAATATTTCTACAATGAATGAATGTAAGAGGATATTGTGAATAACGCTTTATTTGTATTATTTTTGCTATACCTACATGATATTTGTTCGTGGAAAAATGGTGTCTGTCATGTTTTTTTTAGTCGTGTAACTTAAACTTAATGCTTGGTGAATGATGACTGGACAAAATCGTAAGGTATTATAAATTGCAGAGATTTGTAGGCACCATATTATTAATTGTGAATACAAATACCTATGCAATAATTTAATGATAATCATAGCACGTTGCACTTTTAATAACAGGCTGATAGAATTAATGATTAGTTACTGTTCACTCACGTGCATTTTTCGGGATTCCTCGACTAGTTTGGGACCCAAACGGCTCGACTCGCGCCTTCGCTACGTGTTCAGCCCATGTTTGAGTCCGAAACTAGTCGGGCAAACCCGAAAAATGCGTGTTAGTAAACCGTAACTAATCATAAGTGTGAATGTGACTCATGAATGTTATAATAGGCCGATATTAGCTTATACTGGGATAAGCTACCCTTTTTTTTTCTATTGGACTGCTGTAGGTGGTCCTAGGGGACCCTTCCTACGTAACCGGGCAGTTATAGACGAGACCTGAAGGGTCTCCAGCCAATGGGGGGGGGGGGGGGGGGAAGTAAAATACTTAACCTAGCTAACTACTTGTACTACACTAACATCAAGACTATCTGCAACAACAGCACTAAGGGCGACCCCTAGTGGGACTCGGACCTCGGCTTAGGGCGTTGCTGGCGTGGACATAGGGGGGGGAGACAGCTTGATAAGGGCTGAATTATCGGTGTGACTGCGGAGTCTGAAGAGACGACCGGCTCTACGACGGGAGAGCTCGGTGGACCGGACTAAGCTACCCATTGGTAGTTTTGAGAACCTATGGAAAATATGGAAATGCATTATTTCTTGTAAAATAAACAGGAAAATAGAGACTAACAAAGGGGACAAGTTTAGTTATTATGTCACATAACCTTTTACGCACATAATTACAACTAATAAAGACGTCTACGTAATACCAGTAATCAACACTTATTTAAAAAAAGACAATTTTAGACTTTGAATGACAATACTGCAGGTGGGAATACACACTGTGCAATTTGAGTCA
Source organism: Amphipyra tragopoginis (assembly GCA_905220435.1). Lineage (NCBI taxonomy): Eukaryota > Metazoa > Arthropoda > Insecta > Lepidoptera > Noctuidae > Amphipyra > Amphipyra tragopoginis. The sequence goes on from HG992011.1 coordinate 15,724,672, forward strand.
GGGCCCTGGCTTTAATTCGATCTTAATGACACGTCATGAGTAGGTAGTTAGTATTTAGTTATGAAATTATGATTTTAAAATGCCATTCATTTTTTGGGGTTCCGTACCCAAAGGGTAAAACGGGACAACTATTACTAAGACTCCGCTGTCCGTCCGTCTATCCGTCTGTCACCAAGCTGTATCTCATGAACCGTGATAGTTGACAGTTGAAATTTTCACAGATGATGTATTTCTGTTGCCGCTATAACAACAAATACACACAAAAAAACAGAATAAAATAAATATTTAAGGGGGCTCCCATACAACAAACGTGATTTTTTTGCTCGATATTGATTACGGCAACAGGTATACGCTTCAAATATTCACAGAATATTTAGTTATATATATATATTCACTTCTAAGGGGACTCACATACAACAGACATGATTTTTTTGCCGTTTTTATAGATAATGGTACGGAACTCTTCGTGCGCGAGTCCGACTCGCACTTGGCCGGTTTTTTAATTAAATGCCAATGCAATTTTTCTTATAATTGTCAAAGGTGTAATAGATTTCAGATAAAGTTTCTCTATTTTTTGCTGGAAGCCGGTCCATGGCCATATCTGGGATTAATAAGGCCATTTAGAAGAAAATCATTTATCTGCAGTTTCCGTTTAATGTATGGCGATCAAATGTGTCTCAAGCATATTAGTGACTCATATGCGATCAGCTTTATTTTGTTTTGAAATTTCGAATTGAAAATCTTTAAGCGACACTTTAAATTGATGTTATTACCTTGCTGTAATTTCATCCAATGAAGAGTTCTCTTTAAGAGGAGAGTCCTTAAGAAACACCTAAAAAGGCACTTACTGTTTTCGAAATTTCTATAAACTCTCCGCATGGAATCACGTAAAAAAAATAATGAAGAACCTTAATAGATGTGCCAACAGTTTCACCGCGAGATATTTGCGAAATCATCATTAATTTCGAGAAAAAAAAATGTTAAATTCCCTCAAAAACGTCTAAATCGACCTTTTCTATTTGCAGAATTTACTTAATTTTAAAGGAATATATAAAAATCTATTTAGTTTAATCGTGACACGAAAGTATGAATAACACGTCTACCGTTTTATTATTTTAATAAATCAAACCAAATGAGAGTAATCTACGTCTCAACATTGTTAATTTTTTACGGAAATTGTTTTCCGTTCCCCATACATTTTAGTATGGAGCAATACTCTCCCGTAATTTGTTTTATAAAAGAGTACGCACGCGAAAATTTTTCAGTGCCATCCTAGAATCCAAGGTGACAGCACGTCCGTTTGTAATTCGAGCCGAGCTCTCAAAAACATCTACGCACAAGGCATTAGGGTGGGTTGCGAGTGTCGTGACATGACTGCATTTTTTCACCGACCGTGACACGTGACCGAATTGACACATTTTAATTTCAATATTTTTTTCACTGAATATTCGGACACCATCAAATTATTGAAGCTTTTTAGTACAGTCAGATAAAAAAGTTTTAATCTGTGGCAAAAAAGCGTTACCAAAAAAACTATTTGTGGCTTTAAGGTGGCATCTTCCAGTAATAAATAGCTTTGTGGACTCACCACTTTGAACTGCACCAAAAGTATTCCTCGAAACGCACCAACGATGAAACATAGAGAAGAGCATGAAGGATTCGTAGTGAATTATATCGATAGACGTTTTAAAATTCAGCTGCCCTTATTGTTTATTTATTAAAACTACCAGGAAAGCAGAAATGAACTGCAACTAGGTGCTTAAGCGAATTACCGCCGGTTTCTGAATTGAGAATTCTAGGATAAGCAGTACTTAAGTAACATTTGAGTACAGAGTTGTCAAAAAAATGATGGATTTTAAAGCATTTTTTTGACAACTCCGTACTCAAATACTACATAAGTATTGCTTATCTTGAATTCTGAATTCAGAAATTGGAGGTTACTACTTAGCCCAATAATGGTAAAAATATAGGCTTTGAAATTGAATCATTTGTCGTTTTCAAAAGTACCAGGGTGATAGAAATGAACAGAAAATGGGCGCCTAAACGATTGCACTAAGTTGTGCACCAACGATTAAACACAAAGAGGAATATAAAGTATTCGTTATTATTCTTTTATAAATAAGATAGAAAACTTAAAACTGTCCTATATATCTTACCTTATAGGTCACTGTCACTTAGTCAGATCGTCTAAGCGCCTATTTTCTGTTAATTTCTGTCACCCTGGTACTTTTCAAAACAACAATTGATTCAATTTCAAAACCTGTATTTTTACCATTATTGAGCTAAGTAGTAACCTCCGGTTTCTGAATTGAGAATTCTAGGATAAGCAAGCAGTACTTAAGTAACATTTGAATACGGAGTTGTCAAAAATATGACGTATTTTAAAGCATCTTTTTGACAACCCAGTACTCAAATACTACTTAATTATTGCTTATCCCGAATTGAATTCAGAAACCGGAGGCAAGTCGCTTAAGCACCTAGTTCCAGTTCATTTCTGCTTTCCGGGTAGTTTTAATAAATGAACAACAGTTGAATTTTAAAACGTCTATCGATATAATTTATCACGAATCCTTCGTGCTCTTCTCTATGTTTCATCGTTGGTGGGTTTCAAGGAATACTTTTGGTGCGGTTCAAAGTGGTTGCGCTTTGAGGAATACCCCATCTTTATTTACCCGACTGCCAAGGCGCGTATCTATCTATGTATGCGGGTTTATAATATTATTTATTAAAATCGGCTGCTTTAGTTATAATCTGGTTAAAAACTGTTTTTTATAACTATAGGCTGGGCGGAGGACGAATTTCCACAATTATTAAGGTATCGTTGAAAGTTTTTATCTGATTGTACAAAACAGCTTTTATTATTGGTGTCCGAATCATCAGTGAAAAAATATTGAAATTAAAATATGTCAATTCGGACACTGTGTCCGAATATAATTGTGAGTTTTATATATTTATATATATTTTTCACTTATTATTAGTATAATGATTTCCTTATTTTACCACGTTTCATGGCTACGTCAAGGCCGTGGGCAGACTTGCCAATTTTGACGTTTGATAGCTTGTCAGCTGAAGGGTTCTCTATTTCTTGTTAGTATATTTTTCTGCATAATATTACTATTTCAGATAGAAATGGGAAAACGTAAAGAAAATTACAAAAGTTTTATCTTGATTGTATGCTTCCGGAAATAACAGATTCAAGATTAGACAGAAAAATGGAAATAAATGAGCCCAATTATTTGATTGGGGTAATTAAAAAACGAGAATCTGAAAGAAAATCAAAGAAACGGAACAGCGAAAATGTTTTATCTGATGTCAGCAGCCCCAAGCGCCAAGCAATAAAAAAAAAAAAAAATAAAAAAAAAAATTAAGCATTAATTTTTGTATGTAGTAAGGGCTATTTTTTCAATCGTCAGATAACTTTTATCTAGGGAATTAGTTTGACGTTTTGACAGCTTTTGTATAGAAAATATGTCAAACAGTCATAATTATTCCTTGGATAAAATTTATCTGACTATAGAAAAATCGGCCCTAAGATGTATAATTTTTTTTTAATAAAACATAATTTTAAAATACCAAACTGAGAAAAAAATTTTACTATACCCAGTAATTGAGTTATACAATGTACATTAATTGTTTTTCATTACAAATCAATCACACATTATCTCGTTTTCATTTTTATGTTGGCTCTTATCTTCCCTCGCAACATTTACATACCCTAAAATATTCCCAAACAAAACTTATGTGTCATTAAGTCATTATATTCGAAAATAGAAATACAGAAAATCAACAATAATATATTACAGTAATTATTCTAAGTTTAAATCTGTCAATACCGATTACACTGTGACCCCACCCTTTGTTCACGACATCCAACACTATGGGCACGCGTGCCTCCCGGTGCGGTGAATAAATAGCTAATACATTGCGCGTTTTTTGCAACATACTTACTAGTCCTTCAGAAGCGAACGCGCACTGAAGGTTTATTTAACCCGGCGCGCCACAAAATAAACCTTCGGTGCGCTTTTGTTTTTCGGTATGTGTACTACTACATTGTGTGATGCAGCTGTATTAGTAGAAATGTCGAAGTGTGGGTTCTAAAATAAGTTCTCACGCTCGCAAACCTTCCTCTTAAGAATTCTCAGATTTCTTAAGAATTCAGTACCGGTTTCACATATTCGTAGCACACTTGACTCGTTGCAATATAACAACTAATTTTAACGATCTTTAACGATCAAATAAATATCGGGTGTAAAAAGACCCTTAACGATAACGAAAACCACATATTCTACACATCATTGGGATCATTTTTTTCTACCACACCATACCTGGGAAACCATTGGTTTTGGATATATTGAAGGTCAAAGTATACTTTCTTTTTTGTTTTTTCCATAAACCTATTCTAAGTGATAATACTAAACTTTCTTCTAAACAACCTTATCAAAATTTTCAATTTTTCCTCACAAATTACGCATTTGAAGTTACAAAAACGCAACGAATATCAAACGCACACGACCGCTTTGGCTCAGCTGGTTTATTCCACTTTGTTCACCTGGGTGATATCACCTGGGTGAACAAAGTGGAATTTTTAGTGTCTTCAATTCACCTAGGATTTATTTCACCTGACAATATCACCCAGGTGAATTAGTGCGACATATTTGGTCTCCTTTGTTCACCTTGGAATTAAATGGCTTATGTTTAAGCAATCACCAGATATAATGAAATATAACGCCCAAAAAATCGTAAGTACTTACCAGAATTTAATCCCCATTTTAATATGAAATTATCACCAATAAACGTAAAATCTGCTAACCTAAAAAAGGCAAGTATCTTCAGAATAATCGCTGAGCTACCCAAAAATGCCACGCATGCACCAAATATGTACTCGCATTTTATTTAAAAATTTCATCCAAATATGTTACACAATTTTATCCTAATAAAGTAAATTAATATACAAAAATCATTGTATACCCAAAAAATATAAATGAAGTTCTAAAAGTTCACCGATACTACCGTAAAATGTTTACTACAGACTGAGCTTCTTAGCATAATAATTCTTAAGCGAACACACTCACATTATTGTTGTATGTTTGTAAGGTTGTTTGGGTTTCCAAAGGAGCGTCGACGGAGCCCCGCTGAGCGAGGCTCCTATTTCTGTCTGCAGGGTTTAAAGTAACCTAACACAAAGTGGATGACGGATCATCCCCTTCGAACCTAACCTATCCGTGTCGGGGTAAGGAAATGTATGTTTTCGCCCACTCAGTATTTTTTTCGCCCAAGTTAGTATTTAATTCGGACACTTGGAATTTTAGTTGCTAGCTTAGATTAACTGTTTCCCACTGCTAGTAGCTCATTTTACGAATTTTAATCATTCATTAATTATCGCCAGTTAATTTTTCGCAAATATATTTTAATTCCCCTCGGTTTAGTATTAAAGTATCTCATTAACAGTCTTCCATATATTATTTATTTTCCCGATTAATAATTCCCCTTTTAAAATCTTAACGAATAAATCAGTCTTCTTGGTTATATGCATACATTTTATGGCAAACGTAGTGATATATTTGGGTAGTAATGACACAAATCTTTGCTAGTTAAAATTTGGTGCACGCGTGGTCTTTTTGGGTTATGAAAAGTTTTTGTAGTGCCGGCATGACTTAAATAGCCCAAAAGATTTTGGTACAGGTTTCATCTATTTGTACATATTTTTTTTTTTTTTTTGATAAGGCTGTTTAGGGAAACGATTGTTTTTTTGGTGGTCATTCAATTTCATCCCGAATTAAATCACCCAGGTGAACAGTTGCGACTTTTTTTATTATTGTTGTGGACTTTATTCACCCACATACAACATGCTAGAAAAAGCAAATTAAAACCAACTTACGACGAACGACAAATTATTTGGAAGGGTGGCACCATGGGCTAAATTCCTCTGTACGTCGTCGTAAAAATAATATTATACATTTGATAGATGCGTTAAGCAAAGATGCATCATTTTACATGTTGCGTTTAAAACAAAGAAGAAATATTAATCTCGGCGAGTATTCGTCCTCATCCAATCTGACCCCTGCAGTAGTTCGCAATAATTTCACAGAAGAGTGCCAAATGGCACTAGTAGACGGACGCATTTCGATTGGCCATTTTCTCGAAAAGTTACGATGACCCAGCATTTTCAATACTTAACTTTTTATATTTGTATTTAATAATTGACATAAGTACATTATCTTCTTATATTTTAATTATTCCAACCATTTTTCAAGTTGACAAAGTTTGTACACAATTTAATCTACTACGAGTAACAATATTTTTTGTATTTTTTTTTGTTTATTTTTATATCAAACTGATTTAAATATTAAGTTGGCTTTGATTTGATTTTTTCTAGCATGTTGTATGTGGGTGAATAAAGTCCACAACAATACTAAAAAAAGTCGCAACTGTTCACCTGGGTGATTTAATTCCAAGGTGAACAAAGGAGACCAAAATATATGTCGCACTAATTCACCTGGGTGATATTGTCAGGTGAAATAAATCCTAGGTGAATTGAAGACACTAAAAATTCCACTTTGTTCACCCAGGTGATATCACCCAGGTGAACAAAGTGGAATAAACCGCTCAGCTGTGTGGCCGCTGCACGCATGCAAATGCGCGGCATCGCCACAACTACACATTGCGCGCTACAAAAAAAGCGTTTTTTTTATGCCAAAAAATAAAAGTCGTTTCCCAGCAATTATTTTTGGTCAATGTAGTTTAGTTTGATGTACAGAGTGCGTAGATTTCGGCTATGTGATGGGTCTTTTTACACCCTGTAGATACTGCAAAACTTATTGGACACAAAGTTAATAGAACCATAAAACTTAACTACAACTTAGGGTTAATGTACTCGGAACAAAAAATCGATACCCAACTTGTTTCGATTCTCACCTATCACTTAGCCGATTATGTTGTATAATACGAGCCAAATCGATTTAAAAATCGCAACAAAAAATAGCCAGACATCGATTTGCATCGAGATCGATCAATGCCGTTATGACCTCATACATAATTAATTGTTATTAATATTTTGTACAGTGTATGTAAAAAATCGTGCTAAGTTATCTGTCTGGATTTCAAGTATCCTGTCCAGGTATTTATCTAGTATTTTTAGGGTTCCGTAGCAAAATGGTAAAAAAGGAATACTAAGGCTGGACATCCACCAGAGCTGTGCGAGGAAAATGTGCAGTGCGAAAATGTGTAGCGAGGATGTGAAACGGTGTGACTCTTTCCACCAGAGCTGTGCGAGGAATGTGTTAATATGTACAAATGATCATCTACCTCTTCCAAACACCATCTATTGACTGACTGGTAGGCGCATATTTTCAAATCCTCGCACACATTCCTAACAACACATTCCTTGCAACACATCCCTCGCTCGGATTTCTCGCTTGTTTTGTATGAACAAAAACCTCGCTCCGCTAAGCCCATATCCACCAGCGCTGCGCAGAGCGAAGCTAGGTAAATTAAGTGATTCTAATGGTGCTTACAAAACACATTCCTCGCTACGCAGCTTAGCACAGCTCTGGTGATGCTCAGCCTTATGGTGCGACTTCGTCCGTCCGTCCGTCGGTGACAGCTGCTTATTTCAGGAAATATTAGAATGCTATCGACTTGAAATTTTAAAATGGGGTTACTAGTTGTTAAGTATGGTATCATGTGCACGGGCTTCATTTGCACGTTATAAAATGTATTTTTATTTTCATTTATGCCGCATAGTTTTTGACTTATGATGGAAAATGACTGTAAAAATACCATTCCCCACCCCCGATCTCCGAAATTTGCTCTGGAATAAATCGAGTTGATAGAGGTTTATGCAAATATTACAGAAAAAATAAAACGATGTCTGTAACTAACACAGTTTTTTTAGAAATCAGCAAAAATCCTTTACAAACTAACTAAGAAGAAAGGTTAAAAAAAAAAATTACATTCTAATGTACGGAACCCTCGGTGCGCGAGTCGGACTCACACTTGCATGTTTTTCTATATTGTTGCCTTCTGGTCTTTCGTTTATAACTTATCAAGCGATTTTCGTCTAGACTGGTAAAGTATTATTCAAAAGAAATTGGAGAAGTCAATATAAAATCCAGTAATACGCAAGAAAAGTTTGATGACAATTATGTCAATTGATTTATATAGTTTAGCTTTCTTTTTACCTTTTGTAAATGTGAGAACTTCGTAGACTTGCTTGATGCATAGCCTCTTTAATTTGTAAATTACTATTATTCAAATAGTGCTTTTTTGCTGTAAATTCTCGTACTCAAATCTTGGTACTTCATTGCTTACTTACTGATCTGTGCTCAAGAATACATTGTTCTCTCATATCTATCCTAAATCATAGTACTGTATTTACTGAAATTGTTAAAGATATTGGTTTTAAAAGAGTAACCATGGAGTTTCTTGCCGGCTCTTCTCCATAGGAAACGACTAATTGGAACCGTGCACCTAAATTCGACTTTTCATAAGTGCCTGTAATGGTTTAGATGAAATAAAAACTTTTGATTTGATTTGAAAGTAGGGCGATTTATTTTTTTCTTAAATTGTAGTCTCATTTTCCCTATCTCACAGGCTGATTTGGAACCAAATTTTGGCATAAATCGAGTATCAAAAAATGTTTTCGCACTAAGCAAACGTTTGCAAACTTAAATCGCTATTCGCCCTGAATACATCCACTTCATAATTAATATTTTCCTCCCAATTAAGGCTAGAATGTATGCAGAAATGTCAATGAGATCATTATAAGTCTAGCATGTGACGTAACAGAACCAGTCTGACTGACATAAAGGTCTTTGACATGACCTGGGATGGAAGGCCAAGGCTATAATAATGTAATCATACTTAGTATTATGTAAGTATATTTTGTAATAGTACATAAGTTTGAGCAAAAGGTAAAATTCTTACTAGGTATAATGAATTTCGTTCATCGGATTATTTGAAATCTATATAAATAAAAAGAAAAGTCCTGACTGAGTGATTGACTGACTCATCAACGCCCAGCCCAAACCCTTGGACCTAGAAAGCTGAAATTTTGAACAGAGGTTCCCTTTATAATCTAGACAAGGAATAAAAAAGAAAAGAATTTTTCGAAATTAAATCCCTAAGGGAGTGAAATAGGGGATGAAAGTTTGTATGGAAAATCGTCACAATCACAAAGGGTTCAAAATTATAAACAAAAAATTAGGGGTTAAAGGATAACCAATAGACTCCATTTCGATCATTTTTGGAATTTTGTCAGTTTGTTTGTGCATGCATCACGTGAAAAGTACTGACACAAAGCGGTTGACTTTTATAGGCATTTATTGTGCGTATCTCGAAGTAATATAGTATTTGTTTCATTGTAATCGGTTTGCTCAATCAAAATATATTAGAATTTAGTTACCAAGAAGAAAGTTTAGTTATTGCGACACGATAGGTATTGGTTTTCGATTTCCACGCGGACGGAGTCCCAGGCACAACTAGTTTTAAATCTAGATACTCGTGAAAACGAGGATTCCCTGAGTTGTTTACACATTACACACAAGATTAGGTCCTTTACATTATATACATAAAGGTCCTAAACAAATATTTATCCGTCCCGATTAGGGAATCGGACTACTGACCCTGAACCCAAAATTACGCAATTTGGGTCGTCATACTCGTAACAACAACTGTAGTAAAAACATGGAATTTTTCGTACAATTCGATCAACTGTTCATCTAATATGATAACTAAGTATCATTTACTACGTTAAATTGCGTAGGCGTTTAATTAAAAATGAAATAATTATTTCGCAATTTTGTCACTGCATGACAAATTGACAATTCAATGGAAAGTCCATTATTTAGAATCAAAATAAATTCTAGGATTGCTTATTACGTTATATTTTTGTAATCGCATGAAACTTGATCATAAAAACAACACGATATGTAGGACACATCAAATAAATTAGATACCGTACAATTTACCCTCAGGCACCTAATTAAGAGGTATCGGGTTCCGGCAATTATTGATAACATCTAAATACTGATGGACATACGACCAATAAAAACATTAATCTTAGATCGGTACATACGTGAAAAAAAACAAAGCCGGTTTCAGATATTGCACAAAAAACGAAGGTAGTTACAGAATCAGCACGAAGCACGACTTTGACATTTAAATTAAATTTTATTGTTTTAATTATTTCGTTGCCTTTCTTTAATTCTCGAAATATTGCAACACAAGTTGGAACTACGTGAATGATGATGAAACCATTGTCAATTGTTAAAAGATTATCATGAATGAGCAACGAATTCTGTATTTAAGTAGGTTATCGAATAATAGGGACAATCAGCTGTTGTTTTGTATGACACAAGGAACTTAAACGCATTGAAATTAGGACGTCTATTTTTAGATTAGTCTTCTAATAGATATGTTATCTAATTTGCTGCACAATACAATTATCATCTACTTAAGTTCTCGTGTTAACGTCAGCCCGCAATTAAGTCAATTAACGACTACAGAAAAACCATCTCGGCAACTGCGTAACACCGGAGCGATTATATGAAAAAATCATACAGAAAACTGTTATTATAAGTCACAGACCATAAAGTCGAAATAATTGTGTAGAGAATTTAGCATGTTCTTCATTGTTGGCAGTTAATATTAAAAATAAAAGTTAAACTTACCTTTGTTATCCCCGTGCAGGGTCTTGACGGAGGGTGCGAGACCGAAGGGAGCCTTCGGAACGATCGCAGCGCCCTTATTTTTCTCAAAGAGCGCTTTGCGTTCCCTCAGGGACATTTCGGCGGGGTCCTTCGCCTTCGGGCTGCCCGCCTCGAACATCGCCGCCTTAGACAACACAGAACTCCTGTCAACACTCCCGTTTATTTTCGGACCCAACCTTTTCACTAGCGGCGATCCTTTCTCCGGCGCCGGCTTGTCGTCCGCCGGTTCCGGTTTTGTTTGTTTACAATCATCACTGGCGTTATTTTCGTTGTCGAGTTGCACTGCATTCTCTTTGTCTTTTTCACTTTCACATTCATCTTCCGTGATAATATTCCGCGGCGGCGTTGGCGCTCTGTATTTCTTGATCGAGGGCTTTTTTGTGACAGCCGGGTTGGCGGGCGACGGGGCCACCATTGTCGCCATGTTGGGGGCTGAAGCGGCACTGGGGGTTGTCGATGCGCACTTCGGCTCCTGTCGGTCGGGATCGGCGGTTTTCGTGGTGAATTCGTAGACGAGCCGCGATTGGCTGGCCGAAACTCGCCGGTAGCCCTCGCCCTCCTACGATTGGACAACGGCCGCGTAACGTGAGGGGTGAGCACGTGCTTGCATTTCGTTTATTGATACGTTTTATAACAGTGGTTGAGTTCGCGCGGTTAGTTAAACTGGGTTAGGTTAGCGTTAAAAGGGCTCGAGGCGAAGTTGCATCACGTCTGTCGGTTGGTTGCGTAATGCGCTGAAATGTATTCTGTTTTTATGGTGCAGATAAGTAAATAGATAGTTTTGGGAGTTGAATGAACGTGTGTGGTGTGTCCGTTAGTTCGCGTGGTCGTGTGTGAGCGCACGTGAGTCCCGTGTGGCGAGCTCCAACTGACTGGCTGTCTGCGGAGGGCCGCCACACGTTAGCCCAGCTGATAATTATATTTTGACGCATCGCGTTGTTTGATGCAACATGCTTTGTGTTATTATAATCATTGAGGAAATATGTATCATTATTTCGGGTAAATGACATGTCGGTTATGAAATGATTTATAATATCCAGTCTTTTGTGAATGCGTTGATAATCTCGTCTCGGTATGTAGACTGGTCATTAGTGCGTCAATTTGACAGCAAATGTATAATAAATGTGGGTATTTTATAGCTGCTTTGATTCTAATCAAACAGAGCTGGTTGAATTTCGATGATAAATAAATCATTATTTATATGATGATGTTGTTATTGGCCTTCAAATAAATCTCTAAATACCTAATGCATTAATGTTTGAGATTAGTTACGACTTACGTGCATTTTTCGGGATTGCCTGACTAGTAGTTTAAAGGCTCCGTTTGGGTCCGAAAGAAGTCGGACAATCCCGAAAAATGCACATGAGTAAACCGTAACCAATCATAAATATGAATGTGTCTCACAAAAGATATAATACAAAAATAAATTCATGAACGAAAAAGAAAGCTAAAACGTACAAAACTCAACCTAACATTTATCGTACAACGATAAATTTCTAATCAACAAAGAAACTACACGTACCACAGCTGATATAAACTATTACGAAAGAGGTACAAAAGAATAAATAAATACAAAATTGCAAGGGCGCGAACTTCATTAAAATAATTACAAACAACAAAGCGCTCCAACGTATTTTTTTAAATGGCAAATGCAATTTGCATAAATATTGAGCAAACACAACGGACGAATCATCGAGCGTTCAGACTAGCTGATATTTCGCTTAAGTGCGAAACGGGGTAGGCCTCGTGAGAAGGATATTTAAATATTTCATCCCTTTCTTGTGTAAGTTTGTGTAGTTACATGAAAAAGGGATGAAATATTTGAATGTAAGGGAGAAACCCGCAACCGAATTAAATCGCATATTGCAGAAAGAGCATTAGTCCATTTTGACTACAGAACGGATAAAATAAAATAACTTCATTTGTTTAGACAATCAGAAGTTATTATTATAAACTTTAAAACCATTTTAAGTAATGACACAAATAACACTACCAGTGCTAATACACGTTCAACGAAATCGTCCACCCTTTCTGCAATCATCAATTTAATTGCGAAATACAGATGCAATCTAATAGGTTTCATTTCGACAATACCACAATATTCATTGCGTGGTGTAATAGTTGTGGGGACGTTGAATTGTTAATACAGCCCTACATTGCTGTAAATGAACGTGGATGAGAAGATGTCAAAAATCTATCAAATCCAGTACATTTCATGTAGGGAATTGCACCACGTGCCTTTACGGTAAGGATACACGGTGACACTGACATTCGACATAATGCAATCGCGACACTAAAATAAAACCCGAGCGAATGCGCAACTCAGTGTAACGGCGATGTACACACTACGACACTCGGTGTCGACACTGAGTGTCGAGTGTAATGTGTCGCCCTGTATCCATACCGTTTGATCCATGTCAACTGTACATACGTTGCTAAGGAAATTGTTGCCACCAATAACCGGGTAAACAGCCTGCCTGTATGAGAATAAAGATACAAGCTACTTTTCAACATCAATAAACGAACTGCTACAAAAAATCTACATTGGAATCGGAAGTGGCGTAGTACTTTCTGTGCCAGGCTTTCGCAGGGGAGTTTAGGCTAGCAAGTTGTATTATTATCTCGTAATCTGTCGGTTATCAGAGCCTTGTCGGGCAACTGCATGATGCACTGCGTGTGGGTGAGGCTGATGTAGGTACAGGTAAGTCGGGAGTTGTACTAGTCCATAATGTAAGCTACGTTTCAACCCTTTAAAGGGGCAGAAACGAAATTTATACAGTGCTACAAGCACCACCCCACTAGTCTGACTGTAATGTCGATTTTATCGAAACTATTGTAAGAATGATCTCTCTTATGTTAAAAACGCATCGACCTTAAATGGGCACAGCGTACAAACGCAAGCACCAACATGAATTTAGGCAACATGGGTGCCAGTGACGCCAAGGAATTGTGGTTTCATGTGCCTTAATATAAAATCTGCCCTATAAAGGGTTAAAATCAAAATAATAGTAGGTACTTGTAAGTACATGCAGTAATGGTTATACCAATATGATGTAATAAGCAGTAATGACTGGCCGAAGCAAAGTCCATTCAATATTAGACAAAAAATGGAAGTGTTATCGTGTATTAAGTACTATAACGTGATTAAAATTTAATAAAGGTTGGCCAATTGGGCATTGGCAATGATTTGTAATTGAGTAACGAGAATAATTTATGTTATTACGTATGATCGGCCTTGCAGATTGAGTCTCAAATAGGAAGCTTGGGGACTTATCGTCGAAATGAGGGTGTATTATACACCTCTGCCCAAACCTTCGGGGAATACAGGCGTGATGTTATATTATTGGGACCTTTGCTAGTACTCTGCGAGACTACTAAAGGGTCTGAACTGAGTCGTGTCATCCATGGGGCTATACCCTTTTCAACGTATAGTGAGTCCTGGAGTTTTTCTACAAATCGTTACCATACAAAGGATACCAAATATTTTAAAAAACAAATCATTGATAATGTAGCTATTTTACGGTTTTTGATGATGTCGTTTAAGATTCTCTGATAGCAGCCTCCTTATGCCTATAATTTACGAAATGACCGCTATATCAGGACTTATCTTTTGTTGAACAAAGTATGAGTCTCAAATTGGGACCTCTGCCAGTACACTGCGAGACTACTAAAGGACTGGCTCTATTGTCCGAGGGTCTAAGTAACTTCACAGAATAAGTTGCAAGGATTGGGATGAGAATATTTCTCGTCTTACCAATATGATTTCCATATACATAGAAGTCAACGAATTGGGAGAAGTTTCTAGTCTTACCAATGTGGTTTCCATATAGAAGTCAACACGGAACATTGAAATAACTTATTAGTGCTGACCAAAACAAGTTAATATGATACAAACAACACAAGTCAAGCAAACCGCAATGAAGGATGTTTGTCACAAAGGTGTACACGTAGACAAATAATAAACCATTGCTTAGTTAAAATAGATATTTGTCGTGTCAGGGGGACAGCTAATTATATCGATGACGGTGTAGACTTAAACGCTGAAACGCAGCTTAAAAGAAGCTCATATAAAATTACTCTTGAACATATTTATAGATAAATGTAAGTATATTTTAGTATATGTATTCACATGGTTGCGGTGCATGCAGCTGCGAATCCCACGACGTCGGCCATAGGTCAAAAGAAGGATTACCGTGGGTTTTCAGCCGGTAGAGTCCGGCATAACCCTTCGGTTTCCCCGGGCGGAGGGTATACATGAGGATTTGGAAAAATGGTATATTCGCATGACAGCATTAGGCACAAACTTAAAATTCTCAAATATGGACCGATACGTTTTAGAACAAAGTTGTTAATAACGCAAACACTTCAGGAAAAATTGGGGGAATTATTTATGAAAATCATAAATCCTTTAAACATGATCTCAATACCGCCATTTAATTCTGACCCAAACCAGTACCTACTTGCTTCGGATACTGTATTTTTTTTCCAAATTTGATCGGCTATCTGCTATGTTAGCCATAATCAGATTATCTGGTGAAATAGAAGAATTTTATGAGAGGTATTCCATTGAATCCTCTATCTTCAAAAGAGTAATGTCTAGTCACTCTGGTTTAATTTCAATATTTGCCAGCGTTTCAGCCTATTCCACCGGCGACTGCAAACTGCAGACTGCAACCGCAGATCGCAAGTCGCCATCGGAATAGCGCCTTTAAGGTGTGCACTTTAAAGGTGCTATTCCGACAGCGACTGCAAAACTGCAACCGCAGATCGCACCGCAAGCGATAGATACTACTTTTGCAGTTTGCGACCTGCAGCCCATCTCGGACTTGTACCTTTACGATGTCATCTTTGTTTTTAACAGTTCCTAGAATATTTAAATATACTGTCAAAGAAGAAATAAAAAATACTGCGGATGACGAAGAGAGAGAAATGAGACAAAAAATATCTCTTTAGAACAAATAATTAACAAAACACAAGCTACGGGCATCAATGGGAACTACCCAAAAATATCAAATTTCCTTAAATTGATCAGAGCCTATTAACCAATTCCCCTTACTTAAGTTTGGACGCCCTGCCGAATTGAGATAGACATTCCCCTTACGGTCAATGGCATTAGAAGTTAGCTAATGGCCACTGTGAAGTTTAGTTAAAGTGACGTTATAGATAACGTGACCATATGTCCCGCTTTGAGCGGTACAGTCCCGCTTTTGACCCATTGTCCTGCTGTCCCCAAAAACACTTAAAATGTCCCGCTTTGAAAAAAGGCAATCCGTGCAAATGAATCACTACATAGTATAAAACAAAGTCGCTTCCCGCTGTCTGTCTGTCCCTGTGTATACTTGGATATTTAAAACTACGCAACGGATTTTGATGCGGTTTTTTTGATAGATAGAGTGATTCAAAAGGAAGGTTTTAAGCTATAAAACGTACACGTGCGAAGCCGGGGTGGGTCGCTAGTTCAATATAAAACAGGCGCGTATTAATTAATTGCACCGGAAAACATTTTGCTAACCAAGTAACATCAACAAGTCATGCCAACATTATCACATAAACACATTCATTGTAAAAATAAAGCTGATAATTATTTTAAAGCAAATTGCTCTTCCGTAAAATATCGGACCAGCCCACCAGACTACACAAGAATAAATCACTTTTTTGTAAATTTTCATTAGATCTGTGTTTTGTTCTTATAAAAAAATATTATTGCAGGCGTCCCGCTCTGAGGGAAAAAAATTATGGTCTCGTTAGTTACAGATGCTGACACGAGGGAAAGGGTCTATTTAAGTATGACGTGGAGTCTGTGTAGTCGCGAAGAGCGGGCGTTTTTGGGGCAGTCTTTAATTGTTTGATGTTCAAACTCAAACTCAAACTCAAAACTCGTTTATTCAAAGTAGACTAGTATTACTTAGTTCTTTTTGAACGTCACATTTTGGTAGTTACATTTGACTGCACCCCCAAAGCTCCCACCCTTCACCGCTTCCTAGTGTTTATGCTGTGAAGAAGAAACGGCGCAACAAACTCCCCAGCAACACAGTTCAGTCTGTCAAGTGAATAATTAAATGAGTCTATACACAAAAAAGTAAAATATTAATTACATTGATTAAATTATGCAAGTTGATGATGGTAAACAAAATATTTACCTAGAACAATTCTGCCAAAAAATGCCAATTGGTTTTAGGGCCGATTTTTCAATCGTCAGGTTACGTCAAGTGACATTTATTTTTATACAAAAGCTGTCAAAACTTCAAATTTATTCCCAAGAACTCCGGTTTCTGAACTGCAAATTCAGGATAAGCAATACTTAAGTAGTATTTGAGTACGGAGCTGTCAAAAAAATGACGGATTTTAAAGCATTTTTTTGACAACTTTGTACTAAAATATTATTTAAGTAGGTATTTGCTTATCCCGAATTCTCAAATCAGAAACCGGAGGTTAATCAACTTTGAAAAAAAAAATGTTTTTGGATCATTAAAGCTATGACGTAAAAATAAGGTTTTATATTCATATCACACTATTCTGCATGAGAGCATTAGTTTCATGATCTAAGAATATTAAATGCGAATTTTATAATTGCGAAACACGCGAACTGTGAAAATCGTCTAACTTATTACTTAGTTCTACTAGAGTAGATTAATTAGCAACCAGTCAATGTTTATTTTTTATCTTCTTATAAACATTTTATGTAAATATGCTGCGTAGATACGGAAGGCAGATGACTCAGTGTTGTAGCGCAAATTAAGAGGTCTTTGTCCAGCAGTGGACTACAGTAATATCATGACTATCACGTTTTGCTGTTATCTCATCAGAAATCCTAAGCTTCATTCGATGTATCTATGAATGCAAGCAACTCTTCATGATTTTACAATTTAGATTTTTTGTAGCGCCACGCTTTTAAGATGTAATCTGTTACTAATTTACATCAGTTAAGCATAGCGAAATGACTAATGCTTAACACTTGGCTTGTAATTGTAATGTATTATCTATACATATAATAAAATCGTGGTTTAGAAGTAATAAGGAAATTTTTGTCTAGAACTTATAAATCGCGCGGTAACGAAACCATAGCGCGATCTAATTCGACGCCAACGCCATCTAGGGAAGTAAAGATTAAACATAATGTTTGCATGTTTATGCAAGCATCACGTAAAAAGAGCTGACCCAATGCTGTTGACTTGTATAAACATATATTGTGCTTATCTCTAAGTAACATATTTTTTTTTGTTTCATCGCAATCGGTTCACGCATTCAAAAGATATGCAAATAATCAATATCTTCTATACATTTACCAATCTGTAGACTTTGCGTATCTGTACATAGCAAATATTTTGAAAAAACATGGCTGGGGTGTTAAAAAATAACCAAAAGAACCCATTTTTAACATTTTTGTATTTTGTTTCTTCTGTTTGTTGGTTTGTCTGTTTATCTGTTTGTTTGTTCAAGCATCACGTAAAAACAACTGACCCAATGCTGTTGACTTTTTTAAACATATATTGTGCTTGGAGATAAGCACATATGTTTTTTGTTTCATCGCAATCGGTTCACGTAATCAAAAGTTATGCGAATTTTAAGTTTTCTAGAAGAACTTAGCATGTATTAGTTTATTTTCAATAGATGGCGTTACGTGTATCAAATCATGTTGTGAGGAAATATATTACTACGAATAAATCCACAAATTACCTAATATTCATTGTTGAATTGGTACCTATTCTCAGTCTACGAAAGGTCTAATGAAATGCTATCCTTATGAAGAAGGAACTAAGCTTTTACAAAAAAAAACGAAGATATTGTTACTTATTTAGAATTTATTAGGTCAATTTCTTATTGTTGTTCACAATAAAATGAATTCATGATGTGGACTAATAGTAGGATTTTTATTCATTGAATGTTCGTACTTTTTGGGAATGCTGATGCCGAAAATAAGGTCCAAATTCAAATTGAAGTCGGTGGCCATGATTATCTGCAAGGAAAGCACTCACCCAGTGCTTTCGTCGAAATTTAGTATTTCGTAATCATTCTATCTACTCAATGCACTTTTTGGAATGTTTTTCTACATTTTATTTTATTTTGTTCATTATTGTCAGAACTATTCAAAGCCTGTCGCCGCCGTTTTATTAAGTTTATTTAATTGAGTTTTTTTAAGCTTTAGGTAATGTTCCAAAGACATGGCCATGGAGGGAAAGTACTTTAAATATTAAAAATAGCAAATTTCACTCAAAGGAAACTTCATTTCACTTTTTTTTAAAGTAAGAAATATTGCCTTTTACTGATTTTTTTGCCTGAACCGGGAATCGAACTGACAAAGCTTTATGTACCATCCGGTATTATATTATGGCACCTGTTGATAGATATCTATAAGGTCAATAATAAGGATCAAATCTCTCCAACAAACACACTGTCTTAAATTGAAGGAAGTGCAAGAAATAAGAAGTAACAACAAATAAGTGTTTCAATTGAAATGTACCTAAGTTAGGTAGGTACTTAATGTTAGTTTTTATGGTCTTCCATCAATTTCAGGCACTATGTTTATTGGAGCGATCATATCGATTGGTGAAATAAAAATATAGATGATGTTTTTTCGCGTTTGTGTTGGTTCGATTTCCAGATCAGACTTTTTGAAAGCAGTACCTACCTATTTATAACTTATTAAAATTAAATGAAGTCTTCTATAAGTTTTTTTTTAAATATTTAAAGTTCTTTTCTATACCTACCACACCTCGAATGAAATCATAATTTAGTTCGCAGATTGTAACAAGACGGCGTTGTAGCTATTTTTGTATCACGATATGGTTTTGTTACATCTTCAATAAAAGTATCAATATTCAATTATAATCCATTTTAGCAAGGAAATGTATAGAAATAAGCAACACGTTTTTAGTATTACGGTTTTATGAATCTTTACGGTCAATCAAGAGGAGCTGAAACTCTACGTATAGAAATGGTTCAAAAGATATAATTAATGTCTTAGTGGGACACCTTTGTCTATTATTATAATAAATGGATTATTTAGTTGCTGCGACACAATGTTGTTTTCCGACTTCCACGCGGACGGAGTCGCGGGCACAGCTAGTGTTGTAATATATGTATATTTTGAGTAATAGTATGTATAGTAATAGTATGTGTATTTTGAGTGGAGAACGCAAATCGATAAACGTAGTGGACACAGGACACCCTCAGGATAGGTGGAGTGACGATCTTTGTAAGGTGGCTGGTAGCAGCAGGATGAGATATTTCAAGCCGTAGACTGGTGCTGTGGGCTGATGATGAATGTTGTATCAAGAATGAATAGGATAAGGAATGACCATGTAAGTGGGAGTACGAAAGTAGTACTGGTTACAGAAAGGCTGAGTAGCAACTAATTATCATGGCGTGGAACATGGACATGTTGAATGAGGAACATGTTACGAGAAAAAAATGTGCGAATGTGGATGGGAAGAAGCAGACTAAAGAAAATATGGATGGATTGTGTGAGCCAGAGATATAGGGGAATCCCTGTTTATCTCTGCTATTTGAATTGTCTGCGCTTACCATCAGGCAAATAATTTAAAAAAAAACATATGGTTAGAACGGAAGTGCAATGAATATTAAGATGACAGCTGATGCAAAATATATGTTTCCCCGACCCCAAATAATTTATAGTAAGGGCATGAGGGCGTGTAGTAATCGCTTCTACTAAAAATTGCTGTATAGGGCGGTGACAGCCATACGTTAGCACAGGGCGAAGACCCTGACCCGTCGCCCGATCAGTAACAGGCCCGAGAAGGCGGCGTGCTGTTTTCCGCGAGTGTCTCTCAGTAGGACGTGGGGCAAGGCCCTACAGAAGGAGAGGTCGCCAGGGGCTGCCGGACCGAAGCCTGCCGGGGTCGCGGTGCATGCAGCTGCGAATCCCGCGACCCCGGTCAAAGGTCAGGAGAAGGAACACCGTGGGTTTTTAGCCGGTAAAAGTCCGGCATAACCCTTCGCCTTCCCCGGGCGAAAGGTATCCATGAGGATTTTAAGAAGAAAAAGGCCCTAAAGGTGCGCAGAAATCTTGGTCATTCTTGCGTTAGAGCATTTTAGAATGCGCAGTAATAGAAACTCGCACTGGGCGCACTAAAGACTGGTTACGATATTGCTACCAATGGCTTTTAAGCTTAGGTTTCCTTAGAAAGCGGTGCCATCATATAGCGACTGCAAAATGCCGGCTATCATGATTTATTCGTCATTTCCACAAGAGTTCTGAGATAACGGTGACAAAATATACTCTTTAAATGGACGGCTTTCTTCGGAAACCTTATCTTTAGCCTTCAGAACGTCAGACTTTCAAATAAATCTGCCAACGTTACATAATCCAACCACGATCTAGCCGAAGTTCGATGCACCCAAGCAATCAATCTTTATAAAGCCTTTACAGAAAAACTCTCCCGATCCAAACAGACCGGTAAATGATGCGCAAAAACTTGGTTCAACAAACTCCTACCGTGACCATTTAAGAAGACCCACATTTTTATAGAGTTACAATGTCAATATGGGTCCTAAACCTGGTCGAGTTGCAGCAGGGAAGTATAGCTATCGTAACAATGATGCAATTATATAAAAAAGCGTTGCGACATAAAAGACGCAGCGATTAATCTGTATGGGGTTGTAAAAAGACAGTAAATTCACACCGTTTAATGCGTTCAAGATTTATGGTGTGTGGGCTTCTCTAAGTTTACGATAACACATGGCTGTTTCTGGAAACTTGGATAATTTCTTCGCTGTACAACTATAAAGCCAATCTTGTTTTGATGGCTAGTCCTCAATAATAATTCGTCCTACGCAATCTTACCTATTGTGAAACTTAGATATATTTCCGCTTTTAACTGTTGTTATTAGTTTCTGAAGTAACAAAATTGAACAATTTCCTTTACATACATATTATTTATGTATCTATTCCTTCATATAATATAGGTACCGTCCGCGAAGCCTAAGCCGAGCTTTGCATTTGTGTGAGAATGAATGCAGACGCGTCCTTTGCTTGGTTTAAACCGGTTTATACTGCTTTTTGGCAATCGATTCTATGTGCACTCACACAAATGCAAAGCTCAGCTTACGCCTCGCCAGTTGTACCTATTTCGAACTTGGAACCACGTTTTTGACGGTTTTTGCAAATGAAAATTGTACTTTTAAAGAAACCGGCAAGATTAACGCATGTTTCTTGCTTCAAAAAAATACCTGAATAAGTTACGTTGGAAAAGTAAATATAGCTACAATAATGTATGTTGTTATCGAATTCACCCAAGCTAATTTGACAAATACCATCGCAACCGCCGTCTTTAGAACTTGCACAGTGTGTTTCACATATCATTTTTACCCGGCTGCACGACTGCAAAGACAGGCCTAGCTTTTTTTGACCTTAGGAGTAAATGTGTATGCTTAAAGGTGGATCCAGATCCAGACATTGCGAGGAATGAGCCGCGAACGGCGCACAACGCATTCGTATCCCTACCGACAGACGCTGGCTCGCCTCGCACATGCTCAGCCTGGGCGCAGCACATGCCTTGCCACAAACATGAAGACAGACAAACGAAGCATTTGCTTCGCACGCGATGGCTCGACCCGAGCATACGTTGGTATATTTTTTCGACACGCACGCCTCACTCCGAGGCATTCGTTGTGTGCCGTTCGTGGCGCATGCCTCGCAAAGTCTGGATCCAAATTAACCCGAAAGCAATCCGGACTTCTACGCCATCCAATATTAAACATTTCATATCAATCGGATAAGCTGTTCTTGCTGCTTGAAAAACTGTTCCAAACGCTCTCAAGGCGCTATATCTAAACATATCTCCGAGGTCAAGTTTCCATCGTTTCACCGTCCCTCAAGAATGGCCTAAGAACACATGAACCCTACAAGAAGTCGTAGAATGTATTAACATAATTAGCACCATAAGGTTCACCATGCTTACGAAGCGTAACAAGCATGGACTATGATGTGGCAAGTTGATATTGAATTACATTTGACTGATAAGGGGCAGCTTGTAATGCAAGCTTTTTGTTGTATTATTAACTAACACGTGTACAGGAAATTGATATGTAAATTAAACAGAGCATAGCCCAATATGACAAGGCCTGTACAAATCAGGCTCCACCAATGCCCTAAACCGAGGGCCAGGTCACACTAGGGTAGGGGTCACCCTTAGTGTTGTTGTTGCTAGTCATGATGCTAGTGTAGTATAAATATACTTGGGAGCAAATTAATCGAGCCACTTCTATTTTTCACGTATAAAGATCACATACAAAGATCAATTCTAAACATATATCGCCTGAAAGGTTATTTGATAACCTTTACAATGAGGGTAGTTTTTTGTCAATTTAGAATTATAAAACGTGTTACATAATTCGCCTTAAAAAAGAAAATGTTAATCAAATAGTCTTACAAGGTTGTTGTCATTTACCTCTCAGAGGAAATTAGGTAAGAATGTAAATAACTTTCTGAGTAGTCTACTCTTTTATGTTTTCAGGGTTGCATTTCAGTGATGATTTTATTTTATGGTTTGTCCAAATTTTTTTTTGGGTCTTTTTATTTTATGTATTGCCAACATACTCTTTACAAGGGACCTTTTAATCCCCTTTCGGCTTTAGGGGTATTTTTTTAACATGTTGTATAATTAATGAAACCAAAACTAATAACCAGGACACAGCATAACAGTTAACTCACATGGGTGAGTTAACTCTCCTTTTAACTTTCTATCGAGAAACTTCATTTGGATGTATATTGAAGAGTTAAGTTCAATACTACTAGCTGAACGAATTTAAACATACTAGTCTCTCGCCAGATAACGAAAATACCACAAATATAGACCCATAGTGACCCATATTACAGTTACACGGAAACGTTCACCAGTGAACATGATGACATTTTAACCGGCCTCACCACGCGAGATGCGTATTTAGATTGCACGCGGAACTCTTGCGCATAACACAAATACACAGGTAGAAATAGACGTTTCCTTGGATTTGGGAATGAGAGATAAATCGATCTTGGGTGAAAATAATGTTGCAATGTCAGGGGAGAAATTAAAGGGGTATTTCACTAACCTATAAATAATGTAGTCTGTAACTATTCACCAGATAATCTAAATGTGATCTAGAAATATGACATTTATGTGTTCAATAATCTTGTCATTATCACTGTATATACATAAGTGGTGACATGCAAATGTTAGCTATTGAAAAGTAAGAGACCGAATTAGTTTAACGAACAGTGAATGATAAGGCTAAGACCCAATTTCACCATACTCTGTTGGTTATTAATGTCCTGTTAAACATTTTAACAGACTGTTTAACAGTACATTGACATTGACAGCTTAACAGAACATTAACAACTAACATTGTATGGTGAAATTGGGTCTAAGGATGGTTTTACTTTAAACGGCGGTATACAAAAGGAATTTTTAAAGCGGATGTCAGTTAAAAAAAGTACGCCCTAGAAGGAGACCAGTAGAATCTTAGGAATCGGTCGTAAGATAGGTCTTTTGTGGAATTAGAAAACATTTTTTACAATGTGTTTGGTGTCTGCGACACACATTGTCGAAACCTCCATCTTCAATAGACCCAACCTCAACAACTACCTGTACAATGACAATTTATCACCATTAACCAAGGATCCACAAAGTAATACAAAGTAAATGACCTATTATGCCGTGTCGGTCTGTTCGCCCGCCTATGAATACGCTATCATAATAAAATCATCATACAATGACTACTGTCATATTTTATTGTTACGAGTGTAAGCTGTGGGCCCGTTTAACACAAGAATGGAGCCCTGAGACAGCGAGACGGGGTCGCGGCAGACCGCGGAGAAGATGGCGGGACGAGTTGGATGCCTTTCTTGAGGTTTGGCATGAAGCTGCACAGAATCGCGACAAGTGGAAGGAACGTAGGGAGGCCTTTGCTCAGCAGTGGGACAGTACAGGCTAATAATAATAACAAGTAAAAAGATTGCTTCTTGTTTTACAAAGCAGAAAGGCGATACAGTCATTGGAGAGAAAGTATTGGCTCGGCCTCGCTTGCCTATTACTACGGGATTTACCTCGTTTTCAGGATAGCTCTTTCAGGATACGTCACTGGTTTACGAATTGACATCACTTGTAGGGTGTAATAATTTTCGTCATCATCAATGCGTTAGGAAACATCATCATCTTCCTGCCCTTATCCCATGTTACTTGGGGTCGGCGCAACACGTTTTCTTCTTCCATTCCGTCCTGTCAACCGTCATGATATCACTGAGGCCCTTTTCTTTCATATCATTCTTCACGCCATCCATCCATCTTTTCTTTGGCCTCCCTCTTCCTCTCCATCCATCCACATTTATATTCATAACTCTTATCGTCAGTTAAGAAACCGTAACCCTAATTGAATTGCTCCAATTTACATAAATTATATCACATAATTTGGGTCGCTATGCATAGAGTTTATGAAGATAACTTTTTTATCTCGTTTAGAACACAGCTGTTGCTTTCCAATCTTCCCTGCCCCGCGATTCAGTAGGCCTAGCACGAATGTTGTGACGTATGGTAACGTAAACGTAACGTTAACGCGAGTGAATTTTGAATTGGAAATACTCGTTTCGCGCATAATATTTAATCGAATTAAAAACTTTATTCATATCTATGTATGATACAAATTGTGGTTGTCGCATAAATTTAAACTAAAATGCTATAGAATAGTTGTATTTTCGATTCAAAATTCACTCACATTAACGTTACGTTTACGTTACTATACATCAAAATATTCGTGCTAGGCCTACCGAACCTCTTCGTTAATCAGTTGTCGATTCGGTTTGTTATCTCCTTCCGTCTACGATTCTCGTTACGAGAGCGAAAGAGATAGCTTACTGAATCGTTCGTCAACTGACTAATCGAATCATTCTGAATCAGGGGGCTGTTACGTATAGAAAACAGTTGAACGTATCAGCATGGCCATTATATTTTGGCACACAGCTAAATAGGAAATTAAAGTAAAATGTACAGATTTTGACACATTATTGACATTTGCCTCTGCAAGCAGCATCTCCATGAAGTGTCAAGATATACTGGGCACCGAATTGTACCCAAACGTTATGTTCATCTAAACATTAACATTCTAAACAGATGAATGAATTCTGTATGCGATAGTGTGAATGACGTCACAAGGACCACACGTGATGTTACGTTTGTCGACAACTGTGTGCATGAATGGGAGATTGTTTTAACTTTGTAGACGGATTGTAATGCTAACCAAAGTTCGTTTTGTGTTAGATGTAGCTTACTTCGTGATAGAGTGCGCGCAAGATAATTCTGCGCGCGACTGAGGGCGTGCTAAACGTTGCCATGATCGCAAAAGTTGAAATTACCGCTTTTAAAGCTTAACTTTTTTATCGCTAAACATATTTTTCCCGTTAAACATTCCTACAATCAGGTAGTTCTACTATCAAAATTAATAAAACGGCACACACTTTGGTGGACCTTGATTAGTTCCGATTTCGGCCGCGCGCAGACTTATCTTGCGCGCACTCTAGTAATGGGTAACTGGTCTATTTTAACATTTTTAACACATCAATGCCACCACAATTTTCTTGAAGTTCATAGCGATGCCGCCCTATAAGGACGACAAACAGAACACGCCTGGCGTGTTCGAGGCGTAGTTATAGAAATTAGCAAGAACACGCTAGGCGTGTCGGTGGCATTGAAAGTTTTAAACGAGGATGGGAAAGGACCTCCTTTTACCTCGTGAGGTACTTATAAGGCACCCTCTCATTCGAGGTGAGGATAGGTGAGAGAGACTGGTGAGCGGCAGGCTCGCTTGTGCGCTACCGTATGCCGCTTTGCTGGGTGAGGGAAGGAGAGAGAGAAAGAGCGCCGAGCGCGCGAGCAAATGAAAACTCCTCATCAAATATTTGCGTGCCTATCACTTAGGCTGAATTTACACCGCCGCGGAATGGAATGGAAGTGACGAAATTGTACATAGCACAGTACAAACTAAATACGAGCCAAAAAAGGTCGCGCGTCTTCCGAGGAATCCTCGCGACCTTTTTTGACTCATATCTAGTTTGTACTTTATACAATTGACATAAAGTTCATTATGCTATGTACAATTTCGTCGCTTCCATTCCATTCCACGGCGGTGTAAATTGAGCCTTACAGACTCACTCGCTCATCAGTCAGATATACACTCGCGCTTATACAAATAATAAATTGAGGAATTAGCTGAGGTGGTTTAAAGTTGAAATAAGACTAACTCCCTCATTTCCCATTTTAAGGAACTCAAACGAGGTAACTCACAAGTGAGGCATCACTACTTCGTAGTTAATTAAAATTTAAGAGTAGCGGGCATTCGTACTAACCTTTGGTACTAACAGATGGTGCTGTGTTGTGTCCAAAGGTTCATTTTCGAAACAATACAACATTGTACCTAATAATAATTTGTAAACAACACGAAAGCAAATGAACAATTATGAATATGATTGAAGAATATAAAATTAAGTTTTCTCAAACCACGAATCATTTAATGGTTTTCTTCAATAGCTGTATTGTTTTGAAATGAATATACATATAAGACTTATGCAGAATTCCCCGAATTTATTACACAATATTTTATTACTAAAAAAAGTAAAAGCCAAAGATATTCAAAACGTTCACCGGTCAACAACACATTCAGGGCTGTCTCTCAGAAATATAATAAAAAGCCAAGGAAACAAAGGAAACCAGAAAAACAATCCTTCAAAAGCCCTTTTGAAATAATATGTTTTCTGTAAAGAGAAACAATAGTGAACACTTGAGCGCATATTACGACGTCATTATGCGAGTGACGAAAGAATGCTCCTGCGCAGATTTTATGCGTTGGCCTTGGAATTAGGGTTACCAACCCCAGTAAAAAAGCTGTACTGCAATATTACGGTTTGAGTTTTACGATAGTATAATGTCATGTTAAAGTATTTACGTAATTTTATTGAACTACATGTTCTACGTAAAGCATGGAGGACTATACGGCTTATCTTTGTGCTACCAAATTTATAGCAAGGATTAAAGAACTTTATTTTCTCAAAAAAACATAGTTCACTAAATAAGATTACAATAGTTAAATGCAAATCCAGTGAACGTTACTTACAATAATTAATTGCAAAAACATAAAAATCAAGTAGGTACACTCTTTTACAAGAATTGATCTACATATAGGTAAACAAAGAGCATTTTACAAGCCTAAAACAAGAACTGATCATTATTCAAGACGTGGATTTTTAATTTATTTTTAAATACGTTAAATGAGTTAGCTTCTTTCATGGTCTATTATTATGTATAATTGCATACGAACGAAAAGTAACATTACTCTAAGAATAAAAACAAGCTCATTTAAATTTCTTCATTTATGAACAAACAAGCGAACAATTGTTCATGAATATACCAAACGTATTGAATGCAAAATTAAATTTGTAAATTAGACACCGTTATAAATTAAAATAAACTGACAGAGTATTGAGAATTGTAAAAAAAAGTTTTTTAATTCAGTTTTTTTTTTGTCACCACCTTTTACTTCAGGGCTTCTTACGGGCAACCCTACAGCCACAAATTCGGCACGAACCCAGAAACCCTTTCTCGAAGCCCACCCAGACGCACGTCTCGTCGTCAAATAACTAAAGCTTTAAATATAGCCGTAAAAGATCAAAATAAGTCGAAGTCGGCTGGCTATGTTTACGTACACAAGTGACAAAGGGTAGCTGAGCGAACGGTTTAGATACGGTGGAACGATTATATTTATAGATTCGAGTTTGAGGGATAGTGTACGGATTACTGGCAAAGCTTACCGTCCTTGTTTTAGGGGAAAAGTAGTAATCATTAATGAACTAAACTTTCAAAGGAACTGTACCCTATGTGTGAGTTTTTTCGTTAACTACTGTAGTTGCGTTACGCTAAAAATGTATGAAAATTTAGGAAGCGCCTCTAGGCACGACGTTCAACTTAAGCGCGAATTTTAGTTAGTGAACGCCACGCCTAGAGGCGCTTCCTAAATTTTCATACATTTTTGGTTACACTCTGAAGCCGATGCCATCATAGAACTGTATGAGAGACGCATAAGAGTACCTAATACATACATACATAAACTCACGCCTTTTTCCCATAGAGGTTTGGAAGAAACTGTACAACGCCACGTGCTACGATCCTTACATACTCCTTTCGCTTCGTCCACGTTCATACATCTGGTCATACACGCCGGTTGAGAGTACTACGCGCCTGTCGTTTTTGAAGAACATCACTAATAACATCGATGTATGTCCTTCCAGGGCGTCCCCATAGTATTCTCCAATTCGACTTCTGATAAAAGGGAACTGTGCCATTAAATTTACTACCAGTTATCTAGTTGATTCCCGATTTTTATTTTTATTAGTACGCTGCAAATTGCCTTTTATATTTTTCTTAACAATTATTTCCATTCAATGGTTCTCTGGAAGAAATTGATTTAAGCGATAAGACCGCCATTTGTACTGTTCTTGATTACGTGTATTGCTTCTGTTTTATTTCTTTTAGTGTACAATAAAGTATATCTATCTATCTACCAAAAACACATACGCGAAAACATTAATAACCAGGTCAAAAAAGGAGAACACGGTCTCCCAGATAATTAAAAATTGAAAGCTTTTAAAAGGACATCAGGTCCTTATCAAGGTCCCATAAAAACTTTATTACCTCTTACTAATAAAACTAAAATAAATGGACAATAAAAGCAAGGAGTATGGATGTGTTCGCCACGTGATTTGCATACGACATTAAGTATGAATGTTTTAGGGAAAACCAGCTAGCAGAAAACACGAATGTCGCAAATATAGTAAGCTTTCTACGTTTTTTGGAAAGTAAATCTGGTTTGGTATTGTTAATGTGAAAGATCGGTAGGTACGTCCATTCTTTGTTCTTATCTCGTTTCAGTAAGAGCTATAAGAGAATAGATCATGCCGTGGTGAAAAGATTAGCCAGTCAGCAAGGCTGATAGTGAGGCTGACTGCCTAGGGTGCGTACTAGAATCGTTAATCGTGGAGGCTCTTTAAATTCTGTATTGAAATGTATTTATTTTGCTGTTCATGATAGATATTTAGAGGTAAGCAGAAAGTCAAATAAGTGTTCCTAAAACTTGTTTATTTTCGCTGTATATTTACCCAACAAAAATTATAAATGCGAATGTTACTCAATAGATCTGAATCGAATTTGGCTGGAATTTGGAACACCCTTATCCTAGAATGTGCCCTAATCCTAGCACAGGTACATTTCATTCAGACCACAGATAGTCTGGAACCTGGAGAAGGACATAGGGTACTTTTATCCCGCAAGACAACCTCGAAAGGGGCGGAATACGCGATAAACGACCTCCACACGGGCGAGGCCGCGGTCAACCTCTAGTTATGAATAAATGACATTATGGATTAAGTATTTTATATGATGATTATTGTTTATTTCACCCAACACTTCACGGCGTAGACGACTAGTACCTACTTCTATAACTACTACTCTAAAACAAAACGAAATATATCAGAAAAATAATTAGAAAAACAAAAAATCCCAATACATTAAATCTCTACAGTGATATCTTAATCACAAGTTGACTAGACATGCAAATAAATACGTGCGACCGGCAGTGGAACACAAAATCGTTTCTATTAGTATTCTATGCGGGCGCCACGTAAATTGTCGCCTACATGGCGCGACTAATCCTTGATTACTAGCTGAGAACTACATGGAGTTGTGCCATACTAAAAAGTTTTCTTAAGTCATATCATCTTTTAACATGATTAAGAAGGAAGGGCCGATCTGTGTTGCTAGATCGCTTAATTATATTTGATCAGACTTTTGGCCAAATACCCAATCAAACTGTACTCAATATTTTATAGGGCAAAGCGAAATTTGTATAGCGCTTGTAACCACCCCACTAGTCTGACTTTAATGTCGATTTTATCGAAACTATTGTAAGAATGACCACCAGTGATCGGAAAAAGGTGAGCTAATTTACCTAAACTTAAAAGAACAGAGACAAAAACTGGAGACTTCCTTACGACAACATTTTTTTTCGAGAAAATTATTCCGGGTTTCGGGACATCGCTAAAGTACATTTAATATTAATGTTAATAGTACAGAAAACAATTAAATTCGTTACCTATTTTTGTTTCCCAAAATTGTCACAAAACCAGATGACACGTTTTTCATTGTTTTTAAAAGAGATTGTTTATTGTTTTCAAAAAAGGAGATTGTCTTTTATTTTTTGAAAACAAATGAAAGACAATCTCCGAGAAAATTCTCCCGAAAAAAAAACTGTTGTCGTAAGGAAGTCTCCAGTTTTTGTCTCTGTTCTTTGAAGTTTAGGTAAATTAGCTCACCCTTTTCCGATCACTGATGATCACCCCTACGCTAAAAATGCATCGACCTTAAACGGGCACAGCGCAAAAACGCGTCCACCAACATGAATTTAGCTAACATAATCGCCAGTGACGCCAAGTTATTGTGGTTTTATATGTGCCTTAATGTAAAATGTGCCCTATAAACGGTTAAGTTGCCGTGAATTTCGTGCTACCACGGTCTCTTCGCCTTAAAGTGACAGTGAAAGCACGATACATAACGTAATTGGCCATATATCTATGACAAAATGTAAGATATGCTACTTTACTTTTGGACACACCACTCAGTTCCTAAAGTGCATTCGCGGTGTAGGAAGATTTTCGTACAATGACCTTTGTGCCTACAACCAATTTCAATCTGCAATGACCGGTCACCACATCTGTGCGAGAGATATGGCAATATACAGGGTGTAAAAAGACCCATCACATAGCCGAAGTCTACGCACTCTGTACATCAAACTAAATTACATTGACCAAAAATAATTGCTGGGAAACGACTTTTATTTTTTGGCATGAAAAAAAACGCTTTTTTTTGTAGCGCGCAAATTATGATTGTGGCGATGCCGCGCGTTTGCATGCGTGCAGCGGCCACATAGCCGAGCCAAGGCGGTCGTGTGCGTTTGATATTCATTGCGTTTTTGTAACTTCAAATGCGAATTTGTTGGAAAAAATTGAAATTTTTGATAACGTTTGTATGGAAGAAAGTTTAGTATTATGACTTGGAAATCGTTTATGGCAAAAGCTAAAAAAAAATGTGTACTTTGACCTTCAATATCTCCAAAACCAATGATTTCCCAGGTATGGTTTGTTGGAAAAAAATGATCACAATGATAGGTAGAATACGTGGTTTTCGTTATCGTTAAGGGTCTTTTTACACCCGATATTTGTGCGCGAACCACCGATAAAAGTACTAGGTAGTTATTTCTAAATTAGTGTTCAAACTTCTTGTTAAATATAACGGCGAAATGAGGGTGTACTATACACCTCTGACCAACCAGGGAATAAAGGCGTGATGTTATGTTAGCATTCAAAATCTTTAGTGCAAACAGCTACTCCATTACTTCTCCACATCAAAGGTCGTACGCAAAACCGATGTCCATTGACGGAACGTTACTATCTGTTTATATCGTATTAAAATGAATTACGGTACCCATAGTAAACAATGGTTGTTTGTTGACGTCATCACTTATTTAAATATTTATTTTTGGATTACCTTTCTGTTTAGTTGGGCATCAGAACTTATTGTATCGCTTAGTAGTTATAAGTTTAGTTACACGTGACGTTTAGGGCTTGCGCAGACGAGGGACAGTGGCGGTCAAAATGTCCGCGGTGTGCTCTTATTAGTACTACTATAAGGTTGCACTTTGTCCGCACAATACGCCATGTCGCCTGGCGGTATACGCGGACAAAGTGCAACCTAATGACAGTAAAATAGGAGCGTACCGCGGAAATTTTGTCCGCTTGTCCCTCGTCTGCGCAAGCCCAGGGGCTGCAGTCTCGACATGAGATAGCGATCGGTAAGCTTCCGAAAAACGGTATTCATAGTGCAGTATTCTTAAAGGGAAATGATGCCTGTTGTAAAATCTCCCAAAATTTTAAGGAAGATTGGTAAAGATGATTTTATCCTAATAAATATTTAAAAATATAAAAATATAAATAAATTACATAAAACTATAATTGCAACACCTATTTTACATTGAAATTATATTCCTTTATCGTTTGAAGTACAAAATACCTTATAAATGGACATAAAAGTTTCTTTCCTTGCAACACTTGCAAATGTCACAGTATTTGTCAATTGTCACTTTGTTGTTATTTGATAAGTGTCATGTGCTCTTTTTTGTGAATTTTTAATTATTGAAAATTGTTATAGTTTAGACAGTTATTAGACAAAATAGACAATGGGTGATAGTCACTCCGACTCACGGCAGCACACGGGTGCGTTGTCGTAGAATGTAAGAAAGTAAGTAGGTACCTGCAATGCAACACCTATTGTAGAGTCTAAGGGCGCTTTAAATTTAAACTGTTGGTGTCGGACTGCAGTCGGGCGGCTTGTGTTGTCTGTACCGTGCACGCACGGCGGCAGTACGGACAAAGCACTGCTCTCTCGTCTCGTCAACTGTATAAAAAAACACAACCACCCCCGTCCGCAGCACGACATCCGCACCGCAGCGGCAAATGATATTATAAACAAAAAAAATATCATTGGCTGCGGCACGGTTGCAGTCCGGCACCAACCGTATTTTAATTAAAGCGCCCTATAATTTCGTTTGTTGTACACTTTGTACCTTAATAATGTTTACGTTTGTATTCATGTTTTAGACGTAGACGTACAACACGTCCTTCAAGTAACCATATAGAAGCGTTGCTGGCTAAATAAGATGCTCGGCCGTTTTTAGCCAGAAGATGATTTACTGTTCATCAAGGAAAGGTGAATTTTGAGTTGGCGTGGAAGGAAGTTGCTGCAGAGCTGAACAATATTTGAAACGGCTCAATAAAATAAAATAAACAGAGGCACTGGCTTGTGATTTCGTGGAAAATCGTTGAAGAGATGGTCGTAGTTCATTTTGGTTGCTAATAAACATTATTTCTTTATTTTATTTTTTATTTACGAGCTTGTTAAACATCTCCTTTGATACCCGATAAAGCCTGAGACTACTGCAACAACTACAACACCTTATAAGCAGATAAACGTTTATTTTCAAATCAAAAATCTCTTGCACAACTTATCGATCGTAATGAATACTTTGCGGGCTTTCCAATTTGCTCGCAAAGTTACTCGCTAAAATGACGTTAAATCGTAAACTTGACAGTTGAATTCGCTAGGTTTCCGACAAAAATCAATAAAAAAATTGTCATTATGACATAAATAGTGATGTGCCGAGTTGGCCATTTCTGGTATTTGAATAAATTAGTACTCGTTAAAAAGAGAATCGATTCAAAACTCGAGTCACTGACTCGAATCTAGTAGCGATTACTGCGTCAGGTACTCAAGTACTTCATAGGATTCGACTACTCTAATGTTTCTCACTTCTAAAAATACAAGCAAAAATACAAAATATGGGTCATAAAATACAAATCAGTTTTATTGATAAGTCAATAAAAAGAAAAGTAAACATTTTAAATAATTAGAAATCATATTCTTACTGTCTGATATACTGTATAATCATAAACAAATTCTCTTTTTGATTTCTAGGGCCCAAAATTAAATCAATTCAATTAACTATTTAAAAAGCAAATTTACGATACTTATTACCACTGTGACTGTCCAACACTTAAAGGCTTCTACACACCAAAGCCGCCGACCCGGCGGCTTTACCCGCCAGGTTATGCCGGCGGCCAACTAACGCGAACTAAGCGAGCGAACATAACGCAAAACAAGCCCGGCGGCGTAACCCGCCGGGTTAAGCCGCCGGCACCGGCGGCTTTGGTGTGTAGAGGCCTTAACAGATCAATCGCTTCGAAACGAATGTCACTTTAATGTTAATATACAAGGTTAGTTGGAAAGGGGGTACTAACCCGCAAGCCACATAATTATAGTATCACTAATGACGGTTTTAAAGCAAGTGTCAAAATTTCAAAATTCGATCATTTTGCATGGAAATGAATTTTTATTTTAGTTTTTTTCAAAAATTCAACATTCCTGCTTCAGTTACGAAATCAGAAAAAGAAGCTTCTATTTGGTGACCCCAAATATGACTTACAATGTTTGAATGTTATAACTGAGGATAGATAGATTTTAGCGTATTTTTGCGAAATTTTTGAACAGCTATTTCTCTTAAAGTATTTACTTTTAGGGAAATTGGTAGAACAAAAGTTATTCATTATTATGTGTACTTTAACACCCTTTCGGATTAGTAAGCACCAATAATTCTTAAAACGCAACTTGACAATCAACAAAATCTCGTGATCACAAGAAAAACAAACAGGTACACAACAACAACCTGCATTTTTCGGAAGAGAGGGGTCCCGGCAACAACATAAGGTCGAGATTTAAGTACTCGGTTCAGTATTCGCGTACCTACTACGAATACTCGAAATCTTTACTCGAGTTGCGATCATTCGAATACTTCAATTCTATAACTCGATGACACAATCACCTATCTATAGTTAAACTGACTCGATACATCACTATCACTTAACTACCGATTTCGGTCGATAAGTGATAGCGATACATGTCGAGACTGCTGCCCCAGGTAGGACAAAGGGACCGTATCATTAATGTGGATTGATAGATGTTTCCAAATACACTCGAAAGCAATGAATCCGAGTTACCAAAGTATTTTATAGATTATTTAAGAAGTTTTATAAATTTTATTTGAGTAGTATTAAATAGACTATTTTTTATTTGAATAAGATAGTGATAATAGGATAAGTCCAGCCGCATGCATAATGACCGCTGGGCAAGAGTCTCCACACACATTCACACCGATAATTCAGCCCTCATCAAGCTGTCTCCCCCCCCTATGTCCACGCCAGTAACGCCCTAGTGACCGCGAGGTTCGAGTCCCACTAGGGGTCGCCCTTAGTGCTGTTGTTGCAAGTAGTCATGATGTTAGTGTAGTACAAGTAGTTAGCTTAGGTTAAGTATTTCACTTCCCCCATTGGCTGCACCCTTCAGGTCTCGCCAATAACTGCCCGGTTACGTAGAAACCGTCACCTAGGACGACCTACAGCAGTCAAATAGAAAAAAAAAAGAGTCTCTACACAATGGGTGCCTGAAGGGGGACGGCGCCGCCGCGGTCGGCCCAGAAAGAGGTGGCGAGATGACTTAGACGCGTACCGCGAGGGCTGGTTTGAGGTGGCGCAGGAAAAGAGTACATGGGAGGACTTTGGGGAGGCCTTTGCCCAGCAGTGGGACAGTAAAGGTTTAAAAAAAAGATAGTTTTCTTAGTTTTCGGGATATTAAGGTTGGTGACCCGGATTCATTCCTCCCGAGTGTACAATAAAGCCATGTATATGTAGTACAATTTGCTTATAAACACTGTTTCAAGAATCTGTGTTTCTAAAACGTTTATGGCGGCCAAAAGTTCCAAAATATCGTTTCTAAAAACATTTTCGTGATGTTTCAGAAACTCGTATCCGAAACATCGTATTCTAGTAAAAACGTGGCTTACATGTCTATCGAAATATGCCATAATACCAGGAAACGATGAATTATACAATGTTTTCATATTATGGTAGTAGGCGTTAAAAATCCCAAATGGACAAGTATGCAATTTATTAACAGAAGTGTTATTGTAGTGAATGTATTTTATGAGACAGAGCAGCTCAATAATTTAAGCTCATCATTATTTCCACGACAAGCTCCTACAGAAATGGATGGAGCAAAAACACGTAAAGCCGCGCATTCTGTAAGGACACCGTAGGTAAACCGGCGTCGTGTAGTCCAGCCCAGATTTTATTGCTTAGTTCTGTGAAGGGTGTGAATAAAGGTGGATCTAAATTGATCCCAGCTACTGGATCCAGAGTTTTTTGAGTCTGGAGTCCAGCGCTAGATAGAATAGAATATACTTTATTGTACACCAAAATTGTAACATAGCTCTTATACAGTATCATTTAGTGGATTGGCATTGGACTAATGAAAACAAGCTTTAATCCAGTCCAGTGGCGCTGAATTCGAAATAGCATGTTCGTCTATTGTCAATCTAATAACAGCTTCCCGATTCCAAACCTCTTCAATAAGCATTTGTCGACCGATTCCAGTTGTTACCGTCCGTGAAGCCTAAGCTGAGCTTTGCATTTGTGTGAGAATGAATGCAGACGCGTTCTTTGCATGGTTTAAACCGGTTTATACTGCTTTTTGGCAATCGATTCTATGTGCACTCACACAAATGCAAAGCTCAGCTTATGCTTTGCCAGTTGCCATCTCCTTCCGTCTACGATTTTCGCAACAATAGAAAAAGATATAGCTTTTCGTTTTTTTATAGGGTTTTCGCGTTCCCGGAAATTCCCGGGTACCTGGGAATTTCCATGTTTTTTGTAAAAGTATAGTTTTTCTATTGTATTAGAAAATTACGAAAAAAAACTATATTTTTACAAAGTAATGAAAATTCCCGGGTACCCGGGAATTCTCGGGAACGGGAAAACCATAATAGCTTACCGATTCGTTCGACAACTGACTTATTGATACATTCTGAATCAAGGGGGCTGGACCCAGTGTTGCTGGAACCAGTTACTGGATCAATGCAAATCCGCCTTTATTCCTTTGTGTGTAGTATTTTATTTTCTTTTTTTAGTATTCAGTGTTGTGTTTGCCTAACCAATATAACTTTCAACGCGTATTGATGCAACTTCGCCGTTGACCTTTGAATTCACCACAAACCGAACCGGTATTTCATAGTTTATCACTATTTTAGCCCAAAACCGTTGTTAATATAAACACGAACACCCATTTACCATTGTACCAATCATAAGAAACTGAGGGTAGTTAGTAATTAAAACTAAATTATTAGTAGGTATAATAATCAGGAATTATTTAAAATCAACGTGGGAATGGGAATCTAGAATCCAAATGACTCTAGAATTATTTAAAAGGGAAGATTTGGCTACACGGACATCTTCTGCGACTGCATGAGCAAATTATATTAAAAATATGGCTAGAAAGTCTACCAGCTCACTGATTCAGAACGATTCGATTAGTCAGTTGTCAAAGGATTCGGTGAGCTATCTCTTTCGTTCTCGTTACGAGAATCGTAGACGGAACGAGACAACAAACCGAATCGAGCGACAACTGCTCATAGAAAAGGTTCTGAATAAGGGGGCCGAGCCGTTTAAATACCGAATGAAATCTGACGAGGGAATGAAATGACGGCGCTACTGTTGTTGTTGTATTTGCCTCTCACTTGCAGACATTCGTTGCAAGCGAAAGACGAATAGTATCACTCCCTGCAATTGCCCAAGCAGTCCGTGTATATGTGTAAAATAAACAAAACTGTTAACTTACCTTCGAACTCATTTAAATATTTCAACCCACTTTTTATTTACTTTTCCTTCAATTTTATAAAAAAAAACCTAAACGTAAAGGAACAACACATCCAAAAACAAAAAAATCAATACTGTGAATAGATTCATTCCTAAAAAAAGAACATGTATTATATCCAGTCAGTCTTACATGCTATGTACTTACCAATTCTGCTACTATCTGCCTGCCCAGCCGCTGACACTCGTTCGTTGATGATTTTTTGTATGTTTGTGAGTCGATCTTGTTGTTAGTCTGTGAACAATAATTTATTTATTTAGTGAAGAATTACAACATACTGGTTTTGAAAGATTTTAATATAATAATCGACACTGATATTATAAAGAGGTAAATTTTGTAAGTTTGGGTGTAGGAGGTAATCGCTGAAACTACTCATCCAACTTCAAAAAATCTTTCACCAATGTTTAGAAGGGACCTTCAGGATTTATTCCTATCTCGTGTCGATACGAGCATAGCTCATGCCGTGGTGAAAATATTAGTCAGTCAGCAAGGTTGGTAAAGGGGCTGACTGCCCAGAGTGCACCGGAGCTCTTTTAATGCACCCTATGTTATGTAATATCCCTTCAGGATGGACATAGGCTATATACCTAGGGCCCAACTCTACTAACAAAATTGTTGCCAAACGAACCACATACGTAACCGTCAGTCATTTTCACTGACGAAAACTGTCAAAATCTTTGGTTTTGTTTTTGTCAAATTTATGGCAGTCGCTCCATGTAAAATACTAGTATTCAGCCGCATCTGGATAGACTGGAAGCTTGGAAAAAGTCTAGACAGAAAAGAAATACTATAAATGCAACAAACCTGTTTTGATTTATTGGTTGTTTCTAATACTTTGTTGATGTCCTTGATCGAATGTATAGATACTTCAAGTGTGGATGCGTCCGATTTGTCGTGTTTAGACTCCGACTTGATGTTTTTGGGTTCCGATTTGTTGTTTTTAGGCTCAAAGTTTTCGTGTTTAGACTCTGATTTCGTCGCCGCCTTCTTTGTATTGTCAGGTTGCTATAATGAGCAAAAAAATTATGTTTATATTTAACACTTTGACAATTGCACATACATTTTTTATCAGCCAGTACTGCGCCCTTGCGCACGTGCCGTTATGTTCGTGCGTTTTTATACAAAAAGTATGCATATACGGCGTGTGCGCCCGCCGTGAGTGCATAGCATTGCGGAAACGTGCCGTCTGTTTTCCCACAGTGAACGTGTTAACTGTGCTATTTTCTTGCAGATTGAGAGGAACTTCAAGTGATGACGCTATCATTTCCGCCGTAAACATTTACTGGTGAACTTGAGAAAGTTATGCCTTTGCCGAACACCGGTTCGAGCAAACACGGCGCCCTTGGCGAATAATTGAAATGGCGCTCCTTGAAACAAAAATGTCGCCTAAAGCTGACTTCCCACGGTGCGTGGTAGCGCGCACCGGCTGTCAGTTCTCTGGCACGACTCGCCGCGTCCCGTAGCCTTGCCATGCCGCCCCCCAAGGTTTAAAACAGGCGCCCAATTCTACTAACAGAAACGTTTATCAATTGCAACTGAATCGTTTATTCAGACAGTTTTCGTTTACAAAAGCTATCAAATTGTTTGACAACAAAAACAAAACCAAACATTTTGTCAATTTTCGTAAACGAAAACTGTCTGAATGAGCGATTCAGTTGCAATTGATAAAAGTTTCTGCAGTAGAATTGGGCTCCAGCTCCAGATCACCATAAAAAAACTCCCCAAATTGTACTAACTCAATACTATATTGTATACCATGTTATGTTAAAACAGATGGTAGGCTTAAGATGGGATCAATAATTATGGACTTACATGAGTATGGTGCGTCAAATCATCTTCCCAATTGTTGATCTGGTCTGCTAAAGCTGCCAATCTACCGAACTTCTTCTTTCCGTCCTGCTGGGGACGCGTCTTTGGCTGCTTCGGTTCAAATTCTGATGGAGGAGTCGCTGCTGAGAACTCCAGCTCCGTGCGGTGAATTGGTGAAGAGAGGGTTGGTTTGTCTGGAAAGTTGGAGCATGGTTGTTATACGTGTTTGATGATAAATAAACTATGAAGAGAAGTGATTATGGCTTTTTTAAATACACTAATAAACCTGGTGATGACTACTTGTTTTCTCTTAAAGAAATATTGCCCTCATTATGCTTTATTGTGTAATAGGTACGTACAACTGGCGAGGCGTAAGCTGAGCTTTGCATTTGTGTGAGTGCACATAGCATCGATGGCCAAAAAGCAGTATAAATCGGTTTAAACCAAGCAAAGGACGCGTCTGCAATCATTCTCACACACATGCAAACCTCAGCTTAGACTTCGCGGACGGTGCGTCTACATATAGTGCGTTTAATGCACGAAGACGCACAGCACTCCTTTTTTGAGAGGCAGCCACGTGGTGCGTATGCATACATCGTCTTATTTTAATCGTATATTAGTGTGCATATGCACACATCTAACTATGGTGTGGAGATAGAACTAACACAATAGCTATTTATAATGCACATTTTTGCACTGTAGTGATTTAGACAAAGAGTGGGGCGCGTCTTCGTGGTTTGAACGCACTATACCGTCCGTGTATTAAGGCGCGATTCAAAGTACCGCAGAACATATTTTAACACTTTGCTGCACATACATTTTTTACTAACCGGTAGTGCGGCTTTGCGCCGTTTATGTATGGGCATTTTCATACAAAAAGTAAGAAAACACATGGTGTGTCTACCCGCCGACTAAGCATAACATTGCGCAAACGTACCGTGTGTTTTCCCGCAGTGAACGAGTTTAAAGCGCTCAGCAACTGCGATACGAGAGTCGTCACATTACAAACTAACATGTATGGTTTATTATAAACTTTAGTATTGGATTTACACGAAAAAAACCTTTCAACATTTTAAATATTTAGAAATAATCAGAAAGCCATAAGTAATTGTATTGTTACATTGTTTTACTGGCAATAAGGGTTAATCCTTGGATGCACTCAATAGTTTACTGTGAAAGCTGAAGCTTCAATGAATAGTTTCCTTTGTTCTATCTTAAAACAATATCTATTTTATCAAATCCTTGTCCTTATCACATCCTGTTGTGTATTGGGGAGCAATTCAATAAGTTATCATTGCAGGATATTATGGTGAGTCAACTATGAATCAAATTAATGAACGACTATGAGTAACACCAAATTATTAACACAACAGTCAAACAACATAAACAGAACAAGTTCTACATAAAACTAAGCACAAAAATTTATACATATTGCTACCATTTAAAAATATATTTGGCTATTATACATACGCAAGCATATAAAAAATAATAGAAATGTGGCTAAAATAAAGTTTTAGAAAATCGAGTTTTTTTAAATTTCATTTCGATCTACAGATAAAAATTGTAACCATTACACCAATGGACCGTGACAACTAGGATAAGACGATAAACAGTGTTAAAAATCGACGACATTGTATAAAAAGGATAATAGATGTAGAAGAAGCGAGGAATGTATGTCAGGTTCGTGGCATGTGGCATTTAATTGTGTCTGCCTACCTCAGAGGGAAACAGGCGTGAGCTTAGGAACGTATTTAAGCATAAGCTACATAGGCTACAGCCTTGGGGAGCGGAAAAAATAATTGCCGATAGCACAAAAAAAACGATTATTGCGTAATGCATGAGTAGGTATTGTGGTGCACTGTAGGTGTTCCCTTGGGGACCGTTTCTACGTAAGCGGGGGAGACCTGAAGGGTCTCCAGCCAAATTTTGCGTGTCCTGCAGCCTGGTAAGTAGGGCCCATACCACAATTTAGCCTAGAGACACAGATCCTAAATGCGGCTTGTTATTTTGTTATAGAAATAGTTTATAAGTAACTAACCTGAATAAAGATTGCCAAGTCGGTCAAGTCTAGACTTGACATTGTGCCGGAGCCCTGCCCGCTGAGACCTGGTCTCTGTGATGTCTTCTGCTGCCTTCTCCAGGTTACTGGATGTGTCATCTGTAGTTATAAACATGATAATATGAACATTTGTTAATTGTTAGGGATTCACGGCTCATCTTCTGTGTGGAAGAAGTCCGGTCCTTTGGAAGGCATGCGGGGGGGACAGATCCAAGGCCCATTTGAGAACTTTAATCTAAGTTGGAATGGGCACCAACCAGGGACTATCCACGGCTGCACTATTGGAGTAGTCATGGACCGTCCCAAGTGGTTCCAAGACTATTATAAAATATGGTAAAATATATCTGGTCTATGGAAAGGGAATTTAGTGAACTGGTTTGCTAATTAGAATTACTGATATAGATTAAATATTCATAACACATTTAAATCCTCGATATAAATATAGTATAAATTTAGTCGCTTTTCGCGTCTGTTTGTCTGCTTACTTCTAAACTACTCAATGGATTTTGATCTGGTTTTCATCTTAATTTAGGTGTTTTTTTCTGGAAGTTTTTAAGCTATAAAACATAACCAA
Organism: Amphipyra tragopoginis; assembly: GCA_905220435.1. Taxonomy (NCBI): domain Eukaryota; kingdom Metazoa; phylum Arthropoda; class Insecta; order Lepidoptera; family Noctuidae; genus Amphipyra; species Amphipyra tragopoginis. The sequence goes on from HG992011.1 coordinate 15,767,176, forward strand.
GCGACGCCTGAGTGGGTCGGTACTTAATAAGATATAGAAAAGGTCTTTTGATTTTCAATTGTTGTTAGTCTATCAGTGGCGAAGGCTCCATACCACTCGATTCCTATCGGCTTCCCTTTCGAAACGAGTAGTTACTGGAATTCACGCATAACACTTGAGCAAGGTAAGCATTTTTTGGTCCGGCTTCCCTTTTAAGAAAATCACCCATCGCCACTGTAGTCTATACCTACTATATTATAAAGTGAGTGAAGGTTCATTAATATGGGATAGTTTATATCCGAAACAACTGGAGTGATCCAGGATACTCTGTAAATGTCTGGGAGCTGCTATTTCAGATGAATATGGACTATATTTTGTTACAAAAAAACTACACAAGACAATAGTGTCTAGTTAGCAGAAAGAATAATATTTACATCTGGCTACAAGTTATAAATTATACTTTAACATTTGGAAAGAGGAAATTAGTATTATCACAATACTATTAGGATTATTATTCTGCATGAATAATGAAATAGATGATAAAATATTTAAAACTGGGCATAAAATTAAGTATATCAAACAAATCAGACCAGAGTTTCCTAATCCTAAAATTATTTTGATAATGGACAATTAAAACGTTATCTGCATCTGCCTGGCATAGCTAGTCCCAGCTATAATCCCTACTTTAATATTATAAATGCGAAAGTAACTCCTTCTGTCTGGTCTGTTATGCTTTCACGCCTAAACTGCTGAACTGATTTTGATGAAACTTGGTACAGAAATAGTCTGGAACCTGGAGAAGGATATAGGCTACTTTTTATCCCAAAAAAAAACACTTATACGCGATAAACGACATCCACGCGGGCGAAGCCGCGACTTACATAATAATAACGTCTTAAATAAATTATTATAAAAACATATATTACCCAACATAATTCCAATTTCAAAAACACCTTTTTGCACACAACAGGCCACAAGCCTCACTCAATTAAAATCGAAAACAACAATTGAATAAACCAAACCACTACAATCTTTATCCAAAATAAATTACAACCAATAAGCTAATGTTTTGTTGAACTTTTGAGAAACATTTACTAAGTAATTAGTGGAATTGTTATCTCCTATAGGTGAGTAACCAGTAATAAGCCATGGGCTCTTTGTAAAGTATTGGGAGAACATAAATATAAGTGTCATTGGCTTTTTGTTAGTCATCCTGTGTTCTTCCTTATTTAGATAAATACCTTCATGGTAAGCCCTTATAGGGAAAAGGTATGTGTGGACAGGGGACAGTGAGGTGATATTTTACTGCATAATGCATGTTATTGTAAGTATGAATACCTTGTTATATCGTTGCCTTATGAGTGAATACCTCAGGAATACAATAGGGTATTTGACTGAAAAAATCTAATTAGTCCGTCAGTTAGATTATCAAAAAATATTTGACCCATATTTTTTCTTTTGTTACATAAACCAAAATTTACGAAGATACGACACTTTTAAAATTGGCAAAACGTCACAAGCAAGTACAATTTTTACTTGCTTCTGACGTCACAAGTTCCCACTCTCGAGTTTTGATGCAAAACGCATCAAAATTCGAGAGTGGGAACTTGTCTTTCCAAATATTCATAGATTTAATAAAAGAAAAAATATATGTCCATTATTTTTCAAAACTCTAACTGGCGGACTAATTAGATTTGCAATTTATTGATGCTGTCAACATGCCTATTTGGTCATTTGTATTTTATCACAATGTATAGGTACTATTATTAAGAGCGCTGCTCTATGCAAAATTAATTTGTAGGCACTGAAATTAAGCCCTTATTGGGAATACATTCAATATAATTGCCTATCTTTTGTCTAGTGAAAGCCCAGAGGAACTGTGCAATGACTAAATGCATTCACTCTAAGGCGACGATATCAAGATGTATATAAAACTTAGTACCAGTTATGTAAATTGGTCATTCACTAATGCATTAAAAATAGTGATGGCAGACAAATAGACAAAAAAAGTTAGCAAATATATTAAGAACTTGTTTATCACTATCTCAAAGAATGCAGTCATTAAAAACTCCAATTATGATAGTGAAAACTTATAACTATATCACTGCCATCAAGTAATGAGACAAGAATAACAATAATCTGAAACTACAACAATGTTAACTGCTGATTGTGAAGTCTTGGGTTCCATCCCCAGGACGGGCAAAGTGCTATTGGGTTTTCCTTATGGAATTTCTCAGTAGCAGCCCAGAGCCTGGACTGTGTCCAATTGATGACTTATTACTCAATAATTTTTATTTAACTTTCCAATGTTTGTTTTAAATTCTTTTTTTGTACCACTTTCTAAGTGCTTTATTTTTGACCCAAAGGTTGACTGGTAGAAAATGCCTTATGGCATTAAGTCCGCCTTGTGTACCACCCACCAATGTACATAAAGTTTAAATAAATAAATAAATGACAATAGATGTACCCCCTATTACATGGGACTTAAAACATAACAGCAAAATGAGGGTGTGGTATACACTTCTGCTCAACTACAACGTTATAATGATAACCCAGGACAACAATGATTTGTTAAAAAAATGTTATGCTAGTTCGAATATTCACTCTGGCATGTTTGATATTGGTCACCATACTGGCCATACACACATTGGTTGATATGAGGCTCCCAAAATAGGGATATTGACATAGTCAACACTCTTGGAAGAAAGATTGGTGATAGCAGTATATTGGTAGCAGACAGGAGGATGTTGCCACCCATCCTCTTAACCCTTAGTTACCTTTTCAAGACAGAGTAAATAGAAAACATATATAAACGCACACCTATTTCCCATGGGGGTAACAAACAGTCACAGCAGCCATCACTGGACATGGTTCATTTAACAAACACCTCTTTGTCATTGGAGTTACAGACAGCCCACTGTGCAGAGCATGCATGGAGGAGGATGAGACGGCAGCCCACGTGCTACTAAACTGCCCTGAGGTCGCCACATACAGGGCCAAGTACTTCGGAAACCCAGGTACTCTCAGAGAGATAGTCAGCAACATTGAGGGTGTGCTGGCCTTCTTCAAGGAGTTAGGGTGGATTGAGTGATTACACTTACCACCCGTCACGCAAAATACGCGCTCAGACGTGGAGTTGCGGACACTAGCCGATTATATCTTATACTTAATGGGGGTAGGCTGAAACTGTAGTATTCCACATGCTTCGATCTTTACATACTCCTTTTGCATCGTCCAAGTTCATACACACATGTTGTCATACACACACACCGGTTAAGAGTACTATGCACCTGTCCTTTTTGAAGAACATCACCAATAACATTGATGTATGTCCTTCTAGGGCATCCTCTACAGACATCTGCCTTATAAATTACTTTTGTTAATCACTGTTCACCGATTCTCTCAAGGTGACCAAACCACCTAAGCATAGGTACTTACTCCTTTAAAATTTTGTCACTACATCATCTAGAACAAATAGAAATAAAAAAAACTTTTACTTCTTACCTGTAATCTCCTTAATAATAACATTGCTTCCAGACCGAGCCTGCGAGTCATACACAACACTTATAGGAGCATCTCTTTCCTCGACCTGAACCTCTATCTGGATGTCATTCCTATGAGAAATGTTGATCTCAACCGACACATCAGAGTTGCGCCTGTTTAAGCTCCCTCTCTTGGGACTTTTGAACTCCTTCTTCGTGACCACAACGTCGTTACGACCTCGCTGCGGAGAGGCAACATTGGACTTTAAACTCGACCTTTTAGAGACCGCTTTCGATGGAGAATCAGACTTCGTATACTCTTTAGACTGTCTCCGAGGCGACGTAATAGATTCTCGAGCTGTTTTACTTGCAGTCTTCACTGGAGAGCTCTCTGATTTTACTATTTCGATGTTTTCTGATAGTGGCTTCCTTTTTGGAACTGCTTGGCCGGAGTTTGCGAGTTTTTGATCGATCTTCTCCTGTCTGGCCCGCGCTCTCTCTAACATGCGCTGGAAATAAGTTTTAGAAGTTAAAATAAGCGATTCGCAATGACCTTCTAAAGTTTGCGACCGTTAACACATAAATTATCACCCGATTATACCTGAGTGAAGGGATCCATATTTGAAACGATATAAAAAGTGTTTAAATATCACAAATCACACAGTGGACATAGTTTGTGTACACTTTACACGGTAAAATATAGTTTCACGTTAGTTTTTTGTAATTGAAACAAGAAAACAATTTCCACAAACATTCACAAGTTCGTTGGTGGTTTGACGTTTGAACCGAAATATTTGAATTTAGTTCGCCTTCGATCCGGTAGGCGTCGCGTGATTATTTTTACGTTCGGAAATTGAAAACTTGTTTGATTGTAATTTGCTAAAAAAATATCAAAACCCTTCGAACAAATAAATATTGGTCCTTTTATTGTGTCTTGGTATTTCAATGAAACATATAGATACTTTATTTAAATGTTATTTCTTTCTGAATGCGGAAAGCTTGGTTTGGGCAGCGCCATCTATTAACCAGGAGAAAATCTATACCACCCTAACTATATTGCACAATTTATTGTTGCCATGCAGTTTATGCATAACACAGTCCGCAAATCCTTATGTACTTTCCACAGAATACAGTAATATATTTGAACGTATTTTACTTACTACTATTTACATATTAAATTATTCTAAAAGAAAAAGAACTTACATGAGTGGTTATTTAATAGTTCTTCTACTACAAAATAGATGGCGCTACACTCAGTTTAATTAACAATTAAAAATAATGATAAAATAAATAATAATAACGCTCACACGTCTGTTGCCCCCTTCGCCTATGTACTGGCGGCTTTTCAGGGGGCCCAGCTAATGAGCTGGCGAGTCACCGTCTGTCAACAGTTTTCAATTTTAAATGTTGAAAGGCAGACGCCGTTTTCTTCCGGCAGTAGAAGTTAAATAGTCCATTTAACACCCCATCCCATAGACCAGTTTTATTTTTACCATATTTCACAATAGTTTTGCACCCACCTGGGACGGTCCATGACTGTACTCCAATAGTGCAGCCGTGAATAGTCCCCGGTTGGTGCCCCACCCCATTTTAGATTAAAGTTCTCAAAGGGGCCTCTGCGCGTTAGACCTGTGTCCCCGTGTATGCCTTCCAAAGGACCGGACATCTTCCGCACGGAAGATGAGCCGTGATTTGAAGAGAGATACAAATAAATAAATAATTACAATTTGTTAACGATAGCTCTGGTTAACGCCATTTATTTTACTATAAAGTTAATAACAAAAAAAACTGCGGATTGCAACGCACTTGTACAGCAGGCAGATCTTAACGATTGGTCAGTTATAGTAGGGGCAATCACCTTTTAGTGAAGGCCTCTGTTCAGGAGTGTCCAGGAATGGGCTCATGGGTCATCGTAAATGTTCAGTTTGTATTAATAAGAATACCTAGCTAACAAAAGAAGTTTCTAGACTATATTTCGGTACTCAAAACAAGTCTTTGATAGGTATCTAGGTAATAATAACTTGCAAGGCAAGGCTGCTAGGGGATCCCAAAACAAAGGACTCGCAACACTTTTTTTTCATGATTTTCTTTATTGATTTTTGTAAATAAACCATGGTTATTTACTATAAATCATATCCCTTTAATTTTATCATCTCATCAATTCGCCAAAAATTTAGTTGAACTAAAATTTCCATACAAATTTAGACGACATAAAAAACGTGTCGACTAAAAACACGGTGAAGTTCAAGGCGTAAACTAATTTGACATCTCTAACTTAGTTGTTGTCTATCACCGTCCTTTTCTCGCGCTGTGTTAGTAAAAGATAGCAATTCTCTAATTTTAGTTTAGTTGGTGAACAAGAGAATCGGCACCAGTGTGCCAACACTAACTAACGCACGTTTTATCGAATTATTGCAAGTAAGGTTCTAAAATCGATTTTTGGACTCGTACCTAATAGTTTCCTAGATTAGCTCCTCATAGTTTTAAAATGAACAGTTTTTATAATTTCGATTAAAAGTTGAAAATCTTCTGTCAAATCATAAGTAAGTTTCTAGTTATTTCTTTAAAATCCTGCAACGGGTTTGAGACAAAATCAGTATCATTTCTGCTTCACTTCTGAATCGAATCAATACAAATTAGGCTTGTTGAAAAAATATCGATACATCGTTAAATCGATATTTTTGATTTGATATATCGATATTTTTAGCCGATATATTTTAATCCGATACATCGATATGTCGATACAAAATATTCAATATCGAAATCGTATCAAAAACGATTTTTTTTCAAATTTAATTTATTACCAGAATATTTAGCAGAATTCAAAGCCGTAAAAGATAAGAACGAACGGAAAAAAAGGAAGTGTTGTCTATAACTAGCACTAGCTGCTGCAGCCAGTAACAATGCAGCTAATTTAGCCTCCCAAAATAAATCTATCCCACAAGGAAAACCCGATAAAAGTTTGGATAGACACGAGACATTTTACCCCAGTTCTTTCGAATCTGGCACTTAAACACTTGACACCTACGGCTTCCTCTGTGCCTTCAGAGAGAGTAGTTTCTGCTGTAAATCTAGCGGTTCCTAATAATAGGAGCCGATTGACAGCGGAGCATGTGAATAGCAGAGTTTTTCTACTTTCGCTACCGGACAAATATTGGTTTGCCAGAAATAATAAATTGGTCTTAAAAATATTAGAAGATTGCTATTTAGTTTTTGATATTTTCTAACTTTGCCTAATCTTCTTCTTCTCTCGTGTCAGCACGAGCTATACAAAAATAGCTCATGCTGTGGTGAAAAGATTAGATAGTCAGCAAGGTTGGTAGCGGGGCTGACTGGCCAGGGTGCGCCGGACGTACCTACTGAATTATCGATTTTGCCTAATGTTAAGGAATAATATTTAAATACCTTCTTTTTTATTAAGATTCTCATACATTAAAATAATGTGCATTTTGTATAAAAATACTATTAGGTACCTATTATTGAGCGAGACTGAACTAAATACATTATTATTTTAAAACCGAAAATCTCTAAAAATTTGACCGATAATTATATCGATATTTTTTCCTTGTGATAATATCGATACATCGATATTTTTTTCACTTCCGACATCCCTAATACAAATTAACGCTAGTAAGGACAGAAGACGTCACTTGAGTCGAGAAAAAATGATCAGAGCCAGCTTCCAAGATTCCTACAATCTTGGGTGCTAGCTCTCAGCAACGTGCCGTGGCCATCGCTCTGGGCACTACGCAGAGTGTAATAGGTCGCCTCTGGACACGCTACCGTATCACTGGCAGCGTAGTTGAGCTCCATGGAGGACGAACTCCCATCACCACACGCAGACAAGATCGTTACATACAAATCACTGCTCGATGGAATCCTAAAATGACTGCGATGATGTTGATTACGAGACTCCATCGCTCTTCAGGGTTGTTAATAAGCGATTAAACCATTAGAAATCGTTTGCACGAAGTCTATCTCTGTTTTCGGAGACCGCTACGAGTACCACTTATAAGCCCCGCAATTGTAGGGCCCGTTTACAATGGGCTCGTAAACACAGAAATTGGGCAGTAGAAAAATGGTGTTATGTGTGCTTTTCTGATGAATCTCACTTTGGCATGAGACCAGAAGCCCAATTCTCGTAATTAATTTGAAGTAAAACTGAAGGTTGACCGAACTGAGATTAAATTATGAATTGAATAAAAAATGATTAATATAACATAATAATCTGATTAAGTGCATTTTACAAGTAAGTAGGTATAACGTAAGTCAACTTTCAATCTCATTTCAATATAATCTCACGTTTGACGTTGTTTGTAAACGAACCAGAATACCATTTGTCATATTTATGAGATTGAGACTAGACTGAGACTAGATCGAAACTATATTTTGAACATTTTTAATTACGGGAGTTGACCTTCAGATACTAGACGTATATAAATGGTGTTGGAAAACCTCTGGACGCCAAAAAAGATTAAGATCATGCCAAGAAGTCCACGCATATAGTGGTGTAACAACAATTATATGGGCGAGTATTTGGATAAGTGGAAGAACCGAACTGCTTAATTTGAATCAGAGGCAATCTCAATACCTACACAGATTTACGCTGAAATGATTATTTTAAATGTTGTCATTCCTTTGCGGACTCAATTGGGTGCATCAATTCAGCTTCAACAATACACGTCCAAACACCGCCAGAGTCATTAAAATACACTTGCCGAAGATAACAACAACGTCCTACCATGGCCTGCTCAATCGCCAGACTTTAAAGCAATTGAGCACGCATGAGATATGCTTCAAAGAAGAGCTTTGCCAAGTAGGGATACCATACATGCACCAGAAACTCTTTTTCACCTGTTACAACGGACGTGAACGGCCATTCCGCAGTGATTTGGATGAACTCTTATTATGCATGTCGGATAAATCCGACATAACATTTCTTGTTCATTTTGCCCACGTTCGGTTATGTGTTTATCCGTTTCTATCCATATAAAGGTAAATAAAATTGTCGGATATATCCGACTGGGGCGGTTAATCACTTTTATTTTTATCAATGTATCACTTTTTAATATCAGCATTAAATAAGATCAATAAAAGTTTTTATTAATGCAAAAACAGGGACTGCGTAAGTCTATCCATGGAAAAACATTTTCGATAATCAATTTTCATAGGTAGATATTTTAATTAAATTTTAATAGGATAAAAAATATTAGTACCTAAAAAACACCTCGATCCCTAGACACTTTTTGATGTGTCTAGTTTAATATTCTTAGTTGTTCAAATGACTTTGAACAGTACTAGGTAGTTAGTCTAGTCTAGTCTAGTCTGTACAACTTCAAAACCTGATTCATGTTTTTGTGATGAATTCTTGCTTATGTAGAAATAGCCGGGAATATACCGGTGGTCAGTGCACTCAATACCGGTCTAGATTAGTACCTAGATAGGTATCTATATGTTACGGGTATTTCCACTGTGCAGTATGTAGGCTAGCGTAGCTATTAAGATATCAGTAAGGTTGGGCTGGTCATTAGGTTAAATCATTGTAGTGTAGATAATAATATCGATTGGGTAATTAATTGTTATTTACCTGTCTACATTGAACCTTAAGGTTATATTGGAAACGAGGAAAAATGGCTTGAGAAATAATTAGGAATTAAGTATATTCATGGGCGTAACAATGGAAAATGGCGCCTAGGGCGAACACCGAAGTACGCCTTTTGTAAATTATTTAAATCTAAATATAAAACATATAGATACACTAAAAAGTTCGTCTCGGAGGCCTTTTTTTACTGCATAAAATCTTAGTAATCGCTTGATAATTAATTTGAATATTAATACAAATTAGGATATTATTTGCGAATTTTGCGCCCCCTTTCGAATAGCGCCTTAAGTCACGAGCCCTTCTTGCTCCACCCTAGGTACTACGCCACTGTAAGTATGTACCTAGTTATTGGATGAGTGACCGTTTCCTACACATATTAGGAGTTTGGGACCCCTCTATGCCTCGCAGAGCGCGTTGGCCGTCCCGGTTGTCATAAGAATAAGTAGGTATTTATGATTATCACACGCGCAACAAGCAATCATGCATCAGATAGGCCAAGAAATTTACAGCCAAGTTTTCGAATACAGTGCCCCAAGAGTGAGTTTTTAAAGTTACTACTGTAGTTGCGTCAAGCTAAAAATGTCAAACAAATTTGTAGTCACACTATTCGCCGCTAGAGGCTCTACCTAAATTTTCATACATTTTTGGCGTGACGCAACTACAGTAGTAACGTAAAAAAAACTTACACTTGGGGTACCGGTGTCTGCGACTTACCTACTGGTCGCGAAAATGAGATAACTACGTAGGTAGGCCTTCGGTCGTATCTGCGGGTTTACTCCCTAAGCACGAAGTCCGTGGTTTCGGTCTTAGTTACGGGCGTTCCCTACTCCCTATCACTTACGGACATACGATTACTTCGAGGCCCGAACTAATAATGAATGACAACACGATTTGACAGTTTTCCCAACTACCGATGTGTTTTTGCCCGTCCGAAAAGTTGAATTTGACACTTGTTTTGTTCACTTCTACGTTTCGGGATACTTTCGGACGGGCGACTAACTTCGTTGACGGACTTAGGGAGTAGGCCCCCTGGTTAGACTGGCATCCTTCCCCCAACATAGATACGACAGGCTCACAGAAATTAGTGGTGGGCGATTATGAGATATACTCCTGGAATTATTAGATTTAGAAGATGTCTCGAGGTAACTTGCTTGATTATAATCATTAGTAAGTAATTACACAAATTACTAATTTGAACGAATTCGTTTTTCTTGCTACGGACATTAGAGTCTAATGGCTCTACTAAACGAACGAACGTAGATGGCGGCGCTGCTTGTGAAGGAAGATGTCAAAAACCTGTCCAATTCAGTACATTTCATGTTAATTCTCTATTTCACCATGTGCATTTAGAACCATGTCAGCGTATAGTAACTTAATAGTTATGCAACAGTAGACACCATCAAATAAAACTAGCGTCACCAGGGGCCCAATTCTCCTAAAATAAATCTTGATAAATCGCAACCGAACCAAGGCCGAACCGTTCATTCTGATCGTTTTCGATTTCAAAAGCTGTCAAATTGTTTGACACAAAAAACAAAATGAATCATTTTGACAGTTTTTGTAAACAAAAACTGTCTGACGGTTGTGGTTTGTTTGCGTTTGGCAACTATTTTTTTTAGGAGAATTGGGCCCCTGTTCACTCTCACATCATTTTGTACAACTTTTACTATGCTACAAATTCGGAATTCGTGAATAAAAACTGCTATTCCACACAAAATAGTCAACGTTGCTTAAGAAAATGGGACAGCTGTTTTTTTTTACGAATTCAGAGTTTTTCCCACGGTAAAAGCTGTGGTGTCATTCTGTAAGAAACCCACTTCAATATCGACGGTTAGCTCGATATCCATAATGTCACACTATGGATAATAGAAGCAAATAACACACAAATAATCGACAGTATAATCAATAACGCGTAGTTTTGTTATCCACGCTGTGTCACGAATGTCACGACAAGTGTCTAATTAACAGTCGCGATCCAGGTGACATTCTTACAGAATTGCACTGCAGTAGGCCTAGCACGAATGTTGTGACGTATGGTAAACGTAACGTTAACGCGAGTGAATTTTGAATTGGAAATACTTGTTTCGCACATAATATTTAATCGAATTGAAAACTTTATTCATATCTATGTATGATACAAATTGTGGTTGTCGCATAAATTTAAACTAAAATGCTATACTCGTAGAATAGTCGTAGGTATCTTTGATTTAAAATTCATTAACGTTACGTTTACGTTACTATACGTCAAAATATTCGTGCTAGGCCTACTGTACAGAATGATGAGCAGAGTCTTTAGTCTTCCAGTCTTCAGATTTAAAGTGACTAATCGGTCATGTTGTACCTATATCGGATGTAAAAAGACCCTTAACGATAACGAAAACCACATATTCTACCCATCATTGGGATCATTTTTTTCTACCAGACCATACCTGGGAAACCATTGGTTTTGGAGATATTGAAGGTCAAAGTTAATATTATTATTTTTTAGTTTTTTCCATAAACGTATTCTAAGTGATAATACTAAACTTTCTTCCAAACAACCTTATCAAAATTTTCAATTTTTCCTCAAAAATTACGCATTTGAAGTTACAAAAACGCAACGAATATCAAACACACACGACCGCCTTGGCTCAGCTTGTGGCCGCTGCCGGCTGCACGCATGCACACGCGCGGCATCGCCACAATCACACATTGTGCGCTACAAAAAAAAGCTTTTTTTTTATGCCAAAAAGTAAAAGTCCTTTCTCAGCAATTATTTTTGGTTAATGTAGTTTAGTTTGATGTATAGAGTGCGTAGCTTTCGGCTATGTGATGGGTCTTTTTACACCCTGTATTATAAAGCGTATTTATAACTATTATTGCATTATAATTGTCAAGTGCGTCAGTAGTGTGTTTGTTTATAAAAGCCGCCAAGATTCTATGATTCATAGATTTCATAAACATATCGTTCTCCAAAACATCATTATCATAATCAGCCCATTACTGTCCCACTGCTGGGCACGGGCCTCTTCTCAGAATGAGAAGGGTTTAAGCCTTAGTCCACTACGCTGGCCTGGTGCGGGTTGGCGGACTACACACAACACACACCATCGAGAACTTTATGGAGTCCTCTCAGGTTAGGGTTGCTATCTCTAAAATTTGGCAACCAGGACAAGACGCGTGAAAACCCCGGATTTTAGAGCCCAGAACCCGGACATGTCAACAGGTTTTTTTTAAACGTATTTAGTGTAATAAAAAACAGTTGTTTAGCGAGTCGGTTCGTTGGTCAGTGCGTGTGTCGCGGGCGGCCCAAAACTTTAAATTTTTAAACCCGGACTACATATGAAGTCCTGCCCGGACGCTCCCCGGATGCCCTCTAAACTAGGACAAATCCGGGGAAACCCGGACGGATGACAACCCTATCTCAGGTGTACACCTGAGAGGACTGGGTTTCCTCGCGATGTTTTCTTGATATTGAATTGCAACTTTTCAATTGCTTTAACTACCAAGTACCTATTCGTAAATTAAATAATAGTCCAGTCAAAATAGACGTTTTACATCGGAAGATGTCATACCGAAGACGTATGTCAATGTCAGCCCGCTGGCTGAACACATACCCCCCTAATACAAAAGATGGTTTACACCAAGACTAAGGTAAACCCAGGTTTAAAATATACCCATCGCTTTCTTAAGTCATATAACAAAATGAGACGGGGCTATTTTAAAACCTAGGTTTTTCTTAGGCCATCTTTTGTAATAACCCCGGATAGTCTAGTCAAAATAGACGAAAAAATCTTAAAATATCGGAATAATTCGCATAGAGCTGAAAATTGGCACAGATCGGCACAGATTTTTTTGACGTTTGATATTGAATTTTTTTTTTTTTGCAGAAGTTGGGTCGATGGGGACTTTTGACATTTCATTTGTAATGATGTATTTTTAGTTCTTATTCTAAGAATTTTCAGCTCTTTGCGAATTATTCCGATAGTTTAAGATTTTTTCGTCTATTTTGACTAGACTATGTGTCCAGCCAGCGGGCTGACATTGACACACGTCATCGGTATGACATCTTAGGGCCTTTATTTCAATCTCTATTCAATTTCTTATTTAAATTTTATCAATATTTCGATCTTCCGCCATCGGGGAGTCTAGACAATGCAGCGTGTAGACGAATTCGTGTAATTCTTTCAAGCCGCGTGATCTACTGGTGACGACACAGATTAACCCTAAAAGGATATTTCTGAAAATAAAGCCCAAAAAAACATGGTTTTCTGTTCCTGAGTCATTTTAGAGCCCTGAGTTAACTGACTGCAAAGAGCGATATTGCGTTAGTCGTGCCCGCCAGTCGTGTCGCCGTGCTTTCATTCATTTATGCGTAGCATCGAAATGTTCACTCACACAAAATTACTTATTTGTTTGCAAAAAAATATTTTCTGGTTTTTTTACTGAATTCTATAGGTGGTTTATAATATGATCATTTGCCCAAACCGTAAGATTTTATTTTTATTTTTAATCAAGCTAATTCCCGTGCGGGACCAATCTACACCAGTAGTAGATCATGTGGTTTTAAGGAATTACACGAATTAGTTTACATCATGTATAAAGACACGAAGACACGTGAATCATTGCAGGATGAACTTTATGTCTTTGACTTCAAAGTCACACGACGAATGTTTATGAGATACAAAGAGTACCTATACAATGTAATAGTCGTTATGGAGAACAAAATTATTTGCAAAATATTGCTTTCCTACCTTACCCATATTCTGGTTTGACCTTATGACAACAGTCAACTGAATTTGTCAGCCTAATGCAACGAAATAATGATGCATTAATTTTTAAAATTAAAATAAATCCATAAATCTTAGCTCTCACGCTTATTGACTTGACCTAACACCTTGACACGATACGAATGGCAAATTACAATACCCAACGTTCCTACCAAACATTGGCCAAGACGGGTCAACGGGCCAACATTGAAAAATACATTCATCGCTCCTCATGTTTGTAAGCCCTCCATCTATGTAGTACGTAATGCGGTAATGAATGGCTTGTTGGCATTGGCCACCAATGTAAGCCAAGATACATGATTAAATTAAGCATACGAGAAGTTTCACTAAAGAATTACGGAACCAGTTTGTTATTAGCATCAGTTGAGCGTGCACGCAAAGTGAATCAAGTAATATATTCTACAGTTTTTAAGCGGAAAAAATATGGGTAAGTGATTTAGCGTGAAAGAATTGCAATATACAACATGTAACAGAAATAACGCAAACAATCAAACACACCAATTAGAATATGTAGTTATAATCATAATGCTTACATACACAGGATTTTTGATTTTATGTGCTTAATATTGTTTATTTTGATTTTTCAATCTTCAGATAACTTTATTATACATGAGGAATAGTTTAGACGTTTTGACTGCTTTTGTACAGAAAATAATTATGTCAAACCGCCATAATTATTCGTCAGTTAAAAGTTCGGGTCTCGGGTATTATTAGGTACCGGTAAACCGGGGTTACTTTCAAATACAGGGGCGACATTGATAGTTACTAAACATTTTGCATTTGGTTAAATATCTGTGTGAAAATGGAACTTGTGCATTTTAATTTAATATTGTAGGGAACGTTGACAGTTTTCCTATTTTACCATTCAGTATAGAGGTGTCTGCGATGTTAGATGGCGATGATAAAAAATATTAAATGACACCCCTGAATATGTAAAAAAAACGAGTTTTAGATTTTTCGATTGGGGCTACTTTGAAATTCAATGATAGAACAGAGATCATCAAAGTAGAAGCTCTACGGTCCAAGTTTGATAAGGAACATTTCTCCTTTTTGCTATCGAAAACTGTGCTCTATAGTTTTTTTATCTAGTCTATGTGATTTTATATATCTCAGATCTCAGTTAATTGAGTCTACATAAAATATTTTTGATGTAGCAGCTAAAAGCGAAAATAAATAAGATACAAACACATGAAGCTCAAAAAATTGATCAAAGTAACCCCGTTCTACGGTACTTTTTTATTGTTAACTGCATTTAAAAATTCAGTGTTATGTCTTGACATACGGGTAAATTTTCTTTACCTCGATTAAAATAATGATTGTAAAAGGCATATAAAAAAAACCATCACCGTTGCGCCTACAAAAAAACGCAGTATTTTTTTTTAATCCTCATTTCAATACACGCATGCTGTGAAAACAGTTTTGTGATATCTTCAATTTATTTGTTAGGTATACTTATTTATTTATTAGTATCGTAAAAATATTCAAAGACTAACTTTTAGTAGGTAACACTCTTATGAAACAGTTTTTTTATGTTTCCTATAAAGTTTATCCAAAACACAGCGATTTATATATGCGACGACTTATCGGCGGCGACCAGTGAAAACCTCGTAAATAGTAATTTTGGTCAAACACGTTTTATGACATATTTAGCAATAAAACCTCGCAACTCATATTAACGACTGGCCGGAGTTCAATTTGAATGCAAATAAAGAAGTTGTTGTGAATAATGCACCTATTTAACTGCTGATAACCCAATATTTAACAACAAAAATCTTATTTCTTTCCAAGAAAACCTCGTAATTCGCATTTGAGTTTTCTAGAACTCGTGTTCAAATATTAATTACATGATTTAGTATGTAGGTAATAATGGTTCACTTACCTATATTAAAACGGGAAATTATAAGTCTAGCCACAAAATTATTTATCGGACACGTGATTAAACTTCTAATTTTATAACTAAGCAACGGAAAAATGACATAGCCATATAAACGAATTGGTCTTTTTTACAACGCCCACTAAATATTGTATAGAAAGCGTCAAGTAAAGATCATCAATTATTGTGACTTGTCCTTACCATACATTGCAGTTCCTTACAAAAAGTTTCAGGAAACGGTTTTTTCCGTCTCCTGTAAAATTTTGGCAATAATGTGGTTTTCACTGGCGGCCAACGATATTTAAAATGTCTGAAATCAATTCAGTAGCTGATTCTTAACAAACTACTTTCAGTGTTTGCGTTTATGTTACACGTTGTAGATGTGATAAGAAAATATTGAGATTAAAATACTTATACTTACGTACGGTCACAGAAAATGCGTCGTTGCATTTCTCCTTCATATTATCTTCGCCTCCATAACTATATCTTACGTTTGTCGTACTGTGGAGTGCTGAGTTAGCCATTACACTCATCATTTTATTATTTGGTAGCTATAATAACTCTAGGTAGGAATTTAAATACACATATCTAAAGGTAATTAATTCAATACAGAACGATAAAAAAAACGCTTTCTTTCACATTATAACAACGCGGTGTAAACTGATTTTTACTGGTATAATTTTTTTTTCAAGATTTATTGCGCCATTTCTATTTGAAAAATAAATAAATTAATATTCTGAGTGTCTACCTAGCGGCCTAGGTATGTTGAGTCACAATCGGTGAGATACTTATGAAATCGCTGAGAAAATGCGAGATTTTCTTCTAATGCCTATTGTTTTCACACAATAGCGCAACTATGTATACCGAATGAGTGTTTACACAAGCATTTTATAATTATAATCATAAAAAATACGATTCTCGAATCATAAAGTTGAAGTCGTAATTTAAAGGTAAACCGTATACCTACAAGCTTAGTTTTGGTAGGTTTAAACTAAACCTGAAACTAGTTTGGTCAGAATCACTAGGAGAATCGATTGACATATTTTTACACCATTTTTTTTTTTCATAAATTTCAGTTTTGTTTCAGTAGGTTTCTACCCATAACAGTTGACGGGAATAGATACCTTGAGGCTTGAAATGGCCCGCTCGGTCAGTTTCCGTGTATTAGACAACCTCCTGCATAGCACATCTCAGGCATTTCACACTTAAGGAACTTAACGCGACATAAACTACGGTGTAACTTGGAGATTTAAAAAAAAAAAACACATAAGTATTCAGGCAGTTCTGATGAAAATCTTGTTGGGGTGTCTCGGTTTTTGTATATACTAAGAATAACGTTGTATATATGTCTCGGAAAACTTCGAAAGTCACGTCCGTCCTAGTTACTTACCGTGCCGATCTCCAGGCCTAACAAATAAAAATTTCAATAAAACTGACGTACGACGTGATTACTGTATGGCTGAGCGATTGTTCTAAGGGTCGTGAGCTCGATTCCTGCATTATCGACGCAGATAGTTGTTATAGTCTGAGTGATAGTGGAAGTGAGAATAATGTTTATTTTTAGTAAAGTTTGCAATGACCTTTTAACTGTGATTCTATTATTCAGGAGATTTTCCTCCTATCAGCAAACTATCGGTGTACATAATCATTTAATCATCTAGGTATCTACTGCCTCCTGTATCACAATTGTCACCTTTTTGAGAAGATTTGCAACGCTTCTCTAGTTTTTAAATTCCGATTGACGGTTTTGACGACTAGGGAAGAAGACATTCTGAAAACCGTATCCCATAAAACAAAGACCAGAAGAAATAAATGTTTCAATTCTATGTATAAAGAAAAGATGTCGAGTTTGGCCTGTTTCGTAGTTGTCTTCCTCGGAGCCAATTACTTAGTCGGCCAAAACTATTGTCGACCTATCTTTGGTAAACATTATTACCAGATCCTGGTGGTGAACAGCTTTGTAGCTAGTTTTAGGCCCTGTCGGCTAACTCACGTAATTTCATGACGCACCGATTAAGTTACAGTGACGCTGCAGTTAAGTTCTCGCGAGCGTATAGCTATGTCTACACCAGTGCGCTTTCATGTGCGCTTTTGTCGAACTAGTATTATGCGCTATGGCGCTTCACGCATGCTTCAGACGAAGACGCAAGATGAACATGAAAGCGCACGTGTGTAGAGATAGGTACTATATCTGACAGCGATTGCCTAATAAGAGAATACGAAAAGCGTTGTTTTGATCTAAACATAACTGCAACTATCTGCAACTGAACTTCTTTAGTTAGGTTTATTAGGCCCCTGGGGGCAATACCGGACTTGGCCACGACAGCTAACATGTCATTGCCCATTTGAATACGAATAATCAACATTTGCCTGTAGAATACAAATATTTACTTGGCTCTTGACTTTGACTACCATTTTCGTTGTTGACTACCGATTATAGTTAAACAAATGCTTAGTTTATTTAATAAAGAACTGGTATAGGAATAATAAATAGTGCTTATTTATAGCTGGTCTTTTACGTTGTTATTCTTGAGCTTTACCGTCTACATATTTTATCACGAACGGTGGCAATAAAGGCGTAGTTAGGACTGTCTTCAAAAAAATAAAAAACGAAATAGCTACAGAATTTCCTTAATATCACATCTGTCAAACTGCGAAGCACTACACACACAAGTCTACTCCCTAAGCACGAACTGGTTTCGGCCTTAGTTACGAGCGTTTCCTACTCCCTATCACCTACGGACATACGATTATTTCGAAGCCCGAACTAAGAATGAATGACAACACGATTTGACAGTTGTCCCTACTACCGATGTGTTTTTGCCCGTCCGAAAAGTTGAACTTGACACTTGTTTTGTTCACTCCTACGTTTCGACGGACTTAGGAAGTAGGCCCCCAGATTATAGGCAGTGGCACAAATCTGTAACTAATTTCCCGTCATTTAAAATTCGATAAAATCTTCTGGCGTACAGCTTACAGAACCATTATCCAAAAAAGCTTAGGTATCTGTACCTAAGTTTTTTTGGATAATGGTTCAATTTAATACAATCGTAATGCCGTGGCGAAAAGATTAGCCAGTCAGCAAGGTTGATAGCGAGGCTAACTGCCTAGGGTGCGCCGAACATACTTAATTGTTTAACGGTATGATTGAATTATTATACATTAAGGTCTTTGTCACTACACTTAGCTATTTTATTTGATGCTTTAATAGTACTAAAACTGAGACTAATCCAAGATATTAGTCACACATAATAGTTTTAAAGTTGTCGATCAATAAATCATGTCGTGTTAATTTATTGCACCATAACTCATAAAAATCCAAGAACCCAGGCCGCATTTGCGAATCTTAATTCTTGCCTTCTTGCCAATGAATGCAGTTGACCCTGCTACTGAAACTATAATCAAAAAGGTGGTAAGCGGCAATATAATATTTTTTGTAATGATGATTTATGCCAGAGATCTATCCAACCGAAGCCGATGACGGGCATCAATTAAATAGTCGTGAAGGAACAGGCTTAACGGTTACCCTATGGGCAAGCAACCAAGGTGGTGAGGCCAAAAAGATACTGTGTGTGACCACACGCAGTGTCTTTTTGGCCTAGTGTCTTGCGGACTGCAATAGTTTTATGTGATAAGAGGCCGTAGGCCTCTACGGGCAGCATCAGCGTCCTTCCGTCGGCTAATGACAACAAAGCCAGAGGGCCACGATCGAAAGCAGAAGAAAAGAAAAAAACTGGCCTAGTATCCGTCTATTCGACGTAGGTTTTCATTTCAATGGATACGTCCAGTAGAGACGTAGATCTGCCACATCACTGGAGTATCTTTTAATTCTCCACAATGCCAGTCCTCATGTTACCGTGACTTCGTGATCCTCATACCAACGCATTTAATTTATTTAAGAGGCAGTCGTGTATTGCAATCCTGTTTGCCCTTGACTCACTGACATTTAACAGCTGATATTTATCGATAGACTTAATTCAAAGTCATATTTTGTCCAGACGAAGGCTTGCCATAAAATATCATAAAGAGGATTTAAAAAAATGTTTTAGGTTGGCAAACAACAAGCCGACGGATGGCCCACATGATGGAATGTGTTACCGTCGCCTACATAATGTCGCCTAATGCGTTGCCAACCTTAGAGAAAAAGTTGTAAAATCTTATACAGGGTGTTAACGAATTCGTGTAATTCCTTAAAACCACATGATCTACTACTGGTGTAGACAGGCCCCGCACGGGATTTAGCTTGATTAAAACTAAAAAAAAAAAAACTTTTTTTTTTTTCATGCGGCTTTGTTACCGATCGTATCTAAATCACCTAATAAGGATTCAGTAAAAAAATAAGTTTTTTTTTTTGCAAAAAAAATAATTTTATTTTTGTGAACATTTCGATGCCACGCATAAATTAATGAAAGTACGGCGACATGGCTGGCAGGAACGACTAACGCGATACCGCTCTTTGCAGTCAGATAACTCAAGGCTCTAAAAAGAGTCAGAAACTGAAATCCAAAAATTTTTTTTAGTTTTTTTTTTTCATTGATTTTCGAAAATTCCTATTTAGGGTTAATCTGTGTCACCAGTAGATCACGTGGTTTGAAGGAATTACACGATTTCGTTAACACCCTGTATAAAGACTGGAATACAGCAATGTTACTTGGCGGCAGAAATAGCTATGATGGTAATTCTACATTTGGAAGAAAGTACTCATGGTATTTAATTTCTCATTAGCAACAGCATACCGTATGTCTACTGTGATACCGCTCTATACCTATCCAAAGATTTACATAAGGAAACATATTTTTCCTGTTACAAATTAATACTTACAGAAAAATCGCAAGCTTGTAAATTGCACTTGTAAATTGCTCTCAATAAATCTAGTAATTATAAGCACAGTATTAAATCAGTGTAGCAATCGGAAAAAAATATGCGTAAAGAACCGTAACTGGATATTCCGTATGGTTATAATTATAACTCACGTCACGATATTTACCGCGTGTATGGCCGTTTTTCCACGGCTACGGCAGCGACCGTATCAACTATCATCCGCCGCCCGGTCGCCTCCTGCACTCATTCCTTCACTGACAGATATTTTATAAACTCATCATCATCTGCCTAGCCTTTTCCCAACTATGTTGGGGTCGGCTTCCAGTCGAACCGGATGCAGCTGTATATCAGTATTTTACATGGAGCGACTGCCTATCAGACCTCCACAACCCAGTAACTGGGTAATACGATACTCTTGGTAAGACTGGTTGTCAGACTTTCTGGCTTCTGACCAACAGTAACGACTGTCAAAGATCTACAAATGACAGCCGGGACCAACGGCTTTACGTGCTTTCCGAGGCACGGAGGAAACTCGCTATGGTAAATGGTCACCCATCCACAGACCAACCTCGGCAAGCGTGGCTTAACCCGGAAGATCGGTCTATGCGGCTGTAATTTTTTAGCCACGAGCTCCTCGATCGGTCTATGCGGCTGTAATTATTTAGCCACGAGCTCCTCTTGATATTTTATAAACTACCACTCCTATATTACTTACTTAGATAAAATTACGGGATTTTTAGCGTCCCGCTGAGGGTGCTGACGCGTCCTGAGAGGACTGAAAAACCGGACGTCCAGCGATAAGCGGGACGTTTGGCAACACTGCTCGTAACAGTAATAACCTATATCTATCTCTTTCTGTTTGCCATTCCCTACCCTAGTGCAATTTTCTATGCCTGTCAAATGCTCAACTATAGTCCGAAAAGTTCGTGCTCGACTGTCGTACGGCGCGACAGCCGTTGGGGGGACACGGTAGCTCGTTGAGGGGACTCGGTTATCTTCTAAAGTACCGCGTCCCCCCAACGACTGTCTCCTAGTAGGACGGTCGCGCGCTAACTTATCGGACTATAATTTATGTTTGACCAGTAGATTGCCAATTCGATGTCCTTATCTGAGCCTGCACAAGGTTCAGCCATCCAAGAAGGCCAGAAATAAATATTAACGTGCAACTTAAACTTTCCAGGTTCAACGACTATCCTGTTGTCCATCGTGGCGGTGGTGCTGATGGTGTCTTACTCAGAAGCTGGTAAGTCCATTTTATATCATTCTTCGGCGGGAGCTGTACGAGAATAGCTCATGAAATGGAGACTAGATTAGCCAGTCAGCAAGGTTGGTAGCGATTCTGACTGCCCAGGGTGCGCCGGACGTAGGTACTTAAGTATCATGAAATGGAGGCTCTTTGAATGCATCCATTGCATTTTATTTTTCACTGTGGCTTAAATAATTTATGAAGAATTTGGTAGTAGAAGGATATGATTAAAGTACTTAGTTAAAACAATCTCAAGAGCACTCCCAAACTGAATTTCGACAAATCGTTCTACGACAAGATTTTACTCCGACATTCCGCTACTCCGACAAAATTGTGGAACTTCGACACCTAATTTGGGGCACCCCAACACGGATAGGTTAGGTTCGAAAGGGATGACGGGGGCTAAAGCGAGCGAACGAAGCCCCCGTCATCCCCTTCGTGTTAGGTTACTTTAAACCCCAGTGTCGAAGTTCCATAATTGTCGGAGTAGCGTAATGTCGGAGTTCCATTGTGTCGAAGTAAAATCTTGTCGTAGAACGATTTGTCGAAATTCAGTGTAGTCTCTCAAGAGATCCTTTTTTAAATGTCACCACTTTATATAAACTTTAAATTGGGACCGTCCTGCGTGAAGTCGATTTGAATCAGAAACCACACAAAGACTTCATGAGTCGTGTGCGTGGCTACATATCAAGGTATTCATTTCCAGTATGAGCTGATCTAGCATTGCATAGGCTTTCCGTGCAATGAGAGGTCAGCTTATACTGGACTTTATCGCTTGATGTACAGGTACCCGTGTGCACTTATAAATAATGATGTTACTACCGTTTACATCATTTAAGAATCCCGTTCCTGCCATTTAAGTGTATTATTCAATCGGACTTGTTAGTTCCATTTAAGTAGAGTAGCAATTATTATAATATTATGGTTAGATTAGATAAATGCTTTATTTTCCGTAGGTATATCCAACCAGTCTGTTAATTACATCGTTAATGTATAAATCCTAGACAGGAAATCGTCACATTCATAATATACAAGAACAAAAAACTAAGTAATTGTTACTACTAAAATACTAAACTAACCTCTGGTTTCTGATTTGAGAATTCGGGATAAGCAAATACCTAGGTACTTAAGTAATATTTGAGTACAAAGTTGTCAAAAAAATGCTTTAAAATCCATTATTTTTTTGACTACTCCATACTCAAATGTGGCTGAAAGTATTTGCTTATCCCGAATTCTCAAATCAGAAACCGGAGGTAAGTCCTAATTGATTCCTTAGCTCACACTGTTAAATAATATTCTAATGTAATCTTCTTCTTCTACAAAGTCGGCACGAGCTATACTAGAATATCTCATTTCGTGGTGAAAAGATTAGCCAGTCAGCAAGGTTGGTAACGAGGCTAACTGAGCAGGGAGCGCCGGACTTGTAGTTAGAGGTTATAGGACGTATAGGTATCCTATAAACACAGTAAAAGCTAGTACAAAGAAACAAAGCCAACTACAGACGGTTGTGTATATGTATCTATAAGGAGTAATTACACGAGTAGGTGTGTCAAACTGAGTCACTAGCCGGGGCCAGGACAGACGAGATACGAACAAGGCACGGTTGCATAATGCTTTGTTTATACGAGTCCGCATTTCGGACGAGTCACGTTATTTGTTTTTCAATCGACGATGATGACATGACCTAAAGAATTGAATTTCTGTCAGGAACCTCAAGAGATCAATCCACTTTTGATTGAGATCGGTTATTGTATCTCTTTATAATCACGGCTCATCTTCGTACGGAAGATGTCCGGTCCTTTGGAAGGCATACGGGGGACACAGGTCCAACGCGCAGAGGCCCCTTTGAGAACTTTAATCTAAAATCGGATGGGGCACCAACCGGGGACTATCCACGGCTGCACTATTGGAGTACAGTCATGGACCGTCCCAGGTGGGTGTAAGACTATTGTAAAATATGGTGAAAAATATCTGGTCTGTGTTTAGTGGACTGGTTAACTTCTATTGCCGGAAGAAATGTTGGCAGATGGTGACATGCTAGCTCACTAGTTGGGCCCCCTGAAAAGCCGCCAGTACATAGGCGAAGGGGGCAACGACGTGTGAGTGGCTAGAGGTGTAGAGAGGTGTGGCCCCAGTTTCACCGTCGCGGGTCTAAAAGTCTAGTACAAAGAAACAAAGCCAACTACACATCCTGTTGTCTTTAAGTACATATAAGGAGGAACCGAGAAATTACACAAGTAGGTGTGTCAAACTGGGTGGAGTGGGTTTCCCCGCTTGATTGAGATCGGTTATTATATCGGACGTAAATCATCTTTTAAGAGTGTAGGTAGTCAGTTGTGTTTTTTTAATATATTTTTGGGAGGTCCGTTACCACTCCGGGAACCGGTCGGGTTTAAGTCCTCAATGATAACTGTTGCAAGCTGCAGCGTAAGCTAACATAGTTGTAATGTAACACAAAGTAGAATAAAATCATATAAATTGATGAACTCATACTCGGATAATCGAAGTCACTCGATCTGACTGTATGTATTGTATTTATGTATTCTTTCATTAAATTATATATTGGAGAAGAAGATTTTGTTAGTCGAATTGATAGATAGATAGACAAGACATTTATTTGGTACTTACATAAAAGAAAACACAACTCACAAAGGCACAATTAAATAAAACATAATAACTACTATAAATACAAATATTAAAATAAAAACACGTAACAAGTAAAATACAGAATAGGGTATCTGACTACTATTAAAAATGTACAACAATTTGGTTATAGAAAGTATAGAAAGAATAGGGAATGTGAAAAAAAAACGATGAAAAACTGGAGGAAAAATTGGCCCCCAGGTCTTGAGATGGAACAAAAGAAACTTGCAAAGAATCATAATTATTACCTACTCTAAAACTAATCATATAATTGTCTCCATTCCAGCTGGAGACTGCCCTCTACCCTCGAAGGTGTACGGCTGCAGCCCTAAGTGTGTGCAGGACTACGAGTGCACTGGCGGGAAGGTGTGCTGTTCCAACGCCTGCAACGCCAAGTCTTGCTCAGAACGGGCAGCTAATGGTGCCGGATCCCACAGCTCCAACAAGTATCAATGTAAGTACCCAGCTTTCTTATAAAGAGTCTGGTAGGTGCACGACAATAGCAAAGTGGAGTGCTCTATCAATGTAAATCCTAGCAAGCATTCTTCCGAGTTTGTTGTTGTTGCTGTGCTAGTTGTATCCTAGTAGATAGAGAGCAACGGCAAAGTCTGCTGCTTCAACGTCTTCAACACCAATTTCTACTCAAAACCTGCTGCTTACGGCGCTGGCTCCTACAGCTGCAAAGTGTAGAAACCTTACCCAGGGCCGTATCTACCTAGGTTATCTGGCGCCGGGGTGCGAGTCCAGCTCAGGCGCCCCCTAGCCATTTCAGAATGCTCCTCCCCCTCCCCTCAACGTTGTGTGTAGTAACTATATGGAGGACAGCAGGAGGAGAGAGGAAGGGTTGTTACACAGTAAAAATAAACAATGTTCAGAGGCCGGTGCCAAGGCGCCATTTATGCCACGGCGCCCGGGTGACCTGCAGCCCTAAACAGCATCACATTTACCTTAACATCATTAATATTCAGAACCTGGCGCAGGCATGAAAAGATCTACAACCAGCAGTGTTGTCAAGTTTATTATTTAGATTTCTGTGTAACAAACTGAAGAAGAATATCCTGTGTGAGTTAGGTTTTTAGAGAAATGCAGATCGAAATTTTCTAAAGGGCTGCCAAAGTCCTGCAAATTGCAATGCTTCCAAGCTTGTTCCGACGAATTGCTGTTATAATGGTAATATGACGATGTCCCAAAAGCAAAGAGTGCTGCAACGTTTAAATCATGTTACATGTATATTTATGATTAGTTACGATTTACTGACGTGCATTTTTCGGGATTGTAAAATGTGAGTATCATGTAGCCATTATTGTTTACTACGTTTTACTGTAGGTGCTTACTCCTACATAAACCTGCCCGTTGCCTGGTGGCTTGAGTCTGTCATGCTCACTAAAATGTCCTGCTGACGGTGGCGTTGTGTATCGGGTCGTCAAGTTCCCTACAATATGGTTGAGTTAAGCGACGCTGGTGCACTCGTCATGCTCGTGAACGGGTGCTGTCTGTCGGGACTGGTCGGCTCATACTTACTATGGCAGCTGTTAGGCACTTTCTCATTATTATTCATGTACTTCTGACAATTACCTACATTATTCTCACATTATTGTAATATGATTGTATTGAATTAAGTATATTGAGTGTATACAATTATGTGTACCTATGTTATGTTGAATTATCTATGTTGTTTAGATAACTTTAGGTAATTTTGTTACAATTCAACCAGAATTGTATTACTTATACTTTTTCTATAATCCGCATTTTGCATATTTCACTATTGTAATTAATATTACCTTTTGCTTTGTATAGACTCAATTAATTTATTCACTTGACAGACAGATAGGTATGTGTTTGTTGCGCCGTTTCTTCTTCACAGCAAAAACACTAGGAAGCGGTGAAGGGAGGGCGCTTTTTGGGGCTGTCTTTGATGTATATAATTTTAACGTTCAAAAAGAACTAAGTAATTCTAGTCTATTTTAAATAAATGAGTTTTGAAGTTTGATTGCCCGAAAATCCCATAGTTAAGGGCTCCGTTTTGATTGCAAACTAGTCGGGCAATCCCGAAAAATACAAGTGAGTAAACCGAAACGTGATGAATGTATCTCACGAAAGTTTTTATTACAAACATGTTAGGTACCCTACATGTAGTTTAGAAAAGTAATATACTTACTTATTATAATCTTTTTATATCATTTTCCAGCGGGCGCAGGGCAGTACTGTGACAACGTGAAGTGCAACTCTTTCGAAGTCTGCAAGCTTGATCCTTCCACCAAGCGCATGAAGTGTAGCAGACCCTGAACAATGCACCATTAAGACTTCTTATTTTATTATGATTTTGTATCCAATTAAACCATTTTATACTTGATGAGACTATTTGTTGAATACACGCGTCGTGAAAGAACTGTGGCTGGTGTATGGCTCGCGGAAAAAATAAATACCTATGTCCTAAAACGTAAGTATGGCTGTTTTTCCACAGCTCACCACACGACACGACAAAATGTGGTGACGGCTCCGAGCTTCGCCATATATTTCGGGATGTCTTTAAAAGCACTTTAAAATTAATAAAAATTACAACAAACAATGTTTAAGGCACACTTCGAAATTAGTGGTTGCACTATAAAATTAAAGGTTTGCACTAAGTATAATCAATCAAAAACTATTTTGTTTCTGAACGCACCCATTAAATGAATGGTGAAGTGATCCGCGAAGCGCATCGTTTCTAGGCAAAGAGATTAAAACTAGTAACTATTGAATGTCTTTGTTTCTAGGTTTCTCATTATGTGGTCACAGTTCTAATCTAACATAACCTACCTTTCAGCTATCTCTTTGTCATTTTATATGGGGACTTTGTAGTTAGAATCATTAAAATTAAAGTGCAAACTATTATTCTCAAAGAAAACGTGCTTACCTACTTATTTTAAATCTAAACCTTTTTAAAGTGGGAACTGTTATTTTTAAAGTTTATTTGTAAATATCCCAAATATTTCTATGGACCGTTTACTCACAAAATGGCACGATACGTCGTCGACACTTTGCCGGTGACTAGGGCTTACACCTGGAACGCCTGGATCAGGGTAAGTACTCGCCTTCATTAAATGACGCTGATAATACATCTAAGGTTCTCTGAAGCGTAGATCTTTTAATACTCCGTGCTCAAAGCTCAAAGAACTTTGGGTAAAAAGTGCAAATCGAAAAAATGCTTTCTTTTTTAGGTTTCTTGTATGACTCACTTCGGGTGCAGACTTTCTATTACATATTCTGTGAAAATGTCAACTGGCTACCTATTACGGTTAAAAAGATACCGGCCTGTGAGAGACAGACGGACGGACAGACAGTGTAGGCTTAGTAATAGGGTCCGGTTGGCACCCTAAAAACGATAATGAGGGTAAAATATTAAACTTATGAGTTTATTAAATAACTTTATTGACAAAGATAGGAAAACAATAAATTAAAGAAAAAAAAAGTTATTAAAAGCATTGTTAAAGAAGAAAGATGACCAAAGAAGATAGACTACAAAAATTTTAGAACACCATTTAGTGGAATTTGACAAGGCATGTTATTGCCTACATCAAATCCGCTGTTAACAATATACCTATCTTCTTTTATGGTACCTAGTTTAATGTTAGTTACAAAACTAATGGTTTTACTTTGGCCTGTGAATGCTAGGACCTGTACAAAAGTCTCTTAAGCGCGCTGGCACCTGAGTCGCTTCGTAAGCGGGTCAGGCTTGCAAACCTCATATGGCATGCACTTCACTCCTTCGCAGTACACGCCACCTCCACCGCCTCCTGTAAAACATACGATGTCATTTTTAACTCTAATATACTTAGCACTAGAACGCTTCCGATAGGCTTCAGATTCCGGAAGACGCAGCGTGGGTAGGCTACCTTGTGGGGACAAGGTGGACCGATGACCTATACCCCAAGTGTGAGTTGGGTAGTATACTACACGTTTCTGTAATGAATAGTTTACCATGATAAGTGTCAAACTAATTTTTAGTCACGCTATTCGCCGCTAGAGGCTCTGCCTAAATTGTCATATATTTTTGACGCGACGCATCTACAGTAGTAATGTAAAATCCTCACACTTAGGGTACTTGGTGAAGGTCGCGGGAATCCGCTGGATGCGTGAAGCACAGGACCGGTCGATGTGACGATTATATGATAGATATCAATGGAAACGCCAGTAAAGGACGCCTTAGAAGGACAATATACGTCGATATTATTGGTGATGTTCTTAAAAGTAAAGGACAGGTGCGTAGTACTCTAAACTGGCGTGCGTGTATGACAAGATGTATGAACGCGGACGAAGCGAAAGGAGTATGTAAGGATCGTAGCATGTGGCGTTCTGCAGTTTCTGTCTACCGTCATGGGAAAAAGGCGCGAGTTTATGTATGTAGTTTTAATTAATAACAGTCTGTAAGACCTAGAGGGGCTCGTGGCTAATTAACAAACGCGCGGATCATTTGATTTGCAAGGTTAAACTGCGAATGCCGCGGTTAGTCCGTCGTCGGATAACCATTCGTTACCCTGCCGGGGTTGCGGTGCATGCAGCTGCGAATCCCGCAACCCTGGCCGTAGGTCAGGAGAAGGAACACCGTGGGTTTTCAGCCGGTAAGAGTCCGGCATAACCCTTCGCCTTTCCCGGGCGCAGGGTATCCATGAGGATTTTAGCACGATAAAAAAAAAACTTTTCGTTACACATCGAAACCTCTCCGTGCTTCGGAGAGCACGTTAAGCCGTCAGTCCGGAGTGTCGTACGTATGCCTATGACAATCGTTACGAGTAATTAGGAGCCCGAAACTCTGGCAACCGGTTTAACCATAGGATATCGGCATTGCCCAGTAACTGGATTGTGGAGTCGCTCCGTGTAAAATACTGGTATACAGCCACATCTGATTAGCCTGGAAGCTGACCCCAACATAGTTGGAAAAGGCTAGGCTGAACAGTCGGCAAGACCTACAAATCGAGCATTCCTTCTTCAAATTCATTTCTTTATCAACTTACCAGTGTACTTTTGATCATTTCCATTACTGTTGCGCCACGGTGCCCGGTCTACACAAGACTTGGTGTTGTGCTGGTTGGGACAGCAGACCTTGCCCCATTTCTGGCAATCAGCGTCGGAGAAGCAGGTCGGTTTGTCGTTATAAACCTTGTTGGGGGGCGGACACTGGCCGGCTAAAATGGATGCTGGAGAAGTATAATGAAAATATAGTTTACGCCTAAAGGTTCCTTGATGCCAAGGGAACATGACAAATTCCAGCATGCTAGAAAGTTCTTTAAGGCAAGTTTATACGAAGACAATTTTGTGGTGACAGAATTTCTCCGCCAGTGACTGGCGTCGCAGCACACCGCAGGACGGTGGTTTACACGGTGCTCATTTTAGTGCCAGTCTTCCGCGCAGTTGTAAGCTTTTTCTTGTGGTGACCTGGCGCGGGGGATGCTAGGAACGCGAGCGGAGGTCACTGGCGCCAAAAAATAGACGCGTGCTCAATACCGCGACAAAGAAAGCGTGCCGCAAAAAAGTTGGCGCGAATAGTATTTATACGGTGCTATATTTCTTGCTAGCGCTTGAGGCGAAATTCTGGCACTGTAAAATTGTCTTCGTATAAGCTTGCCTTTACACGCTAAAAGTGTTTAGCTTGCTGTTGAGTGGCAAGATGTTACACTGAACGGTTGCGGCGCCGTGATAAAACTTTTCAAACGTCAGGTTGGCTGACACATTATTAGTTGACACCTCTTTCCTTAGTAAACTTTACTAGAGTGCGCGCAAGATAACTCTGCGCGTGACTGAGGGCGTGCTAAACGTTTCCATGATCGCATAAGTTCAAATTACCGCTTTTTAAGCTTAACTTTTTTATCGCTAAACATAATTTTCCCGTTAAATATTCCTACAATCAGATATTTCTACTATCAAAATTGATAAAACGGCACACACTTTGGTGGACCGTGATTAGTTCCGATTTCGGCCGCGCGCAGACTTATCTTGCGCGCACTCTAGGTACTTGTCGGATGATAAGGAGACATTTAATAAGTAGAAAGTTGGCTAAAATAGATTATAGCACTTTCTGAAAGTTGACTTTATAAAACAGCACTCATATTCGCTAACATTTAAGCGCTTTCACTTTTGCTGGGACATAAAAAAAGCGCATCCTACTCCCGGGTGCTCAATCTCATCTCTGTCTGTGACATAGTTTATAGAACTCAGTAACATGGAATATACAACTTGACTGACGTCGCTTTACATCTGAAAACCATGAACTTGTTAAGTTCCATAGATTTTGTTAAGCAACACTGATTATTTGTATCACTGTAAAAATAAATGGTTCCTTTCAATTCTTTAAACACAATTATTTTTATCCTAATAGAATAAGTACGTTATAAAACTAAGCTACATAGTATAATCTAAAATAAAAACTAACTACCTACATGTACAAAATTCAATATTAATATTCAATAAGATTAGTGTTAAAAAACAGACAATTAATAGTTATTTGTTACGAGTATACAAGAGATCAAAGTTGCTTTTTAACCGCGTGCTCAATTTTGATGACCGAACAAGCGAAGGATTCTAAAATTAGAATCCTGAGCGTTAGCGAGGGAATCAAAAGAGCACGAGGTGAAAAATCTTTGCACTCGAGTGCAACACATAACTTTTCTTCCCACCTCAGAGAGGAAAATGACATAATGCAAAAAAAAAAACTTCCTCGTCGCTAGAACTAGAATCACTCATTTTAGGTTTTTCATTTGTTTCCAAGGTTCTTGTTTTTAACCTAAGGTTTTAAAAATATGACGTGAAAAGAAACAGGCGCGCGTAAAGCAAATTAAAAAAAAAGTAATACACCAAGAAGGTTCCGAGTCTGAGTACTATTTAGTATTTTCATAATAGCATTCCTATTGATACCTATTGTTTATTAGTTTTAAATGGGTTTTTTCTTGGAAATTCAGAATAAAAATACCTGATACGTAGTTGCAGACCAGCAGGGTTGCCACGACGAAGACAATGGCGTTCAAGGAACCTGAAATATTAAAACAACATTATTTGTGCCCGGTTAATGGCAATAAGCTCGCCCCCTATTACATGAGACATAAACGCAGCGGCGAAATGATGGCGTATCAATCAATCAATGTGTTTATTGTGGATCATAGGTACAAAAATAGGTTCACACCGATAATTCAGCTCTCATCAAGCTGTCTCCCCCCCCCTAAGTCCCCGCCAGCAACGCCCTAAGCCGAGGTCCGAGTCCCACTAGGGGTCGCCCTTAGTGCTGTTGTTGCAGGTAGTCATGATGTTAGTGTAGTACAAGTAGTTAGCATAGGTTAAGTATTTTACTTCCCCCCCATTGGCTGGGGACCCTTCAGGTCTCGTCAATAACTGCCCGGTTACGTAGGAAGGGTCCCCTAGGACCACTTACAGCAGTCCAAAAGAAAAAATAAAGAAAAATAGGTACAGGTGTTCTGCAATACATTAGATCGGCTATGTCCCATCTTTTAGACATACAGTATAAATAATTATTTTAATAAATTAACATTACATATTAATATATTACACCTCTGCCTAACCTTTCGCCACCGCGCCGCTGTTCCATTCTAACTTTTTTTCTAAGTTTGGTAATGCATGAGCAATTTTTTTGATGTTGTAAGTGAGAAAACAGTTCCAGTACCAAATTGAAATTTATCAACACAATTTTTCCCAACGCTAGATTTCGCAGTCGGACAAACCACAGTATAAATATAATGACTAATTGAATAAATATTATAATTTAATAACAACGTTACCATAAAGTAGGTACAATCTCTTGTGGTCTCTTATAATAGCCTAGGATGCGGAGGTTTATCCCAATTCCATGCACGGTATCGGGAAAACCATGGAAAAATCGGGTTTCAGGCAGAAAAAAACACACAGATACCTACAGATTCATTACAGAAACCGCGCGCAAAAGAGGAGTAGCCACGGTGCATACGGCGGCGCAGGCGTGCCGTTGGGCCGCCGTGTCCGTCAACAAACTTCTATAGTAGTCCATACAACACTGATGACCGTACCTACACACGGCTAATAAGGTAGGTTTTTACGGCGAAAAAACGTGTGTGAACAAGAGACTTTAAGTTGCCGGCCTAACTATTCATACAAAGAACACCATAGATCATAATTGCAACCTTGGGCATTTGCAAAATCATTCATTAAAATCAATTAGGTTCAATTAACACTAAGCATAAGTCTTACGCGTCGATTCCAAAGAAACAATGATAGCTAGTAGTCAAGATTCACACTATCTGAACAGCTAATATGAACTACAAAATTGCGAACGATTGTACGAAATAACAACCTACATCGGTATTGATCGATCCTATCTACATTACACACTGTACAAGTGTACAATAAATAAATAGGAAAATTACGCTAAATATTATAAATATTAACGCTAAATAATAACTTGATTTGGGGCCTGTTTCGAGTGGGGATACTACTTACTTATTATTATTTCATAATTTTAAATGCAAGTATATAATTATTTTTAAAGACCTATATAAAATATTATTAGTATGTATTTACGATCAATAAAAGAAAAAAAACAATATTACTTAAACATTAAAGAAACAATACGTAGTAAACTCACTCATGGTATCGTCGCCTCTCGACGGAAGGTATCTTATGAATGACACTGGTGTTTCCCGCGATTAAAAACAAAACATATTGTATGATTCATTCATTGATAGCCGTCTATTTGTGTCTAACCGTATTACAGAAGGTACCTCAAGCATTGAACTCTTTTTAAAACTAGTTTTGAGTCGAGTTTGAACGTTCTTCAAGCATCGATTCATCGATCCTAGTTCAGTTGATTTTGAGTTTTAGAACTCAAACAGAGATTTGAACTGTAATCACACAAGCTTGGTCGAGACCACGCTTAAGCACAGATTGCCATATCTATTTACGTCAAACAGTTTGAGTTTTGACAGTTCGTAACTCTGCTTGAAGCTGAATTTGAGTCTCGATTCAGCCCCGCGAGCACGGATCTTTTAACGCGTCGATTCGAGAAATGTGTCTATTGTAAACGTCAAATTTGACGTAACTTATACAGGGTGTTAACGAATTCGTGTAATTCCTTAAAACCACATGATCTACTACTGGCGTAGACAGGCCCCGCACGGGATTTAGCTTGATTAAAAATAAAAAAATAAAATTCTATTTTTTTCATGCGGCTTTGTTACCGATCGTATCTAAACCACCATATAAGGATTTAGTAATTTTTTTAATTTTTTTATTTTTGCAAAAAATATATTTTAATTGTGTGAATGTGAACATTTCGATGCCACGCATAAATTAATGATAGTACGGCGATGCGGCTGGCAGGAACGCTCTTTGCAGTCAGATAACTCAAGGTTCTAAAAAGACTCGGAAATTGAAAACCAAACATGTTTTTAAAATATTTTTTTGTTTTTTTTTTTCGAAAATTCCCATTTAGGGTTAGTCTGTGTCACCATTAGATCACGTGGTTTGAAGAAATTACACGATTTCGTTAACACCCTGTAGATAAAACGACAGCAGTTGTCGTTTTATCTATAAGATTAATTGCGTAACTATAAGTAACCTTTAGGAAAATATTACTCACCCATTATTGCAGCAATTTTCACTTTTCCTCGTCCAGTCAAGTACTCTTATTTATTCCGTGGTCAAGTTCCGATGCAGGTCAGCTTCAGAATGACGCTTCAGTCTCCCGTTACGATCATAAGTACTAACTGTGATTTACCCTATGACTCACAACATCACCGTAATTAACGGCCATGTAAATAATAATGAAATACGTATTAATAACTTGTCTTCCCGCAACCGCTTAGGTATTATTTTTGGGTTTTCTTTGAAGATGAGTAGTTACCTATATATTTTCCATGGGGCCTTGTATGGGCTTCGTATTGCTCCGAATTATATCTGACTGTAGGCTTGGGCAAACTAGTTCACTTTACTGAACTAACTCACCAAAACTCGCTCAGTAACGTGAACTAGTTCCTCAAAGTAGTTCAGTAGTTCATTTAGCTCCTTGAATTAGTACGAGATTAGTTCAGAGTTCAAGAGCTTTAACTCTTGAACTCTGAGCGAGAGCCGAGAACAAGATGAACTAATGAACTGCTTTGAGGAACTCAGTTATGCTGATGACTTTAACTTTCAAGGGCACGCGTGCAATTATTTTAATTCTATGCAAGGTAAATATAAAAAATCGACTTACTGTCATACTTAGACGATTTGCCGAGAAAGCAATAATAATAAATGCGACCACTCATGTATGTGAGTAACTGACTAAGCTGACGAATTTAGTCTCGCTCACGGCTCAGGGGGTCTACTCCCTAAGCACGAAGTCCGTTGTTTCGGCCTTAGTTACGAGCGTTTCCTACTCCCTATCACCTACGAACATACGATTATTTCGGGGCCCGAACTAAGAATGAATGACAACACGATTTGACAGTTGTCCCTACTACCGATGTGTTTTTGCCCGTCCGAAAAGTTGAACTTGACAATTGTTTTGTTCAATCCTCCTTTTCGGGCTACTTTCGGACGGGCGAGTAACTTCGTTGACAGACTTAGGGAGTAGGCCCCCAGTAATTCAGTACGGCTTACGGCTCTCGGCTCCCGACTAACCTCAGTCGCTCGCTGTGACTCGGAACGCAGAGGGAGTTAGATGAACTACTAAAATAAAACGCCTCACAGAGGTGAACTAGTTCTTTCGGCTAACCTAATAAAAATTGACTACTCGCTCATGAGTTACACAAGTCTACCTGACTGACGAGTATGAGAACCTAAATGAGCTTTTTATAGACCTTTCTAGTTGAGACAGAAAAGATGCCTATTATGAAAGGTGCAATCACAGAAACCTAATAATTAAGATTTCCGTGGCCTCCATTATAAGTTGCTTTATCTATAGATTTCTGTGGGCGCCTCTGTGCAAAAATGCACTGCAATAATCTTGTTTTTGGGTCTAATTCTCTAGGTTTATCGAGCTTGACCCTAGTCGCACTTTATGCTAAACGCAGACAGTCTAAGACGGAGGATGCGAATACAAGTAGCAAAAATATAGAAGTACTCCCCTATACCCCTCTGGCTCTCACATACACACGACGGAACGCTGTGAACTGCTTGGCGCCGAACTCTAATGTGAGGGGTGATAGCTAGCCAATTGGACCATAAAGATCCTAATGATCCTACCACCAAACGTGCTGGGTGTTGTTGAATCTACCAACACACGACTATTCCCAGCGTTCCGTGAGGTGATTTTATATTCTAGCCCGTCCACGTCCCACATGGGGAAACGCTTCTTTGTACTTATTGCTCAATTTCATTTACTAGCAATGTCTTGTTACTTTGCAAGTTGGTAAGTCCCGTTGGTACATCCTGCGAGACTGCCATCTTGGTCCAGAAAGAGGCTTGCGAGCGCGAGAGAATCGTTCCTGCTTGGAGACGAAGAACGACGAGGTCAAGCTAAGTTACTTAACACATTCGAGTACACCACACTTTTCATGGAGCTCACACGCCATGCCGCCATACATATTGCTAGTGGACCTTCCAGGAGGGTCCATGGCATTACGTTTGCGCTAAGAGTGAACCCTCGACGAGGGTTCCTGGCATTAGGTTAAAAACCGTAAAAATACGCTACTACGTCGTAAAATAGGTGTTTGCTTCTTTCATGACGGTGCATTTTCCAAGAAAAACCTAAATTCAAAATGAGCTCTCCACGAGGGCACCCGGCATGGCGAAAGCGACTACAGGGTGCCCTCCTGGAGGGCACCCGGCACTGAACGTGTTAATACTAGAGATGTGCCGACTATGACTTTGGCCGACTAGCCGATTAGTCGGTTGTTAAGAGGCCGACTAATCGGCCGACTAGTCGGCCAAGCCGATCACGGTTTCGGCGGTATTTGGCAATTTCCGTGACGCTTCGTTTACAGCTTATTCGCGCGCAAGTCGCAACTGCCGTCTGCGAGCGTGTCGGAACACACCTGTGTTTTGTTTACTTCGCATTGTTTCTTTTTTTATTTAATGTAATTCCTCCTATACACCGTGTCCCAAAAAGTAGTGTCAAGCAGAAGTTCAAAGGTAGAGAATCCTTAGAGGTACCCGAATCACCCCCATGTATGAGTTATGATTTCTTTTCATGTCTTAACCAAACTCTGACTTTAAAACATTTTTGATCATAGTGACGTGATTTTTTTCCTAATTAGATGAATAGTATTCGTGACACTACGATCAAAAATGTCGTTAAAGTTAGAGTTTGTTGCAACATGAAAAGAAATCATAACTCGAAAACTACAAAAAATCGCGGAACATACATGTGGGTGATTCGGGTACCTCTAAGGGTGCTCTACCTCTCGACTTCCGCTTGACACTACTTTTTGGGACACCCATTTTTATTGAGAAATACATACAAAGTAAGAAGCCGGATAGTCGGCGCTCTTTGCCGAATAGTCGCCGACTACGAAAGTGGCCGGATAGTCGGCTTTGCCGACTAGTCGGAACATCCCTAGTTATTATTGTGAGATACATTTTTCGTCCCGCTATACCTTTGCACAATGAGGCACAATTATAATGTTTTACGTATGAGTTCGACGTGTCGTGTCATAGAAAGAAGGTAATCCCGTGAGCCAGTGTAGTGGATCTCCGCATAATATTATGAAACACGCGCGATGGCTGCGTGGGCACTCCCACTTGTTTTTAGGGTTCCGTACCCAAAGGGTAAAACGGGACCTATTACTAAGACTCCGCTGTCTGTCCGTCCGTCTGTCACCAGGATGTATCTCATGAACCGTGATAGTTAGACAGTTGAAATTTTCACAGATGATGTATTTCTGTTGCCGCTATAATAACAAGTACTAAAAAACAGAATAAAATAAATATTTAAGGGGGCTCCCATACAACACACGTGATTTTTTTTCCGTTTTTATAGATAATGGTACGGATCCCGTCGTGCGCGAGTACAACTCGTACTTGGCCGGTTTTTTCTATTCTATGGTTATAGTAGGTAATTAAATTTAAATTAAAAAAATTAAAAGGTTAATTTTCTTAAAAGGGAAGCCGGACCAAAAAATGCTTACCTTGCTCAAGTGTGATGCGTGAATTCCAGTAACTACTCGTTTCGAAAGGGAAGCCGATAGGAATCGAGTTGTATGAAGCCTTCGCCACTGGTAGGTATAATCAAAGATTTTATTCTCTTTGGGTATAATGCATGCATTGAATCGGCTAGTTTTTCCAAAACACGTTGCTAGACTAATTTTAAACACAATCCTTTGTGTTTTACTTGAGTCATAATGTTACTTACCAGGAGATAATCGTATGGTACGTAGTCCTGTTTCCTCATATGAACGGTGCATAAGGAAAATTCATATTGTTTACATTGATTTTGTGTTGCAATAGTTATGCTATTAGTGTAACATTATGATAAGAGCAATAACAACTTGTAACAGTTCCTATGACACACAGTTATTTATATTATACATTTCATAAAATTTCAGTGATACATGATTTTTATTTCTGTAAATAAATCTGTTACAGATACTTATCAAGTCAATGTAATGTTTTTTTAAGACTAGATAGCGCCAGCGGATAGAAATTTCCTATCTCTATTTATGATTAATTACGGTTTACTCACGTGCATTTTTCGGGATTGCCCGACTAGTTTCGGACCCAAACGGAGCCCTTAATCATGAGCTGAACACGCGGCGAGGTCGCGAGTCGAACTAGCAATCTAGTCGGGCAATCCATATAAGCATAAACCCTAACATGACAATGTTACGGTCTATATCGGGTGTAAAAAGACCCTTAACGATAACGAAAACCACATATTCTACCCATGATTGGGATAATTTTTTTCTACCAGACCATACCTGGGAAATCATTGATTCTGAAGGTCAAAGTATACATTTTTTTTTTGTTTTTTCCAAAAACGTATTCTAAGTGATAATACTAAATAATTATCAAAATTTTAAATTTTTCCTAACAAATTACGTATTTGAAGTTACAAAAACGCAATGAATAATAAACGCACACGACCGCCTTGGCTCAGCTGTGTAGCCGCTGCACGACCTACACAGGCACAGTCGGTAACATGCATTACATTGCGCGCTACAAAGAACAGCGTTTTTTTATGTCTAAAAATAAAAGTCGTTACCCAGCAATTATTTTTGGTCAATGTAATTTAGTTTGATGTACACAGTGCATAGATTTCGGCTATGTGATGGGTCTTTTTACACCCTGTATAAAGCAATCTTCTCAATAACATGAATAGTTATCTACTAGAATTAATCGCACTGAAACTTATTAAAAATACATTTTCTTATCCTCGTCATGGGGGTGTATTATGAAAATGTTCGTTACGAAACCGATATTTCTACTAACTTAGTATCATTATGCAAAAACTGTGTTTCACTCGATCGAAAGTCGGTAACGGATATGTACCTTAATCCATTAACACACCATACCACGAATTGACCAATTCTTTTCGCAGAATTATTTAGATATTACAGCGATAAGGGTGGAGTGCTAGGAACGTAAATAATTATTCATGCTGGCTGGAAAAAAAACAAAAAAGTTAAAGTTAAAAAAGATCATTTGTCTTTTCAGTTGTCTTGGACAAAAAGATGAATCAGAATATGGTTTTCCTTCCTCATCCAATAAAGTTGACATAACTGTGTTTGAAGTGAATGCGTACTTAGGAAAGTACTACAATTTCCTTATAAACCTTTATTTTACATCAACAATACGATACGATAAGATTATCCTCAATTCGTTAAATTCGTTATTGCTCCCAGTACTTGAATACACAATTAATCCTTCGTAGCTCGGCAAAGAATAAAAAAACATCCCTCTTTTGTAGTGGATACTGTTAAATGATTGTGACAGGAAGAACAGCGTCCACATTTTCATTCTACGATCACCAGTCAGTTAGCCAATAGTGGTGATTACTGGTGATTGGCGTTTTTACCACGTTACTATTGATTGCACCAGTCTGTGAGTTGACTAAAATTTTGGAGTGATGTTTACTTGCTAATAAGACAATTATGATCCCTAACTCTATCTGTTTAAAAGAGAATACGTTCATACCAGTAATAATAAACCATAGTGCTGTCAACCGTGTTTAATTTCTAACTAAGTCCGAATCTCTTATTTATTTATTTATACTTCCATGCACTATGGTGGTACATAGGCGGACAAACCTCCGGTTTCTGATTTGAGAATTCGGGATAAGCAAATGCTTAAGTAATAATTGAGTACAAAGTTGTCAAAAAATGCTTTAAAATCCGTCATTTTTTTGACAACTCCGTACTCAAATGTTACTTATGTACCTTAACTCGAATTCTCAAATCAACAACCGGAGGTTAATGCCATTAGGCATTCCCTAACAATAAAAAAAATCTACAATCAATTTTCTGTATTCGAATCGTATTCTCAATTCGAATACGGAATCCTCAAATAAAAGAAAAAAAGAAAATTCGCGTTGAAAATAGTCCCCCTCCGTCTCCTAGATCGCGTATAGTCGATACCGTCTTGGCTGACTAGTAACTCCTTGGCCTTCCTAGTATACCGACGCTGGCAGGCGAGCCTACTGCTTGCCGCCAACACGCGAAAATAACATTTCGATTAATAAAAAAATATAAATTAGCGGTTATTGTAAAAAAAAGTGAATTTAACGCACGTGATATTGCAATTATAGTTGTTTTTTTAGTATTAAATTCGTTTGGAGGAAATTAAGTAATGAGGTTAGAAAAAAGTGTAATGTAAAAAAGTATGAATTAAAACAATAAAATAAAATGTTTCAGGAACTTATAATTTACTAGGCTGAATATTTTAAACCTGACTAGTTATATGTATTTGTAAAAAAAATTGAATGTAACTGGCTGCTAGATTTGGATTATTTATACACTGAAAGTATAATCACTGTTGGCTGAATCAAAAACCACACACAGACACTCACTCTCTCACACCAATCTCATTGCACTTACACTACACACAATCACTATACACTACACTCACTCACAATTACTACATCAATCACAATAAAAACAACCCTACTTACATCTTTTCTGTAACATATTATGCACACTAATACAACTACTTTCTACTAAGTTTAAATTAACCATTTGTTTCTGTTTATCTTATTAAACTACAGTTGATGCAAACCTTGTGATGAAAGAGACTGGACCTCACGACACAGGGTATCCTAGTGTGTGGTCCAGTGTTACTTGTAACCAAATGTAAAAGAGTTTGAGATTCAATAAATTAATTATTATTATATAGGTATATAAAAATAATCAAGGATTTAAGATTTGATCCCTCAGTTGAGATGCACATCCAACGAGATTTGTTTTTGAAAATCTTTAGTTCGGTACACTTTTACAAGATATTTAGACTACACACGGGCCATTCGCCACAGTCACAACGTTTTTCCATACATTACTAGTAGTCGCCACCGGCCACGTGCGACAAGTCCAGCATGGACCATGGATTCCGTGTATGGAACAGCTAATCCGAGCTTGTTTGTGGCTGTGGCAAGTGACCCTTAGTTACTACTACACTTGCGACAATCTAAGAAGTCCGATTTGACACCTGTCAAAATACTAGAAGTAATGTCAACACTAATAATTACTACAATGCGTGGCGTTTAGTTAAATTTTATCATGGGTGCGCTATGTGCAGATAAATGAAAAGGTGACTTTCTATATGATCGAAGGCGTACAACTTTCGTACACATTTATTTTGTGCTTTAAAGCAAACGTCAAATCGGGCCTATTACGTTGTCAGAACTGTAAGTACTATTAATTAACAGTTGTACACATTACATTTATTATTTCTAGATAACTTTACGTTTATTTTTTGTCAGATTATTTCCTAAAACAGTTTTTAAATTTCTTGACGCTTTCAATCCCAGAATGACACACCAAAACCCCAATATACATTTTTTTTCCGATACCAAATTGCCGGGAGCGATATCGGCAAACAATTATTAATAACTAGCTGTGCCCGCGACTCCGTCCGCGTGGAAGTCGGAAAACAACATTGTGTTGCAGCAACTAAATAATCCATTTATTATAATAATAGACAAAGGTGTCCCACTAAGACACTTATATCTTTTGAACCATTTCTTTTTAAAGTTTCAGCTCCTCTTGATTGACCGTAAAGATTCATAAAACCGTAATACTAAAAACGTGTTGCTTATTTCTATACATTTCCTTGCTAAAATGGATTATAATTAAATATAGATACTTTTATTGCAGATGTAACAAAACCATATCGCGATACAAAAATAGCTACAACGCCGTCTTGTTACAATCTGCGAACTAAATTATGATTTCATTCGAGGTGTGGTAGGTATAGAAAAGAACTTTAAATATTTAAAAAAAAACTTATAGAAGACTTCATTTAATTTTAATAAGTTATAAATAGGTAGGTACTGCTTTCAAAAAGTCTGATCTGGAAATCGAACCAACACAAACGCGAAAAAACATCATCTATATTTTTATTTCACCAATCGATATGATCGCTCCAATAAACATAGTGCCTGAAATTGATGGAAGACCATAAAAACTAACATTAAGTACCTACCTAACTTAGGTACATTTCAATTCAAACACTTATTTGTTGTTACTTCTTATTTCCTGCACTTCCTTCAATTTAAGACAGTGTGTTTGTTGGAGAGATTTGATCCTTATTATTGACCTTATAGATATCTATCAACAGGTGCCATAATATAATACCGGATGGTACATAAAGCTTTGTCAGTTCGATTCCCGGTTCAGGCAAAAAAATCAGTAAAAGGCAATATTTCTTACTTAAAAAAAAGTGAAATGAAGTTTCCTTTGAGTGAAATTTGCTATTTTTCATATTTAAAGTACTTTCCCTCCACGGCCATGTCTTTGGAACATTACCTAAAGCTTAAAAAAACTCAATTAAATAAACTTAATAAAACGACGGCGACAGGCTTTGAATAAATCTGACAATAATGAACAAAATAAAATATAGAAAAATATTCCAAAAAGTGCATTGAGTAGATAGAATGATTACGAAATACTAAATTTCAACGAAAGCACTGGGTGAGCGCTTTCCTTGCAATAATCATGGCCACCGATTTCAATTTGAATTTGGACCTTATTTTCGGCATCAGCATTCCCAAAAAGTATGAACATTCAATGAACAAAAATCTTACTATTAGTCCACATGAAGTCATGAATTCATTTTATTGTGAACAACAATAAGAAATTGACCTAATAAATTCTAAATCACAATATCTTCGTTTTTTTTTGTAAAAGCTTAGTTCCTTTTTCATAAGGATAGAGATCATTAGACCTTTCGTAGACTGAGAATAGGTACCAATTCAACAATGAATATTAGGTAATTTGTGGATTTATTCGTAGTAATATATTTCCTCACAACATGATTTGATACACGTAACGCCATCTATTGAAAATAAACTAATACATGCTCAGTTCTTCTAGAAAACTTAAAATTCGCAAAACTTTTGATTGCGTGAACCGATTGCGATGAAACAAAAAACATATGTTACTTGGAGATAAGCACAATATATGTTTATAAAAGTCAACAGCATTGGGTCAGTTGTTTTTACGTGATGCTTGAACAAACAAACAGATAAACAGATAAACAGACAAACCAACAAACAGAAGAAACAAAATACAGAAATGTTAAAAATGGGTTCTTTTGGTTATTTTTAAACACCCCAACCATGTTTTTTCAAAATATTTGCTATGTACAGATACGCAAAGTCTACAAATGTATAGAAGATATTGATTATTTGCATATCTTTTGAATGCGTGAACCGATTGCGATGAAACAAAAAAAATATGTTACTTGGAGATAAGCACAATATATGTTTATACAAGTCAACAGCATTGGGTCAGCTCTTGTTACGTAATGCTTGCATAAACATGCAAACATATGTTTAATCTTTACTTCCCTAGATGGCGTTGGCGTCGAATTAGATCGCGCTATGGTTTCGTTACCGCGCGATTTATAAGTTCTAGACAAAAATTTCTTAGTTACTTCTAAACCACGATTTTATTATATGTATAGATAACGGCGACCTTAACTCGATATCCATTGATTAATTCACATCAACAATTCAACTAAACGTCATATCGATGCATTGAAGTAAGGTCTATTGTTAGGTATTTACAGCTAAAACTGAATTTCATCAAGTACGGTTTCGATATTTTACAGGTTAGTATGAAAGCAAACGTTTATACAAAAGCCATATGTTTGCCATACTATACAACACAATACAATATCTTTATTTGACTGAATATGATCGTCTCCTTACGGCTACAATTTACGAAATGACCGCTATGTCAGGACTCATCTTTCGTTGAACAGAGTATAGTATGGAAAAAGTATTAATAACAATGACAGCATACGGGGCTTCGGTTGACTAGTCCAATGGTTATTTTCATTTTTCATTGTACCACTTTTACAACTTTGATAATGTTGTAATCCATTATCTGAGCAAGCACCTGGTGTGGTGACGATTGGAACTGCCTATAGTGCCTATACCCAGCAGTGCACTGCGATATAATGATAAATATTTAATAATTTCAATAATACACGAACATACACTTTTTTAATCTTCGACCTCGTTTTCATGTGTCCAGAGGAGCCGAGGAAAAAAAATATGCAGGATTGTTTAGGACATGTGTGACGAATACAAGCCGTTTCTGTTGGATCTGAGTTTTTTTGCCGATTCTCCTTTATTTAACGCAAGTTTGACGCAACACACTACGCACCCTTCTTCTTTCGTTTAAAAGTCTCCGAGCGTATTTTATATTTTCGTGTAGGCTTTCGTGCTACAGTATAATTTCGTAAGCTGAATGATAAACCTAGGCCTGAGCATAAAACCACACAAACACATAAAGTTTACAGACTTTACAGTGATATTTGTCAAAATAAAAGTTACACATTCAGTTCTTTGCGACTTTCGCGTGTCACAAAACTTGATTTTTATACACCTATAAAGTTTTAAACGAAACCTAGAACGAAAAAAATATTTCAAACTTGTGTAGAACTATAGAAGTTCCATAAAATCCAAATTAATTTTGGTTTTGCGTTTATTTAAATCCTTTCGTAGAGTTCCGTTAATGTTTTTTTTTATTATTATTAAATATGGCGTCAATATTTTTAAAATACATGGAAAATAAACTAGACTATCGGGACTAATATACCTAAGCTCTAAGTACTAGAAAATACTTAGACGGAAACTATCATTTCACCAAGGTTATTGGGAAAGGGTAAATACTAATTCGAAAGAGTGTTTATTTATCCATAATAATGAATAACTTTTGTTCTACCACTTTCCCCAAAAGTCAATAGTTTAAGAAAAATAGCAGTTCAAATAATAGGGTATTTGACTGAAGAAATCTAATTAGTCCGTCAGTTAGATTATCAAAAAATATTTGACCCGTATTTTTCCTTTTGTTACGTAAACCAAAATTGACGAAGATACGACACTTTTAAAATTGGCAAAACGTCACAAGCAAGTACAATTTTTACTTGCTTCTGACGT
Organism: Amphipyra tragopoginis; assembly: GCA_905220435.1. Taxonomy (NCBI): domain Eukaryota; kingdom Metazoa; phylum Arthropoda; class Insecta; order Lepidoptera; family Noctuidae; genus Amphipyra; species Amphipyra tragopoginis. The sequence continues at coordinate 15,812,127 of HG992011.1, forward strand.
CACAAGGGGGAGAGCGGGGGCTCTCGAGTTTTGATGCGTTTTATCTTTCCAAATATTCATAGATTTAACAAAAGAAAAAATACATGTCCATTATTTTTCAAAACTCTAACTAGCGGACTAATTAGATTTGCAATTTATTGATGCTGTCAACATGCCTATTCATAAAAAATATGAGTACCTACGGAGTTGTCAAAAAAATGCTTTAAAATCCGTTTTTTTTTTAAACTCCTTACTCAAATGTTACTTAAGTACTGCTTATCCTAGAATTCTTAATTCAGAAACCGGAGGTTAGTATCCTCAGCTATGATCAGCTGTGTTTACATTTTAGGTCATATTTGGGGTCACGAATAAGAAGCTCTATTTTCTGAATTCGTAACTAAAGCAGGGATGAAGAATTTTTGAAAAAACTAAAATAAAAATCATTTTGCATGGAAATAAAAATTATCGAATTTAGAAACTTTAACACTTTCTTTAAAACCGTCATCAGTGATTACTATAAGTGGACTGCGCATTAGTACCCCCTTTCCGGCTAACCTTTGTACAAAACACCTTGATGAATATAGATTTTACATCTAATAAGAAAATACAACTGCAAACAAATCTAAAATGAAATAAGGCAAACAAACTAAAATAAAAATGAACGGTGAAGTAATAACGGAGTCTCCCCGTCGTGCTTTGTGGGAGAGGCTGGGATGCGCGCACGGCGTGTGCGCACGCCTGTGCAGAAGACGCGCGCGCACGCGGGTCGCACCGACACACAACGGAAACAACAACAACAGGTTAGTGACATTGCACAATCCTTGGATATCACCACTTGTTAGACAGCTGGAGGTTCAGCCGTAAGACCGTAAGAGACGTAAAGCCTGGCGTCGACTACAGCCGAAACGCGTCGAATCGAGTCGAGTCGCATTTGTTCCGTGTGAGGCGAAACAGTCAGTAATTGCAAGTCGTTAAAACAGAAATTCGCGTGACAAGCGATGCGCGCGAGTTATGCGACACGGCACGTATCGGCTCGTCTTTTTTTTTTTTTTTTTTTTTTTCTATTGGACTGCTGTACGTCGTCCTAGGGGACGGTTTCTACGTAACCGGGCAGTTATTGGCGAGACCTGAAGGGTCTCCAGCCAAAATCGGCTCGTCGTTGATCGACGCAGTTTTATAGTAAATGCATAGGAGGCGAATTATTGCGGTTCTATTCGACTCGACTCGGCGAGCTTAGTGGACGCCAGCTTTTATAAATGCGAAAGTAACTGTCTGTCAGTTTGTTACCTCATCACGACCAAACTACTGAACCGATTTTGATGAAACTTGATACAGAGATAGTCTGGAACTCTATCTACTTTCGCGGTTGACCTCTAGTTTATTATATTTACTCCTTTGAAATCCTTTGTTACCATTACTAATACCATTATAAAACTAAATATTATCGCTCTTCTCAATCTAACATCCAAATGTAAATAACAAAGCATTTCTACATCACCCTCAAGTCACCATTAATTTATAATTCTCATAGCTTTTACGATTTATTTCAATTGCCTATACAAATGGTCGCCATTACCTTTATTTACTTCTAAAAAAGCCTTTACACACGCATTCATTAATTATACTTCACCCCTTGCTCCGTGTTTTAAAAATATTTATGGTTATTTTAATCTTTAGGGGATTTCGATAAAATATTTTCGATTGCGTTTTGCGTTGGATTTTTTCATTAACATATTTCGGTACATGTATGATTGCCTCTTTGTTCTAGTGGTGTGAGGTCCTGGGTTCGAACCGCAGGTCGGGCAAAGTGTTATTGGATTTTTCCGTGTGGAATTTTTCAGGAGCAGCCTGGATTTCTGCCCGGTTGATGGTAATAGGCACACTTCCCATTACATGGGACTTGGGGTGTACTATACACATCTGCCCAACCCTTCGGGGAATACAGGCGTGGTGTTATGTTATGTTATTTCGATACACTTATTAATAAAACAGATTACTTTAAAATACTGCCTCGTTGGTCTAGCGGTCGCAAGCGCGACTGCTGAGCGTAAGGGTCCTGGATTCGATCCCCAAGTCGGGCAAAGTGTCACTGGGTTTTTCTGTGTGGAATTTCTCAGTAGCAGCTCGGAGTCTGAATTTGTGCCCGGTCGATGGCAAATAGGCTCGCCCCCTATTACATGGGACGTAAACATAAACGGCGAAATGTGGGTGTACTATACACCTCTGCCAACCCTTCGGGGAATACAGGTGTGAGTTTATGTTACTCTAAAATAGACCTTTGGCAACTCCTGAGATGCTGATTATGTTAAAACGTCAAAATTTTGACAGGGATTTTTGTGACGCTGAGATGAGTTTACTATCCCTTTTCTCCGTAAGGTGAGTTCAGACGTTTCTCTACAAACCGTTACCATACAAAGAACAAGAAATATTAAAAAAAAACCGGCCAAGTGCGAGTCGGACTCGCGCACAAAGGATTCCGTACCATCACTAACATAGTATAAAACAAAGTCGCTTCCCGCTGTCGGTCCCTATGTATGCTTAGATCTTTAAAACTACGCAACGGATTTTGATGCGGTTTCTTTTAATAGATAGAGTGATTCAAGAGGAAGGTTTTAAGCTATAAAACGTACACGTGCGAAGCCGGGGCGGGTCGCTAGTTATCTATAAAAACGGAATAAAATCACGTTTTTTGTATGGGATTGATACATGGTATTGCTAATAGCTTTGTGTCATATAGATAGTTTAATGTGGTTGCAACAACACTTTAGTAATTGATTTGTTAACGCAGTATGTATTATGCCGAACTTGTTTGACCCTCTGCCCACTAGTCACTACCGTGGAACTTGAAAAGCTCAGCAGAAGTGTGTTGCTGCTGCTGCCCATCCTCTTCATCAAGAGACTTCTTAGAACAACAAGAAATATGATACACATAATTATAAAAAATAAACTTTAAAAAAAGTAAAAACCGACTTCAAAGAAATACTAAAAGGAGTAAAATAATTACCATAATATAAAATTAACAGTTTCAGAAGTCGATGCAACTCTACACTGAAGCAAATAGAAGCCATCGACTTCTGAAACTGTTAATTTTATATTATGATAATTATTTTACTCCTTTTAGTATTTCTTTGAAGTCGGTTTTTACTTTTTTTTAAAGTTTATTTTTTATTAAGTAAATACGTTTTAGTGTCATAATTTTAACCCCCTCCTTCATAACCCTTCTTTTTGGCTTTGACGTAGTCAGGCATAAAAAGTCCTTTCAAATGATACCTTACACGATATAATGAAAACATTCCAAAGGGGGGGGGGGGGGACACGCACCCCCTCCTCTTTTCCAGTAGTCAGTTCCCAACAACAAATAGGTATAAACAAAGCAATATTAGTAATTTGAGAATTTTGCTTTGATCCGATTAGGAGTTCCTAATCATAACAAAATTTATATGGGACCAATCGGGAAGTATACCCTTTCGAAAAAAAAAAGAATTTTTCAAATCGGTTCATAAATGACGGAGATATGAGGTAACAAACATAAAAAAAAATACAACCGAATTGAGAACCTCCTCCTTTTTGAAGTCGGTTAAAAACACATTGTATATGGTCTTAGCATTTCTTCTTCAAATAAAAATCTCAAGCAACTCAACCCAATGTTTCCAGTTCGCACATTGGCTAAACCCTTGATTAAAATGCCGTGTTTATATTTTTCAGTGCTGCAATTATTCATAGTAATAATTATGTTGTTATAATTACAGCTCACACTTTTTTCTTTACTGTTCTGGTAAAGATCTTAGCGATACGAACGAAAGACCCAGTTAACCTCATAAAACATTAGCGGACGCTAGTAACTTTGCATACGTGGAAATATAATTTAAAATCATTTAAAATTAAAAAAATCGGTATGGCAAATGCAGCTTTAGAAAGTGCTGATGACAAGCATACAAATCTAGTTACTTGAGCTGAAAAATCTGTTCGGGAGTTTTCATAGTTATCATTATCTCCCTGCCCTCATCCCAAAATAGATGGTGTCGGGACAACATGTATTTCTCTTCCATTCTCGTCTTTCAGCCGTCATCTCAGTACTCACTACTTTCTTAAACTTCTTTCTTTCTTTTTCTTTTTTTGTGTCCGGGTTACCAGGTTATTATTTGTTAGATTATACAGGGTGGTTAAAAAGTCGTGGATCAAACGAAACAGAGCGATAGTTGGGGTTATTTGCAGTGAAAAATATCTGTGTGGCAGAGCCCTAACTTAATCTCCTTAAAAGTTATGACACTAAGAGTGTTTTTTTAAAAAATATCATAATTTGTAATAAATTGGCAATTAAAGTAAAACGGATACCTATTTCAAAACAATAAATGGTGTTTAATTGCTTGAAAGTGCTTTTATGACAGTGGGTACCATGATTTATGAGTATTGGCACTTTTTTCAATATCTTTTAAGTCTCATGAAAAAATATTTGTAACTTTAGAACCTTACTGTAAAAAAAAATGTTCTACTATAAAATGCTGCAAATAACCCCAACTATCGCCCTGTTTCGTTTGATCCACGACTTTTGAACCACCCTGTATAGTAATAAGTTTTTTTTTTTTTTAATTTGTAATTTGGTATTTCTAATTTGAGCGTGTGCGTCCATTTGGGGCGGAAAAATAAATACTTTTTCTTTCTTTCTTTCTTTCTTAACTATATTTTTGTTCAAAATCCATCCATCTTTTCTTTGGCCTACCTCTACTTGTATGTCTATCCACATTCATATTTTAATATCGTCCACCGTATGAATGCTAGATTAGATTTCTTCTCTTCTCTCGTGTCAGCACGAGCTATACGAAAATAGCTCATGCTGTGGTGAAAAGATTAGCCAGTCAGCAAGGTTGGTAGCGGGGCTGACTGCCCAGGATGCGCCGGACGTACTTAAGTATCGTCACTCGTGGAGGCTCTTTTCATGCACCCCGCTAGATTAGATAATAATCATTATATTGGTGCCACAACTCGTTATATCTAAATTCTAAATGGATTTTAATCACTGACAATCTATCTAAATAATACCTGACTCATCTCTCCTACCTGCTACTGCGAAGCTCTCACAGTCCTCATAGCAAAAACTCGATATTTTTTTGGCGCAATCTTCTCATAATTTTTCACAAGTTTTCCTTTCTATCGGACTGATTATTTATTTGTGTTCGGTCGTAAAAACCATCATAAAATAAATACGTGGTATCACTTAATGTTGTATCATTATCCCCACTTTGGTATAGCAACAACAGCACTAAGAGCGACTGTCGTGGGACTCGGACCTCGGCTTAGGGCGTCGATGGCTGGAAAATGGGAGGAAGACAGCTTGATGAGGGCTGAATTATCTGTGTAATATTTCCCAATTGATGTCTTCTTCTCTTTAAATCCTCAATATAAATCCTATTTGCTCTATCAACGCTTACTTCTGCTCACCTCCTACTCAGAAACGAGTATATAGATCCAAACGTAAACAGTCTTGCACAGTGTTACGTGCAAAGGTGTCGTGACCAAATTACTGTAATTCCGGATATTACCGGCTTTGAACAGGGCGCGTGGGTGCCACTGTGCACGCTGGAGGTACAAATAAAGTTTTATTTACGTCATTGTTACTATTTCTTATAAAAAGGCTTAAAAGTTTGCCTTTGTTACGAACTTAGTGCCATAAAAAATTGAGTTTATAATACTTTACTTTTACAATGTCGTATGTACTTTCTTTAGGTAATTTAAGACGCCACTGACATACGGTGAAGGAAAACATCGTGAGGAAACCTGGACTTAATGGTCTGAAATTGCCAACACGCAGTGAGCAAGCGTGGTGATCTATGCTCGTGCCTTCTCTGTATGAGAAAAGGCCTTTGCCCAGCAGTGGGACAGTTACAGGTGTTATCGGTAGCGGGTAGCACTGGGCAATGTTGACAAGAGAGGGTAGTCGTCGATATGGATCGGCCCACCCGAGGTTATAAAGGCGGTGGTCATTCGACGAAGCGGGGGCATTCCGTGTTGAACAGCTGAAGAAGTCTGACCTTTTATATCTGATTAGCTTGTCCTTATTTTATGATCTTGTAATAATTGTGTAAAGTAATATACTGTGATCTAGTTAATGTTACTAATACTAACCCAAATACAAGTACTCTCAGTGGTGGAGAGTCTATGTTGGTTTTATTTACTGTGTTTACCTTGCTCGCAATCCTGACATACCGATATTAGCTAAAACTGTAATGATAGAATCACCCCTGAACGATTATATTGTAGTGTCTTTTACACAGGCTAATATTTATTTATACTAGCTGTACCCGGCATGCGTTGCAATGCACTTTTTCCTACTTACTACTACCTATTACTATTACCTACTACCCACAGAACAGATAAAGAGCTACATAACTACTACCTACTACTTCAGAAACAAAATCAAAATAAGTAGTAACAAAAAGTTAAAACCATTTTCATGCATGCGGTAAAGAAATGAAGAATATGGGCATACTGAGTGAGATAACTTCGTTTTTTTTAAATATCAAAATTTTCTTTCTTAAGAACCTTCTCCTGAAAATTTACACACAACAAAAAAATATTTAGTGAAATCGCCGCACACGCGTAATGCCGTGACCAAGGGAAATAGGGATTAATTTATATATAAATAGATACATTTAGTTTATTTATCATTCTTCACACTAATAATAAAATGTGAAAGTTTGTAAAGATAAATGGATCTTTGTTATTCAATCACGCATTAACTACTGAGTGGATTTGAATGGAATTTGGCACATAGATAGACCATGTCCTAGATTAACAGGAAGGATACTTTTTACCAGGGTACGTAAAGTACTTTCCCTAGGATGCAAGTCTCTTGTCTGTTCCAATTGTAACGGTTAATCGTACAAAATTATAGGCAACAAGTAACAATCAGCCCATTAGTGTCCCACTGCTGCTGCTGCCAATGAGAAGTGTTTAGTCCTTGTAATGTTTTGGAAATCCCTTACCACATTGAATTAAATCTTACCACTCGCGTTCTTGCACGTGCCGATTCTCTTCTTCACCAACTAAACTAAAATTAGAGAATTGCTATCTTTTACTAACAGATAGCGCGAGAAAAGGACGGTGATAGACAACAACTAAGTTAGAGATGTCAAATTAGTTTACGCCTTGAACTTCACCGTGTTTTTAGTGGACACGTTTTAAATGTCGTCTTTTGTATAGAACTTTTAGTTCAACTAAATTTGACAGCTCTTATTTACGTATGTCTCTTTCTTATTTTATTAGAGTGAAAAAGACGGCAATAGCCTAAATTAAGTTTAGTTTGTGCATAACAAAATCGGCACCAGTGTTACAATGTCGTGACTAAATTTTAATTGTTACAATTCAGTCCTTTGACCCGAACCCAACGTTACCACTGTGCAATCTAAGGTACAAGCTACCCTTTCCTTGGCCTAATGGCTTATTGCTTCGGATTCTTAGTAATTTATTTAACTTTACTAAGAAACTGAAAAAAATACATTATTTATGTATTAACTTACTGGTAATGTAAACACTCCATGGCGCTACTGTTGACGTCACTGTTGATCTGGGTTTGCAAAGCTAACGAAAATAAATAAATAGGGCTTCCTTCTTGTCAAAAATATCGTAAAGGCGATGATACCCGTGCCATGTAAACAAGGACCTAGTTTCGGTGCCTTGTTTTTGGCAAATCAAAATGCACGTGATCCGCAGAGTTCATCTTTTTTCCTTGCGGGACAAAGAATTAAGTAGACTCTAATAAGATTTAGTGTATTACATGTGAGATTTTAGTTTAGAGGAGCTCGTGGCTAAATAATTACAGCCGCATAGACCGATCTTCTGGGTTAAGCCACGCTTGCCGAGGTTGGTCTGTGGATGGGTGACCATTTACCATAGCGAGTTTCCTCCGTGCCTCGGAAAGCACGTAAAGCCGTTGGTCCCGGCTGTCATTTGTAGATCTTTGACAGTCGTTACTGTTCGTCAGAAGCCAGAAAGTCTGACAACCAGTCTTACCAAGAGTATCGTATTACCCAGTTACTGGGTTGTGGAGGTCTGATAGGCAGTCGCTCCATGTAAAATACTGATATTCAGCTGCATCCGGTTCGACTGGAAGCCGACCCCAACATAGTTGGGAAAAGACTAGGCAGATGATGATGATGTGAGATTTTAGTTTATCAACGTCCACGAGGGTAATGGCCAAATACTCAAACGCTATTCGATTTTAATTTGCCGTTAACATCTTGTTGTCACTGTCAATTCGCCTTAAAGTGACAGTGACAATACGAGACTTAACAGCAACTTAAAATTAGTGATGTGCCCCTCACTCGCGAGGTACCTCGTTTGAGTTCCTGAAAATGAAAAATGAGGGAGTTACTCGTATTTCAACTTTGAACCACCTCATCTAATTCTTCAATTTATCATTTGTATAAGTGCAAGTATGTATCTGACAGATGAGTAAGTGAGTGTGTAAGTGATAGTGATGCAAATATTTGATTAGGAGTCTACCTACGTTCGTTCACGCACTCGGTGCCCTTTCTCTCGCCTTCCCTCACACAGCGAAGCTACACGCGCATAAAGCGACCTTGCTGCTCACCAGCCTCTTTGACCTATCCTCTCCTCAAATAAGGAGTGCCTCATCAGTACCTCACGAGGTAAAACGAAGTCCTCCCTCATACTCGTTTAAAATAGACGAGCTACCCAATCACTACTTAAAATTGAGTAGCGTATGAGTATTTGGCCATAAGATACGGAAAAAAATCTCCAGAAACATGGATGCGTTTCAAAATAATACTGTAAGAACAAAGCGTACCAGCACTCCGTCTAGTCGCTGTACTGCTGAACCTCCGGCACTCCGACTTACTGGAGGGAGTCGCCGCACTGCTGACCTTCCAGCTTCCAGCACTCCGCCTAGTCACTGTACTACTGAGCTCCCTGTCAACCAAATATCACTCAGAGAAGTTTTGTGTATCCATTAATTTTTACGTGTGCTACTTATTACTCAGAAGTTTCGTATAACTATTCCTATAACGTGTGCTATTAGGGACTATAAGTGTTTTTATCCATTAAAGAAGTTGTCTTTGAAAAGTGTTTTTCTTGTTTGTCTGGCTAGGGGTAGGAAGGATCCCTTAGTGTCTAAACATACTATGCCGAAGATACGCGACTGAAGTTCGGCATGATTACGGCTGCAATTCTATTTGAATTACTGACGACACATTATGCCGAAATTACGTCGCATTATAGCGTACAGCCGAACTTCGGTCGGGCGTAAGTTCAGCGACAATTCGGCGGCAACGTATTCTGTGGAGCACACATTATACGCGACCGAAGTTCAGTTAGATTGCCGACGAAGATCCGGGGCGGGGAGCAACGGGAGGCAGGCATGTCCGCGACCTGCGTGTCCGCCCACAAGTTTGTGCAATTGGATTTCTGCCGCGTAAGTTCGGCACTGGTGTGTCATATGAGCCGAATACGTCGGAATGTAAAACCAGCCGCGGAACTTCGGTCGCGTATCTACGGCATAGTGTGTTTGGACACTTAGCCTGCGAAATTCTCTATAACTGGTGTAGCACACGTGTCTCTAGCTCAGGAGAACCTGGGACTGTCTGCTACATTACAGGTTATCATACAAGATTTCATAATACCAATATAACTCCTTCGCCATTCCACACATCCTTTCATAATTCACAATAACGCTAATTACATTTGTGTCCCGTTCTCAATACTTTTAATCAGGGCACGCAACTCGCGTGACTTTTCTCATGCCGTGATATTTACAACTACCCACATAATTCACGGCACACGCACCACGAAATATGGGTTACTATGGTTTTTATGGGGACTTCCGACCTATGTCGAGGTCGGGACGTAATAATATTGGTAATGTTCAAGACTTCATTCAGAGGGCAGGACTGAAAACTGCTGTTAAATTTCCGTATTTAACCACCTGAAATTAATGATAGATTTTCTCAACCCTTTTCGTGTACCTATACCGTTTTTTAACACGTATTTAATTTCGGTACCGATTTACTTTGAATTAATCGCGCGGCCGGGTTAGTGCGTATACACGTAGAAAGCGGGTTGCCGGTGCCGATCTGTCAGCGCTTGTCGGTGCTGATCCGCGCAGGTAGTCTCTGTACTGTGTGGCGAACCAGCGCCGACAAGCTCCGAACTTCGCCGACAAGTTCCGACCTGCACCAATCAGCGCTGGTAGGCCGTCATTTGTTGCTGTATTTGGAAGGGAACAACGCGTATTTTTGCTAAAAATGCCAGCCCCTGCTTCTACCCGCTTCCTTTATGTAGCTACCGGCACGGACCAGTACCGATAAACGCTGGTATGTCGGCGCTGGTTCCTACTTCCTATATGTATACGCCCTTAGAATCGCGGGCAGCACGGGTTGCATGAGGTGCGGCAGTGTCAACTATCGAAAAGTCTGACCACCAATAAATATACTATTTTCCGCCTTTGAAAAATGTAGTGTATCTGCCGTAATGGTTTATTTTTTCGGTTACATATCGATACCGTTAGAGCAATTACGCACTGCATCCGATCCGAATCCGTGAAAATACGGATATAAAAAACTCGGACCGAATTCGGATATTGCTTTACGCACTACATCAGATCCGAATCCGTGAAAATACCGATATCTAGAGTAAAAATCTCGGACCGAATTCGGATGTTGCTTACGCACTATTCCGATCTCTGATCCAAATTCAAACAATTCAGGGGCCATCTTTGGCATATCCATTTGGCGTCCGATTTGAATCCGAGGTAGTGCGAAAGCGTTCATACAAACATTACTACGGCTACATCGGTCCGTCAATATTTCTTCCGAATTGTAGACTCACGGATGACGGATAGAAATCGGATGACGGATGTAGTGCGTAAACTACCATACAAATAGTTCTATGGCTACTTCGGAATGTATTTTCACGGATTCGGATCGGATGCAGTGCGTAACCGCTGTTAGGCTTCCTGTACATGACGGATCCACACCGCATATTTGTGTATACGAATGAATATCGCGCATGAGCCGCACCGGCGCCGCCGCCGTACCGAAACCGCGTGTACACCGCATTGATGCCGATTTAAATTATAGTAAAGCAACGATCACAGTTCAGTAAAAGCATTGCCAACGAAACTGTATTAGACGTCTGCTTTTCAGTTTAAATTGAAATACCTTATAATGTTAACTTTGACCAAAAAAAAGTGTTACTGATGTATTTAATTTATAAATGCAGACAGAAACAAATTCAGTTTCCTCTCCGAGGCACGGAGGGGTCTCAATGTGCGACGAAATGGTCACCCATTCACGAACTGACCTCGGCAAGTTTCTTTCTCTGAGGCCCTGACCACCGTTAACAAAAATATTTAAAATGTTAAAAATTAGAAGGTTCTACCTATTTATTCTGATTCCTATGTTTTACTCAACGTCATTGGTTAAAACTATGACTTATATCTTTACTAATGGTCTGCATAGGATAGTATAGTACATTAAGCTATTAGCTTTAACACGTTAAGTGCCCTTCCGAAGGGCACCCTTCGCATTCACGATCCCAGTACCCTCGTGGAGGGCCATTCTAAATATAGGTTTTTCTTAGTAAAATACACCGTCATAAAACAAGCACCAAGACCCTCTCTCTATAAACAACATTTTACTACGTATAGCGTTTTATGACACTTTTTAACCTAATGCCAAGAACCCTCCTCGAGGGTTCACTCTTAACTAGGCGTGCCAACCGTCTCGCAAGAGCCGGGACGTCCCGTTTCTAGAGCATTAGAGGATGCATCCCGCGAACGACGTGTGCGGGACGCCAATTGTCCCGTTTTATCGTACCTACAGCTAAACCTTCGGGCAGAATTCGGAATTTAGTGAACGCACGTTTTGTTTAACTAGAAGAGTGGTGATCGCGACCGCGAGTCTCGCGTCGAACGAACAACGCTCGCGCGGTTCGATCAACGTTGTCCCGCTTTCTTTCCTTCCACTACTTTTCTCTACTAAGTTTAATTATATTTCCAAAAATTTTCAACTTTGGTTTTGTTGTAACTTGTTGTAAGTCTTGTACCCTGTATGCCAAAGTAAAACATTAAATATTAAAACTATTTAAAATAATTTCTAATTGTGTTTTTCGGCTCCCTGTACTTTGGCCGTTGGGTCCCGCTTTTTTTGGTACATCCCGCATTTTATTTATTTATTTTTATTAGGAAAACCAACAGCTACAAAAAATTGAATGAGTAACTAACATTAGTGACATAAAGCCAATTACAGGTTTTCACGAATAGCAACAGATATTAAAACAGAAACTTAGGGAACACTTGATAGCAAAACAATTACGATTCAGTAGTATAGTCTCAACATAAAACTAACACGTCACAATTAATTGAAAAACTTAAGGTTAAGCGCCCTTCTTGCCGTGCTACTATTAGTAACAAATGGGTCAAATGAGAACTCTTTACAAAGTTTATTAAAATCATTGCTTGCTCGCACAATGTAAGAATTTTGCCTATAATTAGAAGAAGAGGTAGGGATAGAAATTGGTGGATTATATCTAATGGATCTGTAGGGAACATTGAAGTGAAGCTCATGCAAGAGATCAGGACAGTCAATTTCATTTGACATTATTTTTAATAAAAACGTACAATCAGCTAATCGACGGCGATTTGTAAGTGGTAAAATGTGGAATTTTTTACAGACATTTGTGTAATTTTCAGAACAATAAGGAATTTGAAGCCGATAACATAGAAATCTGATAAACGCGTAAATGATTTTGATTGCCAATGTCCCGGTAAATTCATACATTAAGGTTGGCAAGCCTACTCTTAACGCAATGGTAATGGCGAAGGCCCTCTTGAAAGGTCCATTAGCATAAACCTGACGGCATGCCGTATGAGCTCTATGAGAAGTGTAGTGAACTCGAATGTGTTAACAGGCTTGCGATTATTTTAATGGCAGTATTTCAAATGGCGAATTTAACAACACTGAATGCTATCTAAGTTTAAACGATTCATTTTAAATATAGGAACCACAGAAACATAGGTTTCTGTGATAGGAACCGAGCATTAAGGCTGGCGTCCACTAGGCTCGCCGAGTCAAGTCGAACAGAATCGCATTAATTCGCCTCCTATACATTTACTATAAACTGCGTCGATCAGCGACGAGCCGAGACGCGCCGAGTCGCATAACTCGCGCGCATTGGTTGTCACGCGAATTTCTGTTTATACGACTTGCGATTACTGACCGTTTCGCCTCGCACGGAACAAATGCGACTCGACTCGATTCGACGCGTTTCGGCTGTAATCGACGCCAGGCTTTAGACATTTTTATCGGATTAGAATGTCATAGCCCCGACTCGTAGTTATATCCATTATTATTAATGACTGACCTTCACCGTCAAGTACGGACAGCATATTAAATAACAATATTTCTATTCTTGGTTACGTATTAATTACGACGAGGTTCATTTAGCTTTGAGCATTGCTTTCTTGATGCGTGTTAGGAAAAGCGCACGTCTTTCAATTTCCCTAAATGTCAACCTACAAGTGGAGCAAACGCCGACCGATAAAGTTCTGATATTTTTGGTTTAAATACCACGCTAATTAATAATGGATTTATAAATGGCGGCTATTCCTTTGTTATCCCGCTCAAGCTATGTTATTCTCTGCCCGTAGTCCATACAACGTGAGCGGAATAGCACGTAAGCGGGAGTCCAATTCTAGTAACAAAATTGTTTAGAGTCGCTATCGAACCACGACCGTTATATCTATAAGAAAAAAAGGTAATTTACCTCCGGTTTCTGAATTGAGAATTCTAGGATAAGCAGTAGGTACTCAAGTAACATTTGAGTACGGAGTTGTAAAAAAAATTACGGATTTTAATGGATTTTTTTGACTAGGGTAAAACTCGGTAATACGCCCCAAGTGACAAAACGCCCCACCACTCCAGCACTCACACTATCAAAGCTGCGCCGCTCACAACTAGACGCGCGGAGACCCACTAGTAGGCGAACAACATGGCCGACGTGTGCACGTAGTTTGTGATGTCCGTTTAAAAAATATTGCAAAATCTGTATTTATTGGAGTGAAATAATTTGCGGTAAGTTTCTAAGAAATTCATATATATTGATACTTTTAGATTTTGTGTTATAATGACCCACACTATCGTAAAATAGATGAAATTACCTTTATACTTTTATTTTGTCGAACGTTACAACCTTGAATCTACTGCTTTGACCTCGGTGGGGCGTATTGAAAATCAAATTTGACAATATGCCCCTAAGTCAATTTACAAAACGCCCCAATATTTGAACTGTGTTAAAGTATTTTATCGCGTGTTATTATTTCAGATTATGTCTCGGAAGTATCAAAGAACAACACTACGAGCATCATGGAGTGCAGATGACTTAAACAAAGCCATGCGCAGTGTACTTAGCAAAGAAATGAGTGTTAATGAGGCATCCAGAAGCTTTGGCATACAATCTCGAACCCTAAGAAGACACATTTTATCGGGAAAATCAAAGGGCCCTCTTGGACGCAAACCAGTATTTTCTGTAGAACACGAAAAAAATTGGTTGCCCATTTAAAGAAATTGGAGAAAGTTGGATTTGCCCCTCATAGAAAATATGTTAAAGAAATGGCATTTCAACTTGCTAGGAAACTCAATATTAAAAATCCATTTTCATCAAGTTCAGCATCAGCTGTAAATGTCTGGTTTTCGGGATTCATGGCTCGCAACTCAGAATTAAGTCAGAGAAAATCAGAAGGCTTGTCAAGTGACAAGCCTTCTGATTTTCTCTGAGAAAAGGAAGGTAATTGCCGACAAAAAGAAGCCAGCAGCTGGAAAATTAAAGCAGACTAAGACCACAAAAATAACTAAACCTATCGAAGAAAAAGATTGTGATAAAAAGAAACAAGAAAAAGGAGGTAAAAAGAAGCCAAAGAAAGTGTCTGTCAAAAATAAGAAGAAGAAAAAAGTAAGCTATTCATCCTCTTCTGAAAGCAATGATGAAAATGAGGGCAGGGTAGATACTTCTGAAGAAGAAATCTCAGACGAACATGACGACATTATCAGATGCGTAGAATGAACGGAAGATTACTATAATACAAAATCCACAGAAGATTGGATTCAATGCCTGTCTTGTTTAGCATGGTTACATGAGTTTTGTACCATGTTTATTTAAAAAGTCTGATTTGATAAAGAGACTGAGTAACTGCCTCTTATTATCCTAAGTTAAGATTAAGAGTTAATTTTTGTCAAAACAATTGTTGTTAAAGTTTAAAATATGCAAAAATATATGATTAATACACTGGGGCATTTTATAATAAGAGTGAGTCGTATTAGCCAACGATCACACTACAAAACGCCTCACCTAAGGTTTTTTTTAAATAATAAATATTATTGTATCCTTAGTTCCTATTATCATTATTACTTGTGGTATTGTTGTTAAGATACTAAATATTGTTCCAAAATAAAAAGTTTGATTATATCTTGTAAGATTTTTTATTTATTACAATTTTAAAAAAAGTAGGGCGTTTTACCGAGTTTTACCCTACTCCGTACTCAAATACTACTTAAGTATTGCTTATCCCGAATTCTCAATTCAAAACCGGAGGTTAGTCCAGTTAATATAGACATTTTACTTCGGAATAATTCGCATAGAGCTGAAAATTGGTACAGACCTTGAATCTCATCAATCATCATGACAATTAAAATGTCAAAAGTCCCCATTGATCCCAATTCTGCAAAAAAGTTATGATCAATGTCAAACGTCAACAAAACCGTTTATTTGTGAATATCTCTTAAGGCCTCTACACACCAAAACCGGGCTTTACCCGGCGGGTTATGCCGCCGGGCTTGTTTTGCGTCATATTCGTTCGCTTAGTTCGCGTTAGTTGGCCGCAATAACCCGCCGGCATAACCCACCGGGTAAAGCCGCGGGGCCGGCGGCTTTGGTGTGTAGAGGCTTTTAAATGGTGAGCGTTATTGTCATAATAGTTAGTACAAAATTGTAGATTTTGGGATTTTCTACAAAAATGGCCTAAATATTTTTTTTCTACGAATTATCAGTCATGAGATATTGCGATCTAAAAATTGGAAAAATCATCTACATAAAGAACATGTCGTAATGTCAGATTCGGATCGCACAGCCAAAACTGCTAAAGGTAGGTAGGTAGAAACTTAAAATTTGAAGAGTAATTGTATTTTATAACGGCTGATACGAGTATAAGACAACATAGAGGACTACCAAACTGAATTTCGACAAATCGTTCTACGACAAGATTTCACTTCGACACTGGGGTTTAAAGTAACCTAAAACGAAGGGGATGACACTCTAACCCCCATCATCCCCTTCAAACCTAACCTATCCGTGTCGGGGTGCCCCAAATTAGATATCGAAGTTCCATAATTGTCGGCGTAGCGTAATGTCGGAGTTCCATAGAGTTGAAGTAAAATCTTGTCGTAGAACGATTTGTCGAAATTCAGTTTGGTAGTGTAGATATCGACTTAATTACTGGCGGATTTATGAAATAATGTTGATAGATAGATAGATAGATAGATAAGACATTTATTTGGCACATACAGAAAACACAACACACAAAAGCACAATTACATAAAACAATACTAGAAGATAGAAATATTAAAATAAAAAACATGTTAAAATTAAAAGACAATAGGGTATCTGACTACTATTGAAAATGTACAACAATTTGGTATTATTTTAAAGAAAGTGTAGAAAAAAAAACAACAGTCAGATACCCCATTATAACAATCTGTGGCAGTAGTGTCAAACTACCTACCGACATAAAAACCAATCGATAAGAAAATAAAAAAATTCAAAGTGCGGTGTGTGTCTCCAAGTTGCACCAAATGGGAGTCCAACTCAGCATGTGCCAGGCAAATATACCTGACGCTGGTATTCTGTTGGATCCCAGTAGCGACATACGGACGTCGAGCAGATGCAGTACAGTTATAATATCAAAAAGTATAAAAGTGTAATAGTGGTTTTGTATATGAAACTGTTTGGTGAGTAACACATTCTTTTTTTTTAATATTATACATAAATTTTGTTTCAGGTGTGTTTAATGTTAATAGATATAATAAGCACATAATGGTAAGAATATAAGTGAGGCGCGCAATTTTTGTTTGGTTTTTAGGTGTGTATGTAATAAAAATAGATGTAGGTAAGTATTACGAGTATAATGGCTTTTAGGAATATAAATGTTGTTAGGTATTATTATAATTGTGTCATTGGCATTATTTGGAGACGATATTGAAATTAATAGATCAGAAAATATTGACTGTGATCGAATGTTTACAATATATTTTCCCTTTTTTTTCACAGGTTGGTACCCACCACTAGACTTAAATTAACGACGTGTTTGAAATCGTCATGCCCAGTTCCTTCTGCGAGTTAAGAAGGAACTGTCGGAGCCGGCTTCTGAAGGTATCAAGTCTTTTAATATCTCGTATCGGCGGGGGAATATTGTTCCAGCATTTGGATGCAGCGTACCTGAAACTGCCTCTGAAGGCGGCTGTCTTGTGCGGCTGAGTAGCAAGCTGTTGCGAGCACTGTCTGCTTGCGCATTCCCTTCTACTAGTGATCCAGCTCAGTTTGTTGTAAAGGTAGCTCGGCTGCTTGTACTTTATAACCCCAAACAGCAGGCAAGCCAAATGCAATTTACGACGCGACTTCATTTTGAGAATTGAGTGCTCATTTAAAAATGGTGTTACGTGAGTTCTTGGTGGGATTTTAAAGCAGAATCGAGCGCAGGCACTTTGCACCCTCTGGATCAGTCGATCAGTTCTTGCTAGCAGTCGAGGGCCAATAACTGTATCCACATAATTTAATTTTGTTGGTGCTAGTGGACTAGCGATATCTATAATTATATGCACCGATTTAAACTAAAAAAAGTAAGTAGTAAAAAGAACCGTGGCGTAATAATAGGTAGACTAGCTTTCGCCCGCAGCTTCGCTTGCGTGAAATTTTGAACCCGTTAAGTGATGATTTTCCATACAAACTTTCATCCCCTATTTAACTCAATTAGGGGTTGAATTTCGAAAAATCCCTTCTTAGTGGATGCCTACGTTACAAAAGGAACCTACTGTCAAAATGTCAACTTTCTAACCCCAGCGGTTTAGGCTGTGTGTTGATAGATCAGTCAGTCAGTCAGTCAGATTCTCCTTTTATATGTATAGATTACTTAAATGTTTTTATTTTGATTTTTTTTTGCGTTTCTTTTCAAGCACTCAGAGACTTGAATAACCTCCGGTTTCTGAATTGAGAATTCTAGGATAAGCAGTACTTAAGAAACATTTGAGTAATGAGTTGTCAAAAAAATGACGGATTTTAAAGCATTGTTTTGACAACTCCGTAGGTACTCAAATACTACTTAAGTATTGCTTATCCCGAATTCTCAATTCAGAAACCGGAGGTAAGTGTTGAAAACAACCTATTATCTAACAGAATAAATGTAATATTTTACGATAAATAAATTTTATTTAACATTCCAAAAACAATTATTTTTTTAAATCTTCGTGTAGTCCACTTTTTATGCTAACCCTCCTAATTGTTCAGTCGGCCCGTTTGTTTATTTTTACTATACAAAGGTTCAGTAGTACACTCTATGACAATATTGTACAGTGTTCACTGGACTGCCAGTTGGCAGCAAGGCAGCATCGTTATAACAACAAAATGTCTAAAATTAAATTTGAAAAGGAGCGAAGAAAATCAAGCATCAATTTTATTAATTTTCGGAGATTCCATTTCTTGGACAGGTGAATAAATGTCCTTTAAAAACTTCTATATTAATTGTGAAGGAGTTTATTATTTTAATCGGTGGTAGTTTAACTATTAACAAGTGTGTGAGTGATATGATATCTTAATCAATCAGTGTAACATTGCCACAATTTGTTGGTAGGGTCATAAGAACTTAGGCTCATAAGAAACGCCCGTCGAGTTTCGTCATCAGATATGAAAAAAAGTATATTGTACAAACCAGCTTTTTAGAGTAAATGTAGATATTATCTACATCTGTTATTTAAATGTAGTTCTATCCATTTGCAGTTATTGAATCTCACAAAAAGTGGGTACTTACTTCATTTTGTTTTGTTATCGGACATGTGATTGTCGTGAAATCAGAGAATTAACCAAATACAAGGATAGTCTCGATCCCTTTCGCAATTCCTGAAAAGTGAAGTAAAATGTTGAAAAATAAACGTTTTGAGTGATCCATTGAACTTTTTCCTATACTATGGGGATGTTTCACCAACCTATCATTAACTGTTCACTAAGCTAATTCGGTCTCTAAACTTTTCAATCGCTAACATTTGCATTTTACCATATTATCAATAGTAATAACGACAAGATTATTGAACACATAAATTTCATATATCTAGGTGACATTCTTAACTGGTGAATAGTTACGGACTACATTATTGATTATGTTGGTGAATTCCCCTAGATACATATGCTACGACGAAGGCGGGTAAATTCACAACAGATATTCATAACCATGCTCGTAGCGACTTCGTAGCCGAACCGTAGCAAATTCGTAGCCATTTAAGCATTGGCCCTACTTTGAAGATTACGACAGTCTTCAGGCTCTATCTTCCTAGCGTTGTTTCTACGTGTAGCTAGGGTCCGCTCGAAGATTACTTACCGAACGAATATTCATGACAAACTTTTAGTATGGAGACAACTCCGAATTCGTGAAAGAAAAACCAGCTGTACGTATTGGTTGAAACGGCGTCTAATTTTATTTAGAATAGCTGATTTCCTTTCTTAATTTTTGAGAAAAACTAAATTTTTACTAATCTTTTTCACCTAAATCGTTCTTCATCTTCCAGGAGTCGTGAATCCCGTCGTCGCATCAACCACGCCCCCGCAGCCCTCTACAGTGTGGTGGGCGAGAAGTTGCGCCTGGGCACGCCGCGTGGCCTGCAATGTGCACTGTTCTGTGGAGGCCCGCGGTGCAAATATGAGCTGCCGCAGCCAGGGACTGCAATACAAGGCCTATACTCTGACTGGTGAGTATCTTTTTATATAAATTGCAACTGTTGACAAGCAATAAGGTTGTCGCAGCATGTTTTTCTTCCATGAGAGTACCTCCGCTGCCGGTGCCGGCACCCATAAATAACGCCATTGGAAACCAGCAGTACATTACTGGCACCCAAAAAGGACGCCGGGGGCTATAATAACTTGTTTAGTAGATAAGTTAGTTGAGCGGTAGGTTAGATTTTGGGCCAACCACTGTAACTTGTCTTCCAACTAACTAATTTCAAGAGGAGTGAAGCGAGCTCGGTAATTTGGGGCACCCTGACACGGATAGGTTAGGTTCGAAGGGCATGACGGGGGCTAGAGTGAGCGATCAAAGCGAGCGAATGAAGCCCCCGTCATCCCTTTCGTTTTAGGTTACTTTAAACCCTGCAGACAGAAATAGGAGCCCCGCTCAGCGGTGTTCCGTCGACTCTGCATTGGAAACCCAAAAAATCTTACAAACATGCCCTTGAGTCTTCATTTGTTTTTATTGTGAAAATGAAAGTGGGTGACGAGTAATCATCTCATGAAGAGTTTGAAGAGGCCTTGAATGTGTATGAAAACAGTGTATGTAGTCGGCGCGGCGCCGGCAGCCAGTTTGGTAACCAGCGCTGACACTCGTAATGGCAACCGGTGCCGGCAGTGGAGGCACTCCCTTTCTTCCATATATCTCCATTAGCCGTCATCTCAGTATTCACCCCCTTTCTAGTCATACCATCTTTCACACTATCCATCCATCGTTTCTTTGGTCTTCCTTTACTCTTATTTCACATACATACTCAAAACTTTCCCAACGACATGTTCCTCATTCCTCCGCATTACATGCCCTTACAATGACAACCAGTTTCAACACAAGCAAAAAGTTCTGGTAAGTCGCAAAACATCCAACTTCCCTAGATCTTACCCGCCACTGACCAACGGACTCTTACTGGTGATTACATTCTCTTGTTTTACCTTTCACACAGAACTAAAATGAATCTAGCTGAACCGCTTGCCTTCTGGTAGCAAACTGTTTTCGGGGTATTCTGTAAATATCTGGACGGAAAATCGGTCTATCTAGTCTCCCGAGACGCTAGATCGTCGCCAAAAGGACCAAGAGGGCAATTCTACTAATTTTATGATAAATCGCAAACAAACCACATCTAAACCATGGCTTCTGACATTTTAAGGCCCGTCTGCACAACGACTCGTTAAATACATTTAAGTGCCAAACATAGGCTAATACCTATATAAAATATCATTCTATTTCATTTAATTCTATGAAGTTAATAGAGATAGAATGATGTTTAGCGATAATTGTATTTAGTGAGATGTCGTGCAAATGAGCCTAAAGCTGGCTTCCCACGGTGCGTGGTAGCGCGCACCGGCTGTGCGTGGTATCATCCGTAAAATCACGCACCGTGGGAAGCCACATTATGAGAGTGTATGATGTGGATACGGCGCACAGCTCCGCACGCGGTGAGCGCTATCTCGCACCGTGGGAAGCCGGTATAAGAATACGAAACAACTGCAGCTAGTCCTGTTTTACACAGTTTAATCCCATCTCTATAAATTTCTGATGTTTTTACAATTCTTTCATCTCTTGAGAACCGAGATGCGATGCCTGTTTCAGTAGCTTGATATTATTGCGATACTGATTCGTGTCTAATCGCGTAGAATATTTAAAGGCTATACCTCTTTTATCCCGACGTTTCGACTGCATTACATCAGCCGCAGTCACTGGTGAACGTGATTAAACCCGAGGTAGTATTGTTGTAATGTGTACAAAAAGCGAAAAAAATATTGATATTAAAACAAATTAGTGTTAGGTATACAGTTAGACATTTATTGATGGTTTCCATTATAAAAATGATTTTACACACGGTATAGATTAAGGACAAGCCGTTTCATAGACAACTTTAACACAGTGTGGGCGTATATTATCATTTTTATATCATGTTTATAAGAACTCGTAACACCTACACACCGGCCTACCAGTGACCTTATTAACTCACTGTCCACATAATGAACGTGTCGCCACATTAATAATTTAGTTCCTACGAGGACACCCCTTGATGCACGACACTACCACAGACTGCCTTTTTTATGTAACATCAGTGTTTGCTATGTCACCTCTTTTAATCTGATAAATAATACACAAAAAAACAGCGTGTTGTGTCTACGGCCGTTTCCGAGTTATTTAGGTTCTTTATTTCTCATTTCTCCACAAGTGATGCGGAGGAATGAGGAACATGTCGTGAGGAAAAAGGAAAGTAAAAGATGATATGAATAGAAGGGTGACTACTGAGATGACGACTAATAGAGATAGGTAGGTATATAGAAGAAAAATACATGCTGCGCACCACAAATGAGTTGGTATTAGGGCAGGAGGATGAGGATGACGATATTCGGCATATGACTGCCTCATTGATCTAGTGGTTGCAAGCGCGACTGCTAAGCGTGAGGTCCTGGGTTCGATCCCCAGGTCGGGCAAAGAGTACTTAATTGGACTTTTCCGTGTGGAATTTCTCAGTAATAGCTCGCCGGAGTCTGGATTTGTGCCCGGTTGATTTATGTTGTTTGTGATTAAATGGGACTTAAACATACCTAACGGTGAAATGAGGGTATACATCTCCGTAATGGTTTATATTCGACACATTATTATTTAAAAGCTTTATTAGCTTTTACAAAATTCGGATCAATGCTCGTTCCTTCTCTTTATGAGAAGAGGCCTTTGCCCTGTAGTAGGACAATTGAAGACTGATTTATTACGTTCGATTATACGTTCATGGTACAAAGTACAAACACCTTACTATCAAGTTTTGACAGTGCAATTACTGTGAGTTTACTAAAACTTTTCTACTACCGACATTCATAAATTAATTTCCTATTGTGTATCTATAATATTACTTTAACTAGAATACGTTTTGTTTCGACGCTTGTTAGTTTTATAACCCTACAATAAGTCAACCAGTGTTTCTCAGATAAATGAATTGTAATTCTTTTGAGAAATAAATGTCTTAAACCGTATTTATTTTAATTTAGATTTTTATACAATTCGGCACTGCAACCCCTAGGATCACAACTCCTGGTCCTTGAGACAAAATCCCTTTTCCTTCGTTAACGTTTGCGGAAAGATCAAATTGCATGGAAATGGCATTTGTTTACGCTCTAGCAATGTCAATGTGTCATTTCCATACAATTTGATCTTTCCGCAAGCGCTAACTTTTAAGGAAAATGGATTTTGCCTTACGGGCGCTGGTTTTTGAGAGAGATCCTGTGTAATATAGCCTAATTACCATGCTCGTGAGGTGGTTAAGTAATTAAGTAGTACTATATTCTCAATATGATGGGAATGCATTTGGTCATTTCATGGTTCCTATGGGCTTGCACGCGGACTAAGTCGCGGGCAAAAGCGATATATACAGGGTGTAAGCGAATTCGTATAATTCCTTCAAACCACGTGATCTACTGGTGACACAGATTAACCCAGATAGGTAAAGAGGTATTACTAAAAATCTACTAAAAAAAACAAAAAAAAAAATATTTTTCTATAATATTTCCGAGTCATTTTAGAGCTCCGAGTTAACTGACTGCAAACAGTAAGAATACCCACAAAAAATTTGACACTGCTATTATTCATAGTCCAGCAAGGGCCACTGGTAGTCCTTTGTGTTTCTATCTATAGTATTTTATTTACAACGAATTAGGCACCCTCCTTAAAATTATCATATTCCATTATCCTTGGCGTTAAAAATAAAAGTATAATAAAATATGTGAATCGCGTGACTTCCGGCTGGCCACTTTATTTTATGTTAATTATTGTAATAATACACTTTTTATTCGCCTCACTAATGTTGGGACTTAAGGGTGGGAATACACGGTTGTAGTTGTTGCAGGCTAAAAAGAACCCACGAACTGTTGGGGCCGCCAAAAACAATAACCAAGATATTTAAGACGTATTTACGGCATTCACATTCTAATCTATCGATAAATCAGTCGAGAGTTATGTGTTATCCCTTAATTGGGCATGCAGTTTTAAGAAAAGTAAATAACAAATAATTTGGCAGTTTTTAATAAACAATAAAAAGAAGAAAAAAACTTTTTTTTAAGTAAGTATCATTTTTATTTTTTATTCAAGAAAATAGTAAAAAAATTACCCTGTCTTTGCTGTCGCGCAGTCGGGTAAAAAGCACAGTGCACAGCATCATTGTGACTGTTTGGTACTACAAAACAGTAATTGACAAGAACCAGAAAAAACTTTCTCATGTTCTGAGTCTTTGGGATTCTGATTAGAGCAGTATGTGTATTTTGAATGTAAAATGAAGACTGACAAGCAAATTAATGCTGTCTAAAACTGACAGTATTTATTTAAGCCTCTCTTTTGTCGTTATATGGTAAGTATATCGAAACAAGGAGGAACTCAAACCAGATTCTAAAAAAAAACTTGTACATACATAAACTCACGCCTTCTTCCCATGGGGGTAGGCAGTAACTGCAGAACGTCACATACTACGATCCTTACAAACCTCTTTTCGCTTCGTCCACGTTTATACATCTTGTCACACACGCACGCCGGTTGAGAGTACTACACACCTGTCCTTTTTTAAGAACATCACCAATAACGCGTAGCGTTTCCACTGAAATCCGCCTTATAAATTCCTTTTGTTAATAGCCGTTCACTCATTCCTTCAACATGTCCAAACCACCTAAGCAAACTCCTTTCAATTTTTGTCACTACATCATCTTTTAAACCGCAACTTTGTCTTAACACCTTATTCCTCAATCTATGTATTTGTACGCTGCAAATAGCCCTTTATATTTTACTTAACAATTATTTCCATCCAATGATTGGCTGGAAGAAATTGCTTTAAGCAATAGACCGCCATTTGTACTGTTCTTGATTACGTGTATTCCTTCTGTTTTATTTCTTTTAGTGTATCTATCTATCTATCATTCAAGGTTCAAAAAATCTTATCGCAACTGAAAACCGCCGTGGGGTATTAAAAATATCGATAGCGCATGTACCTAAACGACTAGCCTCTTCTAGACTATTAATAGCCTAACTGATCCGTGTATACCCACCCTAATAACATAAGCACTGCAGTCGTAACAACATATGACATTTCTTAGTAAAACAAACTACTTATTTATGTTTGTTAGTAGGTAAATTATAGCAATAGAAATAGGTGCATGCAAGTTTAAACGGCTTTTTTGTTTTCAATGTCACATGTTAGGGCAAGCCGACAGCACTGGGTTTTAATTAGGCTGAAATGTTAATTATGTTTTTGTACTGCAACCATATTTGTTACTTTTTCATACGTAGCTAGGTATAATGTTAATTTTTTTGATTTGTACAAACATTGCCAAAATGTTACAGTATGTCCTAATAATGTATAATAAATGTACAGCTATTTGTAGAATATTTTACTAATTATCGCTCTTTCATTTTAGAGATCAATGTAGAACTTTGGAGTGCATTCAAGCACAGATCTAGCCTTCAATAGAGTGTCACAGTCACAGGCAAATGAATTCAAAAATATTAGTGAATAACATAATATAATTTAAATGACGAATCCAAGTCTGCTCTTCGTCTTTATTTTTTGGTATACCTAGTAACACAGCACGTAAGCAAGCACAGATTTAATTTAATAAGTTCTTCTTCTCTCGTGTCAGCATGAGCTATACGAAAATAGCTCATGCTGTGGTGAAAAGATTAGCCAGTCAGCAATGTTCGTAGCGGGGCTGACTGCCCAGGGTGCGCCGGACGTACTTAAGTATCGTCACTCGTGGAGGCTCTTTTCATGCACCCCATTTAATAAGTAATATTGCGGTTCGTTCGTGGAATTCGTTTCATATTACGCAGCGCCTTTTAAAGTTTAACTTCCTTCGCTGAATAATTTAACTTTGTAAAACTTAACTTGGACTTGATAAAATAGGGATTTGCCTGATTTTTCCATCGTCCGAAAAGGTTATGGTCATGACTATACTAACTTAAAATACGTGTTTCCGCCACTGAGGGCATTTAAATAAGTTTTTTTTCAAAACTCCCTTTGAAAAATAATGTTATTTTTGAGGATCAACTTTCATTAATGGAATGACGAGTTTAAAAAATCATATAACATTTATTAGGTACATTTGTGGCCTATTTTGCCGTCCGATTTCTAAAAGACCGTTAAGTGAGTAATCCTAATTTTGAGTTATGAGCAAAAACTATGAAGACATACAGACGTTTTTTAACCGACTTCAAAAAGAAGGAGGTTCTCAATTCGTCTGAATGTAATTTTTGTTTGTTATGCGATATCTCCGCCAATTACGAATGGATTTTGATTATTCTTTTTTTGTTTGGTAGGCCACACTTCAGAGGTGGTCCCGTATAAATTTTATTGAAATTGATTCAGCGCTTTTTCAAAAAATCAACAAAAACAAAAAATATAATACTTAGAATGAAACTGTTAATTTCATATTATGGTAATTACTTACTTTACTCTTTTTAGTTTTTTTTAAGTCGGTTTTTACTTTTATGTTCTACCAAATTATTGGTCTACGTTTAATATACAGGGCGTCCCACGACTTTGCCACATAGAGGGGAAGTACCTTAAATACTGTAGATAGAAAAATTTACTGAATGAAGACTTCATTTTTATTTTAAAAACAATACGAACTGCATTCAAAGAATTTGAAATAATCACCTGTCTGAACCGGGAATCGAACCCGCTAAATGTGAAAATAAAAAAAACTGTAATTTTATTGTACTAATCGAAAGGCTCAATCAGATATATTTATTTCTTCTAAATAACATAGCATCTAAAATAAAAGGAACACCATGAAATTTCACATTTAACTTAACATTTTGTTCAGAATAATGAATAGCATTTTCTCCATGTCGTGCTTATAACAACTGACATGTAGTACATGTACTACTTTCTGCTTTATTACTATATCAAAATATTACTTCAATATTTACCATGAAAAATAAATAAACCAGCGGTAAGCGAGATTATTAAAAGAGAATTTGTATACAATAGGAAGGGACACATTTTGAGCATTTAATAAATTAAATTGTTTGTATGTAAGTTGCAGTTAAACGTGTCTTATTATTTCAAATAAATGTTAAATTTCATGGTGTTCCTTTTATTTTAGATGCTATGTTACTTAGAAGAAATAAATGTATCTGATCGAGCCTTTCGATTAGTACAATAAAATTACAGTTTTTTTTGTTTTCACATTTAGCGGGTTCGATTCCCGGTTCAGACAGGTGATTATTTAAAATTCTTCGAATGCAGTTCGTATTGTTTTTAAAATAAAAATGAAGTCTTAATTCAGTATTTTTTTCTATCTACAGTATTTAAGGTACTTCCCCTCCATGTGGCAAAGTCGTGGGACGCCCTGTATAAGATTTCTATCCTTTAGCGTTGAATACCTAAATCTCCAATATTTATGAAAAATAGATATATGTATTCATATCTATTAGGATACCTACCTACACAAGTAACAAATACGTTTTTAATAAATCTTTTATATAATTAATTATTTTATTACGTAACGTGATGCCTGTTTCTATTTAAGCTGTCATTATATAATTTTTAATGATTTGTAAGACTAATATCGTTTTTACACGTTTTTGCTCATAACTCAAAATTAGGTTTACATAATTAACGGTATTTTAAAAATAGGACGGCAGTATTACAATCTACTGTTGTGTATAAGGTAAAGGCACCTAATTCCGCGGTGTTTTCACCATAACTAGAAAGAACATTAAAAATTAAGTATTTAATATACCTTTCTGTAGAATTGGCTATTTTTATCAGAAGTATTATATATCTTATTTTTGAAATATACTCACAGTTTGACAATAAAAGTTTATTAATAATGTCAAATTATTTAAAAATATGAAGAAGTCCGAAGCACCTAATTCCGATTTAAAAATCCTAATTCCGATGCATTTGGTTCCTAATTCCGAGTGTACAAAATACAAAGGAAAGGAGGTGGGGAGAATGATACATGATGTTCAAAAAATCAAGTCTATTTATTATCTTCTCTATCTATAGGTTTCGGATCAGTCTCAGACTCTGTCTTACATGATTACCACATTTATGAGTAACTACCACAATATGTAATTTACTTAAGGAATTCGGGAATATTGTACTGTCGAGAAACTTTATAAACACTACTGCCATTATGAATTGCTGTAATAGCATTTTGGAGGTACTTCCGTGTACTTTTTTCTTGGCTTCATTCTCCTACAGTAAAACAATTATAATAATAAAACAAACAAACAATTTTATTAAAAATATATAATATATAAGTATAACTATATCTGAGTACCTATATCGGAATATGAAAGTTATTTTAAAGGGCAAATTTATATTTTTGCAGTTACTAAAACAATAGTAAAGTTTTGAACAAGCTGCGTAAGATAATGAACACTCTGTATTTAACGTGTGCCAATACCACGGAATTAGGTACTAATATAACCTTAATCCGACTTAAATACATCGGAATAGCGTTTTATAATACTAAATCAAGATTTCTAATTCCGAGTAATACAAAGTAAAAGATTTTTTAATATTAAACAAATAAATTAATATTCAATTGCGATATCTTTGAAAAAATATACAAAGCTCACTCAGGATTATATCAGAACACATTAATAACTTAATTTTCTGTACTTAGCTTTTCCATACAACGAATTAATAAAGTACCTAAACAGGCTATCTTTGACGTGCTATAATTAGTAAATGCGACGCCATAGTGTACCTCGGAAATAGATTTTTATATCTATTGGTTATTTAAGTAATCAGAGCTAAAATATTAAGTTCGTAATCATAAATCTACCTTCAAAATTTGAAAAAAAGTCAACGTCTATTAAATTGCATTTCCGTGGTATACATCGGTATTTAGGAACCAACTAAAATATTTGGCACCTAATGCCGCGGTATTTTAAAAACTTATTTTCTCCTCAATTTGTAAAGAAAATATTAAAATGTTAGCTGTTTTCAATAAAAAATATAACCCTTCCAATATTTCAACCTAAACAAAAACTCACACAGTATAAAATTATCATACAAAACACTATTTAGCAAATCGTATTAATCACGTGCATAAGGTCCGAAATGTATGAAGCGCGCGTTCGAGTCAGCTGCTAGCGTCAAACTTACTGTTTATTTTAAAACGTTATAGCACCAAAGCACTCTTTTGCTCATATAAACATAAACAGATAAATTATTTATTGATTTATATATCTTGCAAACAAAAAGAACTTGTAAATTGCTTGAAAACGCCGTTATTCTAAATACATCGGAATATGGTGCCATTTTTAGAACCCCTCGGAATTGGGTGCCTTTACCTTAGGCCTCCCTTTAAAATAAGGGCATTGTTTAAACATATAACGTATATATTCGAGCAAAACTGTGTCAAGTACACCCAAGCAATTAAACCTTAACATTATATTGTTCTTTAGATTGTATAATAAACGAATTTAATGGCAAATAAACAACACGCGTGCCAACATAATATAAAACAACTAGAACACAGTATAAATGAATTGTTACATATTGTATCTACATATTCGATCGACGAGCATGTAATATGTTTAATTGCACTCGTGTTTACTAGCTAATAGCTTATCAACAATATTTTTATGATTTGTATAAATAAATTAATACATGCTTATACAGAGTGCCTGCTAGAAGTTTTATAGCATTATTTCATTCACAATTATTATTGCTTTGCGGAGTTTGCGGTAATTAAGCGCTGCTTAAGGATTGAGAATGTTTGTTGATGTGGAGTAACTAGAATGGATAAAGTTCGAAATGAGTATATTAGAGGAAGTTTGAAAGTGGCGCCTGTGACAGAAAAGTTGAAAGGGAACCGATTATCTTGGTGTGGGCACCAAGTTTCCACAAACAAGGCTTTACTTGGCATGTTCTTTACATGGCTTTACTTGGAGGGACGAAAAGCATGTGACTAAGAGAGTAATGAAGATAAATGTTGATGGATGGAGGGGAAGAGGTAGACCAAAGAAAAGATGGATGGATTGCGTGAGAGATGAGAATAAAAAGGGAGTAAATGATGGTGGGACGGATAATAGGGAAGATTGGAAGAAGAACACATTTTGCGCCGAACCTAAGTAACTTGGGATAAGGGCAGGCGAAAGAAGGTATTTAAGCGCTGCTTATACAAGGTTAGTCGGAAAGGGGGTACTAATCCGAAGCCCACTTATAGTATCACTGATGACTGTTTGAAAGCAAGTGTTAAAATTTCAAAATTCGATATTTTTTTTTCCAAATAAAATGATTCTTGTTTTAGTTTTTTCAAAAATTCTTCATCCCTGCTTTAGTTACAAATTCAGAAAATAGTGCTTCTAATTCATGACCCCAAATATGACCTAAAATGTAAACACAGCTGATCATAGCTGAGGATAGATAGATTTTAGCATATTTTTTATGTAATTTTTGAACAGCTATTTCTCTTAAACTATTGACTTTTGGGGAAAGTGGTAGAACAAAAGTTACTCATTATTATGGGTACTTTAACACCCTTTCAGATTAGTACCCCCTTTCTGACTAACCTTGTATATTTTGCTAAACTCGCCCGCGGCTTCGCTTGCTTGATATGTCATTTTTTTTGTAATTACTCTTGTCTAAACTAAGCCGAGCCTGTATCTTAGATACTACTCGTGTAGTCTCTTCCAAAAAAACTTACGGGATACCTAGTACCTACACACTTTGTTATTTTATTTATGTGTTTAGTTTAATGTTGATGATGAATACGAGTAGGGTACCTACTGTTTTTTTTTTGTTTTTTTTAGTTTTCCATTTATTTGTATTATTGATTGTTTAATTTTAGCTAATTTAAAGTATCCTATGACGTTCTCCGGGTTTAAGGCTATCTCTGTGTCAAGTTTCATGAAAACTGGTTCGGTAGTTTATTTGTGAAGAAGTAACAAGCAGACAGACAAAACACCGTCGCATTTATAAAACCCAGCCGGGGTTGCGGTGCATGCAGCTGCGAATCCCGTGACCCCGGCCAAGGGTCAGGAGAAGGAACACCGTGGGTTTTTAGCCGGTAAGAGTCCGGCATAACCCTTCGCCTTCCCCGGGCGAAGGGTATCCATGAGGATTTTACCAAGTTTTTTTTTTTTTTTTAAAACATAGTTTTACATTGTAAGGGGGCTCTATACGCCACGAATTTTTAGCACTAACTCACTGTCCTTTAATATTACTAAAGAAGGAGTGAACTTAGAACTTACTGCACTGAACATAAGGCTTCATTTACACAGGCTAAGTAACTGACTCCAAACTCGAGACAAGTCATTGCTGACTCGATCGGGCGCCGGAGGGCGCGCGACTATCTCCGGCCACCGTAGTGTGTGGCCTGGGGGCGGCGGGTTAGGGGACCCGTCGCCCGACCAGTAACAGGCCCGAGAAGGCGGCGTGCTGTGTTCCGTGCGCGCCTCTCAGGAGGACGTGGGGCAAGGCCCCACAGAGGAAGAGGTCTGCCAGGGGCTGGCGGACCGAGGCCTGCCGGGGTTGCGGTGCATGCAGCTGCGAATCCCGCGACCTCGGCCAAGGGTCAGGAGAAGGAACACCGTGGGTTTTTAGACGGTAAGAGTCCGGCATACCCCTTCGCCTTCCCGGGGTGAAGGGGATTTTCCCAAGAAAAAAAAAATTACTGACCCGATACTTACCTAGTGTAAATTGATCGCGACAGCGCTGTACTGACTCCAAATCAATTTACACATCAATTTACACTAGGTAAGTATCGGGTCAGCACTGACTTGTCTCGAGTTTGGAGTCAGTTACTTACCCTGTGTAAATGAGGCCTAATGTTTTAATACCTGTTGTTAGTTTTTATAAACGGCTACAATTTAAATTACTGTGGCTACAACGAACGGTTGTGAGAATATATTTCCATAATCAACATGATTCCGCAGGGGTCATTGATCGCAGTGCGTTTTATTATCGCATTATTACACCCTCATTATAATTAATTAGAGGTCGTCAGCAGCTTCGCCCGCTTGGATGTCATTTATCGCGTATTATGCGTTTTTCTCTACTAAAATATGCTTGTATTATACATATAAACCTTCCTCTTGAATCATTCTGTCTATTGATGAAAACTACATCAAAATCCGTTGCATAGTTTAAAAGATCTAACGGCGGGAAGCGACTTTGTTTTATACAATGTAGATATAGAGAAGATGGCACCTATGGGAATAAAGGATGTTACGTATTTTTCTCCAAAAGCCACACGGTGACATACAAAATCAAAACTCATTTACTCAAAAGGGACTGAAAATCAATATTTTTTAAACGACAATATCACAATAGACTGCTGCAGCCGCCCTTCACCGCTTCATTTATTTAAGTTGGGAAGAATTAGTCCGGTCAAAGTAGACATTTCAAAGTGCAAAAATTCGCATAGAGCTGAAAATTGGTACGAATGTTCGGAACACCATTAAGTATGAATGAAATGTAAAAAGTCCCCATCGATCTCACACTTGCAAAAAAAAAATTCAAGGTCAAAGTTCGCAAATATGGGTTTTTTTGCGTGTTTTAGCCAAACGGTAAGTTTTATGACAAAAATAGGTTCGGCAAAAATTGTAGATTATGCAATTATCTATAAAAAATGTCTCTACAATTTTTCTCCTAAACGTCACCGTTTCTGAGATATAATGGTTGAAAAAGTTGTATTCTTCATAAGCAATATGCACGTTTCCACGCCACCTGGAAGGTAGTGTACTTGGCGCGTTTTTTTTAACGTGGTTAGCCTTGTATATCTCCTTCAAAAACAGACAAAACACAACATGTAATAACTTAAATAACAAGCCAACCCTTCCACATCGATAAGTCTGGGTCAATATCTTGTCTAATAATATACCATGTTATCACAGGGTTACAGACGACATTCTGGCGATGGCGCGGCCCAGCACCGCGAACATCGCCGCCAGGAATATTATACAACAGTTCCACAGGTAAGATCGTATAGTTATGTATACTTAAATATAATACTTAAATTGTAACGAAAAAGTTAAGCAATAGAACCATATACTTTTATCTAAATACTAGATACATTTGACCCTAGTCGCACCAGGTAAGCGCAGAAATGATCGAAGATGGAGCACACGAATCCAAGTAACAGAGATATAGAGGGATTCCCCAAAACCCCTCTGGCTCTCACATACACACGACGGAACACAGTAAATTTAGCGCTGGACTTCAGCAGTGCAATTCTGTAAGAATTTAATCTCACCTCGATCGCAACTGTCAATTAGACACATGTCGTGACACAGCGTGGATAACAAAACTACGCGTTATTGATTATACTGTCGATTATTTGTGAGTTATTTGCTTCTATTATCCATACTGTGACATTATGGATATCGAGCTAACCGTCGATATTAAGGCGGGTTTCTTACAGAATGACACTACAGGTGGTAGCTAGCCAGGCGGACCGTATAGATCCTACCATCAAGCGTGCTGGGTTTTGTTGAATCTAACAACACGCGTCTATTCTCAGCGTGCGTTGAGGAAGTTTTATAATCTAATCCGTCCCCACACGGGGAATTTGTATCTGTACTCATATCTGTGAGTCAATTAAGGGTTCTGTTGAAATCAGCTTTTTAAATTATTTAATGACAAGGCCTATTAAGTACTCTGTCGATGAATACCTTAATTACAAATTTTGATACAATAATTTTGTACAATTTAATTTAATTTTGATAATTTTAAATTTTGCTGACATTGTATTTTTTCATCTTTTTGTACTAAGTATTTAAATTAATTTTAGTTTGACAATTGTAATATTGCTGACATTATATTTTCTTTCTCGTGCGATTTATGTACTATTTCATTTAATTTTTGATAAATTTAATTTGCTGATATAGTATTTTATGAGATTTTGTACTTTATAATATTGATTTTAGCGACACTTTAGCGTCACTATTTTGTATGCCTTTCGGCGGAACATAGGATGGACCAAACATATTAAATTTATAAAACATCATTTGTACCCTGTGTTCACAAAATTAATAAATGAAAAAAAAATGAAATGAAAACTAGCGTCAGGCACTATTGTCATGGCATTATGCTGAACTGGGGGCAATATCGTCACAGTTGGTGAATCATATTTGATTTCATATCATAATCATAACTACAAGTGGACTGCACATCCAGTCGGCAGTTGTCACGCAGTTGCACTGACTACCTACATATTAAGGGTGCCTTTCCACCACAGACGTGCTTTGCAGCCAAAGAGAATAAAACCACTAGAGTAGAGAGCTTATAGGCCGATTTCTTCTAAGTACACGACTCACTACAGCGGGCCGGGGGACGGGTAAGTACGCGCGGCTGCCATTGGTCACCTCAAGATCAACTTGCGTGTATGCCAATATTTAGGGTTGCTCTACGTGATTAAAGGAAAATAGTCGATATCGATAAAATGGACTATGAAATTATGAAAAATGCTCAATTAAGTAAAATTATATAAATAATAAATATTATTTATATAATTTTAATTATCATATCATACTAATAATCATACCAAAATTGGCAAAAACATCGTTGGTATCGCTGAACTAAATAAACGGCGGCGTTGTTTTAAATATTCAAAACAATCGGTGGTGAAGTGCCTTGAACAGACAGCGCTGTATTTCGTTGGAAACCAATTTTCCCTATTAATCTTATTTATCCACTTTTCTTTTAGTTCCGGAATCTTCGGAAATCTAAAATAAAAACATGTAGGTACATTAGGTTCATCAAACACGGAGATGAAAAATACATAGGTATTTTATTACAATATTTAAATTCAATAACATTTTAATTACATTTTATTTTATTATTTTCGATATTGACTTCAGCTAATTAAAGGTAACAGCACTAATTTTTACGATAAACCTACAAAGGGAAAGAAAGGGATACAGACATTAGAATTGTCTAATGAAAGAACGAGACTTTTCCAAAATACATCAACGCGCGTTTCCGCATTGTGCATCCGTTACCCTACCACCATTTTTCTTGACCCATGCAGGTCGCTCATAAAAGGATTAAATCAAAAAAAAAAACGTACTGCTTACTTTCCGATGAAAAGTTATGCCATCCTTTTTGTAACTAGATGTCTTGGAATGTTTTCCACACCGCTTCACCGCACATGAAGGCATTTTGATGCGTTATAATTGCATAAAGTTTTAACAATTTATGTTAATTTAGCGTGTACACAGATCTAACTCTTGGACACAACTAAAATGGTCACTTGTACAGGTAGCCTAATATAGGCGACAAAATACTAATAGTTTTCGAGCGTCGAGGCACTGTATGCGCCGTCAAGTGGTTTTATAGTCTTTGTTTGCAGCCATGCTGCGAGAATGCAAAAGCTGAGCTACGAAACTATGTAACCGTTTCCACTGATGCTAAGCTATGTAACGGAGCGAGTAAGATGTGCTATGAAAATGCGCCGCCGCAAGTTAGCTGTGCGAGGAAGATGCGCAGCTCGAGCTATGCGACGTATCGACAATAGGGAAGAAACGGAGAGTGGCGGCGCGTTGCTCTGCACATAGCTACACCACTCGCGACCATCCGTACCACGCATCCATAGCTCGCATCCATAGCACGCATCCACAGCACGCATCCTTCCATATAAAAAACGTAGCTTAGTTGAATCAGTTTCCACCAGTGCTATTTTATGTGGACCAATGAATATGATTGGTGGATATTAAACGCATCTATAGCGACATTGCACAGGACATCTCTGGTGGAAAAGTACCCAACTGCCTTCAAGCTGCATTTAGCAGTTGCATAGTTCGCAGTTGCGTCTGGATGTGCAAAATATTATTCACCAAATGTGACGATCTTAGTCCCCTGGTTCTATTTAGCGCAACCCTGAAACACGCATGGCCTTTTCTTTTGTTGGATTGTTTTTATTAACTTTTTTACTTGTCTTGTAAAATAGATTTTTAGTTAATTATGTTGTATTTCATTTAGCAGCCGTTCGGTTTTGTTTTTTCTTTATTTCTTCACACAATTAAATGTATACCTAACTATAATTAGGTACATAGCAATGTTTTGACGTATGTATGGTAAAGGTTACTTTTTTTAACGTTAGTTAATGTGAGTGAATTTTGAATCCAAAATACAACTATCCTATAGCATTATGGTTTTTTATGCGACAAACACAATTTGTATCATAGATAGTTAAGAATAAAGTTTTCAATTTAATTAAATATTATGTGCGTTACGAGTATTTCGAATTCAAAATTCACTCACATTAACGTTACGTAAAGGCCTACCTACTAGGCCTTTCTTGGCATTATCTAATGCCATTTTTATTGTGTGAGTTCTTTACATAATTAGTAGTTTAGGAATTACTTCTATGATAATTAAAGTTAGTGTTTTTATTCGGGACTTAAAAGAAGTTTCTGTAAAAAATAAAATTGACGCGTGCGCGAAATAGTGATGTATGAGTCACCTCGTTTGAGTTTCTCAAAATTAAATATGAGGGAGTCACTCGTATTTCAATTTTGAACCACCTCATCTAATTCCTCAATTTATTATTTGCATAAGCGCGAGTGTGTGTGTATCTGACTGATGAGGGAGTGAGTGTGTAAGTGATTGGGATGCAAATATTTTTATTTAATATTTTGATGAGGAGTTTTCGTTCGTTCGCGCACTCGGTGTCCTTTCTCTCTCCTCACCCAGCGACGTACGCGGTACACTCACCATCCTCTCCCACCTATCCTCTCCTCGAATGAGGGGTGCCTCATGAGTACCTCACGAGGTAAAATGAGGTCCTCCCTCATACTCGTTTAAATTGTCGAGTTAAGGTCACAGCTCATTAGAACCACCCGGCACCCGACCCGCATCGCCTCGCCTCGTACGGTTAGTACTCTTTATATGAACCTTGTATGGATGTGCGCTCACTACATCAACTACGTAGCGTCACCGAATCGCCTCGGGGGTATGCCGTCCACGCGCGGTCGACGAGTTGACCACTCGGTGACAACTCGCTGCTCGCATGCTTGCCTTGCGTTGCTGCGTATTGCCAACGCACAAGTCCCGAGTGAACCGCGCGCTGCCATCGAGTGGACCACGCGCGGCCCGCGAGTGGTTCACACGAGGATAATGCGTCAGCGATGCGCCGCTCCCCACCCACCCGCCATATCCAGCCCTTCTTTCTAACATGTCGGACGTATAGTTTTTGCTTTCAAAATGAATAAAGAAACACTTATCGAAGAAGTTCAAAAATATATGTCCAATTTTGGTAAAATTTGACATAACCAAACACACGTGTAAAGCTGGTGTCAATTGCTGACAGACTACTCGGAAATTCGTGGACCCCGCGATTTCCACTCGTTGACTACGTGAGGTCCACTGGTTGACCACGCGATGTCCACTCGATGGCCACGCGAGGTCCTCTGGTTGGCCACGCGACGTTTACTGGTGACAACGCGGCGTCCACCCGTAAACCAGCTGCTGACAACGAGTGGACGCCGAGCGACGAGGCGATGCGGGTCGGGTGCCGGGCGAGCTGTAACCTTTACCCATCACTAGCGCGAAGGCCCACAGCGCTAATATTTTTCAAACTTCAAAACTCATTTATTCAAAATAGACTAGAATTACTTAGTTCTTTTTGAATGTCAGAATTATATACATCAAAGACAGCCCCAAAAAGCGCCCTCCCTTCACCGCTTCCTAGTGTTTATGCTGTGAAGAAGAAACGGCGCAACAAACTCCCCAGCAACACATATCTGTCTGTCAAGTGAATAAATTAATTGAGTCTATACAAAGCAAAAGGTAATATTAATTACAATAGTGAAATATGCAAAATGCGGATTATAGAAAAAGTATAAGTAATACAATTCTGGTTGAATTGTAACAAAATTACCTAAAGTTATCTAAACAACATAGATAATTCAACATAATATAGGTACACATAATTGTATACACTCAATATATTTAATTCAATACAATCATATTACAATAATGTGAGAATAATGTAGGTAATTGTCAGAAGTACATGAATAATAATGAAAAAGTGCCTAACAACTGCCATAGTAAGTATGAGCCGACCAGTCCCGACAGACAGCACCCGTTCACGAGCATGACGAGTGCACCAGCGTCGCTTAACTCAACCATATTGTAGGGAACTTGACGACCCGATACACAACGCCACCGTCAGCAGGACATTTTAGTGAGCATGACAGACTCAAGCCACCAGGCAACGGGCAGGGTTATGTAGGAGTAAGCACCTACAGTAAAACGTAGTAAACAATAATGGCTACATGATACTCACATTTTACATTTGATAATGCTTAAATACTAAATAGATCGTTGCCAGGGGCAATACTAAAAGTAAAACTGATAAATATCAGAATATATTACGTTGTAAACAATAAATGTTACATGTCCTAAAATAAAAGTTATATGTATAATAACTATGATACAATATATAATGAGTAGGTAACAAAAATGATACCTACAGTGAAATATTAAATACATTTATGTGAAAATTTACATTTAGACTGCCAGGAGTGCCAGTGGGTCGCTGTGTGCAGTTGGTTGTGCTATTAGTTAGGATGTTAGGATGCACGTGCATAAAGTATGTCATTAAGGTACTATTTTTGAGTTCATAATTGGAACTTCATGACATGAGTGTAGATAAAGTAATCTTACAATGTTGTCACCACATATAAGTTCTGTGGTTGTCACGAATAAAAACAATAACTAATTATCATAAAAGTAATATGTAAGTAGGTAGGTACCTACTACTAATTATGGAAAGAATTTGCACAAAACAAATGGCAATAGATCAAGTCAAGCAAAAAACAAAGAAATATATAACGCTTAAGTGTCAGTATACAATAGGCTATGAAAAAAATAGTTTTTACATAGCCTATTATATCCGTACCCAAAGAGTAAAACGGGACCCTATTACTAAGACTCCGCTGTCCGTCCGTCCGTATGTCACCAGGCTGTATCTCATGAACCAACTTGATTTTTTTGCCGTTTTTATAGATAACTAGCTTTTGCCTGCAGCTTCGCTTGCATGAAATTTTGAAGCCGTTAAGTGACGATTTTCCATACAAACTTTCATCCCCTATTTAACTCCCTTAGGGGTTGAATTTCGAAAAATCCTTCCTTATTCCTTGTCTACATTATAGAGAGAACCTCTGTGCAAATTTCAGCTTTCTAGGTCCAAAGGTTTGGGCTGGGCGTTGATGAGTCAGTCAATCAGTCAGGACTTTTCTTTTTATTTATATAGATGGTACGGAACCCTTCGTGCGCGAGTCCGACTCGCACTTGGCCGGTTTTTTTTGCTTCTAGCTCGATCACATACTGAGCTAGCGAAAGGCCGCCATGATAACCCCATAACATAAAAATAGAATATGGTGCCGTTTTACTTATTCACCAAGTACCTATCTAAGCTTAATTTAGGCTATCGCCATCTTTTTCACTCTGATAAAATAAAAGAGAGACGGACGTAAATAACAGCTGTCAAATTTAGTTGAATTAACATTTCTGTACGAATTTAATCCTAGTTTTCACAGGTCCAGTAGCTGGCGGACAGTGAAGTACAGTTACTGGGTCCGTGAAAACAAAGTTGAGCCAGTACTGACCGGTCAGTTGCTGTCGGTCAGCTACTTCAAAAGTTTTTGTTTCTACTGTCCACTGACCTTCCTCCACTTCCACAAGGACAGCTACTGGGTCGTCACTCGCTCCATACGAACGCAACTAGATGGGTCAGAAACACCAGGCCAGAACTAGTAACACAGTAGCTGTGTACTGCTGTCTCCTATGCAGACCCAGTAGTGAGAACACGTCGGGAAAGTGACAGTACTGTATAGACAGCAGAATGTACAGTTGCTGACTACTGGGTGGTCAGAAACTGGGCCTATGAAAACCAGGCATTAGACGACACGTCAGAACGTGTCGACTAAAAACCTGGTGAAGTTCAAGCTAACCAGGGGGCCTACTCCCCAGCAAGCAAAGTAATCCTATAAAGAAAAATTATAAGTCTATCACTACTAATAACGTTCTTATAAAGGCATTGCGGTAGACTATTTATATATTGGACACGGACCCAATGGAGGTTGAAAGAATTTTGATGAGCTTGAAATCGTCCAGTGCCCCAGGATGGGACAGTGTCTCTACTAGTTTCTTAAAATATGTTTGCAAAGATGTGGTTCCCATCATTGCCCACCTGGCTAACCTTTGTTTCAAAAATGGCACTTTCCCGGATCCATTGAAAAAATCCATTATTACACCGGTACACAAGGGAGGGAACAGAGATGATGTCAATAACTACAGACCTATTTCGGTCCTACCAGCCCTGTCTAAGATTATAGAAAAACTAACTAATACTAGACTCACAAACTACTTAAATAAATTTAAAATAATATCATCAACACAATTTGGTTTTAGACAGGGAGTATCCACTGAAGACGCAGTTGCTGCCCTCAGCTCATTAGTTATAGAGCATCTAGATGCAGGGAAGAAATGCCTGACGGTATTTCTGGATCTAAAAAAGGCTTTTGACACCGTTTCTGTTCCAACCCTTGTGACCAAACTGGAAAGAGCCGGAATAAGAGGAACACCTCTCAATTTTTTCAAAGATTACATGTCTAACAGAAAGCAGAGGGTTAAGATAGGAGAATATGTTAGTGATGATGCGGACGTGTCATTCGGCGTGCCCCAGGGGAGCGTGCTGGGCCCCACGTTATTTCTAATATATATTAATGACCTTTGTAACTTAAAGGTCAATAGCGCAAAAATTTTTTCTTACGCCGATGACACAGCTGTTGTCTTTTCCGGGAATGACTGGTCCGATGTTAAACTGAAGGCAGAGTTAGGCATGGTCCAAATAACCAACTGGCTCAACGACAACCTTCTCACACTAAACACAGTAAAAACTAACTACATTTGTTTTACCATCTCGAATCGTTCACAACCAAATGAAGCATTTAGCGTCAAAATACACTCATGTGATAAGGTTTCTAAAAGTAACTGTAGTTGTCCTGCAATTAGTAGGGTCTCACAGACTAAATATTTAGGCGTCGTGATTGACCAAAAATTATCATGGTACGCTCACCTTGAGTACGTAACGGGAAGACTTAGGAAACTGGGCTGGATATTTAAAACATTACGACATGTCCTCCCTACAAATATTAAAAAAAAAGTAGGCCCTCATAGAAATCTACTTAATGAAGTTTATGTGGCACTTGTGCAATCAGTTCTAGTTTACTGTATCCCCATATGGGGTGGTGCGGCAAAATCGAGATTTATAGACGTTGAACGCGGACAACGAGCACTAATAAAAATTATGTATTTTAAAAAGATAAGATACCCTACTGACAGTCTGTACCAGATTAGTGGTCTGCTTTCTGTTAGAAAACTGTACATTACATATACGGTCTTAAAAAAACATAAGACACTTCCTTACGATGCAAACATAATATCTAGGAGACGGAAAGACAGGATTGCTCAAATCCCAAAAACTAAAACTAAATTCGCTGCTATACAATACAACAAACGTTCTGCTCAACTATATAATAGGGTAAACAAAGAGATATACATATACACTAAACAAGCATATGTATGTAAAAAAATTATAATAAATTGGATTAAAGCATTTCCTTACGAAGACACTGAGGCACTATTGCAACATATGAATTAACTCACTAGCTTCTCTCAACACTACAACACTCACCTACCCACACACGCACAAAACACACTCATACCCACCTTCATCCCCATTCACATATACACAAGCACAGGAATACTGTTATTAATATTTATTTATTAAAATTACATTTAAACATTTACTCACACATACACACACATTTCATTTTTGTTTTACTATGTAAGATTACCTTGCTGTAGAAGAGCGGAGTCTCCTAATACAGGCATTTTTTGCTTAAAAGGAGGCTCTAATCACTAACGTGTTATTTAAATATGGTTCCGAAATAAACAATTTTTTTTTTTTTTTAATTTAACTTCTAATAGCATTTGCCAAGCCTTAACACACTCAGGTGCACTAGTTTTTATACCTCGGACTTATAATTTGCTACAAAGCTGACCTATAAAACATTTATAGGACAGTTTTACTAGTAATAGCATTTCACAAGCATAGATATCCTCAAGAACATTTGCTTTTGCATCTCAGTCTTATAGTTAGCTTCAAGATTATCATATAGGACACTTTTAGGAATAAGTCTCCTATAATTGTTTGCAAATGTTTTACGCAAATTAATGATTTACTTACTTACTTACAATAAAACTAAATAATCCTGAAAAATATTTTGATCCTATAGTAGCATTTTGTAAGAGAACAAGATATTATAACATACTTAGCTGAGATCACTATAAGTTTGCGCCGTTATAGTTTTGCTCGAGACTCTTTTAAATCTAATAGTACTTAATTAGAGCGCTATATGATGAAAAAAGCTTACAAGCTACTAGATCAATCACTTTATCAGTAAACGTCTGCCATTTTGTTGAATGTGTATTGGTCCAAGACCATCTCATATTTGTCAGTAAAATCAATGAATATTTGGTCAAAAAACAGTCGACATCGAGAAACACAACCGTCTGCTTAATTAAATCCTAAAAAAAGTAAATTCAAACATAAGCAGACAGATTTCAAGGGAACTCTAATTTGTTTTAAAATGGAGGCGAGTTATCTGGAATGAAACTGCTACAAGTACTAATTTACCTACAATGGTTCTACAAAGTACTTAATGAAGAGCAATTTCAAAATAT
The DNA here is from genome assembly GCA_905220435.1 of Amphipyra tragopoginis. Classification (NCBI taxonomy): domain Eukaryota; kingdom Metazoa; phylum Arthropoda; class Insecta; order Lepidoptera; family Noctuidae; genus Amphipyra; species Amphipyra tragopoginis. The sequence goes on from HG992011.1 coordinate 15,854,870, forward strand.
GGTGAATATTCATAAGAATTGATGTTTTATTTTTTTACAACAATATACTAATTTGCTGTTTTTTCGGAGGGGATTATGAAACTAACTAAATTGCGGTACACATTTTCAGTAAAAATTACTTCCCCACGAGTTCATACCGTATAAGTATTTACAATATATATTACTAATTAATGTTCTACAATTATACAAAATAATAGTAATAGAAACTTAAGTATTTATCATTTATATTTTTTTTACCACAAGACAACCGGAACCACCTTCCGAAGCAACAACAAAGATAACCTCTATTAAAGTATACTTATAACTAATAACTAAGTACATTACTAGTGTATTATAAACAAGATTGCTTTAGTAAGATACTTATGTCAGATACTAACAAGAGCGTTTGTGCTTGTAACTGTGTAGTCTCATATCATTATAGAAGCTATTGCACTTCGTCAAATATGATATAGGGCTTAGTAACATTTTATAAGTTGATTATAAGATAGTTATAGAAATAAACGCTCCTATAACTGCGCCCAAATCCAGCTTTGTAGCATGTTTCAAGTTTCTTGTAAGTGAAAATAAAAGTAGTCTTGAGATCGTTTTAAGTACTGATTTTGCTAGTTGGGTCCCTAAGTCCGTCAACGAAGCTAGTCGCCCGTCCGAAAGTAGCCCGAAACGTAGGAGTGAACAAAACAAGTGTCAAGTTCAACTTTTCGGACGGGCAAAAACACATCGGTAGTAGGGACAACTGTCAAATCATGTTGTCATTCATTCTTAGTTCGGGTCCGGAAATAATCGTATGTCCATAGGTGATACGTTAGGAAACGCTCGGAACTAAGGCCGGAAACCACGTAAACCACGGACTTCGTGCTCAGGGAGTAGACCCCCTGATGCGGATGAATACCCGTATTTTTAGCGATGGGCGATTCCGAGATGTTTTAACAATCGAAAGAATCGGAGTCGTTAAAATAAACCATCGAGTCAACCATCGACTCGCGCCGTTCTACAAAACAATCGAGATGTTTTTCGATTGTTTCGAGTCAGCGGAATCGACCGCTAGTTTTCGATTGTTCGAATCAGTCACATTGTTGCTGGTTATCCCGTGCCCCACTGATTTTTAAATAGATAGATACTAAGATTAAAAAACTATGCTACACACATATCTATATATACATATAATAAAACAGTAAAAAAACTGTGTCTGTACATTGAATATATTTAAAAAAAAATGATTGAGGGGGGTTCAGAAACAGTAACAGAGCACGAATCCAAAAAAAAAAACCTGTCTGTTTGTCTGTTTGTCTGTTTGTTTGTACACGCTAATCTTCGGAACTACTGGACGGATTTGAATGTTCTTTTTTTGTTGTATAGGTATTAAGTCTGGGCAACATATAGGCTATAATTTATCTTGAAAACTTGAACACCTGATGCAGAACCGCAACAGACCAGCTAAACTATAAGAGATACAAATATGGTACCATAGCAAAAATTGTTCCACGTGATAGGCATTTTCTGCTGAGAGAATAAATTTGAAGATCTGGAACACCTGATGTGGAATTCCAAGAGTCCAGCTACACTATAACATATATAGGAATGACGTTTTTGCAAAAGTTGTTCAGCCTGATGAGCACTCTCTGTTGACGTATAAAAATTGAAGATCTGGAACACCTGTTGTGGAATTCCAAGCGCCCAGCTACACTATAACATATATAGGAATGACGTCTTAGCAAGAGTTGTTCAGCCTGATAAGCACTCTCTGTTGACGTATAAAAATTGAAGATCTGGAACACCTGTTGTGGAATTCCAAGCGCCCAGCTACACTATAACATATATAGGAATGACGTTTTAGCAAAAGTTGTTCAATCTGATGAGCACTCTCTGTTGATTTATAAAAATCGCTGATCTGGAACATCTGTTGTGCAACTCCAAGAGCCTAGCTACATCATAACACATATAGGAATGACGTTTTAGCAAAAGTTGTTCGGTCTGATGGGCATTTCCTATTGACTTATAAAAATTTGAAGATCAGAAACATCTGATGTGGAAATCAAATAACATAAACTGGGAGTACCTCCACGCGGTGAAGGCGGTAACAGCTTAGGACTGATTTTCGATGACGCTGGTATATCATTGAAAATTTGACTCTACTGGCCAAAACTCCCATTTCTTTTTTATTTTATCGAATAAATATGCCTTCGGGCTTATGTTATTTGAGTGTTTAATTTTCTTTTCCATTTATCTTCCTGACACGGTAGCCTACCCGGTAACGCAGGGGAGTAGTCACTTAGATTTTAATTAATCAGTTATCTTCACAATAAAACTATAACCATGCCTAGAAAGAGGTCAAATCTTTCCCAATGTTCCAAAGGAGCTAAAAGATTGAGGATCATAAGATCCCAAGAATCTACCGAAGAGCGTCAGGAGAGACTTGATGCTGTTCGAGAACACCAGGCTGCAACTCGCTCCGTGGAAACCTCTTCGGATCGCGAAGCACGCCTGCGTTCTCAGCGTATTTACGCATCTACATCCAGGTCTCTAGAGACCAGTGAAGAATATGATGCACGACTGACCGCTAATCGTGAACGTCATGCATTGTCTCGCGAGTCGGAGACATTCATGGAAAGAGAATTACGCTTGAGTTCTCAACGTATACAGCATGTAAGGGTAAACACCGTTATCACTCAAACTATGGATAGTTGACTTAAATATAAAAATATAGGACCGAGTAAAAAAATAATAAAAAAATATACGCGCGAGAAATAAGCGGCGCGGCGGCGCTATGACGCGGCGTACACACACTCGCTAACGAGACAGCTGACTGACTGGGATAGTAAACTGTGCGGGGCCGTGTCTCAGGCCACGCGGCGAGTTCCCCGCGCTCCCTCCCATAGCTTGAAGCCCCCGCGCATAGGGTGAATTGCTTTTGAGGAAAAATGTTTATTATTTTTCACTGATTTTACGTTCTCTAAATGAAACCAAACCACTGGTTTCAAGGATAACGGTGTTTACCCTTACAGCCTGTATACACATCGACTTCGAGGTCTCTAGAGACAAGTGCGGAACGTGATGCGCGACTGACCGCTGATCGTGCAAGTCATGCATTGTCTCGCGAATCGGAGACGTTCACGGATAGAGAATTGCGTTTGAGTTCCAAGCATATCTACGCATCGACTTCTAGGTCTCTAGAGACAAGTGGGGAACGTGATACGCGACTGACCGCTGATCGTGAACGTCAAGCATTGTCTCGCGAGTCGAAGACGTTCACGGATAGAGAAGTTGCTTTTTCAAGGGTCAGCAACGCTTCCGGTCTTTATATCGGGTGTGAAAAGACCCGTAACGATAACGAAAACCACATATTCTACCCATCATTGGGATCATTTTTTTTTTCTACCAAACCATACCTGGGAAACCATTTGTTTTGGAGATATTGAAGGTCAAAGTATGCATTTTTTTTTAGTTTTTTCCAAAATCGTATTCTAATTGATAATACTAAACTTTCTTCCAAACAACCTTATCAAAATTTTAAATTTTTCCTCACAAATTACGCATTAGAGTTACAAAAACGCAACGAATATCAAACGCACACTACCGCCTCGGCTCAGCTGTATGGCCGCTGTACGCATGCAAACGCGCGGCATCGCCACAACCACACATTGCGCGCTACAAAAAAAAACATTTTTTTTATGCCAAAAAATAAAAGTCGTTTCCTTGCAATTATTTTTGGTTAATGTAGTTTAGTTTGATGTACAGAGTGCGTAGATTTCGGCTATGTGATGGGTCTTTTTACACGTGTATATTAGCTCCTGAAGGAAAAACCCCAAATATAGGTTGTAAAGTTTTTTTTTTAAGTTATTTGCAATATTATTGTTAATTCAGTGTACCCTTGGGATCCGCTGCGGAATTACGGGAAGAAAAGTTTTTTTGTTGTATAGGTATTAAGCCTAGGCAACAAATAGGCTATAATTTATTTTGGAAAATGGAACACCTGATGCAGAACTGCAACAGACCAGCTAAATAAAGTATAAAAGATATAAAAATGGTGCCATAGCACAAATTATTCCACGTGAAGAGCATTTTCTGCTGTGAGAATAAATTTGAATATCTGGAACACCTGCTGTGGAACTCCAAAGCCCAGCGACACTATAACGTATAATTATAGGAATGACGTCTTAGCTAAAGTTGTTTAGTCTGATGGGCATTTCCCGTTGACTTACAAAAATGAAAGATCTGGAACGTCTCGAATCGTCTCGCGCATCCCGTTGGTTTTCCGTCCCCGGGCTCTTAGAATTCGACATCAGATGTTTCAGATCTTCGATTTTGACGATCCTGTTGTCGCTGGCATAAGCAACAGGATCCGCGTACGAAGTCGCGGGCAGAAGCTAGTCTAATTAATAAAAAAACAGATTCAATAAGAACCCTCGATTTGTTTTATTTATTTTCATGATTCCTTCTATCTAAGTATTCGTACGTAAGTTAACTAATAATAATATAAGGTAACTACTTACTAACATTTTATTCCCGTCGCGGTATTGATTAATTTTTTATTGCTCTTGTTAAAAGAATTAGTTTGGATTCGCAATCACAACGCAAGTCAAGAACTCGCGAAACTCTAAACCATCGAGGAACAACTCGCAAAGGAACGCGCCATGCGCCAGTCGCAATAACAGAAAGAGTCGGACTCAAGTCTAAGTCGAAACAATCGAGAACCATCGAGATGTTCGAACAATCGAAACAATCGAATAAAACCTCTCGCCATCGCGCATCGCTAAGTATTTTACACGGAGCGACTGCCATCAGACCTCCGCAACCCAGTTACTGGGCAATGCCTATATCTTAAGTTATAGACCGGTTGCAGACTTTCAGGCTTCTGACTACCCCTAACGGCTGTCATAGGTATTCGTGCCGCAACCGACATTTGCTTGGTGGTAGGATCTATAGTATAGTATAGATTCTATACGGTCCGCCTGGCTACCTACCACCCTCACATTAAGTGTCTAAACACACTATGCCGAAGATACGCGACCGAAGTTCGGCATGATTACGCCTGCAATGCTTTTTAAATTACCCGCGACAGACCAGGCTGAAATTACGTCGCGTTTTACCTATATAAAAAACATAGACGCCGAAGTTCGGTCGCGTAATTTCGGCATGGTGTGGCGCCACACTAATGTCGGGCGCCAAGCAGTTTACTGTGTTCCGCCGTGTGTATGTGAGAGCCAGAGGAGTATAGGGGAATCCCTCTACAAGGTTAGTTTTAGTATATACTAAACCTGAAACTAGTTTGTTCAGAATCACTAGGAGAATCGATTGACATATTTTTTACACCACTTTTTTTTTTTTTTTTCATAAATTTCAGTTTTGTTTCAGTTGGTTTCTACCCATAACAGTTGACGGGAATAGACACCTTGAGGCTTGAAATGGTCCGCTCGGTCAGTTTCCGTGTATTAGACAACCCCTGCATAGCACATCTCAGGCATTTCAACATTTTTTAGCGAACTTAACGCGACATAAACTAAGGTGTAACTTGGAGATTTACTAAAAAAAATACATATTCAGGCAGTTCTGATGAAAATCTTGTTGGGGTGTCTCGGTTTTCGTATAAAATAAAAATAACGTTGTATACTATTACTTGGATTCGTGTGCTCCATCTTCTTCTCATCCAGACCCTGTTTGCGCTTCTCATCCAGACCCTGTTTGCGCTTACCATCAGGTGCGACGAGGGTCAAACGAGATAAAGTCAAGAAAAAAAAAAAAAGTTTATCGTGCTCTCTGAAGCACGGAGGGGTCTCGTAAAAAAAAGTCGCCCATCCACTGGCTGAACGCGGTAAGCACAGCTTAACCTTGCAAATCATAATTATAATCCGCGTGTTTGGTAATTAGCCAGAAGCCGGATTACGTATTTACTAAAGGATTGCATGATTATCAACTATGTAACTCAAAGACAACAATGGACGTATTAAGAACTAGTATTTTTATAATTAACTTAATTGTCATCCTTTTATAACTAGGTAGTTACTTGTGATTTATAAACTTATACAATGTACATGTTTTTGTTTTTTCCAAAAAAATATCAACTTTATTAAGTACACTAGCGACCCGCCCCGGCTTTGCACGTGTACGTTTTGCGTAGTTTTAAAGATCTAAGCATACATAGGGACAGACAGCGGGAAGCGACTTTGTTTTATACTATGTAGTGTAGTGATTACATGTTTCAGCTGGGGTATTCGCACGGTGATCAATCTACAGACCCCGGGGGAGCACGCTAGCTGTGGACCCCCGCTTACTAAATCAGGGTTCACGTACGACCCTACAATCTTCATGGCCAATGACAGTAAGAATTAATATTTTTAGTTAAACTTTTATAAATTAAACATAAGTACGACACAGTCTACTTATACAAATTATATTAATTGGAACCTCATTGCGAAACACTGTCTCATAACATAAGATACAGGATTATCCTAGCTAAAGAGACAGAGTTTAATCTATTGTGTACAGATTTCTGCAGCATCCAAATGTTTCATGTAAATGTCCTCTACTATAAATTCAAAAATTGTAAACTTTAAGTACCTACAATTATCTGTATCTTTTGGGAAATAAAGATATTTATTATGTATCTCTGTTCATGGCTCATCTTCCGTGCAGAAGATGTCCGGTCCTTTGGAAGGCATACGGGGGACACAGGTCCAACGCGCAGAGGCCCCTTTGAGAACTTTAATATTTATTATTATTAAAAGGTATTGACATTAAATAAAGGTTTGCTGGAACCCAATTCTCCAGCCAATCAACATCTCCAATTCGATCAGCTATTTCTCTTAAACTATTGACTGGAGAAAATTGTAGAACAAAAGTTATCCATTATTATGGGTACTTTAACACCCTTTTGGATTAGTACCCCCGTTCTGACTAACCTTGTATATCCATAATTCTCAAATGCAACTAGTTAACTATAATATTATGCTTGCAGTATACTACTACAACTTCGCGTGGCCTGACTACGGGGAGGCCAGTCTGAGCGGTCTCCTCAACATGGCCAAGGTGCTCTCCTTCGCGTTGCAAGAGGGCAGAGTGGCCATACACTGCCATGCAGGTATAATATCAATCAAAGATGCTCTGAACTCTTGTGTCTGTAGATTACATAGTAAATCCTGTGTACGATTAGGCAATTGAGAAGAATGAAAGGATCGAAAAGCAAGCATTTGTAAAAAAAAAATGGTAATCCCGTTTATAAAAACGGTCTGATAAAAAAACTACGTCCTTTCAACAAAATGTTTCCGATATATGTACGTTCATATTAAGAGATATATCTATATTGAAACTTAACAGAAAAACAGTGCGTCTAATGAAAAAAAAACGTAAAAAAAAAACAAAACCTGATCAAAAGTTCAAGCATGGTATTATTACTAGTATGTAACAAAAACTGAAAGTTGGCGTCATTATAGCAAATCTATTCATACTTAATTTATAAAAAACTATTAACGTGAATATCATTGTGGATATAAACGACTGCTATGAGTGAAGAGGCTATTCATATTTAATTTATTTAAATACGCAACATAGGCGGACAACAAACATTACTTCATTTATTTATTCGTCTCGGCTCAGTCACGCAGTCGAGTCCATCGCGTAAACATGATACTCTCAATAGTTTATTATTTAATGATAACGACGCTCATATTATTTCTATCTTTAATCCTACTCTCATTATCGATGGCAATATGGTTGAAATTAAAGCTAGAATCAGTGAAAGGAGTGTGTAAATCTAATGTAAAACTTGATGGGAAGATCGCGTTAGTGACAGGCGCAAACCAAGGAATCGGACTGGAGACTGCTCGAGACCTGGCAAGCAGGGGAGCAAGAGTGATCATCGCTTGCCGTGACGAAAAGAAATCTGCGACAGCGATCGCCGATATAACAGCAACAACAGGGAACAAGAATATCGAATATAAATATTTAGATCTGGCAAGATTTAGCACCGTCAGAAAATTCGCTGAAGACTTCAACAAATCTTATGATCGTCTGGATATTTTAGTGAACAACGCTGGCTGTGCATGCCCGAAACCCAAACTCACTGAAGATGGAATTGACCTGCTGATGCAAGTCAACTACTTCGGGCCCTTCCTCCTAACAAACCTGCTGTTGGACAAAGTAATCGCTTCGAAACCCAGCAGGATAATCATAGTGTCATCCTGGCTCCATAATTTTGGAAAATTATGTGTTGACGACTTAAATCGAACAGATGGACCGAAAATTTTATTTGAGTTCTTAAATTACTCTAACAGTAAACTATGTGATGTTCTTTGGACGAAAGCGTTAGCAAAAAGATTACCTGAAGGTGTTACAGTCAATTCTCTACACCCTGGAATCGTTAAAACTGAAATATTCAAAAGAATCAATCCTTTTATAAGAAAGCCATGGGATGTAATAATGGATTTGTTGTTCAAGACGCCAAAAGAAGGAGCTCAGACTACCTTACATCTTTGTGTGGCTGAAGAACTGGAGAACGTGAGCGGGAAGTATTTCATGGAGTGTAAAGAAGCTGAATACTGCAGCTTAGCTGGTAACGAAGAGTTAGTTGAACGAGTGTGGAAGGAAAGTTTGATGATGACTAGTTAAAGATTTAAAGTTAATTTTAAGTTTTAGGGTTGTTGACATTGTAAATAAATGTGTTGAATTAATTGATGTGCATTTTTATTTGACCTGTATGTTAATTTAGTGTCAAATACAACGGAAACATGAATATGCACTTAGTTTTCTCTGACCGCTCGAGCTATATAAAAATAGGTCACGCTGTGGTGAAAAGATTAGCTAGTCAGCAAAGTTGGTCGCGAGGCTGACTGCCCAGGTTGCGCCGGATGTACTTGAGTATCGTCATTCATGGAGGCTCCTTTTATGAACCCCAAATATGCATTTAAATTAATGTATTTGTATTCGCTAAGCATGCAATATATATACCTAGTCCCCCTTATTACAAAAGATGGTTTAAACCAAGACTAAGGTAAATCCAGGTTTAAAATATACCCGTCACTTTCTTATGTCATATACCAAAAAGAGACGGGGCTATTCTAAAACCAAGGTTTTTCTTAGACCATCTTTTGTAATAAGGGGGAGTGAGACTACAGTATCATGATCCTCAGACCAAAATCAGTAGGTATAGACTATTCCATCTACGTTTATTCAACTTATCGGAGTTCGCCTATAGTCATGTGACTCATTAACTGATAATTTTGTTTTTAATTAATCTTTATTTGAATAGAATTATTTTAGATAGTATATCCTTTGTTTATCATCCTCATTTAGCATAATTTAATTATTGTAATGTAATTTATTCTTATGTATATTATTTTTATATTATATTATATTATCTTATGTATATTTCTGCTGATCACGAGGTCGTGGGTTCGAGACGACGTCTGTGGTCTAGTGGTTCGAGTGTCAGACTGCTGATCACGAGGTCGTGGGTTCGATTCCCACAGGACACAAATATTTATGTGATGAACATAAGTGTTTGTGTTGGTCTGGGTGTTTCTTATGTATTATAAGTATGTATTTACAAAAAAAAAGTATATAAGTATTATATCCATTGTCTAGTACCCATAGTACAAGCTCTGCTTAGTTTGGGACTAGATGGTGCTGTGTAGAAAAATGTGCCAAAAATATAAAAAAAAAAAAACTTTTTTGTGTATAGACTCAATTCATTTATGCACTTGACAGATAGATCTGTGTTGCTGGGGAGTTTGTTGCGCCCTTTTTCCTCCACAACATAAACACTAGGAAGCGGTGAAGGCCGGGCGCTTTTGTGGGCTGTCTTTTGTAACATTGACATTAAAAATAAACTAATAATTCTGGTCTATTTTGAATAAATGAGTTTTGAAGTTGACTTTGATAGCTCGTGGTCCGTTCCTCGGGCAAGCGGGCTTGTGAACGCACCAGTGAAGCTATCAAGGGTAAAATGAGTTTTAGCCATAATTCTACAAAGTGTAACATAAATAACGCACAACCTCTTATAGGGTCACTGTATATGAACAACTTTTATTATGGGACCAAACCTGAAATCGCGAAAAAAACGTCAACTGTTCCCTACATTTATGTTCGCGTAACTCGTCAAAATGTAGGAAACAGCGGTTTTTTTTTCGCGATTTCAGGTTTGGTCCCTTAGTAAAAGTTGTTTCACCTAAACTTGAGATGTTGGCTGATATGGAATGCGCTTTTGTATCGAAAATTATTGTATTTTCTTTTTGTTTTTCTTGCTCCTACCACTCCTCTTCTTACACTCTACATACACACATTGGGGGTTAAACATTAATTTTAAATAATTATGCAATCCAAGAATCCCGGGTTTTTTTAATAAATCTTTTTAAAATGTCGCTTCCATATTATACACCAAACTATACAGGGCGTCCCACGACTATGCCACATGGAGGGGAAGTACCTTAAATACTGTAGATAGAAAAAATTACTGAATGAAGACTTCATTTTTATTTTAAAAACTATACGAACTGCATTCAAAGAATTTTAAATAGTCACCTGTCTGAACCGGGAATCGAACCCGCTAAATGTGAAAATAAAAAAAACTGTAATTTTATTGTACTAATCGAAAGGCTCGATCAGATACATTTATTTCTTCTAAATAACATGGCATCTAAAATAAAAGGAACACCATGAAATTTAACATTTAATTTAAAATTTTGTTCAGAATAATGAATAGCATTCTCGCTGACTATGTCGTGCTTACAACAACTGACTTTATGTACTAGTTTCCGCTTTATTACTATTTCGAAGAATTATTTCAAATATTCACTGTGAAAAAATAAATAAATCAACGGTAAGCGAGATTATTAAAAGAGTTACAATTTGTATACAATAGGAAGGGATACATTTTGAGCATTTAATAAATTAAATGGTTTGTAAGTTGCACGGTTAAACGTGTCTTATTATTTCAAATAAATGTTAAATTTCATGGTGTTTTTTCTATTTTAGATGCTATGTTACTTAGAAGAAATAAATGTATCTGATCAAGCCTTTCGATTAGTACAATAAAATTACAGTTTTTTTTGTTTTCACATTTTGCGGGTTCGATTCCCGGTTCAGACAGGTGATTATTTAAAATTCTTTGAATGCAGTTCGTATAGTTTTTAAAATAAAAATGAAGTCTTCATTCAGTAATTTTTTCTATCTACAGTATTTAAGGTACTTCCCCTCCATGTGGCAAAGTCGTGGGACGCCCTGTATAGTTACCTATGCATTCCCGGTGTTCCTCTTCCTAGCACCCTGGGTTTTTTTTACAAAAAATATATTTTAAGAAGCCGCTTCCATACTTTCGTAGGTAAAAATTAACTTAAGTAAATATGCATCCGAATATCCGATTCCTAATTATGAAAGAAAAACTGCGAGAATAAATGTTCAGGTGGTAGCTAGCCAGGCAGACCGTATAGATACTACCACCAGGGGCCCAATTCTCCTGAAATAAATCTTGATAAATCACAACCGAACCAAGGCCGAACCGTTCATTCAGACAGTTCTCAATTTCAAAAGCTGTCGAATTGTTTGACACAAAAAACAAAATCAATCATTTTGAAAGTTTTCGAAAACAAAAACTGACTGACGGTTGTGGTTCGATTGTGTTTGGCAACAATTTATTTTAGAAGAATTAGGCCCCAGGCGGGCTGGGTTTTGTTGAATCTTACAGCACGCGTGTCTTAGCGTGCGGAAATTTAATATTCTAGCACGTCCCCACGGGAAAAATATTCAACATAATATTATTTTACTATGTACACGTAGGTAGGTACGGTTTGCACTGCACGCTGGGCATGGGCACGTCTCGAGGGCGTAACCCTGAACGCGGCCATTGTTTTAAACAGTATAATTTATACTAGTTTACCTTACTTGCACGTACGTTTTTCTGTGTTTTCCTAACATTATTTTAAAATAGGTACTTTCCTGGTTCATGGACCTTGTAATGCTTTAAAATAAAGCAAAACTTCAGACAACCTAACTGTATTTTTATTGTAATCAACTGACCCAGCTATAAATAGTTTATTTTCAAAAAATATAGTGGGAGTTATTTTTTTTTTTGACCTAACTTTTCGTATTATAATATTCCGATAGGTTGAATTAGTATATTTTGTTATTAGAATACCTAGATACCAAAGTTGTATCCATGTTTTACCCAATCATTTGAAACACCGATCAAAACGTATACCCGCCGGTCACGATCCACCGAGCTCTCCCATCATAGAGTCGATCGTCACACCGAAAATTCAGCCCTCATCAAACTGTCTCCCTCCCAATCCCCGCCAGCAACGCCCTAAGCCGAGGTCCGAGTCCGACTAGGGGTCGCCCTTAGTGCTGATATTGCTAGTAGTTATGATGTTGGTATAGTATAAGTACGTACTTAGTTAGCTTAGGTTAAGTATTTTACTTCGCCCCCATTCGCTGGAGACCCTTCAGGTCTCGCCAATAACTGCCCTGTTATTGGCGAGATCTGAAATTCCGTAAGGACCATCTACAAGAAGTCCATTGGAAAAAAAAAAGATCAAAACGTATAATAGATCGTACTGTACAGAGTGTAAACGAATTCATGTAATTCCTTTGCTGCTTAAGTTTTTTTTTATCGTTTCGTAGATCCTGTGGTTTTAAGGAATTATTTACACAGTTCGTTTACACCCTGTATAACTTTGTTGGTATGGCTGTCTATGCATTCCAAAGTCCATTTTATTTTCTCATGTATCAAATTTGTCTGGCATGGGACATATCACAATATATTCTGACACTGATGGATGTAAATAGCTGCAATCGTCTACTCAAAACATCATTTTGTTTAAGTAGGTATACTTATCATGCATTAACTATACTTATCATGCTTATTTTTATGATACTCGTAATACACATTCGATATCTTTTCCGGTGCTGCTGCAAAATAGTAAAATATCAATTTAATATTCAAATTTATTTCTATACTTAAATAAAATCAAGGTCTTAGTCTGATTTAAATTAATTAATTCGCGAACCTATAGGTATATCTATCTTTACAATAACTATCTATAATGTACCCACAAATAAGATTTTTATCCATTTAGATTTTCAAAAATAAAAACGATACCCCGAAGGATTGTTCCTTTAACGTAGGTGCATTTATACAAGGTTAGTCGGAAAGGGGGTACTAATCCGAAAGGGTATCAAAGTACCCGCAATAATAAATAACTTTTGTTCTACAACTTTTCCCAAAACTCAGTAGTTTAAGAGAAATAGCTGTTCAAAGATTTCATAAATAATGCGCTAAAATCCATCTATCGTTAGCTATGATCAGCTGTGTTTACATTTTAGGCCATATTTGGGGTCACAGATTAGAAACTCCATTTTTTTAATTCGTAACTAAGGCAGGAATAAACAAATTTTGAAAAAACTAAAATCAAACACTTTTTTCATCGAAATAAAAAATATCCAATTTTGAAATTTTAACACTTGCTTTAAAACAGTCATCAGTCGTACTCTAAGTGGCCCGCGGATTAGTACCCCCTTTCCGACTAACCTTGTAGACACAACTCTTCACATGCACTTATACCAAGAGTTTGAACAGCTGTAGCCCAAACGTGTCGTCCAATCCACATAGATTACATATTGCGCGCGACGCCGACGCTGTATGCGTGAAGGTGGCTTCCCACCAGCGTTGCCAGACGTCCCGATTTTGGCGGACGTCCCGATTTTGAAATCAAAATTAAATGTCCCGCGCGGGACACGCTCAGTCCCGCTTTTCGGGGATTATAATTATATTCCTCTGAAGACTCAACTGCGTAACTCTAGGGTAAACCAGACAGTTATTGTTAAGTAACGTATTTTCATTAAAATACATTTTCTAGGGCTATTTTGCTATCTATTGTCATAAAAACATAATTTAAAACTCAAATAAAAAGAAAAGTATTTAAAAACTACTAATTATATACGTTTTTTTACTATGTCCCGCTTTCGACGAAAAAATCCCGCTTTTTTTTTAAAAAGTTTCAAAAATCCGCGTTGCCAAAAAAAATCTGGCAACGCTGCTTCCCACGGTGCATGATATCGCGCACCGCGACACACGAGCTCGCACCGACGCGCTGCGTGGTAACGAAGAGGCTAAGCGTATGCTGAGACGCAGGTGACGCAGGTGCACGCAGCGCAGAGCAGATTTTGTAATGTATGAACATACTAAGAGCTGCGTACGCTGCGGCGCAGACGCGTGCGACGCAGACATGCGACTGCCCTGCTCTGAGCCTCGTTGTAGTGCCGGCACAGATTTCTGCGCGACGCGTGCATGTCGACACGTGTTTTTTACCGCTAATTCTAATTTTATTGCAATGACAGAACATTTAATTGAATTAGTGCGTTGTGAACCTTGTTTGTAAGATACTAATCATCCAGACTATTAAAAAAAAACGTTCGTCAACTCGAACGCGTCTATTCTTTGTACTAGTTAAAACTCGAATGTGTCTTCGAGCTGCGTCGCAGCATGCGATCGTGGCCTATGTCTGCCTCGCCTGCCCTGCCCTGCAAAATCTGTACTGTGCTGAGCTGCGTCACCTGCGTCTCAGATACGCTTAGCCAGGACGAGTGCGTAACGGTACGTCGCGTCGCATCCGCCGCGGTGACTTCAAAGGTGCGGTGCGAGCTCGTGCTGAGAGCTGCAGCTGCAGCGACACGTTCTCTTTCACTCGGCATTTTGGATGGCACAATAGCTTCGAATCACACACTCACACAGACGGACACACATATTGGAAGTGCCTCGGTGCGGTGCGTGACTGTTCGTGGTCGTTGTCTGTGCGTGGTCATCATTCAGCCGAAAGACTTCCACTGCTGGACTTATGTCCTGCTTATACATATGTGTTATATATGTGCTACTTATGTGCTTACCCCATGTTGCGCGTAGTATCATCCGTAAAATCACGCACGTCCATGGGAAGCCACCATTTGATAGGTACGGTCAGCATCAAACGTAGCTGAACATTTGAGATAAAGATAAAGATAAAGATATATTTATTGCATAACTGTGTACATTAGTTATTATTAATAAACATTACATTGAGTTTTTAAACTTTGCATTAATTAGATAACTAATTGATAGGAAGCAAAAAATTTAAGGCATACTTAGAGCTATATCTAGCAGCTCTAGGTATCTATTAAACTTTTTGTTTTAAAACAATTCGTTTTCTAATTAATGCCAAGTTTAAAAACTCAAATGTTCAGCTACTTTTGATGCTGACCGTACATCAAAGGCTCAGTTTTAATCCTAACAAAGAATAAGGCCGTTAATTGGCGTGGTTTAAGAGGAAACAGAATAGAACAGAAAAAAACTTTTCTAGTAGGATACGTACAATTCGGCCCAAGTTGATTGTCATCACTGTTGACTGGACACTTCCAATTGATGTAGGATTAAAATTACTTATTTATAATCACCAGGTCTGGGCCGGACAGGGGTCCTAATAGCCTGCTACCTGGTTTACTCTCTCCGCATCAGAGCCAACGATGCCATCCGACTGGTCCGCAAGAAGAGGCCCAAGTCCGTCCAGACGTCCGGGCAGATCCTCTGCGTCCAACAGTTTGAACATTATATGCTGCCACAAACTGTCGTCTTCAGTTCTAAGTAAGTACTCTAGAAAAATACTTCTTTGATAACATCTAATGCAGCGTAAGCAACTAGCCAATGAACGCCTATGAACGGAGCTCGATACCGCTAAAAACTAAATTAAACCGGATTCGTTCAATACCAGAGATGTACAGACTTGTTAGGGCTAGGGGCCACTCAGGTAGGCTTTGAGCTACCGGCGCGGGCCAACACAATAAAAAAACAGCGAAAAAGTTGAAAAAAAAAAACTGGCAAAAGAAGGAAGTAAAAGTGGATCCAGACATTGCTCAGAATGCGCCGCGAACGGCGCACAACGCATGCGTATCCCTACCGACACACGCTGGCTCGCCTCGCACATGCTCAGCCTGTGCGCAGCACATGCCTCGCCACAAACATGAAGACAGACAAACGAAGCATTTGCTTCGCACGCGATGGCTCGACCCGAGCATACGTTGGTAAGTATATTTTTTCGACACGCACGCCTCACTTCGAGGCATTCGTTGTGCGCCGTTCGTGGCGCATGCCTCGCAAAGTCTGGATCCACCTCAAAGAGTTTAATTCGTTGGCAGGCCGCACGTACCTGTATTTACGAAGGGCCGCATGCTGCCAAGGGCCTGCTGACCACGATCTGTGCATCGCTGTTCCAAACTTATGGGTCAAATTCAACAAATTACGAACGTTCGTTGACTAGATGAGTACGCTGCATTTGTAGCGTACTTTGACGAGTTATGTTCGCAAAACTCGTCAGTGTAGGGAACAGCAGTTTTTTTTTTTCGCGATTTCAATTTTGGTCCCATAGTAAAAGTTGTTCATAATGATGAGTACAATGACCCCTTAAGAGGGTTGTTAGTGTTTTACCAATAAGAGTGATTACGCACTGCATCCGATCCGAATCCGTGAAAATACCGATCTAGAGTAAAAATCTCGGACCGAATTCGGATGTTGCTTACGCACTATTTCGATCTCTGATCCAAATTCAAACAATTCACGGGCCATCTTTGGCATATTCATTTGGCGTCCGATTTGAATCCGAGGTAATGCGAAAGCGTTCATACAAACTGTACTACGGTTATTTCGGTCCTTCAATTTTTCTTCCGAATTGGAAACTCACGGATGCCGGAGAGAAATCGGATGACGGAAGTCGGATCTAGTGCGTAAACTACCATACAAATAGTTGTTATGACTATTTCGGAACGTGATTTCTCGGATTCGGATCGGATGCAGTGCGTAACCGCTCTAACCCTGTAACTTGCGGTGGCTTGGTGATTGCTGTACCTGATGCTGCTGCTGATGGTAGTATCAAGAAGAGAGCTTCTAATGATAATATTTCTCATGTAATCCCTGGGTAGAAAGAGCTGCTGAGCTAAAAAACATTGCATAGTTACAATATTTAATACACCTATCTATATTTTTTTCAGGGAAACCTTTAATCTGACGAAGGATAGGAAAACATCGGAGTTCACTTTAAAACAGTACTTGTACCGTCAAAGAGCGACCCTACATGGACTAGAAGAGAGAGCTTTCCGAGAATTGCCAAAGGTATGTCATATTAATAGGATGGTCCAAACTAAGTACTGAGAGTTCACGAGAATACATTCACGTGCCTTACAGGCGTAGTACTGGAGGGGCACTGGAAAATAATTTAGTTCCCTGGAGCCTCCTGATTGTGCTGAAGATGGGGGGGAAGGTTAGTGCGGCAAAAATCACGCATTCCTCGGCTTTATCCAAGGAGGCCGGTAGCAATTTGAAGCTTTCCACCACGAAGGAAACTCTTTCCAAAGCACACTCTCTCAGAAGCAGCGATGAAGTCTATACTGCAATCATTCAATCTACCTGCGAAACGTAATAATAATAATAATAAACCCCCTCTGGGAAAGGCGTTACCTCATCATGAGATTAACGTAAAACCGGAGGGTACATTAGATTAGCTTTCTACAACCCCATCGTATAATAAAAACTGTAAGATGAGGTCTACTGAAAAGCTTACAAACCGCAGGGCAGCTTGTGGCGAGCTGTTGGTGAGTGGCGACACTGCGTACCTTATTGCCTCAGAGAGTCGGTCAGGGCCTCGTCTCCGGTTTGTCTTTATTGGCTGGCTGGAGTGGAAGCCCAAGAGTGCCCGCAGGATTCTCAACTCTGGCTTGCCTTTATCGGCCGGCCAGAGGGGGGCCGCCAGAGCTATATGCTCGGGGGTGGAAGTGTCTAAAGGCGTAATAGCGGGGAAACCCACTCCGGGTCTTTTAGACCCGCGACGGCGAAACCGGGGCCACACCTCTCTACACCCCTAGCCGCTCACACGTTTGTTGCCCCCTTCGCCTATGTACTGGCGGCTTTCCAGGGGGCCCAGCTAGTGAGCTGGCGAGTCACCGTCTGCCAACACAATTCAATTTCAAACTTGAAAGGCAGATGCCGTTTTCTTCCGGCAATAGAAGTTATCTAGTCCACCTAACACCCCTTCCCATAGACCAGATATTTTTCACCATATTTTACAATAGTCTTGCACCCACTTGGGACGGTCCATGACTGTACTCCAATAGTGCAGCCGTGGATAGTCCCCGGTTGGTGCCCCACCCCATTTTAGATTAAAGTTCTCAAAGGGGCCTCTGCGCGTTGGACCTGTGTCCCCGTGTATGCCTTCCAAAAGACCGGACATCTTCCGCACGGAAGATGAACCGTGATTTAAAAAGAGATACAAATAATAATAATAATAATTTCGATCTGTGGCCCGGCTGTCAAGGTGACAAGACAAATTTTCCGAAGAAAATATTTAAAAATTATTAATAAGTTCGTTTACATACGTATTCAACATTTTAAATAAATAAACCAACAGTAGACAGTATCATACAATAATTATGATAACCAAAAGAAAAAAACAGCTTAAAACTAATAACGTACCGAACTGGAAATTATAAAAATGAAACCCTGGATTATTGAGATATTATAGTTGCCATGCTGACAAGAAGCCGGGCGAAAGCTCTGATCACACAACCACCACCTTCGGCTTCGTCGCTCAGCTCCGCCTCGCAGCCGCCGGAACCCGCCTCCATCGTGAGTGATGTGACACCGGCCGCTGCAGTTGCGTCGAGCTCGAGCGACGAATACTTCTCGCCGCCAACATCACCACCACCACGACGACGAGGAAGAGGCCGACCGCCGGCCAGCTTGGGACCTCGAGGCCCACCAGCCTCTGACAGGGTCCCCGCTGCCGGTGGAAGTGTGCAGCGCATGCGTTGGACGCAGAGCATGAACGAGAACTGCATGCGCGCATACTTTGGGGCTACAGAGGGGGGAACTAACCTGACCGCGTACCGTGGCCGGATGCTCTCTCTGTTTCAGGCGCTTGAACCGGCTGTCAACGTGTCGGCGCAACGATTGTCGGATCAGGTGCGAGTCATCCAACGTGATCATAGGTTGGATGACGCCGCGCTTGATAGGCTTCGCTCTGAAATGCAGAGTGGCCATGTCGTTCATCTCCAGTCGCAGACTGCGGTGCAATCGCAAGTTACACCCGTGGTTGCACCGCGGTCCATTCCCACAGACGAGGAGAGCGATGACAGGGCTACAAATGTAAGTACCCAGTCCAATGAACAATTGAGGAGTGCTTTGGAGCTCGCGATTCGGGAGTATCGGTCCACTCTGCCAGACCTTAGGCCACGGCTACCTCGTTTGCCCATGAATAACAAAAACAAGGCGCTAATGTGTGCTCTAGATTCGCTGCTATCAAGTTATTTTGATGGCAGCGAAGACCTCGCTGATACCCATTCCATCCTGTACTGCGCGGCTGTTGCGGCATGTCGTGTAGCTCATGTCAAAGTTGATAATAATGACAGAGCTACACGACCAAAACCTGCCGTACCGGAGTGGCAGTGCAGGATTGAGCGTCGTATTGGCGAGGCTAGAGCACTCATTGGTAAACTAATCTGCTTCAGGGAGGGCAATACTCGCCCAAGAGTGATGCGCTTTGTAAGGCGGGCGTTTTCGGGGACTGATACCTGTCCTCGAGATTACATGTCCCGTGTTGCAGAGCGCATCGACTTCCTGAAGCAGAAAGTTTATGCATGGGCAAACCGTATCCGGAGGTATAGGCGGCGGGTGGAACGGTACACCCAGAATCGCATGTTCCAACGCGATCAAAGGTGGGTATACAGAGCTTGGGAGCGGCCAGACCAAGGTGTGAGGGACGAGCATCTGCCGGATGATGACGCCATGAATTCGTTTTGGCGCAGCATCTGGTCGGTGCCTGTCTCTCACACCGAGGGTGACTGGATGCGAGACGTCGAGCGAGTATGTGAACCGATATTAGACATGGGGGCTATTTCAATCAGCCCCCAAGACGTGGCCAGTGCAGTCCGTCCGTTGCCAAACTGGAAATCTCATGGGCCGGACGGGCTGCACAATTTCTGGCTAAAATGGCTGCGCAGTTCACACGCTCGCTTGGCGTTTCAGTTCCAGTCATCTTTGGAAACTGGAACGCTCCCACAGTTCTTAACTACAGGAGTTACCCACCTGCTCCATAAATCAGGTAGTACCGCGGAACCCAAGAATTATAGACCGATCACGTGTTTGCCGACGGTCTATAAGCTTCTTACGTCCATTTTGAGATGCAAAATTAGTAGCCATATCGAAAATAATTCCATTATGTCTGCCTCTCAAAATGGATGTAGGAATGGGTCCCGCGGTACTAAGGAGCTACTCCTCATTGATATGGCCATTAGCCAACAGGTTCGCCGATCCCGAAAGGATCTGTCGACATGTTGGATAGATTACAAGAAGGCCTACGACTCGGTGCCACATACATGGCTCATGAGGGTGCTGGAGTTGTATAAAGTAAATACAACTCTATGCACCTTCCTGACATCATGTATGGGGCAATGGAGGACGGTCCTTCACTATCCAGGATGTCGACAAATTCAGGGGATAGGTGAACCAATCAGGATTGAGCGGGGTATATTCCAGGGCGATAGTCTGAGCCCGCTGTGGTTTTGCCTGGCCTTGAACCCTCTAAGCACATTGCTGGAGGGGTCGGGGTTAGGCTATCGGTTGAGAAGAGGTGGTCAGGTAATATCCCACCTCCTTTACATGGATGATCTGAAACTCTTTGCCCCCAACAATTTGCAACTGCTGGACTTACTGAAGGTAACTGAAACTTTCAGTAATTCCATCAGGATGGAATTTGGTGTGGACAAATGTGCAGTCATGCATGTAAAGCGAGGGAGGATTATGGAATCCGTGGAAACCCAACTCTCGGATTCCATACAACTTAGATCCCTCTCCTCAACCGAAACCTACAAATACTTGGGCATGTCGGAGGCGTTAGGCATCAATGAGGCTGACATGAAGCAATCGTTGAGGGAGCGCTTCTATGGCCGCCTGAAAAAAGTACTTAAAAGTCTTTTGTCGGGCGGAAATAAGGTGCGCGCCTTCAACGGTTGGGTCATGCCGGTCTTGATGTACCCCTTCGGCATACTCAAGTGGACTCAGACCGAACTTGACGCCCTGGATAGGAGGGTCCGTACGCTGCTAACTGCATATCGAATGCATCACCCACGCTCATCGGTAATGAGACTGTACATCCCGCGGAAGTGTGGGGGTCGAGGCTTTTTAAATGCTAAGACCCTCTGCAACCGCGAGGTGTGCAGTCTCAGGGAGTACTTCTCCCAAGCCGACGTGGGGATGCATCGAGATGTAGTGGCGGTGGACAAAGGACTCACCCCGCTCTCCTTGGCTAAAGAGAACTGGCGCAAACCTGCAGTACTGGATACCAATGGCCGCAAGGATGTATGGCGGAGCAAGGAGCTTCACGGACGCTTTTACCGGGCCCTTCATGGGCCCGATGTAGATTTCCTAGCGTCCGTGGCCTGGCTACGTTTCGGTGACCTCTTCGGGGAAACCGAAGGTTTTGTTTGTGCAATTATGGACGAAGTAATGATGACGAACAACTATAGAAAATATGTTGTGAAGGACGGCACGGTTGACATCTGTCGGGCATGCCACTGTCCCGGTGAATCTATCCGACATATTGTCTCTGGTTGTTCTCGTCTTGCTAACGGTGAGTATTTGCACAGGCACAACCTCGTAGCTAGGATTATCCACCAGCAACTTGCTCTAAAATACAACCTTGTGGACGCAGAAGTACCATACTACAGGTATGTGCCCGACCCAGTTCTCGAGAATGGTCATATCACATTGTACTGGGATCGATCTATCATCACTGACAGGACTATTGTAGCCAATAAGCCTGATATAGTGGTGATAGATCGTTCAGAGCGCCGCGCAATGATTGTTGATATCACTGTCCCGCATGACGAGAATCTCGTGAAAGCTGAAAATGATAAAAAAATCAAATATCTTGATTTGGCTCACGAGGTTGTCGACATGTGGGAGATTGACTCAGCAGTCATTGTGCCGATAGTCGTAACAGCCAATGGTTTAATAGCCAAGAGCCTCGACCAACATCTGATGAGGCTCTCGTTAGGCAGCTGGATCAAGGGTTTGATTCAGAAAGCGGTACTTCTGGACACGGCGCGTATCGTTAGGAAGTTCCTCTCTCTCTGGAGCCCTGACCGCCGGCAGCTTGGACCCTGTTCCCGATGCCGGTGGGCTACTATTTTTTATATTTTTAAATGTTTTTTTTTTTATTTTTTATTGAAATATTTAAAAATGTAAATAATATGTATAGAAAATGAATAAACGATATAATAATTTATTTATTAAATTTGACAACACTGGTCCAATGGTTAGTACAGCAATACCTTATCAACTAAGGGTTAGTAACATTAATTAATTAAATTGAAAGAATAGAAATAATCAAAAATAACATAATCAACAATAAAATAATCAAAAATAAAACAATAATCAAAATAAAATAATCAAAAATAAAAACAATAATCAAAATAAAATAATCAAAAATGAAAACAATAATCAAAATAAAATAATCAAAAATAAAACAATAATCAAAATAAAATAATCAAAAATAAAACAATAATCAAAATAAAATAATCAATCAAATAAAAAACCATGTCTACTCCCCCTGCCGCACGAGCAACCTGACAGCGTGTTTAAATATTGGCGCATCGTGTTTTTCAGCTAGGGTTTTCAGAATGCTGTTGGTGCTAGCCCTCATTCTACTTATTAAGGATGCGGTCTTTTTCCTCCGGATGGCAAAAAAGTCGTCGGTTCTCGCTGAAGCAAACATGCCAGACGCGCTACAGAATCGGGGCAACCTCAACAGCACCCTGAACCCATTATTATATTGCACCCGCAGGGCATCTAGTGCCCTCCGCGTGCAGTTAACCCACAAACTACCCGTGTAGAATGTTTGGCAGTACGCCTTAAACAGGGTTGTTTTCACCTCATTACTACAACGGGCGAATCTGTGAGCCAACATGTTGCATCTGGCTGCTAGTGCCCTGCGTTCCCGTTCAATGTCTACCTGATCCCTGAGGTCCTCGGTGACATAGTGACCTAAGTACTTAAATTGAGTGACCCTCATAAGTGGTCGTCCATTGAGTGATATTGAGGGCTCGTAATTTAAACGTTTCCCGGGAGCAACAAAGATCAGGTATTCACTCTTCATCTCATTATATACCAAGCCGTGGGCTGCCGCATACCTCTCACAAACGCTTAACATCTCCCTGATTGAGCCAGCCGTTGGACCCAGCAGCACCATGTCATCAGCGTAGCTTAAATTGTTGATGCTAGTGCCATCTATTTTGCACCCAACTGGTATGTTGCTGAGTTCAACGATCAACTCATTCACATACAGATTGAAGAGTTTAGGTGAGGTTAACCCTCCCTGTCTTACGCCACACTCCAACCTGTACGCTTCCGACAGAACGTCTCCCCAGCGAACTTGGTTTAGCTGGTTAGAGTACCAGTACTGGAACAAACCCGTTAACTCAGGTGGTACCCCCGCTCCCTCAAGCTTATCCCAAAGGACATCATATGACACAAGGTCAAATGCCTTTGAGAGATCAAGGAAGCAGGCATACACCGGAGTACCTCTCTCCTTATAGTACTGGACTGGACGTAATGACACAACACAATTATTATTTTATTTTGTTTGGGTGGCTTACAGCTATCAATACAAGATATATAATAGTGGAGTCACAACAAGTCATTTACAATCCTCCACAGTTAGGGAGAATTCATACCAGAATCACACCACATCGCAACGATAAAAAGTAGTCAAGCAGTGGTTACGTGTGAGTAGTGTCGCTGCAGAGGGCCTACCCCCTAAGTCCGTCAACGAAGTTAGTCGCCCGTCCGAAAGTAGCCCGAAACGTAGGAGTGAACAAAACAAGTGTCAAGTTCAACTTTTCGGACGGGCAAAAACACATCGGTAGTAGGGACAACTGTCAAATCGTGTTGTCTTAATTCTTAGTTCGGGCCCCGAAATAATCGTATGTCCGTAGGTGATAGGGAGTAGGAAACGCTCGTAACTAAGACTGAAACTACGGACTTCGTGCTTAGGGAGTAGACTCCCAGCTTCTTGCAGTTGCGTTCTAGTAACTACAAAATGTCCATGTGATTGCGTTATCGCTAGTAGTTGCGATGTGGTTTCGTTATAGTAGTGGGGAGTCCGTTTCTATACAGTAAGAGCGATTACGCACTGCATCCGATCCGAATCCGTGAAAATACGGATATAAAAAACTCGGACCGAATTCGGATATTGCTTTACGCACTGCATCCGATCCAAATCCGTGAAAATACCGATCTAGAGTAAAAATCTCGGACCGAATTCGGATGTTGCTTACGCACTATTCCGATCTCTGATCCAAATTCAAACAATTCAGCGGCCATCTTTGGCATACCCATTTGGCGTCCGATTTGAATCCGCGGTAGTGCGAAAGCGTTCATACAAACATTACTACGGCTACTTCGGTCCGTCAATATTTCTTCCGAATTGGAGACTCACGGATGACGGATAGAAATCGGATGACGGATGCCGGATGTAGTGCGTAAACTACCATACAAATAGTTCTATGACTACTTTGGAACGTATCGCGTACGTATCGCTCTTATCTAAGACAGTGGTCAAGGGTAAGGCAGTTCTAATCTTATCGCTGGTGTTGAAGCAATAAGCTAATGAGGAAACAGCTATTGTGGAATCACTTCCATCATAAGCCCTTTTTTGGGCAATCGTGTAAAAAGTCTAACAATTCTGAAAACATTACATATACAGATTGGATGCGTACTTATAACCTCTTAGTTTTAGTTTTACTTTAGTTTACACAGTAACGTGTTAATAGATCTTAAAACTGCTTGGAAACATCAATTGAGAGGTTTTCAGATTTAATAACTTGATTGAATTCTTTTATAAACAGGGTGTCCCAAAAAGTAGTGTCAAGCCAAAGGTAGAGCACTCTTAGAGGTACCCGAATCACCCTGATGTGTGTTCCGCGATTTTTTTTAGTTTTCGAGTTAAGATTTCTTTTCATGTTTGCTTTTCATGTTCAAAATGTGAAAAAAGTTTTGATAAAAACTCGGAAATTAAGGATGCTCTACCGCACGACTTCCGCTTGAAAATATTTTTTGGGATACGTTGTATTGTCCTCCTAAGATTACGTATTAGTTCAAGTCATAGGATCCTTAAACGCATACTACGTAGAAAGAAGTGGCTAAAACTCACCCCTTAGGTAATTCATCTCTCTCTCTGTCTCCCTCTTTGTCTCTCTTTCTCTCTCTCTCTCTCTCATGTGAACTATTCTCATATAGCTTGTGCTGACACGAGAAAAGACTATCCAGTGAGCAGCGTCGGTAGCGAGGCTAACTGCCCAGGATGCGCCAAACGTAATTGCACTCCAACCTGTTTTAAAGACTCACTGTCATGAGCAACACAACCAACCGAACCTAACGCAAATTCCATTCATCTTTTCCAGATAGTGTACTGCCTCTGTGAACGTCTTCTGAAGCTGTGTGGGTGTCACCAAAGCGTTGGTCTGGACTTCCGCGTCAAGAACAAGCCCTTTTACAAGTCTTTCATGGTGTATAAGTTGAGGAAAAGCAAGCCGCCTGACCCCACCACTCCTGAGGAAGCGGCCAGGGAACTTGGTAAGTTGGGTAATGGGGAAAGGTCTGGACGTAGACCATCATCCTCCTTCTGGTGGTTCCTTTTTTAGCTCATTGCCAGTATCTTCTTTGCAAAACTGATACTTAGTTCGTTCATAAGCAAACGCGCAGCCAGGTCATTCCTTCATCTAAAATAGAATGAATAGAAAAAAAACAAAATAGCAGAAACGACTTATATATTGGTATTTGCCTCATAAATAATTCTGTCTACCATTATTTTTCTTAAAGTCCGGGAGAACCATATAAAATGACGTCAAAGTTTGAAAAATTGCCTGTTCGAGTAGTAGGTACCTACAAAAATAATTAAATATTTATACTAATCTTTTACGGCAGTGCTCTGTCTTATGTTGTCACCAAACTAGGTACTTAGAAAATGGATGATAAAACATTATCAAAGTTATAAAGGCGCTTTGGTCCAATTAATTAATAATGAATATTGAAATTTGCCCATTCTCGTTTCTAATTTTACTGAGAAATGGCCTCCTAAATGAGTGAACCCATTAGGCATAATAAACCTGTTCTCCACAATATTAAAATTACGTTATGCTACAATAATCCACTTGTATACAGGGTGTCCAGTAAATAGTACGACATACTGTAGGGAGTGATAGCTTAGGTCAATACCTACCAAAATGGCACATACATTTTTCCGTAAAACGTTATGGTGCTCCCACACTGCTGTTAAAAATGTTTTACAAACATTTTCTAACAATAACAAATGTTAGGAAAAGATAAAAATATCAGATAATAATAAATCTAATTTATCTAATACTAGCTTTTGCTCGCGGCTTCGCTCGCGTTAATTTACGGATCCCTAATTTTTTGAACCCAAAATATAGCCTATAGCACTCAGGGATAACGTAGCTTCCTATTGGTGAAAGAATTTTTGAAATCGGATGAGTAGTTTGGGAGATTACCTCCTACATACAAACAAACAAACAAATTCTACCTCTTTATAATATTAGTATAGATAAATTATTACATAATATTTTAACAGATTTTTGCAGATACTTTTTTATTTAAGTTTGTTTAGAAAATGTTAACTAATGTTTGTAAACATTTTTAACAGCGGTGTGGGAGCACCTTTACAGTTTTCAAATTAAACTAAATTTTCCAAAATGTTGAATAATGTAAGTTTTTTTTATTCTTGAACACGATCTCCTTTTTGATATACCTAAACGAAATCAAATGAGTACAGTAACAATTCACGAATAAATTGATATAAAAAATTGCTTTAGTACTTATTCTAAGTAAAAAATAACAGAAAAGGAAATTTTCTTTACAACAGAGTAAAAAATCAGATATTCGATATTTTGGAAAATTTTGTATAACTTGAATTGAACTTGGTATAGAACCAAGCTATCACCCCCCGCAGTACGTTGTACAATTTACTGGACACCCTGTGTACATAGACTCACGATTTTTTAACCGAAGAACCCAATAACTTCAAATAAGCCAAAATCTTGCTTGTTCTTGGTATTAGAACCCGTAAAGTTCCTCAATTTTGATTCCAGACCACATAGCAGCACTGCCGATGGTGGAATGGCGCGACCCCGTGGAAGAGGACATTGAACGGAACCTGGAGTCAGTCAGCAGGATCACAGGCACCGCCAACAACGGCAGTATACCCGCGCTTCAGATTTATGAGGTAAGCCAGGGGCCCAATTCTCCTAAAATAAATTGTTGCCAAACGCAATCGAACCACAACCGTCAGTCAGTTTTTGTTTTCGAAAACTTTCAAAATGATTGATTTTGTTTTTTGTGTCAAACAATTTGATAGCTTTTGAAATTGAGAACTGTCTGAATGAACGGTTCGGCCTTGGTTCGGTTGTGATTTATCAAGATTTATTTTAGGAGAAATAGGCCCCAGGTTCTTTGTAAAAGGTGGAAAGAGCAAAGACAGTCAGGGATTTTGACTTTCCAAAAAACCGACACTTCCATGTGATTCTAGACTAGAAATAGTAATCATGGGTTTCCTAAAAGACAACTAAAGGCATAATGCCGAGAGGATGCACATAGCCTTTCTCGTATCATAAATTCATAACATAACGTGATCACTAAACCAATCGCCAAAACGTTCCTCTGAGCGTAAGGATTGGGCATCAATACCAAAGTTAGGCAAAGTCTTAGTTAGGCAAACAATCACCCCCAAAAGATGGTCTAAGAAAAACCTAGGTTTTAAAATAGCCCCGTCTCTTTTTGTTATATGACATAAGAAAGTGATGGGTATATTTTAAATCTGAGTTTACCTTAGTCTTGATTTAAACCATCTTTTGTAACAAGGGGGTGAAAGTTTTAGTTAGACAAGCAATCAAAGGCAGCCCGGAGTTTGGCATTAAGCGCTATACATAAAAAAATGCATTGAAAATGGTAGCTGATAGACCGGGTATCGAGCTCGGTGGCATGTAATTGGAGAAGCTTGTCCAGCAATGAACTGCTATACACTGATGGTGATTATAAACGGACCCTGATAAGCAGAAAAGATCGAACTAACATTTTCTATGAAATCGAGTTTCATAATCTTCATAATAATCTGAAAATGCACTGTAATTTACTTTCAAAATAATGTAGGTAAATGATATGTTTTATTACATTACTAACTTTCAAAAAGTGTTTTATTATCACTGCTAAACTTTAAAGTGCATTTACTCAAAAGTAATAAAACATTAGTTGGATCTTTTCTGCTTAATAGGGACCAAATGATGTAACGACTTTCTCTAACGACTGTTGAGTAAACGACGGACTATTAAGAGGTCCGATGTTTAGCAGTAGTTTATTGGCTGATAAAATGATAACAAAACCACTTCTACTAGCCAAAAACTCGTCAAAATCATAAGTTCCTAGTATGGTTAGAGATTGTATAAAAGCTCATTCATCTTTATGCTAGCACAACAATAAAAAGTCTTCTTTCTTTAGGCATTCACAGTAGACCACCACAGTCTTCCAGAAGAGAGGCAGAAATACTTGAAGCAACTTCGCAACGAGATCAACCAACAGAGGGACGCCTTCGACAAAATTAATGTTGAGGTAAGCACAACCAATAAACACGAACAATGATGGCCCTTAAGGGTAATGAACAGTTTTGTTAGGTAGGTTCTCATTTTTCCATGGGAACGCATCTCAGTTCTTTCTTTTTGTGCATGTTATCTATACTAATATTATAAAGAGGTAAAATTTGTTTGTTTGTTTGTTTGTATGTAGGGGGTAATCTCCGAAACTACTCATCCGATTTCAAAAATTCTTTCACCAATAGAAAGCTACGTTATCCCTGAGTGCTATAGGCTATATTTAATTATCAAAAAATTAGGGATCCGTAAGAAAAATACAATAATGTAACCCAAGGTATCAAAAATTTGTTTATAAAAGTTATTATTTGGCGTGCGCTGCGAAAACTATTGATAACATAAAAATAATGTACGACATGTTTATAGTACACTTAATTATCCAAAAAAAAGTCCGAGTGGGTATATGTCTAACTATTATAGTTAAGACATATCAACCGTTTTTTGTTCAAATTAGTCGATCAAAACACGGATAGAATCGAAAATTGAAGACATTCTTATCATGATATTAATCCTTATCCAAGTAAATAGCTTGAGTTTCTGGTTAGAAATAAATGAAGGTGTTTCAGCGTTTTTGGAAATTTAACCCCTAAGGGGGTGAAATAAGTGTTGAAAGTTTGTATGAGAAATCTGGTAGTTTTGAAGATAGAAACATGGATTTAAAAATGTAGGCTTTAAGTGTGAAATAAACATATACGTGTTTAAGGGTTTTTGGAAATTCTACCCCTAAGGGATGAAATAGGGATGAAAGATTTTTTAAACTTAACAGCATGAAATCAAATGATATAGTTACTGGTTAGAAACAAAATTACATGTGTTTAAGCGTTTTTGGAAATTCAGCCCTTAAGGGGGTGAAATAAATGTTGAAAGTTTGTATGAGAAAATTTGGTACTTTTGAAGTAAGTTTGAGTTGTTTGTGGGTTTTTGGAAATTCTACCCCTAGGGGGTGAAATAGGAGATGAAAGTTTTTTCGAAAATAAAAGCATGAAATCAAATAATAGGGTTTTTGGTTAGAAATATATGTACACGTGTTTGAACGGTTTTGTAAATTCAACCATTAAGGCGGTGAACAGTGCCGGATTAACCACGTAGCAAGAGTAGCAATTGCTACGGGCCCCGCGCGAAAGGGGGCCCCGCATATTTAAACCCACTCATCTCTGCCTGAGCGTAATTTTTTGAATGAAACTTATCACGAGAGTCCAACGAAAGTGACAGCACTAGACTTATCGGCAACTTAAAATTGAGCATTTGTGAATTTAGCCAAAAGCCATAAATGCACTTAGAATGACATCATGCTTTCGCCAAAACGCGAAAAAAATTCGCGCTCGCTTCGCTCGCACTGCTGTTACGCTTTGTGCTACTCCACTCGATTATTTTCTTTTGTATATTCAAACAAACCATTTCATTACATTTATTTATTTAAGAAATTAAGCCTCAAAACTTAAATAGCATTGAAAAAGTAATGATTAAAAAAACACGCTTAAAATGCTAATTTACACTTTTCAGGCGTGTATTACGGCCTTTTTATTTCGTGTTAGTTTCTTAGTTTTTACGTGCTTTTGTGTTGTTATTTATGTTTTGACGATCGCCCGATCGCTTTGAACTGGGTGCGTCTCATGTCGTATAAAGGTATTTGGTATATTTTCATTTCAATAACGTTCACAAGATTTATTAAACGTGAGCTATACCAACTGTTGATATAATCTCCTTAGATATAACATTTATATACTTGAATACTCATTTCGTCTAATATTATTACATATAACGTTCATCTGATCGAAAATTATTTAATATAAAACTCTTTTAAACTAACGCGTACTCATTGCATGTTTACATGCAAGTAGGACGGAGTGACTAGATTAGGGTACCCCGACCAATGGGTTAGGTTAGAATTCTGACCACCAACGCGCGAGCCGAGCGAGCGAAGCGAGCGTGCCGCGGCAGCGGCCGGCGAGCGCTACATCCAAGTTGGTTCCAATTACTAGGTTAGGGCACCCCGACGAAATGGATTAGCTTGGGTTAGGTTAGAAGGAACTGATTTTGTTGATTTTATATATTTGCTCCTAATAGGCTAAATAAATTTTATGTCATTTGAGTGATATATCGAACGATTTTATATTCAATATATGTTATGCTTATAAAAATTAGTTATTTTAAAATTATATCTAAAGTTTATTATATTTAGTGATCGTTATATCTATCAAATAAAATTATTGATTCAGTTGTTATATCTTCTAAATATTAGAGATTTTGTAATTATATCATATTTTACTTACCCCTTTGAACTAATACAAAATCAGTGTAATACTACTGTTTTATAACAGTAAAATTAATAAGTAATGTAACTCAAGGGCCCCCTTTCATATTTGCTACGGGCCCCGCGCTGTCTTAATCCGACACTGGCGGTGAAATGATAAGGGTTGAAAGTTTGTATGAAAAATCTGGTACTTTTGAAGTAAGAAGCAGGGGAGAAACTGACTGACTGAGTGACTGATCTATAAACGCAGAGCCTAAACCGAAAAAAAAACGAAAAATTAAAAATTTCAAGTTTCTTACCCCAGATTAGAAACTTGAAATTTTGATAGGTAGTAAGTACCTCTAATAACGTAGGCATACATTAAGGAAGGGTTTTTGGAAATTACACCTCTAAACGGGTGAAATGGGTTGTTAACTTTCATATGGAAATCCTTATTCTATGGGGTTATTGACTTGAAATTTGGAATAAACACTCTTCAAAGTAAATAATAAAGAGTAGACTTTTTGAATTTTATAACTACACTAAAAAGAGGCTTAACGTTGGTTCAAAATTTCACGCAAGCGAAGCTGCGGGCAAAAGCTAGTTTAAGTATATTTTGAGTTCGAGTGGACAAACCATCAGACATAGAAATTAAGTTTTCTTTAAACCCAGACAACTTATACATTAACTCGCGCCTTATTCCCATGGGGTAGATAGAAACTGCAGATCGCTAGATACTACGATCCTTAATATAGGTTACTCGTTTCATACATCATATCAATACACGGCAGTGGCGATGGGTGAATTTTCTTAAAAGGGAAGCCGGACCAAAAAATGTTTACCTTGCTCAAGTGTGATGCGTGAATTCCATTAACTACTCGTTTCGAAAGGGAAGCCGATAGGAATCGAGTTGTATGGAGCCTTCGCCACTGATACACGCACGCTGGTTGTGAATACTACGCCCCTGTTCTTTTTGAAGAACATCACCAATAATATCGATGTAAATACGTCCTTCTAGGGCATAAGTGGCATAACACAAACCTATACCTATAATAAATATTATTTCCAGAATGATCCAACAATACTGACAGGCTTACTCTTCGAGTGGCTCGAAGGTCTGAAGCAACCAGTCCTAGACAGGGAAGACCTGTCTCTCATCGTTGGAAGAGCATACAACGTGGAATCGTGTGTGCTGGCGTTGACAATGGTACTAAGTATTTAGTTTTAATAACAGGTGTATAGGATCTACACCACCTCATTGCAGTGGTGTAGCTAAGTAACCAAGAGCCCCGGGGCAAAAACGAAATTGGGGTCCTGTTTAAAGTAAACTGAATACTTTAAAAGTGCAAAACTACTTCATCATCAGCTCCTTATCGCCCACTGCAGGGCTTAATAAAGCAAAGCTACACTTACTACTAAGTATTATGTGTTTAACGCAGCAGATAATATTTAAGCGTACCTACTTCTTAAAAACATTTTAAATCTAAAAGGTTGTTATTGTTTATTACATTTTCAAGTAAAAACTACTGGATGAATTTGGATGAAATTTTGCACTAGCGTCTGTAGTGCGGGGCCGCAGATTTCGTTATCCCCGCACCAAATAAAGTTCAATTCGTGGACACGTCCATATTATTCGCACTCCATTGTGGGGCGCACCGCGTGTAATCGCGTGCTTTGCGCGCAGTCTGCAATTACGCGCGGCTATGCGTTGTCAGTGTGTAGCACTATGCGTGTTTTATAAACAAACTGAAGTACAATACGGCCGACGTATCTTGGCGAGTCTGAAGTTAGTTGTTTGGCTGCGCAATGAATCTTTTAGAAACGAAATTGTCTACTGCGCAGCTAATCAGCTAACTTCATCAGACTCGCCAAGATATGTCGGCCGTATTGTACCTACGGTGAACGTCAAAAAACGCAGCCTCGCGCACCAGAGCGTGGCGCGTGGTTGTGTGAGATCCGACTAACTGAAAAAAGTCGTAGCTAATTTCACATTAAAATTTAATGTTAATTTAAATGCAAATGAATTATGCCTGGAGATTGAGAGCTACAGTAAATATCAGATAAAATCATTACTGCCTTAATTTTTAACAAAATTCTTAATCAAATGCTTTCTCATTTGGCGTATTTTTTTGAGGGACGCAAAATGTTATTTCTTGCCCTGGGTGCTCATGATCGTAGCTACAATAGATACTGCAACTCCTGCAAATCTGGATTTACAATGGCTCAACCAGAAAAACAAACCGAAACAACACTTGACTTCCTAGGTTAGAAGTTTTAGTAATTAATGCTAAAAACGGCCGTTTTTGGTACTTATAAAACTTCGAATCCAGAAGCTCTAGTGTTGATATTTGGTGTTCAAACATTTCCACAACACTTGACTAAAACGTTGTACGTACGAAATTTCAATATGTTGTGTGTTGACGGAAATAATGCTTTTTTAGGGTTCCGTACCCAAAGGGTAAAACTGGACCCTATTACTAAGACTTCGCTGTCCGTCTGTCTGTCCATCTGTCACCAGGCTGTATCTCATGAACCGTGATAGTTAGACAGTTGAAATTTTCACAGATGCCGCCAGATGCCAGATTTCTGTTGCCGCTATAACAGCAAATACTAAAAAATAGAATAAAATAAATATTTAAGTGGGGAGCCCACTTAAATATTTATTTTATTCTATTTATACAACAAACGTGATTTTTTTTTGCCGTTTTTATAGATAATGGTACGAAACCCCTCGTGCGCGAGTCCGACTCGTACTTGGCCGGTTTTTTTTCTGAAGTAGCGCCACTTTCGGTGGGGGAAGCGCCTTAACCGGTTGCGTACCGCCCGTCGTCCCAGGACGACACTTAATTGTGTAATCTATTGTGTCTATAATTACGGTGATTGAGAGTTTATGCAAGTATGTATGTTTAATTTATTTTTCCCAGGAAGACATAATGCTTCTAGAATACCTGCTCCGCTTCGTGACCCGCCTGCGTCCTCTCGCTGCCAACAAGAAGGTGGACATTCTAAAACGTCTGCTCGCCTCGTTGACACATCAGACTGTCGGTGTCAACGGCCGATGTCTTCCTACCCGCAAAGTACCTACCTATTTTAAATGATTTGTATAAAATAAATCTACGTATACATCGTGGGCCCGAGGTACTTACCCGAAAGATTTTAACCTTCGATTCCGATACCTAATTGGAGAAGAAAAGCGGGGATATAGTTTGTTGAATAAAGGTTAATTTTCGAAATAATCTTAATTTACGGAAATTCACAAATCGAAAAATATCTATGATAACAAGTCCAATGAACGCGGCGTTGCCACTTTTGTCATACCATATCCCTCTCGCCGTATGTCTTATTTGTCGGGGAGGGTTGTGAAGTGAGAAGTTTCTCATCCACTCACATGATAATTTATAAATGTTGCCAGTTCAACCTACGGTATTGTTTACAAGGAAGTACTAAAGTTAATTGATTTATTTTATTAGGCACCGAAAAATAAAAAAAATGACTGAATTGGACTTTCGTTGATATAACATTTGACTCATAATACCATCAGAAAGGCGTGATTAAAACATTTCGGATAGGCCCACGGTGTATACCTACGTACATACAATAAAATCGTAATAATGCTAAAACTGTAGGTACATTAAATACATTTGGACAAAAGTAGGCTCAACGCATCCTAGGAACGCGAACGATACAATGACATGGCAAAAATGTCGTCTTTAGTATTTTTTATCCGTTTGCATGTTTTGCGCTTCACGCCAGTGCACAGACAGATCTAATTGAAAGGCAGCCACATCCGTTATCAATCAGGTTATAGAATACAAATTATCACGCTATTGAGTTTGGGGGATGAGTACCAGTAATAAACCTTCAGTTTCCATAGGCAAAGCCGCGGGTACAACTAGTTGCAATTAAAGTTGTTCGTTTTCAATCGTTTTTGTCATTCTGAAATTAACTTAGTTAACTTATAGTTGATAGTTGTTTAAGTTACATTTCGAAAAAAGAACCCATATTTTTCTTTATTGGCTAACATGCGTATTATTCCGATGAATATATTGTTTTTATGTGTTGACAACACGTATCTTGCTTTGTTTAAAGGACTTCCAGAGATTAAGAGAAGGTACCAGCAGCCAGGTCATCAACTTCATGTTACGAATGATAGTGGAACTGCAGAAGGACATGATGAAGCCGGGCAAGGATGACGCTGATGTTGTGGTACCCAGCCGGAGATTCAGAATAAAGGCTTGGAAATAAAAATGTTTTTAATTTTCCTTTTCGTTTGTAAAACCGTGTAGGTACTTAGGCTTCCAGTAGGCTAATTTATGATTATTTACGGTTTACTCACGTGCATTTTTCGGGATTGCCCGTCTAGTTTCGGACCCAAACGGAGCCCTTAATCATGAGCTGAACACGCGGTGAGGTCGCGAGTCGAACTGTTCGTGTTCGTGCACGATAGACGATAGTGCACGTGAGTAAACCGTAAATAATTAATCTATGTATATGTCGTGGCCAGATCATAGAATTGATCACTTCATGATGTGGCCGACCATTTCATGAAATGGTTGTATTTCATGAAATGGCCAATACCCGCTGCCCACATCATGATATGGCCTGGCCAGATCAATGAATAATCAACGTTTGACGATATGAT
This sequence comes from Amphipyra tragopoginis, assembly GCA_905220435.1. Classification (NCBI taxonomy): domain Eukaryota; kingdom Metazoa; phylum Arthropoda; class Insecta; order Lepidoptera; family Noctuidae; genus Amphipyra; species Amphipyra tragopoginis. The sequence goes on from HG992011.1 coordinate 15,890,464, forward strand.
CAGCTAAACGCACGGCTACTTCATGATATGGTCTAACATTAGTGATCATTTCATAAAATTAGTTACATTATCTACTGTTAGAAGCGCTGATATCGTTTTGTTTTTGTGACGCATCATGGCGACGGACAATTATTCTGACAAAAAAGCTAATAATAATAAGTAGGGTGACCACGCAACGAAAATTAATGGACTATTATTGGATTTCAAAATATGACTTCACGGTAATTGCGGGTGAACTTTTCATAGAATTTTATTAGTTCGATTATTTATCTGGTTATCCTGTCAAACTACAGAACACAGCACAAAATACCGATGCACGTTACTGCAAAAGTTTACTATTTAGTAGGTATATTGAATCATTTGGGTTAGGTTAGGTTAGAACAGTGACCAATCCAAACCAGATCCCCTTAATTGTTGGTGAATCAAGCTATTAAACTTTCGCGGTAACGTGCATCGATATTTTGTGCGTCGAAATTCCGTAGTCTACTCGTTTGCTTGCATGGTACGTGCTTCCTTTATTTGGATTTTTTATTAAACCTTTGATATCATGGAAGCCCTACATTAATGATATGGCCAAACGTGGATGGACATATCATTAAACGTTGACGTTTAAACGATATGGCCAGTTTCAGTTGGCCATAACATGAAATACGACCATTTCATGAAATGGCCGGCCACATCATGATGTGATCAATTCTAAGATATGGCCACGACATATATAAAATGAATTGTTTCTTCGAAAAAAAATTGACAAATTATCACTTCCCAAACAAGTTTCCGCATATTTGCCAAATTACTACTTAGCAAATAAAATCTTCACAAATAATTGTTACGCAAACCTAATGTTTGGTAAGTGAACGTTTAAACAATAACTTGCTTACCAACTAGTACTTTTACCAATTTTAATGTAAGTAGTCAAATATTTCAATTGGTATAACATAATTATTTTACGCAAAATAAAATAAGCCAAATATTTAGTATCGTCTTAACTATTCTGGTAGTAGTTTCTGGTTTTACATTCAAAAATATGTATCTGGCACCTGGCACTCGCCGCGGCGCCCCGGCCGCAGCACGGTCGCTTCGCTCGCTCGGCTCGTGCGTTGTGTGATAACAGTTCTAACCTAACCTAGCTGTTTCGATTGAAAAAAGATATACCTAATTACCTAATTAATATTTAACTTTTTTTGTGTATAGACTCATTTAATTATTCACTTGACAGACTGAACTGTGTTGCTGTGGAGTTTGTTGCGCCGTTTCTTCTTCACAGCATAAACACTAGGAAGCGGTGAAGGGTGGGCGCTTTGGGGGCAGTCTTATGTAAATTTGACGTTCAAAAAGAACTAAGTAATGCTAGTCTATTTTGAATAAACGAGTTTTGAGTTTGAATCAGCATAAAACACTCCACATTAAAAATGAAATCAAACATTTACCCGTAACGATAACATACTTATGAAATTCCGTACTTACATGTAATTTTGAACTTGATTGTTTTTTTTTTTTCACCGGGACGTTTGATAAATCAACCGGGACGACTGGGACAGAGTTCCAAACCTGTGACATGTTTCGGTGTACGATGGCAACCCTCAACTACGAGTAGTAGGTAAACAGCATTCTAATTGCGCAACACACTCGTAATCGCTACGGCTTTGATTTTGACAAGTCAAGAATAGGGTAGGTATTTGACTGAAAAAATCTAATTAGTCCGTCAGGTTATCAAAAAATATTTGACCCGTATTTTTTCTTTTGTTACGTACCTAAACCAAAATTGACGAAGATACGACACATTTAATTATTTATTTTTTTGACACAAATCGCACAAACAATCGCCCAGACCTGAAACAACCATCTGTAGGCCATACAAATTTTTGTTCCGTGTGGGAATCGAACCCACGACCCGTAGCGCAGAAGCCAATCGCTTAGCCACTGCACCAAACGTGTCGTCAAATTACCAAAACGTCACAAGCAAGTACAATTTTACTTTCTTCTGACGTCACAAGCCCCCACTCTCGAGTTTTCATGCGTTTTATCTTTCCAAATAAGTATTCATAGATTCAAAAATACGTGTCCATTATTTTTCAAAACTAACTGGCGGACTAATTAGATTTGCAATTTATTGATGCTGTCAACATGTCTATTTCCTAACGTACCTATGTATGTATTAACAATCCCACTTCTCCACAACGCAATGAACATTGTTGTTGACACATTAACTGTCATGATTGATGTTAGTTACGTTACGCAGGTCACGTAGGAAACAGGGTCACATCAACATGAGATAAAATTCACGTTCACGGTTCATAATTACAGTGGTGGACATATAATTAGAAACACCAAGTGTGACTTTTATTTTTACTACAAATTAACTTAATATTTTACGTATCATAGAGGGCTTATACCTATTTATCTATAATGTATCCACATCATGAAGTATAATTATGTCAGTTTTGGAAATATCATATAACCGTTTATGTAAAAACTGGTATAGGGTAAAGCCACCGGTAACTGGCCACTTAAGCACTTTCACCAAGTCACACTTGAATTATGTCAAAATAGGTTATTATATTAGATTTATTGCAATGACACACAATAATATGCCCATTCTTTTATGTAATTTAGGCTTTTAAAACTAAAACAAAACAATATTTGGTATCAAATTTTAATAAAATCAAAAAATTATCACTTTTTGGTATTTACTAGCCACAAATTTTAGAAACTGGCCGTCATTAAACTATTTATTGGCCACATGAAATAAGTCTCAGTTTCATCCTACTATCTATAAAGGAACATAAAAAATGAACTTTAAACAAAACAACATTCATTATGTTAGACAATAAATCAACATTTTACCCGTAATATTAATATGAGATCAAAAATAATACGATATAGGAACTTTCTTAATTCACACGAACAACAAATCAACAAATCTAAGATTAATATAGTTTTATAGAATAAAGTTAAGTACCGAAGCCTTGCTTTCGTGCTTCTTCACAAGCAGAGCTAAACATGGCATCACAATCACCGTCAGATGAGTCAGTGTTACTCTCTCGATAGCAAATGTGGCACAAAAACTGATCCTCATCGTCCACAGGTACATGGAGTCTGTGATATGACGGAATACAATTTAAATGAAACCGTTTGTTACACTGGTTACATTCAATAACCCTACGTGTAATGAGATTCAAACAAAAATATGTATGTGTATCATCAGGTTGGTTTACTCTTGCAATGCACTTGCTAAAATCGACATTATTTGGTTCAAATGGACACAAACCGGATACTCTGAATCCATTTATTAATGTCTCTTTCTTAGAACACGAGTCTACAGCTGTTTTTAACAGTGGAGCAAAGGTTTCTTTGGTCAGACTCTTCTGATAATTATTCGCTGCGTACCAATCGCGCAGTACCTTCTTCCAAGCAACCTTTATTGGGCGAAAAGCAGCAACATCTGCTGGTTGTAGTATGCGAGTTGCGTTTGGATAAAGCGCTATTAGATGTATTTGAAGACTGCGGCATAGTTCTGATACTTCTATGGTTATGTGGGTTTTGTGTCCATCGACAAACAGAATTACAGGAAGTGGGATATTGTTTTCTAAAATTTGTTGGTACAGACAATTAGAGATGTAATCATAAAAAACCGCTGCAGTCATCCAACCTGTGTCGCTTCGCCCTATTCCCCAACCAGATGGCACACTCAACGAAACTCGGTCAGGTATCCGTTTATAAGGATAGATAATCATTGGTCTGAAGACGTGTCCAGCAGCAGAAAATGTAAATAAAACTGTAATGTTCTCTTTAGAGGATCCTTTTTCTATCTGGTACACATTTTTACACCCTTTCTCAGCCAGTATTTTGCCTTTTTTCGGGCAAATATTGAATCCAGTTTCATCGGCATTGAACACTCTTATGGGATCTTGAATGACGTCATTCAGTTCTTCCTCGACGATATATTGCTGTATTTCCTGGAACCATTTCCTAATATCCTGTTCAGAAACACATGCACTTGCATTGGTAACTCCTTCTGATGTTCGAATAGAAATATTAGGGTGTCTTTTCAGGAAAGCCTTAAACCACACATCTCCCGGTTTGTTGTCTCGGAAAGGGTTGGGTCTCGGATTTTGTTCCAAAAAATTCTGGACACACAATTGGATATCCTCTTTCTTTCTTGGGAAGCCACGCTTTGATAATTGTATGATGAAGTCACATAAACTGTTTTCTTCGGCTTCAGTTAGCACTGGATCTGGTCCAGACTTAAACTTTGTGTCAGGATTTTTAATTTTAAATTGGAGGCTACTTCTAGGCACACCAAATTGTTTTGCCGCCTGACGAATTGAACCCTCTTTATTCTCAATAAATTGAAGAGCCTTATCTATTGTTTCTTTGCCGTATTGTCGTTTTTTAGACATTTTACTAACATTTCAAAGAACTGTAAAAAAAATAAGAAAATAGATTAGTAACTGGCCACAAACTGGCCACCTATGCCAGTTTCTGATTAGAGTCGATTAATTCTTCTAAAAAGGAAATACACAATACTACACCTTATAAATATCATAAATACGAGTTATTTTTAAAGAAATTTGAATAATAGGTAAAACTTTAGTAACTGGCATACGTGGCCAATAACTAAAAACATGCAAAAAATTACTTCAGAAACTAGCCACCCATTCAATAACGGCTTATTTAAGATTTTATTAGAATTAAGCTAAAGATCCATGTAACTCACCATGCAAACACGTAGAAATATGCGATTCTTTCACCAACGCTAAGTATTATCACCCATAATTTAAATTTTGTAAAAACTTAGCCACTAACATTTACGTAGTGAAGTAGCTTACATGTCGAGACACGTACACCAACTAGAGATGTGATTAAAAGTTATAAAAGATTATTTGTTAAAAAGTTATTGTTAATAAAAAATAACTTGTTAAATTAAAAGTTATAAATATAACGGATAAGGTTATCAGTTTCGGTAACGTTTTCATTAAGTTAATTTTATTCTTAGGTTGTAAATATTGAAAGCATGTTTTTAGTTAAAAGTTAAGTTTTTTTAATATGTTGCCTAATATAATTTTGAGAACTAACCTTTAGTAAGAAGGGTACGCATTTACCTTAATCAAAAATAGTTTTTATTTGTATAAACTAATAACATACCTTTATTATTTTAAATTATTTACATTTTATTGGCGTTTAAAAACATCAGCTGCGTGACTTTAGTTGTTGTGAGCCGTGTTCGTCTGTCGCTCATTATGTACCCAGCTTTTGAAAATGCTCTTTCGCAAAGGACGGAAGTTACCATAACGTTACTTATTCACTTTTAGTTTAAATTACTTTAAATATTAAATTAAAAAACCTATGTAACACTGAAACCGAAAGGGTCAACTCAAATCAACTGTTGAATGAAATTTATTGTTTAGTTTCACCGTTTGCTTACATTATGGCCTATAAGTTATTTAACGTATAAACATTAAAAGTTAGTTTAATTTCGCAGCAATAACAAAACCTATCCTTAGCGAGATAAGACTCACAGTTCTATGAATTCAGCTCGCGACAAGGTATTAAATGTTATTTTTCTTGTGCCAAGCAATTTAAGTCTTATAATTTAAGCAATCAAAACGTAATAATGATCACTATTGTTTGATCATAAACTCTTACCAAGTGGCGCCGAATAAAATAAAAGTCTCGACTCGTTTTGTTGTGCCTACGAACTGAGTTATAACTTTTAACGATTTTGTCAGAATTACTTAATGATGTTAATAGTTAAAAATAAATAATGTGTTAAATTAAACGTTTAAACTTTTAATCCTCACCTCTAACACCAACTGTCAGTGAATGGCCGTTTGCTTTGGCGCTAGTATCCGTAGCGAAAAAAAGTTGAACTACTATGAAAGGTGAATGACAAGGCATTTGTTTGAAACGTTCATAGATGGCGCAAATAAAACATTATTCTTATTTCAAATAGATAAAGTACCAAGTGGCTAGTTATTGGTAGTGGCCAGTTATACCTTGGTTTACCCTACTTTATTAAATAAAATGAAGCAGAACAACGTACTTAGGTGGACAACTAATTAGAAACAGAAAAAAAATATTTGCATGAATATGAACAAAGTTAACAAAACAATAAACAATGAAGTTAAATGGTACAAACGTTTTATAATAAACAATTAATATTTGGTTGAGAAGCCTCTGCTGTCGACTACAGCTCTACAACGACGTGGCATTGATTCTATCAATGTTTCATACATTTCCAGAGGAATATTTCTCCAGGCTTCTACAAATGCGTCTTAAAGTTGTTGTAGTATGATACTAGTAGAAGTACGATGTTAGTGGTATGTTTATTGGACAATGTTTTCTTTACAGTGTACCACAAATTTAGATTTGATTCAAATCCGGACTATTTGCAGACCACTCTAACACCGACACTAATTTATTAGTCTCTTAGAAATGCTTTGACGCTGTTTGTTTGCTTTGGATCATTGTCGTGGTGAAATATCCAAGTAACTGGTAAATTGTAGTCGTCGGAATATGAAACCATTGTGTCTTCTAATAAACTTTTATATTGGAACAGATCCAACATCCCTTAATCTTTCTCACGGGACCAACCAAATATCCCGAAAAATGTCTCCATACCCGCGCCAGGCTATCAGGGCCGGACTTAGGTGAGGGCCATGGGTCCGGTCAGGGCCACTACAATACCGGTTTTTGTTTTTTTTTAGATAAGAAAAAACAAATGACACCCTTTCTGACAATGAGAAAAAAGTTCGTCTCGCGACCTCGCCCCGTGTTCAGCTCATGATTAAGGGCTCCGTTTGGGTCCGAAACTAGTCGGGCAAGCCCGAAAAATGCACGTGAGTAAACCGTAGCTAATCATAAATATGAATGTGTCTCACGAAAGTTATAATACAAAAAAGAGAAAAAAGTTCACATTGACTTGTTCCTTTTTAGGGTTCCGTAGTCAACAAGGAACCCTTATAAGTAGTTTCGCCATGTCCGTCCGTCCGTCCGCAGCTTAGCTCAGAGACTCTTAGTACTAGAAAGCTATAATTTGGCACAGATATACATATAAATCACGCCGACAAAGTGGTAAAATAAAATCATGAAAAATATTTTTTATAGGATGCCTCCTGTACGTCTAAAGTGGGGATTGTTTTTTTTTTCTCGTCTACCCCATCGTGTGGGGTGTTGTTGGATAAGTCATTCAAAAATATTGTGGGTTTGTCAGCACAATTTTTCGATTATGGAATTCGTTTCTGAAATATTAAGCTTTAAAGTGCTAATTTTTGTTAGGGTCAAGTGCCCCCCCCCCCCCCTGCCAGCTAAACGGTTAGTTTTGGATATGTGAAAAATTCACGGTAGTAGTATATATGTTACCGGCAATGTGTATAATGCAGGTATTCTATACAATGCCTAGGCAATTATAGAATGCCTGGGGCCTCCAGGCAATGTATGAAATATTATGAATATTACTGTCCATTACATACTTTGCCTAGGTAATGTACCTATACATTTCCTAGGGATTGTATAGAATACCTGCTGGTCCACGGGCAATATGTGAAGAAAATAGATTTGGTCATTCATTTGGGGCACCCCGACACGGATAGGTTAGGTTCGGATAGCTTCGTTCGCTCGCTTCGCTTGCTTACTCTAGCCCCCGTCATCCCCTTCGTGTTAGGTTACTTTAAACCCTGCAGACAGAAATAGGAGCCCCGCACAGCGGGGCTCCGTCGACTCTCCTTTGGAAACCCAAACAACCTCCCAAACATCCCCTTAAGTTTTTCATTTGTTTTTATTGTGCCTCGCGTGGAGTTTACTGCCTGCTCGCATGTCTTCCCCTTCGCCGCTCTCGGCTTTTTCACCCATTACAGGCCGCGGATTCGGTATTGTATAAATGCCTAGGCAAAGTATAAAATAAATAATATTTCATACATTACCTGAACGTTTTAGGCATTCTGTACATTGCCTAGGCATTGTATAGAATACCGGATTACACAGATTGCCGGTAACATATACAACGAAGTTAAAAGGAAAACTATCACTGCCAAGTAGGCTTTACAAGTTTACGAGTAATAGTCGATCAACCGGAAAAGTAAAAATTTCGTACAAATTCCATTGAAAATTACTAAGCCCTCTTCTTAGTCCGCATTATTGTACAACAACGGAACCCTACCACTGCGCGTAGCCCGATACGCACTTGGCTGGTTTTTTTAAACATTTCAACGTTCATCAATCATTTCTTCGTTAGTTGTCATAGCTTCCAAACCTTTAAATCTGGCTCTGCAGACTAGCGTCTTGGACTAGAACCTAAACATGGGAAGACGCCCGTGCCCAGCAATGCATGTTCAGTACTGGGGTCTGGGGGCTTACCATGACCTCTTAAAGCAGGGCAGAAGTTGCCTGGAAGTTGAACTGCCCTGCTTTTTTGTACTATGACATCGTTAGAGCAGGCCTGCTACGTTGACGTTTACGAAATCCGTTCACCTGTTTTTTTTGTATAGACTTTTCGTACCATAAACAAGCTTATCCGTTCAACTTGATTGAATAGTCGTTCACCTTTTGTACTGTCATGGTACGATTTTTAGCGATTCAGAAGCAGGCCTGCTTTTGAACGGATATTGACTGGCTGGCATTTGAACGTTTTCTTAAGACGTCATGGTAAGCCCCCTGAACTGTCTGAAGTTGTAATGTAATGTAGTTGCAGTTTATTTCGGTCATATAACGCTTTTCGTATTGTCTTAATGGGCGATCGCTATCAGATACGCTCGCGTGCACTTAACTGCAGTGTCACTGCACCTTAATTAGCGAAAAGTCACGAAATTACGTGAATCATCAGCCTACTTTTTTTTGTATTATATAACTTTCATGAGACACATTCATATTTGTGAGTAGCTGTACCCGGCATGCCTTTTTTTTTTGTTTTTTTTTTAAAAATGTTGCCCCGCACTAAGATTTCTCTTGTATCGTGGGTGCGTTTACAGACACAAATCTCATACACAAACGCCCAGACCCGAAACAACCATCTGTAGGCCATACAAATTTTTGTTCCGTGTGGAAATCAAACCCACGACCCGTAGCGCAGAAGCCAATCGCTTAACCACTGCACCAAACGTGTCGTCTATTGCGGCATTGCAATGCTCTTTTTCCTACTTACTACCTACCTACTACTTACCTACTACCTACCTTTAGAAACAAAATCAAAATAGTAACAAGAAGTTCAAACCATTTTCATACTTCATACATGCGGTAAACAAATGAAGAATATGAACATACTGAGATAATTTCGTATTTTTTCTTTAAATATCTAAATCTTCTTTCATAAAAATCTTCTCCTGACAACTACGAAAACAACAAAAAAAAATTGCGAAATCAGTCCAGCCGCTCACGCGTGATGCCGTGACCAAGGGAAATAGGGATTCATTTTTTTTTTTTTTATAGGGATCCTGCCTTTTGCCAAAATTATTTTGACAAAATGTCATTAACCAAACGCACTTTAGTAATCTTTTATATACCAATGCAATATTTGGAATGATTTTAGTACGCACATTTTCATTTGGTCAAATTACTCGGCAGAATATTACAAAGGATAATATCATTAAGGCATTAATCAAATGATTTATTACAGCAAACAATCTTTAGTTTAGTTAAATTATTGTATAGAACAATTCTGGATGAATTGAAGACAAAAGTAAACGCACAGTGTACCTACTTACTACTTGTCAACGCCCATACATTTGACAGGTCCTATGAAATGTCAAAATTGGTAACACTTGTCATAGGGTTGTCACATAAAACAAATTACACAAAGGCCAATGCAAACTATTGGCATGATTTACTTTTTTCCTTTCGCCAGAAATGAAACCTAGGTTATATGTTAGAGGACAATACGAGAAATCAATAGCAAAAAGAACCAGGTCTATCAACCGTAACCGAACGAAGATAACCAGAGAAGTATTGCTAGTATCTTTTTGTCAGGCGTTACCCGCGTTACCTATTTTTCTTTTATTATAATTAAATGAAAATACAATCATACGTGATATTTTGAGGTTTCCTCTGATAAAATAGATTAAGTTGATTGTTGCTGTTACATTTTTTGGCACTGGCAGTTTTTTTATCACTAAAACTAGTAAAAACTGATAAACGTATCGAATCGATAAGCATTAGTGGGTATACGTAACAGTGAAGCCACACTGCTCCGTTTCGTTGCGTTGCGACGTCGCAGCGCTAGATTTGGACCAATGAGACGTCGCAGGGCAACATTTGGAATCTCTAGGTTGGTCCAAATCTAGTGCTGCGACGTCGCAACGCAACGCAACGGAGCAGAGTGGCTTCACGGTTAGGGCGAGGCCCCACTAGCGCGTTGCGCTCCGTTGCGACGTCGCAGCGCTAGATTTGGACCAATCTATTTGGACCAATCTACAGATTCCAAATGTAGCGCTGCGACGTCTCATTGGTCCAAATCTAGCGCTGCGACGTCGCAACGCAACGCAACGCACTAGTGGGGCCTCGCCCTTAGTGTTACGATAGCAATTTTTAACGTTGCACGCAATAAGTAAGTATCGCTAACCCAATCACGGGCGTACAGTGGTTGACAGGAGTCGATGATCGCTATTGCAACACTATTTAACGCGTATCCACTATAGGATAGGTCTTAAGGGTTACTTTTCTAAATTGTACTATGGAATATTCTTACAAAAAAGAAATTATACAACCATAAAAACCGAAACCAAAACTATTTATTAAATAATTAGTAGGTACTTCTGGTTTTACAAAAATCTTTGCCTTACCTTATCATAGAACAATTATATGCTACTAAATCCTTAGTTAATTAATCGTAATCTGTACTCGTCTCTCTTTCCACATCATGTCTTATTATGAAATCCAGAAATTGAGCTGGAGGACCTAAGTTTTGTTGATGTCTACCCCACGCCATATACCACAATACAGACATGACGTGGCTACAACAACCATGTGTTCTCTTCCCAGAAATACAGGAACAGTAATGTCGTTTTATTGCTGCTACGCCATCATTAAGCCATTCTATCAAGAAGATCTAGAAAGAATATTTAAGATAATAATGTGGAAGCGGGGGACGCGAAATGACTCATTAGAGTTGCCGAGTAGGTAGTATTTAACAATGGGAAACTTAAAACATCACACGGAGTATTTTTATTTAAGAAAAATAACGCCTGATAAAAAACAATAGCAATCTACTAAACACTCTCTAACTTGGTTTTGTTACGGTTAGTAGACCTAGCTCTTTTTGCTATTGATTTGTCATACAGTCCTCTAACATGTTAGAGGACTGTATGACAAATCAATAGCACATATTGATTTGTCATACAGTCCTCTAACATGTTAGAGGACTGTATGACAAATCAATAGCAAAAAGAGCTAGGTCTACTAACCGTAACAAAACCAAGTTAGAGAGTGTTTAGTAGATTGCTATTGTTTTTTATCAGGCGTTATTTTTCTTAAATAAAAATACTCCGTGTGATGTTTTAAGTTTCCCATTGTTAAATACTACCTACTCGGCAACTCTAATGAGTCATTCCGCGTCCCCCGCTTCCACATTATTATCTTAAATATTCTTTCTAGATCTTCTTGATAGAATGGCTTAATGATGGCGTAGCAGCAATAAAACGACATTACTGTTCCTGTATTTCTGGGAAGAGAACACATGGTTGTTGTAGCCACGTCATGTCTGTATTGTGGTATATGGCGTGGGGTAGACATCAACAAAACTTAGGTCCTCCAGCTCAATTTCTGGATTTCATAATAAGACATGATGTGGAAAGAGAGACGAGTACAGATTACGATTAATTAACTAAGGATTTAGTAGCATATAATTGTTCTATGATAAGGTAAGGCAAAGATTTTTGTAAAACCAGAAGTACCTACTAATTATTTAATAAATAGTTTTGGTTTCGGTTTTTATGGTTGTATAATTTCTTTTTTGTAAGAATATTCCATAGTACAATTTAGAAAAGTAACCCTTAAGACCTATCCTATAGTGGATACGCGTTAAATAGTGTTGCAATAGCGATCATCGACTCCTGTCAACCACTGTACGCCCGTGATTGGGTTAGCGATACTTACTTATTGCGTGCAACGTTAAAAATTGCTATCGTAACACTAAGGGCGAGGCCCCACTAGTGCGTTGCGTTGCGTTGCGACGTCGCAGCGCTAGATTTGGACCAATGAGACGTCGCAGCGCTACATTTGGAATCTGTAGATTGGTCCAAATAGATTGGTCCAAATCTAGCGCTGCGACGTCGCAACGGAGCGCAACGCGCTAGTGGGGCCTCGCCCTAACCGTGAAGCCACTCTGCTCCGTTGCGTTGCGTTGCGACGTCGCAGCACTAGATTTGGACCAACCTAGAGATTCCAAATGTTGCCCTGCGACGTCTCATTGGTCCAAATCTAGCGCTGCGACGTCGCAACGCAACGAAACGGAGCAGTGTGGCTTCACTGTTACGTATACCCACTAATGCTTATCGATTCGATACGTTTATCAGTTTTTACTAGTTTTAGTGATAAAAAAACTGCCAGTGCCAAAAAATGTAACAGCAACAATCAACTTAATCTATTTTATCAGAGGAAACCTCAAAATATCACGTATGATTGTATTTTCATTTAATTATAATAAAAGAAAAATAGGTAACGCGGGTAACGCCTGACAAAAAGATACTAGCAATACTTCTCTGGTTATCTTCGTTCGGTTACGGTTGATAGACCTGGTTCTTTTTGCTATTGATTTCTCGTATTGTCCTCTAACATATAACCTAGGTTTCATTTCTGGCGAAAGGAAAAAAGTAAATCATGCCAATAGTTTGCATTGGCCTTTGTGTAATTTGTTTTATGTGACAACCCTATGACAAGTGTTACCAATTTTGACATTTCATAGGACCTGTCAAATGTATGGGCGTTGACAAGTAGTAAGTAGGTACACTGTGCTTTTACTTTTGTCTTCAATTCATCCAGAATTGTTCTATACAATAATTTAACTAAACTAAAGATTGTTTGCTGTAATAAATCATTTGATTAATGCCTTAATGATATTATCCTTTGTAATATTCTGCCGAGTAATTTGACCAAATGAAAATGTGCGTACTAAAATCATTCCAAATATTGCATTGGTATATAAAAGATTACTAAAGTGCGTTTGGTTAATGACATTTTGTCAAAATAATTTTGGCAAAAGGCAGGATCCCTATAAAAAAAAAAAAAATGAATCCCTATTTCCCTTGGTCACGGCATCACGCGTGAGCGGCTGGACTGATTTCGCAATTTTTTTTTGTTGTTTTCGTAGTTGTCAGGAGAAGATTTTTATGAAAGAAGATTTAGATATTTAAAGAAAAAATACGAAATTATCTCAGTATGTTCATATTCTTCATTTGTTTACCGCATGTATGAAGTATGAAAATGGTTTGAACTTCTTGTTACTATTTTGATTTTGTTTCTAAAGGTAGGTAGTAGGTAAGTAGTAGGTAGGTAGTAAGTAGGAAAAAGAGCATTGCAATGCCGCAATAGACGACACGTTTGGTGCAGTGGTTAAGCGATTGGCTTCTGCGCTACGGGTCGTGGGTTTGATTTCCACACGGAACAAAAATTTGTATGGCCTACAGATGGTTGTTTCGGGTCTGGGCGTTTGTGTATGAGATTTGTGTCTGTAAACGCACCCACGATACAAGAGAAATCTTAGTGCGGGGCAACATTTTTAAAAAAAAAACAAAAAAAAAAGGCATGCCGGGTACAGCTACTCACAAATATGAATGTGTCTCATGAAAGTTATATAATACAAAAAAAAGTAGGCTGATGATTCACGTAATTTCGTGACTTTTCGCTAATTAAGGTGCAGTGACACTGCAGTTAAGTGCACGCGAGCGTATCTGATAGCGATCGCCCATTAAGACAATACGAAAAGCGTTATATGACCGAAATAAACTGCAACTACATTACATTACAACTTCAGACAGTTCAGGGGGCTTACCATGACGTCTTAAGAAAACGTTCAAATGCCAGCCAGTCAATATCCGTTCAAAAGCAGGCCTGCTTCTGAATCGCTAAAAATCGTACCATGACAGTACAAAAGGTGAACGACTATTCAATCAAGTTGAACGGATAAGCTTGTTTATGGTACGAAAAGTCTATACAAAAAAAACAGGTGAACGGATTTCGTAAACGTCAACGTAGCAGGCCTGCTCTAACGATGTCATAGTACAAAAAAGCAGGGCAGTTCAACTTCCAGGCAACTTCTGCCCTGCTTTAAGAGGTCATGGTAAGCCCCCAGACCCCAGTACTGAACATACATTGCTGGGCACGGGCGTCTTCCCATGTTTAGGTTCTAGTCCAAGACGCTAGTCTGCAGAGCCAGATTTAAAGGTTTGGAAGCTATGACAACTAACGAAGAAATGATTGATGAACGTTGAAATGTTTAAAAAAACCAGCCAAGTGCGTATCGGGCTACGCGCAGTGCGAGCCGCGCCGCACAACGCGACGCGCGACGCCCCGCGTCTCCGTAAATGAGGCCTAGGCGGGACTTTTGCAACTCAGTGAGTGACATGTCTGAGCACCGTAGCGTAGGTTAGGATGGGCAGGATACATATGTCGACGAGTTTGCGCTTAAGATCGGCAGATCTCCCTTCATTAACGTCTTCATGGACCAGTAGCATTTCCAGGCGTTTTCGATTCGGCGATCGTAAATGACTTATCAGAAAAAACATTTTTATTTTTACCGGGGTATCGAATTATCACTCATATGTCCCGGTCAGTATTTAGAGCTAGCGCGCACGGGTGACAATTTCATCAGTCTTACAAAATCTAAGTGTGCGTCCTGACTGTCCTGAGCAATCCTGAGTGAGTTAATCAGCTAACTTCAGACTCGCGAAGATACGTCAGCCGTATTGTAGGTACCTCAAGCAACAACTGGGGGTAAAATATGCCTACCAATCTCTGGTAGGTATCAATAATGTGGTCTCAAAAAAATGTGTTTAATAACAAGATGGTACCATATGACCCAATTTCGCCATACTCTGTTAGTTAGACATGTATAACAGTAGGTACATTGAAAGACTGTTTTTAACATTAAGTACATTGAAATTGACATTGGTGCCGATTCTCTTGTTCACCAACACTAAAATTAGAGAATTGCTATCTTTTACTAACAGATAGCGCGAGAAAAGGACGGTGATAGACAACAACTAAGTTAGAGATGTCAAATTAGTTTACGCCTTGAACTTCGCCGTGTTTTTAGTCGACACGTTTTTGTATGGAAATTTTAGTTCAACTAAATTTGACAGCTCTTATTTACGTTTGTCTCTTTCCTATTCTATCAGAGTGAAAAAGATGGCAATAGTCTAAATTAAGTTTAGTTTGTGCATAAGAGAATCGGTACCATTGACTGCTTAATCAGAACATTAACAACTAACATTGTATGGTGAAATTGGGTCTAAATGTGATGAAACTACACCTGCTACAGACGAACGGCGTTTGCTAAAGATACCTACTTACAGAAACATTTTAGTTTGCTCAGAAAGGGGCTTGTCATTGTTTTTGAGAGATTTCACGCCATCTGTTGAAATTACTTGTAAAGTGGCACAATTGTCCATAAAGATAAGAACTCGCCGCCGCAAGAGCATTTCATGAAGCATAAAAACGAATCGACTAAATTACTAATTCCTACAAAAAAAGTTACGTTTTAAAATGTTTAAATAGGGTTTTCTATGTGTATCATAGCAATCGTATTTTAAGTGTTTTTAAATATAGTGTAAATACACCCAAAATGCCAGTTATTGTAACGAAAATCAAAGTATGTTTATGTACTATGCCTATTATTTTAATCTTATCCGTTGGATTTCGTTAGCTCTTCATCAAGCAAATATATTCATGGTCGCATTATTAAATGGTTACTATATGATTAACAAAAAGATAATAAATAGAAAGATCATCATCATCTGCCTAGCCTTTTCCCAACTATGTTGGGGTCGGCTTCCAGTCGAACCGGATGCAGCTGAATATCAGTATTTTACATGGAGCGACTGCCTATCAGACCTCCACAACCCAGTAACCGGGTAATACGATACTCTTGGTAAGACTGGTTGTCAGACTTTCTGGCTTCTGACCAACAGTAACGACTGTCAAAGATCTACAAATGACAGCCGGGACCAACGGCTTTACGTGCTTTCCGAGGCACGGAGGAAACTCGCTATGGTAAATGGTCACCCATCCACAGACCAACCTCGGCAAGCGTGGCTTAACCCGGAAGATCGGTCTATGCGGCTGTAATTATTTAGCCACGAGCTAGAAAAGAAATAGATATATAGCTAAATAGAAAGATATCACATAAAATAATTTAAACTAAATCCCGTACCTATTATGAACTAAATCGACTATCTATGCAATTCCGTAGTAGTCAAATCACATCACTAATCATTTTGACATTTCGCCCAGCCCATCAAGGCCATCAATGTCTGAAGCCCGTGCCGTGTCATCGAATCGTAATTACACGTCGTTTGAAACAAAGTACAATTTACCTTTAACTGTGTAGTGCAACGTTGGCATTTTTTATTATTTACAATCAAATTATTACTGTTTTAATCATGTCGTCCACCGAAGAGACTTCGCAACTAAAGGCTGGTCATCCCCCGGCAGGTATAAACTCAGTTTAAAATGCCTTTGTTTATGTATAATCAAGCGGTAATAAAAAAAAAAGTTGGATGTTACTCATACTTTGAACAGAGAACGCAACCATGTGGCGACGAAAACGTATTATATTCAAATTCAATCCTTAAATCCAAAATATTCATCATACTTTATTGGAAATCGGTTGAATTTTGATGTAAACAAGTTAATTTATTTATAGACCGCAATGCAATCCAGTTATGCTAGCCTCCTAGGCCTTGAATTTGATAATGACGTCATGTTAAGTATGTCCTAAGTTACGAATCATTGCGTGTTGTTAAACAAAGAGTTACCTTCAAGGTCGCCAGGCGGTCAGTGTATCGCCTATTTCAATACCGACTTTTTATTATCAATAATTAATGTAATCATACCTTGTATTTTTTTCATTGATATGCATGTAGGCTTCTAACAAGAACCCTGCTAGATTTTTTTATTATTCACCCATTCTGTTTCCATAATTTTTATTAAGTATTTCTTACAAGTATGCAATGAAAACAGTCTGATAAATATTCACCCAACATCATGATAAACTTTCTAGAACTAATTTCAATTTTCACACAATGATTAAGTATTAATGCAAAATATTTAACAGAACTGCTGTCCAATTTCTAAAAGAATGTTAATTGAGTAAAGTTAATTTTGAGTTGTGAGCAAAAATGTGTAAATAATACAATATTAGTCTTACAACTTATTAAAAATTAAACAATGAGAGCTTAACCCATTAATTGCCCAAGTCGCATATATGGAATGAAAAAAATGTGTCCATTTCGCCCATATTGAATAAATAGGTAGGACAAAAAACCTGTGTTTAAAATATATTTATTTATTGCCATACATAACATGTTTATAATACTCTTTAATTGTTATTATTTTGCCTGTTTATGAGCTGGGCGCTAGGGGCATGGCAACTGTTAAAAAATCAAGCAGTCAAAAGGTTAAATGTAGCCTAATAATTTGCATAGCAAAAAGATTTGTATGTATGTTTTCAGAATTTTTAGAGAAAACCATTCTACATGTTTTGCTCACAACTCAAAATTATGTTTACTCACTTTACGGTCTTTTAGAAACTGGACGGGTTCTCAATTTGATGGCTGAAAAATCTTTCATACTACATTATTCCCAACTTACCATTCACAGTGAAAGCCGGTGGCATGAGAATCACGCAACACAAGACCCCCCACACGAAAGACAGCAAGGAACCAGCGAATGAAGACTTAACCGGCCTCTCGGGACCTTCACCAGTGCCTTCAAACCCTGTATCAATCTCTGGAGCACCGAACAGAGGTAACGCTGACTTCACTCCAGAAGCTGCCCAGGTGGCCCATAGTCCTAAGCCTCCAGTACACATTAACTTTAAGCCTCAAACAAATATCCAGCAGCCCAGGAAGTAGACAATGTATCGTACGAAGAGATATTGAGGTTGTTAGGTAGATCTACAGAAAATACAGATTTAAAGTGGAAATATATTGTCAACTGTTATTGTAAGACTTCTTAGTTATTGTTAAATCTCACTTTCCTAAAATTAATTGAATAATATGGTCGTCTTCCAACATCTTAATCACAGATTGCCTTATGATGGGGTGACCTGAAATGTCACTGGCCTAAGGATCAGGCGAAAAATGCATCTTATTAATAGAAAGAGATAAAAAATTATGTCACTCATTATGGGTTCCACACACAAGTTTTGTACTTGTACAAGTTAGATGTGTGCGAAGAATTTGCACAGGCATCTAGGCCAGTCATTCCCAGTTGTCCCCACCATAGACGCCACCGCTTGTGCAAAACGGTTTTTTTTTAAAAGAATGTCCCATCTGCCTCCCCTGGCAATGCCAGCACTGGTGGAAAATGGAACATTTAAAAAAACCATGTCACCAGAGATGGCGACGACGGTGGCGGGAACTGTGAATTACTGATGTAGACATCACGCAGGTTTGTGCAAAGAAATTGTTAAGTGTTTGGGGCTAAAATCATAATGAGCAAAGCCATGTTGTGTTCCAACTTTCACTCTTATACACTTGCATTTCTGTAGAAGATAGAGCCGAAATCATTCAGCCGTGTCGCTGACCATTTATAGTTATAATAACACCAATACTGCCAATATCAAGGAAGGTGATTCCATATCGAAAACTTAGTAATACGCAATTGGAAGATTTCTCTGTTTGTTTATCTATCTACCTTGATAACTTTTATATCATCAACTTGTTTACATTAGGCATTTTAAACGCAAACAAAATAAGTAAAAATGTATGAATAACTATTTGTAGATAACTTATCATTATTTTGATAAGGTAGTTAGCCTACTTATTTTTTGGATGGCAACATAAAAACATGTCAACAATGTTGTATGTTTATAGAATATTTAAAACTACTGGCTGTTTACATTGTATGTGGCATGCCACATCAACCATCCCCTGTACACTGCTCCATGCAACCTGCTTTTACGTGGTACTCGGAGGATTTATCTTACGTGAGCTGGGCAACCTGAGCATCCACATTCTATTGAAGAACCTGCGCCCCCCCCTGGTACCAAAGTGAGACGCATCCCGGTGCCCGATGGCAACCCCTTCTCCCTTCTTTTCAACTTCGTCTCCTGCCCTAACTACACTTACGAGTTCGGATCCTGGCTATTCTTTACCGTCATGACTAAATGCGCTCCAGCCGGTCTGTTTGCTGCCGCCGGTTTCTATCAAATGGCTGTGTGGGCCATCGGCAAACACCGTAACTACAAGAAGGATTTCGCTGACTACCCCAAGGGACGTAAAGGTATCTTGCCTCTTATTCTATAAGCATTTTATTATTGTTATGTATATGTATTAGGTATTGAATGCTCAATACGATTCTTTGTAACTGGTGTAGCAGACATGTCCCTAGCTCAAGAGATCCTGGGGTCGTCTGCTACATTATAAGTTTTATATCGTATTTTGAAATACATACGATTGTGTTCCATTTGACAACAACAGAACACTTGTGCAAACAAAGCATTTCTTAATTAAACAAAAAACTTTCTAATGATGCCTATTCATTTGATCACCTTGCGTTCAAATACCTAATGTAAACAACTTAAAAATAAACATGATTTTAAGTTATCAACATTTTGGTGTTAATGAAAGATTTATACATGTAATCGCATGTATTTCTAGCATTTATTAAGACCTAATGTTGCCAACTTACAACCATGCACCCAGCCTAGTGATTAGATTGGTATATTAAGAATATTTTGTATTATAAATAAGCATTTTATTTATTATATGGAGGTGTTTAACTTGCATCAGTTTCCGTCTTCTTATAGCAACCTAATCAGTTTAAGGCATAACATCAGATTGTTAAATATCAAGCCATTTCTAGTAATAACTAGTCATTAAAAGAAAATATTGACTAAATTAGTCAAAAGACATAAGAAAAAGGTCAAAAAAAAAAGTTACGCAGCCCAGTCTACAATTATTTCCAATAGGTCATAATGGCATATGGTCATATCAATTACAGCTCAGGAAATGCAGTTACAATGTTATGTTTTATAGTAACTGTTCAAGATTTATATACGACCTAGCTGTTGGAAATAATCCTAGATCTGGCAGCGCAATCTTATTTTTTCGACCACCAATGTGATGAAATTTGCCTGATGTCCTTTTAAATTGTCGCCACTCTATCCTAACATGGCAAGGCCAAAGGATAGGTAGTGTTTTAACTAAAAAATCGTTTTATAAAATTACAATTAAGGTTTATTCAATATTTCATTGACTAGTTATTCCTAGAAATGTCCATAATAATAAAAACTCGAGAAAGCTACAAATACTAGAGCGTTTAATAATGATAACATGCACATAGATAGTGAATATCTGTATTGCTTAACAATGGTACACATTCATCGAATAGATATGACTATCAATCTATTACAATGAAGATTACAGCCAGTTATTGTAGCAACAGAAGTTCCCTATAATTATAGTAACAAAGCGTCGCTGGATTTAGCCTATTCTAAAAAGTTTATCTATGTATTTGTAGTTTTATATCCAACCATGATGGTTACAAGTGGATTATTATTGTTGTGTAGAAACACTCCTACTACTTCATTCGTTGACTGTTTTATGGTGTGTTAATGTATTTAGAGATAAATGGTCACTGCTTACACTACAAACTATGAAGATTGAACCTATAGTCCAACCGTTAAAATTTTGTATAAAGAGTAAACAAGCCAATAATTCATTCAATATACACATTTTTATAAGACTTTATTATTAGAGTTATTCTTCAATTATTTTTGTTGTCTAAACATGTATATTTTTTAAAGAAATCTTAAAGCAAAATTAATGTTTCAAGATCATATGTTTGTTTACCTTTATACAAAATTTACTGACTAGACTATAGTAGATACGACCGTATTAAGAGATCGCGAGTCAAGCAAGCCCACTTGTTGCGTTATTTTGCTAAATCAACTCCTATCACAAATACATTTAGCTTAGCTGAAGAGGCAGGGATATTACTATTATTGATAAAATAATATCTTTAAAAAAACCTTTTTTTATCCTATGGGATTGTCTCTTAGCGATGGAGTTGTGGGTGTACAGCAGTTCCTCTACCTGACCTATCGGGGAATTCAGGGAAACAAACGTACTAAATAAAAAAAAAACATTCCCAAGTCTATTTTAGTTGTTGCTTCTCATGTTTTGTGTGAGCACTGACCATTTCCTTAGGATATGTTTCAAGTATGATGTGGAAACGGATTAATATAGTATAATATTATAGATAATTGAGTACATAGAATATCCAGTGTTGTATTCAATAATTAAGAAGATTTTAATGTCCACTATTGTTAATGCTGCACAAATTTTAGGTTCTACATTTTTTTAACCATTTTATTGAAGGAATTTTGATGTTCGCTTTTATGCCTAAATTTTATTTTTGGTAATTATTTATACTTGAGTTTTTTTAATTGAATTTATTGGGCCATAAAAACTTAAAGACGTACAAATTATTTTACAATTCGGCGTTTTACAGGGAGTAAAATTATTATACATTTTTGGTTTGCATTTAACTTATTGAATTCAAGTTTGATGTTTTTTTAAAATTTTATGGAGAAACTCGTTTCTCAAGCAATAATTAGAGTGGATTAATCATATAGATATTAAATAAAATAAATTAGATAGTGCAGTTTATATTCTTATTTGGTGCTAAGCCATTTATTGATGTGTTAAATTTGTGAAAAATATATAGCATTTCTTCCACATTCCTAAACATTAAGTTTACTTGCATTACAGATGAAAAATAACAAAAAAAAATATCTTATTATAGTTTTCTTATTCCTTATTCTATGGTCTGAATGTTTTGCATTTAAGGCCATTTGTCTAAAGTAATGTTTCTTTTACTTTTATTAGTTTTAAAATAAATTGGTATAAAAACCAACATGTTTTTCATTTGGCTTATAACAATAATAATACCATGATAATCGTTGACGTAGAAACACGTGGATCAAGGGTCTATAGCAAAATTCACGAAAAAATGTCCTGATATTACACCACTAGAAAGCCAAAGCAGGAGAACCAAGGGAACCGACATAGCTCGAAGAATTGCCAAACTTAAGTGGCAGTGGGCGGGGCACATTGCTCGTAGAACGGATGGCCGATGGGGCAGAAAGATTCTGGAGTGACGACCGCGTACCGGCAGACGCAGCGTGGGTAGGCTTCCCACAAGGTGGACCGATGATCTGGTGAAGGTCGCGGAAATCCGCTGGATGCAAGAAGCACAGGACTGGTCGATGTGGCGATGCTTGGGGGAGGCCTATGCCCAGCAGTGTTTCGGCTGAATGATGATGGTGACCAGAAGGCCAAGATACACCGCCATATTAACTTAAAAATACCAACAAACTAATTTAAATCCTGTGTCGTCATCACAATGCCTAATTTAGCTTACAAACATACAAAGTTTGACTGCACTCATTGACGTAAATTTATCTTCATTTTCGCGTTTTAGTCTTTAATCGGTTCGGACATTTTCGAGCGCTGATCCGAGGTCCATATGTTTCTACTTCAATGTTGATTATCACGCTACACAATGTTGTATCACAAGTAGAGATGTTCGCTCGGAGAGGACGAGGCCCGTCGGCAAAAATAATGTACGTAGGTACTTAATTAGTAGTAATTAAGCACGGAGGGAAAGCGAGAATGTCCAATGGAGATCCAATATAGGTATTTGACTTCTAATGTTGTAAGACTGTCTCGTTGACCTAGCGGTCGCAAGCGCGACTGCTAAGCGTGAGGTCCTGGGTTCGATCCCCAGGTTGGCCAGTGTTATTGGGCTTTTCCGTGTAGAATTTCTCAGTAGCAGCCCGGAGTCTGGATTTGTGCCCCGTAAGTGGCAATAAGCTCACCCCCACTACCCACTACCGACTTAAATTTAACGGCGAAATGAGGGTGTAGGTACTATGCACCTCTGTCCAACACTTCGGGGAAAACATGCGTGATGTTATGTTTAAAATATTTTAACTGTCTAGTGGCGCCGCCTGGTGGCTTTCAGCTTCAACGTATGACAAAGCTTAGTTTTTTTTCAACGTTCTAGAAAGAAGTGTGTAAAAACTTCTTACAGGTTACAGTCAATGTTTGGTAATTAAAACACAACTTTGATTAAATTAGTTATATTTACTGCAAATCATGATATAAATTACATGACACAAGTACAATATCAGAAACTAAAAGTATCTGAAATACAATAACATTCAAAATTAATAATTCACATAGAAAATGTCTTTCCAAAACCATAAAATCTTTGTAAATGCCTAAGAATTAAAAGTATCTCAAAACAGTCGGTCGTAAAGAAATTATTTTGTATTTTTCCTTGCATTCGAACTACTTTTTAGTTTTGACAGCATCGTATTGTATAACTGTAAAGGAAATAAAATACTTGTAGATTTTACTTTAATGAGACAGTTTGTAGCCGTTTTTCTGCCTAGCCTTTTCCGTATATTCCCAGTTGCCCCCACATGGATTGCCACCCGGTGGCAACTGGGAAGATATTGCCCCCACTTCGATTCGCTGTACATTGCGGCGTGGATCGCCAACCCCGCTCATCGCTGTCTATCTTATGGCCGCGATGAGGGGGTTCGCGGAAGATATTTCCGATGTGGTTTTATTAGTTGCCACCGGGTGACAATCCATGTGGAGGCAACTGGGAATATACGTCCTTTTCCCAACTACTTATGTCAGGGTCAGCTTCCAGTCTAACCAAAGCGGCTGCCACCAGACAGAAATCGAACCTTTGGTATGAGTTATGACCAGTGATCGGAAAAAGGTGAGCTAATTTACCTAAACTTCATAGAACAGAGACAAAAAGTGGAGACTTCCCTACGACAACATTTTTTTTCTAATTTTTTAAATTTACACAAAACCAGTAGACACGTTTTTTTATTGTTTTCAAAAAATAAAAGACAATCTCCTTTTTTGAAAACAATAAAAAATCTCTTTTGAAAACAATAAAAAACGTTTCAACTGGTTTTGTGTAAATTTTGGAAAAAAAAAACAGGAAACAAATTCAATTGTTTTCAGTATTAATAACATTAATATTAAATGTACTTTAGTGATGTCCAGAAGCCCGGGACAGTTTTCCCGAAAAAAAATGTTGTCGTAAGGAAGTCTCCACTTTTTGTCTCTGTTCTTTGAAGTTTAGGTGAATTAGCTCACCTTTTTTCAATCACTGGTTATGACGCAGTGCTGCGTACCACACAGATGTTCCACAACCGAGCAAAAGTTTTGAGTCGAAGCCTCCATGCCCGTGGGCATGGCCAGGATTTTGCTCAGGGTGGGGTAAATAAATCAGCTCAGTCAAACAGTAAATATTTTTTCTTTTTAATAATGGCGAGATTCACATACCGCACTTAGAATTTACTTTGCTAAATAAGCGTTTCATTCGAATATGAACATTATTCCTATAACAAAAAGGTTCATATTCGTATGAAACACCTAGCAAAGTAAAGTCTAAGGCCCGGACTCCACCAAAGCGGAGATGTCTCGTAAACAACCAATAGGAATTCGTTTTGAGTTGAAGCTAAGCGGAGAGATTTGAAAATAACGCAATCCTATTGGTTGATCGAGACATCTCCGCTTTGGTGGAGTCCGGGCCTTAATGTGGTCTGTGAATTTCGACCTTAAGCTGAAAGTGCAGAAAGGGGGTATGGGATAATTTTGCCCACCTTCTTAGGCCTGGTCAGTCTATTTTAGTAGACATTATGTCTTCTGATTGACTGAATCTAGACTATTTACCTATTGTTCTCTCTACCAGAGTGGAGCAAGCGCCCCATCTGCCCCAACCAGACTTCGCCCATATTAATATAATTTCTTGTATCAAATTCGTAGTCGAGTGCGTTGTTAGTACATCTACAATCTCGCCCATGTATGATATGACTAATCCATTTGTTTGTGACTGATAGCGACTGATATGTTTACAACATTAAATAAATGAGTACCTAATAGATAAAACAAATAAAATCAATCATAACGCTATCACTTTCCAATTAATAATAGATTGTATTTTGTACTTAAAGGTTTAACTATATAAAATTGATTAAACCAAATTTCACCATACCTAGGTACTCTGTTAGTTATTAATGTCTTGTTAAACATTTTAACAGACTGTTTAACAGAACATTAACAACTAACATTGTATGGTGAAATTGGGTCTTAATGTCACAGTTGTCCGGTCCCTGTTAAGCTAACGTCCTACGGCATGTTTTGTGACAGGTCAGGCCGCGCCTAGCCCGACGACCTCCAGCCACCCTAGTGTGTGGCCTGCGGGCGCTGGGTTAGGGGACCCACCGCCCGATCAGTAACAGGCCCGAGTAGGCTCTCAGCAGGACGTGGGGCTAGGCCCCACAAAGGAGAGGTCCGCGGTCCACGACCCCGGCCCTCGGTCAAGTGATGGAACATCGTGGTGGTTTTAGCCGGTAAGATTCCGGCACCCCCCCCCCCCCGTCTTTCTCAGACGGGGGAAAGTCCATGAGGATTGCCCGTCCGATCCGTCAGAAGTCTATAAGTTCAAAGGCGCGAGGGGACCTGTCGTGGCCTGTACGGGCACGTCGGTTCTCGTTAATTTCGATTGACGTGACGCCATCACAGACATGCTGGAATGGCGGCCAACAGGCCACGCTGAGGGGATTGTGCGACACGGGCCGTGACAGGCCTCGACAGACGTGGCAACGTCGCGGCTTGTCAGTAAACGGGTCGTGGGATGGCAGCTTTACTTGAGACTGGTAGACGCGTTAGGCGAAATGCAGGCCGTACTAGATATTAAAAAAAACGATTGCGTTGTTTCGGCTTCTTTAAGTTACAAATAAAGGACACATTATAAAAAAATAAACAAAAATCAAACAGGGCTGTACTACTTGTACTATATTTATTCTGTGGCTATACCTATTATCTTTATATACAGGATTAATTTTTCAACTGGGCATGAATGTCCAAATCCGAAAGTATAGGCAGTAGCGAAAAATGCTCAAAGGAAGACTCCAGGCCGATTTTTATAAAAACTAAAGCTGTATACTTAGATTTTTTTTTTAAAACCTAGCTGGTCATCGAACCCGTTGATTTAGAACAGTCTTTCTCAAAGTGGGCGCTAACGCCCCCTTGCGGACACTATAGGCCTACAAGGGGACGGTGAAGGGCGGTAAAAGTAATGATTTCGATTGTGATTATTAAGATAAGGTAAAGTTAAAAAAAATAGGAGGCGCTAAAAAAATATTGATTCTCAAAGTGGGCGGTAGACGAAATAAGTCTGAGAACCACTATTTTAGAAAATAAGAAAAAAGGGAAAGGTCTCATTTTTAAGAAAATACTATTTTATTTTTCGTCGAGTTCGGCTATGTATTAAATACAATGGAGATCATTTCGAATCATTGATTAGTTAAAGATTAACAAATGTAAAAAAAAATGTAGTCCTCCTGTTACAGGAGTCTCCTGTAATAGGAAAACTACTACTTTATTTTTAGAACACCTCTGTTTACCTCTTTAGGGATTATAGGCGTGAGTTTATGTGTGTATATACAAGAATATTATGTTACCTCTTCCTCGGAGTTCTGCGCAGTTGAGCCAGCAGTTCCAGGCGCAGGACCAGGCGCTTCCGTTATCAAGGGGGTGTTAGACGGCTCTTTTTTCACTTCTGTGCAAAATATCGTATTACCATTCATTGTGGCGGTTAGGATGTCCACTTGCCCAGCAGTCACGGGCTGATTTTAATGAATGAATGTAATAAAAAAGTGTTTTATTTAGCTTGTCAAGCTCCATAAATGTCAACTGCTGAATATGAAACTGCCTCCTAGTGATAACTATTTGTCATTGACGGTACATTTGAGCGCTCATTTCACTACCAAACTGAATTTCGACAAATCGTTCTACGACAAGATTTTACTTCGACAAGGGAATTCCGACATTACGCTACGCCGACAATTTTGGAACTTCGACACCTAATTTGGGGCATTCCGACACGGATAGGTTAGGTTCGAAGGGGATGACGGGAGCTAGAGTGAGCGAGCAAAGCGAGCGAACGATCACCCCCCCACCCCATCCCCCCGTCACCAGGATGTTCGTTGAGTTGAGAGAGTGAGAGTTGAAATGATCAAAAAATTTACCTTTTGGTTTATTAGCTTCCGTTTTTTCGGGCTGAAATTAAATAAAAGTGATTAGTTTTGTTTTGAAGAAGCCTGTTACAATACAATACTCTATAATGTACACAAAACAAACAAGAAACATTACTATAAAAATAGAGATGTACAATGGGCGGTCTTATCGCACTAGGCGATTTCTTCCAGACAACCTTTGGATGGACATGAAGTGCAAGAAACAAAAGAGAGGGGTAGAGTGCGCGCAAGATAAGTCTGCGCGCGGCCGAAATCGGAACTAATCATGGTCCACCAAAGTGTGTGCCGTTTTATCAATTTTGATAGTAGAACTACCTGATTGTAGGAATATTTAACGGGAAAATTATGTTCAGCGATAAAAAAGTTAAGCTTAAAAAGCGGTAATTTGAACTTTTGCGATCATGGAAATGTTTTGCACGCCCTCAGTCGCGCGCAGAGTTATCTTGCGCGCACTCTAGTTCTCGGTGTAACAATAAATAAGGAGACATTAAATTAAGTACTTTAAATAAATCTAAAAACACAAATAAACAAATAAATATTATACAGCATGTAAGGGTAAGTTCCTGTTCTTCTTAGTCTTTTCCCAACTCTGTTGAGATCAGCTTCCAGTCTAACCAGATGCGACTGAGTACCAGTATTTTACACGAAGCGACTGGCATCAGACCTCCGCAACCCAGTTACTGGGTAACGCCGATATCTTAAGTTTAGACCGGTGGTCAGACTTCGGAACGTCAGTTGTTATTTAGCCACGAGTCGGATTTTTTTTTCAAGAATCTCTTTTTTTTTGTTTTATACAGGGTTATTGGAAAAACATTAACAACCTCTTAAGGGGTCATTGTACTCATCATTATGAACAACTTTAACTATGGGACCAAAAGAGAAATCACGAAAAAAAAACAGCGTTCCCTACATTTTGACGAGTTATGCGAACATAAATGTAGGGAACAGCTGTTTTTTTTTTCGCGATTTCACGCTTTATCGCATAGTAAAAGTTGTTCATAATGATGAGTACAATGACCCCCTTAAGAGGTTGTTAGTGTTTTTCCAATAACCCTGTATAATACAAGCTATGATCTTTGCGTTCTATAGTCGGGCTATTAATTCGATGCAGTGACTTGACAGTTCAAAGCAAAATAATGATACCATACTAAAACTAATAGTGTTGGGGTAGTGAACGATTTTACGAAAAGAACGAATACGAAAAATTGTTCAATTTAAACAAATCTCTATAAATTCGTTTGCAATATAAGAATAAAAAGGAGAAGGAACTTAAGTACTCGCTGTATTTAAGTTTGAAATAATAAAATTAAATAATTAACGAGTATTTATATATTTATTGGTGAAAGATGATTTAATCCAAAGCCGAATTCCCAAGTTTATTGTGCTTTGTGATGTTTACGTAATATATTTGTGTTTAATGTTAAGGTATTTTTTTACTAAGCAATTAACGACAGACATAAATTAATTAATTAACTTTTTTATTAATATTCTAGACTTTCTGTAACTGTAAAGATTGGTATGTTTGTTATTGTTACCTACATTTAGTAACTATTGTTTGGTTTAGTTGTGTGCGTCTTTTGTGCAAGAACGAATAATTTTCTTTCTTTTCTATTCTTACTTCTAATAGCAATAAAATAAGAATAATAATCATTTCATGTAACGTTTTCTTGGTTGACTGATGGAGAATGCCATATGGCATTAAGTCCGCATTATGTACCACAATTGTGCATTGAAGTATAGAATAAATAAATAACCTTATTTCAGTCACTTGTTGCATCAAAAACGTCATATCAGTAGTTACTTGTGGTTAAGACTATGTTTTAATATTGTTATATCGTGTTTTGATCATCAAGTTATTAAATTCAAGAAAAAGTATGCATATATGTACATTATTAAGTTCATTCGATTTCATTCATTCTATTTCTCCCCTCACTACCTTTTTTTTGTCAAAAACTGGTATCCCTCCAACTGTCAAGTTACTGCATGGAATTATTGGTCAGACTTTAGTTACTATCTACCCTTATGCGAAAAGGCTAAACGTTATGTATGTTTTATTACAGCATAAACTGCCCATAACTGTCCCCTGCGTGGCCTTTCTTTTCAGAATGAAAAGGCTTTAGACCTTAGACCACCATGCTGGCCTGGTGCGAGCTGGCGGATTACACACACCACCATCAAGAACTTTCTGCAGCCCTAAGTTTGCAGGTTTCCTCACGATCTTTTCCTTCACCGTTAACAAAAAAATAATCCGAAATAAACCGCCCCCTATTACATGGGACTTATAACGGTGAAATGACGGACTATACACCTCTGCACAACCCTTCGGGGGATACAGACGTTTATGATATAAAATAATATTATACGCTGCCGTGGATCGGATCTAGTCATAGTTTTAAAATTCGCCGATCGCTGTATTCGCTTTGAAGTCCATAAGGGTCTCGATGTGTAAATGGAAGTCACTCTAGGATGCTCTTTACTTACCTCTCGCTTCCGGCCGTGGTTCTGTCCAAGGTCGGGAGCGAGAGTGCGTGGGAAGCCGTCGACTCCTTCTGCGAGGAGGTGATGGCGGTCAAAGAGCGAGCAGAGAGGGAGAGAGAGGCAGCTGCCTCTTTGCCTGCTACTGATCGGGCGACGGGTTAGGGGACCCGTCGCCCGACCTGTAACAGACCGGAGAACAAGGCGTGCAGTGTTCCGTGCGCACCTCTCAAGAGAACGTGGGGCAAGGCCCCACAGAAGGAGAGGTCCGCCATGGGCTAGCAGACCGAGGCCTGCCGGGGTTGCGGTGCATGCAGCTGCGAGTCCCGCGACCCCGGCCAAGGGTCAGGAGAAGGAACACCGTGGGTTTTTAGCCCCCCCGTGTTCCCCGGGCAAAGGGCATCCATGAGGAATTTCCCACGAAAAAAAAGAATGCTCTTTACTTACAATTTCACTGACACTCGGCTTGTAATACTTTGACCCCATTTCCCTCTCACTTGGTCCGCCCATAATCTGCGACGCTGTAAAATAATACAATTAAATGATTAATAGTTGATTCATTGTTATAGTGCAGCTATATTCAACGTATGGATAGTGGGCACTACTTTATGACTCTATTTTTGTGCCCTAACAGCCCCGAGGAGAGGAGAAATGGAGAGCTTGGAGTTTCTTTCCTACGTGATTATATAAGAAATGATGAGATCAGCAGGAGAACCAAGATTCTGGGAGTGGTGACCACATACTGAAAGGCGTAGAGTGGCTGGGCTACAAGGTGGATCGATGATCTGATCAAGGTCGCGGGAATTCGCTGGATGCGAAAAGCACAGCACCGCGAGATGTGGCGATGCTTGGGAGAGGACTATGCCCAGCAGTGGCCGTCTTTCGGCTGAATAATGTTGATGAGGAGCTCGTGGCTAAATAATTACAGCCGCATAGATCGATCTTCCGGGTTAAGCCACGCTTGCCGAGGTTGGTCTGTGGATGGGTGACCATTTACCATAGCGAGTTTCCTCCGTGCCTCGGAAAGCACGTAAAGCCGTTGGTCCCGGCTGTCATTTGTAGATCTTTGACAGTCGTTACTGTTGGTCAGAAGCCAGAAAGTCTGACAACCAGTCTTACCAAGAGTATCGTATTACCCAGTTACTGGGTTGTGGAGGTCTGATAGGCAGTCGCTCCATGTAAAATACTGATATTCAGCTGCATCCGGTTCGACTGGAAGCCGACCCCAACATAGTTGGGAAAAGGCTAGGCAGATGATGATGATGAATGTTGATGATGAAGAGTCACGTTGTTCAAGGCCATCACATCAATCCAGTTACTGGATTGGCATTAGACGAACATTCTATAAACACTAACACTACTGGACTGGATTGATACGTGTTCTCTGTTCAATCTGCGAATCCAGGAGCTACTAACAGATCTGCTTGCCCCAGACGGACTCGCGGTAGTTGACCCTCTTGCCAGCGCGGCGCCGCTTGGTGCGTCCGCGCCGGGCAGAGGGAGCGCGGGACTCTGTGGACAGGCGGCGAGCTACGCGGTGGTACA
Organism: Amphipyra tragopoginis; assembly: GCA_905220435.1. Classification (NCBI taxonomy): domain Eukaryota; kingdom Metazoa; phylum Arthropoda; class Insecta; order Lepidoptera; family Noctuidae; genus Amphipyra; species Amphipyra tragopoginis. The sequence continues at coordinate 15,921,773 of HG992011.1, forward strand.
GGCAGCGGGACGACACGTTCGATATCTGGGGAGAACAGCGCCTAGTACCAGTACCTCTAGTACGAGTTTGTAAATTCTATCTCTCTTACAAACCAGCGAGAAAATGAGACAAATATATCGGGTGTAAAAAGACCCTTAACGATAACGAAAACCACATATTCTACCCATCATTGGGATAATTTTTCTCCACCAGACCATACCTGGGAAACCATTGGTTTTCGAGATATTGAAGGTCAAAGTGTACATTTTTTTTTAGTTTTTTCCAAATACGTATTCTAAGTGATAATACTAAACTTTCTTCCTAACAACCTTATCACAATTTTCAGTTTTTCCTCACAAATTACGGATTTGAAGTTACAAAAACGCAACGAATATCAAACGCACACGACCGCCTTGGCTCAGCTGTGTGGCCGCTACACGCATGCAAACGCGCGGCATCGCCACAACTACACATTGCGCGCTACAAAAAAAAGCGTTTGCCAGTGTAAGCGTTTTTTCTTATGCCAAAAAGTAAAAGTCGTTTCCCAGCAATTATTTTTGGTCAATGTAGTTTAGTTTGATGTACAGAGTGCGTAGACTTCGGCTATGTGATGGGTCTTTTTACACCCTGTATTATTCAGTTTAGCGACCTTAAGAAAACTATTGCCGTTTTCGTAATTTGAAAATGCGTACTAGAAGTACAGGATTGCTTATAATTGCTATCGCTAGCGGGTAACACTGAGCAATGTTGACAAAGGAAGGTAGTCGTCGATATGGATCAACGCACCCGATGTTATAAAGGCGGTGGTCATTCGACGAAGCGGGAGCATTCTGTGTTGATCAGCTAAAGAAGTCTGACTAGCTTGTCCTTATTTTCTGATCTTGTACAAATTGTGTTAATTATTTATTATGATCTAGTTGATGTTACTAATACTAATCTAAATACAAGTACTCTCAGTGGTGGAGAATCTATGTTGGTTTTATTTACTACATTTACTTGCTCGCAATATGACATACCGATATTAACTATAACTGTAATTTTAGAATCACTCTTAAACCATTATGTTGTTGTGTCTTTTACATAATATTGTAGGTATTATAGAAATTCGTACTGTGGGAACCACGAAATGGAAATAACAAGTGGAAGTGCCCTTATACTCCCTTAGTACGGGAACCAATGTCGCCAAACTCATCATCTGCCTAGCCTTTTCCCAACTATGTTGGGGTCGGCTTCCAGTCGAACCGGATGCAGCTGAATATCAGTATTTTACATGGAGCGACTGCCTATCCGACCTCCACAACCCAGTAACTGGGTAATACGATACTCTTGGTAAGACTGGTTGTCAGACTTTCTGGCTTCTGACCAACAGTAACGACTGTCAAAGATCTACAAATGACAGCCGGGACCAACGGCTTTACGTGCTTTCCGAGGCACGAAGGAAACTCGCTATGGTAAATAGTCACCCATCCACAGACCAACCTCGGCAAGCGTGGCTTAACCCGGAAGATCGGTCTATGCGGCTGTAATTATTAGCCACGAGCTCCTCAACAACCAATGTCGCCAAACTGATAAACAATTATATTGAAAGATAACAAAGTTTTATACTTTACTAGCGATCCGCCCCGGCTTCGCACGTGTAAGTACGTTTTATAGCTTAAAACCTTCCTCTTGAATCACTCTATCTATTAAAAAAAACCGCAACAAAATCCGTTGCGTAGTTTTAAAGATCTAAGCATACATAAGGACAAACAGACAGCGGGAAGCGACTTTGTTTTATACTATGTAGCGATACACTTCTGTAAGATACATTTTTCGTCATTTTTACGGGTTAACATTGCACAGTAACTTATGATTCTAATATTTTACGTATGAGTTCGAGAGATCTTGTCCGAGAAAATAAAGTGTTGCGGACCTCCGCATAAAGGATGACACACGTTACACCGTGCCGTATCAGAGCCGGGATTGGGCCGGAGCTCAACGTCGCATATATTTTGTACTAAAGCAGGATCTCCATCGCTTCCGGGCTGGTCACTGATGTTAAATGACCAGGAACGAGCGAAAAACAGCCCTTTTTCTCGCTGACTGTACTTTTTTTTCAAAATCTGTGATGCCGATTGTAATTATCCAAAAAGTTAGGTGTGGTCTTCTAAGAACGTTTTCCTGTAGCTACAATGGTTAAGGTAGTTGCCCTTCATGCCCCATCTCAAATTACCACCCTATATAACCGCCCAACATTGATCGTTGGGCAGTAGCCCGCCATGCACAAAGACTCTGCCTGGTTGGGGGATCCTCCCTTTGGTTGGAGGAACACCACACCAAGTTTCTCCCCACACCTAGTTACACTAATATTAAGCGATGAGAATAACATAAAAAAAACGTACCAGTTCACATTGCAGATCATCAAGCTCGTCCTCCATAATATCCAGTTCATCCGTGTCTTTGGCCGGCACGATCATCAGCTTGGTCTCCGGACAGCTGCCTGTCACCATCAGTTGCGAGGACTTGGGGAAGATTAGGCGGTGGGCCGTCCTGCAAATCAACCCGTTTCAAACAGGAAAAAATCCTTCCAATACAAAAAATTCAATCGAATTCCAGTGGTATAGGCCATAACCCCGGTCACTCACATGCGCGCAAACATTCGTACATTGTACGAATGTTTTCAAATTAGTATGGAAAAACTTTGCATAATCATTTGCAAATGTGGTCCCACAGTTGTGGGTTCGCGTATTCGTACGAATGTGAGAGACCGGGGTAAGGCTATTTTTGCGAGAAGTTGACAGCGGGCGCCAGTCATCCGCGCATTGGTGACGCTTCGTGTCGCTCTGAGCATGTACTCCTCCATTTTTTATCGATTTATTTTTATTTTTGCTACAGTAACGTTCTCTTATCTGCCTAGCCTTTTCCCAACTATGTTGGGGTCGGCTTCCAGTCGAACCGGATGCAGCTGAATATCAGTATTTTACATGGAGCGACTGCCTATCAGACCTCCGCAACCCAGTAACTGGGTAATACGATACTCTTGGTAAGACTGGTTGTCAGACTTTCTGGCTTCTGACCAACAGTAACGACAGTCAAAGATCTACAAATGACAGCCGGGACCAACGGCTTTACGTGCTTTCCGAGGCACGGAGAAAACTCGCTATGGTAAATGGTCACCCATCCACAGACCAACCTCGGCAAGCGTGGCTTAACCCGGAAGATCGGTCTATGCGGCTGTAATTATTTAGCCACGAGCTCCTCTTAGTAACGTTCTCTTAATTCAGTCAAAATAAATCTTTCGCTGTTTGAGTCATTTTTAATCCCCGACGCAAAAAGAGAGGTGTCATAAGTTTAACATGTGTATTTGTGTCTTTCTGTGGCACTGGCATCGTAGCTCCTAAACGGATGAACCAATTCTGATTTAGTTTTTTTGTTTGAAAGGTAACTTGATCGAGTGTTCTTAGCTATAATACAAGAAAATCTGTTCAGCCGTATGAAGATCATCAGCTCTTCTCTACTGGTCTGATCGATTCGAAATTTGGTACCTATCCGGAGACTTCAGTGATATTACAATAACATAGCAACCTTGACCTGACGCTGCAGCATCATCAGGAATCAACAGAATACCCAACTCCTCACCAACTTACAACAGAATACCTATTGGCCCTTTAAGTTTATGATAAGTTGTTGTTGAAGAAATTTGAAGGTAGGTCAGGGTGCTGATCGGCCCTCCGCAATGTTTAATTGTAGACCCATCGTGTTTGAGCTCGTATGACTCGTTATGGAAAGCACTTTTTCACCGCATTAATATTAATCGCTAACAAGGATCGACAGCCAAATTAAAGATATTTTTTAAACTAAGAGTTATTGATTTAGTAACGAGCACTGAGTGACTAAATTTAGTCATACATTAAAAAGCCCTGTATACCTACCTGGGTATATAAGCAGGTGGTTGAAACACTTCTCTCGTCGCCATATCCTGGCAGATTCCGTCAAGCAGCACGATGTCCTCCATCAACTCATTTACCACAAATACCTATAAATTAAAGACAGGGAAAAATAATACAGTTTATACAGGTATGACTATAACTCGGGACATTTAGTTCGCCAAAAAAACAATTAATTTAAATTGTGGCTTTATTACGGTCAGTTCACACCGAGACGCGACGCGACGCGACGATTCTGGAAGAGGCCAGTGATTTCGCGCTGCGCCGCGCACCGCCGCGAGACGCATCGCAACGTCGCGACAAGCGGCGCGTACCGGCGATACACCGCTGCGTCGCGATGCATCGCTCTACGCCGCGAGGCATCTAGAAACGCAGCGCTGCATGGTGCAACGGATTCTGAATTCTCACAATGAAATGTGTATCTTTTCGTCTAGTAAATAAAGTCATATTTTGAGTCACTCTATTAAAATGTGTGCGCAGCATCGCGTCGCGTCGCGTCGCATCTTGGTGTGAACTGACCCTTACGCTTCCAATCATTAGACTGCATAAAATAATAGGAACTTTATAAACTGGTTCGAATCAATTCCAAAAAAGGGTGTGTATTATATGTAATTAAAAATATTTTTGTACACGGATATTTAAATAGAGAAGTACTTGTTAATTGAAGATTTATTTTTATCGTAGACAGTAAATAAATAAGTCTATTATTAAAAAAATATTTTTCATTCAAGAAATGCAATTGTTTTATTTTTTCCTAACGCTTGTGTACGCAACTGTACCATATTAATAAATACTATATTGGAAGGTTAAGAACGTTTCTTAGATGTGTGGCACGGCCGCTTTTTTGTAGCCATCCGAACTTGGTCGGGTTATGTAGGTTTTCGATGCTTCGTCAGTATTATAATTGTTTCTCTTTAATTACTGAATTTAATGACATGAAATTTTGCATGTGAATAGTTGAATGAATACACTAATTATTGGCATACATTTTACCATGCAATTCCTTTAGAACGTCGTGATATTTGACTGCTTTGTAAACAGTGATCTATTCATGGTAAATTGTCCTATAACTCTTTAATTACTAACTGAACATCATTGATACTTGGCATCATGTTGCAGACACTTACAAGGTTTGTATAAACGTGAAAATCTAGACCCCAAAGTGCATACTTTAAGAACTAAGACCTAATAAGCGTATTTTACGTTTATATTTTTATCTTTTAAGCCCTACGATTTTTTCTAATCTGTTTTTTAAACAAATATAAACAAATTCAAAACAACGTATGTAAAAATCTATAGCTCTCTATGTAAGCGCTTTATATGAAAACTAGCTAATGGCCAAACGTTCGCGTAGCGGAAACTTGAATTTCTCCGAAGTTTATGCATGCACTAATTTTATTCATACATACACAATTACACACAAATACACACTAATTTTTGGACACATCTCCTTTCTTCTAAAGTCTATGGATTGAAAAAAGTTCCGCCAGGACAACGTTCGCCCAGCGGAATCAGTTTTTGGTGAATTTCTCCACAATGGCTGCATGCACAATTTTTTTTTTACCATACACTTTTATACGACGTCATACACTAAATATCTGCATAATTAAAATCTTTAAATTCAACAACATTCCGCTGCGCGAACGCACACAAAAAAGGTAAACCATCGATTTGAGTTATTTTATCTGAAACTGCTAATAAAATTACTGTATTGTTAAAACAAATCAAAGGAGAATGCCTATCCTTCTATGGAATGGACCTCCATTGCGAAACCGCCCATAGGCATTTTTCTTTATTTCCAATTCTACGTTAGAAGTTTTTTTTTTGTTAAAACATGTGACTTTTTTTAACAATTTTTACTTTTAAATAAATCACCAAAAGATTGTTTTTATTTTTATTATCATATTGGTGTGGGCTAGACTATAGCAGGTTTGCAAAAAGTACACCAGATATCACGTTTTCTGCGTTTTAGAAGTCAAATCTTTTTACTCTCTTTATACCTTACCTTGAAAGCCTTAAGACAGGGCACGAAGGCATGCTCCAGCCTCATGCTGAGTCTATCCACTGGCCATCCGTGGTATGCTGGCACTGTCGGTAGCACCATCATGCAGAGTTTTATTCCTATCTCACGCCACATAGCTGCTTCCAGCCTTTAAAATAATATAAGTATGTATACTGTTAGAAAATAACAAGGAATACAAATAACACAAAATACAAATCTTTATTGACAATTACGTATTATAGCAATTACAGTCTATCGGTTAAACGCTTGCCTTCCAAGCAGGAGGGTTTGAGATCGAACCCGACCCGCACCTCTGGCTTTACGAATTCATGTGCGGTGCAATCATTCGATTATCGCTTGCGTTAGCGGTGTTGAAGGTGGGGAGGTGAGTGAGGAAACATGGTGAGGAAACCTGCACACCTGAGAGGACTACAAAAAGTTTTCGATGGTGTGTGTGTAGTCCGTTAACCTGCACCAGGCCAGTGTAATGGACTAGGACATAAACGCTTCTCATTCTCAAAAAAGGCCCGTGCTCAGCAGTGACACAATAATGGCCTCCTTCTTCTCTCGTGTCAGCACGAGTTATACGAAAATAGCTCATGCTGTGGTGAAAAGATTAGCCAGTCAGCAAGGTTGGTAGCGGGACTGACTGCCCAGGGTGCGCCGGACGTACTTAAGTATCGTCACTCGTGGAGGCTCTTTTCATGCACCCCAAAATAATGAATAAAAAAAATAATGGGCTGAATGTTACGTTATGTCATCTGCCTAGCCTTTTTCCCAACTATGTTGGGGTCGGCTTCCAGTCGAACCGGATGCAGCTGAATATCAGTATTTTACATGGAGCGACTGCCTATCAGACCTCCACAACCCAGTAACTGGGTAATACGATACTCTTGGTAAGACTGGTTTTGTCAGACTTTCGGGCTTCTGACCAACAGTAACGACTGTCAAAGATCTACAAATGACAGCCGGGACCAACGGCTTTATGTGCTTTCCGAGGCACGGAGGAAACTCGCTATGGTAAATGGTCACCCATCCACAGACCAACCTCGGCAAGCGTAGCTTAACCCGGAAAATCGTTCTATGCGGCTGTAATTATTTAGCCACGAGCTCCTCCTGAATGTTACGTTATGTATCACTGTTAAAATAGCCAGACGACATAATCTGCTGGATAAAAGCTTCTCTGATCTACAAAAGGATGGCTTTTAGATTTTACGTCTAATAGCACCTCGCGCTATTAATTGAATTTCTTCCAATACGTGCCTATGTCCAGAGGACTGCTGGTAATGATGGTGAACCTATTTACAGAATAAATATTTAAACTTTGATCCGACCAAGACCGTTGGCCGTAGTAGTCAGCACTCACTGATGATGATGCAGTATTTTATTTACCAATATAAACTAAAGAATAAAATCATCAATACTGAAGTATTAAATTTAAATCAATTACCCCATGATAGGATGCGGTGCTAGATTGAAAGCCTCCTTGATAATGGGCATGGTGATGTAATACGCTTGCACAGCGGAGTCGCAACGGACTGTGTAGCTGTATGGACGATTTGTTAACACCTAAAAAGCAGAATGAATGATAAATTGCCTACAATGAGGTAGTTTTGGAAATTCTTGTTTGTATATTCCGGCCATTAAAATTTTGTATAGAAGGTAAACAAACATTTTAATTTTTTTATTTCAAATCATCCTTGTGAACACGGGAAATACAGGTGTTAATTTTCAAAAATTAGGTCCTTTCTGTATGTCCCGCCAGAAGGCATACAGTATTAAAATCAATATAAGAAAAAAAAAAGAAACTCCATACCACAATTTCACGGAAAACGTTACAAAAATGTCGACAGAAAAATTGTTTCTGAAACATTCATTTAAGTAGTTTTAAAAATACAATTCATATGTACACTTTTTTAAAAACCCTTGACACTTATTTTTTCATCCCACCTATTCGAAAAGGACGACTTGGTTCGCCTTGGTTCACCTCGCCCAAGTTCGCCCAAAGGTGGTGTTTTAAGAAACTTTTAGCGGGCAGGAATAAGTTTTTAATCCTCTTTATTAAATAAGTGCGCCGCAATTATCTTTGCCGCGCACTTTTTGAATTTGGAACATTTTAGTGTTCAGCGCCAAAGAAATCGAACGCAAATATTGTTTGAAGACTGGCTGGTACGACGACACATAGTCGCGCCGCCGGCGCCGCGCGCCTGCTGATTATAAAAAATAAATTAATAATAAAGAATGAGAACGTAGCTCTAGCGCGCGTTAAATTAATTTCATAATTGCGAAAACGTCTCAAATGTAAATATAACTTTTTAGTTGTTTTATTATTAGATACTATTTAATTTCAATTTAGTTGTTACTCTGTTTTATTAAATATTAATATTACAATAAAATATGAGGCGCCTTTTATTTTCTCATAGTGGGTGATGAAAAGTAGAGTGTATCACTCGGGCGCAAAATTATTTTTGGCTCGGGCGATATACTTTGAATCCCTCGCTACGTTCAGGATTCTACTAAAGAATCCCTCGCTACGCTCGGGATTCTACTCTAGAATCCCTCACTTCGCTCTGGATTCAAAAAAGCGCCCTCGCCGTAAAAATATTATTTTGCCCCCTTGTGATACAATCTACTATTTTATAATCAGCAGGCGCGCGGCGCCGGCGGCGCGACTATGGGCCGTCATACCAGCCAGTCTTTAAACAATATTTGCGTTCGATTTCTTTGGCGCTGAACACTAAAATGTTCCAAATTCAAACAGTGCGCGGCAAAGATAATTGCGGCGCACTTATTTAATAAAGAGAATTAAAAACTCATTCCTGCCCGCTAAAAAAATTCAAAAAGTGCGCGGCAAAGATAATTGCGGCGCACTTATTTAATAAAGAGGATTAAAAACTCATTCCTGCCCGCTAAAAGTTTCTTAATAGAAAACACCACCTTTGGGCGCACTTAAAGGCGAACCAAGTCGTCCTTTTCGAATAGGTGGGGTGAAAAATATTTTTTGGCTCGGGCGATGTACTTTGAATCCCTCGCTACGCTCGGGATTCTACTCTAGAATCCCTCACTTCGCTCTGGATTCAAAAAAGCGCCCTCGCCGTAAAAATATGATTTTGCTCCCTTGTGATACAATCTACTATTATATTCTTCTAAAAATGTGTAGGTATGTCATGTCAAATGAATTGTTAGAGTAAAATAAATGTTTTAGGATCAAAGGTTTGTTTTATACAATTATACTACAAGATTTAAATGGCTGGTCTAAAGGAAGTTTCCTTTATTTATTTTACCATTCATTTAAATCCCATTAAGCGTTATAAACGCAGAAATCTAGCTTAAAAGCAGAAACACAACACATCCCTCAATTTAATCTATTCCAATTTTTAACCTTCTAACAGAGGTTCTCAAACTTATTTCGTTTACCGCCCACTTTGAGAATCAATTATTTTCTAGCGCCTGCTAATATTTTAAAGTTTGCCACATCTTAAAAGTCACAATCGCAATCATTACTTTTACCGCCCTTTACCGCCCCCCTATAAGCCTCTAGCGCCCACAAAGGGGTATTAACGCCCACTTTGGGAAAGACTGTTCTATAGCCTGCGCATGTACTTATCTACAACTTACCAACTAAGAACTAAGAAATCTAAACAATTAAGAAAGAAAACAGATTAAAGTAAGTAAAAAATAATAGTGAAAATCGAGCAAATCGGGCGTGTCGCTCAGTATATTGCTGTGGCACATGCACAGAGCACAGACTCAGCGGTGGTTTACAGTAAAAAATCTCATCGTTCCCGTCGTCGAACGATCTTTGACCAGCAGGTTAATTCGCAGAAATTGAGAGCACACCCAGTGTTTCTGGATACTACAATCCCGGCTGGATTCCCCAAACTTCAGGTAAGTCAGGAACTCAATTGGGAACAGCCTTTTTATCTTGTTAAAATCCCCTTGGATACCCTCCGTCCGGGGAATACGAAGGATTATGCTGGACTCTTACGGGCGAAAAACTCACGGTGTTCTTATTGGCTGACCTTTGGCCGGGGTCGCGGGATTCGCAGCTGCATACACCGCAATCCCGGCAGGTCTCGGTCTGTCCCACGTCCTCCTGAGAAGCGCGCACGGAACACGGCGCGCCGACTTGTCGGGCCTGGGGGCCTACTCCCTAAGTCCGTCAACGAAGTTAGTCGCCCGTCCGAAAGTAGCCCGAAACGTAGAAGTGAACAAAACAAGTGTCAAGTTCAACTTTTCGGACGGGTAAAAACACATCGGTAGTAGGGAAGGGACAACTGTCAAATCGTGTTGTCATTCATTCTTAGTTCGGGCCCCGAAATAATCGTATGTCCGTAGGTGATAGGGAGTAGGATGCGCTCATAACTAAGGCCGAAACCCAGACTTCGTGCTTAGGGAGTACCTAAAGCCCCTGTTACTGGTCGGGCGACCGGTACTTGGGAATAGCCTAGTCTATGTACGACGATTGACATAGAAAGAGAAAACTTTAAACACATCTATCTTACCCCCAATACGCCGACAGCGTTGCCCGACACGATGTAATCCTGGCTGGGATCCCCAAACTTGAGGTCTGTTATGAACTCATAGTTAGGTATGGCCTCATCAATTTCGTCATCAGGCGGGATGTACGACGCTTCTAGGAGTCCTGATACTAGGATATACATGCCTTTGGGCTCGTCACCTGGGAATGGTAAAATATCGTCTTGTAACGAGAAGATGGCAGCAACCAATTACAACCAATCAGAACGAGTTAAATTGACATTATTAATAATGTCAAAGAAACTTCAACCAATAAAATTGCTTTTGTTCAAGCGATGGTGGTGCCATTAGTTCCCCAATTCCCATCGTAGTGCCCTAACACAGAATGGTTTTTTAACCCGAGGCTTAGAAGTATATGACTTGTGGGGCGCGCCGAAATGCCATAAGGCGGGATATTCCCGATATAAGACAAGGCCTCATTAGCATGAAGAAATTAAATAATTAACTGAAATACTTTATTTGGCTACAAATGGATGTTTTCATAAGTCAATTATTTGGGAGTTTCACGTACGATTTTAGCATGATGTCGTATAGATAGATATTTAATACACATGTTCAAATCAAATAAACAACTAACTAGAAACTGGGAAAACACGTGAAGTTCTCGAGATCATGAAAAGCCATAGATCTACCTATGAGCTTGCTTTCAAAGGCTAACTTCTACCTATAAGCTTAACTAATAATACATACTTAAGAACAAAATAAAACCTGCAGTGCAGCGCATTACCTCTAGATATCAAAATATCATTTATATTGAAGTTCAATATCTCAGAGTGCTCTAGAAAATAGTCAGCTATCCTCTCATTTCCTTGCAACCACGACACTGCACGGAGTTGTGTCTGTAACCAAACAAAAACTAGGATACAGCTCCTCAGTTAGACAGCGGCCACTAATCATAGCAGAGCAAAGACCGCTTCGATCCCCCTCTCTTGTCGGCACGAGCTATATGAGGATAGCTCATGCTGTGGTGAAAAGATTAGTCAGTCAGCAAGGTTGGTAGCGGGGCTGACTGCCCAGGGTGCGCCGGACATACTTAAGTATCGCCAATCATGGAGGATCTTTAAATGCATTTCACTTCGATATTAAAGGTCAGACAGAGCCCTAATAACTACAGTTGACAGAAGGATTAGTATTCGCAGATCCTGGTAAAGGGCCAAGCAAAGCTATCAACATAGCCCGCCCATTACTAACCCACTTCTGGGGGTATAAGCTACTTCTCATTATAAGGGTTTACGCTTTAGTCCATAACGCTGGCCTGGTGCGGGTTGACGGACAAACCATCGAGAAATTTTTGGAGTCCTCTCAGTTGTAAAGATTTCCTCACGATGTTTTTCCTTCACCATTAACGTAAGTGGTAATCAAACATTGACTTAGAATAAGTATGGACAACGAGTGTACTAGTCGCGCGCAGAAGGTTTGCCGATGACTGCGCCTCCCACTTCACCGACCGCTACCCGCGCTCGTCTGAATCGTACCGACCATCGACGCGTGACGTCATGTGGCCATCGGCAAACCTTCTCCGCGCGACTTATAGTACAAAATTCACGATAAAAGTATCCTGAATTGACATACTATAAACTTAGAAATACCAACAAGCTCATTTACGATGGACGAAATCCTATGTCGTTATCATAATGCCTAATTTTGCTTGCAACAATTTTTACCACACGAAAACATGACAGCACTGCTCAATTTTTCAAATTTCGAAACTTCATCTAATGTTAAACGAAAATTTGGAGAACATAGGAGTAATAGAGCAACCTTAATTTTTAAAAGATTTTATTATTAGTTATATTTATTGCGATCGCTAAATATTTAATCCAACTGAAAGAGCATAGAACATTTCTTGCAAAATTACAACATCGTCATTTTCAAAAACGCGATTTCGCTTCCTTTGCTGAAGTATCACCATCAGCATCATCATCATCTTCATCTAATTGATCTCGAGGAAAACTGAAATTAAATAAGAGGCAATTTTTTTTTTTTTTAATGAAATAATCTTTTGTCATGTGTATTTAAAAGAGTTTATGATAACTAAACAAACGAGCCCAAACGTCACGTGCCCACTATTTGCCGTTAGGAAGTTCCAGAGGCCGTTTTCCGGCTCTACTAGGGTTTTCGCCCCGGGTACCCGGAACCCGGAATTCCCGGGAATTTGAGGATTTTAGGACCCGGGAATTATTTGGCGGGAATCCCGGGTACCCGGGAATTATTTGAAATTAAGAAATGATTATGAAAAATGAAGGGTCTGCACGCTTCCGAAGATTTTAGAGCATTTTTTGTCTCTCTCACGTGAAACGGACATTATACTGCGTGGTGTGAACTTAGAATTGGGTAAATGTATCGTGATTTCAGCGCACAGTACTGTTGTCTCTGTCAAGTAAAAAAATTCTAAACAAGTGTTTTTTTTTTTGTAAATGTTTCATTTGTAGAAACTACATATTCACAATGCTTATCTTTTGTGTAATTTCGAGATTTATAATGAAAATATACAGGGTGTAAACGAATTCGTATAATTCCTTCAAACAGTGTGATCTACTGGTCACAGATTAACCCTGTATGGTTTTTATTTTAAATACAAAATAGTTTACTTTAAAAAAAAGTTGTTTTCGAGCCCTTTTAGCGCCCCGAGTTAACCGACTGCAAAGAACGATTTCGCGCTAGTCGTGCTAGCCAGCTGTATCACCGTGCTTTCATTCATTGATGAGTGGCGTTGAAATGTTCCAACGAATAAAATTTTAATTTAGCAAGTTTTATGTTTTTGCTTGTACCTTATTAGCTAGTTATGTTTTGATCACATATCGCAAACGCAAAAAAAAAAATACATGTAATTTTTTATTTTTAATCAAGCTAAATCTCGTGCTCGGTCATTCTACACCAGTAGTAGATCATGTGGTTTTAAGGTATTACACGAATTTGGTAACACCCTTTATAGTCATTCACCCTATTGTTATTCCGTAATATTTTGCCATATTATAAGAAGAGAAGACTTTTTTTCATTAAAGAAACTCGCAACGTCGCACAATAAATGACTGTTCCTAGTTCAATTTTTTAATAAGTGCTAGATTTTTTATTTTATGAAAAGTCGATTGGTATGTTAGACAATTTATCATGTTTAAAGTACTTACACAAGTTTAATGTTGAAATATACGAGAAAAACTATATTTATACAAAAAACATGAAAATTCCCGGGTACCCGGGAATTCCCGGGAATTAAAAGAAAAAATTCCCGATTCCCGGGAACTCAAATAGGCCGGGAACGCGAAAACCCTAGGCTCTACCATCGGACCTACGTCATTATTTATGTAATGAAAAGTGCTTAGGTATAATGACAAAATACATGAGCTGAAACTCGACGAGCCTACCATTTGTTCCTGTGCCTGCCTAATCGTCGGCTCCATCATCAAATTAGTTCAATGACATTTTAATGATCTAAGATGCACATACCTACCTGCAAAATTTCAGCTTGATCGGAAACTTGGTAGTAACCGAAAAACCAATACAATTTTGAAACGGAAGGACAACATATATTTTCGTACATAATATGTTTGCATACAATGCAAGTTTAAAAATAACTTGTTTAAATGAATAGAACAAAACAAATTGCAATTGGTTCAAAATCGCAATACAAAAAAACATCGCGTAAAAATAACGACTCTTTGGAATCTTTGTTCTAAATTCTGACAAATATGTCAAGTTTCTTATGGTAATCCAACCAAATGAAGTTGACATAACTGGTCAAACAAAGGAAGGAAAATAAGATACTTTTTGTTTAGTTGGATTATTGTGTGTTTTTCTCTTGTAATTAATTCAATTTTAAATAAAATACAATGTTCCTTAACAAAATAATACTTTAAAATTGTAAAAAAATAATATACCTACTGAAAATATGATACACCATCAACTTTTTTCACTTTTTTAAGTAGTTTTTACACGATCTCACTACACAGAACGGCATTGTTGACATGTGACATTGAGGTGCAGCTGCTTGTTCGCCCAAATGAAGAATGACGCGCGCAATTGTATCTCTTTTCAAATTTATCGTGTTTTAACTCTCTTTCGGTTCGGACATTTTTGAGCGATGACCCGAGGTCCATACTTATTCTAAGTCAATGTAATCAAATTATGATCAGCCCATCAACTCAAGTCAGAGGTGCGGGCCGGGATCGACCTTAGGCTCTCCTACATGAAAACCAAGCGTTCATAATGTCTATAAATCTTAGCCTGTAGTTGTCCCAATGCTGGGCAAAGGCGTCTTTCTGATACAGAGAAAGGAACGAGCATTGATCACCACGCTCGCTCACTGCGGGTTGGCGATTTGAGACCAATAAGTCCAGGTATCCTCACGATGTTTTCTTTCACCGTATGTCAGTGGCGTCTTAGATTAACTAAGAGCGCTTACACACGAGCGGCACGTTCCCAACGGCAAAGGTAACTGCAGCCGTTAAAGCGCGTCGGCGGCAACCGTCGACGCGTCGACGGCTTCCGTTGACGCGTCGACGGCAGCCGTCGACATTTCAACTTCGAAGATCAGCGCAAGAACAACTGCAAGTGTCGCTATAGGTCGACTGCTGCCGTCGACGCGTCGACGGTTGCCGCCGTCGCGCGTAGACGGCTGCAGTTACCTCTGCCGTTGGGAACATGCCGCTCGTGTGTAAGAGCTCTAAGAAAGTACATGACATAGAAGTCACATTGGTGCGCATGCCTGGGTTTGAATCCCCAATCCGGTGCTTAACAAGCGGGTCTGATCTGATGTCATCAGGCCTTCACAACATTAATGTCTATAACAAAGAAAAACTACCTCTGGCGAAGATGGTGCTACCAGGCTGCCCTTATGACGACACAGTTGGATTTTCTCTTGAATCGCGTTCAATAGAAGTCTGTACTCCATTTCATCCAGAAATCCTAGAAAAAACGGGATAGTTACCATAACAATCAACATTTTCACATTCAATTTGGGGTGATCTGTAACGCAGCTTTTTTGCAAATTATTCCTGCAGAATATCAGTCTGTGTTAATCTATTATTCGGACATAACAAACGCAAGGTTTGGGTTGTAAATCTATTTCATCGGATCCCTTGCTTGCACTTACAGTCCTTGTGGTGCTGTGCTAATTATGTGCGTAACTGTGGTGAATATATTAACGACACGTCTTCATCGGTTACTGATTACATGTAATTTTTTGTTACCTACTAACAAGGAATGCTCCCCAGGGCTGTGAATTAATTTGTTTTAAGATATTTTGCAGAGCATGGAAAAATAAGTGAAACTTTTTTTTCTCGATTGTATGGAATCAGATTTGTACGTGATACAGTTGACTCATCGAAATACTTGTCAGTTATTTTTCGATGCTCTGCATAACAAATCTTAAAATAAATCATCTGGCTCTGGCATCTGGCTGTCTCTACCCGGGGATGCAAGGAGTTTGGGGCACCCGGGCGCCTAGACGCCAAGGCGACTGTTGAGGCTTTGAGAGCGCTGAGGCCCGAAAAATTATTTTACTCAGCGATGTTGGGGGTCGGGGGGGGGGGGGGGGGCATTCTGAACGGGCTTGGAGGCGCCTGAGCTGGGTTCACACCTCGGTGCCCGATGACCTAGAGGCGGCCCTGGTATAGCATATCTTACATTGTTCTCACATTTATTTTGTTATTCACAATGTAACCAAATTTTTGTATAAATATCTGATGAAAAAGAGTAACCATGGAGTTTATTGCCCGTTCTTCTCCATAGGAATCTACACTTTGGAACGCGGTAGTAACTTCTTTTTATTTCTCGACAATTCAAAACTGCCTGTAAATGGTCTAATTGAAATAAATGCTTTGACCTGGCTCGGACTACAGTGATCTTCGCTGTGTTAGACATTCATATAGTATGCTATAGACGTACCTTCTTCTTTCAACTGCATAGCATCCAGTATCATGATATTGAGGGTGGATGTGGTGGCTTGTCTAGTCTTTATAGTGATGGCGGTCCATGGTCTATCACGTTGAAGTAGGCCTAGCTGACGAGTTACTGCCAGTCTACAAATAAAACACGAGACTAATAGGGTATGTGACTACTATTAAAAATGTCCAACAATTTGGTATTATTTTAAAGAAAGTATAGAAAGAACACGGTATGGGAAAAACAAAATCTAGGATAAAATAGAGGATCTACACGCTTTCGAAGTTTGTGGAGGGGGCATTTTCTGTCCTTGTCATACGAAACGGAATATTGTACAGAGTGATATCAAGTCACTCTATGAAGTTTTTAAGGTATGACGTCATTTTTAGGGTTCCCGTACTCAAAGGGTAAATTGAGACCCTATTACTAAGACTCCGCTGTCCGTCTGTCCGTCTGTTACCAGGCTGTATCTCATGAACCGTGATAGTTAGACAGTTGAAATTTTCACAGATGATGTATTTCTGTTGCCGCTATAACAACAAATACTAAAAAACTGAATAAAATAAATATTTAAGGGGGCTTCCATACAACAAAACGTGATTTTTTTGCTCGATATTGATAACGGCAACAGGTAGACGCTTGAAATATTCACAGAATATTTAGTTACATATTCACTTTAAAAATAAATAATTAAATTAAAATAAAATAAATATTTAAGGGGGCTCCCATACAACAGACATGATTTTTTTGCCGTTTTATAGATAATGGTACGGAACCCTTCGTGCGCGAGTCCGACTCGCACTTGGCCGGTTTTTTTAAGTAGTGCTGTCTCTGTCTCGTGAACAATTTAAAAATGTTAATGACTTGGCCATTTTATTAAGTATTTCATTGGTTTTTTCACTGTTGCTTAATATTTTTGTAGTACCTACTTTTAATATTAGTAATAAACGAATACCTAATAGTAAATACCCTGTAGCAGACATTACTAAAATACTCTGATGTGAAACGGCAGATTTAAGGAGTCTCTCCTCACCCCCTCCAAGGGCACGTGCCCCCCAACCATACATAAGTAAGGAGTTACCTGTCACTGTCCAACTTGGCAGTAAGCATGTCGTGTATCTGCTTGTTGTCAACTAACTGTGGTAGTAGCGAGCATACCTCTTGTGCACCGGTCACAAAGCCCTGAAAATGTATATTAACTTATTGACCGCTTAATTTAGAGCCCAGCTGATAAACAAAATTATTCTTGCGGTGAATAGAGCTGTGTTACGTGTTATGTCGATGTATAAACACATTTTAGAAAGAGCGGAGGCCCTCTGTCGGTGAAAATATAATAACTTCATTAGTAATTATATTTTCGAGCCGTTTGGGGTCGAAACACTCGGGTCGTGAGGTCCGAGTGCACACCTTCTATACAGAGATGTTGCAAGGGGGCTGGTCGATGCTTCCCGTGACCCGAAGGCTGGCCTCTACTTTGGTCAAAGGATTAGCATTGCCATACAACGTGGCAATGCTGCCAGCCTTCTAGGCACGTTACCATTCGACAGCGATGCGGAGGAATATTTTGATGCTCTATTTTATTTTATAGTTTTATTAGGACGTATTTTTCTTTATTTGTAATTATATAAATATTGTTTGTGTAAATAAATTTTAGAAATATTTTCTATCGAATTTTATGTCGTTTTTTTTCGTGGGCGAAAAGGACACGATTTTTTTTGACGCATATTACTTCTGCGGTAGGGGTGGAGCGGCTATGGGTATAGGTCGAGCGAGGGGTCCACCCGTGGGTGTAGTAAACGGCGACTAAGAGATTTACGTCAGGAGGCAGCAACATCATCATTTCTGATGAAACCAATATGCTGTAATCACGAATCCGTCTACCAAGCTTGGTTTGGTGCTTAGGTCATCAAATCGTTTACAAGCAGATATGGGGTCTGATTCACGTAACTAAAGAAGTTCATTTGCAGTGTATTTGCAGTTAAGTTTCGATCAAAACAACGCTTTTCGTATTCTCATAGGCGATCGCTGTCAGATACGCCTGTGGGAACTTAACTGCAACAGCGTCATTACAACTTGATCAGCGCGTCATGAAATTACGTGAATTAGCTTAATGCTGTCATAAATAAGGACCATCATCTGCCTAGCCTTTTCCCAACTATGTTGGGGTCGGCTTCCAGTCGAACCGGATGCAGCTGAATATCAGTATTTTACATGGAGCGACTGCCTATCAGACCTCCACAACCCAGTAACTGGGTAATACGATACTCTTGGTAAGACTGGTTGTCAGACTTTCTGGCTTCTGACCAACAGTAACGACTGTCAAAGATCTACAAATGACAGCCGGGACCAACGGCTTTACGTGCTTTCCGAGGCACGAAGGAAACTCGCTATGGTAAATAGTCACCCATCCACAGACCAACCTCGACAAGCGTGGCTTAACCCGGAAGATCGGTCTATGCGGCTATAATTATTTAGCCACAAGCTCCTCATAAATAAGGACCAATAAGATGAATAGTTTGTATTAACCTTTCCAACGTCGTAACCAAATGCCAGTTGTATGTCGATCATGCGGTCTATGTAAGCCATGATTTTTGGAACTGACACCCTGAGGGAAACCAATAAAAGATAATTAATTTGTTCTGTAGAAATCATAGTTTTCAAGCAAGCAGTAAGGGCCAAAACTGCGTTAAGCGGGCGCCCGCGACGGGCACCCGTCGCGTGTCGACGCGCGTGTAAGGTTACCATTTCGAAATTTGAAAAGTCCGGACAAAAAGCCGGACATAAAAAAAACCAGACATTTTAGTCACCAAATGAAATAATTTATGGTTTTAAATTGAGATGAGACTGATTAACTAGGTTTATGTAGTATTAGTATCTAGTTTAATAAAGATTGATGACTGATTTAATACTCGTTTTATTTTATAGTAGGTAATTTAATGCGAAGATTGAACATTAATTTAATTTTTTCCATCTAAGCCAAAAATCCGGACAAATTAAAAAGCCGGACAAAGTCCGGATGAAAGGCTGAAAGTCCAAAAAAAGAGACCGGGTTTTTTTAATTACGCAGTGTCGCTAGTTCAATTTTAACGTTACATGCACACCATGTACAGTCGTGTTGATGGAGAGCTTAGTATATTATAATATAACACAGCAAAACGACGACTACCAAAAAAATACAATAGCCAGTAAGCCCGTTTATTGAAACCCGCGCGTGCCCCCGTCTCGCACGGAGGCGGACAAAGTTGCGCGGGCGCGGGGCCCGCCTCCCCACGACGGATGCCCGCGCGTGTTCCCGCGACGGAGCACTTTTGTATGGAACCGCGCGGGCGTCCGCTTAACGCAGTTTTGGCCCTAAGTGGTTAGCGCCACCTATATACACCTACAACACCAAGAGGATTGCTGATGCATTGCCAACCTTAGAGACAAAGTTGGGCAATCTCATGTGCCTGCAATTTCACCGGCACCCATACCCTTGAGACTGGAACACAGCATGGCTGCTTAGCGGCAGAAATGGTTACCGGTGGTAGTACTTCTCTGGACGAACTCTTTCACAAGGAGCTCTACAGGGTGTTAACGAATTCGCGTAATTCCTTAAAACCACATGATCTACTACTGGTGTAGATTGGCCCCGCACGGGAATTAGCTTGAATAAAAATCAAAAAAAAAAAAAATCATCCGGTAGTGGTAAGTGATCGTATCTAAACCACATAATAAGCATTCAGTAAAAAAATAAGATTTTTTTTTCAAAAAAATAATTTTATGCGCTTGAACATTTCGATGCCACGCATAAATGAATGAAAGCACGGCGACGCGGCTGGCGGGCAAGACTAACGCGATATCGCTCTTTGCAGTAAGTTAACTCGGGGCTCTAAAATGACTCAGAAATAGAAAACTAAGATATTATTTTTATTTTTTTTTTCAGTTGATTTTCAAAAAATCCCTCTTACGGTTAATCTGTGTCACCAGTAAATCACGCGGTTTAAAGGAATTACATGAATTCGTTAACATCCTGTATAGGAAAATCTTTTTTTTTTCTGTTAATCTGCTTTAGGTGGTCCTAGGGGACCATTTCTACGTAACCGGGCAGTTTATTGGCGAGACCTGAGGGGTCTCCAGCCAATGGGGGGGGGGGGGGGGGGGGAGTAACATCCTTAAGCTAAGCTAACTACTGTAATACAAGTAGTTAGCTTAGCTTAAGTATTAGTACTAACATCATGACTACCTGCAACAACAGCACTAAGGGCGACCCCTAGTGGGACTCGGACCTCGGCTTAGGGCGTTGCTGGCGGGGGCTTGGGGGGGCTGAATTATCGGTGTGACTCTGAAGAGACTCGCGGCTCTACGACGGGAGAGCTCGGTGGATCGTGACCGGCGGCGGTGGGACGTCGCGACGGGCCATAGATAAACCGCCGTAAACTTGGCCCTCCCGATGGTCTGCGGAAGGGGAACGAGTAGCCAATCGCCTGTTGGCCGCCAGCAACGATAGATAACAGCGGACTGGCTAATTAGTCGAATCATTCCCCTCCCGCGTCCCGCAGACCATCGGGAGGGCCAAGCTTACAGCAGTTTACCTATAATACTACTAAAAGTAAGTAAATAAGTAGTGAAGTATGTTTATGACATACCGGCTGATTTTTTAATCACCATCCAAATTTTGTTTAGGCACTGAGTATCAATAAAATGTTTTTTGAAAAAAAAAATTGGCATCTTCTCTCACTCTGATGCAGGGTCGGCCCTACCATAGGGCGAACGGGAGTGAATCGCGGCGCTTTGTTCCACCACAGTCCAAGGCGGTTTAAATGGTAAGGGAGTCCCTTTTTCTGATTCTGTGCATGAGCGACAAGCGTAGTATTTAACGTTTGACTTAGTAACCACGTTAAATTGATAATTCTTCCGGGAAAATTATTTTATTATGAAAATTTTACCTCCCTATTTTTATCCAAAAATGGAATCTTTGAATGATATCTAACGCCTAGAAATTTTTTGGACGGTGATTAAAAAATAATGCTATAAAAATACCTGGCTAGCTTGCACAGTCTCAAGAACCGTAACATTCTTAACAGCTTGGTGGCGGTGATGAAGCTGGAGTTGACGTTGCTCCACTTGTCCCAAGAAGTGAGGGCGTCTATCACGTCTAGGACTAAGTCTGTAAGAGAAGATGAGAAAACGGAGTCCAACACGGTTCTCGATTGTTACTGAACCCCTACGCTTTACCCACCGCAGATGTGCCACTAAGTTGCTCCAGGGGGTCTACTTCATACGCACGGTCTACGTCATGTCGCAGAAGGAGGATGCGGAAAGGGTGAGGGAGATCACCTCCACTCACCCGGCCCGCAGCAGACGCACCGGGCGTCGGCGGAGGGCGGACAACGCCCTCTTCCAGCCCCCCTAAATGGGTCCAGGGGCGACGGACTTGGGGAAGTCTGTCGCCCCCCACACATCAGGACCCGAGGCATCGGCGCGAAGTGTTCCAAGCGCGCCCCTCTTAGACGGCGCGGGGGGAGTCTAACACCTCACTCCCCCCGCTAACCCGAGGAGGCCCGCTGCGGCGGGCCCGCACCAGCCGGGGGTTGCGGAAGTGTCGTAAGTTCCCGCGACCCTCGGCGCAGGTGTGAGATGGAACACCGGGGTGGTTTTAGTCAGTAAGAGTCTGACAGACCCCTCCGCCCACCCCAGGGCGGAGGACATCCATGAGGATTTCCACCCCGAAAAAAAAAAAGAAAAAAAAAAGGGGTCTACTTCGCTTCGTGGTCTACTCCCTTGCGGCACACACTGGCAGAATGTGCTGCATGGGAGGAGCCGCGCCGCGCCCTTGTTTCCGATGTGGGGAGCGACCTGTCGCTGCCAGCCGTGGTTTGCTCTATGGTCGGCAGTGCAGAGTCCTGGGACGCGGTGATCTACTTCTGCGAAAGTGTCATCTCGCAGAAGGAGAATGCGGAAAGGGAGAGGGAGAGTGCAAGCTCTCTTCCAGCCCGCAGAAGGCGCACCGGGCGTCGGCGGAGGGCGAATAACGCCCTCTTCCCGTAAACGGGTATAGGGGCGGAGGACTTGGGGACGTCCGCTTCCCCCATCCAAATGGACCAGAGGCGGTGGCGCGTAGTGTTCCACGCGCGCCTCTCAGATGACACATGGGGAGTCTCACTCCCCCCGCGATTGAGGCCTGCAAAGTTTAGCGGGCCGGCACTAGTTGGGGGCTGTGGACGAATGTACTGCTCCCGCGGCCCCCGGCCTAACTGTGCAAAGGAACACCGGGGTGGTTTTAGTCAGTAAGAGTCTGACAGACCCCTTCGCCCACCCCAGGGCGGAGAGGACATTCATGAGGATTTTCACAACGCATAAAAAAAAGTGGGTCTACTCCCTAAGCACGAAGTCCGTAGTTTCGGCCTTAGTTACGAGCGTTTCCTACTCCCTATCACCTACGGACATACGATTATTTCGGGTCCCGAACTAAGAATGAATGACAACACGATTTGACAGTTGTCCCTACTACCAATGTGTTTTTTCCCGTCCGAAAAGTTGAACATGACACTTGTTTTATTTACTCCTACGTTTCGGACGGCTACCTTCGGACGGGCGACTAACTTCGTTGAACGGCCGAAACCAATAACCTATTTATCGGTGGTTTGCCCTACTAGATATAGAAATTTGAGATTAAATTCAATCAAATTTGTATCAAATACCAACTCGATGCACTTGAGTCGATCGACAAACGGGCCAAGAGGCTTATCGGCAACGATGCACTGGTCAACTCAAAGCTCCAGAGCCTTGAACATCGACGCCGAGTTGCCAGCCTGTTGGTTTTTTATCGGTTACACTTCGGGGAGTGTGCGATGGAACTGCCCAATTTGATTCCGCCTGGCCCTTTCCATCATCGGACTACCAGACGTACGGCAATGCGCCATCGGTACATGGTGGACATCCCACCCATACGTGCAAAGCGTTTTGCGAACACATTCATTGTTCGCACAGCTAAGGAGTGGAATTCCCTGCCGGAGTCTGTGTTTCCTGATAGTTACAACCTTGGGGTCTTTAAGTCAAGAGTGAATAGGTTACTTCTAGGCAAGCGTGCTTCACCGTCGACCGCATCATCGCTTACCATTAGGCGAGATAGTGGCCAAACGCGAGTCAATCGATAAATAAAAAAACTCTAGTAGGGGAAATCGCCGATAGATAGCTAGGTTACTGGTTTCGGTAATTAATGAACATGTGCGGTCAGACGTATAGTTCTGTGCAGATAAAATATCTGCAAAGTCAAACCACCTTGCCCTGGACATGTCTTGGATGGGTATCGGTTTGTTATTTACGTGCGATACTGCTTCATTCCTTCGAAATCACGTTAGAAAGCCGTCACGAGCAATCAGAAGCCCGAAATAGGGTATTTGACTGAAAACATCTAATTAGTCCGTCAGTTAGGTTTTCAAAAAATAATTGAGCCGTTTTTTTTTTTGTTATGTATGTAAACCAACGTAACGTAAAATGTAAAGAAGACTATCCGGAGTATGTTCTAAATAAAAGGAAGGAGCTACAAGAGCAAGTTCGAATTGAAAAAGAAAAAGGAAACTCAGTTAGAATTAAATATGATAAAATTGTAATTATGAATAAAAACTCAAATACAGCAAGTCATAATAAAAGAATGCTTTCAAACTCCCCTGAAAATAATACCACATGCAAAAACCCTAACGAAGAACACAAAACGCAGGCTAACAAAAAGAATAAAACAGGGACTTCCATACAAAGATCATCCAGTCTATCAGAGGGGCCAATAAAACCGGGCATAATGAATTTCTTTCATACAAAACAATCAACTAACACATCGAGAAATCAGGAAAACAAAACTAATAACATGTAACAATTAAAGACTCCCTCTCACACGCAAAACTACACTGAAAATACGCCAAAAACGAAACATCTTCCAAGCCGGCTGGTCACCGTGGAAGAATATGACCACAACCCTCCAAAGTTATCACCAAAAGATCACGAAGAAAAGTCAAAAAGAAAAAATAAGGAACTCTACATATTAACCTACAATGTTAGAACTCTGCTATCACATGAGCGAATAATAGAACTGGAAAAAGCATTAACGCATATAAAATACGACATAATAGGTATATCAGAAGTTCGACGCCTCGGAAACAATATACAAGAGTATAAAGAATTTGTTCTCTGCAGTACAGGACAAACACAGGGCAAATATGGGGTCGGTTTCATAATACAAAAATATCTAAAACAATATGTAGTAAGTTACCTCGGTATCTCTGAACGCGTAGCCCTGCTAAATCTGAAAATACCAGGAAAGAAACTAACGATCATACAAGTATATGCCCCAACAGAAGCAGCAGACGAAGAAGAAGTAAATATTTTCTATGACACTGTCTATGAGGCAATGGATAAGGCATACGAAGATTTTATTTTGATGGGTGATTTTAATGCCAAAATTGGTAAACCACAAAAAGATGAATACTTAGTAATGAAACAGTATGGATATGGAACAAGAAACGCACGAGGTCAAAGACTTATTGACTTTGCGATGGAAAACAAGCTAGCTATCATCAACACCTTTTACAAGAAAAAAGATAAAAGAAAATGGACATGGCAGTCTCCAAATGGTCAACATAAAAACGAAATAGATTTCATACTGTCTAATCATCCTCATTCATTTCAAGACATTGAGACACTAAGTATAAACTTTACATCAGACCACAGACCACTCAGAGCCAAAATATCACTTACTAAACCAATGAAAACACGAACCAGGTTTGTCAATAAACAAAACAGTATACTCAAAACCGAAGAAGAAATACAAATATATAAGGAAAACTTGAAATCTCAAATATCTCTACTCGACACAGAGCTTAACGTAACAGTACAGGACTACTACGATAAAATAATAAATTATATTACAGACAGTTTACAAGTCGCACGAACAATACATTCAACAAAAGTGCGCAGTGCACTCACAGAAAATACAGAAAGACTGTTAAAACGAAGACAAGAGCTACAAAGGACTAAAAATAAAACGCGAACAATGAAAAATGAACTCAAAGCACTATACAAGTTGATAAGCAAATATATAAAAAAAGATTATAAAAAGCATAGAACTAATATCCTTCAAAAACATTTAGAACAAAGTGGAAGTTTAAAAAAGGGATATAAAGAATTACGGACAAATAAAACATGGATTGATGGTTTGAAAGAGTCGGGAGATACTACTTATAACCGAAAAGACATAATAAATATTGCTACAAATTTTTATACAAAACTATATAGTGCAGCAGACTTAGCCAGAGACACAAACCACATTGAAAATGATTACATCGATATTGAAACGTCACAATCCCACATAGAACCAATAGAGTGTACAGAAATTATTGAAACAATAAAAAGACTGAAACCAGACAAAAGCCCGGGATCAGATAACATCACTAACGATGCCATAAAAACCGCCTGCTTCATATTAGCTGCTCCACTAACAAAATTATTTAATTTGATATTTGAAACTGGTGTCACACCCTCTCAATGGTCTGAATCTAATATTATCTTGCTTTATAAGAAAGGAGACCCAAGAGACATCAGCAACTACCGGCCGATAAGCCTTTTACCAAGTATATATAAACTTTTCTCCACAATAATCAATCAAAGAATTAGTATAACACTAGAGGAAAATCAACCTATCGAACAAGCGGGATTTAGAAAGAATTTTTCTACTATAGACCACATCCACACATTAGAACTGATAATTGAAAAATATCAAGAACAACAGAGACCGCTGTATATCACATTTATCGATTACCAAAAAGCTTTTGACACAATCTCACACGAAAGTATATGGAACACTCTAAAAGCCCAAAATGTAGAGCAAAAATACATAAAAATACTCAAACACATATACAGTAACAGCTCGAGTAGAGTCAAACTCGAAACCATTGGCCCAAACTTTCCAGTCAAGAGAGGAGTCAGACAAGGAGATCCCCTATCCCCAAAAATTTTTATTGCGGTATTAGAATCTATCATTAGCAAATTAGACTGGAAAAATTGTGGCTTAAATATCCAGGGTAAATACCTAAACCACTTACGATTTGCAGACGACTTGGTTTTATTATCCGAATCGAGCCAACAACTACAATATATGTTAGACACTCTACATAAAGCAAGCAGACAAGTGGGATTAGAAATGAATATCACAAAGACCAAACTCATGACCAACTTCAAAAAATCAAAAGTAATAATCGAAAATGACCCATTAGATTATGTGGATAAATATGTATACTTGGGAAAACAAATTGGATTCAACAGAGACAATAATGAACTAGAAGTAGAGAGAAGAGTCAAACAAACTTGGAATAAGTATTGGAGTTACAAGGAAATATTTAAAAGCGAAATTACTGTCAAGTTAAAGAAAAGAGTCATGGACTCGTGTCTCATTCCTTGTCTGACGTATGCATGTCAAACATGGAAGTTTACCAACAAAATAAAGAATAAAATAAACACATGTCAGCGAGGAATGGAACGCAGTATGTTAAATATTAAGAAAATACAGAAAATAAAGCACACTAAAATAAGATCGAAAACAAAAGCGATAGATGCTCTCAGCTATAGTTAAAAGTTAAAGTGGAAGTGGGCCGGTCATATAGCACGTCTTAATGATCATAGATGGACAAAAACAGTAACGTTCTGGAAAGGCCCATCGGGAAAACGTTATAGAGGAAGACCGATCACAAGATGGGAAGACGACGTTAAAAAAATTGCTGGTCCACAATGGCAAAAAGTAGCCCAAGACCGAGACAAATGGAAAGCTTTGGAGGAGGCCTTTACCTGAGAGGGGGTTCCAGTGAAAAAATATACCTACCAGTGCCTACCTAGGTACTTAAATATTGTGTTTTTATATTAATAATAATTAGATATTTAATAAGATAGTTTAGGTTACTTAGATATTAATTTATATATTTTTCTAATTAATATTGTTATCTCAGTACAAAGGTAGTTCATCAGCATCATCACCTATGTTATTCAGCAAAAACTGGAAATAAAAGGCTTTTTTATTTTATTTTTATTTTATTTTATGTAAACCAAAATTGACGAAGATACCTACGACACTTTTAAAATTGGCAAAACGTCACAAGCAAGTACAATTTTTACTTGCTTCTGACGTCATAAGCCCCCACTCTCGAGTTTTGATGCGTTTTATCTTTCCAAATTGTTATCGGTAGCGGGTAGAACTGGGCAATGTTGACAAGAGAGGGTAGTCTCATCGATATGGATCGGCGCACCCGAGGTTATAAAGGCGGTGGTCATTCGACGAAGCGAGAGCATTCCGTGTTGAACAGCTGAAGAAGTCTGACCTTTTATATCTGATTAGCTTGTCCTTATTTTATGATCTTGTAATAATTGTGTAAAGTAATATACTGTGATCTAGTTAATGTTACTAATATTAACCCAAATACAAGTACTCTCAGTGGTGGAGAGTCTATGTTGGTTTTATTTACTGTGTTTACCTTGCTCGCAATCCTGACATACCGATATTAGCTAAAACTGTAATGATAGAATCACCCCTGAACGATTATATTGTTGTGTCTTTTACAAAATATTCATAGATTTAACAAAAGAAAAAATACGTGTCCATTATTTTTCAAAACTCTAACTGGCGGACTAATTAGATTTGCAATTTATTGATGCCGTCAACGTGCCTATTCTGAAAATCCTGCTAAAGCTAAGGATATCAATATTTTTCACTAATAGGGAACCTGGACGACTACGCAAAAAGACTTGGCTTATTATATTAATATAAGGCCCAAAATGGTTGTTAAACCAAAAATTAAGGTTATACATAGATCCACTTACCTCCAGTAGCCATAACAATAATAAAGAAGTCCAGTTTGTTCCAATGCGACTTGAAGTACCCACAGAATCCGAGCGCACACATTTTAATTATCATCTCCAAAACGTAGATTATGAAGAAGAATCTGGAATTATCACTCATAATATATATTTTGCAACCGTACTAAGCCACGCGGTTTATGAGGAACATTTGGTCGTGTAGCTTGGTAGCAATAATGGGCGTCGAAATGGTTTCATTTCGGAAAGAACCGACTTCAAAGAAAAACTAAAAGGAGTAAAATAATTACCATAATATAAAATTAACAGTTTCAGAAGTCGGTGGCTTCTATTTGTTTCGGTGTAGAGTTGCACCGACTTCTGAAACTGTTAATTTTATATTATGGTAATTATTTTACTCCTTTTAGTTTTTCTTTGAAGTCGGTTTTTACTTTTTTAAAGTTTAATTTTTATTAAATACGTTTTAGTGCCATAATTTTAACCCCCTCCTTCATAACCCTTCTTTTTGGGTTTGACGTAGTTGGGTATAAATCCCTTTCGAATGATACCTTACACGATATAATGAAAACATTCCAAGGGGGGGGGGGGGGGGGGACACGCACCCCCTCCTCTTTTCCAGTAGTCAGTTCCCAACAACAAATATAAACAAAGCAATATTAGTAATTTGAGAATTTTGCTTTGATCCGATGAGGAGTTCCGTTCTATATCTATGAAGTTCATGGTCTAATCATAACTATATTTATATGGTATGGGACCAATCGGGAAGTATACCCTTTCGAACAAAAAAATAATTTTTCAAATCGGTTAATAAATGACGGAGATATGAGGTAACAAACATAAAAAACAAAAAAAAAAATACAACCGAATTGAGAACCTCCTCCTTTTTGAAGTCGTTTAAAAAGAAGGAACACCGAGGGTTTTTAGCTGGTAAGAGTCCGGCATACCCCTTCACCTTCCCCGGGCGAAGGAAAAAGTTTTCATATGACTATCTATGATAGTCGTTACGGGTAGTCAGAAGCCTGAAAGTTTGACAACCGGTCTAATCTCAGGATGTTAGCATTGCCCAGTAACTGGGTTATAAAGGTCTGATGGCAGTTGGTCCATGTAAAATACTGGTATACTGCCGTGCTAAAGGCAAAAGCGGTATCTCAGGAAGAGCTAATTTTGAGAAAATTTAAGGTTTGAAAATCTATGTAGTTTCCTTATATTTGAAAACTTTTTTGTGTTGTGCAACAATGTTTGAAATAAGGTACTGTTGTTTTGGCTTAGTTCATTGGATGCGTATTTCTTTGGTTTAGTCCCATCTGTTCCCCTTCCCATCTCTTCCCCTGTGCGTTTATAACTACAAAAAAAAAACATATCTAAGAAACGTAATATAGGGGAAGAGATGGGAAGGGGAAGAGATAGGACTAAACCATTCCTTTAAGCTATCCGATGCCATAAGACTCAACTTTACGATTTTTTTTGAGATACTGCTTTTTAGCTTAGCACGGCAGTATATACCCACCTCTGGTTAGACTGGAAGCTGACCTCAACATAATTGGGAAGTCTGGACAGAACAGACGTATTGCAATTACAGGAGTATTCTACAAAGCCCTAGGGGCTTACTATGACCTCTTAAGGCAGGACAGAAGTTGCCTGGAAGTTGAACTGCTCTGCTTTTTTGTACTATGACATCGTTAGAGCAGGCCTGCGGCAGACCTGCTACGTTGACGTTTACGAAATCCGTTCACCTTTTTTTTGTATAATCTTTTCGTACCATGAACAAGCATTACCGTTCAACTTGGTTCAATAGTCGTCCACCTTTAGTACTGTCATGGTACGATTTTTAGAGATTCAGAAGCAGGCCTGCGTTTGAACGGAAGTTGACTGGCTGGCATTTGAACGTTTTCTTATGAGGCCATGGTAAGCCCCCTGTAAGTGTTACCCCGGGGTAATAGTCCTACGAAAATTCTGGAGTAAATAATACTCACAAGTTAAGTGCTTTGATAGTCAGCATGACGGATTTAGTCACGGGTCCCGGCAACGCGACCTCGCACAGAATGACTGGCGTGTTGCATAGGATCATGAAATATATGAAGCAGTCGAACCAGACGTTGGTAACGATTCTGTAGCAGTGCTGACGCCATTTCTGTCGCGGTACCTGAGCGTTTGCGGCTTCGGGCACCATCATGTTTACGAGTTTGCGACGTAGCCATACTGCGTACGTCTGTAAGGGACAAAATGGATTGTTTTTACCAATCAAAATCTTTTTTTATTTCACTTTTTCAATTACACGCGCTTATGAAAAAGCGAATTTAGGTGCACGGTTCCAATTAAGTACCTAGTCGTTTCCTACGGAGAAGAGTCTGCAAGTCACCCAAAATGGACTGGACACCGGCGGCGATAATAAGTTGTTTGGTAGGTATGTTAGTTGAAAGGTGAGTTAAATTTTGGGCCAAATGCTGTCAATTGTCTTCCAACTGACTAATTCAAGAGCGAGCGTAGCGAGCTCGATTTTTGGGGCACCCCGACACGGATAGGTTAGGTTCGAAGGGGATGACGGGGGCTTGAGTTCGCTCGCTCACTATAGCCTCCGTCATCCCCTTCGTGTTAGGTTACTTTAAAGCCTGCAGACAGAAATAGGCTCCGCCGACTCTGCTTTGGAAACCCAAACCACCTGACAAACATCCCCTTAAGTTTTTCATTTGTTTTTATTGTGAAAACGAAAGTGGGTGACGAATAATCGTCTCAAGAAGAGTTTGAAGAGGTCTTGAAGGTGTGTAAAAACAGTGTATATAGTCGGCGCGGCGCCCGCAGCCAGTTTGGCAACCGGCGCCGGCTGCAGAGGCACTCTCTCACATTCAGACATTACCCAAGTGCTAATAAGGACATCCAAGATTGTGACGGTGCAGCGGTGGCGACTAGCGGGGTGCGCCTATAAAAGGGCCGGCACACTGCATTTCGTCCTCTCTCGCGCCTCAGCAGCCGCCTAGTTAAGTACTACCTACTACACCGTAAGACCCTGGACTCCTCATATCATATTGTCTAAAGAATCACGCCCTGTAAACTAGTCTAATTTTGTAACAATTGTAAAATAAATACTGTATGGTTAAAAGTGTTTTCCTTAATATTCTTATGTAAGTACACTCCTGCTAAACTGCTTCTGCTTCTTGCTAGATTCTGATTTTATGTGCACATGCTCATTAAGGGTTGTTGTTTGTGGGTTAAGGGTGGCTCCTCAAGCCTCCCTTAACCCACTAAGCGTGACAAGATGATTTCATACCAAAGCCTGACTCCTGGCTGCGTTCCAATATTCTGGGCATCACTTAACCCTCAACCACTATACAAACAATTGCAGTCTGTGTTCAGCTTACCTTTGGTTTCCACAAAGTCCCCAGCTGCTCCAAGTTGACCCTTCCATCATCGGAGTCAGCTGCTACTTCAACTGCTTGCACTAACACTCTGACTCCATCTTTGCTAATCTTGCCATGTTCATACTGACGCCAGTACGATATCTTCATTGCTTTCAAGACGCGCTGGTTAGCTTCCCTGTTCAATACATTGGCTGTTAGGGCGAGAGTCACTTAGACTACTTTGCTAGGTAAAGTAAGCGTTTCATTCGAATATGAACATTATTGTTATGAAATTAATGTTCATATTCGTATGAAACGCTTAGTCACATACGGTTACACGAATATGATCATTTTTTGTATTATTAGATTATCGACAATTAAAAATAATTGGCGCCCTTGCCTTCTAATATGTTGGATAAAAAAAATACCTGACTGCCTCGTTGGTCTTTTAATCGCAAGCGCGACTGCTGAGCGTGATATAGGTTCCATCCCCAGGTCGGGCTAAGTGTTATTGGGTTTTTTCCGTATGGTATTTCTCAGGGACTGGATTTCTGCTCGGTTGATGGCAACAGGCTCGCCCCCTATTACATGGGAGTTAAACATAACGTCGAAATGAAGGTGTACTAAACGCCTCTGCACAACCCTTCGAGGAATACAGGCGTGATGTTATATCATGTAAAAATAATTGGGTTCACATTTGTGATTATCCGGTGTCGACGTGATCGCGAGACGAACCTCTGATGACCGAATAATACTGGAATGTCTGGGAGTGCTGGCATTGACGTCACCAAACCAATTGCCAAGCATGACTTCGAACTCCTTAAAGTCTAAGCTCCTGACATCACATCGGGCCGTGCCAGCGGGTCGCTTCGGAACATTCTACGAGCTTCCAGGGCCTTCTACGCCGGCCCCCACCTTAGGCTCAGCCGCCGACCGGCTGCAGCTCGCCACTCACTCCGCCGTTACCTTAGCGTGCGCACACGCATCGATCGTCTTTTTATTGTAATCAGCTATCGAATTATAGTACTTATATTGAAGTCTAGTGGTTTTAATAGTCGGTCAAACTCAAGACCCCCAGCAGTACACCTGGAGCTTGGCATTCAAACAGTATATGTCCAATAGTGGACTAATGTTTAAGCGAGCTGGGAAGCTAATAACACCGCATTTGGTGAAACATATCCCGTTTCATATTCAAAATCGTAACTGTAAGGCCTCTTGTTCACACACGTTTTTTCGCCTTAAAAACCTACGGACAATTAGCCGTGTGTGGGCACGGTCATCAGTGTTGTATGGACTACTATAGAAGTTTGTTGACGATACGGCGGCCCAACGGCACGCCTGCGCCGCCGTATACACCGTGGCTATACTCCTCTTTTGCGCACCGTTTGATTTACATTAGTGTTGTATGACAGTCTATGAGAGTTTGTTAACGGCACCGGACGTTTTCGCGGCGGGCAATTATTGCATGACAGCTTTCCCATGCTGATTTTGTGTTACAAAATGGATATAAACCAGTTTCGGCTGGTGGTTTGCCGTGTCGTGTACTTACATGTACAAGATCACACGATTTTTTACGGCGCGGCTAATACGCCGTACGGTTAAGAGACTGTGCCGTGAACAAGAGGCCTAAGTGGGCTGCACATCCAGTCGGTAGTTGTCACGCAGTTGCACTGACTACATCCTAATTGTCTTCAAGCTGCATTTGGCAGCTGCATAGTTTACAGTTGCGACTGGATGTTCAATCCACTTGCAGTAATGATTACAAATATGAAACGAAACATGTTTCATCAAACGCAGCGTTATTAGCTCCCCTGTTCACCTGGTCATCTCCGCAAATTCCTTCTTGGTAGGTTCATTAGGTATCTCCCTTTCGCAATCAGGGCATGTCGTGTAGTGGTAACCCATGTAGGTATCATCATCGTCGTCATCGTCTCGACCAGACATTTGTAACTGGTATGGATGCTTTATTGCTGTGCCTGATAAAAAGAGGACCAATTTGTTTGTATCTAGATGAATATGATTTGTTGTTAACATTTCAGCGATTTATTGATAATCGTTATTTCGCGTTCAAGGTCATGATAATAATAGGCTTCTATGTCGCGTTGGTTTAACCAACAAGTGAATCTAGGCGCCGAATTGATTTTGCGAGCTCGTACACGTTCCGTGCGAATATATTAAAAAATAACAGCCATAAGTACTAACCCTTTTTTTATCGTTGGAAAATTCTCATGGGTACCCTCCGCCCGCGGAAGACGGAAGGTTATGCCGGACTCTTACAGGCTAAAAACCCACGGTGTTCCTCCTGACCTATGGCTGGGGTCGCGACATTCGCAGTTGCCTCAGCCTCGGTCCAACAACTCCTGGCAGACCTCTCCTTCCGTGGCGCCCGCAGGCCACACTAGGGTGGGTGGCCAGAGGACGTCGCGCACCCTCTGGCGCTCAGCGCGTCTGGCGCAGTAAATGAGAGTGGCAGTCGTCTCTCTCCCTCTCAGCTCCTTCCTTGATCACCATCACCTCCTAGCAAAGACATAAGAACTAACCCAGTCGTATCCGTGGACGACAAAGCGGTGTTGCGGACTGAGGGGGAAACTACGTGCACGCACATAGGAGTTTCGCCTGTATACAGTATTATTTATTGTGAAGGTAAGGATACACGGCGACACTTTACACTCCACACTCAGTGTCAACACCGAGTTTCTTAGTATGACATCACCGTTACACTGAGTTGCGCATGAGTTCGGATTTAATTTCTGTGTCGCGATTGCCTTGTGTCGAATGTCAGTATCACCGTGTATACATGTATACATTACCTTGTCTGAATTCACGGCTCATCTTCCTTGCGGAAGATGTCCGGTCCTTTGGAAGGCATACACGGGGACACAGGTCCAACGCGCAGAGGCCCCTTTGAGAACTTTAATCTAAAATGGGGTGGGGTATCCACCGGGGACTATCCACGGCTGCACTATTGGAGTACAGTCATGGACCGTCCCAGGTGGGTGCAAGACTATTGTAAAATATGGTGAAAAATATCTGGTCTATGGGAAGGGGTGTTAGGTGGACTAGATAACTTCTATTGCCGGAAGAAAACGGCGTCTGCCTTTCAACATTTAAAATTGAATTGTGATGGCAGACGGTGACTCGCCAACTCACTAGCTGGGCCCCCTGAAAAGCCGCCAGTACATAGGCGAAGGGGGCAACAAACGTGTGAGCGGCTAGGGGTGTAGAGAGGTGTGGCCCCGGTTTCGCCGTCGCGGGTCTAAAAGACCTGGAGTGGGTTTCCCCGTTATTACGCCATTAGACACTTCCACCCCCGAGCATATAGCTCTGGCGGCCCCCCTCTGGACGGCCGATAAAGGCAAGCCAGAGTTGAGAGTCCTGCGGGCACTCTTGGGGTTCCACCCCAACCAGCCAATAAAGGCAAACTGGAGACGAGGCCCTGGCCGACTCTCTGAGGCAATAAGGTACGCAGTGTCGCCACTCACCAACAGCTCGCCACAAGCTGCCCTGCGGTTTGTAAGCTTTTCAGTAGACCTCATGATACATTTTTTATTATATGATGGGGTTGTAGAAAGCTAGTCTAATGTTCCCTCCGGTTTTACGTTAATCTCATGATGAGGTAACGCCTTTCCCAGAGGGGGTTTACCTTTATTATTATGCAGCTTTAGTTTACTACCTACCTGCCTGCACCAGATCCCAGTTAGCATCCGCAAGAAACTTGTCCATCTTCAACATAGAGATACACCGGTCGCGAGTCATCATGATGCGTTTAACACAGTTCGTCATATTGGCCTTCTTGGCAAGAGAGATCTCTGCCAAACCGAGGATTTTCAGCACTTTCGTCATGCTCGTAGCGTTGATTAGTAAGGAAAGGATTACTAGGCCTGCTGTTTGGATTATGAAGATCTAGAAGAGTGGAAAATTGATCGTAAATAGTTCAGAAGAAAGAAAGTTAGAGGAACTCGTGGCTAGTCATACCTGGTGATAAGCGCAGGCAGGGTCTAAGATGGAGCACACGAATCCCAATAAGGAAGATATAGATTCCCCTATACCTAGGCTTGCCAACCTTTATGTATGAATTTACTGGGACTTTGGCAATCAAAATGCGGGACGTGGCAAAAAAAGCGGGACCCAACTGTCAAAGTATAGATAGGCGAAAAATACAATTTTTTTTTTTTTTTACTAGCCTATTGACTGTCCCACTGCTGAGCAAAGGCCTCCCCTTTTGTCTTCCAAACATCTCTGTTTTGTGCCGTTTCTGACCATGTTAGCCCCGCAAACACGTCTAGATCGTCACGCCACCTACGCCGAGGTCGACCTCGGCGGCGATGTCCTCCTTCAGGCGTCCAGTAAGTAACGGTCTTTGCCCACCTCTCCGGGTGCATTCGAGCGACATGACCGGCCCACTCCCACTTTAGCTTGGCTGTTTTTTCTCCAACATCTGTTACTTGCGTTATGGAGCGCAGGGTGGTGTTTCTGACACGATCGGTTAGTTTAATACCCAGTATACTACGCTCCATTGCTCGTTGGCAAATCTTGAGTTTGGACTTTTGTTCTTCAGTCAGTGACCAAGTTTGAGCACCGTAGGTTAGAACGGGCAGGATGCACATATCGATGAGTTTACGCTTCAGGGTTACCGGAAGGTTTCCCTTCATGTGTTCTTTAAGGGACCAGAAGCTCTTCCAGGCGTTTTCAATCCGTCTTTCGACTTCTTTCTCTTGCCGGTTTTTAAACGAGACTATCTGGCCCAAGTACGTGTAGAAAAAAAAAAATAAAAAAAAATAATAGAAAAATCCAATTACAAATTATTTTTTCGTTCGTTCGACGCGAGACTCGCGGTCGCGATCACCGCTCTTCTAGCTAAACAGAACGTGCGTTCACTAAATTCCGACTTCTGCGCGAAGGTTTAGCCGTAGGTGGGCCATTCTCATTTTAGTGTATTTTTTTTGTGCCTTAAAAATTAAAAATCTCGTATTATTTCATTAATTTTCACGTAGAATGTTTCTTAGTAGTTTATTATGTTTAGGATTTAATAAATTACTTACAATATTATAATAAAACATTATATTATCATTGAAAGAGTGTAGAAAATGTCACCTCCATGTCGTGTGCAATGTCCACTTAGAAGCGATGTCTATATAAAAAAGTTACAAATCTTCAATAATTAAACAAGAACGTATTATTTTGCCATGGTATATCGAATGAATTTTCTAAAAAACACTATAGAATTCAAAGAGAAGTAAAAGGAATAGTTCTCATTATTTTATAACATTTGTGCATCATAAAAATATCACCTCCATGGATAAACTTGTTGAATTCAGCCATAATTTATTAAATGACTGAACACAGTTTATGAACGGTCATAGACAACAAGCATAGGGCCATCTTGCAAGTTATTGACAGTTAACAGCTTGTGGGAGAATAATTTCGGAGCACTGAATGAAAAGACAAGATTTTTTTAAAATTAGAAAGCTGCTTTGGTCACTTTTGTGGATTACATATCACAAAGTATTTATTTAATTAAGGTCTATCAGGGAGCGTAAAATTATGAGTAATTGTAGCCGTTATTTGGGTATTTCATTGTTTTTTATAATCAGTAAGTGACGTAATGAAAAAACGGTATTTAAGTTGAAAATGTCACCTCCATAGACGTCACCCACATGGATTCTTGATATCCACGGAGGTGACACATATCCATGGAAGTGATAATAACATCAATATTTTACAACTAATTTGATGGAATTCATATTATTGGCATTAGGTAATTATAGCAGAATCGAAAAAATATCAGAAGAGATTAGACGTATGAAAAAAGAACGTGAGAGGCGATGACAGGACAAAATAAAGGCTGATTCAGTACTATACAAACAGGCTAAGGCTAAAGAAAGAGAACGATACAGAAACAGTAAAGAAGATAAGATCTACCTATTGAACAAATGTCACAAAGAAAACAGAAAAAGGAATGGCGAGAGACAGAAAAAATGCAAGAAAACAAAAAAAAAACAACATTTATCCCGACTGCGTGAAGATTCACCGCCTTAAAGCGACATTTAGTATCGAAGTGCTGAAGCGTTTGTATGAAAACGCCACTATGTCATTCCGATTACAGGATCAGACCTCGAAACCTATCCTTCTGCAGCGAGGTGTGAGGCAGGGAGACGTCATCTCTCCGAAACTGTTCATTGCTGCATTGGAGGATGTCTTCAAGGTTCTGGACTGGAAGGGGCTAGGCATCAACATTAACGGCGAATACATCACTCACCTTCGGTTTGCCGACGACATAGTTATCATGGCTGAGACCAAGGAGGACCTCATTGTGCATGGTGCTCGATGACCTTAGTAGAGCTTCCGAAAGAGTGGGTCTTAAAAGTAATATGGACAAGACAAAGATCATGTCAAATACCCACGTACCTCCCACTCCCATGAAGATCGGAGACTCTACAGTCGAAGTTGTCGATGATTATGTTTACCTATCACAAACTGTTCAGTTAGGTAGGTCCAACTACTAGAAAGCGGTCAATCGTCGAATCCAACTCGTTTGGGCAGCGTTCAACTAGGTACCGCAGTGTCTCAAGACAAAAATCTTTGACCAGTGCGTGTTGCCAGTGATCACTTACAGCACTGAAACGTGGTCGCTCACAATGGGCCTCACAATAAGGCTCAAGATCAACCAAAGGGCATTGGAGAGGGCTATGCTCGGAGTTTCCCTGCGTGATCATATCAGAAATGATGAGATCCGCAGGAGAACCAAGATAACCGACATAGCTCGAAGAATCACCAAACTTAAGTGGCATTGGGCGGGGCACATTGCTTGCAGAACGGATGGCCGATGGGGCCGTAAGATTCTGGAGTGGTGACCGCGTAGCGGAAGATGCAGCGTGGGTGGGCTCCCACAAGGAGGACCGATGAAGACTGTTGTTTTTTTTTAATTTATATCTGTTAACACCAATAAAGGGTTGAAGTAAAAAAATACGATTTATTCTGTAGTAAATCAATAATATTTCAGTGATATTGTATGAATTCGTCACTTCCATGGCTTTGTGTCACTTCCGTGGAGGGAGGTTTTCTTTTTTCTTCGTTTTCGTGGAAACTACAGTGAAAATAGCTCGGCTCATAAGTGGAACATATTGTAGAACGCCGTACCTTTCATTTAAGACTAATTTGAATCATATCAAAAATCATTTTATTTTTTTCGAATTTTAAGTCCGTTTTTGAGAATGAACCAGGTACGATGAAACGGGACAATTGGCGTCCCGCACACGTCTTTCGCGGGATGCATCTTCTAAAGATCTAGAAACGGGACGTCCTGGCTCTCGCGGGACGGTTGGCAAGCCTACCTATACCCCTCTGGCTCTTACATACACACGACGGAACAGAGTAAACTGCTTGGCGCCGGACTGTACAGGTGGTAGGTAGCCAGGCGGACCGTATAGATCCTACCACAAAGCGTGCTGGGTTTTTTATGAATCCTAGAACACGAGTCTATTTCCAGCGTGCGGTGATAAAGTATTAGGTATATTCCAGCCCGTCCCCGTACAGGATACTCTCTCGATCTAAGAATAATGTTTGAAAGACAGAATCATATCGAGAAGTTTCCTTGTCTTTGAAAGTACGATAAACTCTCAATCCTGGTTGTCATACGAACATCTATGAGTCGTTACGGCTAGTCAGAAACCTAAACAGTCTGACTACCGGTTAAACCTTAGGATATCAGTATCACCCAGTCATTGGATTACGTAGATCAGTTAGCAGTGGCCTCGTGATATATCGAACCGCATTTGGCTAACTGGAATTTAACCCAAATATAGTTAAGATAGGGCTAGACTCATGATACTCACCTCCCCAGCATTCGAGACTGTAGGTGTTTGCAGTACAATCAAAGCCAGACAGAGAGACAGGGGTCCCCTCAACCCACCCCATACACACGCCATACAGTGCTGCCACGTCATGCCGTACCCTATGTGACGGAGTAGCGGAGTCATCGCTGCATACACCATCAACCTTGAATGAATGTCACCAATTATTAATATCAATATCATCAAGAGCTTATTGTAAACTGAAGATCTGCTGTTTTAACCCTAAAAGGAGGCATTATACGTAGAAACTTCGCCAGGCAAAGAAGGTTGAACGCAAACAAAACTTTTATTTCAAATCGACCAGATTTCTGGTACTTATGAACATTAAAACTTCCAAATAGTAGTAGCAAGGTTCCAAATAGTAGGTCAGCAAGAAACACCATGGATACTCTTTTAAAATTATGTTTGCAATATATTTCAATACAATAATAATATTGGAGGTAATTGTAGACACAGCAGACATCAATTGAGATGGAAAGTCGCTTGCAAGAATAAAAAGTATTTTGTGTGAAGCTTGTTTTTTTTGGATGTAAGTATTTCCTTATGGATTCAGGGGTTCCATCTGCCCTCACTAACATGTTAACGCGTAAATATCTACTGCTAACAATTGACCTCCCCATGCCCTTATAGGGGTAATTTCTATAAACACTACGCATTGCAGACCGTCTATGGCAATGAAAAGGCGAATAAGGCGATCCACGTGATCGCAGTTTGTTATTATTAGCAAACAGGAGGCGGCTCTTGCAGTCTTGCTTATCTTCCTGAAAAAATCCCATAGTCGCCTTTTACGGAACCCACAGACACCACGCAGTGGCCTATGCGACTACACTTAAGCGTCAAATCCACTAACAAGTTTGTTTGTTGCGCAATGATTTGCGCAACCGACTCTCAAACTGTGAACACTCGCAGCAAATCGACTTCTGCAAGTTTTACGAACTAAGCGAGCAATGGACTGCAATAGGGATGGGAAGGGTGGGCGCTTTTGTGGGCTGTCTTATACGTAACATTGACGTTCAAAAAGAACTAAGTAATTCTAGTCTATTTTGAATAAATGAGTTTTGAAGTTTGAAAAACTCGCGCAGCAAAAGTTGCTAGTAGATTTAGCGGTTAAAACACCAAACAGAACTCACCTCGAACAATAAACAGTAGTATACGTCACAAAGATCAGCGTCACCTGTCTGACGCTGATGACGTCACTGACCTTCTCAAAAATCACCACTCCAATCATGGTGAACACCAGCGTATTCGCCGCATGGCCCAATATCATCCAGAAATGAGACACCACCTGCTCCACATCACCAGCTATCGTAGACTTTTTATTACTCACTAGAACTCCCGTAATCACCGTTCCTAGTAAACCCGATACGTAGAGAAACTTTTCACCGATATAGTACGTCAGATATGCCCCAGCTAATGTCACAGTAACAGCACATAGCAAGTCGTAATACGTTATCGAAAGTAACGTAGCTGTTATCTTTCCCATCACTATGCCTAGCAAAATCCCGCCTCCAGCGTAACGGATGAGAAATAACGTTATTTGGGATGCTTCGGTCAACGCATTGGCTATGTATCCAAAAACAGCTGTAAATTCAATCATGACGGTCACATCTCCTAGTAATCCTTCGCCGAGTAACAGAACGCTGATATATTTCCCTTTAGACATAGCTTTTAATTGCTTCACGACTTCCAAAGGATATATAGGCGAGCACACGATTCCGAATAGCAAAGCCGTCGAAAAATTCCATGAAGTTTCTATCAAATAGAACGCCATAAACGCTGCCATAAGCGCCGTTAACAACGCACCGGGGACTCCAACTAACAAAATCTGGGGAAAACTCTTCCAAAAAGAATGCGCGTCTACATTATACGAAGTCCGAAATATCAGGAGTGGCAAAAAGGTTATTAGAAGCACATCGACATCCATAAAACATATATGTACAATCGGCTTTATTGCGGGGAATCGATTTGCGCAAAACCCAGCGAATCCGCCGAGAGTAAACATAATGACTCGATACGGTATGCACATTCCGATCCAGAGCATCACTGCTCTCACAATAACGCCAACTAGAAGAGTCGTGAAGATGAAGAGGAATCCCAAAGACGACGGATAGGCTAGTGATGGTCTGCTAGGGTCGTTAAAAGTGACCGAGTCTTTTGAACTATTGAGGAATACACCCGTTTTGACATCTAAATCATTTAAATTGTCACTATCTACTGCGGAGATTAGTAAAAGTAATATTTTTAACGCCATGTTTCATGGCCTAATGGTTTTTTGGTTTTCGTTTTGAGCTACGAAGGATTAAGGTGTTTTATTATGTTCTATAAGCCTTTATTGACTATCATCTATTATATAAAAAAATTGTTTGTTTGTGTGTTCGTCTACTAATGTATGCATTCGCACATCGTTCATCAGATTGAGTTGATACTTTATACAATCTATTGTTGTTAGCATTTGCGCGAAGGTTTCTGATATAGTACCATAAACTTACAATAGGTGGCGCGCAAGTCGTATCGAATAATATGCAGCAAGTCTTTATCTTACGCGGGCGAAGCCGGGCACCGATAGTAGTAGAAAAAATATGAAGAAAAAAAAACTACCAATTACCTATTACCATTACATTAATTTGTGCTTTCAAATTCTACTAAGCGAAATAAAATTATGAACTACAATAAAAATAACACTGCTGGAATTATGCGAAAAATAAAAAGCAGTTAATTTTAAACCAATTTTAATTAAAAGATAATTTAAATTACAAAACTAAAATGTCAATCCATAAAAATTAAAATTACATAAAAATAAATAAAAAATAACTACACAAATCATAAATCTATAGGAAACAACAATCTCACTCCGTTTGACTTACTAGGACTTTTATAAGGCGAGAATTTCTGTGTGGCCTTCCTAGGAGATTTCCTAGGAGTGACACTTTTCCTAGACTCAATTTTCTCAAGCTCTTTGAGTTCCATATAGGCTGTTTCTAGCATTCGCTTCTTCCAGTCTTCATACGACTCTATTTGTTCCTGTTGAGGCTCTTCTGGTTTCGGTACGTCGACTTCCATAATGTCGGGGTTTTCAACTGTAATTAAAATGATAAAAAATGAGGAA
The DNA here is from genome assembly GCA_905220435.1 of Amphipyra tragopoginis. Lineage (NCBI taxonomy): Eukaryota > Metazoa > Arthropoda > Insecta > Lepidoptera > Noctuidae > Amphipyra > Amphipyra tragopoginis. Next base: position 15,964,229 of record HG992011.1, read on the forward strand.
TTGTAGATTTTATTTTTAAAAGATTATGTGGCACAAATCTTTATGTCCAATTCCTATTTAATTTTTATGGCTCCATCGTTAATCGATGATTCTGCCAACGTCAAGGTTGAAAAAGACACTGTTTTAAGTACTTAATGTATCACAATTTACAATCAACAAAACCTATTGACCAGTGTTTGCATAGCAGAAGGTACTACAAAAGTTTTGATATTTGTTAGAACCATATCTAACGTCAAACTCCATACTTAAAAAAAAGTATTTAATCCCTGTTTAGTTTAAACAACTGGTAACCAACTTCAATCATGACAGTTGATGTATCAAAAACAATATTCATTGCATGGTACATAGTTGTGGACAAGTCGGATGGTTAATACATACGATGCTATGGAAATTGATGACCTGTTAAAATCAAAGCCATAGCGATTACGAGTGTGTTGCGCGATTAGAATGCTGTTAAACACGATTTTGTGGTATGACAATTAAGTCTTTTAGTACTCAGTGGAGTCGTAGGGAGTTGCCATAAAGGTGGTGGAGCTTGGCTAACGAAAACTGCATTAGCTTATCTGATTAATATCTGATATCTATCCCCGTGTAGGGACGGGCTAGAATATGAAACTTCCTCACCGCACACTGGGAATAGACGCGTGTTGTAAAATTCAACAAAACCCAACACGCGACGTGGTAGGATCTATACGGTCCACCTGGCTAGCTACTACCTGACCATTAAATAGGGATCCTCGAAATAAAAACTTGTGGGCTGTATATAAGCTGGTATAATGTAGATATGTTAAGAATTTACAATTAATATAATCAATCGCGGACAAAAGATGGTTCCGGAGCAACGCACAGATTCGTAGTCTTTTTAGTGTATAAAGAATCCTGCAATTCATCTGATAGCCGAGTCTAGGCCAAGTAGTTTACTGTGTTCCGTCGTGTGTATGTGAGAGCTAAAGAGGTACAGGGGAGTCCCTCTATATCTCTGTTACTTAGATTCGTGTGCTTTATCTTAGACCCTGTTTGCTCTTACCATCGGGGCTTACTAGAGCCAAATGCGTAAAAGTTAAATAAAATAAAAATATTTATTGAAAAAAAAAATATATAAAGAATAGAATCCCACAACAATTGCTTGCATTATTTTTGGCTTTAATGTTTAACTTTAACTATGTTTAGTATAATTGGATATTAATGTAAAAAGATATGTGACAGCGGTGGGATTCGAACCCACGCCCTTTCGGACTGGTGCCTAAAACCAGCGCCTTAGACCACTCGGCCACGCTGCCTATGTGAAGCAGTATTGAATTTAGCAATACCCATAGTACGATTTCGCAAATTAAACAAAGCAGCAGTAATAGAGGGGCCTAATTCTCCTAAAATAAATCTTGATAAATCACAACCGAACCAAGGCCGAACCGTTCATTCAGACAGTTCTCAATTTCAAAAGCTATCAAATTGTTTGACACAAAAAACAAAATCAATCATTTTGAAAGTTTTCGAAAACAAAAACTGACTGACGGTTGTGGTTCGATTGCGTTTGGCAACAATTTATTTTAGGAGAATTAGGCTCCAGCTGAGGCTGCCGTGTCGCTGTAGAGCTTCCGGGATGTTCGTGGACACAAAAATTCAGGGGCGGATTTGATACGTTAGCTGCCCTAGGCCTATGAAATATTGCCGCCCCCTACTCGCCGTAAATCACGAAAAATTAAATGAACTATTGGAATTTCATTAAAATAAAAAACAACGAAAGTGAGTAAATGATAAAATTATCTCAATCAGTGTTTCAAATACTGATGCTTACCACTTCTATTTGTAAGTAACAGTGAATCGTTATTCACAAATTGTCTTTTACCGTAATATACAGGGTGTAAACGAATTCGTGTAATTCCTTCAAACCTTGGATCTACACTGATTGACCCTGCATAGGTCTTTTCAGAATCAACAAAAGTTTTCAAAAAATTAACCATGGTATTCTGTATCTGAATAATTTTAACGTCCCAAGTTAACTGACTGCGTGGAACGATATCGCGCTAGTCGTGCCCGTCAGCTGTGTCGCCATGCCTTCATTCATTTATGCACGGCATCAAAATTTTCGATCACATAAAAAAAAAACTTGGGAAAAATAGTTTATATTTTTTTTTAATCAATCCATATCCCGTGCGTAGTTAATCTATACCATGAATAGATCATGTGGTTTGAAGGAATTACACGAATTCGTTAACACCCTGTATTATTTGATCGCGATAAAACTCACAATACAACCAAAGGCGCGACTCCTAAAAAGAAAAAAAACCCACCAAATTTTGCCGCCCTAGGCCCGGGCCTACCTGGTCTAGGGAAATCCGCCCCTGAAAATGTTAATTATTTGCCGCCATTATTTGAAAAAGATGTGCCCTCTTTGACGATGCGTGTTCGCGGCGGCTAGCTAGCTACTATTAACTAATCTGTGGCGGCGGCACTCTCTCGTCTCGTACCAGGGTAACAGATGTTTTGCCTGACACCATTTTATTTTTAAGAACACAATAAGCATTGTAGCCTGTATGACGATCAAACATCGGCCGTCATTCGCCAATCAGAAATAAGCTTTATGACGCTGTTGTGATACGGCTTTATCGTCCAATGAATGGGCATTTCCCTTTACACCTCGCTAAGTCAGCGATAGTGATTCTATGGATAATAAAAATTATGCGTTTTGTGTATCATTAATATTAATTGATAATTGAAGCAGAGTACCGATTAATAATTACACAATGAAAGAATAACAAAGCCGATACTGTAATATTAATAATAATTAGTAAATAGTGATTTAACGCACAGCTTTTTGACGCAAAGGGTAAAACGGGGCCCTATTACTAAGACTCCGCTGTCCGTCTGTCACTAGGCTGTATCTCATGAACCGTGATAGTTAGACAGTTGAAATTTTCAGAAATGATATATTTCTGTTGTCGCTATAACAACAAATACTAAAAAACAGAATAAAATAAATATTTAAGGGGGCTCCCATACAACAAACATGATTTTTTTGCCGTTTTTATAGATAATGATACGGAACCCTTCGTGCGCGAGTCCGACTCGCACTTGGCCGGTTTTTTATGCTTCGTTGGTCTAGTTATCGCTAGCCTAACTGCTGAGCGTGAGGTCCTGGGTTTGTTCCCCAGGTGGGGGCAAGTTTTATTGGGTTTTTCGGTGTGGAATTCCTCAGTAGCAGCTCGGAATCTGGTTTTGTGCCTGCTTGATGGCAATAGGCTCGCTCCCTATTACATGGGACTTAAACATAACGGCGTCTCGTGTAGTGCCGGACTTAATAACACTACCCCATCTCTTTCCGTGGGTGTCGTAAAGGCGACTAAGGGATTCTCTATCTACAGCAGGGGTGGGCAAACTTTTATTATCAAGGGCCAAAAAAACCGAGTCAATCTTATGGGGGCCAAAATTTCCATACATTGATTTATGACGACGCAAACAAAACGCAGCTATCTACTTTTTATTCTAGACTATTCGAAAGGTTCCTACGACTACGGGTGTTGGCGGACCCGATCAAAGCGTTTCGAGGGCCGGAGCTGGCCCGCGGACCGTACTTTGCCCATCACTGATCTAGAGGATGGGCTGCAGCGTTTTCTGAGTACTTTAACAATCATACTGCGATCGCCAACCGGCCTGCCAAGCGTGGCGATTATGGCAAACCCCCCTTTTGGGGGAGGCTTGTGTCCAGCAGTGGACGTCTTTTGGCTGAATGATGATGATGATGATGAAACATAACGGCGAAATGAGGGTGTACTATACACCCCTTACTTTTTTTTTTTTTCGTGGGAAAATCCTCATGGATGCCCTTCGCCCGGGGAAGGCGAAGGTGTATGCCGGGCTCTTACCGGCTAAAAACCCACGGTGTTCCTTCTACTGACCCTTGGCCGGTGCCGCGGGATTCGCAGCTGCATGCACCGCGACCCCGGCAGGTCTCGGTCCGCCAGCCGTTGGCGGACCTCTTCTTCTGTGGGGCCTTGCCCCGCGTCCTCCTGAGAGGCGCGCACGGAACACTTGCGCGCCGCCTTCTCGGGCCTGTTACTGGTCGGGCGACGGGTCCCCTAACCCGCCGCCCGCAGGCCACACACTAGGGTGGCCGGAGATCGTCGCCCGGTGCGTCTGGCGCGGGAAGGGAGAGTGGCAGCTGCCTCTCTCTCCCTCTCTTCTCCCTCCTTGGGTACTACACACCCCTACCCAACCCTTTGGTGATTAAAGGCGTGATGTTATTTTTTTTATGAGCATGGTAAAACGCGTAGTAAAGTATTCAGTGGGCTGCAATTTTTTTTACCCGAGTACGGCGATGCAAAAGGGAGGGTATATGATTTTGAACGGTATGTATGTACGTTCATCTGTTCCCTACTAACTTCGATTGTTAGCCGTGGTCGTATGCCACTTTGCTCTAAAGCAGTGTTTGTCAAAGTGGGCGATAACGCCCCCTTGTGGGCGCTAGAGGCTTGCAGGAGGGCGATAAAGGTAATGATTGCAATTGTGATTTTTAAAATACGGCAAAGATAAAAAAAATAGGGGGCGCAAAAAAATAATTAATTCTCAAAGTGGGCGGTAGGTGAAATAAGTTTGAGAGCCTCTGCTCTAAAGCTTATGATCGCCTACTACTGTTAGAATGTATTGTTTTGTTAGGGTAGGGAGCATAAGTACGACCACGGCTAACAATTTCAGATGATAATATTTTCTTGTTTCATTCATTTTTCAGTAGTCGGGTTTTAGTTTTAGAACTTACTTTTTATTTAGTTATTCTTTACAAAAGTATTTAAGTAATTATATGCATAATAATAAATTACCATTCTCCAAAATATTCTTAGGAAGCCGTCCCTTTTTCTTCTTGGCTGCAGCAAAGTGAAGATCGGTGAACTTTGTCCAGTCGGCGTCCAGTTTGGCCCACTGTGCAGGCTTCAGTCTTGACTTCTCTAGTATTTTAGTCTTTGGTATTTTCACTTTGTTGACCCTGTAATTTTATTAATAGATAGTTAATATGTATAAGTTTCAATTAAGTACTTGTCTGTTTTTGTTATATTATACATACAACTTATTATAAAAGCGATAATGCATACTGAAACACAGCAATATTACAAATGTGGAAGTTTGTGAAGATGGACATTTGGTACTCAATCATACATAAGTAAACGGCTGAACGGATTTTGATAAAATTTGACACCATAATAGACCATGTCCTTGATTAACACAAAGTATACTTTTTATCCAGGTACATTAAGTAGTTCTCCAAGGATGCGAGTGAAACCACTGGTCCAGCAGTTTCACTCGCATCCTTGGATCCAACAGCTATATTATTATTATGAAGTGAGTTGGTCTGTCTGTTTGATAATTGAAGTGAAGGGAGGGCTTTTTGTGGGATGTCTATAATATTGTAAAACTAACGTTCAAAAAGAACTAAGTAATTCTAGTCTATTTTGAATAAATGAGTTTTGAGTTTGAGTTTAATACTTCATGATTAAACTACTGAACCAATATTGATGAAACTCAGCACAGAGATAGCCTGACACTCAGAGAAGAACATAGGATACTCTTTGTCGACATATCACACGAGTGAAGCCACAGAATAATTTATTTTTACTTATTACTATAACATAATTTTTTTAATTTTTCTTGCTCCTGTGTATAATATAAGTTATACACTACTATAGACTTAGACATTAATTTAACCATTATTATAAGACCTTACTAATACTACTGTGGCTATCTGTACACTTTTTTGTAAAAGTTTATTAATAAAAATAATTATTATAATAAATTACTGAATAATTATCAGGCAGCAGAAGGACATAAATAACATAATAAGTAAAAAAACTATTTTTAAACTCACCTGCAAGCCTGGTATACAGCCATACACACATACTGAGGGAGATTTAAATCAACTTCCTGAAATCAGATTATAAAATACATGCATTGAAATCTTTTACCCATAACTTAACACTGAGACAAGGTTGATAATAAAGTCTTACACCTGATAGACAACGAAATTACACAATTCATAATATATAATGTTTTTCTTTCTTTTTATACATATTGCAAGCTTCTACTGAGCCCCCTAAAAGAACTTGCTGAAGTAAACAAAAACAAAAAAATCAGCTGTTCCCTACATTTATGTTTGCATAACTCGTCAAAATGCAGGGAACAGCTGTTTTTTTTTCGCGATTTCAAAGGTCCCATAGTAAAAGTTGTTCATAATGATGACAACAGTGACCCCTTAAGAGGTTGTGCATTATTTATGTTACACCTTGTATAGGTCGATATTGAGTTCTTGTGACTGCCTTCCGGCTCCATCAACAAATCAGCTCAATAGTGCCATAATATTGTATTGTCACCGAAACTACCCTATGAATGCAAAATTTCCGCCTGTTTGGATAACAGGGCCTGGTTCAAAATTGACTTGTAAAAGCAAATGAAGCTAAATAATATCTTTTGAAATAACAAGCTTTAATGTGAATGATTCTTACTTCCCTCAAACCTCTTCCTCTGTCCATTTTCAGCTCTTCCAATGGATTACTAACATAACATTCATCCTCTACTATTCCCAGACAACCACACCATATTTTATTACTTATTTATAATCATAATCACCATTTTAGCCAGCCTCTGGTACTCCTCAAGTATTCTATCAGCCAGCTCCTGCACTCCTGTACACTGGAGAGCTAGACACAGCACGGTGGTGGTTAGCTTATCAGTGTCTAGTTCTAGAAGGTTCTGCACCACCTTCTTAGTGTTGGTGTAAGCAGATGGTTTAAGTCCGGAGTACTTTATAGCTGTTTTCTGTAATTAGAGTTGCAAAATGCGTTAAACTTAGGTTTGAAGAAGTGAGGTGAGGTCTTGGGTTGAATCACCAGGTATAGCAAAGTATTGTTGGGTTTTCCATGTGTAATTTGTCAGTCGCAGCCCAGTCTGGACTCTTATCGGCTGAAAACCCACAGTGTTCCTTCTCCTGACCTATGACCTATGGTATTCGCAGCTGCATGCACCGCAACCCCGGCCAGCTCTTGGCGGACCTCTCCTTCTGTGGGGCCTAGCCCCACGTCCTCCTGAGAGGCGCGCGTGGAAAACGGTGCGCCGCCTTCTCGGGCCTGATCAGGCGACGGGTACCCTAACCCGCCGTAATCTAGCTCCCGACCATGGAAAGAAGCACGGCCGTAAGCGAGAGGTACTTAACTGCCCTAAGGTGGCCACATCAGGGCTAAGTACTTTGGTAACCCAAGTACTCTCCGAGAGGTCTTTAGCAACATCAAAAGCTTGTTGGACTTTCTAGAGGAGCTAGGTGGGATTGAATAATCTTTTATTCCCACCCGCACGCAAAATACGCGCTTTGATGTGGAGTTGCGGTAATCTGCCAGTTAAACTAAAACACTATGAAAGCTAGATGTAATAGATGTTGCATGCTACGGAAGTTAAAAGCGTATATTTGTTCTACTTATTTTATCTTTTTTATCTTATTATAGCCTCGTGTAGTGCCGGACTTAAAGAATAGCACTACCCCATCTCTTCCCATGGGTGTCGTAAAAGGCGACTAAGGGATTCTCTAGAGGATGGGCAGCAGCATTCTCTAAGTACTTTAACAACCATACTGCGATCGCCAACCCGCCTGCCAAGCGTGGCGATTACAGCAAACCCCCCCTTTTGGGGGAGGCCTATGTCCAGCAATGGACGTCTCTCGGCTGAGTAATGGTGATGATGATTTGTTATACTTACTATATCTAGATCTGCCCCTAACATAGTTGCGGCCAAGTCTAGGCAGATGACCACTTTGCTGGTGTCAGTCATGTTGCTACCAGCCATACTCTTTGTTTGTAGCAGACGCTGGAACTCTGCTGCTTTGCTGAAATGTTGGAAAGGAATGTTATTGGGATTTAAGCAATACCAACTGATACTTCCAAATCTACTCAACCTGTTGGAGTTCAATGCTGGATGTAGGAGTCATCTAAGGTGCCCCAGATGGATGGAAATGACCTCAATAATGCCGTTCAGGACATAATATTACTCCTGTATTCCCTAAAGGCAATCCTTTAGGGAATAAAGGAGTGATGTTATGATGTGTGTTATTATACACCTCTGCCCAATGGCAGAGGTGTATAATGTGCAGTAATCAAATAATTGAGCACTCATATATCTTAACTTCTTCCCACAAAAGAATAATATCGACTTTCTTTTCTGAATAAATAAGTAATCCTGGGTTCCCAGGATTGAACAATTTTGTAAAATCAACTACATATAACAAACTTAATGAAATTATAGAGTGGTTATTTTGATTTAGTATCTTTATTTTGCTCAAAACAAATGGAATATCAATAAAAAAAACATTTTCACAACGAGTTCTAACTTTGTATGCAGGTAACATTTTTAGCAACCTGAAATCCGGGATTCTGAAAGGCATGCCTGTATTATTCTTTTGTGGGAAAAAAAGAGGAGTTAAGGTATATCAGCGCCCGAATATCCGATCACTGATAATATGCCCTCATTATTATGTTTAAGTCCTAATAGGGGACGACCCTATTGCCATCAACAGGGTACAAATCCAGCCTCTGGGCTGATACTGAGAAATTCCACACGGAAAAACCTATTGTTAGTTAAATGGGTAGGTTTCTGTAACTCCATGTCAAAGCGCATAGGCCTACTTAAGCTACGGCCTACTTGGCCTATGGTCCTTAATGGAAAAGCCCAACACTTTGACCGATCTGGGGAACGAACCCAGCAGGGCAGTCACGCTTGCGACCACTAGATCAGTTGAGGAGTTGATGCAGAATGCTGAGTATGGGTCAGTGTCCTCTTAGGAATGGGTATTGATATTTCCAATAAAACTAATTAGAACAAGTGTGTGCTGATCGGAGTTTCTGTTGATTTTTCGTAATATCAGTGGCCAAGTAAGTTATGGAGTCATTAAAGTAAATGTTAGGTTTAGAAAATAACCAAAACAAAATTTATAGTTTGCTGTTAAAATTAACGCCTTAACTGGTGTTTTGGTACTTTTTATATACTATGGATCTAATTATTACGTTTATGCGTTAAAATATATAGTATTTCGGTCATATTTTCTCGTCAAATAATAGTTTTGATAAGAAACGTGTTTTGTTTACTAACTTTAGAACTTTGTCTTCCTCGCCAAGTCCAAGTTTGGACGCTATGAGATGTAAAGTCTTGTTATTCGTTGCCATTTTCTTGATTTGATATGTTTTACACTAAAGAATATTAGTGTTTTAACAAAAATGTGTATAAAAATTAAAAACGCTATTCGCCTTCATGCAAAATTATCGCGCCATTTGAACGATTCATTGACATTTGTTTCATTCAGTCAGCTGTCACCACTTGTCATTGTCAGTCAGTGGAAGTCAGTCATTAGTTCATTCTGAGCATAGACAAACAACAAAATTAGAAGAGGGAGAGGAAAACCGTAGTGATGTGGTAAGAAGTTACAAAAAACAGGGAAGTACTTCATCAGGAAAATAAAATTATTGTATTGGATGAGCATAACCGAGTATCTGTGTGTATTACATATGCCATAGGTACACTCCAAAAATACAGTAATCATTTCAATCAAGGTTTTAAAATAAAAACGTTTAATAAAATGTATGTACAATAAAACCATGTAAAAACAAAATAATTTCATTTCGTTTGTCAAAAAGAAAATGATGAATGTGCCTATCTCGTATTCAAGATTATTCAATATTGAAAATATTAAATAAAAATCTTTAGAGATATAAGAAACATCGTATTTTTTTCTACAAACTAAAACTAATGAAAAAAAACGTCATCAAATAAAAACTAATGAGAAAACTAAATAGACAGAGTAGTCGAATATCCTAAAATTCTAGTACTATGTTTTATTTTGAGCAATAATTCTATCAAATGTAAAGATTTCAACATAAATCGTTCTTTAAAAGTGTGTTTAAATGATAAACTAAATTAAATGATATTTTTTCTACAAAAATGCACAACCTGACCTTGTTTATCTCTGTCGTTCATGGTTGGAAAATCTTCTCGATTATCAATGACCACGCCCCTTTATCTCGATTTTGACTGAAGTTTCAATGATAAAACACCTTGCAATATCACAGGGAGGCGACATGTTGATTTTTTTCTATAGGTTCTGTGAAGCCGATACGGATCGCTGTCATTGTTACAAAATGTCTTTGTAGTTATCAGGGTGTAGGTCATATAATTGTAGTAATATTAACTAATCCGTGCTAATTTTCATATGTTAAACGTATCGTAAAGAGAAAGAAGAGGATCCACTCCGCCCGAATCAGGGGTGTGTATTCAGTGATACACCGATATAGATTTGTATCTAAATAATCCGAAGCTATTTATAAATATTATTTTCTCAGCTTTTACTTATGTTCAAACGTTAATAGTAACGTCTGATCTATAATTAACTTGTGAAAGTTTATAAATATTACAGTATTCCATGGTGAAGTAGTGAGTCGAGTCGGTTATAGTGGTAAAGGTTGCCATTTTTTTAGAGGGATATAATCGTGTGTGGTGATATCAGGGCGTGATCTCAGTGCTCGGAGTTGGTTTGAGTCCGAATCCGGGGCAGTGTGAGTGCACGTCTGCAGTGTTCTCGCGAACGCGCGTCCTAGGAACTTGATAGTAGACTAAGGTAGTGTGGTGATGGTGTGATTTTCAGGTTGAGATGCAACTAGTGTCAGTGAGCTCGAGATAATAGCAGTGCGTGTTGTGGTCGTGGTGACGTGATGATGCGGTCGCAGTGAGGGGGCAGAGCGACACCACGGCTTCGTCAGTGGCGGGCGGCGCGCGGGGAGCCGAGTCTCCTTCGCAGCCCAACCAAGACACGGTGGACAACGCCACACCCACCTGCTGGTGAGTCTTACATGTCTATTTAACCACCAAAAAGTTCCATACACAAAAAGTCTTGATACACATACAGACTTTGAGTCAAGTAATCTAATGTCATTCTAGTACTCTTCAGATGGATAAGCATATTGTCATGACATTAGGCGAAACAATAACATTATTAGTGCTAATTCCTAGTGTACTATTTTCCCCAATTCCTTCGCCAACTTCACCACTAAAACCTACCTTAAAGTTGGTCCTAAAACTTATTTCAATACCAAGTGATTACAGTACAATTCCATAACCTTTGCATTGACAGTGAGTAGTGACTGTAAGCCTGTCTGTCAAGCTATTTCGATAATGTGAATGTCAAGTGATCCAATTGTAATTTTAGGACTGTCAAGAATATGATAGGTTGTAATTAAACACATTCTTTATACTCTGTGCAATGTAAGATGAGTCCTCACATAGCGGTTGTTTCCAAAATTGTAGCTGTAAGGAGATTGCTATCGAAAAAAGTAAACAACATCATCAAATGCCATAAAATAGCTTTATTATCCATGTTTTTTTTGTAACCGGTCCGACCCGCGTGTCTTCCCAGGACGACACCACCATTGTTTATCTATTGTGTCTATAATTACGGTACTTGAATAATTAATCAAATCAAATTTATTTGTTTGCTCAAATATGGTAGGTGTAAAATACAGGTGTTGGTCTTTTTTCAAGTACATCATATTCTAGCCCCATGGGGCGTGCAAATCGAGTTTACATAGGAATAAAAAAATCTTAAATAATTACAGATTTATGTTCGTAATATTTAAACATTACCTTCCAACTTACATTTATTACCTATTATAATATCCTATCTTCTAAGTATTCTTTAGCATTGAAATAGTTTTTATTAATCAAAAGTTTTGATAATTTGTTTTTAAATTGAAAAAAGGGTAATTCTTTAATTGCTTTTGGGACATGATTATATATTTTTATTGACATACAATATGCATTTTTTCTAAATATTTCGAGTCTTTGTACTTTTAGCTGCATGTAATTTTAGTTGGTGTTTATTTAATATTCGATATTCTTTGTATCGTGATATTTTGTAGAAAAACATCAGGACTCACCTTACAGTGAATAGGGTATAGTATTATATACAAAGCATAGTATAAAACAACCTGTATAAGGTTCTTGTCATTTCACAACTTGTACAATGAAATAAATGACAGTGTCAGTCATAGAATAGTAATTTTTCTTGTGTCTACAGTTTCTGTTTTAAATTCCCATTGCCAAGAAAGGATTTTGTAGATTATCAGAATGAGTTTATCTGTTTTAGCAATTTTTTGATAAAATTAAGAGTAATATTACTTTGTGAAAGACAAATATAGGGACAGGCATCACAGTGCTACTTGCTTAGTATTTAAAATACTGATATTCCAGTACAGTTACCATCAAATATATTCAGGGCAAACTGACTGTTCATAATTACCTAACCAACTAAAGAAATTAAACTTTATCTCAATGGGATAAAATTCTTGTCAGAATGACAGTTGTCATGTACTGGGATCATTCTGAAACACCCCTTGTATCATTGAGATATAGGTAGTTGAATTTTCTTAGTTGTTCAGATAATTTTGAACAGTTTGTTGGTCCCAATATTATTTGATTCTGAAATTAAATTAAATTATTTATTCTGCAAATTGGATATTTAAAAATCACTTTTACAGTCGGCTGGTTGTACCAAAGTAAATTCTCCTGTAAAAGGCCACAAAGATTTAAACCACATCTACATGTTGTTCACTATAAAGGTACAAGTCCGAGACGGGCTGCAAACTGCAGACTGCAAGCAAGTCGCCATCGGAATAGCGCCTTTAAGATGTGCACTTTAAAGGTGCTATTCCAACAGCAACTGCAAAACTGCAACCGCAGATCGCACCGCAAGCGATACTACTTTTGCAGTTTGCGGTCTGCAGCCCGTCTCGGACTTGTACCCTAAGTATCTTACTGACTGTACATCTGGTTGGACTAGGAGCTGACCCCAACTTAGTGGGATATGAATTTTAGTAGTGTTGCCTACAAATAACCCAGGATCAAAGCGCCTTCAGGTGCTCCCACACCGGTGTTAAAAATGTTTACAAACATTAGTTAACATTTTCTAAACAAACAAAAAAAAATATCTGCAAAAATCTATTGAAACATTATCTAATAATCTATATTAGACTAATTAGATTCATTATTATCTGAAATTTTTATCTTTTCCTAACATTTGTTAGTGTTAGAAAATGTTTGTAAACATTTTTAACAGCAGTGTGGGAGCACCATTCTAATGACAAATTAAGCAAATCCTACGAGTTATCGCAACATAGATCATTATTTATATTGTAGTAATGATACGGTACCTAATCAGATTTTTTGTTTGATTTTATACAATATGGTATTTGACTACCTATTATTTTTTTATTAGAAATTTCATAATTATTACAAAATTAATAAGCAACAGCGAAAAAACCAATGAAATATTTAATAAAATGCCCAAGATAAAAACATTTTAAATTGTTTACCAGACAGAGACAACACTACTACCATAATGACATCACACCTTTTAAACTTCATAGTGATTTGACATCACTGTCCAATATCTGTTTTGCATGACAAGGACAGCAGATGCCTCCTCAACAAACTTTGAAGGGTGTATCTCCTCTATTTTTGGTTTGTGTTCTTTCTATGCTATCTATAAAATAATACTATAATAAGTAAATTGTTGTATATTTTTAGTAGTAGTTAAATACCCTATTTTAAAATTTAACAGTATAAAAGTAATAAATACTTTCTTTTATTCACAGTACTATAGTTTAAATTTTTTGAAGCCTGTAAGGAAATTCTCCAAGCACTGATATCCAAGGTCTTGGTGTAATGCAATCATTACATGCAATCACTATTTATTTGATGTTGTACTAAATTGAAATTGCAGTTTGAATGCCAAAATATTTCAGTGTCATGCCATTGTGCATTTATTATTTGTTTTCTATCTGCCCCCTGATTCAGAATAATTTGATTAGTCAGTTGTCAAATGATTTGGTAAGTTATCTCTTTCTCTCTCGTTAAGAGAATCATAGACAGAATGAAATAACAAACCTAATCGTTTGACAACTGCTTATTAAAAAGGTTCTGAATATGTGAGGCATGAGAGCTGTACCCAGGGACGACTGGCCCTAAGGGGCCTGGGTGGCATTTTGACTGGGCCCGCCGCCCACCTAGAATCAGCGCCGATCATACCACCTTCATGTCAACCAACAAATTAAATGACAATAATAATCAAATAAGCAAAAGTTTTTGGAAGTGTTTGTTTTTCAAAGACATACATTTTTATGAAAAAAAGTTCCAATTACTTACCTAGTTATAACTTTTAATATAACTAAAACTAGCGAATCTATTTTTTTTCTAAAAGGAGATATTTCACCTCGCCTACGAGGGCTTCCAGCAGGGAGGGGGGCCCGCGCACGCTATGGCCTGGGTGGCAAACGCCACCCTAACTCTATAGCCAGTCGGAGTCCCTGTTTAGTTTGAAATGTTTTTTTCCCTTATTATCATAATCATATTAACTGTCCCCTAGCTGGGTACGGGCCTCTTAGAATGAGAAGGGCCTCTTCTTATGATGAGAAGGATTAAGGCCTTTGTTCACCACACTGGCCTGTAGAGATGGGTAACTCAAGAAAGATAGATAAAAAAGATATGTATCAATCCATCCTGATCACTCACTCTTTATATCAGTTCAAATCTGAACCTAACCAATCAGGCCACTGGCCTGGTGCAGGTCGGTGATTGGTTATGTACCATAAACACTAATTAAAAACTTATTGAAACCATTAATATCTTTCAATATGTACTAAAGTCTTATAATTGAAAAGAAGGATGCTTTCAATTTTGAAAAATTGTTTGTTTAGTTTCTTAAATATTCTTAAATAAGTATATAATAATATAGAACATACATTGATGTTATTGGTGATGTTCTTCAAAAAGGACAGGGACTCTCAACCGTGAATGTGTGTGTGACAAGATGTATGAATGTGGATGAAAGAAAGGAGTATGTAAGGATCATAGCATGTGGCATTCTGCAGTTTCTGCCTACCCCCATGGGAAAAAGGCGTGAGTTTATGTATGTTTAATAAGTATCTAATAGGACCAACTGACTACACACCGGGGTGGCTGGGCATTTCACTACATTTTACTTAACAACCTTTGAAAAGAATCCCTAAATATAACCCATAATCCTGTATTTCTAATCAGGGTTCCTCTTTTTTAACTATTTTTATCAGCTATTAAGTATTTTTAACTATTTAAGTGGTTGCAAGTTCGACTGCTGGGCGTGAGTGCGTACAATCCCCAGATCAGGCAGTGTTATTTAGTTTTCTGCATGGAAAATCTCAGTAGTAGCCCATGGTCTGGATTTGTGCCCAATGGCTCGCCCCCTAATACATGGGACTAAAACATAACGGTGAAATGAGGGTGTATTATACACCTGCCCAACCCTTCAGGGAATGCAGGCGTGAAGTTATGTTATATCAGCTATAGCATTGACTTATGTAATGTAGGGATAAATGATTTGCAAGTTTTCATCCTCATCATCATTACTTTGCTAAAATAATATACTAAAGTTCTCATTTTCAATATGTAAACAGAATTACATAATAAACACATTAGAAGTACTTAAATTCCTTTTTTATTTTGATAAGACAAGTGCCCAAGTACGATTAAAAGGCATATGAATGGTACATAACAATAATAAATGTATTTTTGTAAGAATTTACAAAACTTTTTTTTTTTATAACTTGACTTGGTCGCTTTTGACCCTCGTCACACCTGATGGTAAGCGCACATAGGGTCTAAGATGGAGCACACGAATCCAAGTAACAGAGATATAGTGAGATTCCCCTATACCTCTCTGGCTCTCACACACACACACGGCGGAACACAGTAAACTGCTTGACGCCGGACTTTAATGTGAGGGTGGTAGCTAGCCAGGCGGACCGTATAGATCCTACCACCAAGCAAAAAAAAAGTATTTAACAATAGGTATATATCATTGCATTAGGCTTTTGATGTTTATGTTTTACCTAAGCTATTTTAGAGTATAGTTCTGCCTATCCCCATGGGGAAAAAGACGTGAGTTTATGAACGTAAATATTTTTGAATATTATTTAAAACTTAAAGCAAAATAGACCTGGACATTCTACCCTCAATAAGTATCACCTGTCATAATCTTTATAAATATGAGACAGCAATAGAATTATGTAGGGTAGGTAGGTACAGACAGCTGCATTAATTGGTTACCAACTCCCTGGGTAACTTTAGAGGCTCTTGTAACCTACCCTTGGAACTTGTACTTAGTTTTATAAACATAATAGGGATTAATGTAGGCATTTAAATGAATATTCACACAAAAACATAAGTACCTATCTACTATAAGCACTAGGGAGCATTAAAAAAAGATCTGCAAATGCTGCAGCTGTGTGTATGAAGTAGTAACCAAATGAAGCACTGATGTGCTATAAAGCACACACTTTACAGCACATCAGAGCCTTGTACCTTGCTCTGCAAGCAAGGTACAGAACAACTGCTATCACCGGTTAGAAACACCATAAAATATGTTGTATCACCAATGAACATCAAGTGTCAGTGAAGTACAGTTACCAGTTCTTTGATGGAACCCGTAGTATTTTATTTACTATCTACACACAATGTACATAATAAGTGTTTAGCTGTAACTTACATAGTAGAATAAAAGTGAGGGTGTATCAGCTGTTTGCCCTCCCACACAACTGTTGACAGTCCTCACTAGAAAATGTAATAAAAATGTTGTAGTTATAGACAGTGGGGTAGCAACACTAGCAACTCATCACTAGGAATATATATTACTTAAAAGATTATTTCAATTATGCAACTTTTTAAGAAATGTTACTTAAAATAAAAATCGACATCCATAAGTAATTCAATGTAATAAAATTTGCCAAACTAATCAGCTGTTACCTCGAAAAAAAAACTCAAATTAAGTATCTCTCTTAGAAAAGATTACTGTCTATGTGAACTTTGACCTTGAACTTCCTACAAGTCCAAAATAATTAGGATTTGGTTAGCATAATTCTTGAGAAATTAATCAGAGAAATAATAAGCAATATAATTAATAAATCATATTTAACTTTTAATTTTATATATATGTTTAATAAAAATAGTACATTTAAGTAAAATGTCAACCAGTTCATTACTCACTTTTTAAGACAGAGAAAGGAAAATATGAACAAAAAGTTAAAAATTATCTATGAAAGAAACACGGTTACAAAAGTGTTTTGTTTGATAAATGCTGGTTAGACAAGCAAAACACTTACAATACTATCTGATTGAACGAATGATTTTTGTATAGTTGAATATATATACTTACTTACATTCAATTTTTTGAGATTTTTTGTCATTTTTTTGGGGTTCACTGAACAACAGCTGATTTAAGAGATATCAAATCTCGACTATCAGATAGTTTTCAGATTGGTATCATCAGTACATAACATACTTTCTACATACAAAAACAAAGTCCCATTTAATTTTCAACATACTTAATATTATACACTGTCAATTCGTGTTGTCATTCATTTTTAGTTCGGGCCCCGAAATAATCGTATGTTCGTAGGTGATAGGAAGTAGGAAACGCTCGTAACTAAGGCCGAAACCACGGACTTCGTACTTAGGGTGTAGACCAGGGAAGTTACGAAGGTGGTTTTATCGGAACCGAAGTCGGAGTCGGAGTTTCTAAATTTGGTTTGTCGGATTCGGAACCGGAATCGGAGTCGGAGGCGGATTCGGAGGTGTTAGCAGAAGAGAGATGTGTTAAGACACATCTCTCTTCTGCCAACACCTCCGACAGGCCTAATAAAACAAAATAGTAAATACATAATTCAGTCAGCCTCTTTAATTTCAATTAAAAATAATAAACCTACATAATATAGGCGTAGATGATAAAAAAAAATGCTTCGACCTCCTATTTCAAAGTATCGGAGCCGAAGTCGGAACCGGAGATGTAATATCAACCGGAAGTTCCGACTTATCGGAGTCGGAGTCGAAGCTCCGTAACATCCCTAGTGTAGACTAGGATTGTAACGGAGCTTCGCCTCCGCCTCCGTTACTGCGGAAGTTCCGCAAGAAATCGTATCTTCACATCCACCTCCGCATAATTTTTGCGGAGTTGGAACGGAGGTTTATTTACGTCATAATCATAGAACAATAACGCGCAAGCAGCGACGCTCGACAAGAATCAACGTGTGCACAGTGGCAACGCGGTTGGGGTGGGGGCGGCCGTATGTCAAATTGACGTATTAGAAATTTTTTTTTTGACCTTCAATAAACCTTAAAACTTGTATTTTTTCCACATCCACTTTCACCTCCGCCTCCGTTAACCTCCGCTTCCGCGGAGGCGAAACTCGTCGCCTCCGCATCCGCCTCCTCCTCCGCTAAGAAGCCTCCGTTACAACCCTAGTGTAGACTCCCTGGTTAGTAGTTGGTAAAAGGCTAGGTAGAACGAACTTACTGTAATCACGTCTATCTAAGAATTATAACGCTCACCAAAGAAAAGTGGGCGGGGGGAGCTCGAGACATGATGTTCGGTTGTCGATTTTGACTTTTTACACCCTGTGAATGTCATCATCATCATTCAGCCGAAAGACGTCCACTGCTGGACATAGGCCACCCCCAAGCATCGCCACATCCACCGGTCCTATGCTACATGTTGGGGGGATTTGCCATAATCGCCACGCTTGGCAGGCGGGTTGGCGATCGCAGTATGGTTGTTAAAGTACTCAGAGAACGCTCATCATCCTCTAGTGAATCCCTGAATGTCAAATGACTGTATTTTGTAGCAGTGATAGCTTAGCTTTTGTAAGCTTGCCTTCCATACAGGAGGGTGTAATATAGCAGACGGCCCCCAGGTATTTATATTACATTAATATCACCTTTTTCATCGTCATCCTCATGCATCATTTCACCTTTTTTCTATTGATGTTGAAACGTTTTTATGACAGGCTACTATGGTTTTGCATTATGATTCTTTGTAACTGGTATAGCAGACGTGTCCCTAGCTCAAGAGAACCTGGGGGCCGTCTGCTACATTACAAGGGTCCGAGCTCAAACCAGGCTCTCTGACTTTTAGAATTAATGTGTGAATCATAATTTTATTATCACTTGCGTTAACGGTGAAGGAAAACATCGTGAGGAAACTTGCACACCTGAGAGGGCTCCATAAAGCTCTCGATGGTGTGTGTAGTCTGCAACCTACATCAGGCCAGTGTGGTGGACTAAGGCTTGAACCCTTCTCATTCTGAGAAGAGGCACGTAACCAGCAATGGACAGTAAAATGGGCTGATTATATGTAATTTGAAAATCAATTGATCCAATATTCTATCTATACAAGGTTGGTCTGAAAGGAGGTACTAATACGAAAAGGTGTTAAAGTACCTATAATAATGAATAACTTTTCCTAAAAGTCAAAAGTTTATGAAATGGTTCAAAGATTTCAGAAAAAATACGCTGAAATGTATCTATCTATCGTCAGCTATGATCAGCTGTGTTTACATTTTCGGTCATATTTGGGGTCATGGATTAGTAGCTCCATTTTCTGAATTCGTACAATACGGTCGACGTATCTTGGCGAGTCTGAAGTTAGCTGACTAGCTGCGCAGTAGACAATTTCGTTTCTAAAAGATTCATTGCGCAGCCAAACAACTAACTTCAGACTCGCCAAGATACGTCGGCCGTATTGTAACTAAAGCAAGGTCTTTTTTTTACAAAAATTAAAATAATTTTGCATGGAAATAAAAAATATCGAATTTTGAAATTTTAACACTTGCTTTAAAACACTCATCAGTGATACTGTAAGTGGTCCGCGGATTAGTACTCCCTTTCCGACCAACCTTGTATAGGAGAAGTAGAGTATCTCCATAGTCTTCCTACATTTCGCTACTAATAAGTATTTGTAATTAGAATAATTGCAAACCAAAGTAATTACTAACATGGTTACAGTGGAATGTTGTTTACTTCTAATTAACAACGAGAAAGACTTAAATTGTTGTCAATAATTGCTATCACAATAGGGTTTTTTTTGCGCGGTTTTGGTTAGTTCAGCACTGGATAGTATGAGGTCCTGGATTTGATCCCCAGGTCGCCCAAAATGTTATTGGGTTTTCCCGTGTGGAATTTCTTAGTAGCAGCCCGGAGTCTGGATTTGTGCCCGGTTGATGGTAATAGGCTCGCCCTTTATTACATGGGACTTGAACATAACGGCGAGATGAGAAGAGACGACACGTTTGGTGCAGTGGCTAAGCGATTGGCTTCTGCGCTTCGGGTCGTGGGTTCGATTCCCACACGGAACAAAAATTTGTATGGCCTACAGGTGATTGTTTTGGGTCTGGGCGTTTTTGTATGTGAGATTTGTGTCTGTAAACGCACCCACGATACAAGAGAAATCTTAGTGTGGGGCAACGTTTTTATAAAAAAAGAAAAGAAAGATGGGGATGACCTACACCTCTGCCCAACCTTTCGAGTAATACAGGCGTGATGTTATTTTTTTCTGAAATTTTTACATTTCACAATGCCACTATAACATCAAAACTACGAAATGTTAAGAAAATTCATAAACAAAAATCTAAAAATAACACTTTTATTGTTTCTTGGAGACAGCTAATTTTGCATGTCTTATCAAGCCTAGTCAAGGTCAACCATTGAGCTTACATCAATCAATCAACTCGACATTTCGCTGGCCACTGCTGGGCATAGATCTTTTTCAAAGGCAGGTTATACCGATAGTCAGAACGCTGAGTGGGGTTAGTGACCGCTGAGAAGTCCTTTCGCACCGGTGACGCTGTCCTCAATTTCCCTAACTCAGTGTAGGTAGTCCTTTACATGGAAATAACTATTACCCTTATTTTTTCCCTATAGGTAGTACATTCAACCAAAGAGTTAAGTAAACAAGCAACTTTACCCTTTTCTACTTTTTAAACTTGCCGTGGAACCCTTTTTTTTATCGTGGCAAAATCCTCATGGGATACCCTTCGCCCGGGAAAGCCGAAGGGTTATGCCGGACTCTTACCGGCTAAAAACCCACGGTGTTCCTTCTCCTGACCCTTGGCCGGGGTCGCGGGATTCGCAGCTGCATGCACCGCAACCCCGGCAGCACCGTGGAACCCTACTCGCGTGACAGCCTCGCTAACTCGCTATGGTCGGTTCTAGCACAATATACCTATATCTTACTCCTTACAGTCGGTCAACGTTGAACATTGTCGCAGAGCAATCGTGCGGGGGGTCGCGGGGTGAAGGAGCGGAGGTTATGTCCCGAGTAGCCATACTGCATACTTGGGACATAACCTCCGCCCCTACATAATTTTGACATTTCATAGGACCTGTCAAATGTATGGGCGTTGACCCAGTGTATGTAGTAAGTAGGTACACTGTGGTTCTAGTTAGATTGCACTATGCACCCGACTGGTGACGAAGTCTTCCTCATAATAATATATGTGTTTAACGCCCAGCATACGTTGAGTTGATGAACCTTTCGGCATGGGCATGATTGACAGCATAAAATGTGATATTTAATTGTTATTGTTTATGTTGTCATTGTGTCCTTGGCTGAATTGAATAACATTTATTTTCTTTCTTTCTTTCTCATGGACCAATATTTTAGGGTAGGGTTGTTGTGGGTAATTATTGTACTAATAGTTTGGTGATAAGTTGGCAACATGTCAAGCACTGCATAGTGCGATTTTATCACTGTTAATCGTGGTGGATTTATGCCAATTGTGGTTTCACGAGTTTCAGCCACAATTGGAACTATGCTTTACCCATCTGCGTAATTAAGTAGGGTGACTTACGTACTAAGATGTTATGATATTTGATGTTTAGACTTTGACCCCTGAGTTTGTTTCGGCCTTTCTTCTCAGAGGTAGTCGGATAGGAAACGCCGACGGCATCTAGCTTTAAAAAACAAACCGACATGTAAAAGTGGTTATAAAATATCCAATTTGCAAAATAAATAATTTCATTTCATTTAGATGTATACCTAAGTAGAAAAAAGGTAAACAATTTCTTGGTGTTTTTTTTTAGTATTCAAAAACAGTAAAGTTTTAACGAAAAAAAAAAATACAAACGTAGAATGCAACTGGAAATACATATTTTTAATAACAGTTTTAGATAGAAAGGCTCAAAAATATTGTTTAGGTACCTTTATTTCGAATTATTCCTTATCTTACGTGGAGTGACTGCCTTTGTCTATTTTTTTTATGAAATCAGGTTTCAGCAAGTACTCTGGTGTCTGCGTTTTGACGCTCGACATCGATCTTATAGTTGTCTCAGGCGACACCAGTGAGGAAAAGCCTTTTTTTTTTCTCTTGGCAAAATCCTCGCGGATAACCTTCGACTGGGGAAGGCGAAGGCTTATTGACTCTTACCGGCTAAAAACCCACGGTGTTCCTTCTCCTGACCCTTGGCCGGGGTCACGGGATTCGCAGCTGCATGCACCGCAACCCCGGCAGAGTGAGGTAAAGCCATACTCACACGCATCCTAAAGAGGTCTTGTCCCACGTCCTGTACAGAAAAAGTTTAGTACTTCTAATTTAAAAAAAATATAAATATATTTTTAACGAATAAGAATAACGCTATTGGCTGATTCTTTCAACATGCATGTACAAACCTGTGAACAAATTGAGTTCACCCACACATCATTCAGTGACGTATGTATACAAGGTTAGTCAGAAAGGGGGTACTAATCCGAAAGGGTGTTAAAGTACCCATAATAATGGACAACTTTTGTTCTACAACTTTCCCCAAAAATCAATTAATTTAGAGAAATAGCTGTTCAAAGATTTCACTAAAAATACACTACAACAACCCTATCATCAGCTGTGTTTACATCTTAGGTCATATTTCGGGTCACGAAACAGTATAGGTACAAATAAAAATGGCCGACTTTTCCCCTCGCAATTGCAACTTTGTAAGATTACCTTACAAAGTTGCAATTTAAACGAACAAAAAAATTGCGCAGACACGACAGTTCGCAATAGTATTGTACCTAATAATGCTCTGCATCTCAGCGTGTTTTGTGTTAGCGCTGTTAGACCAATATTTTATCGGCTTATTATTATTAACAACTGACTAACCTGAAATTAAGGTTCCCTGTACCTACTTACTTAGAATATCTGTAATAACAGATGAAGAACCGTCAACTTGTCTATCAAAGGCTTGGATCACAAAAGCACGTAATTATTATTATGCTCTATTCTACATTAACAACTATTCCGATGCATCAGCAGCCAGTATAATAAGTAAGTTAATATCACAAACAATCCGAACAAAACAAACCTTCAAAATTGACCAATAATCTTACCGCACGATGTCGCTTCTGCAGTTACTTGGTATACAGGCCGTCAAAAGGATGCCGCGGCGCCAGCGGCAAACTCGACTAGACTCTTTGTTCCGGCCGCTTGCCGCTTTAGTGTTGTGCAAAACTCAATTTTATAATTTTTTTTGGGAATGCGTACATGTTAAAATTTATTGTAAAACGTAGACCTGTTAGTCATTTAGTAAGACTAACAAATTAATGATTATTGTCGTATGTAATAAACGTGTGTGTAGGTACTAAGAAATGTACCTATGCACTATCTTTTGAAAGCGCATGAACTCGACGAGATAGATTTATCGATTTCCGTAATTGACCGTATTTCATAAGTTACGAGTATTTTCCTTTTTGATAAAAACTTTGCGAGCATTTAAAGTTTCATCCTCTCAAACTTAAAATAAATCAGTTTTTTCAGCATGCTATTGCTAACCTAAGATCTTAGGCTTTAAATGTGTGTTCGAATCCCATATTATTTGATGTAGTGATAGATCCCCGTGACAGAAAGACACAAAATTTAAGGAATTTAAAAAAAGTTATTGAATTTGAATCAATTGTCAAATTCTCCGGAATATCGCGGGATTATGTTTTTGGGATAGCGTTGCACATCTCTAAAAGTGTTATAGCCTAAACATTTTATCCGTAATTATTATTGTAGGTTTCTTAGTCGCTTCAGTCGCTTGCAACACTTCCCGGAATACAGTCGATAATTTTGATTGTTTACGCGAGTCGTGCTTTAATTTTTGTTGATTTTAACACGGAGGTTGACGGAGTACCAAATGAGGAGTGTTATAACATGGTGATGTGTAATGATAGTTGTGATGCCGTGCTCTCAACAGGCCATGAATTGTCCGGCAAAAGTTTTCGGTCTAGTATTCGAGGATTGTGTTGTGATTGTGATCCAGCTAGTACTCGTACAGCGGCGCGGCGCCGGCGCTTCGTTTCTTTTCGCTCGCAGCCGTAGAGCGTACTGGGATCAGCAGTTCCCCATGTAGATCGGACGTGGCGTTCCTGTAGCCTGGCCTCCTCGCTCACCAGACCTGATTCCGCTGGACTTATTGTGGGGTCACGTGAAGTGTATGGGTTACGCTGCGGACTACAGCAATGAAAACGAAATGGGGTAAAGAGTAACATCTGCGTTTGAGAGCATGAAAGACAATCCGCAGATAGATGTTACGTAATGCGATCGCATCCGTCCGTAGGTACCTACATCGCCACGCGTCTTTGTGCATCACGCGATAAGGGCGGCAGATTGATCCTATTTTGTTTGTGATAACCAAAAGTGCTTCTTGTGTTCCAATTCGAAATGAACCCTTTTCGTAGTGTCCGTGGTGATAGATTCATTTGTAGGTATTAACGTAAGTTCATAAAACTAATAACCGAAAGTGCTTGTTCCATTCGGAATTGAACGCTTCTTGTAGTGTCCGTGGCGATACGGGGGATACATCCATGCGTAGGTAGGTTAGGTGCCTACGTACTTACATAAAACATTAATAACCAAAAGTGTTTCTTGTGTTTCAATTTAAAATTAAGACAGCACGTGTGACATTCTCGTTGGCAGAGAACAGCGTCGACATCAGAAATGGTAAGTTTCTAGCTAATAATCATAATTATGTTCAAAAACTTCCGCTACACGCACACATACACAGTATCATAGTAACCTACGATTTCGGCGGCAGTCGTAGGTACGTAGGTACAGCTGGCGCTTTGTATTTTACCGCCGCGCCGCGCCGAACCGATAGGCTTATAACAAAATTAGGGTTGCGGAGTTTTTGAAATAAATAATATTTATTTACTTTTGTATGGAAATAAAAATATACGAATTTAATTTTTTTAACACATGCTATAAAACAGTCTTCAGTGATACTATAAGTGGCTTTCGGATTAGTACCCCCTTTCTGACTAACCTTGTATATTACCTTATCAGATAAATACATAATACAAGGGGAAATAATTCCAAAAATAACAGCGACATTTCACAAATAGAAATGTGTAATATACACAATTATGTATTAAATTGATAAGTGAGACAAAATCCTCAATTGATTTAGTTATCTTGTTGCTATTAATAGTACTGTTACTTTAAACAAGTAAATATATTTTTATATCGTCTCATCATACCATATCAGCAGTAACGAACTTCAAAGATTGTATGTACAGTCAGCGGCAAAAGTACCTTCACATTTAAGTTTTTAAACTTGGCATTCATTGGAACGTAATTCTGCCGCTAAGCAGCATTGCTGTAATTCGGTTTGAAGGGTGCCGGTGAAATTACAGACACATGAGACTTTCCAACTTTGTCTATAAAGTTGGCAACGCATCAGCAATCCTTTTGGTGTTGTAGGTGTTTGCAGGAGCCGGCAACTGCTGTCCAGACGAGGAAGTATTCCCTAAAATACATAGCCTAGAGTTTTTACAACAATGTTGAGGTCGAATAATCAGAAGCGAATAGCTAGCCATACACGCACGAATTTGACCGACAGGCGCATCTCGGATCCGATCCGTGATTTTGCCACACACGTATAGATTTGCTCGCCGGGCGCGCCTCAGATCGGATCCGTGATTTCGTCTCCGGGCATCAGTTCAGATCGACTTTATTGTCGCTAAATGCCATTTGAAACGAAACGCGTGTATACTACCAAAGCATTAGTGCGCGACTGGGGCGCAATTCGGTCGGCACATCCGTCGCTACGCACACACGCACAGTTGGTACTCGGATCTGCCTTCCCCGTACCCGATCCAGTCGTTTTGAGCACGGGCAGCGGGCAGGCATCCGGCGGGCATATCCGTGTCTGTTCTCACCATACACGCACGGATCTGCCCGCCAGGCACGTCTGTTGGACAGATCCGGCGGGCATATCCGTGCGGGTATGGCTAGCTATTGTCGTGGTGGCCCGGAAGTTACAGACCCGCTTGTTAACCATCAGGTTGAGGGTTCGAACCCAGGCATGTACCGATGTGACTTTTTCAATGTCATATGTACTTTCTTAGTTAATCTAAAATACCACAAAGTTGTACGGAATAATGAACAGAGTTCAGTCATGCTGTATATTCTAGGAAAATGCTTGCAATTTAATTCAACCTGTGTAAAGTACACGCAACTTTTACCTTTGTACCTTTGCACCTGTCGGTGGTCGGTCAGTTTTCCTCAAGAACATGATAATGACTAGGCAAATATTTGAATCATGTTTAAGGATGGTGTTCACCTACATTTATTCTCTGGGTAAACAACTGTTTAGCCAAAATACTAGTACATTTTTTGAGTAAACTGTTGTTTAACTCTGTATAGGGCAGATTTTACATTGAGCGAGCCACATAATTATGGGGGTCGTCTACTCCCTAATCACGAAGCCCGTGGTGTCGGCCTCAGTTATGAGCGTTTCCTACTCCCTATCACCTACGGACATACGATTATTTCGGGGCCCGAACTAAGAATGAATGACGACACGATTTGACAGTTGTCCCTACTACCGACGTGTTTTTGCCCGTCCGAAAAGTTGAACTTGACACTTGTTTTGTTCACTCCTACGTTTCGGGCTACTTCGTTGACGGACTTAGGGAGTAGGCCCCATGAAACCACAATTACTTGGCGTCACTGGCGATCATGTTGGCTAAATTCATGTTGGTGGTCGCGTTTGTGCGCTGTGCCCGTTTAAGGTCGATACGTTTTTAGCATAAGGGCGATCATTCTTACAATAGTTTCGATAAAATCGACATTAACGTCAGAATAGTGGGGTGGTTACAAGCGCTGTACAAATTCCGTTTCTGCCCCTATAAAGGGTTAAGTCACAGCTCATTAGAGCCACCCGGCACCCGACCCGCATCGCCTAGTCGCTCGGCGTCCACTCGTTGTCAGCTCGGTTCACGGGTGGACGCAGCGTTATCACCAGTAAAAGTCGCGTGGTCAACCAGAGGACCGAAGCGCGCGGTCCACTCGATGGAAGCGCGCGATTGACTCGGGACTTGTGCGTTGGCAATGCGCAGCAACGCAAGGCAAGCATGCAAGCAGCGAGTTGTCACCGAGTGGTCAACTCGTCGTCCGCGCGTGGACATACGCCCGAGGCGATCCGGTGACGCTACGTAGTTGATGTAGTGAGCGCACATCCATACAAATTCATATAAAGAATACTAAGGCACGAGGCGAGGCGATGCGGGTGGCTCTAATGACCTGTGACCTTTAACCAGAGAATTAATCTTGGTAGAACATTAGCCTAAGCATGTGAAGTATAAAACTAATTTCGTAGATCTCTTTTATAGTCTAAACAACCTGCGATTTTGCACTGAAAGTCTACCTAAGCAATTTCCGAAATGAAGCTCTACTAAAAGTAGAATACAAACAAACACTAGTTTTTATTGTGTAAACGTAGTGTAATAGGACAGATCGGATTCCAATAAGAATCCATAAACATTAGTAGATATTGCGCTCCGATATTGATATCTTCTCTCGCCGATAATAATTTTCTATAGAAAATCAAAGAAATTCAATTCTTACCGCGCTATCGGATGCAATTTAAATTATTTTCCTTGAAAAACGGCGTCCTACGATAACTGCAGGGTTCATAGAAGTTTTATTTTATAATTTACAAGGTTTGCCCGCGACTCCGTCCGCACGGAAGTCGGTAAATAACATTTCCATTTTTTCTTTCCATAAAAACCTAATTCGGAATGAGAACATTAAAAAAAATTGCCAAAACGGTCCAGCCGTTCTCAAGTGCGCTTACCAACGAACAGACTTAAAAATTTTATATGTACCTATAACAAGGTGTAACTTAAATAACGCACAACCTCATTAGGGGTCACTGTACTCATCAATATGAACAACTTTTACTATGGGACCAAACATGAAATCGCGAAAATAAATCAGCTGTTCCCTACATTTATGTTCGCATAACTCGCCAAAATGTAGGGAACAGCTGATTTCCAGCAACCCGGTGCTTAACGACACCCGCGTTTGTAACCTTCGGGCCACCACGACTTTATTTATAAAGATAAACTTTCTTAATAAACACAATACATCTTCCCGTAAACATCCACGGCAAATCATCCAATTCACATAATCACAGATGGTTTATCAATGGATAGACAGGAAAAAAAAACTTAATTCTTATTTCCCCTTCACGACAACCATGGTAATTCATGACTAATTGAGTCACTGCTGCAGTCCTAGTCTATTATATTAATTGACGTAGAAACACTTAGACCAAGGGTCTAGTACAAAATTCACAAAAAGCATCCTGAGATTACATACACCACCAGAGCGCACGCCAAGGCACACCGCCATATAAACTTAGAAATACCAACAATAGTAGATTGTTGCATCGAGGACAAAGTGAGTTATCAATGCACGAGTGTTATGTTGGTGCCCGAGCGTACGCGAGGGCACTAAATTAACATGTGTGCATTAATAACTCACTTAAGCAAGGTGCGTAATCTACTTTTCTTTCAGCTACCAATTTACCTACCGTGATAAAATATCCATATAATTTTTTTTTAAACTTTTCGTGCTAAATATGAAGTATCAAAGTTTTACAATGGTACAAAATGCGCGCCATTTGTTTTTTTTTTTCAGTTTATTAAAAACAGTGCATTAATGAAAAACTGTAACAATGAGCATATTTCTGCACTGTTTTGGTTCTAAGCAAAAAATACGTGCTTTGTGATCGGTTTTGTAGTGATTAATGATAACATTACTACGTAGTTGAAAGAAAACTAATTTAAATCCTATGTCGCCACCACAATGACTATAGCCCGTCCACTTAACTGAGACCGTTCCAAATGTTGGTACGCGGTGCGGGAGGGGTGACAGTTGTCACAAGTTGACGAATCAGTGAGCTCACCTCTCCCGCACCGCGCAGCTACCTCAGAAACAGTCGTCTCTTCAGACTCCGCAGTCACACCGATAATTCATCCCATATCAAGCTGTCCCCCCCCCCCCCCCCCCCCCAATCACCCGCCAGGTAGTCATGATGTTAGTTTAGTACAAGTAGTTAGCTTAAGTTAAGTATTTTACTTACCCCCCATTGGCTGGAGACACTTCAGGTCCCGCCAATAACTGCCCGGTTACGTAGAAGGGGTCCCCAAGGACAAACAAAAGCAGGAAGGTTCGTTTGCATCCATTGACGTAAATTAGTCTACTTTATCGCGTTTTAGTCTACATTCGGTTCGGATATTTTTGAGCGCTGACTTGAGTTCCATGTGTTTCCACGTCAATGACTGTATTAAAAATAGTAGTTAGCAACATAGTTGTGTGGAAACCACTTGTCATGGTATGGGCATGTGATGCGGACGAATGAGGAACATGAAATGTCGTGAGGAAAGTTTTGAGTATGAATGGATGGTTATAAGAGTAGAGGAAGACCAAAGAAACGATGGATGGATACTGTAAAAGATGATATGACTAGAAAGAAGGTGACTATTGAGATGACGGATAATAAGCTATGTCTATACCAGTGCGCTTTCGTCAGTGTTCATCTTGCGTCTTCGTCTGAAGCATGCGTGAAGAGCCATAGCGTATGCAATAGCGCATGCTAATCCGTCCATTGTATGTCGACTGACGACTGACCGAGGCGCACCGGTGTAGACGATAAGCTGCATGCGTCTTATGGCAATGAATATTGCATGCGCTTGACGCAAGAGGAATTTGAAAGTTGAAAGCGCAAGATGAACATGAAAGCGCACTTGTGTAGGCCAATAGAGATGTATTGAAGAAAAACATATGCTGCGGCGTGCCCAATTAAGTTGGGATATGGGCAGGAGGATGATGAGTTGGTAACATCGTTCATATTAAACATATTCATAAAGCGTTATAATTTATATTCGCGTTGTTAATTTAGCCAATGAGTGCATTCCGCTACATCCTCTTACAGCTTGATAATCTAATTTATTTATGCTCCGTTAAAAGTCTAGTGGCCCAAATTAACTAAAAATAAATAAACCATTTTTTTTTTGGAATGGCTTGTGGCTATCAATGGCATGCGATTGGCTGAATGGATTGGCATTGATTTAATTTTAAGGGTTCCGTACCAAAGGGTGCCAACGGGACCTTATTACTAAGCCTTCGCCGTCTGTCCGTCCGTCCGTCCGTCCGTCGTCTATCTGTCTGTCACAGGGCTGCATCTTTTTAACCGTTATAGGTAGCAGTGGCGTAGGGTGAAGTTTCTTAAAAGGGAAGCCGGACCAAAAAATGCTTACCTTGCTCAAGTGTGATGCGTGATTTCCAGTAACTACTCGTTTCGAAAGGGAAGCCGATAGGAATCGAGTTGTATGGAGCCTTCGCCACTGATAGGTAGCCAGAATATGTGTTACTATGGCCTCTATCATAGCAAATATTAAAAAGTCTAAACTCAAATGTAGTTCCCATACAAGAAACCTTTAAAAATGCATTTTTTCAACGTTTTTTGTTTGTGCTCTCTCTTAAAACGGTACATAAAAGCGTGAAACTTGGTATGATTTTAGTACATACTCTGTTAAGTAGTTAAACAGCAAACAATAAAAAGAAGAGAAACTATACTCTGTTCAACGAAAGATGAGTCCTGACACAGTGGTCATTTCGTAAATTGTAGCGTGAGGAGACTGCTATCGAAAAAACATAAACGACATCATAAAAAACTGTAAAATAGCGACATTATCCATGTTTTGTTAAAAAAAAGAATGATATTCTTTGTATGGTAACTTTTTGTTGAGGATGTCAGGACCGTACGGTGAAAAGCTTATACTGGTGGTACGGAACCGTTAGAGCGATTACGCACTGCATCCGATCCGAATCCGTAAAAATACGTTCCGGAGTACCCATAGAACTATTTATATGGTAGTTTACGCACTACATCCGGCATCTGTCATCCGATTTCTATCCGTCATCCGTGAGTCTCCAATTCGGAAGAAATATTGACGGACCGAAGTAGCCGTAGTAATGTTTGTACCTCGGATTCAAATCGGAAGCCAAATGGATATGTCAAAGATGGCCCCTGAATTGTTTGAATTTGGATCAGCGATCGGAATAGTGCGTAAGCAACATCCGAATTCGGTCCGAGATTTTTACTCTAGATCGGTATTTTCACGGATTCGGATCGGATGCAGTGCGTAAAGCAATATCCGAATTCGGTCCGAGTTTTTTATTTCTGTATTTTCACGGATTCGGATCGGATGCAGTGCGTAATCGCTCTTAGAGCGCGAGTCCGACTCACAGTTGACCAGTTTTTAATCAATACGAGTCAAAAATCATTCTACCAGACTTCCAATATCAGAAATCCACTGTTAACACATACGGTTGTCAGCGTCATTAGCACGTACCACAGCTTATTGCTCATAATGTGTCACATACAGTGAAAGTAACACTCACTCAATGTTCACATGTTCACCTTTCTAACTTGCCAAAAATGCGATCGGCTTGCTACTGTTCCGAAACGATTCGGATTAAATACCCCATTCTGTATACGATTATCTGAAGACCTGAGAAGGAGGAGCGTCTATGATCTGAGAACATATTGGAACCATTTTGGTGTCTTAAATAATTATGCGACATAGGATTAGTGAGAGCTTGGAGATTTCAAATCTCGAGTGAATAGGTAACTTCTAGGCAAGCGTGCACCATCGTCGACCGCGTCTTCACTTAGGTGAGATAGTGGTCAAACGTGAGCAATTAATATATTTAAAACAAAGAGGAAGTAGTGTCTGAAAGAGAACGTAGGGCGCTAGCAGTGATGAGTAGTGTTGATTCGTAGGTTTGCAAAATGTTCCAAAGGTGTCAAACAAACCCTGTTTAGGGCATACTGCCAATCATTTTACACCTGTAGCCTATGGATCAACTTTACTTAAAAAACTTATGGCGCCCTACGAGTGCAATATAATAATGCGTACAGGGCGCTGATGGGGTTGCCGCGGCATTGTAGCGCATCGGGAATGTTCGCGGAGGCACAGATAGATGGCTTTCATGCCATCATACGCAAGCAAGTGGCTTCCCTGATGCAGCGGGTGCACGGCAGCGCCAATAGCCTCCTGGCCAATGTGGCAGAGAGGGTCGACAACCAGATCCTGAGACATTGAACAGTGATGCATATGAGACCACTCTTCAATGTCTCGAAATAGGTTTACATAGAATTATATTCTTAGAACACCATTTCTATGTTCCTAAACTATGTATCCAATATTTTTAAGCCAAATATGGATTTATTCCGAAATAAATGATTTATTATTATAGGGTTGGAGATCTCAAGTAGGCCTGCCATAATACTGAAACAAATAACATAAAAAAACAACATTAATTTACAAAGCAGTACACCTAAGAGGACTCCTAAAAGTTGTCGATGGTGGGTATAGTCAGCCAATCCGCACCAGGCCAGCGTGAACTAAGACCTAAACCCTTCTCATTTTGAGAAGAGGTCCGTGCTTAGCAGGGGCTGATTTTGTCATGCTTATCCGTTTACAATACACTTTTTTTTTTTTAAAATGATGAGTATTCTATGTCAAGTACATAAGTAACGGGCACTTACGTGTTTTTCCCTAGTCACATGTCGCCACACAGGGGTATTTTTATTGCACCCCACTAAAAATAGAAGCATGCCGGGGTAAAATTGCAACGAGCTGTAAGCTCATGGCCAATTGCAGGTGGCTAGTCTATTGATATTGAGTTATTTATTAAGCTGATTTCTTCTTTCTTTGCCAGCCCTTAAGCGATCACTTTTGTCGCTTACGCAGGCCCGTAAGACTGAAGTGCGAGGGACACTACGTCAAAAGACAGAACTGCGACAAGCTTTAACTTCAACAGGACGAAAATTCGACACGACTCATCTCCAACAGAACTTATCGTCGACTTAAGTCTTTTCTTGTGAGCATTCCACTCAAAAATAGGAGACTTTAAGGGCGCTTTCAAATTGGACGGCTGCCGTCGAGCTGCAGCCGTACCGCAGCGGTGCGGCTGTCGAGTTGTAAAAGGGCGGTTGTGATTTTACTTAAAGTTGACGCGACGAGAGAGCAATGTGACGCCCGACCTGCTGCAGTGCGTGTGCGGTACGGACGACGCACTGCTCTCAGACCGCGTCAACTGTATGAAAAAACACAACCGCCCGTTTGCAGCTCGACAGCTGCACCGCTGTGGCACGGCTATAGTCCGACAACAACCGTCTAATTTGAAAGCGCCCTAAGTCGTGTTGTGGATAAGTCCTTCGGAAATTAGTCGTTGTAGTTCCATCTTTCGACGTAGCGTCCGTCGGACTCCAGTCGTACACTCGTAATCATTAATGCTCAAGCGGATGCTACTGTTCAACCTCTTGATATAATTAATCCCTTTGCTGCCTTTACACTCTACAAGAGTGGAAGGAACGACATTACCTATGTTGTTTTTGTGCCTATCTAAATTTCTTCTTACCATTATAAGACAGATCAATCAATTTCCTAAAGGTACAAGTCCGAGACGGGCTGCAAACTGCAACCGTAGACCGCAGGCCGCCATCGGAATAGCGCCTTTAAGGTGTGCACTTTAAAGGTGCTATTCCGACAGCGACTGCAAAACTGCAACCGCAAACCGCAGCCGCAGATCGCACCACAAGCGATACTACTTTTGCTGTTTGCGGTCTTCAGCCCGTCTCGGACTTGTACCTTAAAACATAGGTGCTAATTGCTTGGTGATAGGATCTACTCGGTCCGCCTGGCTAGCTACTACCCTCACATTAAAGTCAAGCAGTTTACTGTGTTCCGTCGTGTGTGTGTGAGAGCCACAGGGGTATACCGGAATCCTTCTAAATAGACTTCTTAAACCCTGTCTGTCTACCCTTTCCATCAGGTTCGACTAGGGTCAAACGCGACCAATACAAATAATACTAAACAACTCCATATTTGAAATCTGTTACGTTTACATACAGTATCTAATTTAAGTCATCATTGTAAATGGCAATAAAACACCCAGAAAGTGTCCCTTTATATTCTAAGCATGCTCAACACCTTCCTTATCATGCAACTATTTCCAAAGTTGTGGTCAAAGAAACTCATTTGACTAAGTACTAGAGCGTGTACTTATTTATTTAGAATTCGTTTGATTTGGAAGTCAAGGCGTTGAACGGTGGTGTAACTAGTTTTATTTTCGTACTCTCAGTAAAAATACTTCTTCCTGAAGTAGAGTAGACTTTACAGTTATTAGGCTTAAGGTTCAAATATGATTTGGTTACTTGCACAACGGAAAATGTCATCATGTCTGTGAAATATGAATGGATAAAGTGAGTATATTAGAGGGAGTTGGGAAATGGCGCCAGTAACAGAAAAGTTGAAAGGAATTCGTTTGTCTTGGTACCAGCATATCATGAGGAGGGATGAAACGCATGTGACTAAAAGAGTGATTAATATGAATGCTGATGGATGGAGAGGGGAGGTAGATTAAAGAAAAGATGGATGGATTCTGTTAGGAAGGATATTAAGGAAAAGGGAGTAAATGATGAGGTGAAGGCTGACAAGGAAGAATGGAAGAGTAACTTGGGAACAGGGCGAAGGAAGAAGACTTGCACAACCGAACACACGAGTCCTAGCGTGGAGACCGCGAGTCGGTGAACGCTGTGTTTGCCTAGATTGACAAACGACCTGAAGAAGTATGCTGGGGTAAACTGGTTGAGTTGACTTTTCTGAACATTTCATTGTGTACTAAAGCTCAAAGTTCAGAGAACCGTTCTCGTACCGATATCAACATATTTTGATAGATAAAACGTTTTCAAAGAAGAACTATGATTAATCAAGCAATCCGATAAATATCTAATCTGTTGGTGATTCATAGTAATTGTTTTGGTCACCTGTTGCTGTACAGAAAGAACACCGGCGAACTCCCAAACAAATTTTTGTTGGCATTTTTTTTTGCGTCTTCCTTTGAAAAATATGTAAAAGTATAGAGTTTGAATTTCTGAACAGGTTTGTCTTCAGCTATACTTTTGTAGGAAGTCAGGAATTAAAGATATTCCAGTTTGAAGTTTTAGAGGTTATGTCTTGTGAACAACAGACTAATCGAAAAAGAAATATAGAAATACCTACTTACTTACTAAATTTGTATTCTGATGCAGAAGTGTATTTCCTAAGTATATTTATCCAACACGTATAGCCAAGCATTTTATGGAACTTGACCTAAGATTTATATTACATGGCAACATTAAAAGTATATAAGTTTTTAAACTGACATGGTCACTAACACAATCATTAGAACTTAACAAGAAACTCACAATAAATAATAAACATGGTAAATAGCCGGTTTTAAGTTCTAATGATTAAAAGTATAGCTTGGCCCATAGACATAGAGCATAGACTGAGCATTAACTAAACGAAATTGACCACTTAGAAAGAGAGTAAAACAATTATATAACCCATCTATCTCTTTTCTTATATACATAGACCTAAATAATGTCTATGGTAATGTAAAGGAAAGAGGTAGATGGGTCATATAATTGTTTTTCTCTCTTTCTAGAGAGTGGTCAATATCATACAGATAAGGCTGGCATAATCGTTCAACGATGAAAGCCTCTTTCCAAACAATAAAGATTAAAAAAAAACATACAAATAATTCTCAGTCCATCCTCTATGTCTATGAGCTTAGCCAAAAGTCATGAAGTCAAGCCAGAAAAAAAAACTAAGCCATGATTATTTATTATCGTCAATTGCTTTAGTACTTATTCTAAGTCGTCAATAATCTAGTCAATTTAAGCTCTCAATTATAACGATTTTTTTCCCAGACTTTGATAGGCCATATGATTGATTTGATAAAACTTAGTAAATTATGTCATAGGTATCTATTACGGTGACATACGTAGACGCTTAATAATTTCATCAACAATTTCCTCGCCGGTGTTCTTTCTAATACCGCGGCCTAACATTGGCCGTATTTGCATCAATGTAATGTCTTGGAGCCAATACATCAATGTGTGGATGCTTTTCCGACGATACTTGGACAGTGATGTGCACAGTATGGATTGTAAATTTCCCATCTTGGAGCCAATCTTGGACTCAAAGTTGAGTATAATGTGTGGCCGCGGTATGAATCCCAGTGCTTTAAAAAATACGCGGTACGTTTAGTTGACGACACGTTTGGTGCAGTGGCTAAGCGATTGGCTTCTGCGCCACGGGTCGTGGGTTCGATTCCCACACGGAACAAAAATTTGTATGGCCTACAGATGGTTGTTTCGGGTCTGGGCGTTTGTTTGTGAGATTTGTGTCTGTAAACGCACCCACGATACAAGAGAAATCTTAGTGTGGGGCAACGTTTTTTTTAAAAAAAAAAAAAAAAAAAAAAAAAAAAAAAAAAAAAAAAAAAAAAAATAAGTTGCGTTATGCGATGCAGTTCTAAGTCTTAGTTTTATTTCCACAAACACAAAAGTACGCCGAGAACTGTCCCTCTTCTGCGCTGGGCTTAAACTATGTATAGTGCAATCCTAAAATCCAAAATTACCCTTCCCATAACCATTCCTTAAACATCTGCCGACCCCATAGACAGTTTCAAATCCCTTTGAAACAAATCCTACTGCCATGGGACTTCTCAGATCTCTATTAATCTAATCAAAGAGCTTGCCTGCTCGCTTCGAGGTAATCAGTAGCATTATAGTATTATCCCATTGAATTGAACCGATTACAGTGAAAAAAAAACTACAATGGCTACCGTGAGACGTCGTCCAACAATGCTATATATAGATGCGTTAATTTTACCTAGCAATTAATTCTTAATAAGACAGTTAAATGGAATTGTAACGAGAACGCTGATGGCGCTTCGATCTTTGTATAAAAGGCTTGGTTATAATAATTATTTCGTTTATGCACTTAATGTTTCGCATGACGAGAACCTTGTAAAACGGATTTTCCACCAGCAAGTTGCTCAGAAATACAATCTTGTGGACGCAGAAGTACCATACTACATGTATATGACCGACTCAGTTCTCGACAATGGTCATGTCACATTGTACCGGGATCGATCTATCATCACCGACAGGACTATTGTTGGCAATAAGCCGGACATAGTGGTGATAGATCGATCAGAGTGTTTCACAATGATTGTTGATATCACTGTTCCGCATGACGAGAACCTTGGGAAAGCTGAGAAGGATATAGAAATTAAATATCAAGACTTGGCAATCAAGGTTGTCGCTTTGTGGGATGTTGATTCAGCAGTCATTTTGCCGATAGTAGTTACGACCAATGGCTTAACAGCCAAGAACCTCGACCAACATCTCATGAGGGTCTCGTTGGGCAGCTGGATCAAGGGCCTAATTCAGAAAGCGGTACTTCTGGACACGGCGCGTATTGTTTGGAAGTTCCTCTGTCCGAAGCCCTGACCACCGGTAGCTTGGATCCTGTTCCCGATGCCGGTGGGCTATTAGTTTGTTGTATTTATAAATGTTTTGTTGTTTGTTAATAGGCTTAGTCATAATTTTATTGTTAGCGGTGTCATAGGTGTGGAGTTTTGTGGTTTTTGAATACCATATACTATAGTTAATTTCAGTGTTTTCCTTATAGCTAATTCAAGCCAATCATGTGTTCAGGAATAGAACTAATGAAAAATTTACATCATCTCCCTGCCCTTATCACACTTGGTGTGGTCAGCACAACATGTATTCCTCTTACATTACCTTCTATCAGCCGTCATCTCAGTACTCCTTTCTTACCAATGAAAAAATCACTTGACTGATTCCTTCATTCATGATTTGAATTTCTTCATTCATGATCCGGTTTGCTTAAAAATTATCGATAAAAGGCGCTTATCAGTTGATGACTAAGGACAGTTACTTTTTCTAACATGGCTCCTGAAGTGGCCATATTATAAGGAACTGCTAGTTTGCATTAGTCATTAATGTACAGGTAGATACTACAGTTCATTCGATGTCCCACAAGCCCACAATCCATTTTGAGAGGCTCAGCCGGGTCCGCTCCGCCGTATTTTCGTGTTTGCAAACAGGATAACATTGTTTGTTAACCGAATAGGGGCGTGGCCTAACAGTTTTGTTAGCAAAATTGGCGCTGCGGACCCGCCTTAACATTGTTTGCTAACCAAATAGGGGCGTGGCCTAATAATTTTGTTCGCAAAAACACTAACATGTTAGAAAATTGGCGCTGCGGACCCACCCGGCTTTAGGATCCCCAAACAGAGACATACGGTGACCTATTATATGCAATCTGGGAACACACTGCTTAAGTTAATCAAGCCACTAATCACATTTATTTTAATTCCTTTCATAGAAAATTGTCAGTTTGTCTAAACATACATACGCATGTGTTCATCTTTTCGCATCGATTCTACTTTCGCATGCTTTGGCACACATGCTGTAAAATGCTTGTGCCGCTGAAAGCACACGATTTCATATGGGATACTGATATGTGTCTAGAACCATCTAGATCTTTTGCAAATTGATGCTTATGTAACGTGTAGGTTCCCTGAAAGTGGAATAGGTGACCTTATGACCTTTTCAATAGAAAACAACAACTAAGTAGGTACCTAAGTTAATTTACCTAGACTGAAAAATATATTTTGAAATGATCTTAAAATTCAAACCACTCCAATTTCATGAAGTACCCACCCACAAAATGAGTCATTTATTTGTTATGCTCAATGTTCAGTCGCTGGTATTACCGCTGTATTCATTCATGAACCGAACTCATATAAAATTGAGTGGGGCAGGGAAACCCAGAGCCATTGTAAACATGGATTGTTTACATTGTATTATTTGTAATGTGTATCAAATTATGAATAATTAATTA
This sequence comes from Amphipyra tragopoginis, assembly GCA_905220435.1. Lineage (NCBI taxonomy): Eukaryota > Metazoa > Arthropoda > Insecta > Lepidoptera > Noctuidae > Amphipyra > Amphipyra tragopoginis. The sequence continues at coordinate 16,003,185 of HG992011.1, forward strand.
TTCGATTATGATGAAGGCGGATGACCAGGGGGCCTACTCCCTAAGTCTGTCAACGAAGTAAGTCGCCCGTCCGAAAGTAGCCCGAAACGAAGGGTAGGAGTGAACAAAACAAGTGTCAAGTTCATCTTTTCGGACGGGCAAAAACAGATCGGAAGTAGGGACAGCTGTCAAATCGTGTTGTCATTCATTCTTAGTTCCGGCCCCGAAATAATCGTATGTCCGTAGGTGATAGGGAGTAGGAAACGCTCGTAAGTAAGGCCCAAACCACGGACTTCGTGCTTAGGGAGTGGACCCCCAGGTACGCGGGTTATGGCGTAACCCGCGTAATTTGGGAAAGACCTATGTCCAGCGACTGCGGTGGCAGGAAGGTTACATTGATCGATTGATTCGATTTTGAAACTAGCAATGAACTTCCCTAAGGGCGTAGGTATACATAAAGGAAGCAGGTAACCAGCGCCGACCTAGCAGCGCTTATCGGTACAGCAGCCTTATTGTCTAACTCAACTGGTAATCGACATGGACTTCATTTTTGACATTTGAAACCTAGCCTGGACTTCAATTGTCACTTTCGTATTGTGTAAATAGCTGTCACATACACCACCATTACCAGCGAAATTCAAACCTAGTGAATGAATGGAACTTCGTTTTATGGCTGATTTTGGTATTGCGTAACACCGAAATTAATTTCAGTAGCAAATTCAAGCCCATGTGAAATGTCAGATGAAGCAGGGGGGAGCTCATTCGAATCTTGTTTGAAGTGTTTTGGTCAAATTTTTATCAAAATAAGAAAATTGTGGTGAACATTGTATTAGAAGCGTTTGAAGAATAAGAAATAAGTTCCTACCTAATATCTCAGAAGTAATTATTAATCATCTGAACACCCTTATTTAAGTAGATAGGTGCATTCATTTCGGCAAAGAAACTAGGTACTTTTCTTGCAAGCATTCTGAAATAGCTATACTATCTTAGCACTGTTGTGTTGAACATTGTATTAAAAGCTTTTGAAGAATAAGAAATAACTTCCTACCTAATATCTCAGAAGTAATTATTAATCATCTGAACACCCATGATTGAGTAGATAGGTGCATTCATTTCGGAAAAGAATTCTGATTCTCATTCTGAGATAGCCATACTATCATATTATCGCACTGTTGTGTAACAACATAACAACTTTTGTAACGCATAAAATCGGTAGTACTTAGCTTTTTAAATAAGCTTACTTTGAAACGAATCTTTAGCAAAAAACATCACACACAACACCAACGTACAAAATAAACCGCGAACTTTTGACCATAGATTATACACTATGACAACTCCAACAGTGAGTGACATGAGTCGGTTTCATAGTTTGAAGAAAGAAAACTTGCGTTTCGTTACTAATTTTTTAGTAGGCTTACTGACAAAATACGTGATTAAATTGCAAATAATGACAAAAATAATGTATTTTTACAGCATAATAAATATAATTACCGTTTTTGCAACTACTAAAACAATAAATCGCAAATAGTACCATGGCACTATTAGTAGTCCTACTTGCATTACCGAAACGCAAAAACTTGGAAATTGGATTCACACGGATCATTCATTCCGAAACCGAAGACCAGTTGAATTACTTGAATACCTTAGACAATACCGATAACATTCTGACTGGGTCGACCACTGGTAATCGACTTCAAGTTCACTGGTAATGGATTTCAAGTTAGACAATAAGGCTGCTGGTCCGTGCAGGTAACCGCTACATAAGGGGAGACAGCTTGATGAGGGCTGAATTATCGGTGTGATTGCGGAGTCTGAAGAGACGACTGGCTCTACGACGGACAAGCTCGGTGAATCGTGACGAGTATGCGACGAATACTTGAAGCGTTTTAAAAATATTTCTTCAGCGATTATTTAGGGATATCAATACAAAGCAACGTCTTTTCGGCAACAATACCGCAGTGCTTTAAGACGCAAATCTTCAACTGAGTCCCACTAGGGCTGTTGCCAGTAATCATGATGTTTGTGTAGTTTAAGCAGTTACTTTCTTCACATGACTTCTTCCGCTTTGGGCGGAGCGGAAGGGAGTGTCAGACTCTTATTGACTAAAACCCACCCGTGTTCCTCCTAATGCCACGACGACACGTTTCGTGCAGTGGCTAAGCGATTGGCTTCTGCGCTACGGGTCGTGGGTTCGGTCCCACACGTAACAAAAATTTGTATGGCCTACAGATGGTTGTTTTAGGTCTGGGCGTTTGTGTATGTGAGATTTGTGTCTGTAAACGCACCCACGATACAAGAGAAATATTAATGTGGGGCAAAGTTTAAAAAAAAATGCCCTTTACGTTCCAGGGCCGCGGTAACTCTTTCGAACAAATTCCGCAACCCTGGCAGGAAGTAGTTAGCTTAGGTTAAGCATTTTACTCCCCCCCGCCCCCCTTTTGGCTGGAGACTCTTTAACCATCTTATAGCAGTCCAATAGAAAAAACAAGAGTGCCATAGCTAAATCCACCTATACTTGTCACTGAGTGGTTCATTCAATGAAACGCCGTATGATTTAATATTATTGATATCTATTTGTATCTCATTGTATGAGTCATTACATCATTATTATTGAAATGTGTTTTAACAATATTTATGTGTTCGTTTATCCTGCTGCGATAGATTTATGAAGCGAATTTAACACTTGTTACAAAAATGCATGGCCATGGCACTTACGTCACCGGGAAACCCCGTATGCTTCTAAAAGAGTTGTTTGGATTATGCAAAAATTTGTGCAGACTAAACTATAACCTAGTGTACCGCATTATAAGAAATTTCGGCCAGAATATTTCTGACGCGCGAAAGTCCTTGTGCGCATACATTTTGTACTAGCCCCGCAGACTACCGGATCCGACAAAATCTGACAGAGTGCAGACCGTAAGGTGAATCCTGGCGTGTCTAAGAAACGACTACTAATATTTGATACAAATAATATGAAATATTTAAAATATGGATACTTAATATAGCTATTTTACGGTTTTTGATGATGTCGCTTACGTTTTTTCTATAGCAGTCTCCTTAGGGCTGCAATTTACGTAATTACTGCTACGCCAGGGGTTCTACTCCCTAAGCACGAAATCCGTGGTTTTGGCCTTAGTTACGAGCTTTTCCTACTCCCTATCACCTACGGACATACGATTATTTCGGGGCCCGAACTAAGAATGAATGATAACACGATTTGACAGTTGTCCCTACTGCCGAGCGATGTGTTTTTGCCCGTCCGAAAAGTTGAACTTGACACTTGTTTTGTTCACTCCTACGTTTCGGGCTAATTTCGGACGGACGACTAACTTTTGACGGACTTAGTAGTACTTACCCAGGAGTCATCTTTCGTTGAACAGAGTATCATACACAGAGTGCCATACGGCACGCGTCAGAAAGTTTCTGATCGAAAAATTCTCTCAATGCGTGGCCGGGTTAAAAGAGAGCTCGAACCCGACCTCTAGAGGGTTAATTAGTACACTAAAAGCTGTAAAGTCCGCTTTGGTTGCTAAATCCTTAAAACTCCATAACCTCGCCTTAGAGTGAAAACCTCGAAAATGCAATTTGGTTATTTTTAATTTATTTGCGACGTATCATGGGTACTTACTATAATTATAAGAGAGCTGCTCCATGCGAAATTAGGTCTCTTGTTCACACGCGTTTTTTCGCCGTAAAAACCTACGGTTAATTAGCCGTGTGTAGGCACGGTCATCAGTGTTGTAGGACTACTATAGAAGTTTTACGGACACGGCGGCTCAACAGCACGCCTGCGCCGCCGTATGCACCGTGGCTACTCCTCTTTTGCGCACGGTTTTGATTTACAAAGTGTTATATGACAGTCTATGAGAGTTTGTTAACGGTACCGGACGTTTTCGCGACGGCCAATTATTGCATGACAGATTTCCAACGCTGATTTTGTGTTACAAAATAGATATAAATCTGTTTTGCTGGTAGTTTGTCGTGTCCTGTACAGGCTCACACGATTTTTCTATGGCGCGGCTAATACGCCGTACGGTTAAGAAACCGTGCCGTGAACAAGAGGCCTTACTTTGTAGATACTGAAAAGCCTTTATTGGGTATATAAAATTCGTAATAAATATAATTGACTAGCTTTTGCCCGCGACTTCGTTCGCGTGAAAGCCCATGAAAACCGTGCAATAACCAAATGCATTCCCGAAGTTTTCACTCTAAGGCGACGATAACAGACGTGAATGCTTATAACCTGAATTTGAATACAGTCTTTATTTACCTATTCACAGTAAACAAACAAACTTTCGCGTTCATAATACAAACAAAAAACTTTATAAGTACGATAGTATAAATAGGCGGATTCACAGTTTTTCCGTCTGATCGGTTCAGTGACTCAGTATTGAGTTTGGAGCAAAAACGCTGTGTTTTTTAAGCTCCAATCAATTATTTGACATGCCATTACCCACTGTAATACCTTCTTGACCCTGCAATGATAGATGTACTTCTAATTTGATCAGAAAATTGGCTTCCTTATTTTTTGATAGCCTAGCGGTTGAATGTTTTCCTTTCATGCAGGAATCGGGATCGAACTCAGAGCGATCCCGGCCTCCGAGGTGCGGGCATTTCAATTCATGTTCAGGGAGTCTACTCCCTAAGCACAAAGTCCGTGGTTTCGGAATTAGTTACGAGCGTTTCCTACTTCCTATCACCTACGGTGATTATTTCGGGGCCCGAACTAAGAATGAATGACAACACGATTTGACAGTTGTCCATGCTACCGATGTGTTTATGCCCGTCCGAAAAGTTTAACTTGACACTTGTTTTGTTCACTTCTACGTTTCGGGCTACTTCGTTGACGGACTTAGGGAGTAGGCCCCCAGATCAGAATATGATTATCACTTTCGTTAGCGGTGAAGGAAAAAACATCGTGAGGAAACCCGCACACCTGAGAGGGCTCCAAAAGCTAGCCATACACGCACGGATTTGACCGACAAGCGCATCTCGTATCCGATCTGTGATTTTGCCACACACGTACAGATTTGCCTGCCGGGTGCGACTCAGATGGGATCCGTGATTTCGTCTCCGGGCATCAGTTCAGATCGACTTTATTGCCGCTAAATGCCATTTTAGACGAAACGCGTGTACACTACCAAAGCATTAGTGCGCGACTGAGGCGCAATTCGGCGGGCACATCCGTCGCTACGCACACACGCACAGTTGGTACTCGGATCTGCCTTCCCCGTACCCGATCCGGTCGTTTTGAGCACGGGCAGCGGGCAGGCATCCGGCGGGCATATCCGTGTCTGTTCTCACCATACACGCACGGATCTGCCCGCCATGCACGTCTTATGGGCAGATCCGGCGGGCATATCCGTGCGTGTATACTTATAGCTAGCTGAATAGTTCTCGGTGGTGTGTGTAGTCCGCCAACCCGTACCATTCTAGCGGGGTGGAGTAAGGCCTATTTTCTTTCTGAGAAGAGCCTCGTGCCCAACTGTGGGACAGTAGTGGGCTTATTACATTGTATTTTTGGACACATAATATATGTTTCTTTTTCGTAATAAAGACTGCTTGTAATATGAATACGGCTGAATTTTATCTTCTGGATGTTATTAATTCATACGTTGATTTTCCCGCCGATCCTCTTGATGTTCCATAAAACCTTGTTTAGATGAAGCGTTTGATCCAATCGCCTCGCGCGTCAGATAACGCTCGTTGGTTTTGACAGTACTACGTGTAGATATGTCACGGGCGTTTTAATATTCAAGTCTCACTTTTGTAGGTAAAAGATGATATACCCATATCATCTTTTACCTACACAAGGAAGTAAGTGAACACAGATGGCGACTGATAGAGATGTATGGAAGAAACAGACATTACGCTGAACCAAAATTAATTCGAAATGGATAGAAGGATTGTGAATTAATAATGCGCGCTTGTGACGTGTGGTATAAACTCGTTTTGGACTGTGATATAAGCTAGGCCTGTCTATCTTAAAAGCTAAGGTCGGTATTAATAAACCTGTCTCAACATGAGGCCTGGGAGCAGCATCCCAAGTGTAGGTAGCTGTCAAAATTTTAACGACATCTCAATTTCATATAAGTACCTACTTCACAGCTCATTTTTTGTTTTATCAACATTTCAAGTGACATGGAGAAGACACTTTAGACACAGTTCTTGAATGAGAGCTATATATTAACTACGCGCTTAAAATGCAAAATTAATTAACGGCTTCTTAGTTTTATTACACAACATTGGCGCTACATCCCTTCATTTTTGCTCGCGCCAATTCGCGCATTAAACGTGTCGTCTGGACAAGCTCTCAGTCGCTTCAACGACACCCATGGGAAGCAACAGGGTTGCCACACTCAGACCCGTGAATGTACCCACATTAATATTTACTCGCTTCCACATATTTTTATTATCTGATTAAAAATCAATATCTGCGAAATTAAGATGTTCATGTGTTAAATGTCAACGCTCAAAATAACTGCTCAATTATTTTAGGCTGTATAATTTTGGGTGGTGACAGACATGCTATTTATAGCAATAAGCAGGTCAAACCTACTTATAGAGGTTAAATTGCAAGGTGTTTATTATTAAGGGACAAGTCCGAGACGGGCTGCAAACTGCAGACTGCAACCGTAGACCGCAAGTCGCCATCGGAATAGCGCCTTTAAGGTGTGCACTTTAAAGGTGCTATTCCGACAGCGACTGCAAAACTGCAACCGCAGACCGCAGCCGCAGATCGTACCGCAAGCGATACTACTTTTGCAGTTTGCGGTCTGCAGCCCGTCTCGGACTTGTACCTTTATTACACTTGCACCAATTTAAGAAGTCCGATTTGACACCTTTCAAAATACTAGGAGTAATGTCAACACTAATAATAATTACTCCAATGCGTGGCGTTTAGTTAAATTTTATCATGGGTGCGCTATGTGCAGATAAATAAAAAGGCGACTTTCTTTAAAGTCTCAAGAACTGTAATTATAGACACAATAGATAAACAATGGCACTGACGAACCGGTTCGTCGGTCGGGCCGCTTGCGGTTAAGATCGAAGGCGTACAACTTCCGTACATATTTATTTTGTGCTTTAAAGCAAACGTCAAACCGGCCCTATTACTTTGTCCGAACTGTACTTATAGTATTTAGCGAAACGAAGCAAAAAAAAGTTACAGTCCGGCCGTTCAAATGTTGTATAAAAGGTAAACAAACCTTTGATTCTTCTTCTTGCTTTGCCTTGTCCCATTATCTGAAGTCGGCTCTCCTTGCCTGCCTTCTCCATGTCGATCCAGAGCGGTTGCAGTGTCTGTTTCGCTCTCCTTCAGATCTTTCTGGACTGTTATCAGCCAGGTGGCGGTGAGTCTTTCGCGACTTCGCGTCAGCGTCGCCGCGTCGGTAGGTTAAGGGCTACTCGCACCATGTGGTCTTCTGGACGGCGGAGCACATGTCCATACCATCGAAGGCGTTGCTCTTTGACCTTCTCAGCAATGGGGGCAACTTTGTAGCTACCTCGGATGTGTACGTTGCGTACTTTATCCAGAAGTGTGACACCCACTGACGCATCGTAAAATGCGAAAAAAACTTTTTTATTTTAATACGTTGCCCCATACTTGGATTTCTCCTGTATCGTGGGTGCGTTTTTTTGTTTTGTTAGGAGTGGGAAATCCTCATGGACACCCGAGCCACCTCACGGGTGAGATGACTTGGGTAGTGTCGGACTCTTACCAACTAAAACCACACTCCTGCCCCGGCGTGAGCCCCTGTCATACAGGTTTCGCAGGGATCTTGCGATGTGCTGTTTGTCTTGAGTTCGCCTTCCGCTGTGTGCTCCGTGGGTGCGTTTACAGACACAAATCTCACATACACAAACGCTCAGACCCGAAACAACTATCTGTAGACCATACAAATTGTGGGAATCGAACCCACGACCCGAGCGCAGAAGCCAATCGCTCAGCCACTGCACCAAACGTGTCGTCTTTGATCGTGAAAGATTTATTTTGCTTCAACCCTTTATATGGTTCTGTCCAAATAGTACACACCAATTTACTATAAAAACCAAATAACTAGAGTTATTCACTAATTATGTTTTTTTTTTTAATTTTCCTGAATTTTTTTATTGAACACTTTTACGACTTTATTCGGTGGGGCGTGCAATATTTGCCGATACAATTTTTAACTGAATGTTTTCATATGTTATCGTATCTGCATCGTGTGCCACAGCCTAGCAAAGAACGAACCATACAATCATAGCTAGTATTCCTAAAGAATAAGCACTTTCTTCCTACCATCCACATCCTCACATCGTACATAAAACATCGTCATCCCAAATACTTAAAACGTACACAGACTTAAAGTTAAAACCACTTTCCCGAATAAAGAATGCTGTTCATATCACAGTTTCACAGTTTCGACACAGCCACCATTGTGAGGCGCGGTCCAACAAGGAATTTAAATCAGTTACTATACATTTGTTATGTTAAACTGTTCTTATGTAATTATACTGTTGACGCCTTCACTTGTATGGGATGATTTTTGGAAGGCACGTTTGAAAATGGAACGTTTTCGTACTTTTCGGCGCGGTTAGATGCTTGAATTATCATTCTCCTGCCCTTATTTCAACTTATTTGGGGGCAGATGAATGATGCTTGCATTTGGGAGGGGAAACGTTTGATATGTGAGAATCGTAGACGAGGTATCGCGTACAACTGGCGAGGCGTAAGCTGAGCTTTGCATATGTGTGAGTGCACATAGAATCGATTTGAAGCTGTACAAACTGTACTTTAAAGCAAGCAATGGACGCGTCTGCATTCATTCTCACACAAATGCAAAGCTCAGCTTAGGCCTCGCGGACGGTACTCCCATATTACTCTGGAGGGTGACATAATGCTCGTTTCACACAAGGGCGAGGCAGGGTAGTAAGCAGAATAGAACTTCTACTATTTGAACGCGCGTGCTGCACTAGACAAGTACTGTCAAAACAGTAAACGTGCGTTCAAATAGTAGCGGTACTGGCTGGGGGGCTATTAACGCCGCGTTTGATGAAATATATTTCGTTTCGTATTCGTAATCAAAACTGCAAGTAGAAAGCGAAGTTATTAGCCCTCCTGCAGTGTCATTCTGTAAGAAACTTACCTCAATATCGACGGTTAGCTGGATATCCATAATGTCACAGTATGGATAATACGAGCAAATAACACACAGATAATCAACAGTATAATCAATAACGCGTAGTTTTGTTATCCACGGTGTCACGACAAGTGTCTAATTGACAGTCGCGATCGAGGTGAGAATCTTATAGAATTGCACTGCAGTTCTGCTCACTACTCTGCCTCGCTGCGTCCTTGTGTGAAACAGGCTTTAATAACGGTAGTTAAAAAAGAAAGAAAGAAAGTTATTTATTTATGCCTTTATTTTTCCATAACTTAAACTTAATAACATAAGAAAGAAAAATAAATGGTTTTAACGTATTGTTTGATTTTAAGTCGTGGCCCCATCTCGGTTATAGGCCTCCTCCAACTGTCTCCATTTTTCCCTATTTTTCGCCAACGGTCCAAAGATCTTTGGTCTTTGGCCTCTTGCTCTTTTACCTCAAATTAATTTTTCTTCCTGCAGACGTCTTACGGCCGTTTTAAATAACCTATCGGGAGGTGGTTTGCCCTACTAGAGATAAAAATTTTGATTACTTAGACTGGAGCTTTGACAATCTCCAGTAGGGCAATCCCTTGATACATACCTATAGCCTATTGAAAATGACCGTATAACTACAAAGATCATTCAAGTTAACTTTGAAATTATTTCAAATCCTTGCCATTAAGTGACAGCAAAAAAGCATGACTTTAAAACGTTTTGAAGTTACGTGGTTAGTAATGAACTGAGGAAAGATCAAGGTATCTAAAATGTGTGAAATTTTTAACTCTTCGGGGGTTTTCCCATCTGTTGTTTAAGAAATCTGCCTGCTTATGATTGTGATATTAAACTACGTAATTATGTGGTTAACCAGTCACGGTTACATACAAATTATGAACGCGGATTTAAACCGAAAAAGAGTATTTAGAAGAGTAGTAGATTTCCATGTGAAAGAGAACGTTCGGGAAGTACTGCCTCCATACTTATTTCTGCCGTCAAACAGTATTGTTGTGTTCCGGTTTGAAAGGTGGTAAAATTACAGGCAAATCCAGATTCTGGGCTGCTACAGAAAAATTGCACACGGAAAAACCTAATGTCACTACTGCCCGAGCTGGAGATTGACCGACCCCAATACCTCACGCTCAGCAATCGCATTTGCGACCACTAGACAAACGAGGCAGTCATTTTTTATAATATAAAAAATACACAAAAAGAAGGCTCTTAACTCCATTGAATACATGAGTCGTATAGAATCAAAGGTGGCAATCTCACTTTTTGACACATTTGAGTTAACGATGAAGAAAATTCAAAAATATTTAAAATGAACTACTTGAGTTTTTTTTTTAACTTAAAACTTTGCCTCTCACTAGGATTTCTCTTGTATCGTGGGTGCGTTTACAGACACAAATCTCACATACACAAACGTCCAGACCCGAAACAACTATCTGTAGGCCATACAAATTTTTGTTCCGTGTGGGAATCGAACCCACGACCCGTAGCGCAGAAGCCAATCGCTCAGCCACTGCACCAAACGTGTCGTCAAATAACCAAACATGGCCATAGTTTTTGCTAAATGAAACACAAAATCTCGATTTAGTTCCAAAGACGGCAATCTTCCATTAGGCTTGTTTCACACGTAGGTACTACAACTACACCACAACCACAACAACAACACGTGGGCACTAATTTGTATGAAAATGAATAGTCTAATTCACACGGACCACATTTTGTCGCCAGCTGCAGCGACACTATTCACACATAACCACTGCTTGACCACTTTTTGTCGCTGCGATGAGGTGTGTTTGTCGTACGTGTGAATTCTCCCATAGGGTAGAGTTGCTGTTTTTCGTTTGCTCAGAAGTTGCGTAAATTGCGATTGCCGCCTTTGATTTTCCACGATTCACATAAACAAAAAAGCCTTCTATATCAACCTCATTAAGCTATATTTAAAATTAAGCTGCAAACAGCACCGGAAATTCGTCTGGCCGAGTCTCAAAGATGGTACTACAAGAAAAGATGTCAAGGCAATCGTTGATCTCCAAAAGTTCTTTGTCATGCTGAACTTAGCCGTATTATCCTGTCCAGAAATAGAACCATTGATACAGGCGCCATTGGTGGGCGTTTCTGAACGTAGCTATTGTTTATTGTTTTACGATATCGGGTGTTGCAACGCTCTTGACCTTCCGTTGATATCTGTTATATCATATCAGGTTGTAAACGTTTGCTGAACATGGATTGCGTGCGTAAGCGTGCTTTGGCATGCGGTTGGTGAAAGAATGCGTACGCAAGTTGATGCAAAATGCCTTTTTCCTGTGAGTAAAATGCAAATTGATGCTGATGAGTAGCCCGTTTTTTTTTACTTTCACACATCACGCTCCCAAGCCGTAAGAGGTATTCACAATTTATAAAATTACGTCTATTTTTTAAGTAAAATAAAATAATCGCGGACCTACTGATCGCATTCACCTTAGAGCCTATGCACATGACGTCTTTTAACGCGCCGTCGACGCGCGTTTCTGTCAATCTTCATACTTAAAAAACGTCATTGTGATTTTTTATGTATGCATTTTGACGGAAACGCGCGTCGACGACGCGTAGAAAAGACGCCGTGTGGATTGGTCCTTAGGTATCGTCACTCGTAGAGGCTCTTTTACTGATATAGAGATTATATAGGTGTTAAAAAAATAACTAAGAATTCTGTGACAAAAAAAAAGAAGTAATTAAAAAAAACGCGAATATCGAAATGTTTTTCTATGACACTTGTTAAATATTCGATATTGGTGAACCCCAACGAATTCATACTTAACTTTTCAACACTCTCCTCCGGTTTCTGATTTGAGAATTCGGGATAGGTAAGGAAATACTTAAGTAACGTTTGAGTACAAAGTAGTCAAAAAAATGCTTTAAAATCCGTTATTTTTTGACAACTCCATACTCAAATGTTACTTAGTATTTGTTTATCCCGAATTTTCTAATCAGAAATCGGAGGTAAGTATACAAAAGAGTGTGGCTTCTTCTTTGCCGAGAATAGTCACAACATCGTAATGTTATTGACATTCTGAAAGTACTCGGATCTACCACGAAGTTTTGTGGAAGTTTGTGGTGGCTTTGATGGGCTGTACGTTTTACTTATTATTATGTTAAGTTATTTACAGCATGACTGGGTAATCAATTTACATCCGAAAACCATAAACTCTGCACATCTTTCTGTACAACTTTTACTATTGGACAAAATTCGTGAAAAATTTATGTAGAATTCGTAAAAAAAAAAAACATTTTCACGAATTTTGTCCAATAGAAAAAGTTTTACAGAATGATGAGCAGAATTCATGATTTTTTGGATTTAAAGTGGCTACCATTCATGCTATAAATTGGCACTACTTCACAGCTATGCTTGTTAGCATGCCTCTGATCTACATACATTTATTCAAAGGCTTTTAGATTCAAAAGACTTCAATTTTTTATCATCAAAGGATATCCTTTTAAAGCACATAATGGCATGTCCTACATAAAATTAATCGGTCGCACTCACCTTGCATTTGGTTTGCAAATGCTACCAAATTTGTAGAGCCCAGTCCTGTTGCAATTAGCCCAGTGATAGTCAGGATTGGAAACTTAATTACGGAGCCGTGTTTAATGTCAGCTTTTAATTAGAACTGAAAACCTATAGTGATCTTAGTGGTACATTTTGTTGAATTAGTATAAATTATAAACAATTATAGAATTTGTAGATACTCTATCCGACGTAGGATGAGTCCTAACATAGCGGTCATTTCGTAAATTCTAGCCGTAAAAAGACTACTCCAAAAAAAACGTAAACGACATCATCAAAAACCGTAAAATAGCTGTATGACCGATGTCTTGCTTTTTAAAAATATTTGATATTATTTGTATGGTAACGTTTTGGAGAGAAACGTCAGGAATCAACTTACACTGAAAAGAGTGATAGACGCAGTGATAGCCACAGCGTAGCGTCAACCGCGACGCTATCACTGCGCCTGCGCACGTTTGCTTTCCGTGCAGGAAGGATTCATGTGCGGATCAGAATTTGATTATCATTGCTTTATCGGTGAAGGAAAAGCATCGTGAGGAAACCTGCACAGCTCGTCACCCTCCGCGCTAACTGTCGTAACTAGCAATTGATAATTTTTCAGAGAAATTCTCACAGAGTGACGTCATCATCGTATTTGCTTCAAATGAATAAAAATAAATAAATAGATACCTTAGGGCTTTAGGGCAGCTAGTAACCAAGCCAAGAGTAAGCCAAGAGCAATATAAAAAAGTCATTCAAAGTCAAAGTTTTTTATTTCAAATAGACCAGATTACAGGCACTTTTAAAACGTCAAAACCAGGTGCACGGTTCCAAAAGGTAGGTTCTATGGAGAAGAGCCGGCAAGAAACTCCATGAATACTCTTTTTAAAATAGTAGATCATGACTATTCATGACAATTCCATTACAGTAGTGTGCGACATAGAATGAGAATAATGCAGGTTAACGTAACAAATAAACTCACATAAGAGTAACAAATAGAAAAAATATGCCTTCTAGGATTGTCGTAGCAGTTAAGAGCCGACCAGTCCCGACAGACAGCACCCGTTAATTCATTAATAAAGCCACTACTGAAAAATTATCAATTGCTAGATACGACAGTTAGCGCGGAGGGTGACGAACTGAGAGGGTTCCATAAAGTTATCGATGGTGTGTGTAGTTTGCCAACCTATACTAAGCCTGCGTGGTGGACGACATCCTAAAACCTTCTCGTAATGAGAAGAAGCTCGTGCCCAGCAGTGAGACAGTAATGCGCTGATTATGTTATGTTACCAATTTGTGGTTTTAAGATCAATTTATTTATTAACCTCTCTAACAGCGCCACAACACTCAGTCCTCATTCTCAGAACATTGTTGTCGATCTTCTGTCTAGCCTGTTCCCAACTATGTAAGGGATCATTCATACGGGTTCCGTCATTGACGATTCGTCATATCACACATTCACAAAACACGATACGTCATGACGGATCATGACGGATGGACGTTCACATTGCGTACGGAATCGTGTTTTATCACGATTCGGCAAAATATCCGAATTGATGTTCACATTCGTTTCATGATTCTTGGTCTTGGATGAACTATCGAACACGATGGATCCGTCCCAAAAAAATCATGATTCGTGTTTTTTGACGAACGTGTTTTTTAAAAGACGATACGTGATTTAAGACATGTCCGACATTTTTCACGATTCCTGATGCGTGTGAACACGGGCAATTAAAAAGAATAGCCGCCGTAAAAAAAAAACGCATCGTGAAAAAAGACGATTCGTCAAAAAAACTAGTCGTCTTCGTGTGAATGAGCACTCAGGTTAGCTTCCAGTCTAACCAGATGCGACTCAATCAAAAACCAGTATTTTACACGGAGCGATCAGCCATCAAGACCTCCGCAACCCAGGTTAAACCAGTTGTCAGACTTTCGGGCTTCTGACTACTCGTAACGACATAGGTGTACTTACACCTTTTAGTTTTAGTTCAATTACCTGTACAAGTAATTGAACATAAACAACATGTATGACTAGTGGAAATCCCAAAATATAAGCTTCCTACGCGAAGAACTTTTGTACTATATTTCGTATTTATTCTATTTTCTCGTAACAAATACTACAAGGTCTAACTATCCCTAGGTCTACGTAGTACTCTACAAAAACAACCTCCCACACAGACTACCATTACATCATCCCTACCACAATTTAATAAACAACAGACAGTCCATAACTCCGTTCCTCCTAATATTAAGAGATCAAATCTGTTACCGAAATCATTTAGCATACTCGCACACGCGCTCACAAAGGCGTTGGTATATAATGAGCTATTAGCATATTTGCTGCATTACCGACGAACAATTGGTCGAATGAATGACCCACCGATGGCGTGCGATGGACGTGTGAGGCCGAACGTTTGGACCGATTTTTCCATGATTGCTTATTGCTAGGCTGTGTTGTCGAGTTGTTTTAAGTTTGAATTAATTGTAAGCTAAGTATTTGGCGCTTCATTGGCAGTTTGTGATTCATAAGAGAATTGGAAAATTTCATATAACCCAGAACTAACAGAAACGACTCATATTGGTATCCATCATACTTAGAGAGGTATTTCAGCAACATATCAATAAGTAGTCCGTATTTATTGACCAAATTATAAGCTAAATGTGACCTATAATTATGACATTTATGTGTTCAATGTCATTATCACGTGTCTCTGTTCACGGCTCATCTTCCGTGCGGAAGATGTCCGGTCTTTTGGAAGGCATACACGGGGACACAGGTCCAACGCGCAGATGCCCCTTTGAGAGCTTTAATCTAAAATGGGGTGGGGCACCAACCCGGGACTATCCACGGCTGCACTATTGGAGTACAGTCATGGACCGCCCCAGGTGGGTGCAAAACTATTGTGAAATATGGTAAAAATAAAACTGGTCAGTGGTAAATGGACTGGATAACTTCTATTGCCGGAAGAAAACGGCGTCTGCCTTTCAACATTTAAAATTGAAAATTGTTGGCAGACGGTGACTCGCCAGCTCACTAGCTGGGCCCCCTGAAAAGCCGCCAGTACATAGGCGAAGGGGGCAACAGACGTGTGAGCGGCTAGAGGTGTAGACAGGTGTGGCCCCGGTTTCGCCGTCGCGGGTCTAAAAGACCCGGAGTGGGTTTCCCCGCTATTACGCCTTTAGACACTTCCACCCCCGAGCATATAGCTCTGGCGGCCCCCCTCTGGCCGGCCGATAAAGGCATCATTATATTAAGTCATTATCACTATTGATATGTGGTGAAATGCAAATGTTAGCTATTGAAAAGTTAAGATACCCAATTAGCTTAATGAACAGTTAATGATAGATTGGTGAAATACCCCATTAACACGTTCAGTGCCGGGTGCCCTCCAGGACGGCACCCTGTAGTCGCATTCGCCATGCCGCCGGGTGCCCTAGGACCTACGGGACATTTATTGTTTTTGCGTCTTTTATATAATTTGGTAATGAGTTGTAGATCCGTGCTCCTTCATTTTTTCCGTAATAATAATTAGTTCCAGGTTTGTACAGTTGGATATTATGTGCCCGTCTTGAGCTCCGTGTTTGTACCTGTATGTTTATTGTTAATTTTATTTGTGTATGTACTTATGTTATTGTTTAAAATTTTAATTTAAGAGTTGTATTCTTAATCCCCCAAAGAGTCTAAAACTAAGAAAATTCCAGACCAATTTCTTCATAATATCGAACAGTTTATAACCCCAATAAGAATGCCAGCCTTAAACGCACACTCAGAAATAGTTTTCCTGTTACCTTGACATCGTGTTACAAACGTTATTTTTAGATTTTAGGCTCAGCTATGAATTAAAAGTCGGCTATGCCTAATTGTGCTATTTTTGAAACACAAAGAGGTCAGATTCCAAGGGGTAGTTTTATTTGCAATGGTTTACTTTAATTGTAGCTTTACTAGTGACACTGTAGCTTCTCAAATCCGTAAAAAAGAAAATTCTACCGAAATCTTTCTTGAAAGTTTTCCGGCTAGAAACGTTTTAGGATAGTTTGAAAATGTAATGCAAAGGAATTTGAATGTAAGTACCAAAAAGATATTAGCCACACTCTCAGATTTTACTCGAGATACATCTACATAAATAAAAAGAAAGGTCCTGATTGACTGATTGTTTTTTTTTTTTTTTTTTAAAGCGTTGCCCCCACTAAGATTTCTCTTGTATCGTGGGGGCGTTTACAGACACAAATCTCACAAACAAACGCCCAAACCCGAAACAACCATCTGTAGGCCATACAAATTTTTGTTCCGTGTGGGAATCGAACCCACGACCCGTAGCGCAGAAGCCAATCGCTTAGCCACTGCACCAAACGTGTCGTTAAATTGATTTGATTGATTGACTGACTCATCAACGCCCAGTCCAAACCTTTGGACCTACAACGCTGAAATTTTGCACAGAGGTTCCCTTTATAATGTAGACAAGGAATAAGGAAGGATTTTTCGAAAATCAACCCCTAAGGAAGTTAAATAGGGGATGAAAGTTTGTATGGAAAATCGTCAATTAACGGGTTCAAAATTTCGCGAAAGCGAAACTGCAGGCAAAAGCTGGTTTAACATAAAAAGTCTGTAATATTTCGGAATTTTGAAATAATTTATTTTATTATTGGACTTAATCATTATCTATTCATCATTCAGCCGAAAGACGTAAACTGCTGGAAATAGGCCTCCCCCAAGCATGTTGTGGGGGTTTGCCATAATCGCCACGCTTGGCAGGCGGGTTGGCGATCGCAGAATGGTTGTTACAATACTCAGAGAATGCTGCTGCCCATCCTCTAGTGAATCCCTTACTCGCCTTTTACGACACCCATGGGAAGAGATGGGGTAGTGCTATTCTTTACGTCTGGTACCACAGGGACGTTATCTATTGCATTTTTTTAGGGTTCCGTACCCAATGCCCAAAGGGTAAAACGGGACCCTGCTACTAAGACTCCGCTGTCCGTCAGATGATGTATTTCTGTTGCCGCTATAACAACAAATACTAAAAAACACAATAAAATAAATATTTAAGGGGGCTCCCAAACAACAAACGTGTTTTTTTGCCGTTTTTATAGATAATGGTACTTACTAACTAATAGTCTTTATCTTCTGCTTCTATCGTGTCGGCACGAGCTACGAGAGTAACCAATTCTCCTAAAATAAATTGTTGCCAAACGCAATCGAACCACAACCGTCAGTCAGTTTTTGTTTTCGAAAACTTTCAAAATGATTGATTTTGTTTTTTGTGTCAAACAATTTGATAGCTTTTGAAATTGAGAATTTGAGAACTGTCTGAATGAACGGTTCGGCCTTGGTTCGGTTGTGATTTATCAAGATTTATTTTAGGAGAATTGGGCCCTAGGTCATGCTGTGGTGAAAATATTAGCCAGTCAGCAAGGTTGGTAGTTGGGCTGACTGCCCAGGGTGCGCTGGACGTATTTAAGTATCGTCACTCGTGGAGGCTCTTGCACCCCATAGTCTTTATAGTATACAACGTGTTACAAAAATACCCCTAAAGCCGAAAGAGGATTAAAAGGTCCCTTGTAAAGAGTCTATGGGCAATATTTTAAAATAAAAGAAAGACAAAAAAAATTTGGGCAAATCATAAAATAAAATCATCACTGAAACGCAACCCTGAAAACATAAAAGTAAAGAGTATACTACCCAGAAAGTTATTTACATTCTTACCTAATTTCCTCTGAGAGGTAAATGACAATAACTATAATACTTGGTTAACATTTTCTTTTTTAAGAGGAATTATGTAACACGTTGGAAACATTTTTTTTAAATATTAATCATTATACTTAGTTTTATTTAAATTTTAATTCATAAAATATTTTATACAATCATTTGATGGTATTTTTACGTCCGGCGCACCCTGGGCAGTCAGCCCCGCTACCAACCTTGGTGACTGGCTAATCTTTTCACAACAGCATGAGCTATTTTCGTATAGCTCGTGCTGACACGAGAGAAGAAGAATCTTACTAACTTAGTTTTGATGTTAATTGTTAATATTTGCACTCCAAAAACTAAGTACTCGATAGTGGCTTTAATACGAGGAGGAGCTCGTGGCTAAATAATTACAGCCGCATAGACCGATCTTCCGGCTTAAGCCACGCTTGCCGAGGTTGGTCTGTGGATGGGTGACCATTTACCATAGCGAGTTTCCTCCGTGCCTCGGAAAGCACGTAAAGCCGTTGGTCCCGGCTGTCATTTGTAGATCTTTGACAGTCGTTACTGTTGGTCAGAAGCCAGAAAGTCTGACAACCAGTCTTACCAAGAGTATCGTATTACCCAGTTACTGGGTTGTGGAGGTCTGATAGGCAGTCGCTCCATGTAAAATACTGATATTCAGCTGCATCCGGTTCGACTGGAAGCCGACCCCAACATAGTTGGGAAAAGGCTAGGCAGATGAGTGGCTTTAATACAACTTGTTGTACTAAACTTGAATCGAACTTTCACATAGCAACATTAAAATATACCTTCGCAAAAAAAGAAACAATTCATCTGGAGGGTCGCCCACGCCTCGCATTCCGCTTCGTGGTCGCAATCGAGAGGGTTTATACCGAAGGCGAACAGACAGGCTACCTGTTGACGGGAACGGGGAGCTGTTAGATAAAAGCGGCTTATAGCCATAATACTCAAAAGCTACTCAGTTTTAAGTTGCCGTCAAATTCATTTCATTTATTTTTAGTCCGTTTCTCGGAGAGCACGTTAAGCCGTTGGTGTCATATAAATACCTATGACAGTCGTTATGGGTTGTCAGAAGCCGGAAAGTCTGACAACCGGTTTAACCTTAGGATATTACTCGACCGAAGTTCGGCATGATTACGCCTGCAATGCTATTTGAATTACTGACGACACATTATGCCGAAATTACGTCGCGTTATAGCGTACAGCCGAACTTCGGTCGGGCGTAAGTTCAATTGCCGGCGGCAACGTATTCTGTAGAGCACACATTATACGCGACCGAAGTTCGGTTAGATTGCCTGCGAAGATCTGGGGCGGGTAGCAGCGGGAGGCAGGCATGCCCGCGCTCCGCGTGTCCACCCACAAGTTTGCGCAATTGAATTTCAGCCGCGTAAGTTCGGCACTTATGGTGTGTCATATCAGCCGAATATGTCGGAACATAAAATCAGCCGCGGAACTTCGGTCGCGTATCTTCGGCATAGTGTGTTTTAGGCTTTAGACCCAAAACGGCTAATATCTAACAGTATGACAACGGTTTCAATCTCAAAGGATTTTCCGAATCAACGACCTCATGGAATGAAAGTCGACCTACAAGAACGCAACCCTTTATTTTGAAAAAACGTGAACATCTTGTGGTCGGTTGGTTATCGGCAAAGAATAGGCCATCCTCTTTGAAACTGTGCGAATAAATGATTATACAGGATATCTTGAAACTTTACGTCAAACCAGAAACAAATTATAGGGTAGATTACGAGTGTTCAGAAAAATATAAAAAAAAATCCTATTTATTGTTCCCGGCTTGACGTTGAGTTTCAGGACACCTAGATACAGACGAAGGGCAACAGCAGCAGTTTTCCTATCTCCTACTAACAACGTCCTGCGATACTGACAATATTGAGCATAGGTAATTAATTGTGCCCGAAACATGACAATATCATGGGACTAAATACAGGAGGTGAAACTTAGGTATCCACCGTATACACAAAGTCAGAGGTAAGATAGGAATCTTCTTGTAATATGAAAACACCTCTGATTACCCCTTCGGGGATTATAGGCGTGAGAATATGTATGACTTGTATTGACCATTTGGGAGAACTATGTTGTTGACTCATAATGTATTATACAAGGTGCCCCAAAAACTAGTGTCAAGCGCAAGTCCAGAGGTAAAACGCCTTTGGAGATAGCCGAATCAACGCATCGTATATTCCACAATTTTTTGTAGTTTTCGAGTAATGGTTTCTTTTCATGTTATATCCAAACTCTGACTTTAACGACATATTCGATCATAGTGACGTAAATAGCAATTTTTTCTAAAAGGAGAAGCTGACTGACTGACTGACTGATCTATCAACGCACAGCCTAAACCGCTGGGGTTAGAATGTTGAAATTTTGACAGTAGGTTCCTTTTGTAACGTAGGCGGATGCCTACGTTACAAAAGGAACCTAGTGGATACTAAATTAAAAATTAGTGGATACTAAGAAGGGATTTTTCGAAATTCAACCCCTAAGGGAGTTAAATAGGGGATGAAAGTTTCCCTATATGGGGCGCCAATATGGGCGGACACCTTGACGGCGCGCAACGTCGCAATCCTGCGCAGACCGCAGCGCGCGATGGCCGTCAGGGTGATAAGGGGGTACCGTACGATCTCCTTCGAGGCGGCGAGCCTCCTAGCCGGATCGATGCCCTGGGATCTGGAGGCGAGGGCCCTCGCGCTGAGATATCGTCAGCGCGAGGAGGCGCCTGAGCGGAGTGAGCTCCGCCAGATCCTAGTGGCCGAGTGGAGAGAACGACTTGCGCAACCCAGCGCAGGGCACGCCGCAATAGCGGCGGTAAGACCCGTTATGGAGGAGTGGCTGGAGAGGCGGCATGGCGCCCTCAGCTTCCGGCTGACGCAGGTGCTTTCGGGACATGGATGTTTCGGGAAGTACCTGTGTCGCATAGGCCGGGAGCAGACGCCTGGATGTCACCACTGCGTCGACTGCCCGGAAGACACGGCGCTGCACACGTTGCAGGAGTGCCGTGCGTGGGCGACGCAGCGCCGTGAACTAGTCGCGGCGATCGGTGGTGACCTCTCGCTTCCGGCCGTGGTTCTGTCCATGGTCGGGAGCGAGAGTGCGTGGGAAGCCGTCACCTCCTTTTGCGAGGTGGTGATGGCGACCAAGGAGGGAGCGGAGAGGGAGAGAGAGGCGACGGCCACTCTCCCTTCCCGCGCCAGACGCACCGGGCGCCGCCGGAGGGCGCGCGACGATCTTCGGCCACCCTAGTGTGTGGCCTGCGGGCGACGGGTTAGGGGACCCGTCGCCCGACCAGTAACAGGCCCGAGAAGGCGGCGCGCATGTTCCGTGCGCGCCTCTCAGGAGGACGTGGGGCAAGGCCCCACAGAGGGAGAGGTCCGCCAGGGGCTGGCGGACCGAGGCCTGCCGGGGTTGCGGTGCATGCAGCTGCGAATCCCGTGACCCCGGCCAAGGGTCAGGAGTAGGAACACCGTGGGTTTTTAGCCGGTAAGAGTCCGGCATGAGGATTTTCCCACGATAAAAAAAAAAAAAAAAAAAAAAAAAAAAAAAAAAAAAAAAAAAAAAAAAAAAGGGGAAGAAAGTTTGTATGGAAAATCGTCACTTAACGGGTTCAAAATTTCACGCAAGCGAAGCTGCGGGCGAAAGCTAGTCTATACATATAAAAGGAGAAGCTGAGTGACTGACTGACTGATCTATCAACGCACAGCCTAAACCGCTGGGGTTAGAAAGTTGAAATATTGACAGTAGGTTCCTTTTGTAACGTAAGCATCCACTAAGAAGGGATTTTTCGAAATTCAACCCCTAAGGGAGTTAAATAGGGGATGAAAGTTTGTATGGAAAATCGTCACTTAACGGGTTCAAAATTTCACGCAAGCGAAGCTGCGGGCGAAAGCTAGTAAGATAATATATAGAGAACCCAATTAAAAAAAAAAACACGCGTTTGTCTCAACTATTAATGACACTGATCAAAAATGACATTAAAGTCAGAGTTTGGTTAAAACATTTAAAGAAATCATAACTTGAAAACTACAAAAAATCGTGGAACACATAGGTACATGGAGGTGATTCGGGTACTTCTAAGGGTGCTCTACATCTGGACTTCCGCTTGACACTACTTTTTGGGACAGCCTGTATATCTAATAAATATACTGACAAATTATACGTAATATTTATTTTCAAATTCATTCGCGCGTTTTGAACGCGCCCGCCACTCTAGGCTCCATAATAAACTGTTCCGAAATAGGAACACTGCTAATATTTTAGGCGCTACGTCGATACGCGGGGAAATTATTTAGTACCTACTTCATTAGGATTAGTGTTAGCTCTAACTAGGTACTGCTTATTAATGATACTTAGTTCGAAGGCTACGAGTAACTAACTATACACTTTTCACTGTAAGTTGATTTTTGACGTTCCTCTTCTAAACGTTACCATACTAACCTCCGGTTTTTGAATTGAGACAAAAAATGACGGATTTTAAAGCATTTTTTTGACAACTCCGTACTCAAATAGGTATTACTTAAGTATTGCTTATCCCGAATTCTCAAATCAGAAACCGGAGGTAAGAATATCAAATATTTTTAAAAAACGAAATTTCGATAGTATAGCTAGCTATTGTACGGTTTTTGATGATGTCGTTTACGTTTTTTTTCGATAGCACTCTCCTTACGGCTACAATTTACGAAATGATCGCTATGTCAGGACTCATCTTCCGTTGAACAGAATAAGGCTCAATTTAGGTACACCGCCGCGGAATGGAATACAAGCGACTTTTTACAACGAAATTGTACATAGCATAATGAACTTTATGTCAATTGTATAAAGTACAAACTAAATACGAGCCAAAAAAAGGTCCCGCATCTTCCGGGGAATCTTCGCGTATTCTCGAGAATTCTAGCTACTCGGCGCCGTCTGTGGAATCCGCGGGAAGTGGCACGAACGGGGAGTCGGTCGGGACGATTACAGTAGTGCGGTGCCAACCGTTTATGATCGTGATTCGCTGGAATGCGCGGGAATTCTCGAGCATGCCCGCGAATTCGC
The DNA here is from genome assembly GCA_905220435.1 of Amphipyra tragopoginis. Taxonomy (NCBI): domain Eukaryota; kingdom Metazoa; phylum Arthropoda; class Insecta; order Lepidoptera; family Noctuidae; genus Amphipyra; species Amphipyra tragopoginis. The sequence goes on from HG992011.1 coordinate 16,026,580, forward strand.
GCGCCTTGTAGCGTCATGAGGCGAAATTGACGCTTCCATTCCATTCCATTCCGCGGCAGTGTAAATTGAGCCGATAGCGGTTGAACGCTTGCCTTCAATGCAGGAGGGTGGGAGTTCTAACCCGGCCTGCATCGCTGACTTTTCGAATTCATGTTCTGATCAATAAATTCCATGTCAACTTATGTGTTTGGCGTTCTGGTCAACCAAGTAACATTCAAGTCAAAATCCTAGACTTTTTATTAAAATATTATTTTGTTTGTCTTCAGGTGGGCGGCGTGGTCGGCAATGGGATGCTTCGGCTCGCCAGGCGGCAAGAGCAGTGAAGACGACGCCAAGAAACAGAAACGGCGCAGCGATGCCATCACCAAGCAGCTGCAGAAGGATAAACAGGTGACACAACGTGTCTTTAATAATGGTACATCTCATAGACGTGCAGAGCCGCCCGAAACGCGGCAGCGATGCGATACTATTGACACATCCGTCAATCCGTGGATAGATGGCCGTTTGTAAAACCGAGAGCCGCGTACGCACGTACGAACAAAGTTGCGTTGCGTGATACGCAACAACTTGGTTCGCACTGCGTACCACTGACAAACATCGAACACCCTGTTCGTCAAACATGTTTGCGGCGATCCTATTAGTATGTTCTGTTTGGACGGTGTTCGAAGAATTTCCGCTACTTCATAATCGACCATTCGAACGGCGTCGCCATGGCTATTATGCTAGAGTTCACGACTATTGTACGCAACTCGATTCGAACTATGTTCGCGTTCGTGTTCGAATATGCCGTCCATACGTACGAACCAAATGTTCAAGTTTGATGTTTGTGTTCGCGATGTTCGTGTTCGTTCGTACCTACACGGCTTTATGCGAACATAGGCGAACACGTTCATAGTGATTTGTGTTCTATGTTCTTGTTCGTACTCGGCTTTACACATCGAGATCCCTCCGTGTCTCGGGGAGCACGTTAAGCCGTCGGTCCCGGGTGTCATACGAATACCTATGACAGTCGTTACGGGTAGTCAGAAGCCCGGAAGTTTGATAACCAGTCTAACTAACTGTAGGATATCGGTATTGCCCAGTAACTGGGTTGTGCAAGTCTGATTACAGTCGCTCCGTGTTAAATACAAGTATTCAACCGCACCTGCCCCCCCGATTCAGAACCTTTTCAATAAGTGGTTGTCGATCAATTCGGTTTGTTATCTCGTTTCGTCTACGAGTCTTGTAATGAGCGAAAAAGAGATAGCAAACCGAATCGACAATTGACTAATCGAATCGTATATTAATTAATAGTAGTTTATGATTATTGATATATATTCATGTAAGCATGTGAATATGATATCTAGTATTTATTGGTTTATTTAATTTGTATTTTTATATTTATAAGTGTAAATATTATTGGCAATAATGCCATCGCATCAACATACTAACACTATTAAGTGCACTTACCATGTTTTCTCTGCTCCACCCTAAGATCGACTGGTAGAAAATGCCTAAGGCATTAAGTCCGCCTCTGTACAGATTTTGTGCGAAAGTATAAATAAATCGTTCTGGTTAATGGCAATAGGCTCACCCGACGAAATGAGAATCACACACCTCTGCCCAACCCTTCAGGGAATACAGGCATGATGATAATAACTCCGGTTCCATCTGTTTCAGCTATACCGCGCGACGCACCGGCTCCTGCTACTAGGCGCGGGCGAGTCCGGCAAGTCAACCATTGTGAAACAGATGCGCATCCTGCACGTTAACGGGTTCTCGGACAAGGAGCGGCGCGAGAAGATTGAGGACATCAAGAAGAATATACGCGATGCGATACTTGTGAGTGTGACACATGCTAACATCATCATCATTCAGCCGAAAGACGTCCACTGCTGCACATAAGCCTCCCTCAAGCATCGCCACATCGACTGGTCCTGTGCTACTCGCAACCAGCGGTTTACCGCGATCTTCACCAGGTCATTGGTCCACTTTGTGGGAGGTCATGGGACACATGCTATACAGAAACAAACAAATTCGTGTAATTTCTTAAAACCACACGAACTATTATTGGTATAGATGAAAGCTGCATGGTATTTTGCTTGAGACAAAAAATAAAATAAGCGAAAAAAAGAAAGATTGTCTCATCGAATATTTCAGTGCCACGCATACTTAAATGAATTATAGCCCGGAAAGCCAACTGGCGGGCACGACAAGCGCGGTATCGCTTTGCGCAGTCAGTTAATTCGTGGAGCTAAAAGGCCTCACGTTAAAATAGCATGTTTTTTGCTGCGTTTAAAAAAGTCCCTTGTGGTGTCAATCTGTCAAAGTTTAGGAATTGCACAAGTTATAATACCACCTTGATACGCATAATACAATGATAGCAGTGCTCGTGGATCTGCCCGAGTATTAAACTTAATGTGAAGTGGGTACCAAACCAAGTTAATCATTTCAAACAGGAAAAAAAACGGGAGGATTCAATTTCGCGTTTACATATAAAATTAGTATTACTAGTGTAGTTACCTGATAGTTATAAAGTTTAAAGAAATATACCTGACAGTATTGTTTAAACACCTGTGGGCCTATAACAGAAACGTTATTCAATCGCAACCGAACTGAAGCTGAACTGCATTTAAAAAGTTTTCGTTTACAAAAACAAAATGAGACATTTTGGTTATGAAAACTGACCGACGAATTGGCCCACACCTTATTTCCAAAAATATTTATTACTCACTTTTTTTAGCTGGCTGTAACTATGAAATCTATAACCACGAATAAAGTGTGAAATATTAAGGATATTAGAATTCTGTAACCAGCTTCCACTCTTGAGCTTCTTGCGGAATCTTATATTAGAGACTAGCTAGACTATTATTGATTAAGCTTATGATTATAATGCTAGCTATAGTAGGTATAGGTTGGTACAGTGATAGGGGCTTGGTTGGCGGTGTAAAACTTTATTAAACTATCGAGCACACAACATACATACATTAAAGACACTCTCAAAAAGAAAAGACTCGCATTACTTCACGCTTGACATAAGCCAACGAGTGTCAGCGCAGAGCGCATGCGTCTAGGGAGCCCACGATGGGATACATCCCCGCTACATAGCATGTTTATTAACTTCCTATTATTTAAACAGGTGTCCTTATTTATTTGTATTATGTTTCAGACAATCACGGGTGCTATGAGCACCCTCACGCCGCCTATCCCGCTTGAAAAGCCTGAGAATAAGGCGCGCGTCGACTATATACAGGTATGGCTTACTTTAGTGTGTAGGTGTCACAAAAATGTTGATAATGGGGGATTTACACGGGTCGATTTTAGCCGTGCGGCAAGTCACCAGTCGCATCGCTTGTAAAAATCGAATGGGCACCACATTTACACCGGTCGACAAAAATCGCATGCGACTTGTTCATTTCTAGCGGAATAATACACCTCATGCGGCGGGCGATCGCCTGCAACTGACCATTTACATACACGGTCGATTTTAGTCACCCGCCGCATGCGGCTTGTCGCCGCACGCCAAAAGTCGGATGGCACCAAACTTTGGGGCTTGTGATTTTAGTCACTTGCGGCCTAGTCGAATTGTCATTTAGACGGTCGATTTTAGCCGACCCGTGTAAATCCACTAGTAGGGTGATGAAATTAGAGTTTCGATAAGTTTCTGCTCATGTATCTGATATTTTTAACGATATGAACAGGGAAGAGATTATGGCGTTCGCAGCTTTCTTAGAAGGCAATACATAAACGTAGTTTTGCATATCTAGGAGCCACCCAGGGACTTATTATGACTAAATTGCCAGTAAGTTGCCAGTCATAAACTAATCGCGCTTTTAATTTGCAATAATTTAATTTGCGACAATCACAGATAATGGTAACACATTTTTATACTCTGAGCGGTTACGCACTGCATCCAATCCGAATCCGAGAAAATATGTTCCGAAGTAGTCATAGAACTATTTGTATGGTAGTTTACGCACTAGATCCGACTTCCGTCATCCGATTTGTCTCCGTCATCCGTGAGATTCTAATTCGGAAGAAAAATTGACGGACCGAAGTAGCCGTAGTACTGTTTGTATGAACGCTTTCGCATTATCTCGGATTCAAATCGGACGCCAAATGGATATGCCAAAGATGGCCCCTGAATTGTTTGAATTTGGATCAGAGATCGGATAAGTTCGTAAGCGATATCCGAATTCGGTCCGAGATTTTTAGACTCTATATTCGTATTTTTACGTATTCGGATCGGATGCAGTGCGCAAAGCAATATCCGAATTCGATCCGAGTTTTCTTATGATCACGGATCCGGATCGCATGCAGTGCGTAATCGCTGTGACACGAGTATATCGTCACTGCAACTGTAACAAATGTAATTTATTTTCGTAAGAGCGTCTATATAATGTTGTACACGTGTTATTCCAGGACGTAGCGTCCCAGCCCGACTTCGACTACCCGCCAGAGTTCTACGAGCACACGGAAGCTCTGTGGAAGGACCTGGGCGTGCAGCGCACCTACGAGCGCAGTAACGAGTACCAGCTCATCGACTGTGCCAAGTAGTATGTACTGTTATATTGCGACCCGCTGCTGGACTTGTGGTTCTCCCAATAAATGAGATACAACGACATTATTTATGCGTCTTGGCAATCTTCGTTTCCTAATTTATATGACTAAACCCGGTATATAATATATCGCGTGACCGTTTAGTTGCCAGGCAACCTCGCTATATGCTCAAGTTTCGTCTACACAGCCGACACGAGCCTGCGAGGCATTACTTTACGTTTATTTATTTAAACTTTATGTACATTGGTGGTACACAAGGCGGACTTAATGCCATTGGCATTCTCTACCAGTCAACCTTACGTTTGATCATGGATCCAAACGCTTTAGTCGCCTTTAGAGCGCGCGAGGCAATACACAGGCGTCCCTTGCAACTGAGCGCCCTTTGAGCACCGTACTCTGCCGACACCACGCAGGATCGCGCGAGGCAAACGTGTCTACACATCGAGGCTGCCTTGCAATGTCGACACGTTTATGCGACCGTAAGTCGTACCCATCTTCTTATTTGTTTCGTTCTTGTAAGAGCGGTCGTGGTCGTCATGTAATTGTAGTTGATGTGGCTCGTCTCACAATGTCTCGCCATATCTCCCTGTTGGTGGTCATTCTGGTACACTTGAACAAGGAGCCACCCACGCCTGATTTTATTTGGTCGGTACATCGCATGGGTGACCTTCCGCGCGGTTTGTTGCTTTCCACTCTGCCTTGTACGAACAAACGCTCGATGGAGCTATTTTCCCGTCTTGAGTGACCAACTCAAAGTCAAAAGTGACAGTGGCAATTGGCTACCATCTTCGAGCGTTCGTTTTCTCGAAGATATACGAAGATTGCCGAGGCTTATAAATTATGTCGTAGTACATATACGTTATGTTTGGTCACCGGCCGTCTCGGTCATGCCGTTCTACCATAATTATAGAGAATTCCTCGTTCGAGAGACGTCCTATGTCCGTCCGTTACGTCACAGATTCACAGTCGTGACGGGCTGTCAAAAGCACGACAAATCTAACACTAACTGAATTTAGCCTAAGATAATTGAATCCCCCGATTAGATGGCATCGTTCAGAGTAAGTTATTTATATTCTTCCTTGAATGCAAAACCACACAATTGTATGAGTCTTCTTCTCTTGTTTCGCCACGAGTTATACCAGGATAGCTCATGTCGTGCTAAAAAAATTAGCCAGTCAGCAAGGTTGGTCGTAAGGCTGCTTGCCCTACAAGCATAACATGCGCAGTGCGAGATAATTTTGTCGTCGCGTTATATCATGTGGAGACGAGATAATATATGACTTATCTCGTCATGACACGCGAAAATGCGATGAGAAAATTATCTCGTGCTGCGCATGTTAGCCCGGCAGGGTACATCGTACGTAGGTACTGCAGTATTGTCATTCGTAGAAACTTTGAATGCACCCCATTGTACGATTTGAATAATTATAATGTGTAAGTAAATATTTACTTTTCGTTGCAGTTTCCTGGACCAGGTGCATATAATAAAGCAGCCGAACTACACGCCGACGGAGCAGGATATCCTGCGGTGCCGAGTGCTAACCTCCGGCATATTCGAGACGCAGTTCGTCGTCGACAAAGTCAATTTCCAGTGAGTTGGTTTGACCTGATGGTTAATGGTGACGTGGTCTAAGAATAAGCGTAGCGCCTATTATGACATAATACTTACCCCCTAATATACTGTCCCACGGCTGAGCACGAGCCTTTACTCTGCAGGGTTTAGACTTTGTCCACCACGCTGGTCTGGAGCGAGTTGGCACACACACCTTCGACAACCTTTTTAGAGCCACCGGTTTGCACCGTTAACGCAAGTGATGATCAAATTCTGAACCGCATATAATTTCGTAAACTCAGATATGCGGCCTAAATATATCAACCAACTATCTATAGTCAAACATGATTGATTAAGACTGCTTGTAGTCACAAACGTGACTGCTGAGCGTGAGGTCTTGATTTCGATCCCTAGGTCGGACAGTGTTATTTCGGTTTTCCGAGTTGAATTACTCAGTAGCAACCCGAAGTCTGGATTTGTGACCGGCTGATGGCAATAGGCTCGCCCCCTATTACATGGCACTTAAACATAACAGCGAAATGAGGGTGTACTATACACCTCTGCTCAACCCTTCGGGGAAAACAGGCGTGATGTTATGTTATGATTGATTTAATGATAAGTTTAAAAATAAAATAAAAATTATATTGTAGTGCTTTTTGATAAACATTGATAAGTGTTAAATAATATACTCAACGTATGTTATTTCGTTCCAGCATGTTCGACGTAGGCGGTCAACGTGACGAGCGACGCAAGTGGATCCAGTGCTTCAACGACGTGACCGCCATCATCTTCGTGACCGCCTGCTCCTCCTACAACATGGTGCTGCGAGAGGACCCCACGCAGAACCGGCTCAGGGAGTCCCTCGACCTCTTTAAGAGCATATGGAACAACAGGTCATTATCTTACTATTTACCTTACCATGCTATGGTGTATCCTTGCACAACCGTGCAGACTCCGCAACGCGGCAGGGCCGACCTGTGCATAGAGATGTGCCGGTCATGTGACGTCATATCGCTACTTTGCATGATTAACCACACAATCCAAAATGTTTAAACTAGTTAAGGAGACAGCGGAATCCAAAATAGCTCTTATTTTTGTGTGAATAAAACATGATCATATTGGCAAAAATTACGAAGTGGCATCACAAAATGTCATTGCCATTGTTTGATTTTTGGCGCAATTTTTCTTCAACAATGTTATCCTCTCCTCCAAAAATAAGCTTGGATTGTGTCATTATTCATCCAAAGCAGCGATGTAGTCATTTCCGACAGGGTATTTTTATAGATTTTTACAATAAACGGATTTGTGTTCATAGCATCGTCTATCCAAGATCTGACCGAGCGATTGATCGATCAGAGGCTTGCTGGGTTCCCCTTTTAAGCAGTTTATACAGCAAAATATCAACTAAGGTCTTTCGTCACAAGGTGTCATAAGAATCCGATATTTGGGGCATCTAGAACTGATTGATGGTGGTCCTACAAAAATTAGAATAAGTGATACGATTGTGGCTGGTGTTGCTCAGCCTGTGAATGCTTTGTTCTGTGTGCGTTGGCCGGGGCAGCACGTGCTCGTGTTTTGTCGTTTTTGTCATATTAAGAACCAAAGCCTAGCTCGACCGACCGGAGATGGTTACCTGTCAACTGCATGCGTTTTAAGATGAACTTATAAAATTATATGGAGCTACTTATAAATCCGCGCAGATCGTCAACTGCACGCGTTTGAGTGACTGCTGCTTTTGACGCAACCGCTTGCCGGTCGAGCTGTGCTTCAGGTCTAAAACGTTTATTTCTGCATTTATTACGGTTGGCTTCCAGTTAAAACAAATATAGGGGAATATTACAGTGCGTTCACTAGGACGTGCCCCACTTCTTTTTATGGTCGGTAGCTGCATGGTGCGTATGCACACATCTCTTAATATTTATCTATATAAATAAAAAGAAAGATCCTGACTGACTGACTCGTCAACGCCCAGCCCAAAACTCTTGGACCTAGAAAGCTGAAATTTTGCACAGATGTTCCCTTTATAATGTAGACAAGGAATAAGGAAGGATTTATCGAAATTCAACCCCTAAGGGCCTATGCACACGGCGTCTTTTCTACGCGCCGTCGACGCGCGTTTCCGTCAAACTCCATACATTAAAAAATCACAATGACGTTTTTTAATTATGAAGTATGATAGAAACGCGCGTTGACGGCGCGTTATAAAGACGTCGTGTGCATAGGCTCTTAGGGAGTTAAATGGGGATGAAAGATTGTATGGAAAATCGTCACTTAACTGGTTCAAAATTTCACGCAAGTGAAACTGCGGGCAAAAGCTAGTTATCTTATATTAGTGTTCGTATGCACACATCTAACTATTGTGTGTCGATAGAACTAACACAATAGCAATTTATAATGCACACTACTTTAGCGATTGAGACAAAGAGTGGGGCGTGGAGTGCGTCTTCGCGAATTGAACTGTCTGTAAAGAAAATGATAATAAAATGTTTGTTGTTATCCCCCAGATGGCTGCGCACGATATCGGTGATCCTGTTCCTGAACAAGCAGGACCTGCTGGCGGAGAAGGTGCTGGCAGGCAAGTCTCGTCTGGAGGAGTACTTCGGGGAGTTCTGTCGCTACAGCACGCCGCCCGACGCCGCGCCCGACGCACGGGACCATCCCGACGTCGCACGCGCTAAATACTTTATTAGAGACGAGTTTCTTGTGAGTATTACAAACACTGCCTTTTTTTATTCTTCAACTTTGCCTCGTTTGACCTTAGTCAACCTCAACTATAATTTATTAAAAAATTACTAGTATTACTTGGTTCTTTTTGAACATCAATCTATCTATCTATCTACAAGGTTAGTCGGAAAGGACGTACTAATCCGAAGCCCACTTATAGTATCGCTGATGACTGTTTGAAAGCAAGTGTTAAAATTTCAAAATTCGGTATTATTTTTTTCAATGCAAATTATTTTTATTTTAGTTTTTTCAAAAGTTCTTCATCCCTGCTTTAGTTACAAATTCAGAAAATGGTGTTTCTAATTCATGACCCCAAATATGACCTAAAATGTTAACACAGCTGATCATAACTGGGTATAGATAGATTTTGAAGCTTTTTTTTTTAAATCTTTGATCACATATTTCTCTTAAACTATTGACTTTTGGAAAAAGTAGTAGAACAAAAGTTGTTCATTATCATGGGTACTTTAACCCCCTTTCGGACTAGTACCCCCTTTCTGACTAACCTTGTATATAAATAAAAAGAAAAGTCCTGACTGACTGACTCATCAACGCCCAACCCAAACCTTTGGATCTAGAAAGCTGAAATTTTGCACAGAGATTCCCTTTATAATGTATACAAGGAATAAGGAAGGCTTTTTCGAAATTTAACCCCTAAGGGAGTTAAATAGGGGATGAAAGTTTGTATGGAAAATCGTCACATAGCGGGTTCAAAATTTTACGCAAGCGAAGCTGCGCGCAAAAACTAGTGTTACATAAGACAGCCCCTTAAAATGCCCGCCCCCCTTCACCGCTTCCTAGTGTTTAAGTCGTATTAATCCGGCCGTTACGAGGAAAATTTCAAATAAGAGCTGTTACTTAATACGGGCCTAAGCTTCATTTTGATATCACCCAAGATGCTAGGTAGGATGATAGGATAAATAAAAGAAAAGGTTGTCAAATGTGTGAAATATTATTTTTACAATTCCAAGTTGTACAGGTCGCCATGTTGAGCATATCAGATCATTAACAATATAACTTGTGTTACAGCGCATAAGCACGGCTAGCGGCGACGGCAAACACTACTGCTACCCGCACTTCACCTGCGCCGTCGACACAGAAAACATCAAGCGCGTGTTCAACGACTGCCGCGACATCATACAACGCATGCACCTCCGACAGTATGAGCTGCTCTAACCGAAACACAAGCGCACCTAGGTAACGTATTACTATACATATAACAAACACTACTGCTACCCGCACTTCACCTGCGCCGTCGACACAGAAAACATCAAGCGCGTGTTCAACGACTGCCGCGACATCATACAACGCATGCACCTCCGACAGTATGAGCTGCTCTAACCGAAACACAAGCGCACCTAGGTAACGTATTACTATACATATAACAAACACTACTGCTACCCGCACTTCACCTGCGCCGTCGACACAGAAAACATCAAGCGCGTGTTCAACGACTGCCGCGACATCATACAACGCATGCACCTCCGACAGTATGAGCTGCTCTAACCGAAACACAAGCGCACCTAGGTAACGTATTACTATACATATAACAAACACTACTGCTACCCGCACTTCACCTGCGCCGTCGACACAGAAAACATCAAGCGCGTGTTCAACGACTGCCGCGACATCATACAACGCATGCACCTCCGACAGTATGAGCTGCTCTAACCGAAACACAAGCGCACCTAGGTAACGTATTACTATACATATAACAAACACTACTGCTACCCGCACTTCACCTGCGCCGTCGACACAGAAAACATCAAGCGCGTGTTCAACGACTGCCGCGACATCATACAACGCATGCACCTCCGACAGTATGAGCTGCTCTAACCGAAACACAAGCGCACCTAGGTAACGTATATATACGTTGTTATAAATATAACAAACTAAGACTACCGCTGGCGTTGATGGGGGTTACCCTTGTTTTATCGAAAAAAAAATGCCAAATTATCACCTCCCAAATAAGTTTCCGCATAATTTCATTTGCCAAATTTCTACTTAGCAAATAAACTCTTCACAAATAAATTGTAACGCAAACCTAATGTTTGGCAAGTGAACGTTTAAACAATAACTTGCTTACCAACTAGTACTTTTACCAATTTTAATGTAGTCAAATATTTCAGCTAGGTATAACATATTTTACGCAAAATAAAAATGTGTTTCTGGCGTTGTGTGATCACAGTTCTAACCTAACGTAGCTGTTTCGATTTAAAAAAGATATAAGCGTGTTACAATAATTTGACTAAATGTTTATTGTCTAAAGATTGTTTGATGTAATAAATCATTTGATTAAAGACCAAATGGCTTAATGATATTATCCTTGGTAACATTCTGCCGAGTAAAAATTTGACCAAATGAAAATGTGCGTACCAAAATCATTCCAAAATATTGCATTGGTAAAAAAAAAGGTTGCTAAAATGCGTTTGGGTTATGAAATTTTGTCAAAATAATTTTGGTAAAACGGCAGGCTCCCCGTTGATGGATATAGCCTTCTCCCAAAAACCAAGGTAGGTAAAGCTCCCATAAAACGAAATCCAACGTGATGACGACATCGTGCTGGATAAAGCTGTTTTTGAAGGTTTAAAAGACAAGTAACATAATTCAAACGCAGTCTGTCATGTAAAATGACTACGATTGACGACACGTTTGGTACAGTGGCTAAGCGATTGGCTTCTGCGCTACGGGTCGTGGGTTAATTCCCACACGGAACAAAAATTTGTATGGCCTACAGATGGTTGTTTCGGGTCTGGGCGTTTGTTTATGAGATTTGTGTCTGTAAACGCACCCACGATACAAGAAAAATCTTAGTGTGGGGCAACGTTTTATATAAAAAAAATTAACCACACAGATCTTTTTAAGTTTCGCGTTGAATGGAATAAATACATGATATGAAAATTGAGTCCAAAAGTCAAGAGACAGTTAACCCTGGTTTCTGAAATGCCAATCAATGCAAAAATTAACTAATCAGCTGTCAAATCTCAAGTCAAGTGATATGATTGGTTGTTACACAAACATGCACATCATCATTCAGCCGAAAGACGTCCACTGCTGGACATAGGCTTCCCCCAATCCTTCGCCACATCGACCGGTCCTGTGTTTTTCGCATCCAGCGGATTCCAGCGACCTTCACCAGATCATCGGTCTATATTGTGGGAGGCTACCCACGCTGCGCCATCCGGTACGCGGTCGCCACACCAGGGGGTCTACTCCCTAAGCACGAAGTCCGTGGTTTCGGCCTTAGTTACGAGCGTTTCCTACTCCCTATCACCTACGGACATTCGATTATTTCGAGGCCCGAACTAAGAATGAATGACAACACGATTTGACAGTTGTCCCTACTACCGATGTGTTTTTGCACGTCCGAAAAGTTGAACGTGACACTTGTTTTATTCGCTTCTACGTTTCGGGCTACTTTCGGACGGGCGACTAACTTCGTTGTCGGACTTAGCGAGTAGGCGCCCAGGACCTTTCGGCCACATCGGCCATCCGTTTTGCGAGCAATGTTCACAATTGGCACACAAAGTGCCAATCGACAACCAATTACAGGGCCGTATTCAACGCAGTGCGTTCGAGCGCACTGTGAGATCTCATATAACGTTTATGCATACCTGCCTTAGAACTTTCCCCAACCACACACACATCAAACACACAGCTATTGACATTTGATAACAGATTAAATTGATCAGTCTTTCAAATACCGGAAATCCGTGTCGACTTAACTGTATTACAGACAACGCAAGCGGTTTTGCAGAGCCATAGTTGCTTGCCTATACGGGAAATAGGGGTGCCCGTGTTTTTGCCGAAGTATTTTATATCGAATTTCATTACGCCGACAACGATTCGCTGATGTAATCTTTGCCGAAGCAATTTTTACCCTATATTGTTTTCACGGTAAGTTGATTAATTTGGCAGATGTCAGTTCATGACATGAAAATAAATTGTAATGGCGATTGTTTCTGACAATTTAATTCAATATGTATTAAATCAATTTAAAAGATTAGTAAAGCGTTACCCAGAAGGTTGTTTTAAAATCAGAAACATAGAAACAATATAGTTTTATGTGTTTAACGCCATAATTATATATTACATAAATGATTTTGAAAAAACCCCGACGCGTTTTCAAACTTGCGTCAGATGGTACCAGTTGCCAGAGATGTGCGTATCGATAAAATAATTTCGATAAATTTATATTAACAGAATGAATATTTTGACTATCCTAATAATTATACATAGACGATAGGCTCAGTTGATTGAATAATTAAAATAAGGCTCATTATAGCCCAGTTGCCTTGCAAAAGGTCGGTCAGTCCTAAATTTTGGATACGTGTTATGGATATGTGTTCTTATAAAAATTACAAATTTTGTACCTTGAGTGACCTCGGCGCGCTCTGCCATCTTGGGTTAAAGAACCCAAAAATTAGTTTTTATTAAATAACTCCTTATGGGTTTTATGCCTAAAATTATTCACATCAATTTTGTAGAAAATTAAATTCTTATTTTTCATTCCCGACTCAAAATCAGAGGTATTTTATAGGTTTGAAGCCCATGTCTGTCTTTCTGTTTGGCTGTCTATTTCTCTCTCTGTCTGTGTGTCTGTTTGTGGGCTTTTCATAAAAACAGCTAACATAACACATCCAAAATTCAGGACCGACGAACCTACCGAACCTAACGAAAGATAAACCTCTTTTTCGCGACCCGGCTACTGGGCTTATTATTGGTGATAAATAAACATTTACGTTGAAGACCTCGTGGCTAAATAATTACAGCCGCATAGACCGATCTTCCGGGTTAAGCCACGCTTGCCGAGGTTGGTCTGTGGATGGGTGACCATTTACCATAGCGAGTTTCCTCCGTGCCTCGGAAAGCACGTAAAAAGCCGTTGGTCCCGGCTGTCATTTGTAGATCTTTGACAGTCGTTACTGTTGGTCAGAAGCCAGAAAGTCTGACAACCAGTCTTACCAAGAGCATCGTATTACCCAGTTACTGGGTTGTGGAGGTCTGATAGGCAGTCGCTCCATGTAAAATACTGATATTCAGCTGCATCCGGTTCGACTGGAAGCCGACCCCAACATAGTTGGGAAAAGGCTAGGCAGATGATGAAATAAACATTTATGTTCACTCATCCCATACCTGCTGGATTCATTATCACATCAGCAAGTAATCGTCTATTGTTGAAGATATGCATGCTAATTGACTTAATCCTAATTACTTAAATCACAAGTATTTGAAATGTACATAAAATCACATTACAATAATTTGTCAAATTCTCGCTGAAATTTTACAAATTTTATCGATAGTTGAATCGACTACAGTCACATGTCTAGCAACTCCTATTGACATGTGTCATTTTAATCTTCTTATCGTGAAAACAATATAATTTGATTTCGCCGAATGATTATTAGCCACCATAATTATTTGGCCAAAAAATCATTCAGAAATTTTGTTTTAGTCGAATACTTATTTGGCTATTGTTTAATTTGCTAAATAATTGGCGCTGGTCGAGTGTGCGAGCGAAGCGAAGGGGCGACAAAGCGAGTCTTCTGGCGGAGCAAACCCAGAAACACTTGCATGCTTGTTTGCATGATGGGAAAATGAGCCATTTGGCAAGTGTAAAGTGGCCAATAATACAGTTGACTAAAGAAACAGTGACTAGCAGACTAATCGGCGTAACAAAAAGTTACAAAACATAATTAGGGACTTTAATCATTCGGCGTTTTAATTATTCGGCGAAATGAAAAGTGGCGAAAGGTTGTCGGCCAGATAAGAATCGGCTGATAATATTTCGATATTCTAACAGAGAACCGGGAAATAGGCGGAACTGCCGTAGTGCGTTTAGACTTTAATAATATGGTCGACTGTTTTTACAACATATATTTTATTTAGCATTAATTAGTATGATTATTGCTTTTATTTTTTATTCTTTGACTTGATCGCGTTTGGCCGTAGTTGAACCTGATGTTAAGCGCAGACAGGGTCTAAGAGTGAAGCCACACTGCTCCGTTGCGTTGCGACGTCGCAGCGATAGATTTGGACCAATCTATAGATTCCAAATGTAGCGCTGCGACGTCTCATTGGTCCAAATCTAGCGCTGCAACGTTGCAACGTAACGCAACGGAGCAGTGTGGCTTCACGCTAAGATGGAGCACACGAATCTAAGTAAAGAGATATGGAGGGACTCCTCTATACCCCTCTGGCTCCCACATACACACGACGGAACACAGTCAAATGCTTGGCGCCGGCTAAACATTAATGTAAAGGTGGTAACTATCCAGACCGACCGTAGAGATCCTACCGCCAACCAAAAAAAACTATTACTACTTAATAAAATCATCAGAAATCGTCAATATCCAACCATGAAAGAATAGAGTAGATATTTGAACTGCTCAAAATTGATGGCAACCCTTCTATTTCAGATAACGTTTGTGCGGTGGCTCGGTAGGCCCGCAACACCAATGTCCCGATCAGCAATACTTACACTGCGCGCCGCGCCCGTGAGTGTCTAAGATATTAACCGCCTGTAACGATACCGCTAACTAACGATTCACTCGCCATCGCTACAGAAACACCGTCATTTGACTAATAGTCGCCATTGTACGAAACAATACGTGATTTAAAAACATTATTGTTATAATATTTGCCATATTTTTGTTGAATTTTGAGGATTAAGCCTCGTATCCACTAGGCTACAATTGACGCGAAACATTTGACGTACAACATGTTCGGCAACATTGCCAGATGACGCGGAACATGACGCTGAAAGAATTAGCACAGTCTACCCATATCTTACTCCTTACAGTCGGTCAACGTAGAACATTGTCGCAGAGCAATCGTGCGGGGGGTTGCGGGGTGAAGGGGCGGAGGTTATGTCCCGAGTAGCCATACTGCATACTTGGGACATAACCTCCGCCCCTACATAATTTTGACATTTCATAGGACCTGTCAAATGTATGGGCGTTGACCCACTGTATGTAGTAAGTAGGTACACTGTGGAATTAGTACGTATGAGTTTGTTGCACGTTGTCAACCATCTTGTTGCCACATGTTGAGCAACATGTAGCGCGTCAATTGTTGCCTAGTGGATACGAGGCTTTATAAAAGCAGTTAACGTACTATTTGTCGTATAGTATAGTTTTGAAGCCAATTTGTAGTTTGTTTTGTCTTAAATTCGTTTGCGGAATGATGTAACTTATTAAGGGCGTCGTAATAAGCCAGTTGCCAGTGACATGCTGGTATTTTGACAGCTCTGACTGGTAATTTGAGCTCATATTAAAGCGCCTTGAGTATTTCCGTCACGTAAAACTAATTTATATTGCAATAGTGGCTTTATGAAGTCAACAGATTACTTCTAAAAGTATCTCGAATCGTCTCAAGAGCTCAATCTCGAATATTTTCGTAGAAGAGTTAGCGATTTCAATTTAATTTTGGTACTTTTCAGATGAAATTCCTCGAATACGCTAAGTTTAGTACCAAATCTTACCTACTTGCAGTTCATAGAAGAGTTTCTGTCCAATGGCGATTATTTGTTAGGCGATTATGAATCGAGTACGAAGCGATTATCGATATGTCACGGCTAGCGATGCTCCCATGGTGTTTCCGAACGTCAGAGTTCCCAAAAAGCTGGCAACTTTAGTCGATTTTATGTGAGAATTTACTAATTATGTTAAATTTAACATTACTTCAGAAAAAAATTGTAGAATATTGCCACTTGTTTCCATAAGTACTAAGTGAAAGCCATATGCAATGAAGTATCCAATTCTATTCTAAATATCTTTATTCTTGTTACACTATAGTGTGACAAATATTCACTAAAGTACAGTGGTGACATAGTGTCATTATTATTACATAAAAAGTCCATGTTTAGTTGTAACATCTTAGTAAGTTGTCATCTTAGTCGATTTTGTGAACGCACACCACTACGTTCCAATTTCGAAACACGTAGTGCTGTGACGTGGTCGGGTGTATTGGGTTGTGACGTGATTCGACTAAATTCGACAGCTCGATTAGATTCGTGGAGTTTTCGAATATTCGCCAGTTATGTTTATATTGTATCGATACATTTAGTCGATCGGTCTATTTACGATATATTTAATTCAGTTGACACAAACAATGGTACTTATAAGTTGTTCTTAATTCTTATTATAATTATTTGCTTCAAGATTCTATTATAAATTGATAGTTGTTGATTTTAAACTTTATTTTTAATTTTAACTTATACATAAAAAAAATCATTGCGATATTCACAGTAAGTGCTGGGTTAGGACAGAATGCGTAGTCGACAACATTTTATTAAATGTTTTAGTCGACTGGAATCGTTAAGGAACGGAAAATCGACTAGAAACTTACATTGCGTCGAGAATTATTTGAAACTTTGTGTTGATAATCGCCAAAACAGACTATTAGTGATGTGAAGGTATGATGACTATATTTTTAGTCGATTTGAAGTTAGTATGAAAGTCTAGTGTGAACTAGACTAGACTGGTTCGTGTGTAGGTGCGAGCGACCCGAGTGAGAGGCGGTGGCGACACGGCGACGGTACGATACCGACACGAGATTGACACGGACACGACGAAACAGTAAATATATTAAAAGGGAATGTTTGCAAAAACTGTGGGAGCTTTCTGAGAAATATCTGGAATATATTTAGATTTTTTAAGAAAAGTTCTTGCAGTATATGAAAAATGTATAATTTATACTTTCCGTTTAATTGAGTTGTAAAAAACAGTTCAACCATTAACACATGTGAACGTTAACAATTTTCCCGTTAAAGACAATCCACACGTAACCGTCGTCGTCCGCGCCGCTCCGCAGCTGATCTAAACGGTTTTATATTAAGGATCATCGATGTACTAGTTACGCCTCGAGGCTAGATCAATAGTATTCACTTCACTCTCGAGTACACAAGCTTTTTTAGGTTTTAAGCTTTATCGGGTATGGCTGTGGACTATGCACGGTTTCAATGTACAGTTTAGTAATGATTTTGATAAATGGTTAAG
Organism: Amphipyra tragopoginis; assembly: GCA_905220435.1. Lineage (NCBI taxonomy): Eukaryota > Metazoa > Arthropoda > Insecta > Lepidoptera > Noctuidae > Amphipyra > Amphipyra tragopoginis. The sequence continues at coordinate 16,044,394 of HG992011.1, forward strand.
ATTTTTTAGTCAAAAATATAAAACAGAATAAATGTGAACTGGCCTTAACAAAAATAATGTCAGTTGTCTACTATGTTTCCCTTACAATAAATAGTTTTCATACATAGTCCACTGCCTTACCCGCAACTTATCGAGCGCAATCATATTATGCTCAAATTAGGCCAAATTTTTTATTTTATTTATTTAAAAATAAACCCGAATATTTAAATTAAAAAAATAATAATTTTGTAGTGAAATTTTACAATAAAATTATAGCCATTTTTTTCTAGATCAAATTAAATGAAGAATGTTCGATATTTATCTGTATATTTTTGATTACAGAAGAGTTTTAATTATTTTTTCCTTTGGAGTAATGTTTTGGTTGGCACTCATGTGTTATTTTCTTTACTATGGTAGAAATAAAATACGATAACTTGGGAAGGATTATTTACAACGCGTGTGCATTCTGCAACTGTAGGCCAAACTTAAACAAAAACATGGATCAGTCGTTCGACAGATTTAACGTCGCTTGTAAATATTGTTTCTCACACATTTTTGCTTGCAGTGACAATGGATGAGCGTGACATGTTATCGTTATTGATTAATAAGAGGTAAACTAAAAAAAGGTAATACTTAAAGTTCATTTTTTAATCCCTGAGACTGAATTGACAGGCATGAAATGTCAAATTTGAAAATAATGTTCCTAAAATTTACAAGTTTGACATTTGTGCTTGTCAATTTTGTATCAGAGATTAAAAAACGGACTATAGGTTATATTTGGGAGAAAAAAATATTTGTATCAAGTTTTATGGATATAGACAGTGTCTATCTTTGCGAATTGTGGCAGATATATTGCCAAATCTTCAATTATTTACGACCATACCCCATTTGAAGTAAGGTTAGAAATTTAAAAACAAACCTTTTTTTACAGGTCGTTCAACCGATTTTGACTTCTATTCCGCAGGTATAAGGATGGCATTAAAAGCAAAAAAGTGGGTACGATAACAATTGTTTACTGCAGCTGCTATTAAATTTGTCTCGCCACCAACGTAATAGACGTCAAAATCGGTTGAACGGACTGTAAAAAAGGTTTACTTAACCGCTAGCGGCCCGACCGACGAACCGGTTCGTCAGTGCCATTGTTTATCTATTGTGTCTATTACAGTACTTGAGACTTTAAATGTCTAATCTTATTTTAAATGGAGTATAGAATGTATAAAATTGCGATGAAGTTACGTTTGCAGCGCTTACGCACTGCATACGATCTGGATCCGTGAAAATACGGATATAAAAAACTCAGACCGAATTCGGATATTGCTTTTCGCACTGTATCGGATCCGAATTCGTGAAAATACGGATCTAGAGTCTAAAAATCTCGGACCGAATTCGGATATTGCTTACGCACTAATCCAATCTCTGATCCAAATCCAAGCAATTTCAGGGGCCATCTTTGGCGTATGTCCGATTTGAATCCGAGGTAATGCGAAAGCTACGGCTACTTCGGTCCGTCAATATTTCTTCCGGAGACTCACGAACAACGGGGAGAAATCGGATGTCGGAGGTCGGATCTAATGCGTGAACTACCATACAAATAGTTCTATGACTACTTTGGAACGTATTTTCACGGATTCGGATCGCTCTTATTGAGATGAATAAAAGAGAATGTGTAAGGCTTGTTTCACACGAACAACTACACCACAAAAACAACACGTGGGCTTTGTTTGAAAATGAATAGTTTAATTTACACGGACCACATTTAGTCGCCAAAGCTGCAGCGATACTATTCATACGTAACCACTGCTTGACCACTTTTAGTCGCTGCGATGTGGTGCGTTTGTGGTACGTGTGAATGGCCTAAGGTAGAGACTTGCTGTATTTGTAAAATGTACGTTCAATTATTATAATAACAATGAAAGATTGCGAGAATATTACACATAAGTGCCGACCTTTATTTAGTTTTTACAAAAATAGTTTAAAAGCGTTTTATTTTTAATGTTTTATCAAATGTACGTCTTCCAATATCGTCTATAGGTTTTGTAATTTTTATTTCGTTGTTATCTAACTCGTTCATAGCACAATTTTTGACTAAAATGTAACAATACAAGTGCTTTCGTAGATTTAACTTAGTTTTTAATATTTTTTTTGTAATGTTGAGCTTCTAGTAACATAAGGTCCAAAGATCCGCCCGTATGTAATACGGCCGGCAGAATATCAATATCCTAGCAGTATTTGAGTTAAAAAAATATTTTCAAAGATTATACTATTTTTTTTTTGTTTATAAGGTGGACACAATTTTTAGCCTTTAAGTACAAAGATTACTAACCTATCCTAACATTAATTTACTAAAATAGAAATATTATTATTATTTATATAAAAATTAAAATTGGTTTATGTACTTACACATCGTGCTATTTTAAGAAATATTTTTAAAATACAAAATGATCTATTCTATCGTTATGAATCTTAATATATTTTTGATTTAGTGAACTGTTTAGTAATTATTTCCCATTTAAGGTATTGTTGGTCAACTGTTGGGCAACTGGAAAGTGGTACACTTTGATGGCTAAAAGTAAAACTGTCATTTGCAACTATCGCTCTACACTCATTCCACTGAAACATTGTAAAATATCAACGCGATTTTCATTGTAGTTGCGATAGATTGTTGCCCCACTGTCGCCCAACTGTTGATGTACATGTCAACTGAATCTTATTTCACTAATTTATAGAGTGGCTTCTAGTTACAGTCATTGGTTACTTTCTATAACAGTTTTTTTTCATGGTTGTTACAAGTGAAATTTGAAATACCTTAAATGTGAAAATAATAAAATTGTTAATATATAATTTGTTAGCAAATGGTCCTTAATATAAGAAAGTTAAGCTGGAGTTTGTGTTATGTGCCATAATGTAGTGTTGCCAGCGGAAACACCATATCCTATGTTACCATACTAAAAAAACTGAATAATTCCTTCCTTCGTATCGTATGTAAAGTAACAAAAAAAAATTCGCTATTTTTTGCTTTCTAATCGTAACACTATCGTTATTTTTTTTTAAATATAACTATATTGAAATTGTATATTTTTTTTCTTTTTTGTGTTATATAAGTTTCACTTTAAATGTAAGTAGAAGGGAATATAACGTACATTTAAAATATTAAATGAAACTATATGTTAATTCATAATGTCGTATGGGGGTTACCACAGGTTATAATTGCCTGTCAATTATAGGCGACTTTGATAATGTCGAACGGACGCGGGTGCATTGGGTTAGATATAAATTTTATTTACTATAAAACTAGATGATAGGACAACCTATTTCTTCTCCAACCCACTCTTACCTCGGTAAAGAACTCAACAGTTTTGAATTTTGGACAAAAACCGTTTTATTTCCAATGTCGTCCGCGTTCGTATCTTGCGTGCAATAAGGCAACCTCCGTACTAACCGCATCATTATAGATTCATTGTGTAATTAAAAATTAACATGGCATTCTTTATTATATATGTAAAATTAAAAAAAAAGTACTATTTGGTAGCTATTTAAGTAAGTACTAGCGTATCGCAAAATAAAATGGAATGCAAAAGTAACAAAAAAAGGTATAATATAATATTGTAGACTGCTAAAGTTACTTTCTGTCTTGCAGTGCTACAAATTAGTCGGATCTGTTCGGGCTATGTGGCGACTTTTCGACTAAAATCAACAAAATTACAGTATTTTAAAAACCAAAGCGAAACTACGTCCATGAAACGTATAACACTACCCCGCAGTAAATATTCCACATCGAGCATTAGAAAGAGATAGCTAGTTTCGGCTTTATAGAGCGTTATCTCTGTCGCACGCAGCACAAGCAGTCTGGTATCTATCACATAGGTATGAGTGAAAGAGACGACGCTCTACAAAGCCGAAACTGACAGATATCCCTCTCTAATGCTCGATGTGTAATGTTTACTGCTGGATTTATTTATGGGAATGACATTTACGGATCTCGTGATCGTTCGAAAGCGGGAAACATGGCGCCACCATCTTTGGTAACAAAGCAATTTCATTGGTTGAATTGTGTTTGACATTTTAATAATGTCAATTTAACTCGCTCTGATTGGTTGTTAGTATTTACGGTGGTGATCTGCTTTTGGGCCCCCATTCAATTTACTTGATTTACATACATACATGCACGTTCTTGAGTAATCGGAGACTATCATTTTGTGAGATTTTTAGTATTATTGAAAGACGGAAGTAAAAATACTGAACATAATCTGAAACCTTCTTTCTTTACGTTTTTTTAAATAAGAATAAATTTTCAAATGCAGCAGTCACATTCATTATTACAAAGTATGATTACATATTGAAATACATAATTCTAATTGATTTGTCTAATAATATTAAATAAACAAGGTGATTTTTAAACGTTCAACGTGCAAACAGAATTTATACACCAACACCTGAAATTGAGAAATTCTCTAAAGTAAGCGCTCGTGGGACCCATTTGATAAAACTACTCTACAAGTTTGCACTCCATACTTTGGTACATTCAGCTGAATAGTTCTAAAATACGGAGTGCAGACTTGCGGAGTAGTTTCATCAAATAGACCGCTGGTCTCAGCCAAAAACCATCCAGTACTCTTCAAAATTAAATCTGAAATTTAGGTCTTCTAAGGCTAAGGCCAGACGAGTGTAATTTACGCCGCGCAGAAGGAGTTGCGCTGTTTCAGAAACATACAATACCGTGATTAGTGCCACACGATGACGCAAAAAATTCTTCCAAAATTTACGCAGACATATTTTGCGTAGCGTAAGTTACACTTATCTGGCCTCAGCTTTGTATAGTAATATCCTATATTGTTTTCGACTCCATCCAACTTTTACTACTCAGCTACGGTTTCAAAGTCGTTAAAGTCGTCACCTAGTAAAAGGAACATACTGTCATTTCGAGAACTTAAGTATGCACACGTTTAGTTTCAACTGATTTCAACTGTAGGCCAGGTGCACATGAGTGGGTATACATAACTAGCTTTTAGTAACAAAGGAAGGACTAAAAAATATATGCTAAAATATTTAAAAAAATGTAGGATGTGAAGATTATACAGGGTGTAGAAGGAGAATGAGTTAAGTTGGTATTCGTAGATGAGAAATCTGACGCAAGGTATTTGAATCAATGTGTATAAAGATCTATACAGCAAAAAGAGGTTTTTTTTTTAAATTACGCAATATGATTGTATCCTACTTTACCTAAAAGAAAGATCTTCTAAAAATGATTAATTTATATGTCTTACCTTTGAAATATGTACAGATATACATAATGTATTTTTCCATATTTTGTTACCTAAATGTAAGTTACATTTAGGTAACACAATATGGAAAAATAAGTTAAATAATCTAATTGCTGGTTATGTAAACTCACTCACTCGTAAAAGCCGCGCCTGGCTAAGCTTTTGATATAAAAAATTCACAATTTAGAAAAAAAAACACGATTTAATAGGAAAGCACTTTGAATTTTAAAACAATTTTAATTATAGTTGCGTTTCAGTTGATCGACTATAGTCGTTTAGTTGACTAAAGAGTGTTGATTTTGTAATAAATACCAGTTTTAAGCTCACAATATTTTCGGTTGTTTATACTTCAAAGACTTGGAATTATACGTAATGAATTTAGTTTCAATTTTTATATGTATGCAGTTGACTTTCGTAACTTAATTCTAAATATGTCGGGTCATCCGCCGATGTGGCTAATCTTTTTTCACAACGTGTATATACGGCGTAATGGCATTTTTAGGGGTATTTCGTCCATAGTTAAATGAGTTTTTGAACTAGGTGTTTTTAAACTAAAGACTAGGTGGTATGGAAGTGAGTTGTTTTAACAACTTGGAATAGTGGTGGAGTCAATCTAAAGATTGAATTATCAGAGATGAAAATCTGATTTAAAAGACAAGAGTAAGGAAGTGATCCCCTAACAAATGTCTACGTAATACAAGTGTGTAAACATTGTATATTGCTGTCCTACCCTCATCCCTTTACGATTTAAGTGAACGCAATAACATGTGAGTCATTGTAACGTGTATAAAGGTAGCTTAGAACATAATTTTCTATGTTTTTCAATATTTAGATGAAATACTGCCAGTGTCGTGCTATGTCGGAGATCGTAGGCTTTCGGTTCGGTCTTTGCTCTTGGGGGCATATATTTCATTTTCATATTTTTCATATAATCGTCTTCGACGCAAACAATATCGACGTAGAATTTAATACTTTGTTTCGCGTGTTCGGATCCTTAACTAGTAGATATTGTAACGTCCGTTGCCAATAACCAAATAGTATTGAAAGATTCCTCCTTTTTTAAATATATCTTCATAGTAGTAATAAGTGAATGTACTTGCGCACAATATGTATGTGAGGACGTGTCGAGTACCCTTTTGTTTAAACAAAGTGCAGCGATCGACTGCAAATATTTTTGGTAATGTTTTACCTTTACCTCGTCGCATCTCTCTCGCTAATATGAATGAAGGCATTTAATTAGTGCTCATAGATTTCTTTCCATTGTAGCACAAAAATAAAATAAAAAAGTATTTTTCTCTCAATTTTCGGTAGTTAATTTTTTTACTAGATATTTTATAGCATAGCTCAAACTCACACTTTGTTTAGAATCGGTATTTGAGATCAGCACTTAACATTGTGTTCGTTACTGACGGACTGCGGATTATGGTGTATTTACTCTTAATACCTACGTTTAATGATATACTGAAAATCTATATTTTTAACAAATTTAATTTAAAAAATATACCTAATTAATGAAATTCCTAAAGATAAAAATGAAATTTTTAATATTTATGTGTATAGTAGTGTGTACTGCGAGGTGATTATAAAATAACAAACGCTTATAATTTTTATGTCTCCACAGATTCGTGCAAAGAGAATATATAATTTACTGTCCATGAAATTAATAATAATCTATAACTGATGTGTACAAAAATCAGTATGTTTCAGGCATTTTGAATCCGACTTAATGTATGTAAAAATAAATGTTGTTTTAAAATTGTCGTATTTCATTTGTGACCCGGTTCATCCTTTCCATACAGATCTGTTTAATTTCTTCATTAATTCTAATATTCATTCACATGTATTATACGTTCCCACGCAAATGTTTCAACTAAACAATCTTGACTCGTGTCTTGTGATTAATTTGAAAGGAGAAATTAGTGTTTATGATTACTAGTTAAGGTTTACTCACGTCCATTTTTTAGGATTGCCCGACAGGTTTCGGAGCCAAACGGACCCCTTAATCATGAGCTGAACACGCGGCGAGGTCGCGAGTCGAACTTGCGCTGCAGCGCGCTGCGTAGCGTAGCGCTCGCGACGAGAGGGGCGCGTGCTCTCTCGGTATTGCTCGTGCGGCTTCGTCACTTGTCGTGTCCGGCTTATTGAAGGACTGAGAGTGCATGCCGCGTTCACTGTGTAGCACTCCAGACTTAACTCACTTTTATATGAGGTAGACTTCACACTTCAGAGCAGGTTTCAAGGCAGGTTGGCAGTGTCCAACCACCGTCTCTATTGAAGTTCGGATGACGGCTAATTTCGATAGCTTCATGTACTTTTCGTAGCACGACATACTTCTCCCTCGCTAGTACGAAATCCTTATCGAAACGTATGAAATCAGCCGTGCCCCTGTTACAGACGTGTTCTGTAACTTTTTCAACGTTTGCGTCCGAGACTAGTCGGGCAATCCCGAAAAATGCACGTGAGTCAACCGTAACTAATCGTAAATATGAATGTCTCACGAAAGTTATAATACAAAAAGCAAAAATTAGTCAACATAAAGTTGAATAACAATTAGTTTGCCGACACACATCCGAGTTAAAATATAATTCAATTCAATTAATAGTATCTGCCCTTTTCATACATTGATAGGTTCTTGCAGACATCTTAACTCAATATTCCTTCATAACGAACTGTCGAAGAGACTTGTTCAACAAAAGTTAAACAAGTTGTAGGTATTTAAGACTGGGTTTTTCAATTGTCAGATAAGTTTCCTCTTTTTATATGACAGCTTCTGTACAGAAAATCTTCAAAATTATTCCTCAGACAAAAAGTAACGATGATAATCAAAATAAAACAACAACTTAATAAAATCAATTTTAATATTAAAACCAAAACACAATCTGTGTAACTAGAGAACTTCGAAAAGTAAACGAGAATTTTGTCAAAAACATTCAAGAGCTGAAACATAGTGAAACGAATTATAAATAAATATTATTTACACGTCTATGGCAATACATAAGGTACGAGACATCTTTGGGCTTGCCCCTATCGCAAACAAAATGTCGGAAAAACGTTCAAGAAGTATTTTAAAAGCATAAAACAATGAATTATATTTAAAAGAATATTCGTGGAGAACATTTTTATAAAGTACACTGATACATTCAGATCATAATATAAATAGAGAGACTAGGATTCAATGACACATGAAAGTTTTTAAAATTCTACGGCTTCGCGCGGTTTTGTGTAGGAAAATAATTATACTGCCCAAAGTTCTGCATAGATAAGTCATAGTTTGCCTGACTTACGCAACAAACTGCTGTTGCCTGCTATTTCATGGATGCAAGATCATTTAGTACATGAAATAGGGAATTTGTAGAAAAAAAAGTGAAATGGACAAGAAGTGTTATACTCTTTTCAACGCAAGGTGAGTCCTAGGGTTTTTCTACAAAGCGTTACCTTATAAAGAATATCAAATGGTTTTTTTTTTAAACAAAACGTGGATAATATAGGTATTTTACGGTTTTTGATGATGTCGTTTACATTTTTTCTATACTATGCTCCTTACGGCTACAATTTACGAAATGACTGCTGTCAGGACTCATCGTTCGTTGAACAGAGTAAAGTGAAGAAAAAAATATATAAACATTTTTGAGCAGCCAATCTTCTTAAGTCATCTTCTGGTACATATAGCTCAATCCACAAAGACACGACCCACTTAGTCTTAATTCTATCGCCACGTATTAGTTAGAAAGATGATACAAACGAGGTTTCTGCGTAAGCGACAAACGAGATGCGACACGATGCTGAAGAACGCGATCAAAACAATGGCATTCTCTGCTGGCGGCCTGTGTAGCAGTCTGCGGCGAAACGCGACGTTACGTGTATTTTCATAGCGTCGTGTCGCCTGGCGTCGCATCGCGTCGCGTTTGTCGCTTACGCAGGACACCCCGTAAGAGATGTGTGCATACGTACCGCGCGACTACCCCTCACAGAAAATGATAGGGTGCATCTTCGTGGATTAAACTATCATCTGTAACGCCGGGGCCGCACTAACACCTAATGCCATTAATTAACGCATTAAGTGATTATGGCTGATGGCGTTCTTTTAGGGTTGGACCTCATCTGGCAGCACGGAATCGCCTTTTTCCGTCGCCCTTTCTCTTTCTGTCGCTTAAAACTGCCATTGCCGACCATTGCATTTTGTCCGTGATGCCGATCGCCTCGAGGATTCCGCCGCGTGCTATCGCATTATGCTTTCTGTCTCGGTGTAGCAAATGGCAGTTCTAAGCGACAGAAAGAGAAAGGGCGACGGAAAAAGGCGATTCCGTGCTGCCAGATGAGGTCCAACCCTTACGAGGTGTATTAAATGGCGTTAGGCGTTATTGTGGTCCATAATGGTTAACATACCAAGTGTTTAGCATTCTAATATGTAGTTATATGGACATTTAAGTTACCTGCGCTAAGCTTATAGAAGGGCAAAGTTCAATTTTACAATTATCATAAAATTAATAGAGTATTAAGTCCTTTTTCAAGTCTGCCCAATCGGGGCGCTACTAACAATAATTCTAGCCTATTTTAACTTTAAATATAAGCGTACTGACCTGAAATTATATTAATATTATAAAAGCGTAAAAAACGGTGTTTTCTCAAAACTATCTTGAGGTATGTTTGTATTGGGATACTGTAGGGATTATTTTATAAGCGTCGATGTTTTGGGTACTATCTATGGTCTTAAAACATATCTAGATGAATGAAGTAATTAAGCGACTTTATAGAAAAAAAAAACAATGAAGTTAAAAATGAAATTACCTATACGAAGATGACTTCGGCTTATCGTATCTCGATACAGCCATATGTTGCTACAGCAAGTAGCGAGAAATCGCAAAGTCACATGTTTAGATGCAACCTTATCCTATAAACCTGGGTATGCACTTCGTTCGCGAACCACTCCACTCCGCACTCCTGTAACCGCTAAAATGGCTGGCTGGTAGGCTGCGAAAACACTGCACTCCGCTTTGTGTTCGCAAAAGAACCGACAACGCTCGGATCGCTATCTATGGAGCGCGAACTGTTATGGTGGGTACTGACCGGTGTTACGGGCCGTAATGTACCATTCGCAGCGAAAATGTTACGTTACGCTGTGTTCTAAACTCCGTGTAACACGTTCGTTTCGAACTCTTTGCTCGCCCGTGCTCCAGATTCGTTGCCACTCGTAGTCAAGATGACGGATGATGAAGTTGTGTTGGGGTTTTTGATTTTAATCAATTATTGTATACTTAATCCAAATTAAGAAGAAAAAAAAAACGTTATTGGGTATCAAACTTGTTTAAAATCAGAAACGTATCTGGTCGTTTGTCGTTAATAACAATGCGCTCGTGACGACTCGCTGCGACGTACTGACTGAAGCGCGTAACACTCAAAGGGTTTGCCAAAAAACCGACACCGGGGTGGAGCACTCGCAACGAGCCGCTCGTTACGAGCGCCTTGTTTCCCCGTACTGACTGCACGAACGCTCGCTGTGTAACACGTTACATTACGCCCCGTAACGCCGGTCAGTATCCACCTTTACATGCTTGGAGCGTGTAACATTTCGGAAACGTCATACGCTACTGGTTCGCGAACATAGTGGATACACGGTTTATCAGGAATTTTGATGTTATCTCTTCTTGAATAAGATCCGATCCAAGAAACTATAATATTATGACGCGTTTTGCTAACATGGGTTTAGTAAGACGCATTTTGAAATACTGATGTTTTTAGCCGAATCGGATTTGAGAAGGGCTTCAAAATACTAAAAAAAAAGCTACAAATGTGTCTTTTCAGACAAACGTTTTAATCGTGTCATATTTATGCAATTAGCCATAGTAAAATTTTAATATCAAAAAACATTCTTCAAAATTAATAAGCTTTCAAAATAGAAGCCACGATTTAAAACTGAATCAATCAAGAAAACATCTCCAAAAATCTAAAAAAAAAAACCTTAAAAAGACGTCAAAAAGTTAAAAATTATATTAAAATTAAACTTAACCTATTTTGAGGCACGTGATACTTATAAATTAAGGAATTTAAAACGACAAACATCTTTGTCTTGTAAACAAGAACTGAATATTCGAATTTTCTTTGAACACAAAACCCCTTATTACAAAAGATGGTTTAAACCAAGACTAAGGTAAACCCAGGTTTAAAATATATCCATCACTTTCTTATGTCATATAACAAAAAGAGACGGAGCTATTTTAAAACCTAGGTTTTTCTTAAACCATCTTTTGTAATAAGGGGGCTAGAGATCAACTACGATAACTTAGCACGCTCCTACACTGACACTGCAAGTAAAAATGTATGAGAAAGAATATTTACAACGCGTCATACGTTCAACGCAGATGTGTGCATTCTGCAACTGTAGGACAAACTTAAACTAAAACATGGATCAGTCGCTCGACAGATTTGACGTCGCTAATTAACAATATGGTACCGTTTGGAGGTTTGTATGAATGTCTTGCTTGTCGAGCGGTCACTTTAACTATGCACTAGTCAAGCAATAAATCTACTAAGGACCCTTTTCCTGTCATGCGTATTTTCGCCCGCGCGCGGATATTGTCCGCGTGCAGGCTGCCCACATCTTATCATTTCATAGATGTTTTTCCTATCATGCGGGCAGCACGCGCGCGGAACGCGGATTGGCTGCGGGCGTGTAGCCCGCGTGCGTGCTAACCGGATGCAGGCGGCGTTATTTTGCCTTCAGTGTTGTTTTTACTGTGACGCGGGTCGCACGCATGGTCATAGTACGGATGGTTACTTTTTTAAAGTTCATCTTTGTGCTCGAGTTTAGTCACTGACGACACGCACGACACTGCAGCGGTAAACGAAATCTTTCTTCTGCGTGTCGCCAGGAGCGTGCTACCACCCGCATGCGGACCAGATCCGCGCGCGGGCGAAAATACGCATGACAGGAAAAGGGCCCTAAATATCAAACATATCAAGTACTGTCAAACACAAACATGGTGACTCGTTGGCACATGCACACACACATTAATGACAGATGTTGGAGGGGTGTGCCATGAAATCGTAGTTTATCTATACTTATATTAGATAATAGCTAATTTTGATTGCTGCTACAAATCAATAGTACGCACGGTGCCCGAAGAAAAGTATCCACCTAACTGACCTTTTGGTACACACATCGTGCGGCATTCGATGCTTCAGTAGTGTGTTTCTTGTGCTCAGGGGGCTTACTATGACCTCTTAAAGCAGTACAGAAGTTGCCTGGAAGTTGAACTGCACTGCTTTTTTGCACTATGACATCGTTAGAGCAGGCCTGCTACGTTGACGTTTACGAAATCCGTTCACCTTTTTTTTTGTATCGACTTTTCGTACCATGAACAAGCACTACCGTTCAACTTGGTTCAATAGTCGTTCACCTTTAGTAATGACATGGTACGATTTTTAGCGATTCAGAAGCAGGCCTGCTTTTGAACGCAAATTGACTAGTTGGCATTTGAATGTTTCCGTAAGAGGTCATAGTAAGCCCCCTGAACAAAAATATCATTTAGGTGAATACTTATCTAGTGGCACTGTGTGTAACATAAATGTGTGAATAAATTATATTGCTAACATTGTACTTTAATGCAGTGTTCCGCAAAGTGTGTGCCGCGGCACACTGGTGTACCGTGGTCGTTAGTTGGTGTGCCGCGGAAAACTGGCAAGTTTTGTCATACCTACCTACACTACACTACACAGCGGTCTTAGTGTGCATCCTGAGTGACGGCGCACCGCGCAGGCGGAATGAACGGCGCATTAAATAAATGTTCGAATGATTTGAATTTTGATATCGACATTAAAACCAAAGTAAAATAAACAAAACACTAAACAAGCACTTACGCGTCAAGTTTCCCGCGTGCACTAAGGACAGGTATCGACGGTAAAGCCGCTCCGCAATCCGCTCGTGCGCCGTCACTCAGGACGCACACTTATGGTGTATCTCTAAAATTTCCAAATTTTGTAGGTGTACCTTGAAAACAAAAAGTTTGCGAAACACTGCTTTAGTAGACATAGAACGTACAATGTTGAGGCATTTTCAGCTAAATTTATTTTCCATCCGTTTAATATTTCAAAAAAACATCTAAAAATAAATGTATAGCCTACTGGCAAAGGGAACAGGGTCCAAGCTACCGGTGGTCAGGGCCCTAGACAAAGGAACCTCGCTCTTGGCTAATAGGCCATTGGCCCGAATCTCGGTACAATGACTGCTGAGTCTACATCCCACATGTCGACAACCTCGTGTTCTAAATCAAGATATTTGAATATCTTTCTCAGCTTTCACGAGATTCTCGTCATGAGGGACAGTGATATCAACAATAATTAAGCATTGGTCGTTTCAGATTATTTCAGTTTTTCATATGAAACCAGCAAGCTCTAATATCCAGAATCAATAATGAAATACTAGCATGCGTTACTCAGCAAAATTGGACGAAAATGTACTAAGTTAAAAATACAATATTTCTAATTGGTCCCAAAAAATCAATTTGATAATTTTTCATACACTTTTTAACAAGAATATAGTATCAAAAAGAACAGTGTACATAAATATGGAATATTTTAAACAAATTAAATAATACATCATTATTTTGACATGCGTAATAAACGTTATCGAAAAATATTTTTGTATATAGCTGAAGACTTTCAGACATTTTTTATAACACTTACCTCCGGTTTCTGAATTGAGGATTCTAGGATGAGCAGTAAGTACTTAAGTAACATTTGAGTACGCAGTTGTCAAAAAAATGATGGATTTTAAAGCATTTTTTGACAACTCCGTACTCAAATTATTACTGTATTGCATATCTCGAATTCTCAAATCAGAAACCGGAGGTTATTGTATGCCATGCGATATCTTAATTTAAGACACATAAGGCATTAGCAAAAGAAAGCGGACATTGGTTCAGATTCTGTTGTGTACCAAAAAACATACGGCGCTTCCCTCGCTGCAAGTGGCGCCACTTCAGAAAAAAAACATTATTTCTGTCAATACACAACATATTGAAATTTCGGACGTACATTTTAGTAAAGTGTTGAAGAAATTTTCAAACACCAAAAAACAACACTTGACATCCGGTTAGAAGTTTTAGTAATTAATGCTAAAAACGGCCGTTTTTGGTACTTATCGCTAAAACTTCGAATCCAGAAGCTCTAGTGTTGATATTTGGTGTTCGAAAATTTCTACAACACATAACTAAAATGTTGTAAGCAATATTTTGAGTTTAGTTGATGCTCAATAAAATCGGCACCATTGTCTTCATAAAAATATTGTCTGACTTCACAATAACTTGGTTTTCTGTAAACAAGCAGTCTCAGAAAACATTTAAATTTCATAAAAATACAATTCACATACTAATTTTATAAAAAAACTAGGAATGCATGCAACCAATGCACATTTAATTGGCAGTAACTGTAATCTCTATTTAGTAAAACACACTTAAATATTTAAACTAATACTAGTTTAAAGTCACAAGTGCACTGCAGTTCCACAATACACAAACACACTGAGGTAGGTATTGTTTTTTTTTTTCTCACACTGTAATACCTAATTCACAAATTATTAGTTTTGCATAGGACGACTTTCTGTAGGAAATCGCGATAACGTGGTTCCAGGAAAAACGCGAAAAGATCCGCACTTTCAGCGAAATAATCGCGATTTTGCGTTGCAACTACTAATCGCTATAATAATGTTATGACATCGACACATGCTATACAATACCAATACAACCGCCAAACGCGATATAGTTGCGATTCAGAAGCGAATGACACGCGATATTATCGCGATTCAGAAGCGAATCAAACGCGTTACCTCATAACTACTTATCCTATTGTCATGAGCAAAATTTCAAACACTTCATTTATTATTTAGACAGTCCAAATGTACTCGAACACAGAAAAAACTCCAAAGGACACTTATCAGCGCACAAATCAGTCCAAATACACGTAAAAGTTGGGTGTCCCACAGTACTTGGTGGCGAAGGCCTTCCCTTGTGCGGTGGGAGCGCTAAAGGCTACGTCAGATACCTTGAGGGCCTCTCCGTAGAGGAAGGAGGCTCTCGCACACGCTAGCAGGCGAGCTGCGACGCCGCGCCGACGGTGGTTGATGTGCGTCCATAGGCGGGACACGCCGCATCTGGGTAATGGAAACGAACTTTAGTTGATGGTACATAACGGTAAGTTCTTTTTCTATGCTACGGGAAAGTCGTCATGGATGCCCATCGCTAAAAACCCACGGTGTTCCTTCTTCTGACCCTTGGCCGGGGTTGCGGGATTCGCAGCTGCATGCACCGCAACCCCGGCAGGCCTCGGTCCGCCAGCCCCTGGCGGACCTCTCCTTCTGTGGGGCCTAGCCCCACGTCCTCCTGGGAGGCGCGCACGGAACACAGCGCGCCTTGTTCTCGGGCCTGTTACTGGTCGGGCGACGGGGCCCCTAACCCGTCGCCCGCAGGCCACACACTAGGGTGGCCGGAGATCGTCGCCCGGTGCGTCTGGCGCGTGAGGGGAGAGTGGCAGCTGCCTCTCTCCCTCTCCGCTCCCTCGTTGGTCGCCATCAACTCCTCGCAGAAAGAGGCGACGGCTTCCCACGCAGTCTCGCTCCCGACCATGGACAGAACCACGGCCGAAAGCGAGAGGATGCTATGGAGCCTTGTGTCTTTATTGGTTAACTGTCACTGTGTGTAATGTATTGTGTTACTGTACCCGAAGTGTGAGTTTTTTTCGTTAACAATAAAGTGCACGCGTCCGTAAATACTCCTTGAGCGCTCGCGCTTGCTATAGGCGTAGCCCACTTACGAATCAATTAATTCTCTAGACATAAAATGAGTGAAACACAGTATATAGTTCGTAAACACTTGAGGAATACACTGGACGATTACACTGTAGTACGCCTAGTTAATAAAATATACGACAATATTACACGCTGGGTTACATTTTGGCCGCGTGTGCACGCGTGTGTGTGTGTCTACGTTGCGTCACGACAAAAATGTATGAAAATTTAGGTAGCGCCTCTAGCGGTGAATAGGGTGACTAAAATTTGCGCTAGAATAAAACGCCGCGCCTAAAGCCGCTGTCTAAATTTTCATACATTTATGATGTGATGCAGCTACAGCAGTTAACGAAAAAAACACACTTGGGTCTATATCGTAGTACTATTGTGTTCTGTGTCTAGATAACTATAGCGGTGAGGCTTGCTCGCAGCGCGCGAGTGACCGCGACGCCATGTGTTGTTTCAGTTACCCAATAAATTTCTATCACAAGCAGACGTGTTTTATTATCTCTTACTATGTATAACAAAACGTTTCCACTTAATCCCCACCTTGTTTAAACGCACTTGTAATATGTAGTCTACACACTCTAAGTGCATCAGCGTGGGGTGTAGATAGCATTGGTTCGGGCAATAATACAGCAACAGCTAGAAAAAAAGTAAAAATACGAAACAACTCACTTGACGGGGTAATGTTCTACACTGCAGCAGTCAGGATCTCCTGGGATCAGCTTGTATGCTCGCACTTTGGGCTCCACGATCAGGCAGCCCACTATCTGCTTTTTGTCTATGTATAAGTATGCCTGAAACAATATTTAAGTTTTACATATTTGGTACGCGTAAGACAATGGAATTTGAATTGTCGTAAGGGACAACGATCGTTGTGGTGATGCTGGGAGAACGCCTATGTTCAGCAGTGGATGTCTTTCAGATGCAGGATGATGATGAAGGGACAACTTTCTTGTCCCTTACGCCAATTGAAATTTCCGGTGTCAATAAAATATCTGTACTCCCCAATTTAGACTTTACTTTCCAGTTAGTTCAAAGTCGATACTTAAATAGCAATCTTCGAATCTTTCTAAGTGCGTACTTTTTACCGCTTGTGTCGCATTTATGCGACAAATATTTCCGTGCGCCTACATGTTATGTATGTTCTCTGTCGCAGAAATACGACACGGGCGGTAGGGGCACAAAAATATTTGTCGCATAAATGCGACCACAAGCGGTAAAAAGGTTGGATCCACGAAATCGACAACTTAACGACTATACCAAGTCAAACATAAATAATGGTTCATTTTACGTAAGTCAAGTTTGAGCAAAATCTAAGTACGCTTAATAGATCTCAGCCTCGTCGTAGTTAGACTGGAGGATTTCGCATTGATGATAACAAAGAATGCTTACAGTATAAGTATGTATCTGTTCCTTGGGCAGCTCGTTCCCGTACCCCAGGTGTGGGTGTACGACCCTGTTCAGTAGTTGTTCTACTTTCTTCCACCCTATCTCTCCTCCTCGCACGCGGATACAACGCGCTGTACCACCCGACCGGTCTACTACACACTCATCTTTGAAACCCTGGAACATTCAATAAATGGATTATGTTATCAATGATTTTGGTATTGCTGCAAGAAGATTAAGGATGACCGCAACTTTCAGAATCAGAATGAGAAGAACGATCAAAAAGCCTCCACAAGAGACGTTATTAAGTACGTCCGGCGCACTCCGAGCAGTAAGGGCCGAGTCACACCGGAATGGCAGCGGCCGGCAGCGACCGACGGCGACGCCAGCGGCGTATATATGGGTCCATGGGGATGAGGAGTCGCCGCTGGCAGCCGCGGGCGGCCTCGCGACCTTTTCAAGCGATACTGGTCTTTTAAGTATGTAGATAAAGTTTAAAATTATTTTACACTGAAAGTGCTCGCCGCGTCGCTGCCGGCCGCTGCTATTCCGGTTTGATTCGGCCCTAAGCCTCGCTACCAAACTTGATGACTGGCTAATCTTTTCCCCACAACATGAGCTCTTCTCATATAGATCGTATCGACACGAGAGAAGAAGACGCCTAACTCAAGAAGGAGATAGCTTTAAAAACAGTTCTAAAACAACAAACATATATTTATAGGTACTTACATTGAATCTAAGTACATCTATAGCATTATGGTGCACCAAATGATCATGCTCGTCTTGTGGATCTCCGATCTATAAAACACAATAAAGTATTAATAATTAAACTAAATAAAAACCTCTCCCAAGCGTTATTAGCAGTACTGTGGGCTCATCAATAGTCGTTTGTCGTAATTTATAACTATTTTACGACTGAATGCAAAGTAATTATGCTCCCACACTTAAGTAGTATAAAGCCTGGCGTCGACTACAGCCGAAACGCGTTGAATCGAGTCGAGTCGCATTTGTTCCGTGTGAGGCGAAACGGTCAGTAATCGCAAGTCGTTAAAACAGAAATTCGCGTGACAAGCGATACGCGCGAGTTATGCGACTCGGCGCGTCTCGGCTCGTCGCTGATCGACTCAGTTTTGTAGTAAATGTAGAGGAGGCGAATTATTGCGGTTCTTATTCGACTCGACTCGGGGAGCCTAGAAGACGCCAGCTTTTACATGTAACATACTATACAACTCGTAACAAACAAAACAATTCTTTTTTTACGTTAGGCTACATTTTATTGAAATTTTATCGATTTCTGAATAGATTTGGTTCAAAAAGCTCCACTTTTCAAGAACAAATAGCATCTCCAAAGTCTCATTCTGATGAAAACTCGATATTTACAAGGCAAACAGGCCTACAAGTAAAAAGATTTTCTGCATTTTTGAACAAAAAGACACTTTCTGTAAATAACACAATGTAACTTGTGTGCCAGCACTATTAGCGCAAATCAACTGATTGCTAACCAGGAAGTCCAGAATGAAATAATAAATTTCCACCATCTACCTGATAAATAGCGCCGCACTCAGAACACTGCGTGGCTCCAAACTTCTTCTGTCCAGCATCTATCACATACTGGTCATCTCCAGTCTTTATTAACGAGCGTTTGGTGCTCTTCTCTGGGGCACCTACAAAAAAAATCTTGGAATTAGTAACTTATACGGTTACATTCCATGTGTTATCTAGCAAATATGCCACCAATTCCCCATCCGTGGCATTCGTAAAAGACGACTAAAGGCTTAGCTAAAAGGAAGAAGGGCGAAGAAATTTCTAAGCTGATATAATTTTAAACCTTATTTTAATACCTGTAGCAGTCGTATTTGCTTGGACATACATTGGGACGCTTCATCGTGCCGTGGCATGCCGAAGCATCACGCGGTACGGTAAATACGAGTACTAAGAGTATTAAAATAAGGTTTAAAATCCTTTGGCGTGCCGTCTTATATCAGTGAGCGCACCGGCCCTAGGAGGTTGCATCAAGAGATGGGTGGCCGCGTCCTTTTGTCTGCTAACAACAACAAACTGAGATCATCAATCATAACGTAGTGATTATGGCTATTTCTCTTTAACTATGAAAATATGCAGACCACAAAAAGAGTTGAAAGGTATCAAGATTGATTGAAGATAAAACCAAGAATAGGCATGTTGACAGCATCAATAAATTGCAAATTTAATTAGTCCGCCAGTTAGAGTTTTGAAAAATAATGGACACGTATTTTTTCTTTTGTTAAATCTATGAATATATCGAAGGATAAAACGCATCAAAACTCGAGTGTGGGGGGGGGGGGCTTGTGACGTCAGAAGCAAGTAAAAATTGTACTTGCTTGTGACGTTTTGCCAATTTTAAATGTGCCGTATCTTCGTCAATTTTGGTTTATGTAACAAAAGAAAAAATACGGGTCAAATATTTTTTGATAATCTAACTGTCGGACTAATTAGATTTTTTCAGTCAAATACCCTATTTGATCCCTTTACAGTCTACTGCAACGCAAATGTTTTAGTATTTTACTGCAAAAAGTTAAACAAAATTTTATAGAATTAAACTTTATTATTAAAAACATTGAAATGCTAGTTACCTTTAGTGGCCTGTGTGACAATACCAGGGTTAGGCTTCTCGAAGATAGGGAATAGTTTTGCTTTATCTTCCTTTTCCTTTTCTGTTTCTGGAGAGCCTCCGGCAGACGGTTCTGAAATAAAAACATAATAGTTGTGATGACTTTGATTATCATTTGCGTTACACGGTGAAGGAAAACATCGTGAGGAAACCTTTATTTTTTGCATGGGGAAATCCTCATGGACTACCCCGTCTGGGGAAAACGAGGGGGGGGGGGGTGTCGGACTCTTACCG
This sequence comes from Amphipyra tragopoginis, assembly GCA_905220435.1. NCBI lineage: Eukaryota > Metazoa > Arthropoda > Insecta > Lepidoptera > Noctuidae > Amphipyra > Amphipyra tragopoginis. The sequence continues at coordinate 16,064,690 of HG992011.1, forward strand.
GCTAAAAATACCAAGATGTTCCATCACTTGACCGTGGGCCGGGGTCGCGGGTTTCGCAAAGCATGCACCGCAACCAGTGGCGAACCTCTCCTTTGTGGGGCCTAGCCCCACGTCCTGCTGAGAGGCGCGCGTGGAACACGTCGCGCCGCCTTTTTTTTTTTTTTTTTTTTTTTTTTTTTTTTTTTTATCGTGGGAAAATCCTCATGGATACCCTTCGCCTGGGGAAGGCTAAGGGTTATGCCGGACTCTTACCGGCTAAAAACCCACGGTGTTCCTACTCCTGACCGTTGGCCGGGGTCACGGGATTCGCAGCTGCATGCACGGCAACCCCGGCAGGCCTCGGTCCGCCAGCCCCTGGCGGACCTCTCCTTCTGTGGGGCCTTGCCCCACGTCCTCCTGAGAGGCGCGCACGGAACACATGCGCGCCGCCTTCTCGGGCCTGTTACTGGTCGGGCGACGGGTCCCCTAACCCGTCGCCCGCAGGCCACACACTAGGGTGGCCGGAGATCGTCGCGCGCCCTCCGGCGGCGCCCGGTGCGTCTGGCGCGGGAAGGGAGAGTGGCCGTCGCCTCTCTCTCCCTCTCCGCTCCCTCCTTGGTCGCCATCACCACCTCACAAAAGGAGGTGACGGCTTCCCACGCACTCTCGCTCCCGACCATGGACAGAACCACGGCCGGAAGCGAGAGGTCACCACCGATCGCCGCGACTAGTTCACGGCGCTGCGTCGCCCACGCACGGCACTCCTGCAACGTGTGCAGCGCCGTGTCTTCCGGGCAGTCGACGCAGTGGTGACATCCGGGCGTCTGCTCCCGGCCTATGCGACACAGGTACTTCCCGAAACATCCATGTCCCGAAAGCACCTGCGTCAGCCGGAAGCTGAGGGCGCCATGCCGCCTCTCCAGCCACTCCTCCATAACGGGTCTTACCGCCGCTATTGCGGCGTGCCCTGCGCTGGGTTGCGCAAGTCGTTCTCTCCACTCGGCCACTAGGATCTGGCGGAGCTCACTCCGCTCAGGTGCCTCTTCGCGCTGACGATATCTCAGCGCGAGGGCCCTCGCCTCCAGATCCCAGGGCATCGATCCGGCTAGGAGGCTCGCCGCCTCGAAGGAGATCGTACGGTACCCCCTTATAACCCTGATGGCCATCGCGCGCTGCGGTCTGCGCAGGATTACGTCGCGCCGCCTACTCGGACCTGTTACTGATCGGGCGGTGGGTATCGTGCAGAAACCTGAACATCTGAAAGGGCCCTCATATCTTCTATCTTTAACCCGTGTGGGGAATACAACCTCCTTCATCGCACGCTGGGAATAGACGCGTATTGTGAGATTATACAAAACCCAGCACGCTTGGTGGTAGGATCTATACAGTCCGCCTGGCTAGCTACCACCTGAACATTAAAGTCTAGCCAAGCAGTTTACTGTGTTCCGTCGTGTGTATGTGAGAGCCAGAGGGGTATAGAGGAAATCCTCTATATCTCTGTTACTTGGATTCGTATGCTCCATCTTAGACCCAGTCTGCGCTTACCATCAGGTGTGAGTAGGGTTAAACCTATTTATTGCAAATAAATGATTTGAATTTGAAACGCGATCAAGTAAAATATTAATTAAAAAACATCAGTCTTTTCAATAGCTGTCAAGTCTTGTATATTATTAATTACTTTAAAAAATGTATGTATATCAAAACAATAATTATATGAGATGAATTGTTAACAGTGGGTCAATTTATCTTCTAAAGAACATCATTGTCTCCATGTAATATTCCTGGCCTTGTATTAAACAAAAAGTTGAACAATGGCATATTAAAACTGAACAAGTAAACTAATTCTTTTGTGAAAACAAAAGAATTAGTTTTAATTTAATTTATAATATAATTTATAGCTGTATTATTAGCTTAATTGGCTGATAAAGCTTAAACAACAAATCGTTTTTTTTTATCATCTCTATAGATTGATATTCCCAGGATAATTTCCGTCTGCGACTGAAGCCTATAAATGTTGGAATTAGCTTCCAGTTTAACGAAATGCGGCTGAATACCATTATTAAGTGACGATTTTCCATAAAATCTTTCGTCCCCTATTTAACTCCCTTAGGGGTTGAATTTCGAAAAATCCTTCCTTATTCCTTGTCTACGTTATAAAGGGAACCTCTGTGCAAAATTTCAGCTTTCTAGGTCCAAGGGTTTGGGCTGGGCGTTGTTGAGTTAGTCAGTTAGTCAGGACTTTTCTTTTTATTTATGATGGAGCGACTGCTATCCGCAACTCAGTTACTGGGCAATGCCGATATCCTAAGGATAGACCGGTTGTCAGACTTACAAGCTTCTGACCACCCAAAGACTGTCATGGGTTTTTGCATGTCACCCGTCTGGGAATTTCTCTCTATTTCCGTCTGAGAATAGAGCTAAATTGAAGAGGTAAAATTAAAAAATAAAACACGGATTTTTGCTTGATGATTCAACCGAAAGACGTCCACTGCTGGACATAGGCCTCCTCCAATAGGGAGGGTTTTCCATAATCGCCACGATTGACAGGCGGGTTGGCAATCGCAGTATGATTGTTATAGTACTCAGAGAACGCTGCTATCCATCCTCTAGTGAATCCCTTAAGGTAAAATTCCGTGCATCGCGGCCGATCGCAGCCGCTCGCGATCGATCGCGTGCGGCTGACGCGCGCGGCTTTTGCGTCAATAGTCGTGTCTATAATATACTGACTAATCTGTCGTTAGCCGCACGCGTCTGTCGCAGACTTCGGAAACGGTGCCATACATATCACGCGCGTCTGTCACACGCGATAGATCGCCTTTAACGGCACCCACGGGAAGAGATGGGGTAGTGCTCAGTGGCAAAGGGTGAATTTTCTTAAAAGGGAAGCCGGACCAAAAAATGCTTACGTTGCTCAAGTGTGATGCGTGAATTCCAGTAACTACTCGTTTCGAAAGGGAAGCCGATAGGAATCGAGTTGTATGGAGCCTTCGCCACTGGTAGTGCTATTCTTTACGTCCGGTATTCCGGTGTTCGGATTTTTGCTTAAAACTTCGGAATTCCAAAAGCAGTATGTGACGTAGGTTAACATATTGTGAATCATGAGTCACATCTTTAGGCGCGCGGATCTCAGCCCCATAGGCGCAAATAGTGTTGACTTAGACCAGGGGTGGGCAAACTATGGCCAGCGGGCCAATTCCAGCCCGCGAAGGGTTATAAACCGGCCCGCCAACCTTCCCTTTTAGAGCCATTACGCACTGTCGACTGGTCGCCGAGACTCTCTCGGCGAACAAGACAAGCATAGTCGCCCGGGCGACCGTCGACCAAGTGCGTAAACACCTATTTAAACTATAGAAAATCACAATGGCCGTCGACCAAGTCTCCGGCGACCAGTCGACAGTGCGTAATGGCTCTTAGAGAAATAGTGTATGGCCCTTGGATATATATTTTTATAGCCTCATCGACACAAATGGGTATAAAATAAATACATAGATAATTATAAATGCTTTAACAAATAGAAGGCGGGCAGGCCCAGAAGGAAATCGCGGGACGAGTTAGGACACTTAGGTACTTTAAGGATTGGCCAAAGAAATCCTGAAGCCGAGAGGAGTGGAAGGAGGGTCGGGAGGCCTTTTCCCTGCAGTGGAATTATCGTGTCTGATGAATAATAGTAACACATAGCCGTAATTTACAGGAAATGAATGTAAAACGAAATGCTTTATGTATAAATTCTGATCCCCTGCAAAATTTCTTGCATTTTTCGGGCCCCTAGTGAAAAGTTTGCCGATCCATGATCTAGACCAATCCAGAAGACACAGTAAATCTACTTACCATTAACACCAGGTGGTATAGCAGTCTCAGTAGAAGCGAGTACAGCTTCGGCGTTAATGTTGTTAGATTCAGCCATCTTGAGAATCTGTTCGTCCAGCATCTTCAACTCTCGTTCAATCTCGTCCAAATCAGGCAGCTCTTCTTGGGCTGGAAACATTATTGTTTATGTATAACAACACAATAAGGAGAGTGAAATTATATGGAGGTTGTCTTTGTGCAGCAGTGAGACAAGATTAGGTGGAAAAAACGTATAGTATCACGACCCTTTTACATCGGAAGGTTAAGCAGAGGATGCACTTTGACCATTCAAGCAATGCCAAGTTCACAGGGCATCCTAATGACTAATGACATTAAATATTTATCTGGCACAATACAAAGCCTTGACTGATACAGAGAATTTTCCCTACATCAAATATCTTCTTCTTATAATACTTTGCTCAACCTATTAATAAAAGGGGAATTATTAATCGGGCGAATAAATAATATATGGAAGACTGTTAATGAGATACTTTAATACTAAACCGAGCTGCATTAAAATATATTTGCGAAAAATTAACTTAACTGGCGAAAAATTATGAATGATTAAAATTCGTAAAATGAGCTACTAGCAGTGGGAAACAGTTAATCTAAGCTAGCAACTAAAATTCCAAGTGTCCGAATTAAATACTAATTTGGGCGAGAAAAATACTGAGTGGGCGAAAATATACATTTCCTTACCCCGACACTGATAGGTTCGAAGGGGATGACGGGGGCTAGAGTGAGCGAGCGGAGCGAGCGAACGAAGCCCCCGTCATCCACTTCGGGTTAGGTTACTTTAAACCCTGCAGACAGAAATAGGAGCCTCGCGCAGCGGGGCTCCGTCGACGCTCTTTGGAAACCCAAACAACCTTACAAACATACAACAATAATGTGAGTGAAATTTGTTCGCTTAAGAATTATTATACTGATCGTTCTGAATAACTAGTACCTCAAATTCGTAATTTTAAGTCGCCGTTTTCAGTATTTGTGTTCGCCCTCAGTCTTTCGCCCACTTAGTATTTCAGTACGCCATAATCAGTATTTTTGACACCCTTACTTTGAATTTATATTCGATCGTTTAAATACTACCCTTAATAAAATCAAGGATTACAAGTTTTCTTCTTCTATTCGATCTAGACCAGTGGTCAGCAAAATCCACATGACCAGTGGTCAAAATAAACAAACATTAGCATTACAATGATTAAGATATCTTCGTGAGCTAAATTTCAGTCTAAATTCCCATTTTTTTGGGCGTAATTAAGTGTCTTAAAGAGAGGCATTTGCCTCACGAGCCGCGGTTTGCCGACCACTGCTCCAGACTAACGATATAGTTATAAATAAATTGTAATAAAACATATTATACAAGGTTAGTAGGAAAGGGGGTTCCGTATCCGTTCCATAAATTTTGATTATTGATGACGGTTTTAAAGCAAGTTCAAAATTTATAATAATTATCGAATTTTTGAAAAAACTAAAATAAATATAATTAATTATACATGGAATAATTATTATTCCATTATTAATTAATTGTATTTTTTTTATTTTTTTTATCTTTGCTTAGTTACGAATTCAGAAAAGGGAGCGTCTAATTCGTGACCCCAAATATGACCTAAAAAGTAAATGGAGGTGACACATTTTAGCGTATTTTTTTACGTAATTTTTGAAGAGCTATTTCTCTTAAAATATTGACTTTTGGGGAAAGTAGTAGAACAAAAGTTATTCATTATTATGGGCATTTTAACACCCTTTCGGATTAGCACCCCCTTTCTGACTAACATTGTAGATAAGATTAAACGCAAGAATGATTAGTGTACGGACGCTGTAGATTACGGGAACATGGCGGTCATTGGCAAGACTATGAATAGCTTTAATTAGCAAACACCTTTTCTTGTCCTTCCATATTGTGGGTATTTTACTAAATGACCAGTCAACCCCTCGCTTGAAATGTTGAACATAAACTGGTTTCTTTGAACTAAATAGAATAATAATGTAACAGGTAACAGCTGCTTACGCTGTGACCCTTAGTTAATAATAATAGACTACTAGAGGAGTGTCTGGTAAAACTGGACATTAAGAACAACTTGTGTAGTTTAATAATCGTATTTGTGACTTAGGTCCTTTTTGTTAACAGGTTTCTAAGGTATACCCTCTTTTTAGTAAGACTTATTTTTTCTTTCTTAGAACTAGTGCGCACTGCGGTGGGGCGATTAGCGGTGCGTTTTTTAACCGCAACGAAAATCAAAAATGCAAGTAAATCCATACGGAGTGCGCACGATTTCATGTGATTTCATAGCACGCAGATTTTGCGATTCGTGCGAATTTTATTCGCAGTGCGCGCTTAGCCGTAGAATTATTGTTTTCTTATTATACCGCTCGGTAAACGTAGTTATAGAATTTAATTCTTTATAAGAATAAAGCTTCTTAAATGCGAAGGTAAAATTATTTAAACATTGAACATGAACTTTTAATTTACACTTGGGAGCAATAAATTCGGGTCATCAACATAAACCTTAATATGTTGGAAACTAAGAACAGCAGCTTATTTAAATAAAAAGTATTTTAGACTAATTAATACTACTCACCTTGGTGACCCAGATTAATTGCTCTCGAGTGTATTTTCATTAACGTAACCACTCCCAGATTGAATTTCGACAAATCGTTGTACGACAAGATTTTACTTCGACACTATGGAACTCCGACATTACGCTACTCCGACACCTAATTTGGGGCACCCCGACACGGATAGGTCAGGTTCGAAGGGGATGACGAGGGCTAGAGTGAATGAGCAAAGCGAACGAAGCCCTCGTCATCCCCTTCGTGTTAGGTTACTTTAAACCCCAGTGTCGAAGTTCCATAATTGTCGGAGTAGCGTAATGTCGGAGTTCCATAGTGTCGAAGTAAAATCTTGTCGTAGAACGATTTGTCGAAATTCAGTTTGGTAGTCTAACGTAACATTTTTGTGAAGAGCGTTCAGAATTTCTTAATATTTTTAAGGTTTGATAATAAAATTGGTGGTAAGTTTGAGCATTAGGTACTCTTCCTAACTTTCTCACTAAAGTTTAAAAATAAATAGATATTATGAAAATGTCATATATCGGGTGTAAAAAGACCCTTAACGATAACGAAAACCATGTATTCTACCCATCACTGGGATCATTTTTTTCGAACAAACCATACCTGGGAAATCATTGGTTTTGGAGATATTGAAGGTCAAAGTACACATTTTTTTTTTTGTTTTTTCCAAAATCGATTTCCAAGTCATAATACTAAACTTTCTTCCATACAAACATTATCAAAAATTTCAATTTTTCCTAACAAATTACGCATTTGAAGTTACAAAAACGCAATGAATATCAAACGCACACGACCGCCTTGGCTCGGCTGTGTGGCCGCTGCACGCATGCAAACGCGCGGCATCGCCACAACCATAATTTGGCGCTACAAAAAAAAGCGTTTTTTTTTCATGCCAAAAAATAAAAGTCGTTTCCCAGCAATTATTTTTGGTCAATGTAATTTAGTTTGATGTACAGAGTGCGTAGGTTTCGGCTATGTGATGGGTCTTGTTACACCCTGTATGTTATTCAAAAAATTTAAAAATAATTACCTGGGCTCGCGTTTTCTTCAACAAGAATATATCCGCCTTCTACAGGCAGAAACTGTCCACTCTTGGGTAATTCGCCATGACTTTCTATATGCCCGTCAAGGTCAGCCATGACTACGTCACTTGTCACAGGTTGTGGCAACGTTGTCAAAGGCTGCGGTGAAGCCGCTACTGATTGTGGCAACGTTGTCAATGGTGATGGTGCTACCACAGTTTGTGGTAAGGCTGTCACACTTTGTGGTAAAGTGGTCATATTTTGTGGTAATGTTGTCACCCTTTGCGGCTCCGTCAAATCTAGCTTCCGGCATCCCAGCTCTATTAACACAGCTTCTGAGTCTTGTGGCAGTGTTGCCATTTTGACCGGCACAGCGGTGACCGGCTGGAATATTTGGTTGGTTTCCTCAATAACTGTGCTGTTAAAACAAGGTAGTTCCTGTACTGTTTTTGAGAAGTTCAGTTCAGATTCAGGAACTTCGTCTTCAGTCCACTGGCTGAGAAGAGCTTCTATTGTTTGCTTCTCTTTGTCGAAGGGGTCAGCTTTATCTGGACAAAAAACGACGATTTTGTTGATTGGTCGAGATTATCAAAGTGAAGAAAAATGTAGTCGTTGGTCAACTTTCTGGGCGCTCTAAACTCGACTTGTATGCGTGCACTAGCTAATATTAATATGCACATTTTACTGAGCACAAGGTGTGCGGCATATTTCGATCCGAAGTTCCGATCACCCGATTCACGAATGTGGGTTTATCGTGCCTACGAATTACAATTAGTTAAATTGTAATTTGGATGATCAAACAGGGCAGATTCTCAGAGAGGCTAAGGCAGGTGTTCATCAAAATTAATTCCCTGGTTAACAGCCATTTACTCGAAAGATAGTTTAGAATTCTAGGTAAACGGTTGTATAAACAGAGAATTAATGTTAGTGAACACCAGCCTAAGAAGTTTAGTGCAGTTTGATGTAGTCTTGGGGAAGGTTTTGGTGAATCCAGAGAGTGGGCCAGGCCAAGTTCTCGCTAAACCGACCACGAGCACAGTTCAATATTTACACGAACCATTCCGAGGCTATTACTAAACGGGACTAGTTTTTTTTAGGCAGATTTAATCTAGTAAAACAAAGAATAAGCCAAAACCTCCCCACTTGTGGACGGCGTAAATGGCGAATAAAGGTACAAGTCCGAGACGGGCTGCAAACTGCAGACTGCACGCAGATCGCCATCGGAATAGCGTCTTTAAGGTGTGCACTTTAAATGTACTATTCCGACAGCGACTGCAAAACTGCAACCGCAGACGCAGATCGCACTGCAAGCGATACTACTTTTGCAGTTTGCGGTCTGCAGCCCGTCTCGGACTTGTACCTTAATGATAACGTCACGATGAATGAGCAGCAGCATCTTTTTGTGTCTGCTAGTAAGTGCTAATAACAACAAATTGTGATCACCAATCCGATTGGCAAACCGTTCAATGTGGCGGTCATTGGGAGGTATACGTTCAGCAGTGTTGGAGAATTTATAAATAAATAAAACTAACAAAACGTAACATTGTAAAACAAAAACCAGTAATTGTTCATGGAATATGATGAATAACAAATTGTTTTTTTTAAGACAATAAATTCGGAGTCGAAAGACAACTCACACAATTGAAATTGCGTAATTATTAATTACGATTATAATGCTAATTAAAATCCTTCGTTTATAAATAAAATAAAAATATAAAATTCATGAAATGTACATGTAAAAAAGCAGGATGTAAAATGAGGAAAAAATATTATTATACTCTAATAAGCACTAATGATCAATCATCGATCAAACTACAAAAACTCTCTTAGAATCTCAATAGATGCTAATTTTTTAACCAATATTTTTGAAGTAAACATGACCAGCACATTCTGTAATAGATTATACTCTCCTCATATTTTATATATTAGAATTTTTATTTGCTGTCCACTTCTATAACCAGCGGGTTAAAACGACAACAGGCTCAATAATATTATTATAAAAATACGTCACTAGTGCGCCGAAAATGAAGCGTACTAAAGGCGCCAATTATCGCCTGTGTCCTCAGTCAGTGAACTAGGCTTCAAAATACCGTGCCGTTTTTTAAGCGTATAACGTATCTAAGGGTAGGATTTATTTTTGGGTGGAATACGGAATTTCTATGTACAGAATATCGATGCACGTTACTGCGAAAGTTTACTATTTAGTATATTGAATTATTTGGGTTAGGTTAGATTAGAACAGTGACCAATAATGCGCGAAGGCGAGCGAACGAAACGTGCATGCCGCGGCAGCGGCCGCCGAGCGCCAGATCCCCTTAATTGTTGGTGAATCAAGCGATTAAACTTTCGCAGTAACGTGCATCGATATTTTGTGCGTCGAAATTCCGTAGTCTACTCTTTATTTTTTATTAATTTCATCATGGATCCAACAGGTCTGTCTAGAGTTTAGAGCCAGATGCGAGGCTAGATTTTATCTGGTGTTTCATAGAAGTCGAATAGTGCAAAAAATTGCACCTCTGATCCCTCCTTCATAGAATCTATTACAGAGTTTTATCCACGAAGACGCGCCCCACTCTTTGTCTAAATCGCTACAGTGCAAAAGCGTGCATTATAAGTTGCTATTGTGCTAGTTTTATCGCCACACACTAGTAAGGTCCGGTTTCCACCAAAACGAAGAGGAGAGGAGACGAGAGGAGATGTGTTTTGGATAACCAATCAGATTTCGTTATTTCCACATCTCCTCGCCGCTTAGCTTCGATGGAAATGGATCAAGCGGAGAGGAGAGATGTCTCATTTTTCTATAGGATTTTGTGCCGCGATCGAGCAAGCGGCGCGACAGAGCGGAGATGTGTGTAGTCGGGCGGCGCCCTCTATCGCGCTCTTTTCTCCGCTGCCTTCTCCCCGCGCCTCGCACCCCCCAACTGACTGATTTCGAGCTTTCACAGCTTACATCTCAGCTACGCATCTCCTCTCCGCTTTGGTGGAAATAACCTGCCAGCTTCGCAGCACATCTCCTCTGGTCTCCTCTCCGCTTTGGTGGATACCGGGCCTAAGATGTATGCATACGCACGCTAATAAAAGATAATAATAAGAGATGTTACGCACCACGCGGCTACTTCTCACAAAAATTTAAAAAGGAGTGGGGCAAGTCTTCGTGTCTTGTACGTGTAAAATAACTTTGCCGCTCTGAAAGCAGGCTTTCGGCGTTCTGTTCCTAACTTCAGTGGTACAAAGTTATTTGGTACTCGTAAAATAACTTTGTCGCTCTGAAACCACGCTTTTACCGTTCTGTTCCTCACTTCAGAGAATCAAAGTTAGATTTTATGCCTGTCCATACAAATGGACAAATGGAAAGTTATAAAAAAATACGTGAATTTCGAAAAGTTGTACCTACAACAAAAGTTGTCCAATTTCCGATACCGAGTAACCCCATAAAATTCTTAGGGTTGATTTTTTAACACCTTGTATAACGCGTAATGTATAGTACATACGTACATACCCAGGCATCGCCTTATGTCTGACGCGCGTTTTATAGCTAACGACTGTCAAGTCAAGGTGTTTGAATATTATTTTATGTAACTGACAATTACTTTTTTTTTTTAACAATTAATTATGCAGTACAGACTAAACACGTTAAATTAATTTTACTCATAAACAGGAACTAAATAAAAATTCTGAACATACATTAAAATTAAATGTCGTTTACATACTTACATACTCATATAAAAAACATGAATTAACTCACCGTTACAGAGTTCTTGCGACGAATTCTGACTTAACATCGAAGTGTCGGTCATGGTGACGTTGGAGACCGTGCTATTCAGTACGGAACCATTTACTGGCGCATTATTGTACCTGACAGGCTTATTTTTGTGGTGTTTCGGCTTCCTGATTCGATGTCTCACTCCTTGATTAATCTGTCCAGGCTTTCGTTTACGTCTGTGGGAGTGTGAGTGCCTTAGCCGCCTATGGGTCGCGGTGGCTTCGATAGCATTAGAAATCTTTGCTGTAACACTCGTATTTAAGTCAGGATTGCTCTTACCATAGAATGACTTAGTAGACAATATCTCTTTTAGTCTGTCACTGTTGAATAGAGATAGGCGTGCTTTAGGAGCGTTTTCCAGTCTAGGATATTTAGAATTCGGTCCATGTTCTGTTAGACTGTCGTTGCGAAGTCTTTTATGACTTTTCTCGCTGTCACAGGCAGATTCGGGACTTTCACCTATCTCTACGACTGCACGACGGTTATGACCCAACTTCGGGGGCGAAGCTCCCGCGTCTGTGGTATGAGGAGTCTTGAGCATCTGTGTCGGGGATATGACACTGCTCATGTCCATTTTCGTCAAGCAAACGATCGCATTTTTCATTGGCGATATGTTTTTCTTCTGTTCAAGTAATACACCCTTGAAACTATGGAATTTTGGGGTCAGTTTCTGCCTCCTACTCGATCTCCTAACATATTTGGTTGGAGTGTTCTCTTTGGAGTCTGTTCCGGAATCAGTGTCAAAGTTTAGATCTTTTAAGGAGCTGCTGCAGCTTTCCGTGTCTGCGATGAGACTGGCCAGGCTTTTGCGGGCTCTGCTTGAGGTAGACGAAGTTGTGTGGACACTCGTACAAGAGTGGGTGGATGACGGAGTCCCAGGATGGTTGTTCAAATGCGGAGTGGCCGGCGTAGACAATGAACCTGTACATTTTGATTCCGGACACGAATATCGCGTCTGATACTTTTTCAATGTAAATGGGGACTTGATAAAGTTCTTCAAATCGTTGCTCTCTTTTAGAAGTTTCCGAGTTTGGCTTCTGGTGTCATCTGTGAAAAATAGGATTTTTAAATATTGTTGACTAGTACAATTAAACTTATGTTAATCATTGTAATTTATATTATGATTTACGTACATACATTTAAATACAATGCTTGTTTGTGCTTTGTGCTAATGCAACTGTGTAAAATACACTACCTAAATTATAATTTTTGTAAAACTGAGTTAATTGTTTTTACCATATCATTTAAACATGAAACTTTGAACAAAGTTTTTGCACTTATCAAATAAAACTGAGTTTAGTTTTTCGTATGTTACTTTTGGTATCAAATACGAATTGATAGGATTTAATTGAACAAAATACAGAATAATCATGCGAATTTTTGAAACCAGTCTACTGATCAATTACCGGAAACAGACACAATGGAAACCGCCGCAAATACGCAACGTTGATCAGAAAGTGTCAGAGAGATGAATGGTTTTGAAGTAAGAGGGAAGGCCAATAGCCATACACAGCAGTTGGCTATGTCATCATGTTCATATGAAGCTATAAGAAGGAACTAGAAGATTAAGAATGTGACAGACTAGTCTAATTGAGGCTTCCATCTAGAGTTGGTCAAGTGTAAGGCTGCTTGTACACGCTAAGAAAAGTCGCCGGGCCTATGCAAGAATTCGTGTCGTTTCTACACACGAACTGTGTACACTACTTCGGCGCTGAAGGCGCTGATCAAGAAAAAAATCTTGCCTGCGCTAGACACGACGCGTGAACGTTGCTGTGGTGCGGTGGGGGTGGGGTAGGGTAAGGTGGTTCTCGCCCTCTGTCCATGGTCGGGGGCGAGAGTGCGTGGGAAGCCGTCGCCTCCTTCTGCGAGGAGGTGATGGCGACCAAAGAGGGAGCGGAGAGGGAGAGAGAGGCAGCTGCCACTCTCCCTTCCCGCGCCAGACGCACCGGGCGCCGGAGGGCGCGCGACGATCTCCGGCCACCGTAGTGTGTGGCCTGCGGGTGGCGGGTTTGGGGACACTTCGCCCGACCAGTAACAGGCCCGAGAAGGCGGCGCGTAGTGTTCCGTGCGTGCCTCTCAGGAGGACGTGGGGCAAGGCCCCACAGAAGGAGAGGTCCGCCAGGGGCTGGCGGACCGAGGCCTGCCGGGGTTGCGGTGCATGCAGCTGCGAATCCCGCGACCCCGGCCAAGGGTCAGAAGAAGGAACACCGTGGGTTTTTAGCCGGTAAGAGTCCGGCATACCCCTTCGTCTTCCCCGGGCGAAGGGCATCCATGAGGATTTTCCCACGAAAAAAAAAAAAAAAATAAGGGTAAGGCGGTTCAGGTAGTTTTTGTACGTTTATTTGCATGGACGTAGACGCACGACTGCCCGAAAACAATCTTAACGTTTACACGTTCCTATTTATCTTGTCTGCAGTAGACACGAGAAGTTTTCGTGCCTAGATCTGACAAAATTCTTGTCGTGTACATGATAAATTGGTCCTATCTGCAGCAGACACGGTGAAATTTCTTAGCGTGTACAAGCAGCCTCATTGCTATTATATACTATTTACAATGAAGAGTTAAGAAATACTTATCCTAAGAATTATAACTTAATTATGTGGCACAAAATGGTAAAAAGAAATAGTTCTCTTACATCTTTTTCTATCTAGTACCTGAGTACCTATTTGTTAGTTTGTTACAGCTATTATGGTTACTGATATCTCATAGCTGGTTAAATACAGCCTCCTTCATGATTTCAAACTTCTCTTTCCTGTTTCAGAACATTTCAACAAGTCAGTTGTTAATCGACTCAGTTTGTTACCTCATTTTGTCTCTGATTCTAATTTCAAAACTGAATCGTTTCACAACTGACTTAACAAATAGTTCTGAATCGAGGGGGTGAGCTAAGTAATATTGAAATTATTGTACCCAAAAATTTTGCACAAAACAAAGGAATTTTTCTGTCAGAAGATAAACTTATCTATTAATGACTTGTCTTCAGTCAGTGACACTATTAAACAATAATCAGTCGCAGATAGTAGAGTCCAAAAGTAAAAACTTGATCTAGTTTTAATAGTAGGGTTCATCCGGTGTGATGTCATATCAGTATTGCCCTGAGATAATGAGGTGACAAGTCTCTTTTGTTAACTTTCATTGACAATTAGCTTCTCAAGCCATTAGCAGATACTTCAGAATATTCCTATCTGCCTCTCGTCGGTAACAGGGGAACAGATCGAAACTTTTTATTTCTATTTGTCCCCCTAAAGAAAGAACAGCAGGGGACAGACCAGAAATAATTTGTTCGATCTGTCCGTTCGTCTTGGTGACAGGGGAACAGATAGTTTTTTTTAATTCCTGATTGGCCCCCCAAAGGGAACAGATCAGGGGGACAGATCGGAATATTCCGATACTTCTTGTGCTATGATGGAGCACAAGGTCCGTCCTTTTAGTGAAGGCAGTAACTCCTATAAAGTCTTTAGCTCATAAAATTGCATGGTATGAGGAGGCACGGCTGTGCCCCCGCCAACATTGAATATTCTTTATTGTACACACATACAGGCAAAATTAATACCTCCTGGTGAGATAGTACAAAGGGCAGTCTTATAGCTAAAGGCAATCTCTACCAGACCTTTCGATGGACAAGGCTTATAAAATATTGTCTGCGATTAGACCCCGAGTCACTATTTATTATAAAAATAAGTTTTGATAGAAAGAATAAAGGGCAGTTTGTGGTAATACTAAAATAACACAGAATAAATAACAACCTACATTTTAGGATTTGATGGGACAAAATGGTGAATCGTGAGTGAAGTTCTAACAGTGCGGAAGTCAAAAATAGCTATTTTACAAGAGAGTGAAAAAACTATTTAAAACAAGGAGCATAAATAAGCTGAACGCAATATTGTTTTTAATTATCATTACAAATGAACTCTTTGATGATTTAAACCTTTGAAAATTCTAATAACATTTTTCATTTCAAGTAAAATTGTGGCTTTCTGGCTTTTCCAGTGTTGTCTGTTTTTGTCACAAAATGACTTACGCACTATTAGAACTTCACTGACAGAATGCTTGCTACAAATGTAAGAATATGCATGTACTGAGTAAAGAAAAAATTAAAATGTATTTATTGGCACACAGTACAATAAGCAATAGGTACACATGAAAATAATAAAAATGTAAGTGCCAAAGGGGCCATCAGCTCAGCATAATGTCAAGCAGTACTAGGTACTACAACCTAACACTGATTCTCAGCTGCAACCCACAAGTGCTATATGGTTGAAACTAGATGACTTATTAGTCAGTATTTAAACTAAGGATGTTAATATGTAGAAAGGTAGATAGATAGGTAGAGTATGTCATGTCATACAATAGGCCGCATCACATCATTTGTAAAGGGTGATTATGAGATCACAATAGGAGAATCACCATCCTCCATGCACTAACAATAACCTATTTCCTTCACAAATTATTTTAGTAATGGTTATGGTAATATATCTCAGTTATAGAGGCCTACACAAGCGACAATACTCAAGTATGTATGTCAGTGCACCCTGGGCAGTTAGCCTAGCTACCAACCTTGCTGATTGGCTAACCTTTTTACCATGGCATTTGCTATTCCTGTATAGCTTATACAAACATGAGAGAACAAGAAGATAGATATTGTTCTTATAGTAATTAGTCAGCAGTGTGCATGCTATTTACATGCTTTATAATTCTGGAGATAACCTCAGTGTTTTAATATTAACTGATGGAATACCGGAATCATAGACATGATAGATAAACAAAAGATGCCGCCACTGACCAGCAGCGCTTTGACATTGGTGGTTAAAAGAAAAGTATTTGTACTCTTTGGATTGAAGGCTAAGTCCTTCTCATTTTGAGAAGACATCTGTTCCCAACAGTGGGACAGTAATAGACTGTTTATGATTTGAACATATTGATTAGGTTATTGTTAGCAAGTTGGCATTGAAAAATTAAACCAATTTCAGTCATAAATGTGCATGAAAAGAGCCTCCATGAGGGACAATACTTAAGTACGTCCGGCGCACCCTGGGCAGTCAGCCCCGCTACCAACCTTGCTGACTGGCTAGTCTTTTCACCACAGCATGGACTATTTTCGTATAGCTCGTGCTGACACAAGAGGAGTCATAAATAAAAATTTAAGTACAGGAATGCTGTTTTCTGTTTATATGTATATTTTGCAGTGATTTTAATGTTGTATGTTAAAATACGTGTTGTTTGTGATACAAGTATTCTTCTCTCTTTAACGGATTAGATATTAATCATCATAAATGAGTGAACACATAAAAAAAGTGCTTTTAAATAAATAGCTTGCAGAAAAAACAACAATGACACAAACAGGTAAATAAACTGCAAGGTTAGCTTCAATGTGCTATAAAATTAAAGGCAAGGACCTTGACTCTCACACGGTTATTGGAAAGTTACCACACATTGCTACGAGAACCTCCAACAAAATAGTGTATGTTTATGACATTGTTTACAATAATTACACGGTTTAAAATATAGTAATAGAAGGATAAGTAAAAGAACTCACGCCACAAGCTTCTTTCAGGCGTCTTTGGAACATTCTGGTCGTTCTCGTCCCCAGAGCTCGAGTCTAACGTGCTGATGATGCCCAAGTCGCAGTCCTCGCTGTCGCTCTCACTATCAACCACCGGCAACTTTCTGTGCGTTGTCAACGACTCCCGTGAAGGCATCTCCTCACATTGGAATAACCCCTTCTTACGTTCTGACATCTTTGGCGTGTGAGTATGAGGAAGCCGCGAGGAACGTCTCGGTGTCGTCGCGGCCATGTCTTCGACCCTATTACTGACCTTAATTAACAATAAAACATGAAATCGGACACTGCACTCCCAACGTATCGTTGACCCAGCCTCACTACTCAATCTAGTTTTTGTCTACTTTACGACAGTGATACTACATATTGTAGTGCAATTTAGGTAAATGAACGTTATAAGAACAGTTAAGGCGGTTTTTAGAAAAGGAAGTAAGTAAATTGCAACAAAAAACGTGCGTCGAAAAACTTTTATCAAACGTTAGCAAGCAACCATTGTTGTTTGGCGCGTAAACACCTGTCAGGTGACGGTGTTGCCAGTTTAAAAAATTTAGTTATAATATAATTTAATTAAAATAATTATATTGGTATATTTTGTAAGATTTCTATCCTTTAGCGTTGAATAAATATCTGTTAGTTATAAAAATAAATTCGTATCTATTAGGATACCTACCTACCTACGTAACAAATACGTTTTATAAAATTATTTATTTTATGTATGTGATGCCTGTTTCTATTTAAATTGAATCAAAGGTCGATATAAAAAGAAAATTGTATGTTTTTAGGAATACATAATACAAAAAAAAACATCACGCAATCCATAAAATATTATAAGTGCATAGAGTGCATTCAATAATAATGTGTAAGAATGATAAATATAATAGCAACATTGGATTATGAACAGAAATTCGCGCTTGATTAACCCCCAAAAAAGTAAGCAAGATTTGTACTGTTAATAAATAGATAAGTAATAAAGACCAGTAGTCCTACTGAACAATAACTAAGTTTCAAATACACATGTAAGTAATCTTTCATTTATTCTTCACGAATTCAGCAGTGTGTTTCACATATATGTCTACTATTATGTCTAAATTGGGCAGGTACCTACTACCTGGTACCTACTTTATTTAATTTAAACAGCTTAGTAACATTGTTCATTTTAATGGCAAAGTTAGCCAAAATAGTGACAGAGGCTTCTTCTAAAAAGGTTAGATAAACGGCACCGCGGTAGACCACGTAAAATGGCGCGGCGAACTGAATGCCTTCAACAAGGAATGGCGACAATCGGTCAATAACTGCGATTAGTGGCAGAAACAGGGAGAGAACGTTGCCCAACGTTGGGAAAGGAAGAAGACATCGGCTAAATATTTAAAAAATATACTTACCGAATGATTATAAAAAAGAACAATCCTATCGACAGTCTCGTGTAGTGCCGGACTTAAAGAATAGCACTACCCCATCTCTTCCCGTAGGTGTCGTAGAAGGCGATTAAGGGATTCTCTAGAGGAGTCTAGAGGATGGGCAGCAGCGTTCTCTGAGTACCTAAGTATTTTACCAACCATATTGCGATCGCCAACCCGCCTGCCAAGCATGTTGATTCCGCCCCCCCCCCCGGGCAGGGGGGCTATGTCCGGCAGTGGACGTCTTTCGGCACAATGATGATATATATGTATCGCTAAAACGTTTTTACTTACCTATAACATGCAAAAAAATATTTCTTTGAAATTAAGATTAATCTCATTACGATGAGGATCTGATATTCGTTATTAGCAGGTGCCTAAGCTACTCATTGCATTTTTGTTATTGCATGCCATGCAGTTAGCGTGAATGGCGAAAATGGTCAGTATCTTTTTGCTTCGATAATGGCCACATTTTTCATCGCATTTGCAGTAATTTGCATATAAAATACGTGAAGATCTTCGTTATTTTATTTTTTGTGTCATTTATTATACTTAGTTAAAGTAGATAAAAAAACGATGAAAAAAACTGTTTTGCAAAATTTGTTGGTAGAGAATCTTGTTTCAAAACATTTTGTTTGGCTCACTGAAGGAGGATTTCTTTGTATGGATCCATCCATACATATGTATATACAAGAAATTTCAGTGTTTATTTGATGATTTCTGCACTAGAAATATCTAATCAAAATGAAAAGCCCAGAGGCGGACTAACAGTCTTGGCCGCCCTAGGCCGTGAAGTACCAGCCGCCCCTTTTCTCAACTCCATTACTGAGCTAAGATTTTGTGTCCGCGATTGGCCGCCCCCTCTTATTTAGCCGTCCTAGGCCCGGGCTTAGTCGGCCTTACGGGAAGTCCGCCTTTAGAAAAGCCTATGTACCTCACAATCCGCCTGTGGGCAAAAACCTCTCCCAAAAAGTATGTATTGCTAGCTGGGATGGCAATGGCAGTATGATGAACCAGCTATAGGAAGAATTTGGATGGCTATGTCGAAGTCTACCTACAGACATTGACTTAATCTGTGGAACATATCATAAACCATGTGCTGGTAACGAAACCACGTGGAACGGGAATTGGTTGCCACTTTAAATCCTATCGCACGACGTTTTTTTTTTTCTCAATACCTTGGTTACAGAGGCAGGGCTTGATCTAAGGCTTGAGGCACCTCTAGACTAATAATAACCTAATACCGTGTACGATAACTTTTTCATCATCATCTTCATAAGTCATTTCACCTTTATTCTATTTACTTTATAAACCTTTTTTTTTGTACTCAGCTACACTGGGAGGAGACGCATACCACACCGAGTAGAAGTATCGCTCCGAATCTCGCTCTGTTACTAATTCAAAATTTTACGTGTGCACCTTAGAGACCTTAAGTGTTTTTTTTGTTGCTATTATAGAAGTGGTCCAGAAAAATGTTTTCTTGTTTGTCCGCCTAGGGGTAGATAGGATCCCTTAGCCTGCGACATTCTATAAAACTGATGTAGCAGACGTGTCCCTAGCTCAAGACAACCTGGGGCCGTCTGCTACATTACTGTTTGATAAAAAAAAGGTTTAATATAAATAGAAAGAAGGTGAAATGACGTATGAAGATGATGATGAAAAAGTTATCCTACAACCGCACCTGGGGGTTTCTCAAGACTATAGGATGAAAGCCATTGCGGCAAGTTTTAAATTTTGTTCCTGCTAAACCTGGGTTTGCAATAGAAATAAAGAAAATATTTTTTTTTCTACGTCCAAGCTGATGCACGACGCTCACTTCAAAAACACAAATTTCTTAGAACTAAGGTACCTACACGTTATATTATTATTTAAAAATCGTGTCATAACCTACTTGGAAACCTTTTCCAAAAAACTATTCTAAAAATGATGGTCCAAAGTGTATGGCGTATAAAATTTGCAAAAAGCATGCATGCTCCTTTCAAAATACTTTTCGTCCGTCTCCACCCTCGTCCAAAACCTCACTCCCCCGGACTTCAGCCTATAGTTATATGGCTCTGTACAGAGGACATTACAAAACCAAAGTAAAGAATCACTCGAGTACTTACTAAGAAATTGAGAGGTTTACGATTGTATCGAACATAAACAACTTTCTCTCATCCAATTAAGTACAGTTACGATGTTAACATGACTATGTTTATTATTTTATGATGTTCTTTTTTATCACGAGACCAAAATGATTTGCCAAGGTTTGCTTCAATTAGTTGAGCCTGTTTTAGTACCAGGACATTAATTCATATTTATACTGCAAGTGCCTAAAGTGGCAGGAAAAAGGAGAGTGTCGGATTGTATGGATCCGAATGTTGCGTCACCAGGGGGCTTACTATGACCTCTTAAAGCAGGACAGAAGTTGCCTGGAAGTTGAACGGCCCCGCTTTTTTGTACTATGACATCGTTAGAGCAGGCCTGCTATGTTGACGTTTACAAAATCCGTTCACCTTTTTTTTTCGTATAGACTTTTCGTACCATGAACAAGCATAACCGTTCAACTTGGTTCAATAGTCGTTCACCTTTAGTACTGTCATGGTACGATTTTTAGCGATTCAGAAGCAGGCCTGCTTTTGAACGGAAGTTGACTGGCTGGCATTTGAGCGTTTTCATAAGAGGTCATGGTAAGTGCCCAGGGGGACGGATGAAAGGAGAGTGCATGCAGCAGAGATGCGAATGTTGAGATGGAGTGGAGTGACATTATTGGATAAAATAAGGAATGAGTTGAATGTCAGAGGAAGTTTGAAAGTAGCGCCAGTGGCTGAAAAATTGACGAGTAATAGGGTAGCGTGGTGAGGACATATATATGTTATGCGGAGGGAAGAAAGTCATGTTACCAGAAGATTGTTAAATATGAATCTGGATGGATATACAAGTAGAGGTAGGCCAAAGAATAGATGGATGATTTGTGTGAAGGATGAGATGGGTAAGAAGAGAGAAGAGAGTAGTGCGTACTGAGGTGACGGCTGATAGAGGAGAATGGAAGAGGATGTTGTGCCGACCCCTACTAGTGGGATAAGGGCATACGCTGCATGGAGTTTTGTCTGGCAAGCATAGAGGAAATTCAAGGTTTCGATAATCTTGGTTTTAAATCCACTACTAGGTGGGCCTGCAGCGTTGTGAATCCATGACTATGCTTTTCCAGGCGGAAGGGATGTTCAGTATTGTTCAGTGTCAGTGATACCCATCCGCTCCCTAGGTATATTCCTCAGCCACGATTTATTTCTTCTTTCAACATGTCTTTTGCCTTCAATCTTACATACATACAATGTCGTAACTAGGATCATGAGCTCCTAGGGCAAGGAATACGAGAAACACAAAAAAAAAAAAATAGAGCAATTGAAAAAATATATTCTAAAAATTAACTCTTTCGGGCTTTTTCCGACGCCATTTTATCAATTACTTACATAGTCGTTTTTTTTACTATTCTCTCTTTCCCTACCCTTTCGCACAGTTGTTTGTACCTACTCACGAATAAAATTTTGTGATCTTACGCTGCGTTTTTCATTGCTATTTTAAGTTGTTTTTTTTTTCAATCGAATTTCGTAGGCCTATTACGTGAGCGCATGCTGTCGATACCTAACAGCCAAAAAGGGAGAAGCGCCATTTTTTGCGAAATGGACTTACATAATTATGTCGTTGGAATCGTCTTTTTTTCTGCGTCGATTGGTCTAAGTCTCATGACTCTACGACATACTTTTTGTCGTCCTTAGCCTAATTTCTTCGTCGCTCGCTTCGTTCAGGTTCAGCGCCCGTGGCAGTCGCGCTTATGGCCCCTTGATACCACACTGCATACATATCTTAGATACTCACACTGTAATCCCCAAAAGGGTACGCAGAGGTGATCTCCTATTACAGAAGTCTCCTGTATCAGGTAGCTTGCCATTTTTCGGGCACAATAATAATATAAAATAAAAAAAATTAAAAAAATAGTAGCCCACCGGCATCGGGAACAGGATCCAAGCTGGCGATAGTCAGGGCTCCAGAGAAAGGAACCTCCTCACTATACGTGCCGTGTCAAGGAGTACTGCTTTTTGTATCCAGCCCTTGATCCAGCCTCCCAACGAGAGCCTCATGAGGTGTTGATCAAGGCTCTTGGTTATTAGGCCATTCGCCGTAACGACTATCGGGACAATGACTACTGAGTCCACATCTCACATGCTGACCACCTCGTGTGCTAAATCAAGATTTACTAGATGAATAAAGGAATTCATGTGCCACGTTCATCGCCTCTTACAGGCGCCAGAGGATGTATGAGGCAGTTGCAGCTGTTGAGGCCAACACGTGATCACAATAATAATATTCATGCGAAAGTGAGTCGATCTGTCTGTCTAACTACTGATTGGGATGATTTATGGCAAAGTAACTTGGAAGCTGGAGAAGTACATGGTACCTTTCAAAACTTTGCAAAAGCACAGCAATGAACTTTAGTTAATTATGTACTTGCTGGAAGCCAATTATTTAATCACTTTCTAAATCGATTTAAGGCCATTTAGTATTCTTTGGAATTCCCAGTGGGGAGACGTGTGACGTAGATTAATTAATATTAACATAGCTTATTACAGTAACTATAATTATTTATGTTGTTATCAAGACAATTTTATGGGACAGAGGTGAAGTTTAATTACGAAACCTTTATGCTACTGCTGTGTTTAGCTAATTTGAACCACGTGCTTATAAAATTAATTATATAGTACGAGGTTTTATTATTACTATCATATGTGTACTACTTGTCTTCAATTTGGACACCGAACTGCTGAATATATTCATTCATTGAATTTTATAGGCTGTGGAATAAACATTTTTGATGGAAATTTGAAATGAACGCTGTTCCACTCGCACTTCTCTACAGAATACAGTTATTTATATTTAATAGATCACTGGGTATGATTCTGAGTATCTCATTATAGAATTAGTTAGTGTCTTCTCCTAATTCTACATGTATTAGGAGGAAACAATAATACCACGAGGGCCAAAGATGCATCCTTGGAAAACGCCTACTTTACTTTGATACACAAAGGGCTTCTAATGCATAATAATATATGATGTTCGTTCTTTTGAAATACAATGGAATAATCGGGTACTTATAGTTTATAGGCAAAAACTGGGCTTAGTTAGTTGTCTATTGCTATGTATACTTACGCTTACATTGCTTACGTACCTATACATACAGTTAACTTGTAAAACAATTTAGATTATGTGCGATATGACAAGCACCAGTCCGTAATAATTCATTCATCGATCATCAATCAATCATCATTAAACAAAGCATTATACGAGCAGTCCATTGCACTTCATAAGTTAAAAAAAAAACACATCCCGTCGCAGGACCCTGCATTTGGCGGGAAATGCTTCTAATAGCAAAATGGCGGCTAACTACCCAGCTATGTGCTATGGAACGCGACTTCCAATACTGAAATAGTCTATTAAAGCAAAAACTACTAAACCAAATAAGGTAACACGTTAGTAAACGTTACA
This sequence comes from Amphipyra tragopoginis, assembly GCA_905220435.1. NCBI lineage: Eukaryota > Metazoa > Arthropoda > Insecta > Lepidoptera > Noctuidae > Amphipyra > Amphipyra tragopoginis. The sequence goes on from HG992011.1 coordinate 16,088,354, forward strand.
ACGACAAACAGCAGTAAGTTTCCATTGCGTTCTTTGTATGAATCCTTGAGAAATTTCCTGTGGAAAAAACGAAATAGATTCGAAATTGCAACATATTTTTTGTATCGTACAGTTTCTTGGTAGGTTTCTTGAGGCGTATCAAGCTAGGAAGGGCGGCCGACCGGTTAGGTCATGCCTCATGCATCACCGAAATGTTATTTTTTTATAAAATTCTACACACGTTTGCTTGTGTACGATACGGAAATAAAGGGCAAAAGAAAATGGAGGAAAAAGCTTATCGTTTTGAGCTACGCATTGATAAATTATCTACTTAGGTAACACATCACGTAGGTTTGAACTATAAGCTAAAAGCTTGGGAAGGTTGTTTCTGAGCCGACCAAAGGTAGTTGGAGGAACACCGTGGTGATTTAGATGATAAGTCTACGTACGGATTGTGTGGATTCTTTGAGAAATCCATCGAAATTCATTGAAGATCTACGAACACGTGTCTTCTACTGTGTTTCAATCGTGCAAGCAGGCAAAATTGACGTTAGTAAATAGTATGATGAACGACGTCATGACCGCCAGGTGCTGTACAAATGGAGCCCATCTATGTGCACCCTAACTAAAGGCTGACTTTGCTTCCTCACTGCAGACAGCGAGATCAGGGGTGCCACCCTTTGCTTTTTTTTTTCTTTGTAAAATTCCCATGGATGCCCTTCGCCCCGAGAAGGCGAAGAGGTATGCCGGACTCTTACCGGTTAAAAACCCACGGTGTTCCTTCTCCTGACCCTTGGCTGGGGTCGCGGGATTCGTAGCTGCATGCACCGCAACCCCGGCAGGCGTCAGTCCGCCAGCCCCTGGCAGACCTCACCTACTGTGGGGCCTAGCCCCACGTCCTCCTGGCAGGCACGCGCGGAACACTGCGCGTCGCCTTCTCGGGCCCTGTTACTGGTTGGGCGACGGGTCAGTGGTACCGCCCTAATCTCGCTGTCTGCTGACGCAGTTTGAAAGTGAAGTTTGTCAAATTCCATGCACCGATTACCTACAGCAAATGCTACGTGCTGCATCATCATATCAACTCTTAAAAGTCTATTTGCTGGATATGCGCAATCACTGATCGATCGCTTCACTGATCGGTTATTCACAAAGGTATATTTTTATAATCGTCACGCTTTAAGCAAAGGGATCGTTGATGGCAAAGATGGCGTTTCTTTTTATTTGTCTTGGTCGCAGTTTTCCTGTGTTGCACGTGATGATAAGCACAGACAGGGTCTAAGATGGATCACAGGAATTCAAGTAACAGAGATATAGAGAAGGATTACACAAGACGGAACATAGTCAACTGCTTGGCGCATCGGACTTTAATGTGAGGGTGGTAGCTAGCCAGGTGGACAGTACTTATAGATCCTACCACCAATCGTGTTGGATTTTGTAGAATCTTACAACACGCGTCTATTTCCAGCGTGCGGGGAGAAAGTTTTATATTCACACGGGGTAATAATAACACGAGGGCCTCAGTTGATGGTAATATTGTCATAAGCAGACAGGGAGACGTTACTTCCCATCCCCTTGACAAAATCTTTATCCTTTTAGGACTCTGTGAAGGCGCACTGGAGGTAGCTCATTCTACGCCTGGGGTCACGTGGTACCCTATCCACTACGAGGGAACAAAGTCTATCTTTAGTTATACTCCTGGTGGTCTTAAATCAACGAGGAAACAATAGGAATAGCTGTCATATTAATAACATTAATAAAACATTACTGCATGACGCCTTCATTACCGACATTCTTCGTAATGTCATCACCAAGAATCTGCTTGCCTTAGCCAAAGTATAAATAATACCAGTTAGTACAAAAAAACACTATAAATTAATTATACTGTGGCTAAGTTAACTACCAATGTGCAAGTGGAAGGCAACAAAAAACTCGCCAAGTCATTATTGCAATAACAAGGTGTTTCTATTTCTTTCTTTCGCGTATTAGTTTGTATGCTTTGTTCTTGTCTCGCGTTAATTGCATCACGTACAATTGTTTACGTTTGAAGTTGTTGTTTGAAAACGATACTGTTCTTTTAGACAATACGGTCTATGTACAAGTGAATACTTACAATGGGTGAATAAGATTTCGCTTTAGATTTGTTGCCCTATTTGTAAAAATGTCATGTGAAGCACCAAATCCACAAGCAGGTAAAATTGCGCAAGTTATTGCAGCAAAAAGACTGCCTCGTTGGTCTAGTGGTCGCAAGCGTGACTGAGTCGTGAGGTCTTGGGTTCGATCCCCAGGTCAGGCAAAGTTTAAAAAAAAAAAAAGTGTTATTGGGTTTTTCCGTGTGGAATTTTTCAGTAACAGCTCGGAGTCTGGATTTGTGCCCGGTTGATGGCAATTGATAGGGTCGCCCCTATTACATGGGCTTTAAACATAACGGCGAAATGTGGGTGTATTATACACCTCTGCCCAACCCTTCGGGAAATACAGGCGTGATGTTATGTTATTGCAGCAAGTGTTCGCTTAGTTCTCAAAACTTGCAGAAGTCGACTTGTTGAGAATATATCCTCAGCTGAGAGTCGCTTGCAGCGCGCCAATTTTGCTATTGTTGTCAAGCCGCAAACGAAACAATCTAAGTCGTTTACGAAAATTGTCAAAATGTTTGGTTTTGTTTTTGTTTTCTAACATTTTGACAGTTTTTGTAAACGAGAACTGCCTGAATGAACGGTTCAGCTTTGGTTCGGTTACGATTGATTAACGTTTCTGTTAGTATTGACCCCCAGAAATGGAAGTCAATTTTGCTAGTGGATTTGGAGTTTGAACTCCTTTTAGAGTGCAAAAGCACCATGTTCATGTTGAAACTTGATGTTAGAAAACTATCTTATTGTACGAGTATTTTGAGAATAATAAACTGTTCCATTTGATTTTAGAAGAAAGTAAATTATTCTGCTCATCCTTTTTTTTTCTTGTGAACATCCTCATGTATACCCTTCGCCCGGGGAAGCGAAGGGTTATGCCGGACTCTTACCGGCTAAAAACCCACGGTGTTCCTTCTCCTGACCCATGGCCGAGGTCGCGGGATTCGCAGCTGCATGCACCGCAACTCCGACAGGCCTCGGTCCGCCAGACTCTGGCGGACCTCTCCTTCTGTGGGGCCTTGCCCCACGTCCTCCTGAGAGGCGCGCACGGAACACTGCGCGCCACCTTCTCGGACCTGTTACTGCTCGCTCGGGTGACGGGTCCCCTAACGATGATGAGATCGTCACACGCCCTCTGGCGGTGCCCGGTGCGTCTGGCGCGCCAGAGTCGGCGGCGGTCGTCTCTCTCGAATCTGGACTAGCATTTGTTTAGCAGTTACAATTTGGATGTTGAACAACGGTGATACACTTTGTTCTTTGATCAACGGTGTTACCCGTAGTTACGGTGCTGTGTCTGCTTTCATACCCTACGAGGCGTCTTTGAAGGCTGGCCAAGACTGCCATTGTGGAAGCTACTATCTGTAGTCCTGAAGTGAGGTAGGTTCGATCCTGAAGATGACGGTGGAACCAGAGAGCCTAGGGAGCTTTAATGAGGCTACGACGAGAAAAATCATTGGATAAGTTCTCTATGAGTTAGATACATAATTTACTTGGATTCCGGAATCATACTTAGAAGGGACAGTTACAGCAGCCGTAGCATGACAACCGTAGACACGGGTTTGTCGACTGAATATACAAAATTACATTTTGCCAGTGTGTTTATGTCATTTTGTCTATTCTTCCGTTGACAAAACCCTAAATGACATATTATTTGCCATTGTTCATGTAATTTTGTCCTATTCTTCCGTCACGTAGTGATTACAGTACGGCCGACGTATCTTGGCGAGTCTGAAGTTAGTTGTTTGGCTGCGCAATGAATCTTTTAGAAACGAAATTGTCTACTGCGTAGCTAATCAGCTAACTTCAGACTCGCCAAGATACGTCGGCCGTATTGTACATGCTCTTTGCTTCCGTCGACAAAGCCTACGTAAACAACAAACAAAAACACAAACAAAAAAAAAAAAACAAAATACAAAGTCTACAAACTACGGTGGAAATGCTACGCCTGCACTTCATTGGCAAATTAGTTAAAATTGTAAAGATTTTGAAATGTAGGTAGACACTAGACACAAAGATGCACAGAAGTGGCGAGAAGTGGAATAAAAAAAAAAAAAAATTGTGAAGAAGGAGACTATGTACGTAGACTTTTTTTTGCTCATCTTATTGTTAGTTACGTATGTACAAAATCAGATAGTAAGTATTCAGTTAAATATTCGTATTTATAAATTAGTTATTTGTCTTTTGCATATTGTATTTTTGTCTTATTTTATGCAAATTTAGGAAACAAAAAGTTCATTGTTAATGTTTAATTTGACTTTTATTATATCCTTGAAATTTTCGTTTAAATAAGTAGGTACTTATAATATTCGTTTGTTCACAGTTATCATGATCATGAACGTAATAAGCTGTTCTACTGACTTTAATTTACCAATGTATTGTTTTCCTATGTGATCTAGTAGTCAAAAAACACATAGGATGTTCTCACCACGGTGCAACGGCTAATAATATCTACCCTAAATTTGACTGAAGACGTATCAAGATAAGTAGACGATGAGTGGCCTGATTTTCCCTTTAGGGTAAATAGGCTGAAGCCCGCGGGCAGGATGTTCCCTATACCATTTCAGTCACGGTCGAGACCATAATACCTACCTAGATTAGCTTTTTCTGCGTCTAAACAATTCAAAAACGCTACCCTGTTTGAGTAAAAGTAATTGAAAATAATTTAGTTAAGTATAGTCTTCTTCTCTCATGTCAGCACGAGCTATACTAAAATAGCTCATGCCGTGGTGAAAAGATTAGCCAGTCAGCAAGGTTGGTAGCGAGGCTGACTGCCCAGGGTGCGCCGGACGTACTGAAGTATCGTCACTCGTGGAGGCTCTTTTCATGCACTCATTAGATAGAGTAAGTAACTACTAGAGGATTTGATACTTAAGTCTTCTATGGATGCCAACCTTATATTAGCTTCTGGGCGGCTAAAACCCTAAGTCAAGCCCTGAAAATCGGCAGACTGTTTTTGGAATCCGTCATTTTAACACGTTGACTGCCGACGAAAAAAAATAGGTTTTCCATTCGACGAGTGACGACCACAGGTGGCCGACAACCAATCCTTTCATTCAGGCCGCGTCGCCCACAGGTGACCGCGCGTCAAAGGAGTTTATAAAGCTCTGTGGCAAGCCGACGGACAGAAAACTCGTGCTATATCGTATTTAAAAGAGACGCACGGCCCTCTAGACTACCCCATACTGGTTGGTTTTTGTAAAATTTTGCAAAATCAACGTTTTTCAACTGGCTCCGCGAGAGTATCGAGTGTCGTCCACCAGTGTCCGATACGGCGTTGAAAGTGTTAACGCCAAAAATCTTTTTTGATACAATCAGGACAATCAATCAGGTAAGTCAATTAAGTAGTTAGGAATGGGTTGGATTGGACTGCGACTTGGGTCCCACCCCAACTGTCTGGATCTTCACATGCCATCCATAAGTCTTAAAATACCTTCATCAGAACTTGATTATTTGGCAGACAATACAAACTTTAGATAAGCAAATCTGGGCGTAACTCAGTAGTTGATTACATAAGCTTATAAATAGGTCATTCGTCGCCGGGTTTGTGTTTACAAATGTCACATGTGGCGGTAATCCGAGCGGGTGGGCGTCCATCTTGGTTTTATAATGAACGCGCCAATCGGTTGCGCGGGGCGGCGCGTATGCAGCTTCCTTGCGTAATTTGTGAATGATTTATGACTGTGATCCTAGATGGAGGTGATGTAGGGAATTTTTGTTTTAGATAAATAAGTTTTGGTGGTGAAAAATATACACAGATTAAATTCAGAGATCAAATTCAAAGGATCTGTAATTTAGAAGAAGGAAAAACGGTCATGAAGAATTATTTATTTTCAAACTGCTGTATTTAGTATACATAGGTAAGCAGTATTCTACGGTTTAGCACAGAACTACAACGATGAGGGTCGAACAGTAATTCAAAATTTTAAAAGAAAACACTTCATATTTAGGAGGTAGGTACCTACCTATGAGGCTTACATAGTCACGAAAAGAGAAGCAAAGCATAAAAAAAAACGAATAAAAAACACAATCTTTAGTAAAACTGACAACATACATTCAACATACCTAGCATTGATAGCACATAATACTTTCTTTAAATTGAAAGTCTGGGGCATACCTACCTGTTCATTAATAGATTAATAACTGGAAAATTAATTAGAACCGCTATACGTACATGCAAACACAGTAAAATAGCCTTAGGTATATAGGTAGTTGTAAATCTAGAAGTACCTACAAACAAACATACAAAACATTACTTATTTATAGATATAAATCAGCTGATTTCCTGCTTAAAATTCTTAATTATTTATATTTATTTACCGCAAAGTTTTTTTAAAGAAACTGTTGTTGGCTTGTTCGATCGAACACTTCCTTGATTTTGATTGAAGAAAAATATATTTATATAATAAGCTTAACGGCAACATCTTCCGCAAGTAGGTAACTATGAGAAACAAACGTAATGTATATTTTAATAGTTAATTGTGGTACCTGGCCTTAAAAATTCAGAATCCTTCAATGTCGTATATTATGTAAGTATATATTTTTCATTTAAAAATGTGTATTGTTGCGTGGTTTAACATTGACCCGTTAGAACCTATGAAAGATATTTTTTGTTGATCTAGGACACAGAAATCTAAATTTAAATAGACATTATCATTGAGATTTCTGTGGTCTGGGAAAAATGATTACTTGTACATCACACTTTTTCGAAGCCCTCGTCACGATGATCTTCGAGAGGGCTAAAAAAAACAGAATCGACAAAAACTCCTTATGTGCTGCCTGAGTGGACTTAACGTGTAGGTACATAAAAAAAATTATAAAAAAATCGTCATTTGATACATATTATTATATCAAATGTCTTTTATATAGCTAACCCGTTGGTAAACATTTAATTGCTGTCGTCGATTCTGGGTTTTTAGTGTATGGATTTTTAGCCATCTCCTTTATATGACGCGATTGCTACAGCCAGCTCCAAGCCTGACAAGCTATCCATCCCGAGGGAATCCATATTCCACCCCATTATTGGGCTAAAGAAGTCAGATGGAAGTCGCTCCGAAAAATATCCAAAAAAATTGCCGCATCCACTTAGTAAGATCAATACCTACCTATATTAGTTGGAAAACGACTAGAGCGCTACGCTTAATTGAGGCCATGTATTCTAATTAAATGAGACATTATTAAATCTAACAATTAACAGCGCAGCCATGGCCTTAAAGTCAGACTTGACCTGACGACCCACGTAATACAGATAGTCTAATGTTCCTTGTGATGACCCTTGTACTTTGTAGGATCACCTTTTTCATCATCATCCACTTCACACATTTCACCTTCTTTTATTTACTATAAACCTTTTTTTATCACAGGCCACATAGTTTTGGAACACAATCTATATTCAGCAAATTGAAAAGCACTCGAAAAAGAAGCAAAGTTTCTTTTGCAAGGGATTCGAAAGGCGACGACGAAAGGAAGCGGACTGGTGTCAATTGGAAAGGGACTACTACTGAGCCTCCGGTACTGCTGAACTCCGACTTAATAGAGGGAGTCGCCGCACTGTACTGCTGACCTACCAGCACTCCGCCTAGTCGCTGGTATTGGTAAGCCTCCGGCACTCCGACTTACTGGAGGGAGTCGCCGCACTGCTGACCTTCCAGCACTTCGCCTAAACGCCATACTACCACTGAGCTTCTGGTCACCAAAATACCACAGAGAAGTTTTGTGTATCCAATTAATTTTTACGTGCTTATTACTTCGAATAACCATTCCAAATTTTAACGTGCTATTAGTCACTCGTAAGTGTTTTTTTTATCCATAATATAAAGTTGTCTACTCTTAAGTGTTTTCCTTGTTTGTCCGGCTAGGGGTAGGTAGGTACCCTTAATTTTAACTCTTCCTTTGAACTGGTGCGGCAGACGTGTCCTTAGGTTCTCAGGAGATCCTGGGGCCGTCTGCTACATTACACCCTTTCAATCGGTAATGCACCCTCAGAACCCTCGCAACTCAGCCTATCGCAGTTCACTGCTGGACATAGGCCTCTCCCAAGATGCGCCACAATACGCTCCTCCACCTTCCGCACCCAGTTCACCCCAGCTACCTTCTTTAGCTCGTCGGTCCATGCAACTCTTATTATTATTATTAGCCTGTACTGTCCCACTGCTGGGCAAAGGCCTCCCTCCGTTCCTTCCATTTGTCACGATTCTGTGCAGTTTCATGCCAAACCTCAAGAAAGGCATCCAACTCGTCCCGCCATCTCCGCGGTCTGCCGCGATCCCGTCTCGCTGTCTCAGGGCTCCATTCTTGTGCTATACGGGCCCACAGCTCATTTGGCATACGGCAGACATACCCTGCCCAGTCCCACTTCAGCTGGGCGGCCTTTTCAGCCACGTCGACAATTTGAGTTTTGGAGCGCAATATTGTGTTTCGAACTCGATCAGTTAATTTATCACCAAGTATACTGCGCTCCATAGCCCTTTGGCAAGCCTTGAGTTCTTTATAAAACTTTTATTTTCAACTGCCTCAGCTGAGGACTTGGAAATCCACGTCCCACCTTCACAACGCCTTTAAGTATAAATATTTAAATGAATGAAACAAAAAACATCGTGACTTTGAACTCGGCTCGACGGGTCGGCGGAATAATAATGTAAGGAAAAAATTGCTAATTACTGCGTACTGAGTTGCCGTACTTATACAATTTGTACAAAACTTCATGCCACAGTCTAACCAATTCATTCACTTGTCCAATGTCCCGAGTTGAAACTTAAAACTGTCAATACGTTGTCCCTAATCGCAATCTGTCAATGTCAAAATTGGTAAGGCTGGATGAAGTCAGAAATAGAAGTTACTCTGTGTTAATACTTATCCCTCATAACTCAGTCTTACCCTAGGACTCTTTTGTCTAAAGAATATTCGTTTTTTCTTATTCTTGACAACTATCTCACATGGTAAGTGAAGTTGTGGTCGACGATGGTGCACGCTTGCGTAAAAGTAACCTATTCACTCGAGATTTGAAAACTCTAGTTATAGCTATCGGGAAACACAGACTCTGGGAGGGAGTTCCACTCTTTAGCTGTAGGCACAATGAACGCGTAGCCAAAACATTTTGTACATATGAGTTATGTCCATCATAAAGCGGTGGCGCAACGCTGTGCGCCTGGTCGTCCGGTGGTGGAACGGACTTGGAGGAATTTACTTCTGAAACAAAAGAACAGGAAAATTCAGGAAATGTACACTAAATGCTGCTGCTCATTGATTTGGTTTAAGTCTTGGTTTATTTAAATTGTTGCAACTTAGAGGAGAGCTGGATGAATTGCCGTCAAATAAATTTAAAAAAAAACGATCATTTCTGGCAGCCATATTAATTTTCAGCTTTGTATCTAACTGTGATATAACTATGTTTCTAAACTCAGCAGAAATAATGTTAAAAGCGTCGGCGCCAAACAAAGTACACACCATGATATGAAATTGCATTAAGTGCGAAGTCAAAGGTTAGAGATCAAAACTGTGTTAGAAGCCATTAGATTGACATCAGCGCCTCTAGCGGGCGTTTAAAGAACCATTGGTTAGATACTCGACATACAATGTGGCGGCCCAGCTCTTCTCGTGTGTGACAGATACAACTGGCGAGGTGTAAGCTGAGCTTTGGGTTTGTGTGAGTGCACAATTGCACATAGAATCGATTGCCAAAAAGCAGTATAAACCGGTTTAAACCAAGCAAAGGACGCGTCTGTATTCATTCTCACACAAATGCAAAGCTCAGATTAGACCTCGCGGACGGTAAATTACGATATAAAGAGGGTAGGAAAAAAAAAATTGCATCTTAGTTCATTGAGCAGTTTAGAAGAAATAAGCGGACATAAAACGACTCTAATTTATACTATTAGAGATTGTAGTGGTCTATGAAGAGGCCTAATAATTATACATGCTTACGGGTTGAAATGAGGTCTATTTGCATATATTACAAATACATAGATACATAAATAACATAACACCTGTATTTCCCGAAGGTTTGAGCCCCTCATTTCGTCCATGTATGTAAGGGGCGAGCCTATTGTCATCAACCGGACACGAAACTAGACTCCGGGCTGCTTCTGAGAAATTCCACACGGAAAAACCCAATAACACTTCGCCCGACCTGGGTATCGAACCCTGGAGCGCACTCTCAGCAGTTGCGCTTGCGACCCTAGACAACATACCTACTTTTTAATTAAATCTACATGGCAACATCCATACGTTTCTAATAACCTTCATTAATAATAATAACCTTCATACATCCCGTGAACCGCGCTTGAACTATCCTAACAGCATTTGAGTCCTTTTGTATTAAAAGTAGATACAAAAAAAGTCTCGACATGAGTAAACACAAACAAATTGAAAAAAACTTGCCTCTCACTATGTGTACGGGCTACATATCAAAGTTATACATAAACCCCTTTAATACAAAAGGTAAGGTAAGCCCAGGTTTAAAATATACCCATCACTTTCTTATGTCATATAACGAAAAGAGACGGGGATATTATAAAACCTAGGTTTTTCTTAGACCATATTTTGTAATAAGGGGGTTTGAGTTTAAAATCTCTCATTGTACGGAAAATCTATACGGAGATCAGCTCATATTGGAAATGTATTTCAATGTATAGCTTGATATGTAGCCGTGTGTACAAACAGCCTACTGTGCAGGCTTTGCAGGATATAGGTACAACCCTTATGAGCGTCGCCATGATGGGGCGTCCAGGATGGGGCACTGGCCCTATCCTGGCGCATGTAGTCAAGCGAAAAATATATACAAAGAATTACAGAATAGGCCTTCCAGTGACCGCTATTATAAGCGACCATTTATACTGTCATAATTTCACGTCTACATTGCTCTCTCAATCTACTTATGCTAAATCATAACGTTCTGTATTTACTCAAATTGTTAAAGATATTGATTTTAAAAGAGTAACCATGTAGTTTCTTGCCGGCTCTTCTCCATAGGAAACGACTAATTGAAACCGTGCACCTAAAATCGACTTTTCATAAGCGCCTAGTAATAGTTAACGTGAAATATTTATTTTGAATCTCCTCGCTTGGCAGACGGGAAAAATGGATGCTGCTCCCATTGCCAGTCCTCTATGTACTCACTATTTTATCGGGCACAAATTATTCCAAATTCCGGGCTGCATCTGACACTGATCTGTCAAAACGGTTTGGTTGAAGTTTGCCTAAGAGGTAACATGATAAAGACATTTTTATTTGATAAGACATGAAATCATAAAAAGAACATAGAATCCTGTAACGAAGTCCTGTAAACTTAAAAACGATCCACGTGAATTACGTGAATGGAGATCTAACCAAAGACCTACCAGTAAATAGTTACTCGATTATTTAAAGAATGGGTTTAGAAATGGCGAATCTACTATTTCCCTTTCGCTCACAGAGAACGTGTGTAAGCGAGAGGCTAATAACGACGACAATAGTAGCGACGCCATATTCAATCTAAGTTTTAGATGTCCACTGTTGCTTGTACTTTTATAGGGTTAGTTGGAAAAGGGGTAACTACTAATCCGCGGACCAGTTAACGTATTACGGATGACTGTTTTAAAGCAAGTGTTAAAATTTCCGGATTCGATTGGTACAAAAATGAATGAATATTTTTTCTTAAAAATCGACAACACTGGTTTAGTAAGGAATTCAGAAAAAAGAGCTAAGTATTATCCGTGACCTCAAATATGACTTAAAATGTAAACACAGCTGACGATGGCTGATGATACAACATAGATTTTAGCATATTTTTTTATGAAATCTTTGAACAGCTATTTCTCTTAAACTATTGACTTTTGGGGAAAGTTGTAGAACAAAAGTTATTCATTGTTATGGGTACTTTAACCCCCTTCCGGATTAATAGCTCGTTTCCGACTAACCTTGTATAATTTACTAGGGATCCGTCCCGGCTTTTTTTTTTCTTTTGTAGGTACTGCTGTAGGTGGTCCTAGGGGACCATTTCTACGTAACCGGGCAGTTATTGGCGAGTTCTGAAGGGTCTCCAGCCAATGGGACCCGTCCCGGCTTTGCACGTGTACGTTTTATAGCTTAAAACCTTCCTCTTGAATCACTCTATTTATTAAAAAAAACTGTATCAAAATCCGTTGCGTAGTTTTAAAGATCTAAAGCATACATAGGGACAGAGAGGGAAGCGACTTTGTTTTATACTATGTAGTGATGATTGGACACCAGCGCAGTTTGTAGCTGGAGGGTCTGGAATCGTGGGGCCTCTGCCCAGTCGCTAGCTAAGGCCCTGCTGACCACCCATAGCCATGGCATAAAAACGAAAAATCCGGAGCACATTTTCTAATAATCACCATGGTTGACTGTTGAATTTAAGGACAGGTGGAAGCCGTTGCCAATTTTTTGTGTAGGTACAGGTAGATTTAGCAAAGGTACTTTGTCAGACAGCCGAGTGTCATTCGCTCTCTTTCTTGCGTTTATCTGTCTTATAGCGGTATCTCATTCTATCATTACCGACCCATTGCAATTGAATGCCATGACTAAAATATTATATGACCTGTGATTTAATTCCTTTTCGCCTCTCAAGACTTACAGCGCCTAGTTTATTTTGGTACGCAGCAAAATAGGCAACTTAATTTAATTGTGCTAGGTACATACAGAATTTGCAAATTAATTGAATTGCCTTTCCGCAAGCATCGCCGCCTGTGCTAACATCCATCATGAACTTACACACCTTCCTGGGCACTTTTGTACAAGTTAATAATTTTATAGCCAAAATCACACTTCAGGGTTTCAGATTTTACCTTGAGAACGTGATGAAGTCACTTTTATTTCTTTTTTAGCACGTAAGTACTTACTTTCCGAATAATATGGGCGCAGGGAAGTCCCACGGTCAAATCGAGCCCTATGTTTCTCTTTTTGAGTATTTATTGCCATTCATCTGCCTAGCTTTTTTTTCAATAACACTTCAACGGCTATTTTGGGATCTACCTCCAGTTTTACTAAAAGCAGCTGAGTATTAGTATTTTGCAGAACACTGCAGATTGTGATTGCGTAGAAATAACCACAAAGCTACAATCATTAATCATTAGGTACCTAATGTTGTTTAATTATTTTTTAACTACGTACTTAATTAGGTCACATTTTAGCTGACCATCCACGAATTGTTACTTCAACCAACACCGTTAATAATTTATTTAAAATAAAACTAAACGCATTTTAATTAGTCTATTACCGACTGACCCGCAGTGACTTCTAATCGTTAGGCATATTAAACGTCTATTTAATTATATCGGCCATTTTGGATTCCAGAAATAAAATAATAAGAATGGATTTAGGTACTTAGTTTCCTACCTACCTGGGATTTCTTGAATTATAATTGTGTGAAGTAAATTGCACAGCCAACTGATCGATAGATATTATTAGTGAATTGAATTACGTAAAAATATTATTTAATAACGTTACAGTCTATTAAAATCGCAGTACTAAACAAAAAGAAGCAATACATACAAAATATAAATTTTATTAATTGCTTAATCCTCGACCTTGCCGCGTGTACCTTACTTGTGTAAACGCTAATAACACGATCGCATAACACCACTTCTATTTACACTTTCCCTAACATTACGGTAACGAGGTCGTCTTATTGAGCACGCAATGTATCCTGCTGAAGTCACACAGCAAACTATCTCACAAGTTTTTCAAAAAAATTATAAGTACACAGTTGTTATTCGACTGCGACCGCACAATCTCGATACTTGTTACACGGTACATTCCATTGACGAGCTAAAATGCAACTTTTGAAAACAGTGTGGTGTATAAACAGCATTTTATTACGTTGGCAACGGTGCGTGAATTTCGAAATGACGTGGTACAAGCAGCAGCTATCTCATCATCATTGATAATGGTCGGTTTGGCAACGTCGCGTCGCTCACCTGGCGCTACCTGCGCAGTGTCAACAGGGGGGCAAGCTAGCGAGCGAGCGGCAGTCGATCCAACGATCCGACAGACACGCTCGTCTCGAGCTGTCCTTACATTTTTATATCAAAAATATTCCACAAATATCAAAGTTAAAGTTATACAGTGACGCGTATTAAGTACTTTAGTGTTTATAAAAGCGCGAAAAGTGAAAACTTTAAAATCTGTGGACGAATACGGTATTCAAATTAGGAACGTTCAACGACACCGTTCGAAAAGCTTGTTCTTTCCATTGAGTTAGCGACTGGACTCTTTTGATTTGGTGTGGCTATGTGATGTGAGTTAATTCTAGATTTTCACCTACAGCGGAAACAGCTTACGTAGACGGCTAGCGGTAAAACGCCATCCGCGCCGCACGCTAGTTCTTGTTTCATGTTGAGTAACCGTCAGGTTTCTAAAAAGTGCTTTCGAACGAACATACAGCAGCGTATACGTAAATTTTCGGTGGTTCGCCCACTGTTGTCCCGTTAGAAAGTGTGGGGGGACTCGGTGGACTGTTGTTTGTTGATGAGTTGTTGGACCGGGAGTGTTGAGGGTTGTGTGGTTGTTTGACCGGGAGAGTTGTTGTGACGTGGTGTGGCAGTGCATGGCGCGATGATCAGCGGGGGCTGGGTGTGCGCTCTGCACGTGCGCACGGCGGGCCTAGGCGGCGCTGCGCTGGGCTCCGATGAAGAGGAGATCGTGTATCTCGCCTATGTTGTTATTGATGTGCTGACAAATCAGGTAAGCGAACAAGCTAATACAACAAAAGCAGGTCTTTAGTCCATTGACCTTCTATTTGAACAACTTAAAACTATCACGTATCATACATAGCCCAATGAGGCTCCAATGAGTATAAAAATTGCTAACAAATACAACTTGATATACATGTAAAGGAGCGGTGTAAATTGTATAACAGATTATCAAACTCTTTGTTGATACAGACAGTTATCTACATCTACCAATCCAAAAATTCTTACCTATGAGTTTGCATAATTTGATAAATAACCTCTCTCAACTCATTATTTGTTCCGCTTTGCATAATGTTTCTTGACAACGTTATATACTTACAATGCATGCCGTTTATACGTAAATAATAAGCAGAATTCTTCACTTTTAAGTTTACTTTTAATTTCTCCAAAAGTGTAATAAATTCAGCCAGTCTTTTGTAATGGCATTCAACACGGAAACCAGAATCGGAGAATAGCGACGGCGAAAACAGAGACTCGGTGAGATTTCCTAGTATTTTTTTTTGTATTCTTTTTCTCTATAACTATCTTACCTGAGAGTTAAATACTCAAAATCTTTAATAGAATTTATTTAAGTAGGGTTTTAACTAAGGACTGCCACAAGGTACCATTTTGGGCTCTTTATGTTTATGAAAATTTTGGGGAACTTGTTAAAAGTAATTTGATAAAAGCTGGTAATATTTCATATTGCTCGGCATTATCTAAACTTAATCGTTCAATCCCCTTTAAGGTATCCACGGGAAACAACGGCTTGCCAACACCGCAATAAAAGGAGGTGCAAATACTGGCCATAAATAATAGTTTCTTGGTACAGGATTCCCAAAATCTTCCAGAACTCGTTTATAAATCTTATAACTTTGCGATTTTTCCTTACTTTACGGATTGCAACAAAACAAGTCATAATAATCATTCAGTCTAAAGACCAATCAATAAAAACCTAGGAATTCCCTAATAAAAACGTAAAAAATAGCGTCAGACCTGAAACGAGTTTAACAGGATTCGTGTTGAGCAAATAAAATATACTAGACACATCGCACCTCCGATAAAATAGGGTTACAACTCGAAAAACCTGGATTTTCAGAAAAGCGAAAATAAACTCACGGATTTAATAATCAGTTTTTATTCTTGTGGTATTATTATTATGTGACACAAGTTGTATATACTTGAAAAGCTTACAAAAAATACTTTTTAATGGCATAAGCTGTTTTTCAATTTTCCTGAAAAAAGCCCTGAAAATTCCCAATTGTAACAGTATTTTAGATAACTATTCGAGTTTCTACTAACAAAAATACATTATGACAGATGTAACAATTCTTATTATAATAAAAATCAGGCAGTTCCTTAAACTTTTTTTAACTTAATAAGCTTTCGTACTGCTGTAGACTTCGAAACAAAATTAACTTTAACAAAACCATTCAAAAATTCGAACCAACAAAAAAAAAACAATTCTAATCATTACAATTTCAACGAATCATTTACAGTACAATTTTAGGTAGTCTTTAATTATGCTACGCGTAAATAATATTTGTTCTCCTTAATGAAATAATGTTTAAATACTACATAGGAACTATAATCATCACAATAAAAATCAAAATCACAGATGAAGTCTTAAGTTTCAGTCGTCTCATAATTAGGATGTATTATAAAAAAAATACAAAGTAAAGTTCAATATTCAATTACATTTTGGTTATAAAAAAGCACATAGAACTGTGATATTTGATTACTATTAATCAAACTCATCAAATCAGCTTTCTTCCTCTCGCTTATTGAGAGCTGTCTGATATAAGCAGGCTTTAAGTCCAGGCAGAACCTCAGGGTGTGTTCGCCAAATTTTAGGTTCCGAAAATCCTTCATCTTAATAAGAGTTCTTGTAACCCCATTATTACAAAAGATGGTCTAAGAAAAACCTAGGTTTTAAATTAGCTCCGTCTCTTTTTGTTACATGACGTAAGAAAGTGCTGGGTATATTTGAAATCTGGGTTTACCTTAGTTTTGGTTTAAACCATCTTTTGTAATAAGGGGGAAGGTGTTTCTTTCATGAATTTTACGATTCTGACGTCTTTCAATTTCATGTTACCCGTACCGAAGCGTAGTTCTGCGTGTAAATTATAAAAAATATATCACATTATTATAGAAATATTGAACTAGTTTAATTCAATCCTTTAACAATAAACTGTAATAATTCGACTTGTAACTTGTTCATTACACAAATTGATGTGAGCAACAAGATTTTACCTGTCTGAAACACTGTTATATTTTAATTTGTAACACTACTTGTATCAACAAACGTACGTCCACGTTTCATAAAACTAAATGTAACACTAATCGAGATCGTTCTGGAGCCAAAATGCTTTAGTCGTGTATCGTTACAACTCCATCTAGCGGCCAGTTTTAGAGTTACAGATGTAACCATTTTGGAGAAGATAGTTCATAAAATTTTAAGTATTTCTGTATCATTAACTCAAAATTCGACTTTTTCGAGTTGTATCCCTATTTTATCGGAGGTGCGACATGTACTAATGTTTATAAATTATGTTATCACTACGTGAGCATTGACTTACGGATCCGTTTGTCTATTTTTACTGCAACATTTATGGAAACTTCAGTGACGTGATAATTAAATAATGCTTTGTTTAAGTGTAGTCTTTCTTCAAACCCGCTTAGTGACAGAAAATGGGGGATAATTCTAAAAAAAAATGGTTACCAAATCACAAACAACTTCTTACTATCGTCAATTAATCGTCATTCAGTTTTCGTTTACAAAAACTGTCTGTATATTCGGTTAGTTAGTGGTTCCTTTGCGATTCGTTTTTTTTTTGTAGTATTAGCCCCCTATTTCTTATTTCGAATTGTTGAATCCAATTGTTTTGATTAGGGTTGTTATTTCAGCAAAAAGTAACAATATAAAATCAGCTAAAGTTTTCGTGTCTATATCAATGGCATCCTTGTTGTATTCTCAATTTAATTTGATCCAAATTTTTTGTCAATCTTCTAAATTCAGATTCATCTTTTTAGCTACCTATAACATAATTTATTATAACTAATAATGACTCGACAACTATCTTATGCATGAGTTTTGCTTCTGAGGATTTTAAAAGATTGCAAATCGTATTCAAATTAATATTTCACTCATACATAATCATAAACCGTAGAGTTTATCACAACCAGAGATAAAATAAGATAAAAACAAATAAATTGTCACTTTTTTGATTAGTTTCTCTATTTTATCAAAGGCTGTTCCTTAATCATTGTTGTTGATAATAAAATTGTTATATCAAAATGAAGACAAATTATTTGAAATGTTATCAATGTTGGCACACATAAAAATATCAATTCGCGTGAAAACAGTTGGAACTTTGATATTCTGATAAATTTGGATGAAATTATGACGATTGGTTTAATGATTCAATATCGGAGACTTATTTCTGTATTTATTGATGCCATTGGTTCAAAGCCTGACAAAAAAAACAACTTAATGACTATTATTTCTCTATGGGTTGACAAAAAATTTAGATTTTAGAGTCTATCTCACGAAAGAAGTCTGTCTCTTGGGCGCTATGTTGGCATCACTGACTTTTCATTGTAAAAGAGCGGTGCAAAAAATAAAAAATCAGTAGTGCCAACATAGCGTCCATAAGACTTCTTTCGTGATGCAGACTCTAAACTAAGTAACGTTTTTTCCATATTCTCTTCCATAATGTACACATGAAAATTACAATTTAGTGAAGTCGACATGACTTGACAAAGGCGAGCATAACTCAAAAATGAGTTTTCTACCAGCAAACCTTGTGTGATAGAGAGAGAGAGACATTGATTATACGGCTGAGGGTAAACTTCAGTGTACATCTGTCTTATTTATTTATACTTATTCACACTATAAACATATAATATACTTAAATAAAAATACAATAAGAAAAAAAAAACATAATAATTATCTTCATATAAATATATTATCAATCATTCTGAGAGGAAATGCTACTTAACTCTCCTCTTGAAAACTTGTTTAATGAAGAAAAAAGGTGCCCGCAGTTGCCATTTAAAAAAATAAGCTGATATTTTCAGTCATAGCGAAATTCGCAAGCACCTGTTACAACAAATGTAAAAGGAAAGTTAGCGCTGTTGACGGTGTCAAAACTGACGAGACTGAATTGAATGAATTTGGATGTAGATAAAGATTTTATTTAAATACCAAGCCGGAAGTACCTTTCGATTATGTTTTCTCAGAGGGTCCACGCATTGGGCTCGTGTACATCCCACGCAAACCTCCAAAAAATACTGGTTAGAAATGCGAACGAGATGTAAGAAAACACAGTACTACCACAGTCTACCTATATCTTACTCCTTATAGGCGTTCAACGTAGAACATTGTCGCAGAGCAATCGTGCGGGGGGTTGCGAGGTGAAGAACGTTATGTCCCGAGTAGCCATACTGCATACTTGGGACATAACCTCCGCCCTTACATAATTTTGACATTTCATAGGACCTGTCAAATGTATGGGCGTTGACTCACTGTATGTAGTAAGTAGGTACACTGTGGTACTACTAAGTGCTGCAGACATTCCAACTACGCTGTCTTGAGAACGACAATTTGTAACCAAACGGGACAACCTGTCATGTTACGTGTAGACCTATCGGAACGCCAAGTTCTTAGAATTCCTACATATTACCAACACTTGATTGACTTCTTACTCTGTCAGGAATATCAGCATCGGGTAAGCCGGTTGATGTTTATAGGAAAAACTTCATGAATGAAGGAAATGGTTGCGAGTTTCCTAATGAGGGCATGGCAAAACCGATTGTGGCTAATGTAAAAGGAGCAAAATGAGTACAGAGGAGTATAGTTCAAGAAAACAGAATACTATCGAAATCCGCCTACCCTTCAACGGTTTCCAATAAATAAATTTAATGAAAAACGTCATAATAAAATTATTTTGCCCTTAAATCAAGTACACCCCGAAAAATACAGTAACAATCCTGTTTGATTTTAGACAAATTAAGCTAAAAAAACGCGCAATATTTTTGGCCAGTTTAATAAAAAGTCGAGGATCAACATAACTTGATACTTTATAGGTAACTAGAAGGTCGCCAGCGGCTTCGCCCGCGTGGATGTTGTTTATCGCGTATTCTGCGTTTTTCTCTACTATAATATGCATGTATTATACATATAAACCTTCCTCTTGAATCACTCTATCTATTAAAAACAAACCGCATCAAAATTCGTTGCGTTGTTTTAAAGATCTAAGCATACATAGGGACAGACAGCGTGAAGCGACTTTGTTTTAAATACTGTGTAGCGATTAAAAATTATAATTTTAACTTATGTTTTCAACTCTATAGTTTCGATTAAACATGACAAAGGTTAACAAAATGCTAAATCATTGTCAAAGGAGGGTCGACAGTAACAATAGTGATTTATATTCCTATTGTACACAAAGTTTCTTATGCCTTCACAACCAGGATGTAACGAATGTGTCTGTTTTACCTCAAGCATTGATTATTGTTATTTATTTAATTTAGTGACTTTCGGACGGGTTTTCGTAAAAGTTAAATACCAATCCTCAAGCCATAGCAGTAATATTTTTATGTGCTAAATAACCTGTTTATTTTTCTTATGCCTATGTTAGTCAATGTTCAGGAGTTGACTGTGATAAGTCGTTATTGATGATGATTATCGAACTGGCTTTTAGAATTAATGCTCATCACGGAGATAAGTTGGAATTAATTTCCAAGTTCAATAATTCAAGAGCCTCGAGCAAACGTTTTTGTTTTGAGTTAGATTTTAGTTGCTGGCCCGCTTGTAATGCCACGAGAACTGTTCTTTCTATACTTTTACAACAATTGTTGCCGGACAAACTGAACTGAATACAGAAATTTTAAATAATAAACTTTCTTGTGCCTAGAATAACCTATACTAATGCACTCAATTAAAGTACAAACAAAATTAGAGCATTACGTAAAGCACATAAGTAGTTAAATCATTTCTGTTTTATTTTTTATTTCGGCATTGTAACGATGCAATTAATTATAAATATTTTTTCGATTTACATACCAACCGCAGAAGTCTCATCTTGTGGTTACAATTATAACGCTAAAAGACTGTTTTATCAATTAAAAAACACTAATGTTTTTTTTTAATAAGGACAGGTTAATGTCTGTTTTTCAATATGACTAGAATTCGGTGAGTTCAGTCCATGGTTACAGTTTGTTTTTGTTCGTTTTAAAATTTTGTTTGTGTCGTGACGAATCATGAACGAATTCACAATTTCAAATGTATAGTTTTGTATTACCTACTAATTAATATAAGTTAAATAATTTCTTAAAAAATCCAAACGCAATACCATTTCATCAGCTATAAACCGTCAAAGTATGCATTGTATGTATTATTTTTGTCATACACAGCCACAGACTGACAAATGACAATAATCGTTACTATTGCACCACGCGGCGCCGGAGTCACAAAGAAAAATGTTTCGTCAAAGCGCAGTTTCTCATAGTTTGTTAATTCAAAACCGTCCCAATAGAACCTTTGACCTTTGCTTACAACACTTTCACGTTATCAAGCATATGATCTTTCTCAAATGCGACACACGTAAAGAAAATTTTAATAAAACTGCCAATGTTTTAGAAATGGAAGGACTTTTCCTTCATAGAATTACTAATTTTACATCAAAGTCAATTGACGTACTGAATTTGTATTCAAACTTTTAATACTAATTATTACTATTTAACACACGAAATAAATTTGATTTAGTATTGTGATCACGTTTTTCCATCATGAATATTCTCTGTTTACTTAAAACCAAATACAGCGTTGAATATTTAAATAAATCAGTCCTTTTTCTCTATTTTAAATTTGATGAAGTGCGGAAAAAACAGCGATACTTTATAGAAATGTCTATGGTATATTAGTTTATAATTTATGAATAGATGATTTATTTTTTGCTCAATACATAGGTCGTTAGGTAACAGGTAGATTAATTAACTCGTCGTGTTATTAAGTATACGGATTTACAGCAAATTATATAAGAAAGTCAAATGTAGAGGACATTAAATGTGATTGAGGTACAGTATTTCTATCTCACGAAGGCGAGTGTTGTAACATTACCTACGACTTGGATATAAGGTTCAAATTGAAATAACTCACCCGCTTTCGTCAGTTGGAACATCTACTTATACATTTTGAAGAAGATATCTTACCTCGTTTACGGAATAACCTATGACAATTGAAAATACAACATAATTAATTCCATAAAGTTTTAAACTGATCTCAAATCCAAAGTGATACCTAAGAACTACAAAGAATTTACATTATACTTATATCCAGGTCAATTAGAATTAAATAGCATCACAAACATATTTGTTTCGTCACCTTATTTCTTAATGAACGTCTACAACAGAGAAACAAATTAAAATTCAATGAAACTAACAATTATCAAGAGCCGGTAGAAATCCAGTTCAGAATAATTCTGGTGGTTTACGAAGGTCAATTATTGACCTTCGTAAACCACCATTACGAATAGTCCAGGCAAAGTGATTTTATTGATAAAAATTAAAATATTTGATATTCTGTGGTAACGTTTTGTAAAGAAACGTCAGCTGAAAAGGGCACATAATACAAAACAAAGAATATCAAATATTAAAATAAAAACAAAGCATAGATAACATAGCTTTGATGTCGTTTACGTTATTTCGATAGCAGTGTCCTTACTACAATTTACGAAATAACCGCCATGTCAGGATCTTTCGTTGAATAGAGTACATACACGTAGATACCAATGTCCGTCTTTCTTGTTATAATCCTTTAGAAGCCTCTCGACACCCACGGAATGACGTCGTATTCTATTTCTAGCTTAAACTACATGGAGCTGTCAAAAACCATGATTAAAAAAAAAAACTTACTTGACTAATTACATACGACTAAATAATGTAAGGCGTTCTAATTGAAAATAAAAGTAAGTAACAATTACTCGTCTTAAGTAGTTTATTTCTGTTATACGATTTTTCATGAGCGCTAAGATTTAAAGTAAAACAAGCAAAATAAAGTACTTAATTTTAGCTCACAAGGCTATGAGAGTAGTATCACGTTTTTCTTTCTTTATCGCGTTTTAACTATTCTCTGATACCCAAATGGCGAAGCAGGTGTTATGATTACTATCTGTATTATAGATGTTTTTAGTAGTAGATTAGAGAATAATATAAAAAGTGATCAACTATCAAGAATAGTCGAGTGGCACATACATTTTTAGGTAAAAAATTAGGGGTGTGCCATATGATACATTGAACTAGAAAATAAATCTTAAAAACCGGCCAAGTGCGAGTCAGATTCGCGCACGAAAGGTTCCGTACCATTATCTATAAAAACGGTAATAAAATAACGTTTGTTGTATGGGAGCCCCCTTAAATATTTATTTTATTCTGTTTTTTAGTATTTGTTGTTATAGCGGCAACAGGAATACATCATCTGTGAAAATTTCAACTGTCTAACTATCACGGTTCATGAAATACAGCCTGGTGACAGACGGACGGACGGACAGCGGAGTCTTAGTAATAGGGTCCTCGTTTTACCTTTCAGGTACGGAACCCTAAAAATGTAATTAAATAAATCCTATTAAGTAAATTATAAAACTATGATGATTTAAATTTTCATTATTTTTAATCCAACAAAAAATCTCTCTTCAGTACCAAACTTTATTCAAATTCGTTCAACCGTTACGGCGTGTTTAAGTAGCAACCATTCAAACTTTCTGCTTGTATTCATAATTTCAGTTGGATTATAATGTGCTTAAATCATAAATATTAGTACCCACCCACTTAATTCACGTAATAAATATAGTTTTCAAGGCTATGCCAACCACGTAAGGTTTGAAAGTGATCCACATTACTTACCCGACTTTGGCAGACAAAAGGAGGGCAATGGGCTTTACGAGAATGTATATCTGTCCCACAACAACGACCTAATATAAATGACTGAATTAAATTCATGTGTTCTACTTAAGTCCGCCTGATGCTTTTCGAGGTGCTTATAAAAGCACCTCGAAAAGCAACAGGCGGCTCGCCTAAATAGGCCATTCATCTCTTCTTGGGAGTGTAAATAACGACTCATGGGTTACCTATGAGCATCCAGCAGTACCAGCATCCTCGATATAATCAACTCACTCGTTTGTCAAGCTTGGTGTTTAATTGCTTTTTTTTACCCTTTTTTGTTATGGGTTTCGAGCCGTTATGATGTTTATCTAATAGTTTGTGGCGACATCTATCATGAAACATGTGAATTACGCAACATTGTGGCTCTGTAGCAGATGACAGCAACATCAACGACAACTCTTAAGATGACGTTACGAACATTCTGGATCGCGCTTTTTTCATCAAAGTACACGCAGATAGTATATTATACAACCGCCCAACGTGAACCGAAGGGCATTAGGTAGACATAACACCCGCCTGGTGGAGGACCACCATAGCTCGCTCTCCACAAGTTAAACTGAATGAAGCAAGATCTTTAAGGCGTGAATTATGTACATAGAAGCGGTGTAAGAGGCAGGCGCGGCGCAGACTCAGCGCAGGCGGACGCCGCACAGTGCCGCTTCAAATTTTCGGACAAAATATACGACGGGGACTGGGATAGTACAACGCTTTTGCAGAAACGCTCTAATAGCAAGAACACTGTTGTGTATCGCTGTGAGTATACCAGTACCGGAAGCCCAAACGCTCTCACCCTCTCCCAAATACGTAGGCGGCCATATTTTAGGGAGGACACAAAAGCTCTGCATCGCATCACCGGCTCCTCTGGTTTTACGGACATTTATGATAGTGACACGCATTGCGCATGCTCAGCAAATGAGCGTTATACACCGAAAGATTTTAAGCACGCCTTTCTGACGTATTATGAGTCAAATGTTATATCAACAAAAGTCCAAATCAGACTTTTTTTTTCATTTCTTAATAAATCAATTAACCTTAGTAGGTACTTCCTCGTAAACAATACCTTAGGTTGAACTGGCAACATTTATAAATTATCGTGTGAGTGGATAAGAAACTTCTCACCTCACAACCCTCCCCGACAAATAAGACATACGGCGAAGGGGTATGGTATGACAAAAGTCGCAACGCTGCGTTCATAGGACTTGTTACCATAGATGTTTTTCGATTTGTGAATTTCCGTAAATAATGAATATTTCGAAAATTAAGCTTTATTCAACATACTGTATCCTAACTTTTCTTCTCCAATTAGGCATCGGAATCGAAGCTTAAAATCTTTCGGGTACCTCGGGGGCCCACGGTGTATAAACAAAATACCAAGGGATGTCTTTGTTCTGCTGGGGGACAGAAAAGGCAATAATTGTAAATGACACAACAACATAATCGTTAAGGGGTGATTCTATCATTACAGTTATAACTAATATCGGTATGTCAGGATTGCGAGCA
Source organism: Amphipyra tragopoginis (assembly GCA_905220435.1). Taxonomy (NCBI): domain Eukaryota; kingdom Metazoa; phylum Arthropoda; class Insecta; order Lepidoptera; family Noctuidae; genus Amphipyra; species Amphipyra tragopoginis. Next base: position 16,113,567 of record HG992011.1, read on the forward strand.
AGGTAAACACAGTAAATAAAACCAACATAGACTCTCCACCACTGAGAGTTTTGATTTGGGTTAGTATTAGTAACATAAACTAGATCACAATATATTACTTTACACAATTATTACAAGATCATAAAATAAGGACAAGCTAATCAGATATAAAAGGTCAGACTTCTTCAGCTGATCAACACGGAATGCTCTCGCTTTGTCGAATGACCACCGCCTTTATAACCTCGGGTGCGTTGATCCATATCGACGACTACCTTCTTTTGTCAACATTGCCCAGTGCTACCCGCTACCGATAACGTAATAACAAAAAATCTACACAAATATGCAATTACAAGTGGGTATTTCACCTACTTATCATTAACTGTTCATTAAGCTAATTCGGTCTCTAAACTTTTCAATTGTGTATATTTGCATTTCACCACATATCAATAGTGATAATGACACGATTATTGAACACATAAATGTCATTTAGCTTAACTGTGCTTGTAGACAAATGACAATCGATGATCGCTAGAGAATAGAAACGATAATGAGATATAGGTACTGGGGCCTAATTCTCCTAAAATTAATTGTTGCCAAACGCAATCGAACCACAACCGTCAGTCAGTTTTTGTTTTCGAAAAATTTCAAAATGATTGATTTTGTTTTTTGTGTCAAATAATTTCATAGCTTTTGAAATTGAGAACTGTCTGAATGAACGGTTCGGCTTTGGTTCGGTTGTGATTTATCAAGATTTATTTTAGGAGAATTGGGCCCCTGGATTGACATAAGTATTTCGACCGGTCAAGCGATCTGTTATGTCATTTCCATACATTTAATTGGCGTATATATTCTCTAGCGATCATCAATTGCCATTACAGCCCCTGGTTACGGATTACTTTTTGATAAGTTGGTGAAATCGCTCCTTAGTTTTAATTCCGCCAAAGTAATTGGTCAAGCTTGGATGCACTATGCAGCACCGCCCTCCAGTCCGGAAATATATATATATACACATGCAGAAGTTATGATTGATATAATGCAACATGGACTTCAAACCGATACAAAGTATCGGTACAGCGGAGTATCGGTTTGGGTTGCGTGTTGCATTATATTACTCGAATCTTCTGCATATTTGCGGGCAGAGAACGGTGCTACATATTCTGCATCCGAGCTTAATCAAGCTTGGCGTAATACATACATGCATAAGCTCACGCCCTTTTCCCATGGGGTGGGCAGAAACTGCAGAACGCCTCGTGCTAACGATCCTTAATATTCCTTTCGCTTCGTCCACGTTCATACATCTTGTCATACACCGCATACACGCACACCGCGCCGGTTGAGAGTACTACGCACCTGTCTTTTTTGAAAAACATCACCAATAACATCTACATATATATATTATAATATGTCCTTCTAGGGCTTACTCTACTGGCGTTTCCATTGACATCCGCCTTATAAATAAATTATTTTGACGGAATTAAAACTAGATACTGTAATTGCATATTATTTGTATATCATGGATATCCGCAAAATAACGCCTGATTCCATTCCATCTTCCTGCCCTTATCCCATGTTACTTGGGGTCGGCGCAACATGTTTTCTTCTTCCATTCCGTCCTGTCACCCGTCATGGTATTACTGACTCCCTTCTCTTTCATAGCATTCTTCACACAATCCATCCATCTTTTCTTTGGCCTCCCTCTTCCTCTCCATCCATCCACATTTAAGTATATTCATAACTCTTTTGGTCACTGCGCCTGATTCCCTTATCAAACTGAAAATCTAGTTAAATCTACATCCTCGAATTATTTCAATGATGAGCTAGGAACAAAATATATGTCATGCCGATATAAATAGACAAGGTTCGTCATTTCACATCTTGGAGACTACTTATTAGCATTGAAATGTTAAACAAAGACAAACAGATATGTTTTACACGAGTAGGTATTAATTTAGAATTCCATACAAGCTTAAAGACATTGCCCATTATAGATTTTTATTTGCAGATGGTATTGTCAGATTGCTAATAGACACAGGGACGAACAGTTGTCTAACGTAGCCAAAAGTTAGCGAGATTTAACTAGAAATTAACAACACGGAAATGGAATAGGAAGGAAGGGACACTATACAGGGTGTTTGGTAGAAGGACCGACACCATTTTTTGAGGGATTGGTAAGATCATTGGCTTGTCATTAACAGTGATCGGATAATCGGGCGCTAATATACCTATACTTCACTTTTATTCCCACGAACGAAAAATACGGATATGCCTTTCAGAATCCCGGATCCCGGAATCGTTTGAAATTCCTGAGATTGCTAATGTTACCTGCATACAAAATATAGTCAGAACTCGTGAAAATGAAAAAAACAAAAAAAATGTCTTCAGTTTGTATAAATAGCCAATGACCTGCCTTCTATCAAACATTCTGTATATGCAGTGGCGTGCACTCCATACATGCAAATAAGCTCTGCATACCCTGCAGTTCCATACATGCCCCTCTAAGAGATAAATAACTATAATTAAAAGAAATCATGGTAATTTAGTTTTCACGCCATCTATTGCTTTTTTTGGAACTAACTCGGAGCGGGGAATACCCGCCGCATGCCGCCGCGACCGCGCCTTGCAGCGCCTCCCGTGAGCATAAGCTGTACTACGCCTGGCTTATTCTTCATACAACGCATCTCGTGTAGTACACAGCAAAAGAGTGACTGTGTGCGTGAAAATGTGTGCGTGTGTTGGAGTTTTGTAAGCATAGCTTACATTGCAAACCGTCCAAATTGAGAACCCGTAAATGCACCGTTTAATTGTTGATTGCAGTGAGTCGACTTATTTTAGTCGGATTAACCAAATGATTCATTCGTTCGTATTAATTAGTTCGTAACGTAATAAATTGCAAAGTTTTTTCGCCTTATTGTTTTTTTTGGTGCAAGTGATTGACTGTCGAGTAATTATTTAGTAAGTTTATTGTAAAAATGGAAAATTATACCTGTGAGACCTGTGCTGGCGAAATGTGTTTAAATAAATTAAAATCGGCCGCGTTTTCACGTTATCTTTTGAGGAAACAGTTAAATTGATTGCAAAGGGAAGGCATGTACCCGGGTTGGATTTAACTCAAAGAAAAGGTAATAAATACTACTCGTTATTTTCATAAAATGTTTTATGCTGACTGTTACTGGCTAATTCGTTGTGTACACACAAAAACATTGGATTGTTTCCCTTGCATTTTGTTTATAAATCAAGTTCAAAATAATGTTTGGACCTAGCGGATACTCAGATTTAAATAATTTTCACAAAGCGGCTGCTATGCATGATTCTTCAGAAAAACATCTAGAATCCTGCTTAAAAGTTCCAAACTTTTGATAAAGGTAGAATAGAGACTAGTTTGAATAGCCAGTTAAAGTTAGATATTGAAGGGCACAACGCGAAAGACGACAGAAATAGAAACATCTTCAAACGGTTGATTGATGTATTGTAGTTTGTTTTCTAGGTAAATCTGAATTAGCATTCCGTGGTCATGACGAACCCAGCTTTTTTTTTGTGCATACCCTGTCTGAAATCTCTGTGCACGCCACTGTGTATATGAAGTTAAAGAATTAATATCATTTATTTAGAGCATTTACGAGGTTATTCTCGTAACACAATCGTTGATCAATCGCAATCGAAACGAAGCCGAACGTTCATTCAGACAGTTTTCATTTACAAAAACGTTCAAAATGTTTGGCAACAAAAACAAAACCAAACATTTTGACAGTTTTCGTAAACAAAACGGACTGACGATCGTAGTACGTTTGCGGTTTGGCAACAGTCCTGTTAGTTGAATTGGTCTTAGGTGCTTTAGAATTGTCAACATCAAATAGTTATCGCGTACGAAAGTGTAGATTCCTATATTCAACAATGGCTGAAAAGTAACTGCGCATGTGTTAGACAGGGCCGCAGGTAGATGCTCTGGGCCCTAAGGCAGTAAGTGATCTAGGCGCCTCGTGAGGCTCTTTATTTACTTGTTTAGAGGCCCTCTACGCTCGGACCCGGGGACTGCTGGTACATGTGAAATGGCTCAGAATTCTCATCAGGACAGGCCCAGGATCTGTGCACTATTGATGACTTCAGATTGTGAAACTAAAACTGCAGATCGTCCTACATACCATAAACATCATAACTGCAGATTCTACCAAACATAAATATTAAGCAGGTCAATGATTCCACTTGAAAAGTTAAAAAGTCAAGTCATCATCACAGCCGCAATATAACCTCTTTTCAAAGTAGGTACTTATGTTGTGTCAACAGTCAGCAGTATTTAAAAATAGAATAGAATTTAAAAAGAAAGTTTTGCTTTAAAAATATGATCCGTTTACTTTACTGTTTATTATAACTGTACTGTCATCCCGTTCTCTCCTATTTTGCTCGCCCTATCTGCACTGGCAATCACGATGCCCGATTGCGGTAGATATTAGATAGCATCAGATACCGGGACTTCATATTCTCTTTAATAAGTTACAACTATGTCGTAAGAAAACGGTTTTAAAACTAGGAAGGAAATAAAGAATTAAATACTTATCATTGAACTTGATTCCAACATGATGGATTTGGGAAAAAGGCTAGGAAGGTGATAAAAGACTTCACACATCCCGACGTGTCTTGCACATTTTGAAGATTACCCCATTAAAAAACCATTTGCTTAAGTAGGTGACGGTACTTTGAGGGAAAATCCGACTGGTGCATTCTTAGAAAACCCGTTCTCTAGTCTTAGCATGTATAAGGGATCTTTGCAAGTAACGCAGTCGTTGCACTGTATGCTTTTCATTGCAAGGCCTTAGAAACAAAGCGATGAGTACAGTTAAACTCAACTATGTGGTTAGTAAACACTGCACTGGCTTATTTACTCGAACAAGTCACCACTCACCAGATAGTGACGACTGGCTGACTTTGTTACATGTTGTTCTTTTTTCAAATAAACGTAAAAAAAATGAATTGAAAAAAAAAAGGAAAAACGAATGAACATCACGTTACCGTGAACGTTACGCGTTTTTTATTTTAGATTTTTACTTTTAGTATTACCGGTAAACCGGGATTAAGCGCCATTTAGATGGAGAGAGTTTCTCGAACGATTCTTGCCGAGAAATCGTATGCTACTATCGCAAGCAATAATCGCCATAAGATTATTGTATCATAATGTTTACATACAAGCAAGAACTAAATTCTCACCTGCGATTATGTCATACGAGATTCGTAAGTAATTTTTCGCTAGGCGATAAATTACTGTGACTGTTTACACAGCGAACATTATAGTAAGAAGATTCTTGCTTACGAGTTCTCGACTTGTATAAACACGATCTCGTATGACATTTTTTCAAGTTGATACGAGTATCGTACAAATCGGTTTGAACCGTTTTTGAGTGCGAGTTTTGCCATTCGAGTTCAGACTTCAGTGATTAAGTTCTGTTTACACGGAGACAGATATATTCTATTGCGAGGCGATTGTCGCCCAAGGGGAAGGGCGATAATCGTGAATGTTTACACGAAGAAACTTTTTAAATGTTCTTTCGATAATCGTATCTTCGAGTCGAGAAACTCTCTCCATCTAAATGGGCCTTTACTTTCAAATACAGGGGCGACATTGATAGTTACTAAACATTTTGCATTTGGTTAAATATCTGTGTGAAAATGGAACTTGTGCATTTTAATTTAATATTGTAGGGAACGTTGACAGTTTTCCTTTTACCATTCAGTATAGAGGTGTCTGCGATGTTAGATGGCGATGATAAAAAATATTAAATGACACCCCTGAATATGTAAAAAAACGAGTTTTAGATTTTTCGATTGGGGCTACTTTGAAATTCAATGATAGAACAGAGATCATCAAAGTAGAAGCTCTACGGTCCAAGTTTGATAAGGAACATTTCTCCTTTTTGCTATCGAAAACTGTGCTCTATAGTTTTTTTAATCTAGTCTATGTGATTTTATATATCTCAGTTAATTGAGTCTACATAAAATATTTTTGATGTAGCAGCTAAAAGCGAAAATAAATAAGATACAAACACATGAAGCTCAAAAAATTGATCAAAGTAACCCCGTTCTACGGTACTTAAGAACACAATTTTTGTTTTCTGTGCTTTTACTGACAACAATTTTACAAAGCCAATGAATAAATGGCCGCCTCCAGAAATTCCAGGTACATTGTAGACTTCTAGTATGAAGTTACCCCAAGTCGGAAGATTGAAAATAGAACTCTGAACATAGCTAAGATCGGTGAACTCAAATTGAACGAAATATAAATGATTTTTCTAAATGAAACAAACGCTTCACATAATTTAAAATCTCGTTTTAAAGTCTGCTAATAAAACTGAGTAACTACAATATAATGAGATGAATTTAATTAAAGTGTGTTCTTTGAAATCACAATGCGTGAAGCTATTAGATTCGAGCGGTTTGAATTGTAGGAGCCACGCCTAATAAGCATGCAATGTAGGTGAATTATAAATGTTTAAAATCTTCTTTAGGTAGCATTTATTGCCTTGATAGGCTGAGCAAAGGCTTAAAGGGATACATTTTTATTAAAAAAAAATGACATTTATTTCCGTGAGGTAACGAAATAGGAATATTATTCCCCTCCGTTACCGGGCAAGCGAGTCGTAATAGGAACGAACCTGGGGGTCTACTCCCTAAGCACGAAGTCCGTGGTTTTGGCCTTAGTTACGAGCGCTTCCTACTCCCTCCCTATCACCTACGGACATACTATTATTTCGGGGCCCTAACTAAGAATGAATGACAACACGATTTGACAGTTGTCCCTACTAATACTGTTTTTGCCCGTCCGAAAAGTTGAACTTGACACTTGTTTTGTCCACTCCTACGTTTCGGGCTAGTTTCGGACGGGCGACTTAACTTTATCGACGGACTTGAGTAAGCCCCCTGGCACCATAATATTGTTGTGCCCGAAAAATAGAAAAACGATCGCCATCTATTTATCACATGAGACATGGATTTACAGATTCCTGCCCCCTGATTTAGAACGATTCGATTGGTCAATTGTCGAATGATTCGGTAAGCTATCTCTTTTGCTCTCGTTACGAAAATCGTAGATGGAACGAGATAGAAACTGAATCGGTTGACAACTGCTTATCTGAAGAGGTTTTGAATCAGGGGGCTGTAATAGGAGAACCACCGCCTGACCCTTTGGGAATTACTGGCTTTTACTAATTAAAATTACGTACCTATGATGATATTTTTCATAATGAAAGGTTATGTTAACAGATTCGTTTTTATCACTTTTCATAGAGCTCGTACGCCATGCCGCCATATATATTGCTAGTGGACCTTCCAGGAGGGTCCTCGGCATTACGTTTGCGATAGATAGTAGATAGTAAAATAGTGTTCTAAGGAGGTCTTGTTGCTTGTTTTATGACGGTGTATTTTCTAAGAAAAATCTACAATTAAAATGTGCGTTCCAGGAGGACACCCGACACTGAACCTGTTAATGTAGTTACTGTTGATCCTTATGGAGAAGAGCCGGCAAGTAACTTTTTTCAAATGATAATAAGACATACCTAATATAAGTAGCAAAACTTTATCCAAAATTATTAAAATGATTGTATTCTCAACCGCGCGCAACCGTTATCAAAACGAAGGAGGTGTCAAACTCAACGCTTAAAGACTCGAGCGAGTACTGTCAATAGATATAATGTCACTAAAAATGTAAATGTGAAAAATGGGCCAAGTCTAGTACAAAGGACGTGTGGGATAGTCGGTTTCGCCAAAAAAAGAATTGAAGCATATATGGGTGTCAAGTTCTATACATAGAAGTTCCTTAAATCACTGCATTTTTTTTTCTTTTTTGCTGCTGTATATCGTCCTTGGAGTCCGTTTCTACGTAGGTAACCGGGCAATTGGCAAGACCTGAAGGGTCTCGAGCCAATAAAGGGTCTCCAGCCAATATCGTAGCTACAGGCGCTGCAGCTATGTACAATGTTCTTCAATTCATTAAAAGAAAAGAATCATGGCGAGTCCCATACTTTGATTTGTACAGAAAAATAAAGAATTTTAGAGAAGTTGGTATGTCGTTCGTTATAATTAATCTTTGATGCCTAAAGAGTAGCTATAGGTATTTAAAATATTTTTATAACCTCGCAATAAAAACATAATTTATTTTATGACTCCTAACTTATCATTGGGCTAATTTCTGAACGCGACAACATTGACAGGTGATTAGTATGACATCTTCAGAAATTACTTAACTCAATTTCAAAAGATTTTGTTTGGAATATTATATTTTATTCCGGGGTTCTAAAATTATTTTGGAGCAAGGATCAATGGTAAAACTAATCCAACTTCTATAAAAATCTTTGTTTTTTTGTACAAATCCTGCCATGATTCTTTATGTTCCTTGCTAGGCAAATGTGTAGGCCAAAAAGATTTTAACATACACATTTGCCAAGCTCACAATGTTTTGTGTAATGTAGGTAACACACGGCAGTCGCATCGCCCTTTTATTTTCCGAACTTGTCCTGTCACACTGCCTTCAGTCTAGATATACGAGTACAGTGTGCATAGATAATGTTATCGCGCAATCATCTGACCCGTGATAACGATATCACTGTTTTATTACTATACAGAATTAGATTTTTTATTTTTTTTGTTGTGGAATCCTAATATTTGACGGTCAGACACATTGCCTGTGTATTTAACCCCCCTTTCCTCCTGTAGGTACCGTAAAAGGCGACTTAGGGATCTCAGTGAGGAATTATGACCGGGGTAGGGGAATCAGCAACCTCTTTTGAGCTATTAGTTTGTTGTTTGTTGTCTGATAGTTTTCTGTTTTCAAGGCTATACATAAAAATACTCTCGAATCAGCGTAGACTAAGATAACATTGATTTCGCATAATCATGATGATGGTGATAATAATGCGCAATCCAAAATGTTGTCAGGCCATTGATTGGCATCGTTGTAATACATGGGTCTAATCGACCGTTATAATGGACGACCATAGATGTTGCTATTTTCACCAAGCTTTGCGAAGGTATTGGTCATTGCAGCAGTGGCGAAGGCTCCATACAACTCGATTCCTATCGGCTTATTCCCTTTCGAAACGAGTAGTTACTGGAATTCACGCATCACACTTGAGCAAGGTAAGCATTTTTTGGTCCGGCTTCCCTATTAAGAAAATTCACCCATCGCCACTGCATTGCAGTAATGTTATTAATGCACGAAATGGTGGTGCCTACTCCCTTTCCCTTTGGTAGACGCCTTAAAATGACGATTTTTGAAGTAATTATTGGTTAATCTGTGGTTATACTATTTCTTCTGTTACGGATGTTCCGCACGCAGCTGGGGGCCTCCTCCCTAAGCACGAAGTCCGTGATTTCGGCTTTAGTTACGAGCGTTTTCTACTCCCTATCACCTACGGACATACGATTATTTCGGGGCCCGAACTAAGAATGAATGACAACACGATTTGACAGTTGTCCCTACTACCGATGTGTTTATGCCCGTCCGAAAAGTTGAACTTGACACTTGTTTTGTTCACTCCTACGTTTCGGGCTACTTTCGGACGGGCGACTAACTTCGTTGACGGACTTAGGGAGTAGGCCTCCTGGCGTAAATGCGACACCACGAAGTTAGTTGTTGACATAAACCTCTTTTCTATCTCAGTCGACGTATAACTTCTACCTCGCATACATGTGTACAGGCACAATTTTTTTTAGATTCTTTGTGTTCGTCGTGTTTTACCCATGTCGCACCTGATGATAAGCGCAGACAGGGTCTAAGATCATCATCATCATTCAGCCGAAAGACGTCCACTGCTGGACATAGGCCTCCCCAAGCATCGCCACATCGACCGGTCCTGTGCTTCTCGCATCCAGCGGTTTCCTGCGACCTTCACCAGATCATCGGTCCATGTTGGGGGGGTTTGCCATAATCGCCACGCTTGGCAGGCGGTTTGGCGATCGCAGTATGGTTGTTAAAGTACTCAGAGAACGCTACTGCCCGTCCTTTAGTGAATCCCTTAGTCGCCTTCTACGACACCCATGGGAAGAGATGGGGTATTGCTATTCCGGCACCACACGGGACACATGAAAAGAGCCTCCACGAGTGACGATACTTAAGTACGTCCGGCGCACCCTGGGCAGTCAGCCCCGCTACCAACCTTGCTGACTGGCCAATCTTTTCACCACAGCATGAGCCGTTTTCGCACAGCTCTTGCTGACACGAGAGAAGAAGACGGGACACGGGGTCTAAGATGGAGCACATGAATCCAAGTAGCAAAGACAGAGAGGGACTCTCATATACCCCTCTGGCTCTCACATACACACGACGGAACACAGTAAATAGCTTGGCGTCGGACTGAAGTGTGAAGGTAGTATCTAGCCAGTCGGAAAAGATCCAACAACCAAGCGTGCCCAGGTCACCCATGAGGTGAATAAGCAAGGCCAGATTTAAACGTTTGCAGGCCCCGGGGGATTACCATGATCTGTTATAGCAGGAATGTTTTAATATTATTACGAGAGTGGGTAAGAGATGGCGCTAGAGAGTTGTCTAGCGCTGTCACTTTCCCACTCTCGGAATAATATTAAAACATTCCTGCTTTAACAGATCATGGTAACCCCCCTGGAGCTATTAAGAGAACGAGGCCCTTTGAAATGTTTTTAAAAAGTACCTCCTGAATGTGTACTGTTTTCTCTTTGTAAGAAAGCGTATTTTTTTTTTCTTATCTAAAAAAACAGACACTCATATTGTGGGGGTCCCTATTTTGTGTGGGCCCCGGAACTAAAGCCCATGTTGCCCTTCCCAAATCCGGTCCTTTACAAAAGGGAGAAGCTTTTTATTTTTCAAAATACATTCAGGGGAATGAAAACTGTAGCTAGATTTACCAGCAAAAGAAATAATGGTCTGTTTAAATGATTTCTTTTTTTGTTGTTATTTATATTGCATGCAATAAATTATCGCGATTATAATCATTTTGAAGCAAAAACTATGTTGCTAGTCTGATTAGACAATTTTATAGCAATTAAATTATCTTTGAGTTAGGTTGTATAACATGTGCCAGACAGACGATAAAAACTTGTTTCCCACCGATACAGCAATTGATATTTTAATTAGTATCTAATAGAAATGTTATAGGTTATAGGGAGAGAGTCATCTAAGAAACTAGTAGAACGTTTCTGGCAATACTTTGATTGTTACCTACAGTTCGAACAACGTAACAATTCAATTAACAGAAACTTTTATCAATTGCAACTTAATCGTTCACTCAGACAGTTTTCGTTTACAAAAACTGTCAAAATGTTTGGTTTTTGTTAAATGACCCGGTCATTTTAGTAGCAGCAACTTTTTTTGAGTTGCTAACACGCAGGAACAGAATTCTGCCAAGACAAACGTTGATCAGTTGCAACCGAAGTGAAGCCGACCCGTTCATTCAGAAAGTTTTCGTTTTCAAAAGCTGTCAAATTGTTTGACACCAAAACCAAAACCAATCATTTTGACAGTTTTTGTAAACAAAAATTGATTGACGGTCGTTGTTCGTTTGCGTTCAGTAACTATTTTGTTAGTCGAATTTACCCTCTGTGGTGTACAAAAGATTATTAAAATAAATAAAATTCATTTAATTCAGGTAATAACCCATATTGCACACAAAAAATTACAACAACTAAAATCAAATTAAATTAAGTTGCTTCCCCCACTGAATGTAGCGCGCCGCCACTTCAGAAAAAAAGCATTAAGTACTTCTGTTGACACAAAACATATCGATCCCTTAGTTCACAATCATACTAATTACGGGAAAAAAGGTGGTGTAATTAGGACGATAGTGCACAAATCATAACGTTACAATTTCATTGACAACAAAAATGTAATTAATGTGATTGTGAACTAGGGTATCGATATTGAAATTTCGTACGTACAACATTTTCGTCAAGTGTTTTAGAAATTTTCGAACACCAAAAAATAAGACTTGACATCCTAGCTTAAAAGTTTTAGTAATTAATGCTAAAAACGGCCGTTTTTGGAACTTATCGCTAAAACTTCGAATCCAGAAGCTCTAGTGTTGATATTTGATGTTCGAAAATTTCTACAACACTTGACTAAAACGTTGTACGTACGAAATTTCAATATGTTGTGTGTCGACAGAAGTAATGCTTTTTTTCTGAAGTGGCGCCAAATTCGGTGGGGGAAGCGCCTTAAACGAAATTAAATTGAATTAACTTGAATCACAAAATACACATTATCACATAAAAATCACATAAAAACAGACTAAGTAATTAAATATTATGGGTATATCCGGCAACATCACATACCTAAATATTATCTTTAGGTAATATGCTCTCATCTTAGCTTGTGTGTATCCCAAGTTCCGAAGGTACGGACATTACAACATAGTGATCTTTATTTTGTCATTGTTACGAAAATCTCGGAACGATATTCTTCAGTCAAAAAATATACACAATTAATTAATTATAATACTTAATTATGGTGCATTTAAATAATTTTCATACTCAACCTTTATTTGATATCAGATGTATTATCTTTTCGCTCCATGATTGCGTCAGCCACCGAGCCATGATATTATGATGTGAACTTCAAACTATTCAAAAGCTTTTTGTAATAATTTTATAGGAAGTCGTGTCTAAATAATGATGACTATATTATTTTTGTACGTTTTGGTGAATTAAAATAATTGTCTAGTATCAATTCTCAGGCAATTTCCGGGAATCGTATTTATTTTAAATTGTCACTGAAATAAATATGAGAGGTTAAAAATAGCAATGTGAAGAATTCAAACGTGGAATTGTTCTCAGTAACAACCAATGGCTGTTATTATTTGAACTGTGTTAACATTTTATTAGACACTAGAGGTCGCTCGCAGCTGCGCCCGCGCGGTTGTCGTTTATCGCGTACTAGCGACCCGCCCCGGCTTCGCACGTGTATGTTTTCTTGCTTAAAACCTTCCTCTTGAATCACTCTATCTATTAAAAAAACCCGAATCAAAATCTGTTGCGTAGTTTTAAAGATTTAAGCATACATAGGGACAGACAGAGGGAAGCGACTTTGTTTTATACCATGTAGTGATTCCGTATTTTTCGGAATAAAAGTAGCCTATGTCCTTCTCCAGGTTTCAGGCTATCTCTGTACCAAGTTTCATCAAAATTGGTTCAGCGGTTTAGGCGTAAAAGCGTAACAGACAGACAGACAATGTTACTTTCGCATTTATAATATTAATAGGGATTAATTTACTACTTAATCAATGATTCGTATATTCCAACTTGAACCCGAATAAAGCTAAAATAAGTTTCGAATTTTGTACGGATAGAAATAATCATCTGGATAATAATAATACTGTGACACTATTCCACAATTTGTCAAAATAATCTGCTAAGTTAGCAAACGAAAACGCCTTGATTATGAGTACTTAGAATTTATCTTTATAACCCGACAGATAGCAATTTATACGACTACGATAATAATTATAGTAAAAGAGATACATAATATTACAGTTACAGTATGAAACATTACAACTGTGAAAAAATAAACTAAATAACTACGCCGCATAGAAAGTAAACAATTTCCGAACATAACGAAATGTAGTTATGGGAACAACGGAAGTGACGTATTTTACGGATAACGTAACTGTTTGACAGCTTCTGTCAATCCAAAACATTTCATCGGAGAAATTGTCTTTTTTAAATTCAGAAGCCTATGATGTCTATGAAGTGATGGAAACAGAATTTGAATGTATGCATAATGTTTATGAATGAGCACATGGCCAGTATCTTCCCTTTTAAAACGGATATCGGCTTTGAAAATAAAGTAATACAAAATTAATTTCCGAATGAGGATTAGAGATTTCTATAAGAAATAAGCCGTGCCTACGCTATGGTCTTGATTAACTTATCTTTTGTTAAGTATTGTGTGTACATAATGATTCAATAAATAAAGTATCTAAAGTAGGTATAGATATTATTCGCGTACCTAAGCCTACACACGAAAAAATTACAGTTGCACGCAACGAATAAACAGAATGCAATATATTATCATAACAACAATATATTAAGTTGAAGAATAGATTTTGAAACACGTGATTATCGTAATTATTATCTAATCTGTGGCAAAAAAATTGTGGATCCGCACCAATCGAGGCAAACGTCAAGCGCCATATTGGTTTGATTAAAATATGGTGTATAAGATACAATAATAAAGCTCTCTTTGCATAATGCTAACTTTATTGCAATGAATTAGCCCCTTTTAGAATAACGTTAGCGGAACTAGTGACTTAATTTCAAAGACTAACTAACGTAACACTGGGTAGTTAATTCATTAAAGTGCTCGCGAAATTAGTGCTCAAAATTAAGAATAAGACCGCTAAACTAAGATTTAGTATTTATCATTAGTTACGGTTTATTCACGCGCATTTTTCGGGTTTGCCCGACTAGTTTCGGACTCAAACGGAGTCCTTAATCATGAGCTGAACACGCGGCGAGGACACAAGTCGAACAGAAACTAGTCTGGCAATCCTGGAAAATACACGTGTAACTAATCATAAACATGAATATTTCTCACAAAAGTTAGTTCTAGTAGTCGTTGCCGTACTTGCCGTTTCCTTAAATAGGTACTTGATTATATTTTCTTTTTGTATTAACTTATACTGTGTCGTCTATAGCTCTAGGAACAGCCTTTAGTAATAATAGGAACATAAGAAGCATCATATCCTGCTCAAAGGTTCACACAAATGATATTATCGTACTGCAAGATCCTGGTTCCACACGTGCACAGTGCAGGTCAGGAGACATTCGCTTTTCAATTAGCATAAAACTAGATCCATAGATAGATGAATGCAATGACGTACGTAGGTGCCTTTGTGATTTTGTACCTGATACCTGCTAGAGATACGTACCTACTTGAAAACGTGCTTCGACGATGAAGACGGCAAAATTTGGGTGCCCTTGTTCCTTTTTTTTGACTTACAACAAGTCATTTTTTCGTGGTCAAATTTTGACACGTAGGTGTTCTGGATGTTGATAAAGCGACTATGCAATATTATCATTGGATTGCATCAGATGAAATATTTTGATAACTTCACGAGAAAATGATCGTAAAGCTCGGCAGTAGAAAATCTGGGACAGAGAACGATTGAAACGAGAGCTGAGAGAGACATTGGTCCTAAAAATCTACGGATTGTAAACATATTCACGAGTTTTAATTTAACCGTGTGTCTCTCCTTAAAAAGTAACTCCTCAACAGTAAGTAGATTAGATACCTCGACTTCATAAAAAGCAAACGAAAGGATATTGGTCTAATACGCGTTGGTCTTATATGCAAAACGCATAACAGACCACACCCTTTAGAGTTTATAGAATAATACATAACACACTAAAATGACTTGGAACTGTTCAGTGCGCGTAAAATACCTTTGCCTCTTTGAAGTGAGGAACAGAACGCTAAAGCTATGTCCACGCCAATGCGCTTTCTTGTCTTCGTCTGAGGCATAGCGCATGCAATAGCGCATGCCTTAATACTAGTTCGACAAAAGTGCATGCCCCTAGCGCACGCTAATCCGTCTATGGCGTCTCATGACAATCAATATTGCATGCGCTTGACACAAGAGGAATTGAAAGTTGAAAGCGCAATATGAACATGAAAGCGCATTGGTGTAGACATACCATATAAGCCTGTTTCAGAGCGGCAAAATCAAATAACTTTGCCCCTCTAATGTGAGGAACAGAACGCTGAAAGCCTGATTTCATAGCAGCAGTTATTTTACGCGTACTGTAAACATAACTATAATATAACATAAGTCAAAGTCAAATAGTTTTTATTTCAAGCAGACCAGATCCCTGGTGCTTTCAAAAGGTCAACACTAGGCGCTCGGTTCCAAGTAGTAGGTCCTTTGGAGAAGAACCGGCAAGAAACTCCATAGACATTCTTTTAAAAAAGTAAATGGTTTGACAATTTTCATTGTATATTGTTTTCACGATAAGAAGATTAAAATGACACATGTCAATAGGAGTTGCTAGACATGTGACTGTAGTCGATTCAACTATCGATACAATTTGTAAAATTTCAGCGAGAATTTGACAAATTATTGTAATGTGATGTTATGTAGATTTCAAATACTTGTGATTTAAGTAATTAGGATTAAGTCAATTAGCATGCATATCTTCAACAACAGACGATTACGTGCTGATGTGATAATGAATCCAGCAGGTATGGGATGAGTGAAAATAAATGTTTATTTACTTATCACCAATAATAAGCCCAGTTTACGAGCGAAAAAGAGGTTTATCTTGCGAAAGGTTCGTCGGTCCTGAATTTTGGATGTGTTATGTTAGGTGTTTTTATGAAAAGCCCACAAACAGACACACAGACAGAGAGAGAAATAGACAGCCAAACAGAAAGACAGACATGGGCTTCAAACCTATAAAATACCTCTGATTTTGAGTCGGGAATGAAAAATAAGAATTTAATTTTCTACAAAATTGATGTGAATAATTTTTGGCATAAAACCCATAAGGAGTTATTTAAAAAAACTCATTTTTGGGTTCTTTAACCCAAGATGGCAGAGCGCGCCGAGGTCACTCAAGGTACAAAACTTATAATTTTTATAAGAACACATATCCATAACACGTATCCAAAATTTAGGACTGACCGACCTTTTGCAAGGCAACTGGGCTATAATGAGCCTTATTTTAATTATTCAATCAACTGAGCCTATCGTCTATTATTACGATAGTCAAAATATTCATTCTGTTAATATATATATTTATCGAAATTATTTTATCGATACGCACGTCTCTGGCAACTGGTACCATCTGACGCAAGTTTGAAAACGCGTCGGGGTTTTTTCAAAATCATTTATGTAATATATAATTATGGCGTTAAACACATATAACTTAATTGTTTCTATGTTTCTGATTTTAAAACAACCTTTTGGGTAACGCTTTACTAATATTTTAAATTGATTTAATACTTGTTGAATTAAATTGTCATACACAAGCGCCATTACAATTTATTTTCATGTCATGAACTGACATCTGCCAAATTAATCAAGTTACCGTGAAAGCAATATAGTAATGTAAGAACAATGCAGATTAATGTACATGTGGTTAACAACATGAAAAGTAATGAGAAAGTTAGCCTTTTAAAACGATTGCCATAGCAGTTACGAGCTGACCAGTCCCAACAGACCGCACCCGTTCACGAGCATGACGCATACATCGGCGTCGCTCAGCTCAACCATGTTGCAGGGAACTCAACGACCCGATGCACAACGCCACCATCAGCAGGACATTTCAGTGAGCATGACAGACTCATACCGATAGACAAATAAGACCCAAGACCCAATTTAGCAAGGAAACGTAAAGAAATAAGCAATATGTATGCTTCCAGCAGGGATTCAACACAGTATCATGCTTTCATGAACCTTAACATTCAATAAAAACGAGCTGAAACTCGAAGAAATAATAACATGAAATGGAGCATAGAATATTTTAATATTGAACTAGAGGTCGCCAGCGGTTTCGCCCGCGTGGATGTTGTTTATCGCGTATTCTGCGTTTTTCTCTCCTAAAACATGCATGTATTATACATATAAACCTTCCTCTTGAATCACTCTATCTATTAAAAGAAACCGCATCAAAATCCGTTGCGTAGTTTTAAAGATGTAAGCATACATAGGAACAGACAGAGGGAAGCTACTTTGTTTTGTACTATGTAGTGATATGATTGGGATACTGTGATATTGTTTTAATATAAAATTTTAGTACAAAAGGAAAATATCGTAACAACTTTCGGCCGGCCATTCACGAGGTCTTGCTGACAACCGAACGACTAGGTCAAGGCGTCATCTACCAATACTCGTTCGGATGCCGCTTGCGCATAAAAATACATCTAATTAATTAATTATAATATATAACGGAAGAAACACATAAAAACTGTCAATTAAATATTATTCATTACTGATAGATATGTCTCAATTTATTTAAAAAAAATATTTTGCCAACGTAAGAACTTTTTGAAATCTGGTTTGCGCGATATTTTTCATTTAGTTTATGTAAAAGTGACTTATCATATTGTTATTAGTGCTTCACTGGTACCTATGTTCAACTAAGTTAGATTGGTTAATATCAGCCCCGGATCTTGAATTTTTTTGAGGTGGGGCAAAAACTAAAAATATGCCACCCCGCCCGCCAATATTTTTACCTTTATCATTTCAGCCAAGACGCCCACTGATGGATATAGGCCTCCCTCAAAGAACGCCACAACGACCGGTCTAACGCTGCTCTTTCTCTGTTAAGCCTATTTTTTCCAACTATACATAAATGGAATGGCCACCCTCTAAATTTGTCGCCCGGGGCATGGGCACCGGCTCATTGATAAGGGAGACAGATCGGAATAATCCAGAAAATCTAATTCCACCCATAAACCTGATCATGACATCTAAAAATGGGAAGATATCATTAAAATTGTTTCTTATTCCTAGTTAGGTAAATCATACAGCAACGTCGCCTGGGTTTTTATAGGTGTGTAAAAAGAACTATAAAATTGTACAGATTTCGCGCTAAAAGCTCCCAAGTGCTACGCGGATCTGATTTTTTACAAGTTTATTTATCTCTATTTTTAAGAATGTTGGACAAAAACTTTAGTGTATGTTTATAATTCGAACCCGTGCTGTTTCATAATTTAATTACCTTTTCTGGCGTTTAGCGCTAGTTTCGTTGTCATAGTACAAGTAAGGGTCAGAGATTCAAAACGTTTCAAACACGTTCAAAAACTCACATCGATAATTCAGCCCTCATCAAGTTGTCTTCCTCCCCAGCAAGCAACGCCACTAAGCCGACGTCTGAGTTCCACTAGGGGTCGTCCTTAGGGCTGTTGTTGCAGGTACTCATGATGTTAGCGTAGTATAAGTAGTTAGCTCAGGTTAAGCACTTTACTTCCCCACCATTGGCTGGAGACCCTTCAGGTCTCGCCAATAACTGCTCGATTACGTAGAAACGGTCCGCAAGGACCACCTACAAGCAGTCTATTAGAAAAATTAAAACCGCTAAGAAAATTTTAAGAGATCTCTATTATGTCAATTTCGACATCTCTGGAATGATAAGTGAGTGTCTTCTTCTTTTGCATTATAAAAAGTTATCTGATCACAGTTTTGTATCAGAGCCCCAGTCTTACTACTTAACACGAAGTCCGTGGTTTCGGCCTTAGTTACGAGCGTTTCCTACTCCCTATCATCTACGGATATACGATTCTTTCGGGGCTCGAAGTAAGAATGAATAACAACACGATTTGACAGTTGTCCCTGCTACCGATGTGTTTTTGCCCGTCCGAAAAGTTGAACTTGACACTTGTTTTGTTCACTTCTACGTTTCAGTCTACTTTCGGACGGGCGACTAACTTCGTTGACGGACTTAGGGAGTAGGCAGGTGCAAATCGTAAAAGTTTTCTCCGACGATTTAACTTTTTGGTTGTTTTAAGCAACAAAAACGAATCAGAAACAAGCGAAAGTTATTCAAGGCAACTTGAAATCTCTATTTGATAACATGAAAGTAAATAGAAGAATCTTGATAACACTGAATGCATTGCGTTGTAAATTTTTATTAATGACTTCTCATTTGAAAAGTGATGCAATCTGTATTTTTCCTCTAGATACTCCAGATCGGCGTGACAACAAAGTATTTGCTATGAGATCATAAATCGAACTAAAAACAAACACTGTAATTTGTTTGACTATCTTCAAGTAAGAATGAAGAATACACTTCGCTATTTATATTTTTGTTTAAAAAACGCCTTACGTCACTGATAAGTACAGACGCCAGCACATCAACCTACTACAATCTGTCAAATTTCTTTAATAGATTTTCATCTTTATCGCGAACGCACTAGGTTCAAGGTTGATTGGGGAAATTTGACAGTTTCGGGTAGCTTGCAAACGAATCACAACTGTCAGTCAGTTTTTGTTTCCGAAAACTGTCAAAATGATTGTCTTTTTGTGTCTAACAGTTTGACAAGTATTGAAAACGAAAACTGTCTAAATGAACGGTTCGGCCTTGGTTCGGTTGTGATCTTTGTATTTGCTTCGTGGTTGTGATTTATAAAGATTACTTTTAAGAGAATTGGGCCTGAGATTTTTTACGTGTTCTGATACTTAGTTGTTAATAATTATGACAGTGCTAACAATTTCGTTTCTATGTTTACAATAAAAGTTACTAACTTTACTTACCTATAACTAGGGTTGCCATACGTCCGGAATTTTAGCTCAGGGTCCGGAATGCGAGGGGAATTCTCAAACGTCCGGAAAAACTAAATAACTCAACTACTGAAAACGTAAAAAAAAAACAACAAATGCTAAGAAAACGATGGCGTTATCCTGCACAATTCATAGGAAAGTCAGGAATTTTCTTCAAATGCCCTGAGCTTTCTCCGGAAAACTGTTTTATTGACCTGGGAACCCTACCTACAACTCCATATTATGTATATTCGTCAATGCCTGTAATACTCTTGAATGTAACTCTTCAAATATTTAAGAACTAGCTTTCGCCCGCAGCTTCGCTTGCGTGAAATTTTGAACCCGTTAAGTGACGATTTTCCATACAAATTTCATCCCCTATTTAACTCCCTTAGGGGTAGAATTTCGAAAAATTCCTTCTTAGTGGATGCCTACGTTACAAAAGGAACCTACTGTCAAAATTTCAACTTTCTAACCCTAGCGGTTTAGGCTGTGTGTTGATAGATCAGTCAGTCAGTCAGTCAGCTTCTCCTTTTATATTTAAAGATCTTCATTATAGAAAGTGAGTGGGGTTCGTGGCTAAATAACAACCGCGCGAATCAAACGATTTGCAAGGTAAAGCTACAATTGCCACGGTCAGTCCGTGGATTCCGTGGACATCAAGACACCCCTCTGTGCCTCGGAGAGACCACGATAAGCCGTCGGTTCCGAGTGTTATACGAATACCTATGACAGTCGTTACGGCTAGTCAGAAGCCCGAACGTCTGACAACCGGTGTAACCTAGGATATCGGCGTTGCCCAGTAACTGAGTTGCGGAGGTCTGATGGCAGTCGCTCCATGTAAAATACTGGTATTCAGAGGTCAGAGGTGACAGAGACAAAGTATACGATGGAGCAAGCTTACCCAGAAGAAGATTTTTCACTCTAACTTTGAAGAGATTCGGGTTGTGTCGGGAACATAGACGCAGCTAGTGTCCCACTCTTTTGCCGTGCGCATTATGTGGGATGTTTGGAAGCGCTTAGTGCAAATTGGTGGAATGGCAACTAGATATGGATGGTAACTTGCAGTGCGTCTAGATGTCCGATGATAGAAGGGGGCTGGTGCGATGGGGTTGTGCAGTTCTTGAGCACACTCACCGAAGTACAGTCTATAGAAGACCGACAAGCAGGCAACCTTGCGGCGATGAGCCAAGCTGTGAAGCTTGGCATCCACCAGTTATAGTTGGGATAAGGCTAGGAAGATCAGTTAATTAGTGTCTTCTATAGTTAGATTACTGTTTCTTGGCTGTATAGTTCCACAAGTTTGCATAACAGGTTTGTTGGACGCTTCAAACGAGACGTTTTTATATCAATTTGAGGACGTAATCAGTACTATAGAGTTTTTAAGTTATGTTAAATTCAGTTCACTAACTTAATTAGCCCCTAAATTAAGTTACATTAGTATTACACTAATATTTGTACTACATTAGTCATTAGTGTTGAAAATAATGTTACCTATTTTGATTTCAATCAGTTTTTTTTAATTACCTAATATTTCCTTTGACTTTGGCCTTTTCTTGATTTAAACCGTGTTGAAAGGAAATTACCTACTTGATTTTTATCATGATTTTAGCAAATGACTTAATAATATTGATGTTAATCAAGCATTTCTGGTGTAAACTAATCCGTGGGATTGTAGCTCCCAAATAAATGAACCGATTTTAAAACGGTTTTTTTGTGTTACCACATTATTCATAAATGAATGACATTTTGAAACATTGATTAAATTATACCTGTCCCTATCATTTGTTTGGCAATGAATAGATATGGCAATAGACTTAAAAGCCATTTTAGTTAAACAATCTTTAACCATCGCTTATGAATAAAGATGTTATTAAAATTATACAAAGTGTCATGACGTCATCATAGCTTCGAATCTGTCAAAACCGCCAAAACCGTGATTTGTGTTTCGGTGTCCCTTCGATGTAAAATAGAAAGTGACGTAACGCATACGTAATCGACGAATGATCAGTGTTGCCACTTTTAAAATTACTGTAATTATGAGGAAACATAATTTAGGTAGTATCTATTGTTTTAGCTCTGTAGATAATGTTATATGACTTAAGTAGATGTAATTTAGGTCCTATTGGGAGTTTCCTTTATTAAAATCAAATTAGAAACGAATTTTTATAATGCCTTTGAATCGTGACGACGAGTTTTGTGTTCCTGAATTCACTGCCCCTGTATTTTGCTAGATCCTATTAACCTTCGACGAAGATGTGATGTAGCATTGAGTAACAATAAAAAAAAAAAACCTTAATTTAATCGTCACTTAATGTAAACAAACTAATCTTAACACCTCTATAATGTTTGTACAGCGCGAAGGTTGTAATAAAAGCCTTCAACCATAGAGCATAGAATAAAAAAACGGTATGCAACTGTAAACAAGTGTAACTCGTTCCAAGTCACAATACACAGTCTGACATGGATCTAAATGAACATGGCGATATAGAGAACTAACATGAAATGTACTGCATTAGACAGGTTTTTGACATCTTCTTTCACATGCAGCGCCACCATTCATGTTCATTTAGATTAGAGGCATGTCGGACTATAGCCATGGTATAAGAATATAACTCTGCCTGGTATTCTCTTTGGTTCCGCGATGTCCTGACCCACGTTGCGATACTTTGTAGTAATATTATCCCACCAACAACAACAACAAAGTTTGACAACTGAAGAAGCTTCCTACAAGGTTAGTCGGAAAGGGGGTACTAAAGGGACTTTTAAAGAACCCATAATAATTAATAATTTTTGTTATACAACTTTTCCCCAAAAGTAAGTACTTAGTTTAAGAGAAATTGCTGTTCAACGATTTAATAAAAATATACGCTAAAATCTATCTATCCCACGAAGCAAATACAAAGATCTATCCTCAGCTATGATCTGCTGTGTTTATATTTTAGGTCTTATTTGTGGTCACAGATTGTACTTTTTTTTTGAATTCGTATCTAATGCAGTGACGCTGAAGTTTCGAAAAAACTAAATGAAAAATATTTTTTCCGGAAAAAAATTGCTTTAAGTACAGTCACATACTTTAGGTGTTCCGCGGATTAGTACCCCCTTTCCTTTTAACCTTGTAATAATATATTTACCATTACATACCTTTGTCAACTATCAAGATGACAGGCAAAAGCAAAACCACTTGAAGCCTCATGCATTTCAAATAAATGGAACACGTAAACATGTAAACTGTATGCTTTGACAGTTGTGTGCAAAAATGGCGGAGTTTTAACAGCTGTTTTTATTATGGGTTAAATACTTATTTGTCAGCTGTTTGCTGATTGGTGGCATAATGTGTGTTACTTGGTTTTTTCTTAACTACGAATCGTTCGTAATTTCAATGAAAGACAAGTGAGAAATCACGAACAGGATTGCCTGGGGCAAACATCGCCATTTGCCAAAGTTAATCTTTATGCATCAGGAACAACTTTAAACAGGGGCGAAAAACTTTAAAAATACAAACATGCAATACAATAATTACTTAGTTTTATTTGTTTATCATGAATTTCCGCAAAGTATCTACTTAATGCCTGACTCTAATATTTATTTTAAACAATTACAGAATTAAAAATATTTTTGTAATTATTTTTGGCCTCTAACACTCCTTCCTTAGCCCCGTTACCAACCTTTTTGACTGTCCAACCTTTTCATCATAATATCAGCTATTTTCATATGGCTCGTGCCGACACGAGAGCTGAAGATTACGGAACTTCGTTTTTCAGCGAAAGGTATGATAATATAATTATATTAGCCCATATTTTGTTCAAATAGACCGATAAGGTGATTAAGCAACACATAAGCAATTACAATATCGCTTACAACTTCAGGAAACATCATACTTTTAAATGAGTTTGCAATTCAAGTAGTTTTAGTAAAGCAGGTTGGTTTGGTTGCGCTTGTGCCTGTGCCTATGATTCAAAGTTTTTAACTACACTACGAAATAAAAATGCAAAAGGTTTAATCGTAACGAGAATTTGATAAAGTCTGAATCGAGCCATAATTTTTTATTTTTATTGGTCGAAAGCCTCACAAACAATAGCAAACGATTTGCTGATGGCAGTGCACGTGCAATACCTGTTGTTATTCGCGCACAGCATTAGCTGCGGGCGCTGCGGTCCATTCTGTTATCAATCAATCCTTAGTCCCTTTTTAGGAAAGCTATTTATTACAGTATTTTATCTTTGCCGAGAACTACTGCAAACGAAACATAAAGCAAGTTGACCTGCAAATTGATTCGATTTTTAAGCCTCCCTCGCAAAAAGAGAGTTGTTCTAAATTCAAACCTTTTGTACCTTTGAATGGATGAACAATCAAATCAATCAATCAAAAAAAATGTAGTTCACCTACACCAATACAGCTTATGAAAAATCTAATTTAGGTGCACGGTTCCAATTAGTCGTTTCCTATGAAGAAGAGGCGGCAAGAATCTCCATGGTTACTCTTTTTTTAAAATGAAGTGAATACAGCAGGTAGGTAAAGCTCATAGTAATGAGAGAGAACAATATAGTCTTGACTTTGAGCTTGGGAGTAATGTAGTACCATGTCTTGAGTACAAAAATTAAATAAAAGGAAGAAAAAAAATACGGTTTTTTATTAAAAACCAATGTCAATGTGTTTTTTTTTTTTGGTTTGACAGTTGTCATAATTTGCTAAGTTTGTAGATAAACACGTAAGAAATAAAAAGGAGGAGGGAATAAAAAAAATTTTTTTTGCTCCTTCCTCCGTTTTATTTAATTGTCTTTGGTTTCTTCTTGTGCGTACTGTAAACTTGTAATTCTTCATAGGAGTTGTACTTCTGCACGTATGGTATACATTTCGCGGTTCTCGTAATTGCAGTCTTAATAGTTCAAGTATAATACATAGCTAAGATTCCACGCTTCGGCACGCGATTCGTTCGAACACACACGAACAGACAATTATGCACTACTTACTGCCCTATTTACTGTATATAAACGTATATTGAAGTTTTTTTCTAATTATTTTGGTGGTGTAGTTAAAATTAGGGGAAATTCATCATTGTTGCTAACGTAATTAGGATGATTTTGCTTAAAACGGAAAATATCAGTGCCATTAGCGGATGTGCCTTATCCAAGGTTAGTCGGAAAGGGTGTACCTACTACTAATCCGCAGGCCGCCCGATTATTTTATAAATTATAAATTCGCCAATTTTAAAGGCATATCCATACATATAAGAAGGACGCTTAACCTTAAGTTTTTCAATTAATTGTGACGTGTAGGTACTTGGTTTTATATTGAGACTATACTACTGAATCGTAATTGTTTTACTATCAAGTGTTCCCTAAGTTTCTGTTTTAATATCTGTTGCTATTCGTGAAAACCTGTAATTGGCTTTATGTCACTAACTTTAATTATTTATTAAATTTTTTGTAGCTGTTAGTTTTCCTAATAAAAATAAATAAATAAATACTAATCTATTAAAATATTTTTTTGATTTGTATGGAACGTTATAAAAAAAATACGCGAATTTCGAAAAGTTGTAGAACAAAAGTTGTTCAATTTTCGATACCGAGTAACCCCATAAACTTCTTAGAGTTGATTTTATAACACCTTTTATAATTCACAAGTGCCTAATATTTTGAAAAATAAACAACTTAACGTAGTTTTGTTATTGTTGTCAATGCCAAATCTTCGGCTTACGTTTCAGAGATTAGTCAAGATGAAAAATCCCAGAAATAATACCTAGAATCACTCAGCTGATTAATATGTAAGTATTTTTATAACGCAACCGCATTTGAAACAGCTAGTGTACTATTTATTTACAATTTTAATGATGTTTGAATAACTCTTATAGTTAAGATAATCCTATTTTTTAAGTAAAAAAACCTTGCTTTTTTATTGTTTATTTTATTACTTATGTTACTTATTTGATCGTCATTAGTTTAAGTGCTGTTTATTGTACTAGTTGTCGAGGATATTAAATATTATTAAATATGCACTCATGCAATGTTGTCCTCCTTATGATCTTCACGCAGAGTATCAATCAACTGCTACGTGAGGGGAATAAATAATACGAGTCGGTTGGCCCACCTGTTCATAGGCGGACTTTTTATTTCAGCCTTTTGGACTGGAAAGTTTGAAACTTAAAATGTCTGATGCATGCGTGCCGTCAGTTGGGACAGGTCAACTAAAACCTGCTATGGCTCTTTCCTCAAAAGGCCATTCCAAACGTTGCCCTACATTGTTACACTCGCATAGTGTTATACCACAATGTCTGGACTTTAAAAGAGACGTTGACCTCTGACTTTGTTTCGGCTTTTCTTCTCAAAGCTAGTCAGATAGGAAATGCCGGCGCCATCTAGTCTTAAAAAAAAATTACGTAGACTTGTAAAAGTGTCTGTAACAGATTTATTTACAGAAATAAATATCATTTATAAAAAAAAAAAACTTCAAATAATCATCATTCCACCGATCAAAGTTGAG
This sequence comes from Amphipyra tragopoginis, assembly GCA_905220435.1. Lineage (NCBI taxonomy): Eukaryota > Metazoa > Arthropoda > Insecta > Lepidoptera > Noctuidae > Amphipyra > Amphipyra tragopoginis. The sequence continues at coordinate 16,140,239 of HG992011.1, forward strand.
AATTGAATACGTAGAGTCCGCGCCATGAAATATGTCTTTTGGGCGCTATGTTGGTACTACTGATTTTTGCCAGAAATAATGAGAAATCAGTGGTGCCAACATAGCGTTCAAGAGACTTTTTTCGTAGCACGGACTCTAAGTACTAGGAATTTTTGAGGGTTCTAATTCATTGCAAAAAAATAAAACAACCAGTAATCTTACGAGGTAGGTACCTACTCCATTTTACACTATTAGGTATTGACAGATCTTTACCACAGTATATTAAGCTAAAGCAGTACTTCAACTACTTAAAATAATCCGCACGCACTGCAACAAGACTTCTAAGTTATCATCGGAATACAGTCAGTCACGGCTGTGATAGAGTACATGACAAAGAGTGCATTACCGTGTGTGAGTGTGAGTGGCATTTTTGCTGAACTGGGCCTTTCTGGCGCAGCCGTGAGGCTCACTTTCTTTTCTGCTTTATTTTATACTGTGTGCCTTTTTAGTCTGTGCTAAATAAATGTATTTTCTTTCTTTCTATCTTTCATTATACTGAGTATACAGTGCGTGTCTGTGTGAGTGTGTCAACTCAGGCGATTATAGTAAGTTGAGGTACTGCTTTAGCTTATACATATAATTAATAATTATCTACTGTGCAGATACTGCAGTGGGCGTGGTTAATGCGCAATAAACCACTTTATCGTAAAACAAAATAAACTAGTTTGAGGTACGACAATAACTATATCTGATCTAAATGTCGCAGTCAATCGATAATAATCGGTCTATAACCACAAAAGACAGGTGGTATTAGTTAAACAGGTCGTTAAAAACAAACAAGTTAGAAACACGCTACTGACAACATGCAAATTATCCTGTAATCGATGGTCCTTCATGTCTATTGTTTTATTTGTATATAAAACAATCATAGAGCAAAGTTGTTATTTAATCAGTTAATAGGAATACCTACCTAGGTCTAGGGTTGCCAGATCTAAAACTATAAAAGCCCGATTTGGCATTACATTTTAAGCTGGATTTTGTCCAAAAAGTTTGACTAGGTATTGTACATTTGATGTGTAAAAAATAACACAGACAGGGACTCGCGTGGCTGGAATTAAAACGCTCCAATTTCGGAAGTACATACACAAAAGCCTACTGAAAGCTGGGTTTGAAATTATTAGGCAGGGCACGACTAAAAAACCAAAAATGTCTGGCAACCCTAACCACGTTGATAATTTGCAGGTATAAAAAAAATAAAAAATGTATCTATTATTTCTCTTCCACAAATAAAAATGGATGTATTTCTGAAACCAGGCTTTGGGCTTTTTGTTCCTCACTTCAGAGAGGCAAAGTTATTTGGTACTCGTAAAATGACTTTAACGCTCTGAAAACAGGCTTTGAGTGTTCTATTCCTCACTTCAGGGGCTAAGTTCAATTGAATCAAGCTGTGTTCGTGTGCGTGTGTGTGTAGTAGACACACACAAACGCGCGCGTGGTGTCTGGTGAGCGTATATAGAATAGTTAAAGAAAACTAGAGAAGAAAATAGGTACCTACTACCTACCTGTCAATAATTCCAACAATAAATGACTGGCAGCCTGTAATCACTAATCAGAGACAACATAGAGTTAGGTACAAAGATGGCGGCTAAAGGAAGTGACGGGCCAGTACGGTAGATGCCAGAATACGCCCCCTTGCTAATAATGGTCAATCGTGAGACGTGATGATTTACTATCGAGTTATAGTGCACTGTTACATGTGTATCAGCGTTTATTTCCGTTGATATATCCAAGGCCGAACCGTTCATTCAGACCGTTTTCGTTTTCAAAAGCTGTCAAATTATTTGACACAAAAAGCAAAACCTAACCTAAAAAAATGAATTTTGACAGTTTTCGTAAACAAAAATAACTTTAAATAAAAGTAAAAACCGACTTCAAAAAAAACTAAAAAGAGTAAAATAATTACCATAATATAAAATTTACTCTCCTTACAAATACCTACATACAATTTTCTTTGTTCTTGGCTAATGTTTCTGTGATGACAGTTAAAACAGAGATTGAAAGTCCCCATCAAAACGTTTGTAAGGGAATAGAACCACAAATCAAAACGTCATCTAAGTATTATATTTTTTGTTTTTGTTGATTTTTTCGAAAAGCGCTGAATCAATTTCGATAAAATTTATACGGGACCACCTTTGATGTATGGCCTACCAAACAAAAAAAGAATAATCAAAATCCATTCATAATTGGCGGAGATATCGCGTAACAAACATATTATACAAAAAAAAAAGACATTCAGACGAATTGAGAACCTCCTTCTTTTTGACGTCTGTTAAAAACTGAGTGACGGTTGTGGTTCGTTTGCGTTTGGCAAAATTTTGTTAGTTTAATTGGCCCTCTGATAGTTATTGGTTAACAGTACGACTTGTAAGTTACCGCAGATTCCAGCGTAGTTTTAAAGACCCTTCTATTCGCTGGTAAAACTCGCTTACTCGTCTTTTTTTGGGAACAAAATTATAGAATTCTGCCATTGGTAAGCAAAACGATCCGGTTATAGGAACCAGCATCCTTATTGCGCAACACACTGGTAATCGCTATGATTTTGATTTTGACAGGTCAACAATTTCCGTAGCAACGCATGTGTTTAATAACAATCCGACTTCTCTACAACTATGTACCACGCAATGAATATTGTTTTTGACACATCAACTGTCATGGTTGATGTTGGTTACGTTACGTAATTGCCCTGCAGGTTTAGCCTCTTAACGTACTATTTGTAGAACATAGACTTATTTATACCTTTGTAATATAAAATTGGTGGACTTTGCCGAGAAGTGGGACAAAATAAAATAACAAAAATTTTTTTTTTGGTATTAGCTCCGCCTGTTTCAGAACGATTCCATTAGTCAGCTATCAAACGATTCGGTAAGCTATCTCTTTTTCTCACGTACGAGAATCGCAGAAGGAACGAGATAGCAAACTGAATCGGTCGACAACTGCTTACTGAAAAGGTTCTGAATCGGGGGGCAGATATATAGAAAACGATATCTAAAAAAAGTATTTCCAGAAGGCAGGATGACAAGCTAGCTAAGATTAGCAAACCTGCGTGATTCAGACACAGGTCTGTCGCACGAACTGTTTTGTATGCAAATAGCCTGGAACGTCAATTGATTCACGCGATTAAGTGATTAGCAAATTGACTCATAAGTAAGCCGCTTACAGACTGACCAAGGCCTATGTAGGCGGACTTCACACTACAACGCGCCACGCTCCGGTGCGCGAGTCGACGCATGCACGCGCGCGGCTACGGTGGCGCAGATCTGCACCATCATGCGGTTTTATCTGCGTCTCAGTGCGGGGCCGCAGATTTCGATATCCCCACACCAAATAAAGTTCAATTCGTGAACACGTTGTGACGGTGCAGCGGTGGCGACTAGCGGGGTGCGCCTATAAAAGGGCCGGCACGCTGCACTTCGTCCTCTCTCGCGCCAGTGTCACGCTTAGCGGGTTAAGGGTGGCTTGAGGAGTCAACCCCTAACAAGCAGAATATAAGAATATTAAGGAAAACACTTTTAACCATACAATAATATATTTTAATAATAGTTACAAAAAGACTAGTTTACAAGGCGTGGTTCTTTACACAATACGATACGAGGAGTCCAGGGTCTGCAGGTGTAGGTAGACAGTCACTTAACTGGGCGGCTGCTGAGGCGCGAGAGAGGACGAAGTGCAGCGTGCCGGCCCTTTTATAGGCGCACCCCGCTAGTCGCCACCGCTGCACCGTCACAACGTCCATTATTCGCAAAAATCTGCGCGTTACTGCAGATCCCAGTGTGCCATACCTTGCGGGACGCCACGAGCCCGCGCGTGTGATCTGCGCACGGTCTGCAACCACGCGCGTCTATGCGGTGTCAGTGTGGTCAATCAGACTGCACTAGCGGGTGCGGGGCCGGGCGCGTGCGCTTGGGTCTATGCGTCTGCGTGTTTACAGTAGTGCTGAACGAGCTATCGTACGACACTTCGGCGGGTGAATCAAAATGGTTTAGAACCACACGCGCAATCACCTAACAGACGTTATATCACTGTGAACGATACGGGCGGACTGAGCCATTAGAAACACCCGCGCCCGCCTCATGCAGACGCGCGGCTTGCGGCTTGCGGGAGCACTGTGAATGCAACTGACTTCTACATACAAGTTGATTTACACGCGCCCGCGCTAGCAACCGCGCCCGCCTCCTCTCTGAAAGAGTACATACTGTTGCACTATACGTGTTTTATATACAAACTGAAGTACTTACGGTCAACGTTAAAAAACGCGGCCCCGCGTACCGGAGCGTGGCGCGTGGTAGTATGAGATCCGCCTCAGACCCTGAGTAGACGACGGACTTTTTGTCCGGCTGACTGTCGTGGACAAGAATGGGCGTGGTTGCTAGTTCCCATCGTGACATTCGGTACAGGGGGCCTACTCCCTAAGTCCGTCAACGAAGTTAGTCGCCCGTCCGAAAGTAGCCCGAAACGTTGGAGTGAACAAAACAAGTGTCAAGATCAACTTTTCGGACGGACAAAAACACATCGGTAGTAGGGACAGCTGGCAAATCGTGTTGTCATTCATTCTTAGTTCGGGCCCCAAAATTATCGTATGTCCGTAGGTGATAGGGAGTAGGAAACGCTCGTACAATACGGCCGACGTATCTTGGCGAGTCTGAAGTTAGCTGATTAGCTGCGCAGTAGACAATTTCGTTTCTAAAAGATTCATTGCGCAGCCAAACAACTAACTTCAGACTCGCCAAGATACGTCCGCCGTATTGTAACTAAGGCCGAAACCACGGACTTCGTGCTTAGGGAGTAGACCCCTGACCCAACGCACACGACGGTCATTTTGTCCGTAGTTTTCATTAGAACTCTAGTGTCTTCATTGACAACAACTACCAACCACTTTCATTCTTGTCCGCGGCAATTTGCCCGACAAAAAGGCCGCCGTATGCTTAGGGCCTTACTCTATGTTATTTTAGTATTTTGTTAATTATAGACAGCCTAGAATATAAAACTTCCTCACCGCACGCTGGGAATAAACGCTCGTTGTAATATTCATAACAATATTAAATTATAAGTATTAAAAATTACTATTACCTAAGCAATTATATTAATAACTAGCTTCTGCCCGCGACTTCGTACGCGGATACTGTTGCTTATGCCAGCGACAACGGGGTCGTCAAAATCAAAGATCTGAAACCTCTGATGTCGAATTCTAAGAGCCCGAGGACGGGAAAACATCGGGATGCGCGAGACGATTCGAGACGTTCCAGATCTTTCATTTTTGTATGTCAACAGGAAATGCCCATCAGACTAAACAACTTATCACTCATTTCAAAAGACCTGTTAGTAGATGTGCGAATACGCTGAGAACTCAAGCGTGATTCTGTATCGGTAAACGTTTCCGATTCGCGAGACAATGCATATCGCTCACGATCAGCGGACAGTCGCGCATCACGTTCTCCACTTGTCTCTAGAGACCTAGAAGCAGATGCGTAGATACGCTTGGAACTCAAGCGCAATTCTCTATCCGTGAACGTCTCCGATTCGCGAGACAATGCATGACTTGCACGATCAGCGGTCAGTCGCGCATCACGTTCCGCACTTGTCTCTAGAGACCTTGAAGTCGATGTGTATATACGCTGAGAACTCAAGCGTAATTCTCTATCCGTGAACGTCTCCGATTCGCGAGACAATGCATGACTTGCACGATCAGCGGTCAGTCGCGCATCACGTTCCGCACTTGTCTCTAGAGACCTTGAAGTCGATGTGTATATACGCTGAGAACTCAAGCGTAATTCTCTTTCCGTGAACGTCTCCGACTCGCGAGACAATGCATGACGTTCACGATCAGCGGTCAGTCGCGCATCACGTTCCCCACTTGTCTCTAGAGACCTAGAACTTGATGCGTAGATACGCTTGGAACTCAAGCGTAATTCTCTATCCGTGAACGTCTCCGATTCGCGAGACAATGCATGACTTGCACGATCAGCGGTCAGTCGCGCATCACGTTCCGCACTTGTCTCCAGAGACCTTGAAGTCGATGTGTATATACGCTGAGAACTCAAGCGTAATTCTCTTTCCGTGAACGTCTCCGACTCGCGAGACAATGCATGACGTTCACGATGAGCGGTCAGTCGCGCATCACATTCTTCACTGGTTTCTAAAGACCTGGATGTAGATGCGTAAATACTCTGAGAACGCAGGCGTGCTTCGCGATCCGATAAGGTTTCCACAGAGCGAGTTGCAAACTGATGTTCTCGTACAGCATCAAGCCTCTCCTGACGCACTTTGGTACATTCTTGGGATCTTATGATCCTCAATTTTTTAGCTCCTTTGGAACATTGGGAAAGATTTGACCTCTTTCTAGGCATGGTTATGGTTTTATTGTGAAGATGCCTGATCAATTAAAATCTAAGTGACTGCTCCCCTGCGTTACCGGGTAGGCTACCGTGTTACAAAGATAAATGGAAAAGGAAATTAAACACTCAAATAACATAAGCCCGAAGGCATATTTATTCGATAAAATAAAAAAATATATGGGAGTTTTGGCCAGTAGAGTCAAATTTTCAATGATGTACCATCGTTATCGAAAATCAGTCCTAAACTGTTACCGCCTTCACTGCGTGGAGGTACTCCAGCTTATGTTATTTTATAATTATATAGTGAAATTAGTGATGATTTCCACATCAGATGTTTCTGATCTTCGATTTATATAAGTCAACAGGAAATGCCCATCAGACCGAACAACTTTTGCTAAGACGTCTTTCCTATATGTGTTATGGTGTAGCTGGGCTCTTGAAGTTCCACAACAGGTGTTCCAGATCTTCGATTTTTATTAGTCAACAGAGAGTGCTCATCAGATTGAACAACTTTTGCTAAAACGTCATTCCTATTTAAGTTATAGTGTAGCTGGGTGCTTGGAATTCCACAACAGGTGTTCCAGATCTTCAGTTTTTATACGTCAACAGAGAGTGCTCATCAGGCTGAACAACTCTTGCTAAGACGTCATTCCTATATAGGTATGTTATAGTGTAGCTGGGCTCTTGGAGTTCCACAATAGGTGCTCCAGATCTTCGATTTTTTTAGTCAACAGAGAGTGCTCATCAGATTGAATAACTTTTGCTAAAACGTAATTCCTATATAAGTTATAGTGTAGCTGGGCGCTTGGAATTCCACAACAGGTGTTCCAGATCTTCAATTTTTAAACGTCAACAGAGAGTGCTCATCAGGTTGAACAACTCTTGCTAAGACGTCATTCCTATATACGTTATAGTGTAGCTGGGCTCTTGGAGTTCCACATCAGGTGTTCCAGATCTTCAAATTTATTCTCTCAGCAGAAAATGCTCATCACGTGGATTAATTTTTGCTATGGTACCATTTTTGTATCTCTTATAGTTTAGCTGGTCTGTTGCGGTTTTGCATCAGGTGCTCAAGTTTCTAAGATAAATTATAGCCTATATGTTGCCCAGACTTAATACCTATACAACAAAAAAATAATCATTCAAATCCGTCCAGTAGTTCCGAAGATTAGCGTGTACAAACAAACAGACAAACAGACACACAGACAAACAGACAAACAGACAGAATTTTTTTTTTGGATTCGTGCTCTATTACTGTTTCTAAACCCCCCTCAATTATTATTTTTGTAATATATTCAATGTACAGACACAGTTTTTTTACTGTTTTATTATATGTATAGATAATCAAATCATAAAACGGTTTCATTAATCGTATCAAGTTTATTGCCTTGAAGAAATTAATTTAAACCTACTTGGTATGTGGTATACAAAAATTGGCTGAGAACCATTTAGAAGAGCAATACCAACTCTGTTCACCGAAAGATAAGTCCTAACTTAGCAGTCATTTCGAAAATTGTAGCTGTAAGAGGACTGTTATCGAAAAAATGTAAAAGACATCCACCAAAAATCTTAAAATAGATTTATTAGAAATGTTTTGTTTTAAAAAAAACAGCCAAGTGCGAGTCGGACTCGCGCACGAAGGGTTCCGTACCATTATCTATAAAAACGGCAAAAAAACATGTCTGTTGTATGGGAGCCCAGTTAAATATTTATTTTATTCTGTGTTTTAGTATTTGTTGTTATAGCGGCAACAGAAATACATCATCTGTGAAAATTTCAACTGTGACTATCACGGTTTGTGAGATACAGCCTGGTGACAGACGGACAGACGGACGGACAGCAGTAATGGGGTCCCGTTTTACCCTTTGGGTACGGAACCCTAAAAACTGATAAATTGTTCATATGAAAATCATTCGGGTAATTAAAGGGTGTAAGCGAATACGTGTAATTCTTTAAAATCACATAATCTATTACTGGTATAGATTATTCCAACACGGGATGTTGCGTGATTAAAATAAAAATTAAATAAATTGCAACAAATAATAAATTATGTGTAGGATATTTCAATGTTACGCATAAATTAATGGACGCCCTACAATACAGCTGACCGGGACGACTAGCTCGATATCTAAAGTGACTTACATTAAAGTTCGTTTTTTAATCCATGAGACTGAATTGACAGATACGAAACGTCAAATTTGAAAATAGTGTTCCTAAAATTTACAAGTTTGACATTTGTGCCTGTCAATTTTGTCTCAGAGATAAAAGAAAACGGACTGTAAGAAAAAAAAAAGTGATATATGGTTAACTTTTTTTTAAACTTATGACATCTCATGCATGGTCAATTTGTGTCACCAGTAGACTAGGAGTTTTGACACGAATTCGTTTATACCCTAAAGATAAGGTAAGATAATTATCTTTATGTAAGCTAGAAATAGAAGTAGAATTATCAGTAATTAACATCCAGTCTTTTAATATCTTGCTTACAGCTAAGTATCTGAATAAGATACATGTAGCGATTATCTTAGGCAGTTGTTCCACCGCCGCGAGGAAGCGACTAACTATCGGCTATTTTCTCGGTCAAGAAACGTACAATAGATATACATTCCGTGTAAACAAAAGAGATGCATATATTAATAGTTGATCGCTGGCTGTTTACACAGCCGGCGAGGACTCGCTCCACTAGTTTGTCGCTGAGCTATCAAAGATATTACTCGCTCAGCGATGCTCGCTGGGCGGTCAGAACTCACGCCGAGAGACCAACCAGAGCGTGCAGCGGTCATTTACGAGTGGTGCGAGTAATCGCCCGTCGCACTCGCACACTCGCTTATAGCCCAGCGACAAAACTATCGGAACTACACACTCCCTTCTCGCCAACTCGTTTCTAGTTTCTAGCTCTACTCGCTTCTCGCTCATCGTTGGCGGTGGGACAAGTGCCTTACAGCTAGTTTATACAGTAATTCAATTCGTTTATGGCAGTGACCGTTGCTCCTGATCTTTGCACACAATCAGCAATTTACTATTTAATTATTGACTCGTACTCGTGCAGAGCTGAACTAACACTTGAAAGGGCACCTCTTTAACATAATGTAGGACAAGACTAATAAATAAGATACAAGTGAGTTATTATAATGAAACACCAGCTGTTCTCGGTTTTCGGTTTAATCCCCAGGTTGTTATAATAAAACTTAAAATTAAATATTAAAAAAACAACAGACATTAATTTCTTTGAAGCAATTCAGAGTAAACACATCTTCAGAATTTCTGGGGACGTAATTTTCCACGTTTTTGCTCCTAACTCAAAATAAGGTTTACTCACTTAACAGCCTTTTAGGAATGACGGCAGCATGTCGGACTCTACGTCTCGATCGAGGAAAATATGTGTAACAATATGGCGGATTTATTACGTAAACGTCCGCCAATCATTCATCAACATCCGCTTCCTGACTGTCGACACAACATTTTCCATTATCATCTAGAATCTAGATGACTTCCACAAAACAATTGCTCGTGTGAAGTAATACATAATTATTACAACATTGACCAGTATTGATCGATCTATTTCTTCGTTTTTTCTCTCTGGCAACTCTGTAACATTATCCTGTTGCTAAGGATTATCAGAGGAAAGTAGATAAATTAAAATGTAATAAGTATAATTATGAGAAATTGTCATGTTTGTGTTCTTTTCCCAGTATTATGATTTAAAAAAAGCTAACAACTGTTGTTATTATGTGATATAATTCTACTGTTAACTGTTGTTATGTAGTTTTTGCCTGCAATTCCATTTTGCTGGAACTTCATTTAAAAATAAACAAATAGCTCTGAAAAACTGGTAAATGGATGACCAAGAGTAGGTAATCTATCGTCGGTGACCAGTGAAAACCCCGCCAATAGTAATTTTGGTCAAACACGTTTTATGTCATAATTAGCAAGAAAATCTCGCAACCTATTTTAGTTCAATTTGAATGCAAATAAGTAGTCGATTATGAATAATACCCTGTTTAGATAAACAGGGCATTTATACAGATGTATACCCTGTATTTAACGACAAAAATCCTTATTTGTTTCAAGAAAACCTCGTAATTCGCAGTTAACAAAATGAGGTTTTCTGGGAAAATTTATTCGAGAAATAAATAAATCATTTCGAGAATTCATGTTCAAATAGTAATAACATGATTATAAGGTAATGGATCATTTAAAATAAAACAAAAAAAGAAACACCGTGATTCCTTACATTTTAAGGAAACGATTTTTCCCGCCTCCTTTAAAATTTTGCTTTTGGCAATATCGAGGTTTTCACTGGGTGCCAACGCTATAGAACCAACGGTAAATTGAATTGATTACTGACGTAACAAAACCTTAAAAAGGGATTTCTACTAAGCTTTCCGTCACGGTCCGCGGCCATGATATTACAATTACATAATACAACATGATTATAGTTACAAATTATGTTTAATTACAGCTCTGTACCTGCCGTGCTCATAACTGTGGATAATGGCTACCTTCGAAATACTGCCTCGTATTATAACCAGCGTAATTTTATGTTGGCAACACTGTTGTTCTGTATTTAAAAGTTTGCCAACAAATTAAATAAATATACTTGGATGAGTAAGCGAATATTAGCTACTTGTTTTTTAAAAAATAGAATATTTATTTATAATTGAAGATTTATTTTGATTGGTTGAATTCAATCATTAGGGGTTTTATTCCTTTTTTGTAGTGTATTACTGCAATTTTGAATTGCCAAATTGTATGGCAAAGAAATATGGCGAACTTATTAAGTATTCCCTAACTAATTATTTAAAAATAAGTTTTATAAGCGATAACCTATTAAATAGGTGAAGTCGGGTAAAGTGTTAAGTATTGGGTTTTTCTGTGTGGGATTTTTTAGTAGCAGCCCGTAGTCTGGATTTGTGCCTGGTTGATGGCAATAGGCTCGCCACCTATTACATGGAAATTAAACATAACGGCGGAATAAGTTAGGAAATACAGTCGTTATGAAATAAATAGGTTATGTACCTTTAATTTATCATAATTTTACGAATTTCTTATTATCCTGATCCGTTTCGCGCAGATTTCGTATGAAAACGAGATTTCTGCAATCTTAATTTAATTGAACATTGAAATCTCATAATATTATCATTTTACATTATTAAGCTTGCATAGAAGGCATTAACAAGATAAGACAATTTTAAAAGACTTTATTTACATAATCATTTTTACATGGTATGAGACGAGAATATGCAAGAAAATCAGATAAAAAATAAATTTAGTATTTTAATAATTTTATCCTCAATTAAACGAGTGTGCTGCTTTTATGCAGTTGAACCTTGAGATCAACGTTAATTTCTTCTAAAGCCCTGTGGAAAAAATATACTTACCATTGACGTCATAGTACCTTCTTACGTATTGAGAACCTATAAAAAACATCAAAATAAACAAAGTAAGGGATTTACCTACATGCAGCCGTTCAACCTGTTCATTTTCCACTATTGCGTCAATTGTACAAAATAGATATTTACAGATGTGGGTATGTTGCATTAATTTAGCGACCTCATTGGAATAATACACTTGATCATGGTCCTACGATTCCACTCTTAACACGTTCCGGGTCATTACGTCGTAGGGCGGGTATAGAAATCCAATGCGCTGCGGCACAACGCCTGTCGACGATTGCCTTTAAGCCTCAATGAAAGCCACTACGTCGACAACCGAGCGCCGGCAATGGAAGTTTCATGAACGTGACGTACATGTGTCATAGTGCGAGATATCTTAGCCTTGTGCTGTCACCTGGGGTAGCTTTTACAAGTCACCAATATAGTCCCTTCGCACACATAAGCGAGCAGTATCTACGTTGTGACACAACGTTCCACGGCGGGTGTGTGCGTATACATTCCCCTTGCCTCAGTCCCGCCGGTCACGTCGAGAAACGGTGTGTCGTATCACACAAAATAAAATGTGCATGATTTTACACAACGTCTTCAGACGTTGAGTCAAAATGTATGGAAGATTGGTGTGTACATTTTGATGAAAAATCAGATCCCGCCTCTCGACTGAGTGTCCGGGAACATGTTAAGTCTAAGCAAAACATTATGATTGTTTTTTTTTTAAATAACCTTGCTCCTCTAGGATTTCTCCTGTGATGCAAATATTCACATGCACAAACGCCCAGACCCGGAACAACTATCCGTGGGCCATAGAAATACTTGTTCCGTGCAGTAATCCACGATCCATACTTATCATAGAAGCCAATCGCTCAGACACTGCACCAAACGTGTAATCATCACGTCGTTTACAAACTCAAGCAGCCCAAAGTTTAAAAGTGTGTCCTGCAAATTGCTGTAGGTTTGATCCTTATAACACTTCTTTATACCACAATGGGCGAGGCACATAGCTCGTAGAACTAATGGCAGTTGGGGTAGAAGGGTTCTCGAGTGAAGACCAGGCATCGGAATACGCAACGTTGGACGGCCTCCAACTAGATGGATACTTAGGGAGTGCCTCCGCTGCCGGCGCCGGTTGCCAAACTGGTTGCTGGCGCCGCGCCGACTATATACACTGTTTTTATACACCTTCAAGGCCTCTTCAAACTCTTCATGAGATGATTATTCGTCACCCACTTTCATTTTCACAATAAAAACAAGTGAAAAACTTAAGGGAATGTTTGTAAGGTTGTTTGGGTTTCCAAAGCAGAGTCGACGGAGCCTATTTCTGTCTGCAGGGTTTAAAGTAACCTAACACGAAGGGGATGACGGGGGCTAGAGTGAGCGAGCGTACTCTAGCCCCCGTCATCCCTTTCGAACCTAACCTATCCGTGTCGGGGTGCCCTAAATGACCGAGCTCGCTTCGCTCGCTCTTTAAATTAGTCAGTTGGAAGACAAGTTACAGTGTTTGACCCAAAATCTAACTTACCTTTCAACTAACATACCTACCAAACAACTTATTACCTCCGCCGGTGTCCATTTTGGGTGCCGGCAGCCGATGTTTTTAATCTCGGCTGCCGGCAGTAATGTACCGCCCGTTCCCAATGGTGTTATTTTTGGGTGCCGGCGGCGCCGGCAGCGGAGACACTCCCGGATACTTAACCTAAGCTAACTACTTATACTACACTAACATCATGACTACCTGCAACAGCAGCACTATGGGCGACTTCTAGTGGGACTCGGACCTCGGCTTAGGGCGTTGCTGACGGGAGATTATATGATGAATAACGTCCTTATCTGATAAACTGTGGACTGTGGTTGTACAGCAAAACAGAGCAAAACTTACCTTCTACCTTTAATGAATAAACAAAGCAGTGTTGTCATTATGTAAAACAACTGTCAAATGTAAAAACCCTTTCGCTCCGCGGTAATTCAACAAGAAAAGAATACAATTAGCTAATTGTTCAACGCATTTCTTACTAATATCAAGACAATGACACAGCGTACGACAATATTAGCGTCGATAAAAGATTATTAAAACAATGAGTTGTTGTTAATGTTGCCATTATTTTTATGGGATAATCTACTAAACGTCGATCACAATTGACGATGTTGCGAAACGGCTGCATTATTAGACATTATTATTATTGCTTTATTGTTAGGTAAGAAGAAATACGGAATTAAGATGGCTTCCGTCAACTGGATATCCGGGTGGAATAAAAGATGCTAGTGTAGCTTTTTTTTATTATTTAAACTTAGAAGTAATTTTTACTTTAATAAACTTGCAACACTATAAGTTGGTAACACTTGTTCTCTGTCTGTCATCCTATTAACCCTCTGAATCTGTCCTCAATGAAAATTGACACATTCTCTCAATTTTCTCTTTGACCGGTCATTGCAGCAGTCTTTTAGTGGGTCAAAATGTTAGAATATCTATTGTAGGATAGTGTTCTTTATAGGATATTTATTTACCTTTACAGGATAGGACGGTATAGTCCAGAGATTTCAATCTATTATTAAAATTTTATGTTTGTGTGTTCTTCTGTTCGTCTTCTATGCGTTCGTGCATCGTTCCTCCGATTGAGTTGAAACTTTGTACACTAAAATTTTGTTGCAACATGCGCGAAGGTTTCTAACACTTCTTACACCGGCGGAGGCGCGACAGCTAGTAATGTATAAAAGTTCAACAAATCTGTGAGCGACATTCATTTTGCTGTAAGAATCATTTTAAAATACACATGTTTAAATTATATACGAATTAGAGTTAGCCTGGCCGCACATTATCAGAAATTTCTGTCAGAAAATTTCTAACCCGCGACACTGCAAATATATTTTGTACTAGATCCCTAACACTGTCAGAATTTGTCGCAACCGGCAATTTGTTGGCTCTACAGAAGACGCCAGCAGGTCAAGCTACCCGAAACTGTAAAATTTTCCCAATCAACCTTGAACCTAATGCTTTCATGATAAAGATGAAAATCTATTAAAGAAATTTGACAGATTGTAGTAGCTTGATGTGCTGGCTTCTGTAGCTAGGTATGCGCAAAGGGTAGTTGCGCACGCGTCAGAAATTTCTGATATTTGCTAAAAATGTGTGTGTTTAATGGATTTTTACATTTTATACAAATTTTGTATGGGCGGAAAATACCTAAGTGCATTATTTTGAAAACCTATTTTCGTTCATGAAATCATTAGAATATTGACAATACATAATTCCTTGCATCTTTGTGCAATACGAAGAAATCAACAAAAGAAGTTTTTTCTTTCAATAACTTATTTAAAAACGCGATTGCACATCTTGGTAGAAAACGTATTCTATTCATTTGTTATAAAGCCAACTGTCATTATTAACATTTAAAATGGCTGACATTTGACAGTGGTACACGTTGCACTTACGTTATTGTGTGTTATGTTTAGCAATCAATACATTAATTATTCAGCTTTTAAAAGTGCGCAAACTTTTTAAGGTTGTTCGTCGAGGTAAAATAGTTAATTACATAAAGAGGGGAATTACTTTTCGTTTAAGGAAGACAATACGTCAACAGTTTTATATTGATAAGTTAGCTTCCGCATTTTTTAATTTTATTTTTATGGAATACGAATACGTTGCTATGGAAATTGTCGACCTGTCAAAATCAAAACCATAGCGATTACGAATGTGTTGCGCAATTACAATGCCAGATTCATTGCTCTCGAGTGTATGAAGAATTAGTACCTACTCAATTTTGAACCCTTCCTCACTAAGCTTCCTCAAGAATCCACTCAACAAATATAACATTTCAAGCCACATTGATAGTCCGTATAAGTATACGGATAAATTATACGCAGACAGATAGACTGCAATTAATTATGATGTAAGAATGCGATTTTATACGTTACTATCTGCTACACATCAAGATTTATTATTAGATTTAACTCCACGTGTAAGGTTTAAAGATCAGGATAATAAAATTCTTTATAAATGTATAAATGCATTGCTAAACCATCGTCTAGCCTTATAATTATCTACAAGGCTTAGAGCAATGCGGTAGACTAGGGTTCCGTACCCAAAGGGTAAAACGCGACCCTATTACTAAGTCTCGGCTGTCCGTCTGTCACCAGGCTGTATCTCACGAACCGTGATAGTTAGACAGTTGAAATTTTCACAGATGATGTATTTCTGTTGCTGCTATAACAACGAATACTAAAAAACAGAATAAAATTAATAATATGTAAGGGGGCTTCCATACAACAAACGTGATTTTTTTTATTTATTTTTTTGATTAAAATAGCAAAAAAAAATTTATCGCTTTTTCTCTGGTTACGTCGTCTGTTCAAGTGCATATTTCGGGAAGGTCCGGCTATGCAGGTGAGTTAAACCGTTTAAATCCTAAAACAAGAATATCACTCACGAAAATTATTATAAAAAAAACGGTTTTGTCCATATTAGGACAATATATTTCTTTGAAGTATAACTAATTTAAATGGCCTTATAGAGGCAAATAGAAGAATACATTTTAAAATGTGAGCATTAAGAATAATAATTGATTAAAATACAACTCCAACACATTTATTATTTTCATTTTTTGCGGTACTCTAAAATACCTACACATAATTATTGCATAATTTATCGCAGTTAAATTAAATAAGACATAAAATCAGGTAAACATTCATAATGTCGCAGTCACTGGTGTATGTCAATTAAATAAGTGACAGTAACAAGTGACCGTGTATGTCAAACAGACTTGAGGAAAATGTTTTTGTTATTCACAATGACTTTCAGTTACTTTATTTACAATTATTTCGTAACCAACAAGTAACCAACCTCTTTTTAGTTATAATAAAAGGAAAGTTAATTTTCAGGGTTCCGTACCCAAAGGGTAAAACGGGACCCTATCACTAAGACTCCGCTGTCCGTATGTCCGTCTGTAACCAGGCTGTATCTCATGAACCGTGATAGTTAGACAGTTGAAATTTTCACAGATGATGTATTTCTGTTTAGGAGTGGGTTGTAACAGGTAAAATCACATATCTGTTACGCCTGTTCTTGTTACACGTAAATAGCAGTTCCAAAAACCTGTTACGAAATAACAGTCTGTTATATCATACTATGTGGGAACACACCATTGTGTATTATCTGTTACCAAAGATAGCAACGTTTAACCTGTTTTACTGTAACAGCAGGACTTCTCTTTCTAACTAAGGTGTTAAACCTATGCGAGAAAAGGAAAGAGCTTGTGACGGCTGTAACAGGGTGTCACAGAGTAACAGTAACATGTTTTATCTTATTCTAACTAAGGTAACTGTCATATGCATGAATAGAGAAAAGCTTGTCACTGTCATATAGGGGATTTTGTTAGCTCGTGGAACAGGAACTGCTTTTTCAGTTTGTTTGTCACAGTTACAGTCTGTTATCATAAGATACCTGTTTTAAATAGCTGTTATGATAAATACGCCTCACTCCTATTTCTGTTGCCGCTATAACAACAAATACTAAATAACAGAATCAAATAAATATTTAAGGGGCTCCCATATAACAAACGTGATTTTTTTTGCCGTTTTTATAGATAATGGTACGGAACCCTTCGTGCGCGCGTCCGACTCGCACTTGGAAAGTTTTTATTATGTTATATTATTATTTATTTATTTATGTATTTATTTATTTATTTACTTTTAAGAAGGCTTATAGACTAATAACATTATAGAAACAAAAAGAACATAAACATTTAGTGACAATGGTTATTATGTTTGTAGGTTTTGCGGAGTTGTTTGGCGAAAAAACGGGTCCTCAAAATGTGTATTCCATAATAGGTGCACTTTTCATAGCGGGTACTTTGCTAAATGAGCACTGCTGAAAATGAGCACTACCTACTCAAAATGATCACTTCGTAAAATATGAAAATTTTGTAATTTGTGATTAGGGCTACGGAAAATGGTCTTAAAATAAAAATCTTTTTCTTTTTTAAACAATAATCATATAGGTACAGTCTGTCTATAAAGTCAAGAAAAATTGAGGGCGCTACTAGCCATGGATTATAAAATTTAAACTTTAAAAATCATTTCCCTTGCAGAACTTAATAATTGTAGTTTTACTCATCTTAAATCAATTTGCGCGTATTTAGACACGATTATCACTTGATAAAACACTAACTGACAAAACACTGAGAAAGATTAAAAATTAGTTCCATTTCATGACTTTATACCTATACTGTAACATACTTCTTAAAGCAAAAGACTGCCTCACCCAAAAAAAAATCTGACGTATAACGTTAGGCACTAGGTATAGTTTTATAATCATTGCAGAATATGCAACAAATACAGATAAAAAATACTCTCGATTGATTTTTCTAAATCAGTTACAATACGGCCGACGTACCTTGGCGAGTCTGAAGTTAGCCGATTAGCTGCGCAGTAGACAATTTCGTTTCTAAAAGATTCATTGCGCAGCCAAACAACTAACTTCAGACTCGCCAAGATACGTCGGCCGTATTGTAGGTATTATTGGTTTATTGGAATCATTATATCCTAACATAATCTGATCTCTTCTCGAAAAAAGAAGCCTTATTCCACCGAGCTGGCCTGTTGCGGATTGGTGGACTACCACACAACACACTATCGAAAACTTTTTTTGGAGCTTCTTGATTATGTTTTCCTCACGTCTTACGACGTTTTTCGTTCAACGCAAGTGATAATCAAATTCCGATGCGACCGTGAATCAGACTTGCATTATATCCTATGCCATTAAGAAATATCTTAAGCTAGTTTTAATATTTAAATAGACTTGTTCAGCACAGGAAGTTAATTAAATAGAGATATTACAACTAGGTGTGTGAATGATATTGCAAATAAAATATAGGTTAAAATATTTGCTTAGTAATATTGATGAGTCATTTGCAAAGACTTAGTGAGTGATAAATTATATTTATTTCTGTAAATAAATGGTTTACAGACACTTTTACAAGTCAATGTAAAGTTTTTTTAGACTAGATGGCACCGGCATTTCCTGTCTGACTAGATCTGAGAAGAAAAGCCGAAACAAACTCAGAGGTCAAGGTCTCTTTTAAAGTCTAGACATTGTAGTATAAAACTATGTAAGTGTAACGATGTAGGACAGCGTCTGGAATGGCCTTTTGAGGAAAGAGCCATAGCAGATTTTAGTTGACCTGCCCTAACTGACGGCACGCATGCATTAGCCATCGTGTAGCTCAACCTTATTATAGGGAGCTCAACGACCCGACGCACGACGCTACCAATCAGCCGGACATTTGCGTAGGACACAAAAAATACTCAATTTTGACCAAAGTAGTACATATTCAAAAATGTTGAAAAGGTTCAAACAATGACCATAGGTTTAGGTATACTTAGTAAAATTTACATTTTTACAGTCGGTGCCTTCAATTTCACGTAAGTTTCAAGTCTTCGAAAACTGCACAGACTTCAGAAACTTTGATGCTTTTCAGTTTTTTTAAGCCTGTTCTTTTAAATATTTATTTGTTGCGTGCGTGGACTTTGTGCGCTTTATGTTACGACAATTGTTGCGAAATTCAAGATTCCGAGGATCTCCCACCTGGGCATGAGTTGCCTTGGCTGACCTGGAAGTCTCTAAATAGACTTCGGACTCAGGTTGGTCGAAGCAAGGAAAACCTGCTCAGGTGGAAATTTGCGGGTAACTCAAACCTTGAGTGTAAATGTGGTGCCGTTCCGCAAACTATGGCGCACTTAACATCATGCCCCGCCTGCCCTGTTACCTGTACGCCACGAGATCTAATGGACGCTACGGATAGTGATTAGTGCTAAACTCATTGCTGAGTTCTGGGCCGACACGGTGTAGATTGTCATCGACACGCTAAGAAGAAGAAGAAGAATATTTATTTTATTACAAAATTATTTAGAAATTGCATAGACTTAGAAAAAAAAATACTTTTCTGTTTTTTTATGAACGCTTCACTTGATGCACAGCTTTAATTAGACAAGGTGTAAAAAAGTCGTCAACGTTTACAGACGTCATACTTTGTTTTTTTTACTCATAATTGCCACTGTTACTGTTTTTAAATCGACATTAACAACCTGTCTCTTGCGTCAACACAGCCAGTTGCGTATTCTTAACATGCATTGCACATTGAACTTTAATAAATGAACGAGTATTATAACTTGAACTGTGACTGGTTAAAAAAGTGTAACGGTTAAAATAACCGACATTTGACGTCACACATTAGGCGTGAATTACGAGTACATAGAAGCGGCGTAAGATGCAGACGCGGCGCATGCGCGTCGCTTTCATACATTTTTTGTGAAAAAGATTTGAAGCGGCACGACAAAACGTATGAAAGCGAGGCGCCTGCGCCGCGCCTGCACCTTACGCCGTTTCTATGTAATTCACGCTTAACACTGTGTTAAGGGTAGGTGTATCTCGCAGGCGGCTAAAAAGTAAATTACCTACTGTACTGTGTTTAAGGGTCTCCCCACACTTATTAACGCGAAATCGTCGTCGATATTGTAAGTATGGTGTTCCTCCAACACTAAGGGAGGCTCCTCCAACCAGGCGGAGTCTTATGCCTGGTGGGCTACTGCCCAACGGTTGTTTTTTTTTTCTATCAGGCTTCTGTAGGTGGTCCTAGGGGACCGTTTCTACGTACCCGGGCAGTTATTGGCGAGACCTGAAGGTTCTCCAGCCACTGGTGGGGAAGTAAAATACTTAACCTAAGCTAACCTACTTGTACTACACTAACATTATGACTACCTGCAACAACAGCACTAAGGGCGACCCCTAGTGGGCCTCGGACCTCGGCTTAGGGCGTTGCTGGCGTGGACTTAGGGGGGGGGGGGGGGGGGGAGACAGCTTGATGCGGGCTGAATATCGGTGACTGCGGAGTCTGAAGAGACGCCGGCTCTACGACGGGAGAGCTCGGTGGATCGTGATCGGCGGCGGTGGGACGTCGCGACGGGCTTCGTCGGCGAGGACCCCAACGATTGTTGTTGGGCGATTGTATGTACCTATACTATCTGCGTGTTAAATCATGATACCGCGATGTAGGAACTGTCATGGCGTCAACTATGACAGTTGTCGTTATTGTCGCTATAGTCTGCACTGTGTTGCGTAGTTCGCATGTGGCGTCATGTCATTAGATACCCTAGGAGACCCTAAATGTTCTGAATTTGACATTATTGGTTGAAGTTTGTAGTTACAATGGGTGCTCAAGATTGCCCACTACGCGAACTCTCACCGCGCTGAATGCGGGCTCCTGGAGTGATGTGTTTGCGGATATATGGAGGGTGATCTTGTCGGTATGCCTGGAGTACTTACTGCGAGAGGAATGCGTGATGAATGTTGCTAAATGTTATGAATGCTCTTTTTATTTATATTTTGTTTAACATAACATATACATATAATCTAATTTTATTTATAGTAATTGGTTGTGCCGTACTAAATAAACAAATAAATTAAGGGAGCACAATACATTGTAAATTATGTGTGAGTTTTGACGTCACACTATAATTATAAGTAGTCGGTTTTGAATTATCCGACGTCAATTGTTAGGTGCTGAATCCACTAGTTAATTTAAACTGTTTGTTTCCTTTGTTTCTGTGAGAAAAACATTGTAACTACCTACTTAGGTATTTTATAGGTGCTTAATAAGCAAGTTATGTTACAATTGCAGGTTACAGGGGTAAAGAGTAAAGATCAGTTAAGAAATACGGAGACATGTATTATTGTATGCATTTATTATTCATTATTTAACTATAATTTTAGTTGCTTGGTCGGTTAATTAATTGTTTCTGGTTATTTCAACTTGAACTAGGCACACTATTTAATTACATACTTTGCACAATATTACAATATCTTATTGTTTTTATCTTGTCAAACCTGCACAGCAGTGTGATTATCTAGTATAGGTATAAGCACGTCGGCGCAGGTTCGTCTACGAACGCAGCGCTATGGCGCGGACTCATCTACTAACGCAGCATTGGGGCGCGAGCTTGTCAACAAACGCAGCGCTGTGGCGCGGGCTCGTTTAAGAACGCAGCGACGCGTTTTTGTACTCTAACGCATAGTCCTGTGATACTAGCTATGCCTTCTTGGCTACCTCCACAAATCGCTCTAACGATTAGAGCCTCGGACGATGTCGCCTCGATGTCGGTTACACCCTTAAGCCCGTAGACATAAAGCTTTTTCAGACCGGCCCAAGGCCTGGACTCCACCAAAACGGAGATTTGCGGCGATGTCCGAAGCGGAGACGAGAAGAGATGTTTTTCAGCTAGGGTGTATCCACCGAAACTGTAGCGGAGATGTGTGCTGGCTTGGGTGGAGATGTGCGCTAACTAAAGCGGAATTAAGCGTGCGGCGAGCATTGGATGTGAACGCATAGTTTAGTGCGATCTGACACGAAAGGTAGACATCTCAGTCATGTCGCTATTCAAGTTGATATGAGGAGTGTGACACCGCTTACAGCACGCCGCACACATCTCGTCTCCGATGCGCGCCGTCGTCAGCTTGCGAGGCAAAGCTCACATCTCCGCCTTGTACCGCGGCCCAGCTCAATCTCAGCGAGGAACAGCTCACATCTCCGCTTCCATTGCGCCATACAAATATGATACATCTCCGCTCAGTGGTATCCACTTAAGCTAAGTGGAGACGAGATGTGTGAATAACGAAATTCTATTGGTTTTTTAAATCACATCTTCGCTCCGCTCGTCTCGTCAATGCTTTGGTGGAGTCTGGGCCTTAGTCGATTCCGCGTCGATAAGTATGGGGAGACCCTTAGACGAATCTACTTCCTTGTTACTGCAAACATCAAGTACTTACTACAAATACCATGTTTAAATACAGTTGTAAGAAATCTTACATTATCCTATCAAACAACAAACAATCAATGACGCGTCCACTTAGCGTTAAGCGTCAATACGGACCTGACGCAATAGAACTACACTATCAACAGAACAAATACTTAGACCCCTACAACTTACAACTAAGTGGTTACTTAGATGATGGAATATCAATACAACATAGTACTACATATGCAAATGTAGCCTACGAGTTGTTTTTATAGCTTTATTGATGATAAGTTAAACTTGTCATTGACGTTCTAATTTGCGTCATGAAATCGAATTAAAAGCAATTTGAAATCGTGACGTCATGCGCATTGTTGAGGCTGAAACTACCTACAGCGAGTTGAACATGTATTCACGAGTATTGTAGAATCATTTGGTCGAAGATATGCCCAGTCTTTATAAGCTCGTAGACTTCTTTGGAAGACTAGACTGCTGAATATGAGCGTATTTAAAAAATGGCTCTCTCTTATTTAATTCATGTTTAAAGATCGTGGTCGTAGTCATCTAACATCTAAGTTAAAGTACTTAATAAGGCTAAAATCATAACGTAAGGTAAGTGGAAAGATCGCAATAAGACCTTAATTCCACCTAGGGTCCTTTTTTATGGATGGGAAATTATCATATGACTCCTTCCGCTCTGGGTGGAGCGGAAGGGAGTGTCAGACTCTTACTGACTAAAACCCATCCGTGTTCGTCCTAATGCCCTTTGCGTTCCAGGGCCGCGGTAACTCTTACGAACAAATTCCGCAACCCTGGCAGAATATCCACCTAGGGTACTAGGACAATCATATCCGCCTTTTTGCTAAAGTGAATGCCACTGAATTACAAAATTTAAATGTAATGACGGTAATTTAATCTTAGGGATTAGTGGTAAACTCAGTGACATATTTCTGATTTTCATAGTTACTCGTGTTCATGCCAGTCCATAGCAGTCCTCCGCTGAAAAAGGACATTCTCATATTTACATCAATTAATGATCGTAAAAAAGATAATTATGAAGGTAAATTGATGATCCTTGATCATTTTTAGACATTAGAAGTTGCTGCCCATCAACCCAAAATAAATCTTTAGTGACTTGTTTCGAAATTGAAATCGTAGATGAAGCTGTATCCGTGTATTACTGGGGGAAAAATACTGCGGCATATTTGTCGCATGCAACATCACAAGACGTCGGCAGACATGTTTCCGCGACAGTTATCCCATTGAATTCGCGACTTTAATGACATTCAACGACATTTAAAACGTGGATTATCCTATACTTAGATCGCACGTCACAAGTCACAACACACACGTCAACATCAAATCTGGTTATCCCAAATTAGTTGAATGAAACGTCCTATCAGTTAATTATCACCTTTAGTTTACGCCATCAAGCATAGCTACGTCTGTTTCAAAGTTAACATTACCAATGTTTGTTTTTTTCATCATAATGCTGCAGCTACATTATCGGGCTGACGCGAAGAATTAACGAATCTTAAAAGACGTAAGGGACATGAGCGTTAATGTACCGTTTACGATACATAAACGCTCATGTCGTACGTAAAGATACGTCGTGTCGTCGAGAAAAGTATTGCAAACTCTTTCTAAAGCCGCTTAATTGACGAAGGTGCAAAGCAGAAGCAAAGAGGATTTAGCTTTCCTACAAGTTCACCAGGCCATAGTACAGATGCCAGCACATCAAGCTACTACAATCTCTCAAATATCTTTAATAAATTTTCATCTTTATCGCGATAGCATTAGGTTCAAGGTTGATTGGGAAAATTTGACAGTTTCGGGTAGCTTGACCTGCTGGCGTCTGTACATCTAGCCGCTACCTTACGAGACTCGATAGTCAAAGTTACATGACTAGACAGGGCCGTAGCTAGTTTCTGGGGCCTTGGGTATTAAGTGATCGAGCCCTTTATCGAGACCTTTTCTTTACTTATTCGGGGGCCCCCTATCCTCGGGGCCCAGGGCACTGCACCGGCTGCCGCGGTAGTATTTACGGCCCTGTGACTAGCAAGCCAAAATACAGCCTAAACAGGCCGATGACGTGCAGTATGTTGCAACTTGGGTCAAGCCTAAGTGCCATGATACACAGTTGATTTATTGATTAACAGACAATAACTCTGATTTTGCATAATGTTCACCAACACGCTTGCCTGGCGTAGCGACTATGCAGCTACGGGCACAACCAATCTATTTTTGACGAAGTTCATGAAAAATTTAAGAAAGGTTGAAAGAAAATGTCATCTACATTTATTTAATTCAGATTATCGTCAACAGGAATCTTCGTCAAGTCCTATAATGTAGCTTTAGCATAAACGAAACCCCATGTTAAAGTATAACCTGTTGTAGAAGGCCAAAGTTTCTACTTGACGACGGTGCGGTATATATGTCAAGAAGCAAAATGTCGAATCAAGGCGGATCGGTCGAATTTAAAAAAGTAAACAAGTACAGTAGCTATAGAACGAAATTGGCATCTGTTTTGCCCGTAATAATTATGTTGAACTTTAGAAGTGATTATGTTGGCAGTATTGATTGTTCAAATGCGAGCGGGTTCTTAATTTGAAAGATAGGTGAAATTCGTTACTAATAACACTACCTATGATTAAAAGCTGTTTGTAAATGTTTTTAAAATCAGAAGAAGAAGACACTAAGTAAGCAAGAAAGTTTTCAAATAGCAATAATACCTACATTTAAAATGAATTTGACATGTGTAAACAAAGTTTTTAAACAAACTACATACTTATCCTATAAAAGTCATCTTAATTGAAAAAAAATATGTACTTGTTAACTAACATAATTTTATTCAGGTTCAATAGTTTTGCCTATATCGATATCTGTGGTTATGCATACTCATGCATGACGTGCAATTTTCATAATGATAAATTCTCTATGTCAAAATCTAAGGTCGATTTTTTTGTAAACAGTAATTAGCTTTAGCTGCAGCTTGCAAGTTGCAATTGATTTTCTATAAAACGTCAAGTAATTAATATATTATGCCGGAAGCACACCAAGCCGTAACCTTAAATTATTAAAGTTTTTTGGAGGGATTAATTAGCAAAAAATATGATTACACTTAGCACACTTAATTTGGGTATGAGGATTAGAAAAAGCACTTAAGGTGATAATTAAAGTAATTGTGCGTCTAGCTTTTAAAATATAGTGTCAGTTTAATAAATACTTAGGTCAATAAGGGACCCAATACATTTATCAACATCAATACTCATTCCCGATTTTTTTTTATTATTTCGTCTTCGTCGCTTCTGGTTTAGTCCCATCTCTTCCCTTTCCCACCTCTTCCCCTATGCGTTTATTTAAGAGGTGGGAATTTTTGTAGGTGTCAACGCATAGGGGAAGGGATGGGAAGGGGAAGAGATGGGACTAAACATCGCTTTTGACCCTAGTCGCACCTGATGGTAAGCGCAGACAGGGTCTTAGATGGAGCATACTAATCCAAATAACACAGATATAGAGGGATTTCCTTATCCTCTACCTCTCACATACACACGATGGAACACAGTCAACTGCTTGGCTTGACTTAGTTCAGGTGGTAGGTAGCTGAGCAGAAAGTATAGATCCTGCCAGCTGCCACCAAGCGTGCTGTATTTTGTTGAATCTTACAACACGCGTAGTATTCTCAGCGTGCGGTGAGGAAGTTTTATATTCAAGTCCTTCCCCACACGAAGAAATAGAAAATAAGACTTTTTTATACATGCGTACGCATGCTTTCACGTTTTCATATCGATTTAGCTTTAGCATTCGTACGGATGCTTAGTTAAGGTACAAGTCCGAGACGGGCTGCAAACTGCAGACTGCAACCGCAGACCGCAAGTTACATTGGTTTGTATGAACCAGTAGTGTCGCTTGTCTGCTGCTGTCATCTGCGGTTGCAGTTTGCGGTCGCCGTTGGAATACTACCTTTAAGGTGTGCACCTTAAAGGTGTTATTCGGATGGCGAGTTGCGGTCTGCGGATGCAGTCTGCAGTTTGCAGCCCGTCTCGGACTGTACCTTTATGATTACTGATATAATTATACTTTCGCATACCTACACAATTGAGATAACGGTATCTAAAGCTATCCATCCAGCTTTTTGCGAAGTGATGCGGATTAATATGGTTAGTCCCTAAAACAATTATCACAATATTAGGCCCCAGGCTTAATTGTTTAGTTTATAATTGACCACTGACTGGCAATTAAATCTAATATTAAGGCCATAGAACTACCAACTACGAATATTCCTTATTTTTTGTCTACGAGGCTGTTGCTTCAGGACATAATCCTATTTCCTACTTATGATAAAAATGTGAAACTTTGGATGTTTGTGAATTTGAATGATTGTTAATCAATCGCGCATTAACGCAGGGCCGGATTAACCCTATCAGGGCCCCTAGGCAATGCAATTCTCGGGGCCCTTTTCCATACCATTTTCTTACTTTTTAAAATACATTTTTTCTATTATAAAAGTCGAGTCGATCAGATCGACTCCTTTGGTATCCTGTTACTTCAATCTGTAAAAGTCGAAGTCTAACTCATCAGCCGACCGCGCGCCGGCTGCCGAATTAACGCTTACCTTACCTATATCGTCAAATACACCTATTTTTAGTTCAACTATGTATGAAGTATTTCATTAACTGACAAGATGCGTCGAAAAAAAGGAATAATATTAAGGAAGAATAAAAATTTTCAAAAAAAAATCGTACTTTGGAATGTTTTTTTTTCTTGGTGCGTGCACGGGGCCTCTAGTCGATGCGGGGCCCGTAGGCAGTTGCCTAATCCGCCTTGTGGTTAATCCGGCCCTGCATTAACGGCTAAACGGATTTGGATGAAATATGGCACACTGGCAGACCATGACCTGGATTAGGACATTGGATACTTTTTATCTGAGTACATGAAGTAGTTTCTCTAGGAAACGAGGAAAACCGCGAACAAAAACTATAAAAAAATCGAGCTTTTTTTCCTCATAGGAACTTACATAAATTGTTAGGTCTACTTTATTTGACGGCGATACCTAAGCAACTTCTCATCTTTCGACTCATTCAATCTTAATTTTATTTACTTAATCATTTAAGAAACTTTCTTAGCATGCTTATTCCAATTAATTTAATCCATGGCCATTGAAATTAAGCACAAGTTATTTAGATGGTAATATGCCTACGATTATTTATTATATTATGACGCAATTAGGCAGATTTCTCAAGTAATTGAACTAGGTACTATTTTGATTTATTACTTGCGTGCAATTACTTTTGACAAGCGTTATGAAACCTTTTTGCTATTTTTTTACTTTTTTACGAATCGATAAGACATTAATTTTGTTACCGGCCATGAAAAAAAAAACTTAAGCAAAGCGATTTTGAAATAAACTTAACGTAATTATGTAATATTGAAAGACGTAAAAACATTAATAACTATGATTATTGTGAGTATCTGAAGTTTTGTAAATATTTGCTGTTGATGATAACTATGATAAGAAATTATTTTATTCCACGGAAAAGATATTTTTTTGACAACAATACATTTTTTTCAGACTTATTTTCTAGGGTATTCTCATTCAGCTCATGGAATAGAAATCATGAAAATAATCAAACTTGTTGGAGCGTCACTAAACTTGAGGTGGATCGTTCGCTATTTAAATAGAAAATTGTGACTTTTTATATTTAACATAAAATATGAACATCGTCGAGACATTACATTATTATGTATACGCATAATACTACTTACATAATTATTACCTATTAAAATAATTAAAAACAATACCTACCTAAGTTGTATTCACTAGTGCATAGAAGACTCGTTAAAAAATGTCTAAGCGACTAGCTACTAAGTATATATCAGCGTTTTTTTTTTTTGGTTTCCATTCTCATAATACGAGATTCAAAAGCCGCATTGTATAATGAGCTTAAAATGTTGCAAACAAGAGTATTATAGCAGTTAGAAGTAAATGCGCCGCACCATTAGCCATTTGTAAATTAAACAATTTTATTGTCATCGCCGCCTGCAAGTTGATCGTTGCAGCGCAATTCGCAACATCATAGCACGCTTCACTGAAAAAAAAAAACAACATTGCCACAGAGTATATTTTAGAAATAGAATAGATACATAATGTGCGAAATTCGCGCCAAGCCAATATTCGGGAAAATATTCTCGTCTTTTTTAGTTACGATTACGGTCTTATAAAGCTGTAGGTACCTACACACGGCAGCTTTCAGAGGATGTGGTGAAGGTCGACTTGATTTAAGTATTTCACGGGCACTACAATTTTTTTTGGGAGTTCTTTTTGCATTTTGTGGCAAAGAAGGGATTGTTTATAAGCAAAGTTTTATACAAAATGAATTACTTGCATTAGTTGAGCAATTCATCATCATCACTGTTGGACCATAGGCTTCCCCAAGCATCGCCACGTTGACCGGTCCTGTACTTCTCGCATCCAGTCCCCCCAAGGTGGACCGATTTCCTGTTGAAGGTCGCGGGAATCCGCTGGATGCGAGAATTGAGTAATTATTAAGTTTTAATTACCGCGCAAGACTAAACACAGAACTACAAACAATTACTTTTGAAATCCATAACCAGAAGTGCACTTAAGTCACGGACGAAGGTAGTTAATTATAATACCTTATACTTAGTGGTAATGCAGCATAATTATGAGTACCAGGGTGACATGACTAGAGGACGGGTGCGAGCCTTGACACTCCGTAATGATAGAGAAACGATACAATCTAATTCTAGCGTGCTATGATCTGTTACTGTGGCTGTAATGACTTGTTTATTTAGTTTATTTGTGATTTATCTACATTAATGATATTTTTGGTGTTGTATGGCAAGGCTTTTGAATTAAAGCAATCTCCGGATTGAAAATTGCTGTTGCTGTATGCTTTTATGAAGCTTAACGTTCAATCTCCCTGGATTCTACTCCCTAAGCACGAAGTCCGTGGTTTCGGCCTTAGTTACGAGCGTTTTCTACTCCCTATCACCTACGGAGATACGATTATTTCGGGGCCCGAACTAAGAATGAATGGCAACACGATTTGACAGTTGTCTCTACTACCATTGTGTTTTTGCCCGTCCGAAAAGTTGAACTTGACACTTGTTTTGTTCACTCCTACGTTTCGGGCTACTTTCGGACGGGCGACTAACTTCGTTGACGGACTTAGGGAGTAGGCCTATAAGCTGAAACTCTACTTGTTAATATAAAAGGTTCAAAAAATATTCGTTTCTTGTGATAATTTAATTTAATAAGTACTACTTTTAATTATTACTTAAGAAACACTCAAACTCCTGCGGTTTTAATGTTTATTCGAGAACTTTTTAGAACATGATGATGCTAGGTCATTTTTTATTCATGTAAGT
Source organism: Amphipyra tragopoginis (assembly GCA_905220435.1). NCBI lineage: Eukaryota > Metazoa > Arthropoda > Insecta > Lepidoptera > Noctuidae > Amphipyra > Amphipyra tragopoginis. The sequence continues at coordinate 16,170,174 of HG992011.1, forward strand.
ATGATTTTATATAGATCATGTGAAAATGATTTGCATATGAGTGCATTATAAATTGACACCTTCTCTGTGTCAAAACTTTGATCAACACTCAACTGTGAAAATGGAAAAATGAGTCAATGTTGACGCTTTTGACATGTTTATAGTTTGTCGCGAAAATAGTGGCATCGCGAGCTGCTGAATCTTTTATTATAAACACAGGTATGATTCCGAGTACACTTCTAGTGATGACGAATAGTGTAAGATATATTAATTTTATTTTTAGTAAAAAAAACTTCCCCATATTTTATTAGCCACTATTTAAGCAAACTGACTTTATGTTAAAGTATTCAGCGTCAACAAGATTTAAAAATCTAAGTAACAGATTTATAAATAAAAAAAAAGATAATTAGTAAAAAGTATGGTAGGTATACGTATATTACTCCGTGTAACATGTTCAAAACTATAAAAAAAAGTATTTCGAATTCAGAACAATAACTCATGCTTTATTCATTAGCATTTTAATTACGAAAATCATTTTAACAAATGATCCCACGCTGCTAGCATTTGTTACTTCTCAAGGTTTCAAAATATCAAGATTTGCCATCTTGTCTTTGCTTAAGGTCTACTCACAATTATTTAAAAAAAGAACGCAGTATTCTCAAAATCATGAAAGGCTGCATGGTTTCAACACCTTCGCCTGCTCCCATAGCGAATAATTGAAAGAAAAATATAAATCAAGTTCGTAATTAATTTTTAGCGGTTTTTTTACGAGAACGTTTTATTTAGATGGAGGCCAGTATTTATTGCATCGTTAATAATTATATTTCAGACAGTAAAAAATGATTTCATTACCGTATGCATTTTATTTATATTTTTCTTTTTATCTTTATCGTAATCCATGTTTTTTTTGTACATTCTTTCACCTAATTGTCTGCCTCGTTCGTCTAGTGGTCGCAAGCACGACTGCTGAGCGTGAGGTCCTGGGTTCGATGCCCAGGTCGGGCAAAGTGCTATTGGGTTTCTTCGTGTGGTATTTCTCAATATCAGCCCGGAATTTGGTTTTGTGCCCGGTTGAAGGCAATAGGCTTGCCTCCTATTTCATGGGACTTGAATATGACGGCGAAATGAGGGTGTACCGGTGTACTATACACCTCTGCCCAACCCGTTATTATGTTATGTTTTTCAACTCTATCGTAGTCATCTTTTAGTACTAGTCAGTTATTCGTTAACAATTTATTTCATTTTAGTTACGAGTGTAATATAAATCAAGTTTCCATGTACCGACTGCTCGCTGTAAACATAATTAAGTACCTATTAATTATTTACTAAGTAAAACGTAGGGTTGCCCCATTTATTAAAACGAGCTAATTACGTAATTATGTAGATTATACACGGGTTCTGTTCTGAATTTGATTATCACTCGTGTTAACGGTGAAGGAAAAACATTGTGAAGAAACTTGCACACATAAAAGGGCTCCATAAAGTCCTCGACGGTGTGTAAAGTCCGCCAACCAGTGTTGCCAGACGTCCCGATTTTGGCGGGACGACCCGATTTTGAACTCAAAATCAAATGTCCCGCGCGGGACAGGCACAATCCCGCTTTCCTGTGCAGAGTTCAAAGAAAAAAAAGGAAACTTTAAAAGAAGTTAAATCTTCACAGAAATATGAGTAATTCTTATAAATAATTCTTACTTAATTATATAAACGAATTCGTGTAATTCCTTGTCATGTGACAATAGATAGCAAACATAACCTTAGAAAATGTACCTATTATATTGTTACTTTATTTGAGTTTTACATTATGTTTACATAATTTAAAACTCAATAATAAATAAGTATTTAAAAACTACTGATTGTATACGTTTTTTTACTATGTCCCGCTTTCGACGAAAAAATCCCGCTCTTTTACTAAAAAAGTTTTAAAATCCCGCTTTGCCAAAAAAAATATCTGGCAACGCTGCCGCCAACCCACGGCGGGCCAGCGTGGTGGACTAAAGCCTAATAACCCTTCCCATTCTGAGAATAGGGCCGTGTCCAAGTATGGGACTGTATTGGGCTGATTATGTTTTGTAGATATGTATGTTTGGGTGCTGTACGAATTTGCACAATTTCTTCTGTAACACACTAGAAAACTTATCCTTGCGTAAGTATTTTTTATTTCACACACACAATTATTTTAGTTCTTTATCATGGTCGCGTCGCGGTTTACCCCGTCTAGGGTTTCTGCTCGAGAATTCTCGAGTCGAGAAATGTCGAGAAATCATGGCAACTTCGAGACGAGAAAAAATGCCTCGAGAATTCGAGAACTCGAGAAATTAAAGATATTCTTTTATTACTGTAAAATTGGCTTAAAAGTTACTTAATCTTTGCATTCTGGCTTCTGATCATTCTCCTTGCGAGGCACGAGTAAGCGAGGCAAGCGAACAGACACATAATGGGTCCGATTGCGTTTCTTCGGCTTAGACTTAAATTAGTCCAAACTTCGTACTAATATTATTGCTATTGTGTTTGTTGATTAATTATGTCCACGACAGTATTTATGTCCAATTCGGACTTAATCTATGTCTACGCATGTCTTTTGCTATTCCGTTTCTGACAATTTGACAGTTCGTCGGCGCTAAATGAACTTATGTTATCGGTAGCGGGTAGCACTGGGCAATGTTGACAAGAGAGGGTAGTCGTCGATATGGATCGGCCCACCCGAGGTTATAAAGGCGGTGGTCATTCGACGAAGCAGAAGCATTCCGTGTTGATCAACTGACGAAGTCTGACCTTTTATATCTGACTAGCTTGTCCTTATTTTATGATCTTGTAATAATTGTGTAAAGTAATATATTGTGATCTAGTTTATGTTACTAATACTAACCCAAATACAAGTACTCTCAGTGGTGGAGAGTCTATGTTGGTTTTATTTACTGTGTTTACCTTGCTCGCAATCCTGACATACCGAGATTAGCTAAAACTGTAATGATAGAATCACCCCTGAACGATTAAATTGTTGTGTCATTTACATCAGAAGTGGAACAAGAAAAAACCAGTCCACATTATGATTGTATACCCACATGTAAATATTTTGCTAAAAAAATCCCCTGTAGACGGACTGACAAAAACTTGATTGACATTACAATGGTGAGAAGTGTGAGAATGAGAAAATGTGATAAATCCGGTGAGTCACAACCATTTTATTATGTGTGAAGGAATTTTGATGAAGGAAATATAATATGAGAGGTTATTTATTCGTGTAAAATAAATATTAAATGATATCTTTGCTTATTCATGTAAAATAAAAGAGATGTTATCTGTATTTATCCGTGTAAAATAAATGAGATGATATCTGTGTTTATTAGTATAAAATAAATATGATGGTATCTGTATTTATTCGTGGAAAATAAATACGGCATCTGTATTTATTCGTGTAGGAAAATACATTGCAAGTCGTATTAGAGTTTGTGGTGAGATGCAACCAGGGTTGATCTTTGGCACCGCCCGGTTTGGCCAGCCGGGGTTGGCCAAAGGCTTCGCCTGGGGAAAACTGAAACTCTAACGTGGCGAAGCAATTGTTATAGGGCTAAATCCAAGGCGGGATATGCCATGATATGGCTAGATCCAAGGCGGGTGATGCCATGTTGATAAAGCAGGATCCCAGGCGGGTGATGCCAAATGAGTTGGCTAAATCCAAGGCGGGTGATGCTATTAATTGATAAATGAAAATGCAGTGAAAATGAGATTCTGTTTTGAATTAATGTTTTGAAAAAGTTTTGAAAATATTGATATTTGTTTTGATTGGTTTTGTTATAATTCTTGTTGTAGAATGGTACAAAATAGTTTATTGAAATTAAAAAGTAGTTTGTTATTATTACTTATGGTTTAAAATGTATTTTTTGTAGACGAAAACAGGAAATTGTATTTATTATTGATGATAATTACTATGATGACTTCCGTTAAAGATTAATTTGTCAAATTTATTTTAAATAAAAAATAATTTGACTTATTTTCGTTAAAGATGTGTTTAGTATGTATTGTTGGCAACATTGGAAAAACGTGTACCACAGGTTAAAAAGAGCGGCACGCGCATGCGCTCTAGGGGAGTAAGTAAAATAACCGCCATTGAGGAACGTCCGATATTTTTGCTATTTTCCCTTTTTATGATTAACTTTGTTGTGATAACTTAATAACTGATTGTGATTCAGTGTCTATGTTTTTAAAAAGTACCTTTAGTTCAAGGTTTACAAGATCAGAAGTGGGATAGGATCTTCGTGATTCTATCTCACGTGCCCACTGATTTGTTTGTAACACAACATGTAAAGAATATCGGACGGTGCTCAATATGATTTGCATCGACTGTAATCATTATTAGTGGTCGGAATAGGAATGGCCGAGTGTTGTGTTGTGTGGAAACTTTACTTTGTACTTGATGTTACAGAACATGACCAAACACAGGACGACCGAGTATTCCGCTCTCAATGTTTTGGCGGGAATCGATGTAGCAGTCAACTGATAAGCTGAACTCGAGCGCGGCCCATACCTTGTGGTGAAGATACTACCTCAAAGATGTTACGAGGTGCAGCTCCAGGCTGGATCCTACGGGAAGTCGACGCATGTAGCGTCGGAGTACATGATCCCGTGGCGGGGAGAATGGACTCCTGAAGTGTGTGTTGCCTACTGTAATGGTGAGTTGTTTGGCTACTTAGAGACAGGTTTGATTTGTCTCTCAGGTGTGTATAATAGTTGGGATACGCTTCACGTAGTGCCTCTTTCCCTTTATAATTTATTTGTGTGCGGACATGCTTCACGTCGTGCCTCTGTCTCGCTGTTATTAAGACATGCTTCACGTCGTGCCTCTGTCTTGTTCTCTTGCTAAGCTATGCTTCACGTCGTGCCTCTAGCTTGGTTGTGTGTTGAGATACGCTTCACGTCGTGCCTCTGTCTCATGGTTATTAAGACATGCTTCACGTCGTGCCTCTGTCTTGATCTTTTGCTAAGCTATGCTTCACGTCGTGCCTCTAGCTTGGTTGTGTGACGGGATACGCTTCACGTAGTGCCTCTTTCCCGATAGATAACTTTGTGTGTATTTTTTGTATAACGATTTATGTTTGCTATAAATGCTCGTGCATTTACATAACCGCGTGGTCGGTCTTGTAAGTGTTTTGTGCAGATGCAGTGCTGACATTGAAAATGAGGAGTCTCATCCTGCTGAAGTGTCACCAGGGGAGCTGCTCTCAAGTGCTGAGCTCCATGCTGCTGGTACCGCTGGAGGCCGAGCTGCAGATGCTAAGTTAACGATGCTGAACGAGGGAGTCCGAGGACGGCCTCCTGTCAGGAGAGGCCGTGTTGGCAACATTGGAAAAACGTGTACCACAGGTTAAAAAGAGCGGCACGCGCATGCGCTCTAGGGTAGTGAGTAAAATAACCGCCATTGAGGAACGTCCGATATTTTTGCTATTTTCCCTTTTTATGATTAACTTTGTTGTGATAACTTAATAACTGATTGTGATTCAGTGTCTATGTTTTTAAAAAGTACCTTTAGTTCAAGGTTTACAAGAGTATTGTATTGTTGTAAAAAGGTTGGATTATTAGCGCAATATAGAAATGTTATGTTTAAAACATCATGTCAGTTTTGTAATAAGAGTTTGTGAATAATTGAAATATTATTTTGATCATGAAAAGTTTTAAAGGTTATTAATTTAAGTATTATGATTTTGGGAATAATTGAGATAATATTTTAAGTGTTTATAATTATGTACTATGATACTGTGAATAATGATTAAAGATTTAAAGATATTTAACCATGAAAAATTTAGGATGTTTGTTTTATGATTTTGTGAAGAATTGAGATATTTAAGAATGTAGGATTTTGTGAATAATAATGAGATAATGAATCGTGAATTATTTTAATCGTTGTTATGTACTATGAGTTTATGAATAATGAGATAGGTATTTAATCTTGAAATATTTTAAGTGTTTAACGTACTATGAGTTTGAAGTGTTTATATGCTGGTACAATGAATTGTGAATAATTGAGATATATAATCATGGAATATTTTAAGTGTTAATGTACTATGAGTTTGTAAATTATTGAGATATTATGTTCTGATTTTGTGAATAATTATGAGATTTTTACGAATGAAATATTTTAAGTGTTTATGTATTATGGCTTTGTGAATCGTTGAAATATTTAACCAAGAAATATTTTAAGTGTGTATTATGAATTTGTGAAAAACTATAATGAGATATTTAGCCCTGAAAAATATTGTAAATGTATTTAAATGATTTTATGAATTTGTGTATGATGAGATTGTGTGTTTATGTACCTATTATGATTTATTGAATAACTAAAATTTGATGTTTAACCAAAGTAGAACTGTCTAATAGGCATCTGAGATAGTATTTTATGAAAATGTTGGAAATCTAATGTGTGGATGTTTGTAAGATGTTGATACGAGAAGTTATGAACGAATATAGAACTAGGTTGATACTGAATGAATATCAACTAGTTTAAGTCATGGGTGATGAGCTTGTTGGCCGTCGATGGGATAACAAGCTCTAATCGATTCAAACGTTCTTTGGATGCTCTTCATTTTACTTTGGTCAAAGACATGAGTAACATGACGAGGTCAAAGATGAGTGATCAGGTGTGGCCGAGATGTGTACTGTATTATTTGTTTCTGTTTAAGGTCCAGAGGTGTCACTGAAGTCAGGCCTTGATGTACAATCTTGACGATGGGGTTGATGGTGCGTCAACCACCAACCACCAACACACGAGGACGTGTGTTTTGCAGGAGGGCCGTGTTATCGGTAGCGGGTAGCACTGGGCAATGTTGACAAGAGAGGGTAGTCGTCGATATGGATCGGCCCACCCGAGGTTATAAAGGCGGTGGTCATTCGACGAAGCAGGAGCATTCCGTGTTGATCAACTGACGAAGTCTGACCTTTTATATCTGACTAGCTTGTCCTTATTTTATGATCTTGTAATAATTGTGTAAAGTAATATATTGTGATCTAGTTTATGTTACTAATACTAACCCAAATACAAGTACTCTCAGTGGTGGAGAGTCTATGTTGGTTTTATTTACTGTGTTTACCTTGCTCGCAATCCTGACATACCGAGATTAGCTAAAACTGTAATGATAGAATCACCCCTGAACGATTAAATTGTTGTGTCATTTACACTTATAGGTTTAGGAAGTGTTGTTTTTTAAGTTCTCACTTATTTAGTCCGTACGTAAACGAAGTTTCTTCAGAAAACAGTGAAAAATGTTTCCTTATGGCTGGGCTATCATTCAAAGAAGATACAATGAGGAACGGCAACGGTATGAGTACGAAATATAAATAGAAACTTTGCTTTTCTTGTATAACTACTCTTGAAAAAAACTCCAAATACTCTTGTTATAATATGATGTAAAACGACAAATAAAGTTCTGGAACCGATTAACACCCCAAATTGGTCAGTTAAGTTAACTGAAGTTTGAACTAAGATCATCTTCTGACTAGGGTGTCCAGAAACGCAATGTGTCAGTTTATCGAACCAATAGCAGTAGAATAGATAAACTACGTTTAGGAGTACCTTAGAAACCAGAAAAAATAAGTTATCTGAAGTTTGAACTAGGATTATCTTCTGACTGGGGCGTCCAGAAACGCAATGAGTCAGTTTATCGAAATAATAGCGCTATCGAACAGATAAACTACGTTCAAGAGTACCCCAGAAAACGGGCGTAAGCTGATTTTTTAAGGTTTTTAAAAATTTCTCGAAAGACCCGAGAAACCCGAGAAATCGGGCTCGAGAATTCTCGAGACCCGAGAAAAAAAATATGTCGAGAAAACAGAAACCCTAACCCCGTCGCACGTGATGGTAACAGACAGTATTTGAGATAGAGCACACGAATCCAAGTAGCAAAGATATAGAGGGACACCCCTAATATCCCTCTTGCTCTCACAAACACACGGTGGAACACAGTTAACAGCTTGGATCTGGACTTTGTTTAGGTGGTAGCTAGCCAGTCGGACGGCAAAGATCCTACCACCAAGCGTGTTGGTTTTTGTTGAATCTTAACACGCGTCTATTCACAGCTTGCGGTGAGAAAGTATTATATTCTAGCCCGTGACACGGGATTAAATAACAAGGACAACCGAGTTTTTTTTTTCAGATCCTGGTATTCTCGGCCTTTTTATAAATAAAATAAAATGAAAAAAAAAACACATAGGTACCTATACCATTACTTACATAATTATACAAAGTCGAATTTAGGAGCACGGTTCCAATTTGTCGTTTCCTATGGAGAAGAGCCGGCAAGAAACTCCATGGTTACTTTTTTTTAAAGTGCTTATATCTTTAACAATTTCAGTGAATAATAGATATATGAGAGAACAATGTAGTCTTGACCACAGACCAGTGAGTAATGTAGTACCAAGCTTGAGTACAAACATTAGAGCCAAATGGAATAAAATATTAGAGCCAAACCAGAATTAATATACCTATTTAATAATACTTTAGGAGAATGGCATACAGAAGTCAGTACCCCCTTTACTGCATCCCCCATTCAATACAATGATTAAAAATTACCATTGAAATAAACGGGCGTACATACAAAATTTAAACCCGTTCATATTATTACTGTTTTATCGACTGGCAACCCCGGTTCCCGCCATTGTGGCTGTGACATCTGACCCGCGCATGCGCAATGCGTGTCGCGACCTACGTTTTACATACAATGTAGAAAAAATTGCCCACGAACACACCGGCTAGGATTTTTACACAATGAAGTTCAAGAAATACGTCGAGTTGCTTAATTTTGGTGGTTATTCGCAAAGCAGTGTTTAAAAACATAATATTATTAGTTGATTTTGTAGTTTTAGCCTATAAATTTTAATTCAATATGTTGTTTGTTGTACCTACTAACTATAGAAGAATGACGTAAAAGGGAGGAGGCTTTATACCCTGCAATTGATTGATAAAGCTGCGAATTATAATCGAGATTTACTAACATTAAAATTATTTTAATTCGCTGTAACAAAAGTTTATAATCGTAGCCCTCAATAAGAGTTAAAAAATAAAAGCACTAATTCCAGTGAAGGTAAAAAAATAACTGAAAAGCTTTTCGCATTTGCTCTAAAAAGCCAATTATAAATGTAATCATTTAAATGTGGGTGTGAAAATAGCATTGTCTACTACTTCATTCCCCTAATTAAAACTGTACATAACCATGATTAGTACCTCCTTGGGAATCAAATTCGGCCATATTAACGTTCACAAACAGTGCAACCTGATTGGTTGATCGCATGCATGCCTAATCGGATCGTGCTCTGATTGGTTCAAGCGTCCCGACACAGTTTGAAATTAGAACTGGTGGGTTGGATTGAGCGGGAATTGCGTCGTTAGTCAATCAATGAGCTACGAAATATTGAATATGGCATAAATATAATTTTATTGACACCGAACAAAGTATTATTGTATTTTCAACGTTTTTGACTTCTCTTGGCGGCAAGGTACTATCTATTCCTAATAAAGATATCAGCTAAAACTCTATGGAATGGATGTAAACACCATATCGGCACTTTGAACTGTTTGTATTCAAAAGCAACTGCCGTTATAATTTTACTAATAACACGCGTATCGTTTATTTTTTTGTAATGTTTTTTTTTTTTTTTTTTTTTCTATTTGACTGCTGTAGGTCGTCCTAGGGGACGGTTTCTACGTAACCGGGCAGTTATTGGCGAGACCTGAAGGGTCTCCAGCCAATGGGGGGGAAGTAAAATACTTAACCTAAGCTAACTACTTGTACTACACTAACATCATGACTACCTGCAACAACAGCACTAAGGGCGACCCCTAGTGGGACTCGGACCTCGGCTTAGGGCGTTGCTGGCGTGGACATAGGGGGGGGAGACAGCTTGATGAGGGCTGAATTATCGGTGTGACTGCGGAGTCTGAAGAGACGACCGGCTCTACGACGGGAGAGCTCGGTGGATCGTGACCGGCGGCGGTGGGACGTCGCGACGGGCCTCGTCGGCGAGGACGGTATGCCGGACGGCGGCGGACGTTGTGTAGTGTGCTGGTCGATTTACTCGCCTCCTGGAGGAGGGTTATTTCGTCGTCGGGTTCTAAAAGTGTGTGCCTGGGACGGCGAACTTTACTTATGAGAGAGGGACTGTAGTCGGCCGCTGCGGCGACTAGGGGGTTCGGATGGCGGGGGGCATTGTAGAAGTAACGCTTGGAAATGCGTTTGAGGTATTGCCTGATGGTTGGCATTTTTAGATCGAGATGGAGTTGGACGTTACGCATGAACCACGGGGCAGCCGCGGCTCTGCGCAACACTCGATTCTGGAGGGTTTGGAAGGAATTGAAGCGACAAGGCTTAACGTGTGCGAACACGACGCTAGCGTAAGTCAAGATGGGGCGGATGCACGTCACGTAGATTCTCAGCTTATTTCTAAGTGACAATTTACTGCGCGCTCTAAGGATGGGGTGGAGGCGACCGACAGCGAAAGCGGCGCGAGCGCGCACCGCTTTGATATGGTCTCGGAAACTCAGATGGTGGTCGAGGATAACCCCCAGGTATTTGGCTTTCATCTCCCAAGGGATCTGTTTGCCGAACATGAGGACAGGACGGATGTGGGTGTGGGAATCACCGTGTCTCTCGAAAAGAACGGCTGCGCTCTTTTCGGGATTCACCTCTATTCTCCATTTCCGGAACCAGACCCCGAGGGTGTTGGCTGCGGTTTGAAGGGTTCGAGAGATGCTATCGAGACTCCTACCGGAATAGTAGATAGCCGTGTCGTCGGCGAAGAGAGCCAACTTGGCCAAGCCACGTTTGGGAATGTCGCTGGTGTACAGCGTGAACAGAAGGGGCGATAGCACGGAGCCCTGAGGGACGCCGGCGCGAATGGGGTGAGGGGACGAGAGGGTGCCTTCTAGGCGATAGCGGAAGGAGCGATCCGACAGAAAGTCTCGAATGATGAGCACGAGACGGTCCGGCACGTTGAATTGGTACAGTTTGTATAATAAACCGTTGTGCCAGACCTTGTCGAAGGCTTTCGCTACGTCGAAGAAGAGCATGCCCGTTTTGTACGAGCGCATAAAACGGGAGCTAATGTGTTCGACTATGCGGTGCAATTGTCGAATGCAACAGTGCTGGGTTCGAAAACCGAACTGTTCGTCGGGGATGAGTTTACGGGAGTCAGCGAAATCTTTTAAACGGATATAAATGAGACGCTCATAGATTTTCCCAAATACATTGAGAAGGCTGATGGGGCGGTAACTAGTGGGCTCACTCTTGGGTTTGCCGGGTTTGGGGATACCGATAACGGTGGCTTGTTTCCAAGCTTGCGGAAAGATGTTATTACTCAGAGCGCCATTGAAGATGGCGGTCATGAGGACTATGAGCGGGGCGGAAAAGTGTTTGATCACCTTATTGGTGATACCGTCTGAGCCGGGGGCTTTCCTAGGTTTGAGATTCCTCACTATCGTGTGGACCTCGTCTACGGTGATGGGGGGTGTAATGTTTTGCGAAACAAGGCTCTTATTACGCAGCTTGGGAACGAGTTGTCATTTACCAAAATTGTGCATGTCATTCATTGCACGACGATTGAAGGCTATCGCAATATGGCCGCGGTCGTACCATTATCTGCATTTTTCTGTACCCACGTTGATAATTACAAATGTATCTTTATCTGCTTCGTAAGTAGGTATATACCAGTATTTTCAAAATTAAGTACATTTTGACAGTTTATCGCGGCATTGCTTTCAAAGGTAAATGTCAACGAAATGTCAATTTCAGTTGATTTAAATTCAGTTCCATATTTTTCTGCCATGCCAGGATTTACGGGCCTTTCTGTAAGCGGTTAAAAAGCAGCACTAAATAATGAATATCTGGGGCCCAATTTTCCTAAAATAAATTGTTGCCAAACGCAATCGAACCACAACCGTCAGTCAGTTTTTGTTTTCGAAAACTTTTAAAATGATTGTTTTTGTTTTTTGTGTCAAACAATTTGATAGCTTTTGAAATTGAGAACTGTCTGAATGAACGGTTCGGCCTTGGTTCGGTTGTGATTTATCAAGATTTATTTTAGGAGAATTAGGCCCCTGGAGAGTACGAAAAAACAAACCGTTTGTACAAATGTGTAAACTCATCAGATACAACGCTCAAACATATTGACCAAGTTAAATATGAAAATAAAGCCACTCGATTATCAAAACATTATGGTTGTTCTCACATTTTTTGTGCCCCAACCGGTTACGAGCAGCCTTTCATAATAAACCGCTGATCATCAAGCTGTACGTGTAAATTGGACAATTTTGTGCCAACGCAACGCAACTTAACATGGCCGCAACGGCAGGGTTACCAAACGTCAAAAGTCTTGTCAGTTTACGTCAAATTGACAGCTACTTTGATGTTTTCATCATCGTCTTTTAACCGGAAGTTAGTTTTTATAAGCCCGCGAAGGCTATTAATTTTGCCGCAATCGTAATTTGTACGCGAAACTAAAGTGGATTCAGCCATAAGACAACCACGTCTGCAGAAGTGCAAATATTTTGACTATAGGCAAATCACTGAACTATAATACCACATGATAGTTTTTGGCCAATCAACAGTCCAATCTAGAAATCAAAATGAGAAGAATCAAATAGATTAAAAAACTTAAAAATAGTTGTCATCAAGAAGTCATGTCTATTAGCAGGGTATTTGACTGAAAAAATGTAATTAGTCCGTCAGTTGGATTATGAAAAAATATTTGACCCGTATTTTTTCTTTTGTTATGTAAACCAAAACTGACGAAGACACGACACTTTTAAAATTGGCAAAACGTCACAAGCAAGTATAATTTTTACTTGCTTCTGACGTCACAAGGCCCCACTCTCGAGTTTTGATGCGTTTTATCTTTCGAAATATTCATAGATTTAAACAAAAGAAAAAATACGTGTCCATTAATTTTCAAAACTCTAACTGGCGGACTACTTAATTAGATTTGCAATTTATTGATTCTGTCAACATGCCTATTAGTGAAGAACATGCAAGAAACAGAATTTGATTATCACTTTTAACGGTGAAGGAAAACATCGTGAGGAAACTTGACCTGAGTGTTTCAAAAAGCTCTCGATGGTGAACATAGTCCACCAGACCAGCCAAGCGTACTGGAATAAGCTCTAAACTCTTCTCTCATTCTGAGAAGAGGCTCGCGCACTCACCGACAGTAATGAGCTGATTATGCAAGAAACTTCAGTGCCTGTAAACAAATGGCAAAACGCTAATCGCTAGAGAATAGAAACGCCAATCAAATGTATGGAACTGACATAACAGATCGCTTGACCGGTCGAAAGTTTTAATCAATCCAGTAGGTACGGTACATCTTTCTATTCTCTAGCGATCATCGATTGCCATTTGTCTACAGGCACAGAACTGTTCTATATTATCTAAGAAGCATATTATTACCTCAACAACCTTCTAAACGCCTTATCTGTATTCAGAAATTAGAAACAACACGTTATAATTGACAGAATGACAAAATATAGGTATTCTTTCCACGTGCTAAGAGAGCTAATTAAAATAATAAGTAGATGCGGCGATAGCTTCTAACTGTTTCTTGGAGTTCTTTTAATTATAGTCTTTACTAGCACTAACCACATAATACATAAGAATTTACTACGCCACTCTGAAGAGACGAAAATAGAACTCCAAGAGTCGTTCTTGTACTAAATATCTACCGACATTCTTTTTCTTTCTGCCCTGTTCCCAAGTAACGTTCTTCTCTGTCAGCCGTCATGTAATCATTTACTTCCTTTTCCTTCATCTTCTTCTTTCTGCCCTTATCCCATGTAACTTGGGGTCGGCGCAACACGTTTTCTTCTTCCATTCCGTCCTGTCAACCGTCATGATATCACTGACTCCCTTCTCTTTCATATCATTCTTCACACAATCCATCCATTTTTCTTTGGCCTCCCTCTTTCTCTCCATCCATCCACATTTATACTCATAACTCTTTTGGTCACATGCGTTTCATCCCTCCTCTTTACATGCCCATACCAAGACAAACGGTTCCCTTTCAACTTTTCTGTCACTGGCGCTACTTTCAAACTTCCTCTAATATACTCATTCCTGACCTTATCCATTCTGGTCACTCCACACATCCATCTCAACATTCTCATCTCCGCTACATGCAATCTTTTATCATCCGTCTTCTTCACGGCGCAACATTCCGATCCATACAGTACGACAGGTCTTATCACGGACTTGTAGATTTTCCTTTTCCTTCATATCCTCCCTAAAACAACCCATCCTACTTTTCTTTGTCTCCCTCTCCATCGACATTCATATTCATCATCACCGACATTAAAGTCTGAAAAGATTTATTTCCTAGAACCCATTTTATTAAATTCAAAGCTTGTCCAAAATCAGATCCAGCTCCCTAGCTCTTCCCTCAACGCCTAAGCCGAGGCCCGAGTTCCTATGGAGTTAGTTAAGGGCATCCTGACCTGTTGTCACTGAGTATTAAATTCTTGCATAATTGGAGTCATTTTAGGTCTTGCCAGTTGGTTCGAGTAAGCCAAAGGGGTACCCTAAGCACACTGTGAGAGATCAGTCCTGAAAAAGCTAGGCTGATCACGTTAATATGGTAGTTATTTTATTTGGACCTGAAAAATAAGATCCGTTTTTTTTCCAAATTCAAAACCGAAAGAACAATTTTTTTTTCAAAATCCTTTTATTTACTGGTAACCCTCGTCTTGCGCGTGCGACTAACTCTACGACAATTAGGTGATGACTGTTGCTTTTGGCTTAACCACTTAAACGCATTGAAAAAAAAACGCAATGATGCGTTTGCGGTAGCGTTTGAGGTATAATCTAGGACACGACAATCTGTTTGAGGCTTGGAGGGTTAACACATCGTAAATCGGTGTGGAAGATAGGCTTTTTAATGCTTAGTGCCTTTAGGCTTTACCGCAAAGCGAGCGTTCAATAGTCAATAGGTCAGTACATGAAGTAGGTACTTACGAGGTTTCTCCTTATAACGAATATATTATTTGGAGATAGTAGAGATGGTATTATACCTACTCATGTCAGGCGGCCAAGTGTCATTTGCTTTCTTTTATAACGGTTGGCTCTCCGGTTATAAATCGTGTATGTAATAAATAACTCTGTCGTCTCGAATTCATTAAATTGTTTATTGATTGACATAGGTAAATAATATCTGTAAAAAAAAACCCAGACAGTCGTAAATAAAATAAAAAAAGTGGAAATAGTAGGTATGTCTTCTTCGCAATCCCTCTCTGTCACCCGCTTTGACCTTGAGGCGGTCAGAAGACAGGTCCAAAGATGTTTCCCGCTACCTTAGAATAAGAACTAAAGCATGGAGTAAAACAGGAGTGCTTAGCATCAACGAATCAAAATATAGCCACGCTATTTACTCATATGGCGGACTTGCTGTTGTCAGAGCGAGAAAGATAAACTTTTGAAAGGCCGTAAAATAAAAATTTGTAACCTTTCTACCTAAAGGCGGAATTAGACTGTTCACCAGCGGCGAAAGCTCCATACAACTCGATTCCTATCGGCTTCCCTTTCGAAATATGGCAAATACTAGTATCTATTATTTTCAATTATCATTTAAACAAATAATTGGTCCGGCTTCCCTTTCAAGAAAATTCACCCTTCGCCACTGCTGTTCACTTTTCGTTCATTACAATTTTTCATTTTGTTTTTATTCGGCCTCTTTAACTCGGAATGAAGCGTCTTAGTCCGGTCAAATTAGATATTTCAAAGTGCAAAAATTCGCATAGAGCTGAAAATTGGTACGAATGTTCGGAACACCATTATAAATGAAATGTAAAAAGTCCCCATCGATCCCACACTTGCAAAAAAAAATATTCAAGGTCAAAGTTCGAAAATATGGGTTTTTTGCGTTTTTTAGCCAAACGGTAAGTTTCATGATAAAAATAGGTCAGACAAAAATTGTAGATTATGCAATTACCTATAAAAATTGTCTACAATTTTTCTCCTAAACATCACCGTTTCTGAGATATAGTGGTTGGAAAAGTTGTATTCTTCGTAATATGCGTTTCCACGCCACCTGGAAGGTAGTGTACTTGGCGCGTTTTTTAACATGGTTTCCCCGATAGGCCTATCCCACAATCACCATCAGAAGAGGATTCGTACAATATCAGTGAGGAGACATCTGATGCATCGCTGTTAGAACAATTTACTTACACCCAGCAGGAAGAAGAAGAACAAGCAGAAGAAGAAGTACAAGAAGACGAACAAGAAGAAGAGGATGCAGAATTATCAAATGATTATTGACATGAGATATGAGACGGATAATTTTACCTATTTTTTTAGAATTCACACGGCTTTCATCATTTCCAATAGTACCAGTTTTTACATATTTTGGAATAGTATTGAATTAAACAGGATCACAATAGATTGTGGGATAGGCCTATCGGGGAAACCATGTTAAAAAAACGCGCCAAGTACACTACCTTCCAGGTAGCGTGGAAACGCATATTATGAAGAATACAACTTTTCTAACCACTATATCTTAGAAACGGTGATGTTTAGGAGAAAAATTGTAGACAATTTTTATAGATAATTGCATAATCTACAATTTTTGTCTGACCTATTTTTATCATAAAACTTACCGTTTGGCTAAAAAACGCAAAAAACCCATATTTTTGAACTTTGACCTTGAATATTTTTTTTTGCAAGTGTGGGATCGATGGGGACTTTTTACATTTCATTTATAATGGTGTTCCGAACATTCGTACCAATTTTCAGCTCTATGCGAATTTCTGTTAACCTACCCCTATTTTTTGGGCTAACTTGACCGGACTATCTGAACACAAAATTGAACGTGAAATGGAACAAAAATTAAGATTCACTGAAATGAATGTTCTCTCAAGTGAATGAAAAATGAATCGTCTAATTCCGTCTTAAGGAAACTAGGGATGAGGGGTTCACAGACTATAGCTATCGATGAAAAAAGCTTTGCTTTAAGCACTTATTACACTTGGCTGAATTTAGTCTTCTAAATTCAGAAGCAACTTTACATCCTGACTGGTTATTTAGGATCCTAACCGTCCTAACTCTTATTACACTTTTCTAAATCCTAATTAGGATTCCTAAATTCAGAGTAGTGTAATAGGCCTTTTAGTTCTTAGTCTAAGCCAGATAAGATGTTTTTTTTCTGTCTTGCCAGTTGCGGGAAGACAATCGTCATATTAACGTCACGTTTGTGGGTGAAACTACTGCTGTATACAAGAATGACAAAGCATTTATATTACAATAGAATTACTTGTTTGCGTCTTTAGTAACATACCTTGTTGGATGCATTAATTAAATATTTTTCTGCCTTTGTTACAGATTATTGGAGAAAGAGAATATGCGGTGAGGCCAACGAGAAGGCCGTCCGAAGAATTACAGACAGGACAGCCCTTAGAAGTGATAGTACAACAGGTGACTATTTTACCCACTTGCTTGTTCTGCCTCTTTTGGTATGTCTACACCAGTGCGCTTTCATGTTCTTCTTGCGCTTTCAACTTTCAATTCATCTTGCGTCAAGCGCATGCAGCTTATCATCTACTCCGGTGCGCCTCGGTCAGTCGTCACTGTCGTCAGTCGACATACAATAGACGGATTAGCGTGCGCTAGGGGCATGCGCTTTTGTCGAACTAGTATTAAGGCATACGCTATTGCATGCGCCATGGCGCTTCACGCATGCTTCAGACGAAGACACAAGATGAACATGAAAGCGCACTGGGGCCTAATTCTCCTAAAATAAATTGTTGCCAAACGCAATCGAACCACAACCGTTCAGTCAGTTTTTGTTTTCGAAAACTTTCAAAATGATTGATTTTGTTCTTTGTGTCAAACAATTTGATAGCTTTTGAAATTGAGAACTGTCTGAATGAACGGTTCGGACTTGGTTCGGTTGTGATTTATCAAGATTTATTTTAGGAGAATTAGGCCCCTGGTGTAGACGTAGCTTTTGATATATTATACTGTAATGTATTATGCCCCATCCACACCGGGCACATGTTACGATTTCGATGCATACGCCGCAACGTGTATCAGGGAGATGACGCGACGCGAAACGCGTACCGTAACATTTTGCTAGGGCAAACTTTTTTGCAGTCGCGAAACATAACGTGAGACATAATTATGCCTAGTTTGGATGAGAGATTAGGCCCAAATAGCCATGTACCATGGGCACAAAAAGAAACAGTTAGTTTTTCTAGCATTAAACAAGAAAAGCTGTAGTTATGTGTGTGTGTGGCTATTTTATTTTAGACCATAGTAATTATCCTCTTAAAATATATTTAATTAAAATGAAAAATGCGATTGCTTCTTAACTAATATAATAGGTATTCGACGACCATTTACCCTTAGACCGTAATACAAAAAAGACGTATAATATAACTTTTTATTTGTTCTTTGCGCCAGCAAATCGTGCACCAGACATTCGTCATCAAGCTGTTGAAGTACAGCGTCTACAAGTCACTGAAATTAAATTACCAGAGAAGTTACAACTTATTTTGTTAGCTTCTAATTTGTACTTTATAAAGAGAAAAACCAAAATGCACCTGTCGAATGATAAGTTCCCCGAAACGTGCCTCTGAGACGCACAAACCAATCATTATCATGACAATTCCCTATTACCATATATTGTCCTTTCAAAACGTAAATGACAAATGCCGAAACAATTATGGACACATTTTAAATGCACAATTGCACACATAAATCCTTTTTCTGATTACAAAACAAAATATAAAGTAGCCAGAAGCTCATTTCAAGATATTATATCATAAATTATAATTTGCATAAACCGTAAAAAATTGCTACTTTATTTCGACAAACTTTGGTCGAATGTGCAAACGATGCGACGTCTGCGTTTTTTTTAATGTAAATAAATAGGTTTTCTTCATTGTTTTCCGTGCAGAAAAAGGTACAATCAGATTAGTTTGTTTATTTAGGTATACTTGCCCGGTAGGCACTTGTGACATCATTATTGTTAAGGTATATAAAAAGCTGAGGACAAACGTGCGCGTAATTTGACGGGAAGGATTTAAAATGCTGATTTTGCGTTGATTTTTAGGGATATTCTGATCTGTCCCCCTGATCTGTCCCCTTCGGAGGACAATCAGGAATAAAAAAATCGATCTGTTCCCCTGTCACCAAGACGAACGGACAGATCGAACGAATTATTTCTGGTCTGTCCCCTGCCGTTCTTTAGAGGGACAAATAGAAATGAAAAAGTTTTGATCTATCCCCCTGTTATCGACGAGGGGACAGATTGGAATATTTCTCGGTGCTGGGTGGCATACGAATACCTATGAGAGTTGTTACGGGTAGTCAGAAGCCCGAAAGTCTGACAACCGATCTAATCTTAGGATATTGGCATTGCCCAGTAACTGGGTTGTGGAGGTCTGATGGCAGTCGCTCCGTGTAAAATACTGGTATTCAGCCGCATTTGGGGATCTACTCCCTAAGCACGAAGTCCGTGGTTTCGGCCTTAGTTACGAGCATTTCCTACCCCCTATCACCTACGGACATACGATTATTTCGGGGCCCGAACTAAGAAGGAATGACAACACGATTTGACAGTTGTACTACCGATGTGTTTTTGCTCGTCCGAAAAGTTGAACTTGACACTTGTTTTGTTCACTCCAACGTTTCGGGCTACTTTCGGACGGGCGACTAACTTCTTTGACGGACTTAGGGAGTAGGCGACCTGGTGAGACAGGAAGCTTCCCAACATAATTGAGACCAGGCTAGGCAGAAAGACTTTATTAACTCAAACTCACTTCTTATCTCTAAATTACATATTCATGAAACGTCAAAAACTAGATGCACGGTTCCAAATACAGGTAGGTCCTAGCGAGAAGAGCTGGCAAGCCACTCTATGAAAAAGTAACGATACCAATCTCCGTTTTCAATCCCAAATTAAAGCGACACATGGTACTTGGACAACCCGTTTCAACCTCGAGCCAAAACTGAGAAGTTCAAAACAAAAAATCTTTAGCCATCGAAACTTGGATGTCAAGGGTCAAGACTGAAAGTCCAATAAGGCCAACATTTAATTATTTTTTAATGATTTTACCCAAATTTTATCTTATTTCAAATCTGCCAGGATTTAATTTCAAAAGGGATTTTACGAACTGGAGTGATAGATTTACATATACAGGCTGTAAAAGACCCATCACATGGCCGAAATCTACGCACTCTGTACATGAAACTAAATTACATTGGCCAAAAATAATTGCTGGGAAACGACTTTTATTTTTTTTGCATGAAAAAAAAAACGCTTTTTTTTTGTAGCGCGCAAATTATGGTTGTGGCGATGCCGCGCGTTTGCATGCGTACAGCGGCCACGCAGCCGAGCCAAGGCGGTCGTGTGCGTTTGATATTCATTGCGTTTTTGTAACTTCAAATGCGTAATATGTTAGCAAAAATTGAAATTTTTGATAATGTTTGTATGGAAGAAAGTTTAGTATTATGACTTGGAATACGTTTTTGGAAAAAACTAAAAGAAAAAAAGTTCCTTCAATATCTCCAAAACCAATGGTTTCCCAGGTATGGTTTGTTCGAAAAAAATGATCCCAATGATGGGTAGAATACGTGGTTTTCGTTATCGTTAAGGGTCTTTTTACACCTGATATACATACACTTGTAATCTCCGAAGGGGTAACCAGCATCCGAATTGCGTATCACATTCGTAATTTCAATAGCTTTCATTTTAACAACACAACTATAGTTATTCATTGCGTTGTACCTAGATGTGGAGAAGTCGGATTGTTAATACATACGTTGCTATGGAAATTGTTGACCTATCAAAGTCAAAGCCACAGCGGTTACGAGTGTTTTGCGTAATTTGGATGCTGATTTCTCCTATTAGGTACATTAGTCTGTACACCTACGTTTTGCATCTTGTATTTAGTCCCATGTGGCGAGTCTATTGCCATTTTCCGTGCACAATGATGGTGCCAGGCTCTTCATCTCTTACGACTCGTTGGCCCAGCGCGGCGGTGGTAAAGGGAGATCGTATTCTTAATCCATTCACCAACAACAGACAGACTTTACTGCAATACAAGGTTAGTTGGAAAGGGGGAACTAATGCGAAAGGGTGTTAATATATCTACAACGTTATTTTTAGTATATACAAAAACCGAGACACCCCAACAAGATTTTCATCAGAACTGCCTGAATATGTGTTTTTTTTAATAAATCTCCAAGTTACACCGTAGTTTATGTCGCGTTAAGTTCCCTAGTAAAGTGTGAGATGCCTGAGATGTGCTATGCAGGGATTGTCTAATACACGGAAACTGACCGAGCGGACCATCTCAAGCCTCAAGGTGTCTATTCCCGTCAACTGTTATGGTTAGAAACCTGCTGAAACAAAATTAAAATTTATGAAAAAAAAATGTGGTGTAAAAAATATGTCAATCGATTCTCCTAGTGATTCTGAACAAACTAGTTTCAGGTTTCGTTTATACTAAAACTAAGCTTGTATAATAATGAATAACTTTTGTTTTACCACTTTCCCCACAAGTCAATATAATTTTAGAGAAATTGCTGTTCAAAGATTTCATAAAAATACGCTAAAATCTATCTATCCTCAGCAATGATCAGCTGTATTTAGATTTTATGTCATATTTGGGGTCATGGATTAGAAGCTCCATTTTCTGAATTCGTAACGAAAGCAGAAATTATAAAGAATTTTTGAACAAACTAAAATTAAAATAATTTTCCATGGAAATAACAAAAAATATCGAATTTTGACATTTTAACACTTGCTTTGAAGCAGTCATCAGTGATACTTTAAGTGGCCTTCGGATTACTACCTCCTTTCCGACTAACCTTGTTTACGGAAGATTTCGAAGAGGTATCAACTCTGAAATCACCCTCTAGACTACACTTGCGTGACCAAATTCTAACCTCTAGGTCATCTGACATTATTTGTTTCGCACGCGACCCATTCTTCCGTACAGCAGACAAGTAACAAATAACGATTATTATGCAAGCTGAATACAGTAATAAATCATTTTAATGTAAATATGTTTTTACTACCATGAGCTTAGCGCCGTCGGAGTAAAAAATACTTGCGTCAGAAACTGATTGCTTCCACGTTTAAGTTTTCCCTTGAACAAAGTAAGGAAACTGTCTTTTTAACTGTCGGAGGACGTTGGACGAAGACTTGCTCTGTAAAGCAGAGATCTAATCTTTCTAATCTAACTTCTAACTAATATTACAAATGTGACAGTTTGGATGTTTATGAGTTTGTGAGTCTGGATGTTTGTTAATCAATCACGCCTTATCGGCTCAACGGATTTGGATGAAACTTGGCACAAAAGTAGACCGTGATCTGGATTAGGATATACAATACTTTTTATCCGGGTACATGAAGTAGAGTCCCTATGATACGAGTGAAACCGCGAGGACCAGCTAGTATTGACATTATTCCTTGTGTAACTTACTATTCTTCTGTTAGTCTTCTTTACTTATTTTGCTTTTTATGACCCTTGGCTGAAGAGAAATCACTTGTCAGGTTAACCAGGAAAGAGATATTGTCCTAATTTACACTCTCAAAGCGGTGTTAGCTGTACCTACTATGTAGAATAGACTTATTAAAAATGATAGGTGTGAATGATTTCAATCGTTCTAATAACACTCATTCCTAGCACATTTGGCATTGATATTGGTGTGACAGACACATTAATTAAGAAGAACATGCTAATTACAACATCTTAATTTATTAGGTAAATGGAAAGCCTTTAAATACAACTAGCTTTTGCACGCGGCTTCGCTCGCGTTCATTAAGCTAAAAAAACTCTTAACACATTACTAAAGTTTCTATAATACTTAATATAATTCAATCCTAATTCGAAAGATACGTGGCGCCATCTATGAACGTTATTGTTGTTTTCCTCGGGAACAGTAGTTTTTTGCAGGATGAAAGGTACCCTATGTCCGTTTCTGTACACTTGACAACGTATATGCAAAATTTCAGGATGATCGGTTCAGTGATTTAGACGTGAAAAGGTAACAAACAAACAAACTTACTTTCGCATTTATAATTTAAAAATTTAAATACCATTATGATAAAGGAAACATTACCCATACAAAATACTCCACTGCAAAAATTAATATTTTCGTTAAAACTGTGGTTACCTATGAAATGACTAAATATATGTAAGCCACACGGAGCGTCTCGAACAGTGAAAGTCAAGACCTCATTCGGTAGTTTTTATATGATGTGCGTTCGTAGTCTGGCCTACAGGCTTCGGCATAAAAAGTGGTGAGTGGTTAGAACAACCACAAACACCGACGCTTAGCGGATAAAAAAATGTTGACGACCACAAGTTTGTCGTTATGATGTTTTTGTTTTACGTGTAAGCTTGGCATATAGCACCGGACTTTGAACAAGTAGAACATTATATTTTCCCTCTTAATACGAGAGATGGTCTAAGGACACCCAGGTTTTAAATAGCCCCGTCTCTTTTTGTGAAATGACGTTAAAAAGTGATGGTCATATTTTAAATCTGGGTAAGTACCTATACCTTACACTTGATTTAAACCAGCTCTCATAATAAGAAGTTGTAAGTTTAAATTGGTCAGTGTTCTAGTGATTGTAAGTACTACTATTGGATTGGATTAGATTCTTAGGTCACATTATGCGCTCTCCTCCGTAGAGTTTTAGGAGCTCCTCTGCATTTGCTGAAAACGACGATCAAAAGGATTTTATACACTTTTCAACGTAAGGGGACTCCTGGGATTTTTCTACAAAACGTTACCATACAAAGGATATCAAATATTAAAAAAACAATTAAGGATAATATAGCTATTTTACGGTTTTTGATGACGTCTTTTACGTTTTCGATAGCAGCCTCCGTACGGCTAAAATTTACGAAATGACCGCTACGTCAGGACTCATCTTTCGTTGAACAGAGTAGGTATATGATGTAAAGACTCAAATAACTCTCAGAGCGTCGGGGACCTTTTAATAGTTCCGCCTGGCAGCATTGCTTGCAAAGGCAACATTAAACATTATGTCAAATCCTCTATTTCACCGCCGACCATGATATACTGTGCGTCAGAGCGCACTATAGAACCATTCGCAGCAACATAGGATAATAATAGCATGAGTTCAAAGGTCAGAACTACACGTAAGTAGTAATGACAGACTATAGCTGTTGACTTTGTCCCTGAAGGTTACAAAGGTCACCTAGACGACAGTGACGATACGTTAGATAAAAAGCTGCTAATTCATGGTTGATTAAACTGGCGTGTCATGTATTTTTAACGAGCATTCGAGAAGCTCTTCCAGACAAAATACTAGACAGTAATGAAAAACACTGAAATATTTTTATAACCAGAGTCTTACAAATAGATTACATTTAAATTCAATGAAACTAATCAGAAAGTCATGCTCACCACGCGACAGACACCAACGAAAACCGAGAATTGACGCTCGGCATGCCCCAGGGGTCTATATTGGAACCCGTTAATATTGTTCTATAAAAAGGTGTAGATTTGTAGAAAGAAACGCGAGTTGATTAGCAATTGACATTCTATCCTAACTTAAAAAAGTGACTAACTTTAAAACATTAAAATCTTGGCGACGAAAGTTCAAATGCTCTCGATTCACTGATGAATTAGGTATGGATGAGTGATGACAAGATCCAATTTCAAAAGAGATCGAGAAATTGATTGTCACGTAGTTAAAATATGAATAAGGTTTGTTGGGACAATTCCGGATTTGAGGTAATAGTGGGGTAGTTTGGGGGGTGTGACGGAATTTCGTTTAAATGAATTTACCGCAGAATGTATGGTCAAAATATTACGACGCGGACTGAAGTGAGGAGCAGAAAAATGGCGTCGCACTCTTCTTGCTAACAATTAAAAATATCATCAAATTGTACAGTAAATCTATTTGACCGATTCCGATCCGGATTTGTCTCAACGTACTATACGCAATATACTCGTACAATAGTCAAAGAAAGCTTTAACTCCTTATAAAATAAGTTTAATTAACCAAGAAAAAATAGGTAATAAAACAGCATCTGAATTGAGTATCACATTCGTAATTTCAATAGCTTTCATTTTGGCAATACAGCAACATTCATTGCGTGGTACATAGTTGTGGAGATGTTGGATTGTTAATACATACGTTGCAATGGAAAATGTTGACCTGTCAAAATCTGTTTTGGGCAATTAGAATGCAAGTCTTAATGATACTGTACTGTATGGTCATAGATACCCTGAGAATGAATTTGATTGCGTTTAGTGTCAAGTACGTCATAATATTGAGAACCATTTTATGATTAGTGTCCATAATTAAGAATTCTGAAAGGCAGTGCAAAGTGCACTTATGCTTTACCTTGAATTTTGATATTAGGACAACTTTTTAAACAGTAACTGTACCGTTCATTATCAAATCAAGATATACAGGGCTACTGGTAATTCGACGTATTCCTTGCACCACGTTATAGGGGGGCTAATATGCAACAAATTTAAACCCACATATGTTCTACGAAATTCAATGGATTTCGAGATATTGCAATTATTATATTATTTTTAATAATACCCAGAATTCGTCCTTAAACATTATTCATTTATAAAATATCAAATTGATCGGCTTTGATTATGATATTAGCTTTTAGCTGATACTTTTACGAAGCTTTCTGCGTATT
Source organism: Amphipyra tragopoginis (assembly GCA_905220435.1). Taxonomy (NCBI): domain Eukaryota; kingdom Metazoa; phylum Arthropoda; class Insecta; order Lepidoptera; family Noctuidae; genus Amphipyra; species Amphipyra tragopoginis. The sequence goes on from HG992011.1 coordinate 16,195,822, forward strand.
TAACAGTTCTTAATGACCATCCAATTGAAAGTAATCATTAAAAGTTAAATAAGTGTATTAGAAAATCATCGAGGTACACGATAATGAATGATGTTTATCTCAAAAATTTACTATGACACTAAGTGTACGAAATGCAAGACAAACATCCTTATTTAATCAGCTATCCAACGAGGTATAGACGTTCAAAAAATATTTAGAAACTAATGTAAAAATGTCATAAAATACTGACAAAGGCGATTTCTGAAAAATCTCTACAAGCGCGTGCTTGTAGAGATTTTTCAGAGGTGGCCCGTTAAGTGCAATTCATTGCATAATCTTCGCGTAGAGATTAAACAGCAGTCTGTCGGGCACCAACTATCCTCTAAATGTCAGGATTAGATTAGGTCAGGTCGTTAGGTTATGTTTGGTCAGGGTTAGGTAGGTTAGGTTAGGACCTAAGTGTGCCTCTGCCAGAGCTCAGGATCTCTTGCTCCAGAGTATGGCAGAGTGGTCGATTCACGTGGCTGTGGTCGCCGAGCCGTATTTTGTCCCCCCCAGGGATAACTGGGTGGGTGACCTAGACGGTTTGGTGGCCATCATTGGCGGGGCTCTCGTCGGCCCGTCCCGAGGTCACGGCTGGGTTGCCGCCCTCGCGGACGGCGTTGGCATTGTTGGGGCGTATTTTTCGCCCAACAAGAGTCTCGCCGACTTCGAGAACTTCCTTGTCGAGTTGGGGGCCGTGGTGGCCCGACTTCACCCTCGCCCTGTGCTGTTGCTGGGGGATCTCAACGCCAAGTCTTCGGCGTGGGGATCCCCTGTGACCGATGCCAGGGGCGAGGTGCTGGAGGAGTGGGCGGTCACGACTGGCTTGACCGTCCTAAATCGGGGCTCGGTCCAGACGTGCGTGCGGCAGCGGGGCGGGTCTATAGTGGACGTATCGTTCGCTAGCCCCGCTGTTGCGAACCGTGTCCGCGACTGGCGTGTCGCCGCGGAGGTGGAGACGTTGTCGGATCACCGTTACATCCGGTTCGACGTCTCCGCCCAGACCGCTGGCGGCCGCGGTTCGCCGGCCCCGCGGATGGACGGTCCGCGCTGGGCGCGCAAGCGCATCGACAGGGAGATTCTCGAGGAGGCCGTTATCGTGCAGGCCTGGAGCTGGGAGTCGGCAACGACCGGACCCGTCGACGTCGAGCAGGAGGCGCTGTGGTTCCGCAGGGCGATGACGCAAATCTGCGATGCGTCCATGCCCCGGGTCCACGCACAGAGTGCAAGGCGCCAGGTGTACTGGTGGTCCGCGCAGATCGCGCAGTTGCGCGTCGCGTGTGTGGCGGTGAGGCGCCAGTACACCCGATACCGGAGGAGACGTCGTCGGGTCCCTGACGAAGAAGTCGCGCTGTATGAGGTGTACCGCGCGGCGAAGGAGGCTCTGTGGCTGGCCGTCGGCGACGCGAAGACGCGAGCCAAGGAGGAGATGTTGGAGACTCTGGACGGGGATCCGTGGGGGCGCCCTTATCTCGCGGTTCGAGGGAAACTTCGAGCCGCGGCGCCTCCGCTTACGGAGAGTCTCCAACCTGAGCTGCTGGAGGAGGTAGTCGCAGCCCTCTTCCCGGCGAGAGCGGAACACACTCCGCCGCCGATGGCTTTGCCCACAGCCGCGGAGCCTACGGACGAGAACGCCATCAGCGTCCCGGAGGTGACACAGGCAGAGATGGGGGCGGCCGTGATGCGGCTCCGGGCCAAGAACGTGGCTCCGGGGCCCGACGGAATTCACGGCTGCGTGTTGGCCCTCGCTCTGAAGGAGCTTGAGCCCCAACTGAGAGGACTCTACACGGCGTGTCTTGAGCGGGGCCAGTTTCCCAGTTTGTGGAAAACTGGTCGTCTGGTCCTGCTCAGGAAGGCGGGGCGCCCTGCGGACTCGCCGTCCGCATACCGGCCCATAGTGCTGCTGGACGAGGTGGGTAAGCTGTTCGAACGAATAATAGCTACCCGCCTCGCCGGCCACTTGCGTACGGAGGGGCCGGACCTGGCCGAGAGCCAGTTTGGCTTTCGGCATGAGCGCTCCACCATCCACGCTGTGTCGCGGGTGAGGGTCCTGGCGGAGGAAGCGGTGTCCCGGGGTGGGGTGATGTTGGCGGTGTCCTTGGACATCTCCAACGCCTTCAACACCCTGCCCTGGAGCTGTATTAGGGAGGCACTGCGTTACCATCGGGTGCCTCTCTACCTCCGCCGCATCGTTGGGGCTTATCTGTCGGAGAGGTGTGTCACCTACGTGGGACGTGATGGCGGACACCGGCACCGCATGTCGTGCGGTGTTCCGCAGGGCTCGGTCGTAGGCCCGCCCCTGTGGAACATCGGGTACGACTGGGTGCTGAGGGGGGAACTCCCACCGGGCGTAGACCTGACGTGTTACGCGGACGACACGCTGGTCACCGCTCGGGGGAGTTCGTATAGGGAGGCAGCGTTGCTGGTGACGGCTGCGGTCTCACGGGTGGTGAGCCGCATACGGCTCCTTGGCCTGGAGGTGGCCCTCAGCAAGACGGAGGCCATGGTCTTTCATGGCCCTCGGCGGGCGCCGCCGTCCGGATCCCACATCATTGTGGGGGGGGTCCGAATAGCTGTCGAGTCCACCATGAAGTACCTGGGATTGGTGCTCGACAGCCGGTGGGACTTCGGACCCCACTTCCAGCGGCTGGCGCCCAAGCTGTTGGGCGCGGCTGGGGCGCTGTCAACGCTGCTTCCCAATCTGGGGGGCCCGAGCCTCGCCTGCAGGCGGCTCTACGTGGGGATCGTGCGATCGATGGCCCTGTACGGGGCCCCGATCTGGGCGGCTGACCTGACGGCTGGCAGCATCGCTGTTCTGCGAAAGCCGCAGAGAGCGCTGGCCGTCAGAGTCATCAGGGGGTATCGCACGATCGATATAAAAATTGCAATATCTCGAAATCCATTGAATTTCGTAGAACATATGTGGGGTTAAAATTGTTGCATATTAGCCCCCCTATAACGTGGTGCAAGGAATACGTTGAATTACCAGTAGCCCTGTATATCAAGCTGGAGCTTATAAAATTAATATTACAGTGTTTTTTACTCATGTTTTTCAATTTAACCCTGGCATATGACAGTTGGTACTTTGATCTCAGTACACTTAAATTGATTTACTACTTTACCGAGTAATTGTAAGGTGTCGTATAAATGTATTTAATTGGCGACTGTAGAAACATGTTTAAAGATTAGTTCTGATTGATGCTTTTCATGTTAAAAGCTTTTATGTTTAGCCACAAATGGTTGTATGATTGATTTGTTATAGGTCAATAGGGATTACTGTTATTAGTACTGAATCTTTGCCTATTATAAGTTCTTAATTGTTATTTAATTTGCCTTTCAATTCTTCTTTTTGTTTTTAATCTTTGGCCTAGGCTTTGTTTGCAAAACTAATTGTGTTTTCATTAGTAAACTGAGTATTACCACAAGATTATCTGTTCATATTAACAAGTTTTACGGAACGACTGCGGTCCGAACGCCGCAGCATTCAGGGTTTTGACAGGTTTTATGGAATAAGGTCTTTCTGTACATTACTATTATTATTCAGCCATGATCATCCCACTGCAGGGCAAAGGTCTCCCTACTCTCGTTCTACAACTCACGTTTTAAAGATTTCTGCGGCCAATCCTTCCAATGAGAGTTTAACTCGTCCCACCTCCTCCTTCTGGGTCTGCCGCAACGTCGTCTAACGTTATGTGGGCTCCACTCAGTGGTGAGTTTTGCCCACAGCTCGTCCGACATGCGGCAGACGTGACCAGCCCAGTTCCATTTTAACTTGCGGCTTTCTGATCAACATTGGTGATCTGAGTTTGGGAGCACAAACTCAGATCGATACATAGTACTGTTACTTAATTATTCTGTGCCCCAAGGTCACTTCGTTTAAACAAACAAATCTTTTTTGCACCTTACACCAGAATCAGCTAATCATGTGATGATGTCAAACTGAGTCTAGCAAGATAAACAATTTTTTTATCGATTACTTAAAGCATTTTGTTCTGAATCGATGAATCGATACGGCACCTGTCTATCAAGCTGGTCAAGCGTGTTCAGAAACTGGTATTTTCATATAAAGTACACTTAAACATTCTCTTATAATATCTGCCCAAGGCCCTTGGTGACATATTTGTTTTATTTTTGTATATTATCTTTATTTGAATATATAATGTTGTTGCTTCCTCCATGGTGTAGCCAATATCTGAATGATCAAATAGCGTTTTACTTCACAATCAGGGAAATTGTAATCTTGATATGATTACTCCTAAGTAAACTCGCCTATTTCCATAGACAAGTTAACAATTTCTGATATTAAAAAATTGGTCGTGTGAGAACCTAGTCTAGGGCTGCCATATGTTCCGGTTTGAAGCCTTGTGTCCCGGTCAGCAAGTCATTTGTCCCGGCGTGCACACAATTCGTAAGCTACTGCTGCGTAAGTGTGTCAATATATTTTTGCAATCCCAGGGCACAATACTCATGTGGAACGAGTGTTTTCGTTAATTTCATCGCAGTGGACGAAAGAACGAAATTCACTCAGTGTAAGCACAGTCGAAAGCATCATTCAATGCGTTTATAATTATAAAATGACGTGCACAGCAGTGGCGAAGGGTGAATTTTCTTAAAAGGGAAGCCGGACCAAAAAATGCTTACCTTGCTCAAGTGTGATGCGTGATTTCCAGTAACTACTCGTTTCGAAAGGGAAACCGATAGGAATCGAGTTGTATGGAGCCTTCGCCACTGGTGCACAGAACTTTATAATTACATTTTATGGGAAAAGGAATTATTGTAAAAGGTCAAATCTACCGAAAAATATGAATCGGCAAAGAAAAGTGTCACCGAGAACGTAGAATAGTTAAGAAGAGTTGATGTCGCTATTTTTTTTATCAAAGTTTCTTAAATACCTATAATCTGAGTTTTGATTATTCCATGGTTTACCCTATTTCTGTTCTAAATGTCCCAGGTGCATGCGGCATGTCAGCATTTATGGCAGCCCTACCCTAATCGCTCGTGATGATAACCGTAGACAGGGTCTAAGATGGAGGAGACGAATCCAAGTAACAGATATTTAGACAGATTCCCCTATACCCCTCTGGTTCTCACACAATGGAACGCAGTAAACTGCTCGGTTTAGACTTTAATGTTCAGGTGGTAGGTAGCCAGGCGAACTGTATAGATTCTACCAGCATGCGTGCTGGGTTTTGTTGAATCTTACAACACGCGTCTATTCCCAGCGTGCAGTGAGGAAGTTTTATATCCTAACCCGTCCACACATGGGTTATTATCCCACAATCCTGCAATCCAGAAATAAATTTTTAAGCAGTCTTCATAGGTTTTCCAATTGACTGAGACCTTGAGTACATAAATCCCTCCTCCTCCTATTAACTCAATTGACAGCTGGTTTTAGTATTGTATAGTTAGTGGTGCCGATTTTCTTGTTTACCAACTAAACTAAAATTAGAGAATTGCTATCTTTTACTTACAGATAGCGCGAGAAAAGGACGGTGATAGACAACAACTAAGTAAGAGATGTCAAATTAGTTTACGCCTTGAACTTCGCCGTGTTTTTAGTCGACACGTTTTACATGTCGTCTAAATTAAGGAACTTTTAGTTCAACTAAATTTGACAGCTCTTATTTACGTATGTCTCTTTTTTATTTTATTAGAGTGAAAAAGATGGCAATAGCCTAAATTAAATTTAGTTTGTCCATAACAGAATCGGCAACATTATCTTACATATTTCATTCTTAAACAAGGCGATATCAATTGACACGTCTTATAATTTTTTATTAAATAATTTAAATAGCTGTTTCACAGAGATAAAGATCTGTTGTTTCAATACTTGTAATATATTATTAAATTAAGTGTTAGAAAATCCCATGACTGTTCTTATTTATATATATTAATAAACATGTTATGTGATTGTTGTTGTGTGGTTACGAATAACACGGATTTGTGAACAGTTTTTTTAATTGATCTTTGCATGGCAATTCAATTCAATTTATTAATTTTGTGAGCACAAGGTATAAATGATGTTCTATAAAATGTTTGGTCCGTCCTATGTTCCACCGAAAGGCATACAAAATCGTGACGCTAAAGTGTCGCTAAAGTCAATATTATCAAATTATAAAAGTACAAAATCTCATAAAATACAATGTCAGCAAATTTTATTTGTCAAAAATGAAATGAAATAGTATAAAATCGCACGAAAAAGAAAATACAATGTCAGCAATTTTACAATTGTCAAACTAAAATTAATTTTAATAATACAAAAAGTCATTAAAAATTACAATGTCAACAAAATTTAAAATTAAATTAATTATAACCGTATCAAATCTGTAATGTCACCAAAATTAGAATTTTCAAAATTAAACTAAATTGTACAAAATTACCGTATCAAAATTTGACGACAAGGATAACTCAAAATTGGCGTTGGTTGACTGTGACAAAAACAAACAATAACTTGGTTGTATGTTTCGATGTTCGTCATTATCATCACCATAAAGCAGTCCACTGATGGAAATAGACCTCTTCTCGCCACTGATCTCGGGCCTCGGCTTCTCTGATCCACCTTGCAAAGCTCTTTGCTCCACCTAGCGTAAGGGCGTCCCATACTACGTTTTCTATGGCTAAATTATGGCTGGCTGTTGCCAATTCAGCTTCTCTATCTCGTGGAGTATGTCTACTACTTTGATTCTAGGATCATCTTGTTTCTGATTCGATAATTCAGAGAGACTCCCTTCCATAGTACGCTGAGCGACTTTTAATTTGTCGACCAGGCGTACCGTGAGTAGTTATGTGAGTGTTGTGATGTTAATATAGTCAAAAGGCCTCAGCCGGTGGTCAGACACAGGCTGGTGATAAAGATAGTATATTACTGGATCCATCACTACATAGTATAAAACAAAGTTGCTTCTCGCTGTCTGTCCCTATGTATGCCTAGATCTTTAAAACTACGCAACGAATTTTGATGCGGTTTTTTTTAATAGATAGAGTGATTCAAGAGGAAGGTTTTTAGATATAAAACGTACACGTTGCGAAGCCGGGGCGGGTCGCTAGTCAATAATATTAAATACAATATGGATTGCAGTTGCTCACATTGCTAAGATGTGAATCATTAAGCAAGTAAAGCAAGTAAGTAACGATGCCAAATGTTTATGAATTTCGTCCAGAAAAAGATTTCAATAAGTTCAGTTTATAAATTCAAATCGTTTTTTTGTTTCCTGCGTAGTAGCTTTTGCGATATCCTTGTCGTCATAGATATCTACAATCTAAAAGATCACACACAAGTTTTCGGAAAAAAAATGAACCAACATAAACCACAGTAAATTCCATTCGCGATTCGATAAAAAACGAGGCTAATACGCGTCTCGAAACCGTAATAATTCGTTTAAAAACAGACATAATCGTCAAGAACTTAATAATATCTCGGAGGCCTTAAAATATTCGATCAAAACGTTCGATTCGCCGAAAGCGAGGAAGTATGCATCCGCGCCGATCCACATTTTAAAGTATCCCCCTTCATTATTGAACAACCTGTTCTGTAACTGTACTATACAAAAAGGTAACGCGGAAACGTTGTTTTGAGGTTATCCGCAGTCGAGAGTGTTCTTTTTTGAGGGTTTTTGAAGCGAAAAGGAGTTTTGGTGCAGTTATCTGAAGTAATTTCGTTTAAGATAGGTCAAACTGACGCTGACAAGATAAAAGTTGTCGTGTTGGTTAGCAAATTGGGTGTAGAGGTCTCGAGGGTGTACAAGATCGATTCGAATGAACAAGTTCCTACTTGAAATGGCCTCTTTTACAGTTAATTCGGCTAGAACCAAGCTAGAACAATAAAAGCTATCGACAATGTATAAGTTGATACTAACTTGATCTACTTCTTCATAGTTAGATTATTGGAATAAAGGATACCTACAGTTAACTGACTGTGTGGAGCGATATCGCGCTAGTCGTGCCCGTCAACTGTGTCGCCGTGCCTTCATTCATTTATGCAGGGCATCATAATTCTCTATCACATAAAATATGTATGTGGAAAAAAAAAGTTTTTATTTTTAATCAATCTGAATCCTCTGCGGGTATAATCTATACCATTCATAGATCATGTGATTTGAAGGAATTACACGAATTCGTTTACACTCTGTATTATTCATAATACTTACAGTTGTATTATTCATAATACAATTGTATTATTCATAATACAGTTGTATTATTCATAATACAGTTGTATTATTCATAATACAATTGTATTATTCATAATACAATTGTGGAGATCAAAATGCTCTATCTCCCTAGATCTCCCTCAATGGTGCTGATTCTCTTGTTCAACAACTAAATTAAAATTAGAGAATTGCTATCTTTTCCTAACAGACGGCGCGAGAAAAGAACGGTGTTAGATAAGAAATAAGTCAGAGATTTCAAACTAATTTACGCGTTTAACTTCAGTGTTTTTGGTCGACACGTTCTGACGTGTCGTCTAAAGCACGAAAATTTTAGTGCAACTAAATTTAGCAGCTTTTATATAAGCCCGTCTTTTTCATATTTTAATCACAATGATAAATATGGCAATAGCCTTAATTAAATTTAGTTTGTGTACAACCTGGGACGCTAAAATTAATCAGATACAGAATACCATGGTTCATATTTTGAAAACTTTTTTTTGTTGATTCTAAAAAAAACCTGTGCAGGGTCAATCAGTGTCACTGGTAGATCACGCGATTTGATGGAATTACACGATTCGTTTACAACCTGTAGGTATAAGCTTAAACCTACATATTTTGTTTAGTGCCAAAAACCTAAATATCGTTGTAAACAGTAATAATTTTACAGCCTAATTTTCAACGTGTTTTCCCATAGCAATTTTATAACGATCGAATTAGTTTAACCTGTCGGACCCGAGTGTGATACAAATACCAGTGTACCCGATAACGACTAGTTATTAAAAGTAGTCAGAAGCCCGAAAGTCTGACAACCGGTCTAACCTTAGGATATCGGCATTGCCATAGTCACACAGTGCACGGGTAGCTGATTATGAATAGCTGTGACTATCATCAGAAGCCCGTGTGCAATCGTTATTAAACTAAGGTACACAGTTTGACTAGCTCCTAAATTGCATGACAGCGATAATTCAGCCCTTATCGAGCTGTCTCCCTCACAACCCCTCACCAGCAACGCCCTAAGCTGAGGTCTGAGCCCCACTAGAGGTCGCCCTTAGTGCTGCATGTCATGATGTTAGTGTAGTATAAGTAGTTAGCTTAGGTTAAGTACGAGGGTAAGGTGAAAAGTTCTCGGCCTGACTATGAAAGACTGTGATTTTCAGTTAAAAATTGATTTTATTTTTCTATATAATTTCCCTTGACTTCAACACACTTGGTCCAGCGTTTCTCCAACATCAGTATTCCTTCCCGGAAGTGAGAGTCTGGAAGTCTGTGAAAATATTCATCTACAGCCCTCTCAACTTTTTCAATGGACGCGAAGCGCTTCCCAGAAACAAATTTCTTCAAATTTGGGTACGGGTGAAGTCTGATGGTGCCAAATCAGGAGAATAGGGGGGATGGCCAAGCAATCGTACCCCAAATCCCGCAGTTTTCCCATCGCCAATGCACCCTTGTGTGCAGGTGCGTTGTCCTGGTGAAAGATATTTTTTTCTTCTTCAAGCCAGGCCTCTTCTCGCGAATTTTGGCATCCAGATGGTCAAGAAGGTTGGAGTAATATTCGCCTGTAATTTTTCTGGCTTTTTCAAGATAATCAATTAATAGGATCCCTTTCGCATCCCAAAATACGCTGGCATACCTTACCGGCAGATGCGATCGACTTCGCTTTCTTTGGTACTAAACCACCGGCTTCCACCCACTGCTTGGACTTCTTGTTTTGTTTTTGGCGTGTAGTGGTGGACCCATGTCTCATCCATGGTGACAAATCGCCGCACAAAATCGGTCGGATCCCTATTGAATCGGTCAAAACATTGCTGCGAAAATCGTTTGCGCATTTTCTTTTGATCGGCATTCAGCAAATGCGGCACCCATCTTGCGCAGAGCTTTCGCATCCCTTATTCTTTGTGCAAGATGTTTCGCACCCTTTCTTTCGATATCCCCACAGCCTCAGCTATCTAACTCACCTTCACTCGTCTATCGTCCAACACGATATCACGCACTTTTTCGATGGTTTCCGATGTGGTGGCGGTTTTTGGCCGTCCCATACGTGGGTCATCTTCGAGGGACGTGCGACCACGTTTAATTTCAGCTGCCCACTTTGTAACGGTTGACATGGAAGGAGCAGAGTCCCCGTAAACTTCTATCAACTTCGGATGAATTTCCTTAGAAGTACATCCATCCAAAACGAAGGATTTTATGACCGCACGATATTCAAGTTTATCCATCCTAACGAAAAACATGGAAGACGTCTACTAAAAAAAATCATGTAAACAAACTACTTGAGCGAATAAGTTGAAACTTGTCATACGAACTAATGACAAGTGCACCCAGGCAGGAAACATACATTTTTGCTGATTGGAACGCCATTTCTGTGTCAGGCCGAGAACTTTTCACCTTACCCTAGTATTTCACTTCCCCCCCATTGGCAGGAGATCCTTCAGGTCTCGCCAATAACAGCCCGGTTACGTACAAACGGTACGCAAGGACCATCTACAGTAGTCCAAAAGGAAAAAAAACCTTTATTGCGGTTTAATAAACTCGCGGAAAAATTAACATTCTAAAGTATTTATTTTGATGTGTAGATATCTAATTCTATATAACCAGTTATAAGCGGGTTTTTCCAGTCAGGTACAGATCTAAATAATAACTACGAATAGGTGTCGATGACTCAATGTGTAATAAACGCTTGTGGATAGAATCTTAGGCTTAAAACGCACTAGCGGCCAGCCGCAATGCGGCGTGCCGCGCCGCAGCCCCAAAACAACCAGAGCGGTTGACGGCTGGCCGCAAATCAGTGCGTCGGTATCATACGGTTTTATGTAAAAATCGATGCGGCTATCCGCTAGTGCGTTTACGGGCTTAGGGCTGTTTTTTCAATTGTCAAATAGCTTTTATCTGAGAAATAAAGCTATTTTGACAGATAACCTATACAAAAGCTGTCAAAGCGTATGGCCGCGTCGCTTAGAATTAACGTACTCTCCGAGACACGGAGGGGTCGCGATATGTAACGAACGGTCACCCATCCACTGAATGACCGTGGCAAGCGCAGCTTAACCTTACAAATCGTATGATCCGCGCGGTTGTTAATTAGCCATGAGGCCCTCACAGAATGTGAAAATAAATACAATTTTTTCTTTATTTCTCCACTTGTCAAGATGGACACGTGCTCTGTGATCGTTTTATATTTTCTGACAGATCCGAGATGATTGACTCTTTAATGAAATTCTGCATCCGAATTAACATGTTTATGTCGCTAATTCATAATAAATGCTACTTCGACTCATTTATATTTATAAGTGACATAACCTACGACATTTTGAATTGCTAATTATCCAAAATGGTGGATGACTGTTTTTTTTTAGTAGAAAGTGAAATGTAGATAATTTTAAGTGCATAGTTATTTATTCAATGATGGCTTATTCACATCTCCATGTAGGTATACATGACTACATATAAAGCCATAATTTTCCAGTATATGCTGACCTCTCATTGTACGAAAAGCTTATACAATGCGAGGTCAGCGTATACTGGCAATGTATAGCTTCATAATATGTAGCCGTGTGTACCTACCTATAGGACAATCATTTTACAGTGCGCCCAGTGTATTTTGTAGACGGTGAAACAGGGAACTAAGTTTAAATCTATGGAATTTGACATTGGAGTCGTGTGAAATCAAAGGTGGCAATGGCAACATCACATTTAGCAAATCAACAAACGAAAAAATTAAAAATTATGCAACTCTGCCCTAGTGAATGATTGTCGTCTTTGGAACTAAATCGAGATTTTGTGTCGATTTAGCGAAGGACGTGGCCATGTTTGGTTATGATATGTCGAACCAGCAGTTTATTTTGAATATTTTTGAATTTTTTACATCGTTAACTCAAAAGTGCCAAAAAGTGAGATTGACACCTTTGATTCTATATGACTCATTTGTCTTTGCAAACATGTAAAATGCTAAAATATGTAATTTATACTGGGCACACTGTACCAAATGATTTATGATAAACACGTAGGTAGGTAAGGTTTAACTTAAAGATTTATTTGCATAACTATCAAGTTTCGTTGTGTATTTATAGTGAAAATTAAAGTAAAGTAGAGAAATCCGGTTACGGTCGGCACACTGGCACATAGTTTTGTGATTTAGGGAGTAGTTATAAAATACTTTCTCATTTCTGTTCCATTTTCAAACATTTTAATTCTATATTCGTGTATGGGCCGATTTTTAAATCGTCACAACTTTTATTCCAGGAATAATTTTGACGTTTTGATAGCTTTTGTAAGAAAATAAACCGCCATTTATTTTTCAGAAAATAGTTTACTGACTATTGAAAAATAATGCGCTCAGTCAGAAAGCGAATTTCTTTTTTTACAATTTTTAAAAATTTACGTTCTTTTGAACGTCTATGACGTACTTTTACTAATTGCCCATTATTGCATTGAATTTATATGTGTATTTATTTACCTTAAAAGCAACACATTTTAACCTTAACCATTGACGTAAATTCATATTCTACGAAAATGCAACTGTGTTTGTATCGAACATGATAAAACAACTTTTGTTTTGTTCGACAATAATTTCGCGAGCCAACTGATCGCATTCAATTATTTATTTCGCATTATTTATCTTTTTATTCATTTGATTCAGAATTTGTAGCCCGCAAAAAGTCTTTAAATCCATAATTTTATCTTCAAAACTCATTTGTCCCTTAAATCAGAACCACAGATATAAAAAGCAAATTAAAAAAAAAAAAAAACAGCACGCACACGGAAATGCAGTGGTGTTTACCTCTCACTGTACACGACAGGTACCGGGAACCTGTTCCTAACAGTACCGTCCAGGGTTCGACGCCCGGCCACGCTTGTCACTTTGACTGCACCGCCAAAATACAGGCCAATTACTGGCTTCTGGATTTTTAGCAGCATTGTTGCTATGGGATTCAAACTGTTTCATGGCTTTTGAATGTAAATTTTGTGGTTTTGGAAAATAAACTTTGTAAATTGTCATTTAAATACAATATTCTGAACTTATTTGGAGGAGCTCGTGGCTAAATAATTACAGCCGCATAGACCGATCTTCCGGGTTAAGCCACGCTTGCCGAGGTTGGTCTGTGGATGGGTGACCATTTACCATAGCGAGTTTCCTCCGTGCCTCGGAAAGCACGTAAAACCGTTGGTCCCGGCTGTCATTTGTAAATCTTTGACAGTCGTTACTGTTGCTCAGAAGCCAGAAAGTCTGACAACCAGTCTTACCAAGAGTATCGTATTACCCAGTTACTGGGTTGTGGAGGTCTGATAGGCAGTCGCTCCATGTAAAATACTGATATGCAGCTGCATCCGGTTCGACTGGAAGCCGACCCCAACATAGTTGGGAAAAGGCTAGGCAGATGATTATTCTGAACTTATTTGAACAGCAAAAAACAACACTTGACATCCTAGGTAAACGGCCGTTTTAGCATTAATTACTAAAACTTCTATTTTAGTAATTAATGCTAAAAACGGCCGTTTTTGGTACTTACCGCTAAAACTTATAATCCAGAAGCTCTAGTGTTGATATTTGGTGTTCGAAAATTTCTACAACACTTGACAAAAATGTTGTACTTACGAAATTTCATTATGTTGTGTGTTGACAGAAATAATGCTTTTTTTTCTGAAGTGGCGCCACTCTCGGTGGGGAAGCGCCTTAAGTTTCGACACGCGATAGGCTCTTTTTGCAACCCATACTTACATTAGGAACATACAACTGCATAAATAAGGTTGAAATAGTTAATAACAAATCAATTAAGTAAAAACAAGGTAATTCATGTACCCACCTCGAGTCAGCTATTAATGTTATTAACTTATTATCATTAATTAACGGACATAGGTAAGACCTTTGTCCGCGGGAAAAAAATATTATAATTGTTGAAAATAACATATCCGTGAATAGTGTTAAGAGGTGTTTACACGGGTGTACTACGCCATATCGAATGCCAAAACATCGAATATCAATTGATCGAACACTATAAATCGAATGTTCAAATAGTCGAACGTTCATTTCATCGAATGGTTAATAAATCGAACATTCAATAAATCGAACACTCAATACATCGAGTGTTCAAAATATCGAATGTTTGTTTGATCGAACGTTCAAAATATCGAATGTTTGTTTCATTGAACGTTCATCGTATCGCATAATATTTAAAAACACTTGCATGGGTTTGAACCCACAACCCGGTGCATATAACAAGTGGGTCTGTAAACTCAGGGCCAACATGGCACTTAATTTAATTAATAACTAACAAACAAAAAAAAAGATTAAGCTGTGTTTTTCTTCGACATAGCCGTAATTTGTGTATACTAATATACATTAGAATAAGTAGTCAGTATGTTAATATTTCGATATAATGAATATGCGATGCGTTGAACGTTCAATGTAACAAACATTCGATATTTTAAACGTTCGATCAAACAAACATTCGATATTTTGAACACTCGATGCATTGAGTGTTCGATTTATTGAATGTTCGATTTATTAACCATTTGATGAAATGAACGTTCGACTATTTGAACATTCGATTTATAGTGTTCGATCAATTGATATTCGATGTTTTGGCATTCGATATGGCGTAGTAGTAGTACACCACTCATCGTACGTTAATCTTACCGACTCTCATACATTTCATTCTCATACATTTTGTGCGAAAAAAATTTGAAGCGGCACGAAAAATGTATGAAAGTGACGCGCCTGCGCCTTATGCTGTTTCTATGTAATTCAGGCCATAAAATGTTCTGCTTTTTCTCAACTATGTTGGGGTCACATGCCAGTCTAACCATCAGCATTCGAATTGCGCAACAAACTCGTAATTGCTATGGCTGTGGTTTTGATATGTCAACAATTTCTATAGCAACCTATGTATTAACAATCCGACTTCTCCACAACTGTGTATGCGCGCAACGAATATGTGTGGATTGTCAAAATGAAAGCTATTGAAATTACGAATGTGATCGCAATTCGGATGCTGGGGGCTTACCATGACGTCTTAAGAAAACGTTCAAATGCCAGCCAGTCAACTTCCGTTCAAAAGCAGGGCTGCTTCTGAATCGCTAAAAATCGTACCATGACAGTACTAAAGGTGAACGACTATTGAAGCAAGTTGAACGGTAATGCTTGTTGATGGTACGAAAAGTCTATACAAAAAAAAAGGTGAACGGATATCGTAAACGTCAACGTAGCAGGCTTGCCGCAGGCCTGCTCTAACGATGTCATGGTACAAAAAAGCAGTGCAGTTCAACTTCCAGGCAACTTCTGCCCTGCTTTAAGAGGTCATAGTAAGCCCCCTGGTTCCCATAACCGGAAACAGATCGTTTTGCTTTTCATTGGTAGAATTTTGTATGCCATATAATAACTTATCGTCGAATGTGTAGTCACCTTAAAAGATGCAGCGTGAGGTCGTCAACATTTTTTAGGACAAAACTATTCAGTTATAATCACTGAATAAACAACGATTCATCCGATTGTGTCGATATAATGTCCGTAGTTATGATGAAGGTCATACTATGAAGCCTAGATAATTGATAAGCTATTTTTAGGAGCTATGATAGTTTATATAAATGTATTTCGATATAAGTGGTTGTTTAAAGGATTTAATTGCAGGTAAAAACTCAGGTCGACAGGTTTAAAAAAATGGTGTATCATTATGTAGGTAGCTCTGCGTCGATTTAGCTCCAATACAGACTTACGAGAAAAATTAAAACATCACTATGATTGTGCTCTTTTTATTTTGCATGTATTTTTAGACATCAATAATCTCAAACACTGCTAAGATTATTTTGCTTCGACTTTTTTTATCTTCACTAAAACCTACCAAAGCTCTCGTGCAGTGCAGCCGATCTAACAATTTTGTGCGTAAGAATCTTATGCAGATATTTGCAAGATTTTATCTTCGTCATTTGCTCCCTCGTGTAATATAAAAATAGATACATATTCAGAAAAATGTTGATGCTAATTTTGAGGTAAAATTACACTACGGCGCGTTTACCAACAGAAGTCACTTCGGAGCTTTGTTGCCATCTCTAATTTTTCATTATAACTACGTTCGAAACAATGAAGTCAGTGGTGCCAACATAGCGCAGAAAAGATTTTCGGTGAACGCACTATAACTAAGAAAATAGTTCTTAGTTATAGTGCGTTCACCGAGAATCTTTTTAATCAAGCATTTAAAGTTATGCTATAAAGTGCCAATTTTTCAACCGTAAGATAGCTTTTATCTGGGAAATAAGTTTGACGTTTCGACAGCTTCTGTATAGAAAATATGTCAAACCATCATATATATTCCACAGATAAAATTTATCTGACAGTAAAAAAATCGGTCCTTTGTGAAATACCTACTATCTAAACCTCACCATAACGATATTCTCTCTATGTTTCAGTTCGACGAGTTCGTGAGATCGCTGCAGGTGGACCCTCACTCACCACTCTTCAGGCTTGTGACAGACGGACAACCTCCTTTAAGGTACGTTACTTATTTCTACTAGGGAATATTTATATTAGTGTGAGAGGCACCTGCTATGATATTCTCGAGTAAAAACACGTCGCTGCGGCAGCACTGCGTTCGTACGCAAGGCCGCTCCGCAGCGGTGCTTCAGCGTTGGGTTTCTACTATTTTAGAGAACCATACTTTATCTATGATAATGACACAGTGTACCTATTTACTACATACAGTGGGTTAACGCTCATACATTTGACAGGTCCTATGAAATGTCAAAATTATGTAGGGGCGGAGGTTATGTCCCAAGTCTGCAGTATGGCTACTCGGGACATAACCTCCACCCCTTCACCCCGCAACTCCTCGCACGATTGCTCTGCGACAATTTTCTACGTTGACCGACTGTAAGGAGTAAGATATAGGTAGACTGTGATAATAGCATGGACTGCCTCGTTGGTCTATAGGTCGCAAGCGCGACCGCTGAGCGCCCTACGTTCAATCCCCAGGTCGGGCAAAGTGTTATTGGGTTTTACCGTGTGGAATTTCTCAGTAGCAGCCTGGAGTCTGGCTTTGCGTCCGGTTGATGGCAATATACTCGCTCCCTATTACATGGGACTTAACGTAACGGCGAAATGAGGGTTTACTATACACCTCTGCCTAACCCTTCGGGGAATAATAGGCGTGATGTATATGTACGTAACAATGGCAACAATCTCTCCATGATTGTTTGTTGATAGCTATCTAGGAAGCTATCATTAGGAGGCCTGTATTATTCACTCAAGGACTTTATATTATATGCAGCTAGGCTAGTATAATTGTTTCTATACATTCACTGTGACGCTTGTCAAAACGTAACACAAACAACAGCCGCGTTATCATCCGAATGTAAGGGTAGGGTAGAGTCTGGGCGTTTGTGTATGTGAGGTCTGTGTCTGTAAACGCACCCACGATGCAAGAGAAATCTGAGTAAGGGGCAAAGCTTAAAAAAAAAAGAAAAAAGAAATGTGCATCGGAAAAGCAAGAACTTACTTTAACGTACTTGTCAAAATACATCATGATTAGTAACGTAGAGTGCGCGCAAGATAACTCTGCGCGCGACTGAGGGCGTGCTAAACGTTGCCATGATCGCAAAAGTTCAAATTACCGGTTTTTAAGCTTAACTTTTTTATCGCTAAACATAATTTTCCGGCTAAATATTCCTACAATCGGGTAGTTCTACTATCAAAATTGATAAAACGGCACACACTTTGGTAGACCATGATTAGTTCCGATTTCGGCCGCGCGCAGAGTTATCTTGCGCGCACTCTACAACGTACAACTTTTACTATGGGACTAAAACTGAATTCGTGAAAAAAACTGTTGTTTCCATACATTTTATTACGCAATATTGATTATTTTTAATGGACGGCTGATTTTGTTTTTTCACTGATTCAGTGTTTGTCTCATAGTAAAAGTTTTACAGAATGATGGGCAGAATTCATAGTAGAGAAGAGAAGTGGGCAGTATAAATAATTATAATTTTATCGTAAGGCTGTGGTAAAGCAGTCACGTTATTTGCGCATTTTTCTAAAATTTCGTAGAGAATTAGGGTCCTGCAACTAAATTCAAAAACATTTCAAAGTGCTTGTTAAGCATATTTGAAATAAAAAAAACTTTGAACTTCAATTTCCATCCAATGGTTGTCTGGAAGAAATCACTTTAAGCGGTAAGACCGCCATTTGTACTGTTCTTAATCATGTGTATTCCTACTGTTTTATTTCTTTTAGTGTACAATAAAGTATATCTATCTATCTATCTAATATATTGTTTATGGTCACTGTAATATCAACTATCGTAATTCTACTCATGTCCGAAAGATACACTTGAGACAAGATAATTATCTCCTACATTGACGCCAGAAGCCATCAAAAAAAAAACAAAAAAGGGGTCACTGGGTATTTGTGCCTGTGAAGATTTGTGTCTTTAAACGCACCCACGATACAAGAGAAATCTTAGTGAGGGGCAAAGTTTTATTAAAAAAAAGACACTCCTCAGGCTTGCCGTTCCACATTTTCAGTCAATCAAAAAAAGTACACCAAGCAAAAATGAGCCTTAAAACACATTAAAATTCACTTATATTCAGCACAATATCTGGGCCAGGTTACGACAAAAATTGTTTGAAAGCGTCCAAACTCGATACCATTCTGTCCACATCCGGTAAACATAAAGAACTGTTGTGCGCACTGTTTCCATTGTACAATTTTATAAGGTACGACATTTGGAAGAACGGTATTTCAGTCCCACGAAGGAACAGTAGGCATAGCACGAATGTTGTTATGTAAATATTACGTTAATGTGAGTGAATTTTGAATTGGAAGTTTGAGTATTTTCCTGTTAATAAGAATGGACAAGGAACTCCACAGGAGGACTTAGACCCATATGAATAAATCCCTCTCAAGAGGAGCTGTCAAAATGTAGATTTTCATACATTTGACATTTTTAAGTATTATTTATCAAATCAGCATCTCAAGTCATCAAGACGACACTTACGGGCCCGTATAAATAAACAGCTCTCATTTCTGAAAACTCTAAGAAGACGTAGGTATTTGACAAAAATGTTGTCAAATGTATGGAATTCTACTTTATGCTAGCTGCTGTTGGAAGATCTCTCAAATGAGAGCTGTCTATTGATACGGGCCTTGAGATGGTACTTTCAAATGAGAGCTATTTTCTAATCGGGCTAAATTTAGATATTGCGTAAAGCAATCATTTGGAGCCCATAGGAGTCCACATTGGTATTTTTATCTAAGTATAATACCGAAATAATTTCCAGAAGTTTGTAGAGTAACGTGTTAAATTGCTAAGCTACATATCGAAGTATTGGTTCGTCTTTCATTTCCAAATCGAAACTTAATTAACCAAATATTAAAACTGCAAATGTTGTGTAGGAGCGATCGCCCAGCGATTGAAAACTTGCCTTTCATGCAGGGGGGACCTGGCTTGCACCTCTGACTTTTCGAATTCATGTGTGGATCAGAATTTGATTATCACTCGCGTTAGCAGCGTGTAGAAAAACATTGTGACGAAACCTGCACATTTCAGGCTCCAATAAAATTCTCGATGGTGTGTGCTGCCAAACCGCACCAAGCCAGCGTGGTGGACTCAGGCATAAATCCTTCTCATTTTGAGAAGAAGCCCGTGCCCAGGATTAGGACAGTAATGAGCCGATCATGTAAATCTATCTATCATCTATATATATGTATAAAAAAATAAACTTTAAAAAAAAGTAAAAACCGACTTCAAAGAAATACTAAAAGGAGTAAAATAATTACCATAATATAAAATTAACAGTTTCAGAAGTCGGTGGCTTCTATTTGCTTCAGTGTAGAGTTGCACCGACTTCTGAAACTGTTAATTTTATATTATGGTAATTATTTTACTCCTTTTAGTATTTCTTTGAAGTCGGTTTTTACTTTTTTTTAAAGTTTATTTTTTATTAAAAACGTTTTAGTGTCATAATTTTAACACCCTCCTTCATAACCCTTCTTTTTGGCTTTGACGTAGTCGGGCATAAAAAGTCCTTTCAAATGATACCTTACACGATATAATGAAAACATTCCAAAGGGGGGGAGGGGGGGACACGCACCCCCTCCTCTTTTCAAGTAGTCAGTTCCCAACAACAAATACAAACAAAGCAATATTAGTGATTTGATAATTTTGCTATGATCCGACGAGGAGTTCCGTTCCATATCTCTGAAGTTCATGGTCTGATCATAACAAAATTTAAATGGGACCAATCGGAAAGTATACCCTTCCGAACAAAAAAAGATTTTTTCAAATCGGTTCATAAATGACGGAGATATGAGGTAACACACATAAAAAATAAAAAAAAAAAAAATAAAAAAAAAAATACAACCGAATTGAGAACCTCCTCCTTTTTGAAGTCGGTTAAAAAGGAATCCCTATTTCCCTTCGTCACGGCAGCACGCGTGAGCGGCTGGACCAATTTCGCATTTTTTTTTGTGTCTTCCTAATTGTCAGGAGAAGGTTCAGTGCCGGGTACAGCTAAGTAGTTTGTTATACTAGTTCTGCAAAAATAATTTTGTAATATTTTCTTTTTCTTCTTACCGTATCGTCCCTACGAATGGACACACACACCCATTAAGGTCTCATACATTATTGAGTTTCCCCAAACACTGTCATGATCGTGAACAAAATCGTTTCCCGTACATGTGGACGCTCAAAGGTCACGTGGAGTGGTTCTGCATAAATAATTATGGACTATAACTATGGTAATGATGACTATCGTTTTCTATCTGTTCCATCAGTATGGAAACTATGGCATTTTGTAGGAAATGAATGTTTTATGTGTATAGTGATGGTAGGAGAAATGTCTTTTGAATTTAAATTACCAGTAAGCGTAGTATGACTGAAGACAAAAGGGTTTTGTCGACGGAAAAATAGACAAAATGATTTTCAAAGGCATTCTCTTCTCGTTCGTGCTCTCTTCTGACATCAGGGGGTCTACTCCCTAAGCACGAAGTCCGTGGTTTCGACCCTAGTTACGAGCGGTTCCTACTCCCTATCATCTACGGACATACGATTATTTCGGGGCCCGAACTAAGAATGAATGACCGACACGATTTGACAGTTGTCCCTACTACCGATGTGTTTTTGTCCGTCCGAAAAGATGAACTTGACACTTGTTTTGTTCACTCCTACGTTTCGGGCTACTTTCGGACGGGCGACTAACTTCGTTGACGGACTTAGGGAGTAGGCCCCCAGCACCAGAGTGTGATTTGTTTGCAACGAGATAGATAGATGTGTCATAAATGTTTGATATTTTGTGAGAGGATGGATGAAAGATGAGTACAGTAATACCCCGCTTTACGTGACCACGATTTGCGCGAAATCGTTATCACGCGATTTTTAAATATCAATCTTGCGCTTGACGCAAGAGGAATTGAAAGTTGAAAGCTCAAGATGAACATGAAAGCGCACTGGTGTAGATATACCATTACATATTATCTACAATTAATTTACAAATAATGTACTATTGCAATCACTACCTACACCAGGGTATGGGAAAGAGGGAATGGAAAAAAATTTTTTTTTCCTCTTCCTTTTTTAACCCCCGACGCAAAAAGAGGGGTGTTATAAATTTGACCGCTATGTGTGTCTGTGTGTCTGTCTGTGGCACCATAGCTCTTAAACGGGTGAACCGAATTAGGTGCAGTTTTTTTATTTAAAAGCTGGTTTTCTAGCGGTGGTTCTTAGACATGTTTTATCAAAATCGGTTCAGCCGTTTCAGGGTCATCAGCTGTTTTGTTATTTGCGATGGGGTTTTTTTTTTTAATTTATGTTATTACTTTCATTTGTTTCCAGGTTGACGTAGAGTTTCGGAAAATCCAGTGTATTGTTGTAATTTATTTCAAGCAACCGGAAGGACGGTTGCTTGAAATAAATTAGCCTGTTGAAATCAACTTGCTCCTGTTTCCACGATAACAGCTAATAATTTTCTTTTCTTCTTCCACAGACAATGTCTCCACCCCGAAGCGTGCAGCAAAGACCTCTCCCTCCCGACGTACTACGCGCGCTTCCACGATATTCGCAAGGAGTACGTGCGCGCGTACACTTTGCGTGCGGTGGCCGGCGCGCGCGCAGTAGCACCGCCCCCACCGCCGCCTGACCATCCTGGGTCCCTGCTTGATATGCTCAACTGTATCCTTTTCAAATTTCGAAAACGAATACTGTATAGTTAGAATTGGAATGTTTCGTTTGAAATCTTGAAAATAAGTTCTAGAAAAACTCTTGTTCTTCCTCTCAGAAACCGTCGAAGTTGGTTGCTGTGATGACGTGATCTTGGGACAAATAAGTTATCTCGCCAAGTTACTTGAACAGTCATAAGTCGCGCTGTTGTCGACGAATAGTCGTATAATAAGTAACAGCATGGCGCGCCTATTGGTTTTCTTAGAGCAAAATCTCATTTAAAACCTCAAGGAAACGAGTTGTTTAGGATGTATTTAGCTGAGTTGGCTAACTACCAGTCATTACCTATGAGATTGACGCAAGTTTGACATGCTGCGTGTCTCATGTGTAGTTCCGCGATCGGCCGATAGAGGCGCTGATTAATATCTTTTTTATGTTCGTAAATTGACAGCTATGTACGTCTTTTGTGTTTAGAATTGAAATAGTTTTTAAATGATAAATTAAGATGATATTTTTTTCCTATTTCTGGAGGCTTACTTGTCAAGACGCAATCTTAATTTGGTTTAACTATTTGTTTCATGATCAGACAGCCAACTTACTGACATTCACTGCTCTGGGAAGCTCAGAATGCTAGCGTGTTCAAATAAAATTTGCATTTTATAGACTAACCAAGAAGTACCTATTATTATTTGAGTAGTACTACATAGTCTATAAAATATTTTTGTTTGATTATGCTATCATTCTTAGTTACCGAGGTATTAAGGGTTGTGTTGGTAACCCGGATTCATTGCTCCCGGTGTACTTAGTTCAGAAATATATTTTTTTTAGACTTGGTTTATAATTTATAGGGTATTTGACTGAAAAAATCTAATTAGTCCGTCAGTTAGATTATCAAAAAATATTTGACCCGTATTTTTTCTTTTGTTACCTAAACCAAAATTGACGAAGATACGACACTTTTAAAATTGGCAAAACGTCACAAGCAAGTACAATTTTTACTTGCTTTTGACGTCACAAGCCCCCATTTTCGAGTTTTGATGCGTTTTATCTTTCCAAATATTCATAGATTTAACAAAAGAAAAAATACGGGTCCATTATTTTTCAAAACTCTAACTGGCAGACTAATAATGAGGAGCTCGTGGCTAAATAATTACAGCCGCATAGACCGATCTTCCGGGTTAAGCCACGCTTGCCGAGGTTGGTCTGTGGATGGGTAACCATTTACCATAGCGAGTTTCCTCCGTGCCTCGGAAAGCACGTAAAGCCGTTGGTCCCGGCTGTCATTTGTAGATTTTTGACAGTCGTTACTGTTGGTCAGAAGCCAGAAAGTCTGACAACCAGTCTTACCAAGAGTATCGTATTACCCAGTTACTGGGTTGTGGAGGTCTGATAGGCAGTCGCTCCATGTAAAATACTGATATTCAGCTGCATCCGGTTCGACTGGAAGCCGACCCCAACATAGTTGGGAAAGGCTAGGCAGATGATGATAACTGGCACACTAATTAGATTTGCAATTTATTGATGCTGTCAACATGCCTGATGACGATAGGATGCGCTTGGTCTCGCCTCCTATCATCATCTAAATATATAAAGCGCCGAATCCACATGCAAGTTATTGCATCAAGTGCTCGCTTAGTTCATAAAATTTGCAAAAGTCGACTTTCTGCGGGTGTGTCCATAGTTGAAAGTTGGTTGCAGAAGTCAAATTCCGCAATTTAACTAGCTAGTGGATTTGGCGCTTAAAACCACTTTCTAATGCTATAGTTACCAGCTTTTCCTTCACGAACACAAGAGTAACTATTCTGATAATTATGTAGAAACTAACAGCCAAGTCCTTCATGGTCTTTATAACACATTTCCTTAACGAAATTGTAAACAGATTTAGGTATAAGTCCGTACAGCGGTGACAACTTCTACGCTGCAGAGGTTAAAGACATGGCCAGCATCATCCAAAGGATAATAACTGATGGTAAGCAACATTTAATAACTTAATGCTTTTACGCGTAAGAGCGGTTACGCACTGCATCCGATCCGAATCCGAGAAAATGCGTTCCGAAGTAGTCATAGAACTATTTGTATGATAGTTAACGCACTAGATCCGACTTCCGACATCCGATTTCTCTCTGTCATCCGTGAGTTTTTAATTCGGAAGAAAAATTGACGGACGTAGCCGTGGTACTGTTTGTATGAACGCTTTCGCATTACCTCGGATTCAAATCGGACGCCAAATGGATATGCCAAAGATGGCCCCTGAATTGTTTGAATTTGGATCAGAGATCGGAGAAGTGCGTAAGCGATATCCGAATTCGGTCCGAGTTTTTTAGACTAGATTCGTATTTTCACGTATTCCGATCGGATGAAGTGCGCAAAGCAATATCCGAATTCGGTCCGAGTTCTTTACATTCTTATTTTCACGGATCCGGATCGGATGCAGTGCGTAATCGCTGTAACTCTAGCAATAACCCGTCGTTTACAACTAAAACATGAAGGTTGGGTGATTTTGGTGGTCTGTCTCATGTAAAATTGACGTTCAAAAAGAATTAAGTAATTCTAGTCTATTTTGAATGAACGAGTTTTGAGTTTGAGTTCGAAAAACAAGTCTTAATACAAGTTGCATAAAGATATTTACTTGTAAACTTGTATTTACTGCTTCGTTGAGCGTGAGGTCCTGGGTTCAATCTCCACGTCAGGCAGTGTTACTAGATTTTTTCGTGTGGAATTTCACAGTCCGGAGTCTGGATTTGTGCCCGGTTGATGGCAATAGGCTCGCCCCTTATTAAATGGGATTTAAACGTAACGACGAAATGAGGGTGTACTATACACCTCTGCCCAACCCTTAATACAGGCGTGGTATTATGTTATATTACTTGTATTTAACATAGTAACATTGAGAGACACTCACCAGTGTCTAGGATGTGTGTTCAATACAATGAACTTAATTCAAAGCTGCCCGACTTGGATGTGTTCTTTAGTTCCCTACCGAAGTTCAGAAGCCTGTTGTATTCCCATCTGAACAGACATTTAAACTGTCATAAGTAGTAGTTTCGCTAATTAATTGATTTTACTGTTTGTTAATTTTATGTTACATTTTATTTTTATTTTATATAACTTGTACGATGCTTGATTGTTTTCATGCGAATGCTGTGTACACCTGTAATTGGTATTTACATAGGAACCATAACCCATGTACTTTTATTATTTAAATGTAAAATGTATGTACTGTTGGTGTACCTATTTATAAATAAATAAATAAACATACAATGAAGATTTATAAAAAAAAATATCAAATGTTTTAAAGATCTAATATAACTACATGTTTGCTACTTAAAGTAGGTACCTATGTATTTGCATTTAAATAACCGATTTATTTAGAATACATTTGTTTTATACCTCATATAAACATGTAAATCATTCACCCGTCGTTTACACGTGTTAACGAGGGATGACATCAACGATTTGATGTTTCGTTAGATTCCTGATCATCTTGTAAATACATCAAAAATTTGGCATATACGTCATTCTCGATAACAGTAAAAAAAATACTTAATACATTCCTTTTAATGAGAACAAATCGATGAGGAAGAAGGCCATCTTTAAGACCTCGTCTGCACTGCTGCATGCCTCGATTAGCGCCTAATGTTTAGCGAGATGCTTAGAGAAAAGAAATGTATGATAATAAATATACGGGACTGCCCGCGCTGCTTGATTGTTGTCCTCGCTACCAAGTTGACAAG
The DNA here is from genome assembly GCA_905220435.1 of Amphipyra tragopoginis. NCBI lineage: Eukaryota > Metazoa > Arthropoda > Insecta > Lepidoptera > Noctuidae > Amphipyra > Amphipyra tragopoginis. The sequence continues at coordinate 16,221,868 of HG992011.1, forward strand.
CCCGCAGGTAGAAGTCGCTAGACACTAGGTGCTAAGCGAGACGCCTACAGTGCGTACGAGGCACTAGACTGTAATGTTAAAGTTGATTGATTGGTGGAGAATGCCTTAAGGCGCTTCCCCCACCGAAAATGGCGCCACTTAGAAAAAAAACATTATTTCTGTCAACACACAACATATTGAAATTTCGTACGTACAACATTGTAGTCAAGTGTTGTAGAAATTTTCGAACACCAAAAAAACAACACTAGAGCTTCTGGATTCGAAGTTTTAGCGATAACCTAGGAAGTCAAGTGTTTTTGGCGGCCATTGTACACAGATACGTTTGTTGTCGATTTTATTAAAACCGACGGTATTCAGATATCTTCCAACTGTAGGTACCTAAAAACAATTAAATTAATTAAAACTGTTTTCTTTTTATTTTTCAGGCTTCCGGTTAGAGTTGCCAGAGACTGTGGATTTAGTTTTAGAGACTGGTATTTGGTGAGTGTTAATTTTATACTTCTTTTTAATAAAATTATTCTTTATTAGATTTAATTGTAATGAGTTGATATTTAGAATGTACTAGGCTACCGCACTTCGGTACGAATGAGATTAAAAGAAAGTTAACTAGATTACTTTTTTGGGTGTATAGGCGTCAATTCTGATAAATTATAAGATAATTGGAACTGTATTTCATACAACGTAGAGTAGAAATATGAATGATTTATCGATTTTTCGATTCAACACTAGGAGCCTGCTAAAACGCCTGTTGAACGTATAGTGCAATCTGTTGCAATTAGTCACGATACAAAGTTGGACATAAAGTTTATGTTTAGACAAGTTACTTATACCATTTTTTTTTATTAGATTACTTCAATATATTACAGTAATTTACTATCTTTTTTATAACCATCTCTTAAATTAAGGGCCCATTTTTCAATCGTCAGATAACTTTTAGGTATGTGAGGAATAAATGGCGGTTTGACATATAATCTATGTTTAAAGTGTGGTAATTTGAGATGGGGCTTGAAGGGCAGCTACCTTAACCATTGTAGCTACAGGAAAACGTTCTTAGAAGACCACCCCTAACTTTTGGGATAATTTCAATCGGCATTCACAGATTTTGAAAAAAAAGTACAGTCAGCGAGAAAAAGGGCTGTTTTCACAAAACTTTTTTATGATGCCAATCGATCCCATTTCCCATAACGTGCGTGCGTGGATGCGTGCTATGAATGCGAGCTATGGATGGTCGCGACTGGTGTAGCTATGTGCAGATGCCTTCCCTATTGTCGATACGTCGCATAGCTCGAGCTGCGTATCTTCCTCGCACAGCTACCTTGCGGCGGCACATTTTCATAACACATCTTTTACATTCTCGCAGCATAGCTGCATAGCACATCTCTGGTGGAAAGGCACCCTAAGGGTGGGGTTGGGGGTCGACGACGTGTGACATTGTGTGACAAGGGGTGGGAGGGGTCCTAAATTTCGTGACGACTTATTTCAAAATCTAATATAATATCTAAGAATTAAATAGAAATAAAACTATTTTCGGAAGTGCTGTTTTAATTTAATAATTTCTAAAATAAAATTGCAAAATATGTGACGTCACTAGGGAGGGGGGGTCTCACAAATGTGACCAGCAGTGACAAGGACGGGGGGGGGGTCAAACATCATGAAATTCATGTGACGTAATTAATGGATGGCCCCTTGTCGAGTGACTCGGTTTGTTATCTCTTTTTGTCTTCAATTCTCGTAACTAGAGAAAAAGAGATAAAGAATCAAATCGTTAAACAACCTTAAATTCCGATAGGTTCAACCTTAACCATTGGAATCGAGACCATCTTTATCTTTCTGGAATTAGACGTACAGGCGTGTTCAATATTATTACGTTGGTATATCACCTATGCTCCATCCAGTCAACAAGGTCGGTAGAGGACGAACGGGTGGCTGATAAGCGCTGAACTTTAGGCTAAGTTTCACTCTGCTATCACGATTCAGATAGACTGACGGACGTGTGGGATTTATACTGGAGTCTAGATTTATGTTCACTGTAACTATCTGGTTTATACGGATTGAAATAATTTATTTCTTAAAGATTACAAATCACTTACACAGAAATACTAAGCCCCGTTTGCATAATTTCTTCATCTAACATTTATTTATTTACTACAAACATACAAATACCTATATAGGCGAAATCCAATGCAATATTGTAGCACACACAAAAAAAAATAGTACTTAGGTACCACTGTCTATACCAAAGCAAATTCTATAGATAGCTGAAATTAAACATCATTTTCTTTCTATGAACTCCAAACAATTAACTGAAATACAAAGACATTATAAATATGTTTAGCACTAAATGTATTTCGCGAGTTGTTGTGCAAGCGGGCCCAATTATCTATATAAATAAAAAGAAAAGTCCTGACTGACTGACTGATTGACTGACTCATCAACGCCCAGCCCAAACCCTTGGACCTAGAAAGCTGAAATTTTGCACAGAGGTTCCGTTTATAATGTAGACAAGGAACAAGGAAGGATTTTTCGAAATTCAACCCCTAAGGGAGTTAAACAGGGGATGAAAGTTTGTATGGAAAATCGTCACTTAACGGGTTCAAAATTTCACGCAAGCGAAGCTGCGGGCAAAAGCTAGTTCCATATAAAATAAATCAAATTAGTTGCCCAGAAAGGCGACCAGGACTTAGGGTCTCCCCACATTTATCGACGCGGAATCGGCTTAAGCCGAGTGCGTATCACCACACTACTCGACTTATCTAGACAAACGGCTCGTTTCGCCGTCGGCCGGCGTCGCGAGGCGTCGTCCGAGCCGAGCCGATGCGAATGGTATTAGTAACACCCTTATTACGTAGACATAAAGGCTTATTTGACCGGTGTTAGCCGATTCCGCGTCGATAAATGTGGGGAGACCCTTAGGAAGGTAATTGGGAATATACCTACATGTCGCCGTGCCGTGTCTCGATGTGTGCTTTTTTTGCTTGACAATGTAGAGACTCATAAATGCGTACGCGCAAAATAACTTTGCCTCTCTAAAGTGAGGAACAGAACGCTGGAAGCCTGGTTCAGAGCGACAAAGTTATTCTACGCGTACTGGGCTTCTAGTAGTAGTCTTCATCCACAGTCGAAGTTTGCCAAAATTAATTCTCTGGTTAATTAAACAACTGTTTACCTAAAATTTTGGTACCTACGTTTTTCGAGTAAACGGTTAACAAATAACTTCAGCTTATGGAAAAGTTCTATCTCTTGCAGGAAACTGCCGTTAGATAGTCTACGGATGTACGGAGTCTTTTCTGATTCCCGTCATTTTTCACTTAAATGTACTTCAACTTCAATACTCATTTATTCAAAATAGACTAGAATTAAATACTTAGTTCTTTTTGTACGTCAATATTACAGAAAACAGCCCCCAAAAATGCTCGCTCTATCTTTCTTCCAACTTCTTTTAACCTTATAAATGTAATTGTTCTTGATCTTCTTTTCCTCTGCTTTCCCTCTACCTTGTCCACCATCATTTCTTATTCCACCACTGTTCATTTTGTGCTCACTATATCAATTTTTTCTAAGGATATAAATCAAGTCGGAGCTGATATGAGACAGTCCGTAAAACTCAAAATAACAAGTTTCTAACAAAGTTACGAGTATCTGCGATTAAGTACATATAAGCGCACGAATCCTATGAGAAATCTCGACATTAAATCTAAAAATAACGAACGATTAATTAATAAGCCTAACAGGAATTGATAATCCAATCCAATGTACAATCAAACATAAATTAATTATAGATACGGTAGGTTATCTGGGAACTTTATATAAACACAGTATCAGCTGCTAATCATCCTGTTAGCATATCAACTTAGACCTTCCTTTAACCCCCGTTGCAAACGGAGGGGTGTTAAAAGTTTGTACCCTTCTGTCTGCGGCACCGTAACTCCTAAACTGATGAACCGATTTCAATGCGATTTTGCTTGTTTTAAAGCTGGTTTCATCACCATCCCGATGTATGGTGCTTAGCTGTATTTAATGTAATCACCTTAAGAAAAGGAAGATTAAAAAAAAAGCTGTATCTTCATTAGGTACTCAGAACTTAACCACAGTTGAAGTCCCATAATTATTTTTATTGCTTCACATTTTTCGGTATGGATTCAGTATGGTCTTAGCGTCATCCATTGTCCTGTGTTTTAATTGTCATCAGACTGTTTGGTTGATATTCTTTCCCTTAGCCTACAAAAGCCCACGAAAGCCAACGATCGCCAACAAACACCAACGATAGCCAACGAACGCCAACAAAGGCCAACGAACGGGGCTTCTTACCGTTCTTTCGAATGAAACTGGATTTGTTCCATACAAAGTTTACTCAAACGAGGAACGTACAAACTATGTTAGTAATAATTAATAATAAGTAGGCGTTGATTAGGCAAAGCCATGACCAATGAATAACATTCAAACCAAATAGGTCAGAACTTCACCTACCAACCACTATTTCACCCCGTCCGCGCCCTCACAAACGGACACCGCGTACACAAATGTGTATGCACCCAATGTCCAAAGAAGGGACTGTCGACTTTGCCACTCAATAATGCAACGACAAAATTATCTCATGCAGAGCATATCAGCCCGGTTGGTGTGAAGTGAACGCTATAAATGACATAATTCGAAAACTGTCAACCTGTCCTGATGTAAATTGCTACATAATTACATAATATAAAGTAGGTGATAGACGTACGAACTTAAAGTACGCGGTTTTTAAGTTCGTGAACTTACTCGGCTCGACGTCGGCGTCGGTGACACACGTGAAGCTTGCTCATTACTCTGGTACCCAGGGGGACCGCAATGTCGTACCGTAGTGTCTCGGCCACAAATCGTCACCCAACTCACACAGACCTTTCTATTTTCTTCCACATCCTGCGATCTGCACCAAGTCATCACATTGGGGGCCCGTCCCAAACTACGTTTTCCGATACCGTGGTCGCTAATTACCTTATTGCTTTTACTATTTTCTTATCTTCGTCGTTATGAGGTGAACCCAAAGTCCGTTTAGTTTTATCTTCGTGTCCTACCGTCACGTAGAGTCCATTAAATCTTTGGCTTATTAGGTACATGTTTGTTTATTTAACTTTAGCGCTCGGCTTTAAGGCAGGGCTGGACTTAGGTTCGGAGGCCCTGGGACAACGAAGTTGAGGCCCGTTGAAATGTTTTTAAAAAAGTACCTCGTGCATGTGAACTTGTTTCTCTTTAAACGTTTTTTAACTTTCGCGATTTGTAAACATTATAAAAATACAGATTCGAATCTAATCGCGGAGAAAATTTAAAAGGCGCAATATACCTATTTTATCCCTAAGTTTCGACTGAATTACACCGGCCGTGGTCACGGGTAGACGGATGTAATTCGGTCGAAACATCGCGTCGGGATAAAAAAAGGTATTGTTTCTATTGGTCAGAAAGGGTGTCACTTTTTTATCTATTTTTTAAAATAATTTTTACATATTTTTGAGGCCCCTCTCTTTAGGAGGCCCCTGGACTGAGGCCCCTGTTGTCCAACCCTAAATTCGGCCTTGCGTTAACGGTAGCAGCAGGTCTTAAGCGCCAAATCTACTAGCAAGTTTTATTGCGCTAGTATAGGTAGGTACTTGTGCAACCGACTTTCAAACTGTAGACACACGCAGCAAGTTCAACTTCTGCAAGTTGTACGACCTGAGCGAGCACTTGCGTGCAATAACTTGCGGAGTAAAATTGGACGTAGTTACACGAAAAGAATCCAATCCACATAAATTCACTTTAGGGCTCTTACACACCACGTTTTTTTCAGGCGCTGTCGACGCGCGTCTCATGCAACTATAACGCGCTGCAAACGCGATGTTATCGCAACCAATTTACCTATTCACACGTTCATGAAATTGTAGTATGCAGACGACGACTTTTTCGCGAGCTGTTGACGCGCTCGTAGCGCGGAGTTACATCGATACAGGCGCGCTGGCACAGCGCATCTCTTTAGCTGCAAACACATACGTACAGCGCGTTTTAATCCAAGGAGAGTTGCTCACACGCGTCTGTAGCGCGATACACGCTCCTTCGCGCGCGTGCTACACGCGTTTTTCTTTGTAAGGAGAGTAGCTCACGCGCGTCTGTAGCGCGTTTCTCGTGAGTTTGCACCGATGCAATCGCAGGTAATCTACCTATTTCAAGTTTAGCAGCACCGACAAGGCGCGATAGCGAAACGCGCGTCGACGGCGCCTGAAAAAAACGTGGTGTGTAAGAGCTCATAGAGATATTGACGTTTGAAGTTTGGAAGATGTTTGACGTGCCATACATGTGGGTTGGTTCCGAGGTTGATAAAAATTGATATACCTAGGTACAATTGTTTTTGCTTGGATCTTTTTTTACTGACCGATAGTATTGATATTTAGCATCAGTTTGGTGCACTTAACTCATTTTTGACCATTTTGTGGATTGGATCCTTTTCGTGTAATACGTCCAATTGCCAATGGAATTGGCGCTTTAGAGCTACAGTTGAGAAAAGAAAAAAAGTGCATACCTACTAGTTTTTTTTAATCTGAAATTATTTACTTACCTAATGTTATCATTCGCAATTACTTTTGCTTGCTCAACTAACACCTATGTTCAGGCTTAAAGGTACAAGTCCGAGACGGGCTGCAAACTGCAGACTGCATCCGCAGACCGCAACTCGCCGTCCGAATAACACCTTTAAAGTGCACACCTTAAAGGTAGTATTTCAACGGCGGCCACAAACTGCAACCGCAGATGACAGCAGACAAGCGACACTACTGGTTCATACAAACCAATGTGACTTGCAGTCTGCGGTTGCAGTCTGCAGTTTGCAGCCCGTCTCGGACTTGCACTTTATGGGGTGAGCTGGAAATCAACGCAGACAAACATTTAGCTTGATTAAAAAAAACTTTTATTTTTTTCTTGCTGTGATTACTAATCATATCTAAACCACCTTATAAGATTTCAATATAGAAATAGCAATTATTAAGTTTTGCAAAAAAAAAATTGCATTTAATGTGACAGAACATTTCGCTGCCACGCATAAAAGAATGAAAGCTCGTTGACACGATATCGCTCTACGCAGAGCTAGCAGCATCAGTTAATTTGGGGCGCTAAAATGATTTGGAAACAGAAAACCATGTTTTTTTTAATTGCCCTTTCAATCTGTGTCACCGGTAGATCACGCGGTTTGAAGGAATTACACGAATTCGAATACACCAATCAAATATCCCCTCCCCCCACGTGAACTAATATCAAATCAAAAGCAGGTTAGAAACAAGATAAAAACTTTTCCTCTTCACTTGTTGCCCAATAACATTGATAACCTTTCAGTTATCGACTAATCGTGCTACCTGTCTAGTAATTACTACATAACGTATCATTGATTCAATCAGTTTTACAATTGATAAGAATAAATAACAGTAAGTTTCTTTACGAACGTATAAAGCCGGGTCCGCTGCGCCGTGTTTTCGTGTTTGCAAACCGGATAACATTGTTTGCTAACCAAATAGGGGCGTGGCCTAACAGTTTTGTTAGCATAATTGGCGCTGCGGACCCGGCTTAACATTGTTTGCTAACCGAATAGGGGCGTGGCCTAACAGTTTTGTTCGCAAAAACACAATAACATGTTAGAAAATTGGGGCTGCGGACCTGGCTTTACTTTGCAGCCTCAGATTATATAAAACAGAAGGTTTGCAGCAGTCATTGAGGAGGCCGTGTTCAGCGTTCATAAGCCAATATGAAAATACTTACAAATACCAACTTTAAGAAGAAATGTGCTAAGTTGATTTCAGAATGACAGAAACTATTGAATGAAACAATAGAAGTTGAACTATGTAATGATAATGGTAAATGGCAATTGACTCGTGTAGTGCCGGACTTAAAGAATAGCACTGCCCCATCTCCTCCAGTGGGTGTCGTAAAAGGCGACTAAGGGATTCTCTAGAGGATGGGCAGCAGCGTTCTCCGAGTAGGTACTTTAACAGCCATACTGCGATCGCCAACCCGCCTGCCAAGCGTGGCGATTACGGCACCCCCCCCCCCCCCCCTTTAGGGAAGTCCTATCTCCAGCAATAGACGTCTTTCGACTGAATGATGATGTGTAATTGTAGTAAGGCTTTTAATTCCAAAACATAAATTCTGAATTTAAAACGGGTAAAATGTATGCGATTTGCTTGTCACCCACACAGAGAATGTCGCAATTCAATTCTTTCACTTGGAATATAGACAAGCATTATTTAAAACAAATTTTAAGCGATGGCTTTACTAGTTCCTGAAATATTCAGCTGTGACTGAAAGACGGTCGGACGAACGAACGAAGTCCCACCATAAGGGTGTCTTTCCACCAGAGATGTGCTATGTAGCTATGCTGCGAGAATGTAAAAGCTAAGCTACGAAACTATGTGACCGTTTCTATACTAAGCTATGTAGCTGTGCGAGGAAGATGCGCATCTCGAGCTATGCGACGTATCGACAATAGAGGGAAGGCACGGGGAGCGGCGGGCATAGTCATATCACTCGCGACCATCCATAGCACGCATCCATAACACGCATCCACATCATACATCCTTCCATATAAAAAACGTAGCTTAGTTGAATCAGTTTCCACCAGTGCTATGCTATGTGGACCAATGAATATGATTGGTGGATATCAAACGCATCCATAGCAACGTTGCATAGCATATCTCTGGTAGAAAAGCACACTAAGGGTTCCTTTTTTAATATTTTGGTACGAAATCTTACAGAAATCATAGACATAACTATTAAAAACACCAAAAACAATTAAAGTAAAGAAAAAAAACCCTAAAATACATTATCAAAATAAACAAAGAAACATAGTCTAGGCTGCTATCATAAAAAAAATCTCTCCAAGCAATATACGTGCATAAAAACAAAATAAACTTTATAAACTAGCCCAACAATACATAAAAACAGCGTGTGTCAACAAAATCGGCTGCACGTGCAATATTGCAGTGCAGTGCTACTGGACACTGTCTTGACGGCTAAGCGCTGTGTAAACTAAACAAACCTCTACCACTGTACTATGCTCTTTACTATTGTCGTTTTGTGTCGCAATACTGGCATTTTTTCCGGCAAAATTTCTGTCATATTTGTTATCTTTTTAACTCTTCTTTTTCCATTCTTCCCTAGTATTCGTCCCGCTACCATTAAAAAAGACACAATAACATAATCGTTTACTACGTTTAATCATTACAGTTATAGCTAATATCGGTATGTCAGGATTGCGAGCAAGGTAAATGTAGTCAATAAAACCAACTTAAATTAAACTCTCCACCACTGAGAGTACTTGTATTTGGGTTAGTGTTAGTAACATGAACTAGATCACAATATAATACTTTACACAATTATTACATGATCATAAAATAAGGACAAGCTAGTCAGATATAAAAGGTCAGACTTCTTCAGCTGTTCAGCACCGAATGTTCTCGCTTCGTCGAATGACCACCGCTTTTATAACATCGGGTGCGTTGATCTATATCGACGACAACCTTCCTTTGCCAACATTGCCCAGTGCTACCCGCTACCGTTAACACCATTTACTCCCTTTTCCTTCATATCATCTCTCACACAATCCATCCCACCATTTCTTTGGTCTCCTTCTTCCCCTCCATACATCAACATTTCGTCACATGCCCATACCCAGATAATCGATTCCCTTTCAACTTTTCTGTCTAATCGTGTTTTAATTGCAGTTATTAAATTCTGCACAAAAAATTTGCTCTAACTGACTTTTGTCTGTCATCAGCTAGTATTTCTTGCCAAAAAACAGTTACTACGTATTTTTACTCTTTCGATCATGTGCTTAAATATTGTGAGTGATATTAACTGTTACTTTTCATTCCTCTGTTATTTTGCATTGATAACTTCTTTATCATTTGAAATATAGCTATAGCTAGCTTCTTCTAGAGCTTTATAGAGATACGCATTGTCCATAGCTACCACCACTTCTAGAACTGTATGATTCTATTATCACTAGCAGGCGTAGCATGACCACCGAAAACAAGAGTTTTGTCGACAGAAAAATAATTAAAATGACATATTGTTTTGCCAACTAGACACAATGACATATTCGTTTTTTTAACGGAAGAATAGACAAAATAAATATTGTTGAAAATGTCGTTTCGTCTATTTTTTTCGTCAACAAAACCCTTGTTTACGGTGGTCATGCTACAGCTGTAGGAACCGAGTTCTAAATTATGCTTTGCAACTTGGCTCAGTCTTAGACTTACTTTAGCCATTTAATACCTTCTTCACGAACTACAGCATGATTGGTTAATCACTTTACATCCGAAAATCATGAAATCTGCTCATCATACCTTACAACTTTTACCATGGGATAAACTGAATTCGAGAAAAAATAAGTACATCTGCTATTCCATATATTTTGTTAAACAACATTGATTATTTTGTTCCATAGAAAAAGTTGTATATAATTATGAACAGGGTTCATGGTTTTTGGGCATAAAGTGTTAACCAGTCGCTGTATATTGGCACTATCTTTTACACTTGCATTTTGATAGTGATACTAATAACATGTTTCTTTACCATTACACATTTTAAACTGACTTTTATTAGTGCCCTCTCAGGTACACAGCAATTATGTAGTCACTTGTTTATCTCACCTGTTTTTCTGTACAAGCACATAGAAAAACAAAAAAGTCTTTCTTGTATCATTTAAATGCTTTCATTACTCCTGCCGTTCCGTTGTCGATGTCAATATAGTATTTATGTTACACCTGCTCTGCTGTAGCACTTATTATCTTTTTTTCTTTAATTCCTTTGACAGTTATACTCGGCGTTTAGATAAATAGACCTTTTAACGCTATGAAAGAGAAATTGTTATTACTATTTCATGTTCAGACATTTTTTACCGGGAAAAAATTTAATATATTATGATGATAAAATAGGTTTTACCCGTTTATGTTGTGCCAAATTATCAGTTTCTCTCTTCTAAAATTAAAACGAAATAACTAACCACTTCTGCGGCCTGTTTCTTTGAAAAAGGTTTTAGTGAATTCATTTCGAGCTTGCAATACCTTTTCTAAATCATTAGATGATAATGATTCATCCGTAGCATTTTCAAGTAAGTTTTCAAGTACTGAGACACAGATCACTATATGAAACAGCCCAGATGACGGCATAATAGCCTTAGTGATAAAACTATAATAAAATTATTTATTTATTTGACTTTAATTAAAACGCTAAAGGACCAATTAGGTACTGTAATTAATTAAAGATAAAGACATACAGATTAATAAAGAAAAAAATTACAATTAGACACACCTATTTCATAAATCCCTCACAATGCTTCTGATATACTAACAATATCTTACATACTCGTACATATATTATACTAAAATTTATTCAGTAAATCTGTGTGTTTGTTTGTAATTCACACTGTCAGTGTGACCCGCATTTTTGAAGTTCAAAAACAACTTTCAAAGACCTTGACGACGCAGTCGATAGAATGCACTCCTATCAATGTCATTATCTGTTCTAATGCGTTCAATTATTATTAATTAATCAATTAGAAATTGGCCGATTGCATGAAGTTCTCAATGATGATCAAACTTAAAGCATTGATTTTAATTGGTGGTAATCCTTTACGGTTTTTTTGGATATTGGCACTAATTTTGTGTGTTACTGCGAATTTCATTAGAACTAAGGATTTTTATAATGTCTTTGCATAGTACTATTTCGAATTTTCAAAATCCATCCATTACTGTCCATTAGGTACTTAATCAGATTTGCTGTGGAAATATTGGTTTGCTTTGGTTAAAATCTGATTTTATCTGAAGCATTCGCTTTCTGCCTGTTGTCTTCTGCGACCATTAAGGAAACCTGACTTTCCCAATTTACGTATAATTTCATGTCTATACTTCTTTAATTTGAAGTAATCCACTGTTGGATGTATCACTCCTGCTTCCCAAACTCAGTTTGAATGTGGTGTTCTTGAACAGAAAATGCCTCGTTTACAGTAATACCTCCATGTATCCCTACATCTGCTCCTCAATTTGATTCTCTAGTACGTCTAGTAGAAACACTTCGCTACGGCAGCGCTGCCTCAGCGTCTTTTTTCTACCAGAGAATCTCCATGCTGGTCACTGACAATGCAATTGGCGTGGCCACCTACCGAGCTAAAGTAATTTAGGAAGCAGTACCTATGCTCGCGGTATTATCCTCCATCGCGACTATCTTCTTCTTTTTCTATATGATTGCTACTGTTCATTCAACAGGTTTGTCTTCTGGTCACCGTTTCTGGCCAATAGAAACTAAACCTGGTGATCCATTTGAACACACGCTTATATCAGCTACTTATCACCCTCTTCAATATAAATACACTTCCGAATGAGTGTTCTTATCTGTTTATTATTAAAATTTAAGCTCTTCAATATTATTTATATTATTCCCATCATAATTACTAATTTGACATAGAATTTGTGTCTTTATTATATCGTTGCTATGCAATAACGTTAGGGTAGTTTTATAGAACTAACTTGTATGTTTTGGTCTTTATTCTTGCCAAGGTCTGGTTAATTTTAGAGTCTCGACTATCTGTTTTGTTTTATTACATTTTCTGTTATCAATATTGTATCCCTGCTAGGAACAACATAATTCTTGTTAGTTTCATCATCTTCGTAAGATTGTTTCGTATTCAAAATAAGACGGAATTGTGTGGCTTTGGGTTGGGTATTGACTTTTTGAGTCTGTCCAGGAGTCATGATTGATTTTGAGGTGCTGCTAATTCAGGGATGTCTAATAATTGGATTTGAATTAGCAATATTCGAACCATTCAAGAACAAAATAAATTAGAAGAACCACTCACTCCCTAAGTTACGTAGTACAGGCATATCAACTCAGGCGCAAGTGAAGTGTCGCACAAGCGTCACGTTAACGCATTCCGTCCCCGACCGACGCGCGGAGCGGACGTCTCGATCGCTTGTCAAACAAACAAAACCGTCTTATCTTGAAATTTTATGTTTTGGAACGCGTCGACTCCTTACCCGTGGTAGTGTAATAAAAAATAGCGATAAGCAACAGCACAGGATTGTCAAGTGTTTGTTTTATGATAAAGTGGTACGCTTTCGGGACTCTTTTGCGCTTTTATCGGTCTTCGGCAGCAACTTAAGATAACAAGGTGAGCGTTGATAGCTTTACGATAATTAGTTTGCTTTGCACCCATTCATATCGGTATTTTGTTAAGTTAGACCTAATAATTGAAAAAAACGAGCTAGACAAGATTTTTCGGTCAATTCTTGATACAGAGACGTATTTAGGCTATTTGAGGGTGCATTAAGTAATTGTATTTCCTTCTTAATTGACAATCAATATTTACGATATTAGATACTTAATGTTATTTACTGCCAATAACTCTCTATTTATTGTATCGTCAAGGTTTATTTAACTGGTTTCTTATTGTTTTATTTGTTTGTGTAGAAAACACATTTCTATGTATTTAGAAATGTGCTGACGATAGTTGAAATAATGGAAACATTACAAACCTTTTATATTGGCACTTGCCTTTCAAAACAGACCACATAGGTACAATAGCATAATGCCTATGACCTCTAAAGGGTAACACAGAGGTGTACTGTCCTACACCTATCGAATTATCGAAGACGGTATATAAAACGTCGTGATATATAATAAGGGGCGAGCCGTTAGCTATATAAAAAACAATTCTATTACCAGGGATTAGAATAGGAAACCCCTTAGAATCAAACTAAAGACCTGAATTAAGTTAGCAAGGCATGTTTACTAGACCGACAGAAGTTCTATTAATTTTACTATTTGCCGATATGAAAATAGAAACAAGCGTTCTAATTACTTATCTGCTATAGACAATAATATACCTAGTATACAGGTGTCGGTTCAAAAACTAGAGTAACGGTTATTATCACTACATTCATGTAGGTACTGCTTTTTTTAGCTACTGAATCGAAATTAACTGTAGTAATCTTGTCTCTCTCTTGTCTGCTGCCGAAGGTGTTTGTTACTTTGCTAAACTATCTTTTATGCTTATGTGTCAAAAATTAGTGACAAACTTCATAGTTCTTTCTATTTAAATCTTCTCTACGAATAGTACTCGTACTAAAGTATCTAAGTACTACCGTTGACAGCTGTCAGATTTTAGATTTATTGAACTAGGCATGTCTTCGGTGCCGTGATTGGCCGCCGAATTTGACCTCTAGCCAATCGGATTGCTCGGCGACCGTTCACACACCAGTGGTCGAATGTGAAATGTCAAAAGGTGTTTCTTAGATTTATTGCATTGTAAGATTAGTCCGGAAGCTCTATTAAGATGGCTTATATGAGGAACATGAGTACAACATCCTTGTGATTGTTAATATCTATAATTTGGCAGCTTCAATTTAAGAGGATTTTAGCAAGCACTATCTATCTCCTAGTGACTTGAAGACACCCATGTTCTTTAATGAAAATATATTTATGAACCATGAAAACACAAAAAGCGGGCATTTTTTTAAGTCTTACTTTCGCGACTTCTTTCTCATGATCTTAGGCCTCTTCAACTAGAAAAAGAGGTCTCGAAATTACATTGTCACTAAATTATAGCCAACTAACTAATAATAAGCATCGGACTTGAATTACTGAAAACACAGCCATAATTCAAGATCCTATCAATGACGTCAAGATCAATCGTTGCTCTTGTTAGTCAAACAAATTGCAATAAGATAAGCACCTCACAATCGACCTAACTCTCAGCTCAGCAAATACAAATAAAGAAAATTTCCATTAAATACCGATAATTTTTTGCACCTTCTCACAGTTCGTCTCTGCTTTTTTGGTGAAATAAAAACTCGCATTCGATAAGCGTCAAGTTTCAACCTCTACGGAACGCATTTGTAAGATTTATACCAAGGCGTTCCGGTGCTTGAAATTTGAGCTACGGTTAGCGCTAAAAACAGGGCGCACGTTGACGACATTTTGAATAATCGCAATCTTATTTTTATTAGAAAGAATTGAATGATAAATATGGTTCTCAAATTATGTGGATAGGTATTAATGTATTTTTTATGCATCGAATGTTAGATAGAGAGAAAGTCAACATTCTATTGACATTAAGACTAAAATAATTTAATAGCCAGGCTTATTAGTCACCATGTAATAGAAACAAACATCAACACTAAAATATTTGCATAATTTACATGAAATCACACGTTCACGTTATTGTAATGTCTTCTCTAAAAGAATTAATATAGCAACCTTGAAAATTTCGATATTTTCCATAAGCTTTTTAAAAATATTATTAAGATAATAAACTAAACTTTTCTAAAATATATCATAGCATAGGTCAAGTTTCATTTAAAATTAAACTCAGTTAACTAACTTCGCATAAAAATGCGAATATAAAACCAAATTTCGCTTAGAGCAGATTTTACTAATATCGAAGAACTTTTATTTGGGGAATAAGTCATATGTTTTGACAGAATGTCTACTACAAAATGCTGTCAAAACGTATAAAATGTACCTTTATATTGAATAAATAACGTCGGTCCTCAGTAGAATAAAAATATTTTCCAATTACCTATATTCTCGTCACATGTAAAGTCTCAAATGTGCGCCATTCTTTATTCGTCAAGTTTCGCAACGTCAAACAGAGTGCGGATTGGTTATTGTCAACAAATGCTTTTATCAAGTCAGCGACAACACTTCGGTCTAAGCAGGCACTTTTAATTTGCATACTTTACACTTTCGTGTGTGTACTTTACTTTACTGACTATGCAGTAATTGTAGGCTAAGATATCGTTTTAGATAGAGACAGCACTATTATATTGGTCAATCTTATAAACAAATCGCAATAAGTGTCACTTTTGCAAAAAAAGCGTTTTTCCGGGAGTAGCATTTAAAGACTTTAGTATTGTATAAAATGATGACACTTCCTGAGTTTCGACAACTACACTATACGTACCAAACCAGTGACATTATCGCACCAAATGCAGAGGTACTTTAGACCACATAACACATACTAAGTTCATTTCTCAAAATATTGCAAAAGTGACAGTATTGCACCGGGGCCGCGGGGGTGCGAAATGCTCAAGTGACATAATCTTCGTTTCGCGAGTAAGGGGCAAAAGATGTTCCCTTGTGGAACGATTAGTAATAAAACCTGTAATGAAATCATATTTTCACGGATTTGAAATCATTTGAATTTGTTTTTGCACTAATTCAGATCCTAAATTCTAATTTTGAAAGAATAACTACTCTTTTTTGTTGTTAAACTCAACCTAAGAACTCTGCAACGTGTCTGACTGGTTCAAACGTCTTTAACCTTGATACCGTTGGAGATCTCTTAGTCAGTAAAGTAAATACTTTCTTCACAATGGCCGATGTCGTCACACTCACATCCATTGTTGAACATAGAACATAACCATCATTCCATTCCCTGAAGGGGTAGGCATAGGTGTATTGTTATAAGAAAGAACGCTATTTATTTTGATCTTGCACAGATTCATAGTTAAATAATATAGGAATACGAGTATAATAATTTATAACTGTCACTCTGCTTTAGAGTCAACATTTACCAGGCACTATTACAGTGAGGGGCACATCACTAGTAGCAGTCCAGGAACTGCGACTAGTGATGTGCCCCTCACTCGTGAGTTACCTGGTTTGAGTTCCTCAAAACGAAAAATGAGGGAGTTACTTGTTTTTCACCTCATCTAATTCCTCAATTTATTATTTGTATAAGTGCAAGTGTGTATGTGACTGATGAGCGAGTGAGTGCGTAAGTGATAGGGATGCATTTGATGAGGAGTGTTGGTTCGTTCGCGGACTCAGCGCTTTTTCTCTCCCCTTCCCTCACCCAGCGAAGCGGCATGCGGTAGCGCTCAAGCGTGCCCGCCGATCACTAGTCCCTCTCACCTATCCTCTCCTCGAATGAGGGGTGCATCATCAGTGCCTCACGAGGTAAAATTAGGTTCTCCTCATACTCGTTTAAAATACACGAGTTACCGATCACTAGCTGCTACTGGCAGTATACCATTAGAAAATGCCAAAAGACTCCCTGATCCCATAACAGGTTATAGGTATGATTGTGATAGCTGTGTCACCTGATCATTAATTACCGGGTTCTAATCAGAATATCCCAAAACACTGTCTGATCTTGGAATTAATGCCTCACGATCCTCAGCAGTACCCGCGATAAGTCAATGTTTGCGGTTAATTATTGCATTAGTTCATTAATTACACTGATTACTCATGTACGATGATACATTTACATTGTCACCGTGGGTAATTCCGTTCAGGGTACAAATGAAAAGTGAACGTAAATATTTTGATAGTTTTGTCATCCTCCTGTTTTGTGTATCTAGTCTGCTTATCAGTTAGAACTGATTTCACATCAAATAATCATTGCATGGCTTTATAGTTGTAGATAAAGTATATTTGTATCTTTATAATCCAAGTAATTAAGGTTATACCGCTAATCATTGTTGTTAAGAAATATTTTTACGCTAAATGTATTCATTTCAATTCATTTTTCCTGTTAGGTATTATGGTGATAATTGATACGATCGCTTGTAGTATATGTAGTTATTAGTTAGACCCATCATCATCATCATCATTCAGCCGAAAGACGTCCACTGCTAGACATAGGCCTCCCCCATTAAGGGGGGGATTTGCCATAATCGCCACGCTTGGCAGACGGGTTGGCGATCACAGTATGGTTGTTAAAGTACTCAGAGAACGCTGCTGCCGATCCTCTAGTGAATCCCTTAGTCGCCTTTTACGACACCCATTCCCGAAGAGATGGCCTCATAGGGGGTAGTGCCATTCTTTACGTTCGGCATCACACGGGAACCATGCTTGACCCATGAGACTAAAAAGTGAAGCTATAGTTACGTCAATTTTGTATAAACACTCGTCATCTTCTCATGCATATAAAGCCTGAAGTTTGGGAAACTACACAAGAATAATAATCATAAAAAGAACGCAGACTTATAGATGTTTGTCAAACAATTCTTGCGAATAGCAATACTTTTTTAATTCCCACTATTCTCTGATGTTACTACGTCACCTATCATCATATTTAATTTAAATAAGAAGCATTCCCACTGTCAGCACCGCTTGAAACTATAGTTCTAAATATCGACGACGAAGTATCAATATCTAATAACTAACATTTTAGCGATTTTCACTTTATTGCTTCGTAGGTAAAATATGAAAGAGCTTGTATTTACAATGTTGAATTGTTCTTTTTTATGATATCATCATCTTCCTGCCCTTATCCCATGTTACTTGGAGTCGGCGCAACATGTTTTCTTCTTCCATTCCGTCCTGTCACCCGTCATGGTATTACTGACTCCCTTCTCTTTCATATCATTCTTCACACAATCCATCCATTTTTTCTTTGGCCTCCCTCTTCCTCTCCATCCATCTACATTTATATTTATAACTCTTTTGGTCACATGCGTTTCATCCCTCCTCTTCATATGCCCATATCAAGACAAACGGTTCCCTTTCAACTTTTCTGTCACTGGCGCTACTTTCAAACTTCCTCTATTAAACTCATTCCTGACCTTATCCATTCTGGTCACTCCACACATCCATATCAACATTCTCATCTCCGCTACATGCAATCTTTTCTTGTTCTTTTTTATGATATATCGGTCTTGAATTGTTCTTATTTACGAAATATTTGCTTAAAAATACCTAATAACTATAGAAATGAAAGGTTTTTTTCGCCTTCTGTAAAATGACGGTTTTGTAGTTATTAGATATTGATACTACACCGTCGATATGGAACATGTACAGAATCTAAAACGTACGTCAGCAAAGCGGATCTGGTAGAACAGTGTGAATTTTGTCACTTGTTTATGGTCAAAATCTTCAGTAATCCATTTCCCTTGCATTGCACAGTATGTTTGGTTCGACCGATGCGTCATTCCAAACATTCGCGGAAAGATAAGGAGCTAACACACTACCAATTTTAATTTCAAATACAAATCGGTGTGGAACGGTTTGCTGTTTCTACTTGCAACGCGCTGTTTGCAATATTATTGATCCGAAACGAACATTTTCAGATACGCGTAGAGAAATTTACTTTTGATTTTTTTGTTTGCAGTCTATGAAGTAACGGATTTACTAGTATTTGTTCCTCATTCAAGGCTCCTTCGTTATAACACAGATGTTTTTGGGAAAGTTTAAAATCATGGTCTAAAAACAAAGGCAGTTTTATACAGTTTCTTTCGAATGCTGCAATCAAGCTATGGTCTGCTTATAGCACCGTACAGAGTCCTGACTGCAATAACACGCAAAGTAACAACACATAAGCATAATCAGCTCACTACTGTCTCACAGGCCTCTTCTCAGAATTAGAAAGGCTTAGGCCTTAGCCCACCACGACCGCTGTCAAATATTTGTCATCTGTGGTAAAACTAAAAAATCTATCTAATACTTTACGTAGAACCCATACAGATAGAAAATAGGATAATAGTAATCTACCTTCATCATCATTATCATCCATTCAGCAGAAAAACTTCCACTCCTGGACGCAGGCTTTCCCCAAAATGGATAATATAATCTGCCTCGGTGATAGCAAATTCCTTTAGAAAGCACTCCTCGTGTAATCTACAAAGAAAATTACTATAATTATTCCTACATAGTAGGTATAATCTAAAGTAAAACCAAACGACCTGTTATGTACAAAATAAGTAATGAAAAAAAAAGAAAAGAATAAAGAATACAGTTCGAAAATAAAACACATAGAAGATGCAATTAGGCGTCGAAATATTCATCCGCATCACTGTCATCTGGGAGCGTGCCGAGAAGACTGGCAGCGTAGCCATACTACATGCTGGATGGCAACGCTAATTATTTCGCCAAAGAATAAGCCAGCCTTTTGGTCACGCAAAGTGTCGACCAGCCTTTGGGTAATTTCCTTGTAGAGTAGATGTGCACTCGGACCCCATGTCCCAAGCGTTTCGTCCCCAAACAGCTCCAAGTCATAGCAACCAATGAGGTTACTAAATTTGCGCCGTTTGAGGACCTCCTGCTCCTTAGTTTTAAGTGTTTCATTAAATAAAAGTGATAAATCAATTTCATTCTAGGTTAATAAAAAAAATGTAACTACTAACGACTATTCTTCTACAATTATTTCAATGATGATAACCCTTAGGAATTCTTCAGCTAAATAAAAAGTCACATCTTCAATACCCTTTTGTGGCATGGTCAAATCATATGTGGTTCATGTCGTAACTTCATTGTTCAAGTTGTTATGTTTCAGTTCTTTGCTATAATGGACATTGTCTGCATGAGACCGTTCGCACACATATTTCATTATATTATTATAATAAATGACATATCTTGTACGATTGTACGGTTGACATATCATTTATGTATGGTGGGCAGGGATTCTTGAAGGGTAAGGAAAGTTTTCTCACAGGAATCATGAAATGTACTTCCATTCTATTTTTCATATCTTTTTTCTGTGGTTCCTGCACTTAAGTCTACATTGCTCTTTCATAACTATTCTAAGCCACTCGAATTGTTAAAGATATGGATTTTAAAAGAGTAACCATGGAGTTTCTTGCCAGCTCTTCTCCATACGAAACGACTAATTGGAACCGTGCACCTAAATTCGACTTTTCATAAGCGCCTGTAATGGTTTATGTGAAATAAAAACTTTTGATTTTATCAAGTTGGAATTCTTCTCTGCCTTTCAAATTCGATCTTTCCTGACCTTGTCTTCTACTTCGATGTATGTCTTGTTTGCCTTTTGGGAATCAATAATTATTAACTTAGATCTTAGGTAAAGTATTCTTTAGTTTACCTGTATTGAATTTAAGTTAGGCTAGACTTATTAGTAGCGATCGGATATTCGGATGCATATTTACCTAAAGTGAATTTTTAGCTACGAAAGTATTGAAGCGGCATACAATTTTTTTTTTTTTAAAAAAAAAACCTCCTCGTTCCAGGAACACTGGGAATGCGTAACTAGTCGAGTGTATAGTATGGAAGCGACTTCTTAAAATGATTTATTAAAAGAAAAAAACCCGGGATTTTTGGATTGCATAATTTTTTTCAATTAATGTTTAACTCCCGATGCAAATATGTGTGTAGGTATGCAGAGTGTAAGAAGAGGTGTGGTGTGTGTTAGATAAAACAAAAAAAAAACATAAATTAAATAATTGTCCTGGAACCGCAGGTTTTTTTCGATACAAAAGCTCATTCCATATTAGCCAACATCGCAAGTTTAGGTGAATATGCATCCGAATATCCGATTGATAGTTTCGTCTTTTAGACTTTAGGTTACTTCATCTTTGTCAAGAAGTTGGTTCACAGACATATGTGGAACACTAATTCTCTATCTGCCTAGTCCTTTCCCAAGTATGTTGGGGTCAGCATTCAGTCTAATTAGATGCGGCTGAATACCAATATTTTACACGGAGCGACTGCCATCAGACCTTCGCAACCCAGTTAGGTGGTACTGGGCAATGCCGAAATCCTAAAGTTAGACCGGTTGGCAGACTTTTGGGCTTCTGACTACCCGTAACGAGTGTCGTAGGTACGAGTATTCGTATAACACCCGTTCGTGGTACGGTAGTTGTATTGATTCAAATCAAATCAAATATTTTATTGGAACATCAACAAGTGTACAAAATTTTGTGGTTGTTAACAGCTACATTAGTTAGGAAAACTGTGTCGCAGCCATTAGCGCCCACCTCCAAGAGAGGAGACGACAGCGTTCCAAAACTTAATAAAAGTAAGAAATGTAGTTAGGTACAACTAATACTAAGAACAACAATAGTTTATTTTACATATTTTAATTCTACAACGTGGTCTGTGTGTGTATGTGTGGTGTGGGGGTGTTCTTGAGATGTGTGTATGGAGTGTGTGTGTTTATGTGTGTATGGAGTGTGTGTGTTTGTTTGTCTTAACGGATTATTTTATTTTTGAAGGTAAGTATTGTAAAAGGGTACCTGGTAAAATTAGGAATTGTTTATTAGGAGATTTTCCAACTCCTCATAGGTTAAAGTATGAAGCCATTTATCCGTGAGCCTTCTACACTCACGCGAGGTAAGTGGATAGATGTTAAGAACTCTATTTATTCTGTTATACAAAATAGTTAGATTTAATATCTCTATTTAACATGACCATCTTCTTCTTCTTCTCGCGTGTCAGCACGAGCTATACGAAAATGGCTCATACTGTGGTGAAAAGATTAGCCAGTCAGCAAGGTCGGTAGCGGGGCTGACTGCCCAGGGTGCGCCGGACGTACTTAAGTATCGTCACTCGTGGAGGCTCTTTTCATGCACCCCAACATGACCACGTTTAATGCAAACAAAAATTGTGATTCTGATTCAGAAGAATAAGGGGGTGCTTCACCAACCTGTTAGTGTTAGTTGATAGTGTATTAATAAGCAGTTCATGATAACTGCTCATTAATATACGTACACTAACAACTAACTGCTAATTCGGTCTCTAAACTTTTCAACAGCTAACATTTGCATTTCACCAACATATCAATAGTGATAGTGACTAAGATCATTGATCACGTAAATGTCGTATTTGTAGGTCACATTTAGCATATCGGGTCAAAAGTTACGGACTACTTGAAATGTTGGTAAAATACCACCTCACTCTGTCTATTTTAAAAAGTTTGTGAGCCTCATGGCCTAATTCCTAATGCTACTAATCAAGTTTAAAAACTTAATAAAGCGAAATGACAGCAAGAGACTTGACAACTTTAAAATTGAGTCATCATCACTCTCCTGCCCTTATCCCAATTTATTTGGGGTCGGCGCAACATGTCTTTTTCTTCCATACTTCTCTATTAGTCGTCATCTCGGTAGTCACCCCCTTTCTAACCATATCATCATTCACACATTCCATCCATCGTTTCTTTGGTCTTCCCCTACTCTAATAGCCATCGACATTCATACTCAAAACTCTCCTCACTATATTTTCCTCATTTCTCCGTAACACGTGCCCATACCATGACAACCGATTTCTACACAACTTTTCAGTTATCGGTGCCACTTTCAAACTTCCTCTTATGTACTCATTTCTTATTTTATCCATTCGTGTAACACCACACATCCCTCTTAGCATTGTCATCTCTACTGCATGACGCCTTTAACTTTAAAATTGAGTATCGTTTGAAAATTTGGCCATTAGTAATTTGCAAACTCATAAACAGCTGATTACATCTTGTCACTAATATCAGTTATGGAATATTTTTATTACTTTTAATATACTCCGATATTGCTATCACATTCGGGTCCAAGGATGTATAAAAATATGATAAGTCTAAATGACACTAATAATTATAATTATTGTAATTATATCAGCAAATAGCTACTTGGTTACTATCGATGTATGTTATTTACAAGTAGCTATGATGAATAATAGAACATTGTGTAGATAGTGGTATTTACGACAGTATTTGGGCGCAAATAGTATTTGGTGAGCAAAAGGATTTGTAACAAAAGAAAGACTAATTCATTTCGGTCACAACAAAGGTTTAACTTAAAACTCAGGTATTAGACTGTTAAGGGGTAGGTGCTAAATAATATGCTACTTATAAATTAATTCTCGATCTGTAGGCCTAGCACGAGTGCTATGACGTATAGAAACGTAAACGTAACGTTAATGTGAGTGAATTTTGAATCGAAAACACAAATATCCTGTAGCTTTTTGGTTTTTGATGTAACAAGTACAATTTGTATCATTCGTAGATATGAATAAAGATTTTAATTGCTTAAATGTGTGCGAAACGAGTATTTCCAATTCAAAATTCACTCACTCTAACGTATCGTTTACGTTACACTTCACAACATTCGTGCTAGGCTTACTGAAGCTCTATTTCTAGATAAAACATTTTTGTATAAAAGAACTCAAACTAACACTAACATCGAAAAGTTTTGCGAGATGTTTGCGAGTGTATTACGCTTGTCTTGTTTAATGTGTGGTCTTGAGAGATCAGAAACTGCTTCAAGCAATAAGCTAAATTACCTTTGAAACTTATAACAAAAACCGTTAGTATCACAAGTAGTAAGTTAAAACAAGTAACTAGCAACCAGTTACAAATAGCGACCGAATTAATCACGTGACGATCTTTTACTACATCATTGCTACTGAATGCTTCGGTCTGCTGTCAAACTTTGTTGTTATTGGTGGGAAATATCAAAAATCGGTACGCGAGAAGAGAATACCTGGCGGAGTTCGACCATGATATGAATTTAAAAATAAAAACACTTTTTTTAAATTGATCGTATTATAGGTAATCAGCTTCTCATGTCACATCAACCAACTCTGAAATGAAAGTTATTCATTATTAGGGCCTTAGAAGATAACAAATGTAATTTCCACACAACTTGATCTTTCCGCAAACGTTTAAGGAAAATATATTTTTTATATTGGACAGGATAAATAAAACCAATCTTAGGTATTGACAGAACGACTTCGCGACATAGATCTATGTCAATCTAGAATCCAATCAAGTAAAACAATTATCATTTCAAATTACGTCAAACGACTTTCCTTAGGTTTTTCAAATGCATACGAGATAAGGAAGGAAGCTCACGTTTCAAAACTAGCTAACGTAATGTATTTGCGAGATAAAATGATTGCAGAGGTCTGGGTCAAGCGCATCACTATCATTCATAGATATGGAAGAAATATTCCGATCGCATTTTGACTTAGGAAAGGGAAGATTAATAAATACTTGTAGTATTTTTATTATATAATTAGCTACATTAATAACTAGATAACCTTAGGTATCTTCCACTTGTTAGGTTGTGTACGTCAGATGGTAGTTAATCTGTGCAGAGTACTGATACAAATTACGAACTGCCTCTGGTTACACTAAGCTGGCTTCAAGATTTTTGGAGGTAGGCTAACTTAACTGTAATACCTCTTTTCAGGGTTCCGTACCCAAAGGATAAAACAGGACCCTATTACTAAGACTCCGTTGTCCGTCCGTCCGTCTGCCACCAGGCTGTATCTCATGAACCGTGATAGTTAGACAGTTGAAATTTTTACAGATGATGTATTTCTGTGGCCGCTATAACAACAAATACTAAAAACAGAATAAAATAAATATTTAAGGGTGCTCCCATACAACAAACGTGTTTTTTTTTTGCCGTTTTTATAGATAATGGTACGGAACCCTTCGTGCGCGAGTCCGACTCGCACTTGGCCGGTTTTTTTTCTTTTATCATGGTAATATCCTCATGGATACCCTTCACCAGGGGAAAGCGAAGGCTTATGCCGGATTCTTAGGTACCGCCTAAAATTTCACGGTTTTCATTATTCTGATCCTTGGCCGGGGCTGTGGGATTCGCAGCTGCATGCACAGCGACCCCGGCAGGCCTCGGTCCGCCGGCCCCCGGCGGACCTCACCTACTGACGGGCCTTGCTCCACGTCCTCCTGGGAGGACGCCACCTTCTCGGGAACTGTCATATCTCATTATTTGACTTAAATTGTCTTGTACTGACTGAAATAAGGAATCTTCCTAATTAAATAACACTGCGAATGAGCCAATACCCCTACTACTTACTTTACTTACTGTTTTAACCGTAAAAAGACTAAAAATATACGTGATTTGCGATCAGCTTTCGATTCAGAACCTTTTCGATAAAGAGTGGAATTCCCTGCCGGAGTCTGTGTTTCCTGATAGCTACAACCTTGAGGTCTTAAGTCAAGAGTGAATAGGTTACTTCTAGCAGAGAAGATACCTAATTATTAGGTATCAGTCTGTATCAAACAGATCATCAGCTCTGAATAGTCTACGTACGCCAACCAACACAGTAGCGGGATGATCTATTCATAATTGAGATTGAGACCCTTTGATTCCATACATACATATATGTATATCTAGATAGATAAATCAAAATTGAGACCTCATCATCATTTCGATCAATTTAACCAACGGAAATAAGTAAAATCTGGAAGTGAAAATCATAAAATAATAATGATGACCTAAGCAGTGAATTTTACGATGCATTCTGCGCAATGGCGTAAGCGCACGTCATGCGAACTGGCTCGGAATTATTGCTTTTGGAACCCATTGTTTCTGTGTTATTTTATTAAAATACTAACTGTGCCCGCGACTTCGTCCGCGAGGAAGTCGGGAAACAACACTGTGTCATAACAACTAAACAATGTACCTACATGTACTCCATTTTTTAATCTAGTCACATTTGTTACCAATAAGTTTACTGCTCATCACCCACACTCAATAGCGTTATAATTTGTACCGTATAACCTGACCCGCTCTTTAACGAATGTGGCTGCCAAACAACTGGATCTGTCCAATAAATAGCATTGGCGTGAAGCTCAAACATACAAACAGACAAAAATTACAACTACATTTTTGGCATCTGTATTGTTCCTAAGATGCGTTTCACATGTACAGGAATATTGAATGTACAGTTTTAGCGTCGTTACGATTTCATTATAGGTAGATATATAGATTGTTGGTACGCACAGACAAGCTGTTAGCCTAGACAGATGAAGCGCGGACGAATATTTAGCTAAATACATTTATAGGATCCCAAAACACTGTATCACAGGCTCACAGCTACATCGCCAATCGCAAATACACGATGTCAGTAATCGTCATTAACAGGCGTCTGCGCTTACAAATTGTGTAAATTGAATTCAGGGAAAATAATGTGCACAGGATTACTTCACGTTTTTACTACATAATCTGCGTTATTCAATCAAATTAAAAAATAGTTAACTTCCGCGTATGTACCTCAGCCTTAACGT
Organism: Amphipyra tragopoginis; assembly: GCA_905220435.1. Classification (NCBI taxonomy): domain Eukaryota; kingdom Metazoa; phylum Arthropoda; class Insecta; order Lepidoptera; family Noctuidae; genus Amphipyra; species Amphipyra tragopoginis. Next base: position 16,248,629 of record HG992011.1, read on the forward strand.
CCTACCATTTGTTACTTGGAGAACATGAAAGTGTTTTGGTATGCAAAATAATTCATCAACAATTAAGTTTCTGACTCAATATTAACACGATCTTTACTTCGCAGAATTTGAGTACATTAGCATTTAAATTGTTATGCCGCCCAACTAGAAAACCAGTTAAGTCATAATCAGTGTCTAATTTAGATTTTCCCACGTCTCATTGTTTTGATTTAAGCCCTAGAACTTAATTAGTATTTTGATCAATGAATAACGTAATATTTTCAATTGTTACAGCTCAAAAGACGATGAAATAGACGGTAACTGCATAGTTCGCGCACGGGGTCTACCCTGGCAGTCATCAGATCAAGACATCGCCAAATTCTTCCGAGGACTCAATGTTGCCAAGTAAGTTACTATGACTATCAATGCACTGGTTTTAAGTATTCACCGAGACCATTTTTAGTGGTGCAATCTACCCAGATCAAGGATATAATACCCATTCACAACGTTTAATTTAAGCACTATTTCAAAATCCATTTCCAAAGATGACTTGGATGGATCCACTGACTTAAATGGTAGGAATTCTAGCTGCAGGTCTAAGATTATGCAGTCTTCTTCCTATAATTCTACCTACAGCGCAAATAATGTAAGCAATACCTTTTGACATTTCACATTCGACCACTGGTGTTTGAATGGAAGCTCGCCGAGCAATCCAATTGGCTAATGGTCCAATTCGGCAGCCAATCACGGCACCTAAGACATGCTTCGTCCAATAAATAAATCTTAAAATCGGACAGCTGTCAAAACGACGGGTCCTACGTATACTAGTGCAAGTGTAAAAACACAACTTTACATGAGAGCGGTTTAAAGGTTCTAAAGCTTTTAACTTTCTCATTAATCAATAGAAATATTAAAATGGACCATACCATACCATCTTTAAATCGCTCTCCACAACTTTACGTTGTGTCTTTGCACTTGCAGTAGTATACGTAGGACCCGTCGAAAATGTATTTCTTAGAGTTGTTGCACTGTAGTGTTCTAGTGCCTCTTCAGTCTTTTGCTAGGCCCCGCCACCTAACTTTGCCATATCATATCAACTTAGGTCTTTAAAGTATCATAAAAATGCAATCAAATAACCTAATATTTTATCTCACAGGGGTGGCGTAGCCCTGTGCCTGTCGCCTCAAGGTAGACGCAACGGCGAGGCGCTGGTGCGGTTTGTGTCACAAGAGCACAGAGACATGGCGCTCAAACGACACAAGCACCACATCGGCTCGCGGTACATCGAGGTAAGTTTACAAAAATGTAGAAGGGGAAGAAGACTATTTTTTTTTCTTCTCTGTATCCTCATTTCTTCATGTGTTCTGCCGGACTCTTACCGGCTAAAAACCCACGGTGGTCTTGACCTTTGGGCAGGGTCGCGGGATTCGCAGCTGCATGCACCGCAAAAGGGGAATTTGCACCCAAGGGAATGAAACTTGTGTTACACCGTGGTTTAGTACTTCGTTTTTGAAAAACTTTGATAGTAAACAAAACAAGGTTCCCCAAAACTAATAGTACTTCAAGTACAAACAAACACTTACCAAAACCTGGGGGGCTAACGTCACATTTGGTGAATCATATTTCGTTTCATGTTCTTAATCATAACTGTAAGTGGACTTCACAACCAGTCGCAACTGCCAACTATACAACTGCCAAATGCAGCTAAAAGGCAGTTATGATGCAGTCAGTGCAACTGCGTGACAACTACCGACTGATTGTGCAGTACACTTGTAGTTATGATTATGAATATGGAACGAATTATGACGTTATTAGCCCCCTGGTTAAGAGTCTGTTTGTGTACAGTATATCCTGACGATTCTTATTGCAATATTTGAAAAGACCAAAACATTATTACAGTCTTGCAAAATAAGAGCTAAAAAGCTTGTCTCTAGAAAGGTTTTGCCAAAAACCTTTTTACCGCGATTCTCAGATAGCTTTTCAATACGTTTCAAAACACTTCCAAAATTAATAGATCACCATTATACTAACCTCTGTCATTCATCCAGGTGTACCGTGCAAGTGGTGAGGACTTCCTGTCAGTAGCAGGGGGCGCCACTTGCGAGGCGGCCGCGTTCCTATCACGTGGAGCGCAAGTCATTGTGCGCATGCGTGGTCTACCTTACGATGCCACGCCGCAGCAAGTTGTGAGTATACTTTGGTCTTTTAGCCTTAGGGAACGAAGGACCTAAAATTGGTCCTTCGGTCCAAAATTGGTCTTCCGGTCCAAAATTGGTTTTCCGAACTAGTCTTTCGAAATTTGAAGGAGCCTATTATAGTAGGTAAATGTTCGGATCTTTGGATAGATCGAAACAGAAGACACTGTGTTAGTACCTATCTAAAATTTAGCGCAAAGTTATGAATTAATCACAAAAGTTACAACTTTCGTGAGACACATTCATATTACGGTTTACTCACGTGCATTTTTCGGGATTGCCCGACTAGTTGAGTTCGACTCGCGACCTCGCCGCGTGATCAGCTCATGATTAAGGGCTCCGTTTGGGTCCGAAACTAGTCGGACAATCCCGAAAAATGCACGTGAGTAAACCGTAATTAATCATAAATGTAATCACAAAAACTTTCGTTCGAACGTCCAACATCAGAAGATTGTGAGATCGAAATGCATTCGATGCACTGTTATGATGAACAGCCTTTCATTTTATGTTTAGAGGGGTGAAAAGCGTAAGAAGGACATGATTAACAATTTATTGTGGAAGAGCTTCTTGTCAAAGAGTTCGTTCAGGGAAATACTACATCCATACCTATTCCTGCCGCTAAGCAGCATTGCTGTGTATCGGTATGGGTGCCGGTGAACAGGCCCCTGAGACTTTCCAACTTTGTCTCTGAGATGGGCTACGTAACAGCAATCCTCTTGGTGTTGTAGGTGTATAAAGGCGGCGGTAAGCACTTACCATCAGGTGGGCTGCCGGCTTATTTGCCAATGCAGGGTGGGTGTACACGAATTTGCCACATGATCTACTACGGGTGTAGATTGGCCCCGCACGGGATACTTTATAATAAAAAATAAAAAAACTTTTTTTTCTCATGGGGTAGTGGTAAGTGATCGTATCTAAACCACTTAATAAGGAATTGGGAAAAATTATTTTTTTTTTGCAAAAGGAAATTCGTAGGTATGTCAGTGAACATTAATCGATGCCACGCATAAATGAATGAAAGCACGGTGACACGGCTGGCAGGCACAACTAACGCGATATCGTTCTTTGCAGTCAGTTAGCTCGGGGCTCTAAAATGATTCAGTAATAGATTACCAAGATCTTTTTTTGAATTTTTTTTCGTTGATTTTCTTATACCCATTTATGGTTAATCCTTGTCAACAGTAGATCACACCTTTTGAAGGAATTACACGAATTCGTTAACACCCTGAATTACATTTTTTTTTAAAACTGCGTTTTATCAAAATACTTCCGTAATCATTTACTTCGACACAAAACACCATTTGCCTTCTTCACTAACACATTACGATCTAAATAAGTACGTAATAGCAAGTTGCTATCCAATCAGAAGGCATCAAATTGATAATAATGTCAACTTTTATGATACGCCCTCACCCCGGGTAAGGTTGCTAAGATTAGGTGAAACAGCTTACCTAACCTAAGCTAACCTTTGATATAATGTTGGAACTGCAATTATTATGTTATTAATAAACTTGTTATGCGCTGACTAGGTATAGATATGTTGACATTTGCAAACGACTTTTTTTTTAGATTTTCTCCTTTTACAACCATCAACTTAATTGTGAAACACAGTCGCAATCGCAATCGTTTTGATTTAGACATTTAAATAATGTTCACTGCAACAACATGTGCTTAAGCAACAATCTTTCTTCCAAAAAATAGGGTATTTGACTGAAAAAATCTAATTAGTCCGTCAGTTAGATTACGTAAACCAAAATTGACGAAGATACGACACTTTTAAAATTGGCAAAACGTCACAAGCAGGTACAATTTTTACTTGCTTCTGACGTCACAAGCCCCCACTCTCGAGTTTTGATGCGTTTTATCTTTCCAAATACACAATATAATACGTGTCCATTATTTTTCAAAACTCTAACTGGCGGACTAATTAGATTTGCAATTTATTGATGCAGTCAACATGCCTATTAAGCACCTCGCAATACTGTTGGAACTGCCCAAATGGCAGCTATTGCGATTTTGAGTGTGTAACGCCATTAAGGTGTGATCTCGTGATCTATTATGGACCCGCTTTTTGAGCACCAGGTTGAAAACCGAGCATGTAATATGTACTTTCTTAGTTAACCTGAGACACCTGTGACATACGATAAACAAATCGTGAGGAAACCCGGACTTTATGGTCTGAAATCGCCAACACGCAGTGAGCAAGAGTGGTGATCAATGCTTGTCCTTCTGTATGAGAAGAGGCCTTTGCCCTGCAGTGAAACAGTTACAGGCTATGGTACAATACGGCCGACGTATCTTGGCGAATCTGAAGTTAGTTGTTTGGCTGCGCAATGAATCTTTTAGAAAAGAAATTGTCTACTGCGCAGCTAATCAGCTAACTTCAGACTCGTCAAGATACGTCGGCCGTATTGTATAATGATTAAAATGAAAGTGAGCTTTGGGCGCGTGCTTATCGGCAAAGAGTAGGTCAGGGTGGCTGTTTTTTCTCGTAGGTGTTGTAAAAGGTGACAAAATATTGTCATGAGGATCGGCAGCATCCTCCTGTGCCCTAACAACACTGTGCTAACCAATCCATTTGTCACGGTTTGTGATTAAGGCAATTAGCTTCGCCCGCTATTCAAAAATCTAACTAAAATCTCCATTTGCAGCTGGACTTTTTCTCCACGGGCGACAACCCAGTCCTGGTATTGGACGGGGCGGAGGGCGTCCTGTTCGTGAGGCGAGCCGACGGCCGCGCCACGGGGGACGCCTTTGTTCTCTTCGCTAAGGAGGACGACGCGCCTAAAGCGTTGTCGCGGCACCGCAAATCCATTGGAGCCAGATATATTGAGCTGTTCCGATCTACCACTGCTGAAGTGCAACAGGTAAGAACCTATAGTCTTTGTTTTTGTATTAGATTTTTAAATCCCGGCGACATTATACAGCTTCTATAATTCTAGCTTTAAGTATCGGAATAAATATTTGAGATTTGATACAATAGGTATCTAGACGCGGCGGCCAAAAACACTTAGTCAATTTTAGCTCAGAATTGTAAAAAGTAAAGTAAGCAAGTAAAGTAAATTTTTGCATGCAAAAAGAATTGACTTAAGTGCTTATGGCTTTCGAGTCTAGATATGTTATCTACACTAACATGATAAAGGGGTAGAGTTTGAATGTAGGAGGTAATCTCCGAAAGTAACCATCCGATTTAAAAAATTCTTTCACCAATATTTAGAATGAACCTTCAGGATGGACAAAGGCTATATCATATCTACCATGCGAGGAAAGCCGCTGGCACAGCTTGTAAACAATAAAAATAGGCAGTTTAAAAATGTCTGTCAAAGTCAAATCCATGTCTAATTCAGTATAATAACACTGATTTGCGTGTAGTTGTGTTGTAGTAGTGTTGTTATGTGCCATAGATAAAGTGCCTACTAAAAAAATAAAAACGATTGGCCGATATTTTCTAAATATATAGATGTGAAAAAGCTTGCTTTAAAAAAATCTTGATAAGAACACAAAATGACCTGCGGATTGCAAAATATTCTGAAAATGATCACATATAACTTCAACAAGAAATATAGTTTGATAATGAGAAAGGCCACAAGCAAGCTAGGAAGTTCCTTCAAATCGTTTGCTATCTATACATAGATACTGATAACCTTTGACACGAGTACATTGATGCAAAGACAACTAGCATGTTCAGCCAATAACTACTTAGTTGTACGGAGTATAGCCATTGGTCGATTAGAATCGGACACGCAAGCAAAACTCACATAAAATTTTATGTTGTACAAACTTATTTCGAGAAAACTGTTTCTTTCGGTATGAAAGAAAACACAATGTACGAAAGTAAACCATTAATATCGTCCCATATACAACCTTTGCTGAAAACGAATCCTTGGTAGGCATGCCAAAGTTAATCATTACAGCATTAATCACCAAACGTATTCGAATTCACCCAATGATTTGATGACAAATGGATGTTGCCCAAGCATCTGCATACTTTTTGTCACCTCTAAGAATACTCACAGGAACAAAAGAGGATAACATAGCGTTAGCATGTTTCATTAAAAAAAAATTGGGGTTTTGACCTAATTGGGTTACCAAAGGACCAGCTTAGTGTTTTCTTATACTGATCCATAATACTTCAGTTGGTCCTTTTCAATCAGCTAACTTATCCTATCCTAATTCATCGTTTCATAAATACGTCTGGTTCTCCATCTTCCGGATCTAATCTACCTCAGCTGCCCTCTTCAGGTTACCAATGAAGAACATTCCACACTACCGGTTGCCGGTTTACGGTCTCCACTCAAGGTGTAGGTATTCCTACTTCTTTTGCCTGGCGTTATTTTATCAGTGTTTGTAGACAATCGATGATCGTAGAATAGATAAGACAATGAGATGTACTGGATTGACATAAGCTTTCGACCGGTCAAGCGATCTGTTATGTCATTTCCATACATTTAATAGGGTATTCGACTGAAAAAATCTAATTAGTCCGTCAGTTAGATTATCAAAAAATATTTAACCCGTATTTTTTCTTTTGTTACGCAAACCAAAATTGACGAAGATACGACACTTTTAAAATTGGCAAAACGTCACAAGCAAGTACAATTTTTACTTGCTTCTGATGTCACAAGCCACTCGAGTTTTAGTGCGTTTTATCTTTCCAAATATTCAAAGATTTAAGAAAAGAAAAAATACGTGTCCATTATTTTTCAAAACTCTAACTGACGGACTAATTAGATTTGCAATTTATTGATGCTGTCAACATGCCTATTGGCGTATCTATTCCCTGGCAATCATCGATTGACATTTGTCTACACACAAACTTGCCAGGAATCCATCTTTCGTATTCTTTATACTCTGACCTAAACAATTTCTTTTTGAAAGGAAACTAATCAGCTTTGGTTTAACCGTGCACTTACAATGAGCGTAAATATAATGTTATCTAGAAGCCAGCCGTGTTGGTGTTTATTGGACGCCGCCACCGTGCAACATTGTGCGATTGTTACAATCTGCCGTCCTTCATAATGCACTTGTTACGTAACAGTTCGATTTGAGATTTTCCTTCGATGCTGTTATTGTTTGATCTTATTATGAGAAGTTAGTAAAAAGTGGCACAGTTTGCTGGTAAGGCTCCTGGTGAAGTATAGGTAGGAGTAGGAAAATCCTTTCATATTTTCCCGGTGTTTTAGATAGGCGATTAAAGGATTACGTTATGGGGATGAGTAGAAAATATCCGCCTGTAAACTAATGGCAATGTACCGTCATCACTAATCTGCATCCTAATTGCGCAAGACACTCGTCATCGAATTTAGTAGACCTAGGGGATGTTGTCCGAAGTTGCTAGTATGATCAATTCAAATTCTCTGTTACGGCTGATACCTAAATTTATCAGAAATATAACTATGTGCTTCATAAAAATATTGCCTCCAAGTCTAAAAGTATGACTGATCTGTTATTTTATCTACAAACATAATTGTAATCGTTGTGGTCAGACGTAGACAATTGCATGTAAATTGTAGATTTATGTAAAACGCAACAATTTGAGACATTAGATGACGCTTTCAAGGATTTTTCGTTGTTTACTCGTTTCCGAAAGAGACCTTGTTTTGTTTACTGTTGCCTTAATTTGGTCTTAATGGGCCATTTAGGAACTGATGGCAGGTTAATGGGTGACTTGAAAGAGCTTGGGGTGTATTAAAAGAGACTTCAGAGTGACAATACTCCAGTACGTCCGGTGCACCCTGGGCAGTTAGTCTTTCTCTCAACCTTGCTGACTGGTAAATCTTGTAGTGCGGCATGAGCTATTCTCGGACACGAGAGAAGAAGAAGAATGGGTGATTCACAGTGTATGTCAAGAGGATAGCCAACAGTCAAAAACATTTTTATTATTTCAATTAGACCAGAATAAAGGTGCTTATGAATGGTCAACATTAGGTGCACAGTTCCAAATAGTTCCTATGGAGAAGTTCCAGAAAGAAATTAAATGTACTCTTTTTAACCCCCGACGCAAAAAGAGGGGTGTTATAAGTTTGACCGCTATGTGTGGCTGTGTGTCTGTCTGTCTGTGTGTCTGTCTGTGGCACCATAGCTCTTAAACGGGTGAACCGATTTAGGTGCGGTTTTTTTATTTAAAAGCTGGTTTTCTAGCGGTGGTTTTTAGACATGTTTTATCAAAATCGGTTCAGTCGTTTCAGGGTCATCAGCTGTTTTGTAATTTGCGGTGGCGGTTTTTTAAATTTTTAATTTATGTTATTAAAAATAATGGTTTTGAAAAGAGTATCCAGGAGCCATTAGTCAATACCATGTTATTTTAAAGACAGGACATGGGACGTAGGATTGAAGAGAGATTTTATCATGTTGTAGTGATGAGCCATGGGACGTAGGATTGAAGAGAGATTTTATCATGTTGTAGTGATGAGCGGCTCCTTGTATGTGCATATAACATTACAGCACACTGGGACTACCAATTCAAACGACGGGCGTAGTGATCATGACAGAAGTCACGACCAAGAGGCTCATTATCGCCCGACGTAGAAAAAGAGGTGTCATAATAAGTTCGAACCGTTTGCGTGTCTGTGTCTGTCTGTGGCACCTTAGCTCCCAAACGGATGAACCGAGTTCGATACGTTTTGTTTGAAAGCTGGTTTAAATAAGATGATTCTTTTCTATGTCTGATGATAAATCATTTCGTTTTTTTTTCCCCTTTAATTTTGGCATCGACGCTTAGGGTTTCTAAGAATGTGTGTATGCTATCCTCTCCAAACAATATTGATGAATTCTCATATATCAAGTTACCAAACTCATGAAACACGTTATTTTACGAATATTTTCTGTCTGTAGCCCGCCTTTGAGGTTAATGGTAAGTACCTTAAGGCCGTTTGTCCACCGCCGCCGTCACCGAGAACGAGATGACGTTGCCGAAGTAGCGATACATACATTACTATGACTGCGTGTCCACCGCACGTTCGTCATCCGAGCGCCGTCATCTCGGCCACCGAGATTGTCAGTAAATCAGCGCTACCGCTAGAACTCCGCCGAGATCGTGACGGACCGAAATGCCGGCAATACAAAACGCGTCTGCTCTTGTCCACTACATCCGAGATTGACGGCGACGGTGCTCGGATTTTTGTCTTATGTTGGGAACCACCGAGATCGGTCGCGGTGGACACACGATCACGATCACGTCGTTCCGAACTCGGTCGGCAATAATCTCGTTTCTCGGTGACAGCGGCAGTAGACAAACGCTCTAAGTCATTACTAAGTGCCTGTCCGTCGTCCGGTATACCATAAACTACACATGCAACAATTTGCTATGCATTACCTAAGGTTGCTTGAACAACACGTGCATTTCCTACTTTAACCACGCTTGTTATTGCTCCTACACACATCAAAAAAAGTTTGCGATCACTTTGAAAAATTATGTAGCCTTTTTGAAGCCGAATTTTCTAATCGGGATTCAAAGCGATAATTATCATGATAAATATAGATTGATAGTTATCTAGATAAATATAAATCAGATTTCAGTTGGACTTTGAATTCGGAATCTTCACATACATAATTATGCTAGTGATCGCAAACTTTTTTTGATGTGTGTATGTACTGGATACCGATAATTTCGGCATAATGTTGAAAGCACTATCACTATTATCACTTTAGAAGTAAGAGAAGTGTTGGTATTTAATTATGTTTACTAATGTATTGGAATTAGAAAGGTCTGCTATTGTTCTTGTTTTTTTCTTCTCGCTCGCACACAGTTTGCGCGAGCGAGAGGCTATTATTTCTAATTGCATTCTTTGTGTAAGTTGAGTTGATAGGTAGTCAAAATATTAAAATGCAATCCTAAACATTAGAATGCGTTTTTGCATGTTCGAATTGTTCAAATAAATATCAGTAATTTGTTTAGTAACTCAATTTCCTAAAAATGCAAGCTATGTAGCCCAATTGAGATGTTGTCATTTAAGTACATTTTTATTTGATTTTAGTCGAACATGTTAATTCTCTAAATAGTATAAATAGAAGTCGCTTCCCGCGTCTCTCGGTTTGTCCGCTTACATCTGAACTACTCAATGGATTTTGATGCGGTTTTCATGTTAATTTAGGTAATTTCTTCCGGAAGGTTTTAAGTTATAAAACGTACCCGAGTGATGTCGGGGCGGGTCGCTAGTTATTCATAAAAAGCTGAAGTAAATTTTCAAATTAGTTTGTCATTCATAGTTTTCAAAATCGTAAGTATAAGTAATTACACGCAAAACCTTTATTTCTGAGCACCTAATCGTCTTAAAAATAGACATAAGTACAACTAAATAACTTTGTGAGATAATGTAATATGAGTAGGTTGATAATTATGTGTCAATTTTGTAATGCCAAGCCCCATCACTAAGCTTGCTATATTAATTGCAATGTAACGTTAAATCGCATAATTAGAATTAATATTTTGCTAAATCATCATCAACAACATGTATTTTTTGCAATATTTAATAATTGATATCTTTGGTAGGTACATATTTTTTATACTGCTACCTACATACTTTTATTGCCGATTCAGGTTAGAAAGGTTTCATTTTATTTCCATAAAATAATAGTTTTGTTGCATGTTTTATTGTTTATTTACAATATCGATTTACGCAGCTAAGATAATAAAATGGATTTAGGTATGTACACGTTCCAAGCAACAGTGATGTAAGTAATATCGACATTGTATCGCAAAAAGTTGTTAGTTCCGAAATCTTAATTTTAAATATCTTCATGATGATACATTTTGTACTCGGGAGAGGGGCTTATTAACAACCGCCCAGATCATACAATTTGCCAGGTTAAGCTGCGTTTGCCGCGGTTAGTCCGTGGATGGGTGACCGTTCTATACACAGCAAGACCCCTCCGTGCCTCAGAGAGTAGGTTAAGTCGTCGGTCCCGTGTGTCATAAGAATACAGTCCTACCTATGACAGTCGTTACAGAAACCCGAAAATTTGACAACCGGTCTTACCTTAGGATATCGGCATTGTCCAGTAACTGGGTTGCGGAGGTCTGATGGCAGTCGCTCCGTATAAAATACTGGTATTCAGCCGCATCTGGGGGCCTACTCCCTAAGTCCGTCAACGAAGTTAGTCGCCCGTCCGAAAGTAGCCCGAAACGTAGGAGTGAACAAAGCAAGTGTCAAGTTCAACTTTTCGGACGGGCAAAAACACATCGGTAGTAGGGACAACTGTCAAATCGTGTTGTCATTCATTATTAGTTCGGGCCCCGAAATAATCGTGTGTCCATAGGAGATAAGGAGTAGGAAACGCTCGTAACTAAGGCCGAAACCACGGACTTCGTGCTGAGGGAGTAGACTGGAAGCTGACCCCATCATAGTTGGGAAAAGGCTAGGCAGATACATTTTGTATTCACAAAGCAGGGATAACCTAACGGTGGAACCATTGCCATACTGAGTTCCAACCCAACCCACACCTGTGACTTTTCTAATTCATACGCGGATCAGAATTTGATTAACTCATTAACCGCCCGAGTCGGATATACCCGACAAAAAAAATTGTGTCCATTTCGTCCATGTCGGATAAATACGACAAAAAATCTGTGTTTAAAATGTATTTTTTTATTTACATAACATGTTTATAATACTCTTTTCATAGTCGTTATTATTTTGCCTATTTATGAGATGGCCGCTAGGCGCACGGCAACTGTTAATAAATCAGCTGTTCCCTACACTTTGACGAGTTATGCGAATTAATGTAAGGAACAGCTGTTTTTTTTTTCGCGATTTCTTGTTTGGTCCCAAAGTAAAAGTTGTTCACAATGATGAGTACAGTGACCCCTTAAAGGTTGTTCCCTTTATGTTACACCTTGTATATGTTCCTTTTAATTGTTATTATTCTTTTAGATACCGCACAGAAATGTATGATCAAAAAAAAACAAAATGTCTAGGTACACACGGCTACACATCAAGCTATACGTTTCCAGTTTACACTGACCTCTCATTGTAAGGAAATCCTATACAATACGAGATCAGCTTATACTGGAAACTTACAGCTTGATCTGTAGCCGTGTGTACATCTAGCCATAATGAAATTGACGTTTGTACAATTTTAACATCATACAAAGACCGAATTACCCATCTAACCAAATTATTTCTACTCCAGGTCCTAAACCGGTCTTTGGAGACGCGCACAAGTCAGTCTAGCACGCCATCAACTGCCCCCACTCCTGCTGAAGGACTTCTGCCGGTAGCCCTGGTGCCGCAGCATGTCATCACCTCAGGAACTGCTAAGGACTGCGTCAGGTTAAGGGGCCTGCCCTATGAGGCTCAAGTGAGTAAATATTGATCATTACAATAATTTGGCAAAGAATATTTCGTTGTACCGTAAGGCACTTGTCCCACTGCCGACGTTAAGCGAGTAGCGAATAGAGCTAGAAACTAGAAACGAGTTGGCGAGCAGCGAGTGTGTCGTTCCGATAGTTTTGTCGCTGATCTATAAGCGAGTGTGCGAGTGCGACGGGCGATAACTTGCACCACTCGCAAATGACCGTTGGTTGGTCTCTCGGCGTGAGTTCTAACCGCCAAGGGAGCATCACTGAGCGAGTATTATCTTTGATAGCTCTTGTCGCTCAGCGACAAACTAGTGGAGCGAGTCCTCGCGAGTGTAAACAGTCAGTGATCAACTATTAATATATGCATCTCTTTTGTTTACACGGAATGTATATCTATTGTACGTTTCTTGAGCGAGAAAATAGCCGATAGTCGCTTTCTCGCCGGCGCCGGCGGTGGGACAACTGCCTAAGCTACGGTCTTTGGATCTGCTGTCCTCGGTTCCTATAACCAAAAAACTAGTCGTTTCGCTTACCACTGGTAGCATTGCCATGACATACAAAGTTCCTCGGAAAAGGAGTACCTACTAATTCAAAAGGGTGTATAGGAACCATAATAATAGATAATTTTTGTTCTACAACCTTCCACTACAAAGTCCCATCTGCAAAGCTATGGCTATGGTCTGAACTTAATGGTTGGTAAAACACGCAAGAGTACCAATAAGAGAGGTTACGCACTGCATCCGACCCGGATCCGCCAAAATACAGATGTAAAAAACTCGGACCGAATTCGGATATTGCTTTTCGCACTGCATCCGATCCGAATTCGTGAAAATATGGATCTATAGTTTAAAAATCTCGGACCAAATTCAGATATTGCTTACACACTAATCCGATCTGTGATCCAAATCCAAGCAATTCAGGGGCCATCTTTGACTTAAGTCCGATTTGAATCCGAGGTAATGCGAAAGCGTTCATACAAACAGTACTACGGCTACTTCGGTCCGTCAATATTTCTTCCGAATTGGAGACTCACGGATGACGGAGAGAAATCGGATGACAGAAGTCGGATCTAGTGCGTAAACTACCATACAAATAGTTGTATGACTACTTCGGAACGTATTTTTATGGATTCTGATCGGATGCAGTGCGTAACCGCTCTAACGCTCGGTTTATATTAAGAACCTGCCATTAATAAGTTATATTTCCTTTCTACCAATGCAGTCTTGTGGTTTTGTTTAGAATGATTTATTTAAAGATCTCATATTTTCGTTAATTCCTTTGCAGGTGGAGCACATATTGACATTCTTGGACGAGTTCGCTAAAAACATAGTGGTGCAAGGAGTACACATGGTATACAATGCTCAGGTTGGTGCTACTTTTGTACTAAAACTTATAGTATCTTCTTGTCCAGTACCAATAAAGAATTTACTTGTTAACCATGTCATATTCGCTAGATAAATTGCCGAGTAAAACAAATTCTGAGGTCTAATCAGAAGCGATTCGTATTTAAATTCGAATTATCCAACTTATAACTCTAGAAACATTCAACATTCTTACTATAATATTGTCCGTGTAGTGCCGAACGTAAAGAATAGCACTACCCTATCTCTTCCTATGGATGTCGTACAAGGCGACTAATGGATTCACTAGAGGATGGGCAGCAGCGTTCTCTGAGTACTTTAACAACCATACTGCGATCGCCAACCCGCTTACCAAGCGTGGCGTTTATGGCAGCCCCCCCCCCCCCCCCCCCCCCCCAAACTTGGAATATGGCGATGTTTGGGGGAGGCCTATGTCCAGCAGTGGACGTCTTTCGGCTGAACGATGACTATAATATTATAAATGCGAATGTAAAACTCGTCTGTTTGTTTGTTATTTCTTCTCAACTAAACTACTGAACTGATTTTGATGAAACTTGTTACTGAGATAGTCTGGAACCCGAAGAAGAACATAAACTACTACTTTTATAGAGAAAAATGCGGAATACGCGACATCCACGCAGTTGAAGCCGCGGGCGACCTTTATTACATCATAAAATTACATGTCCATTTTAATCCAGGGCCACCCCAGCGGCGAAGCGTTTATCCAGATGGACAGCGAAGCGAGCGCGTTCCTTTGCGCTCAACAGAAGCACCACCGGTACATGACATTCGGCAAAAAGCAGCGGTATATCGAGGTATAATAGCTTTGTTATAAGTACGCGGAACTTAGGACCAATAAAATCGAAATTGAGTTAAAATAGGTTTTTTTTTGCTGTAGGTAGTATTCTCATCGAAATATTTATTTAATTATTTCTTTAAATACATGTGTATAGTACACAGGACCAAAGTACTTACGTTCTAGTTGCGTATTAAAAATTCAAGAATAAAAGACAAACCTAGAAAAAATAAACTGAACAAACTTAATGATAAATTAAAAATAAATATATACAACTTGTCCCAAAAAGTAGCTTCAAGCGGAAGTCCAGAGGTAGAGCACTCTTAGAGGTACTTACTCGAATCACCCACATGTACAGTCACGAGCACCAATATGTATGTAGCGAAATTCAAGTAATTTTCTCAGTAATACCGATTGAATTTACGAATTATTTTAAATGCCATTTACATTCGCATGCATTCGTAGATACTGTGTAAATAATATTTCAAGCTTTCCATAACAACTCCTTCGGTAATGCAGTTTATAATTTCACTACTATGTTCCGCGATTTTTACATGAAAAGAAATCATAACACGAAAACTACAAAAAAATCGCGGTACATACATGGACTCCCATTACATTCCTCTAAGGATGCTCTACCTCTGGATCACCTCTTATCATGGAAGATATCAAGATTCGTGTGCTGAGTGAGCAATGTTAACCAAAAGTTAAATGGGGTATGAAGCTCAAGATTTTTTTGTAGGTTTTAACGGCACTTTCCGAATAATACGGAGATTCTGGACAGTGCAACGTCATATAAATTATCATTGATATCATTTCATAGGTGTTCCAGTGCTCCGGCGACGACATGAACCTGGTGCTGACCGGCGGCGTGACTCCCGCGACGTCGCCCAAGGTGCTCTCCCCCGGTACGTTGATGTCCCCCCCGCCGCCCGCGCCCGCGCCCCGCCTGTTGGCGCAGCACATCGCGCACCAGAGCCTCTTGGCCCGACAACATGAGAACCTCATCCTTGCCTCCTTAAGACCTCCTTTAGTCCCCATGTTGCCCACCTACGCGGCCGTCCGCTCTCAAAGTCCAGCGCAGTACCAACTGCCACAGATGCTACAACAACAAGCAATGCTACCAACCAAACGGTCTTACGAACGCGCTTTTCAGCAGACTGAGGCCTCCCCCGCTAAGAGACCTTATACCATGCAGCCTCAGATGACTCCTGCATTATCTTTACCCATGTTTTCTTATGGTGGTTCAGCTCCTATCTTTTCTTACGCGAACACGAGTCCAATGTTGTCTACGTACAATACTTTGCCGACGGCGCTGCCGACGGCCTTGCCGGCAGGGTACGGGTCTGCTCTGTCAGCCGCTTTGCCAGGCTCCATGACGTCACCATTTCCTCTGTCGATGTTCCCCACGTATCCGTATTACCCTGGTGTTTAAATTAAAAAGTAAAAATGTTATGATGAAGAGAGTGCCTTTAAAATTATTTCGGTTGTTGCGTTATGAACGCCTATAATTCATATTGTTTAAAAAAAATAGAAAGACTAGTAAATTCTAACTTTTTTATTAATTAAGTAAAATATTGCATCTTAAAACTACGACACGACGTAAAAATATGCACCTTTTAAACGTAACGGTCGGTAATACCAACTTAATAGAACTGTTAATTTCAAAGTTACTAATTATTAAAGCTGCTACTTCGATAACTTAGTATGTAAATCGATAAAGTAGATTGTAACGTTGTAAACTAATTTAACGATAAACTCACTATGTTACGAGTACAATACAGAACTAACTCGATAAAACTAAAGTACCTGAGGGGAAAAACGGTAAAATAAACAATAAAAAACTTTCTATCTTTGTGAAAAAAGGAGAGCCGTTTTCGCTTGCGTTTTTTTTACTTCATGCGAAGGACCGCTGCTATGTGTGCGTTAGAATAGCGGGACCACATGTCACAAATATCGCAAGGCAGAAAAATGCAAGCTGAAACTGCTAGTACGATTATAAAGTTTTCTTAAATTTTACTATAGGTTATGACGCTAGCGTCGAATTTTAATATTTGACATAAAATTAAGGCTTTTCAAACGGTCTGTCAACGTCATTTTCTAAAATGCAACGGTCCCTTAAAAACGTAGTCGGCCAACGCCAACAATTACGTCCAATACTCTGATGGACTTGTTGGACATATATTTAGATGTTGGCCCAATGTTGGCTGACAAATAAAGGGGAAGTTACATTTGGCGTTAACTCGGTAAGGAACAGGGTAGACAAAATGACATTTTGACAATAAGCTCAAGAGTGTGAAGTGCCTTCGCGTTAAGGATATTTTAGGATATAACATGAATTTACTACAAAAATAAGTGTAAAATCTATAAAGGCAGTTATTAAGCAGCTCGATATTGATAGGTTAAGTACTTACTTAATATACTTGTTGAATTTATTACTTGACTTTAAATATTGTTGAACTCTCATTTTCATATTTTTAATTATCATTAAGTGAACCAGAGGTTGTTAATCAATGACAAGTAGTTGTATGAATTATTTTACGTTTTAAGATGGGGTTGCCACATAACAACAACAAAAAATTAGAGATTATATTATCGAATGACTTGTTTTATCTAATATTGACAAGTAGGCCGTGTGCCTATAAGGTTAATCGGGGAAACAATTAAATCAGAGAGCTCTTTTTTTTTATTAACATAAAATAAAAATTACCACCATTTCTTTAGGTATTTTTGTAAAGAGAAATCTTCTGTCTTCCGAGATTTTGGCCTTTGCGCTCTAAATAAAGATGCAAATGGACTATTTCTAAAAACGAAGCTTCATTATGGCAGCTCCAACTGTGTGATTAGACGTCGTTGTGATTTTTAAATATTAAACATTCCATATGAAAAGACAATGTTTTGCCAATTTCTTGAAGGCTGATCATAAGTCTGAGAAAGTGTTAGGTACTTGTTGTCGTATAAAGCTCATGTATTGCATAAAACACGCAAATAGGTATACCTACATTTTTATATGAATATATAAATAGTTAATAACATAGTATTTTATATAAAAATTATATATTACATTCATAAACTATTGTCTCCCAGAAATGTCTAAAGAAATCAGTTTTTTTGGAGAATTGAAAAAGAACTAGATACATTCCAAAATATATATATTTTTGTCACGGTAATGCATTACATTTGCTTCACGACATCTATCTGTAGGTTCTATAAAATGTTAAGATACTTAAAGTTTTGTTTTTTTGTTTGTTTGAGTACAATACGTGTGTACACTTTGTGCTTAGTTTACACCTTTTTATTATTTAGTGTTTTTGCTGCCGTTATCATATAAGTACCAGTTCGCACTTTATGCAAAATGAATTGATATATCCATGTTTTTTTTTCTCGGCTTCGTATTTATTTTTTCATCCATTTTATAATTCCATTTGGATGAAGATCATAACATTTTACAAAAAGAACGAATATTCTTATAAATCAATTTTTAATATAGGTATACTTCTTATTTACACATTCCGAAATTTTATATTCAAAATTCGAAATGTTATCAATAATCAAGAATTTCGGAAAAATACTTTTCGTGAAAAAAATTGAGGAAAAAAGTAAAAAAAATCTTCCATACAACATAATTTATTATACAATTTAGATGTATTTTAAAGATATTTGAAATCATTTTTAAAATCGCGGCGTTTTTATCTAAATTTTTACTTAATTTAGGTTACGTTAAAATAAATGGACGGCCGCAATTTCCCATGAAATCCTTATCCTGTTCCCAGCAGTTTAAATATTTTACAATATTATATCACCTAATAATAACCCTGGTTATACCACCTAGCTTAACCTCATCGTCTGTACCTCACACCACATAGTATAGTCTACATTAAAATTATAATTTACTATATATCTTTGGATTATATTCCCGAAATTTGGCTGTAGATGATCGTCAAAATGTTTATTAAAAAATTATAAATGTCAAAAGCGGTGTGCGTTATTATAGCACGACCACGTGAGCAGATTACGTACTTAATTTTTTTTTATAATTTTTTTTCTTTTTCTACTTTTTTTTTTAAATTCGGGAATGTAAACCAGATCGGGTGACTTGTATAATGGAACAATAGAAACTTAAAGTTAACGTCATTTTATATGGTGTCGCCATTGTCTCAATAATCACAAATATAGGTATGGGGCTTTAGTCACAAGTACACGGTGTAATGGCTAATCTTTGTTCTGTCATTTCTAAATTTATTTACTTATTGTAACATCGGCAATGTAAAAAAATGGACATATTTATAGGAACTGATTAACAATTTCGTAGCAAATAAATTAGTATAATTGCACATAAATTGTTCATATAGACTTGTCCATTTATGTTATTTGTTGCAAGTTGCCTACGTTACAAATTAGTCTATTTACAATGCAATACTGTGTTTATTAATGGTTATATACAAAACTGTTGTAATATGGTGTATCCGTCGGGTTGTGTTATGGAAAATGTGCATGAAACCCATCAGACAAACGGTAAGTGTTGCACACATTATATTTTTGTATTAAAAATCAAAATACATGTCGTTTTTCAAATTAAAATTGAGGGTGTAGCATGAACCGCTTATTTTTTAAGGAAAGGGTTGCATGGCTCGGGTTGAAAAAATATAATCCGATTTTTAGCTTCCGTAGTTTTCCAAAGCACATCGCGGTCGGATACGGATAAGTTTCGTTTACGGAACTGTACCTATGTTACTGTTTCATGAAATTATGTACACGGTTGTAACTTTATCTCGGTACTATGGTTCGAAAGGGGTCACTTAAAATGAATTAGCATTAAATGCATTTGTATCAAGTTACTAATATGGCGTTGAAGTGACGATATGAAATATTTTTCTAAAGCTACGTCTTATTATGCATTGTGCTTCCATAACTTGTAGTTTAAAGATATTCTACATAGTATCACGAGTTGAAGTTCATATTCAATCTTGGTAAGGGTCCTGTTTCCTCCAGTCATTAACACGCAATACTTTTATCACAGCTTCTTCTTCTCTTGCTATCTTAAAGATTCTATGCTTTACTGTCCCGTTTCGGAGTAATAAAAAAACAGTTCATTTGATTAGATATTTTAATAATTTTTAGTGCATGTGCAAAAAATAAAAACACAGGCTCAGGTATGTCTTTAAATATAAAAATTATGGCAGTTCTAATTATTTATGTGATTTTCATTTAAAATTAAAGTATGATTAAAGGGATATTTTTGATTTATGAAATAAAAAACAATTAGTGGGCATTTTGGTGCCAAAAAAAATCATACAATTATGTTTTGTTTCTCCTTGCACTAAATTTTATTAAAATATTTCCTGTGTAGTGACTGGGGGACGTGGTGTGAGGATGTCAGATTTTCTGTTCATTTATAATATAGAAGTACGTCTCGGGTCACAATATAAACTGCCAAAGCGTTTCGATTACAGTTGTCATTCTTATTTTGCATACATACAAAAACTTTTTCGATGCGCTTACACGAAATTATCACTATGAAGCCGGAAAATTATATAAAAATGTAGTTTAATGAATAGAACTATTTTTTTTCCGTTTTACAGAGTTTTTTTGTCTCATCTTGTTAGAATCATGATGGTTTTTTTTTATTATAACTTAAGTTGGATAATTATAGTGTATTGCGATTAGAAATAAAAGGTTAATTTACATGTTAGATAATAATTGCGAGTTTCTCTGGTTTGTGGTTGTGCTATTGTCTTTATATGTACTATTTCTAAGGTCAGGTCTGGAGTGGATCTGATTTTTCAATCAGCTTAATCAATTCACCAATGTCTTTTAATTCCTTCAATATATATTTGGCTTCTCTAGTTTTATTCTGGGTATCAAGAATTCAACTAATTCATTTTATTATGTCTAATGTCTGCATTATTCGCACTAAGTTATCCAGAATAAAACTGTCTTATATAAATAACCATTTGCTAAGCTATTTCGTATCTTATTTTATAAGATATAAATGGAAAATCAGCTTCATAGTCCAGGTCTTATAAGGCTTCGTCGCGTAGATAGCAAGAGGTACTTGTGAAGGAAGGGTTAAACTAACACTCGACTGCTTGATCTGTCTCCGCTACAGTACAGTACCGTCCTTTTATGTTTTACTAACATACTTCCGGGTGAGTGGGCAAAAGAATTTAGGTAAGTTTTTATTCAGTATTATTTAATTTATTAAAAGGAAAGTTTTAATTCATTCAAAAATTTTAGACTCATTTTAATTTCATATTTGTAAGGGGTCGCGCCATAAGATCGCACATGCTATCAAACTTGTGACAGTATTTTATTTTTTTAAACATGGGTTCGTTTAACGTAAAAGTATTATTTTATGTATATTTAATTTAAATCAAAGCAAGCTGCACAATTTAACTTTGTTCTAAAATACACTCAATCTTCAATCACACGTGCGTCGATACGTTCATTCCTTCTTCCTTTAGTAAAACTTTTCCTTCACAAGGTAACAGATACATAGCACAATCATGCCCCCTCCTAATGCTTCTAACGTTCCTGTATGTCTAGTACGATGAATGGACATTGTAAAAACCCATGGGACACAAATGAGGTCAATGTAACGTACACAGTAAGCACAGGCTTCATGATATTAATTCTTGGGGCATAGTCGTGTTGAACGGTGGTTCGAAACATAAAAAAATTTTTTTATACCTAGTTAACAACGTCTTTTTCAAAAATAAATCAATATAAAAATACTGATTTGGGTCTAATCGCCTAGAATAAAAAAAGGCACAAAATACCTTTTTTATAATTTAGATAGAATTTTTGTAATGCATGTATACACATTATAAAAATACTAAATTATAATTATGTAAATATTTAAAATATTATCTAAATTATTATATTATTACTAAACATAACCGCGAAAGTTTAAAAATATTTATCAAATCAAATTTGTAAACAGATTACCTAATTAAAAAAAAAACACCTTATTTTTTTTCTAGTATTTTTGTATAGTACAGATAGTATTGATTATATATATTATATCAAAGCTTGGCTGCTTATAATATAAATATTAAAATTATTAATATTCGCGCCAATTCAACGCTTTTTGGCTCTCCAGCAGAAACTTTTGCTCTTGTAAATACAGAATTAATTTTTAGTTTTACGAACCCCACAATTTAGCCGCTATGCCCCAAAGTATAAAACAACATTATTCTACATTGACTCGCTTTAAAAATGCATGGACCGGTGACAGAATTAAAATTAAAGTGTCCGAGGGACTTCAACGCTTAGTGTGTTGTAGAAAAAATGTTTTGTGCTTGAATAGAGGTAGGTCCATGGGTCTAAGGTGTATGTCCCACTAGAGGCTGGGTCGAATAGTGGGCACACAGTGTTGACAGTGTATTTTAACATGAAGCGGCGTAAGTATCTATCTATCATTTGTTGTGGGATCACATGAAATAAAGCTCTATCTTACTCTTGATTTATCGCATATTAATTGTGACCTCAATTGCGCAAAATGTTGTATAAAAAGCAATTTTTTTCTTTATTTATTTATACAATTAACTAGGCAACATTTTTTTTAAAGTTCTTTTCTATTCGGTATGTCACTAAAATATATATTTTAGATTTCATTTAACTACCTAATTAAATAAAAAAAACACAAATTATGTAAATAATATATTTGGAAGAACTAAATATAGGTATATTAAAAATATTATTAATAAATATAAATAATTATCCCCACTCTAAAATATATTTGTTTTAGATTTCATTTAACGAATTACATAAAAAAGAAACAAATTACATAAATATTTTATTTATATATTTGGCAGAACTAAATAAATACATATATTATTATAAAAATGTAAAAACCACAAGTAACATTTTTTTAAATCACTTCCAATTGAGGTTGCAAACTAGTGGTGCTAAAAGTACTAGGGTTACTAGGCGTGCATAAGTTTGGTAAAGTCCGCAGACTGGCTTGGTGGTTGGCGGCATCAACGACGTGTGTAACATTACAGAGTATTGGTGTAAGTGCGCACTGCTTTGGTGAAATGTTAATGCGTTCAGAGACCCGGTGAGTTGTTCATCTTGTTCTTAATAATTACATACTTAAGACTGCTGTGGTTATTCGGCGAAACTTTGAATATTCGGCCTTGGTTTGCCGAATATTCGGCTTTTGCTTATTTATTAGTAAATTGGTTTGAGGCAGTGATTGATTATATGGATTTAATTATAGTTGATTTTGAAAAACAGATGTTTAGGCAAATTTACAAATTACTTTGTAAAAAAAATAGTCTGGAAATATTCGGCTGATTTTTCGCGGAATAGCCACAGCAAATCTAACATACATATATTGTGTGCGTCTCTATCCGTATCGTATGACGTCACATGGCACAAAATGCTTAGCTTTACCTCTCCGAATTTACAATTCGTTCTATAATCGCTAAGCATTTTAGTATTAACTTAGTATCACAATAATATACATGTATGGGAAACTTCATATTAGGCACATAAGTGGGTTAAATTTAATGGGATAAATAAAATATTGGTACGTATATATATTTAGGCGACGTGAAGAAATATTTTTATATAATTATGTTTCACCACACAACATAACAATGTGTTTTGACAGTAACATTTTCTTTCTGCACGTCGTCAGAACTGCACAAAGAACTTAGAAATAAAACCTTGTACCTACATCAAACAGATGCCAACAATTAGGCATATCATACAGTGTGACTAACAAATGCATGACTTAATATGAACGAGCGACAAAAATATTTCTGATTTATCCTACCATCTAAATGAACGAGAAATCTTCGCAATATTATAGATGAATGTTATGTATTTGATATCATTCACAGATGGCTGGGTGGAGTGTCGTTGATTGCGTCATGTTATAAAGCTTTTTGCCCACTGCATTGCTACCATGACATTGACCTAGTTGTTACTTATTTTATACAAAGTAGAATGTGTCATTTCTGGGATATAAGTGGATTTTATAGTAGATTACAGTGAACAAAGAGCTTAATTAATTAGTTGGGGTATGTGTGGCTTAAATGGCCGTTCAAGTATTTTTTAAACAACCACAAAGGTTTTAGTACTAATGATTTTTTCTCCCTTTTTTAAAAAAAGAATGGCATTATGGAGTCCATGTAAGGCGCTCAAGCTCCAACATCTATTATAAACTTACCCACGTGACCGTCACCTCCCTAATACCGTTTTTATGTGTGTGGCAGGTCCCCTGACGTACTACTACCCGGCAATGGGCCCGACGCTACCGCCGCCGCCGCTGGTCTACTGGGGCTACCCCACACCACCCGTGTCGCCGGCACATTACTACCACCAGCCACATCACCCACAGACTATGGTGAGAAAATGAACAAAAATGTATGAAATAACTATCTGTTGCCCGCTGTTTCACTCGCATTCTAGGGGAACTACTTCATGTAACTGGATAAAAACTATCCTATGTCCTAATCCAGGGGGCCTACTCCCTAAGTCCGTCAACGAAGTTAGTCGCCCGTCCGAAAGTAGCCCGAAGCGTAGAAGTGAACAAAACCAGTGTCAAGTTCAACTTTTCGGACGGGCAAAAACACATCGGTAGCAGGGACAACTGTCAAATCATGTTGTCATTCATTCTTAGTTCGGGCCCCGAAATAATCGTTTGTTCGTAGGTGATAGGGAGTAGGAAACGCTCGTAACTAAGACCGAAACCACGGATTTCGTGCTTAGGGAGTAGACCCCCAGGTCACGGACGTCACGGTCTATCCGTGTGCCAAATTTCATCAAAATCCGCTTACGTATTAAGGCGTGATTGATTAGCAAACATCTAAATTCACAAACTAGGATAGGATTATAATATGCATATTTTCATAGCGTAGTCAACTATCTGATACAAATTCAAATTATTTATTGTCTCAAATTCAAAAAACCTCAAATCTCATGCAAGGCCTCTTAACGACTTACAAACAAGATGGCAACTCCACAACCGCTTGGCTAGCGGGGTAATGCACTGAACAGCCAGTTCCCTCCCCTGATAAACGCTTCTGCCATCGTCTGTGGGCTCCCACACAAAACTGCGAATTCGCATCGCATTGCAAAAATCTGCGAGCTCGCAGGACGCATAGAAAAAACTTCCGATTTGATTCGCATCGCGCATTCCTGCGATATTACGTCACTCTTGGTGAGGCAATTTTAGTCCGCTCTGAAACAGCGTGTACCCAAAATGCCGCCGTCGTTGTGTATAAATAAAATATACTTAAACGCTCTTCGAATGAAGATATGCTCATTCTAAAATAATCAAAAAAAATATCTTCCTCTGTTCTCAAACCATAGTATTTTCGAGTAAAATAATTCCCATCAGCGTTCATAATCGTAATAAGTGGATGAACCCAAAATCTTCTTTTTTTTCTACATCTATTTAACAATAACAGCAGTGCAACTCTTCTTGTAATCCATGCTACTACTTCTAAAAACACGTCCAGTACGGTTGACTGCCGTCGAAGGTATGATCACCTGAATCACCGCTTTGCCGCACGAAATCGTATCGCATCCTGTCGCAGATTTGTGTGGGAGCCCTTTGTTGGTTATCAGAGCCATATACATTGGTGCAGGTGAGATTGCGGCATTGCAGAGCTGGACGGGGGTTACATGCATTGCCCCCTGCTAAAAAGGGAATATTCCGATCTGTCCCCCTGATTTGTCCCCTCGTCGGTAACAGGGGGACAGATCGAAACTTTTTATTTCTATTTGTCCCCCTAAAGAACAGCAGGGGACAGACCAGAAATAATTCGTTCGATCCGTCCGTTCGTCTTCGTGACAGGGGAACAGATCGATTTTTTTATTCCTGTTTGTCCCCCGAAGGTGACAGATCAGGGGGACAGACCGGAATATTCCCTGAAAAGCAGGTAAACCCTAATTCATATAACCTTTTATAACAATTTCAGATACCTGAGGTAGTGTCAGTGGGGGGAGGGTCACCGATACCCATTCCGCCGCCGGCCGCATGTCCCGAATGGCCTATATTCATGGTCAACTGACACGGACCTAGACAACGAAGAAAAACTGCTCAATTGGCAAATATCAATTAGTATATTTTTTTATTATAGTAATAGTGTATTTTATATATTATCTACTAGAAAAACGAAATATTTGGAGTAAGTAGTGCTATTTTTATTATATGAATGAGTTTCACTTGTTTTGATGGTGCTTATTACTTTTGTCATCTGCTATAATGTTCAATACTTGCTCAATTATATAATATAAAATATATTTTACTATTTTATTTTTACCATCATCTTTTATATAAATTTTCGTGCGTTATCTAGGTACATTTGTTTTTGCGCTGTTGACTTTTTTATAGCAAGAGAAACTCCTTCGTACCTTTGTACAAACAAGTATTTCGAATGTTCTTTGATTGTCCTAACATCACTTGTCAAAAACGAATGAAATGGCTCAAAACTGTATCTAGAGTGATATTTCCAAGAGAATGTTTATCTATATATCATAATATAAATATATTGAATGCATACAAATATATAATTTGTTGCAATATGTTTTTATTTTGTTTTAAAATTTTGTAAATGATCTACTTCATTTGTTGATCTTTCAGATATTTTAGCGAATCTTAAATAATTTACAAATAGATAAATACAGAATTTATAGTTTTACGTTTTTTGTTTAATTATTGAAAAATATAAGATATTAGTAATTTTATTGTAATGAAAAAAAAACATTGCCTTACTTCGTGGCATTCGTAGATATAAAAAGAAGTATAAAAAAGCCAAAATCATACTAGGAAAGTTCCTCTTCATAGCTACAAAACCTATCTGATATTTATTGCTTATCTCATAATCACAGTAGACAAATACAAGCCGATAGTTTTCTTCATTAAAAAGCATACAGTACTGCATAGTGCATGCTCACCGATAGCTATTGTGTTCAATCAACTATTATTTGGTGTCTCGAAGATGAAAAATTTATCTACTGTAACTCAGTTATAGGGAGCGTCAACCTCTAACTGCCAAGAGCTGCCCCAAAATTATCTAACGACAGATTTTGTGCAATCTATTAATATTATGAAGTATTTTGCGTGTTTCAAATATTTGTTTCGAGTTTTAGAGTCTAGTAACTCAATACTCTAAAATCAGGAATATTCCGATCTGTCCCCTCGTCGGTAACACGGGAACAGATCGAAACTTTTTATTTCTATTTGTCCCCCTAAAGAACAGCAAGGGACATACCAGAAATAATTCGTTCGATTTGTCCGTTCGTCTTGGTGACAGGGGAACAGATCGATTTTTTTTATTCCTGATTGGCCCCCCGAAGGGGACAGATCAGAGGGACAGATCGGAATATTCCTAAAATCGGCGTCAGTCTAAGCTCTGACTGCAAAATCCTGCCCGTAATAAGGTTTCGTGCAATCTATAATAACATATATTAATGTATGAAGATTTTGTGCTTGCGGCTTGTAACTGCCTGCTGTGTCAACATTGACAACGAATGCATATACCACAGTGATATAAAGGTGCTGTTACGTTATGTTTGTAGAAATTAAACCAAATATTGAGTTTATGTTTACTTAGAATAAGTCGACGCTCAACTAGTAGTAATTGTAGTAGTTATTCGAACCAGAAATATGCCATAATTTTTAAGAATAATTCTTATATGTACAGCCCTATGAGCAGCTTATGTTTATAGCAAAAAAAAGAAGTATAATTTAATATTTTATATATTATAAAAATATATAATTTATATAAATTTTGCTATACGCAGTTATTATAAATAATTGTTTCTAAATCATAAAATCTTTTAAACTGGGCTGTTCATTCGTGCAATTAATTGCTCATTCACATAATAGTGTTGTGTCAGAGTGATCACTAACTAAATAAAAGTCAAGCCAAATTTGACAACAATCTTAAAGTTTTTTATTTTACATTTACTGAATTTAGTTACTTTTTATAATATTTTAACGTGTGAATGTCAAAGGCCAGTAGAATTTTACTTTTAAATTTGGCTTGACGAAACATCACTAACATGCGAAAGGAAAAATATTTCTCGATTTTTAAACTTAATTAAGAAATAAGTAGATGCTCAATGTTGCTGTTAAATTGAATTTATTTAGTTCAATCATCTCTAAACTTTAAAGGTAGTTAATTTCGAAAAAACATACTTAAATATTCATAAGAGTAATATTTATTCATCGGCAAACATTTTATCGTATGTGTCATATTCATACATAGTTGCCTTAAAATAATATCCTTAAAAATGTTTTTAAACTGATGATTTTCACCCATAAAAAGTCTATAAAATGTAACAGGTTTGAATTCCCGATTTGCCTCACAATATATTATTTACAATTTTTAATATAGTTTAGAATAATAGCATTTTTACAGTTTTTAAAAATCAATTCCATGTGTAAAACGTTGTATTCTAAATTATTATCTAAATTATAAAAATGTATTTGTTGTATTCAAAAAATCACCAAACTGAGCTGCTAAAAGAAAAAAATATTACGTCCAAGAGATAAATAAATATTTTTAAAAAATCATAAAAAACAAAGTATACGATATTATAAATTATTATATTATATACTAAATTGTTTATGCAGCAGTATACATTTTATATTTTATTGACTAATTTGTTGATAGCCCCGGAGCTTCTACAGGAAGTTACTGAACTATGATAATGATTAAGCTTTAAGAAAATTATATTTCAGAAGTTTAACATTCTTAAAATGTCCAGTTGTACATTCATTTTATAATTTTCTAAAAGTGATTAGGTATAATAATTTTCTTTTATTAAATAAAAGAAGATTATTTTGTATTTTTTATAAATAATGAAGAATTTAAATTATTATCTATTTTAGAAAAATACAAATCTGAAATATAATTTCTTATTGATCAATTTTAAGTTAATGTTACATTTATATTTAGTTGATATTATTGGCATAATAATGTTATAAGATAATTATCGTACTAAATGTACGATAAGAAACAACAAAATCATAAATGTCTTCCAATCTGTATAATATTTATTTAAGTTGGTCACAAAATATTGTGATAAGTTATAGAGAATAATATATTAAGTTAAAACATTATGTATGTTACAAATATATAAAGTTGTACGTGTAGAGTTTGTTGATAGATTTAAATAATATAAATAATATCTCTAAAGATTTTTTAAACATACAGGTTGTTGTTCGACTTTCAAAAATGTTATAAACATCAACAAAAAAAAAACAAAATATAGCCGATTTTATTAAGTCGCGGTTAACTTTTTTTTTAATATAGATTTAATATTTTTATGTAGAATAATAGATCGGCAATATGAAAAATATATTAATAGTTAAGATTGAATAAGTGATTGTATATTTTGCGTTAAAACAACACCTGTATTATTAGATACTGTAACACAATCTCCATTAGTGTAAGTGTTAACAATCATGTCCATGACACCACAATTATAATATATTATGTATTGTTAAATATAATATATAAAAAATAATTATAATTCCTCCCTCTTTAACCCTGATTTGTTTAAAAATATAGGTGCTCCTTAGTTTGAGCAGATGGCCTTATATTTTGAACAAATAGAGGTCGTTAGCGCAAAAGCAAATTAACGTAATAAAAAGAAAAAAGAAGTTTCGACTAGCCTGACTAAAAAGACCAAATAATGTGTATTTTATCATCTTTGCCCTTAGAGCAACGGGGTAGACGTCTAACGTCGGGAGCGGCCATAGCGTTCTTTCAACACAAAAAAGGCTGTCATTTTTTGCGGGGGGAAGGTCTAACGCATATGCATTCTACCCATAAATGATGGAATCAGGTGCTACTTTGCGGAAACCCATGACATACAAATATGCAAATAGAATATCTAGCCTTAATTCCGCTGAACAAGATCGCTAGTTTGGATGCAGTATGTAGCACCACCCTCCCGCCCACAAGTATATGCACATGCAGAAAGAGTGAAAAAATAATGCAACATGCAACTAAACCAATACACGACACGTAGGCATATTCGCTAGATTCGCGACCTAGCGGTCGAGGAGTCGACATATCCTGAGGATGCCCTGTGCAGTGGCGAAACACGTGTCGTGTATTGGTTTGGTTGCATTATTTTTTCACTCTTTCTGCATGTGCATATACTTGTGGGCGGGAGGGTGGTGCTGCATACTGCATCCAAACTAGCGATCTTGTTCAGTGGAATTAAAGCTAGATATTCTATTGGCATATTTGTATGCATTCTACCCTGTAGCTACGACATTCACACATTAAAAATAAAACAAAATTATGCTCCATTTGACACGAACTGTCAAATGGGGCCTAAGCGAGTTGACAGAGGGGAAATATTCCGCATGGCCACTCCCGACTATGTCGACCGCGTTGCTCTAAGTCTTTGCCCTGAGGCCCCATTAACTTTGAACTATCTATTGCATTTAGGTATTTGCAAGATGCAAGAAGTTTGCCTGTTTTTTTTTCTATTTTCGTCTTCGTACCTAAAGAACCTTTTTTATACTAATTCAAAATAAAACGTACGTTTTTGTAATCAATACAAGGACAAGTCCTAAGCCGATCCTTAGTAGGTACAACCATAGTATTCTTGCCGACTAATACAATTACAGGAGCTATTTTGTCTTTTTATATCTAATATAGATATTGTGCCTAGTTAACTTTTTAGTTTAGGTACTAACAACGAATATAGTTATTATTTTTATACATATAAAAATTAAATCATGAAAGTCGATGAATATATATTTTTTTATATTCAGTAATAAATATAATAAATATTGATATTCGCAAAATTAATGACACACAAAATACACATATCGACTTTGATAATTTATTAATGTTAATACACATAATAAAAATTCTAAATACATTAATATATTATTAGATATTATTTATTTTGTTACTTTTATACTTTCACATTTATATCTACGTTATTCCAGTGATATTCTTGTTCGAGTGATCTTGATTTATAAATTGTTACCCTACGTTGTTCTTTATAGGTCTGTTATAAATAAATAATTATTAAATAATAGTAGTAGGTAGCTTAAGAGTTAGTAGTAGTCATTATTAGATGTGCAATTTTAGTAAATACGACATTTTCGATATTTAATGCCAAAATAACTGTTTGGTTTCATATCATACAAAGTAGTGAATTGTTCCGATAAATAAATAAATATAGACAAATTATATTGTGTTGTTTTATTTTTTTAGATCGAATGCTAGCAATTTACAATACAAAACAATACAAATAAATACCTAATAAAATCTTATAATTTGATCCAAAAATAATTAAGGGGCTAGACAGGATTACAATCTACGATCGCCAGGAAGAATAGTTCACTTTCATGGTTGCTTTTCCAATTCCCTGCCAAAGCCACCCTGCTTTTCCTTTTTCGAGTGCTCTTCGAATTTTGAATGTGGAGTGTTCCAAAACTATGTGGCCTGTGATAGAGTTTTATAGAAAATAAAAAGAAGGTGAAATGTGTGAAGTGGATGATGATGAAAAAGGTGATTCTACATTACAATAGTTTAGAAACACCATATTATTATAAAAAGTATGGGAATGAATTTCAGGATTTCCAGGTCGTATAGGTACCTACTCCGACGCTAGCAATAGAGCGTAAGGACTGCCAGTCTCAACTCGAGAGAAATGACTTTAGCATGAGTGATGTTGTTTCACTGTTACCGTATCATAAAATACCACCGAATTTTCAGCAATTGTCCTTTTATTACGAGAAAAGGTAACCACGGCACGGGTCTATTTTAAAACCCAGAAAATGAAGGGCGTGTTTTATTCAAGGTTTACTTTTTTTAGACTTGTTTTAAACGACATCTCTCGTCTTAAGAGGAAAGATTGCAGCATGGTTTATGAACCTCGAGAATACATGATCGCATCGATGTGTTTCAAACGACCAAGGACTTTATATACAGAACTAGTACTTATTACTTCTATGCAATTGACACATTGTGTTATGATCAGGCAATTCCAAGTAAACAGAGTAGGGGTACCCGGAACGCATAAAATCTCAATGTGATTTTTATGATTGGGTTGTACTACGTTAAGCATGACCCAAATGTACCAGGAACACATAAAATGCCATGTAGGTAGAATGAAACAATATTCAAATATACAGGTACTCAAGACACGACCCAAATGCCTACCAGGAACACAGAACATCATGTAGGTAGTATGAAATTAATAATATTCAAATAGGCAGATACATCATGTCACCCAAAGTACCAGGAACACATAAAACGACAACACTTACGTCAAAACAAAATTACGAAGTCTCACGTTTTATGATACGTTACGCCGTTTTATGATTGCCTAGTAAGCAACTAACTTTAATCAAAGAAATGAATAGATGTAATATACTAGGCAATCATAACACAATGCGTTTTATTTGAGTATGGGGTTTAACAAGCCACAGTAGATACCTACCTATTATATAAGCTAAAGCTATGACATAGGTACGAGTAGCTGCGGTTTATGTTGATAGCCACAGCATCATGCTGTGATTTGCTTGAATGCGAATCACAATGCCATGTGGTTTCAGTCAAAGAATGGGCGATCCCTTCCCCACTAGGATGTCGTAAAAAGCGACTGGATCACGACAGGATTTAAGTAAGCTAATACGTGCAGTGAACGTTTTCGTTTTATTAAAATAGGTCTTCTATGTACATAAACCGACAGATATTTTTTTCTTATTCTCTTTGTATTGTATGTTGATTTTAAAGGTCAAAGAACTTCTTATAGTCCGGTCAAATTAGACATTTCAAAGTGCAATAATTCGCATAGAGCTGAAAATTGGTACGAATGTTCGGAACACCATTATAAATGAAATGTAAAAAGTCCCCAGCGATCCCACACTTGCAAAAAAAAATATTCAAGGTCAAAGTTCGCAAATCTGGGTTTTTTGCGTTTTTTAGCCAAACGGTAAGTTTTATGATAAAAATAGATCCGACAAAAATTGTAGATTATGCAATTTTCTATAAGAATTAACTACAACTTTTCTCCTAAACGTCACCGTTTCTGAGATATAATGGTTGAAAAAGTTGTATTCTTTATAATATGCGTTTCCACGCCACCTGGAAGGTAGTATACTTAGCGCGTTTTTTTAACATAATTTCCCCAATAGGCCTATCCCACAATCTATTGTGATCCTGTTTAATTCAATACTATTTCAAAATATGTAAAAACTGGTACTATTGGAAATGATGAAAGCCGTGTGAATTCTAAAAAATTAGGTCAAATTATCCGTCTCATTCATAATCATCTGATAATTCTGCATCCTCTTCTTCTTGTTCGTCTTCTTGTACTTCTTCCTCTGCTTGTTCTTCTTCTTCCTGTTGGGTGTAAGTAAATTGTTCTAAAAGCGATGCATCAGATGTCTCCTCACTGATATCGTACGAATCCTCTTCTGATGGCGATTAACATGTACCAGTTGTCAAGGTCAGTCGTGCTCCAATGTTGAATCACCATCAGAAGAGGATTCGTACAATATTAGTGAGGAGACATCTGATACATCGCTGTTAGACCAATTTACTTACACCCAGCAGGAAGAAGAAGAACAAGCAGAAGAAGAAGTAGAAGAAGACGAACAAGAAGAAGAGGAAGCAGAATTATCAGATGATTATGAATGAGACGGATAATTTGACCTAATTTTTTAGAATTCATACGGCTTTCATCATTTCCAATAGTACCAGTTTTTATATATTTTGAATTAGTATTGAATTAAACAGGATCACAATAGTTTGTGGGATAGGCCTATTGGAGAAACCACGTTAAAAAAACGCGCCAAGTACACTACCTACCAGGTGGCGTGGAAACGCAAGTAGCTATATATAGGGGATTCTGGACCACCCATAAACCAGTATAAGTAGACCCCTGTTGGTATGTAGTTTGTTAGAAGCGGTGGACTATGTTATACTGGTTTTCGTGTAAATATGGTTGTAACAGGAAGTGAGCGTAGATAAGGATGAATGCTAAAGTTGGCGTGTGTATATTTTTCATTATTTTAGTATGAAGATGGGGTTTCTGGACCAGTTGTCTTGTGAGTCGATATTGCAAAGATGTTTATGGTTGAGACAGGAAGTGTGCATAGATAAGAATGTATGCAAAAGTAGTCGTGTGTTATATTTTGATGTATTTTAGTATGGAGATGGGGGTTCTGGACCGGTTGTGTGTTGGTGGTGGGGTGGGGTAAGTGTATGTTCTGGTGTAGTGGATCTTATCTGCTGAAGATTGTTGTGGTATCTTAGACGTGGATGTCTGTCGAGATGCTGGGTGCGGGGGTGGGGGGTGTTGGTGGGTCATCGTTGAGCTGGTTCTGGTCGTCCGCTGTGTATGTTCTAGTTAAAATGTGTGAGGGTGAGAGCGGTGGCTGTGCGGGGGCGGGGGCGTTGTCTGGGCCGTAGCGGTGGCTGTGCGGGGGCTGGGGCGTTGTCTGGGCCGTAGCGGGGGCTGTGTGCGGGGGCGGCGGCGGGGGTTGGTGTTGAGAGAATTGGTTGCTGTATGTATGTTCTAGATTGAGAATTGTGTTAATAGCAATGTTTCCTAGCTATATATAGGGGATTCTGGCTCACCCATAAACCAGTATAAGTAGACCCCTGTTGGTATGTAGTTTGTTAGAAGCGGTGGACTATGTTATACTGGTTTTCGTGTAAATATGGTTGTAACAGGAAGTGAGCGTAGATAAGGATGAATGCTAAAGTTGGCGTGTGTATATTTTTCATTATTTTAGTATGAAGATGGGGTTTCTGGCTCAGTTGTCTTGTGAGTCGATATTGCTAAGATGTTTATGGTTGAGACAGGAAGTGTGCATAGATAAGAATGTATGCAAAAGTTGTCGTGTGATATATTTTGATGTATTTTAGTATGGAGATGGGGGTTCTGGACCGGTTGTGTGTTGGTGGTGGGGGGGGGGGGGGGGGTAAGTGTATGTTCTGGTGTAGTGGATCTTATCTGCTGAAGATTGTTGTGGTATCTTAGACGTGGATGTCTGTCGAGATGCTGGGTGCGGGGGTGGGGGGGGTGTTGGTGGGTCATCGTTGAGCTGGTTCTGGTCGTCCGCTGTGTATGTTCTAGTTAAAATGTGTGAGGGTGAGAGCGGTGGCTGTGCGGGGGCGGGGGCGTTGTCTGGGCCGTAGCGGTGGCTGGGCGGGGGCGGGGGCTTTGTCTGGGCCGTAGCGGGAGCTTTGTCTGGGCCGTAGCGGGGGCTGTGTGTGTGCGGGGGCGGCGGCGGGTTGGTGTTGAGAGAATTGGTCGCTGTATGTATGTTCTAGATTGAGAATTGTGTTAATTGCAATATTTCCCACGCTCTGTGGCTATGGGGTGGTGGTGGTGGTGGTGATAAGGATGTAGGGGTCATCGTTGAGTTGGTTCTGGTCGGCCGCTGTAATGATGTTAAAATGTATGACGACAATCAGTGGTGATAAGGATGTAGGGGTCAGCGTTGAGTTGGTTCTGGTTTGTACAAGTATGTTGCTCTCATAACGACGGATGGTTGCAGTTTTTTTGATAAGCAAAAGAGTCACGTGTAGTATATTCAATGCGTGATTTGTTCGATTTGTGATAAACACATTGCGTTTACATTATATGACACTCGTATTAATTTACATTTGTATCTCACCATTGCTGGGTGACGGTTCGATTTTACTGTTATCTCTTTACGCTACACAAGTAAATACATTGATTACCTACAATGTTGGATTCAGTTAAATCTGATGTGGAAGGCATTCGTGAAATTATTTTCAAGAATGTTAGTGGTGAGATAATATTTACTAAAAGTATACAGACTGCTCAGAAAATATCGAACTCGGATTCATCAAAACATCAGGACAATGATGCGAGTGGAATGGAAGATTCGGTGATATCTAATATTGAAAACATACATTACCTTCTATTGGAGAGTGATGATGAGGTTACACATAAATTTGTTCGAGTTAACGACGTGCAGAATGATGGTGAAAATTTTAAAATAATGGAAGGAAGTGATGATTGTGATCCTGAGGGAAGGGATGAGTGTGGTATTGGTTTATCTCAGAACAGCAGAACAATAACCTCATTGATGAGTGAAAATAAACGCGGTCACATACCACAGTACCCACGCTTCAGTTCAAAAACAAATCGATTGCTTACTTTCATAAGTTGGCCTCTACGTATGCGTCAGAAGCCGGAGGATCTTGCTGATGCTGGTTTCTTTTATACTGGTTACGGAGACAAGACCATGTGTTTTCATTGTGGTGGAGGTTTAAAAGATTGGGAAGATGATGATGATCCTTGGCAGCAACATGTTCAGTGGTTTAGTCGGTGTGCTTATGTAAAGTCTAAAATTGCACAGTGTTTTATGCAGATTAAAAGGGAGGGTTAAAAAGAAATAAAAAAAACTGTATACAACAAACAATGTATTTTATTTGATTATATTATAATGACCCCAAGCCAATGTGTTTATTCCATCCCCGGTAATACTTCTTTTATCATCATCACCAGAAAGTATTTTTTTTCTCTTAACTTGCGTGTAAACATGGTGCTTATCGCTAGTAAATGTATACATGTTGTCATATTTTACATAGTCACAATCAAGTGCTTTTTTATAATTTTCGAAATGTAACTTTCTTACAATAGCGGCGGTTGTGCCTTTGTTTTTCTTTACAGTCAAATCATTTTGTAAAACATAACTGTACATTTTAGAACGTAAACCAACAAACTCTTTGATGATACAACCATTGGTTTCATCTTTCATGAGACCAACCACCTTCTTGTTGACTAATGGTAGATTATAAACGTTTTTCATGGGAAGATCAGAGGTGTCAAATCTAGCCTCTAGGTCACATCTAATATCTTCGTAAAAATTTTCAGTAGTGATTTGATATATGAAAGAATCGGTATCTGTGTAGAGCAATTGTACGTTATGTTTATATTTAGACAGCATATATGAGTAGTGAAAATCATACATAACATGTTTGGAAAGTTCTAGTACAGTGAAACCGGCATAAATAGGTTTATTATATAATATTTTTGTTTTATTCATTTGCACTGCTACAAAATCTTCGGAGAATATCTTACAACTATGAAAATTAGGACGCGCTATATATCTTTCAGCACCGTATTTACATTTTGTATTTCCTTTCTCATCACTCCACTTGTTACAAAGTTTCACATCGACTCGTTTCCTTACATTCTCTATGGTTTTACCGAAAATCGAGTTGTTCATGAGCTTGTAGAAGTCTTTTTCAAACGAGTTTTTTGCCAATGTTCTTTTTTGTGTGTTTAAATCTATATAAGGCTTAAGCCATGGGGATTGCTGAAACGATAAGATCCTATGGATTTTTTTACAAACTAACCCGTATTCTATACATTGCTTCAAGTTAATATAGTGAATAACGTAATTGTGTTTATTGTTGAGAGTAAGTAAAAGCTTTTTCGTTTTACCATTAGGTGGTGTTTTTGTTTCAGCGCAAAATGGGTAGTCATTGTGCAAATCATGAAGAGACTGTGGATAGTCCAGATCCACTTCCAAAATGTAGCCGATATCTGAATCAGGTTGCTGTGCTAATATATCGAATGAGATAATTTCATCACTCGTTAACCAAACAAAGTTTGCATAAGGCAGATATTGACTCATAGCATAACCATACAAATTATTAACATCCAAGTACACAATGAAACTGTTTTCACATGTGGAATTGTATGCGGTTGGATCCATAAAGTTATTGTTAGCCTGGGCATGTCTTTTGGAAACTTGACTAATGCCACCTCGAATCCCAGACTGTAAGAACTGAATCATTTCATAATCGGTGAGAAGTTCTAGATTTATTCCCGTCTGTCTCAACATAGCATCCCACGAAAGACTGGGTGCTGTGAGGTATCTACAAGGATCTAGTTTATATGCACTCAAACAAATACTACGGAAATTTTCAAACACTTCAGCAAGCAATAGGACATCTGTTTTGAGATACAAGTCACAGTATTCACCCAAACTTTCTAAGTTAAATTTATTCCATACAGTTTGAGCGTGCATGTATTCATTATCGGAAATATGTGTTTGTGTTAGTTCGCTGTAAAATGATTGCTTATCGGGTAATGATTTATCTTCAAGTTTTTTCCAACAGTCAAGGTACTCGTATGGAAACACACCCTTTCGTGTTAAAAGACTTATTTGTTCGGGATCTGAAAAATATTCAGATAATATGTGAAATTGATCTGGAGAGAGATTTTTCGCCAATTTATCTAAACTAGTGGACATAAATTTAAACGAATCAACGAAACGTATAGTTATTTCTTTTTCAGTGCTGTCATCATCGTTATCTTTAAATTGCAACTTTTGACTAAATGAAATGTACTTTTCCTTATTCTGTGGTATGCACTCAATGTGGATACCATCTCTTGCAGCTAGCTCCTTAATGAATAAGTGACTATCGTATCCGCTTAAATTATGAAAAAATATAGGGATGTAATTGGGTAGAGAGTATTTTAAATTACATTGCTGATGCGCCACACCTCTAATTTTCCCTGTGAGATGACAATGATCGATAACCTTTTGATCTGACGATAACAATGGTTGCTCACAAATATGACAGTGAGCGGATGTGTTATCTATTATAAAGCTTTCATTTTTATCATATGATATTTTATTTGAATAATTATCAGCAACATAACGAGCATCCAAATAAATGTTATCTACAAACTTTTTAACGCAGTCCTCACCGCGATATGTAATGAATTTACTTAATGAATTATCATAATTACAATGTATATAGTATGCAAAAGCACAAGGAATGTGCTCATGAGTGTAATAAGTGTTTTTCATTTCCTCCATTTTGAGGGGGCTTAAAATTGATTCAAAATCAGCATATATAACAAATGGTACAGAAAGTTGATGACTAACATTTTTGAAACTCAAGTACTTATCTTCGAGAGTAGGTAGTTCTATTAAAGTCTTTTCACATCCTAACATCTTATGACGTTCAAGTTTAGACTTATTGGTGAA
This sequence comes from Amphipyra tragopoginis, assembly GCA_905220435.1. Classification (NCBI taxonomy): domain Eukaryota; kingdom Metazoa; phylum Arthropoda; class Insecta; order Lepidoptera; family Noctuidae; genus Amphipyra; species Amphipyra tragopoginis. The sequence goes on from HG992011.1 coordinate 16,287,252, forward strand.
ATATTGTAAGCATCCATCACAGAAAAATAATTTATTTTTATTACGTGTAATTTGAGAGCGTATCAGACGAGATATGTTTTTTATCCAACAATAATGAGATTTACCGTTATGTTTAGCATCTTCATAAAATAAGAGATTGACATGACGATCGTTAGTTTTAGCCTTAGTTATATACAAGGGTACAATATTTTTGTTTTTTTTTTCAATTCCGTACACATTTATATTGATATGATTCAATTCTTCGAAACGTTTGATTCCTTGAATCGATACTGGTAAATTAATTCCTGCTGTTTTGAAGACTGTCTCGTAGTGCGGGTATGATGTTGGACGATCCGAGTTGGAGTCAACTGGATAAAGGGCGCTTGCTACAGCCCAGAAAAAGCAGGCATTGTCGGTGTTCTTTACATTCACACATGCATGTTTACGTTGTATCCAATCTGGAAGCGGTATGTAAGAGCTAGCCTTTAACGGAATGTACTTGTTGATGTTAATCTCTAAAAATTCAATCTTCTCCAATGTCCATCCGCTATCTCTTTCTTGAAACTCTTCACATTTCTTTAGAATTTTAGCGCAGGCCTCATTATAGTAAGTAGATAAATCTGAAGATTGTTGTAAGTGTATGTTTTTAGTGTTGAATGATTTCAAGTCTCTAATCACTTCATTCTCTCCTTTTGCAATAATATACGTGCAGAAAAGTTCAATGTTCACCTTAATGTGTTTGTTTGATTCCACTTCCATTCTAAGCAGTTTTTGAACTTTATATGCAGCTCCGGCTAGGTAAACTTCCGGGTTTAATGCGGTTGATGATTCATTGATACGGTAACTCACGATTCTACACTTGAATGCTGAATTCACAACATATATGAAATAATCTCCTGCATCTTGTTTACATAGTAACTTGTGACGTTTCGTTCTCGAATGAGCAATTAATTGATTATTCTCAACTTTTGTATTACAAAAAGGACACTCGTACATGTTGCACTATAATCACAAAACAAGTGGTGATGACGTATGTTAACTGCGGACGACTACGAACTGACTGATTTGAATAATGAATTTAAATTAAACTATTTTACTTTTGTGGTTGGGTGTGGCGGTTGGTATTGTGATAAGAGAAACAAAGTATGTTATCAACTCAGTAATACATTTTATTATTTTACAAAAGGCTTGAGAAGAATAAATAATCTATTACAAAACATTTGATTTCTTGATCTACAATCGACATTTCATCGTAAACATTTTCCACAATTGCATAGGCTTCAGATAATGTTTTCACTTGGGCGAGCTTGAATCGCTTTCTGAAGAAATTCATACGGTTCTCATAGTAACCTTTTACCCTTGTCAAGTGACGTAAACGCGAATCGAGACAATTCAGCAAATGATTCAGACACCACCACTCTTGACAACAGATGGTCATCGATTTCGATCCAAGGTCAATTATGATGAATTGTTTTCTTCCTTCTTCATGTTCAGACAGGTTTATATAATTGATCAACTGTTTTTGCTGTTGTTGTTGTTGTTGGTGCTGCTGCTTTGGTAAAGGAATTGAACCAGATGTGAAGAATTCTGATATTTCAGAGGTGTTTTCCATAAATATCATGTCCCACTCGTCTTTAGTCAATGTTATCCGATTAGCGATATCAATGCATACTTCCAGTAATCCATTGATTTGATCCGATGGCTTCAAATATGTTTTAATAAATGGAATCGTGGGGCTGGAAACTTGATACATATACTTGCAAAGTTCGAAATGCATGGGTGGAATCGATGGAGTATAATATGATATCTGATACATGTTGTCGCTACAAGCGTTGATGATTAACTGTCCTGTCAACTACTCTGATAGAGTTTATGAAGTTATTTTTCGAACAGATTTTGTAAGAATACTATATTCGAAGAGAGAGTCATTTATAATTAAACAATAAGCGGTGGTATCACTCGGTACAGGCTTTTTAAACTCTAGCTCCAGTTTGATATCTATGGTGCCACCGGTGTCAGTTTGTCTGGAACAATCAATAACAATCAGAGGGGTTTTCGTTTTGAAATGAGGTGGGTTTATTTGCACGTTGGAGCTCTTCAATCCATAATAGGATCTTTTAAAGTTGATGAATGCTTCATACAAAAGTGAAAATACTCCCTTTTCAAAGTCGTTAGAGAATGAGTCATATGGATAGTATTGGGAATTGAGATATAAACGTGTATTATAAAAGTTGGTATGATCAAAGATGCTCTTATCTTTAGCTGCTTCGTTATTACGTGAATGTTGGAATCCGATTATGACGTAACGAGGTTTCTCCAACTGTGTAGTGGTTTTCACGGTCCAAATATGTTTCTGGGATGTTGGTAACACTGGATACTCGTAAAGATCCCACGAGCGGAATGCAATGGGAATGGGAGTGTTGTTCTCCACATACTTCAACAAACGTAGTTTTTCTTTATCAGATACCTTGATAATGGGCATACGCCATGCTATACGGGTTATGTCAATCTCAACTTTTTTTGTTGGATCTTTGAGAACTACACAGTTGAGATTAGAAGAGCTTCGGTTCAATATCAGTTCATGTTTCGCATTAACTATCACTTTATTGTAATCCTCAGCGAACCCCAACAAGTGTCGAAGTGGAATAGTGAAACAGAAGTCACCGTCAATCTCTTTAAAACCATTCATATTCCAACCGCTATTTTCCAAACTGTTGCACTCTTCTTCTCCATAGGATACAGCTCCCTTAATTGTGGTAGTAATACCACAGTTTTTTGTTCTATCAATCTCTACACCATTCAGTTCATAGCGGATGTCTTGAAACAAGTGAGCAGGAGCATTGTTGATGAAAGCAGAAGATTTTGTAGTAGTACCCTCAATTACCAACTGACTCTCACAAGGCAGTACTATTGTATCTTGATCGTTGATACGGATTCGGATCTCATCATTGTTTTTATACGACTCACTGTAGGGTAAATATGTATGATATTCAATTCCCTCTATAGTATCATCAAATAACACGCTATCTCCTATATCTAGAATCGATGATGACGTCATTATAGTTAGGAGTTTACTTGTAATCCGAGTGATTGAAAAGAAAATCAAAGCTTTAAATGAGGGTCAAGCTGAATTGACGTCAACCTTACAAGAAACATTTCAACCAATCACACAGCCCCTAAACACTTTATTACATCAGATCAATTCAAACGATAATAAAGGGTTAATTGTGAAACATGAAACTGATAAGAAGCCATTCCAAAATACAATTAAACGAGAAATTAAAAATGCTGCTGATAAAGTAATGCGCAACAAACAAGAAGAGTACAGTGACGTTGATAAGGAAGAGTATGAAGATGCTGATGATTCTCTAGATACAACAATCCAATCGGAAACGGAAGAGGATTTTGTGTCACATCCATTAGCTCGCAGCTATTTGGATAACATTATAATTAATAACATTCAAAAAGTACCTTATGGTGTTTACCATACGTCAGAGGGGTATAATATAGGCGACAGCGCTGTTGAATTCGATAAAAAACATTTAATAATTAAAAACCAGAAGTTTAGATATACACCAGGTCTGATGGAACTGTTATTCAAACGGGAACCTAATACTTCTTTGATCCAACCTGCGGATGGTGACGTCTACTATAAAATAATAACGATGACAAATGCGCATAGACGTAATTTTTCTGCAGAAGGTCAAATACAGGGTGACAGGAGCCTCAAATATACTCAATATATAAAGGAGTCAAACCATCCACATTCTACTCCTATTAAAAAATCTGAAATGAAAACAACAACTGGCGGATGTTTAAACAGATCAGGTGGAACAGATAACAGATCAGGTGGAACAGATAACAGATCAGGTGGAACAGCTAACAGATCAGGTGGAACAGCTAACAGATCAGGTGGAACAGCTAACAGATCAGGTCTGTTAGATGTAACAGGTAACAGATCAGACGTAACGGGTCTGTTAAATGCAAGAGATCTGTTAGTAACCGGTAGAGGCTTGACATCATCCACTAATAATAATCATTCAAATACAGACACAACTCTATTAATGAAAAAATACTACCCTAATACGGATATTATGTATTGGGATAACCCTAATGAACTAATTGACCGATTACGACTGCTTATCGCTTCGCGAAATGCCGGTAACAACGATCATGATAACGAAATTATTGCAATATTGGAAGAATTAATAGAAGCTAACATAATTGAATCACCTCATCGACTGTCCGACATACTAAAACATGTTCTCAAGTAAACACACTTTCATTGTAATTATGACTGTCGATAAGTTTGGACGTTACCTACAGAGCAACCGACAACAAACACCACACTCACTCAAGGTGCTGAAACATCAGGTGGACTGTGGAAATCGCTTATTAAGAAACGCTAACAAAGGTATTCTGAAAAATGATGTGGTTATAAAAGCACAACTGGATGAGGTTCTGATTCAATGTTTACATAAAATAAAAAAAATCTCTCAAAGTCTAGAAGAGATCTCAGGAAAACATTCAACTAGCACCAGCACGTCAGCCACCGCTACACCACGAGCAGCGGTTATAGTACCAAAACCCTGACGAAAAGAAAAAGTTTGTAAAACTGACATGAGCAAATGGACAGTCGTTCAGGAACTTCACAAGAATGCCCGTAAAAACTTCCCTCGAAGACGTTTCATACAAAAAGGACTTGATGACACCTGGCAAATAGATTTGATTGATATGCAAAAGTATTCCAAGTATAACGGGGGATTTAAGTATATTTTAGCTTGCATCGATACATTTTCGAAGTATGCATGGCTTCAACCATTAAAGAGCAAATCAGGTGATAATGTGACACGAGGCATGCTCAACCTGCTAAACAACAACCTAAGACGAAAACCAAAAAACATTCAATCTGATGATGGACGAGAGTTTTTCAATGAAAAGTTCCAAGCTCTGATGAGAAAGTTTAATATAAACCATTACTCAACATACAGTGTAATGAAGGCTTCTATTGTAGAGAGATTTATTAGAACTATCAAAAACTGGCTTTGGCAACGATTCGCATACAACGGCTCTTACAAATGGAGCGGAAAAGAGCTCTCTGATGTAATAAATAAGTATAATAATAAAATACATCGTACCATCGGGGTTGCCCCAGTGACCGTGAATCATACTAACGCTAATGACCTTTTATCTACTGTTTACAACCATATCAAAGTACGAGCTAAATCAAAGTATGTGTGCGGTGACTATGTTCGTATCAGTAAATATAAATCCACTTTTTCCAAGGGATACACCGGAAACTGGAGTTCGGAGATATTTAAAGTGGTGCAAGTGAATAACACCAATCCGGTGACCTATCAGTTGCAAGATGAAAGGAAACAACCAATCTTAGGTGGATTTTATGAACAGGAACTGCAAAAAGTTAAATATCCTGATGTGTACCTGGTGGAGAAGGTGTTGAAAAGAAAAGGTGCTAAAGTTCTAGTAAAATGGTTTGGTATGGATTCCACAAGTTGGATAAATAAAGAAAACAAAATTACTGAGTAGATACACTGTTTTTATTTCTTAAAACCATTTATATCTAAATATAGAAAATAAAATTAATGAGTAAATACACTGTTTTTTATTTCTTAAAACCATCTACTACATCTATGGATAAGTACAGAAAATAAAATGAATGAGTATAAGTACCTATACCTACGTTGTTTTATATTTCTATTTCTAAACCATATTTATTTATCTATAACATACTTTACACAATGTTTTCAATAGAACCACTTAAATTATGGATGACTGCACGTTGGTGGTGACACTTTGATCTTGAGCTAACTTAGCGTAGTAAGGAGTTTCAATAGAATAACAGACCATAACGAGAATAGTCTATCACCACTGACGACGTGCACTCAATCGTACAATACAATCACTTAGATATTATTTATTATCTAAACATATTGGGTAGGTGTCTAATTGTCTGTAGATACACTAACAAAATAAAGCTTCATTTCTAAATTTATAACTTCAAAACTGAAATATAATTATTATGATATTGAATAATGAATTTTGAACCATTCAGCAAACACCCGTACCTCGACACCACTACAGTGACAGGTACGAGTCTTGCTTCGGAACATGATATGTTTCGGACAATTATTATACATAATGTTATTAATATGATGTAGTGTTTCTAGTTCCTGCAACACTTTTTCAAATTTTGGACATCCTAAGCTTTCCAAGTTTAAATGATTAAATCCCATAGTAGTTAATAATTTTCGCTCCACCGTCCCACCCTTATAACTCCAAATATATTCCTTTTTTGAATCCAGGTTATTTAATTGTTCCATAATATAATCAAATGTGCAATCCGTCGGATGGTTTTTGAATTGTAATCCGTGTATGTTTTTTTCACAAAACGTAATTTCTCGCGTTTTTTGTGCTAGTAGCAACCACGTAGGAAGTTTTACATGAAACAAATAAAGAACCTGTTTCCAAATATCAAAGACACCTACCTCCTTAAAATAAACATCGCTTTTTACGGGAAACCCGTCTATATCTATAACATACCTTAGGTACTTTAGTTAAGTCCATTGCATTTGACATTTTAAGTCAATAAATGTTTTGCACACAGTCGCTTATTACACAAATTAAGGTGTTAATGAACAAGTTCCCTAGTTTATCACTGAAAACACTCTGCACTCCAAAACACTCGGATGGTAGCTCACTCAACAAAGCAAGCCACTCTTCAACTTCAACATTAACATCACCCACGGTGTCTTCTAAATGAGACGAGATGTCATCCCAGAATTTAATTAATGAATATATGTCAATATCGTTGAAATTACTCGCCTTGTATTGACTGTAGAGTAGAGCGTTCACTTCTCCGAATATTAATGCAAGTGGTTTAGGTCGTGTCCATAAACGTAGCAGGCTGTTTATTGTTAAAAATCTAATCCAGTCAATTTTAGAGTCATTTTGCAATGCATGCAATGGATTATTCATAATCTTTGAGTTGTTACTGTAATCAAAAAAACAATCAAATTAAACTCCATCTCCACTCGATGACTTATCGGTTGAATTTTCAGTGAAGTTTACAACCCACGACATGCCACTCGCTCCTTTATTTATCATGTAAACACCAGTTTGAAGGTACTCAAATGCGTCTTCATTGAGATTATTGAATCTCGATGGTAGTGTGATCGTATATCCATTCTCCAATTGCACAGTAGTTTGCATTGTATTTGCATGGAATTTTGACGAGACCCTACTGGCTTCTATAATTTTGTAGGGTCTGTCTACTTCGAGATCACTCATCTTCATCCATCTCTTGTTTCCACATGAATTAAGTTTTACAAGTATTGATTGTTCGGTAGACATTATTTTAATAATTGAATTAAGTAACTTACAATTGTATTTATCTGATAAATCACTGATGTAGGTATAACAAAACTAATGATGTTCACCGCTGGTAACTGAGTGTGCTGTGAACTACTCAGGTCCTGGTATTTATACAAATAGATTGGTTACATAGTTTCATGTGAACAAAAAATATAATCTTTATTTTCAACCACAAAACTCTTATCATTATCCTGTAATAAATAAAACACTCATAGGCAACATAGTTTCATGTGAACAAAAAAATATATCCCTATTTTCAACCACAAAACTCTTATCATTATCCTGTAATAAATAAAACACTCAAATAGGCAATTAGTTTCATGTGAAAAAATTACCTCGTCCGGTCACAGGAATTACTTGATGGGTATACTAGCTGAACATTCGATGTCGGTCATTTCACCTTTATTCAATTTCTCCAATCGTGTAGATGTCCAAAATTGCACACTTTCAACGATTAATTTATAACGCTCACAGATGCTACTTAATATAGGATGGACCTTTATCGTTGTTGATGTTGTAGCAGTCGTCACCGTTGTTTTAGCAGTCGCACTCTCCTCGACTCCATCTTCAGATTTATGATGACGACGATGATGAGAACTAGCAACTGGACTACCTCTAGGTACTTTCACTATGATTTCTAAACCATTTTCATCAGTATATGTCTGACGAAACACGTTAGACGTCCAAGTTTGATGTAAACTATTGTTCATAGTACCGCCACTGCTTCGTCTTGAACGGGGGTTGAACATTCTTGTGATTTCCAGTTTGTTAAACAACAATTTATTGCTGTCATCACATAAACGTAAATTCAAACCGTTTTCTCTCACACCACTTCTTATAGCCACATACTTCTGATGGAACATCTTACGACTTCCACTGCTATTCATATCATTATCATTGTTAAAATAAAATTTCATTAACCATCTTCTAATCACGTCACCTTGCTCATTAAAGAGCTCCACTTTCTTGATAGACCACAACTCATCACCACTACATAAATCTATTAAATCTTCATTTAAGAATCGTGATACATTTCGTATTTCCATTTCACCATCATTGTCTCGTTTTAAGTGGAACATTACCACCCACGGTAGCAAACTCGTAAAAAGCATTATGAATGCACGATAACTAACACCCGAACACTTAGTAGACTGTATAGGATTATTGAAAATATCCCTTTTATATCCCTACACCCACCTCCAGCATCCCACATCAGAATATGACACGTTTCCTATCCATCCTTTGTTCTATTACTTATCGAACAAATCATACATTGAATGTACAACACTGATTTCCTACACGTGGCTCTTTTGCTTATCAAAAAAACTGCAGCCATCCGTCGTTATGAGAGCAACATACTTGAACAAACCAGAACCAACTCAACGCTGATCCCTAAGTCCTTATCACCACCACAGCGGGATTTGGGAAACATTACATTGTCGTCACTTTTAACATAATTACAGCGGCCGACCAGAAACAATTTCAACTTTAACCCCTACATCCTTATCACCACTGATTGTCGTCATACATTTTAACATCATTACAGCGGCCGACCAGAACCAACTCAACGATGACCCCTACATCCTTATCACCACCACCACCACCACCCCATAGCCACAGAGCGTGGGAAATATTGCAATTAACACAATTCTCAATCTAGAACATACATACAGCGACCAATTCTCTCAACACCAACCCGCCGCCGCCCCCGCACACACACAGCCCCCGCTACGGCCCAGACAAAGCTCCCGCTACGGCCCAGACAAAGCCCCCGCCCCCGCCCAGCCACCGCTACGGCCCAGACAACGCCCCCGCCCCCGCACAGCCACCGCTCTCACCCTCACACATTTTAACTAGAACATACACAGCGGACGACCAGAACCAGCTCAACGATGACCCACCAACACCCCCCCCACCCCCGCACCCAGCATCTCGACAGACATCCACGTCTAAGATACCACAACAATCTTCAGCAGATAAGATCCACTACACCAGAACATACACTTACCCCACCCCACCACCAACACACAACCGGTCCAGAACCCCCATCTCCATACTAAAATACATCAAAATATAACACACGACTACTTTTGCATACATTCTTATCTATGCACACTTCCTGTCTCAACCATAAACATCTTTGCAATATCGACTCACAAGACAACTGGTCCAGAAACCCCATCTTCATACTAAAATAATGAAAAATATACACACGCCAACTTTAGCATTCATCCTTATCTACGCTCACTTCCTGTTACAACCATATTTACACGAAAACCAGTATAACATAGTCCACCGCTTCTAACAAACTACATACCAACAGGGGTCTACTTATACTGGTTTATGGGTGGTCCAGAATCCCCTATATATAGCTAGGAAACATTGCTATTAACACAATTCTCAATCTAGAACATACATACAGCAACCAATTCTCTCAACACCAACCCCCGCCGCCGCCCCCGCACACAGCCCCCGCTACGGCCCAGACAACGCCCCAGCCCCCGCACAGCCACCGCTACGGCCCAGACAACGCCCCCGCCCCCGCACAGCCACCGCTCTCACCCTCACACATTTTAACTAGAACATACACAGCGGACGACCAGAACCAGCTCAACGATGACCCACCAACACCCCCCACCCCCGCACCCAGCATCTCGACAGACATCCACGTCTAAGATACCACAACAATCTTCAGCAGATAAGATCCACTACACCAGAACATACACTTACCCCACCCCACCACCAACACACAACCGGTCCAGAACCCCCATCTCCATACTAAAATACATCAAAATATAACACACGACTACTTTTGCATACATTCTTATCTATGCACACTTCCTGTCTCAACCATAAACATCTTTGCAATATCGACTCACAAGACAACTGGTCCAGAAACCCCATCTTCATACTAAAATAATGAAAAATATACACACGCCAACTTTAGCATTCATCCTTATCTACGCTCACTTCCTGTTACAACCATATTTACACGAAAACCAGTATAACATAGTCCACCGCTTCTAACAAACTACATACCAACAGGGGTCTACTTATACTGGTTTATGGGTGGTCCAGAATCCCCTATATATAGCTACTAACGCATATTATAAAGAATACAACGTTTTCAACCGTTATATCTCAGAAACGGTGACGTTTAGGAGAAAAATTGTAGACAATTCTTATAGAGAATTGCTTAATCTACAATTTTTGTCCGACCTATTTTTATCATAAAACTTACCGTTTGGCTAAAAAACGCAAAAAACCCATATTTGCGAACTTTGACATTGAATATTTTTTTTTGCAAGTGTGGGATCACTGGGGACTTTTTACATTTGATTTATAATGGTATTCCGAACATTCGTACCAATTTTCAGCTCTATGCGAATTTCTGTTAACCTACCCCTTATTTTTGAGCTAACTTGACCGGACTATTAGGGCATTTCTTGGCTTCTGAGAAAGAAAAGGTGTATTTTTAAATGAGAATTGTACCGATTTTAATGAGATTTTTGGCCTATGCGATAATTTGTCCACGCTGTTCGAAACGTTTTTCAGTTCATCAGGGTTAAAACTACCTAATGTTACTAGTCAAATAAACATTGATATTCGTATAGTGTTTGTTATATGAATGTTACTGTAGGGATGAGTTCATCGTAATGGAGGAGTGGCTGGAGAGGCGGCATGGCGCCCTCAGTTTCCGGCTGACGCAGGTGCTCTCGGGACATGGTTGTTTCGGGAAGTACCTGTGTCGTATAGGCCGGGAGCAGACGCCCGGATGTCACCACTGCGTCGACTGCCCCGAGGATACGGCGCTGCACACGCTGCAGGCGTGCCCTGCGTGGGCAACGTGGCGCCGTGAACTAGTCGCGGCAGTCGGTGATGACCTCTCGCTTCCGGCCGTGGTTCTGTCCATGTTCAGGAGCGAGAGTGCGTGGGTTGCCGACACCTCCTTTTGCGAAGAGGTGATGGCGACCAAGGAGGGAGCGGAGAGGGAGAGAGAGGCGACTGCCACTCTCCTTTCCCGTGCCAGCAGACGCACCGGGCGCCGCCGGGTGGCCCGCGACTATCTGCGGCCACCCTAGTGTGTGGCCTGCGGGCGGCGGGTTAGGGGACCCGTCGCCCGACCAGTAACAGGCCCGAGAAGGCGGCGCACCTTCCACGCGCGCCTCTCTGGAGGACGTGGGGCGGGGCCCCACAGAAGGAGAGGTGCGCCAGGAGCTGGCAGACCGAGGCCTGCTGGGGTTGCATGCAGCTGCGAATCCCGCGACTCCGGCCATAGATCAGGAGGAACGCCGTGGGTTTTTAGCCGGTAAGAGTCCGGCATAACCTTTCGCCTTCTCCGGGCGGAGGGTATCCATGAGGACTTTCACACGATAAAAAAAAGGGATGGGTTCATCCCTGTTAAAACCGGGTCCACATTTGTATCGATTTAGGGGATCATACAATGCGGCCGACGTATCTTGGCGAGTCTAAAGTTAGCTGATTAGCTGCGCAGTAGACAATTTCGTTTCCAAAAGATTCATTGCGCAGCCCAACAACTAACTTCAGACTCGCCAAGATACGTCGTCCGTATTGTACGCGATCAAAGACCATACTAGCCATCACGATACACGTCAGCGACGTGTAACGGAGAAAATGATACACCACAAAAAAAACTGATCGTATGCCCGGTCTAATCAAAATACCTATGTGTCGGTTATTTTTCAATGCTCTGTAACATAATTATCTTAAAACGAATCAATTCGGAGCCAGTCACCTAGGGAGCTTTCCTTGTTAAAAAGGATCAATGTAATAATAAAACAAATGAATTTCGTTTCAATTTTTATCTGTTACGTCACCACAAATAGTATGACACAATATTACAGGATGGAAACCTTAATTTACAATATAATCTAACAAATTCATTATTGTTAATCGGAGAGCTCTGGGTTGTCGAAATTAGATATAGAATAATAGTCACCATAATTATATCAATTATAAATAAAGCACTTAAGTATTTTTATAGTGATTTAAATAATTATTCAGTCACGAGAATTCAATATTGTTCAAAATTAAAAAATAATCAAACCTTAGATTATTTTAGTAATATTTCGAGACTAGCGCGATATGAGTCATGATTGTGGTATGGTCCAATATAAAATTACAAAAAAAAAACATAGTCATTACCATTAAAATAATCAAATTCTAATCCAATTTAGACAAACCAGAGCGTTCCTAAATGTTATTGGAAAGAACAGGCAATGAGGCATCGTCGCGATCGAGTGCGTCCGCCCATCACACAGTAGCGCAACGATTACAAAAGTGAGCTAATTTCTTTGACTACCCACATCAAATGTATATAAAATGTCGGTGTGAACGGCTACACGATCAAAGATTCGTTCAAGCTGGCAGGAATATAAAACTTGTTCGTTATTTTAAAGCAAAAATTCGGTACTTGCGCTAAGTTACTAACCTTAAAAAATAAAAAGCATTTTTTTTTATTAAAAAATCCTTGTAAACCCACACTTATCCCATCACAACCTCCTAATCTGATCACAGCTTTACTTACGACAATTTTTACTCTAACTTTAAATTTTACCAGACATAAGCGATTTGGAGAACTAAAATGTAGTTTTAGAATTAACTACGAGATACATCGAAATACAAACAAAATCGAATGTTGTTTGATTATACATGGTTCGGTAAATCAAGACATTTCCGACGGTACGTTACTCCCAACTGTACCTACGTTACTTCTGACAGTTGATATAAATATTTGAATTACATAAACGAATTATCCATTAAAAACGATAACTAACACCAACAATACTGTTTTGTTTGGTATAGTACGTTCAATCCACGAAGACCCGCCCCACTCTTTGTCTAAACCGCTACAGTGTAAGTGTGCATTATAAATTGCTATTGTGTTAGTTCTATCGACACACAATAGTTAGGTGATGCACACTAATATAAGATAATATTAAACATGTGTGCGTACGCACCACGCGGGTAGGTACCGACCACAAAAAGGAGTGGGGCGCGTCTTCGTAGATTGAACGTACTATAAAACACGAGGGTCCTTTCTTGCGTCTCACGTTAACCAGCCAACCATGGTCTTCTCTTCCCACAACAGGGAAATCAAACAAAGTTTGCCAACCGCGTTGGAGCTCATTGATTCATTTCAAGAAACAGTTAAATAGATAGCGCACTTACAGCCTGAATGGATCTAAATAAAAGTGGCGAAATAGACAACTATTATGACATGTAAATCCAGACAGGTTTTTGACTCAAGCAGCGCCACCTTCCACGTTCATTTAGAGCCATGTCGGATCTTTGCGTACTATTCGGTAGGCGCAATCCTCTACATGTTACGCTGCTAAGTCAGTTCAACTGTTTCACGTTTCTACAAGCACGAATGGTTGCAAGAAGCGTGTGCGTGACTTTTAACTTCTCGACGCGCGCGAGGCGAGCACAATATTTACTTCCCCGCACGCAATTGCCCTCGCAACATAGGTACGCGTAAAATAAGTTTGCCTCTCTGAAACCAGGCTTTGACCGTTCTGTTCCTCATTTCAGAGGGGCAAAGTCATTTCGCACGCGACGCGTAAAATAACTTTGCTGCTCTGAAATAGGATTTCAGTGTTCTGTTTCTCATTTCAGAGAGGCAAAGTTATTTATCGCGTACTGTAGTTGGAACAAGAAACGTGACACACTTGTTTTCATACAATTTGACAAACGATATATTTAACTCAATGTCTATGGTGTATTTGCATGCAAGCTTGCACACGGGAATGACGTCATACCAACTTAAAATGTTACAAAAACTTAATAAAACTATCATTTTGTTCTATTACCCTCAATACAAAAGATTTGCTTGTAAAATATTTTGTGCGTTTATTTCCATATTCTACGCATACATCTGGTAAAATTCTTCACACATTTAAACATAAATCCATTAGTTAGTACTTATGGGGTGGACACTCAGTTTGCGTCAGAGTAATCTTATGAGAATTATTCGTTTAAATAAAATTTGGTCATCCAAAACAGACTTATGCTTCGTGCATATAAGGAAATTAGTTGCAATACTCGATCCAGCCGGGTATAAGGTACATAGTTTACACAAAAATGTATTTAATCATAAAAAGTTCGAAGTCTGTTGTCGAACGATTCGGTTTGATAACTCGTTCCGTCTACAATTTTCGTAACGAGAGCAAAAGACATGGCTTACCGAATAAATAATGTTCTGAATTGGCGGGCCGCGGTCTGGATAAGGCCCGGACTCCACCAAAGCGGAGATGCCTCGATCAACCAATAGGATTGCGTTATTTTCAAATGTCTCCGCTTAGAATAGAATAGAATATACTTTATTGTACACCAAAATTGTAACATAACTCTTAAACACTATCATTTAGTGAAGGGTACAATGGCGGTCTTATCGCTGATAGCGATATCTACCAGACAACCTTTGGATGAGCTTAGCTTCAATTCAAAACAATTCAAAATCCTATTGGTTGTTTACGAGACATCTCCGCACATCTACGCTTTGGTGGAGTCTGGGCCTAAGGCTTGCTTGCCACTACGTTTAATTACTATTGTATCCTATTTATTCAAACACGTGTTGAAAAAATAGTAACTTTCATTAAGTAAACCTTAAAATCCTCTTCGACTATCCTAATTAACATTATATTCGATGTAGTATGCATGTTTTCTATAACGTTAAATTACACTCGACTTTAAACAGTTCCTTGTTCAGTATGGTGAAGCATAACATTTCTTACAAAGGGACATTTTACCTTAAGTATCTATTCTTTTATCTAGTTTTAATTGTACCGGTCTGATGTCAACCCACTTTTTCCCAAATAATAATGATTAAAATCTAACTTGAGCTCGAATCATTCAAAATTAAGTCGCGTACCACGCAAGATACGCGACGCAAAATACGCTTAAGTGTGGCTATAGACACAAAAAAAGGTCGAACATAGTCAACTTGCAAGATGCGGGCGAAAGTTCTGGGCCCTATTACGCTCGGTGTAACGACGTATATATACGCGTGGTGAGGCCGCGTACTGCGCAAAATACGCTCAGTGTCTTAAGCCTTATTATTATCACACAAACTGAATGTCCACTAACAATAAAGTTAAGATGACAAATGAATCTCCACGTATGTCAAATTGGAATGCTTGTGGATATCGCCAATCATTACATTAGTTCGGGATTAGTACAGTCAGCATCTGAAGTAGATGAACAACTCAGGTGTCCAAATAATTAAACACATTCGAGACACCAAAAACATCTATGCAACAACTGTTCAAATTGTTTTGAGCATCATAAACTCCAAATATATCTGAGCAGTCACAATGTCAAATATTTATTTACAAACTAAAGGTCTATGGTAAGTAAACAAACTAAACATTCAAAGGTAACTAAGCAACACGTTATTCAGAAAGTCAGGATAGCAACGTAAAATGAATTGTATTTGATTGTACTTAGAGTCATAAATTAAAAGTTCAAAAATAGATACAATGTGTACTATTGTGTCAATACAGCATTTTTTCTTTTTCTTCATATAGCTATATCCCTTTCATTTCGTGCGTGATGTCATTGACGTGTCTTTTGTTTATAATATAATCTGATAGTCAAGTTATAGGAAAACATCGTAAGGAAATTGAAACGAGTATTTATTCCACGCGAAAGCCATTAAATTCGAAACAATTAATTTGAATGAAACTGACATTTTTATTTGCTGCATTTTCTAGTATATCATCAGGAATTGAATTCGTAATAAATACCTACCAAATACCTCGGTTCATTTTAACCATGTTTCGGATTGATAACAATGCTCAAAAAAGTACAAAATCTGTTAAACGTCAATTTAATTACTCGGTTAAAAGATATCTAACGATGTAAAATCAGCCCGACTAAGTTTCTATATGATTTTACACATGCGGTTTCAAATGCTTCTTTTTCTATCGTGTCGGCACGAGCTATACAAGAATAGCTCATGCCGTGGTGAAAAGATTAGCCAGTCAGCAAGGATGGTAGCGAGGCTGACTGCCCAGGGTGCGCCGGACGTACTGAAGTATCGTCACTCGTGGAGACTCTTTTCATGCACCCCTTTTTTTCAAATGCTAAAAGCACCATACAGCTTATGTAGCCTGATTTTAGTAGTCAGTTATCATCGAATCGCATCGAATATACCTTTACCCAAAATCTAGCACGATACGTTTTAAAAGTCATTTTAAAAAGAGCCGCTAGTGCGTGCGCTGGTATAGAAAGCCATACGCGTTACATTTTTTAGTGGCTCACCGCCTGCCTTTAATTGCAATGCCTGCATTTTAATCTTAATAATGTCGCAGGACACTGTACACCTTACAGCGATAACACACTGGTATGGCGCGGCGGTTGAATCCATATTGCAACAGAGAGACCCACTGGCAGTGCGAACAGTGGCATATACGTGCGTTCGGTTTTTTTGAAGCGCGAAATGTAACGCGCTTGAATGCGCGCATGCAAAAACTTAAAAAAAAAAGTAAAAACCGACTACAAAAAACATAAAATCAACAGTTTCAGAAGTTGGTGGCTACAATTTTTTTCAGTGTAGAATTGCACCGTCTTCTGAAACTGTTAATTTTATCTTATGGTAATTATTTTACTCCTTATAGTTTTTTTTGAAGTCGGTTTTTACTTTTTTATAAGTTATTTTTTTATTAAATACGTTTTAGTGCCATAAATTAAACTCTCTCCTCCATACTCTCTCCCTCTCTCTTCATAATCCTTATTTTTGACTTTGCCGTAGTCGGGTATAATAAGCCCTTTCATGCCTACCTTACACGACATAATTCAAAGATTCCGGAAAGTGGGGGGCAGGGGAAGAGTTCCGTTCCATATCTCTGAAGTTCATGGTCTAATCATAACAACATTTATAAGGGACTAAACGGAAAGTACCTATACCCTCTCAAACAAAAAATAATTTTTCAAATCGGTTCATAAATGACGGAGTTCTGAGGTAAGAAATATAAAAAAAAATTACAACCGAGTTGAGAACCTCCTCCTTTTTGAAGTCGGTTAAAAACGAGCATAAAACACCAAGGTCTGTAACCGCCCTAAAACGGCTAGGTTTGTAACAGGCCTTAGTATCACTGAGCAATGTATTGAGAAATGGTTATTGTTTACATATTTTTGAACACTTTGGTTGCTTAGTTACATTTGACTACCTCAGTTGACAAGATGATTTGTTTGCATAGAAATATTTGAATTGCGAGTGTTCAGATGATTTTGATACATTGGATGCTAACAATAATTTGAACGCTATTGTTGTGCAGATGTTATTGTGTTTTTGAGAGTGTAGAATTATTTGAGTATCTGAACTGCTTCTATATATCTGATGGTGACTGTACAAAAATAAAAGTGTTTTGTTGCGATTGGCGATTAAGAGATAATGACGTCATGACAACTCATATTTATTTGATAATTTAAAAAAATATGCGAGTCGACAATGAGTAGGTAATTAACCGACTTCAAAAAAAAAGGAGGATCTGTTTTTTTTTCTTTCGTATCCGTAATGGTCGTCCCCTTTGAACGCAGACATTCTGTGCGTACCAACGAATTTAAACTTAGAACGGAACGACGCTTAAAATATATTATGTGTATGCGGTCGATAGGTTACTCGCCCCTGCAGAAATAAAGAATAAAAAAAAGTGTATCACTGACGTCATCATCGCCCAATCTTACATCGAAACCCAAGCGGAAGTTCTAGGGACACGACAATGCGACAGACTATATCTACTGTAAAATATTAAATGTAATTAAGTATTTATTGTATGTTAATGAGCAGCAAATATCAAGAACACTACTTACACAAAATAGTCGTGTTACAGCGCAACAAATTGCAGATGCAAGAATTCGCGAATACGGAAAAATTGTATCCGCTTCAACCTACAATTGCGAAAAGTCGCATGCGACAATCGCAATTGCGACTAATCGCAATTACGACTAATCGCATGCGACTAATCGCAACTTCATACTATCGTTTCCATAGAACTCCAGCCGTCCTCTTTTGACTCCTAAACAATGTCACACATTGCGTAAACCGTAGTTTATCTTAATCATACATGATACACACTAATGTACTTATATTTTAACAGATTTCCCCCGCGGTACCGAGGTGGTACCACGGTACACTAAATGCAGACAGCGATCGAAGCACAGTGAAACTTACTAGTGTCAAGAAAAAGTTGTGAAACATTGAATTTGGTTTTAACAAAGTTCTTTGTAAATTGTATTTGAGTAATATTAAAAACAAAATGACTAAATCTCAAAAGCTACTCAATTTTAAGCTGCCGTAAATTTCGTGTTGTCTCTGTCATTTCACCTTAAAGTGAGAGTGATAGCACGAGAATTAACGGCTATTTAAAATAGGTATGTTGACAGCATCAATAAATTGCAAATCTAATTAGTCCGCCAGTTAGAGTTTTGAAAAATAATGGACACGTATTTTTTCTTTTGTTAAATCTATGAATATTTGGAAAGATAAAAGGCATCAAAACTCGAGAGTGGGGGCTTGTGACGTCAAAAGCAAGTAAAAATTGTACTTGCTTGTGACGTTTTGCCAATTTTAAAAGTGTCGTATCTTCGTCAGTTTTGGTTTACGTAACAAAAGAAAAAATACGGGTCAAATATTTTTTGATAATCTAACTGACGGACTAATTAGATTTTTTCAGTCAAATACCCTATTGAGTAGCGTTTCGAGTATTGGCCCATAACCTGGTATATCAACTACGATAGCATGGCACGTCTCCATTAACACTGCAAGTAAAAATGTGTGAGAAACAATATTTACAGCGCGTCATTCGTTCAACGCAGATGTGTGCATTCTCCAACTGTAGGCCAAACTTAAACATAAACATGTTATCGACAGATTTGACGTCGCTAATTAACAGTATGATACCGTTTGGAGGTTTGTATGAATGACACACGTGCGCCTTGTCGAGCGGTCACTCTAATTATGTTTTTTTTTTCCTATTTGTCTTGTGTAGGTGATCCTAGGGGACCATTTCTACGTTACCGGGCAGTTATTGGCGAAACCTGAACCCCCTTATTACAAAAGATGGTTTAAACCAAGACTAAAGTAAACCCATCACTTTCCTATGTCATATAACAAAAAGAGCTATTGTAAAACCTAGGTTTTTCTTAGACCATCTTTTGTAATAAGGGGGGAATGGTCTGCAGCCAATGGGGGGGTAAAATACTTAACCTAAGCTAACTACTTGTACTACACTAACATCATGACTACCTGCAACAACAGCACTAAGGGCGACCCCTAGTGAGACTCGGACCTCGACTTTTGCTGCTGTTGCTGGCGGGGGCTTGGGGAGGGGGGGGGGAGACAGCTTGATGAGGGCTGAATTATCGGTGTGACTGCGGAGCCTGAAGAGAGGACCGGCTCTACGACGGGAGAGCTCGGTGGATCGTGACCGGCGGCGGTGGGACGTCGCGACGTGCCTCGTCGGCGAGGACGGCGGCGGTATCTAATTATGCACTAGTCGAGCAATAAATCTACTAAATATCAAACACGACCAAGGTGACTCGTTAGCATATGCACACACACATTGAAGACAGATTTTGGTGGGGCGTGCCATGTTATAATTAATCTATACCAATCAATTCTCCTGGTGATATTAAACAAACTAATTTCAGGTTTAGTGGTTACTAAAAATCACTTTGTATACACATTTATTAAAACTAACATAAATCTTGAAAACAAATGATTGGGATACAAAAAAACCCATGTTGTCAATTTTTCACAACCCTCTTCCTTAGGCTAGGCAGACATTCAGAAATCCAGATATCCAGAATTTCCAGACTTCTAATAACAAACTATAAGTCCAATATACAGCATGCCTGCTTAGTGTCGCTTTACATCCGTGCTTGTTAAGCAACATTGATCATTGAAACAGCCGATTTTTTAGAGTTTGTCCCATAGTAAATAATTTTGTATTATATCTTTCTTGAGACAAATTCATATTTATCGTTATTTACGGTTTACTCACGTGCATTTTTTCGGGATTGCCCGACTAGTTTCGGATACAAACGAAGCGCTTAATCATGGGCAAGGTCGCGAGTCGAACTGTTCTCGCTTCGATTCGCGACCTCGCCGCGTGTTCAACTCGTGATTAAGGGCTCCGTTTGGGTCCGAAAAAATGCACGTGAGTAAACCGTAACTAATCATAAATAGTAAAAGTTGTACAGAACGATGAACAGAATTAAGGAAAACGGATCTTTAGATCCGGTCCGGAATTCCGGATGTCTACAGCCAGTTACACGAAAGACTACTTAGAAATGGACACTCTCAAAGGTGAAAACCTATACACGTACAATTAGAGATTATTACGTATAATGACTGACTCGCCCGCGACTTTACAGTAAACATTTACATACGATTTTAGTCTTTAATCTTATAACAATAAGAACCATAGTAGCTTAGTATAAGATGACACGAGACTGGAAAGTTTGATCGATTCGAATACGGGCTAGAATGAACGTAGGGTTGAAAAATTACGTATTATTTTTTCACTTAATTAAGTTTTTTTCACGTTTTAATAAAAATAGCTATAAAATCTGGAAGATTTTTTTCGATGTCTTATTACATATTAAACTTTTTGTAAATCGCAGACATTATTTTCCTACCCCAAATAGTCAACTTCACAATTTCTTAAACATGTCCAATAAGGGGAATGTGATTGCAAAACTAAAAAAAAATTGTATAAATTTATCAAAACTTGGGAAGTAACAATAGAAGACGGACTTTCTCTCGTCTTTTCCTTTTTTAATAAGACAAAAAATCATATAAAAAAACCAAAAAAAACACTTAGTTTTTTGAAAATATACTAGCATCCTCTTGGCTGCAATTAATTATCATTCATTAGATACCTTAACAATAAAATTTAAAAAGCCCCGGGCTTTGTAATATCGTGTCTTGTTAGTAGTTATTGATGTGTTGAGAAACTGATTTCCATGACGAGTCATACGAGCTCAAACACGATCAAACGACAAAAGATGGTTTAAACCAAGACTAAGGTAAACCCAGGCTTAAAGTATACCCATCACTTTTTTATGTCATATAACAAAAAGAAACGGGGCTATTTTAAAACCCAGGTTTTTCTTAGACCATCTTTTATAATAAGGGGGGATGGGTCTACAACTAGTCACTTCAGAGTGCCGATCGCCACCCTGAGTTATTTTTCAAGTTCTTCTTGTCAAGTCAATTCATGGGGCTAAATCGATGGGTGTCTGATTTTTAGCTATTGAGGAGTGTTGGTTAAGGTTACCTGATCTAATCTTTCGATCAGACCAGCTCAATAGTACCCTGATATTGTATTGTCACTAGTATAGGTTTACATAGGTTTGATATTTCAAGTCAATCAGACCAGCGGAAGTAAATTAAATATCAAATGGATGACTGAAATTTTTACACCAACTGTGAAAATAGCCTATAACCGCACCGATTAAACTAGCTCTCAAAAAAAAACCTAGTTGAAATCGTTTGATCCGTTTAGGATTTACGATGCCACAGATAGACAATGGCTTCAAACTCATCACCCCTCTTTCTGCGTCAAAGTTTAAAAATTGCAACTAGTATGATGCCTCGTGTGTCGCAAGCTCAACGACCGACACGAACCAACGACGGCTGTCGGGCCTTTGTCGATAGGTAAATGATGTGGAGGGTCATGTCATTGGATTATACGCTCCATATCACAAACGCCTGCGTATTTTGAAGACTTGTCCAGCCATCCTGAGTCACATGCATTTACTACGTTTGTGACAAACGGCGTTGTGACCTACTACGTAAGTGACGGATTACGTTTGTGTCATGGAACGTATGATCCGCGTCGTCTTAGTTTGGACGAGCATAATTAGCTCATAACTGTCCCAAAACCGGGCAAAAGACTCCTTCTCAAAAAGAGAAGGGCCTTGGTCCTCACACACTATCGAGAACTTATTTTTTTTGGAGTCCTCTTTTGTATGCGATTTTCCTCACGATTATTTTCGTTCACAAAACAAATTCTGATCAGCACATGAAATAGTGCATATATACATAGAAAGCGGGTTGCCGGCGCCGATCTATCAGCGCTTGTCGGTGCTGGTCCGCACAGTTAGTCGGCGCAAGTAGTCTCTATACTGTGTGGCGAACCAACGCCGACAAGTTCCGACCTGCTCCGATCAGCGCTGGTAGGCCGTCATTTGTTGCTGTATTTGCAAGGGAATAAGGCGTATTTTTGTTAAAAAAATGCCAGGCCCTGCTTCCTTTATGTAGCGGTTATCTGCACGCACCAGTAGCGACAAGCACTGGCAGGTCGGCGCCGGTTACCCGCTTCCTTTATGTATACGCCCTTAGAAATCAAGTGCGGGCTGGAATCGAACTCAGAGCCTCCTGCATAGAAGACAAGCGTTTCACCGCTATGCTATCACTGCTTTTAAACGACCCCTACATGTTTAATTCGTAGCGCCAACTTTGTGACGTCATAATTAGTTTCACTAAGCGATATAGATGTCGCTACGTTCTTAGCGTAATTTTCCAACCCTGCCGTGACAGTGTAAGAGGTAAATAAATAAAAAATACTAAAGCAAGCACCGGTAGAGGTAGAAAGAGCGCTAACGCAGTGACGCTGTGAGTCTGACGATACAATACGTTACGTTGAAGAGTTTCCGGGGAGGCGATGGTATGTATATATTGGTATAAAAATAAAATAAAAATCTCAGGACAAAATAAAGCTTCTATTATTATTAATTCGTTAATATCGAGCCCTTGCATTTCATACATATATCCCGTAATGGTCTGTTGAAACATGCAGCTTCCCACTACCTACAGTCAGCATCACATATCGTCGCTGAGGTTGCCAAAACTCATATGTGCACGTCGTAAAAAATCTGATATATGCACGAAAAATACAAAAGTATATTTTGAGCTTATGACGAAAACAAGACGTTTTGCTAGCGTTTTGAATTTTTTGATTTCTCTTATTCTTATTAGTTATCAGATAAAACAGTCCGCTTCCTGAAAAGTTGATAAAATCCACATAAGCGTTTTGGCAAGCGCACCGACGATATATCGGGACGAACAGACTGTTCAAAATTATCTGAACGACTAAGAAAATTAAACTATATCTCTATGATACAAGGGCTCTTTCAAAATAAACACAGTACACGACAACTGTCATTCTGACAAGAATTTTATTCCATTGAGATAAAGTTTCATTTCTTTAGTTGTTTAGGTAATTATGAACAGTCTGTTCGTCGGGATTTGACGCTGACTGTACAATGCACGGTTGCTATCACCACGCCTCAAAATCGGATTGGTGACAGCAATTTGTCAATAATCACAAAACTATTCATTGATCACAAAGTTCAATAAATCGATGTTTAAAATTCGTAACAAAATGGAACGCTATTTTCCTATTTCGTTACCAATTTTAGGTAACGATTAAATGGAAAAATCGCGCAACTTTAACATTCTCCTTCTCAAGTTAGGCCTTCGAAACACTTATTTAAAACATGCATGCATAAATATATATTTACATGATGGTTCTAATTATATTTCACAAATAAAACAGTACATTTGTCCTACCATCGCCTCCCACGCGTTGAATCTCACTAAACTATGGCAACACTGTTTACAGTCCACACTTATAGCAACACTTATCTGATCACCTGCTTGTACCCTATAACCTTACTGTCGCTATAATTCGTTATCTCGCCTACCTATCTATCTCTCTCACGGCCCCTCTATTTGCAACCTGAAAAGGGAAAAAAACTGTTTTAGCCATTGATGTAGGAACACATGGAGCCTGAGTCTAATACAAAATTCACGAAAAAAGTACAATACGGCCGTCGTATCAGTTAGCTGATTAGCTGCGCAGTAGACAATTTCGTTTCTAAAAGATTCATTGCGCAGCCAAACAACTAACTTCAGACTCGCCAAGATACGTCGGCCGTATTGTATCCTGAGTTTACATACACTACCAGAGCCAAGGCACACCGCCATTTAAACTTGGAAATACCAACAAACTAATTTAAACCCTATGTCGTGATCACAATGCCTAATTTAACTTACAACCATTAGAAGATTCGGCTACACCCATTGACGTAAATTAGTTTTCTCTTTCGCGTTTTAGTTTACATTTAGTTTGGTCATTTTAGAGAGCACATTTTTTTTTTCTATTGTACTGCTTTAGACAGTCCTTGGGGACCCCACCCCTTCTACGTAACCGGGCAGTTATTGGGGAGACCTGAAGGGTCTCCACTACACTAACATCATGACTACCTGCAACAACAGCACTAAGGGCGACCCCTAGAGGGACCCGGATCTTGGCTTAGGGCGTTGCTGGCGGGGGATTGGGGGGGGGGGAGGGGTAGGACAGCATTATGAGGGCTGAATTATCGGTGTGACTGCGGAGTCTGAAGAGACGACCGGTTCTACGACGGGTTAGAGCGCTGACCCGAGGTCCATCGGTTTCTACGTCAATGGTTTCAGCATAAAGATGTTCTTGAAATAGGATAAAAGACCTTTATGTTCACGGTAATAGCGAATTTAGGAGCTAAGCAGAAGTAGAAACTTTTTGTTGCTTGTGTTTTCGATTGAATACTCATTAGTTAGTAATGGGGTGGCAAACGCAATCGAAAGCAGATGGCAGCACTAGAGTACTCATCACAACCAATCAGAACGGTTCAGATTGACATTATCAATAGTGTCAATCACATTTTGTGCAATTTTTCTTACTTTTAACATTTTTGCTGCCTATGTGTTATTTTTGCAACGCATGTTAATACGGTATCTATCAATAATGATACATTCCATTGCATTCAAGGCGTTGTGTATCGCTTATGCACGCGATTTTCATACTTATTATATGGAAAAAAAAGTCCTGGCCTGAGCGAATCTTTTGGTGTATTTGGGGTTGGGGCACGACATATACCGTAGAAAATATGAAATTTAAAATTTAAAGGTAACAGAAATAAGTGGGAAATGGGCAATTATGCTTGGCGGTGAAAGAGTTAAAATACAAAGTAGTCGCCATTGAGTAAAATTTGCTATTTTCAACGTATCAGATACTAGATTACTTTGCACCAGGTTGCGTTCACCCTGTGTACTGTGTGTATGTACCTTGTGCTCACTGCTTGGTGTGGAACTCTTTGATGCAAAGCGCGCACGACCAGGAGCCCTCCGGGGGGGTGTCGAGTGGCGGCGCCAGGCAATACATGTGGTAGCCGCGGTCACAGTCATCGCAGAACAGCAACTGGTCCTGTTAACAAATAATAATTATAAGCATCAAGCTGATTGGATTGTTTGTTGTAGCCCAGTACGTGCCCTAAAGATGGGAAAACCTTCTATAGTCTGGCTCAAACCAATTTGAAAACCAGGTAAACAATTTTTTTAATGATTTATTTCAAAAGGTGTGGCGGCATCTATCTCGCCACATGCGAACTATCCTACATCGCGCAATAAAGATTTAACACGCAGATAGTATATATACAACCTCCCAACATCAACCGTTGGGCAGTAGCCCGCCAGGCACAAGACTCCGCCTGGTTGGAGGATCCTCCCTTTGGTTGGAGGAACACCACACCAAGTTTCTCCACAAAGGCTCAGTCGCAAAACGTCCACTTCGCAAAATATCTACCGGACGCAAAACGTCAATTTCTCAGAATGTCTCTTTCGAAAAATGACCCTTTCGTAAAATATATCTTTCGCAAAATGTCCTTTTCGCAAAATATCCCTTTTTTAATGAACCCCCACTCCTTGGCACCAAATTGCACTTCGTGCGTCGAACCGTCGAAGTTCAAGGCGGCCAAAATTAAATGCGCGTATTGTATAATGGATCTACACTGAAACACTTACGTCATACTTGGCTGGAGACCTATCAGGTCTCGCCAATAACTGCCCGGTTACGTAGGAAGGGTCCCCTAGGACCACCTGCAGCAGTCCAAAAGAAAAATAAACTTACGTCATTGTCACTAGTGCCGCACACGGAGCAGCACTTGCACTCGATGCACTGCCAGCGGTACTTGCGGACCGACACGATCATGTTCACTGTGAACTGCAGACACGTGGGGTGACCTGCACACACAGGGAACTAATGTAGATACAGGAAACATGGAATATATAGCAAAAATAATAATAAACCGCCACTAGCAAGTTTTACTGAGCAAGTTGACTTGTGAAACCGACTTTCAAACTGTAGACATACTTGCAGCAAGTCGATTTCTGCAAGTTTAACGAACTAAGCGAGCAATGGAATGCAATAACTTGCAGAGTAGAATTTGCAAGAAGATTTGTCGCTTTGCAAGTGTTAAAAAATTAAACCAATAGTTTTTAAAGCTCTTAATTTACTTTAATGTCTATAATATGTAGATATGTATAATATGTATTCTAAAAGATTTTTTTTCTAATGATATGTCTGTTCCCAGAGTTTGCTTGATTGCTATGCAATGTGCATGGTTGTCAAGTTATTTTGATTTTAAATTGTATATTACTGAACCAATTCAACAGATAATGGACTGTACAATTCTGGCAAAACATGTAAGCTCTTTATTATAATTATTGTAACTCCATGTATACCATACCAACCATGTTTTATGCAAATAAAGACTTTGATTATTTATTATTATTGTTTATCTCTGCAGTGAATAGCGAATTCTTTTCTAATCACGCAATGAAAACTATTAATAATACTTTGGAATAACATCATAAGTGTTGGTAGACAATATTTCGGCCAATATAACCGTTGATATACAGCATGACTAGTTAGTAACTTTACATTCAAAAACCATGAAGTCTGCTCATCATTCTATACAACTTTTACTATGAGACAAACACTGAATTGGTGAAAAAAAATCTGCTGTTACACACATTTTGTTAAGCAAAATTTTTTGTATGGAACAGCATATATATTTTTTACACGTATTCCGAATTTAAGCCATTGTAAAAGTTACACAGAATTATGAGCAGAGTTCATGGTTTTCGGATGTAAACTGACTAACCAGTCATGCTGTATATTGTGGGTATTTTTTAATGTGTTCGTTTAGATATTATAGAAATTAAGAGCTCCAAAACATTGTAAAAATAAAACAATAATAATTCACGTATTGTAAGGCACATAATATTTTCTTACCTTATTATCATCTTGAATCACCATCGCAATTTTTTTATAATTTTCTTTATTTAATTGCAAAATATTATAATTTAGGGGTAAACATAATGTGCCGAACAATAGTGAAAAATAAAAAGTAAATAAACAACACTTAGTAAACATTTACGACTTACAATTTAATTAGAAGAGAAAAATAAAATGTCTCAAGGGAAGTGCACATTCACTATTCTTCAGCACAGCAAGTCTAAATAAAAATCGACTACGAATCGAATTCATACAATTTAATTCTGATAAAGTAGCATTGTTTTACAAAAATAAAATAAAAACATGAAATATTCAATATGTTCTCGGGCTTATGCTAAAATAAAGGAAATATATTTATGGAACAACAAAACGGAAATAGATTTTTTTATTTTAGTCTTTGGATATCCG
The DNA here is from genome assembly GCA_905220435.1 of Amphipyra tragopoginis. Classification (NCBI taxonomy): domain Eukaryota; kingdom Metazoa; phylum Arthropoda; class Insecta; order Lepidoptera; family Noctuidae; genus Amphipyra; species Amphipyra tragopoginis. The sequence continues at coordinate 16,315,181 of HG992011.1, forward strand.
GATTTATGCACTTCCCTGCAGGCACTTTAAACTTTAGAATATAATATTGCCGAGATAGATAACTATAATATGAGAAATCAACATTTGGTACCATCAAATCCATTATAATATTATAAACAATGATTATTTCGGTACTTTTAAGTACCACACGACTCAAAAACACTTGGAAAAAACTGAGTCGTTATTTATAAAACACTCCAGACATCTCTACATTAAAATCCCACGTAAAATTGTCAATAAATAATATAATGTTCTTTTATATTTCGATTATTATATAATTATTATTTTAGTGAAATTACTAGACATGTATTTCATCTATAGTGATTATTTATTGTTAAAATTAATATAAATATAGCCGACATAGTGGACACAGCATATTTAACACTATACAGCGTGGAAATTTGAACCTTAAGCTTCATTAAAATTGAGATTGGAAAGTTACTAGAAGTCGGAATACGAAACCTTGCGCGACATGTTATAAATTTTACGTCGAAACGTATAGGTAATTCTCGCTTTTAACATTCGATATCGAACAAGTTGTTCACACAAGATATTTTTAAAGATTTTTTGTGTTTTGGAGTCGAAGCTATCGAGTCAGAATTCACTCTATGAGTCGGAGGCAAAATTTTAATTAGGAGATTGATTAAAACCAAAACAGTAAGTAATGCCAATAAATTAAGAGCCTCCACGAGTGACGATACTTCAGTACGTCCGGCGCACCCTGGGCAGTCAGCCCCGCTACCAACCTTGCTGACTGGCTAATCTTTTCACCACAGCATGAGCTATTTTTGTATAGCTCGTGCTGACACGAAAAAAGAAGAAGAAGTAATGAATTACCTCCTTCCAGATTTGACTTCGGCAGACTTTATAGCTATAGTCAAGGCATCTTTAGGTACTATTTTGAATTCAAAAACATACAACATTTTCAAAATTTCGTCTTAGCCTACTAATGTCCAGCCGGGCTAACATGTGTCGTGCGAGATAATTTTCTCGTCGCCTTATCTCGTGCGAAACCGAGATAAGCCATAAATTATCTCGTCTCGGCACGAGATAATACGACCACAAAATTAACTCGCGCTTCGCATGTTAGGCTTGCAGATAGAGCAGCGAACTCTCTCAAAACATGAGGTGATCCTCATAGGCTGAGCGAGTGAGAGGATAACCACAGACTAAGTCCTCTTACAGAAGTGTCGGCTCTTTCAAGCTTGTTCGGTTCAAAAAAACACAATGTATAGACATACAAAGTTACATACAATAAATATAAATTCTATCCAAGGTTACAATTGCACATACTAAGGCACCTAACAGACGAGACACAATATTAATATAATATTTTTAAATCGGTAACTTATACCTACATTCCTACATCACGCCCGCTCCCCTGAAGGGCTAACGATATACGAAGCGGCACCAAGATTAAGTACTTCGGTACCATAACATGCCAGATAGCCTTTGTACTGAAAGACATGTTTGGATACACTTTAAAAGTCTGCTTCATTCTTTAACAAACGGAAACAGAACACAAAAGAGCTAATAAAAAAATGATTTTTTTTTTCTGCCTATCTAAAATGGGACTGGGTAGGACATGACTCCCGCATGCCGAATGTACAAATAGCACAGAACTGGTGCCCTAAGACATTAAGACGGGGTCGCGGTAGAAGGAGACGAATTGGATGCATTCCTTGAAAACTGGAAGGTAGTAGCCCGCGATCGGGAAAAGTGGAGGAAATGGAGGGATGTCTTTGCCCAGGAGTGGGAAGCATAGACTGATAATAAATATATAATAATTTGACGTAGTCACTTTTGACCCTAGACGCACCTGATGGTAAGCTCAGACGAGCTAAAATGGAGCACACAAATACAAGTAACAGAGATACAGAGGAATTCTTCTATACCCCTCTGGCTCTAACATACGCACGATAGGAGACAGTAAACTGCTTGGCCGGAGTATAATGTGAGGGGTAGCGGATAAGCGGACCGTACAGATCCTACCACCAAGCGTGCTGGTGCACCGAGTTTGTTAAAATGAATCATACAGTATAGAAAATAAAGAAAATAAGAGCTATTATAACTTTGGCCATAGGATCGTATCTGTAACTAGTTGCGTTACGGTTAGATCATGAGAGTAACTAATAATAGTTTAGAAGTGAAACTCGCGCTCCAGACGCGTTCAAGGTCACAATAATAGCCTGCCGTCTCGTGTTGGCTTAACCAACAAGTCAGTCAAACCGCCGCGCCGTAGGACGGACGTGTAGGTACACGTTTCGTTTCGCAACAATATTAAATAAATAACAGCCATGACTACCAGCCCTAGCGTATCCGGACGAAAGCGGGGTGTTGCGCGAGCTGAAGGAGGGGGCGGAGGGGAGTAGGTGTGTATTGTGAAGCTGCATTTGGGACACGCACAAGGGAGATTTGGAGATCCGCATAATATGCGGATCTCCAAATCAATACCGTATATATTATATACGGTATTATTTATTCATATGGTGGTGTATCCGTAGGCGACAGAGGGTATTGCGGGCTGAGGGGCGGAAGTGGGCGTTTGCAGTCCCGGATCTAAGGGGGGGGCAAACCGGGGCACTTGCCCCGGGCGGCAGTTTCATGGGGGCGCCAAATCCTTGAGACAAGAATTCGAAATATCGAACAAATGAAGCCTGCTTTCCTACAATCTCATAGGTTTGGTAAACCCATAAAATAATGGAGCAATGCGTTGAAGTGTATCCAAAATATGTCTTTGAGTACAAAAGTCTTAAGATTTCAGTATTTAAGATCGAAAAAGTGAACAACGACCGGTTGCATCGCCACAATAACTTACTAAACTAAAAAGTAAATATATTTCATAAACTAATATAGGAATATACTATCAAGAAAATAAATTGTCAATATATCGTAATATAATAATATTTCTATACATAAAACAAAATTTATAACCTAATTTCGATTAAAATTTTCTTAAAAATTAAAACAAAAACATTCTATAAACTATAGGAATGATATTTTATGTTCAATGCGCGTGATACATTATGTATCGAAAAATAAATAAAAGCAGATACACTTAAAAAATATTAAATCTATGGTCATGAGAAAAATATATTGTAACGATATTAAAACGGGCCTTTTTAAAACTGGCCTTTTTGATATTCGAAATTTAAAAATATGTACAAATAACCAGTACGTAACAAAAAACAGCGCATTGAAAAATAACATGGAGTTAGTCTTTGTCAAACTTAAATAATTTTCAAAATCTTTGGGTTACGATACAAAAAATGGTGATAAAAAAGGCACGTAAAAGCTCTATGTAATGTTATAACATTTATGTATTAAGCTACTGTTTATGAGACCCGCCTACGCTTAAGACAACTCTTTTAACACTAGGTATTATACTCTAAGGAGTACTTGCACACAAACAATTGTAAAAAATGTGTAAAACTCGCTCAATGTTTCAACAGAAAAATGAAATCTAACGCTTGCTTTATATAACCTACATAGATACGAGAAATATTCGACTTTAATTCACCCCAGAATTAGGAGCGAAAAAGAGACATCAGTTTTCTTTCACCCCTGATTCCAGGTACAAGAATAAAATATTTTCTTCCCGTCTAGCGTAGAAGCATAAAGATCAACGATAACATCGCACGCCTCCAACATCTGTCTTCAATGTGTGTGTGCATATGTCTTCAATATGTGTGTGCATAATTATGTCTTCAATGTGTGTGTGCATATGTCTTCAATATGTGTGTGTGCATATGTCTTCAATGTGTGTGTGTGCATATGTCTTCAATGTGTGTGTGCATATGTCTTCAATGTGTGTTTGATATTTAGTAGATTTATTGCTCGACAGTGCATTATTAAAGTGACCGCTGGACAAGGCGCACATGTGTCTTTCGTACAAACCAAAAACGGTACCCTACTGTTAATTAGCGACGTTAAATCTATCAAGCGACTGATCCATGTTTTTGTTTAAGTTTGGCCTACAGCAGTGCAATTCTGTAAGAATCTCACCTCGATCGCGACTATCAATTAGACACCTGTCGTGACACAGCGTGGATAACAAAACTACGCGTTATTGATTATACTGTCGACTATCTGTGTGTTAATTATTTGCTTCTATTATCCATACTGTGACATTATAGATATCGAGCTAACCGTCGATATTGAGGTGGGTTTCTTACAGAACGACACTACTGTTGCAGAATGCACACATCTGCGTTGAACGAATGACGCGTTGTAAATAAATATGCTTTCTCACACATTTTTAGTTGCAGTGTCAAAGGAAGGGCGTGCCATGTTATCGTAGTTATCTCTACCAAAATACAGATAAGAAACACACAGAAAAAATGTATATAAAAAAAACATTTGCTATCTAAAATTGCGTAGTCGGGTAACTGTATACACACGCGACCATTATACCTTGACACTCGGAGAAATAAGAAACTAAATTAAAATGTACTGAATTTGACACATTGTTGACATTTGCCTTTGCAAGCAGCGCCACCATGAAGGGTCAAGATATACTGGACATCGTGTGACGCGTGCAGTGACTTTGTTGCAGCGTGACTAGAAAGCTAGGACATCTGAACGATTGGCACCACTGTAGAATTTAAATTCTCGAGTGGTGACATATTTGGCATCAAGCGAAGCTATGACTAAATTATATTGTCTGTAGTGTTGCCAGGTTAAAATACAGCTGGAGGAGCCAAATTTTAAGGACTACTCATGGGAAAAACGCAATCAATGTTATTTCATTGGTAATGTCGATATCTCATATAATCTGTGTTGAATATGTTCTGCGGTATGAGCACGGTTCTTTTTATCGAGTCGATCCGAGAAATTTATCTATTACATACGTCAAATTTGACATAAGATGTAGATAAAACGACAACAGTTGTCATTTTACCTATATCTTATGTCAAATTTGACGTTTAAAATATATAAATTTCTCGAATCGACTTGATAAAAGATCCGTGCTTGCACCGCTGTCCTTGTAACCTACTCAGGTGTAGAATCAGTCCAATATGGCTCCTCAACTAGTATTAAAAATAATAGTAACCTAGTTAATTATTTAATAAAATTTTGATTAAGTTCAATATTTTGTAAATAAATTACGAGAATTAAGTCGATACAAGCCAATTCCGTTTATAAAAAGTATACATAATGTTAAATTCTCTTTTATCTATAAAGTAAAATATATTAAAAAAAATGATAAAAACCCTAATTTAAGAAATCAAATATCTACTAAATTGTCCCGATATTTTTTACGAGATGGCTGGCAACACTACGATCTAGTGTTTCTCACACGAAATCATGTAATTTTGATAAGGCACTTGTACTCACTAAAAATTATAAAAACATTAAGGTATAAACATTACAACAGACAACAATTTAAAATATCTCATCATTTGGCATCCATCGTCACAAGTGTTGTTTTTTACATGGCAACACCAACATCACATAGTGCTACACTGATACACAGATAAAAAAACTTCACAATGATATGTGACATAGAATTATTATAAGGATTATTACTTTTTAATGTTCGGATATGACATAGTATACTTTAGACAAAGATTTTGACATATTTATTGTGATGCCACTATTCTAAAAATATGATTACAACATTACAACTACAAAATATGCATCAAAGGTCTTTTTCATTCGAAAATTAGAGTATGAAATCTGGAATGTATAATTTAAAAACTAGCCACAAAACAGACATTCTCTTTGGTAAGGCCGACAAAAAAACCACCACAGTGTGATGAGAACTTTTTGTGACAGACAAACACACAAATAATACTCAGATTTAATTATTCGAACCGGTGACGTAGAGATCACAGTCATATGTTGGGCTTTGACGGGAGGGGGGAGAAACAGGATATTGACCATACTCATCATGGAGGAGTTGCGTTTGGGAGGCAAAGTTATCGAAGTCGTCAGCAGAGTAGGACATGGAACTGAGTATTTCGACTACGCCGTTGAGCTTTATGCTGTCTCTGAGGTGTCTGTGGCGTTCGCAGACGCGGTTTTCGAGGTGGTAGCAGGTTGGTTTGGGGAGGCCATTGCGCGGAGGCCGGCCGCGCCGCTTACCTGATCTCCCGCAGTCGGAGCAGCTGACTAACTCTTCGGGCGTGCCTGTCTTCTTGTTTTCGCGATCGTCGCCGAGGCAGAAGTCGCAGTATGGTGATGGTGACGCCTAGAAACAAAATGGTAGTTGTTTTTTTGTTTTGGCGATAGGAAACTGCCTTGATGAAGTACATGAATTGTTTGTTTTTTCTGGCCAAGTCACTAAATTCAAGGGACTATATTTCTCCCTGTGTGCTATAGTGTCACACTATGAAAATCTGTTCGATTATGTCAGATCGTGTTCCAGTGCGTACTAGCTCTACTAACGTAAGACGATGGCTTATTAACTAAACTTTCCGAAAAGTTTATTGCCTATCGCTTTGACAAAGTTTACACATACGGTCTTTATATTCTATACCGGTACAAAAAAAAACTTCCCATAAGTTTTTAAAATTATTTTAAGGGGGATTTCGACTTTAGTCCACCACGCTAGTCCAATGCGGATTGGTGGACATTTTGCCAGAGCCTCGTTCGTTGAATAGCCGGGTGCACCACGGGCAGGTGAGGTTGGCTTGGGTCCCTTTAAGATTCGAGGAGGCCCGCTGTGGCGGGCCGGCACGAGCCGGGGGTTGCGGAAGTATCATAAGTTCCCGCGACCCTCGGCGCAGGTGTGCGATGGAAGACCGGGGTGGTTTTAGTCAGTAAGAGTCTGACAGACCCCACCCCAGGGCGGAGGACATACATGAGGATTTACAACCCGAAAAAAAAGGGTCCCTTTAAGATGTTGTTAGGACCCCTTACACCCTAGCATGGTCAGAAACGGCACAAAATAGAGATGTTTGGAAGATAAAAGGGGAAGCGTTTGCTCAGCAGTGGGACAGTCAATAGGCTAATAAAAAAATATGGTTTTTACGAATTTATATGGGAAGCCGAATTATTTTTGTCTTATTTTTAAAAGTTACTATCTACTGAAATGGAGTTACTACACCGTTAGATTAGATAACGACAATTAAAATTTCTCAAAATCAATACAAACCTCCTTATTTGCTTTAGGATCACCCGGTTCCTTGACCTCTGGCGTCGCGGAAGCCGATGGGGCTGGCGCGGCGGACACGGGCGCCTGCACCGCGGCCGACAGCGGAACGTGCGCTGAATCTGAGCTCGAAGTATCCGCTGAGGCGGGCCGGGGCGGAGGCGACGCCCGACGTGCTGGCGGCGCGGGGAGACCGGCTAAGGGCGGGATAGAAACAAATATAAATTTTACCATCCTCATCTGATTAGACTATACCTTATTCAGGAAAGCAAAAGGCTAAATGTAAATGAAAAACTATCCATTTTTCATTCAAATAATTTATTTACTTATTTATTTGTGTTAGGTTGTAATTACAAGAAACACAATAGCAATAATTGAAAAGTGGATAGTAATTTATTTACATGAAAAAGTCTATTCCCTGAATAAGTTATAAAAGCCAAACCGTTGACTTCAAAATCATATCTAGTCTTTTTGCAAGTACATTATATTATTTAGCGATGGCACCTAAAAGCAATGTGTAACGACAGAGTGAGACAACGATATTTGATATCTAAGCACTAAAAAGAGAACAAATATCACACATTTGCTCTCACAAGTGTCGTCACTAAATAATTTGCCTGAATGTGACTTGGGAATAGACTAGGAAGAAAATGAAGGTAGAAATGTATATCTAACCCTCTGGAGGCGGAGTCGCACGTCGAGCGGGCGTGTCCGGGAGGCCGGCTGGTAAACAGAATCACAATTATAAAACGGCGGGAATATCTGTGGGCCTATCAGTCGTTCAATCGTTCACTGAACGACGAACTGAAGACATCAACATTAATTTTCCTGGTAATGTTGATGGCGATGAGAAAACGCGTGACGCAAGGGGAAATGGGAGGGAAGAAGAGTTGTATAGATATTAACGCCGAGTTATAGGGCATACATATTAGCCAATCCATCTCAAAGGATCAAGTATTCTGGATGTATACGAGAATTCAGTGAATCCACTTCGTTCACCTGGGTGAACAAAATGGGATTTTTGGTGTCCTCATATCATATCACCTCGTATTCAATTCACCTAAGTAATATCGGTTTATTCCACTTTGTTCACCTGGTTGATATCACCTGGGTGAACAAAGTGGATTTTTTAGTGTCTTCATATCACCTCGGATTTATTTCACCTGACAATATCACTCAGGTGAGGGTAGATTGAAATTTACAACATGACCCAGCATTTTAAATAACTTTTTATATTTGTGTTTAATAATTGACATACATTATCTTCTTAAATTTTAATTACTCCAACCATTTTTCAAGTTGACAAAATATTTGCACAATTTAATTAACACTTCAATCATTTTTGTTTTTGTTTCTTTTTACATTCGTATTCTAAATATGTCGCACTAATTCACCTGGGTGATATTGTCAGGTGAAATAAATCCGAGTTGAAATGAAGACACTAAAAATTCTACTTTGTTCACCCAGATGAACAAAGTAGAATAAACCGTAATATCACCCAGGTGAAGCAATTCGACACATTTGGTGTCCTTTGTTCACCTTGGAATTAATTCACCCAGATGAACAGTGGCGACATTTTTTACTAATTTTGTGGACTTTATAGGTGATATGACGACACCAAAAATTCCACTTAGTTTAAATAAAGTGGAATATATGTTTCAAAGTACGTGATATTTGTAACTTGTCCCTTCGGCGCACATGAGCTAATATGTACGCAGATAAGTAAGACATTTTATTAGACAAAAAAATTATTGGTTATAAACTTATACTACTCCTCAAAATATTTCCTAAACTTATTTAGGGACACATTGTTTTGCGTTTTTATATACACAGCTTATTGAATATTTTGTTGATTTTACGGAAATGCATTCAACTACCATAATTCCAGTTAATCCGAGTTTAAACTAAATACTATATAAAATAAGGTTTAAAGATGGAAATAGTAGTCAAATAATGATGGATGACACCACTTACGCTGCCCTCAGGACACTTCATGTGTTGCATGAAATTATAAACATTTGTAAACTTTACGAATAGTAACAGTAATGGGCATGCATCACTCATTGCTACGAATAAATAAATTTATTGAAGTCTCTATACATTTGTTCATATTTACGCGAATATTTATTAAACCTGAAATACGGATTACGATAATCACGTGATAAACTCTAGATAAACTAAGTCTCTAGTTTCCAGACTATAATATAGGGTGACTGGTAATTAGTGACCGATACTTTAACACATGATTGTACTCGTGATAACAAACAACTTTCCCAAAGAAAAATTATTTTCATTTTATTTTTTTCATTTAAAATTTATTAGTAAACCGTTACGGAATGGACGCGGCTCGTAATATGGAAATATTTTTTTTTGTTTTATAAATAATGTTTCTTTGGGAAAGTTGTTTGTTATCACGAGTACAATCATGTGTAAAAGTATCGGTCACTAATTACCAGTCACCCTATTTGGCCACTTTGAGCAGTTCCTTTTTATTACTTGTTTGACTTGGTTACACCTGATCGTAAGCGCAGACAGGGTCAAAGATGGAGAACACGAACCCAATTAACAGAAATATAGAGGAAATCCCCTATACCCCTCTGACTCTCGCATACACACGAAGGAACACAGTAAACTGCTTTGTGCCGAACTTTCATGTTTAGGTGGTAGGTAGCCAGGCGGACCAAATAGATCCTACCAGCAAGTGTGTTGGGTTTTGTTGAGCAACACGCGTCTATTCTCAGCGTACGATGAGGAAATTTTATATTCTAGCCCGACCCCACAAAAGCCAAGTTGCCCATGGCGCTTGCCTGGGCAATTTTTAATTGTGCACTAGACCGCATCGTTTCCCTGCGCTTCCCGTGAATTTTAGTGAGAAGTTAACCAGCGCAACTCTAACGATGTAGTCGTCTTGTATAATATTTGCCATGCCTATTCTATGAAATTCTTTGAAACACCACTACTGAGCTACCCGAACTTACCGTGTGTTGTTTGGATTCCAGCAAAGGATAGGTGCCTCCTTCTCGTGAAGGTCGGAAAAGGCAACTAAGGAATTATATCAAAAGGACAGGCAGGAGTATCATTCTTAAGGTTGCAAAGGTTGTGACTTTGCCAATACCCACACCACCAACACTAGTGGTAAACCGCCGTAAGCTTGACCTTCCCAATGGTCTGAGGGGCGCGGGAGGGGAAAAAGTGGCCCATCGCCTCAACCGCGACAAATACCTAATCGTCAACAGCGATAGCTAACTGCGGACTGGCTAATTGGTCGAATAATGCCCCTCCCGCGTCCCGCAGACCATCGGGAGGGCCAAGCTTAGAGCGATTTACCTACAGTGGTACCTATTCAATAACCTATTCAATATTTTTTCCAGACCAAATGTAACCATCTCGATGGCCGTCGTTTGCCTCATTTAAGTTCACCTAAGTTTCTGATATGATAATGATGACGTAACTCACCAGTGCCAACAGCAGGATTATTGAGGAACGTGACGTAGCTATCTTGGTACTCCGTCGCAGGTTGAACGGGGGGCTGCTGGTGCGCGGGGGGCGTGTGTGCGCCGGGCCGGGAGTCGCGCGAGTCGCCGTCACTAGCGCCCGCGCCGCCCGTCGGCTCCTTGTGTGTGTGCGTGAAGTGGTACGTTAGCCCCGGCCGCGTCTTGTATTTGGCGCCGCATACTGGGAGAAAGGGACTTGTTAGTTCGGGGTTCGAACAGTTTGGTTTATGGAATGGTTGGATTGACTTTGGTGGTGAATCCATAGCTCAGTTTCATAATAATGAGCGTTATTTTGAATCTTTCAAGATCATCGCCAAATCGAGTTTAAATTAGAATAGATACACCAAAAAGGAAGAATTTAAATTTTGAATTTATATTACAGAGAATACATTAAAATCAGTCCAACCATCCAAAGACAACACAAAAACAACACATAATTACATCGAACATAATACTTACCACCGTGATGCCTCCGTCTGCTTATATATTCACACTATACCGCGATAAAATAACGTACCGACAGAAAAATAGGTCATAGCGTCAACAGAACAGAGCATAGAGGAGGCACCACGACGGCATCGGCGTTACAGTGTGAACGAAGCCTTATAGTTATCCGTCATCAATCAATACCTTAGTTTTAGATGTAGCTTGTATGAGAACATTCTATCGTATTAGTGCGCTCTTTACTTTTTTTTTAATTAAAAAAGATATACCAAATTAAAGAGAGAAAGAGTCAGAAATGAGAGCCACAATATCAAAATAAAGGAAGAAGATAACTTAGTTTGATTATTTGGAGAATAAAAACAAGAAAGTTGCGAAGTGAATATTTTCTAGTATTTTTTGATTCAAATCGCACCCAAACAGAATTTTCTATTTTAAAATCTAAATTCTGCTATCGACATTACACTACCGACCAAAAAAAAGTGCACAATTTTTTTTTCCTATTTTCCTTCTTTTTTTTTCTAGAATGTTCTCATACAATATACGTGGTGGAAAGCCGGCCCGTCGTGATAAGTTCTATGTTCAGTTCTAGAGGACGCACGCTTCGGGGCTGTTTGATTGATGACTTCAAATCTATGGATCCGCCCAGCGCTAACACTGACGTCATAATTATAGTAAATGTGATGATGCTGTAGATTCTACTCTGAAATAAAGGTCTAGGAATACAGAAGAATACTGTTTTATGATATTTGTGAAGGATTTAATATGATAATACCAATTTAACAAGGTAATTTAGGTGATTTAAGAAAACTTAATTTTAAAATCGTTTGTAAACCATTTAACGAGTTAAATTAGTTTTATCATACTTAAAAGTGAGTTGATTTATTTTTATTATTAAGCCTATGTAACGTTTTATGTCGTGTTGAAGTAGAAGCACTTCCTTACATCTTTCTTGTTTGTATAAATCCGCCGAATTAACTAAAATACCGATTTAAATCAGTACACCGCATAAAATACTATTATTGAACTTAAGAGCAAAATCTACAGCACCACACAAGATCCAAACTTGGAGTCAAATCAAATCTTTACTATAACACAAGAATAAAAAGTTATACATTGGATAATTTTATTTGTTATTCAACATAAATATTTCTTGTATAAATTCATAACAATCTTTGGGTGATAATAATACACTGGCGTGCAAAAACCTGACCTACGTATTCAATTTACCTAAATTAGCAACGAAAATGCATAAAGATTTGGTCCATTTTTTTGCACGGCAATGTAGTTTGGATCTAAGAATAACATCAATCGCCTAATACTTTACTGCTCCATACATACAAGAAATAATAGAAATATGAACATTATTACCGGTAAATATGAATAAAATGTACATCGCCCGGGCAATACCAACATTTTACAATAAACCAAGAGTAACTTAAACTTAACCTATAACGTTGATATTGCCCGGGCAATACGTATAATTTTATTGGACAATAATTTTAGCCTGTAAAAAAATGTATGAAATCTTGTAATAAAATATTATTTCATTTATTTTCACTGTAAAAATTTGTATAATAAAAATTCATTTTAAAAAACATTTTTAACATCAAATTCTCCGACCTACCGTTCTCTGTAGGTAATTCATGTCATATTTCCTCATAATATTAAATAATTAAAATGTAACTGTTAACCAAACGCAATAAGAGATATACACAATGACTAAAATTTTACTATAATACTGAAATTTTGATATATTTCATGTTCAATAAATAATATTATGACAAATATTGCTTAGTCTGTCACTTGACCAAAAAGTTTCAAATATAATAGTTTCTATACTATAGTATTGGCAGTGGTACTACCTTTTCCAAACAGGGCTTCGTCACCTTTAATATTTTGTCAGATCTTTGACATTTTCATGCTTAAACATTGCCGAATAAATAATTTAAAAGTATTCACTTGTATAGTTCGTTCGCTAAAATAATGGCGCCGCGAGATGATGCTGATTTTTTTATTATAAACACAGATGATTCTGAGGACACTTCTAGTGATGAAGAATAGTGAAAGATATAATAATTTATTTTTTGATAAAAGAACTGCCTTCCATTTTATTACATTAAATTCCTGCATGTAATTTCGGTGTCCGCCACTATTTGAGCGAACTGACTTTTTAGTATAATTATATTTTTTCAAAAGACAATAAGGTATTCGGTTAACTATTATGAACTATGACTGTGTAGAAAATATCAGTCATTAAAGGCAAGAAAATTTTGAAACTACAAAAAATGTAGGCTGCAAAACTTTAGTCATTGTTCAAGAAAAACAGACAATTTCCTAAGTTCTATTACGAGAAATTGAAAAAATAAATAAACTATCACAGACACATGAGTCGTAAACGTTCAACCAATCAGTGCATAAAATTCAAAACATTGTGATTAAAATTGTGATTGTTTCATAAGATCCAGTTTAGAAATGGTTTATGAAGCTATGAATGATGTTGGTAAGAATGCGCAACGACGCGAAGGTGTAAAAATACGCAGTCATTGTAATAGTGAGCACAATATTTTTACTTGTTATAGGAACATTCTATCGACTTGCGCGACCTTCACAAAATGCAAGAAAGGAATTTTACTGGTCAGACCACGATGCAAATACAAAGAGAAGTTGGCCTAAGCAACTGTGCACAGTGATATCAGCTAGGTCATGACGTCATCACCGTTGGCGTGGTCTTTGTCAGTCTGTCGGCACACGTCCTTTGCGCACTACGTTCCCATCTTATTTTTAACCGACTTCAAAAAGGAGGAGGTTCTCAATTCGTCCGAATGTTTTTTTTTTTTTTTTGTATGTTTGTTACGCGATATCTCCTCCAATTATGAATGGATTTTGATGATTCTTTTTTTGTTTGGTAGATCATACTTCAGAGGTGGTCCCATATAAATTTTATCGAAATAGATTCAGCGCTTTTTGAAATAATAAACAAAAACAAAAAAAAAATATACTTAGATGACGTTTTCGTTTGTGGTTCCCTTATGCAAAAGTTTTGATAAGGACTTTCAATCTGTTTTAACTGTGATCACAGAAACATTAGCCAAGAACAAAGAAGTTTGGTATGTGTTTGTAAGGAGCCGTCATGATAATTATACATTAATTCTTAAAGAAAACTACTTAATTGTAGGAAAGATTACGCAATCGTGTCATTTAAATTTGTAGTCTTAAACCGTGTAATTTATGGCACTAAAACGTATATAATAAATAACTTTAAATAAAAGTAAAAACCGACTTCAAACTAAAAAGAGTAAAATAATTACCAAAATATAAAATTAACAGTTTCAGAAGTCGGTGCAATTCTACACTGAAACAAATAAAAGCCACCGACTTCTGAAACTGTTAATTTTATATTTTGGTAATTATTTTACTCTTTTTAGTTTGAAGTCGGTTTTTACTTTTATTTAAAGTTATATTATTTTTATTCCCTTTATTAATTTACATTCATTTATTATTTTCTTTGTTATTAGAAAGAAAAAGAGGAAGTATTGTGATTAACTTGCAATTATGCTATTTGGATAAACGTTCTGATGTAATAAGTAATTTTTTACGTAATTTATTATATTTGTGACACTAGCGACATCTAGCGTAATATGGCTAAACCACGTGTTAGTTATCTATAATATCCGAAGCCTATAGTTTTTGAAGTTCACCGCTAGATGGAAAATATGGAATATTCTGATCTGTCCCCCTGATCTGTCCACTCATCGGTAACAGGGGAAAAGATCGAAACTTTTTATTTCTATTTGTCCCCCTAAAGAACAGCAGGGAAGAGACCAGAAATAATTCGTTCGATCTGTCAGTTCGTCTTGGTGACAGGGGAACAGATCGATTTTTTATTCCTGATTGGCCCCCTGAAGGGGACAGATCAGGGTGTAACGTTCCGCTCGCCCCGCGAAATGTCACGCATCGTATTATCGGTAAATCGAATTACAACGTCTCTTTGTATTTGCTCGATAGAGCAGACAGCGGTATCTGTCTGCTAATTGTCTTTTGTTTTATAGAATTACGTCCTAAGGATGGCTAGTTGTGGCATTATTCACGTGTATAAGTGTCATTTTGCTTTGCTCTTTTACTCCCTAAATATACATGAACACATATATTAACACATACATTTTGTAGTTAATTTAAGGCACAAAAACGCCTTTAAAAAGTTAAGAAGTTGCATTCGTTCTAAACTCCCAATCAATCATAGCTTCATACGAAAAGAAGACATTTAATATCGATTCTCTTTACAGACCGATTCGAATTGTACACGCCATTTTAACCCTTAAGTTTATATATTTTCTTAGCCCGAGTAAAGAGAATCGCATATAAACAATATGTAAAAGATAATAATAACTATACTAGCCTACATTATAAATAACACAACTACGCTACAGTTTTCCGATCAATAATAAGGATAATTACGTGGCAGTGTTTAATTTAATTCAATTCATTGGTGTTATCATTTTCACTCCATTTTGTGTTAATTTTTGAACTTTCAGCATGTAATTGACTGTGTCTAAGACCTTTCGGCGCGATTGGTCTAATTCGCGATTGGTCCAATTAACCCCATTCGTGGTTGGTCCAGTTGGCGGTTGGTCCAATTCGCATTTAGTCCAATTCGCGGTTGGTCCAGAAAATATATTTCCAAAATTAAACTAAATAAGACATTTATATTGTTTTGTTTAATATTGAAAATATTTTTTTTGGAGCAACCGCTTTTTGGACCAACCACGAATTCGACTAAACGCGAATTGGACCAACCACAAATTCGACTAAACGCGAATTGGACCAATCGCGAATTGGACTAATCGCGAATTGGACCAACCGCGAATTGGATCAATCGTGCCTAAAGGGTCTAAGAGTGCGCGTACACTTACCAACAGTCGACAAAATTTGATTGGAAACTACGATTTGATTGCACATTTTAAACAAAAAGAACAATATTTTAAACTCTTGTATTTGTTTGTCTAAGCGTACGCACACGTTATATCCTTCTATATAGGGACTGCGTTTTGCTATAAACATTTAGGACTATGCACTCAAGTAATTAATCGATACAGTCTTCAACGAAATCGATAACATTTTTATCGACTTCAGACAATTTTTCAAGATTTATCGATAAAATACCAAAGTGCATAGGATATAACATTATAAGGTTACATTATTTGCAATAATTAATTCTACCTACTAGCATCCGTAAAATAAAACGTTATTTGTAAGAGTGCACCTACTGGTTACGGGGTAATGTTGGTAGCAAAACGCAGTCTGCAACCTTACAAATGAACAAGAAGACTTTTAGGAAGTACACGGTTACTGCCAACCTAAAGAAGTAAATAAGGCAACTTATGCCCAAAAAGGTTTTAACACGCTATTCGACCTTTTTAAACAGGCGCGTGGTTTAGCATAGTTAACAAAATATACAGTAAAAGTTTAAAGTCAATAATTCTCATACACTCTCTCACTGAGCAGCTTCAGTCAACAACTGGAGAATATAAATGGTTTAGAGTTGAAGAAATTTTAGAACAGAAATGTTCAGAGCAACAATTTATGATATCAAGTCTGGGAGATTATACAGTGTGAGATAGGATGCATCTTCGTACAAATCATTGCGGTCTGGGACCATACTAGAAAGCGTCGTCCTTTTTGGCAAGCGGTCGCACGAACATGCGATGTGATCGTAACAAATACTTAATTAAATATAATATAATACATAACATACCTCCGGTTTCTGAACTGAGAATTCGGGATAAGCAATACTTAGGTAGTATTTGAGTGCGGAGTTGTCAAAAAAATGCTTTAAAATCCATCATTTTTTTGACAACTCCGTACTCAAATGTTACTTAAGTACTGCTTATACTAGAATTCTTAATTCAGAAACCAGAGAATAGTCAGCCCACTGCTGGGCACGGATCTGTTCTCAAAATGAGAAGGGAACTTAGTCCATCACGCTGGCCTGGTGTGGGTGGGCGTACCACACACGCTTGAGAACTTTATGGAGTCCGAGAGGACTCCATAAAGTTCTCAAACGGAGCCACCTGAGAAGGTGTGCAGGTTTCCTCACGATGTTTTCCTTCACCGTTAACGCTAATGATGATTAAATTATGACCAGCACATGAATTCGATAAGTCAGAGGTACGGACCGAGTCCTTTCTGCATGCATGGAAGAAAGGTCATAATCAAATTATTATGCACATTAAGATATTTAATTGATTAATTTACTTTACAAATAAAAAAATTTGGTCCTAAAAAGCTATAGTAAAAGTTTGAATTAGAAAATATTAAGATACTTCATTTAGTACGATCGCATCACATGTTCGCGCGAGCACTTGCCAATTAGGAAGACGCCTACGACTAAAACTAAAGATAACCTTTACTTTATTTCTCGCGATTTTAACCCAGCACGTTTATTATTATAAGGCCTCAAGCATTCCGACATGTCTCTAGTCAAATAGAGTTGGAAGAGATAGAAGAAATAGAAAGTTACATTTAAATGCCATCTTAATTAGCAACATCCACGGGCGCAGCTAGAATTTATTATTAAGGAACTTGAACTACTCCCTCAGATAATATTACAAAGTCCGATTGCCAAGATTCGCCAATCTCGGGAAGGCATTGAATCGTCGTAGTCGTCACATCGGCAAACTTCGTAAAACCGATCAGTCCCGAACATAGTGCGACTTCAAGACCACGAATGTTTATTAGTACTGCAGTAAAACATGATCTTTACGCTGACGCAATATGATTTAGTGGCCCGAAAATAAGCTACTGCCAATGGTTGTTTGCTCAAAGCAACAAAACTCTTTACTCTTACGTAAAAGAAAGGGAAAAACATAAAAGTCCCATTTTCAAAAAATGAGAGGTTACACACTGATATGTCAATATGGTCATTTTTCCCCACACATTTCGGCAACGGAAATGTCAAAGTAGATCTTCGGGTCAATGAGGGTCCTCAAGATCGAAGAAGGTGGTACCATAAGGAGGCCTGCATATTCAGCAGTGGTTAGATAAGGGCTCAATAGACTGTTTTATCGATTTTTCTTTCGGTGGGGAAAATTATACCCTAGCCACGCCCACGAAAGCCCTACAATTATTTCCTACAGTTGCAACTCCAAAGCTCCTCAGTGAGATACTCCGAAATTTGGCCTTAACAATAACTCAATCTAAATGCATTATATTTTCGCAATGATATTATATAAATACTTAAATAAAATTACCACTAATAACCTTCCAATTCCTAACAGTTTGCAGTGTTTTGTAGAGACAATGCGAAGATTTTACTTATTTTAATTTTATCCTACCAATTATTCTAGTATTGCCAGAAAATTAAAAATTATAAATACCAAAGTTCCCTAAATATTTTTTTAAATGACGGCTTCTCCGTTGTTGAATTTGACTCTGTTATTTTCATTGCGTCGGATGCATAGTAGCAAATTTAATAACAAAGCGCTGTTTAAATGATATCGTATGTTACCAAATGCCATAAAGACTGGCTAGAACAACTTTGTCGGCCCGACATGCGACAGTGAGTAATAAGCCGCATTGTCTCGTGCCGAGACAAGATAAAACAAACATTATGTCGTCACGGCACGAGATAATGGGACGACAAGATTATGTCGCATTGTATGTTAGGCTTTCAGGCCTATTCTAAATATGCAGTACCGTGACAAGTGTCACGTATTTTACCGAATATAAAATGAAATTAAACTAGAGATTATTTGAGATTTGACATAATTTAGACAAGCATATCTTGTCACAGAAGTGCAAAAGTAATTAGATAGCCCTTCTAATTTAAAAAATCAAATCAGATCATTTATAATTTTGCCTCATTCGTTTCTATAAAACACAATGCAAACGCTTCGCCTACTTATTTTATCTAAAATTTAGCAATTTCATTAATTCCGTTAATGTTTAGAGATTCTTACGCTACCTACTATTCACATCATACGTACATACACAACAATGAAAAGGCATTTGCGATTCGTTACAAAGACATAAGACTTATTATTGTATGTCATTTCGGTGGCTAGGTTTTGAAAATGGGAGAAACTGTAATATCCATGCCGGAATAAGCGTAAGCGTAGGTATACGATGGCGCAGGCAGCGCAGGCAACGCAGTACAGCCACAGTTTTACAATCCATAAAGTTGGGCAACGCCTACACTGGAGGTGGTATCGCCTGACATTAATGGCGTTGCCAAACTGTATGGATTTTAAAACTGTGACTATACTGTGCTGCCTGCGCAGCCTGCGCTAGCGTATACGCTTAGGCTAACGGCTCGACTACTCGTTTAATAATAATGACGAAAATGCATCATCTATTACCCTAGAAATATTACATACCCATACCTTACAAATATTGTAAATGCGTAACCCAATTTTGATGAAATTTGGCAGGATAAAATAAAATCATGACAAAGAAAGAGCCGCGAGCAGCTATTACTTCTTCGTTATTCGTAAAATAAACTTTACCTTTTAAAATTCTTTTTATATTATTTTTTTATAACGTTGCTCTAATACTATTTCTCTTGTATCGTGTAAATTTAATTTAAAACTTAACAAATTAGCTGCCATACACTTTCACTCCCTTTTAAATACAATTTTACCAAACTAATATTTCCAGATTGGTTATTTTAGTAAATAAACATTCCAATTTTAACCATCAATTTACCGAAATAGCCAGTTAATTGCGACTCAAAATGTAACTATACTGGAAAAGTGGTCCATATTCTTAATTTTTATACATCTAACTAGTTTTTTTCACCAAAAGACATACAATGATAAGGCTCTCCGTATATTATTGCTTGCTACGATCCCGCCTAGATACTACAACGCTACATATTACAGTACTCATTGGCCCTGCACTATTATAACTAGGCAATGCTTACTTCAATGATATCTGTTTTAAATCTATACTGCCAGTGACAAGTGGTCAAAGTAAATGTCCAAAAAAAATTTTGTAACCGGGGCAAATATGCGAACTATCCAAAAAGTTGATACTCTAATAGATATTTTAAATTTAAATACATTTCTTTATAATTTATTGCCAATAAAATATTAATATATCTACTAATTAATAAATAGTATGCATGCTAATAATTTAAATATTTAGTTTTTTTTTTAAACTATCTTTATCCAACAAATGATAGACGCGCTCAGGTACATATTTTCGGAACTATTAAACATTATTATTGAAGCAAAATCGAGAGAATCAAGGTAGAATAATATAATACGTCATAGTTACGGATTCATCAACAGGCTTAAACTTTTGCCGACAAACTGTTGGCAGACCAGTACAAATCGTGACGTATTTTTGAGTCAACGAATAAAAAAGATTGTTCCAGTGCACAGTACGCGTAAAATAACTTTGCCCCTTTGAAGTAAGGAACAGAACGCTCAAAGGCTGGTTTCAGAGCGGCAAAATTATTTTATGAGTACTGTACTATTTTTTCGATTATTTCATCAAAGTCAAAATGGCATATTGGCAGTATCGCAAAAACGGAGTCTTGGGCTAATGTTCACCAATATTAATTCTCGAGTAAAACAAGCATTTACGTAAAACTCTAGTACATTTCTCGAGTAAACGGTTGTTTAACCAGAAAATTAAATATGACACAAGTTTTGCCCCAAGTAATTAATTTAAAAGAACTTGCATTATATTCTAAGACATTAATCGTTTATAAAAGACATGTACATTGACCACTAGCCACGAACATAGTATCATTGAATAGGTCTACAAACGCTCAGGTCCTATGTTACACCATTACTGTTGAGCAAAAATTCACTTTGTATTTTATTTTATGGGTTTATGTTACAGTAGACAGGGGCAAGCAGTAACGTATCAGTGTTTCAACATTCATTTAGATTTATTTATACAGCATGATTGGTTACGCTTTACATCCGAAAACCATAAACTCTGCTCATCATGCTGTACAACTTTTACTATGTGACAAAAACTGAATTGGTAAAAAAAAAACCGTCCGAGTCGGACTCGCGAACGAAGAAGGGTTCCGTACCACTATCTAATGAGTTTTTTAGTATTTGTTAGCGGCAACAGAAACACATCATCTGTGAAAATTTCAACTGTCTAACTATCAAGGTCCATGAGATACAGCCTGGTGACAGACGGACGGACGGACAGCGGAGTCTTAGTAATAGGGTCCCGTCACAGTAGACATAATATATATAAGCTAAAGCAGTACTTCAACTACCTACAATCGTCCGATTTGACACACTCACACAGACACGCACTGCAACAAGACAAATAAGGTATTTTCGGGATACAGTTCCACACAAAAACAAAAAACTACTCAGTATACAGACAGAGCGTGTCTGTGTGAGTGTTTCAAAAGTTGAGGTACTGCTTTTGCTTGTATGTCTACTGTGGTCCCGTTTTACCTTTTGGGTACGGAACCCTAAAAACTGCTGTTCCATGCATTGATTGATTATGTTTTATGGAACGGCAAATTTTTATTTCATTTCGTATTATGAGTTTGTCACATAGTAAAAGTTGTACTTACAGAATGATTAGTAGAGTTCATGGTTTTCGGATGGAAATGGAAAGCGAATAAACAGTCATGCTGATTAATAACAGCGTAGAGATAACTGTTTTCGCTTGAAGATTCATTAAAATATGTAATTAGGAAATCTAATATTCGGCAGTTTTTTACGGTAGCATTTTTACGTAATTCGCAACAGGTGTTTTTTAATTCACTCTATTATAAAGTCATTGTCAAACTCGTCCGCGTCTATAGGGAGTCTGTCGCGAACCATTGGGAGCATTCAAGGACACAAATGGTAGAACATAGCGGAGCAAGACAGGTCAGAAACAACTGTTTTTAAAACATTAATACTACTGAAACATGAAATCAATTCTAGACAGCTTGATATACGACACATAAAAGCGCTATGGCTCTGTCTCGTACGTAGCGATGGCGGTTTTGCGCGGAAGAAACACATTTTTGACAAAAATAATTCGCGTCCACGTAGTCGACGAGTCATCTCCTGGGGAAGCCTCGTGGAGTGGCGAAACACGTGTTGTATAGATTTGGTTGCATGTTGCATTTTTTCACTCCTTCTGCATGTGCATATATTTGTGGGCGAGTGCTGCAAACTGCATCCAAACTAGCGATCTAGTATGGTGGAATTAAACTAAATATTGTATTTACATATTTGTGTACGAATAAACATATTTTCATGCTGACAATACAAAAGAAACGAATTTTGAAACTTTTCTCCCATTTCTTTTAATTATTTTTCGGTCTGGCAACTTTATCAAAAGTGTTGCAACTATACATATACCTTACTGCTTGCCTGTCTACTGTATTTTATTGCTCTCGCAGGAATGTCTAGCTGTATTAGCTATTGTTGTTTTCGATGTAAAGGTATACAATCTACGCTAAATGTATGTCCATAAAACCAATCCTTATTTATTGGTATATCTTGGTTGGCGTTGCTGTAGAATATTGAATTTGTCTTGTATATATGTTAGCCGTAGGAAATGGTATGATATTGGTGACACAGATAATTTAGAAAAGATTGGATTTTAGGTCCAATTTAACATGTAAATCCTATACAATATTCCATATTTGGTATGTTTGTCAATGACATTATGATAAATTCAAATCAATCTTTCGTGTTTTAGTTATTGCAACTTTGATGTCTTTCAATATAATAAATTGTAATATCAGTTTGGAGATTAGTTCCCGTACTAAGAAAGTATAAGCGCACTTCCACTTGTTTTTTTTATTTCATGGATGCAGTCATGAACCAAAGAAGAAATTTTGAGCTCACCTCATATGATAGTCAAGGTACCTTTACTATCAAACGAGACAAAGTAGGCCAATGTCAGGGGCCTACTCCCTAAGTCCGTCAACGAAGTTAGTCGCCCGTCCGAAAGTAGCCCGAAACGTATGAGTGAACAAAACAAGTGTCAAGTTCAACTTTTCGGACAGGCAAAAACACATTGGTAGTAGGGACTGTCAAATCGTGTTGTCATTCATTCTTAGTTCGGGCCCCGAAATAATCATAATATGTCCGTTGGTGATAGGGAGTAGGAAACGCCCGTAACTAAGGCCAAAACTACGGACTTCGTGCTTAGAGAGTAGACCCTCAGACACAGACATACTAATACCTCATTTACTTAGCTCCGGCCGTTAAGTTCAAATATACATCGCTGACAGGTTAATCAATATGTATAATCTCACGTCAACTACAGTATTCACTAATCTCTGCCACTCTGAAGTACGTAGAGTGGTTGCGCAGTAGCAATATATACAGGTAAATTTGCTACTGCGCAACTGCCTGACTTCAGAGCAGTCAAAAACTTTGGGTAGTACAGAATAAAATAACTTTGTCCTTCTGAAGTGAGGAACAGAATGCTTTAAACTTGGCTTCAGAGCTACAAAGTTATTTTAAGGTACAAGTCCGAGACGGGCTGCAAACTGCACGCAAGTCGCCATCGGAATAGCGCCTTTAAGGTGTGTACTTTAAAAGTGCTATTCCGACAGCGACTGCAAAACTGCAATCGCAGACCGCAGCCGCAGATCGCACCGCAAGCGATACTACTTTTGCAGTTTGCGGTCTGCAGCCCGTCTCGGACTTGTACCCTTACGCGTAGTAATTTGATTGGTTAAACCAACATCAGTTGACATGACATTTGACAGCTTTCTTTGCATTGATCAACCAATCAGTATTCTGGGGTAAATACACCTACAATAATACCTATAATACCATTTCCCACAGCAACATAACAAGTCCATAACATGATATGTCTTCAACTTTACTGGCAGGAGGTTGCGTTGCATTGGACCTGAGTTAAGGCGGGGGACACACTAGTGCCTCCTTCGAGAAGACTTACGTTCACAGCCGAAGGGTTTTTCGTTATCGCCGGGGACTTCGTAGGGTAAAGTGCCTTGCGCCCGCTTGCCTCGGCCGCGGCCCTGGAAGGATTGTGCGTTGTAGTATGGATAGCATTGAGAGGGGACTTTGATTGTCGATGTTAAGGGTGGTTTCGATTAACTACAAATTCCCCTCAAAACTTTAATGGGTCTAGGGGGAATATGGTAGAAGTTAGGGGAAAACGTAGTCTAGCATCTCAAAACGTCACCTTCACTTGCAGTTTGTACATTCTGTTACAGACCAACGATACGATTAAAATTAAAATGTTGTACAATGTGTTAGGTATTGAACTACCGAAAATATAACGATATTAAGCATTTAAAATTAACGAAAAAAAAAATTCTTTGTAATACCAACCCCCTCCCTTCCAATCTTCTTCGAATTGCAGTCATTTTGGTTTTAATGAAGACCTACATTACTGTGCAGGTCAAACATCTAAATGACTGCCACACGGAGGGTACGGGGTTGGTATCACAAAAGGGAGTGTTTTGTCGATAAAACTAAATGTTCACCATGCCCTTAAATTTCCAGTAGTTTAATACCTAAGACATTGTACAATCTTTATGATTAGTTACAGTTACGGTTTACTCACGTGCGTTTTTCGGGATTGTCCGACTATTTTCGGACCCAAACGGAGCCCTTAATCATGAGTTGTTCTGACTAGTCAGACTAAAGATTATACAATGTCTGTCAATTATAAATATGAATGTGTCTCAAGAAAGTTATAATATACAAATTGTATAATCTGCCCAATACTTGTCGCCTCCTCGCCACCTACGCATACTCTTTTTTACTGGGAAGATATGTGTTCAAGTAACCTCTTCCCTTAGAGCATTCTTTCCTCAATTTCTTGTAAGTATAAATTAACAGAGATATAAGTATAGAACAGATAGTTTACTCACAGCTCTGCCTCTCTTAGCCGGCGTGTCGTCGGGCTGTGACTTCCTGGTGCGTCCACCACGTGAGCCGGGCCCCGTGGGCGTGGCCCCGCCGCGTCGCTTGCGCCGGTTCGCGTACGTATCGTCGTAGTAGTCCTCGTCTGACTCCGGATCAGGTTCCTCGCCAGTTTCCATCTCTTCCATTGCTAGTTCATCATAGAACCATTCCTGAAGACAACGAAAGTGGGAACAGTTAGTTCTTCCTAATGCCATGTGGTCAATAACTAAAATTTAATCTCGGCATGACATTTCAAATTAAAAGACTATGATAGCCATGAAATAACATAACACCACACCTGTATTCCCTGAGGGGTTAAACAGAGGTGTTAGTACACCTTCATTTCGTCCTTACGTTTAAGTTCCATGTAATAGAGTGCAAGCCTATTGCCATCAACCGGGCACAAATTCAGACTCTAGACTGCTAATGAGAGATTCCACACGGAAAACCCAAGAACCCGTAAGTATGCCCGACCTGGGGATCGAACCCAGGACCTCGAGGTCAGCAGTCGCGCTTGCGACCACTAAACCAACGAAGCAGTAATCTCTACATGGTATAAAACAAAGTCGCTTCCCGCAGTCTGTCCCTATGTATGCTTAGATCTTTAAAACTACGCAACGGATTTTGATGCGGTTTTTTTAATCGAGAGAGTGATTCAAGAGGAAGGTTTTAAGCTATAAAACGTACACGTGCGAAGGCGGGGCGGGTCGCTAGTAAAATATATTACATTGAATTGATTCCTGTTTTGCAAATAGATCAATCTGTTTTAGGAAAACTACAATGTGGCAACTTATTCATGAAGTTCAAACACAATGATGGGCATTAGTCCAAAACTCGAATGAGATAGAAGAGCATATAATGCCAAATGACGTTATACTCAAAATACAACTAGTCATTGTTTATTGTTTGAATACAATATTCAAGAAAAAATATATGTCTGGGTAACATAAGTACCAATGAGTCTTCTAGAGATGCGTAAAATAAAGGAACCTTAAGTTTCAGTTCAAAGAGAAGAAGAGATGAGGCATGCTTGTAAAACGATGGTAGGATGATATACCCACTGGATGGCTTAGAAAAACCCGTGACCAACACAAATGGCAAGCAGTGGCGTAGTGTGGGTTTCAGCCGCCTGGGGCTTAGGAAAATTTCACCGCCCCCTTAATTAGGCATTTCAATTGGAAAGGCTAAAATATACATTAATTCTAAAGAACTTTTCGGCAAGAACAATCATCATTATTGTGTATTGTTTACAAATAAAATACATAAATTGCAGAGATGTGACAAAAATAAATAAAATGAGATGGTTAAATTTTTTACAAGATGTTATTATCATTTATTGTGAAATATTGCCGCCCCCTAAAGCCTGGCGTCGACTACAGCCGAAACGCGTCGAATCGAGTCGAGTCGCATTTGTTCCGTGTGAACACGAATCGAGACGAAATGGTCAGTAATCACAAGTCGTTAAAATAGAAATTCGCGTAACAAGCGATGCACGCAAGTGATGCGACTCAGCGCGTCTCGGCTCTTCGATGAACAACGCAGTTTTATAATAAATGTATAGAAGGCGAATTGATTCTATTGGACTCGACTCGGCGAGCCTAGTGGACGCTAGGCTTAAAATTGCCGCCCGGGGCGGGCCGCTCCTGCCGCCCTCTCTACGCTACGTCACTGATGGCAAATCCAGGAGATCTATGTCATTACATCCTGACACAGTTGTCAATGCCAGCAACTAGTATACAGTGTAAAAAGACCCATCACATAGCCGAAATCTACGCACTCTGTACATCAAACTAAACTACATTGACCAAAAATAATTCCTGGGAAACGACTTTTATTTTTTGGCATAAAAAAACGCTTTTTTTAGTAGCACGCTTTGTGTGGTTGTGGCGATGCCGCGCGTTTGCATATGTGCAGCGGTCACACAGCTGAGCCAAGGCGGTCGTGTGCGTTTGATATTCGTTGCGTTTTTGTAACTTCAAATGCGTAATTTGTGAGGAAAAATTGAAAATTTTGATAAGGTTGTTTGGCAGAAAGTTTAGTATCATCACTTAGAATACGTTTTTGGAAAAAACTAAATAAAAAAACGTAGACTTTGACCTTCAATATCTCCAAAACCAATGGTTTCCCAGGTATGGTCTCGTAGAAAAAAATGATCCCAATGATGGGTAGAATATGTGGTTTTCGATATCGTTAAGGGTCTTTTTACACCCGATATAGTATAGTAGATATAATTTTCCTTGTTGCTTCAGTTTTTAAAAGTAAAAAAATGTGTAATGTTATTGACAGAGAAGGCTATACAGAAGACTATTTTTAAGCTATTTTCCTTACCTTAGGATCATCCTTAGCCGCAGTCTGTGAGCCGTCTCTACTATCATCACCAGCTAGTGCATCTCCTGGCACGCCGGAACTGTTCTCCCCTTCACCGGTGTTGTCTGCAGTGTCCGATGCACCCGTCCAGCCCCACCGTGTTGATGACATTGTTAAATACTGGCGGCGGGCTTTGCGCCATCTGTATGGAAACACAAAGATAATAATCATATGTACTACTATATAGAAGTACAGTCAATACATTAGCAGTCAAAGATATGCCAATGATAGTGAATGATAGAGCGGTTACGCACTGCATCCGATCCGAACCCGTGAAAATACGTTCCAAAGTAGTCATAGTCATATTCGTATGGTAGTTTACGGACTAGATCCGACTTTCGTCATCCGATTTCTCTCCGTCATCCGTGAGTCTCCAATTCGGAAGAAATATTGACGGACCGAAGTAGCTTTAGTACTATTTGTATGAACGCTTTCGCATTACCTCGGATTCAAATCGGACATATGTCAAAGATGGCCCTTGAATTGCTTGGATTTGGATCAGAGATCGGATTAGTGCGTAAGCAATACCCGAATTCGGTCCGAGATTTTTAGACTCTAGATCCGTATTTTCACGAATTAGGATCGGATGCAGTGCGAAAAGCAATATACGAATTCGGTCCGAGTTTTTTCTATCCGTATTTTCACGGATCCGAATCGGATGCAGTGCGTAACCGCGTTAATAATCCAGCATTTATACACACAGAGAAGGAAGAAAGAAGGCTGTTGCTCCATTAAAAAGCTGATATTCAGGTGCATCTGGTTATACTGCAGGCATAGCATGACCACAATAGACAAGGGGTTTGTTGACAGAAGGCAATATGTCATTTTGTCTATTCTTCTGTCATGCTACACCTGCTGGAGTCCATAAGTAGAATTTTATTGTGACAGAAAATTTTATATTTCCGATAAAAAAATCCATCCACTTAGATTACTGTAAGTATTATAGTCAGCAACAATCCGTTTGGCGGCTTGCAACTTGTAGGACTTGCGCAGACGAGGGACAATGGCGGACAAAATGTCTGCGGTGCGCTCTTATTATTACTGTCATTAGGTTGCACTTTGTCCCCGTATACCGCCAGGCGACATGGGGTATTGCGCAGACAAAGTGCAACCTTATAGTAGTACTAATAAGAGCGCACCGCGGACATTTTGTCCGCCATTGTCCCTCGTCTGCGCAAGCCCGTATAGTGCGGGTGGTAGAGTGCGCGCAAGATAACTCTGCGCGCGACTGAGGGCGTGCTAAACGTAACCATGATCGCAAAAGTTCAAATTACCGCTTTTTAAGCTTAACTTTTTTATCGCTAAACATAATTTTCCCGTTAAATATTCCTACAATCAGGTAGTTCTACTATCAAAATTGATAAAACGGCACACACTTTGGTGGACCATAATTAGTTCCGATTTCGGCCGCGCGCAGACTTATCTTGCGCGCACTCTAATGGACTGTAGCCACAGACGTATTTGTGAAATATATTTTTATTCTGTGGTCAACCTTTCTTAACTCTCTCTCAGCCCAGTTCAGGGGACAATCTGTACTTATAATCCTGCTCATCATAGATATTAATGCTTACCTCTGTGCTGGGTATGTGTACACTTGCCCTTCCTTCTGGCCAGGCATGCGCTGTCTCCGTGTCATAAATAAGTTGCAGTGGCTCTGTGCGACACCTACAAGCACAAAATGTATGGATTGGTGAATTAATTGTTTGTGAACACCATCACCATCACTTCAATGATGAAATTATTAAAAAAACACTATCTAAATGTGAGCTGTGTCTTTTTGAATATAGGGTGATGAAAATTAAGGTTTTTTAATACAATTTACATAAACTCACGCCTGTATTCCCCGAAGGGTTGGCAGAGGTGTATTGTATACCTTCATTTCACCACTATGTTTTACATCCCATGTAATAGGGGGCGAGCCTATTGCCATCGACCGGGCACAGATCCAGACTCCGGGCTCCTACTGAGAAATTCCACATGGAAAAACCCAATAACACTTTGCCCGACCTGGGGATCGAACCCAGGGCCTCACGCTCAGCAGTCGCCCTTGCGACCGCTAGACCAACGGGTCAGTCGTACAATTTAATTTATTTTAATTTATGATATAAATGAATACAATTTAACTTTTATATATAAAATTATTAATGGTATGGATTGATTGATTATACTACTATTGTTTGTCTCTGCCTTTGTTAATCTAGTTGTAAAATTTGCGGTTTGCCCCTCTTTTAAATAGGACCAGCATTGCCAACTCTTGAAAATATAAAATTAGGACCATGTAAAGAAAAAATCCTAACTTAATTGTTTTACGAGAAATGTTTTATACCAAAAGTAAGGTAAATTCAGATTTAATAGTGCAGTTTTCATTCTTACCAAATCTGTCAAAATATTAGGTCTAGTTCTTGTTGTCAAACAATTTGGCATTTTTTGTAAACAAACGCTGCACTATTAAAGAAAGCAGCAGGCAACAAGCACCATTCCCGCTTCAAAAAAGCTAAAGTTTATGTGTATGATGTGCATTCTTGTTTGTTTTGTTCATAACTAATGCAATTTATAATTTAGGTATAGTGTGCTAATTGTACATAACAGACTTAGGAGGAATATTACTTTTGCATTTGTTTATATTTCCATTAACTAACAGGTATGTACTAAAGATATTGGGATCTAAAACATAAATTATCACTTGAATGATAATTAGAGAAGGATAGAAATATTAAGAGGTGACTTGAGAAAAGAGGATAGATAGCTTTTGATAATAACACAAGAACATTATCTGGAGCACTTAATCAATGGTAAATAATGCGTGACTATCTACAAAATAGGCCGGCAACACATTTACGATGATTAGACCTCTTTATTGATGTGAACAACCAGTATTAACAATGTTGGTATAAATCATTATTGAGTGGTTTGTGGGCGTTGTACGAGTGACAAAAAAATCGATTTCTTACCGGTCTGTGTGTCGATAAACGGCATACGCATCCTTCTTTCGGCACATAGTCGCGAATTGAACGTCGAAGAGTTCTCAATAATCTCTTTGTAGCTCGGATCATTGAGAAAACTGAAACATTCAACGCAAAAACAAACATTAAAACCGTACACTTGATGTTACAGTATACGAATTGGAACAACTAGCTATTTCTATGATATCGACACATGAAGGAAAATTACACTCTTGTGATCGAAGATACTCAATTTACCTTTCGATTTTTGTTAAATTGGAAGGATTCACTATCTGAATCTCCGCCGCCGCCATTTTCTTAGCAGACGCTACTTTGATGACGTCAACTGACGTTTAACAGTTTCCGGTTTAGTGACCAATTAATTCTGCCAAAATCTACCATACAAGCATTCAAGTTGCCTAAAGTTTTCATTTTTATTTCGCAATTTATTACGCTAATCTCTTTATATTAAAAAAATGTTACTTTAACTGATTTTTAAACATTTTAATATTGTTTTTTATGAATAATTATTTCAGTGTTTATAAAAAAAAAGATGGTAGATTTTAAACTTAAGTAAAGTATGGTAACCCAAAATAAACGTCAAGCTTGTGACTGGTCATCGGTGGACGAATCGTGTGTCGGGCGCATTTTCAGTAATTGTTGATTGGAGATCTCCAAATATTACACTGATTATTGGTTACTGTGTTTTTATTAACTTTGGAAGCGGTTACTAATTTTCTAATAGCGATTTTACAATAATTTATTTTGTGGAAAAGACTCTGTAATTTGTGAAAAACTCGAGGTCGGCGTGTCGCTTGATTGTGAGACAAGATGTCCGTGTGTTTCTTTGTGCCTGCGTAAGTTCCTCTTTCGATAATATTTATTATGTAAATTGGTTATTTCGTCATTGCAATAACTACGATTAAATATTTTGGTCATATTAATGCTACTTTTAATTCTAAATTAATAATACTTTACCTAAATTTTATCGGTATAGGTTCGCGCCCCGTGTTCGCTTGTTGTTTACAGTCGTTAGGTCTATCAGATTTATAAACAAAAAAACGTATGATTAGGTATTATATTCTTGTCGCAATAAATAGGTACTTTAATATGTTACATGAAATCCATAAGAACACCACGCCATCGTTCTCCAAAGGCGTAGGCAGTGTATTTTGTAAATTATTTAATTAATTACAGCAACACTACGTATTTTGGTACTTGACCTCCGTGAAATAGAAAAGCTCTGACTTCTTCTGTAAATTTTATTAATGTTCTACAAAAAAAACAATAATACCACGACACCCGGGAATTGAACGCAGGACCTAACGTTCAACACGTAATTTGCAATCACTAAGCCATTGCCTATCAATTTGTTCAAACGGATACCGTAGCGTAGCATAGTAGGTACTACCGTGTCTTCGGATGGCAAAGCACTTGGCTCTCTATGCTAAGGGACGCGGGTTCGATCCTCGCGCGGTAACTTTTTTGTACCTACCTACGGCTTTCATATTTATTTCGAAAATTTGTAAATGCCTGACGAATTACGATACAGCCGAAATTGTGGAGAAAATAATACATAAGTCGCGCGGAGAAGGTTTGCCGATGGCCTCATGACGTCACGCGTCGATGGTCGGTAGTCGGTACGATTCAGACGAGCGCGGGTAGCGGTCGGTGAAGTGGGAGGCGCAGTCATCGGCAAACCTTCTGCGCGCGAATAGTACGTAGAATACCTATTACACTAAAATCATACCAAGATTCACGCTTGTACAATACGGCCGACGTATCTTGGCGAGTCTGAAGTTAGTTGTTTGGCTGCGCAATGAATCTTTTAGAAACGAAATTGTCTACTGCGCAGCTAATCAGATAACTTCAGACTCGCCAAGATACCTACGTCGGCCGTACTGTATCATCTGTATGTGTTATCATTTTTAAGATAGAGCAGGAACAAAAAATGTCGAAAAGATGTATTTTTATCGAGATTTCTTATACCTTTCCGTTTACACTTTTTTATTTTTAATAGGTAGCTTTATTTGCTATGAAACATGCTATTGTAACACATGTCACAGACATTTCGTCGCCCAGGAGAGAAAACTTCGGGAATGCATTTGGTCATTGTCATTGCACGGTTCCTGTGGGCTATCACGCGGACGAAGTCGCGGGCAAAAGCTAGTCAATTATATTATTACGAATGTTATATGTATACCCAACAAAGGCTAATTTCAATGCCTACAAAGTAATTTCACAGAGCGGCTCTCATATAAGATATAAATAAATAAATCTTTATTGTACAAATAAACTTACATTTGGCACTAGCTTCCACACTAGGATTCCCTGTGTCGTGGAAGCTAGGCGAAACCACTACATAAAATATACAATATTAACAAAATACAATAATACAATACAATATAAAACTTACAAAACTAACAAAAATAGGTACTATACATAAACAATAAAATATTAACACTAATTCACACGAGGAATCGGCGTCGTGTGTCGCGCGGTGTCCGGTAGCCGGCCCCGAAATCGTCGGAACGCTACACCTCTCGGCCAAAATTCCTCCTTCATGAACGTCGACAGCTGTTCAGTCGGCACTCTCACCACAAAGGAATTGAAATAAATTGAAGGAATATAGTTCTTATAAGTACCTACCTACATCGTGATAAAATAAAAACCGGCCAAGTGCAAGTCGGACTCGCGCACGAAGGGTTCCGTACCATTATCTATAAAAACGGCAAAAAAAATCACGTTTGTTGTATGGGAGCCCCTTTAAATATTTATTCTATTCTGTTTTTTAGTATTTGTTGTTATAGCGGCAACAGAAGTACATCATCTGTGAAAATTTCTATCGTTTAACTATCACGGTTCATGAGATACAGCCTGGTGACAGACGGACGGACAGACAGCGGAGTCTTAGTAATAGGG
Organism: Amphipyra tragopoginis; assembly: GCA_905220435.1. NCBI lineage: Eukaryota > Metazoa > Arthropoda > Insecta > Lepidoptera > Noctuidae > Amphipyra > Amphipyra tragopoginis. The sequence continues at coordinate 16,348,311 of HG992011.1, forward strand.
TCCCGTTTTACCCTTTGGGTACGGAACCCTAAAAAATTATGCATTACGTACCTATAAATAGGTACTTATGGAAAATTTCGTTAATTGTAGGTACACTATTTAGTAATAAAAGATAAGCCAATAAGTACTCTTAATAAAAATAATCATATCTACCTATACAAACAATATTTATTCATGTTATACTAGATAGAACCGCGACTCCACCCGTGAATAGCTGCAGATATTGCAAGTTTTTAAAATTTTATGTAAACCTAGCGTATCATTTTGTAGTTACCTACGTATCTAGAATTCTAGATCTACGATTTCGTCACGAAGGCGCGGCGTCGCGTCTCTTCGTAATTGGCGGGCGGGCGGTCTCGCGATCGTGTGTAGTGGAAAATGCGTATTGGTCAATCAAATATCATAAAGTTCGTAGTATTTTTAATTTAAACTTTTACGATAACATTTTAAGACGAAATAATTTCATTCAAAATCGTAAAAACACCATTTTCATCTTAAACTGAGAATATTTGATCGAGCATTCGCACCAACGCATCACACGAACTCGAAACTGCCTACCACATACGACCACGCCTAAGGCCGTCCGCACATTATCAGAAATTTCTGTCAGAATATTTCTGACGCGTGAGTGAAGACCCTCTACGCATTAATTCGTACTAGAGCCAGCAAGCTGCTGGAACCGGCAAATTCTGACAGTGTGCGGTCTACTCAAAAATGTATGAGCAGAGTCGCGCGTCAGTAATTGGTGCCGATTCTCTTGTTCACCAACTAAACTAAAATTAGAGAATTGCTATCTATCACTAACATATAGCGCGAGAAAAGGACGGTGATAGACAACAACTAAGTTAGAGATGTCAAATTAGTTTACGCCTTGAACTTCACCATGTTTTTAGTCGACACGTTTTAAATGTCGTCTAAATTTGTATGGAAATTTTTGTTCAACTAAATTTGACAGCTCTCATTGTCGTTCGTCTCTTTATTATTGTATCTTAGTGAAAAAATGGTAATAGCCTAAATAAGGTTTAGTTTGTCCATAACAGAATCGGCACCATTATTATCTGACAGTTTCTGATAATGTGCGATCGGGTTAAATGCGCCTGTCGACAACTCCACACCGCACCGACGCATAGGATAGATTTTAGTATTTTCTGTATGGCTGCTCATACAAGTGCGTTCGCTTATCCGCAACGGAGGAAACGTACGCATCAGATCGTCGGCAAGCGCGGCGTGCCGAAGACGTCATTCGGATTACCGAATGATGACAAAAATCCGATTGCTTTGCGGGATAAAAAACAAATTACTGCTACCACTTAGAGCCCAAATACACATCCGATACTTGCCTCCGATAGTCGGTCCCAATAGTCTGATCAGACTATCTGAAGGCCTCCGCGTCATACATTTGTTTGAACATGAATTACACGTACGATCAGACTATCGGCTCAGATGTCAGAATCGTAAGCATCGTCCGGGCGTCGACGTCGTCCAGAAAAAAATCTTACACGAGAATCGTACGTGTATTTCATGAATCCGATCAGATAGTCGGATCCGGCTCCCGGAAGCAACTATCGGACGTGTGTTTTGACCCTTATCAGCGTACTGTACCAAACGTAATAATCATGGCAAGGTCTTATGTGACCTTTAGTTTTAGCGATCTACGCGGAGGCCGATATTCAACTGTGGACGTTTGTAGGCTCATTTAATGACAACAACAAAATCTGACTCGACTCCTATTGTGATTCGATCAGAACGGTAGTACCGAAGCTAATAAATAACTTGCAGGTTTCAACCCCATCGCTAGATTGAGTCAGAATCAAAATGAATGGGCCGCGCGAGAAATTTGTGGGCATTTGTCAAGCTGAGCCGCACCTAAGTGCGATTCTGTTAGAAACCATAAGAATAAACAATGCCGTATAGTAGCGATACTCCTTTGTGCGTGTCCTAAATGCCAATGCCAATGCGCGCCGAGCGGCACCCTTATCTGAGGCTACACCATTCTCATAAACATCTATTTCCCTCAGCCCGTCACGCCGCGCCCTGCTGTCGCCCACGAATACCTGCGTATACGATTGGTTGAACCATGGATACGATTGGTTGAGCCAACGCGAGACAGTAGGCTACTGTCATGATCTTGAATAGGTCTGGAGCGTGTTTCGCTCCTATACGATTATTAATTATTCTTATGAAGAATCTCACCTCGATCTCGACTGTTAACTCGACACAGTATAAATAACAAAACTACGCACTGTTGGTTATGCCGTCCATGCGTACGTGCTTCTTCTACCTCTCCTAAGGATGTGCCATTATTAATGTAGAGTTGACAATTGACATTGAAGCGAGATTGAGAAGAGTTCCTCGGGCAGACCTCTGCTTATCTTATCTACCGTTCTATGTTCGAGGGTAACTACTTAAATGACACTTTTACATAGGGACCAGGCGGGTGCATCAGGTTCTGCCGAGGAGGTGGATGGCGAGGTTATAGGAGAAGAGAACGCTCCCGCTGAATCCCCACAGCAGAGCTTACACCAGTTCTGGAACAAAGTCACTGATGACATCAAGAAAGTGAACTCGGTAAGTGCTTCTTCTTCTAAAGGTGGCTTCAAGCGGTGCGTGATATCGCACACCGCGACGCACGAGCTCGCACCGACGCACCATGGGAAGAGACTCGTCCCTGGTAACGCGGACGCGTGCGGAGCGGTGCGCCGTATCCGCCGCGAGTCGGTTAATTCAAAGGTACAGTGCGAGTTCTCTTTCACTTGGTATTTTTGAATGAAAAAATAGCTTCAAATCACGCACCCTCATAATGTGGCTTCCCACGGTGCGTGATTTTACGGCATGACACCACGCACAGCCGGTGTGCCCTATCACGCACTGTGGGAAGGCTCCTTAAGGGGTCGTTCATTACTCACGTGATGTTTTTTTAGTAACTTTTTAACGGCACGTCAGAACGTGTCGACTAAAGCACGGTAATATTTAATTACCGAGACTAAAGACTAAAAACACGGTGAAGTTCGAGGTGTAATCTAGTTTGATATCTCTAATTAGTTCTTTAACTACGAGTACCTATCACCTTTTCTCGCGCTGTCTGTTGCTAAAAGTTGACAATTCTCTAATTTATTTTAGTTGATAGGTAAACAAGGGAAGCGGCACCAATGTCTCCTTAAATTAGTTAATTTGTTCCCAGGATGACTTCAAGTCCCAAGCACTCCCTTTAGCCCGAATCAAGAAGATAATGAAGTTGGACGAAGAAGTAAAGATGATATCGGCTGAAGCTCCGGTGTTGTTTGCGAAGGCTGCTGAGATTTTTATCCACGAGCTGACACTGAGGGCCTGGGCGCACACCGAGGATAATAAGCGACGGACCTTACAGGTATAGACTACCTATTTTAAATAGTTGGTTACCGCAGATTTCCTCTTCAAAATCATTTTTCCAGCACCTGCACGACTCTCGCGCTCAAAATTCCAATCTTTCCACTTGTACTATTTATTCTGTGATCGAACCACGCACCCTGAAACACCAACGCTGTTCCGAAAGCACCTTGATACAACTCCCATATGATCAGTAAGCAATCGTGAACACACACCACTTCCCCGTAAACTTACCAAGAAAATGAACAGTATTGACCTTCTGTCTGCTAGGAACAACATATTACGAACGCCAACAATAATTATGTCTGCGAAATTGTAGCTGTTCAACATTTATCAAGATTCTTGCATTGCGATCCAAATGTCGACCTATTTCGTGATATTTATTAATGATATTTATTAAGCGTTTAGGCCAATGTATTGATTGTTAAACGCTACATAAATATATAGATTGCGATGCGATCCAAATATCTTGATAAATATTGAACGTGTGCGCCTTTGGGCTAATATAATGATGATCCAACGCACTTTACATTGACTTACTAACTAATACCTACATCGTTCCAGCGTAACGACATAGCGATGGCGATATCGAAGTGCGATCAGTTCGACTTCTTGATCGATATTGTTCCGCGCCACGAAGTGAAGCCTAACAAGCCGCCGCGGTATGACCATGTGCCTAGGAGCAACCATGCAGCTGATCAGGTAACGTGATTGAAGTTTTTAAACTATCATGGTCACTAACACTATCCTTAGCACTTGAAATGAGATATTTTACAATGTTATTAAGTAATTGTTTTACGTTTCCAATATTTCGGCAATTTTACAAGCGAATAAACCCTTTTCAACGTAAGACGAGTCCTGACGTTTCTTTACAAAACCATACAAAAATATAAGATATTTTTAAAAAACAAACCTTGGATAATATAGCTATTTTACGGTTTTTGATGATGTCGTTTACGTCTTTTCAATAGCAGGCTACAATTTACGAAATGGCTGCTATGTCAGGAATCATCTTTCGTTGAAGAGAATATACACTTCTGGACACATCTATTGGCCCACCTTAGAGTTTAGGTTTCGATGGCCCCTACCGAAATATGATTGCTAGATTGAACAAAAACTGTTGATGCAGTTTTAAACCTGATACATTTTACCATCTTTTTCGATCGTATTGTTTTAAATTTGAATTCAGAATACCATACGACATGGAGCTACGCCTAACAAGTCGAATATGCGCCTTGTTAAAGGCAGTTGATTTTTGAATAAAAAACATGTTTTATCAAATAAAGGTTTAATTTAATAACGCGTGTTGCCTCCATGGGCATCTACCACAGCTCTCATACGATCAGGCATAGAGTTTATCAACCGCTCTATGAAATTTTGAGGGATCATCTCCCATTCCTCTTCTATGGCAGTTTTCAACTCCTGCATCGTCTGGGCAACTGGCTGACGAGCCCTAACACATCTTTTTAGCTCGTCCCACATGTGCTCAATGGGGTTCATGTCTGGGCTTCTGGCTGGCCAGTCCATAACTGTGATGTTCACATCCCGAAGATATTCCCTGACGATGCCGGCCGCATGGGTTCTTGCATTATCATGCATAAAAAGGAAATTTAGGCCCACATAGTCCGCGTATGGTATCACGTGAGGTTCTAAGCACTCACGAATGTACCTTTCAGCATTTAATGTTGGCAGCCGTGGTCCTGTAACAACCTCAAGTTGAGTTTTGCCGCTCGCGGATATACCGCCCCAGACAGTCCATGAGCCACCGCCATAAGCAACCCTCTCATCTCAATGGAGGTAAGGTGACGATTTCTCAAGCTGGTCGTCACGATGAATCGATCCTGCCTTTCAGTTGTGACCCGAGATCGTGGCCTTCCTTGGCGACGAACAAAGCCGCCAGTCTCTAGGTACCTCCGATAAACATTTCGGACCGCAGATCGACTTAAATTAAGTTGAGCACTCACGTTTCTTTGGCTGTGTCCGGCCTGAATAAGTGCCACAGCTTGGGCGGCGACTTCAGGTGAAGTATCCATAGATTATTGATAGAACCTCACCTTAATGTTAAGAATAAGTAATGTTTGTTGCAAAACCAAAGATATCAATCACTTTTTCAAGAATTAAATCCAAGTAAACCAATAAAACCAAGTTTTCTTAGTATTCGATTGTTTGATATCAACAAACAGGCTCCAAATTGTCTTTTGTTTCTTTAAATTCTGTGTTCGAAATTCAAAAAAAGACTATTGAATGAAATTGTGAATGTGCCAGGTTCAAAACTGCATAAAAACTTTTTGCTCGACCTAATATAAAATTTTAGCTAGGACCAAACGAAACTGAAAATACAAGGTGGGCCAATAGATGTGTCCAGAAGTGTAGAATTATGGCGGATGGGTGCGAGATATTTTAAAGATAATAATATTTTTTCTTGCAAGATTGTTTAATCAAACTAGATTTATTGTCACAATAGAAACACAGTTAATAATTTTATAAGCACGTTACCTTTTCTTTGGCGTCCTGGAGGAGAATAAGCCGACCTCCCATTTCAATGCGTACGATAACTTTAGGGTGGGTAGCAGTCAGGTCAGGGCTCTCCTGCAATGTCTACGGGCGTTTGTGCACTACAATGAATTTTACTGTCCGGCAGTCCGATTTTTTACGGTCCGATGTGGCATGAAAAAAACGAATGATTGGCTTGTGCACTTGTCCGTCTTTACTCGGATCGGTGCGGCGCAGTTTAGGGTAGCTCTCTTTGATACTACACGCCCCGCCCGCTCATGAATAATACTGATCGCGGACGCAGTGCACAAGCATAAACACGTTTTTCATTACTGTCATCTCGGACCGGAAAAACGGTCCAGAATGGAGAAAAGTAGAATGTCGGACGGTAAAATTACGCATAGTGCACAAACTAGTATAAACATTTATGGCGTGCCATAGGGTAAAACTCGGTAAAACGCCCCACTTTTTTTAAAATTGAAATAAATAAAAAATCTTACAAGATATAATCAAACTTTTTATTTTGGAACAATATTTAGTATTTTAACAACAATACCACAAGTAATAATGATAATAGGAACTAAGGATACAATAATATTTATTATTTAAAAAAACCTTAGGTGGGGCGTTTTGTAGTGTGATCGTTGGCTAATACGACTCACTCTTATTATAAAAGGCCCCAGTGTTTTAATCATATATTCAGGGCGCGATCGACTCCCTTACCAGTCACGTACAGTCCGTGGTGAACGAGTGTTCACGGCAGGTTCCAGCGGTGGATGAACACCGCTGGAAGCTGCCGGACGATGTGCGTGAACTGCTGACGGAGAAGAACGCATCCATCCGTGCCTATGACTATTTTCCCTGCGAAGCTAACCGCGCCCATATGCGTTCTCTACAGCGTGCTGTAAAGAAACGTGTACGGGAGGTTCGGGAAGCCCACTGGGACAAGATGTTGAGCGACTTAGAGCCATCCCATCTGGCCTTCTGGCAATTACAACGAAATCTAAAATCCGATTGTGTAGCTTCAACTCCCCCTCTCAATCGTCCGAACCAAAGGCCGGCCTTTGAAAACGACGAAAAGTCCGAATGTCTAGCCGACAGTCTAGAAGCCCAATGTACTCCCAGCACCCAACCCGCAGACCCGGTCCATCTTTCCAAGGTGGATCGCGAGGTCGAACGTAGGGCCACCCTCCCTCCCGATGAAGACCCCGACGACCCCTTACCCCCCATCACCGTAGACGAGGTCCACACGATAGTGAGGAAACTCAAACCTAGGAAAGCCCCCGGCTCAGACGGTATCACCAATAAGGTGATCAAACACTTTTCCGCCCCGCTCATAGTCCTCATGACCGCCATCTTCAATGGCGCTCTGAGTAATAACATATTTCCGCAAGCTTGGAAACAAGCCACCGTTATCGGTATCCCCAAACCCGGCAAACCCAAGAGTGAGCCCACTAGTTACCGCCCCATCAGTCTTCTCAATGTATTTGGGAAAATCTATGAGCGTCTCATTTATATCCGTTTAAAGGATTTCGCTGACACCCGTAAACTCATCCCCGATGAACAGTTCGGTTTTCGAACCCAGCACTGTTGCATTCGACAATTGCACCGCATAGTCGAACACATTAGCTCCCGTTTTATGCGCTCGTACAAAACGGGCATGCTCTTCTTCGACGTAGCGAAAGCCTTCGACAAGGTCTGGCACAACGGTTTATTATACAAACTGTACCAATTCAACGTGCCGGACCGTCTCGTGCTCATCATTCGAGACTTTCTGTCGGATCGCTCCTTCCGCTATCGCCTAGAAGGCACCCTCTCGTCCCCTCACCCCATCCGCGCCGGAGTCCCTCAGGGCTCCGTGCTATCGCCCCTTCTGTTCACGCTGTACACCAGCGACATTCCCAAACGTGGCTTGGCCAAGTTGGCTCTCTTCGCCGACGACACGGCTATCTACTATTCCGGTAGGAGTCTCGATAACATCTCTCGAACCCTTCAAACCGCAGCCAACGCCCTCGGGGTCTGGTTCCGGAAATGGAGAATAGAGGTGAATCCCGAAAAGAGCGCAGCCGTTCTTTTCGAGAGACACGGTGATTCCCACACCCACATCCGTCCCGTCCTAATGTTCGGCAAACAGATCCCTTGGGAGATGAAAGCCAAATACCTGGGGGTTATCCTAGACCATCATCTGAGTTTCCGAGACCACATCAAAGCGGTCCGCGCTCGCGCCGCTTTCGCTGTCGGTCGCCTCCACCCCATCCTTAGAGCACGCAGTAAATTGTCACTTAGAAATAAGCTGAGAATCTACGTGACGTGCATCCGCCCCATCTTGACTTACGCTAGCGTCGTGTTCGCACACGTTAAGCCTTGTCGTTTCAAATCCTTCCAAACCCTCCAGAATCGAGTGTTGCGCAGAGCCGCGGCTGCCCCGTGGTTCATGCGTAACGTCCAACTCCATCTCGATCTAAAAATGCCAACCATCAGGCAATACCTCAAACGCATCTCCAAGCGTTACTTCAACACTGCCCCCCTCCATCCGAACCCCCTAGTCGCCGCAGCGGCCGACTACAGTCCCTCTCTCATAAGTAAAGTTCGCCGTCCCAGGCACACACTTTTAGAATCCGATGACGAAATAACCCTCCTCCAGGAGGCGAGTAAATCGACCAGCACAATACACAACGTCCGCCGCCGTCCGGCATACCGTCCTCGCCGACGAGGCCCGTCGCGACGTCCCACCGCCGCCGGTCACGATCCACCGAGCTCTCCCGTCGTAGAGCCGGTCGTCTCTTCAGACTCCGCAGTCACACCGATAATTCAGCCCTCATCAAGCTGTCTCCCCCCCCCTATGTCCACGCCAGCAACGCCCTAAGCCGAGGTCCGAGTCCCACTAGGGGTCGCCCTTAGTGTTGTTGTTGCAGGTAGTCATGATGTTAGTGTAGTACAAGTAGTTAGCTTAGGTTAAGTATTTTACTTCCCCCCCATTGGCTGGAGACCCTTCAGGTCTCGCCAATAACTGCCCGGTTACGTAGAAACCGTCCCCTAGGACGACCTACAGCAGTCCAATAGAAAAAAAAAAAAAAAAAAAAAAAAACATATATTTTTGCATATTTTAAACTATAACAACAATTGTTTTGACAAAAATTAACTCTCAATCTTAACTTAGGATAATAAGAGGCAGTTACTCAGTCTCTTTATCAAATCAGACTTTTTCCAATTGGCATTGAATCCAATCTTCTGTGGATTTTGTATTATAGTAATCTTCCGTGCATTCCACGCATCTGATAATGTCGTCATGTTCGTCTGAGATTTCTTCTTCAGAAGTATCTACCCTGCCCTCATTTTCATCATTGCTTTCAGAAGAGGATGAATAGCTTACTTTTTTCTTCATAATTATTTTTGACAGACACTTTCTTTGGCTTCTTTTTACCTCCTTTTTCTTGTTTATTTTTATCACCATCTTTTTCTTCGATAGGTTTAGTTATTTTTGTGGTCTTAGTTTGCTTTAATTTTCCAGCTGCTGGCTTCTTTTTGTCGGCAATTACCTTCCTTTTCTCAGAGAAAATCAGAAGGCTTGTCACTTGCTTGACAAGCCTTCTGATTTTCTCTGACTTAATTCTGAGTTGCGAGCCATGAATCCCGAAAACCAGACATTTACAGCTGATGCTGAACTTGATGAAAATGGATTTTTAATATTGAGTTTCCTAGCAAGTTGAAATGCCATTTCTTAAACATCTTTTCTATCAGGGGCAAATCCAACTTTCTCCAATTTCTTTATATGGGCAACCAGTTTTTTTTCGTGTTCTACAGAAAATACTGGTTTGCGTCCAAGAGGGCCCTTTGATTTTCCCGATAAAATGTGTCTTCTTAGGGTTCGAGATGGTATGCCAAAGCTTCTGGATGCCTCATTAACACCCATTTCTTTGCTAAGTACACTGCGCATGGCTTTGTCTAAGTCGTCTGCACTCCATGATGCTCGTAGTGTTGTTCTTTGATACTTCCGAGACATAATCTGAAATAATAACACGCGATGAAAAATACTTTAACATAGTTCAAATATTGGGACGTTTTGTAAATTGACTTAGGGGCATATTGTCAAATTTGATTTTCAATACGCCCCACCGAGGTCAAAGCAGTAGATTCAAGGTTATAACGTTCGACAAAATAAAAGTATAAAGGTAATTTCATCTATTTTACGATAGTGTGGGTCATTATAACACAAAATCTAAAAGTATCAATAAATATGAATTTCTCAGAAACTTACCGCAAATTATTTCACTCCAATAAATACAGATTTTGCAATATTTTTTAAACGGACATCACAAACTACGTGCACACGTCGGCCATGTTGTTCGCCTACTAGTGGGTCTCCGCGCGTCTAGTTGTGAGCTGCGCAGCTTTGATAGTGTGAGTGCTGGAGTGGTGGGGCGTTTTGTCACTTGGGGCGTATTACCGAGTTTTACCCTATTGGACCGTAAAAAATCGGACTGCCGGACAGTAAAATTCCTTGTAGTGCACAAACGCCCTAGGTACATACTAATAACAATAAACTGCGATTAAGTGTGATGATTATTGCAATTTTTTAACATTGTTTTTGGGAGCCATGTTCAGCAGTGGACGAGTAGTGATCGGGAATTCTGATATGACGAGAGAAGAACATTAAAAAAAAAATGCTCATTCAGCTCGTACAGTGACATCAAAGACTGGGTTATGCTTTATTCATATTGAAAACCCTTTTATATCCTTAATTTTTAACAAAAATATCTTCCTTCAACACTCTTAATCCCGTTAAACTGTAAAACACTGTGCCACTTCCATGCTTACGGGATATGCGACACAATTGACGTGTTCAGTACAAACTGCAGTTGGCGCAACAACACCAGGCCTCGCTACAGAACTCGTCGCAGCCGCAGATCGTCATACAGCCATGTGCGCAGGTTGTACAAGTGAGAATTTACTATTTTTTCTTTTTTTTTAGCTAATAGGGGTGTTATAAAAATACTTAGTCTGGACGCGTAGAATAGTCCTATTATAAAGGCATAAAACCTTTTTCATCCCGACATTTTGACCGTTTCAACCGTGACTGCTTCGTTGGTCCAGTGGTCGTAAGCTCAACTGCTGAGCGTGAGGTCCTGGGTTCGATCCCCAGGTCCAGCAAACTGTTATTGGGTTCCGGGATGGGTTTTCAAATGAGCTTTCTTACCAAAATTGCCATATTTTCTACAGTTGATTTTACCCCGTTAACCTGACTCGGCTCTCTTGGCCGCGCCACTGCCTTGCTCTATTTTTTGGCTCCTTTATCCCATTTTTCTTTAAGGCCGTCTATACACTCTCGCCGGAACAGCACGAGACTTAGATGCTGTCCTTTGTTATTGATGTAAAAGTTAAGGATAGAGATAGCGCACCGGGCTATCTCAAAAAATGTGTACAGCGCCGGCTACATGTAAGGTGTCTTCATAACTAACGGCATAAATAGGGAATACGCATGTAATTTTTTTTCTCTCTTAATAAAACACAGTAATATAAAGTGAAGAAAAGTATTAAAAGTCAAAAGATAAAACTAAATAATAATAAAATGTTTGTTGCTCAAATTTATTAAACATCAATAATTTTCTTCTACAGTTCAAACATCCGGTATTGTCGCGGCCATAATGTGACGTCATAATCCTCGATACTGCTTTGTTTACATTTCTTTTTTCCCACAAATCATATAAATTAAATTATTTCTTGTGCTTTATTCAAGCAGAAATCGCAAACCCATCTCAGTGAGAAATCAAACAGTTTGCTAAGAAAAGATTATTTAAAGATTTATTCACATGGATTTTGATGTCATTTCCAGCATTTTCGAAGAAGACGCGTTTCGAGATTGCGTTCCGTTCCACAAAAAAAAACGTAACATAAATAATTAATTGTAAAATAAGTAATGCGTTAAAAAATTTAAAAAAATGCAATATGTTTCTTGACTCACTGTACAATGTATATTTAAATAATGAAAGAGTTTTGAATTACATGCATATTCCCTATTGGTTCCACCTTGAGTATGACCGCGCGCCTGTTTAAGTTTCTATAATCTAAGCCAACCAAAATACGTGACTGTTTTAAATACTTACTTTTTTATATAAAACACGAAAAGATTGTTTATCTTTTTTTCAAATTGGTTCGGGCCAAACTTTATGAGCTAGCCACAAGGAAAAATAAAGATATACCTAATTCCGATGTCACAATTACGTCCAAAATATTTAATTTAACTAAAACCTTCCATTGGTACGTTACAGCAGCAATCAGCATCATCGGCCGCGTCGTCATCAAATAACGTGGTGTCACAACAGCCGGTCACGTTGGTGCAGCAAGTCGTCACGCCGTCCGGGGAGCTACAGCAATTACCGGTTGGTTACAAAATTCCTTTTAGGCCCGGACTCCACCAAAGCGAAGACGAGACGAGCAGAGCGGAGATGTGTTTTAAAAAACCATTAGAAAATCGTTATTCACACATCTCGTCTCTACTCAGCTTAAGTGGATACCACTGAGCGGAGATGTATCATATTTGTATGACGCGATGAAAGCGGAGATGTGAGCTGTTCCCCGCTGAGATTGAACTGGGCCGCGGTACGGAGCGGAGATGTGAGCTTTGCCTCGCAGCGGACGCGATTAAAATTTGTGCGGCGTACAGTGAGTGGTGCCCACACTATTAAAATTTCGTTAAATATCGATAGTTCTAATACTATCGATAATATCGCCAGTAATTTGTTGTAAAACACTTTTATAGCCATAATATCGATAGTATCACAACTCAATACTATAGATGCTATTGGTACTCATCAATAGTATTACATATGTCTGTCGATCGATATTATCGATAATATTGTTAAATTCCAATACTATCGATAGCCCTATCGATATTGTTACTCGTTTTCTAGGTCACGATAGTATTACAATACTATCGAGAGCCAATCAAATAGCTGAGCAACACTAAGTGCGTTCACATTCAACACTCGCCGCACGCAGCTCAGTTCTGCTCTAGTCAGCGCACATTTCCACCCTAGCCAGCGCACATCTCCGCTACAGTCTAGCCAGTACGCATCTCCGCACAGTTTCGGTGGATACACCCCAGCTGAAAAACATCTCTTCTCGTCTCCGCTTCGGACATCTCCGCACATCTCCGTTTTGGTGGAGTCCGGGCCTTATTCCCGTATATCCCATCTCGCAATGAACAGGCCACCACTTCTTACGTAGTTTTCATAAAAGGCAACTAATCGTTTACATTACGAGGATGGGCAGCACCGTCCCCTGTCTGCTAATAATAATGAGCGATTAGTGCACTTCCTCATAACGTAAAATTAAGTGTATCCTTCTTTTCTCTAGGATTCAGTCTATCTTTAATTCAATCTTGAAGGAGTAATAAACGGACAGACAAACTCACTATATTAATGTGGATTTTTGAAATACTAATATTACTTTACAGATCCAGCTAACTCAAGCCCAGTTGAACATGATCCGCCTGCAAGTACAAAATAACCCGAACCAGCCGATCATCATACAGGCGCAGTCACAACAGTCAACGCCGCAGATCATACAGGTAACTAATATCGTCTCGCAAAATTGACGATACTTATGTACGTCCAGCGCGCCTTGGGCAGTCAGCCCACTTTTCTTTTTTTTTATCGTTGGAAAATCCTCATCCTTCGCCTGGGGAAGGCGAAGGTGTACGCCGGACTCTTACCGGCTAAAAACCCACGGTGTTTCTTCTGGGTGTGTAATGTATGATATAATAACAAATGCTCTAATTTCACTTGAAATAACGTTCATATAATATAATTTTCATATGCTATAAAATCTTATAACCTAATTTCATATGACCTAATGTTTCATATGATATAATTTTCATTTAATATAAAACATTTAGTATAACGTTCATTTTATATAATTTTCAATATGTATAATATTCTTTTTATATAACATTCATTTGACCTAATGTTCTTTTGACCTAATTTTCATGTTTAATGATCACAGTTCTAACCTAACTCAAATGGCACCTAACCAAATCTTAAAATATTCAATGCATGGTTGAGGGTGGGCTTGGTCGACGGAGCCCCGCTGGGCGGGGCTCCTACTTCTGGATGGTTTATAAAAAAAAAACCACGAAGGGGATGGCGGGGTCTATTCGCTCGCTTCGCTCGCTCACACGACCCCGCCATCCCCTTCTAACCTAACCTGTCCGAGTCGGGGTGACCTAAAGTCCAGATTGCATCCAATTTCTACTGGTTACAATAGTTGAGGGTGGTAGGTGTATAGGGTATAAAGCGAAGAAAAAAAACATTACAATTAATGCTTATGCGATGCATTTTTGCTAGCACCATACTAGCAGGCGTTTAAAATCGTATCAGATTTTCTAAATTATATAAAAAGTTATTAGAGATTATGAATATTATAGTAAATGAATAATATACTACATGAATATTATGTCAAATGTGCATTATAGGAAATGTTTATTATATCATAAGAAATTAGATAAAATGAAATTATGTCAACAATTCATTATCTCAACTGATCGTTATATTAAACAAAAGTATATTAACTGAAATTAGGTCAAGTGAACGTTAGATTTTTTGTTATTATATCAACCGTTACACACCCGTTTCTTCTCCTGACCCTTGGCTGGGATCGCGGGATTCGCAGCTGCATGCACCGCAACCCCGGCAGGGGCAGTAAGCCTCGCCACCAACCTAGCTGACTGGCTAATATTTTCACCACGGCATGAGCTATTCTGGTATAGCACGCGAGAGAACTCCACTAGCTAGTGGGGCCTCTTTTAATGCACCCCAAACACACGTGTACCCAGTGTGGGGATGCGCTAGAATATAAAAATTCCTCACCGCACGTCGGTAATAGACGTGTGTTGTAAGTTTCAACAAAACCTAGCACGCTTGGTGGTAGGATCTATACGGTCCGCTTGGCTAGCTACCACTTGAACATTAGTCACCAAGCAATTTACTGTGTTCCGTCGTGTGTTTGTGAGAGCCAAAGGGGTATAGAGGTATCCCTCTCTATCTCCGTTACTTGGATTCGTGTGCTCCATCTTAGGCGCCATCTCCACGAGCGAGTGAATCGCGACGATATTCTCGCCGTGCCATCAAATTCAATACTAACTATCGCCGCGATAAAATCGCCGTCTGGAGACTCGTTCTAAGAGAGTGTATAGAAATACGTGGCACGACGATAATATCGCCGCGATTCTCTCGCTCATGGAGACGGTCCCTTAGGGCCTTATTACAGTGAGCGCACCGCGAACACACGGCAAGCCAAATGCGCTCTCACTGCGAACTCGCGGCAAGCCCACTGCGTTTTCGCCTCGCTTTGAATTCGCTCGCGAATCGCCACTGTGATAATGCCTTCGCGGCGTGCTCACTGCGAACTCGCGGCATGCCCGCTGCGCTCTCGCCTCGCTTTGAACTCGCTCGCAAATCGCCACTGTGATCCTTATCCTCCCTTAGACCCTGTTTGCACTTACCATCAGGTGCGACTAAGGTCAAACGCGACCAAGTCAAGTAACGAGTGCATAATTGATATATTTTTCACTTAATTCCCTACAACTCAAAGTACATTATCATCGAAATCATTCTCCACTCATCCAGTAATAAAAATGGTAAAATTTTCCAGGTATCATCACAAGCCCAACATCAGCCGCAGCAGCAAGTGTTCCTAGCGCAAGTGGCGACCTCTCAAGACGACTCCTAGTATCAAGAGATAAGCACACAGTGCGCGTCTGACTCTGACTGAAAAGTGGCTAGTGAAGTGTACATGTATAGTGACATCACTGTGACTGTGTCTGACTGAACTGTGTTGTCACATCTACTCCAACAAAGAGCGTTTGTGCACTGCGTCTGAGGGTCTACTCTAGGCTTTCCAACCGTCCCGCGAGAGCTGGGACGTCCCGTTTCTAGAGTTTTAGAGGATGCATCCCGCGAAAGACGTGTGCGGGACGCCAATTGTCCCGTTTTAACATACCTATGGATAAACTTTCGGGCAGAAGTCGGAATTTAGTGAACGCACGTTTTGTTTAGCTAGAAGGTGCTGGTGTTCGTGACCGCGAGACTCGCGTCGAACGAACGAAAAAATAATTTGTAATTGTATTTTTCGCCTCCCTATACTTCGACAGTTGGGTCCCGCTTTTTTTGCCACGTCCCGCATTTTGACTGCCAAAGTCCCGGTAAATTCATACATGAAGGTTGGCAAGCCTAGTTAAGGGCGTTTCCTACCTACCACCTATCCCCTATGGACATACGATTATTTCGGGGCCCGAACTAAGAATGAATGACAACACGATTTGACAGTTGTGCCTACTACCGATATGTTTTTGCCCGTCTGAAAAGTTGAACTTGACACTTGTTCACTCCTACGTTTCTGGCTAGTTTCGGACGGGCGACTAACTTCGTTGACGGACTTAGGGAGTAGGCCCCAGATCCGAATCTTAGAAAATGAACTCTGCTGCTAATTATAAAATTCGGATTGGATACGCACAACAGTTCATACAAATGGATAGCGTAGAAGCCAAATCCAAGTAACATTTTTGGTGACATTGAGTTTCAACTCTATAACTAAGTATTTTAAGGGGTATTTTCACCAATCTATCATTAACTGTTCATTAAGTTAATTCGGTCTGAAGGATGGGAAATCATTAAATGACTTCTTCCGGTCTGGGCGGAGCGGAAGAGAATCTTACTGACTAAAATCCATCCGTGTGCCTCCCAATGCCCTTTGCGTTCCAGGGCTGCGGTAACTCTTTCGAACAAATTCTGCAACCCTGGCAGAATCTTTTCAATACTTACCTAAAATTTGCATTTAACCACCATACCAATAGTGATAATGAATGAATAAGTTATGAATGCGAATGAATAAAGGTGGTAATGACAAGATTATTGATCACATAAATGTAATTTGTAGGTCACATTTAGCTTATGGAGTTAATAGTTACGGACTACTTATGTTGGTGAAATACTGCCTAAAAGTCTATAAATCCAATTTACCAAAAATTACACTTGGATCAGTTGGCTTCCAAGATATTCAAATAGTACTGCAGCTTGTTCTGATCGTATTTTCTGGGATCGGATGCAGTGCACAAGTCTACAAACAGTTTTTTAAAATGACATCCTAGCCTGGTAAATGTCATCACAACCACAGTGAAGCAAAACTCTAATATTGACACACATTTCATAAGATCATTAATCATTACATCAAGAATTTGGTTTCTTTGAGGGGTTTCGAGATAATTATAGGTATAAATAGTGCCTAAAACAGACTTCGCACTCCGGACAAGTTCAAACGTTTCGAATATTTGTTTAATGCGCCGAATGTTCCGCCTGCGCGGTGCGCCGTCACTCAGGACGCATACTTAGTGTGTTTAGACGCTTAACAAATTGGGATATAACGTTCCTTATTACCACTGCCTATTTCAACGATTATACAGAAAACCAAGTTTGCCTTTCCGTATCTTTATAAGTAATAGCAGTAGGTTTAAACTGGATGTAAACGAATTCGTGTAATTCACCAGTAGACCAACAGATTTAAAGGAATTTCACGAACTTCTGATACACCGTGTATTCGACACAATATCCACACACTGTCAATTCATGAAATAGATTAAATGTACCTCACATAGTAGTAGGCCACTTTCGTACTATGGACGTTCGAAGTCTGTCCCCCGATTCCGAACCTTTTCGGAAAGCAGATATAGAACGATTCGGTTTGCTATCTCGTTCTGTCTACGATTCTCATAACCAGAGTAAAAGAGATAGTTTACCGAATCGTTCGACAGCTGACTAATCGGATTGTTCTGAATCAGGGGGCTGTATTATGACGAACAGTAATGTACAGCATGCGAAAGAAAACGTTTAGACACCGTAATCTTCACGAGAAAAGAGGATAATTTGAAATAAAGCGTTCGTTTGGACTAAGAGTAAAGCTAGACATTAGGCAAAGCGGGGTGTAGCTGAGTGTTAGCGCCAAATTCAAAACTTAGCGGTAAACTTGCGCGCAGACTGTATTCGATCAGCTGCATATTGTCGTCAGAGAGATCACTCATTAATTTAGTGCAGTTTGCCGCTCACACAATAACAGTGAAACCACACTGCTCAGTTGCGTTGCGTTGCTACGTCGCAAAGCTAGATTTGGACCAATCTATAGATTCCAAGTGTAGCGCTGCGACGTCTCATTGGTCCAAATCTAGCACTGCGACGTCACAACGCAACGCAACGGAGCAGTGTGGCTTCACGCTTTCACTCTGCTTGCAGTCATCTGAAAACTGTTTGCCTACCAGGGCTGAGCCTAACGTATGCATACAATGTGTACAATGCATAATACCAAGAACAATTTTTTTTTTCAATTGTTTTCTCTCTTCAATATTTTACTTTTGGCTTCTTTTATTAAAAAATACAATATAATACGAATTAAATTTCCAATTCATATCAAATTACATACAAAAAAATATAGTTTGGCTGTCATTTATTTCGGCGCTCATCAAAACGCATGATTCTATGCGTAGCTACACCCAGAACTAATTTGAAAAATTATTTTATTTTAAATATAAAGGTATTCATTGGATTTGTGTGAATACAATAACATTAAAAGAACAGTATGCCGATGGAAAGGGGTGCAACTAAAATTGACGAATTGTATTCATAGTGACCGGAATTGACTGGAAATAACAAAGGAAAAAATTCAAAAACTTGTCATCCAAGTTCGAGATAAGTGGTTATGTTGATTGTTAATTAGGTGTATATTTACATAAGTTATTAAATAAAACATTAAAATTAAAACATTTCGTTTTATTATTCACTTTGAAAATTACAACTGAAAACTGCATACCTTATTTGATATGAATAGCATAAAAATAAATAAAAAACTAACAATTTAACAATCATTGGCACTTCATAACATTAACAGAATTAAACATTTTATAAAATTAACAAAATATTACATAACTATGAGAATAGAATGACGCAGAATTTGAACTTTCCAAAATGAGCACTTGACGCAAAATGTGCATTTCACAATAGGTGCACTTCTCAAAATAGTCAGTTGTCCCACCGCCGGCGATGAAGAGACTAACTATCGGCTATTTTCTCGCTCAAAAAACGTACGATAGATATACATTCTGTGTAAACAAATGAGGTGCATATATTAATAGTTGATCGCGGACTGTTCACACTGCCAGAGAGGACTCGCTCCACTAGTTTGTCGCTGAGCTACAAGAGCTATCAAAGATAATACTCGCTCAGCGATACTTGCTCAGCGGTGCTCGCTTGGCGGTCAGAACTCACGCCGATAGGCACTTGTCCCACCACGAACAATGAGCGAGCAGCGAGTAGAGCTAGAAACTACAAACGAGTTGGCGAGCAGCGAGAAGCGAGTGTGTAGGTCCGATAGTTTTGTCGCTGGGCTATAAGCGAGTGTGCGAGTGTGACGGGCGATTACTCGCACCACTCGTAAATGACCGCTGGTTGGTCTGTCGGCGTGAGTTCTGACCGCCAAGCGAGCATCGCTGAGCAAGTATCGCTGAGCGAGTATTATCTTTGATAGCTCTTGTCGCTCAGCGACAAACTAGTGGAGCGAGTCCTCGCCGGCACAGTCAGCGATCGACTATTAATATGTGCATATCTTTTGTTTACACGGAATTTATATCTATTGTACGTTTCTTGAGCGAGAAAATAGCCGATAGTTAGTCGCTTCCTCGCCGGCGTGGGACAACTGCCTTAGACCAACCAGCGGTCATTTGCGAGTGGTGCGAGTAATCGCCCGTCACACTCGCACACTCGCTTATAGCCCAGCGACAAAACTATCGGAACTACACACTCGATTCTCGCTGCTCGCCAACTCGTTTCTAGCTTCGAACTCTACTCGCTGCTCGCTCATCGTTCGCGGTGGGACAAGTGCCTCAAGCACTAATAAAAATGTGCACATTTCGTAATTTGTGGTTAGGGATGGATATAGAAAATGGTCTCGAATTAAAAATCCTTTGCTTTTTGATGAGTATTCTACGTGATTCGTATTTAAAAAAGCAAAAGTTTATTCTGCATATGCATATGCAGAATAAACGCATTATATTGTATAAGAGCTATGTTACAATTTTGGTGTACAATAAAGTATATTCTATTCTATGCAAATGTGCCTATTTGTAACCACGAATTACAAATAGGCGCATTTGGAGAAGAGCTCATTTCGATAAGTGCCCTTTTTGAGAAGTGCTCCTATTGCGAAATGAACATTTTGCGTCAGATCCTGAGAATATAGGATAAGCCTTTTCTAGTATCTTAACAACGTTAAAATAAAGCAACAAATCCGCTAGCAAATGTTACTGCGCAAGACTTGCGCAGCCGACAACTGTGGACTCACCCGCAGCAAGTCGACTTCTGCAAGTTAAGCGAGCGCTTGCGTGCAATAACTTGCTCAGTAAAACTTGCTAGAGGATTTGGTGCTTAAGTGATTGACTTATTTTCGCTGTCTTGCCCATATAAAATAGTCACACGTTGACCTATGCCTCAGCCTTCGCTCGATAACTGCATTCAATGGGGAGACAGGCAAAACGAAAGTAGATGGCAGCACCTCTGTTGGTACCAAAAAAACCAATCAAAATGAGTTAAATTGTCACGAGCAATAATGGTGCCGATTCTCTTGTTCACCAACTAAACTAAAAATAGAGAATTGCTATCTTCAAAAAATTATAACAATTTATGATACAATATATTTCACAAAATATGCAGCTAGTGCCATGGATGTAGTCAGGATTTTGTCCAAGGTTGGGCAAAGCAGCACAGTCAAACAGTGAATATTAATCTTTTACCTAAATCTGGAAGTGCAGAAAGGTTGTGACCTTTATGAGGCAATTTTGCCCATTTTGAGGCCCAAATAATAGCCGAGCTTTGGTCTCCTTGTCTTAGTAGACATCGGTGTTGAGTTGACTGAATCTTGCTATTTACCTATTGCACCCTATGCCATGGTGGGGCAAGCGCCCCATCCGCCTAACCCTGGCTACGCCCATGGCTGGTGCAATACAGCTTTTCATATTCCTAACACCAGAAACAAAAGATAAGTACAGTCAGCGAGGCCTAAGCTGAGTTTTGCATTTGTGTGAGTGCACATAGAATCGATTGCCAAAAAGCAGTATAAAGCGGTTTAAAACAAACAAAGGACACGTCTGCAATCATTCTCACACAAATGCAAAGCTCAGGGGGTCTACTCCCTAAGCACGAAGTCCGTGGTTTCGGCCTTAGTTACGAGTGTTTCCTACTCCCTATCACCTACGGACATACGATTACTTCGCGGCCCGAACTAAGAATGAATGACAACATGATTTGACAGTTGTCCCTACTACCGATGTGTTTTTGCGTAGACAGAGAAACTAATTCTCTGTCTACGTGTTTTTGCCAGTCCGAAAAGTTAAACTTGACATTTTGTTTTGTTCACTCCTACGTTTCGGGCTACTTTCGGACGGGCGACTAACTTCGTTGACGGACTTAGGGGGTAGGCCCCCAGCTTAGGCCTCGCGGACTGTAAACTTATTTGTGAACAATATTTTATCAATATTTAACATCTAGCAAGAGCTGGAAACAAATCAGGCCATAACTTTTCTGCCTAGCGTTATCCCAACTATGTTAGGGTCAGCTTCCAGTCTAACTAGATGCGGCTGCATACCAGTATTTTACACGGAGGGACTGCCATCAGACCTCCGCAACAGATTGGACAATGCTAGGGGGTTACCATAATCTCTTAGAGCAAGAATGTTTTAATATTATTACGAGGGCGGGTAAGAGATGGCGCTAGAGAGCTGTCTAGCGCTGTCACTTTCGCACTCGGAATAATATTAAAACATTCCTGCTCTAACAGATCATAGTAACCCCCCTGATATCCAGATCGGGCCAAACTACGACACTAAAATAGATTTTCACTATGCTACTTTAGGACGGTTTTTAAAACGCCGCCATGACTAAAACCAGAATTTGCACTGGTCATGGGAGAAGTCTGTTCCCAGAATAATAGCGGTTATATTAAAAATTCTTACCATGTGTATTTCACAGCGTGCCCTGCCTATCCATATGGTCTACAACGGCTTGCACGTCTTCCTTCAACAGTCGCACCATGGCTCTCTTCTGTTTGCAGTCATCTCTGATCAGTTCTGAAGCGCGTTCCTTCAGTTGCTTCATGAAGTCGCTGTCTAATTCTTGTGATCTGGATTTATCAAATAATTTGCATTCATTCTTAACGACACCACTAATGAATAGTGTTGTTGCCCTTCAGGGCAGCAACGAGTATGTATAAACTCGCTTATTTATAGTATTATTACCAATTGACAATAATTCATATTTTTAAGCTGCATGTTTTATTACGTTATATAAAATTAAATCCAAATCAAGGGCACCCGTATTTTTCCGTTTTTCGAAATTATGTACTTCTATATATATAAAAGAAAGTCGTGTTAGTTACTTCACTTATAACTCAAGAACGGCTGAACCGATTTAGCTGAAAATTGGCAGGGAGGTAGTTTAGAGCCAGGAGAAGGACATAGGATACTTTTTATCCCGTTCGACATCATGTAGGTAGGTAGTAGGTAGGTAGTAGGTAGGTAGTAGGTAGGTAGTAGGTAGGTAGTAGGTAGGTAGTAGGTAGGTAGTAGGTAGGTAGTAGGTAGGTAGTAGGTAGGTAGTAGGTAGGTAGTAGGTAGGTAGTAGGTAGGTAGTAGGTAGGTAGTAGGTAGGTAGTAGGTAGGTAGTAGGTAGGTAGTAGGTAGGTAGTAGGTAGGTAGTAGGTAGGTAGTAGGTAGGTAGTAGGTAGGTAGTAGGTAGGTAGTAGGTAGGTAGTAGGTAGGTAGTAGGTAGGTAGTAGGTAGGTAGTAGGTAGGTAGTAGGTAGGTAGTAGGTAGGTAGTAGGTAGGTAGTAGGTAGGTAGTAGGTAGGTAGTAGGTAGGTAGTAGGTAGGTAGTAGGTAGGTAGTAGGTAGGTAGTAGGTAGGTAGTAGGTAGGTAGTAGGTAGGTAGTAGGTAGGTAGTAGGTAGGTAGTAGGTAGGTAGTAGGTAGGTAGTAGGTAGGTAGTAGGTAGGTAGTAGGTAGGTAGTAGGTAGGTAGTAGGTAGGTAGTAGGTAGGTAGTAGGTAGGTAGTAAGTAGGAAAAAGTGCATTGCAACGCATGCGGGTACAGCTAGTTTCATTCATAATTTCAATTTTGAAAATCGGCGTGTTCTAAAAAGACGTATGCGCCAAATGACGTCATACATACGGTGGAATGGCGATCTAACCTTTTCTTTACTGTGAGCCGTCAAAAAAACTGGTAGTTAGATGTCACTGTCATATAACACTTGTATTGTATAAGTTCATCAGTGACATTGACATGTCTTGTTTGACATTAAATGTTTTCATCTAAAACCTTAGAATAAGTACTAAAGCATAGAAGCCGCCTCAGTACTTGAAAAACGTACAGGGGCATCTGTCAAATAAGAGCAATTTCGAGATTTTGAGCCAAAGCCTAGCTACCAAATTAAATTGCCCGCCACTAGTACCCCCTGTCAGACGGCAACGACATTTTAAATTTTGTCGTATAATACTTGTGTGAGTGGCGCGGTGATTTGAAAAAATATTTTAGTCTAGAATTTATATTTAATTAATTGTGTTTTGTATATGTGCACATTCTTCTTATAAATAAGAGTGTGCGCTACGTCCTGAATAGTAAAAAAATGTAAATCTCGCAAGGGATGTACAAAAAATCAAAGTGAAAATATCAGTTTCCACAAGTATGTAGTATTTTTATGTTTATTCATAGATTTTCCTTTAAATATATTTCATTATACATTAAATAAGTAAAAGTAAGACATTACCTTTTAGAAGAAGTAAAATAAATAAGTATAAACTATCTAAATCTTATCTATTTATCAATATGAATATTCGCCAAAGAAATTATTAAAGGGGTGCGAAAATTGTATCGATAAATCTATCGACAACGTGATTTTTGTGTTAGGTTTAATTAATTAGGTACCTATTTAAACTTTTTTTTTTCATTTAAGTTTCCCTGTGACGAATATTTTCGAAATAAATTGATTGCCGTGGTAGCTCACGAAATTGGTTGGGTTCCAAGAAAGCACCACAGAATTTGCTCCAGCCATTTCACTTTATCTTCTTTTACTCGTTCTGGCAAATGGCGGAGACTGAAGGAGGACTCTATACCAACATTATACCTTCAATCTAAATTTAAAAGCCTAAGTTCTTATTGAATTGCATATCTACAGGAAATAAAAGAATTCGAGTAATTTCTTTAAAAAAATTGGGACAGATTAACCCCGCACTGGATTTAGCTTGATTGAAAATAAAAAAATAAAAATCTTTTTTTTCTTGCAACATTACGTTCGACATCTTCTTTCGGCCATTCATACAATAGACTATTTCAGATAATATTTCATTGTCTTGTTTATCTTTCAAATAAATGCTGTTAATACAGTCGTAATCTTCAAGCCTGATAGATTAGGAGAACAGTGAATCTAAACAAAATTAACGTAGGTATTAAACAAACGATGATTAACTTACTTCTCAATCAGTTTGCATTTGGTGCCACTAAATTTTACACCTCTTTACCGTAATTATCTTTAAAATCTTGTATTTTTAGGGATGCCGTTTTTTTATAGATAGAATGATTCAAGAGGAAGGTTTTAAGCTATTAAACGTACACGTGCGAAGCCGGGGCGGGTCGCTAGTTATATATAAAACAATCATTATTTTGTTTAAAATTTCCAGCGCCTCGAAATAGACAACTTACCTGAGACCACGTGGCGCCGTTCTAGTGACAGAAAAAAACGTGCATGTCCAAGTACATTACAAGGAATACTCAATAATAATGTATTTAACTTTTGTGAAGCTTTTAGTAATTGCAAATTAAATAATAGACATTTATACTTAAACGATGACTTTATTTATTGATAGCGATAATAACAGGACCAGTCGAAGTGATGATGCTCGGGAGAGGCCTACGTCCAGCAGTGGGCATCTTTCGGCTGAATAATAATGATATTATGACTTTACTTTTGTCATTATAACTTTCTAAGAAGTAAGTATTTAAATGTACTATGGCAATATCCGGCATGGCTGTTATTTGGTTGACACAATCATAGTCACCTTCTTTCGGTCTTACAATACCACTTCAGATATTTCGTAATATACATTATACGATGACTTTATTTTATCGATAGCTATAGTCTAATAGTGTGAATACCCTCATCCCTAGTCTCTGTACAAAAGGTTACAAAATTAATTTTTAAGGCCTGTCAAAAGTTTATCTTTCCCGCTCTGACAACAGCGAGTCCGCCATATGAGTAAATAGCATGGCTATATTTTGATTCGTTTATGCTAAGTAGCGCTCCTTCTATGCTTTAGTACTTATTCTAAGACTAAAACATTGTAATGCATAGGCAAAGGTAACTCTTCATTCCACCGTTTATGTGACGTCATCACATGTTTTTTTAAATTCATTTTTTTCTCAGAAATAAAAAAATATATTTGAACTCAGGATACGAAAATGAAGAAACGGTATTTTAGTTTTAAGGTCGTGTCAGTTTTGAAATGTTGTCATCCTAACATTACGGTGGTGTCGTTAACAAATCCTTTTTGGCAACCACACCCCTGGGGGTATAATTGGGTGGTGTCGTTCACAATTAACGATAATTTGAAATTATAGTAAGATTTTTAATTTAAAAGATCTAGGTACCCAAAGTTTTTGATTACCTTTTGTCTAAATCAGCGAACTTGTCGTCCATGATCTTGACAACTTCGCTGAGTATATCGGAAGCGAGTCGTCTGTACAGGCTGCGACGTTCCTCTTTCACCTCGCACAAGTGTCTTTGAGCATCCACGAATAGGTGCACGAATCTGAAACGTTGAAGGCTGGGTATTACACCACTATGACTGTCGGAAAAGGCGGATAAGGCTGACCGCAGCTGAGACACTTAGGGTGTATACATAAAGGAAGCAGGTAACCAGCGCCGACCTACCAGCGCTTATCGGTGCTGGTCCGTGCCGGTAACCATTACTTAAAGGAAGCAGGGGCTGGCATTTTTTATTAACAAATGACGGCTTACCAGCGCTGATCGGAGCAGGTCGGAACTTGTCGGCGAAATTCGGAGCTTGTCGGTGCTGGTTCGCCACAGAGGATAGAGACTACCTGCGCCGACTAACTACGCGGACCAGCACCGACAAGCGCTGGCAGATCGGCGCCGGCAACCCGCTTTCTACGTGTATACGCACTTAGGCCTGTATTAATAGGCGGCTCTCATTTGAGAGATTTTCCAACAGCAGCTACCATACAGTA
The DNA here is from genome assembly GCA_905220435.1 of Amphipyra tragopoginis. NCBI lineage: Eukaryota > Metazoa > Arthropoda > Insecta > Lepidoptera > Noctuidae > Amphipyra > Amphipyra tragopoginis. The sequence continues at coordinate 16,374,500 of HG992011.1, forward strand.
GAATTCCATATATTTTACGTTTTCTTTTATTACCTCTCTTTTCGTTTTAAATCTACACTTGACAAAGATCTTTCAAATGAGAGCTGTTTACTAATACGGGCCTTATTTGTCGCAGACACGATCGATCGCTTGACCGCTATTTGTTTTAGCTGCTGAAACCATCTTGATGCTCAAGCGACCGCTTTTCCTTCTTATTCTGAGAAGAAGTCATGCCCAGCAGTGGGACCATAATGGGCTGATGATGAGAAACTTAACATGCATAATCAATGAATACGTACTTCTTACTAGTATTCCTGTGTATTTCCACAAGCGTGGTGTCCAATCTCTCCAGTACATTCTGCATGCTGTGTCTTATAGACGCATTCATTATTTCAGCTGAAACGTTAAGTAAAAACAGCTCCAAGAAACAGTATGAAGAAAAAGTATGTACTGCTAAGCTGCTACCTTCTGTCTTGTCGCAGAGCAATCGTGCGGGGGGTTGCGGGGTGAAGGAGGCGGAGGTTATGTCCCGAGTGGCCATACTGCATACTTGGGACATAGCCTCCACCCCTACATAATTTAGACATTTCATAGGACCTGTCAAATGTATGTGCGTTGACCCACTGTATGTAGTAAGTAGGTACACTGTGGTTTTAGTCTGCCTATTTTAGTAGTCATGTGTGGCGCGTTGAGTGAATCTAGACTATTTACGTGTTCTTTCCTGTGCTAGGGTGGGGCAAGCGCCCGATCCACCTCACCCTGGCTACACGCATGAACATAACCCCTTAGGAAATAATTAGATTAATCAGCATCCAATTCTCAAAATTGCTTTTAAGACACACTTATTCTCATCACCTGTCAAATCGTGTGCTTTCAGTTGCGAAAGCATTCTATAGAACGCTAAAGCTGGATAGATGCGAAAAGGAAATGCGTGAATGCCGATTTTCTATGAGTGAAATGCGAAATAATGTTTAGACTCTACACTCATACTACTACTGACTATATACAGGGCGTCCCACGACTTTGCCACATGGAGGGAAAGTACCTTAAATACTCTAGATAGAAAAAAAATCTGAATGAAGACTTCATTTTTATTTTAAAAACAATACGAACTGCATTCAAAGAATTTTAAATAATCACCTGTCTGAACCGGGAATCGAACCCGCTAAATGTGAAAATAAAAAAAACTGTAATTTTGTTGTACTGATCGAAAGACTCAATCAGATACATTTATTTCTTCTAAATGACATAGCTTCTAAAATAAAAGGAAGACCATGAAATTTGACATTTAATTTAAAATTTTGTTCAGAATAATGAATAGCATTTTCTCTATGTCGTGCTTATAACAACTGACTGTACGTACTACTTTCTGCTTTATTACCATTTCGAAGTATTATTTCAAATATTCACCATGAAAAAATAAATAAATCAACGGTAAGCGAGATTATTAAAAGAGTCACAATTTCTATGCAATAGGAAGAGACACATTTTGAGCATTTAATAAATTAAATTGTTTGTAAGTTGCACAGTTAAACGTGTCTTATTATTTCATATAAATGTTAAATTTCATGGTGTTCCTTTTATTTTAGATGCTATGTTATTTAGAAGAAATAAATGTATCTGGTCGAGCCTTTCGATTAGTACAATAAAATTACAGTTTTTTTTATTTTCACATTTAGCGGGTTTGATTCCCGGTTCAGACAGGTGATTATTTAAAAAAAATTGAATGCAGTTCGTATTGTTTTTAAAATAAAAATGAAGTCTTCATTCAGTAAATTTTTCTATCTACAGTATTTAAGGTACTTCCCCTCCATGTGGCAAAGTCGTGGGACGCCCTGTATATACTCATGCTTTAAAAGGGAGGGTTGATGCGCCGGATTATAACACTTTGCGGGCCAGAGGTGGCCCGCGGGCCGTAGTTTGTCCACCCCTGGTCTAAACATTATTTCGCATTTCACTCATAGAAAATCGGCATTCACCATACCACATACCACCATACGGCATGGCCATATGGCCATGACAAATAGCCATAATTATTTAAGTTAGAAATGTTGGTTTTGTCAGAGTAATATCCTTTTTTTTATTCTGGCCCTCTGCAAAATTCCTTGCGTTTTTCTTGCCCCTGATGAAAAAAGTTGGCGCACCAGTGGTTGTAAAAAAAATATGGTCTACATAAAATACAGGTTTTAAAATAGCTTACTCTCTTTTTGTTATATGACCTAAGAAAGTGATGGGTATATATTTTAATTCTGGGTTTAACTTAGTCTTGGTTTAAATCTTTAAACTATCTTTCGTAATAAGGGAGTGTGTCACTTTTAACGACACCGACAGGAAATAATTGGTCTGTTCTATACCGGAAACCAGACGATTGCATTGTACCTACTAACTAAAAAAATCATAACAAACTCACCTCTGCTTCCTTCCGGCTCAATCCTCTTGAACCAATCATCAACACTGGACACAGTCACTCCACTTGAAACATATTCTACATTATTATTAACTTCTACTTTCTTCTTTTTATAATCTTCTTTATCTTCCTCTGATGTCCTCTTTAAAATCAATCTGGAATCATCTATTTTCGTCGACGTACTGATTTTTGAATGACTTGAGAGTGAATCTATTGATTTTGATGCGTATTTCTGTGTAATGAATTCATGTTGAGTCTCTTGTTCGACGATTTTTGGTTTGGGAATATTTTCAGTTTTCTTTTTAGCTAATGTGTGTATTATTTCTTTCATATATTCTTCATCGTCTGATAAAGTAGTTTCAGATTGTTTGTCTGCGTTAGATATTAGGTCTTCGAATAGTTTTATAGGTGATATGACAGACTGTTGCTTCGGTTTTGACCTTTTAACAGTATCTTGTAGAGATTCTGCGTTTTTCTTAGATTCTACAACTTTAGGTTTATTTTTTGCTTTTGTGTTTTCTTGTTTTAGCGATTCATTACTGCTTTCAGAATCAGATTCATCATTTTTGTTTGTACCACTGTTATTAATTGTAACAGGTTGCGTATTCTTATAAATTAGTCTCAAAGATTTTCTTTTAGTTTCTTTTATTTCGGAAACATCAGAATCGTTGTCATCTTGCTTCGATTTTGATATTCTTGGACTTTCAAGTACTTTGATTGCATTTTCTTCGCTATTTAGTTTTACAGCTGACTTGGCACTAGTATAAGATTCTTCATCTGTCTCAGAATTGCGTCTTGAAGGTAGCCATCTACTTATATCTTCAGGAGATAACCTCTTTATTGAAACTATAGGAGAATTAGACTTAATGCTATCATTGCCGCTACCTTTAATACTGACTTTACAAACATTGCCTTCGTTAGAAACACTGGAATCTCGATTATTGGATTCATTCATTTCTTTTGTTAACTTCTCGAAATAATCCTTTATGGAATGATCAAGACCCTCTACTTCCAAATTTCGCGGTTCTAGTCTTTCATTTATTAATTTCGGGCTAGGCGGAGATTCTTCGAAGTCCCCGTGACCAGTGATTCCTATAGTTGCGATAGATTTTTCAGATTTTATATCAGTTATTTCGGATATGTTTATAACTTCTACGTTTTCTTTATTTGAATTTTTCTGAGATACAGTTTTCTCTTTTTTGATATTTTTAAGTATTATGCTGTTTGATTTTTTCTTCTTAACGCTTTTTTCTTTCGGTTTTGGTCCAATTTCTTTTACTTGGAACTCATTCTCCATATGAATTAACTCTTCAGTAATGTTGGCCGTTGGAGGACTGTAGTTAATTCTTTCTACATCTGATAGCAAATTCTGGGTAGTATTAGACTCGTTAATATAATTTTCTGGGCCTTCCTGATAAATTTTCTTGAATTTATCTACCATGGTCGCTGATAGTTCGTTAACCTCTTCTTTGTTTACGGTATCTGGTTCAACTAGTAGCCCCGGTAAAGGACTTTCAGTTCTATCTTCATCAAAGTTTTTTACTACTTCAATTGCAGCTTTATTTAACACTCTCTTTGGTCTTTTAGATTCAGTTTCGGCCTTATTCTTCTTTCCTTTCTTTTTCTGATTAACTTCTGGTATATCATTACTTTTCTCTTCAATAACTTCCATTTCTGGAGCTATTTCGAGAACTAAATCAGGTTCGTTTATAGTATTCTTAGTTTTTTCGACAACCATAGATGTATTGAGTACATCTTTCGCCTTTCTCATCCTTTCATCTACCAATACGTTTTGTTCAACGTTAACCTTCTTCTTTGTCCTCGGTTTTCTGTTCACTTTACGTTTAATCTTGTTACTTTCATCCGAAGACTTATTATCCGTATAATTTATTCGCTTAACAGCTCTTCCTCGCTTAGAAACTGCAGACTCAACACTTCCAATAGTAGTCGTACTGTTTCTTTTAGATATTTCAATCTTTTTCTCTTTAAAATCATCATCACTGTCACTCGTGAAGTTATACACGTCGACTTCAAAAGTCTTATCAGCTAGAGTAACTTTTTCGCTATTAGCAGACTCCTTTAATTTGTCGAATATATCGTTCATTTTCTTAGTTCTCGGTGACGGTGGTTTGGCTTTCCTAGATTTCCTCGTACGAGGCATTCGGATATACTTTTGGCGATATTTTTCTATTTCTTTGTAGCATGTGGCTGTTGACTTCGGTGTCTTTTTTATTTTTACTATTTCAGATAGTACAGTCTCATCTTCGGGGACGGTTGGAGATTCTGCAGCTATTTGTTCATCTTTTGGAGAGTAAAGTTTACGTTTTCTACGAGTTATAGGTGTTTTGGATTCCCCTGCATCATCGAAAAGAGAATGCTTCTTAGCTTTTTCTAGTTTTTCTTCAGGTTCATGAGGCTCAATTGGGAGATCATTTTCATTGTTTTCAGCAGCGCTCTCTAAGCTATTATCTTCAATAATGGTTGACATTTTAGATATGGGTTCCAATTCGAGTTTGTTCTTCCTTTTAGCTGCACGAGCTTTAGCTTTTTTAGGAGTTATCTTATACTTAAGTTTGATTTTCTTTTTCGCAGCCGGTTTCTTTACTGTTTCCTTGTTTTTGGATTCGATATCTTGAATTGCATTTATAATATCTTGCAGAGGTATATTCTCTTGTATAGTATCGTTAGGATCTGTAGTAAGTTCATCATCTTTATTCAAATATTTGGTGCATTTATCAAATTCATCGCACACTTTATCGACCATGCTGTTAAGACATTCTAAAACTTCGATATTATTAAAATCGTACGGAACTATATCCTCTTCTAAATCTTCACCGACCAAATTGTAGTTTTCACCGAAATTATCGCTAGTCTCCGAACTAGTTTCATTGATTTTCTTGGCTAGTGTAGGACTTATAAGAACTTCACCAACTTTGTTTTCAGTAAAGTGTTGGGAAAAGAATTCTTCGACTACTTGCTCATCAAAGGAGTTCCTTAGTGCAGAGTCTTTAGTAACAACTTCTTTCTTATTTTTTCTTCGCGTATTGACGTAGCACGGTGTTACGCTAACAGCTTCTGTATTAGACTCATCAGATGTTGACGAAATCACTTTGGGTACTTTCCTTACTATTCTTGCTTTTTTATCATCTATATCCGGAGTGTTATCAATCGTTTCGCTATTTTCATTCAGTTCTTGCGATTTCTTATCTCCTGTATTGATTCCACTGTCAGACTTTTCCTTATCCTCATATTTAGATTGCAACGCTTCTTGTACTAATAAATCGACTATATTATCGGCATTATAATCCTTAGTTTTAGATAATCGTTCTACAGTGTCATTGATGACTGAGTCATCGGCTGAACCAATAGTAGCAACTAGCAAACAACTGGTCGTATCTTCATTAATAACAGGCGAAAGTTTTCTACCCTTTCTAGCTTTTCGAGAAGTTTCTGGATCACTCTGAGATTTCCTACTTTCTAGTGTGTTTAGGTTCTTATAACATACGCCATAAGGTTTAAATTTGAGTGTCGTATTTAGGCTTTGTCTGTCGTCTATCTCACTGATTTCAGTGACTATGGATAATTCGGGTAGAGCACAAACGCTTACTGGCTCTTTATCGTATCGGTATCGAGGTAATGCTGCCAACTTTTCGTGAAGCTGTAAAGATAATAGATGTTCTATAACATAGTATCTAATAAGCTAAAATTAAATTATCCTGTCCCGACTTTAAGCACTAAATGCTTAGTTATAATTAATTTCAACGACGGGAATGGGCGATTGTTGATAGTAAGTTTTTTTTATAATTTATTTTTTCTCAACCTTTAATAAAAGAGGACCATAGCGTACATAGGCACTGGTTATTTCATAAAGAAATTTCTTCCAGCAGACCTGTGACAACAAGATAAATAAAATAGAAAAAGAAACAGATAAAACGGACACAAAGACTGACATCATTCATCATTAACGATATTATCATTAAAAATGATTTCATTATTATTTTAATGATAATAAAAGGTATTTGTAGTTTGGACTTTATCCTATGGATCCTGATAAGGTCCTTTATAGTCCTTAAAATATAGCTTGATTAGAATGACAGATGTCAGCAAAAGTGACGACACAACTTTGTAGTTACGTCGAACGGGTGATGAATATTGGCACATGAAAAATCACTCACTTATCTAGCATGATAACATTTTTTTTAAATACAGTGCTTCCCATATAATTCAAAATATTAAAAATCAGCTTGAAAACTAAAATAATTCTTACTGATTCATATTCATAAAATATAAATCCTACGTTCTTCAAAAGTTATGTCCTATTGCAAAAATGTTAGAGATGGGACACATCGCTAAATGTAAATCGATGGAATAAAAAATTTATTAAGTACGTTTGCGTTTTTAAAATTTTATGCGATGATAATAAATAATTATACCTACGTACGGAGTCCGTACACATTAAAAAGGTCTTTAAAAGTTTTAAATGTATTTTTTAGACATAAATTATTGCGGCTATGATTATTCGTCATGGGTATCAAATCCAAAGTTTTCGGGTATGCTGAAGATGAGGCCAAATCTCAAATTCAAAATGGCGGCCATGAATATTTGCAATTTTTTTACATGGGTGTCAATTTCATGGTTTTCCGGTGTGCTGATACCTACTGAAAATAAGGTCAAAATCCAAATCCAAGATAACAGCTACGAAAATATACAAATTATACGTATTACATTTATTTTTAATGATTTATATCGATTTGGTCAGTCCTTTCCCAGCACTAGTCACACTAGTTTGGCAGCTGTCATTCTAATCAAGCTATATTTTAAGGACTATAGTCACCTCTTACGGCATCTACTGATAAGGCGCATCACAGACCAAAACTACAAGTGTTGTGCGTCATACAATTCCATATAAAATGTCAGTTGACATTGTATGACGCACAACATTATGTAATTTTAACACGCAGAGTTACTTCTACTGCTAGGTAGTCATCGTCAAATATATCGGGACGAACAGACTTCCGAAAATGATCAGAACAACTAAGGGTGTTTCAGAATCAACACAGTACACGACAACTGTCATTCTGACAAGAATTTTATCCCATTGAGATAAAGTTTAATTTCTTTAGTTGTTTAGGTTATTATGGGGTCTATTTACCCGATATATTTGATGCCGAGTATACTTTCTATCCAATGGCCGGTTCCTATGACTAAATACGAATCGTTTTACTTACCTAGCATTTTTTATTGCCAATCTGGAAATTTAAATAGGGTTTAAGCTAATTTTACCTGTAATAGCTCTTAACGTATATGCTAGGGTTTACTATGCAATGATATGAGGTATTCGCTTCATTATTGGTAAAGATACAACAGTCTTAATTTTATCCAACAACGCTTGGTAAATCATAGGAATCGACCATAAAATATCTAAAGTATTTTTTATTTGAATGCGTTACATTAATAATTATACCTTGTAACCCTAGTAAAGTTTCGCCGTTTAAGTAACACTATACCTACAGGGTTTAAACGAATTCGTGTAATTCCTTCGAACCGCGTGATCTACTAGTCAAAAGCACGGAAACGATACCAATGATGCATATTTTGTAATATTTCACAGCCGCCATCTTGGATTTTGACGTTGACGTCATTTACATTTGTATTTTACTGAATCCTGTGGTTTAGATTCGATCAATTAGCCATAGGAAACGCATGTTTTTTTTTTTTTTTAAATCTGCCTAATTTCCATGCCGGGACAATCTACACCAGTGGCAGATCATATGGTTTTAAGGAATTACACGAATTCGTTAACATCCTGTATATTTTAAAACAGATAAAGTACATACGTTAAACTAATTTACCGATTTACCAGAAGAGGTCAAAACTTTAAAATGGTCGCCCTGAAAAACTGCAATTTTAGACACGTCATATTTACGCCAGCCACGGAATTAACGTGCGGTGCACCGTACACGGCGCCGTACGCGGCGCCATTTCGCCGTACACGGCACCGTGCGCAGCGCAATGCTGCGCCGCGCCGCACCGTAGACATGGGGCCACGGCCTAATTCCTTAAAACCATATTATGGTTTTAAGGAATTACACGAATTCATTTACACCCTGTAAAAACATTTGAATTATAACATAGTTTATGAACTAACCTGTGCTAATGAGCTCGTGGACGCTGTAGATGGGGACATGCAGGCGAGGGGCTGACGTGGCTTCACGATGTACCCTGTATAACACGACAGAATAAATTCAACTATAATATACTAATCTAGATAGAGTTGCTAGGGTTAAGTATCTGGGTGTTTGGGTGGATGAAAACCTCAATTGGTATAACCTTAACGCACTGTTAATACAATACTGTTGTAACTCAAAATGTGATGTTTTTCAGAATCGACGGAAAATTGATTATTCACTTCCTATTATAGATTATAAAAAATGAATACTTTACAGAAAAAGTAAAGTTAAAGTATTCATTTTTTTATAATCTATAATATCATCTGCCTAGCCTTTTCCCAACTATGTTGGGGTCGGCTTCCAGTCGAACCGGATGCAGCTGAATATCAGTATTTTACATGGAGCGACTGCCTATCAGACCTCCACAACCCAGTAACTGGGTAATACGATACTCTTGGTAAGACTGGTTGTCAGACTTTCTGGCTTCTGACCAACAGTAACGACTGTCAAAGATCTACAAATGACAGCCGGGACCAACGGCTTTACGTGCTTTCCGAGGCACGGAGGAAACTCGCTATGGTAAATGGTCACCCATCCACAGACCAACCACGGCAAGCGTGGCTTAACCCGGAAGATCGGTCTATGCGGCTGTAATTATTTAGCCACGAGCTCCTCTTTCTCTTTATAATCTATAATAGGAAGTGAATAATCAATTTTCCGTCGATTCTGAAAACCGTCACATTTTAAGTTACAACAGTATTGTATTAACAGTGCGATATTGTACTTTTGACTAATAGGACTAGGAAAATAATGCCCATTTTCAAAAAAGCCACACATTTTCACTTACGCCACAACTCCAAAGACTATTCGTTATAGTATCACACAATACAATCACTCACATAAAATGACAAGCATACCTGAATGTTTACGTCGTTTCACTTCGACTGGATGTGAAAACCTCGAATCTTCCTGCTGCAAAAAATACAAGATCGATTTTTTTCAAATACCCACATTTAATAAATTTGACAGCTTACTCTTGCGACAATCTAAGAAGTCCGATTTGACACCTGTCAAAATACTAGGAGTAATGTCAACACTAATAATAATAACTCACCTCCCACCTTTGGATTTATATAGCCGTCTCCCCAAATACAAGATCCCTCTCCCAATTAACATCTCCTCTTTACTAGCATATTCCTCCCCAGAACTGCTCCTGGCGTTGATGATCTTCATCCGCCACAATAACATCAAATTATAATCCGTCATGGCTGTGGTATACGTGTTTTTTTAATGTTCTAACAATAATATCAATGTTTAAAATGATTTTATTTTTTTGTTTGTTTCAGTCCTTTAATAACACAACAGGATGTGTTTCAACTGAATCAATCGAAGTTTTTTATATATATTTTTTTTTCTTTTGATGGCTGTGATAGCTAATGCACACTTGTTTTTCCAAGTCACTTTTGACACTGGCAGAATAGTCGACATCGACTTGACACGCCATATAATAAAAATAGAATAATAATAACTCCAATGCGTGGCGTTTAGTTAAATTTTATCATGGGTGCGCTATGTGCTGATATATAAAAGGCGACTTTCTTAGACGTACAACTTCCGTACACATTTATTTTGTCAAATCGGGCCTATTACTTTGTCCGAACTGTAGTTTAATAGTTTTGTCATTGTGTGTTTTCTGTCCTATTCATACTGCCAACATCATAGCCAAAATGTTCTTTTTTTTCATATTTATTTAGTAAACTTTAGGGTCAAAATATACGTCCGATAGTTGCCGGATCCGACTATCTGATCGGATTCATGAATGATGACGTCGACGCCCGGACGATGCTTACGATTCTGACATCCGATCCGATAGTCTGATCGTACGTGTAATTCATGTTGAAACAAATATATGACGCGGAGGCCTTCAGATAGTCTGATTAGACTATCGGAGGCAAGTATCAATAGATTTGGAAAATTCCTTCACGTGGATTTACATAATGAGGCTGCACGTTTGAATAAGCAGTTTTTTTTTTAAACCGAATTTGTCTGAGGCTGGTTATTATTTTAGGTGCCTGTCACATATTAAAGTTGATTCTCCACCATTAACGCCTTAAGCCGAGGTCCGAGTCCCACTAGGAGTCGCACTTAGTGCTGTTGTTGCAGGTAGTCATGATGTTAGTGTAGTACAAGTAGTTAGCTTAGGTTAAGTATTTTACTTCCCCCCCCCCCCCATTGGCTGGATACCCTTCAGATCTCGTCAATAACTGCCCGGTTACGTAGAAACGGTCCGCACGGACTATCTACAAGCAGTGAAATAGAAAAGAAAAACAAAGCTGATGTTTACCAACATTAAACAATTGTTTTGTTTTTTTTTTCGAGTAAGTGGTTGTTCGTCTCGTGTAGTGCCTTACTTAAAGAATAGCACTACCGTCTCTTCCCGTGGGTGTCGTAAAAAGCGACAAAGGGATTCACTAGAGGATGGGCAGCAGCGTTCTAGTACTTTAACAACCATACTGCGATCGCCAACCCGCCTGCCAAGCGTGGTGATTACGGCAACCCCCCGCCCCCTTTTGGAGGAGGCCTATGTCCAGCAGTACGTCTTTGGGCTGAATGATGATGATGAAACGATTGTTCAACCAGAGAACTAATGGTGGTGAACACTAGCCCAAATGATTTAACTCACCGAATCCTTATTGCAATTTGTATTTTCAGCTTCTTTACCCGGCGATAGCTCCAATTCTTTGTTTAAATCCAATAACAGCTGAAAGTTTCATACAAAGATGAACTAAGACTACAAATAAAAAAAAAGTTTTTATATCTGTAACTAATAATTTAATGATTCCCCAATAAAATGTGGTTCCCAGAAAAGAATTGGCTATGTACAGTCACATAACATCACGCCCATATTCCTCAAAGGGGTGGGCAGAGGTGTATAGTACACCCTCATTTCACCGTTATGTTTAAATCCCATGTAATAGGGGGCGAGCCTATTGCCATCAACCGGGCACAAATCTAGACTCAACAAAAAGAAAAACCCAATAACACTTTGACCGATCTGGAGATCGAACCCAGGACCTCACGTTCAGCAGTCGCGCTCACGACCACTAGAACAGAGGCAGTCACGTTTAGTAAAAATGTTACGGTTAAACACCTATCTTTAACCGTAACATTTTTACTAACTACATGATTTCGCAAAAACTCGTTCTAGACACTCAGGCTGAGATCTATAAAGGGTAGTTAGACTTTGCTCAAACTTGGCTTACGTAATATGGACCATTAATTTTGTTTTACATTCAAAATGTTAGTAAGTCCTCGATTTCGTGGTCTTAACCATTTTTAAAGCATGCACTAAGGGGGATTCGAAGATTGCTATTTAAATATCGACTTTGACTTAAACTCGAAAGCTTTATAGATCTCAGTCTCAGATGCCTAGATGTCGAACAATTCGATGTGTTAACTCGTTTTCTTTCGGTACGAAAACAAACCTAGACGGTTGACAATTAGCTTATCGACACTTCCTAAATCCTCGTACGATATGAATAACTTACCTGATACTTATCTTCAAATATCCTTCTCAGCGCGTCATCAAGCCTCCTGACGTCACAGCGGGTGGTCACGACAGCTATTACGTCACAGCCTACGTCATCGCCTAGGTTGACACACGAGGGCAACACTTGCGGGGGCGTGACTGTACGCACCGATAGGACCAGCTGTTGCGATTCCCTGGATGAGTCGGAAATTATTTATTTAGATAGGTAGAGTGCGATAAGTAGGCAAATAACGACGGCCCACCTGATTCAAAGTGGTTACCACCGCCTTTACGTAACTGGATATGGGTGGTCAAATCCGAAGGAATAGCGAAAGGAGCCGATTTTGAGAAAACTAAAACTGAATATATAACTACTTCGATTTTGAAAAAAACAATTTTCCTTGCTGAGAAAAGAAAGAGTTGATTTTGAAAAAAAAAAAACATTCTTATTTATTACGCCATCCCTTAAGCTTAAGTATACAAGGTTAGTCCGAAAGGGTGTTAAAGAAAGTACCTACCTACAATAATGAATAACTTTTGGTCTACCACGATTTCTAAGAGAAAGTTCAAAAAGTTCAAAGATTTCATCCATAAAACCCTAACCATCTATCTATCCTCCGTGACCTTGAGCCTTCTTATGAGGCCCATTGGGAGTGACCACGTTAAAGTGCCGTATGTAACCACTAGCAACACGCGCTGATCAAAGATTTTCGTCTTGAGACACTGCGGTAGTTGGGACGAAAAGATATTACTTTTTTATTTTATATTATAGATATTACATTAATATGCTGGCCCGCCGGTTCTTCCGATGTACAGCGGCGGTCAAATTAACACTATTTAAAGCATATTGCATGTCGCTGTACTCGGGGAGCCTGTGGTTCAGCTACACCCAAAAGGCCTACAATGCTCTGCGAATCCAGTATAACAACGCATTTAGGGTGCTGTTGCGTCTGCCTCGGTTCTGTAGCGCGTCATCTATGTTCTCTGAGGCACGTACCGACTGCTTCAATGCTGTATGGCGTAAGAAAGCGGCCTCGCTGCTAATCAGACTCCGTGGCAGCCCCAACAGCATTCTAAGCGCTATAGCCGGGAGACATGACAGCCCGTTGGTGAGGTCACTTGTCACCTGTACATTGTCTGTGTTATTAATTAAGTACTAACATAGGTTAAGACTTTTGTTACTAACCCAATGGATCTTTTGTTATCTGAAGGAATAAATGAAATTGAAAAATTACGTAGCTTCCCGTATGTTGATCAGTCTTTCACAATTTCAGAATAACATTTCGACAGAAAACAAATCTTCCTGCAAACCTTTTCCCAACTACGTTGGAGTCAGCTTCAAGTCTAACCAAACGCGGCTGAATACCAGTATTTTAGACGGGACGAAAATAGAAAAAGACCCACGCCACCCAATGCACAATTATACTTCTGTGCACCAGAGACTCAAAAGCCGGAAACATTTTCTTGGATGCGTGACCCCGTCTGATGGCAACTCCACCTCGGTAAGATGCGATCTTTGGCGAGAGAAACTTAAGCCTCCTGAACAGGGGCCCAATTCTCCTAAAATAAATTGTTGCCAAACGCAATCGAACCACAACCGTCAGTCAGTTTTTGTTTTCGAAAACTTTCAAAATGATTGATTTTGTTTTTTGTGTCAAACAATTTGACAGCTTTTGAAATTGAGAACTGTCTGAATGAACGGTTCGGCCTTGGTTCGGTTGTGATTTATCAAGATTTATTTTAGCAGAATTAGGCCCCAGTTCATCGAGCCATCAGAGAGTCTTCCACCTGGACACGCGTTGCCGTGGCCGACTTGGAAGACTTTAAACAGACTCCGCACCCAAGTTGGCCGCAGCAAAGAGAATCTCCTAAGGTGGGGTTTCGCAAATGGCACCAATTTTCAGTGCATATGCGGCGTCTCTACGCAGACCATGGCCCACCTATTGTCCTGCGCCGCATGCCCTTTCACCTGCACGCGTGAGGACCTAATGACTGCGTCAGCGGATGGTGTTGTCGTTGCTGGATTCTGGGCCAAACCAATAATTTTGCAAAATAATATAACTTAGTATTTATATTTGCCATCGATACGCTACGAAGAAGAAGTATTTTACACGGAGCGACTGACTTCAGACCTCCGCAACCTAGTTACCGGACAATGCCAATATCTTAAGGTTAGACCGTTTGTCAGACTTTCGGGCTTCTGACTACCCGTAACGACTGTCACAGGTATTTGTATGACATCCGGGACCGACGGTTTAACGTGCTCGAGAATAAAATAAAATTATCACTAATTTTATAGTGTTATCTGATCTACATTGTTTAGTGAGTCACATTATTAGGATTTACATTGTGGTAATATTGTCAACAAGTATTTAAATTGAGATTAGTGACCACCGTATATCATAAAAATGTTTTTGGCTATAATACTGTGAATCATATTCAATTAATATTACGACTATCATTCAATGAACATGCAGATTTAATGAAAATAACATTAATGATATGTAACGATGGATAAACGGTAAGGATAAGTTGCGCTTGCGTCTTGCAAGTCAGTCCGTGGATGGGTGATCTTTGAGACGTTGAGACCATCCGTCCCTTGGAAAGTACATTAAAAGTCTATCCCCACACGTCGGAACCAGATCTCCTTTGCTTCCGGGCTGATAGCGACGTTGCGGGCCGTCAAGGTGTCCGCCCACACGGGTGACCCGTAAAGGGCCATGGACCGTACGATCCCCCCATAGAGCCTCCGGGAGGAGGTATTGGGATTGTTTAGAAGACCTACATTTAATTGTTAAATAAGTAACAACTAACAAACAATACCTAAATACTTATGATTTTATTTTACTGCTTTAGTTTTATTATTTTAGTCTTTTTTTTTTTTAAAACATTGCCCCACACTAAGATTTCTCTTGTATCGTGGGTACACACACAAAGACACAAACACAAATGTGTGTTACAGACACAAATCTCACAAACAAACGCCCAGACCCGAAACAACCATCTGTAGGCCATACAAATTTTTGTTCCGTGTGGGAATCGAACCCACGACCCGTAGCGCAGAAGCCAATCACTTAGCCACTGCACCAAACGTGTCATCCAAACAGTTAGTCAAAACAGTTATTTTAATATTTTCTTCTATCAAATGTTCGGCATTTGAACCGAATTTCGGTCGAATGCCGAAAGTGAAACGAATTTCGGCCCATCCCTAATAATTTTCAAATCTGTTATACAATACATTTAAAGTAAAACATAGTACGTCTGATTGACATCTACTAGATGTGAATCCAGGATGCACATTTTAAGTAAAGACACCTAATTAAGGTTAATTTTGATATGAAAATTTCAAACTATTTTATGGTGAAATATGTAGAAAAGAAACCTTTGTGACCAGCACAAAGTGATGGAGATCTCGTTTCGGTACAAATATATGCGACGTTGACCTCCAGCCTTCTCCCGGCCCTGAGACGACACGAATGTGTGAACAGAACATAAACTTTCGATCCCGGTTATTAGCATATCTATGATAGGAAAGTAGTTACGAATAGTAAGAAGCTCGAAATTTTAACAGTCAGTAATAGCCACAGCTCATAGCTCAAAACTAGTTTGAAATTAACTTACCTTTGACAATGTTTACAGGGTCCTCACAACTTACAAATCGACTTGATTTAAAATGAGTGCGCGTCAGCCATTGTCATTGTCAGGTCCCGAGTTGCAGTGTACTAAGTCGGGATTTTGCCAAACCCATTTTTACCCGTTTCAAGCCCGTACGATTATTTTAGGAAAACGCTCGCTTTGACCGACGCGACGTTATAAGAATTAAATTTAGTCAAACTGTGACTAAGCGCCATATCCAGTCGCGAAGTCCGGCTAGGTTATCTGACTACAAATTCCAAGCATTTGATTATACATGCGTTAACTCACCTGAGAGGGCTCCAAAACTGTCTTGATGGTGTCTGTAGTCCGCCAAGTCGCAATAGCCAGTGTGGTGGGCTAAGACCTACATCCTCTCATTCCGAGAAGACGCTTTTGCCCAGCAGTGGGATAACAAAGGGCAGAGTATGCGGCTCTAGCCTCTAGGTCAGAGGCTCAGAATACAGAAAGTACAGAAGCCGGGATCGCGCCTAATACTGAAGCATCAAAAACTACTCTTAAACAGAGTAGTTTGACGCGCAGACGATCAGTTACTATGGGGACGTCATAACGACTACATGTATTTACCGGTGTCAAATTAAATTAAATTACGCAGTTTTGTGTCGTTCGAACCTATAAAAATGCAGCGGGGCTAAAAACAAAACAGGATGGGATCACATTTCACGTTTAAGTAGCACATTCAGATATCGTCTTATTTAATTAATCAATAAATTGTTCAGTTTGTAATTGTCATAGGGAATGATGCGTCCATATTGTTAGTGTTGTCAGTATAAGAGTTTTGATTTTCCCTTCTTTTTATTACCTACTGAGGGCTTAAATTAAACGTTTTTTTTATCTAAAACGTGTTTTATTCCTATTAGACCTTCTCTATTTCTTGAGATTATCAGGTACAGTCAGCGTCAAATAGGTATATCGCGACGAACAGACTGTTCATCATTACCTAAACAGCTAAAGAAATTAAACTTTATCTAAATGGGATTCTTGTCAGAATGCCAGTTGACCTGTCCTACGTTCATTCTGAAACGGCCCTTGTTTCATTGACATAATTATACAGGATGTAAACGAATTCGCGTAATTCCTTCAAACCACATAGTCTATTAATGGTATAGATTAACCCCGCACGGGATTTAAGGTTACAGCTCATTAGAACCACGCGGCACCCGACCCGCACCGCCTCATCGCTCGGCGTCCACTCGTTGTCAGCAGGTGGTCCACGGGTGGACGCCGCGTTATCACTAGTAAACGTCGCGTGGTCAACCAGAGGACCTCGCGTGGTCATCGAGTGGACATCGCGTGGTCAACCAGTGGACCTCACGTAGTCAACGAGTGGAAATCGCGGGGTCCGCGAATTTCCGAGTAGTCTGCCAGGGATCTGGTACATTTACGCGAAAGACACTTGCGTGATTCCATTTGCGCGACTACACATTATGCGCGAATAGACTGTTACGCAAACCCAGTTGCGCGACCGATACTTGCGCGACTGAATTTGCCGCGAAAGACATTGCGCGTATACACTTCCGCAAAAGGACATTTGCGCGATATTTATTTCGCACAGGACATTGGGCAAAATCCGAGGAACTGATTCCATATCATCACGCCTGTATTCTTCGAAGGGTAGGACAGAGGTGTATACTAAGTATGTATATTATAAACTCATTAATCACTACGTTCATAAAGGCTAGTTTAAGTTGGTTAAAGTTATATTATCTCATACGTTTCCCCTCCAGAGGGTGGGGGAGGTCAAAAAAAATCCAAGATGGCGACTATGAAATGTTACAAAATATGCGCGTTTCCGCGGTTTTCGGGAGCGCTGAAGATGAAAATCAAGTCAAAGTAGAAATCCAAGATGGCGGCTGCAAAATTTTACAAAATATGCGTCATGGGTGTCGTTTCCGTGGTTTTCGGGGGCGCTGATGACGAAAATGAGGTCGAAGTAAAAATCCAAGATGGCTGTTGCGAAATTTTACAAAATATGCGTCATGGGTTTCGAGTCCGTGGTTTTCGGGGGCGCTGATGACGAAAATGAGGTCGAAGTCAAAATCCAAGATGGCGGCTGTGAAATTTTACAAAATAAGCGTCATGGGTGTCGGTTCCATAGTTTCCGGGGGTGCTGATGACGAAAGTGAGCTCAAAATCAAAATCCGAGATGGCGGCTGCGAAATTTTACAAAATAAGTATGCGTCATGGGCAAAATCTTACAGCCGTCATCTTGGATATTGACTTCGACCTCATTTTCGTCACCAGCGCCCCTGAAAACCACGGAAACGACACCCATGACGCATATTTTGTAGGATTTCACAGCCGCCACGTTACGGAGTTGATGTAGTGAGCGCACATCCATACAAATTCATATAAAGAATACGAACCGCACGAGGCGAGGCAGTGCGGGTCGGGTGCCGGGTGGTTTTAATGAGCTTTAACCTTTAGATTGAATAAAAATTTAAAAAAAAACCCTTTTTTTATTTCATTGAAAATTTCGATGCCATGCATAAATTACTGAAGGAACGGCAACACAGCTGACGGGCACGACTAGCCTGATATCGCTCCACGCAGTCAGTTAACTTGGAACGCTAAAATTACTCAGATACAGAATACCATGGTTCATTTTTTGAAAACTTTTTTTTTATTCTGAAAAAATCCCCTGCAGTGTCAATCAGTGTCAGATCACGCGGTTTGAAGGAATTACATGAATTCGTTAACACCCTGTAGTTTTGTTCGGATCATTTTGAACAGTCTGTTCGTCCCTATATGTATATTTGACGCTGACTGTACCTACTCAGATATAAAATATTGCCTATATAGAAAAGCACAATTTTGATTTTATTATTATCTTACCTCCAATACTCAACGTTTTCCCCAAAAACGGGTAAACAATGTCTGAGCTAGCAACATTACGCGGGTGGGAAGTGAGACGGGCGCGGGACGCATGCTTTGATTTTGGACACAGCGTACGGCTTGCAATTACTGTTCAACGCGGATTCTAGTTATTTCTGTATTCTAAGGTCAGAGGTTCCCAAAGTGGTCCAGGTGGACCCCCAGGGGTCCACGGGAGACTCGTCGGGGGTCTACGTTGGCGTGACAAAAAGATCTAATCTTCTATGGTAATCTAACATGGTAGAAATGTAGCTGCAGGGGGTCTACCGGAACCAGCTAAATTTTGAAAGTGGTCTATGAGAAAAAAAGTCTGGGAACCTCTGCTCTAGGTTTATTCAGGTTATAATCTATGGTTATGGTATCTGACTAGGTACAAACCTGGTAAGCTTAGCGCTGTGAGTATTGTCCTGGGTGATCACTAGCGTCTCGAAGGACTTGTGGTTGGTGGAACCGAAGGTCTCCAGCACCCGCGGGTCTAACAGCACTGACAGACATTTGCTGCCTGAGTTTATGTCTAGCCAGGTTTCTTGGCGTTCTGTACCCTGGCAACAAGGAGATTGTAAGGTTAGGGGACTTAGTAAGACCCTTCTTTTAAGCGCTGCTGATCATATAGGCAAGTAATCGTAATAAAACGGCCGGCCAAAAGCGGTATTGGCATAATAACAAGGTTTTGTAGACTAATTGGTGATAGCGCAGTTTTTTTTTTTTGTTTTTTTTTTCTTCTTTTAGAATTCTATAATTCCTTTATAATTTTTCAGGGACCTTGCCCTTCCTGAAGTGGCCTCCGTCGCAGCACTTTTGGCAAAAAGATTTTTATGGTATATGTTTAAAAAAAAAAATTTTTTTTCTCTTTTCCAACAGCCTTGAAACGAAGTATCTGTGGAGAAACTTGGTGTGGTGTTCCTCCAACCAAAGGGAGGATCCTCCAACCAGGCGGAGTCTTGTGCCTGGCGGGCTACTGCACAACGGTTGATGTTGGGAGGTTGTATATATGTATACTATCTGCGTGTTAAATCTTGATTGCGCGATGTAGGATAGTTCGCATGTGGCGAGATAGATGCCGCCACATCACTCCCCCCCTGAGACCGGAGGTCGATCGTCTTGATGACTCAGCGGTCGTTGCGTCTTGAGAACTTGCCAGGGCCAGTTGAGGGATTCTTTTGAGTCGAAACCGGATACCGCGTAGTTCGCAGTGAGTCTGAACTGTAAGCGGTGAGGCTGTGGACTGCGTCGACCAGGAGAGAAGTGCCTCTGCTAGTTGACCGGTCGAAGTGCAGTATGATGCGCCATGATGCTGGAGTGGGCTGAGGGTCGTGACCAGGCTTGCGCGTTCGCTGCAGGCTAGTGGTCACATCACCCGTTGAAGCCGAGGGATGCTGGCTGGCTGTGAGACTCGCTGCTTGCTGCTCGATTGAATGCTGAGCTGCTGAGGGAGTGATGATGTGGCTGCCGAGGCTGCGAAGGTTGTGTGTGACGTCACCAGTGTGGAAACACTGTCTGTGACGATCACGTCGGGGTCACCAATGTGGAGAAACTTGGTGTGGTGTTCCTCCAACCAAAGGGAGGATCCTCCAACCAGGCGGAGTCTTGTGCCTGGCGAGCTACTGCCCAACTGTTGATGTTGGAAGGTTGTATAAATACTATCTGCGTGTTAAATCTTGATTGCGCGATGTAGGATAGTTCGCATGTGGCGAGATAGATGCCGCCACATAACCAATTTAAGAATTAATGATTATTATTTGTATATTTTTATAAAGATTATTATTTTGAATTTTCACACCAAATATCTATTGCCAAACTATCCAAACTTTTAAGTCAAAAATAGCAAATCTTTGTATACTTAATGTTATTACAAGACAGGATCAGAAACCTTCACAATAGGCTCGAAAAATTTCTCGATGATGTTTAAGTGCGTATAATATGTTGAAAGTGGGTTGCCGGCGCCGATCTGTCAGGGCTTGTCCGTTGACCGTGTTCAAAAGTGGCTCTATTATCCTAGTTTGAATGTTGTTAATGCTGCCTTAGATATAAAAGCCCTCCGAGACAATTTTTGTGTACTTATCTGTTTATTTTATATTTAGATAATTTACGAAGGGGTGCTATTTCGATGTTCGCCCTAGGCGCCATTTTCCATTGGTACGCCCCTGCCTACACAACTAAAGAAATTAAACTTTACGTCAATGGAATAAAATTCTTGTCATAATGATAGTTGTCGTGTACTGTGTTTATTCAGAAACACCCCTTGTATGGTTTAGATATCGTTTAATATTCTTAGTTGTTCAGATCATTTAGTTGTATGGTCGTCCCGATATACATATTTGATGATGCCTGTACCCACGATAATTCGAATGCTATTGTGAGTCAATAAAATTATAAAAATGTACCACCATAAACATGTTGTTGACCTCTGAACTCTGACCTCGAATTTGGACAGGACGATAATCTAAAATCTATGGTATAAGAAGGTCAGTGACCCAAAGTCGAATGGTTGTATAAAGTAGGTGACAACTTACAGAAATAATAACAACTTTGCCGACAGTCAGTTTTCTGCACACCACTGATGTTACAAAGTTGTGCCTATCGTTGTGCGCGTTCAAGAAGTCTCTTGCGTCCTGCAACAAAGGGAAATATGATGATGATTTTGTTGTGGCTAACCCATTAGTTCGGGGCTGCTATGCCCACTGATAAGTATAAACTAGAATATTAAACTTCCTCACCGCACGCTGGGAATAGACGCGTGTTGTAGGAACCCAGCACGCTTGGTGGAAGGATCTATACGGTCCGCCTGGCTACCTACCACTTGAACATTAAAATCCAAGCAGTTTACTGTGTTCCATCCTGTGTACGTGAGAGTCAGAGGGATATAGGGGAATCTCTCTATATCTCTGTTACTTGGATTCGTATGCTCCATCTTCGACCCTGTCTGCGCTTACCATCAGGTGTAACTAGGGTCAAACGCGACGTGGCTGGAGAGGCGTCATGGCGCCCTCAGCTTCCGGCTGACGCAGGTACTCTCGGAACATGGTTGTTTCGGGAAGTACCTGTGTCGCATAGGCCGGGAGCAGACGAGCGGTTGTCACCACTGCGTCGACTGCCTTGAGGACACGGCGCTGCACACGCTGCAGGCGTGCCCTGCGTGGGCGACGCAGCGCCGCGAACTAGTCGCGGCAGTCGGGCTCTCGCTTCGGGCCGTGCTTCTGTCCATGGTCGGGAGCGAGAGTGCGTGGGAAGCCGTTGCCTCCTTTTGCGAGGAGGTAATGGCGACCAAGGAAGGAGCGGAGAGGGAGAGAGAGGCGACTGCCACTCTACCTTCCCGCGCCAGCGGCCAGACGCACCGGGCGCTGGTGGCGGAGGGCGCGAGACGACCTCCGGCCATCCTAGTGTGTGGCCTGCGGGCGGCGGGTTAGGGGACCCGTCGCCCGACCAGTAACAGGCCCGAGAAGGCGGCGCGCCGTGTTCCATGCGCGCCTCTCAGGAGGACGTGGGGCGAAGCCCCACAGAAGGAGAGGTCCGCCAGGGGCTGAAAAATCAGCTGTTCCCTACATTTTGGCGAGTTATGCGAACATAAATGTAGGGAACAGGTGTTTTTTTTTCGCGATTTCTGATTTGGTCCCATAGTAAAAATCGATCATAAATATCATAATGATGAGTACAATGATCATTTAAGAGGTTGTCAATGTTTTTCCAATAATCCTGTATAAAACTTCCTCAGTGTGTGGACACTGGGAATAGACGCTTGTTGTAAGAACCCAGTACGCTTGATGGTAGGATCTATACAGTCCGCCTAGCTAGCTACCACCTGAACATTAAAGTCCAAGCAGCTTACTGTGTTCCGTCGTGTGTATCCTCAATTTATTATTTGTTTAAGCGCAAGTGTTTATCTGACTGCTGACCGAGTGAGTGTGTAAGTGATAGGGATGAAAATTTTTGATGAAGAGTGTTCGTTCGTTCGCACACTCGGCGCCCTTTCTCTCTCCCTCCCTCATCCAGTGAGGTGTCATGCGGTACTGCACAAGCGAGCCCGCCGCTCACCAGTCTCTCTCACTTCTCCACTCCTCAAATGAGGAGTGCCTCGTGAGTACATCACAAGGTAAACTGAGGTTCTCCCTCATACTCGCTTAAAATAGACTAGCGACCCGCCCCAGCTTCGCACGTGTACGTTTATAACTTAAAACCTTCCTCTTGAATCACTTTATCTATTAAAAAAACCGCATCGAAATCCGTTGCGTAGTTTTAAAGATCTAAGCACAGGTACATAGGGACAGACAGTTTTATACTACGTAGTGATGAGTTACCCAACACAAAATAATACCAACCTGAAAGAAGTTCACCCAAGGTCTCTCCAAGAAGATGTCCACGCTTTGATCTGCGTACAACGCTGAAGGGAACCACTTAGCTGCTGACGAGATCCTGAGGGTCCGGTCCTGGCGAGGAAGTAGCCAGCGGAGCAGCGTCTCCATGATGCTGTACTGGGTAGGAAGGTGGCCGCAGCTTGACATGTAGGTGGACAGCTTGGAGCTGGAAAAAAGGGGGTGCCTGTGAGGTGATATAATTTGATGGAGCGAATGGCGCAGCGGCAGAGATCGGCTTTTGCGCTAGGGGTCGCGGGTGCAATTCCAGCACGTAGCAAATCTTTGTATGACGTTCCGTTGCTTGGATGCTTGTTGCGGGTCTGGATGTTTATGCATGTCTGTAAATGCACCCATGATGATACAAGAGAAATCCTAGTGGGAGCAGTTTTATTTTTTAAAGAAAATGTTTTTTCTTTATCAGGTATATTAGATTCTTCTCTCATGTCAGCACCAGCCATTTGAAAATAGTTCATGCTATGGTGAAAAAATTAGCCAGTCAACAATGTTGGTAGCGAGGCTGTCTGTATAAAGTGAGCCAGATGTAGGTATACTTGAGTATCGTCAGACCAATATTTAGTAACTATTACTGAATACTGTTCTTTATGGAAATTCCTGTGTGGCATAATAAAAATGCTAGCAATGGTGCTAGCAGAATTTCATTAGTACCCACCTAAAAGTTAGATAATATCTGCCCATGTCCAAAATTTAATTCCTTAGTTTAAATATAAGATTCATGGGACACCTACACCGCCGTCTGATTTCTAAAAGATTGTTAATTGAGTACACCTAATTTTAAGTTACGAGCAAAAACATGTAAATACAATATTAGTCTTACAAGTCATATAAAGATAGAGAATGAGAGCTTAAACATAGCCCAATAATTTGGTATAAGTAACAAAAACATATGTTCAGAATTTCTAGAGACAACTACATATTTTACACATTTCTGCTCATAACTCAAAATTAGGTTTACTTACTCTACGGTCTTTTAGAAATCAACTTTTGTATAAGTAAAGCGTTACTAAGTTATCAGATAGCGGATAACAAGTACTACAACCCTCCATGAGTTACCAATAACCCCTAACCCAATATACCTTCAGTAGGTATTATCTGTCACCTTACTCAATAAGTGAAAACAAATTATAAGAATATATAACTTACAAATACTGTCCAAACTTGTTCCGCAAAGCAAATCTAATCTCCCGGCTAGATTCAGAGCAGTACATGTTGAAACAGTGCAGGATCTCATGTCTCTGTGTGGCGTCTGGCCTGCTGTTGGTGGCCAGGTCTAGGAGACATTCAGCTGTGTGCTCCACTAGTACGTTGGGGAGGGAGCTGTCTTTCTGACGGATCTCCTGTAGGAGTTAAATATACTTAAGCCAATAGATCGTGCAGAGCATGTATGGAGGAGGATGAGACGGCAGCCCACGTGCTACTAAACTGCCCTGAGGTCGCCACATACAGGGCCAAGTACTTCGGAAACCTAGGTACTCTCCGAGAGATCACCAGTAACATCAAGGATGTGCTGGCCTTCTTCGAGGAGTTAGGGTGGATCGAGTAACTATACTTACCACCCATCACGCAAAATACGCGCTTAGACGTGGAGTTGCGGATACCAGCCCGTTATACCTTATACCTTAAGCCAATAGATCAGGTTGGAGTGTAGCTTAGAGTTAGTTCTTCTTGGGACCAGTAGTGTACCATATGGCTAGGCGGGGCAGTGCACTGGGGCCCCCAAGCTCGAGGGGCCCCTCGGCCTCCATGAACGACATTCAAAAAAGTTATATAATATCCTAGTTGAATAAAGAATTTTTGACTGTAACTTTTTGGCCACTAACCAACGACCTTTACGTGAAAGCGTGACAAACAAACAAACATTCACATTTTATAATATTATTAGGAATTACGATTAAAAAATTGTGTGATGACATGTTTGGTGCAGTGGCTAAGTGATTGGTTTCTGCGCTACGGATCGTGGGTTTAGATTCCCACACGGAACAAAAATTTGTATGACCTACAAATACAGGTACAGGAACAGATGGTTGTTTCGGGTCTGGGCGTTTGTTTGTAAGATTTGTGTCAGTAAACGCACCCACGATACAAGAGAAATCTTAGAGTGGGCCAAGGTTATTCTAAAAAAAAAAACATCTGCTGCGTTATACATAATGCTTACTAGTAAATAGCTTTGCTTTATTATGCCCTACAGTGGGCAATGAGGAGTTGATGATGAAGTAGTTTTGCACCTTTAAAGTATTAAGTTTAGTTTAAATAGGGCCCCAATTTCATTTTTGCTCCGGGGCCCTTGGTTACATAGCTACGCCACTGGCTCACAGTCTAACCAGATGCGGCTGAATACCAGTACTTTACATGGACAGACTGCCATCAGTCCTCTGTAACCCAGTTACTGAGCAAGCCGATATCACAAGGGCTACTTACTGGTTAACAAGTTATTGTGTAATTTAGTTGTTATTTAGTGTTTATATTCTATTGTTAAATTTAGCTTTTCTATCGCATTAGGTTTAACTACCTGTAATGATAGACGTAAGTTTGAATGTAAATAAATAAGGTTAAAATTATAATAATGTAGGGTATGTACCGACCTTAACAAATTTGAGCAGCAACTTCAAAAAAGTCCACCATTGTAAGTTGTGCCTAACTAAATGTTTCCTTACAGCATCGAGCCAGTACTGCAGAAGGTTCACCAGCTCCTTACTAAGCACGCCCCATGTTTTGGAAGGCGGTAAACATAACATACGCTCGAATATTATACACGCAATTCCGTATTCCTCACATTTATTGAAATACTGAAACAAAATAAAATTTATAAAACATACAATGTCTTCGTGAGTAAGGTTATACGAACTACTATTGGATTTTGGGTTTCTACAGTTTCTTCATAAAAAATACAGACCTCAATTTCGAGAGACCGAATTTTCTTCAGCGCAAGAACGGTCGACATATTCAGTTGTATTCTTGAGTTTTTACACTTCTCAGAAGCATCTTGGGTAGTTGATATGTATTCATTCAAGCTATGAACATTTTTCAACAATTTTCCGATATCCATTGCGACGACGAGCTATTTATTATGACTTCATCACAAATGAAAATAATTTATCGCAAATTGCCGCGAAACAATTTGAAAAGACGCTATTTTCTAATTTGACGGCTTTCGTTGTTATGTTGGTACTTGGTATTTCCTGTTTAGGATTGTTTATTCCAACTAAAAAATCATTACAACTTAGAACATGACAAATTGTTTCATTGTTGCATTTATATTTCTGTATTATGATAAGATTTGAGTAAAGATTTGTAACGAAATCTGTACTCAAATCACTTAATATATCGAGATTCATCAAAACTGATAGTGATGTGCAAAATCAATTCAAAGGAGGATGTGTACAATCGATTTGAAAATTGATAAATTATATTTGATCGCCGACCGAATCAATTATTTGAAATGGTAATTGGATTCCTAGATTATTCTATTTAATTTAACTAGATGTCACTATTTCAGGTTTGGCTAACAACAAGAAACAATGCAATGGTTGAAAAATATTTTGTTAGGTGACAATTAACAATTAATAAGTGATTTGACATTGATAAGCGCAGCAGTTAGTTTTCACACGCTTAGTTAAAATAGCTGTCAAATAAAATTGTTTTTATTTAGGTTTGTCTTGGTACAATGACGAAATGTGAAGTTGATTGTGATTTTTGGTTTTTATTAACATAAAATTGATTTGTAAATTATGTACATATCGGTGTCCATTCTGTTTTGCACAAACTAAACTTACTTTAGGCTATTACCATCTTTTTACATTGATGAAAAAAAAAAAAAGACGGAAGTAAATAAGAGCTGTCTTTAGTTGAACTGAAATTACAATACAAATTAAGACGACACATCAGGACGTGTCGACTAAAAAGACGGAAACGAGTTTGGCATCTCTAACTTAGTTCTAATCTCGTGCTGTCTGTTAACAAAAGGTATACAATTATAGCAATTATTATAGCAATTCTTAAGTTTATTTGGTGTTCGAGAAAATCAGGATCCAACTAAAAACTTCCACAAAAACTGAATTTAGAACCACTTTGGAAAGGTTAAGATAAATCGATTAACAGTTGATGCATCTCGGAATGAAATGATAATCAACTAAGTAATCGATTCTTAAAAATAATCCATTCTGCACATCATTAATAACTGATAAACTGAGCATCGTTTCAGAATGGACCTAGTCACTAAAAAAATATTTCATGAAACATTATGCAAATAAAAAATAGAGTCTTGTTTAATTTCGATAAACTTTTTTAACATTATTCTTCGTTGTTCTAAAAAAGGGTTGAATTTCTTGGGCTGACTGATCGCTTCAACCTTAAAGCGAACACGCCTGAGAGCCAAGAAGATCGATACTCAAAACGTTTTGATCCTGCTCATACCAAATAACTACATGGGAAATTCCTCTTCCATAGATTTTTTTATTAGGGTCTTTTATAATCAATCGTAATCACAATATCAGGAATTATTTTTAATGTAAAAAATACTTTCCTCTAAGGGCCGATTTTTCAATCGTCAGATAACTTTTAACTAAGGAATAAATATTGTGGTTTGACATATTTTCTATACAAAAGCTGTCAAAACGTCAAACTTATTCCCCAGATAAAAGTTAACTGACGATTGAAAAATCAGCCCTAAATGTGTCGGAAATTATTACATTTCAGATAATTTGACATTGAAAATTAAACGCATTTTTTTTGCCAGTGTGTTCAGTTTGTTGGCAGCAGTGACGCTTGAAGTTTGTCGTGTGAAGGAAGGATTTTCGATTTGTCTCTCTGCGGGGTTCAGCGGCTTGTTATAGGAATTGTTGACTGCTGAAACCTGTTCGAAATGATAAAACCGTATAGATAACGCGATAATATAAAATGTTGAATCATTTTACGGAGTGTACATTCTTCACGTTATTACTTTTTGATCGCACATTCAGTTCTGTGTTATGATCGCGTCATAGCGCACGTCTCCAACAAGAAATCAGTCGATATTATGCGGCCCGAACGCGACAACTACATAAGGATACAATTATGATGCCTATGGTGTATACGGTGTATGGTTTTGCCATATTTTTTATTGTCGCGTGGGTGTGTCTGTGGTTAATTCACATAATGGCTTACTCTTACTCAAAGTGGAAGCTCCATCGGACAGTGGACCGGTCTCCGCCTGAACAGCCGTACCCCGGTGTCTCGATCATGAAACCGCTCACCGGGGTCGATCCGAATCTCTTCTCCAACCTGGAAACGTTCTTCACACTGGATTATCCTACGTACGAGTTGCTATTTTGTGTGGAAAATGAGCACGACCCAGCAGTCATGTTAGTGAACAGTCTCATTCATAAGCATCCACACATAGAAACTCGTTTATTTACGGGTGGACTACGAGTCGGCGTCAACCCGAAGATCAACAACATGCAGCCGGCGTATTTGGCGGCAAAATACCCGCTAGTGCTGATCAGCGACGCGGGGATCCGGATGCGAGACGACTCCCTCCTAGACATGGTGCAGCACATGAGGGATGACGTCGCCATCGTGCATCAGATGCCCTTTGTGTGCGACGCGGAGGGCTTCGCCGCTGTGTACGAGAAAGTGTTTTTCGGCACGGTGCAAGCGCGGATGTACCTCGGTGCCGACTTCCTGGGCATCAACTGTCATACGGGCATGTCGTCGCTGGTACGGCGATGTGCGCTCGAGGAGGCGGGCGGTCTGCGCGCGTTCGCAGACTACCTCGCAGAGGACTACTTCATGGCGAAGGATATCGTGTCGCGAGGGTGGAAGATGCGCGTGTCATCGCTGCCCGCGCTGCAGAACTCGGGCACGCGATCCGTGGGCGGATTGCAGAAGCGGCTCCGGCGCTGGGCGCGGTTGCGTATCGCGATGGTTCCCACGACGGCGTTACTAGAACTGCTCAGTGAGTGCATGCCACTTGGCGCCGGCGCCGCGTGGGCGGCAGGACAGTTGTTCGGCGCGGAGCCGCTTCCGTTCTTCTTAGTGCATGTGCTAGTGTGGTTTCTCTCGGACTGGCTGATGCTCAGATCAGTGCAGAACGGCTCGCCGCCGTTCACGAAAGTGCAGTTTTTGCTAGGCTGGGTGTGGAGCGAGTGTTGCGCGCCGTTCGTTTTGGCTGTGGCCTTCCTCAGTCCTGAGATCTCGTGGCGGACTCGCAGTTACCGGCTGGACTGGGGCGGCCGCGCCCATGAACTCAATCCGAAGCTAAAGTTCTGAGCCGCATAAATTCATTTATTGTTTGTCACAGGCAAATAAAGATGTTATAATAACATCCTCCCTCATACTCTAAAGCTTTAATTTGGTGAATGTTTACGTTTTACCAGTGTATCATAGTCTGTTTGAATGCGACTGAATTTCGGATGTGTGTTTATAGATAATATTAGTATTAAGTTTTTATTTTAATTGCTATAATGTTAGTTTTGAAACGAACAGTGGTTGATTGTTGCTTTTGTTTTAGAAAGATTTGTACATTTGTTAGTTTGAAGTTACATAAAACATTTTATTTATTTTTTGGTAATTTATATTTACTGCAACAGATTTGTCATTTCATCTGAATTGTTTGTTGTGACAAGATACTGATTGCATTGTACAAGTATAGTAAAGTGAGTCATTGCTTATCAGAATTGTTCGGCCCGCTGTTGTGATTCATAATGTCATATGATTAGATGTTTATTTAAATATTTATCTCAGTATGGAAAGGTGATTGTTAATGTATATTAGATTCCCAGTTCTATGTTATGTACCTTGTGTAAAATATTGAAATGTGATATGGAATATGTCTAGTATAGGTACCTAATTAAACCGCATGATTCTGAAACGCGATACGTACATATTTGTATCATACCTCTGTGTAATTCCCGCAAACAATTAATGTTGTAATACATAATTCTAAATACAAGAAGTACAGGGTTATACTCTAAAGAATACATCATACTCATGTTTTATTTCAACGTACCTTTGGAATTGGAATTAGGCGAAGACCGGCCAATAAGCAAAGGCGTGGCGATGGCGACATTGTTATTATCTTCATGGGGCGATTGACAATATCCATAAACTTATAATATTATTATAAACTTGTTACTATCAGCAACATTACCGTGAAAATAATTTAATGTGATACGGCCATTACTTTCATTTATGGGTAAGGCTGTTTCCACATTGTCATATAGTACAAAATTACACCAACTGGTACGAAAAATGGGCGCGCCATTAGACTTACATTATAGAACTTTAAAAATAACTACTGTGGTGGAACTTTGTATAGTCTTATTAATTTAAATTAATTTATGCGTCTTAATACATTATCGCTTGACAAATCACTGACCAACCCAGCACTGGGAAAGATTAATAAAAAATCGGTCAAGTGCCAATCAGACTCGCGCCTTAAGGGGGGGGGGGGGACCGTACAAAAACTTTTTTTTCGATATTTATTGTATGGTAACTCCCTCTTTAGACTTTTTATTATTTACCATGATAGAGGCCATAGTAACACATATTCTGTGAAAATTTTAACTCCCTATCTATTATGATTACAAAGATATTGCCCTGTGTAACACAGATGGCGTAGGCTTAGAAATAGGGTCCGTTGGCACCATTTGGATATGGAGTCCTAAAAAAATATTTCTGACATTAGTTGGTAAACAAGTAGATAAGACACATTAAATTAATCCCAGCTATAGTTTCAAATTGTAAGGCTATATTTACAAATCTGAAAATAATTCATAAAGTTATATATTACTAATTAGTTCTCCAATTAATGACAAGTTTAAAAACCCAAACAGTTTACCCAATTTACAGTATCCTGTCGCATTTTCGTACAAAATATCAATTTATTACACTACTACAGTATGTAAAGCTTTGCCTATGTTTTTTTGATATTGATCTACTCAATGTCGCCATTTGTACCACACTAACCCAAGGGTACATATTACTTTTATGTACCAATCACACCCTCTTGTCAAAGGTTATAAACAGAATAGAAAAAACAAGTGGAACTGTTACCACGCAGCTATCGCGCTTGTATCACAATTATGCGAAGATTCGCAACAATCACGCGATTAGATTATTCTGTGATACGTCTCGAACTCATACGTACAAATATTAGAATTATGCCTTATTGTGCAATTGTTACGTGTAAAAATGATAGCAGGACGAACAATGTATGTACACAGAGGTATATCACTACATAGTATAAAACAAAGTCGCTTCCCGCTGTCTGTCTGTCTCTATGTATGCTTAGATCTTTAAAACTACGCAACTGATTTTGATGCGGTTTTTTTAATAGATAGAGTGATCCAAGAGGAAGGTTTATATGCATTGCACCCGTGCGAAGCCGGGGCGGGTCGCTAGTAAAGTATATAACTTTGATATCTTTCAATATAATTGTACCTAATGTCAGTTTGGCGACACTGGCACTGGTTCCCGTACTAAGGAAGTTTTTGGGCACTTCCACTTGTTTTTATAATTCGTGGTTACAAAAAGCAGATTTTTTTATTGCCCTCTCCTGTTGTGTTATAAATTGACATAACAATACTCTGTTCAACGAAAGATGAGTCCTGGGGGCCTACTCCCTAAGTCCGTCAACGAAGTTAGTCGCCCGAAAAACGTAGAAGTGAACAAAACAAGTGTCAAGTTCAACTTTTCGGACGGGCAAAAACACATCGGTAGTAGGGACAACTGTCAAATCGTGTTGTCATTCGTTTTTAGTCGGGCCCCGAAATAAACGGATGTCCGTAGGTGATAGGAAGTAGGAAACGCTCGTAACTAAGGCCGAAACCACGGACTTCGTGCTTAGGGGGCAGACCCCCTGATACAGCGGTCATTTCGTAAATTGTAGTCGTAAGGAGACTGCTATCGAAAAAACGTAAACGACACCATCAAAAACCCTAAAATAGCTACATTAGTTAAGCTTTTTTTTTTTAAATCTTTTATTTTCTTTGTACACACGGCTACACATCAAGCTATGCATTTCCAGTTTACACTGACCTCTCACTGTAAGGAAATCCTATACAATGCGAGATCAGCTTATACTGGAAATGTATAGCTTCATCTGTAGCCGTACATACCGTAACATTTTGTAGACAAACGCCAGGACTTGCTTTACGGTGAAAAGGGTACAACCCAAGGGTACATATTACTTCTACTCGTGAACCACACTTGTCAAAGACTACAAAATTCAGTTTTTAATACTTTGTCCTCTCCCCTCGCCTCAACAAGTCGTAGCGTAATAAAACAAATCTAAATAACTAGGTATTGCTCTTTGCAAGTGTTATTACCTACCTACTTCGCTATTTTATCATTGCAAAACATTGGAATCTGCAGGAAACCGTAATTCTATCCTTCCTTATACTATCAACTAGATTCACTTTTCCACATTGTTACTATTCCCGCATACCCGTATTATCAAAGTATTATACATAGAACAGGAGCTCGTGGCTAAATAATTACATCCGCATAGACCGATCTTCCGGGTTAAGCCACGCTTGCCGAGGTTGGTCTGTGGATGGGTGACCATTTACCATAGCGAGTTTCCTCCGTGCCTCGGAAAGCACGTAAAGCCGTTGGTCCCGGCTGTCATTTGTAGATCTTTGACAGTCGTTACTGTTGGTCAGAAGCCAGAAAGTCTGACAACCAGTCTTACCAAGAGTATCGTATTACCCAGTTACTGGGTTGTGGAGGTCTGATAGGCAGTCGCTCCATGTAAAATACTGATATTCAGCTGCATCCGGTTCGACTGGAAGCCGACCCCAACATAGTTGGGAAAAGGCTAGGCAGATATATATACATAGAACAGAATAAAGTACTAGAATAATAGATGGAATTACTGACCCAAAAAATAGCATGTTTTTAATAATTTATCACCGTAAGGGTTGGACCTCATCTGGCAGCACGGAATCGCCTTTTTCCGTCGCCCTTTCTCTTTCTGTCGCTTAGAACTGCCATTGCCGACCATTGCATTTTGTCCGTGATGCCGATCGCCTCGAGGATTCCGCCGCGTGCTATCGCATTATGCTTTCTGTCTCGGTCTAGCAAATGGCAGTTCTAAGCGACAGAAAGAGAAAGGGCGACGGAAAAAGGCGATTCCGTGCTGCCAGATGAGGTCCAACCACAGAACAGATAAAAGACGTTAGAAGGGCCTTGTGGGCGGGGCAGGCGCGCCGCACATATGAGCAAACGCTCATATTCAACCGAAATTTGTTTTACCGGTCAACAGTCGCGCTCATATTGTGACAGCGTACGGAGATCCGCGAAAAAAAAGAATTATGCCGTCTTGCATTATTATAACGTGACGGAAAAGAAGCTAGTTGAGTAGTGTAGCCAGAGAAGGGATTTCTTTTCTCCGGCATGTCCAAAAACCTTATAATATCAGTGATATTTGTAATTATTGCAATAGTATTATGTAATTTGTAGAAAAAAACGATACAATCGCACACAGATGCAAAATTATACATTGCTTGCAATACATGGGTACCATCTTGTACTACGTGAGCGACAGCGCAATGTATTGCGTTCAATGCGAAAGTCGAATGCAGCGAGCAATTGTTTTCATTCAGCGAAATCCATACGTATCGATAGTGTTGTACCAAGTTGTAAACAATATCGGTATTAAATATGTGTGTATATCTACAAATGATTATTATCAGTAATATTATAATTAAAATAACTTTGTTTATTGCCACGAATTATATTTTATTTTTAGGTTTCCAACAGGTCCAGACAAAAGAAAACTGGATTGAGACAACTGGTAGAATTGAATGGATACCTATTAAATGTAGCACAATTTGTTCTTAACATTTTGCAGAAAATGATGCAATTAAAATTCACAGGGTTATTCAAATTAAATTAATTAAATTATATTATGTTAATACGCCTACGGGAAAACATTAAATATGGCCGTGAAATTCAAAATTTCTTTATTTTTTTGCAAATTGTAGCTTTTATTTACGTTTACACTATTCAAAATGCGATTTGCGCCGGTAACGGTTATTCAATAATATATTCAATATGAAAGTCGTAAGTATACCTACTTTTCTAGGTTTACGATGCTCGAAAATAGAATTATTTCTGAAAAAACATGTTTTAGAGCATTACGATGATGATTCATAATCATTGACATGATTTTATTGATTATTTTTAGCAAACTTAGTATCGTTACGGGTGCAAACAACATAATTATGATGTAAAACAGACCTGCAATTAGCAAAAAACTAAAGAAAATTTGAATGTCACGGCCTCAGATTATAAAACAGAAGGCAGATAGACTGACAGGAACAACGTGAGTGCGGCCAAAAAAGCAAATACAAATTCAAAAGCGAATACAATCTCGAGTCAGTATGACACGAAGAGCCGCATTGTTAGGACGTCATCGATAATTTTAATATTTATGATAATAATGCCGTCTTGCGTTTTTAAACATTGCAAAAACTGTTCCTAAAAACAAAATAAAGAAGATGGAGTATCTTTTCATAGGTTTTATTGATTATTTATCTATTTGGATATTATTTTACGTGATTATTATTACTGACATCTTGGAACACAACACCTTAACAAAAATTATTCGGTGTTGCTTGTTTATATTGAAACATTTACCCCCTAAGTTAGGAAATAAGTAAAGAATACAGGAATAACGATATACAAAAATATTGATTTCGATTATAGTGTTTTATTTATCGAGGAGCTCGTGGCTAAATAATTACAGCCGCATAGACCGATCTTCCGGATTAAGCCACGCTTGCCGAGGTTGGTCTGTGGATGGGTGACCATTTACCATAGCGAGTTTCCTCCGTGCCTCGGAAAGCACGTAAAGCCGTTGGTCCCGGCTGTCATTTGTAGATCTTTGACAGTCGTTACTGTTGGTCAGAAGCCCGAAAGTCTGACAAAACCAGTCTTACCAAGAGTATCGTATTACCCAGTTACTGGGTTGTGGAGGTCTGATAGGCAGTCGCTCCATGTAAAATACTGATATTCAGCTGCATCCGGTTCGACTGGAAGCCGACCCTAACATAGTTGGGAAAAGGCTAGGCAGATGATGAGTGTTTTATTTATCGCGTTTTTTGGTTGGTATGTTTGTAGGTATGTGTGTCCGTTTGTATGTGTCTTCGTAACTAAAACTACTTAATGTATTGTCTGTCTCTAATAATAATCATGTATGTCAGTCGATTTGCCAACATAAAGTAAATATAGCTATCAGCAACATAATTACAACCATTCACGACTATACTAAATGACTGCCATAAATCCACAAAATATTTCTATTTATCATCTTCTATTCTGTAATCTGAGATTAATAAATTTCTAAAGTAGGTAGGTACTTGCATTAAAATACAATCTGACTCAATGGCAGAGATTCACTTTATATACATATGTATAACTCTGTATGTATCTGCATTTTTCGGAGACAGTAAATTGTTTATTTAATATAATGAAATACCTATTATGGGAATTTTGTCATTATCATGGCAACCGTACACGCACAAAGAGGCAACGTGTTCTTATAGTGCTGTCACGCACACATGTCTACAGACGTGCCTCACATTAGGGTTCAGTACAGTCTATTTGCCTTCTGTTTTATAATCTGAGCTCACGGCTATATCGGATGTTCCCCCTTAATTTGACATTATTATTTATATGTGTTGAGGAAGTTCACACTATTCGTACCCCGTTCGAGGGTCTCAAAATTAGAGCGAAAAATTGCAAAACTTAAAGTAACAAAATTACAGTAATTTTATCGATATAAGTAATCGACCTTTTGGTCGCCGTAACATGTATGATAAATAAATTTGAATTTGCGCGTGTGTGAGTGTACGTCGAACGCAGTATTTGCGTTAGTGTGACAACTAATAGCAAACTTGAAATCTATGTGCGTGTGGTTTATTTGTGTGCGTAATGCGCGTACGTATTGGGCTCGTGCTTGTAGTAGAGTTAGAGTGGGAGAAAAGCGGCGACACGCGTTCTAATACAAATCAGGAACTATTTCCTTTCTAACCTCTTTATCTGTTCTGTGGGTCCAACCCTAATGTGACCCCGACATGAAGTGCGAAATCACTATACTATAAAACAAAGTCGCTTCCCGCTGTCTGTCCCCCCCATCACCGTAGACGAGGTCCACACGATAGTGAGGAATCTCAAACCTAGGAAAGCCCCCGGCTCAGACGGTATCACCAATAAGGTGATCAAACACTTTTCCGCCCCGCTCTTAGTTCTCATGACCGCCATCTTCAATGGCGCTCTGAGTAATAACATCTTCCCGCAAGCTTGGAAACAAGCCACCGTTATCGGTATCCCCAAACCCGGCAAACCCAAGAGTGAGCCCACTAGTTATCGCCCCATTAGTACCCATTAGTCTTCTCAATGTAATTGGGAAAATCTATGAGCGTCTCATTTATATCCGTTTAAAGGATTTCGCTGACTCCCGTAAACTCATCCCCGACGAACAGTTCGGTTTTCGAACCCAGCACTGTTGCATTCGACAATTGCACCGCATTGTCGAACACATTAGCTCCCGTTTTATGCGCTCGTACAAAACGGGCATGCTCTTCTTCGACGTAGCGAAAGCCTTCTACAAGGTCTGGCACAACGGTTTATTATACAAACTGTACCAATTCAACGTGCCGGACCGTCTCGTGCTCATCATTCGAGACTTTCTGTCGGATCGCTCCTTCCGCTATCGCCTAGAAGGCACCCTCTCGTCCCCTCACCCCATTCGCGCAGGAGTCCCTCAGGGCTCCGTGCTATCGCCCCTTCTGTTCACGCTGTACACCAGCGACATTCCCAAACGTGGCTTGGCCAAGTTGGCTCTCTTCGCCGACGACACGGCTATCTACTATTCCGGTAGGAGTCTCGATAGCATCTCTCGAACCCTTCAAACCGCTGCCGACGCCCTCGGGGTCTGGTTCCGGAAATGGAGAATAGAGGTGAATCCCGAAAAGAGCGCAGCCGTTCTTTTCGAGAGACACGGTGACTCCCACACCCACATCCGTCCCGTCCTCATGTTCGGCAAACAGATCCCTTGGGAGATGAAAGCCAAATACCTGGGGGTTATCCTCGACCACCATCTGAGTTTCCGAGACCACATCAAAGCGGTGCGCGCTCGCGCCGCTTTCGCTGTCGGTCGCCTCCACCCCATCCTTAGAACGCGCAGTAAATTGTCACTTAGAAATAAGCTGAGAATCTACGTGACGTGCATCCGCCCCATCTTGACTTACGCTAGCGCCGTGTTCGCACACGTTAAGCCTTGTCGCTTTAAATCCTTCCAAACCCTCCAGAATCGAGTGTTGCGCAGAGCCGCGGCTGCCCCGTGGTTCATGCGTAACGTCCAACTCCACCTCGATCTAAAAATGCCAACCATCAGGCAATACCTCAAACGCATTTCCAAGCGTTACTTCGACTCTGCCCCCCGCCATCCGAACCCCCTAGTCGCCGCAGCGGCCGACTACAGTCCCTCTCTCATAAGTAAAGTTCGCCGTCCCAGGCACACACTTTTAGAACCCGATGACGAAATTACCCTCCTCCAGGAGGCGAGTAAATCGACCAGCACACTACACAACAAACGCCGCCGCCCGGCATACCGTCCTCGCCGACGAGGCCCGTCGCGACGCCCCACCGCCGCCGGTCACGATCCACCGAGCTCTCCCGTCGTAGAGCCGGTCGTCTCTTCAGACTTCGCAGTCACCCCGATAATTCAGCCCTCATCAAGCTGTCTCCCCCCCCATATGTCCACGCCAGCAACGCCCTAAGCCGAGGTCCGAGTCCCACTAGGGGTCGCCCTTAGTGCTGTTGTTGCAGGTAGTCATGATGTTAGTGTAGTACAAGTAGTTAGCTTAGGTTAAGTATTTTACTTCCCCCAATTGGCTGGAGACCCTTCAGGTCTCGCCAATAACTGCCCGGTTACGTAGAAACCGTCCCCTAGGACGACCTACTGCAGTCCAATAGAAAAAAAAAAAAAAAAAAAAGCTGTCTGTCCCTATGTATGCCTAGAT
Source organism: Amphipyra tragopoginis (assembly GCA_905220435.1). Lineage (NCBI taxonomy): Eukaryota > Metazoa > Arthropoda > Insecta > Lepidoptera > Noctuidae > Amphipyra > Amphipyra tragopoginis. Next base: position 16,412,491 of record HG992011.1, read on the forward strand.
CTTTAAAACTACGCAACGGATTTTGATGCGGTTTTTTTTAATAGATAGAATGATTCAAGAGGAAGGTTTATATGTATAATACATTGCACCAGTGCGAAGCCGGGGCGGGTCGCTAGTGATATAATAAATTAACCAGTCTGAGACCAAACAGGTTTAAAAACTTAAGGTTTTTTTAATCTCATTTGCTATTTAAATATTTGTATGATAAAGCCAACTTGTGAGGTAAGTTCTCTATCAACTTTTTGATCGCTGATGTCGAATACTTGAAGAATATTATCTCATTCTTTTATATGATGTAAGAAAGGGGTAGCATTCGTTCTCTTTAAACATGGTTAGTAAGAAAGGGGGTACTAATCCGAAAGGGTGTTATATTACCCATAATAATGAATTCCTTTTCTACAACTTTCCGTAAAAGTCTTCCGCAAAAGGTTTAAGAGAAATAGCTGTTCAAAGATTTCATAAAAATACGTAAAATCTGTCTCTATCCTCAGCCGTTTACATTTTAGGTCGTATCGTCACCCTCCGCGCTAACTGTCATAACTAGCAATTGATCATTTTTCAGTAGTTGCGTTAGCTGTGGCTTTATTAATGAATTAATAACATTTTTATACTGCTCTTGACTTACCCTTTAAGTCAGTAGTTGCCCTAAAGCCCTAAGGTTTGATTCATTTGAAGCAGATACGTCACTCTGTGAGAATTTCTTTGAAAAATTATCAATTGCTAGTTATGACAGTTAGCGCGGAGGGTGACGATATTTGGGGTCACAGATTTGAAGCTCCATTTTCTGAATTCGTAACTAAAGTAGGACTGATGAATTTTTGAAAAAAACTAATATTCAAATTAATTTGCACGGAAATGAAAGTTATCGAATTTTGAAATCTTACCACTTGCTTTAAAACAGTTATCAGTGATACTTTATGTGACATGCGAATTAAAATCCCCTGTCTGACTAACCGAATATGAAGATAAAATATTTTTAAAAGTACTTTACTACCTACACTATTAGGTAATAAACCTAAAAAAACTAGAGTATTGATAAGTTTTTTGTGGCAGCTAGTACGTAACTAGGTATCTACAACATTATTTTGTGGGGTCATTGAACCCATTTCTTCACTAGCGGAAATTCTATCGCCACTCGCTTATTCCGGGGCCCACTACATCATACGATATCATTACGTCACATTACTCGTACGTAACCCAATACGTAATATTTAAATCTAGTTATACGATTCGGTTTACGGAATTCGATAACCTAAGGAAGTTCACACACGACACTATGCGGATCACGCGGCTATTCTGCCGTCCAATTTCTAAAAGTTCGTTAAGTGACATTTTGTCAAATTTGAGTTTTATATAGACCAGTCTGGTCCGTATTTTTCTATCATTGGTCAGTTATCGAGATTCACATTCAGGTACTGTATATGTACAAGGTTAGTCGGAAAAGGGGTACCTACTAATCCGAAGCCCACTTATAGTAGGTACCTATCGCTTATGACTGTTTGAAAGCAAGTGTTACAATTTCAAAATTCGATATTTTTTTTTCTGAATAAAATGATTTTAATTTCAGTTTTTTCAAAAATTCTTCATCTTTGCTTTAGTTACAAATTCAGAAAATGGTGCTTCTAATTCATGACCCCAAATATGACCTAAAATGTAAACACAGCTGATCATAACTGGGGACAGACAGATTTTAGAGTTTTTTTTTGAGATTTTTGAACGGCTGTTTCTCTTAAACTATTGACTTTTGGGAAAAGTTGTAGAACAAAAGTTATTCATTATTATGTGTACTTTAACACCCTTTCGGATTAGTACCCCCTTTCTGACTAACCTTGTATAGTAGAAGCTCACATTTCAGTAAGTACCTTAAAGCATGACTACAAAACAACAACTTTAATTTTAAAAACAGTATTAGTCCTGTAACTCATTAAAAGTTAAAAAACCGGCCAAGTGCGAGTCGGACTCGCGCACGCAGGGTTCCGTACCTTTATCGATAAAAACGGCTAAAAAAATCATGTTTGTTGTATGGGAGCCCCTTTAAATATTTATTTTATTCTGTTTTTAGTATGTATTGTTATAGCGGCAACAGAAATACATCATCTGTGAAAATTTCAACTGTCTATCACGGTTCATGAGATACAGCCTGGTGACAGACGGACGGAAGTACAGCGGAGTCTTAGTAATATTGTCCCGTTTTACCCTTTGGGTACGGAACCTTAAAAATTAGCTTAAAAGCAGCCTAATAATTTGGTATAACAAAAATATCTGTCTTCAGAATTTCAAGGGACAACATTCTCCACGTTTTTGCTCAAAACTCAAAATTAGGGTTAATTACTTATCGGCCTTTTAGAAATCGGACGGCACTGTAAATCGTGTTACAACTTTTATAGTTTTATGTTTGACATTTATGCGAATATTTTATTATTCAATAGAAATGCAACAACTTGTATGAAGTATAATACCGCGTTTTATTTAACTTTCTTACACAATTACTACCTAAATTCCCTGGAGACAGGCAGTGCTGAAGGCTGTGGCGGCCCACATTGCCAATGGGACTAATTAGGTCCCATGAGATTATACTCGCAATTTACCGCCGCAACTAAGAACATTCTAGAAAAAATTCAATTAGACTGCTGAATCGATAACCTCAAGACTTCAACCGATTATACTTTTTTTTATTCGGACAAGTATTCTATATTTTGAGTTCCTTATAAACGTTTGTCGACATTTAGAAACATCCGGTGTGGAAGCAGTTGAAAGAAATGTATTGGAACATCTCCATACAAATCTTTCAGATACAGTGCAGTAACGTAAACAGAAGCCCAATTCTCGTAATTAATTTGAAGTAAGACTGAAGGTTGACCGAACTGAGATTAAATTATGAATGAATAAAAAGTGGTATTCTGGTACACTTCAGTTCGGTCCGGTTTCAGTATCATATCAGTCTATCTCGATATAATGCCAATTCAGTCAACTTAAAATCTATTACCGATAGCATACCGATATCAACAGTCATACGACTAAAATTCTAGAAATAAATGAGAATTCCAACTTGTCAAAATGGCTAAGTAAATAATGTAACCAGAATACCCTTTTGGCTTCGGTCAACTTTCAATCTCATTTCAGTCTAATCTCACGTTCGATGTTGTTTGTTAAAGAACAAGAATACCGTTTGTCATATTTATGAGATTGAGACTAGATCGAAACTACATTTTGAACATTTTTAATTACGAGAATTGGCCTTCAATTTATGTTGTATGTGTGTGCCTGTTAACGAATGATTGTGAACATTTCTCAACAAAACTTAGTAACCTTTTGCTACAAAACAAAACTGTTTGCAACTTTTGTGAACATCGGATATGAGCACCTTATCTGAACCAGGGTTGTTGCTGATGCATATTTTTTGAATACCTATATATCTAAAAGTTGCACAGTTTTCCTTGGTACTGAAAGAAACGATTGTCTCAAAAATTTTGGGATTTTAATAAAAAATATAGTCAAACTTAGTAGTTTAGTAATAATTAGTATAGTACTAGATTAGTTATTAAGTACCTAGACTACCTAGTGCTTAACCTACTACCAATCTTTCGTTTAATTAATAGGTATTGGAATTTAATCAAAGGTACTTAATCCACTTTTCAACGGGATCGACATTAGGTATTTATCAAACTCAAAAGTTTACGAAAAAAAAACTTTCATGCGCAGTTACGTATTAAGTATAACGTAATGATGAGACAAGTTTGTATTTGTTTGCAAACGCAATCCCGGTCTGTCCATGGATTGATCAAAACTCGCAAGCAAAAACTACATGGGATGGGATATAAGCCCCGCCCCCTCTGCGGTCATGTCACGACTCGAACATCAGCATTAATATCAGCATCGATCAATGCGGATGCTGATGCTGATGTTGAAAAAGATGCTGAAGATCAGCGGATGCTGATGCTGATGTTCGCAACAACCCTGATCTGAACCATGTGCTTGCACTCTTACTATGATAGATATAGTACGTCAAGAGTATGATATTTATTTATACTTCTATGCACTATGGGGGTTCATAAGACGGACTTATTGCCATTCAAGCATTCTCTACCCGTTAATCTTTCGTTTATTCGTGTGTATAACAACATACTAGATTGACAAATCTTTTTTCCAAGCCTGCTGATTTTGTCAACTTCTCGACCTTTCATTACAGCAGTCGAGAAGCCACATGTTAAGCCTAGTTTTCACAGGCCCAGTAGCTGGCGGACAGTGAAGGACAGTAACTGTCTGGCAGCTACTGGGTCCGTGAAAACAAAGTTGAGCTAGTACTGACCGGTAAGTTGCTGTCGGTCAGCTACTTCAGAAATTTTTGTTTCTACTATCCACTAACCTTCCCCTACTCCCACAAAGATAGCTACTGGGTCGTCACTCGCTCCATACGAAAGCAATTATATGGGTCAGAAACACCAGGCCAGAACTAGTAACACAGTAGCTGTGTACTGCTGTCTCCTATGCAGACCAAGTAGTGAGAACACGTCGGGAAAGTGACAGTACTGTACAGACAGCAGAATGTACAGTTGCTGACTACTGGGTGGTCAGAAACTGGGCAAACTGGGCCTGTGAAAACCAGGCCTTAGTCATCATCAGGGCCGTATTTAAAGCATAGGAAGCAGACTAGAGGTCCGCACCACAAATAAAATGTGTTCGTTTTTATGCATCTTTCTATCATTATGTACATATTTAGATACTATGAATTCATTCTTGTATTATAACTTTCGTGAAACACATTCATATTTATGATAAGTTACGGTTTAACGTGCATTTTTCGAGATTGCTCGACTATGACCTAATGAACTCGATCGAGTTCGACTCGCGACCTCGCCGCGTGTTTCAGGTCATGATTCAGGGCTCCGTTTGGGTCTGAAACTAGTTGGGCAATCCCGAAAAATACATGTGAGTATCTAACTAGTTACACTTACGGATAAATTCCTTTAATTTTTTTACCTCCCTCCTGTTATTAAGGCCACCATCACAAGTTAGCGTAGAGTCTACAGCTCCTTACTACGGCCCTGATCATCGTATCAGTCTGGGCCTCCTAATAAACGATCAAAGGGGAAATAAAGAAAACAAAGGCAGAGAAACATTTATTTATTTGGCACATAACACATAATATACAAGTTCAGTTTTAGTATACACTAAACCTGAAATTAGTTTGTTCAGAATCACTAGGAGAATCCATTGGCATAGTTTTTATACCACGTTAAATCTTGCTTTTTTTTATAAATTTCGGTTTTGTTTCAATAGATTTCTATGCAACCCCTGCATAGCACATCTCACACATTTCACACTACTGGGGAACTTAACGCAACATAAACCAAGGTGTAACTTGGAGATTTATCAAAAAAAAATACATAGGTACCTACTTCGGTAGTTCTGATTAAAATCTTATTAGGGTGTCTCGGTTTTTGTGTATACTAAAAATAGTGTTGTATAACATATTTTTAAACTTTTATGTAATAGAAAAGGTATAATTTGCTTAGCAGCTGCGCCAAACAGCCCCGTGATTCGTCGAACGTTCGAAGTCAATTGTCGAATGATTCAGTTTGCTATCTCTTTTTCTCTCGTTACGAGAATCGTAGACGGAACGAGATAACAAACCGAATCGATCGACAACTGACTTATTAAATCGTTCTGAATCAGGGGGCTGTTCCGGTTCAGCATAAGCCAGACAACAAAGAAATTGCGATAAGCACTACGTCAAGCAGACGGTTAATGAGCCCATTTTATCTCCTTTATTCATTATATAACATATTAAATACATTTTTAAATATTAAAATATAAAACAAAAACATTTAAAAATATATAAAATAGTAGCCCACCGGCATCGGCATCGGGAACAGGGTCCAAGCTACCGGCGGTCAGGGCTCCAGAGAGAGGAACTTCCTAACAATACGCGCCGTGTCCAAAAGTACAACTTTCTGAATCAAACCCTTGATCCAGCTGCCTAACGAGAGCCTCATCAGATGTTGGTCGAGGCTCTTGGCTATTAAGCCATTGGCTGTAACGACTATCGGCACAATGACTGCTGAGTCAATATCCCACATGTCGACAACCTCGTGTGCCAAATCAAGATATTTGATTTTTTTATCGTTTTCGTGAGCCCATTTTATTATTATTAGCAGATAAGCCGAATTTGCAACCCATCTTGAGATACCTAATCCATTAGTCGCCTTTTACAACACCCCCAGGCTGGGGAAAGAGTGGGCTATTCTTTGCAGATCACCAAGCGGAACTATTGATATGTCTACACCCGTGCGCTTTCATGTTCATCTTGCGCTTTCAACTTTCAATTCCTCTTGCGTCAAGCGCATGCAATATTGATTGCTATAAGACGCATGCAGCTTATCGTCCACCGTCCACCATACAAACATACACACAAACATATAACATACATACATAGACTGCCAAAATCATTACCCTTCCTTTTGGCTTCGCCGTAGTCGGGTAAAAAGTAAAATAATCCGAAAATGCTGCTTTTTACTTTCCACGTTTGAAAGGGTACCAACCAAAAACTGCTGCGTAGAAATGATCGAAATTTTTCACATGCAAGCCTTGTTGTAACAGCTGTCAAAATATATTAATGGTTATGCAGCATAAGTGTGAAATTGGTAGTGAAAAAATACAATGAAGTCCTCTATTGGAAAAACGAAATTACTTTCCGAAAAACTTTATACAATGAGTCGTATAAAATCAAAGGTGGAATCTCAATTTTAGCAACTTTTAAGCCAACGAAAAAAAAAAAAAATTAAGCAACTCTGCCTTGAAGATTGTACTGGAAGATTGTAGTCCTTGGAACTAAATCGAGATTTTGTGTCGATTTACCGCCATTTTCAATATCATATCTACCAGCGGTTTGCCTTACTACAGATAGAATTTTGACATTACTTCTATAGGTGCGCACAGATTAAGTAACATGTTGTGTAACTTGTGTTATATAACACGTCCACAATATGTAACATTGTTTTATAACATTGCAACATATAACAATACTGTACACATTAGAATAACAATGCAATATAACCATTATAAATAACATTTTCATTTGTCGTTTTGCAGTGCTGTTCACAATGTCTACACGAGAGGATGTTTTGCTAGCTGCTGCAGCGACTGTTGTACTTTTAAATAACAAAAGAAAAAAACGTAGATGCTGGGTTCGTCCTAGTTTATTGACATTGTTGTAAATATTAATAACATGTTAAATAACACGTTTGTTATTATAACATGTTTTATAACATTCAGTCTCCATATTACTGAAACATGTTATATAACAACGTTTTATAACATGTTATGTTATATAATATGTACGCACCTTTTGGAACTTATGTCAAATTTCTATCTCTAGTAAGCGAAACCGCCGATAGATAGGTTATTGAAAACGGCCGTTAGCAACACATGGATATGTTTGGTTATGATGTCAAACAAGCAGTTTATTTTGAATTTTCTGCATCGTTAACTCAAAAGTGCGAAAAAATTAGATTGCCACCTTTGATTCTATACGATTCCTTTAGCAGGGGCCAGTGTTAACTTACCATGGATTTTTTTTCTGTCTGTTGTGACCATAGATAAAGAAATAATACTTTTAATTACAAAAACATGCATAGTTTCTGCAAATCTGTTTCTCATTACCGAAAATAAAACGTATACCTTATCTAATTTATCTCATGATCGCAATTTACATTGCAGTCTAACAAACGTGACCTAGTTTTGACTGTACCTACGTTTTTCTACTTAAGTAATCTAGTTGTTCACTTTTACAATAATAATGACGAGTTCTTCGTAGAATGACTCATTGAAATGCATTTGAAAACACGCGATATTAGCCGTATTACGTTATGGTTGTTATTGGGAATGTAGATGTAGACGATGGTCCATCGTGTAGGATGCCTTCCATCGTGGATGGATGAATGGCGTATGGTGACTTCGCAGTCCATCACTGGTTTTAGATCTTACGACAGACGCTTGTAAATAATAAATACTGCAAGGCAAAGGCTTCTTCTCATACAGAAGGAAATTTAATCTCACGTGGGGACGGGCTAGAATATAAAACTTCTTGACCCCCTGCCTGGAATAGACGCGTGTTGTAACATTCAAAAAAACCTAGCACGCTTGGTGTTAGGATCTATACGGTCCGTCTGGCTAGCTACCGCCCTCACATTAGAGTCCGGTACCAAGCTAGCCAAGTTCCCTACATTTTGAGGAGTTATGCGTCAAAATGTAGGGAGCTTTTACATTAATGTAGCTGAACAGCAGATTTTTTTTTCGCGATTTCAGTTTTGGTCTCATAGTAAAAGTTGTTCATAATGATGAGTACAGTGACCCCTTAAGAAGTTGTACACTTATTTATGTTGCACCTTGTATTATGATCCTAGATATATGATAGCCCCCCCCCCCCCCCCCCTTAAAAAGAAAAACTCTCCGAGACTAACTTTTTAGTGTATCTGTTTATTTACATTTAGATAATTGACGATAAGGCGCCACATCGATGTTCGCCCTAGGCGCCATTTCCCATTGGTATGCCCCTGCATACATACATACAGGTCAAACAGAGAACATCCTTTTTTGATGTCGGTTAAAAAATCTAAATTGCATAGTGCATCAGTCATTGAAAGACCGTTTTAGAAATCTGTAGGTAGGTGTAGGTACGTCAAAAATGCGTGTACAGTTTGCTGGAGTGAAGCCAATAAAATATCACACAACTAGAAAATAATTTAAAAAAACTACGATAGAACAATCTTTTCAATAATCTCGAATATTTTGATAACGTTTATCAATGTTTTATTTTACTTATTATGTAATAGCATGTAATCTGATTTAGTTCTGATATAGTTTTTATGGAATGTTTTTTTTATACCTAAGTACTTATTTGTCATAGTTGACAGCGGAATCTAATGGCAAGAGAATTGAAGTGTTAAGCCGAATTTACATTACGAAACAAGTTTCATGCATGATGAAATTAATTTCATGACACTACTTTCAGTACCTGTGAAACTAGTTTAATTAAAAATAATAGTGTCGTGAAATCCACAGTATGTCTGTGTTCATGGCTCCGCCAACATCAAAGCTTTATTCGCTGGTATTCATTGATAAATTTTATATTTTTATCAGCTGTCCAACGTTGGTTTGAAATTTTAAAAAAAAACGACATATACCGCCCTTACCAAGACTACCGACTAAAAAACACATTCTATAAGCGCAAGCACTTTCGTGACACTAGTTTCCCGTCGCGTTTATACGATGACATTAGTTGCATGACACTAGTTTTATCCAAAAATCGCGCGCGACACGAAACTGTTTCAGTGTCGTGAAAACGATGCATGGGTTACCGGCAATGTGTATAATGCAGGTATTCTATACAATGCCTAGGCAATGTATAGAATGCCTGGGGCCTCCAGGCAATGTATGAAATATTCTGAATATTATTGTCCATTACATACTTTGCCTAGGTAATGTATTTTCCTAGGGATTGTATAGAATCCCTGCTGGTCCACCGGCAATGTGTGAAGTAAATAGATTTGGTCATTCATTTGGGGCACCCCGACACGGATAGGTTAGGTTCGAAGGGGATGACGGGGGCTAGAGTGAGCGAGCGAAGCGAGCGAACGAAGCCCCCATCATCCCCTTCGTGTTAGGTTACTTTAAACCCTGCAGACAAAAATAGGAGGCTCCGTCGACTCTCCTTTGGAAACCCAAACAATCTTCCAAACATCCCCTTAAGTTTTTCATTTGTTTTTATTGTGCCTCGCGTGGAGTATACTGCCTGCTCGCACGTCTTCCCCTTCGCCGCTCTCGTCTTTGTAACACATTACCGGCTGCGCATTCGGTATTGTATAGAATGCCTAGGCAAAGTATAAAATAAATAATATTTCATACATTACCTGAACGTTTTAGGCATTCTATATATTGCCTAGGCATTGTATAGAATGCCTGCATTATACACATTGCCGGTAACACATATGCATTATAAAACTTGACGTTTACACGTGAAATTGTTGATGAAATTAATGTCACGGAACTACTTTCATGCCACTAGTTTTGTAATGTAAATTCGGCTAATGGGTCATTAACGAGTATTCAGGGGCGGATTTGATACGTGTTGGCTGCCCTAGGCCTATGAAATATTGCCGCCCCCTACTCGCTATAAATCACGAAAATATAATGAACTATAGGAATAAAATTAAAATAAAAGACAATGAAAGTTAGTAAATGATAAAATTATCTCAATCAGTGTTTCAGATACTGACGCTTACCATTTCTATTTGAAAGTAACAATGAATCGTTATTCAGAAATTGTCTTTTGTCTGGTTTGCGAGATGCTAATGGATGGACACATTTTTGAGTTTTAACACTCGAGTTTTTACATTTGAGTTGAGTTTATTGAGTTTGAGTTGGCGGAAATTTTGCCGCCCTAGGCCCGAGCCTACCTAGCCTATAGGGAAATCCGCCCCTGCGAGTATTTAAGCTATCAATACTTTTTAGTTTTAAACGTTATTGCTTAATCAACTTAACACGTACATTTAGAGCCCAAATACACATTGGATACTTGCCTCCGATAGTCGCTTCCGATAGTCTGATCAGACTATCTGAAGGCCTCCGCGTCATACATTTGTTAGCACATGAATTAAACTTACGATGAGACTATCGGATCGGATGTCAGAATCATAAGCATCGTCCGGGTGTCGTCGTCGCCCAGAAAAAATCGGACACGAGAATCGTTCGTTTATTTCATGAATCCGATCAGATAGTCGGATCCCGCTCCCGGAAGCAACTATCGGACGTGTATTTTGACCCTTAATTGTTATTTTTTATGATGATTGATGACACAATTAAATAAACCTCTATATTATCTATCAATAAAATTCTGATAACTGCCGCGATTCGGGAAGTACCCTATAAACCTTTTTATGATATTTTGATCTCTTTTGATTACCGTATTTACCGTACTGTATTGCAATGAAAAATAAATTACGTCATGTCTATTTCAATGTATACCTAACTTTTTTATGATTCTCAAAAATGGCTAAGTCGTCCATCTATACGTCCCAGCTTTGTAAATGACACAAAACAACATATTCTTAATCTGTTTCTATCATTACAGTTATAGCTCTTCTCATGCACCCCAAACAGAGGCTGTTTTTGGCCATAGGAACTGAGCATTCACTTCTAAACATATACAAGGTTAGTCGGAAAGGGGGTATTAATCCGGAGGCCATTGATGACTATTAAAAGTATAAAGCAAGTGTTACAATATGAAAATTCGATAATTTTTATTTCCATGCAAAACTATTTTTATTCTAGTTTTTTTCAAAAATTCTTGATTCCTGCTTTAGGTAGTTACGAATTCAGAAAATGGAGCTTCGAATCTGTGACCCTAAATATAAGCTAAAATGTAAACACAGCTGATCATAACTGAGGATATTATAGATTTTAGCGTAGTTTTTATGATATCTTTGAACAGCTATTTCACTTAAACTATTGACTTTTGTGTAAAGTTGTAGAACAAAAGTTATTTATTATTATGGGTACTTTAATACCCTTTCGGATTAGTATCCACTTTCCGACCAACCTTGTATACCTAATTAAATGATAAGTGATATTTATTTCTGTAAATAAATCTGTTACAGACACTTTTACAAGTCAATTTTTATGTTTTTTTAAGACTAGATGGCGCCGGCATTTCCTACCTGACTAGCTCTGAGAAGAAAAACCGAAACAAACTCAGAGGTCAAAGTTTCTTGTAATTAAAGTTCAGACAATGTATTATAAAAACTAACAAAGTAGGTAGTAACAATGTAGGGCAACGTCTGGAATGGCCTTTTGAGGAAAGAGCCATAGCAGCTTTGAGTCGATCTGTCCCAACTGACGGTACGCATGCATCAGCCATCGTGTAGCTCATCGTAATTGCCCCAGTAGACTGAACCTATCTGAGTTATTAATTCAGATAGACTTAAAACTACAATTTGCCCGAGCGTACTTGGTACTTGGACTACACGGTGCATGGTGGACATCCCACTCATACGTACAAAGCGTTTTGCGAACACTTTCATTGTTCACACAGCTAAGGAATGGAATTCCCTGCCGGAGTCTGTGTTTCCTGATAGCTACAACCTTGGGGTCTTTAAGTCAAGAGTGAATAGGTTACTTCTAGGCAAGCGTGCTTTGCCGTCGACCGCATCATCGCTTACCGTCAGGCGAGGTAGAGGTAAAAAGCGAGAATTGGGCCCCTGGACCTGGAGGCTCTTCTCATGCACCCCAAAGAGACGCTGTTTTTGGCCAGAGGAACTGTGCCTGTCGACAAATGGCAAACGATGATCGCTAGAGAATAGAAACGCCAATTAAATGTATGGAAATGACATAACAGATCACTTGACCGGTCGAAAGATTATGTCAATCCAGTACATCTTTCTATTCTCTAGCGATCATCGATTGTCATTTGTCTACTCTACAGGCACAGAGCATTCACTTCTTAATGTAAGTTTGGTGTTATAGGATGGGTTAAATTAGACTCCAATGTAACAGTGGAACTTATGTATTTGGAGAGGATACATGTACATTACGACGCCAATATATGTAAGAGAGCAAGTTAATATTGCTCAGGCACAAGTACATTATTATCTGTCACAGACTAGATAGAGATACAATGTGTCAAAACAGTGTTGTCAATCATGTTATAATAATTGTCAATAATATTAAAATGAAAGCTGCCCATGCGTGGGGCAGTTTCGCAATAAGGTGGTCCACTCGGGCTAAAAAAAGGCGTACGACGCCACATAAGTATATCTAATTGCCTCAGTAGACCGAACCTGAGTTATTAATTCAGAAAAACTTAATTACAATTTGCCCGAGTGTACTTCGCACTTGATGTCTGCTCAGCGCGTCCATACCTCACACTATTCAATAGAATTTAAATGCCTCATCAACACAACAAAGTAGGCATGTAGCTATTATTTTTCCATTCTTTATTAAGTACCTACCTATACTTAGGTACCTACCTAATTAACTTTTGACCATGAATGCGACATTGTCGAATCCCCCTCGACAATAGGCTGAGAACATATAATTTGGTGATGATTACTGTTATTTGTAATTTTATTGTAGTATTACTATTGTGTATGTCCCTCGTTTTAATGAGCGGTGCCGAACATTTTAAAAAAGGGGGCCATTGCAGAAAGACTTGAATGATTTTAGACTGATGGCCACCATCATTGATTCTCTGGTTAATCTTTTATAGGGCAGATTTTACATTAAGGCTCATATGAAACCACAATTACTTGGCGTCACTGCCGATAAATGTTGGTAGTCGCGTTTGTGCACTGTGCCAGTTTAGGGTGCCTTTCCACCAGCGATGTGCTATGCAACGTTGCTATGGATGCATTTGATATCCACCAATCATATTCATTGGTTCACATAGCATAGCACTGGTGGAAACTGATTCAACTAAGCTACGTTTTTTATATGGAAGGATGCGTGCTGTGGATGCGTGCTATGGATGGACGCGAGTGGTGTAGCTATGTGCAGAGCAGTGTACCTACCTACAGTAGGCGCGCCTTTGTCATCGAAAGTACGCTCGAGCTGCGCGTCTTCCTCGCACAGCTACTTTGCGGCGGCGCATTTTCATAGCACATTACTCGCTCCGCTACATAGCTTAGCTTCAGTGGAAACGGTCACATAATTCCGTAGCTTAGCTGTTACAGTCTCGAAGCATAGCAGCATAGCACATCTCTGGTGGAAAGGCACCCTTAAGGTCGATGCGTTTTTAGCATAAGGGTGATCATTCTTACACTAGTTTCAATTAAATCGAAATTAAAGTCAGACTAGTGGGGTGGTTACAAGCGCTGTACAAATTTCGTTTCTACCCTTTAAAAGGTTAAACAACCGTTTCCTCGAAAACTGTCGGTACACACATATCAAGCTATTAATTTCCAGTAGGTATAAGCTGATCTTGCATTGTATATGCTTTCCGTACAACGACAGGTTAGCTTATACTGGAATTGTATAGATTGATGTGTACTGGAATTTTAAGTAAACGGTTGTTTGATCAGTAAATTAGGCCCGTTTGCACGACTATCTACTTTTAGTATTAAACATATTTGAAATGTCATTGTATTTGAGTTAATCGTTTGAAGTTGATACAGACAGAATGACATTTTAACACTCTCACCGCCATACGGTCCGCCGCCGCGCCGGCGGGGCGTATCTTTTCGAGTGAGCCACGCCACCTACATGTTGCACTGAGCGATATCAGTTTCTGTAGCAGCAGGCCACGCACTACAAATTGAATATGAAATTGCGAGGTCGTGGCGGACCGCATGGCTATTAGCTATCAAAAACAAACAGTGAGCCCGCCAGCGGCGGCCCGTATGGCTTGCTTCACTCGTTATAGATTTTCACCGCGGCCTGCACGGGTAGGCAAAGTTGCGGCCGCCGGCGGACCGCACGGCCTGCTGCACTGAAAAATTCTATATATGGGTGGCGGTGAGAGTGTTAAATATGTTTAGCGCTTAATGTATTTAGCGAGTAGTTGTGTAAACAGGCCTTTATGTTAATGAACACCAGCTTAAGGGTGCAAGATTTTTTGGGGGTAGCCGGCGGTTCCCATGGCAGGCAGAGTGTTAGGCTCTGTATACCTCTAGGCTGACTTGTGCTGAGGGCCTTACTCGTCAAAAGAGGAGGCAATGGCGAAGTAACCAGCAAAATTCGTTCTGCGGATGCGTGAAGCGTAGGCTTGCCAACCTTATGTATGAATTTACCGGGACTTCACGGGGACCCAACTGTCAAAGTATAGAGAGGCGAAAATACAATTAGAAATGATTTTAAATAGTTTTATTATTGAATGTTTTACTTTGGCATACAAGTACAAGAAATTAACAACAATTTAAAAAAAATATTTAAAAATAGGAAATATAATAAAACCTAATAGAGAAAAGTAGCGAGCGGAGCGGTATTCGCGATACGAGACTTGACGAGACTAGCGGTCGCGATCTCCACTCTTCTAGTTAAACAAAACGTGTGTTCACTAAATTCCGACATCTGCCCGAAGGTTTAGCCGTAGGTATGATAAAACGGGACAATTGCGTCCCGCGCACGTCTTTCGCGGGACGCATTCTCTAAAGCTCTAGAAACGGGACGACCCGGCTCTCGCGGGACGATTGGCAAGCCTAGTAATGCGGGCCCCTAGGCTGTAGCCTGTGCTTACGACCCTGCTAGAACGACGGCTATCTCGATGACCCCACAAATTAAATAACTACAACGATCGTAAAAACTTTTGTGTTGAAATGACTTCACCTCCGATTTCAGTTTCAGGCTAACTCATTATTTATTTACAAGTCAAAGTCCCAATTTCGTTTACGTATTTATATTTTAGTAGGTATGCCTATTACTATTTTACCTTGTGGTATTAAGTTTTTTATGACCACCTGTTCTAGTCGCAACTTGATTTAAAACTGGCGATAGTACGTATATTATCAACGTGATGTTACAATAAAATAATATTGCTGATTGCGTGATTCAAAAGCGATATTTAATTCGCTTATCAATTGTACCTGAAGGTTGGTTATTTCTTTATTGAAAGCGTTCTACACTCTACTACTCTGTCTATCCCTATATGGATATAAAGTCGTCACCGTCCGCGCTAACTGTTGTAACTAGCAATTGAAATTCTCACAGAATGACGTATCTGCTTCAAATGAATAGAAATAAATAAATGGATACCTTAGGGCTTTAGGGCAACTACTAACCAAGCCAAGAGTAAGCCAAGATCAATATATATGTATATATATTTTTTTCTATTTGACTGCCGTAGATCGTCCTAGGGGACGGTTTCTACGTAACCGGGCAGACATTGGCGAGACCTGAAGGGTCTCCAGCCAATGGGGGGGGGGGGGGGGGAAGTTAAATACTTAACCTAAGCTAACTACTTATACTACACTAACATCATGACTACCTGCAACAACAGCACTAAGGGCGACCCCTAGTGGGACTCGGATCTCGGCTTAGGGCGTTGCTGGCGTGGACATAGGGGGGGGAGACAGCTTGATGAGGGCTGAATTATCGGTGTGACTGCGGAGTCTGAAGAGACGACCGGCTCTACGACGGGAGAGCTCGGTGGATCGTGACCGGCGGCGGTGGGTCGTCGCGACGGGCCTCGTCGGCGAGGAGGGTATGCCGGACGGCGGCGGACGTTGTGTATTGTGCTGTTCGAGTTACTCGCCTCCTGGAGGATGGTTATTTCGTCATCGGGTTCTAAAAGTGTGTGCCTGGGACGGCGAACTTTACTTATGAGAGAGGGACTGTAGTTGGCCGCTGCGGCGACTAGGGGGTTCGGATGGAGGGGGGCAGTGTCGAAGTAACGCTTGGAAATGCGTTTGAGGTATTGCCTGATGGTTGGTATTTTTAGATCGAGATGGAGTTGGACGTTAGGCATGAACCACGGGGCAGCCGCGGCTCTGCGCAACACTCGATTCTGGAGGGTTTGGAAGGATTTGAAACGACAAGGCTTAACGTGTGCGAACACGACGCTAGCGTAAGTCAAGATGAGGCAGATGCACGTCACGTAGATTCTCAGCTTATTTCTAAGTGACAATTTACTGCGTGCTCTAAGGATGGGGTGGAGGCGACCGACAGTGAAAGCGGCGCGAGCGCGCACCGCTTTGATGTGGTCTCGGAAACTCAGATGGTGGTCGAGGATAACCCCCAGGTATTTGGCTTTCATCTCCCAAGGGATCTGTTTGCCGAACATGAGGACGGGACGGATGTGGGTGTGGGAATCACCGCGTCTCTCGAAAAGAACGGCTGCGCTCTTTTCAGGATTCACCTCTATTCTCCATTTCCGGAACCAGACCCCGAGGGCGTCGGCTGCGGTTTGAAGAGTTCGAGAGATGCTATGGAGACTCCTACCGGAATAGTAGATAGTCGTGTCGTCGGCGAAGAGAGCCAACTTGGCCAAGCCACGTTTGGGAATGTCGCTGGTGTACAGCGTGAACAGAAGGGGCGATAGCACGGAGCCCTGTGGGACTCCGGCGCGAATATAAAAAAGTTATTAATTCATTAAAATAAAGCCGCAGCTAACGCAACTACCGAAAAATTATCAATTGCTAGTTACGACAGTTAGCGCGGAGGGTGACGAAATGAGGAAGACGTGCATTTTTTACAAAAGAAAATATGAAGGAACCTTTCGTATTACCTATGTCTTGTACAGACCAAGCGAATGAACGCGAACGAGTGGGTGTCGACGGTTCAACGAACGCGTACGAAAGCCTTCTTTGCCTTTAGGATACATTAATCCAGCTATGGGTGAGTTCGCTGTGGTTCGCAGAGTGTCAGTAGCCTCCCTTCGCTAGCGTTCGCTCTGTGTTGACACAACAGCGAAGGCAAGCGAACGTTCGGTGTCCATCGACGAAAGCCATAATGTTCGCCTTCGTCCGGTTGGTCTGTACAAGCCATTACTGACGCATAGCAGGTGTTTTAAGGCTTTGTCTATTTTATTCGAGTACTTGTCATAGAATATGGCCTTTGATTATTTATGGCATAAATTTAAATTGGATTATCATTTGCTTCAATTGCTTCGACCGAATTCTATAGAAATAAAGATAACATAAAACGTTATTTTTTAATTCTATTTACGTAACATTATGCTATCAATTTGACTGACTTAAATTACCTCGACTAGCCTTATGATAACCCAAATATTTATTGAAACAACACGATATCATGAAGTGTGCGCACATTAGGCACTTACGAATTACCTCTGCATAATGTATTAATGTTGGTTTTAAAAAAAACTTGTTTGACAGCTATTGACACTCTGACAGCTTGTTTGGCGGGTGTTACGTCCTTTCACTTGGCTGTAAATGCTGTAATGTATACAAAATGATACTGCACGACATTCTCTACTGAAAACATTAACATTCTATTTTGTTTATAGTTTATGCATTTAGCCCAAGGACTTATTATCTATCTTCTATAGGTATAAATAAAAATTAAGTAAATGCTGTTCGTTAGAAAGCGAATCATTTTAGAATGGCGGGACGGGGTTGGCGATTTCTTTTTTTTAAATATTCGTTATCGTCCGAATTAGGTTTATATGCAAAGAAAAATTTGATGAAAGAAGATTACATGTAGTGGAGATGATAATGTTGGGGTGGATGTGTGAAGTGACTGGAATGGATAAAGTTAGAAATGAGTATATTAGAGGAAGTTTGGAAGTGGCGCCTGTGACAGAAAAGTTGAAAGGGAACCGATTGTCTTGGGGGTGGGATACTCAACTTCAAAAACCAAAACGTCAACAATCGAAACATCAACACCATATAATCAACAGTTTAATTTTTCAATGAATCAGAATAACATTAGCTTAAAACATATACGGTTCAAAATGTCAACACTTCAGATGAGCAACGAATCTGAATGTCACTGATTTATAACGTAAATTGTTTACTTAATCAACACTTTAGAAAATCGATGTTTAACTAAATATCGTGAAATATTCAGTCATAATTATAATATTCGTCGATTATAACTTGATCTGATCTTTCAAAATTATGTTGGCCACCGGTTCAGAATAAAGGATTCACAATAGAAAACCAGACATTTCAGTAGGTTATGTTTAACAATGTCTGCGACGAATAATAAATTATGACTGAATATTTCACGATACTAGTTAAACATCGATTTTCTAAAGTGTTGATTAAGTGAACAATTTACGTTATAAATCAGTGACATTCAGATTCGTTGCTCATCTGAAGTGTTAACATTTTGAACCGTTTATGTTTTAAGCTAATGTTATTCTGATTCATTGAAAAATTAAACTGTTGTTATGGTGTTGATGTTTCGATTGTTGACGTTTTGGTTTTTGAAGTTGAGTATCCCACCCTTGTCTTGGTATGGGCAAGTGTAAGGAGGGACGAAAAGCTTGTGACTAAGACAGTGATGACTACAAATGTTGATGAATGGAGGGGAAGAGGGATATCAAAGAAAAGATGGATGGATTGTGTGAGAGATGATATGAATGAAAAGGGAGTAAATGATAGCGGGACGGATAATAGGGAAGATTGGAAGAAGAAAACTTTTTGCGCCGACCCCGAGTAATTGAGATAAGGGCAGGTAGAAGAAGGAAAGAAAAATTGGAAAAGTTGCCCGGACAATTGACGAATTTAGGCAAAACTGAACGTTCTTTTTTCTATGGGATTATCAAAATTGAAATTTGGACAGGACAACGCCTGTCGGTACAGCTAGTACGTAAAAAATACGACATAATAAATTACAGTCTGTCTATAAAGTCATGAAATGGAACTAATTTTTAATCGTTCCCAGTGTTTTGTCAGTTAGTGTTTTATCAAGTGTTATTTGTGTCTAAATACGCGCAAATTGATTTAAGATGAGTAAAACTATATTATGTTCTGCAAGAGAAGTGATTTTTAAAGTTAAAATTTTATAATGTATTACTAGTGGCGCCCCCAATTTTTCATGATTTTATAGACAGACTGTACATCTATGTTTACGCCAAAGATAAAAAAAATTACAAAAAAATGAGGAATAAAGAATGTTGCAAGATAAAAAAACATTCGCTTTAAAAAACGTGACGACTAGTGTTTAGATCTAATAAATTATAATTTTTCTTAATGTTCTTTTTATTAAAGGCTTAATTGTTACTAGTTAGACAACTACATCTAATATAATGACCAATTGCGCTGATAAATTGATGAGACTGTTCGCACTTACGCTGTGTTCAAGAAAAAGTATCGTAATTTTTCTTTTTATTCTTCAAGTTTGTCATGTTCGACCCTAGTCGCACTGGGACCAGCAGTGCAATTCTGTAAGAATCCACCTCGATCGCGACTGTCAATTAGACACTGGTCGTGACACAGCGTGGATAACAAAACTACGCGGTATTGATTATACTGTCGATATCTGTGTGTTATTTGCTTGTGTTATCCATACTGTGACATTTTGAATATCGAGCTAACCGTCGCCGCGTCGATATTGAGGTGGGTTTCTTACAGAATGAAACTACTCATTCTCCTAAGAAGAGAGATCTTGATAAATCGCAACCAAACCAAGGCTAAGACAGTTTTCAATTTCAAAAGCTGTCAAATTGTTTGATACAAAAAACAAAACCAATCAGTTTTCGTAAACAAAAACTGACTGACGGTTGTGTGTTTCGTTTGCGGTTGACAACAATTTTGTTAGTCGAATTGGCTCCCTGTGGGCTTACTATGACCTCTTAAGAAAACGTTCAAATGCCAGCCAGTCAACTTCCGTTCAAAAGCAGACCTGCTTCTGAATCGCTAAAAATCGTACCATGACAGTACTAAAGGTGAACGACTATTGAACCAAGTTGAACGGTAATGCTTGTTCGTGGTACGAAAAGTCTAAACAAAAAAAAAGGTGAACGGATTTCGTAAACGTCAACGTAGCAGGCCTGCTCTAACGATGTCATAGTATAAAAAAGCGGGGCAGTTCAACTTCCAGGCAACTTCTGTCCTGCGTTAAGAGGTCAAAGTAAGCTCCCTGATACTCGTAGTAAGCGAAAATTGGTCTAAGATAGAGCACACGAATCCAACAAGCAGATAAACAGGGTGTGTCGTAAATAGTGGTCCAACGTTAAGGGGTCGATACGCGACATATTCTGCTGCCACATACGTTAGAACAATCTTTTACCATAAGTCTCAGAATAAAACATATTTTTTATTTTTTTCGAAAAATTCACACATTGTGATACTAATTTGGCTGTAATTTCAACAAAAAAACACTTTTTTCCTATTATTACTTGCATATGATCGCATATGTATTCAGCAGTTATATACAATAAAGAAAATAGGAAAATAATGTATTTGGTTGAAATTACAGCCAAAAGACGACACGTTTGGTGCAGTGGCTAAGCGATTGGCTGCTGCGCTACGGGTCGTGGGTTCGATTCCCACACGGAACAAAAATTTGTATGGCCTACAGATGGTTGTTTCGGGTCTGGGCGTTTGTTTGTGAGATTTGTGTCTGTAAACGCACCCACGATACAAGAGAAATCTTAGTGGGGGCAACGTTTCTTAAAAAAAAAAACAATTAGTAACACACGAAGTGATAACAAAAAAAAACAACTGTTACCTACTGTTATAGCTGAATATACGGTGTAGGTATCGACCCCTTAACGTTGGACCACTATTTATGCCACAACCTGTATAGAGGAGCGTTCTTCAGGCTCTTTTCTTTTTTGTTCAGACACTTTTACAAGTCAACGTAATGTTATTTTTTAAGATTACATAGCTCCGGCATTTCCTTTCTGACTAGCTCTGCGAAGAAAAGCCGAAACAAACTCAGAGGTCGAGGTTTCTCTTAAAGATGTCTGGAGTTCTGGACATTGTGGTATAAAACTATGCAAGTTTAACAATGTAGGGCAACGTCTGGAATGGCCTTTTGAGGAAAGAGCCATAGCAGGTTTGAGTTGACCTGTCCCAACTGACGTCACGCATGCATCAGACATCGTGTAGCTCAACCTTATTTTAGGGAGCTCAACGACCCGACACACTATGCCACCAATCAGACGGACATTTGCAAAGGTCACAAAAAATACTCAAAAATACTAATAATAAAAAAAAACTAAAACATTTCCTACACAGGAAAAAGTTATTTTAATGTTTTATTCAAAGAAGTTCTTAGGAAAACTAATATTTACCACGAATCTAATCAGTCCAGTCACTACTTAAATGATTGGTCGTAGGTATCTTATCCTTAAATGCTAAAAGATAAGATAAACAGATATATATTGCCAAAACAACACAATTACTCCATTCATCAATAAAATCTCAGATTACAACATGGCAATATTAGGTGGCTCTGCGTGTGCTTACAAAAAAGTGTCTGCACTGATTTTCAGTTCTCCCCATAAGCTCGAAAAAAAGGTGTTATTGGAGCCAAGCAACAGTAATTATGAAGGGTACTAATATACAGAGTGTTAACGAATTTGTGTAATTCCTTCAAAGCGCGTGATCTTCTGGTGACACAAATTAAGCCTACAAGGGATTTTTTAGAAAACCAGCTGAAAAAAAAATCAAAATAAAATCTTAGTTTTCTATTTTTGAGTTATTTTAGAGCCCATAGTTAACTTACTGCAAAGAGCGATATCGCGATAGTCGTGCCCGCCAGCCGCGTCGCCGTGCTTTCATTCATTTATGCGTGGCATCGAAATATTCAATCTCATAAAATAATTTTCAGCAAAAAAAAAAAAACTTTTTTTTTACTGAAACCTTATTAACCGTATAGTCCGTAGCGGGCCCCGAAAGGGGACGAACACAAGAACTACCGTAAACTCGTTTTCGACCCCGATCGGGGCCCAGAATTAGGTCATACGACATCCTAATTAATAATGTAAACATTTAATTATCTACATATCGGATCTTGTTATTGGATGAAATTTATAAAAACTAAATAAAAAGCTCAAGTTTGAGTACCATTGAATCAATCCTATTTAGCGCACGAGTTTTAATATTTACCTTTACAAAACTGAATGTATAAATAATGCGATAACCGCCATTTGATGACAGTCGTGGTGGACGCTAAAAATTATAAAAAGAATGGATTCTGGACTACCATACATCACATAATGAGTTAATCATTTATTAATTCGAGGAAATCATCCATAGTTTTGGTAAATTTAGTAGTGATAACAAAGTTTTTGATATCCAAAGTAAAAGCTTCCCGCCACTTGAACTTTTGTTGTTGTTCATATAACACTAATATTACACATTACATAATAGGCGTGGTTAAAAACATTCCATCATCTATTTACAAATGCGATATACTACTAGAAAAAGCCCATGTTTTAACGTAAAACGTAAACGTACGTAAAATATCACGAAATCTTTGTTATCACTACTCAATTTGGGATTCGGAATCAGCCGCCATATTACTTTTTTATGGTTAATGATGTGAGAAAGTGATTATGTGAATCGATTATTTCGTTGTGATTTTGTTCGAATCGATTTAATAAAAAATAAATAACACCAAAAATCGATTTTTTTAAATTATAATAAATATTTTACATGTTTGATGTAATTTAACATTCTATCTATGTTAAAATTATAATCAAGCAATCAAATTTTTTTTTTAAATATCATAATAAGTCATTAAGTACATTTTAATAAAATAAAATAGATTTAGATTCATCATAAATCATAATCCTCTGTGGCTACATCAATAAATATTCGTACCGAAACTTCACCGTGGAATCCAATGCGTCCGTAGACTGATATTCTTTATTCAAAATTCAAAAAATAAATTCTAATTTGACGCAATATCGGCAGTAAAATAATAATTATCAACGAAACGATCCTTGTAATATGGTTTAAAATTGTTAAACGGGATCT
Source organism: Amphipyra tragopoginis (assembly GCA_905220435.1). NCBI lineage: Eukaryota > Metazoa > Arthropoda > Insecta > Lepidoptera > Noctuidae > Amphipyra > Amphipyra tragopoginis. The sequence continues at coordinate 16,435,878 of HG992011.1, forward strand.
TAATAGTGCGAAATCTAGGTACCTCGCCTACGCCTTCATGTACTAAGAATATTAATTTTATTATGTCCAGGATGGTTGACGGCTGTGAATAAGCGAAAAAAAAACAGAAGAGGTGAAGAGGGTGAAGAGGTCATACAATATAGACTTTATTTTTTGAAGGCGTAGATGGTATAGGGTGCCCAGTATATCTGACATAGGCGTAATGAGTATTTGATTTCGGGGAAGATTTCATGGCGGAAAGCTTTTGGCATTCTCGATGCGAGACATTGATGAGGCCTTGGGCCACCTTAAGTCGAATGCTGACTGACCGGAAGCATTTATTTACTAATAATGGAGTAGTTAGAATTCGAATAAGTAGAACTTAAAACGAGCAATGAACATGCTGTTATGTCAAAATGGCGAATAATTGTAACATTACACGAACTCGTTAATGTTTCACCTCAGACTAGGCACCTCTGGGTTTTGAAGTAGTATTTTATTTCGAGATCGATTTTGAACGCAAATTTATGAAATTTTCGTCGTTTTATTTGGACAGGGGTGCAAAGGTAACAGTAGTTCAGCCATCTTTACTTGGCACTTTTACAACATTTTTTAGACCTTAACATTTTGTCGAGCTGATAGTCGCAGCGGATAAGCCTTGCAGCAGTAGGTAGACATAAGTTATTCTTAAATTCAAGATGGCGGCCTTGAAAATTTACTTATTATTTCATAATTGTATTATTTCCATAGATTTCGAGGGTGCTGATGCCGAAAACAAATTCTACTCCTAAATCCAAGATAGCCGTCATGAAAGTTCACTAGTTGAATGAAATTTACTAGCCCTTAAATCATGGGATTGACACCCATGACAGTTAGCCAATTTGCGTATCCGCCATCTTGGATTTGGATTTTAATCTCATTTTAGGCATCAGCACCCCCGAAAATCACGATTTTGAAACCCATGACGACTAATTTGCAAATTTTTGTACCCGCTATCTTGGAATTTCATTTTGACCCCATTTTCGGCCTCAGCGCCACCGAAAACTACAGAATTGACACCCATGACGACTAGTGAACTTTTCATGTTTTGGCCTCATTTTCTGCAACAGGAGCCATGAAAACCATGGAAATATCACCCATGATGAATAAGTAGTAAGTTTTCGTAGCCGCTATCTTAGATTTAGAAATCGATCTTAGCCATCTTTGTTTTGTGAACCGACCCTATATCCTCCAACATTATTAACACCTGATTATAGTAGTACGTCCTCTATCTTATGAACTATTTCACTTCTATTTGAAATCAGGAAGCAAAGGCCCAGGAATTTATGTCCCGAGCTGCGGTATGGCAGATTGGGACATAAGCTCCGCCTCTCTGCTGCTCGCTTTCCTCAGCAAACCCTAGCACGAATGCTCTGCGACAATGTACCGCGTTGACCGACTGCATGTAGTAATATAGGAGAGAATGTGGGAATGCATTCTAATTATGTCTATTAGATACTTAAAATATCTGTGTGTTCATTCTACTTGTACTAATATTTAATCTGTGCCAATACTTTAGGTTTTTGAAAAATACTTTCTATTCACGTGAAATTATTTATTTGTAGCTATGCCGAAAATAAATAAATGTCATTAATTAACTCTCGAGCGATTTTATTTATTTAATGATTATTTTTCGATTAGGCTGAATGAGTATCGATTTGGCTGAATGCAACATTTGTATTGTATTAAAAATTTTGGATTGATGGTCAGCACTAGGTTCGAATTAAGTCGACGTACAATTTTTACTAAATTGAATTGTGTTTTTTATCCGTTTTTGTATTTGAATAATGGTAAAAATGAACATGAAAAGAAAAAGAAACTATGTTTAGCTTGTCCCTTCAGCGTTTCAACACGTAACTAGGTACGTTAATTATTGTTTTTGAGCTAATCTAACTCAACTAATATTTGGATATAGGTATATTAAATATCTATTTTATTCTAATTTCGCAGTATGTTGACGTAGCTTCACGTAAACAGCACATTTTTAAAGAAATTTACTAGACATATTAGGTACAATATTAATAAAATAAAATAATTTTCACATTAAATTCATACTTAAAACTTGCGTGCAAATTCCTGCATTTAGTGACTTAATTCGATTAATTATCGCGACAACTCCCCGAGTCAGCGGATATGACAAATGTCAAAATCTCGTCGAGCCGAAGGGTTAAAAGACTTTTAAGTTTTAATCAGGCTAATTCCCGTTCGGGGCCAATCTACACCACTAGTAGATCGAGATCGTATCATAGATAGATAGAGTTTTAAGGAATTACACGAATTAGTTTACAGCCTGTATAATTTTTAGATAAAAAAAACATGCATTCGAAAATATAATATGGTTTTAGGTTACAGACTTTACTTGTCCACGGAGCTGTGGGTGGGCACAGTCTGTACGCATATAAATAAAGATCGCCTAACTCCAACGTGAAATGGCCCACTCATTTCACCGATAAGTTAGCGGGTCTTAACATAGGTAAGAAGGTGTTAGTTATTGCTCTGAGACTGAGGAAGGTGCATAATATCAGGGTGAGTGTGTTAGTGTGTGTGCGAGTGTGGCCAGGTATGGCCTAATTTTGGCTGGTAAAATTTTGTGTGTCTCGCGGACAAATAACACAAGATAAGAAGGTTAATAAAGAAAGAAAAATGTCGAGAAAAGAAGTAGGTTGCAGTAGAACCCTGTGGAACACCTCTATTTTTATTTACATCCAAGTTTACCTTTAAACCTCCTTCTCCTGTACAAAAATGGAAATAGAATATCTAGCTTTGGATGCAGTATGCAGCACCACCCTCCCGCCCACAAGTATATGTATGCACAGTGCCGGCGTTAGGGGGGGGCGTGATGGGGCGATGGCCCAGGGCGACAAATTCTGGGGGGCGCCAAGGTCTGAAGTTGGAGTACTAACACTTGATATTGCTTCCCTCAAGTGGGCGCCACAATATTTTCGCCCGGGGTGTCAGTGGCCCTTACGCCGGCACTGTATATGCACATGCAGAAAGAGTGAAAAAAATAATGCAACATGCCACCAAACCAATACACGACACGTGTTTCGCCCCTGCACGGGGCATCCTCAGGATATGTTGACTCCTCGACCGCTAGGACGCGAAGTGCATATATTTGTGGGCGGGAGGGTGGTGCTGCATACTGCATCCAAACTAGCGATCTTGTTCAGCGGAATTAAAGCTAGATATTCTATTTGCATTTTTGTATGTCATGGATTTCCGCAAAGTAACGCCTGATTCCATCATTTATCTCCTTCTCCTGACCTTGGCCGGTTCACCGGATTTGCAGCTGCATGCACTGCAACCCCGGTAGACCTCTCCTATGGGGCCTTGCCCCACGTCCTCCTGAGTCGGCGCGCGCCGCCTTCTCGGGCCCGTTACTGTTCGGGCGGCTGCTGGACTAAGTCTAACCCTTTCGGAGAATCAAAAATCAACAAATCGTAGACGGAATGAGATAACAAACCGAATTGGTCGATAATTTCTTATCCAAAAGGTTCTGAATCGGGGGGCAGGCCCGTGATTTAGAACGATTCCGATAATATTACCGATATATCCGTATAACCTAAATTAATTATATAAACTGTGTTATCTCGAACTCTCTATGGCACACATTTTAGTAAATTTCATTTGCCAACTTTCACGCCAAAAAAAGTCGAGAGCAGGATGCAATATCAAAATTAGAACAAATTTTATCTTATCTATCGCATGGTAAAATTTTTATAGGTGTCTACAATGTAACACGGTCATCTGTTACGGTTAATTTCACTCCAGGGCAACCTTTGGGTGACCTGGATTCGTGTACCTTTATAGGGGTTGATTAAAGTACTAAGTATGTCAGTTTTCTATTGTTCAGAGGAAGTAGAGCAACGGAAAATTATTTTGTACTTAACTGAAAGTTTTTTTATTTTGTGATTGAAAATGAAGACTGGTTGAATCAAATTATTTATTTATAAACATAGCGCACCTTTAGAATTAAAGAGACCTATTCGAAATTTTAAGATTTCAACTTTTACTCATAGACTGACCCATCTTCATCGACTCTTAATAAAATAGAGACCTATTGTGGCGTAGAAATGTAATGCAACCGAATAATCTCCCGTTTCTAAAAAAAATATGAATATACGAAACTTTATTCCACGTTTTTCAAAACCTTAGTTTTTTACATAGGTTCTCTTTAATTCTAAAGGAGCGATAGGTCAAATCAAAACAATTTATATCAAATAAACTTAATAAACCAATACAGGCGCTTATGAAAGGTCGAATTTAGGTGCACGGTTCCAATTTTTCGTTTTCTGTGGAGAAGAGCTGGCAAGAAACTCCATGGTTTCCTACTCTTTTAAAAAGAATATCTTTAACAATTTCAGTGAATACAGTACTATGATTTAGGATAGTTATGAGAGAACAATGTAGTCTTGACCACAGACCAGTGAGTAATGTAGTACCAAGTCATCATCATCTTCCTGCCCTTATCCCATGTTACTTGGGGTTGGCGCAAGCGCAACACGTTTTCTTCTTCCATTCCGTCCTGTCACCCATCATGATATCACTGACTCCCTTCTCTTTCATATCATTCTTCACACAATCCATCCATCTTTTCTTTGGCCTCCCTCTTCCTCTCCATCCATCCACATTTAGATTCATAACTCTTTTGGTCACATGCGTTTCATCTCTCCTCTTCACATGCCCATACCAAGACAAACGGTTCCCTTTCAACTTTTCTGTCACTGTCGCTACTTTCAAACTTCCTCTAATATACTCATTCCTGACCATATCCATTCTGGTCACTCCACACATCCATCTCAACATTAAGTACAAAAATTTACAAAAAAAACTCAGTATGAATAATAGTAAGTTACTTTATTTCACACATTTCCTGTTGATTTTAGGCGTTATACTTAATACATTTCTTAGGAATTCTATACAATGACGGATTTCATACATTTCCGTTAACAGGTACACGAAGTAAGTGTAATGTATTGAGCAGCCTATTTGTGCCCCCCTGGATTCTGCGCCCCTGACAGCCTAAGATACGACAGTGGTTGCACTGACAGCATCCTAACTAAGCTGCATTTGACTGTTGCGTAGTTTAAATTTATGTCTGGATGTGCAGTTATGATTACGAACATGAAACGAAATAAATGATTCACCAAATATGACGTCATTAGCTCCTCTTGTTAGACTAGATAAGCCGATCCGCTCTGCTGATACCGGATAGTAAATTAGAATTAATATCTAGTAATTTAGTCATTAACAATTATATAGTTGCAGTTAAGAATTATCCGCATTTTCCGCGATTTAATAACCCAATTAAATTGTTACCTACTTAATTATACAAGGCTAGTCGGAAAGGGGGTACTAATCCGCAGGCACAGTAGACGTATGAGCTAAAGCAGTACTTCAACTACCTACAATCGTCCGATTTGACACACTCACACAGACACGCACTGCAACAAGACAAAAAGGTATTTTCGGGATACAGTTCCATACAAAAACAAAAAACTACTCAGTATACAGAGCGTGTCTGTGTGAGTGTTTCAATTCATGAGATTATAGTAAGTTGAGGTACTGCTTTAGCTTATATGTCTACTGTGCCGCAGGACACTTACAATATCACTGATGACGGTTTTAGAGCAAGTGTTAAAATTTCAAAATTCGATAATTTTTATTTCTATGTAAAATATTTTTTATTTTAGTTTTTTTTAAATTCTTCGTCCCTACTTTAGTTACGAATTCAGAAAATTGAGCTACTAATTCGTGACCCCAAATATGACCTAAAATGTAAACACAGCTGATCATAGCTGAGGATAGATAGATTTTAGCATATTTTTTATGTAAATTTTGAACAGCTATTTTTCTTACACTATTGACTTTTGGGGAAAGTGGTAGAACAAAAGTTACTCATTATTATGGGTACTTTAACACCCTTTCGGATTAGTACCCCCTTTCTGACTAACCTTGTATATGAATGATTCGCCTCTGCCTTTAAGGACAGGCCTATTAAGAATGGCTAGGTCAGAACTTTTGAAGAGGAGCGCGCATACATATAATGTTAAAAAATATTTTTATTTGATTAGTTTGGAAAGTAATAAAAAAAATAAACGAATTTTGAAACGTTGTGCTATGAAAGTTGTTCAATTTTCGATATCGAGTAACCTCACTCAAATCTTAAGAGTAAATTTTTTAACATTCTGTAACATCTTACAACTGAAAAGAATATTCAAATCAAATCAAAAAGTTTTTATTTCACATAAACCATTACAGGCGCTTATGAAAAGTCGAATTTAGGTGCACGGTTCCAATTAGTCGTTTCCTATGGAGAAGAGCCGGCAAGAAACTACATGGTTACTTTTTAAAATTCATAACTTTAACAATTTGAGTGGGTACAGTTATGACTTAGAATAGTTATGAGAGAGCAATGTAGACTTAAGAGCAGACACCACATACAAAAAAAAAATGGTCAAAGATTAAATAGGTATCCAGGCATCTAGCAAGTCTACAAAGCTCTCACATTTACAAAAGGTAAAAGGACGCTAAACTATATAAAACAACAGACATGGTTAATTAACCATGTCATCAAAACACATTACAAAGAAAATCACTGTATAATAAGATAAAGATATCTTGAGAGTAACGATAGTAATAAAAAAAGAAAGCTAATCGTAATAAGGTTAGTTAATTACTACAAAGTACAATCAATGCATACCTACCTAGCTACCTACGTATTTCTAATTTCAACTTACAATCATAATTTCGTAAGATACAGTGATGCGGATGAATATTTCGACACCATAACACCTTCTACGTGTTTTATCTTCGAATTGTATTTTTATTTTAAGAGCATATATTTCTAAATTTGAATTTTGTATTTATAATATTATAAATAATTTGTAATGATGTAAGAAAATGTTTTTGTTTCATTCTAAGCGTTGACTGAAAGGGCGTCATTCCACAGAATAGTAAGTCATTCTTTCGTTTATTTATGATTAAATAATGCCTCCTAGGCAAAAACAATGAAACCCCACGATAATATAATCGGTCAGCCTCACAAGACTAAACAATTAAGATTTAGACCGTACATGGTGTAAAAATGCGGTCAAGTTTCTGTTGGTCAAACGCTACCGGGTTCCGTAGTTAGGGACACAAACAATAGTTAATAATTTGGTATTTGAACTACAATTATTTGAGTATAATTTTGAATTGGTGATTAACCTCCGGTTTCTGAATTGAGAATTCTAGGATAGGCAGTACATAATAAGTAACATTTGAGCACAGAGTTGTCAAAAAAATGACGGATTTTAAAGCATTTTTTTGACAACTCCTTACTCAAATTATTACTTAAGACTTAAAACGCACTAGCGGCCAGCCGCATTACGGCGTGCCGCTTGCGGCTGGCCGCATATCGATTTTTATATGAAACCGCATGATCTCAACGCACTGATTTCCGGCCAGCCGTCGTGCGCCAGTGCGTTTAGATCATGCGGTTTCATGTAAAAATCGATGTGCGGCCAACCGCAAGCGGCACGCCGCATTGCGGCTGGCCGCTAGTGCGTTTTAAGGCTAAGTATGTATTTATTGGTTATCCCGAATTCTCAAATCAGAAACCGGGGGGGAGGGGGGGGGGGGGGGTAAGTGAGGTAAACCATGTAATTAATTTTGGTTGAAAGTTGTTGTGTGAAATATTTATGTACCTACTCGTAAAATAACTTTGCTGCTCTGAAACTAGAATTTAAGCGTTCTGTTCCTCACCTCAGAGAGGAAACGTTATTTAATATTCGTAAAATAACTTTGCCGCTCTGAAACAGGCTTTCAGCGTTCTGTTCCTCATTTCAGAGAGGCAAAGTTGTTTTACGCGTGCTGTACTAATAAGTAGTATATTTTATGGGTGGGGAGATCACAAGCGTCGTCTAGCTGTGACTAACAGACGTACGAAACTACAAGGGTTCCGTTTCTGTCATTCGGTTACAGAATCCTAAATGTGTAAGTACAGCAGCTTAAAGAGAAACTTAAAACCATGCAATCTTGAACGACTGTGATTGTATTCTGAATTTAAAACAGGATGCATGGAAGAATAATGACATAGTGTTGCAACTGGTATTAAATAATTTTGTCGTGACATTTTTCCGAAGGACAATGGAGTGTATTGACCTATCGGAAATTGTTTGAATGAATAACTATGGTAAGTAACTACTAGGAAAATATACCATAATTGCTTCTCAGAGGACCAATTTGTCAATGTCGGTCAAGCTTTTTAACGGTTGGGTTCAAATCTATAGGCTGTATATCAGTGTGCTACAAAACTTTAAAACTGTGGATATTGTCTGTGTCTCGGGATGTCCCTATGTTAAATTACTGCCACTCTAACGAGCACTTCGGCTGCTTCCTTATGAGGACGTGAGCATCAAAAGCTTACCTATCCACTTTTGTAACTTTCGTTTTTTATAATTTTATAGTAGGAATTCTGGTGGTTTTGGATAAAACTCTTAATATAAGTACACTTGGGGGCAAATAAATCGAGCCACTCCTTTTTTCACGTGTCCTGGTTTTCAGTTTTGGTTTCATGGATCATATACTAAAATGACAAAAAACTACCCTCATTGTAAAGGTTATCAAATAATCTTTTAAGCAATATAAGTTTCAATGATGATGATGAGAGGAGCTCGTGGCTAAATAATTACAGCCGCATAGACCGATCTTCCGGATTAAGCCACGCTTGCCGAGGTTGGTCTGTAGATGGGTGACCATTTACCATAGCGAGTTTCCTCCGTGCCTCGGAAAGCACGTAAAGCCGTTGGTCCCGGCTGTCATTTGTAGATCTTTGACAGTCGTTACTGTTGGTCAGAAGCCAGAAAGTCTGACAACCAGTCTTACCAAGAGTATCGTATTACCCAGTTACTGGGTTTTGGAGGTCTGATAGGCAGTCGCTCCATGTAAAATACTGATATTCAGCTGCATCCGGTTCGACTGGAAGCCGACCCCAACATAGTTGGGAAAAGGCTAGGCAGATGATGATGATAAGTTTCGAATGATCTGTTCCATAATAGGTACGAAAAATAATAACAAATATACGTGAAAAATAGAAGTGGCTCGATTTATTTGCTCCCAAGTAAGTATAGTTTGCGTTTCACGGAGGGATACGTGCTTCTTTAATCAAAAATGTTTTGCAAAATGGTGAATTTTATCATTTGGAGTCGAATAAAAACAAAAAAAAAACGAAAGTGTCAAAAGTGGAGAAATGAGTTTTTGATCCTGACTTCCTCAAATGTTTTACTGATTTTAACAACTGTAACATTTTTTACTCAAACTCTTTACGAAAAATAGTGATCTGTTGTTTAGCTATTGACCTATTCGAAAACTTTGATATAGCGATATCATGCGGTTTGTTGTGAAAATAATATCCCTGCAGCGCAGCAATGCATAAAAAAAATTACAATATTTAATACGTGTAGGTACTGCGATCACCAATTTATTTGCCAAGTAGTGAAAATACAGCTTTTAGTAATTTAGAAAGTTTATCATGATGATAGAAAAAGCTAGACTAATCTATTTTATTACTGGTAAGTAATTTAAAACTAATAACAACAGACCCGGCAGCGATTGAATGCTTTCAAAACATTGTTTTCGGTCACTATCGTATTGTACCACTAAATTATTTACCGCCAATGAAGGTCATTGGTCCGCTCGATAAAAAATGACATCACTATCAAATAGATTTCAGATTTCGAACGTTAGAACATTTAGGAGCTGACATTTACTTTTTTAGTGTTGTGATAAAAAGTGGCCGGTGTTAAAATATGTTAAGTATTTAAATTAAGAACCTTGGAGTAAGCGATGGATGAATGCGTATAAAACCTCCTTCACAGTATTTGTACTGTGCCTCCTTGCAGGGTTTAAAGTATTCAGGGGCCAAAGACTCCATAAGCTTAGTTCCAAGCGGAAGATGTCAAATTGTATGCAAAATGAATAGCTTAGACTGAAAGGTAATTAAAGCTTTATAAGCCCCGAGATGCTTCTGGGGGCTTACCATGACCTCTTATGAAAACGCTCAAATTCCAGCCAGTCAACTTCCGTTCAAAAGCAGGCCTGCTTCTGAATCGCTAAAATCGCACCATGACAGTACTAAAGGTACCTTTAGTACTGTCAAACATACTGTTTCATCCGAAAACATTGTTTTGAAAGCATTCACCTCTATTGAACCAAGTTGAGCGGTTATGCTTGTTCATGGTATGAAAAATCTGTACAAAAAAAAAGATGAACGGATTTCGTAAACGTTAACGTAGTAGGCCTACCGCAGCCCTGCTCTAACGCTGTCATAGTACAAAAAAGCAGGGCAGTTCAACTTCCAGGCAACTTCTGTCCTGCTTTAAGAGGTCATAGTAAGCCCCTTGCTCTTTGTCCAGCATCGTTATCCTTTGTTGGGTCTATATTCAGCGCTGGGCTGTGCGATAACCTGTAAGAAATGAAATTGTTGTACTAATTCATCAGCTTTATGATTAGTTACGGTTTACTCCCGTGCATTTTTTCGGGATTGCCCAACTACTCCGACTGGTTTCGGACCCAAACGGAGCCCTTAATCACGAGCTGAACACGCGGCGAGGTCGCGAGTCGAACTATCTAAGCATAAACAGGAATGTGTCTCACGAAAGTTATAATACTAATTCATCAGCATTCAAGGTATTATGGTATAATACAAAAAAAAATTGGGTAACATAATCAGCCCATTACAGTCCCACTGCTGGGCACGAGTCTCTTTTCAGAATGAAAAGGTTTTAGACTTTAGTCCATCATGCTGGCAAATATTATTTTTGGGTACTTCGTCATCTTTGTTCCTTTATCTTATTTTAATTTGAACATCTTCATTCTATCTATCCCACAGATATCTATTATCTATTGTATCTGTGTTCTATCCCATTTTATTGTACCTTTCATAAATTTGTCGTATGAAATCAAAGGTGGCAATCTCATTTTTAGCAACATCAGAGCAAACGAAAAAATTAAACATCTTTGCCCTAATGAAAGACTGAATCCCGTCTTTGGAACTAAATCGAGATTTATCAGAGACTAGCTGTACCCCATGCGTTGCAATGCCACGTAAAGAAAAAAAGTGTTTAGTTTTAAAATCTGTTTATTGAAGTGCTTTTGGATACACAATATTTTTGATTTGAGGGGACCCGAATTTACCGTACCGACGGAATGAACATCGAATGTTTGACAGGTAGGAACAGTTTGAATGGGAAAATTAAATTGTTGTTTTTACTATTTTCCAATTTATCCACATTTTCTCAACTCTTAAACCTTCCCTGGACTTCCACGAATATTTCAAAACCAAAATTAACCAAATCGGTCCAGCCGTTCTCGAGTTTTAGCGAGACTAACGAACAGCAATTCATTTTTATTTACTAGTTATAGTCATGTTTGGTTATGATATGACAAACAAGCTATCTTTAAACATATATTCTGAAAAAGTTTGAATGCATCGTTAGCTCAAAACTACCAAAAAGTGAGATTGCCACCTTTGATTCTATACAGCTCAAATTAAAATTGAGTAGTTATTAACATTTTACGTTTACCTACTAGTACTACACACACACACACGCACACACACACACACACAAACACAACAAACACACACACAAACACAACAAACACACACTCAAACACACACAAACACATGCATGCACGCACTTCACACTTGCTAGCTACTTGCCCCTTGCGGACACAACCACTTGAAAACTAACTTTATTTTTCTTTATTTTCTTTTATTAATTGTAAAGGTACATACATATACAGCAAGATTGTTAGTCTTGTAAGTCTAAATTTATGTTTACACAGGGAGAGCGAGGTTTTCCCAACACAAGTATCATTTGATTACTTTCTGGGAAGCCCCGGCAACTTACTTGTAAAGATTTACTGAAATAAAAACCTTTTTTATTTTTATTTATTTATTTACTAGTTCATTCATTACTACAAGGAGGATAATGACGTAAAATGAATACTCTTTCCAACCACACTATTTCGTTTTCCCGATCGTATGGTTAGGACTTTGGGAGTCCCAATGATTGTTAAGAGTCAACAAAAAACCTCTCCGTCTTTACCTCCTAACTAAGTAGAAGTACCTACACGTACTAATACATAAATATTATACCATAAAATTAAAAGTATGTTAGTAACTATGTAGGCCGGAATAACCAGTTAGTTAGGTATTGATTGCGCGCTGTTATAAATGATTTACATTTCTTCTGGGAAATGAAAGAAATAATTTAAAGAATTTGAAATATGATTTTTTTTATGTTTTTTATGACATTTCGAAGGTTGAAATATGATGTTTTTAATGTTTTTTCATGACATTTCGAAGGTTGAAATATGATTTTTTTAATGTTTTTTCATGACATTTCGAAGGCTTTTTTTTGTATCTCGATTAAATTCACGGCTCATCTTCCTTGCGGAAGATGTCCGGTCCTTTGGAAGGCATACACGGGGACACAGGTCCAACGCGCAGAGGCCCCTTTGAGAACTTTAATCTAAAATGGGATGGGGCACCAACCGGGGACTATCCACGGCTGCACTATTGGAGTACAGTCATGGACCGTCCCAGGTGGGTGCAAGACTATTGTAAAATATGGTGAAAAATATCTGGTCTATGGGAAGGGGTGTTAGGTGGACTTGATAACTTCTATTGCCGGAAGAAAACGGCGTCTGCCTTTCAAGCTTTAAATTTGAAATATATTGGCAGACGGTGACTCGCCAGCTCACTCGCTGGGCCCCTGAAAAGCCGCCAGTACATAGGCGAAGGGGGCAACAAACGTGTGAGCGGGGCAACAAACGTGTGAGCGGGGCAACAAACATGTGAGCGGGGCAACAAACGTGTGAGCGGAGAAGACGGCTTTTTTTATTATTATCTGCATAATAATAAAAGGCAGCCGTTTTTGTTTAATGAACACACATTTGTTGTAATTAGCGTCCAAATATTGACCTAATTATTAACGAGAATTATCGCAAAAATGTTGATTAACATAAAATACAGTGTGCTCAGTAGTTACATACATAAAATGGCTCAATCTCCAAAATCAAAACTGATCGCTCTGGTTTCTATTTAAAACCTAAATATTGCAAAACAGCTTGTTGGTTAAAATAGGGGCCAATATAAAAATAGGCTTATTATGACACCTTTTCGAAATAAAAATACGGAACACAATTAATTCGATATCAATATACAAGCTTAGTTTTAGTACTTATATACTAAACCTGAAACTAGTTTGTTCAGAATCACTAGGAGAATCGATTGATATATTTCTTACACCACATTTTTTTTTCATAAATTTCAATTTGGTTTCAATAGGTTTCTACCCATAACAGTTGATGGAAATAGACACCTTGAGGCTTGAGATGGTCCGCTCGGCCAGTTTCCGTGTATTAGACAACCCCTGCATAGCACATCTCAGGCATTCCACACTTTACTAGGGAACTTAACGCGACATACTACGGTGTAACTTGGAGATTTATTAAAAAAAAACACATATCTATTCAGGCAGTTCTGATGAAAATCTTGTTGGGTTGTCTCGGTTTTAGTGTATACTAATAAATAATGAAAAAAAAAATGAAATAAATAGTGGTGTTTACCCTTACAGCCTGTATAGGCTGTAAGGGTAAACACCGTTATCCTTGAAACCAGTGGTTTGGTTTCATTTATAGATCATAATATCAATGAAAAATAAGTTTTTTTTTTATTAAATTTTCATTTTTCCTCAAAAGCATTTCACCCTAAGAGCGGGGGCAACAAGCTCCGGGAACACGGGGGCGCGTGGAACTCGCCGCGTGCGCTCGACGCACGGCCCCGCACAGTTTGCTACCCCAGTCAGTCAGCTGTCTCGTGGTAGTTGACTTAAACATATTTTTATGTTTAAGTCAACTACCCATGGTTTGAGTGATAACGGTGTTTACCCTTACATGCTGTATACTAAAAATAACGTATAAAATGCACCAGAGAAGTCAACCAAATACGCTGATTTTGGAGATTACCCCAAGTAGGTAAAGCAAATTCAGTACCTACGTTTCAATTTAGTTCCGGGATACCTACATCGATCAGGGGGGCTAATAACGCCGCGTCTGGTGAAACATATTTCGTTTCATATTCGTAATCATAACTGCAACTAAACTGCACATTCAGTCGCAACTGTAAACTATGCAACTGTCAAACGCAACTTGAAGACAATTAGGATGTAGTCAGTGCCATGGTATAATAATGTTTCACTGGTATTCGCTTCCCGTGACAGCTAAGTCACGTGATTGGCCTAAGACTACGTCATCAGCCGGGAGTGCTTCCACTATGTACATATAAATAAATTACCCGAACAAGATGCATTTTTTCACATATTTGCTTCTTATAATTATTATAGTAATTTTGTACAGTTTACTTTTTAACTAAATATGTAGATGAATAACACGAAATAGAAAATAGTTAGGCTAGTTAGCAATTTATTTAATATTTATTATGAATTAAAAATCTCCTTTAATGTATTGGACATGTTAATCAATGGCAGCACTGATCGGGACATACATGACGTAGACTTTGGCCATCGTGGGAAGAGAATACCTGGCGTAGCTTATTATTATACCATGGTCAGTAACAGCGCGTGACAACTGCCGACTGGATGAGCATCACATTTGCAGTTATGATTACGAATATGAAACGAAATATGTTTCACCAAACGCGGCGTTTTAATAGCCCTCTAGGAGAATGGACATAAAGGACAACACATAGGTACTATTGTCTACATTTCTTGTTCTAAATTCTCCTCTCACAGGTCTACTGGAAGCAGCTTACCTTTTAGAAATAAGCAGTGTTTTTGGGCGCTATGGTCTTGTTGATTAACTTACCTTTTAATAAGTGTTGTGTGTACAGTCAGCATCAAATATATCGGGACACACTGTTCATAATTACATAAACAACTAACGAAATTAAACTTTATCTCAATGGAATAAAATTCTTGTCAGAATAACACTGTGTTCACTCTGAAACACACCTTGTTTCATTGAGATATAGTTTAATTTTCTTAGTTTTTCAGATCACTTTGAACAGTCTCTTCATCAGGCTATATTCTACGCTGAAAGTACAATACAATAAAACCAGCCAAGTGCAAGTCGGACTCGCGCACGAAGGTTTCCGTACCATTATCTATAAATAAAAACAGCAAAAATATCACGTTTTTTGTATGGGGGCCCCCTTAAATATTTATTTTATTCCATTTTTTAGTATTTGTTGTTATAGCTGCAACAGAAATACATCATCTGTAAAATTCCAACTGTCTAACTATCACGGTTCATGAGATACAGCCTGGTGACAGACGGACAGCGGAGTCTTAGTAATAGCACAGTGTACCTACTTACTACATACCTACAGTGGGTCAACGCCCATATATTTGACAGGTCCTATGAAATGTCAAAATTATGTAGGGGCGGAGGTGTCCGAGTATGCAGTATGGCTACTCGGGACATAACCTCCGCTCCTTCACCCCGCAACCCCCCGCACGATTGCTCTGCGACAATGTTCTACGTTGACCGACTGTAAGGAGTAAGAGATAGGTAGACTGTGATATTAGTTAGGATGTTGAGAGAAAAAAAACCTAATTAAAAAAAAATGACATTGACAGATGTCAATTTTTTTTTTCTTCTTAGTGCTCCCTTTTGCCCTTTTGTCGTCGCCTACTTGTTTTAAGAAGCGGCCAAATATCTTATTATATTGTTCATATACCATATTTACAATACTCGTATCTTATTTACTTAGCACACATGATATTATAATCACCAAACTGCTTGTCAGGTTTTTTGTTATCGGTTGGCCAACATGCCGACAGCCCACGGTTACCGCCGCCTATACATATAGAGAATGACCCTGACCGAGTGGGGCAAAGGAAAATGTGGAATAGCAGGCCACGTTACCTTTTCAATAGGTTTATGATTGGGTGACTCAGTAGTACAAAAATTATCAGCATTTTATAATGTTTATATTCTCTCGTGTCAGCACGAGCTATACCAACGACAATAGCTGATGCTGTGGTGAAAAGATTAGCCAGTCAGCAAGGTTGGTAGCGAGGCTGACTGCCCAGGGTGTGCCGGACGTACTTAAGTATCGTCACTCGTGGAGGTTCTTTTCATGCACCCCATAATTTTTATGAAAGGACATCATTCATTTTGGGCTAAAATAATTCGTCACCCTCCGCGCTAACCGTCGTAACTAGTAATTGATAATTTTTCAGAGAAATTCTCACAGAGTGACGTATCTGCTTCAAATGAATAGAAATAAATAAAGAGATACCTTAGGGTTTTAGGGCAGCTACTAACCAAACCAAGAGTAAGCCAAGAGCAATACAGGCTGTTAACGAATTCATGTAATTCCTTAAAACCACATGTTCTACTACTGATGTAGATATGCCCCGCACGGGATTTAGATTGATTAAAAAAAAAAAAAAAAAATTTTCATGCGGCTTTGTTACCGATCGTATCTAAACCACCTAATAAGGATTCAGTAAGAAAATAAGAATTTATTTTTTATAAAAAAAATGTTTTAATTGTGTGAACATTTCGATGCCACGCATAAATTAATGAAAGCACGGCGACACGGCTGGCAGGCACGACTAACGCGATGTCGCTCTTTGCAGTCAGATAACTCAAGGGTCTAAAATGACTCAGAAATAGAAAATCAAGTTTTTTTTTTGAATTTTTCTTTTTCGTTCATTTTCTAAACACCAGTAGATCACGTGGTGTGAAGGAATTACACGAATTCGTTAACACCCTGTATAAAACAGTTATTAATTCATTAAAGCCACAGCTAACGCAACTACTGAAAAATTATCAATTGCTGGATACAACAGTTAGCGCGGAGGATGACGATATAACTATTACAATGGAGACCTAATATAACATTTTCATGATGTTGTTTGTATTATATCACTGTTATGCTTTTATCTTGAAAGTGTGAAAAAATGTTTATTTTTTGATCTTATGTAGGTAACTTGGCGGAGAATGACCCTACAGCTTTGGTCCCATATAGTAATAAATGAACAAAATAACATATTCTAACGAAATGTATAATTTCAGATTTAACCCAAAATGTATAAGTAGAGCTTGAATGATTTCCTTTTACATATTTATTTGAATTAAAAAAAAAAATGTGCTAGCATGTTTTTGCACATTCATGTGAAAAATACCTGGACTTAACACGCGCCAACAAAGCCCTAAGCTGAAGTCCGAGCCTTAAGTCGCCCTTAGTGCTGTTGTTGCTAGTGGTCATGATGTTAGTGAAGTATAAGTAGTTAGCTTAGGGTGACCTCTCAATCACCGTAATTATAGACACAATAGATAAACAATAGCGGTGTCGTCCTCGGAGGACACGCGGGACGCAAACGGTATTTTACTTCCCCGCAATTGGCTGGAGACTAGCGTTGAAAATTGCGAAAGATACATTTTGTTTCTTTCGAAACTTTGTATCTTTCCCAATCTTTCCTGTATAATAGAATGTAATTTTCGAAAAAAATAAATTTCTCGTTCGTTTGAAAAATACAATCATACACGTATAGTACTTGTTTTATACTGCGTATTTTTCATATTTAACAATCAAAGGGAAAAAATCTTGTTTATTAATTGAACGGTAATGGAATTAAGTACACAAAATGTTGTTGTGTTTATGTTATGCTTTGCTCGCTTACTCTAGCCTAACTATCACTTATCTAGTCCTTCGAACCTAACCTATCCGTGTCGGGGTGCCCCAAAAAACCGAGCACGCTTCACTCGCTCTTGAAATCAGTTTATCTCTGTTTTATTTTTCATCGATTCGCTAAATCTACGGTATAATGTTAATTTGTGTACATATCCTAGTCCCATTTAGGAATTGCATTCAATGCCTAGGAAATATATACATTTCCTAGAAAATTAATGTATGTATCAAAGAACCTTCGACAAATTATTTAACACATTTCAAAAAATGCGAAAAATGCACCGTAAAAAACTTAAACTTGCGAAAGATTCAACCGAAGATCCGCAAGGAAAGTTTCTGTATTTTATTGAAAAATACAGGGGCGTTTGAAAGATAATGTATTTTACATGTCATTTTCAACGCTATTGGAGACCCTTCAGGTCACGCCAAAAACTGCCCGGTTACGTAAAAACGTACCGCTTCGTCATTACCAAGGACCATCTAAAATGAGTCAAATGGAAAAAGAATACCAAAACCACGGATAAAACAAAAAGTGGACGAACTAGCTGACCGTTTACCATTCACGATTATTAATAATGATTGCAACACTAGCATAAAGATTCATATCTATCAAATCAATGTTGCTAAATGCATTTTAATTTCCTTTTAAATGCACTTCATGATTGTTGAAGATTAGTTAGGTAGGTCCTTTGAAAACACAATATGAGAATTAAATTCGATTAATAAACGCTAAATAAAGTTATAACATGCTAAAATTAAGTTTGCCCCGTGGTGTGGTAAGCTAGGTACAGTTCCACAGAGTAAGAAATTAATGATTTTCAGTTATATATAGGTTTTGTCAGTTTGTGTAACAGCTCTCATTTGAGAGATCTCTCAGGAGGAGCTAGCTATTTTCCTGTAGCCACAAGTATTAAGGTAGCTATGCCCTTATAACTACCCCATCTCAAATGAGTTTTTTTGCGATTTCTGACGTTTCTAGGACTCCAACCTCAGTAGGTCCGGAAGAGTCTTTTGATCCTTATTGGGAAATAGGATCGATTGGCAATAGAAAAATGTTTTGTGAAAACTGCCCCTTTTCTCGCTGACTGTACCTACATATTTATCAAAATCTGTGAATGCAGATAGTAATTATTCCAAAAGTTAAGGGTGGTCTCCTAAGAACGTTTTTCTGTAACTACAATGGTTAAGGTAGCTGACCTTCATGCCCCATCTCAAATTACCACCCTGTTTAAATATAATAAATTCAGTACCTAGTACGAGTTCGCAAATTTCGAAAATGGCAATAGTTTTCGTGAGCTCGCTAAACTGTTATCTCCCTCTCACACACTTACAGGAAAAAGTGACAAATATGTTTAGTTTATCGAGCTCACGAAAACGATTGCCGTAGCTATTCGAAATTTGCAAACTGGTATTAAAGGTACAGTGTAGCGAACATACAGTAGGTTCACACCGATAACTCAGCCCTCATCAAGCTGTCCCCCCCCCCCCCCCCAGCCCCGCCAGCAACGCCCTAAGCCGAGGTCCGAGTCCCACTAGGGGTCGCCCTTAGTGCTGTTGTTGCAGGTAGTCATGATGTTAGTGTAGTACAAGTAGTTAGCTTAGGTTAAGTATTTTACTCCCCCCCCCCCCATTGGCTGGAGAACCTTCAGGTCTCGCCAATAAACTGCCCGGTTACGTAGAAATGGTCCCTACAGCAGTCAAGTAAAGTCAAATAAAAGTCAAATAGATAAAAAAAACATACAGTAGGCCTATGTTTCAGCAGTAAACAGTAGTAATGTTAATAATTTTATTGATCGTTTAATCACAATTCTTAATGCAAAGTGCAGAGACACGTCCCGGATAAAGATAGGTATAGGTCCTACCTAAAACACAGAAAAATTAAATAATTAAGTTAATTAAAATTTGACCGCAACCAAATTGAATATTGAAATATAATCTACCTAATTATTGTACCGATTGTTCACACGGCTATATCAAGTGACATGACCAGTATAAGCTGACTTGTCATTGTACGGAAAGCCTTTAGAATAAGAGGTCTGCTTATATTGGACATATAGAGCTTGAAATTTAGCCGTGTTTACCTACATAACTTGTTGCTCATTACTCGACCTCGTTATCACAAAAAAATAACCAAAATTGTAAATATTACGGTTTATCTTCCTCCTAACCTTTTCCCAACTATGTTGGGGTCAGCTTCCAGTCTAATCAGATGCGGCTGAATACTAATATTTTACACGGAGCGACTGACATCAGACCTCCACAACCCAGTTACTGGGCAATGCCGATATCCTAAGGATAGAACGGTTGTCAAACTTTCGGGCTTCTCACTATCCGTAACGACTGTCATAGGTACCCGGAACCGATGGTTTAATGGTATGTCTACACCAGTGCGCTTTCAACTCAATTCTTCTTGCGTCAAGCGCATGCAATATTGATTGCCATAAGACGCATGCAGCTTATCGTCTACACCGGTGCGCCTCGGTCAGTCGTCAGTCGACATACAATAGACGGATTAGCGTGCGCTAGGGGCATGCGTTGACGCGATGACGTCGAAAAAGTATTAGGCATATTCTATTGCATGCGCTATGGCGCTTCACGCATGCCTCAGACGAAGACGCAAGATGAACATGAAAGCGCACTGGTGTAGACGTAGCTTAACGTGTTCTCCGAGGTACGGAGGGATCTGGATGTATAAAGCCCGCTACACAACTTCAGTTTTGATTGTACAGTTTGATCTCGGTTAAACTGTACACTTCAAATGTTTGATCTACACACCTACCGATTTATCTGAACAGTAGGACTGTACAGTTAAATCGCAGTTAAAACTGAAGGTGTGTAGCGGGCTTAACTAAAGTGCGCTACTCACCTTCAGTTAAAATTGTGCGATTTAACTGTACAATCGGACTGTATACAGGATGTTAACGAATTCATGTAATTCCTTCATACCACGTGATCTACTGGTGACACAGATTAACACTAAATGGGAATTTTTGAAAATCAACCAAAAAAAATATTAAAAAAAAATCTCGATTTTCTATTTCTGAGTCATTTTAGAACCTTGAGTTATCTGACTGCAAAGAGTGATATCGCGTTAGTCGTGCCTGCCAGTCGTGTCGCCGTGCTTTCATTAATTTATGCGTGGCATCGAAATGTTCACAAAAATAAAACATATTTTTTGCAAAAAAATTAATTCTTATTTTTTTACTGAATCCTTAGTAGGCGGTTTAGATACGATCGGTAACAAAGCCGCATGAAAAAATAATAATTTTATTTTTTTATTTTTAATCAAGCAAAATCCCGTGCGGGGCCTGTCTACATCAGTAGTAGATCATGTGGTTTTAAGGAATTACACGAATTCGTTAACACCCTGTAGATAAATCGTTAGGTGTGTAGAAGGTGTGTAGTGACCTAGTGACTGTTTGGTTGGTCTACATACACCTAATAATTTATCTGTACAGTTAAAACTGAAGGTGTGTAGCGGGCTTAACTAACGGTCACCCATCCATGGACTGACCGCGGCATGCGCAGCTTTATCTCGAAATCATATGATTCACACGGTTGTTTATTGTCCACGAGCGGCGTGTGTGGTTAATATCTGTCATTAGCTGCTTGTTTATAAATCGTGGAATTTGTTTATTATCTCTCTCAGTAAAGCGAGCTCTACACTCGCCCGCGAACCGCGGCCGTGAATCTACAAGGTTAGTGGGAAAGGGGGTACTAATCCGCAGGCCACTTAAAGTATCACTGATGACTGTTCCGAAGCAAGTGTTAAAATTTCAAAATTCGATAATTTTTATTTCCATAAAAAAATATTAATATTTAGGTTTTTTCAAAAATTCTTTATCCTTGCTTTAGTTACGAATTCAGAAAAAGGAGTTCCTCCGTGACCTCAAATATGACTTAAAATGTAAACACAGCTGATCATAGCTGCCAATAGATAGATTTTAGCGTATTTTTTATGAAATCTTTGAACATCTTTTTCTCTGAAACTATCGACTTTTGGGGAAAGTTGTAGAACAAAAGTTATTCATTGTTATGGGTGCTTTAATACCCTTTCCGATTAGTACCCCCTTTCCGACTAACCTTGTATATACTTAGCCCTCTACACTCGCAACTTTTCGCATTTACGTTCACGCATTTGACTGAAATGGACGTGGAAGTTACTGTTGCTGCTGCTGTGACACTGTGCGTTTTAGCATGTTGGGCTTGCCAAAGCACGGGTTCTGCTTAATAACACTCAAGGAACAGTAGTTCGCGATCGTTACTCCACTCGATGCTCATTTTTTTATAAGTCCGCTTGTCACTGCATCTCAAACACAACTGCGAACACACCGCGAGTGTTTTTTTTATTTTATTTTAAGTTCACATAAGTATAGCAAATAAATTATAAACTAAGCCCCACAAAACCGTAGTAATGGTTTGACTGTGTGTTCGCATGCGTTCGCGTTCGCGCTTCGCAAACCCTTTGACGCGGACCAAAAAACCGCCACCGGATGGGGAATGCCGCGAAACGCGATCGCGATGCCGCGAAACCATCCACACTCGCGGTTCGCGGCCTTGGCTTTCGCGGCGCGAGTGTAGAGCCCTCTTAAGTACCTATCTATCTTTAGTACCTACCATGAGATTTGCTTGAATGAACTCTAGTATGAATGTGGCCGTTTACTACGAAACGTGGAATAAACATAGAAGTATATTTCAATGGAAATAAATCGTATAGTAGAATTTAAATAGTGGGCGTATCGTAAACATTGGAAACTTACGATACTACATTATAGTAGTAAACATGAATGAGGGAATGAAAGAAAAAGTGGGTAGGTACCAGTAACGAAGGGTGAATTTTCTTAAAAGGGAAGCCGGACCAGAAAATGCTTACCTTGCTCAAGTGTGATGCGTGAATTCCAGTAACTACTCGTTTCGAAAGGGAAGCCGTTAGGAATCGAGTTGTATGGAGCCTTCGCCACTGGTAGGTACAGTGCTCAAAATGTTTAGTACTACTCACTAGCAAGTTTTACTGCGCTAGTTGACTTCTGCAATCGACTTTCAAACTGTGGACACACTCACAACTAAACTCGCAAGCAACTCGACTTCTGTAGCGTTTTTTTTTTTGTCTTGGCTTCATCCTCATGTTTACGAAGCGAAGGGTTATGCCGAACTCTTACCGGCTAAAAACCCACGGTGTTCCTTCTCCTGACCTTTGGCCGGGGTCGCGGGATTCGCAGCTGCATGAGCAACCCCGGCAGGCCTCGTTCCGCCAGCCCCTGGCGGACCTCTCCTTCTGTGGGGCCTGGCCCCACTTCCTCCTGAGAAGCGCGCACGGAACACATGCGCGCCGCCTTCTCGGGCGACTTCTGTACCCCTATATGATAATGAAAATTACGGAATCGGAATAGTTTTGTAAACTCGATATACGAGGTGGGTACGAGTACAACACAAATTAGCCTAATAAATAATTGCACGAAGTTATAATAATTTCTTCACAAAGCTGAGGGTCTACTAAGCACGAAGTTCGTGGTTTCAGCCTTAGTTATGAGCGTTTCTTACTCCCTATCATCTACGGACATACGATTATTTCGGGGCCCGAACTAAGAGTGAATGACAACACGATTTGGCAGTTGTCCCTACTACCGATGTTTTTTGCCCGTCCGAAAAGTTGATCTTGACACTGTAACGAAACGTTACATGACTAATCATGTTTTATTAATTGATGTAGTTCAAAAACCTTAAAACTAAATTAATTAATTAAAATCTATCCTTAAAACTAAATCTAAATAATAAATGTTTTAACTAAACCAATATTTAAAAATAAAGGAACACATTTACAATAAATTAATGTTCGTTCTTTGGGTTTATGCATTTCCGAACGCGCGGCGCATCTAGTCGTGTGGGGAGTTTTTTCATAGCCTTATAAGGTCTTACGTTTGCGCAGCTCGGCGCAGTCGCTACTAAGCTGAACCTGAGTGCACGTATCAATTATCACTAAATCGCGTCCCGTTGAAGCGCCCTAGCCGAGACGGACGTAATAAGTTAAATTAGTACATATTAAGTAGTACTTAATTAAAAGTGAAAGTTTTAAATTCCCGATTCTGGGTAAGTTTTGAATAGCACACAAATAACTACTAACATAATATCATCTCATGTTTACTAATTACTTTTCTGTGTTTTTTTATGTGTAATTCTATTTGTTCACATTGTGTTTTTTTAACAGCATTTAAATCATTCAGTTCAATATGGAACCGCTATTTAGATGCAATAATTTACGAAGTTGCTAATAATGCTTCATCATGTAATTCGGTTTTCTTCTACCTTCATATAAAAAAAAAATTAATATTGTAGTAATTTTTAAATTCTTAACGTTGCTTATGTTTAACGTATATTTCAAATTTAGTTTTTTTTAACCGACTGCGGCAAACCCAAAGGAGGGTAATGTTTTGCGGCTTTCATTTCTTTTTTTCTCAAGCTTGCTTTTTCTCAAGCTTGCTTCGCTTTATTCATGTAAACTCCGTTCTGATAAGTACCACCGCGACAAAGCTACTACATTAAATTGGGTACTTTCCTGTTGTCGTCGGTGCTACCTACCCCAGAACGGAATATTAATATAAAAAATATTAATGAACTGGAACGGTGGTTTCCAGGAACTACGGCCAGGTTAATACTGCCCAATTAACCATCAACGTACAAGATTACGGCATACGGCGAAGATACATCATCCGTGGCGCGCTGAGCAAGTCGCCCGCTGCACCTTCCCGCCAATCTCGCCGCGCCATCGTGCATCATCGGCCACCCACCATCTCCGGCCTGGGAGGACTGCTGCCGAATTTCTGCAGGGAAGTCCCTTTCACTGCAGGTGTGACAACAGACGGCCGTAAACCCACGACCTTACAAATTTTGTGTGCCTCCGCATAGTCGCGTATATATTTTTTCTTATTATACGTTAATATTTATTGGACACACTCGTTTTATTTTATTATAGACACCGTCCTAATTATTAGGTGGCAATAAAACGGGTGGAGGTTACAACACTTGTTTTTTTCACTCCTACGTTTCGGGCTACTTTCGGACGGGCGAGGGCGACTAACTTCGTTGTACTCCCTTTCCACTAACCTTGTATAAGTCATCAATGAATGAAACTGTTAAAAAGCCATTTATTTTAAAGTATTTTTATATTAAGTGCCTAATTTATGTGTTAGTCACGGTTATTTTAAAAGATGACACAATTAAAATATTTTTAGCGCGAAATGAGCGCGGCACACCTCAAGCAAATGCACAGGTAGCATAAAATATGCACGAAAAGTATTTTTATCAAACACCACGTGTAAAAAACTGGAACGATTTAAATAACTGGTTCTGCGATTTATTTTCGCTTATTTACAATATGAGAATGGAGAGGACATCGTAAAGTGGACTCAGACAAAGAGGCGAGGTTACAAAAAAAATGTAAAAATAAAAACCTTGTCTCAGTTACTGGGCAATACTCATAAAACATCCTATATAGCTGCCCACGCTTAAGGCTGGGCTTATATACTTACCGGTTCGTTCAGATTCTTAATAAGAATCAGGGTGGAGGCCAGAATCCCATTCAAAATGTACTGGTCGCCTCAGACACACCCGGCTGCGTATTAAGAAACCATTGTGGTATTCAGAACCGGAGCGATCTGTACCACTCAATGCTTTATAATGTAATTTCTCCCCAAACCATTGCGTGGTACAGAGCTCGGCAGTTCTGTATTGCACAATGGTATTAAACAACAAACGGCACGCGTATGATGGTTTTAGCAAGTGTAATCATATGTTTCTATTCCTCCAATTCACCCACTACTGTATCTTCTATCTCGTTCACATGGCGGTGGTGCATGCGGTGCTTTTGACGACCTGGAAAGCTCAATGTATTTAAAAACATAAAACATTGCGCTATCCAGAATTCAAGAGATAATTTTATAGCGTCGACCTGTACTTCACAATGGTTTTTGGCTAGATTATCGGCAATTTCAGCCCAAAACCATTGTGCAATACAGAACTGCCGAGCTCTGTACCACGCAATGGTTTTGGAAGAAATTACATTATAAAGCATTGAGTGGTACAGATCGCTCCGGTTCTGGATACCACAATGGTTTCTTAATACGCGACCTGGCTTTATGCCTACTGCAACACTTCCTAATATGAGGGCAGTCCAAACGTCCTGCGGTCACCATCAGCGAATTCAGAAACCGGAGGATAGACTTATTAGCGTTCAGAGGAATGCTTGCCCATCTTCTTGACATTATACCTTATGGTGCTATTCCGCCGGTGATTGCAAACTGTAGACTGCGACCGCAGACAGCAAGTCACATTAGTTTGTATGTTATACGATACCAAGGGGGAATCAAAATCAAAGTTATTTATTTCAAACTAAGAAGCTATGCCCTCGCGGCTCCGCCCGCGTAATAAGTTTTTTTTTTTTATTATTTCCGAAATTTTCGCGCAAATGCCAACAACAATTGTACAAAGTCTTGACTCAATCGCATGAAGGATGCGCGAACGCATAGAAGACAAATACACAAACAAACAAACGCATTTTTTATATGTATAATAGATACTTAGATCAACATTCTAATTGTGCAAAACACTCTTATTAATTTAAAATAAGGCTTTGATTTTGACAGGTCAACAATTTGCTGTAACAACGTATGTTCAATAACAATCCGACTTCTCCACAACTATGTACCACGCAATGAATATTGTTGAATTGTCAAAATTAAAGCTATTGAAATTACTAATGTTATACGCAATTCGGATGCTGAACATCCAAACTACAGGTCTAGCGCATCACTGCACGTGTAGACCTGGTGCCAATTGCTGACAGACTACTCGGAAATTCGTGGATCCCGCGATTTCCACTCGTTGACTACGTGAGGTCCACTGGTTGATCACGCGATGTCCACTGGTTGACCACGCGATGACCACGCGAGGTCCTCTGGTTGACCACGCGACGTTTACTGGTGATAACGCGGCGTCCACCCGTGAACCACCTGCTGACAACGAGTGTACGCCGGCGACGAAGCGATGCGGGTCGGGTGGGTCTAATGAGCTGTGATCTTTAACACGCTAAAACTACATTTATTTTATTTACTTAAATAAAACGTTGCCCCTCATTAGGTTTTACAGACACTAATGTTCGCACGGACAAACGCCCAGACCCAACTATAGAGAAGCCTTCTCTCTGCATAAAAAGTGGTTTGATATTGAAAACGTACATCATCAATCTTCACACGAAGTAATTGCACGCACTTTTTCCGTATTTTCTCATAACTGGAATTTTGGAAAGTGCGCTGGTACCGGTCATCTTTTCTGAGAAGAACACCATACATTTCCTTAAGGAAAACCCGTTTGATCGTTTGTCTTTACGCATCTTCCATCAGTGGTACAATCAACCACAGAGATAAGTATACAGGCAACTAATCGATTGGCAACAAATTTTACACTAGAGCATTTTAAAGTTTTATTTAAGTTCATAATCTTTAAATGCCAGTGTATTTTATATAAGCCTTTAAACTGCACTTAAAATTCGTTGGAATCAAGTAGTTATGACAAATAGACGATTTTTTATTTATTTATCAAAAAAAAAAACTTTAAAATGCTCTAGTGTAAAGTTGCCAACATGTCGCTTGGTAATTTTTGCCTTTCAAGCGTCGACATGTATTCGTATTTTAACAGAGTTATGTGTGTGTTTGAGTGAGGGGCTCGTGGCTAATTAACAACCGCGCGGATCATATGATTTGCATGGTTAAGCTGCGCATGCCGCGGTCAGTACCCCGGATGGGTGATCACTCATTACACATTAAGAAGGGAAGAAGGATCTTGAAATGTAACGAATGGTCACGGACACACGTGCCTCGGAGAGCTGTTAAATATTCGTATGACATCCGTCGGTCCCGGATGTCATATAAATACCTATGACAGTCGTTACGGGTAGTGAGAAGCCTGAAAGTCTGACAACTGGTCTAACTTTAGGATATCGGTATTGGCTAGTAACTGGGTTGCGGAGGTCTGATGGTAATCGCTCCGAGTGAAATACTGGTATTCAGCCGCATTTGGTTAGACAGGAAGCTGACCCTAATATAGTTGGGAAAAGGCTAGACAGAACATGCGTGTGTTAAGTGGCCAAGTTTTTGCCATCGCTTGTCTGACCGTGTCTTGAATGGTATTCCACTTATCAAATATCTTTGTCCAGTAACGATGTCCAATATTTGATCAAATTTCTTTGACGGATGCCCATTCCACTTGTCCAATAACTTTGTCCAAGATTTTGCGTAGTCTGAGAAAATGAAGGAACGTGGAGCGACTTAATGTGCTGCTATTATCATTAGATTATTATTAAAAAAGAAAAGAAAAAAAGCTGTGGGTGAAGCCATGGATCGAAAGACGAAGAGAAAAAAGCATTCGTAGTTGTATACACCTCTGAACGTTTTGTTTTATTTTTGTAATCATGGTGCCTCGTATTATAAAGACATTCATTGCTCTCATAAGCATTTATCAAAAAAATCGTCATTGAAATTATCCACGTAATCTTAGTTGTAGCCATTTTGATTTAAATATCATTAATCTTTGGTCAAATATCGGTGTCGCTACATTTGATGATGTCGTCCAATTTATTTGATGAGAAATGTACATTGGACGAATTTTTTTTTTAATTGGGACGGTATTTGATGAGTAGAATACCAGCCTTGCGTATAAAAAGTTATTACGCACACAATTACAATGACAATTGCCTGCGTAGGGCATTGATATCCGTTGTTTGCCTGTATACCTAACTCTTTTGATAACTGTACTCACCTACTTACGAATCAAATTGTATCAAGAAGCTTTTTGCGAACATCTTTATTCGATTGACGCAAGAACGCAAGTACTTAGCCACATGGCTACCTTGAGCCAAAAATCGGCCAGATTAAAATACTGGAGTGCATAAATTAAGGTTAATGTAAATGAAGGATGCACGGGTTCCTTAACGAGAAAGTGGCGCCAATCCCGAAAGCTAATTTCGTCAGCCACCAGTAAAAACCTCGTTATTGCCATAATCATTATTACTTAAATAATACTATTGAATGTCTTTGTATTCCACTTATCAAATATATTTGTCCAATGTTCGTTTGATCAAAGAAATTGTGCATTTAATCAAAGAAATTGGATGATTTTACTTAAGAATTTCAAAGAAAAGAAAGATCAAATATTGGACATCGATAATGGACAAAGATATTTGATATGTGGAATACCAGACTTATCCATGAGTCCTTTACCTTTTTTTGACGTCAGAACCTAAATACCTACATATTTAATTGGTTTTGTAGTTTTTTTTTAACTGTCGACAGCTATGCGGAGGAATATTTTGATGCCCTATTTTAGTTTATAGTTTTATTAGGATATATTTTTCTTTATTTGTATGTAATTTTATCTATAATTATGTAAATATTGTTTGTGTAAATATTGTATGGATAAAATAGTTTTGTAGTTGTTTTATTAAAAGTTACAAAGTCAAGATATTTAATTTAATAACTTTATTCGCTCTTGGGTACTCTACAACAGTAAATTGCATATGATCATACGAAGGTTATTAGAACATTCTACTGCATTCTTTAATAATTCTCGTTGTGACGTCACATAATATGTAGCCTTGTACAGTCTACATGAAAAGGACCTAAATGATGATTGTTGAAAGTTTCAAAAGTGTTTTGTGGATAAAAACTTATGTAAAGAATTTAGAGTAGATAATTACTTTATAGACTAGTATTATATCAATTTTGATAAATAATTGGTTTCTACGACATTTAATACAAAATTTCGAAACAATTATTCACTTTTGCTGTTGGCATTTTGACGGGTGAGTCATACCATCACATCTCAAACGCAACAAGAATTTGTCCTTCTGAATACTAAATTGCAAAGTTACAATCTATAGGTGACTTCTTCATCATATTATAGGTAAACTTTCCTTATTCCAACCTATCCTGTTTTATTCATTCAAACTTGACATTGACAGATTCATTGTCAACTACTTACCACAATGGAACCACAAACGAACCACAAACACAACAATTTAACTTAAAAAATTATATGTTATTTTAGGATACATTCCTTCTCTATACCATGTACCCGTTCAATACACGATGCAATATAGTTTTCTCGATAGAAAAAAATACTGAAGTTACTTCGATTTGCAGTTTTTTTACAAGCAAAATTTCATTTTAAACAAGTACTTACTATAATACATTTTTATAATTAATATAAATTTATAGGTAATTAATTTTGGAATCGATTCTACCCGATCGTTTTTTTTTTATTACATTTATATATTTTTTATCGATTTTTTAAAGTGATTTTCGGCCCGCGCGTCGTCGCTTACCCGATTGCCGTCGCTTACCCGATTACCGCGCCAGGGTTCAGCTCGCCTTAAGGAATTACTTACACGAATTCGTTTACACCCTGTATACATGACACATTCAATGCAGCCGTACTCGCTCGAACAAGTAAACTAATTTACCTTGAACATTTTCCTGACTGGCTGAATGCAGATGTTGTGTTTGCCTTGCCACGTTGCCTACGATAACATATTTAATTATTTAACTTACATTTTTATTGAGTTTATCGTCTGACAGTATGTTTGAGTTGTGATTTTGATACAGTTTGCTTTCTTTTCTTCATCCCAATTTTGTCCAATGTTGGGTACAGGCTGAAAACCTGCTACCTATGTAGTTAGTTACTCTTGGAAGAAAAAGTATTTTTCCACAAAACACAAGCAGAGTAAGTGTCTCAAATTAACTAACTATGTGTAATGTCTTTTTTGTTAACAGACTTTAAAAAAAGCTATGTGGTTTGAAAAATAGGTGTGTTTTAATTTTTGAAAGCTATCAAAAATAGTATCTCAAAGTCTTCAGAGAAATGTACACCGCAAGAGTATAATGATGTCGATATGATAGAAAAATGAACATTTTATTCCATTCAAATATACGGAAGTCGGTTCTGTCTTTTTTTTAAATAAATTATTTATAATCATGCGACACAGCTGGCGGGCACGACTAGCGCAATATTACTCTTTGCAGTCAGTTAACTCGGGGCTCTCAAATGAAATCATTTAGGGTTAATCTGTGTCACCCATAGATCACGCGGTTTGAAGGAATTACACGAATTCCTTTACACCCGTATAGGTAGTCTGTAGAAAAAAAAAAGATTATTATAATGAATTGTTATTTTTATGTCGTTTGGCAAACAAGCCAGCGACCTACCTGTTGGAAACTGGTTACCGCCTCCGACAACATCAAGAGCATTGCTGATTCGTGGCCAAACTTGTCAAAGTTCGAAAATCACGTTATGTACTGTAATTCTACCGTCACCCATATCATCATTCAAACCAGAACACAGCAATGCGGACCTTTTCCACGTAACCGGGCAGTTCTTAGCGAGACCTGAAGGATCTCCAGCCAAAGGGGGGGAAAATTCTTAACCTAAGCTAACTATTTATATGTTATCGCTAGTGGGTAACACTGGGCAATGTTGATTAAGGGAGGTAGTCGTCGACATGGATGAACGCACCCGAGGTTATAAGGGCGGTGGTCATTCGACGAAGCGAGGGCATTCCGTGTTGATCAGCTGAAGAAGTCTGACCTTTTATATCTGATTAGCTTGTCCTTCTTTTATGATCTTGTAATAATTGTGTAAAGTAATATATTGTGATCTAGTTTATGTTACTAATAATAACCCAAATACAAGTACTCTCAGTGGTGGAGAGTCTATGTTGGTTTTATTTACTGTGTTTACCTTGCTCGCAATCCTGACATACCGATATTAGCTATAACTGTAATGATAGAATCACCCCTGAACGATTATGCTGTTGTGTCAATTACATATACTACACTAACATCATGACTACTAGCAACAACAGCACTAAGGGCCTGTCCACATCTCCACGTCACGACGTCGTCAACGTGGAACGGTGCGGTAACGCGGCACGGTGCGTTGAAATAACGTGCAAATTTACGTTACCGTATCGTAAAAATGCACGTCAGGATCATTGCTAGATTTATCGTTGACCATGTAGATCCTGAATTTGAATAAGAGAAACAGTAAGGTATGGTTTTAAAGCATCGGAGCACATAAACGGCGACTAACTCGCGGGCGGAGCGCATATACGTGTGCGCTTGAGGCTAGAGGCGGAACGTGTTACGATACGGTAACGTAAATTTGCACGTTATGTCAACGCAACATGACGACGTCGTGACGAAGAGATGTGGAGAGGCCTTAAGGGCGACCTCTAGTGAGACTCGAAGCTCGCTTAGGGCGTTGCTGACGGGGTAAAAGATAGTTGCAGGAGTCAACCTTGCTTGCGTGTATTGAGCGCTTTATTAGTGTGTTTAAGATTAGGTTTTTTTTGACAACTTTGCCCCACGCTATGATTTCTCCTGTATCGTGGGTGCGTTTACAAACACAAATCTCACATACACAAACGTCCAGACCCGAAACAACTATCTCGGCCATACAAATTTTTGTTCCGTGTGGGAATCGAACCCACGACCCGTAGCGCAGAAACTAATCGCTCAGCCACTGCACCAAACGTGTCAAGTTGGAAAGGGTGTAGGTACTAATTCGCGGGCTACTTAAAGTATCACTGTTGACTGTTCTAAAGCAAGTGTTAAAAAAAAAACAATTTAGGTAAACAAAATGAAATTAATACAACTTAGTTTTTTCAAAAATTCTTCATCCCTGCTTTAGTTACGAATGCAGAAAATGGCTCCTAATTCGTGATACCAAATATGACTTTAAATGCAGATAGAAGAGATTTTTATGAAATCTTTGAACAGTCATTTCTCTTAAAATATTGACTTTTGGGGAAAGTTGTAGAACAAAAGTTATTCACTAATATGGGTACTTTAACACCCTTTCAGATTAGTACCCCTTTTCCGACCAACCTTGTATATCGTCGTTGCAAATTTAGAATCTCCTATGTGTAAAAAGTATCTTTCCCAGAAAAACTAATGTTTTGATGAACAAAGTACCTAATATAATGGACACTAAGGATATTTTTAAAATGAGATGTACGTCTGTGAATTATGAAGATATTCACATGGGAGTTTTTTTAAACGCTAAGAGCGATTACGCACTGCATCCGATCCGAATCCGTGAAAATACCGATCGGGAGTAAAAATCTCGGACCGAATTCGGATGTTGTTTACGCACTATTCCGATCTCTGATCCAAATTCAAACAATTCATCTCTTTGGCATATCCGTTTGGCGTCTGATTTGAATCCGAGGTAATGCGAAAGCGTTCATACAAACAGTACTACGGCTACTTCGATCCGTCAATTGTTCTTCCGAATTAGAAACTCACGGATGACGGATAGAAATCGGATGGCGGATATAGTGCGTAAACTACCATACAAATAGTTCTATGGCAACTTCGGAACGTATTTTCACGGATACGGATCGGATGCAGTGCGTAACCGCTGTAACGCTATAAAACCGCTATTAGAATTTCTGAAAAACTCATTTTCTACAAAAATGTCACATAGGAGAATTTAAGCAACGACGATATGTCGATTTTGGAAAAGAACGCCTAAACTGGCTTCAAAGGAGATGGTAAGTACCCCACTAACCTCTTTCGTGGAGCTGCTACTGCCAGCTACCTTCTCAGGTCATCGACCTGTCTGGGGGCCGTTCCACTAGCAACTTCTTACAAATGACGTCACCAGCATTGTTTCAGGCCCGAATGAAAAACTGTAGTCTCGAAATTAAACGATTTCGCTTAAAGAATTCGCTTCATTCACTTTCAAACTTTGACCATGACTTCGGTTTCAAAAGCCATTGCCAATGTTAAATATGTACTTACGTAAGTTAATTTAAAACATTTCGCTGCTTTGGATGAATAATATGTATACTTAACACAATTCAAAAAAGCAAATTTTACACGAGAGCCATTTAAAAATCAAACAAAAAACTGTGTTTACAATTTTTTATTAAATAAAGATAAATTCACATCACTACATACATAGTATAAAACAAAGTCGCTTCCCGCTGTCTGTCTGTACAGCTTAGATCTTTAAAACTACGCAACGGATTTTGATGCGGTTTTTTTTAATAGATAGAGTGATTCAAGAGGAAGGTTTATATGTATAATACATACAGTGGTGGACATACATATAATTAGAAACACCAACTGTGACTTTTATTTTTAGTACAATTTAACTTGATAATTAATATTTTACGTATCATAGAGGGCTTATACCTATTTATCTATAATGTATCCACATCACGAAGTATTACTATATCAGTTTTGGAAATATCATACAACCGTTTATGTAAAAACTAGTATACTTTATAAAAAAAATGAAGCAGCACAACATACTAAGGTGGACAACTAATTAGAAACAGAAAAAAAAACATTAGCATAAATATGAACAAAGGTAACGAAACAATAAATAATGAAGTTAAATGGTACAAACGTTTTATAATAAACAATTAATGTTTGGTTGGGAAGCCTCTGCTGTTGATTACAGCTCTACAACGACGTGGCATTGATTCTATCAATGTTTCATACATTTCCAGGGAAATTTTCTCCAAGCTTCTACAAATGCGTCTTAAAGTTGTTGTAGTATGATACTAGTAGTAGTACGGTATTAGTGATATGTTTATTGGACAATGTTTTCTTTACAATGTACCACAAACATAGATTTGATTCAAATCTGGACTATTTGCCGACCACTCTAACACCGACACTACAATAATCCAAACCAAAGAAACAACGCTATAGCATTTCTAAGAGACTAATTAGTGTCGGTGTTAGAGTGGTCTGCAAATAGTCCGGATTTGAATCAAATCTAAGTTTGTGGTACATTGTAAAGAAAACATTGTCCAATAAACATGTCACTAATATCGTACTACTACTAGTATCATACTACAACAACTTTAGGACGCATTTGTAGAAGCTTGGAGAAAATTTCCCTGGAAATGTATGAAACATTGATAGAATCAATGCCACGTCGTTGTAGAGCTGTAATCAACAGCAGAGGCTTCCCAACCAAACATTAATTGTTTATTATAAAACGTTTGTACCATTTAACTTCATTATTTATTGTTTCGTTACCTTTGTTCATATTTATGCTAATGTTTTTTTTCTGTTTCTAATTAGTTGTCCACCTTAGTATGTTGTGCTGCTTCATTTTTTTTTATAAAGTATACTAGTTTTTACATAAACGGTTGTATGATGTTTCCAAAACTGA
The DNA here is from genome assembly GCA_905220435.1 of Amphipyra tragopoginis. Taxonomy (NCBI): domain Eukaryota; kingdom Metazoa; phylum Arthropoda; class Insecta; order Lepidoptera; family Noctuidae; genus Amphipyra; species Amphipyra tragopoginis. Next base: position 16,470,847 of record HG992011.1, read on the forward strand.
CATAGTAATACTTTGTGATGTGGATACATTATAGATAAATAGGTATAAGCCCTCTATGATACGTAAAACATTAATTAAAAGTTAAATTGTACTAAAAATAAAAGTCACACTTGGTGTTTCTAATTATATGTCCACCACTGTACATATTATAGTAGAAAAAAACGAGGAATACGCGATAAACGACATCCACGCGGGCGAAGCCGCTGGCGTCCTCTAGTAAGATATAAAAATCTGTTGGATAATTTATCTTTTTTATTATTATAACTTTCGTGAGAAACATTCATATTTGTGATTAGTTACGGTTTACTCACGTGCATTTTTCGGGATTGCCCGACTAGTTTCGGACCCAAACGGAGTCCTTAATCATGAGCTGATCACGCGGCGAGGTCGCGAGTCGAACTAATCGAACCGAAACTAGTCGGGCAATCCTGAAAAATGCACGTGAGTAAACCGTAACTAATCATAAATATAATTTATCTTTACTTAATAAAAAGTTGCAAACACTAACAATTTTCTGTAATTTTTAAAGTATGAGCTATTACAATTAAATTAAATTACTATTAAACAAAAGAATTGACAGCAACATTATAATAAGACAACTACATGATTAAACAGCAATACACTTGACATTAAAATGCTATACAGGGTGGTAATTTGAGATGGGGCATGAAGGGCAGCTACCTTAACCATTGTAGCCACTGCAAAATGTTCTAAGAAATGTTCTAAGAAGACCACCCCTAACTTTTGGGATAATTTTAATCGGCATTCACAGATTTTGAAAAAAAAGTACAGTCAGCGAGAAAAAGGGCTGTTTTCACAAAACTTTTTTATGATGCCAATCGATCCCATTTCTCATAAGGATCAAAAGAGTCTTCCGAACCAACTGAGGTTGGAGTACTAGAAAAGTCAGAAATCGCAAAAAACTTATTTGAGATGGGTTAGTAATAAGGGCAGCTACCTTAATCGTTGTGGCTAGAGGAAAATGTTCTTACGAGACTATCCATAATTTTTGACAATATTTCGAACTGCATTCACAGTTTTTGAAACTAAAATATTTTTTTTTTTCGGCACAAACGTAACTTTTGAACAAAATGTTGTTTTTCGTGATTTTTGACGTTTCTAGTACTCTAACCTCAGTAGGTCCAGGAGAGTATTTTGATCCTTATGGGAAATAGGATCGATTGGCATCATAAAAAATTTTTGTGAGAACTGGCTATTTTTTTGCCGACTGTACCAATTTTTTTTTTCTGTATTTTTTTGTGCAGTTCGAAATAATGTCAAAAATTATGGCCAGTCTACTATCAACATTTTCCTGTAGCGACAACGATTAAGGTAGCTGCCCTTATGACTAACCCATCTCAAATAGTTTTTTTGTTATTTCTGACGTTTCTAGTACTCAAACCTCAGTTGGTCCGGAAAAGTGTTTTGATCCTTATGGGAAATGGGATCGATTGGCATCATAAAAAAGTTTTGTGAAAACAGCCCTTTTTCTCGCTGACTGTACTTTTTTTTCAAAATCCATGAATGCCGATTGAAATTATCCCAAAAGTTAGGGGTGGTCTTCTTAGAACATTTCTTAGAACATTTTGCAGTGGCTACAATGGTTAAGGTAGCTGCCCTTCATGCCCCATCTCAAATTACCACCCTGTATATATTTACAAATGCTCATTTTTTTTAATGTAATATAATTTTTTATTCAGTAATTTTTTAACCTCAATTAATACAATATAAATCTAAACTAAATCTAAAGTAAAACATTTTTAAATGGTGCTCCTGTTAAAGGAGATGGCCAAATTGTGCCCCAAGTAGTACAGAAATAAAAGTATTGCAGTTAATTTAAACAAAATAAAAAAAGATGTATGAATTGCTATTTACATTTCATAGCAGATTTGTAGAAAAGTACAAGATTAAAAGTATTTTAATGATTTCTCCGGTATTAAATTCATTTCAAACAGTTCTACTACCTTAAATATTGCCATATAATATTAACAAAAATCAGAGTAGGGAATAGTAACTAAATGCTTGGCAGAAATTAAACAAGGAAAATATTGATTACCTAAAATATATTAAGAATACTTTTATAATAAGTTGTCTGTAAAAACTACCTTCTATTAATTAACTAATTTATCATAATATTAAAGTGCGCTTGCGGACAGGACTATTTGACTTTAGTACCAGCAACACTCAATAATTCTATAAGTAGATTCTATACCACTTTACTCTTTATCGCAAGTGTCAAAGTAAAAAAGTAAACCAAGTGTCAAAACTGTCAAACTAATAAAGCGCGAAACACAATACATTATAACGCGACTCACGGACGCGACTAGCTGTCGTATCGTGACTAACAGTCTGTACGATCGGTTTCGGACGCCCCGCAATATGAACCCTACGTTTACAGCAATTGTACTCTCTATATAACGGTTACACTGCGCCTCAGCCAGATTATCTATTAGGTTTATAAAGCAGGGTGCCCGAAAACGACCGTGCACACTTTTCACGACCACCAATCGCGTCCGTTAGTCGCGATCGCGACTCACGTGTTTCGCGCTTTATACTCGATTCTGCGCCGTTTCTGTTCTTTGGCTTCGTGTTTGTGTTATTATTTTATTTCACCTTTATATCAATATAGTCTCTTTTTATATTATAGTCGTAGTTCCATACGAGTGCTCCACTTATTATAAACAATGTTGTACTTGTATATAAGTGAAATGGAATAAGGAAAATGGACCTGTGGTACTTGATATGGGCGAGCTCAGATTATAAAACAAAAGGCAGATAGACTGTACTGAACCATAATGTGAGGCACGTCTGTAGACATGTGTGCGTGACAGCACTAATAAGAACACGTTGCCTCTTTGTGCGTGTACGGTTGCCATGATAATGACAAAATTCCCATAATATTTCATTATATTAAATAAACAATTTACTGTCTCCGAAAAATGCAGATACATACAGAGTTATACATAATTATGTATATAAAGTGAATCTCTGCCGTTGAGTCAGATTGTATTTTAATGCAAGTACCTACTTTAGAAATTTACTAATCTCAGATTACAGAATAGAAGATGATAAATAGAAATATTTTGTGGATTTATGGCAGTCATTTAGTATAGTCGTGAATGGTTGTAATTATGTTTTTGATAGCTATATTTACTTTATGTTGGCAAATCGTCTGACGTACATGATTATTATTAGAGACAGACAATACATTAAGTAGTTTTAGTTACGAAAACACATAAAAACGGACACACATACCTACAAACATACCAACCAAAAAACGCGATAAATAAAACACTATAATCGAAATAAATATTTTTGTAAATCGTTATTCCTGTATTCTTTACTTATTTCCTAACTTAGGGGGTAAATGGTTTCAATATAAACAAGCAACACCGAATGATTTTTGTTAAGGTTTTGTGTTCCAAGATGTCACTAATAATAATCACGTAAAATAATATCCAAATAGATAAATAATCAATAAAACCTATGAAAAGATACTCCATCTTCTTTATTTTGTTTTTAGGAACAGTTTTTGCAATGTTTATAAACGCAAGATGGCATTACTATCATAAATATTAAAATTATCGATGACGTCCTAACAATGCGGCGCTTCGTGTCATACTGACTCGAGATTGTATTCGCTTTTGAATTTGTATTTGCTTTTTTGGCCGCACTCACGTTGTTCCTGTCACTCTATCTGCCTTCTGTTTTATAATCTGAGTGGGCGAGATACACCAAGAAAGTATTGATGATCATAATTATAATATACGGTACTAACTAATCATATTAAATGTAAAATGCATAAAACAGTGCACTTTGTTTTATTTTCAGGCTGTAATATACTACAAAAGAATAGTAGTAGAAAAATCATAGTTAAATCAAAGTGACCAAACCAACATTTTTAAACCTTCATAACTTTTGTCCAAATCTGCAGAGCTACATGTACCTTGCATATTATTTATATAGACGAAATGTACTTTTAAATTACATAGATTTCATCTCTGTACCGCCTGGGGTACAGGCCTATACAATTTTTGTCCATCTCCTTTGCTTTTTTCAATTGTGTCAGCGATTTGTTGAATTTTGCAATATTATTGAGATACTTATCTTACTTAGCACAGCTTGAAAGACCGGTTTGAGTGCGAAGGTTATTTAAATCGGCCCAAAACGTGAACTGGTTCAAATACCTATAAGCGTCTCTCAAACGTGATAATGAACGACTTCGATGTTTTCATAATCACTGCAGTTCGCAGATGGATTTGTTATCGAAGTATGTGTTTTAAGGGCATACGGAAAGGAGGAATCCTTGCCCGGTAGAGCTTAGGCTACATAAGGGTACAGACTACGGGCCCGCACCACAAAAAAAGATGATAAAATTACAATATTGCTATCGGTAGCGGGTAGCGCTGGGCAATGTTGACAAAAGAAGGTACTTCGTCAATATGGATTAACGCACCCAAGGTTATAAAGGCGGTGGTCATTCGACGAAGCGGAGCATTCTGTGTAGATCAGCTGAAGAAGTCTGATCTTTTATATCTGTCTAGCTTGTCCTTATTTTATGATCTTGTAATAATTATGCAAAGTATTATATTGTGATCTAGTTCATGTTACTAACACTAACCCAAATACAAGTACAATACAATACTATCAGTGGTGAAGAGTCTATGTTGGTGTTATTTACTACATTTACCTTGCTCGCAATCCTGACATACCGATATTAGCTATACCTAACTGTAATGATAGAATCACTCCTGAACGATTATGTTGCTGTGTCTTTTACAATAAGATGTTATTTTCATAATAGAAATACAGATTTTTGCATGTTTCTGAAAATAGACTTACTTAAACCTCAACTTTGTGTTGTTTGTTTGCGAATTTACGAATTAGCTTCTGACTATAGCCGTAACGACTGTCATAGGTATTCTTAAGACACCTGGGACCGACGGTTTAAACGTGCTCACCGAAGCAAGGAGGGATCTCGATGGAACTGACGGTCACCCATCCAAGGACTGACCGCGGCAAGCGCTGTTAATTAGCCACGAGCCCTTCCTCAGACCTTATAACGTGGCGTTTAAAATAATGGCCAAACATATTCCCAAATTCGCATCGGCGCAAAGTTGCTAGTCTATCGGTTTTTTATCCGACACATTTCGGAAAGTGTGCTTCAGATCTGCATGATCTAATACCCCCTGCCCTTTTTTCTATCGACGGCCAGAAGCACGAAAAAGCGCCATCGGTTCATGGTTGATATTTGATATACCAAAAACCCGAACGAAGCGCTTTGATTCCACTTTCATTGTGAAAACCGCCAAACAGTGAAATGCGCTGCCCGAGTGGGTGTTCCCCGACAGCTACAATCTGGGTGTCTTCAAGTCACGAGTGAATCGGTTTCTTCTGGGCAAGCGTGCTCCATCGTAGACCGCATCATCGCTTAACATCAGGCGTGATGGCGGCCAAACGCAGGCCTAGTAATAAAAATAAAAAAAAGTACTTTTCAAAGCCTCGATGGTTTAAAAAACGCCAAGTTTAAAATAACATAGGTACATGCTATTGTCTTGTTTTGTTGCTGAACAAAAAACGCCCTTGAACCTCCACTGTTCTCAAAATGCTGGTCATTGCGACATCAGGGTCATTATAGACCAGGAAAACAATCATTGCAGACGTAACATTGTGGTTGGTTATGTAAATATTAGTATTAGTCACAGAAATGTAAATATGTAATAGTTCTAGTGGAAAATGCTGTGGCCACTACCTAATTACGTAGTGTATTGGGGTAAGTAAGTCCGAATATGGGATAAGTTGCAAGCTGCAAGTACCTAGACTGCACATCCAGTTGCAGCTGTTAACTATGCAACTGTAAAATGCAGCTTGCAGGCAATTAGGATGTAGTCAGTCTTCTCTCGTGTCATGTCAGCACGAGCTATAAAAAAATAGCTCAAGCTGTGGTGAAAAAATTCGCCAGTCAGTAAGGTTAGTAGCGGGGCTGACTGCCCAGAGTGCGCCGGACGTACTGAAGTATCGTCACTCGTGGAGGCTATAATATATGTAGTCAGTGCAACTTCCTGATAACTACCGACTGTGTGTGCTTTCTACTTGCAGTTATGAAACGGAATATGTTTCACCAAAGGCGGCGTTATTAGCCCCCCTGGTCAAAAAAAAACGCAATCTATAAGTGCGTTGGGGTAACTTCGAATATGGGGTAAGTTCGTTCAAATGGGTTCACTGCAGTATGTACGACGTGGACTAAAGTTAGGGGCAGAATAAAATGGCATTGCAATCCACTCTTGGCATGACTGAAAAATATCGCTAGGTACTATTTCATATACTATCTTAAATCTAAGTTTGTGTCCTAAAATCTCGTATATCTACTATCTTATTTAAGACAGTATAATTTTAGGACACAAACTTTTAAAACGCCATTACTCGAAATCATGATTTGGGTAGTTAGTTGGTTTTTTAATTAACCCGGCGCTATGTGCTTTATTGCTAATCTGCAGTAGGTAACGAAATAAATAGTCCTTCACTGTAACAATATCAGGAGTTTAGGAGGCCTATTGCTAACGCCCGATTTCTAAAAGACCGTTAAGTGAGTAAACCTAATTCTGAGTTATGAGCAAACACGTGTCTCTAGAAATCCATTGTCTCTAGAAATTCTGAACACATACAGGTGTTTTTGTTTTACCAAATTATTGGGCTACATTTAAGCTCTCATTGTATAAATTTTAATGAATTGTAAGACTAATGTTGTTTTTACACATTTTTACTCATAACTCAAAACTAGGTTTATTCATTTATCGGTCCTTTAGAAATCGGATCTCAGTTTACGGGCTGTTATTAACGACCAAAACGAATAAGTCATAAAAAAATATTAAAAAATAATTTGACAGGAAAACATTAGAATAAGGAAAACGTATCAAACAATTTATATCATCATCTAAATATGATTGACAGTACTAAAAAAAATACTTAATTTAGATTCTCTGTTGAACTTCCTCAAACAACCTAATTATAATTAAAATATGCATCACAAAGTCTGCATAATTGTGATGGATATAGCGACTGAATATTTAGTGGACACGTGATTATACTATGAATGATACAGACTAATCAGGCAGCTTACGTATGTACTGCACAATGCGGAAGCATCTAGTTAGACAGACAACATAATTGGATTAATTTGGAAAAAATTAGTATGATTATGAAACTGTATACACAATACTTAAAGTCTCGAGTAGTGCCGGATTTAAAGAATAGCACTGCTCCATCTCTCTTTCTGTGGCTGTCGTAAAAGGCGACTAGGGGATTCTCTAGTGGATGGGCAGCAGCGTTCTCTGAGTACTTTAACAACCATACTGCGATCGCCAACCCGCCTGCCAAGCGTGGCGATTATGGCAAACCCTCCTGCTTTTGGGGGAGGCCTATGTCCAGCAGTGCACGTTTTTCGGTTGAATGATGATGATACACAATAAATCTCTCTTCTCTCGTGTCAACTCGAGCTAAATCAGAATAGGCCATGCCGTGGTGAAAAGATTAGCCAGTCAGCAAGGATGGTAGCGAGGTTGACTGCCCAGGTTGCACCGGACGCGAGGTATTGCCGCTCGTGGAGGCTTTTTGCATCCCTACATTTAATACACAATAAATGATTCTGTGGGAAAATCGGCGCAATCATAGCAAAGAAAATAGATTACTAATCGCATACATACCGTTTCAGTCCGTTTCCCCTGTAATCCAAGAAGAGCTATCCCTACTAAGGTACACTTTTACTAATGCAACCCACTGATGATATTTATTACTATTTAATTAATTCTTCATCTTCTCCAGAGTCAGAACGAGCTATATGAGAATACCGTATGCCGTGGTGAAAAGATTATATAGCCAGTCAGCAAGGTTGGCGTCTGAGACTACGCCGGGGATGCGCCGGACGTACCTACCTTCATACATAAGTATCGTCGCTCTTGGAGGCTATTTTCGTGCACTTTTTTATCTGACTACCGCGTAGTTACTTGACGGTACGTAGAGTAGGTAGACGTAAAGACAATACCAGCCAGACTGATAAGAGTATAATTTCATTTGTGAATCGAACCAATCAACTAAGCTTGGCACAGTTTACTGCTGGGAATTAAGCTTCTCCAAATCCTTTATTGCTGAGTTGCCACTCTTTATATGCCTCATACAACTACGGGCAGTGGCAAAATATAACTGCAACTTCAACTTCAAAACTCATTTATTCAAAATGGACTAGAATTACTTAGTTCTTTTTGAACGTCTATGTTACAAAAAACAGCCCTTAAAACGCCCATCCTTCACAGCTTCCTAGTATTTACGCTGTAAATAAGAAACGGCGCAACAAACTCCCCAGCAATATCACCAAATAGTATAAAACAAAGTCGCTTCCCGCTGTCTGTCCCTATGTATGCTTATATCTTTAAAACTACGCAACGGATTTTGATGCGGTTTTTTTTAATAGATAGAGTGATTCAAGAGGAAGGTTTATATGCATAATACATGCATACTATAGTTGAGAAAAACGCAGAATACACGATAAACAATATCCACGCTGGCGACCTCTAGTAATGTAATAAAAATTCCTTCCTTGCACGCAACACAACAAATTTTTTGGCTAACCTGAATGAAATATTTTACACATGTAGACGTATATTTCTTGGAATGTTTACCAAAGGAGCGCGTGTGTGAAGTATTCCATTGAGCAAACGAACAGAAATAGTGCTCGTAGTAAATATGTATCCATTACGTAATTGAAATAGGTACACAACCCGATGAAATATTTACGTTGGGTTGTTGCCCCCGAATTCCCATAGTAGTTGCTGCAGAAATTCCTTATGCTATCATTATTCTACGGTTCAGGAGCCCAACTCTACTAACAGCTGTCTAACAGAAACTTTTATCAATTGCAACTGAATCGTTCATTCAGATAGTTTTCGTTTACAAAAACTATCAAATTATTTGACAACAAAAACAAAACCAAACATTTTGACAGTTTTCGTAAACGAAAACTGTCTGATGTTGGGGTCAGCTGCAACTCTAACTGGATGCTGCTGAATACCGGTATTTTACACGGAGCGACTGCCATCTGCATTAAATTATACAAGTTATTAAAGTAAGAACTTGCTTACCTACCTGTTGACACTGAAAGCATATTTTGTTAAAACCTTCACGGGCAGTTTTAGGAATGCTTCCAAAAGTCAACTTGTTGCATGTAAATGGCCATATTGAAAGTGGGTTACAGAAGTCGACTAGCGCAAATTAACTTCCTAGTGAATGGGTTTTGGCGTGACTGCCGAGGGGCAAGTTTGGGCAGTGCGGGTTAAGGGGTAAGTTTTCTCGCGGGTTTTGTCGTAAAAATATGTATAAGGTTAGTCGGAATTGGGTAACTACTAATCCGCAGGCCACTTAAAGTATCACTGATAACTGTTCTAAAAGCAAGTGTTATAAATTTAAAAACATAATTTTAATTTCCATGCAAAATGAATTGAAGTATTTAAGTAAGTATTTTTAATTTTTTCAGACTTCTCTGCTTTAATTCCGTATTCAGAAAGTAGCGTATTTCTCTGTTGTTCGAGTTAATCCGTGGCCCCAAATATGACCAAAAATGTAAACAGCTGATCATAGCTGAAGATAGATAGATTTTGGCGTAGTTTTTATGAAATCTTTGAACAACTATTTCTCTTAAACTAATGACTTTTGGGGAAAGTTGTTGAACTAAAGTTATTCTCTTTGGGATCACGGCTCATCTTCCGTACGGAAGATGTCCGATCCTTTGGAAGACATACGGGGGACACAGGTCCAACGCGCAGAGGCCCCTTTGAGAACTTTAATCTAAAATGGGGTGGGGCACCAACCGCAGACTACCCACGGTTGCACTATTGGAGTACAGTCATGGACCGTCTCAGGTCGGTGCAAGACTATTGTAAAACATGGTGAAAAATATCTGGTTTATGAGAAGGGGTGTTAGGTGGACTGGATAACTTCTATTGCCGGAAGAAAACGGCGTCTGCCTTTCAACATTTAAAATTGAAAAGTGTTGGCAGACGTGTGAGTGACTCGCCAGCTGTCTAGCTGGACCCCCTGAAAAGCTATTTATTATTATGAGTACTTTAACCTTTTCAGATTAGTCCCCGTTTCACGAAATGGAATGACTAACAGTTCGGAACTACAAATTCATTTAAATACCAATTTTCTGGACACAAAATCAATAAAATCGTTTCTTTGTGTTTCGTAGTTAAAGGCTTTAATATAAATTCGTAATGATCTGTACCCCAAGTGTGATTTTTTTTCGTTAACTACTGTAGTTGCGTCACGCTAAAAATGTATGAAAGAAAGCGCCTCTAGGCGTGGCGTTCAGTTCTACGTGTGACCAAAATTCGCGCTTGAATTGAACGCCGCGCCTAGAGGCGCTGCCTAAATTTTCATACATATTTGGCATAACGCAACTACAGTAACGAAAAAAACTCAAACTTGAGGTACTGGCCATAAACGCTCGCAGCCGAACATTGGCTTTTCCAGTTTCGCTTGCAGTAGAATAAGTAAACTGCGAAGGTTAGCATAGCTATTGCAGCATCAGTTTTCCGTGTATTATCTATATAGGATGGTTCATTATGTCGCATAGCTTGTTACTGTGCCAAACGGATACGATGGACGTTATCCTGTGTAGAATTTTCCTATAAACTGGTGCCGTAATGTAAAACCACAAACAAGCCATAATAATTTAATCTTATTAAGTAATACAATTCTGTGCACGGAGGAGTTCAAGGGCGTGCGGCAGACAAGTCTGCTTTGCCGCTATCATATACATATAATGGATAAATATGTATATGTGTGCTAAATATTGAGTGACGTCATCGTAGCTCACGAAGCGATGTTGTGTGTGATTTTTTTATAACGACTTTGTTTACTATGTTTTATAATAAATGATAGGTTAGATAGGTATTGTATGCACGGCTACATAACAAGCTATACATCAAGTTGTTTCTTTCTTTATTTATTTTTTTACGATTCCGTACCCAAAGGGTAAAACGGGACCCTATTACTAAGACTCCGCTGTCCGTCTGTCCGTCTGTCACCAGGCTGTATCTCGTGAACCGTGATAGTTAGACAGTTGAAATTTTCACAGATGATGTATTTCTGTTGCCGCTATAACAACAAATACTAAAAAACAGAATAAAATAAATATTTAAGGGGGCTCCCATACAACAAACGTGATTTCTTTGCCGTTTTTATAGATAATGGTATGGAACCCTTCGTGCGCGAGTCCGACTCGCACTTGGCCGGTTTTTTCTTTTGGACTGCTTGTAAATGGTCCTTGCGGACCGTTTCAACCTTTCAACGTAACCGAGCAGTTATTGGCGAGACCTTGCAGCCTACTCCCTAAGTCCGTCAACGAAGTTAGTCGCCCGTCCGAAAGTAGCCCGAAATGTAGGAGTGAACAAAACAAGTGTCAAGTTCAACTTTTCGGACGGGCAAAAACACATCGATAGTAGGGACAATTGTCAAATCGTGTTGTCATTCATTCTTAGTTCGGGCCCCGAAATAATCGTATGTCCGTAGGCGATAGGGAGTAGGAAACACTCGTAACTAAAGCCGAAACCACGGACTTCGTGCTTAGGGAGACCCCCTGAAGGGTCTCCAGCCAATGGAGGGGAAGTAAAATACTTAACCTAAGCTAATTACTTGTACTACACTAACATCATGACTACCTGCAACAACAGCACTAAGAGCGACCCCTAGTGGGACTCGGACCTCGGCTTAGGGCGTTGCTGGCGGGAGTTTGGGAGGGAGACAGGACAGCTTGATGAGAGCTGTACTATTGGTATGACTACGGAGTCTAAAGAGATGACGGGATCTATGACGGGTGAGCTCGGTGGGTCGTGAAGACAAAACGACGATTCTGCTCACAGTTTTGTTGTAAATCTGGCTTTCCACGGTGTGTGGTAGCGCGCACCGGCTGTGCATGGTATCATCCGTAAAATCACGCACCGTGGGAAGCCACATTATGAGGGTATGTGATGTGGATACGGCGCACCACTCCGCACGCGTCCGCGTTACCACAGACGAGTCTCTTCCCATGGTGCGTCGGTGCGAGCTCGTGTGTCGCGGTGCGCGCTATCACGCACCGTGGGAAGCCTGTATAAAACTGAGGTGTTCTCTACGTCTCAGAGACGTCAGACAAGTAATTCCGCGAGCATTTTTATTCTTTTTATTATCTCACTGATAACAGAATCCTTATTTGAATGTGTACAGGCGGCAGTAACTACTTTCCATCACCGTCAGCTGAATTGCAAAAAGATAAGATAAAAAAAAAATGTTCAAATGTGAGTCACTAGTCCAAATGAGTCTTAAAGAATCAAAGGTTTGTTGACACTTTTGAGTTATCGATGCAGAAATTTCAAAAATATTCAAAATAAACTGCTTGTTTGACATACCATAACTAAACATGGCCCATATTCGTCACCCTCCGCGCTAACTGTCGTATCTAGCAATTGATAATTTTTCAGTAGTTGCGTTAGCTGTGGCTTTATTAATAAATAATAATAAATAAATTCATTTATTTTCAGGCAACTTTGGCCCATAGATACATACCTTACAAACTAATATAATATGTACTTTAAATAATACAGTTTATGTTAGTAATCAAACTTAAGCCTATGTTAGTAAAAACACTTCACTTGCGCACTATGTCATCCGCTGTGCGATCGTGTGGCACTTGTCCGCGGAAGCGACGGAACACCACTCCCTGCGGCCAAAAGTCCTCTTCCATGACGAGGTGCAGAAGACAAGTTGGTACTTGCCCTGAAGTTGACATTGCGGCGCGATTCCAGCAGCTGCACTCTCGCCGTGTACTTGGTCCTTTGGCGCACGTACTCCTCGATGTTCTCCGCCTTAGTGGTGTAGTGTAGGCGTAATGAATTAATAACTTTTTTTATATTGCTCTTGGCTTACTCTTGGCTTGGTTAGTAGTTGCCCTAAAGGTACAAGTCTGAGACGGGCTGCAGACCGCAAACTGCAAAAGTAGTATCGCTTGCGGCGCGATCTGCGGCTGCGGTCTGCGGTTGCAGTTTTACAGTCCCTGTCGGAATGGCACCTTTAAAGTGCACACCTTAAAGTCTCAAGTACTGTAATTATAGACACAAAGATAAACAACTTGCATAATTTAATCAATGTAATTAATATTTTACTTTTTTGTGTATAGACTCATTTAATTATTCTCTTGGCAGACTGAACTGTGTTGCTGGGGAGTTTGTTGCGCCGTTTCTTCTTCACAGCATAAACACTAGGAAGCGGTGAAGGGTGGGAGCTTTTGGGGGTGCAGTCAATTGTAACTACCTAAAGACGTTAAAAAAGAACTAAGTAATACTAGTCTACTTTGAATAAACGAGTTTTGAGTTTGAGTTTGAAAAAACAATGGTACTGACGAACCGGTTCGTCGGTCGGGCCGCTAGCGGTTAAAGGCGCTATTCCGATGGCGACTTGGTTGCAGTCTGCAGTTTGCAGCCCGTCTCGGACTTGTATCTTGGTATCTACTTATTTATTTATTTCTATTCATTTGAAGCAGATACGTCACTTTGTGACAATTTCTTTGAAAAATTATCAATTGCTAGTTACGACAGTTAGCGGGGAGGGTGACGAATTGACTCAACATCTCGATTTAGTTGCAAAGACAACAATCTTCGATTAGAACAGAGTTGTTTAATTTTTCATTTTTTCGTTTGCTCAAAAGTTGCTAAAAGAGAAATCGTCATCTTTGATTTTACACGACTCGAATATGTGCTCATTGTTTGTATGAGCCAAATCAAATGATGCCTGCTATACCTACATAACAACATAGGTACAGTTGGTGCTAGGTAGCATAGGTACATTTATGGAGGTGTGTTTTTCCTCGTGCATCGAGTGCGGTTTAAATACAGGATGTGTATTTAGATAAAGATGTAGTCACCTTGTTAAGAGCTGTGGCATCAATTCGATAAAATGTGGACTTTTATATCATGCTAATTATGTCACTCTTTTTTTAGTATTTTTTGAAGTCGGTTTTTACTTTTATTTAAAGTTTTTTATTAAATACGTTTTAGTGCCATAAATTACACGGTTTAAGACTACGAATTTAAATGACACGGTTGCGTAATCTTTCCGGCAACTAGGTAGTTTTCTTTAAGAATAGGTATTAATGTACAATACATCCAATCTTCTTTGTGCTTGGTTAATGTTTCTGTGACGACAGTTAAAACAGAGATTGAAAGTAATCATCAAAACTTTTGCTGAAGGGAACAAACCAAGACGTCATCTAAGCATATGTTTTTTTTTTTTGTTTTTGTTGATTTTTTTCAAAGAGCGCTGAATCAATTCCGATAAAATGTATATGGGACCGCCTCTGAAGTATGGCCTACCAAACAAAAAAAGAGTCATCAAATTCCATTCATAATTAGCGGAGATATCAAGTAACAAAGATAAAAAAACAACATTCAGACGAATTGAGAACCTCCTCCTTTTTGAAGTCGGTTAAAAAAATACCGATACCTACCAATGACTACTCAATTATCAGCTAGTATGAGGCTACGATGAGATCTGCAGGAGAACCAGGGTCCGAGATAGCTTGAAGAATTGCCAAACTTAAGAGGCAACGGACGGGTCACGTTGCTAGCAGAACGAATGGCCGATGAGGCCGAAAGATTCTGGAGTGGTGAACGCTTACCGGAAGGCGCAGCGTGGGTAGGCCTCACAACGTGGACCGATGACCCGGTGAAGGTCGCGGGAATCTGCTAGATGCGAGAAGCACAGGACCGGTCGATGTGGCAATGCTTGGAGGAGACCTAGCAGACGCTGCAGGCGTGTCCTGCGTGGGCGACGCAGCGCCGCGAACTAGTCGCGGCAGTCGGTGGTGCCCTCTCGCTTCCGGCCGTGGTGGCGGCTGTCCATGGTCAGGAGCGAGAGTGCGTGGGAAGCCGTCGCCTCCTTCTGTGAGGAAGTGATGGCGACTAAAGAGGGAGCGGAGAGGGAGAGAGTGGCAGCTGCCACTCTCCCTTCCCGCGCCAGACGCACCGGGCGACGGAGGGCGCGCCACGATCTCCGGCCACCGTAGTGTGTGGCTGGCCTGGGTGCGGCGGGTTAGAGGACCCGTCGCCCGACCATTAACAGAATCGAGAAGGCAGCGCGCAGTGTTCCGTGCGCGCCTCTCAGGAGGACGTGGGGCAAGGCCCCACAGAACGAGAGGTCCGCCAGAGGCTGTCGTACCGAGGCCTGCCGGGGTTGCGGTGCATGCAGCTGCAAATCCCGAATAAAGCGCGTAACTGTTATGGCAACCGTTTTAAAAGGCTAATTTTCTCATTAGTATTATGTTAATGTTATGTTTTTAGTCGCTTATACATTAAACTACATTGTTCTGACATTAGGTACTCCAATGGAAATTGACATTTTTTTTTTAAAAAAGAGTATGTTCCTATAATTTCTTGCTACTTACTACTTTACTACTTAAAACTGTGCACCCAGTTGACCTCTCGAAAGCACCTGTAATCTGGTCTACTTGAAATAAAGAGTTTTTGACCTTTACTTTGAGTTTAGATTGCATATCGGCAAAGGTAGTGTCAGATAGGCAAGATGCAGCAATGATCTTCGCAAGGTGGTGGCAGCTGGATAAGAGAGGCCGAGATTCGAGCTCAGTGGCGTGCTATTCGAGAGGCTTTGCGCTGATGATAATAATGATAATGGGAGGCTTAAAAGCGTTGGACTACTAATTCTAGGTACTCACAAAGTTCTACACTTTCTAGAAAACATTTTTAAATTGTATAAAAACCTCGTTGTATAAACAAAATGTTGTTTCGCAAGCAAACAATGGAAGCGAGGCGAGAATTTCCGAACAGCAAAAGCTGAAAGTATTTCAAGTATTTTGTTATTATTCGCAAAATTTGCTGAATTTTAAGTTTGTTTAGTGAGGGCTGTGTCATGTTTATAATTACTGTTGTTTACAACATTTAATTTATAATGTATGCGCAAGGAATTTACGACGGAAAGTCTGTAGGTAATGTAGGTATGTATGCGTGGAATTTGGTACCAAACATTGTTTGTACAATTAGGTACTTAATTAATTTGCAATTTTTTTTTTTATAATTTTTATTTACTTCATAACATCACGCCTGTATTCCCCGAAGGGATGGACAGAGGTGTATATATAGTACACCAACATTTCGCCGTTATGTTTAAGTCCCATGTAAGGGTGTTACCACACCAATCGATCGATCGTCGATCGATGCCATCGATCGATGGTAGAATGGATTAGTCGACGTCGATCGATAGTTTCTACCACACCAATCGATCGATAGCCGATAGATGCCATCGGTCGATGGTAGAATGGATTGGTCGACGTCGATCGATAGTTTCTACTAGACCTATCGATCGATAGTCGATCGACGATCGATCGATGGTAGAATGGATTGGTCGACGTCGATCGATAGTTTCTACTAGGCCAACAACAACGCGTCCTCTTGTGAATACATTTCAAAAGAAACTGATGGTATATAGCCGGGGTTAATCGATCTACGTCGACCGATGCCATTGACCGGCAATCGATCGATTGGTTAGTCGACCGGTATCCGTCGACCGATGCCATCGACCGGCAATCGATCGATTGGTTAGCCGACCGGTATCCGTCGATCAATTAAAGCTACCACACCAATCGATCAACGTCGACCGATGTCGATCGATGGCATCGATCGACTATCGATCGACTGGTGTGGTAACACCCTAATAGGGGGCGTGCCTATTGCCATCAACCAGTCACAAATCCAGACTCTGGGCTGCTACTGAGAAATTCCACACAGAAAAACCCAATAACACTGCCCGACCTGAGGATCGATCCTGGGTTCGAACCCAAGACCTCACGTTCAGCAGTCGCACTGGCGACCACTGTACCAACGAGACAGTTTTTATTTATTTATTAGGGACATAAAATTGTTACTTGTTAGGCATTTGTCCCGACGATGAGCGAGAAGCGAGTAGAGCTAGAAACTAGAAACGAGTTGCCGAGCAGCGAGAAGCGAGTGTGTAGTTCCGATAGTTTTGTCGCTGGGCTATAAGCGAGTGTGCGAGTACGACGGGCGATAACTCGCACCACTCGCAAATGACCGCTGGTTGGTCTCTCGGCGTGTGTTCTGACCGCCAAGCGATCATCGCTGAGCAAGTATCGCTGAGCGAGTATTATCTTTGATAGCTCTTGTCTTTTATCGCTCGGCGACAAAGTAGTGGAGCGAATCCTCGTCGGAGTGTAAACAGTCAGCGATCAACTATTAATATACCTATATGCATCTCTTTTGTTTACACGGAATGTATATCTATTGAACGTTTCTTGAACGAGAAAATAGCCGATAGTTAGTCGCTTCCTCGGCGGCGGTGGGACGACTGCCTTACAACATTTCAAAAAGAATCCCGTATTAACTTAAATTTAGCAAACATGTCACCCACACCATTGTCCACGAATTAATTCAAGAGAAAAAGTAGGAACAGATTGTGTTTAGTTTTTACTCATATCTTAAAATCCGTGACTGTCAATTTTTTTTATTAAAAATGGTGTAAACTTTGTCTATTTTATAATTCCGTAAAATCATAATATGATCTACTATCGGTGTAGATTGACAAAGCACGGGATTGGGCTTGATTAAAAATAAAAAGTTTTTTTTTCTTGCGATATAGGTAAGTGCTCGTAGCTACACTACATAGTATGGATTCAACAAAAAAATAAGCAAACTTTTTTTTTTTTTATTATTTTATTTCATTGAACATTTCGATGCCACTCATACATGATTAAAAGCACGGCAACAGGCATGACGAGCGCGATATCGCTCTTTGCAGTCAGTTAACTCGGGCCTCTAAAATAACTCAAAAATAGAAAACCAAGATTATTTTGTTGCAATTTTTTTACTTAAGTAGTTGATTTAAAAAAAAAACCCTCTGGCTTATTCTGTGTCAACAGTAGATCATACGGTTTGAAGGAATTTCACGAATTCTGTATATTTTTTTGTTTGAGATTATTTTTAGTCACAATAAATATTCAATATATTATTATCATAGAAATAAGTTACCTAACTTCCTGCAAGCACAATAAATTCGATGACCACAGATTCACATTTCAGAATTCACAGAACTCATTGTTTACAATCGATTTCCATTGAAAATATGAATAGGTAAAACAAATTACTGTAATCGTGTTTCGCGGTATTATGACATGACAAATACCGGCAGCACATACTTACGTTATGTATTATGTACATGAGTCATCAATGACAATCGAATTAAACAAGGTGTAAATAACGCACAACCTATCAAGAGGTCATTGTACTCATCATTATCAACAACTTTTACTATAGGATCAAACATGAAATCGCGAAAAAAAATCTGCTGTTCCCTTCATTTTGACGAGTTCGCATAACTCGTCAAAATGTAGGGAACAGCAGTTTTTTTTGTTAAGGTTATTTTGGCGATTACATTATTTTATTCACGGTATTTTTTTTTTATTTATTTAACATACATAGTAGGTAGGTATTTTTAGAATTAATATTATATTACTTTTATAAATATATAATTATATTATCTAATTACAAAATAATAAGATAATAATGAGGAGCTCGTGGCTAAATAATTACAGCCGCATAGACCGATCTTCCTGGTTAAGCCACGCTTGCCGATGTTGGTCTGTGGATGGGTGACCATTTACCATAGCGAGTTTCCTCCGTGCCTCGGAAAGCACGTAAAGCCGTTGGTCCCGGCTGTCATTTGTAGATCTTTGACAGTCGTTACTGTTGGTCAGAAGCCAGAAAGTCTGACAACCAGTCTTACCAAGAGTATCGTATTACCCAGTTACTGGGTTGTGGAGGTCTGATAGGCAGTCGCTCCATGTAAAATACTGATATTCAGCTGCATCCGGTTCGACTGGAAGCCGACCCCAACATAGTTGGGAAAAGGCTAGGCAGATGATGAATTACAAAATAAATAATTACAAAAGTAGTCAAGCGTCGAGTATTTTTAAAATGTTTTTATGGGTTAATGCTGTTCTCTCTTTTAGCCATTGTTTCATCCATTTTCTTTTCTTTCTTTGTTTTTCTTGGTCACTTACGCGTAAAAGTGTTAATGCTACTCCGATTTTTTGATGTTTTGAAAGGTAAGGTGCCATATTTCAAGACGTATTAATCTGTTGCGTTCGTAATCAGTAACACTGCCGTCAGATTTCTAAAAGGCCGTTAAGTAAGTAAACCTAATTTAAAGCAAAAACGTGGAAAATGTTGTCCCTAGAAATTCTGAAGACATACAGATGTTTTTGTTATACCAAATTATTGCGCTACGTTTAAGCTCATTGTATAACTTTTAATGAGTTACAGAACTATACTTAATTGTTTTTAAAATTAAAGTTTTCGTTTTTTAGTCATGCTTTTATATACTGAAATGTGACCATCTACAATATTAATTTCTCTGTGTAAAAGTATCTGGATCACGTAACCGACAAATGATAGAAAAATACGGACCAGACCGGTCGATAGAGAAAAAGTTGCGCTTTTAAGTAGTACATAAAACTCTAATTTGACAAAATGTCACTTAACGGTGTCTTAAGGGGCTATTACACTATCGTATATCATGTAGGTATAGGATCTAGTCTTATTTGACCTCTAGAGTCATATCGTCAGTGAAGTTCTAACAGTGCGTAAGTCATTTTGTGACAAAAACAGACAACACTATTAAAGTAACGATATTACTTGAAATGAAAAAGATTATTACGATTTTCCAAGGTTTTTATATTCATCAAAGAGTTCATTTGTAATGATAATTAAAAACAATATTGCATTCAGCGTAGGTTACGCTCGTTTTAAATAGTTTTTTCACTGTCTTGTAAAGTATCCATTTTTGACTTCCGCACTGTTAGAATTTCACTGACGGTATCTTTATATGGAGCAAATAAATCGAGCCACTTCTATTTTTCACGTATGAGTAATTGTTATTATTTTTGGTATTATGGAACAGATCAATTCTAAACATAATATCGCCTAAAAGGTTATTTGATAACCTTTACAATGAGGGTAGTTTATTGTCAACGTAGAATTATATAATTCATGAAAACTAATAACCAGGACACGTGAAAAAAGGAGTGGCTCGATTTCTTTGCTCCCAAATGTATATTACATTGTCATATATCTATGACTCGATATATAATAGTGTAATAGCCCCTTTAGAAATCGGACGGAGGTAGGTACAGTGGATTATTCAAAATTATTGGAACCTCGTGTCATTCAAATGATAAGAGATGGCAACACAGATTACACAGATTTATAAATACTTATTATTGATTTATTGTCTTGATTAGAAAATGACAACATCAATTTGGAATTAAGGATAAAGTTAAAACTTATTATCTTTATTGATAAGATAGGGGTTTAGACAATTATGATGACGAGCTCAAAAGTTTCGTATTTGATGACGAGTGAGTGCACGTCATGTACCTACCAGTGACCATTCGATGCGACAAAGACAAATCCCTATTCCCTAATATTATAAATGCGAAAGTAATGTACGATACATTTCACACTGTGCTAGAGGAAATTCAGGCTTCTATACAATAGTTAAGTTTCATGTTTGCTTGGAATTTACACTGCTTGGAACTTGATTAGATCCGCGCGTATGCCGCGGCAGCCGGTCGGCTTCGCTCGGACGCCGCGGCAGCCGGTCGGCTCCTCACGTGCGTGGACGGCTCCGCTCGGCCACCGCCGCGCTGGCTCGTGTATTGTCGCCGGCGGGCAAAATGAATCATTCAAATCGCTGAGAGTATGCTAGCGGATACGCGAGTACGCGCGCTCATTCGCCCGGGTTCCAGCAGATTGTAGCAGTCGGGCGGACGTGGTCGGCTACTGGCGCGTGCTCGCGCATCCGCTCCGACGCGCTCCGCTGCGCCCCTGCGTGGCCCGGTTGGTGGAAATCGTACATAACTATGTCTGTCTGTGACGCTTCCACGCCTAAACCTTCATTAACATTCATCACCTTATGCCGATAATGTTCAACCATTCAGTCATTCCTCTGTCACCTCACTTAAAGGATTTGGGTTTGCACATTGACGATAGGCTAAGTTGGAACAAGCAGGTGGCTCAGGTTAGCCAGAGCGTCACGGCCATACTGCGATCTCTCTATAGATTTAAGCATTTCCTCCCATCCACCACTAAAACCCTTTTAGTCCAGTCTCTTGTGCTCCCAATAATTGATTATGCAGATGTTTGTTACTCTGATTTATCCCAAGAACTTCTGAACAAATTGGATCGTCTTCTTAACAATCGCATTCGTTTTATTTTTGGACTTCGTAAATATGATCACATTTCTCATTTCCGTTCTCAGCTTAAATGGTTACCTATCCGGCAGAGACGATCCCTCAGATCTCTCTGTATGCTCTTCTCCATTATGAACGATTCATGTGCTCCTGATTATCTAAAAATATATTTTCAAGTTTTGGGCAGTTCTCACAATCGCAACCTTCGTGCTTCTGAAAATTTAGTTCTCCAAATACCTTCCCACCGCACTGATTTCATATCTAACTCTTTCGCTGTCTCAGCAATCAAACTTTGGAACGGGCTTCCCCTTGATATTAAAAAAGCCCCGAGTAAATTCTCGTTCAAACGCAAAGTTAAGGAATACTACTTGAAGTCGCTGCACTCCTAATCATCTAATTAGTCTTCGTCATAATTACATTTAGATTTCCATAACATTTTGTATTTGATATATATTATAATATATATATATATATATATGTTATTATTTATATATATGTATTTTATGTAATTTATATTTATCTTAGGAATTCGTATTATAAGTATTCAGTTCAAAATTTTCAACTCTTTTTTATATTATTTTTTTGCTGTACCTATTTCGATGCTTTTCTTTTTAACCCAAATGTTGACTGGTAGAGAATGCCTTATGGCATTAAGTCCGCCTTATGTACCACCATAGTGCATAGAAGTATAAATAAATAAATAAACCGCTGAACCGATTTTGATGTTTGGTACAGAGATACTCTGGAACCTGGAGAAGGACATAGGCTACTTGGTGGGCCGTTGGCTTGTATGACAGGATATGGCAACTAATTTCATAAAAAACAAACACATTAGCCAAAGCCTACTATAAAATACAAGATGGTACTTTTTCGCACTTTTGTCAGATCAATTCCTGGTTTAAGCAAGAGACTTCAACAATATTAAAAAGCTTTATAAGTTACTTTAAATAAAATTAAGTCAGAATTAAGTAAAATTTGCTATTATTAATGTTATAATATTTAATATTAAAGCTTAGTTAGGTATCGATATTAGATAAGTACCGTATCAGTGGACATTTTTTTAATCAGATAAATAAAGTCAGGCTAGGCGCGCCTTTTATAATACGCATTGACGTAACATTTTCGTGGTCACGTGTATTCCCTAAACCTTGTGTATTTATCCATCATATTATTTAATTATGAAAAGAGGTCATACATAGATTGACCCTACGTCGGATTTACTAGGAAGAAAAAAAAAAGAAAACGTGTTGCAACACGTGCGCCATTTTATCTCCCCGAATTAAATGATTGCGCGAAGTGATACCGCGATCGTCGTGCCAGCCAACTGTCTGGCCGCGCTTTCATTCATTTATTTATTTATACTTTCGCACAAACGCGTGGCACTAAAATGTTCTTTCACATAAAACAGTTTTTACATATTCTTTTGCGCTTAATTTATTTCCAATCAAGCAATTCCGTGCAGCTTTCATTTCCAGGATGTAAATGAATTCGTGTAATTCATTAAACCACACTATCTATTACTGGTATAGATCAACCCCGCACTAGATTTAGGACTAAAATAAAAACTGTAACGTATATGTAATGTAATTCTATAGGTAATAGAAATAATATACAGGGTGTTAACGAATTCGTGTAATTCCTTCAAACCGCGTTATCTACTGGTGACACTGATTGACCCTGCGTAGGTTTTTTTCAGAATCAACAAAAAAAAGTTTTCAAAAAATAAACCATGGTATTCTGTATCTGAGTAATTTTAGCGTCCAAAGTTAACTGACTGCGTGGAGCGATATCGCGCTAGTCGTGCCCGTCAGCCGTGTCGCACTGCCTTCATTCATTTGTGCATGGTATCGAAATTTTCTATCACATAAAAAAATATTTAGGAAAAAAAAAAGTTAATTTTATTTTTAATCAATCTAAATCCCGTGCGGGGTTAATCTATACCATTAATAGATCATGTGGTTTGAAGGAATTACACGAATTCGTTAACACCCTGTATAGCAAGCAACATTCGATCGGGTGCCGCTGCTAGCGGCAGGCAGGTAGTTGATTTCGACTCGGCAGCTGACGCCAAAGTTGATGGGCACCGCGTCTGCGTTGTCGCGGCTGCTGCCCAATCTGGGGGGGCCCAACGCCTCCTGCCGGAGGCTCTACGCGGGGATCGTACGGTCCATGGCCCTATATGGGGCGCCAATATGGGCGGACAACTTGACGGCCAGCAACGTCGCAATCCTGCGGAGACCGCAGCGCGCGATGGCCGTCAGGGTGATAAGGGGGTACCGTACGATCTCCTTCGAGGCGGGGAGCCTCCTAGCCGGATCAATGCCCTGGGATCTGGAGGCGAGGGCCCTCGCACTGAAATATCGTCAGCGCGAGGAGGCGCCTGAGCGGAGTGAGCTCCGCCAGATCCTAGTGGCTGAGTGGAAGGAAAGACTTGCGCAACCCGGCGCAGGGCACGCCGCAATAGCGGCGGTAAGACCCGTTATGGAGGAGTGGCTGGAGAGGCGGCATGGCGCCCTGATCTTCCGGCTGACGCAGGTGCTCTCGGGACATGGATGTTTCGGGAAGTACCTGTGTCGCATAGGCCGGGAGCAGACGCCCGGATGTCACCACTGCGTCGACTGCCCGGAAGACACGGCGCTGCACACATTGCAGAAGTGCCGTGCGTGGGCGACGCAGCGCCGCGAACTAGTCGCGGCGGTCGGTGGTGACCTCTCGCTTCCAGCCGTGGTTCTGTCCATGGTCGGGAGCGAGAATGCGTGGGAAGCCGTCGCCACCTTTTGCGAGGTGGTGATGGCGACCACGGAGGGAGCGGAGAGGGAGCGAGAGGCGACGGCCACTCTCCCTTCCCGCGCCAGACGCACCGGGCGCCGCCGGAGGGCGCGTGACGATCTCCGGCCACCCTAGTGTGTGGCCTGCGGGCGACGGGTTAGGGGACCCGTCGCCCGACCAGTAACAGGCCCAAGAACAAGGCGCGCATGTGTTCCGTGCGCGCCTCTCAGGAGGACGTGGGGCAAGGCCCCACAGAAGGAGAGGTCTGCCAAGGGCTGGTGGACCGAGGCCTGCCGGGGTTGCGGTGCATGCAGCTGCGAATCCCGTGACCCTTTTTTTTTTTTTCGGGGTGGAAATCCTCATGGATGTCCTCCGCCCTGGGGTGGGCGGAGGGGTCTGTCAGACTCTTACTGACTAAAACCACCCCGGTGTTCCATCTTACACCTGCGCCGAGGGTCGCGGGAACTTACGACACTTCCGCAACCCCCGGCTGGTGCCGGCCCGCCGCAGCGGGCCTCCTCGGGTTAGAGCTCCGTCCACGCAACTATAATTATTGTTAAAACTGTCAAAAACTCATTTTACGGTTGTGTGTTTTATATTGTTTACCAGTGACAATACAACATACTAAACTGTCGTATTAATTGAGACCAACTCATTACAAAACATTTTATACTATAGCACTAGCCCATCTCCTCCCGTGGGTGTCGTAAAAGGCGACTAAGGGATTCTCTAGAGGATGGGCAGCAGCGTTCTCTGAGTACTTTCACAACCATACTGCTTTCGCCAACCCGCCTGCCAAGCGTGGTGATTACGGCAAAACCCCCAGCAGTCCAGCAGTGGACGTCTTTCGGCTGAATGATGATGATGATATTTCTTCTTTAAAATCATCATGTTTCATCTTTTGGCCTTTTTTATCAAATCTACTTATTGACTTTTAGGGAAAGTTGTAAACAGGATCTCATGGCAGTATGGAGACAGCGACTATCGCAACCCAGCACTGGGCACGCCACAATTGCGGCGATAAGTCCCCTCTTTGAGGAGTGGCTAGAGAGGAGCAGGTACTCTCCGAACACGGTTGTTTCGGGAGCTACCTGTTTCGGATTCGGCGGCAGGACACGCCCGGGTGTTATCACTGTGAGGATCGCCCGGAGGACACGGTGGAGCATACGGTGGAGGTCTGCCCTGCTTGGCGGAGCACCGCTGTGTCCTCGTAGAGGCGATCGGCGGCGGCGACCTCTCGCGTCCGGCCCTGGTTCAAACCAATCCATGGTTCGGAGCGAGCGGGCATGGGAAGCGGTCACCTCCTTCTGCGAAGCAGTAATTTTAGCGAAGGAGGAGGCGGAACGCGTGAGGGAGAGGCAAACCTCACGCCCCAGCCGCCGCAACAGAAGAAGACGCCCCGGGCGTCGGGAGTCGCAGGGCGATTCCCGGTCACAGAAGGCGCGGGCCTGCGGACGGCCAGCGTTGGGTGGCTCGCCGTCCGATCAGGACCAGGCCCGGGTCGACGGCGCATTGTGTTCCACGCGCGCCTCAAAGAGATGTCAGCATAGAAGACGGGGCCCGCTAGGGCCAGTGCCTGCCAGGGTTGCGGAATTTGTTCGAAAGAGTTACCGCGGCCCTGGAACACAAAGGGCATTAGGAGGAACACATATGGGCTTTAGTCAGTAAGAGTCTGACACTCCCTTTCGCTCCGCCCAGAGGGGACGAAGTCACTAGAAGATATCCCATGACAGAAAAAAAAGGGAAAGTTGTAAAACAAAAGTTATTTATTATTGTGTACTTTAACATTCTTTCGGATTAGTACTCCCTTTCCGGCTAACCTTGTAGGTATACTTAGCTGCCTAAAAAACTTCCACTTCCCTCATTCCATATTTATGTATAAACAATGGTTAGTTACATAACATTTTTGACATCAACCATTGTTTATTGTTCATGTAATAAATCGTTACGTAATATTTGTTTAGCTTGCTACACAGATGATGGGACGAATTTGATGGGAACCTCGCTGTCGTCGTAGTTACTCAAAAACACATGGTTGTAGTGTTGATTGACTGATGGTTCCTTTATCAAAATTGTAGTACTTAAATATTTGCATATTTAAAAGATATGAACGAGTCGTAGTCATAACCAAGAACAGTTGGTAATACGGGGTGGATATGGATAATACGACAATAATGGTGAGCTCGTGGCTAAATAATTACAGCCGCATAGACCGATCTTCCGGGTTAAGCCACGCTTGCCGAGGTTGGTCTGTGGATGGGTGACCATTTACCATAGCGAGTTTCCTCCGTGTCTCGGAAAGCACGTAAAGCCGTTGGTCCCGGCTGTCATTTGTAGATCTTTGACAGTCGTTATTGTTGGTCAGAAGCCAGAAAGTCTGACAACCAGTCTTACCAAAAGTATCGTATTACCCAGTTACTGGGTTGTGGAGGTCTGATAGGCAGTCGCTCCATGTAAAATACTGATATTCAGCTGCATCCGGTTCGACTGGAAGCCGACCCCAACATAGTTGGGAAAAGGCTAGGCAGATGATGAAATGATACCACGTGTTCTATGATGTGTTCTAGTACCATACACAAAAAATCAGTTAAGGTACAAGTCCGAGACGGACTGCACGCAAGTCGCCATCGGAATAACTCCTTTAAGGTGTGCACTTTAAAGGTGCTATTCCGACTGCAAAACTGCAACCGCAGGCCGCAGCCGCAGATCGCACCGCAAGCGATACTACTGTTGCAGTTTGCGATCTGCAGCCCGTCTCGGACTTGTACCTTTACTCTCAAGCACATTTTTTTCGAATTTTGAAATTTTAACACTTTCTTCAAAACGTTCATCAGTTATTAATTTTATCGTAATTTAAGTGGCCCGTGGATTAGTACCCCCTTTCCGACTATTAAGTATTATAACCTTGTATCTAACTTATAATTTTTTTAAGCAAATTGTTTCTATTTTATGGTCTTCGAACGGACACCTCACAGAACGATTTCCCAACTAGGTTATCGCGTGGTTATCACCGCCAACATTGAGTAACAGAACTAATATTGCATGAATCGGGTTAGAACTATCTCTTTTGTTTACACGAACACTTCGTTTAAATATTAACACAAATAAAATAAACATGTCAAGTGCACGAGGCTCCGTAAAATACTTGTTCGTAAGATATCTTAACAAATTCCGTCAATTGAAGCAACTTAATTTCTTTCCTACGCGTCGTAAGCACTGTCTGAAAACTCAGGCGAATGGACTACGTTCAGGCCAATTTTACTAACAAAATTGCAATTGAACCGCAACTGAACCAGGGCTGTTTGACTTTTTTAGGGTTTCGTAGTCAAACTAGAACCCCTAAGAGTAGTGTTGCTAGATCCGTTTTTCCAAATACTGGGACTTAAATGAAAAATAAAAGCTTGTAAAAAACTGGGACAAAAAAATCGGGATGTGTATAAAAGAAAAGCATAAAAATGGTTAAAATCCTTTAATTCAAATAAGAATTCCTAAACAAAAACTATGACAAATGATAAATCATTCTTTTAAATTACGGCGCCAATGTTACCTACTTAGGTGAAATAACGAAAATAGCTCATGCTGTGGTGAAAAGATTAGCCAGTCAGCAAGGTTGGTATCGGGGCTGACTGCCCAGGGTGCGCCGGACGTACTTAAGTATCGTCACTCGTGGAGGCTCTTTTCATGAACCCCATGAGCTATTTTCGTATCTTATAGCTCGTGCTGGCACGATAGAAGTGAAATAACGGGATTTTAGGCGTCCCGCTCAGGGTGCTGGCGGGTTTTGAGAAGACTGAAAACGGGTCATCCGCTAAAAGCGGGACGTCTGGCAACACTACCTAAGAGCGTTTATCCACCGCCGCGCCGCCGTCACCGAGAAACGAGATTATTTCGGACCGAGTTCAGAACGACGTGTGTGTCCACCGCGACCGATCTCGGTCGTTCAGTCTTGCTCTCCACCGGCGCCGGCAATCTCGGATGTAGTGGACAAGTTCAGATGTGTTTCGTATTGCCAGCATTTCGGCTCTTCACGATCTTGGCGACTGCTGTAGGCTAATTCACGTAATTTCATGACGCGTCCATCAAGTTGCAGTCACGCTGAAGTTAAGTTCACACGAGCGAATCCAACAGCGATCGATTAAGAGATTATGAAAAGCATTGTTTTGATTGACACTCCGTCAAGAGACGGGATCTGATTTTTCATCAAAATGTACACACGAATGTTCCATCATACATTTTGACTCAACGTCTGAAGACGTTGTGTAAAATCATGCACATTTCATTTTGAGTGATACGACACAACGCTTCTCGACGTGGCCGGCGGGACCGAGGCAAGGGGAATGTATACGCACACACCCGCCGTGGAACGTTGTGTCACAACGTTGGTACTGCACGCTTACATGTATTGTGTTCGCAAGGACCGTATTGGTGACTTGTAAAAGCTACCCCAGGTAACAGCACAAGGCTAAGATGTCTCGCACTATGACACATGTACGGCACGTTCATGAAACTTCCATTGCCGACGCCGGTTGTCGACGTAGTGGCTTTCATTGAGGCTCAAAGACAATCGTCGACAGGCGTTATGTTGGCCATTGCATTGGATTTCTATACCCGCCCTACGACGTAATGTCCCGGAACGTGTTAACTGCAACTACACTGCAACTGAACTTCTTTAATTAGGTGAATTAGCCTGCTGAGCGTGTGGTTCTGGGTTCGATCCCCAGGTCGGGCCAAGTGTTATTGTGTTTTTCACTATGTAAATTCTTAGTAGCAGCCCGAAATCTGGATTTGCGCCCGGTTGACGGTAATAGGCTCGACCCCTATTACATGGGACTAAAACATCACTAAATGAGGTTGTACTTTAAATCGCTGCCCACCCGTTCGTGGAATATAAACGTGATGTAATGTTAAGGTGTGTACGGATAGCGCGTACATTGGTACGCTTGCGGTCGGTTACGCGTACGCAAGGACGCTTAGTCCGTACAAGGCTCAAGACAAGCACCTCCATACTATTACCACAGTGTACCTACTTATTACATATAGTGGGTCAACGCCCATACATTTGACAGGTCCTATGAAATGTCAAAATTATGTAGGGGCGGAGGTTATGTCCCAAGTATGCAGTATGGCTACTCGGGAGATAACCTCCGCTCCTTCACCCCGCAACCCCCCGCACGATTGCTCTGCGACAATGTTCTACGTTGATCGACTGTAAGGAGTAAGATATAGGTAGACTGTGCTATTACTATACGTTCCTGTGTACGCGTAACCGACTACGCGTACACAGGAACGCGTAGTCAGCACGCACCTTTATTTCAGTCGATCATTGCAATCACTGATGTGATGCATTTATCTCTTGATACTCTTTTTAATGTTTTAGTAATGTCGCGAAAATACGGTACTTGACCGATAAACCCACTGATTTCATGTATTGTATCTTTATCTTTATTGTATTTATCTTTCGATATGCTACTTTTTTTAGTAATGCGGCACGGAAATGCAGTACTTGACTGATATCGACATCAATCAGTTGTTCTATTAATAATGCATCTTTTTTGACGGCATATTATTGTAATCTACTGCTGCATATTAGCATAGAATATACATTATTGTATACAAAAAATGGAACACAGCTCTTATACATCTATCTCTATAGTATAAAAATGAATCCCTATTTCCCTTGGTCACGGCATCACGCGTGAGCGGCTGGACCGATTTCGCAATTTTTTTTTTTTTGTTGTTTTCGTAATTGTTCGGAAAAGGTTCTTAAGAAAGAAAATTTTGATATTTATAAAAAAAAAAACTCAGTGTATATTCTTCTTATTACCTATTGTATATTCTTCATTTGTTTACCGCAGGGCTTTTTGTTAATATTTTGATTTTGTTTCTGAAGGTAGGTAAGTAGTAGGTAGGTAGTAAGTAGGAAAAAGTGCATTGCAACACATGCCGGGTACAGCTAGTCTTATATAATATCATTATATTGAAAGGTACAATGGCGGTCTTATCGCTGATAGCGATATCTACCAGACAACCTTTGGATGAACAGGAAGACAATGAATAAGGTAGTACGTCGTGTACTGCTGCAAAAATATATACTTTGGATATTGTGTACTCTTAGAATATTATTCTAAGTGTGTACTATATACAAGGTTAGTCAGAAAGGGGGTACTAATCCGAAAGGGTATAAAAGTAGGTAGTTAGGTACCCATAATAATGACTAACTTTTGTTCTACCACTTTCCCCAAAAGTCAGTCTTGAGCATCGGCGCAAAGTTGCCAGTCTATCGGTTTTTTATCGGACACATTTCGGAGAGTGTGCTTCAGATCTGCATGATCTAATACCCCCCTGCCCTTTTTTCTATCGGACGGCCAGAAGCACGAAAAAGCGCCATCGGTTCATGGTTGATATACCAAAAACCCGAACGAAGCGCTTTGATTCCACTTTCACTGTGAAAACCGCCAAACAGTGGAATGCGCTGCCCGAGTGGGTGTTCCCCGACAGCTACAATTTGGGTGTCTTCAAGTCACGAGTGAATCGGTTTCTTCTGGGCAAGCGTGCTCCATCGTAGACCGCATCATCGCTTAACATCAGGCGAGATGGCGGCCAAACGCAGGCCTAGTAATAAATACCCCCCCCCCCTTGCCTGGACCATTAAGGCTCCTACACACAATGTCGTCGGCTTCGCCTCCGTCATTGCCGCGCGGCTTGCCGGCGGGTGTTTAACCAGGCCGCCGGGTATAACGCCTATTGACTTACACCCGCGCGGCAATAAGACGGCGGCAAAGCCGGCGGCATGTGTGTAGAAGCCATTATACAAGCAGTCAAACATTTTAAAAAATGGCTGCCCGTTATCCTCTACGCTCCGCAAGTCAGCCGGTAAGGGCTAGCCCTAATATCGGAAGCCAGGTAAAGATTAGAAATGTAGGGCTGGGCTGTATCTCGAAGGCTTGGTGCATGTTGGTTGATTAAAAGCTAGAAATTATTAATATTTATTATTAGTTACGGTTTACTCACATATGGACGTTTTTACTAGTTTTGACTAGTTGCGGACCCAAACGGAGCCCTTAATCATGAGCTGAACACGCGGCATTTGACTCGCGACCTCGCCACGTGTTCAGCTCATGGGCTCCGTAAGGTCCGAAACTCGTCGAACAATCCTGAAAAGTGCACGTGAGTAAAACGTAACTACTTAATTATAAATATGAATGTGTCCCACGAAAGTTATAATACAAATGATTTTTTGCAGGAATCGAAATAGCAACGCGCACACAAGAATTAAAATAAGCCTTCGATGGTATGGACATGTGCTCCGCCGTCCAGAAGACTACATGGTGCGAGTAGCCCTTAACCTGCCGACAGTGACGCGAAATCACGGAATACTCCCCGCCACCTGGCTGACAACAGTCCAGAAAGATCTGAAGGAGAGCGACATAGATACCGCAGCCGCTCTGGATCGACATAAATGGAGAAGGCAGGCAAGGAGAGCCGACTCGGCACATGAAGAAGAATACAAGCAATAAAATACAGTTTTAATTATTTTGAATTGAGTTTATTTGCTCATAAAATAAATATAAATGTTTTTAAACTTTCGCGATTTGTACACATTATAAAAATAGTGAATCGGGTCTTCTCGCGTAACAAACTTTAAGAGGCACAAATTACCTTTTATCCCGACGTTTCGGCCGAATTTCACCGGCCGTGGTCACGGGTAGACTGAAGTGGCGGAGCAGTTGTCATCTTCGTGAAGCAAGGGCATTTTCATCTACCCTCACTTGATCTTGATTTTTTATAAAATTAGTGTCGGTACTTCGACACACCACACTAACGACGTCTTTACACTCGCCTAAACCGTCCCGTTGACGATAACACTTGCTGATGACCGGATTCCATGATGTTGATAGTTTGTATCCATCTTCCCGATTGAAATTCTTGTATTTCTTAATTTCAATCGCTTCACGTACAATTCTGGGATAATAGTGACGATCGGTGGAGAGGATTTTTGGACTATGTAATTCTATCCAGTGATTGGAACCGGACTCCAGAAGATGCTCGGCTATTGCGGACTTATTTATCTGGCGGTTTTTGACTGCGGCGATATGTTCCTTAACCCGTTCTGCGATCGTTCTTTTGGTCTGCCCGATATAAGAACTACCGCAACTGCAGTCAATCTTGTAGACGCCAGGTGTCTGAAGAGGAATAACATCCTTTGGAGTACGCAGTTGCCTTGATACCTTGGAGAGAGGACTATATACAGTCTTAATGGCGTATTTCTGTAGTACTGTACCAATTTTATCCGTCACTCCTTTTAAATACGGCATGAACGCTGGCACTCTGTTTACCCCCGGTTTTTTATCTTTCCTCTTCGGACGTCGTAGGTACCGACTGTATCCGTTTGTCTTCAATACCTCCTGAACATGAGCGAGCTCCATATCTAAATGTTCAGCGTCGCACAGATCGTATGCTCTGTTCGTCAGTGAGGTGACAACTGATTGAAGGTGACGCGGATGGTGGTGCGAATGGGCATTAAGGTACCTATCTGTGTGTGTCGGTTTTCGGTATACAGTGTGTCCTAGGGTACCATCATGTCTCACCTTTACCTGTACATCGAGAAAAAAGGTAATCGGGATAAAAGGTAATTTGTGCCTCTTAAAGTTTGTTACGCGAGAAGACCCGATTCACTATTTTTATAAAATAAATATATATAAATATTAGCCTGTAACTGTCCCACTGCTGGGCAAAGGCCTCTTTTCATACAGAGAAGAAACGAGCATTGATCGCCACGCTTGCTCATTGCGGGTTGGCGATTTCAGACCATTAAAGTCTAGGTTTCCTCACGATGGTTTTCTTCACAGTATGTCAGTGGCGTCTTAAATTAACTAAGAAAGTACATATGAAATTGAAAAAGTCACATTGGTACATGCCTGGGTTTGAACCTGCAACCCGCTGCTTAACAAGCGGGTCTGTAACCTCCGGACCACCACGACATCTTTTTTGACGACATTTGCTCATACTAAACGAAAAGTTTCAAGGCCAATTCATGCACCAGACATAATATCATAAAACATGCATAGCGACACGGTGCAGTATCGTGCATGTTTATTCATTGCGCTGCGTTCGGCAATGGCGGCATGCAGTTTGTGCGGGATCGTCAACCTTTATGCAACTTCAGACCATAAACAAACCACAGTGTCTAATTTTCAGTTTTTTTTTTATTTATTTATACTTTCGCATAAAATTTGTACAGTGGCGGACTTAATGCCTTAAGCATTTTCTACCAGTCAACCTTAGGGTGATGTGATACACTTTTAAAAATAAACACGAAATGAATGAAACATTTTTTGGCAATAATATTAACTACATATACAGTATGTAAAATAACAGACGGCGTTCCCTTAAACAATTTGTTAATCTACATCATTAATACTTACATAAAATTAAAATAAGCAAATAAATATCAGAAAAAAATGTAAAACAATTCGAAACGGCCGGCCTGTTTATGACCAAAACAGTAGCGTAGATAGGTTAAATGCGATGTTGCCGTGTTTTCCAAATTGATAGTAAGCGTTGCTATAAGGTAAGTTTTTTTTTTCTTTTTTGTTATTTACCTACGGACGCTATAGTATTGCTGATTAACGGGAACGCCTTTCGTGAGTTAAAGCACTGTACATTATTCAAATATTATAAAGTAATTATGTCATTGCCTGCTAAGCGACTTTGAAAAATATAGGATAAGTAGATTAATCAATAGCTAATTAGACAGTAACAAATAACATGAATGAACAATAAAAATGTAATAACATATCTATTCATTTTTGAAATTTAGAAGAACACAGTAACCTAAAATACAATCACTGTTCTTAACTAGACGGGAAAATTAGTCTGACTTATTAACTGAATTAATATACTACCTACTGATAACTAACGTGGTAAAGCCAGTTAGTTTCGGTTAGTTAGGGTATTGCCACAACTACCACGCTTGGCTGGCAGATTTGTGATTGCATTATGGTGTTACAAGCAGACAGGAGAATACTGTAAACCATCCTTTTGAGATGATCCCTTAGACCGGATTCCTATAATTTACCGAGCGTTACCTCTACATGGTATAAAACAAAGTCGCTTCCCGCCATCTGTACGCTTAGATCTTTTAAATCGTTTTCATCTTAATTTAGGTAATTTCTTTCGGAAGGTTTTAAGCTATCAAACGTACCCGAGCAACGCCGGGTTGGGTCGCTATTTGGCTATAATTAAGTCTCTTGTATCTTTACAATGAAGCATAGACCTCACATAAATCTTTGCATAGGCGACCCATCCATGAGTTAGTAGCTATCACAGATAAGATTAGCATACGAGTCCATTTATATGCCCAGTTTAGCAATAAAAAATACTACCATTGGTAAGCAAAACGATTCGTTTTTGGCATTAGTCTTCTATTACGATGCCCACGAGCTGGGACCGAAAACGATAGTTAAAAGAATAACGCCAGTTATTCTGTAGATATTCTTCGTGACCGTTTTCGGTCCCTGCCCACGAGTAGAGTAGGGATGATGTATTCTTTGCCAGGATTTACACAGAAGGACTATGTGCACCATAGACAAACACGACTTCAAAAAAAACTTAAAGGCGTAAAATTATTACCATTTAGGTACCTATAAAATTAACAGTTTTAGAAGTCGGTGCCTTGAATTTGGTTCAGCTTGGATTAGCACCGACTTCTGAAACATTCTCTCTGAAATTTTACGTTTTTCAGTTTTATTAAGTCGGTTTTTCTTTTTTTAAGTAATTATATTTTGCTATTTTGAGTGGCAGAAACATGCGATTACAGCAATCGCGAGTGATTTACTCAAATTTACTGTTATCTTGAAGAGTTCCATTTTCTATCCGGAGACAGAAGTAAAGTCTTCGTCAAATCTTCACCAAATTAAAATGGGACTACCTCGGGAGAATACTCTTTCAAACAAGAATCATTAAAATCGGTTCACAATTGGCGATGAAACAAAAACATAAATGAAACAAACATACACGTCGACTTGGGAACCTCCTCCGTTTTTGGAAGTCAGTTTAAAAATAGTAGTTTAGTAGGTTTTATTTTTGGTAAATAAAACCTACCCAGAACAAAATGTTATTGGGTTTTTCCGTGTGGAATTTCTCAGTAGCAGCCCGGAGTCTGGATTTGTGCCCTGTCGATGGCAATAGGCTCGCCCCCTATTACATGGAACGTAAATCATAACGGCGAAATGTGGGTGTCCACTCTGCCAACCTTTCGGGGAATACAGGCGTGAGTTTATGTATGTATTAGCTTTTGCCCGCGGCTTCGCTCGCGTTAATTTAGATTTTGACAATCAACTCTTAACATACTACTAAAGTTTCTATATTAATATAACTCAATCATGATTCGAAAGACACGTGGCGCCATCTATGAACGTTATTATTGTTTTCCTCGGGAACAGTACTTTTTTTCGGCATAAAAGGTACCCTATGTCCGTCTCGGCACACCTGACAACGTATATGCAAAATTTCAGGATGATCGATTCAGTGGTTTAGGCGTGAAAAGGTAACAAACAAACAAACTTACTTTCGCATTTATAATATTAGTTAGGATTTAAAAAAAAATACAATCCATACCTAAGGTTATCAACCCATGCCGGAAAATACGTAGTTACCGAGTGTTGTGTGACCAAAATTAACCTCGCCAGACCAAATGCATAAATGAGGAAATGACCGTTATTTTTATTTAAATGCGAATATACACGGCTACATATGAAGCTGTTCCAGTTTAAGCTGACCTTTCATTGTACCAAAAGCGTATATAATGCAAGATCAGATGATACTGGAAAAGTAGATAGTAGATAGAAATAGCCGTGCCTACGTACGTGGATGCGGTTAGGTAGATAAAATATCATATTCTGTATCTACAGGATGTTAACGAATTCGTGTAATTCCTTCAAACCGCGTGATCTACTGGTGACACAGATTAACCCTAAATGGGTATTTGAGTTTTTTTTTTGTAATAAATCTTTGTTTTCTATTACTGGGTCATTTTAGAGCCCCGAGTTAACTGACTGCAAATACTGATATCGCGTTAGTTGTGCCCGCCAGCCGTGTCGCCCTGTTATCATTATTTTATGCGTGGCATCGGTTGATTGACACAGATAAAATATATTTTTTGGAAAAATTTTTTTTTTTTTTTTTACTGTTTCCCTATAAGGTGGTTTAGATACGATTGTTTAACATTACCGCATGAAAAAAAAAGTTTTTTTTTATGCAGTCTAATTTCCGTGCAGGGCCAATCCACACCAGTAGTAGATCATGTGGTTTTAAGGAATTACACGAATTCGTTTACACCCTGTATATTTTGTGGTTACATTACATACATGAACAGTTGACAATATTGTATATGGAATAATATTAAGTGATTTATTACTGCTACAGTGTGGTTTTCGATAAAGAAAGGCATCTTTCTCCCTTTCTTTCCTAGTGTCCTCTTTTCCGCTGGTAATTTAACTATGGTAGTTTTGGTTCCCATTATGTCACTTTGCCAAGTGTATTGTTATCATTATTGCAATTTGCTACTTATGCGAAAAAGCAGTAACTAATAACCTAGCGGTTGTACTTGCCTTCCATGTAGGAGAGTCTGATAGAAAGCCCTGCACCTCTGACCTTTCAAATTCACGTGAGGACCAAAATTTGATTATCACTAGCGTTGAGGCTGGACATCCACCAGAGCTGTGCGAGGAAAATGTGCGGTGTGAAAATGTGTAGCGAGGATGTGAAACGGTGTGACCTCAGAGCTGTACGAGGAATGTGTAAGTAATGTGTAATGCGTAATGTGTTAATGTGTACAAATGATCATCTACCTCTTCCAAACACCATCTATTGACTGACTGGTAGGCGCATATTTTCAAATAATCGCACACATTCCTTGTAACACATTCCTCGCAACACATGAACAAAAACCTCGCTCCGCTAAGCCCATATCCACCAGAGCTACGCAGAGAGAAGCTAGGTAAATGAAGTGATTCTATGGTGCTTACAAAACACATTCCTCGCTACGCAGCTTAGCACAGCTCTGGTGGATGCTCAGCCGAACGGTGAAGGAAAAAACACCATGAGAAAATCCGCAAAAAGTAGAGGGCTTAAGAAAAGTTCTCGATAGTGTGCGTAGTCTGTGAACCCGCACCAGACCAGCGTGGTGATGTGAAGCCAAACTCTTTTCATTTTGAGAAGAGGCCCGAAGCCTAACTGTGGAGCTGATTACCTATGTTAGGGCGTACACACGGCTACACATCAAGCTATAATTTTCAGTTTACACTGACCTCTCACTGTAAGGAAATCCTATACAAAGCGAGATCAGCTTATACTGGATAGTGTAGCTTGATCTGTAGCCGTGCGTACACATAAAGGAAGAAGGTATCCAGCGCCGACCTACCAGCGCTTATCGGTACTGGTCCGTGCAGGTAACCGCTACAGGAAGCGGGTAGACGCAGGGGCTGGCATTTTTTAGCAAAAATACACCTTGTCCCCTTGCAAATACAACAAAAGACGGCTTATCGGAGCAGGTCGGAACTTGTCGGCGAATTTCGGAGCTTGTCGACTGGTTCGCCACACAGTACAGAAACTACCTGCGCCGAGTAACTGCGTGGACCAGCACCAGCACCGACAAGCGCTGGCAGATCGGCGCTGACAACCCGCTTTCTACGTGTAAACGCACCTGCAAGTCTAAAGAGTCGTAAAAGTTTTATGAGATGTACAACCTCATCGGTGGACAGTGCGGCAGACGAGAGTTGTGCATTGTGGAGGCATAAACACCCACCCCCTCCATGCTTCATGTAGCCGGAAGAACATCTACCCCCTGGATGTGAACTGCAGTGGCTAATCTGGAAATCTATTAACAGATTGCGAAACCAGGATCTACTCCCTAAGCACGAAGTCCGTGGTTTTGGCCTGAGTTACGAGCGTTTCCTACTCCCTATCACCTACGGCCATACGATTATTTCGGGGCCCGAACTAAGAATGAATGACAACACGATTTGACAGTTGTCCCTATTACCGATGTGTTTTTGCCCGTCCGAAAAGTGGAACTTAACATTTGTTTTGTTCACTACTATATTTCGGGCTGCTTTCGGACGGGCAACTAACTTCGTTGACGGACTTAGGGAGTAGTCCCCCTGGTTGGCCGCTGTGAAACTAATTTGGCCAAAATTTACCATCCATCCCAAACGCAGTGCCAGTGTGGATCACCATCACAGGTCATGCGTCACCTCCTTAGTTGCCCGTCGTGCAGAACCACCTTTTTTTTTTCGTGTCTAAATCCTCATGGATTTCCTTCGCCCGTGGAAGGCGAAGGGGTATGTCTAGTAGGCATACCCCTTCAAAAAAAAAATATGGTCACGGTAGGCAATGCCTAATTATTATATTTTTTCCCTCAGAGCGGAACGACTGGAGAGTTTAATAATTTTTATAAGAATGTCATTTATAAAAAAAGAAAATAGGAACTAATCTTGTATAGTCTGGTGGGTTCGTTCTATATTTTTCGGATGAGCAATTAATTTGCGTTAAAATAATTATCAGGTTTGGTTTTCAGATGTAAATGTATTGGCGTGATTTGTTGATGGTATCCTTGATTATCAAAATGTGTTCTGATGCGCTTAATAAATGAGCGCCCGTTTTATATTGAATTTATAGCCACTGATTGCTTTTTTCAAAACGGGACATTTCTTTGTTTTTGTGGACAACGGGACACATAGCGCAAAAGTGGGACTGTCCCGCTCAAAACGGGACGTATGGTCACTTTAGATATACCGGCTATGACTCTTACCGGCTAAAAACCCACGGTGTTCCTCCTGACCCTTAGCCGGGGTCGCGGTTCGCACCATCCAAGATCTAAACGAGGCTATGATAGAGCTGTAGGTACATGTTGCTCAATACTGGTCGGACAAAATTTAATAAGAGTCAATCGACACGAAAAGAAGTAGCTGTGATAGTGTAGTGACGTCACGCATGGCTCACCATGTGACTTCATGTACCTATAACACTCAAAGTCTACACGCGTCTACCTTTATTGACACGTGTGTCATGCGCGGGTTTTCCGTGTAAACAACTTGTAATGGAATGGTTAAACAATTAGATTAGGAGACTAAGAACATAGTCATTCACAATGGGATTCATAAAATAAATTATCATTGGTAGGAGATAAGGGAATAGCGTACAGTCTACGCTGTGGCGTAGCTATGTAACCAAGGGCCCCGGGGCAAAAATGAAATTGGGGCCCTCATCATCATCATCATCGTCATTCAGCTGAAAGACGTCTACTGCTGGACATAGGCCTCCCCCAAAAGGGGGGTTTTGCCGTAATCGCCACGCTTGGCAGGCGGGTTGGCGATCGCAGTATGGTTGTTAAAGTACTCAGAGAACGCTGCTGCCGATCCT
The DNA here is from genome assembly GCA_905220435.1 of Amphipyra tragopoginis. Lineage (NCBI taxonomy): Eukaryota > Metazoa > Arthropoda > Insecta > Lepidoptera > Noctuidae > Amphipyra > Amphipyra tragopoginis. The sequence goes on from HG992011.1 coordinate 16,510,343, forward strand.
CTAGTGAATCCCTTAGTCGCCTTTTACGACACCCACGGGAATAGGGTTACCATTTAGAAATTTGAAAAGTCCTGACAAAAAGCCTGACATTTTAATAAAAGTCCGGACATTTTATTCACAAAATGCAAACATAAGAAGATTTATATTGTTTGATCTCGTTTAGTTGATTGTTAAAGATGACTTATATCTTGTTTTTACATGAATGAGAAGTTAATAAAGATTAAGTTTGATAATTATTTTACACATGTAAGTTTGATTACTCGTACTCCTTAGAAGACAAAAAATCCGGACAAATTAAAGAGCCGGACAAAGTCCGGACCAAAATCTAGAAGTCCGAACATGTCTGGACAAATCCGGACGGATGGTAACCCTACACGGGAAGAGATAGGATAGTGCTATTCTTTAAGTCCGGCACTACACGAGACCCCGAGGACCCGAATTGGGGCCCTATTTAAACTAAACTAAATACGTTAATGGTGCAAAACTACTTCATCATCAGCTCCTTATCGCCCACTGCAGGGCATAATAAAGCAAAGCTATTTGCTACTAAGTAGGTATTTTTGTTAAGCAGCAGATATTTAATCGTACTTCCTAATAATATTATAAATGTTATTGGCTGGCTGGAGTGGAATCCCAAGAGTGCCCGCAGGATTCTCAACTCTGTCTTGCCTTTATCGGCCGGCCAGAGGGGGGCCGCCAGAGCTATATGGTCGGGGGTGGAAGTGTCTAAAGGCGTAATAGCGGGGAAACCCACACCGGGTCTTTTAGACCCGCGACGGCGAAACCGGGGCCACACCTCTCTACACCTCTAGCCGCTCACACGTTTGTTGCCCCCTTCGCCTATGTACTGGCGGCTTTTCAGAGGGCCCAGCTAGTGAGCTGGCGAGTCACCGTCTGCCAATATATTTCAAATTTAAGCTTGAAAGGCAGACGCCGTTTTCTTCCGGCAATAGAAGTTATCCATTCCATTTAACACCCCCTCCCATAGACCAGTTTTATTTTTACCATATTTCACAATAATAATAATATAATAATAATAAACTTTTATTTAATAACTTATTTACAAAATAAAATACAGTTACACCACAAGTTAATAATTACACCACAAGTTAATAGTTTTGCGCCCACCTGGGACGGTCCATGACTGTACTCCAATAGTGCAGCCGTGGATAGTCCCCGGTTGATGACCCACCCCATTTTAGATTAAAGTTCTCAAAGGGGCCTCTGCGCGTTGGACCTGTGTCCCCCGTATGCCTTCTAAAGGACCGGACATCTTCCACACGGAAGATGAGCTGTGAATTTACAGAGAGATATAAATGTGAAAGTTGTTTTGTTTGTTACGCTTTCTTGTAAAAACTACTTGATGGATTTGAATGATAATTTGCACACGGAGCCGTTCAAGATTTGTTGATGAGGGGGCAAAAAGTTAAAAGTCGAAAATTCTTTATTCAATTAGGATATTATATACCGTGGGCCCGAGGTACCCGAAAGATTTTAACCATCGATTCCGATGCCTAATTGGAGAAGAAAAGCTAGGATATAAGTAGTTTGTTGAATAAAGCTTAATTTTCGAAATACTTATTCATTACTAGCTTCTGCCCGCGACTTCGTACGCGGATCCTGTTGCTTATGCCAGCGACAACGTGGTCGTCAAAATCGAAGATCTGAAGCGTCTGATGTCTCTAGAGACCTAGAAGTAGATGCGTAGATACGCTGAGAACTCAAGCGCAATTCTCTTATCCATGAACGTCTCCAACTCGCGAGACAATGCGTGACGTTCACGATCAGCGGTCAGTCGCGCATCACGTTCCCCACTTGTCTCTAGACACCTAGAAGTCGATGCGTAGATACGGTTGGAACTCAAGCGCAATTCTCTATCCGTGAACGTCTTCGACTCGCGGGACAATGCGTGACGTTCACGATCAGCGGTCTGTCACGCATCACGTTCCCCACTTGTCTCTAGACACCTAGAAGTCGATGCGTAGATACGCTTGGAACTCAAGCGCAATTCTCTTATCCATGAACGTCTCCAACTCGCGAGACAATGCGTGACGTTCACGATCAGCGGTCAGTCGCGCATCACGTTCCCCACTTGTCTCTAGACACCTAGAAGTCGATGCGTAGATACGGTTGGAACTCAAGCGCAATTCTCTATCCGTGAACGTCTTCGACTCGCGGGACAATGCGTGACGTTCACGATCAGCGGTCTGTCACGCATCACGTTCCCCACTTGTCTCTAGAGACCAAGAAGTCGATGCGTAGATACGCTTGGAACTCAAGCGCAATTCTCCTTACCGTGAACGTCTCCGACTCACGAAACAATGCGTGACGTTCACGATCAGCGGTCTGTCGCGCATCACGTTCCCCACTTGTCTCTAGACACCTAGAAGTCGATGCGTAGATACGCTTGGAACTCAAGCGCAATTCTTCTATCCGTGAACGTCTCCGACTCGCGAGACAATGCGTGACGTTCACGATCAGCGGTCACTCGCGCATCACGTTCCCCACTTGTTTCTAGAGACCTAGAAGTCGATGCGTAGATACGCTTGGAACTCAAGCGCAATTCTCCTATCCGTGAACGTCTCCGACTCGCGAGACAATGCGTGACGTTCACGATCAGCGGTCACTCGCGCATCACATTCCCCACTTGTCTCTAGACACCTAGAAGTAGATGCGTAGATACGCTTGGAACTCAAGCGCAATTCTCTATCCGTGAACGTCTCGACTCGCGAGACAATGCGTGACGTTCACGATTAGCGGTCAGTCGCGCATCACGTTCCCCACTTGTCTCTAGACACCTAGAAGTCGATGCGTAGATACGCTTGGAACTCAAGCGCAATTCTCCTTACCGTGAACGTCTCCGACTCACGAAACAATGCGTGACGTTCACGATCAGCGGTCTGTCGCGCATCACGTTCCCCACTTGTCTCTAGACACATAGAAGTCGATGCGTAGATACGCTTGGAACTCAAGCGCAATTCTTCTATCCGTGAACGTCTCCGACTCGCGAGACAATGCGTGACGTTCACGATCAGCGGTCACTCGCGCATCACGTTCCCCACTTGTTTCTAGAGACCTAGAAGTCGATGCGTAGATACGCTTGGAACTCAAGCGCAATTCTCCTATCCGTGAACGTCTCCGACTCGCGAGACAATGCGTGACGTTCACGATCAGCGGTCACTCGCGCATCACATTCCCCACTTGTCTCTAGACACCTAGAAGTAGATGCGTAGATACGCTTGGAACTCAAGCGCAATTCTCTATCCGTGAACGTCTCGACTCGCGAGACAATGCGTGACGTTCACGATTAGCGGTCAGTCGCGCATCACGTTCCCCACTTGTCTCTAGACACCTAGAAGTCGATGCGTAGATACGCTTGGAACTCAAGCGCAATTCTCTATCCGTGAACGTCTTCGACTTGCGGGATAATGCGTGACGTTCACGATCAGCGGTCTGTCGCGCATCACGTTCCCCACTTGTCTCTAGAGACCTAGAAGTCGATGCGTAGATACGCTTGGAACTAAAGCGTGATTCTCTATCCGTGAACGTCACCGATTCGCGAGACAATGCATGACTTGCACGATCAGCGGTCAGTCGCGCATCACGTTCCGCACTTGTCTCTAGAGACCTCGAAGTCGATGTGTATATACGCTGAGAACTCAAGCGTAATTCTCTCTCCGTGAACGTCTCCGACTCGCGAGACAATGCATGACGTTCACGATCAGCGGTCAGTCGTGCATCATATTCTTCACTGGTCTCTATAGACCTGGATGTAGATGCGTAAATACGATGAGAATGCAGGCGTGCTTCGCTATCCGAAGATGTTTCCACGGAGCCAGTTGCAGCCTGATGTTCTCGAACAGCATCAAGTCTCTCCTGACGCTCTTCGGTAGATTCTTGGGATCTTATGATCCTCAATCTTTGAGCTCCTTTGGAACATTGAGAAAGATTTGACCTCTTTCTAGGCATAGTTATATTTGTATTGTGAAGATACCTAATCAATTAAAATCTAAGTGACCGTTACCGGGTAGGCTACCGTGTCACGAAGATAAATGGAAAAGGAAATTAAACACTCAAATAACATAAGCCCGAAGGCATATTTATTCGATAAAATAAAAAAAAATGGGAGTTTTGGCCAGCAGAGTCAAATTTTCAATGATATACCATCGTCATCGAAAATCAGTCCTAAACTGTTACCGCCTTCACCGCGTGGAGGTAATCCCAGCTTATGTTATTTTATAATTATGCAGTGAAATTAGTGATAGCTTTGATTTCCACTTCAGATGTTTCTGATCTTCGATTTTTATAAGTCAACAGGAAATAAATGCCTATCAGACCGAACAACTTTTGCTAAGACGATATTCCTATATGTGTTATGGTGTAGCAGGGCTCTTGGAGTTCCACAACAGGTGTTCCAGATTTTCGATTTTTATAAGTCAACAGAGAGTGCTCATCAGATTGAACAACTTTTGCTAAAACGTCATTCCTATATATGTTATAGTGTAGCTGGGCTCTTGGAATTCCGCAACAGGTGTTCCAAATCTTCAATTTTTATACGTCAACAGAGAGTGGTCATCAGGCTGAACAACTCTTGCTAAGACGTCATTCCTATATATGTTATAGTGTAGCTGGGCTCTTGGAGTTCCACATCAGGTGTTCCAGATCTTCAAATTTATTCTCTCAGCAGAAAATGCTCATCACGTGGAACAATTTTTGCTTTGGTACCATCTTTGTATCTCTTATAGTTTAGCTGGTCTGTTGCGGTTCTGCATCAGGTGTTCAAGTTTTCAAAATAAATTATAGCCTATATGTTGCCCAGACTTAATACCTATACAACAACAAAAAATCATTCAAATCCGTCCAGTAGTTCCGAAGATTAGCGTGTACAAACAAACAGACACACAGACAAACAGACAGTTTTTTTTTTGGATTCGTGCTCTATTACTGTTTCTAAACCCCCCTCAATTTTTTTTTTTTTTTAATATATTCAATGTACAGACACAGTTTTTTTACTGTTTTATTATATGTATAGATTATAGCCTATACGTTGCCCAGACTTAATACCTATACAACAACAAAAAATCATTCAAATCCGTCCAGTAGTTCCGAAGATTAGCGTGTACAAACAAACAGACACACAGACAAACAGACAGTTTTTTTTTTTTGGATTCGTGCTCTATTACTGTTTCTAAACCCCCCTCAATATTTTTTTTTTAATATATTCAATGTACAGACACAGTTTTTTTACTGTTTTATTATATGTATTATATGTATATAGATTTACGGAAATTCACAAATCGAAAAATATCTATGGTAACAAGTCCTATGAACGCGGCGTTGCGACTTTTGTCATACCATACCCCACCCACCGTATGTCTTATTTGTCGGGGAGGGTTGTGAACTGAGAAGTTTCTTATCCACTCACACGATAATTTATAAATGCCATTTCAACCTAAAGTATTGTTTACAAGGAAGTACTAAAGTTAATTGATTATTTATGTTCAGAAAAAAAAACACTGAATTGCACTTTGGTTGATATAACATTTGACTCATAATACCATCAGAAAGGTGTGGTTAAACTCTTTCGGATACCTCGCGCCCACAGTGTACCTATTATAACTTTGTCGAACGTCGTTCACGTATCCAACCAAATTCCTTTTAGGTTGCCTGGGATATAACTCATTAGAGGTCAGAAGGTCTAGTGACCAACTATTAATGATGTGCAAGATCCTCCGAGGGAAAGTAGATGTCCCGGATCTTAATTGCAAGTTGTGCCTATTATTTGTTCCAAATAATTACTGTCGGAGCAGAAAACATAAGCTGTTTGCTGTTCCGACATGTCGTACGGCTCGTTCACGATCACCCATACTGCGAAGTCTCACCGCGCTCATCCTGGACGCCAGACCGAATTTTGATATGTTTGCGGATGAATGGAGGGTGATTTTGTCGGAATGTCTGGAGTACTGCGAGAGGAATGCATCATGAACGAGTGAAAGAATATACTGTCAGAAGTATTGTAAGGGATTTATGAATGAGATTGAATACTTTTTAAATTTTTATTTTCTTGCTCTTGTATTGTATGTATCGTCTTCTATTGCTGCCTTTAATTATTGTAATTGGTCTAAGACCGTTTTAATTCAAGTAAATAAATAAATAGAGGCCGAGGGGTCCCGTGTGGGCCCCGGGGAACTGCCCTGCCTAGCGCTACGTTAGCTATGCCACTGTACAGAATCCAAATGATCTAAGATCGGGCTTAATGTATTGGGTATTTCTGCAAGGAAATTATTCCAAGGCTGGTTTCCAAGTTGCTAGACTCGTATAATGAGACTTCTTTAAGAGCCAGTGTTGCCAAACGTCACGCTTTTGGCGAATGTCCCGTTTTTCAACCCTCGCACGGTGTCACGCTTTGCGGGTTAAGGGTGGCTTGAGGAATCAACCCTTAACGAGCATGTGCACATAAAATCAGAATCTAGCAAGAAGCAGGAGTAGGTATACTTACATAAGAATATAGCTTACGCCCGCAGCTTCGCTTGCGTGAAATTTTGAACCCGTTAAGTGACGATTTTCCATACAAACTTTCATCCCCTATTTAACTCCCTTAGGGGTTGAATTTCGAAAAATCCCTTCTTAGTGGATGCCTACGTTACAAAAGGAACCTACTGTCAAAATTTCAACTTTCTAACCCCAGCGATTTAGGCTGTGCGTTGATAGATCAGTCAGTCAGTCAGTCAGCTTCTCCTTTTATATGTATAGATTAAGAAAAACACTTTTAACGATACAATAATATATTTTATAATAGTTACAAATTAGTTTAGTTTACAGGGCGTGGTTCTTTAGACAATACGATACGAGGAGTCCAGGGTCTTCAGGTGTAGTAGGTAGTACTTAACTAGGCGGCTGCTGAGGCGCGAGAGAGGACGGAGTGCAGCGTGCCGGCCCTTTTATAGGCGCACCCCGCTAGTCGTCACCGCTGCACCGTCACAACGGTCACAGGCCTCTTCTGGGAGTGAGAAGGATTCAGGTCTTAGGACGTATACATAAAGGAAGCGGATAACCAGCGCTGACTTGCTAGCGCTTATCGTTACTGGTCCGTGCAGGTAACCGCTACATAAAGGAAGTTCGGAGCTTGTCGGCCGGCGCTGGTTCGCCACACAGTATGGAGACTACATGCGCGGACGAGCACCGACAAGCGCTGGCAGATCGGCGCCGGCAACCCGCTTTCTACCTGTATACGCACTTATGTGTGTATTTTAATAAAGCTGATTACTCTTATATCATTATGTTAATATTAATTCTCCCTTTGTAGTCTAACAACGCCCAAGGGAAGTGATCGATACATGCAGACAACATGTCATAAATAATAATATAAATAAATGTCAATGATCACAGTAATCAACACTTAACATTCTTGTCGGGTTAGTTGTCTATCGTCCTAGGTGAGTCACACACAGATGCTGGGACAATGCTACGCGAAGCGATGCGTAAATCAAACAGTACTTAGCTTATCTGCGAGGAAATATTAGTTCACGACGAGATACGTTATTATTTGAGTCACTGGGGCCTAATTCTCCTAGAAGTAATCTTGATACATCGCAACCGAACCAGGGCCAACTCCCTAAGTCCGTCAACGAAGTTAGTTGCCCGTCCGAAAGTAGCCCGAAACGTAGGAGTGAACAAAACAAGTGTGAAGTTCAACTTTTCGTACAGGCAAAAACACAATGGTAGTAGGGACAACTGTCAAATCGTGTTGTCATTCATTCTTAGTTCGGGCCCCGAAATAATCGTATGTCCGTAGGTGATAGGAAGTAGGAAACGCTCGTAACTAAGGCCGACACCAGGGACTTCGTGCTTAGAGAGTCTCGTGTTTGTCCCGTCACTGTATTAAATAATAGTACCTAGATGAATCCGTTTGCTAAACGTAGATATTCATTCGACAGAATTCCCTCACAATCGCGCATTGAAAATGTATTTTTTTTATTTTTTTGAGACTTGGCCTGCGTTTGACTGCCATCTCGCCTGATGTTATTATTTTTATTATTTATTTTAAGTTCACATACAGCAAATAAATTATAAACTAAGCCCCACAAAACCGTAGTAATGGTTTGACTGTGGGATCTGGTGAGTCTTTATACACTTTTTAGGCTTCTTATTTAAGACTTATTAAAGGTAGCACTTTAACATATTTCTAAATAATATCTTTTCAATTTAATCTGTTTTTATTTGTTTCACTCTTTATGTCTGCCGGTAGACTGTTCAATAATAATAATAAATTAATGAATAAAGAGAATAATAATAATAAATTTATTTTAGATTAAAGTTCTCAAAGGGGCCTCTGCGCGTTGGACCTGTGTCCCCGTGTATGCCTTCCAAAAGACCGGACATCTTCCGCACGGAAGATGAGCCGTGAATAGAGATACATAATAATAAATTTTATTTCTCTCTCCACAAAGGTTATCTTCATATGCAAAACTTAAAAAATAACAAAAAAAAAATGCACAGGTCATATAAAGCTCCTTTGCGAGAGACTGGAGTCCGTACTAGGGAAACCCTGTGTTACGGATCACCAGGCCCTCGCCCTATGTACATGTGATATAATTTTAGTATTGAACTGCAACAATAACATATGCACTGTTTAGTGATTGATTGGACAGGATGACATAACCTATGGAGTAGTATGTTCTGTGTATAAACTATATGATTATCTATGTATGTATTGAGTGAGTGTATAAATAATAAGGGTCAGTGTGTGTGGGCGTGTGTGTGCGTGTGTGTGTGTCTATGTGTGTGTGTGTGCGTGGGTGCGTGTGTATGTGCGTTTGCGTGGGTGTTTGTATGTTTGAGTGTGTCGGGATAGTTGAGTAACTCCAACGCTAAAACCAAGACTAACGCGGTATAAGTAGTAGCTTTTCTGTGTCGTCATAATCTAGTTTTTGCAGCCACTTAAAAAGCTTATCTTTACAAAGTTGCTTTGAAAGTCCATAAATCGACAAAATTTTGTTCAACTTATTGTACAAGTAACTACCTAGGAACTCGAAGTGTCGGTGGGAAAAACTTGTGTGAAATAATCTTTTAGGGCAAACTGCATGAATACGTCGCTTATTTATGAACAGAGTCGGATCATAATATAGTTGTGAATGCTTACGAAGGATTGTATTATGAATAAAAAGTTGACGCACGGTTAGGACTTCAGTAAGATTATAAAGTTCTTTAGTTGGATGTAGAAAAGGTAGAAAATTACTGACTTTTAGAACTGCTCTTTGGGCTCGCTCGAGTTTCAGCATAGATGTTTTGGTTGCCCCTCCCCAAATAGTAATGCAATAAGAGATGAGCGATTGACACAGTGCAAGATAAACCATTTTTATAACGTGAGGGTCTGCAACATGGCGAAGATTTTTAAAAATGTAAATTAATTTACGTGTCCTCGAGACGAGAAGGTTTATGTGAGGATGAAAGCTGAGTGTGTTATCTATAATCACACCCAGGTATCTCATCGTATTGGTTTTGTCTAGGCTAGGACATGAGCACGCAGCAGTATGGGAAGAACAGGAATAAGAGTGGGCAGATATAAAAAGTTCATCACTTGAAAGGGAGACATTTTTCATAGAGAAAGCCTTTGTCTTCCCTACATTTAGTGAGAGCTTATTGCATGTTAGCCATGACAGAACTAAACTGAAGCCCGACTGCGCAAAACCATAAACTTGCTCCCATGTGTCAGCCTCAAACAGGAGTGCTGTGTCGTCGGCAAAAGTTACGATCCTCCCATTAGGCATTTTAAGTTCACAAAGGTCGTTTATGTAGGTTAAGAATAGCGAGGGGCCAAGGATACTGCCCTGTGGAACTCCATGCATAATGGGAAGATCACCACTTACCCATTCGCCCACCCTAACCCTTTGAAAACGGTTTGTAAGGTAATCAGTAAAAAGTTCAAGCTGAGTATGCCTTACACCAAGGTCTTCTAACTTTTTCAACAGTAATGGGACGGAAACTGTGTCAAAAGCTTTAGCCAAGTCCATGAAAATGACAATTACTTTTTTGCCTGTGTCTAGATTACGTGAGACAAAGTCGGTCAATTCGTGAACAGCATCACTGGTTGACAAACCCGACCGAAAACCAAATTGGGAGGATGAAAGCAGACAGTTTTTGTCCAGATACTGAACTAAACGCTTATTCATTATCCTCTCCAAAATCTTCGATAGGGCTGGTAATATCGAGATTGGTCTATAGTTGTTGACACAGGTTCCGTCGCCACTCTTATAAATGGGGTGAACTTCTGCCAATTTCCAATCATCCGGGAATTTTCCAGTGTCAAGAGCAAGGTTACAGATGAATGTTATTGGTGGAATTAAAATATGCCTATATCTCTTTATAAAGGTGGTTGAGATATTGTCCCGACCAATGGCGCAATTATTTTTTAGATTAAGAATGAGAGACTCAATTTCTGCAGAATCTGTCGGAAGTATTACCAAAGAGTGGGGGTGAGTCTTATTTGATGGTAACATAGAGGAAGTATAGTCGACACTTGGGCAACATTGATCAGCTAGGTTTTTACCAATATTCACAAAGAAGGTATTAATTATATTAGTAGAAGAAGGGGGATCTTGATCTTTGATAAGTTGCAAGGCTTCATTTTTTGATTTTGTGATGTGTGTGATGTTTTGTATAGCTTTCCATAATTGTTTATTGTTTATTGCAGACGCAGTCTTAATTTCTGTTTTTCATGCTGTCTTTTAAGTTTATTTAATAATTCGTTACAAAAATTCCTGTACCTTTTATATGTGATATTAATGTCCTGGTTGTTAGGGTTCTTTTTTGCTTTTTGGTGTAATTTGTCACGGTTTCTCATGCATCTCAGCAGTCCTACGGTTATCCATGGTTTGGTTACTCTCTTACGATTCGAGGTTTTAATGATTTTTGTGTTTGACAGTATCAAGTTATTTAAAGTGTTTCCAAGAAGCAATACTGCTGTGTTAACATCATTTGAAGAATAGATATCAGAAACGTTAATATTTACTATGTCCTTGTCTATTTTGTCATAATTTAATCGTTTTATTATTTTATCTGTTTTAATTTGAGATTTGCTTAGTTCTAGGATGAGAAAAACAGCGTCGTGATCAGTAACAGAGGTTTCTGCAACGTAACAGAACGCAGGAAGTCTAGTTCTTAATATGACATGGTCTAGGCATGTTTTACTATGTGTAGGAATTGTGTGTGCAGGCAACATACCGTGCGATGCCAAAAGATTCAAATAGGTAGAGGAGTTTAAGTCCGTGCTATTCTCACATTTATCGACATTAAGATCACCCTACACAATAACATTAGCTATGGTATTCGTTTTTTTAGGGTTCTGTCACCAAAGTAATTGGTGACTCTAGGTACTTACATTGTATCTGCCGGCAGCCATAGATCGTGTATTATGGTTATTGATTACGTGGGTAGGTTATGCTCTTGGGTGCGATGGTGATTAACTGCCATAAGTTAAGCGATGATGCGGTCTACGATGGAGCGCGCTTGTCCTGGAGAAACCGATTCACTCGTGACTTGAAGACATCCAGATTGTAGCTGTCGGGGAACACCCACTCGGGCAGCGCGTATATTAAGTAGCACGTGTTCAGCAGAGGACGTTCCGATCACGATCCATAGAGCTCTCCCGTAGTAGAGCTTGTCGTCTCTTATCTCTTTAGACTCTGCAGTCACACCGATAATTCAGCCCTCATCAAGATGTCCCCCCCCCCGAATCCCCCACCAGCAACGCCGTAAGTCGAGGTCCGAGTCCCACCAGGGATCGCCCTTAGTGCTGTTGTTGCTAGTAGTCATGATGTTAGTGTAGTATAATTAGTTAGCTTAGGTTAAGTATTTCACTTCCCCATCATTGGCTGGAGATCCTTGAGGTCTCACCAATTACTGCCCGGTTACGGAGCAACAGTCCACAAGGACCAACAAAAGCAGCCCAATAAAAAAAACCGGCCAAGTGCGAGTCGGACTCGCGCACAAAGGGTTCCGTACCATTATCTATAAAAACGGCAAAAAAACACGTTTGTTGTATGGGAGCCCCCTTAAATATTTATTTTATTCTGTTTTTTAGTATTTGTTGTTAGAGCGGCAACAGAAATACATCATCTGTGAAAATTTGAACTGTCTAACTATCACGGTTCATGAGATAAAACCTGGTTACAGACGAACAGACGGACGGACAGCGGAGTCTTAGTAATAGGGTCCTGTTTTACCCTTTGGGTACGAACCCTAAAAAAGCATAGGAGATTCACGAGCATATAATTATGATAGCTGTCGTATTGCGTCGCGTCGCACTCGTCACTTACCTAGGACGATGTCCTTACTCACTTCGCGTCACAGGTGGCGACTGTACAATTAGCTGCATAACTGCACGCCTCGTAACACGGCCCTTTGACATTCGTAATTATTAATTAACCTTGTTACTTAATTAACGATGACATACCTTAATATCTTTGTTTACTAGTCTTTTATGGTGTGTCGCAATAAAGTGCCTGGGACTATTGTTATGCGAATTTTACGATAGTCGTCTTAAACAGACAGAAGCAATGTACGAATGACTGAATAAACGTCTGGGCTTGCCTTAGGATATCGGGAACCGAGATCCTTACCAGCAGTTCTACTTAGCCTTTTCTCAACTATTTATTTTTACTTTAATAACAACGGTCTTGGACCAATTACAGTAATTAAAGATAGAGAAATGAAACATAAAAACATAGTAAAATAGACATCTTTCATGAATCTCTCTCGCAGTGCTTCAGACATACTAATAAAATCTTCTTCCAATCATCCGCAAACAGATCACAGTTCGTATTATATTCCAAGAGTTCGTTGAGTGCGGTGAGAGTACGAGGTATTGGCAATTTAGCTCGCGCTACAGTGTGACATGAAGGCAAAGCAAAAAGCTTGTGCTTTCTGTTGCGGTGGTAATTGTCCGGTGCAAAGAATCGAGTCAGCTCATTATGCAGATCTGGTGCATCAATGGACCCGTTGGGGTCAGCTTCCAATCTAACCAGATACTGAATACCAGCATTTTACACGGAGCGACTGCCATTCAGACCTCCGCAACTCAGTCTGGGCGATGCCGATATCCTAAAATTTTAAGGGAGGTGTTGTTTTTTTTTTACTTGCTGGCATGTTTGATTATGGCAAACTCCCGCAACATGGCTTCGGGGAGGCCTATGTTCAGCAGTGGACGTCTTTCGGCTGAATGATGATGATGATGACTAGGCTGTCAAATGTGCCTGCGGTGAAAAAGTGGTTAGCCGCTTAATACAACAACACCAAGGGAATTGCTGGTGCATTGCCACCATTAAAGACAAAAGTTGAAAAGCCTCGTGTGCCTGTAATTTCACTGGCACCCATAAAATCCTTCAAACTGAGCACTATTCAAATTAGAGTTCCAACTCGTACCCCTAATTTTGTATTGTACACTGTACAATACAAAATTATGGAAAAAACACGGTTTTTTGTTGCGTTCCGCTAATTATGTCCGGTGAGTGTAGTTTGATAAAGACTCGCAGATGTCAATATCATGGACTTTCGACAAGGTAACTATTGTATTGCCTGCAGAGTCTTGGCACAGCGGCGTAATGACCGAGGTTCGTTTTTGAAAGTGGAAGATTAAATAGGTTATAAAATATTTTTCCTCGGGGTACGAGTTGGAACTCTAATTTGAATAGTGCTCAGTTTGAAGGATTTTATGGGTGCCAGTGAAATTACAGGCACACGAGGCTTTTCAACTTTTGTCTTTAATGGTGGCAATTGTACACTAATGTTTTTGTTTAAATATTTTATAATTAGGGTTAAATGCATTATAAGGACAAATAATCAATAACCATTTATTTGAATTTGGCAATTTAAATCTTTAATTTGCTAAAATATCCATTTTGTAACTTTCGGCGCATATTTTTTGGAATAATTAATTTGCTATTTTTTTTACTTTTTTGTTTGTTTTATCACCGGTTCCATACTGCTAGGGTCCTCAACAGTATTATGACATGTTTTTCCATCCAATTTTTTAATCCATTATCTTTTCTTAAGGCAAATCGTCCCCATACTCCCATGAAAAACTTTTTAATCCTCTAATGTTTCTGGGTGGCTGGATTTTTTTCTCTAACCCTATTTTCTGTCAAGACCAAGTCATATTCTATTGGACTCATGTCCAGGGTCCACGTTGACTCACCCTGGTGGGTTATTACAACATCTTATATGAAATTGCGGACCAAAAATACACAGTCCGGCCACACATAATCGTGCGTATTATTTTTTTCCGGTCTGGTATTTCGTCAAGTGGCATCGCATAAGGTTCTGAGATGTCTATCCTGCAAAAATAAGCAGCCAGTAAGCCTCCTTTAATAACGCCTAACTCAGTGTGCGCTTCAAAACAAAAGACACCCCAAACCATTACAGGAGTCTCCAGTATAAGGCACATTCCTGTGAAATTTGACAGTTTAAAGCGATTCCCTTGACGTATCCATGTTTTATGCTTCCCATTCAAAAAATGTATATCACAAAACAGCTTGCCCCTGAGAAAAAATCTCTTTCTAACTCCTTAGTCCGATCTCGGTGTTTTTGAGCAAAACTTAATTTCACTACGCGATGACCTACAGCACGTTTTGGACATTCAGCAGTAGCGTTAGACATCAGATTACCTTCAATGAGACGTCGTCTTTCTTTCCGCATACTCACAAGCAAAATAGGGACCACCTTTAGGATGCTACAGGTCCGAATAGCAGCATTGCGCCATTTTTTCAGAGCCTTTACCGGTTTGAACTGTCATAAACTAATCATCAGCAGCGCTTTTTCCTTGATTTCTGCATAATCCTCATCTTCTAACGAAACATCCTGTCTGCTGGTACCGTCGGACATTGCGAGGAATGACCAATATCGATACACCCACTGCTTAACTTACTGCACGATAGGTTTGACTTTCATCGATCACTGTAACATCCCTCGTAGCTTTTGTCGCAGGTAAATTACTTCTTTCAGCCTCTACGCAATGTTTATTCTCCTAATGCAATGAATACACTAAGGCCAAACCATCACTACTTAAATAAAACAAAGTTCCGATCAAAAACAAAAAGGGCAAAATCTTTGTAAAATCAAAACTGGGCCTAATTTACCTCTAATCGCTTAGGAGGAAAACCAAATTTTTCTTCAACATCAAGTCCAACAACAACATCAAGTTCAACAGCAAGTCCTAATTGAATGTTCTTTTGAAGGTAACGGTTATTTTAAATGAAAAATAAATAAATAAAAGTAATGTTTCTTTGGGAAAGTTGTTTATTATCATGAGTACAATGTGTTAATGTATCGGTCACTAATTACCAGTCACCCTATATAGGCATTTAAATAATTACGTGACGCACACACGCTTCACGAGAAATAATTTTCATTGTACTCGTACACTCGTACGTCTATTAATCGTAAATATGACGTGACTAGCAAGAACTGAAGTGGTTATGTAAGATTTTTAACTAAATCCATCTATATCATATCCTCTATCATATCTAATCATAATCATAAGCATTTCCATGATTTTTATTAAGCTTTTTATTACCAATGAAATCCGGTTGTCATGTCATGTGATGCGGAGGAATGAGGAACATGTCGTGAGGAAAGTTTTGAGTATGAATGTAGGTGGTTATATGAGTAGAAAAAGACCAAAGAAACGATGGATGGATAATGTGAAAGATGATATGACTGGAAAGAAGGCTGACTAGGTACTGATATGACGGCTAAGGGACTAATTACACTTATTCAGCTCCATTCGCGTTTCGCTGAACGATTTTGGTCACACTTATGCAGTTCTGCTTCTATCAGGGTTCCTTCTATTTCGCAGAATCTTGATACTCCGATTTTTATTTGGCATAACTCACATGGCATAATCTTATTTAATCGAATATTTTTAAGGCATAAAAATTATTTAGCATAACTTTTGTTTGGCAGAATATTTACGTGTCCGAATTTACAATGGCATACTTTTATCTTGGCAGAATTTTGTTTCGCATAATTACCTTTGCCATAATCAATATTATGCATAATTTTGTTTAGCATAACATTTATTTAGAGATACGATTATTTGGTATGGGTGCATACAAGCATACAAATTTGTGTCATAAAAAGTCAATACGTTGTGCTGCAAAATTTTGTGACAGAAACGAATCGCTGCGAAACCGACTTTACGCAGTCTTGTCTGCCCTACCCCTAGAGTGTAATTTAAACCCGCGTAGGCGCGGAGGGGTAGGGCGGCCCGCGAGCTGAGGAGCAGGTGGCTTGAAGGCCCGCCACCGCGGCTGAGGCTGGCCGGCTAAGCCGGCCAGCAAGCCGAAGCTGCGGTGGTGAGCGTTAAAACCATCTGTGACGATAAGCTCGCGTGGCGCCGCCCAAACCCCGCAGCGCCGGAGCCGTGACAGAAACAATGCTTGCTGCATGTTGCATGCCTGCTTGCATGCTGCATGCCTGCTGCATGTTGCATGCCTGCTTGCATGCTGCATGCATGCTGCATGTTGCATGCAGCATGCATGCAGCATAAAGCAGCAAAAAATCAGTTCTGCCTTTTAATGACTATCGATATAAAATGTATGCCAAAAGACGATTCTGACTGTGAATTTTCTGCGATATGATGTTTCTGCTTTTTAATTATTATGGATATAAACATTATGCCTAAAGATGATTCTGACTAACAAAATTATGAGTTTTGAATGTATGACAACTGAGTGTATGCGAAATGATTTTCTGCGAAATGAAGTTTATGCTATCCGTTGTTATGCAAAACAATATTATGACGTAAAAAGTTCTGCTATAAAAGGTAGACCCCTTCTATCAGCCGCGCACAGCGTCGTGAGAATGAGAAAAGCCGTCATAGCGTATTATCTCCGCTGAAACGCTTCTATCTACTGCGGACAGCGCTGAATATGTTAAAGTACTTACCGCTACAGGATATTATTCTTGATATTTCTTCCCAAGCATTATTTTTTGTCTGTTGATCGCTATAATGTGACGAACTAATATCGTACAAGCAAGAATATGTTTGCTAGAAGTCTCTCTTCGTCCATAATATAATTTCGTAAAAAAACAATTATAATTACTTTAAAACACGTCCGAACTCTCTCAATCAAATCAATAAAAAATCAAATCGCAACTGGTCGACAAGGAGTCGAAAACCATCCGTGTTCAATGCTGTTCCGCCGCGTTCGACGCTGAATGTGGCGGAACAGCGCTGAACGCGGCAGAACAGCGCTGAACTCTATGGCACTCGCATGATAAAAACACATTTGTCCTCATTTTATACTTGTTTACTGCGAAAGCAGAATAGACGCGGAAAGCTGAACGGATGCGGACGCTTCTCCATACAAAATCGTTGTTTTCTATGGGCATAAGCTGAATAGAGCTGAATAAGTGTGAGTAGTCCCTAATAGAGATGTATGGAAAACACATGCTGCGCCGACCCGCCGAATTACATTTGAACACTATACTTTGTGCATGTTTTTATTGTAATATTTTATTCGTGTAACCGAAATGCCTCCTTCATTCAAGGTTATAGATCTATTTGGTTAGCAATCTCTTGTACTCCTTTCAAGCCAGATATAATTAAAGTCCCCTCGGGAAAAATAATGAATGTAACTATTTTGTTAAACTGACCTTTTTAATGCCAACTGTTAGCATTCTTGGTGAACTATAATCTACAGTAATCAGAATTGGGTAAACTAGTCATGGTCAGCTACTACAATATGGCCGACGTATCTTGGCGAGTCTGAAGTTAGCTGATTAGCTGCGCAGTAGACAATTTCGTTTCTAAAAGATTCATTGCGCAGCCAAACAGCTAACTACAGACTCACCAAGATAGGTATGTCAGCCTTAGAGCGATTACGCACTGCATCCGACCCGAATCCGTGAAAAGACGTTCCGAAGTAGCCATAGAACTATTTGTATGGTAGTTTACGCACTACATCCGGCATCCGTCATCCGATTTCTATCCGTCATCCGTGAGTTTCTAATTCGAAAGAACAATTGACGGACCGAAGTAGCCGTAGTAATGTTTGTATGAACGCTTTCGCACTACCTCGGATTCAAATCGGACGCCAAATGGATATGCCAAAGATGGCCCCTGAATTGTTTGAATTTGGATCAGGGGCCTAATTCTCCTAAAATAAATCTTGATAAATCACAACCGAACCAAGGCCGAACCGTTCATTCAGACAGTTCTCAATTTCAAAAGCTATCAAATTGTTTGACACAAAAAACAAAATCAATCATTTTGAAAGTTTTCGAAAACAAAAACTGACTGACGGTTGTGGTTCGATTGCGTTTGGCAACAATTTATTTTAGGAGAATTGGGCCCCTGAGATCGGAATAGTGCGTAAGCAACATCCGAATTCGGTCCGAGATGTTTACTCTAGATCGGTATTTTCACGGATTCGCATCGGATGCAGTGCGTAAAGCAATATCCGAATTCGGTCCGAGTTTTTTATATCCGCATTTTCACGGATTCGGATCGGATGCAGTGCGTAATCGCTCTTATTGTAGTCCATCCCAAAAAGCAGGAATGTTCGGTCTTTTTGACATTAATTATTTTTCCCAAGGAGTCTTCAATTAAGAAATTGGTTTTTAATTTTTGATGTCTCGTTCAAGGTTTTGGCTCAAATTATGATATCCGCAAAACATTAGTAACCACCTCTTTTAATTTCAAAAGCTCCGCACCTTCATTCGTGTACTGATCATTTCTATGCGGTTGTGGTCCTACGCAAAATTTGACAATTTAAAATGCGCGCCGTAATCAAGCGGTGTGGCCGGACTGTGATTAGGTTGGTAGGTTTTAATAACGCCATAATAAGTTTGAAAATTTTCTGTAAACAAAACGGCCTCTGCTAATTTCCCGGAAATACGCTAGGGGGCGCCTATCTTCAAAAATGTATCAACTCATTACGTTGCCCCAAAGTTAAATAAACAGACTAAATTATGTTTATGAATACTAAAAGTATGAGAGATTAAAATGAAAACATTCTAAAAACTATACAAGGTTAGTTGAAAAGGGGGTATTTACCTACCTACTAATCCGAAAGAGTGTTAAAGTAGGTACCCATAATAATGAATAACTTTTGTTCTACAACTTTCCTCAATAGTTTAAGAGAAATAGCTGTTCAAAGATTTCACATAAAATACGCTAAACTCTATCTATCCTCAGCTATGATCAGCTGTGTTTACATTTTAGGTTATATTTGGGGTCACGAATTAGAAGCTCCATTTTCTGAATTCGTAACTAAAGCAGGGATGAAGAATGTTTGAAAAATTAAAAATGATTTTGCATGGAAATAAACATCCGGCCCGCGGATTAGGGGCCGTCCATTAATCACGTGAGGTTCGAAAGGGGAGGAGGGGGTTTGGCAAAAATCACGAAATATCACAAGGGGGAGGGGGGTGTAGTAAGATATCACGTGTATTTAGTTTTTTGTCAAACGCGCGATTTCTAAACTGAAAAGCGAAAATTTTTATGGCAGTCAAAAACAACCTAAGTACAACCATTCTGTCTAGACATTTTTATCATGGTCCATAATTTCACAATAAAATTAGGTTATACCTTATGCCTATAATTAAAAATAATATTCTAAATATTTTAAGATTCTTTGTAGGTACTAAAAAGACACGTGATTTTGGGTGGGTAGTCTTAAACATCACCACGTATCACCAAGGGGGAGGGGGGGTTAAAAAATGCTAA
The DNA here is from genome assembly GCA_905220435.1 of Amphipyra tragopoginis. Classification (NCBI taxonomy): domain Eukaryota; kingdom Metazoa; phylum Arthropoda; class Insecta; order Lepidoptera; family Noctuidae; genus Amphipyra; species Amphipyra tragopoginis. The sequence continues at coordinate 16,530,072 of HG992011.1, forward strand.
AAAAAACATCACGTGATTAATGGACGGCCCCTTATTGCGAGGATTCCCCGGAAGACGCGCGACCTTTTTTGGCTCGTATTTAGTTTGTACTTTAAACAATTGACATAAAGTTCATTATGCTATGTACAATTTCGTCGCTTCCATTCCATTCCGCGGCGGTGTAAATTGAGCGTTAAACTCACAGGAATCATAAAATTAAAGGCTAGTGTCGACGAAGTACCTTTTGAACTGAACATAGTTAATGCAATTAACGGGCTGTGTATAATTTGTTGGGAATTTCTAACATTCAATTAGAAGGATTAACGAAATGTAGTGTTGGAATCGTTTATTTTAGATACCGTCAAATTAGGGTATTTGAGAACCATGAAGCTAATTGGAATTCAGTGGAACGTGCTTCTTTAACAATTACGAACTGACTAGGTACTTTTAATTGTATATTTACGATTTCAATGTTATTGTCAGCAGGGCGCCAGCTTTTAGAAAACCCTATGGGTTTTATGTCCATTTGATGACTCGTTTAAAAAAACTGGCGAAGTGCGAGAAGAAAAATGCACACGAACCGACGAATAAATATCCTACGTGATCGTGAATATCGCATATAAATCGGTCCAGTAAAACTCTTGCTATAAGCGAACAGGCAGGCAGTAGGGCAGAAAGAATTTGCATTTTCTAAATGTAGGAAAGATGGATAAAAAAAGACTGAACAATAAAGAACGCATATCTACATTTAATTTTATGATAATTTCAAATATTCGCAAGTAAACGGAACCTACGTAAGTAGGTAGTAGATGTCTTGCCGCGTGGTAGACGAGGTTGGAGAGATATCGATCAAAGCCGATTACTGATCGGTTTTGGTAAATAGAGGACCCACGAGAGGTAAATAGAGGACCATAGTCAGGTCCTCTATTTACCTCTCGTGGGTGCTGGAGCCCTAAGCACCCACGGAGTCGGCGCCCCTGGTCAACCTCTGGTTATAGTATAATTTCAATACTGTTGGCAACATTGGAAAAACGTGTAGGTACCACAGGTTAAAAAGAGCGGCACGCGCATGTGCTCTAGGGTCTTATGTAAAATAACCACCATTGAGGAACGTCCGATATATTTGCTATTTCCCCTTTTATGATTAACTTTGTTGTGATAACTTAATCTGATTGTGATTCAGTGTCTACGTTTTTAAAAAGTACCTTTAGTTCAAGGTAATTATATACCTACTTTCTATACCTACTATTCTAGGTACCTAAATATGATAGCTCTTTTTTCCCGTGACACGGTGACTAAGGAATTATATGAGGATGTGACAAATGCTAGATACATAAATAATCACAACATACCGGAATTACTAATTCGTCAAGCGTGGTCATCATTATACGATGCTTTTAGGGTCGTCATAGTTTTTACTCGTCAAAGGAGAATGGGCAAAAAAAACCCAGGACCAACAGAAACGACTCGTATTGGTATTTGTCTACTACACGAACAGTCTATTTTTCAAACTTTGACCTAATTTTACCGTGTTCTTCCGGAACTTATAAGGAAAAAAAGATGCGCAGAACTGTTTAGGGACACCTCCGATTTCTGAATTGAAAATTCTAAGATAAGCAGTACTTAGTAACATTTGAGTACGGAGTTGCCAAAAAAATGACGGATTTTAAAGCATTTTTTTGACAACTCCGTACTCAAACACTACTTACCTATCTTATTGCTTATCTCGAATTCTCAATTCAGAAACCGGAGGTAAGTGTGACAAATACCAATGAGTCGTTTTTGTTGGTTCTGGGTTTCGGATGTATGAAATTTACCCATTCATTCTCCTTTGATGTTTGCTCAATAGTTGTTTGCGTACAACAAACAGTGTGTTCGGCGAATGCGTTCATAGTCATTCGTGATTCGTGTTCAATGTTCATGTTCGTTCGTGCGTAGCTACACGGCTTCAGAGGTTACCTTGCTACCTATAATATAAATAAAACTCCAAACTCGGTATGAAATCCTTTATTTAGATTTTTTGGTATTTTTTGAGACACATTCCTCTTTGTGACTGGAATATAAAAAACGGTGTTTTTTTTTAACAATTTTGATGACGATCACAATGCTTTTCAAAAATCGCTTACATTGTCAAACGATACAACAATTCAGCTAATAAAGATAAAAGCAGAAATTGAATCTGCTATAATGCATAGAAAATCAGTTTCTTAATGTTACTATGTCGTTTCATTTCTATTTACATGCGGGCATTTATTTTTAATGGGCATTTCTAATAATAATCGAAAAATAAAATGAATACAAATAATTAAAATTTTCCCTGCATTGATTTAGCTGTTACAGCAAACACGTAGATAAAATATATTTATAATCAAATAATACAAAATTGACCTTATATTTTTATTACATGCTCCATTTAATAGCGCCAAATTTAGGTGCTGACGCAGGAAGAACTTAATATGGCCATTAATTGCGAATGGCAAAATATTAAACAAATAATATTGCGAAGGGCTGGTAACGGCAAACAAAAATTAGCCATAGGTTCAAACAGTCTCTCAGATTCATATGAAAAATAAACTTTTCATTTTAAGTAGCATATCGAGTCCATATTGGGATGCAGACTCTAATTGAGGCCATGAGGGCCAGAGTGGCCTAACTGTATTTTTTTCAATACTGATTTTATTAATAATAGGTACTGTTATAAGCAGTTAAAGCCACAGCGCCATAGTGGCCTAAAAATTAGTTCAACATTCGGAGATTTGAGCAACAAAGAATGATAAAATATCTTTATTTACAAAAGTTTTTTTTTTTTTTTAATCGGGGCTTCTTTTATAGGAAGTTAGGCCGCTATGGCTCTCATGGCCTCAATTTCAGGCCAGAAATATATTGTATACAACTTTTACTAAGGTACAAACCCTAAATTCGTGAAAAATTTGACTGTTCCATACATTTTATTAGCAACATTAATTATTTTATATCGAACAGCCGATTTTTATTTCGCGAATTTAGGATTTTTCCTATAATAAAAGTTGTACCTATAGAATGATGAGCAGATTTCATGGTTTTCGAATATAAAGCGACTAACGAATCATGCTGTATACTGCCTCAATGCAGTCGCTCCGTTAAAGTACTGGTATCAGCCGCATTTTGTTACCTTCGGACTACATTGACGGGATTCCGCGAAAGTTCGTTGCGATGTATGACAAAGCAATTCGTCTCATTGCATTTCGCTGCTTAGGGGGATTCAACTAATGTTCGCGTTGTTGCGACAACATGGCACGAATATTCCTGTGACAGTGTTGCCCCGGAGTTAAACAGACACGATTAGAAGCTGACCCCAACATAGTTGGGAAATACGCAGATCAGAAAGGAATAAAAGGTGCACAGAATAACTCGGCAAGACGGCAAAACAAGGAACTAAATTTAAATGTACTTAATATGACATTTGGTTGACATTTGTCATTGCCAGCAGTGCCGACAGTCAATGCCAAGTCAAACTGGACACACTGTAGTATCCACAAATACGGAATATAGCTAGCGTAATAAATGCCCACATGTATAAGAATATATCAGATGCATTATCAAGCTTGGTGTGTCAAGCACAAGCAGTTTGTGCGTACAATCACAACAATCCTATTCAATAAGGTCACAGCTTTTTGTGTAATGCCCAACTTTTAAACTATGCATTTTATTTTTTATCTGTGAAGAGACATGTTGCCATAGTTAAAAATAGGTATTGATAAGTGCTGCAAGGACGATTGTTAAGAAATTGTGTAATTAACGAGATAACAGATAATTAATTACCAATCAGCTGCAAATAGAGTTTATATTGAGGACACAGTACTTCAACATTACCTTTTTCAACGCTTAAAAAATAAGTACTTATGTTTAAGTTCTGACTGACGTTTTTATTCTTATTTTCTATACAACACCCATGAACGCCAGCATAAACGGTAAAATAAAAATAAAATGTAATAAAAACGTCAAAATATATCAAATTTTATGTTACTGTGGCTGTGATCGATGCATGACTTTCAAGTAGTTTGATAAAGAAATAGCATGAATTTTCCGCAAAACTATGTAGGTTTATTACTACGATACTTAACTGATAAGTAATAACAGGCTACTTAATAGTAAAATTTAAACATTGTACATACCTATTTTACACATTTTTAACTATAGCAACATGTTCTTTAGGTATATTTTAATTTTATGTTGTCTCACCTATAATGTCCTTCGCTTATACTTGATTTGACCGCAAACAGATAATGTAATTATAAATAGCCCCAAATACCAATAAAAAGGAAGGCATTTATAATAAAACCACTACCTTATCACAATTATTTTACCCAGTTCTGTACCTTCTAGGAATATAAATATTTTAATAATAAAAGCTCTTTAAGATTTTGTTAAGGCGTAATTTGGTAACGTAATGCAATAAGGTCCACTGTCAAATATGGAAATCATCATTATTTCTGGCTTCAATTCAGACATGCGGTTGGGTGACCGAAGTTTACCTCAGTCGGTGTACAGATGAATACTGTTACAACTTGCTATTCCTAAGTGAGCTCCCACTAAACCCACGAAAAAGAATTAAGGAACAATGAAGGTCAGGAATTGAGGGTTTGATACATTTCCGTAGGGGCCCGGAGCAGCAGTGATCGAGCCCTCTAACGAGGTCCTTTATTTAATTGATTAGGGACGCCTACGCTTAGAAGCGACGGGTCCAGCTCTGTATGCCTCGGTTGTAGCTACGGCACCGATTTACTAAACTGGGCGTTTTTAAGGACAGGTTCTTCAATATGCCCCGCGTTAAAAAATAGCCCTGTATCCTGTATATTATTAATTCATATATTCTTGTCGTTTTCCAAATATATTACTGTTAATTTAGAATTGAACGAGATGCACTATTGTTAATGCATTACAAATATTAATTAAATGAAGTTGCAGTGTGAAAATAATTTTCATTACTTCAGTCTATTGAGTGTTTGGTGTTGCAATTTGGAGCGCCCTTCAGTTAATTGCAGTGGCGAGTCCGACCCTCTTAACTCGTGCCACTTTGCTAGCAGTTATTAACAGTTCACCTATGAATTCTGTCACTAGGACCAAAGGCGTCTACTGAATCAGCAAATCTTTTTGGTGGTTTAACAGAAACACATAACATAACGCTCTTTTCCTATGAGCGTACGCAGAAATTACATAACGATACATCCTATAATTTCTAGTTAACACTGACCTCTCACTGTAAGGAAATCATATACAATGCGAGATCAGTTTATACTGGATAGTGTAGCTTGATCGGTAACCGTGCGTACAACACAACTAATAAGTTTCATTGATGTACCTTATCGAACTACCAATGACAATCGCTCATTATCGCGCCACTCACACTTATTGCGTCAGCATAAAGATATTTTTTGACTGCAGTACTATCAGTCGTGGTTCGTGGTCTTGAATTCGCACTCAGTACGGAAGTGATCGGTTTTAAGAAGTTTGTTTTGCGATTTCTTAGCTGTGTCATACTAAACGTGCTAAGATAGTGACAGATTACGACATTCTCAGTTTATACGTAATCGATATATTCCGACAACATAGGATGAATAATAAAAAAAAACTGATTTGCGATTAACTATCTGATATACTATTATAGTAGCTATATCATATCGAATAACGTAGATAACCTTCAGTTTTTAATGACGTAAAGTTCTAAAGTAAATTCTTTATTGTTCAAATAAATAAACGTTAATTCCATATGGTTTAGCTGGCATTGAATCGATAACTAAAGTGTTCTATATCTTTGTAGCATACTATTGAGTCTACATCAAAACTGCAAAGATTTGCTAAGATACAATCTATACATATAAAAGGAGAAGCTGACTGACTGACTGATCATTCAACGCACAGCCTAAACCGCTGGGGTTAGAAAGTTAAAATTTTGACAGTAGGTTCCTTTTTTAACGTAGGCATCCACTAAGAAGGGATTTTTCGAAATTCAACCCCTATGGGAGTTAAATAGGGGATGAAAGTTTGTATGGAAAATCGTCACTTAACAACGGGTTCAAAATTTCACGCAAGCGAGGCTGCGGGCGAAAGCTAGTTTATTTATATTTCTGCCCCATTCTGCCCCGGTCCTAATGCCCGTTTCACTCAAGGGCAGGGCAGCGAAACAGAGTAGTAAGCAGAACCGTATTGCTACTATTTGAACGCGCGTTCAAATATTAGCAGTACTGTTCCACTCACTTCTTTGCCTCGTTGCCCTGCCCTCGTGTTGAACGGGCATTACTTAATAAAATCTGCCCGTCCCCTCTGCCTTTCGTATATGGGTGTAATAAGCGAGTTAGTGATTATTAGAGTGGAATGTTTAGCAGGATTCACCTGTACACCTGATACTGCGATTAACTGGTTCCCAAAAGAAAGACAATAGTCCCTTTCTTTATCGTAGACGATGGAAGTTAACGTGCTTAGGTTTGTTAGTGAGTGCTTTTAGCAATCAAGGCGCTGACATTATTATAAATGCCACAAGTGCCAATAATAAAAGCTGGGTCAACAAATAATACAGAATATTTATTAACCATTTTATTTGTTCCCTAATTCAATTGGTTTTTTTGGGCATTTTTCCTCGTAACGTCTTATTGCGGTCAAATTCAGCATAAACTATTTAATTTTATTGTTCCTAAAGCAATAACATATAACAAAACGATTCCATCAACAATTTTACAACATCATAGGAAATGAAACATTGGCTATAGGAGACAGGTGCTTTGCAAGTCACATTAAATTGGTATACAATTTTAATTATTGGTACCAACATTTCAGACAACACTTGCAGTTGTTGAGGCAAGAAAACTCAAAGGCGTAGAGTAGTTCCAGTAACTATCGTAATTCTGACACATTGGGACAAAATGATGTGCAGGACCTTTTTCCTCATGAAGACAAAATGCCCATTATCAATTGCCACCAGCCTAAATGTTGGTACCAATAATGTAATTTGTTTATACATAAAATGATTTTATTATGCCTCTTTATAATTGTTACTACTTAAATTATAAACACTTAAATTATATAAAGTTAAATAGACCATGTTACAATCGATAACAGATCTGGTAGTTCTTATACAAAAGCGCAAAAAAATTATTACTTACTGATTTTTTTTGCTCTTATAAATAAACATAGGTATAAATAAAACTGAATTTTCTGATAATTCCGCCTTTAATAATCATATTAAGCTATGAAAAATATCGATAAGTTTTATACCTAGTTAGAAAAAATATTTATCAAAGATAGATGTCAAATTTTTCAAAGAGCTCTAAACGGCGGGAAATCAATAAATAGGATACAATTTTAAGCTTATAAATTAATATATTAATAAATTTAATTATCAAATGACATGAAAATGGCTTACGAGAAAAATAGAGTACAATTATAAATTATCATGTGATAGTAAATAAATATTTAGCGATTATTCACCGTCGCATACCAAATGTATAATCGAGTTCTGCATTTTTAAATTACCAAATGAAGTGTGTGGATTCTCATTTTATTCGTTTAAATAAAATAAAATCCGCACAGTTTTTATATTCGATATTTCGTTAGATGAGTCCGCATGCGGTATAGTTCCTAATATGATTTTCTACACAATGGCGAAGAAAAATTTATAATTCGAGCACACTGTAAGACGAGAGAACGAAATACGATACGAGATCATTGATTTTGTTTTTAACAGCGAGTAGGACAGTGTCCTATAATTATAACTTTTCCACGCCAACACATGAGATATAACATTAATAAATTTTGGCGTTTGTATTAGGCATTTTTCCGCATGCGGACATTTTTAAACTTTTTTTTTAGTTTTGTTGGTTTTCTTCGTGGTCTATGTCCCTTTATATAATCTAAACGTAAGTCGGCCTTCTAACCACTTATCGTAAAGGCTGTTATGTATTTCTAAATGCATAATATAACGCTACTACACGTATAATACACAAGCTATAGTTATATTATACGAGCTTCATATGTCAGCCTTTTTAGCGCCTCGGGTGTTTAGTTTTTGATGTTATTACAAGTAAATTAGATAAAGCATGGGCACAGTAAGCTAAAGCAGTACTTCAACTACCTACAATCGTCCGATTTGACACACTCACACAGACACGCGCTGCAACAAGACTTCGAAGGTATTATCGGGATACAGTCCCATACAAAGAGTGCATTATACTCAGTATACAGTGCGTGTCTGTGTGAGTGTGTTAATTCAGGCGATTATAGTTAGTTGAGGAGTTGCTAAAGCAGTAGCTTTAGCTTATACAGGGTGAAATTGTAAACACTCGACAAACCGAAATGGGAGATTGTACTCATCACTATGAACAACTTTTACTATGGGACCAAAATCGGAAATCTCGAAAAAAAAACAGCTCTCCCCTACATTTTGACGAGCTATGCGGACATAAATGTAGGGAACATCTGTTTTTTTTCGCGATTTTCGATTTGTTCCCATAGTAAAAGTTGTTCATAGTGATGAGTACAATCTCCCATTTCGGTATGTCGAGTGTTTACAATTTCAACCTGTATATCTACTATGGTATGGGTGTGTAAGTTTTATCCACGTCAATTGTCGTTATCTCTTTATAAGAATAAAAGGAAATCTAAGAAAAGATTTTATAGTAGTCTTTTCATCTCACGAATGCTTTTATTTTTATGTCTTTGATATAAGGTTCAAATTACAATAATTGACCCGCCGTCGTCAGATAGAATACCTCTAACAGAATCAGATTTACCTATTTGAAACAATCAGAAAATTTTATTTGTTGGTATATAATAATTTTATCATCATTCGAAATTGAGTCAGCTTAGTAACACGACGTTTTGGAATAATATTTATCATATCATAGCAGCATCTCACCTCGATCGCGACTGTCAAATAGACACTTGTCGTGACACAGCGTGGATAACAAAACTACGCGTTATTGATTATATTGTCGATTATCTGTGTGTTATTTGCTTCTATTATCCATACTGTGACATTATGGATATCGAACTAACCGTCGATATTGAGGTGGGTTTCTTACAGAATGATACTAAAGATACTATTTATCTCCGTGTGTGGACAGGCTAACATAAAACTTCCTTACCGTACGCTGGGAATAGACGCGTGTTGTAAAATTCAACAAAACCCAGCACGATTGGTGGTAGGATCTATACGATCCGCCTGGCTAGCTACCACCTGAACATTAAAGTCCGGCGCCAAGCAGTTTACTGTGTTCCGTCGTGTGTATGTGAGAGCCAGAGGGGTATAGGAGAATCACTCTATCTGTTACTTGGATTCGTGTTCTCCATCTTAGACCAGGGGCCTAATTCTCCTAAAATAAATTGTTGCCAAACGCAATCGAACCACAACCGTCAGTCAGTTTTTGTTTTCGAAAACTTTCAAAATGATTGATTTTGTTTTTTGTGTCAAACAATTCGACAGCTTTTGAAATTGAGAACTGTCTGAATGAACGGTTCGGCCTTGGTTCAGTTGTGATTTATCAAGATTTATTTTAGGAGAATTGGGCCCCAGAGTTGCGCAGCTAGAGTCAAACGTGACCAAGTCAAATAATAATATAATTATCGATCCCATCACGTGAATTATGAATTATCTGTGCACGTGTGCGATATTGATATCTAATTATCAGAACAACTCAGTTCACAGACTGATTGATGGCGCCCAGATGGCGTTAGTAGATAATTTTTCTAATTTTCTTTTCTATTGTTTATGGTTGGGTCTTTTTGAGTTATATAGGGTGACTGGTAATTAGTGACCGATACTTTAACACATGATTGTACACATGATAACAAACAACTTTCCCAAAGAAACATAATTTATAAAACAAAAAAAAAATATTCCCATGTTACGAGCCGCGTCCATTCCGTAACGGTTTATTAATAAATTTCAAATGAAAAAAGTAAAATAAAAATAATGTTTCTTTGGGAAAGTTGTTTATTATCATGAGTACAATCATGTGTTAAAGTATCGTCACTAATTACCAGTCACCCTATATACACTCTTCTTACAATCCGCGAGGCCTAAGCTGAGCTTTGCATTTGTGTGAGAACTTATTCGGGCCTTAAAAAGTGAGCAAAAACGCCCCGTTACCCCACTTCTGCAGTTCCAGATTTAGTAAAAAGATTAATATTTACTGTTTACTGAGCTGTGTCCTACCCTGGACTAGGGATGAAAATTGCCGAATGTTTCCGAAACTTACTAGGAAAGTTTCCAATATTCCCGGCAATATTGGTCAATATTGCCGGAAAGTTGCCAAAATTGCCAGATTACATAGGTTTTTTCAAATGCCATTTTTAATGTTTATGCGCTCATGAGGTTTTATGTAATGGTGTAATTATACGTATTACTAGTAAGCCTGTATGGTATATTGTTAAATATACTTAATTTCTAATTATCAATGCAAATATGTGAAGATAAAGTTAAACTAGGACACTGGTAACTTCATGATAGCTGAACCCATAGTTTTTTGAGAATTTCACTTAAAAATTTTATAAACAAATACAGAGGACATTGATACCGAATGTTCCCCTTGTACCCTTATTTTGATTTACGATAACTTGAATGTTGAATACTACATTGGTACGTTACCCCAGACTAGTCGCTTAGCCACTTGAAAAATCGTGTCGTTAAAAGAATTTTCTAAATCGGATCAGTAGGTTTTGAGAAAATCGCGGACATAAATACATACGGGTCAAATAAAGAACCTCCTCTTTTGAAGTCAGTTAAAAACATCAACTTGTTGTTGCTGATCAAATCGTCTTGCAAGGTTTGACCCTATTATACATACAGAGATGTATACATATAAATGTTATACTTTCTTACATACAAGTGTGGTTTCATATAGAAAGTAGAAAAAAAAAGATCATTTCTCCAAAATAGTTATGGTTTCATCACCAATGAAGTATCGTGGATAGCCTGTTTCTTTTCTTTAGTTTATCAGTAAGAAAATAAATGCAAAAACAAAAATTTTCGGTTGGATAATGTAGGCAAGTATAAAAACTAGCACCCTGCAAACCGCAATTTTATCCTACTATGCAATTATATAAAGTAAAATACGTTTTCTATTTACACGTTTCTTGCCAATGTTGCCGGCAGGATTGGAAACATTCGCGGCAGTTTTGGCAACTTTCGCAATATTGCCGGCAATTTTCATGCCTACCCTGGACCAACTTCTCGCTACGCTCATGACGCGAGTACCGTACCGTATTCAGTACAGCTATATTTTAGTCATGCGTAAGGTATTTATTTACGATTCAAGTTTGAAGATAAAAAAACAACGCATTAATCAATAAAACAATGCAGATTATAAGTAGCGATTAAATAATATTATTCAGAATTATTTTTAATCACCATCCAATTATTTTCTAGCCATAGACATACGTGGACTACGTTTTAGAAAAAAAATTAGGTATTTTACACTAACTCTGATATCATAGGGCAAACGGGAGCGAATCGGGGAGCTCAGTTTGTTTAACCACAGTTCAAGGCCGTTTAAATGTTAAGAGAGCCCCTCTCTCATTCAATGCATGCGCGACAAACGTAGTATTTAACGTTTAACTTAAAGCCTATGCACACGACGTCTTATAAACGTTTCCGTCAAACTCTGTACTTAAGAAACATGATCAGGTTTTTTATCTAGGGAGTTTGATGAAAACGCGCGTCGATGGCGCGCATAAAAGACGTCGTGTTAATAGGCCCTTAGTAACCACACTGAACTGATAATTCTTTCGGGAAAATTATTATTTAACGTAACATTTTTTTTTATTAACTATTTCTCACGCCTTTCTTCCCGAAGGGTTGGCAGAGGTATATAGTACTCCCTCCAGTTAGTAATAGCACAGTCTACCTATATCTTACTCCTTACAGTTGGTCAACGTAGAACATTGTCGCAGAGCAATCGTGCGGGGGGTTGCGGGGTGAAGGAGCGGAGGTTATGTCCCGAGTAGCCATACTGCATACTTGTGACATAACCTCCGCCCCTACATAATTTTGACATTTCATAGGACCTGTCAAATGTATGGGCGTTGACCCACTGTATGTAGTAAGTAGGTACACTGTGGTAATAGCTAGGGGCGAGCCTATTGCCATCAACCGGGCACAAATCCAGACTCCAGGCTGATACTGGGAAATTCCACACGGAAAAACCCAATAACACTTTGCCCGACCTGGGGATCGAACCCAAGACCTCACGCCCAGCAGTCGCGATTGCGACCAACGACCAACGAGGCAGTCAGAGTTATTATTTTAACGTGAAAATTTTACAACAAACATTTTTTTTTGGAATATTTTTAATACTTATCCTAGAAATAATTTGGATGATGATTAAAAAATCATCCTTCTGCACAATTTTGCATGCGCCGAAAACATTCTTTGAGTGAGTGAGGCGGGAGGGAGGTTTCTGAACGTACTACTATTTATTATTCTTTTTTATATTGGCTTGACGTGAGAACTTATTGCTAGACGGACAGTCGCCATTTTGTATCGAAAATGACAGCTCAAAACTTACTTGACGACTTAACTTTAACCACTAATAATAACATCAAAAACTTTATCCGAGGCATCCATTTTGAATAAAATAAATGAAAACGAAAAAAAACAAGCGAGTGTGTAGAAGTCGTTAATTTTTATTTAATAAGGCTCAGTTTACACCGCCGCGGAATGGAATGGAAGCGACGAAATTGTACATAGCATATGTCAATTGTAAAAAAAGGAACCTTTTTTGGCTCGTATTTAGTTTGTACTTTATACAATTGACATAAAGTTCATTATGCTATGTACAATTTCGTCGCTTCCATTCCATTCCGCGGTAAATTGAGCCTTAATCTTTTAAGGATGCAATGTTGATAGTCAAAAGCCGTGTCCAGCCTGATTCAGAACGATTCGATTGGTCAGTTTTCGGACGATTCTGTAAGCTATCTCTTTCTCTCTCGTTACGAGATCGTAGACGGAACGAGATAAAAAACCGAATCGGTCGACAATCGCTTATCGAAAAGATTCTGAATCGGGGGGCAGACCTGCCGAATGCCCTCGCGAGGAATTTTTTAATTTAGAGCAAACTTACTTTGACATTAGTTACCTTAATCCCATTAGACATAGTTCACTTTCCATTGCAGCTAAAATGATTTATTGATCATTAAAATCCTTTTGATCATTCTAAAATTAACTGTACTCACATGATTTTAAAGTCGAAATTTGCGTAAGCTGTTAATGTTTTTCCATTGTTATTGGCTTCAGTACCTAATTATCTATTTAACTACTTACTTTCCACGTGTGTTTTATGAGCTTTGTTTATTTTATTTCCATTGTTCCGACATGACACATCTAGACGTCATTAGGAAAATCATTATCGTGTCACGTACGACCTAGATCTGTGATAGTGTTTATTAAAGCAATGCTGATATTATTTATAATTGCATTGTTGACTATCAATATTGCATCCAAAAATGTATAATAGGGTTTAGAATTGCATAAATTATTGTTTTATCTCGCTTTGATTGAAGTATGATTTTTTTGATAGTAAGATTGGACTTTTTGTGACTGAGCAACGATAAGAAACCGGACATTATGAGAAATTTCTGATAAAAAATCTTTGACGCGCGTCACTTCTCTTATATTCTGTACTAGACCCCGCGCACTGTCAGAACAGTCTACTCCCAAAGCACGAAGTGAATGAGCAGCCGCGCTTCAAACATTTTCTGACAAAAATGTTTGATAATGTGCGGCTGGGCTTACTGCGCAAGTTGAATTTTGCAACCGACTTTTAATCTGTGGACACATCCGCAGCAAGTCCACTTCTGCAAGCTTTACGAACGAATGCCGGGGCTACATTAGCGGGCTACGGCGAATATTCGTGTTAGCGCGATGAGTGTGGCCGGGTAGATCGTTGCAACGCGTAGTATTCGGGCGAAGAAGATGTACTATCAGGGCACTGTCGGTAAACTGGCGCGCATCAAAGGGATTTGTCGCGACAATATTCGCTGGGTAGCTACACGTCTCTTTTTCATATTATTTTGTAACTGATACTCGTACAATTGTAATAAATAATAATTTACCGACATAAAATGCAACGCTACTACTTCCTCCATTTTGAATTACAGCCTACATCTCGGCCGCACAACAGATAACAACACAATCCGGCATGATGAATCTTCGCACGCCTAATGTAGACAAGAACATCGCGTACGCGATGTTTTAGCGCGCCAACGCGACACGAATCTTCGCCCGCTAATGTAGCCCCAGCATAAGAGAGCAATGTACTGCAATAAATTGACAGTGAAAATGGCGCTTAACATTTTTTGGCGATAAAAAATCATGTGCTTATTTCTGTTACTCAGTTCAAAAAGGTCCAATCTTAACAACTAATAAATCCAAAAAAACTGTTGATAAATACGTGTATTTTATAATTTCGCCTCAACGTCTCATCCTTACAGAGCAAGTTATACCCAAGCGATATTACAAAAACAAATCAAAAATCAAACAAAAAAAATTTGCTACATTGCTTACGTCATCAATCACGCCATAATCTGATTAATGATTCCTCGAATAAAAAGATAAAACATATTAAAATAATTAGCGATAAATATCGCGTAACCAATAAGGCTGACATAGTTATATAATCATTAAGTGACGTATGAATCGATACACGTCATCGAGTGACGAAATAAGCTAATCATTATAAAAATAATTGTGTTGACGTGTGTGCGAATATTTTTGACACCTAAGTTCCCGCCATTTTGTTTTTTTTTTATGGTTACGGTTTATGGAAATTCTAATCTGCCTTATTCTTGGTTCCCAATGACCAAGAAGTTTTGCATTAATGTTTAAAAAAATATTTATTACTTTCTAATTATTATTTAACCCATAAAATTACAGAAGTAGCGGCAGTCGCGTAAAACCAAAAATATTTATGGGATATGGTTTGCACAAAGCATATCCCACTCAACAAGCAAGTAAGTAGAATAAGATTAAAAATAACTAAAATTAATACAACGACTTTTTATATTAAAATATTCGCACACACGGAACTAGAATGTAGCATAGAGCTACCTTAAATTTAATACTTTTTTTATTGTATTATGTCAATTTTTTAATTTTTTTTCTTGTTATATATGGCACCACAGCCATTACTCGACAATCACACAAGTGACATATTGTGCATGAACAAACATACTAGGTAATTCTACTTTTGAACCACTTTCCAGATGTTATTATTGCTACATGAAAATAATAATGATAATTTAAGAACACTTTATATATAAATGGATAAAAAAAAGAAACGATGGCAACATTCGTGTAGCTGTCATGATTTCTTTTTTTAATTTCACATATTTTTTTTTAACTACCAGCGCCATCTATTGGTACCAAAAGTTAGAAAAAAATTATTCGATTGCATATCGATTTTGAATCTGAAAAACGGTTCAAAAGCAAATCTAAGCAACATTTAAACCTTACCGAAGCTAAAGTGTCATATTGCCGTAACAGCAGTTTAGTAAAACATCACAACCGCCTCCCGTCATTTTAGTAGCCTACTAAGCTCATTATTACCGAAATGACATGAATTTTGAATGAAACGTCATTGGCACTATAAAATCGTAAGCAGTTTTGTTACCAAAGAGGTCTGATATCAAAAGTTTTATATAGTCTATGTAAATAGCGTGCGTCATCTGATAGCCAAGTTTCATAGTTAATGGCTGTATGTCTGATGGCTAATGTATGCTCCAACGTCCTTCGCTCCATTGTGTACAAGAGATCCATCAATGTCGTTAGAAATCTACTTGAACAACTAATGCTAGGTTCCTATATTAAAAAAACGAATCGTTTTGCTTACCATTCGTAGTATTTGCAAACGATCGTAATGTCAAACTGTTTCTACATGTCAAAATGCTAAGCTACACTATGGGGACTATGCATTATTATTCGTAACAGCCGCACGAGTCGTATCGTACAAATTGAAATTACGACTCGTACATTTGTCGGTAAGATATAGGAACCAGACATAAGTAGGTTGATGAACACATTTTTAAATGTTTTTTGTAGTTTGTCCAACACTGGCCATAATGAACGGGAGCCATAATCCTAATTTAAAAAAACCTAACCTTAAAAATTACAATTTCAAGAAGCCTTTGCTTGAATTTTAAATTCGACCTGACATTTTAACTAAAATGTTTCGTCAATTAAAATGAGACATCATTCACTATTTAAAATAAAAAAATACCGTAATAAAATATTTTAAGGAAATTTTGTACTTCAAAAAATCAGTATTTGAGAGCCGTCAGTAGAATCAGCAAATAGACCACACTTAATTTTACGAAGCCATTTTATCGTAGGCTATTTTGTGACTAATTTCATTTTCAATAGTGTTCCTTTTCGCACAGCAATCATACATTATTTATAGAAAATATTTTATTTTTTCACCAAGCATCTCTCAAAAGCCATTATCTCAATACAGTTTCATAATTATTACTAAGAAATTTAGAAAACGCGCACACTGGGCGATTTTCTCGGAAAAAATAATTTATAACAAATATCTGTCAATATTTTATTATTACATAAATAATTTTAACATCGTCAAAACATTTTTTTTTTAAATTAAATTAAGACATGTACGAAATAAAATGTCTGATAAAATAAATTATAAAGGATGTTGGATGACAACACAGTCATGTTAAACACACTAACTCAATATAATCTGTGGTGCTGACAAAATACTTTTGCACTTTTTTTTTTCACACGGCCTACCTAACGTCTCAATCGAAAAATCATTTCTTTTTAGAAAAAATACATCAATTTCATATTATTATTTAATTTTTCATCAAATTCTCAAAAATATTTACAGCACAGTCTATTTCTAGTTTTTTTCTTTTTTTTCTAATTATTATAATCCCGGTTATCATCATGCAAGAATAGATTGTCTATGACAAAATATTCTTGCACAATGAAATTAAAAAGTTAAACTTACAAGAGAACACATTTGACTAATTATTTAAAAATCCATGTTCATTTTTTGAAATATACCAACTTAATTAAGCTTAAAAATAAAAACATTAACTATATAGTCCGTCTAAGGAATTAAATAAGACTTAACACACCGTCTGAGATCTGTTACTCACTTTTTTCGAGTTTTTTTTCACAGTTTTTTTTTATCACATTTTTTAAAATACTGCTTCCTCTTAGGTGCTTCGTGGTAAAGATATGTAGTCACTTCGGCTGAAGTTTTTTTTTTATGTAGAAAGTTGAACATTTTCGAGATTGTGTGGGGAACCACGTGGGTGTGGGTTTTGTGTGGTGATTGACAACCGAAATCGTTCAGGACGTGTATTTATTACCTTTGCTTGGAGATCCCTGCGCGGGAAAAAATATTGTATCAGTAGGTGAAAGGTGACAGCAAAGAGTTTCATCTTCGCGTCTTCCATTTGAAAGTATTATAAAAACGAATTTATTTATTATTTTAACTAATTTTCAATTCTATACCGTTAATATGATTATCGTCGATGCGCTTGCCAAAATCCATATGTGCACGGCCAAAAATCTAACGTGTGCGCGAAAAATACAAAAAAAATATATATTTTGAACTTATGAAGTAACACTAAAAACATCTTTTTATCACAGTATGAAAACAAGATGTTTTGCTAGCGTTTTGAATTCTTAGATTTTTCTTAAAAGATTAGTTAGGTATCAGATAAAACAGTCTGCTTGCTAAAAAGTTGATAAAATCCACATGTGTTTTGGCAAGCGCACCGATGATAATTATACGAGTAAAATAACTTTTCCCCCTCTGAAGTGAGGATCAGAACGCTCAAAGCCTGTTTTCAGAGCAGCAAAGTTATTTTACGAGTACCAAATAACTTTGCCCCTCTGAAGTTAGGAACAGAACGCTCAGAGTCAGTTTTCAGAGCGGCAAAGTTATTAATTGATACTCGTAAAATAACTTTGGCCCTCTGAAGTTAGGAACAGAACGCTCATAGTCAGTTTTCAGAGCGGCAAAGTTATTTGATACTCGTAAAATAACTTTGCCCCCTCTGAAGTGAGGATCAGAACGCTCAAAGCCTGTTTTCAGAGCGGCAAAGTTATTTTACGAGTACCAAATAACTTTGCCCCTCTGAAGTTAGGAAAAGAATGCTCAAAGCCTGGTTTCAGAGTGGCCACGTTGTTTTACGAGTACTGTAAAATGAAACTGTCATTCAAAAATGATAACTATAAGAAAATTCTATATAAACACAACCTAAAATGAACCCTGTGTAGTTAGTATTAAAGTACAATATTACCTGACTATGTCACGCGATGGAGTTGACGGCGTAACGCGGCCGTGTGCCCTCAGGCTGGTACAGCGTGATCGACGCTATGTAGTTGTTGGACATCACCTGCAAACACATGCATATCATCACGCTATGGTTTTAGATGGGTGATGCAGTGTACAGTGAAGAAATTTGTACATTTCACGCCTTACAGCGGTTACGCACTGCATCCGATCCGAATCCGTGAAAATACGTTCCGAAGTAGCCATAGAACTATTTGTATGGTAGTTTACGCACTATATCCGGCATACGTCATCCGATTTCTATCCGTCATCCGTGAATCTCCAATTCGGAAGAAATATTGACGGACCGAAGTAGCCGTAGTAATGTTTGTATGAACGCTTTCGCACTACCTCGGATTCAAATCGGACGCCAAATGGATATGCCAAAGATGGCCCCTGAATTGTTTGAATTTGGATCAGAGATCGGATAAGTGCGTAAGCGATATCCGAATACGGTCCGAGTTTTTTATATTCTTATTTTCACGGATCCGGATCGGATGCAGTGCGTAATCGCTATTAGTGGCAGCCTAGGGCGCAGCCAGGATTTTGTCAAGGGTGGAGCGAAACAGATCACTCAAACAGTAAATATTTATCTTTCCACTAAATCTGGAAGTGCAGAATGGGTATAATAGTGTTGGCAGCCCCCCGATTCAGAAAGATTCGATTAATTAGCTGTCATACGATTCGGTAAGCTATCTCTTTTTCTCTCGTTACGAGAATCGTAGATGGAACAAGATAACAAACCGAATTGGTCGACAACTGCTTATCGAAAAGGTTCTGAATTGGGGAGGAGATCCATTTTTCCAAGGGACTTGGAAAAAGGTGGAATTGGAACGGTAAAATGGGGACGTAGAAACCGCGCGTCGCACAGTCGCCCATCACCCGCCGCTCGCTCGTGTCGTGCACTCTTCTTCAATGAAAATCCTTCTTAAATTACCGTGTCCATATTATTTACTTAGATGAAATAGCAGAAGTTTCAGGATACTAGCGGGACGTCACCTGAAAGGGTTGACAAACAGGACGCTTTTGCTCACCATTTTGAGGCCCAAATTAGTATATCCGGGCATTGGTCTGAATACTTAAGACGACACGGATATAAAGTTGACTGAAATCTAGACTATTTTTTTTTATTTATCTTGGGAATCCTCATGGGTACACTCTGCCCGGAGAAGGCGAAGGATTATGCCTTCTCCTGTCCTGCGGCCGGGGTTTCGGGATTCGCAACCCCGGCAGGCCTCGGCCCGCCATCCACTGGCGGACCTCTCCTTCTGTGGGGCCCTTACCCACATATCCCCGAGAGTCGCGCCCGGAACACGGCGCGCCGCCTTCTCGGGCCTGTTATTGGTCGGGGACGGGTCACCTATTGTTCCCTGTGCCAGGCTAGGGCGGGGCAAGTGCTCCACCCTGGCACAAGGAACTCCCATGGTGGCAGCTTCCGCGTCGTACAGACACAACGCACTAATAAAATAGGACGTTGTGTGTTGCCAAAGCTTCGTCGGTCACCGGGACAGTACACTGCTTGGTCGGCGTTTAGCAGCAGCGTCTGCTTAATCACTATTAAATAACTAAAGTATGTATCTACCTCAAATATGATGTCCTGGTATCCGTAGCAGAAGGTGGAGCCGAAGGGGTTGGTGGTGTTGGTGGAGGAGGCGCGGTTGAGCACGACGGGGCGCTCGGCCACGCGGAGCGCTCGCGACACTACTTCCCACTTGCTGTACGCAGTAATGCACCTGTATCTACCTCAAATATGATGTCCTGGTATCCGTAGCAGAAGGTGGAGCCGAAGGGGTTGGTGGTGTTGGTGGAGGAGGCGCGGTTGAGCACGACGGGGCGCTCGGCCACGCGGAGCGCTCGCGACACTACTTCCCACTTGCTGTACGCAGTAATGCACCTGTATCTACCTCAAATATGATGTCCTGGTATCCGTAGCAGAAGGTGGAGCCGAAGGGGTTGGTGGTGTTGGTGGAGGAGGCGCGGTTGAGCACGACGGGGCGCTCGGCCACGCGGAGCGCTCGCGACACTACTTCCCACTTGCTGTACGCAGTAATGCACCTGTATCTACCTCAAATATGATGTCCTGGTATCAGTAGCAGAAGGTGGAGCCGAAGGGGTTGGTGGTGTTGGTGGAGGAGGCGCGGTTGAGCACGACGGGGCGCTCGGCCACGCGGAGCGCTCGCGACACTACTTCCCACTTGCTGTACGCAGTAATGCACACTGCGCCGCGACTTTCCACTAGGGAGTTGGCTTCGCACCTACAAAATAGTTCATAATTATGGTCTAATATAAGGATTCCCTGGGTCTTATTACAAAAGATGGTTTAAACCAAGACTAAGGTAAACCCAGGTTTAAAATATACCCATCACTCTCTTATGTCATATAACAAAAAGAGACGGGGCTATTTTAAAACCTAGGTTTTGTGTGCAATTATTACTCAAATAATTACATTCCCAATAACTTATGTATCTAGAAATGAGTGGAGACGCCACTGTCGCCAATGGTAATAGGGTATTTAACTGAAAAAATCTAATTAGTCCGTCAGTTAGATTATCAAATAATATTTGACCCGTATTTTTTCTTTTGTTACGTAAACCAAAATTGACGTAGATACGACACTTTTAAAATTGGCAAAACGTCACAAGCAAGTACAAGTTTTACTTGCTTCTGACGTCACAAGCCCCCACTCTCGAGTTTTGATGCGTTTTATCTTTCCAAATATTCATAGTTTTGACAAAAGAAAAAATACGTGTCCATTATTTTTCAAAACTCTAACTGGCAGACTAATTAGATTTGCAATTTATTGATGCCGTCAACATGCCTATTTGAAGCTGAAAATTCACAATGTGGCGCTACTTTAGATCGAGGTAAAAAAGAGGTCAATGGATAGGAATAGGAATGTCAAATTAAATCCTCCATCCTCATTAAATATTTAATAAATCCATGGAAAAGTTTTTTTTTTTATTTCGGTGCGGGCCAATGTCGGTTTCAGTACCTCTTGCACGGAAAGCCAGCATTCAAGTGCTCGGCTATCACTGCTTTGTCTTTCACACCGATAATTCAGCCTTCATCAAGCTATCTCCCTCCCAATGTCCCGCTAGTAATGCCTTAAGCCGAGGTCCGAGTCCGACTAGGGGTCGCCCTTAGTGCTGTTGTTGCAGGTAGTCATGATGTTAGTGTAGTATAAGAGCGGTTACGCACTGCATCCGATCCGAATCCGTTAAAATGCGTTCCGAAGTAGTCATAGAACTATTTGTATGGTAGTTTACGCACTAGATCCGACTTCCGTCGTCCGATTTCTCTCCGTTATCCGTGAGTCCGGAAGAAATATTGACGGACCGAAATAGCAGTAGTACTGTTTGCATGAACGCTTTCGCATTAACTCGGATTCAAATCGGACAAATGCCAAAGATGGCCCCTGAATTGCTTTGATTTGGATCAGAGATCGGATTAGTGCGTAATCAATATCCGAATTCGGTCCAAGATTTTTAGACTCTAGATCCTTATTTTCACGAATTCGGATCGGATGCAGTGCGAAAAGCAATATCCGAATTCGGTCCGCGTTTTTTATATCCGTATTTTCACGGATCCGGATCGGATGCAGTGCGTAACCGCTGTAAGTAGTTAGCTTAGGTTAATTATTTTGCTTCCCTCCATTGGCTGAAGACCGTTCAGGCCTCGCTAAAAACAGCCCGGTTACATAGAAAAGTAAAACAGCTTTGTCTCGTTTCCAGATTATAAATACAATCGCGCCGTTTCTGGCCGTTGTTATAGTAAGCCATTACTCACTTGTCTGGCTGCACGGTGAGCTCAAACTCGCAGCGATGGTACATGTTGAAGTTGTAATGTCCTGGATAGTTCGTGTGCAGGACAAACTTCTTTACTTGGTGCGTGCGCGCATCGAATAGCACGTCCTGGAAAATATGGGTTCAATAAACATGGAGTACAAATGTTGATCGGAGGAAGAGTTATAACTGTTTGCGAAATATACAACGAAAATAGTTAATTAGAAATTATTTTATTGTTGTAAGTACTATGTCCTATGTCCAGCAGTGGACGTCTTTCGGCTGAATGATAGTATACTTGGTAGAAGACCAAAGTGGCGTTCGTATTCTATTCTAGTCATTGAAGGGGTTCAAAGGGGGCCTCGCGACTAAATTATGCGGTCAACGTGCAGAAAAATTGCTTTAGTCAGACTTTGAATATACAAGGTTAGTCGGAAAGGGGGTACTAATCCGCAAGGGTGATATAGTACCCATAATAATGAATAACTTTTGTTCTACAACTTTTTACAAAAGTCAATATTTTAAGAGAAATAGCTGTTCAAAGATTTCATAAATACCTATATGCTAAAATCTATCTCTCCTCAGCTATGATCAGCTGTTTTTATTTTAGGTCATATTTGGGGTCACGGATTAGAAACTTCATTTTCTGAATTCGTAACTAAAGCAGGAATAAAGGTTTTTTTGAAAAAACTCACATAATATAAATTTTTTAACGTAATTTTTTTATAGAATTTTGAAATTTTAACTCCTACTTTAAAACAGTCATCAGTGATACTTTAAGTCGGCTGCGGATTAGTACCCCCTTTCCGACTAACCTTGTAGAGCCGTCATCTGTCTGATGCTGTACGAGAATTTCTAGGAATCATTTAAGTTTGCTAACCGATCTGCCGACTACCTCTATGATATCGGTACTCCAATAATTAGGTCACAGAGTTCAGATCACGGTAACTTCGTTAAAAATTTGAGTGGAAATCTGGGAATAATGCGCATCTTGTATGTACTGGCCGGTATTACGTAGTGTGATACTGACCAGTCCTAGAGTGAAATAGTTGAAGAAGTAGTCGGAAGCGGGCGGGGGTCGCCTGCGTGCGGTGGGCCTGTGTATGCGCATCTTGTATGCACTGGCCGGTATTATGTAGTGTGATACTGACCAGTCCTAGAGTGAAATAGTTGAAGAAGTAGTCGGAAGCGGGCGGGGGTCGCCTGCGTGCGGTGGGCCTGTGTATGCGCATCTTGTATGTACTGGCCGGTATTATGTAGTGTGATACTGACCAGTCCTAGAGTGAAATAGTTGAAGAAGTAGTCGGAAGCGGGCGGGGGTCGCCTGCGTGCGGTGGGCCTGTGTATGCGCATCTTGTATGTACTGGCCGGTATTATGTAGTGTGATACTGACCAGTCCTAGAGTGAAATAGTTGAAGAAGTAGTCGGAAGCGGGCGGGGGTCGCCTGCGTGCGGTGGGCCTGTGTATGCGCATCTTGTATGTACTGGCCGGTATTATGTAGTGTGATACTGACCAGTCCTAGAGTGAAATAGTTGAAGAAGTAGTCGGAAGCGGGCGGGGGTCGCCTGCGTGCGGTGGGCCTGTGTATGCGCATCTTGTATGTACTGGCCGGTATTATGTAGTGTGATACTGACCAGTCCTAGAGTGAAATAGTTGAAGAAGTAGTCGGAAGCGGGCGGGGGTCGCCTGCGTGCGGTGGGCCTGTGTATGCGCATCTTGTATGCACTGGCCGGTATTATGTAGTGTGATACTGACCAGTCCTAGAGTGAAATAGTTGGTGTATGCGCATCTTGTATGTACTGGCCGGTATTATGTAGTGTGATACTGACCAGTCCTAGAGTGAAATAGTTGAAGAAGTAGTCGGAAGCGGGCGGGGGTCGCCTGCGTGCGGTGGGCCTGTGTATGCGCATCTTGTCGTCCGCCTTGTAGTAGGTACGTGCGGGGGCCCCCAATGCTGCGCACACGCGCTGCGCGGAGCTTCCGAAGCGCACCACGCGGCACACGGAGCGGCCGACGCCGCCTTCTGTTAGCGATCGGCCGGGACCTGTAAGTAAAGGATTGGTAAGTTTAAATAATGTTTACATATTACATACTAACCCTTCAGACTTCCGAAATAGTATGTCTACACCAGTGCGCTTTCATGTTTATCAATTCAATTCATTTATTCACCATAAATAGAGTAATTTACATCGTGTTAAATGTCCTTACAAATGTCCTTATATCTATTTAGCCTATTGACGGCATGTGAAACTAGTAATCATTAATAAAATGTCAAAAAAATAGTATTCATTACAAAATGTCCAAACCAAAAAATCATTCGTAACAAACAATGTCACAAAAAAAAATATAAATAAAAGTACCATTCACAATTAGCGTTCACAAACATATTATAGTGTCCATTCTTTAGCGGAATAAATCATTTTATCCAATAGTAATATTTTTAGTTTCCTTTTGAACTTTTTTAGAGGAAGATGCTGTACATCGGGTGTAAGTTTATTAAAAATTCTAATACACATTCCATAACAGTTCTGTTGAAACAGCGTAGTTCTTGGGGCAACATCTAAAGCTAGCCGCTCTCCCCGTCTGGTATTCCTAGGGTAAATATCTTTTGCCTTTAAAAACAGATTAGGGTTAGTTTTAACAAATACGCATATTTCAAAAATGTACATACTCGGTAGAGGCAATATGTTTAGCTTTCTAAAATGAGGTTTACAAGACTCATATGGAGGAATATGAACCATTGACCTTATGCATCTTTTTTGGGATAGAAACGCCCTTTGAGAGTCTGTGGAGTTTCCCCACATGATCAAGCCGTAGCGCAGTACGGAACTTACGTAACCATGGTATGCTAATAGTAATGTCTGAAAATTTGATGTAGTTCTGAGTCTACTCAGGACGTATACGAAGCTATTAACTTTTTTGCACACCTCTTCAATGTGAATTTTCCAATTACAGAACTTGTCTATTGTCAATCCCAGAAACTTTGCACAAGACGCTTCCTTTATAATTGTGCCATCATAAACAAGATTCTTTGGAACTATCTCTGACCGCTGAGTTTGAAATTGAATAAATTTAGTTTTAGTCAGATTTGCTTGTAGATTATTTCTGTGTAGCCATTCTAGGACTGATTCAATTGTTTTATTAATTTCAATGTCATATAAATTGGATTTCGATAGATTGTCACATGTCAGAATAATAGATACATCATCAGCAAATAATACACTTTTATACGGAGTAATGTTAGGCATATCGTTAATATATAACAGAAAAAAGAGCGGTCCAAGGACACTACCCTGTGAGACACCATAATTGTTTATAATATAGTCAGACCTTCCACAGTTTACTACCGCATCTTGCCCAAAACTAGCTATTTCCACACATTGCTCTCGGCTATGTAGGTAGCTTTCTGTCCATTCTAGAGCCGGCCCTCTAATGCCATAATTTTCCAACTTTTCCAGGAGCAGTCTATGGGAAACAAAATCAAACGCGCTTGACATGTCGAAAAAAATTACCATTGTTGGTCTTTTTTTATCGACATTCGTTAGAATATTATTTACTAAGTCGAACATAGCAAGCGTCGTTGACTTTCCCCTCTGGAAACCGTATTGTTCATTTTTAATTAGCATGAATTTGTCCAAATAGGATATTAATCTTTTTTGCATAGCCTTCTCAAAAACTTTTGAGAATATGGGGATTAGTGTTATAGGTCTATAATTACTCATTTCCAATTTGTCCCCTTTTTTAAACAGTGGTTTGACCACCGATTTCTTTAAGCTTGTAGGGAAAGTACCTTGTACAAAGGAAAGATTTATTAAGTATTTTAGAATTGGTACTAACATATCTACGCATTTTTTTATGATGTGAGTAGCAATTCCATCATAACCAACTGAGTGCGTATTGTTTAAGGACATAATTATATTTTTAACCTCTGTATTATGTAATGGTTTTAGAAATATACTACTACTTGCACGTGTGCCATTTGTATTCCGAATATTGCATTGACTGTTGTTAGTACGTTCGATTAAATAATGGTTAAATTGGTTGGCTATTTCACGCGGATTTCGTATAACGTCCTTTCCCAGCCTTATTTCCTGTATGAAATCCTGTTCTTTGGTATTCCCTATATCCTCATTTATGACCTTCCATGCTGCTCGGCATATATTATTTGACTTGCTTATAATATCTTGCGCTTTCAACTTTCAATTACTCTTGCGTCAAGCGCATGCAATATTGATTGCCATAAGACGCATGCAGCTTATCGTCTACACCGCGCCTCGGTCAGTCGTCAGTCGACATACAATAGACGGATAGCGTGCGCTAGGGGCATGCGCTGACGTCGAACTAGTATTAAGGCATGCGCTATGGCGCGCAACGCATGACGAAGACGAAGACGCAAGATGAACATGAAAGCGCACTGGTGTACACATAGCTAAAGATTACCGTTTTTTATATTCGTTTTGAATTCGTGGACAATACTATAGGTCATACGTTTAGTTTACTTATCGGTATTTTATAAAACTTTGTTTGAATTGTAACGTGTAAATGCTTTATGAAACCATTTTTTTATTTGTTATTATTTGATTTGGTCGAGTTTATCACTTGTCGCACCTGATGGTAAGCTCAAACAAGGTCTAAGAAGGAGCACACGAATACAAATAAGAGAAATAGAAGGATTCCCCTATACCCCTCTGGCTCTCACATAAACACAGCGGAACACAGTAAACTGCTTGGACTTTAATGTTCAGGTGGTAGCTAGCCAGGCGGACTGTTTAGATCCTACCACCAAGCGTGCTGGGTTTTGTTGACTTACAACACGCGTCTATTCCCAGCGTGCGGTAAGGAAGTTTTATATTTTAGGAAAAGTGTAGGTAGCAACAAACTACTGTTAGCAGTACAATAACTCACCTTCAGTGAACATATGCAGCCTCAGGCCTTGCGTGGCAGTGGCAGTGCGCAGTACGTCACAGCGACGTAGGTGCAGTTGGTGTCGGTAGCAGGACAACGGTAACTCCGGTAAGGGAGCTCCGCATACACTGCCGCTGCTTGTACTACTTGCCTATAAACAGATTTTTTGCAGTTAGAAAAAGATGAACAGACGCAGATCCGTCTGATCCTGATCCAGCAGGTCTCAACCAGGATCAGGTCTGAACCAGATGGTTGAAATGGAAGTCGACCCTGATATTCTTGAGCTAAGATAAAAACAAAGACTGCCTTGTTGGTCTAGCGGTCGCAAGCGCGACTGTCGACCGTGAGGTCCTAAGTTCGATCCCCAGGTCGAGCAAAGAGTTATTGGGTTTTTCCGTGTGGAATATCTCAGTAGCAGCCCGGAGTCTGAATTTGTGCCCGCTCGCTGTCAATAGGCTCGTACCCTATTACATAGGACGTAAACATAACGGCGAAATGTGGGTGTTCCTATACACTTCTGCCAACCCTTCGGGGAATACTGACGTACCTATGTAAAAACAAGAATGTCTGACAGTCTCGATTTCTCACCTGCGCGCTTACACCTATAGAGTACTACGACATAATTATGCCCCTCGGCAATCTTCGTCTATCTTCGGAAATACGAACGCGCAAAGATGCTATCCAATAAAGAGCTATTTCAACATCATTGTCACTTTTGACTTTGACTGATATAGGTAATTTAATGGTCCCATTAATTTATACAAATTGGAAAACGAAGATTGTCGAGTAGTAATTTGTAGGTGTCAATCGACTACATAATATGTATTAAAAGTTACGGAAACTCTCTGTTTACTGACCTGGTGCTGAGATCCATAGTAGATGGTGGTCCGCGAGACGACGGGAGAGCCACCGTTAGGGAACTGTAGTGAGCCTAGCCCGTGAGCGTAGCCAGGCTGGACACATAGTACAAATATTATGAAAAGAACACTTTTAGGCGATGTGCATAACGTGTCGTGTCGCTATCGTCGCTTATACTTGAGTCAATGTAAAAATAGAATCATATTACTACAACTTAAACCGATTTCAAGTTTAAAAACATGTAAACTAAGTTGATTTTAGAATGGCAAAATCGTAAGACAATTTCAGTTGCAATAAAAATTAAACTATGTAGTATAATGATATTAAGGGCGCTTACACATTAAGCGGCACTGGCACTGCTTAGTCGCGCAATTGGGGACCGTATAGGGTATTTGACTGAAAAAATCTAATTAGTCCGACAGTTAGATTAACAAAAAATATTTGACCCGTATTTTTTCTTTTGTTACGTAAACCAAAATTGACGAAGATACGACACTTTTAAAATTAGAAAAACGTCACTAGCAAGTACAATTTTTACTTGCTTCTGACGTCACAAGCCCCCACTCTCGAGGTTTGATGCGTTTTATCTTTCCAAATATTCATAGATTTAACAAAAGAAAAAATACGTGTCCATTATTTTTCAAAACTCTAACTGGCGGACTAATTATAAGTCGCGCGGAGAAGGTTTGCCGATAGCCTCATGACGACACGCGTCGATGGTCGGTACGATTAGTAGGTAGGCCAGACGAGCGCGGGTAGCGGTCGGTGAAGTGGGAGGGGCAGTCATCGGCAAACCTTCTGCGCGCGACTAGTAGATTTGCAATTTATTGATGCTGTCAACATGCCTATTAGCAGTGCGGCTGTCGCGCTTTAGTCAGGCAGCAGCGCGGTATCACAGCACTGCGAGTAGTTGCTTCGCGATTAAGCAGCGCTATAGTCGTGGCAATGTGCAGCGCTGCTAGCAAGCCGCCTAATGTTAAAGCGCTCTAAGACTTATACCCCCAATTAATTTCTAGATTGTAAGTTGTTTGTATTTATGTAGGACAACGAAGCACATTGGAAATATGATTTCGGTCTTACAAAAACTATTAATAATAATCAGTCTTCTTACCTCAAATTTGCTATCAACGGGGAAATAAAAGGAGAGTCCCCTAAAGTTGAGCGCGAACAAATGTCGCTGCGAGTCGTAGAGACCGGGGTGCGTCGCGCCAAAGCAGTGCTCCACCTGCTCGATCGACGGCGATATCTCCGGCGAGTTGAAACACATGCCACTATCAAATACATAGAAAACAATATTAGTTATAATTCACTTACAATTCATTCTTTTAAAGGAGAGTGGTAAACAAATGTATGGGGTCTGGACCCATCCTTCAATAGTAACATTTGAATATACCGTTGGCTAGGGCTTTTTAAGCGGAACATTAGTTACTAATAAAACTGTGGAGAAACTTGGTGTGGTGTTCCTCCAACCAAAGGGAGGATCCTCCAACCAGGCGGAGTCTTGTGCCTGGCGGGCTACTGCCCAACGGTTGATGTTGGGAGATTGTATATATACTATCTGCGTGTTAAATCTTGATTGCGCGATGTAGGATAGTTCGCATGTGGCGAGATAGATGCCGCCACAAAACTATGGTCAAATGTTAGTACTTTCGGAGATACGACGTCTTACAAGTCGTCCCAGTCTAACATTCTGCATGGATATTTATTATAAGGTAGAATAATAGTAATACATGTATTTCACTTTAAAACAAAAAAAAATTAAAGATTTAAAAAAGATTTAATATTTACAAATGACTACAGAAGAAAAGTTTTTTTTTTTAATTTTCCCCTCTTTTAATTTCTCCTGTATTGTGGGTGCGTTTACAAACATTTAAACTCACATACACAAACAGTCAGACCTGGAACAACTACTTGTAGGTCATGCAAATATTTGTTCCGTGCGGGAATCGAACCCGCGACACGCAGCGCAGCAGTCAATCGTTTATCCATTGCGCCAGCGGTGCCATTCGGTTTGAGTATGGGTAATGTTTATCTTGTATGTATAATGAAGTAAACTACAGTCATTACTTGCTTACATTGGGATCACTTTTATGGCAGTATAACTTCGAAAGTACTGACTTTTAACCTTTTTTATACTAAGTTGTATTCTGCATAAAAATACCTATCCATTCATGAATATCTTATTTCTATTGAGAGGTGGGCCCACCATTACTCATTGTTCTTTTATTACTTAGTTGCGTTTATTACCAGTAACCAATATAAAAAAGCTGGTACATTTTTTGCATATGAAGCGCAGTTCAGACTATACCTAGTATACTATTTCGCTAAATAGTAAAGCATTATATTATTCCGTCGTATCGAAGGTTAAATAGATTTTGAAATCCGCACTAAAATAGAGGTACTCGAATTCCTGAGAGTTACGACGATATAAAAGTCACACGTAGCTTTAACTGTCATGTTATGTGTCTATCACGTACGTGGCCAGAATTCTTAATGCTTACCGTGAAACCGGGCATCATTGCCCGCAATTTTAATTATTTTTGAGATTTTGCAAAAAATATTCACCAAAACGTGTAATAAAGTTAACCATGGTAGCAATTACTATTTAAGGCTTTAAATTACAAAATGTGGTGCTTCTAGCTTTAACAGAATCTTAGAAAAAGGCGCTTAAATAGCCGGGCAAAATTATACGCACAACCGTCCAACATTGCTCAACCTTAATTTCTCTGAAACTATCAGTTCTATGGCTTTAGCAATAAGGTATGTTATAATGAATTATGCAAAGGTGTATCTTTCGTGATCAATGTGTCAAAAACATTGCTTTTATTTATTTTACTGCTGTGGGCAATGTTACACTACACACCAGCTACTTTTTCATACAAACTAAAACGGTGGGTTAGGGTTGATGCCACATAATGTGATAAATAATAATCTTTTGAAATATTAGAACTTTCCCCGTAACATGTTTCTCATTTCTCTGCATTACATGCCCAATACATGACAACCGCTTTCCAATAAATAAATTTAAATATTTAAAAAAATACCGGGTGGAAGGGACATCGTAACGTATACGTGTACCATGGATCCAGTATATGATTCTGAACCCCCCAGCGTT
This sequence comes from Amphipyra tragopoginis, assembly GCA_905220435.1. Lineage (NCBI taxonomy): Eukaryota > Metazoa > Arthropoda > Insecta > Lepidoptera > Noctuidae > Amphipyra > Amphipyra tragopoginis. The sequence goes on from HG992011.1 coordinate 16,561,041, forward strand.
GGAATTTTTCGTCGCTTTTTTCTTAATTTTTACGATTTTTTTTGCAGTTTTTTTTAATTTATAGTGTATAAAATCATTATTGTTTTCCATCCCAATGCGATAAAAAAGAAAAAAACAATTATTTCACAATTTTCACGTAAAACAGCAATGAAAATCAAACTTAAAAAGTGCTCCCGATCAGCTGTTTTGGTAAAGTTCACGAACCGAGGTTATCGCAACAAAGTAAGTGAGTGCAACAAAGTAGGCAGTGTAGGCACTAGTCACTGAGCGCGCGCTCACTCAAAGAAGCCGACATGCCGCTGCGCCGACGCGCGGTATCGACAAAGCTATAGCGGCCAGTGCCTATGAATCTAACAGATGCGTTATTACGTAAATTAATATCAGATTGACTACTTTTATTTAGACTTTTTATCTGGGATTATTAATGATCTCTGATAGTATGTCCAATACTGTTATCAATTTTAATAAATTGAATGTAAAAAAATAAGTTTTTTTAGTAATTAACCTTTTTTGTAGGCAATTTTTGTTATAAACATTTGTTTTTGCATTAACACCTTTGTTTAACCGATGTAATCTGATCTTTAGTAAATTTTAACCCTATCCATTTTCGCAATTTATTTTGTCAGTACAACTTAATGCGTTGGCACAGTCTATCATTTTATTGGTCTGTGCATGATCTAGGTGCCTACGAGTCTATGACGGCTTGTCGGCGAAATTGTAAAGGAAGTAAAATTTTGAATTTCGCCGATTTTTGATCAGTTCAGTTTCCGATTTGCGTTCATTGTAAACGGTTGTGTTGTTTTTCGTGATTTTGGATTTGAGCGTATTAGTTATTATCAGTCGAGTTGTTTTTTTGTCTGTGTTGTACTGTGTGTGTTTTGAACGAAAATGCCTCGGATACGTAACAGTCGTAACCATACGTTTAGTGCCCGTAACTAGAGAGATGCCGGTGGCCCACTTCCGGGATGCGTGGTACCAACACGATGGCGCTCCCCCACACGTGACTCTTCCAGTGCGACAGCTTTACACCTTACAGCGACTTTTGGTGACCAGTAGATTGGGAGGTTCGATCCACAACCCTGGCCAGCGCGATCACCAGACTTGACCCCACTAGATTTTTGTCTGTGGGGTCAAGATAGGGACTTTGTTACGGAGTGCAATACGGCAGCAGAAATGCGAGATCGCTTGCGACGCTCCGTGCGGAGTATGTCCGAGACCCCACCTTATTGCCCCGTGTCCACGCTGAAACTCTGCGCCGCGCTAGGATTTGTGAGCAAGTTGGTGGCGGCCACTTTGAACCCTATCTTATTAGGAGTCCCTCACTCCTAATAAGAGAGATTAAGGTGAGTGTTAATTTGTTTGCAACTAATTGCCATGTAGGTAGGTAGGTACCTCATCGGAATCATTAGGTAGGTACCTACTTATGTTATTTTATGAGCGAACGAGCAATGTTTTGTTTTTTGTTGTAAGCAATCAGTCAATTGAACTAAATTTCAAGTTCGGTTTATCAATGTGTTTGTTAGGTGATTTCTTTATCAGTAGTGTAAACGTAGGTATGCTACTTTTCACGTTTACAAAAGCGCGGTGCGGCAACGCGACTCAGTGCCGAACTCAGACTTGTGATGTGTGCGTGCGCATGCGTGTAGGCACTGTACTTACTGTACGGCCGCCGCGCCGCGCCGCGCACCGGTACCGCGTTAGCGGAGTAATGGCTTGCGGTTGTGATTGTGACTCGTTGTTTGCATTCGCAGTACATTGCGCGCTTAAAAATGACAACATCTGTAACCTATCATTTGTGATATTAATGACTTACGTAAATTAATTTAAGGCTTTATGAGGAACCTTTTCACGAAGTTTGTGTTACGATGTCCCTTCCACGCTGTATTATTTTAATGATGGTTACCAACCCTAACACTATTTTTGCAGTGGGCAATGTTGTCACTCCTATGTTCAAGGAAGTTCGGGAATCATTGCCCACTCCATTATCTTGAAGTTTTTATGTTATAAAGGTCTCAAACTAGCATAGATATGAAGCGTGATACTTATCATAACTCTAGTTTTGAAATGTGTTGCCTGAGAGATGTCGTACGCTGACCGTGTGTAAAAACGTAAAACAAGATTTTGGCACCACCTCACACTTGTTCTACTTTCAACATGTCTGGCGGGCAACTGGGTGAACTTAGCAACGTAACGAACATTTCATTTTGTCAGAAAAACATTCAAGTTTACCCCAAAGGTTAAAAAATGTTGTCAGCTATATAAGTTTATTTGCAATTCAAGATTTTAGTTATTTTTCGTGTTAGGGCAAAGATATCCGCTAAGGGCAATGATGGCCGGTTTTACCGGTACTTGTAATATTCGGAGAGCAATGTAAGTCAAATAATGTTAGCTTCAACATCTTCCGACTAGGTTCAAATTCGCTTAACGTCACCTTAATAGGTACCTAGTCGTCATTACCGCATATTTTTTCACTTTTGCTGAAGCAAAAGATACAATTGAGCAGCTTCGAGAGAGAAACTTTGTCAACATAACCCCTCGTTTGGAGTATAAAATATGTTTTTTGTACATGTATATTTTTTACATGTTCACTACGTGTTAGGCATAATTAAACTTGGTCGTTTGCCCCATTCAAAAGTAGTAAAGTCAAAGTATCCAAGTTACTTTGACTCAATTCGGGCAATACGATCGGCATCCAAATTTGTAAGTGCAAGTGTAATTGTGTCCTTAAGAACAAGTTTTTTTTTAATTCCTTTTCATAATTTTTATCACTACTTGTTTTAGGTTTAACCAAGGAGTACGACTGCAATATACTAATCGATTGATGTTCAAAAGCATAACCCTGCTCTGCTGCAGTCGGGCAAAAAGTGACGCAAAACGCGATACGAAAGATCTATTAAAGGCAATTCCATTTCTGTAACCAATCACCAATTAATATTCTCATAACGCAGGCCGCAGTGCCCTTAAATCATAACGACGAGGTACATTAACATTCAAGACGCACTCAAACGGGCCCAGTAACATTAAATTGACCTTGACTGGGGACATGGAAACAGTCGCTCACATTATAATGTCATTAGGTCGTACACTGTGATACGGTAATGAAGATAGCAGTGTTTTGTGCTGTTACTATAGCTGAGATTTATATACTTGGACATGTATATATACTAGTTGACGCCCGCGGCTTTGCTTGCGTGGTATGTCGATAAAAAGTATCCTATGTCCTACGCCAGGTTTTAAGGTATCTCTGTGTGAAGTTTCATCAAAATTGGTTTAGTAGTTTAGTCGTAAAGAAGTAACAAACAAACATACAGAAATCTACAATGTGCCCGGTTATGGACTAGCGATATTCTAGGTACATAAATAGCAACTATTCTAGTACACAAATACACTATATACTAGGGTCCAATTCACTTCCATTTTTGTGTTGAGATATTCTGTACGTGTGTACAAAAAAAAGTCGTATCTCTCAAAGTTTTGGTTCTACTGAGATAAAAGTAGGATTATTGGGAGGGCAACAAAATTGTCTATCGTTTACATTACGGGTTCACATTTTCATAACTTTAAGATAGATAATATCTCAAGAAAAAATCAAAATGGCTGCCAAATAGCGGGGAAGTGGATTGGACCCTAGTGTGTAGTGTATTTGTGTACTAGAATAGTTGCTCTGTAAGTACCTAGAATATCGCTAGTCCATAACCGGACACATTGTATATCGTTCATTGAATCCACTGTACGCTGATGACGTCAGTCGTACATGATAGGGGACGAGTGCCGTACAATCGACGCTTGAAAGAAGCAGCTCCTTCAACAAAGAGTATACTGCTAGCGATTCTGTTGACAAATCAATAACCAACATAGCGTAGCCGGGTATTTAGTTTGATTAAAAATAAAAAAAATTTTTTTCTTGCGGTTTAGTTAAATACATAATCGTATCTAAATCACCTAAGATATAATTTTTTTTTTTTTTTATGCTTTTTTTTCATGTCCTTTCTATGCCATGCATAAATAAATGAAAGGACAGCGATACAGCTGGCGGGTATGACTAGGGTGATATCGTTCCGTGCAGTCAGTAACTGGGGGCGCTAAAATGACTAAGAAATAGAAAATTAGAAAGAAATTTAAAAAAAAAATTGAAAAAAAAAACTAGTGCTAGGTCAATCTGTGTCACCAGTAGATCACGAGGTTTGAAGGAATTACACGAAGTCGTTTACACCCTGTATAGAGAAATAGTACAGCGAGGTTTGAACTACGCTTAAGTTAGGGCTCATTCACACGGGTTCCGTCATTGAAGATTCGTCATAAAACACGATACGTCATGACGGATGGACGTTCACATTGCATATAGAATCGTGTTTTATCACGATTCGACAAAATATCCGAATTAATGTTCACATTCGTTTCGTGATTCATAGTCTTAGATGAACTATCGAACACCATGGATCCGTCTCAAAAAAATCACGATTCGTGTTTTTTTGACGAACGTGTTTTTTTAAAAGACGATACGTGATTTAAGACGTGTCCGACATTTTTCACGATTCGTGATGCGTGTGAACACGGCATTTAAAAAGAATAGTCGCCGTCAATACAAAATCGAATCGTGAAAAAAGACGATAGGTCAAAAAAACGAATCGTTATCGTGTGAATGAGCACTTAGGCTTATCATGAAATGGTGCGTCAACTCCATGGTTAAGCCATGTAAAATATAAGTGAGGATGCGTTTAATCATTTTCAAAGTTAAACAACTGTACAAGATAATGTTTACAAGAGTCCGCTGCACTAACGTCTGTTTAGTAACAAATTAATTTATATTCCAAGCGTGTTCGCCGCACAATGAGAACTTTGAATACAGTGTGTCTAGACATAAGGCTAGCACATTTTTCTAATGAGTCTATAGCATACTAATGTTTGTTTTTCTATTTGAGTTGTCCTTAGGAACAGATAATTTTAATTAATTTGTATCTTTTTCAGATAAATCATTTTCTTATCACAACCAGGGCCAGACTTAGAGGAGGTATTGATCGCCTTCTATGACACCCATATGCAAAGAAAGGGCGGGTTATTCTTAACTACTGAACACGCATCCATATTCTTGACATTATCAGATCAAGTCCCACAGAAAGCTGACAAATAGTCAACAAATTCATCATCGTATTCAACACGTGTCGATAGCTCCACTCATTACTGCGTCACTGTGTGCGTGAGCGTATCAATATGCAATTTTGATTAGTGTGACGTGACTAGGGTTACCACTGTACTTTATTACAGAGTATTGTACTCTATTTCACGTCGGAAGTAATACAGTACACTAAAATACTCTTTATACCTGACACCATTTTAATTTTTTGGCATACTTTATTTTAATTTGGATAGTTTTTGGCATACTTTTATTACTCTATGTATGGTCTTTGATAGTGAATGAAAGATTCGCGAGTTTTTTAGTGAAATTGCAACAAGTTTTCACAACGAAACGTCATTTCAACGTCAGTTCATTAATGCAACTTTCCGTAACAAACAAACAAAAAAAATACTATAATACTATTTTTTAAAACATCGTAGGTACTTTATTTTTGCTATCCCAAAACACAAATCGCTGCTTTGCATGAATAACCATACAATCCAAAATGTTCAAACTAGATAAGGAGAAAGCGGAATCCAAAATAGCTCTATTTTTTTGCGAATAAAACTCACATTCATATCGGCAAGAATTACAAAGCGGCATCACAAAACGTCATTTGCCATTGCTTTTGCATTTTGGCGCCATTTTTCTTCAACAATGTAATCTTTAAAGGCTCTACAATAAACGTTTTGAATTGTGTCATTATTCATCCAAAGCAGCGAAATGTACTTTAATTGTTCCAAAAAAAGGTGGCAACCCTAGACGTGACGTCACGCGTCTGCCTCTCACACACACATGCTCACCGTGTCTGTATAAGGAAGCATACATAGCGCCGCTCGCAAAAGTGGCTATCTATAATTAATTATTCGTATCTTAATTAATTCTAATTAGATAATTATAAATATGTGTATACAACTTACCTATACCTAAGCTTAACTAATTTCATATTGTAGATCTCTATAACTTTGAGTCGTTGCGCCACCGGGTCGAATATTAACCGGATTCCGTCCTGGGGCATATTTATTACTAGGTCTACTGATAATGGGTTCTGAAAAGTAAAAAAACATAACATTAGTATAGTTTAAGAATTTAAAACATAACGGCGAAATGAGGGTATAATACACCTCTGCTAACCCTTTGGGGAATAAGGCGTGATGGTATGTAGTATAGTAAAATATCAAAAGCATATTCTTACTTCTAAGCGCCTGTGTCCAATAACCTATCTATCGGCGGTTTGCCTTACTACAGATCGAAATTTGACATTACTGATAAGGAGCTAATGTCAAAAAGAAATCGTTGATAGATACATTATTGAAAATGGCCGGTCTAAAGTGATCTGGAGGGTTAATAACTTCACATTTGGTGAATCATATTTCGTTCATCTTAGAAATGGATCTGTAAGGACCCCAACAGACGAACTGCATACCAATCGTAACTGCAACTGCTAAATTAAGTTTAAAGGCAGTTAAGATGCAAACAGGGCAATGAACAAAATATATATTATGATTCACCAGATGTGACATTACTAGCTCCCCTGAACAGGTCTGGAACGATGCGACCAAAGAAGGTCGGGTCGTGTTGCGAGCACTAGGAGCCTACTCCGAAAATCGAACTACAAAATTTCGGCTGACTGTTCGCACGTTTTTATACCACGATAGTGTTACGGATCCGATGGTCGATTCGATTTTCTCGATTTGGCGTTTTGTCGTTTGTTCACCCTACTCCCAAATGTTAATTGACATCTAGTAGTCCGTTGTTTGACAATACTTTGACAGTATATTTAAAAGTTCCGATGTTCGTCGTTGCGACATTCGTTTTTCGGAGTAAGCCCCGTCGTTGGTCGAAGCCTTCTAGTGTTGGAGTACAATACATATCGCTTCACGAAATGACACTCATGCTGTGATTTTAAGATTTCAGAAAGAATGTATCTGATCATAACTAATTTAAAAACCATTTTTTTAAAGTCTGTGACTAATTCCTATATCTTAAGATAAAGCAGACTTCATAGATTTGCTAAATTCTTTACCTAGCTGTTTAACGATTAGCCACTGGTTATCTAATACTAATCTTTTGCAATCTTAAGATTGCAAAAGATTGGTATGGCCGAAAAGTTATATCACTTCCTCATGAGTGAACGGCGATTAACAAAAGGAATTTATAAGACGGATGTCAGTGGAAACGCCGGTAGAGGACCCTTTAGAAAGATATACATCGATTTATTAGTGATGTTTTTCAAAAAGGACAGGTTCGTAGTAGTTACTCTCAACCGACGTGCGTGTATGACAAGATTTATGAACGTGGACGACGTGAAAGGAGTACCTATGTAAGGATCGTAGCATGTGGCGTTCTACAGTTTCTGCCTACCACCACGGGAAAAAGGCGTGATTTAATGTGTGTACTTTCTTTAAAACACTACGTAGCATTAGTACAGTCTTCTTCTTCTCTCGTGTCAGCACGAGCTATACGAAAATATCTCATGCTGTGGTGAAAAGATTAGCTAGTCAGCAAGGTTGGTAGCGGGGCTGACTGCCCACGGTGCGCCGGACGTACTTAAGTATCGTCACTCGTGGAGGCTCTTTTCATGCACCCCATAGTACAGTGAGATCATAAGAAAGCTTACGTTTAGTTTTGCTTCGAAATGGATCCCTGGCAATAGTTCCGTGAGGGAGTCACTCGAGCGCCAGCAGGCGTAGCATGACCACCGTGGCCAAGGGTTTTGTCGACTGCATAATAGACAAAATGACATATTGCCATTACGTATATGTCATTTTGTCGTCGATAAATCCCTTGTCTACGATGGTTGTACTACGCGTGCAGATGCCATTTGCGGCTTTTCCCACAAGCCTTCACGAGTAACGATATTTAAGTACGTCCGGCGCACTCTGGGCAGCCTCGTTACCAACCTTGCTGACTGGCTAAACTTTTCACCACAGCATTAACTATTTGTATAGCTCTAAAGGTCTCCCACTTATCGACGCGGAATCGATCGAACAAACTTTATGCCTAGGGGCTTAAGAGTGCAACGTCGGTCGCCTAAACTCAGCGCTGCCGTCAAACCTAGGCCAATTCCGCGTCCAAAAGTGTGGGGAGACGCTTTCCTCTGCTAGGTAAATCCCTCCTCCTTTTTGTGTCAAGCTTCCCAGATCTGCACCGATCGTTTTGAAGTCTTTGCTCCATTGAATTTCTGTTTACTACATGATAATGTCAATGATAGCTCACCTGATCACTATAAAGTACTTGTACTCCTCTTATTGTGCCCACTTGACTCTGTATGATGGCCACTGACTGAGAGAAATGCATCCCTGAAACATAATGATAGAATATTTAGTAAAATGTTTGAAATAATATGAGGGGCTCGCGGCTCAGTAACAACCGCACGAAACGGTCGAGCTGCGCTTGCAGCAGTCAGTCCATGGTTAGGTAACTTATTTTTAACACATCTAAACCCTTCCATAGCTCGGAGAGCACGTTAAATCATCGGTCCCGGTTGTCGTACTACAACCGATGACAGCCGTAACGGAAAGTCAAAGCCCGAAAGCCTGTCAACCAGTCTAAACCCGTACATCTCCCGTATACACTGCACCACTAATGCGGAGGACATCGTGGAGTACGCACGCCAAAAGGTTAAGTCCACGGTGAGAGTGCAGCTGCTGGAATCGCTCCGTAAGGTCAACTTCAAGGCGTTCGTGGTGCGAGTACCAAAGTGTCTTCTGCACCTCGTCATGGAAGAGAACTTTGTGCCGGAGAGAGAGGTGTTCCGTCACTTCCGCGGACAAGTGCCATACGATCGCACAATGACGTAGTGCATAAGTGAAGTTTTACTAATAAAGGCTTAAGTTTCTATACTAATACAAATGTATTATTATAATATATATTTTAGTTTGTAAGGTATATATCTATGGGCCTAAGTAGCCTAATAATAAAGAATATGATTATTTATTATTATTAAACTCAGCATATCGGTATGGCCCATTAACTAGTTATCTGTAGCTAAATAGCAAAAGCTCTGTGTAAAATGATTCATAGTCGCATCAACCCCCTGATTCAGAACGATTCGATTAGTCAGTTGTCGAATGATTCTGTATGCTATCTCTTTTTATCTCGTTACGAGAATCGTAAACGGAACGAAATAACAAACCAAATCGCTCGCCAACTGCTTAACGAAATGGTTCTGAATAGGGGGGATGGTAAGACTGGAAACCCTCACGCAGTTGGAAATGGGCTACTCTTTAACATTGGACAATTAAGACCCATTTTAGCAAGCCTCCTTAAATATTAATTTTATTCTGTTTTTTAGTATTTGTTGGTAGAGCGGCAACAGAAATACAACATCTGTGAAAATTTCAACTGTCTAACTATCACGGTTCATGAGATACAGCCTGGTGACAGACGGACGGACGGACAGCGGAGTCTTAGTAATAGGGTCCCGTTTTACCCTTTGGGTACGGAACCCTAAAAAATTCCAAACTGCATTCCCGAGGTTTTTACTCTAAGGCTACGATACGTAGATTGCTTTAAGTAAAGTGTTCCTATTGCAGGAAAAAATGCTATTTATACAGTTTCTAAACAGATGTGAAAAGGAAAACATGTTGTTTTATGTAGGTTCTTCGCTTTACATATTGCTTGAGTATTTACACAGTTATAATACTCTCAAGTGTTGTCGTATTCTCGAGAAGTGTGTCCTTGAAACTGTTTTCTTCATATAAAAGATCTATACTTGGGAGCAAATAAATCGAGCCACTTCTATTTTTCACGTATAATTGTTATTATTTTTGGTACCTATTATGGAACAGATCAATTCTAAACATATATTGCCTAAAAGGTTATTTGATAACCTTTACAATGAGGGTAGTTTTTTGTCAACTTAGTATATAACCCATGAAACCAAAACTAATAACCAGGACAAGTGAAAAAAGGAGTGGCTTGATTTTAGCCCCCAAGTGTAGTTTTACGATAACTGGGAAGTGGAAAATTCTAAGACAATTTTAAATTAGGCAACACCACTATAGCGCTGTTATGGGTGCATGAAAAGAGCCTCCACTAGTGACGATACTTAAGTATGTCCGGCGCATCCTGGGTAGTCAGTCCTGCTACCAAGCTTGCTGACTGGCTTATATTTTCACGACGGCATTAGCTATTCTCGATTTCCCGATATTCCCGAGCGTAGCGCTAGTCGAGTGTGCGAGCGAAGCGAAGGGGCGACAAAGTGAGTCTTTTAACTGAGCAAACCCAGAAAAACTTGCATGCTTGTTTGCTTTCTTGCTTGCATGATGGCAAAATGAGCCATCTAACAAGTGTAAAGTGGCCAATGATACAGTTGACTAATGAAACAGTGGCCAGCAGACTAGTCGGCGGAACAAAAACTTTCGATATTCCAACAGAGAACCGAATCCCTCTATTTCTGTGTTACTTGGATTCGTGTGCTCCATCTTAGACCCTGTCTGCGCTTACAATCAGGTGCGGGTTCTCTGTTGGAATATCGAAATATTATTAGCCGATTCTTATCTGGCCGAAAACCTTTCGCCACTTTTCATTTCGCCGAATAATTAAAACGCCGAATGATTAAAGTCCCTAATTATGTTTTGCAAGTTTTTGTTACGCCGACTAGTCTGCTGGCCACTGTTTCATTGGTCAACTGTATTTTTGGCCACTTTATACTTGTTAGATGGCTCATTTTGCCATCATGCAAGCAAGAAAGCAAACAAGCATGCAAGTGTTTCTGGATTTGCTCCGCTAGAAGACTCGCTTTGTCGCCCCTTCGCTTCGCTCGCACACTCGACCAGAGCTACACTCGGGAGGTCGCCGACTCGCTTCGGCCTCGTGCACTCGTTCCACTCAGGAACTCCTTCGCGAGCTTCTGGCTCCACGCTTCTAAATAACACTCTAGGGGTAGGACAGAGTCTGACCAGGTGTAGTCGGGGTGCGCTGAGTCGGATTAACAATACATTCCGCTGTGTGAAAATAATGTTGTGCGAATACTTATTTAGCAAATTAAACAATAGCCAAATAAGTATTCGACTAAAACAAAATTTCTGAATGATTTTTTGGCCAAATAATTATGGTGGCCAATAATCATTCGGCGAAATCAAATTAGGGTAAAAATTGCTTCGGCAAAGATTACATCGGCGAATCGTTGTTGGCGTAATGAAATTCGATATAAAATACTTCGGCAAAGACACTGGCACCCCTAAAGATCACGTTAGGGCGAGTGTCGGCTTAGTAGGCGTTTCGGCCGCTGAGTTTCGTCCGATCCGGCCGAAACAGCCATTTCATTATTATTAATATTTTTGAGTGGTGTTTCGGACGAATTCTTTTTTAAAGGCAAAGTAACGTCAGAAACATAATCAAATAATACCTATTTTACTTTGTGGCCATAGATAAATCGAAATGTACAATCAAATAAAAAATGTCTTATTTTTTTACTGAATCCTTATTAGGTGGTTAAGATTCGATCACTAAGGCAAACGGAAAGAAAAAAAATTTTTTTTTTTTTGCACTAGTTCCCCTGTGGTGTAAATCTATCTATACCAGTAGCAGATCATGCAGTTTTAAGGAATTACACGAATTCGTTAACACTGTATAAGACTGATTATTGTTGTTTACATTTATAATTCATAATGTACGTTTTTTAATTGATATATAAGACTGATTATTGTTGTTTACATTTATAATTCTTATTGTACGCTTTTTATTTGATATTTAAAGACTGATTATTGTGATTTATCATGTTTACTGTTGATTGTTGTAATTGTATATTAAACTTTATCTTTGTCCAACAATTCCCTGACTTTTACTTCAATAATATAACCCTGCCTAAGATTTTTCATTCTGACCGTACAAAATTTGCTTCAAAAAAATTATCGTCCGAAACGCCACTCAAAAATATTAATAATAATTAAATGGGTGTTTCGGCCGGATCGGACGAAACTCAGCGGCCGAAACGCCTACTAAGCCCGAGTGTCAGGCATAACCGGACAAAATGTCATTTTTTAAATCTAGTTTTGTCGAGGCTTTAGTGCACTCTAAGTGTCTATGCAAGCCTCTATGTAGGCAGTCTTAACATGAGTTTATATTACGATCGTGTCCTTTCAGCTGCGTATGCATGCCTACGCATCTCCAGTGAAATGTTTGCGATTTGTTAAATTCCGATTAACTGCGAAAGCATGCGTCAGCGTCCGGAAGCATTAGCTACGCTAAACTAGTACGCACATTAATTAGTATTATTACTAAGTTTGATGCAAACACAATAGTTTTGTTCTAAAGGTGAATTTATGCGAGAGTGTAAAAGCATGCGTACGCATCTTTATACAATAATAAGGCCTCTAAAAGACGACGTTCTTTAAGCGCGATTCAGAACGAAGCGTATTATTCAACATTCTTATTTACTCTATCTCTGTGCGTCGTTCTTTTTACACGTCTTAAGCGATGCTTCATACAAATAAATTTCGTAAAATTGCGCGTCGTCTGTTAGTAGTTTAAGTGTGTCTATACTCTGTTCTATTCTCCTGACAGCTCGGTAATTTAGTAAATTGTAGCCATACGGAGACTGCAATCGAAAAAACGTAAACGACTTCATCAAAAACAAAATAGCTAAAGTCCGTTTTTTATCTCGGAGACTAAATTGACAGGTACAAATGTCAAACTTGTAAATTTTAGGAACATTATTTTCTAATTTGACGTTTGGTACCTGTCAATTCTGTCTCAGGGATTAAAAAACGAACTTTATACGATACCTACATGCTTTGTTTTTTTTTCGTACGTCACCAGTCAACTTACGGTGAAAAGGGTATATAACGCCTACAGCTAATGTTGCCCATATTTCCCTCTCTCATAAGTAAAGTTCGCCGTCCCAGGCACACACTTTTAGAACCCGATGACAAAATTACCCTCCTCCAGGAGGCGAGTAAATCGACCCGCACACTACACAACGTCCGCCGTCGTCCGGCATACCGTCCTCGCCGACGAGGCCCGTCGCGACGTCCCACCGCCGCCGGTCACGATCCACCGAGCTCTCCCGTCGTAGAGCCGGTCGTCTCTTCAGACTCCGCAGTCACACCGATAATTCAGCCCTCATCAAGCTGTCTCCCCCCCCCCCCCCTATGTCCACGCCAGCAACGCCCTAAGCCGAGGTCCGAGTCCCACTAGGGGTCGCCCTTAGTGCTGTTGTTGCAGGTAGTCATGATGTTAGTGTAGTACAAGTAGTTAGCTTAGGTTAAGTATTTTACTTCCCCCCCCCATTGGCTGGAGACCCTTCAGGTCTCGCCAATAACTGCCCGGTTACGTAGAAACCGTCCCCTAGGACGACCTACAGCAGTCCAATAGAAAAAAAAAAAAAAAGTTGCCCATAATTGTCCGTATAACTCCGTCACACATAGGGTAAAATTTATATTCTGTCTAATTGCGGACACCACACGCGTGACGTCACATGTTTATGTTATGAAGTAGATAAAAAAATCACGTTAATCATCACGTGTTTCGCATGTGTATTGATTACGAGAATAAAGATAAATTGTTAGAGACAGTTGCCGTGGAAAGTTTATGCTATTCCTGTACCGATAACCGGTAGAAAGATAGCTATTGAAAAACAACATTTTTTTTTATAAATAATATGAAAATAATAATAACCTTTATTCGTAACAAAAGAAGTTACAATTACAAAGAGCAAGAGCTTTTTTAAAACTGGTACGAAAACCTGTATTTTGCGGATACCTACAGTAATTTTTATTTGAGTATCGATTTCTAATTTTAACTCGTATTGTCATTCATTGTAGGTATTATCGATAAAAAAGTATACTTACGTATTTAAAAGCAAGGGAGCATTAAGAATTTCTTTACTGTCCGCATTTCGAGAGCGTTGGAGCTCCGGATGGAAGGACCAAAATTATTTGGAGCCTAAAGCGTGAATTACATAGAAACGACATAAGGCGCAGGCGCGTCGCTTTCATACATTTTGTGCGAAAAAAAATTGAACCGGCACGAAAAATGTATGAGAGTGACGCGCCTGCGCATTATGCCGTTTCTATGTACAATACGTACGGCCGACGTATCTTGGAGAGTCTGAAGTTAGCTGATTAGCTGCGCAGTAGACAATTTCGTTTCTAAAAGATTCATTGCGCAGCCAAACAACTAACTTCAGACTCGCCAAGATACGTCGGCCGTATTGTAATTCAGGCCTAAATTGAAACCTTAGGGTCAGCAACCGTTAGCTAAACAGTGCAATTTTCTCAACTATTAGCCCATATTTTTAGCCATATTGTCTTGTGTGGAGGAGCTCGTGACTAAATAATTACAGCCGCATAGACCGATCTTCCGGGTTAAGCCACGCTTGCCGAGGTTGGTCTGTGGATGGGTGACCATTTACCATAGCGAGTTTCCTCCGTGCCTCGGAAAGCACGTAAAGCCGTTGGTCCCGGCTGTCATTTGTAGATCTTTGACAGTCGTTACTGTTGGTCAGAAGCCAGAAAGTCTGACAACCAGTCTTACCAAGAGTATTGTATTACCCATTTACTGGGTTGTGGAAGTCTGATAGGCAGTCGCTCCATGTAAAATACTGATATTCAGCTGCATCCGGTTCGACTGGAAGCCGACCCCAACATAGTTGGGAAAAGGCTAGGCAGATGATGATGTCTTGTGTAGTGCCGGACTTAAGGAATAGCACTACCCCATCTCTACCCTCGGGTGTCGTAAAAGGCGACTAAGGGATTTACTAGAGGATGGGCAGCAGCGTTCTATGAGTACTTTAACAACCATACTGCGATCGCCAACCCGTCTGCCAAGCGTGGCGATTACGGCAAATTCGGAGGGGGTTTGGGGAGGCCTATGTCCAGTAGTGGACGTCTTTCAGCTGAATGATGAGCCCACATTTTATGCTAAACGCGTTCTTTCGGCACTAAATGCGTAAAGCTCTGACTATAACGCGCCAGAGATGAAAAAAAAGCTCTTACGTGATTGTTTAATGTCAACGCACCCTTTCAAAAGCTACGCAAAGAAAGGATAAGCAAACCAATGATAAGATAAACTGTTTATAAATTGAAAACAGAATTATCTAAGAGTTAAATTTTAGGCTGAATATTGAAAGTCAAAAACATGTTTACTATGATAACGTCCAAGGTTACGCTACAATAACAATCGCGTTGTTGTTCAATAAAGAGGAGTCTGAATACGCATTTCGTATTTCGCGAATGTGAACACGTGTCTTCAATTCGCGAATTATTTTTATTAGTTTAGGTGTTGTGGTGGCTCGGAGGTTTTGGAACTGCTTCGTTAACACTAGGTTGCAAGTTCAAAACCTAACAATTGATAATGCGACTTTTGCAAGATAATTTTAAGAGGCCACTGATTTACGTTAACGAAAATATCGGGATAAAGCCTGGATCTAACGGTCTGAAATTGCCAACACGCAGTGATCAAGCGTGATGATTAATACTTTAATACTTGTATCTTCTCTGTATAAGAAGAGGTGTTTGCCTTGCTATTGGACAGTAATTATACGCTGGCATTATAACTATATAGTTAATTATATTATATATTATAGTTTAGTAGCCCGAGAGTTTAGACTTGTTTTGATACCTTGCTTTTTTACACGAATAATCCGTTGGACTTTTAAAGTGGGGAACGTGGTTTGTTGTGCTCAGAGCTTCAGAAAAGATCTACGTTAGTCTTGTTATTTTCAAGATATCTAAATATGCGGATAGAGGAGGATCGAGGGTTGTGGCATAAAGTTTAAAGTCCTTGCCTAAATATTACTCTAAAATAATTTTAATTTAGAAAAAGAAGAGTATAACTCTTCTTCTCTACCTAAAATAGTTGACGTATCAAACCCCAGACCAAATTTGGAATTCAGTCAGTGCATAAGTACGTCTTAATGACGTGAAGAATGAAAGAGAGGACTTATCCTGTAGCTCCAATAAACTACTTATTAATCAATCGGACAAAGTTGCATTGTTTTGATTCCATAAGCTATCGTTTCTTTATCACTTATTATTGAAATTAATCCTCAATTCTCACTAAGTTAAGAAAACATACAGAAGTTAGCAAAACAAACACTGTTATCTCCATTTTAAATCTTATTTTATTTTATCAACTCCGTGTCAATTTTGTGAGGAGCGCAGTAATGCCTTTCTTGTCATGTTATATTTATAAAACTTCATCGTCCTCGGGATCATGTAACGCCAAATCTCTTCCCACTTACGTTATTATGTATCTTTTCAATCTAATACAAAACCAAAGACGAGACAACAACAATAAAATCTCCTTTGTCCTTTCACGCGACTTAGTTCCAATTTTAAAGGACGAATAGGACATGCTGAACAGACACTTACTAGAATCGATTTACGTTTTTTTTTTTCGTGAATGCCACGCGAACTCTTTCGTACCACGTCAATATGGTTGTTGCTAAATGTACGAGCGCTCCTTAATTTTTTAGACCGTACCTACATATCATATGCCCTACGTAGGTAGGTAGGTACCCCATCACTGAATATTTAATCTCCCGCAGAACGAGGGGGACAAGTCAACGACCAGACTTGACAGACGCAGTGAAAAGAGTCCAATGTCCTAATATATTCGACTGTATGCAGACTTTAGCGACAGCCGCCTTTGGGTCCCTGGCACTTTTCAGACGAGTTAAATATTTATAAAATACATATAACTTGGTAACAACACTAACAACACGATATAAACAGGTGTAGCATGTTTAGCACGTGAACGACCACGCGATTAGTATTAGTGAATGTTATCTCGTATATTTAGATTTATTATAATACTATAGGCATTAAAATAAAACTCGATTTGATGCGACATGATTTTCAGAAAAATTACAAAGTTTAGAGACGTGGTGAATCGGAAAACCCGTGCCTATTTGAATCAGGCAGACGAATTTAATATTCTATGACGGTTCCGTTTTAGCCATTCGGATACGGAACTCTGAATAGCACAAAGGACCAAACTTAAACTTTGGTCCTGTGGGATACGTTAATGATCTGTAAGTGAAACAGAATATATTAATGGGCCAAGAATACTTAAAAGCCCGCTTAGAAAAATAAGTTAGTTCTTAAAAGTTGTAAAATTTTCTCTTTAGGCATTAAAAGAGACTCCGCAAATGACGATGCTTAAAAAATCCGTCGGGCGCTCCCTGGACAGTCAGCCCCGGTACAACCTTGTTAACTGGATATTTTTTACCACGGCTATTCTTGTAGGTCGTCCCGACAGTAGAGAAGGTATTTCATTATATTTTTTAAGTGACGGGTTGCCATTCATAGCCTGTAATAAGACCGTACCTTTATTCGGACAACTGTAGCAATTCGTGTGGGACTACGAAAGTTATATTTTTTCTTATACCTACCTTTCTGCCTTCATCAACGTGTGCAAAATATTGAAATTATGAATAAAAATAATTAAGAGTAAGTTTTAATTGGCTTTCAGAATTGTGCTACCGGAAATACCATCATGCTTCGACGCTTTTTCCAGCAAGATTCTGATGGTAGAACTGACCAATTCCACTTGGCACTGTTGCCAAGAACTGTACTATATGTTATGTAATCTTTACTAACTAGAAATATGTCCCATCTAATAACTTTAAAAACAATGGCTTCTCTGGCGCATTTTTTATTTCGAAAAGAAAATAACTTTTTTATGATGAGCTCTTTCTCTCTGACCAACAAGGCTCTTAAGACAAATACCGTAGGCTGTACGACTAATTAAATTAATTTTCAAGACTGGCGAAACTGGTCTTTGTGTACCAAAGCATAAGGACCAAAAAAAGGACCATCCAAAATTAAATATAAAAAACTGGTAACATAAACACATTCTTGAAGTAAATGTTTCGCGATTTGTACACATTATAAAAAACTAACTCTGGTGTAATCGCGTAAAATATTTTAAAAGGCACAATATACCTACCTTTTTTATCCCGGCGTTTCGACCGAATTACACCGGCCAGAGGCCACGGGTAGACGTCAAAATAAAAAAAGGTATGTTGTGCCTTTTAAAGTATTCTACGCAATTAGACCCAAATCAGTATTTTTATAATCATGCAGATAGAGTGCTATGGATCTAGGTCAACCACCATTATATGGAGTAACAACCTGAAGAGATCAGCTGGGGTATGTGGGATGAGGACCAACTGTTATGTTGCAACTTGGGACAACCCTATGTCCAAGAGAAGACAGCAATACGCTAATTTGTTTAGTTGATCGATTAATGGATGTAGCAATTGAATTATGACCCTTCATTTTGCATTTTTATCACAACAATATATTATAATCAGTTACATGATGACTAGTTAGCAAACAATGTAAGTGATTAATAAAAGCAACAACTTTTTTTTCATGTCAGCATATAGGTAGGGTACTTTTATGGGGACAATAGATTTTCCGATAAAAAAAATAGTTAGTCAATGGTATATCTAGAGTTCTAGAGCATTGTTTTTTTTTTTGTTTACACATCTGTGGCACTTTATTTGTTTGAATGTGTTCCATTTTTGCAAATGTTCTTATATTGAATGACACACAAAGAAATGTTAGATTAGTAAATTATCATTAAGTGTTAACAATAACCTACTTTGTTAATCTTTCTTTGTCAATCCTGAAAATTTTAGGTTTGAAGTGGAACATTAGGAATGGTATGTACCTACTTATTAGTGAAACATAATACTTAAATGTAAAACATTATCAACAACATATTTTTAAATAAAGAATATTTTTAATTTGAAATAAGTTAATTATTTTAAAACATTTTTTTATTATAATACATAGATAGCTGTGGTATTTAAGGTGCAACACCAAATAAAACAAAACAATATAAAAAAAATAAAAAAAGACGTATGAATGACGCAATCATTTGAAATAGTCAGTGGCTGATAACACACACTACCGTAAACAAAATAAACTTTACCGTTCATATATTTTTTAAAACAACACATTTAAATATAAACCGTTATCAATTTAACTGCAAATGTAACTTTGTAAACCAGTGCGGGTATAATGACTTTTGTATTCTTTGTTATGATTTAGTAAATTAATATTTTTAACTAAAGCATTTGTTGTGAGAGTTGATCTTTTGTTTATTTTTGTAA
Organism: Amphipyra tragopoginis; assembly: GCA_905220435.1. Taxonomy (NCBI): domain Eukaryota; kingdom Metazoa; phylum Arthropoda; class Insecta; order Lepidoptera; family Noctuidae; genus Amphipyra; species Amphipyra tragopoginis. Next base: position 16,580,231 of record HG992011.1, read on the forward strand.
GTTTATCTATATTTTACAGTATTATATTTTGTTCCTTAAAAGACTAGCTCATTTTGGATAATTCTGTGGCATTAGCCATCATGTAGTCTGTCAGTTCTTCAGCAAATATAAAATTATCTATTTTATATTTGCTGAAGAACTGACATCATGTTTAATTATATATTTATTTATACATCTATTTTTACGTAATTGTAAATACAACTATAATAATTCTCACACCTAGATCTAAACTGAGACAATTCAATATTTCAATTTTTTTGTAAACTATACGTCTTTTTTGTCTCTTGAAAAATGACTTTTTTTGAGTTGTCTCAGTTTAGATCTAGGTGTGCACATACATATTGATTAAAATGTTATGAAATTATCTATGAGTTTATTTTGAATTCATTACACAATATTTTGTTAGTGCACCAACAGACTACATGTTTTGTCTCTGCATCACCCTAAGGTCGACAGGTATAAAATGCCTAAGGCAAAAAAAGTCTGCCTGTATACAATTTTGTGCATAAAGAATAAATCAAATCAGCTAGATAATGATGCAGGTGCCTTCACACTATTGGGCAACATTCACTTATGAGTTCCTTAGGTATTGAGGTATTTATTTTAAACCTATACTTAAATTTTTTCACCGTGAGTCCTGATGGTTCAACAAAATGTTACCATACAAAGAAAATCAAATATAAAAAAAAACCGACCAAGTGCGAGTCGGACTCGCGCACAAAGGGTTCCGTGCCATTATCTTTAAAAACGGCAAAAAAATCACGTTTGTTGTATGGGAGCCTCCTTAAATATTTATTTTATTCTGTTTTTTAGTTTTTGTTGTTATAGCGGCAACAGAAATACATCATCTGTGAAAATTTTAACTGTCTAACTATCACGGTTCATGAGATACAGCCTGGTGACAGACGGACAGCGGAGTCTTAGTAATAGGGTCCCATTTTAATATGTTTAGTTACGTGGAATTTATAATACGTTTTGAGGGTTCTGTACCCTTTGGGTACAGAACCCTCATAACGAAAAAACGTATTATATTGCTAGTTTACGGTCTTTGATGATGTTGTTTACATTTTTTCTATAGCAAAATGACCGCTTTGTCAGGATTCATCTTACATTGAACAGAGTATAACAGATTTGATGCAATAGTAACGGATAAATTAACAATAGCTCAAAAGCTTAATGATTTGGTCAAACTGGCAGCCAATCCCAGCACAGTTGGGAAAAAAATCTAAGCAAGTGATGAATATAAACAACCATTTATAACAATAATTAAAATACTAGGACATGTTTTAATTGGTTAGTTATTATAAAAGAACTTATTTGAGCACAGAATTGGGTAACTTAGCACCTCAATTACTGACTTTTATAGATAACATTTTAAGAAGCATAAGATGAGGAAAATGTTGTAAAATATGACATGATTTGGATAGTGAGTAACCAGGTTAACTTATCACAATGTCTGTACCATTTGAATACCTATCTGTTTTTGTTGAAATTCAAGCAGACATTACATTATTCAAGTATCAATGTAAAGCATTAATTATGTCTCTGTTATAAAGTATACTGAGGTTGAAAAAAAAGAATAAAAAATAGGATTATAGTTTTATACTGATCGTCTGTGGTTTCACTCCCATCCTTGGGGAGCTGCTTACTATATACACGAATAAAAAGTATCCTATGTCCTAATTCAGGTCATGATCTACCTGTGGGCCAAATTTCATCTAAATCCATGCAGCCGTTAAGGTGTGATTGATTAACAAACATCCAAATTCAAATCAGGAGCATCCAAACTTTCACATTTTATTATTAGTAAGAATGAAGGAGATTTAACTTAGCTAAGGATTATGTTATCTGTGTGCAAGAGGACACTATCTTTAGCCTAAGATAACTAAAACAACAGCTTCCAAATCTTATTCCAAAAGATAGAGGTATTTTCAATACATTTACTTTTAAAATTTAATTTAAAATTTCTTCATTGTTTCATAATAAAATGTAATGAAAATGTAGTAGTGAACTGAGTCAGCCACTTGTAAATAAACATCTAAACCAAACCACAATATTTTAATAGGTGTCATACGAAATCTCTTAACAAATACGAAAACAACGCAATCTACTAATTTCACGGTCAAGATTAGCAATAAAAAAAATAAACATAGCGCAGACCAGCGAAACAAAGGCTGTTCGTGACACTTGCACAGAAAAAAAATCAATGTTGTGCGAAGGTATTACAATTACTATGCCTATCCCACATTCAACCTAATTCATTAACGATGATAAATATTTGTTAAAAACACCATTGCGTAAGACACCTTCCGTAGAAATAAAGCGCAAATTCTTGACGTAAGAAATAAACATACGCGATTCTTACCTAGAACAAATTCCCAGGCATCACAGCCCAGAGAGCGTTCAGGGACGATTTCCAAATCCAACATCGTGCACAAAACACTAAACACAAACTAAACTAACTAACTTTCACTTTAAAAAACGTTTTTTAACGCTAAAATTCGCTATTACGCTGCCTTTTCTTTGTTTGCCAACTTTAGTTTTCAACCATTTTGTATTTGTCAGAGGAACTGTCATTACAAACAGCTGATTGTATTTTGCCAGGACCGAACTGAACGGATTTGTTTTTTTCTTGTTCAATATTATTACTTATCACTTTGAAGAAAAATTCAATTAGTATTACTTATTAAATCACTTTGTAGAAAAAATCAATTAAAGTAATAAAATTATCGATTGTTCTTCAATGTTCAGAATATTTTTTAAATGTTTTATTTCAATGTTAAGTGGGTTGCAGTTTTCTATAAAATTGACCTACATTTGAGAATTAAACTAGTCGACTTCAGTATAAAATAAAAAAGGTTACATAAGTAAAAAGGTGTTTATTGGTAACGTAAAATATAGATGTTAATGCCTAATCCATATACAGTGCTTAATTGATATAACATTTTTTAATACACCGTAATACAGCCCTGGCATAATCGAATGACGCATGCGTACCAACCATGACAGAAGAAATAATGTTGTAGACACTGTTTTATAGACATCTCTTTTTAACACATGAGTATTGTGCTTTACCATCTCTTTCCTATCAACAGTTTACATGCCGTCTCTTTCTGCTTAATTGTAGACTTATCGCTTTGTCTCTATCTGTCGGACTTGTTATTGATAATTGGGTAGATGATGTGACCTATCCACAAGAGTTTTTTTCAGTATCCATTTCGCGCCTTTCAAGAATACTATTTGAATAGACAAAACTGAGGCAGCGTTGTACATTGTAAAGCATAGATCGCCATGGATAAAAGTGCTTTATTTATGCCGTGGTACTTACGTCCCTGAATCACTGTTCCTAGGACGACCTAGACAGCACGTCTAGGTCTAAAATAACATTCTAGAACTAAATTGATGTGTATTTATCGATGATACTGATATGCGTATTGTAGGGCTGCAGCTTTCGCTCGGTTTCCCGCCATTCTCAAATAACCTTGGAGCGATCTCTGACGCCCACTTACCTACGTAATGTTATTACACAATAACATGTTTATTTACTTCGAAATAGAATTCACGTATTTTTGCATAAACGGGCGTCAGAGGACTTTGAACTAATCTCTTAGTTTTCCTTCATTTATTTCGGATTTGTTTTGTAGTAAACATGCAATCGACAATGACCTATATTTTGTAGAATGATGAAAATATTATTGTAAATAGGAAAACCTTCACGTTCTTTAGGGACAGGATGACGACGGAAAATAACTGACAACGTTTAGTCATAGCTACCTGTTGTTGCACGTATTTTCATTTACATTTCTACTAATTATAGAATATCTTACTTACTTACCAACTTAGCTTCGTTTATTCTTACGGATAACATGAACTTGACAACCTGCTCCTAACAACAATTGGGCCTCTTACCTTATTAGGAATAAATGAATATATTACAAAGTTCAAAAGCTTATTAATGACTCTTGTATGCTAAATAGAAATAGATGCAATAGTTTGAATCAATTTATTGGATCTAAACAATGGTATCGTAGGAAAAATATCGCAGCAGCTAGTCCTTGGCAGTTTGCGGTGAGGGTCGCGAGTTCGCTCTCCACATAGACAAATGTATTTGTTTTTGTATAGTCAATACTTAGATATAGTTCAAGTATGAATGATTCTAACATCATATGTTTGTATTTTTTTCTTTATAACGTTCCCCCTCTTTTCGGTTTCTCCTGTATCGTGTCGTGGGTGCGTTTACAGACACAAACCTTCGCATACTCAAACGCCACAGACCCGTAACCGTATTTATTCCGTGCGGGAATCGAACCCACGACCAATAGCGCAGAAGCCAATCGCTAAGCCACTGCACCAATCGTGTCGTCCAAATACTTCTAGCCAGAGTTTCTGATTTCGATTCCAAGATATGGATATGTTATTGAGTTTTGCCGTTAGGAATTCTCAAGAGAGACGGTTAGCCTGTTCAATTATCTACTTAATTAACTCGTAAAACAACATATTAGCCATCGATATGAGAAACAATCACATCTGTAAGCTATCTCTATACCTACATTTGTTGTTGCCAACAATTGAATTGTTCTTTTTACGTGATTGTCGGTTGGCACGCTAGTCGTCATAGTGACGATTAGTCATCATCGAGGAAATTAATACGTAATGTAGAATACGGCCGACGTATCTTAGCGAGTCTGAAGTTAGTTGTTTGGCTGCGCAATGAATCTTTTATAAACGAAATTGTCTACTGCGCAGCTAATCAGCTAACTTCAGACTCGCCAAGATACGTCGGCCGTATTGTAGGAAAAAAACTTGACTTTTCAAGAATAACACAAACACCATAGAGCGGTTACGTACCGCATCCGATCCGAATCCGTGAAAATACGTTCCGAAGCAGTCATAGAACTATTTGTATGGTAGTTTACGCACTAGATCAGACTTCCGTCATCCGTGAGTCTCCAATTCGGAAGAAACATTGACGGACCGAAGTAGCCGTAGTACTGTTTTTATGAACGCTTTCGGATTACCTCGGATTTTAAATCGGACATAATATGCCAAAGATGGCTCCTGAATTGCTTGGATTTGGATCAGAGATCGGAATAGTGCGTAAGCAATATCCGAATTCGGTCCGAGATTTTTAGACACTAGATCCGTATTTTCACGAATTCAGATCGGATGCAGTGCGTAAAGCAATATCCGAATTCGGTCAGAGTTTTTTAAATCCGTATTTTCACGGATCCGGATCGGATGCAGTGTGTAACCGCTCTTAGAAAATCACTTTTCGATAGTGAGGTCGCTGGCAAAATCCGTTTTCAAAATAGGACTAATGTTCTACGTTCAAAACTTTAAGTGGCTCCGGAGATCACTACTTACGATGATGATGCTGGGCCAGTGGAACGCAGGTCGCTTGGACGAAGCCTGTCTGTTACTCTCATCAATCTGTAAACGTCCAAGTGCTGGGCTACCAAAGGACGTATACACAAAGGCTGGTTACCTGCTTGGTAACCAGCGCCGACCTACCAGCGCTTATCGGTACTGGTCCGAGCAGATAACCGCTACATAAAGGAAGCGGGTAGAAGCAGGGGCTGGCTCACACCGATAATTCAGCCCTCATCAAGCTGTCTCCCCCCCCCCCCCCTAAGTCCCCGCCAGTAACGCCCTAAGCAGAGGTCCGAGTCCCACTAGGGGTCGCCCTTAGTGCCGTTGTTGCAGGTAGTCATGATGTTAGTGTAGTACCTATGTACAAGTAGTTAGCTTAGGTTAAGTATTTTACTCTCCCCCCCCCATTGGCTGGAGACCCTTCAGGTCTCGCCAATAACTGCCCGGTTACGTAGAAATGGTCGCATAGGACCACCTACAGCAGAACAATAGAAAAAGAAGCAGGTGCTGGCATTTTTAACAAAAATACGTCTTATTCCCTTGCAAATACAGCAACAAATGACGGCCTACCAGCGCTGATCGGAGCAGGTCGGAACTTGTCGGCGACGTTCGGAGCTCCGAACTGAAGCTGCGCCGACTAACTGCGCCGACCAGGGGGCCTACTCCCTAAGTCCGTCAACGAAGTTACCTAGTCGCCCGTCCGAAAGTAACCCGAAATGTAGTAGTGAACAAAACAAGTGTCAAGTTCAACTTTTGTGACGGGCAAAAATACATCGATATATGGGACAACTGTCAAATCGTGTTGTCATTCATTTTTAGTTCGGGCCCCGAAATAATCGTATGTCCGTAGTTGATAAAGAGTAGGAAACGCTCGTAACTAAGGCCGAAACCACGGACTTCGTGCTTAGGGAGTAGACCCCCAGACTGCGCAGCCTATGTCCGTATTATTAGTCAGAGAGTGCGACATACCTCTAGAAATAATTTGGCAAGCTATTCTATATAGAATATATACCTACCTATATGTAAGCATTCCTTAATGGGTTTAAATGATTGCGTGGGCTTATTAATCGCCGATTAATTCCGCATCTTTCCTTTCACTATAGGATACTCGCGTGCATTTTTCGGGATTGCCCGACTAGTTTCGGACCCAAACAGAGCCCTTAAGGTCACAGCTCATTAGAGCCACCCGGTATCCGACTCGCGTCGCCTCGCCTCGTGCGGTTAGTATTCTTTATATGAACTTGTATGGATGTGCGCTCACTACATCAACTACGTAGCGTCACCGGATCGCCTCGGGCGTTACCGGGCATGTGCCGTCCACGCGCGGACGAGTGGACCACTCTGTAACAATGCGCTGCTCGCATGCTTGCCTTGCGTTGCTGCGCATTGCAAACGCACAAGTCCAGTGAACCGCGCGCTGTCATTGAATGGACTCCTCCGACGACTCTTCTGGTTGACCACGCGACGTATACCTAGTGGTGACAACGCGGCGTCTACCCGTGAACCACCTGCTGACAACGAGTGGACGCCGAGCGACGAGGCGATGCGGCGAGGGTGCCGGGTTGCTCTAATGAGCTGTGACCTTTAATCGTGAGCAGAACACGCGGCGAAGTCGCGAGTCGAACTCGGGCAATCCCGAAAAAATTACGTGAATAAACCGTAACTAATCATAAATATGAATGTGTCTCATGAAAGTTATAAATACAAGGATGGAAATAAAACGAAGTTACATTTAAATAATGTTTTATTCATACTTTTATATTATCAGGGTGGAATAAGGGTTGTTATTTTATGGGCAATAGTAGTATTTTACTGTCTTTCATTCAATTTAGTTTATTATTGAACGAATATTGTGGGTTATTTATTTTCATAAAATCAAAAACTAGTTCTCAGTAAATATTGTAAATTCATTATCAGAAACAAAAAAAAACACTCTATTGGTAACCTTTGAATAAGAAACTCATTTCACGTGTTTATTATTTAGATTTAAAATGGGGTGAGTCCCCAAGACCCCCCGGCAATGCCGATGACTCCTTGCGCGATGACTAACGAGTCCTGCTCGCAATCTTAACAACGATGAATGAAAGTTTTTAATGTTTTTTTAGGATCTCCCCACACTTACCGACGTGGAATCGGCAAACTTCGTAAAATCGATCACTTCCGAACTCTTATCGGAAGAACAGAGAACTTCTTGAGGAAACTTGAAGACCACGAATGTTTATTAGTACTGCAATACCACGAGGCAAATATTGCTTCGTGTGCAATACAAAATGATCTTTACGCTGACGCAATAAGTGCGAGTAGCGCGAAAATGAGCGACTGCCATTAGTTATTCGATCAGGTAGATCAATGTACGGTAGGCCGCTTAGACGAATCTTTTGTTGGGATTTTTTTAGGCCAGTTAAAATCACAAACCTTATACCACTACCACCTTTATTATTAATAACTCATTTATCCTTTTTCTTACTTTTAGACTTCTTCTTATGTTTAGACTTATGTTTCTTACTTTTTTTCTTCTTTTGCTTTTTACTTTTAATTTCATTCACATCAACCCACGATTCTTCACTTGAAGAAGAATCTATTTCTATAGTTTCTTTCGCGTTATTATTTTGTACTTCAGACTGTAGTCTTTTTTGTAGATTTTCCGGTATCTTCGGTCCGTACATAGCTTCATCTTCATTTGTTTCAGGTTTTTTTGGAGTTTCAACCTTTTTGGTAGTATCTTCAGGTTTTTTTGTATCATCCTTTCTTCTCCAAGAATTGAGTTCATCGAAATCTATATTCGCAAATATACCGCGCGGTGGTGACGTGTTCCTTTCAACGTTTCTAGGTACGTCTATGAAGTCTGTTGGTTCTTTATTTTTATTTCTATCCTCATTTTCAACTTCTTCTTCGCTGTCGCTGAGAAATATAGACTTGTACAGATCCATTTTATCGAATTTATTTATTGTGTCTGTCACTTCTTCGCCTTGGATTTTGGTCTTTTCTGATTCTTTTAAGAATAATTCTGCAACTGTCATTCTTTTGCTAAATCCTGGGGCTGGTTCCTTTATATTTTGATCACTTCTTATGACACTCTGATCAACATTTGGTTCAATTTTCTTCTGTTTCTCATCGGTGCTCGGTTTGATACTAGTAGTTAAAGATTTGGACCCACTGAAGGTGCCTTGTTCTTTGGCAAAGCTTTCTTTGTCGTGTACTGAAGACTCCAGGTATGAGAATATTGAGTATGAGACTTTTGGTCTGTCTTCCTTTTTTTCGATTCTGTGGACAAATTGTGTAGTTAATAACGACTGTTGTTTACGGTAAATATTTAACAAAGCCGTAATTGGCACAAAGAGGATCATCCTTCGGTCTGCTAATCCATCCATTTAAAATGTTAACACATTCGAGTCACTTTTCATAGAGTTCATAAGCCATACCGCCATACATATTGCTAGTGGACCTTCCAGGAGGGTCCTCGGCATTACGTTTGCGCTAAGAGTGAACCCTCGAGGAGGGTTCCTGGCATTAGGTTAAAAACCTTGAAAAATAAGCTACTACGTCGTAAAATAGGTGTTTGCTTGATTCATGACGGTGAATTTTCCAAGACAAACCTGCATATAAAGTGAGCCCTCCACTATCCGGCCTGGCGAATGCGACTACAGGGAAGGCGCTCGGCACTGAACGTGTTAAGTCGCCTTTTCCAACGCCCAGGATTGGAAAGGCACTGGCCTATTCTTCTTACCTTGTCCCCCCTATTTCTGGCACGTTGAATCTCTTACACACGAGCGTCTCAGGGCGCCACTGGATCTCTCGTCGCGTCATGACTCCGTACACTCCTTCTTTAGCTGCCTCTACTTGTGCCGGCGTTGCGAGTCCGTGGTTTGCGGAGCTCTTTGCGACTGCAGTGAGAGGGTTTACTGCGTCGTCTGGTTCTGCAGCGTGGGTGAATCTGGAATTCATGAGAATATTTGGTTTAATTCTTTGCCTTTTTTGGCTGTTAACAACATTCGTTATTACGATTACGAGTGATGGTTTTAAACCCAAATTAAAAATATACCCATCACTCTCCAACATAACATCGGCTGCTCTACGGCTGCCCTATTAGTTTTTGGTAGAATAATCTTTCACCTTAAGCAGCGTTATGGGTGCGAAATGACTGCAGTCACTGAACCACTTGCCCAGTGAGGTAATTAAAAGTATAACCTACTTTTTTGAGGCAGGCTTTTACCCAGCAGTCAACTGCTATGGGCTGAATAAGATGATATCGCCTTATAGCTTTGATCAATATAATCTTTGACTCTATACATATTATATCATAACGATTTCAGATTTTCACTTTCTAGCAGGTAATATGAGATAATTTTAAGGTTACAAATTCACTCACCTATCTCCCATAATCCCACTCAACGGCTTATACAACTTCGCAGCCTGTTCAAATTCAACCAACTCCCTCTCTCTTTCCCACTCCTTCATTTTATCCATACCGCTGTCTCTTTCTAGCACACTGCCCTTATTCTCCAAGTATCGTTCGTACCTCGCCTGCTTCTCAGGGTTGCCAGCAAAAGGCTTGAAGACTTTCGTCAACTGTTTTCCGGAGTCTTTTATCGGAATGAAGTCTAGTTCTTTTTTATCTGTGTCCGATATGAAGTTTACGTTTCGTCCAAGGAGTTTGGTTATAGGATCTTCGTTTTGTGGTGTGTCTGTGTGTGTGGGCTGTGTGTTTGTTGGTGTTGGTAGGGGCGCTTCGCCGAGTAATTCGCCGCGTGCTTTTGCTGATAATTCGTGGCGGCCTAGTCCTGTAATATTATGTATAATTTTTAAATACATGTAGCGTTTCTCGGCATATGAGACCGTACCAAGAAGTTGTTGATAATTATGATCAGGGATAATAGGTAGATAGGTAGAGTATATTTAGGTACCTAAACTTCGAAAAAGTAACATAGCGTGGATAATACCTCCTCTAAAATCCTAGAATAAATATAATGACGTTTTAATTCCGGGATTTAAAAATCACGAATTATTTATTGGACTTTATTTATAGTTACAAATTTAATTATTTATTTGAAAAATCATATAACATTTTTGAGGGTTCCGTTCTAAAAGTATTAAATTAAAGAGCTTTGTTTTACATATTACAAACATTGTTTTACATTTTACATAATACGGAACCCTAAAAAAAATTACATGATTCTTCAAATAAATAATTTGTAACTAAAAAAATCCCATAAATAATTCGTGATTTTTAAATCCCGGGATTAAAACGTCATTATAATTGTTCCGGGATTTTAGAGGAGGTATTATCAACTCTATGTTACTTCCTTCCTCGAAGTTTAGGTAAATATACTCTACCTATTCCGATTTCTGATTATGATTAATAAATCAGGGATGTGATTTACAACGAGTCTGCTATGAGCGGTGATCATGAAACCAGTTCATTCTAAAGGCTATGTCGGCGTTTAAAGAACAAAAAGAGCCTCCACAAATGGCGAAACTTACGATACTTAACACGTTTACTTACTGCTATGCAATAAACAAATTAGAAAATCTATTGCTTGAGGTCACCGGTGACCGCGGTGGCAGTGAACCTATTCCCCCTTATTACAAAAGATGGTCTAAGAAAAACCTAGGTTTTAAAATAGCCCCGTCTCTTTTTGTTATATGACATAAGAAAGTGATGTGTATCTGTATACTTTAAACATGGGTTTACCTTAGTCTTGGTTTAAACCATCTTTTGTAATAAGGGGGATTAAGTTTGTCCGGCGCACCTTAAAGCCTGGCGTCGACTACAGCCGAAACACGTCGAATCGAGTCGAGTCGCATTTTGTTCTGTGCGAGGCGAAACGGTCAGTAATCGCAAGTCGTTAAAACAGAAATTCGCGTGACAAGCGATGCGCGCGAGTTATGCGACTCGGCGCGTTTCAGCTCGTCGCTAATCGAAGCAGTTTTATAGTAAATGTACAGGTTGTAAGGGTACACACTGTTATCCTTGAAACTAGTGGTTTGGTTTCATTTATAGAACGTAAAATCTATGTTTTTTTTTTTTTTTTATAAAATTTTCTTTTTTCCTCAAAAGCATTCCACCCTATGCGCGGGGGCAACAAACTACGGGAGGGGGCGCGGGGAACTCGCCGCGTGGCCCGACGCACGGCCCCGCACAGTTCGCTACCCCAGTCAGTCAGCTGTCTCGTTAGCGAGTGTGTGTACCCCGCGTCGTAGCGCCGCCGCGACGCTCATTTCAGGCGCGTATATTTTTTTTGTTTTTTTTACTCGGTCCTATAAAGGGTGTTAACGAATTCGTGTAATTCCTTCAAACCGCGTGATCTACTGGTGACACTGATAGACCCTGCATAGGTGTTTTTCAGAATCAACAAAAAAAAGTTTTCAAAAAATGAGCTAAGTATGGTATTCTGTAGCTGAGTAATTTTTGCGTCCCAAGTTAACAGACTGCGTGGAGCGATATCACGCTAGTCGTGCCCGTCAACTGTGTCACCGTGCCTTCATTAATTGATGTATGGCATCGAAATTTTTTATCACATAAAAATTTAATTCGGAAAAAAAAAAGTTTTTTTTATTTTTAATCAATATAAATCCCGTGGGGGGTTAATCTATGCCATTAATAGATCATGTGGTTTAAGGAATTACACGAATTCGTTAACACCCTGTATTTTTATATTTAAGTCAACTACCCATGGTTTGAGTGATAACGGTGTTTACCCTTACATGCTGTATAGGAGGCGAATTATTGCGGTTCTATTCGACTCGACTCGACGAGCCTAGTGGACGCCAGCTTTAACAGTCAGCCCCGCTAACACTCTTGCTGACTGGCTACTCTTATCACCACAGCACGATATACAGGGCGTCCCACGACTTTGCCACATGGAGGGGAAGTACCTTAAATACTGTAGATAGAAAAATTTACTGAAAGAAGACTTCATTTTTATTTTAAAAACAATACGAACTGCATTCAAAGAATTTTAAATAATCACCTGTCTGAACCGGGAATCGAACCCGCTAAACTAGAAAATTAAAAAAAACTGTAATTTTATTGTACTAATTGAAAGGCTCGATCAGATACTATTATTTCTTCTAAATAACATAGCATCAAAAATAAAAGGAACACTATGAAATTTAACATTTATTAGAAATAATAAGACACGTTTAACTGTGCAACTTACCAACAATTTAATTTATTAAATGCTCAAAATGTTTCTTCCTATTGTATACAAATTGTAACTCTTTTAATAATGTCGCTTACTGTTGTTTTATTTATTTTTTCATGGTGAATATTTGAAATAATACTTCGAAATAGTAATAAAGCAGAAAGTAGTACATAAAGTCAGTTGTTATAAGCACGACTTATTCAGAGAAAATGCTATTCATTATTCTGAACAAAATTGTAAATTAAATGTTAAATTTCATGATCTTTCTTTTATTTTAGATGCTATGTTATTTAGAAGAAATAAATGTATCTGATCGAGCCTTTCGATCAGTACAATAAAATTACAGTTTTTTTTGTTTTCACATTTAGCGGGTTCGATTCCCGGTTCAGTCAGGTGATTATTTAAAATTCTTTGAATGCAGTTCGTATTGTTTTTAAAATAAAAATGAAGTCTTCATTCGGTATTTTTTTCTATCTACAGTATTTCAGGTACTTTCCCTCCATGTGGCAAAGTCGTGGGACGCCCTGTATTCAGAAGACTGTAGCACAGTTTAGTAAATACCTTGATCTCTTTCTGGCTGTGTGGTGGGTGCAAATCGTGAGCGTCTCGCCCCCGCGATTGCCGGTACATAGTCACGTGGTAATGCCGGAGCTGGGTATGCGGGGACCGGTGGTAGCGGTGCGGTGGCTTTTACAAAGCCTTGCAATACCTGAGAGTATTCAAATAATAAGTTAAAAAAGAGTCGCGAAGTACAGAGGGGAGTTTGGGAAGGAACACGTTATGTGAATAGATAAAATACATGTAAAAAATTATGATCTTCACGGTTTTCAAGTTTGTGGCATTTTCTGTCCTTATCGCGAGAAACGGACATTGTACTGAGTGGTGTGAAGTTAGTGCCTGTCTGCTGCCGTGGAACGGTGCGGTAACGCGACACGGTTTGTTGACGTAACGTGCAAATTTACGTTACCGTATGATAAAAATGCAGGTCAGGATCATTGTTAGATTTATCGTTGACCATGTAGATTCTGAATTTTAATATGAGAAACAGTAAGGTTTGGTTTTAAACCATCGGAGTATATAGACGGCGACTAATTCGCGGGCGTGGAGAGCGCGGGCGGAGCGCATATACGTGTGCGCTTGTAGCTAGAGGCGGAACGTGTTACGATACGGTAACGTAAACTTGCACGTTATGTCAACGCACCGTGGCGCGTTACCGTTATAACGTCACCATACTAAAGTGCAAATCTCTGTATTTATCGTATGCGTTAAAGGTGGAGGATGACATCGTGAATAAACCAGCACACATGAGAGAGCTCCAAATAGTTCTTTATGGTGTGTGTGTAGCAGTGGCGAAAGCTCCATACAACTCGATTCCTACCGGCTTCCCTTTCGAAACGAGTAGTTACTGGAATTCACGCATCACACTTGAGCAAGGAAAGCATTTTTTGGTCCAGCTTCCCTTTTAAGAAAATTCACCCTTCGCCACTGGTGTGTAGTCCGTCAACCTTCACCTGCCGGGCTAACAAGCGCATCGCCAAATAATTTTGCCGTCGAATTATAAGAGACATTATCTCGTCTCGGCGACAGATAATGCATCGACAAGATTATCTCGCGCTGTGCATGTTAGGCTAGCAGGTCACCGTAGTGGATGAAGGTACACCCATCAAACACTGAGAAGACGATCGTACTTAGCAGTGGGAGAGTAGTGGGCTGATTTTTTGCTATATTATACGGGCTTAACATATACATACATGTCCGCTGCGATCCTGAACAGGTTTCTTCTCTTTCTTAATCTGCGCGGGGCCGCCGATAGCGAAATCATAGTGCGACATGTCTTCAGTCGCGTAGATATCGTCGTCGTCCGCCTCGAATGCGCCTACTCCGAAGGCTTGGCCGCGGATTGATACCTGAGAAATGGAATTCCAATTACAATTAACACTTTACAGGGCAGATTTTACAATAAGGGGCATATGAAACCACAATTACTTGGCGTCACTGGCGATCATGTTGACTAAATTAATGTTAGTGGTCGCGTTTGTGCGCTGTGCTCGTTTAAGGTCGATGCTTTTTTAGCCTATGGGTGATCATTCTTACAATAGTTTCGATAAAATCAACATTAAAGTCAGACTAGTGGGGTGGTTACAAGCGCTGTACTCGTTTCTGCCCTATAAAGGGTTATTATGAAACCAGTAACATTATCTTTCACACTTCGGTTCTCTGTTGGGGTAGGCAGAGTTGTACGCACGGCTAAATTTCAAGCTACAGTTTTCCAGTATGAGCTTATCTTGCATTGTATAGGTTTTCCGTACAATGAGAGGTCAGCTTATACTGGACATGTAGCCGTGTGTACTACGATACAGCAGTTTGCCAATAAAATCTTACGTGACAGGAAACAAACCTATCGCTATTTTTAGTTCAAAAAGATGACCAGTGCGTGCCGTAAACGCACTTTGTGTCAAAAGCAAACACATGAACTCTCATTCAGCCCTAATAGATGAAAGTCTTAATTAAGTGCAGGCGCCAATATTTAGGGCCAATTTCACTGATCGTCTTCAAAACTCCGTTCAGTAAAACTGCGTTTACACTAACTGAGTTTAGTATCAAGATTTGATCTCGATTAAAATCAACTGCATTTCACAGAGCAAAACGGCCGTTCCGTTGATCGCGTTTACGAAAACCGAGATTATGGTATTTCAGAACGGCAACGTCGCGTTGCGTTTTGCCCTTGCATCGAAACTTGACAAAACGATAGCAATATTTGTGTAAAAATACGTGTAACACAACGTATTTCTTTGGCTATCAATATTAATGTCATGTTAACTTCGTAAAGTGAGGTTACTTATATTGTTCGTTTTGCGTGGCTGTATTTTTCCGATTTGCAGTGCACGTAATTTAGTGGAAATGAAAAAAATTACTAAACTCTTTTTATTATATATCTCAAAATATTATGTGATTATGCATTGATGTGATAGTTTTTGGATATCAAAACCTATCTTTTGATATTTAATAGAAAAATATACGATTTTGCCGAAATATCCCTTTACTTGTTAATAGGAGACATCTGGCCTTTTCTAATAAACTGGTCAGGACGAACCGTGGGTAGACCCATACACATTTTAAAAAAAGGTCCGCAGGTCAGTTTTTGCTTGTGCCAGATGTTCCTTAACCCGCGTTTAAGATCGCTAAACGGTCAAAATTGGGCGTTCAGTGCAGTAACTGCGTTTAGCACTAAACTAGTTTAAATACTATCGGTGAAATGCCAAAACAAATCTCAAACTTAGATTAACATTAAATCGCCGTTTATGCTCAGTTGATCGCGTTTTATTTGGTCGGTGAAATTGGTCCTTACTTTGTTGTTTTTTTGCCTTCTTCATTGAAAAGTAAGGGAGGGCGGGCCACACACTGGGCCAATACTGTGTGAAGATCACAAACTGGCCCACGCGCTTACCATTTAAGCAAGAGCCTGCTTCTTCTACCCAGCATTTTTCCCAACTGTTGGAATCAGCTTCTAGTCTAACCAGTTGCGGCTGAATACCAGTATTTTATACGGAGCGCTGATCTTCAGAGCTTCGCAACCCAATTACTGAGCAATACCGATATCCTAAGTTTAGACTGGTTGTCAGACTTTCGGGCTTCTGACTACCCGTAACGACTGTCGTAGGTATTCGTATGACACCCGAGATCGACGGTTTAACGCGCTCTCCGAGGCACGGACGGCTCTCGATGTGTAACGAATCTTCACCCATCCGAGGACTGACCGCGACAAGCGTAGCTTAACCATGCAAATCATATATTCCGCGCGGTTGTTAATTAGCCACGATCCCCTTAAACCAAAGCCTGCACTCTAGCAAAATTCATTGGGAAATGCTACGATTGCTAGCTTTATTGTTTAATCGAAAAACTTCTCTTACCCTTTTCCCTTTATCCTTCATAACGAGATGACTCCTAGACTTGCCCCCTTCGTTCCCATACTCTCCCGACAAGCTCCCCAGTACGGAATGGCGGCTGAGACCCGAGTAGCCGAGCCCGAAGCGATCGCTCTTACGACTTAAGATATAAGGCTCATAATCGTCTGGTGCAAATAATGTGTCGAAGTCAAATTCTGAGTCGGAACTGTCTTCGTCTTCTTCTTGGGGCTGGTCTTGGTCTTCTTGGGTTTCCTGTAATGATTAAATGAAGGTTTAATTTTATAAGTTGGTACTAGTAATAAAAGATACAAAGAAGGTAGTTTGTCAAGGTGTGTCTAGACCACGGCATTCGAGCGAGGTCATCCAGAAGTAACCGTATAGATAGCGCGCGGTGGCAGCTTCGCAGTGTGCACGATAACGGATCACGCCCTTATGGTGAACTGGATCAACAAATAGCGAAAAATCATTCAAGAGTTCATCCTCGGGGAAGATCCTTCAGCATTGAATATATCGACTACAGGATATTCTGATAAGTTGAAGAACTCATGGCTAAAAAATAATTACCAAAGGCACCAAAAGGTCATAATTTTGGACTACAAACATTTTTTTCCCGGAATTATGTACCTACTAGCTTTCGCCCGCAGCTTCGCTTTCGTGAAATTTTGAACCCGTTAAGTGACGATTTTCCATACAAACTTTCATCCCCTATAACTCCCTTAGGGGTTGAATTTCGAAAAATCCCTTCTTAGTGGATGCCTACGTTACAAAAGGAACCTACTGTCAAAATTTCAACTTTCTAACCCCAGCGGTTTAGGCTGTGCGTTGATAGATCAGTCAGTCAGTCAGTCAGCTTCTCCTTTTATATGTATAGATTAAGGTTTTTTTGTCCTACTGTGTCAGCCGCATTTTGCTTAATTTATTTAGCCGCTATATACATCATCATCATGTGCCTAGCCTTTTTCCCAACTCTGTTGGGGTCGGCTTCCAGTCGAACCGGATGCAGCTGAATATCAGTATTTTACATGGAGCGACTGCCTATCAGACCTCCACAACCCAGTAACTGGGTAATACGATACTCTTGGTAAGACTGGTTGTCAGACTTTCTGGCTTCTGACCAACAGTAACGACTGTCAGAGATCTACAAATGACAGCCGGGACCAACGGCTTTACGTGCTTTCCGAGGCACGGAGGAAACTCGAGGTAAATGGTCACCCATCCACAGACCAACCTCGGCAAGCGTGGCTTAACCCGGAAGATCGGTCTATGCGGCTGTAATTATTTAGCCACGAGCTCTTCCTTGTGATATTTAAATTTCATACACTTTTTAGATTTTATCAATCCAATTGGTATTTCAAGTAAAAACAATTTTACTTTTTGTCCTTGAGAAATAAAATAATAACACATATAAAAATAATGACCTTGCACACACTTTAGTGAAAACAAAAACATATCAAGTCACCTGTCTCAACTCTGGCGGCATGTAACACCCATACACTTTATGCTGATCTCTGGCCTTCTTCTTTCCCTTACCACTAAGTCTCTCCCCTGTACCCTGGCCTTCTTTCCAGCCCATTGCACGGAGCATGCGCACGGCAGCGGTCTCGTGGACTGCACGTACTAGTTGCTGTAATACCGGCTCGCCTGCGGATAATTAAAATAAACATTTTTTTTGGTTTTTTAAAGATTGCTTTGACTGTGATTTGCTATTATTTATAGCATAATATATTAGTAATTATCTTATTACATTCAAAATCGTAAGTAGTTTTGAAGATGTTTTTTATCGTTTATTGCCTGCAGGGTAAGGATTTTATGATGACGATGCCAAGGTTTAAACTCCTTTAGCAACTTCCTTTCATTAATCTTTGAAGAAAGTGTTGAAACCACAATATACAATACGGCCAACGTATCTTGGCGAGTTTGAAGTTAGCTGATTAGCTGCGCAGTAGACAATTTAATTTCTAAAAGATTCATTGCGCAGCCAAACAACTAACTTCAGACTCATCAAGATACGTCGGCCGTATAATAGATTTGAACAGATACCGCAAGTTTATCAACAAGTATGTTAATTTTTTTATTTCAACTACCTAAGCAACGATTGCAATTTCTGCTGGAAACTAAACATGGCACACTAGCCTAGTGCTCGTTTTTACAGTAAAAAGTCACACACACGCACCCTGCAACCATTCACGCTTGCAGAAACGGAAACAGTCGAGTGGGAACTGAGTTAGCAACATAAAGTTATCAATCAATCTTTTTTTTTGTAAACATTGCTGTTCAGACAGATTTCTAGATGCTATTAACATAGTATAGCTCGCTATATTATTTTCCAGTATGAAGCCTATACCAGAAAAGGCGCCGAAAAAGGCTGAAAATGAGGATGGTTTCGTGACGGTGCAAAAGAAGTACCGTCAGAGAACCAAAAAGCACTACTGCGGCACGGGAACGAATCCGACGTTTCGTGCCGCGATGCCGAATACTGCGGTGTACATCTCCCGCATACACTACACCACTAATGCGAAGGACATCGTACGTACGATAAAAGGTCAAGTCCTTGGTGACAGTGCAGCTGCTGGAATCGCACCGTAACGCCAACTTCAAGGCGTTTTGGTGCGAGTACCAAAGTGTCTTCTGCACCTCGTCATGGAGGAGAACTTTTGGCCGGAGGGAGTGGTGTTCCGTCGCTTCCGCGGACAAGTGCCACACGATCGCACAACGACAGGGCTTAAGTGAAGTTTTATTAACATAGGCTTAAGTTTCTACACTAATACTAATGTATTATTTATTGTAATATATATGTTAGTTTGTAAGGTCTATTTTTTATTTCTAAAGCAGGGTACTCACCTAGCCGTGTAGCACGTAACGTATCTGATACTGTATCAAGTGAGTACATAGGCACGAGCTCGCTGCGAGCCGCTCGCGCGTGGAGCGCAGTAAGCTCGCAGTGACTCGCCGAGTGGCGGTATCACTGCGAACACAAAGGCGGCTCGCAGTGTGCGCGAGGACGGCGACACGACTGCTTGTGTAGTGAGTACGTAGGCGCGAGCTTCAAACTTCAAAAATGAATCACCACTTGCTAAAAATCTCAATGTTAGAGCCAATTTTTCTTGAACGGATATCGCTTTTCTAAAATTTGTGTCACTAGTGTAAATTTGAGGTTCAATTAAATTAATCAGATGTTCAAAATCTGTACTCGACATTCGAGTGAAGTTCTTGAAATGTCCATTGATCTCTTGAGACTTCATATCCAATATTAATTATATTATTAGACCGATTTCTATTTTTGAAAATTTCACTTTGCCAAAATCGACGTGGACTTTTATAATTTTCGATGATATTGTACATGAATATGAACGCAGCACTAGGCACCATTTGAGACATGTTATCGGCGTGATGTCGTCACGAGCACTGCGGATCCGGGAGCTTGTAGCTAGATACGCGGTGACCGTGGACGAGCCGTACCCACTTGCAGGTTGATACAGTATCAGATACGTTACATGCTTACGGCTAGATGAGTACCCTGCTTAAGGATCTATGGGCCTAAGTAGCCTGATAATAAAATAAATTATTCCGTTTATTCATTCATTATTTGCCACTGAATTGCTCCACGCCGCTGTACGTAAAGTAGGATATCTCTTGAAATATATATTAGTGTAATCTTGTGACATGCGAGACTAACCAGGTATAGGACCGTCATGGTACTGCTTCCGATGCGACCTCTTCTGTCCGGAGAACTCGTTGTGTGTTTGAACCTGTCGCGGCGCTATACCGAACTCGCCGCGGTCCTCTTCATCCATGAAGTCTTCTGGACGCTGATTCTGTAAGAATATTAACATAATAACATAAAAATATAACCGTTAAAGACGTGATACGTAAGATATTTTTGATAGATCTGGGATTCTACGTCTAGAATCCGAACATATTCAAACAGTGTTCTGCGAAAATCTGGGTTCCTGAAGGATGCCTACCTGGGGGTCCCAGGAGGGACGAGAATAGTTTTGCGTCAGAAATACATATATGCTGCTCGAAGTCATCACCACATTTTTTCATTTGCAATGAATAAACTACCTAAAACTATCCTAAAACCTAAAACTATCTCACCATACCACGTGCTTTTATTGCCATAGTCTGTTTTAAAGCTTCTAACAAAGTGCCTAATAAATTCGTACTATGACGCCATTTAAATAGGGCAAACAGTTCAGTTTAATCGCTGAAAGAAAACTATAAGTAAACCCCCGTAAGCTTGGCCCTCCTTATGGTCTGCGGAACGCGGGAGGGGAATGATTCGACCAATTAGTCCGCTGTTATCTATCGCAGCTGGCGGCCAACAGGCGATGGATGGGCTACTCGTTCCCCTCCCGCGTCCCACAGACCATCGGGACGGTATAACAATAATGTCCGATTTTCGGATTAAACGCAGATATCAACTACACTGGTCTTTTTTTTATTGTTTCGAAATCATCGTATTACTTCTTCCGCTCTGGGCGGTGCGGAAGGGAGTGTCAGACTCTTACTGACTAAAACCCATCCGTGTTCCTCCTAATGCCCTTTGCGTTCCAGGGCCGCGGTAACTCTTTCGAACAAATTCCGCAACCCTGGCAACTACACTGGTCTACAGTTGTAGTATCACCTTCATGATCGTTTTCACCTACTGGCCATTTTTATAATTTATACTTTTTTTCAATAATGACAGATAGGGATGTGAAATGAGACTGGACTTTGATTTGTTTTACACGATGGTGATTTTTGATACTATGATTTACTGTTTATTATATTATATTGATATAAATATTATAAATTTAAATCCGTGTGAGTGACCGTTTAATTATATGTGGTATGCCATCACATCAACCATTCCCTATACACTGCTCTAAGCAACACCTGCCTTTACATGGGACTCCGGGGGGCTGGACGGCCTGAGCCTCCACCACCTATCCGGGAACCTGCGCTCCCGTGGTACCGGGGTGAGATGCGTTCCGGTGCCCGAGGGTGACCCCTTCTTTTCACTTCGTCTCCTGCTACACATACGAGATCGGCGATCGGACCGGCTGTCGTCTACGTCTACTAATGACTATGACTAAATGCTACAGCCGGTCTGTTTGCTGCCGCCGGTTTCTATCAGATGGCTGTGTGGGCCATCGACGGACGCCGTAACGACAAGAAGGAACTCGCTGACTACTCCAAGGGACGTGACGCAGTCCTGCCTCTTATTCTATAAGCATCTTATTATTGTTAAGTACACTACTAGGTATAGAATGCTCTACACATTCTGTACAACTGGTGTAGCAGACGTGCTCTCAGGAGATCCTAGGGCCGTCTGTTACATTACAGTTTTACTGTAATGTAACAGTAAAACTGTTTAATTACATATTCCCGTAATTAAACGGGAATATGTAAGGTGTCTGTTAATATTTTTGCTGTAGATGATTATGCTTTCTACCTTGTTGGTTGGTTGTAGTAAACCCAAGTTGTAGCTTAGCTAGCCTAGTTAATTGCGTCTACCGCAATATTCTTATAAAAATAAATTCTTCTATCGTTATCGCTACTCACTATTAGGAATATTTGTGTGGTTTTATTTCTGTGTAGAACGGTTATCTTACCTACATATTTCCTTCATACTTACGATTCGTACGTTTCATTTAAAGTTTTACAGAAATAAAATACTGAGTTATTTTCTTATAAAAATAACTCATTATTTATTTTAGAATATTGACATATAATATGTCAACGTGAATATGTCATATTATATTGACGTATTTATTTTTCTTTTGAGTTTGACAACTTTATGGTTAATTGCGAACTCTTTTGATCTTTTAAGTTGGAATTAAACCTTCTTAAACATTTTCTTTTAATTCTAAAAACTTACTTGCACGTACGAATATTTTTCGAACTATTTTTCGAATCGCCTTGTACTTACAATATACTTCAAACATTACTCGAACGTAGTACACTCTTCATACTCTTACAACATTAAACTACTACTACTACTCCTACTGGTAATTACTAACTACTCTACTACTACTAGTAATTACTAACTACACTACTACTACTAGTAATTACTAACTACTCTACTATTACTAGTAATTACTAACTACTCTACTACTACTAGTAATTACTAACTACACTACTAGTAATTACTAACTACACTACACTACTACACTACTACTACTACTAACATTGAATAGTACTACATTCATCACTTCACGATGAAACGAGTTAGAAGAAGTTGTTTTTAAACTTGGGTTTGCATACTTTTTACTGTTTACTTAATTTTTTTTTTTTTTTTTGATAACTTTCTATTCACCTTACTTGCTCACAAACAGGAATGCAGCACCATAATCTGTACCATTTGTACTTCCTATCTGTCATTTGTATTCTTTATTAATTCGTTATGTTTTTAAATTGTATATTCTGTTTTTCTATATTGTTTTTTTTATAATACTGTACTGTAATCATCTCATTTCATTTCATTATTGGGAACTATTTGGCTTTTTTTTTACATCGCGTGGCTATCATCCCCATTCTTTTTTTTTTTCTCTTTACTATCTTTCCCTCCTTATCTACTATATTCTCTTCTAAGCGGTGCGGGTAATGACACCCTAAAAATAAGCCTTCATTACCTATAATCTATTCGCTTCTATGCGGTGCGGGTAATGACACCCTAAAAATAAGCCTTCATTATCTATTATTTATCTCTTATCTATTCTCTTCTATGCGGTGCGGGTAATGACACCCTAAAAATAAGCCTTCATTATCTATTATCTTTCTTTGGGTTTTCTAAGCGGTGCGGGTTATGACACCCGAAAAATAAGCCTTCATTATCTCAAATATATCCTTGTGGAGTATGCGCCATTGATCTCAAAGTAGTCGTGAGCCATATCCCCTCCCTCTGTTAGTGTGAGTGCTTGATTGTTTTGATAGAATGATGAATGTATGTGGCAAGGTAATATATTCTAAACCTCAAAATTTATAGATTGAAAAAAAATGTTTTTCTAAGTAAAAAAATTTTTTTTTTCCGGGTTTTTGGGGTAATGTAGTATCACCTTCATGATCGTTTTCACCTACTGGCCATTTTTATAATTTATACTTTTTTTCAATAATGACAGATAGGGATGTGAAATGAGACTGGACTTTGATTTGTTTTACACGATGGTGATTTTTGATACTATGATTTACTGTTTATTATATTATATTGATATAAATATTATAAATTTAAATCCGTGTGAGTGACCGTTTAATTATATGTGGTATGCCATCACATCAACCATTCCCTATACACTGCTCTAAGCAACACCTGCCTTTACATGGGACTCCGGGGGGCTGGACGGCCTGAGCCTCCACCACCTATCCGGGAACCTGCGCTCCCGTGGTACCGGGGTGAGATGCGTTCCGGTGCCCGAGGGTGACCCCTTCTTTTCACTTCGTCTCCTGCTACACATACGAGATCGGCGATCGGACCGGCTGTCGTCTACGTCTACTAATGACTATGACTAAATGCTACAGCCGGTCTGTTTGCTGCCGCCGGTTTCTATCAGATGGCTGTGTGGGCCATCGACGGACGCCGTAACGACAAGAAGGAACTCGCTGACTACTCCAAGGGACGTGACGCAGTCCTGCCTCTTATTCTATAAGCATCTTATTATTGTTAAGTACACTACTAGGTATAGAATGCTCTACACATTCTGTACAACTGGTGTAGCAGACGTGCTCTCAGGAGATCCTAGGGCCGTCTGTTACATTACACAGTCTAAAAGCTCACATTTATACTCACAGAAAACAAGGCCTTCTCCGATCGCGAGCTTTTAAAAGTGCTTGGGGTCCATCCTTCTTGAGACCCCACAGTGTTTCCAAACCCCGCCGAGAAGCCCCCAGTGAAGGCACCATGGAACCTGCGCCTGCCATGATCGTCTACTGCAAATTGATCTGGAGCCTGCTGGAACTTGCGTTTTGTTGGCACTTCATCTGGTTTAGACAAAGAAATTTATGTTATGGAAAAGAGGATCGGTTACAAGTGGTCCTAGCAGTGCCGGCTTTAGGAGCGGGCGCCTCGAGCGATCACCCGGGGCGCCACAACAGCGTGTGGCGCCTTATCCTACGAATTAATCGGTTGAAAATGAACAACTTCTCTAGACAACATGGGAACAATTCAAAAAATATCAGGATAGAGTAATGTTCAGTAATTTTGCCTGTTAGTCGCGGAAATATCTAACGACTAACGAATAGTAAGGAATAAAGGGCGCTAAAAATATCTCGCCCGGGGCGCCTCCTGGATAGCTGAAGCTGGGTCGTAATCTGACAAAAGAAAGGCCATCTTCAGTTCGCCTGACGGGGGCCCCGAAACGTCGAAACCCAGTGCCTTTGTAGTTTTCATTTAACAAATCAATTTAAAATAACACATTGGTTTCTTAGTTCAACGCATCATTAACAAAGCGCCCAGATAGCCCGGGTTGTTCAGCAAAAGTTTGCTTAGCAGAAGTTTCCTTTAACTTGAGACAAAGTGCTGTCACAAGTTGACGCCAATCGAATAACCAATAAAGTCACTCGACAAAAAGTAAATTCTGAAGTTTTCATTCACTTTTGTTTGGCATTCTAAACGGGCCCCTAATGTATGCCCAAGGGCTAGGTGCCCTTGGGCATACATTAGGGGCCCGTTGCCTAAGACGGCCCTGGGGGCTTACCATGACCTCATGTGAAAACGCTCAAATGCCAGCCAGTCAACTTCCGTTCAAAAGCAGGCCTGCTTCTGAATCGCTAAAAATCGTACCATGACAGTACTAAAGGTGAACGACTATTGAACCAAGTTGAACGGTTATGCTTGTTCATGATACGAAAAGTCTATACAAAAAAAAAAAAGGTGAACGGATTTCGTAAACGTCAACGTAGCAGGCCTGCTCTAACGATGTCATAGTACAAAAAAGCAGGGCAGTTCAACTTCTGTCCTTTAAGAGGTCATAGTAAGCCCCCTGGGCGTCTCCTCTCCCCTCTCAAGTGTGATTAAAGAAATTACATCAAGACGATGAGCAGCACCGTTCTTCTAACTGCTAATAACAATATGATGAGATCACCAATCCATCAGATAAGCGTATTGTTTTTTTTAACACGCCTGCTATTCCCTCGCCTCGTGACTGTTTTTTGCAGCGGTCTTTGAAGAGGCTGATGTTTGGTAGTGGACGCTAACAGTTTTAATACTTTACAATGATTTTACTTACTTTTGAAATGGTGTGCAGGGCTACATATTAAGCTATAAATTTCCAGTATGAGTTGATTTTGCATTGTATAGGCTATGTATACAATGAGAGGTCAGCTTATACTGTATGTGTATAACTAAATATGTAGCCGTGTATACATGTTTGGTGTGTGGTGGTTAATTTGTCATGAATGTAGAGGCGTTGGGAGTCAAACAGAAAAACAGATAAGTGTTCATTTTGTTTAATTCTTAATTCACTAACAAAATGTTATAAAAATTATGAGGTTCAAGTTTGTTCAAAGTAGGTAGGTACACATGTTGATTTTAAAGCAGGAACAATCGAACTAGTTGGTTATACATATAGGATGCCTATAAAATCGACGTCAAGCCTCAGTAGGGATGTTAAAGGGGCCGTGACCTACAACAAAGCCCAGTGAACTATGGGCATATGGCGGACTGTTTTTTTTTAATCCTATTTCTTTTTGGGGGCGTATGTACTCAAAACGAATTGTTTTCTTTACTAATTTTTTTCTTTTTACTATCACTTAATAAACCAATTTTTTAATGATAATCTAACGATTCGATGACATTCCTAACTAAAATTACATTTTTTTTATTAAAAGTATGGACGTCGATTTCATAGGCATAGTTTAATTTCGATTCTCATAACGAAAACTATAAAACTAAAAACATAACAACATTGCACAGTATATTATAAGCTAAAGCAGTACTTCAACTGTCTACAATCGTCCGATTTGACACACTCACACAGACACGCACTGCAGCAAGACTTCTAAGGTATTATCGGGATACAGTCTCATACAAAGAGTGCATTATACTCAGTATACAGTTCGTGTTTGCGTGAGTGTGTCAATTCATGCGATTATAGTAAGTTGAGGTACTGCTTTAGCTTATATGTCTACTGTGGTAAAAGGGTTTATGCTGCATGATAGACGGTGAATTGCAGCCTCCATGGTACTGGATGCTTGCACGACTGTGTGGAGGCTGTAATCCAGCGCCGACGCCGACGTGCGCCCGCGACGTCCATCATAACGGTGGTGCGTAAGCGCCATTAGTCCAGCTACACACAGACTGCTTGAGGGTTCCACTTTGGCTGTTCATCTGTCATCTACAGTATGCATTTAGAAGTAGGCACCTTCGGGATTTATTGGAAAAATTATGTCCGTCCCACAAATAAAAATTGGTTGATTTCCTATTTCCTACGTCAAAGTCACAACAGATTTCTTTGAAAATCCGTTATAACTTAAGCAAAACTGGACCAAGAAACTTTTTTATAGAGTAGATTTTAATTTGCGATCGATTTTGAAAAACCAGTTATCTACTGTTCCAAGCACTCTTTGTATAGTAAGAATAAAAATATTATAAAGGAATGATTTTGTTTGTTCTGCACTAGGAATATAGAAGTACTGAAATAGGAATACTGACAATACAATTTTTAGTCAGATTTAAAAGCATAGTTCACTCCTTTAGAATTAAAAAGACCTATCTAAAAAACCAAGGTTTTGGAAAACGTTGAATAAAGTTTCGTATATTTATAAATTTTGTAGAAACGAGAGATTATTCGGTTGTATTACATTTCTACGCCACAATAGGCCTCTGTTTTATTAAGAGTCGATGAAGACGGGTCAGTCTATGAGTAAAAGTTGAAATCTTAAAATTTCGAATAGGTCTCTTTAATCCTAAAGGTGCGAGTTGTTTGTACATTAACATACTGCCACCAGCCTACCTCTCTGATTCAGATCTTTTTGATAATTCATGGTGAATCATATTTCGTTTCATATTTCGTAGTCATAACTGCAAGTGGACTCCACATCTAATCGACAGTTGTCACGCAGAGTTGCACTGACTGCATCTAAACTGCCTTCGGCAGTTGCATAGTTTGCAGTTGCGACTGGATGTGCGGATTGGACATGTATATTAAACGTTATACGATTCAACAAATGTGCCGTTATTAGCCGTTCAGTTGTATAACGATTCGGTTTGTCATCTCGTTTTCTCTTGTTACGAGAATTGTAGACAAAACGAGATAACAGACCGAATCGGTCGACAGCGGAATTATCGAAACATTCTGAATCAGGGGGCAGTACCACTACAGATCTACTGCCCCTAGTAGTACTACCTACTAACTCGTACGGACAGTATCTAATATAAACGCTAATCTTCATTGGATTTTATTAACGCCAACCAAGGCCGCCTCTACCCGGAGGTGCAAGGGCTGCAGGGCACCAGGGCGCCAAGTTGTAAGTCGCGTCTAGGCAATAACATTATACATAATAACATTAAAATTTTATATAATTACTGTTTAACAACCCTCTTCTCTCCTCCTGCTAGACTCCTAGACATAGGCCACGTATAATAGCTGCGGCACACAGAGTTGACGGGGTGAGGGGGGCTGCTGAAATAATGATGGGGCGCCTGAGCTGTATTCGCACCCGGGCGCCAAATAGCCTAGAGAAGGCCCAGGTGCCAACACTAATAAAATCCAATGAAAATTAGCGATCCAAATCAACATGTAGCCTATAATTAATAACGTAATAGTAACAACTTACTACATATCATAATGTATAAAAGTCACACCCAAAAATCTTTGGAATCTTAAACAAATGCTTTATTCTAAGGTTTTCAAGCTTCTTACATCTAGATTCACACTTGAGTTTTGCTTCTAGAGCCACCCTAACCTAAATTAAAATTAAAGAGAATTAAATTCACGATTTTTATACTTTGATCGTCTTATCCGGCAGTGTCTATAGGAATTTTAACATAAAATAAGTAACTACCAGTGCCTGCAGACAAATGTTAATTGATGATCGCCAGAGAATAGATACGCCAATTAAATGTATGGAAATGACATAACAGATCGCTTGACCTGTCGAAAGCTTATGTCAATCCAGTACAATCTCATTGTCGTTTCTATTCTCTAGCGATCATCGACTGCCATTTGTCTACAGCCACAGTAAAGCTAATAATATCATATTCGGTGAATCATCTTTTCGTTCATCGATACCGTATCGTAACTGGACTGCATATCCAGTCGGCAGTTGTCACTAGGCTTGCCAACCTTTATGTATGAATTTACCGGGACTTTGGCAATCAAAATGCGGGACGTGGAAAAAAAAAGCGGGACACAACTGTCAAAGTATAGGGAGGCGAAAAATACAATTAGAAATTATTTTTTCGTTCGTTTGACGCGAGAGTCGCGGTGGCGATCACCACTCTTCGACGTGCGTTCACTAAATTCCGACTTCTGTCCGAAGGTTTATCCGTAGGTACGTTAAAACGGGACAATTGGCGTCCCGCACACGTCTTTCGCGGGACGCATCCTCTAAAGCTCTAGAAACGGGACGTCCCGGCTCTCGCGGGACGGTTGTCAAGCCTAGTTGTCACGCAGTTGCACTGACTACATCTTAACTGCCTTAAAACTGCATTTGGCAGTTGCATTTGCGGTCGGGATGCAGTCAGAGCCCTTACAAATCCATTTCTGATTTGAATGAAATATGATTTACCAAATATGATTTTATTAGGCCCTCTGGTGGTTTAAACATAACTTTGAACTTAAACGGAGTGCTGAAACTGTTAAAAGCAATACAGAGTTAAGGTGTTACACACACCAATCGATCGAAGCCATCGAACGACACCGGTCAACGTTTAGTCGATCGATTGGTGTAGTAGAAACTATCGATCGACGTCGATTAATCCATTTTACTATCGATCGATCGATTGGTATGGTAACACCCTTAGAGCGTTGGTCCACCGCCGCCGTCACCGAGAAACGAGATTATTTCGGACCGAGTTCAGAACGACGTGACGGCAATCGTGTGTCCACCGCGACCGATCTCGGTGGTTCCCAACATAAGACAAAAATCCGTGCACCGGCGCCGTCAATCTCGGATGTAGTGGACAAGAGCAGACGCGTTTTGTATTGCCGGCATTCCGGTCCGGCACGATCTCGGCGGAGTTCTAGCGGTAGCGCCGAACTACCCACAATCTCGGTGGCCGAGATGACGGCGCTCGGATGACGGACGTGCGGTGGACAAGCAGTTCATAGTAATGTATGTATCGCTACTTCGGCAACGTCATCTCGTTCTCGGTGACGGCGGCGGTGGTCAAACGGCCTTAGGCTATTTCGCCCAGCTCCCTAATTCAAAACGATTCGATTAGTCAGTTTTTGAACGATTGGATAGGCTATCTCCTTCTCTTTCGTTACGAGAACCGTAGACGGAACGAGATAACAAACCGAAATGATCCACAACTGCTTATAGCTATGTCTACACCAGTGCGCTTTCATGTTCATCTTGCGTCTTCGTCAGAAGCATGCGTGAAGCGCCACAGCGCATGCAATAGCGCATGCCTTAATACTAGTTCGACAAAAGGGCATGCCCCTAGCGCACGCTAATCCGTCTATTGTATCTCGACTGACGACTGACCGAGGCGCACCGGTGTAGACGATAAGCTGCATGTGTCTTATGGCAATCAATATTGCATGCGTTTGACGCAAGAGGAATTGAAAAGTTGAAAGCGCAAGATAAACATGAAAGCGCACGGGTGTAGATAGACATACCATATCGAAAAGGTTCTGAATCGGGGGCAGGTATCGCTAACCATCATGTTGTGTTCTTGGAATTTTAAAATTACCACGATATCCACTCTGACTTAAAGGAGTCCTGTTCTTCTTTGGGATACCATTTTAATTCCGGAAGAGAAACTTCCGGGTTTGGTACCAAGTTTTGACTTGGCTTAGTTTCGTTGGTCTCGGTACTTTGAGCATTGCCGGTTTTTCCGCGGTTCCGTCGTTTTCTTTTTTTCGCAGATACTTTGTGAGAGCTCTTTTTATCCGTATGGGAGGTAGCCGCCGTCTGTTGCTTGAGGTTTGCAGAAGATGATGGGACGTTATACCCCTCTTGCGATTTCTTCGCAGGACTGACTAAAAGATGATTTTTACTTGGCCCACCCGTGAAACTGCCAGCTGTCACTGCACGTTGACTGTTATCTGATTTAATTGCTATAGTTGTTCCGGTCTTCCGTTTCTTAGGACCAGACTTAATCCTAAACGTGATTTTATCCATACCAAGGTTAGCCCTGAATTTGACAAGTCTAAGGGCATCATAAGATGACTTGTCTATTTTTAGGAACACTATCTGACCAGTATTAACTTTTATGACGTTAAACATCGACCAGCACCCTGTTTCCAGTCCTGGATTTTGTACTCTGAGCAGTTCCAAAGCTGTTGGAATGGTAACACCCTCTTTGTTCGGTATTAAAATTGAAGCAAGAATTTTCTTAGGTAGTTGGTCCTGCGGTATTACAGAGAGCTTCGCTTCGGGCCATGGTTTTAGTTTAGGGATCTCTCTTTCAAGCCATTTCCGACTCTCATGATCTTCGCAAGTCATACGAATCCAGCCGCCTTTGTGGGTACTTCCTAGAAACTTTGGTCCAGCACCTTGCACATTGATCTTAACTATCGCGTGGTTTATGAACTGATGGACTATATTCATTTGATTCTTGGACATGGGTGTAATGTTGCGGATCCCAACACGAATTGGAACAGTAGGCTTGTTTGGCTTTGCGTCTTTATCTGCCAAAGTTTTTCGTATCTCTATGGGTTCACCGCAAAGCGATTCTTTATCCGACTCGATATCCCTATTGTCTAAGTGTGTGCTACTCCCAAGCGGGGTATGCGGAGTATAAGGTCCATCCGAACTGTGTTCTTCATCAGAGTCACAGTTAATGGTAACTTGTTTCATCGGATGCGTCTCGTTTCGGAGACCTACTCGCGACGGGCGATCAGGCTCACAGTAGTCCAGTGATGCATTACCGTCTTGTGAAAATTTCTGGGTGTTGTAAGGTTGCTCCCAAAAAGATCTTCCGGATTCGCTGTCGCTACGACGGCGTTTCACTGCCCTCGTGCCATTGTTAACTCTCACTTGCAAAGAATCAACATCTTCTCTATAGTTTTGCTTAGCACCACCCTGTAATGTGGTACTCTGGGTCTTGTACTCCATTGGAATAGTTTCCCTTTGACCTCTTTGTGGCGGAGAGTCAGCTACTTCCCAGTAGTTAGGCTGTGCACGATCCCCCCACGAGGCTTTAGTGACCTTGTAGGGTTGTTCCCAATCGGATCCTGCACCAGAATCGTTCTTGCTGAGAGGGCGTTTTCTCAGATTCGTCTCGTTTCGGTCTGTCATTTGCGAAGGGCCAGCTTCTGCCCAGTAGTTCGGGTATACACCTCCCTGGAATGAGATTTGCTTTGCCGTGTAAGGTTGACCCCAAAAAGATCCATGATTAGGGTTGCACTCGTTAGAGCGACGTCCCATCTCGATGCGGGCCCTCTCTTGCGAAGGACCAGGTGCTTTCCAGTAGTTCACGTTGCCGCCCCGCTCCGGGGAGGACTCCTGTGCCTTGTAAGGTTCACGCCGAAAGGATCCTTGATTAGGCGCGAACTCGTTAGAACGACCCATATCGTTTCGGTCTCTCTCTTGCCAAGGACCAGGTGCTGCCCAGTAGTTCTGGCTTGCGCCCCTCTCTAGGGAGGACGCTTGAGCCTTGTAAGGTTCACGCCGAAAAGATTCTTGATTAGACACGAACTCGTTAGGGCGGCGTCCAACCTCGTTTCGGGGCCTCTCTTGCGATGGACCAGCTGCCTCTAAGTAGTTCAGGCTTGTGCCACTCTCCAGTGAGGATCGCTGAGGCTCGTAAGGTTCACGCCGAAAGAATCCTGGATGAGGCGCACGCTCGTTAGAGCGGTATTCCATCTCATTTCGGGTCCTCTCTTGCGAAGGACCAGCTGTCTCCCAGTAGTTCAGGCTTATACCCCTCTCGCGTGAGGTTTTCTGGCCTTCGTAAGGTTCACGCGGAAATGATCCTCTTCTCTTATGCTCACGCGATCCAGAAAGACATTTAGTCGGCTGCTGTTCTTGATGTACCCTCACTTTCGAACGGCCAGAGGTCTTATTGTCTTGCATGCGACGAATAGCGTTTTGCTGATTGGTTTCTTTTAGAACTTCAGGTACTTTTTTGCAAATAACTTCCCACGGCATGTGACACATCTTGCGGGCAATTTCAGGATTAACATTACAAGCCAGGAGCCTTTTGAATTTTTTCCCCGACTTCTTTCTTTTGTTGTTCGCCATGGTGCACTCGCGATCTGGGAGTAAAAGAAAAACCTAGAATGTATCAGTTGTTTTTCATCCTTCATAAATCTTCAAAATTCTTATTGCTATATTTAAAACTAATTTGGTTTCAATAGTGCAGTGTATTTCAGATGAGTTTCCTTTAATATTGACTAGGAGTCAGCTAGAGCTGAACACTTTATCTATTCTTTAATTGAGTTGATTCGTGCTGACCGGCCACCAAAGCCACTGCTCGTCTCCGATCGCTCGGCCGTTATGAAATCTGGTGATATATCAAGTTGGAAGACTCGACTTCTGTTCACCTACGGCTATTCATCATAACGTCTGCTAAAGAATGGTCAGTATTCACGTTTCGTTTGGCGGTACGGTTCTCGGCGCTATTTCGCCATGATCGGCGCTGTTCATTCACGCGTATTTGATGCCGGTCATATCGTAAGAGCAAAACAGACGCATTTTGTAAATGGTAAAATGTCACTTAGTCCTTGTCCAATGTCGGGTATTGTAATCAGCCCCTGATTCAGAACCATTTCGATAAGTCAGTTGTTAATATCCAAAACAAAGTATACATAGAATAATTCAATATCTGTATTAAAAATAGATGCACGTTTAAGTTTTTTTTTTGTTTAGTGGATTGATAAGTCTGTAATGAATGTTATCGGTAGCGGGTAGCATTAGGCAATGTTGACAAAGGAAGGTAGTCGTCGATATGGATCAACCTACCCGATGTTATAAAGGCGGTGGTTATTCGACGAAGCGGAGCATTCTGTGTAGATCAGCTGAAGAAGTCTGACCTTTTATATCTGTCTAGCTTGTCCTTATTTTATGATCTTGTACCTAATAATTGTCTAACTCAAATACAAGTACTCTCAGTGGTGGAGAGTCTATGTTGGTTTTATTTAGTATATTTACCTTGCTCGCAATCCTGACATACTGATATTAGTTATAACTGTACCTAATGATAGAATCATCCCTGAACGATTATGTTGTTGTGTCTTTTACATGAACGGCCGATATAATTAGATGAAGAGCCCAAATACACGTCCGATACTTGCCTCCGATAGTCGGTTCCGATAGTCTGATCAGACTATCTGATGGCCTCCGCGTCATACATTTGTTTGAACACAAATTAAACGTACAATCAGACTGTCGGATCGGATGTCAGAATCGTAAGCATCGTCCGGGCGTTGTCGTCGCACAGAAAAAATCGGACACGAGAATCGTACGTGTATTTCATGAATCCGATCAGGTAGTCGAATCCGGCTCCCGGAAGCAACTATCGGACGTGTATTTTGACCCGAAAGATTGTAACATAATATTTTTTTCAGTATTTCAGTGTCTAATAATTGTTAATAAAACATATTTAATTACAGCCTCTATTGAGGTACGCTCAACATAACCTTGATAGCATGCAATAAGTGCAATGCAATTACTATGAGTGATTTCCGAAGGGGGATTAACTCTGCATGACATTTCATTCTCCCAATACATCTACTCATAGTCATTAGACTGGTTGCAAGAGTAAGAAAAAGAAAACAAAAAAGATGTTCCCGTAATGCAAGTCACAGGCCATTATTTTTCAGAAAGACAGAAACAGTTTGTGCCGACAAGAGAACATGAAGCTATTACTACAAAGTATGTTTTTATTGAAAAAACATTAACTCGTTCAGACTCATGTGCTGCCTGAGGCAATCCAAAAATAATTTGATAAAAAGGAACCATGGATCGAAAGTGGTAACCATTATTCTATAGGGTGAAATTGTAAACACTCAATAAACCATGATAGGAGATTGTACTCATCACTTGAGACCAAATCAGAAATCTCGAAAAAAAAAGCTGCTGTTCCCTAAATTTTTACGAGTTATGTGAACATAAATGTTGAGAACAGCTGTTTTTTTTTCGAGATTTCAGGTTTGGTCCCATAGTAAAAGTTGTTCATAATGATGAGTACAGTGACCCCTTAAGAGGTTGTGCGTTATTTATGTTACATCTTGTAGATATAGAATAAAGGTTACCGTTTTTGGTCCCTGACAGGAACACATCCTACATCTACTAGGTTTAACACTTGATCATTGTTGCTAGGGAGTTTGTTGCACCGCTTCTTCTTCCCAGTATAAATACTAGAAAGCGGTGAAGGGTGGACGAATTCAGAGGCTATCTATTGTAATTTTGACCTTAAACTAAGGAGTTTCTATGTTGGATAAAATAAAGAAATTCTGATTGCAAAACAGAACTCACTTTGTTGAAACTAGAGGGCCACTATCGAACGCGGGGCCCTGAGCAGGTGCCCAGAGTGCCCAGTGGGGAAAGAGGGCCCTGACCATACCATAATGACGGCCACCCGACTGATTGGTGATCTCAAAATTATCAGTTTGCGTGTAAAGTCAAGTTTCCAACAACCAACAAGTAAAATGTTTCTAAAACATGCCTCTTACGACGACCACAAAAAGGTAAATTGTCAAAATCTTAATTAGGGACTACCAGTATTAATTTTATAGAAATAGCCCAGAAAGATATCAAGTATTGCATGAAATGTGAGAAATCTAAATACAAGCAATAGATAACTAACCTTCTTCGTATGGTTCTAATTGCGTCCCGTATCGCACTATGTTGTCTTCATCTGAGTCTGAATCTCCCATTTCCGCTGAGAAGTAACGGATTTGCACTTAATAAGTAAGGTATTTTGATAAAATTTTATGACAAAAGTAAAACACCTCCGTGTGTGTTGTTATAAAATCTGACAGATAGAGTGTTGCAACAGCGAGTTTTAAATTCGTACCTCGTTCTCAAAATAAGTGTTGTTGCCTGCTAAAAATCAGCAGTAAATAGTAGTTTTTTGAAAGATTCTCAGGGTCAGGTATGATATTGGTAGTCTGCTCCATTTGAACAGCGATTTTAAATCATTTTTTTGACAAATCCGTACTCGAATGTCTCAACTAGAAACCGGAGATGAGTCGGCTACCAGTCTAACCAGATGAATATCAGTATTTTATATGGAGCAACTGCCATTTACACAACCCAGTTACTGGGCAATAGCCTAAGGTTAGACCGGTTGTCAGATTTTCGAGCTTCTGATTAAGTACCCGTATTCCCCATACATAGATTGATCCTGGCAAGCGTAATACCTCGCAGATCGCACGATCCGCGCGGTTGTTATTGGTCACACGGCCATCTTGCACACTTATTTACAACCAACACACGTGAATTAGAAATTACGTCAGTCTAACAGGTAAGGTCCGAAAAAACCGAAATTACTTACCTATTGCAACAGATTACTTATCAAATTAGAATATAATTACCTTGGAAACTGTCCAAGGTTCAAATAAAGAGAATTATTATTCGATATTAGAACTTTAAATGGGGTTCCCTACGTGACATCGAAACTCAATACATCGAATGTCGCAACATCGAAAACGGTACATCGAAGGGTCATATAATCGATGGTACTCTACATCGATAGTACGCCACATCGAAAGTCTCGACATCGAAAGATTACGATATCGATGGTACGCTACATCTGAGGTGAGGAATATGATGCCGTCGTCCGGTCGCCGAATGTGCGTCACATTGTTGAGCTGATTCAGCACTTCCACACTGGTTGCCAGCCTGATGCAATATTTACATATATACGAGTAGGTACCTACATAAGTCACACACCTGTTTCTTACATATTATAACCTAAACCTGACTGAACAACGAACAACTAGTTTTGACAAAGGATTTATGCTAGGCTATTGCTAAAAGGTGAGAAAATATGTGATATGGAAGAAATTAGATTTCTGCTTCAAAATAAAACGCCGTGTAATTTATTAATAAAACGGGTTATATTTCACAACCAATACAAAATGTCAATAAACCAATCATGTAGGTATCACAGATTTGAGAACACAGTGTAAAATTAATATAAATAAATACAATAAACATGAGATTTTTGGTACATAAGGAATAAAGCATTGAGGAAAATGAGCGTTAGCTGTATTTGTTTATTAAAATTGTTTAGTTTAAACTAAAGCAAAGCAATTTATCATGTAACCTGCTGGCACGAATTTAATCAGTCACACAAGCAGGAGATCGAAATCGATACACATATTTTTTGGGTACTATTCCTCCAAAGAAAACAAATCAGACAATAACATTAGGTACTCTGCCTACTTGTCTGTCACAGACAATTTTCTCGGAAAAGTTTATTAAAATTTGGCATGTCTTCGTGATACGCACATATTTCGAATTTTCGACAGTCAATGACGTGAAGATTCTCTTGTTCACCAACTAAACTAAAATTACAGAATTACTATCTTTTACTAACCTACAACGCGAGAAAAGGACGGTGATAGATAAGAACTAATTTAAAGATGGCAAACCAGTTTACGAGTTTTAGACGTGTCGTCTAAAGCATGGATATTCAACTAAATCAGACAGCTCTTATTATGTCCGTCGTTTTCTTATTTTATCAGAGTGAAAAAGATGGCAATGGATGTTGAGGTTGCCATGCTTTTGTAGCGCATCAGGTATTGCAGGTACACAACTGGATGGCTTTACGGCGATACATCGTAAAAGAATAGGGTCCCTGATGCGCCGCTTGCGGGGCAGCCTCAACAGTTTCCTGCAAATCATTGCTGAAAAAATTGACACTGACTGCTCCTTCATGGATTACTGGACAAAACCACATGTCATGCGTTCTTACCCCCCGATTCAGAACTTAACCAGTTGTCGATCGTTTCGGTTTGTTGTCTACGATCTTCGTAATAAGAGAAAACGAGATAACAAACCTAATCGTTCGACAACTGACTTGTCGAAACGTTCTGAATCAGGGGGCTGATCCAGTGTTTCCATTATTGTCTGAGTACACAGTACAATAGAAGTAAAAGACAGAAGTGAAAACATACAGAGAAATAAAGGAATGGGCTCTGGATAGAGAAAGATGGAGATTGTTACACTGACAAGTGCCCAGCACTTAAATTTTGGATGAATGGATTATTTTAAAATGAATGTATGGATGATTTAAAATTATTATAATTTGTCTGAAATAATATTATTGAATTGAATAGCCTGTTATGTAGCTGTGCGTATTTGTTGGTTCTTCTTTTATAGGACACTAATTTACTCTAGCTATTTGTTTCTAGTTGCAGTAAGAGTGATCGCTCCTGTAGCTTGGTACAGTCGTGATCGCTTTCTCCTTCGGGATCGGAAAAATCGGCGCTGTAGACACCAGTTTAGTGTTTCTGAGTTACTAAAGTGTGTCTTGAGGCATAAAATTGTGTCCCTCGACAGTGTTCCGGCCTAGTGGCCCGTGTGTGCGGTCAGCCTAGGGATGCACGATTTTTTTGCTTTGAATCGATTAATTTGGATCGCAATTGATCATACTATGCCTCTCAATCGATTCTCAGATCGGATCGCTTGTAAAAAATTGCTTTTGTATAAAACTGGACCCCACGTTTGGTTTAATCGGTGAAGCTATCAGTAAAATCACAATTAAGGTGCAGATTATTAAATATTATTATAATACAGATATTGTTGAAAAAAACAATGCGGAGAAGTTAAATAGTGTTGGCATTCTCCTGTAATCGATCATTGAGATAAACAATTATCAATACTAATTTGCTGACCATAACAAATTAATTGGACGAGGTGCACTTATGTTTATGGATACGATCTAAACGATTCGAACCGCCCTACTCCTAAATCGATCTACATAAAAATCGAATCGTAATGTGCATCCCTAGGTCAGCCTTAGGGCGTTGTTTGTCTTTACACAGATGGTGGTGCTGTTACAATACGCATAAAATAACTTTGCCGCTCTGAAACAGCATTTCAGCGTTCTGTTCCTCACTTCAGAGAGGCAAAGTTATTTTATGCTTACTGTACGTCCGCACGCATCTAGCCAAAAACCTTCTTTTGTTTAGTGCATTTTAGTATCAAGCGCAGGGTCGCACGTCAACCGCTTCGCAATGCGAGCTTCGTGTGCGGACGTTATCACAACCGCATCTGCATCTGCATAAGACAAAGAACGCCCATAATAGAAGCGTTAAGTGGACAAAGGTGTTAACTAGCAAATAGTTCAAATTCAGTAATGGGCATTTTAAAATAGTACTTAAATTTAAACTTCAATAGCAGATAACACCTGATTTTCGCCGTCGCTATACTTTGTAACTCTATAAATAATAAAAATATCCGTGTTTCGACCTCATAGGACGATTTACCATCAGCTAGAACCTTTGTAAATGCGAAAATGACCTTGTTTCAATTTTATCAGATAACACCTTCGTCCACTTAACGCTTCTTTATAATGAAGCTAAATTTACTGCAAGCATTAATAGGCTTTAAAATCTGAGTACAATTTATTTTTGAGTACAAAACTTTAAACAAACATGGACTTGCACATAACACAAGGACATCACTTACAATCACAATCGGAGCACACTAGCGCCACAGACTATTTATCATCTAACAACCGCACCATAGCCTACAATATTCTCGTCCATCATCATGTCACCGATAACATGTTGCAACTTACTTATAGTTTTAAATCTATCGATGCCATTCAAGCACTCGTTCAGTAACCTGGCGAAATGAGGTCTGGACTTGTTCACTTCTTCAGGTATAGGGTACAAGTATGGTTCTTCGTCACCAGCTAAAATGTAACAGGCTGCCCATAGATTGTGGTCACTGAGATGATGTTTGCACATATTATCGATGGAGAATGTGAACCCTGGACCCATGGCTTCTCGGCCGTATCGCTGATACCAATCAGGTAGGTCCTTCCTTGGAGATATGTGTTTGTCCAGGACTACTATGTCCTCGAGATCAACGAAGGTGATGTCGTCTTTTTCGTTGGCCACTATGTTGTCTAGTGACCAATCCATGAGGTAGAAACGGTATCTAAAATAGATTTACATTAAAATTAGTTGAGAGGAATAAAGCTACGCCGTTGAAGAGACCACAACGCCAGAATAGGCTAGTGGCAGGAGAATGATAAATGTATTTATCATTCTTCTGCCATTGTCAAGTTAAAAGTACTTCCTGTAAAGAGATTTTATGAAATGGATGGGAAAATCTATATTTCACTAACAATTGCCAAACTATTAGGGCTTTGGCAAATATTTGTTCTATTGCAATAAGTACAACACACATTGATCTGAATGTTTTTGTAATAATTGATAGCATAAAAATATTTTTCTACACCCTGGAGCTGTTAAACCACAACGCTAGCTTATTCCTTAGGGGAATCATATCAGGAAGCTACTCCGCCTGTCTGAGCTACAGCTGTGCTTGGTTACAGCAACCGTCACTGGCCATGATTCTTTTAATAAATATCTCTTTGTTGTAGGAGTTACAGACAGCCCTCTATGCAAAGCCGGCATGGAGGACGACAAAACGGTGGCCCACATGCTACTGAACTGCCCTGAGGTCGCCACATACAGGGCTAATTACTTTGGTAACCCAAATAACGAGATTGTTAGCAGCTTCAAAAGCTTGCTGGCCGTTCTCGAGGAGCTAGGTTGGATCAAATAATCTTTTATTCCCACCCGCACGCAAAATACATGCTTTGACGTGGAGTTGCGAAAACCTGTCACTAAACATACTAAACCTAGGGGAATGATAAAAATTAAAATACCTACATTTGTAATACAAACCTTTCATGTTTAAAAGTGAAGTCCATAGCAGCATCCAGGATTTTCTTAGCATACTTCAGCTTCCGGTACCAAGCTATGTGAGTCAGAGATGAAAGAGGTTCCCCTTCATGAGCCACCACCTCCAGTCTGCCACAAACACCCCCATATGCTGGCACTGGCCATCCGCTGGATTTTGGTAATGCCTGAAACAATGAAACAATATATGCAAGTCAAAATTAGACAATACGTTTGGTGCAGTGGCTAAGCGATTGGCTTCTGCACTACGGGTTGTGGGTTTGATTCCCACATGGAACAAAAATTTGTATAGCCTACAGATGGTTGTTTCGGGTCTGGGCGTTTGTGTATGTGAGATTTGAGTCTGTAAACACACCCACAATTAAATTTTAGTGTGGGGAAACGTTTTAAAATAAAAAAAAACAATCCACAGAAATAAATAGGCTCCTTGTATTCTTTGGGTTTCATTTAAAAGTTAAGTTTTGTGCTCACCGGCGGCACGGCATAGCAAAAGGTTTATAAAATTTAAATAATTTTTAACCTTAATACTTTTAGCACTTGTATTTGTATAGCATACCGCAGGATGCTTCATCATTCTGCGATATAACGAAGCATCCTGCAGTCTAAAATTTATAAAAGGTAAAAATAAGGTTTTAAGTTAAAAAATCCCATGCCATGCCATCCCACCAGTGGGTGCAGGGCCTTCGTTAGTTTTCTCAAATTATTTTTTAAATCTGATGTCAAGTTCCATTTTAATTTGTAAACAGTTCCATCTATATATATAAAAATGAATCCCTATTTCCCTTGGTCACGACATCACGCGTGAACGGCTGGACCGATTTCGCTAATTCTTTTTTTGTTGTGTTCGTAATTATCAGGAGAAGGTTCAAAGAAAATTTAGAAATTTTAAAAAAAAAACGTAATTATCTCAGTAGGTAATATAAAGCAAGTAAGTAGAGAGAGAGCGAGAGAGAGAGATAGATAGATAGATAGATAGACAGATAGATAGGTAGATAGATAGATAGATAGATAGGTAGGTAGGTAGGTAGATAGATAGGTAGATAGATAGACAGGTAGATAGATAGAAGATAGATAGGTAGATAGATAAAAGCTAGGTAGGTAGATAGATAGGTAGATAGACAGATATACAGATAGATAGATCATAAATACAAAAAAAAAACAGTTTTTTTTCTAAAAATCTCACAATATGAAAAGTGAGTGAGTGAATGAGACAGAAGACAGAGAGATCTTCAATATATTGACAAAACTTTGACAGATTGACACTCAGTTGTTCAGTCAGCAGTTGATAGCAAAAATATGGCGGTACGAAGTTTGCCGGGTCAGCTAGTTAATTAATAAAGTACAATGTAAAGCGGGCTATTCACACACTTGCCGCAGGGGCAATGTAGGGTGTAAAAGTGGGGATGACCCTTAATTGCCACCTTAATTGTGATGTGTATAGGCAAACAGGGGCAATTTCAATGTGTGTAGAGACAATTCAGATATTGGCGAGACCGCCGTGCACCCTAGATTGCCCCTGCGGCAGGTGAGTGAGTAGCCCGCTTAAGTCAAAGCATTATTCAATTAGTATTACCTGTAGAATTATAGGTTCTGGATTAATACTCAACATGGTCCAAACATTTAATATCTCTAACTGTGGCATTTTCTCATTTAGAATAGGAAGTATCAAGTCATACAAGCTGTGGGCATAAGGACATAACACCAGCCCCTTTC
Source organism: Amphipyra tragopoginis (assembly GCA_905220435.1). Taxonomy (NCBI): domain Eukaryota; kingdom Metazoa; phylum Arthropoda; class Insecta; order Lepidoptera; family Noctuidae; genus Amphipyra; species Amphipyra tragopoginis. The sequence goes on from HG992011.1 coordinate 16,622,345, forward strand.
GAGGCTCAGAATCTGGCGTAGTTAAGTTGTACTGCACAAGTTTTATCAATTTCTCATCAACATTCGTTACATTCAGCAAATGTGTGGGCTTACAATTCTTTTTAAGGTTAAAAGTCTTACACAGCTTCGAATCAAACTCCTTTAACTCCCAACTGTGAGCCAACTTCTTCAAAACAACTCGCCGATTCGATTTGGTGTATCCATAATAAATGTTTTTAGCATTGAACATACTTGACCAAGTATTAGATTCCATAACTACTTGGTTGGAGTATAGTTCAGGACATACAGACACCCCATAGCAAGCTGGACAGCGGCCCAATTCAGTTAAATTCATCACTCTTGGTGCCTTCAAGTCACCAAATAGGAGTATTGACGCATATAAAGAAATGGTGAACACTGTAACCATTAAAATCACTCTTTTACAGAATCTTCGTCGCAGCACCATCTTCTCGTAAATTTTGTCATTCATATTTTTGGTATTTACATTTAATTTAATTTTTTCATAACATTGTAGTGAGAAATTGTATTCGGTTTCAGACTGAAATAAAAATAAAATGGAATGGATGGATTGTAATTTTGACAATGTAATGCAGGGTTGCCAACCGTAAAAAAAAATCCCTCGTACAAATGCAGCAAAAAATCTCGTATTTTGACTTTCAAACCTCGTACATTTATGATGCATCGAAAACGTGCTAAAAACAAAATAAAGGTATATTGAAGTACTGGATTTAGGACTTTTTACTCAAAGAAATAAACTATTGTAAGTTTCCTACTAACTAAAACTTCAGTTTGTGTTGTATTTCAATTTTTTTTATTGTTACTCAAGTAAAATCACAAAAAAAAACAGTCATTGTTTTCGTCGTTATCACTCCTAACGATACTTCTATTACACCACTAAACAATTGACGAAACAACGAAAAGACTAGGTATTTAACAATAAAAATCTTCTTTTTTACAATAACTTCATGTAGCTACACGTACTAACGTACCTAGTGCAAAAAACACGGCCGGCATGTAACGAATGGAACACCTAAGGAACAGAGAAAGAAGAAATGTCCGCTGTGTGACAGAGACGACTTGCGAAAAACGAAATGTTTTACTAGGCAGGGGATTTCCGGTTGACGGGATAGCTACCATACCATAGATAATCATCGCGTAAATACGGCAATGAAATTTTTGGTGTAAGAAGTTCCTACAAGTTCTGGGGGCTTACCATGACCTCTTAAAGCAGGGCAGAAGTTGCCTGGAAGTTGAACTGCCCTGCTTTTTTGTACTATGACATCGTTATAGCAGGCCTGTAGCAGGCCTGCTACGTTGACGTTTACGAAATCCGTTCACCTGTTTTTTTTTGTATAGACTTTTCGTACCATAAACAAGCTTATCCGTTCAACTTGGTTGAATAGTTGTTCATCTTTTGTACTGTCATGGTACGATTTTTAGCGATTCAGAAGCAGGCCTGCTTTTGAACGGATATTGACTGGCTGGCATTTGAACGTTTTCTTAAGACGTCATGGTAAGCCCCCTGATAGATAGCACTAGTTTTTACTATTTATCTAATGGTGATGCAAAATGTTCGTATGGCCATATTATCAAAATCTCGTACATAATTGTACGAGGTTGATAGTGTCCTCGTACCTCGTACGGAAGACCACAAATCTCGTATTTGTACGAGGAACCTCGTACGATTGGCAACCCTGATGTAATGTACCATGACGTTTATTTTGTTTGAGACTTGACGCAGGTTTGTATTGAAATGCTTTGAAGAGGTTTTGTAACAACAATATCAACAAAGAGCGCTTTACAGCATTGTAGTATTTTTCTTGGCGGTTAATCGCTTTTCAAATGAAGATTAATATAATTTTCAAATGTTTTTATTTTATATTCATCATCACGTTTAATTGAAAATAAATTAAAATTTTGTGGTTTTTGAACGGCTCTGACCGAAGTTGTCAATACTCTGCTTGTTTGCTGTCAAGCATCTGTCAAGTCAAACTGGCAAATAGATGCAATTTTGCGAATCGCTGACGATTCAATGAAAAAATAAAGCAAAACAAAGCGTAATTTGATAATTAATGGCGCGCAAAGTATTTCGTAACTAATAGTATTTCATGTCAAATATAACTTCAGTGAACGTGATAGTACTGTGTTTACAAAGTCTGTGATCAGCTGTTTTTAAAAATGGGTTTTATTTCATATTTTATGGATAATTACACGGCCAGTATATACGATATAATCGGTGAGTGGTAGTTTTTATATTGACCTTGTACTTTATCGATATTATAATAGTTAGGTACCTATAGTTTTATTACCATCCTGTTTTTTTGTTCATTTTCCTCGGCATTCTTTTTTTTTTATAAAGCTAACTCAAAGGTATTGTTGCTCTGTGTTCTGAGTATCAATACAAAAAGTTCTCTATTTATTTAGAATATTTATAACAAAATTTTAAAGTTACTCAAGATTTGTTCAATTCTAAATTACTTTCAAATCATTGCATCATGCCTAGTTAGTTCATTAAATATTCTGTTGCCCTTTAGACAAACTGCTTGTTTTTTTTGTATGACCAAGACCTCACAATAGACAAGGTTAACAAAGGAGTCCGTGAGCCTGCTGCTGAAACTGAAATGATAAATCACAGGAAACATATTTTAATAAGATTTAAGGCTTATAAATTTTACAGAAGAATATACTAGGACTACATAAGCAAGGACATGTTATGCAAAATTAGATCGTAAGGAAGCAAGCTAGTATAATGTCTCTTTTCTGCTATCAAAGTCCACTGTTGGACATAAGCTTGTACTAAAAATGGAATTATACCCATAGAAACCATGTTGGGTAAGACACCTAGTATTCATGTTAACTAGGCAGAGCTAAACTTTCTGTACTAGTGGAAATACTATCACAAAGTCAAATCAATCAAATCAGCCTGTCCAGGGGCCAAAAACGGTAACATTAATTCTATAGATATTCTGGAATAATACTGGTATTACATCAGTATTTCTATAAAACAAAGGCCTACTGCTAAAAATAGACCTTGGCCTACTGCTAAAAATAGACCTTTTAGCAGTAGTGCAGCAGTTCACATTCTATTACCACTCTACTGCAGCTACCTTTTTCTTGTTGTTGGCCTAATAAGTCAGTCGGACCAACAACCTGTACAACACAGAACCAGTTAAAAAAAGTAATGTTATTATATGAAAACGTAAATAAACAACAAAATAAATGCACATACTTGCAAAGGATATTGTTATAAATCATTGTATACATATTTATCTACAATCTTATCAGTTGTCATATCAAGCCTTGTTTCATACTGCTGTCTAACTGATAATTGTGAGCCTTTAATGCTTTGTTTATATTAATAATGAGTGGCATATGGGGCTTAAAAAGTGTTAATAAACTGCATTTATTGCCAACAACACCACTAGTAGTGTAATTGAAATGTTTTTTTAACGGCAGCACTGGCAAATAGTGTTGGTCCCCATTCCTACTCATATTATAAAAGTAACTCTATCTGTCTGTGACACTTTCACGCCTAAACCGCTGAACCGATTTTGATGAAACTTGGTACAGAGATAGTCTGGAAACTGGAGAAGGACATAGGCTACTTTTATCCCGAAAAATATGGAATACAAGATAAACGATATCCACGCGAGCGAGACCGCGAGCGACCTCTATTCAGAGTTATTATTAATTAATTTATAAAAATACTAGCTATATGCATTTCATATTATTAATATTTCTTCTGTCTCTTCCAGCAAAGCCAACAAGCTCATGCTAGAATATGGTTAGCAACAATAAGTCCACGGATGGGACTTTAACTTATGTCGCGCGTTATCCGTTGGGCTACTGTTGCTTTAAACATGTACGATTTACTATATCCTGATGTAACACAGAATATAGTAATAAGATGGTCATAGAGCGACCTCTAGTATTACATAAAATTAGGTAGATAATAAGGTCAAATTCGAGTTTTTCGAGGCCAACTCATGCCGTGGAGAAAAGATTAGCCAGTGAGCAAGGTTGCGAGCGTCGCTGGCAACCCAGAGTGAGCCGGAATTAAGTATTGTCACTCGTGGACTTTTAATGCAGTTGAAGTGTTAAAACTCCGTATTTAATCAATGTGATTTGGTGTCCACCAGCAAAATGTTGTATGAAATTGTTAAACAGTACCTGTAGTAGCCGTACAAATAAAAGGTTAGTCGTAAAGGGGGCACTGGCAATATCAGCAGGTGTTAAAATTACGGATATTTTTATTTCTATACAAATAGAAATAAATGTCATTTATTTAAAAAACTATACAACCCTAATTTTGTTATCTATTCAGAAAATTAGGATCAAAACCTGTAGCTCTTGGCATAGTCAGCCATTATCACCAATTGCGTTGTTGTTACCTATTCAGTCAATTCATTATAATAAGGAACTGAACTTTGAATTCCAACAAAGGCTAAGATTAACATATTAAATGTCTCACAATAATTATTCTGCATAAATCACCATTTACATTTAACGATTTTGTCTCTCTGAAACCAGGATTTAAGCATTCTGTTCCTCACTTCAGAGGTACAAAGTTATTTGGTACTCGTAAAATAACTTTGCCGCTCTGAAAACAGGCTTTGAGCGTTCTATTCCTCACTTCAGAGGTACAAAGTTATTTGGTACTCGTAAAATAACGTTGCCGCTCCGAAACCAGGCTTTGAGCGTTCTGTTTCTCACTTCAAAGGTGCAAAGTTATTTGGTACTCGTAAAATAACTTTGCCGCTCTGAAAACAGGCTTTGAGCGTTCTGTTCCTCACTTCAGAGGTACAAAGTTATTTGGTACCCGTAAAATAACTTTGCCGTTCTGAAAACAGGCTTTGAGCGTTCTGTTTCTCACTTCAGAGGTGCAAAGTTATTTGGTACTCGTAAAATAACGTTGCCACTCCGAAACCAGGCTTTGAGCGTTCTGTTTCTCACTTCAGAGGTGCAAAGTTATTTGGTACTCGTAAAATAACGTTGCCGCTTCGAAACCAGGCTTTGAGCGTTCTGTTTCTCACTTCAGAGGTGCAAAGTTATTTGGTACTCGTAAAATAACTTTGCCGCTCTGAAAACAGGCTTTGAGCGTTCTGTTCCTCACTTCAGAGGTACAAAGTTATTTGGTACTCGTAAAATAACTTTGCCGCTCCGAAACCAGGATTTTAGCTTTCTGTACCTAACTTCAGAGAGGCAAACTTATTTTACGCGTACTGTACATTTAATTATGTAATGGGTACTTAATGTAAATATAATGTAAATGAAATACATGTAATGTAAACAACACGGTTTTTTTAGTTACCGCCTTGAGAATAAGATCATCGCCGCGCCCGCGCCCGTGTGACTGCTACAATAGCTAGATACTCTAGATAGGGAAGGCGGAGGTTCGGGTGTTTTCGCCAGGGACCGTACAACCCCGAATATAAGTTAATTCTTTCGAAAGTGTTACAGATTGTGCGCCTACAGTAACGGAAAATGTTACCTCTTGGTAGTGGTAGCCCTTTCATAACACTAACGTTAGGGTAACCCTATCAATAAGTTAACTAGTACTAGATGTTACCGGCTCCTGTATGATTTCCAATTGAAGAAGATACCCCTTTGAAAGGGTTTGTCGGGGTAATCAAAGGGTTTTAAATCAAATAATTTTAAATTACGTTGTAATGGAGGAATAAGTATTGACCTTGGAAGTTTGAAATCATATAGAATCGTTCATTACTGTTTCTTACTCGGTTTGATAGGACGGTGCTTTTTTTTTTAAGTTGTATCTAACATCTGAATATTGAAGATGAACAAAGGTAAGTGTATTTTAATTAAGTATCACATATAACAAAACTGTAAATAACCTGTGTCTGTACATTGAATATATTATTTTAAAACTTTTAGTGGGAGTGTAATAATCTATACCTACATGTAATAAAACTGTAAATAACCTGTGTCTGTACATTGAATATATTTTAAACTTTTAATGGGGGTGTGATAAGTAATCAATATAGATACCAAATCACCAATTTTTGAACATTTTGTCTGTCTGTATGTATGTTTGTGCACGCATCACGCAAAAAGTATGCGACGAATTTTGATTAAATTTGGTATGGTGATACCTGAATATCCTGGTGAACATTTAAGGTAACTTTCACTGCAGGAAAATGTTTAATACCGACGATAAATCAATACGCCACGCGAACGACGTCGCGGGCGCAGCTATTTTTAATGAATATAGAGACAGACAGACAAAAATTATTTATTAAAAATACTTTGAACTTTAAAATCCTTGCAATAATAACTATAATCGTATGTGTATGGAGTCGCTAGGGCCTCGACTGCTTGTTGCGACTTGACGCATACCTGCCGAATGCATGCAGTTTAGTACTTTTAAGTAAAGGCACGAGAGATAAAATTACAATACTTGTAGTCCGAATGGGCAACTCTGTTACAGTCGTGGAAGGGGTAACCCGTTCAAAACGCCTTACCATTAAAAAGTATAACCCACCAAGAATGGGTTTTTGAATATACAGGTAATCAAATCGAAAGGGTTTGGAAGAGGTTATCCATGGATGAGGGTTTTCGTAAAAGAGTGTAATAAATATGAAATTGGTTTTAAAACAACACTTTGTCAAAACCCTATCAAAAACCCTTTCAATGGGTAACCAAAATGGTCCCTGGTTTTCGCACAATACCTGAGGAAGTTTAGGAGACGCCTATGTTCAGCAGTGGACTACAATTAGCTAACTTAACCGCTAATGCCCCAGTGCTATTAGCGGCGGCATCTGTTGTTTATCTAATGTGTCTCTAAAACTGTTTCTTAATGAGTTAATTGATTGTTTACGAGCGACTACTAACGCATTTTCACATTAAAATCCGGCACCAAGCAGTTTACTGTGTTCCGTCGTATGTAGGTATGTGATGCAGTTACAACTGGCGAGGCGTAAGCTGAGCTTTGCATTTGTGTGAGTGCACATTGTAGTATGGCAACATTGACATACCTCACAGGAAGTAGGAAATAACGAACGCGCCATTCCCCCTCTCTCTTCCCGACATAGCCGCGACTAGACTTGTTAAAAGTGCTCTGTTATAAAATAATTAAATAAACCCTCAAATACCTCAAACAAGTATTTTATTATACACGTAGAATGTTTGCCAAAAAGCAGTATAAACCGGTTCAAACCAAGCAAAGGATGCGTCTGCATGCATTCTCACACAAATGCAAAGATCAGCTTAGGCCTCGCGGACGGTAGTATAGGGGAATCTCTCAATATCTTTGTTACTTGGATTCGTGTGCTCCATCTTAGACCCTGTTTGCGCTTACAATCAGGTGTGACTAGAGTCAAAAACGACCAAGTCAAATAATAAAGGCTCCAATTCCTAATTGCTAAACAATAACAAAAGAAGGTATGGTTTTGTTGGTAGGTAATTCCCAATGATGGACTACACACGTCGTCATCCTCATAAGACGCAGAGCTGTGTTTTCGAACATACACAGTTCGCCAAAGGAGATAATGGAACCCCTTCCATTATCTCCTTTGGCGAGAAAGGGTTCCATTATCTCCTTTGGCGAACTGTGTATGTTCGAAAACACAGCTCTGCGTCCTATGAGGATGACAGACATATTATGTTTTAACACGTTCAGTGCCGGGTGCCACTCCAGAGGGCACTCTAGTCGCATTCGCGATGCCGGGTGCCCTAGTGGAGGGCTCATTATAAATGTAGTCTTTTCTTCGAAAATACACCGCCTGTGCCCTCTAAAAACACTATTTTACTACGTAGTAGCCTGTTGTATGGCTTTAACCGCTAGCGGCCCGACCGACGAACCGGTTCGTCAGTGCCATTGTTTATCTATTGTGTCAATAATTACAGTACTTGAGATTTTAAACCTAATGCCAAGAACCTGCCTTGAGGGTTCACTCTTAGCGCAAACGTAATGCCGAGGACCCTCCTGGAAAGTCCACTAACCATATGTGCGGCATGGCGTATGAGCTCTATAAAAAGTGTTGTGGACTCGAATGTGTTAAGAATATTTCTGAGATCTATAAACCGTACTTAACCTTGGGTCAGACTTTACTTTCGAATTAATTCAAAGTCGATATTAATACAGTGATCTTTGAACCCCTCTAAGTGCGTGCTTAGCAAATGCTTAAATCCACAAAATCGATGACTTACCAAAAACTTAGACTATAAGCCGAACAAAAATAATGGTCCATTATGACGTTGATATGGCTGCCTTGTTGGCCTAGTGAGGACGCGTGAGGTCCTGCGTTCGATTCCCAGGTCGGGCAAATTGATATTGGGTTTTACCGTGTGGAATTTCTCAGAACCAGCCCGGAGTCTGGGTTTTTGTCCGGTTGATGGCAATAGGCTCGCCTCCTATTACATGAGACTTCTACATAACGGCGAAATGAGACGGTGTACACCACCCACACACCTCTGCCCAACCCTTCGGGAAATACAGGCAGAGCGGTAACGTTTAGGTGAATATCGCGTTAGGCACTGAGCGCTTATGCGAGCTGAATTGCACTTTGTTGCTTAGTAGCAAGAGTCGCTATTTCTATTAATTGTTGCGCGAATTGCCGCTTCTGTACTTGTACTATTTATTCTGTGATGTGAAGTTATGTTAATAATGGTCAATTTTACGCACCTAAGTCAAGTTCAAGTAAAGTCTCAGTAGGTACGCTTTATAGATCTCAGCCAGAGTATATACTACAGACTACCTAAATGAATATTTGTCCCCAAAAATCCCAAACAAGAATATTGTTTACCTGTTTCTCCGCCCAAAATAATAAAGCGATGACCTTAATTAAGCTTGTACCCTTGACCGATAGACTGGCCAAGGATACTCGGTTGGTCGTATTGATTCGGCCGGCCGGCATCGATTGGCCTTTCGACCCGCGGATTCTACGTGTGAGAACACCCTCGTCGCTTAGTAGGTACCGACCTTCAATAATTTTGGAGACCCTCGGAGGACTCCGAAAATCGAACTACAAAGTTTCGGCTAAAGGATCGCACGTTTTCCAACCAGCGGTGCGAGCACGGTTCTTTAAATCGCGTCGATTCGAGAAATGTATCTATTCTAAACGTCAAATTTGACATAAGATATAGATAAAACGACAGCTGTAGTGTCATTCTGTAAGAAACCCACCTCAATATCGACGGTTAGCTCGATATCGATAATGTCACAGTATGGATAATAGAAGCAAATATCACAGATGATCGGCATTATAATCAATAACGCGTAGTTTTGTTGTCCACGCTGTGTCACGACAAGTGTCTAATTGACAGTCGCGATCGAGGTGAGATTCTTACAGAATTGCACTGCAGTTGTCGTTTTATAGAATAGAATATACTTTATTGTACCTACACCAAAATTGTAACATAGCTTTTATACAATATAATTTAGTGAAGGGTACAATGGCGGTCTTATCGCTGATAGCGATATCTACCAGACAACCTTTGGATGAACAGGAAAACAATGAATAAGATAGGGGGGATAGTCCGTGGTGTACTGCTGGAAAATACATATATACTACACACCTTAGAATACAGTACTTTCTGTATTCTGAGCTACACACAATACATATCTTATCTTTATGTTATGTCAAATTTGACGTTTAGAATAGATAATTTTTTCGAATCGACTCGATAAAAGATCTGTGCTCGCACCGCAGGTAAGTGTTATAACTTTCGTGAGACACATTCATATTTATGATTAGTTACAGTTTACTTACGAGCATTTTTCGGGATTGCCCGACTAGTTTCGGACCCGAACAGACCCCTTAATCTTTTCAACTCGCGATCTCGCCGCGTGTTCAGCTCATGATTACTAGTTGACTAGTCGGGCAATCCCGAAAAATGTACGTGAGTAACCGTGAGTAATCATAAACCAGGATATTGTTTCGGGTCCAGTGATCGATTCGATTTGCGCGATTTGACATTGTCTTTCGTTCACCCTACTCACAAAATAAATGTTAAAAGACATCTAGTAGTTCGTTGTTTGACAATACTCTGATCTTATACTAATCCTAACTTCCTAACTAACATCCTAACTAATCTTAATCCTAATCCTAACTAATATTATAAATGCGAAAGTAAATTGGTTTGTTACCTTTTCACGCCTAAATTACTGAACCGATCATCCTGAAATTTTGCATATACGTTGTCAGGTCTACAGAAACGGACACAGTACCTTTCATCCCGAAAAAAAGTACTGTTCCCAAGGAAAACAACAATAACGTTCATAGATGGCGCCACGTGTCTTTCGAATCACGATTGAATTATATTACTATAGAAACTTTAATAGTGTGTTAAGAGTTTTTTTGAGCTTTTTTATAAGTTAGAAGTTCGCCGTTATTTCGTTTCGACTCGAAACTTCAACGTCCGTTTTTCGGAGTAGGTTTCTGGAATCTGACGAAAACTATTGACATCCGTTTAGCCGTTCTAAAGTCTGCAAGTTAAACCTAATTAAGGGTCTCTAATGGCCGATTCCTACAATTTACCGAGCGTAACTGGTTAAATATTTAGACACTTCTATCTTTACTAATGATGAAGCAAAGGTCCCTTAGTTCTTCATAGTAGATCCTTCCATACGTTAGTAGCTATCACAGGAAAAATGAGCATACGAATCTTCTTATTTGCCCAGTTTGGCAATAAAAAAATGCTACGATTGGTATGCAAAACGATCCGATTTTGGCTATAGGAACCGGGCATAAAACAACTATACCTTACAATATAATATACTGAGAATATAATGACTGCCTCGCAGTGGCGAAGGCTCCATACAACTCGATTCCTATCGGCTTCCCTTTCAAAACGAGTAGTTACTGGAATTCACGCATCACAGAGCAAGGTAAGCAATTTTAGGTCCGACTTCCCTTTTAAGAAAATTCACCCTTCGCCACTGCTGCCTCGTTTGTCTAGTGGTCGCAAGCGCAACTACTGATCGTGAGGTCCTGACTTCGATCCCCGGGTCGGGCAAAGTGGTATTGGGTTTTTCCGTGTGGAATTCCTTAGTAGCAGCCCGGAGTTCTGATTTGTGCCCGGTTGAAGGCACAAATCAGAACATAACGACGAAATGTGGGTATACTATACACCTCTGCCCAACCCTTCGAGGAATACAGGCGTGATGTTATGTTATTATGTTGTAAATCTAAGTATATAAAAGCGAAAGGTCACTCACTCACTCACTCACTCATCACGAAATATCGAAAACCGCTAGACGTATGAAGATGAAATTTGGCAGAGAGGTAGTTTATAGTTAGTAGACGTCCGCTAAGAAAGGATTTTTGGAAATTCTATCCCTAAGGGGGTGAAATAGGGGATGAAAGTTTGTATGGAAAATCGTCACTTAACGGGTTCAAAATTTCACGCAAGCGAAGCTGCGGGCAAAAGTTAGTGTTATAATATACAGACACGTTAACACGTTCAGTGCCGGGTGCCCTCCAGGTGGGTATATACAGACACGTTAACACGTTCAGTGCCGGCTGTGCCGTGCTGTAGTCGCATTCGCCATGCCGGGTGTCCTCGTGGAGGGCTCATTTTAAATGCAGGTTTTTCTTGGAAAATGCACCGTCATGAAACAAGCAAACACCTGTTTTACGACGTAGTAGCGTATTTTTAAGGTTTTTAACTTAAAGCCAGGAACCCTTCTCGAGGGTTCACTCTTAGCGTAAACGTAATGCCGAGGATCCTCCTGGAAGGTCCACTAGCAATATGTATGGCGGCATGGCATATGAGCTCTGAAAAGTGTGATGGACTCGAATGTGTTAAATATCTCCAATTTGTTGTCGTAGTCAGGGGAAAATGCTTTCTAATCACTCGTTTCCAATAAGCCCGATCCCATAAAACTTTGATAAGGCTACATAGATGAGGTTGTAAGTTGTTTTGCATGGTGACTTTATAATTTTCATTCCGACAAACACCGTTATTAGAAGGTACAAAGTCTGTATTTGTATTACATCACCATCCTTCGTATTATTTTCCTATTGCAGAAAAATATGTGTGCATATATTTCTTCATCTCGAATAAATAACGGGTTTTATTTTACCTACAAACCAAGCAGAAATATTAGTTTGCATAAATAAATCCCATCATAACTCGTAGGCGTACAGGATCTTTTTTCTTTTTCTTCTTTCAAATAAAACATCGCCCTACACTAGAATTTCTCCTGTGTCATGGGTGCGTTTACAGGCGCAAATCATCATGCACAAAAACCCAGACCCGGAACAACTATGTATTTGTAGGTCATAAAAAAAAAAAAACAATTGTTCCGTGCGGGAAACGAACTTGCGACCCGTAGCGCGAAAGCCAATCGCTCAGCCACTATGCCAAACGTGTCATCGAAACCCCTACGTATTTTTCACATATCCACACTCCTACTTTTCTTATGTTCTTACGAGAAAGTTCGAAGAGTCTTTTGATCCTTATGGAAAATATGATCGATTGGCATCGCATCATAAAAATATTTTGTAAAAACTGCCCCTTTTCTCGCTGACTGTAAATTTTTTTCAAAATCTGTGTATGCAGATAGAAATTATTCCTAAAGTTATCGGTGGTGTTCTAGGAACGTTTTCCTGTAGCTACAAAGGTTAAGGTAGCTGCCCTTCATGCCCCATATCAAATTACCATCCTGTATATCTTTTTTCTCCAACTGAATTCAGGCTTGCTGTCTTAGGGTTAATTAAACTACTCCATGAGGGCAACCAAGACCGACATAGTTCATAATGCTATAGTCAATATTTTATTTGGGTACGGGGCCCATACCGTATTACCCATTGTACTTTGAGATGGGGCAGTAAGGGCAGTTACCTTAATCGTTTTAGCTACAGTAAAACGTTCTTAGGAGACTGTCCATATTTTTTGAAAATATTTTGTACTGCTTTTACGGATTTTGAAAAAAATTTACATTCTGCTAGAAAAAGGGCAGTTTTCACGAAATTGATCAATTTCCTAAAAGGATCAAAATACTCTTCTGGACCCACTGAGGGTAGAGTACTAGAAACGTCAGAAATCGTAAATTAGGCTAAAAGTAAAAAAAAATGCAAAATATTTTCAAAAAATATGCACTGTATCCTTAGAACGTTTTTCTGTAGCTATAACGGTTAAAGTAGCTGCCCTTATTGCCCCATCTCACATTTCCAGCCTTTATATTACCATAAACCGACTCTGCATCGAGCCTTAAATAATGGGAAACACCCAAGCAATAAATTAAAGAACTGCTTACAGACTAAGATCTTACTTGTTACATCACCACAGTCTAACGAAAATCGTAAAAGGTCAAAGTAATAGTTCAACCTGTCACCGCTCACGTATAATCCTGATCTTTGGACCCAACATGTAGACCGACACGTAGGAAGCTGACGCATTGTTGATCCTCTCTGACATACTGACCACGTATGATTCATACGAAATACGAACTAACTCATACATAAATACAACAGGTTATAAACTGTAAACATGGACCCCTGTCGTGGACAGACCTCACTTTTGAAGACGGACCTCCTCAAAGGACCTACAGTCATGGTGTTAACGAATTCGTGTAATTCCTTCAAACCACAATATGATCTATTAATGGATTAAACCCGCATGGGATTCAGATTGATTAAAAATAAAAAAGTTTCTTTTTTCCCAATTTTTTTTATGTGATAGTAAATTTCGATGCCATGCATAGGTAAATGAATGAAGGCACGGCGACACAGCTGACGGGCACGACTAGTCCGATATCGCTCCACGCAGTCAGTTAACTTGGAACGCTAAAATTACTCAGATACAGAATACCACGGTTCATTTTTTGAAAACTTTTTTTTGTTGATTCTGAAAAAAACCTATGCAGGGTCAATCAGTGTCACCAGTAGATCACGCGGTTCGAAGGAATTACACGAATTCGCTGTATAGTTGGCTGGCGGTTTGGTAATTGCAGTCAAGACGTACATTCAGCATTAATCAAAGGAGGGGCTTGTGTCTAACTAAAAACGGCGCGAATCATATGATTTGCAAGGTCAAGCTGCGCTTGCGGCGGCCAATCCGCGAATGTGTGACCATTACACATCAAGACAAGACCCCTCCGTGCCTCGAAGAGCACGTTAAACCGTCAGTCCCGGGTGTCATACGAATACCTATGACAGTCGTTATGGGTAGTCAGAGACCCAAAAGTCTGACAACCGGTCTAACCTTAGGATATCGGCATTGCCCAGTAACTGAGTTGCGGATAGGCTTGCCAATCGTCCCGCGAGAGCCGGGACGTCCCGCTTCTAGAGCTTTAGAGGATGCGTCCCGCAAAAGACGTGTGCGGGACGCCAATTGTCCCATTTTATCGTACACACGGCTACAGATCAAGCTATATTTTCCAGTATAAGCTGATCTCGCATTGTATAGGATTTTCCCACAATGAGAGGTCAGTGTAAACTGGATTTAAATAGCTTGATGTGTAGCCGTGTGCACCTACGGCTAAACCTTCGGGCAAGAGTCGGAATTTAGTGAACGCACGTTTTGTTTAGCTAAAAGAGTGGAGATCGAACGAACGAAAAATAATTTCTAATTGTATTTTTTGCCTCCCCATACTTTGACAGTAGGGCCCGCTTTTTTTTTGCCACGTTCCACATTTTGACTGCCAAAGTCCCGGTAGGTAATAAAGGTTGGCAAGCCTAGTTGCGGAGGTCTGATGGCAGTCGTTCCGTGTAAAATACTGGTATTCAGCTGCATCTGCTTAAACTGGAACCTGCCCTCAACTTAGTTGGGAAAAGGCTAGTCAGAACAAACGTACATTTAGCATTCGGGATTGACAGACTGTTCATAATTACCTGAACAACTAAAGAAATTAAACTTTATCTCAATGGGATAAAATTCTTGTCAGAATGACAGTTGTCGTGTACCTACTGTCTTCATTCTGAAACACCCCTTGTATCATTGAGATATAGTTAGTTTTCTCTAGTTGTTCTCTTTTTGAACAGTCTATTCGTCCCGATATGTTTGATGCTAACTGTACCTAACTAAGGAGAGGTCTATGTCCAGCGGTGGACTCCGTTAGGTTCATTTAATCACCTGTGGATGCTGCTGCCCGCTTCCCACTAGAAAGATAAAATTATGCCTTAGGCCGCATATTCGGAGCGGCGTGGCGTGCAGCGGGGCGTTTTTGCGGGCGTTACTTAAGATACAGAATTAGTATTTGAAGTGTCTTCGCAGCAGCATTCCTAGCGTGCAGCTATAGTTCGTTTCAAAATGCCTGAGACAAAATTGACAGGCGCAAATGTTGTGTTTTTCAAATTTGACGTTTCGCACAAATGTCAATTCAGTCTCAGGGATTTTGAAACGAACTTTAAATGTATGCACGCTCAATACAACGCTTCAACGCCCCGCTGCACGCCCCGCCGCTCTGAATTTGCGGCCTTAGGCCCGGACTCCACCAAAGCGGAGATGTGCGGAGATGTCTCGTAAACAACCAATAGGAATTCGTTTTGAGTTGAAGCTAAGCGGAGAGATTTGAAAATAACGCAATCCTATTGGTTGATCGAGACATCTCCGCACATCTCCGCTTTGGTGGAGTCCGGGCCTTATAGTAAGCATTAATGAGACCCAAGGCAAAGGGTGCAATTGTCCTGTTTGTAACCTTTTCGTGCGAAAACATATTTTTATATTTCTATACAATGAATAAAAATGAAATCAAGACAGTAATGGTTTCATGAATAAAATATTGACGCTTCATAAATATTCTGTATCGTCTGATTTTCCATTACGCCCTTTATGTGCTAATTTTGAAAGTAATTAATATGTGGATACTAATTTATTCTTATACTCTGTAAACAAGTTGTTCCTTTGCTGTTTCGAGTTTCGTTATGTAAATAAATAAGAAGGTAATGTAACTTCTTATTTTTTGACATGTAAACAAGACCTACATAATGATTTGCATGAGGTCTTTGTTATTATGTTGACAAATTCATTTTTTAAAGATTTTTATTTTTCTATTATTTAATAGACTTGACTAGGCATGTTGACAGCATCAATTGCAAATTCAATTAGTCCGCCAGTTAGAGTTTTGAAAAATAATGGACACGTATTTTTTCTTTTGTTATATCTATGATTATTTGGAAAGATAAGACGCATCAAAATTCGAGAGTGGGGGCTTGTGACGTCAGAAGCAAGTAAAAATTGTACTTGAAAAGAAGAAATACGGGTCAAATATTTTTTGATAATCTAACTGACGGACTAATTAGATTTTTTCAGTCAAATACCCTATTATAATATTACGTATTGTATTGCTAATATGATTTATATGCAATGCCATTTGACTTGTATGTGCAGTTTACCTGTTATTCTATTTTGCGTATGTATTACTTATTATCGGTATAAACAGTAGTTGGAGAAACTAAAAAAAAAACTCAACCCTCAACGGCGAGCGGGACGTTGGTTGACATGACAAGACTATTACTGCACATCCAACAGGTCCATTTTTTTCCAAAAATGCCGAAGTAATAATGACCACTTTGATAGACTCTGATTTATGTAGGTAACATAAACCGTTTCTAAAGGAAAAGACCATAATATGGCTGAGCACGTGAATTGGCGTCCAGACCGATTTTAATATTCTTAACGCATGTGTTTTGATTTAAACAACCTTATAGGCAACATACATAGAATACTTTGTAATTTCTGAAGTAGGATCTTTAAAAACAACCCCTCTGAGCCTTGTTTTTTTTTTCGTTTTTAATTCCTCTTGGATATGCCTCAATCGCCTGGAGAAGGCGAAGGGTTATGCCAGACTCTTACCGGGTCGCGGGGTTCGCAGCTGCATGCACCGCAACCCCGGCAGGCCTCGGTCCACCAGCCCCTGACGGACCTCTCCTTCTTTTCTTCTGTGGGGCCTTGCCCCCCGTCCTGCTGAACCCCTCTGAGACTAATATGTGTAAAATATATTCCACAATATGCACAATACTTTTCATATGCATTGCACATTTCGTAATGTAAAACTTTACAGCCATGTTTAAATCCAGTTCAGTGTTGATTGTGACAAGGATAAGGAAATATTACTGTTTTAATACCGTTTTCCCTTTGATCTCTAGAATAATTACGGCACTTACTGCGGTTGTTTGTATATGTTTTCTGTTCATCAATGGCATTATAATTGCTTGATCCTCATTTGTAGTTAATTGATAGGTTACTTAGTAGGAATTTCCATTAAAACCTGTGTTCTCGTACCGCTTGCAAACCTGCTCTATCTGAGGAGCACGTAGCTGTTTCCTTTGATACGATTTATAAGTCGAGACAATGAGACCAGCCTCTTGATTCAGAACCTTTTTGATAAGCAGTTGTCGACTGATTTGGTTTGTTATCTCTTTCAGTCTACGATTCTCGTAACGAGAGAAAAAGAGATAGCGTACCAAACCGTTCGACAGCTCACTAATCGAATCGTTCTGAATCAGGGGGCTAGTCCGAATGTATCATGATTTCCTAAAACTACTCTGAAAACGTGATCGTAAAGATACAAGTCCGAGACGGGCTGCAAACTGCAGACTGCATCCGTAGACCGCACCTCGACGTCCGAATAACACCTTTAAGATGCATACCTTAAAGGTAGTATTCCAACAGCGACCGCAACCTGCAACCGCAGATGACAGCAGCAAACAAGCGACACTACTGGTTCATACAAACCAATGTGACTTGCGGTCTGCGGTTGCAGTCTGCAGTTTGCATCCCGTCTCGGACTTGTCCCTTCACGCTAATATATTCAGTCCCACATGAAAAATATGAAGATCTAGCTATGGGACGTTCGGTCGGTATACTTAATAGCAGTTGGGTTTTTTTGCCCACGAAATCTTTGAAAGTGATATCGTCCCCAGTGGAAAAAAGTCACCGTTTCTACGTTTATGGCTGTCGTCATGATGTTCTTTTAGAATATCATTACAACTAGAGGTCGCCAGCGGCTCCGCCCGCGTGGATGTCGTTTCTGGCGTATTCCGCGTTTTTCTCTACTATAATATGCATGTATTATACATATAAATCTTCCTCTTGAATCACTCTATCTATTAAAAAAACCGCATCGAAATCCGTTGCGTAGTTTTAAAGATCTAAGCATAATAGGGACAGACAGCGGGAAGCGACTTTGTTTTATACTATGTAGTGATTTAGCAAATTAAAGGTATCACTACATCCATGCATGAAATGTGTGTGAGCTGCTGAAACGTAAGGTGACTGATCTTTACTCTGATTTGCTTGCACAACATTAATCTCTTGTTTGGGTGTAAACGACGCAGCGGCGAAATGACCGCCTTCTCATATGAAGGTCGCCAGTTCAATTCCCGCGTCATAACATCTTCACACCTACATAGCGTGTTCACTGAAACAAAGACGCCGCACAATTTATTTTTGAATTAAAATCTCTTTTTTTTAATTTAGCATCATCATCATAATCATTCAGCAGAAAGACGTCCACTGCTGGATATACGCCTCCCCCAAGCATCGCCACTATCCATGTTGGGGGGGGTTTGCCATAATCGCCACGCTTGGCAGGCGGGTTGTCGATCGCAGTATAGTTGTTAAAGTACTCAGAGAACGCTGCTGCCCATCCTCTAGTGAAGCCCTTAGTCGCCTTTTACGACACCCGTGGGAAGAGATGAAGTAGTGCTATTCTTTACGTCCGGCACCACACGGATAGGGTTATCATATGCCAGGCTTTCGCCTGATTTGCCAGGCATTTTAGCACTTGATCAGGCGTCCGGCCACTTTGGTATCCATTACCAGTACCATTTATAAGTCAGGCATTATGAACTTCCGCGCCGGTTGCGCGCGGCGCATGGACTGAATGAATGAGAGAGAGATTTAAAAAAATATGATTTCTTTTTCTGTATTTAAAAAAGACGTATAGGTACTGATTAGGTAGTCATATTTACGTGAAAATTAATGTTTTAAATGAAAATACAAATATTTCATTTAGCAATGTATTTTTTTGTTAATAGGTACTATGTATTTGTTTTAATATCCTTATAACCCGGCTTTCTTAGTCAAAATTAGGCATTTTTACTTCATAAGTCAGGCATACATTTCTTCAGAGATGGTAACCCTACACACGGACGACACAATTTAGCATAGCATAGCGTAATCAGCCATTTACTGACCCACTGCTGAGTACGGACTTCTCAGAATGAAAATAAGCTCTTAGTCCTTAGCCTTTAGACCTTAGTTCATCACGCTGGCCTGGTGCGGGTTGGCGGTCTACACACCATCGAGAACGTTTTGGAGCCCTCTCAGGTGTGCAGGATTCCTCACGATGTTTTCTTTCACCGTTAACGCCAGTGATAATCAAATTATGATCCGCACATGCATTCGAAAATTGAGAGATGCAGGCCAGTATGAAATAGGGGGTCTACTCCCTAAGCACGTGGTTTCGGCCTTAGTTACGAGCGTTTCCTACTCCCTATCACCTACGGACATACGATTATTTTGGGGCCCGAACTAAGAATGAATGACAACACGATTTGACAGTTGTCCCTACTACCGATGTGTTTTTGTCCGTCCAAAAAGTTGAACTTGACACTTGTTTTGTTCACAACTACGTTTCGGGCTAGTCTCGGACGGGCGACTAACTTCGTTAACGGACTTAGGGAGTAGGCTCCCAGAGCCAACTATCCACCAACATCCAACCATCACAAATTTACGTCATCAACCAAAAGTCAGATACGTCATAAGTGGTCGTTACGCCGAAAAAAATGTTTCTTGCATTTAATCTCGAGCATTGTATTCCTTAATAGGCTCCTTATTGACTATTGTTTACAAACGAAAAGGTTGTCTACGACATTTGAACTGTCTTTGGCTATAAATTGCAATTTCTTGTGTGTATATTTGGTAGGGATCGAGTTTTCTGCAATACGCTGACTGATTTTCAGTAATTAACAATCTTCAAGAAAAGTTTTAAGGCCAAAGTCTTAAATTCAAGAAAAAAATTAAGGGCCATATCAGCCATCTTTTTTCTGTAAAAGTTAATAAGTAAATTATGTCATTAGGCCATTATTTGCCATTTAGTTTCTCATGTCCAAAGGTCGGTTTTAATCCGTCCTCGGTACCGACGTGAGACAGAAATTAATTAACATAATAACAGGAAAAGGTCATAGAAACTGCATCTATTAATAATTCCAAGAAAAATGTTTATAAATAAAAATACTTTTTTGCTACAGATTTGTGATAAAAAAGTGAATAGGATATTATAATGACGTATCTGCTCAGTAGTAAATATTTTAAAAGTATAGAGTAGCCCATGATAGCTACACTGCCATGTCAATCAATATCAATACCTAACTTACCTAACTAATATAAATGCGAAAGTAAGTTTGTTTGTTACCTTTTCACGCCTAAACCACTGAACCGATCATCCTGAAATTTTGCATATACGCTGTCAGGTGTACAGAAACTAACATAACTTACCTTTCATCCCGAAAAAAGTACTGTTCCCGAGTAAAATAACAATAACGTTCATAGATGGCGCCACGTGTCTTTCGAATCACGATTGAATTATATTATTATAGAAACTTTAGTAGTGTGTTATGAATTGATTGTCAAATTCTAAATTAATGCGAGCGAAGCCGCGGGCAAAAGCATCAATATAAGTATATAAGCCATCATTGGACTCCGAAATGTGTCCAACATCGGCCCTTGCGCACAGGAGCTAAAAAAAACTGACATTTACAGCCAGTCACCCCGGGAACGAGTCGGGAGTAACGGGTTTTTGTAACAAATAAACAAAAAATCCTATCTAAGGAACGCGCTCCGAACATACATAAATTAAAAAATATAAACATTATATCCGCTTGTCTATCTTTGACATATTAGATAGATAATAATTATGCTAGGGTCAGCACACCGCGTATGCTTTCATTCCAATATCATTCTTAGTCGAGACATCGCGTCAATCATACGTGTCAATATATTTTTTTAATTAAATTTTTTTCGTGCATTCGACCTCTGTATGCAAATTAAGTATCAATCGGTCGGCGGGTTATCAGGTGCATTCGGTTTATTTTTTTTATAAAAAAAGATAAAGGCCCTGGAAAGATGGTGAAGACTCAGTGTGATGCGCGGCCAGTGAAAGCTTACATCATGAGTGATTTGCTGAAGAAGTTTGATCATGACACAAGGAACGATGTCGTCCAAATTGCTGTTGCAATTGCAGGATTCTACTTGGGGATGTTTTGTTGTATGTATTATTTTTCTTTTCGTATTTTTTTAACTTTTATTTTAAGATTTGTTTAGTTGTTATTATTTTTTTCTCTCTTACGAAAATTTTGCAAGTTTCTCTAAATAAAAAATATTTTTTCGTTTATTATTGAGAATAAATAACTGACAATTATTTAGGGATTATGAAAAAAAAAACATTATAAAAGTAAATTGATAACAAACTTGTCCGTCGTTATTATAGTTTTATGAATAAATAAAATAAATATAATGTTGCTGTACACCAAAAAAAATTGATACCTACTGAGGTAAACCCATACTGTTATTTGAGAAAACCACAAACTAGAGCAGTGAATTTCCTCATACTTGTGCCTATTATGAAATTAGCAACGACCGCAACATCTATATTATTTCACTCAGAAATTATACAGCTTTTACACAGAAATCGGAATAGTGGCCAAGCATTACAGAGCCTAGAAAAAAAAATGTAGAATTGTGCAGTAACGTTTCCTTTTACTGCTGTTTTTTTGTGTGCATTTCACATGAAAAACTGTTTTTAATGTGTGAAATAGAGAAAGTGACATTGTACCTAAGCTAAATAACTGTACAGTATTAAAATTTTTGTTTATAAAATCACACATAATTCCTCCATTGTTATAATTAGCTGCGAAAAAGCTGTCTGCATTGTTTTTCAGTAAAATTCAGCAATGCATTCCATAAAAAAAACATTCTTTCTTTGTCGTGCTCGTTGACTTCAATATTCGAACCCTAGTAACGACATTTTTCTGCGAAGTTTTAAATTGAAACAGGGAAAAAACTTGTTGGCCAACATTATTTACAGTTTACATAGATTAATGGGATACGAACTTGTCTGGGCTAACGTTAGCTCGGTTAATATTAGGGTCCACATACAAGGATGTCGCTGGCAGGTGTAGCTAGGCCGGTTGTAATGACAGCCCGTTGTTTTTTTTTTTGCACATTATATGCAATTCATCGTGGACCTGCATCGCGCATCGCTAGGTTGAAGTAGCACGAACGGGTTAATTTATACGGAGTTTGGCGCGCCATTTTTTTGTCTATGGCATTTAAGTAAAAGAACTTAAAATTAGAAACGTAATTTTTATTCATTGTTTTTCTATTATCTAATTAAAAAAATAAAAAAATCTGCGCTACAGTTTATACTTTTGCAGCTATCATCGTTTTACTTGTTAAACTTAGTCTTGTGTTATTGTTCCGTAATAAAACTTTTTTTTTTTATTATTAAAAAAAATGAGAATTTTTCCTGTTAAAATGTTTTTAAATTAATTAAAAATGGATAACGAATATTTTTAAACATTTACATGTGTAAATAAAAATTTCAATAAATCCTAAATAAAGGCCACTCGTTTTCCCTTTCACAAAATTGGATAGAAACAAGAAGAAATTAATTATTTTATTAACTGTCGTTACATCATACATAATTTCATTGAAAATTATCTCATGCCTAAGATCATATGTCATTGTAATACTCTATCTAACGAATAATAATAAAAATTTGCGATTCGTTCATCCGTTATTTTTAACGTGAAAGATACCCACCTAACGTATCTTTCTCTCTTTGTCCATGATGGTATAAGTATTTAAGATCTATCTATATAGATATATTTGTATATATATCCTATAGAACCGAAATTCCATTTCCAGGCAATAAATGAAGTATCACTACATAGTATAAAATAAAGTCGCTTCCCGCTGTCTGTCCCTATGTATGCTTAGATCTTTAAAACTACGCTACGGATTTTGATGCGGTTTTTTTAATAGATTGACTGATTCAAGAGGAAGGTTTTAAGCTATAAAACGTACACGTGCGAAATTGGGGCGGGTCGCTAGTTTTCAATATAAAAATCCAAAAACCATTTGTCCGATTTGAGGGTCCATTGCACTTTGCAAGGAGAAACCCTGTTATAGATCAACTAGCTGTGCCCCCGGCTTCGCCCGCGTGGTAGATAATAATATACAGCACATGTCCACCCTGAAGGTCCATTCTAAATATTAGTGAAAGAATTTTTTAAATTGGATGTGTAGTTTAGGAGATTGCCTCCTACATCCAAACTTACAAACTACCTCTTTATAATATAAGTGTAGATTAGCGTTGCCAACCGTCTTGTTTTCCCAGGACATGTCCAGGGGGGTTATCATGATCTGTTAGAGCAAGAATGTTTTAACCCTTTTACAGTTAGAGGGAATATTTTTCCCACCAACTTTTTTGGAAGATGTCGCGAAAACCTCCTTGTTATATTTTTATTTTTAAACCTAACAATATCATTTTTTTACTGTTTTCTATAATAGAAAATAAAAATGACCAATTAAAAACTTTTTTTTTATTTTTAAAAATTTGCCAAATTATTTGTTATTTACTTTTTCTTAAAACCATAACGTTTAAAAGGTTAATATTATTCAGAGAGTGGGAAAATGACAGCGCTAGACGGCTCTCTAGCGCCATCTCTTACCCACTCTCGTAATAATATTAAAACATTCCTGCTCTAAGAGATCATGGTAAGGTCCCTGGTTTTTGTAGTGTCCTGGATTTTAAAGCGCCCTGATAACGTCATGTATTTAATAATTCACGCACCTCTTTTGCAACTCGTTTTTAACTCGTAGGTATAATATTATTCAAATACTTTTATTCAAAAATATTATTATTATTACTTGAATTTAATTTAACCTATTTTAACTACATATTAATTTAACTATTGCTACTGCGTCCTGTTTTAAACTGAATAGGCATGTTGACAACATCAATAAATTGCAAATCTGATTAGTCCGTCAGTTAAGAGTTTTGAAAAATAATGGACACGTATTTTTTCTTTTGTTAAATCTATGAATATTTGGAAAGGTAAAACGCATCAAAACTCGAGAGTGGGAGCTTGTGACGTCAGAAGCAAGTAAAATTGTACATGCTTGTGACGTTTTGCCAATTCTAAAAGTGTCGTATCTTCGTCAATTTCGGTTTACTTAACAAAAGAAAAAATACGGGTCAAATATTTTTTGATAATCTAACTGAGGGACTAATTAGATTTTTTCAGTCAAATGCCCTATTGTCCTGGTTATTCCAACTTCAAATCCTAGTTTTTGAAATTTGGGGTTGTCAACCCTAGTGTGATATTACTTAAACAAGAAAGTCATGTTATTAAAACAGTATCACGTATTTAAACTACCTAAAGTTATTTGTATATTAAAATAATGTTACATAAATGAGTAAATTGGAAAAAACTGTGTCAATAGATTACAATGTCAGCATTTCATTTTAGCGCACTGCAAGGTTTAGAAGGCGATGCATATAAACAATACAATTATTGTGTAGTGAAATAATATTCAATCGTGTAGAAATAATATCGGAAAAATACTTATTTTTTCTTGAACAGAAAGCAGCCACATCATCTTTCTGGTTCGCCTCTGACAAGTCGTTCTGTGTTCTGATAAACATCCTAACTAATATTATAAATGCGAAAGTAAGTTTGTTTGTTACCTTTTCACGCCTAAACCACTGAACCGATCATCCTGAAATTTTGCATATACGTTGTCAGGTGTATAGAAACGGACATAGGGTACCTTTCAGTGGCGAAGGGTGAATTTTCTTAAAAGGGAAGGCGGACCAAAAAATGCTTACCTTGCTCTGTGATGCGTGAATTCCAGTAACTACTCGTTTCGAAAGGGAAGCCGATAGGAATCGAGTTGCATGGAGCCTTCGCCACTGGTACCTTTCATCCTGAAAAAAAGTGCTGTTCCCGAGGAAAACAACAATAACGATAATAGATGGCGCCACGTGTCTTTCGAATCATGATTGAATTATATTATTAAAGAAAATTTAGTAGTGTGTTAATAGTTTTGTTTTATTAATGCGAGCGAAGCCGCGGGCAAAAGCTAGTACGTCATAATTCTAATTAGCCCATTACTGTCCCACTGCTGGGCACGGGCCTCTTCTCAGAATGAGAAGGGTTTAGACCTTAGTCTACCACGCTGGCCTGATGCAGGTTGACGGACTACACACACCATCGAGAACTTGAATTCGAAAAGTCAGAGATGCGGGCCAGGGGGCACGAAGTCCGTGGTTTCGACCTTAGTTACGAGCGTTTCCTGCTTCCTATCACCTACGGACATACGATTATTTCGGGGTCCGAACTAAGAATGAATGACAACACGATTTGACAGTTGTCCTTACTACCGATGTGTTTTTGCCCGTCCGAAAAGTTGAACTTGACACTTGTTTTGTTCACTCCTACGTTTCGGGCTACTTTCGGACGGACGACTAACTTCGTTGACGGAGTTAGGGAGTAGACCCCTTGATCCGAACTCGGACCCTCCTGCATGGAAGGCAAACTATTCAACCGCTAGGTTATCACTGCTTTTAATAATAACAAATGATTTTGATAAAAATACATGTACAACAAAAAATCGTCACATTGAGAAATTAATTGAATGTCGGAATGTAGTTGGGCCATCGCAACTGCCTATTAAATGCATGATTCTAATAGCCAAATATCCAAACGCTACTCATTTTTAAGCTGAGTAGCATACTCACACATTCTCGATGTTGTGTGTAGTCCGCCAACCCGCACCAGGCCAGCGTGCCTAAACCCTAGCTAGAGGCCTAAAACCTTCTCATTTTGAGAAGAAGAACATTAATGGCCTCGAGCCCAATTCTCCTAACAGAAACTTTTATCAATTGCAACTGAATCGTTTATTCAGACAGTTTTCGTTTACAAAAACTATCTTTGACAACAAAAACAAAACCAAACATTTTGTCGTTGTCTTGAATGAACGATTCAGTTGCAATCGATAAAAGTTTCTGTTATTAGAATTGGCCCCCTGATTAATTAACACGCGTACGCTACAGATCTTTTCTTACGATAGCCATTTATCTAGCATGATCATTAATTTACATTCATACAAAAATAATCCCCTTTTTCCTATGCGGGTAGGCAGAAACTATAAAACGCCACATGCTACGATCTTTACATACTCCTTTCGCTATGTCCACGTTCATACATCTTGTCATACACGCACGCCTGTTAAGAGTACTACGCACATGTCCTTTTTGAAGAACATCACAGGATATCGATGTGTGTCCTTCTAGGGCATCTAATCATTTATTTAGTGCGAAACAAGATAGAATAACTTTTAATTTTCTACATCTGATAAGAGCATCCTGCCTGTCGTATAGAAGGTTAATTAAATCATAGATGCATGCATATTGCAGGTGTATTTGCAATATGCATGTCGGCATCGCGATAAGTAGTGGGATTGTATCGCGGTCTATAAATATGGCGTTGTGTTCATTAACTGCTTATAGCCGCCGGTCACGATCCACCGAGCTCTCCCGTCGTAGAGCCGGTCGTCTCTTCAGACTCAGTCACACCGTTAATTCAGCCCTCATCAAGCTATCAAGCTCATAAGCCGCCGCCAGCAACGCCCTAAGCCGAGGTGCTCGTCCCACTAGGGGTCGCCCTTAGTGCTGTTGTTGCAGGTAGTCATGATGTTAGTGTAGTACAAGTAGTTAGCTTAGGTTAAGTATTTTACTTCCCCCCCCCCCCCCCCATTGGCTGGAGACCCTTCAGGTCTCGCCAATAACTGCCCGGTTACGTAGAAACGGTCCCCTAGGACCATCTACAGAAGGACAAAAGAAAAAAAAAATTGTCTGCTAATTGGTATGATCTTTATCTAGGCTCAACTGTGCGTCTTTCTTCTTTGATGTGTGGTTTTTAGCATAGCAAAGAATTCTATAGACCACTAGCTTTTGCACGCAGCTTCGCTTGCGTTAGTTTTGAATTTGACATTCAACTCTTAACACGCTACTGAAGTTTCAATAATAATATAATTCAATCATGATACAAAAGACACGTGGCGCCATCTATGAACGTTATTGTTGTTTTCCTCGGGAACAGTATTTTTTTTCGGGATGAAAACCCTATGTCCGTTTCTGTACACCTGACAACGTATATGCAAATTTTCAGGATGATCGGTTCAGTAGTTTAGGCGTGAAGAGGTAACAAACAAACAAACTTATTTTTGCATTTATAATATTAAAAGTTAGGATTAGGATAGAAATTGTCATCTTTGACGTAGACTGAAGAGCCAACAAGATGTCTGAACTTTTATGCTAGAAAAACGGAATGTATGACATTCTAGTAAATTCTTTAGCATTTCCATTCCTTGGAGTTCGGAGAAGTTACTAGTTAGTTAGTCTCCTTCTTAGCATATTAATTAAATATTAAAGTTAGGATTCTAAAAATCCTGAGATTTCCAAAATCGGGCCGCAATCCTCAGAAGAGCCTAAAATTCCTGAGATCTCAGGACAAATCCTGAGATATGGTAACCCTAATCCCATAGGAATCGCCTTACCAAATGAATATCATAGCATGTATGGTGTATGTAGGTAGCAGTCTTAACGAAAAAATGTATGCTGTTCAATCACCTTTTGTTTATTTTGAAAACAAAGAAAAACACCGTTATAAAGTCGTTTCGTATGTTTTCGAGTCATGCGCATGAATTAAATACAATTAAGATTTTATTTTTAGTTTTTGCGTGTTCCTACACAATAGTTGACACGTCAAATTCTATTGCTAACTATTTAAACTATTGTTTATAACTATCATACTAGCCTTAGGTGCGGTTTCGCTTGCGGTAAAAGAAAAATAGTTTTCTGGGAAAAAAATTCAGTGTCCCATATGGGTCTCAAGATATCTCTAAAAAAACTGAGACTTTCCCTAAAAATCCCTTTTAAAAAATATTTCCCGCAGGCCCAGTTTGGATTCGCGATTATAAATAGGTAAGTAAGCCGCAGAATCTGCGCGAGCGCAGCCGTGGTTTAAACATTAGTTTAACTGAAAAATTCCAGATTTACCCGGCTTTAATCCAAAATCTCTCGTAAAAAAAATACAAAAACAATCCAATGAGCCTGAATGGCCGATAACTAAGTTGTGAGATAAAAGTACATAAAACTTTATGATAACGTTTAAAAAGTGTTATCTTTCTCTGTAACTCTCTGTGTTCTTGAACTTGTTAGTAAAAACAATGTGGACACTTTCAATGACACGCTTGTCGAATTTGTCTAATAATAGTTTTTATCTTACGTTATTTCTATGTGCTTCGCAAATGTATAAAGAAAACATTGCGCTAAAAAAAAGAACAGGGGCTTAATTCTCCTAAAATAAATCTTGATAAATCACAACCGAACCAAGGCCGAACCGTTCATTCAGACAGTTCTCAATTTCAAAAGCTATCAAATTGTTTGACACAAAAAACAAAATCAATCATTTTGAAAGTTTTCGAAAACAAAAACTGACTGACGGTTGTGGTTCGATTGCGTTTGGCAATAATTTATTTTAGGAGAATTGGGCCCCTGATTTAGTTAAAGGTAGAACCACACTAACGTTACGAGACGTCCTGCATGCGTGCTCATT
The DNA here is from genome assembly GCA_905220435.1 of Amphipyra tragopoginis. Lineage (NCBI taxonomy): Eukaryota > Metazoa > Arthropoda > Insecta > Lepidoptera > Noctuidae > Amphipyra > Amphipyra tragopoginis. The sequence continues at coordinate 16,650,940 of HG992011.1, forward strand.
AGTTAAAGGTTTAAGACAGGACCACACTATCGAGTCACGTGTTGTCCCCCATGCGTGCTCATTAGTTAAAGGTTTAAGACAGGACCACACTATCGCGTCACGCGTTGTCCCCCATGCGTGCTCATTGTGAGGTCTCATGAAGGCCGCCGGGCGTACACTTTCAGGTTCGCTCGGTTCGGCTCAAGAAGCAAATTGTCTGAATGCCTTAGAAAATGTACCGAATTACACTTATTAAGGGTGGTGAAGATGCGATCGGCAACCGAATGAATATAAACAGCAGACGTTTCGGCATATATGCGGCCTGTCGCATTTCTGAAAACCGGGACCGGGTCGTACCTAAATGTTTACCCCTGGCATTACGTTATCCCGTCATCCATTTCTTATTACTTTCTTCTCCATCCGAAAGGTGTCTGTACAGACAGCCCACTGTGTAGAGCATGCATGGAGGAGGACGAGACGGTAGCCCACGTGCTACCAAACCGCCCTGAGATCGCCACGTACAGGGCCAAGTACTTTGGAAACCCAGATACTCTCCGAGAGATCGCCAGCAACATCAAGAGTGTGCTGGCCTTTTTCGAGGAGTTAGGGTGGATCGAGTGATTAAATTTACTACCCATCACGTAAAAAACGCGCTCAGACGCGGAGTTGCTGACACCAGCCCGTTATAGCTTATACCCTAGATGTTACGGCCTGTCCATATCTCCACGTCACGACGTCGTCAACGTGGAACGGTGCGGTAACGTGGCACGGTGCGTTGACGTAACGTGCAAATTTACGTTACCGTATCGTAAAAATGCACGTCAGGATAATTGTTAGATTTATCGTTGACCATGTAGATCCTGAATTTTAATAAGAGAAACAATAAGGTATGATTTTAAAGCATCGGAGCACATAGACGGCGATTAACTTGCGGGCGTGGAGAGCGCGGGCGGAGCTCATATACGTGTGCGCTTGCGCCTAGAGGCGGAACGTGTTACGTTACGGTAACGTAAATTTGCACGTTACGTCAACGCACCGTGCCGCGTTACCGCACCGTTCCACGTTGACGACGTCGTGACGAGGAGATGTCGACAGGTTCTTATTCCGTCATCCATTTCTTATGACTTTCTTCTCTATCCGAAAGATGTCTGTCGGAGATCGCTAATGGTGCTGATTCTCTTGTTCACCAACTAAACTAAAATGAGAGAATTACTGTCTTCTACTAACAGACAGCGTGAGAAAAGGACGGTAGAGATGTCTTACTAATTTACGCCTTGAACTTCATCATGTTTTTAGTCGAGACATTCTGACGTGTTGTTTAAATATGTTTAGAAATTCTAGTTCAATTGAATTTGACAGCTCTTTTACGTCCGTCTTCTTTTTATTAGAATGAAAAAGATGTCAACAGTCTAAATGAAGTTAAAATTGCGCAAAACAGAATCTCAGAAATCACCATTAGCGATTAAACTGGCTATTGTACAAATTATTTATACACGCATTATGTCCAGCAGGCGAATTCTACTAATTCGCTGACTCATGCAACTAAACCGCATTTTAAGAGATTTCGTATTCGAAAATAAACTTTAAAAAAAGTAAAAACCGACTTCAAAGAAAAACTAAAAGGAGTAAAATAATTACCATAATATAAAATTAACAGTTTCAGAAGTCGGTGCAACTCTACACTGAAACAAATAGAAGCCACCGACTTCTGAAACTGTTAATTTTATATTATGGTAATTATTTTACTCCTTTTAGTTTTTCTTTGAAGTCGGTTTTTACTTTTTTTAAAGTTTATTTTTTATTAAATACGTTTTAGTGCCATAAATTTAACCCCCTCCTCTTCATAACCCTTCTTTTTGGCTTTGACGTAGTCGGGCATAAAAAGCCCTTTCAAATGATACCTTACACGATATAATGAAAACTTTCCAAAGGGGGGGGGGGGGGGGGACGCACCCCCTCCTCTTTTCCAGTAGTCAGTTCCCAACAACAAATATAAACAAAGCAATATTAGTAATTTGATAATTTTGCTTTTATCCGATGAGGAGTTCCGTTCCATATCTCTGAAGTTCATGCTCTAATCATAACAAAATTTATATGAGACCAATCGGGAAGTATACCCATTCGAACAAAAAAATAATTTTTCAAATCGGTTAATAAATGACGGAGATATGAGGTAACAAACATAAAAAAAAACATACAGCCGAATTGAGAACCTCCTCCTTTTTGAAGTCGGTTCTAAACCGTCACGAATCACGATGCATGTTTAGTTTGGTTACCTGGTAAACTCGTGTTAGAACAGGACAAGGTTTCTGAATTAAATGGTGTACATATTTGTATTATATTGTACGTGTTTCTGCAATTACCTGAAAATAAATAATTTAATAATATTTTTTTCATCAATAATCCGGATTACATGAAAATAAAAATTATCGGTATGCCACTATCTGAGCTTTGCATTATCTGCGTTAGCCTTAAAGTTCACGTTTATTGAAATTACTTAATGGTTTAATTACTTCTTAAATATTGTGTAATTTAATAACATTGTTGTTATCTCTCAAAAATAACTGCCATAATTAATTAACAAAGTCAATATAATAGGCTGTTACCATAACAATACGTTAAATTGTTCACTGCTCAGTTGAAGCCTCCACTATGCTCGCTACATTTTCATATGATATTGTGCGTGACACGTTATTTTCCTCAAAAAATCGTGTCAAGACTTCATTGCGTTTGTTTATGAGTTCAGCAGTGAAAACTAATGGCTCAAAAAATGTTTTCTTAAAAAAAACTGACTCCCCGGACTAGAATTTCTCCTGCATACTAAGTGCGTTTACAGACAAAGCTTACTCGTACCTACAAACACCGAACCAATATATTTCCTTGCCACAGGAGGCTTTTAAAGTCAATGAGCTCTCTTCAAACTCCACAGTCACACCGATAATTCAGCATCAAGCTGTCTCACCCCCAATCCCACGCCAGCAACGCTGTAAGCCGAGGTTCGAGTCCCACTAGGGGTAGCCCTTAGTGCTGTTGTTGCTAGCAGTCATGATGTTAGTGTAATATAAGCAGTTAGCTTAGGTTAAGTATTTTACTTCCCCCCCATTGGCTGGAGACTCTCCAGGTCTCGCCAATAACTGCCCGGTTACGTATAAACGGTCCGCAACGACCGTCTACAAGCAGTTCAATAGAAACAAACATACATAAATATATGTATGTAGACTGCCAAAATCATTACCCTTCCTTTTAGCTTCGCCGTAGTCGGGTAAAAAAGGCAGATAATGTTTTCTCCACCCACTGCAGTCTTCTCTTTTTGCGTTGTTTCTCTGATTTCTATGATACAGTTTGCATGTTATACGATCTTCCTGCAATTCTGCATCAGGTCGTTTATTACTTACCAGCCAAACGCCAACACTTCTTGCATCTGCGCCGAGCGCGTTACATAGAAAGTAATATCTTCTTCTTTATTTTTACATATGCAAGTCATCATGGAAATATAGTATTTATATTCGCTTTATCTTGTTATGGGCTTCAAGATATTCTGAATCGTTGTTTACAAGCTATCCAGTTGCTGATATTTTTGCGTGCAGTTAGTGACTGAGTGACTCAATGTTCTGATAAGTTAAATTTCAGAAGAGCATAAAGATAATGTTGATCTTAAAAAAACCTCGAATCCGTACACTGAATTGAACCAGTACTCGGCATCGACTGCCTGGCAAATGCTAAGCTGGACACCAGTTTTACGAAACCATAGGATCGATTTCTTATTTGATATCTTTTGTCTCTCGGAACAAGTCTACAATCCAAACTAACCAGTGCGAAATCGCAATTTTATAGAGGAGAACTTTAAACAGAATAATCTTCATAACTTTTTAACTACGAAACTCAGACCTCTCCGTATTGCTTGGGTGGGGTGCATGAAAAGAGCCTCCACGAGTGACGATACTTAAGTACGTCCGGCGCACCCTGGTCAGTCAGCCTCGCTACCATCCTTGCTGACTGGCTAATCTTTTCACCACGGCATGAGCTATTCTTGTATAGCTCGTGCTGACACGATAGAAGAAGAAGATTGCTTGGGTAATCTTCTCGCAACGCAGAACTGAGAGAACTGCGTTTCATAGAGGGGATATACCCGTACGCAGAGAATAATAATAATTGATTTATTTATCTCCACAAATTACATTAAATAAAGTAGACAATTGAAGTTGACAAGCAGTGTGGGCGAATTAGTAATTTGTGGGAGATCTGGAGTCTAAACTAAGCCTAGGCCTGTATTTTAGAACTCCAGGACCCCCGTTACATCATAATGTACAGAATTACAGATTGTCAACGTGAATGTATAAACGCTCCCGTACCCTTTCTTTTTATACTTAAACGTAGCATAAATTGTGAATTTACGTTTTTATAAAAAATAAACGACCTAACACGGCAGGTGCATACCTCGTTGGAATCCCCTTAGCGAAACCGTGTATCTAGTAATAAAAAAATGAAAAGGCAACGATGCGGATAACGTGAAAGGTTAATAGTCTAGACAAACATTGTAGTGAAAATGTAGACGCTTGGAGGGTTCCCACTACTTCCCATTAGCCAGTCAGTCAGTGTACAACGCTATTTTTAGTATACACAAAACCGAGACTCCCGAAAAAGACTTTCATCAGAACTACCCGAACACATTGTGTTATTTTTAGAAATAATACTCCAAATTATTTGAGCCTGCCGTTTTGCCAAAATTATTTTGACCAAACATTACCCAAACGCATTTTAGCAACCTTTTTTATACCAATGCAACATTTGGAATGATTTTAGTACGCACATGTTCATTTGATCAAATTTTTACTCGGCGTAATATTACCAAGGATAATATCATTAAGGTCTTTAATCAAATAATTTATTACAGCAAACAATCTTTAGACAATAAACATTTAATCAACGCTTATATCTTTTTTAAATCGAAACAGCTAGGTTACGTTAGAACAGTGACCACTTCACTTCACTTGCCAAACATTAGGTTTACGTTACAATTATTTGTGAAGAGTTTATTTGCTAAGTAGGTAGTAATTTGGCAAATTAAATTATGCGGAAACTTGTTTGGGAAGTGATAATTTGTCATTTTTTTCGATGTAACAAGTTTAACCCCCAAATTACATATGAATGTATCTTGCGTTAAGATCTCTAGTAGAGTCCAAATGCGAGAGGTGTGCTATGCAAGGGTTGTCTAATACATGCAAACGTAGAATCGACCATCAATATCTATTCGCGGTCCACTGATATGAGTAGAAACCTATTAAATCTAAGTTGAAATATATGAACTTATTTTTGGAAAAAGTATAACGTGGTATAAAAATTATACCAATCGATTCTCCCTCCTGATGATTCTGTACAAACTAGTTTCAGGTTTAGTGTATTAGAAAAAATAAATACGTATACGAGGTGTGAATAAATTGGGGAACGATTCTCGGTGTTCGAGCTTCTCTTTGCATGCACTTGCTGACTGTAAGTTTTGTGGTCTTATACCAGTCTCCTTCTCTCGTTCAATAACAATCATTAAACACACAATCTAAAACCGTTAACCTATAAGTTTATACGTGAGTGCGTTATCTATCAATAATGTAAACATTTAAGAAGGTCGTACTTTTTTTTGAGCGGTTTCTGTGAAATCTGGAGTACCTACTTAGTTGTCTCATTTATCACTTTGGTCTTGTAATGTCAGTAACACATCACCTTGGTTGTGACCTGTGGACAATTGATTTTGAGGAGACAGAGATGTAGCTATCGATATTTTTTTGTTTCTTGTTTTATTTGAAGAACAACTTGGTTGTAGTTGTACATGAATTGCACTGTTTACTTACTCTTGCGCTCTTTTCCATCCAGACTGTAATGAATGCAACGTAGCTGTAAAATATAAATTCATCATCATTAGCTTCTTTATTTCTGAAATTTGTTAGGGTGGCGCTTCCAGTCTTACCAGCTTATTCAGAATGTTCTCGATAATCAATCATTGTCGACCGATTCGGTTTGGTATTGCTTTTTCTTGTACACAAAAGTTGAATAAACAAGATGAGACAAGAATCCGAATCGGTCTTCAACTGACCATCGAAAGGGTTTTGAATTGGGGGGCTGATGCGACTAACTGTAGAGGGACTACCCTAAGGTTGAATCGGTTTTCGGAGTTTCGGTAACGGCTGTTGTAGATATTTGCCTGCTGGAGGGAACTGTTTGCTTTACGTTGAGGCACGAAGAGCCCTCGATGAGTGAAGAATGGCCACTCATCCAACATTTGAGCGCGGGAACGTTGCCTTTGCTGATCGATCGATCTGCGCAAAAGCAATTAAGTCCCTGAGATTTTTATCAGCGATTATACAGTTGTTTACACAATAAGCTCGACTAATCGACTTTGTTACACTGTTTTTCCCAAATACTACCTATTCGAGGAACTCTTGTTTGCCACCTATCGATCGAGTTTTCGAACTTATTTTAAACGAAACGAATACAGGAAAACAATTGCGATACGCAGGCAGGGACTTGCCTGATAGGATTTGGAAGAAAAGGGAGTAAGTGATGAGGTGACGACTGACAGCGAAGAAGGAAGAAAAGGGAGTAAGTGATGAGGTGACGACTGACAGCGAAGAATGGAAGAGAAAAACATATTGCGCCGACCCCCAGTAACTTTGAAATAGGGCAGAAAGAAGCAAAGAGAGGCAAAGACTTTCTGTCGAATACCTAAAGTGAGCTGATGGTGGTATTTGTTCCCATGTAAAGGGAGAGCCTATCGTATAAAACTTGTAGTTCCAAGTATAAAGTTATAGCTCTTACCACCTATACCTAAGTCGTTCAAGCTTATCATAGAAATATATCTCCACGACTCCACGTGTATTACACGTGATTTTGAGCGATGATTTGTAACCGCTTCCGAGTTTCTCAATCCGTAAGATAAAAACGTGTAAAGATAACATTTAGAAATAATCAGAAGAGTCAAGAAATGAGAAGCCGTTTGGAAAAGTGCATATTCTTATAAACGGGTAGTCCTTTAGTACGAATGAGCCACGGCTTTGACGACATGATGTTTTCACGCGGCAGAATCTTCTTAACATTCAGGATATTCGTAAGGATCCTAAACATTTTGTATGGCGGTGGCGTCTACAGGTAGCCTGTATACCTGTTCCGCCCTGAATGTCCATGGACGGCCTTATGACCTCTGGATGCTTCTCGATCAAGAGAATCATCAGGGGATGCATTTATCTTGTATCTTGACTTCTTACTGCGATAAAACATCTGCTTCTTAAGCATTATGATCTCAGAAATCTCAATAAATATGGTGATTCTTTATACCATTATCCCCTGGGACTGTTCTTTGGAGCGTGTCATGTAGCAATATTTTTCTTCCTTGTTTCGGAGATATTCCGGTCGAGAAATTTTCTCACTAAAACCATCTCGGTGGCCGTCTTTACCACATGAGGAGACGACGGCTTTTAGTCTTTAGGCACTTGAGTAAATTCGCTATGGACGTATTGTAAGAAAACCAGTCCCTACCTCGTTAATACCGATATGAATACAGTTAAGGATCACTTCCCGTCTAGACAGTCCCGAGACGATAATTTTAGGTTATCAAGATCATTGTGAACAATTATTATTATCTATTAGCAACCGTGTCTGTCTCTATAGCCCAACGTGACATTGTGCTCCGGATCTATCGATATCTGTGCGACAAATAAATAGGACAAATCTCGCAGTTATCAAACAGAAAAGTATATTTATAGACAGGTTGCGACACCTGTCAGTCTGGGTGTTGGAGATAACAGTCAATTGGATTTTATTGCCAGAATTTTATCGAATTAGGTACCTATATTTCTTGTTTATCAATTGAACTTAGCTCCTCAAAACCGGTATTTGTTGGAAGAATTAGCTGATCTGTTATGCTTCATTTTCATTTTAATGCTGGTCTTGGTCCTTGGTCCTAAGTTACGCTGTAGCACCAGTTCCTCCAATTGTGATATTTGGAACTTACCACGTTAACATTAGTGTTTTCCTAAAGCTGTTCACGCATGAACGAACACAAACATCGCGAACACGAACATTGAACAAAAATCACTATAAAGGTGTTCGCGCAAGACACTGTTTGGTAATGGTACGCACATGCAAACAACGTGTTCGATATTCGTGTTCACGATGTTCGTGTTCATTCGTGCCTACACGGCTTAACGAAATTATAGCGTTAAGGCGGGTACTGACCGGTGTTACGGGCTGTAATGTACCATTCGCAGCGAGCATGTTACGTTACGCCGTGTAACATGCTCGTTCCGAACTCTTTGCTCGCCCGTGCTCCAGATTCGTTGCGTAGTCAAGATGTCGGACGACGAAGTTGTGTTGGGATCTTTGATTTTACTCTATTATTGTATAATCCAAATTAAGAAGATAAAAAAAGAAACGTTATTGGATATCAAACTTTTAAAAACAGAAACGTATCTGGTGGTTTGTCGTTAATAACAATGCGCTCGTGACGACTCGCTGCGACGTACTGACTGAAGCGCGTAACACTCAAAGGATTCGCCAAAAACCGACACCGGGGTGGAGCACTCGCAGAGAGCAACGATAGCCGCTCGTTGCTCGTTACGAGCGCCTTGTTTTCCCGTACTGACTACACCAACGCTCGCTGTTTAACTCGTTACATTACGCCCCGTAACGCCGGTCAGTACTCAGCTTTAGCTTCGTAGAACACACTGTGGACTTTTTTTTAATCTCGGAGAACGTGCTTAATGACAATCTCGAATGATTTCGAGCACTTGTTTGTCGAGCCTTTGACATATAGCCGTTTAGTTCAATTCGAACCTGCAAGAAACTGGACAGAACAAGAATTCAATTTAAAGTTTACGGAAGAGCCTCGGAGTAATAATATTTATGATCAATCAATCAACCAACAATAATTTAATTGATGTTTATGTAAATAAGTAAGAATATAAATATTTTTCTTTACATGCAAAAATATGAGATAACACTGATTACTGTCAGTTGACAACCTTATCTATTTATTATTTCCTTGTTAGTTATTTATTATTTGATCTATTTCTTAGTGCATATACATTGTATACATTTAACGACTTAGACTCACACGCAATAGGTCTTGACTTTAACATAGGATTCTTATAATCAGCAGTGAATTGCGATAGGTTGAGTTCATTAATAGATTGATGCAGGCTCTGGCGCAAGGCAACTGAGTGCATTTAAAGCACTTATGCGCAAGACTTGGAATCATAAGAGCCCTGCGCGAAGGACTGATAAGGGACCTGTGTGCAGCAAGTCCAACATGCGCAGCGTGACATAATTTTGTCGTTGCAGTGATGTAATGTGACGACAATATCGAAGCATTATCTCGTCTCGGCACGAGATAATGCAACGGCAGAATTATATCGCTCTGTACATATTATGAGCCGGCAGGACTCAAAAGGGATCTGCGTGCAGGATTTATTAATCATCCAGATTAAAGAGCCACATAACGGGTTTGTGTTCGGGCTAATCGTTGCATAAGCAGCCCATTAAGCTGCCTGTCCATTGAAGCGGAGTGAGGTTGCGGAGCGGAGAAACGGAGAAATATTAACCAACTAGCTGTGCCCGCGACTCCGTCCGCGTGGAAGTCGGAAAACAACATTGTGTCGTAGCAACTAAATAATCCATTTATTATAATAATAGACAAAGGTGTCCCACTAAGACACTTATATCTTTTGAACCATTTCTTTATGTCGAGTTTCAGCTCCTCTTGATTGACCGTAAATATTCATAAAACCGTAATACTAAAAACGTGTTGCTTATTTCTATACATTTCCTTGCTAAAATGGATTATAATTGAATACTTTTATTGAAGATGTAACAAAACCATATATCGCGATACAAAAATAGTTACAACGCCGTCTTGTTACAATCTGCGAACTAAATTATGATTTCATTCGAGGTGTGGTAGGTATAGAAAAGAACTTTAAATATTTAAAAAAAAACTTATAGAAGACTTCATTTAATTTTAATAAGTTATAAATAGGTAGGTACTGCTTTCAAAAAGTCTGATCTGGAAATCGAACCAACACAAACGCGAAAAAACATCATCTATATTTTTATTTCACCAATCGATATGATCGCTCCAATAAACATAGTGCCTGAAATTGATGGAAGACCATAAAAACTAACATTAAGTACCTACCTAACTTAGGTACATTTCAATTCAAACACTTATTTGTTGTTACTTCTTATTTCTTGCACTTCCTTCAATTTAAGACAGTGTGTTTGTTGGAGAGATTTGATCCTTATTATTGACCTTATAGATGTCAATCAACAGGGGCCATATTATAATACCGGATGGTACATAAAGCTTTGTCAGTTCGATTCCCGGTTCAGGCAAAAAAATCAGTAAAAGGTAATTTCTTACTTTTAAAAAAAGTGAAATGAAGTTTCCTTTGAGTGAAATTTGCTATTTTTAATATTTAAAGTACTTTCCCTCCATGGCCACGTCTTTGGAACATTACCTAAAGCTTAAAAAAACTCAATTAAATAAACTTAATAAAACGACGGCGACAGGCTTTGAATAGTTCTGACAATAATGAACAAAATAAAATAAAATGTAGAAAAACATTCCAAAAAGTGCATTGAGTAGATAGAATGATTACGAAATACTAAATTTCAACGAAAGCACTGGGTGAGCGCTTTCCTTGCAAATAATCATGGCCACCGATTTCAATTTGAATTTGGACCTTATTTTCGGCATCAGCATTCCCAAAAAGTATGGACATTCAATGAACAAAAATCCTACTATTAGTCCACATCATGAATTAATTTTATCGTGAACAACAATAAGAAATTGACCTAATAAATTCTAAATAACAATATCTTCGTTTTTTTTTTGTAAAAGCTTAGTTCCTTCTTCATAAGGATAGCATTTCATTAGACCTTTCGTAGACTGAGAATAGGTACCAATTCAACAATGAATATTAGGTAATTTGTGGATTTATTCGTAGTAAAATATTTCCTCGCAACATTATTTGATACACGTAACGCCATCTATTGAAAATAAACTAATACATGCTAAGTTCTTCTCGAAAACTTAAAATTCGCATAACTTTTGATTTCGTGAACCGATTGCGATGAAACAAAAACCATATGTTACTTGGAGATAAGCACAATATATGTTTATAAAAGTCAACAGCATTGGGTCAGTTGTTTTTACGTGATGCTTGAACAAACAAACAGATAAACAGACAAACCAACAAACAGAAGAAACAAAATACAAAAATGTTAAAAATGGGTTCTTTTGGTTATTTTTTAACACCCCAACCATGTTTTTTCAAAATATTTGCTATGTACAGATACGCAAAGTCTACAGATTTGATAAATGTATAGAAGATATTGATTATTTGCATATCTTTTGAATGCGTGAACCGATTGCGATGAAACAAAAAAAAATATGTTACTTGGAGATAAGCACAATATATGTTTATAAAAGTCAACAGCATTGGGTCAGCTCTTTTTACGTGAGGCTTGCATAAACATGCAAACATATGTTTAATCTTTACTTCCCTAGATGGCGTTGGCGTCGAATTAGATCGCGCTATGGTTTCGTTACCGCGCGATTTATAAGTTCTAGACAAAAATTTCATAGTTACTATTGGCTGGAGACCCTTCAGGTCTCGCCAATAACTGCCCGGTTACGTAGAAACCGTCCCCTAGGACGACCTACTGCAGTCCAATAGAAAAAAAAAAAAAAAAAAAAAACATAGTTACTTCTAAACCACGATTTTATTATATGTATAGATAGGATTGTATAAAATCTCCGCTCCGATATTATTATATACAAGGTTAGTCGGAAAGGGGGTACTAATCCGAAGCCCACTTATAGTATCGCTGATGACTGTTTGAAAGCAAGTGTTAAAATTTCAAAATTAGATATATTTAAAGGCATTTGGTTATCCTTATCAAAAGCAGCCACCGTACTATGCGTGGGTTTGCGGGCGAGGAGAAGCAAATTAAAGTCTTTGATATCAATTACAAGTCGTACTTTGACAAACACAAATAAAATGATGCACAAAGATAGACGACGTTCCACCGAGTACGTGGGGCGCGAGCGCACATGCATCCAATCCCAATCACTTTTGTTATCTTAATAATGATCACCATTAATAATCAACACCGGGGTTTTGCTCGATAGCTCTGACGTTAACTGTCTAGCTTTTCGCGGGCCGCCTCCCCAGTCCTCGGTGTTACGTCAAATTGACATTGACCGCTGTCATCTGGTAGATGTCATTCGTCCAGGAATCAATTAAGTTTGGAGTCGTCAAGCCAATTCTCTCGACGCGCCGACATATTTTTTTTCGAAATAAAATGATTTTTATTTTAGTTTTTTCAAAAATTTTTCATCCCTGCTTTAGTTACAAATTCAGAAAATGGTGCTTCTAATTCATGACCCCAAATATGACCTAAAATGTAAACACACCTGATCATTACTTGGGATAGATAGATTTTAGAGATTTTTTTGAGACTTTTGAACAACTTTCTCTTAAACTATTGACTTTTGGGGAAAGTGGTAGAACAAAAGTTATTCATTATTATGGGTTCTTTAGCACCCTTTCGGATTAGTACCCCATTTCTGACTAACCTGGTATATTATACTTCTCCGTTTCTCCGCTCCGCAGCCTCGCTCCGCTTCAATGGACAGGCAGCTTAACTGTCCCAATATGGGCACGGGCATCGAGCCCCAAAGGGCCTGAGTGTTTGGGCCTTAGTCTATTACGCTGACCTGGTGTGGGTTGGCGGATCGCACACCACCATCCAGAACTTTGAAGCCCTCTCAGGTTTGCAGATGTCCTCACAATGTTTTCCTTCACCGCTAACGCAAGTGATAAAAAAATTCTGATCCGGACATGAATTCGAAAAATAAGAGGTCGCGGCCGGATCTCTCTAACCCTGAATGGAAGGAAAGGATTCAGCTAAGCTGCCACTGCTATGCTGCTAACTGTTGGCAGGATAATAATGAAAAAATGCCTATGATCCAAACAACACTTCTTTGCAGGACTGTGTAAATCGTAGTGCACTATGATGCAACATCAATTACATCTTGTTTGTTCCGACCTAGACTAAATAGGCCAATCACGCAAACGCGATTGTTCTTTTTAACCGACTTCAAAAAGAAGGAGGTTCTCAATTCGTCTGAATGTTTTTTTTTTTTGTATACATATATGTTACGTGATATATCTTCGCCAATTATGAAGGGATTTTGATTATTCTTTTTTGTTTGATAGACCATAATTGAGAGGTGGTCCCATATAAATTTTATCGAAATTGACTTAGCGCTTTTTGTAAAAATCAACAAAAACAAAAAATATAATAGGTACTTAGATGACGTTTTGGTTTGTCGTTCCCTTCAACAAAAGTTTTGATGAGGACTTTCAATCTCTGTTTTAACTGTCATCAGTTCATCACAGAAACATTAGCCAAGAACAAAGAAGATTGTACCAATGTATTTGTAAGGAACCGTCATGATAATTATACATTATTACCTATTCTTAAAGAAAATTACCTAGTTGTCGGAAAGATTACGTAACCGTGTCATTTAAATTTGAAGTTTATGGCACTAAAACGTATTTAATAAAAAACTTTAAATTAAAGGAAAAACCGACTTGAAAAAAAAAGTCGGTGCAATTCTACACTGAAACAAATAAAAGCCACAGACTTCTGAAACTGTTAATTTTATATTACGGAAGTTATTTTAGTCTTTTTAGTTTTTTTTGAAGTCGGTTTTTACTTTTATTTAAAGTTATTTGCCTATGTACAGCGTGACTGGTCTACACTAAATTCGTAAAAAAATCTGCTGTTCCTGACAAAATAATCATTGTTGCTTTACAAAATGTACAGTTCATTTTTTTTTTACGAATTCAATATTTGTCCCATAGTAAAACTTGTACTGAATAATGAGTAGAGTTCATGGTTTTCGGATGTAAAGGGACTAACCAGTCATGCTATATAACGTTCTAGTTAGAAGTATATTGTCAGAGACAAAAAAGAACCTTATGTGACTTACCTCCGCTTTCCTAATTGAGAATTCGGGATAAGCAATACTCAAGTGTCATGATTTCAAATATTAAAAAGAATTAGTTGAGATTTTAAAATTAAATATTAAATTAAAAGTACGTGATTTATGTAATGAATATAAAAAGTGTCTAATTTGACAGTTAACGTTAAATAATCATGACGTTCGAAGAGGTTGGTTAGTTTTTAAGTTAGTTCTAATTGAGCGACGGAACGGAGAGGTTGTCTTCAGCAATTAATATCAAATGAATAAATAGTTTGTTATAGTGCGATTAAGTATACTAATAAAAGTGTGAATATTCAGAAATAAAGAACTGTGAATTACCGAGAAGGCGTTATCATTTCACTTCAGAAGTGGGATAAACCAAAAGAAGGTATGTTGACAATCTGTACGATTATACAGTGATATTTAAAAATGAATTCCTTGTGATTTTATCTAACCACGTTGCTAAACGCTCACTTTTATGAAACATATCAAGAAGCATATTAGTACAGCATTTTAAAAAAAAAAAAAAAAAAAAGGTTTTCATCTTTTGATTTATATTGTTATAATTTTATTCTGTTGGTTGCATGACACTGCACATTAGGTCAGAGCAACTCTCTGATAATGTGTTGTGTTGATTGTGTGTAATATTGTGCGTGGATACGTGGCCGGGGCTACTCTCTGGCAGTGTCATGGCGCGCATTATTGCACATACCGGTTGGACATATCGTGTGCTTGATCGGGGCTACTCCCCGATAGCGCGAGATGTGTTTTGGCTAAATTGAACCTGGGGTCATGATTTCCTGGCACTGGTGTGGGCACTGCATATCGGGTTGGGGCAACTCTCTGATGATGTGTTGTGTCCATTGTGTGTAGTATTGTGTGTGGGTACGTGGCCGGGGCTACTCTCTGGCAGTACCATAGCGCGCATTATTGCACATACCGGTTGGACATGTCGTGTGCTTGGTCGGGGCTACTCCCCGATGGCACAGGACATGTTCTGGCTAAATTGAGCCTAGAGTCATGATTTCCTAGCAGAATATTATTGTGACGAAAGCTTTCATTTTATAATGTGGCTTCTTTAATTACTATTGTTATGGCTATGTTCTTATAAGCTTCTATGTGTGTGATTTAAAGACCAACATTTGAATATAATGGTACATTTTAATTTTATAATATTTTTAAGCAACAGGAAGTAAGCATGAATTGTTGATTGGGTATGACTATTGGTACATGAATAATTACTATGACAAATGAAATGTTGATAAGTGAACTATGATTGTTTACTGGTTTTGTTAGGGGACGTACTATTGACTTCGCTGGATTTTTGAGTGGGTATGTGTCCCACTGGATGTTGAGCGAGTCTCTAGTCGTCGGATTATGTTAGTGGGCGTACTTTGTGATCTCACTGGATTTTTGGGTGGGTATGGTTCCCGCTGGTTGTTGAGTGAGTCACAATAGTCGTCGGTTATTGTACTAAAGTAGTATTATGTTAGTGGGCGTACTTTGTGATCTCACTGGATTTTTGAGTGGGTATGGTTCCCACTGGTTGTTGAGTGAGTCACAATAGTCGTCGGTTATTGTACTGAGTAGCTAAAGTGAGGCTACGCTAAATCGAATAGATATTCTGACTTATGAATATCGTCGTGTGAATAACTCTGTACATTAATGAATTTATTTTATAAATGAATTTAGTCGTTTACGTTATTCTTTTTAGTTAGGTACCATACAATTTTCGAATGGATTTGAATGGTATTATGATACTTACCTATTTATTTATACAAAATGTTTATTGTGCTGGGTTTAAGCACATTTATCCGTTATATCTCTGATTTTAAATATAAATTAGGTATACCTCAAAGCTTGATTATAAATAATTATGTAATTGTTGTGAATGGATTACGCCCCAAGTAATGTGTATGTTTCAGTGAGGTGTGATGATGACATCGGATGTTGAGACCGGTACTCCTCCCGGTACACCTCCGAGAAGTTGGCGTAAATCCAAGAAAACTAAGGTTAGGCGGAAGAGTTCGTCGTCGTCTAGCTCAAGTGAGGAAGCTGTACCCAGGAAGATACGTAAGCGTATGAATAAACTTTCTACCAAGGATATTCTAAAGTTAGTTAAGCATGCTTCAAAAAGTACATCCAAAAACTCCTGGAATAACAACAATCTTAACAATGTTATTCCGGAGTTTGACCCGTCGAATAGAACTCAAACTATCGAATGCTGGTTGCGAAAAGTTAATGAATGTGCAATTATTTATGGATGGGATGAGAAACAAATTGTCCATTTCTCTTTACAAAAGTTAGTTGGTCTAGCAAAAAAGTGGTTTGAAGCCTTGCCGACAGTTGTATTCTCTTGGGATGAGTGGCAGGGTAAACTCAAGAAGGCTTTCCCTAGTGAGGAAAATTACGGACGTCTGTTAGAAGAGATGTTAAATCGCACCTCACGTGGTGATGAAAGCCTTCGTGAGTATTTTTATGATAAACTAGGATTATTGAACAGATGTGAAATTAGTGGTAAAAAGGCTGTTGATTGTATTACGTATGGTATTAGCGACCGTTCGATTAGGAATGGTGCACAAGCACAAAATAGTTCAGAACCCGAAGATTTACTTAATTTTCTTGCATCCCAAAAACCTCAACCACTGCTTAGTAACAAATCGCGTGAACGGACAATTCAAAAGTCAAGCTATAGTAATCCCGGCACAAGTTCACAAGGTGCTAGCACCAGTTCAATTACTTGTTATAATTGTCGTTCAAAGGGTCATCCTTATTTTAAATGCACAAAGCCCATCATTAAATGCAAACACTGCAATCGGATAGGACATGATAATGAGGGATGTAAATTGGAACCCCTCGCTTCTTCAAATTCTAAATCTAACCAAGAGAAAATAATAGAGAAGAATACTTTAAAAAATTAATTCCCAAAATAAGAACAACGACAAGTATTTTAAATCCATTGTAATCAATGATAAATCTTTTGAAGCATATATTGACTTTGGTAGTGAATGTACACTCTTGCGTAAAACCGATGCAGAACTATTAAATTTAGATAAAAGTTTTGAAAACGTCCCAGTTGTTAAGGGCTTTGGACAGTCATCAGTTGTACCTCTGTACAAGACAGATGTGGTTGTTAAAATCGATGAAATTGAATCTGATATTGAAGTATTAGTTGTAGATGACGTTTACATGCAAACATCACTGATTATTGGACAGAATTTTACGGAATTGCCGTTTATTACAGTTTTAAAGGATAGCTCTACACTAACATTTTATAAAAGTCCAAACCTAGCCCTTTTAGAGAACCCGAAAGGTATTTTAAAACTATATATTACTAATATGATAAAAGTTTCAAAAACCAGTACTGTCCCTGTTCATGCAGATTGTAACTTCACTGGAGATGTATTTATCGAAGGCTATAATGCTTGCGAAACCGGTAAAGAGTTTCGTTTGTTTCAGGGTGCATTTAGTATTTATAATGGTAAGGGAGCAGTTGTTATAACTAATTTGTCACCTTATGTCATAACCCTAAAACCAAATGTCTTAGTAGCTAGAGCCATTCCGTTTAATGAACAGAAAGTATGTCAGATAAATCAAATAGGGAAAAATTCCACACCTATAGAACCCCTCAATAAGGACGATATCAAAACGGGACCAGGATTGAATGGTGAACAATTGGATAGACTGTACGTATTATTGCAAAATTACCGCGATTGTTTTGCCACAAACCTTAGCGAGATAGGTTGCGCGGTCGATGTTGAAATGAAGATCGATTTAGCTGATAATAAACCAATTGTTTACCGTCCATATCGGTTGTCACATTATGAACGCGAACAAGTCCGAGAAACTATTGATGACTTACTTAAAAACGATATTATTCAGGAATCTAAATCTGACTACGCTAGTCCGATTTTAATGGTGAAAAAGAAAACTGGGGAACAACGTTTATGCGTGGACTTTCGAGCCCTGAATAATAAGACTATAAAAGATCGTTTTCCTCTACCGCTTATAGAAGACCAAATATCGAACCTCAGTGGCAATAGTTTCTTTACGACTCTCGATCTCGCCTCGGGCTATTATCAAATTCCCATGGCTACAGGAAGTCAACATTTAACTGGTTTTGTCACACCCGATGGACATTTTGAGTTCAAAAGAATGCCTTTTGGCCTAGCAAATGCCCCAGCCGTGTTCCAGAGAATGGTTAACAAAATACTAGGAAATAGGCGATTTGAATATGCGTTGGCATATTTAGATGACGTTTTAATTCCCTCAAAAAGTGTAGACGAGATGTTTCTAAGGCTAGAAGAGGTGTTAAAACTTTTTAGACAATATGGCTTGACTTTAAAACTGACTAAATGTCGATTCTTCGATAGTACTGTTAGCTACCTTGGGTATGAAATCTCTCCACAGGGCATTCAGCCGAGTGAAACTAAAATTTTAGCGGTTAGGGAATTCCCGACACCACATAATGTCCATGAAGTCCGCCAATTTCTCGGGTTGACTGGATACTTCAGAAAATTTATTAAGAGTTATGGAGAGGTTGCTCGACCATTGACATCCCTGCTAAAAAAAGATGTGGCGTGGCAATGGTCTAAAAAAGAAAACCAGGCATTTGCAGTTTTAAAGGATAGGCTGGTTGGTCGGCCTGTTCTTGCTCTTTATGATCCCACCCTTGAAACTGAACTCCACACCGATGCTAGTTCATTAGGCGTAGGAGGTATACTTATGCAATGGCAAAGAGACGCTAGGGTTTTAAAACCAGTCGCTTATTTTAGTCGACAGACTACTCCCGAAGAAAAACACCTGCATTCCTATGAATTGGAAACACTAGCTGTTGTATGTTCCCTAAAAAAATTCCGTGTGTATTTGTTAGGCATTCATTTTAAGGTTTATACCGATTGTGCTGCACTTCGCACCACACTAACCAAAAGGGATCTCGTTCCGCGGATAGCAAGGTGGTGGCTACAAATAAGCGAGTTCACGTTTGACATTGAATATCGACCTGGTGTTCAAATGTCGCACGTCGATGCGTTAAGCAGAAACACCAAACTATCTACGGAACCAGATAATAGTCCCTCTGTTGGCGTGTACGCCATAGAGAAAGAGAACTGGCTTTTATCATTGCAATTAGCAGACCCCGAAATAATCCGTATATTTAAAATCCTCAAACCCCAAGATGACCAAGAATGTAAGGATATTCGCAAAAATTATGTTATAAAAGACCATAAAGTGTATAAAAAGGTAGATGATAGGTTATGTTTGGTTGTTCCACGAAGTGCTCGGTGGCAAATATGCCGAGCCAACCATGATGAAATTGGTCATTTGGGGTACGCAAAAACCTTAGAAAGAATACAACACTTGTACTGGTTCCCTAAACTACGAAAATTTATTAAAAAGTATGTTGCGGCATGTTTAGAGTGTGCTTATAATAAGGATACCGCGTCCAAACAAAAATCGGGTTATTTGTATCCAATAGAAAAAATACAAATACCGTTTCACACGATTCATATGGATCACCTTGGGCCTTTTGTTAGGAGTAAAGACGGTAATACTCACATTCTAACTGTAGTGGACGCTTTTACAAAATATGTCTTCGTTAGGGCTGTTAGAGATTTAAAAACAAAAAGCACGGTTAAAATTTTGGAGAAAATATTTTATGATTTCGGTGTCCCGGCAAGGATTGTGTCTGATCGTGGAACAAGTTTTACATCAACAGCCTTCCAGACCTTTTGTAATACACTCGGTATTAAGCACGTCTTGAACGCAGTAGCTTGTCCCAGAGCTAATGGCCAGGCGGAGAGGTTTAATCAAACCATCTTAAATTCATTATCAACACAAAACTCCTCTAGCCATGAACGCGACTGGGACAAGTGTCTGGGTAAAATCCAATGGGGCATTAACAACACTATTAATGCCTCCACACAGAAAACTGCGACAGAAGCTATGTTTGGAATTAAATTACGCGATGTTTTGTCAAATAAGCTTAACGGCGAAAACTATTCAGGTAGTAATTTAGAGTTACAAGAAATTAGACAGCAAATTAGCGATAATATGGAAAAAAATCAAACAAAACAAAAAGAAAGACATGATGCAAATCGAATCCCCGCAGTAAAGTATGAAATAGGTGATTTAGTTAAAATTTCTCGAAACAATTTTGATAATGATAAGAAAAGTAAAAAGCTTCTGTCGAAATTTGTGGGTCCATACAAAATCACCGAAGTGTTAGGCAATGACCGCTATAGAATAACAGACGTCCCTGGTTTTACTAAAAAGGGCAAACCTTATAAAACTGTCATTGCAGCTGATAGAATCCGACCTTGGATACATATAAAAGCTTTGGAACTACATAACTCTGACGAAAATAGCTCTGACAATTCTGTTATAAGTAACTCTGATTAAATAAAAATGTTATTAAATTATTTTTGTATTCATAAATAATGTACTTACTAGAATATTTAAAAATATAATGTTGTAATGATTTTGTTTACTCGTACCTATAGGATTATTCATAGTGATTGTAATCATTTATTTTTTTCTAATTGTTTTTTGTGCACTGTTGGTAAATCAAGAATGTCATGATTTATTTACAATTTGATTTTTGTGTATGCCAGGAGGCAACACAGTGCCGGATGGCCGAATGTCATGATTTCAAATATTAAAAAGAATTAGTTGAGATTTTAAAATTAAATATTAAATTAAAAGTACGTGATTTATGTAATGAATATAAAAAGTGTCTAATTTGACAGTTAACGTTAAATAATCATGACGTTCGAAGAGGTTGGTTAGTTTTTAAGTTAGTTCTAATTGAGCGACGGAACGGAGAGGTTGTCTTCAGCAATTAATATCAAATGAATAAATAGTTTGTTATAGTGCGATTAAGTATACTAATAAAAGTGTGAATATTCAGAAATA
The DNA here is from genome assembly GCA_905220435.1 of Amphipyra tragopoginis. Taxonomy (NCBI): domain Eukaryota; kingdom Metazoa; phylum Arthropoda; class Insecta; order Lepidoptera; family Noctuidae; genus Amphipyra; species Amphipyra tragopoginis. The sequence continues at coordinate 16,671,875 of HG992011.1, forward strand.
AAGAACTGTGAATTACCGAGAAGGCGTTATCATTTCACAAGTAGTATTTGAATACGGAGTTGTCAAAAAAATGCTTTGAAATCCGTAATTTTTTTGATAACTCCGTACTCAAATGTTACTTAAGTACTACTTATCCTAGAATTCTCAATTCAGAAACCGGAGGTTATAAAAATTGTATGGAAGAATAACGAGTCGTTTAATTACCGTGTTGTCTGTACATAGATGCATAAAATTGCATTTATTAATGCTATGGCTATTCTTAGAATTGACTGCTTGAAATCATGATTGGTCTAAGTTAATATGAATTCTAAAAATACTAATTCTGGTCTAATCGCGTGGAATATTTTAAAAGGAAAAATACCTTTTTTATCCCAACATTTCGACCGAATTACACCGGCCGCGGTCACTGGAAGACAAGTGGCGGAGCAAAAACATTTTACATTACAATTATAAACAATTGCCATATAATATGAATTCTCCTAACTTCACGTAGTTGGCACTAAGTGGAGTTAGGTGTTAGGCTATCCTCCCGTTTCTGAATTGAGAATTCTAGGATGTTGAGTACGGAGCAGTGGCGAAGGGTGAATTTTCTTAAAAGGGAAGCCGGACTAATTATTTGTTTAAATGATAATTGAAAATAATAGATACTAGTATTTGCCATATTTCGAAAGGGAAGCCGATAGGAATCGAGTTGTATGGACCCTTCGCCACTGGTACGGAGTTGTCAAAAAAATAACGGATTTTAAAGCATTTTTTTGACAACTCCGTACTCAAATATTATTTATAAGTATTGCTATCTTCAATTCTTAAATCAGAAACCGGAGATATGTCGCTAGTTCAAAGCTAATATATTAGCACAACTTACAACTGGCCATTTTTTCAGATTTATTTTTACCTACAAAGAATTCAAAGCTGTCCGTAATAAAATCTGCTTGCCCTTAAAACACAGTGAAAAAAATAAATTGGATTTTATTAAATTTCTCAGAGCAACTCGCTTTCAATAAAACAACTAAATATATGGACTATCACACTGGGCGATTATCGTACGTTCATATTTTGAAACAGAGCATGAATATTTGCGCTGCATTTCCGCGACGCACACGCTGCGTGCACGCTTGACACGCATGGGGGCCTAAATATAAGCACATAACATATATTGCAATAACAAATTATTCTTTGTCTGAAAATTTCTTATTTTTTGGCAACGGAACTTGCAAATTCTTTTTGTGTTTAATGCGGCAGTCGACCTCAAAATTACTGAAAAATACCAAACCAAAATTAGTTTAACCGAAATGTAAACAAACATAAATATTTTTGTATTGTAACTTTCGTGAAACACATTCGAATTTATGATTTATGCTTTACTCACGTGCATTTTTCGGGATTGCCCGAGTAGCTTCGGACCGAAGCGGTGCCCTTAAGGTACCTACAAGTCCGAGACGGGCTGCAGACCGCAAACTGCAAAAGTAGTATCGCTTGCGGTGCGACCTGCGGCTGCGGTCTGCGGTTGCAGTTTTGCAGTCGCTGTCGGAATAGCACCTTTAAAGTGCACACCTTAAAGGCGCTATTCCGATGGCGACTTGCGGTCTGCGGTTGCAGTCTGCAGTTTGCAGCCCGTCTCGGACTTGTACCTTTATCTTGAGCTGAACACGCGGCGAGGTCGCGAGTCGAACTGTTCGAGTTGAGCTTGAACTAAGTCGAAATCCATCTAATTTTAGTTCTAAATTATCTTATTTATGATTATTTACGGTTTATTCACTCACATACTTTATTTGTTGACCGCCAAAATTAGGTAGATACTTACACAATCATTTTGGTTTTTAATTATATACCACAACTTGCAATGATGTACCTCTTTATATTTAATCCCCCAATGTTCTGATGTTCATACAACATGTTACTCGTTCAACAGTTATCCCTTTAATTACTTTTTGCGTCTCCAGTAACGCCATCATACATGGCGTCCGAGACATGCAAAAAGTAAATTATAATTATATCAACAGCCACCTTTATAATTATGACTAAGGACATGGCTTAACTGCTGCCCATCTGCGTGGGAATATGCAACGAGATAGGTACTCTATCATTATAATTATAAACTTACCTTATAAGATAAAACGATAAATTGCATATACAGCGAAACGACTTTATAATGTCGATTAGTGGCGAAGCTAGAGGACACCGTTAAACCTGGTCGCACATTATCAGGCTGCCAGAAAATATCTGCTGCTATTGACATTCTAGTAAAATCTTTGGCGTTTCCATTCCTTGGCGATCGGAGTACCAGGTAGTCTCTTTAGCCTCTACACCTGCCGGGGTTGCGCTGACGGGTAAATGTAATAACGAATTCCATGACCCGAGGTCGGAGGAACACCGTGATGGTTTTAGTCGGAGAGTCCAACACAACCCAAGGGTCGAGGGATACACGAGGATTACCCCACGTCAAAATAAAAGCCTTAGACTTAAAACGCACTAGCGGCCAGCCGCATTACGGCGTGCCGCTTGCGGCTGGCCGCATATCGATTTTTATATGAAACCGCATGATCTCAACGCACTGATTTCCGGCCAGCCGTCGTGCGCCAGTGCGTTGAAATCATGCGGTTTCATATAAAAATCGATATGCGGCCAGCCGCAAGCGGCACGCCGTAATGCGGCTGGCCGCTAGTGCGTTTTAAGTCTTAAGGCTGATTTACACGAGGATAGTTTTTCGAAGGGTGGGTGACTGTTCTTTACACATCGAAACCCCTCCGTGTGTCGGAGAGCACATTAAAGGTCACAGCTCAGTAGAGCCACCCGGCATCCGTCCCGCATCGCCTTGCCTCGTGCGGTTAGTATTATTTATATGAACTTGCGTCACCGGATCGCCTCAGACGTATGCCGTCCACGCGCACGACGAGTTGAGCACTCGGTGACAACTCGCTGCTCGCACGCTTGCCTTGCGTTGCTGCGTATTGCCAACGCACAAGTCCCGAGTGAACCGCGCGCTGCCATCGAGTGGACTTCTCCGACGACTCCTCTGGTTGACCACGCGACGTTTACTGGTCTTCTTCTCTCGTGTCAGAAAGATTAGCCAGTCAGCAAGGTTGATAGCGGGGCTGACTGCCCAGGGTGCGCCGGATGTACTTAAGTATCGTCACTCGTGGAGGCTCTTTTCATACACCCCGTGGTTTCCACCCGTGAACGACCTGCTGACAATGAGTGGACGCCGAGCCATGAGGCGATGCGGATCGGGTGCCGGGTGGCTCTAATGAGATGTGACCTAAAATATAATATAAAAAACCTCCGTGTAAAATACTGGTATTCAGCCGCATCTGGTCAGACTCGTAGCTGACCCCAACGTAGTTGGGAAAAAGCTAGGTGGAAGGAGTTCTCAAAGCGAGTCTCGTGTTGTCTCTGTTTTCAAAGCCGAGAAAGACAAAGTCAGAACGAGTCTCGCTTCGAGTAACTCATCATCATCCTCCTGCCCTTATCCCAACTTGTTTGGGGTCGGCGCAGCATGTATTTTTCTTCCAAACTTAAGAGCGTTTGTCCACCGCCGCCGTCACCGAGAAACGAGATTATTTCGGACCGAGTTCAGAACGACGTGACGGCGATCGTGTCCACCGCGACCGATCTCGGTGGTTCTCAATCTTGGCAATCTCGGATGAAGTGGACAAGTGCAGACGTGTTTTGTATTGCCGGCGTTTCGGTTCGTCACGATCTCGGCGGAGTTCTAGCGGTAGCGCCGAACTACCCACAATCTCGGTGGCCGAAATGACGCCGCTCGGATGACGGACGTGCGGTGGACACGCAGCCATAGTAATGTATGTATCGCTACTTCGGCAACGTCATCTCGTTCTCGGCGACGGCGGCGGTGGACAAACACCCTAACAGGAAGTCTAATTAAATATTCTCGTGTAAATGAGACTTTAGCCGTACATGTAATTAGGTAATGCATTTTAATTTAGTAAAATAAATTTGTATAGCTTATCAAAAAGGGGTAAGTAGGTCCATAGTCCATGGGAACATTTAAAGTCCCGATGGGCATTGCATTGGGCATTTATCCGACGGGCGAGTGATCAGAGTCATAGGCTATCTATGTTACGCAACAGATATACAGTCTAGTTTTGTAATGTAACGTCCGTTTATCTAAATGGACGTGTTATCCGTAATTTTATTACAATTTTGTTGCTATCTTCGTGTAAATTCAATTGTTATAGTTTTTAGTTTGGGAAAGTTATGGTGACCTAATTTAGGGTATTTTCTGTTAAGAAATACTGGGTGTAAACGAATTCGTGTTATTCCTTAAACCGCATGGTCTATCTATACATATAAAAGGAGAAGCTGACTGACTGACTGATCTATCAACGCACAGCCTAAACCGCTGGGGTTAGAAAGTTGAAATTTTGACTGTAGGTTCCTTTTGTAACGTAGGCATCCACTAAGAAGGGATTTTTCGAAATTCAACCCCTAAGGGAGTTAATAGGGGATGAAAGTTTGTATGGAAAATCGTCACTTAACGGGTTCAAAATTTCACGCAAGCGAAGCTGCGGGCGAAAGCTAGTTACTGATACAAGGTGTAACATAAATAACGCACAACCTCTCAAGGGGTCACTGTACTTATCATTATGAACAACTTTTACTATGGGACCAAAACTGAAATCGCAAAAAAAAAACAGCTGTTCCCTACATTTTTACGAGTTATGCGAACATAAATGTAGGGGACAGTCTACTCGGGATTTACATAGACTACAAATATAAATAAAACTTTTTTGTGTCTTGTCGTAGCAGTATGTGATCGTATCTAAACCACATAAGGTTCCGATAAAAAAAAAAAAACATTTTTTTTGCAAATTATCAATTTTGTGTGATAGCATAATATTTCGATGACACGCATAAATTAATGAAAGCACGGAGACAGCTGGCGGATACGACTAGTGCGATGTCGCTCCGTGAATTGAGTTATGAATAAAAAATCTTCTTATTTGTATTAAAGATGTTAAAAAATAGCAGCATTGGGGGCTTAGTATGACCTCTTAAAGCAGGACAGAAATTGCCTGGAAGTTGAACTGCCCTGCTTTTTTGTACCATGACATCGTTATTAGAGCAGGAGCCCAATTCTACTAACAGAAACTTTTATCAATTGCAATTTTTTCGCTCATTCAGACAGTTTTCGTTTACAAAAACTATCAAATTGTTTGACAACAAAACCAAACAAAACTGTCTGAATGAACGATTAAGTTGTAATTGATAAAAGTTTCTGTTAGTAGAATTGGCCCCCAGGCCTGCGGCAGGCCTGCTACGTTGGCGTTTACGAAATCCGTTCACCTTTTTTTTTGTATTAACTTTTCGTACCATGAACAAGCATTACCGTTCAACTTGGTTCAATAGTCGTTCACCTTTAGTACCTACTGACATGGTACGATTTTTAGCGATTCAGAAGCAGGCCTGCTTTTGAACGGAAGTTGACTGGCTGGCATTTGAACGTTTTCATAAGAGGTCATAGTTAGCCCCCTGATCGTGACGTAGCCTTGGGCCATTGCGGGAAGAGAATACTTGGTATTATTATACCATGATTTGACCTATCGAATGTGGCTCTGAATAAGAATCCAGACAACCCCCTTGAATTAACACCTCGCTTCTGTTACACGTTGTATAACCGTATTTACTGGGCTTCACGAGCGCGTGAGAAAATCTTTTAACAGTATTTCTTAGATGTGAAGGCCCTTTCGATCGTACGGCTTTTACAGGACAAATTGCAAATACTTCATGCAATCTGTATTAAAATGCACGTCATTGAAAAATGCATTCTGAATAGTTTATCAGTAGTTGGCATACTACATCAAACATAATGGAAAACCTATTCGCATTGCAATATTGTACACTTTATTTTGTAACATTTCGCACGTTAAAATCGAAACCGCGACTAAATGAAGTGAGTTTTAGTTTTAATGCCATGTTACATTTGTCTTCATTGAATTCATAAAATGCAAAGACTCCCATAGTTCTCCTTCAACTATACTTGGGAGCAAATAAATCGAGCCACTTCTATTTTTCACGTAGGTATAATTGTTATTATTTTTGGTATTATGGAACAGATCAATTCTAAACTTATATCGCCTAAAAGGCTATTTGATAACCTTTAAAATGAGGGTAGTTTTTTGTATTCTGAATTATAAAATTCATGAAACCAAAACTAATAACCAGGACACGTGAAAAAAGGAGTGGCTCGATTTCTTTGCTCCCAAGTGTATATCTAACTAGATAGCACAACTTATGTGTGATTTTCGTAAAGGGGACACGTGAAAAAAAAACTAACGCGATTTCCAAAAAAAAACATGTTTTTCGTTTAATAACATGCGATCTAATTTGTATTATAACTTTCGTGAGTCACGTTCACATATATTATTAATTATGGTTTACTCATCTGCATTTTTCGGGATTGCCCGACTAGTTTCGGACACAAATCGAGTCCTTAATCATGAGCTGAACACGCGGCGAAGCAGCGAGTTGAATTTCGACTCCTACCGTCTGAAACTAGTCGGGCAATCCCGAAAAATTTACGTGAGTAAACCGTAACTAATCCTAACATTTTATTTTACACGTTTAATAAAACTACTTTTATAAAATTCTGATTTAATCTGGACAGCAAAATATTGGATTAAACTGCTATTTACTGTGTTTATACCTGCTATTTTAATGTACAAAATAAAAAATCTAATACTATAGAAGTGAAAAAGACACCTTGATATCAGATGTTTTATTTCATTAAAAACTGAACCGCCGCCGCGCCGCGTCGCCCGATACGAAAACAAATATTAGTAGAACGATACTTAGTTTACGATACGGTAACGTTGCACGTTATGTCAACGCACCGTGTCGCGTTACCGCACCGTTCCACGTTGACGACGTCGTGACGTGGAGATGTGGACAGGCCCTTACGAAGAAAATACGATACGTTAAGTTTCTGTGCTGTATATCATTTTGCAACTGCACTTTGCGTAGATAAAAAAACACTGATCTATCTAGTCTAAAGCATTACTAAGTTCGACGCCCTTGAAATTAATCATAAAACACTTTACATAAACATGATGAATAATCAGTTATTAGGAAATCACATCACTGTAATTGCTAATAACCACAGATAACACAAACAAATAAACATAACATAGGTTAAGGCGGGAAGCGGTGCGCGGCGCATGAGCGCTGCGTGTTCGGGTCACCGTGCCAATAGTGCATTGGGGCAAATGCTACATCTAATTTCAACTTTATTCTTAGGTGATTACAGTATAATTTTCAATAACTGTCCGCTTGACAGCAGACGGGCCAGAGACACTGATAAAATGCCCGGATGTACCGCCATGATTGTTTAAAAAAAATAATGTCATTTATTTTCTGTTGCGTTCAGTATCACGTATCCTGTTGATATCGGCTCCATCGATTCTATATTCGTATTGAGTTTGAGTTCATTGTCGTTGATAAATGAAAGGCACTTTGAATTGGACTTCCGACAGTCACGAATGTTTGTTTTGTGGTCTTTGACTTGGATCTAACCACCATGAGGTAATGTATTTGTAAATTTGGATTAACTCGATTTTTTTACATGTACTGCTGACTGCTCTGTTGATACGACGCATTCTAAGATGCGTTCTAACACCATTTACAAAAATAAAATCAAGTACATTTCATGTTAGAGCTAGCGCGCACGGGTGACTTTTGTCACCGTGACTATTTCATCACTTTTATAAAATTGCGCACGGGTGGTTTTTGTCACCGTGAAAATCTTGTCACTCTTTCAAGTCCATTGGTATGTGTGTTACGACGTGATAACTGGGTGCATCTCTATACATACTCTTAGATTTTATAAGAGTGATGAAATCATCACGGTGACAAGTCACCCGTGCGCGCTAGCTCTTACGGTACGACACGCAAATCGACATGAGCGCCCAGGCAGGACTAGAATCAGCTTTGTTGGCCCCCAAAAAAACACACCATATAAAAAGGCATTTAATTAAGAATTTTGTTAAAAGTTAAGGCTAAAGCTATATTGAGCGGCCTAATTTGTGCCCCCCCTAGGTTCTGCACCCCTGGCACTCGACAAACCGAAATGGGAGATTGTACTCATCACTATGAACAACTTTTACTATGGGAACAAACTTGAAATCGCGAAAAAAAAACAGCTGTTCCCTACATTTTGACGAGTTATGCGAACATTAATGCAAGGAACAGCAGATTTTTTTTTCGCGATTTCTGTGTTGGTCCCATAGTAAAAGTTGTTCATAATGATGAGTTCAGTGACCCCTTCAGAGGTTGTACACTTATTTATGTTACACCTTGTATTGAAAATGTGAAATGAAAACGCGTCATAGAATGCATGGTACCTTATTTAACATATGATTACGTCCTATAATTATCCATATAATATGGATTAAAACATTCAATCATTTACTTGTGCGATAAAATGGATGTCTAATATGCAAAGCCTAACATACGGTCTATTACTTTATCTACGCTTAGGCCGTTTGTCCACCGCCGCCGTCACCGAGAACGAGATGACATTGCCAAACTAGCGATACATACATTACTATGACTGCGTGTCCACCGCACGTCCGTCATCCGAGCGCCGTCATTTCGGCCACCGAGATTTTGAGTAAAGAGAGTGAACCGAAATGCCGGCAATACAAAATGCGTCTGCTCTTGTCCACTACATCCGAGATTGACGGCGCCGGTGCACGGATTTTTGTCTTATGTTGGGAACCACCGAGATCGGTCGCGGTGGACACATGATCGCCGTCACGTCGTCGTTCCGAACTCGGTACGAAATAATCTCGTTTCTCGGTGAAGGCGGCGGTGGACAAACGCTCTTAGGGTTCGAACTTTTGATTTAACCACCTTGTTCTGACTCAGCCATCAAACTATTTTCACAAAAATACAAACAAAATACTTACTCGCAATTTCCATCGGAAATATGGCACGTAATAAGATAACAGAGCTATTGTTAAAAATAATAGGCAGAAATAATATCCATACAAATGCTTGAAAACGAATTATTTGTGGAATTACGACTATTATCGAATTAGGCGGGGGCTACGCCTTTGAACAACTGAGTAAAAACCTAAGGAACCAGTGGCTTTTACGACTCCATATCAAAGTTGCGACAAACAAATACACGACAAATTTTAGGGCGATAGTACGATGTACGATAGTAAGATAAGCTCTAATTGCCCGTAAGTTATCGGATGTGTAAGCTATCATATTCTATACAATATGAGAGTACTGTCGATATGTCTAGTCTGGAAGTCAGGGTTTAACAACTAATTTGTACTACCTCTAACAATCATTATGTGTGTTATAGTTTACTACCTTTTGCCCGCAGCTTCGCTTGCGTGAAATTTAAACCCGCGTTAACCCCCTTTTTAGGTGTCGTTTTTTATTATTTACTTTGTAGGAGTGTTTATGCCAAATTTCAACTTCAGAACCCCATGGAATAAGGATTTTCATACGAAGGTTAACAACCCATTTCACCCCTTATTTGTGGAATTTCCAAAAACCCTGAAACAAGTGTATGTTTAGTTCTCACCAAGAGCCTAAATTTTTAATTCCATGCTTCTTACTTCAAAAGTACCAGATTTCTCATACAAACTTTTAACACGTTTATCATCCCTTTAGGAGTTGAATTTCCAAAAACGGTCAAATATGTGTACTTTTATTTCTAATCAGAAACCTTGATATTTAATTTCATGTTTCTTACGTAAGAAATTACGGACTTTCATACAAACTGAAATCCCCTATTTCACCCCCTTAGGGGTTGAATTTCGAGAAATCCCTTCTTAGTAGATGTCTGCGTTATAAAAGGAACCTACTGTCAAAGTTTCAAGTTTCTAGCCCCATCGGTTTAGGCTGTGCGTTGATAGATCAGTCAGTCAGTCAATCAGCTTCTCCTTTTATGTTTATAGATAGATAGATAGATAGTAAGTACTGTACAAATCTTTTCAGTGAAATAAAGAATTTATCATTATTATTTCTTTATTTACAGTGGAATACGTGGACACAGAGTACAGTTTATGGCTGACATGGTTCCTCATGCCAGTGATAGTGACCTTCCTCCTGCCAGCTGTCATCTTCGTGCTCATATACATAAGTGCCATCATCTTCCATCTCTACAGGCTGTACAGGTAAGCATAGGCACCTTAGCAAAAAAGTGTTTTCCATTTCTCGGAATCTTGTGTTATTTATTTCTAAAATACGACCATTTTGTTTGATCGTGTTTTAAAAATTGGTTTGAGCTTATTCTGGGATTTTAATGGTACTCATGTACCAAAAATGTATGGTATTTTGCAAAATACCACCAAAATTGCGAAACACAGCAATGGGAATAGCTGTCATTTTATTACGACAGCAATATTTGTTTTAAAAAACATTGCCCCACACTAAGATTTCTCTTGTATCGTGGATGCGTTTACAGACACAAATCTCACATACACAAACGCCCAGACCCAAAACAACTATCTGTAGGCCATACAAATTGTTCCGTGTGTGAATCGAACCTACGACCCGTAGCGCAGAAGCCAATCTACAAACTACACCAAAAAAAACTACACCAAACGTGCCGTCAGATATTCCACTACACAGCTACACATATTACTTTATTACAGCAGAACAGATTTTCTTAAATTATAACTAAGAACACTCTCGATCCAATCACCTTTCAAACACAAAAACTAAATCAAAATCGGTTCATCCGTTTAGGAGCTACGATGCCACCGACAGACACACACGTGAAACTTATAACACCCCTCTTTTTGCGCCGGTGGTTAAAAAAATCATAATAAACAAAAAAATAGTGACACTCATCACAGTAGAGGTCTTATAGCGACAGCGACAGTATTGAAATAATGTATACCAAACATAGCCGATCACAACATTGTCGCATGCCGCGGTGCACGAACGTACAGAATGTCATTTAAAAATAACAACGATAATGAAATCTAACATACTTACTTTAAAAATAAAAATAACTGAGCATCATTTTATACATCTATCTATCTACAAGGTGTAACATAAATAATGCACAACCTCTTAGTGCTCATTCACACGAAGACGATTAGTTTTTTTTAACGAATCGTCTTTTTTCACGATTCGTTTTTTTTTGACGGCGGCTGTTCTTTTTAAATCCCCGTGTTCACACACATCACGAATCGTGAAAAATGTCGGACACGTCTTAAATCACGTAACGCCTTTTAAAAAACACGTTCGTCAAAAAACACGAATCGTGATTTTTTTGTGACGGATCCACCGTGTAATCGTGTTCGATAGTTCATCCAAGACTAAGAATCACGAAACGAATGTGAACATCAATTCGGATATTTTGCCGAATCGTGATAAAATACGATTCCGTATGCAAGGTGAACGTTCATCCGCCATGACGTATCGTGTTTTATGACGAATCGTCAATGACGGAATCTGTGTGAATGAGCCCTTAGCCCTTACATGCTTTAAAAATAAAAATAACTGAGCATCGTTTTATACATGTTTGAATACAGACAGTCTAACCACAGAATTGTGTAAGGTTTTTTAGACACAGGGCTAAGGGTGCCTTTCCACCAGAGATGTGCTATGCTATGCAGCTATGCTGCGAGAATGTAAAAGCTAAGCTACGAAACTATGTGACCGTTTCCACTGATGCTAAGCTATGTAGCGGAGCGAGTAAGGTGTGCTATATGTGCTTACTGCAGGTACACTGCTCTACACATAGCTACACTACTCGCGACTATCCATAGCACGCATCCATAGCACGCATCCACAGCACGCATCCTTTCATATAAAAAACGTAGCTTAGTTGAATCAGTTTCCACCAGTGCTATGCTATGTGGACCAATGAATATGATTGGTGGATATCAAACACATCCATAGCAACGTTGCATAGCACCCTTAGGCTGCTTTTCCACCAGAGATGTGCACTGGTGGAAACTGATTCAACTAAGCTACGTTTTTATATGGAAGGATGGGGTCTGTGGATACGTGCTATGGATGCGTGCTATGGGTGGTCGCGAGTGGTGTAGCTATGTTCCCCGTGCTGTCCCTATTGTCGATACGTCGCATAGCTCGAGCTGCGCATCTTCCTCGCACAGCTACATGGCATAACATCAGTGGAAACGGTCACATAGTTTCATAGCTTAGCTTTTACATTCTCGCAGCATAGCTGCATAGCACATCTCTGGTAGAAATAAACCCTTAAGGTTAAATAGTTAATTGACAGCTGACAGTAAACAGTTACTGTTAGTATATAGGTATTATTTTTAATTTTATAATGAAAATTAAGGATTTTTGTGCAAAGAGTACAAAAAACGCCGCAATTTTACGTAGTAAAATATTCATACAATGTAAAATAATTTGAAATAATAATGTGATTATAGAGTTAAAGTCGGAAACAAATGTTCCAGCCCCCCGATTCAGAATCTTTTCGATAAGCAGTTGTCGACCGATTCGGTTTGTTATCTCGTTCCGTCTACGATCTCGTAACGAGAGAAGAGATAGTTTACCAAATCGTTCGACAATTGACTAATCGAATCATTCTGAATCAGGGAGCTGAAGTTTTTACGACAAAACTGAATACGAAACGTTTTTATCGACCTGCCACATTAACAGAGAGAAAATTAAAGTAAGTTAAACTAAAAGTAAAAAATAAAGTTGCTACTAAGTTATCTGCTGAAGCGTAGCTACAAACCATCATTTATTCTTTTCCAATTGTAAACAGATACGGCTTTATAATTAACAGTATTAATACATGGTGTGAGTGGATGGATTGTGTGAAAGATGACAAAAGTACGAGTTCGTAGGCGACTGCAGAAAGCAGCAGCTGACGACTTGACGTTGCGACGTGTCGCTGCAGTCATGATTCCGAACCCAACTGCAGATGGCTGCAGTTTATCAGTTTTTCTTCCTCGGAATTGGAAAAACGATTTTTTTGAGAAAGATTCCACACTGGTGACGTCATCATGAACATCATTCGCAACCTTCGCAGCCTTTGAAAATCGGCAGCATCATCATCATTCCCTCATCACACTCCCTCTGCTCCGCATCCAATCGAGCAGCAATCAGCGTTCCTCCACAAGTCATCAATAAATATTTGTACGAAACTTTCTAATGGAACCTAATTAGCGATTAAATAAGTCCAAAAGTCCAAAAAACTAGTTACATAGGTTATCCCCAACACGGGTTCAACATGAATTTCCTCATTAATATAAAAATACTGTATTTTTAATAAGGTGACAGTAATTAAAAATAATTTCTAGATAACTTCGACACCTCGGAGACCTTCTGGCTTTTTCCAGATAATTTTGAAATATCGTAGACAATTGCCAGACGGTGTAATTAGATGACAATAATTAATGTCCAATTATTTTTTATAATTATTATCTAGTTGGGTGACTAAACTTTGGACGGACGGATTGATCACCGACTCGTCTGCCACGCGGTGTGATTGTGATTGTGGCATCCGTTTTTAAATGTTGGCAGATTGGTTTGGATAGCAGGCATGGTGTTGCATTTTGGGGGTTGGCACTACATGCATATTTATTTTATAGTTTGATCTATACTGCATAAAAATCACTTTCTGACTTGTCATAAAACCACCAGATTTATACATATTGAAATTTGGCATCTATTCCATGCTTAAGTTATTCGCTTCTTCTTCTCTTGTGTCAGCAAGAGCTATACGAAAACAGCTCATGCTGTGGTGAAAAGATTAGCCAGTCAGCAAGGTTGGTAGCGAGGCTGACTGCCCAGGGTGCGCCGGACGTAGGTACTTAAGTATCGTCACTCGTGGAGGTTCTTTTCATGCACCCCCTATCCCTATAGTTATTCGCTAAGAGAGGACTTCTCATTTTTTAAATTCTCCCCTTAAAAGTGCTCTCAGGGGAAAATTTTCGCACGAGGTTTTGAAGTTTAGAACAGATTGTTGGGCTCTAGCCCACAAAGTCAGGGCAATACATCTTTACTCGAGTACATTAAACTATTTTTTTTTCAGATATATGAATAGCTGTTATTAGGCGTTCTCCTCCATGTACCCGATTAAAAAGTATACTGTGTACTAATTCAGGTCATGGTCTACCTTTGTCTGCCTTCAGTCAAATCCGTTCAGCCGTTAAGGCGTGGTTGATAAACAAACTTCCAAATTTACAAACTTACAAACTTTTATATTTCTAATATTCTCTCCCTTTTTGTTCTCTTTTAATTCTCCCCTTTAAGGAGGCGGGGCGTTGAGGTCTGTACGAAATCCAGTTCTCGGGGTACAACACAGTTGGGGTGAACCCAAAAAAAAAAAAACAGTGACTTACACGAATAAATTGAAATTTTTCATTGAATATGGTACAGAACTTGGTAGGTAGTAGGTACGAATATAATGCTATGCATACAATGGGCATTGTGCATTTTTTTAAAATCTGTTAAGATATGAAAACCATTTCGAGGAATAAGGTTACTGATCACATCTCACTATTTAGAAATGGAAAATAATCATGGATTATTAGTATTTCAGGTTATATGTGAATGACCTTAATTTATCCTCCAAATGACGTCATTGCTGGCAGTATGGCAGTAATGCCTTTGCCTACCCTACGATTGTAAATAAAAAAAATGATAGACGTGGTCACGTGACGTGAATGTCATAAATAATAAACATAACCTCAATCCTCAACAGAAATTCAACTTTTACTATTATAGTGTTTTATTGAGACGGTCAAGCAATAACGATGGAATATAGGAAGTGCTTTGTTCCTACCTGCAAGAACGACACTAAAAATAGCCCAAACAAAATTTTTGTTCGTGTTCGGGAACTCAACTTTCGGAAGGTTCCGCGAGTCAGCTTTGATAAAAGTATCACTCATGGCGATTGGTTGGTCGGTAAATAATATGAAGGGCGTACGATCGAGATTAATTGCAATAGCGGCGTAACGTGGTATTTTGTTTGTTATGAATAAGAATTAAAGGCAAGGGACATAATAATCTGAGGTTATTATTTCATTGATTTGACAGTTGACACTATTGACATTTGACATCAATGTTACAGTTTTTAGAATATGGATTGAGGCAAAGGCCCAAAGATTTTATGCCACTGATGACGTCATAGATCAGAAATGATATTGAATTTTAAATAATTAATAAAAAAATAATTACAATGAAAATAACAAAAATATTTAAAATGGTTTCTTAGATTACTCTATATTTTCAAAATCTAAAATAAAAAAATGTGGTCAAGAATTTTGCTTCATCCCCATTCTGTTTAAGTTGTAACAAATATAAAAGATATAGTAGGTATGACCTACAGGTGTATAGTACCGATGTATGGCCTCATCCTAATTGGTAAGCACTCGCGCAAACAATAAGATGCGTCTAATTGTGCAATCAAAGATGACTACAATTTGTATTACCTGCACGCGATGTATACGTATGCAGCATGATGGAAAATCACACATGAGGGTTTAACCGTGAGATGCAATCGTAGAGTTAAAAAAATTGGTTATTCAACTTGGTTTAGGGACGGGTATTACCGAAAATTAATACAGCGAATTTAGCTCGCTATTTTAAATAGAAAATCAGTGAAACGTTTTTCCGTGTTAGTTCGTTTTCAGGGTTCCGTACCCAAAGGGTAAAACGGGACCCTATTACTAAGACTCCGCTGTCCGTCCGTCCGTCTGTCACCAGGCTGATCTCTACACCGTGATAGTTAGACAGTTGAAATTTTCACAGATGATGTATTTCTGTAGCCGCTATAACAACAAATATTAAAAAACAGAATAAAATAAATATTTAAGGGGGCTCCCATACAACAGACATGATTTTTTTGCCGTTTTTATAGATAATGGTACGGAACCCTTCGTGCGGGTCCGACTCGCACTTGGCCGTTTTTTTAAATATACTTGTTAGCAATGAATCCGGGATACCACCTTAATATCTCTGAAACTAAGTATGCTATACAAATAAAAAGTATTTTATAGACTAATTAAGAAGTTTTACAAATTTTATTTGAATAATAAACTTAGTCCTTACTAATATTATAAATGCGAAAGTAACTCTGTCTGTTACCTCTTCTCGACTAAACTGCTGAACCGATTTTGATGAAACTTGGTACAGAGATAGATTGGAACTCGGAGAAGGATGAGAAGGCTGTAACAGATTTATTTACAGAAATCATTTATAATTTCTTTTTGCCAGGATGAAGGTGGTGGACGGCGTCCAACCTGATTGGAAGCAGGCGGCCAGACTCGCCGTTTGCGCGCTTTGGGACGCGCATGGATGGCTGTGGCATGGTATGTAACCTAAAAGATAT
Source organism: Amphipyra tragopoginis (assembly GCA_905220435.1). Lineage (NCBI taxonomy): Eukaryota > Metazoa > Arthropoda > Insecta > Lepidoptera > Noctuidae > Amphipyra > Amphipyra tragopoginis. Next base: position 16,688,184 of record HG992011.1, read on the forward strand.
ACGACCTATTTGATGAAGACCTTTCAAGACAGATAGTTTTAAATCATTTCTTTACATTCTATACCCAGTAAACAAGGTTAGTCAGAAAGGGGGTACTAATCCGAAAGGGTGTTATAGTACCCATAATGATGAGTAACTTTTGTTCTACCACTTTCCCCAAAAGTCAATACTTTAAGACAGAGGTTCTCAAACTGATTTCGTCTAGCGCCCACTTTGAGAATCCATTAGGTATTTATTTTCTAGCGCCCCCTAATTTTTTTAACTTTACCACATCTCAACAATCTCAGTCGCAATCATTAGTTTTACCGCCCTTTACCGCCCCCTTGTAGACCTCTAGCGCCCACAAGGGGCGTTATCGCCCACTTTGAAAAAGACTGGTTTAAGAGAAATAGCTGTTCAAAAATTACATAAAAAAATTGCTAAAATCTATCTATCCTCAGCTATGATCAGCTGTGTTTACATTTTAGGTCATATTTTGGGTCACAAATAAGGAGCTCCATTTTTTTAATTCGTAACTAAAGTAGGGACGAAGAATTTTTAAAACAACTAGAATAAAAATAATTTTACATGGAAATAAAAATTATCGAATTTTGGAATATTAACACTTGCTTTAAAACTGTCATCAGTGATACTTTAAGTGGGCTTCGGATTAGTACCCCCTTTCTGACTAACCTTGTATAACCAGTGGGGCTAGACTGCTTGGGTGACGTTGCCCAAAGCTACTTTTATTTACCTAGTAGTAGAGGCTCCTTGTGAAAGAGTTTGTCCGGAAAAGGTCTCCCAGTAACACCAAACCTATTTCGGCCGCCAAGCAACATTGCTGAGGTAGGAAAGGTATGGATGAAGGTGAAATTAAAGGCACATGAGAAAGAAATTTGTAACGTAAGCCGTGATGAATATAGATATGTATAACTAGCTGTTGCCCGCAGCTTCGCTTGCGTGAAATTTTACATTATAGAACACATATATTATAGAATTTCTTATTTCTGACCAGTAACCAAAATATTGAATTCCATGTTTCTTACTTCAAAGTACCAGATTTCTCATACAAACTTACAACACTTATTTCACCCCCTTAGGGGTTGAATTTCCAAAAACCCTGAAACACGTGTACTTTTATTTCTGACCAGTAACCTAAAATTGAATTCCATGCTTCTTACTTCCAAATTACCAGATTTCTCATACAAACTTACAACACTTATTTCACCCCTTTAGGGGTTGAATTTCCAAAAACGCTCAAACACGTGTACATTTACTCCTAACCAGAAACCTTAATACTTAATTTCATGCTTCTTACTTCAAAAATGACGGACTTGCATACAAACGTTAATCACCCTTTTCACCCCCTTAGGGGTTGAATTTCGGGAAATCCCTTCTTAGTGGATGTTTTCGTCACGTAAGGAACCTACTGTCCAAATTTCATATTTCCAGCTTTAGTGGTTTAGGCTCTGCGTTGATGAATCAAATGTCAGTCAGTACCAGTCTCTTTATATATAAGAAGAAGATAATGACATTGAATAAATTTCATTGAACATTTGTGTCTAAGCTGTTGGCACGAAATCCACTAGACATAAAATACCCTTAAAATAATAGTAACATAAACTCACGCCTGTATTCCCCGAATGGTCGGCAGTGTATAGTACACCCACATTTCGCCGGTATGTTTACGTCCCATGTAATAGGGGGCGAGCCTATTGCCATCAACCGGGCACAGATCTAGACTCCGGGCTGCTACTGAGAAATTCCACACGGGAAAACCCAATATCACTTTGCCCGACCTGGGGATCGAACCCAGGACCTCATGCTCAGCAGTCGCGCTTGCGACCACTAGACCAACGAGGCAGTCTAAAATAATAATATAATTACAAAATACATAATTAGCCCATTAATGCCGCACTGCTGCGCACGAGCCTCTTCTCAGAATGAGAAAGGTTTTGGCCTAAGAGCGGGAGCACACGATGCGTTGCGGCGCCGCACCGCAAAGATTTCACCGTATCAGCGGGCACACGAGCGGTGCGGCGCCGCAACGTTGTTATGACGCAGCGGCACCGCAGCAAAAAAAAATGTAGAGAAAAAAAATCGAAACGAGCGAGCGTGTGTCCTTCCTTGTGACGCATAAACAACTGAGCGGTGCCGCTCCGACGTCGCAACGCATTCCCCCCTCCCCGCCTCGTCTCGGTGGTTGCAAGTCCGGTGCGGCGCCGGAGCGCATCGTGTGACATGCCACAGATATTTCTATGTAAGACGACGCAGCGACACCGCTCCGGCGTCGCACCGCCGCGCGCCGCCGCAACGCATCGTGTGCCCCCGCTCTAAGTCCACAACACTGGCCTGCCCCTGATTCAGTACGATTCGATTATTCAGTTGTCGGGCGATTCGGTAAGCTATCTCTTTCTCTCTCGTTACTATAATCGTGGACGGAACGAGATAACAAATCGAATCTGTCGACAATTGCTTATCGAAAAGGTTCTGAATCGGAGGGCTGGTGCGGGTTGGCAGACTACAGACACCATCAACAACTTAATGGAGTTATCTCATATGTGCAGGTTTCCTCACGATGCGATGTTTTCCTTTACCGTTGACGCCAGTGATTATGATCCACACATGGTATAATAATATGTTTCACTGGTATTCTCTTCCCGTGACAGCTAGGTCACGTAATTGGCCTAAGGGAACGTCTGCTGCTGGGACGCTGCTGGGAGCTGGGAGTGCTTCCACTATGTATAAATAAATTACCTGAGCAAGATGCATTTTTTCACATATTTGCTTCTACAAAGAAGCAATTTTGAACTAAATAGATGAATAACACGAAATAGAAAATAGTTAGGCTAGTTAGCAATATATTTATTATGAATTAAAAATCTCCTTTATTGTATTGGAGATGTTAATCAATGGCAGCACTGATCGTGACATTCATGACGTAGTCTTAGGCCATTGCGGGAAGAGAATACCAGGCGTAGCTTATTATTATACCATGGATCCACATACTTATGAATAATTAGAAAAGTCAGAGGTGCTGGCTAAGTTCGAACTCTTTCCCTTCTCTCTTACTAGTCTATCAATGCTTTTAAAATATCATTTTACTATATTATGTCTTTCCTCAGGTTACGACATCAAAGGTATAGAGAACATCCCGGACGGCCCGTTCCTAGTGATTTACTACCACGGCGCCCTGCCCATAGACATGTACTACTTCATAGCCAGGATGGTGCTGTTTAAGAGAACACTCATACACACGGTCGCTGACCGGTTTATGTTCAAGATACCTGGTCAGTATAATACTAATCTTCTAGACTAGACTATCTTTTTTAGGGTTCCGTACCCAAAGAGTAAAACGGGACCCTATTACTAAGTCTCCGCTGTCCGTCTGTCACCAGACTGTATCTCATGAACCGTGATAGTTAGACAGTTGAAATTTTCACAGATGATGTATTTCTGTTGCCGCTATAACAGCAAATAAAAACAGAATAAAATAAATATTTAAGGGGCTCCCGTACAACAAACCTGATTTTTTTGCTCGTTTTTGCTCGATATTGATAACGGCAACAGATAGACGCTTGAAATATTCACAGAATATTTAGTTATACATATATTCACTTTAAAAATACATAGTTAAAATAAAATAAATATTTAAGGGGGGCTCCCATACAACAGACATGATTTTTTGCCGTTTTTATAGATAATGGTACGGAACCCTTCGTGCGCGAGTCCGACTCGCACTTGGCCGGTTTTTTTTTGTAATTTATTTTCGTGTGAGTCTCATACAATCATCATTCAACCGAAAGACGTCCACTGCTGGACATAGGCCTCCACCAATAAGGTTTGCCGACAACCGATCGATCGTCGATCGATGCCATCGAACGACATCTGACGACGTTTAGTCGATCGATTGGTGTAGTAGAAACTATCGAATGACGTCCACCAATCCATTCTACCATCGATCGATTGGTGTGGTAACACCTTAAAACTATTAACTGCTGTCGATAAATTACCCATCAAACTCATATCGTTTCTTTCCCCAGGCTGGGCAACCCTCCTGGAAGGTCTTTGCGTGATCCCGGGCACGGTTCAAACCTGCGCGTCAGTGCTGCGCAGTGGGAACTCGCTGGCGATATCCCCGGGCGGCGTCTATGAGGCGCAGTTCGGCGATCACTACTACAGGCTCAACTGGAGGAACAGGCTCGGATTCGCCAAAGTCGCGCAGGAAGCTAAAGTGGTAAGTTCTCTTTGCTTCTTCTAGCATAAACACTAGGAAGCGGCGAAGGGTGGGGGAATTTGGGGGCTGTCTACCGTAATTTTGACGTTGTAAAGTACTGATTTTCAGTCCAGTACTACGCCTATATCTCAAAACATTTGTGCCAGGCCTGCACGAATGTTTTGACGAATAGTAACGTAAACGTTACGTTAATGTGAGCGAAATTTGAATTGAAAATACAAACTATCCTATAGCATTTAAGTTAAAATTTATGCGACAAACACAATCTGTATTACAGATAGGTATCAATAAACTTTTCAATTAACATATCATAACATCAAGCCTGTATTCCCTGAAGGGTTGGCAGAGGTAATAAATAATTTTTATTCTTCCAAAAAGTACACAAAGTGCAGGAAACAAACATTTACAAATTTTTTGAGGTGAATGTACAGAAGCACACAAAATGAGACAACGACTCCCAAACTGAGCCGTATAGTGAGGTGTATAGTACACCATTATTTCGCCGTTATGTTTAAGTCCCATGTAATAGGGGACGAGCCTATTGCCATCAACCGGGCACAAATCCAGACTCCGGGCTGCTACTGAGAATTTCCACACGGAAAAACCCAATAACACTTTGCCCGACTTTGGGATCAACCCCGGACCGATCAGGGTCCTGGGTCAGGCAAAGTGTTATTGGGGTTTTCCGTATGGAATTTTTCAGTAGCAGCCCGGAGTCTGGACTTGTGCCCGGCTCTATTACATGGCACTACAACATGACGGTGAAATGAGGCTGTACTATACACCACTGCCCAACCCTTCTGGGAATTTAGGCGTGATGTTATCTTAATCTACAATAGATATTACATTTTTATTACTAAAACAAATCTAGAATCAGTGGACATTATGATGATATAATTGAGGCCATATATTTATTTAATGTTTCTTTCTTCCCAGCCAATAATACCGATGTTTACTCAAAATGTGCGTGAAGCGTTCCGCACAGTGGGTTGGCTTCGAGGCGTCTGGATCAAGATATATGCCGCATTTCGCATGCCACTAGCGCCGGTGTACGGAGGCTTCCCAGTCAAGCTTATAACTCATCTGGGCAAGCCAATACCTTACGACCCGGATTTAACGCCTGAACAACTACAGAAGAAGGTAGGAACAGTTCATCATCTTCCTGCCCTTATTCCATTCTAAGCAGTGTTGCAAAGGACTCGAGTCTTCAAGTCTTAATTTTAAAGACTCGACTCAATTATGCAAGACTCAGTGTACTAAAAAGGCTCGGAGTCTAGAGTCAAGCCGAGCCCGAGTCATTTAACAGAGATTCGAGTCTTACAGAGGACTCGAGTCTTAAAATAAACTCGAGTCTTCAAGAAAAACTCGGAGCGTGAAGATGAGACTTGAAGCTCATCATTCGTAAAGACTCGAATAGGCGGAAAGTATAAATTAGTGGTTACGAAAAAAAATCTGATAAGATAAAATAATGACAAATCAGCAAACGATCACTTCTAAAAAATAAAGATGCGAAAGGAAATTGGCTTTTTTGAGATATTACGATGTAACAGTTTCATTGCTTGACTCATACACAAAACGGGCTGTTCCCAGCACTTTTCCCGCTAGATGGCGCTGAAATCATTATTTTGAGTTTATTTCGTTTTATGTGAAATCTGAGCATTACAAAGTTGTAGAAGTAGTGTTCGCGACACCTGGTCATTACCTTTTAATGAACTTGATCATAACAATGCCTCAAAATCCACCCAATTTGACACAGAATCCCATAATAACATCTGTCATTGAATTTACACACTTTTACACACACATAGACGTATTCCCTACGTTTACAAAGTTTACCACTAGATGGCGTGCATTTAAAAAAGGGCTAAAATATTTTGTAGAAATACTCTCAATAGGGGTAGGCAGAACGACACCTACGATAAATTAAAACTAGTACTATTTTAGGAAAATAAAAGTTATATTTTAAGGCGTAAAACATTTAATTGATTAATAAAAAAAGGAAATAAATAATGTCAAATATACACAGTAAAATATAGTTTTATTTTATTACCTAAGTTTTTAGTAAAACAAAAATCTAAATCTTTATTGAGTTCAATAAGGTATTATTTCACCTTTTATAGTAAATACAAATTAAAAGCTTTATACAATGATTATGTAGATTCTAAACAAACTACTACAAAAAATTTTCAATTGAACAAAAATTATTTCTTCTTGTCTTGAAACCACTGCTTCACAGGTGCTACAAAGAAAAATAACTTTACTTAGTATATTTGTAAAAAATAACTTTACTTAGTATATTAGTACCAGCGTCACCATCATTGATTTTTAACCGACTTCAAAAAGGAGGAGGTTCTCAATTCGTCTGAATGTTTTTTTTTTTTTTTTTTTGAAGTTAGATTTCGGTGAGGTTGGCGGTGTTCGATTTAGCGGCATATTGGGCGTTCAAATGCACCAAAAGCAAAATAAAGCAACAATGAATGCGGATTTTTCTTTAATTAAGCAATGTTGCAGGCAGCAATTTGTGCAAGTATTAATTATAATATTTCAGAAATTTCTCCAATTTTTTCGTAAAAAAATCTCAGATTTTTCTGGTATTTTAGCAGCATAATAAAAAACATTCCAAAAAGTAATGTGTTTTGCGGAGGTTTGAACTTGATACTCACACGATCACGTTCACTTACAGTCCGGCCCATGTGCCATCGGACCAAATCGTCGTTACTAAGAGCGTTGAAAATAGCGTTCTATTTAATAAAAATAGGTACTGTAGCTGCAGGTGCAAAGCTTGTCCTTGCATTCACTTTCAAGGACACTTGGCCCGGCGCACGCTAACACGATTTTTTATAACAACTTATCTTGATTTGCTGTTGATATTTTTGATAATATTGTTAATTGTGTGTTGTAATTGTTTCAATATTTTATCACTGAGATGGTAATCACTAATTAATTGATCGTTTCACTGATAGTTTACACAATATTTTGCAGTTTTTTTTGAATTTAAAACACGGAACGTTCAAAAATACGTCTGCTCGCGACGGCGTCTCGGCGGGGGGCTATATGCATACAAAGTATTCTTTACCTGGTAAAAACATACCCCAAGATTGCTTTTTCACGAAATTTAATGTTGTGGTTACTTTGGTGACTTACTGAATAATTTAATTCATGGTTGACCATAAAATATACATAATGACAACATCGACACGTAGGTACGTAGGTAATTAGTATTGTAACGAGATTGCAGCGTCTAAAACCCAACTCACGGGCCAACTTGCTGTTTCTAATACTTACCGTCGAAATATACCTAGGTAATTTTATTTTACAATAAAATTGCGTATTTTGAATAATTAATAAAATTATTTACCTACCAATAATAAATTGCAATAATTATATTCAATTGAAATCAATTACATAAGTACCTACTAGACATATTGCAATTTGAATAAATTAAAATAGCATACAAAATATAACACGCAACAAATTCCGCGCGCAAATCCTAGTGCATCAACATTACGTTCAACAAATTGAAAATGTACATGCATTCGAATCATAGTCAAATTAGCTGGCAACGCAGCCGCCGTCAAGGTTACAGAAGACCGGCAACGCTGCATATTTTAATATCTATTTACAATATCGCCTGCACGCCATCTATCGCTTACAATTTTAAACTATAACAAACATGGCGCTTAGTTTGCTTGTCAAAACAAACCCACACATGTAAAGAAGTGTCAAATTTTGTCTGAATTTCATGATTGTTTTTCTCAGTAATTAGTGTAAGTTATTTCCTAAAGAGTGAATTCGCGAGCACATTTGATTGTAGAAAAGTGATAAAATGATTCGTTTTAAACAAAGAGTGTCTATTTTTAGCGTATAATCCCTACAAACATTGTATGGACGGTCCATCGGTACATGCACCTTAAGCGCGACTCGCCGCATAAAAAGGACTCGAGCGCACAAAGAGACTCGAGCTTTCATGTAACATTCAAGAGCTCATGGAGACTTTAGTTCTCTAGTCTTGGAGTCTTGTTGTAATGAGTCGAGTCTTGTCATTCATCATCCGAGTCCGTTTATATAGGACTCGATGACTCGAGTTCTTTGCAACACTAACTATAGGTGGGGTCGACACAACATGTATTCCTCTTTCATCAGCTATCCCTTTAATGTTTCCATTTTTTGAGCAAGCACCTGGTGTCGTTATAATTTATTGGTCATGCTACATCCAGCACTGCAGTGCGATACAGTGATTGCTATAAATATTTGTTTATTTTTGTACCATACGAACAAATATTGTTCAAACTTTGACCTCATTTTACCGGGTTTTCCCGGACCCTAGAAAAAAAAGATGCACAGGATTTTTAGGACATTAAGTGTTACAAATACCAATACGAGTCGTTTCTGTTGGTTCTGCGCTCAGACCAAATAAAAAACCAAGACAGAACGCTACTAACGATACAGTGAAGCATGCCAAAACTACACCTCCGCTCTGTGCATACACGCACACACGCACACATTTACAACATTTTTCAATCAACCTACAATCAAACTACACCTCACTAAGTGCACACATGTTTACGAAACCGGCCTCACGTCACTGTGGACAGCACTCTGTCTTGGTTTTTTATTTGGTCTGAGGTTCTGGTTTTTTTAAATTTAAATTTGGACAGGATAACCTCTTTCGGGTCAGCTAGTTAAAAATAAATAATGTTATCGTTTCAGGTCGCAAGTGCAATAGAAGAATTAGTGGAAGAACATCAGAGAATTCCAGGAAGTATACTCCAAGCGTTACTGGAAAGAATCTACGAGATGCCCAAGAAGAGTAAAACCACTCCAGACACCAACGGGAAGTGCCAAAACGGTACTTTGATTACCGCAGACGTTAGTGAAACGAGTGAAAGTGACAAAAAAGTTTCGTAAACACTTTTAGTGATATAGTGACTGATTTTGTAATTATTATAATATTTAGTGGCGATTAGGAGGTTTGTAATGTAACTGAGAGATTTGGCTGTTAGATTTTCTAAAATATGTTTTTGTTTTCGGCCATTTTAGGTGGTATTTGTTAGGCATGGGATAAACCTATGTGCAACTAACCTTTTTGAGGAAGTTAAACTCATTTGTACAAAAAAAAACGCGACGCGCCCCAATTTAATAAGTTAAGACCTTGACAAGAGAATTTGAGAAACTTTTGACATAATAATGTCATTTTCTGTAGGTTGTACACACTGCTACACATGGCAAGCGTAGAAGCCAACTGATCCAAGCGTAATTTTTGGTAAATTTAAAAAGATTTAAAATACTTCTTACCTCTGGTTTCTAAATTGAGAATTCGGGATAAGTAATACTTAAGTAATATTTGAGTACAAAGTTGTCAAAAAAATGCTTTGAAATCAGTAATTTTTTTGACAACTCCGTACTCAAATGTTACTTAAGGCGCTTCCCCCACCGAAAGTGGCGCCATTTCAGAAAAAAAGCATTATTTCTGTCAACACTCAACTTATTTAAATTTCGTACGTACAACATTTTAGTCAAGTGTTATAGAAATTTTCGAACACCATTAATTATTAAACATATTTTTAGTCATCTTTTCTGTACAAATGAATTTAATTATGCAATTATGCATTTAAAAAAATATAAACAGACTTCTATTGTCACTCGAATAATGTTAGGTTTAGTTAAGGCGCCATTTAATTAAATAGTCAGGCTCTGCATTTTAAATATTGATAACACAAAAACATCTAACGCAGGGTGCTAATACTCAATATTTTAGAATGTCTCCTGTACACAGTGGCTTGTGCTGGGCCATTCCTTCCATAAAAATGCCATGAGTGCGTAAGAAATGGAGTGCTCAAGTATGTCCCTGCGACGCGTCGCCGTTAGGAACGCATCCACAACGCCAGCTGTTGCGCTGGCAAACTGTAAATGACAGACATTTGTCTCATAAATTGGGAGTTTAATTCTAGGAACAAGCATATGAGCGCTAAGAAAGTAATAAGCAGTGATCGGATAATCGGGTGCTTATATACCTAAACTTCTTCCCACGAAAGAATAATATGGACATTCCTTTCTGAATAAATAAGTAATCCCGGGTTACCGGGATTGAACAATTTTGTAAAAACAACTATAACAAACTTAATGAAATTATAGCAGTGCTTATTTTGGTTTAGTATCTTTATTTTATTCAAAACAAATGGAATATCAATAAAAAAAATATAATGTGCACAATGTGGTTATGAGATTGCTAAACAGTTTTAGCAATCTCAGGAATTTCAAAAGATTCCGGGATACGGGATTCTGAAAGGCATGTCCGTATTATTCTTTCGTGGGAATAAAAGTGAAGTTTAGGTATATTAGCGCCCGATTATCTGATCACTGGTAATAAGTGAACTAATAATGTTGTAGGCTCAAATAACTCGGGTAGCAGTAACGTCTGTACAAGAAAACCACTCCTAATGTTTACAGCCTGTTTTAACTTGTTCTAGCTGTTAATTGGCACCCAAATACCCATCATATACCACTTTGTACAGGAGCTGTAGGATTAGAATTAATTTTCGTGTGACTGCTTATAAAAAGGAGGTTATGATAGATTTTATTTTTCAACCAACTCTATAAATTTAAATTTAGAATAAAAATATTATTTTCTATGAAAAAAAAATTGAATATACTTTTTTGTGTCTTATCAAAAAGAAATTATGAACGCATTCCTTTTATTTTGCTTTTATATTTACTTGTTAGCGTTTTATCGAAGTTTTAATTCGGAAATTTGCAATGCTTTCGACATATCTTACAAATAGTTACTTGAATGTGATAAATAAGAAATTGGGTTCCCAAATTCTTTGATAGTATAAAATTGTCAAGTCCACATCAATTGTCTGCTATTTTTGTCTCTTTTTGTCATGTAGTGATAGAAAGAGATGTATTTATTTAATAGAATTGAATTTGTTAGCTTTTTGAACGCCTATTTTTTTCAATCATTCCTAATGAGCGTGGTACAAATTTATAACGTATTATTTTCACACCTTCAGGCAAGCATTTACACAATAACGTATATCTATCAACTCGCCTTTCCGCCTCGCACCTCCCAAATAAATGAATTCATGTTAGCACTCCATTTTGGTAACTTCTCCATGGTAAAAGCAAATATTACTAGAATTTCTTTGAAATCACGGCTCATCTTCCGTGCGGAAGATGTCCGGTCCTTTAGAAGGTATACGGGGGACACAGGTCCAACGCGCAGAGGCCCCTTTGAGAACTTTAATCTAAAATGGGGTGGGACTTATATTATTAAGACCAATAATATGAATGTGAAAATGAGCTTGCCTGTGTTTTTAAAGCCATGTATTCACTTCTAAACAAAGTTTCAGATAAAATTGTCAGCAGTTTCTGAATCATTAAGTAAAGGTTTCTAGAAACAATGTTTTCGAGGTTTAGCTACCAAAAACTGTCAGTTGTATTTACTGCAACATGTATCAATATTTCAGAAACACGGTGTTTCTTGTTTGTGAAACAATGTTTATAAACAAATGTTTGGTTTTACGTTTCAACGGGTAAATTACCAAACCGATTTTTATGATTTTTGTCAGGCTTCTTGCTTCAACTTCTTGGTACTTGGAGGACATAGGGCACTCATCAACACGTTCAACGCCGTGGCAATAATGGTGGGCGACACTCCATACTCTCGCGGGACCATTTGAAAAACATTGATTTTGCTCATTATAATTAATATAAACTCTGATTTGCGGTCACCTGCGGGCTACGCGGCTCGAACGGAAGAGTTGTTTGCCGGCTAACTGTGGTCGTCATGGATCGAATGGAAAACCTATTTTTTTTCGGCATTCAAAGTGTAAATATAGACAATAAAAAACATAACACACGAGCGAAGTCGTAGGCGCAGCTAGTGGCATTTAAATGATACGGCGTTCAACTAGTTAACAAAACAAAATTGTATTAAAATAGATCTTCATAAATAAAACTGAGATACAAAACAAGCATTTTTAGCATTCAGTAACAACATATATTGAAATGATGTATTTATTAGTTTAGGGAGGTCACAAAGCAATCATAAGGATAGGAAGACGACGTACTAAGCAAACAGGCTAAAGGTACAAGTCCGAGACGGGCTGCAAACTGAAGACTGCACACAAGTCGCCATCGGAATAGCGCCTTTAAGGTGTGCACTTTAAAGGTGCTATTCCGACAGCGACTGCAAAACTGCAACCGCAGACCGCAGCCGCAGATCGCACCGCAAGCGATACTACTGCAGTTTGTGGTCTGCAGCCCGTCTCGGACGTTACCTTGCAGGTAACTTGACCTATTAACGAATTCTTTGAGCCTGATTTACTCTACAGGCTAAATAGACTGGGGGGACACGAGGGCCTCGATGAGACAGGTCAGCTCTAGCGGCAGTTGAGGGACGAAATGTTTTGAAAGGAGAATGGGATTAGCAAAAACCCAGCTGGGGTCTGTAAGATACTCACTGAACCTCCCTCACCCTCTCTCCAGGGCGTGCGCTAAGCTTATATTACCTAGGTGGCTCAAATTCTAAATCAGATCAGAGGTCAGATGATAGTTATAAAATACTGATATTTACCTCCGGTTTCTGATTTGAGAATTCAGGATAAGCAAATACTTAAGTAGCATTTAAGTATGGAGTTGTCACAAAAATTACGGATTTTAAAGCATTTTTTTGACAACTTTGTACTCAAATATTAACTTAAGTATTTGCTTATCTCGAATTCTCAAATCAGAAACCGGAGGTCAGTCGCATTTGGTTAGACTGGAAGACGAACCCAACATGGTTGAGAAAAGGTTAAAAACTGGACAATTTCGCTGTAACTATCGAATTGGCTAGAGGTGTGTTTAGATCAAATGAACGAATAGTACGTAGAGTATCGTTTAAGTTCGGGAGAATTAATGTTTCAACCAAATTTTACTTGAATTGAATGTGCTTCGATGTTAAAAATACTTATGGCACTGAACAAATTTTTTTTTTGGTAAATATCTATTTCTTGATCTTGCTTGGATTTAGCGCTAAAAGAATATATCTTTTAGCGCTAAATCCAAGTTTTACTGTGCAAGTTATTGCACGCAAGTGCTCGCTTAGTTCGTAAAACTTGCAGAAATCGACTATCTGCAAATATGTCCAGTTTGAACGTCAACTTGCGTTATGCATAGAAGTAATAAGTACTACGTGTTCTATATAAAGTCCTTGGCGTTATGAGACTTGCTAGTGAATTTGACGTTTTTGGTCTAAACACACCGTAAATCTGATTGCTTAGTGCGTTGTCCACCTTAGTATAATTTAGAGAGATTTTTGAATGATGAATGAATGGTTAATTCAATTTCTTTATTAAGTCTGATATTAGTGTCATTGGTACTTTGGCTTCAAATGAAATAATAGATTTAATATAACATCTTTAGCAGTAGCAAGCTGCATTGTAATTCGATGAAGGTTCAACTTTGCATCTATAAATGTTTATAAATGAATAGTTGAATACATATTTCGTATTTTAGCTCCGATAGTAATTTCTTCGACGGTGTCAAACACGGAATGGTATGAATGGAATGATAATGGCGCCGATTCTGTTAGGCATACAATCTTCTATCGCCATGAGCTGTATGAGAACAGCTCGCAAGTTCGGTGACTGATTTTATGAAAAAATATGCTTATTACCACTTCATTTACTACTATGTGGTGTCGCAATATTATTCGCGATGACACGAGAATAAATAATAGATAGAGAGATACATGAAATTGATGTGACACTCAGATATTTGTATTTAATGAGTGTATGTAGTGTAAATCAAGATTTTACATCATACTAAGCGGCGCGGACCGAAGATAACAATTTATATAATGTGTAACAGAAATAATGCAAATACCCAGACATTCCAGTTAGGGCCTGTCCACATCTCCACGTAACAACGTCTTCAACGTGAAACGGTGCGGTAACGCGGCACGGTGCGTTGACATAACGTGCAAATTTACGTTACCGTATCGTAACACGTTCCGCTTCTAGGCGCAAGCGCACACGTACCTACCTATACGAGTTAGTCGCCGTCTATGTGCTCTGATGCTTTTAAACCATACCATATTGTTTATCTTATTAAAATTCAGGATCTACATGGTCAACGATAAATCTAACAATGATCCTGACGTGCATTTTTTCGTTACGGTAACGTTAATTTGCGTCCGTTGACATAACGATGTCAACGCACCGTGCCGCGTTACCGCACCGTTCCACGTTGACGACGTCGTGACGTGGTGATGTGGACAGGCCCTTAGAATTAAGGGCCTATTTCACAATCGTTGTATAACTCTGGTCTGGAAAATAAATATGGCTGTTTAACAGATTTATTGCTCAGTTAAGAGTTAACCGACGAAACAGGCGCTTAGTTAAAAGTATAATGCTTACAACTATTAATTTTCAAGAAATTTGTATGTGACGCATTTATTAACCGCATTTAAAATTCTGTCTTATTGCTTTGAAATAAGTTCAAATCTTCTTTAACTCGGCTGTTTCGTTGATTCTTTATTTTATTTTTTATTCCGGTTTTGCGTTATTTCAGTGACATTTTGTATAACGGGGTGTCCTGCGAAAACTACAAACGCGATGCGACGATGCGACGAAAAGTACACGTTACATTGCGTGTCATCGCAGACATGCTATTGTTTTGATCGCGTCTACTGCGTCCGTAGCATCGCCTCGCGTCGCGTTTGTCGCTTACGCAAGACACCCTGTAAGATTGGAATAAATCGATTTACTTAGAATAAAGATCGAATACGTTATGCGTATTTTGTGTATAATGTAATGTGTATGTACAGTAAACAGCAAAAGTTGATGAATATTTTGGAATTTCAAAATTAATTATCTATACAAGGTGTAACATAAATAAGTGTACAACCTCTTAAGGGGTCACTGTACTCATCATTATGAACAATTTTTACTATGGGACCAAACCTGAAATCGCGAAAAAAAATCCGCTATTCCCTACATTAATGTTCGCATAATTCGTCAAAATGTAGGGAACAGCTGATTTTTTTTTTCGCGATTTCGCATTTGGTCCTATAGTAAAAGTTGTTCATAATGATGAGTACAGTGACGCCTTAAGAGGTTGTACACTTATTTATGTTACACCTTGTATATTTAATTATCTATATCATCGAGTTAATTGTTTAATTGCTGACCAAATTAATAAAAGCCATTAATTACGCACTGTCGACTGGTCGCCGGACACTTGGTCGACGGTGATTGTGACTTTCTATAGTTTAAATAGGTGTTTACGCAATTGTTCGCCGTTCGCCCGGGCGACTATGCTTAGTTTTCGTCACCGAGAGACCAAGTCTCCGGCGACCAGTCGACAGTGCGTAATGGCTCTTACTGGCAAGTTTTCATCCATAAAACAATTTTGAATTTTTGAGAAATCACCATTTTCGATGTTGACTGTACATTAAAGTATTGTATCTTTGTTAGTATTCGCCAAGCTTATGTATACTCTCTTCCGCTCAGTATCAATTATCTCTAGGGTCATGCTATAGAGAACGTCGCGCGTGCAGCCTGGCAATGCATTGAATGAGTTGAAATTACTCACACATTTTCTATTCTACGCTATACGCTGCACGCGACGCGGTCACTACGACGCAGCCTTATGGCCTGGTCAAACAGAACGCGCTCCGTGTGACAGTCATGTACTGTCATGCGGCGGTAGAGCGTTACGACGCGACGTAAAGACGACGCAACGTAAGTACGACGCGACGTAAGTACGACGTGACGTAAGCACGACGCGACGTAAGTACGACGTGACGTAAGAACGACGCGCGTAAAATAGGCGTTCTGTTTGTCAAGTCCTTTATTGTATCATCGAAGTAGAAGTGGCTTAATCGAAATTTTAAATGATTAGTTACTGACAACTGCGAAGTTAAAATTATTTTTAAATTATGTGCTAGGATAATGTTCTTAACTGAATGAAATTTTATAAATCAATTGTTAAATTAATATTAGGTATTTTTTATACATTCCAAATTTTTTATGAATTAGAATATTTACACGAAAAATTTTGTTGGGCCACTTTTGCTCTTATGGTCTCAAAATTATTGTCTTTCAACGACATTAATGTACTAACGTATTATATTCAATGTATCGAACAAAATATAATGGTCTGCATACGTGAGATAAGGTGCAGACATCACTAAATATTGCGAACGAACCGAAAAAGAGTCGTATAGAATCAAAGGTGGCAAAGGTCAAAAATAAACTGCTTATTTGACATCATAAGGCCCTGCGCAGACGACAGACTATCCGTGACGCACTTTTTAGTCTGTGAAAATAGAACCTATGCAATTATATGCAGTAACGCACACGACGCGCAAAAAGTCCGGCGCACAAAAAATCCGTGTAATTCGGGCAGACCGCACCGCGCCGCGGCGCGGCGCTCCGCACAAAAAGTGTGTGAAAAAAATTGAACGTTTGCTTCAACGCGCGCTAACGCAGACGGCGCACACTTTAGTCGGCAATCTGCATTTGCTAGGGGTGGACGTAACGCACGCGATCTATTATCATGGCGCCAGAGGTCGATGTAACTATGTTAATTCAAGAAATACAAAACAGACCAGCAATTTATGATACTTCTAAGGCAGAATATCATGATTGATCAAATGTAGTAACATACATTTTATAAAATTTGAAAAAAATTGCCGGATGTTGTTTCAGAATTGAATGTTTAGTATGGAACTGTCCCTTCAGTAATCTTTCCGAAAGTATAGGATGTACCTAATATTCTCTATTTCTTCTTCTTTTTCTGTACTTCATGTACAAAATAATACTTCGCGATCTCTGCACGATTTCCATAGCGTCTACGTCCCTACAGCTCTGCCGACAAAATGATCGAAGATGTGCGTCGTGTGCGTTGAGTCTGTGAAAAATCCGCGACCGACTTTTTGCGCGCCATGCAGACTTTTTGTGCGCCGCAGACTCGATCGCACAAAAAGTGTGCCGTCTGCGCAGGGCCTTACTAAACATGGCCATATTCTTTGCTAAATCGATACAAAATCTCGATTTAGTTTCAAAGACGGCAATCTTCCAATATGGCACAGTTGCTTAATTTTTCATTTTACAAGCTTTTTATTAACTTGCAATGTATGTATGATTGTCCGGGTGGAATCTTGCAACTGAATTTTAAATCAGTTATCTTTATCAGATTGAGCTGAAATTTGGTATACACGCTTATTTTGGATGACAATGCATGCTTAGCTTAGCAATTAAATAAAAGCTTGTTTTTAAAAAGTTTTTTTACCATCAATTTATTTTCGTTTGCTCAGAAGTGAGATTGCTACCTTTGATTTAACACGACTCAAATAATTTGTACTATTTTTGATCGTTTGTTTAAACTCAATGTTAGTTTTGATCGTCTAGTACGTTAGTACAACTGGCGAGGCGTAAGCTGAGCTTTGCATTTGTGTGAGTGCACATAGAATCGATTGCCAAAAAGCAGTATAAACCGGTTTAAACCAAGTAAAGGACGCTGTATTCACTCTCACACAAAGCACAGCTCAGCTTAGGCCTCGCGGACGGTACATAGATGTATTTAATTAATTATTTTCCTAGCTAGCACCTATTCAATGTATATCTTCGTCGCTGCTATAAGAAATCTATGTAGGTATATGTATCTATCTCATATCATAGAAATACGGGATAATAACGACACATTGGCACCTTTTAACGTCTGCATGTGACTTAAAAATGGTTTATTTATTTATAGAGAAACTATACACTATTTTTTTAATGTGTATTCTGAGCACATTGTAGCTCATAACATCTATGTGTAATAAAGTATGTACTGCGTTGTACTACGCTGTTGTTTTGCTAGTCCGCCAATGCACACCAGGCTGACGTGATGGACTAAAGCTAAAACCCTTCCTTTTAACCTTTAGTCTTAGAAGAGGCCCGTGGCCAAGTCTTACAATAATAGGCTGAAAATGCTTATTTTACTACTATAACTAGGTAGGTACAGTGTAAATAACTTTGCCGCTCTGAAACCAGTCTTTGAGCGTACAGTTCCTCACTTCAGAGGGGCAAAGTTATTTTATGCGTATTTTACTTGAGAGCAAAGCAAAACATTCAATTTAAAACTTACAGTGCAACAAACATAAACAATACCTTTTGACATTAACATTCGACCACTGGCGTTTAAACGGAACCTCATCGAGCGATCCGATTGGCTGTTGGTCAAATTCGGCGGCCAATCACAGGTCCGAAGACATGCAGTCCAATAAATTTGAAAATCTGACAGCTGTCAAACGGTTTTATTAGGTTTGTTGCACTTTAACTGTGTATGTTTCAAAACTTCATGCTACCAATTACGTGCATAGAACGTCGTTTTATCTTATTCTATGATACGAGATACTATTTCTATTAGTGCCAGAGTTATACCAAAAGTAAACACTAACTAGCGTGCTAGCGTGTTTGTATTTCTTTGTATACTTAATTCGAAAACAAATACTTAATATATAAGGAGATATTTTACAGTTTATTTCTTTTATTTACCCTTATAAAACACGATTATCACGCAGGCAATTATTGTAGGGTACCTCCTACACACTGGTGGATATAGTTATCGAATGCGGAGGTAATTGGGCGTAAAGCGAATTTTTAAACTGACAAGTACTAGGAAATCATAAAACCAAAGATATTGTGGGTAAATGTAAACAAACTACTACCCCCTTTCAACAAACTGCTACCCTCCTTTCACATAATTTGTTAGGTTGTCAATCTGTCAAATTAATTTTGTGAAGTGGGTAGTAGTTTGTTTTCCTTTAATAAACCTAATTGCGAGATTCTATGCGTTCCTGGTACACTAAGCTATACCACCGCTGCACCATCTTTACAATACGTGAAAATCACCTTGTATGCTTGAAAATGTTGTGTAGGTAGATAGATGGGTACTAGGCAATCATATTAAAATCATAGCAGTTTGTTTTTCATTCGACATTCGGAAGTATGGTTTTGTACAGGTATATTTTAGTCGTACCAGGCAATCATAGCACAATGTGTCTTGATTGCGGCGTTAAACACATCCACGTGATAATGTATCCCTGGTAATACAACCATAGTAGGTTCTACGCTCTTTGAGAGTTTAGTATTAACAGTGGACAAAGACAGGTTGGGAAAATAGATAGATTTGAAGGCAGCTCGGGACATCACGCCCCTGCGTTAGATGCTGTTAGATGACTCTATATGTGTTGGCTAGCTGCTACTTATTGATGACAACTACAACAATACCGTCAATGGTATTTATTTTACACTGACAGAATATACGTAATTATATCCTGAACTGAGCGTCAAAAATAAAAAATAAAATGTCTATTGGATTATCACTTGCGCTAACGGTGAGGGACAACATCGTGAGCAAATCCTTTTCGACTGTTCGTGTAGTCCGCCAACCATTACCAGGCCATCGCGGCGGACTTAGGCATACCCTTTTCATTCTGCCTAGCAGTGGGGCAATAATGGGCTGATTATGCTATGCTGTGCTTAAATTTTATGAATGAATTTTATGATGAATTACGGCGTCCAACTGCCAAAACGGCGTGGAAGCAGGCATAGTTTTTTAAAATCCGTGGCGTCCCTGTCAGGAAACCCGGCGGACGCCCGATGTAAACTGTGGAGAGATGCCTGTTCCCCTCCCACTCACTACTTACCGCCAAGTGAGCATTTTACTGCTGGATCTAAGTTTCCGTGGCCCATCTGGAAATCCCTGAATCGCCTCCGATCTCAAGTGGGAAGATGAAACTCCAACCTCGTCAAGTGGGGCTACCTGAACCAAACAGCAGCGGGGTGTGGATGTGGAGCTGCGCTGCAAACTATGCCCCATCTCCTATCCTGCCCTCTGAGCCCAACAACCTGCAGCCAGAGTGATCTCTGCGCAGCCACCGATGACGCCGTGGAAGTGGCGAAGTTCTGGGCTAACGAAATATAGACCCATCGCAAACTGGGCGACTTGTCGTCGCGTCTATTGTCGCGGCGTTGTCGTTTGCATCTGGCGTCTCGTCGCCGCGACTAATCGTTACGACAGACGTTCGTGCAGGAAGCGATCATTACTAGTAGAGTATTCGAGAGAGACGGTCGTGTTGTTTCACAGCGAGACCAACGCTGCGCTGTCGCGCGTTTGTCGTCGTGTGTGCGCGTGCATAGCGCGACTAGACGCGGCGACAAGTAGCGAGCGCGCGCGACTCCCCTAGCTTGTCGTCGCGACTACGCCAAGTGTGCAGAGCTTTGAACAAAATAATGAAAATTGTCGGCCGCAGCCTGTCGTCGCGTCTAGTCGCCGAGCTGTCGCTGTCGCGTGTCGCTTAGGCTTAATAACTGTGGTGCCAACGACACGAAGAAGAAGAATAGGATGAAGGAATAATGAAATACTAAATCAGACGCGCATTGCTCGCAGAACGGATGGCCGATGTGGCCGAAAGGTTCTGGCGCGGCGACCGTGTACCGGAAGACGCAGCGTGGGTAGGCCTCCACAAGGTTGACCGATGACACGGTGAAGGTCGCGGGAATCAGCTGGATGCGAGAAGCACAGGACTATTTGGTATGTCTACACCCGTGCGCTTTCATGTTCATCTTGCGCTTTCAACGTTCAATTCCTCTTGCGTCAAGCGCATGCAATATTGATTGCTAACGCATGCAGCTTATCGTCTACACCGTGTGGCTGACTCTGGCTTGGCCACCATCAGGGATTTTAATTTTGATAACACAAATATTTAGTCGCTAATTAGTCGAAATTAGTCGCCAAATATCAGATTTAGTCGGTCACTGGTTCAAAAGTTAGAAGGGTTTATAGGTGGCCGATCTGGAGGGACTCTCCCCGGCTTGGCCACATTTATATCTCAAAAACTGGGGCACCTAACGAAGATCTGTTTTCTCCCAGATTTAGTCGCTAATTAGTCGAAATTAGTCGCCAAAAATCAGAATTAGTCGATCACTGGTTCAAAAGTTAGAAGGATTTATAGGTGGCCGATCTGGAGGGACTCTCCCCGGCTTGGCCACATTTATATCTCAAAAACTGGGGCACCTAACGAAGATCTGTTTTCTCCCAGATTTACTCGCTAATTGGTCGAAATTAGTCGCCGAGTCACAGATTTAGTCGGGTCTTAGTTTAGAAGATAAAATGAGTTCAACTTTTAAGGTATAGTCCAAGAGCTAGATCGAAAAGATAACGAAAAATTGCCAAGATAAAAATATTTCTGTTAATATGTGTAATATACTTCTCGTTTTATCGGTCTAAAGTCATAAGAAATGTCAGAGAGATATAAATTCTCAATTAAATAATTTTGTTTATGTTATAAATTGCTATGTTAGAGTAGGTTAATTTTCTTTGAAAACATTACACCTGGCTCTTGGCCTATTTGGTGTCAAGATGTACAGTAGGGTGGGTCACTTTAGTATGAAAAAAAATAAAAGTTGACAAATCAAATTCTAATAGTGATATTATGTTGAAGTGCAATGTAACAAATAGTTTCAGTAAAAAAAATCTTAACGAAACATATGTCTTCAGCCCGCGCATGCACTTCAAAGTTATACGTTTTTTAAAAAAAAACAGGTTTTACTAAATGTCATAGTTCTTTATTGGAAATCGCTTAAATACTATTGTAACAACATTAATGATTAGCTAAGGACACACAATAACGTTAAAATCCAAAACTTAACCAAAAGTCATAAAAAAAAAAACTTTTATGCAAAAAATTCTGCTTGCTATCAAAATTTTAGCATAACTTTTCTGGTAGCAAGTTTTTCATGAATCTTTCTTTCATACAAATATTTTTGGTCTGTGCTAAAGTCATCAGGTTTTTGTGTTGGTAATTGACCTGGTATTGGCTCAAATTCGACTACAGCTCGCGTTTCACACTTATCCATCAACTTACCAATTGTATGAAGATGGACCAGAAGTTTTACCATCTATGTAATCAAACAAATGCCTCAGAGGCTGTTTATTTAATTGAAGCATGCAAATTATTCATTGCCAGGGTCTCTGAAGTCTTTTTTCAAATAGCCTTATGACACCCCTAAATTTACCCGTATTTGTTACTGTTCCATCGCATCTAATAGCCAGGAGATCATCAGTACTAATATTTTTAGCGAAAAGAAGAGCGTTTATTGATATCTCAATGGTATTAGCTGTTCCTTGTGATGGTGTTACATACCCTAAATAAATGGAATCCGGTTCTTTACTGACAGATACCTGTTCTTCAATAACTACTTGCAACCTTTTGGTTCCCTTCGTGACTATCTTCAGGGATTTATCTTTCCGCCCATCAAAATATAAAGCAAGTAAATTCAGAGGCGCTTGATTTTGCACAAGAACGGCACGTGTTTTCCTTCTGTCTCTTCGTAGTTTTGATTTATCAATTACGACATCCGACGAAAGTTCGTGTAAAACTGCAGAAGCAATCGCAGCACCAGCTCTGTCGGAACAGTCCATGACGGTCACGTATTTGGGACAACACCGGTAAACTTTTGGTGCATTTCTTATTTTCCATAGTTCCTGGGGTAGAAGGTAAGGGTTTTTCTATATTTTTGTGTAGCTTTTCCGGAGATGAAATACTTGTATCAGAATCACTACTTGTTGATGAGACTAATTCTTGCTCTGGCATTTTGGATGGGTCGTTAGCACTCTTCTGAGAAATGTTTGTTGAAGCATGCTTTCGAGCTAACTTTTTCTGTAAAATTTCTGTCCGAATGCGATCAATGCCACCTATTCTCATTTTTTCTCACCCCTTTGATCAAAAGTCATGCTCTTCTTTGGGAACTTTGACTTCTCTGGTACAATTGCACTGACTTAACATGCATTTGCAAGAACAAATATCGAATAAATTCACTTTGCTGCAAGAACTCAGTTTTTCTCTCATGTGACAACCTTTTCAATGATTTAATAATATTTTTGCATTTCAAATGATAGGCTTTCAGGAGCTGGATGACTCTAGTGTGCGAGACTACAGAAATTGATTTTGCCATACTCGCTTCAACTTTTTGGTTACTGTTTCTGCAATTTCGGAAAACGCGGGCTCCGTGTTACTGCCATTTCGAACTTGTACTCTGTTCGTACTTCATGACATCCTGGTATGTTGGTAACGTATTATCCTTCATATCTGTATAATTCCAAATGTAGAAAGAATACTTGTACGACTGTCTATTTATTATTCGACATAATGATTAAATTTAAACTCCAAGTTCTCAAATAAAAATTACAGTTCACCGGAATTTCACAAGAATTTTGTCACATTTTCACAAGAATTTTCTGAATGTACTTACTTCAAAACTGATTTTTCAGAATAAACAACACAATTTAAATACCAAAATCGACATGTATTTCAGTGAATTCCAATTATAACACTAAATTACACCCAACCACAAACGTGTAACTTAAGATGTAAAAACACACTTGAACAAATTTTTTTTCAAAATTTCAACGGCTTTGCGCGGGCTATTCCACTTAAAATAATTCAATAATATTTTAGGGGGTCGATAACGATACCTTACTTCAACATATTTTCGCTATTAGAAATCGATTACTAAAAAAAAATATTTTTGACCCACCCTAATGTACAGTCAAAGCCGCGTTTTTTGTCGTTATTCAGAGGCTATTAACTCAGTAATGAAGCGTAATTAACTATATCTAAAAGCATTTTATTTGTTAGTTTATTGCACATTTTAATTTATTTTTATGTGTTATAAATACATTTAAAATCTCCTTGTAAAAATTTTCTAAAATTATTGATAGCATGCTTCTTTTGCTAAAGTTGACGTTCTGTTAATTTAAGAATTACACCAATGGATAGATAATTTAAAAATCTAAATATTCCACATTTTATTTTATTTGAAAAGATCGCTTATCTTTTTTTATTAAAAGAATTCCAATTTTTTTGTGGATTTTGAGATAAATGCGCGGGCGGAGTGAGCGAGACAGAGCGAGACTTATCAACGGGACAGAGAAGGACCGAATACTCAAGGTCGTTTGGTCGGGGTAGCGTCTTAACACATAATACGTATTGTCTAGAAACTACTTAAAGTGTTTTGTACATGCTTGTACCAATGTATGGAGAAATTTATTACTTTAATATCTTTTTAATAACACACCGACTAAATCTGTGACTCGGCGACTAAATTCGACCAATTAGCGAGTAAATCTGGGAGAAAACAGATCTTCATTAGGTGCCCCAGTTTTTGAGATATAAATGTGGCCAAGCCGGGGAGAGTCCCTCCAGATCGGCCACCTATAAATCCTTCTAACTTTTGAACCAGTGATCGACTAATTCTGAATTTTGGCGACTAATTTCGACTAATTAGCGACTAAATCTGGGAGAAAACAGATCTTCGTTAGGTATCCTAGTTTTTGAGATATAAATGTGGCCAAGCCGGGGAGAGTCCCTCCAGATCGGCCACCTATAAACCCTTCTAACTTTTGAACCAGTGACCGACTAAATCTGATATTTGGCGACTAATTTCGACTAATTAGCGACTAAATATTTGTGTTATCAAAATTAAAATCCCTGATGGTGGCCAAGCCAGAGTCAGCCACACGTCTACACCGGTGCGCCTCAGTCAGTTGTCAGTCGACATACAATAGACGGATTAGCGTGCACTAGCGGCATGCGCTGACGTCGAACTAGTATTAAGGCATGCGCTATGGAGCTTCACGCATGCCTCAGACGAAGACGCAAGATGAACATGAAAGCGCACTGGTGTAGACATAGCTTATGTCCAGCAGTGGACGTCTTTCGGCTAAATAATGATGATGAAATGAAACAATAATTTATGTAAAAAAATCATTTATTACTTAACTATAGGTACTGGAAGCCAACCTTAACACAGTTGGTAAAAGGTCTGGCTGACAATGTTGCCGATTCTGTTATGCACAAACTAAACTTAATTTAGGCTATTGCCATATTTTTCACTGTGATAGAATAAGAAAGAGACAGACGTAAATAAGAGCTGTCAAATTTAGTTGAACTAAAATTTCCATACAAATTTAGACGACATTTAAAAACGTGTCTGTTATCGGTAGCGGGTAGCACTGGGCAATGTTGACAAAAGAAGGTAGTCGTCGATATGGATCAACGCACCCGAGGTTATAAAGGCGGGGGTCATTCGACGAAGCGAGAGCATTCCGTGTTGATCAGCTGAAGAAGTCTGACCTTTTATATCTGATTAGCTTGTCCTTATTTTATGATCTTGTAATAATTGTGTAAAGTAATATATTGTTATCTAGTTTATGTTACTAATACTAACCCAAATACAAGTACTCTCAGTGGTGGAGAGTCTATGTTGGTTTTATTTACTGTGTTTACCTTGCTCGCAATCCTGACATACCGATATTAGCTATAACTGTAATGATAGAATCATCCCTGAACGATTATTTTGTTGTGTCTTTTACATGTCGACTAAAAATACGTTGAAGTTCAAGGCGTAAACTAATTTGACATCTCTAACTTAGTTGTTGTCTATCACTGTCCTTTTCTCGCGCTATCTGTTAGTAAAAGATAGCAATTCTCTAATTTTAGTATAGTTGGTGTACAAGAGAATCGGCACCAATTTATCTTAGATATACTATTATAGGTACATACAAAAGTTTTATCTTAACGACACGCCAACAATACATTTTTCTAAGATATACTTGATTATGATATCAGTCAACAATTTATCTATGAATGGAAGGTCGGGAAGAAACATAATTGGAAATGGTGATACTATTACGTTCTGGATACTAATAAAAAGTATTGGTAGTGTTATTATGGCTTGTTAGCGAGAATTCACACAAACTCTAAGATTCCTCCTGTATCTTGGGTGCTTTTATAGACACATCTCATAGCACAAACACCCAAACCCGAAACAACTATCTATGGCCTACAAATATTTGTTCCATAAACACCGTGGGCACAAGGTACGCGACAGATTTTAACCACGCTTTTCTGATGGTACTTATTATGAGTCAATCATGTTAAATCAACACAAGTCCAATTCAGTCAATTTAACTATTTTGTTTTTCGGAACAAAATAAATCAATTAACTTTAGTAGGTACCTACTTCCTTGTAAACAATACCTTAGGTTGAACTGGCAACGTTTATAAATTATTGTGTGAGTGGATAAGAAACTTATCACTTCACGAACCTCCCCGACAAAACAAGACATACAGCGAGTTGGGTATGGCATAACAAAAATCGTAACGCCGCGCCGCGTTCTTAGGGTTTGTTACCATAGAGATTTTTCGATTTGTGAATTTCCGTAAATAATGAACATTTCGAAAATTAAGCTTTATTCAACAAACTTCTATCTATCCTAGCTTTTCTTCTCCAATTAGGCATCGGAACCGAAGGTTAAAATCTTTAGGGTACCTCGGGCCCACGCTGTATATGTATAGGTACATATATTTGTTCTGTGAGGTAATTGAACCCGCGATGCGTAGCGCTCAGCTATTGTGCCAAACATGTCCTCATTCTCGGTTTATTGGTGACCATAGACGCGAGTGATATTTGAGATATTTTTTTACCATTATTATCTAAATTCTCAAACGCTATTCCATGTTAAGTGACAGCACGGACAGCACGACACTTAAGGCGATTCCTCAACGAAAGTGGCGCTACTTCAGAAAAAAAAACCTAATTTCTGTCAACACACAACATATTGAAATTTCGTACGTAGGTACAACATTTTAGTCAAGTGATGTAGAATCGAACACCAAATATCAACACTAGGAGCTTCTGGATTCAAAGTTTTAGCGATAAGTACCAAAAACGGCCGTTTTTAGCATTAATTACTAAAACTTCTAACCTAGGATGTCAAGTGTTGTTTTTTGGTGTTCTTAATTTTCTACATCACTTGACTAAAATGTTGTACGTACGAAATTTCGATATGTTGTGTGTTGACAGAAATTATGCTTTTTTTCTGAAGTGGCACCACGGCATCATAAAATTAAGTAGCGTTTTAGAATTTGGCTAAATTTATAATACAGAGATGACGTTTACATTTTGAAATTGACTCCGATTTTGAGCAGTTTATATAAATGAGATTGTAAGAATTATCTAAAGGAAGAGTTTCTGGTATTGTATTATTAAAAATAAAATAAGTTATTGATCTATCGGTTAACACTTTCACAGTAGGAAAACACACATAGAGTGTTGGCGCAATGCTATGCGCAGGCGGCGGGCGGACACACCGTATGTTTGCATATTTTTTGCATGAAACCGCACAAACATAAACGGCGCGTGCGCAAAGGCGCAGTACTGGCTGATAAAAAAGTGTACGTACAGTTGTCAAAGTGTTAAAGGAAGCAGTCTTAAGGAAAAACATATATTAAAATACACTCCTAAATTTAATTCACCAGAAAAAATTTAAGGGCATGGTCAGTTACTGTAATAGAACATATAAAGAGAAAAAAAAAAGAAAATTATTTTGTTTGAAAACTGTACTTCAAAAACATCAATAATTGGTAAGAAAGTTCAATCACATTGACAATGATATTCGTACGCGCACGCACACACGCAACCCTTTTATCTATTCATTCAAAAAAAAGCCCGCGCAATACATAGGCTGCGCACGAGACGGACGGCGCCAACTAGTCTGGCTCCCGCACCACCCTCGCTCGCCCCCACCCACACCGGCGCGTGCGCGTGTCGCCCGCCGCCCGCCCGCAGTAATTAGGTTAAGTTGCGTGACGCGCGGTGCAAGCGCAACCTCTCGTTACCGCGTACCCGGTTTTTGTTGTATACGTAATTACATGTTGTGTTGATGAATACTAAATAGGCTTAATATTCGGTAAACTAAGGTCAAAGCAGACTGCATCGCGCCCTCTCCACCGAACCCGTCTCCTCAGAACGCAACAGAGAGGTTATTAAGTTTACGCGAGCGCGCAATACGTATTACCTGTTAACATCTGTTATTAAATTGATAACTACGATGGCTTCATACGATCATCAG
Source organism: Amphipyra tragopoginis (assembly GCA_905220435.1). Lineage (NCBI taxonomy): Eukaryota > Metazoa > Arthropoda > Insecta > Lepidoptera > Noctuidae > Amphipyra > Amphipyra tragopoginis. The sequence goes on from HG992011.1 coordinate 16,716,355, forward strand.
TTCACGTCTCGAGAGTACCCTTTGTGTTAATACTTCATAAAAGGCCGGCACGCAGGTGAATCTTATCTAGATAGGTCGGAGCGAAAGTACCTAACCGAGGAGTTCGGGAGTCGGTGGACAGGCTGCGGCGGCCTAATTGCCTGGCCCGCGTGCCGCCTGACCTCACACCCATGGATTTTTACATGTGAAGTGAAATCAAACGGAGAGTGTACGTGAGTGAGCCCGATAGTCGCAAACTTTTAAAACAACTCGAAGTAAAAGGGCAAAGTGATGTTCTAATATCATTAAATAACTATCTTTTAAAAAGCGCTCGCTTGTGTGTTGATAACAAAGGGCGGTGGCCATTTTGAAAAATTGCTGAACTGTAAGTTTTTAATAACACTGTAAATTACCACCCTTATCAGCTGATTTCAATCCTTATCAGCTGATCCTAATCACTGTTAGCTAATCCCTTCAAATTCAAATCCCCATTGTCTCAGAACAAATTCTAACTTTTTAAATACGTGGAGTGGAGTGAGGGAGAAAGCATTTCTGTGTGTGTGTTGCACGGATTTCGCGCTATCGACTCGCTCGCACGCATTACATACCGGTATAGCTGACTGACGCTTGACTCACACAAGCGTATAATGGTGCATGATGTGTGTAGCTTACGCGCGGTGGGATGAATTTCATTGATAGTCCGTGTCGTTGACGTAGTATTTCTAGTATTAGAGTATTATGTGCATAAAATTATTCATATTTTCAGGATCAAACAAAAGTAAATAACTTTGTTAGATTTAAATAAATTATATTAATGATTTTACATTTCAATAAGTATACCGCTTCCGTATGTACCCTTAAATTTTTTCTGGTGAATTTAATTTAGGGGTGTATACACTTGGGAGCAAAGAAATCGAGCCACTCCTTTTTTCACGTGTCCTGGTTATTAGTTTTGATTTCATGAAATTTAAAATACAAAAACTACCCTAATTTTAAAGGTTATCAAATAGCCTTTTAGGCGATATATGTTTAGAAATGATCTGTTCCATAATACCAAAAATAATAACAATTATACCTACGTGAAAAATAGAAGTGGCTCGATTTATTTGCTCCCAAGTATATATTCCTAGTTCTTAACATGCGTGGATGCCATCTTTAATATGTTTTAACAACACTTTAGCCGAAACTTGAGCTAGGTAATGGTAACGACATTCATTTGCAATCAATATTACTTAACCCCTTATAAGGCAGAAACGAAATTTGTAGTGTTTGTAACCACTAGTCTGATTTTAATGTCGATTTTATCGAAACTATTGTAAGAATGATAACTCTTAAGCCGTGTACGCACTCAACATGTTCGAATACTACTGAGAATAGCCCAAACTTATACCTATTATTCAAGAGGTAATATGACCTCATATTCCACATTTTCCTTTGGACCACTCGGTCTGGGACACCCTGAAATTTGTCTCACGAAAGCTATAATACAAAAACAATGCCTTTCCAAAAACTCTAGCACAATTTTGAAATCAGTTCACTCATCATCGTCCCAATGAATCCACACATGTGGTTGTAAAGTCTAGATGAAATCGGAATAGTTGTTGACGTCATCAAACTGTTGGGGCTGCGACGCCGGGCGGGGTGCTCCGCCCCCGGGCCTGTACTGCGGCTGCTGGGAACAGAAATTGACTTTAATATGGTGATACATGGGATTGGACAAGTATCGTAAGGATGTCACACAGGGTGCAGGTACTATGATATTTTATCTGAGAGTATCTGCGTATAAAACTTAATACCTGAAGATTGATCATACAAGTTAGATACTATATTAGGAAAACTGAAACATTCAATACAAAAATTGTATCTGCAGTATTATCTTGATTTCTATGGAGAGCGATATCGTAAGAAATCCGCTCAGATACCTATGTCGGGTGTAAAAAGACCCTTAACGATAACGAAAACCACGCATTCTACCCATCATTGGGATCATTTTTTTCTTCTAGACCATACCTGGGAAATCATTGGTTCTGGAGATATTGAAGGTCAAAGTGTACATATTTTTTTTTTAGTTTTTTTCAGAATCGAATTTTAAGTGATGTTACTAAACTTTCTTCCAAACAAACATTATCAAAATTTTCAATTTTTCCTAACAAATTACGCATTTCAAGTTACAAAAACGCAATGAATATCACACGACCGCCTTGGCTCAGCTGTGTAGCCGCTACACAACACACATAGGCACAATCGGTTACGTGCATCACATTGCGCGCTACAAAAAACAGCGTTTTTTTATGCCTAAAAATAAAAGTCGTTTCGCAGCAATTATTTTTGGTCAATGTAATTTAGTTTGATGTACAGAGTGCGTAGATTTCGGCTATGTTTTTTTATGGTCTTTTTACACCCTGTATTATAAGGTTTTACTTTAAATAATCTACGATATTTTGCATAGCGCCTTAGTGAATGCTGAAGATAATGTAGGTATTACTAAAAATGAAATCTGTTGTATATAAATTTTTTTGTTACATTTTTTTAATAAATCAATCATTTCATTACTTACTGGTTCTTTAAGTTGTAATGACATCCGTGCTGGCCCTGCGCTCATTGACAGATAGGGTGCACGGATGTTATTACACCTAAAAGAACCAGTAAATTAATTGATTGATTCATAAATACAGGGTGTAAACGAATTCGTGTAATTCCTTCAAACCGCGAGATCTACTGGTGACACTGATTAACCCTGCGTAGGTTTCTTTCAGAAGGAACAAAAAAAGATTTCAAAAAATGAACCATGGTACTGTATCTAAGTAATTTTAGCGTTTCAATTTAACTGACTGCGTGGAGCGATATTAAGCTAGTCGTGCCCATTAGCTGTGTCGCCGTGCGTTCATTCATTTATGCATGGCATCGAAATTTTCTATAACATAAAAATTTAATTTGGAAAAAAAGTTTATTTTTATTTTTAATCAATCTAAATCCCGTGGGTTAACCTATTTTATTAATAGATCATGTGGTTTGAAGGAATTACACGAATTCGTTTACACCCTGTATATTTTTAACAGAAATGATCTTATTCCTTTACATTTCTTTTGTGGTAGATTTTTAAAGAAATACCTTTTGGATGTCTTATAGTATCTGCACCGTGTGTGACAGCTTTTAAACGTACATTGAAATATATTTTAAAACTTAAGTAAAGTTCGTTTCAAAATCCCTGAAACAAAATTGACAGGCGCAAATGTGAAACTTGTTAATTTTAGGTTTTTTTTTTTTAAATTTGACGTTTCGCGCATGTCATTTCAGTCTCAGGGATTTTGAAACGAACTTTAAGGATATGTTTTTATTTATACAGACAAAGACATTCTTATATTAAAATTTTCCTTCAGTATAAATGTAGACCTATGTTTTTACTTACAATTTTATTATTACATCATTATATTTATTTACAGTTTATATAACATGATACTTAAAGTATATTGGCAGCTATGTATTTATAAACCAAAACTGTATGAGATGACGATACTAATTTAAAAGCAGGTTTTAATTAAAATGATATGAAAATATTAGAACTATTTATAAAAAAAATGTTAGTATTAAATGATTTCAGAACTCTAAAATAAGAAATCTAAGAAGCATGCAACATAAAAAGTGACCTAATGACATGTATTTAAAGTTGACACTTGTCTGCAGCCACAGAGCGCTAATTCGACTAACAGAATTGTTGCCAAACGCAAACGAACCACAGCCGTCAGTCAGTTTTTGTTGACGAAAACTTTCACAATAATTTGAAATAAAATAATTTGCACATTGAACATATCTGATAAAATGGACCAAAAAGTAAAGTAGCCGGCCAAAGAAAATTATGCATATACAGCGTGGAAGGGTCCCTTCCACCCGGTATTATGATAGTACATGAATACCTAAACATTTTTTAATAAGACGTCATTCCTCTAGGTCTGATATCTGAGTCACTACACATGGTTAAAATATTCCTTTTCAGTCAAACTAAAAAAGAATTTGTATGTGAAAAACATGTGCCAAACGTTACTTGTTATTATTTTAGAGGCAGGTAGCCATCGAACAACAATTTATTTATATTCTAAATAAAACGTTAAAAAAATCTTTAATTTTTTTCACTAAGATCGAATATTTTAACCTTATGTAATGACTCAGATAACAGACCTAGAGGAATGACGTAATAATAAAAAATGTTTAGGTAGTCATGTACTATCATAATATGTATATACTTTTCTTTGGCCGGCTACTTTGGATTTTGGTCCAAAAATGTATGAAGCTTGAGCCTTCACACTTAAAACTTGCGTGCAAATTTCTGCATTTAGTGACATAATTCGATTCATTAACGCGACAACTCCCCGAGTCAGCTGATATGACAAATGTCAGAATCTCGTCGAGCCGAAGGGTTCTTAGTTCTTTTCACAATACTTAAGAACTTCTTTTCGTCTTTAGGTGAACATCGCATAGCCAACAACGAGAGATGGTACTTTTTTTTAATGATACTTATTCGATGTTGACACTACCGCAGCGTGGCATAGTCAATTTTCAGGCACAAAAAACTCTTTTGCTGTTACATGTCAATGGTCACAAAAATTAGTATAGAAGGTGTGAAGCATTACTTGTGCGTGCGTTAAGTGTGCGTGCGGGGGTGATGCGGGTGAGGCGAGTGGGCGGGGCGGGGGCGGGGCAGCTCACATGTGTGGGCGGGGCCCGCGCGGCTGCTGCTGTTGCTAGAAACACACGGCACTCAGCGAGGGTGAGCCGAGTTGAGCGTCACATTGGTTAACGTGAGAGGAGTTGAGCGAAGCATGGTGAGTTGAGCGGAACATTGAAAGAATGATGGGTGATATTTTTGCAATTGAGCATGACATTTTTTAAGAAGTTTACGTGGATCTCATAATTATCTTTTTAAATAACATAACACAAATATTTTTAAATGCATAATACAACATCACTCCACCAGTATTCCCCGAAGGTTTGTGCAGAGGTCCGTCATTTCACCGTTATATCCAAGTCCCATGTAGTGGACGGCGAGCCTATTGTTAACAAATCCAGACTCCGATGTCTATTTACGGTATTTATGTTGCGTAAGACCCAAAAAGATAATATCTTTTATTTTACATTACCACAAAAATGTATGGAAACTATGTTTCCTATATTCAATCCGTGTTAAGTATCATAAATATTTTTCTACTACACTCCAATTGATAGTATCGGTGCATAAATTAAATAATTTAATTAAATACGTAACCAAAAGAATAGCGTCCACAATCGGGATCCATGTCAGTTTTACATTTATGACGCGCTAGCGAATAGCGAAGTGGGCGGGGCCTCGCCGTGCGTATTACGCGTTCGATTGGTTTTATTTATGTTTTGAATATTATATTTTGTGCGTATTTTAAGATATTTGTAAGCTTATTTCTAATTGTTTTTGTACGGCAAGTACTTATTGTATTTTATGTATTTTAAAGCAAATATTATGTACTATTTGTAAAAAAAAAGAGTTAATGTAAAATCGGCATACTTTTTGTTTTAAAAGTATAGTATTGAAGTTAGTAATTTGAGGGCCGATCTCAAGTGGGTTTCTTTATTTGCTTCGTACTCTAAAATGAACAAAGAACAAACATCTGTTGTTTATAATAAAAAGAGTCCATGACCCGAGCTAAACAAAAACACATAAATCAAGTCATTTGAGCCCGCCATGCGTCAACAAAGCCACTTGAAAATCTTAAGTTTTTTTAGGGTCGCGCGCACGTGTGTGAAATTGCTCGCTGATTTATAATAGCCTTGGTGTTAAAAATATGTTTGGAAACATGTGGATTAAAAGTTATATATTGTAAATATAACATTTAAATATAAAATAAAACAAAAACTGTGCATAAAACTGGTACAATTTTATTAATAAACCATATTTTATTCAATTTTATCGCAATTTTTACTTTTCTCTTCATTTCCAGCATGTTTATCAAGAGGTATTTAAGAAACTTTAGAATATTTACATATTAATCTATAGGAAATTTTATGGAGAATCCAAATATATACACATCTTAATAGGTATTCATATAAAATCATCGAGAAATCTGCGAAAGAATGCATCTGTTCCTACCGCGCGGGGAAGGCGGGTTGGGGGGTTGACGGAACAATAGGAGGCCCCGCGCAGGTAGTGACAGCAGAGAGGTTATGTAAAAAGTTAAATACTAGTTACAGTATAGCAAAGACATTAGTCACTCTGAATGTAAAAACCTCATTTATACCTCACTTCTGGTTATAGTCAAATGTCTTGCTCAACTCAAATTAAGATTTTTGTTTTGCTTAATTAATATTATAGAGACGACACATGTTTCGCTCAATTTTACAGCTACACGTTACGCTCAGTTAAGTAACATGAAATAATGTAACGCACAAACTCGCTCAATCGCACTGAGAAGTTGAGTACGTCATGTTAAACAAGCTGCAATAATGAAGAAGCGTTAGTTGAGTACTCGTCGCCTTATCTGAAAGAGCGCTAAGAATGATTATAGGTACTAAATTATGGAAGGCACTAGAGATGGGCTAAATTAGTTTATGTTCGGTATTTCATTAATATTCTGTGGACGAATAGATATAACATGTAACCATTGACGTAGAAACACATGGATCTTGGGTCAGCGCTCAAAATTGTTCGGACTGAATGTAGATTAAAACGCGAAATAGAAAACTAAGGTAAATGGGCATTTTGTTCGGACCTGTGACCCACCAGCGACGGCCTAAAGAAACTAGTCAGAGTATGTTAAAGACCATTAATACTACCCAATGAGATGAGTCACATTCCTCAAAAGTATGGGAAAGTTTTTTTTAGCAAAACAAGAATTAATATAAAAAAAAGGATTTTCGTATTTCTATATTCTTCTAAATATATAAAATGCTTATAAAAATGCACAAAGATGTTCCTAAAAAGGTACAAGAATGTTTAGGAGCTTTTCTATCTTGTTCCTCGCAGTTTTTTGAACCACATAACTTTTTACCCCCATACATTTGAATTAAAATAAATACATTCCGTGAAATGTTAACCCTAAACCTTCAAAACAAACCATCTTTCATTAATGGACGCGTACTTTTGAGGTACCGGGTCAAAAATGCATAATGACCTTTACGTTAATGGTTTTTTTTTCTCTTTGACTGCTTTAAATGATCCTTGCGGACCCTTACTACGTAACCGGGCAGTTATTGGCGAGACCTGAAGGGTCTTCAGCCAATGATGGGAAAGTAAAATAATTAACCTAAGCTAACTACTTGTACTACACTAACATCATGACTACTAACAACAACAGCACTTCGGCTTAGGGCGTTGGTAGGGGGCTGGGGGGGAGGGAGACAGCTTGATGAGGGTTGAATTATCGGTGTGAACGACAATGGGTGCAGTCGAATCTTCATATGGTTATAAGCTAAATTAAGCATTGTGATGACGACATAAGATTTAAATGATTTTGTTGGTATTTCTAAGTTTATATGGCGGTGCTTGCCGCGCTCTGGTGATGTATGTAAACTCAGGACACCTTTTTCGTGAATTTTATACTAGACACTTGGTTCATGTGTTTCTACGTCAATGTATCTTACAAAAATATTTCAATTCAATCCATCTCTAGAGCTTAACTCAATATGAGTGCATTATGAGAATCAAATAAAAAGTAAAACGCATAATGCTGGAAACAGACTTGTAACAATCAAAATACCACGGGACGCAACAGCGAGCTCATTGGCAACCATTTATCTCGTGAGGTCACGTTCCTTTAACTCATTGAAAACCAGTTTCAGAGACACAATAGATAAACAATAGACGCCGCCGCTGATCGGTAACGCTAGGACATTAGCGGTTAAGGTGCTTCACTCACCGAAAGTGGCGACACTTCAGAAAAAAAGCATTATTTCTGTCAACACACAACATATTGAAATTTCGTACGTACAACATTTTAGTCAAGTGTTGTAGAAATTTTCGAACACCAAATATCAACACTAGAGCTTCTGGATTCGAAGTTTTAGCGATAAGTACCAAAAACGGCCGTTTTTAGCATTAATTACTAAAACTTCTAACCTAGGATGTCGTGTTGTTTTTTGGTGTTCGAAAATTTCTGCAACAATTGACTAAAATGTTGTACGTACGAAATTTCAATATGTTGTGTGTTGACAGAAATAATGCTTTTTTTCTGAAGTGGCGCCACTTTCGGTGGGGAAAGCGCCTTAATCGAGCAATGAGCACGCGTGGGGTGGTACCGGGTGTTATAAGTGTGTATGCAACTTAAACCTTGGGTTCTAAAAGCCATTTTCAACTGTTTTCCGATGCTTGTTCGACATTAAAGGTTAGTCGGAAGGGTGTACTAACCCGAAAGGGTGTTAGAGAACCCATGAATAAATTTTATTCTACAACTTTCTCCAAACGTAAATAGTTTAAGAGAAAAAGCTGTTCAAAAATTTCATAAAAAGTACACTAAAATCTATCTATCCTCAGCTATGATCAGCTGTGTTTACATTTTGGGTTAAATTTGGGGTAACGTATTAGAAGCTCCATTTTCTGAATTCGTAACTAAAGCGGGGACGAAGTTTTTGAAAAAACTAAAATAAAAAATGATTGAATTTTGAAATTTTAACACTTGCTTTAAAACAGTCATCAGTGATACTTTAAGTGGCCTGCAGATTAGTACCCCTTTCCGACTAACCTTGTTTATTTGATAGTTTCCCGTGTTTTTTTAAGGTTACTCAGATTTAATTTAGATATCACTACTTGTAATCATCTCCAACTGAGCTAAATATGATTCTTTGAGTGGGTTCACGAGTCAATAGTGCAACGAGAAAAGTTCAAACTCACGAACTCTTGCCTACAGTTTCTGAATTGAGAATTCGGGATAAGCAATACTTAAACTGTCAATCACCGTAATTATAGACACAATAGATAAGACAATTAAGTGTCGTCCTGGGACGAAGGGCGGTACGCAACCGGTTATGTAGTATTTGAGTACGGAGTTGTCAAAAAAATGCTTTAAAATCCGTCGTTTTTTTGACAGCTCCGTACTCAAATGTTACTTAAGGCGAGCTGAACCCTGGCGCGGTAGGTTTTGCTTGTTTTAGAACTCATTTTTGATAGGCAAATTAAAACATTTAGAACCCAAAATAAATTTATATTTTAGGATACATTCCTTCTCTATACCATGTACCCGTTCAATACACGATGCAATATAGTTTTCTCGATAGAACAAAATACTGAAGTTACTTCGATTTGCAGTTTTTTTAGAAGCAAAATTTCATTTCAAACAAGTACTTACTATAATACATTTTTATAATTAATATTAATTTATAGGTAATTAATTTTGGAATCGATTCTACCCGATCGTTTTTTTTTTATTACATTTATATATTTTTTATCGATTTTTTAAAGTGATTTTCGGCCCGCGCGTCGTCGCTTACCCGATTGCCGTCACTTAGCCGATTACCGCGCCAGGGTTCAGCTCGCCTTAAGTACTGCCTATCCTAGAATTCTCAATTCAGAAACCGGAGGTTGGTCGCCAATCCGATGGCTTAGCCATTTTTAATTAAACGGAGTTTCTGGCCACCAAGGTGGTAAAATATTGATAAAACAGTTGAAAATTATACTTTTAATCATCCGAAGTAATAACGTTACAAGAACTGCGTTAGTCAGAAAATTATTTACGTCACTAAATGATTAACTATTAAGCTGAGGCTAGACGAGCGCAATTATTATTTACGCCGCGCAAAGTGAGTCGCATAATGTGCCAGAAAGATTAAAAATACTGATTTTACATCTTAGGCCCGGACTCCACCAAAGCGGAGACGAGACGAGCGGAGCGAAGATGTGTTTTAAAAAACCAATAGAATTTCGTTATTCACACATCTCGTCTCCACTCAGCTTAAGTGGATACCACTGAGCGGAGATATAAAATATCATATTTGTATGGCGCGATGGAAGCGGAGATGTGAGCTTTGCCTCGCAAGCTGACGACGGCGCGCAGCGGAGACGAGATGTATGCGGCGTGCAGTGAGCGGTGTCACACTTCTCATGTCAACTTGTATAGCGACATGACTGAGACGTCTACCTTTCGTGTCAGATTGCACTAAACTGTGCGTTCACATCCAACGCTCGCCGCACGCAGCTCAGTTCCGCTCTAGTCAGCGCACATCTCCACCCTAGCCAGCACACATCTCCGCTACAGTCTAGCCAGTACGCATCTCCGCACAGTTTCGGTGCATACACACTAGCTGAAAAACATCTCTTCTCGTGACATCTCCGCACATCTCCGCTTTGGTGGGCCTTAGTGTGGCACGAATCGTAATTTTGTGATCCTGCCTGGCCCTGTGTTTCAAATATACACAAGAAGCTTACAATGCTCTGTGTATCCAATATAATAACGCGTGTAGGTTGTAGACATGGGTAGCTCGCGAATGAGAGATAAAATTGAACTAGCTCTTCAATTCCAATGTATCTCTCACTCGCTCAGTCGCTCACAGAGTAACTCACTAGATCATTTCGCTCAACGGCTCATCGACTCTGGACTCTATGGGTGAGCGAGTAACGAGTGATACCGACGAATATTTATTTGTAATAAAACAAAACAACCCAATGAATCTAATTTTATCTATAGATCGCAACTAAGTCAAATAAACTAAAGAACTTCAAAGTTTGTATGGAGCCACCGAGCTAATTGTCTCGTTTGACTCAGTTTGAGTTGCTTAAAGCGCGGCTCAATTTGATCTGTAGCTCGCAAGTAACTCAATTCAGCTCAAGAGTTAAAAGAGTTGTTTGGTGAGCGAAAGAGCTAAAAGAGTGATATAGTTCTTTTGATCAAAAGAACGATATCACTCTTTTCTTTTCAGTGAGCGACATTTCCCATGTCTAGTAGGTTGCTGTTGTGACTACCGCGCGTTTGTAGCGCTTCGGCGATGTTTGCCGACCCACGCATTGAAATGTTTGCCGTAGTATGGCGTAACAAATCTGTCTTACTATTTCGCAGGCTGTTCCAACACCATTCTGCGATCGATAGCTGCTTGTGCACTTGTGTGGGCGCTAGCCTTCCGGACTTGCTTCCTTATTCAGAACCTTTTCGAAAAGCCGCTGTCGACCGAAAAAACATAGCTAAGCGAATCGTTCTGAATCAGGGGGCTGTTCTGTTTTAGTTATTAAGTACTAAAGCCGGGTCCGCTGCGCCGTGTTTTCGTGTTTGCAAACAGGATAACATTGTTTGCTAACCGAATAGGGGCGTGGCCTAAGTTTTGTTCGCAAAAACACAATAACATGTTAGGAAATTGGCGTTGCGGACCCGGCTTAACATAGACAAAGTTAAATTGTTACTAACACTGTGGACCTTTTTATGTAGTCTGAGTAAATAAATGAATTTTTATAATTATATTATTATTGCACGAAATCGAATGTAACTGAAATTATGGGATTCGCTTTGCGTGGCGTAAATGACGTTTGTATAGCCTCAGCCGTAGTCTTACTAAAACTATGTGCAGTCAACAGCAAAAAAATGATGACTTTTTAAAACTTTGAATTCAATTATCAGTTTTTTTTATCTCTTTTTCAAACAAGTTTACATTCATAGAACACTTTTGAAACGTTGTACAACCATCATTAAATTTGATATTAACTGTACCTTCTCTACAAGAATGAGTGATGATGGAGTTGATTATTTTCTAATGTAACTTCACTAGCATCTGAACCTAGTGTATTTATTATATCTGTGCATCAGACTAAGGGGGTGTTCATTAAGCTAGAGTGCGCGCAAGATAAGTCTGCGCGCGGCCGAAATCGGAACTAATCATGGTCCACCAAGTGTGTGCCATTTTATCAATTTTGATAGTAGAACTACCTGATTGTAGGAATATTTAACGGGAAAATTATGTTTAGCGATAAAAAAGTTAAGCTTAAAAAGCGGTAATTTGAACTTTTGCGATCATGGCAACGTTTAGCACGCCCTCAGTCGCGCGCAGAGTTATCTTGCGCGCACTCTAATTCGATCTCTAAACTTTTCAATAGCTAACATTTGCATTTCACCAACATATCAATAGTGATAATGACAAGTTTATTGAACACGTAAATGTCATATTTGTAGATCACATTTAGGGACTACTTATTGATAGGTTGGTGAAATCGCCCCTACACGTTATAAATTGTGTTTCTATGGGCTAAAGTTACAAAAGTTAATATCAAATGTGTTGCGTACCCGATTTAAATGTTGTGCTGTCCACAACATATAGGTCAATCCGCTCGAATGCTGAGTTATTGCCGATCGCCGTATTAGCTGGCCGATGGACGAACTCGCTTAGCAGCCCAAACCAATCGGAATATAATGCGCTGATCTCACTTACCCTCGTTTGGTCCGATAGGAGCCGACGATGTTGCTGGTCACCACCGCCGTTACACCATATGTGTTTTTCGATTAGGTATTTGTTTTATTCGATTTGGAAGAGAAGACGATGAGACGATGTGACAAATTCAAACGTAACGAATGACCGAAACGACTAGTGAGTGGCGCCAGCGAGTGTGACGATCGCCGGCGTCCGTATGCGAAGCCGAAAGTGGGAGCGAGACAACGCATCGTATTTCCAAAAGGAAATACGTTCTGATTGGCTTAGGACGCCGTGACGTGAACACACATCAACCAGCCACAGGCGTCCAGCAATAAACCCAGCATTCGGCGCGCGATTTAAATTAATAATTTAAATCGAGTACGAAACAAAATGTAAGGCTACATACATACCAATAATGTTGGCTGGAACGATGATACACCTATGACGGGGTAATTCTAGAAGTGTACATTTTAATGCTCCATCTTCCGATATTTTAATAACAACACACTGCTATCACCAATTCGTTTATCAAGAATGGTGATTATGAATGGTTATCAAGGATGGTCATTCTGTTTTTTTTTTATAAGTTTCTTTTTGCCCTAATCGCATTTAACGGTAAGCGTAGACAGGGTCTAAGATGGAGCACTCGAATCCAAGTAACAAAGGTATAGAGGGATTCCTCTCTGGCTCTAACATACACTCATCGGAACTAAACTGCTTGGCATGTGGTCAGGCGGTAGCTAGCCAGGCGGACCGTATACAGGGTGTTAACGAAATAGTGTAATTCCTTCAAACCGCGTGATCTACTGGTGACACAGATTAACCCTAATTGGGAATTTTGGAAAAAAAAAACAAAAAAAAAATGGTTTTCAATTTCTGAGTCTTTTTAGAGCCTTGAGTTATCTGACTGCAAAGAGCGATATCGCGTGTTTATGCGTGGCATCGAAATGTTCACACAAATAAAATGATTTTTTGCAAAAAAAAACTTATTTTTTTACTGAATCCTTATTAGATGGTTTAGATAGGACTGGTAACAAAGCCGCATGAAAAAAAAAAAGAATTTTATTTTTTTATTTTTAATCAAGCTAAATCCCGTGCGGGGCCTGTCTACACCAGTAGTAGATCATGTGGTTTTAAGGAATTACACGAATTCGTTAACACCCTGTAGATACTACCACCGAACGTGTTGGGTTTTGTTTCTGTCTGGTCTATCACGGAACCAATGCTCAATGTACACGTTGATCTGATCTGATGAAAGTTTCATTTATCTGGGAGGGTGCATAACGTCAGATTTAGTGAAACATATTTCGTTTCATATTCGGATGTGCAGTCCACTTGCAGTTATGATTACGAATCATCATCTGCCTAGCCTTTTCCCAACTGTGTTGGGGTCGGCTTCCAGTCGAACCGGATGCAGCTGAATATCAGTACTTTACATGGAGCGATTGCCTATCAGACCTCCACAACCCAGTAACTGGGTAATACGATACTCTTGGTAAGACTGGTTGTCAGACTTTCTGGCTTCTGACCAACAGTAACGACTGTCAAAGATCTACAAATGACAGCCGGGACCAACGGCTTTACGTGCTTTCCGAGGCACGGAGGAAACTCGCTATGGTAAATGGTCACCCATCCACAGACCAACCTCGGCAAGCGTGGCTTAACCCGGAAGATCGGTCTATGCGGCTGTAATTATTTAGCCACGAGCTCCTCCAGTTATGATTACGAATATGAAACAAAATATGATACATCAAATTTAAAATGACATACAAAAATGCAAGTAGAATATCTAGCTTTAATTCCGCTGAACAAGATCGCTAGTTTGGATGCAGTATGCAGCACCACCCTCCCGCCCACAAGTATATGCACATGCAGAAAGAGTGAAAAAATAATGCAACATGCAACCAAACCAATACACGACACGTGTTTCGCCTCTGCACGGGGCATCCTCAGGATATGTTGACTCCTCGACCTATTCCTATATTATTGATTCCCGTCCTAGCGGTCGAGGAGTCAACATATCCTGAGGATGCCCCGTGCAGAGGCGAAACACGTGTCGTGTATTGGTTTGGTTGCGTGTTGCATTATTTTTTCACTCTTTCTGCATGTGCATAAACTTGTGGACGGGAGGGTGGTGCTGCATACTGCATCCAAACTAGCGATCTTGTTCAGCGGAATTAAAGCTAGATATTCTATTTGCATTTTTGTATGTCATGGATTTCCGCAAAGTAACGCTTGATTCCATCATTTATCAAATATGACGTTACGCCTCTCTGGCCTGACTAACACATCCGAGCAGCCCTCCGATTCAGAACCTTTTCTAAACAGTTGTCGCCCGATTCAGTTTGCTATCTCCTTCCGTCCACGATTCTCGTAACGAGAGAAAAAGAGATAGCTTACCGAATCATTCTGAATCAGGAGGCAGATTACTTAAAGAATGGGATTGAAGATGGCACTATTTGCCTTTCACTCACACAACTACTCTTTGAGCGAAGGGTAATAGTCGATACATTTCGGAGCCGGATTGAGTGTATTCTGAAGATCAAAAGCATTTTAATATAATGCTTAGGCACGTATAAGGCTGTCCTTTTAAAATATTCCTACTCTTAACTAAGTCCCACATACCTGCTGCAACAGATGCCTAAGTCCAGGATTGGAAGGTAGCAGCGGCCTCATGATGCGAGGCGGATGGGCCGCTCCGCCGGCTCCTCGCAACTGTTGCTGCAACTGCTGCTGCAGCTGGTGCTTGCGTTGTTGCTCCTATAAAGTCAAGTAGAAATGCATTTAAGGAGTTGGCTTTTTTAAGCAAAAACCGATTCGACGTATGAATACACTATTTTCGTGTCTAATTGTGACCTTAACAAGGTTAAGCTGTGCTTGCCGCGGTCGGCCCGTTGATAGGTGACCGTTCGTCATCGCACCAACTAAATACGAGCCAAAAAAGGTTGCGCGTCTTCCATTGAATGTTCGCGACCTTTTTTGGCTCGTATTTAGTTTGTGCTTTATGCAATTGACATAAAGTTCATTATGCTATGTACAATTTCGTCGCTTCCATTCCACTCCGCGGCTGTATAAATTGAGCCTTAACGTTGCCTCGACTTGTTTATGATGTTGTTCCTGTTGTTGGGCCGCATGTAGTTGTGACATGATGTCTACCTACGACTTGAACGATGTCCAGCCGTGGACATAACGACATTAACGTTACCTCTAATTGTTTATAATGTTGTTCCTGTTGTTAGGTCGCATGTAGATGCAACATGATGTCCATCTGCGACTTACCTATGCCCAACAGTGAGCAATTTGTTTTTTATAAAGTTTTTATTTGAGACAAGCTATTTTTCAAAATGAAAATATTGAAGCTTGAAATTAAGTATTGTACTTATAAATACACAAAATATCTTAAATAAAAGCATTTTAACATTCGGAAGCTGAAGCTACAGACTCTTCTTTTTGCTTAAAAAAGTAAAAACCGACTTCAAAAAAAAACTAAACGGAGTAAAATAATTATCTATATACAAGGTTAGTCGGGTACTAATCCGAAGCCCACTTATAGTATCGCTGATGACTGTTTGAAAGCAAGTGTTAAAATTTCAAAATTCGGTATTTTTTTTTTCCAAATAAAATGATTCTTTTTTTAGTTTTTTCAAAAATTCTTCATCCCTGCTTTAGTTACAAATTCAGAAAATGGTGCTTCTAATTCATGACCTCAAATATGACCTAAAATGTAAACACATCTGATCATAACTGGTGATAGATAGATTTTAGAGATTTTTTTTTGAGATTTTTGAACATCTGTTTCTCTTAAACTATTGAGTTTTGGGAAAAGTTGTAGAACAAAAGTTATTCATTATTATGTGTACTTTAACACCCTTTCGGATTAGTACCCCCTTTCTGACTAACCTTGTATATAAAAATGAATCGCAATTTCCCTTGGTCATCGCATCACGCGTGAACGGCTGGACCGATTTCACTATTTTTTTTTTTGTTTTGTTCGTAATTGTCAGGAGAAGGTTCTTATGAAATAAAATTTTGATATTTAAAAAAAAAATAGATAGTAGGTAGGTAGTAGGTAGGTAGGTAGTAGGTAGGTAGGTAGGTAGTAGGTAGGTAGGTAGTAGGTAGGTAGGTAGTAGGTAGGTAGGTAGTAGGTAGGTAGGTAGTAGGTAGGTAGGTAGTAGGTAGGTAGGTAGTAGGTAGGTAGGTAGTAGGTAGGTAGGTAGTAGGTAGGTAGGTAGTAGGTAGGTAGGTAGTAGGTAGGTAGGTAGTAGGTAGGTAGGTAGTAGGTAGGTAGGTAGGTAGGTAGTAGGTAGGTAGGTAGTAGGTAGGTAGGTAGTAGGTAGGTAGGTAGGTAGGTAGTAGGTAGGTAGGTAGTAGGTAGGTAGGTAGTAGGTAGGTAGGTAGTAGGTAGGTAGGTAGTAGGTAGGTAGGTAGTAGGTAGGTAGGTAGTAGGTAGGTAGGTAGTAGGTAGGTAGGTAGTAGGTAGTAGGTAGGTAGGTAGTAGGTAGTAGTAGGTAGGTAGGTAGTAGGTAGGTAGGTCGTAGGTAGGTAGGTAGTAGGTAGGTAGGTAGTAGGTAGGTAGGTAGTAGGTAGGTAGGTAGTAGGTAGGTAGGTAGTAGGTAGGTAGGTAGTAGGTAGGTAGTTAGTAGGTAGGTAGTTAGTAGGTAGGTAGGTAGTAGGTAGGTAGTAGGTAGGTAGGTAGTAGGTAGGTAGGTAGTAGGTAGGTAGGTAGTAGGTAGGTAGGTAGTAGGTAGGTAGGTAGTAGGTAGGTAGGTAGTAGGTAGGTAGTAGGTAGGTAGTAGGTAGGTAGTAGTTAGGTAGTAGGTAGGTAGTAGGTAGGTAGTAGGTAGGTAGTAGGTAGGTAGTAGGTAGGTAGTAGGTAGGTAGTAGGTAGGTAGTAGGTAGGTAGTAGGTAGGTAGTAGGTAGGTAGTAGGTAGGTAGTAGGTAGGTAGTAGGTAGGTAGTAGGTAGGTAGTAGGTAGGTAGTAGGTAGGTAGTAGGTAGGTAGTAGGTAGGTAGTAGGTAGGTAGTAGGTAGGTAGTAGGTAGGTAGTAGGTAGGTAGTAGGTAGGTAGTAGGTAGGTAGTAGGTAGGTAGTAGGTAGGTAGTAGGTAGGTAGTAGGTAGGTAGTAGGTAGGTAGTAGGTAGGTAGTAGGTAGGTAGTAGGTAGGTAGTAGGTAGGTAGTAGGTAGGTAGTAGGTAGGTAGTAGGTAGGTAGTAGGTAGGTAGTAGGTAGGTAGTAGGTAGGTAGTAGGTAGGTAGTAGGTAGGTAGTAGGTAGGAAAAAGTGCATTGCAACGCATGCCGGGTACAGCTAGTCATTTAATAAAACTACCAGTTTCAGAAGTCGGTGCATTCAATTTGTTTCAGCGTAGAACACCGACTTCTGAAACTGGTAGTTTTATTAAATGATAATTATTTTACTCCGTTTAGTTTTTTTTTGAAGTCGGTTTTTACTTTTTTAAAGTTTTTTTATTTTATACTTTTTAGTGCCACATATTACAATCACAATAGTGTACAAATTCTCGGACCAGCACTACAACTAGAACGTCGCCTACATACGATTTGTGTATTTTTTTTTGTTTTTGTTGATTTTTTCAAAAAGTACATAACCAATTTCAAAAAAATATATATGGGACCACCTCTGAAGTATGTCCTACCAAACAAAAAAAGAATCATCAAAATCCATTCATAATTGGCGGAGATATCGCGTAAGAAACACACAAAGAAAAAAAAAAAAAAAGAACATTCAGACGAATTGAGAACCTCCTCCTTTTTGAAGTCGGTTAAAAAATTGTGATTTTGTGTCAAATACTGGTATGTCTTGCCTTGCCTTTATCCTCGTGCGAATGAATCCATCTCTTGCCTCTGGCCCACAAACAAATGAAGAAGCCTCACGAGCTTGACGCACCGTTCTACTGCCTGAGTGTGGCAAGGATACTTTTCGATTTCAAATAAATTGCCACCTGAGAAAATCACGCTTGAAATTTCTGCGGCACGATATTTCATGGTCATCGGAGGTTCTGTTATTTTTTCATTTGATCAGTCAATCAAATCATAATAATTCGATGCATCGATTTTAAGTTTTTGGAGTTGAAATTCTCTTACTTTCTTTCCTTTAAACTCTTTTCTTACCCGAAACTTACTTCTTTCGTAGCGCGCCACCTCAAAATAAAGTTGTAGGGTTTTGATTTTTAGCATGAATAAAGCTTTTATGTACGGTCATCGGTTAATGACACAAGAAAAGAGAAATTCCAAAAAAAAAATGTTTTCGACATTCACTCCACCCTAGCGAGCATATAACAAAGTTAACGTTACCTCAAGTTGTTTATAATGTTGTTCATGTTGTTAGGCCACACATAGATGAAACATGATGTTCAACTACCACTTGAACGATGCCCAGCAGTGGGCATAACGACATTAATGCTATCTCAAGTTATTTATGCATGAAGGTGCGACTTAATGTCCACCTGCGACTTAGCCTTAGCCATGCCCAACAGTGGGCATAACAACAGCAACGTACCTCGAGTTGTTTATAATGTTGTTCCTGTTGTTGAGCCGCATGTAGGTGTGACATGATGTCCATCTGAGACTTGAACTGCGCCTCTTGTTGATGAGCAGCTTCCAACGTCTGCTGTAGATGCTGTATCTTCTCCAAGTTCTGTTGTCTAGCTGCCTCGAGCCCGTCTAGTTGGGTGACGGGGCGGGGACCCTTGCCCCCCACTTGTTGGACTTGCTGGCCTATGGAGCCGCCTATCATCATGCCCTGGAAGTTTAATATTGATTCTAAATGTTTGGGTTTTCAGCGTCGTGTATAGGCTTGCCAACCTCTATGTATGAATTTAATGGGACTTTGGCAATCAAAATGCGGGACGTGGCAAAAAAAAGTGGGACACAACTGTCAAAGTATAGGGAGGCGAAAAATACAATTAGATTTTTTTTTTCGTTCGTTCGCCGCGAGACTCGCGGTGGCGATCACCACTCTTTTAGCTAAACAAAACGTGTGTTCACTAAATTCCGACTTCTGCCTGAAGGTTTAGCCGTAGGTACGTTAAAACGGGACAATTGGCGTCCCGCACACGACTTTCGCGGGACGGATCCTCTAAAACTCTAGAAACGGGACGTCCCGGCTCTCGCGGGACGGTTGGCAAGCCTAGTCGTGTAGTACAATGTATGAATCCGGAGAAAGAAAACCAAGTCGCATTTATTTGTGTTATAAAAACAGAATTAGCAGTCTTACTTCGAGATTTATAAAGGCCAATATCGTTAAGCCTCGTATTCACTAGGGGACAAATGTCCCGCGACACGTGTCGCTATTGTATATGTCAGAAAAAATCAAGCGACGTCGCACGACACGTCAGGCAACATCGCGCGACTTGTCCCTTCAGTTAAGGCATAAGTTTTAGGATGTAACCGTGTGTTGCGTAACAATATGGACGAACGATGTAGTGCAGCAACTGATAGAACTATATTGGTCCAATCAAAATGATCGCGAGACAAGATGTCTGGCGACGTTGGTAGACATAGCCGAACGTTGCCCGACTTCGTCCGACATCTCTAGCGACACGTGTCGCGGGAAAATTGTCTCCTAGTGAATACGAGGCTTTAGTCTAAATAAAATTCTGTTCAGAAAAATGACGAATATGAAAAATAGTGAAATTTAACCTTTAAAGGACTTGTCACACTGGATGCGTTCTGCGTCCTCCGGTCCGGTCAAATCGAACGCAGCCCGCATCCTATGTGAACATCATGGTCAGGGCAACCGGTCAGCGATCCGGGCACGGCATCCGGTCAGGGCATCCGGTCAGCGATCCGGGCACGGTCAGAGTCGCCCGCCAGCCGCCTGCCCGCAAACGGGCAGCCCGTCCGCTACCTTCCCACCCGACCGCCTGAACGGTGCGTTCCCTACGTTCTTTGCTTGTGCTCGCATAGTCAGATCGTAATTACATAAAATATATATAAAACGCAAATGATGTTCACATAGGATGCGGGCTGCGTTCGATTTGACCGGACCGGAGGACGCAGAACGCATCCTGTGTGACAAGTCCTTAATAGTACCTGTAAATCCTATTTGAAATAATTTCATTAAAATTAAACTACAATTAATTAATCACCTGTGGATGTTGCTGCATCTGCGATTGCACCATCCCCTGGCTGGGACCTGGGCCGGACATCTGGCCCACGTTGCCCACGCCCGACACGTTGCCCACGGGCCCGGGCTGCATGCCCCCGGTCATGCCCGCACCCATACCGCCCGACGACATCCCAGCGCTGGGCATTGCTCCTGAACCTACGTCATAAACGAATAAGAAATTCACGCTTACTATTTTTTTATGGGGAATAATTAATCGGGCGAATAAATAATACCTATATGGAAGACTGTTAATGAGATACTTTTTAGGATTTTACTTTTTACGATAACTGGCGATAATTAATGAATGACTAAAATTCGTAAAATGAGCTACTAGCAGTGGGAAACAGTTAATCTAAGCTAGCAACTAAAATTCCAAGTGTCCGAATTAAATACTAATTTGGGCGAAAAAAATACTGAGTCGGCGAAAATGTACATTTCCTTACCCCGACACGGATAGGTTAGGTTTGAAGGGGATGACGGGGGCTAGAGTGAGCGAGCGAAGCGAGCGAACGAAGCCCCCATCATCCACTTCGTGTTAGGTTACTTTAAACCCTGCAGACAGAAATAGGAGCCATGCGCAGCGGGGCTCCGTCGACGCTCCTTTGGAAACCCAAACAACCTTACAAACATACAACAATAATGTGAGTGAAATTTTTTCGCTTAAGAATTATTATGCTGATCGTTCTGAATAACTAGTACCTCAAATTCGTAATTTTAAGTCGCAGTTTTCAATATTTGTGTTCGCCCTCAGCCTTACGCCCACTTAGTATTTCAGTACGCCATAATCAGTGTTTTTGACATCCTTACTTTGAATTTATATTCAATCGTTTAAATACTACCCTTTTTTATTAGAAAAAAAACCATCAACCATTGATGCGGTTTCATCTTAATTTATATAATCTCTTCCGGAACTTTAACTGGACAGTTTGTCCTAGGTAAACATAATCGTCGACAACTTCGAGTGTAGAGTCTCCGATCTTCATAGGAATGGGTGTTACATTTACATGGATATTTGATATGATCTTTGTCTTATCCATGTTCATTTTAAAACCCACTCTTTCGGAAGCTCTACTAAGGTCATCGAGCATTGTACTGAGGTCCTCCATGGTCTCAGCCATGATGACTATGTCGTCGGCAAACCGAAGGTGAGTGATGTACTCGCCGTTAACGTTGTGAAAAGGTGTCCATATAAAATGTATGCTGAGCGACATCGTTGTGTTATACAATATTTGCTATATGCTATACATCATAGTGTAGTCTCAGTTGCGCTTCAAACACTTAACCTTCCCAATCACTTGCAACCAGCGTATTTAAAATATAAAAATAAAGAAAAAAAAACTTTTTAAAAACAAGCTTTTATTACTGGGGAGTAAAAAGAGCTAAAAAGTTCAAAATAATTCAATATATGTATGAGTATGTAATGTTGTGTATGTATTTTTACATAAAAACGTGTTACATTTTGACAGCAATAACACTAAAGAAGGTGTAACACGCTTTTATGTAAAAATACATACACAACATTACATTCTCATACATATATTAAATTATTTTGAACTTTTTAGTTTTTTTACTCCCCCTTTCAAGTAACAAAAGCTTGTTTTTAAAAAAAAATATTTTTTTTTTACTTTTTTGTAGGTGTATTAAGAGCCCAAACTCGAGGGGGTTATGTGGTTTTATTACGGAGATCCTATGGCCACCTTCCAGCTCCATCATCAGACCTTTGATACCATCTAAGGTTAAAGTTCTCATCAAGACGAATCAAACGAGCCCAAACTCGATGGGGTTATGTGGTTTTATTACGGAGTTCCTATGGCCACCTTCCAGCTCCATCATCAGATCAGCTCCACGTCATCATAATATTGCATTGTCACGCGATTTGCATATTCGTGCAAAATTTCAGCTCAGTCGGAAACCGGAAAGTGGGTCAAATTTAACTTGCAAAATTCCATTACAGACAACGGGACAGGTGAAAGTAAATAAAAGCTTGTAATTAAGGTTCTCCATGTTATTATTACCTGCCATGGTTGCGTTGGGCATATTCTGCGGCATGCCCCCCGCGTTGCTGACGGCGGCCGGCAGCTGCTGCTTGCTGATGATCTGACTTATCTTCTGATGTTGAATCACCTGCACATCACGACATATAACTTAACAAAACAACTTTAAGGCACTAGCACAGTCTACCTATAACTTACTCCTTACAGTCGGTCAACGTATGGAAGATTTTCGCAGAACGATCGTGCGGGGGGTTGCGGGGTGAAGGAGCGGAGGTTATGTCCCGAGTAGCCATACTGCATACTTGGGACATAACCCCCGCCCCTACATAATTTTGACATTTCATAGGACCTGTCAAATGTATGGGCGTTGACCCACTGTATGTAGTAAGTAGGTACACTGTGGCACTAGTATTGTAGTTTTTTTTCGAATATCTGGTTTAATCAGGAAAAGATAAGGGGGGTTTTGCAAAAAAAAAACATTACACTCGATAAGGCATTCTCTTTAAGGTTTTTTTTTAATTTTATTGTTGCTTTTGTTTTGTATTTTTATAAATTGGGAATATGCATGTAATTCAATCATTATTTAAATATACATTGTACAGGAGTCAAGACATTAACAGCATTTTTTTTTAATTTTCAACTCCTTACTTCTTTTACAATTCATTATTTTATGTTACGTTTTTTTTTGTGGAACGGAACGCAATCTCGAAACGCGTCGTCTTCAAAAATGCCGGAAGTGATTTCAAAATCCACTTGAATAAATCTTTAAATAATCTTTTCTTAGCAAACTGTTTGATTTCTCACTGAAGTTATTTAGTAACTGCGATTTCTGCTTGAATAAAGCACAAGAAATCATTTAATTTATATGATTTGTGGCTAAAAAAGAGATATAAACAAAGCAGTATCGTGATTATGCGGCTTATGTGTGAAGTTGGCTGTGAAAAAATACAATTAAGTCTTAAGTTGGGGAAAAAAGAAATTCGTTTGAGAACAACCTATTATATATGTGAAACAAAAAAATTGTTCTTTATTCAAACTAAGTTTGCCAGAAACATTATTCTTCGCAACGAGTTGCGACTTTTGTCGTGTCATGTTCACTTACCTTTCTAAGTCGATCGACAAAGGTAGCCTGGTTGTTGGGTATGAACCCTAGATAGGCCTTCTTGTCAGGAGTATACAAGAGGATGAGGACCTTGATGTCGCACTGCGGCGGCGTCGGCATCGGAGAGAAGTGGACGCAGCCCGCCTTGAAAATATCATAAAAAATGGTGTTCAAAAAGCATGCTATACTTAGGAGCAAATAAATCGAGCCACCAGTGGCGAAGGCTCCATACAACTCAATTCCTATCGGCTTCCCTTTCGAAACGAGTAGTTACTGGAATTCACGCATCACACTTGAGCAAGGTAAGAATTTTTTGGTCCGGCTTCCCTTTTAAGAAAATTCACCCTACGCCACTGCGAGCCACTTCTATTTTTCACGTATAATTGTTATTATTTTTGGTACCTATTATGGAACAGATCAATTCGAAACATATTTCGCCTAAAAGGTTATTTGATAACCTTTACAATGAGGGTAGTTTTTTGTCAACTTAATACATAGTCCATGAAAGCAAAACTAATAACCAGGACAAGTGAAAAAAGGAGTGGCTCGATTTATTTGCCCCCAAGTGTATATTAATAGCACAAAAGAATACCTATGGCAGTCGTTACGAGTAGTCAGAAGCCCGAAAGTCTGACAACCTGTCTAACCTAAGGATGTCGGCATTGCCCAGTAACTGGGTTGTGGAGGTCTGATGACAGTAGCTCCGTGTAAAATTCAGGTATTCAGTCGCATCTGGGGGTCTACTCGCTAAGCACGAAATCCGTGGTTTCGGCCTTAGTTACGCGCGTTTCCTACTCCCTATCACACACATACAATTATTTCGGGGCCCGAACTAAGAATGAATGACAACACGATTTGACAGTTGTCCCTACTACCGATGTGTTTTTGCCCGTCCGAAAATTTGAACTTGACACTTGTTTTGTTCACTCCAACGTTTCGGGCTACTTTCGGACGGGCGACTAACTTCGTTGACGGACTTAGGGAGTAGGCTCTCTGATTAGACTGGACGTTGACCCCAACATAGTTGAGGAAAGGCAAGGTAAATAAATAATAATGCATCAAACAAACACTTCCACACGATAGGCATAACGGACAGCCCTCTGTGCAGAGCATGTATGGGGGCCGAAGAGACGGTCGCACACGTGCTCCTGGAATGCACGGGGGTCACCTGAATACGAGAAACAACCCTTGGTGCACCGAAATCACTCGCAAATGTTCTGAGCGGACTGAGAGCCCAATCTGCTTCTGGAAGGAGGTGGGCTGGTTGGAATGATGATGGCCGACATGGCCCACGTACAATGGTCCACTTAAAGGAATAAGTGCGGAAACCGTATCTCCTAACATAGAACATGGATATACTAATGCAGTATACTTACAAACCCGTTGACCATGACTTTAGTAAGCGCATCTAACGCCTCACTAGGCTGCAGATGAAACAGCACCGACTTGCTGTCCTTGAGGTATTGACCGCCGATGTTGCTAATCAGTTGTTTGGGCATTAACTGCATTAACAACTTGTTGGGCCATGTGTCCACCTTTAGTTCTGGTTCTATGTCTTTTGTGCTGGCTGATACCTGGGTTTAAAAAAAAAGGTGGGTGTAGTAAAGTACGTGCGGTTGAGTTATTCTTCTAAATTCGACCAGAGATCTTGTTTTTAAAGTTACAAATTTATAATGTATGACTAGTGGCGCCCCCATTTTTTGTACTCTTTTTTACAGAGCTTTAAAGTTCGTTTTTTAATCCCTGAGACTGAATTGACATGCGCGAAACGTCAAATTTGAAAAAAACGTCCCTAAAATTTAAAATTTTCACATTTGCGCCTGTCAATTTTGTCTCAGAGATTAAAAAACGGACTTTAGACACCTTTGAGGTTTATGTCAACAAATAACTTCATGGTGTAATATAAAAAGAGATTTATGTCAACAACTAAATTTATGATGTCACATTTATTATTATTTTATTGTGTCAACAACAAACTTTTTCGTAACGGTATTTTCTTGATGGTATGCGCGCGCAGCTCCTTATTTTATTCACAACAAACCTCAATGCGCCAAAAGAAGTATAACTTCAAAAATATGATCAGAGATCGGTATAAATAGTAATTACTTGAGGCACAGTAGATATATAAGCTAAAGCAGTACTTCAACTACCTACAATCGTCCGATTTGACACACTCACACAGACACGCACTGCAACAAGACAAATAAGGTATTTTCGGGATACAGTTCCATACAAAAACAAAAAACTACTCAGTATACAGAGCGTGTCTGTGTGAGTGTTTCAATTCATGAGATTATAGTAAGTTGAGGTACTGCTTTAGCTTATATGTCTACTGTGCTTGAGGTCAATGAACTGAAATGTTAAGTTAAAAGGTTTTTTTATTCCGACACTTGGTAGTCTTTATCCCTAGTTGCATGTTATGGGAAGCGCAGACAGGGTCTAAGATAGAGCTCACGAATCCAAGTAACAAAGATATCGAAAGATTCTCCTATACCCATCTGGCTCTCACATAGACACGATGGAACACAGTAAACTGCTTGGGCTTTAATGTTCAGGTGGTAACTAGCCAGGCGGACCGTATAGATCCTACCACCAAGCGTGCTGGGTTTTGTTCAATCTTACAACACGCGTCTATTTTCACTGTGCGGTGAGGTAGTTTTATATTCTAGCCTGTCCCCACATGTACAATTGACAAGAGTCTTGCCTTGTCTACTCCAAATTCTTGGTTCGAACGTAATAACAATATAAATAGAATTTATAATCACTGCTTCCTAGCTTTCTTGCCCTTCTGGCATTCGGTAACGCCGTTCCATAATATGCATCAGCTTTATCAACTAAGGGAGTCTATCTAAAAATTTACCTTATAACAATAGATAAAGAGTTCACAATCCTGGCAAGGTAAATGCTTAATATTGATAGACTTCATCGAAGATCGTTTAAATCTTTAGACACGAAAATAAAAATGAACTTAAATGCAACAGCTATAGGATATAAAATCACCAGACAAATAAAAGGCTCAGTGTTCTTTCGGCTTTTTCCACCAACCTGTAGATAGTCATCTAAAAATTCACTTAAAGTTCATAGCGATAAGGTCCATTCTTACCTGGCAAGGTAGATGCTTGGTAGTCTTCTGTTGGTCTCCAGGCGCTTTGCCCTTCTCCATCCACTCTATGACGCCACTCCAGATGTATGACCGTTGTAACTGTGCACCTGATGGCCCAGGAGTCACCATTGTGGGCATGCGTGGGTGACCACCCTGAAACAACAAAATGGAACATGTGTGCGTAAGCCAATATAAATGTAATTGTATTTTGGTAATTTGGGGCACCCCGACACTGATAGGTTAGGGAACTTTAAACCCTGCAGACAGAAATAGACAACCTTACAAACATCCCCTTAAGTTTTTAGTTTGTTTTTATTGTGAAAATTAAAGTGGGTGACGAATAATCGTCTCATGAAGAGTTTGAAGAAGCCTTGAAAATGTATAAAAACAGTATACAGGGTGTTAACGAATTCGTGTAATTCTTTCAAACCGCGTGATCTACTGGTGACACTGATTGACCCTGCACAAGTTTTTTTCGGATTCAACAAAAAAGCATCCAAAAAATGAACCATCGCATTCTGTTTCTGAGTAATTTTAGCGTTCCCAGTTAACTGACTGCGTGGAGCGATATCGCGCTAGTTGTGCCCGTCAGCTGTGTCGCCGTGCCTTCATTAATTTATGCACGGCATCTAAATTTTCAATAAAATAAAAACAATTTTTGGAAAAAAAGTTTATATTTATATTTTATTAATCTAAATCCCGGGCGGGGTTAATCTATACCATTAATAGATCATGTGGTTTGAAGGAATTACACGAATTCGTTAACACCCTGTATTTTCAACTGAAACAACTAAAAACAACAAACAAATCCCGAAATCCCAAATTTAATTATTCAGATTCCTTATCGCTGTCTGTACCGTCACTGTATGAATTGCTCGAATCACTTTCATTATCTAGTAGTAGTAAAAATATCGTAAGAGATATCTTCATTATATTTATCACGTGTATAGCGAGATAGTTCGGACACGTCATATGTCACCCCTCCCGTACCTCTCCTATACCCCAGGCACTGCCTTAGTTAAGCGCTACACCTATAGTTTGACCTTAGAATATTGGCATTGCCCAGTACCTAATTGGGTTGCGGAAGTCTGATGGCAGTTTTTCCGTGTAAAATACTGGTATTCAACCGCATCTGCAGTGCGAGCACGGTTCTTTTTATCGAGTCGATTCGAGAAAATTATCTATTCTAAACGTCAAATTTGACACAAGATATTGATAAAACGACAAAGGTAGCTCGGATCGTATTTTATCGAGGCCTCGATATAATCGACAAATCTTATCGATTATGTCGAGTTTTGACAGTTCTTATTGGTAAATTTCTCGAATTATCACGAATTGTTGTCGTCAGTTAAAAGTTGGTGGATAAAGATTCTTTGAAGCTATTTTTGCAAAACAAATGGATTTTGGAGAATTCATTTTGTTAGATGTTGAAAGCAGAACGCATCGTGACATGAAAAGGATCCACAAGCGGAGTTTAGAGACGCGAATTTAAGTTTAATTCAATAATGTATGACTAGTGGTGCCCCCAATTTTTCTGCTCTTTTTTGACAGACTTACACTACTACAAAGATTTTAAAAAAATGTTTTCAATATTTCTAACAAAATAATATAACGAAATAGTTTTCAGTCGCGAGAAATAACCAGGAAAAGATTATTTCGTAAATAAAATAAAGTCTACGTGAGTGAATGATATTTTTAAATCTGGTGTTGCCATTTTGAAAAGTCGATAGCCATCGAGAAGACAGCCGTCGACAAGGCTCGATAAAGATACCGAGACAAGTTCCGTGCTACCGACTCTCGATAAAATTCGGTATGTTTAAACTTTTATCGAGTCGAGAAGTTTATCGATCAAAGAACCGTGCTCGCACTGCTGGTTAGACTGGAAGCTGTTGGAGGGGCATGTCACGTTATCGTAGTTGATCTGTAAGGTTCGTGTGTAACTGACCTGTGTGGCGTGTGCGGGTGGCGGGGGCGGATAGGAGGGCTGCGCCAGCTGCGTCAGTAGCGCAGAGTTGTTGGCGTACAGCGGCGCGCGCGGCGGGGCCAACCAGTTACCCGCACCGCGACCGCATGATGCGTTGCCTGTACACAAATACTGATATTAAACTTGCAAAGTTGAGAACACTGACTGGTCACAGTATATAGGTACAAGGTGTAACACGAAACTGAAACGGTTTACCAACAGTCAATTGGTCCATGATAACGCACAACCTCTTGAGGGGTCACCATACTCATCATTATGAACAACTTTTACTATGGGAAAAAAAACTAAAATCGCGAAAAAAAAATCATGTGTTCCCTAAATTTTGACGAATTATGCGAACATAAATGTAGGGAACAGCTGTTTTTTTTTCGCTAAAGTGCAAACATTTCAATGTTATATGAATATAAATGTTGTCACTTACCTACTCCAGCGACCCCGGGCACTCCGGGCACTGTGCCCACTGGCCCCACCCCGGCAGTAGCCGCCACGCCTGCACGCGGGAAGTTCTGCGCTCCGGGGCGAGCCGGGACAGCAGTGCCGCGACCTTGGCTAGAAAAGAAAATATAACGTATTCTCGGGTAAAAAAATCATTGGAAACGATAACAAGACTATTGACGAGCCGCAGCGTCACTTGTGCGAATAGAAATAGCTCTGTAGTCATCAACCTACGCCGGATCACAGTGTTTTAAAAGACCCGAAAATCGGACATCCCTCGTTTTTCGTCCTTTTCGGTAAGATAACAGTGAACCAAATCCAAGAGTAAAACTCCCAGGTATCCATCTTGCTTAGTTTTGGAAATACAAATTTATGAAAATAGCCTTATTTTGGCACCGGTAAATCGTTTTTCTTTTTTTTTTTTTTTCATGGTCCAGTATATGTCATCATTTGATTACGTACGTACATCTGTAAAGGCATCTAAGCGACATTTTACGCAACAATGTAGACTACATGCTGAAATAAAATTGCAACGGTTTTCCGCGGGATCTAGGAGATACAAAGATTTAAAAAAAACGTAAGGGTTACTACTGAACTTTTATACTGTTATACCTCTAAATCGGTATTCCATTTGACGATACGATACGATTATTTAAATGGAATACCGATATCATCAATCTGGATCCCATACATCCTGAACAACTGATACACAAACAGACAGACAGACCGTTTTGTGTTTAGCCAGTGACTGGTCGACCAATGATGGAAACCAATTTATGTGTATTTCGTCGGGAGTTCGTTTTTAGACTAGATGATCTCTACCAAACTCAAAACTCATTTATTCAAAATAGACTAGAATGACTTAGTTCTTTTTGAACGTCAACGTTACAATAAATAGGCCACAAAAAGCCCGCCTTTTACCGCTTCGTAGTGTTTATGCTGTGAACGAGAAACGGCGCAACAAACTCCCTAGCAACACAGTTCTGTCTGTCAGGTGAATAAATTAATTCTTTACCAATTATACCAGTTTTCTAGTTTAGTGACATACCCATATACATCAGCTTGTATGTCGGGCACGGGTGGCGGCGCTGGACTGGGCGGCCGCTCCTTCAAACTGTAGCCCCGCAGCAACACGAGGTGTCGGGGATCCTGACAATAACACCAACAAATAAGCTTTGCACTGATGGACGGCTCATCAAGTTGAACTAAAAGAGACTTAATTAACCTCATGTTTTTGTGCATATAATATTTTAGCGGCATTAGGCATGTTGACTGTAGTATCACCTTTTTCATCATCATACTCATTCGTCTTCTTTCTATTTAACCTTTTTTATGACTGGCCACAAATGTTTAGGATGATGATATTCGAAATTTGATAGGTTTTGATGGTCTTGGTCTTTAAATTTTGACACAAAAGAGGACATTTTGATAAAAGTGTTGTACAATTATGTTCTGATGGATAAATAATATTTTAAAATTACCTACTGGCTGTTTATATTGTATGTAGCATGCCACATCAACCATCCCCTGTGCACTGCTCCATGCAACACCTGTTTTTACGTGGGACTCGGAGGATTTATCTTATGTGAGCTGGGCAACCTGAGTATCCACATTCTATTGAAGAACCTGCGCCTCCCTGGTACCAATGTGAGAAGCATCCCGGGGCCTGATGGCAACCCCTTCTCCCTTCTTTTCAACTTCGTCTCCTGCCCTAACTATACTTACGAGTTCGGATCCTGGCTATTCTTTAGCGTCATGACTAAATGCGCTCCAGCCGGACTGTTTGCTGCCGCCGGTTTCTATCAAATGGCTGTGTGGGTCATCGGCAAACAACGTAACTTCACGAAGGAATTCGCTGACTACCCCAAGGGACGTAAAGCTATCTTGCCTCTTATTCTATAAGCATTTTATTATTGTTATCTATATGTATTAGGTATTGAATTCTCAATGCGATTCTTTGTAACTGGTGTAACAGACATGCTCAGGAGATCCTAGGGCCGTCTGCTACATTACATGACACGGCGTAGAAAGTAGGTAAATTGCGATAGGTACTTTTGTGCCGGCACGAGCCATACGAGAATAGCGTGATGAATATATTAGCTAGTTAGCAAGGTCGGTAGCCTGACTGCCCAAGGTGCGCTTGACGTAAGCTGAGTTGACTGGAGGCTTTTTAATTAAAACCCAACAGTGGGCGAAAGATGGTCCCCTGATCCTAACCTTGGCGTAGTTCCTCTGCTGCGCCTGGTGCAGCTCTCCCCCCGCGTGCTCATACAGCGCGTGCAGAGCGGGCACGCGGCGCGCTGACGCTACTGATACTTGCACGCCGCGCTCAGCTAATAGACGGGCTGCTTGTTCCACTGTCGCTGGGGCACCTGCATGTAACATTAAAGGATTCCATTATGCTTCACCGAGTCAAACCAACCCAAGCGATTCTTTCGAGTAGCAGACGTGAGTCGAACGCGCCTCGGCTCGGACACGGCATGGTGTAGTATAAACATGCATGGTATAGTATAAATAAACATTCTAAAATTGATTATCTCTGAGGAAAACCTCAACTAGGAACTACATTGAGGTCAAATAAAGTATATTTCAAGAAAGATAGCCAGCAACATCTGACGTGAACAAAGGACATTGAACGATTACGGCAATATTCCCTAAACTCTCTCTGTCGTATCGGCATGAGTTATACGAGAATAGCTTAGCCCTTAGCGAAGCATTAACCAGAAGAAGCTTGGCGCTGCGAAGCATAAACCAGAAGAAGCTTGGAGTTGCGAAGCATAAACCAGAAGAAGCGTTGCGTTGCGAAGCATAAACCAGAAGAAGCGTTGCGTTGCGAAGCATTAACCAGAAGATTAGACGGTCACTAAAGTTTACGGGGCTAACTGCTGCGGCTGGGCTAAGCCTAACATACTGAACTAGTAGAGACTCTATTAAGGTGCATATACCGATGGACCGTCCATACAATGTTTGTAGGGATTATACGCTAAGAATAGACACTCTTTGTTTAAAACGAATCATTTTATCACTTTTCTACAATCAAATGTGCTCGCGAATTCACTCTTTAGGAAATAACTTACACTAATTACTGAGAAAAACAATCATGAAATTCAGACAAAATTTGACACTTCTTTACATGTATGGGTTTGTTTTGACAAGCAAACTAAGCGCCATGTTTGTTATAGTTTAAAATTGTAAGCGATAGATGGCGTGCAGGCGATATTGTAAATAGATATTAAAATATGCAGCGTTGCCGGTCTTCTGTAACCTTGACGGCGGCTGCGTTGCCAGCTAATTTGACTATGATTCGAATGCATGTACATTTTCAATTTGTTGAACGTAATGTTGATGCACTAGGATTTGCGCGCGGAATTTGTTGCGTGTTATATTTTGTATGCTATTTTAATTTATTCAAATTGCAATATGTCTAGTAGGTACTTATGTAATTGATTTCAATTGAATATAATTATTGCAATTTATTATTGGTAGGTAAATAATTTTATTAATTATTCAAAATACGCAATTTTATAGTCTGACCATTAGTTCGATGCAGTGACTTGACAGTTCAAAACAAAATAATGATACCATACTAAAACTAATAGTGTTGGGGTAGTGAACGATTTTATGAAAAGAACGAATACGAAAAATAGTTCAATTTAAACAAATCTCTAAAAATTCGTTTGCAATATAAGAATAAAAAGGAAGAGGAATATAAATATATAATATGATACTCTCTGTATTTATGTTAAAAATAATGAAATGAAATAACAAGTATTTATATTTTTGTTAGTCTACGATGATTTAATCCAAAGCCGAATTCCCAGGTTTATTGCGCTTGGTGATGTTTACGTAATATATTAGTGTTTAGGGTTAAAGTACTTTTTTACGTAAGCTTTTAACTTCTGATTTAAATTAATTAATTAACTTATTAATTTATATTCTAGACTTTCTGTATCTGTAAAGATTGGCATGTTTGTTATTATTATCTACATTTAGTAACTATGTTTGGTTTAATTGTGTACGTCTTTTTTCTTTTCTCTTCTTACTCCTAATAGAAATAAACTAAAAAGTAATAATGAAGTCATGTTTTTTTTTTCGACTTTTGTAATTTTATTTAATTTGGCAACCCTATGTAGACTTCATTTCTGACGTTTTATCTCATTCGGCTTCTTACCTTCGGTCTGAGTGCACGAATGTTTTCTATCTGCCACTGCGCTTTTGTTGTTTTTTTGTTACGTTGTGTTTGTTGTTACGTTGTGTTTGTTGTTACGTTGTGCTTCTTGTTACGTTGTGCTTGTTATTCGTTTTGATTCTATTGAACAAAACATGGATGCTCAACCGAGCACATCGAGAGAAGAAGAGGACATTCTTTTTTCTCCTAAGAAGAAACGACCTCGCGGCAGGGCTTTATCCATGGCTGAGAAAGTCATGGTCATTAACACATTTAAGCATGTTCACATGGAAAGTATTCAATCATTTCAATCTGGGTCAGATGTTGAATTTGAATCGAAACCCCGACTGAAAAGTCAATGTGTGTCCAAAGTAGCTGACATATTGGGAATCGCCACACGGACTGTTTATACTGTTTTAGAAGAACATAAAGAGAACAAGCCTGATCCACCAAAACCACCAAAAAAATGTGGCCCGAAAGTAAAATTCCAAGACAAATATGATGATTTTACTTTCTCCGCTATACGAAGGATTGTGCACCAATTTTACTACAGAAATGAACATCCCACCATCTTAAAGGTTAGTTAAAATATCAGCCATTCTTTATCAGAAAGTTCACTGTTGTTTTCTAGTCTTGACAATAATGTAACAAAGTAAAGGAGAGAGAAAAAAAAAATTACATTATTATTTTACAAATATTACCTACTTCATCAATTTCTTTGTGAAATTCAACCTAACATTTTGTTTAAGGTAACGCAGACTGTGAATGATGACCCAGATTTGCCTAACTTTTGTAAAGAAACAATGCGAAAAGTTATGAAATGTTTAAATTTTAAGTATGCAACAAGAAAGCGCAAAAGTGTGCTTATAGACAGGCCAGAATTAATTTCATGGCGGCAACGTTACCTGCGCTCGATCAAAGAGTATCGCAGGGAAGGACGTTATATTTACTATCAAGATGAAACCTGGGTCAATGAAGGTAACATATGCACATCAGTTTTAGGTATTATGATTTGTATAAACACCAAACCTTTTTATACAAAATGTACTTTCTTCAGGTCATACTACAAAAAAAGTATGGACCGATGAAAATGTGCAGTCATCTCGACAAGCTTTTCTGGAAGGCCTTACAACAGGGCTCAGAAATCCTACTGGGAAAGGGAAACGACTGATAATTTCCCATATAGGTGGAGAAGCAGGCTTTGTAGAGGATGGGCTTCTCATTTTTGAAGCCAAAACAAAAAGTGGGGATTACCACGATGAAATGAATGCTCAGTGTTTTGAAGAGTGGTTTGAGGCTATCTTACCTAAATTGCAGCCCAACTCGGTAGTGGTAATGGACAATGCCCCTTACCACTCCCGAAAAATTGAAAAAATTCCAAAAATGTCTTGGAAAAAAAAAGAAATTCAAGAGTGGCTTAAAAATAAAAATATTTCTTACGAAGAAGACATGGTGAAGGCAACTCTTTTAGATTTAGTGAAAAATCAAAATCAAGTGTTTGAAAAATACGCAGTTGACGAGATGGCGGCACAACATGGTATAATATTACTTAGGCTGCCCCCTTACCACTGCGAGCTCAACCCGATTGAATTAGTTTGGGCACAGGTAAAGGGGCATGTAGCAAAAAATAATAAATCTTTTAAAATGCAAGAAGTAAAAAAATTATTTGAAGAAGGGGTTAATAATGTGACACCTTCGTCATGGAGTTCTTGCGTGTCTCACGTGATAAAAGTCGAAGAAAATATGTGTCGTATGGACCATATAATTGATAATATTACGGATAATTTTATAATAAATGTAACAAGCGATAGTGACATTACTGATTCAGATGAATAAAATAATACATTTTTAACTAAGTTGTTTTATTTTGAATTAACCTTACTACTGAGAAACATAAAATAATATTCTAGAATTAATCACCCATATTTTTAACATAGTCTATCATTTTCATGGTATATCTGTAACTTATTTGTTATTACAAATTTCCTACATTTATAATTGTTTGGTTACCTATATAGTTCATTAAATCGCCAATATCCTTATTTTATTTTTTGTACTTCTTCACGATGATCTTCACGTTCTCTTAGACCCAAAAGTTAACTGATAGAGAATGCCTTTTGGCATTAAGTCCGCATTATGTACCACAGTTGCGCATTGAAGTATTAAATAAATAAATAATTAACTAAACCAAACTAATTATGTTCAGTTATTTGACGCTTCAAAAACGTCATATCAGTAGTTACTAGTGGTTAAGGCTATTTTTAATAGTGATATATCGTGTTTTGATCCTCAAGTTATTAAATTCAATATGAAGTATGCATATAAGTACATTATTAAGTTCATTCGATTTCATTCATTCTATTTTTCACCTCACTACCATTTTTTTGTCAAAAACTGGTATCCCTCCAACTGTCAAGTTACTGCATGGAATTAATAGTCAGACTATAGGTATATTTCGACGGTAAGTATTAGAAACAGCAAGTTGGCCCGTGAGTTGGGTTTTAGACGCTGCAATCTCGTTACAATACTAATTACGTACCTACGTGTCGATGTTGTCATTATGTATATTTTATGGTCAACCATGAATTAAATTATTCAGTAAGTCACCAAAGTAACCACAACATTAAATTTCGTGAAAAAGCAATCTTGGGGTATGTTTTTACCAGGTAAAGAATACTTTGTATGCATATAGCCCCCCGCCGAGACGCCGTCGCGAGCAGACGTATTTTTGAACGTTCCGTGTTTTAAATTCAAAAAAAATTGTTTAAACTGCAAAATATTGTGTAAACTATCAGTGAAACGATCAATTAATTAGTGATTACCATCTCAGTGATAAAATATTGAAACAATTACAACACACAATTAACAATATTATCAAAATTATCAACAGCAAATCAAGACAAGTTGTTATAAAAAATCGTGTTAGCGTGCGCCGGGCCAAGTGTCCTTGAAAGTGAATGCAAGGACAAGCTTTGCACCTGCAGCTACAGTACCTATTTTTATTAAATAGAACGCTATTTTCAACTCTCTTAATAACGACGACTTGGTCCGATGGCACATGGGCCGGACTGTAAGTGAACGTGATCGTGTGACTATCAAGTTCAAACCTCCGCAAAACACATTACTTTTTGGAATGTTTTTTATTATGCTGCTAAAATACCAGAAAAATCTGAGATTTTTTTACGAAAAAATTGGAGAAATTTCTGAAATATTATAATTAATACTTGCACAAATTGCTGCCTGCAACATTGCTTAATTAAAGAAAAATCCGCATTCATTGTTGCTTTATTTTACTTTTGGTGCATTTGAACGCCCAATATGCCGCTAAATCGAACACCGCCAACCTCACCGAAATCTAACTTCAAAATCAATGATGGTGACGCTGGTACTAATATACTAAGTAAAGTTATTTTTTACAAATATACTAAGTAAAGTTATTTTTCTTTGTAGCACCTGTGAAGCAGTGGTTTCAAGACAAGAAGAAATAATTTTTGTTCAATTGATTTTTTTTTGTAGTAGTTTGTTTAGAATCTACATAATCATTGTATAAAGCTTTTAATTTGTATTTACTATAAAAGGTGAAATAATACCTTATTGAACTCAATAAAGATTTAGATTTTTGTTTTACTAAAAACTTAGGTAATAAAATAAAACTATATTTTACTGTGTATATTTGACATTATTTATTTCCTTTTTTTATTAATCAATTAAATGTTTTACGCCTTAAAATATAACTTTTATTTTCCTAAAATAGTACTAGTTTTAATTTATCGTAGGTGTCGTTCTGCCTACCCCTATTTAGAGTATTTCTACAAAATATTTTAGCCCTTTTTTAAATACACACCATCTAGTGGTAAACTTTGTAAACGTAGGGAATACGTCTATGTGTGTGTAAAAGTGTGTAAATTCAATGACAGATGTTATTATGGGATTCTGTGTCAAATTGGGTGGATTTTGAGGCATTGTTATGATCAAGTTCATTAAAAGGTAATGACCAGGTGTCGCGAACACTACTTCTACAACTTAGTAATGCTCAGATTTCACATAAAACGAAATAAACTCAAAATAATGATTTCAGCGCCATCTAGCGGGAAAAGTGCTGGGAACAGCCCGTATCTTTCACCTTAATGCATTTTCTAGTGTACTTTCTTATTAGCGGTCTACATACCAGGCGGCACCAATCCCCCGGCGTATGCAGAGTAGGGCGGAGAACAGCATAGCAGCAGCACGTGTATTGGTATGTCAGTTCGGCCGAGCTCATCGAAACACGAGAGTGCTGCTGTGAGAGCTTCAGTCACGCATGCTCGGCTTTCAGCATGGCCGCCTATGTATCTGTATAATTAGAGAAGAAAAGTGACATACATTTTTCTATATTGTAATCCCTACTAATATTATAAATGCGAAAGTAACTCTGTCTGTCTTTCTGTTACGCTTTCACGCCTAAACCGCCAGGGCTGGATTATCCATAAGGCGGATTAGGCAACTGCCTAGGGGCCCCGCATCGACTAGGGGCCTCGTGCACGCACCAAGAAAACAAAAAACGTTTCAAAGTTTTTTTTTTTTGAAAATTTGTTTCCTTCCTCCTTTTATTCGACGCATGTTGTCAGTTGATGAAATACTTCATACATAGTAGAACTAAAAATAACTGTATTTGACGATATAGGTAAGGTAAGCGTTAATTCGGAACGCAGACAGCGCGCGGTCCGCTGATGAGTTAGACAATGACTTTTAAATATTGAAGTAACACAGGATACCAAAGGAGTCGATCTGATCGACTCGACTTTTGTAATAGAAAAAATGTATTTTAAAAAGTAAGAAAAGGGTAAGGAAAGGGGCCCCGAGAATTGCATTGCTTAGGGGCCCTGATAGGATTAATCCGGCCCTGTACCGCTGAACCGATTTTGTAGAAACTTGGTACAGAGATAGTCTGGAACCCGAAGAAGGACATCGGCTACTTTTATCTCGAAAACCGCGAAATATCTACGCGATAAACGACATCCACGCGGGTGAAGCTGCAGGCGATCTCTAGTAAATTATATTTTTGCTTTTTTATTTGGGTGCTTGTGAATAATTAACGATTTGCAAGGTTAAGCTGCGCATGCCGCGGTCAGTCCGTGGATGGGTGACCGTTCCTTACACATCGATACCCCTCCGTGACTCACAGGGCACATTAAGTGGTCAATCAGACTGCACAAGAGGGTGCGGGGGCGGGCGCGGACGCTCGGGTCTTGGCGTCTGCGTGTTCACAGTAGTGCCGAATAGGGCATGCAATATCGGAGGGTTATCAGTTCCGGAACTGGATCCGATACTGGAGAGCTAATTCCGGAATTCCGGAACTGGTTCCGGAATTGTTTTTTTTTTTTTTTTTTTTTTATTTATAATTGTCTCATTGTCTCTGTTTGATCCAGCAAAATACAAAAAAAAATGTTTTAAACGAAACAAAGCTTATAATAAATCAGATTATAAGAAATTTTGAGTCAAAAATTACGCATTCTCACTATAATAAAACCGACAAGGTATATGAAACAAAATAAAATTATTAAACAGTAATAAAAACAAAAAATAGTCTCGAAACAGTCTCCTTCCTTTATAACATTATTGTAAATCACTCTTTTTAAAGCGGAGCGGCGAGGCGAGACGCGCGCTTGCGGCATATAATGGGCCACCCATTCAAGTTTCAACTATACTGTTTTCACGATAAGTTGATTAAAATGACACATGTCAATAGGAGCTGCTACACATGTGACTGTAGTCGATTCAACTATCGATAAGATTTGTAAAATTTCAGCGAGAATTTCACAAATTATTGTAATGTGATTTTATGTAGATTTCAAATACTTGTAATTTAAGTAATTAGGATTAAGTCAATTAGCATGCATATCTTCAACAATAGACGATTACGTACTGATGTGATAATGAATCCAGCAGGTATGGGATGAGTGAAAATAAA
Organism: Amphipyra tragopoginis; assembly: GCA_905220435.1. Lineage (NCBI taxonomy): Eukaryota > Metazoa > Arthropoda > Insecta > Lepidoptera > Noctuidae > Amphipyra > Amphipyra tragopoginis. The sequence continues at coordinate 16,755,547 of HG992011.1, forward strand.
TGTTTATTTATCACCAATAATAGCCCAGTAGCCGGGTCGCGAAAAAGAGGTTTACCTTGCGAAAGGTTCGTCGGTCCTGAATTTTGGATGTGATAAGTTAGGTGTTTTTATGAAAAGCCCACAAACAGACACACAGACAGAAAGAGAAATAGACAGCCAAACAGAAAGACAGACATGGGCTTCAAACCTATAAAATACCTCTGATTTTGAGTCGAGAATGAAAAATAAGAATTTAATTTTCTACAAAATTGATGTGAATAATTTTTGGCATAAAACCCTTAAGGAGTTATTTAATAAAAACTCATTTTTGGGTTCTTTAACCCAAGATGGTAGAGCGCGCCGAGGTCACTCAAGGTACAACATTTGTAATTTTTATAAGAACACATTTCCATAACACATATCCAAAATTTAGGACTGGCCGACCTTTTGCAAGGCAACTGGGCTATAATGAGCCTTATTTTAATTATTCAATCAACTGAGCCTATCGTCTATAATTATTACGATAGTCAAAATATTCATTCTGTTAATATAAATTTATCGAAATTATTTTATCGATACGCACGTCTCTGGCAACTGGTACCATCTGACGCAAGTTTGAAAACGCGTCGGGGTTTTTTCAAAATCATTTATATAATATATACGGCGTTAAACACATACCTATATTGTTTCTATGTTTCTGATTTTAAAACAACCTTTTGGGTAACGCTTTACTAATATTTTAAATTGATTTAATACTTTTTTGAATTAAATTGTCATACACAAGCGCCATTACAATTTATTTTCATGTCATGAACTGACAAAAAAATTAATCAAGTTACCGTGAAAGCAATATAGTAGTTTGTGGAATATTCCACAGACGTTACATTGCGTGCGTTCAGAAAAATATAATAAAATCAAAATATTAAAAAATAAGACATGAATATCGGAATTCCGGAATTATTTCAGTCAATTCCGGAACTGAAAAATTAGTCAAATTGATCCGGAATTCCGGAATTACGGAATTCCGGAATTCCGGAATTGCATGCTCTAGTGCCGAACAAGCTATCGTACGACGCTTCGACGGTTGAATCAAAATGGTTTAGAACCACACGCGCAGTCACCTAACAGACGCTATATCACTGTGAACGATACGGGCGGACTGAGCCATTAATGTGTAATTACAGAGGCGCGGGGCGGGCAGCGGGAGCGAGTGGCGGGTCAACCGGAAAACGCACATTTCCACGGATGAACACAGTAGCAGCGGGGCGATTGAGCGGTCCGGACGTACCTACCTCGTGCGTGCATCAAGTTCTAGACCAAACAATAGCTCTACAGTGTGGACTAGAGCAGTACGAAGTGACTTTACTGATTACTGTAATAATTAAAACAATGAAAATAACTAATAAAAGTTTTTTCTAATAAAATTACCATCAGAATCTTTTTGTTTCTTCCCATAGTTTTTTAATTACTTGTCGATTCGAATGATTTGAATCACTAAAATCCACAAAGGTGGCCGAGCCAATACAGCACTTATTAAATCTTCAGTCGTCAGCGGCATGTCCGAACAAATCGAGCGGGAAACGCAAACTGACTTGCGTCCACCCGCCCCGCTCGCGACACCCGCTCACCCGCCCCGCCCGCACTTGGTGCACCTTATTAAAAAATTATGTGTTTGCGTTACCCGCCAGCGGATTCCGCTGCCCGCCCCGCTGCCACTGTAATTTCACACTTAGAAACACCCGCGCCCGCGCCCGCCTCATGCAGACGCGCGGCTCGCGGGAGCACTGTGAATGCAACTGACGTCTATACATTTTGATTCACACGCGCCCGCGCTAGCACCCGCGCCCGCTTCCACTCTGAAAGAGTACTAAGACGTCGGTCCCGGGTGTCATACGAATACCTATGACAGTCGTTACGGGTAGTCAGAAGCCCGAAAGTCTGACAACCAGTCTAACCTTAGGCAGTGCCGGCGTTAGGGGGGGGGCGTGATGGGGCGATGGCCCAGGGCGACAAATTCTGGGGGGCGCCAAGGTCTGAAGTTGGAGTACTAACACTTGATATTGCTTCCCTCAAGTGGGCGCCACAATATTTTCGCCCGGGGTGTCAGTGGCCCTTACGCCGGCACTGACCTTAGGATATCGGCATTGCCCAGTAACCGAGCTGCGGAGGTCTGATGGCAGTTGCTCCCTGTAAAATACTGGTATTCAGCCGCAACTGGTTAGACTGGAAGCTGACCCTAACTAAGCTGACCCTAAAGTTGGGGAAAGGCTAGAGAGGATGTATAAGCTATATGTTCTATGTTAGGAGATGTGGTTTCCGCACTTAGTCCTTTAAGTGGACCATTGTACGTGGGCCATGTCGGCCATCATTCCAACCAGCCCACCTCCTTCCAGAAGCAGATTAGGGCTCTCAGTCCGCTCAGAACATTTGCGAGTAATTTCGGTGCACCAAGGGTTGTTTCTCGTATTAAGGTGACCCCCGTGCATTCCAGGAGCACGTGTGCGACCGTCTCTTCGGCCCCCATACATGCTCTGCACAGAGGGCTGTCCGTTATGCCTATCGTGTGGAAGTGTTTGTATAGTGAGCAGTGTCCGGTTATCGTTCCATTCACCATTCGCAGGCTGCTCCAAACTACCTAATAAAGAGATGGAAACACTTACTGTATTTTGTCTACGGTCTCCACAACTGTCTGTGGGCATGTGAAGGGGCCAAAGGTGGCAACTGGTATGCCAGGGTGACAGTCAGCAGCCTTGTATGTAACTACGCTGTACACCGACCCACTGCCGCCTCCCTCCTCCAATGGTCCACCGTGGAAATATCTGGAACAAAGTCAAATAAAGTTATATGTAACTAGATATCCTCTAAAATTATTCCAGTGCAGAAACTAACTCTGCTAAGTCACTGCACATACACTTTGTGTTCGCGATTTCAGACCGATGAGTCCAGATCATATGACTATTATTTTAATATAATTGTTTCTATCTTGTGTGAATTAGTGTTTATACTATTTTATTGTTTATGTATAGTATTTTTGTGTTAAGTTTTATATTGTATTGTATTATTGTATTTTCTTAATATGTATATTTTATGTAGTGGTTTCGCCTAGCTTCCACGACACAGAGAATGTGGAATGTGGAAGCTAGTGCTTAAAGTAAGTTTATTTGTACACACGGCTACACATCAAGCTATACAAAACCAGTTTATCTTGGTGTCGCTTTGTATAATCTTTTCGCACAAGTAAAGGTCAGCTTATACTGGTTTTGCGTAGCTTGAAGTGTAGCCGTGTGTACAATAAAAATTATTATAATATGATTCATGGTAATTTGGCCAGCCCTTAAGGGTTGTAAACACCAAAGTAAAGGATTACATCATATATTTCTCCCGTGTGGGGAATGTTAGATATGAGAGTGTGGAGAAACTTGGTGTCGTGTTCCTCCAACCAAAGGGAGGATCCTCCAACCAGGCGGAGTCTTGTGCCTGGCGGGCTACTGCCCAACGGTTGATGTTGGGAGGTTGTATATATACTATCTGCGTGTTAAATCTTGATTGCGCGATGTAGGATATAGTTCGCATGTGGCGAGATAGATGCCGCCACATCACTCCCCCCCTGAGACCGGAGGTCGATCGTCTTGATGAGTCAGCGGTCGTTGAGTCTTGAGAACTTGCCAGGGCCAGTGAAGGGTTCCTTTGAGTCGAAACTGTGAGTGGTGGCTGTGGACTGCGTCGACCAGGAGAGAAGTGCCTCTGCTAGTTGACCGGCCGAAGTGCAGTATGATGCGCCATGATGCTGGAGTGGGCTGAGGGTTGTGACCAGGCTTGCGCGTTCGCTGCAGGCTAGTGGTCACATCACCCGTTGAAGCCGAGGATGCTGGCTGGCTGTGGCACTCGCTGCTTGCTGCTCGATTAAATGCTGAGCTGCTGAGGGAGTGATGATGTGGCTGCCGAGGCTGCGAAGGTTGTGTGTGACGTCACCAGTGTGGAAACACTGTCTGTGACGATCACGTCGGGGTCACCAATGTGGAGAAACTTGGTGTCGTGTTCCTCCAACCAAAGGGAGGATCCTCCAACCAGGCGGAGTCTTGTGCCTGGCGGGCTACTGCCCAACGGTTGATGTTGGGAGGTTGTATATATACTATCTGCGTGTTAAATCTTGATTGCGCGATGTAGGATATAGTTCGCATGTGGCGAGATAGATGCCGCCACAAGAGTAACAGGGACAAGTGAAACGACTGCTTGCAAAATGCACACTGATTTATTTGTAACGAGGCGAATACTTAATAGCATGGACGCAGCCACGCACACATACACAACATCTCCTCCCCCATATAACACTGATAACTATATCGAACAAATCATAAAAATCTCTTGTAATCAACTCTAGGGATTTGGCGTAGTGACATGCCGGAGAAAGGATTATGCCTCTGGATATGTTGTTCATCATTTGGCGCTGAATCATCGATGCTTTCCGACAAAGCCTCTTGGAACTCCTCTGAGTCATCGTTCTGAGTAGGTGGTGTAGACTGTCCGGCCGTCTCAACGACTGAAGATGATGAAGGCTGTGGAGGGCTATTAACATTCTGAGTGGTTGTCGTTGTTTCCTTAGATTCAGACACTCTTTCACCTTCCTCCTTCCCTGATAACCTGGGCCCCGTCGAGTCCGACAACTCCTGTACATCACTATCGCAATCCCAGAAAGTATCATCATTTAGATTTATCCCTTTATATAAAACTAATTGATTTTTATGTTTTCTTACATTTACCAATAAATAAACATCTTTAACTAGATATAACACTTGGCCCATTCGCTGCACAATAGTACCTCTGTTCCAAACACACTTATTATTAACAATGTTCTTATATAAGACGTTATCACCAACAGAAAATGTTTGGTTATTTTTACCACCATACGACTCAATCTGCGAACACTGTTTATTTTTCACCACGTTAGATACGTTCGATGAAGATGATGATGTCATTAATTTTGGATTGAATAGGTCTAAGCGTGACCTAAGATTTTTACCGTATACTAACTGAGCCGGTGACAATCCTGTAGTACTGTGAATAGAGTTTCTATAATCGAAAAGGTACTTTAATAAATTTAATTTGCTTTCCCGTACATTGCTATTAGATAAAATACACGACTTAATTCCCTTTTTTACAATTTTAACGTAACTTTCAGCTTGGCCGTTACTAGCCGGATGATAGCTTGGTGAAGTAACGTGTGATATACCGTTAGAATTGCAAAACTTTTTGAACTCTTGTGAAACGAAAGCAGTGCCATTGTCACTAACTATTGTTCGCGGTAATCCAAACCTAGACATAAAATCATATAATTTATCGATCACTGCTACCGAGGTTGATGTGCTTATCATGTCATAAACCTCCACCCATTTTGTGTGAGCGTCGACAACCACTAAAAACATATGTCCGTGAATAGGGCCTAGAAAGTCTATATGTATTCTATAGAAAGGACTCGGAGGGTACTCCCACGGTGTAAGCGGCGCGCGGGGAGGGGACGAGCGTAATTGTGTACACACATAACACGAGCCTATCATTTTTTCCAAGGCATCGTCTATGCCTGGAAACCACATTCGACCCCTCGCGGCCGCTTTTGTTTTAACAATACCCAAATGAGAATTATGTAATTCCGACATAACTCTGTACCTCAGCTTTTCTGGTAAAATTACTTTGTGACCCCTCATAAGACACCCGCTTTCGAAAGAAAGTTGTAACCTACAGCAAAAATATGGTTTTAGGCTTATATCTGTAATTTTTTTCGGCCATCCATTTATTACATATTTAACTACATTGTTTAAAACTGCATCTTTACTCGTTTCTTCGCGTAATTCTGTAAGTGTCACCGGTAGACTTCCGTCTATCACGAAGTTTACATATGCAGCGCGCTCGATGGACACCGGCAACTCAAATGAGTCATCCCACGATGCGACGCCGCCGGCGGCGCAGGCAAATGGCTTCGCCCCACTCTCGCCTTGACTCAACTGTGCCTCCGGCAGACTGGCCCGCGATAAGTAATCCGCACAATTGTTATTACTACGTACATATTCTATTGTATAATTATAACCACTGAGAAATAAAGCGTATCTCTGGAGCCTATTTGCTGATACTTCTGGAATACCCTTATACGGTCCAAAAATTGAAATTAAAGGCTTGTGGTCTGTCCTCAAAACGAATGGATCAGACCTGGCATATAAATACTGGTGGAACCGCCGTATACCAAAAATAATAGCAGTGGCTTCCTTCTGTATTTGAGCGTAATTTTTCTCTGCCGCGTTAAGAGTGCGAGACGCGAACGATATAGGACGTTCGGAACCATCAGTTTCTATCTGTGACAACACGGCTCCCAAGCCAGTTGGAGATGCATCGACAGTTAGAATTAGTTTTGCATTAGGATTAAAATGAGTTAAGACTTGGTCCGAAGCTAAAATTTCTTTTATTTTGTTAAAACATTTACTATGTAACTGGCTCCAATTCCATTTTACCCCTTTCTTTAATAGGTCATATAACGGACTTAAAATACTTGAAGCACTTTTTACAAAATTTCTATAATAATTCACTAATCCCAAAAATGACTGCAGTTTATTTACATTTGTGGGCACTGGTGCTTCAATTATAGCTTTTACTTTTTCCGGAGTCTTTTTAAGACCATGTTTATCTATTTTATAACCTAGATAATTTATATCATTTTTAAAAAACTCACATTTTTCCTTTTGCAAAACTAATCCTGCATCTTGTAATCTCCCGAGTACCGCCTTAAGTCTTTGTAAATGTATGTCCTTGGTGGGGCCTGTTACGAGGACATCATCTAGTAGACACAGAACGCCTTCCATATTAGAAAGGATACACTCCATTGCTTTCTGAAAAATAGATGGTGCGCTAGATAACCCGAACACCATACGAGTATATTTATACAGTCCCCGGTGCGTATTAATGCAAGTAATATTTTGGGAATCCTCATCTAATACAAACTGGTTGTAAGCCATTGACAAATCAATTTTTGAAAATTGTTGTCCCCCATATAATTTGCTAAACAGTTCGTGAACCGTCGGCAGAGGATACTGCTCCACAATCAGCTGTTTGTTTATACTAACAGAGTAGTCAACACACAACCTAACTGTGCCGTTGCGCTTTAACACGGGCACAATAGGTGACGCATATTCCGCATGTTCAACCGGTTTTAATACACCTAACTCAACTAAACGATCAATCTCATTGTTTACTTTGTCTTTTAAAGCGAACGCGATAGGTCGCGCTTTAAAAAACACTGGTATGGAACCGGGCTTAATTTGCAGTTTAACTTTATATTTATTAAACGCTCCTAATTTGTCAGAAAAAACATCTGGAAACTGTGATTTCAATTCTCCTAAAATGTTATCTGTATTTTGTAAATACTTACAAGGTAACAACTCTAATTTAAAACTCGAAATAAAATCTCGACCAAGTAGCGGCGGTCCAGTCCCATTGTTTACTACGTAAACAATAAGTTCATGTGTTTGTCCAGAATAAGTAACGGGTAATCGCGTTACTCCAGCACATCTTATTTTGTTACCGACATACGTATACAATTGTTTCTTAGTCGGTGACAATGGCATACTTGAAAAATATCTACTGTATGTACTAAGAGATATTACAGTGACCGCTGACCCACTATCAATTTCGAATTTCAAATCAAACCCTAAGATTGTCACCGTTTCAATCATCGGTTCGCCATTTCTACAAATGATTTTAAAAAGCTTACCATCATCATCTTCATTCACGTCATTTGTGGCAATGTAATTTACTTTTTTACACATTCTTTGAAGATGACCCGTCATGTTACATTTTTTACATTTGTATTTTACGAAACGACACGTAGAAGACGTATGATTTGAACGACCGCACACCGAACACTTTTCCAGCGACCCCGCGTTTTTCGTTGTTGCCTGCTTAATCCTAAACAACTGCTGCTCTTGCTGTTGCTGCCCCGTGAGATGCACGGTGGCTGCCGCTCCGGCTCGTGCGCTTCGTAGCGTCTCCGATAGCTCGATCGCCTTGGCCAGCGTCAGTTCTGTCAGGTCTTGAGCAAACAACTTGTCCCGCTCCCGTCCTGGCAACATCGCCATAACAAATCGGTCGCGCAGCGCTTCCTCCACATTGCTGAACCCGCAGTGAGCGGTCAGCCCGCGAAGTCTCGCCGCCCATTGCGTCGGTGTTTCGCCAGTTTGCTGTGATGCTGCATAAAAATTGCATCGCTCACCAAACCCGCATCGCTTCGGTGTAAAATGGTTATCCAATAACAGTAATACGTCTTCGTATGGCACTTCTTGAAGCTCCTTCGGTAAAGCGAGATCCGAAGCGAGTTTGTAGGTGCCATCCGTGAGTGCGCTCAGCAGTATCGCTCGTCTTTTTGTTCCTGTCACATCAGTGACTCCAGTAATGTCGTTTGCTATAAACCACTGTGCTAGCCGACTCTTATAAGTTTTCCAAGAGTGCGCAGTATGGTCAAACGTAGATAAAATTCCGAATTGTTGAACCGACATTATTTATTTTAATTTGTGGGTACTCGTCGCCAATGTTAGATATGAGAGTAACAGGGACAAGTGAAACGACTGCTTGCAAAATGCACACTGATTTATTTGTAACGAGGCGAATACTTAATAGCATGGACGCAGCCACGCACACATACACAACAGATGGACTAGAATATAAAACTTTTTCACCACACTCTGGGAATAGGCGCTTGATATAAGATTCAATAAAAGCACACTTGGTGGTAGGATCTATACAGTTCGCCTGGCTAGCTACCACCTGAACATTAACCCATTAGTGGCCAAATAAAAACTAGTAAGCGGATTTTCGTAATTCTTTGATTAATTGAAAGTTAGTAACTACAAGAATAAATGAAAAGACAATAAAAAACAAAAAAGTATTTTTTCATGAATTTACAGGGGTGTTCCCAAATTGGCACAACGGCCTCTTATGAGTGAAAATTAGCAAAACACGTTTTGTCTGTACATAGGGTTTTCTTGCATTTCTTGCAACCCCAAATAAGATTTTCTTGCATTTCTTGCAACCCCAACGTCCTCTGATATCGAACACAGCACATCATACACATTTTGGCGGCTTTTTAGGGACATGATCAACGCCACCCAACTGTAAACTTTCAATTTTGGATGCTGAAGAGCGAGCAGAACATATTTGGGGTGACAGTTTGAGGTAGTATCTGGCGACACGTTAGGCGACATAAGTTTTCAGCTCCGCAGTAGTGACAGTGAAATTATGCCGATTATTTTGAGTGACAGACAAGTTGCTAAACTCAGCAATCATTGTAAAAACTTCGACATCAAAAAGCTTCTCAAATATTTGAACGGGTGTTAAATCGTATGGTTCCTTTTTGACGCGATTTTCGCAAACCAATAGATCGTCAGTTTTTTTCGAAATAAGTTGAGTAATTCAGTAAACAGTCGCCAAAGCGGGAAGCTGGATGACTGTCAGCGCGCAGAGATAGTGGGCTGCTCTTGTTGGGCCGACCTAACGGACCTTCCGTGACCTTTTAGTGGCCAAAGGTTCATCACCGCTGCTATTCTCGGATTCCGAAAGAGCACCCACGTTGTGAACACAAGCCTCGACATTACCCGAGATATCGTTTGGTACGGTACTAGGTGACACATCATCATCACCTTCTTCTTCGTCAGTCACGACGCTTGATTCTAGTGGAATGATGGCTAAATCACACTCCAAACCATCGTCATTGTCCTCTCCTATTGTGCTGATAGCTTCTTATAAGGCCTGAAGTCATTAGTGTCACTAAAATATTGCCTGCGATGCATATTGATTCTGTAAATAAACTGGTTATTTGTAGTACACTTGTGGCCGTTGTACCCAAATTGGCACACCAATATTTATGTCACTATATTTTTATATACATGCAAAGTAACTGCAATCAAATAACTTTGAATGTTAGGTTAGGAACTTGTTTCATGAAAATATAAACAATATTCATGATATTCATCACCTATAATAAATAATAATAACGAAAGTATGCTTACCTGCATTGTCCTCCAGATAACGAACTTCAGTGGGTCCAAAAAGGTGGATTTTTGAACCAATTAGTATAATCCGATACTATAATCTAATGAATGCACTCTCGACTACACAACAAAGTAACATAATATTAACTATTGTCAAAACTTTTTTAATGTACCCTCATTTATTAAGTGTTCCCAAATTGGTACAGTGGCCAAGAATGGGTTAAAGTACGGCGTGAAGCAGTTTACTGTGATTGATGTGTGTATGTGAGAGCCGGAGTGGAATAGGGGAATCCCTCTATATCTTAGACCCTGTCTGCTTTTAACATCAGGTAGGACTAGGGTAAAACACAACCAAAACAAATTATGTTTTTAATTATTGTTGTGTATTTGTTGAATTTTTATTTAATTATGTTTCAATTTGAGTATTATATGTTTTCACAATTATCAATTTAATTTAATATTTTTTCTGATTTTAATTTATGTCTACTTATGTGAATTTAATTTAATTTATTTCCAATTCTATTTATTCAATTTACAAATTAAATACTAACATAGTTTTTAAGATAAATTGTTACTAACAAATTATGGACATTAATTTGGTCTGAAATAAACGAATTTATTATTATTATTATCAAAATGTTAATGTTTCCTGAAACCAAATTTATTATTCCTTACAAACTTTCTTAATAAAAAAAATTGTACTCAGTAGCATATCGCCAGGTTAATTCAAAAACCAACTAACTGCCCAAATCATGATTTCGAGTAATGGCGTTTTGAAAGTTTGTGTCCTAAAATTTCATAAATACTATCTTATCTAAGTTTGTGTCGATAATTTTAGTATATGGAATTTTAGGACACAAACTTTTAAAACGTCATTTCTCAAAATCAATATTTGGGCAGTTAGCTGGTTTTTTAATTAACCCGGCGATATTATTTACAGTCCATAAAACTATATAGATTATACATTATTACAGTATAGGATAAGCTTCATGTTGCCAAATAAATGAACAATCTAGGTTGAATCAAACTTAAACAAATTCTTTGAATGGATATTTGAGAATTAGGTACGGTCAGCCAAATAAGTGGTTTACCAATTTTGACAACAGTTCCTATCAAATGAAAACATTGCTACGGTTGTTGTCAGATAATTATTGCAAGTGAAAATCAACCTTATTGTTTTATGATGTGCAAACAAATTTCAATTTTAACCACTTTTTTGGCCAAGTATCTATATCCTAGTATATACTCAAACAAAGTCATCAAGTCACTATGAGGCCAGCAATAAGCTTAGTTGATTGGGATTTACTCAGGTAATCCTAAAGGTACTATTCCAAACTTCCAAATTTACATAAAATGGCTTCTAAGCGCCACTGCAGCAGCCAACGGCGACTGCACGTGCTGCTGCAGTGGCGCTTGGAAGCCATTTCATATAAATACATACAAACCATTGACTGCCTCGTTGGTCTAGTGGTCGCAAACGCGACTGCTGAGCGTGAGGTCTTGGGTTCGATCTCCAGATCGGGCAAAGTGTTATTGGGTTTTTCCATGTAGAATTTCTCAGTAGCAGCTCGGAGTCTGGATTTGTGCCCGGTTGATGGCAATAGGCTCGCCCCCTATTACATGGGACTTAAAACATAACGGCGAAACGTGGGTGTTGTACTATACATTTCTGCCAACCCTTCGGGGAATAAGGCGTGAAGTTATGAGATAAGACATACAAACCAGTAGTGCAGCTGCGGCCGACTTCATGCAGTCGCTGCACGTGCTGTCGGCAGTTGCAGTTGGCCGCTCGGTTCGAGATAGTACTTTTAGTATCATGGTGTGACAACCTCAGATATAAATGACTGACTGAAGCAGTGAGATAACATAAGGAATAAAAGTTACTGTTTTAAGTGAGTGACATCTTCTTTGATATATTCTATGCTTATTCGTCTAGTAACAGGATAAATCTATATTTATTTATACTGACCGTAACTATCACGGATGGAAAAAAACGTAAATAAACGATTACTTACTCTAAAGTAGGCACAATATAGTTTGATTTCAGCTCTCCCATATACGCGCCATTTGCAGCTGTAGCCTCTATGATGAAGATCACTTCGGCCTGAACAGGCGAGTCGGGAGCGTTTACTACCATTTTTATTTCTAAAACACTTATGAATACAAAATCATTCCATAATTCACAACAACACAACAAGCAAAGCAAGCAGCAATATTTCTTTTGAAGTTTTGACAATGACAACAATGATGACATTAGATTGCTGTCAAGTCTGTCAATTCTGACATTTTTTCGATAGGAAATCGTTCCAGACTTAACATACATTACTTATAAAGCATTTTAAAACGTGGAGCAAGAAGTCCTTATTATGTAACGTGTGGAACGTAACTACAGTTGTTTACACGAAGCAAATACAGCTTCGTGGTTGTTTATTGTATTGTAGCGTAGTACTTATTACTTCTATGTATTGTAGTATTTGTATAAGTAGCACGTTCGTTTGGCGTAGTGGACGAGCAATTGGCTTGGTGAGCTTTAGGTCGCGGATTCGATTTCGAAAACAAATATTTGTATGGCCTATTTGTTCCGGCTTTGGTTGTTTATTCAGGGTGTTCACTAATAAAATATCTTATCATTAACTCACGAAGCACTTCGGAGATAGAGAAACAGAGAATGGAATTAACGAGTACGACTACAGAAACGGGGGAACAGTTGGATCACTACTAGGTACAAAGGCTTCATAGATACAAATACCTATTGACCCGACGATATAGATCAAATTAATTAAAAAGATCAAACAGCTACTACGATTGCGAAACTCACGAAAACATTTACGTTGCTATAATTTTATTTTAGCTCCGTATGGTTTCCACCATGGGCAGGCCATATAGGTAGCCCGCATGTCGGTTGAGAAATGGACAAAGCTGGCCACAATGTGAAAAGGCCCAGGAGGCAAAAGACCAAGAGGCAGACCCAAAGATCGTTGGACTGACGAAATACAAAAAATAGCGGGCAGAGACTGGATGGAGATGGCGAAAAATAGGGAAAAATGGAGACAGTTGGAGGAGGCCTATACCCGAGACGGGGCCATAACTTGAAATCAAACAATAACTATGCTATACATAACCATTTAATTTTCTTATCTATACATATAATAAATCTGTAGACATGGCGTGTCTGTACATAGCAAATATTTTGAAAAAACCAGGTTGGGATGTTAAACTATAACCAATAGAACCCATTTTTAACATTTTTGGAATTTTTGTCTGTTTGTCTGTTTATCTGTTTGTCTGTTTATCTGTTTGTCTGTTTATCTGTTTGTCTGTTTATCTGTTTATCTGTTTGTTTGTTCAAGCATCACGTAAAAACAACTGATCCAATGTTGTTGACTTTTATAAATAAATATTGTGCTTATCTCCAAGTAACATATGTTTTTTGTTTCATCGCAATCGGTTCACGCAATCAAAAGTTATGCGAATTTTAAGTTTTCTAGAAGAACTTAGCATGTATTTGTGTATACCATTTCTTTTCAATAGATGGCGTTACGTGTATCAAATCACGTTGTGAGGAAATATAATCAACGAATATATTACTATTCTCAGTCTACGGAAGGTATATTGAAATGCTATCCGAAGAAGGTACTAACTAAGCTTTTATAAAAAAAACGAAGATCATAATATTATTTAAAATGTTTTAGGTACCTATCTATCTGAATGGCAGTGGAAGAGAAATACATTCAATTTCATAAGTGAATGTAGGTATTCTAAATTTTTAATTGTGCAAGGCAATACGATAGATTCATTTGAAATACTCATATATTTTATTATGAATAATAATGTGTACTATGTACTAATAGTCTATTAACTAACCTCATTACTATTAGCTTTATTTTATTTTATTACTAACGTTACTCTCAAGATATCTTTATCTTATTACAGTGATTTTCTTTGTAATGTGTTTTGATGACAATTAACCATGTCAGTTGTTTTATATAGTTTAGCGTCCTTTTACTTTTTGTAAATGTGAGAGCTTTGTAGACTTACTAGATGCCTGGATACCTAGTTAATTTCTGACCATATTTTTCATTTTACTTTTTTGTGTGGTTCCTGCTCTTAAGTCTACTTTGCTCTCTCATAACTACTCTAAGTCATAACTGTACCCACTCAAATTGTTAAAGATATGGATTTTAAAAGAGTAACCATGGAGTTTCTTGCCGGCTCTTCTCCATAGGAAACGACTAATTGGAACCGTGCACCTAAATTCGACTTTTCATAAGCGCCTGTAATGGTTTATGTGAAATAAAAACTTTTGATTTGATTTGATTTTGATTTGAATACTTAAATACGTATTTATAAATCTATTTACTATTAATAAAATTCAAAGTGCACTTTGTCTGTAATTAAATATTTTTCCAAAATTTCGATTCGGTGGTACTGCCTATACTATCGATACAGAAACCATAACATTTTTTTTTTAGAATTATACATATTGTATGTTTGTCTTTCCGTCCGGACATCACGTAAAATCCCGTGGATGGATTTTGATGGGACTTTCGCTGATGTGTTGCGTAAAGAGCGACAATTTTGCTGGTACATATATCATCACGCTATTGTTCATAGGAGCCGAGCAGCGGAACATTATTTCCACATACTGCGAAGTATAAGCTTAATATTCGGATCGTAAAATCGCGTGAATCGATTTTGATGGGCTTGCGCTTATGCTGGTATATAAACTATCACGCTATTGCTCATAGATGCCGAGCAACGGAACATTATTTCCATATACTGCGTAGTATAAGCTGTAGACAGAAGTAAGTACTGCAGTGAACGATCGCTGGCTCAGTGTCCTGCGTTAAAACCTCACTTTAAAAAAATACACTTTTTGTAATTTTTTTGGAATGTTTTTATATATTTGATTTTGTTCATTGTTGTCAGAACTATTCAAAGCCTGTCATCGCCTTAGGTAATGTCCCAAAACACATAGCCATGAAGGGAAAGTACTTTAAATATTAAAAATTGCAAATTTCACTCAAAGGTGACTTCATTTTACTTTAAAAGTAAGAAATATTGCCTTTACTGATTTTTTTGTCTGAACCGGGAATCAAACTGACAAAGCTATACCATCTGGTGGCACCTGTTGATAATATCTTTATGGTCAATAATCAAGATCAAATCTCTCCAACAAACACACTGTCTTATATTGAACGAAGTGGAAAAAATAAGAAGTACTTAACAACAATTAATAAGTGCTTGAATTTAAATGTACCTAAGTTAGTCAATTTTCGTTTTATGGTCTTCCATCAATTTCAGACACAATGTTTATTGGAGCGATTTGATCCGTATTATTGATCCTATCGATTGGTGAAATAAAAATACAGATGATATTTTTTCGCATTTGGGTTGGTTCGATTTCCAGATCAAACTTTTTGAAATCTTTGAAAGCAGTACCTGTTTCTAACTTATAAAATAAAATGAAGTCTTCTATAGGTGATTTTTTTATATATTTAAAGTACTTTCCTATTCCACACTTCGAATGAAATCATTTTATCTATAAAAACTAGTTTAGTTCGCCGATTGTGACTAGATGGCGTTGTAGCCATTTTTGTATCGCCATAAGGTTTCGTTACATTATCACAATAAATATCAATATTCAATTATAATCCATTTTAGCAAGGAAATGTATGGAAATAAGCAACGCGTTTTTAGTATTATGGTTATATGAACCTTTACGGTCAATCAAGAAGAGCTGAAATTCTACCTAAAGATATGGTTTAAAAGATATAAGTGCCTTGGTGGGACACCTTTGTCTATTATTATAATAAATGGAATACATATACACTATTTAGTTGCTGCGACACAATGTTGTTTTCCGAGTTCCACGCGGACGGAGTCGCGGGCACAGCTAGTGGATTAATAAAGGCATAAATACATAATGGTTTCCACCAAAGACTATATTATAGGCCTCATCTTCCTACCGTTAAAGGAGACTACTTACGTCGTAAAGATGGCCAGCAGTTTGTTCCTGTCTGCTAATAACAACAAACTACGATCACCAATTCGTGTGGTGCCGGGCGTAAAGAATAGCACTACTCTTCCCATGGGTGTCGTAGAAGGCGACTAAGGGATTCACTAGAGGATGGGCAGCAGCGTTCTCTGAGTACTTTAACAATCACACTGCGATCGCCAACCCGCCTGCCAAGCGTGGTGATTATGGCAAACCCCCCCAACATGGATAGCACAAAGAAGAAACGGCCTCTAGTCCCCGGCGGCTCTGCTAGCCCTGATCAGGGTAGCTGCCTAGGTAACGGCGGGGCATGGGGTGCTAAGAAGCACAGGACCGGTCGATATGGTGATGCGTGGGCGAGGCCTATGTCCAGCAGTGGACGTCTTTCGGCTAAATGATGACTATCACTCATCCGTCTGCCGCAGTAATTAAGGCAATATCCCCTTTGTTGACCGTTAATATTATAGTGATCATCAGTGTCACAGCTAGGGTCATAAGCATCCAGAGCAAGGATCAAATGTTGTCTCTCGCTTCCGGCCGTGGTTCTGTCCATGGTCGGGAGCGTGAGTGCTTGGGACGCTGTCGCCTCCTTCTGCGAGGAGGTGATGGTGACTAAAGAGGGAGCGGAGAGGGAGAGAGAGGCAGCTGCCACTCTCCCTTTCCGCATAAGACGCACCGGGCGCCGGAGGGCGCGCGACGATCTCCAGCCACCGTAGTGTGTGGCACGCGGGCGGCGGGTTAGGGGACCCGTCGCCCGACCAGTAACAGGCCCGAGAAGGCGCGCATGTGTTCCGTGCGCGCCACTCAGGAGGACGTGGGGCAAGGCCCCACAGAAGGAGAGGTCTGCCAGGGGCTGGCGGACCGAGACCTGCCGGGGTCGCGGTGCATGCAGCTGTGATTCCCGCGACCTCGGCCAAGGGTCAGGAGAAGGAATACCGTGGGTTTTTAGCCGGTAAGAGTCCGGCATACCCCTTCGCCTTCCCCGGGCGAAGGGCATACATGAGGAATTTCCCACGAAAAAAAAGGTAACTACCAAATATTTTGCCCCCCAAAAACACGCTAAAAATAAAGCCATTTAAGAATGTTGTAAACAATTATGGCAGTAACGATTTTATCTGATATTTTTAGCTCTCAATCTCTAGACATAATTCATTTGGGGAACTGTATTTTTTATCAGCAAAGTTTATATTTGTCATCAACTTGTATCATCTAATTAATAGATCTATCGCCACGAAATATTTTCATTCTCAGATAAATTAAAGTGTCGCCTGATATGAATTATGAAATTAATGTTGTGTTATTAAAATAAATCCAAACCTATTTATTTGATACTTGATAGTATAACTATCCCGATGATTTTATGTGATTTATTATGGAATTATTTTTATATTGTTTGGCCACTACATTTTGGCGACAATCTATTATTTTGCGGACAAACCCTATTATTTCAGAAATTCAAAACCAATTTAATTGACGACAGCTTAAATCATAACCATTCAATTGCATTTAAAACAACATCATAGTTTAACATGAGATCTGCTGTGGACTTTTCAGATTATACAGGGTGTTAACGAAATCGTGTAATTCTTTCAAACTGCGTGATCTACTGGTGACACAGATTAACCATAAATGGGAATTTTCGAAAACCAAAAAAATAATTCAAAAAAATTTTTGGTTTTCAATTTCTGAGTCTTTTTAGAGCCTTGAGTTATCTGACTGCAAAGAGCGATATCGCGTTAGTCGTTCCTGCCAGCCGTGTCGCTGTACTTTCATTAATTTATGCGTGGCGTCGAAATGTTCACACAAATAAAACGAGAATTTGCAAAAAAAACGTATTTTTTTACTGAATCCTTAATACGTTAGATACGATCGCCGATCGGTAACAAAGCCGCATGAAAAAAAAGTTTTTTTTAATTTTTAATCAAGCTTAATCCCGTGCGGGGCCTGTCTACACCAGTAGTGTGGCCATGTGGTTTTAAGGAATGTGATCATGTGGTTTTAAGGAATTACACGAATTCTTTAACACCCTGTATTGTACTAGAGGTCGCCCGCAGCTTCGCCCGCGTGGATGTAGTTTATCGCGTAGATATGTCGCTGTTTTCGGGATAAAACTAGCCTACGTCCTTCTTCGGGTTCAGTTATGTTCTATCTCTGTACCAAGTTTCATCAAAACCGGTTCGCGGTTTGGGCGTGAAAGCGTAACAAACAGACAGACGTTACTTTCGCATTTATAATATTACTAACGACCCGCCCCGGCATCGCTCGGGTACTTTTTATAGCGTACCGGCCTTTCCACATCTACACGTCACGACGCCGTCAACGTGAAACGGTGCGGTAACGCGGTACGGTGCGTTGACGTAACGTGCAAATTTACGTTACCGTATCGTAACACGTTCCGCCTCGAGCCGCAAGCGCACACGTTGCGCTCCGCCCGCGCTCTCCACGCCCGCGAGTTAGTCGCCGTCTATGTGCTCTGATGCTTTAAACCCATACCTTACTGTTTCTCTTATTAAAATTCAGGATTTACATGGTCAACGATAAATCTAAGAATCCTGACGTGCATTTTTACGATACGGTAACGTAAATTTGCACGTTGCTTCAACCAGAGATGTGCAAAATAGTATATTAAAAGTATTTAAATTCAAAATGCAAATGCTTGGTTATATTTTTATTTCAAATAAAAATACAAAATGGTTTTCAATGAAAGTATTTAAATACAAAATGCAAAATACGTATTTTCAAAATAGGTTTTTCAAATAAAATACCTTTTTTCACTGATTTTAACACTAGTATTTGATCAAAGAGTTCCTCTTTCATGTTGAATCTGCGAATTCATGAGATATAGCGATTTAAAGATTGGAAAAATCATCTATATACACATACCTACATGCATATAAAGAACAAGTCCTAATGTAAGATTCTCGCACAGCCTAAACCGCTAAAGGTAGAAACTTGAAATTTGGAGCGTAGTTGTTTTTTATAGCGAAAGCGCACACTAAGGGAGTGAAAAGGGGTGATAAAGTTTATTTGAAAAATCTTATTTCCAGTATTTATAAACTTGAAACTTGGCACAAATACTCTTTAAAGTAAATAACAAAAATGTATGAATGAAAAATATGAAACATGAATTAAAGAAATTAACAAAACCATTTTGCATTTTACAAATATTAAATATTTTTAAAAAGTATTTCAAATAAAATAGAAAATACATTCTGAAAAAAAGTATTTCAAATGCAAAATAAAAATAGGTATTTTGCATTTTGTATTTGTATTTTAAATACATGTATTTCAAATAATTCACATCTCTGGCTTCAACGCACCGTGCCGCGTTACCGCACCGTTCCACGTTGACGACGTCGTGACGTGGAGATGTGGACACGCTCTATAAACTTCCGGGAGAAATTACCTAAATTAAGATGAAAACCGCATCAAAATCCGTTAAGTAATTTAAAGATCTAAGTGTACAGACGGCGGGAAGCGACTTGTTTTATATACTACTAGCTTTTGCTCGCGGCTTCGCTCCCGTTAATTTACGGATCCCTAATTTTTTGATCCCAAAATATAGCCTATAGCACTCAGGGATAACGTAGCTTCCTATTGGTGAAAGAATTTTTGAAATCGGATGAGTAATTTCGGAGATTACCTCCTACATACAAACAAACAAACAAACAAACAAACAAATTCTACCTCTTTATAATATTAGTATAGATGTAGAGATTAGTAGGGATTGAGGGTATAACTTGCGACTCCCTAGGTTCTGCGCCTCTGGCAGCCGCCCCTATGACCGGCCCCTAGGTATGACGTTGAAGGCAATATCCCCTTTGTTGACCGTTAATTGTAGCGATCATTGGGAGGCCCATGCCCAACAGTGAGCGTTTACAGGCTGACATGAATTTTAACTTCATAGATTTCAATATACAATTCGTAAATATGTGATATAAGTATTCTAAACCTCTTACCTACAGCAAAAATTCATAAAACAGTCTTCGGTTTTCTTTCATGTTGTGTATTAAAACTTACAGTTTTATATATTATTTTAACTGTAAAACCACGCAAAATTTCATATACGGCCTCTTAAATCCAGGAAGCAAAGAAGAAATTAACTGAAGACGGCAATTTGTAACAATTTTCCTTAATTTTCATCTCGTTAGACTGAAATTCGCGCTTGGCTTCAATTTATTAGTTACGTTCAGGCGCAGCTCCAGACTTCGAATTAGGGTAGAGTCGCGATTTAATAAAAATAAATAAATCAGCCTGTAACTGTCCCACTGCAGGGCAAAGACCGCTTCTCATACAGAGAAGAAACTAGCATTAAATTTAATCACCTGCCCTGCTTGCTCATTGCGGGTTGGCAATTTCAGACCAAAGTCCAGGTTTCCTCACGATTGGCCTGCGGGCGGCGGGTTAGGGGACCCGTTGCCCGACCAGTAACAAGCCCGAGAAGGCGGCGCGCTGTGATCCGTGCGCGCCTCTCAGGAGGACGTGGGGCAAGGCCCCACAGAAGAAGAGGTCTGCCAGGGGCTGGCGGACCGATGCCTGCTGCAGCTGGGGTCGCGGTGCATGCAGCTGCGAATCCCGCGACCCCGGCCAAGGGTCAGGAGAAGGAACACCGTGGGTTTTTAGACGATAAGAGTCCGGCATACTTCTTCGCCTTCCCCGGGCGAAGGGCATCCATGACGACTTTGCAAAGAAAAAAAAAAGTTTCCTCACGATGTCTTTCTTCACTGCATATCATCATTCAGCCGAAAAATGACCACTGCTGGACATAGGCCTCCCCCAAACATCGCCACATTTTGGGGGAGTTTGCCGTAATCGCCACGCTTGGCAGGCGGGTTGGCGATCGCGGTATGGTTGTTAAAGTACTCAGAGAACACTGCTGCCCATCCTCTAGAAATTCCAGTGCACGTCAGTGGAATCTTATACAAGGTTAGTCAGAAAGGGTATACTAATTCGAAAGGGTGTTAAAGTACTCATAATAATGAGTAACTCTTGTTCTACCACTATCCCCAAAAGTCAATAGAAGTTAAGGGAAATAACTGTTCAAAAATTACATAAAAAATATGCTAAAATCGATTCATCCCTAGCTGTGATCAGCTATGTTTACATTTTAGGTCATATTTGGGGTCACGAATTAGATCCGAATTAGTAGGGACGAAGAAATCGTGAAAAAAATTAAAAAAAAATTATTTTACCTCGTAATAAAAATTATCGAATTTTGAAATTTTAACACTTGCTTTATAACCGTCATCTGTGATACTTTAAGTGGACGGCGGATTAGTACACCCTTTCCGACTAACCTTGTAATACCAAGAAAGTACATTTATGAAATTGAAAATGTCACATTGGTAATGCGTGATTTGAACTCTCAATCCGATGCTTAACAAGCGGATCTGTAGCCTCCCGGCCATTACAACATTTGGTCAGGGGAAGGTCAAGGGAGAAGGCAATGTCTCGGTCGCTGTAAATGTCCATTTAGTAATTTTTTTTTTTTTTTTTTTTTTTTTTTCCCCAAAGATCATTCTTCACAATTAATTTGTAATAACAATCCCATTGATTCCATTAATAAAATAAATTCATTTTTTGCAAATATAAGTAAAAAATTGGCCGAAAAAAATGTGTTGCATAAGAGCATTCCCCATATAACAAACTCTTTTCATAAATCAATAGTACTTTTACCAACCACTGAACATGAAATCAAATCCCTTATTCTAAACAGAGGAGAGTCCTTAAGAAACACCTGAAAAGGCACTTACTGTTTTCAAAATTTCTATAAACTCTCCGCATGGAATTACATAAAAAAAATAATGAAGAACCTTAATAGATGTGCCAACAGTTTCACCGCGAGATATTTGCGAAATCATCATTCATTTCGAGAAAAAAAAATGTTAAATTCCCTCAAAAACATCTAAATCGACCTTTTCTATTTGCAGAATTTACTTAATTTTAAAGGACTATATAAAAATCTATTTAGTTTAATCGTGACACGAAAGTATGAATAACACGTCTACCGTTTTATTATTTTAATAAATCAAACCAAATGAGAGTAATCTACGTCTGAACATTGTTAATTTTTTACGGAAATTGTTTTCCGTTCCCCATACATTTTAGTATGGAGCAATACTCTCCCGTAATTTGTTTTATAAAAGAGTACGCACGCGAAAAATTTTCAGTGCCGTCCTAGAATCCAAGGTGACAGCACGTCCGTTTATAATTCGAACCGAGCTCTCGAAACATCTACGCACAAGGCATAAGGGTGGGTTGCGAGTGTCGTGACATGACTGCATTTTTTCACTCTTTGAACAATAAGACAGACGACTCGGACAGTGACCGAATTGACACATTTTAATTTCAATATTTTTTTCACTGAATATTTGGACACCATCAAATTATTGAAGCTTTTTAGTACAGTCAGATGAAAAAGTATATGTGACAAAAAAAGCGTTACCAAAAAAACTATTTGTGGCTTTAAGGTGGCATTTTTCAGTAATAAATAGCTTTGTGGACTCACCACTTTGAACTGCACCAAAATATTCCTCGAAACGCACCAACGATGAAACATAGAGAAGAAAGAGCATGAAGGATTCGTAGTGAATTATATCGATAACGTTTTAAAATTCAGTTGCCCCTTATTGTTTATTTATTAAAACTACTAGGAAAGCAGAAATGAACTGCAACTAGGTGCTTAAGCGACTTACCTCCGGTTTCTGAATTGAGAATTCTAGGATAAGCAGTACTTAAGTAACATTTGAGTACAGAGTTGTCAAAAAAATGACGGATTTTAAAGCATTTTTTTGACAACTCCGTACTCAAATACTACATAAGTATTGCTTATCTTGAATTCTCAATTCAGAAATCGGAGGTTACTACTTAGCCCAATAATGGTAGGTAAAAATATAGGTTTTGAAATTGATCATTTGTCGTTTTCAAAAGTATGAACGGGTGACAGAAATGAACAGAAAATGGGCGCCTAAACGATGTCACTAAGTTGTGCACCAACGATTAAACACAAAGAGGAATATAAAGTATTCGTTATTATTCTTATATAAAATAAGATAGAAAACTTAAAACTGTCCTATATATCTTACCTTATAGGTCACTGTCACTTAGTCAGATCGTCTAAGCGCCTATTTTCTGTTAATTTCTGTCACCCTGGTACTTTTCAAAACAACAATTGATTCAATTTCAAAACCTGTATTTTTACCATTATTGAGCTAAGTAGTAACCTCCGGTTTCTGAATTGAGAATTCTAGGATAAGCAAGCAGTACTTAAGTAACATTTGAGTACGGAGTTGTCAAAAAAATTACGTATTTTAAAGCATCTTTTCGACAACTCAGTACTCAAATACTACTTAAGTATTGCTTATCCCGAATGTAATTCAGAAACCGGA
This sequence comes from Amphipyra tragopoginis, assembly GCA_905220435.1. Classification (NCBI taxonomy): domain Eukaryota; kingdom Metazoa; phylum Arthropoda; class Insecta; order Lepidoptera; family Noctuidae; genus Amphipyra; species Amphipyra tragopoginis. Next base: position 16,778,940 of record HG992011.1, read on the forward strand.
GGTAAGTCGCCTAAGCACCTAGTTCCTGTTCATTTCTGCTTTCCTGGTAGTTTTAATAAATAAACAACAGTTGAATTTTAAAACGTCTATCGATATAATTTATCACGAATCCTTCGTGCTCTTCTCTATGTGTCATCGTTGATGGGTTTCAAGGAAAACTTTTGGTGCGGTTCAAAGTGGTTGCGCTTCGAGGAATACCCCATCTTTATTTTTACCTAACTGCCAAGGCGCGTATCTATCTATGTATGTGGGTTTATAATATTATTTATTAAAAACGGCTGCTTTAGTTATAATCCGGTTAAAAACAGTTTTTTATAACTATAGGCTGGGCGGAGGACGGATTTCCACAATTATTACGGTATCGTTGAAAGTTTTTTATCTGAAGGTGCTCCCACACAGCTGTTAAAAATGTTTACAAACATTAGTTAACATTTTCTAATCAAACATAAATTAAAAAATACCTGCAAAAAAACTATTAAAATATCATCTAATAATCTATATAAGATAGGTAGATTAGATTTATTATTTTCTGATATTTTGATCTTTTCCTAACATTTGTTAGTGTTAGAAAATGTTTGTAAACATTTTTAACAGCAGTGTGGGAGCACCATGACTGTACAAAACAGCTTTTTTTATTGGTGTCCGAATCATCAGTGAAAAAAATATTGAAATTAAAATGTGTCAATTCGGACACTGTGTCCGAATATATTGTGAGTTTTTTATATATTACTCCTTATTTTACCACGTTTCATGGCTACGTCAAGGCCGTGGTCAGACTTGCCAATTTTGACGTTTGATAGCTTGTCAGCTGAAGGGTTCTCTATTTCTTGTTAATATATTTTTCTGCATATTATTACTATTTCAGATAGAAATGGGAAAACGTAAAGAAAATTACAAAAGTTTTATCTTGATTGTATGCTTCCGGAAATAACAGATTCAAGATTAGACAGAAAAATGGAAATAAATGAGCCCAATTATTTGATTGAGGCAATTTAAAAACGAGAATCTGAAAGAAAATCAAAGAAACGGAACAGCGAAAATTAATGGTTTATCTGATGTCAGCAGCCCCAAAGCGCCAAGCAATAAATAAATAAATTAAAGAAAATCATTTATCAAGCATTAATTTTTGTATTGTACTAAGATGTACCTATAAATTTTTTATAATAAAATATAATTTTAAAATATCAAACAGAAAAAAATGTTACTACACCCAGTAATTGAGTTATGTACATTCATTGTTTTTCATTACAAATCAATCACACATTATCTCGTTTTCATTTTTATGTTGGCTCTTATCTTCCCTCGCAACATTTACATACCCTAAAATATTCCCAAACAAAAATTATGTGTCATTATATTCGAAAATAGAAACACAGAAAATCAACAATAATATATTACAGTAATTATTCTAAGTTTAAATCTGTCAATACCGATTACACTGTGACCCCACCCTTTGTTCACGACACCAATACTATGGGCACGCGTGCCTCGCGGTGCGGTGAATAAATAGCTAATACATTGCGCGTTTTTTGCAACATACTTACTAGTCCTTCAGAAGCGAACGCGCACTGAAGGTTTATTTAACCCGGCGCGCCACAAAATAAACCTTCGGTGCGCTTTTGTTTTTTGGTATGTGTACACTACATGATGTGATGCAGCTGTATTAGTAGAAATGTCGAAGTGTGGGTTCTAAAATAAGTTCTCACGCTCGCAAACCTTCCTCTTATTGTGCAGTTGGCTTAGACAACATATCGGAAGCTTTCTTAAAACAGTATTGAAGTTGTGGTCCCACCGCTAACCTTTATTTGCAACCTGTCTCTTGAAACAGGAGTTTTTCCTCTTGCATTTAAAAATGCAAGAATAACACCCATATTTAAGAGTGGGGACCGATGCTGTGTCAACAACTATCGACCTATTTCTATTCTTCCAACTATATCCAAAATTTTGGAACGGCTAATGAACTCGAGACTTATAGAATTTTTAGAAAATAATGAGTTGTTATCGCCGTCTCAATTTGGTTTCCGCTCTGGAAGATCTACTTCAGACGCCGTGCATCAACTCACTGATTACATTGTCTCAAACATGGATAAGAAGAAAAAGACCTTGGCTATATATCTAGACTTAGCCAAAGCATTTGACACAGTATCTGTCCCTATCTTAATTAGTAAACTCGAGCACTTGGGAATCAGAGGATTACCACTTCAGCTATTTACAGATTTTCTCAAAGGTCGAATACAGGTTGTAAAAGTTGAAAATTGGGTAAGTGATGAGCTTCCTAACGAATATGGCGTTCCGCAGGGCAGTATCCTTGGCCCAACATTGTTCTTGGTGTACATAAATGATTTATGTAACATCAGGCTCACAAACGGAAAAATTATAACATTCGCCGATGATACTGCACTGCTATTTCATGCTGATACCTGGGAGGAAGTAAATCACTTTGCTCAAAAAGGGTTTGATCAAGTATCCAAATGGCTCTATGAAAACATATTAACCCTCAACGTTGAAAAAACTAAGTTTATGTCATACAGCTACAGGAAAATAAAAGAACCTGATTTACCTATAATTGCCCATGCCTGTGATATGTACTCCACTGATTCGTGCAACTGCCCTAAATTATCAAATACCAGCTCTATTAAGTATTTAGGTGTAATTATTGATGACAGACTCAACTTCCAACGTCATATTGAAGTCCTAGTTAGTAGAACACGCAAACTAATCTTTATCTTCAAGACCCTTCGTCACGTAGCTGATTTTTCAATATTAAAATCAGTTTATTACGCGTTATGTCAATCGCTACTGTCATACTGCATAACATCCTGGGGTGGAGCTGGTAAAACCTACATTTTGAATTTGGAACGCGCTCAGAGGGCTATACTTAAAGTTAGCCTATTTCTTCCCATTCGTTACCCGACATTTGAATTATATTAACGCGTAAAAATACTTACCGTACGACAACTTTTTATACTCGCAATTATTCTTAAAAAGCACTCAGACTTAAAATTCGACTCAAAAACACTCTCAGACAAGAGAAGAAACACTGCTGTATGTACACAAATTCGTTGTAAAAATAGCCTATCGCAAAAAAATTTTTGCCTTCTTGGGCCCTTATTTATATAATAAAATAAATAAAGAATTATTAATCTACCCACTTCCCAAAGCCAAATGTAAAGAAAGGGTCGGTTCATGGCTCCAAAGTCTGGATATACTACCACGGAATGTTTATTAAAACCGCAGTCGTAAATTATTGTGTTTTACATGTCTTCCAACACATCAAATCAACATTTACACTCACAATCACATATTCACACTCACTTACTCACTTACATATTACTACTCATTCATACTCATAGATCACTCTCATCACTTACACTATGCCCATATGTCCAACATCCTTAAAATATTTAAATTCATAATTAATAATTGTTAATCTCTTCTTTCTTTCTTTGTCTAATCTTTGTAGTCAATTAATAAACTACTAAACGTCTTGCCTGGTGATCTGTAACACAGGTTTTACCTATCTCAGACACCAGTCTCTATATAAGATGCTATTTATTTACTGTTACTCTGTAATGTGATGATGAGATAAATAAAAAAAAAAAAAAAAAATATACTAGGACTAACGAAACGATCAAACAGGGGTCCAACTCTCCTAAAAAAAATATTGTTAAATCGCAACCGAACCAAGGCCGAACCGTTAATTCAGACAGTTTTCAATTTCTAACTTCCGATTCTGTACCTCGATCGCGACTGTCAATTAGACACTTGTTGTGACACAGCGTGGATAACAAAACTACGCGTTTTTTTTGACAACTCCATCCATACCTACTCAAATGTTACTGTACTGCATATCAGCTGCATATCCTAGATTTCTCAATTCAGAAACCGGAGGTAAATTGACAAATTGTTTGACACAAAAAACAAAACCAATCATTTTGACAGTTTTTATAAATAAAAACTGACTGAATTCTATGGTTTGTTTGCGTTTGGCATTATCATTGTTAAGGGGATCATAGATCTGAGTCATACTTAGATGTTGTCATGTAATAATTGTAATATAGACTTATGAATCATTTCTTCATACACTGATGGTCATCATTTCTTCATACTGGAGGTCAAATAAGAGATATATGATCCTATATAATTATGATCCCAGACATATGATTGTGTAATATCCCTCTTAGTCGAATTGGCCCCTTTTTATTTAGTGTCCAAACACACTATGCCGAATTTACGAGACCGAAATTTGGCGGCTGATTTTACATTCCGACGTATTTGGCTGATATGACACACCATACCATAAGTGCCGAACTTACGCAGCAGAAATTCAGTTGCGCAAACTTGTGGGCGGACACGCGGGTCGCAGGCATGCCTGCCTCCCGCTGCTCCCCGCCCCGGATCTTCGTCGGTAATCGAACCGAACTTCGGTCGCGTATAATGTGTGCTCTACAGAATACGTTGCCGCCGAATTGCCGCTGAACTTACGCCCGACCGAAGTTCGGCTGTACGCTATAACGCAACGTAATTTCGGCACAATGTGTCGTCAGTAATTCAAATAGCATTGCAGGCGTAATCATGCCGAACTTCGGTCGCGTATCTTCGGCATAGTGTGTTTAGACACTTACTTTACTTTTTATTGATGGTTGGCTTGTAATGGGGAGGTAATGATGTCATTGACCGACCACCCCTGTGGATGCGGGTGCATTCACAACAAACGAAATGAACTTTCAGTTTTTATTTATTGCAAAGATAATAAAACAGAAATCTTAAAGGTGACTGAACTCTGTCGCGAGACGCTGCCAAATTATTAGTGCCACTGTAAAACTCATACCTATCTAATAATCTAGATTCTAGGCAAGTTTTATTCAACCTCGAATCTTATCATGAAGTACAAAAAATTCGGAATTGAACAGGCGACGGGAGACAGATAAAGTCGTTTCGTAAATTGAAGTCCTGTATAAAATTTTACGATCGTTGTAAAAGCTACCGTATTAAATGGGATCATGGCTTATTATTGTGAGGGCACTGGCCTTAATTCGGGCATGCGCGATGGCGTGGCATCCAAAACTAACTGTTGAAGGTCACCTTGAACGTAGAGCCGGCGAACGGGCCGGACGCGACCAGACGCACGCCGGCAACAACATCAACTAGGCAACTACGTGACGCGATCCACGACAACAAACTCTTGTAAGTGCAGTTTCAATTTATGCAACACCTGGCTTTTTTTACAGAGATTTTCCTTAACTTTTTTTTCCTTTTTAAAATTCTTTTGACCAAACTTTTTGTTTTAAATCTGTATTAGGTCATCCCGCGTACCAACTTAAGTTTTCTAATTATGGTGATTAGGTGATTCAAATATATAAAGGCAAAGCTTTGATAATACAGGGTTATAGGTAAAACACTCATCATTGTACTCATCATTATGAACAACTTTTACTATGGCACCAAAGCTGAAAGCGCGAAAAAACAATCAGCTGTTCCCTACATTTATGTTCGCCTCGTCAAAATGTAGAGGGAACAGCTGATTTTTTTTTCGCGATTTCACTTTTCGTCCCATAGTAAAAGTTGTTCATAATGATGAGTACAGTGACAGTGACCCCTTAATGAGGTTGTCAGTGTTTTACCAATGACCCTTTAAAGGTAACTACATAACTCAAAGAAAGTTTTTAGAACCGACAATAGATACGGCATGGTTAACTTTGTAATTGTAATTAAGTATGTGTTTATTTAACCATAGGTACATGTACGCAGGAGCGTACCTGCATGGTTAAATAAACACATAAAGTGGCACCTAGGGCGATTATTGAAGTTGCGCCCTTTCGTAAATTATCTAAATCTAAATATAAAATAAACAGATACTTACACTAAAAATAGTCTCGGTTTTTTTTTGAAAGTCCTTTGTATAGGAATCGCTTGGTAATTTGAATATTAATATGAATTATATTGTTACTTACTTACTTATTTTTTTATTTTATTTTGTAAATGTTGCCCCAGACTAGGATTTCTCCTGTATCGTGGGCGCGTTTACACACACAAATCTTAGAAACCCGAAACAACTATCTGTAGGCCATACAAATTTTTGTTCCGTGTGGGAATCGAACCCACGACCCGTAGCGCAGAAGGCAATCGCTCAGCTACTGCACCAAACGTGTCAATAATGTAATAAAAATAAATATACCTAATAATGGTTTAATTTGCGAATTTTGCGCCCCCCTTTGAATGGCGCCCAGGACACGACCCCTAGTAGCCCCACCCTAGGTTCGCCACTGCATGTATGTCCTGTAAAAGTACTGAAACGCTTAGAAATCATTGCCCAGCTGTGGAAAGATAATTATGCGTTAACAATAACACTACCTTTGTTGTATCTTTTCGTCATTACTGATGAAATTTCATCATCAAATCAGCCCCTAATTGAACACAGCTGAGCATGGCCAACGGTCAAACAGTCCCAAGTTGCTGAAAGGAGAAATTGCAATAATCACCAGCTTGTTTGGTAGACGACGGATTAGTGATCACAGTTTTTTAGCGAAAAGGACGCTGCTGCCCATCCTTTTGACCAGTCTTTCTCAAAGTGGGCGATAACGCCCCCTTTTGGGCGCTACAGACCTACAGGGGGGCGGTAAAAGTAATGATTGCGATTGTAATTAGTAAGATGTCGTAAAGTAAAAAAAAATTGGGAGCGCTAGAAAATAATTAATTCTCAAAGTGGGTGGTAGACGAAACAAGTTTAAAAACCTCTGCTTTTGACGTTTCTAATCCGTTAGTCGCCTTTTTACGGCACCAGGCCTATTTTTGCCCGGAATCACAAGGAACTGATGACAATACATTAATTCGTGTAAGCGTAGATCTAAAATTACGTAGAAATCACAATTATAATCTACATTGAATCATCCACGGCTGACTAAGATATTTTTAATTACCATGCGATATGATTGCTTTAATTTATGCGCGGAGAGCGATGCCAAAGTTTTTAAAAACTCTTGTTATTTTTACTTGAACGACATTCTCATAAAGTTTTCCAAAATATTTTTACTGCATTCACGGCCTCTTTTCATTTTATTTTCGTTGTTTTGCATTCTTTATTTTGGTGTCCTTAAGTATTTTATTAGTAATTTATTTTTAAAATAAACGTACCTATGGTCTTTACGTAAAAGGTTTAGTAACTTTAACTATGGATTATAAAAAAAACATTACATTGACTTGTAAAAATGTCTATATCAGATTTAGGTATTTACAGAAATAAATATCATTTATAAATGACTAGATTTTGCCCGCGGCTTCGCTCGCTTTAATTACGCTCAAAAAACTCTTAACACTCTACTAAAGTTTCTAAAATAATATAATTCAATCTTGATTCGAAAGACACCTGGCGCCATCTATGAACTTTATTGATGTTTTCCTCGGGAATAGTACTTTTTTGGGATGAAAGGTACCCTATGTCCTTTTCTGTACACCTGACAACGTAATTATGCAAAATTTCAGGATGATTGGTTCAGTGCTTTAGGTGTGAAAAGGTAACAAACAAACAAACTTGCTTTCGCATTTATAATATTAGTTAGGATTTTATGATAGTAAATTCATTCATTTACATAGTGTAGGTACCTAACTTATTGTAACTAAATGAATGGTGATGAAATTAGTTGTAAATGTACCGTTACCTTTTCTCTCTGGTCATACACCCCTTGTATGACCTTGCTCTGAGTCCCCTTTGACTTTTGACCGTTTTGACCTTCCCTCCCAACTTCGCACCTCTCTTGTGCAATAAACTTGCGCGAACACATCCAAAAATTTCGCGCGCACGCAGGCTTTTGGCGTACGAGACGGGACGCATTCGTTCAAAACCCATCGGTCATTCATTCGACCGGCAAATGTACATAAAAGAAGACCGGTTAAGCTCATTCACTCAGTCAAGCCTTGGCCAAGGTGAAGTGAATACGTGTTGTATATTCCTTTATTTTATCGCTAATATTTACGCGTAAAGATAAATAAGTGTTTTTATAAATTAAACTGTTTGAATATAATATTTTGAAGATGGCTGAGAATAATTCTAACAATCACTGTCACAAGAATGGCACCGGTGAGTTTATATATTCTTTGCACAGCTGCACACTGCAGCTTGCATCGAAATGCAAGTTGTACTTTTTTTATGGAATACCATGAACTATTTCCGGTTGTGTTGTGGTTGTGCCCTGCGTACTTTAAAACAGTTGAGTAGATTTATAATAAATTAAAGTATTTATTGTGCAATGCTGTAGGTGTTTTAAACATTGGTAAACGTACCTACAGCATCAAGGAAAAACTATGTACCTTCTCTTTATACCTACCTTAATAAAAATAGATATTTTTACTCGATTAAAATTTACTACAATTAATACGCAAAGAAAACTTTTATTAAAAAAAAGACGTTCATTTGGTAGGTAGGTACAGTTAGCATCAAAAGCAAGTGATCATTGTAAAAAGTTTCAAAAGTTATTTATGAATGATAAATAACTTTGCAAAGTAGACAATACCTACCTACTTTGAATTTTCATTTACCTCTTCTTTACGGTTAAATTATTTTTTATTTACCTTAATGAGAAAGTTGAAATAGAATTGATATTATCAATTAAAACATCACATTTTTTTTTGGTTTCGTATTGTTTGTTAACCAGAGGGTATTATAAATCTCGTCTCCCTAAACCCCTCGACACCTAAACGTGCCTACGCTGCAATTCTACCCACAAACAAACCTGTTGCGTCCCAATCTAAACGGCAAGAAAGTAAAAGGGATAGCAGAGCCTCTGTGAAACAATCCACAACGGTCTGCCACAGCGTTGTCCTGAGAAGGGTTGATGCGTTGGCGTATATTATGGCGTATACTAGGGTTATTTTCCAGGGAGGGGGCCTGGCCCCATATTTGATTGAAATTGTTTTTGTGTGAAGTTATAAGTGTATATTTTTCATCCAAAGATTGACTGGTAGAGAATGCCTATGGCATTAAGTCCGCCTTGTGTACCACCAATGTACATGAAGTTTAAATAAATAAGTGTCCAGCCTAGAGTTTCGGATCAGTAAGCCAACATTCTGGAAAGGGCATCAGACCATTCAGGGGTGGGCACGGCCCACCCGGCCCCAACTCTAACGCCTATGGGTAGTTGCGACAAGGATGGCTTCATAAAAAGAGTAAGAAGACTGCTTGTCAGAAAAGTGCCCCCGCTAGCAACGCCCTAAGCCGAGGTCCGAGTCCCACTAGGGGTCGCCCTTAGTGCTGTTGTTGCAGGTAGTCATGATGTTAGAGTAGTAAAAGTAATTAGCTTAGGTAAAGTATTTTACTCCCCCCCCCCCCCCGCATTGGCTGGAGACCCTTCAGGTCTCGCCAATAACTGTAGGTAGAAATGGTCCCCTAAAACCACATACAGCAGTCCAATAGAAAAAAAAATGCTTGTCAGAATAAATGCGGTACCGCAACGACCGGACTAAACAACCTGCTGCATCCCGCTGTATCAGTGACACGTATCCCGGGCTGCAGTACTCTACAAAGGTCGAGGGGATTGTTGAGTACACCGGCATCAAGGCCAAGCACTATGACGGTCGAGCGATTGAACTCTCGACACAATTTAAACTTTAATTCCTTTGTGGTGACAGAGAGTGCCGACGAAGGCGTAAGTTTGGCCAACAGGTGTAGTGTTCTGGCGGTTCCGATGCCGGATAGAAAAAAAGAAAGACCCCGCACGACATACGACTCTGATTGTATGTGTGTAATAGTGTTGAGTTTTATCGTTTATTGCTTATTTATAGTATTTTCATGTTGGTTGTTTAAGTTTTTATATTGTTCTTTTTTAAATGGGCCTTGATGCTTGAATTAAATAAATACATTAAAAATAATGCATTTTATGCAATGCAAGTTAATTTAGGTATTGGTTGACTAATGACATATTCGGACATGTAATCACTGACTCTAGCAGAGCTGATTTTTTCTTATGAATATCTCATAAAACCTGTTTCCGTACAGATCATGTGCACAAACAAATCCGCATCGAATCACGTACGCATACGGGCTAATAATATTTCAGACGATGACGTCATTATTAACACTTTAAAATCCCCAGACTCTCTTTGTAATTGCATACTTGACAAGAATGACAAATAATGATTGTAGTGCAGTCTCTGATGACAAAGTATATCTGTATTATGTATACCTGCACAAGTATAATAACCATCAGGTTTATAATGGAAGTAGGAAAGCAGTTACATGTATGGCCAGTATTAGGAACTTCGGGGATTGTTTGTGCTGTATTGGGAGATGCGTCCAATACTTTATTCAAAAATCTAAAATCTTGCCATCTCGAAATACAAATTTCGGTATTTCCCAAACCCTTTTCTTCCAAGCTTGGCAGTTATGGCGATCTCCCTCATGACTATTGATGACCGTTCATTATAGTGGTATCTGATAAAGTTATTCCCAACTATAATACAATTATATTTTCAACGAATCACGTGATTTGTTGGGAATAACTCCTCTGAGAAGTCCTCTAATGTTCATCTGTGTGAACATGGGGTTAATTAGTGCCATGTTTGCGGGCTGATATGACCGTGCTATCAATTTTATGGTAGGTCAAAGCTATTACATTATTTTAGTGTTTCAGATAAAGTTTTAACAAATCAAGTTAATTTATTCCACTTCCTATTTTTGTTTGTCTTGCTTATTTAGCGTGAGTTCTGTAATAAAATTCAAGAAGAAACGATTATCACCTATAAGGAGATGATGCATTGCCTATTATTCTATGAAAAAACTTAGGTATTAACATGATGTAGTTTCATTGACCGTGGTGTGAAGGCCACGGTTATACAGGCCGGCAATTCGCGGCCGGCACATCTATATCAGCAGTTGTAGTGCTCGCACTATGGGGCGTTTGGTGCAGAGCTTGTTTATGAAAAACATAAAGAGTTATAGACGACGCGGATCAGTATTCTCACGTATGAATATGTTGCTAGGAAAAATGGCGACGGTCGAGAAGCTGCTGCAGTCTCGCCAGGAGAAGTATAACGACACAGGCAACAAGGTGACTGTGGTTGGGGTTGGACAAGTCGGCATGGCTGCTGTGTTTTCGATGCTCACACAGGTAACTTAACAAAATTTTATAAGCTTTACTATATCCTTTCAACTTAAATACATTTTTATGATTAATTACGGTTTACTCACGTGCATTTTTCGGGATTGCCCGACTAGTTTCGGACCCAAACAACTTCGAGGAGTTCGACTCGCGACCTCGCTGCGTGATCACCTCATGATTAAGGGCTCCGTTTGGGTCCGAAACTAGTCGGGCAATCCCGAAAAATGCACGTGAGTAAACCGTAATTAATCATAAATATGAATGTGTTTCACGAGGGTTGTAAATGTTGTAATTAATACAACATCTCTACATAGTATAAAACAAAGTCGCTTCCCGCCGCCTCTATGCTTAGATCTTTTAAACTACGCAACGGATTTTGATGCTGTTTTCATCTTAATTTAGGTAATTTCTTCCGGAAGATTTTAAGCTATAAAACGTACCCGAGTGACGCCGGGGCGGGTCGCTAGTACTTAATATTTATCAAAAATAAAACTTAAAAATATTTTTTTTCCGCATCGTAATTTTTATGTAAGTAACATATATCGATTCGATACAGAGGTAATCTGTTTTGTGCTATACACCCTTTGAGCCTAGAGAGGCTCAAAGGGTGTATAGCACAAAACATGGGTTTTCAGGAGAATAAAAAAACAAAAAAAAACGAATTTTCGTTATAATTATGTGAAAATATCATTATGCCAAAAATGTGCTTTAGGCCCTTTGAGCCCAGAGTAATCGATATTATTACGCATAAATTATGATGACACACACAGTATATATTTTATTACAGGTAACACATAACACACACCTACGTAGGGATTGTCAATACTTATAGATATGACGAGCGGGCGAGCCCCTCGCCGACCTTTAGGCATATTTTTGTATTGCACCTAAATGTAAATATATTACGTGGTTGGGGGCGCGTCATTATATAATAATTTAGTTTTAATAAACATGAAAATAATAAGCTGCTATACGATCTTAAAAGTTATTGCAAGTAATTGCTCAACTTTTGCTTGTAGTTTCAAAGCCGTTACGTCAGCAGCTCCTAACGCAGACTCATCGCACGCACGCACGTATACACCGGTTTTCCTTGATAGATTGTGAACCGTTTTGAATCATTTTCCGGCGGCATATATAGGTTTATAGCTTATATTTATGTACCTATATTGTTGAAGAGACTGTTATAATGTGTGCTCGTTATAATTATACCCGAGGATCAAATAATCTTGTGGTACAGTCAGTATTAAAAGAAAGAGATTGTACGAAGTGTCAAAAATATTTTTGAATGGAAACATGCTATACTCTGTCATATATACTTGTACATATATAATTGTAGCCACAAGGAGACAACTATCGACAAAACGTAAACGACATCATCAAAAACCGTAAATTAGCTGGATTATCCATGCTTTGTTTTTTTAAATATTTGATTTGTATGGTAATTTTTTGTAGAGGAAACGTATAATGACTTACGCTGAAAAGGGTATAATAATGTTGTAAAAATATTATGACGGTGTAGATACCTAAGACTTTTATTATTGTTTAAAACGAGGATTCGCTCCTACGTTTCTTTATTTCAAATTACTGAAATATTCTTAAGACTCTGCTGTTTACTGTACCTTTGGTTAAACATAGTACAATAGTCTGTAGACGGGCGAATTAATTTAAGTCAACACCTGGGATTAGCGAGTTGCGTAGGTAGTAACAACAGTACATGTGGGATCATTGTTGAACAGTAAGTGAGGTTACTCACTTACTGTTCAACAATGATGAAACTCAAAATTAACATTATTTTCCTCTGAGAAATAGTAGGTATGCATTTGTAAAGCCATTGTTTATGGAACAATTATATTATTCGCTATGCTATGCTATGCTGCATGGCAGTTCATATTTTTCCGGTATGTTAAAATCTGATATTACAAACAGCTATTTTATATTTTTATTCAATCAAGTATCAACTGGAAATTATCAAATACTTTGAGAGTTGAGCGTAGTAATAATTACTTTGAGCTTAAAGTTGACACTTCTTTTTTTTATCTGTTTATGTAGGATAGCGGTAGTTAGTGTTCTCATTTTCTAGCCCAAGCATAAATAATAAAAAAAAAAACTTTAAAAATGACGTAATTTTACAGCCAAAACTAAGAAGCTCACTCGTACAGTCAAAAAAAGTATTAAGTATTCAAGCAAACAACGAATATCAATGCTCTACGCAAGCGGCTGTCATTGGTTTTTCTGTGCGTAATTAATAACCTTTGCACACAAGACACTCTCACAAGCGACGATGGGAAAGACTTGGACACAGCACACGCAAAGCTCTGTTAAAATAGAAATGTAATTGGTTGTATATTAATCTCGTTCCGCCATACATCCATATGATTTCTGGGAAATGGAGTGTCTTTCCACAAAGCCACGACATATTTTTTACAACTTAAATTTTTTCGAGTCTGGTTATAACCGTCTGTACTATACTTATACAGCCGTCATAAAATTAACGAGATATGAATCATGACGCGCATAAGCGCAATTGAGCAGATGTTCATATTATTTTTAGATAAAAGATAACAGCAAAATCAATAAAACTATCAATACCACGATGTTCCATGTCCATGCTCTGTTGTAAATCTAGATTTTCTAAATATTTTGTTAATAAAATATTTTAACCTGTAATACATAAGCTCAGATTACCTAACTACTTTTCCTGTGAAAATCGTCATGGATGGACATACCCCTTGTTGAAAGCGGAAGAGTATGTCGTATTTTCACAAATCATATAGGTACTTTATTTAGCAATAATAACTACATTATTTGGTAGGGGTTGTCCAAACTAAAATGACGCGACCTTTTACCGCATTAGAGCGTATTTTTTATGGGCGTAAATCCCTACAAGGAATTTAGTCCGGCAGTAAAAAATAAAGGAAAGTGTCTTTGCGAGCTAAACAACGCAACAAGCACTAAAAGGCATGGTCACGCAGATGGCTGTGGGCTATTAATGTCACGGCTAGCTAACGGCCAATGACATTACGGCTAGGTATTGCCTAGTTATACTTCTTAATGCATTGTTCAAAGAGCAAGTACCTACATTCCGGTTTTAAGTTAATTATAGACATAAGGAGACAGTGTTGAAAACACGGAATGTCCAAATCGCAGAACGTCCAATTCGCAAAATACGCGCCAATGCGCGGAATGAATTATAAATATTTTTTTAGTGTTTTAGTGATTAGAAAATAGTTAAGGCCGTTATAATCCTCATCATAATTTTATCTACTCTAAGTGCCTTTAGTCTTAACGTTAATCGCTGAAATTCTATAGATTGTTAGTTACACTGCATAATCTTTGTAAATAATAGGTATAATAAAAATAGGATCACTACAGCGTTAATGCCAAATCGATAAAGTTTTGATTTGATAATTCTGTCTACCTATCAAAGTGCGATGATTAACGTATTGGAATCATTGATACAATATCAATTATTGAAACGTCTAGTAACGTAGTCTAAAATTAAATAGTTATTGAAAAAAATTATAATATCACTTATTTTTGATGCTCACTGTACCTACAATTTTTTTTCTTCTAAACTCTTATTTTTAGGCAAACGTACTTACTTTTTTAATAATATAATAACAATTTATTTAATTCAGATTGTTACATCCATAATTTTACATTTGGTTAATTTTCAGTCTCAGAATAATCATAGTCAATAACACAAATCATTAATAATATAAAATCATTCCAATTTAAACACCGATTTTCTTTTTATCTATCTCCACATTGACTTCACCTTTTCGCATCGATTTAGCTTTCGCATACTTCAGGGTTCAGGCTTACGCATGCTAATAAGCCATTGGCTGGATACCCTCCAGGTCTCGCCAATAATTGCCCGGTTACGTAGAAAAAGTCGGCAAGTACAATCTACAGCAGACCAATAGAAAAAAAAGCATGCTAATAAAATGCTTCTGCTTACCCACACAATTGAGATTTTTCGCAGGTAATGCGGATTCGGTCCGCATTCGCGTATAATACTTACGCGAAAGCGGACTGAAAGCGAAACGTAGTGTTCGTACATAGGTACAAAATCATTCTAATTATACAGAGTTTCGCCGTTCGTTTCGGTTCGCTTCCGCTCCGCATTCGCGGCAGTATTGCTAGTGACGTAAAACCATCCAACTTTTTGCGAATTGAAGCTGATCTATGTGATTAGTCCCTTAGACAACAGCCATTCATGTCCAGCGTGGACGGTGCAGTCCCTCTAATCTAATCAGTTATTAGTCGGAAATTTCAGATAAAAAATGACGATGCACTCAATTCAGTCGATACAAGCGATCGCTGACATAAATTCTGACTAATCTCTATACAAATATAACGATTTTAACGTCAGTTTGACTATACGGTTTTACCAGTTTGACATATTTAGACTTATTATGTATTTGGCATTTAATTTATCCTTTTAATTTTATTTACGTTGCTTCCTGTTAATAATATAACATAACATTACGCCTATTTTCCCCGAAGGGTTGGCAGGGGTGTATAGTACCTACGCCCTCACTTCGCCGTTATATTTACGAGTGTATTGCCATCAACCGGGCACGGGCACAAATCCAGACTCCGGGCTGCTACTGAGAAATTCCACACGGAAATACCCAATAACACTTTGCCCGACCTGGGGATCGAACCCAAGACCTCACGTTCAGCAGTTGCGCTAGCGACCGCTAAACCAACGAGGCAATCTATATAGTTAGAGAGGTAATTAATTAGAATGTAGGCAAAACGAGATGGAGAGGCAAACGTCACGCCCCAGCCGCCGCAACAGAAGGAGACGCCCCAGGCGTCGGGAGTCACAGGGCGGATCCCGGCCACCGTAGTCGCGGACCTGCGGACGGCGAGCGTTGGGTAGGTCGCCGTCCGATCAGAACCAGCCCGGGTCGACGGCGCGTTGTGTTCCACACGCGCCTCAAAGAGATGCCAGCTTAGTAGACGGTATAGTGCCTGCCAGGGTTGCGGAATTTGTTCGAAAGAGTTACCGCGAAGTGTCTGACACTCCCTTCCGCTCCGCCCAGACCGGAAGAAGTCATTTGATGATTTCCCATTCTTAAAAAAAAAGGCAAAACAAGATCTTTAACTAAGCTAGGTTTACGGACGGAGATAACGATAATGTTTATGATTTACTTACGGTTTACTCAAGTGCATTTTTCGGGATTGCCCGACTAGTTTCAAACCCAAACGGGGCCCTTAATCATGAGCTGAACATGCGGCGAGGTCGCACAAAAACAACGTAATAATAACGAAATGCTGAAATCCTAAGCAATAAGGCCTCATTGCCTTCTTGGCACATATCCTTTATGGGCCAACGAGGGCAGTATAGGTACTGTATAGTTTTACTATTATAGCGCCAAAGGCCTTCGAGAAATAAAGGAGTTATTGTTTAAAACTTATAATATAAGGTACTCTAATAATAGGTACCTCCCAACATTTAGTGCTTGTTTAGAATGTGTTAATAACTTAACGCAAACTAAACACTACAGCTGTTTGCAAAAAGGACGCGCGCGCGGCCTTGCGAGGTCAATGAACCTATAGACTTTGTACAGTCAAAATAGACATTCAACTTCGAAATAATTCGCATAGAGCTGAAAATTGCTGCGGAACTTAAATACACCATTATGATATGTCGTTTCATACTAAACAAAATGACTTGTCTGATGTTACAGGGTGTGACAAACAACGTAGCGTTGGTGGACACGAATGCAGACAAGCTGAAGGGAGAGCTGATGGACTTGCAGCACGGATCTGCCTTCTTGTCCAACGCCAAGATACAGGCCAGCACAGGTAATGAAACGCGCTACCTTAACTCACCTCAAACTCTTTGAAATTGTTTGCCAACAAATTTATTCTTCGTAAAAAAACATCCTGGCACCTGTGTCTCTGTCAGCACTTATTTTATTCCGTCTCTTTTTTATTTTGTCCGCAAGTAAAAGATAGCAATATTTTTAAGGATTGTACACACCGACCCGCCGACTCAGCTGCGGCTTTATTGTCGGGTCCAAGTCGCCGACATGATTCTCTTAAAAATAAAGACCGGGCAACAAAGCCTGTGTCAGCGCGTTGACGAGTCTGGTGTGCAGAATCCTTAAGTTACGTCGGTGCCCTACAGTATCGGGACTGTTAACAAGCTATGTCTACAGTGCGCTTTCATGTTCATCTTGCGTCTTCGTCTGAAGCATGCGTGAAGCGCCATAGCGCATGCCTTAATACTAGTTCGACAAAAGCGCATGCCCCTAGCGCACGCTAATCCGTCTATTGTATGTCGACTGACGACTGACCGAGGCGCACCGGTGTTGACGATAAGCTGCATGCGTCTTATGGCAATCAATATTGCATGCGCTTGACGCAAGAGGAATTGAATCTTGAAAGCGCAAGATGAACATGAAAGCGCACTGGTGTAGACATACTTATAGCACAGTGTACCTACTTACTACATACAGTGGGTCAACGCCCATACATTTGACAGGTCCTATGAAATGTCAAAATTGGTAACACTTGTCAAAGGGTTGTCACATAAAACAAATTACACAAACTTTATCAAACAAACGTCCAAATTAATTAACGTTTTATAGAAACAGTGACACGCAAAAAGAAAACCACGCATGCGTAATTTTGACGATTGACAAAATAATGTAAAGGTATGTAGCAGCAGTTTCGCCATCTTATCCTGGAATATTCTAACAATATTTAAAACTACAAATTTTGTCGAGGTTACAGTCGCAGTGGCTAACGCTTGCGGGGGTAGGTAAGAGTTATAAATTATTCGCAAGTCTACGATGGAGTCATAGAAAATTACTTATTATTCATGGTTATTACTTCTATGGTTTTCGTGGGTGCTGATGCCGGAAATAAAGCCTAAGTATTCCTCGATCATTTAAGGCGGTCAAAAAAATTTACCAGTTAAATGAGATTTGCCAGGTAAAACGTGGTCCCTATCTTGGTGTTTGAGAATTGATCTTGTTTTTGTAATCAGCGTCCCTGAAAATCATGGATTTGACACCCATGACGGCTAATTTGATTTTTTTTATGGCCGCCATCTTGAATATAGATTTTGACCTCATTTTCGGCATCAGCATCCCCGAAAACCATGGAAATGACACCCATGATGGTTAAATTGAAATTTTAATAGCCGTCATCTTGGAAATGGATTTCGCCCTCATTTTCGGCATCAGCATCCCCGAAAACCATGGAAATGACACCCATAATGGTTAAATTGAAATTTTAATAGCCGCCCTCTTGGAAATGGATTTTGACCTCATTTTCGGCATCAGCATCCCCGAAAACCATGGAAATGACACCCATGACCACTAATTTGACATTTTTATTGCCGCCACCTTGGAAATGGATTTTGACCTCAATTTCGGCATCAGTACCCCCGAAAACCATGGAAATGACACCCGTGTCGACGAATTTGACATTTTTGTAGCCGCCATCTTGGATTTCGATTTTGACCTCATTTTCGGCATCCGCACCCCAGAAAACCTTGGATTTGACATCCATGACGACTAATTTACTAATTTTCATGGCCGCCATCTTGGATTTGGATTTTGACGTTATTTTCGGCATCAGTGACCCCGAAAACCATGAAATTAACACCCATGATGATTAGATGAAAATGTTGATGGCCGCCATATTGAATTTGGATTTTCACGTTATTTTCGGCATCAGTGACCCCGAAAACCATGAAATTGACACCCAGGATGATTACATGAAAATTTTCATGGCCGCCATCTTGGATTTGGATTTTGACGTCATTTTCGGCATCAGTGACCCCGAAAACCGTGGAAATGACGTTTGACGACACGTTTGGTGCAGTGGCTAAGCGATTGGCTTCTGCGCTACGAGTCGTGGGTTCGATTCCCACACGGAACAAAAATTTGTATGGCCTACAGATGGTTGTTCCGGGTCTGGGCGTTTGTTTGTGAGATTTTGTGTCTGTAAACGCACCCACGATACAAGAGAAATCTTAGTGTGGGGCAACGTTTTTTAAAAAACAAACAAAACAAACAAACAAATGACTTCCCACGAACAATCATTTGAAAATGTATGTATGCCGCCATCTTGGATTAGTAAACAGACTTTATAATAAAATTCTCGTAATAGGTACACATACATATCAATAATAAATTAATATAATTTCTATGAACGATATCAATGAAACCAAAAAGTGCGAGCCCTGGAATTTATGTCCCGAGTAGCAGTATGGCTACTCGGGACATAACCTCCGCCCCTTCACCCCGCAACCCCCCGCACGATTGCTCTGTGACAATGTTCTACGTTGACCGACTGTAAGGAGTAAGATATAGGTAGACTGTGCTAATAGAGTGTTTCATTTGTTTACAGATTACTCGATCACGGAGAACTCTCAGGTTTGCGTCATAACAGCTGGAGTGCGACAGCTAGAAGGCGAGGATCGACGCAATCTGGTGCAGAGGAACGTTGAAGTACTGAAAGGCATTGTTCCTAAGGTAAGAGACGTCTGCTTTATCTGTGTTTTGTTTTTACTATTTGACCCTAGTCACACCTGATGGTAAGCGGAGACAGGGTCTAAGATGGAACACGGACCCAAGTAACAGAGATAAAGAGGGATTCCCCTATATCTGCCCGACTCATACCTACGCACAACGGAACACACTAAACTGTTTGGCGCCGGCCTTTAACCCTTCTATGTTCTATGTTAGGAGATGTGGTTTCCGCACTTAGTCCTTTAAGTGGACCATTGTATGTGTACGCCTTTAACCCTTTGACCGCCAAATCAAAAAAGCAAAAGCGTGCTCTCGACGCCAAGGATACGATTTCTCATCTTTTAAGTGCACATGTCTGACTAGAAAGTGATTAATTTAAGTAAAAACCTAACTAATGGTCACTAGAATAAACGCATAACTGTCATGTAGTCGAAACCGTGGCGTGCTGGACACATTTTGCTTTGTCATGTATACATGACTGTGGCGGTCTAAAAGTTCAGGCGGTAGCTAGCCAGGCGGACCGTATAGATCCTACCACCAAGCGTGCTGGGTTTTGTTGAATCTTACAACACACATCTATTTCCAGCGTGCGGTGAAAAAGTTTTATATTCTAGCCCGTCCCCACACGAGATAAGATCTAAGTATGTTTATTTCTCACTACCTGATATGCTTACCTGAAGGTTTTCTTGTGTTGTTCGTGTTCTGCTTAGCCCTTTCCCAACCATGTTTGGGGTCAGCTTCCAGTCTAACCAGATGCGGCTGAATACCAGTGTTTTACACGGAGCGACTGCCATCAGACCTCCGCAATCCAGTTACTGGGCAATGCCGATATCCTAAGGTTAGATTGGTTATCAGACTTTCGGGCTTCTGACTACCCGTAACGACTGTCATATTCCTATGGCACCCGGGACCGACGGTTTAACGTGTTCTCCGAGTCACGGAGTCTCGATGTCTAACGAACGGTCACCCATCCATGGACTGACCGCGACAAGCACAGCTTAACATTGAAAATCATATGATTCATCATTCAGCCGAAAGAAGTACATTGCTGGTTCACATCGACCGGTCCTGTGCTTCTCGCATCCAGCAGATTCCCGCGACCTTCACCAGATCATCGGTTCACCTTGTGGGAGGCCTACCCACGCTGCGCCTTCCGGAACGCGGTCGCCACTCTAGAACCTATCGGCCCATTTTTTTTTTCCGCCTGGTATTCCTCATTGATGTCCTCCGCCCTGGGGTGGGCGGAAGGGTCTGTCAGACTCTTACTGACTAAAACCACCCCGGTGTTCCATCTCACACCTGCGCCGGGGGTCGCGGGAACTTACGATACTTCCGCAACCCCCGGCTGGTGCCAGCCCGCCGCAGCGGGCCTCCTCGGGTTAGCGGGGGGAGTGAGGTGTTAGACCCCCCCCGCGCCGTCTAAGAGGGGCGCGCTTGGAACACTTCGCGCCGCCGCCTCGGGTCCTGATGTGTGGGGGGCGACCAGAGGCGACAGACTTTACCTTTCGGCCCCATCGGCCATTCGTTCTGCGAGCAAAGTGCCACGAGCTATATCTGTTACTTTAGTTCTCCTGCGGATCTCATTATTTCTAATGAAACTCCGAGCATAGCCCTCTCCACTGCCCTTTGGGTGACCTTGAGACCTCTTATGAGGCTCATATGATCCGCGCAGTTGATGATTCTATTTACCTGTGTTGTATAATATTATATCCTCTTGTCCTTTTGCAGCTAATAAAATACAGCCCAAACGCGATTCTCCTAATCGCGAGCAACCCTGTGGATGTCCTCACTTACGTAACGTGGAAGCTGAGCGGTCTGCCCAAGCACCGCGTCATCGGCTCGGGAACCAACCTGGACTCCGCGCGGTTCAGATACCTTCTGTCAGAGAAACTTAGCATCGCCACCACTTCCTGCCACGGATACATTATTGGAGAACACGGGGATAGTAGTGGTGAGTGAGTGTGATAACTGTTTTGTTCATCTAATAGTATGTTCCGGGAATAACCCACGGTATATCCGGTCTCCCAAAATTCAACGTCGAGCTGTAAACAAATGATAGGGCAGTTTAAGGCAGTTCATAAAAAACGTTTTGTCGTTTTCGAGTTTCAATAAGTTACCATGAACAAAATTTATCTCATAAATCTCATTCATTCAATCACTATTAAATATGATTTCTTATTAAAGTACCTATACAACTTAAAAAAAACCTATATTTTATCTGAACCGTCATAAACTGCCCTATCATTTGTTCTGGACGTTCAGTTTTGGGACGCTCTGTATAAGACACCCCTTCCCCACCTGTCGTTGTATCCTAGTAAAGGTGAACGATCACTTATCCGAGCCGAACGCGTCGAACGAATCGAAGTCAAGGAGGCCTCGCACACATATCCGCACCGAAAAAATCGACCGCGCCGAAGAAATCGTTTCTATTTCCTTTACGCCTGTCGCACTGCGCACCCTATTGTCAGGTGCTTTATTACTGAAAGATGAATGAGCGAGCGCATCGGTCGAGTCGACCGGATAAGCCGCGCCGAATCTGATGACGTCATCCGAATTCGTCTAGGATTTCTGGGGTTCTTCCAGATTCGGACGATTCGACGCGGGCAAGTGTGCGAGATTCCATAAGATTTCATACACAGAATTCTAAAATTCGTTTCGTTCGATGCGTTCGGCTCGGATAAGTGTGCGTTCACCTTTAGTCCACCTTTCCGCAACGTACGCATCGTGTTGTCGACGATCCGATGTGTCCGTTTCCCCCATTGCCGCAAGTGAACGCACTTGTATGACCAGCCACACAAAGAATACTAAAGTCCGACCAATTTACTAAAATCCGATCAATGTACTAAAATCCGATCAATACACTAAAATCCGATCAATGTACTAAAATCTGATCAATACACTAAAATCCGATCAGTGTACTAAAATCCGATCAATATACTTCTAATTAATGCGACCCTTCCGATGCGTACGCTGTGGACAGGTAGACGGTTACCTTTTAAATAGATAATACTACTAAAAACACTTATTATAAAGATCTGCGAAGGTGATGCAAAAGAGAGAGCGACGAAACAATGTGTGATAGAGATAGAATATAATTTGACCAGAAATCTAACTTTAACCACCATTTCCAGTACCCGTCTGGTCTGGTGTGAACATCGCTGGCGTGAAGCTCAAAGACCTGAACGTGCACATTGGATCGGACAACGACCCTGAAAATTGGAAGGAGACACACGCTGCCGTCGTCCAGAGCGCTTACGAGGTCATCAAGCTGAAGGGGTACACCTCCTGGGCTATCGGACTGTCACTTACACAGATTGTAAGAGCTGTTCTCTCCAATGCTGGCAGTGTGCATGCTGTGACTACTAGTCTCAAGGTACGAGTTTTTTTCAAATTATTTTTCTGTACAATGTTATTTTTAGTATATACAAAAACCGAGACAAACAAGATTTTCATCAGAACTGCCTGAATATGTGTTTTTTTGAATAAATCTCCAAGTTACACCGTAGTTTATGTCGCCAAATGGATATGCCAAAGATGGCCCCTGAATTGTTTGAATTTGGATCAGAAATCGGATAAGTGCGTAAGCGATATCCGAATTAGGTCCGAGTTTTTTAGACTCTAGATTCGTATTTTCACGTATTCGGATCGGATGCAGTGCGCAAAGCAATATCCGAATTCGGTCCGAGTTTTTTATATTTTCACGGATCCGGATCGGATGCAGTACGTAATCGCTGTAACCAGTCATACTATATGTATACAAAGTGTTACATAATTTCCCTTAAAAAAGAAAATATTAATCAAGTACCTAGTCTTTTACGGTTGTTGTCATTTACCTCTCAGAGGAAATCAGGTAAGAATGTAAATAACTTTCTGGGTAGTCTACTCTTTACTTTTATGTTTTCAGGGTTGCGTTTCAGTGATGATTTTATTTTATGACATGTCCAAATTTTTTTTGTCCTTCTTTTATTTTAAAATATTGCCAATAGACTCTTTACAAGGGACCTTTTAACCCCCTTTCGGCTTTAGGGGTATTTTTGTAACACGTTGTATAATTTTAGAATTTATAGATAACTAGAGTTCGCTCGCGGTTTCGACCACGTGGATGTCGTTTTATCGCGTATTTCGAATTTTTCGGGATTAAAGTAGCTTATGTCCGTCTCCAAGGTCTAATCTATCTCTGTACCAAATTTCATCAAAATCGGTTCAGCGGTTTAGGCGTGAAAGCGTAAGTTGAGACAGACAGAGTTACTTTCGCATTTATAATTTTAGTAGGGATAAAAAATTAGGCCATCTCAATATCCCTGCCCATTTCTGGGGTTGTCCAGAATGTGTAAATAATTTGCTTGTTAAAAATAAACCACAAAAGAATTAAGGTTCATTGACTATATCTATCAGGCTTATTGGCTACAATAGTCCTGTCGGTGATGATAGATCGATCCCAGTACAATGTGACATGACCATTCTCGAGAACTGGGTCGGGCACATACTTGTAGCACAGTCTACCTATATCTTACTCCTTACAGTCGGTCAACGTAGAACATTGTCGCAGAGCAATCGTGCGGGGGGTTGCGGGGTGAAGGGGCGGAGGTTATGTCCCGAGTAGCCATACTGCATACTTGGGATATAACCTCCGCCCCTACATAATTTTGACATTTCATAGGACCTGTCAAATGTATGGGCGTTGACCCACTGTATGTAGTAAGTAGGTAAGCACAGTTGCTTGAAGTATGGTACTTCTGCGTCCACAAGGTTGTATTTGAGAGCAAGTTGCTGGTAGATAATCCTAGCTACGAGGTTGTGCCTGTGCAAATACCTACTCACCGTTAGCAAGACGAGAACAACCAGAGATAATATGTCGGATAGATTTACCGGGACAGTGGCATGCCCGACAGATGTCAACCGTGCCGTCTTTCACAATATATTTTCTATAATAACCACAAAAGAATTAAGATTCATTGACCGCAAATGGCTGTTTGTTACACATCAGCATTCTGATTCGACCTCCTTATTTGAAGAGGTATTTTAAGAACATCTTAAAGCATCTTACACAACGTGGAACAGGAATAACGCAAACACTCAAACACTCCAATTAGAATATTCAGTTACAATCACAATACGGACACTGAAATTTTATTTTTATATTGTTTATTTAAGAAAATAGTATAATGTAGAATACTTTTTCATTGTTAAGTGCATTTAAAATTCAGTCTTAAGACTAGAGATAGAATATTCGGATGCTTAAACAGGGTGAAATTGTAAACACTCGACAAATCGAAATGAGAGATTGTACTCATCACTATGAACAACTTTTACTACGGGACCAAATATCAAATCGCGAAAAAAAAAAACTGCTGTTCCCTACATTTATGTTCGCATAGCTCGTCAAAATGTAGGGAAAAGCAGATATTTTTTTCGCGATTTCATATTCGTTCCCATAGTAAAAGTTGTTCATAGTGATGAGTACAATCTCCCATTACGGTTTGTCGAGTGTTTACAATTTCAACCTGTATTTACCTATGTAAATTAGCTATGAAATTATGGAAGCGGCTACTTTTTTTTCATTTATTGTCTTTTATTGCCATGTCAGTTTGGTAACTACCTATGTTACAACATCAGATATGTAAATATGCATCCGATTCTATAGTCAAAATAAAACACGTATGTAAATAACATTCCAAAAAAAATATTTCTGTGAACGTAAAAATAATAATTTAAAAGCGTTTTTCTCGAAAATTATGTTTTCGCACTTACGTCATTGTCCTTTTGAAGGTGTGATATATCTAAAATGGCTGAAATGAATTCAGTTGCTTATTCTTAACAAACTACTTTCAGGGTTTGCGTTTTTATGTTACACATTGTATAACCATAAATCACATGTGACCTCATATCTGAAGTAACTGATGGAATGTTATTTATTTTTTCGGCAACATGAATGCAAAAGATACTTTTATATCAACACACGGACTAGAAAAAAAAGAAGGACTCCGCGCCACGTGTATCGAAAGTGAAGCACTATAAGTATGCCGGACCGTTTGTACAAACATGCCTCACGCACACATTTACATCATACGGTGCCGACTGGCCGCCATTACGCGGCACCGCGCCGTCATTGTAGGTACTGTTTACGTCAAGTAATAAAATAAAATAATGCCTTCTTGTGTTGTGAAATGATTTAAAAATAATTCTACATCCCAGAAAAAGTGTCAAGGAATAACATTCACAAGTAAGACACTTATTTAACCTGTTGATTTATTGTATTTTTGACATTTTAAAATCACTACTATTGGAACACAAAACCTCAAAAGACATAGCAGTGCTGTCGGAAAATAAATGGGTAATTTTCCCGAGAGATTGGGTAATCCATTTTTTTGTGTTCTTTGTGAGTTTTTTGCAAGTATTGAATATGATTATTTTTATAGATTTCCTACAGCAAATCAACCATGGAATAATGATTGGATTAAAATAATAAGAGCCTGCAGAGATGAAGAACATTGAATTCCGTCGAAAACGTTTTTCTTGTCACTCATACAAAATAAATACTTAATTTTAAGTTTTAACTAAGTATATGTTTGTAATTTCAATTAAATAATGTAAGCGGACTTCTTATATGGCTTCATTTAAAGAAATGAAACTTTCAAAATATTTAAAAAAATGGGGAAATTTTCATTTATCTGGTATCCCTCAAATCACGCACACATAGATCGGTACGGTGCTTCACTTTTGATATGCGTGGCGCGGAGTCCTTCTTTTTTTTCTAGTCCGTGTATCAACATTAATTTTATTGGCACTGTTCCAAAATCCATAAATAAAAATCTTAACACTCATCTCGTACTGGATTTTCCGCTGTGCTTGGTAGAATTTCCCGTGACGTGCTAACATTAAGTACCTACTTACCACTGTATATACAAGGTGTAACATAAATAACGCACAACCTCTTATGGGGTCACTGTACTCACCATTATGAACAACTTTTACTATGGGACCAAAAATGAAATCGCGAAAAAAAAATCAGCTGTTCCCTACATTTTGACGAGTTATGCGAACATAAATGTAGAGAAAAGCTGATATTTTTTCGCGATGTCATGTTTGGTCCCTTAAATAAAAGTTGTTCATAATGATGAGTACAGTGACCCCATAAGAGATTGTGCGTTATTTAAGTTACCTACACCTTGTTTAAACAAAATAAATTAAACATTTAACCATCAAGACTCGAGAGTAAAAGTCCGAACAGTAAAAAATCCGACTGTATAAAAAACGAACTAAAAGATGGAATCAAGATGACTTCTAATCATAAGATCAT
This sequence comes from Amphipyra tragopoginis, assembly GCA_905220435.1. Classification (NCBI taxonomy): domain Eukaryota; kingdom Metazoa; phylum Arthropoda; class Insecta; order Lepidoptera; family Noctuidae; genus Amphipyra; species Amphipyra tragopoginis. The sequence goes on from HG992011.1 coordinate 16,805,834, forward strand.
AACATAACATTACAGTCCCACTGTTGGGCACGGCGCAGTGAGAAGGATTCAGGTCTCAGTCAACCAAGTTGGTCAATAGCAGGTTGTTTAAAAAAATCATGGTGGGATATACAGTGGTGGACATATAATTAGAAACACCAAGTGTGACTTTTATTTTTGGTACAATTTAACTTGATAATTATTTTTTTACGTATCATAGAGGGCTTATACCTATTTATCTATAATGTATCCACATCATGAAGTATTACTATGTCAGTTTTGGAAATATCATACAGCCGTTTATGTAAAAACTGGTATACTTATAAAATAAAATGAAGCAGCACAACGTATTAAGGTGGACAACAAATTAGAAACAGAAAAAAAAATATTAGCATAAATATGAACAAAAGTAACGAAACAATAAATAATGAAGTTAAATGGTACAAACGTTTTATAACAAACAATTAATGTTTGGATGGGAAGCCTCTGCTGTCGATTACAGCTCTACAACCACGTGGCATTGATTCTATCAATGTTTCATACATTTCCTTGGAATTTTTCTCCAAGCTTCTACAAATGCGTCATAAAGTTGTTGTAGTGTGATACTAGTAGTAGTACGATATTAGTAACATGTTTATTGGACAATGTTTTCTTTACAATGTACCACAAACTTAGATTTGATTAAAATCTGGACTATTTGCAGACCACTCAAACAAAACTCAAACAACGTTAAAGCATTTCTAAGAGACTAATTAGTGTCGGTGTTAGAGTGGTCTGCAAATAATCCAGATTTTAATCAAATCTAAGTTTGTGGTACATTCTAAAGAAAACATTGTCCAATAAACATGTTATTAATATCGTACTACTACTAGTATCATACTACAACAACTTTATGACGCATTTGTAGAAGCTTGGAGAAAAATTCCAAGGAAATGTATGAAACATTGATAGAATCAATGCCACGTGGTTGTAGAGCTGTAATCGACAGCAGAGGCTTCCCAACCAAACATTAATTGTTTATTTTAAAACGTTTTTACCATTTAACTTTATTATTTATTGTTTTGTTACCTTTGTTTATATTTATGCTAATGTTTTTTTTCTGTTTCTAATTAGTTGTCCACCTTAGTACGTTGTCCTGCTTCATTTTATTTTATAAAGTATACCAGTTTTTACATAAACGGTTGTATGATATTTCCAAAACTGACATAGTAATACTTCATGATGTGGATACATTATAGATAAATAGGTATAAGCCCTCTATGATACGTAAAACATTAATTATCAAGTTTAATTGTACCAAAAATAAGAGTCACACTTGGTGTTTCTAATTATATGTCCACCACGTATATGTTACGGGTTAAAGCCCGAATGGCGGGTACGCCTATATAGGTTTACCCGGGTACAACTAGGTGCAACCAGTAGCAGTTGAGTAGAACTAGGTGTAGCTTAAGTCGACGGAGTCCCGCTGGGCCCTCCTATTTCTGTCTGCAGGGTTTAAAGAAACCTAACACGAAGGGGATGACGGCGTCTTCGTTCGCTCGCTTCGCTCGCTCACTCTAGTCCCCGTCATCCCCTTCGAACCTAACATATCCGTGTCGGGGTTCCCCATAACCACCGGTGTGCGGGTACACCTAGTTCTACCCGAAGATAAATAGGATAAATCTAAGTTTAACCGTATGCGACCGGCTGCACCTAGTTGTACGGGTTGTCCCCGGGTAAACCTAGGTGTATCCGCCATTCGGGCTTTACCCATAACATATATGTACTCGTATAATTACGCGTGAAAAACATAAAACTGTCTTCGATGTTGCGCAGTCGGGTAAAAAAAATTACGTCGATAGCATAATAAACTTTTTCTTTGTTCCAGGGTGAGCACGGAATCGAAGACGAGGTATTCCTGTCATTGCCTTGCGTGTTGGGCCGCACTGGTGTGCGTGACGTCATCCGTCAGCCACTCACGGAAATTGAAAGGAAGCAACTGCTTGAGTCCGCTACTCTGATGGCGGATTTGCAATCCAAACTTAAATTGTAGTTCCTAGGTACTTACCTCATACCGTTGTCCGAATGATGTATATTGTATGACCATGGGAAGACTGGAGAAATCGAGTTTTTAGAGCGATTATTGCGGTAAAATATTTGCATATTTTTACTATTGTAAAGGACGGTCAGCATCATAAGTTGATGAACATTTGTGAATTTTAAAATTAATTCTATAGCACATACTTAATAATTGTTCTGAATTGATCTAAAAATTCAAAGGCCAAAAAGAGGTTTTTACACAAAAAAATGGCTATTTTTTTATTCACACAGCAGGAACAACTTAAAAAACTTTTTAGAATTTATTATCACTTTTAATGTTGACTGTACATATTTTCCTGTGTTTTCTCATCTTAACAGGATTTTCATATTCTACGCTTTTAAAGATTTTAGTGTTAAGGTTTTCTCGGACAAAATATTTACACTGTTTTCGAATTTAATGTATCTTTTTGCATTTAGAGATTATATTCGTGTTACGTGTTGTGTACGTAGTTTTGTGTGCAGATTATTTAATATTTCGACTCTTTACAAGTACTAAGAATTTGTCGTTACAAAAAAGAATATTAGATAGAAGAATATTATAGTTTTGCTAGATGATTGGTCCTCATCTCTCGATTCAATAGTAAAGCTAAGTTTTAACAAAAAAAAAAACCGTCACGCCGGGAAAAACTGAAAGAGCAATTTATGAAAATGCAGTTTTTTTTATTTTCCTTTTTTTAAAACACATTAATAGTTATATACCGTGGGCCCGAGGTACCCGAAATTTTTACAGAATTCCCCTTAAAAAAGAAAATGTCAATTAATCAAGTAGTATTTTATGGTTGTTGTCATTTACCTCTCAGAGGAAATTAGGTAAGAATGTAAATAACTTTCTGGGTAGACTACTCTTTACTTTTATGTTTTCAGGGTTGCGTTTCAGTGATGATTTTATTTTATGAATTGTTGGATTTTTTTTGGGTCCTTTTATTTTAAAATATTGCCAATAGACTCTTTACAAGGGACCTTTTAATCCCCTTTCGACTTTAGGGGTGTTTCTGTAACACGTTGTATAAGTATGAGGTTAAATTTTATTCATGGTAAGTTTGAAAAATCAGTCAAATAGAAAAAAAAAACGCAACAGCCCTAATCTGCCCTATAATTTTTTCACGGTTTAACGTTGAGTTTTGGGACATCGGTACATAAACCTTTGTAACAAAGTTACAACAACTTCCTAGGTTTATTTAATTTATTATCCAGTATTAAATAAAAAAACGAATCAATTCGTTTTCAGAGGTATGTTTGTACGCTGGTACGTATCTTTTAGACGTCAGACGAGTGGTCCTCTAGTATCGCCATCTAGTACTAAAACTATTAATTATATACCTACTGTTAACACGTTATTCAAAACATTTGAACAAGTCCATTTACAGTAACTGAGATATGTATAGATTTCTTACTCATATTGCATATTTTTGATCAACTTTACAGGTTTCTAAATGACTATTTTAATAATATTATTAAGCTTGAAATTATCTCTGACTGCTAGATAGATATTTTTTTGGCATTGGCTCATACATATTTTATAAATGAAGCCACATTTACAATTGTACATGTTTTTGTGGAATATTAGTGAGATGGATACCTTGGAAGCTAACTGATCCAAGTGTAATTTTTGGTAAATTTGATTATAGACTTAAAATACTTAGATGTAGAGTTGAAACTCAATGTCACCAAAATTGTTACTTGGATCAGTTGGCTTCTACGCTATCCACAGTGTATGTATCCGAATTCGTGTAATTTGCTTTTTTTTATTTATGCGTCATCAGATGACATAGATGCGATCACTGGGGGCTTACTATGACCTCTTAAAGCAGGACAGAAGTTGCCTGGAAGTTGAACTGCCCTGCTTTTTTGTACTATGACATCGTTAGAGCAGGCCTGCGGCAGGCCTGCTACGTTGACGTTTACGAAATCCGTTCACCTTTTTTTTTGTATAGACTTTTCGTACCACGAACAAGCGTTCAACTTGGTTTAATAGTCGTTCACCTTTAGTACTGTCATAATATGATTTTTAGCGATTCAGAAGCAGGCCTGCTTTTGAACGGAAGTTGGCTGGCTGGCATTTGAGCGTTTTCATAAGAGGACATGGTAAGCCCCCTGGCCACTATCGCGAAACATCCCCTGCAGGGCTAATCTATCCCAGTAATAGATCATTTGATTTTAAAGAATTACACGAATTCGTTTACACCCTGTGTATTTTCACAAAATCCATCATAAGGCCGATTATTCATTTGCCAGCATTGCCAGTTATCTTTTATCTGTGGAATAAATATGGCGGCCTGACAGTTTTTTTTACAAATATGTCAAACCGCCATATTTATTCCATTTAGGGCAGATTTTTCAATCGTCAGATAACTTTTATCTGAGGAATAAGTTTGACGTTTTGACAGCTTTTGTATAGAAAATATTTCAAACCGTCGTATTTATTCCTTTTTATCTGGCGATTGAAAAATCGGCCCTTATAAAAGTTACTGACGATTGAAAAGTCAGCCACGGTGTATTTAATAGAATAATTTATTTTTTACTCGTGTTTTGTACGTACTTATCTATTTCAATATTTTGATACTTAAATGTTTACCAGTGAGTCGATTGCTAAGACAGTGAAACCAATACAGTGAAACTTTTTTTTGTATTTAATGTCGTTTACGCTATTTATCTTTAAGCAAGACTGTATTTTACGTTTATTTAATAAGATAATGTTTGTTTATTTATCAATAAATGTTTCTTTTATATGTGTGTTTAATTTTTGGATAATGTTAGGGGATAGTCAACTAGGTGCAAGAGGCCGGAGGGGTCAATACGGAATGATTGGTTGCAAATACAATAGGGCAAAAAACATGAACACTCATAATTATTATTTTCATGTCGCTTTACATATTGGAGAATTTCCATTAAAGAATAAAGAGATCGGTAAGAATTTCGTAAGGACAACGTTGTAAATAGAAGATAGAAGTAATATGTACCACGTACAATAGAAAGTTCTAGACGTAGTATTATATATATACTCACGTCTAAGGCTGGTATTCCACTTAACAAATATCTTAGTCCAATGTTCGTTTGATCAAAGAAATTGAATGATTTTAATTGAGAATTAAAAAAAAAGAAATTTGTTCAAATATTGGACATCGATATTGGATAATGGACAAAGATATTTAATAAGTGGAATACCAGCCTAAGGCCGGCCATACACGGGCAGCTCGAGCAGTCACTGGACTGCTTGGCCGCACGCCGTGCCGCCAACCGCCCGAAGCAGTTGCAACTGCTCGAGCAGTCCGTGTATGTACGTACGTAGAAGGCTGTAGTTTACTATGCAGTTGCAGCTTCAAGCAGTCGATCCTGACTGCTTCAAGCTGCCCGTGTATGGCCGGCCTTAAAGCATTAGGTATATTAGGGTGTATTACTTACTTCTATGGCATTTCGACGCGAAACTTTTTTTCATAGAACAATTTAGTTTTTTTTAAATGTTAAGTAGACTTTTTCGAAAGTTCTTTGCGCTTAATATTTTTCTTTTATTCTGTCTCTACTCTATCTATATTTTAATTCTGTTACGTCAAACTAGACGTTCAAAGATTCAGCTTTTTGTTGATTTTGAGAAACGACCTCGCTATATTATAATCAGTATAAAATAATGTTCTCTGTCAGCTGTCGTGCTCGCACGATGGGGCGTCTGGCACAAAATGTGTTTATGAACAACACAAAGACTTATAAAGGACGAGGGGCAATAACCGCACGTGTGAATAGGTTGATAGGAAAAATGTCGACGATTAAGAAGATTCTCCAATCCCGCCAGGAGTTGCTTATCGACACAGGAAACAAGGTGACCGTGGTTGGCGTCGGAAAAGTTGGCACGGCGGCTATCTTCACGATGCTTGCTCGGGTAACTTCAAGTCAAAGTCAAATAGTTTTTATTTCAAGTAGACCAGATCCCGGGTGCTTTCAAAAGGTCAACACTAGGTGCTCGGTTCCAAGTAGTAGGTCCTTTGGAGAAGAACCGGCAAGAAACTCCATAGACAGTCTTTTAAAAGTAAATGGTTTGACAATTTTCATTGTAGTAATGTAAGAACAATGCAGATTAATGTACATGTGGTTAACAACATGAAAAGTAATGAGAAAGTTAGCCTTTTAAAACGATTGCCATAGCAGTTACGAGCTGACCAGTCCCAACAGACAGCACCCGTTCACGAGCATGACGCATACATCGGCGTCGCTCAGCTCAACCATGTTGCAGGGAACTCAACGACCCGATGCACAACGCCACCATCAGCAGGACATTTCAGTGAGCATGACAGACTCATACCGATAGACAATAGGCAGTCAAATATTAAGAAAGAAAGTGTAACACTATATACTTGACTGAATAATAAGCTTTGCTAATAGCTGGGGACTTACCATGACCTCTTATGAAAACGCTCAAATGCCAGCCAGTCAACTTCCGTTCAAAACCCTGCCTGCTTCTGAATCGCTAAAAATCGTACCATGACAGTACTAAAGGTGAACGACTATTGCACCAAGTTGATCGGTAATGCTTGTTCATGGTACGAAAAGTCTATACAAAAAAAAAGGTGAACGGATTTCGTAAACGTCAACGTAGCAGGCCTGCCGCAGGCCTGCTCTAACGATGTCATGGTACAAAAAAGATGGGCAGTTGCAAGTTCCGGCCGTGGTTCTGTCCATGGTCGGGAGCGAGAGTGCGTGGGAAGCCGTCACCTCCTTTTGCGGGGTGGTGATGGCAACCAAGGAGGGAGCGGAGAGGGAGAGAGAGGTGACGGCCACTCTCCCTCCCCGCGCCAGACGTACCGGGCGCCGCCGGCGGGCGCGCGATGGTCTCTGGCCACCCTAGTGTGTGGCCTGCGGGTGACGGGTTAGGGGACCCGTCGCCCGACCAGTAACAGGCCCGAGAGGGCGGCGCGCAGTGTTCCGTGCGCGCCTCTCAGGAGGACGTGGGGCAAGGCCCCACAGGAGGAGAGGTCCGCCAGGGGCTGGCGGATGAGGCCTACCGGGGTCGTGGTGCATGCAGCTGCGAATCCCGCGCCCCCAGCCAAAGGTCAGGAGAAGGAACACCGTGGGTTTTTAGCCGGTAAGAGTCCGGCATAACCCTTCGCCTTCACCGGGCGAAGGGTATCCATGAGGATTTTCCCACGAAACAAAAAGGGCAGTTCAACTTCCAGGCAACTTCTGTCCTGCTGTCATTACTTTAGGCACTTTGAAACTATGATAGCCCGCACTAATCAATGTTCTTGAACCTGAAATCAAGAGTGTGGCAGAAAGCTTGCGGTTATGACGCTTCAGCGCAGTAGGTAGTTATTTCGCGTTTTAAAAAAAACCATAAGACATACTTTAGGCACCTTGGAATTGTTTTAATTTTTTAAGCTGTTAAGCATTTATAGAATCCAGAAATTAAAATGCCAGACTGTTTTGACGGTTATAAATTATAAAGTACCTACTGCCAGACTGCCCCAAAGTTTTTTTTTATTTCTACACGGTGGAAACGTTAAGTGTCGATTATTTCGTCAATTTAACATGTATTGAAAAACTGTTAGCTAAAATCAAAACAAGATTGCGTAGGGAACGAATGACACTAAGTAGGTATAATATTTTTTTAAATTAAGTACCTAAATGAAAAAAATCCGTTTTTTAAACATGCATTTCAATATCCTCCGCGCAAGTTGTAATTTCACTATCAGGGTTGTATACACACAAATAAAAATGATGATAGGATCTCTAAATTGGCCTTGGGAATAGGTACTGAAAGAATAGGGCATCGGGTGTTGCGACTTCGCCCACGCCTAGATTAATCCACGCTACGCCACTGCACTACACCACCACTCTATCCACCCTTCCATCCATCCTGGATGAATGGGGACGCGGATAGTCACGATTAGGGAATCCAATCCCGCAGATGCGGCATCCCGCATCTTTTTTACGGGATCTGAAATGCGGGATTACTCATGCGGGATCCAGCAGGTATGCGGGATCCAGCAGGTATGCGGGATTGAAAAAAAAAATGAACTCAGATGACGTTCTGATTATTTTTAAGACCCAGCACAGCCTCATTAATAAGTGACCTAACAACTTTCCCATGGAACTCGTGGCTGACTTTTCCATAGCATTTGTATGGAAAATACTTTAGTTTTCAGTTTATATTAAAATTCAATTTTTTTAGCTGAAGGTAATTTAACCTTCAGCTAAAAAAAATTAATTTCAATTTGTAAATAAATAAGCTGATTTTTTATGCCTCCAAAAAACCACTAAGTATGTTCAATTGTTAATACAAATCTAAAAGATGAAAGGTGGAAAATTGTGTTAATATCTTTTCTTAAAAGAAGCTGATTATTTTTACCTCTAAAGCACCATTTAATTCAATTGTTGATTAGTAATAAGTAATCACTCTACTTAACCCTTTACACCCGAACCAAAATGAGTGAGTTTCACTTTAAAAAAAATCTGGCGCCAAACCGTTTACTTTCTGCGAACGCAACCGGCATCGATTGATTATGAGGATGTCTCGCCAGCCTCACGATCGATCCATGCCGCCTGCATTGCAGAAAATAAACGGTTTGGAGCCAGAATTTTTTTTAAAGTAAAACTCACTCTCTTCAGGTCGGGTGTAAAATAATAAATATTAAAATTGACTTATCTTAATTTTTTTTAAATAACTACTAATAATTAAAGAATATTTAAAAAATCGCAATGCGCTAATCCCGCGGGATCTGCAGGATTGATGACCTCAATCCCGCAGACCTGCGGGATCGCAATTTTGATGCGGGATTGGATTCCCTAGTCACGATAGTTCGACGTGCGTGTCTGATGTTGCAGGATGTGACAAACAACGTAGCAATGGTGGACGGGAATGCAGAGAAGCTGAAGGGAGAGCTGATGGACTTTCAGCATGGAACTGCCTTCATGTACAACGCCAATATAGAAGCCAGCACAAGTATGGATGGAACAGAACACTCACGCTACAATATTTTTGTAATTGTATGCCGTTAAAAGTATACAATTCGGTATGTAAAGTTAACCCATGCTGATTCCAAAACCATTTCGAGGATTTAGTTTGGTAAACCATAATTTGCAATTTTTAGCTCTTAAAATTCTAAGATGGTGTTTTATTTTAGCAAAAATGCATGAATTCACTTGATATCTATTTGACCTCTCTTCCTATTTCGTGACGTATCTCGAAATAGTTACGAATAGTCGTTGTTGTTTTTTTGTATTTATAACGTAATTTATGGTACATATATGTACTATTACTTTTTCTGTAGGTACTTGGCGTATACAAAGAATTGGTATCTTTGTTTATCGTACCCGGCAAAGGAATTGAACTCTTTGTTAAAACGCACTAGCGGCCAGCCGCAATGCGGCGTGCCGCTTGCGGTTGGCCGCACATCGATTTTTACATGAAACCGCATGATCTCAACGCACTGATTTCCGGCCAGCCGTCGTGCACCAGTGCGTTGAAATCATGCGGTTTCATATAAAAATCGATATGCGGCCAGCCGCAAGCGGCACGCCGTAATGCGGCTGGCCGCTAGTGCGTTTTAAGTCTTTTACTCCTGTCGCGCGACGTCATCACTAGAAAAACTTTAAAAATATATTAAAAAATAAATAGCGGGGTAAAAAAAAATTATTCAAATTAGTTTCTTCAATTAGCCTAATATTTCTTAAAAATAAAACATAAAAAAATACAAAAAAAAACTTTACATACCGAATTCTTTTTAACAAAAATGTCCCCAACATCTCTGGCAAGTCGGCAACACATTTATTTACCGATTCCAGTTTCATACTGGCCGTTACTTTAAGGCAATTTTATACGAAGACAATTTTGCGGTGTCAGAATTTCGCCGCTAGCAATGAAGCACCATATAAACACTTCGCGCCATTTTTTAGCGGCTTGTGATCGTTTGCGTGGAATAGAGCACACGTCTATTTTTTGGCGGCAGTGACCTCCGCCCACGTCTCTCACATCCTCCGCGCCAGGTTATCACAAAAAAAACTTCCAGCTGCGCGGAAGACTGGCGGTGAAATAAGCAACGTATATATTACGGGCGACATATCTTGGCGAGTCTGAACTTAGCTGATTAGCTGCGCAGTAGACAATTTCGTTTCTTTTAAATATTCATTGCACAGCCAAACAACTAACTTCAGACTCGCCAAGATACGTCGGCCGTATTGTAAACCATCGTCCTGCGGCGAACTGCGAGCGACGCCAGTCTTAAATAAAATCCAAGACGGCAGTCACTGGCGACGAAATTCTAGCGCCACAAAATTGTCTTCGTATAAACTTGCCTTAAAGCTATAAATTTCCAGAATGAGATGATTTCGCATTGAACAGGCTTTCCGTTCAATGACAGGTCATCTTGTACTGGAAATGTATAGCTTGATTTGTAGCCGTGTGTAAGAGGTTGCAATAAATAACGACATGGCAAGTTTTCGTGAGCTAGCTGAACTGAAATAAGGTAAAGGCACCTAATTCCGCGGTGTTTTCACCATAACTAGAAAGAACATTAAAAATTAAGTATTTAATATACCTTTCTGTAGAAATGGCTATTTTCATCAGAAGTATTATTTATCTTATTTTTGAAATATACTCACAGTTTGACAATAAAAGTTTATTAATAATGTCAAATTATTTAAAAATATGAAGAAGTCCGAAGCACCTAATTCCGATTTAAAAATCCTAATTCCGATGCATTTGGGTCCTAATTCCGAGTGTACAAAATGCAAAGGAAAGGAGGTGGGGAGAAATGATACATGATGTTCAAAAAATTAAGTCAATTTATCTTTGTTTGTCTTTGGATCAGTCTCAGACTCTGTCTTACATGATTATTAATATAGTACCACAATATGTAATTTACTTAGATAGGAATTCGGGAATATTGTACTGTCGAGAAACTTTATAAACACTACTGCCATTATGAATTGCTGTAATAGCATTTTGGAGATCCTCTTCCGTGTATTTTTTCTTGGCTTCATTCTCCTACAATAAAACAATTATAATAATAAAACAATTTTATTAATTTTATTAAAAATACAAGGTTAGTCAGAAAGGGGGTACTAATCCGAAAGCCACTTATAGTATCACTGAAGACTGTTTTATAGCATGTGTTAAAAAAATTAAATTCGTATGTTTTTATTTCCATACAAAAGTAAATAAATATTATTTATTTCAAAAACTCCGCAACCCTAATTTTGTTATAAGCCTATCGGTTCGGTGCGGCGCGGGCGGTAAAATTAGACATGTGCAAAACAGTGCACCACGAAGTGATATTATATGTCATTACATTTCGTGCCGAGTAATATTACATTACACCATCACTTCAAACATCACGCGTGATGTTATGATGTAGCCCCATGCGATAGCACACCATCGCGCGTTCGAATGTAATGCAATGTTCTAGTGTAATAGAACATGTCGTCACATCCACGGCAAACTTACGAATCTTTATGATGGGGTGAACTTACGACTGTGCGTTTATATTAGACACTTGGAAAAAAAAAAACATAGATCTGTTGATTGTAACTTTAAAAGGTTACATTTTCAAACCAACCGTACCACAATACCGTTATCCCCGTTAAAATATTAATTTTTCAATTAGAAAAATTGCTTTAAACTCTTCCGCGTAAAATGCACCATTTGCAGATTCGTAAGTTTACCGTGGATGTGACGATGTTATTGAAATAGTATAGTAACATAGCAGCGAGCAATACGATGTTGTCCGCGTGTCATTATGATGATTTATAATTACACGAAAGAAATGAAATGGGCAATAGTGTGATTTACTCACTATGATTTAAATATACGAATTCTATAAAGTTGATTGACTGCAAGTCATGTCGCGAGCTAGAGCTACTGCGCTGCTACCGCGCGCGTGATGTTTAGTGTAATGGTGTGATGCTTATTTTAGTCGAGTAATATGTGATGTTACAGTACGCGCTTGGGTGATATTACGCGTGATACATCACTCGCATTACTTACACATGTCTAGGTAAAATACAAAGCGCCAGCTGTACCTACGTACCTACGACTGCCGCCGAAATCGTAGGTTACTATGATACTGTGTATGTGTGCGTGTAGCGGAAGTTTTTGAACATAATTATGATTATTACCTAGAAACTTACCATTTCTGATGTCGACGCTTTCTCTGCCAACGAGAATGTCACACACGTGTTGTCTTAATTTTAAATTGAAACACAAGAACCACTTTTGGTCATTAATGTTTTATGTAAGTACGTAGGTACCTAACCTACCTACGCATGGATGTATCCCCCGTATCACCACGGACACTACAAGAAGGTTTCAATTCCGAATGGAACAAGCACTTTCGGTTATTAGTTTTATGAACTTACGTTACCTACAAATGAATCTATCACCACGGACACTACGAAAAGGGTTCATTTCCAATTGGAACACAAGAAGCACTATTGGTTATCACAAACAAAATAGGATCAATCTGCCGCCCTTATCGCGTGATGCACAAAGACGCGTGGCGATGTAGGTACCTACGGACGGATGCGATCGCATTACGTAACATCTATCTGCGGATTGTCTTTCATGCTCTCAAACGCAGAAGTTACTCTTTACCCCATCTTGTTTTCATTGCTGTAGTCCGCAGCGTAACCCATACACTTCACGTGACCCCACAATAAGTCCAGCGGAATCAGGTCTGGTGAGCGAGGAGGCCAGGCTACAGGAACGCCACGTCCGATCTACATGGGGAACTGCTGATCCCAGTACGCTCTAGGGCTGCGAGCGAAAAGAAGCGAAGCGCCGGCGCCGCGCCGCTGTACTAGCTGGATCACAACACAATCCTCGAATACTAGACCGAAAACCTTTGCCGGACAATTCATGGCCTGTTGAGAGCACGGCATCACAACTATCATTACACATCACCATGTTATAACGCTCCTCATTTGGTACTCCGTCAACCTCCGTGTAAAAACAACAAAAATTAAAACACGACTCGCGTAAACAATCAAAATTATCGACTGTATTCCGGGAAGTGTTGCAAGCGACTAAGAAATCTTACCTACAAATAATACGAGTAATATCGGATAAAATGTTTAGGCTATAACACTTTTAGAGATGTGCAACGTTATCCCAAAAACTTAATCCCGCGATATTCCGGAGAATTTGACAATGGATTCAAATTCAATAACTTTTTTTAAATTCCTTAAATTTTGTGTCTTTCTGTCACGGGGATCTATCACTACATCATAATAATATGGGATTCGAACACACATTTAAAGCCTAAGATCTTAGGTTAGCAATAGCATGCTGAAAAAACTGATTTATTTTAAGTTTAAGAGGATGGAACTTTAAATGCTTGCAAAGTTTTTATCAAAAAGGAAAATAACTTATGAAATACGGTCAATTACGGAAATCGATAAATCTATCTCGTCGAGTTCATGCGCTTTCAAAAGATAGTGCATAGGTACATTTCTTAGTACCTACACACACGTTTATTACGTACGATAATAATCATTAATTTGTTAGTCTTACTAAATGACTGACAGACAGGTCTACGTACGTAACATGTACGCATTCCCAAAAAAAAATTATAAAATTGAGTTTTGCACAACACTAAAGCGGCAAGCGGCCGGAACAAAGAGTCTAGTTGAATTTGCCGCTGGCGCCGCGGCGTCTCTTTGTCGGCGTTACAGACCACGTATTGCAGAAGCGACATCGTGCGGTAAGATTATTGGTCAATTTTGAAGGTTTGTTTTGTTCGGATTGTTTGTGATATTAACTTACTTATTGTACTGGCTGCTGATGCATCGGAATAGTTGTTAATGTAGAATAGAGCATAATAATAATTACGTGCTTTTGTGATCCAAGCCTTTGATAGACAAGTTGACGGTTCTTCATCTGTTATTACAGATATTCTAAGTAAGTAGGTACAGGGAACCTTAATTTCAGGTTAGTCAGTTGTTAATAATAATAAGCCGATAAAATATTAGTCTAACAGCGCTAACACAAAACACTCTGAGATGCAGAGCATTATTAGGTACAATACTATTGCGAACTGTCGTGTCTGCGCAATTTTTTTGTTCGTTTAAATTGCAACTTTGTAAGGTAATCTTACAAAGTTGCAATTGCGAGGGGAAAAGTCGGCCATTTTTATTTGTACCTATACTGTTTCGTGACCCGAAATATGACCTAAGATGTAAACACAGCTGATGATAGGGTTGTTGTAGCGTATTTTTAGTGAAATCTTTGAACAGCTATTTCTCTAAATTAATTGATTTTTGGGGAAAGTTGTAGAACAAAAGTTGTCCATTATTGTGGGTACTTTAACACCCTTTCGGATTAGTACCCCCTTTCTGACTAACCTTGTATATATTATATAAGTATGACTATATCTGAGTATATCGGAATATGAAAGTTATTTTAAAGCGCAAATTTATATTCTTGCAGTTACTAAAACAATAGTAAAGTTTTGAACAAGCTGCGTAAGATAATGAACACTCTGTATTTAACGTGTGCCAATACCACGGAATTAGGTACTAATATAACCTTATTCCGACTTAAATACATCGGAATAGCGTTTTATAATACTAAATCAAGATTTATAATTCCGAGTATTAAAAAGTAAAAGATTTTTTAATATTAAACAAATAAATTAATGTTCAATTGCGATATCTTTGAAAAAATATACAAAGCTCACTCAAGATTATATCAGAACACATTAATAACTTAATTTTCTGTACTTAGCTTTTCCATACAACGAATTAATAAAGTACCTAAACAGGCAATCTTTGACCTGCCATAACTAGTAAATGCGACGCCATAGTGTACCTCGGAAATAGATTTTTATATCTATTGGTTATTTAAGTAATCAGAGCTAAAATATTAAGTTCGTAATCATAAACCTGCCTTCAAAAATTGAAAAAAAGTCAACGTCTATTAAATTGCATTTCCGTGGTATACATCGGTATTTAGGAACCAACTAAAATATTTGGCACCTAATGCCGCGGTATTTTAAACACTTATTTTCTCCTCAATTTGTAAAGAAAATATAAAAATGTTAACTGTTTTCAAAAAAAAATATAACCCTTCCAATATTTCAACCGAAACAAAAAGTCACACGGTATAAAATTATCATACAAAACACTATTTAGCAAATCGTATTAATCACGTGCTTATGGTCCGAAATGTATGAAGCGCGCGTTCGAGTCAGCTGCTAGCATCAAACTTACTGTTTATTTTAAAACGTTAAAACACCAAAGCACTCGTTTGCTCATATAAACATAAACAGATAAATTATTTATTGATTAATGTATCTTGCAAACAAAAAGAACTTGTAAATTGCTTGAAAACGCCGTTATTCTAAATACATCGGAATATGGTGCCATTTTTAGAACCCCTCGGAATTGGGTGCCTTTACCTTATACAGGGTGAAATTGTAAACACCCGACAAACCGAAATGGGATATTGTACTCATCACTATGAACAACTTTTACTATGGGACCAAACCTGAAATCGCAAAAAAAATACAGCTGTTCCCTACATTTATGTTCGCATAACTCGTCAAAATGTAGGGAAAAGCAGATTTTTTTTTCGCGATTTCATATTTGTTCTCATAGTAAAAGTTGTTCATAGTGATGAGTAGGTACAATCTCCCATTTCGGTTTGTCGAGTGTTTACAATTTCACCCTGTATATTTGTCTCTTTTTCTTGGGGGTGTGTAAGAGAGTTTTCGTAATTTGTTATCTCATATTCAGAGTACTTACTAACTGTTAAAAAACGAACACTCGTATCTTCACTAGGATCGAGACGTTGTCTTTTTTTAGCGTAGCTTAAGCCGTGGGCTGTTTAGACTTTTTTTTATAGAATTTTTCTCTTGGTCCTCTGTCTGTCAAGCGTTTGATTTGTTTACAGATTTCAAAATCACGAAGGACTCCCAGGTTTGCGTTATAACAGCTGGAGTACGACAGAAAGTAGGCGAGGATCGACGCAGTCTGGTCGAGAGGAACGTTAAAGTACTGAAAATAATTGTTCCTCAGGTATAATTGTATTTGTATATTTGTCTTTGTATATTATACTAGCTGTTGCCCGCAGCTTCGCTTGCGTGAAATTTTAAACGCTCTTCAAGCCCTTTTTAAATGTATGCATAAAATCAAAAAAAGCCGCCTTTTGTTACTTACTTTGAACAGTTTTTGTGCCAAATTTTACGTTAATAATCCCATGGAATAAGGGTTTTCATACAAACGTTAACAACCCATTTCACCTCTTAAGGGGTGAAATTAGAGGTACCTAAATTGAACATTTCAAGTTTCTATCCCCAGCGGTTTAGGCTTTGCGTTGATAGATCCGTCAGCCATTCAGTCAGTTTCTCCCCTTATTGCTTTAAAAGTACCAGATTTTTCATAAAACTTGCAACCCTTATTTCACCTCCTTAAAGGTTGAATTTGTAAAAACGCTCAAACTTAACATTTACAAAAACGTTCAAAAACCTGTATTTATACCTAGCCAGAAAGCCTTCATTCATTTGATTTCATGCTTTTAACTTCGTAGAAACTTTTATCCTCTATTTCACCCCTTAGGGGTAGAATTTCCAAAAACCCTGAAACACGTGTATGTTTATTTCTAACCAGTAACCTAAATATTGAATTCCATGCTTCTTACTTCAAAAGTACCAGATTTCTAATACAAACTTACAACACATATTTCACCCTCTTAGGGGTTGAATTTACAAAAACCCTGAAACACGTGTACGTTTATTTCTGATCAGTAACCTAAATACTGAATTTCACGCTTCTTACTTCAAAAGTACCAGATTTCACATACAAACTTACAACGCTTATTTCACCCCCTTAAGGGTTGAATTTCCTTAAACGCTCAAACACGTGTACATTTACTCCTAACCAGAAACCTTAATACTTAATTTCATGCTTCTTACTTCAAAAATGACGGACTTGCATACAAACGTTAATCACCCTTTTCACCCCCTTAGGGGTTGAATTTCGAGAAATCCTTTCTTAGTGGATGTTTTCGTCACGTAAGGAACCTACTGTCCAAATTTCATATTTCCAGCATTAGTGGTTTAGGCTCTGCGTTGATGAATGAAAATGAATGAAATTAATCTGAAAGTGAATCCAGGACGGTAGCAGCCATCGGAGGCACTGGTTCTTCTCTCGCTTCCGGCCGTGGTTCTGTCCATAGTCGAGAGCGAGAGTGCGTGGGAAACCGTCGCCTCCTTCTGCGAGGAGGTGACGGCGACCAAAGAGAGAGCGGAGAGGGAGAGAGAGGCAGCTACCACTCTCCCTTCCCGCGCCATGTAGACGCACCGGGCGCCAGAGAGCGCGCGGCGATCTCCGGCCAGCGTAGTGTGTGGCCTGCGGGCGGCGGGGACTCGTCGCCCGACCAGTAACAGGCCCGAGAAGGCGGCGCGCAGTGTTCCGCGCGCGCCTTTCAGGAGGACGTAGGCTAGGTCCCACAGTAGGAGAGGTCCGCCAGGGGCTAGCGGACCGAGGCCTGCCGGGGTCGCGGTGCATGCAGCTGCGAATCCCGTGACCCTGGCCAAGGGTCAAGAGAAGGAACACCGTGGGTTTTTAGCCGGTAAGAGTCCGGCATAACCCATCGCCTTCCTAGGGCGAAGGGAATCCATGAGGATATCCACACGAAAAAAAAGGGCACTGTTTCTAGTAAGACTACCTCTGCGACCATCAACAACAACAAAAAACAAAGGCATACATTTAAAAAAAGTCTTGAAGTGTAAGTAGTTAGCGCAGTGTCCACCCTGGTCCATCCAACATACATACAAAGAAAGCAGAACTCTTGATAGGGCAAACATAGTGAGGTTCTTTTCTCTTGAGCCCTGACCGCCTTTCCTGCCGGCCAGCAACCGACCGGCACCTTGAACGCTGTTCTCGGTGCCCCACGGGGGCTACTATTTTTATATTTTTAAATGTTTATTGTTTTTCTTTTTTAAAACATTATGTATTAAAAAATGATGCGTGTACGCGCAGTGGAAGTCATACTTTTACTTTCTACCAGAATTCCTTGTGTTTGTGTTTAGATTTCTCACTGCTTCATATGGGATGTATTAAAAGATTCTCCTCGAGTGACGACACTCAAGTACGTCCACGTACGCACCCTGGGCAGTCAGCCCAACCTGTCTGACTGGCTAATCTTTTCACCACGGCATGAACTATTCTCGTATAGCTGTGTTTCAAGTATTTTATATCGCCTGCATATACATATTGCCTGCTTGTCGGTCTTCTACACATTGTACGTCAGTGAGTGTGCCAAAGAACTCCACGACCTCATTCCACCGGCCCCCTTCTATTATCGGTCATCTAGGCGCACTGGAGGTTACCATCCCTTCCTGATTGCTATTCCACCAACTCGCACTAAGCGTTTCCAAACGTCTTTTATAATGCGCACAGCAAAAGAGTGGAACTCTCTGCCTGCGTCTGTATTTCCGAACGCATACAACCCTAATCTCTTCAAAGTGAGAGTGAACAGGCTTCTTCTGGGTAAGCTCGCTCCATCGTCGACTTAGTCTCGGTCACCTCTGACCTAGACTAAGGTCAAGAGCAAACCGATCGCAAAAAAAAAAACACATTATGTCTCTTTTCAGATAGTAGAACACAGCCCAAACGTGGTCATTGTTATCGCGAGCAATCCTGTGGACGTTCTCACTTATGTGACGTGGAAAATAAGCGGGCTGCCCAAGTACCGCGTTATTGGGTCGGGAACCAACCTGGACTCCGCGCGGTTCAGATTCCTGCTGGCAAAGAGACTTGGCATCGCCACCACCTCCTGTCACGGATACATTATTGGAGAACACGGAGATAGTAGCGGTGAGAGAAGAACAATCTTTTGCAGTGGCGTAGGTAGTATGGATGGCATGCGATGGTGATGTTTTTTTTGGTTTATCTAACACACACCACTCCTCTTCTTACACTCTACATACACACATATTTGCATCGGCGGTTAAACATTAATTTTAAATAATTATGCATCCAAAAATCTCGGCTTTTTTTAAATAAATCATTTTAAGGAGTAGCTTCCATACAAAACACTCGACTAGTTATGCATTCCCGGTGTTCCTGGCATTCCGGGTTTTTTCTAACAAAAAATATATTTTAAGAAACAGCTTCCATACTTTCGTAGCTAAAAAATAACTTTAGGTAAATATGCATCGGAATATCCGATCCCTAATGATAACTGTTGATTGGATTTTTCTAATTTTATTATTTTCATCGGTCGGGTGTCACTTGATGATGTCGTTTAAGTTTTTTCGACGGCAGTCTCCTTACGGCTACAATTTACAAAATGACCGCTATGTCAAGATTCATCTTTCGTTGAACAGAGTATAGTATTCCAATTTTGTTATGTCGAACAATGTTTAACAATAAATTATGCGTAATCATATCAGTGATAAAACTAGCCCAGGCTGGTGAAGAGTATTCAATTTTAAAAAAATCAGCTTTCAGACTATAGGCTCGCTTCCGGCCGTAGTTCTGTCAATGGTAGAGAGCGAGAGTGCGTGAGACGCTGTCGCCTCCTTCTGCGAGGAGGTGATGGCGACTAAAGAGGGAGCGGAGAGTAAGCCACCACCACCATTATACAGTTTATGCTCATAAAATACGAATTTGTACAGTTTCGAGCACTACAAAAGCATTTTGTACCGTTGATAATCAGCGTATGCCGCAATTTGATCTCTTGTAGAGCCTTACCAAAAGGCTCTACAAGAGATCAATTGTAGAGCCTTACCAAAAGGGTCTGTGTAGTGCCGGACTTAAAGAATAGCACTACCCCATCTCTTCCCGTGGGTGTCGTAGAAGGCGACTAAGGGAGCGTGAGGCCTTGTGTAGACCACTAATCACCTTTGGCCAACCGCCCGGTGGCGGGTAAACCACCAGCTAGCATTCCCAAAGAGGGTTGGTGTCAGGCAGGCGGCCGGCTATAAAACATTTGCCAAATCATTCTGCAACATGACAAGTCTAAATGGAATGCGCGATAGGGTTAGGGCGTACCCCACAGGCGACGCGCAGGGGCAGCACCCGGCTCCTGTGGGAAATGGACTAGGGTTGTTGCACCACCCCGGGCGGGGGCAACGTAAGAAGCGAGCTCGGGAAGTGAGATTGAGGTATGCAAGTTGGAATGTTGGAACGATGACTGGAAGAGCCAGAGAGTTAGCAGAGGTACTCAAAAGAAGACGAATAAATGTGGCGTGTTTGCAAGAAACAAAATGGAAGGGAACAAAAGCGAGGGAAATAGGTGAAGGATACAAGTTTTTCTACTGTGGAAGTGATGGGAAAAAAAATGGCGTGGGAATAGTGTTAGATAGTAACCTGAAAGAAAGCGTGATGGAAGTGAAAAGGATTAATGATAGATTGATAGTTGTGAAAGTTATGTTAGAGAATGTGATGTTGAATGTAGTTAGTGTATATGCACCGCAGGTAGAATGTGATGAAAGCGTGAAAGAGAAGTTTTGGGAGGATTTTGATTCAATTCTGATGACCATCCCGGTCCAGGAGGAATTGATAGTTGGAGGCGACTTTAACGGACATGTGGGAAGAATGAAAGGGGCTTATGGAAGAGTACATGGGGGATGGGGGTTTGGAAATCCCAACAACGAGGGAGAAACGCTGTTGCAATCCGCTACTGCATTTGACCTGGCAGTAGCCAACACCTGGTTTCAGAAGAACGACAGTCATCTGATAACATATAAAAGTGGCAACCACAAAACCCAAATAGACTACTTCCTTGTCAGACGCCACAATATAAAACACGTCAGAGACTGCAAAGTAATACCAGGAGAAGATTTGGTCTCACAGCACAGACTCCTGGTATTGACGGTAGTTTTAACACTACAGTGGTCAAAAAACAAAGAGCGTCCCCCCCCTAAAATTAAATGGCATATGTTAGAGAAGACTGATTGTGCGAAGAAATTCAGAGAGCGAGTGGTAGATAAAATGATAGAGATGGGAGATATGAATGATAAGAGTGTGAATGAATGCTGGAATGAAATGGCTGGGTGTATTCGGTGTGCAGCCAAGGATATTTTGGGAGAGACGAGAGGAAGGGGCACGATAGATAGGGATACATGGTGGTGGTCGACAGAAGTACAGAATGTATTGAAGGAGAAAAAGAGAAAATTCAAGGAATGGCAGAGTGTTGAAGAAAATAGTGTTTGTTTGAAAGCCGAAAAGAAGAATGAGTATGATGCTTTAAAGAAAAAAGCCAAGAAAGCTGTGGCCACAGCGAGAGCGAAAGCTCAGAATAAGATGTATGACGCACTAGATAGTCTACAAGGCCAAAAAGACCTGTACCGGCTGGCTAGAGCTAGAGAAAAAAAGGCGAGGGATGTTTGTCAGATTAGATGTATTAGAGATGAAGCGGGAATGGTTCTTTCAGATGATGAGAAAATTAGGAATAGGTGGAAGGGTTATTTTGAAAGACTGATGAATGAGGAGAATGACTGGAGTGGTGTGCTTGAGAATAAACCAATGAATGAGGGGTTAGTGAGAATGGTAAGTATGGATGAAGTGAGAACAGCAGTAAGTGGAATGAAGAATGGTAAGGCACTAGGGCCAGATGAAATACCAGTTGAAGTGTGGAAGGTATTACGGGTTGATGGATGGACGTGGTTAGCTTCATTCTTCAATAAGTTGTTGCTGGAAGAAGCCATACCTGATGAATGGTGCAACAGTTCGCTGGTGCCCATCTTTAAAAACAAAGGTGATGTGCTGGAGTGCAACAACTATAGAGGAATAAAGCTAATGTCACATAGTATGAAAGCTTGGGAGAAAGTTATTGAAAGGCGGCTGAGAGAAGAGAGTGAAATTTCACAAAACCAATTCGGTTTTATGCCAGGTCGGGGTACAACAGATGCCATTTTCGCTATCCGCCAGCTATGCGAAAAATACAAAAGTGCGCATAAAAACATGCACATGGTGTTTGTTGACCTCGAAAAGGCATACGACCGGGTGCCTCGTGAGGTTTTGTGGTGGGCCCTTAAGGAGAAAGGTGTGCCTGGGAAGTATGTGCAGTTGATTCGGGCAATGTACAGTCGATGCAGTACCCAAGTCCGGTCTACAGTGGGTACTACTGACAGCTTCAATGTGGCTGTCGGCTTGCACCAAGGGTCGGCACTCAGCCCTTACCTCTTCCTGGTAATAATGGACGTTTTGACAGCGGACATCCAGGAAGAGGCTCCCTGGTGCATGCTGTTTGCCGATGACATTGTGCTGGTTGCCGAGAGTGGCTTAGAGGTCCAGAGCAGATTGGAGGTGTGGTGGCAAAGACTAGAGAGTGTTGGCCTGAAATTGAGCAGAACAAAAACTGAGTACTTGTTTTGCGATTTTGGCGGTCTCTCTAGTCTTGAGCCAATATCTCTCGGCGGAACGCCCATACCGATCTGCTCCGACTTTCGGTACCTCGGGTCGCTTGTCCAAGGGGACGGCGGAGTAGACCGAGACGTAACGCACCGGATCAACTCAGGATGGATGAAATGGCGACAGGTCACTGGAATTACTTGCGACCCACGGATGCCTCTCAAGTTAAAGGGGAAAATCTATAAGTCCGTGATAAGACCTGTCGTACTGTATGGATCGGAATGTTGGGCCGTGAAGAAGACGGATGAGAAAAGATTGCATGTAGCGGAGATGAGAATGTTGAGATGGATGTGTGGAGTGACCAGAATGGATAAGGTCAGGAATGAGTATATTAGAGGAAGTTTGAAAGTAGCGCCCGTGACAGAAAAGTTGAAAGGGAACCGTTTGTCTTGGTATGGACATGTGAAGAGGAGGGATGAAACGCATGTGACCAAAAGAGTTATGAATATAAATGTGGATGGATGGAGAGGAAGAGGGAGGCCAAAGAAAAGATGGATGGATTGTGTGAAGAATGATATGAAAGAGAAGGGAGTCAGTGATACCATGACGGGTGACAGGACGGAATGGAAGAAGAAAACATGTTGCGCCGACCCCAAGTAACATGGGATAAGGGCAGGAAGATGATGTAGAGCCTTACCAAAAGCTGTTAAGGAAACTGTATAAGGGAGTATACTGCACCCACATACACACTTTTGACTGGTTAACGAATCTCGAAAGAGCTGTATGCAAGCTTTAGCTGGATAACATTTATAAGTTGCTGTTACACAAAGTTCGGTCACTGCGAGCCCCATAATACGTCTATAACAGAACTTGCAACTGTAAATGAGTTCTTAGTTTCTGATACAGCATTTTTGTATTTGGGCCGGCATCGTATCAAACTGATCAAAATTTCCAGTGCCCGTCTGGTCTGGTGTGAACATCGCAGGAATGAAGCTCAAGGACCTGAACGAGAACATTGGCTTGGAATCCGACAATGATAATTGGAAGGAGATTCACACTGCCGTCGTCCAGAGCGCTTACGAGGTCATCAAGCTGAAGGGGTACACCTCGTGGGCTATCGGACTGTCGCTGTCACAGATCGTGAAGGCCATACTCTTCAATACTGGCAAAGTGCTTGCTGTAACTACGAGTATCAAGGTAAAAAAAAAGCACCAGGTATTAGCTCGTGGTTAATTATCAACCAAGCGAATCATTATGACTTGCAGGGTTAAGCTGCGCTTGCCGTGGTCAGTCCGTGGATGGATGACCGTTCGTTACACATCGAGACCGCCGTGCCTCGGAGAACACGTTAAACCGTCGGTTCCGGATATCATACGAATACGTACGACAGTCGTTATGGGTAGTCAGAAGCGAAAGTCTGGCAACCGGTCTAACCTTAGGATTGCCCAGTAACTGGGTTGCGGAGGTCTGATGGCAGTCGCTCCGTGTAAAATACTGGTATTCAGCTGCATCTGGTTAGACTGGAAGTGGACCTAACATAGTTAGGAAAAATACTACGCAGAACAAAAAACAAATATTGATCAGGTCGTCTCAAAATACCTGCCCTTTAAGGGGTTGTTCAAAATATGTAAATAATTATCTCTTTTATGAACTCTTTCCTTGTTCCAGGGTGAGCAAGGAATCACCGATGATGTATTCCTCTCGCTGCCTTGCGTTATAGGTCGTAACGGTGTTCGTGCCATCATCCGCCAGACGCTCGCGGAAATTGAAAAAGAGCAATTGCTGAAGTCCGCTGCTCTTATGGCGGATATGCAATCCAAACTTAACCTCTAGTCTCCGTAACTTGGTTGTTCTGTCCGGTATCGAATAACTGAATACCCGGTATAAAATAACTCGAGCTATCAACGGATTGGAATTTCAGCAATCTTGAGAATGATTACGATCAATTTTGTAGTGCCAGAATTTCGCCGCCAGCGCTAGCAAGAAAATAGCACCGTATAAACACTCTTTACACCAATTTTGTGCCGCATGCGAGCGTTAGCACGGAATAGAGCACGCGTATGTTTTTTGGCGCCGATGATCTTCGCCCGCGTTAGTAGAGTAGAATCCGCCGCGCCATCATCACAAGAAAAAATTTACAACTGCGCGGAAGACTGGCGCTGAAATTAGCACCGTGTAAACTACCGTCCCGCGGCGTGCTGTGACGCGACGCCAGTCACTGGCGGGCGTCGAAATTCTGGCGCCACAAAATTGTCTTCGTATAAAATTGCCTATAAAGGTAATTATTCTGAATAGCGTACACTAATGCTTGCAGTTCGAGTGGCCGGGTAATTTGAGAAAAAACGACTACGAAATTGCATAAAATACAAAATTACGTACTTATACATATTGTAAGATTACATACTAATTACTGTATATTTTCTGTATCATTTGGAAACTTTCTTTTTAATATCAAAACAAAATATTGTACAGCTTTACATGTTTATAAATGGCTATTTTTATATTTATATATAGGTACTCGTGTTTTGTACCTACGAATTTACCTATATTTATATACCTATTAGAATTTACATACCTATTACACTGAAACTAATGCAGTGAAATTTTTTTTTGTATTTATTTTGTTTACAGTCATTTAATTTTATACAAGACTTTTCTTTACGTATATTTACTAGGGTAGGTATGATTGTTTATTTATGAATAAATGTTGATTTTGATTTGTGTTTACAATGTTTGCGTAAAGCCGTGTCTCCTGTCGTGTGTTATAGTCGCAACCAACACAAAAGTCTACACAAAACATGATAAGGTCATGCGTTGCTCGGGATCCAGACATTGCGAGGCAAGCACCGCGAACGGCGCACAACGCATGCGTATCCCTACCGATACCGACACACGCTGGCTCGCCTCGCACATGCTCAGCCTGTGCGCAGCACATGCCTCGCCACAAACATGAAGACAGACAAACGAAGCATTTGCTTCGCACGCGATGGCTCGACCCGAACATACGTTGGTATATTTTTTCGACACGCACGCCTCATTCCAAGGCATTCGCTGTGCGCCGTTCGTGGCGCATGCCTCGCAAAGTCTGGATCCACCTTAACTGCTTGGTTCTACTGGTAATACTTATCACGGGTAATTTATGGAAAAATCATAGTACCCATAGAACTATTGGTAGGACCAGTGCAAATTATTTTTTCCTTGTTTCTACCAGTAGAACCAAGCCGTAAGACCACGGCAACACATGGTTAGAGCGATTACGCACTGCATCCGATCCGAATCCGTCAAAATACGGATATAAAAAACTCGGACCGAATTCGGATATTGTTTTACGCACTGCATCCGATCCGAATCCGTGAAAATACCGATCTAGAGTAAAAATCTCGGACCGTATTCGGATATCGCTTACGCACTTGTCCGATCTCTGATCCAAATTCAAACAATTCAGGGGCCTATTAATTAACTAAACAATTATAACAGCCGAGACTGTTGTTTACGATAAGTATATGGACCACCCATTAGTATAAACAAAAAACCCAAGCCACTTCGCATAAACACTTCTCCGAATACAAGTCGTAAATCAACCTTTTTTTTTGTTTACAACGGCCCACCCACAGCTGTCGGCACTTAACTGATAAGCTTCTAGTATCATAAATATTTGTTACGAGTGCTGTTCTTTTGTTTAATTAGTGTGGAATAAGGTGTGTTTATGCATATAAAACAATATTTTGTTCAATAATGGTTTACTTTTATTATGTTTTTTTTTTTTTGTTATAAATTTCGCGGAAATTTCCGTTACAGGAAACCTACACGACAATTACTAATACATTATAAGTCTAATTATACTAATCTACATATCACCGGATAGGTAATTTAATAACGATTCCAACGACGTAACTTGTAGAGAGCTAGCTATCGTCACTTAAGAGATATCGACGTTTTAATTAGCCGCGCCGTAATAAAATAATTCGCGAATCAAAGCGCGAATTAAAGCGCCACAGACGCGCACTTTGCGTCATTTGACGCGCCACAGAGGAAGGGTTAGGGTAATTTGCACACGTGAATATTGACAACACTGGCCTTGTGACAGATTCTTTTCTTCTGGTGAATACCTACATTGATTTTATTGTATACAATTGGGAATTAAGTGATTGAATTATTACCTACCTATGTATACCTACATTGACCTATGAAACGTGATTCCTGGATTTTTTTTCTTCCGATCACTACGGTTTTTACACCATTTCACCACACAAGACATGCTATATTTTAATTTTTTTTGCCGCTTTTTGTCCCGACTCTGTTGACGTTTACGCGTGTAATGACTGACTTTTTTTGTGAATGTGTGCGTGCCAGCCTGTACGTACAGCAAACTGACTGACTCTGAGTGACACAGTTTTTTGATGCGCGTTCCCATTGAGGGACCACATTTGAATTTTGAGCTTTTGAATGTGTCAGCCCTTAGTAAAAGTGCTCAAACGATTGTAAATTCAGCCTCTAGTTTGTAAAAGTAACCACTCAAAAGTTACAACCGGTTAAAGGTGGTCCCTCAGTCGTGACTGACAGGCATCCATATCTCGCAAGATAGTTAAAACTTACAACTGCTATAAATGACTACTCTTAGTAAAAGATTTGTAAAACTAATTTACTGAATATCAACCCTTCCTGTGCACTGAATAAAAAGAACTAGCATGCAGAAGGTGGTCCCTCAATCGATCACCATCCCCCTTATTACAAAAGATGGTCTAAGAAAAACCTAGGTTTTAAGATAGCCCCGTCTCTTTTTGTCATATGACATAAGAAAGTGATGGGTATATTTTAAACCGTGGTTTACCTTAGTCTTGGTTTAAACCATCTTTTGTAATAAGGCCCCATAAGTTCACCGTGAGTGGAGACCCCAATGGAATTTGGAATTTTCGTATGGGTCTAGCGTTAGTAAAAGTACTTGAATGATTGTAAATTTAACCTCTAGTTTGTAAAAGAAGTCATTCAAAAGTTTCAATCGATAAAAGGTGGTCCCTCAATTGAAACGTTTATCAAAAGAAAAAACTATTTACGTGGCATTCCGAAGTTAAAAAGACGAATGCTACAGTCTATCCTTTAGTAAATTTTTTTTACTAACGATTACTTTACCAAACAGTGTCAAAAACTGAACCGTTTTATTTTAAATAATAATCGAATTCCTGCGAAGAAATACTAAGATCGAGGTGACCACACAACTGGATTTTTTTTAGAGACTGTTACGTAATACAACATTTCATTGATATTTGACATCGCTTAGCTAATTTCAAACCCAAAGAAAATAATGAAATAGTGTAGGAGTAGTAAAAAAAAAAATTTTAACTCTTCTGAAAATTATTGTACAATATTATTTTTTCTTAATCACATCACTGCTAATTAAAAAAACAGACAGAAAATAATGCGTATGATAGTTAAAAAAAAAGGATGGTTCCCATTTCTTCTATGGAACATCACGTCAATAGAGAAAATGAAACGTTTTTTTCTCGTTTTAATACATAGAACCCCATACTAGCACTTCATCCGACTTCACTTTTCGGTGACGTCATGGAACAACATGGGAATCATAATTTTTCCCAAATTTGACACAAAAAAAAACTTTTTACAATTTAAAGCGGCCGGCGCGGCGGCGCGGCGCGGCGGTCGCGGCGGGCCGTGACTAAGGGAAAAAGGGATATAATTTTATATAAATAGAATAGTACAGACAGACAGAGACTTACAGACATAAGCTTCAAACTTATAAAACATCCCTCTTTTTCCGTCGTGGGTTCACCTCTCACCTCTCTTTTTGAGACGGGAATGAAAAATAAGAAATGCTTAATCGTTATGTTTTTTTTTCTACTTTAGTAGTATATCATGCATTTTGATTGGTGCCAGTACCAGACTCCATACATTTGTGCCCATCATCCTTTGGGAAAAATTATGATTCCCATGTTGTTCCATGACGTCACCGAAAAGTGAAGTCGGATGAAGTGCTAGTATGCGGTTCTATGTATTAAAACGAGAAAAAAATGTTTCATTTTCTCTATTGACGTGATGTTCCATAGATGAAATGGGAACCATCCTTTTTTTTTAATTATCATACGCATTATTTTCTGTCTGTTTTTTTAATTAGCAGTGATGTGATTAATAAAAAATAATATTGTACAATAATTTTCAGAAGAGTTTAAATTTTTTTTTTTACTACTCCTTCCCTATTTCATTATTTTCTTTGGGTTTGAAATTAGCTAAACGATGTCAAATATCAATGAAATGTTGTATTACGTAACAGTCTCTAAAAAAATCCAGTTGTGTGGTCACCTCGATCTTAGTATTTCTTCGCAGGAATTCGATTATTATTTAAAATAAAACGGTTCAGTTTTTGACACTGTTTGGTAAAGTAATCGTTAGTAAAAAAAATTTACTAAAGGATAGACTGTAGCATTCGTCTTTTTAACTTCGGAATGCCACGTAAATAGTTTTTTCTTTTGATAAACGTTTCAATTGAGGGACCACCTTTTATCGATTGAAACTTTTGAATGGCTTCTTTTACAAACTAGAGGTTAAATTTACAATCATTCAAGTACTTTTACTAACGCTAGACCCATACGAAAATTCCAAATTCCATTGGGGTCTCCACTCACGGTTAACTTATGGTGATCGATTGAGGGACCACCTTCTGCATGCTAGTTCTTTTTATTCAGTGCACAGGAAGGGTTGATATTCAGTAAATTAGTTTTACAAATCTTTTACTAAGAGTAGTCATTTATAGCAGTTGTAAGTTTTAACTATCTTGCGAGATATGGATGCCTGTCAGTCACGACTGAGGGACCACCTTTAACCGGTTGTAACTTTTGAGTGGTTACTTTTACAAACTAGAGGCTGAATTTACAATGGTTTGAGAACTTTTACTAAGGGCTGACGCATTCAAAAGCTCCAAATTCAAAAGTGGTCCCTCAATGGGAACGCGCATAGTTTTTTGTTAGCGAAAATCTGTCCGATCTTTTTTGTACGTCCATGCACACAAATAGTTCTATGGCTACTTCGGAACGTATTTTCACGGATTCGGATCGGATGCAGTGCGTAACCGCTGTTACGGTTCGTCCCCACGACACTATCCTGTGTTTTGCAGAAACAGTTTTTTGCAGGAATTGCTTCAATACTAGCGCTCATACTAGCGTCCTGTTTGCGGGATCCTGCAAAAAGCCGGTCCAGTCGAATTGACTTGTCAGAATGACAATTGTCGTGTACATAACATACCTACTGTGTTCATTCTGAAACACCCCTTATTTCATTGTGATTAAGTTTTATTTTCTTAGTTATTCAGGTTATTTTAAACAGTCGGTTCGTCCTGATTTATTTAATGCTGCTTGAGTAATCTCGTGGCCACGCAACACGCTGACAGTTTTCAGTACCTACTAATCCCGACGCCCAACTAGGATACAGCCTAAGGGCTGGCGCCCACTGACGGAACGGCATAGTATGGCGTGGCAAAGGATCTTTTTCGTGGACAAATGGTTTTCGACCTTATCTCAATGAGTTTAGCACTGACATTATTTTATTTTAATCGAAACGTCTCGCGTGATGACGCGACTTACCGCGACATGCCGCGGAACGTCACGTCATTCCCCGAGATACTGTGACAAGTCGCGTTATTCCCCGGGATTCTACGGCACGTCGTGACATTCCACAAGATGGCACGGCACGCCGCTGCAACACGTGAGACGCACAAGTTACTGTTGTATGCATTGTATGTTAAGGAAAGTGAGTGCTAAAGGTGTCTCTTTTCTTCCTCAGCGACAACTGCTATTAAAACTATTTTGTACCGTGTGGGGAGGGACAGGCTTTATTATAAAACTTCCTCACCGCACGCTGGGAATAGACGTGTGTTGTAAGAGTCAACAAAACCCAGCACGCTTGGTGTTAGGATCTATACAGTCCGCCTGGCTAGCTACCACCCTCACATATTAACACGTTCAGGCCGGCGTGTAGGTACTACCAGTGGAGCACAGAGTATTTACTGACATGGCGGGGTGTACCACCGGTGGCCACGTGACTTTTAATGTAACTACTAAGGAATTTGCGCCACTTTGAGAGAAAGTGTTATATTTACCGTTCCCGCCTAGTAAAATTGTCCCACCGCCGCGCCGGCGAGGAAGCGACTACCTATCGGCTATTTTCTCGCTCAAGAAACGTACAATAGTTATACTTTCCGTGTAAACAAAAGAGATGCATATTTTAATAGTTAATCACTGACTGTTTACATTGCAGGTTAGGACTCGCTCCACTAGTTAGTCGCTGAGCGACAAGAGCTATCAAAGATAATACTCGCTCAGCGGTACTTGCTCAGCGATGTTCGCTTGGCGATCAAAACTCACGCCGAGAGACCAAACAGCGGTCATATTTTGCGAGTGGTGCGAGTAATCGCCCGTCGCACTCGCACATAGCTCAGCGACAAAACTGTCGGAACTACACACTCGCTTCTCGCTGCTCGCCAACTCGTTTCTAGTTTATAGCTCTACTCGCTTCTCGCTCATCGTCGGCGGTGAGACAAGTGCCTTAGTCGCTTCCTCGCCGGTGGGACAACTGCCTGACGAACGAAACCATTTTTCTTTCACCTCTCTGTCACTGTCAAACAATACTGATTGTCGTCTGATTAGACGTGGTCCATACTGTATAGGTATTTCTCGTACTTAGTACACCTAGTACAAGTATTGTAAAATACTTGGTTCAAATACCTGTTACGACTTACGAGTCCGTATGAAGTATTTCCCAACTCAGATAGATAGACTCGCATACGATGACGAATACCGTCTCGCGTACATACCGCATGGTCCTTCCCACCTACCGCGTATCGATTGCATACCATACAGCTCAGAATACAGAAAGAAACAGAATCCGCCTTCAACAGTAATTGCAAGCCTTACGCTGTGTCCAAAATCAAAGCATGCGTCCCGCGCCCGTCTCACTTCCCACCCGCGTAATGTTGCTAGCTCAGACATTGTTTACCCGTTTTTGGGGAAAACGTTGAGTATTGGAGGTAAGATAATAATAAAATCAAAATTGTGCTTTTCTATATAGGCAATATTTTATATCTGAGTAGGTACAGTCAGCGTCAAATATATAGGGACGAACAGACTGTTCAAAATGATCCGAGCAAAACTACAGGGTGTTAACGAATTCATGTAATTCCTTCAAACCGCATGATCTACTGGTGACACTGATTGATTCTGCATGGGATTTTTTCAGAATAAAAAAAAAAGTTTTCAAAAAATGAACCATGGTATTCTGTATCTGAGTAATTTTAGCGTCCCATGTTAACTGACTGCGTGGAGCAATATCGGGCTAGTCGTGCCCGTCAGCTGTGTTGCCGTGCCTTCATTAATTTATGCATGGCATCTAAATTTTCAAAGAAATAAAAAAAAAATGTTTTTTTTTTTAAAAGTTGTTCCAAAAAAAATCCAGACTCGATTGGGACTAAATGGGTACCAGTAGTTTCATTATAATGCACAATTAACCCCACCGAAAGAGCAATACCGAAATCGATGGGGTATATGAGCTATAGGCTGATAAAGTAATATATGAAAAAATCTTCACTAACAAGTGTTTTTTACCATTTTATACAATATCAATAATATATTAACGATAATAATGACGGGATTACTGTAGTATTGATTACTATCAACCATTTGGTATCCGATTACTATAAAAAACACAAAAAAAAAACTTTTTTCAAGGATTCGTATAAATAATATAACTACAAAGTGTAACATAAATAAGTGTACAACTTCTTAAGGGGTCACTGTACTCATCATTATGAACAACTTTTACTATGGGAGAAAAAGTGAAATCGCGAAAAAAAACAGCTGTTCCCCACATTTTGACGAGTTAAGCGATCGTAAATGTAGGGAACAGCTGTTCTTTTTTCGCGATTTCACTTTTTCTCCCATAGTAAAAGTTGTTCATAGTGATGGGTACAGTGACCCCATAAGAGGTTATACGTTATTTATGTTACACCTTGTAGTTATATTATTTATACGAATCCAGGTTTTTCGTTTTTTTTTTAATAATCACTTACCAAATGGTTGATAGTTGATAGTAATAAATACTACAGTAATCCTGTCAGTATTATCGTTAATATAGTATTGATATTATATAAACTTTTAAAAAACACTTGTTAGTCAAGATTGTTTCATATATACTTTGTCAATCTATAGCTCCTATACCCCATCGATTTCGGCATTGCCCTTTCGTTGGGGTAAATTGTGCATTACAATGAAACTACTGGTACCCATTTAGTCCCAATCGAGTCTAGGTTTTTGGTCCATACATTATGGACCATCTCCTTTTTAGTCAATCTAAATCCCGTGCGGGGTTAATCTATAGATTAATGGTATACCATTAATAGATTTTGTGGTTTGAAGGAATTACGCGAATTCGTTTACACCCTGTATAATTATGTCAATGAAACAAGGGGCGTTTCAGAATGAACGTAGGACAGGTCAACTGGCATTCTGACAAGAATCCCATTTACATAAAGTTTAATTTCTTTAGCTGTTTAGGTAATGATGAACAGTCTGTTCGTCGCGATATACCTATTTGACGCTGACTGTACCTGATAATCTCAACAAATAGAGAAGGTCTGATAGGAATTTTAGATAAAAAACGTTTAATTTATTTAAGTAGGTAATAAAAAGAAGGGAAAATCAAAACTCTTATACTGACAACACTAACAATATGGATGCATCATTCCCTATGACAATTACAAACTGAACAATTTATTGATTAATTAAATAAGACGATATCTGAATGTGCTACTTAAACGTGAAATGTGATCCCATCCTGTTTTGTTTTTAGGCCCGCTGCATTTTTATAGGTTCGAACGACACAAAACGACATAATTTAATTTAATTTGACACCGGTAAATACATGTAGTCGTTATGACGTCCCCATA
The DNA here is from genome assembly GCA_905220435.1 of Amphipyra tragopoginis. Taxonomy (NCBI): domain Eukaryota; kingdom Metazoa; phylum Arthropoda; class Insecta; order Lepidoptera; family Noctuidae; genus Amphipyra; species Amphipyra tragopoginis. Next base: position 16,839,126 of record HG992011.1, read on the forward strand.
GTAACTGATCGACTGCGCGTAAAACTACTCCGATTAAGAGTAGTTTTTGATGCTTCAGTATTAGGCGTGATCACAGCTTCTGGGTCTTTCTGTATTCTGAGCCATACAGTCTCTCATACATCATAAATAGTAATTTGTAATCTTCTGTTACTTACACGATTAATTTGAAATCACAAATCTACGAACACTGACATCGTTTTTGCCTCATATAAATCGACTAGATTCGATGGATACTAAACTTGATAGCAGCACGCTATGAACATACTTTAACAAATACTCCAATACCTACGTATTCAATGCTATGGATCGTGTCCGAGGACGATATTGCGTCTCGTATCGAATTAGAAATAAGAAATCAAGCTAGTTTTTATGTAAAGCTTGATATTTTGTGATGTTTGAGCGATGATATTGTATTGCTTTATTAACACCATAACTGCTCATTATTATAAAAATATCGCTTTGCTAGAAAATACTTGATGCTTACTTCGTACTTCACGCGTCGCACTATGTGCGATCTAGTCCTGATAAATACGTAGTACTCGTACCCAGGTACGAGTACTACGTATTTATCAGGACTAGATCGCACATACCGATCGCTATCTCATGTCGAGACTGCAGCCCCAGGGCTGCAGTCTCGACATGAGATAGCGATCGGTAAGCTTCCGAAAAACGGTATTCATAGTGCAGTATTCTTAAAGGGAAATGATGCCTGTTGTAAAATCTCCCAAAATTTTAAGGAAGATTGGTAAAGATGATTTTATCCTAATAAATATTTAAAAATATAAATAAATTACATAAAACTATAATTGCAACACCTATTTTACATTGAAATTATATTCCTTTATCGTTTGAAGTACAAAATACCTTATAAATGGACATAAAAGTTTCTTTCCTTGCAACACTTGCAAATGTCACAGTATTTGTCAATTGTCACTTTGTTGTTATTTGTTAAGTGTCATGTGCTCTTTTTTGTGAATTTTAATTATTGAAAATTGTTATAGTTTAGACAGGTAATAGACAAAATAGACAATGGGTGATAGTCACTCCGACTCACGGCAGCACACGGGTGCGTTGTCGTAGAATGTAAGAAAGTAAGTAGGTACCTGCAATGCAACACCTATTATTGTAGAGTCTAAGGGCGCTTTAAATTTAAACTGTTGGTGTCGGACTGCAGTCGGGCGGCTTGTGTTGTCTGTACCGTGCACGCACGGCGGCAGTACGGACTACGCACTGCTCTCTCGTCTCGTCAACTGTATAAAAAAACACAACCACCCCCGTCCGCAGCACGACATCCGCACCGCAGCGGCAAATGATATTATAAACAAAAAAAATATCATTGGCTGCGGCACGGTTGCAGTCCGGCACCAACCGTCTTTTAATTAAAGCGCCCTATAATTTCGTTTGTTGTACACTTTGTACCTTAATAATGTTTACGTTTGTATTCATGTTTTAGACGTAGACGTACAACACGTCCTTCAAGTAACCATATAGAAGCGTTGCTGGCTAAATAAGATGCTCGGCCGTTTTTAGCCAGAAGATGATTTAATGTTCATCAAGGAAAGGTGAATTTTGAGTTGGCGTGGAAGGAAGTTGCTGCAGAGCTGAACAATATTTGAAACGGCTCAATAAAATAAAATAAACAGAGGCACTGGCTTGTGATTTCGTGGAAAATCGTTGAAGAGATGGTCGTAGTTCATTTTGGTTGCTAATAAACGTTATTTCTTTATTTTATTTTTTATTTACGAGCTTGTTAAACATCTCCTTTGATACCCGATAAAGCCTGAGACTACTGCTACAACTACAACACCTTATAAGCAGATAAACGTTTATTTTCAAATCAAAAATCTCTTGCACAACTTATCGATCGTAATGAATACTTTGCGGGCTTTCCAATTTGCTCGCAAAGTTATTCGCTAAAATGACGTTAAATCGTAAACTTGACAGTTAAATTCGCTAGGTTTCCGACAAAAATCAATAAAAAAATTGTCATTATGACATAAATAGTGATGTGCTGAGTTGGCCATTTATGGTATTTGAATAAATTAGTACTCGTTAAAAAGAGAATCGATTCAAAACTCGAGTAACTGACTCGAATCTAGTAGCGATTACTGCGTCAGGTACTCAAGTACTTCATAGGATTCGACTACTCTAATGTTTCTCACTTCCAAAAATACAAGCAAAAATACAAAATATGGGTCATAAAATACAAATCAGTTTTATTGATAAGTCAATAAAAAGAAAAGTAAACATTTTAAATAATTAGAAATCATATTCATATTGTCTGATATACTGTATAATCATAAACAAATTCTCTTTTTGATTTCTAGGGGCCAAAATTAAATCAATTCAATTAACTATTTAAAAAGCAAATTTACGATACTTATTACCACTGTCCAACACTTAACAGATCAATCGCTTCGAAACGAATGTCACTTTAATGTTAATATACAAGGTTAGTTGGAAAGGGGGTACTAATCCGCAAGCCACATAAAGTATCACTAATGACGGTTTTAAAGCAAGTGTCAAAATTTCAAAATTCGATCATTTTGCATGGAAATGATTTTTTATTTTAGTTTTTTCAAAAATTCTACATTCCTGCTTCAGTTACGAAATCAGAAAAAGAAGCTTCTATTTGGTGACCCCAAATATGACTTACAATGTTTGAATGTTATAACTGAGGATAGATAGATTTTAGCGTATTTTTGCGAAATTTTTGAACAGCTATTTCTCTTAAAGTATTTACTTTTAGGGAAATTGGTAGAACAAAAGTTATTCATTATTATGTGTACTTTAACACCCTTTCGGATTAGTAAGCACCAATAATTCTTAAAACGCAACTTGACAATCAACAAAATCTCGTGATCACAAGAAAAACAAACAGGTACACAACAACAACCTGCATTTTTCGGAAGAGAGGGGTCCCGGCAACAACATAAGGTCGCGATTTAAGTACTCTGTTCAATATTCGCGTACCAACTATGAATAATCGAAATCTTTACTCGAGTTGCGATCATTCGAATACTTCAATTCTATAACTCGATGACGCAATCACCTATCTATAGTTAAACTGACTCGATACATCACTATCACTTAACTACCGATTTCGGTCGATAAGTGATAGCGATACATGTCGAGACTGCTGCCCCTGTTCTAATAGATACCGAAGTCTCTATCTGATTAGCTGTCAACTCAATACTGTCATTAGGGATGAAACGATACCGCTGAGGTATCGATACTTTTACTCGATACCGTATCGGTCGTAGAGTATCGATACCTACTCGGCATCGAATGAAAAGTATCGATACTTACTCGTATCGGTCAATTTATTCGTAGAATTATAGACAAATAAAAACAGCAGTAAGTACTGATATTATGATAATCGATAAAACAAGAAAGACTCGGAAATAAAGTCGGTTTTTAATGTACTCCCCAAAAATAATATTTGTTCAAGATGTTTGCTTATTAAACGATTCTTTGATGCAATTACTGTCGCACCAGCTTTGAAAAACAATCTCTCACAAGTACCTAAGTAATAAAATATAAATGTTCTACTGACTAGACTAATAATCAGGACAAAAGTACTCGTATCGCTACCGAGTACCGATACGAGTACTTTTGACCGATACCTACTTGGTACTCGGTTCCAAAGTATCGATACCAAAAGTACTTGGTATCGAAAGAAAAGTATCGAGTATGTACTCGTATTTACTCGTATCGTTTCATCCCTAACTGTCATGTCTGTCTGTCAGCAGTGTCAGCTGTTTGTCATTTCAGTGTCAGCTGTTTGTCATTTCTAACTAAAATAACCTTATCTTCGTCTCCTCATCATATCTTCGCACGAAAATATCTTAACTAAACTAATATCATACTATTCTTTCCATGGTGGACACGTAAAAGCTCACATAACATTTGCAAATAGAGTAATCAATAGTTTTATTACCATGGAAATAAGTCTTCGTACCGTAAGAATTTTCAACCGGCTTTTAAGGAAACCATTTGGTATTACAACTTACAGAAATGTTACGGGTACTGCAGTTAAAGAAGAAGTCAACACTCAGCTATTGAACACATTTAACCGTGATATCAGGAATGGTAAGTCTTTCGCATATTACGCGTGAATTTTAACAAACGTAAAATGAAGTGTCAAATAGATTTCGAGTCAAGATTTTTCGCCGCAAAACGATTATTTTCTAAGCGAATTTGACTGTATTTTGTGTTTTAGGGTAGTGACGTAAGCCCGAAAGTTTGATAACAGCTTCTCGATTCGGAACCTTTTCTATAATCAGTTTTCTACTGATTCGGTTTATCTCGTTTCGTGTAGGTACCTTCATATTTTAGAAGAAAAAAAAACGATCATATCGTTCTGAATTAGAGGGCAGGTCCAATCTTAGTAGTCATTATCATCTGTCACACTATCTATCCATTGTTTCTTTGGTCTTCCTCTATTCTTATAACCATCCACATTCATACTCAAAACTTTCCTCACAACATGTTCCTCTTTTCTCCGCGTCAGACATACCCAGGGTTGGAAAAAAACAGTCTTTTTTCAAATTTTATAAAACAAACAGTTTTTTTGTTCTTTTTATTTTAGGGCATTATTTCAAATTAATTCAATCTATAATGTTTCATTTCTAGACTAAAGTCCCCGTCGCGAGAAGCTATAAATTTTGTAAACACACATTCAGGGGTTCGCAACCTTTGGAACAAATAAAAAAAAACAGTTTTGTAATGATTTTTATTTTTATATAATGGTTTTTATTTTATTTATATAATAACTAGCTGTACCCGCATGCGTTGCAATGCACTTTTTCCTACTTACTACCTACCTACTACCTACCTACTACCTACCTACTACCTACCTACTACCTACCTACTACCTACCTACTACCTACCTACTACCTACCTACTACCTACCTACTACCTACCTACTACCTACCTACTACCTACCTACTACCTACCTACTACCTACCTACTACCTACCTACTACCTACCTACTACCTACCTACTACCTACCTACTACCTACCTACTACCTACCTACTACCTACCTACTACCTACCTACTACCTACCTACTACCTACCTACTACCTACCTACTACCTACCTACTACCTACCTACTACCTACCTACTACCTACCTACTACCTACCTACTACCTACCTACTACCTACCTACTACCTACCTACTACCTACCTACTACCTACCTACTACCTACCTACTACCTACCTACTACCTACCTACTACCTACCTACTACCTACCTACTACCTACCTACTACCTACCTACTACCTACCTACTACCTACCTACTACCTACCTACTACCTACCTACTACCTACCTACTACCTACCTACTACCTACCTACTACCTACCTACTACCTACCTACTACCTACCTACTACCTACCTACTACCTACCTACTACCTACCTACTACCTACCTACTACCTACCTACTACCTACCTACTACCTACCTACTACCTACCTACTACCTACCTACTACCTACCTACTACCTACCTACTACCTACCTACTACCTACCTACTACCTACCTACTACCTACCTACTACCTACCTACTACCTACCTACTACCTACCTACTACCTACCTACATGATGTCGAACGGGATAAAAAGTATCCTATGTCCTTCTCCTGGCTCTAAACTACCTCCCTGCCAATTTTCAGCTAAATCGGTTCAGCCGTTCTTGAGTTATAAGTGAAGTAACTAACACGACTTTCTTTTATATATATAGATAAATAATAATCTACGAAAACAACACAAACAAACTGAAACGCATTCAAAACTCAAATGACAGCATTGACAGCGTCAGTGTGAACTTACTTCAAAATGGCGGGCCAAATGTTGACGTTTCATGAGTCAGACACATTCCGGTACCACAAAACATTAGACGATAGCGCTTTATATCGCTAAAATATAACACGACTAAGTGAAATTGCTCGTTAGTTTCGTATAACACGTATGTAACTTTGAGTTGGTTGAATTTGGGATTATTTGTTGTTGATTGAATTGTCGCTACGTAACTTAGTAGAAGTTCTTTATTTACAAAATTTATAGCTTCTCGTGACGGGGACTTTAGATCTTTTCAAATTCGCCATAGTAAATTAAATATTTACAAAAAACGATCAATGGATAAACATTTATTTTATGTTGCGTATCTCTAATCAATACTGAACCCTGTACATTCACTCTGTATGTTCTAACCTTCTAACTAATGTTGATTTTTAAATTGGGTGATTTAGGGACTTTCCTAGCGGAACTATGCCGGCGGGAAACTATCTATGAACTATGAGTTCTATTCTATGAATAGGGGAAACACCAATATTTATAATTAAATGAGGGGAATAACCACTAGTCTATTGAATTACTTTCTTTCGACAGCCGACATTAGGGACTTTCCTAACGGGACTTTACCGGCGGGGAATAACTTATGAATTCTATAAATACAAGTGCCTTTCTTTCTAATATTTCATTTCATTGTTAATTCTGAGACTGAAAGACTGCTAATATTAATTTATTTTCATTTTATATCCATTCATTCTCCACGAAAAGTAGTTTTAAAACTTGTTTTTTTCTTATTATTTAATACAATGCTTAAAACTTGTTTCAATCTGTGTTTTTAAACATGTGATAAAAAACACAGTTTAAATTCAAACTGTTTTAAACATGTGTTTTAAAACAACTTGTTTTAATCGTGCCAACCCTGGACATACCATGACAACACATGTTTTCACATGTAGTCACGGTAACCAGCTTGGGTTAACCCAGATATTACTGAAATTATTTCTATTTGCAAAAAAAAAAAAACAATTATGAACAAGGCAACTAAAGGCTTGATATTTTATCATCATCATCATTCAGCCGAAAGACGTCGATTGCTGGACACAGGCTTCCCCAAAAGGGGGGGGGGGGGGGGGGTTTGCCATAATCGCCACGCTTGGCAGGCGGGCTGGCAATCGCAGTATGGTTGTTAAAGTACTCAGAGAATGCTGCTGCCCATCCTCTAGTGGATCCCTTAATCGCCTGTTACGACTCCTATGGCAAGAGATGTGGTAGTGCTATTCTTTACCACGGTACCACTCGGACTTGTACTTGTATTGTATAAGTGAACATTTATTACATAAATGTAAATGTATTACTTGTTTACAGGAGAATATGAGTTTGCGCATTTACAAACAACAGATAACTTGACAATCATATCTAGATATTCAATCCACTAATATCTTTTTAGTACTTATCAATAATCTTCATCAAGTTTTTGCCTTGCTTACGTAAAATTTTACCTTGTGTACCTATTTTTTTGGCATGAATTACAATAAACTTTTTTTTTTTTTATACATATATATAGCATTGCCCCACACTAAGATTTCTCTTGTATCGTGGGTGCGTTTACAGACACAAATCTCACAAACAAACACCCAGACCCGAAACAACCACCTGTAGGCCATACAAATTTTTGTTCCGTGTGGGAATCAAACCCACGACCCGTAGCGCAGAAGCCAATTGCTTAGCCACTGCACTAAACGTGTCGTCAAATTCGTCGAATTGATTTCTATCTGTCTATGATTCTCGGAACTAGAGAAAAAAGGTACATAGCTTACCGAAGCATTTGACTACTGACAGTACTGACTAATCAAATCATTCTGAATCAGGAGGCTGGACATTTATTTGTAGCAGCCAAACTATATTATGCTATTGCTATGATTTCCTTAACCTTTTGAACACCAAGCTTTCAAGACCATAACACAAGCCGTACGCCAGTAGTTTTTAAAAGTCAGATTTAAATGAAAAGTTACTGCTGAGTGTAACTTATTGACTAACTAGCTTTTGCCTGCGGCTTCGCTCGCGTTAATTTACGGATCCCTAATTTTTGATCCCAAAATATAGCCTATAGCACTCAGGGATAACGTAGCTTCCTATTAGTGAAAAACATTTTGAAATCGGATCAGTAGTTTCGGAGATTACCTCCTACATACAAACAAACAAACAAATTCTACCTCTTTATAATATTAGTATAGATACTATAAATATGTGCCTAAAATATGCAAACGAAGGTTTTTAAGCAGTCCCTAGACGGTAATGCGGCATGACATGCCTTACGTGTTGTCATGCATAGCATAATGATGTTTGCATGTATTCGCATCAATCAATACAATCAAACGATCATGTATGCATAACATTATGCAAGGCATGTCATGCTGCGTTAGTAATCAAGTACCATCCCCACTTAGTTCACTAATACTAATATTGACAATCTTATTGGTATTTTGGTCCCTAAAGCTTATAGCTTAATATTTAATCAACGTACACGTACGTATTGCAGATATTATGTACGTATATACCTAGATATTATAATCTCTGTAGTATTATGTAAATGGCCAAATTGTTATCTAAGAATTTTTATCTTTACTTGAACGTAAATATGTTTATATCAGATATTCCGTAAGGCAAAACAAGTGATAAAAATTCTCTATGATAAAATATTCATTGGTATTACAGTTACATTTATTCAATATTTCGTTTATCCGTTTCTTGTTAGCGGAATTAGATCCCCCGCCGGCGCCCAAAAATCACGTGATTTTTGGGCGCCAGAGGAAGAAATCTTAAAAAAAAAAAATATTCCTACTATAATATAAAAAATATTCGAGTTTGGATGTTTACTAATCAATCACTCCTTAACGGCTGAACGGATTTATATGAAACTAGCTTATGCCCACGGTTTCGCTCGCGTTAATTTAAAATTAAAAAAAAAAAACTCTTAACGCACTACTAAAGCTTTTATAATAATAATTCAATCATGATTCGAAAAACACGTGGCGCCATCTATTATCATAATTGTTGTTTTCCTCGGGAACAGCACTTTTTTTGGGAATGAAAATTATAATGTGTTCGGGTGTTACCACACCAATCGATTGATCGTCGATCGATGCCATCGAACGACATCGGTCGACGTTTAGGCGATAGATTGGTGTGCGAATCCATTCTACCATCGATCGATGGCATTGATCGACGATCGATCGATTGGTGTGGTAACACCCTAAAGTGACAACGCTGAAACCGGCAAAGTTATTTTACACGTAATCCTAATCCTATCCTAACTAATATTATAAATGCGAAGATAAGTTTGTTTGTTTGTTACTTTTACACACCTAAACCACTGAACCGATCATCCTGAAATTTTGCATAGACGTTGTCAGGTGTACAGAAACGGACATAGGGTGCTATATCACGTAAAGATGGTTGACTGTTTATTGTAGCTTTTGCCGCGGTTTCACTAGCATCCTAGGGGAACGACTACATCATCTACCCGGATTAAAAGTATCCTATGTCTTAATCCAGATCATGGTCTACCTGTGTGCCAAATCCTAACTTAATATTGTAAGTTTGTTTGTTTGTTACCTTTACACACCTAAATCACTGAACCAATCATCCTGAAATTTTGCATAGACGTTATCAGGTGTACAGAAACGGACATAGTATCCAATGTCCGTTTCTGTACACCTTAACAGTTAACCATCTTTACGTGTCGGTCACAGTAGTGCCGGACACGCGGACAGTCATATAGCAAGCTAAATAAAATAATTTTTTATTCCCAGGTGGAGTTGTGCCCGTATTTCGCAGAGCTCTTCTGTTCCCGACACGGGTAGCTTTACAAGATGAGTTTGGTATCTACACATACGCTGGCCTGTACCAAGCGTCCTCCGTGCTTGCGCAAGAGATATCCGCACAGTTGGGTAGGTAGTCCGTCCGCCCGGCTGTCTGACTGTCTGTCACAGGACTGTATCTTTTTAACCGTATGTGTTGCTATGGCCTTTATCACGGCAAATAGGTATTACAGCGATTACGCACTGCATTCGATCCGGATCCGTGAAAATAAGAATATAAAAAACTCGGACCGAATTCGGATATTGCTTTGCGCACTGCATCCGATCCGAATACGTGAAAATACGAATCTAGAGTCTAAAAAACTCGGACCGTATTCAGATATCGCTTACGCACTTATCCGATCTCTGATCCAAATTCAAACAATTCAGGGGCCATCTTTGACATATCCATTTGGCGTCCGATTTGAATCCGAGGTAATGCGAAAGCGTTCATACAAACAGTACTACGGCTACTTCGGTCCGTCAATATTTCTTCCGAATTGGAAACACACGGATCACGGAGAGAAATCGGTTGACGGAAGTCGGATGTAGTGCGTAAACTACCATACAAATAGTTCTATGACTACTTCGGAACGTATTTTCTCGGATTCGGATCGGATGCAGTGCGTAACCGCTCTTAAACATTCTAAACACAAAGGGGATCCCCATCAGGGCCCGATCTAGCTATTTAGCCGCTCCGGGCAAAAATAATATTTTTTCAGGCTGCCTATTGTCGGGCTGCTAAGCATGGTAATTTTTAAAAGATTTTTCTCTCCTAGAGAGTAAATTGAGGACTTCTTGCAACTGCCCGGCGTCCTCAATTTTGCCGCCCGTAATCGGGCCTTGATCCCCATACAACACCTTTATTCAACGTTTTTTTCTTGTTCTATCTTAAAAACGGTAATACAAACAAGCGTGAAACTTGGTTTGGTGATTGTAGTGCATACTTTGCAGTCAAACAACTAATAATAAAAAGAAGGAAAACTAGTGGCAATACGGAACCCTTATTTTCATTTACACAAAGGTTTGGTATTATGAAAAAATATTAATTAAAAGGAATCTCAATAGGTTGGAATGACAAATGTATGTCATTTCATTTAAATTAGCAGCGATTAGCAGACGTTGCCTCCTGATGTTGTAAGGTTGTGATGACTTAGGGCACGCCGCAACAGCGGCGGTAAGACCCGTTATGGAGGAGTGGCTGGAGAGGCGGCATGGCGCCCTTAGCTTCCGGCTGACGCAGGTGCTCTCGAGACATGGATGTTTCGGGAAGTACCTGTGTCGTATAGGCCGTGAGCAGACGCCCGGATGTCACCACTGCGTCGACTGCCCTGATGACACGGCGCTGCACACGCTGCAGGCGTGCCCTGCGTGGGCGACACAGCGCCGTGAACTGGTCGCGGCAGTCGGTGGTGACCTCTCGCTTCCGTCATGGTTCTGTCCATGGTCGGGAGCGAGAGTGCGTGGGAAGCCGTCACCTCCTTTTGCGAGGTGGTGATGGCAACCAAGGAGGGAGCGGAGAGGGAGAGAGAGGCGACGGCCACTCTCCTTCCCGCGCCAGACGCACCGGGCGCCGCCGGAGGGAGAGGGAGAGTGTGCGCTCGACGATCTCCGGCCACCCTAGTGTGTGGCCTGCGGGCGACGGGTTAGGGGACCCGTCGCCCGACCAGTAACAGGCCCGAGAAGGCGGCGCGCAGTGTTCCGTGCGCGCCTGTCAGGAGGACGTGGGGCAAGGCCCCACAGAAGGAGAGGTCCGCCAGGGGCTGGCGGATCGAGGCCTGCCGGGGTCGCGGTGCATGCAGCTGCAAATCCCGCGACCCCAGCCAAGGGTCAGGAGAAGGAACACCGTGGGCTTTTAGCTGGTAAGAGTCCGGCACACCCCCCGTCTTCCCCAGACGGGGGATAGTCCATGAGGAATTCCAATGCAAAAAAAAAAAAAAGATTGTGATGACTTACGGTGTTGCTGCCATCTGCTTTCGTTTTGCGAGTTATCTCCTATTCACTCATTCTACATAATAAATCAAGTATTGTTTATAATATATCTAAAAGTTAATAATTGTATATTTCAGTTGGCGAGACAGAGAAGACGATAGCGTACATGTGTAACAATGACGCGTCACACATTATAGTACAGTGGGCGATATGGATGTCAGGCAATATTGGTAAGTCACCACTTTTGTAATGTACTGAAACGAAATGTTAAATAGTATCGTTTAACCACTTTTACGTGTCCCCCTTGGGTCCAGAGGGGCCTTCAAATCTAGAGAAGTCGTCCCTCAGCTAAATCCCAAATAAGGGACACTCACACACATCAGTCACATCACCGTCATGTCGCCGATCAGTCGCGTCAATAAGGGATGTACGTGTATGTGAATATGTTCTCATATCTCGCGCCACTGGGAGGGCCTCCGGATTAGAGGCCGCCCCGAGCAGCTTTGCTGTATTCCGGTTAGCAGAGTGCCGGTGAAACCGGCACTGACATTTTCCAACTTTATTGCTAACGTTAGCAACGCATCAGAGGCGACTAGGGAATCCAATCCCGCACCTTATTTGCGGGATCGGGAATGCGGGATCCCGCACATTTGCGGGATTGAAAAAAACATATGTGAGCTCAGACGACGTTCTGATTATTTTTAATACGCAGCCCAGCCTCATTAATAAGTGATTTAACAACTTTCCCGTGGAACTCGTGCGTGACTTTTCTATAGCATTTGTATGGAAAATACTTTAGTTTTCAGTTTTTAAATTACAGCTATAAAAATGTTTTTTTTTTAAATAAGCTCATTTTTTATGTTTCTAAAACCAATAAATATGTTCAATTGTCAATACAAATGTAAAAGTTAAAAGGTTGAAAATTGTGTTATATTGTTTCTTAAAAAAGGCTGATTATTTTTACCTCTAAAGCATCATTTAATTCAATTGTTGATTAGTAATAAGTAACAACTCTACTTAATAATGACAATAAAAATTAAAATGTACTTCTCTTTATTTCTTTTTTTTAATAACTACTCAAAACAAAAGAATATTTAAAACATCTCAATCCCGCGGGATCGCAACTTTGATGTGGGATTGGATTCCCTAGAGGCGACGGTAACCACTTCCCATCAGGTGGATCGTTCGGTTTCTCTGCCAAACTATTACATAATAACAAAAACAAAATCTTCTTCAACAGCACTCCCCTTAACACCGCTCCATCCACCAGAGATGCTGAAATATTTCCTAACGGACAGTTCTTCAAGCCTTGTCATATGTACCCAAGAGTACGAGAAAGTCCTAAGGCCTATAACCCTAGATATGACCAAGCCTCTCCTTATAACGGGCAGGGATAAAGAACTTACTGCCCAGTTGTACCAGCCCAACACTGCGTTTTTGAAGCCGAAAGCCGAGGACAATTTGACTGATGTGGGCAAGACCAACTCTTGGTACGGGAATAGTGATGCGCTTATTATTTATACCAGTGGTAAGTTTTGCTTATTGAATTACTATTATTGGTTTTCAGTCATTTGTAAATTTGTATTAAGCTTTATGGAGTCACATGGCATGGAGCAGAGAATGTGGTTTAATTCGTTTGGGAAATGCTACAGCTTGATAGACGGACAACTTTAAGGCGGCAGCTGGAGTAGATAGGATTTTTCTGGCTTTGGACTGCATTAGACCTGCAGCCTTATTGTCTAAGTCAACTGGTAATCGACATCGACTTCATTTTTGACATTTGAAACCTAGCCTGGACTTCGATTGTCACTTTCGTATTGTGTAAATAGCAGTCAGATACAACACCATTACCAGCGAAATTCAAACCTAGTGAATGAATGGAACTTCGTATTATGGCTGATTTTGGTACTGCGTAACGCCGAAATGAATTTCAGTAGCAAATTCAAGCCCTGGTCTGGTCGTTATTAATAATAATAATAATGTTTATTTGTACTTAAAAACACAATACAGAGCACGTGAAACAACAGCAGGTTGTACAATAAAGTCTTAAAATATGACAGAGTTCCGGCCCCTAAACTAGGTACGCAGACCTGTATCTTAGGAGTCGGGAGTTTCTACAGCTTCAGTTATATAATACAACCGTGACATTACAGTTATTTAAAGCGATTGGGAGAGTGTATTGGTGGGGTGAGTTTGAGTGAGGGGTGATGTGTATGTATGTGTGGGGTGAGTGAATGTGTGTGGGTTGTGGTTAGCATTTATTCAGATTCTAAATACATTTAATTACATACATTTACTATTTATGTTGGGATGACTAGCAGATTTTCAGTTTCGTCATATGTCAATTATTAAGTGCGAGTCGTCTGCAACCATAGAAGAGTTTAGGCAAATATCATCCACATGGCAAAGAAATTAAGTCATTTTTTCCACCATCAGGTACCACAAGCAAGCCAAAAGGCGTAGTGTGGACACACAGCATGCTACAAACGCAGATATCGTCTCTTCACTCGGCGTGGCAGTACTCGGCCAGTGATGTGGTTCTACACACGTTGCCGCTACATCATATACATGGACAGCTCAACTCTATGCTCGCGTCACTCGCTGCTGGCGCTAGGTATGATACGACACCAAATCCAAACTCAATTATTTAAACTGGACTGAAAATCAGTACTTTTCAGAAGTCAAAATTACGTTAGACATCCCCCAAATTCGGACACCCTTCACCGCTTCTTATTGTTTATGCTGGGAAGAAGCGGCGTTACAAACTATAGCTTTTTTTTTAATCGGCTTTTTGTCCTCTTGGATTATACAGGGTGTAAACGAATTTCTGTAATTCGTTTACACGACGTCGATTAAAAATAAAAAAACATTATTTTTCTTGCGGTACGAGTAAGTCATCGTATCTAAACTACCTAATAAAGTTTCATTAAAAAAATATGCAAATATATTTTTTACAAAAAAAATAATTTATGTGATAGAACATTTCGATGCCACGCATAAATGAATGAAAGCACGGCGACATAGCTGGCAGGCACGACTAGCGCGATATCGCTCCGTGCAGTCAGTTAACTCGGGGCGCTAAAATGACTCAGAAACAGAAAATCAGGACTTATTTTTATGAAAAAATATTTTTGCTGAAACTGAAAAAAACCAGTGCTTGGTCAATCTGTGTCACTAGCAAATCACATGGTTTGAAGGAATTACACGAATTCGTTTAATCCCTTTATTATATTGGCCTCAAAGAAGGAGAGCCGTAGCCTGCCGGGGTTGCGGTGCATGCAGCTGCAAATCCCGCGACTCCGGCCATAGGTCATGAGAAGGAACACCGTGGGTTTTTAACCGGTAAGGGTCCAGCATAACCCTTCGCCACCCCTGGGCGAAGGGTTATTCCATGAGGATTATCCCAAGACAAAAAAAAAGTGGTTTAGACCGTTAGCCGCCACGCTGGTCCAGTAGATGTTAATGGGTGAGAGCAGGTGAGGTTGGCTTGAGTCCCGAAAGATGTTAGTTACGAACACGTCCAGAGAGAAGTATTTAAAAAAAAAATGTCTCCAACAGACTTCGAATGCTGCCATCGTTCGTATCCCACAACGTTTGGTCCCGTCTCCTCGGTATGGGCGAGCGCGACGAGACCAAAGTGACCGTGTTCCACGGCGTGCCGGCGATGTACGCGCGCCTCGTGGCCGACCACGAGCGAATGTTCGCTGACCCGAAGACTGCGGAGTACGTGCGGGCCACGCTGGGCACTCGCATGAGGCTCATGTGTGCTGGCTCTGCGCCACTGCCGGCCACGCTGTTCTTGAAATGGGAGGAGGTGAGTGACCTTTTTGACCGCTAGAATTGGCAACTAAATAGTGCCCAGCTCGTGAAATATGGATCACGTGTATAGCGAGATAGTTCGGGCACGTCATTTCACGTCATATGTCACCCCTCCCGTGCCGCTCCCATACCACAGGCACTGCCTCAGTTAAGCGCTACACCTATAGTTTATTTTATTGATTGTCATTGTTCTCATGTGGCGATCTTTACCTTCAAATATCTCGGCAACGATACACTTTAATGCATCGTATCGCTGACATTTTTGGTTTGTTTCAGCGTCCTCTACACATATTTACCAGTTGAAAAGAGGGAAGAAATCTTGAAAAAAAAATTAAAATGGCAGTGGGGGGGGGGGATATGCCAGCTTCCATAGAAACATATTCGAACCCCTTTCTATCCCTAGTAAAACGGCCGATAGTCACCTTGAGTAACCCCACCATTCTTCTTCAGATATCCGGCATGCGACTCCTCGAACGTTTCGGTATGACGGAAGTAGGGATGGCTTTGAGCAACCCCTACCGACCGGTGGAGGCGCGCAGCGTGGGATGTGTGGGACTGCCCTTACCGGGCATCTCCGCGAGGGTCGCCTCCGTCAGGGAGGACACCGGAGAAATTGAACCCTTGGTCACCGTGGAGGCGGGACTGCCCGAGACACAGGTAGGATACATAATATTGATCTAACTTTTTTTTTTCCTCGTTTTATCCTCATGGATGCCCTTCGCCCGGGGTAGGCGAAGGGGTATGCCGGACTCTTACCGGCTAAAAACCCACGGTGTTCCTTCTCCTGACCCTTAGCCGGGGTCGCGGGATTCACAGCTGCATGCACCGCGACCCTGGGAGGCCTCGGTCCGCCAGCCCCTGGCGGACCTCTCCTTCTGTGGGGTCTAGCCCCACGTCCTCCTGAGAGGTGCGCACGGAACACAGCGCGCCTTGTTCTCGGGCCTGTTACTGATCGGGCGACGGGTACCCTAACCCGCAGGCCACACACTAGGGTGGCCGGAGAACGTCGCGCGCCCTCCGGCGGCGCCCGGTGCGTCTGGCGCGGGAAGGGAGAGTGGCAGCTACCTCTCTCTCCCTCTCCGCTCCCTCCTTGGTCGCCATCACCTCCTCGTAGAAGGCGGTGACGGCTTCCCACGCACTCTCGCTCCCGACCATGGACAGACGGCTGGAAGCGAGAGGTCACCACCGACTGCCGCGACTAGTTCGCGGCGCTGCGTCGCCCACGCAGGACACGCCTGCAGCGTGTGCAGCGCCGTGTCCTCGGGGCAGTCGACGCAGTGGTGACAACCGGAACATTGTTTACCTAAAAAAGTCTAAAAAACTTAAAATTAATATATTTATTCATCAGATATGCCTCGATCGTCTCGGGATATCTTCAAAGGAGTTCTTCGTTGACTCGGACGGTTACGACTGGCAGCCTCCCAAGGTCACCGTACACAAGGAGGTCACCGACAACGTGTTCCAAGGAGAACTGCTTATAAAGGGGCCAGCTGTATTCACCAGGTAAGCTTTTATAGAAATTTATGTTATAGCCTCGATTTTGACCGCTCGGGAAGAGGACTGTTCGATTATTTAAAATAGGGGTGGGCCAACTTTTTTCATCTGTGGCCAGAAAGAGGCAAGAAATATTGAAGGGCCAGAATAAAAAAAAAAAAAAAACTTTTTGCCAAAAATATTCGGTTTGGCTCAAAAATCAAAATAATTACAGCTCTTTGTTATGGCGTTTTATAATTATTTATACAGGTTGAAATTGTAAACACTCGAACAAACCGAAATGGGAGATTGTACTCATCACTATGAACAACTTTTACTATGGGAACAAACCGGAAATCGCGAAAAAACACAGATGTTCCCTACATTTATGTTCGCATAACTCGTCAAAATAATATTATAATGATGTTATTTGACCCCTAGGATATCGATGTCGATGCCATGGAACGATCGATGTCGATCGATGTCGACTGGTCGATAAAAACTATCGATCGACGTCGACTAATCCATTCTACCATCGATCGACGATTGATCGATTGGTGTGGTAACACCCTAATTTACCTTCTATGATGTTGGTTTTAAAGCTGTCGTGTCGCATTATGTGATTAATAATTTTATCCCTTCTTTATTTTTTTCTTTGTCTAAACCCACCTTTAAATTACACGAATATGCTTCAGGTCAGTAGCCAGCTTTAAGTTAATTATTTTCCATGACCGCAGAATGCATTTGTTTATATCCACTTAATATGCTAATTTTAGACGGCTATATTATTTAATGACTAGATCTCACTTCTTATCACTAACTAGATCGACTCTGATATGTTTATTGTTGTGTCGATATTTAAATGGGAATAAATAGATTGAAGTAGATATGTTACCGGCAATGTGTATAATGCAGGTATTCTATACAATGCCTAGGCAATGTATAGTTAAGTTTTTCATTTGTTTTTATTGTGCCTCGCGTGGAGTTTACTTCCTGCTCGCACGTCTTCCCCTTCGCCGCTCTCGTCTTTTTCACACATTACCGGCTGAGCATTCGGTATTGTATAGAATGCCTAGGCAAAGTATAAAATAAATAATATTTCATACATTACCTGAACGTTTTAGGCATTCTATACATTGCCTAGGCTTTGTATAGAATACCGGATTACACAGATTGCCGATAGCAGATATATTTTAAAATGATAAAGCTACAAGCCGTGCCTGCGGCTCCGCCCATGGATAAAGTTTATTATTTTCCGACATGCAAATATCTGAATAATTCATAATGAAAAGATTGTCTGTAAAATATTTCAAAACATTAATTTCTAACAAAAAGAAATGATGTGATGTTAATTTACTTAAAACACTTCTTCCTGTAGTAAGTTTAGAATTTTTCATTGACTAGTTTCGTATTTCACTAAAAAGAGATAGTAAGATTGTTTACATTATGTCTCTTGCCTAATTGAATACGGTATAGATAGCCTGAATACCAGGGAAGTACATAGGAAAAATATATAATAAAATTACCACAAATTATAAAAAATGAAGAAAAAACCATGTCTTTGCAAATAAATTGAAAAGGCATCTTCTGCACAAAGCATATTACAATATACAATGTGTT
This sequence comes from Amphipyra tragopoginis, assembly GCA_905220435.1. Lineage (NCBI taxonomy): Eukaryota > Metazoa > Arthropoda > Insecta > Lepidoptera > Noctuidae > Amphipyra > Amphipyra tragopoginis. Next base: position 16,857,621 of record HG992011.1, read on the forward strand.
ACACAATTCCCCTTAAAAAAGAAAATGTTATTCAAGTAGTATTTTATGGTTGTTGTCATTTACCTCTCTGAGGAAATTAGGTAAGAATGTAAATAACTTTCTGGGTAGTCTGCTCTTTACTTTTATGTTTTCAGGGTTGCGTTTCAGTGATGATTTTATTTTATGATTTGTCTAAATTTTTTTTGGGGACTTTCTTTTATTTTAAAATATTGCCAATAGACTCTTTACCCTTAAAATACCCCTAAAGCCGAAAGGGATTATAAGGTCCCTTACCTTTTAATCCCTTTCGGCTTTAGGGGTATTTTTGTAACACGTTGTAGACGAATACCTTAATGAAAAATAAAACCTACAAAAAACCCTCCTCTCTGTAACCATTTTTTGCCGTGCCCGACAGTGTCCATGATGATACTTATATTTTCTTTGTAAACACCCTGTGAAACATTGTGGAAGTGCAAATAAACGTATTGTATTGAAAATACTTTTTATCAACATTCCATGCATCCAAAGCCGGAGGCGCCAGCTAGTTACAATTAAACTTTTTGGAACTAGCGACCCGCCCCGGCTTCGCACGGGTGCAATTAATCACTTTATCTATTAAAAAAAATCGCATCAAAATCCGTTGCGTAGTTTTAAAGATCTAAGCATACATAGGGACAGACAGCGGGAAGCGACTTTGTTTTATACTATGTAGTGATTGTTGACGACAAGATCACAAGACAGCTAGCGACGCATGCCATGCTATCATTATGCAATTTTTTTATTATACTTACTCTATTTTTGTTTTTTATTAATTGATATTTATCGAATAAAACTTAGATAAAGTTGAAGACGTGTTTAGGAACCAATGTAGCTTATATTTCATGTTTGTTTTTACGAATTTTAAATAACGACTATTCAGATCTTTAAATAAATCACCAAATTCAATAATTAATAATATATAACGATGTGTGGACAAAACTAAACTGGTCTAAACTACTTGACTGAGAGTTTAAACAATATTAGTTTTAATTGCTAATTTATTCAGTACTGTACAAAAATAACTAGATTTATATGGAAATTTCTGCTGTAGTACCTCGTTATTTTTAATTATTTTCGACAAATTCTGCCTACATTAATATTAGTCTAGCTTTTTGTTTACTATTGTGTGCATACAAAACTCCATTTCATACAACATGAGACTAAAAGAACCTCCTCTTATTTTGAAGTCGGTCAAATACTGTCCCACCAAGGAACGAATATCTTTTGAACTATTTCTTCAACAGAGAGTTTCGGATCATCTTTGACCGTTAGGTGTCGTTCAGACTACGCTATAATATATAGCATATAGCAAATATTGTACAGCACAACAATATGACTCAGCATACATTTTATATGGACACGATCACATAACGCTATGCTATAAAGTACTAGCTTTTGCCCGCAGATCCGCTTGTGTGAAATTTTGAGCCCTCGTTAAGCACCTTGTTAGGTGCAGTTAAAAAATCAAAAAAATCTTTCATCCCCTATTTAACCACTTACGGGTAGAATTTCCAAAAACCCTCAAACAAGTGTACATTTATTTCTTTCTCACCAAGAGCCAAGATTACATTTTTAATTCCATGCTTTTTACTTCAAAAGTAACAGATTTCTTATACAAACTTTCAACATTTATTTCACCCCCTTAGGGGTTGAGTTTCGAAAAATCCCTTCTTAGTCTACGTTATAAAAGGAACCTACTGTCAAAATTTCAAGTTTCTAACCCCAGCGGTTTATGCTGTGCGTTGATAGATCAGTCAGTCAGTCAGCTTCTCCTTTTATATATATAGATTGGCTTGCTGTACGCGTAAACTTGAGTGATTCTCAGAGCTACATAGCACGATTCTTCGATCTCCACCCCGCCTTACTTTTACCCCGTCGCGTCCGTCGCCCGACTGCATACATCTCTGACCAACCTATTGGTGACTACAGGCGTAATGTTAGCATAGATGCGACTAAATATCAGTATTTAACAGTAAATCCCATCTTTCAGATACTGGAACAGAGTAGCCAAACTAAGCGCATCAGACTTCACAGAAGACGGCTGGTTCCGTACAGGCGACACAGCATCGTACGCGGACGGTAAATTCAAGATCCTTGGCCGAACCTCCATAGACATCATCAAGACAGCAGGATACAAAGTAAGCGCGCTACAAGTAGAATCTGCCATTCTAGACCATCCAAGCATAGCTGACGTAGCTATTCTAGGGATCGAAGACGACAGCTACGGAGAAATAGTCGCCGCCGTCGTATCTTTAAAGGAAAACACGAAACTAACACTTCAGGAATTAAAAGACGCTGCAGGGAAGAAGTTGGCGCCTTATCAGCTCCCTAAAACAATGCTTACTATTGATCAGATGCCAAGAAATGCTATGGGGAAGTTGGATAAGAAGGAGATTCGTAGGTTGTACGGTGCGCGTCTCGCTTTGAAGACGAAATAAGTTAGTTTTTTTCCTTGTTTTAATGTTTATTGTTCTGAAAATGTCTTTTATTGAACTTGGAGCGGTCTTAGGCCGCGTTAATACGATCGCGGCGCGTGAGTGGGTGAATTATACTAACAGAAATGTTAACCAATCGCAACTGAATCGAAGCTGAACCGTTTTGACAGTTATCGTTTACAAAAACTGTCAAAATATTTGCCAATAAAGACGAAACTGTCAAAATGTTTGTCGAAAACTAAACCAAACATTTTTATTGTTTTCGGAAACATGAACTGTCAAAATGTTTGCCGAAAAAAACGCCAAACATTTTAAATGTTTTCGTAAACTGTAACTGTCTGACGGTTGTAGTTCGTTTGCGATTTGTTAACAATTTTGCTACTATAATTGGCCCCTTGGTGATATATAGAAAATGTGTCGTTCTATTCAAAGCCGGGTTCAATTATATAATTTTCGTAATGATAAATGATACTCAACGCGACGCATGTACCGTGAACACTCGGCTTTAGGCAGTATTGTAATCGCAGCGAGAAATTGTTGCTTAGATTTTATTATTTTATGTTGATAAAGCCTTCTTTGTAATTTTATAAAGCGATCAAATCGTGAAAACGTAAAAGCAAATGCGAAGACTGATTATAATTTGAGTACTATGATTATAGGGAGTTTCTTTAACCCTAGCTCCCATCATAACAACTCGTAAATGTCCACTGTTGGGCAGGGACCAGATGTATGGCATTTATTGGGCATTTTCTTTTCATTTTCATGAATTAATCAAGCATGTCTTTCGAAAAGGTTGGCTCACAGCCTGTGACTCACTCTATGAAAAGTAGGCTTAGACCCAATTTCACCAACAAACGAGTTCAACAAACATTGGTAATTATTGGCATTAAGCTGTAATTGTCATGGCAACGGATTGTTTGCTGTCAGAACAGAAAATAATTTTGTTATTAATTTGCGTAAATAATGAAAAAAAAACTATGAGAAGAGCGTTAGCCACTAGTTGTTAACGAAACATATTTTTTATCGTTTATTTATGCAAATTAATACTTAACAAAATTATTTTCTCTCGTGACAGCAAACAGCCGTTGCCATAATAATTACAGCTCAATTAATTTAACAATACATGAAATAGTTGTTGAAATTGGGTCTTAAACGTATAAAGTATGTGAACACAAAAAGCCTTAAAGACACATTTTGAGAACATCCAGACCGGTTCTTGTACTTATGTCGGTTTGATACTTGTTTGAAATAAAGTTTTGATAAAAAAAATGTTGCATTATGTTTAGTTATTACGGATCTTGCCAATACAGTCCAAAGAGAAGGATCGTAGGCGTAGCCCGGACCAGACCAGGGTTTGGGAGTTTATAGGATTTATTTTGAATGTGGTCATCATCAACCGTCATCCCCTCTTGCTACACCCATGAGAAATAATAACATATTTAATTAATGTAAAGTGGAATGTTTTTTTTCTAATATCAAGGGCGTTTGTGTACTAGAGTGCGCGCAAGATAACTCTGCGCGCGACTGAGGGCGTCCTCAACGTTGCAATCATCGCAAAAGTTCAAATTACCGCTTTTTAAGCTTATCTTTTTTATCGCTAAACATATTTTTCCCGTTAAAAATTCCTACAATCATGTAGTTCTGCTATCAAAATTAATAAAACGGCACACACTTTGGTGGACCATGATTAGTTCCGATTTCGGCCGCGCGCAGACTTATCTTGCGCGCACTCTACAAGGAATTTTACTGTCCGGCAGTCCGATTTTTTACGGTCCTATATGGCACGCCATAAATGTTTATACTAGTTTGTGCACTATACGTAATTTTACCGTCCGACATTTTACTTTTCTCCATTCCGGGCCGTTTTTCCGGTCCGAGATGACAGTAATGAAAAACGTGTTTATGCTTGTGCACTGCGTCCGCGATCAGTATTATTCATGAGCGGGCGGGGCGTGTAGTTTCAAAGAGAGCTATCCTAAACTGCGCCGCACCGATCCGAGTAAAGACGGACAAGTGCACAAGCTATCATCCGTTTTTTTCATGCCACATCGGATCGTAAAAAATTGGACTGTCGGACAGTAAAATTCCTTGTAGTGCACAAACGCCCTAAGGCTGCTTCTCCACCAGAGATGTGTCGGATGTGTTCCAAACTAACCAATAGGATTGCTTTATTTTACTAACTTGACAGTCATGTTTGAAAATCAAGCAATCCTATTGGTGCATTTGACACACATCCGTAGCACACATCACTGGTAGAAAAGAAGCCTAATGGTTTTGTAATAATGTAACGTCTATAGGGTGTTAACGAATTCGTGTAATTCCTTCAAACCACGTGATCTACTGGTGACACAGATGAACCCTAAATGGATATTTTTGAAAAAAATCTTGATTTTCTATTTCTGAGTCATTTTAGAGCCTTGAGTTATCTGACTGCAAAGAGCGATATCGCGTTAGTCGTTCCTGCTAGCCGTGTCGCCGTGATTTCATTAATTTATGCGTGGCATCGAAATGTTCAAACAAATAAAACATTTTTTTGCAAAAAAATAAATTCTTATTTTTTAACTGAATCCTTAATAAGTGGTTTAGATACGATCGGTAAAAAAGCCGCATGAAAAAATAATAATTTTGTTTTTTTTATTTTTAATCAAGCTAAATCCCGTGCTGGGCCTGTCTACATCAGTAGTAGATCATGTGGTTTTAAGGAATAACACGAATTCGTTAACACCCTGTATATTTATGAACAAAGTCCTCTCTTAAATCTTCCTATAATATTACTCATGAGCAGCATTTATTTTGCTATATGGCCTCAAATAGTTCCAGCTACAAATATAACCTCCTTATTCTTAAAAGATTGTCATTATATACCCTGTCCTTATCATTTGTTTGCCAATAAATAGAGATGGCAATAGACTTAAGAGCCGTTTTAGTTTAACAACCTTTAACTATTGTTTATGAATAAGGATGTAGGTATATGTTAATCTGTGGATTTGCGATAGGAGGAGAGGGGGGCTAAACCCTTCACAACAGCGACCTCTATTTTGACTGTACTGTTTTTGAGAGTAGTCAGAAAAACAGAAATAATAAACGTGTACTTACCTACAAATCTATATATATAAAAGGAGAAGCTGACTGACTGACTGACTGATCTATCAACGCACAGCCTAAACCGCTGGGGTTAGAAAGTTGAAATTTTGACAGTAGGTTTCTTTTGTAACGTAGGCATCCACTAAGAAGGGATTTTTCGAAATTCAACCCCTAAGGGAGTTAAATAGGGGATGAAAGTTTGTATGGAAAATCGTCACTTAACGGGTTCAAAATTTCACGCACGCGAAGCTGCGGGCGAAAGCTAGTTATTACATACTTACGTACTTATTAGAGATGTGCCAACTATGACTTTGGGCGACTAGCCGAATAGTCGGTTGTAAAGAGGCCGACTAATCGGCCAAGCCGATCACGGTTTCGGGGGTATTCGACAATTTCCGTGACGCTTCGTTTACAGCTTGTTAATGTGCAAATCGCAACCGCCGCCTGCGAGCGTGTCGGAACATGTTTTGTTTATTTCACATTGTTTCTTTTTTTTTATTTAATGTAATTCCTTTTTATACATTTTATTGAGAAATACATACAAAGTAAGAAGCCGGATAGTCGGCGCTCTTTGCTGAATAGTCGCCGACTACGAAAGTAGACGGATAGTTGGCTTTGGCGACTAGTCGGAACATCACTAGTACTTATACATAATACACGATGTCCCGAAAAGTAGTGTCAAGCGAAAATGCAGAGGTAGAGCACCCTTACAGAAACCCGAATCATCCACATGTAGGTACGTTGCCTCAACTATTCATGACACTATGACACAGTAGACATATAAGCTAAAGCAGTACTTCAACTACCTACAATCGTCCGATTTGACACACTCACACAGACACGCACTGCAACAAGACAAATAAGGTATTTTCGGGATACAGTTCCATACAAAACAAAAAACTACTCAGTATACAGAGCGTGTCTATGTGTTTCAATTCATGAGATTATAGTAAGTTGAGGTACTGCTTTAGCTTATATGTCTACTGTGACTATGATCAAAAATGTCATTAGAGTCCAGAGTTTGGTTAAGATACGAAAAGAAATCATAACTCGAAAAAAAACGCGGAACATAGGTACATGGGTACCTCTAAAGGCCATGGCACACTATACCGGCACCGCTCCAACCCAGCAATTAACTTGTCATTCAAATTAGAGCATTAAATCGTGTGTCGTATAATATATTTCATAATGTCAATATGAAAAAGCCAACGGCGGGCAGTCAGCGCGCTTGCCGCTACCATACAACTCGACTCGCAGACAGCGCGCTGCAAGCGAGCAGACGGAGTGCTTACGGCGCGCCGACTCCGAGTCGCCAGCGAATGCAAGTCCTAGGCGTGTTCAATCACAAATGCCTTATAACAATTGTGTTCGCGGTGACAGCAAGCTTGCACCTCGCGGCCGGCGCGCGGTCTGCGAGCTTGCACCTCGCGGACGACGCGTAGTTAGCGCGCTGGCGGCTAGCCGTACCCTAAATTTGAGGCGACGCCGTGCTGCAGCTGTACAGTATTCTACCTCTAGACTTCCGCTTGACACTACTTTTTAGGACACCCTGTATACTCACGCTTGTAGTCCACGAAGGGGTAAACAGAGGTCTTATTTAATTATAGGAGTTTGTACACCCATTTTTTGCCTTTTGTACCTTTTAAGTCCCAGGTAATAGGTGGCGACACTATTCGCATTTTTAGGGCACAACTACGGTGTCAGTACAATTAATTATTAAAAATAAAACACTAACGTTTTAAGAAATGTAAGATTGAATGAGGAAAAGGTTATTTTTGTATTAAGAGGCGATGGAATACCAAGTACTTATACAGGCTTACTTGAAAAACACCAACAACCTCTTAAGGGGTCATTATACTCATCATTACAAACAACTTTTACTATGGGACCAAAGCTGAAATAGCGAAAAAAAAACAGCTGTTCCCTACATTTTGACGAGCTAAGATGTAGGGAACAGCTGATTTCTTTTTCGCGATTTCAGATTTGGTCCCATAGTAAAAGTTGTTCATAATGATGAGTACAATGACCCCTTTAGAGGTTGTTGGTGTTTTTCAATTAACCCTGAATAGTTATTCAATGTCATGTAACCTTCAATTAAACCTGAAGCTGAAACTCGAAATAGGGTTAAAAAAATATTCGCGCCTTGGCGGGCCACTTTTGTTGTTATATGAAGTGGAATATAGCACAATTATACTGGCGGTTTATGGCGCAATTACACTTAAAGTAGAGACAAACTGATTCCACGTACGCCACGTATGCAATGCATTATGACATCTGGGCAAATGACAATGCAAACATTTTCCATAACTAAAGCCGAATTTACATTACGAAACAAGTTTCATACATTATGAAATTAATTTCATGATACTACTTTCAGTACCTGCGAAACTAGTTTCATTAAAAATAATAGTGTCGTGAAATCCACAGTACCTATGTCTGTGTTCATGGCTCCGCCAACATCAAAGCTTTATTCTCTTTATTTATATTTTTATCAGCTGTCCAATGTTTTGACATTTTAATAAATGTTTTCGATTTACTCCGCCCATACCACGACTACCTACCTACTAAAAAATACACGTCCTATCAGCGCAGGCGCTTTCGCGACACTAGTTTCTGGTTTATACGATGACATTAGTTGCATGACACTTAGCTTTATCCAAAAATCGCGCGCGACACGAAACTGTTTCAGTGTCGTGAAATCGATGCACGCATTGTAAATCTTGACGTTTACACGTGAAATTGTTGATAAAATTAATGTCACGGAACTACTTTCATGCCACCAGTTTCGTAATGTAAGACTTTTTACACGTTGCATTGCATAATATGACAAGAGTGTTTCTAAATGATTTATTTTCATAGAAAATGTTTGTATTGTCAGTTGCCCAGACGTCATAATGCATCGCATATGTGGGATCAGTTTGTCTCTACGTTTAGTCGTTTGCCCCAATTCGAGTATCCAAATTACTTTGACTTTACCCGAATTCGGACAATACCATAGGCATCCGAGTTTTCGTAAACGACCAAGTGTAATAATTGTACCCTAGTATTGTGGAAATTGTTTCTTATGACCAATAGATGCCTACAGTTTTAAATTATATAGGAATTTCGTGAATATGATTTAAAAACATTATTGATCATTAGCAGATCTGTAGGCACTAGCGAAGAAACAAGTAGGTAGGTAGAGTTTTTATCAATTTATGTTGTTCCAATAAATGTATCAGGCTTATTCTTAACGACTGATGTAATATTGTATTGTATTATTGATTGTAATGTTGAATAAAAGACAGTTCAATTATTTTGTAGTTTATTTATTTCTTAACCGTATAAATAAGGTTCAATAGGATATTTCACTGAAAAAATCTAATTAGTCCGTCAGTTTGATTATCAAAAAATATTTGACCCGTATTTTTTCTTTTGTTACGTAAACCAAAATTGACGAAGATACGACACTTTTAAAATTGGCAAAACGTCAGAAGCAAGTACAATTTTTACTTGCTTCTGACGTCACAACTTCACAAGCCCCACTCTCCAGTTTTGATGCGTTTTATTTTTCCAAATATTCATAGATTTCACAAAATAAAAAATACGTGTCCATTATTTTTCAAAACTCTAATTGGCGGACTAATTAGATTTGAATTTTTTTGATGCTGTCAACATGCCTATTCAGTTCGACTGTTAGACGTTTTTATTTGTTTAACACATTTACTTAAATAACTCTCTCTCTAGCGCCAAATCCACTGGAAAGTTTTAGAGCGTTTTTAGAGTCGTGCTGAGTTTTAGGACGTTTTTAGAGTAGTGCGGATTTCGTCACGCATGCGGATTTGCGTGGCGCCTTTACCAGTAACTATAAGGCCCTGAGCAGACGACGGACTTTCTGTCCAGCGGACTGCCGCGAACAACAATGAACGTGGTTGGTAGTAGTTGCCCGTCGCGGAATTCGGCACGGACTCAACGCACACGACACGACTATCATTTTGTCCGTTGTTGTCGTTAAAACTGTCTTCACAACAACTAACAATCGTCGGCTCAGGGCATTTCACCGTTTCGTGCGTAAATTACGCATCATAATAAACACATATTATATGAAAAAGTGCAATGCGGGAGCCACGCAACCGCGTGCTTGTCGAAATCCGCACAACTCTAAAAACATAACATAAAAAATATTTTTTTCGTAATAAATACTTTTTGATTTTAGAACATTGTAACACAATTATTTGGGACTTCTCAAATTAATTTCATCATAAGCTAAGCCTTACAAATAAGCAGACTGGAGTCTTGTTGCATTGCCTTTCGGCTAAGATCTTATTATTTATATACTTATACTAATTAACGACTTAATAAAACATACTTATACAGGGTTAGTCGGAAAAGGGTAGTTTGTAAACTACGGTCATTAAACAGCACCACTGATGACTGTTTACAAGAAAAACTAAATGTAATTCGCCGGCTCAGCTAGTTTTTCATAAAATCTTTGGACACCAATTTCTCTGAAACTATTGACTTTTGGAGAAAGTTGTAGAACAAAAGCAATGAGCTGACTTTGTCGAAATACGACAAAAGCCTCTAAAAAAAATAAAGAGAAAAAAAACAAAAGCAATTAATTCATGATTATGCTTACTTTAGTTCCTTAATACCTTTTTGCATCCCCTTTTCCGACTAACATCGTATATTCATCTAACAAATATACAAATTGCTAACAAATAACGTACGACCTTAGAATAATAATTATTCTAAGCGTACGACCAATGGTTGGATTTACATCCACTTTGGTATGTTCTAATAAACAAAAGCAGTAATAACATTATTTGACATCAAATAAAACAACTTTTGTCATGGAGTTTAAGCTCATCGTTCATCTTACGGTGCAGTACCGCTTCGCCGCAAACAGTCAAATTCGAGCATTAAAGGATTTATCACACAGGATGCCTTCTGCGTGCACCGGTCCGGTCAAATCGAACGCAGCCCGCATCCTATGTGAACATCATTTGCGTTTTATACAGGGCGTCCCGCGACTTTGCCACATGGAGGGGAAGTACCTTAAATACTGCAGATAGAAAAAAATACTGAATGAAGACTTCATTTTTATTTTAAAAACAATACGAACTGCATTCAAAGAATTTTAAATAATCACCTGTCTGAACCGGGAATCGAACCCGCTAAATGTGAAAATAAAAAAACTGTAATTTTATTGTACTAATCGAAAGGCTCGATTAGATACATTTATTTCTTCTAAGTAACATGTAACATAGCATCTAAAATAAAAGGAACACCATGAAAAATAACATTAAACTTAAAATTTTGTTCAGAATAATGAATAGCATTCTCTTTGACTATGTCGTGCTTATAACAACTGACTTTATGTACTACTGCTTTATTACTATTTCGAAGTATTATTTCAAATAATTTCACTACCTATGAAAAAAGAAATAAATCAACGGTAAGCGAGATAGTTACAATTTGTATACAATAGGAAGAGACACATTTTGAGTATTTAATAAATTAATTTGTTTGTAAGTTGCACGGTTAAACGTCTCTTAATATTTCAAATAAATGTTAAATTTCATGGTGTTCCTTTTATTTTAGAAGCTGTTATTTAGAAGAAATAAATGTATCTGATCGAGCCTTTCGATTAGTACAATAAAATTACAGTTTTTTTTGTTTTCACATTTAGCAGGTTCGATTCCCGGTTCAGACAGGTGATTATTTAAAATTCTTTGAATGTAGTTCGTATTGTTTTTAAAATAAAAATGAAGTCTTCATTCAGTATTTTTTTCTATCGGCAGTATTTAAGGTACTTCCCCTCCATGTGGCAAAGTCGTGGGACGCCCTGTATATATTTTATGTAATTACGATCTGACTATGCGGGCACAAGCAAAGAACGTAGGGACGCACCGGTCAGGCGGTCGGGGTGGGAAGGTAGCGGACGGGCTGCCCGGTTGCGGGCAGGCGGGCAACGGGCGGTGCGCGGCAGTCCGGGCAGTTCACAGGGGTGATCGATGTTGCAAAAACATCAATAATGACATCAATAGCTGAACATCGATGCTTGATGTTTACCGAACACAAAACATGGATACAAACACAATTACACGCAATCAAATATAAAATGGCCGCTGTTTGCCCTACCCGTCAGATCGCTGACCGTGCCCGGATCGCTGACCGGATGCCATGCCCGGATCACTGACCGGTTGCCCTGACCATGATGTTCACATAGGATGCGGGATGCGTTTGATTTGACCGGACCGGAGAACGCAGAACGCATCCAAGTCCTTGAAAAATTGTCATTATTACGATGCTGCATCGCAAGATGAACCTTTAGTCTTATAAATGCATAGTGCAGTAAAGTCAAAATAAAGTAGGTAGAGATCATCTACGATAACATGGCACGCCCCTCCATTAACACAACAAATAAAAATGTGTGAGAACCAATATTTACAACGCGTCATCCGTTCAACGCAGATGTGTGCATTCTGCAACTGTAGGCCAAACTTAAAAACATGGATCAGGGGCCTAATTCTCCTAAAATAAATCTTGATAAATCACAACCGAACCAAGGCCGAACCGTTCATTCAGACAGGGGCCCAATTCTCCTAAAATAAATCTTGAAAAATCACAACCGAACCGAGGCCGAACCGTTCATTCAGACAGTTCTCAATTTCAAAAGTTGTCTTATTGTTTGACACAAAAAACAAAATCAATAATTTTGAAAGTTTTCGAAAACAAAAACTAACTGACGGTTGTGGTTCGATTGCGTTTGGCAACAATTTATTTTAGGAGAATTAGGCCCCAGTTCTCAATTTCAAAAGCTGTCGAATTGTTTGACACAAAAAACAAAATCAATCATTTTGAAAGTTTTCGAAAACAAAACTGACTGATGGTTGTGGTTCGATTGCCTTTAGCAACAATTTATTTTAGGAGAATTGGGCCCCGGTCGCTCGAAAGATTTGATGTCGCTTATTATCAGTAGGGTACCGTTTGGAGGTTTGTATGTACGACACACGTGCGCCTTGTAGAGCGGTCACTTTAATTATGCACTATTCGAGCAATAATTCTACTAAATATCAAACACAAACATGGTGACTCGTTGTCTTAAGCACACATACATTGAAGACATATGCTGGAAGGTGCGTGTTATTGTAGTTGATCTATACATTCACGCCCAAAACAAATGCTAGTGCTAATTACCAAGCAACATATAATTTATGACGTGATGCTAACACAAACCGAGGGTTAATTTCACTGGAAGACTCATTTTCTAAATAGAAAAACTCATAGGTAACTGCAGGAAACTTCTAGCCGCTGCCGTAGAGTTCATCAAACATGGCGGACTGAACGTCGCATAAGCTATAGAGTTTGACCAACTTGAGTAAGTCGCAACTATCGTCGCTACAATACCTATAGACATTACAATTAACGCTAAAATAACATCATACCATTGAATTGAATATTCATCTTCTTCCTTCACTTCTATTCCATATTCCGTAAACGTTTGATATGTAGTTTGCAAAGCGTCTGTTATTAGCGGGCTTTTTGACAGATCGCCATTATGAAAGACGCCATTTTGATTACCGTTAGATTTTTCTGTCATTTTGAAAATAAAAGTACTGTGTTTATTGCTGGAACCCATTTTGGATTTCATGTAGCATAGTTTGAGGAAGAATACGGGTGGACAGATGAACATAAGCGGTCCTGTGAGCGTGGAACCGACGAGGCCCATCACTAAGTCGAACCGCGGCACTGATTCTGCTAAGATTACTGCTAAAGCTACTATGCTTGATCTTATTAAACAGCGTTGGAAGCAGAAATCTGTAACAAAAAGATTGAAACTTAAATTAGATTTTAAAATTACTCTAGATTTTAAAACAAATTAAGGCCTTATTGAGAGATCCCTCTTTAGTGCAGTTTTAAAAGGCTGGAGAGGAATAAAAAAAACATGCTGCCTAATGCTTAGACAAAGTAGTTACATACTTGATCTTAGGCCTAATGTATGGAATTCTACTTTATGGTAGCTGCTGTTAGGAAATCTCTAGTCGGGAGTGGCCATAGCGGTCTCTTTCAATTCGTATTTGACGACACGTTTGGAGCAGTGGGTAAGCGATTGGCTTCTGTGCTACGGGTCGTGGGTTCGATTCCCACACGGAACAAAAATTTGTATGGCCTACAGATGGTTGTTTCGGGTCTGGGCGTTTGTTTGTGAGATTTGTGTCTGTAAACGCACCCACGATACAAGAGAAATCTAAGTGTGGGGCAACGTTTTTTCAAAAAAGAAGAATACAAAAAAGTCTGTCATTTTTGCGGGGGGGGGGGGGGGGGGGAGTCTCACACATATTCATTCTACATTGTAGCTACCTAGTAGCTAATACGACATTCACACATTTAAAAAAAAACAAAATTAGGCCCCATTATGCCCATTATCCACCAAAGCAGAGAGGAGAGATGTCTCGAACAGCCAATAGAGTTGCGTTATTTTAATATCTCTCCGCTTAACTTCAACTCAATAAAAAATCCTATTGGTCGTTTTCGAGCCATCTCTCCTCTCCGCTTTGGTGGATACGGGCCTTGGACACGAACTGTCAAATGGGGCTTAGGTGAGTTACCGGAGGGGAAATGTTTCGTATGGCCACTCCCGATTATGTCGAACGCGTTACTCTAAGGAAAATCTCTCAAATGAGACGGTGGACAATGAGACTTCGGTCCTTTAAAGTTCTTTAGGTTCAGAATTAAAAACCGAAATAATTAAATACAGTTGAACCCAAAGGTCTTCTTCTCGTATCGATGATACATCTAATTATACCACTTGGGCCCAGTAGGTGGCCACGTTTATTGCCGCGTCTGAGGCGCTAATCAGATCGTCAAGGGTGCAGGTGAACGGACAGTTGGGACAATCCAGCATGTGGGACATAGTCTGATCAGGAGCTCCGCAACCACACTGGGTGTCATACGAGTCTAAGATGTTCCATTTCGCCAAATTATGTTTGCAGCGGCCTACTTGGGTGCGCAGTCGATTCAATGCCTTCCAAATAGCTGCAATTCACTGCCGGAAGTCAGGTGTTCCTGGGGCTTCAAGTAGTTGTGAGGTGGTGGATATCTTTCTTCCCACAATCTGCTTCTCTCTTTCGAAGTCAAAGGTAAGGTAAGGTCATTGCGTCCTTGGTTTTATAATCTTTCTTTCTAATTTATTTTCGCCACCATAATCACAGTTGGGAAACTCGTGAGGAGCTCGTGGCTAAATAATTACAGCCGCATAGACCGATCTTCCGGGTTAAGCCATGCTTGCAGAGGTTGGTCTGTGGATGGGTGACCATTTACCATAGCGAGTTCCCTCCGTGCCTCGGAAAGCACGTAAAGCCGTTGGTCCCGGCTGTCATTTGTAGATCTTTGACAGTCGTTACTGTTGGTCAGAAGCCAGAAAGTCTGACAACCAGTCTTACCAAGAGTATCGTATTACCCAGTTACTGGGTTGTGGAGGTCTGATAGGCAGTCGCTCCATGTAAAATACTGATATTCAGCTGCATCCGGTTCGACTGGAAGCCGACCCCAACATAGTTGGGAAAAGGCTAGGCAGATGATGATGAATCACAGTTGGGAAACATCAGCGACAATGAGCTGTTGCCGTTACGGTGCTGATAAATGTGCTTTAAAAAAGTTCATAGATGCCGTACTGTACGACACAAGCATCTTGGTAGATGCTTGTGTTCAAGAAACCACACGATAGGGAAATAATATCAGCCAACAACCCCACGTACCTCTAGGAATCTTCAGTAAGTCTTCAATGTGTTGGAACAGCGCTGAATGACTGACAGCGCTGGACAGACACAGCTGTAGTGTCACCAGCAGTGACATCAAGTACAGCGGTATGGATGACGGTATACCTGTTCACAAATGTGAAAAATAGCTGGGGTTAATCGTAGACTTTTGTTGTGATAGTAAAATAAAAAACTGAATACTTATTATTTTTCTAGTAATGTCGTGGCCCAGAGGTTAGACACCCGCTTTATAAGCACCGGGTTGCTGGTTCAAATCCAGGCAAGTACCAATGTGAGTTTTTCAATTTCATATGTACTTTCTTAGTTAATCTAAGACAACACTGACAAACGGTGAAGGAAAACATCGTGAGGAAACCTGGACTTATGGTCTGAATTCCCCAACCAGCAGTGAGCAAGCGTGGTGATCAATGCTCGTTCCTTCTCTGTATGAGAAGAGGCCTTTGCCCAGCAGTGGGACAGTTACAGGCTAATATTTATTTATTTATTATTTTTCACAAGAAAACGTTTAGGTACTTTTTTTCTGGCACTTAAATTTTTGGGAACGAAATCAGAATTATGTCCTTTAATGAAAACATTATTTTATCATTAAGTCTCGTGAAGTGCCGAGCTTAAAGAATAGCACTACACCATCTCTTCCCATGGGTGTCATAAAAGGCGACTAAGGGATTCACTAGAGGATGGGCAGCAGCGTTCTCTGAGTACTTTAACAATCATACTGCGATCGCCAACCCTGGCAAGCGAGGTGATTACGGCAAACCCTTTTGGGGGTGGCCTATGTCCAGCAGTGGACGTCTTTCGGCTGAATGATGATGAATGAAAACATATTTTTTAAGGGAGTGCCTCCGCTGCCGGCACCGGCACCCAAAAATAACGCCATGGGAACCAGCGGTACATTACTGCCGGGAGCCGAGATTAAAAACATCGGCTGCCAGCACCCAAAATGGACACCGACAGAGGTAATAAGTTGTTTGGTAGGTATGTTAGTTGAAAGGTAGGTTAGATTTTGGGCCAAACAAACTTGTCTTCCAACTGACTAATTTCAAGAGCGAGCGAAGCGAGCTCGGTAATTTAGGGTACCCCGACACGGATAGGTTAGGTTCGAAGCGGATGACGGGGTCTAGATTGAGCGAGCGAACGAAGCCCCCGTCATCCCCTTCGCGTAAGGTTTCTTTAAACCCTGAAAAAAGAAATAGGAGCCCCGCACAGCGAGGCTCCGTCGAATCTGCTTTGGAAACGCAAACAACTGTCGGGAACTTCGTGGAGTGAGCGCCATCTGTTGTCCACCACCTAACTAACCGTGATGTCAACATCGGACCACCACTGCCCGTTGGAGGGAGGAGACCGGCTCGCTTGGCGCGCCCGGCGGATTGCTTCTTGGACCGTACGACGGAACACTCGTCTAGAGTATTCTGTGTAGATCAGCTGAAGAAGTCTGACCTTTTATATCTGACTAGCTTGTCCTTATTTTATGATCTTGTAATAATTATCTAAAGTATTATATTGTGATCTAGTTCATGTTACTAACACTAACCCAAATACAAGTACTCTCAGTGGTGGAGATTCTATGTTGGTTTTATTTACTACATTTACCTTGCTCACAATCCTGACATACCAATATTAGCGATAACTGTAATGATAGAATCACTCCTTAACGATTAAATTGTAGTGTCGCTAACACAACCTTACAAACATCCCCTTAAGTTTTTCATTTGTTTTTATTGTGAAAATGAAAGTGGGTAACGAATAATCGTCTCATGAAGAGTTTGAAGAGGCTTGAAGGTGTATAAAAACAGTGTATGTAGACGGCGCGGTGCCGGCAGCCAGTTTGGCAACCGGCGCCGGCAGAGGAGGCACTCCCTATTTTTAAATTAAGGTGCCAATTACTTAGGTGAAATTGCAGGATTTTAGGCGTCCCGCTCAAAGTTCTGGCGGGACCCGTCCTGAGAGGGCTGAGAAACGGGACATCCTGTCAAAAGCTGGACGACTGGCAACGCTGGTTCTTACCTTCAAGAAGTCGGTAAAAAATAGATAAGCGAAAAAAACTTACTCTGCAATATATTATTATCCAAATCAGTGCCATATCTGACGGCTGCCAGCACAGTAGTGACTGCGAACATGAACCCCGTTATACCGAAGCCCCCGAGGACTGCCCCGTTGATCTTCTTACTGTCTTTCATGTCCACTTGCAGCGTTAGCAGCATTGGGTGGATGTCGAACTGGAAACAAGGAACTGTTAGACAAAAGGTAACGCTATATAAGTTTTTAAACTTACATGGTCACTAACACAATCCTTAGAACTTAAAACGGGATAATTACCATGTTTATTACTTGTTGTGAGTTTCCGATATTTCGGCACCGTTCCAAGCGCCGTGATCACGGATGAACTAAAGTAATTGCGGGTGGATGTTTATGAGCAGACGAAACAGTTCAGTTCATCCGTGATCATGGCGCTTATATTGTAACGGTGCCGAAATATCGGAAACTCACAACAAATAATAAACATGGTAAATATCCCGTTTTAAGTTCTAATAAAAAGGTAACGCATTAAAAAAAAACTGCCTAGCCTATGTTGTGGTCAGCTTCTAGCCTAACCAGATGCGGCTGAATACCAGTATTTTACACGAAGCGACTGCCATCCATCCGCTTCACAACCCAGTTACTGGGCAATGCCAATATCCTAAGGTCTGATTTACAAAGGGTAAGTAACTGATTCCAAACTCGAGACAAGTGCCGTGCTAGCCCGATATTTACCTAGTGTACATTGATTTGGAGTTCAGCGCTGTGGAGATCAATTTACACTAGGTAAATATCGGGTCAGCACTGATATGTCTCGAGTTTGGTGTCAGTTACTTAGGTACCCTGTGTAAATCAGGCTTAAGGTTATGGTGCGTCCAGACCTAGCGACGCGCCGCGAATGCGCAGCTCGCGAGCCGCTTGCGAAATGCGCGCGTGTTGCTCGCGTGCAGTTACAGCCTACGTTTGGTGCGCCGCTCTTGTGCAACTCTGGCAAGGCTCGTTAGGGGCGCGCGTGTAGCTCACGCGCCTCTCGTTCGCACATAGCTTCTTTCGCGTTTGAACTATGAGCCTCAGTTGTGAATTTGCATCCGAAGATGTCGGACCATACGACTGCCGTTAGATTAATTGCTATAGCATTGGTTATTTTATTACTGACAACCAGATTACCGACACGCGGGCGGGGCAAGAGCAGGTGACGCAGCACAGCACAGTACAGATTTTGCAGGGCAAGGCAGGCGAGGCAGACATAGGCCACGACCGCATGCTGCGACGCAGCTCAAAGACACATTCGAGTTTTAATTCCTTGGCAATTCTTATCCATAATAACTCTTTTAATGTTTTTTTTTAATACTTAGTCGGGATAATTATTAACATACAAACAATGTTTACAATCCACTCATTCAATTAAATGTTCTGTAATTGCAATAAAATTAGAATTAGCTGTAAAAGACACATGTCGACATGCACGCGTCGCGCAGAAATCTGTGCCGGCACTACAACGAGGCGCAGAGCAGGCATAGATTAATATGTATTGAGAGCAGGGCAGACGCATGTCTGCGTCGCACGCGTCTGCGCCGCAGCGTACGCAGCTCTTAATACGTTCATGCATTACAAAATCTGCTCTGCCCTGCGCTACGTGCACCTGCGTCACCTGCGTCACATCACAGCATACGCTTAGCCTTAACATTATACTTAACAAATAAATAATAAATACCTGAAAAGCCAGTATTCCATAGGCAATAAGAAAGTCTTGCAACTGCGGCTGCAGGTCTAACACGCTGCTGATAGGTGCTGGTGACGTGTGGTCTCGCAGAATGCACGTCCACGTGGTCACCGCCACAATGGTCACAATCAACACTGAGGTTATCGCTATGGGCCTGAAAGAATAGAGACAATGGGACTTTGCTCTTTTAAGGTTCGTACAGATTAAGTAACATGTTGTATAACTTGTGTTTTATAACACGTCCACAATATGTAACATTGATTTTAAACATGCAACATATAACAATACTGTACACATTAGAATAACAATGGCATATAACCATGTTATATAACATTGTCATTTGTCGTATTGTCGTTCTGCAGTGCTGTTCACAATGTCGACACGTATAGGACGTTTTGCTAGCTGCTGCAGCGACTGTTGTACTTTTAAATAACAAAAGAAAAAACCGCAGATGCTGTGTTCGTCCTAGTTTATTGACATTGTTATAAATATTAATAACAAGTTATATAACACGTTTGTTATTATAACATGTTTTATAATATTCAGTCTCCACATTACTGAAACATAAACATATAACAACGTTTTATAACATGTTATGTTATATAATTTGTACGCACCTTTACAGTCTCATCCAGAATTGTTCTAGGAATACAAGGTGTAACATAAATAACGTACAACCTCTTAAGGGGTTACTGTACTCATCATTATGAACAACTTTTACTATGGCACTAAACCAAAAATTGCGAAAAAAAATCAGCTGTTCCCTACATTTATGTTCGCATAACTCGTCAAAATGTACGTAAGGAACAGCTTATTTTTTTTTCGCGATTTCATGTTTAGTCCCATAGTAAAAGTTGTTCATAATGATGAGTACAGTGACCCCTTAAGAGGACGTGCGTTATTTATGTTACACCTTGTATAGGGTATAAACGATTTCGTGTAATTCCTTAAAACCACATAATCTATTACTGGTATACAGGGTGGTAATTTGAAATGGGACATGAAGGGCAACTACCTAGACCACCCTTTAACTTTTGGAATAATTTCTATCTGCGTTCACAGATTTTGAAAAAAATGTACAATCAGCGAGAAAAAAGGCAGTTATCAAAAAATATTTTTATATTCCAATCGAGCTTAATTCCCATAAAGATCAAAAGACTGGACTTACTTAGGTTAGTTACCTTTAAGGTAGATTTTTGAGGAACTAATTATTTGTATCTCTCTGTAAATTCACGGCTCATCTTCCGTGTGGAAGATGTCCGGTTCTTTGGAAGGCATACGGGGGACACAGGTCCAACGCGCAGAGGCCCCTTTGAGAACTTTAATTTAAAATGGGGTGGGGCACCAACCGGGGACTATTGGAGTACAGTCATGGACCGTCCCAGGTGGGTGCAAGACTATTGTAAAATGTGGTGAAAAATATCTGGTCTATGGGAAGGCGTGTTAAGTGGACTGGATAACTTCTATTTCCGGAAGAAAACGGCGTCTGCCTTTCAAGATCTTATTAAGCTCTCGTGTAAAATGTCCAAAAATCACACCAATAAATGAATTTTAATTTGACTACTAGAAACGACAGAAATCGCAAAAAAAATATTTCGGGTGGGGTAAATAATAAGGGCAGCTACCTTAAGCTTTAAGGCTACAGAAAAATGTTCTTAAGAGACTCCACAATTTTTGAAAATATTTCGAACAGCATTCACATTTATAGAATTGATTTCTGTAGATAAAAGTGGGACTTTCAGCCGTGTCTGTTGTTTATATACAGCACAGCATCAAAATAACGGGAAAAAAACAGGAGCTTTGACCTCAAAATCTTAATAACAAGTTCTAACTGTATTCTGCCACGGTAATGTTATCTAAATTATGTTATCTAATCTAATCAGATTTATCAGCATGACATAAAACATGGTAATGACATGTATCGTAATAAATCAGAAATTGATACTTATTTCCGAATAATGTGTAATAAAGATAAGTATAATGAGTAGAACGGCAGCACGCGCTACCATTATTGTCTTTGTCTTTTTTTGTCTTTTGTCTTTTTTTGTCTTTTGTCTTTTTTTTAAAACGTTGCCCCACACTAAGATTTCTCTTGTATCGTGGGTGCGTTTACAGACACAAATCTCACAAACAAACGCCCAGACCCGAAACAACCATATGTAGGCCATACAAATTTTTGTTCCGTGTGGGAATCGAACCCACGACCCGTAGCGCAGAAGCCAATCGCTTAGCCGCTGCACCAAACGTGTCGTCAAATATTATTATGACTAATAAAACACGACTGCAGGGACATGACGCTGCGACGTGTCGCTACGACATGTCGCAACGACACGTCGTTTGCTGCTACTGTCTGTAGTCGGCTACGAACTCGTAACTTTAAACCCCAAATCAGGCCGTTAACTGTGCGTTGATGTAAAATCATGCATGATTCAAATATGAACTATTCAAAGACCAGAATCAAATTCATTACCACTTCCGTATTATAACATTTTCCTACCAAAGAGTTTCTGGTGAACGTTTAATTCTACGAATACTTACTTCATATCCTTAGGAGAGCCGAGCCACATAACGGGGCACAGCAGCAGTGCAAGTATCACCATCCACACGCAGTATGTAATGCCAATCTGACCGCCTGATATCTTCCACCAGAATATCTGAAGAGTCTGCGAGGCTGGACACAAAATAGCAACATATTGATCGGTTCGCAGCCAGCTCCAATACGCGTAAAATAACTTTGCCCCTCTGAAGTGAGGAACAGAACGTTGAAAGCCTGTTTCAGAGCGGCAAAGTTATATTACGCGTACTGTAAATAAGTATCTATTGCGCTTTGCCGTTTGTTTTTGTGGAAAGAGGTGACAGTTTTTACCCGACTACGTCGAAGCAGAAAGGAAGATTATGATTTTTCTGAATTGAGAATTCGGGATAAGCAATACTTAAGGTAGTATTTGAGTATGGAGTTGTCAAAAAAATGCTTTAAAATCCGTCATTTTTTGACAACTCCTTACTCAAATGTTACTTAAGTACTGCTTATCCTAGAATTCTCAATTCAGAAACCGGAGGTTAGAAATGTAAATTTTAAAGCAATAATTGTAAATAAATATCTACACACATAAATACAATGCAATATGTGGTATGTACTGTTAATATAAGTAATTAATACCGATTTAAAGTAAAAAAAAGAAGAAAAAACTCGAAAAGAATTGAATGTCGCGGGCAGGACGATAACTTTATTGTTGTAAAAGTTATCGTAAGTAGGCATCATTGTACATATATGTTATTCATGTTGCTGCATGTGACATTAATGACACATAAAAGTCTAAACTGGCTTTGGGAAATTGTAAATAATAATTAAGATAAACATCTCATAGCTACTAACTGTTAAATTGATAAGGATCTTAGAGATAACTGGTTCGATTACCAACGCGAGATTTGACACCTGATAAAAGATAAATCTAATTTTGCGTCAAATTATGATAATTTTGACAAAAAACTAAGTATGCTTAAATATATCACTCACCAATAATAAAGTTAGGCACGCCTGAGCCGAAGATAGCTGCGTCAATGAGGAACGTCACCAGCCTCTTCGCTGGCGCACCGAACGCTAGTTCAGCCACCGCTGCGTAAGGAAATCTGTATGTCGAACAAAAGAATTGATGAAAATTTAAATATTAGGATAACATCTCTAACAACTTTTCCATGAAGGTCGTCAGGATCGTCAGAACGGCATGTGCTACAATGCTGACATAAATGAGGAGCGTCTGTTCAAACTGCACTCTAAATAAATTTAGGAAAACTGGTAAAAACGGCAGCATTGTCAAGAACCCTTTGTGTGTAAGTACCTACATCTAATATGTATAACTTTTTGATCGGGATCACGATTTTTAGAGACGTTTATTATGGACAAATGTAGCGTTTGGGACAAGATTATTAATTTGACAAATTTTTAGGTAAAGAAAATGAAAAAAAAAAGTTTTTTTCTGAAAATGTTTTTAGATATAACCACAGATATAACCTTTTGAACAAACGCTCCTCAAATGTTCTCATTTTAGTCCTCCCACTTCTCGTGCGCCGATTGGAGTACCTACATTCACGCAAGTTTCTCTTGATACTAGCCTTTCAGTCATCTCAATTCATAGATAATTAGAGAACGCGTAAAATAATTTTGCCCCTCTGAAGTGAGGAACAGAACTCTGAAAGCTTGTTTTCAGAGCGGCAAAGTTATTTCACGTGTACCAAATAACTTTGCCTCTTTGAAGTGAGGAACAACGCTGAAAACCTGGTTCACAAACCATAGCGAAAAAAAAGCGAAAGCGGCAAAGTTATTTTACGTACATGTATCAAATAATTTGCCTCTCTGAAGTGAGGAACAACGCTGGAAGCCTGGTTTCAGAGCGGCAGAGTTATTTTACGTACATGTACCAAATAACTTGCCTCTCATCAAACTCACCGGTTTTTCTCTCTGATGGTAGGAGTGATCTCTTGTGCTAGTAACCAACTCCTTCCCAATAATACTGCTGTGTACAGCTGCAGGCCGAATACCGAGAGGACTAAGGGTAGGCCGTATACACCTGAGATAGAATAATACATAGCAGTTACTGGAAGAATTAATGAATTAATGGAGACCGAGGCAACTTTAATTACACGAGGGGTAAACAACCTGCTCCTGGCTGACAAGGCTCTTTGAAGGGTAATTGTTTTCTAAAGACTGTGTGTGAAATTTCTCAGTAACAGCCCGAAATCTGGATTTGTGCCCAGTTGATGGCAATAGGCTCGCCCCCTATTACGTGGGACTTAAACATAACGTGAAATGAACTCCTAAACTCTGCTCAACCCTTCGAGGAATACAGGCATAATGTTATACCCGAACTTAAGCGCTGCTCAGTGTAACAGCGATGTACACACTACGACATTCGGTGTCGACACAGTGTCGAGTGTAAAGTGTCGCTGTCTATCATGGTAAGGATACACAGCGACACATTACACTCGACACTGAGTGTCGACACAGAGTGTTGTAGGTGTACATCGCTGTTACACTGAGTTGCGCATTAGCTCTGGTTTAATTTCAGTTCGATTGCATTGTGTCGAATGTCAGTGTCACCGTGTTGTAACTAGGCTTTAGCCGACTAAAATAGTCTGAGTTTAAAAGGTAAAAAGGTTCTCACCACAAGCTATCACACTTTTAGGCAGCGTAATAACAGGAAATACTCCAAAAAGGTCGACAATACACAATATAGTGAATAGAACACTGAGGCCGCCGGTCGTTTCACCGACTGTGTAGTCATCGTGGCGGGAGACCACCGTCGTCGGCTTGTGGTAGGCACTGCCTTGCACGTAGTCGAAGACTCGTGGGAGCTTCATGATGGCGGGAACACCTGGAAGATTGGACATTGATAATAACGCTTGGTTAGGGCGGCGGGTTAGGGGCCCCGTCGCCCTTCCAGTAACAGGTTCGAGAAACGGCGCGCAGTGTTCCGCGCGCCTCTCAAGAGGTCGTGTGCTAGGCCCCACAGAAGAAGAGGTCCGCCGGGATTGCAGTGCGTGCAGCTGCGAATCCCGTGACCTAGTCCATAGGCCAGGAGAAGGAAAACCGTGGGTTTTTAGCCGGTAACAGTCCGGCATAATCGCCCGGGGCAGGCCCATGTTTTGTCTGCATCACCCTAAGGTCGACTGGTAGAAAATGCCTAAGGCATTAAGTCTGTCTCTGTACAAATGTGCTAAAGTATAAATAAATCTTTTAACGCTTTTTATGCAGTCGAGTTTTTTAATTCCCCACTAAAGTTGGACTTTTTAACTGTTTTAGCCGCTAACGTCCCGACCGACGATCCGGATCGTCAGTGCGTCCCAACCGACGATCCGGGTCGTCAGTGCCATTATTTATCTATTGTGTCTATAATTACAGTACTCAATCGGTACGTCCCGACCGACGATCCGGGTCGTCAGTGCCATTGTTTATCTATTGTGTCTATTTATAATTACAGTACTCAATCGGTACGTCCCGACCGACGATCCGGGTCGTCAGTGCCATTGTTTATCTATTGTGTCTATAATTACAGTACTCAATCGGTACGTCCCGACCGACGATCCGGGTCGTCAGTGCCATTGTTTATCTATTGTGTCTATAATTACAGTACTCAATCGGTACGTCCCGACCGACGATCCGGATCGTCAGAGCCATTGTTTATCTATTGTGTCTATAATTACAATTACAGTACTCGATCGGTACTGTGTAGTACTGTAATTATAGACACAATAGATAAACAATGGCACTGACGATCCGGATCGTCGGGCGGGCCGCTACCGGTTAAGCTGTTTTCTCAACAAATGATTGGAAAATCCAGTTATGCAATCACCCCTGATAACTTTAGGCCGGTTTTGAAGTAACATTGTTAGATTAAACTATAATAAATTAAACTACAAAGCTATGCAATCGCACCAACGCGACTAACCAGTTTATATTTAGGTATGGGGATCCAGTCTAGTCTAGTTTTTATAGACGTCCTCTAATACAAGGCGCTAAGCGTGCCGTGCCATTTAGATAAGCTTACAGAAAAAAAAACCTAGGTATTTAAATTCGTTATTCATTTAGTATTCGATTTTTTGTTTACTGTCTCGGCAGTGATTTACCGCGCGCCATTAATTGACAGATTGGATAAGGTTAATTCCTGCACGAAACAAGTATTTGTACAGCCTACAGACCTTAGAATAAGAACTAAGCTACAGACCTACATATTTTTTCCGGGTCTAGATGTTTAGGGCCAAAACACACGTCCGATAGTTGCTTCCGGGAGCCGGATCTGACTATCTGATCGGATTCATGAAATACACGTACGATTCTCGTGTCCGATTTTTTCTGTACGACGACGACGTCCGGACGATGCTTACGATTCTGACATCCGATCCGATAGTCTGATCGTACGTGTAATTCATGTTCAAACAAATGTATGACGCAGAGGCTTTCAGATAGTCTGATCAGACTATCGGAACCGACTATCGGAGGCAAGTATCGGACGTGTATTTGGGCTCTTATGCTCGTGAAGATTTGTGTAAGTAACTGTATGACGGAATTTTGAAGTTTGAAATAGCTATTACGCTAGCTATAACGTAGGTACCTACAGAGTACCTAGTGCGAGTTTTTCGAAATATTCGATCGCGTTAACATTAACTACGATTTGTATGAAATAGAAATGAAGCCAACTAGTGACAATAATGGGTAACAAAATTTGCGAGTGCGAGTTTTTTACGTCATAGCCAACGACCATCGAACATCAACTAGTATTCGCAAGTGAGAACGTTAACGCACGTGATTGGTTGTTTCAAGCATTTCACGAGTTGCAATTTTGGCTAACTCACACTCGCTTGTCTATGATTATCGATGCGTTTGACGTTATCTCGATTATGGGAGAAGCTACACGATGCGGTGCGGCTCCGGCGCGGCGCCTTAGCGGTGCTGTTGTTGCTAGTAGTCATGATGTTAGTGTAGTATAAATAAGTAGTTAGTTTATGTTAAGTATTTTACTTCCCCACCATTGGCTGGAGACCCTTCAAGTTTCGCCAATAACTGCCCGATTACGTAGAAACGGTCCGCAAGGGCGTAGGTCGGCTACAAGCAGGTTAAAAGAAAAAAAAGCTGACATAGCTATTTCAAACTTCTGAATTCCGTACCAGTTCCGTACATTTTAAAAATGAATTCACATAGGATTATTAGTTATTCTTAGGCTCAATTTACACTGCCGCGGAATGGAATGGAAGCGACTTTTTGCAACGAAATTGTATAGCATAATGAACTTTATGTCAATTGTATAAAGTACAAACTAAATACGAGCCAAAAAAAGGTCGCGCGTCTTCCGAGGAATCCTCGCGCATTCTAGAGAATTCCCCTAGCTACTGTCGGCGCCGTCTGTGGAATCCGCAGGAAGTGGCGCGAACAGGGAGTCGATTGGGATGGTCACAGTAGTGCGGTGCCAAGCGTTTATGTTATGATGACGATTCGCTGGAATGCGCGAGAATTCGCGAGCATTCCCACGAATTCGCGCGCCTTCTAGCGTCATGAGTCGAAATTGATGCTTGCATTCCATTCCGCAGCGGTGTAAATTGAGCCTTATGGTCTTCATTTAAAAATAGAATTCGCGGACCTAGTGTTCAGTCTATTCACATTTGACCAGTTTTTTTTAAATTTAGGAAATGGGTACGCGTGTATGTTCGTTCAGGGTAAATGACATTCGAACTCGAGCTTAAAAATAGGCGTAAATGTCAAGGTCCATTCCTAACTGAATCTAGGCAACCAAGACGATCTATTTGGCAATAAAACTAGCCTGTATGTAGGTAATTTTTCTTCTGCACGGCAAAGGCATCTTCTCGTACAGGGAAGGCATGCGAGCATTGATTACCAGACTTCAAAGAGTGCAGAGAATCATGACTGGTTAGCAGTGGCGTAGGCTGAATTTTCTTAAAAGGGAAGCCGGACCAAGAAATGCTTACCTTGCTCAAGTGTGATGCGTGAATTCCAGTAACTACTCGTTTCGAAAGGGAAGCCGATAGGAATCGAGTTGTATGGAGCCTTCGCCACTGCTGGTTAGTCAGCTAAATATCAGCTGTTCCGGAACATTGATTATCACTACATAGTATAAAACAAAGTCGCTTCCCGCTGTCTGTCCCTCCCTATGATTTTGATGCGGTTTTTTTTAATAGATAGAGTGATTCAACTGTAAACAAACCTTTGATTGTGAAACTTTTTTTCACAAATCCATCAAAAACACTCATTTTAATTGTTAAATTTTTTGTGTTTATTTGTATCTTCACTAAGTGTTAATTACAAATATTTCACGACTAAATGTTTGTTTACCTCACTGGACTATACGAGTATACAGGGTGTAAAAAGACCCATCACATAGCCGAAATCTACGCACTCTGTACATCAAACTAAATTACATTGACCAAAAATAGTTGCTGGGAAACGACTTTTATTTTTTGGCATAAACAAAACGCTTTTCTTTGTAACGAGCAATGTGTGGTTGTGACGATGCCGCGCGTTTGCATGCGTGCAGCAGTCACACAGCTGAGCCAAGGCGGTCGAGTGCATTTGATATTTATTGCGTTTTTGTAACATCAAATGCGTAATTTGTTAAGAAAAATTGAAAATTTTGAAAATGTTTGATTGGAAGAAAGTTTTGTATTATGACTTAGAATTCCTTTTTGGAAAAAACTAAAAAAAAATGTGTACTTTGACCTTCAATATCTCCAAAACCAATGATTTTCCAGTTAAGGTCTAGTAGAAAAAAATGATCCCAATGATATTTAGGATATGTGGTTTTCGTTATCGTTAAGGGTCTTTTTACACCCGATATACATGCAAGTTCATATTGTCCGAAAAACATTTAAAAAAAACTAAAAAAGTGAATATCTCGCGCCGGCTTGCATTCACCCCTAATAAGTACTACCTAGAAACTAATCCTTATAATTATATACTTCCATATTAATATTATAAATGCGAAAGTAAGTTTGTTTGTTTGTTACCTTTTCACGCCTAAACCACTGAACCGGTCATTCTGAAATTTTGCATATACGTTGTCAGGTATACAGAAACGGACATAGGGTATTATCTTCCATCCCGAAAAAAAGTACTGTTTCCGAGGAAAACAACAATAAGGTTCATAGATGGCGCCACGGGTTCGAATCCCGATTGAAATAAATTATTACAGAAACTTTAGTACATAGTGTGTTATGATTTTTTTCAAGAACGTAAGAGCTAGTTGTAGGTACTTTATACCTACTATGTAGTCCTACCCAAAAGTAAGTGGTTATCAAGGCACAATGCGCAATAATTTAAATATTACTGACGTCAATAAAAAATATTTTAGTACTTAAATTGAATTCAAATTAATAAAAAGTTTCCGTAAAATCATAAGCCTACTCTAAATCTGTGAGCCAACCCAACCCATCCCGTAATTCTTATTGCTATCACTAATCCATCTTGTCAAACGGGATGATATAATCACAGTTTAACAATACATATTCTTAAACTGTGATATAATGTTATAATTTACTGTAGGTACCTAGGTACTGTGTGGGGGTGATTATGGCAATTAAAACTGTTCCTAACGCTTCCCTCCGCAGCGTTTTATGAGAGAGGTGGCTTTAAAGGTGTTTAACGACGGACGTTTACAGTTTAATATGAAAAGAACAGTGAAATTGTGCAAAGTTACGTTTCAATAAACATTTACATACCTATACAAATTCCTGAAAATCTTGTCTCAGCACTTTCGTTCCTGTTTTCATTTATAACTTTGTTGCACACGTAGGCACGGGAATAGACACATTCAGCCTATTGAATTATTACCCTTGTTTAAATTATAACCAAATCACCAAAATCTACATACTACAATACACTACCACTCGGTACACTTTTATGGATTCATTTAACACAATAAACTCAACCGGTAACCTTTAATTTAACTAAGAAATGTTTTCATATCAAACCTTTTTATATAAAAATTGTTTTGATTATCTATTTTTAATTAATATCATAGATAAATGTTGTTGTTCTATTTCATAATATTTAGAACGCTAGATAGACACTGTAGAGCACTGCGGAAAGCCAATAGACTGGTCAGTTCAATTGGGCAAGTACAGGCATAGGACAGTCGAGGACAAAATGCTTTTTCTTTTTAACCGACTTCAAAAAGGAGGAGGTTCTCAATTCGTCTGAATGTTTTTTTTATTGTATCGTATTTTGTATAGAATATTTTGCGGTTTAGTTAGTCAAGATACACATCTACCGAAATAAATGAGGGTCTTGTTTTAATATTGTTTATTTATTCATTATTGTAAATTTAGGTAAATAATTAACAAAAAAAAACATTACACAAAGGGTTAAAACTCAGTCGTAGTTGTTTCTCTAATAGAATTCTACTTACTCACCCCAAAATAAAAAGCCTGGCTTTATCCACAAGCAACAAAAAAGGTCCATACACTTATTTTTTAAGATCTAAGCATGCACTTTATTACAAAATTGGCTTGCAATAATCCGCACTCATTTTGTTTAGTCACAAAAGTAGTTCTAAACCTGATTTATTTTTAAGGCACAAGCACTCAATATCGTTTAGATCTGATAAATGGAACCTAATTTTAAATTCTATAAACTAAGAGCATACGAACGGACGACCTTCAAAAAGTCGCTCCACTCGTTATTAATATTATATTTCTGTCTAAATATTTGTAGGTACCGACCGGCTCGGATTTTACTTTAGGTCCGCTTTTTTGGGTGAGATATAACCGTGGACTTAGAGGCTGGCAGAGCAGACTGGAGCTATTAGTTAGTATAAAAAATCGATAGGACACATACCAAGAAGCAAGCTCATGACCGATATGTATGGTGTCTACGTATCAGTGATGAGCCCAGAAAAGATCTAAAAATAATCTAAATATCTTATGGATTCATGTTCACCCTTTTCTGCTATCTTTTACACAGCTCCGCTTGTTTCCTCTCCACCTGATTCAGTCTCAGCATATGAGGTCTGTTGCTTCCTGTGGCTATGATGAACAGCGTAGGTGTAGGTGTGTGCAGTAGCTGACTAACAGGGAGCGAAGGGGGCGGCCCGCCCTGTTCTTCTAGTCTAGGGGGGCCTCCAAATCCTCCAAGAAGTCCTTCCCTCAGTCAAATGCCAAATAAATTTGGCTTTCCCAAGTAAATTTTATGTTCAGTAAGAAGCACTTGCTGTTTGCAAGTGTGCAAAGTATAAATTTAGATAGGTACCTATTATTAGGGCATGACAATGGCAACGAATCATGTGTGTGTGTCTAAAATGGCTATTAAGCTCGTTTTAGCTTAATCAGACAAAACTTGTTGCATAGATGATGACGTTTTAACACCGAAGAAAAACACGCTCTGTTACAGCTGTAGGAAAAAAAAGAAAAAAGTTGTTGGAATATGGATAAAATATCCTGCAATAATTATTCAAATTAAATCGCATTAATACTGGTTATAACCACGGAACTTCTTTCTAATTCCATGTTTATTTTATTTATCACCTGATAAAAATATTAGTTTATATACTTATTATTAAATAACCACCTACGTTGATCACCAACGCGTGTATGTAACCTGTTTCTAAGAAATTTATGCTGAACAGACGACTCCTTAATTTCGCGAAATATTCATATTCGTAAATACTAAATAATCTTATTCCTTAATTAATTAATTAGTGTCTCAGTCCTCACAAATGGCAGTCAAAAAGATCAAGGTTATCCAAACACATCGGAATGGACTTTTCGAGCTCGATAAGCTACGGTACAACGTCCGCAAATCTGCAAAGTCACACTGAGACTGAGAGTATCGGACGGATACCCACTATCACATCAAGTTCAAGTCCCTCGCCTTGTCCCATCAGAAAGCACGTTGAGCTGGAGGCCAATTTTATTAACGAAATTGTTTAAGAGCATGTACGCCGTTCGGCATTTCATACAAATTTTCAAGTTGTTCATTTTTCGATGTGCTTGAACCGATTTTAATGAAACTTCATACCCATCAGTAAGATACATGGGACTAAAAAGTTAGTAGAAAACATTTTCGAAAAATAGGGTTACAGTTAAATTAGACCGATTTGAAATCCATGCAAACAGAAATTTCCAATTATCTTTTTTTAAGTAAGACATTTCGAAATTGTTTTCTACTAACTTTTTAGACCTAAGTATCCTGATTATGTGTGTGAAGTTTCATCAAAATCGGTTCAGTCATTACGAAAAACAAAGACTTGAAAATTTGTATGAAATGCCGTACGGCGTACGCGCTCTTAAAATCGCAATTATACATTTGCAATTTTAACGCAGTTCAAACTCGGGCTGTGTTTGAGCTACGTTGGCCGTTATGTTGGTCGTTATCTTTAGCTGTCGTTCGAATATTTTTGACAAATTTTGTCAGAAGAATCCGCCTTCCGTCGCAGTGCCAGCATCGTTGCCAGATGTCAGACATTCTGAATTCGGGGTGAATACTTTTAGACTGCAAGCTACTGTCAGCTAAAGCAACTACTGTGTTGGTAGTCTACTAAAAGTTAGTGGTCAAAACTTCAGGCAGTTCAACCAACTCCCGTCAGGTTATCTGGTAGATAGATCCTTGAGTCCTTGAGGTAGTTGGACTGCCCTACTGTTATTGGGTGAAGGGTTATATTTAGCTGTGCATCATCATACTGCGAATTCATGTCACGTCAGTATTCTATGAAGGCGTAGACAGATGTGTACCTACACTTGTGCCGCATATTTTGCCTGCGTAGTTTTTCATGTGAGCCTATTGCACTTTATCGGCCATATTTCCCCTTTTTTCTTTTCCAAAATAGCACAGAGCAGCCCCTTTTTTAGAGTTAGTTCACCACTGTATTATGTGTATATCTTTTTATAATGTATTTATTGATACTGTAAGGACAGCTCCCTTAAAGAGAAAAACATTTACAACAATACATAATTATTATTCCTAGTTAGTGGTTCTGTGTTCGCCTGTACTCCTGTACGGGCACTGCCGTAATTCAATACGCGTAACCAACGCGGTGTTGCGAACGATGACATGCTTACCGCTTACACATTCTATTTATTTTACTTTACTTACTTTCTATCTAATAAAAAAAACTTTATTAGTACTTATCCATAACTTTATTCTTATTATTGAAGACGTGAGTTGATGAACGCCATAATTTTATTATTATTTTAATGAACGCCAGAATTGTAGAAAAACTTAAAAATAAAAACCGGCCAAGTACGAGTCGGACTCGCGCACGAAGGGTTCCGTACCATTTTCTATTCTGTTTTTTTAGTATTTGTTGTTATAGCGGCAACAGAAGTATATCATCTGTGAAAACAACTGTCTAACTATCACGGTTCATGGTTCATGGTGATAGACGGACAGACGGACGGACAGCGGAGTCTGAATAATAGGGTCCCGTTTTACCCTTTGTGTACGGAACCCTGAAAAATGAATACTTTATATTGGACTTAAGGCGGACATAATACCACAAGGTATTCTTTACCAGTCAACTTTATGATAACAGGGGGGTTACCATGATCTCTAAGAGCAGGAATGTTTTAATATTACGAGAGTGGGTGAGAGATGGCGCTAGAGAGCTGTCTAGCGCTGTCACTTTCCCACTCTCGTAATAAAATAACCTCTCGTAATAACTCGAATTCATATCTCCAAAATGGAATTTTCCCTGAATCCTTAAAGAAGTCTGAAGTCTGCCCTATACTTATAGGTGGAAACAGAGATTCTATCACCAATTATAGGCTAATATCCATACTCCCATCTATTTCATAGCTCCTGGAGAGAATTATTAGTAGTAGACTTACTAGATACCTGGAAAATAATAACTTGCTCTCACCCAATCAGTACGGCTTTCGAAATGGTAAGTCTACTGAACAGGCGGTAAACAATCTTTTAGGTTATATCAGTGAGAATTTGGATGGAAAGAAGAAGTGCCTGGCCATCTTTCTAGATTTGGCAAAGGCCTTCGACACAATTTCTGTGTCAGTCCTTTTGGCCAAGCTAGAGAGGCTGGGAATCAGAGGCACGCAGTTGAAGCTCTTCGAAAGCTACCTAACAAATCGCCGCCAGTGTGTTCGTGTGGGAAACCTTACTAGCACTGACCGCCCAGTCACACACGGGGTTCCACAGGGTAGCATATTAGGGCCAACCTTATTTCTTTTATATATTAACGACCTTACTAACATAGTACTCTCCCAGGGCAAAATAATCTCTTTTGCGGACGATACGGCTCTCCTTTTTTCTGCTGATAATTGGAACGAAGTATTTGACGCCGCTCAATCTGGATTTGATATTGTAAGAAAATGGCTTAATTGCAATGTCTTAACGTTAAACACCGGCAAAACTAAATACATTTGCTTTGCATAGTATCGGATCAGATACTAAAGCAAACCACGATCATGCTATTATTCCGCATGAGTGTACACCGTATGATGTTTGCTCTTGTAATAAATTAGAGCGGGTTGATTCCATCAAATATTTAGGAGTCATAATAGATAAAAATCTTAACTTCAAGGAACACATTAAAATTTTATCGGGACGAGTTCGTAAACTCATATACAGGGTGTCCGGTGGCAGATTTATGTTTTTAAAAGTGAATAACTCAAAAGTTATAAAAGTTGCGGGGGGAAAGTTGCGGCATTCGAAACACCGGGAATGCGGATTTGTTATTTACAATGCCGCATTGGTCGGGAGTGCACCGTGCATACGTTATTGAACGTTTTTTAAGAGTGGCGATTCTTACGTCCGTGCTCGCCGACAATTTTGTTCTCGATACAATATACGGCGACTGAGTGATGGGCCAAGTGTAAATTTGATTCGTTCGTAGGTGCAAAGATTCCGCGAAACATCTTTGGCACTGAATTCCCCTCAGCCTGGACCTAGCAGGAGAACAAGGACCACCGAAAACGTTCAAGAGGTGGAACGAAACTTGCGTGAAAATCCACGTCTCTCAGTGCGAAAAAGGGCGGCCGCTTTGGCAAGCCAAGAGTATTGTCCATGAAATTTTGAAGAAGGACTTAAAGTTCCATCCATTCAAAATCCAATTAGTCCAAGAACTTAAAGAAAACGACTTCAATCTAAGGAAAAACTTTTGTGAAACAGTGTTGAAATGATTTCGCACTCTAAATTGCATTTTTGGAGCGACGAGGCCCAGTTCCATCTGAATGAAAACGTCAGCAAACAAAACTGTCGCTATTGAGCTCCACGGAGATCTAATCCGTGATTGAAACTCCAACGTCCTTAACATTGCCCTCGAGTTACTGTTTGGTGCGCCTTATCGACGAGCGGAATTATCGGGCCCTATTTTTTTGAAAATTCCAGTGGACGTGCAATAAATGTGAACAGTGACAGTTATGGACGCATGATCACAGATTATTTTTTACCGAATTTGCGAGCACATCCTTCTTACTCGTCGCACACGTGGTTTCAACAAGATGGGGCCACGCCACACACCATCAGAACGTCCATGAATTTGCTTCGTGAAAATTTCCCGCAAAAACTAATCAGCCGCTTTGGGGACATCCCATGGCCACCGAGATCCCCAGATTTGACCCCCATGGACTTTTTTTTATGAGCTCCCGACTGAGCCTTATTAACGTAAACTTTGTTTTAAAGTTTACGTTAATAACGCTCAGTCGGTCATGCAGTTGAAAGAAAATATTCGCCGTGAAATTCACGATATCGAAATAAGTTTGCTGCAGCGCGTGGTGCGAAAAGCGATGGCCCAGTTCGAACAGTGTGTGCGTCTAAACTGACAGCATTTATAACAACCAGACCAATTGTGTGAGGTGGGCAGGCTCATTAACGGATGTGTATAGGCTGGAGTGCGGAGTGAGACAGGGAGGCCTGACCTGCCCTCGCCTCTTCAGTCTGTACATAAACCGGTTGATCGTTGAGCTCAGCAACACTTACCAAGGTTGTTATGTAGACGGAATAAGCGTCAACAATATTAGTTATGCTGATGATATGGTGTTGCTGAGCCCATCGATTAACTCAATGATGAGTCTGCTCATGATATGTGAAAGGTACGCGGAGGCCCATGGGCTCAGATACAATGTAAAGAAGAGTAGAGAGAAGTACTGGTTTTCAAGGCAGGCACTAAAACTTACCCAATTGCACCAAAGCTAAAACTTTGCGGAAGTCCCTTAAATCAAGTCATCTCTTTCAAGTATCTGGGCCACTGGGTATCCGAGGACCTAAAAGACAGCTTGGATGTTGAGCGTGAGCGCAGAGCGTTGGCTGTGCGCTGCAATATGTTGGCTCGCAGATTTGCAAAATGCTCGACTGACGTAAAGGTTACGCTGTTCACGGCGTACTGTCAGTCGTTCTATACATGCAGTCTGTGGGTCAACTACACGCAGAGGGCATACAGCACTCTGCGCGTTCAATATAACAATGCATTCAGGGTGTTGATGGGGTTGCCGCGCTACTGCAGTGCTTCCGGCATGTTCGCAGAAGCAGGCATAGATGGCTTTCACGCCATCATGCGCAAGCGATGCGCCTCCATCATGCGTAGGATACGCGTCAGCCCCAACAGCATCCTGAGCACTATAGCGGACAGGTGGGACAGTCCCATACTGGGGCATTAGGTACGCCAACATGCCACTGTGGCGTATAATAAATAATTGTCTTGTTTTTCTGGTAGATGTAAGTACTAACACTAGTTTCTAAGTTGTATGCTGTACTAACCAAATGGACTTATGGTCTGAAATAAAAGAATTTTATTTTATTTATTTATTATTATTTATTAAACCAAGACTAAGGTAATCCCAGGTTTAAAATATACCCATCACTTTCTTATGTCATATTATTATAACAAAAAGAGACGGGGCTATTTTAAAACCTAGGTTTTTCTTACCATCTTTTGTAATACTAATAAGGGAGCAAGTATTCAATTTCTACTACAACATAGGTAGTAGTCCAAAATTATGCAGATCAATAAAATTACCAAGAACTTTATCATAGTACTTATTATTTCTATGAAAATTACATAATTCAATTGGGAATCTGTTTTATTTGAACTTGCTATGTTAATTAGAATGCCATCTAGTGGATACTTTTGTAAATGAAATCAAAACCAAACGGAAGGACGTAGTTTTAAAATACGAAATAGATGTCGCTAAATCCGCTGATACGTTCCGAAACACAGAATGCTTTGTGTTTTTACTCTTTCAACACATTTTTATCTGTTTTATTAACGCTTTGGTGTATACAACATAACACTGAGTAATAAAATAAATAAATGTGAAACTGTTTATGTAAATAAAAGTTCACATTATAATGTAGCGCATCAAGCATTTCTTTTATAACTATCGCGCATGCTCCGTTTTACGGATCGATCGCTGCATAAGCAATGTGACAGACAGACAGAAGTAGATGGCGTAAAGAGCAACTTTGCACGTTTCCTTCCCTTTCTCGCTCCTTCCGTGACAATTTTGCGAAACGTCGGACTTGTTTCATATGAAAATTCATCAAAAAATCACATTAGGGCATGCTCGGTAAAGTTTTTCACACGAAACACCGTGATATAAAATCTGTAACCGTGGTTAAGTTTTTTTGTGCCAAGTGCAATTAAACAATCAAGATTCCGCCGATAATTCAAAGCCTACCCAGTGGGTGGCTTATTTTGGTAAGTTTACTGCATATTTCATCATATTTTACAGTATTATTGATATGTTTCTACGTGTCTATACAATATTTTTGCGTCACGCAGCCATATGTCTCGTAAAATCTATGTTACGTGTAGGTACATTAGCTTGAGAATTCATAGTTCTCACATTGACCGTATTTAGTGATAAAAAAAAGCGAAAATCGCGTCGTTTTGCCTTGAAAACTCGATCAGACAGATGGGTTCTGTCTAGCATCGGCTTTATGAATACAAAATGCCTGATTCACCTCTGTACACTGTGACGAAATTTACGTCACAGCATTTGTTCAAGACTTGATAAAGCAGGTCTTTGCCTATTTTGAAATGCACATAATTTTCACAAACACTAAATCACCAACTTAGTAACTGCAAAAGTATAACTCACTCCAATTATGGGATGTTTATGCCTAAGTTTCATTCCAACAAGAAAAAAAAAGAAAAAAAATGTTAACAATACTTCAGCATGTTTATTCAGTCTCTCGCTATTTACTTACAATATACAAATGACCTTGTATCTATGCAGAAAAGATTAATAATTTACAATATTACCTAATCTTTCATATACTTGAACATAATATTATGATTTTTTATGTAGTTACTGCAATGTCAAAACAAACATTGCCAAATATTGGCTTTAATGTTCATTATTTCGAAACAATCTTTATAATATTCCCTGGGGCACAATTGGCTACCCTGGAAAATTGGTCTATGATACAGTATTATAATATTGAGAAAACTAATAGGTACAATCCATTTGAATTTGGTGTACTTATAGTAATGAAAAGTTTATTACAAAAAAGTTCAAGAATGCTCATAGACAGATTTAGCTAAAAATGTTACACAGACCCATTTAGTTCCAGGCTAGCCAATACAACACCATGAGCCTTATAATGAGCCCTTAATACCAGTCCGTTGCACATTGGAAACTTTAATTTTTAGGGTTCCTTACCCAAAGAGAAAAACGGGCCCCTATTACTAAGACTCCGCTGTCTGTCTGTCACCAGGCTGTATCTCATGAACCGTGATAGTTAGACAGTTGACATTTTCACAGATGATGTATTTCTGTTGCTGCTATAACAACAAATACTAAAAAACAGAATAGATAATGGTACGGAACACTTTAAGCGCGAGTCCAACTCGCACCTGGTTTTATAATTAAATGACAACTTGCATCTAGTACAATTTATTGAAGCATGTGCTTGGCCTTGCTTACTTGATTACAGAAGCCCTAAAAAAAGCATGTTTCGTCAAAACCTTGATGGGCAGCCTCTGACAAGACAGGCAAGTTGGTGAAACTTCTAGAAGTCAACTTGCACAGTAAAAACTTGCAAGTGCATTTAGCACTTAATATTTTTATAAACTCACCCAAGAATTCAAATGGCAACATTTTACAAAAAAATATATTCAATTTTCTTCCTGGTTAATTATGTTACACCTCATACTGTGTCTCACATTGGCCGTATTTGCACAAATGTAATGTGTTGGAGCCAATACACCAATGTGTGGATGGCGCTCCAACAACACTTGGATAGTAGTTGGATTAAAAATTTCTCATTTAACCGTGGAGCCAAGCTTGCACTCAACATCGAGTCCTGTGTTTGGCGACAGTATCATAATCATTTGAAGGATAATATTAAATGACAAATTGACAACAATTAGATAAAACTAACACATAAACTATGTTTTGATTCATTACAAAGTAAATCAGTTATTAAGTAGTTTCCTCATTAGGTTTTAATGGTTTTTTGTTGACAAACATGATAAAATATTGTAATGTAAACAGATTACAGCATAAATGTCTAGACAGTCTTATTAAATTATTTATTTACATACTTTGAAGCCATAATTCCTAAAGTGGACTTAACACAAGCTAACAGCTTTCTTCAGTGGACTTATTTCAACTGAAGGGGTGAGGGCAAGCTCTACACCACAGAATTTAGAGAAATTCTACTTCTCTCGTGTCAGCACAAGCTATGTGAGAATAGTTCATGCCATGGTGAAAAGATTAGCAAGTATGCTAGGTTGGTGACGGGGCTGACTGCCTAAGATGCGCCAGACATACATAAGTAGGTATCATTACTATTTAGAGAACTAAATTCAGGGTTTAACTCAGTAAATTGTACATAGCATAATATCAAGCACTTAATTGTTATTGGACATTGTTTGTAGTACTTTCAATTCAGATTCGTTCTTTATCTTTGAAGTGCCAAACCCACTTGCAATTTTTTTTGAACAATTTGGTTTCTGCAAGTTT
The DNA here is from genome assembly GCA_905220435.1 of Amphipyra tragopoginis. Classification (NCBI taxonomy): domain Eukaryota; kingdom Metazoa; phylum Arthropoda; class Insecta; order Lepidoptera; family Noctuidae; genus Amphipyra; species Amphipyra tragopoginis. The sequence continues at coordinate 16,897,085 of HG992011.1, forward strand.
TACAAACTAATCAAGCTCTTGCTGCTTGTGCAACAAAATTTGGTAGTGAATTTGGTGCTTTACAAATATTATAAAGTTAAGAACTGCTCAAATCTGGAAGCATCCCTCACGAGTATTCAACTAAGTTACATACAACTTATTAATGTAAAAGACAATGCAAAACGCAAGCAGATGACAGTACCTCCATATTTATTTATTTCAACCTATCAGAACCAAAGGGTTTTCAGCAACAATGTCAAACACAATGCAACCAATAAGATTGCATTGGTACAATCGAAAGTGGCGCCATTAGTTCCACAGTTGTCTACAGCCTAACAAATGCGTAATTTTTTTGTCAAAATGGCTGTTTTTGCATCTTTAGCTGATTCTTAACAAACTACTTTGTGGGTGTGCGTTTAAACATGTAGTATAATTGCTCTAATAAAAGACTACACACTAATAGACTCTCAAAAGAAAAGACAGTTATTACATCATTATATTTCCGTCATAGCCTGTATAAAGGACTGAATTCGATCCCCAACTGATTAAGACAGTTGGCCCATTATTTATACACCAACTGTTGACTGATGACGTGTAGACTTGTGACAAGGCAGGCCTGTCGCCGTTTATTGAGCTCAATTAAAATTCCTGGCTACACAATAATGATCTATGAATGCCCATATTCAATTAGATGTATACAGGCCTTTGTATATCATTAGTTAATTAACATGCAAGCTAATCAACAAGCTTGATGACTAATTAGCAGTTGGTATCGCTAGATAACTTAAACTGTTTAACCTCGTAATATATAGGCTATTGATTATGATATAGGTTAGTGATGAAAAAATTGTGAAGCAGATATGTACAACGTAACATACACTGAAATTTCCCTTTCGTCCCATGTCAAATAAGGAAATTTTATCTTACATCTTTAGCCTTCCATAAAGTGGGAATTCATTTCAATTTTACATTTGCTCATGATAGGATTGTATATTTATGTGGTTTGATCACTTAATTAAGAACTCTAACGCTATTAAAAAGCACCAAAACATCTTTATCTTCTAAATGGAGGTATAATTTGGTTTTGGCCCAGTTATATTTATCAATAATGAATTTTCTCATTATAATTATAATATAATAAGTATTAAAATATATATCCATTATTACCTAAATAATATATTTCAATCCACCAAATCAAATATGATCATTTATTATTTGACGCTCCCCACTCTTTTTCTAAATTGATACATTGCAAAAGTGTGCATTATAAATTGATATTGTGTTAGTTCCATTGCCACACAATAGCTAAATGTGTGTATAAGCACAATAAAATAAGATAATAATAAGAGATTTGTGCATACGCACCATGCGGCTACATCACAAAAAGGAGTGGGGCGCGTCTTCGTGGATTGAACGCGCTGTATTTCTATAAGTTTATATTATTTTACTAGAGGTCGCCAGCGGCTTCACCCGCGTGGATGTCGTTAATCGCGTATTCCGCGTTTTTCTCTGCCATATTATGCATGTATTATACACATAAACATTCCTTTTGAATCACTCAATCTGTTAAAAAAAAAACGCATCAAAATCCGTTGTGTAATTTTAAAGATCTAAGCATACATAGGGACAGACAGACAGCGGGAATCGACTTTGTTTTATACTATGTAGTGATGATTTAAACTTTAAACCAATATTATTGTAGTCTCAAGGAATTTTAAATTTAATATGATTCCAATTGTATTGTTTGCTAGCAAATTAAACTAATAACAGAAATGAAAAGGCGTGTTTTTATTTTATGTTATATTTTATTTAGTTATTTTACTGCCTGACTGCCAATTTATTTATATTTATTAGTAGTATAATATTAAAATATCCTTATTATATTTATAGTAGCTTTTGCCATTTTGGTTATTGGTTGTAGGGTAATGTATGAGTCTGTATACAAATTGTATGAAGATCACAGTATTTAATTCATAAAAATATTTATTAATTGTACAACTACTAAAATGTTGATATTGACTACAGTTGAACTAAGTATTGATAGTTTGACCAATTTGGGCTGATACTATATGGTACCAATTGATCTCTCATCAATAATGTTTTACGTTTGTTCCTTGACCTCGACAATCAATCTATTTTTTTGTTCGCATTCCCCATTATTTAAAGGCAGTCAGTATGGCAGTCTAATAACCTGAACAAAATTCAGCTTATTTTGTTTTATTTCCTTTTGTCAAACACGCTTTTTCATTTCTTTATAGGTCTAACTTAAAATGGAAAAGAAACGAGATTCTGTTTTTATGAAAATGAAAAGGGACACTGGCAAACCTATCGAGAAGATTACAAGAGAAATTGGGGAGCGCAAGAATAAGAGGCAGGAAGAGTTCAATAAGAACCGCAATGGGCTTGATGTAGACAAAGTCAAAAAGCCGTTTGACAAGAAGGCATACCGTCTAAAGAAGTACAGTAAAAAATACAAACTAGATCAGTGGGAGGAACAGCGTAAAAAGAGGTTGCTACGCGAATACCATAAAGAAATTAAAAATGATCCTACTATAGGCACTTACAAAGCTAAGACTTTTGACGAAGACACTACGGATGCGACTCAAGAAGCTGGTAAATATGTCCGACACCCAGATTTAGTAGAAAAAGAAAAGTCTATTACTAAAAGTAAGAGAGACCCTTTCAGCAAAGCAAAAGAACAGTATAATAAAGTAAAACAAGAAAAAATAGAGAAACAGCAGAAGATAGAAAAAGTTAAAAAAGAAAAGGAACAAAAGCTGGAAGAATATAAGAAGAAGAAGCAGGATCGCTTCAAGAAATTGAGTAAGAAGACTAAGAAAGGGCAGCCTATGATGACAGGGAGGTTGGAACTTTTATTAGAAAAAATCCAAAATACTAAATAATGATTTTTGAAGACTGAACAGTGCTGACCCTTGTCCATAATTTACACCCAACGGATATATCGGCAGTTTAAATTGCTAGTAAAATCTTTTGAATGAAATAAAATGAATTCCTACTTTAATTCTCCAAAAAACTATGCAGTATAATTATTGTAAGATTCCAAATCCAATTAGGAACTCGTTTCAGAATTCAATTTGCCTACTTAAATAAGTAGGTTCACCGCTTATTTGGTTCGTTATTTTAATATGGCGATTCTCTATAGAAATGTGAACACGTGAACATAACCGATTTACGAAGTAAAGTTTACAATGTGATTTACAGTTTTACGATTACAATGGTAATTTACTCAGGTAATGTGTCCTTTTGTTCTATTTTAATTGGCTCATCGGGGATATGAATGATGTGATTTGGCATGTTTTTGAAGCCATGAACTCTAGTTTTATATCGTGCGTTTATCCAGTGTGTTCTCTCGATCAAGGTTGTCTATTTCTGTAATTTTAAACTGTTTCAAATTATTTTTTAGTTTAGTCAATATGCTGTTTAATTGAAATAAAATTGTGACATCTGTAAGTACTAGATTTATTTACTATCGTAAAATTTTTGATAATTTAGTGTATTAGATTCGGACGAATAATATTTACCTACTTGAGGACGCCTCAGTAATAGGGCTTGCCAGTTTATTTACTAGATGCCAGTTAGAAATGTGAAACTTCTTCGGCGGACTCCCTCAGGGATCAGTTCTGGGTCCAAATCTATTTGATTTTATAACACGTGTCTTGCTTGAGACCACATCACGGAAGTTTTCATAAAAAGCTTTCATCTAAACTAAAACCATTGAATTGAAGCAACACAAAGAAATTGAAGTGGGATTAAAACCATAAACTATACATCCGTTTCAATTTGTTTCCTGGCACATTGTAGGGATTGGATTTAGACCTCTTATAACAGCCTGTAAATGTCATCTACTGGACGTGGGCCTTCTAAAAAGCTGTTTTGACCTCAAACTAAACAAAATTATTGTATTCGGTTTTTATTGAAGCGTTCGCCCCCACCTGATTCAAAACGTTTCGATAAGTCAATTGTCGGCCGATGCGGTTTGTTTTCTCGTTTTAAATCTACGATTCTCGTAAAGAGAGAAAAACAGATAACAATTCGAATCGTTCGACAGCTGATTTATCAATAAGTTCTGATATTCAAGAAGGCGCTTGTGTAGCCCGCACAGTTTACACTAGTTGTACGAGCAGCAAGGATACTCCTCAACAGTGTCTCATAATGACAACGGCTTAATATTATTACTTGGTATTTTTATAATTAATTATTTTTGTCCTTTACGTGACAACCTTGCGTCCAGTGGACTGCTTACTTGAATTAATTAAAGTAACTCATATGCGATTTCTCGTGTTTATTAACAATGTTTACGAGACCTGCGCTTCTTTGTAATTAACAACCGCGTAGATGGTACTATCTACGAGGTTAAGGTGCGTTTGCCCCGGTCAGTTCATAGGTGGGTGACCGTTCGTTACAGATCGATACCCCTCGTCGTCTCGGGTGTCGTACAAATACCTAGGTAGGTATAACAATCGTTAGTAGTCAGAAGCTCGAAGATCTGACAGCCGGTCTAACATTAGGATATCGGCATCGCCTAGTAACTGGGTTGTGGAGGTCTGATGTCAGTCGTTCCGTGTAAAATACTGGTATTCAGCTGCATCAATATAGTTGGGAAAAGGCTAGGCAGAATATTAAAAATGTCCAAGTAGCACTTTTAGCATACTATTGACGCGTGTAGAATATTTAATAATTTGATAATATGCCAAACACCTGACGCCAACGTGAACCTTTTATCATGCACGATAAAAAGGAGACGAGAAAATGGCGCCTCAATATGAAATTTTGGCGCCTAATTAACGATTTGACAGTTGACATTTGAACCAGAGATAACTAGATAATTCTATAGACCTACAGTTTATACCTTTGAACTTTTGATAAAATATCGGTTTATAATCACCAGTAGGGGCACACGTGATTTATGTACGTTGTTCAAAATCAGCATCGCATCGAATCTACAAAGTTTTTTTTGTTCAAATAATCACGCCTAACCTTAAGATATCCGTATTTCTGAACTGTGGGGAGGTCAAATGGCAGTAGGTACTCTATATATAGGAGATCATGAGGTATTTCTTATCATAATATTTCATACACTACTTCGGCGCGATTATTAAGTAATTCTTTCTTTCTGAAAGCTCACTAGAAATTCTGAAAGCAATTGTATTTGAAAACGTAACCACACACTGAAAGCATTTTTCCAAAATCAACCCTAATTGGAGTGGCTAGTTACTATGAAAATTTTAATTCCTTGGCTTTGTAAACTTGGAATTTGATTCAATAAACTTCAGAGTAAATAATAAATGTGATTATCGATTTGCCAAGGGCGCAACGGGGTATTACAAGTTTGTAGGGGAGAATGTTACACCGAGAACTACCCCTCACTTTTTTATTTTGCAAATCATGCACATCCAAAGGTTATCTGGAAGAAATCGTCTAGTGCGATAAGACCGCCCATTGTACATGTCTATCTTATATTAATGTTTCTTGTTTGTTTTGTGTACAATAAAGAGTATTGTGTTGTATCTTATAGCGTGGCTCGAGTAACTTGAAATTATTAACAAGATTAATGCTTTAAGATTTTTAACAACCTGTTGAAGGTGAAAATGGGTATGAAAACGTTTTAGGCAGTCTGATCATGAGACTGACCCACCATATCTAGTTCAAAATAAAGCCTCTGACTTGTGTAGCTAAGCTTCATACAAACTCTGCGCAGATCAAGGGCCTAATTCTAACAAAATTGTTGCTAAACTGCAGAGGAACCCCAACCGTCTGTCAAACAATTGAAGTCAAATGTTTGGTTTTTGACAGTTTTTGTGAACGAAAAGTGTCTAAATGAACGGTTCGGCTTTGGTTCGGTTGCAATTGATCAACGATTCTGATAGTACTAGGCACACAGTTAGCTTCTGAAAATATGTAAAATATGAAGGTACCTAGAAAAAAGTTTTCTTAAAAATGAAAACTGTTTTGATTTTCCTTATTTTTCTCCTCATCTCAACGAGATAAACAATATGTGAAGGTACCATTTATCAGAATAATTTTATCACATCATTGCAGATTCTGAAGGAAAGTTCCATGAAAACCTGTAATTCACGGAAATGGTTGATGCATGTAGGTTGACTGTTGACTTTAAAGTAAATTAAAAAGAAACATCACAAATCTATTCTCCGGGGTAGGCAGAGAAACGAAGAAAAATGTACTTAGAAAGAAAAAAAAAGTATTTCGATCTTGAACAATAGTTTTTTTATTAGAACTTTTTAGAGACACATTCATATTTATGATTATTAACGGTTTACTCGGCATGTTCAGCTCATGGCTATAGGCTCCGTTTGGGTCCGCAACTAGTTGGACAATCCCTAAAAATGCACGTGAGTAAACCGTAACTCATCATAGATTATGCGACTGTATAAATTAGGAGTTCATATAATAGGAAGACCAGAAATACCCAACGAACTCAGAACTTACAATTGGCATCCACGCTTACAATCTCTACGAGAAATATGTGACTAGATCCATAGATCTGTGCTACCTACGGCGAGCCGAGCAGTACAGCCAGCCAAAAAACGTTTTACAAAGTAGGTAAGGCGGTACCCCCACGGTGTGCGTCAATGCGTCAGCAGCTGTAGGCGCTGCGCTAGGTGACTCCATACAATTCAGCGCAATCCTAAAACTAGAGATGGGTAGCTATTCTAATAACTAGCCAAATAGCGGCTATTCAAAAAATAGCTACGGCTATGATATCCGTCAATGCGATAACTAACTATTGGCTACTGGCTAGCTAGAGTAGCTAGAATATCCGACAAGTTTGCGGCACAGCGGGAAGCCACCATAGAGAATAAAACAACTACGTTTTGCTTGCAGCCACCGCGGTAGACGAAAGCTGAGTAGCTGGCTAGCCGCAGTAGCCGGACTAACTACGTCCAATTCTAGCCGAAAGCTTGTTTTTTTAGTAAAAACCATACGAATAACGACGGAAAGAAATTACTTAAAAAAAAAGTATCAATAAAAACGAAATCATAACAATAAACTTATTATTGTCATCTAAACTTTGGCGCGGTGAGAATCGAACTCGAATGGCCTAGCTAGTTTAGCTACGCCATTTATTCAATAGCTAAATAGCTGGCTATTTCACCACAAATAGCCGGCTAGCTAATTTATTGGAATTTCGGCTATTTACTCTACCTAAAATCGTTCTGAAGCGTGTCGTTCCGACGTCCCTCACCTTGGGCGAACCGCTTTACCGTCTCAAACAACACGGGGAGAATGCGTTGGATAATTTTAGTACAAAGTATTGAGATTTAACATCTAGATAAACCATGTGTTTTATAAATAGACCTGGCATGTGGATGGCAGACACGGGTCGCGCGAAGGTCGCACACGAGTCCCACTTCCCACGTGTGTCAAACTGTGACAAACAATATTATTGATTGCGATACTCAAATATAGACCTCACGCAGCTCTGCTTTAGAGCCTATGTACACGACGTCTTTTTAACGCGCCGTCGACGCGCGTTTCTGTCATACTTCATACTTAAAAAACGTCATTGTGATTTTTTATGTATGGAGTTTGACGTAAACGCGCGTCGACGGCGCGTAGAAAAGACGCCGTGTGCATAGGCCCTTACTTAGCTTTACGGTAGGTACCTGTTTTTTGAAAGAGCCGTATGAATTAAGGCTCCTACACACAAAGCCGCCGCCTTAGATCAACAGGCGTTATACCCGGCGGCCTGGTTAAACACCCGCCGGCAAGCCCGGGCGGCAGTGCCGGCGGCATTGTGTGTAGGAGCCTTTAGGCCCATATTAGCTGTCACCGTGCCAGTGTTCTGAGCGAATAAAGGCCCCTGAACATATACATAGATAAAGGCCCTTGAAAAGTGGCTCGATCACTTGCTGCCCTCGTGTCTCTAGAGCTTATTCGCATTCTGCAAATTCAAAGTATACAAGGTTAGTCGGAAAGGGGGTACTAATCCGAAGCCCACTTATAGTATCGCTGATGACTGTTTGAAAGCAAGTGTTAAAATTTCAAAATTCGATATATTTTTTTTCCAAATAAAATGATTTTAATTTTAGTTTTTTCAAAAATTCTTCATCCCTGCTTTAGTTACAAATTCAGAAAATGGTGCTTCTAATTCATGACCCTAAATATGACCTAAAATGTGAACACAGCTGATCATAACTGGGGATAGATAGATTTTAGAGATTTTTTTTTGAGATTTTTGAACAACTGTTTCTCTTAAACTATTGACTTTTGGGAACATTTGTAGAACAAAAGTTACTCATTATTATGTGTACTTTAACACCCTTTCGGATTAGTACCCCCTTTCTGACTAACCTTGTACAGTCAGCATCAAATGTATCGAGACGAACAGACTTCAAAATGATTTAAACAACTAAGAAAATTAAACTATATCTCAAAGACACAAGGGTTGTTTCAGAATGAACACAGTACACGACAACAATCATTCTGACAAGAATTTTATCCCATTGAGATGAAGTTAATTTTCTTTAGTTGTTTAGGTAATTATGAACAGTGTTCGTACCGATATATTTGATGCTGACCGTTCAAAACATCTGGCTTGTCGCCAACAATTAATCCATGAAGATAACCAGTATAATCTACAACGTTAAAGTTTATTTTTTCTTCCTGCCCTGTTCCCAAGTTACTTGAGATGGGCGTAATAATCCATAACATTAAGGCTTGTTTCACACGTACACAACTACACCACAAAAACAACACGTGGCCGGGCACTAATTTGTATGAATATTGATACACGGACCACATTTTGCCGCCAAACTCAATCGTGTGGTCGATACCGACCACATCGCAACCACCAGCGACAACGCGCACTAGCGGCCTCGCAAACACAACGTTACGCGCGCCTGCGCCCTCACACTAGCCACAACGTAACCACACCGCAACTACTAGCGACAACGCAACCACATCGTCATTTTTTAGTTACCACAACCCAACTGCAAGGAGCTGCAGCGACACTATTCACTCGTAACCACTGCTTGACCACTTTTTGTCGCTTCAATGTGGTGTGGTTTACCACAAACACACCACATCGCATCGTGTGAATACTCCCTAAAGTTGATATGACATAATCTGCATGCGTAATTTTATGTAACAGCACTATCTGCACTGCAGTTTAATAAAATTATAAATGCAAGAAAGTCTAAGAAGAGAGATAAAGGGCTTTAGAACATGAAGTAATGTTTAATTTATAATTGTATTTACTTAAGAAATCGTTACAATGTTTATGTCATAGCTCAGTAACTGCCTTATCGAGTAACTGAGATTGTGTTTTATGATATACAATTTGTAGTTTATACTCATAATACATGAGTTTGGCACGTGTTCTCGGAATTATAAACATTGGTTTAAGATACAGGGCTGGTAGCGTGCGCTCTCTAATTAGTTTAACTTAATCGAATAAATAAATATTTACCTATATCCAATTCCAAACAGACTGTCATCGAATCGCGGGCGTTTTCAAGAAGCAATCGAGCCCGCTTGTAGAGAGAAATTGTCATATCCCGAGTTGCCTTATTACACCTGGGGACATGACATTCAGGGCGGCGCTTTCTAACCTCACGAATTCAGCGTTTGTTCCATAGTAAAAGTTGTACAGAATTATGAGCCAGAGTTCATGGTTTTGGGAATTAAAGCGACTAACCAGTTATGCATTTCTCTTTCTGTTTTAGTTTTTTTTTATTTTGTACAAAAGATCCATTAATTTAGTAATGCTCATTACTGGTGCATCAATGAATATTGAAGTGTGGTAAAGTCTCTTGACACACCTAAGTTCTGTTGACGTCTAGACTTCCTTACAAACTGAGTTCGGTTTCCTTTCAACAGGCCAATTCTATTATCAAAATCGATGACAAATCGCAAACAAACAACATTACCGAACCAAACATTGTGGCGCACATACGGCTACATATCAAGCTATCCAGTATAAGCTGACCTCTCATTGTTCGAAAAGCCTTTACAATGCAGCCGGTAATTGCGTCAAACAAATTTTGTTAGACGAAATTACAGTAAAATGTGTAGTTTTAAAAGGAAAACAAAATATACACATCAATACAATACAATATGTTGCCAGCGCCAATAATACAATTACGTCTTAACACGTTCAGTACCGGGTGCGAGGGCACCCTGTAAGGTTCGTTTTTTAATCCCTGAGACTGAATTGACAGGTAAGAAACGTCAAATTTGAAAATAATGTTCCTAAAATTTACAAGTTTGACATTTGGGCCTGTCAATTTTGTCGCAGAGATTATAAAACGGACTATAGTCGCATTCGCAACGCCGGGTGCTCATTTTAAATGCAGGTTTTTCTTGGAAATTTCACCGTCATGAAACAAGCAAACACCTATTTTACGACGTAGTAGCGTATTTTTCAAGGTTTTTAACCTAATGCCAGGGACCCGCCTCGAGGGTTCACTCTTAGCGCAAACGTAATGCCGAGGACCCTCCTGGAAGGTCCACTAGCAAATATGTATGGCGGGATGGCGTATGAGCTCTATGAAAAGTGTGGTGGACTCGAATGTGTTAAAGATATTCAGTTTTCACGACTAATTAAAAAAAAATCGCGTGCTTACTGGTCGCATTCACCTTAAGTGAACTATATCACAAGTGTGAGTTGGGTAGTTTACTACACGTTTCCGTAACAAATAGTTTACCATGGTAAGAGTCAAACCAATTTTTAGTCACGTTATTCGCCGCTAGAGGCTCTGCCTAAATTTTCATACATTTTTGGCGTGACGCAACTACAGTAGTAACACAGTGTACCTTCTTACTACATACAGTGGGTCAACGCCCATACATTTGACAGGTCCTATGAAATGTCAAAATTATGTAGGGGCGGAGGTTATGTCCCAAGTATACAGGATGGCTACTCGGGACATAACCTCCGCTCCTTCACCCCGCAACCCCCCGCACGATTGCTCTGCGACAATGTTCTACGTTGACCGACTGTAAGGAGTAAGATATAGTTAGACTGTGGTAGTAATGTAAAAAACTCACACTTGAGACACTAAACCATACAACACTGGTTTAGTCTCACCATTAAACTTACATTTTAAGGAGACTCATCATACCGCTTAGTAAATCACGTAGACTATGCAGAACCACAGGTCTTCAGAAAAAAAAAATACCCAGAATCATCACTATAAAGTACGTGTGCAAAAGTAACAATGAAAAGTCAAATTATAATAGATAACAATTATGGTTTTAAAGATAAGAAAACCTAATCTCTTTTATGATTTAACACACAATTTAATTATCAACCCGTGTCGCTTACCAGGAACGTGATTTTATCTCTGCCAAGATGATACAGTAAACTCGAGACATTGTATCATTTGTAATATACTGTGCGCCTATAAAGAATTTTACATCAATATTTGCAGACAGCATATGTACCGTTGCTTTCCAACGTGACTTCTATAAAATTATCTGGAAAATGCCATCATCAATAGGTATAGTTGTGACAATGTAATAGTTCCGATTTGACATCTGTCAAAATACTAGGAGTAATGTCAACACTAGTTTATTAGAGTATTACGCCCAGTTTTGAAAACTGTCTCAATTACACTTCTCATCAAAAAAATCGAAACACTTCCGAAATTATCTTTGTGGCGACAATTAAACAAAAAACAAGCATTAATTCATTATAGAAAAAACATAATTTAGTAGCTGGAATTTTGGCCTTTACAATGGTGTACGAAACTACCAAAAATTCGTTTTTTTTTTTTCAATTTTTATCCTTTAAATGAATGGAACATTGTTTTGAGATAAACGTGTGTTTAGAGTTGGAGTACATTTGTCGTGCAAAAAACGCAAAATAACGCATTACTTTAAAATTTTCTGTTTGTAATTTGTTGATTAGGCTCTGTGACGTCTGATAAAAAGTTTTTTTTCTAACACACATGCATACTTCACCCGCAGCAGCCGCCCAAGTAGTGGCATTGCTGGATTCTGGGACTAGTCAGCGTGTTGTGGCTGCAATCTTGCATCTAAGCCTCTTGTCTGTTCATAGAGTGTACTAACGCTATCGGGAGACTGGTTTATTTACGCGCCATCTAGGATCTGGTAGGATTCGGGTCACTTCTGCGTGAGACGGCCGATTTATTGCAACCGTTTGTTTGCAAAATCGACGCCTTCGCGCTTTTCAACTGCAGCAGCAGCTCCTTGTTGTTCGAAGGGTGACTGTAAGTAGCTCTACGATTTGAAGAAGATTGAAGGAACGTTGACTGGTACCACACAAGCCAGCTAATGGGTCAAAATTAACAACAGACCATCGAAGAGCTCACCAAAAAAAATCGAAACACCTCGCAAGTTTTTGTTTTGAATGGATTATTAGAAAAACATGTTTTTTTTTTAAAATAAATACTAAATGCCATTTAATAGTAGGTAGCATTAGGTTTAGAATTCCTTATATTGATGTTCCATAATTTTACTCTCGTCAGAAAAGAGAACCTTGCTCATTTGTAGGTTTGAACAATTTAAGTGCACAAGTGCAAAGTTAAGGCGCGCTCTTCGATGGTCTTTTGTTAATTTCGGCCCATTAGCTGGCTTTTGTGGTACCAGTCTACGTTCCTTCAATCTTCTTCAAATCGTAGAGTCACTTACAGTCACCCTTCGAACTACTCGGAACTGCTGCTGCAGTTGAAAAGCGCGAAGGCGTCGATTTCGCAAACAAACGGTTGCAATAAACCGGCCGTCTCACGCAGAAGTGACCCGAATCCTACCAGATCCTAGATGGCGCGTAAATAAACCAGTCTCCCGATAGCGTTAGTACACTCTATGAACAGACAAGAGGCTTAGATGCAAGATTGCAGCCACAACACGCTGACTAGTCCCAGAATCCAGCAATGCCACTACTTGGGCGGCTGCTGCGGGTGAAGTATGCATGTGTGTTAGAAAAAAAACTTTTTAACAGACGTCACAGAGCCTAGTCAACAAATTACAAACAGAAAATTTTAAAGTAATGCGTTATTTTGCGTTTTTTGCACGACAAATGTACTCCAACTCTAAACACACGTTTATCTCAAAACAATGTTCCATTCATTTAAAGGATAAAAATTGAAAAAAAAAAAACGAATTTTTGGTAGTTTCGTACACCATTGTAAAGGCCAAACTTCCATCTACTAAATTATGTTTTTTCTATAATGAAATAATGCTTGTTTTTTGTTTAATTGTCGCCACACAGATAATTTCGGAAGTGTTTCGATTTTTTTGATGAGAAGTGTAGATTCTAGTGCCAATGAACCACAAAAAAAATCACAATTTTTTTATTTAATCTACCGCATGATGAACTGTTTTATTATAATTAATTAATAAGTGCGTCAATGTGATAGTCCCTTGTTTATGTTGCTATTAATTATATCATCTGAAAAAATGTTATCTCCATTTTTTATAAACTATTGATCTCTCGACTTCATCCGTGCGGTTATTTATGTTTTATATCATGTATTATTGACAATTTGGACGATAATTATTGTCCTGAGTTATTGTTTGCTCGATTTTGTTAATCGATGTTGTCGCTCAATATCGATTGTGCTTTTACTAATAATTTACTCCGTATTGTTGAATCGTTCGTGTTTTTGAAAAAAAAAGGGAGTCTCTAGACATATTGGTTTATGTTTATAGCTTCTTGAATTTGTCAGCTTAGGGCCATCGCAAACTGGGCGACTTGTCGCCGCGACTAGACGCGGAGCTGTCGCTTGCATCGGCGACTAGTCGTTACGACAGACGTCGTGCAGGAAGCGATCATTAGTAGTAGAGTATTCAAAAGAAACGGCGGTGTTGTTTCACAGCGAGACTGACGCTGCACTGTCGCGCGTTTATCGTCGTGTGTGCGCATGCATAGCGCGACTAGACGCGGCGACAAGTAGCGAGCGTGCGCGACTCCCCTAGCTTGTCGTCGCGACTCCGCGACTCTGACGCCAAGTGTGCGGAGCTTTGAACAAAATAATGAAAATTGTTGGCCGCAGCCTGTCGTCGCGTCTAGTCGGCGAGCTGTCGCTCTCGCATGTCGCCTAGTGTGCGCCTAGGCTTAAGAGCTCAAATTAATCACAGATATAACATACCAAACGCCATTATTAATTTAGTCGGAAGCTTGCAATGGCAAAGGGTCCTTCCCTTTGGTTTCTTCGTTTAATAATTAAATCCTTCTGATTTAAGTACATAAATTTATTCAAACTTCATGGAAATCTTGGCATCGGTTCTCCAAAAACCTCCCACTTTCATCCCGTGTTGGCAACTCTTAAATTATAAGAGTCTTATAACGACTACACAACTGGCAATCTGTCAAATTATATTAATTACTTCCGAATGAATCGAAAACTTATAAAAGGTAAAGTAGTGAGTGGACTGTCCTAGGAATGATAACTGCATTCATACTGATGACTAACTTTTCTTTGAATACTGAATCATTGATAAAAGTGCCTTTACAGCGGTATCGCACTGCATCCGATCCGGATCTGTGAAAATAAGAATATAAAAAACTCGGACCGAATTCGGATATTGCTTTTCGCACTGCATCCGATCCGAATTCGTGAAAATACGGATCTAGAGTCTAAAAATCTCGGACCGAATTTGGATATTGCTTACGCACTAATCCGATCTCTGATCCAAATCCAAGCAATTCAGGGGCCATCTTTGGCATATTTCCGATTTAAATCCGAGGTAATGCGAAAGCGATAAACAAACAGTACTACGGGTACTTCGGTCCGTCAATATTTCTTCCGAATTGGAGACTCACGGATGACGGAGTGAAATCGGATGACGGAAGTCGGATCTAGTGCATAACGATCATACAAATAGTTCTATGACTATTTCGGAAAGTATTTTCAAGGATTCGGTTAGTCGATACATTGTTGATTTTGTGCTGAAACGAGCTTTCTACCCTCTCGGAACAAATAAACAACGGATAATCTAAATTGTAGAGGAATATTATTTGAAGTTGCAGCAAGTCAAACGTGAGGGAAACTCGCAAAATTCGTTTAACCTAGTTCGACACACGTATCAGTCGGTCAAGGTTGACGGTTGGTTAGGGTCTTTGTAAATATTATTTTGGGATCAGGGGCTAACCAAGAGTTCCGAGTTAGCATTAGCACTGCCAGCGAATGGCCCTACTAATTTGGTGAGGCCAATAATTCTACTAACGTAAACCGTCAGTCGGTTTTCGATTAAGAAAACTGTCAAGATGTTTGGTTTTGTTTATGTTGTCAAACAATCTGACAGTTTATGTAAATGAAAACAGACTGAATGAACGGCTGCGGTTCGCTTGCGATCAATCAACGTTTCTGTTAGCAGAATTGGCCCGTAGTTCGTAAAAGCAAAACTCTATGGAATTTGAATGAAAATTTGAAATTAATAGTTAGGGCGTATACATAAAGGAAGCAGGTAACCAGCGCCGACCTACCAGCGCTTATCGGTACTGATCCGTGCTGATAGCCGCTACATAAAGGACGCTGGTAGAAGTAGGGGCTGGCATTTTTTAACAAAAATACGCCTTGTTCCCCTGAAAATACAGCAACAAATGACGGCCTACCAGTGATGATCGGAGCATGTCGGAACTTGTCGGCGAAATTCGGTGCTTGTCGGCGAATTTCGGAGCTTGTCGGCGCTGGTTCGCCACACAGTATAGAGATTAGAGACTACCTGCACCGACTAACTGCGCGGACCAGCACCGACAAGCGCTGGCAGATCGGCGCCGGCAACCCACTTCCTACGTGTATACGCATTAACGCCCTGGAATTCAATTTATGTAGGTACCTTAAATCGGTAAAGAGTTCAGCCATATAATATCAGTGTGTTAAAATCGTGATTTCTCGACATTTGATGGTTCGATAGCATAAATTCTTGGCACATCCAATCTCCGTGAAGATGTTACTTTTAGAAATTTGTTTCTATAGGTTCTTTTAATAATAACTCTCTTTAGTTGGTCTTTACAATGATTCAACTTTTGATAGGTCCATTTGAGACAGTCTAAATGGTTTCAGACACAACTAAGACAAGTCCATGACCTAAATAATATATAAATGTATTCACCTTACCCGTGCGGCACGCGAAAACCTCATGAATTGAGATTCCAAAGCTACGAGTACGATGTCTTCCGCCATCTTGAGAAATGCGCGTCTCGGAAACGCGCAATATTAGATCATCATATCAAGGAAAGAACAAAAGCTCAAGGAAAATCGCTGATATAATAAACATCCAGTACCGACATAACAATAATTATCACGTGGTCGTGATAAAATGGAATTCTAAGAAACTGCGTAGTTACTGAAATCGTAATACTTATTCATAATACAATAGTGTAGAACCAACATTAGAACAATAATCAATTATTTTAAGGACAATTGTGTTTTTTTTCAAATAGGGTTTTTGTCGAAATGTGCAGTTCCTTTTTTTCTTAAAGTGCACGATTGGGATTAGTTGTGAGTATTTCAGTCCGCTTATTTTAGTTCGTGTCTTCTTGAGTCTAGTGTAGAGTAGTAGCGCTAAGTACGCTGATACAAATCATTCATTATTACAGAAAAGTTAAAACCAAGACTCAGTTAAACCCAGATTTAAAACATACTTACCCTTCACTTTTCGAAAGTCGTAATTATAAAAAAAGAGACGCTGCTATTTTAAAAGCAGTATTTTCTTAGATTATACTATCTCTGGTAATAAGTTTAGAACTCTATAAAATGTTTTTGCGAAATCCCAGCAAGTCTGGGCGCACAAATAACAGCTGCAGCATTACAAGAAGGCAAACAATACGGTGCTCTGAAAAAAAGATGTTGAAATAGCAACGCGCGGTATCATTTGCTATTGGTCACGCGCGACCGCACCCCCATCGGGCAATCGTAAACAGATTACGAGGCCGAAGGTTATCGAGTCAGGAATTGCAATTGTAGATATTTAGACTTTGTTTCCTACAATCTATTGGCATTTGGAATGTCCAGGTGTTCCAACTGGTAGACAGAAAGATGCTTTTGCTCAGGAACCTTTTTATGACCTCTAATTGCCGGTCTGGGGCCTTACCATGACCTCTTAAGAAAACGTTCAAATGCCAGCCAGTCAACTTCCGTTCGTGAATCGCTAAAAATCGTACCATGACAGTAGTAAAGGTGAACGACTATTGAACCAAGCTGAACGGTAATGCTTGTTCGTGGTACGAAAAGTCTATACAAAAAAAAAATGTGAACGGATTTCGTAAACGTCAACGTAGCAGGCCTGCCGCAGGCCTGCTATAACGATGTCATAGTACAAAAAAGCAGTTCCAGGCAACTTCTGTCCTGCTTTAAGAGGTCATAGTAAGCCCCCAGTCAGCCAATTCTATTAAGAGCAACGTCAATCAATTGCAACCGAACTGAAGCCGAACCGTTTTCGTATTCAGGCAGTTTCGTTTACAAGAACTGTCAAATTGACAACAAAAACAAATTAAACGTTTTTGAGAAACTGACTGACGGTTGTGGTTCATTTGCGGTTTTGCAACAATTTTGTTAATAGAATAATTGCCCTCCAATTGCTTGCTACTCGCTAGTCGCAACCTATCTGACAGTTTGCCAATGAGCATATACAAGGTTAGTCGGAAAGGGAGTACTAATCAAAAAGGGTGTTAAAGTACCCATAATAATGAATAGCTTTTGTTCTACGACTTTCCCCAAAAGTCAATAGTTTTAGAGAAATAGCTGTTCAAAGATTTCATGGAAAATATGCTAAAATCTATCTATCCTCAGCTATGATCAGCTGTGTTTGCATTTTATGTTATACTAGCGACCCGCCCCGGCTTCGCACGGGTGCAATGTATTATACATAGGTATTATAAACCTTCCACATGAATCACTCTATCTATTAAAAAAACCGCATCAAAATCCGTTGCGTAGTTTTAAAAAGATCTAACCATACATAGGGACTTAGGGACAGACAGACAGCGGGAAGCGATTTAAGGTCACGGATTCGAAGCTCCATTTTCGTAACTGAAGCGGGGATGTTTTTTTTTAAAAGACTAAAATTAAAATCATATTTTGAAATTTTAACAATTTATTTAAAGCAGTCATCACCATCAGTGATACTTTAAGTAGCCTGCGGATTAGTACCCCTTTTCAGATTAACCTCACATGGTTACAGAGTTACAGACTTGCACAGACGCCAGCACATCAAGCTATCCTAAACTATCAAATCCCAATCAACCTTGAACCTAATGCGTTTGCGATAAAGATAAAAATCTATCAAAGAAAGACTGATTGTAGTAGCTTTATGTGCTGCACTCTGTACATATTGAGGAGATCTTGAACTCTTGGCTACCGCGCACATCGATCCGTTAGCGAGGTTAAGGTCAAGGCAACTATTGCATTGCTGGCCGGTCTTTAAGCATCCAAATTTCTTTTTTAATTTTCTTTGATGTCTTTGCCTTTGTTTGTCAAACGAATTCCTATGACGGTCTGGTTATCCTCGGTTTATAAAAGCTTAATAAGCCTGATTAGACAGACAGGTAATTGATTAATTTCTGTTGTCAAATCGTAGCTATGTCTACCAATAAACAAATAATGAAATCTCATATCAGTTAATCTGATTAGTTTTAGTGGTCACATCAATTTATATGAGATTTAATTTGAAAGCTTACTAGTAAATTTTTGCGAGGAGTGAGTTGGGAACTCCGAATATATAAATATCTGTTTTTCCCAAATTTTCGGCGTGATAACCTCAGATCAAATAAAAAATCAAAACAGCGCTGTCAACAGTGACGTGAGGCCGGTTTTGTAAACATGTGTGCACTTAGTGAGGTGTAGTTTGATTGTAGGTTGATTGAGAAATGTTGTAAATGTGTGCGTGTGGTGGGCGTTTATGCACAGACCGAAGGTGTAGTTTTGGCATGCTTCACTGTATTGTTCGCAGCGTTCTGTCTTGGTTTTTTATTTGGTCTGGGGTGATAACATCTTAATTTTTGTTTTACTTAGTTTCAATCTTTAGATAACTTTTATCTCAAGAATAAATATTACGCTTTGACAGCTTTTGTATAGAAAATTATCAAAACGTCAAAACTACATATTCAGTAGATAAAAGTTTGACGATTGAAAAAACACCCCAGAATAGGTCATAATGAGAAGAATAAATAGTTTTCGAATCATAGAGTCTGGCCAACGAAAGAAGACACTGGAATTATTTGCAAACTTTTATATGGCAATGATTTTTCAACAAAAATATTTATTTGTAAAGTGTCAAATTACGTTATTTCATACAAATGGGGGTTGCCATGCAGAGATTTTTTTAAATTAGCCGCGCTTCTTCAGTGTCTTCTTTCGTTTGCCAGACTCTAAGAATTGTATCGTAAAGGTCTCTACACACCTAAGCCGCCTGGCGGCTTTACCCGGCGGGTTATTGCGGCCAACTAACGCGAACTAAGCGAGGGAACGTGAAGCAAAACAAGCCCGGCGGCATAACCCGCCGGGTAAAGCCGGCGACTTTGGTGTGTAAAGGCCTTAAAGACTTGTTTCCATTCTTTATTCCCATTACTATGTTTGTGAGCATTCGGCTTGACAACTGTCGACAGACAGATGATGTCACAACACTGAGTTTGATGGCCTAATTAAGGCCTAGCCTAAAGTAAACACTTAAAGTGGAGCCTTAGTGTGTTATTTAACGTAGGATTATGGCTAATTATTTTAATATTAAAATTATATAATTACTTCTTTGTTTACTTGCGACTCAAATTTATCAATGATTGTTTGCGGTTGTTATTTAATTTAGACTAGAGTAACGCTCTCAAAGGCATCTGAAATGCTCTGCAAAGTGGGCCTAATTCTTCATTTTCCATACAAGTACTATGATAAACCTAAACAGAGAGTCGAATTTTCTCTAAAAATTATTTGAGAAAATTTGACTCTGACTTTCTTCGACTTTCCAGGGCTCTCGATCTTTAGACTTCGCACACACTCTATAGCATCATAATTTGTACTCTATAACCTGACCCGCTCTTTGACGGACATTTTTGTCAATTTTAATTAAATCATTTTAGTGGTACTGGCGTCAAGCTCAAACATAGAAACAGATATACAGACAGAAATTCTAAAAACTTCTTTTTCGGCATCAGTATCGTTAATTCTGTTCACCCAAAGATGAGTCCTGACAGCTCGGTTACCTATTTCGTATATTATAGCCGTAAAGAGACTGCTATCGAAAAAACGTAAACGACATCATCAAAAACCGTAAAATAGCTATACAGGTTGAAATTGTAAACACTCGACTAACCGAAATGGGAAATTGTACTCATCACTATGAACAACTTTTACTAGGGAACAAAAGCGGAAATCGCGAAAAAAAATCTGCTGTTCCCTACATTTTGACGAGTTATGCGAACATGTAGGGTGTTATGGTAACAATGTAGGGAACACTGGTTTTTTTTTCGCGATTTCCGGTTTGGTACCATAGTAAAAGTTGTTCATAATGATGAGTACAATCTCCCATTTCGGTTTGTCGAGTGTTTACAACTTCAACCTGTATTATCCATGTTTTTTTTTTTAATATTTGTGATGGTAATGGTAACGTTTGGTAGAGTATCGTCAGGAATGAACTTACGGTGAAAAGGGATAAAGTAAAGGTAGGATTTAAAAAAATAGTATTCAATGTACAGTTTTTGCTTCGTTACGATTTTCTTGTATGTAATAGTAGATTATATCGGGTGTAAAAAGACCCTTAACAATAACGAAAACCACGTATTCTACCCATCATTGGGATCATTTTTTTCGAACAAACCATACCTGGGAAATCATTGGTTTTAGAGATATTGAAGGTCAAAGTACACTTTTTTTTTCCAAAAACGATTTCCAAGTCATAATACTAAACTTTCTTCCATACAAACATTATCAAAAATTTCAATTATTACGCATTTGAAGTTACAAAAACGCAAGGAATATCAAACGCACACGGCTCGGCTGTGTGGCCGCTGCACGCATACAAACGCGCGGCATCGCCATAACCATAATTTGCGCGCTACAAAAAAAAAGCGTTTTTTTTCATGCCAAAAAAAAAGTCGTTTCCCAGCAATTATTTTTGGTCCATGTAATTTAGTTTGATGTACAGAGAGCGTAGATTTCAGCTATGTGATGGCTCTTTTTACACCCTGTATGTATAGATTATTATTATTTCTTATGACGTCGTTACAATACAATGTTGTTTTTAATCAAAGCAACATAATATTGCGGCGTAGTTAGCCCAAAACAAACAGTTATCAGAGGTACCGGTAGGAGGCGCGCACAACGTTAGCTCGTGTCCGCATCGTCACTAAAGCGGCTTACGGCAGTGCAGACTAGGTTTTACAATTACAAGGACTTATTCACGACAACTGACACATCAACGTAAAACGCAAATAACATCCGAATGTGCGATTACAAAAATATGGTATTCAATTTAAATGTACTGAATTTGATAGGTACTGATGTGAAATGCGTATAATGCATGCAACATTTCTTCACGAAACGAGAAGATAAACAAATTACGTCATAAAATAGCAACTTACAAACTTCTCTGCTAAAAATACACTCAATAAGTATCCTATGCCCTTTTCACCGTAATTTGATTCCTGACGTTTCTCTGAAAAACTACAATACAAAAAATATGATAATTATAGGTATTTAAAAAAATCAAATCGTGGATATTTTTTTTTTTTTTTTATATAAATGCATTGCCCCACACTAGGATTTCTCCTATATCGTGGGTATATGTAATATAGCTATTTTACGATTTTTTATGATGTCGTTTACGTTTTTTCGATAGCAGGCTTCGATATACAAAACTACCGAGCTATCAGGAATCATCTTTAGGTGTGCAACAGAGTATAGTAATGACCATTAAAACATATAATTAATTAAAACTAATTTATAAAGAACTAACGTTTAATATATTTACAAATAATGCAAAACGATTACTACCTACTAATATCCAAATGCTAATATAATATCAACGAGTATTTAAACGATACATTTTAAAATAAATGAACTAAATGTTATTATGTTAAAGAAAAGTTCTCTTCCTGTCTCATATTTTGCCGTGCCGACAGGGTCCACAATGATCAAATGATTTTTTATAACCTACCTAAGTTCTTATTGTGGAATGCAATAAAATGTATTGAGTATTGACTTTGAGTAATGGCTTTGCAAGCAGTGCCACTATGAACTATATAAATATAATAGTAACGCGGCCGCGTTATTTAAGCGTTTTTCTTAAATCTAGAGAATATGGACGCAGGCTATAGTACTATCTTTCGTGATAACTGGGCCATCCCGCGTTTCTGATAACACACTTCATAAATACATGTGCGTCGGCCATTTTTTATCAGTTCGCCGCCGCCGCGCACCAGTGACAGTTGCTGTATCGTTCGGAAACTAAAGTTATACGACAGTTGCTCTTGCAACGTGTTCTATCTTTGCGTTTTGTAGTTTTGTTATTTTAGCAACAACCTCAGGTTGTTGCTTAAAAGTGAAAGGAAAGCTTTGAGAATTACGCTATTAAGGGTGAGTTTTCATATTAATTTGTTCATAATTATTTATAAATATTTTTAGTTGAATAATATATAAAAACAACAATATCGCCGGGTTAATTAAAAAACTCAACTATCTCCCCAACTCGTGATTTCAAGTTGTTGCGTTTTGAAAGTTTGTGTCCTAAAAATCTAAGTTTGTGTCCTAAAGTTTCGTCTACAATCTTATCTAAGATAGTAACGAAATTTTAGGGCACAAACTTTTAAAACGCCATAACTCGAAGTCATGATTTGGGCAGTTCGTTGGTTTTTTAATTAACCCGGCGATATCCTATACTGCACATTTTAAAGCGCTACAATGTAATCTAAAATTACCCCATTACGGGTGATTGGTACTTCTCTGTTAATTTAATTTATTATGATTAAAAAATATTGATACAAATATTTCAAAGGCGAACAGTAAAATTTAAAGGTTTTTTTTATTCGTTCTTATACATTACAACAAAAAAAGTTCATGAATTTATGATATGTGTACCTACTGTTAGAAAAATCATAATGGAAATTAATGTGATATTTTAAATTTAATTGAACTGTTACCAACCAAGATAACCGATTTCAGCAGCGGTTTCCTACACTCACCGGCATAATTAGCGGAACGTTTTCATTTTTTACATTTTTTTACTATATGGTACTGCTATTGCTATGACGATTTTTTATTCAAAAGAACCTTCAATTAGGACTTGCATGTTGAAGAAAAATTTGGTTTTCCTAAGCGATTAGAGGTAAATTAAGCCCAGTTTTGATTTTACAAAGATTTTGCCCTTTTGCGTTTTTGATTGGAACTTTGTTTTATTTAAGTACTGGTGGTTTGGACTTAGTGTATTCATTGCATTTGGAGAATAAACATTGCGTAGAGGCTGAAAAAAGTAATTTACCTGTGACAAAAGCTACGAGGGATGTTACAGTGATCGATGAACGTCAAACCTATCGTGCAGTAAGTTAAGCACTGGGTGTATCGATATTAGTCATTCCTCGCAATATCCATCGGTACAAGCAGACAGGATGTTTCGTTAGAAGACGAGGACAATGCAGAAATTAAGGAAAAAACGCAGCTGATGATTGGTTTATGACAGTTCAAACCGGTTCAGGCTCTGAAAAATTGGGGCAATGCTGCTATTCAGACCTGTAGCATCCTGAAGGTGGTTCGTATTTTGCTTGCGAGTATGCGGAATGAAAGACGACGTCTCATTGAAGGTAATCTGATGTCTAACGCGACTGCTGAATGTCCAAAACGTGCTGTAGGTCATCGCGTAGTGAAATTAAGTTTTGCTCAATAACACCGAGATCGGACTAAGGAGTTAGAAAGAGATTTTTTCTCAGGGGCAAGCTGTTTATTGATATACATTTTTTGGATAGGAGGCATAGAATATGGATACGTCAACGGAATCGCTTTAAACAGTCAAATTTTACAGGAATGTGCCTTATACTGGAGGCTGCAGTAATGGTTTATGGTGTAATTTGTTTTGAAGCGCACACGGCGTTAGGCATTATTGAAGGAGGCTTACTGGCTGCTTATTTTTGCATGATAGACATCCCAAAACCTCATGCGATGATGCCACTATCAGAGAAGAAAAAAAAATATGCACGATTATATGTGGCCGAACTGTGTATTCGTGGTCCGCAATTTCATATAAGATGTTGTAATAACCCACCAGGGTGGGTCAACGTAGACCCCGGACATGAGTCCAATAGAATATGACTTGGCCTTGACGGGAAATAGGGTTAGAGAAAAAAATCTAGCCACTCAGAAACATTAGAGGATTAAAAAGTGTTTCATGGGAGTATGGGGACAATTTGCTTTAAGAAAAGATAATGGATTAAAAAATTGGATGGAAAAACATTTCATAATACTGATAAGGACCCTAGCAGTATAGAAACGGACGCAAAACAAACAAAAAAGTATAATAAATAGCAAATTATTTATTCCAAAAAATATGCGCCGAAAGTTACAAAATGGATATTTTAGCAAATTAAAGATTTAAATTGCCAAAATCAATTAAATGGTTATTGATTATTTGTCCTTATAATGCATTTAACCCTAATTTTAAAATATTTAAACAAAAACATTAATGTACAATACAAAATTATGGAAAAAACACGATTTTTTGTTGCGTTCCGCTAATTATGCCGGTGAGTGTATTTTCTAGTAGCATACCTATTTAATTTCACAGTTAAACATTATTGTATTCATAATGTAATCTGTTCCATGATTAACTGACAGTTTTCAACTTTGTAATCCAATCAATTGAGATAAATAAATAATTAATTCTTACGTAATTATTGGCTGAGTACTTCAATGTTAGAAATGAAATCCCTGACTTTCATTAATTTTATTGAATTGAAAACGAGATTCCTATACTAATAATATCTTTCCAAATGTAGGTACAATACGGCCGACGTATCTTGGCGAGTCTGAAGTTAGTTGTTTGGCTGCGCAATGCATCTTTAAGAAACGAAATTGTCTACTGCGCAGCTAATCAGCTAACTTCAGACTCGCCAAGATACCTCCGCCGTATTGTATGTAGGACTGCCTCGTTGTTCTGGTCGAACCCCAGGTCATGCAGTGTTCCATTGGGTTTTTCCATTCAGAATTTCCCAGTAGTAACCCAGTCTTCAGAATAAAATAGCCTTCAAAGAGCCTTGCCAACCGGGTACTTCCAATGGCTTCTATTTTTTTTTTCTCAAGTGTATGCGGCTTGCCCTAAGTCCTGTCAGTCTTCTAGATTTGCGCCCGGTTCATGGAAATAAGCTCGTCACCTATTACATAGGAATTAAACATATCGGTGAAATAGGGTTGTACTATAAATCTTTTCTCAACCCTTCGGCCAAAACAGGCGTGATATTATGTATCTACTTAAATGTAAATCTTTATAAAAAGTTCTCGAAACTCAAGAATCATCGCAACTCCCAAAATATTCCAAAATGAAATTGAAAAATAGATCGGGGAAAATTTAACATACAATAGAAGCGTAATGGAATTATCTTTTACCACATAACATTGACCTTGCGCACGCGCTGATTCAACATGGCGCCGTGTGACGTAATGGAACGATTGATGTGTCTGTCACGATCTCACGATACAATTCTCGTGAAATCTCGTTTCGATGACAATTCGGTTGCTCATATGAATTAACACTCATTTTGGCGTCATCTGTAACTTCTTTTTATTATTGGTTGTATTTTGATCGTCATGAACTTCCTTGTTGAGTGACGGGATTTTCTTCGGTCAAGCCCAGGGGGCTAATAACGACAAATTTGGTGAAACATCATCATTATTCAACCGAAAAACGTCCACTGCTGGACATAGGCCTCCCCCAAATGGGGGGGGTTTGCCGTAATCACCACGCTTGGCAGGCGGGTTTGGCTATCGCAGTATGGTTGTTAAAGTACTCAGAGAACGCTGCTGCCCATCCTCTAGAGAATCCCTTAGTCGCCTTTTACGACACCCACGGGAAGAGATGGGGTAGTGCTATTCTTTAAGTATCACAATTCACTATGTCTTGACCACATAGGGCATAGAGAAATTTAAATCTATTTCATGTTACTGTTCCTATGCCGTTGTGTTGGCTCCCCTGGGGAAAATGGTCAATGGACCTATCACTAAGGGCCTTGAACGTGATATGCTACCTGATAGGCAAGTTGTTAATTTTTTCAGGGTACTATAACGTGCAAAACTGTTGTAAAACTTTGTCTTTTTTTCTCGAGTTTAAATTGTCTTAAAAAGTAGTAGGTAGGTATGTTTGCTGTACGATCCTAGACTTGCGATCGTACATTCGTAAAAAAGAAAAATAATCGTAGGAGTACGATTTAAATCGTACATATGGCAGCCCTGCCTGCCACACAAGCTGTCTCCCCCCAAATCCCCCGACAGCAACGCCTTAACTGAAGCCCGAGTCCCACTAGGGGTCGCCCTTAGTGCTGCTGTTGCTAGTAGTTTTGATGTTGAGTGTAGTATAAGTAGTTGGCTTAGGTTACATATTTGACTTCCCCCATTGGCTGGAGACCCTTCAGGCCTCACCAATGCCCGGTTACGTAGAAACAGATCTCACACGAAGGGTTCCGTATCATTATCTATAAAAACGGCAAAAAAATCACGTTTTTTGTTTGGGAGCCCCTTATTATTATTTTTTTTTTTATAGCGGCAACAGAAATACATCGTCTGTGAAAATTTCAACTGTCTAACTATCACGGTTCATGAGATACCGCCTGGTGACAGACGGACGGACAGCGGAGTCTTAGTAATAGGGTCCCGTTTTACCCTTTGGGTACGGAACCCTAAAAACACGCTTATTCCCGCAGAAGCTAACAGGTAGTTTATCATTTAATAGCAGCAATTGGTACCACTTGTAATGTGTAACCATGCGTGATTTAAGATGTAAATTAAATTTGAGCCCGAGTATTGTTAGCACAGCATATAAACAGAGCTATCGAATCGCGATGTTAATAACCCACTCAATGATACAGTCAGCGTCAACAATGAGTTTTTATTGTACAATGTTTTATTAGCTTTTCAAACGGAATATTGAAAGAAAAAGAAATGTATCAATCCCTACTAATATTATTAATGCGAAAGTAACTCTGTCTGTGACACTTTCACGCCTAAACCGCTGAACCGATTTTGATGAAACTTGGTACAGAGATAGTCTGAAACCTGGAGAAGAAGATAGGCTACTTTTATTGCGAAAAATACGGAATACGCGATAATCGACATCGTTCATGATAAATTAGGGAATATTAGGTACGGGCGAGATTCACACACCGCAGTTAGACTTTACTATGCTAAGTAAAGTAAGCGTTTCATACGAATACGAACCTCATTGTTATAAACTTAATGTTTATATTTGTATAAGCGAATGTGAATAAGTGTTTTATTCGAATTTGAACATTAATTTTACACAAATAATATTCATATTCCTATGGAATGCTTACTTAGCAAAGTCTCAATACAGTCTGTTTCTCGCCATTAGAAACAATCATTTCAAAATAAGATCTATGATAATTCATTTTAACTTCACATAAACTCATGCCTGTATTCCCCGAAGGGTTGGCAGAGGTGTATATTACACCCACATTTCGCCGTTTATGTTTACGTCCCATGTAATAGGGGGCGAGCCTATTGCCATCGACCGGGCACAAATCCTGACTCCAGGCTGCTACTGGGAAATTCCACACTGGAAAATCCAATAACACTTTGCCCGACCTGGGGATCGAACCCAGGACCTCAAGCTCAGCAGTCGCGCTTGTGACCACTGGACCAGCGAGGCAGTCAAATCGAAATCGAGTAATTCATTTTAAATTTCCGAAGTAGTCATTACCGTGTGATGCTGACCGTCCTCTATTTAACTAGTTGTACTGAATGGGCATTGGGCACGCTCCATACGCATGCAAGGGGTCCGGTAAATTAGTTCGTAATTTATCAATGGACTTTGGCGCGTGATCAATATTTGAACGAAAACAAAAGAGTTGTCTTTGGGCTAAATTAAATATTTGATATGGTAACATCTTAGAGGTTTTACAAGCGGTTGTGTACTTTCTTTATACTAGGTGGATAAAATGTACTTCAAAAACATGAGTAAAAAACTGTCATTTCCATGGGATTAAACAAAAAATTGTTTGTCTTTACTTTTGATCACATTAATTAATGATATGCCGATAGCTGTTGTATAGAAATACACGCACCGTTATTAAAACGACTTCAAAACTCATTTATCCAAAATAGACTGGAATTCACCGACAGACAGTCAGCATCAAAAATGTCGGGACGAAAAGCCTATTCATAATTACCTAAACAACTAAAGAAATTAAACTTCATCTCCCTTGTATCATTGAGATAAAGTTTAAGTTTCTTAGTTGTTCAGGGGGCTTACTATGACCTCTTATGAAAACGTTCAAATGCCAGCCAGTCAACTTCCGCTCAAAAGCAGGCCTGCTTCTGAATCGCTAAAAATCGTACCATGATAGTACTAAAGGTGAACGGCTATTGAACCAAGTTGAACGATAATGCTTGTTCACGGTACTTACGAAAAGTCTATACAAAAAAAAGAGGTGAACGGATTTCGTAAACGTCAACGTAGCAGGCCTGCCGCAGGCCTGCTTTAACGATGTCATAGTACAAAAAAGCAGGGCAGTTCAACTTCCAGGCAACTTCTGTCCTGCTTTAAGAGGTCATAGTAAGCCCCCAGATCATTTTGAACAGGGTTCGTCCTAATATATTTGATGCTGACTGTAGGTACTTAAGTTTTTTTCAAAGCCAATGTTACAAAAACCAGCTCCCAAAAACGCCCGTCTAGAATTGACTGCAGGCGTAGGATGAACACCGTAAAAAACGGGTTTGTCGACGAAAGAATAAACAATACGACATAACACAATGGCAATAATTATGTCATTTTGTCTATTCTTCAGTCGACAAAATCTTTGTCTACGGTAGTTGTGCTACGCCTGCTGGCGGAGGCTTGTGTCTGGGTGTAGACTTTGATAGGCTAGTGATATTGACGTAATCATTATGTCACTTTTCCGCCCATAGATAATAATTATTTATCATTGATTGCTTGAAGGATTTAAATGTCGATTATCGCACACACACTGTCTGTAATTCGTAAAATCTTAACGATTAGATCTAAATATGTCGGAAATAGAACAAGAATAAGTCTGGCTCTAAATCTTTGGATAAGATAAGATAAAGTAACGATTTAATTGTTATTTTTTACGCTAATAGTACTATTATTCATTTTGCGATAGTAGTAATTGATATACGCGCTGGATTGTAAAGAGGCTTGGCGTAGGTAGGTATAGGCCCACCCACCGATAATACTTAATGCGAGGCATTCGATTTAGCGCACCCATTTGAAGAGCACCAATTCGAATCACACTAATAATAGTAATAGGAATTCAGGGGGCCCAGCTAGTGAGCTGGCGAGTCACCGTCTGCCAATATATTTCAAACTAGCTTCTGTCCGCAGCTTCGCTTGCGTGAAATTTTGAACCTTGATTAAGCCCCTTTTTAGTGAAATCCAA
This sequence comes from Amphipyra tragopoginis, assembly GCA_905220435.1. Classification (NCBI taxonomy): domain Eukaryota; kingdom Metazoa; phylum Arthropoda; class Insecta; order Lepidoptera; family Noctuidae; genus Amphipyra; species Amphipyra tragopoginis. Next base: position 16,926,618 of record HG992011.1, read on the forward strand.
AAAATCCATCTTTTATTATTTACTTTGAAGAGTGTTTGCACCAAATTTCAAGTGAATAACCCCATAGAATAAGGATTTTAACGTAAACGACAACCAATTTCATGCACCCGTTTACGAGTTGGAATTTCCAAAAACCCTTCCTTAATGAATGCGTGCGTTATTATAGGTACCTACTGTCAAAATTCCAATCTTCCAACCCCAGCGCTTTAGGCTGTGCGTTGATAGATCGGTCGCCCAGTCAGTCAATTTCTCCCCATATTTCTATCTTCAAAAATACCAAATTTTTCATACAAACTTTCAACCCTTATTATTTCATCCCCGTAGGGGTTGAATTTACAAAAACTTTCAAACACGTGTACAATTATTTCTAACCCGAAACCCTATTATTTGACCTAGTCATTTTAACTTCAAGAAAATTTTTATCCCCAATTTCACACCTTAGAGGTTGAATTTCCAAAAACCCTCTAACACGTGTATTATTTCTCACCAAAGGCCTAATTTTTTAACTCCATGCTCCTTACTTCAAAAGTACCAGATTACTCATACAAACTTTCAACACTTATTACCCCTTAGGGGTTGAATTTTCAAAAACGCTCAAACACACGTACATTTATGTCTAAACAGAAACCTTAATATTTAATTTCATGCTTCTTACTTCAAAAATGATGAATGATACAAACTTAAATTAACTATTTCACCCCTTAGGGGTTGAATTTCCAGAAATCCCTTCTTAGTGGATGCTTACGTTACAAAAGGAATCGACTGTCCAAATATCATATGTCAGTCAGTACCTTTCTCTTTGTATTAGAAGAAGACAAACAATTATGCAATACGACTCGCGCGCCACCTATTGTACGTTGAAGGTACTATTTCAGAAATTTTCGCGTAAGTAACAACAACTCTACAAAGTTTCAACTCAATCGGATGAACGATGCGTATTTTTATTTATAATTATCTGATACGACTCGCGCGCAACCTCTTGTACGTTAATAGTACTATATCACAAACTCTGGCGCTAGTGCCAACATCAACTGAACGAAGTTTCAACTCAGTCGGATGAACGATGTGAATTTTTATTTAAAACCATCCGATACGACTCGCGCACCACCTCCTATATTACGGTGAAGGTACACACGGCTACACATCAAGCTATACAAAACCAGTTTATCTTGGCGTCGCTTTGAATAATCTTTTCGCACAAGTAACGGTCAGCTTATACTGGTTTTGCATAGCTTGAAGTGTAGCCGTGTGTACATACTATGCCAGAAAGTCTAGCACAAGTGTAAATAATAAAAAAAACTTTCATCTTCTATTTCACCTTCTAGGGACAGATTTTTCAAATACCCTGAAACACGTGTATGTTTTATGCTTCTTACTTCAAGAGCACCAGACTTCTTATACAAACTTTCATCCGCTATTTTACCCCCTTAGGGGTTTAATTTACAAAAACGCTCATACTTGTACATTTGTTTCTAACCATCAACTCTATTATTTGATTTCATGCTTTTATCTTATCTTACATAAAACTTTCACCTCCTATTTCACCCCCTAGGTGTAGACTTTATAAAAACGTTCAAATACATGTATTTATACCCAGCCAGAAAGCCTATTATTTGATTTCATGCTTTTAACTTCGTAGAAACTTTTATCCTCTATTTCACCCCTTAGGGGTAGAATTTCCAAAAACCATGAAACACGTGTATATTTATTTCTGACCAGTAACCTAAATATTGAATTCCATGTTTCTTACTTCAAAATTACCAGATTTTTCGTACAAACTTACAACACTTATTTCACCCCCTTAGGGGTTGAATTTCCAAAAACCCTGAAACATGTGTACGTTTATTTCTGACCAGTAACCTAAATACTTAATTTCATGCTTCTTACTTTAAAAATAACGGACTTGCATACAAACGTTAATCACCCTTTTCACCCCTTTAGGGGTTGAATTTCGAGAAATCCCTTCTTAGTGGATGTTTTCGTCACGTAAGGAACCTACTGTCCAAATTTCATATTTCCAGCTTTAGTGGTTTAGGCTGTGCGTTGATGACTAAGTCAGTCAGTCAGGACTTTGAATTTTATATATATTATAGATTATAGATTTAAGCTTGAAAGGCAGACGCCGTTTTCTTCCGGAAATAGAAGTTATCCAGTCCACTTAACACCCCTTTCCATAGACCAGATATTTTTCACCTCATTTTACAATAGTCTTGCACCCACCTGGGACGGTCCATGACTGTACTTTAATAGTGCAGCCGTAGATAGTCCCCGGTTGGTGCCCCACCCCATTTTAGATTAAAGTTCTCAAAGGGACCTCTGCGCGTTGGACCTGCGTCCCCGTGTATGCCTTCCAAAGGACCGGACATCTTCCACACGGAAGATGAGCCGTGACTATAAAGAGTAATAAGGAATGCTTCCTTTTTGTGAATTCGCCTGTCAAAACCTGCTAAATATGAAATGTGATTGTTAAGGCCTCTACACACCAAAGGCCCGGCGGTTTCACCCGGCGCGGGTTATTGCGGCCAACTAATACGGGTTGCAGACCAAGAGCTAAGCTAAGTTAGTTTAGCTTAGCTCGCATAGCTGACGCAGTTTTTCATACAGTTATTCATAGTTTGCAGTTTGCACACAAGTATGAAAAACTGCGTCAGCTATGCGAGCTAAGCTAAACTAACTTAGCTTAGCTCTTGGTCTGCAAACCGTATAAACGAGCGAAAATGACGCATAACAAGCCAGGCGTCGTAACCCGCCGGGTAAAGGCGCCGGCGCCTGCGGCTTTGGTGTGTAGAGGCCTTACGACTCTTTTCACTCTAAAGCGTGAATTACACAGAAACTGCATAAGGCGCAGGCGCTTTCATACATTTTGTGCGAAAAAAATTTGAAGCGGCACGAAAAATGTATGAAAGTGACGCGGGTGCACCGTGCCTGCGCCTTGTGCCGTTTCTGTGTAATTCAGGCCTAAGATGAGTCCTGTCCTGACAGATTGGTCCTTCCAAAAATTAAAAAAAAAAATTACGATATAAGATCAATTTATAATGCACACTTTTGTACTGTAGCGATTTAAACAGCTAGGAACTAGGTATCCGTATCGTAGAACTTCTGAAACCTTTTCAAATATGTATAAGTTTTCGTTGAAACTACTTATTGTTGCAAATTATCGTCTCACACACTGTAATCATGAAATTACATGGTTCCAATACGGTTTATTTACTGAGGTACAGTGAAGTTAGGGTTGCCAAACGTGTGATTTCGACTTTTCCCGCCTCTATCGATGACGACTCTTCCAAGTTGTCATCCTAAAATAAATAAAGTCGAAATACGTACAGGGAAATGTTTAAAAAAAGCTATAGGTACCTAGGTATGTTTTTATTTGTTTAATAATTTATGTACACATGCCACTTAATAATGATAATTAGTATAGAGTACACACGGCTAAACATCAAGCTATAATTTCCAGTTTACACTGACCTCTCATTGTAAGGAAATCCTACACAATGCGAGATCAGCTTATACTGGAAATGTATAGCTTGATCTGTAGCCGTGCGTACAAAGGCACTCCTTATTTCATAAGCTTGTTTCCCACGGTGCGTGATATCGCGCACCGCGACGCACGAGCTCGCACCGACGCACCATGGGAAGAGACTCGTTCATGGTAACGCGTGCGGAGCGGTGCGCCGTATCCACATCACGCACCCTCATAATGTGGCTTCCCACGGTGCGTGATTTTACGGATGATACCACGCACCGTGGTAATCCAGATTTACACGTATCTAGAAATCTGGAAGTTGTCAACCCTAAGCGGGAGGGTCGCCCTTCTATAATAATAAATATGTTTACGTATCTACGCCGTATTAACTGTTTGAAACCATTTACTGTTGGCATTGGACGCTCATGAAACTGTTCAAGTTCAACTAAATATAAAGGTAAGTATTTATTTCACTTGTGCCTAGTTTTTGTGAATCTTTTCACCCAGTATATGACTAAATTAAGTACTGATATTTTCCGCTGTCTTTTGCCGGAGTCTGTATTGTTGAAAATGTCTTAATTATTTTAGCTTAGTAAACTATACACAGAGTAATTAAAAAAAACCGACCAAGTGCGAGTCGGACTCGCGCACGACGGGTTCCGTACCATTATGTTGTAATGTTTTTTCTTTTTTTTCTATTATCTATAAAAACGGCAAAAAAAACCACCTTTGTTGTTGTAATTGGCTGGAGACCCTTCAAGTCTCGCCAATAACTGCCCGGTTTCGTAGAAACGGTCCCCGAGGACCACACAAAGCAGTCCAAAAAAAAAGAAACATTTTGTTGTATGGGAGCATTGGGAGTCCACTATTATTGATCGAAGGGAGCCCCCTTAAATATTTATGTTATTCTGTTTTTTTAGTATTTGTTGTTATAGCGGCAACAGAAATACATCATCTGTGAAAATTTCAACTGTCTAACTATCACGCTGCCGTACGTTATCTAAAAGGCAGCTAAGTCCAAAAGTCTACTTTTGAGTTATAAGCGAAAAAGGTGGGAATCGTTGTCTCTATGAAAGGGAAGTCATTATGACAAAATTGTTAATTGAAATAGGTACAATATTGATTGCTCTATCATTTTCAGTATATTTCAGTTATCTATCCCTTTCAGTTTTTTCACAAAATTCATTTTTACTTTTTAGTTAAGCATTTTGTAGTTATGTTAAATGAGTAATACGATACTAAAAAGCCGCTAACCATACCTTAGCCGCTTTGTAGCGTAGGAATTATCAACAACTTCCATTATACATGATTTTTATGCATAGTTTTCATCTAAAACTTAGCATAAAGGCAGTTTTGTGTCTTTGCTGCTTTTTAGAAAATAAATATTTATTAATTGGTCTTGTCGTGAACTTGGTAAAAAGGCCGTTAAAGTTACTTTAAGTCTAGTAATACTAATGTTTTTTTTTAAAGAATGCATGTTATTGTTTTTAAAAAACTATTACTTCTCTAAAAGGCGGTTAAATGAAACTCGCATAAAGTAAACTGCTTTGTAGCGTAGAATTCACGGGGTAATAATTTATTACTTAGAATAAAATTGCGGTTAAGCCGAACCTTTTTTAAATGAAAGAAATCAAATTTGTGTATTTTTTTTAATTATAATTATTTTGCTTATAAACATAAATATCATTTTCTTCTAAAGAAATACTTAAACAAAATAGCGATTATCGGTAACTTGTTAAAGCACCTTGCTTTTAAAAACTTTAATAAATAACTCTTCAATATCAACTTAAAAAATCCCTACGTTGTAATGTGGCTGTTGATCCTAGTTCGTGATTATTATTAAAGCGGTGAGAAAGTACTTTCCATATCGAGTCATACGATCTCAAAGATGGGTCTACCACTAGTCAATGCGGAGTGCCGATCACCACCCTGGGCCATCTTCCAAGCCTTCTTGTCAAAATAAGTCATGAGGCAAAACCGATGGGTGTGTCAGATTATTAGCTATTTTGAAGATGTTGTGTTAACAACCTTCCGGGCCAAACCCTTAATCAGATCAGCTCGGTAGGGCTCGCGATGAATCGGTCTAAAACTAAAATAATGACCAACAGCACTAAGCAAAGGGTCGACGTAGATGGGTACGAAATACATTAAATTGAGCCAGTCAGTTTCTTTCGAAAACCTACCTGGAAAGGGAAATCGATCGCCGAATCGAAAACGCATGGAAATTGCAATCTCATCGATATATATATGTAACCTGCCCATCCTAACCTACGGTGCTCAGACCAGGGGTGGCAATAACGTCACATTTGGTGAAACGTATTTCGTTTCATATTCGCAATCATAGCTGCAAGTAAACTGCACATCCAGTCGAAACTTAGATAGATAGACAGAATATGCTTTATTGTAAACCATGACAATAGCAATAAACAATAAGAAACAGTGTTATCGCTAATGGCGATATCTTCTAGAAAACCTTTGGTTTGACCAGGAAGATGTGAAAAATAGATCATGGGGACAGTCCATCGTGTACCTACTATGCACAATTTCAATTTAATAAAAATAAATAGGTAAATACCAGAAAAATGTATATACCTACTACACATCGTAATAAATATCAAATAATATTTGTCTAAAAATATGTCCAGTTGTCACGCAGTTGCACTGACTACATCCTAATTGCCTTCAAGCTGCATTTGGTAGTTGCGTAGTTTACAGTTGCGACTGGGTGTGGAGTGTACTTGCAGTTATGATAACGAATATGAAATAAAATATAATTCACCAAATGTGACGTTATTAGCCCCTCTGGTCGCTCACCGTGTTACATAATATACCAAAGAGCAATATAATATAATAATAGCGCAGCATTCTAGGTGTAAAAGAACAGACAGAATACGGAACACCATTTTGCGCTCCAAAACGGGGGTAATAGATGTAAGCAGAAAGACTACCAGGCTCAAATGGAATCGGGCGGGTCACATCACATCAGTCGCATGCATAACGACCACTGGACACAATGGGTGCCTGAAGATGGACGGCGCCGCTAAAACCAGCCCAGAAAAAGGTGACTAATTGACCTGAACGCGTACCTCGAGCGCTGGTTTAAGGTGGCGCAGGAAAAGAGTGCCTGGAAGAACTTGTTAGAACACGGGGCAGATAATCATGAATAGCATTCGACAGAGGACAATTACACAAGTTGTGACGGTCGGAGGCGGGAAAAAGTCCTTTCCTTAATCCCCTATCAGGCCACGATAAAAATTAACTCGCTCGCGGACAGTAGATATGTATTCTAAGTATGCGCGGATTTGTTACGTTGGCTGCCCTAAGCCTATGAATTTTTGCCTCCCCCTACATTTGGACGCCCCAGGCCCAGGGCATACCTGGCCTATAGGGAAATCCGCCCCTGATTCTAAGTGGACTTACTAGGCAAGCTTTAGCTAGTTTCATCCAAAATACATAGATATTATGGATTATAGGTATTTTCGGAACCAGATTTACTGCCCGCGAGTGAAACAAACCACCTCAATAGAAATCCTGTCAATTAAGTATTTTACCCAATAATTGGTTAAGTATGATGTTAGCCGAAGTAGCTATGAACTTATTCATTATAATTATTTCACATTAATATTAACTAAAAACTATATAATTCCTATCCATTACTAACGGACATTGTTGTTTTTTGGCGGGACTATGCTAATCGTGTCACACCTGCACAACCGTTAGGCGAATGCTACTCGCTCAATATTTATCACGATATTTGGATCGCCATCCTGGATGGCTATTTATTGAGCGCTTAAACAATCAATTCATTGATCTAATCTCCCAAAAAATATCACAATCCAGGATCCCGATTAAAATATCGTGATAAATATTGAGCGTATAGCATGCCCCTATAGGTTCTTCGCCGACGAGCGTTTGTCTAACGCGAGCGCAGAAAACTGCTTTTTTGTTTAGCAAAGCTAGCCAACTGCCTTTTAGCTTAGAAACTGTCAGAAAAATCAAAAATCATAAAGGGGGTGACTGCTTTTTAGACAAGTTTTTATGTAAATTCGTTAACAGCGAATACTTTTTCAGAAAGCAGCTAACCGTCCATAATTGCCTTTAAGTGTAGTATTTTCGTTAAACTGCCTTTGAGATAAGTAATTATATACTCCTAGCAATATGACAGAATTCATAAAAAAGACGTTAAAGTCCATTTACTGCATTTTTGTCTATTTTATTTAAGAACGTCTTTTTAGTTAAGTATAATATCAATGTTTGATATTTGGTGCGGGCAGTTAAAGGTGGTTAACCTCTATTTTGCGTAGTTTTGCTGCTTAGCTGCTGTTTAGCGTATGAAGGCAAGTAAAAATGTGTACTTAACTGCCTTTGTGTTATGTGTAACTTCGCAACTACAACAGATATAAAAACAATTCCAAGACAGGACGATAGAGAATTTTAAACTCTATAAAATGGCATCAAAACCTCAAATTCGACCAACTGTGGCTTAACTGCCTTTTAGTCAACGTACGGCAGCACGGTTCATCAGTCTGGTGACAGACGGACGGACAGCGAAGTCTTATTAATAGGATCCCGTTTTACCCTTTGGGTACGGAACCCTAAAAATACCAGAAACATCTTAGTATTAACTTTGTATTATGATCCTAAACAACATTTGTTCTACGACTTTGACCAAAATTAAATAAGTTAGCCAAAAAAAAAAATTCTTATAAAAATTCGTATCTGGAATGGCGACCGCTTACCGGAAGACGCAGCGTGGGTAGGCCTCCCACAAGGTAGACCGATGACCTGGTGAAGGTCGCGGGAATCCGCTGGATGCGAGAGGCACAGGACCGGTCAATGTGGTGATGCTTGGGGGAGGCCTATGTCCAGCAGTGGACTGCTTTCGGTTGAATGATGATGATGAACAGTAAACTACAAGGTGTAACATAAGTAACGCACAACCTCTTAAGGGGTCACTGTACTCATCATTATGAACAACTTTTACTAAGGGGCCAAAACAGAAATAGCGAAAAAAAAATCTGCTGTTACATTAATGTTCGCATAATTCGTCAAAATGTTGGGAACAGCTGTTTTTTTTGCGATTTCATGTTTGGTCCCATAGTAAAAGTTGTTCATAATGATGAGTACAGTGACCTCTTAATATACACTTATTTATGTTACACCTTGTATATCTGTTACGGGTAAAAGCCGAATGGCGGTTACACCTAGGTTTAGCCGGGTACAACTAGGTGCAACCAGTAGCAGTTGGTTAGAACTAGGTGTAGCTTAAGTCGACGGAGCCCCGCAGAGCCTATCCGTGTCGGGGTTCCCCTTAACCACCGGTGTGCGGCTGCACCTAGTTCTACCCGCTATGATGAAGGGTAAACCTAGTTCTACCCGAGGATAAGTAGGATACATCTAAGTTTAACCGCATGTGGCCGGCTGCACCTAGTTGTACCCGGCTAAAACTAGGTGTAGCCACACTTCGGCTACTAGCCGTAACATATCTACACATTATTTATGTATTTATTTTTACTTCAATGCACTATGGTGGTACATAACGCGGACTTAATGACATAAGACATCAAGTGGCTATGTTGTTAAATTATATTAATTCACAACATCAGCACATCTAGGTATACAGTTTTTACGACTCTACTCCGATTATGTCATCGCACGCAATTTAATTTAGTCGATAACTGTCGTCAGCCGCCTTATCTCTTTATATCAGTATTCAAAAAGTTATCGAATGACTTAGTTCAAGGTTTATCTCCGATAGTACAACAGTGTTGTGTGATAAAAGGAAGTGTTTTTGTATAATAAAGTGTTAATTTTCGTATTTTGCGTTGATTGTGAAAGATATATTGAGCGGTGTGTGTAATAAGTAATTGGAACGATTTGTAGAAGGTAATAAGTCGATTTAATCATCTGATTGTTGCTAGAATTAAAAAGATATTATTTTTATGATTGGTGCTATTTCGGGCAAAAATTAAACGGTGCTGTTATCAGCTGATCAAACAGCGAGATCAATGCTACAGTACAGGTCTTTAATTTTCGTATTATTTTAAATTGTATTGTAATAGTAGAGTGATATAGCAGTCTACCTATATCTTACTCCTTACAGTCGGTCAACGTAGAACATTGTCGCAGAGCAATCGTGCGGGTGATTGCGGGGTGAAGGGGGCGGAGGTTATGTCCCGAGTAGCCATACTGCATACTTGGGACATAACTTCCGCCCCTACATAATTTTGACATTTCATAGGACCTGTCAAATGTATGGGCGTTGACCCACTGTATGTAGTAAGTAGGTACACTGTGGATATACTATGCAGTAACATAGGTTGATCATCATCAAATCGGCTGAAGAGGAATTATACTCTGTTCAACGTAACGTGAGTCCTGACGAAGGGTTCCGTACCATTATCTACAAAACGGCAAAAAAATCACGTTTGTTGTATGGGAGCCCCTTAAATATTTATTTTATTCTGTTTTTTAGTATTTATTGTTAAAGCGGCAACAGAAGTACATCATCTGTGAAAATTTCAACTGTCTAACTATCACGGTTCATGAGGTACAAGCCTGGTGTCAGACGGACAGCGGAGTCTTAGTAATAGGGTCCCGTTTTACCCTTACGGTGAAAAGGACTTACCTACATATTCCACTTGTTTTAGCATAGTCTCGTGAGTCTCGACCTATCCCGTGTCTGCCTTCAGACTGAGTCCATAAAATGAGTATACTATACGTTTTTAAACTTTCGCGATTTATTTTCATAATGTATACTATAAGTGTCGTAAGTTGCCACAGTGTCCGTAAATTAGTCCGTCCGCACGTCGTATTTCTGAATTAATAACCAGGCGACACAGCCTTCAAACGCTGAGTGAGATGCCCTTCAATGCGACCTTAACCTGAGTCTTTTCTATCCTTGACCAACTATTTGTCAAGGATAGAAAAGACATTCGCCCACTGCAGAGTACAGCTTCTGATTTACGCTTATCCGGCCCGCTTATTCACATTCGCCTACACGAGTATGTACGAATTTTATTAGAATGAGAATAAGGTTCAGATTCATATGAAAGGCTTATTTTACTTAGCAAAGTAAAGTCTCAATGCGGTCTGTGAATCTCGCCCTAAATCTGGCTTCGCCATTGCCGGGTGCCCCCTCGTGGAGAGCTCATTTTAAATGCAGGTTTTTCTTGGAAAATTCTCCGTCATGAAACAAGCAAACACCTATTTTACGACGTAGTAGCGTATTTTTCAAGGTTTTTAACGTAATGGCAGGAACCCTCCTCGAAGGTTCACTCTTAGCGCAAACGTAATGCCGAGGACCCTCCTGGAAGTTCCACTAGCAATATGTATGGCGGGATGGCGTATGAGCTCGATGAAAAGTGTGGTGGTGTGGCGGTATCTATCTCGCCACATGCGAACTAGCGAACTATCCTACATCGCGCAATCAAGATTTAACACGCAGATAGTATATATACAACCTCCCAACATCAACTGGTGGGCAGTAGCCCGCCAGGCACAAGACTCCGCCTGGTTGGAGGATCCTCCCTTTGGTTGGAGGAACACCACACCAAGTTTCTCCACAGTGGACTCGAATGTGTTAATCTCAAACATTGTCTTGGGAGCTGTTAATGTAACGTACGTTCTCGTTGTTTCAGGGAGCACCGGGTGAGTCCGGCGCGTCTACCAGTGCCGGGCGTGTGTGGCCGCGCAGGCCGCATCAGGCCGCTCGCCCGCGCCCCGCGCCGCGCTGCTGGCGCCGCGCGCTCAACGTCGACCCGCCCTGGCTGCGAGCCCGGGCCCGCTGACGCCACCTCGACATCTCGTAAGTAATCATTTATGAAGATCAGCACTCCTTGTTCACAAGTAACGGAAACTGTATTGACGTCAATTCTCTAAGTGGTCAATCAGACTGCACTAGCGGGCCGCTCGGGTCTTGGCGTCTGCATGTTCACAGTAGTGCCGAACGAGCTATCGTACGCACTACACGCGTAGTCACCTAACAGACGCTATATCACTGTGAACGATACGGGCGGACTGAACCATTAGAAATACCCGCGCAACCGCGCCCGCGCCCGCCTCATGCAGGCGCGCGACTCGCGGGCGCACTGTGAATGCAACTGGCGTCTACATACATATGATTTACACGCGCCCGGCTAGCAGCCGCGCCCGCCTCTTCTCTGAAATACGGCTAAAGGCCTTGTCAATCATAACTGTGAACCGAACCGAAAACGTGGCGAATGTGAACCGAAGCGGAGACGTCAAACTAGGTGCAGCGAACCGAACTCTTGTAGAAAGCGAATTGTCGTTCGGTCGTCGACGTCGTGCATACAAAGCCAGATAATACCTACAATTATCTCGCTCATGCCTCGCTTCGCGTGCTCGCCTTCGGTTTGTCATGGCGTCACACGCCTTCGGTATCGGCACGTATCGGTTCGCTTTCGCTTTTCTATGTGACTAGATTCAAACGATACCAATAACAAAATAAAAACGCTTCGCCACGCTATCGGTTCGCTGTCTATTTGACACGGGCTTAAGGAAGTGTTTCACCAACCTATCATTAACTGTTAATTAAGCTAATTCGGTTTCTATACTTTTCAATAGCGTCAATGTATTTGCATTTTATCACATATCAATAGTGATAATGACGAGATTATTGAACACGTAAATGTCATATTTATAGATCACATTTAGCTTATCTAGTCAATAGTTACGGACTACTTATTGATAGGTTGGTGCAATCGTCCCTAAATCTCAGCGCTTCTGGTATACAGATAGCAAAACCCGGGAGAAACTTTGAAGGTCTGAAATTCTGTAAACTCTGGCTTGCCGGAGTCGGCGCGGATCCAGCCTTCAATTCAACCAGCCCTACAAATCCTCAAAATCAGCTCCTTCTTTGAACTAATAAAATAACTTTAAACTAAAAGTAAAAACCAACTTCAAAAAAAACTAAAAAGAGTAAAATAATTACCATATTATAAAACTAACAGTTTCAGAAGTCGGTGCAATTTTACACTGAACCAAATTGAAAGCACTGACTTCTGAAACTGTTAGTTTTATAATATGGTAATTATTTTACTCTTTTTAGTTTTTTTTTGAAGCCGGTTTTTTTTTAAGTTATTTAATTTTTCCATTTTAAGTGGCATAAACAATATACAAACATGCAATTACAGCAATCTCGGGTAATTTGCTGTTATCCATAGAAGAAATCCATTGTCAATCTCCGAGGGTCTTCATCAGATCAGTCTCTTACAAACAAAAAAAGAATTTTGTAAATCCGTATAATACGACTTCATGCCCGAACATACATAAAGAAAACCATAAACATCCGAACTCTTTTGTTCCAGCTGACACTTGTGGACTAGCGCTAGTGGGCCACCACCACCCGGCTCGAACACCTGACACCGACCCCTCCAGGCCATCGGACAGCGGTCAAGCGCAGCATAGCCGACCCCACGCTCCGGCGTTGCCGGGGCTAAGTCGGCTCCAAAGTCAACCTTAAAGTAACCGCACAAGGTTCAAAATCCCAGGCGAAATGAAGGTCGTTGAAGAGGAACAACTTATCACCGTGATGGACGGGCCGTGGTCCCCGACCGGCCTGATCCGCGAGATCGTGGAGAGCGGCACGCAAGAGGACCCGTTTTACGTGATGGATCTGGGCGAAGTGGTCGCGAGGTACCATCGCTGGAAGGAGCTAATGCCGCGCGTTGAGCCGTTCTATGGTGAGATATCGAGTTTTTTTAAACTCATTAACATAGATTGGAATAGGTAGAGTATATTTACCTAAACTTCATGGAAGGAAGTAACATAGAGTGGATAATACCTCCTCTAAAATCCCGGAATAATTATAATGACGTTTTAATCCCGGGATTTAAAAATCACGAATTATTTATTGGACTTTAAATTTTTACAGTTACAAATTGTTGATTTGAAAAATCATATAACATTTTTTACGGTTCCGTACTATGTAAAACGTAAAACAATGTACGTAATATGTAAAACAAAGCTCTTTAATTTAATACAGTACGGAACCCTAAAAAATGTTACCTATAATTCTTCAAATAAATAATTCGCAACTATAAATGAAGTCCAATAAATATTTCGTGATATTTAAATCTCGGGATTAAAACGTCATTATAATTATTCCGGGATTTTAGAGGAGGTATTATCCACTCCATGTTACTTCCTTCCTCGAAGTTTAGGTAAAATACTCTACCTATTCCGATCTCTGGTCATTAAGAACCAGTTTCAGAGACAATAGATAAACAATGAATGCCACCGCTGATCGGTGGCGCTAGGACATTAGCGGTTAAGAGTGACCTATATAGATAATAGACGATGTACTTGCGTCTGATTCTTGTAAGAAACCTGTCTCAATTAGATGAACCACATCGTACAGCCAAGACTTGGGTTCCCTAAGTGTCCAAACACACTATGCCGAATTTACGCGACCGAAGTTCGGCGGCTGATTTTACGTTCCGACGCATTTGGCTGATATGACACACCATAAGTGCCGAACTTACGCGGCAGAAATTCATTTGCGCAAACTTGTGGGCGGACACGCGGGGCGCGGGCATGCCTGCCTCCCGCTGCTCCCCGCCCCGGATCTTCGCTAATCGAACCGAACTTCGGTCGCGTATGTGTTCTCTACAGAGTACGTTGCCGCCGAATTGCCGCTGAACTTACGCCCGACCGAAGTTCGGCTGTACGCTATAACGCAACGTAATTTCGCCATAATGTGTCGTCAGTAATTCAAATAGCATTGCAGGCGTAATAATGCCGAACTTCGGTCGCGTATCTTTGGCATAGTGTGTTTAGACACTTGACTATCAGCATTTTAGTAATAAGTGCAGGGGCATCCGGCCATTTGATGTGTTGAAAAACAGAGTTTCGCTGTTAATTTTCCTTGGAACATTTAGACAAAAGTTTATTTCCAAATTAATCTACTCTGCGACTATCCTATTGCAGATTTTCGGCCAGAATTTTCTTCAGAAATAAGCAGTACATTTGTACTTAGTATCAAACACCTACTATTACTAAGTTGATGTTGTGCATACATAAATAATAAATTAATTAATCTTTCACTTAAAAACTTAGATTTTTGAAGCACCATGCATCTCTTGTTATTTATTCCGCATAAAACTCATCGAACTCGTTTTTTTCAGCCGTGAAATGCAACGACGATAAGCTTCTCGTGAGCACTCTGGCAGCTCTGGGCACCGGCTTTGATTGCGCGTCTAAAGCCGAGATCGCGCTCGTCACCTCCATCGGAGTCGCTCCTGAGTGAGTACATGTCTTTTATACCTTGTAAACGTCTACTGCCACTGTCCAGTTGTGAGGAAAACTGCACATCAGAAATGGCTCCATAAAAAGTTATCGATGGTGTGTAGTCCTTCAACCCACACCAGGGGGCGACAGGGGACTCCCTAAGTCCGTCAACGAAGTTAGTCACCCGTCCGAAAGTAGTTTGAAACGTAGGAGTGAACAAAACAAGTGTCAAGTTCAGTTTTTCGGACGGGCAAAAACACATTGGTAGTAGGGACAACTGTCAAATCGTGTTGTCATTCATTCTTTGTTCGGGCCCCGAAATAATCGTATGTCCGTAGGTGATAGGGAGTAGGAAACGCTTGTAACTAAGGCCGAAACCACGGACTTCGTGCTTAGGGAGTAGAACCCCAGTTCAGCGTGTTTGACTAGTGCCTTTTTTATCGTGGAAAAATCCTCATGGATATTCCGCTCGGGGAAGGCGAAGATTTATGCCGGATTCTTACTGGCTAAAAACCCACAGAGTTCCTTCTCCTGATCTCTTGGCAGGCCTCGGTCCACCTGCTTCTGTGCGGCCTCGCCCCACCTCCTCTGAGAGGCGCCGCCTTCTAGGGCCTGTTACTGGTCGGGCAACGGGTTGTCTAGTGTTGGACGAAGGACCCATACTTAAATTACACGTTAGGGGGGGGGGGGGGTCGACGAAGTATGACAGGAGGTGGGAGGGATCCTAAATCTCGTGACGTCACATTTCAAAATCTAGTAAGTATTAAGTGGAAATAAAAGTAATTTCGGAACTAGAGTGCGCGCAAGATAACTCTGCGCGCGACTGAGGGCGTGCTAAACGCTGCCATAATTGCAAAAGTTCAAATTACCGCTTTTTAAGCTTAACTTTTTTATCGCTATACATAATTTTCCCGTTAAACATTCCTACAATCAGATAGTTCTACTATCAAAATTAATAAAACGGCACACACTTTGATGGACCATGATTAGTTCTGATTTCGGCCGCGCGCAGACTTATCTTGCGCGCACTCTACTGTTTTAATTTAATAATTTCTAGATGTAAAGTTGCAAAATATGTGACGTCACACTAGGGAGGGGCTAGACTAGACACTAGACTCACAAATGTGACCAGCTGTGACAAGGACGGGGGGGTCAAAAAATTATGAAATTCGTGTGACGTAATTAATGGATGGCCCCTAAGGCCTAAACCCATTCTGAGACTGGTCTTTGCCCGGTGGGACAGTAATGTGTTGATTATGTTTATAACCACATTAGTGATGCCCGATGTCGCTTTGTATCGATATATCGTATCGTAATGAATCGTACCTGATTGTATCGATACACGATATACATATATCGTATGCCTTTTATCGATACTGTAAATATTGTATCGTATTGTTGTATAAGTGGAGTTGCAAATTTGTAGTGGTGCCTTTAGTTTTAACGTTTAATAAACACAACTTGCATTTCGTACCCAAATCACTCGTAATGAAAAATGACCACACATTTGATTTCACTGGCAGTGCCATGGCAGCGGAATTAATCAAGTTCTAAAGATTAACTACATTAACATAAATAAAAAATATAAAATCAACAAAGTCAAAAGTAATATTTACATTATCTTACCTATCCGCATCGTACTGCAAAGGTTAAAGCCGCAACTACAAGTGTGGCGGCATTACAAAAGAATAATAAATAATTAAGTTTGTTTACATTTGTAATCTTTGTTACTGTTACATATCTTAATATTTCACAAACCAAATATCATCTAAGTACTCAATACAATACGATACTTTTGATGAGATATTCCGGCGAAGCGATACGATACAGCCAAATATCGCATTGACGTTTATCGATACAAAATATCGATATATCGCATTCCGTTGTATCGATACACCAAAATATCGATACGTATCGGGCATCGCTAAACCACATTGCTAAACTAAACAATTATATTTGTTACAGGCGTATTATTTTCGCGAACCCGGCTAAGATGGCGTCTCACATCCGCTACGCATCAGCCGCCGGCGTCGACGTCATGACGTTCGACTCGGAGACCGAGCTCATGAAGATCAAACAATACATGCCGCATGCACAGTAAGTACCGTCAAAGCCTTAACCTTTTGAACGTCGCTGACGGGTATTTCCACATATAGAATAGATAAATATAAAGTAGATATACAAGGTTAGTCGGAAAGGGGGTACTAATCCGAAAGAGTGTTAAAGAACCCATAATAATACGTAAATTTTGTTCTACAACTTACCCCAAAAGTCAATAGTTAAATAGAAATACCTGTTCAAAGATTTTATAAAAATTATGCTAAAATATATCTATCCTCAGCTATGATCAGCTGTGTTTTCATTTTAGGTCATATTTGTTGTCACGGATTAAAATCTCCGTTTTCTGAATTTGTAATTATAGCAGGGATAAAGAATTAAAAAAAAAAACTAAATAAAAAATAATTGAAATGGAAATATGTACAAGTTATGGAATTTTGAAATTCTAACACTTGATTTATAATATTCATTAGTGATACTTTAAGTGGCTTCCGGATTAGTATCTGACTATTCTTGTATAATAGCGTAGTCTGAAATACGCTTTAGTTGTTGCTTTACAATAAAATGCGTATTTTTTGTTTCGTTTTATTGACATGATATTCTGTTTGTGTCGGTGCAGGCTTGTGATCCGTATTCGCTGCGACGCTGCGTCAGCGCAGTGTCCGCTGGGCATCAAGTTCGGGTGCGACCCCGTCACCGAGGCGCCTCGTCTGCTCAAGTTGGCTGCTGTGTTCGGGCTCGATGTAAGTACTTAGATCATGGAAGGAATTGTCCTTGTATGGAAAATGAAACACAGTGAAACCTGATTAAGTGGGTCCTGGATATGTGAGAAACCACGTGAGACACGTTTGGTGCAGTGGCTAAGCGATTGGCTTCTGCGCTACGGGTCGTGGGTTCGATTACCACACGCAACAAAAATTTGTATGGCCTACAGATGGTTGTTTCGGGTCTGGGCGTTTGTGTATGTGAGATTTGTGTCTGTAAACGCACCCACGATACAAGAGAAATCTTAGTATGGGTGTTAAATCTCAACGATTTAAAAAAAAATGAGGTCCCGACACTTTTTCATTCAAATACCTTCCTTAAATTCCCAGTAACAGTACTGGGAATTTTCAAACCTTGTTAACTGAGATTAGATTTCATAGATTTTTTCGATGTTTACCTCTACAATTGGGGCTTCGTAGCTCTATAAATGGGAAGTGAGACATTTTATCAGGTTTAGACAAGTCATGACACGCTTGTTTACAAACAGTCTAACTTCATCCATTTCCATTCAATTGTGCAACATAAAATATGCACTTTGTATGATAAAAGATACATTTCGACCTCTCATAGTGAGACCCTCTATAAATAAGACAACTGTCATGTTAACCTGCCTATTTGGGATACTGGGTAAATGGAAAGCCTCTATAAGTGATAAAAAAATCTAGGTCCCTTTAGATCTCAGTTAATCCAAGTTTCACTGTATCTTCCTAATAAGAAATAGAAATATATTTATTTGGGTGTCCACTTGTTTCGCAGACAGAAATTTCATAGAATTTCGTTTCCCAGAAAATGTTTCATATAATATTTGGTCCTTCTATTTTTATTTCGAATATTATTATTTCAGAGACTATTTACTTAAATTAAACATATTTCTCAGAAACACAATTCAATGAATTTTAATCACATTTTTTTGTTTAGCAAACTTATCAAACAGTAGAATTATTGATTAACGAATATTGTTTGTTCGCACCCCGACACGGATAGGTTAGGTTTGAACTTGATGACGGGGGCTAAAGTGAGCGAGCAAAGCGAGCGAACGAGGCCCCAGTCATTCCCTTCGTGTTAGGTTACTTTAAACCCTGCAGACAGAAATAGGTGCCCGCACAGCGGGCCTCCGTCGACCTTAGTCCCAGAATCTGTTTTTGGTGTAGATATTTGGTTGGTAGTGTGTCACTCAATAAAATGTTTTTCTTGGTAATAAGTTTCATATTAACTAAACAATATGAGCATAAAGAATATTTAATTTTTTATTCTATGATATAATTATTCTAACATTAAACTTTATGTGAAACAAAAATCAATGATTTAAAAATCTTCAAAGCAAGTATTCTGCGTATTGATTATTCTATGAAACGAAAATATGAGATTTTTTTTATGTGAAACGAAATTCTATAAAACTATTAGCTATAAAACAAATTACAACCATTTATTTGCCTTGCATCCTTTTATAATAAATACTAAAAAAAATACGACGATTTAGTTAGTTCTCGTATTAATAATGATGTATTGTATTGACTCAGGTGATCGGCGTATCGTTCCACGTGGGCAGCGGCGCGTCGGAGACGGAGGTGTACGGTCGCGCGATCGCTCTGTCGCGCGCGCTGTTCGCGGTGGGACACAACGTGGGACACAAGGCCATGCGCTTGCTCGACATCGGCGGGGGCTTCCCGGGAGGGACACATTCCTCTATTTGCGAGGTGAGGAAACATTACTAGGAATACTTCACTTTTCGTTGTGATTTTAAACTTTTTTCTAGTGGACGGTTACGAAGGGTAAGGCCCTGCACCATAAAAGCGATTACGCACTGCATCCGATCTGAATCCGTGAAAATACGGATACAAAAAACTCGGACCGAATTCGGATATTGCTTTACGCACTGTATCCGATCCGAATCCGTGAAAATACCGATCTAGAGTAAAAATCTCGGACCGAATTCGGATATCGCTTACGCACTTATCCGATCTCTGATCCAAATTCAAACAATTCAGGGGCCATTTTTGGCATATCCATTTGACGTCCGATTTGAATCCGAGGTAGTGCGAAAGCGTTCATACAAATGTTACTACGGCTACTTCGGTCCGTCAATATTTCTTCCGAATTGGAGACTCACGGACACGAAGCAAATACAAAGAGGAGATGGCATAAGCAACTGTGAACCGTGATACCAATGTAGAACCATTCCGTCCTCACGGTGGGCGTGGCCTATCAGTCTGTCGGCACTCGTCTTGTAAACATTACGTTCCCGCTCCCATTCCATTTTATCATTATTTATTATTTTCGTTGTCATTTAAAAGAAAAAGATGAAGTGTTGTGTGTTATCTTGTAAAAACTATTCAGATAAACGTTTTGGTACCATGGATGGCATCACATTTCACTCGTAACTATTTTTTTTCGATATTTATTAGATTCGTTCTAGAAAAATCTATTGTTATCACGTCTCGTACAATAGTTTTACTGCTCGACAAAAGATGGCGCACCCGATTATAACATGAATAACTAACAACTACGTAAGAAATATTCATATCTTTATAATTATAATGTATTAAAACAGATTTAAGATTTTTTAAAGCCTTTTTGTTGACAAAAATATCGTATTATTGTTTTTTATCACTATTTTAAACCATGATATTTCGGTCGCCATCTATCGTGGAATAGTGTAAACAATATGAATAGACAGGGCCGTACTTAGAATTCAATAATTTAATTACGATGTGTGGTGATACTAGTCGCGCGCAGAAGGTTTGCCGATGACTGCGCCTCCCACTTCACCGACCGCTACCCGCGCTCGTCTGAATCGTACCGACCATCGACGCGTGACGTCATGAAACCATCGGCAAACCTTCTCCGCCCGACTTATACGTGACGTTTTAATTTTTATTCAATAATGGTGAACGAGGCCTGCATAGTTCCTTGATATTTAATTAAATTTAGATTATACTCGTATTTCAGATTTCCACCCGAAGATAATCTCAAACAGAAATGGATAAAACGATGGCTTAAACCGCCTTTTATACTAATAAGGGGGAATTTGTACAGAGTGTCTTTTTATTCACTGCAGTAAGCAGTAATTCAGTCCAAGAAACTATGAGTACGAAAAAAATTGACCATCGCCCATCGCCGTATCCATTTGATGTAGGAACTCGATTTGTTTTTCGAGAATTTCAATTTTAAATTAAAAGTACACAAAAATAATTCTGTAATAAATTTCTGTAGTAAATTGTGTACCGTATGTACATTATAGGCATGATTTCTTAATTATTTTCACTAAAATCTACAGTTAACAAAAAATCGACTTGAATACAATTATTTAGCGGGGTGGTTACTTATTACTGTGTGAAGATTTTTCTTATTTATTACATTTTTGTTCACAATCTTTTTGTAATTTTTAAACCAGCTCTGCCGTAGGCTGGTACAAAAATTCTAAGTACGTCCCTGTCGTAACATACGTAACGTAGATCGTAATCTACGAGGACATCTAGCGTGAAATAGCTGAAACACGTATTAGTTACCGATGTACCCGAAGCGTTTAGTTTTTCCTATTCACTACTAGATGGAAAACGTGAAAGTAGGCGTAAGTAGGCGGGGTGTAACGTTCCCTTCACCCCGCAAAGTATCACGCGTCGTATGATAGGAAAATCGAATTACACCATCTCCTCTTTGTATTTGCTTCGTGCTCACGGATGACGGATAGAAATCGGATGACGGATGTAGTGCGTAAACTACCATACAAATAGTTCTATGGCTACTTCGGAACGTATTTTCACGGATTCGGATCGGATGCAGTGCGTAACCGCTGTTAAGATACAAGTCCGAGACGGGCTGCAAACTGCAGACTGCAACCGCAGACCGCAAGTCGCCATCGGAATAGCGCCTTTAAGGTGTGCACTTGAAAGGTGCTATTTCGACAGCGACTGCAAAACTGCAACCGCAGACCGCAGCCGCAGATCGCACCGCAAGCGATACTATCTTTGCAGTTTGCGGTCTGCAGCCCGTCTCGGAGTTGTACCTTAATAGGGTATTTGATTATTGTTTTTTTTATTACAAATCTCGAAAGTATTATAAAAATATTCGAGCAAATAAATCTACTAGATATCAAACACAAACATGGTGACTCGTTGTCATATGCAGACACACATTGAAGACAGATGTTGGAAGGGCGTGCCATGTTATCGTAGTTGATTCTACACATTTTGTAAAATTAAAGAAATTGGATTCATTATTCATAAAGGGGATCCAACATTTTTCTATGGAAGATGGCATAGGCCCCTGCCGCCATTTTCATTTTTTTTCCAAGTTGCGGCGCACGATGAGACTAACATATATGGGTAGAGGACACTCAAACAAACAAAAAATATTCAGAGATATAGTGCCCTAAAGTGTCACGTTGCCGAGATATTTGGACTCAAAGATTTTTTTTCAAGATTATCTCGATACAATATCTCGTTAACGTGACACTTTAGGGCACCATATCTCGAAAAATTTTTTGTTTGTTTGAGTGTTCCATATTTACCAATTACAAAGTGCGCTGCAATCTTGAAAAAAAATCTTTAAGTCCAAATATCTCGGCAACGTGACACTTTAGGGCACCATATCCCCGATATTTTTTATTTGTCTAAGTGTCCTTTACCCATATATGTTAGTGTAATCGTGCGCCGTAACTTGGAAAAAAAATCAAAATGGCAGCGGGGGGGCTATGCCACAAAGGTTCTATCCCCTTTATGTCGAATCAACATCCCACATGTCAACAACCTCGTGGGCCAATTCAAGGTATTTAATTTGTTCTACAAGGCTAGTCGGTAATAATGACTAACTTTTGTTCTACAACTTTCCCCAAAAGTCAATAGTTTAAGAGAAATAGCTGATCAAAGATTTCATAAAAAAACGTTCTATCGTGTCGGCACGAGCTATACAAGAATAGCTCATGCCGTGGTGAAAAGATTAGCCAGTCAGCAAGGATGGTAGCGAGGCTGACTGCCCAGGGTGCGCCGGACGTACTTAAGTATCGTCACTCGTGGGGGCTCTTTTCATGCAAAAAAAAAAGAAATAACGTTAAAATCTATCTATCCTTAGTTATGATCAGGGGCCCAATTCTCCTAAAATAAATTGTTGCCAAACGCAATCGAATCACAACCGTTAGTCAGTTTTTGTTTTGAAAACTTTCAAAATGATTGATTTTGTTTTTTGTGTCAAACAACTTGACAGCTTTTGAAATTGAGAACTGTCTGAATGAACGGTTCGGCCTTGGTTCGGTTGTGATTTATCAAGATTTGTTTTAGGAGAATTAGGCCCCTGTACAGTGTTTAAATTTTTGGTCATATTTGTGGTCACGAATCAGAAGCTCAATTTTCTGAATTCGTAACTAAAGCAGGGAAGAAGAATTTTTGAAAAAACTAAATTTTTTTTTAAAGTTTTAACACTTGCTTTAAAACCGTCATCAGTGACACTATAAGTGGCATGCGGATTAGTACCCCCTTTCCGACTAACCTTGTTACCTTGTATAATAATTATATTTTTGTTTGGTGTTCCAGGTGGCTGACGTGATCAACGCGGCGTTGGAGGAGCACTTCCCGGAGCGCTCGGTACGTGTGATCGCAGAGCCGGGGCGGTACTTCGCAGCCGCCGCGTACACGCTAGCTACCATGGTGCACGGCAAGCGAGAGGTAATATACCGTACCTTTTTATCAGCTAGGAAAAGTATTGCAAAAGGATTCATAATAAATCACCTTGTTTTAAGACAAAAAGTAGAATGGTAGAGCTCCTTGTGAAAGAGTTTGTCCGGGGAAGTACTAACTCCACAAAGGTACAGTAGTAACTTAAATAACGCACAACCTCTTAACGTTGACTGTCCGTGCATTACATGTAATGCATTAGCCAAAGGCAACGGAACCGCGTTTCTTGGGTTGGACGTGCGAGCTAGAACTTTCATTTTCCAGGAACGTATGAATAAAGAATTTAAAAAAAAAACATTGGACGTACCACAAAATTACCCAAAACAGACGGGACAGTCAACGTGGGGTGGGTCACTGTACTCATCAGTGGCGAAGGGTGAATTTTCTTAAAAGGGAAGCTGGACCAATTATTTGTTTAAATGATAATTGAAAATAATAGATACTAGTATTTGCCATATTTTGAAAGGGAAGCCGATAGGAATCGAGTTGTATGGAGCCTTCGCCACTGGTACTCATCATTATGAACAACTTTTACTATGGGACCAAAACTGAAATCGCAAAAAAAAAACAGCTGTTCCCTACATTTTGACGAGTTATGCGAAGAATTACCCGTTCAACCGGTTGTCAGATTTTCGGGCCTCTGACTACCAGTAACGACTGTCATAGGTATTCGTAAAGGAGGGTAGGCAGAAAATACAGATCTCCACATTCTACGATCATTACATACTCCTTTCGCTTTGTCCACGTTCATACGTCTTGTCATACACGCACGTGTTAGCGACACTACAATTTAATCGTTAAGGGGTGATTCTATCATTACAGTTATCGCTAATATTGGTATGTCAGGATTGTGAGCAAGGTAAATGTAGTAAATAAAACTTACCACTAACCCAAATACAAGTACTCTCAGTGGTGGAGAGTCTATCTCTCCACCACTGAGAGTACTTGTATTTGGGTTAGTGTTAGTAACTTGAACTAGATCACAATATAATACTTTAGATAATTATTACAAGATCATAAAATAAGGACAAGCTAGTCAGATATAAAAGGTCAGACTTCTTCAGCTGATCTACACAGAATACTCTAGACGAGTGTTCCGTCGTACGGTCCAAGAAGCAATCCCCCCGGGCGCACCGAGCGAGCCGATCTCCCTCCAACGGGCAGTGGTGGTCCGATGTTGACGTCACGGTTATTTAGGCAGCGGACAACAGATGGCGCTCACTCCACGAAGTTCCCGACACACGCCGGTTGAGAGTACTACGCACTTGTCTTTGTATAACAATATTTCCACAAATGAATGTAATAAAATATTTGTTCGAAGACGCAACTTCATATAATTTGTTTTGTTCAACAGGTGACCACTAATGACTGCGACGCGGAAGCCGAAACGCATACCATGTATTTCATCAACGACGGCGTGTATGGCTCGTTCAACTGTGTGCTGTATGATCACCAGCGCGTCGTCGCCGAGCCGCTCAACGTAAGTATATGCCATATACCCCTTATTACAAAAGATGGTTTAAACCAAGTCTAAGGTAAACCCAGGTTTTAAATATACCCATCACTTTCTTATGTCATGTATCAAAAAGAGACGGGCCTATTTTAAAACCTAGGTTTTTCTTAGACCATCTTTTGTACTAAGGGGGATAAGGTTTCTCGAACGTTTTTGGGCGGTAATCGTATATCGACGATTTTTATCCATCTTTATATTCCGTCAGAGAAAATTTAATTTGTTTACGTGGCCAATTATTATTAGCAATTAAAAATACAAGTTAAAATAACTCCTAAATACTATTTTCTTCAACGCCTAAAAACTCCTTTTTGAGCATATTTTTTTTTATTGACTGTAAATTCTATTACCTTTTTTACACTTGGAGAAATTCTACACAATTACAATAGAGTACAATTTTTACTTGCTTCTGACGTCACAAGCACTCTCGGGTTTTGATGCGTTTTATCTTTACAAATATTCATAGATTTAACAAAAGAAAAAATACGTGTCTATTATTTTTCAAAACTCTAACTGGATGACTAATTAGATTTGCAATTTATTGATGCTGTCAACATCCTTATTAGGTTACAAATTACAAATACACGGTGACACTGACATTCAACACAATGCAATCGCAACACTGAAATTAAACCCGAGCTAATTCGCAACTCAGTGTAATGGCCTCTCCACATTCCCGCGCGGATCGCGCGCGAAGCCGCGAATCACCCGCGATCCATGAGTGTGGATCCGATTCGCATATTCTTCGCGGCTTCGCGTCGCGTTCGCGCCTCGTTCCCGAAAATTGTCGGTTTTTTGTCCCGCGACAAAGGGTTCGCAAGCCGCGAACTTGGCGCGAAAGCGACTAGGCTCCACATTCGCGCGCAGCTCAGTCGTGTCGAGTCGAGTGCAGCGAGCGGTTGTCTGTAATTTATATAGGGATACTACGCTTTGCTTTGAAAATGAGCACAAATTGGTCTAACCAATTAGAACTAGCATTTTTAGAATGCTTTCAAGCAGAACCCATAATTATAAATCGCTAATGCGCGAAGTAGCCCCGCTCCCGCAGCAGCAATATCGGCGTCCATGTTCGTTAAGTGCGCGAACTATACTATGAACCTGGCGCGAACCTCTGCGAATGTGGAACTTGGCTATTTTGCCGCGCGAATTCACGCCGTGATTCGCGCGCGAATGTAGAGAGGCCTTAACAGCGATGTACACACTACGACACTCGGTGTCGACACTGAGTGTCGACACAGGGTGTCGAGTGTAATGTGTCGCCGTGTATCCTTACCATTACAATAATGTATTGTTATTTCCCCAGGACAACGGTGCCGAGCCGTCCGCCTGCTCGGTGTGGGGTCCCACGTGTGACGGTCTGGACTGCGTGCTGCCGTCCACGTGTCTGCCGCCGTTGTCGGTGGGCGAGTGGCTCGTGTTCCGCGACATGGGCGCCTACACTCTGCCGGTGGCGTCCCCCTTCAACGGGTTCCCCGTGCCCACCGTGCGCCCCGTCGTCGACGCACGCTTGGCGTAAGTACTATGTAACATTATCCAATACGCAGATCAATAACCGCGCGGATCATTGATTTACAAGGTTAAGCTCAGCGCAAACCGAGAGCAGAGCAGACCATTTTTGAAGACCACTGAAAAAATGACAAACACTGAGTTGCAAGAAAGACACCATTAGGTGATCATTAACTAATCCGTCATCTATACATACAAAAGGAGAAGCTGACTGACTGACTGACTGATCTATCAACGCACAGCCTAAACCGCTGGGTTTAGAAAGATGAAATTTTGACAGTAGGTTCCTTTTGTAACGTAGACATCCACTAAGAAGGGATTTTTCGAAATTCAACCCCTAAGGGAGTTAAATAGGGGATGAAAGTTTGTATGGAAAATCGTCACTTAACGGGTTCAAAATTTCACGCAAGCGAAGCTGCGGGCGAAAGCTAGTTAAGAATAATGTTTCTATTAAATTAATGGCTATTGCATGAACACTAATTAGGTCGTAGTTCGTTCTTCATTTACTAAATATCATATATTGAAATCATAGGGAGTTTGACACATCAAAAATTAATTTTAATGGATAGTTAATCATTCCATTAAATCTAGCTTCTTGCAATGGACAGAAGAGGTTAATGGAACATTAACATTCTAATGAGAGCATTAAAATTTAATGGACCTTTCTTGCAACTGAGTGTAAGACTATAGCATACAGTGCAAATTAAATACACGTCCAAACTTGATGCACGACCGTGCTCGAGCTTGCAAGATGCGTGTTCGAGTATTTAATTTTGCACTTGCTATAGTCTTAAACTCATTTTTTCATTGGTCTCAAACAATGCTCTGCTCTGCTCTCGGTGTGCGCTGGCCCTTAAGCTGTGCTTTCCACGGTCAGTCCGTGGATGGGAGACCCCTCCGTGCCTCGGAAAGCATGTTAAAGGCCTATCCGCACACAACAGTGCCGGCACAGTGCCGACACGTGCCGATCAGCAACGTATCGATCAGTGTCAGCGAAATATGATATTGTACCATACATTTTGTATGACGCTATCCGTACTCGTCAGTGACAGTGATGTCAGTGCTGCGCCGACATTCGCCGGAACGTCACTGTCACTGACGAGTACGGATAGCGTCATACAAAATGTATGGTACAATATCATATTTCGCTGACACTGATCGATACGTTGCTGATCGGCACGTGTCGGCACTGTGCCGGCACTGTTGTGTGCGGATAGGCCTTAAACCATCGGTCCCGGGTGTCATACAAATACCTGTGGCAGTCGTTACGGCTAGTTAGAAACATGAAATTCTGACAACTGGTTAACATGGTTGGGATTGCTAATAAGAAAAATAGAAATAAATTTATAGAATTCATGGTTAAAATAGTAAAATTAGTAAACATTCGGAATAAATAGTAAATTCAAGACCCAAAATAATTAGAACATTTAAATAAATAGATACATAAAAGACCAATAAATACGTACAGTAGTAAAAATTCGGCTCAAATAATATAGAGGTGTATGTTCAGAACATAATACAGAGCAAACTACAAATACACAGCCCATTGAAATATCCCTGCGTAACCAGTACGGCAGGGGCTCACGCCGGGGCAGGAGTGTGGTTTTAGTCGGTAAGAGTCCGACACTACCCAAGCCATCTCACCCGTGAGGTGGCTTGGGTGTCCATAAGGATTTCCCACTCCTGCCAAAACAAAACATGGTTGGGAAAAAGGATAAACAGAACGATACGTCGTTGAATCCGCTATTTCTGAAAAACTCATTTTCTACAAAAGTGTCACATAGGAGATTTTAAATTTGCAACGACGGTATCCTGGTTTGACACATAGAATACTTTTAAAAATAACAAATCCCCTATTTTAAAGTTATTTTTTGATTACAGTTGCATCTTGAAAGAGTTACGTCCACTGAGCGCGTCGCAGTTCGCCGCCGGGCGCACCGCTGAGCCGAGCGTAGTGGACACTCCGCACCCACACACGCGCGCCGTGTTCGTCGAGTGCGCGCTCAAGTGACGCGAGGCCACGCCCTCTGTCGCACACACACGCAAGCACACACACACGCACGCACAAGCATTCTTACACACAAGCGCGCGCTCCTACACCGTACACACACTCGCGCACGAGAGGTAGCATACAATCTTAGCATCTATTAGAGATTCTATTTTGTTTCGTTATTTAGCTAAATGTGTACTTCCTACACAATTTTTAACTATCAATATTGTATTCTGAATTATTTACAGCCTTTGACAAGTAGAAAAAGGCAGTGGTATGATTACATTTAGATAATTACCTAAACAAATAGAGAATTAACGTTTTATTTCAAAATATATTTTTAATATAAATGTTAGATTCGTTCTCATTACTAGCTTTTCGTGTCGCAATATATTTGATTTGCTATTGTATACGCGCTCAATAAATAAGGCCTCATTACGGTATTTATAACTTCACTCTTTCTATGTGTGTGTGACAGCGTACTTGCGCAGGAGTATCGTAAACGTAGAAAACCTTTGCATTTCAGTAACTACTTTTATTTCGCTTCAAATTCAAAATTAGGGGGTCGTCATTACTTTTAATATTTAATTTTGTATTTAATTTTTTTTGGGTAGTGATGATATGGTTATGCAATCTATTTATGTAATTTAAAATTAAATGTGGTGTTCATCGCTTTAAAGCGAATTTTGTTTTTTAATCTTTTATATCGTTTTCGCTTACTAACATTAATTTCATTTTGCGCAAAACTGCCTAAAATGTATATAAAATTTAATTCACGGTGTTTTCTATTGCATATTGTCATAGACGTAGAACATTCAATATAAATGTATTTTGCTGTATCAGTTAACCGACATGTGTGATGAATTTTTCAATGTTAAATGTTTCGTCATCTCATAGAATGGGTTTCGCAAAAATATTTGTGGCAAACTTGCTTTTTAAATAAACATTTTGTGAAATGTGATGAGTTGTTTTATTATATTTCCTCTTTTCGTTTCATCATCCTTGTCTAATATTAAGAGGTAAGTAGAGGTAGGCCAAAGAAAAGATGGATGGATTGTGTGAAAGATGATATGAGTAAAGCTGGATACAGACTCGAGGCATGCGCCGCGAACGGCGCACAACGAATGTTTCTACATGAGGTGTGCGTGTCGAAAAAATATGCCAACATATGCTCGGGTCGAGTCATCGCGTGCGAAGCAAATGCCTCGTTTGTTTGTCTTCATTTTTGTGGCGAGGCATGTGCTACGCACAGGCGCAGTTTCATTTTCTCAGTCGAGGCGTGGATGGATATCATACGCGGCGCACACATCGAACGTGCGTGCGCGACTACGTCCACAACTAATGTAATGCTCGCACTGAGGCGCTTTGATCTTGAAGCGTTTGCCGATATACGTTGGCTCGCCTTCGCACGTGCGTAGCACATGCCTCGCCACGAATATGAAGGTACACACCTTGCGAGGCATTCGTTGTGCGCCGTTCGCAGGCGCATGCCTTGCAAAGTCTGTATCCATCTTAAGAAAGGAGTGAGTACTGAGATGACGGCTGATAGAGGAGAATGGAATAGGAATACATTCCGTGTCGACTCCACTTAGAGTGAGATAAGTGTAGGGAGATGATGATGATTCTTGCCTGTTAAAAACCTAAAATTTTAGCTATCCCCAAACCTAAAGTATCTTTTGTTTTTACTTTACAATTGGCGGCATTCCATAATGGAACCAGAGACGCATATATTTATCATCGCCTTGGTATAATAAGTACGAATAAATACAAGCAGATCGCAGCATGGTTTTCTTTTTGTTTTTAAAAAACTTTGCCCCACACTAAGATTTCTCTTGTGTCGTGGGTGCGTTTACAAACACAAATCTCACAAACAAACGCCCAGACCCGAAACGACCATCTGTAGGCCATACAAATTTTTGTTCCGTGTGGGAATCGAACTCACGACCCGTAGCGCAGAAGCCAATCGCTTAGCCACTGCACTAAACGTGTTGTCGGTTTTATCAAGGACTTTGTACTTTGTACATACGTAGGTACGTAGTACATATTAATTCTATGGGTTTTATCAACTAGTTGTATTTGCTTCGTGGGTGGTGCATGAAAAGAGCATCCACGAGTGACGATACGTACTTCCGGCGCACCCTGGGCAGTCAGCCCCGCTACCAACCTTGCTGACTGGCTAATCTTTTCACCACAGGATAACCTATTCTCATAAAGGACCGTCGCCGCGTCGTGTCGTGCGACACGATAGAAGAAGATTTGTATCGTGGTTTTATCTACACGGAATCATTCATAATCATACTACCGTGACGCTTCAAACAAAACCTCGTGTGTTATGAATGCCTAGTACCTACAAAAAGCGAGGCCTATATTGCTACTACAAAATTTCGTAATTCTTCTACCAGGAAATCTTATTATCATAGATGGGAGGCCAATTTTACCTGCTGCGATGTTATGATTCCTTAGTAAGTTTGACCAGATTAGACGACTCAAGCGGTATCTAGTTGCTTGTTGTTACTAGGGGGGCATATGTCACGCTAACGTGTTTGTTTTGCCTGTTGGATATTCTTCTTCTACATAATGTTGGAATGAACCTTACAAAATTTCGTATCCATATCAGGCAATCATAAGAGGAGCTCGTGGCTAAATAATTACAGCCGCATAGACCGATCTTCCGGGTTAAGCCACGCTTGCCGAGGTTGGTCTGTGGATGGGTGACCATTTACCATAGCGAGTTTCCTCCGTGCCTCGGAAAGCACGTAAAGCCGTTGGTCCCGGCTGTCATTTGTAGATCTTTGACAGTCGTTACTGTTGGTCAGAAGCCAGAAAGTCTGACAACCAGTCTTACCAAGAGTATCGTATTACCCAGTTACTGGGTTGTGGAGGTCTGATAGGCAGTCGCTCCATGTAAAATACTGATATTCAGCTGCATCCGGTTCGACTGGAAGCCGACCCCAACATAGTTGGGAAAAGGCTAGGCAGATGATGATCAGGCAATCATAAAATCATTGGGATACTAAGTTGAGCCTTTAAATTAATAGTTATGCGTTCCTGGTACATGTAGCGACAAGTACAACCTCTGTGGTCACAAATATTACAACTACCCCCGCACCGCAAACTCTTTCTTGGGCTGGTGGTAATAGGTAGGTGAGAAAAGCCGGCTATCCCATTCGTCAAATCTGCTTTGGAAGCCCAAACAACGTTACAAAAATCTCCTTAAGTTTTTCATTTGTTTTTATTGTGAAAATGAAAGTGGATGACGAATAATCGTCTCATGAAGAGTTTGAAGAGGCCTTGCAGCCCTTGCAGGTGTGTAAAAACATTGTATGTAGTCAGCGCAGCGCCGGCAGCCAGTTTGGTACTGGGCACCGGCAGCAGAGGCACTCACTATTACTATTAATTTCCAGTGTCAAAATAATAGAAAATTTTGGAAATAACTGTAAGATACCTATATATAGGCGAATCCCCGTGCCTCATTCGTAATTTTAAAAAGTTTAGTGCTTTCACAAATTGACAGTGACAGTTGACACTTTGACAGACTTGACAGATTGATGGAGCCATAAAATTAAATTTGAATTGAAGTATGATTTTAATCATCCTAAAATCAACAAATATAGAAATAAAAACTTCGAAAAGACAGTGTAGTAATATTTATGATTTTTATAGATACTCGTAATATATTTTTCATTTAGTCGTCGTACTTATACATAAATATTTTTAAAAACACATTATAAAAAAAAACAAAGTCGCAAAGGGTGTACTAATCCGAAAGGATGTAGGTTGAAAGTACTCATTAATGATAAACTTTTGTTCTACAACTTTCCCTTAAAGTCAATAGTATATGAAAAATCTGTTCAAAGATTTCATAAAAAATATGCTAAAACCTATCTATCCTCAGCTATAATCAGCTGTGTTTACATTTCAGGTCATATTTGGGGTCACAAATTAGAAGCTTCATTTTCTGAATTCGTAACCACAGCAGGTACGAAAAATTTACACTTGCATCAGTGAAACTTTAAGCAGCTAAATGTGGCATCACCAGTCTCGAGAACTGGGTTGGGCATATA
Organism: Amphipyra tragopoginis; assembly: GCA_905220435.1. Classification (NCBI taxonomy): domain Eukaryota; kingdom Metazoa; phylum Arthropoda; class Insecta; order Lepidoptera; family Noctuidae; genus Amphipyra; species Amphipyra tragopoginis. The sequence continues at coordinate 16,958,896 of HG992011.1, forward strand.
CTTGTAGTAGGTACTATACTTCCGATTCCACAAGGTTATATTTAAGAGCAAGTTGCCGGTGGATAATCGTGGCCACCGGGTTGTGTCTGTGCAAGTACTCACCATTAGCAAGATGAGAACACTAGGAGATAATGTGTCGGAAAGATTCTCCCGAACAGCAGACAAGAAGAGATCCAGGGGTGCCAATTTTTCTCCTGCTGAATGTGATTTACTAATACAGCTGGTTTATAAACATAGAACCATGATAGAAAATAAAACTAGCGACGCAGCTACGTGGAAGGATAAAGAGAAGGTCTGGACGGAGTTGGAGCAAGAATTCAATTCTGCTTCGGGTGAAATTTATCGCACTGTGGCTGCTCTAAAGGCAAAGTATGATACATTGAAAAGGGAAACCCGTAGGGCATGGGCAAAAATCCATTTATACAAGCATAAAACCAGTGGAGGTTCTGTTCCACCATTAACTCCGCTTCAAGAAGACATACATCAATTAATTTCCTTGAGTGTTGACAGCATGGAAAGTCAATTTGACACTGATGCATCGGAACTCTTGGAAGGTAGCTTGAATATTATAATTTTCAGACATTTCTTAAACAATATTACATTTATTTTGATGACATGTTGGGTCCAGTAGCTGAGCGATTGACATCTGCACTAAGGGTCGTGGGTTAGATTCCCACACGGAACAAACATTTGCATGGCCTACAGATAGTTGTTTCGGGTGTGGGCATTTGTGTATGTGAGATTTGTGTCTTAAACGCACCCACGTTACAGGAGAAATCCAAGAAGGGGCAAATTTAAAAAAAAGAATAAGAGAACAACATAGATAATATATAATAACAACGGAGCCCTTAATTATAAGCTGAACACGCGGCGAGGTCGCGTGGGCTCCGTTTGGGTCCGAAACTAGTCGGGCAATCCCCAAAAATGCACATGAGTAAACCGTAAATAATCACAAATATGAATGTGTCTCACGAAAGTTATAAATGTTATAATACAACAATAATATTACTTGACAAATTTTGAAACATTTTCAGTCAACATCAATGAAATTGACATCAAACAGACAATGGACCCACAGGCTTCACAAAATGATCAGCGGAATAAGTTTGACCAATTAGTGCGACCTGGAAGTCCAACTCCCTTTCCATCTACTGCTACAAATGAAGCAAATAATGAAAATTGGAATAAATGGAATCCAAAAATATTAAGATCAAAAGAACATCCAGGACTGGGTATGTAAGTTTTCATTTTTTGTTTTCGTTGGTAATATTTTTTTAGTGTATACAGGTTGAAATTGTAAACACTCCACAAACCGAAATGGGAGATTGTACTCATCGATATGAACAACTTTTAATATGGGATAATGGGACCAAACCAGAAATCGCAAAAGAAAAACAGATGTTTCCTACATTTATGTTCGCTTAACTCGTCAAAATGTAGGGAAGAGCAGTTTTTTTTTACGATTTCCGCTTTGGTCCCATAGTAAAAGTTGTTCATAATGATGACTAGGTACAGTGACCACTTATGAGGTTGTGCGTTATGTTACACCTTGTATATAGACGCTATAGTATTGCTGGTTAACGGGAACGCCTTTCGTTAGTTTAACATACTGTATATCATTTTATATCTTTACAGCTCCAAGGAAGAGACCATACGAATTATTAGCAGAAAAAAAAATTGAATTGGTCGAGAAGCAGAGAAGAATATTAGATGAAGAGGAGGTAACTGCTGCAGTAAAGAAGGTGAACGAAGAAAAAATTCAAACATTAAAATTAAGAGAATACGAGTTGAAGATAGAGAGCTTATTGCAAGATATAAGACATAAAGAAACAATGTTTAACTTAAAAATTAAGATGATGAAAGAGGAGCATGATTTAAAAATGAAAAGAAAAGAATTAGGTGAAAATTCTGAATAAAACATTTTTATTTCTGTAACTGTTTTTTTATGTTTCTATGTTCTGTGACTACTTACATAATGTTAAAAACAAATAAAAGAGTAGTTTGTCTGTGATGAGGTATATTTTTATACATATACACTTACATAATTTATTTTTGTTGTTTGCATTTTTATTAAGTGAAACTTCAATTTGCTTAACAAGATTTTATACACCCTTCAACAGACAGACAGCAGTGAGCGGAGTCTTGATATTGCTTGAGACACTATGTAAATAACTCTACTGGTTGACGCTTGACTAACTCCTACGAAATCTGACATTGTTAGCAAATAGGAATCAGTAGCATAGTACCTCAACGTTAACACGTTCACTGCCGGAGCCCTCCAGGAGAGCACCCTGTAGTCGCATTTGCCATGCCGGGTGCCCTCGTGGAGGGCTCATTTTAAATGCAGAGTTTTCTTGGAAAATTCACCGTCATGAAACAAGCAAACACCTCTTTTACGACGTATTTTTCAAGGTTTTCACCTAATGCCAGGAACCCTCCTCGAGAGTTCACTCTTAGCGCAAACGTAATGCCGAGGACCCTCCTGGAAGGTCCACTAGCAATATGTATGGCGGGATGGCGTATGAGCTCTTTGAAAAGTGTGGTGGATTCGAGTGTGTTAAAAGGAGTCTTTCCATTGTTCCTATTGCGCAATTCTTGCAACTGATTCAAACATGATTTCTATGAGAAAATTAAGAAAGCATTAGGTGGGTAAGGCTCAAGTCACACGGGCGCAGAGACGAACCGTCGCCGCGTCGCGTCCTGGGGCCTAATTCTCCTAAAATAAATCTTGATAAATCACAACCGAACCGTTCATTCAGACAGTTCTCAATTTCAAAAGCTATCAAATTGTTTGACACAAAAAACAAAATCAATCATTTTGAAAGTTTTCCAAAACAAAAACTGACTGACGATTGTGGTTCGATTGCGTTTGGCAACAATTTATTTTAGGAGAATTGGGCCCCTGTTTTTCAACTACAACGCATGGCGACGCGCGTTGTCGCGCGACGACGATCGCATTAGCGCGCCCGGATCAGTGTTGGACCAGTTCAGAGACTTTAGAATATTCGTGAATTCTGATGTGGTCGTCGGCGTCGGACGAGTCGCTGCGCGCAAGTAACGCACGGCGACGCGCCAAACAAACTCTCAAAAAAGTCATCTAGTTCATCGTCTATTAATTTGCAAGCTTCCATATCCAAAAATCATTCTACAAATTAATTTATAATCCGACAAATACAACCCAACTTGAAGTTAACACGCTATTCAGTCAGACAGCTCAGGACGCTTAGGGTCAAGTCATACTAGCGCAGAGTCGAAGCGCATCGAAGCGTTAATTTGCAACTTAACATAGCAAATTCACCCTTATCTCCACAATGTAATGCACATATTTCCTCTGAGATAAAAAGAAGACGTGGGAATTCGCGCGTGCGAGCGCGACCAACGCCGATTGGTGCACGCGCATTCGCGCGAACCCAACCGCCTATATTACGCGTGTCCAACGTGTAACAACCATAGAAGTAATAAGTACTACGTACAACTGGAATGAGTACTTGTCGATTTCTGCGAATCACGTGAGATAGGTATAAGTGTACGCCTTGTCACTTTCTAACACAAGGGTAACCATATGGCAGACTTATGGTGTAATAAGTCCTGCCTAGTATTACTAAATATTGTATGTCCTTTAAAGCATTACAATATCTTTATAACGCAAGTTAACTAAACCAATCGGAAAAAGATATAACCATAATTAGCAATGTCTTCTAACATTTACACGATTATTGTACATACTAGGGATGTTACGGAGCTTCGACTCCGACTCCGGTAAGTCGGAACTTCCGATTGATATTACATCTCCGGTTCCGACTTCGGCTCCGATACTTTTAAATCGTAGGTTTGAATAGGAGGTCGAAGCATTTTTTTTATCGCCTGCGCTATTACTAAGTATGTAGGTTTATTATTTTTATTGAAATTAAAGAGGCTGACTGAAATTATGTAAATACTATTTTATTTTATTAGGCCTGTCCTTAACACATCTCTCTTCTGCTAACACCTCCGAATCCGCCTCGGACTCCGATTCTGGTTCCGAATCCGACAAACCAAATTTAAAAACTCCGACTCCGACTTCGGTTCCGATAAAACCACCTTCGTAACATCCCTGGTACATACTACTCCTTTTTTGTTTAGGTACATTTTGTAATTATATTCAGATGTTAGGCTGGGACTATAGGTCGCCGCGCCGCCGCTCCTATTTGGGTCAGGGGGCTTACTATGACCTCTTAAAGCAGGGCAGAAGTTGCCTGGAAGTTGAACTGCCCTGCGTTTTTGTACTATGACATCGTTAAAGCAGGCCTGTAGCAGGCCTGCTAAGTTGACGTTTACGAAATCCGTTCACCTTTTCTTTTGTATAGTTTTCATACCATGATGTGTTATTTGATAGCAGCAGAGCGTATATTGAGCGGCTGTAATGTCAAAATAAGCGATCTTGAAAAAGTTAATATTTACGAGCATATTCAACATTGTTTTTGTTATTAGAGGTAAACTGTTGTGAGGACCCACTTAAAATTTGGTCGATAAGACTTTCTAAACTCGATACTTTGTATAAAAATTACAAGTGTTTATTAGATCACACTTTTTACTGTTTTTGTAAATGTGTGACGAGTACGAGATATTTGAATATTTAGAGAGTAAATATCGTATGGAGAAAAAGCGACAGCGTCGCATTAGGGAAATAAATAACCCATTCCAAATTGATGAAAGGAAATTTATAAACCAATATAGGTACCTATTGCAATATTATATGCAATTTATTTAAAGTTATTTAAAAATTCCCACAGGTGAAGCAGTTTGGTCATACTAACACGACGGCGACGTCTTGTTTGCGTTTCACTAAAAATAAAAGCATCACATTTTATATACATTTTAATTAAAAAAACTGAGACTATGTGCCTAGATTTAATTCGATATTTTGATAAAGGTAAGTAAACGAACGTACGACATTGTTGAAACAGGATTCACAATAAAGTATGAAATCACAACGAAATGCTAGTTTACAATTTCATTGACAACTTCGATCGACTGACTGTGATACAGATATCTGAATGATGACAGAATATCACGCTGCGGAAACAAATTTACCTAAAAAAACACTTAAAACTGCATTAACTAAAGTATTTAATAACTACATCGATGTAGTGGGGAACAAAACAACTCGAGATGTTTTTTAAATTTACGCGCTAAAAAAAGTTGACAAAACTAATCCACGTTGGTACGTTCATAAGTCATAACCACGTTGTTTCTTTTATTTAGAGTCACAAAGGTCTTTTGAACGTGAAACTTTTGCTTTTTAGAGCTATTAAATAATGTATCAATGCCTTGATTTAAATTTGAAAATGAGTATCATTGCGGTCTTAGAGTTACAATAATAAAAATCTTTGAAAAATAATCCCATATTAGACATTTAGATTTTGTATGTACTGCTACTAGAAGTATCATGGTCACCCTAACGGTAAGAAAATTCAAGTAATGAAAAACCCTTTCTGTGAAAAGATATTCCACAGTCCGGGTAATATTCGCTTTTGCAAGCATTTACAACGCAAATTCCAAATTAATTGTGTAATAAATCCAATTATTAATTTTTTTTAATTCAAATTATCGGTTTACGTCAATGCAAATGGGGTTATCAGCATTTGTATTTTTTTTACTACCATTGAGAAGAAGCTAAATAGAAAAGCCCAAACCGAGTTCTCTTATCTTCATTACAAGTCAGATAGAGAGAATACCTAGATTTTTTTTGTTAAATTAGTAATAAAATATTTATTATAGGTACCAATCAAATCGTTTAATTTATAATATTTAGGGCTGATTTTTCAATCGTCAGATAACTTTTATATAAGGAATGAGTTTGACGTTTTGACAGCTTTTCTATGGACAATGTGTCGAAATGCCAATTTTTTTTTTTGTTGCAAAAGAGTAACCATGTAGTTTACTGCCCGTTTTAATCCATAGGAATCTACACTTTGGAACGCGGCAGTAACTTCTTTTTTTTCCTATTATAAATACCTAATAAATCAAAAGTGTCTTTATATGGTCTAATTGAAATAAATGCGTTGACTTAATATCAAGCTGTCAAAAAACTATAGATAAAAGCACATTATATGAAAATCGCCTCCTGGCCTTACGTTGACGAAAAAAAGTCCTCTTAAAACGAATCGTTGACGAACAAAAGTTCCGATAGTTGTATCGCGTCTCTTGGGATAAATTAAGATGAAAAAAGTTGGTTTATGAATTTGTACATTTAGTTCAAAAATTCTACTAATTTAGGAATATGCATTTTCTATTTACGTGACAACACACAGTGTGTATTAGACAGGGACACAAGGTACAATTATTGCTATCTCAAGTGTACCGTAATGTTTGCCGAGCCATATTATGTCTTATGTTTTGCGTTTAAAGTCTATTTTAGATAATATAAATTGCCAAGATCTCGGTCCAGTTCTATATAAAGTCCTTGGTAACAACACGTGTCGTCACTCGTGTCACTCTCGTCAGTCGGAATCGGAAACTAACCTGTGTCGGAGTTGATCACTGGAGCAGTATGTGAAAGCGTGCAAATGGGCGCGAATTCACGCGAATACTCGCGCGTTCGTGCAACTTCGCTTTAATAGTGAAGAATTTGACGCTTCGATGCGCTTCGACTCTGTGCTAGTATGAATTGACCCTTACAGTTCACTTTATTCGATCAGTATGTGTTCAATAATCTTTATCACTATTGATGTGGTGAAATGCAAAAATTTGCTACCTATTGAAAAGTTTAGAGACCGAATTAGTTTAATTAACAGTTATTGATAGGTTGGTGAAATACCCCCACAGTATAAGTAATTGAATTTCACGTGGCGACAGATCGGATTCACCTCTAAAGCGTGAATTACATAGAAAAGGCATAAGGCGCAGGCGCGTTGCTTTCATACATTTTGTACGAAAAAATTTGAAGCGACACGAAAAATGTATGAAAGTGACGCACCTGTGCCTTATGCCGTTTCTATGTAATTCAGGCCAAATGGTACTCCGTCGTATTTACGTGTACAATACAGCCGACGTATCTTGGCGAGTCTGAAGTTAGTTGTTTGGCTGCGCAATGAATCTTTTAGAAACGAAATTGTCTACTGCGCAGCTAATCAGCTAACTTCAAACTCGCCAACCGTCGGCCGTATTGTAATTTTATATTACAAATTATAGGCGTAAATGTGTTAGAGGAGCGCGCCATTAGACGATCCGTAACGCAGCGAATGAAACAGCCAATGACAATGATGCGTTTAATATACAAACATATTACAGAGTTACCTTACAACAGTACAAAATATACATTGAGAATCAAACATGGTGACGTGCGACGCTTAGCGCCGATTCAATTTCTAACATAAAATTATACCAATCATACTATCAATCATTCATAACTCAGAGATACTACGTTGTATATTAGTATACATAGATTACAAGGCGCGATTCCATTAGGCAAGTCTTGCATGCAAGTATGACGTCACATTTGCGTACAAGTTGCTTACATATTGGAAACATGTTTTCGAGAGTGTGCAAATTGCATACAGGTTTTACTTGCATACAAGTGTAGATGTTCAACAATTGAGTTGGCCATCATGGGTGGCAATCACTCGTTCGCAATTCGAAAAGTGCAACTAACGCTTGCGCGTTCAATTTGCACGTCACTTGAATAAAAAAATGTACAAGTTAAAACTACCTCATACAAGTTGTAGCTTGTATGCAATTTGCAACTTGCATACAAGTAGGGTTACCATCCGTCCGGATTTGTCCGGACATGTCCGGACTTTTGTCCGGATTTTGTTCGGCTCTTTAATTTGTCCGGATTTTTTTGGCATATATGGAATACGAGTAATGAAACTTACTTATGTTAAATCAAATAACTTTTTAATCTTTATTAACTTCTCATTCATCTATAAACAAAACAATTTTTTTTTAACAATCTACTAACGAGATCAAACAATAAATCTTCGTATGTTTGCATTTTGTGACTAAAATGTCCGGACTTTTATTGAAATGTCAGGCTTTTTATCAGGACTTTTCAAATTTCTAAATGGTAACCCTACATACAAGTAACTTGCCTAATGGAATCGCGCCTTAAGGGAGAATTAACACGTACTACAACCACACCACAGCGCAGCCACAAAAAGTGGTCAAGCAGTGGTTACGTGTGAATAGTGCCGCTGCAGCTTCTTGCAGTTGTGGTAACTACAAAATGTCGAGGTGGTTGCATTGTCGCTAGTAGTTGCGATGTGGTTACGTTGTGGCTAGTGTTTGGAGACAGATAGATCGACTCAGCCTTTCTGCGTGCACGTGATGCAACGTTGCGTTTGTGAGGATTGCCGGCCGCTACTGCGCTATGTCGCTGGTGGTTGCGATGTGGTCGGTATCGCCCGCACGGTTGAAATTGGCGGTAAAATGTGGTCCGAGTGAATTAAACTATTCATTTTCCACATTTTAATCACGTGTTGTCGTTGTCGAGTGTGGTGTAGTTGTAGTACGTGTGGAACAAGCCTTATACAACAAATAACTCTTCATAGTTTCGTGAATCCAGAGGCACGTTTTTTATTATTATTTGATAAGCACATAATTGTGCAATACATACATTAGTTATTACAAAAGTTTGTAGAATAAAATGCGCAACATTAATTACATAAAACATTGAAACGAAAATGTAAAATATAAAGGCATGTACGCACGAACGAACACGAACACCGCGAACACGAATCACTATGAAGGTGTTCCCCGAACACACTGGTAATGGTACGCACATGTAAACAATATGTTCGATATTCATGTTCGTGATGTTCGTGTTTGTTCGTGCGTACACAGCTTAAGAACCAGCTCAAAGCATTACAATTCATTCTATGCAGCATGACTGATATTCGCTTTACATCCGAAAACTTTGAACTCAACTCATCAATCTGTACAACATTTACTATGGGCTGAATTCGTGAAAAAAAAACCAGCTTCCCGATACATTTTTTTAAGCAACACTGAACTATTTTGTACGGAACAACTATTGACGAAGAAACAAGAAACACATGGACCTCGGGTCAACGCTCAGAAATGTCCGAACCGAATGTAGACTAAAACGCGAAAATGAAGACTAATTTTACGTAAATGGGTGAATCTTCGTATGGTTGTAAGCTAAATTAGGCATTGTGATGACGACATAAGATTTAAATTAGTTTGTTGGTATTTCTAAGTTTATATGGCTGGTCGTCTACAATGTGAACTCAGGACACTTTTCCCGTGGATATTGTACTAGAAACTTGGGCCATGTGTTTCTACATTAATGGGAACGATAGATTTTTGTTCAAGAATTCAAAGTTTATACCCATACCCAATGATATTATAAATTATTAGATGCGTTGCTATCGTTCAATATTGGCAATATTAAAGCAAGGTAATTGCCCGGCATTCACTTGGTCACGCACCAACCAGTGTCGCGGCTATACGTCCCTACAAAGTGTAAATCTTGCATTTTTTTGCGAAACAAAAGGCCAAGATGTGTTTAAAGACGATGTACGAATTATACTGTATAACTAATTGTAAAATTTACAACGTATAATTAAATATACTGGTATGTAGCTACAGTAACATTTTCGCTGTTTTGTAGTGCAATGATGTTGATGTATGACGTGTTTATACAAGGTTAGTCGGAAAGGGGGTACTAATCCGAACGAAGCCCACTTATAGTATCACTGATGACTGTTTGAAAGCAAGTTCAAAAATTCTTCATCCCTGCTTTAGTTACAAATTCAGAAAATGGTGCTTCTAATTCATGACCCCAAATATGACCTAAAATGTAAACACAGTTGATCATAACTGGGGATAGATAGATTTTAGAGTTTTTTTTTTGAGATTTTTGAACAGTTTTTTCTCTTAAACTATTGACTTTTGGGGAAAGTTGTAGAACAAACGTTATTCGTTATTATGGGTACTTTAACACCCTTTCGGATTAGTACCCCCTTTCCGACTAACCTTGTATAAAAAATGCCATTGACTAAAAGTTGTACAGAATGATGATATGAGTTCGTTGTTATCGTATGTAAAGTGACAAACAGTAACGCTGTATACTCATTTATTCATATTTATTTCACCACTTATTCATCACCACTTTCACCACTTGGTGATTTGTTCAACCTATACATTATAATATCACTTACACGCCGATATCCTTATTCAATATGAATACAGCTCATAACACAGTCATAAATTAATCACCAACTAACAATCATCTATACTGCATTTAATATAACATTAGACAAAACTGGCCCACCAAAGGATGAACATCTTTTGAACCATTTCTTTAAATAGAGTTCAGCTCATCCATGATTGACCGTTAGGGCACAGTAGATGTATAAGCTAAAGCAGTACCTCAACTACTTAAAACCACCTGAATTGACACACAGACACATACTGCAACAAGACCTCTAAGTGAGCTTCACAATGCAGTCAGTCACGGCTGTCATAGAGTACATATGTCGTGGCCGGATCATGGAATTGATTACTTCATAATGTGGCCGACCATTTCATGAAATGGTTGTATTTCATGAAATGGTTGTATTTCATGAAATGGTTGTATTTCATGAAATGGCCAATACCCGCTGCCCACATCATGATATGGCCTGGCTAGATCAATGAATAATCAGCGTTTGATGATATCAACAGCTAGATGCACGGCTACTTCGTCTCGTCTCCGCCACAGTAGACATTAAGCTAAAGCAGTACCTCAACTTACTATAATCTCAAGAATTGAAACACTCACACAGACACGCTCTGTATACTGAGTAGTTTTTTGTTTTTGTATGGAACTGCATCCCGAAAATACCTTATTTGTCTTGTTGCAGTGCGTGTCTGTGTGAGTGTGTCCAAATCGGACGATTGTAGGTAGTTGAAGTACTGCTTTAGCTTATATGTCTACTGTGTCTCCGCTTTGGTGGAGTCCAGGCCTTAGTCCACCACGCTGGCACAGTAACTACCTACAATCGTCCGATTTGGACACATATGGTATTTTCGGGATGCAGTTCCATACAAAAACAAAACACTATGAGTAGTGTTTTGTCACACTCACACAGAAACGCTCTGTATACTGAGGTATACAGAGCGTTTCTGTGAGAGTGTTTCAATTCATGAGATTATAGTAAGTTGAGGTACTGCTTTAGCTTATGTCTACTGTGACGCTGGTCTGGTGTGGGTGTGCGGACTACACACATCGAGAACATTATGCAGCCCTCTCAGGTGTGCAGGTTTCCTCACAATATTTTCCTTCACCATTAACGCAAGTAATAATCAAATTCTGATTTGAATGCAAAAAGTCAGAGATGCAGGCTGGATTTGAACCGGACCATGGAAGGCAAGGAAGGAAGGCTATCCTCCAGTTTCTGAATTGAGAATTCTAGGATAAGCAATACTTAAGTAGTATTTGAGTACGGAGTTGTCAAAAAAATGCTTTAAAATCCGTCATTTTTTTGACAACTCCGTACTCAAATGTTACTTAAGTACTGCTTATCCTAGAATTCTCATTTCAGAAACCAGAGGTATGCCTGTTTTTTTGCTGGTAGAAGTAAAAATGTTACTTATTTCTGTACATTTCCTTGTCTTATTTGTCTATTGTTATATTAAATAGAGTATACTTACATTCGTAATCACCAGTCTTTAAGTTAAACACCAATTGTTCATATTCATTCTTGATTTAATCACAAATGTTCACTATATAATAACCAATCCGCATCGGAAAAATAATCACTGTACTATATCACGGAGAAATTAATAGTTCTTTCTGTTTGTGACTTGTGCCGGCTCAGTGGAAACTTCTATTATTTGACGATGGCCAGTGCGTCATATTGAGTATCGCTGTTATCTAGCCATGCGGAACTCGGACTTATCGAATCAATCAACCGGTCGTCGAGGATAAAGGTACAAGTCCGAGACGGGCTGCAGACCGCAAACTGTAACAGTAGTATCGCTTGCGGTGCGACCTGCGGCTGCGGTCTGCGGTTGCAGTTTTACAGTCGCTGTCGGAATAGCACCTTTAAAGTGCACACCTTAAAGGCGCTATTCCGATGGCGACTTGCGTGCAGTCTGCAGTTTGCAGCCCGTCTCGGACTTGTACCTTTATCGAGAACCTTTACTAAAGATTTGTTCGGTGCGAGTGCAATCCGTCGATCAGTCCAATGATTCGAAACAATCGGAAAACATCTTGATTGTTTCGAGAGCGAGTCGATTGTTGACTCGACTGAACATTTACACGACTGCGATTCTTTTGATTGTTGTAACATCTCGGAAGCGTCCATCGGTACTTCTACGCAAATAGTAAGACGATACCAATCGCCAAAGAGTAGAAACATATGTAAAACGTAGAGTAGGCTAATTCAGGATTCAGGAATCCATTATTGCACGCTTTGGCTTCAAAAAAATACATGAATTATAGTCCGTTTTTTAATTTCGGAGACAAAATTGACAGGCGCAAATGTGAAACTTGTAAATTTTAGAACATTTTTTCAAATTTGACGTTTCGCGCATGTCAATTCAGTCTCAGGGATTAAAAAACGAACTTTAGCCATCTTTTTTGACATACGCTTTCGGCCATTCATGTGATAAGCCTGTCTCTTTTTGTTATTTTAATATAAGCCTGTCTCTTTTTGTTATATGACATAAGAAAGTGATGGGTATATTTTAAACCTGGATTTGCCTTAGTCTTGGTTTAAACCATCTTTTGTAATAAGGCCCATAGAAGTTTTTCTTCTTAGCGATCGGATATTCTCATATTTGGGCTGAAACGTTCTTCGTTTGCTTTACGAAAACAGTATTTCAGCAGATGTTAAATAAGGTCTAGAATAGCTTTTCTGTTGTTGCTTTTACGCGTAATTAGTGTTCACGAGTTTCATTGCCCAGCGCGAGTTAGAGTTTGCTTCCAAATTGCACAAGCATTGTTAGAAAAATCTTCTTGTCAACTTAGAATTGACCGATCACTTCTGACTTTCCTTTTAGTTAAATCCTCCATTCTATAGTAGTGTGTTATTAATTAATTCCGGTATACACGGAGAGGTTAGCGCTATGTCTGCGCATGTAGATGACATCTGATCAGCAAAGCTGTACGCTGTACATGTTGAGGTAGTGTTGCAGCGCGCGGCGATGCGGCTCGTCCATGGTGGCCAGGCGAGACGGGAGCACTCCCGGGGAGCTGGACGACAGCGAGCCCAGCGACGTGGCCAGGTAACGGATAGGGTCCTCGATACCTGCCAATACAAATTATTAATATTATTAAAAGCACAGCTATTAAAAGTAAAGGACATGGTCCAAAATGTATGGACCTAAAACCCAAAATCGAAACGTAATTAATACAGTCAAATTGTGTGCACAATAATTCCTTAAAACTATCTTTTAAGGTTCATTTGAAAATCAGCGTCAGACAGCATCTGTCTGGCATATTGCTGAAATGAACCTATTTGGTGCAGCCGTGAGGCACACAGAGTTTTTTGTTGTTTTTCATGCTATTTTTATTATTTTTTACACTTTTATTTTAACTTTGTACTTGTAAATTTGTTAAATTGTGTTCCTCAAGAGTTTGTGCTAAATAAACTTTTTTCTTTCTTTCTATCTAAATAAACATACCCAAGTTACAATATCCTAATCCTTGGGATATCGGAGCTATGGGCTGTCAAAGTATGCAAAAAATCAACTTTTTGACTTGGGATTTTCACAGCTGTGGTGCCAAAATAGTCATGTTGTCGATTGTATTATGTACCAACTACGTAATAGATGCTATTAACGTTACACTAAGAACAATATCGATGCACAGTTGACAAAATAATAATAGCAGTAAGTAAAAATAGTTGTAGTTATCATTAATGGTATTGTATTGTCATTGACGGTAATAAGGTATTCATTTATTTCAACCTTAGAATGTCTACCCCAAGTCAAAAAATTGTTTTTTTGCCTTGACATGCATACTTTGACAGTCCATATCTCCGATATCCCAAGGATTAGCATATTGCAACTTGGGTACGTTTATGTAGATAGTTTTAGGGAATTCTTGTGCACACAGTTTGACCGTAGCGATTGCAAATCGATTTCTGGGTGAATTATGACTACGCTTGCCAACCGAATACGAATTTACCGGGACTTTGGCAATAAAATTGCGGGACGTGGCAAAAAAAAAAGCGGGACTCAACTATCAAAGTAGAGGGAGGCGAAAAATGCAATTAGAAATGATTTTTTCGTTCGTGGGACGTGAGACTCGCGGTCGCGATCACCACTTTTCTAGCTAAACAAAACGTGCGTTCACTAAACTCCGACTTCTGCCCGAAGGTTTAGCCGTAGGTACTATAAAACGGGACAATTGGCGTTCCGCACACGTCTTTCGCGGGACGCATCCTCTAAAGTAGCGATTCCCAGACTTTTTTTCTCATAGACCACTTTCAAAATATAGCTGGTTCCGGTGGACCCCCTGCAGCCACATTTCTACCATATTACCATATAAGATGTGAAGATTAGATCTTTTTGTCACGCCAACGTAGACCCCTGTCGAGTCTCCCGTGGACCCCTAGGGGTCCACCTGGACCACTTTTGGAACCTCTGCTCTAAAGCTCTAGAAACGGGACGTCCCGGCTCTCGCGGGACGGTTGGCAAGCCTAATTATGACACCATCTCCTTTTATGTCATTTTCAGTAGTGGTTGTTTATTGTAATACAGTGATACGTACCAGCCAGCGGGTCTCCAGCGGCGCCCTTAGCGCAAGTGAGTTGTGCGTACTGCGCCTGGTATCCGGGCGTGTCGTCTACCTCTATGAAGTGATCGTCCGGCAGCGCCGAGTCGTCGGGCGGCAGCTCGAATAGAGAGATCAGCGCCTGGTGGTATAACGATGTGGTTGTAAAGGGCTGACCACACATATCCGGGACCGGGTCTTCCGGGAAACTCAAACTCAAAACTTGTTTATTTAAAGTAGACTAGTATTACTTAGTTCTTTTTGAACGTCAGATTTAGGTACAAAAGACTGCCCCCAAAAGCGCCCACCCTTCACCGCTTCCTAGTGTTTATGCTGTGAAGAAACAGTGTCAGTAAAAAAATACTTTATATTATACAGGATGTAAACGAATTCGTGTAATTCCTTCAAACCGCGTGATCTACTGGAGACAGATTATCCCTAAATAGGTATTTCAGAAAATATACCAAAAAAAAAACTTGATTTTTTATTTCTGTGTCATTTTAGAGCCCCAGAGGTATAAGATTAGTAGAGAACTACTAGAGGTAACTGACTGCATAAAGCGACATCACGTTGGTCGTGCCCACCAGCCGTGTTACTGTGCTTTCATTCATTTATGCGTGGCAACAAAAGGTTGAAGAATAAAAAAATAAACTTATTTTTTTGCTGATTCCTTATGAGGTAGTTTAGATACAATCATTTACCAGAACCGCATGGAAAGAAAAAGGGATTTTTGTTTTTAATCAAGTTAAATCCCGTGCGGGGCCCACCTACACCAGTAGTCGATCATGTGGTTTCAAGGAATTACACAAATTCGTTTACACCCCGTATGTCATCAAACCTCCGGATTCTGAATTGAGAATTCTAGGATAAGCAGTACTTAAGTAACATTTGAGTATGGAGTAGTCAAAAAATTACGGATTTTAAAGCATTTTTTTGACAACTCCGTACTAAAATACTACTTAAGTATTGCTTATCCTGAATTCTCAATTCAGAAACTGGAGGAAAGTCGCATTCCGATTTTATCAGTAAAGAATTTTATTTTTCACTGAAACTGTTTTTCACGGAAGGGCCGGTCCCGTATACAGGCTGTAAGGGTAAACACCGCTATCCTTGAAACCAGTAGTTTGGTTTCATTTATAGTAATATATATATTTAAATAACATTTTTTTTTATTTTAATTTTTCCTCAAAAGCATTTCACCCTACGCGCGGGGGCAACAAGCTACGGGAGGGGGCGCGGGGAACTCGCCGCGTGGCCCGACACACGGCCCCGCACAGTTCGCTACCCCAATCAGTCAGCTGTCTCGCTAGCGAGTGCGTGTACGCCGCGCCGCTCATTTCTCGCGCGTATATTTTATTTTTTTTACTCGGTCCTATATTTTTATGTTTAAGTCAACTAACTACCCATGGTTTGAGTGACAACGGTGTTTACCCTTACATGCTGTATGTGTGAAAGTAACGCCTGATTTCATCATTTAAATCCTAATATGTTTACCTGCAGCAACCTCGGCCACAGCGGTGCTAGTGATCCCTGCAGGAAGTGTTGGCTGTCAGTGAGGAGTTTGACGCAGCCGATTGCCGCAGCCTTGCGCTCTAACGCGCCCGAAACGCGCTGCAAGTCCGCTATCAACACGCGTTCCACGTACATACCGAACATACTGTGGAAAAAAACATGTCTTTATTTACGGATATTTTGTAATTGTATTGCGTGATGGTGGCACTTCACATGGCTATTTGTGTTCGCTATTGGATATTTGTTGTATTTGGCAAAATATATGTCGTACGCGCAAACCTGCAAATACAGGTAAATACGACCATCCACAAATGGCAGCCAAATAACAAACACGCAAACATTTGGCAGCAGAAGGCAATGTGTTCACCAAAACTATAAACGTGTTTGTATTAATTTGGTACAATTCTAGTAATTTTAACACTGTTTCATTGTCCCAATTCATTTTCGATAGTTGTTCCAGTTCGCGCTCACAACACAGACACAAAATACTGCACGTCCGTATTTTTGAATATGGCCATTGTGTGGACGGTTTATTTGCGTATTTTCCATGACCCCTTTGATGTGCGTCGAGAAACCGACAAGCGCACGGTAACGCGTATTTGGTATTGGCCATATTTGTCAAATAGACAAATAAGGCGAATACTTTGTTGTCAAATATACTGTCCCCACGTGGTAATTGTTTGCCAAATACGCCAAATACGCAAATACAAATAGGCATGTTAAGCGCCACCGCGAGAGATTTGTGTCTGTAAACGCACCCATCATACGGCAGAAACTCTAGTGAGGTAAAGTTTATATTCAAATAAAATTTCAAGTCATTATGGATAGCATTTGTAGATCCTGAAATAAACAGCTGTGACAGACAGACGGACGGACGGACGAAGACGCACCAACGTTCCTTTTTTACCATTTTGGCACGGAATCCTGAAAACATGCGTATTTTCGCCCGCGCGCGGATCTGGTCCGCGTGCAGGCTGCCCGCATCCTATCATTTCATGCGGGCAGCACGCGCGCGGAACGCGGATTGGCTGCGGGCGTGCAGCCCACGTGCGTGCTAACCGGATGCGGGCGGCGTTCTTCTGCGTTCAGTGTTGTTTTTACTGTGACGCGGGTCGCACGCATGGTCATAGTACGCATGATTACTTTTTTTAACGTTCATCTTTGTGCACGAGTATAGTCACTGGTGACACGCACGACACTGCAGCGTTAAACGAAATCTTTGTCCTGCGTGTGGCCAGGAGCGTGCTATCACCCGCACGCGGACCAGACCCGCGCGCGGGCGAAAATACGCATGACAGGAAAAGGGCCCTCATCATTCTTGCGTGAAAGAAAAGACCACCCATTTTATTTGCGTGGGTGTCTGAAAAGCGACAAGGGTTTTATCAGCAAGATGAGCTAGTGTGATTTTCGGGATTACTTTCCCGGTTGGGTCAGTGTAACTCGTTTTTTTGTTAGGAAATTTTCATTAGCAGCCCAGCCCTATGGCAAAGTGTTGGTTATTTTTAACGTGTGTAGTACTGTAATTATAGACAATAGATAAACAATGGCGGCCGTACCGTTTGGTTTATTCCACTTTGTTCACCTGGGTGAACAAAGTGGAATTTTTAGTGTCTTCAATTCACTTTGGATTTATTTCACCTGACAATATCACCCAGGTGAATTAGTGCGACATATTTGGTCTCCTTTGTTCACCTTGGAATTAAATCACCCAGGTGAACAGTTGCGACTTTTTTTATTAATGTTGTGGACTTTATTCACCCACATACAACATGCTAAAAAAAATCAAATCAAAGCCAACTTAATATTTAAATTATTTCATGAAAAAAGAAACAAAAAAAATATACAAAATTTATTTCACCTGAAAGACACTAAAAATTCCACTTTGTTCACCCAGGTGAACAAAGTGGAATAAACCTACCGTTTTCGGTACACTTGGGCGAGCCACGTTAATGCTCTGCAACATATCTTTAAACTAAGCATATCAAAGCCAGTCAGCTGAGGGCTTTTTCTAGTTAGACATCAACTACGATAACATGACACGCCCCTCCAACATCTGTCTTCAATGTGTGTGTGCATATGCCAACGAGTCACCATGTTTGTGTTTGATATTTAGTAGATTTATTGCTCGACTAGTGCATAATTATCGTGACCGCTCTACAAGGCGCACGTGTGTCATTCATACAAACCTCCAAACGGTACCATACTGTTAATTAACGACGACAAATCTGTCGAGCGACTGATCTATGTTTTTGTTTATCCAGTTGCAGAATGCACACATCTGCGTTGAACGAATGACGCGTTATAAATATTGTTTCTCACACATTTTTACTTGCAGTGTCAATTGCGTGCCAAGTTATATAGAACATCTCTAATTCTAACAACGATTACGCACTGCATCCGATCCGTATCCGTGAAAATAAGAATGTCAAAAACTCGAACCGAATTCGGATAATGCTCTGCGCTGTGCGCACTGCATTCGATCCGAATACGTGAAAATACGAATCTAGAGTCTAAAAACTCGGACCGAATTCGGATATCGCTTACGCACTTATCCGATCTCTGACCCAAATTCAATTAATTCAGGGGCCATCTTTGGCATATCCATTTGGCGTCCAATTTGAATCCGAGGTAGTGCGAAAGCGTTCATACAAATATTACTACGCCTTCTTCGGTCCGTCAATATTTCTTCCGAATTAGAAACTCACGGGTGACGGAGAGAAATCGGATGACGGAAGTCGGATTTAGTGCATAAACTACCACACAAACAGTTCTATGCCTACTTCGGAACGTATTTTCTCGGATTCGGCTCGGATGCAGTGACTACCAACTGAATTTCGACAAATCGTTTTACGACAAAATTTTACTTCCGACACTATGGAACTCCGATATTACGCTACTCTGACAATTATGGAATTTCGACACTGGGGTTTAAAGTAACCTAACACGAAGTGTATGACGGGGGCTTCGTTCGCTCGCTTTGCTCGCTCACTCTAGCCCCGTCATCCCCTTCGAACCTAACCTATGCGTGTTGGGGTGCCCCAAATTAGGGTGTCGAAGTTCCGTAACTGTCGGAGTAGCGTAACGTCGGAGTTCCGTAGTGTCGAAGTAAAATCTTGTCGTAGAACGATTTGTCGAAATTCAGTTTGGGAGTGGGATGCAGTGCGTAACCGCTCTAAGGATACATTTTCTTACCCGGCTTGCACAGAATCAACGAGGTCTATAAGTGGGTCGGCGCCGAAGTGTGCCGCATAGAAGCCGAGGAAAGCGATCAGTCCGCGCACGTACTTAGTGGTCTTGGACGACGAGAGTCGCTGGAATAGCAGCGTCATTATCTGCTTCGTGTATTGAGACATAACGTCACTGTAAAAAATAAACAAGATTAATAGGAAAGTTGAACTTTTTGTCACTGAAAGCAAACTACTCCGTAAGTGCGTATACGCGTAGAAAGCGGGTTGCCGGCGCCGATCTCCCAGCGCCTGTCGGTGCTGGGGCCCAATTCTCCTAAAATAAATCTTGAAAAATCACAACCGAACCAAGGCCGAACCGTTCATTCCGACAGTTCTCAATTTCAAAAGCTGTCTTATTGTTTGACACAAAAAACAAAATCAATCATTTTGAAAGTTTTCGAAAATAAAAACTGATTGACGGTTGTGGTCACGAAGCAAATACAAAGAGGAGATGGCATAAGCAACTGTGAACCGTGATACCAATGTAGAACCATTCCGTCCTCACGGTGGGCGTGGCCTATCAGTCTGTCGTCACTCGTCTTGTAAACATTACGTTCCCGCTCCCATTCCATTTTATCATTATTTATTATTTTCGTTGTCATTTAAAAGAAAAAGATGAAGTGTTGTGTGTTATCTTGTAAAAACTACTCAGATAAACGTTTTGGTACCATGGATGGCATCACATTTCCCTCGTAACTATTTTTTTTCGATATTTATTAGATTCGTTCTAGAAAAATCTATTGTTATCACGTCTCGTACAATAGTTTTACTGCTCGACAAAAGATGGCGCACCCTATTATAACATGAATAACTAACAACTACGTAAGAAATATTCATATCTTTATAATTTTAATGTATTAAAACAGATTTAAGATTTTTTTAAAGCCTTTTTGTTGACAAAAATATCGTATTATTGTTTTTTATCACTATTTTAAACCGTGATATTTCGGTCGCCATCTATCGTGGAATAGTGTAAACAATATGAATAGACAGGTCCGTACTTAGAATTCAATTATTTAATTACGATGTGTGGTGATACGTGACGTTTTAATTTTTATTCAATAATGGTGAACGAGGCCTGCATAGTTCCTTGATATTTAATTAAATTTAGAATATACTCGTATTTCAGATTTCCACCCGAAGATAATCTCAAACAGAAATGGATAAAACGATGGCTTAAACCGCCTTTTATACTAATAAGGGGGAATTTGTACAGAGTGTCTTTTTATCCACTGCAGTAAGCAGTAATTCAGTCCAAGAAACTATGAGTACGAAAAAAATTGACCATCGCCCATCGCCGTATCCATTTGATGTAGGAACTCGATTTGTTTTTCGAGAATTTCAATTTTAAATTAAAAGTACAAAAAAATAATTCTGTAATAAATTTCTGTAGTAAATTGTGTACCGTATGTACATTATAGGCATGATTTCTTAATTATTTTCACTAAAATTCCACTAAAATCTACAGTTAACAAAAAATCGACTTGAATACAATTATTTAGCGGGGTGGTTACTTATTACTGTGTGAAGATTTTTCTTATTTATTACATTTTTGTTCACAATCTTTTTGTAATTTTTAAACCAGCTCTGCCGTAGGCTGGTACAAAAATTCTAAGTACGTCCCTGTCGTAACATACTACTATAACTACGAGGACATCTAGCGTGAAATAGCTGAAATACGTATTAGTTACCGATGTACCCGAAGCGTTTAGTTTTTCCTATTCACTACTAGATGGAAAACGTGAAAGTAGGCGTAAGTAGGCGGGGTGTAACGTTCCCTTCACCCCGCAAAGTATCACGCGTCGTATGATAGGAAAATCGAATTACACCATCTCCTCTTTGTATTTGCTTCGTGGTTGTGGTTCAAAATGATTGATTTTGTTTTGTGTCAAACAATTTGATAGCTTTTGAAATTGAGAACTGTCTGAATGAACGGTTCGGCCTTGGTTCGATTGTGATTTATCAAGATTTATTTTAGGAGAATTAGGCCCCTGGTCCGCGCAGTTAGTCGGCGCAGGTAGTCTCTATACCAGTGGCGAAGGTTCCATACAACTCGATTCCTATTGGCTTCCCTTCCGAAATATGGCAAATACTAGTATCTATTCTCTTCAATTATCATATAAACAAATAATTGGTCCGGCTTCCCTTTTAAGAAAATTCACCCTTCGCCACTGCTCTATACTGTGTGGCAAACCAGGGGGCCTACTCCCTAAATCCGTCAACGAAGTTACTCGCCCGTCCGAAAGTAGCCCGAAATGTAGAAGTGAATAAAACAAGTGTCAAGTTCAACTTTTCAGTCAGACGGGCAAAAACAGATCGGTAGTAGGAACAACTGTCAAATCGTGTTGTCATTCATTCTTAGTTCGGGCCCCGAAATAATCGTATGTCCGTAGGTGATAGGGAGTAGGAAACGCTCGTAACTAAGGCCGAAACCACGGACTTCGTGCTTAGGGAGTAGACCCCCTGTGCCGACAAGCCCCGAACTTCGCCGACAAGTTCTGACCTGCTCCGATCAGCGCTGGTCAGCGTCATTTGTTGCTGTATTTGCAAGGGATCAAGGCGTATTTTTGTTAAAAAATGCCAGCCCCTGCTTCTACCGCTTCCTTTATGTAGCGGTTACCTGCACGGACCAGTACCGATAAGCGCTGGTAGGCTGGTAGGTTGGTTACCTGCTTCCTTTACGTATACACTCTAAGATCTTGTGACCGGCAAAAAGATTGGATGATAGACGGAGTCCGAATGTCAAAATTGAGGAAGTTGAGGCCGAGCCGCCGACTGCATGGGGGAGAGCATAGGAATTAAGGACCGGACTCTACCAAAGCGGAGATGTGCGGAGATGTCCGAAGCGGAGACGAGAAGAGATGTGTTTCAGCTAGGGTGTATCCACCGAAACTGTGCGGAGATGCGTACTGCCTAGACCAGGGGTTCCCAACCTATTACCCTATGCGCCTCCCTAAAGTTTACGCTAAAATACTACGCCCCCCTTATCCCAACTCAAGTACAATGGACAAAAAAACAAACGATGAAAACTTTAATGGAATTTATTAATCGTCTACAACGTATAATAATGACCATTAGTGAGAACATTGGGCATGCACTTTATTTACAATTTTATCAATTAAAAAAAAAAAATATCAATTAAAAAGCGCGCGAAATTATGTTTTTTTTTAAGCCGCTCTTCGTGCCCCCCTTTGGATCACCCTACGCCCCCCATGTGGAGCGCGCCCCACTGGTTGGGAACCCATGGGCTAGACTGTAGCGGAGATGTGTGCTGGCTAGGGTGGAGATGTGCGCCGACTAGAGCGGAACTGAGCTGCGTGCGGCGAGCGTTGGATGTGAACGCACAGTTTAGTGCCATCTGACACGAAAGGTAGACGTCTCAGTCATGTCGCTATACAAGTTGACATGAGAAGTGTGACACCGCTTACTGCACGCCGCACACATCTCGTCTCTGCTGCGCGCCGTCGTCAGCTTGCGACGCAAAGCTCACATCTCCGCCTTGTACCGCGGCCCAGCTCAATCGCAGCGAGAAACAGCTCACATCTCCGCTTTCATCGCGCCATACAAATATAATACATCTCCGCTCAGTGGTATCCACTTAAGCTGAGTGGAGACGAGATGTGTGAATAACGAAATTTTATTGGTTTTTTAAAACACATCTCATCTCTGCTCGTCTCGTCTCCGCTTTGGTGGAGTCCAGGCCTAAGAGAGCGTATCAGCCCCTCGATTCAGAACCTTTTCAATAAGCAGTTGTCGATCGATTCGGTTTGTTGTATCGTTTCGTCTACGATTCTCGTAACGAGAGTCAAACTATCGATCTATCAGAATAACTTCACGAGGACATAGGGGATTTCGTGCCGGAATTTTGTACATGTAATAAATATGAGTTGAATCATAACTCACCCTCCAAACTTGAACAGCATAGTCTGTATGAGATAGAATCCCTCGTGATCATTCGTTTTGGATGCAATCAACTTCTGGAAGACGCCCAACATCGCGTTCTGTACAAACAAAAAAGTTCCTTAGTCTTTGTGCCATGAATATGACGAAATTTAAAAATAAATTGGAAAAATGGAATCTGAACTGCCCGCAGCAAGGTGATAAGACCAAAGTTAATACTTCTTTTTTTTTCAAACTTGTTTAGGGCAGATTTTTCAATCGTCAGATACGGCTTTTGTATAGCATATGTATATGCTAAATAATATTTACTCCTCAGATAAAAGTTAGGCTGAGGCCAGACGAGCGTAATTTATGCTGCGTAAATTGAGTCGCTCAATTTCAGTTACGTTCGGTTTCATACAATATCACGATTCGTGCTACACGATGATGCAAAATGAGTCTGTAAAATCCTTCCAAAAAATTACGCTGACACATTTTGCGCGTAAATTAAGCTCGTCTGGCTTCAGCCTTATCTGACTGTTGAAAAATCGGCCCTAAAGTGTTTATTGCATTTTACTCGATTATTAGTATACGGTTGAAAGAGTGGGAAGGGAGATCGGGACGACACGTTCTATTTAAATCAGGGATCGGGTGAATTAACTGATATTATACTACACATGGGAGCAAAGAAATCGAACCACTCCTTTTTTTACATGTCCTGGTTATTGGTTTTGGTTTCATGAAAAACCATTTCATATAATTCAAAATACAAAAAACTACCGTCATTGTAAAGGTTATCAAATAACCTTTTAGGCGATATATGTTTAGAATTGATCTGTTCCATAATACCAAAAATAATAACAATTATATCTACGTGAAAAATAGAAGTGGCTCGATTTATTTGCTCCCAAGTATATATTGAAAAAGAGTTAGGGTCCCTAGAAGCATTCTGATACAGAATGTGCACTTAGCAAAATGTACACACTTGATGCAAAATGTGCATTTCGCAATAGGTGCACTTCTCAAAATGAACACTACTCAAAATATGCACATTTTGTAATTTGTAATGTGGATATGCAAAATGGTCTCCAAATAAAAATCTTTTGCATTTTTAAACAATAATCACGTAATATATTTATTTAAAATTGCGGTACAACACTTATTTGGGTTACTAAAAACTGAAACCGTTAATTTAGCTCAAAATCTGTTGAAACTTTTTCTGGAATTTTCCAAGTTTGGGACTTCAACAATGCCTATCTGATTGGTCAAAGCTGAAACTGTAGCTTTTAGTGTAAATATACTCACGAGTCGTCCGGAGGCGAGTACTTGTTGCGGTCGATGCGCCACAAAGGCGCACAGCAGACGCACGAGGGGGCGCACGTTGGCCGAGCGCTCCCACAGCGCGGGCGCCACCACGCACGGCAGCAGTGCTACGTAAATATACTCACGAGTCGTCCGGAGGCGAGTACTTGTTGCGGTCGATGCGCCACAAAGGCGCACAGCAGACGCACGAGGGGGCGCACGTTGGCCGAGCGCTCCCACAGCGCGGGCGCCACCACGCACGGCAGCAGTGCTACGTAAATATACTCACGAGTCGTCCGGAGGCGAGTACTTGTTGCGGTCGATGCGCCACAAAGGCGCACAGCAGACGCACGAGGGGGCGCACGTTGGCCGAGCGCTCCCACAGCGCGGGCGCCACCACGCACGGCAGCAGTGCTACGTAAATATACTCACGAGTCGTCCGGAGGCGAGTACTTGTTGCGGTCGATGCGCCACAAAGGCGCACAGCAGACGCACGAGGGGGCGCACGTTGGCCGAGCGCTCCCACAGCGCGGGCGCCACCACGCACGGCAGCAGTGCTACGTAAATATACTCACGAGTCGTCCGGAGGCGAGTACTTGTTGCGGTCGATGCGCCACAAAGGCGCACAGCAGACGCACGAGGGGGCGCACGTTGGCCGAGCGCTCCCACAGCGCGGGCGCCACCACGCACGGCAGCAGTGCTACGTAAATATACTCACGAGTCGTCCGGAGGCGAGTACTTGTTGCGGTCGATGCGCCACAAAGGCGCACAGCAGACGCACGAGGGGGCGCACGTTGGCCGAGCGCTCCCACAGCGCGGGCGCCACCACGCACGGCAGCAGTGCTACGTAAATATACTCACGAGTCGTCCGGAGGCGAGTACTTGTTGCGGTCGATGCGCCACAAAGGCGCACAGCAGACGCACGAGGGGGCGCACGTTGGCCGAGCGCTCCCACAGCGCGGGCGCCACCACGCACGGCAGCAGTGCTACGTACGCGTCACCACCTGCCTCCACACTGCTAGCGCCGCGCAGCTCCAGCAGCAGGGAGAGCATTTGGAACACGTATGGCATGAATTCTGTAACAAACACAGGATACTGTATGACTGGTTAAACGAGGGACATTCAAGAGCTTAATAATTTGCGTCACTAAGAAAAATATAAGAAAAAAATGGTGTGTCTACTCATATACGCGCACTAGAAGTTATACTTCGACTGAAACGTAGAAGGGTCGTCCATTAATCACATGATGTTTTTAGCAACTTTTGAATCCTTCCCCCTTCCCTTGGTGATACGTGGTGAGGTTTTGAACTAACCCCCCCCCCCCCCCCCTCTACCCAAAATCACGTGTATTTGTATGGTACAAAGTATCTTAAAAAAATCAGAATATTATCTTTAAGTACAGGTAATTTCCGAACCTTCCGAGCCTCACGTGATTAATGGATAACCTCTAATAATAAAATCTATTCACTTCAACAACAGTAGATATAGAACAATTGTTTTGAGGTTTATGTCTGCTACTTAACTGACTTCATGGTATCGCATTTCCGCTACAGCTACATGCGTAACTTTAAAAATAAACTTTATATCATGCGTAAAAAGGGTATAACATCAAATACATTCATTAAGAAAACCTTTATTGGAATAAAATTGACTGACGAGGTATTTCTACGACCAAACGCAATCAAGTCAAGAATATTTTTTTTATCTAAAATTGAAAATACTCAAAAATAATTCAAAACTCAAAGAAAAAGCGAAATTGGTCGATCACATTTAACATACCTTGCACATCATTTTGTAAAATCTCTTGGAATATCGGGAACAGAGCGTCTTCGAATGCTGAAATGGCGTTCGGATTGGACTTTGTGACTAACCTGTGAGAAAAACATAATTATTGATTATTTTTAGGATTTCCATTGGTGCATATTTGTTTCCGTATCAAGTAAAATCTTGGTCCCGGCTGTCATTTGTAGATCTTTGACAGTCGTTACTGTTGGTCAGAAGCCAGAAAGTCTGACAACCAGTCTTAT
The DNA here is from genome assembly GCA_905220435.1 of Amphipyra tragopoginis. Taxonomy (NCBI): domain Eukaryota; kingdom Metazoa; phylum Arthropoda; class Insecta; order Lepidoptera; family Noctuidae; genus Amphipyra; species Amphipyra tragopoginis. Next base: position 16,985,550 of record HG992011.1, read on the forward strand.
CAAGAGTATCGTATTACCCAGTTACTAGGTTGTGGAGGTCTGATAGGCTCCATGTAAAATACTGATATTCAGCTGCATCCGGTTCGACTGGAAGCCGACCCCAACATAGTTGGGAAAAGGCTAGGCAGATGATGAGATGATCAAGTAAAATCTTATGTCTAAAATTGGCATTTCCAAAAGCAGCCATATTATAAAAAAAACGTATTTTTAACCGACTTTAAAGAAAGAGTATTCTCTCGAGGTAGTCACGTTTAAATTTAGTGAAGATCTGATGAAGACCTTCGGAGATATACTGCGGAACTCTTCATAGGAACAGCAAATCACTCGCGATTGCTGTAATCGCATGTTTATGGCTCTCAAAATAGAAAAATGAAATTACTTAAAAAAAAGAAAACTGTTTTCAAAAAAGAACCCGAAAGGAGTAAAATAATTACCATATCATAAAATTAACAGTTTCAGAAGACGGTGCCTTCATTTTGGTTCAGTGTGGATTAGTACTTTTTTGAAGTGTTATTATTTTATTTTATAATGATAGTACAATTTGGTACATTAATAACTCACGAGACAGCAAGCGACAGCGTTTCAAACAGGTAGTGGTTGAAGTGTGGCTTGCACGGATTCTTAGCGACCACCGACAGCATGTGCGCTAGCTTTGGTAACGCATCGCCCAAGTAGGACAGAGCACCGTCTTGTAAACACGACAGCGTGCGCAGAACCGCTGCATAAAAGAAAAAAATACGTTATTATTGCAAGATATTTTTTAAGATAACATAATATCACGACTGTATTCCTCGAAGGGTTGGACAGAGGTGTAGAGTACAGTGTAATATAAACCTTCAGAGAATATAGGCGTGATATTATGTTTTGAGCATTTAAACCACTAAGAACTCTTATAAATCTATCTCTAAGTCTGCGGGCACGAAACTTGCGACGGCCGAGCGATGGCGGGGCGGCGTGACGGCGATGTATACAAAAGCATTGCACAGAATAGCGAAGGGCACGAAACGGCCGACGGCGGAGCGGGGCGATCGAGCGATGCACGGGCGGCGGTGAAGCGACGGCGACGCGGCAGCGACGAGAACAAACTAGTTTGGTTTCGTCGCTTGCGCGGGTACACAGTATTGTATTGAATTATTATTTTAGTAATGGAAATTGATAATGAGGATATCTTGTATTTTATCAAAACTTGCTCTATGGGACATTATTTGATGAACACCATATCTAGGTAATAATAATTCCCTCATTAGGAGACTAGGCTCCAATAGTTCTCTTCGACGTACACTCATGTTTCACACAACATTGCTAGAGCGCGACTGACCGCCAGCTTGTTTCGTGCCCGCGCGAGATATCGCTGCCTGATCGCCCCGCGTCGCGTCGCCCCGCTGCCGCCATCGCTCGACCATCGCAAGTTTCGTGCCCGCAGACTAAGCATCACGATGTAATTGTAAAAGTATTTTCCCTCCACGTAGCGTCAGTTTTTAGGGTTCCGTACCCAAAGGGTAAAATGGGACCCTATTATTAAGACTCCGCTGTCCGTCTATCACCAGGCTGTATCTCATGAACCGTGATAGTTAGACAGTTGAAATTTTCACAGATGATGTATTTCTGTTGCCGCTATAACAACAAATACTAAAAAACAGAATAAAATAAATATTTAAGGGGGCTCCCATACAAAAAACATGATTTTATTGTCGTTTTTATAGGTAGGTACGGAACCCTTCGTGTGCGAATCCGACTCGCACTTGTCCGGTTTTTTCTAGCATATACAACGTTATTTTTAGTATATACAAAAACCGAGACACCCCAACAAGATTTTCATCAGAACTGCCTGAATATGTGTTTTTTTTTTAATAAATCTCCAAGTTACACCGTAGTTTATGTCGCGTTAAGTTCCCTAGTAAAGTGTGAAATGCCTGAGATGTGCTATGCAGGGGTTGTCTAATACACGGAAACTGACCGAGCGGACCATCTCAAACCTCAAGGTGTCTATTCCCGTCAACTGTTATGGGTCGAAACCTACTGAAACAAAATTGAAATATAGGAAAAAAATGGTGTAGAAAAATGAGAATCGATTCTCCTAGTGATTCTGAACAAACTGAAGTTTTTTGATGAGAAGTGTAGTTTCAGGTTTAGTATATAGTAAAACCACATGAATAAATAAACCGAACAGAATGAAAGCTTCCTAACAGAGTTCAAAATTCTTACCTACTTTCCTAGGGCTGTCTACTATTTCACGACCGTAAGTTAAGAGGAAGGTTTGCGAGCGTGAGAACTTATTTTAGAACCCACACTTCGACATTTCTACTAATACAGCTGCATCACACAATGTAGTAGTACACATACCGAAAAACAAAAGCGCACCGAAGGTTTATTTTGTGGCGCGCCGGATTAAATAAACCTTCAGTGCGCGTTCGCTTCTGAAGGACTAGTAAGTATGTTGCAAAAAACGCGCAATGTATTAGTTATTTATTCACTGCACCGGGAGGCACGCATGCCCATAGTATTGGATGTCATGAACAAAGGGTGGGGTCACAGTGTAATCGGTATTGACAGATTTAAACTTAGAATAGTTACTGTAATATATTATTGTTGATTTTCTGTGTTTCTATTTTCGAATATAATGACGCATAATTTTTGTTTGGGAATATTTTAGGGTATGTAAATGTTGCGAGGGAAGATAAGAGCCAACATAAAAATGAAAACGAGATAATGTGTGATTGATTTGTAATGAAAAACAATTAATGTACATAACTCAATTACTGGGTATAGTAACATTTTTTTCTCAGTTTGATATTTTAAAATTATATTTTATTATAAAAAAATTATACATCTTAGTACATACAAAAATTAATGCTTGATAAAACATTTTCTTTAATTTATTTATTTATTGTTTGGCGCTTGAGGCTGCTGACATCAGATAAAACATTTTCGCTGTTCCGTTTCTTTGATTTTCTCTCAGATTTTCGTTTTTTAATTGCCTCAATCAAATAATTGGGCTCATTTATTTCCATTTTTCTGTCTAATCTTGAATCTGTTATATCCGGAAGCATACAATCAAGATAAAACTTATGTAATTTTCTTTACGTTTTCCCATTTCCATTCTGAAATAGTAATAATATGCAGAAAAATATATTAACAAGAAATAGAGAACCCTTCAGCTGATAAGCTATCAAACATCAAAATTGGCATGTCTGCCCACGGCCTTGACGTAGCCATGAAACGTGGTAAAATAAGGAAATCATTATACTAATAATAAGTGAAAAATATATACCTATGTATAAAACTCACCATATATTCGGACACAGTGTCTGAATTGCCATATGTATTTTAATTTCAATATTTTTTTCACTGATGATTCGGACACCAATAAAAAAAGCTGTTTTGTACAGCCAGATAAAAAACTTTCAACGATACCTTAACAATTGTGGAAATCCGTCCTCCGCCCAGCCTCTAGTTATAAAAAAAACAGTTTTTAACCGGATTATAACTAAAGCAGCCGTTTTTAATAAATAATATTATAAACCCACATACATAGATAGATACGCGCCTTGGCAGTCGAGTAAATAAAGATGGGGTATTCCTCGAAGCGCAACCACTTTGAACCGCACCAAAAGTATTCCATGAAACCCACCAACGATGAAACATAGAGAAGAGCACGAAGGATTCGTGATAAATTATATCGATAGAAGTTTTAAAATTCAACTTTTATTTATTTATTAAAACTACCAGGAAAGCAGAAATGAACTGGAACTAGGTGCTTAAGCGACTTACCTCCGGTTTCTGAATTAAATTCGGGATATGCAATACTTAAGTAGTATTTGAGTACTGAGTTGTCAAAAAGATACTTTAAAATACGTCATTTTTTTGACAACTCCGTACTCAAATGTTACTTAAGTACTGCTTGCTTATCCTAGAATTCTCAATTCAGAAATCGGAGGTTACTCTTAGCTCAATAATGGTAAAAATACAGGTTTTGAAATTGAATCAATTGTTGTTTTGAAAAGTACCAGGGTGACAGAAATTAACAGAAAATAGGCGCTTAGATGATCTGACTAAGTGACAGTGACCTTTAAGGTAAGATATATAGGACAGTTTTAAGTTTTCTATCGTCTATACTAATATTATAAAGAGGTAGATTTTGTTTGTTTGTATGTAGGAGGTAATCTCTGAAACTACTCATCCGATTTCAAAAATTCTTTCACCAATAGGAAGCTACGTTATCCCTGAGTGCTATAGGCTATATTTTAGGATCAAAAAAATTAGGGATTCGTTTTTTTTTATTATAAATTAACGTGAGCGAAGCCGCGGGCAAAAGGTAGTATTTTATATAAGAATAATAACTAATACTTTATATTCATCTTTCCCCCTTATTACAAAAGATGGTTTCAACCAAGACTAAGGTAAACCCAGGTTTAAAATATACCCATCACTTTCTTATGTCATATAACAAAAAGAGACGGGGCTATTGTAAAACCTAGGTTTTTCTTACACCATCTTTTGTAATAAGGGGGTTTGTGTTTAATCGTTGGTGCACAACTTAGTGACCTCGTTTAGGCGCCCATTTTCTGTTCATTTCTGTCACCCTGGTACTTTTGAAAACGACAAATGATTCAATTTCAAAACCTATATTTTTACCATTATTGGGCTAAGTAGTAACCTCAGATTCCTGAATTGAGAATTCAAGATAAGCAATACTTATGTAGTATTTGAGTACGGAGTTGTCAAAAAAATGCTTTAAAACCCGTCATTTTTTTGACAACTCTGTACTCAAATGTTACTTAAGTACTGCTTATCCTAGAATTCACAATTCAGAAACCGGAGGTAAGTCGCTTAAGCACCTAGTTGCAGTTTTACCATTAGTTCTAATAAATACCTACACAATGCAGCTGAATTTAAAACGTTTATCGATATAATTCATTACGAATCCTTCATGCTCTCTTCTCCATGTTTCATCGTTGGTGCGTTTCGAGGAATACTCTTGGTGCAGTTCAAAGTGGTGAGTCCACAAAGCTATTTATTACCGAAAGATGCCACCTTAAAGCCACAAATAGTTTTTTTGGTAACGCTTTTTTTGTCACATATACTTTTTCATCGGACTGTACTAAAAAGCTTCAATAATTTGATGGTGTCCAAGTATTCAGTGAAAAAAATATTGAAATTAAAATGTGTCAATTCGGTCACTGTCCGAGTCGTCTGTCTTATTGTTCGAAGATTGAAAAAATGCAGTCATGTCACGACACTCGCAACCCACCCTTATGCCTTGTGCGTAGACGTTTTGAGAGCTCGGCTCGAATTACAAACGGACGTGCTGTCACCTTGGATTCTAGGATGGCACTGAAAATTTTTCGCGTGCGTACTCTTTTATAAAACAAATTACGGGAGAGTATTGCTCCATACTAAAATGTATGGGGAACGGAAAACAATTTCCGTAAAAAATTAACAATGTTGAGACGTAGATTACTCTCATTTGGTTTAATTTATTAAAATAATAAAACGGTAAACGTGTTATTCATACTTTCGTGTCACGATTAAACTAAATAGATTTTTATATATTCCTTTAAAATTAAGTAAATTCTGCAAATAGAAAAGGTCGATTTAGATGTTTTTGAGGGAATTTAACATTTTTTTTTCTCGAAATTAATGATGATTTCGCAAATATCTCGCGGTGAAACTGTTGGCACATCTATTAAGGTTCTTCATTATTTTTTTTACGTAATTCCATGCGGAGAGTTTATAGAAATTTCGAAAACAGTAAGTGCCTTTTCAGGTGTTTCTTAAGGACTCTCCTCTTAAGTACCTACCTATCTAATAGAAGAGGCCAAATGAAATCTTACTAAGACGGCCTACAGATACTTTGGTACTATTCTACAAACCTACTAAAACAAAAATACGAAACAAATAATACGCCAATATAATTACTTACAAATAATAATTCTTATGGGAAAGCCTTATCGTCATCTTCGTTATTTTGGATATTATCTACTCGTAACTAAATATTCTGTATTAAGCATTAAACATGTGTAGGTATAAGTACATATAATTAACTGACAAGATCCTTTGGATATACAAAATAAGAAGTCTCCTTGTTTTTCCTACCATTATTTGTACACATACACACAGTACAACAGTTTGGCATCTTTAAAAACAATTAAAATAAAACGTCCGCGTCTCGTACCGCTGCCGGTGTGACACCCCTTAACTTTGTCCGCTTACTGAGCCGGCTCAAACCGGTTTGTACGGGAGCGGGCGCCGGCGCACTCCCCGCGCGCCTTGTCGGTGACAAGTCACGCACACATAGCTGTGCGTGTAGTAGTGTACCTACGCACTGCGTTTAGTATGAAGCTTTCATTCTGCTCGGTTTATTTATTCATGTGGTAAAACTAAGCTTGTATAAGACGTACCTTTCATGACATACTCGTTGTGGTCCAGCGGTGAGTTCTGTTCGCCGAGCGCCGTGAACAGCGCCGTGAGGAGCGCGGCGGCGTGCGGCTGTAGCGTAGCGCGGGACACCATGCCGCCCGCTATGAGCTTCTCTATAGCGCACGCGCCGTACGTACATACTACACCACGCCCGCGGATGTGAGCGATCTATTAACAAAAGTTTGGCTTAGCTCATCAGGCACATTGAAAAATTAACTTTAAGTTGTGCTCTCGAGTAAGAACTTTAAGTTTGTAATAAAAGTCTCACGGCGTGCAATCGTGAGATAGGTAGGCGACATGTGTAAGTAATGCGTGTGATACATCACGCGTAATATTACCCGACCGCGTACTGTTGCATTACGTATTACTCGACCAACATAAACATTACACATTACTTAAACAGCCTACACTAAACACCACGCGCGCGCTCTATGACTTTTGGCTGTTCGGTCTCGCTCCTTTATATTACCCGACCGCGCACTGTTGCATTACGATCACACCGATAATTCAGCCCTCATCAAGCTGTCTCCCCCCCCCCTATGTCCACGCCAGCAACGCCCTAAGCCGAGGTGCTCGTCCCACTAGGGGTCGCCCTTAGTGCTGTTGTTGCAGGTAGTCATGATGTTAGTGTAGTATAAGTAGTTAGCTTAGGTTAAGTATTTTACTTCCCCCCCATTGGCTGGAGACCCTTCAGGTCTCGCCAATAACTGCCCGGTTACGTAGAAACCGTCCCCAACCAAACGCTCTATGACTCGTGGCTGTTTGGTCTCGCTCATTAAATATGCCACTGCCAGTTCTAAGCCTGGAAAACCCTTTTCTGTAATAGGGTTCAAGTATGAAGGGAGATCAACTTTGTAATATGATTAAAACGTAAAGAAAAAAGTACTTACGATAAATTATAATAATACTAAAAAAAACTTTTTTGCAGAACCTAACCTACTATACTTTTGAAATGTAAAAAGTATGTTAAAAATGAATAAAGGTAATGTTATACAATGTAATAGCAAAACTTGGTGGAAGTATTGCGTTTCTAAATACTTTCATGTGCCGCATGTCGTTAGTAGTCGTTACATTCCAATATCTCCTAATGTAATGTCATCTCATTTGTTACGCGCCATTACAATAACAAACATTGATAGTAATAGTACGAGTAATAGTGAAATGTCGCATGGCGTGTGATGATGAACATCACGCGTGATGTTTGGAGTGATGGTGAAATGTAATATTACATGACACGAATTTATTTATTTAAACAATTTAACTAGAACGGTCACAGACCAATTACACTAATTAAATAGAATTACCTACAATTTTCGCTAACTACTCACATAATCATCATTACACAAAATGAATAAGTAATAGATTACATTTCATTTAAGTACATAAAATATAATAGACAACAAAAATTACGAATCAAAATTGAAACCGATCATACATCTCTCTCACACATCTTCAAGCAACCCGACAACAGATTCACCCATCCATCCTCAAACAAATCAGTGTCTGGGTATGAGTCCAGGAGATCGTTGAGTGCGGAAAGGGTGCGCGGTATTGGGGACTTAGCTCGGCTTAGAGTACGGCACGCTGGCACTGCAAGCAATTTATGTCTCCTACCTCTCAGATAGTTACTAGGGGTAAAGAGTCGACACAGTTCATTAAGCAAATCGGGTGAGTCGATTTTTCCACGTAGGATCTTACACACCGTGACAATTTGGTCAAGGTTCCTTCTGGTTTCGAGGGAATTGTAACCGAGACAACCCAGGAGAAACTTGGTGGGGTAAAGATAATGATCACGAAATGTAATGCCATATCACATCACTTCGTGAAGTACTGTTTTGCGCATGTCTAGTAGGCACGCGCGTCGCCCGACGACAACGCCGCCTTTTTTGAAGCCAGTCGCGTCGCTTAGCGCTGCTCCCGCGATGGTTGGCCAGTCAGTAGTCTTGTGCCTGCTCGGTTATTTTTAAGATCGCTCCGTAATAGTTCATTTCGGACAGTGGACTAGTTCATTCTATTAGTTCTAATAGCTCTATTCGGTATTTTATTCTATAAGCTAAAACAGACACTACGGCATTCAAATAACGCTCATCTCATCTCATTCTTGCGAATTCGGTCGGTCGGGTTCGGGTAGCATCATCATTCGTCGGCTATTCTCTCTCGTTCTCATTCATTCGCAGACATCGAATGAATTCGTATGACGTATCTGTCAATCAGTGACTATTTCATTTTTCATTCTCGTTCGCACACGGTTTACAATGTACGAGTTCGATTTGACCTATTAGACTGATTACAAGTCAGCGTTCGGAAACGTTTCTTCTAGTACAGTGCGAAGATACGGCTCCTATTCGTTCATCATTCACGAACTACACAAGACTACCAGTCAGTCCGTTATAATTACTTGTCGCGCGCGGACGACGTCACCTGCCACCGAATTTCCCGCCCATAATAACAGTTTTCAGTTGTTAACCCTAATTTGTATTCGTGTACCTATAACGTGTGTGATAAATGTGATAATTGGACGTAGTTATGCAAAATCGTTCCAACCCACAGCAAGTCCAAATTAAGATAGTGACAATTTAGTGTTCGGGTTGTTTTCTTTTGTGGGTTGGAACATTGGAAATAAGAGAATAATAACTGAAGGACTGGAATGTTTTTACTATATGATGAAGGGTGTTTTAAAAAGTAGCCTAGTGCCATTAACTTAATTTTGACAGACTTGTGGGTTGGAACGTTTTTGCATAACTACGTCCAATTGTGAGTTAATAAACGATTTTACGGTAACTTTGCCATTGTGTTTCAATCCCGCGCCCTTACTACTATCGATAGCCCTGTCGATATTGTTACTAGTTTTCAAGGTAAACTATCGATAGTTAGGTAACACTACTGCGTTCCAGCTTTGGTGTTAATTTAAAAGTACTCACCAATAGTGGCACAGCTGCGTTGATGAGGTCTTTGGGCAGTAGTGACCTGAACGTCATGATGTACTTGATAGCGTCCGCTTTTAGTACCGGCAACTCGTTCACTGGAAATATAAAAATCCGTTATCATACAGATTGAGTAGTTTAAATGACGGCTCGACACAAATATTTTTTCTTTCAATTACGTAGTAATGTTATCATTAATCACTACAAAACCGATCACAATGGATGTATTTTTTGCTTAGAACCAAAACAGTGCAGAAATGTGCTCATTGTTGCACTGTTTTTCATTAATGCACCGTTTTTTATTTAGATATAAATTTACCAGAGGTTTAATGTCCCCCATTAAGTTCAATATAAAATGTATGCATTAGATCAAAAAGATACTGGCTAAAAATAAAAATCAGCTAAATAAGACCGACTTGGTGAAAATAAAAACAAATGACGCGCATTTTGTACCATTGTAGAACTTTGATACTTCTTATTTAGCAAGAAAAGTTAAAAAAAATGTTGTATGGATATTTTATCACGGTAGGTAGATTGGTAGTTGAAAGAAAAGTAGATTACGCACCTCGCTTAAGTGAGTAATTAATGCACTCGTGTTAATTTAGTGTTACCAACATAACACTCGTGCATTAATAACTCACTTTGCGCTCGATGCAACAATCTATTATTATGACCTACAGTCGTATCCGAAACTTAACCTTTATGGAGATATTGAATTTTAAAGAATTTATTTTATATTTTTTGAATTTAGACGACACGTTTGGTGCAGTGGCTAAGCGATTGGCTGCTGCGCTACGGGTCGTGGGTTCGATTCCCACACGGAACAAAAATTTGTATGGCCTACAGATGGTTGTTTCGGGTCTGGGCGTTTGTTTGTGAGATTTGTGTCTGTAAACGCACCCACGATACAAGAGAAATCTTAGTGTGGGGCAACGTTTTTATAAAAGGAAAAAAAAAAAAAAAGATATTTGTTATGTTGTGTAGACACTTGGGCCTATTCAAATATTTTTTTTAAAGATTTTACGAACATACCTAATAGATGTTATAACTTTTTGAATAGCTAAAGAGACGTAAAAGTTTTTAAAATTATTTGCAGAATAAGTTCCATACATTTTTTTAAAAAAAGCGCATCTATGTTAAAAACACTTACCGAACATTCTTTAATTCTAACCGTTGTCGAGCAGTCTTTTTAAGCTGTTAGTAGTAGGTTCAGTTTTTGTTAACCATTTTTATTAAATGTCATCTCTAACAAGATACTTAAAAAAACGGACCCTAGGAGCTCAAAAAATAAAAGGTTTTTTTTTAAATATCTTTAAAATTCAATATCTCCATAACGGTTAAGTTTCGGACACCATATTACAGGATCAAATCCATCAGAAATTAACTGAATAATAACGTCCTTTAATATTCAGTACGACTTTCCCTATAACCCTGTATATGCCAACGAGTCACGCATGTTTGTGTTTGATATTTAGTAAAATTATTGCTCGACTAGTGCAATCAATTATGATGTGATCAAGGTCCACCAGCGGAGAAGCACGCGTCACGCCAGCCGCCTGCGTGCTGCCGCGAGACGCCAGTGACGTCACCGGTACGGTACATTATACTATGTCATGCTCACCGTCAGCTCTCTGTAACTCTGGCAGTACGTGTGTGCTCGCGAACTGTGCAAGGTCCACCAGCGGAGAAGCACGCGTCACGCCGGCCGCCTGCGTGCTGCCGCGAGACGCCAGTGACGTCACCGGTACGGTACATTATACTATGTCATGCTCACCGTCAGCTCTCTGTAACTCTGGCAGTACGTGTGTGCTCGCGAACTGTGCAAGGTCCACCAGCGGAGAAGCACGCGTCACGCCGGCCGCCTGCGTGCTGCCGCGAGACGCCAGTGACGTCACCGGTACGGTACATTATACTATGTCATGCTCACCGTCAGCTCTCTGTAACTCTGGCAGTACGTGTGTGCTCGCGAACTGTGCAAGGTCCACCAGCGGAGAAGCACGCGTCACGCCGGCCGCCTGCGTGCTGCCGCGAGACGCCAGTGACGTCACCGGTACGGTACATTATACTATGTCATGCTCACCGTCAGCTCTCTGTAACTCTGGCAGTACGTGTGTGCTCGCGAACTGTGCAAGGTCCACCAGCGGAGAAGCACGCGTCACGCCGGCCGCCTGCGTGCTGCCGCGAGACGCCAGTGACGTCACCGGTACGGTACATTATACTATGTCATGCTCACCGTCAGCTCTCTGTAACTCTGGCAGTACGTGTGTGCTCGCGAACTGTGCAAGGTCCACCAGCGGAGAAGCACGCGTCACGCCGGCCGCCTGCGTGCTGCCGCGAGACGCCAGTGACGTCACCGGTACGGTACATTATACTATGTCATGCTCACCGTCAGCTCTCTGTAACTCTGGCAGTACGTGTGTGCTCGCGAACTGTGCAAGGTCCACCAGCGGAGAAGCACGCGTCACGCCGGCCGCCTGCGTGCTGCCGCGAGACGCCAGTGACGTCACCGGTACGGTACATTATACTATGTCATGCTCACCGTCAGCTCTCTGTAACTCTGGCAGTACGTGTGTGCTCGCGAACTGTGCAAGGTCCACCAGCGGAGAAGCACGCGTCACGCCGGCCGCCTGCGTGCTGCCGCGAGACGCCAGTGACGTCACCGGTACGGTACATTATACTATGTCATGCTCACCGTCAGCTCTCTGTAACTCTGGCAGTACGTGTGTGCTCGCGAACTGTGCAAGGTCCACCAGCGGAGAAGCACGCGTCACGCCGGCCGCCTGCGTGCTGCCGCGAGACGCCAATGACGTCACCAGGTACATCGCCGCGTCTTTACCGCGCCACGCTGCTGCGCCGAATTCCCCGTACTTGGATAGCATGAGCTGATACAGAAATTATTATTCATAGTAGTAAACTAAGTATATGAGCATTTTTATTGGGATATTGTAAACGCATGGCTCAATACAGACCCCTTATGTCAACATACTTACAGCACAGTGTACCTACTTACTAAATATACATACAGTAGGTCAACGCTCATACATTTGACAGATCCTATGAAATTTCAAAATTATGTAGGGGCGGGGGTTATGTCCCAAGTATGCAGTATGGCTACTCGGGACATAACCTCCGCTCCTTCACCCCGCAACCCCCCGCATGGTTGCTTTGCGACAATGTTCTACGTTGACCGACTGTAAGGAGTAAGATATAGGTAGACTGCTTATAGATTCACTCATTTTCTAGCACAGCGCTGTGTTCATGAGCTTTTCAATATAGATTTTTTATCAATGTAAGAGCCCCCGCAGATCACAGACTTTCTACAAGGTTACTTTTAGTATATGCGAAACCTGAAACTAGTTTGTTCAGAATCACTAGGAGAATCGATTGACATATTTTTTACACCACATTTTTTTTTGTTTTTTTTTTTTTCATAAATTTCAATTTTGTTTCAGTAGGTTTCTACCCATAACAATTGACGGGAATAAACACCTTGAGGCTTGAAATGGTCCGCTCGGTCAGTTTCCGTGTATTAGACAACTCCTGCATAGCACATCTCAGGCATTTCACACTTTTTTAGCGAACTTAACGCGACATAAACTAAGGTGTAACTTGGAGATTTACTAAAAAAAAACACATATTCAGGCAGTTCTGATGAAAATCTTGTTGGGGTGTCTCGGTTTTCGCATAAAGTAAAAATAACGTTGTATAGGTCGATAGTTTTCTCGAGTTGGTCTGCTAGTGCGCACACTGAGCCAACTAAACAATCGGGTGGGTGCACATACCATATATACCAGTTTGAAGGCAATCGTGTAGTCCATCAAACTTTTTTATCGGCCGATACCAAAACGTTATAGTGTACACACTTGCATACATCTTCATACTGATTAAGAAACCGACCAAACTATCGGCCGATAGAAAGTCTGTGGTCTGCGGAGGCTCTAACAGTGATGTCCGCCTTTTTCTGACACACACCCACACACATACATGCACGCACCCACGCAAGCACTCTCTTACACACACATGATCGTGACGTCACTCCATATGTGACGTATAAGAGACACAGGTATAGGACAGCTACCTGCACGTATTGTCCGAAGATGTTCATCATCTTGTCCTCGTAGTGCTGCGCAAGTGTTCGCACGAGGTCGCAGGCAGCGCGGCGGCGCGTGTCCACGTCAGAGCCCTCTATGTCACGCCGCACGTACTCCTCGGGATTGTCTTCGAATAACTCCATGTCTGATTCTGGGAAAAGATAAAAGTTATCAGTATTAAACACCCACAAAAAACAGCCAAAAGGCAATACCACAGTGTACCTACTTACTACATACAGTGGGTCAACGCCTATACATTTGACAGGTCCTATGAAATGTCAAAATTATGTAGGGGCGGAGGTTATATCCCAAGCAGTATGGCTACTCGGGACATAACCTCCGCTTCTTCACCCCGCAACCCCCGCCCGATTGCTCTGCGACAATGTTCTACGTTGACCGACTGTAAGAGCGATTACGCACTGCATCCGATCCGAATCCGTGAAAATACGGATACAAAAAACACGGACCGAATTCGGATATTGCTTTACGCACTGCATCCGATCCGAATCCGTGAAAATACCGATCTAGAGTAAAATCTCGGATCGAATTCGGATATCGCTTACGCACTTATCCGATCTCTAATCCAAATTCAAACAATTCAGGGGCCATCTTTGGCATATCCATTTGGCGTCCGATTTGAATCCGAGGTAGTGCGAAAGCGTTCATACAAACATTACTACGCCTTCTTCGGTCCGTCAATATTTCTTCCGAATTGGAGACTCACGGATGACGGATAGAAATCGGATGACGGATGGCCGGATGTAGTGCGTAAACTACCATACAAATAGTTCTATGGCTACTTCGGAACGTATTTTCACGGATTCGGATCGGATGCAGTGCGTAACTGCTGTAAGGAGTAAGATATAGGTAGACCGTGGCAATACTGCTATAACCGGATATGGCCGACAGATAATGCTCACAATATGTTATTACCGTTATGTCGATACTTTTTAGTTTTGAACTTTATTGCTTATTTAATGTAACAAATACAAATATTTTTTATTCTTTAAGGAGTCTACACACCAAAGCCGCCGACCCGCCGACACAGCCATGGCTTGATGTCGGCAGCTTTATTTCAAAATAATCATGTCGGCGACTTGTACCCGCGCGTTTCGCCCGGCAACATGTCGGCGGCACGTCTGCGACTTGCGTACGCGCTCATTTGCCCGCCGACATTCGAGCTATGGTGACGTATTAGTGTTTTTTTGCAATTTTGTGCTGCTATTATTAGATCAGTATCACTATCCATGTTTAGGTAAATGTAGGCTGAATTATTCAAGAAACACAACACACGCCACTTTCCTACACGCGGCAGTCACTAACTACCAAAAAAGTTACTGATGTGAGTTACGAGATGTGAAGTCACCGACTAACCCGCCGACAAAAAGTCGACGACTCATGTCGGCGGGTCGGCGAGTTTGGTGTGTAGACTGCATTACACGTAAACAAGCTTAAGTGGTCAATCAGACTGCACTAGCGGGTGCGTGGGCGGGCGCGGGCGCTCGGGTCTTGGCGTCTGCGTGTTCACAGTAGTGCCGAACGAGCTATAGTACGCACTACACGCGCAGTCACCTAACAGACGCTATATCACTGTGAACGATACGGGCGGACTGAACCATTAGAAACATCCGCGCCCGCCTCATGCAGGCGCGTGACTCGCGGGCGCACTGTGAATGCAACTGGCGTCTACATACATTTGATTTACACGCGCCCGCGCTAGCACCCGCGCCCGCCTCCACTCTGAAATACGGCTTATAGTCCAGTCAATAAAGTAATTGTAGAGTGCGTGAGCGGGAACCTAAGTGATTTCTTCAGAAACTTATTCAGGGTGCTTAGGCAGAAAACATACTAAAAGTCCTGACGTCTAGGAGGCGATCTCCAAGGCGATTATCCAATGAAGAGGCAGGGCCGTCGGCTCAGAGCTTCTGCTCCGCCATTTGACTTAAATGAATCATTGTTTTAAGGCATTAACGATCTTGTTGCTGAAGGAGCAAAATATTATTATCACAAAGACTTCGTTACCCCAGGCATCATTTCTTAAAGAACATACCTCCCTGATACGATATTTTACAGTTAGAGCCTCAACTGAATGTACAACCCTCCTTTTGTTCAAAGGCTTTTTTATATCTTCATTAAGGGAACGTGTACATAAAAAACAATGATTCTTGAAGTCAAATGGCGGAGCAGAAGATCTGAGCTGCGACGGCCCTGCCTCTTCATTGGATAAAGATGCCTGCCTAACATCTTGTGGCGGCATCTATCTCGCCACATGCGAACTATCGAACTATCCTACATCGCGCAATCAAGATTTAACACGCAGATAGTATATATACAACCTCCCAACATCAACCGTTGGGCAGTACCTAGCCCGCCAGGCACAAGACTCCGCCTGGTTGGAGGATCCTCCCTTTGGTTGGAGGAACACCACACCAAGTTTCTCCACATTGGTGACCCCGACGTGATCGTCACAGACAGTGTTTCCACACTGGTGACGTCACACACAACCTTCGCAGCCTCGGCAGCCACATCATCACTCCCTCCGCTCAGCATTCAATCGAGCAGCAAGCAGCGTGTCACACAGCCAGCCAGCATCCTCGGCGCATATATACTGCACTTCGACCGGTCAACTAGCAGAGGCACTTCTCTCCTGGTCGACGCAGTCCACAGCCACCACTCATCGCTCTCACAGTTCCGACTCACTGGAATGACGCGGTATCCGGTTTCGACTTAAAGGAACCCCTTCACTGGCCCTGGCAAGTTCTCAAGATTCAACGACCGCTGACTCATCAAGACGATCGACCTCCGGTCTCAGGGGGGGAGTGATGTGGCGGCATCTATCTCGCCACATGCGAACTATCGAACTATCCTATATCGCGCAATCAAGATTTAACACGCAGATAGTATATATACAACCTCCCAACATCAACCGTTGGGCAGTACCTAGCCCGCCAGGCACAAGACTCCGCCTGGTTGGAGGATCCTCCCTTTGGTTGGAGGAACACCACACCAAGTTTCTCCACAATCTTTTTAAATGGTGTCATTTAGGGTGTAATTTTTACGGCAGCTGGTGTGAATAAAAAGGGATGTCAAGTCAAGGAAACTTCGATACTTGTCGTCTTTCCTTTCCTTATTACCTATAGTAGGACCCAGTATTCCCTTTTCTTTCACCTCAGATACATCCTTACTTCCTTTAACGACATCCTCGTCACATACAGGACACTAATTAGTACTCATGTTCATGTTGGATAACCCAATTGTGTTACTAATAAGAGTGCTTAACTGAAAATAATATTTTGTGGCTGCGCTGCGTTACCGGGTAGACTACCGTGCCAAACAAATTACGAAAACCTATAACAACAGAAGCCCGAAGGCATGTATACGATATTAATGGGAGTTTTAGCCAGTAAGGTCGCGTTTCCTACAGTGAGCATTAGAGATATTGAGCGAAAAGCAATCTTTATCAATATCATGATTGATTGTTTTTCCCGCCTCAGCTCAGTTATCCGCTGTTATAAAAACGCGATTTCTTACTGTTACCACCTCCACCACGTGGAAGTACTCCCAGCTTATGTTACAATACATTTTAAGATAATTTTCGCATGAAGTAATGGTCGTCACGCTGAGTAACTTTAATTTCTACATTTCTGGAGCGTGTAGTTCAAAAAACGGTTGGGAATATGGAACAGTGTGCAGGATCAAAGTTATAGAGAATTTTATAAGCTTTCATTTCATCTTACAACATTTTTCGCTACTTCGCACCGTTTTTGAGAAATTGGCGAAAAACCTGAAATTGAGACCTTTGTCCCCCCCCCCCCCCCTCGCCTCCTAGACGTCAGGACTTTTAGTATGTTTTCTGCCTAAGCACCCTGAATAAGTTTCTGAAGAAATCGCTTAGGTTTCCGCTCACGCACTCTATACCCTTCTTTGGGTCATTCATTGACTGAACTATTAGTGACACATAAATAAAATATTCCACTTTCTGGGTATTACACATAGAATGCTATCCATCTTCTAGACTAGGGGCAAACATTTTCATCAAAATATTGCTATATTTTGTTAACAGACAAAACAAGAACGAGACAAGTAGACTTACCTCTAAACTCCATATTGGGTATGACAACTTTCTCGCAGATGCTGCTAAGCGTGGCAGGGTCTTCAAACAAACTCTTGTAATTATTCTTTTCTGCTATTTTCGCGAGGAACGTCAGCGCGTTCGATACTAGCTGTAAAACAAATATGGTAATGTTTATAAAATCTCATTGCTTCCATACAGCATGACTGTTAGTCACTACAACTGAAAATCAACTCTGCTAATCATTCCGTATAAATATGGGACAAATTTTGAAAACGTGAAAAAAAGTCTGCTTTTCCATACATTTTGTTAAGCAACGTTGATTATTTAGGGCCAAAACTGCGTTAAGCGGACGCCCGCGCGGTTCCATACAAAAGTGCTCCGTCGCGGGGACACGTGCGGGCATCCGTCGCGGGGAGGCGGGCCCCGCACCCACGCAACGGGTCCCGCCTCCGTGCGACAGACGCCCGCGCGGGGGCACGCGCGGTGCCACGCACGGGCTTGTTTAGTCAATAACGCTATGTGATAAAATAGGTCTCCGCGACGGGTAGACGGGTACCCGCGACGGGGACCGCCGCGTGCCCACCGAGCCCGCCCGCGTGGCCACGCGCGTGTACACGCGGCGAGTGCCCGTCGCGAGTGCCCGCTTAACGCAATTTTGGCCCTTAGTATGGGACATTTAGGGTGCTTTTCCACCAGAGATGTGTGCTACAGATGTGTGTCAAATCCACCATAGATTTTCAAACATGTGTCAAGGTGAGTTTTAAAGCGATCCTATTGATTCAAATGACGCAGAGGCAGGCGTATTATTGACAATTTATTATTTAAATTTTATGATTTTAATTTAATTTTGTTAATATTATCTATATATATAAAAGAAAGTCGTGTTAGTTACTTCACTTATAACTCAAGAACGGCTGAACCGATTTAGCTGAAAATTGGCAGGGAGGTAGTTTAGAGCCAGGAGAAGGACATAGGATACTTTTTATCCCGTTCGACATTTTGATATTTAAAAAAAAAAAAATTATATCAGTATATCCATATTCTTAATCTGTTTAGGTAGTAGGTAGGTAGTAGGTAGGTAGTAGGTAGGTAGTAGGTAGGTAGTAGGTAGGTAGTAGGTAGGTAGTAGGTAGGTAGTAGGTAGGTAGTAGGTAGGTAGTAGGTAGGTAGTAGGTAGGTAGTAGGTAGGTAGTAGGTAGGTAGTAGGTAGGTAGTAGGTAGGTAGTAGGTAGGTAGTAGGTAGGTAGTAGGTAGGTAGTAGGTAGGTAGTAGGTAGGTAGTAGGTAGGTAGTAGGTAGGTAGTAGGTAGGTAGTAGGTAGGTAGTAGGTAGGTAGTAGGTAGGTAGTAGGTAGGTAATAAGTAGGAAAAAGGGCATTGCAACGCATGCCGGGAACAGCTAGTTATTTAATAGCTTATTTTATTGATTGTACAGAATAATTTATGATCTGAAATGGATTGAAATAAATGATATTTGAATTTGAATTGGCTGGTTTGAAACACATCCGTAGCACACATCTCTGGTGGAATAGTAGCCTTACTGTGGGACAAACTCTAAGTTTCTAAAAGTAAAAGTTGTACAGAATTATGAACAAAGTTCATACTTTTCGGTTGTCAAGTAACTAAATCAGTCATGCTGTATAAACGCTTGTGTATGCAATCCGAATTTAATAGATTTGCATACAAGTATTCTAAGAACCGTCGGTGTAGTGCCGGACGTAAAGAATAGCACTGCCCCATCTCTTCTCGTGGGTGTCGTAAAAGGCGACTAAGGGATTCACTAGAGGATGGGCAGCAGCGTTCTCTGAGTACTTTAACAACCATACTGCGATCGCTAACCCGCCTGCCAAGCGTGGCGATTATGGCAAATCGCCCCCCAACATGGCTTGGGGGAGGCCTATGTCCAGCAGTGGACGTCTTTCGGCTGAATGATGATGATGATTACACTATGACTTGTACAACGCTAGGATGAACAAGGTTAGGAAGGGAGCGGAGAGGGAGAGAGAGGCGACGGCCACTCTCCCTTCCCGCGCTTGACGCACCGGGCGCCGCCGGAGGGCGCGCGACGATCTCCGGCCACCGTAGTGTGTGACCTGCGGGCGACGGGTTAGGGGACACGTCGCCCGACCAGTAACAGGGGCCTAATTCTCCTAAAATAAATTGTTGCCAAACGCAATCGAACCACAACCGTCAGTCAGTTTTTGTTTTCGAAAACTTTCAAAATGATTGATTTTGTTTTTTGTGTCAAACAATTCGACAGCTTTTGAAATTGAGAACTGTCTGAATGAACGGTTCGGCCTTGGTTCGGTTGTGATTTATCAAGATTTATTTTACAGAAGAAGAGGTCCCCCAGGGACTGGCGGACCGAGGCCTGCCGGAGTTGCGGTGCATGCAGCTGCGAATCCCGTAACCACGGCCAAGGGTCAGGAGAAGGAACACCGTGGGTTTTTAGCCGGTAAGAGTCCGGCATAACCCTTCGCCTTCCCCGGGCGAACGGTATCCATGAGGAATTTCCCAAGACAAAAAAAGAAAAAAAAAATGATGATCAAGGTTGGTGTACTAACCGCGTCATACTTGGGCTGGGGTCCGGTGGCCAGCAGCACTGTCCACACACATGTGACGAAGGCGGGCGCGTGAGGACCGAACTCCTCCTCATACTTGAGGGCGTATAAGGCGGCACACTCGCACACTTCCGTACGAAGTTGCTCCATCACGCCCGGTTTTTCATCGTCATCCTGGAAAGAATATGAGTGTATTCATACAACGTGTTACATAATTCCCCTTAAAAAGAAAATGTTAATCAATCAATCAATCAATCAAAAGTTTTTATTTCACATAAACCATTACAGGCGCTTATGAAAAGTCGAATTTAGGTGCACGGTTCCAATTAGTCGTTTCCTATGGAGAAGAACCGGCAAGAAACTCCATGGTTACTCTTTTAAAATCCATATCTTTAACAATTTCAGTGGGTACAGTTATGACTTAGATATGAGAGAGCAAAGTAGACTTAAGAGCAGGAACCACACAAAAAAACAAAATGAAAAATATGGTTACAAATTAACTAGGTATCCAGGCATCTAGCAAGTCTACAAAGCTCTCACATTTACAAAAGGTGAAAGGACGCTAAACTATATAAAACAACTGACATGGTTAATTGTCATCGAACACATTACAAAGAAAATCACTGTATAAGATAAAGATATCTTGAGAGTAACGTTAGTAATAAAAAAAAAAGCTAATCGAATGAGGTTAGTTAATAGACATAGGTACACATACGAATCAAGTAGTCTTTTATGGTTGTTGTCATTTACCTCTCAGAGGAAATTAGGTAAGAATGTAAATAACTTTCTGGGTAGTCTACTCTTTACTTTTATGTTTTCAGGGTTGCGTTTTAGTGATGAT
This sequence comes from Amphipyra tragopoginis, assembly GCA_905220435.1. Taxonomy (NCBI): domain Eukaryota; kingdom Metazoa; phylum Arthropoda; class Insecta; order Lepidoptera; family Noctuidae; genus Amphipyra; species Amphipyra tragopoginis. The sequence continues at coordinate 17,006,460 of HG992011.1, forward strand.
TTTATTTTGATTTATCCAAAATTTTTTTTGGATGCTGCTTTTTTTTTAAATATTGCCAATAGACTCTTCACAAGGGACCTTTTAATTCCCTTTCGGCTTTAAGGGGTATTTTTGTAACACGTTGTATTTATGTAATGAAACTTGTTTTTTAAACCTGCTGTATACTCTATTTTACACAAGGTTAGTCAGAAAGGTGGAAATCCGAAAGGGTGTTAAAGTACCCATAATAATTAAACACTTTTGTTTTACAACTTATGATTTCATAAAATTATGCTAAAATCTATCTATCCTCAGCTATGATTAGGTGTTTACATTTTAGGTCGTATTTGGGGTCATGAATTAGAAGCACCATTTTCTGAATTTGTAACTAAAGCAGGAATGAAGAATTTTTGAAAAAACTAAAATACTTAAAAATAATTTTATTTGGAAAAAAAAAATTGAATTTTGAAATTTTAACACTTGCTTTTAAACAGTCATCAGCGATACTATAAGTGGGCTTCGGATTAGTACCCCCTTTCCGACTATCCTTGTATAAGCATCTTTCGATATATGATCATATCGCTAGGCATATGATCGTATAACGGCTATAACCATGTTACTGCGACAAATATATGGTTTCATTTGATTCTATGGTAGATTTATAACTATTTAACTAGATTAGTTTAGTCAGATAATTATATTACTAGACTAGCTTTTGCTCGCGGCTTCGCTCGCGTTAATTTATAATTTTTTGATCCCAAAATATAGCCTATAGCACTCAGGGATAACGTTGCTTCCTATTGGTGAAAGAATTTTTGAAATCGGATGTGTAGTTCCGGAGATTACCTCCTACATACAAACAAACAAACAAACAAATTCTACCTCTTTATAATATTAGTATAGATTGCGACCGTAAGATAGTAATGAATCGCTTTCGTATAACTATGTTACGGTATATAATTATATCCCTAGGGATATAACTATATTACGGCTATAACTATCATACTGCGACATATACATATTACACCCCTGATTATGTCAGAAATTCGACTCCTAATTGGGGCTACTTTGAAACTGAATGATAAAACAATGATCATCAAAGTGGAAGCCCTACGGTCCGACTTTGATAAGAAATTGTTGTCCTTGTTTTCTCAAAAACTAAGCTCTTTATATTTTTTTTATTTAGCCCTTGTGGTTTTATGTATATCTGTTTATTTATTTACTTAAGGATCTCTGACAAAGAATATACACAAAAAGATATTGTCTAGTAGTCGCAAGCGCGACTAGCTTGAGGTTAAGGGTTCGATCCCCAGGTTGGGCAGTGTTATTGGGTTTTCCCTCCATCCGCACAAATTGTAATGCGGCTCAACGTAGTTTCCCTTTCCTCAGTAGCTACGTCTATAACAAGGCTAATAAAATTTTAAATATATACCCTATGTGGAGATCAAAATGCAAAAGAACTATCACGAAATGGCTACTTGAATTGGATTATGCAGAGACTGAAAATATACTACATATTCTAAAATAATTTTTCCATTTTCTACTCAAATTAATGTTAGATCGCGTTTCACCTTCTTAACCACACACAGACACACACACACTCTCAGGCAAGTAGTTGTTCGCGCCTGGTGCCCTTCACGAGCGCCGGGCGTGAGGACCTACAGTGGGTGGCCATATTATTAGGGACAGTCCCAAGATTTTTGTATTTTCTAGTTAAAATATTTTTTTCAGGCAAATGAGTTGTTGTAGGCCCCACGGGTATTTTTTATTTAAAGACTTTATTAATTGAGATAATAAAAACAACAAATCTGTGGGCGAAAATATAATATTTATGTTTGGAAAAAAAAATGCGTTAATAGGTTGAAATTTTATATTTATATCAGTATTTCGTGACGCCACCCTTTGCTGTAATGACAGCTTCTATTCGACGTGGCATGCTCTCTATACATATTATAGCATACTGCTGTAGGTTTTCATTATGATGCCACTCTTTAATGGGAGCTGCAATCAGCTGGTGCTTGGTGGTGATCACTTCCTTAGCGATCATCCGTTTGGTAAGCTCCAACATGTTCTCTATAGGGTTCATGTCTGGTGAGTTACCTGGATAGGGCAAAACATTAACATGTTTTTCAGCCAAAAATGCAGTAACACTCTGGCTTTCTGGCACGGTGCAGAATCGTGCATAAAAATGTACTCTTCGTCACCAGGGCACCATTCTTCGAGCTGCGACAGTAGTTGAGTCTCTAGGACTCGCCTGTGCTGGTCTTGCTTCATGATCCCTTCCACGATATACAGGCACCCTGTACCATTGGATGAGATCACAGACCACAGCATGATACTAGTTGGGTGTTTAACCCTCTCCACAAGGCAGTCTGCATGGCACTGTGCTCTAGGGCGTCGCCGCACAAAGAAACTTTTGTCGACCAAAATCTGAAATGTCGATTCATCGGAGAATGCACCTGAAAAATGTTACATAATCACAATATAGTAATAAAAACAACTTACTTTTATATTTAAAGACATATTCTTCCCGAATCCAGTCTGCAACAGTTTATTTCGGTGTTGTCTGGCCCATTGCAGTCATCTTTTCATCCTAGCCTCGGTGAGGCGTGGTTTCTTGGTTGGCTGACGACCTATCAAGTTCTCTTCGGCCAACCGCCGGCGTACTGCCCTTTCAGAAACTCCTATTCCTTCGTCGTTCATCATCGTAGTCGGACTTGCAACACTCGGTTCACGATTTTCAAGGCAGATATCTCTGATTTCACGATCGGTACGAAGAGTGGTGATCCTTTTTCTGCCACATTTTGTTACACGGTTTGCTTCCAGAGGTTTATTGTTGTCAGTTTTTATTTTGATTCTGCTAACTACTGACTTAGAAACACCTGCAGGGTTTTTAGGAATGTGTAGAGTGCAGTACTAATGTTTGTATTTCTCTACATTTTCTGGGAGACGCGTCTGAAGCCTTGCCCATACTAGAAAAAAAGCAATTTTGAGGTTTTCACGTTATTCCTTTAACGAAATTAAATTCACGTATTAAGTTTAAAAATAGTGACGCAATACGAAACATTACTTACGTTCTGACATACTGTTAGCGAAAAAAACTTGCAATATCACTGAAAAAAAATGTTTTAACACTGACGATTCAAGACCAATTTTCAACAAAAGTCAATTAAAGCAGAAGAACGTCTCTTTTTAAAAAAAATGGCGCGATCTCTCTTTGTTGTCACATTTCAAAAACATTATAATAATACCAGTAGTAATATCAAGTAAAAAAAACCCCATATAAAAACATTCTTTTGTTTAAAAATAATGTTTCAACTAGAAATTACATTTCTATGAGTGCTGTCCCTAATAATTTGGCCACCGATGGTATATTGCACTCACGGACACACAACACTCTCCAAAAACACACATAGCACATATTCTTTTGTTTTGTATATTCCACCACTTCCTCTCAAAATTTGGAGCTTTACAATGTTGTAGTACGTAAGTGCAACCTAATTACTCTAATTTTTAAGGGTGTGAGCCTGGAGATCTGTCACACAGGTCCCGAGCCCAGTATAGACTCCAGCTCTCACAAAGGTTTGAATCTCCTTGTAACGTAGATACTCTGTACCGAATTGTACCTTTTTGAGAGAAATAAACTATATTATTATTATTATTTTCCGTGTGGAATGTCTCAGTAGCAGCCCAGAGTCTGGATTTGTGCCCGGTTGATGGCAATAGGCTCGCCCCCTATTACATGGGACTTAAACATACCGGCGAAATGTGGGTGTACTACCACCGCACCTCTGCCAACCCTTCGGGAATACAGGCATCAGTTTGTTACAAAATTAAAATCAGGTTTAAATTCATCATCTGCCTAGCCTTTTCCCAACTATGTTGGGGTCGGCTTCCAGTCGAACCGGATGCAGCTGAATATCAGTATTTTACATGGAGCGACTGCCTATCAGACCTCCACAACCCAGTAACTGGGTAATACGATACTCTTGGTAAGACTGGTTGTCAGACTTTCTGGCTTCTGACCAACAGTAACGACTGTCAAAGATCTACAAATGACAGCCGGGACCAACGGCTTTACATGCTTTCCGAGGCACGGAGGAAACTCGCTATGGTAAATGGTCACCCATCCACAGACCAACCTCGGCAAGCGTGGCTTAACCCGGAAGATCGGTCTATGCGGCTGTAATTATTTAGCCACGAGCTCCTCAGGTTTAAATTGTGTTAGCTAAAAAATCCTTTGCCGTGCCGTCTTGTCAGGGCCTAAAGATAAGTTAGTTAAAATAGTTAAGATATAAACTTACATTGGTCTCCAAGCAAGGTACTTTAACTTGCAGTAAATTGAGTAGATTCGGCATCCATATCGGCATGTTGTCTTCAAAGAACTCTGGCAGATCTTGATAGTTGAGAGAATAGAATACTTTGCAGATTAGGACTAGGGAGCCGTAGATTACGCGCAAGGCTTGAGGGTTGTCGGCGTGTTTCGTCGTCAAGTCTATTGTAGCCTGCAGACAATAAAAAAAATATTTAAAAATGCTACAAACAAATTACATTCTACAGCAGCTGTCCCATTTCAAAACCTAGTAATGGGCTTATGACACTTGGCTGAATTTAGTCGTCTTAATTCAGTCGTTACTGAATTTAGCCAAGTATAATCGCAATTAGCAAGGTAGCATCCTCAATTCAGTAGCAAGGATGGTTTCTCTGACTGAATCATTTAGAAGCCTAATTAGAAACGCATTTATGAAGGTGTAATCGCATTTAGTTACTGACTTCAGTCGCTGCGTGAGGATGTATAGTTTTATTTTGTATTCCCGAATAAAAAAGTGAAGTGCGAGTGCGGTGCGCAGCGTAGGTACATACGAAATGACGAAAGAAAAAGAAGTTATGTTCAATATTTGCTATATCTTTGGGACAAAAATGGCAAAAAAAAACCCGAGCAAAAATGTACGAAATGAGAGCTTTCAAGTGCTACTGAGTTCATATAACGTCTACGATAGACGAATCGGCACGTCCGACGACTCCGTCGCGCTTTAACTGGTAATTGATTCAGTAACTAAATAAGGACAGTGTGATCAGAAGCTTCTAATTTGCCCTTCTGAATATAGAAGACTAACACTGAGTTGCAAGAAAGATACCATTAGGTGATCATTAACTAATCCGTCATTAAGAATAATGTTTCCATTAAATTAATGGCTATTGCATGAACACTAATTAGGTCGTAGTTCGTTCTTCATTTACTAATTATCATATACTGAAATCATGGGGAGTTTGACACATCAAAAATTAATTTTAATGGATAGTTTATCATTCCATTAAATCTAGCTTCTTGCAATGGACAGAAGAGGTTAATGGAGCATTAACATTCTAATGAGAGCATTAAAATGTAATGGATCTTTCTTGCAACTGAGTGTAAATTCAGCCAAGTGTAATAAGCGCTTAACCCTTTCACCGCCCCAGTCCTTTTCCTACAAGTTTCCATACTGTAAGCAGTCCGGCCACCTGTGGCACAAATTTATCCTATACTTCAGCCATTACAAACGTGCGAACTGAGTCATAAATCATTACGTTAAAGGAATGTGACAATGCTGCGCAAATCGTTATCGATAAAGGGATGCCGCTCCGTCTAAACAAAATTTTGCATTATTTCCTTAACCTCTCCCTCATTACCTTTTATCGATTATCGACAAAACCTTTTTTACTGTTACACACAACACCAGGGCAGTTTCAAAAGGGTATACATATTTGCGAGCGAGAGGTCCGATAAAAATGATTTAAGATTCAGTTCGCACGTTTGTAATGGCTCAAGTATGGTACAGGCACCTAACATTGTAATACCTCTATTATTATTTATTTATAGCCTTACTTCAGAATAACAGATTACTTAACAAATTTTTAAAACATTATATATATTCAGTTTATATTTTTTCTGTGTGCCCTTTGGCAAAGGCCTCCTCTAGCCCAAATTGGAGGCAGAGAGGAAAAAAGGGAAGATTGCGTACTTCAAATACGATAAGCTAATAGTGAAAGAGTCAAATGGGAATTCCCGTGAAAAAAGAAAGAGAGAAACTACTGTCTCCCCCAACACCCAACAAAACCAGTCCATAGCAAGGGACGGAAGCATAAGAGATGAGGCCAAGAGGGTAAATAGAACTAGCATGAGGGAATACCTATCCAAACCCACACCCCAATCATCAAAAGAATCAACTCTAAAAAACTAAGAACTCTCATCAACTCGCGACCGGAAGACACATGAAAATAAAACAAATAAAACAGTCACAACCTCTATTATTACTAAGATTTATATTGTATTTTACCATTTTATTCAAATAAATGTTATTATTGCTACTGTACTTACCACAAACAAATCGGTGAGCGGTTTAGCAAAGTTCTCAAGAACATGCTTGATCTCTTCCCATAACTTCTGCGATTTGAACTCGTACCGATAACGTTTGAACAAAGAGTGCGCTGTTCTTAACACTCCGTTGATCACGTGGAAATCACCTAAAACAAAAACAGTTGGTGTTATTTAAAGTGAGCTCTTTGAACTACAGGATTAAAGCAAAGTTCAGACTACGCTATAATACAAGGTGTTTTTTTTGATATCCCATAACTCTAGGGTATGATTGAGACCATATCAAAGAACCAATTGACATATGAATTATTCTTCAATCACTTTTTTTTGTGTTCATTTTTCATTCAAAATAATTCGACAGTCACGATTATTAATGTAAAACACCCTTACGTGAAATATGACAACGTCGCATTTTCTTAGCTTTAAACATGAATGATTGGTTTGAATAAAAATGAATTACTCTTATTTATCAATGAAACTTAGATACCTACAATTTAATTATGATTGATTATATCTTCGAAACTATGCATTTTTGGACCACCTATTCTAGGAGATTTTGTCTTTTTACTTAAATAATATAACCCTAGAGATATGGGATATCAAAAAACACACGTTGTATAGAAGGTTCGAACAAAATACTTGGACAAACTTCTACAGATCACAGTACTCATGAATATGAACAACTTTCACTAAGGGATCAACTGTGAAATATAAAAAATAAAACCGGCCAAGTGCAAGTCGGATTCGCGCACGAAGGGTTCCACGAACAGCAAGGGTTATGCGAACATTAATGTAGGGCACAGCTCATTTTTTTTTAGCGATTTCGTTTTTGGTCCCATAGTAAAAGTTGTTCATAATGATGAGAACAGTGACCCCTTAAGAGGATGTACACTTATTTATGTTACACCTTGTATAAGTACTCTAAGATGCCAGTGGAACCGCAGGCAACAGGTATTATAACATGATTTTAGGAATCATTGTCATTCAGCCTTTCCCTTGCTTTCATACATAGTATTATATGATCTGTGCTTTCAGTATTAAGGCCACAGCTAATTAGAGCCACCCGGCACCCGACTCGCATCGCCTCGTCTTTCGGCGTCCACTCGTTGTCAGCAGGTGGTTCACGGGTGGACGCCGCGTTATCACCAGTAAGGCCCGAACTCCACCAAAGCGGAGATGTGCGGAGATGGGTGAAGCGGAGACGAAAAGAGATGTTTTTCAGCTAGGGTGTATCCACCGAAACTGTGCGGAGATGCGTACTGGCTAGACTGTAGCGGAGATGTGTGCTGGCCGCACAGTTTAGTGCGATCTGACACGAAAGGTAGACGTCTGTCATATCGCTATACAAGTTGACATGAGAAGTGTGACACCGCTCACTGCACGCCGCACACATCTCGACTCCGCTGCGTGCCGTCGCGTCGTCAGCTTGCGACGCAAAGCTCACATCTCCGCCTTGTACCGCGGCCCAGCTCAATCTCAGCGAGGAACAGCTCAATCTCAGCGAGGAACAGCTCACATCTCCGCTTCTATCGCGCCATACAAATATGATACATCTCCGCTCAGTGGTATCCAAAGCTGAGTGGAGACGAGATGTGTGAATAACGAAATTCTATTGGTTATTTAAAACACATCTCCGCTCCGCTCGTCTCGTCTCCGCTTTGGTGGAGTCCGGGCCTAAACGTCGCATGGTCAACCAGAGGAGTCGTCGGAAGAGTCCACTCGATGGCAGCGCGCGTTTTAATCGGCAAAGGCAAGCATGCGAGCAGCGAGTTGTCACCGAGTGGTCAACTCGTCGTCCGCGCGTGGACAGCATACCCCCGAGGCGATCCGGTGACGATACGGAGTTGATGTAGGGAGCGCACATCCATACAAGTTCATATAAAGAATACTAACCGCACGAGGCGAGGCGATGCGGGTCGGGTGGCTGTACGGGAGTTTGTACTGTATTACTAAAGACAAACTTCTATTATATTGTCCAATTTAACGAAAAGTCACTTACCAGTACCAAACTTCTCAACCATTTCTGGTATTAGGCTCGGCCACTTTTCAGGGAAGTCACATTTGCCAATGATGGATACAGCATCACTGAACTGCCTCTGGATGGCTTCAGGAGACTTCAGCATCAAGGAAACGATCAGGGTCTTAATGGTTGATCTGTCAGATGCGTGTATCCGGTCCACTCCATCTTCTTCCTGTTAAGACAAGTCATCATTATAAGAGCTGCATCCATTACCAATATGTTTTCTTTGGATTCAAGATTCTAAAATTTCGTCTATTTTTTCTATCGTAAAAATCGCATTACTACTTTATTCCAATGAATTTTAAATGCCGTTTAAAGGCATAATAAACTGACATTCAAAGATTATGAACTTAAATAAAACTTTAAAATGCTCTAGTGTAAAGTTGTTAACATGTCGCTTGGTAACTTTTGCCTTTCAAGCATTGATTTTATTTTCACAAAAAAAAAGGTAAAAGGTAAAAAAAGGTAGTCAGTTAAAAAGAATTACAAGCATTCTTATCACCAATCTCCTCCAGACAACCTTAGAATAGACAAAATTGTGTGAATAAGATGAACTGCTACTTACCACAGGCCAATTTCGTTTTATGAAGTTTTTGAAGGCGATAGCAGCAGCCACCCTGATTGTGAGGTCCACTGTATCTTTGTCAATAAGGTGTAACAGAAGAATAGCATAGTTCTGGTTCACTTCTACACTCTCCAAAAACTTTTCAGCTGCAAAGAAATTCAATAGCATTAATCAGGATATTAGTTATACAAGTTTTCTGTGTAGTGTGTGTGTGTAATACAAATAATACAATAGATGCATAAACAGACATGAATTAATTAATTGTACAGAAGGCAGTCTTATTGCTAAATGTGACTTCTTCCAGACACCCATTTAACATTTGTCATACATATTTATCACCAGAGAGTGGAATCTTATGGCAAAACAATTGAAAGGTGATAGGGGCCGTCCATTAATCACATCAGTGGCGTGCCTTCCATACAAGCCGAAAAGCCCGGCTTAATATCAGGAATGCGAGAATAATAAAAAAAAAACAAAAAAAAAACTCCTGTAAAGTAGTATTGAATCATCATGTCTCATAACATAACAACTGATACCTACTGTAATAAATAAAATGTTTAAACTCCGCGCGCAATACAGCGAGCCTCCGTGACCTCCGTGTGTTGCTAAGTTGCCAGGTTTACATAAACAAAATTTTTCGCGTCGCGCCTCGGCCGGCCTACGTAACGTTGCCAAACCGCCTGCAAGATCTTGCATTACGGTCGCACGCGCTGGCTTCTTACGCGGCTTAAGTCTTCTGTCACTTTTCCTTCAATCTCATTCATAAATTGCATAGAGATATATAAGTAAATATACATAAGTGCACATAATTTGTTCGCAAAAATAAGCCGGGCTTATGACTCTGTTAGTTTAACGAAATTGAACATTACGGTAGTGTGTTTAGAAGTGCAATTTGTGTGGCATGCGTGTTTAGGCACATAGATGCCGCGATGTTTGTATTTCGATAGAAATGATACAATTTCAAATTAGTTCACATTTTGTTTTGAGCGATATTGGAGCATTTTTTTGACGCGATATATATTTTTTCAGTTTCTGTGATTTAAAGTATTGTGTAACTTTTATTCGTTTGTTTTAACGTTTGTGATTAAGTTTCTTTGTGATTTGCCTTTCTTTTTATGATGAATTCGGAAATAATTGTTCCTTGTGTGAAGTTGTGTGTGATGGATTGAAGTGTGTGCAATCGTTACTCGGGAAGGTAAATACTTTGAATTTTGCAGACAAATACCGCTTTATTACTTCACCTGAACCTACTCCTGATTTGAGTATTTCTAGTAAATCAAAGTCACAATAGGCATTTTCATAGATCGGCTTACAAAACTCTTTGGATTGTATGTACTTGTATTGTGTTGGTTGCTCTCATTTAAAGAAATTATTCTGTAACACCAGTTGCATATTTTTCTCTAATGATACGAACGCCTGGAATACATCAGGTCACGATGATTTGAATAACTTATCTGTGGCCAGGATTAATTGCTCTAAACAAATAGAACGAAACAACAAACGGCTTTTATCAAAGCTACCGAATGATAGATATGTCTGTAAATCTATCTAGTGATACCATGCCTTCAGTGTGCTTTGTTGTTTGTCATCAGCAGTAGTAAAGAAGCGAAGAATGAAGAGTTAACACGGCTGTTTACATCGAAAGTAATTATAAATTGTTTTTAAACTTTTGCGATTTGTGCACATCATAAAAATATAGATCGGGTCTATTATAAATTAACAATATTTTTTTCAACATTATAAACATTGCGTAATTATACTCATCAATTATTTCTGAGCCATCTATTGGCGGCGACGGGCGATTGTGTCATTTTTCCCGTCGAACTCGAAGCGCGCAAAAAAGCACCTGTAATGCTCATAGATGGCTCTTAAACCAAAATGTATGTGATTTTGCAAAATCACACAATTGTATTATTTGCACTCTATTTATTATTAGGGTGAAAATAATAGTTGTGTGATTTCGCAAAATAACGAATTTTGACAAATTTTACAGGGTTTTTTTTTCTAAAAATCTATCGGGCTTGCCCTAACTTTGAACCCTAGGCACGCCACTGAATCACATGATGTTTTTTTAGCATTTTTTAACCCCTCCCTCCCCCACCCAAAATCATGTGTATTTTTTAGTACCTAAAAGGAATCTAAAAATTTTTAGAATATTATCTTTCAGGCACAAAGTATAATCTAATTTTATTCTACAATTAAGGACCATGATGAAAATGTCTAGAGAGAAAGGTTGCAGGTTGATTTTGACTGGCATAAAAATTTTCGCTTTTCGGTTTAGAAATCGCGCGTTTGACGAAAAAATAAATACACGTGATATCTTACTACACCCCCCCACCCCCTTGTGATATTTCGTGATTTTTGCCAAACCCCCTCCCCCCCTTTCGAGCCTCACGTGATTAATGGACGGCCCCATAGGAGATGGGTCATTATTTTTTATTGAGTATGTCAAATGTCAAATTATTTAATTTTAAAGTGAATACATAACTAAATATTCTGTGAATATTTCAAGCGGCTACCTGTTGCCGTTATCAATATCGAGCAAAAAAATCATGTTTGTTGTATGGGAGCCCCCTTAAATATTTATTTTATTCTGTTTTTTAGTATTTGTTGTTATAGCAGCAACAGAAATACATCATCTGTGAAAATTTCAACTGTCTAATTATCACAGTTCATGAGATACAGCCTGGTGACAGACAGACAGCGGAGTCTTAGTAATAGGGTCCGGTTTTAACCTTTGAGTATGGAACCCTAAAAATTAACAATCAGCGAGAAAAGGGGCACTTAAAACAAAACATTTTTATGATGCCAATCAATCCTATTTCCCATAAGGATTAAAAGACCTCCGGACCTACTGAGCAACTCACAAAAAAACTTATTTGAGATGGGGTAGTAACAAGGACAACCCTAATTGTAGGTTCTACAGGAAAAATTTCGGTAAGTGGGTCGTCATAGGGCGAAATAGTCCATAATTTTTGAAAATATTTCAATCTGCATTCACTTTATAGAAAACAGGTTCCAGCAAGAGAAATAAGAAAAAAAGGATGTTTAAGTACAAGCTTTAAATTGTTCATGTTTTTAAAGACGCAAGCATTTGCATTAAATTCATTTCATGACAAACATTTGAAACTTATTTACTCTAAAAGATATTGTTTATTTTTAATGAATTTGTCGGCAAAGTATCCTAGAAAAGATTGTATGAACAAATTATGTAGTATGTTTATTTTGTGTACAATAAAGAGTATTGTATTGTATTGTATTGTATTGTATCAAGCTAATTAAAAATGTTAGTTATTATTTATTTCAATAATCATCCTTTGTTGTTATGAAATTATGTGTAATCTTTAAGGTTATCATGGTGAAATGCTGCTATAAAAACAACAGCGGAACATTGTGTATATCCCTACAAAGATTTGCTTTAAGAACTCAATTTTTAAAATATGAAAATCGCTCGAAATTAACGAGAGATACAGATTGTATTGGATTTAAAAACAGAAAAAAGTACATACCCGGTCGCCTTATGTTCGTGTCCGGGTTTAACGTCTGCTGAAGGTAATTCGCTAATGTAGCCAAGTTTTCATCTGTAACCTCCATTGTAAATAACTTGTACGAAATATAAAGTTATCTTCGGACTTGGGATTTTAACGAAAATGTGACAAAGATGTAAGACTGGCTTTTAATAATAACTCAACTCAATTCAACCGTCGAACTATTTTTTGACTGACTAACTGACAGAAACTGACAGAACAGAAAACCAGTGTTGCCAGAATTATTTTGGAGCAAGGACTTCATTTAGAGAACGTTGTACGCTTAGAATAATAACGTTGTACCTAGTTTAATATTATTTCTATGTTTTGGAGGGGATCGTACCATGGACTAAAAAAGATTATATTTTTGGCCTGGAATATTAGAGAAAAACAATCAACAATCACTAAATGTGAAAGTGAACTGACGGTGACTGCTGTGCTGAACGACGTGATACAAGAAGGTACCAACCACATACTAGAATTTCGAAATAAGGACCACACGAACCAAGAAACACCAACAACATTTTGAACAACTACGAATACCACAAACGAGAGAATATAGAACTACAGCTACTGCTGCTACTGCTTTAGTACTTATTCTAAGACTACAATACACAAAATTAAAACACAGTCTACAGTTGCAAGTGCAACACGTAAAATAACGACGCGACGCCGACGCTTCGCAACGGTGACATCTCGTGGGACCTCGTGGGACTCAACGATTTACAGTCTGACATGGATCTAAATGAACGTGGCGAAATAGAAAACTAACTATTGGTTTTGACAGGTTTCGGATCTCTTTCTTCACAAACAACGCTGCCATCTACGTTTATTTATGCTCTAAGATACGTGGTTGTACACAGGGCTACACATCAAGCCATACATAACCAGTTTATCTTGGCGTCGCTTTGTATAATCATTTCACACAAGTTACGGTCAGCTTATACTGGTTTGCATAGCTTGAAGTGTAGCCGTGTGTACATCGTATCAGGGGGCCTACTCCCTAAGTCCGTCAACGAAGCTAGTCGCCCGTCCGAAAGTAACCTGAAACGTAGGAGTGAACAAAACAAGTGTCAAGTTCAACTTTTCGGACGGGCAAAAACATATCGGTAGTAGGGACAACCGTCAAATCAAGTTGTCATTCATTCTTAGTTCAAGCCTCGAAATAATCGTATGTCCGTAGGTAATAGGAAGTAGAAAACGCTCGTAACTAAGGCCGAAACCACGGACTTCGTGCTTAGGGAGTAGACACCCAGGGCAAAGACGTTAAATAATAGTATTCTTTGTCTTGGTATCAGGGTCAAAAAGGTCGTATAAATACGAAAATCGTATGGTGGCAGCACTGCTAAAAACTGAAATTACGTGACCACAGATGAGTCTTCTTTTTCTCTCGTTTAAACCGAGCTATTTGAGAGTGGCTCATGCCGTGGTGAAAAGATTAGCCAGTCAGCAAGGTCGGTAGTAGGGCTGACTGCCCAGGGTGCGCCGGACGCACTTAAGTATCGTCACTCGTGGAGGCTCTTTTCATGCACCCCATGCACAGGGGGCTTACCATGACGTCTTATGAAAACGTTCAAATGCCAGTCAGTCAATATCCGTTCAAAAGCAGGCCTGCTTCTGAATCGCTAAAAATCGTACCATGACAGTACAAAAGGTGAACGACTATTCAACCAAGTTGAGCGGATAAGCTTGTACATGGTACGAAAAGTCTATACAAAAAAAACAGATGAACGGATTTCGTAAACGTCAACTTAGCAGGCCTGCTACAGGCCTGCTTTAACGATGTCATAGTACAAAAACGCAGGGCAGTTCAACTTCCAGGCAACTTCTGCCCTGCTTTAAGAGGTCAGTCATGGTAAGCCCCCAGATGAGTGAAATATTGCGTTAGCACTGCAAGGTACTGCATTCTCTTTGCGCCATTGGGAGTGGTTTTAGCTTTCTCTGGTAATAGCTAATAAAAGCTGACTACGACCCTTAGTCAATTTTTAATAAATAATCAATTTATCTTAGCAAATAATCCAAGGGCCGATTTTTCAATCGTTGGATAACCTGTAATATTCTTAAATCTTGTCCTCAAGAAAGCCAAGTTCGATATAGCATGTTCAGCAATTGAAGTATCCTTTATTTGCCTAAAAGTGTTTCTTACTAGAAACAAAGAAAATGACACAGCTAACTTACTAATAACTGTGTCATTTTTAGAAGTGCCTTATAATTGCTGGGCAAGCGGTTTTGTATATCTTTTGTTCGAGTTAATTTTAAGGAAATACCCGGATAGACACATAAACATTTCGTGTTGCAAGTGCACGTTACTTAATAACCGTTCCACACAACTTTAAAATTTTCTGTCTAATTAAAAATAGATATTATAGATTGCATCAATTATGTAACTGCTGTGTTGATCATGAAAAGTCGCTAAAAGTCACCAGAGATTGTTTTGTCACTAAATCATAACAATAAAGTCACCATAAACATCAAAAACTCAATGCATATACTGACAGTCACTAAAACGGCAGCACTGCATTTGACAATCTACTAACAATTAATAATTTTAATTTAACTACCCACTAATTCTTATCGTGGGGCCCTTAGATGAAGAATCGGTGATTTTGTTGATGAAGATTGATTAAATGTAGAAGTGACTTCTAGTGACTTTTTGAATTTATTTTCAACCAATCTAATGACATTTTAGCAAAAGTTTAGCGAGTTTATTTTTTCCTAAACAGCAACACTGACACTGGTCACACCGGTGACTCGGATCGGATATTCGCATCCATTTTATCTAGTCTGTGGTGACTCGGAGAGTCCGTCTCCGTCATTCATTCATTCATTTCATTGTTTGTCGTTCACAATCGATCGTTATTCGTTCATCTTTGGCGTTGTTTTGTACTTTTGTGGTCATTCCTTCCGTCCGTTTATCTGTTCCTCCAAGTTCGTCATCAAAATTTAGTAAACGCTTCTTTTTATAAGTTTTACAAAGAATATTAGCAGCAGCCAAACAGAATTTAACACCAATTACTAAAACCAAATAACAGCAGTTTGTAACAGTTTATTTTTTTCTTTAATTTACTTTGTAATTTATCAAATCAGCGATGGCGTCGTTCTTACTTTTTCTGTTTTACTTTTTGTGTTGTTAAACAAAACAACGTTTTTGGGTAGGTTGTGCTTGTGTTGTTGCTTAACTTCAAACTATTGATGAAAGTTTTCAGTTCTGCAATCGTTTTCGGTTTTTGTCGTTCGAAAAAGTCAGAGAAGTGTTTGATTGCAAAAAATGTTGTTTTTACTGCGTTGTCATAATCTAAAAACATATTGTAATGATCTGTTCGTATTTGATACGGGGTAGCAACATAGGCTTTCAGGTCTTTCGTATTTGTTGAACCGAATGACTTTGTTTTTTCTGATTTCTCATATTATTGTGGCGGTTGTACACTCGAGTCCGAGTGTTCTCGCGTGGTCTCGTGAAGAAGTGTCGGGCGAGAGGATTGTACGACCATGTACACTCTCGCCTAGTCCAGTTGCAGTCAACTCTGATGCCGCTTGTACACTCTCGGAGAGACAGGCCGAGACTTAGATGCTGTCCTTTGCTATTTGATGTAAAAGTTAAGGATAGAGGTAGCACCTCGGGCTGTCTCGGCGAGAGTGTACCGCCGGCATGAGGAGATGGATGAGACATTAAAGTTGCTGCTGCCATTGCTAGTGCCATCAGTTATGTTGTCATCATGTATGTTTTTATTTCATTTGACACATTTCTAAGATGTCAGCTCACTTTCATTGTTGCATAATATTTTGCCAAACACAAAATAGTCTTCTTTATCAATAGGCGCAAGAGTGTACAGCAACGCACTCTCAACTTACGCGAGATCCTTTGCCTCAGACGCAATAGGCTGACACTGAGGGGGGGGGGCTACCGCTCTCATCTCCATTTTCCCAGTCCGTCTATCTTGGTGTGCCTCGTAGAGTGTATACAGCCGGCATTATGTATCTATGTACCTATTGATAATAATCCATGCTTGATGCTTCACCATTATATAATTGAATGAATGGCATTTCTTCATAATATAAGCAACATTGGTAGTCATTTCACATCATGTCAAACTGAAGATTTTGTTTCTATGAAAAAATGGTATAGCCAAAATGTCTTTGATTTTGTATATGTCCCAGAAATGTTGAACCACATAATTATTATGTTATTATTGCACTGGATTGCTGGTCTATATTTAACTAAACAGCTGGATCTAGGAATAGCACTAAATCTTTTTCTTGTGTTGGGTAGGAAATAAAATTAAAAAAAAAATGGCAATATGACTTCGCTTTGAGTCTAGTGCATCACAAAATTATCCTTATATCTAAGTATCAATAGAATGATAAAATTTTCTGAAACAAGCTTTATAAAGAGGTTGTTTTCAAAGAAGAATGCGCAAAATTCATATAACCAAACCCCAGAATGAGCAAAAATGACTTGTATTGGTATTTTGTTACACGAAATGTCCTAAACAATCCTGCATAAATCTTTTCTTTTTTTCAGGGTTCGGTAGAAAAGTAAAATGAGCTCAATGTTTGAAAAAGTGTTTGCGTAGAAATTAATACATTCTAGTGAGAAACAGTAGTGCGGTATTACTAACTAAATACATTTATTTATTATATTTAAATAAATGTATAATATACACAATAAATATATTATAAATAAATATTTATAGTAATCACCTGTATCGCAGAGCACTGCTGGGTGTAGCTCATCCCATAAATTGTCACCACATTGGTTGCTTGCTCAGAACATGGATTAAAACATTAGTTCTAAAGGCGCGATTCCATTAGGCAAGTCTTGCATACAAGTATGACGTCACATTTGCGTACAAGTTGCTTACATTGGAAATATGTTTTCGAGAGTGTACAAATTGCATGCTGGTTTTACTTGCATACAAGTGGAGATATTCAACAATTGAGGTGGACATCATGGGTGTCAATCACTCGTTCGCAATTCGAAAAGTGCAACGACGTATGCACATTCAATTTGCACGTCACTTGAATAAAAAATGTACAAATTCAAACTACCTCATACAAGTTGTAGCTTGTATGCAGGTTTGTTCAAGTTGTGTGCAATTTGCAACTTGCATACACACATCAAAAAAAGTTTGCGATCACTTTGGAAAAATCGAAATCTTTTTTGTTATGGTAGATTATATCATGATTTCTTCTTCTTTTTAGATTCTTTAGACACGAGTTTTCTTTATCAAGAAAGCACACAACAAAGATTTTTTCTTGATAAAGTTCAATTTAAAAAAATGTATCAGCTTACGCTAGTGATCGCAAACTTTTTTTGATGTGTGTACAAGTAACTTGCCTAATGGAATCGCGCCTTTAAGGTGGTCCAATTAAAATTGATACGTACAATTTACTAATTACTCGACATAACGATAATGTTCATAGTCAGAGAACCCTGGATGCTTGCCCAGAGGACTACCAATGACTGGAGAGTCAATTATCTACCTTGATTTTGGGTTTGGTTTAACTAGTTCAATGGTTATGTTACCAATTGTGATCGGATCGACCTCCATTTTGACGGTTTAGGCAAATTGAAAGCCAGTTTTTATAAGTATCTCCCCGAACACTGAGTTTCTTGGCCCTGCATTATCTGGCTGGATGGGTGAACTAAGTGCCTAGTTTTATTTAGTTTAATTTGTTTATTAAGTTAGATTCAGAGCAATTTTGATAATAGTCTCTATATTTCATTTTTTTTTGTATGTTACGACAACGTTTTTTGTGCATGCAGAGTTTACCTGTAAGTGATTGTTACACTTTATTCTGATTTGTTGCTTCTGTTTTATTTGCTTATACCAGTGTATACAATTGTTGGTGAACCAAATAAATAAAATAAATAAATAAATAAATAAATTGCTGATTGTTGCTGTCTACACGGATAGTAGAAGGGTGCACCTCCCTTAGGTTGCCATTTGGGGATGCTAGGAATTGTATGTTTCTTCCGTGGTATTATTATACAAGGTTAGTCAGAAAGGGGGTACTAATCTGATATGGGTATTAAAGTACCCATAATAATGAGTAAGTTTTGTTCTACCACTTTCCTCAAAAGTCAATAGTTTAAGAGAAATAGCTGTTCAAAGATTTCATAAAAAATATGCTAAAATCTATCTATCCTTAGCTTTGATCAGTTGTGTTTACATATTTGGGGTCATGAATCAGAAGCTCCATTTTTGAATTCGTAACTAAAGCACGGAAAAAGAATTTTTGAAAAAACTTTTTTCTTTTTTCTGGGAATAAACATTATCGAATTTTGAAATTTTAAAAGGAGATAATAATAATATTTATTCAAAAAATCAAATGGTCTTCTTCTATCGTGTCGGCACGAGCTATACAAAAATAGCTCATGCCGTGGTGAAAAGATTAGCCAGTCAGCAAGGATGGTAGCGAGGCTGACTGACCAGGGTGCGCCGGACGTACTTAAGTATCGTCTCTCGTGGAGGCTCTTTTTATGCACCCCAATCAAATCAAAATTAAATGGTAAAATACAACATAAATCTTAGTAATTATAGAGGTATTTACAATGTTAGATGACTGTACTAGGATAAACCTGTGTCACAGGCGGCAGGAGTGCTCACAGTATGACAATTGTAGGAAACAGATTTTTTAACAATATTTAACAATAGAAATCTTAAAATTAATTCAAAATAAATCAATTATTATGATATACCTGATTTACTTATTTGACAATGGTTATCAAAAGTTCATAGGTGAAAAGTTTGTAGATGCTTATACAGATATATACAGGGGTAAACGAATCCGTGCAATTCCTTCAAACCACATGATCTACTAGTGATATAGATTAACCCCGCACGGGATT
This sequence comes from Amphipyra tragopoginis, assembly GCA_905220435.1. Lineage (NCBI taxonomy): Eukaryota > Metazoa > Arthropoda > Insecta > Lepidoptera > Noctuidae > Amphipyra > Amphipyra tragopoginis. The sequence continues at coordinate 17,025,759 of HG992011.1, forward strand.
TAGCTTGATTAAAAATAAAAACATTTTTTTTCTTGCGGTAGCGGTCGTCGTCGTGTCTAAACCACCTAATAAGGTTTCAATAAAAAAATAAACAAAATATTTTTTTGTGCTAGAACATTTCGATGCCACGCATAAATTAATGAAAGCACGGCGACACAGCTGGCAGGCACGACTAGCGCGATATCGCTTCGTACAGTCAGTTAACTCGGGGCGCAAAAATGACTCGAAATAGAAAATCAGGTTATTTTTATGAAAATAAAGCTGAAACTTAAAAAAAACCAGTCCTTGTTCAATCTGTGTCACTAGTAGTGGTTTGTAGGAATTACATGAATTCGTTTACACCCTGTATATAACTTAGAACAAATAAAAATAATTAAGGTCTTAATGGATAGTTTCTTATTCAGTTTATTTATTGTTAAGGAAAAGGCCTAGGAATGAGTAAAACCTGTTTATAAAGACAAACTTTGACTCTGAAAAGTAAAGTACATACAAAATCTTTCCGTCGCACAAAGGACTATTTAGTATCAAAACTCGCTTAAAATTATTTCTTGCAAATTTTTTAATGGAGGTCATTAAAAATGCTATTTTCAATATAATATTGTAGACTAATCATCAAAAAAATCGGCCCATTTTAATTTTTACCAAACAAACAAATTGGTTGAGAACTTAAAAGTTTCATTGAGCTTGTTTATTTACACTAGTAATATAAGCACAATTAACACATTGAAATGATAAAAACTTACGACATTATGATAAAAAAATAAAAATCTTAATTTTACACGATTTTTGGGATTAATTTTAAGCACATTTTATTTTTGTAACCTTAAATACCACTCATACTTACCTGAGTTGATCATGCGTACAATTGTGGTACCGATAATTAAAAATAAGACAGGTGACTCGTCTGACAAAACTAACTATCGGCCCATCTCGCTTGCGACTGTAACTGCCAAAGTACTTGACAGAGTGCTAAATGGCATTCTTGAACAACATGTGGACTTACATGATGCTCAGTTTGGCTTTAGGGCAGGATTGTCCACTGAAAGTGCCATTCTAAGCTTAAAGCATACTGTCAGGTACTATACTGAGAGGAAAACGCCGGTATACGCGAGCTTCCTTGACTTATCGAAAGCTTTTGACCTTGTTGTATATGACCTCCTGTGGGATAAGCTAGGAGGTGCGGGTGTGCCGGCGGATACCATCTCCCTACTCAGATACTGGTACTCAAACCAGAAAAACCAGGTGAGATGGGCCGGTACTTTGTCGGACGAATACAGGTTGGAATGTGGCGTCAGACAGGGTGGGTTGAGTTCACCACTTCTGTTTAATTTGTACGTCAACCAGCTACTTGAGAGACTCAGCAGCACTCATGTCGGATGCTATATCGACGGTATCTGTGTCAACAACATTAGTTATGCAGATGACATGATGCTGCTGGGTCCCTCGATAAACGCATTGAGGAAACTACTTTCTATCTGCGAGCAATATGCAGAAGCACATGGACTAAAATACAATTCCAAAAAGAGCGAGCTGTTGATCTTCAAAGTAGGCAAACATCGACCTACCCATGTGCCTGCAGTATACCTCAATGGCGTTGCACTAAAGCTGGTTGACAAATTTAAATATCTGGGGCATATTGTGACGGATGACCTGAAGGATGACGAGGATATAGAGCGGGAACGCAGGGCGTTGGCGGTGAGAAGCAATACGCTTGCTCGCAGGTTCGCTCGGTGTACAACTCAAGTAAAGATAACCCTCTTTAAAGCGTATTGTCAATCTTTTTACTCGAGCGGCCTGTGGGTGAGCTATACGCGACGATCTTATGACACCCTGCAGGTTCAATATAACAATGCTTTCAGAATGTTGTTAAGGTTACCGTGGCGCTGCAGTGCCTCCGGGATGTTTGCAGAAGCCCACACGGACGGCTTCAAGCCCATAATTCGGAAAAAATCGGCTTCTTTGCTGCAGCGTCTGCGGGGTGCTAAAAATGGCATTCTGAAAGTCATTGCTGCTCGGTTCGACTGCCCCATTCAAAAACACTGGGTGAGGGTAGTGAATGGTTTTATATAGTCTACATAAAGATAAGTACTAACAATACTAACATAATTGTAAGCTAATATTGTTGCTAATATATTTATACTAACAAGATATGGATTTTAATTATCTGAAATAAATTTATTATTAGTATCTCTCTCAGTTCACGGCTCATCTTCCATGCGGAAGACGTCCGGTCCTTTGGAAGGCATACACGGGGACACAGGTCCAACGCGCAGAGGCCCCTTTGAGAACTTTAATCTAAAATGGGGTGGGGCACCAACCGGGGACTATCCACGGCTGCACTATTGGAGTACAGTCATGGACCGTCCCAGGTGGGTGCAAGACTATTGTAAAATATGGTGAAAAATATCTGGTCTATGGGAAGGGGTGTTAGGTGGACTCGATAACTTCTATTGCCGGAAGAAAACGGCGTCTGCCTTTCAACATTTAAAATTGAAAACTGTTGGCAGACGGTGACTCGCCAGCTCACTAGCTGGGCCCCCTGAAAAGCCGCCAGTACATAGGCGAAGGGGGCAACAGACGTGTGAGCGGCTAGAGGTGTAGAGAGGTGTGGCCCCGGTTTCGCCGTCGCGGGTCTAAAAGACCCGGAGTGGGTTTCCCCGCTATTACGCCTTTAGACACTTCCACCCCCGAGTATATAGCTCTGGCGGCCCCCCTCTGGCCGGCCGATAAAGGCAAGACAGAGTTGAGAATCCTGCGGGCACTCTTGGGGTTCCACTCCAGCCAGCCAATAAAGGCAAACTGGAGACGAGGCCCTGACCGACTCTCTGAGGCAATAAGGTACGCAGTGTCGCCACTCACCAACAGCTCGCCACAAGCTGTCCTGCGGTTTGTAAGCTTTTCAGTAGACCTCATGATACATTTTTTATTATATGATGGGGTTGTAGAAAGCTAGTCTAATGTTCCCTCCGGTTTTAAGTTAATCTCATGGTGAGGTAACGCCTTTCCCAGAGGGGGGTACTTATTTACATACTGATCGTTTACCCGTGTAGAGGTGCAAAGCGGTCACTAGCAACGCAGCGCCATTGAAGGACTACATAAGCTGCATATTTCCCCATTTCGCGAGTGCTTTGATCATCTGTTTAGAATCATGCATTCCGTCTACCGCTATGAAGTACTCTTCAAGTTCGATGTGCTGTTGGAGCTTAATCCTTTTCTCTGTCAGATCAGTGATCTTTGATGACACCCAGTATAGCAGTACTACTAACATCAATTGCGCGAAGGCGACATATCTTACATATACTGTAAACCAATCTGGAATCGCTTGGAAAACCTCATTGATCAAGCCGGTCAGAAACGCGGTTGCCAAAAAAGAGAAAGACATGAGCAATCGAAATATTATGTAAAAACGGATATTATGCCGTACTCGCGTGAGCCGACTACAGAATTTTTCTTTTCGGGCGATGGCGGTTGAAGTGAGTAGTTTAGACTCCATGTCCTTATCTCCTCTGCACAGCTCCTTCACTTTTACGTCAGCTACAGCTCAATTTTACGTCATTCTGTCTTTGTTTCGTGGTATTGGATGTTCTTTGCTCCTCATTCGAGATTAGCTCTAATGTTTTCATCGTTAAGTTAGGTAACGCAGCTAAGGTTTTTGCTCCAGTTGGCGTCACATGCGTTTCACGTCCCATTTATTATTATTTTTACTATTATTTGTATCTCTCTTTAAATCACGGTTCATCTTCCGTGCGGAAGATGTCCGGTCTTTTGGAAGGCATACACGGGGACACAGGTCCAACGCGCAGAGGCCCCTTTGAGAACTTTAATCTAAAATGGGGTGGGGCACCAACCGGGGACTATCAACGGCTGCACTATTGGAGTACAGTCATGGACCGTCCCAAGTGGGTGCAAGACTATTGTAAAATATGGTGAAAAATATTTGGTCTATGGGAAGGGGTGTTAGGTGGTCTAGATAACTTCTATTGCCGGAAGAAAACGGCGTCTGCCTTTCAACATTTAAAATTGAAAAGTTTTGGCAGACGGTGACTCGCCAGCTCACTAGCTGGGCCCCCTGAAAAGCCGCCAGTACATAGGCGAAGAGGGCAACAAACGTGTGAGCGGCTAGGGGTGTAGAGAGGTGTGGCCCCGGTTTCGCCGTCGCGGGTCTAAAAGACCCGGAGTGGGTTTCCCCGCTATTACGCCATTAGACACTTCCACCCCCGAGCACATAGCTCTGGCGGCCCCCCTCTGGCCGGCCGATAAAGGCAAGCCAGAGTTGAGAGTCCTGCGGGCACTCTTAGGGTTTCACCCCAGCCAGCCAATAAAGGCAAACTGGAGACGAGGCCCTGACCGACTCTCCGAGGCAATAAGGTACGCAGTGTCGCCACTCACCAACAGCTCGCCACAAGCTGCCCTGCGGTTTGTAAGCTTTTCATTAGACCTCATGATACATTTTTTATTATATGATGGGGTTGTAGAAAGCTAGTCTAATGTTCCCTCCGGTTTTACGTTAATCTCATGGTGAGGTAACGCCTTTCCCAGAGGGGGATTATTATTATTAAATGTTTTGAACACAATTTTTTCAATTTAATACTCGTTATTGCTTCCTCTTGCTCGAATGACGGCCTGCATACGCCAATTGAGTGATGTTTTTATGGTCAATTGAGGAATTCGGTCCCATTCTTCCCTGATTGCAGTTTCCAGGTTTCCTAATCTTCTGGAGCTGGATTTCGAGCTCTAAACTTTTGTTTTAAGGTGTCCCATATGTACTCTTTATGGTCGAGGTCAGGGCTTCTTGCTAGCCACGACATAACCCGATTGCCGACCTCTTCGTACTGGGTGACAATGCGCGCTACATGTGGCCTTGCATTATCATGTATTAGCTCGAAGTTTTCTCCCATATAGCCGGCATATGGTACCGCCTGGTCTTCCAAGATCTCTGTGATGTAACGTACAGCAATTAAGTCACCTCTTTTTATGTAAATAAGTAAGTTTTTATGTAAATACCAGCCCAAAACATAATAGAGCTCCCATCGTAATTGACAGTTTCTCTTATGCAGCACTGGATATAACGTTCACCTGGTCTCCGCATGACATTACGGCGTCCATCAGAACCGTAGGTATAAAGTCATTCGACTCATCACTAAAGAGCACTGACTCTAATTGGCCTATAGTTCAGCTAACGTGATTCCGCGCAAATTGAAGTCTGGCCTATCGATGAGCTGTGGTCAATTCTGGACGCGTTGCTGGCTTGTGTGGTCTTCAATTCTGCTCACGAAGTCTCCTTCTTACAGTACTGTCACTTGTAGCCACACCCCGATCTTAACGTAGGTAAGCGTCACTGGAGATCAACGTGTCGATTTCGTAGAGCTGATACCACTAAAAAGCGGTCGTCGGCGGTCGTATTAATTCATCGCCACAACGTACTGTCTTTATTATTTCTGTTTTTGTTGTACTGAAATCCCTTCCATATTAGTGTTTGCTTTCTTTTTTGGTTACATATTAATTCTAGTTCCTCACTCATTTTCAAATCATTAATAAAACACGACAGAATCAACAAAATAAAACTGTGTAACACAAGTATAAACAACAATACAAACGAATAGAAAGAAATGTCATTCAAATACATTTTTTGTAAAGTACCCACTTTCGGTTAAGATTAATATTTTTGATAATAGATGCCAAGGAGGTTATATAATACCGTTTAGTTTTTGCAACATTTTTTAAAGAAATTAATAATTTCTTTATTTAATTGTTAAAAATTAAGAATCAAAAGTTTGATTATACAGAGTTAATTGAAAAACACGGAGTACAACCAGTAGATGTATGTTTTGAATTATTATAAGTCATGATTGAGATACTAAGGGCTATTTCCCAGGGCATATTATTTGCTACTAGCCATCTCATGGTATCATTACTCGTTCTACACTTCCATTGGATTGTGGGAATTGACTAAGTGCTTCTGTTTTTTCTATTTGTAAGACTTCGCAAATCTTTTTCATAGCTTTGGAGATAAATTCTGCTCCTAAGTCAGAATGAAATCTCAATGGAATACCAAAGTGTTGGCAGTAGTTTAATAATATTTTAGAAACTTCTGTAGTAGATTTTGCTTTTAGAATATAGGCTGTTAAGTATTTTGTAAGTTCATCAATAATTGTAACTATATAAATTTTCTTATTGGTTTCGCCTGCTTCAATTATATCTACATTAATTCTTTCTAATGGTTTCTTCGCTGATGTTAAGATTAAATATGGCTGTGACTAATTCCTCCGATCTATTTTATTTAAATGGCATGTATCACAGGTTTTTATATAATCTTTTACCTATTGATTTAAGTTCGGCCATAAATATTTTAATTTGATACGCCTAACTTTTTCGTCGATGCCTTTGTGTGCTACGAAACGAGAATCGTGGTAGTAAGAAATAATTTTCTCTCGTTCATCTTCAGGTGGGGTGATTATTTGATTGGACAGTTCACAAAATTCAAATGCATTAGTATTTTCATAAAATATGTAGGATAAAATTTGTTTAGCGATATCGCTAGCATATTCGCGTTCATGCGATGTAACTATAGGTATGTAGGTGTGAAATACACTTCTGGACACATCTATTGGCCCACCTTAGAGTTTAGGTTTCGATGGCCCCTACCGAAATATGATTGCTAGATTGAACAAAAACTGTTGATGCAGTTTTAAACTTGATACATTTTACCATCTTTTTCGATCGTATTGTTTTAAATTTGAATTCAGAATACCATACGACATGGAGCTACGCCTAACAAGTCGGATATGCGCCTTGTTAAAGGCAATTGATTTTTGAATAAAAAACATGTTTTATCAAATAAAGGTTTAATTTAATAACGCGTGTTGCCTCCATGGGCATCTACCACAGCTCTCATACGATCAGGCATAGAGTTTATCAACCGCTCTATGAAATTTTGAGGGATCATCTCCCATTCCTCTTCTATGGCAGTTTTTAATTCCTGCATCGTCTGGGCAACTGGCTGACGAGCCCTAACACGTCTTTTTAGCTCGTCCCACATGTGCTCAATGGGGTTAATGTCTGGGCTTCTGGCTGGCCAGTCCATAACTGTGATGTTCACATCCCGAAGATATTCCCTGACGATGCCGGCCGCATGGGCTCTTGCATTATCATGCATAAAAAGGAAATTTGGGCCCACATAGTCCGCGTATGGTATCACGTGAGGTTCTAAGCACTCACGAATGTACCTTTCAGCATTTAATGTTGGCAGCCGTGGTCCTGTAACAACCTCAAATTGAGTTTTGCCGCTCGCGGATATACCGCCCCAGACAGTCCATGAGCCACCGCCATAAGCAACCCTCTCTTCAAAGCAGCATTGTGCGAAACGCTCTCCCTTACGTCGGTAGACCTTCTTCCTTCCATCATTGCCATGGAACACAATTTTAGACTCATCAGAAAAGAGTACACGGCTCCAATCTTGCTGTGTCCAATTTAAATGACTGCGTGCGAAATGAAGGCGCGCTGTTCGGTGGGCTCGCGTTAGTTTGGGCCCATTAGCTGGCTTGTGTGGTACCATATCGCGTTCTTTTAACCTTCTCCGAATAGTTCGAGCGCTCACAGATACTCCGTGGAAGTCGCGAAGTTGGTTTTGTATCTCAATGGAGGTAAGGTGACGATTTCTCAAGCTGGTCGTCACGATGAATCGATCCTGCCTTTCAGTTGTGACCCGAGATCGTGGCCTTCCTTGGCGACGAACAAAGCCGCCAGTCTCTAGGTACCTCCGATAAACATTTCGGACCGCAGATCGACTTAAATTTGAGCACTCACGTTTCTTTGGCTGTGTCCGGCCTGAATAAGTGCCACAGCTTGGGCGGCGACTTCAGGTGAAGTATCCATAGATTATTGATAGAACCTCACCTTAATGTTAAGAATAAGTAATGTTTGTTACAAAACCAAAGATATCAATCACTTTTTCAAGAATTAAATCCAAGTAAACCAATAAAACCAAGTTTTCTTAGTATTCGATTGTTTGATATCAACAAACAGGCTCCAAATTGTCTTTTGTTTCTTTAAATTCTGTGTTCGAAATTCAAAAAAAGACTATTGAATGAAATTGTGAATGTGCCAGGTTCAAAACTGCATAAAAACTTTTTGCTCGACCTAATATAAAATTTTAGCTAGGACCAAACGAAACTGAAAATACAAGGTGGGCCAATAGATGTGTCCAGAAGTGTACATTTACATGAATTTGTTTATCGATCAATGTGGCTTTAAAATTGATTAAACTTTCGTAGACGTTTATTATTAATTTTGAATCTGAGTTCGTTAATCTATTGAAGCATAAGTAAAAAGTTCTATCTTTCGTATAAGGATCTTCAAAAATTTTAATATCATTTAGTTCATTTTCCATGTTTTCAATTTCTGATGGAAAATATCGTAAGATTTTTTCATAAATTTCACTGTCTTTATTTATTTTACTTGGCAAGAATAATAATATATGTTTATGTTTACTATCAAAAACTGATTTATTAGATTCGGTTATATTGATTGGATTTATTAAACCTTTTTGTAGAAATCTGACATGATGTCGTTATTGTCGATAACGTTAATAGAAGGTCGTGAAAGTGCATCTGCATTTTGATAATAATAATAAATATAACCGCTCACACGTCTGTTGCCCTCTTCGCCTATGTACTGGCGGCTTTTCAGGGGGCCCAGCTAGTGAGCTGGCGAGTCACCGTCTGCCAATATATTTCAAATGTAAGTTTGAAAGGCAGACGCCGTTTTCTTCCGGCAATAGAGGTTATCTAGTCCATTTAACACCCCCTCCCATAGACCAGTTTTATTTTTACCATATTTCACAATAGTTTTGCACCCACCTGGGACGGTCCATGACTGTACTCCAATAGTGCAGCCGTGGATAGTCCCGGGTTGGTGCCCCACCCCATTTTAGATTAAAGTTCTCAAAGGGGCCTCTGCGCGTTGGACCTGTGTCCCCGTGTATGCCTTCCAAAGGACCGGACATCTTCCGCACGGAAGATGAGCCGTGATCATCAAGAGATAAATACACACATCAAAAGTGTCTAGGGATCAACATATATTTTTGCAATAACTTTTCTCCTGATTGATATTAATTAAAATTTTCTTTAAGGATTCATCAAATAAAGTGTTTTCGTTTGTCACAGTAACGATAAACCAAGTCACCTTTGCATTAATAAAGAAATTTGCCATTTTCCTAATAAAGGGATTTTTGACATTTGAACCACTAACACAAAAGTTCGAAAAAAAGACTGAAATAACAGTTTTCTTTAAAATTTTATTGGGTAACTTAAACAATTAATAATCCGTGTTTCTACCGCGAACACTAACAACACAAGAACATCAGTTTGGCATACTCAAAATGAGTTCATCCAAATCACGCTGTGGAATGGCCGCCCATGTTCGTTGCAACAACAAAAAAAGGTCTTCTTGCGACTGGATACCCTCCATAATCGGCAGAGCTCTTCTCTGTAGCATATCCCATGCATGCTCAATCGGGTTCAAGTCTGGCGACTGAGCAGGCCAGGGCAGGACATTGATGTTAGCTGCGGCGAGAGTCTGTCTTACAACTCTTGCGGTGTGCGGTCGTGCATTATCATGCATTAACTGAAATAAGGGACCGATTTGCGCTTGTAGAGGAACGATGACGTCTGATACAATCGTCTCAGCATAAATTTGAGCGTTGAGGTTGCCTCTGATCCAAATCAACTCAGTTCTTCCGCCGATCCAAATACCCGCCCATACCATGATGGTTCCACCACTATAAGGATGGACTTCCTGGCAGGATTTTAATCGCTGTTGGCGTCCAGGGGTTCTCCAGTGTCGTATACGTCTTGTATCCGGTCTCATACCAAAACGAGACTCATCAGAAAAGCACACGAAACGCCATTGTTCTTCTGCCCAATTTCTGTGTCCAAGAGCCCATTGATATCGAATCCTACGATTGTGCATTGCTATAGGTGGTACCCGTAGCGGTCTTCGGGAATGAAGGTTCACTTCATGCAAGCGGTTTCTGACTGTTTGGTCGCTAATTAAGTTCCCTGAAGAGTGATGAAGCCTCACGGCTAACATCATGGCGGTTATTGTTGGAGCTCTTCGAGTTAAGATTTGAATGTATCGGTCTTGTCTCCGTGTGGTGCAGCGATACCGTCCTCCATGGCGCTCAGCCACGGTACCAGTGCTTCGGTAACGTGTCCAAAGTCGACTGATAACACTCTGACTTGTATTCAGAGCTAAAGCCACAGTACGTTGCCGGGAACCAGCTTCTATCATTCCCACGGCTCTGAGCATTTCTTCCCTGCTTAAATGACGTCGCCGCTCCATAATAACGTTGGTTTTAATCAGTAGTAGGGAAACAGTAGCACTAATAATGTCTTCAATGCGTTGTATGTTTTTATAGGGAAAATATTGACAGCTGATTTTCATCTTTTACTCGAATTTGATTCACAGTTCCTGATTCAAATTATGAAATGCACCAAAAAGGATCCATATAAATTTATAAAATCATAAATTTATTACAAAGCCACATCTCAATCTCAAGAAATCCGCATAAAAATGCTTGATCCCTAGACACTTTTGATGTGTGTATAATAAAAAGTTTATTACGGAACAATAACACAAGACTAAGTACAACAAGTAAAACGATGATAGCTGCAAAAGTATAAACTGTAGCGCAGCTATCAACACCCATTTCCAGATACAGAATGGAATAACGTTCCATGCGAAAAAATAAAAAAGAAGAGAAAAAAAACAAAAAAAATGCCTAATAGGTAGGTGATTAAGTTAATAAAGTTAATTTAGATTTAGTTAATTCTTAATAAAAACAAAAAATAAACAGTAGTGGGACATACTATGATTTGGGGTGTATTTTTGTGTTGAGTTAATGTGGTGAGTGTAGGGTGAATTGGTGTGTGGGTGAGTGTTAATGAGGTGTGCGAGGGGTATTTGTAAAATTGATGATTCTTATTACCTGGGCGATAAACAATTTTATAATCATATTGCTCTAGTTCAAGCCTCCAACGAATAAGACGTGATCCAGGATCTTTTACCGAAAATAGCCATGTGAGAGGCTGATGATCTGTTACAATGGTAAACAGTCTTCCGAATAGATACGGTCTAAAGTGCTTGATACACCATTTAATCGCTAGTAGTTCCCTTTCAATGGTGGAGTACCTTTGTTCAGTTTCGTTAGCGTTCGTGAAGCATAAGCTATGGGTTTATCTTCACCGAGTTTGTCTTGTGATAATATACCACCTATTGCATAGTTAGATGCATCAGTGCTTAATATAAATTCTTTTTCAAAATCAGGGTATTGCAATATTGAAGTTAATAATTGTTTGCACGTGTCCATTGCTTTAGTGCATTCTTCAGTCCAGATAAATTGGGCATTTTTCTTTAAAAGCTTTGTTAAAGGTTTAGTTATATCTGAAAAATTGGCTATAAATCTACGGTAATAGCCTACAAGACCTAAGAAAGCTTTAATTGCTTTTGTGTTCTTTGGCTGCGGGAATTTATTAACTGCAATTACCTTGTCTTGATTTGGTTTAATCCCTTCGTCAGATATTATGTGACCTAGATAAGCGACTTCTTTTCTTCAGAATTCACACTTATCTGGCTGTAACTTAAAGTTATATTTTCTTAATCGGTTTAATATATTTCTTAGTTTTAATGCATGTTCTTCTAGTGAAGATACATGAATTATTATGTCATCAAGGTAAATTAAGCAATGGTCTTCGGTAAGACCTGTTAAAACATTATCCATAACTCTTTGGAATGTAGCAGGAGCATTTTTCAAACCTAAGGGCATTCTGTTGTATTCAAAATGACCTTCTTCTGTTGAAAAAGCTGTTTTTTCTATATCATTTGGATCATTTTGAATTTGATGGAACCCGGTGGCTAAATCAAGGGTTGAGAAATATTTACTTTTACCTAGCTTGACTAATATGTCTACAATATTAGGTATAGGGTAATTGTCAGCTTTTGTAACTTCATTGAGTTTTCTGTAGTCAATTACCATACGCCACTTAATTTTTTTTCCGCTTGCGTCCGATTTCTTTGGAACGATCCAAATTGGAGAATTAAATGGACTGTGACTGGGTTGGATAATTTTTTGTGCTAATAGATTTTTAATCTGAGTTTTCACTTCTTCTTTATGAATCTGAGGATATCTATAATTTTTTTGTATAGATAAGGGGCGAATTGCCCATATCTATTTTATGTTTAATGACGTTGGAGAATGTTAAGGTATCCCCTTCAATAAAGAAAACGTCGTTATATTCTTTGCAAATATTTAAAATATTGTTTTTCTCATCAGAATTCATATGATTGGTTCTAATCAATTGTGTGATTTTTTATGCCTAGGACGATTTTTATTATGAAAGTGAGGACAAAAACAATTCAATAGGAAATTGGACAAATAAGGAAAAATAGAATAAAATGTGAAAAACTGATACCCAATTGGATAAGAGCAAAATATGAAAGACTAACAGCGATATGGCCACCAGCACGATCGTTAGCTTCATAGCTCCGTCCCTCGTTGTATGCAGCAACGTACGGGTCGTCCTCTCAGGTGCAGCTCCGGAATACACGATATGCACTCGTAATTTTTCTCTAAAACTTGCAGGTTTTTCAGCGCGATTATGTCCTTTACTTCACGAATATCCTACCGACTGCGCCAATGTTACAGGCGTATTGATTCGGGCCTTGTGGAACACAAGTGAAACACACAGGGTCTGATGTAATAACTAATTTAATTAAAGTTTGGTAAAACTTATATACAACTTAGAATACAATAAAGTGGTTATTTAACGTAACATTTGTGTTTTAATAATGAATCAACTGTTACCAAGAACAGAGCGCGGTCAAAGGTTTTTCTAATCAGTGATTTCATTCATCCACAATGTATTACTTACAATGTAGTACAATGGTAAGTTATTTAAAATATTTTTGTTTTAATAATACATCAAACTGTTACAAAAAGTAGAGAGCGGTCAAGGGGTTTTCTAATCAATGATTCTATTCATTTACAATGTTGTACAATGCAAGCTATTTAGAATTTTGGTGACACAATGTAATTGATGTTATAAATAAAAATTAACTTTTTTAGGGTTTTCTAATCAGTGATTCCATTCATTCACGATATAGTACAATGGATTTAATGTATTTAGAGTGTTAGTCATAATCATCTCTTGTTGATTTACTACGTGTGAAAAAAAGGGGTAGTTAGAGTAAGGGTTGGTTACAGGTCTTGTCTGATGTCAAGGTGTCCTCTACTGTCAAAGTTTTGTTGGTCATTATGTCCGTCTGACTCCACTCCCTGTAAATGGTCTAGTCCGTCAGTAGTCTGCTGTCCATTGTTAGGTCTGTTCGGTCCATCTTTTCCAGTATATACCACAAGCTTCCAGAGGTAGCCACTAGACGACTCACATAGTTCGTAAGTTTTAACCCCTACTTGTGCAGCTTTGGTGCTAATTTTTTGGGCAAAACTAAGACGCCCATGCCATTTTAGTAGGGATTCGTCAATGGCTACCCCTTGGTCCGGATAGTAAAAACTGCTAAACTTGTCGTTTAAGTAATTGATCACCGGTCTTATCTTGTTAAGTTTTGTCGTATCCCTAGATGTCTCATTGTCAATGAAATGCTGGAACATTTGTAGCAGATGGTATCTGTTATAGGACATTATACTCGCAAAGAGTAGTCCCAAACCCATCGTAAGAGAAATAAGCGTCCTCCTTTACTTTGGGGTATAATCCGTGCAGGATTACCACTGCCAAAAACTCCAACATTTCATCGCGGTCTGTCGGTTTCCATCGTAACAGTCTTGAAGATTTTGTTGATGATGGATCTTGTTGGAGTCGCGTCAATGTCTGGTTTGCGTATCTATTAGTCTCTGTTACCAATATGTCGATAAATTCATTGTCAAACATTTTGTAAAAAATGTCAATAGGTCTCACATCATCAGTCAGGTCAAAGGTAGGCACTGGGATACCGGTGAACGTCTTCTTTGTCCCAGTAAATGTCTGTCGTTGTCTAGTCCACTGAAAGTCAAAGTAATCGTTTGACGAGACAACGCTGCCCAGGTGATGGTTGCTAGCCTGGTCCTCCCGTTGAAGTATTTCTACTTCAATGGAAGAGAGACCAGCATCGTCTGCAGGTTGGCATGTCGCAGTCCTGGGAGTCAATACAGGGAGTAGAGCGTCAACTTCCATATTTAAATTTACGTTCAAATTTTCATCGTCACTGGCATAAGTCAACCATTCCACAATAGTCGACTCAATCTCCTTCGAAGCGACACCTGAAAGAAAATGTTTTATTAGTGATTTATTTGCCTATTTATGAAATGAATACGCCTTCTCAGTAAATCACCGTTCTTTATTTCTGGTCTTTCAGTCTTAAGTACAACAGTATACTAATAGTACAATAACAAGCTTATTAATTATTGCAGACAACCGCTCGGTTCCGTCGTTCAATTGAAACTAATTTAAAAGCTAGCCAACCTCTTCGACGTCATGATTCTTTAACGTCAACTGTCAAATTAGATCATTTAAATTTAATATTAGAATCTTAAATTCTTTTTAATATTTGGAAATCATGACATCTTATCTTCTTATCTTATATACAGGGCTACTGGTAATTCGACGTATTCCTTGCACCACGTTATAGGGGGGCTAATATGCAACAAATTTAACCCCACATATGTTCTACGAAATTCAATGGATTTCGAGATATTGCAATTTTTATATTATTTTTAATAATACCCAGAATTCCTCCTTAAACATTATTTATTTATAAAATATCAAATTGATCGGCTTTGATTATGATATTAGCTTGTAGCTGATACTTTTACGAAGCTTTCTGCGTATTTAACTGTTCTTAATGACCATCCAATTGAAAGTAATCATTAAAAGTTAAATAAGTGTATTAGAAAATTACTATGACACTAAGTGTACAAAATGCAAGACAAACATCCTTATTTAATCAGCTATCCAACGAGGTATAGTAGGTTCCTTACGTGACGAAAACATCCACTAAGAAGGGATTTCCCGAAATTCAACCCCTAAAGGGGGTGAAAAGGGTGATTAACGTTTGTATGCAGGTCCGTCATTTTTGAAGTAAGAAGCATGAAATTAAGTATTAAGGTTTCTGGTTAGGAGTAAATGTACACGTGTTTGAGCGTTTTTGGAAATTCAACCCCTAAGGATGTGAAATAAGTGTTGTAAGTTTGTATGAGAAATCTGGTAATTTTGAAGTAAGAAGCATGGAATTCAATATTTAGGTTACTGGTCAGAAATAAACGTACCCGTGTTACAGGGTTTTTGGAAATTCAACTCCTCCTTCTTCGGCGTGGTGGTGTGGTATTGTGCACTCCTTCATCGGTATGCACGGTTACCACCTCTTCTATTGAATTGATTTCTATATCAGATGCCACTGGAGCGGGTACAACCTCAGACACCTATTAAATTAAATGGCAACATTTGAATTTTCATAAAGAATGACAATATGAACAACAAGGTGTTTGTTTACCTCCAGTGGATCTCTCACTCCTTGCAGGCCCTCCACCATCTCCAATCCGAAAAATTGGAAGAGGTGCTCCTCTAATGGAGACAGTGGAGCCGGACTGGGTCCACCGCCAGTTCCCGCCCGAGCCTTTTTGAGTTTGAGGCACTTGGCCTTCACATCCGATTTCCAATCCTGCCAGCACTGAAATGTTGGTCCTATTAATAATTTTCATTTGACAAAAACTACGTACTTCCGATAAGATACCTACCTTGAGCCATTTTTCCGGGGTCTTAGTAGCCCCAGACCCCAACGCATTTAGCTCTTCCGCCAACTCCTGAAGCAAGACCTTCTTTTGTCTAGCTGCGTCAGGGCCTAGGACTCGGTTCCGGGCAAGGTCTTCATGCCCTTGCATGTATAAAAAGAGCCTCTGCCGCTGCTCAGTTGATACCCTTTTCTGCAAAATTGCATTTTACTCAATTACGCCAAAAATAGCAGGAAAATGTATAACAAGAAGTTGTAAGACACTGATTAAATACTTACACTCATTTTTTTGGAGTTTTGCCTACTTTTTTATTAATATGTTTCTAAATAAAGAGTTTTTAAACTTTTAATTAGTAGGTTTGTTTAGGATATTTCTTCGTTTGAAAGTTGGTTGACGTAATTGACGTTTACAAAGCACGTTTATACGAAATAAGGAAAAATATTAATAAATAATTATTTTATTTTAAATTGTTGAAATCGATTTAGCAATGTATATTTTATAGTTGTACTTAAGATATTTTGTGAAATACATAATAAAAATATATATTTACTACGTTAACATTTTCTACCATAATGATCTATTTTCTACCATTGTGTAACATACACCGTAAACACACCTTCCAAAAACCTTCTATCGGATTCGGAAACTCCCTTCCGATAGGAACTGTGCATAAAGTTTTGTAATCCGTCGGATCGGGAATCAATCCGTCGGATACTTTCCGTTCGGATACGGAAACTCATCCGATAGTTGAGAATAAGGATGCCGGTCCAATGGCCGTCTTTTTGGCGCGGAGGCCTAAAACTACCGCATGAAACTCGTCCGCTGTCACCGGAGGGACCTCTTCCTCCGGTGAGGCCGCACTCTGCGGGGGGTCCATCGTTGGTGGGGCGAAGTCGGCCCTGCGCGGGAACAGGGACTGGACCACCCCATCCAACAGTGCCGGCTCAAGCGTTTCTGTCAGTGGGGGACCATGGGGGCGCAGCTTGTTCCGCGCCGCCTTGTATGGCCTCCCGTACGGATCCCCGTCGAGACCCTCCAGCATCTCGGCTCCCGCCGAGTCCTTGGCAGCGCACAAAGCCGTCTCGAGGGCCGTTTTCGCCTCTCTGTATGAGGCGTAGAGGCGGTCCTCGTCTGCCTGACTACGGGCGCTGCGCCGACGGCTCCGCATGTAGGCCCTTCTGGCCGCCACACAGGCGGCACGGAGCCCCGCCAGTTCCTCCGTCCACCAATAGACGGCGCGACGGGGGGGCGGACGGCGAGAGCGAGGCATGCTGGAGTTGCACACCTCGGTCAGGGATCCCCTGAGCCGGACCGCTGCGGCGTCGACGTCCAGGGCCCCAACAGGGGGCGACAGCCAGTCCTGGAGGAAGGCCGCCTCCCGGTCCAGGCTAGTGAGAGCCCACCGGGGGAAGGGAGACCTGTCAGAGCGGGCCATCTCCCCGCGGGGACTCTGAGTGGAGATGTCGAACCGCACATATCGGTGGTCCGACAAGGTTTCCACCATCTCCACCCGCCAGTTCACGATGCGTGCGGCTAGCACGGGGGTGGCGAACGAGACGTCAACCACCGACCCTCCCCGTTGCCGCACACACGTGTGGACCGCCCCCCTGTTGAGGAGGGACACACCGCACGACGTCGCCCAAAACTCAACGGCGCGCCCCCGGACGTCACAAGAGGCAGACGGGTTGCCCCAAGCCGCCGACTTGGCGTTTAGGTCGCCTAACACAACGACCTGGCGCGGCGCCACCCTCCCCACAACTGCAGTGAGGACCTCCAGAAAGTCCTCAAAGTCTGAGAGAGGGCGGTTTGAGGAGAAATAGACCCCAACTAGGACCACATCCCCCCACGCGGCGGCCACGTATCCCGGTCCCCTCTCTAAGAGCGAGAGGGGAAGGGAGTCTGTGGAAGACCGCGCCACCATTGCCACCAGGCCGTCCCGGTCGCCCAGCCAATTCCCGGGGACCGAGTAGGGCTCGGCGACCACCGCCAAGTCCACCAACCACTCAGCCATGGTCTACATCAGCAGGTCCTGGGCCGCCCGGCAGTGGTTGGTGTTCGTCTGGAGGATGCGATGTTTGATGTCCCTATCCATCAGTCGGACATCGCACCCCCCTCCTCCGCAGCCACCGAGGTTCCCGCAACGGGAACGACTGCGCTAACAGCGGGCCCTATTGGAGCCCGA
Source organism: Amphipyra tragopoginis (assembly GCA_905220435.1). Classification (NCBI taxonomy): domain Eukaryota; kingdom Metazoa; phylum Arthropoda; class Insecta; order Lepidoptera; family Noctuidae; genus Amphipyra; species Amphipyra tragopoginis. Next base: position 17,043,719 of record HG992011.1, read on the forward strand.
ACTTTGCCCTTCTTGGGGGGAGGATTACAATTCCTCCCCATCATGACATGGTCTGCCGGGCAGCTGCTGGCGGCACACACTGCACAGTGCGGTGTAGCGACCGTGCAGGAGGCGGATTTGTGGCCGTCCTTGCCGCAGCGGTGGCAGCTGTCCGTCCTGTCGACCGTGGACGGACAGAGGGCCCGCGTGTGTCCGGTGCCGAAGCACCTGTAGCACCGCAGTGTATGGTCCGCAAGTGCCCGGACTGCACCCGAGCTGAAGCCGACGCACAACCGTCCCTTTTCGAGGACGGCCTTGGCGGCGGCGACTGGGCACTCGAGCCGAATGGTGCCCATGCCTCCGCGGCCGGGTCTGATGTCCCGGCCTTGCACCGCTGCGACGCTGCAGCCCCCGATCGCTGCGACCGCCGCCACCACCTCCTCTTTGGTGACCGAATCGTCGAGGTCGGTCACCTCTAAGGCCGCCGTCTTCACCGGGCGAGCCGCCTTCGCTGCGTCCGCGATGACCTCCTGCAGCTTGGCTGCGAAGAGGTCAGCGCTGGCGCTGCCCTCCGCCCCCGGGAACTCGAAGATTCGAGCCCCGGTTTGGGTCCGCCGACAGAAGACTTTGCTGATCCCCAATTGGGTGGGATCAGCATTGGTACGCGCCCGCATCAGTATAGACGCATACGTCTCGCCCCGCGCCACAGCCTCTGCGGTGAGTGTCACCACGACGGCTGCGGTCTTTGGGGGGGTGAGTTTGCCCCTTTTCCCCCCTCTCCCCTTCCCCTTACCCCCGCCAGTCTGCGGCTGGCTGGGGCTTGGCGCGGCGGGGGTGGTGGCAGGGGCGGCCGGCGCCGCCCTTTTGCCCTTTCCCTTCCCCTTCCCCTCTCCCTTTCCGGACGTCTGCGACTGGCCGGAAGGCGCGGCGGAAGGGAGTACGGTGGCGGGACGGTGGGTCTTTTTGCCCCTGCCTTTAACCCTTCCCGACCACTACCCTTCCCGACCACCTCGGTCCAACCCTCCTGGTTGGACGGAGTGGCGGAAGGAAGAAGGGCGTCCTCCCCTTGCGAGGACGGCCCCGGCCCTGGCTCTCGCCGTCCATCCGCCGCAAGTGGCGGTCGGAGGCGCTTCTCCGGCAGGAGCCGGTCCTCAATGCTTGCTATGCAGGCTCTAGTGAAGGCCCGCTCCTCCATTACAACCTTTCGGATTGTGTCCTCTAGGTTGGAGGAGGGGGCCTCCACGATGTGGTTTTGCCGGGAGGACACGGCATGGAACACGCTGGCAGAGTGTGCCGCTTGGGAGGAGCCGCGCCGTGCCCTCATCTCAGGAGTAGGCGGTGACCTGTCGCTGTCGGCCGTGGTAGAGTCCATGGTCGACAGCGAGGAGTCCTGGGACGCGGTGGTGTCCTTCTGCGACACGGTCATGTCGCAGAAGGAGGATGCGGAAAGGGTGAGGGAGATCACCTCCACTCACCCGGCCCGCAGCAGACGCACCGGGCGTCGGCGGAGGGCGGACAACGCCCTCTTCCAGCCCCCCTAAATGGTTCCAGGGGCGACGGACTTGGGGAAGTCTGTCGCCCCCCACGCATCAGGACCCGAGGCGGCGGCGCAAAGTGTTCCAAGCGCGCCCCTCTTAGACGGCGCGGGGGGAGTCTAACACCTCACTCCCCCCGCTAACCCGAGGAGGCCCGCTGCGGCGGGCCGGCACCAGCCGGGGGTTGCGGAAGTGTCGTAAGTTCCCGCGACCCTCGGCGCAGGTGTGAGATGGAACACCGGGGTGGTTTTAGTCAGTAAGAGTCTGACAGACCCCTCCGCCCACCCCAGGGCGGAGGACATCCATGAGGATTTCCACCCCGAGAAAAAAAAAAAAAGGGGGCCTCCACAGCAGGCGGAGGTGCGGCCTGGTTTGGCCGGGCGGTGGCGTCGGCCAGTTTCTGGTGTAGCTGGCTGACCTCCAACTGCAGGCGATCGACCCTCGCCTGCAGTTGCTGCGTCTCGTCGGTCGCCTTCCTTTTCACCAGCTCCTCGATGATGCCGCGCATGCTCGCGGCACGGCATTTGAGGGCCTTCTGAAAGGTCCCTTTCAAGTTCGAGGACTTGGAGGCGACCTCCGCTATCTCCTTCTCGTCCTCTTCCGCCATCCGCGCCAGTTCGGCCAATGAGTGGTCGGTGTACAGCACGCGGGACGCGCCGTACCCGGACTTGGCCCGGGCGTTACGCGCCCGCTGCTCCTTAGCGGCGACCCGCTCCTCCAGCTCCTGTTGGAGTTGTTCCCGCCGAGCCAGGTCTAGCTGGCGTTGTGCGTCCGCAAGGCCCACGACGTGGGAGTCCGCGGCTATCGCGGGCTTCTTGGCCCTTGACTTGGCCGACCCCGACGCCGAAGAACCCCCAGACCCCTCCTTTCTATACGCGCGCTTGCGCGACATCGACCGGGACATACCCGCATCGGACACGAGTGAGCTGACGGACTCATCGGCAGAATCCTCCGACATCAACTCAGCTCCCCCGAAGAAGCTCGCCGCAGACGGCGCGCGGCTGGCTTCAGACGCCGAGGCGTCAGACGGCTCAGTGGACCTAAGTTGTCTTCCCCTTCCTCGTCCTCTACTTCGTCAGCGACCTCGTCCACGTGCGGAGGCAGGTGCTGGGGCAGCCTGGGGTGCTGAGGGACTACGTGCCTGTAAAGCAGCTGGCATTATAGTGGGACCGGGGCTAGGGGAACTCATCAGGGCGCGGATCGCGGAGATTGGAGGTCTAGGGGTTCGTTGCTGTTGCTGTGGCAACTGGGTACTGGGCCTTAAGGTGGGGAACGATTGCTGATGGTTCAGCCCGTTCCATGGAGACGGCCTTCAGGGACTGAGGCGGGCGGGGAGTTGGGCAGAAAGTCGTGGAAGGACTCTCCCTATGGTGACGGGCGGCTGAGCGTTTAGCCAGCTTAGGGTTTTTTTGCTTTTTGTTTACTTGCCCGAGAAACACTTCAATAATATCTTAAACTAGCTTTTGCTCGCGGTTTCGCTCCCGTTAATTTACGGATCCCTAATTTTTTGATCCCAAAATATAGCCTATAGCACTCAGGGATAACGTAGCTTCCTATTGGTGAAAAAATTTTTGAAATCGGATGAGTAATTTCGGAGATTACCTCCTACATACAAACAAACAAACAAATTCTACCTCTTTATAATATTAGTATAGATAACTTGCTTAACTACAATATCAAAGTTTTCGGCTTTTTTATAAATATTATTATGCATTTGATATAAAAATAATTGATTTTGTGATTTATATCTTTTTAAAACAAGTTATGTAGCGTTTAAACGAAATATCCTAATGAATGTATTTGCTTTATCCGAAGACTGTCTTTCTAAAACGGAAAACATATTTTAATATAATTTTTTGTGGAACATATAAGCGTAAAAGCTTGAACACAGCCCTAAATTAACGCCGATGAATCGTATGTTATGATTATTTTCACGGAAAAACTATCTAAGGAAGTCAATAATGTTTCCAACCATGTAGAAATTAACCGTTGGCCATGTGAATCTGTAACCATTTGGAAAATGGGTACAGATTAAACTTTTTCGTTGGATTTGGATACACAGAAATATTTCTAATAGAACAACTGACAATAATTAAAAAAAATGATTTGGGGCCAAATCAGTGCTTAACAATGAAATGATTGGATGTACATCTCGTATCTGCCCTATTCTAGCTTCGTTATTAATTTTCCTGAGATCAGGAATGCTTGTAATTACCGGTTGTTACTGAGATTTGGAAGAACGTCCGTTTTACTACTTCTGTTAAGTGTATCTTCTTCTTTATAAGAATAATTTTACCACAAACATAAGTTATTTGGGCTTAATTTACACTATTCTGAGGCCATTTTGTAACAAATAAAATGTTTAACAATCAATAAAAAAGTACAATAAAAGAATGATAAACTAGACACCACGAACAAGATTACTTCAAAAGTTCTTGTGGGTGGGTTTAATTAATTATTAAAAAAACTTTGGTACATATAATTCTCTCGGTCTATGCCATTACGTTGATTGGGTGTTAGTCCTTGTTTAGTGGATGTATCGTCGTTGTTACAGCCCTCTTCTTCAGCCTGTCTTATATTTTCACTGCATGTATCCCAATTTTCGCTTGTAACAGAGTCACTAAGCATTAAATTATCACTTTCACTGCTTTCATCCGACGAATATTTCTGTACTTTCTTCAGTGTTTTCTTCTGTTGTTTTTTAATTTTTGAATAGGGTAAAACTTTTTCTTCACCACTGATTAAATTTTCCTATCAATGTTTTTCTTTTTGTCGTTTTTTATTGACAATTCATCAAAATTTCCCATTGTTTTATTACTGTTGATGGTGTAGACCTTTTTTTTAACAAGAAGTGATTTGGGGTGTTATGGTCCACATACAGCTCATGCCATCCTCATATGGTATGCCCTTTTCCGCCAACCACCTCTGCATGTCCGCTTTCTTAGCATTCGAGGTAGGTGGAGGATCGTACTGCTTGTTATGATATGATGCATGCATTGTCGATGACCAAAACTGCATTTGGTGGCAGGTTTGGTATCAATTGGGTGCGAAGCCACTTGGTATAATTTTCGTAATTCATGTTGTCATGATAATCTCCAGACTTTGTCCCAGCTTTAAACAGGAGCAGCGCATTGGGAACAAATCCAGCTTCTGATCCAGCATGCACTATAGCAATACGCTTCCCTTTCGATATGGGTTTTTTAAGACCTTTTTAATGATTCATCTGTCCACGTTTTCGAGCCTGTAATAAGACATAATAATGATTGTTTTTCTTAAGTATATCTATCTTCAAAGAGTGTCAGCATAGTGACGGGGCCCCCCTTTAGAGGGCCAAAGCCTACCGGGGTCGCGGGACTCACGAATTACCGTGACCCCGGTACGTAAAGGGCTATTGAAGGACACCGTGGATTTTAGTCAGTATGAGTCTGACAGTCCCTTCCGCTCTGCCCTGGGTGGGAGGACTCATTTGATGATTTTACCACTATAAAAAAAGTATATCTGTCTTAACGTCGAGACAATATGTTTTTAAATTATGTTTCTTTTACTAGTGTTTGACCACAATCTCACCTGATGTAAAGTGATGAATGTGGTCGAAGGTGTAGCACGCTTGCTCAGTAAATATCTATTCACTCTGGACTTGAACACATTCAGGTCATATTATTCCGGAAACACAAAAGAAACATATGCGAGAACAAAATATATGATAATCGGTACATACCTGAATGAGATGAATCAATATACGATTCATCCGTGTAAACAGTCGGTCTTCCTTCTTCTCTATATTTAATTATACTTCAAAGGATCTCTATCCTTAGTAATCTAATATTTCTTTATTCTATTAAAACTTTTCTATTATTTTCGGCTTTTTTTCCATCGAAAACCTAAATTATTAATAATTCTGCGGAGACTGCGCTCTGACCCAGTAAAATTGATGTCATCTTTTAGCTTTTTTCGTAGCTTTTCTACTGTAGGCAGCTCTTTATTTGTTATATGATAATTTTGGATGCATGTTCTCACCACAGATTGGTCAAATGTGTCGATCTCTGTGATCGGCTTTGCTTTATTCCTCTTTTTTCCCGGTGTCCTAAAGACAGTGAGGAATTCGGAATTTCTTCCTTCCTTGACTATACGTCTTACTGTCCTTTCTGACGTTTTAGTGGCTTCTGCAGTCCGTTTTAGTTTCTTTTTCAGTCTGAGCTTCTTTCTCCATAAAACAGTACACATCGTATACCATTTTTCTGGCATGTCTGCGTAAAACTGTATTTGGTCCTGGCATTGTAGTCAACGTAACAATAACTAAATTTAAAACAATAACAACAACTCTTAAGAGGGCTATCGCATTTTGTCTCCTGCCTCGCTCGCACAGGACCATATTTTTAAGAATGTTAAATTAAAAGATGCATTTTTTAATAATGTATTCAATGGGCTCCCTTTAAAATAATATTAATTTGATAGGTAATTATTAAAAACACATTACTATCGTGTTCCCTAATAAACTCAGCTCAATAATTATTATGATCCGTTTTTGAGATAAGTTTAATAAATGTCACAATAAAAATGTTTTTAATAATTATGCCTAGTAAATTAATATTATTTTAAAGGGAGCCCATTGAATACATTATTAAAAAATGCATCTTTTAATTTAACATTCTTAAAAAATATGGTCCTGTGCGAGCGAGAGAGGTGAGAAAATGCGATAGCCCTCTTAACAAAAATTAAATTTTACAAAAACAATAACAAAGGCTACAATTTTCGTGAACGCAAGTGTAACCGGGAGCCCACGGGACGTCGACGCAGTGCGGGGGGCAAAGGTCGACTAACGCATCAATCGCGCGCTCGGATCGGCGCTACCGCATACTCCGCGTCCCGCTTGACCACCAAATAGATCTAAAAAACGATTTCTGCGCATCTAGCGACTCTAGCCAACTTAGGGTCTCCCCACATTTATCGACGCGGAATCGGCTAACACCGGTCAAAAAAGCCTTTATGTCTACATAATAAGGGTGTTACTAATACCATTCGTATCGGCTCGGCTCGGACGACGCCTCGCGACGCCGGCCGACGGCGAAACGAGCCGTTTGTATAGATAAGTCGAGTAGTGTGGTGATACGCACTCGGCTTAAGCCGATTCCGCGTCGATAAATGTTGGGAGACCTTTACCTGCCGGGAACTGTACACGCTGTAGGTAGTGTGCCACCGCGGCCGCCCTATGTCGGCGCGAACTGATGGGATCAAACGAGCCGACAATGCGAGCGCGAGCGCGTGCGCGCAATGGACATTTAGGAAGGTACTCCGTGGTGTAAAAAGTAATAATGCCATTTCATGTCATTTCCCTATTTACGGTTTTACATTTTAATATCGAGCCAGAATTACGAATTAAAATGTTTAATTAATAAAAAAACTGACGTAAAAAGTTACGTAAAAATTCACAACAAGGTTTAGCTAGTAGCTACTTAGCTTGTTTTTATCCCTCATTCATTACACACCTAAACAGTAAAATCTAAGAGCCATGCTTAATTTAGTAAATTGACTTACATTTTTAAAGATGTGGTTCGATGTGATGACCTTGGTATTGTATGCACAAGGCCGCTCGCTTGTTCATGGACACCTGAACATTGCGTAGCATGTCCGGTGTTACTGTCCTGAAGGCGACCTCGATCCGTACTTTCATTTCTTACACCGTATCAGACTGCACTGCGTACACTACGTTTTTAATGTACCCCCACCAAAAAAAAACTAACGGTGTTAGGTATGGGGACCGGAGGCCAAGAAATGCTCCTGCTACCGCGCCCGATCCACCGAGGGAAGCGCCCGTTCAAATAATTATTATTACGTACATCATGTGCAAAGTGTGCCGGTGCACCGTCGTGTTGGAAAATGTTATTCTCCATCACGAGATCCATGTAACTTGATACTGGAAGCACAGTGAGCACATCGTCTAATTCATTCATCAGGAAGTTTAAATAATTTTGGCTATTTAAACTCTGCGGAAAGAAAACTGGTTCTACGACGACATCTCCGATGATACCAGCCCACACGTTCAGACGCCATTGGTGCTGAAAGGACGACTATGTTGAAGCATGCGGATTCGTGTGCGACCAAACATGTTCATTGTGGATATTATTTATGCCTGCTCTCGTGAATGATGTTTCATCGGTCCAAAGCATTTCTTACCTTTCTTTAATAATAAAGTAAGCAGTTTGGTAATCTTAGTGAAATCTTTGATGAATTTCTTATAGTAACCTGTAAGTCCTAAAAATGATCTCACTTCCTCAATTGATTGGGGTAATGGATATTTTAAAATAGCTTTTATTTTATCATCGTTGGGCTTAATTCCGTCTTTCGTAATTGTATGTCCCAAGTATAAGACTTCTTTCCTTAGAAATTCAGATTTGTCCAGTTGTATTTTTGGATTAGCCTTTCTTAGTGTTTCAAATTTTTTATTTTTATTTAAGTGTTCTTCTTAATGAACTAGAGAAAATTAGGACATCATCTAAATATACGAGACAATGTATGCCTTGTAATCCTCTCGAATATGTTATCCATTAATCTTTGGAATGTAGCTGGGGCCGTTTTTAATCCAAAAGGGCATTCTTAAAAATTCATAGTGTCCGAATTGTGTGCTGAAGGCAGTTTTCGGTAGGTATATCATCTTTTTGAACCTCTATCTGATGATAACCACTACCTAAATCTAGGGTCGTAAAATAAGAACTATTTCTTAATTTATCAAATAAATCTGCAATATTAGGCAAGGGATATTTATCGTCACGAGTGATTGAATTTATCTTTCTGTAATCTACCACCATTCTATACTTTTGTTCTTCAGTAGCATCAATCTTTTTGGGTATTAAATGCACTGGTGCACTCCAAGGTGAATGGCTTGGCTGGATTATGTTATAGTTTATTAATTTAGCAACTTGAGTTTTGATTTCTTGGTGTTGCGAAGGCGGTTGTCTATATGGTTTAATATAGATGGGATCGTTATTGGTAGTTCTGATACAATGTTTCACTTGATTTGTGAATGATAGTGGTTTCTCCTCGCAATAGAATAATATATCTTTGTATTCTAAGCAAAGTTCATAAATTTACACACAGTTTTAACACATTTTATAGTGTTAAAACATAATACTAATTGCCCAATCAATTGTTATTAATGGCTCACAACTTTTGGGAGAGCACTGTGACCTGAAATACAGGCTCAGCCTAGCTCAGGCGCAGTTGCACATCTTTTATTATGTACATAGAATAATAACTACAATGTATACTGTTCTACCGTTTCATTTTTTATATGGAAATAAACAAATTTATTATTATTTATTATTATTATTATTATTATTTTGAATTTTTCTTCCTCATTCATGTGTTCTAATCGTAATTTATTTAATTTAAATTATTTACTAATATAAAATCCGCGTTTTCTTGTGACTTGAACTCCTTGATTACGCAACAGTTGGTGTTATCAGCCTCATAATTTATAATAATAATAATAATACTTGTCGGTTGCGTTCTGTCACACACGTTACATTTAAAAAGTGTCATCGTCTCTACATCGTCTTCTCTTCCAAATCGAAAACAAACACATAATCGGAGAAAACATAATTAGTGTAACGGCGGCGGTGACCAGCAACATCGTCGGCTCCTATCCGACCAAACGAGGGTAAGTGAGATCAGCGTATTGTATTCCGATTGGTTTGGGGTGCTAAGCGAGTTCATCCATCGGCCAGCTAATACGGCGATCGGCAATAACTCAGCACTCTAGCGGATTGAACCATATGTTGTGGACAGCACAACGTTTGAATCGGGTACGCAACATATTTTTGGATACCGTTTTGCCGTAGTTCTTGTATACGTCAGTGATCGCTTTATATTCTGACTCGATCAAGTTGACATATCCTGCTGCGTCGGCTTCGAACGTTCGGGTGGGTTCCTCACTGGTAAACCCTGTCTCACCGTCTATAACGAATGAGTCCTTCCAGAGCGGATCGTTTGTTAGCACTGTCTCTTGTTTAGATAAATTAGCTGGTTTTGGAATTGTGCGTCCGATCTTGTTATTTGGTCTGGGGAAGTAGGGTTTCTTTTTCTCCTTCTGCTGCTGCTGTGAGGTACCGTTGCCTTGCTTATGCTGCGGACTTGACATCTTGTCTTTGTCGGCCATTACGGCTAACTCCTCTTTACCGAGATAAAAAAGGGGATTAAAGCTCTCAAAGGGGCCTCTGCGCGTTGGACCTGTGTCCCCGTGTATGCCTTCCAAAGGACCGGACATCTTCCGCACGGAAGATGAGCCGTGATGTCCAAAGAGATACAAATAATATAATAATATATATCTTTATTTCTCCTCACAAAAACAAGACTTGATGATACAAAATAACAATCAATTAACTTATGGAAACAATATACAGTCAATAGTATGTGAGGAGCTGGTGTCTATTATAGGTGTTAACCTGTATTACAGATCACCAGGTCCTCACCCACGGAATTAGGTATAACAGAGAAAAACTTGGATAGAATCACGTATGAGAGTATTTAACAGATTATCTCTTTGTTAAGGAGACAAGACATTACATTAATTTATGGAAATGTATAAAACGCCCCCTTTTTATTAGAGGATTGTGTTAGCATGAGCGGGTGTTATGGGGGAGATGTACAAGTTTATTTGTGAGTGTAGTGTGTGTGAGTGTAGTGTGTATGTGTGTGTGTGTGTGTGTGTGTGTGTGTGTGTGTGTATGGGAGGGTGTGTGTATGGAAGGATGTGTGTGTGTGAGATATATTATATTGTACCTAGTTTTCAATTTATGATAAGTAACTATTAGTGAAGTAGGATCTCCGTAGTAACATAGTCCAAAGTTTGCAACCAGTCCCTAACAACAGCCTTACATTTGGTTTTTGGAAGAGAGTAAATTGACAAGATCCTGTTAATTTTATTGTATAAATTACAACCCTGATGGTTGAAAAAACGGTGTGCGAAACTAGTTTTAAAAGGTTTTGTACATACAATGTCCTTTCTGCGCCGCTTTTCAATCAACTTAGGTTCATATGTCAGTAAAGAGTGTTGCTTGGTGACGGTGTGCAGAATATAAAGCTGACGAACCGTGAGTACTTTACTCTGCCTGTAGACATCAATAGTTGGGTGAAAGAATGGTAAAAAATGACTAACTTTTAAAACCGCTCTTTGAGCTCTTTCAATTTTTAGCAATAGGGTTTTAGTAGCTCGCCCCAGGCAGAAATACAGTAGCTAAGCTGTGACTGCGCAAGTGCAAGGTAAACAGTTTTTATTAACTCCCTGTTAGCAACATGACGTAAATTTTTAAATATATAAATTAGTTTTCGAGTTCTTGCTGCTAACATGTCAATGTGTTCTTGGAAGCTTAATCTACTGTCAATCAGGATGCCCAAATATTTGATTGTATTAGTCCTTTCAATTATAGAACACGAACAGCTGGAATCATTGTGATCGGTACATTTATGGGAAATTAGTTTATATTGGGTGATATCAGTTTCTGAATTTCTCAAAGAAAAGGTTACATATTTTGTCTTTGCCACATTGAGAGTCAGAACATTATCATTTAGCCATTTTGTTACAACATTGAAACATGTTTGCGCGTTTGAAAAAACGTCGCCCCACGTTTCACCGCTACAGAGCAATGCCGTATCATCAGCGAAAGTAACAATTTTTGTCTTGGGTAGGTTTAGCTGACACAGATCATTTATGTAGGCGAGAAACAAGGTCGGGCCCAGAATGCTGCCCTGCGGAACCCCAAAATGAACTGGAACATCATCGCTTATAAAATTTTCAATTTTTACACACTGCGTTCTTTCAGTTAGGTAACTTTCGAACAGTCCCAACTGGAGGTCCCTAATTCCCAAACACTCAAGTTTTTTTAGTAAGATTGGAATAGAAACTGTGTCGAATGCTTTGGCAAGGTCTAGAAATATAGCAACGGTTTTCTTTTTACTGTCAAGATTAGTAACTATGAAGTTGATTAATTCCTGAACTGCATCTGAGGTTGATTTTTTAGACCTAAAACCGAATTGTGCTTGGGATAGTAGTTTGTTATCCTCAAGATATTTAACTAACCTTTTATTTATGAGACGCTCAAGGATTTTTGATAATGTTGTGAGTATGGAAATGGGCCTGTAGTTATCGACACAGTCTCTATCACCGCTTTTGTGAATCGGGCATATTCTTGACTTCTTTAGTGCTATAGGGAACACACCAGTCGAGAATGACAGGTTACAGATGAAGTTTATGGGTTTAATTAAAATCTCTCGATTTTCTTTAATAATGTCTGCGGGGATCATGTCTAGTCCAATTGCGCTGTCACTTTTAAGATTAGTAATTAATGTTCCAATTTCGGTTTCATCAGTAGGCAGTAGTGCAAATGAATAGGGGGATGATTTAAAAATATTTGGTTCAGCATGAGTATTTGTACTTTGTATTTTTTCAGCTAATGATTTACCAACATTTGCAAAGTGGTTGTTAACACTGTTTATAGATTTTAAGGGCTCTTTTGTATTTATCAGTTCAAGTGGGGTTATTTTTGGCTTTACGGTATATGTAATCTCTTTTATGGCTTTCCAAAGTTTCTTGTTGTTCTTATTTGCACTTTGTAGCTGTAGCTTTTCATGTTCCCGTTTTAATTTTTTTAATAGGGAGGAGCAAAAATTTCTATACCTCTTGTAGGTAGTTTGCAATATATCGTTTTTAGGATCTTTTTTTAGTTTCTTATGCAGATTATCTCGGTTTTTTAGACATCTTAGAATACCCGGAGTTATCCATGGCTTTAGTAATCTTTTTCGTGTAGAAATTTTAATTTCTTTAGTATTACGTATAACTAATGTTTGAAGTGTTTCTATAAAATAGTTAGTAGCCGCGTTTGTGTCTTCTATCGAGTACAAGTGGCTAAAGTCCACTACCGATAAATCCTTAGAGAAGCTGGAGTGGTTTATCCGATTCATTAATTTCGTAGGTTTATGTCTGGTCCTAGTTGTAATGCAGAGAGCAACACTGTTATGATCTGTGAGCGATGTTAGGAGTACAAGGCTACGAGCTGATAACTTAGTCTTTAGCATAACATGGTCAAGACACGTTTTGCTGTGGGTCGGGAGTGTATGTGCCGGTAGGATTCCATGGTATGCCAACATGTCCAAGTATGGAGAAGCATTTGGATCTGAACTATTGTCACTAATATCAATATTTATGTCTCCTAATACTATAACATTCTGTACACTAGAGAAACTTATTAGTAAGTTATTTAAGGATTGAATAAAGTTGTTAACATTTTTGTATCCAGGAGGCCGATAAATGGCCAATGCTACTGTATTTTTATCAGGTTTTATGGCTAGGCAATTTGCCTCTGTCAGTTGAGGTTCATCGATCGATATAATCAACTCACTCCTACAGTACACTGCAACGCCTTCATTTTGTGTGTTTTACTTTTTATTATTAGTTGTAGTAGAATGGTTATAACCATGTAAACTTGGTATGTTTGGATTTGATGGCAACCAACACTCCGTCAATACGATGCAATCCCAGCTCACTCCACTTCTAACTATCAATGGAATTAGTCCGGCTATGTTCCGTTTTATACTCCTAATATTCTGTTGAAGCAATTTAAAACCTTTATTTGAAGCCGGCATAATTGTTCGACACTCCTCGGCATCACAGAGAACGGATTCGGCTATGGTAAAAGAGTCAATTTCATTTTGTATTTCATTTAACTCGTTGAATTTCAATTATGAATTTGTCACTAGGATTTAATAGTTGAGGTAAACTAGAAGCAAATAAGATAATAATATATTGATATAGATAGTTTTTTTCTGTATTTGTAAAACCTACCACGAGCCTCAAATAATAGCTAGGTATTTCTTTTATGTAAATAGTGTATGTATTTTCGGTATTTCTGTTGGTATAGTGTACATTTTGTTTGTAGGATAGGGAAGAACATGATGTGTAAATTAACTGTGTGTTGAGTGTATTGTAAAGTGATCGATGCTTAGAAATAATTACGTTAGTTAGTTTCTTAAAGATGCTTATTTTAAAAATGGTATAAAGGTAACAAGGGTAAATGAAGTAAGTTCGACATGCATGAGATTTTAAAAGCAATAAAAATATAAAAGTAAACTTATCTAGTCAGAGACTACTTTTAAGCTTTTCCAGAGTTTCTTCACTGTCGACGCATACTCGTTGGTCGGTTTTGTTGCGTCTTAGGTAGACTTTTCCATAGGAAGTCCAGCAGCTATCAAAGTTGTTTCCCTTTGCAAATAGTCTAGACAAATAATGCAGACGTTTGACTTTCTTTGTTAACGATTCGGCAACATAAATGGGTTTAGCAGGCCCGTTCATTTTTAGAGTAGAAGTATTCAGCCGTTGATCAGCGGGCTTCTCCTTATTGTATGCTATTGTCGATTTTATAAGGTTTTCTTTGGTGAACGTTGAATTGAAATCCACTATTATGGGACCATTTGGCTTATCATTAATTTTCATCCGGTACACATCGCGGATATCTGAGTCATGTATAGGTGTATTTATGATTGTGCCAATATTCTTTGTTAATTCGATTAAACTCTGCTTTGTTTCCGATTCAATTTTGGGTATGTTTCGCAACTCAACTGAGCAAGCACGTGATTTTTTTTCTAGCTGCTCCACTTGTGCTTCTAGAGTCTTTATGTGGATTTTATTTTCACTATTCTCTCGCTGGAGTTTCTTCATGTCCGACAAAATATCATCGTACTTATCGGATAGGAGTTTCATTGAAGTCTTAATCTCATCATTCTGCTTTATTATGGCATCCATGGAGGATTTTAGAGTATCAAATTTCACTTCCTGTCTGCTTTGCCAGTCCTCGAACATGCACTTTAGATCGGACAACGTAATATTAGAGCAATCCGATGGGTCGTCAAGCCTGCGTTTAGACCTTCTAGTTATGTTAAAATCAAACTGTTCTTGATTTTCTATGGTATGTATGGCTGAGTCGGACCCATAGTGAACTGGGGTAGACTTTTGGCTACCACTCTTTGGAGGTGTTCTTGCGATTGACATTTTAGAACTCAGCATAAACAAGCAGGAGATAGGAGAAAAAATAATAATAAAAATTATTCACCATATAAAATTATGTTTGGACCAACAGTTTCCCGCCAAACGCTCCGCTTATGAAATTGCGGCAAGCCCGAAACAATGACGATGCGTTGCGTATGACTCGACGTCCAGCGACTGCGAGTGCGCGGCGTAGCTCGGGCGGTCGTTCCTTCTCTGCTGTTGTTGTCCTTTTCTTGTAACGACTCCGCGCTTGTCACTGTGCGTTTTTTTTTTTTTTTTTTTTTTTCTATTGGACTGCAGTAGGTCGTCCTAGGGGACGGTTTCTACGTAACCGGGCAGTTATTGGCGAGACCTGAAGGGTCTCCAGCCAATGGGGGGAAGTAAAATACTTAACCTAAGCTAACTACTTGTACTACACTAACATCATGACTACCTGCAACAACAGCACTAAGGGCGACCCCTAGTGGGACTCGGACCTCGGCTTAGGGCGTTGCTGGCGTGGACATAGGGGGGGGGAGTCACTGTGCGTTATGCGCTCCTGGTACTTCAACGAATTTATTGTTTGCATTTATCACCAAAAAATATTGATTTATAATATTAAAAACTTTTATGGGTGCACACGTCCATACGCTTTCGCTGTCCGGAGGGGAGGATGATTTGATTGATGATTATGACTTTGAAAGGTGAAGAAATTGTAAGTTTATAATTTTCTTCCGTCGTATTTTCTATTATCGTATGAGCAAACCCTTGGTTACATTGTACAATCGCACTAGGCATTCTAACTCCGGTTGTGAATTCTTGGAATTCTATTATACCGTGACTATGAAGTAGGTCAGTTGGAAGTTTTACTTTCGTTTCGCTTCTGGGCGATAATTCAATGACTACCGGTGAGAAATTATGTACGCTACGTTGGAAATATATGGGTATTAGCTTGTTCAGTTATTAACTGTCCTTTTTCTAAATAATTAATTGCCTTTAGCTGAGTTAGTAAATCATTACCTATTAATCCATCATAGGTTGTTCCTAAATCAAAAATATAAAATTTTAATTCTTTATCGATGTTGAAGTTATAAAATAATTTTATTGTTACTGCGCCTTTATGCTGTGTAGCAGTATTGGCACTGACTACTTGGAATGGTTCGGGAATTATAAATTCTGAAAAGTATTTTTCCACAAGTTTAGAACCTAAAAATGACCTAGTAGAAGTTCCCGTATCTAGTAACAATTTAGCACTTAAATAAGGAATAAATACATATAGTAATTCCATATTTTGCATTAAGTGTGTGTAGATGGTATTGAGACATTTATCTGAAAATTCTCTACCGTATCCATATTAATGTTATCGTTCGGTGGGCTTGGCCTAGAACTTGGGTCGTAAAAATTTAAATTAGGTGACAGGTTGTTTGAACTTGTCGATTCGCGTGCGTTTATTGGAAAATCACCATTTTTCCTTTTTGGATAATATTTCGATGGGTCGTAAAAGCCTTTCTTTCCTCCCGCACTCATATAATAAGTTGGTTGATTAATATTTTGAAGCGTTCCAGTCCTATTCTTAAATTTTGTTACGTGGGATTATTAAATTGAGGTCTCGCGTTATAGTTATTATTAGGATAGTTTGCCCGATTATAGAAATATCTTTGTTGAGGTAGATTTGGTTGTATAGGACGAAAGTTAGGTGTATTTCTAATATTAGGAATTGGTTTCCGTTGATTATTAGTATTAGAATTTATTTGCCTGTGCCGTAACTTGAATTGAGTATTGAAATTTTCTTCTTCCAATACAATTTGTAACAATTCCTCTATAGTTTCGGGGTGGTGTAGTCTAGCGATTCTTGCCATGTCTTCCGTAAGATTGCACATAAATACGTTTAACGCGACTTTATTAAAGATTATCATTTATTTGCCCAAATTCCTTCATTATCAGTTTGTTGGTATATTTTATTAAATAAACTACTCCGAATCGACTGTAAGCGATGACAATATTGGATATTAGATGCATTAGGTCTTTGCAATTTCTAATTTGGATGCGATGCATTTCTCCGATCGCGGATCACCAAAATGATCTTTAATAAGTTTTTTAAATTCTTCAAAGGATGATATATCTTCCCGTTCACTAATTAAACTAGCAGCATTGCCAGTGACGCGACTCGTTACTACCTCTAAGTTTCTTGATCATCCTTTCCCTTGTACAATTGCATTATATATTCGCACTTTCTCAAAAATTTATTAGTTTGCCTGGGATTCCCATCATAATATGGAATTAGCTTAGCTACATCTGAGGTTATTAATTGAAGGTTTTTGACAGACATTTTTACTGCTTTCTTGGACTGTTGCCTTTTAGCGGTATTCGTTTACCCGTTTTTTTCTTCTATATAATATAAATCCTAATAACTGACTATTTACATGTGGTATTATGGTCTACCACCAATCTGACAATAATTATGAAAATTATTGAGTAAGTTTTGGTGTGCTACCAACCTAATATAATCCACGAAATCGATTTCCTTTTATATAAACACTTTTGTGCACTTTTTCTTTTACAAACCTTGTGTGATTTTAAATTTTTATCTTTTTACGTATGCGTACAATATAAATTCCTTTCTTTCGGACTTCATTGGTCCCAGCAACTTAAGGTGTCACTTTACCTTACAACATATATTATTTCGGAGCAAAATGCGTCCCAGTAACTTATTTGGGTGTTACTTTACCAATAAATAAAATAGTTGAATAAAAAATTAAATACACAGAATACACAAAATTAAATACGAAAATTAACCACACAGCAATTACGTTTATTCGTTATTATTTTCACGTCGATGTTCTTCACACATATAGCTCAAATAGTTTAATAGACCTTGTAGTTTTTCTATTAAATGTCTAACTAATTCTATTATACCTATGTAAAATATCCGCTGCTGCTCACACGTATTTCCGGGGTGGTTATTTCCGAACATTAATTTAAATGAGTTAAGGGAGGAGCTTACTATAAAATACTCCCACCGATTCGTAGCCGTCTATAGTCTGCTGATGTATGTTACCTCGTTCTTGCGGTGAACCGTTAAACCACGACGTGGAGATGGACCTTCGAATGTCTTCAGCCTCCCGTCTTCAGTGAATGTTGCTCTCGTTGCTCTGGATGTGGCTGCTATCTCGGCTGCTGCTGTGGCTGCTACGATGATTCTTCCGATGCTTCTTGACGTCGTTGGTGCTTTGTCGTCAGAACGCGTTTTCAGAGAATCTTCACGATTTATCCTACCGACTGCGCCACTTAAGTTTCTGCGGCTATGGTATATGGTATATCACGTGCCCGTACTAGCCGTTTCAGTTCGTCCCAAAGGTGCTTAATAGAGTTCAGGTCTGGATTTCGCGCCGGCCAGCGCATAACAGGGATCCCATCTTCTTGCAGGTAGTCTATTACAATTAATGCGGTGTGACAGCGGGCGTTATCGTTCATTAACATGAACCCACTGCCAACAAAACGCGCATAAGGGACCACGTGCTCCTGTAAGATCTCTGTTATGTACCGAGGAGCAGTCAGCGACCCTTGTCCGCGAGCACTTCCAGTCCGAGAAACACACACAAGGTTCGTTTTGCCGTCGATTGTCATGCTACTCCAGAACATGCACGAGCCACCCCCGTACTCCACTGTCTCTTGAATACAGGCATATGCGAATCGTTCCCCATACCACACTCTTCTACGCCTGTCGTTGCAGAAAATACACAACCTCGTCTCATCCGAGAAGAGCATACCCCTCCATTGATCTATTGTCCAATCCACATGGTCGCGGGTAAATTCCAACCTGTCTCTCCTATGCTGTGCACTCAATTTTGGCCCTATAGCACCCCAGTGAGCTGCAATTTTTTTCTTCCGCAATCTTCTAATCGTGGAGACGCTTATAGAAGTTCTGCGAGCTGATCAAAGTTGTTGTTGCAGCTTAACAGCATTGGAGAATCGATTACGTAAAGACGTCGAAACAATGAAGCGATCTTCTCTTTTGAATGTGCAGCGTTGTCTTCACACATTACATTGCCGCATTCCTGATTGCAGTAGTGCAACGACTTGAGCGGCTTCATCTGCAGTGGTATCCATCTTCAGGGGTATTTTTTTCTTGCTTTAGTTGTTAAACATACTTTCAATTGATACCAATATTAATTGCGTTTAATGTATTCGCTGATGGCGGGACATGCTTGAAATTAATTTTCGGAGAGGTGTGATTTTTGTGACGCCGAGTGGATAAAACAACGATGCATACTGCTCTTCAGAGGTGTTGGCCCCAGCACGTCCTCTTCCGCGACCACGGCCGCAACCTTTTTCTACGTTTCTTTCCCTAAATTTAATGTATAGCTTAATTTCAATTACTTTTGCTCAAGCATATTCCTTGATACTTCACCTGTAAATTTCATGCGGTGCACTACCTATATACTATATTCAATATCTATGAGCCGCGCCTTCGGTAAGGTGTGAGAGACATATCGGTAGCACGACTGCTGATACAGCTCTTAATAAGGGTTACCAAAAAATACTATCCTGTTTCAAAGTTATACATACTTTTGTAAACGTTAAGATTGGCATTTTAACGTAAAACACCGCCCCGCTTTATTTTTTTCTTATAATATAAAGTTTTAGTGCAAGCTTCATGTGCAAACTTGTAATAAAACAGTCAAAAGCATTAATTGTACATACAGGGTGATTGGAAGATGGGTGCAAAGCTTTAAGGCGAAGATAGTACAGACAATTTAGAACCATTTAAGCCATGGTTGTCTTAGACGAAGTCTTACCAAATATTTTTAACCAAATTTTTAAGTTTTTTTTCGGAAATTCTCAAAATTTAATGTAAACTGCATAATTATGGCCAAATTGAATGATAAATGAATTCATTTTTTATTTATTTAATTAAAGTAATGTGTAAGCAATCAAGCAAAACATGTTTTAGGCTTCTGTGTCATTAGACATTTTTTTTACAGACATTTAAAGATCAGAAAAAATAAAAAAATTGTACAATACGTCTTTTAAACCTTATTCAAAAAAAAAACGGAGGGTGCTTTTTTTGTTCAAACCTTTTTGAAGACATGCTTGATAATCGCTCTTTCTTTTGAGGTATCATTTATGCGGATATCTTACAAATTATTGAAATTAGGGCCTACAAACCAATTTGAGGGAGAATTTTTTTTATTTTAGGCAGACTAATTAAAACAACATTTGAATTAAAATTATTTATTTTTCATGTTCAAAATGACGGCCGTGATTCCTAATACAAGCACGGCCCCGTCTTCTAACTTCTGTAGTCGTTATTTTCAACATCATCTCCTGCTTCATTGTCTCAAACGCTGAATTTATTCTTTGTATCAATTCTTCTCTAGTGTTAATTTCTTTGTTGTTATACACCAGTTCCTTGGCCCGGCCCCACACGAAAAAGTCCAACGGGGTCAGATCTGGGGAGCGAGCGGGCCAAGGGATGGGTCCATCCCTGCCGATCCAGCTATCAGGAAAGCAATTGTTGAGGTGTTCCCTTACATTTAAAGTCCAATGCGCTGGACAGCCGTCTTGCTGAAAGATGACTGTTCGGTCTCTTTCGAAGATCGGGACACCTGATTCCTCTATCAGCAGTGGTAAATCAATTTGCAGAAATTGCAAATAATTTTCGCCATTCAATGGATCAGGCAAAAAGTGGGGCCCAATCAATGTTCTGCCAATTATTCCAGCCCATTCATTCACAGAGAATTTCATCTGAAATGACACCTGCTTCTTAAAATGTGGATTGTTGTCTACGTCGGCCCATTCATGGATGTTGTGAAAGTTTGTAATACCTTCCCTTGAAAATTTACTTTCATCCGTCCACAAGATTGATTTCAGAAACCACGCATCTTCGATGTCTCTGTTGAGGAGGAAACGGCAGAACTGAATTCTTCTTTGAGGATCTTGCTCTACTAGACCTTGCACACTCCTGCCATGGAACGGATACTTATCATTTTGGTGCATTGTATGCCACACCTTCCATTGAGAAATGTTTAAATTTCGAGCTACTGCTCTAGTACTGGTAGTAGGATCCGCTTGAAATGCTGCTAAAATGTCTTCGTCGACGGCAGTTTCGTGTCTGCCCGGGTTGACTCCAGGTTCCACGCGGTGAAACCCATCTTGGGCAAGACGACGAAACGTGTTGTAAAACACTCGGACATTCGGTATCCTGCGATTCGGATAGCGCTCTTGATACATCCGTCGCGCCAAAGATCCATTGCCGTCTGCTCTACCGTACATAAATACGATATCCGCATATTCTTGATTGGAAAAAGTAGCCATAGTCACTTAACAATTAAGAAAAACGGCGTAGGAGCGCACTAAACGTCAACTCAACACAATTAAGTCAAAAATCAACACGTGCAGGAGCGCGAGGCTACGACTGGACACGGTGAAACAAAAAAGTTCAAAACTAACGCAAACAACACGTGCAGGAACGCAAAGGGCTACAACTGAACACGGTAAATTGTGAATCAACACGACAACGTCCACTCACAAGGGCAGTAGTTTGACTAATAAGTAAAAGATGTAACGGCTTCATCACAGACCGACTGACCCTGACTAAAGAAAAACGACTTTGTTGCCTCAGTAACTAAGACCATTTTGCTGTAAAAACCAACTCTTTATCGCTTTTTGCTATTCATTGGGCGTTCTACCTGGAAATGCCGTCGCACCGCGCTCGGTGGCCATTGTTTAGAGAATCCCCTCAATGGGTTCCCCTCAATTGGTTCCTGCATGTGCCAAAAATTCTTAGAATTGAACAATGTTATCATTTCGAGCACATAAAGTATTCTTTTAAGCAAAAATTTTGTGTTTTGTTAGACTGCCTAAAATTTAAAATTTCTCCCTCGATTTGGTTTATTAGGTCCTAATTTCAATAATTTGTAAGATATCCGCATAAATGATACCTCAAAAGAAAGAGCGATTATCAAGCATGTCTTCAAAAAGGTTTGAACAAAAAAAGCACCCTCCGTTTTTTTTTAAATAAGGTTTAAAAGACGTATTGTACAAATTTTTTATTTTTTCTGAGCTTTAAATATCTGTAAAAAAAATGTCTAATGACACAGAAGCCTAAAACATGTTTTGCTTGGTTGCTTACACATTACTTTAATTAAATAAATAAAAAATTAATTCATTTATCATTCAATTTGGCCATAATTATGCAGTTTTCATTAAATTTTGAGAATTTCCGAAAAAAAACTTAAAAATTTGGTTAAAAAAATTTGGTAAGACTTCGTCTAAGACAACCATGGCTTAAATGGTCCTAAATTGTCTATACTATCTTCACCTTAAAGCTTTGCACCCATCTTCCAATCACCCTGTATATCGCAAACAAAACACACCACAATCTAAAACAATTATTATTTAACATGGGCTTAAAACTATCGAATTTATGTATTGGTCAATTTTCCTAGAGCTAATTCATAATAAATAAACAGTACCTATTACTTACACTCAGATTAGAATTTCTTAACATCTATTATAAACTTAATATCCAAGCTTAGATCCTTTGGTATCCATGTTCATTCAACTCCCCCGTCCGATGGATGCATTGTGCATATCCTGAAAGACCCATAACCATGACTCATTTATTTCTTTGACAACTTTCAACATCTTCTGCTGGTTTTCAATAATGAGTCTTTGGTTATCCAAATGCCTCTCTTCAATGGACACAAACCGTTCAGTCAGGCTCTTTGTGAAGGTGGTGAGCGTTGAATCAGACGGCGTCGTGCGGTTACCAAACAACGCCTACGAGGTGCTATGAACATATAAAATGTAACAAATTACCAACTATTAGAGGTAATAAAAATATGAAGGCAATAATTATAACAGCGTCTCTCTCTCTTAAGGATTAGATATATGTATAAGATCAGAACGGCCTTCATCAGAATCCATCTTGCAACGTGGGTATGTGGGCAGTCTAATCAAGGTAATTTAAATCAAACGTATTGTCTTCGAAAACTTAAACGATTTCACCTCCACAATATTTAAAAAATAATACAATTGCGCAAATGATAACCACTAATTTTCTGATCAACCCTAGTCACTCCAAAATACACTTGGATTCAGACGATGGATAGCGATTCGTCGAAAACGTGGTGCGCTGGCAACCGCTCTCAAAGAAGTGAATTCTAAGATGGCCGCCCGCTACCGTAAACTCGACGCTCCGCTAGAGTGACGTTAACAACCAGTCACTCTTGACAATGACATTCTAATGTGCGCCGACAGATATTATAATAAGATAAACAAATAGTACAGCATGTTGATTGTAAATATTGGCTGCTGTTGAAAAAATCTACAGAAAGACCAACTTGATCCAATATGGGAATCCATTACTTAATTATGTAGTGCGTCTTACACTAAACCAACAATTGAGTTAACCTTAGCAATTGGGGCATTACTCCTATGAGGCACTGCAGGTGGTGATATAGAACAAATAGAAACAAAAAAAAAATTGGTTAAATGTGTCGTGTGTATGTAGGCACTTTTATATTATTAATTCATGTACGTGTCTTACTGTAATATCAAGCTCGGACTCATGAATAAATAGCCAAATATGTCATTCAATGTGTACCTATGTACGTATATGTTACGTGTTGTTGTCCATGCCTTGTCAATACTGCTATACGTCCTCCGTTCAAATATCAATTTTTGGGCCTCGCCGGAAGTGTGAAATCGATCTTCGTAAAGCGTGTCGATTTATTTCTTTGGCCATCCACTTGATGTGACAGTTCTTATAAATTTTGAATATAAGGTACAGGAATCCCAGCAACAGCAACAACAAAATCACCAACAAAACCACATTCGTTGTGCTGGAATTGTACCTGCTCCAAATCTGCGTTGTTATTATCACCAGAAGCTGTTTGAGCTATAATGACTTCTTTCTGACCTTTCCCCGTGATAACGATTATTAAGAGACTTGCGTCACGGTCGCCATGACTATACATGTTTTATATAGTAAAACACGTACATGAATTAATAATATAAAGGTGCCTACATACACACGACAATGTCCATAATAACATATTGTAAGACTTTTATTTAAAACCTCACAATTTGTCCTGAACTAGGCTGATTTTCCATTGACATGTTGTCCCTATGCCAAGATGGGCATGGTTGTACGTAAGTACATCCTGCAAATATATTTACTCAAGAAATGTTTTATATTGTAATCAGCATCAATAGGCTCTTTTATTGAACAGCACAGTATTATGATGTTTTATTAGAATTAACTTACTGTTATTGTAGGTATAGACTGTTCAGTCTGGAGCATGCCTACAGTAGTATGTTCACCAGGGAGTCATTGCACATGATTCCACAAAATTAAATTTTAACATTAAAAATTCACAGTACACAGTTTTCATATTTTATAATGTAATTTAACCTGAAGAATGCTCTCTGACTGTGGAGTTGCATTTGCTTCTTCTTAAATATCTTGTATGCTCTGCAAATAAATTCTGACTTAGCGTTGCTTTGGAAAATAAAATAGCTATGTGTTCTGATCTGATGCTTCAGGTGTAACATCTGGCATGTCAGGAGTCAAATTAAAACATGGCCTAACTTCTAAAAATTAATTTATTTAAAATTAGATATTCCAGGAAAAATCTTATTATATATTATGCGAGAAATGTAATACGCTCTTTAAAAAAAATTACTAATTAGCATAAATAAAATTAAAGCAAGCATAACTACAAAATCATAAACACACGAATAAGGTCAATTTCTAGCACCCTATCGAAAGTAACAAAGCCTTCGCCACCAATTATTGCAACATTTTTTTCTTCAACGGCAAAGAGAAACCTTTCCTCTAGTGCACCACTACCTGTTTGTTGCCTAGCCATCCGTTTTTGACTAGCTTTTTTCCTTACCGCTAACTTCTTATCCTTCCAATACTAAAAAAAATATCCAATGTTCAAATATCAAGGTTTTACATAATCATATTACTTACATATTTATTATACATACTTATTATGTCCCATGCTATAATTTATACCATTGTATGCACTGAATATTTAACTTTGTTCTTAAGAAACAGTCAAAGTACACAATATGATGATCCACTGATGAACCACACCAGTAATGTAATACATGTTGCTAACACACTTTTGAGCATTGCTGCCAACTTTGAATGCAGCCACTCCCATCACTGTTTAGGTTAACAGCTATTTCTTGCCATGCCGCTCGTGTGCGGTCTCGGGGATGCGATGTCCGAGCGTGTCCTGTCGCAAGCCAACGTCTCTCGTCCAAACTCTCCAATAACATCTCCACTTGCGCATGGGATGGGACTAGGGTTGCACACTCAGTTGATCAGAAATCCGGGACGTGAAAAAGATTCAAACGCGACTTTTCGACCACAGTTCGTTTACTACGCTGAAAACACGTTCAGCGGCGGCGTTTGAGATAAGGATCAATAGTTTGAAAGTAACAGCTTTTTTTTTTATTTCGTTGCCAAATTACGCTTAAATTTTTCAAAAAAAAAAAATTACCCGTCGCAAGTCTATCTTCTTTGTTTTGCTTGCCACTACGTCACGAACTTCTCGCAGTAAGCAATAATCGTCATACAATTTATCCTCGTTTAATGGCACATTAAGAGAAGCACCCAGATCATTCAATTCATTCCATTTCATTTCTTCGTCCACTGTCAAGATGTTCATTTTTTTGTAAATAGAGTTATAGTTTGTGTGGTACGAGGGCGGCACTGAAAATTTCGGGAATCAAGGAAGTGACACATTACTATTTAAAAATATATTTATTGCTTTTCGAAGTATTCTCCGCGAAATTTGACACATTTTTCCATACGATGGAACCAATCATTGAAGCAACCATTCCATTCGGAAGTTGGGGTCTCCAAAATGGCCGTTTTGTAGGCGTCCACAGCTTCTTCAGGTGATGAAAATCTCTGTCCACGCAATTTATTCTTTATTTTAGGGAAAGTATAGAAATCATTAGGGCTTAGGTCGGGGCTGTACGGCGGATGGTCTAATAATTCTATGTTTTCTTGCTCTAAAAACTCTTTTGTTCTGTGCGCGGTGTGAGAACTCGCATTGTCGTGATGGAGGATGATGCGGCGGTTGCAGTTCTCTTTACGGAGTTCAGAAACGACGTGTGGCAAACAAATGCTGCTAGCATTTGTTTGCTACTATTCTGCATTAACCGTTCTTTGTCCCTCAAGAAAAATAGTCGTAACATGGCCGGTTTTGGAGACAAACGTGGCCACCATTTTTTTTGCAACACTCCGTGAACGAGCAATTTTTGTTGGCTTTAACTCATTTTCGAACACCCAAACTCGTGACTGGTTTTTTGTTTCGGGTTCGTACGCGTATATCCAGGATTCGTCACCTGATACGATGTTGTATACAGCATTTGAGGATCCTGCGTGGAATCTTTCGAGAGTTCTGACGCACCAAGTAACGCGAGCCGCTTTTTGCTCTTCACAGAGCGAATGCGGTATCCATCGGGAAAAAAACTTTTTTACACCTAGTTGTTCATGCAAGATTATTTGTATTTGACTCATGCCAATATCTAAAGTTGCCTGAATTTCGCAGTATGTCACATGTCGATCTTCCTCAATCAGCTTACGCACAGCATCAAAGTTTTCTTGGGTGACTGCAGTTTTTGGACGACCTTGAAGGGGATCATCACTGAGCTTGACACGTCCACGTTGAAATTCAGCAAACCAGCGATAAATTGTGGTTTTGGATGGGGCTTCATCACCAAATGCAGAAATCATCCGGTCAACACACTGTTTTTGTGTTAAACCACTTCGAAAGTCATAATAAATCATCGCTCTTGAATTTTCCCGAGTCAATTCCATTTTCTCAACGACTAAACAAGTTTGACAAAGCCTTGTGACAAGACCGAGAATCTTTTTTTAAATAAATAAATGGTATTCGATTTTTAAAACCAAGGAGTTTTCAATTAAAAAGATTTTAATATGACGGGAACAGTGGAAATATTCCATTCCCGATACTTTTAGTGCAGCCCTCGTAGGCAGAGTGAGTAATTAAATAAAAATTGTCCTTGAAGTACTTACTATCCTATTGAGTAAGTCCACACTACACAGTTTATAGAAGGAGTAATGTCACATAGATGATAGGCACACAAACAGTCACAATATTTACAGCACAGCGCATAAAACAGTTGTTGATTAATTTCAACAACTGTTTTATGCGCTGATGCAGCGACTTGTTGTCCGCTGCGTCAAATACTGGCCCATCCACAATTTTTTGGTACGATCCTGTAGCTAAAAAGCTAAGAGTACACAGCACCTGAAAAATATAATAATACATAGATATGTACCTATTTGGGTTGATGTGGTTTTATTTTAATTTACAGCTGTTAATAAAGTATTGTGTGGTACCACAATATTATTGTTTAGTATAAACTAAGAACACGAAGATGCTTTAACTCAAGTTATAAACTGCAACAACCAACAACAATAAGGCCTCTGTCTCGAATTTTGCGGGCAGCGGGGCGGAGGCGGCGGCGGCGCGGCAGCGGGGCGGGCAACGCATACCTGTTCTCCAAACCAGCGGGCAGATCGCGCGGCACTATAGCGGTGTAGTGTTGTGTTCGTGGTTGTGTTGTCGAGATATTTGTTTTTATTCGCGAACGAAATGTCTGAAAAACGGCGACAACATCTTTTTGATTCAAATTTATTCCTAACGCTCGATTTAGTGTGGGCAAAAGAAGAAGTGGATCCCTACTATATGGAAATTAATTTGTAAAACATAATAAATATTGTAAAATAAATCATTTTTATATTTACCTTCACTATTCAGTTCGTTTTTTATTTCTTCCCATAATTGGTTTATTATTCTTCTATTTTTATGGTTCGCATCTTTGCTGTTCCATATGGGTGTCCTCTCAAAGATTGCCGAAATAATTTGCTCTTGCACGTCCGAGGACATTTTGATACGTCACAAAAAAAATGTACAACACTACACTACAATGCAGACGCGCAACGCGGGCGGTCACCGCTTGACTGGAGTGCACCGCTCGTTGCCCGCCCCCGCGCCGCTGCCACGCCGCTGTTTTCGAGAACCGGTCCATTTGATTTTACGCATAATATCCTGCCGCTCCCGCGCCGCCGCCGCCGCCGTCCCGCTGCCCGCAAAATTCGAGGCAGAGGCCTAAGTACCTAGTTGCCTGCATTACCTATAATTAAATTGGTTTATTAATGTAAAATTTCTTACCTTTATTTCCAAGCGAATTTCAGGGGAACCTTTTAATCCTGCATGACCTTTTAGGTCGTTACATAAGTTTCTAAATGTTCTTTTATTAAGCCTGAAATGTTGGATAAACAACAACAATTCTGGCATATCTTCAATTGTTTCCAATTGCCGTCGCTGTCTTAATCGCCTTTGGCGCCTCTCCCAGCTGTTCTCATTGTGTGCAGCCCACAATAAACGTAAAGAATGCATTTTATAATTTATTCGATCTGCAATAATGCCTCTAGCACAGAATAAATACCTAAGAGTATGTAATCACTCAGTGTCAAAAATCTGCTGCTGAATGAAATCCGACCATATAATTTCAATAGCTACAACGTTTTAACATTCGTTTCGTTATCTTTTTTGGCGATCACGATCGAAGCGAAGGCGATCACTGAAAGCGCTGCTTGTCTACGCATTTGTATGGGATAGCCACGATAAACAAATCGTTACTTTATGTTTTCGTTACGAATTATAACATTGTCTACCAACTTGCGATAACGATGTCGATTGACCACGTGACTTAACGCGGCTTATGTCAATCCCACATTTTAGTCTTTTCTAACTTCGTTATCGTTTTTAAATTGTTACTTTGTCTAAGCCCCCTGAACAGCAGCAATTAAGATCACTAGAAGCACATGAATCCCGCGTAGATGATGTGAAAGAAATAAGAAAAGAATTTGCTGAATATTTTTCAAACGAAGTATTATTGGACTGGGCATCTGAATATTATTAAAAGACGTTAAAATAAACCTCACCTGCAATCCTTCATCGACAATTGAACTTGGGATATTTTTGGCCTTTAGGAACATCAGTTTTTTAAATGCAAACCACTTACTCGAGTCATCAGCTCCCGCACCAGATTTAGTTTTACATTCTCTGATAATTTGACCTACGAGTGATCAATATTTTTATTCAATGACTTTTTTATCCTGAAATTCATTGGCAATTTCTATCCAAGCGTCGTGTTTTTTTATTTCGGTTTTTGTAGTCCTCTGATATCGTGTCCCACAGTACTTCACTTGCTTGAAATATTTCAATCAATTTGTAAACATCTTCGTTACTCCAATTATAACCAGACATACTGTTTTTTGTTTGCGAATGCGCCAACACTATACTAAACAAATTGACAAAAATTATAGTATCCACACGCTTACACGGGTTATCCCCGCACTCTCCACACGCTGTAGATAGTTCCGCGTGCGCGACTTCTGAATTAAACAAATTGACTGACAATTCCTTCCGCACGGACGCCGTGCGGTGTACTGGATAATAATCACCTCCAATGAACGAGACGTGATTCAGGATCTTTTACTGAAAATAACCATGTGAGAGGCTGATGATCTTTTATAATGGTAAATTGTCTTCCGAATAGATACGGTCTAAAGTGCTTGATATACCGTTTAATCGCTAGATATAGATATAGATATTTGCTCAGTTTCGTTGAGCGTTCGTGAAGCATAATCTTGGTTTATCTTCAAACCAAAACAAACATAATTTGCACATTTTAAAATGAGGGAAACTATGCTTAATTTATCGATGGAAAACATATTTAAAAAATCTAAATATTTTTTACGGAATTAAATGTTCGTTGCTGTGATCACCGTGTTTTCAAAACGGTGTAACTTTTAAACAAACTCCATAATTATTGGATTTAATTGGGCGTCCTCATAAAATGAAAATTGTGGAAAAAAAACTATCCCGAATTGATAACAAACATGTTTTTTCGCAAAAATCTGTTTTTTTTTTCATAAATTTTTACAATAATCGTTAAAGGACAATGCCCATCTTGTTAGGAGCTTTGGGCCCCTTAAAAACTTCACATGTCACGGTGGTTTTAACTTGGTTTTGTAGACCTAAAACTACCTTTTCATAATCTGAAATCGATTTTCAATTTTTCACCCTAGTTTAAGAGAAATCTTTATTTTTTCGGATGCTGAAATTGAGGTTATAAAACATTTGTTTTTTTGTTTTAGGCCTATTTGAAATTAAAATAATGTTGTTTAAGTATTAATATTCCATTTCTAATTCCTGAATTTAGAAAACACTATATATCTTCTTCGCTAACTAGATATTATGTAGGTTAAGTACTTGCGCTTACAAATATCCCTTGCCGTGTTATGCCGGCAGTCAGCATTAAGTGGGCTGTGCCCTCACCACTAGTAGATAGTGTTATTAAAAATAAATACTTACCTACGACGGCTACGACTAAAGCCTTAGGTTAGAGGAGCTCGTAGCTAAGTTACAACAGCCGCACGGATCCATCTCAACTTAAGCTATGTTTGCCGAAGTCAGACTGTGGATGTTGTGACCATCCATTACGTACAGACTCTTCCTGTGCGTCAGCTAGCACATTCAAGCTGCTGGTTCCGAGTGTCATTTGTAAATCTTAAATACTCGTTACGAGTAGCCAGAATCCCGCAAGTGTGACAACCAGTCTTACCGGGGGGTAACGTGTTATAACCCAATGTATGGGTTATGGAGGTCAGATGGACAGTCACTCCATGAGCAATACTGTATTCAGCTGCGTTGGTTAAACTGCAAGCCGACCCCAACATACCTACTTGAGAAAAGAGTAGGTAGATGATGATGACTAACACTTTAACAATATCTTCTGTGCGCTATAGCAACATATTAAGATCACTACCCCACTTCCTAGTGAGTTCACTATGCCATCTATGATTTGTAGTTTGTGTAGGAAGGGCTTAATTATAGACCAGGTTATATTAAAGTACCTAAGATGCCCTACGGATGCTTAATTAAAAAAAAACAGCAATACATAGTAGGTAAAACATTTATTGTTCAAGGATATATGATCTAGAAAAGGCGGTGGGGCGCTTATATCATTAAAACAACCCCAGCTTAAACACCACAATATCCTGATAGTATGAGCGCAGCACCCTACTGTTCGATTTACCACTAAGCAACTACAGTAATAAGGAATGATACTCTATATCATTGCTTATGCTATACTACAGGAATCACAGGATCTGCAATGTTATCGTCCATGTTATCAGTCACTGGCGCAGACTCCATGGTGAGTCTGTTAACGCCACCGATGACCTGGCTCTGTATTTCTCTCGATGGAGCCTCTCAACAAGCACGACAAACTCGTTCCAAATGCAAGATCTGAAAATAAGAAAACATTATATTTATACTACTTATTTTTGTTCAATTAGTTCAATCATAGTAATTCTGCCAAGATTAAAACACTTACATGATGTGCTGGTGTCCATCTTAGTATAACATTCCTTTGAGGACAGTCTTGACTAACCCTGTGAGTTCTGCAACTTGCAATTGACATGCCACACGCAAAACATATGTTGAGGTGTCCAAGGGCAGGGGATACAAGGGACAGAGATGTGGTTGATGATGTCCAGTTTTCTAATAATACAAAACATTCAACACACAGGATGTCATCAGAGGATATCTGAAAAGATACAAGAAAAAATAAATGAATTCCTAGGTAAATAATACATACATATTTATACATGTGCTCATTGCAATGGTCTAGGTTTTCTCACAGATCACCGTACACAGCCTAAATTCCGTTACAAAACAGTTTTAACACAAATGTTAGATTGTATAGTAAATCCATTATGATTACAAGGGAATAATTAAGAGGTATATCCAGAGAATAGGTCTAGGATGAATTTTTATTTACTTTTATTTACATTTTGCTTTTAAATGAAAATGTATGATCACCAAAAGAGTTAAGTATGCAGACAATTTATTTTTCCACTACGCCATCAACATTAATTATTATTGTGTGCATAATGGCTTAATAAACTTAGGACACACATAGAAAAGCAAACTGCACACTGTTTAAAACTAATTGGAAGTTAGCTGCCTAGATATAAGACTTATCTGTTTTGCTGGTTGTTAATTTCTGGTATAGCGGAAATAATAGAGATTTACAGTTGACGATGACCCCTTGATTGACCAAACATCGGCATCCTAATTATTCATATAAATCTTGTAAATGACACATGATAAACTTACCGGTGTAGGTGTTACCCAGGATCTCAGAAGCCCTCGGAAGGATAAGCATTGGTTCATCTAATTCTTCGATTTGACGTCTCCGAAGATTAGGCGCTAAACGTCCCGGAGCAATTGACACACAGGCGAGAGAGAAGGCGGTTTACCCGACCTCTACCAGGTGTAAACATTTTTCAGGAGTAAAACAAGAGTCCAAGGCTCACTTAAGACTATATAGAGTCAATTTGCGCACTTATCACTAAAACAGGAGTCCAATATCTCAAAACAAATACACTAAAGGAACGTAAACGCACAACTCGACAGCTTCAAATTGTAACGAACAGAATTAAATACGGAGGAATATTAATAAAAGTAGACGCAAAACGAACGATATCAAACAATTTGATTGATGCATTGATTTGACAGATAGATCTGTCTAGGTGTGACCATGTGAAATATTTTGGCAATCGATTTACCGAATCGATTTGTTATAAATAATATTTTTTACATAATTAAAAAGATATTATATCGGACATCCAGGAAGAGGCTCCCTGGTGCATGCTGTTTGCCGATGACATTGTGCTGGTTGCCGAGAGTGGCTTAGAGGTCCAGAGCAGATTGGAGGTGTGGTGGCAAAGACTAGAGAGTGTTGGCCTGAAATTGAGCAGAACCAAAACTGAGTACTTGTTTTGCGATTTTGGCGGTCTCTCTAGTCTTGAGCCAATATCTCTCGGCGGAACGCCCATACCGATCTGCTCCGACTTTCGGTACCTCGGGTCGCTTGTCCAAGGGGACGGCGGAGTAGACCGAGACGTAACGCACCGGATCAACTCAGGATGGATGAAATGGCGACAGGTCACTGGAATTACTTGCGACCCACGGATGCCTCTCAAGTTAAAGGGGAAAATCTATAAGTCCGTGATAAGACCTGTCGTACTGTATGGATCAGAATGTTGGGCCGTGAAGAAGACGGATGAGAAAAGATTGCATGTAGCGGAGATGAGAATGTTGAGATGGATGTGTGGAGTGACCAGAATGGATAAGGTCAGGAATGAGTATATTAGAGGAAGTTTGAAAGTAGCGCCAGTGACAGAAAAGTTGAAAGGGAACCGTTTGTCTTGGTATGGACATGTGAAGAGGAGGGATGAAACGCATGTGACCAAAAGAGTTATGAATATAAATGTGGATGGATGGAGAGGAAGAGGGAGGCCAAAGAAAAGATGGATGGATTGTGTGAAGAATGATATGAAAGAGAAGGGAGTCAGTGATACCATGACGGGTGACAGGACGGAATGGAAGAAGAAAACATGTTGCGCCGACCCCAAGTAACATGGGATAAGGGCAGGAAGATGATGACATAATTAAAAAGATAATTATAAATACTTTTTAGGTATGTATAGGCAGTACTAACCTAAGTACTAACGTCTAACGACAATAATGTCTGTAGTACTTCGCGCCTAATCAGATACATGAGACTGTTAGCGGATTAGTAAATTATCGATATTTTCAATCGATTACAATTATTAAATTGACATAGTCTATCGTCTGGCAACATTCAGGTTAAGTTTTAATGGCGGAACTGACTTAAATTCAATAAAATAAATATTAATTATGTTCTCCAATGCTAGGGTAAAAGAAATGTTGATAAAAAAAACTTGAACATGTAAAAATACAACTTAATTTTTGAGAAGTAAATAGTCTTGACACGGCACCAAAAATAAGGGGCCCATTGGTGGGCATTCTCCTTTCGCAATAAAACGCCCTTATCACCTACCTTTTTTATTAGTTTAAGTTATTCTTCATCGTATTAGCTACCCAATAGTAAAAATTGCATGTTTATAACATTTTCTATCAACTGTTAAAAGACGGCATTCCGAACGTGCCATTTATTGTTCTCTTAAGGATGGTTTTGGGGTAATAAATTAATATAAAAGAGATCAATTAAAACCATTTATTATTTACACAAAATATAATGCATCAGGTTCTCAAAATGTCCACCTCATTGTTTAGGAACAAAGTCGCGCGAAATAAAATTTGTGGTGTCGCTCTGTGTATAATTTCGGGATCATTGCGAATGTCATTCGCAGTTAATTATGTAAGTACGCATTATGTATGGATACGTTCAATAGCCTGCGAAACAGTTTCTTATACCATACCGAGTTCCTAATTCTTTCCACAGCGAATGCCTGTAAGAGTTGGTCTTTCTTATCGACACCCCTCATGGAATGATTGTAGTCCAACACCACCTTGGGCTTATACTTTTAAAGCCCATATTTCTCGGTCCCACTGACTTCTACTTTATGATATGTAGAAATCAGTGAAACCAAGTTGGAGTCCCTCCAAACCACAATAGATAAGTCACTGAAGACTATCTCCCCTGCGTGCATGTTCGTCTTGGTCTTGCCGCGCAGACTATCGGGAACAAATTCTCGATTAAGTCTCAGGGTCCCCATGGTGTCGGTTTATTGCGCCTTTAACGTTCTTGACAACAGAGGCGAATTATAAAAATTATACATAACAAGTGTATGGCCTTTATTTAAAAAAGGGCGAACCAGCCTGTAGACGATCTGGGATGTTGCCCCCTCAGGTTCATTGGACCCCCTTTCGACATCATGTCCTTCAGTAAATTGATTTTGATGTCCCTTTCTGGCATATATCTCAAACTTCCATAAATATCCCGTTCGGGACTCGCAAAGTTCATAGCTTTTTATCCCTACCCGAGCAGCTTTGTTGGCGATGAGCTGTACGAAATTGAGTCTCCCTTTCCACAAAAGTAGGGACTCATCTATCGCAATATTCTGCTCGGGTAACTGCTGAACTTGCGATTCAGGTGGTCAATAATCGGGCTAATTTTAGCAAGTTTGGAATTTGTCTGAATGGTAGAGTTGTCCACAAAATGCAGACATTTCTTAATCAGTAAAAATTTACTGAAGAGCATCATGTCTTTAAAATTCCCGATTTATAAAAAAAAAATACAACTGATTTCATTTTTAGTGATAGCTACATCTTTCGCATGCACTTAGGCGCTATGCAAAATATTGTGGATTATTAAAATAAGACCTTATATGTGTACTGTAAAAAAAAATTACGATTATTTGAACGATTTCTGTATGAAATGCATTTATGTAATGAATGACGCCACACTGGCGATAGCGAGCGAGCTAATGCGTCGCGATGAGTTGGAAGCGCCATCTACCATTGCTAGCTACCCGCGAGTGCGTGTATAAAGCGAACATTTTAAAATAGCATTTTTATTACTTAGGCATTATTAGCCGGCACGCCTTATTACCAACACCTCTCGCGTGCTCGTAATGTTGTCGAAAATGCATTTGGCATAATAGCCTGCAGATTCCAGATATTAGGTACACCTATTAGTATGAAACCTGAAAACCTATGTTACGTGGTACTAGCAATTTGTTACATTCACAATTTTCTACGAAAGAAAAGCAATTTAAATCTCTCTTTCATCACTTAACCTAGTCTGAGTTAAATGACCAATAACTGCGTGTATATTATAAGCTGTAAATGTCGATATTTCTTCGACGGGAACTTAGCTTCCTGATTCCTGAGTTCAAACAAAATCTCTAACAAACTCGTTAGTATCAAAATACAATAAATAGTCATTATGATGACATGTCAACATGTGCATTATATTATTTAAACTGTAGATATATTATTGTCTTGCTCATTGAATATTAGGTCTTGACTTCTGAAATTGCTGTTTTATTTTACTTTTCAAGTCTGTTATCGGTAGAAGGCGGTGGTCATTCGACGAAGCGGGAGCATTCGGTGCTGAACAGCTGAAGAAGTCTGACCTTTTATATCTGACTAGCTGGTCCTTATTTTATGATCTTGTAATAATAATTGTTTTATAGAAAAACTTAAAAATGTAATTTGATATGTGTATTTAAATGAATAAAGGAGATAATTGTGTAAAGTATTATATTGTGATCTAATTCATGTTACTAACACTAACCCAAATACAAGTATTCTCAGTGGTGGAGACTCTCTGTTGGTTTTATTTACTACATTTACCTTGCTCGCAATCCATCCTGACATATCGATATTAGATATAACTGTAATGATAGAATCACCCCAAGTCAAAATTTAGTATGTATTACAATTTACAGTTCAAAGTGGCAGTTTAATAAATCGACAATTTCATAAGTAAAGACCCAGTAAATGAAAATCATAGAGATTCGTGGTGAAAGGACCTTGAGAAAAAATGTCCCCACCGTCCAATAGATTTGAAACATATCTCATTCGAAGCGTAAATAATACGTTGACAAAACTTTACTATGGCGACAATCTCGTACAAATCCAATTTTTATGTCAGTATTTATTGTAACGTTTTTACATGTTTTTCATAATGTGCAATGAAAAGGAATATAAAAATGGCAAAGTGACCACTGTTTTACTATTATGATAATCTTGTTATAATATTGGACTACTAAGGAATTATGAAGAAAAGACCTCTCTACAAGGTGTAACTTAAATAACTCACAACCTCTTAAGGGGTCACTGTACTCATCATTATGAACAACTTTTACTATAGGGCCGAAAAAGAAATCGCGAAAAAAAATCTGCTGTTCCTTACATTTTGACGAGTTTTGCGAACAAATGTTGATGTTAAGTTACACCTTGTATATGAGTGACTACAATTATATTATCTACCTAACGCAAATTCGGCTCAACGCTCGGCGGTGAGCGTTGAATCGAATTTGCGTTGCATGCGTTTTCTAACGCCGTGTTAAAAATATGGCCGTGCGAATGTTCGCTAAATAGAAATACGCTGTTTAGTAAAGCATACGCAGGCACACAACTGCACGAGATATTGGTTTGATTTGGTTTAATATTGTATTGTGAAAGCAATGTCAACCGGCAGAAAAGTTTCAGCCTGAAACTTTTCTGCCGGTTGACATTGTGTTGATGTTGAAGCCCTGAAACTGTCAGGGCTTCAACATCAACACAAACATTACTTTTATCTTAAAAAAAGTACTTTAGACACAACAATATAAAGAAAAATCGATTTTTGTTTATTCGTCCATTTTTCACCATAAACAGGTAGATTCTATTTTTGTGGCTCGTATCGAACATATTAATATGTATCCCAGGACTGTTGGAGGGTGGGGACGGGGTCCATACAAAATCCCCCATGGTCCTTTTAATGTATTATCTATTACAAAATTTAAGAGGACTGTTGGAGGGTGGGGACGGGGTCCATACAAAATCCCCCATGGTCCTTTTAATGTATTATCTATTACAAAATTTAAGATTTTAAAGAGAATGAAGATGTTAAATGAAAAAAATTAAAAATGTGGCATTATTTTTTCTTGGATCGACTATTTCGGGTAAAAGGCATATATTCTAGAAATTTACAAGCCCTTTTGCCATGTTAGTCTTCCAAAAACTATCGTCCCTATCTATTTGCTTTACTTTCAGCGGCTGCCCAGGCCCTGCCCATACAGCAAAAAAGCACAAATCTTGCTTTGTGATGTGGAGTTGGCCTTGTACTTGGTATCACCAATCATAATTTTAATTTGTTCTGGATTTTCAAAAACATTTGTTTGGGCTGTTATTGCATCATCAGGATGCATTCCAAAGGCCGAGATGGGGCATTTTAGTTCGACGATGCCGTTTTCGAATAATGCATCTGGTGTTACACCCAAGAAAAAGTGCTCATTGTCGATAAACAGACAGCATTGTTAAAAAAAAGGTTTTCTCGTTCTTCCAGCTGAGCCAATGCATTTCGCTCGTTAGACTTGCCATGTTTAATGGCTGTTACGTGATCAATTAAATATTTATACTGTTATTTTTACCAGACATGCAGAACTTATATTATTCCTTCGCTTGCAGACTTTGCTATTTGAAGCCGTCAAAAGGCATTTTCGTAGCTCCAGCCGCAAGGTGCTTTCCGCTTGCAATATGGTATCACTTTCCGCTTGCAATATGGTCTCACTTTCAATATCGTGCCTTTGCTCTATCTGGGATTTGAGGTTTTGCAGAAACGTCGTCTTGGTCAGTAAATACTGTTCTTCTGACATGTCCGGCCTTTGGCACGAATCACCGTAATCAATGTTTCTATTGTTGAATATCAGTCTGCATCTCGGTCTGTCTTTATCTTTATTTTTTTTGGTTCCTCTGGCACTTTTGCATCTCAAACTTTTTGGTTACTGTTGATGGACTGCTCTTAAAAATGATTTTATAAAATTGACTTAAAGGTTTCCCATTATTAAAGGCAACAGCCGCTGCATAGCACCTCAATGCATATGATTTTTTTATTGAATAATTGATGCGTTTGCCACCCACGCTATTTAAATTGTGTAATAATCTTCGCGCATTTCATGCCAAAGTAAATGCAATTGCAATTAGTTTTTGCATTAGTATTTTGACGTCAGGCACACCTTTATTTCTGACCTTTTCTCATCACCACAATAGTATCCCTCACACTGAGAGTGATCTCCAAATATATGTTTGGGACTGTTTACAATATCTTTTTGCAGATTTTTTATTCTTTCCGTTACAGGGAAACTTTGAGCCATTCTAACTTACTACTGCTTTTGCAGCAATACGTAATCGTTTGACACGTTCAAGAGTTTACACTGTTTTAACCCTTCGAGAGTCCCTAAAGCCCTAAACATTCGTTTGAAAACGGCGCGAATGTCGAAGCATTTTGTAGGTATAAAATTATGTTCGATAGACTTTCGGAAAAATGAAGATTTCGTCATCATGCAGATATAAACACATTTTAAGTTATACCTTCCTGGATTCGTTATGAGTTTACCTGTTTATTGGTATAAATATTTAAATGAATTAAAACTGACCTGGCCTCACAGTGACGTGATATGTTTTCATTTTGATAATTTTCGTTCGCATAACCTTGAAACTTCATCACAATACATCGAATTCACACACATATTCACTAAAATAACACTTCATTACGATAACACATATGTTTAGGCATTCATAATATAATTTATTTCACTTCCAAACATACTATTTGCACAAAAACAAGTATTATTTACGCAACGACAAATGACGCGCGCCCGGTCCGCGTGCCGCCGCACAGTGGGCTGAAATTGAACTTTCATAGACATTTTCATTAAATTTTTTGAGTGGCTGTTTTTTTGCATGGATGTGCTTCGGAAGACTAAGTACATGCTTATAAACATAAAATTTACGGGAAAAGATTGCAAACGGCTCACAAAGATTTTTTTTTAGAAAAAATTGTATGGAGTTGACATTAAAATCGGCGATAACTCAGCTATCGCACGATTGCGCCTTATTTCATCATAGGTGTTTTTACTACTATTTATTTAGGATTTTTTGGTGCACTACTTAACCCGGGCACGGGTGCGATTAATTTTTTAAAAATCCTTGAATATTTTTATTTTTGTACTATGTTTCGATCTTATGTAAAGGTTAACATAATATGAAGTACCTAAGTCACGTCTAGATCAATGATTGACAAATTGGGGACTAAAATCTTGGTAGTTTATTTTATAATTGTTCTTTGAATAGTTTACTTTTCAACCTCTGTGAAAGTAGGCCTGTGCCCCTTAATAATAAATTAGTATTATTGATAGAATTACGAGGACGACATGGTCACGTTTGTATTTATATACTAAGTTCTTATTTAAAATAAAGATTTAAATAAAGGCTGCTGGCGAATAGAAAGAATCTAACCATAGAAATGCTATCAAAAACTATAAACTGTTTGAATATATCATTAAATAGAAATCGGCATAAATCGGCCCCGCCGCCGTCGTTGCTTCAACACCGGTGGAAGTAGTGAGTAATGTAGATACGTCGACCCCTAAACGTGCCTACGCTGCTATCGTCGCCACACACAAACCTGCTATGTCGCAAACAAAGCGAAAAGCAGAAAAAACAAAAGGGGGTAACCAGAGTCGCTGTGTATCGGTCAACAAAGATCTGAAACAGCAGGGTCCGCATAAGGACACGTGTGACAAGGATGACTTCATCAAGGTGGAGAAAAAGAAGAAGAAGACGCCTCCTTGTCGAAACCAGTCCGGTACCGCGCCGGCAGGACCTAACATGCTGCTGCGTCCAGCAATACCGACGACGCTGCTGTACGTGTCCAGATTACATCACTCCACGAAGGTTGAAGAGATCGTGGAGTATGTTCGGGTGAAGACCAACTGGACTTTGAGGGTCGAGAAGTTGGAGTCGCGCCACAACACAAATTTCAAGTCGTTTGTGGTGCGTGTTCCGACTCATCAAATTGAGACCTTCCTCAAAGAAGAGTTTTGGCCGAAGGGTGTCATTTATCGACGATTTCGCGGAAGGCTACACGACACCACGCAGCGCAACACGACGCCGTCACTTCGTGTGCAGTAGTTTTAGATATTATGTATTAGTTGTTTTTACTATTTATGTACTTGTTTTCTATGGGCCAAGTTGCCTGAAATAAATGATATTATTATTATATTATTAAATAAAAGTATATCTTGAATTTAAGATTTTATTATATTAAAATGCAAACAAAAATATAAACTATTGGAATATATTTTACAATAAAATTACGGTAATTATTATTGATAACGTAAAAATATCGATTAATGCAAGAAAAAATATTAATTATTTTTAAGTAGTTTAGTAATTTTATGGCATTAACTAATTGACGTCTTCAACTAGTTAATGCCCGATTTCGTGATTACCTTCGTTGTTACATACATGTTCACCGTATATATTTACGTATTAATTGAATAAATAATATCTTCAATGTGTTTTATTTATGGATGTATTCAAATAGTTTATATTTTTTGTTTCATTTTAATATAATAAAATCTTATACACGGTCACTTTGATATCGTTCTGGAACCGAAAACCATAAGCTCTATGATAGTAACAAAAACGATTGGGACTATTATTTTAAAAAAATAACAGAAAAAAAACACGAAAATTTTTAAATTCTCGATTTTTCCGTGAAATAATGAGAACACGAAGTAACGCTTCCTTGCAGTCAATGCAAATGTGTGTGTAAAACCGATCGACGCTCGGCAACACATGCGAAAGGTAGACATTGATAAATTCATTCATCGATCAAATAGCATGATCCGTAAGCCACGCCCCCAGCCCCTTACACTCCCACCCTGCGCTTGCGCTCTCAGTCTAGCCGCTAGCCGCCCGCCCGCCCTTCCCCTAGTATTGTCCCGCGTTTCGCTGTATTAGGTCACGGACGCACGCGCACGCGCAACCTAATTACGTGTCAAAAATGAGCCGGCAATACGTGTACTCCAACGTGGAATATGTAGCAATGGTGCATTTTTATGGGATGGCGAATTTCAACTTGGAAGAGGCAAGGCGTTTGTATGCTCAGCCGGAACACCTGAACTCACTGCGCGCACGTGGAATCACCGACCCTCAAGTTCTCTTCACCTCCACCATCCTGGCTGCAACCCAGCGTCTCCTCGACCATGGACAGTTTCGAGTGCCCACACACGCGCAGGGCCGCGGTAGACAACCATACTCGGCTGAATTGGAGGAAGACATACTGGAGTTCTTCGAACGCGACCCACGTCGAAGTACCTACCACGATGGCGGCCAGGCGATTCAATGTTAGCCAATATTATGTATGGAAAACATTGAATACGAGTGTATTACATCCATACCATTTTCGTCGAGCGCACGCTATTTACGAAGGCGAGCGACGGGCCAAGAAGAATCGCATTATGCCAATGGTTGCTTGAAAATGTCAGTGCCAACATACTGTGGACGGATGAATCCCTATTTACGCGAGTGGGTCTGTATAATGTTCACAACGAACATTATTGGTCGTAGTTAAACCCGCACCTCATTCGCGAAGATAATCATCAGATCAGATTCAGCGTGAATGTTTGGGCAGGCATTATCAATGACCAAATAATAGGGCCTGTTTTCATTGAAGGTCATCTGACAGGCGGTTCTTATCTGCAAATGCTGCAAAGCATCATACCGGAGCTGTTAGAGGATGTGCCTCTAGCATAATATTTACGCGGCATGTTCTATCAGCATGATGGTGGGTGCCCTGCTCATTATACTACTTCAGTGCGTGCCTATTTAAATAGTGAGTTTGGTGAGCGGTGGATAGGTCGTGGTGGTCCTGTGCCTTGGCCCGCAAGGAGCCCTGACTTAACACCATTGGATTTTTATTTGTGGTCCGAGATAAAAAGACTCGTTTATTCCGAGGAGCATACTACTCGAGAGCCAAGTGCGATAGTGGACGCTTTTAATATTGTGAAAAGTGACAGAGACACATTAAGAAAATTAAAAGACAACTTAATTAAACGTGCCCGTTTATGTATCGAGCGAAGTGGAATCCATTTTGAGCAGTGGCTTCGATACAGGGAAGTGTAAATTGTAAATACATAATAGGTAAGTCTTTAGCCTAAAGTTGATTATGTTTGTAAATAGCTCCAATTTTTTAAAAACGCCTCCGACACTTTTTCCTTGAGAATAAAAGAGTACCTACCTACTTACAACTACAAGAAGTAGCCAATAATAAAAGCAAGTAAGTAGGTAAGTACCTACTTAGGCATAGGTATGTAAAATGTATTGCTGACGCGACGGTCCTAAGCCCGTGGAAAGTATGAAGGATAAATGCAATTTAAACCAAACAATGGTTATGAATGCGGAATCAAACCATGTATTATTGTCGCTAATAACCTACAGAAAAGTACTCTGTGACATAGAGCGACAACGCGCAATAAAATAGGTAGGTACTGTACTGACGACTGCGACCTATTAGCAAACTCATAACTACCAAACTTTCAAAACAAAACAAAACAGAGAAGTACCTACCCTATGGTCTGAATGACAAATTAAATTTACACTCGTGTAGGTACCGATGTACCTACCTAGGTAATATCAGCGCGTGGAACTCACACACAATATCACAGTGAAAGATGGACTTTATGTTCATGGCGTACCTACCTAAGTACATCAAAACAATATTTTTTGACCGTAGGTCAAGGAGGTTCCTCAATAGTAGGTATCCGTGTCAGCTAATTCTTAGTGCTAATGTACCTACTGAAAAAAAAAACACCTTTTTAACTAACTTACATGCCTACATACCATTTGGATGTACCGCCACTATTTGAGCGGATGAAGTTATACCTACTCTAAACATATCGCCGTAGGTAGCTACTATTATCTTTTCTATGCGCAGGTACATAGTTCACAGAGTTCGCGGATCGCAACCGCCGCTGTTTCCCTACGAGTACCTACGCCGCCTTTTAAATACATAAACAAATAAAACTACATACTCATAGAGAAATAGGTACACAATTAAAAATACGAGACGAGAATTCAGATTTTATTTCATATCTGTAAACGTAAGAAATTTTACCAAACTAGGTAGGTACGCAGTTTGCTAATATTATTCTGAGAATCACATGTTTGTCCGACCGGACCTTACAAGTTATGCGCAACCGATTTTCACGGTTAACGCTGTAATAATAAGGTTTTAATTCGTTCCAATGTTGTCATAGAAAACGACACCTTCCAACTAATAATGAACTCTATTCGATAGTAGAAACGATTCAATTTTTCTGTTTGAATTGCCTGCCTTTGTAGAAGCCGCCACGCGCATCGCCGCCAAAAATTGGTTTTAAGCTACAGTATTATTTATCATACCGGGTGGAAGGGACATCGTAACGTATACGTGTACCATGGATCCAGTACATGATTCTGAACCCCCCAGCGTTGGAATTTTTCGTCGCTTTTTTCTTAATTTTTACGATTTTTTTTGCAGTTTTTTTTAATTTATAGTGTATAAAATCATTATTGTTTTCCATCCCAATGCGATAAAAAAGAAAAAAACAATTATTTCACAATTTTCACGTAAAACAGCAATGAAAATCAAACTTAAAAAGTGCTCCCGATCAGCTGTTTTGGTAAAGTTCACGAACCGAGGTTATCGCAACAAAGTAAGTGAGTGCAACAAAGTAGGCAGTGTAGGCACTAGTCACTGAGCGCGCGCTCACTCAAAGAAGCCGACATGCCGCTGCGCCGACGCGCGGTATCGACAAAGCTATAGCGGCCAGTGCCTATGAATCTAACAGATGCGTTATTACGTAAATTAATATCAGATTGACTACTTTTATTTAGACTTTTTATCTGGGATTATTAATGATCTCTGATAGTATGTCCAATAGTGTTATCAATTTTAATAAATTGAATGTAAAAAAATAAGTTTTTTTAGTAATTAACCTTTTTTTTAGGCAATTTTTGTTATAAACATTTGTTTTTGCATTAACACCTTTGTTTAACCGATGTAATCTGATCTTTAGTAAATTTTAACCCTATCCATTTTCGCAATTTATTTTGTCAGTACAACTTAATGCGTTGGCACAGTCTATCATTTTATTGGTCTGTGCATGATCTAGGTGCCTACGAGTCTATGACGGCTTGTCGGCGAAATTGTA
Source organism: Amphipyra tragopoginis (assembly GCA_905220435.1). NCBI lineage: Eukaryota > Metazoa > Arthropoda > Insecta > Lepidoptera > Noctuidae > Amphipyra > Amphipyra tragopoginis. The sequence goes on from HG992011.1 coordinate 17,087,904, forward strand.
AAGGAAGTAAAATTTTGAATTTCGCCGATTTTTGATCAGTTCAGTTTCCGATTTGCGTTCATTGTAAACGGTTGTGTTGTTTTTCGTGATTTTGGATTTGAGCGTATTAGTTATTATCAGTAGAGTTGTTTTTTTGTCTGTGTTGTACTGTGTGTGTTTTGAACGAAAATGCCTCGGATACGTAACAGTCGTAACCATACGTTTAGTGCCCGTAACTAGAGAGATGCCGGTGGCCCACTTCCGGGATGCGTGGTACCAACACGATGGCGCTCCCCCACACGTGACTCTTCCAGTGCGACAGCCTTACACCTTACAGCGACTTTTGGTGACCAGTAGATTGGGAGGTTCGATCCACAACCCTGGCCAGCGCGATCACCAGACTTGACCCCACTAGATTTTTGTCTGTGGGGTCAAGATAGGGACTTTGTTACGGAGTGCAATACGGCAGCAGAAATGCGAGATCGCTTGCGACGCTCCGTGCGGAGTATGTCCGAGACCCCACCTTATTGCCCCGTGTCCACGCTGAAACTCTGCGCCGCGCTAGGATTTGTGAGCAAGTTGGTGGCGGCCACTTTGAACCCTATCTTATTAGGAGTCCCTCACTCCTAATAAGAGAGATTAAGGTGAGTGTTAATTTGTTTGCAACTAATTGCCATGTAGGTAGGTAGGTACCTCATCGGAATCATTAGGTAGGTACCTACTTATGTTATTTTATGAGCGAACGAGCAATGTTTTGTTTTTTGTTGTAAGCAATCAGTCAATTGAACTAAATTTCAAGTTCGGTTTATCAATGTGTTTGTTAGGTGATTTCTTTATCAGTAGTGTAAACGTAGGTATGCTACTGTTCACGTTTACAAAAGCGTTGTGCGGCAACGCGACTCCGTGCCGAACTCAGACTTGTGATGTGTGCGTGCGTATGCGTGTAGGCACTGTACTTACTGTACGGCCGCCGCGCCGCGCCGCGCACCGGTACCGCGTTAGCGGAGTAATGGCTTGCGGTTGTGATTGTGACTCGTTGTTTGCATTCGCAGTACATTGTGCGCGCTTAAAAATGACAACATCTGTAACCTATCATTTGTGATATTAATGACTTACGTAAATTAATTTAAGGCTTTATGAGGAAACTTTTCACGAAGTTTGTGTTACGATGTCCCTTCCACGCTGTATGGTAGGTAGGTATGCTATACGAACCTATCACCTAATAGTCAAGGCCATAATACAACTCTCAAGCATCCTCGCCGTCTAGTTGAATGATTAGGTATTGATTTCGTGATGCGAGTGTGGTGAATTCAATGTTAATTAATTTCTCTCGTTTACGAAGAGATGTGATAGTGGTAAACGCCGTGCCGTGCTTCCGATACAAACAAGAGGTGATGGAGGTAAATGAACTTACACCAACTTAAATCGTACTTGATATGAAATACCTACTTGCAGCAGTTGTAGGTAGGTTAGGTATTAACTTATTGCGCCCGGCTATTCGTCCGACGTCCGTTGACCCACCGCAGGCGCGCTATCTACTGTCTCGACCACGCACAGCTGTGCCGCGGTACCTACATCATCGAGCGGATCGCGTACGATCTTACGTTTATGAATGAAATGGTGGAAGCGCTACTAACATTTAACTCGAATGACAGAAAAAAAGTGATAAATTTCTAACTTCTTTATTAAACGTCATAAATAAAAAGTAACAATGCTAATAATAACTATTACTCGACTGGAGTTACTGTGTTTCGGTTCCAGAACGATGTAAAAGTGACCGTGTATTGAAAATATAATTTTTTGTGATATATTTAAACAGTGTATATTTTTACTATTATGAATTTCAATAGTTAAGACTCTTACTATTCGGCGCAGCAGCTATAAAGTCCTTACTACAGGGGCACAGGCCTACTTTCACAGAGATTGAACAGTAAATTAGAACAATTATAATCTAGACGTGATTTAGGTACTTCATATTATCTTAACTTTTACATAAGATCAAAACATAGTACAAAAATAAAAAAAACAAGGATTTTTAAAAAATAAATCGCACCCGTGCCCGGGTTAAGTAGTGCACCAAAAAATCCTAAATAAATAGTAGTAAAAACACCTACGAGGAAATAAGGCGCAATCGTGCGATAGCTGAGTTATCGCCGATTTTAATGTCAACTCCATACAAATTTTTCTAAAAAAAAATTCTTTGTGAGCCGTTTGCAATCTTTTCCCGTAAATTTTATGTTTATAAGCATGTACTTAGTCTTCCGAAGCACATCCATGCAAAAAACAGCCACTCAAAAAATTTAATGAAAATGTCTATGAAAGTTCAATTTCAGCCCACTGTGCGCCGTGTCAACACTGGCTGCGAGGTACCGTTAGCGCAAAAACGCTGCGTACAAAATATTATTTCAATGTTGTAATTTTCAAGATCGTCTTTTGTTTATTTTATTTTTTTAATGTTATTGTGATTTTGTTCTATTTGTAACGTTACTTTATTCTAAATAACAATATTCATTTATTACCGACTTCAAAAAAGATGTATTATGTACGTATTTTCATCGATACTTCCGTGAATGTTTTTTTATTTGTTCGATAGGTATAAAGGTCTAATGTAGGCCTTCGGAGATGTACTCCGCAAAAACAAACAGTATATGTATTGTGATTTAGTTATTGTAATAATGATCAAATATAATTATTGGTTAGCTACTGAAACTAAATCATTACCGTTTTTTTCCCTTTGTAGTTTATGAAGATAAAGTTGAAAGGGAATCGTCTGTTTTGGTGTGAACATAATTGTGATGATGAGGGATAAATTACATGTGACTAAAAGAGTGATGAATATGAGTTTTGAAGGGAGAAGGGGGAGAGGAAGACCAATGAAATGAGTGTGTAAAGAATGATTTGAAAGAAAGGAGTATTATGATGATATAAGTGATGAATTTTTGAAGGCAATAGAGATTTTTGTAAAAAAAAATATCGTGAAATTCTAATAATTGTCATTCAATTCTTTGAAAATAAAAGATTTATCATTATTTTGTTTTATGTGACACAAATTTTCCTTTCCCAATGACAAATAAACAGTGCTTCAAAATGTTGAAAATAGAATCCATTTTCTTTTCAAGGAATATTATTACCTATATAATAAAACACTGCATCAAAATATAAAAAAAATATATATTTGCGTAACTCCAACAGAACAAAATGTATACACAAAGGGGTTACTGATTACCAAAGAAGTAAAATTTATAATGCAAAATAGTAGAATTTACTTTATTACACACATTTGTTATATAGTACGCTGTTTATTATTTTACACGATTCAAGCTAAACAAACAAAATTGTTACCTATAGGTCACAGGTTATTTATGGAAACAATTTTAGAGTAAATACTTATTATTTGGTACAATGTACTCACGTGATAATCAACAAAAGTTACAAACACTTTCTTAGATTTATGAATACATATTGTGAAAAAATAAAACAGAGTAGGTATACTTTATTGTATATAGTAATTGTAACACAGCTAGTAAGTATAATGGGGTTTCGTCCTGTGTAGGTATCATTTACAAATATAAAAAATCACAATGCACAAACCCAGACTGATATCTGCCCAGTAGGTATCAGTCTAGGTTTCTAATTATAAGTATCGCAGAAGGCGATATACTACGCATCCGTGGCGTTCCCGACAGCAGTAGTGATAGTAAACGAGATCTAATAAACGGTTAAGCGTCCCAAAATGTCGAAACGTGACTCTCATGCCTCATCCTCGCACTCAAACAAAATCATACTCCACATCCACGCCACAAAAATATTTACTTATGGCGCCTCCTTTTCCGCCCACATATATCTTCGCCTGGAAGCTCTGCTGCAGAATGCCAAATTGGCCAGCATTCCTCAAAACCAATATATACGTCACACTGAATGCACCTCGAGTGAATAAATTTGCTTTCTTTCTTTCGGTAACACATCGCTCATCGACTTCTATGCTGACGGCCTGGCAAATACTGTGGGTGGTGCACGATATCCCGCCTCAGCCTCATGAGGTCCCCTACTGGCATGCTGATCTCGGGCAAACAGGGGCGATGCTGTTTGAGCAGAGATTCAGCAAGCTCATAGCGAAACTCACGATGCGTTATAGGCCGTTTATAGTGCCGCTCCAGCGTGGTCGCATACAAAACAAGAGCATTGTGAATGCTCACATTCAGTAACCTTTTAAAAATCTTCATGTACCATTTCACACCTCTCTTTCGCTCCAACAGATACATGGAGAGTTTTTGATCTTTAAGATCAACTCCCCCCATTGTTGTGTTGTAGTCTCTTACACACACAGGTTTCACAACTCTTTTACCCGCCTTAGTTCCAATGTAGGTATCGGAGTTGTGATAGGTAGAAATAATATTCACCATTTTGGAGTCCATCCATGAAATTATGTATACGTCTCCACAATGGCGAGATATTATTGTCCCCTTACTCACTTTCTTCGATACCTTAGCAATGTCACTAGGGACGTTTCGACTAAGCAATCAAAGCCCAAACTCTTGAGGTATCGTGCTAATGATGGACAATTGTAATAATTATCCGTTACCACACAATGCCCCCGACGTTCAAGACCTTGCAATAGATCAAGGACCACTTTTGTGCTTTTCCCCCCCAAATTGACGCCAAGTGATGGATCACCATCGGGAATGTCATCCTTGCCCGTGTAGATTTAGAATCTAGCCATATAAGTTATGCCCTATGTCTTTACGCGTAAGTAATTTTTCGTTTGAATTCTTTTTTTGTTACTTGATTTTAGGTAATTCGGAATGGCAACGTTTAAACTTTTCGCCGGCTTAACGGGTCTTTGACCTAATTATTATTCGTCGAAGATATCTCTATGCATTTACATGATGTTGTTAAATATTAAAACGAAAAAAAAATATCCTGCGGCTATAATACAAGCCCCGCACGTTGGTATTGCGACTGGCGGCCATCTTAGTGACGTAGTCGAACTGTCAGTACCGTTCGCATGGTCAGCCAGCGCTTACGTGTATTGAGTACCTTTACCACGTGTTTTTATAGCTTTTTATTTTCGTTGCCCTGTTTTATTTTTGTTGTTAAGTTTTGTTATTGTTATCATACTTATTCTGTTAAAATGAGTAAGAAAATTAGTAACAGCCGTGCTCGTGAAATGATTATTAGAGTCGACAATTATTTTGTGAAGGAGAAAGAGGACTCTAAGTTATTGATTCAAAATATAAACCGTGCCCTAAAAAATGCTTCGGACACTACTGAGGACATGTTAATTTCAAAGCAACTTGTGACGGACATTTTAAATGTTTTACAAAAATTTACCAAAGTGACGGAACGTGTGGCGTGTGCTACGGGCATTGCAAAAAATACAGTGACAAAATTACGACGAGAGCATGAATCTGCAACAGCTAGTGGCAGCAAAATGAAAACTCCTACAAAAGCAAAGAGGCAGAGAAAGGAATGTTTCGACGGATTTTCTTTAACAGCAATTTTTTTTTTTTCAACCTATGTTGTCCCACTGCTGGGCAAAGGTCTCCCCCATAGCCTTCCACTCATCACTATGCCTCTTGCCTTCTCTGGCCAATCTCCCATAAACGAATCTAAGTCATCACGCCAGCGTTTCCTAGGCCTCCCTCGGCGACGACGCCCGTCTTCCGGCACCCACTGCGGGACGACTCTAGCCCATCTATCTTTATGCATTCTGCATACATGACCCGCCCAATCCCACTTCAGTCTTGCAGACTTATGGCCCACATCGGCGATTCCTGTTTTGGAGCGTATCGTGGTATTACGTATTCGGTCACTGAGCTTAATACCCAATACGCTACGCTCCATCGCTCTTTGGCAAACCTTGAGTTTGGACTTTTGAGACTCAGTCAGGGACCATGTTTGAGCACCGTAGGTTAGGATGGGCAGAATGCACATGTCGATGAGTTTGCGCTTTAGAGATAGAGGTAGGTCTCCCTTCATCAACGACTTCATGGACCAGTAGCTCTTCCAGGCGTTCTCGATACGGCGGTCGATTTCTTTATCCTGTCTGTTTTCGAAGGATACTAGCTGGCCCAAGTAAATGTACTCATCGACATAGTGAATTTCTTGGCCATCTACCTCAACCCTACTTTTTTTAACAGCATTAAGAACTAAAATTCATTTTATGTATATTGTGAGAAAAGAAATACCTACAATGCGCAAGATCATGGCCGCTGCAAAAAATGACCTTAATTATACAGGAAGTGAAACAACATTAAGGAAAATAATCAAAAGTGATTTAGGATATCAATTTAAAAGATGCTACCAGAAAAGACTGGCTCTAATAGAAAGACCCCAAATTCAAGCGTGGAGGGCTAAATATTTACGCCGCATGAAAGACAATGACTTGCTAGGTGCAAACAAAAAACCTGTTATCTATCTCGATGAAACATGGATACACGCACACTACACTGTAAAAAAAAAATGTTGGCAAACACCAACCGATGTTGGAGTGAGAAGGAATGATAGCCCTGGCCGCCGGTGGATAATAGTGCACGCGGGAAGTGAAACCGGTTTTGCAGATAATGCACTCTTAATGTTTAAGGCATACACAAAAACCGGGGACTATCACGATCAAATGAACGCTGAGAATTTCACAAAGTGGCTGACTGAAAAACTGATACCCAACATACCAAGAAATTCAATGATTGTAATGGACAACGCACCTTACCGTAAGGAAGAAAATAAACCGCCCAACATGAATTCCAGAAAACAGGCGATGGTTGAGTGGCTCCAAGCTCACAACATCGAATTTTCAAATGCTTGCACAAAACCGGAGTTATATTTATTAATAAAACAGCATAAACCGCCGAAAAATTATAAAATCGACAAATTGTTAGCTGACAATGGCCATGAAGTAGTAAGATTGCCGCCGTATAACTGCGACCTCAATCCTATCGAATACATTTGGAACTTAGTTAAACAGAGAGTTTCAGAAAAGAATGTGGAACAATTAGAAAGCAAGATTGAATCTTTGACTTTGCAGGCGTTGGCTTCAATAACTCCAGATGATTGGAAGAAAGAAGTAAATCACGTGAAGAGACTTGAAGAAGAATACTGGCGCAAAGACCGAATAGCTGACGAATTATTTATCATCAATACGGCAGACGACAGTGAATCTGACACAACGGATTCTGAAACTAAATCTGATTCAGATGATAATATGAGTGGAACAGAAGAATTAGTGTAGAATGATTAAATTGTATTAATAAACATTGATTTTTTAATACTTGGTTTTATTTATTGGTTATCCATTAAAATAGGTTGAGAGGTTTAATGAAAATGTACAGACAAGGCTTCTTTCACGTGTATAATAGAAATACCTATAACCCTAGGTTATTAATTTTTTTCACCAGAGGTGGCAACACCTCACACGAAAAGAAGATTAACATTTTTGATGTCTTTACTTTATGGTGGATGACGTCACGGAGCTGTTATTGTGACAAGGTTCCATCGCAATATCAACGCGCGGGGCTTGTATTAAATATTTTCTTTTTTTCTTTTGTGTATGATCAAAGAATGCCATGTAGTAATATACGTAGTATCATTTAATGTGATAACCTCAGCGCCACATTATATAAGTGAAACACAAAATATTGTCGAATCATTTAATTAAATGTTTATGTTTATTACAATAAACTTGAGCAGCTAATTTCATTTCATCTTCACCATCATATTTTATTTTTCCACCTAAAATTCGATTAATGGATCTGCACCAACTAAAAATTAAAACATTGATTGTAGTGTCCACAAAATATTCTTTTAAAGCATCTTTATGCGTTTTGCATTGAAAGGCAGTGTGGCTGACTGGCTTGGCCACCATCAGGGATTTTAATTTTGATAACACAAATATTTAGTCGCTAATTAGTCGAAATTAGTCGCCAAATATCAGATTTAGTCGGTCACTGGTTCAAAAGTTAGAAGGGTTTATAGGTGGCCGATCTGGAGGGACTCTCCCCGGCTTGGCCACATTTATATCTCAAAAACTGGGGCACCTAACGAAGATCTGTTTTCTCCCAGATTTAGTCGCTAATTAGTCGAAATTAGTCGCCAAAAATCAGAATTAGTCGATCACTGGTTCAAAAGTTAGAAGGATTTATAGGTGGCCGATCTGGAGGGACTCTCCCCGGCTTGGCCACATTTATATCTCAAAAACTGGGGCACCTAACGAAGATCTGTTTTCTCCCAGATTTACTCGCTAATTGGTCGAAATTAGTCGCCGAGTCACAGATTTAGTCGGGTCTTAGTTTAGAAGATAAAATGAGTTCAACTTTTAAGGTATAGTCCAAGAGCTAGATCGAAAAGATAACGAAAAGTTGCCAAGATAAAAATATTTCTGTTAATATGTGTAATATACTTCTCGTTTTATCGGTCTAAAGTCATTAGAAATGTCAGAGAGATATAAATTCTCAATTAAATAATTTTGTTTATGTTATAAATTGCTATGTTAGAGTAGGTTAATTTTCTTTGAAAACATTACACCTGGCTCTTGGCCTATTTGGTGTCAAGATGTACAGTCGCATACAACTGTTTTACCAAATTATAATGTTAAGGCCTAAATTACGTTAGAATAATAAAACTTCTGTTTCCAAATAAGAATATATGATGTATCTACCTAATACTATGCTAGCACGGGAACCCAGCGCTCTTAAATCAAAGATGTATATACCTATCTGTATATATATATTAGGTATCTAATACCTAATATGACACCATTTGGCTCTAATTAAGGTTAGTATAATAAAACTTCTGTTGTCGAAATATAAAATTATTTATTATTTAACATTTTTTGAACTTACAGTAAAATGTTAAAAATAACGAAGGCTCGTCCCCAGCGTCCGCTGTCGCGGATAATAATAGTATAAACACAACAATAAAAACAAAAAACAATATCAAATCTTTGCACTAACCATAATAATAACCTTAACAATATTTAATAGCAGTATTATTACTTAAATCCTTACAATCCTTACATATTTTTTTATTAAAATAGTAATTTTAATCACAGTATAAATTTTAATCACAGTATAAATTTTAATCACAGTATACATTTTAATCACAGTAGAAATTTTAATCACAGTATCTATTATTTATTTTTATGAGTTTACTTACAACGTGTAAATTAAGTTATGCGGTATTATTTCTGTGGAAGGTAAAGAAATTAAATCTTGCAAATCGTCAAAGCATTCCCAAGTTTTTGTAGACTTTCGGTAGCACCAACTTCTGTAATGACCTATAGCACCAGGTATGTACTCAATCACCGCTAAAGCAGAAAACTTTTGTTTTTTTACTGTAATAGTCACTGGTATGTTAGTCAGATTAATTTGAGAAATACCAGTTGTTTCAATAAATAAAATAGACGATAAGTAGTAATGAAATCTCACTTGCTTGCCGCAATCAGAGCACATCCCTTTTTCTTTCTCGATTGTTAATTTAATCGATTTGGATAATGCTGAAATGCCATCTTTTTTTATTACATCGATATTAATCGGTAAATACTGACACTTTCTTAATAAATTACTCTGACTAGAGCACCGCTCGTTAGTGCATTTTTTTTGGCGCATTGTGCTATAAAATAGTGGATAGAGAATGTGATCAATAATTTTGGACGTATTGCATTCGCAGTTAACAAGTTGGTGAAACGTGTCATCCTCTGTCCGAAAGTGCTTTAATAATAATTTAGTTCTGTTTCTATATAACTCGGTTTTATCCCCACTGTTCTCAACTATTTGTTGAATAATTTGACAAATTGCAACATCCTTATTCTCTAATATATGTTTTTTAACATGGGGTCGATCAACATAAGCTATAGCCAAACTTTGAAATATACTATCAAAAGCACAAGTATTAAAGGTGTCAACATTTTGTACATACGAATTAGTTACAGAGCCATTTTTTAAAATATGGATTGATTTAGGTTTTTTTGATTTAGGTTTCATCTGTCCTTTCCAATTTTCCATGGTAGATGGAACGTCCAAAAATACAGACTCTTGTTCGAAGCTTTTGCGATCATCTGTTTCTAAAGTTATAATGTTTTTTTTGACAGGTGTGTTGTCTCTATGTTGTCCTAAATCACTAATGGCTAATTTCAGGCAACCTTTTACTTGTGTTAAATGCCTGATTAAAAAATCATCAATTCTTTATCTTTCCCTATTAGAATCCATTAAAAGAGTTTTTATGTCTTTGAAATAACTTTCTACATTTGTACTTGATGGATTAGGTTTGGATAAGTAAAAATATTCAGACATAACTTCACCCCATAAAGGTATTTTTTTTTAAATTCTATATAAATATGTTAGAAAAGTAGGGAAATAGTAAAGGTTTTCGTTATCAAAATCCGGTGTTATGTTTTCATTATATATTGTTTCTCGTGTCTGTACGTTTTTACAAAACCTTATCAAAGGGTTTTCATCTATATCATTATATTCTTCTATACATTCAGTTGTTATATCCTCTTTAGACATGTCACTAGGTATTGTTTCTAAATTCGTAATTATTGATTGTAATTTCAATAATGCATTACTACACCTGGATACCTTGTTTTGGTCCGTTAACCCACCATATCTGTTCAAGGCGAGTGTTATAATATCATCCAAAATATTTTTTAATTGGCTATAATTTGCAGTTTGCCTAAGTAATAAGACACATCTAACATAAAAGTTCTTTACACGATTATCTACATGTTCGAAGCATGATTGTCTATACAGATTTTTAACGAAATGAGATTTATCGAGACGAATGTAACAAGGTATCCTAATATTGTTGTCGCCTTCTAATATGTTAAAGCAATTTTGTAAATAGCTATTTGTAGAAATAAACCCTGTAAAGTTTGTTACAACAGCACCTAATATTGCAGCAGAATCATCAGAGACACATTCATTTGGTGCGGATTTACCACTCAACCACTGCTTTAAAAACATACTAATATTTTCTTGCGTATTAACTTCAGATAACATATGGCACAACGGAATACTGCTACCATCTTCACGATAGCACATCATTACGTATAAAAACACGTGTTTTTTCTGTTTGTTTGCGTTTTTTGTAAAGATATTGACTTCTGGTAATACAGTTCCTTTGACAACAGAACCAGTCGCATCTATTGACACTCTAATATATCTTTCTGATCTAGAAAATAAATTATAAAAATAATTTTGTTCCCTTGACCAGTACAGAATAAAAAAAGGAAATATGGAAATTTGTCGAATAGTTTCATTGTATGGTGGTGTAAATGCCATACACCAAACTGATAACACAGGTGAAGAGTGAAGAAAGGGAGCTTGTTTCATCCTACTTCTAATTTTTTGTAGAGCTCCTATATTTGGTATAATAGGTGGTTCTACATCACCTATTTCCATGTGTTGATTAGCTAGCAAATTTCTAGTAATTATTGGATGGTTTTTTGCTAAAGTTTCTTCTAACTGTTGCTTATGGTACTTTGTTACCCTAACTTTTACAGATTTATCGTGTTTATAATTTTTGTTGACATTTGTTATCGAACATTTCATTTCATAAAAATTTTCGGATGATGTGCAGCAGTTTTCAGAGTAATAAATATTGAGATTTGCTTTGCATAGTTTGCAATAGCCTTGGCAAAGAATGTGACCATTTGGTTGAACTCTGTTTTTTTTAAATATCCATATACATTCGTTCTTGCTCTGTTTCCAAATTTCTTGTCGAAGAATGGTAGTCCACTTTTGTTTTTGAAATCTTCTTGCGGACTTGTAGCGTGAATTGGGTATTTTGGGATCATTGCGGTAATAGTAATATTTTGTGGGCTCTATTTCTCGCCACTGATAAGCATCTATAACTATAGAAAATGTAATTTCACTATCTGTTTGGTTTTCCAAATCTTCATTCAATACATAATTATCTCCGGCAGATGACGTTCTGGTTGAAAATTCTGTCTCCAACACGAGTTCATTACTCGAAATCGATTGTTTTTCTCTTTCTTCCTCTTGTTTAACATTTGAACCAAAAAAAAGTGCGTGGTTTTTCTTTATGCTAAGAAATATTGCATCCTTAGACATTTGTTTGTCAAATTTATTAAACAGGAGATCATAAATTGCATCATTTCTTTTTGGCTGTATTGGGTAAAGTACATCTTTATGTTCAAGATATACGGTTTTCTGGCTATCTAAGTTAACTTTAAACCCGCGACCGCGTCTTGACATTTTAGATGGTTTCTGAAAGTAAATAAGGGACCAACTGAGTATATTAACATCACTATTTAGAAGCTAAACTGGTCAAGAGGAGAATAGACGTGTGGTGTCAGGAGGAAAAGCGCGCCCGCCGCGGTGACGCTGGCCTCGCTGCCTGCTGCTGCCGGTCGCTGCTGTTCCGGTGTGAATCGTCCCTGATATACCACACACAGTTTGAACTTATAATATACTAGCTTCTGCCAGCGGCTCCGCCCGTGTGAATATCGAAAATTATCCCTAGTGAACATATTCCCGCAATAAAAAGTATCTTATGTACTAAAAAAACAAAGATAAAGAAATGCTACTAGTTAATTTACGTAGAATTTTAAGTTTTGTACTTAAATAGTCATAGAATTTATTCATACTTAGCCATGTTTACCTACGTAGATCAGCCGCAGCCCTACGTAAACATGGCTATGTACGAATGTGAGATTAATCTAGGTAAATAGCTTTTTTTAATACAAATATCTCATCCACTGGAATTTTTTCAAATTACATAATAACTGAATGTTAAATTACTAGATAATTTTGCTTACCTACTATATTGTTTGCATTAATAATATATATAATTTCAAACTTACCCAAAGACTTCTCCATATTTGCACAGATATAATTAGTTATGTGCAGTTTCATACACTGCTTTATCTACACTCACACATTGGTAAATAAACCGGTATTATTTGAGTTCATAACTATTCTTAACAAGTTCCACTTTATACTGGCTGACTTTAATTTACGTCACGGGCAACTCGCTCTATGTACTCGTAGTTCATCTGTACACGCGCATCTATCTCTTTCTTACTTACCATACATAAATGAAACGGAGCGCACAGGAGCGCAGCGATCTTGCTGCTAGCGACTTCCACATTTTGTTCTATAATAATAATAACTTTATTGATGCAAACAACCTTTGCTACAAAAAAAAAATTAATTGTAGATCTGTTTCTAGGTAATGCTTGCTTTCCTTTTTTGGTAGATATATAATAACAAAGAATAACTATATATTTAGGTTTATTTAGAAACAAACATTCCACCTTAAGGCGATCCCCGCGGCAAAACCGCGTTTTTTGTCGTTATTCAGAGGCTATTAACTCAGTAATGAAGCGTAATTAACTATATCTAAAAGCATTTTATTTGTTAGTTTATTGCACATTTTAATTTATTTTTATGTGTTATAAATACATTTAAAATCTCCTTGTAAAAAATGTTCTAAAATTATTGATAGCATGCTTCTTTTGCTAAAGTTGACGTTCTGTTAATTTAAGAATTACACCAATGGATAGATAATTTAAAAATCTAAATATTCCACATTTTATTTTATTTGAAAAGATCGCTTATCTTTTTTTATTAAAAGAATTCCAATTTTTTTGTGGATTTTGAGATAAATGCGCGGGCGGAGTGAGCGAGACAGAGCGAGACTTATCAACGGGACAGAGAAGGACCGAATACTCAAGGTCGTTTGGTCGGGGTAGCGTCTTAAGACATAATACGTATTGTCTAGAAACTACTTAAAGTGTTTTGTACATGCTTGTACCAATGTATGGAGAAATTTATTACTTTAATATCTTTTTAATAACACACCGACTAAATCTGTGACTCGGCGACTAAATTCGACCAATTAGCGAGTAAATCTGGGAGAAAACAGATCTTCATTAGGTGCCCCAGTTTTTGAGATATAAATGTGGCCAAGCCGGGGAGAGTCCCTCCAGATCGGCCACCTATAAATCCTTCTAACTTTTGAACCAGTGATCGACTAATTCTGAATTTTGGCGACTAATTTCGACTAATTAGCGACTAAATCTGGGAGAAAACAGATCTTCGTTAGGTATCCTAGTTTTTGAGATATAAATGTGGCCAAGCCGGGGAGAGTCCCTCCAGATCGGCCACCTATAAACCCTTCTAACTTTTGAACCAGTGACCGACTAAATCTGATATTTGGCGACTAATTTCGACTAATTAGCGACTAAATATTTGTGTTATCAAAATTAAAATCCCTGATGGTGGCCAAGCCAGAGTCAGCCACACTGAAAGGCACATTTAACAAATGTTTCGACAATCAATTTAATAGTTCATTTAATATTAGATTTTAGTTTAATTTTAGGTACATTTGTTTTCAAATATGAAGGTATACAATATTGAGTTTCATGGAAATATTTCACTAAATCTTTTGATGGGTAGCTCCACAAATCACTTTTTATCTTTACTCTCTTAGTTTTTGTCTCTGGCTTTTATAAATGCATTTTGTTCGCTTTCCTTAGTTTCAATATTTTTTTTTTCTTCATTGTATGCATTTTTTTACAATATTTTAAGACATTTTGTCAGAACCCAACCACAAACGTAATTTCTTTGGCGAGAATCATTTTCATAGTTTGTTGGCAGTAAAATATCGTTGTCAAAGTGAATGACTCGTTCTTCGGAAATATCAGAAGCACCTGCACTGCTTACAAGCGTGGGATTTTTAACGAAAAAATCTAACGCTTGTAAGCAAGAGTTAGTATCTTCTTCACAGTTGGAGTGACTGGAGTGAGGAGAGTTATAATTATTTAACAATAATGCTTTAAAAGCACCCTCCCGTGAAATAGAGTTAGGTGCAACATTCTTCACTCCTGACATTTCCGAAGAAGTTTTCTATTGGTTCCTGATTACAATTCCTTATGAAAAATGCATACCATACTTTTGAGACAAAATTTTCCATAATGGTTCCTATCCTTCAATGGTTTTAATAAAATTATTGACCGATGGTACAGTTTCCACTAAACGAATTTTCGTGCCTTCTTTTTTGTTTTCTATAAATTTAACATTATTTAACATATTTTTCGCGTGTACCTACACAAAGATGATGGTGAGGTGAGTTGGTCTTTAAAGCCCCTTTATAAATTTTAGCATGACGTGAGGTCAATGTATTACAATTCAGAGATTCAAATAAATTGTCTAACATTCCGGTGATTCCCTAATTTGTTTACAATCTAGTTTTGGTTTGCCGTCGTGGCTTGACGGGATCGGTGGTATTGCCACGACGACGTTCGAAATGAGTACTTCAAGACTTCTATTTTAGCAATTTAATTAATCACAATTAAATACAAAGTAACTCAATCAACTTGTTGGCGAGACTAGGAATGATGTACAGTGACAATGTTCGGTTTATATATGATGAAAAGTTAAGGAGGGGAAATCTGATATCTCAAGTGATTTCCCATGGTCATAAAATATATAATTTATTACTTTGGACCGTGAAGTTTCGGTAGTCGTAAAATAAATTCATACATTTTTAATTTAGTTTAATAGTAGCTTTTTGGATATTAAATTATGTAAGATGAAATTATATTTTTTATTAGGAGTTTATAAATTATTACCTACCTAGAAATGTTTTTTTAATGTATCTCTCTGTCGTCACGGCTCATCTTCCGTGCGGAAGATGTCCGGTCCTTTGGAAGGATACACGGGGACACAAGTCCAACGCGCAGAGGCCCCTTTGAGAACTTTTTAAATTATTATTATCTGGGTTAACAATGTTTATGCTATTATGAATTTAATTTAATAGTAGATTGTTGCACCGAGCGCAAAGTGAGTCATTAATGCACGAGTGTTATGTTGGTGCCCGAGCGCAAGCGAGGGCACTAAATTAGCACGAGTGCATTAATCACTCACTTCAGCAAGGTGCGTAACCTACTTTTCTTTCAACTACCAATTTACCTACCGTTATAAAATATACCTACTCAAAATAAAAACTCAAGTTAATGAAAACAAGGTTATTCTGCGACTTTTGCGGCAAAAGGTTATTAACAATTTCATTTGCAGCTGTTTTTATACTTTCTGGACTTGAATTCATATCGCTATCTATTTCCATTTTTTAAAACTTTTCTTGCTAAATAAGAAGTACCTATCAAAGTTTTACAATGGTACAAAATGCGCGCCATTTGTTTTTTTTTTTTCACCTATTCGGTTTTATTTAGCCGATTTTTATTTTCAGCCAGTATCTTTTTGATCTAATGCATAAGAATGCATACATTTAATATTAAACTTAACGGGAGACATTAAACCTCTGTGGTAAAGGACATGGAACAAAACGTACCCACCTTGTAGCAAATTGAGACTAGTACCATTAGAAAGGTCTTTAAAACTACATAAATATTTTGCATGGAGACAACTCTGTATCTCACGGGAGAAAAAAGTTATTCGACGTTGAAATATGCAGAAAAGCCTTTGTGAATTCACCCCGCGCGCAGTCAATCATATCCCTTGAACAAGCCCAATATTCTGCTATAGGTACCTACATATACGTAGGTGTATCTATACACCCTCGTATGCACCTAAACATCTATGCGTATATATTTTACTATAGAGTAGGTTTTCTAATGGGAATTGGGAATGCATGCATGAATGAAGTTACCGGATGGAAAACTAAACAGGAAGACGGGAGGAAGAATACGCTCAACTCTACCGCACTTTCTGAAGTTTAAAGGTTCGCGCATATTATGACGGGCCGCAGCAGTTCGGGTCGCAGCGCAAAAATCCGCTCAAATTGCTCGTATGTATTTTATATGAACTATCGCACACTATACCGGGGCGAAGTGGGCCGCATATTCCGCCGCGGATTTTGGTTGCGTTCGATGCGGCCCGCCCCACCCCGCTGCGCCCCGACACAGTATGCTATAGTAAGCGGATTGGAGTGCACGCGCGCACGTGTTCATTTTACGATATTTGCATTTTTTTTGGTAGGTATTTGCGTGCTCCTGTGGTGTTCAGTAGAATGGATGAAGAGATTTTGATTAATTTTGTTTATGGATACAAAGAGCTATAAGATTTGCAAGTCTGGCAGGGCAGTACACTGTAACTACTCAAAATCCGTCAATGCGCTGCGACCCGGCCCGTCACTAATGTGCTAAGTAAGCATTTTGCGGTGCGCTGCGACCCACTCCGCCCCGCTGCGACCCGACATAATGTGCGCGAACCTTAACACAACCGAAAATCCACATTAAACACACAAAGCGGAAGAGAACAAACATGTGCATACGCCGAATGTAGGAGTCCTTTTAAATAAAAATATTGATATTACTGCAAAACTTAAAAAAAAAAAAAGATTATTTTAATAACTAGGCGGTGCTTAAATGATAATTAATTTAAAAAAAAACACTTTTTACTTGGTTTTTAATAAAATTCGAAAAAATAAACTTCGTTGGTCCGGCAAATGCTTGGGATGAAATAATCATTGAGAGCAACAATACCATTTAGTGATGATGTTTATTTTGTGTACCTTAATAAATAAACAAACTGTGCTTAATTGAATTGATGGCGTTTTAATTAATATTTTCCGTAGCAAAAAGTAAACCTTAGGAAGCTGGGTCAGTCTCTCTCTATGAAACAGAACGACTGATTATTCATTGGGCCCATAAAACAATTATTATAACACTACTTAAATGATTGAAAATGTAAAATAGAAGTGATCATAACTTCGGTCTCCCATTCATTCATTCATTCGTTCATTCATTTTTGAGTTATTCACTTATGCCTCTTCTAAATGACACCTAGTCTAAAATGCTACAAGGTGGGTACGGGTTCCAAACAAAATTACCCATTGTTCTTTATATCTAAATAAAAAATAAAAACAGTGCAGTAATGAAATTTCATACAACATTTCTGCACTGTTTGCAGTGCAGTAATGAGATTTCATACAACATTTCTGCACTGTTTAGCTTCTGAGCAGAAAATACGTATTTTGTGATCGGTTTTGTAGCGATTAATGATAACATTACTACGTAGTTGAAAGAAAAGAATATTATTGCTTTATCTACTTTAAGACAATTAGTTCGCTTAGTTACGATGTACATAATTATATTATGTAAGTACATCGTACGGGATAAACAACTAACAATCTAACAATCGACAGATAACTTTTATCTGGAGAATAAGTTTGACGTTTTGACAGCTTTTGTATAGAAAATATGTCAAAGCGTCATGTTTATTCCTTGGATAAAATTTTTCTGACGATTGAAAAATCGGCCCTTAGACGAAAAGATAAAATCAAATTAATGAAATGAAGTTTAGTGTATGTCGCAGACACAGTTTATAGAATTTGATAGAAGTGAGCATTACCAACATTTAAGGCCAGTGTCTGCTTATCAGAAGTAAAACGGGAATTTTAAATAAAATAAAACCAACATAGACTCTCTACCACTGAGAGTACTTATACATGGTGTCCAAAAAGAGTATCGGGTATTTGTTAGTTTAATAAAACAAAAACCACTAGTAATCAAGTAAATTTTTTAGTGTTGATTATTAGAATATAACATGGAAAATTATTTTGAAAGGATAACATTATCAAAATGGTGACCGTTACGCTGCTGGCACTCTTCTAATCTGGAACGAAGATTGGTGATAACACGCTGACACATAGCTTGCGTTAGGATTGTCGAATTGTTCTCATAAACCTCACTTTTAAGGTATCCCCATAAAAAATAGTCAAGCGGGCTAAGGTCGGGGCTTCTGGGAGGCCAGTTGATGTGACCTCTACGTGAAATGACCTTATTAGGGAATAATTCGTTGACAACTTCAATTGATGGATTTGATGAACGGCAAGTGGCCCCGTCTTGTTGAAACCACGTTCTAGAGTTGAAGCCTTCAAAGTCCTGCAACACGGGGCCCAAAAAGTTTTGCAGCATATCGCAATAACGATCACTACTCACATTAAGCGGTCGGCCTCGTCGATCTTCATGAAAATAAGGACCGATTATGCCTTTAGCAGACATAGCGGCTCACACAACGACCTTTGGGCTGTGCAGGGGTCGTTCATGCTTTCGTCTTGGATTCTCCTCTGCCCAGTATCGACAATTCTGTTTATTAACATGACCTTTCAGGTGAAAGTTGGCTTCGTCACTGAACAGTATGTTATCGAAGTTGTTGAATCGCCGCAGCATTTCGTTCGCAAAATTCAATCGATTTGCGTAGTCCGTATCCTTCAATTCTTGGACTAATTGAATTTTATACGCTTTTAAATGCAAATCTTTCTTTAAAATCGAATGCAATGACGATTTTTTGATGTTCAATGCTTGGCTTCGCTTTCGGATGGATAACGACGGATTTTGACGAATTGACGCCTTCACTTCTTCGATTCTTTCCTGGTTGCGGACTAAACGAGGGCGACCAGAGTTTTGAATTTTTACCGTCGCACCTGTATTTTCGAACATCCGGATCCATTTTCTTATGCTATCGTTCCTTGGTGCATTGCGTGTACGATACTCCGCACGATACAAACGTTGAGCAGTCACTATTGACTCACCGTTACGATGATATGCTCGTACGCAAAAAGCGCGATGCGTCCCCGGGTACTGCTCCATTGCTACTATAATAACTCCACAAAATGGCGGACTCCACGATCCCCTCCCCGCGCCCCTCCGCTGCGCGCCGCTCTGAATCAACTTCAGCGCTAAAACAAATACCCGATACTCTTTTTGGACACCTTGTATTTGGGCTAGTTGTTGGTTACATGAGCTAAGTCACAATATAATTCACACAAGATCAGAATATTTAAGGACAAGCTAGTCAGGTAACAAAGGTCAGACTTCTACGGCGGTTCGACATAGAATCCCCCGCTCCATCGAATGACAACTGTTTTTTATAACGTGTCGGTTACGTTGATTCATCTTAACGACTACACTTCTTTATTTTCTAAACGACTTATGCTCCGACACGTATCATAAAATACATGATTAATTATTTCTAGCATTCCATAGTCTTTGGACTAGTACATTTCTAGAATCGTCTGGAATTGCCTCGATTCTTGCCGCCTCAATTCTTGCCACCTCTCTAAAGACTTGGCTCTGTTGTTCATTGTCAACATCGTCACTCTGAGGCTCGAGAATTGGAACATCATTCTGTGCATTGGCTATGTTATGAAGAACAACACATGCATTCACTATCTTGCCTACTGTTACTGGGTCATAGTGAAGGACCCTGTGTGCTAACAAACACCGCCAACGTGCTTTCAGAACTCTAATGCAACGCTCAACAGTGTTTCTAACTGTACAATGAAGTTCTGTATAGTGTTCTTCTGGTAAACCTGGAGCAGCAACTAAGATAGCTGTCATCATCCAAGGGCGCTGTGCATATCCAGAATCACATAAAATATATAAATATTCTATTATGTATTAAAATATTAATTATTTTTTTTATTTAATATTTGTTTTATTTTATTTTTGAGGACACTACGTAGGTTGTTTAATACGTTTTGCGGTTCGATAAGAAAAACACAATTTTATGGTTTGAAATACACTTTATTATTCAGTATAGTCTCCCTGAACATGAATACACTTGTTCCAACGAGATTCTAATTTATGAATTCCATCCCTGAAATGAGAATCTGGAAGGGCTGCAAAATACGCTTCCACAGCTGTTATGACCTCATCATTTGATGAAAAACGCTTTCAACGCATGATATTTTTTAGGTCTGGAAACAGATGGAAGTCGCTAGGGGCCAAATCTGGTGAATACGGTGGATGCTCAACAATTCGAACTTTAATTCATGGATTTTAGCCATTGTTAAAATGCTCTTGTGACACGGTGCATTGTCCTGGTGAAAAATATTTTTTTTCTTCTGCAAACCGGCTCTTTTTTTACGATTTTTTTCCTTCAGCTGATCTCAAAGGTTACAATAATATTCAGAATTTATTGTTTTACCAGTTTGAAAGTAATCCACAAACAAAATTCCTTTCGCATCCCAAAAAACTGATTTCTGGACTAGGACTCGTTTCGGAGCCGAAGAACCAGGTTCACACCACTCTAGGCTCTTGTTTTGATTCAGAATCATGGTGATAGACCTAAGTCTCATCCATAGTGATTAATCGACGCACAAAATCCACCTTATCCTTTCGAAAATGTCCTAAATGATTCTGAGAAAGTTCCATTGTTAGCGAATGCGGCACCCATTTTGCACACAGCTTTCTGAAACCCAATACTTCAGTCAAAATATTGCTTACACTGCCCAATGAGATGCCCAGGGCTTCTACTAAATCTCTTTCAGTTACTCAACGATTTTCTAATACGATATCCTGTATTTTTTCTACGATTTCTGGTGTTATAGCTGTTTTTGGACGTCCCTGACGTGGATCGTCTTCAAGGCTTGTAGGTACGACCACGTTTAAATTCAGCAACCCATCTTTCTACTGTACTAATTGAAGGCGAAGAGTCCTTATACACTTTCAACATTCCTTCATAAATTTCCTTTGCTTTTAAACCTTCCAAAAATAAAAATTCTATCACTGCACGATACTTGATTTTTTACAGTGTAAAAAAATACTGTGACACGTTGATACTAAATGGCTTGTAAACAAAGAACGAATTGACAAATTGAAATTAAACTTCACATACGTTCAAATGAAGAGTGTACCACCATAACAAAAAAAATAGTCTAGAAGCAACGCCCTCTCTTATCGAACCGCAAAACTTATTGAACAACCTAGTAAATATTAATTGATACAAATGTATTATGTAATGTAAGGATTAATAAATACTACAATTATGATAATGGAATGCTTAATAATTAATTAATTAATACAGACATTGAGTATTCCACTATCTACAAAATAAATCCTAAATTTTAAGATATAACACTTTGCCTGCGACTTTGTCGGCATGAATTTTCATATAAACTTCTATCCCTTATTTTAATAATAGATAGTAATGCTAGATAGCCTATAGCCTTCCTCATGAATGTGGGTATCATATACAAAAATATTTTTTCAAATCAGATTGGTTGTTCCAGAGATTAGCACGTTCAAACGAACGAATAAACTCTTCAGCTTTATCCTATTAGTATAGATTTGCATGTCAACAATTTGACTAAAGTTGTAAGAGCTACTCCTAATTACGTGTAGACCAACTGTGTTACCAACTTTCATGCATTTAAATGAATTTGAATAACCAGCCAAAATAATATGTTAATAATTATATTCAGTTATAACCTGATATTCATACCTAATAGCCAACAGCGTTTGCTACTCCTTGCCAGTCTTTCGAAGAGAGATTTTAAAGGGCACTGATTCCAGACAGGAATCATGAGAAGCACCACCAAATGATGCATCAACATGCAGTATGTTAAGATTGGCATCACAAATCTGAAACAGAGTCAATATTTTACTCAGTTATCAAATATCATCCCCAACTCGATTATATAAAGCTGTTGATATTCCCACATTATAAGATTTAACATTTTGATAATATATTATGTTAAATTTGATTTATGTACATCGTTTAACCCGTACGATGTATATAATTATTTACATCATCCCCCGTATCTCCCTCATCAGATTGACTAAGTCTCCTACTGCGGCTGCAAGTTGTTCTTCGGCAGCAATGCGCCGCATTTCGATGTCGTAGCCCCAGCGTGGCACGTTCTCATCTCTACGAACTGAAATTTATATAATTTTACATTGGTTTGACAGAAGACTGATTATTACCTTTGCCATTGCCTGTAAAGTTTTTGAAAAAAAAAGCTTATGGAAACTTTAAGTGTATTATCACATTATACTAACTTTGCCTTCGTGATCTAGTCCTTCGGGCTGGTAGAGAGGTACGATCAGCATGCCCTAAAAATAAAATTTGTATTCTTTTTTTAATTTGCTTCTTCTAACTACCTACTTTTTTTGTTTAAAATGGACAGGCTGGTGTTTTACTACATTTAAATACATGGTAGTTGTAAGCTCATAAAGCCTGGAAGGGAATGGGTTTCGAGTGCAGATGCCGGAACACCAGTGGTGGGTGGTATTTGGCGACAGATTTTGAACTTGAGGGTGTGGTAACCAGCCAGGCGGGTACCTCCTACAAAGTATCCTAGGTGCCTCACGATAATTTCCTTCATCAAATGCTCAAGCTCATTGTAGGATTCGAATCCACGATCATACAGAATTCGACATCACTACCACTGAGCTATCATTGCGTTAACTGTATATTTATGCATTAAGATATACTTACCAGCTTCTCTTGGCGGAACCTCGGGCTGCTCGTCTGACTGGATATGAATGTCAGCGGACTGTCTCTCAGTGGAGGTTGACGGCGGTAACGTCTGCGATTCGGGTTGTAGCCCTAATGGAGATGGAATCTCTTCATCAAGCCATTCCACATCCATTAGAGGCTCTGAGGATATTGTACGAACTGAGGACTGAGCGACTCTTGTTGATGTACTGGGATAGGACATAGAAGGGTCGGTTACTGTAATTCCCGAATCAGCAGGGGCCTCAGATGGTCTCTGTAAAATAATAATAATTCAATAATTTTATCCTATTGTCACATTTCAATTTCTACTTTTATCCTATTGTCATACTCTAGCTGTATTGAAGAAAAACTATCGGATTAGGATAGAATTAATAAATATCTACATGACCATTACCCCTGAAGAGGTTGGCAGAGAACTCACATTTCACCAAAGATAAGTTCAAGATAAACACATGCAGGAAGGAATTAAATAATGATAAATGAAATGAAATAATAATGAATGATGATTAGTTATGAAACTAACAGGCATGCGCACCCCAGGCAATCCCTCCACCGCCACTGGACCTATTACTCCCAGAACTCGTTCCTCTATTCCATTAAGAGGAGTCAGCTTGTTAGGCCCTCCACCGGTTGCTGATGCATTCCTTCTCGAGTCTGCAGCTTTGGCCTTTGTTTTCGCCTTGAACTCTATCCAGTATTTGACAGAAAAAATAAGCTTATTAAACTATGTCAGAAAAATATAAATACCATCATCACAGATTATGAAATATAAATACCTGCTAATACTTATTAAGAACACTTAATAAGCAATCTATTTTTAGAGGGTTTTTCTTTTGGTACTGAAGTTTTCTGTGAGTCCCAGGTTTCTTAGTGGAGTGTGTTTATGGATCTAACAGGGACCAAGGGCAATGTGAAAAAAAACTCTAGAAATAACTTTACTTACTGGTATCTATAGAAATGATGAAGTGAGTGGAAATGTATTAGATAGGTAAGTAATATTTTAAGTTGATGGTGTGTTTCTACAGGATACTTTATTTAAATGTAAACTTACTCTACGTCATTGATCTGGTGTTTTGGTGGTTCCATCTGCTACTGAGTTAAGCTGGACCGCTACGGAGCCCCAAGCTTCTCGGGTGCCTCGAGCACCCTGTGGGCCTCCCGAAAAGCGGCCCAATGCTATATCGGGATGGGATTCCGCAAACTCCACAAGCAATTCCGTTTGTCGCACAGAAACTCTTCTTCGTGCAGGCATCTTAAAATCAAATATTATGAACTTACACTCACCTTGCATTACAAATACTTAACATATGGTGTTATTTTAGTAAGTACCTATGTTAAAGTTCAAAAACAGAAATTGATCCTCTAAAAACAAACTTTGATACATAACAGCTTTCACTTAATAAACAAAACTTCGTCGTTTTACCGGGACACTTTATTTTTGTGGTTTTACTTACCTTTCTTTAAGGATTTATTTTCACGAACTTTACCACAATATTTACTCCGCTCGACTCTTCGATAAAAAAACTTTAAACAAGAATGAATTTACCGCCAACTTCACGGGTCATGTGTATATGAACCGCTTAAAATAAAATGTGTTCTAAAATGGAGCATTGTAACACTCAAAGGGCATTACTCAACTTAGTAGTATAATAGTCGATAAAAAATAGAGGCGTCAAGTGGTATGACGAAGAGCACCGTGACCCGCCCGTAAGTCACCGTAACTTGATATCCACTCACTTTGATACGCAATACCAATGTTACGAAATTCTCAGTTATCATCAAAGTTCGGTTGTCATCAAAAGTCAGTTGGTGACTGGCAATGAAAAAGATAGCCAATAGCCCTGCAGGATCACAACTGATTTTATCCGGTATTCCATAATACGAAAAGTATTTAATCAAAGCTCTAATTATCTCCTGTGTGGATCTGCATTTTACTTCAATTGCCTGATCCAATTTTGAAAATGAATCGACAAGTGTTAAAAACAATACTCCTTCTATAGAAAATACATCTATGAATATTTCCTGAATGGGTTTGTTAGAAGTCTGTGTTAATTATAATTTGGGTTTTATTGGATTTCGATCATATTTCATTTTTTACATACATCACAAGCATTGATGATTTTGGCAATCGTTTGTTGCATATTTGGCCAAAAATAACTTATTTGAGTCTATTGTATGTTTCACTTATTCCGTGATGGCAAGTTTTACCGCCGTGATAAGCTGAAACTACATTTTCCCGTTCTAACTCATCTGCTATTACTCTTTCCGTACATTCTTTAAAGTCATTTCCTTTATAGGTTTCGCAAATTATTTTATTAAATAGATCGCGTTGTAATTTAATGTCATAATAAATATGGTAATGTTTTCTCGATGTCATATTTTCCTTCAAAAATTGTTTTATATTGTTTTCGTTATTTGGTGGTAATCTTACTTCGGTAATTTTATGATTTTCCCTAGAATGATAATTTACTTCTAATTCGTTTTTATTCCAATTCGCGATAATTATTTGATTCGTTTTTGTATCAATTGCATTTTTTATTATTGCTATTAGATAATCTTTTTGGTCATTATCGTCTGATATCTTAGATGCAGTTAACGTGTCTTCGCTATTTATGTCATTCGTTTCATTCAAATTTATTTGAGGTTGAATTGATGACGATGGTTGATTTATAGTATTATCCTTTTCTAAATTTCTTAACATATGGATATCAATTTTGATTCTAGATAATACGTCAGCGTTTGTATTTTGCTTACCGCTTCTATATATCACATCAAAGTCATATTAAACTTGAAAGGCAGACGCCGTTTTCTTCCGGCAATAGAAGTTATTCAGTCCACTTAACACCCCTTCCCATTGACTAGATAATTGGTTGGGAACTGGAAGGAAGGTTCATTACTGTTATTGGATTTATTCTTATTATTAAACTTGCGAATGCGATTTAGATGGATATACAGACTTATTCTGTCTGTTCTGAAAACGACACTCAAACTCAGAGTGTCCCACCTTATTACAAACTTTACAAGCGGATTTAACGGAAAAATTGTATTTTTTTTCTTCTTCGGTGGCTACACTTATAGCAGCATTAAGGTTTCGTGGATCTCGACACCGGACAATATTACTTAACCTAGAGTGAAGTCCGCGCATAAACACACGCGATAAACACAAGCCCCCTTATTACAAAAGATGGTCTAAGAAAAACCTAGGTTTTAAAATAGCCCCGTCTCTTTTTGTTACATGACATAAGAAAGTGATGGGTATATTTTAAACCTGGGTTTACCTTAGTCTTGGTTTAAACCATATTTTGTAATATGGCCCAATAAGTTAGCGCGGTAGAAACTAGGATCGCTAGATTTGAATGTATGTACATATAGTTTTTTATTTTATTGTGTTCGTTTTGCCTTGGCTTTTACTCTCTTTGTTCAGATTTGTTACAGTTTGTAAGACAATATAGAAGTAACCCAGCTTTATAGCTTTCTTTTTATACAGATTTTTCCATACTCCTTGTTTGTGAATGTGAGAACATAGTAGGTCGTGTGTATACCTATATATTTCTTCTTTTGTAGTGCTAATTTTCGTAAGGACTTTCCCCTTGTTACCAGACCTACGTTTTTCTCACATATCTAAGTACCTATTCAAAATTTGTAACAATCAGTTTGTAAAACTATACCATATTTTAAAAGAGTAACCATGGAGTTTCTTGCCGGTTCTTCTCCATGGAATCGACCAACCCGAACCGAGCACATAAGGGAAGTAAAAATTTTTGATTTTGGTGTTGTTTATTGTATGTATTATGTGGTGTGTGAGGCGGGTCTTTCAATAAAACTGCGCTAGTATTCGTTAAAAGTGTTGTAATTTAAATATTAAAAAAACTTACTTTAAAAACTAAAACACGACTCATACTGCTACACCCTATCTCTATTCTTGGCCTCTGCCAATGCTTGCAGCCCTTTCCCGACTGCAGCCACAGCTTCAGCTAAAATTGTATCCCTCTCTGCACTCCTCTCCAGAAAGGACTGCAAGATCTGTGCATTTAATCTTTGTATCTCCAGCTGCTGTTCTTCCACCCTCAGGAATCTCTTGGTGGTGGTGGAGAATTCCGTTCGCCGTTGTGATGGTGGAGGAGCAGCAACTGAAGACGTGTGACGTGATGCTGAAAAGAGAACACCTATTAGTACATGTGTTAATAAAAACTCATAAATAAATAGCAGCTTTTCGCTGTCATTTGTTTCAAAAGTGAAGTTTTGATAGTTTGTACTTACACACAGAACCCCCTCGACTACCACGAACTGTCCTAGGGCGGCGAGAAGGTGAAGCCTCGACTACCACGAACTGTCCTAGGGCGGCGAGAAGGTGAAGCAACTGAAGCTGCGTGACGAGAAGCTAAAAAGATAAATATTTACATAACTTAAATGAAGGTTCTTTAAGTCGTCACTTCTATGATTTGCTATATTCATCTTGCTTGATATTATATCGATTAATGACCATCATAGACAACTGACAATAGTAAAAAAACCTTATTACTTAATTTTCTCAACATAAAATCTTTTGTGAGCAGAAATTACCATTATTTATTTTACCTAAGCCAAAACTTATTTTTGTCGCTTAATCTAAGTAATTTATAAATTAAGTGATAAATAAAAAAGAAAATTTTAGTATGGAAAATGCAACTTCTTTAAAATTCTCCATCTAATGGTAGTGAAAGTTCTTTGAATCACTGGGGAGGCTACTTGGGTGGAACCACGGCGTGAAGGTGAAGGTGTGGGTGTGTGGGACAGTGTTACAGTTGGAGGGGACAGGCTCGGATGATATACATGAGGATTTGGAGGAGGCGTGTGCTCTAACTGGTTATTCTGAAACAACAGAAACAATCTTAAAAAGGAAACCCACTTCCTAATATTATAATTTAAAATATTGACAATTCCAAGGAAAGTTGCAAGTGACACAGTAAATAATATTAAGCACTTGAAATTTCAGAAAGAGATTTGAAAAAATCTTATGTTAAGTAGTTAAATAAAAAAGTAAACAAAAAAAAACATGTGACATGGTTATCCAACTACGGATTAAAGCCCTATCTGAACTATATGACCTTGAGTCAGAGTAGCGGATCTGTTCGTTCTCAAGGTATGATTTGAATCATCACAGTCTCTCTCTACTCACATACATACCCGTAAAATGCTTTGGCTTGTTCCAACAGTTGAGCTGGATGAGGAAGCAAACAGCAGTTTTCTCGAAATTGCACGAGCTGGTGGTCTGTAATTACGAGTGTGTTCTTCTTGACTGTCCTCAATCTGAGTGGGATCCTGAAAAGTAAATTGGATAAAATGGTATCTTCCTTATGGGATAAAATTATATTAAAATATTTGGACTGCAAATAGTGCCCTACAGATAAATTACTATTTGAATTATATTGGTAATAATGAATTTGAATATTTATAGGTACTAATTCAGATCTAATAGAGTATAATCTAGACACATCAGATTTATAATAGTGGGTACATGTACCTATTACTACCTATTTAAATCTGATATGACTAGGTACTACCTAGTATTTAGTACAATATAACTTACATAAAATAAAATAGCTGGTGATTCCTCTGTAGGTGCCTGACTCTGCTGTTGTTGTGGTACATGAATCTATAATAGGTAAATATAAACAAATAAATGCTAGATAAGAGTATACAGGGTGTTAACGAATTCGTGTAATTCCTTCAAACCGCGTGATCGACTGGTGACACTGATTAACCATGTAAGGTTTTTTTAACTAACAACAAAAAAAAGTTTTCAAAAAATGAACCATGGTATTCTGGATCTGACTAATTTTAGCGTCTTAAGTTAACTGACTGCGTGGGGCGATATCGCGCTGGTCGTGCCTGTCAGCTGTGTCGCCGTGCCTTCATTAATTTATGCAAGGCATTGAAATTTTCTATCACATAAAAAAAATATATGAGAGGAAAAAAATTATTTTTTATTTTTAATCAACCTAAATCCCGTGCGGGGTTAATCTATACCATTGATAGATCATGTGGTTTGAAGGAATTACACGAATTCGTTAACACCCTGTATTATTAATTAATTCCATAAAATTATGAATTAAATTTAAATATCTTACATTGTCAGTACCAGCATCTTGTATTTCTTGCGCTTCATGTGATGGAGACGGAGTATCATTTTCCTGAAACAGGTAGGTAAATTTAACATAAAAATTCACTTTACATTAGAAAGGGTCTAAACTACTAAAAAAAAAATGGGCGCTATAAAAACGACAGCAAACCTTGCAGAGTGCTTCCAGTACTACTTACCTAATGCATTTCTAAACTTACCGGAAATGGCTGTATGCCTAAATGTGCATCTCCTGTAGAAAAGCTTTCACCACCACATAAAGCAACAATTCTTTCTTCAAGCTCTGATAGTTCCACTTCATCCTCCACCCCACCACCAGTCCTACGCCTAGCAGCAGAGCGTGCTGCTACTTTTTTTTATGGCGCTTTTTTTGTCAGATCAATACTATAATCAGACATTTAGTTATAGAAATTATAAAAAATTGCTATTATTAAATACACATGTATTTTTTTAAACTACATTTAAATCTCCATTTCCTTATTATTCATAGTCAAGAATTGAGTAAAATTACGTAAAATTAAAATAAGATATTTATGAAATCAAGGAACACACTTGAAACCAAGATTTTCGCGCATTTTAAGTGGTTTGCTTTATGGAATGTTAAGTGGTTCTAACATGTAAAAAAAGCACTGCCAACCTTGGTCCACTGTTTGTAGGTTTTGATAGTGCCACCTATACTATTGAGGCGCACGGCTAGTTCCTTCCACTGGCGTCGACTTCGCTCTCTGGCATTTTGAGTTCTCAAGAAACCCTTCGCTATGCCAGGGTTTCTTTCCATAAACTCTATCAGAGTTTCAACCTGAGCCGACGATGGGTGAGAGGAACGTGTTTCATTTGGACTGAAACATTATTGTTGGATTAGAAAACAAAATAAACATTTCTTTAATTAATATTATTTTTGAACTTTACAACAAGAAATATAAACTTACTTCATGATTATTTCACAATTATTATCGGCACTGAACGATCAAAAAACAAACAAAACGTAAACAAAACAATGCAACGACGACGAGATGAAAATATTGTCCACAGATTAATAATGATATTGGCTGTCAGTAATTTTTTTTCGTAGGGTAAGCATAGATTATATTCACGGCACGAATTGAGAGTTTTCTGTTTATTTTTTACTTATTAGCTGCCTCAAATTCCTTAAAATAATAAATTGTAATTTAAACATCATATTTAGCTAAAATTCTGTGTCAAAAACTGATAAAATAAAAAACCGGTAAATCTCGACTTACATTTTGTTGAGTGTGGTAATCACTAGTACAGTATTGGTCGCTTTGGAGCTCACTTCACTTCGCAAGTGATTAGGTGATGCTTACAGAATGCAAAATCAAGGTCATTTTGAACCTTATGCGAAGTGAGAGCGAATAGCGACGTGATATGCGAGTTGTTGTCTGAATTTTACAGAATCGACGTGCAGCACTCCTATGGTTCGACATTTATTGTATGCACACGTTTGTCGAAGAAACTTTCAGGACTACCCTCTTCGGTGTTTAGGATAGGAGTAATCAAATTCCTTCTTAGGGGACACCCACTATCACCTGTAATAATTAAATTTAACAATAAAATCATGAAATAGTTATAGTTTACTTTCATAATGTATCATCAATAATAAAAGCTGTATTTACCTAAGAGAAAAATTGACTCTCCAGCCTTGATAAGCCCATCAATACAGGAATTCAGTGGGTGATCCCTCCAAACCGTTGAGTCGTGGGTACTCCTGGGACTGGACGGGTCTACACAGAGGATATTCAGGTCTGCATCACAAATCTGCAAAGTAATTACTATTTTATTAGACAACTATGAATAGACTAAATCAAATATGTATACTATTACATCAGTCTCCACACTTACTATCATCACATTTAGAGAGTGATATCCCTTACGGCAATAGTACGCCTCTTCATGTTCTGATGGTTTTATGATGCAGACATGTGTACCATCTATGCAGCCAACAACTCCAGGGAACCCAAACTCAGAATAGAACCTTAAATTGAGACATAGTGTGATAAAAACTGAATCAATGAGCATATTTAATTATTCATGTTGCATAACCTTTACAATAACTTACCTACTCCTAATCCTTTCCCTGGCTCCCCTTGTTAAAGGGAAGTGAACATGGTTATTGAACACTGCAGGGTGGTTCAATGCCTGTGTCACCTGCTGGACAGCTCTGGATACACTAGGTTGGGACACAGCATGACACACTTTGTCCCTCCAA
This sequence comes from Amphipyra tragopoginis, assembly GCA_905220435.1. Classification (NCBI taxonomy): domain Eukaryota; kingdom Metazoa; phylum Arthropoda; class Insecta; order Lepidoptera; family Noctuidae; genus Amphipyra; species Amphipyra tragopoginis. The sequence continues at coordinate 17,119,456 of HG992011.1, forward strand.
AGTTTGATACAAACCACTTGCATAAAATGCAAGGGTTATCAAAACCTAGAAAAAGTAGATAAGGTTAAACCTAGGAATCTAGCCGTCTTATTGAATATCGATCAATAATAATATGATAAGTAATAATTACTCTTTGACTTAGACCAACCATCCAATCCGTCATTTCTTCTTCCTCTTGGGATGTGAGGCTCCAGCTCTCCTATAAAATTTTCCACGAGCGACTTAGTGAGTCTGTAAGTTTTTACAACGGTCGCTCATGGAAAATGCGTCTGTAGCAAGACGACGGCGACGCAGAGTACGAAGACGTTCTCTACGTCTTTCTGTCACCGCTTCTTCGTCTGCACGTTGTGCATGGTATAAATATTGCCACCGCACTCCGAATCCACTCATGTTTCTACAAATTACGACCGCTAGTAAAAGTACGCGCAAACAAAAACTAGTTTATTTTGATGTCACTTCCGTTTATTTACAGACTCATTTCGATTTTGTTTTGACGTTTATTTAAGGACGAGAATTCCAACTTGTCAAACTAGTTGCGTTCAGAATGTAATCAGAATACCCTAAATGGCTTCGATCAACTTTCGATCTCATTTCATTATAATCCGACATTGAGACTAAACTGAGACTAGATCGAAAGTATATTTTGAACATTTTTAATAACGAGAATAATAATTCTGGTCTTTCATTACAAAATTGTAGATTTAATAGAGGCTGAGAGGAGTTTATTCGTGGAGTTTTAATGATATCAGGGATACTTATAAATATGATATTACTTTGAATGTTTATATTATTTATTTTTATGAGTGAGAATGTTTGCACTCGATGAGCAGTAACAAGTGCTAATAATGTTAGCGTCTTCTTAGTTAATATTACAGACAGACAAAGGTAGGTAGTACAGACCTTATTAAAGTTTCGAAAGGTTTTGTAAAAGACATGATTCATAAAGCAATAACGACAATTTTGTGATAGTATTTGGTTTTGTTTCGGATGTTGTGTAAAGATTTTAAAGTAGATATGAAAGGAGTTTATTGCACATCATCTTCCATACTTTCATGAATAATTTTATTTCGTAACGCGATTAGGTATTAGTTTTCTAATTTTTGTGCTAAGCCCTTCTTCCGAAAAGATGTAATTTTTTTTTCGAGTGTCTTAATTTTTCTCTACTTTTACAAAATCATTTTTATTTGATCTCCGATTTTTCTTGTAACTACAGTTACCTCTCCATTACATTCTTTGCATTTGCCCGTACAATCAACATTATTATTTATTTATAATAAGCACACCAAAAGCACTGATACTTACAATTCAAATAAACTTACATCTAAAATCGGCATTTCAGTAACCATGCAAATAACAGGTATGCATGACATTGACATAATGAATATTAGAGACTTATACTGTTTAAATAGGGAACGTCTGTATGAAGCGAAATTAATAGAGAAAACCTCGATAGGGGGTAATCTGTCAAGTTGGACCTTTCATTATATAGCCTTACCATACATGCTAGGGGGCTATTAAAGGTGGTATTTATCATCACTAACATAATTGTGTTTGAAACACCATATGCAACGGTTATTCGTATACTTGCAAATCCATTCACTAAAGTTATTTATCCATTTTGACCTTGGCAGTCGTTTTCTAGTATCAGTGTGAATGTTAGTTTTGTTTCTCTGGGTCATTGTCCTCGTCTTGACTGGCTGGCTGATTCATCAACTAAGAGCCTAATCACTGACAAATTTATTTATGCATAATTATTTTCATATTTCTTTTTAGTGCAGATTTACACGCCTCTTCAGAATAAATTCTGTTTTTAATGTACAGTTGCAGCGGGTATGATTAAAACGTACGGGCAAATTGTACCAGATCTGTATTATCCTTTACAAAGATATGTATAAACAAGGTATGACAGTAAAATAAAACTACACGGTACGTTCCCGGCAAGTTCGTGACGTGAGGTGCGTCGCGAAACAAGTACGATGCGTCACCGCGGGGCGCGAGGGGAGGTGCGTCTAGGCAAGGCGAGCTCTTCCAATGCGTGGAAACAGCGGCGCACTGGCTCAGACTGGCGCTCGTATGTATAGCGGGCGGCTCTATCTTCCAGATAAACTCATTAATGTTTGGAGGTATGTACATGTCTTCAAGTGAGACACCTAGTATTTTCAAATACTTAAACTGACTCCTACTGTTAAGTATGTACTCATACACCTGCGTGTCAGTAATGTTACTCCTCTTCATGAGATCCCTGATAATATGCCACCACGTTACCGCCTGAGCGCCATCCATGGTCGACCACATCTGCCCGACGGCGCGTGCAACGCGCAAGACGTCGTCCTCCTCTTCAACATTCCTCTCAGGAAAGATGAACGACGCGATAGCGAAGTCTTGTGGTTTGTAGGGTTTTCCGTCCCTATTGTAGTATCCGATGAAGTGTACATTATGCTTCTCAGTCGTGACGTAACTCTTCACACGGTTCAAACTCATACCGAACGCCTCATTGGCGACGTCCGCCATGTCATCCAGATTGATGAGGCCATTAGCGACCAGAACTGAATCATCACCGAGATAAATTTCGGCGAGGGGCATTAAGCCAGTTGTGTGGTACAACGTATAACGTGTAACAATCATGTTAACGATTGAATCTATGATGTTAGTAAACATGGAACCTGAGGGAACGCCTCCGGTCTTAAGGAACCGTCTACCATCGTTCAGCCTTATCGGCGTATTTACGAAGTAACTCACAACACGTCTCGCTCTACGGTGACTCTGCTCTTCATTTACAGGCCATATCAAACCGGTTGAGTCTTCAACCTTTGAAAAATCGAATGCGCCCATGACGATAGAGAAGGCATATTTAATCAGCCAAGCTGGAACAGATTTATCAAACTCTGACCAGTCGGCGACTATGTACTTTGAGTCGGGAAAGTCATTTAACATGTCATTGACGTATCCCATACCACCTGTCGCAACTTCAACGCCATATGCAATGGGTGTGTTCTCCTTCTTCAACCACTGTAGATAGGGAAAGAAGGTACGGCCCTCCTCGAAAATGACGTCAATTGGGAAGCCCCATACCGCTCTGATCTTCTCTCTCCCTTGCCTCGCTATTTGTGCTCTCAAAAAGAGAGCAGTGTCAAGTAGATGGACATTACCTCGTCCTCGTCCTATGTTATCCCACTTCCTGTGCCAGCCTGCGACGGCTTGTGGGTCTGCGAGAACCTCAGCTTTCGTCTTATACCCTTGTAACTTCCAAGGCAAACCCGGTGACCTGTTCTTGGTTAGGTCCGGGTGATGTTCGACTCCTCCTAGAGTGAGTGGAATAAGAGGCGTATCTGGGGTCATCTCTTGGCGAACTGACGCGAGCGCCAGTTCATAGACGGGATCTTGAACACGTGGAACGTAAGTTCTATCATACTTCATAAGGTCATCTTCGAGCGCTTGTTTTTAAATTCTTGATCTATGTAAATTTTCTGTTATTGGTTCAATTCTTGCTGCTCCAAAGTGCCTAGTAGCATAGTGCTCGGCGACCTCGTCAATCTGTGGATTTCTAAAATCCTGGGGATAACCCTCCCCTCTCTCTAATCGGATCATTTTCCTCACGGATAGACACCTTTAATTAAAAAGGGACTGGCGCTCGTAGCCGCGTCGGCTCCTTATATACCCGAGGTGGCGGTGCGCGGCGGCTCGTTGTGTGCGTGAGTAACGTCCCGACACAGCGCTGTTGTGTGACGCGTGGCTGTAGGCGTACGGTGGTGCTACACAGTATCTTTTAATGGTAATTTATGGAAGACATTATTTTTTATGTAACTTACATTTGATTCTTTGTGCTCCACGCAATTTTCGAGGAATTCATAATTTATACGAGTCCTTTAACAATTGAATTATTTTCATTTTGATGTTTTCTTTGTACGCCTCATTTTCTAAAAATATATTTATTATGCTTGCACTTTTTTCGACACTATCAATTAAATTCTTAGAGGCTTACGCAAGAGATTTATCTTCTTATGTAAGAGATTTTATTACAGATTCATAATTTTTAAACTCTATAAAATTATGCACATACTCTGGCGTTTCGGAAACTAAAATATTTTTTACAATAATTAAAAATGTTTTTTTTTTTAATAACTAAGCCACATACCATTGCCCATGCTTGTAGTTCGCTACTTTCTTCCTCCAAGTTTAGTGCCAGAAAGTAATATTTTCTTTAATTTCTTTTTCAAGTGATATTATAATATGCTCAGATTGCTCCGTGTCAGTGCGCATGTCTGTGGCTGGTGTCAGGATCGTTATAAAATTTGTAATTATGGCACTGTTGCTATCCAGTTCACAATTGCCTGAGCTAGTATGTGCCATATTACTTATTACGGCAGTTTTTAGTCCAGCAACGAATTGTCCAACTGTCAGGTTGCTATTGGACCCACAGTTGAAGCGTATACACCCAAATAAATTTTATGCGGGTCCTGCTGCAGTCTTCTTGTGTATAGACTTAATTGACTTACGTTTGGCACTGAGGATTCTCCAAACCATTTCTATACCATTGAGGGTCCAAATCTACCCATGTCTTGATGGGGGATTACCCCTGCATCCCAAAAATTCAAGGGTTTTAAAAAATAATTTCATTTTGTCGAACGTTTGCAGATGTTCTGAAGATTTTTTTATGTTGAATTTTTTTTCTTCTTTTCGACGCGTTTACACCATCGAACAGTTCGTCCATATTTGTTATCAAATTGGCCGTTGCCAAGGCTTCAGTCAGCATGTCTCTTAAAAATCACAATAAAAAAATTAATAACGCACGGAATAAAATGACTTATTTCTTCATTATTATTTCTGTCATTACTATTATTCTCTATTAGTTCCTCCTAGGGTATCTTGTTGTTCGTTTAATTTATAATTAATACGCATGTTGTGTAGTACTGCATATGCATTCAATATTTCATCAACATCAACTGACGTTGTCTGGACAGACACCTAAATGTACTTTAAAGTACACCAAAGCATCACGCTATAATATTTCTGGCCGAACACTGTGCATCAGTGTAGCTGCACTCCGGTGTCCCAGGTGGTTGGTTCTTTATTGGGGTCATTAACCATGGCTCCTGGGGATATCCATCATCACCTAAAAATAATATTCATTTACTGGTAATCCTTTTACGTCCACGTCCATAGCTGCACTAAACACAGAAAGAACACGCACAGGTGAGTTTGCCACGTGAGCATCATGCCTAGCCCCTGGCTATCAGGCATTAATATTTAAAATCAATCATATTATTGCCAAATAGTTAAATTGATGAATCGTTATCTGAAGTAGTAACTTAGTAGTAACTTACTGGTTGTACATTTAATAAATGGCCCTTGTGGTGACCACTCACATACGCCTCTTCATACACTCTTGGAGCCAAAATTTTACCGTGGGTACTATTTACTGCTCCAATTGCTTCAGGGAATGGTTGTGGAGCATTTCAAAATTTTTGCTTGACACTTTGTCTCTGACTGGAAATTTTATGTGTTTCCTTAATAGATGTCTGTTAATTGCCAAGGTCACTGAACGGATTACACGGCTCACAGATTTTTGGCTCATGATGCTACCCCACTGTAGTTCAATAGAAAGGTACTATCCAGAGGTGTAAACTTCCTATAAATTTAACAGGAGTTTTTTTTTGGTATTCATCCCTAATTTTAACGTGATCAGTCTTATCCCTTTTTTTCTATCCACTAAAGAAGATGGTCCGTTTGTGAAGTCAAAAAGATGGTTTAATTCTTCAACTATGACAGTTGTTTGTAGTATTTGTTCATTGCGGTTAGGGGCACGGTATCGAATAAAAAGTATCGATATGATGAGTAGTATCGATAAGAAAGTATCGTACTCGTAAAAGAACCGACACAAAAGTATCGATACCTCAAAGTATCGAGTACTTTTCTCAGGCAGGGGCCAGGGCCTACGCCATACGTTAAACGTTAGTTTGTATTGTGTATAACTTATTGTATGTTTAACTTTATGTTTAGTATTGTCTGTAACTTCATTCAGTAAGTGAAAATGAAAATATAACAAATGGTACATAAATATGAGATAAATAAAAACAACCTGTAAGTAAAGCCACAATTTTTTAATCAAAAGTATTATAAATCCCATTCCTCCTCCGTACAATCGCTCAAGAAAAGAAGTTTGTCGAGTCTTTTCGGCAATAGGCGGTTACGGGTTTTAGTAATTGTACTTCCAGCTTTCGAAAACAATCTTTCTGAGGGCACTGAAGTCGCAGGAATCAATAAAAATTCTCGTGCCAACTTATACAATTTTGGGAAAACAACTTTCATATCTTCCCATTGTTTCAGAGGATCGAAGGAAAGTGCCCAACAAACATTTTAGTGCTTAAGACAACCTTTTTCTAGAGCTCTTAGTATTATATTATAAGAACTCCGATAGCAACATTTGACTGTACAGTGGGGTTAGTTATAAATAATTAAACCTTCCAGAGGAATAACAGTAATAAAGGTAAAAAATATAACTTAAGACTCTAGCATGGTGTCTATCGAAACCATTGTATAACTTAGTCATATAGCTATATGAGGCACAAACCAATAAAAGTAACTGTAAGGTGTCTACTAACACTTACTAACGACTAATATTCTACTACAGAGGTAGTAAAATGTCTTGTAAGACCTTAAGGTTTACCCTAATAGCTTTAAGAAGTATTAAACGCTGGAAGTGATTGTCAGGTGTGTATTGACACTTACTATCTACTGGTATTGTTAAAAAGAGTTAGATAAATACTTTGTACCACCTAACAAGTTTTGTCGAGCCTTAAGAGTTAGTAAGAAAGCTATAAGCATCTATGAAGTGTTGATTATAAGTCCTATAGAGCTAGATTCTGCAAGAGTTAGAATCCACCTTTAAATCATTGCAGGCTATATCATGGAGTTTGAAGATTTGGAGGTCAACCATAAGTAATATTGTGGTTTTCATAAAACATTGCTTATAGCAGCAGACATTATGTGCAAGTTTTATAACTTTTTGTTATCACTTTAAGTTGAGTAATAGGATTTAAGTCACTTAACCTGACCTAACCTCAAAAACTGTAGTTTGTTACGTTTGCAACGCGGTGTTTATTTGGAAATTTGTTTCAAAATGAAACCATGGACAGTGAAAAAACAAACGGGTGGAGTCAGAAGAAAGGCTTTGAGAGAATATGAGAATATCATTAGATTAACGCAAATCCAATGCGACGAGCCTACATCAGCTGAGCAAAACAAATATGACATAGTAACTAGAGAAACGTTGCTTATAGTAGAGAAACAGTGCTTCCTAAATCAAAATCCAGAAAAAGACTTTGATGTTATTCCAGGCAACAGTTCTGAAATAAATAAAAGTAAAAAATACAAATCCAGTGAACTCGATAACGATTCATATCAAGAGCAACCAACTGAAATACAACAGGGTTCCGTACAACAGCAAATTATCTCTGATGTTGAATATCCTCTAATTTGTGACGATCTGTTACCACTCAGTAGTTCAAATAACTCGGATGACGAACAAGAAAGTGAATATATGAAAAACATAATTTTAAAAATGATTTACGATCATGGGCTATACAAAAAAATATAAGCCAAGCCGCTTTAAAAGATTTGCTTTTAATTTTAAATAAGAGATTTACGGATATTTTACCGTCCGATCCTCGAACAATTTTACAAACGCCAACAGCAATTTGTCTTAAAACAATTGAAAGTGGTCAATATTGGCATCATGGGATAATTATGCCTTTATCAAATATACTTGAAAATTGTACACCGCTGCCAAACAACATTCTTCTAAATATAAATATTGACGGCTTACCTATATTTAAAAGCTCTAAGTATGAATTCTGGCCTATATTGGCTAACATTTATCAAGGTGGCACTAGTGATCCATTCATTATTATTGGCATTTATTATGGGAAAGGTAAACCAAAAAACCTAAATTTATTCCTAGAAGATTTTGTGAACGAAATGAGCATCGTTTTAGAGATTTATACGCCCTATGTCAGATACGCAAAATGCCAGACACGCATATTGTCAGAAATCGCAGAATGCCAGATACGCAAAAAGGCAGAAACTCAAAATGCCAGATACGCAAAAAGTCAGGAACGCAGAATGCCAGATACGCAAAAAGTCAGGAACGCAGAATGCCAAATACGCAAAAAGTCAGGAACGCAGAATACCAGATACGCAGAATGTCACATACGCAAAAAGTCAGAAACGGATCAGATTTAATATTGCTTTTCACTTTTTTTAAAGTTAGAGACTAATCTCATTTTCAAAATCAATGGATTTCAAAGGGAAATGCCCAGATGCCACACATAAAAATGCCTGAAATAAACAACAATGAAATATACGCCAAATTGCACTATAAGTCGTAGGGAACCCATATCATTTTCAATAATTACAAAAAAACTCGGCAAAACTTGTTCCAAACATCTTTTTCTAAAATATAGGTTAAGTCAAGGTTTAAGATTATTACGCAATAATTAATAAACAAAACTGCATTTAAATGTTTTAATCATCATTAAAAACCACTAACACATCATCAAGAAACTGTGCAGGAGGATTGATATTGGGTTGGTACCGGGCCCATGCTAAGTACCATATTATTGACATAGTATGGGCACAGGTACCAACTGTTCGCCGTCCCACGAGGCAGTTACAATAGCGATGCTGTAAAGCCCTTATCCCTGATAAGGAATTGTTAATTATTATATAAACAAAATATATTTTTTGAGAAATATGTCTGCTTTGTATTTTTCCTCGAAGTAAAAAGCAATTACCCGGAAGAGATAAATGCTCAACTAATTCGTTATCCAGTTCCCTACATATTTCAATCTTATAAATACCATTCGCTCGTGTGTGCTCGCCATAGTATGAGCGAGCCTGTTTTATTTGGTACGTACCACATGCCAACAAAACCATTTCGCTGTATGTCAGTTGTGGGAAATCAGCAACATTGTTAGGATTTATATTAATGCTTTGGAATTGCGCTCTGCGACGATTCAAATTATTTGTGATCACATAATCAGCTAGTATATTTTCTGTATACATATTCTGATGTATTATTTGCAAAATATCAACAGCATCTGGCCTGTCAACTATTCTAGTATAAAACCTATTAATTAATGCTGCTGCTATAGAGAAATCTACCATTAAATGTCTCGAAGCTCTATTAAAAAAATCTTGGCGAAATAATTTGAATTGCTGCTTGAATATTCCATTTACGGCTTCCACAACCCAGCGGCAAATAGTAACTCTTCGGCTTTTATTAGCTTCCAGAGTGGATAATTGAATTTCATTTACTTGCAGTGTTGATGGCATGTGAACACTATAATTGCAAGATTGCAAAAGTGGAATGGAATCCCTGAACCCTCTATCAAGAATGAATACGTCACCATCCTGAAAATATTGTCTCAATGGCTTACTGGGTTCATCAAATTCACTAATCATTATCTGAGCATCGGAAGTTGTTGCTGGATAAGGGCCTAACACATCGATTATATAGCCATCGGAGCAAACAAGCAAAAATGGCTTCACAAGGTTTCGATATTTGTGAAGAGAATATGTCTCTTTTTGGTACAAATAGTTGGAGCTTTTTTGTACATAGATATATGTTCCATCAATAATTACGACAGGCTTCCTTATTCCGTCGACTTCGCCAAACAGCCCATTTGGTAGAACAAGGTTTCTTGCTGCTATTTGTTCTCTTGTTATATGTCCAATTCCAAGGTTCATAGGAACAAAATCTTGATGCAGTTTTTCCCTTGCTTTAGCCATTAGACGTTCCAGAGTACTTCTCGGTATTTGTAGAAGAGATGATAATCTTTCATCAGAATCTCCAGTTCTCAATTTCATCAGGTAAGCTCCAAGGGCAGTAGAACCTCTATGCATTTGCGCCAATCGGGGCACCTCTCCCATTAGAGTACCAAAACTATTTCTACTCATTCCTAAAAAGTACCACACCATATGTTCTTCCATTAAGTGTATATTTTCGAAGTCCAAAGCACGACATTCATAATTCACAAATGATGCAAAGTCTTCAATGTGGTCCACAGTGAATTCATGATTCATATCTTCCAAAGCAGGGAGTTCATGCCAAAAGTCACTATTCAAATGATGACTACATATTTTTGAATTCTTTGGTATATAAAACTTGTAGTCCTTGAAGAGCCACACCCTTAATGAAAGTGGTACCACATGTCTATCAATCATATTACATCCTGGATAGAAACAATGACTTTGAGTATCAACTGCTCTTCCGTAATTAGGTAACAGTACGCTGGATCTTATTTGAGGAGGTTCTTCATGTAGAGGTATATTCAAACTACCTGCCTGACTGGGTACCGGACTCGGGCTTGGTGAAGGAGTAGTAGGGGGTGAGGTAGCCCGGCTGCATCGTTGCCAACATGGGTGGCAGATCAAATCCGAAGAACGTAGCTGCAAGCAAAATGAAAAGTAAAAGTTGGTTTTGTTTTACTTCAAGCTCGATGAACGAAAACCTATGCATAAAAAAGTACTCTGTGATAAGTTTTTAAAAGACATGATAGTGACGTTATTTGCACGGGATAAGAGGGAATTACACAGAATTAGGGCAGAGGAATGAACTTACCTGGCGTGGTTGGATTCTGTGTGCTACTACATTCATTATGTGCCTCTCACGATCACTGCTATTTCTTACAACATGTGATCGTTGTCGTAGAACAGACTGTCCACAGCAAACGCACACATGTTGGTGGCCTACTTGTCTACCTGGCCGGCTGGTTCCAGGTGTCTCGGTGATAGTGTGAACCGCTAATCTAAGACATGCATCACAAACAACACTACCTGGTTCAACCTGTGAGAAAGAACAAAAAACAATGTACTAATTGTTCAATGTCAGTGCGTTCAGTTCAATATAATTATTCACAAAAACTATGGAATGAATATACTTACAGCTAATGGTGTTATCCATGCCTGTATTAAACGACGTACTTCATCATTTTGCTCTGATACGACATTACGTCTCATCGCTGTAAGATCGAGATAGCAATTAACACAGTGTACGTTTCCATCCATTTTTAAATGTACACGGTGTAAGAGTCCAAAACAATAGCAGAGTCGTATAAAAAGCAGGTCCAGGTCCGTCGTCAAAAAGCCGAGTCGTCGTCAAGGCGGGTTCAATCTAAGTCGAGTTCGAAAAGGGGTAACGTGTGCAGAAGTAAAATCAAAATCCTTAAAAATGGCCAAAGTCGTCGTTATTATATCCTATTAAGTTATACTCAAGTCGCAAACGCAAAATGTGAATCGATCAATTCAAAACCACAATTCAACGGAAAAATGAAATGCAGTAATCAATATCAAACTGTCAGTAAGGCAAAGGACATGTTATCCATGCAGCCTACGATACTTTTTCTTATTTGAAAATAATTTTATTTTAATTAATATTGACATGCATATAATATTACTTTCATTAGATAAACGTTATAATTAGGTCGAATTATTCTAAATGAACGATAACTGTGCAATAATTCTATAAAATACTTCAATAAATTATTTGAAAATTCTTGTTTGGCTGAATGTCGATTACACATGTCAGATTAAACACAGTTGTCCATTAAAAAATAAGAATGAATTAGACGGATATCAAGCGAAATATTTTAAAGATCGTTATATTTTCCTCCTACGTTTACAAACTTGAGAATTATTCATTATGCATATTTAATTCTAATTAGAATTTAGGACTATTAGTAGTTTCCGTTCATTTCAAGCATTTTATGGGCGTTCCCCTTTCCTATGAGGCTATTAAGTTGTTCAAATACAAGGCACCGCACTACCAATATTGTTGAGGGTTAGCACCATCGGCTCAACGTTAAAATACCTAAACGTCCAATTTTTTTTCTTTTTGTACATGCAATTTTAAAAGAGGCCAAACGTGTTGACTTTAAAATAAAAAAAAAAAACATTGTTTTTATCACGACGAAAGAACCGCTGAAATTCCGATGTCGGATTCGATCGGATGTATAAGAAATATCGATTTATACGCCCTATGTCAGATACGCAAAATGCCAGACACGCATACTGTCAGATCGGCAGACTTCGTCGCAAAACGTCAAATTCGCAAATCGTCGGAAACTCTTAATGACAAATTCGCAAATCGTCAGAAACTCATAATGACAAATACGCAAAATGCCATAAACGCTGAATGTCAGATACTCAAAATGTCAAATACGCATAGTGCCATGATTACGACAGGAGGATGTCAATAAAACACCATCTCTGATTTCCGTCAGTTTAATCATCCGCTTAAATATACATAAAAAACACATGATAATTGTAAACAATTATTAATTTAAACTAATTAAATCAGCAAAACTTATAGGTTACTACTGTTGTAATTTCATTAATACAATGAAGTGTCTAAACACACTATGCCAATGATACGCGACCGAAGTTCGGCGTCTATGTTTTTTATATAGGTAAATCGCGACGTAATTTCAGCCTGGTGTGTTGCGGGTAATTTAAAAAGCACTGCAGGCGTAATCATGCCGAACTTCGGTCGCGTATCTTCGGCATAGTGCGTTTAGACACAAAGAGTGGTAAATCATTTTTAGAAAAATATTAAAGAAAGTAATTATTGATTTCAACAGTTCAACAAAAAAACATCAGTAAAAATGTGCTATCAATAGAGTAAATGGCGATATATCATTTTTTGCACAAATCCTACAGGTTAAATTTCTCTAATTTCAAGTTTCCCTCGATATTTCTTATACATCCGATCGAATCCGACATCGGAATTTCAGCGGTTCTTTCGTCTTGATAAAAACAATGTTTTTTTTTTTATTTTAAAGTCAACACGTTTGGCCTCTTTTAAAATTGCATGTACAAAAAGAAAAAAAATTGGACGTTTAGGTATTTTAACGTTGAGCCGATGGTGCTAACCCTCAACAATATTGGTAGTGCGGTGCCTTGTATTTGAACAACTTAATAGCCTCATAGGAAACTTTGAAATCCATTGATTTTGAAAATGAGATTAGTCTCTAACTTTAAAAAAAGTGAAAAGCAATATTAAATCTGATCCGTTTCTGACTTTTTGCGTATGTGACATTCTGCGTATCTGGTATTCTGCGTTCCTGACTTTTTGCGTATTTGGCATTCTGCGTTCCTGACTTTTTGCGTATCTGGCATTCTGCGTTCCTGACTTTTTGCGTATCTGGCATTTTGAGTTTCTGCCTTTTTGCGTATCTGGCATTCTGCGATTTCTGACAATATGCGTGTCTGGCATTTTGCGTATCTGACATAGGGCGTATAAATCGTAAATGGCGATATATCATTTTTTGCACAAATCCTACAGGTTAAATTTCTCTAATTTCAAGTTTCCCTCGATATTTCGATTTATACGCCCTATGTCAGATACGCAAAATGCCAGACACGCATATTGTCAGAAATCGCAGAATGCCAGATACGCAAAAAGGCAGAAACTCAAAATGCCAGATACGCAAAAAGTCAGGAACGCAGAATGCCAGATACGCAAAAAGTCAGGAACGCAGAATGCCAAATACGCAAAAAGTCAGGAACGCAGAATACCAGATACGCAGAATGTCACATACGCAAAAAGTCAGAAACGGATCAGATTTAATATTGCTTTTCACTTTTTTTAAAGTTAGAGACTAATCTCATTTTCAAAATCAATGGATTTCAAAGTTTCCTATGAGGCTATTAAGTTGTTCAAATACAAGGCACCGCACTACCAATATTGTTGAGGGTTAGCACCATCGGCTCAACGTTAAAATACCTAAACGTCCAATTTTTTTTCTTTTTGTACATGCAATTTTAAAAGAGGCCAAACGTGTTGACTTTAAAATAAAAAAAAAAAACATTGTTTTTATCAAGACGAAAGAACCGCTGAAATTCCGATGTCGGATTCGATCGGATGTATAAGAAATATCGAGGGAAACTTGAAATTAGAGAAATTTAACCTGTAGGATTTGTGCAAAAAATGATATATCGCCATTTACTCTATTGATAGCACATTTTTACTGATGTTTTTTTGTTGAACTGTTGAAATCAATAATTACTTTCTTTAATATTTTTCTAAAAATGATTTACCACTCTTTGTGTCTAAACGCACTATGCCGAAGATACGCGACCGAAGTTCGGCATGATTACGCCTGCAGTGCTTTTTAAATTACCCGCAACACACCAGGCTGAAATTACGTCGCGATTTACCTATATAAAAAACATAGACGCCGAACTTCGGTCGCGTATCATTGGCATAGTGTGTTTAGACACTTCATTGTATTAATGAAATTACAACAGTAGTAACCTATAAGTTTTGCTGATTTAATTAGTTTAAATTAATAATTGTTTACAATTATCATGTGTTTTTTATGTATATTTAAGCGGATGATTAAACTGACGGAAATCAGAGATGGTGTTTTATTGACATCCTCCTGTCGTAATCATGGCACTATGCGTATTTGACATTTTGAGTATCTGACATTCAGCGTTTATGGCATTTTGCGTATTTGTCATTATGAGTTTCTGACGATTTGCGAATTTGTCATTAAGAGTTTCCGACGATTTGCGAATTTGACGTTTTGCGACGAAGTCTGCCGATCTGACAGTATGCGTGTCTGGCATTTTGCGTATCTGACATAGGGCGTATAAATCGTTTTAGAGCAAGGAGTTTGTGTCAAGGGTATCAATGTGAACGTCAAAATTAGATGTTTTATTTGCGATTCACCGGCACGCGCATATGTCAAAGGTTAGTTTATACACAAATATACCACACACAGACACACACACACACACACACAAAAACATACACACACACAAAAACATACACACACACACCACACACACACACACAACACACACACACACGACACAAGAAAGTGTAAATGAGTACACACTCGTTTACACTTTCTTCCACTCTTCTCTTAATCTTGTGTGTCGATTATGAAATAATAATTCATAATAATATTTTATTACATTTTCAGGTGTTTGCAATTTTAACGGGAAAAATGAGTGTTTAAAATGCACAACCGTAGGGGACTACTCACACACAACGCACACTGTTGTATTTTCAACAAAAAGGTCATCTACTGTCCCCGGAACTAAAGTTACGGCTACGCTACTTTATCCTACCTTAGCTTGGCACAGGTATTCCTAGGAGGATATTAAATGAAAAGTAGGTAGGCAGTAAATTGGAACATTTATTAAAAATAACTCGGTAGGTAGATGAGGGTCGATAAAAATTGGGTTAGGGCCTATACAGCGATTAACCTCCTCACTAATCCTAGCACTCCCCTGACGTCACTGGCCGCTGCAGGAGACGAGTGCTCGCGCGTCGATCGCCAGGTCCAACTGCTGGTGTAGGGTTCGCAGGTTGTCCCGCTACTGTCCACCACGGGGAAGCAGGGAATTAAGGTGTACGTGAAACCCTGTAATGCGCACTAAGCGAAAGCATTACACGCTGGCCGTAGACGGTGAGCACCCACAGCAACGTTGAATAGGGAAGCACTAATATGTAGATGTGTTGCTGTGGATGTTCACCATCAGATACGGAGATGACAATAAATTCGGTTACTTAGCCGTTAATTTAAACATTTGAAATTTACAACGGAAACTAAATTTTAATATGCAAGAATGATATAATTCTGAAAATGTGGGGTAGAACTACAAAGAGAAAACAAGTAATGAGCGTCTAATAGAAACAAGGATAAGCAAAAACATAAATGAAAAGATCACCAGGTAGGCAAAGCGAAAGAAACCGTTACGGTTTGCTAAGCTACTGGCTAATTATAATTGTGCAACACTTACCCAATCGGGGTTTAATTCACATACACAGAATATGTTTGAACGTCGATTATTACACTACTCAGTATATTTCTGATTTAGGTAAGTAATTAAATGTCGAGGGAACGGTAGGGACGCCTTCAAAAAAACTTGATCGCGATTACGATATAAATTCGTATTAGGGACCGTGAAAAAGTCTGACGTGCGCTCGCCTCGACAACCAGAATCGTCCTGCCGGCGGCGACGTGGAAGTGTCTGTGCTATGGACCTTGCCCCCGCGCCGGGAACAAAGAAACTAGTTTCTGGGTGCCTAATATGTCGCTTGTTTTAATCGTGCGTGGTGATAAACTGTAGCTGGCCAGAAGTCTGATTTGATGCGTTCATTATTAGTTTATTTTTTTATTTTAGTATTGTATATAGTTTATTTTTTTATAAATAATATTATTGTAAATAATTTTCTTATGTTAATTTTTTATATTATTAAGAATTAAGACATGTAACAATTAATGTTACACTACAAGAACCGATGAAAACTTTAGAAGAAAGATGTACGGAAGCCATCATAAAATGGATTCACCCTTATTAACACGTTGAACGCCAGTGCGTTTTCTTCGTTTTTCCATTTGGGCCATGGGGGCACCATTTGGTCGACACTTAACTGTTCCGTTGGAGCCGCGGGGGACAACATGTGACCGCAAGCTGGAGTTGATTTCAAACGTGTCTGTGGAGCCGTCGGACAAATGTTCTAAGCAAATCTCGGTATAACGTGTCCCCCATGGCCCTGTAGACTAATGCAGTTCAGTTGGTTTTTATGTAAACATAATACCTTGAAAAATATGTCAAGTTTTCTAAGCCATATTTGCTATGTAGTGAGAATATAAGTGTGTATGACATTATTGCGTTAAATTATGCTATAACGCCGAAACCAGTTTTGATAAATTTTGATTACAAATAGGGTATGTAGGTATATGTGTACTAAATAAAAAACAAAATAGTATTAGTTAATATTCATTTATATATTTATTTATATGAGGAACACATGCAAAATCAGACTTAATTTGAGATCAATGCCAGGTAAACTTAAACTTACATCACAAAATTATTGTTCTAATGAATTTGATGAAAACAGTCGTAACAGAGATATGGTTTATTTGGGCAAGTTTCACAAAATGTAACCACTTTTTTGGTCTTGTTTTTTGCCAAAGCCCTTCCCATTGTCTCAACGTTCTGTTTATAACAATTTTGACACGTACGACGATTATTTTTGGCAGTGCCTTCTTTTTTCGTGAGCTTGTGCTTTATCCGTCTTGGCCTCAAGGTTTCTATTGATTGTTCTTCCTTTTTTGACAATAAACCCTTCAATATCTCTTTCCTAAATTCAACTACTTGCATGTTTTTCCCAGTAACTGTCTTGTACAATATGAAAGAATTAACAACGGCCGTGTTAAGAAGCAAATTTATGGCCACTTTTTTGTACCATTTGACGGATTTCCTCAAAGGTGTCGAATATGCGGCCATCTGGTCAGATAAATCGACGGCTCCTTTCGCCTTGTTATAATCTATTACGATTTTAGGCTTCAAAGTTGTTTTACCTCGCTTCGTGACGGATTGGAAGCGGGTGGAATGCTTTGTAGAAAGAACGTAAACGTCCCTTTTGTCTTTCCATTTTAATAGAGTTATTCCATCAGTACTCTCCATGGCAATATATTCGCCTCGTTTCAATTTAGCATTGATTACTTCTTTAGGAAGATTTTTCCGGTTTTTACGAATTGTACCGACGAGGTGCGTTTCATTTTGCAAAAGGTTTCTAGCCAAACTGACACTTGTGTACCAATTGTCAGTGTATAATGTGTGCCCTTTGTTCAAAAGGTCACTGCACAACGTTTTCAGGCGTAGTATTGACTTGATCATTTTGTTTGCCCGCATAAATACTGATTTTGTAGGTATATCCAGGTAACGTGCATAGTTTAAATTCCTTTACACCATATTTATGTCGTTTCTGTTTATTGTACTGTCTGAAAATAATTCTTCCCCGAAATGGTACGACACTCTCATCAATGCACAGATCTTCGCCAGGAGTGTAATGATTCTTGAAATTTTCGTTCATTAGGTCCAGAAGGGTTCGAATGCGATGTAATCGATCAGTCTTGTGAGCGTCATCTTCTTTAGAAAAGTGCAACATTTGCAATAATAGCTCAAACCTGTTCCGAGACATTATTTTTCGTGCAAAAGCATGCCCTATTATTTCGTCCTTGGACCAATAGTCACTCATTTTTGGAAGCTTCACCAATCCCATAAATAATATCAAACCAAAAAAGTTTTTCATTTCATCAACATTAGTAGGCGACCAATTGCGTATGCGTGCTGACTTTGAAGCTTCTCGTGCAGCTATTTTGTGTAAAGCAAACTCGTTAGTATCATACACTATTTTCTCAAAAATTTCGTCTGACACCAAAAGGCAGTAAAAATTATATGGCGATTTGTTAATCATAGCAGAGCGGAGATTAAAAGGCAAACCAGGAATCTCAGTGAAAGCAATAATTCGTCGCTGATTACCTGCTGGTTGCGTCCATGTACGTGCAGATGTCGACGGAGTACTTCTGACTCCTGTAACACAGGTACCACCTAGCTCAGGAGTCAGGGCTTCAAATTAAAATGTAACACCTTCTTCTTATGTCAATAAAACTTTTTTTTTTTTATTATTATTTATTAGTACTCATAGTGTTCAAAGTAATTTGTAGCTGGTCCAACTCACTTTCATCACTTTCAAAAATCATTGATGATGTAGCGGGCAGTTCGACAGTAATATTATTGGATCCTGATGCAGTGGGCATTTCGACAAGTACATTATTGGATCCTGATGCAGCGGGATACACCTGTAAAAAATATTTCAAAATATCATATGTGTTAATAAAGGGTGTAAGGGATGGAGTACCGAAAACTTTACGGGCGTGATCAGTCCATGAAATCGAACAACTTTACCCAAGAAACATATTTAGGAAATGCAAATAATTGCAACTTCCCATACTAATCATTCAGTTAGTTACAAAAAACTATATCCCAAACATTGTTTCTTAAGAAAAGTTGTTCAGTTTCGTGGGCTGATCACGCTTGTGAAGTTTTCGGTACACCGTCCCTTACACCTTGTATAAAATGATTCTATTATTCAGTATTTATAAAATAAGCAACCATGTAACTTTGATTTTTTAGGAATAATGCATGTTCCATAGATTTTTAACTCTGACCACGTAAAGTATTGAGACATTGAGTAATAATTATTAAAATCTTTAAAAAAATGTGGGGATTAATTTCATCGTACACTATTACTTTAAATAATTACGGACGATACTTAGAAAAAATATATTATATTCACATTATAATGAGGCATGCGTAGACTGACGCTAGCGGGAACTATATTTATAAACGTGTTGTGAGGAACAAACTTAATGATGAACAAGGTGATGACTGCATGAATGCATGACTTAATGATGAAGGTCCCGTGTTGGTTCCGTGCTGGTCTGGGACTTAAAAAGAATGCACTAGCTGTCTCTCTTGCCTAGCATGTCGTAAAAGGCGACTAATGGGATATTTGTTGGTTGGTGATTAAATAGGCGATGAGCTAGTTACTTGTCACTATTTTTCACTATTTCATCGGCAACCATTATAAGTACGACTAAACGTGGCCTAAGGACCTTTTAATGTCTTTTGACTTGCCTAACCCTTTTGGGATTACGGGCGTGATTGTATGTATGTACGGTGATGACTACAAAAAATAACTTACAATTTCATCTGCGAGAATGTTTAAATTTAATTCTCGTAAAGGTTTTTTAGCAATCGGCTTTTTAGAAGTATTTGTATCGTCTTCAGTGTCTGTATGATTCAGCATTTCCTTTAATACGTATTCAGCAGTCTCGTAACTTGAGATATCTCGCCTTTTCACCACACATCTCAATTGTTTCCAATCAGCTTCCGGTGTGGATTCGTTTTTAAGATGTTTAACTTCGTTTTTCCGTGGCCATTTTAATATATTTTTGTCTTCCCAGAAGGAAGGTACAGCGAACAATTTGTCTTTATTATTTTCATAAGTCTTGACGATTTTGAAAGGCATTCTGAAAAAAATCAAAATTCAGGTAAAAAAATTTTGTCGTAGGTACCTCCCCACGTAACTTATCTAACTAAAGTGCGTACAAGCAGCCCGTGCACTCCACACTCGGTATCAACTTATGAAGTTATAAGTAGGTACGCGCCGGGCTCGTCGACACGGGTTCCAATAGGTACCTACACTATAACAACAAAGATCTGAAGCCCTCATATTTCATGAGTCGTTATTTATTTAAATCATCATGATGACAGAATCTTCGTAGGTAGGTACTAGAACTACTAGGGCACGCCGCAATAGCGGCGGTAAGACCCGTTATGGAGGAGTGGCTGGAGAGGCGGCATGGCGCCCTCAGCTTCCGGCTGACGCAGGTGCTCTCGGGACATGGATGTTTCGGGAAGTACCTGTGTCGTATAGGCCGTGAGCAGACGCCCGGATGTCACCACTGCGTCGACTGCCCTGAGGACACGGAGCTGCACACGCTGCAGGCGTGCCCTGCGTGGGCGACGCAGCGCCGTGAACTAGTGGCGGCAGTCGGTGGTGACCTCTCGCTTCCGGCCGTGGTTCTGTCCATGGTCGGGAGCGAGAGTGCGTGGGAAGCCGTCACCTCCTTTTGCGAGGTGGTGATGGCAACCAAGGAGGGAGCGGAGAGGGAGAGAGAGGCGACGGCCACTCTCCCTTCCCGCGCCAGACGCACCGGGCGCCGCCGGAGGGCGCGCGACGATCTCCGGCCACCCTAGTGTGTGGCCTGCGGGCGACGGGTTAGGGGACCCGTCGCCCGACCAGTAACAGGCCCGAGAAGGCGGCGCGCATTGTTCCGTGCGCGCCTCTCAGGAGGACGTGGGGCAAGGCCCCACAGAAGGAGAGGTCCGCCAGGGGCTGGCGGACCGAGGCCTGCCGGGGTTGCGGCGCATGCAGCTGCGAATCCCGTGACCCCGGCCGAGGGTCAGGAGAAGGAACACCGTGGGTTTGCGAGCGGACACGAGGCCGCGATACATTTCAGTCTTTTAACGCGAGAAGGACTACAGCAATATTTTAGAATGGTCGTCAATGGATCTCAGCATCGTGTCGACTCGCGCGAGCGTATAGTGCCAGCAAAGTGTACCTACCTACTTTTGATCTATTTACATACCTATTTGTTATTTAACTTAAAAGCTGATCAAAACAAAAACACGTTTTAGTCTCAGGTTTTTGTATAGTATTAAGTATTCTTGAAAATATGTAGGTACAGATAGGTTCTATAACTAGCATGATTGTTAAATGTTAAAATTCATCTCCCGTTTTAAGCGCACGAGGGCATACAATAACTTACTGCGTATTGTAAGTACCTAGAGTACGTACAACCTTATGAGGCGACCGCCCGCTCACCGGTCAGTTGAGAGGGATAACGTCATGCGCTACTCGCGAACACTGAAGAGATTTCAAAAACCTACGTAAACTTACCATGCTTATAGCTTTGTTAATACTGCACCGATCGATGTGAAATAAAACTAGAATAATGTGTATGGTCTAGACTTTTAATCTACGTGCTTAAAAGTGTTAAATTGTAACCTTGTTTTCTTCTCCATTATATATATCGCAGTCGGATTGCATAATTCGCCGTATTACATTACGGCGCTAGCCGTTATCAAAAACAGGGCCGTTTTGAAATGCCGCGGTTCAACGTTTAGCCGGATTGAATGCAGCTGAATAAAAAACTGCCGAAATGTATTCGCCGCCATACGTTATTCAACACGGCTAGCTATAATGTAATACAGCGAGACATTAGCCGCCTCTTTGACAGGTTTTAGTTCCGATTCTTAACACTCGTGGCGCTGCTTGACATAACAACAACAATTCCGTCGAGTACTGAGTGGGCGAAAATATACATTTCCTTACCCCGACACGGATAGGTTAGGTTCGAAGGGGATGACGGGGGCTAGAGTGAGCGAGTGAAGGGAGCGAATGAAACCCCCGTCATTCACTTCGAGTTAGGTTACTTTAAATCCTGCAGACAGAAATAGGAGCCCCGCGCAGCGGGGCTCCGTTGACACTCCTCTGGAAACCCAAACAACCCTACAATCTAAGTAGTAGTACGATGCGGCTAAACGTGGCCCGCCTTATTGAAGAACGTATCGCAATGACAATCCGGCTAATCGTTGAACCGCCGCATTTCAAAACGGTCCTGTTTTTGATAACGGCTAGCCGTAATGTATTAAGGCGGATTACAATCCGACTACGACATATACATAAGGTTTATTCCATAATTCCATAGAAATCACTCTATTCATTGATGAAAATCGTATAAAAGGTACTTAATGTGTTAGGTTAGTAACATACACACTAACTGATTCTAAGTTACATATTTAAAATACTTTAAATGGTCCTTACTTGTAATCCGATGCGGCGCCGCCGTTATCGAAGCTTCTCTCTGTCTGTGTGCCGCGCGCGATTGATCTTAGCAGACTGCCGATGTTACAGGCGTACTGATTCGGGGCTTGTGGAACACAAGTGAAACACACGGAGTCTGATGTAATAACTAATTTAATTAAAATTTGGTAAAGCTTTTATACAACTTAGAATACAATAAAGTGGTTATTTAACGTAACGTCTGTGTTTTAATAATGAATCAACTGTTGCCAAGAACAGAGCGCGGTCAAAGGTTTTCTAAATCAATGATTTCATTCATTCAAAATCTAGCACTTAAAATATAGTACAGTGGTAGGTTATTTAAAATATTTTTGTTTTAATAATACATCAAACTGTTACCAAAAGTAAAGAGCGATCAAGGGTTTTTCTAATCAATGATTCTATTCATTAACAATGCAGTACAATGGTATATTATTTTAGAATATTTGTGTTTTAATAATAAATCAAACTATTACAAAAAGTAGAGAGCGGTCAAGGGGTTTTCTAGTCAATGATTCTATTCATTCACAATATAGTACAATGGATTTATTGTATTTAGAGTGTTAGCCATAATCATCTCTTGTTGATTTACTATGTGTGAAAAAAAAGGGTAATTAGAGTAAGGGTTGGTTACACCTCCCCCCTTAGATTGGAAATTATACTCTAAAAGGACATGAGTATTTTCCAACAAATAATGTAAAAAAGTATAATTATTATATAAATCAATTAATAAAATATTATAGGTAAAAAGTTAAACAAGTAAAAAGAAATTACAAGGATAAAGTTTATTCTAATGTTGCTTAAAATTAACACTATTTCACTGATTACAAATTGCTTTCGTCACTATGCACTTGCACTGTGTCTCGATTTGCGGGATAGTTAGTTATGCTGGTATACGAAACGTTTTCGCATTGCTCAGGTGTTGTAGTGTTGTGATGTGGGCTGTGATGCTGAAGGTGCATTTTCAATTCTTCAAAAATATCAATGTTAATAACAGGTAAGTGTATTGATGTTTGTATTTCACCTTCGCCTTTGATTTTAGTGGTATGTTGGCTGTTGCAGAATAATATTCGTTTGATGAAAGTATTCCAGCTCCTTCAAATTTGTAGGTGCTGAAATTCTTGTTGCATCCTTCTGCTATGTTCATGGGTTCAGAGAACAACAATAGCCAATTGTTTTTTCTGAGTAGGTGAATTATATTGAAATGTCTTCTTGTGCTCATTATAGCACAATACTTGTTGTAGTAGTCGAACTTTTGATGAAGTATACTTGTTTCACAGGTGGGCTCTGCATTCTCTTCATGAACGATGACGTAAGACCGTTGATCTCTGGTCAATCCTACATATCTATTTCTTACCAACAGGGTATGGTATAGGTGGGAAATATTATTTTTCTTTGGAAAGGAAATTACTTTATAAGCAAGGAAGGCATCTTCATCAATCAAGGGTACTTCTATTATGTATATAAATGTAAGGTTCATCTTGAAAGCATTAAAATTACTAATTTTAACTAAATAATGCATATTAGTGTATGTAGATCTTTCTATACATTTTTCAGCTTGTGGGCTAATGTTCAATTCTTTTAAAAGTTTATAATTATTTATTAAAATTACAGGTAACAAGCCCGACAAAGCGGTTTTCGTGCTTCCACTATGTGTTGGTGTTATGCTTAAAATTTGAGGTGTTGGAATAATTGGTTCCATTCGTACCTCTGCTATCCTCGTTGAATCAGTAGCCATTGTTTATTATTTTGGATGAAAGTGAGGACAAAAACAATTCACTAGGAAATTGGACAAATAAGGAAAAATAAAATAAAATGTGAAAAACCGATACCCAATTGGATAAGAGCAAAATATGAAAGACTTACAGCGATATGGCCACCAGCACGATCGTTAGCTTCATAGCTCCGTCCCTCGTTGTATGCAGCAACGTACGGGTCGTCCTCTCAGGTGCAGCTCCGGAACACACGATATGCACTCGTAATTGTTCTCGAAAACTTGCAGGTTTTTCAGCGCGATAATGTCCTTCACTCCAAGAATATCCTACCGACTGCGCCAATGTTACAGGCGTACTGATTCGGGGCTTGTGGAACACAAGTGAAACACACGGAGTCTGATGTAATAACTAATTTAATTAAAATTTGGTAAAGCTTTTATACAACTTAGAATACAATAAAGTGGTTATTTAACGTAACGTCTGTGTTTTAATAATGAATCAACTGTTGCCAAGAACAGAGCGCGGTCAAAGGTTTTCTAAATCAATGATTTCATTCATTCAAAATCTAGCACTTAAAATATAGTACAGTGGTAGGTTATTTAAAATATTTTTGTTTTAATAATACATCAAACTGTTACCAAAAGTAAAGAGCGATCAAGGGTTTTTCTAATCAATGATTCTATTCATTAACAATGCAGTACAATGGTATATTATTTTAGAATATTTGTGTTTTAATAATAAATCAAACTATTACAAAAAGTAGAGAGCGGTCAAGGGGTTTTCTAGTCAATGATTGAATAGAATAGAATATACTTTATTGTACACCAAAATTGTAACATAACTCTAATACAAAATAATTTAGTGAAGGGTACAATGGCGGTCTTATCGCTGATAGCGATATCTAATATATATACTATAATTATACTACACAGGATGGACAGGAAAACAATGAATAAGATAGGGGGGATAGTCCGTGGTGTACTGCTGGAAAATATATATACTATAATTATACTACACACAATACATAGACATAATACTTACATATAAAAATTAGAGATATATATATATATATACATATATATATATATATATATATATTATATAAATGATTCTATTCATTCACAATATAGTACAATGGATTTATTGTATTTAGAGTGTTAGCCATAATCATCTCTTGTTGATTTACTATGTGTGAAAAAAAAGGGTAATTAGAGTAAGGGTTGGTTACACCGACTGCCGACTGACCGAGCGCCTACGTCTGATAGGTACCCCACCATGCGGGCCGTAAAACGCAAAACGCAAAAGCAGTGTCAACAAGTAGGTACCACCTGCTTACAATATTGACTTTTATCTGCGACTTATTAACTGAAATAACAGGGGAAGTTTAGTAAATAATGAAAAAAATTAATAGGTAACAATACGAACTATTATTTCAACTTTAAAAAGAAACTACTTTCTTATGTCATTCTTTGTACCTATGTGCAATTTTTTTCAACTTTTTTGTAATCAGAAAATATATTGACAGCTAACATTACTAAATTACATAATCATAAGTACATAATCTAAGTATATTAGATATCTGTAATACATAATTCTTGGAATTTTCACCCAGCCATTTCTTCAGGTTTGGAAACAGGAAATAGTCACAGGGGGGCTAAATCTGGAGAATATGCTGGATAAGGTAGCAGTTCGTAGCCCAATTTATGGATTTTTGCCATAATGACTACACACATGTGCACCCGTGCATTATCTTGATGTAACAACACTTTTCTTTGCCAAATGCGGTCGTTTTTGCTTCAAATCAATATCGAATCTGTTCAAAAGCTCTGGTTAATATTCGCCGTTTATCGTTTTATATTGTATTCATCGGAGCATACCATTAGGCGTGGCTTGATTAGGTTCCTATACTTGTGTAAGGAGTACTGTAAGTATTATTTTGATATAGAAAGTTTGAACTCTTTTGAACATAAATATATGTAACATCAATTGTAACAATTGTCTGTCATCGCCATCGAACAGACCATTGGGGATAATAAGATTGCTATTTGCTATTTCTGCTCGTGTAATATGATTTATTCCCAAGTTATGGGGACTAAAATCCTCATTTAGAATGTCACGAGCTTTACCCATTAGTCTGTTCAATGTTGATTGTGTGATGTTCAGCAATGGTGAAATTCTTTCTTCGCTGTCCCCAGTTTGCAGTTTAATTACATATGCAGTAAGAGCCAATGAACCATTGCGCATCTCAGATAATCTTGGAAGATCTACTCTTAGATAAATAAATTGATCTTTGGACAGCCTTATCTAGAAATGAACCAAATCGTCAGACATTGCCTCAATGTCATGTGTCAATGTAACAAAGTCCAGAACATGTTCTACCGTAAAGGTGTGGTTAGGATTTAAAATATTTGATAATAGTTCATCCCAATTATTATTCAATAAATGATAACTGCATATTCTGCATTTTTTACCAGTTCTTCACCTTTGTTACTAAATATTAATCATGAAAATTTGTTAACAACATCTTACAATCTTTTTCGCAATTCGAATTCTGGCTGTACGGCGCCTTTATTCGCGATAGAAATGATATTTCAAAGCCGCCATAAACGTCGAGCACTTAGGATGTTCATCGGTTGGGCTATGTTGACAGATAAGCCCAAATAATTTTTCCAAGCAACCTTGGTTTTACCTGGCGTAAATTAAAATATTTATACGCAGACCCTCTTACTATATCCCAGATATCGCGTAATAGGTTCAGCCTAATAATGTAGCCATCTATGCACTTCACATTTTTGGGTGCAACACCACTTCTTCCTATAAACTTATCGGGAGGAAGTTTTTTCGGTATTCATCCCAAATTTTACCGTGATCAGTATTATCCCTTTTTTGCCATCCACTGTACAAGATGGTCCGTTTGCGTAGTCAAAAAGATGGTTTAATCTTCAACTGTGACATCTGTTTTAAGTATCTATTCACTGCGGTTCTTTGCATTTTGTTGGAGTGCATGAAAAGAGCCTCCACGAGTGACGATACTTAAGTACGTCTGGCGCACCCTGGGCAGTCAGCTCCGCTATCAACCTTGCTGACTGGCTAATCTTTTCACCACAGCATGAGCTATTTTCGTATAGTTCGTGCTGATACGAGAGAAGCCTGCGGTTCTCATTTTCCTTACTCCTTGCGAGAAATTTAAGTACAGCAGCCACAATAAGACTCAAATTGGGCTGCGTATTTTAATCGCATTTTAGCCCGATATTTAGGCAGTATGTGTGTGGGCGTTATTTTGCTCATATATAAAAAAGCTATGTTCTGCTCTTCCACCTCCAAAATATGACTCCATTTGCCTGTCTTAGCATTCATCTCAATCTAGCCATTTTTAAGGTAATTGTCCGTAATAGATTTAATTACATGTGGCGCATCATTAAAATTGTATATTTTCTTAACATCGAG
This sequence comes from Amphipyra tragopoginis, assembly GCA_905220435.1. NCBI lineage: Eukaryota > Metazoa > Arthropoda > Insecta > Lepidoptera > Noctuidae > Amphipyra > Amphipyra tragopoginis. The sequence continues at coordinate 17,146,894 of HG992011.1, forward strand.
TATGAAATAATTGTCTCCACCACTGTGCCAGTCTCTTAACCCGACGCCATTGACGTGATAAAAGTAACACCGCTGATGACGTGGGTCAAGATGACCCGTATTTTGTACCAAAAAGCTTTCGCATTTTAAGTATTAGTATGGATATTTCAAATGTAAGTACACACATCAAAAGTGTCTAGGGATCAACATATATTTTTGCAATAACTTTTCTCCTGATTGATATTAATTAAAATTTTCTTTAAGGATTCATCAAATAAAGTGTTTTCGTTTGTCACAGTAACGATAAACCAAGTCACCTTTGCATTAATAAAGAAATTTGCCATTTTCCTAATAAAGGGATTTTTGACATTTGAACCACTAACACAAAAGTTCGAAAAAAAGACTGAAATAACAGTTTTCTTTAAAATTTTATTGGGTAACTTAAACAATTAATAATCCGTGTTTCTACCGCGAACACTAACAACACAAGAACATCGGTTTGGCATACTCAAAATGAGTTCATCCAAATCACGCTGTGGAATGGCCGCCCATGTTCGTTGCAACAACAAAAAAAGGTCTTCTTGCGACTGGATACCCTCCATATTCGGCAGAGCTCTTCTCTGTAGCATATCCCATGCATGCTCAATCGGGTTCAAGTCTGGCGACTGAGCAGGCCAGGGCAGGACATTGATGTTAGCTGCGGCGAGAGTCTGTCTTACAACTCTTGCGGTGTGCGGTCGTGCATTATCATGCATTAACTGAAATAAGGGACCGATTTGCGCTTGTAGAGGAACGATGACGTCTGATACAATCGTCTCAGCATAAATTTGAGCGTTGAGGTTGCCTCTGATCCAAATCAACTCAGTTCTTCCGCCGATCCAAATACCCGCCCATACCATGATGGTTCCACCACTATAAGGATGGACTTCCTGGCAGGATTTTAATCGCTGTTGGCGTCCAGGGGTTCTCCAGTGTCGTATACGTCTTGTATCCGGTCTCATACCAAAACGAGACTCATCAGAAAAGCACACGAAACGCCATTGTTCTTCTGCCCAATTTCTGTGTCCAAGAGCCCATTGATATCGAATCCTACGATTGTGCATTGCTATAGGTGGTACCCGTAGCGGTCTTCGGGAATGAAGGTTCACTTCATGCAAGCGGTTTCTGACTGTTTGGTCGCTAATTAAGTTCCCTGAAGAGTGATGAAGCCTCACGGCTAACATCATGGCGGTTATTGTTGGAGCTCTTCGAGTTAAGATTTGAATGTATCGGTCTTGTCTCCGTGTGGTGCAGCGATACCGTCCTCCATGGCGCTCAGCCACGGTACCAGTGCTTCGGTAACGTGTCCAAAGTCGACTGATAACACTCTGACTTGTATTCAGAGCTAAAGCCACAGTACGTTGCCGGGAACCAGCTTCTATCATTCCCACGGCTCTGAGCATTTCTTCCCTGCTTAAATGACGTCGCCGCTCCATAATAACGTTGGTTTTAATCAGTAGTAGGGAAACAGTAGCACTAATAATGTCTTCAATGCGTTGTATGTTTTTATAGGGAAAATATTGACAGCTGATTTTCATCTTTTACTCGAATTTGATTCACAGTTCCTGATTCAAATTATGAAATGCACCAAAAAGGATCCATATAAATTTATAAAATCATAAATTTATTACAAAGCCACATCTCAATCTCAAGAAATCCGCATAAAAATGCTTGATCCCTAGACACTTTTGATGTGTGTATATCATGTTTTTTCACTTACCGTGTCGATCGTCTTCTGCTATCGTGTCGGCACGAGCTGTACGAGAATAGCTCACGACGTGGTGAACAGATTAGCCGGTCAGCAAGCTTGGTAGCGGGGCTGACTGCCCAGGGTGCGCCGGACGTACTTAAGTATCGATCGTAGTAGTAGGCTTATTTTTATGTTGCAAAAAAATAAATGCAAACCATTTGCTCTCATAAACAGAATCTGTGCCGGTTCCACACTTTTTTGTTTCAGTCGCTTTCCTTTCTCTGTAATACTGGCTGGTCAAACTTTTAATTTCCCTTTCTATTTCTGTAGCATTTGTATTCAATTTAAAATAATTTTTAATTTAAATTAAATTTCCATATTTAACTATACTATTGACCCTTTTAGTGGCATCAGCAAACTTCTCTTCTTTTAAAGAGTGGTTAAGGTTAACTCTTTTATATTGACGTCTTATCAGTAGTAGCCCCAAGCGGACAAACGTTACATCAGTCATCTCTTATGCGTGCTCAGTGCAAACCCACGTAGTGTCACAGGTTAATTACCAAAGTGTTACCTTCCACTGGCAGATGTGTACTCGATGTAAACTAGTTGTTATTTCATTGTCAATAATATCTAAAGCAGATTCCATCATTCTGCATAATTTCCCTGATGCGTATGTAAGACACTGTTTTTATTGCGACAATTATTTTAACTATAAATCGAAGATTGGATTCTGAGCGGGATCCTAGACAGAAAAGCAATTAATTTTGCAATTTGAAGATTTCTGCTTTTTCAATAGAATTGAAGCAATATACCCGCTAACATATACAAGCGATTGTTTTGTAATTTGGGATAAGTTATTCTCTATTTTTATGTAGTCATCATCATCGTCAAGTATGCTGAGTGTGAAAGGTATTTTTTCTTCACTTTCAGGTCCTTATTTTTCTTGCACATTATTTGTGGAAACATCATTGATTTGTTCACCTTTGCTAAATATTATATCATGAAAATTTGTCAACAACATGTTATAATCTTTTCGTAATTCAAATTCTTGCTGCACGGCGCCGTCGTTCCCGATAAATATGATGTTTTCAAAGCCGCAATAAACGTCGAACACTTTGAATGTTTATCAGTTGGGCTATGTTGACGGATAAGCCCAAATACTTTTTCTAAGTAATCTTAGTATACCTGGCGTAAATTAAAATATTTATACGCAGAACCCCTTACCCAGATATCGCATAGTATTAGTATTAGTCAGGCTAGTAATGTAGCCATCTATGCACTTCACATTTCTGGGTGCAACACCACTTCTTCCTATAAATTTAACAGGAGGGAGTTTTTTCGGTATTCATACCAAATTTTAACGTGATCACTCATGTCCGTTTTTTTCTATCCACTGAAGAAGATGGTCCGTTTGCGAAGTCAAAAAGACGGTTTAATTCTTCAACTATGACAGCTGTTTGTAGTATTTGTTCACTGCGTTTATTATTTTTCTTACTCCTTGCAAGGAATTTAAGTACTGCAGCCACAGTCATACTCAAATTGAGCTGCGTATTTTACTCGCATTTTAGCCCGATATTTAGGCAGTACGTGTGTAGGCGTTATTTTGCTCATATTTAAAAAAGCTTTGTTCTGCTCTTCCACCTCCAAAATATGGCTCCATTTGCCTGTCCATGTTTGCCTTACCATTCATCTCAATCTGGCTATTTTGAAGGAAATTGTTCGTAATGGATTTAATCAAATGTGACACATCATTAAAATTGTATATTTTCTTAATATCGCTCACACTGTGTGAGCCACACACCGAGCGCCTTTGCAGCACCGTACTTTACCTACATCGCAACGGATCGCGCGAGCGACGCTCGCGGGCTGCAATGATTATGTTGCCTCGACTTTAACAAAACTATAACAAATCTTATTGATTGTTAATACAGGAAGACTTTGAATTCGTTGGCAATATTTTAGTCCAAGAATCTAATTGAGGAACAAATAATAACTAAAGCTAGTAAAGTGTTCAAAAATAATAACCCAGAGTTTTCCCAAAATGAACAAAAAAATAAAAAGGATCAAATTGTGATTGCACGCTATTTAAAATGTACGGGTGCCGTGTGTAAGTGTGTGTGACACGTACGCACACACGCGCCATCACCGTCGACGCGAGCCATTCATTTTTTGCGCGGGACGGAGCGCGTGCGGCGCGCCGGCGTCGCTTTGATTGCGGTCGCGAACTCGCGGATCGCGATGTAGCAGCTTCGATTTTCCTACGGAACTAACGTGTAACTCGTACTTAAATTAAATTATTTAGTTAGGTCCGAAAGTAATTAAAATCATGACAGAAAGCAATTCCGAAAATAACAAAAACCATGACAGAAAATTCTGAAGCACAATAGCGCCCGTTTGTCTAAGCCGCAAACTCATACATTCACGAGAAACAAATTAAAAATGGGGGCCACATATGCGCATAAATCAATGAAATATGGCAGCTTGCACATAACATAATAATAAGTTATGCTACTCGTACCTACGTAATAATTGTCAGCACTGTTGGCACAGTGGCTGAGTGTGTGGCTGCTGCGTTACGTGTCGCGAATTCGATTTCCGCATAGAAAGATGTACGTGTTGAGTTTGTAAACGCACCCAGCACATTACCTACAAAAGTAATTAAGTACAAGCGCTGGGAATGTTTTAAAAAAAGAAAGAGTAAGAATTAGAAAATTGGAAGTGATTTAAACTTTTACTTCGGTGTTCAAATTATGACTTATTCTTAGCAAAAGTTTCAAATTACATGTGCAATGACTGTAATATCATTAAAAATGAATTGAATGAAACAGCTGATTAGAGTTATTTAGAAAAGTACCTACTGCGTCCGCGCGTGAACTTTGGTGAAACAGCTGATTGGGACTACGCGGCCGGCGTGCGCGTTTGTGTTGTACCTACTGCGTTGACCGCGTGTGAACTTTGGTGAAACAGCTGATTGGGACTACGTGGCCGGCGTGCGCGTGTGTTTGTAATTATTTAGTACAGTACCTTACCTACTACGTTTTAGTACTTAGGAGGTACTTACCTACGTGTACTTTAAAAGGTGCTCGAAGTGTTCACCTGTTCTTTGTACGCACAGCTCAGCACGGCGCCTATGGCTTCTTTTCACGTTTTGCAAAACAAATGTACGCGATTTAACAATTAGGTATTATTTCGAATGCCGTAACAATCCTTTCGCTTAACTTTTCGCGACTTTCACTTTCTTGCTCGTACACTAGTCTTTTAAATTAACCCCACAAAAAAAAACTAAGGGCGTCAGGTCAGGCGACCGCGCAGGCCAAGGTAAAGGCCCGCCGCGTCCTATCCAACGCTCGCCGAAGCTTCGGTCGAGGAACGCGCGAACATCCCGCTGGTAGTGTCATGTTGGTAGTACAGCTCGGACTGATAGCTTTCAGGCACGTTCTGCAGCTGCTCTTCCACGGAGGTCTCTTGGCACTTGGGCATACGTTATTACGTGAAATGATGCAAAATCCAGTAAGTTTTGAGTTGACCTCAAGATTCGGTCTCTTGATTCATCGGGATAGCGGCGCGGCGGTGGGTTCGCGGAAAACTGTGCGTTCGGTCGTAAAACAAGACCATATCCAGGTATTGCTGGTTCGTGTACACTGTTCTACGTGGTCGTGGCATGTTACTTACGGTTTACGGTTCACAGAATCTTTCGCGAATTACACGTTATGCACTTGACCTATTAAACGCGTGACTGGAGCGGCGCAGGCGGCGACGCGCATGCATTTCTATGCAGGGGAGTGGGTGGGCGCACCCCGCGACCCCGCAGACGAACGCGGGGATCGATCGAGAGGCCCCGATGTGGGTAAACTTTGTTCACGCGCCGAATACTGTTTGGCGGCATTTCTTTTGAAGGACATGCCTACTGAATGAGAGCTCGTACTCGTACCTACATTGTAGCGTAAGTAATAAGACCGCGTAGTAAACTGGTATACTAGCATTACTAGCGGACGCATCTTGATACTTTAAATTTATTAAAGTTTTAATTATCATTTTTACTATTTATTTTTTTATCGTGTTTATTAATTTAGGACTTTATGTAGGTAAATGACAAGATATATCACGTTTTTAAAATAATAATTTGACAATTTTAATACACGATATTATGGGCTTAAATACATTAGTATCATGGGTAGAATACGGGGTTAAAATATTGCCAATGAATTAAAAGTCACGCTGTATAAATAAGATAAAAAACGTATAGTCGTTTTTTATCTTATTTATATTATAAATCAATTGAAATCTGTAGATAATGTTATCTTAACTGTTGATGCATGGACCATACTTTTAAAGTTTTGTTTATAAGTGTTGCACAGCAGACATTGCAAGCTATCATTGGCTTATAACTAAGCCCGTTAGATACATGTTATGTATCTAACGGGAGCGGGGGTCGCAGTTGCGCGCACACGCTGCATGCCAACCGCTTGAGCGCATCGTCGATTCCCGGGAACCACAATCTTTCGTGCGTGCGGCGGCCTTCATTTTTACTACTCCGAAATGCGAATCGTGTAACTCTCTGTATATTTTATCTCTAAGTGAATGTGGAATAACTACTTTATGACCACGCAGTAAGCATTCATTTTCAAATGTCAATTTTGCTTTCTACTAGCAATTGACTGACTCCGAAAAATTTGCTTTCCTTTTGTTAAAGAGTCGTGTGGTCCTACTGATTTTAATGCCCTTAGATCTTTGCAGCTTGATTTTGAACACTATACCGTTGTGGTCCGAGCTCGTCAGACCCTCATCCACCTTCTAGTCGTCTACCAGGTCCAGGATGTCTGTCGAACATGCTCTAATGTCGACGTAACTGCTATAGCGTATGCCACCTCTGAGCGTATCGAAGGTCGGAATTTTCCCTCTGTTGAGTATGTTGAGACCCATTTCGTCGAGAGTCCCGGACATTTCCTCGCCTCTACGGTCAATGGTCAGGCTTCCCCACCAGGTACTTTTTTACTCCAATGATCCACCTTTTGGACTCTGTCTCTTGGTCGATCAATTTAAGTCTTTCTAAATACGGTTCGATTGGCTGATCTGGCTCAAAATAGATGGATACCACCGTGATCCTCCAGGCACTGGTCTGAATCCCCACAACAACGGTGTTGTTTGTTGTGAGTTTTGGGTACTGTATCACATTTAGGTTCTCGTCAAATACTGCTATTGCAGCCTTAACAGTCCCGTCTCTTACGTCAGTACTCTGGAAGATCCGAACGCCCCTACGATTCTCCATTACTTTGATCCCACCCACGTATGGTTCCTGGAGGAGTGCTATGGCGAAGCCGCGCTTCGTAGCTTCCGCCAGAAGCTCATCTGTCGCCAATCTTTTTCGCTGGTGGTTGGCCTGAATCAGCTTGTAGGAGTTTGGGTTTCCCGGGGTGCCCTTAGGAATATGCTACAGTGCAAGCTCGTCCCATTAGTGTCGTATCAGGCAATCGTGACTGAAGGCATTGTGAGCAGCGTGGTCGAGTTTGGTTCTTGTGCAGTTTTGGCATTTGGGTGGGACAATCGCGAGCCAATCGGCAATATTCCGTCCTTAGGTGCGGTCCACCACAGTGGCTGCACAAGTCAGCCGGTTCCTTGCAGAACTTCCTGCCATGCCCATATCCCAGGCAGCGCGTGCATTGGACCAGCGGAGTTTGGTCCTCCACCCTAACGCGCTGGAGGTCTATATGCAGGAATCCGACTTCTTTCGCCCGTCTCCATATCGTTGGTGAAACGCTGATCACAATGTGGCTGGTGTATGGTTGGGTTCCTAGTCCTCCTCCAGTATTTTGCCTCGACCCTCTCCTGGTCTTTTTCGAGGTTTTGGAAAACACCCCTGTTCTGATTTCTCAGAGCCTTCAGTATATCCTCGTCTGAGTTAACAGAGAGGACGCTCTTGAGGATCAACAGCGGGTCTCTGTTTACCGTTTCCTCGACATTGAGGTCTGATTTTTCTATCCCAAATTTGTGTTTTATCTTGTTCCTTTCTTCCTTGGTCGCAAATCCCATGATTATCTTTTTATTCTTCGCCTTCCTTACCCTTTCCACTTTCACCCATCCCTCTTTAGCATCAACCGTTTTTCTTAACTCGTCTACTACTTCATTCCCTGTCTCTTTGTCGTCCCTCGAGGTAACGACGATAGAATGCAGCGTAATTCGCACATTTGTCTGCTTTCCGCGGTGAGTCGTCGTTACGCTCGCGTAGGTGGCAGGTTCTTTCCTTTCTCTGCTGTCCTTTTCTATGGTTTCCCTCAGCTCTTCCATTTGCTTCTTATTTTCCTGCAGCAGCTTCGAGTGTTGCTCGATTTGTGCTGCTAGCAGGTTTTGCTCAATGGAGAAAGTGACGTCGGTAGAACTGGAAGTTTCCTTTTCGGTTTTGTCCTTTTTGTTAGTACCCCCTCCCGAATTTTTGGCCTTCACATCCTTCTCTGCCTCTTTCACTAGTTGAAAGAGTCGCTCTAGTGCCTCCGTGATACCGTTTTTTATTTCGGTTTTTAGGTTTCTAGAGCTGCTCAGGTGTAGTTTGGCTTTATTTAGGCAGGCCCTTGCCTCCGCTGGTCTATCCGCGTAATGCTTCTTTGGCGATACAAGGACCTCCACCGAAGCTCTGCGCGTAGGGAGGGTTTTGGTCTCCTGCGACTGTGTTTGTTTGCTTGGTGCCTTTGCAGGGCCGGCCTGTGACGTCTTCTCTGTTTGGCTAGGAAGAGTGGAGTCCGCAGTATCGGCTCTAGCTGCTTCCCACTCTGCTATACTACGTCTGACGCTCTGAGTAGTCGTTTTGCCGTTTATGGGGGATTTTTCACCCTCCGTCTTTTTTAGGGGGTCTTATGCCCGAACATGTTGGAGGTATGCGTCAATTAAGTAAAAATGACAATAAAAAGATTAAAAGTGTATAATGTACGAGTTGTACAGTATCAATATTTGGTCTCTGTATATGGAGACCACACAGTCAATGTGCATTTATAAAAAGAACGTTGTACAGATAAAATGAAAGGAAATAAAATAAAAATTTCGCTTTCAGTCGTAAAAGTGCAGTCTGTTGAGCAAAAAACTCTGAAAGCTCTATGTAGAGTCTTACTGCTACTACCACTGGATAGAGCTCGCATCGCCCGTTTCAACAAACCCAAACACGACGTACCTAGCCCTAAGGGTTCCGGAGTAATCGCTGTTTAAAATTTTGGTTTTTCACCAAGAAAACGGGTAAACTCGATTACTCCACAATCAACCGGCCGAATCCGCTCGTGCTTGGGCTTATCTTGTTATGCTCAACGAGGTCCATGCACTGGCAAAATTTTCTATACCCACAAAGCAAACCCCGTTGCTCTGCGACCTTCCGTTGCTGAGATATAGATGTTTAAGTTTCAGCCAAGATGGCGGCGCAGCTGTCAAAGTGAATCTTTGACCGGTTAAATCTCAGCTTTGGATGGTCCCAGAAGCCCCGAATTTGGGCTCTTCCGGCTTGGCCCGACTCACCCCCTGGTGCGAAATGACTTTCAGGATCCTGAAAATTTTCAGCCTGAAATCGTCTGAAACCTAATTTGTCAGACAGAGATTGTCCCAACAGGCAACACTGTGAAAACGGCAACTCGCTACGACGACCGTGTCCGGAGCTACCGAGGGATAAATTTTCCCAAGATGGCCGCCCAACTGTCAAAAGACAACTTTGGGTGGCTGTAACTCCGTAACCGTTTATCGGAGAGAGCTGCGGTTTTGGATGTACTGCCTGGCCTGATTCACCCTGTCCGTGAAAAACGGTTTCAGCGCTGAAAAATTTCAGGCCTGAAAAATCCTGAAAAACTATCTTAAAATAACAAGTACACAGGGCTACAACTGGTAGTGAAAATCCCAGATTCGTCAGCCCAGTGGCTCCTGAGATATAACTTGTTGTGAAACCTAAAAACCGAATTATTAAAATATGATGAAACTCTCAATTTAAGAGGTTTATGACTCGTGTTTGGACTTATAGGGATCGCGAGTGACGTATTAGACCCGTTCCCGCTTTCAAAATTAATAAATTATTATTAAATTTCGAATAAAAAGCAATATTTGTTAAAAAATCGATATCTCCGGATCCACTGGACGGAAAAATCTGGAAAAAATGTCACAAATAGCTAAGAATATTGCGCTACACGATAAAACACACAGCGCTAGAAACAACATATATTTCAGTACAAAAATTTTAAAAATATGGATTTCTTGCTAAAGGTGCTTATATTCTAAAAACTTCTAAAAGAAAAATCTAAAATTTCTAGTGTTCGTTCTCCCAGCAAGCGCGCCAGGGACTGCAGTTGAAGATCTTCGAAAAATTTGTTATGTCCGAAGATATACTGGTCTAAACTTTGAAATTTCAAACTGTCCTCAAAAATCGAAAATTATAGGTGTCGCAAAAATACTTGCGGCACCAGTCTATGCCAGTGAAGGAGCTGACGGCTGCAAATTTTTAGGCCTCTGGCACTGCGTCTTCAGTGTTTCCAGCACCACGCGTTTTTACTTCTTTCAGGATAACTTCAGCTGGCGCGAGTTTTCCAAGCTTCTGAATCTGCAGGAAGGTGCTCGGGGTTTGCCCCCTCCTCTTTCTTGAAGAAAAGAGGTGGGTAGCGATCTGGTTTTCTCGGCGTTTGCGTTTTAAGGTTTTTTCTCCCAACTTAACCTGAAGATTTGGGGTTCTTTCCGAAATTTTTCACAGTTGCACTGAAATCCGGGTGTAATGGATCACATGGGCGTGTGGGATTCACCTGGCCCTTCAAACGACACTGCACTTGTTGAAATCGGACACGAAAAACCGCTTTTATGATTTTTTTTAAATCGGAGCACCACGGAAAATGATCCGAACTCCACGAGGGCAGCGGGGGAACTCTTTTCGAAAAAAAATCGAAGAAACTGTTATTTGAATCAATTACAACGGACATCAGAAATGTAAAAAGGACGAAAACAGGTGACGGAAAAATACAGAGAGACCTAGAGGACATCTTAACAAAATAAAAAATGCAGATCCTGAGAATATTCCTATTTTCGTTGCTAAACAGCTGCACAAACTTCCTCCTGTTACGTTCGATCATGTGGATGTAAATGGACTGCTGAAAGATTTATTGTTATTAACATCTCAATTAGAGTATGTCAAGAGTAATTATGTTACAAATGAGCAATTAAGTGAATTTAAAACACTATTGCAAAATAACAAAAATGACGCGATGTGTTCTACTCCTAAACGTACTGATTCTTTTGTAAACACACAAATGCGCGGTATGAATAACATAACATATACCGGCCGTCTGTCGATAGAATCAGCTGTGTTGGGGTCAACGACCGGACAGTACAAGCGAAGTCTATCCCGCTCGCGCACACACAACAAAAGACAAGGTTGATGCGCGTGAGTCCATTCCAAGGTCACCGAGTTATATGTCAAGGATGTGCGAAAAGTTATCAGTGGTATACGCAGAGGCAAATTTCCTGGTTACGATAGTCTCAGGTGTTCATCTGTAGTCTTGTGCCTGCTCGCTCATTTTTAAGATCGCTCCGTACTAGTTCATTTCGGACAGTGAACTAATTCATTCTATTAGTTCTAATAGCTCTATTCGGTCTTATATTCGATAAGCTAAAATAGACATTATGGCATTGAAATAAAGCGCATCTCATCTCATTCTTGCGAATTCGGTCGGTCGGGTTCGGGTAGCATCGTCATTCGTCGGCTATTCTGTCTCGTTCTATCATTCACAGACATCGAATGAATTCGTATGACCTATCTGTCAATGAGTGACTGTATTTCATTTCTCGTTCTCGTTCGCACATACGATCGCGCGGTTTACAATGTACGAGTTGGAAAAGAGCTATTTGACCTATTAGACCGATTACAAGTCAGCGTTCGGAAACGTTTCTTCTAGTACATTACGAAGATACGGCTCCTATTCGTTCATCGTTCACGAACTACACAAGACTATTCATCTGCCGCGCGTACTCTCCATGTTCGGCAACTTGTGTTTGTGTCATGGATATTTATTTGCCTGAGGAATTGACAAAAACGATTGTGGTTCCAATTGTTAAAAATAAGACGAGATCTGTCTGCAATAAGTAACTACCCAAGTAACAAAATTTGGTACTATAAAAGTCCTGGGGCTGCAGTCTCGACATGTATCGCTATCATTTAACGACCGAAATCGGTAGTAAAGTGATAGTGATGTATCGAGTCAGTAAAACTATAGATAGGTGATTGTGTCCTCGAGTTATAGAATTGAAGTATTCGAATGCTCGCAACTCGAGTAAAGATTTCGAGTATTCATAGTACGCGAATACTGAACCGAGTACTTAAATCGCGACCTTACGTTGTTGCTCATAAAGTCAATTCGTCGGGACCCCTCTCTCCCGAAAAATACAGGTTGTTGTTGTGATCGCGAGAGTTTGATTTTCAAGTTGCGTTTTAAGAATTATTGGTGGTTACTAATCCGAAAGGGTGTTAAAGTACACATAATAATGAATAACTTTTGTTCTACCAATTCCCCTAAAAGTCAATAGTAAATAAATAGTTATTCAAAAATTTCATAAAAATACGCTAAATTCCCGATTTTTATTAGGTTATATATTTGTACGCTGCAAACTGCCTTTATATTTTTCTTAGCAATTCTTTTCATCCAATGGTTGTCTGGAAGTAATCGCTTTAAGCGATAAGACCGCCATTTGTACTATTCTTAATCATGTGTATTCCTACTGTTTTATTTCTTTTAGTGTACAATAAAGTATATCTATCTATCTATCTAAATTCTATCTATCCTCAGTTATGGTCAGCTGGGAGGGAAACATCTTAGGTCATATTCGGGGCCACCAAATAGAAGCTCCTTTTTCTAATTTCGTAACTGAAGCAGGAATGTTGAATTTTTGAAAAAACTAAAATAAAAATCATTTTGCATGGAAATGACAATGATCGAATTTTTAAATTTTAACACTTGCTTTAAAACTGTCATCAGTGATACTTTAAGTGGCATGCGGATTAGTAGAGGTACCCCCTTTCCAACTAACCTTGTATATTAACATTAAAGTGACATTCGTTTTGAAGCGATTGATCTGTTATGTGTTGGACAGTGGAAATGAGTATCGTACATTTGCTTTTTTTAAATTTTGGCCCCTAGAAAACAAAATGAAAATATGTTTATGATTATACAGTATATCAGACAGTAAGTAATATGATTTCTAATTATTTAGTAGATATTTAAAATGTTTACGTTTTATTATTTTTATTGACTGATCAATAAAACTGATTTGTATTTTATGACCCATATTTTGTATTTTTGCTTGTGTTTTTGGAAGTGAGAAACATTAGAGTAGTCGAATCCTATGACATACTTGAGTACCTGACGCAGTACTCCCATCTAGATTCGAGTCAGTGACTCGAGTTTTGAATCGATTCTCTTTTTAACGAGTACTAATTTAATCAAATACCATAAATGGCCATCTCGGCACATCACTATTTAAGTCATAATGACAATTTTTTTATTGATCTTTGTCGGAAACGTAGCGAATTCAACTGTCAAGTTTACGATTTAACGTCATTTTAGCGAATAACTTTGCGAGCAAATTGGAAAGCCCGCAAAGTATTCACTACGATCGATGAGTTGTGCAAGAGATTTTTTATTTGAAAATAAACGTTTATCTGCTTATAAGGTGTTGTAGTTGTAGCAGTAGTCTCAGGCTTTATCGGGTATCAAAAGAGATACTTAACAAGCTCATCAATAAAAAAATAATTTAAAAAATAACGTTTATTAGCAACCAAAATGAACTACGACCATCTCTTCAACAATTTTCCACGAAATCACAAGCCAGTGCCTCTGTTTATTTTATTTTATTGAGCCGTTTCAAATATTGTTCAGCTCTGCAGCAACTTTCTTCCACTCCAACTTAAAATTCACCTTTCCTTGATGAACAGTAAATCATCTTCTGGCTAAAAACGGTCGAGCATCTTATTTAGCCAGCAACACTTCTATATGGTTACTTGAAGGACGTGTTGTACGTCTACGTCTAAAACATGAATTCAAACGTAAACATTATTAAGGTAAAAAGTGTACAACAAACGACATTCTAGAGCGCTTTAAATTTAGACGGTTGGTGTCGGTCCTCTGCCCCCAAGACGACCCTCTGACCCCGTGGCCGCAACGTTGCTGATGTCGTGCTGCGTGCGGGTGTTTGTGTTTTTGTATACAGTTAATGAGACGAGAGAGCAGTGCGTAGTCCGTACTGCCGCCGTGCGTGCACGGTACAGACAACACAAGCCGCCCATCCGCACCGCTGCACCGCACGACTGCAGTCCGACACCAACAGTTTAAATTTAAAGCGCCCATAGACTCTTACAATAGGCGTTGAAGGTACCTACTTACTTTCTTACATTCTACGACAACGCACCCGCGTGCTGCCGTGAAATGAAATTTTATGTATATGAGTCGGTGTGACTATCACCCATTATCTGTTTTGTCTAATATGTAAACTATAACAATTTTCAATCATTAAAATTCACAAAAAGAGCACATGACACTTAACAAATAACAACAAAGTGACAATTGACAAATACTGTGACATTTGCTAGTGTTGCAAGGAAAGAAACTTTTATGTCCATTTATAAGGTACTTTGTACTTCAAACGATAAAGGAATATAATTTCAATGTAAAATAGGTGTTGCAATTATAGTTTTATGTAATTTATTTATATTTTTATATTTTTCAATATTTATTAGGATAAAATCATCTTAACCAATCTTCCTTAAAATTTTGGGAGATTTTCCAACAGGCATCATTGCCCTGTAAGAATACTGCACTATGAATACCGTTTTTCGTAAGCTTACCGTTCGCTATCTCATGTCGAGACTGCAGCCCCTGAGAACGTTTTGGAGCGTGCTATTTAGTGTTTATGATTAGTACTATAATGGTGTTGTAAACGTTTACAGAACCCCAAATAGGCCCTAGTTTTATCACTGATTTATTCTATAAGCATTACATACAGGCTCTCACGGTGATAAATCAGCTCTATAGTTGAAAAGTAAAAGTGTCGAGAAACGCTTTTTAGTACTAAAATAGTGTTTCTGCATCGTTTATGTCACAAATTTGCACTATAAAAGTAACCAAAACATCTTTATAGTGCTATTTTGCACCGTAAACGATTCCAGTGATCTTTTTTATCACACATTTTGTTCGTGTTGTGAAAATATATCGGTAATTGTTGCTTAACGTAACATGTAATAAAAAGGACAAGTTCAAAACATTCATGGATCGTAATTCTGCCATAACTTGCACTTGCGAAAATAATTGTATCGATAAAATAATTATGCTGATTTCAAATTTGACAATGCGCCCTCATAATTTTCGTGTTTTAATTAAAGGACAATGGGACAAAACGTCCCCAGTAGTGTAGCACTTTCTTACCTATTGTGTATGAAAGACCTTATTAATCTCTTAATTTTATTGTATGACAGCTCATCTGTGAAATGTATAGTTTAATAGTTATTTAGCATGAAAGTAACATAAAAATTACATTAAAAAATGCTTATATTATTATTTCAATATGAATATAATTATTTTAGTTAGTGATAAGGGGTTATTTTAAGACCTCCAAAGCTAGTGTAACAATAGTTCAATGTGGAAAAGAGATAACGAGAGGTGCACGCGTCCAGAGGCGAGACGCGGCGCGCGGCCCTAGTCAGCGGTTACAATTTTCAAACGTAATATCACCCGACACGGTTTACATTACCTCCGCATCGTACTCAGAATTGCATTCCCGACGAACAGTTCGGTGTTCGAACCAAGCACTGTTGCAGTCGACAATTGCACCGCATAGTCGCTCCCACTTCATGTGCTCGTAGAAAACGGGCATGCTATTCTTCGACGTAGCAAAAGCCTTCGACAAGAACTGGCACAACGGTTTATTATACAAACTCGTACAGTCTCGCGCTCATCATGCGAGACTTTCTGTCGGATCGCTCCTTCCGCTATCGCCTAGAAGGCACCTTCTCGTCTCCTCGCCCTATCCGCGCCGGAGTTGTGTAGTGATATCGCCCCTTCTGTTCACGCTGTATACCAGCGACATTCCCAAATGTGGATTCGCCAAGTTGGCTCTCTTCGCCGACGACACGGCCTTCTACTTTTCCAGTAGGAGTCTCGACAGTATCACTCGAACCCTTCAAACCGCAGCTAGCGCCGTCGGGGTCTGATTCCGAAAATGGAGAATAGAGGTGAATCCCGAAAAGAGCGCAGCCGTTCTTTTCGAGAGATACGGTGATTCCCACACCCACCTCCGTCCCGTCCTCATGTTCGAGTAAATTATAATACCTACTCTTCATTTAGGAGTTTTTGATTCATTGACTTTATACACCGTTCATTTTGAATACAATGACTCATTCTTTAAATCAGTATAGCATTTATTTTTCAGCCAATAATTGATTTAAAATGAGGAAATAATAAAAAAATAAATATCATTTTTATTTTATTTCAAACCGATTTCATTCATTCCTTCACTCATTCTCGACTATTCATTCGTTCGTTCATTCATTCCAACTCACTCTATAGTGCTACAAGGGTGGGGACGGGGTCCACACATTTTGTCCCATTGTCCTTTTAATTAATAAAATAAGGACTTGTCCCAACTATGGCTGCTATAGTACACATTGGCTCCAGCCGTGCTGCTAATGTGCTATCATGGCGTAAAAACAGCAGCCATTTTCACCGAAAACGAATTAGTCCATTAATTATTAATTTTAGTGCTTTTATGTCACGATTTAGTACCTTAGTAGTGCATTAGGAGTCGCTATGGTACTATTTAGTACTATAGAAGAGTTTTCATGACTTTTACAGAATTAGCGCCATAGCGATGTTGAGGGAGCTTTTAAGGAGCTAAAAGGTTACGTAATGGTTGTGCAAGGTACTTTTATAGTGCAGATTGATACTGTAATAATGTTTTCGATACTTCTACAATACTAGTACTGTAAAAGTTATTTTTACGCATTATTAGTGCAAAATAGATACATAAAAGTGTCAGAAAGGTCGTCTATAGTACTAAATAGTACCATAATCGCTTTTTTCATATCTATTACAGTGCAACACTTTAAAGATTCTTTTGTATGGTCCTGTAAACGTTCTAAGAGCTAAATTATAGAACTTAAATGCTCTTTAATCTTATAGAACCAAAACGCTCTTTTAAAAACCTTTATAGTACAAGCAGGCACAATGGTTACCACTATAGGCCTACTATATCACTATTTGGTGTTATAACACCCTGGTTATAGAAGCTTTTGTTACTTGGGATACCGGCCTATCTCACTAGCGACCGTAATGGCGAAGGTGTTTGACAGTCTGCTTAGTGACATTCTACAAAAACATATTCAACTGCATGACGCCCAGTTCGGTTTCAGGGCTGGGCTATCCACTGAGAGTGCGATCTTATGTCTTAAGCAGGCTGTTAGATACTACACTGACAGGAGAACGCCGGTATACGCGTGTTTCCTGGATCTGTCAAAAGCGTTTGATACAATAGTGTATGAAAAGCTGTGGGGCAAGTTGGACAAAGCGGGTGTACCGGTGGATGTAACACTTCTTTTAAAAAACTGGTATGGTTGCCAGCGGAACGTGGTGAGGTGGGCTGGTGTTTTGTCTGAAGCTTATGACATGGACTGTAGGGTGCGGCAGGGGGGCCTTACCTCTCCTCTGTTGTTCAATCTATACATAAACAACCTTATTGGCGAGCTCAGCAGTACGCATACTGGTTGTCACATTGATAATGTATGCGTCAACAGTATCAGGTATGCGGACGATATGGCACTGCTGGGGCCGTCAATAGGTGCGATTCGCAAACTCACAGCAATTTGTGAGGCGTATGCTGTGGAACATGGGCTCAAATATAACTCGACTAAGAGCGAAGTGCTAGTCTTTAAGAGTGGTACAAGTACACCGACACATGTTCCACAAATTAAGCTGAATGGGGTAGCTTTGCGGGTGGTGACCAGTTTCAGGTATTTGGGGCACATTGTAACCGCAGACCTGTCAGATGACGCCGATCTGGAACGGGAACGTAGGGCGTTGGCGGTCAGGGGAAATATGCTTGCCCATAGGTTTGGACGGTGCTCGAAAGAAGTGAAAAATTACTCTTTTCAAGGCATACTGTCAGTCCTTCTATTCGAGCGGTCTATGGGTAAAGCATACACGCCGGGCTGCCAACGTCCTGCGCGTACAATATAACAACATCTTTAGGATGCTATTGCGGCTGCCACCCTACTGCAGCGCGTCTGGTATGTTTACGGAGGCGCGCACGGATGGTTTTCAAGCGATCATTCGCAAGAAAATCTTTAGACGTGTGAGGGACAGCAGCAACGGTATCCTGAAGATGGTTGCTTCTCGTGCAGACTGTCCAATCCAGTACAAATGGATGAAAACCATAATTGGGCAGTAGGTGTATGTGTAGTAGGTATTTTTGACAAATTTATTATTATTGATTTTGTATTCTTTAGTTATTTTTATTGGATTGATTTTATATTATTTTTGTTGAATTGATTTTATATTATTTTTACGTTATCTTTGTTGGATTGATTTTATATTATTAATGATTTGTGTCATTGACTATGATTATTCTGAGACTGCAAATTAACCAAATGTAAAATTATGGATGTAACAATCTGAATTAAATAAATTATTATGTATCTCTGTTCACGGCTCATCTTCCGTGCGGAAGATGTCCGGTCCTTTGGAAGGCATACGGGGGACACAGGTCCAACGCGCAGAGGCCCCTTTGAGAACTTTAATCTAAAATGGGATGGGGCACCAACCGGGGACTATCCTCGGCTGCACTATTGGAGTACAGTCATGGACCGTCCCAGGTGGGTGCAAAACTATTGTTGAATATGGTAATAAAAATATCTGGTCTATGTAAAGGAGTGTTTAGTGGATCGGTTCTATTGCCGGAAGAAAACGGCGTCTGCCTTTCAAGTTTAAATTTGAAATGTGTTGGAAGACGGTGACTCACCAGCTCACTAGCTGGGCCCCCTAAAAGCCGCCAGTACATAGGCGAAGGGGGCAACAAACGTGTGAGCGGCTAGAGGTGTAGAGAGGTGCGGCCCCGGTTTCCCATGCCCGAAGTCTAGACAGCGCGTGCACTGGACCAGTGGGGACTGGTCCTCGACCCTGACGCGCTGCAGGTCAATGTGCACGGTCCCCACCTCTAAGGCCCGTCGCCAGATGGTGGGCGAGACGCTGACGATGACGTGGCCGATATGCGGGTTTCGCGTTCTTCTACGATAGCGGATCTCCACCCTGTTTTCCTCGCTGTCGAGGCCGTTAAAAACACCCCTATTCAGGTTCCTGAGTGCTCTGGTCACGTCGTCGTCGGTGTTCACGACCAACACATTCTTCAGTATCAGTAAGGGGTCTTTGTTTTTAACATCCTCGACAGTGAGGTCAACTCCTTCTCGCTGCAGTCGGGTCTTTATTTTGGTCCTCTCTTCTTGCAATTCAAATCCCATTATGATTTTCCGGTCTTTGGCTTTTCGGACCTTCTCAACCTTGACCCATCCTTCCTTGGCATTTACCGCCTCCCTAATCCTGCTGAGGACGTCGTCCCCCGTTTCCTTTTCGTCCTTGGAGGTGACCACCACCGAGTGCAGCGTGCTGCGCCTTGGCAGTAAATTCACTGGCCGCTTTGCAGCCACCCTCGCGTAGGTTCCACGCTCCAGGACCTGGTTTTGGTGGTCCATTTTAGTCTTCAGTTCCTCGATCTTCCGGTTGTTCTCGGCTATGACCCTTGTGTGCTTTTCCATCGCCGCGAAGATCTTACTCGCAGCAAATTCGTTGAGCGCAGTTGGGTCAGTGACTGCAGGCTTTGGGTCTGGGTCTGTCACCACCACCGGCCCCTCCTTAGTCAGTTTCTTCCTATCCGCTTTTCTCACTATTTCGGCCTCCTTCACCAGCTGGTATAGCCGTTCCGTAGCTTCGGTAATCGCTGTCTTGATTTCTGTTTTCGTGTTCCGCGAACTGCTGAGGTGAAGCTTTGCCTTTGTCAGGCAAGCTATGGCCTCAGCAGTTCGGACGGTGAAGTTGGCCTTTGGCGGTGAGCATGCTGGTTTGCTCTCCTGCGTCAGTGCGGGCTTCGTCTTAGTTTTCGCGGGGCCGGCCTGCGACGTCGTTTCTGATGAGGAGGGGGTGGGGGAAGTTCTCGTAGCTTCCTAGTCACTAATACTCCGTCTGACATTTGGGGGAACTGCCCCAGGTCTCGACGGAGACTTCTCGACGTCGGTCTTCTTGAGCGGAGTTCTGTGTCCGAACATAGTTGGAGGTATTCGTCAATTGAATTTAACACTAGAGTGCACGCGCCCGTAAATACTCCTTGAGCGCACGCGCGGGCTACAGGCGTAGACCACTTACAGGTCAATTAATTCTCCAAATAAGACAGAAAATGAATAAAACACAGTATAGAATTACTAAACATCTTTGTTTTTATCACAATGGCTCATACAATCAGCAAAATTTGGCTTTTTAGTTATAATTTGAAACATAAACAAAAACTTCCTAAAAAATTACTATATTTGGAAGGTTTGCGATCTGTTAGGCTTATTTTCATTTAGGAACGTTATTTTTATTATAAAAATGGTTTCTAAGTATCTAATTGAACCAATTATCAAAACAATTGGTAATAAATCACTCTGTTGGTATACATTCAGGTCACACGACTGCCTGATGTTCGGTACAAATGCACCATCGCTTACTGCGGTCGCTAGTCCTGCTGCAAAAATAACACCAACCAACTCCTCCCCGAATAGGCATATTATGTTCTGGGGTTTGTTCTGCCAGTCCTAGAAGTAGTCTGATTTCAGCTTTATATCTCTCGATATATTTTGAGGGGATATACGACGCACAATAGAAGTTCTTGCAAGATCGAATACCACTTCTTCTATTTGCGTCTTTTGCTTCACCTATTGGGCCTACTAGACGGACTAAAATGTTGTGAGATCTGGTTCTTGAAGTGGGCGGTGGAAACTTACTCCATTTTGTACCATTTCATAATGGTACAATGGATTGGTAGGAAGCAAAAGTCGACAAAGGGACGTTTTCATTTTCGTCCTCGTCCCACTCGCCATCTTGTTTCGTATGAGAATGATGAGGAGATCTAAGCGTTCCACTTTGTTCGCGAATCCACCTTCTTCCTCACTTTCACTCAAAATGTCTTCGTATTCGTCATCTTCCAGCTGCCATCTTTGTACTTGTTTACACAAATCGTTCAAGTTATCCGACGTCTAAAAAATTACCAAAACATAAAGAATCTCCATCAAAAATCCATAAATACAAACAACAAATACTTAAAAAAGTAATTTACAGTACGTTTTATAGTAATACTACAGCCAATGTGTCATATTTACCTCAAATTCACCAACTGTGCAGTAAAAAATTTACTTCCTCCAACGCTCGCGCGGGGTACAGGTGTAGCCCACCAACTTCAAGGAAGATTTGTGAAGAAGTCCGTGTGCCGTATGAGCCGGCACGCTACTGGCGGGGGCGGGTGCTAGTATTTAAGGAATACACTAGACGATTCCATTGTACTGCGCCAAGTTAAGAAAATATACGACAATATTACACGCTGGGTTACATATGTAGCCCGCGCGTGCGCTCTAGTGTTAAAACTTAAAATTAAGGTCGTCAAAAGGGACGATGAAAATTAAAAAGGGGTAAAAGGCACAAACACGAAACAAAAGTGCACAAACGTCTAGAAAGCTCTACCTCGAGTTGCCCGGTTTTAGGCAGTCAAAAAAGGGCCTTCCTAAGGCTTTGATGTCAAATCGAGCGTCAAGAAACCTATTTTTTGACTTCTTGCCTAAATAGCCCTAGGTAGCGTCCTCCTAACTCTATCAGTAGACAGAGCCCGCCGATCCAGACACAACAATACCAAACACGAGGTACCTAGCCCTAGGGTTCCGGAGCAATCGTAGTCCAAAGTTTCTGGTTACAATCCAAGATGGCGGCCAGAACTCGGTTAAAGCTAAATTACTCCGCAACCACCGGACCGAATTTCCCCGTGCTTGGACATTTCTCGCTGTGCACGACGAGGTCCGTGCACTGGCAAACTTTTCAGGCCGAAAATTTTTCAGCTCCTGAAAAATCCTGAAAACTAGCCCACACGCAAGGGCAGTAGTAGCCCAACCCTGCAAAGTAAGTCCCGTTGCTCTGCGACCCTCCGTTGCTGAGATATGAATATTTAAGTTTCTGTCAAAATGGCGGCGCAGCTGTCAAAGTGATACTTTGACAGGTGATATCTCAGCTTCGGATGGTCTCAGAAACCCCGAGTTTGGGCTCCTATGGCTTGGGCCGACCCACCCCCTCGTGCGAGACGATCCTGAAAATTTTTAGCCTGAAATCGCCTGAAACCTATTGCGGCAGACAGAGTCTGTCCCTCTCTTCTTCCTGTCCTGATCCCATGTTACTTGGGGTCGGCGCAACACGTTTTCATCTTCCATTCCGTCCTGTCACCCGTCATGATATCACTGACTCCCTACTCTTTCATATCATTCTTCACACAATCCATCCATCTTTTCTTTGGCCTCCCTCTTCCTCTCCATCCATCCACATTTATATTCATAACTCTTTGGTCACATGCGTTTCATCCCTCCTCTTCACATGCCCATACCAAGACAAACGGTTCCCTTTCAACTTTTCTATCACTGGCGCTACTTTCAAACTTCCTCTAATATTCCTGACCTTATCCATTCCGGTCACTCCACACATCCATCTCAACATTCTCATCTCCGCTACATGCAATCTTTTTTCATCCGTCTTCTTCACGGACTTGTAGATTTTCCCCTTTAACTTCAGAGGCATCCGTGGGTCGCAAGTTATTCCAGTGACCTGTCGCCATTTCATCCATCCTGAGTTGATCCGGTGCATTACGTCTCGGTCGACTCCGCCATCCCCTTGGACAAGCGACCCGAGGTACCGAAAATCGGTGCAGGTCGGTATGGGCGTTCCGGCGAGAGAGATTGGCACAGGACTAGAGAGACCGCCAAAATCACAAAACAAGTATTCTGTTTTGGTTCTGCTCAATTTCAGGCCAACACTCTCCAGTCTTTGCCACCACACCTCCAATCTGCTCTGGACCTCTAAGCCACTCTCGGCAACCAGCACAATGTCATCGGCAAACAGCATGCACCAGGGAGCCTCTTCTTGGATGTCCGACGTCAAAGCGTCCATTATTACCAAGAAGAGGTAAGGGCTGAGTGCCGACCCTTGATGCAAGCCGACAGCCACATTGAAGCTGTCAGTAGTACCCACTTTAGACCGGACTTGGGTACTGCATCGACTGTACATTGCCCGAATCAACTGCACATACTTCCCAGGCACACCTTTCTCCTTAAGGGCCCACCACAAAACCTCACGAGGCACCCGGTCGTATGCCTTTTCGAGGTCAACAAACCCCATGTGCATGTTTTTACGCGCACTTTTGTATTTTTCGCATAGCTGGCGGATAGCGAAAATGGCGTCTGTTGTACCCCGACCTGGCATAAAACCGAATTGGTTTTGTGAAATTTCACTCTCTTCTCTCAGCCGCCTTTCAATAACTTTCTCCCGAGCTTTTATACTATGTGACATTAGCTTTATTCTATTTTTTTTATTCATTCAGTTTTGTAGCGCTTCGGGTATGTCTGCCGATGCGAGGGTAGATGATTTTTATGCCATTATTCGAAAGAGATGCGCTTCTCTCCGGCACAGAACACACGTCAGCTCCCACAGCATGTTGAGGGCATTGAGTGACCGATGGGACTGCCCGATGCTCGGACGATGGGTGAGACTGCACACACAGGTCGGCTCTAAATAATACGGGCATCTAGTATATTTTATTTTACTTTATTTCTATTATATTACTATTTGTGATTGTATGTGTTACTAATAATAGTTAAATAAGTATATTTCATGTCGATACTAACACTATGGACTTCAAGGTCTGCAAATAAATGATTATTATTATTATTTATTCCTCTATAGTTGTTGCACTCCAGCACATCACCTTTCTTTTTAAAGATGGGCACCAGCGAACTGTTGCACCATTCATCAGGTATGGCTTCTTCCAGCAACAACGTTTGCCAAAGTTTGCCAAGATGACCGCCGAGCTGTCAAATGCCTTTTATAACTGGCTGTAACTCCGCAACCGTTTGTCGGAGAGACTCGCGGTTTTGGACGTGGAGTTGGGACAGATCTCCTGCGTAAGCCCGAGAGAGGTTTCAGCGCTGAAAAATTTCAGGCCTGAAAAACTACTGAAAACTATCTTAAACTAAGGAGTAAACAAAGCTACAGCTGGTATTGAAAGTCCCAGCTTCGTCAGCCCAGCGGATCCTGAGATATAGTACGTTGAAATTTAAAATCTAAAAGAAACAAATTACTGAAAAATCTAAAAACACGCCATTTTAAAGATATAACCTTTGTTTGGGCTTGTAGGGGAACCAATGGACTTATTGGGTCCGGTGTCAAAATTTATTAATTTCTATTAGCCACTCAAACGTTCGAGTCTGACAGCTGCCACCGCTTAGTAACCTATGTTAGCGTCTCGCCATACCATAACAGCTGAATCGGAACAGTACGTAGCCACTACTTCACCTTGTCGAAGTTCAGTCTTTGTCATAGTCTTGACTGTATCAGGAACGAATTCCGATTCAGTCTGAGTGTTCCGTAACAGTCTGTCTTATGTTTTTTCAGGCTACGCAATAATAATGGACTATTATAAAAATTGACCATTATTACCGTGTGTGTGCCCACGGTGAAGTAGTGGCTCGATCAAATCGTAAACGATTCTCGCAGTGGTGGTCACGGGACGGTCTCCCTGTTCACCACTCCTGAATCTGTCAGTCGATGCGTCATCATTGGGTCTGTCGTTTGTCGCGTCTTCGTCAAGTCTGTCAATGGCCTCCTCCTCGACTGGTCTGTCATTTGTCTCTGTATTTTGTACATCGGTGCCATCAGTAGTCGAGGTCGGTTTGTCTTTTCCAGCGTAAACGAAAAACTTCCAGAGATAGCCAGTAGATGACTCGCAAAGTTCATAGGTTTTTACCCCGACTTGTGCGGCCTTCGTTGAAATTTTTTGGGCGAAATTTAATCGCCCATGCCACTTCAAAAGCGATTCATCTATGGCTACCTCTTGTGAAGGCATGTAAAGGCTGGCAAATTTTTGGTTGAAGTCAATCACGGGTCGTATTTTATTAAGTCTAGTCGTGTCCTTGTAAGTCTGGTTGTATACGAAATGGAGAAAGGTTTTTTAGCAATAAGAACCGGTTGTATGACATTATTTTTGCAAAGTATGGCATAGTTCCAAAACCGTAAAAAATGAAGTATGCCTCTTCCTCCGGTAAGGGGTAAAGACCTTGCAAAATCATTATTGCTAAAAAACTTATCATTTCGTCCCTATTTGTAGGAGACCAACGGTTAAAACGAGAATGCGGAGTTATTTATTTTGTTTTGTTCTCGCAGCAAAGCAATCTTTTGCTCTGCGTACCTGTTGGTCTCCGTACAAAGTTGGTCAATAAAGGTCACGTCGAACATCTTGTCAAATGTGTCGATGGCTCGAGTCTGGTCTGTCACGTTAAAAGTAGGTCCTGATGTACCAGTGAATTTCTCACGTTGTCCAAGAAAAACTCCAAGCGAAAGTGCAACAGTCGTCGGGCACAATGTCGCGAAGTGCACGGTCATTCGACTCATCCTCCCTCTGTAACACTTCCGCTTGGAATGGTGTCAAGTCACTGTCACATGCGGGTTCTGTCGCTGCATTACGCTCGTGTACAGTCGGGAGGAGACAATCGTTGTCATCAATATTTATGTCGTCATCGCTGTCACAAATCTCGTCAGTCAGTCGCATCCACTCATTCATAACGGAGTCGAACTTTTCGTCGCCAACATCTGGAATAAAAAAAATACGACACATATTTTAAGATATACGAGGGCGGCACTGAAAATTTCGGGAATCAAGGAAGTGACACAACATTACTATTTAAAAATGTATTTATTGCTTTTCGAAGTATTCTCCGCGAAATTTGACACATTTTTCCATACGATGGAACCAATCATTGAAGCAACCATTCCATTCGGAAGTTGGGGTCTCCAAAATGGCCGTTTTGTAGGCGTCCACAGCTTCTTCAGGTGATGAAAATCTCTGTCCACGCAATTTATTCTTTATTTTAGGGAAAGTATAGAAATCATTAGGGCTTAGTTCGGGGCTGTACGGCGGATGGTCTAATAATTCTATGTTTTCTTGCTCTAAAAACTCTTTTGTTCTGTGCGCGGTGTGAGAACTCGCATTGTCGTGATGGAGGATGATGCGGCGGTTGCAGTTCTCTTTACGGAGTTCAGAAACGACCTGTGGCAAACAAATGCTAGCATACCATTCTGCATTAACCGTTCTTTGTCCCTCAAGAGGAATAGTCGTAACATGGCCGGTTTTGGAGACAAACGTGGCCACCATTTTTTTTGCAACACTCCGTGAACGAACAATTTTTGTTGGCTTTAACTCATTTTCAAACACCCAAACTCGTGACTGGTTTTTTGTTTCGGGTTCGTACGCGTATATCCAGGATTCGTCACCTGAAACGATGTTTGTATACAGCATTTGAAGATCCTGCGTGGAATCTTTCGAGAGTTCTGACGCACCAAGTAACGCGAGCCGCTTTTTGCTCTTCACAGAGCGAATGCGGTATCCATCGGGAAAACAACTTTTTTACACCTAATTGTTCATGCAAGATTATTTGTATTTGACTCATGCCAATGTCTAAAGTTGCCTGAATTTCGCGGTATGTCACATGTCGATCTTCCTCAATCAGCTTACGCACAGCATCAAAGTTTTCTTGGGTGACTGCAGTTTTTGGACGACCTTGACGGGGATCATCACTGAGCTTGACACGTCCACGTTGAAATTCAGCAAACCAGCGATAAATTGTGGTTTTGGATGGGGCTTCATCACCAAATGCAGAAATCATCCGGTCAACACACTGTTTTTGTGTTAAACCACTTCGAAAGTCATAATAAATCATCGCTCTTGAATTTTCTCGAGTCAATTCCATTTTCTCAACGACTAAACAAGTTTGACAAAACCTTGTGACAAGACCGAGAATCTTTTTTTAAATAAATAAATGGTATTCGATTTTTAAAACCAAGGAGTTTTCAATTAAAAAGATTTTAATATGACAGGAACAGTGGAAATATTCCATTCCCGATACTTTTAGTGCAGCCCTCGTACAGGACCCGTTCCTGTATATTATAAAATATGTGTATTGATTGTTCTGTCATTCATAACTATTATTGTATATAATTACCAATTGCTGAAGGTACCCCTGAAATATGTGGTGAGGTAGATGCGGTAATGATAACTTCCGCACCAACATCTGGAGAAAAAAAGTGAAACAGCAGTTCAAATTATATATTTTATATCAAATTACTCTGATTCAGAAGAGCTGACAAAGAGTCTTCTTTTTTTTATTGGCCTCAGCATAACGTTCGGCAAGTTATTACTCGTCGAAAATCGGCTAGGGGAGCTGTACGGCGAATTGTTAACAGTATCAGCCTCTGACGTACCGATATCTCCTTCCGCTGGACCTGGCCAAGCTCCGTCAACTGTAACAAACACGCTTGTAAGCAAACACATTTACAGTCTTATTATGTCACCAACAAAACCTTAATTTACCTTCAAACACTATTTCCGCAGGGCAGGGTTCTGTAACAAACAAGGTAAGATGTAG
Organism: Amphipyra tragopoginis; assembly: GCA_905220435.1. Classification (NCBI taxonomy): domain Eukaryota; kingdom Metazoa; phylum Arthropoda; class Insecta; order Lepidoptera; family Noctuidae; genus Amphipyra; species Amphipyra tragopoginis. The sequence continues at coordinate 17,174,343 of HG992011.1, forward strand.
TATACACTAAAATGAAAGATACTCGAAGGAAAAGATACTAAGAATATACGATACTGCTAATGCTAATAGCTAACTTACCAACAGAACGAGATACACCCGAAGTTGAGGGCTCAGCTGCAGAGGGTTCTTCGGGATGAAGTTCTGTAACAAGTTATGGTGTAACCTACATTGCACAGCAAAGTACTTCTAAAACGAGTCTTTGAAATAACCATCTTACCGAAAAAACGGGACGGCCCAGAAGTAGAGGCCTCTACTCCGGAACAATGGCGCATTCCAGACGTCGAAGCCACGACGGTTGGTTCTTCAGGGTTAAATTCTGTGAAAAGCAAGTAATAATATAGCATAGATTAAACGGTAAAGTACTTATTCATTCTATGAAATAAGCATCTTACCAAAACACTGTTCAGCAGATGGACTGACCATAACACAAGGCTGACGTTCTGGAGAAATCTTTCTGAAAATAAATATACTATTAATCACTACACTAGCATGTTCTTACAAATAGAATAATGCAAACAACAATTAAACTTTGAAGCATACTGACAGACTAATACTTGGCAATTTAAACGTTACTTCAAAGAATTATGGTAAGTGAATTGTAAAGTCGTTTTCCGTCATTGTGAGAACCAAAAACTAAAAGGAAATGTTTACTTTGTTTGCCGTTTGCGCGGTGGTGCATCTGGAAAAAGCATTCGCTCCAGATGAGCTTCACGCTTTCGCGAGATCAATTCTTGTCGGGTAGCTGTCGGAAGCGTGGCCATTCGACGCTGCATTATCTGCCTCTCTGCCCTGATCTGGTAGAGAGGATCTTCCGAAGCGGCACTTCAAATAATTACACAGTTGCACAACATCGGATATTTTAAAAATAAACTGGAATATTAAACGATGTTACAATTTGTTAGGTATGACAAAAAGACACGTACGCTTGTACGCTCCCTCGCCCATGTCCTCGACCACGCCCTCTCTCCCGAGCCCTCGTCCTCGACTTCCTTCTTCCGGATTACTTGCAGTTCTAAAATAAATCGTAGTAAAAATGTATTCACTTCTACCACTCCGTTTTCAAGGAATAAAATATTAATATTGCATACTTACGGTTGGCTTGACGGTGCACTACCCAACCCTCGGCCTCCACCCGACCCTAGGTTTCCACCCGACCCTCGGCCTCCACTTAAATTTTGACTCTCAGACCTAGAATGCAATCGTGACTTAGATTTCGCACTTGGTTACACGAGAGAACAGGCGAAAGCTTCAGAACTTTAATAAATAAAACAAAACAAGCTCTGCCACCAATCGCAATCATATATTTGGTTCTAAAATGTAATCTGTTAAGATACAATCAACAGATCTTCAATATTTTACAAGGATTAGAAATAAAAACAACTTTGTAATTTTACCTCATTATAAGGATTCGTAAGTTTGCCGTGGATGTGACGATATGCTGTGCTTCATAAGTGCCTAAAGCATAACTTTTTTGGAATTCGGTTAATCTATTCTCGCTAGAAATATTCTCCGGACATTTTTTTGGACAGTTGCAGTTATAATATACAAATGGCTTTGGGTCAATGTTTTGTTTCCTAGAATAGGGTAAATTTTGATATTTCCTCTTCTTCCTTTCTTCTCGATTGTATTCACCATATTTTCTCTTTCTCCCCTTTTTCGGCCTACCTTGCGATGATCTAGTGTTTTGAGAAGTGTTTACTGGCGGGGTTGGGTCAGCATCAGCAGGCGATTCATACTGGTTTTCTGCGTCCGAGCTGTTTTGTAGGCACGCACTTCTGAGTGCTCTTGTTCGAGCATTCATCTTTTTATACATGTTGTTACTAATTAAAATTTAATTATAAAAAAGACGTAGTTACAGTAACAGCCGTACAGTAGAAACGAATGTGTTAGAGTTACCAGCTAACAATTCCTGTTGCTACTTTCAAAAATTTGCAAACATGGTGGGTAATAGTAGAATATGTTTATAGGTACTTGGTAAATATCGTAATCATCAGTGCAAATAACGATTTTATGTACGTAATTATCATTAATAAACACGCACAACACTGTATTAGTAACCTTGGAAGGTAGGTACCTTTCTATTTTAAAGAAACATTCTACTTTGTCAAACGCAAATCAATCCCAAGCTTCTTAGTTCATTGTTTTACTACTGATATTACAATATGTGATTACCTGTATGGAACTATGCATCTTGGTTATTTTATAAGCTGCTTTATTTGTTATGCAAAATAGAATCAAACATCATGGTTCCCTTTAGCAAGAAATAGTCAAACATAAATTGGTCAGTTTATTTTTTAACGAGAACCACGCGGCTTGGTTATATTTTGCATAATGAAAATGCTAAAGATCTACAGGTACTATGCGACATGGGTCTGTTTAGCTTTTAAAAAGTGACTATATCTAGGGTTGGTATCCTTGGCGACTTTCAGTATTATGAGTAAACATTGTCTCAAGCGGCTTGATTCTTTTTTGAGTATATGAAAGTTGATTCGTAGGTTCTGTTGGTACCAATAACTCAATTTCACCAGTTGTGTGGGTTGATTGTAGTTTGCATAACTGTGTCCAATTTTAAAGTAGAATATTTAAATACAGGTGAAAAAGATTCTGTATAGTCAATTCCCTCTTTTTCAATAAAACCTTTGGCGACCAATCTGGCCCTGTACCTCACTGTGTTATCACTAGAGATCGGATATTCGGATGCATATTCACCTAAACTTGAGATGTTGGCTAATATGTAACGCGCTTGTGTATCGAAAAATCTCGCGGTTCCGGTATAATTATTTTAACTTAGGTTTTTATTTGGTTTATCTAACACTCACCATTCTTCTTCTCGCACTCTACATACATTCATATTTGCATCGGGGGTAAAACATTAATCTTAAATGATTATGCAATCCAAGAATCCCTGAGATTTTTTTTAATAAATCATTTTAAGATATCGCTTCCACAATATACACCCGACTAGTTATGCATTCCCGGTGTTCCTGGCATCCCGGGTTTTTTCACGAGCATCACTGGGTCTGTCCACTAGCTCCCATGCTTTGTTGTCATGGAACGACTGCAGCTCGTCCTCCACTGCCTTGCACCACAGTTCCCGTTCATTGCTATTCATAACATCTTCATAGGTTAGATTTTCTTCACCAATGCCACAGTAGACATATAAGCTAAAGCAGTACCTCAACTTACTATAATCTCATGAATTGAAACACTCACACAGACAAGCTCTGTATACTGAGTAGTTTTTTGTTTTTGTATGGAACTGTATCCCGGAAAATACCTTATTTGTCTTGTTGCAGTACGTGTCTGTGTGAGTGTGTCAAATCGGACGATTGTAGGTAGTTGAAGTACTGCTTTAGCTTATATGTCTACTGTGCCAATACCGTTATCATTGGTCACACATACATTACTGTAGACAAACCGTTCTGGTTGTTTTCTCACACGCTTTTCCTTGCCTAAAGGAAATGATTCATCTAGGATTGGGGACCCTAGGAGGTGAAGTGAGTTTTATTCGATAATTTTAATATTGGGGGCTATTGAATTAATTTTTTGGGAAATCTGTTGTCGGTCGAAGGTGTGAATCCTAGCTGCAGGGGCTAGATTTTGCTGGCTAGGGTTTCACTATGGAAATCAAATCTTTGCTGCTATACGCCGCCAGTAAGTGCACCCTACGGCAATGTGAGTATGTGACGAATGCCGCCATCCTTTTTGCGCAGGGCACTAAGATTGGACCCATACAAAATCTCGATGGCGGATTCGTGCACATTGCCGGAGAGCATCAAATTAGTCAGAGCCGTAAGCTCCTTCAAAAGCGACTCACCAGCTGCCCCGACGCCGAAATACGTCAAGTCTTTCAGATGTTGAGGTGTCAAGCCGTCGAGGCCACCGGCAAAACCGCTCCGGAAGGACTCTATGGCTGCAACCAATTGGCGAGCTGTAACGGAAAGGGTGTTGGAGTCAGGGTCAGGGGGATCGGGGAAAGAGAGACCATCCGCAGGAGCAGGGTGCTTACTCTTCAGAGCTTGTAAGTGTCTCTGTAGAGTAAGGCGCCAACACATCACTGCTAAAGAGTATCCTGGCTGCACTCCCAATATCACCTTCACTTAACTTGGATTCTACGTGTTGACATATACCTCTTGATGAGGTATATGTATATCTGTGCTGGAAATTTTGAGTCGAAATGCAGTAGTTATCTTTAATTTGAGCTGTCAAAATTTTTTTGTTTGCCAAATTCTTTTGTACACGTAGAATCCTATAAGGGAAGGTGAGTAGTTGTTCCCAAGCACGTTGCGAGTTCTCCCGGGCGGCGAGGCGGACACATCCCGCTAAGTTTTGTGCAACGGCAGGTCTGGCGCCGCGCCGCGAGAAACTCGCTTTAAAACCGGAACAGAATTTCTTAATTTTGATAGTGTTTGCCAAAACGGTTGTAGATCTAATGATGGTGGATTTGGTGTAGGGTTTGGGAATTCCCGACAATTTCAAAGTCCCGGGACACGAGACAGCCTACAATCAAAGTCCCGGGAATTCCCGGGACTTCGAGACTTTTAAGAAAAAAAATGTTTTGTTTTTTTTTTTAAGAGGGGTAGCCTTTTTTGATGAATTTTAGTTGAGTTAATTTCAATCACAGATTTGTTTCATAATTAAATAATCTAAATATAAATAATAAAACAGACTATAAATCGGTTTTTAAATAATCAACTAACACATCACATTATTTTATTAAATCAGCAAAGAAGTCTAATTAGACTTTTAAAAAAATTAGAGCGTCAACAGCTTTGTCCGACAATCTGTTTCTAATTTTTGTAATAATGCCACCGGACAAGAAGACTCTCTCGTTTTCAACATATGTTGGTTAAATTGTGTTTTAAGGCTATAAACAGTAGTTATTATTCATTAAACTAACAGATTACGACACGTTTGGTGCAGTGGCTAAGCGATTGGCTTCAGCACTACGGGTCGTGGGTTCGATTCCCACACGGAACAAAAATTTGTATGGCCTACAGATGGTTGTTTCGGGTCTGGGCGTTTGTTTGTGAGATTTGTGTCTGTAAACGCACCCACGATACAAGAGAAATCTTAGTGTGGGGCAACGTTTTTTAAAAAAAGAAAAAAAAAAAAAAGATGGCGCTAGGCTCCTTCAATTATTTGAAAATAAAAATGATTATAACAATTTCGACAATCTTTTCTCGTCTCGAGTCTCGACCCGAAAGTCCCGGGACTCGAGAAAATCAAAATTACGAAAAGTCCCGGGACTTCGAGACACGAGACGTCCCGGGACCCAAACCCTAATTTGGTGAGATGAAAGGGCTAGAAGGTGCAATTTGGGATTTATGGACTTTCCCAAAGTGCACATTAAAGCCCCGCTTACCTTTAAAAAAGCGTACTTGGGGAAAATGTGGCATCTCGCCAGGATACCCAGTGATGTGGCAGATTGACTCGCGTTTTCATCGGCGGCGGCGTCGCTACCGCCGTCATTTCTTAACATTAACACTTAATAGTAGCTATATTACATAAATATTTACAAAAACGTATACAAAATAAATATTTAAAAAACGACTTTGACAAAAACGAAGACGACTTGCAACCCGCGAGGCGCAGCCGTGATGCATTGGCGCAGCCGCGCCGTGGCCGGCTTTTTCTCCGTCGAAACTTCGATGCCTCCGGCAGATTGGTTGCCACAACAAGTGGTCCGCTCTGTGCCCGTTACGGTCCGTCAGCTATGAGCCTTGCGCATTATTTTATGTTATTCATACATTTATATACATCATGTGTAATTAAGAGAATATTACAAGCAAATAAAAACAATAAAGATATGTGAAAATTCCACAGTATTGTTTATAATGAAGCCAGAGAATATTCTCAGATGTGACAGCTTTCAGTCCTTTTTCTTTTATCCAAGGAAGGATTCTGTTAACTAGAAGTTATTATCTAATTATTTCGCAAGTGATAAAATTACAAAAATTAACGTCAAAAATTACAGAAAAAACTTTAAATTATCGAACAACTGAACATAAATAATCTCGTAATAATCAAATAGTCCCAAATAATCAAATAGTCATTAGAACGCAAATAATGAAATAGTCACTGTGACATTTACATATTCGAAAGAATGAGAGAGTGCTTTATCTATCGTGATCGTTCCTATACGCGACCATTATAGGAACTGCATCCCAATCTAGCTGGTCAAATCAAGTGGTGAGACATTTTCTTTCTGATGTCGAGTATTTTCTAGCTCTATATTCTAGACATCACGTTGCTCTTCAACTGACTGGCGATTATGTTCTTGCAACACTTGCTTTTTTTGATCTGTTCTTTTGAGCAGAAGCCCTCAGCAGTTTGGCTTCATTTCTTTTAATAGATTCCTCATAACGTTTTTTTTAAACAATTCGCGTTCTTGTATTGTGAATTATTGTCAGATTGTTGTATTATTTAAAAAAATAATGTTATACTTAGTTTTAGTATAAGAATTAAAACATGTTTTTGGTTCTCGTCTGGTGCCTCCAGCCCAAGAATATAGGGCCATAAATTGCCGTGTTCCAATATTTGAAAGTTATCCGGATCATCGGTTGAATCGTATAATGGTAAATTATCAAGACGCTCTTTGGCTGCAGCACATTTTACAAATGTTACGTCCTTATCATCACCATATTGTGCGAGACAAATTTCTATAATATCTTCAATATTTTTTTTGCAATATTATAGTCCTCACATGTTTTTAACAATTTTATGCACGTATATAAAAATACTGTACACGTTTGTCTTTGTTGTTTCTAAAACAAGATAAATTGTGTAGTGTCTTAATAAAGTGACTCGTACAAGAAGACCCTTGAGAGTGACATTTTTTTTACTTTGGGCGATGAGTTTTGACTATTTTTGACTAAATGTACAATCAGTTTTTGTCACGAAATAAAAAGATCACTCAATCCAAATGCACATAAAATGCTAAACTCAGTTTTTATAGCTAATTGTGTGAGAGCCGTAAAAATAATTACAACTGTAGAGATTTTTTTACATAAACCCTGGTTCGAGTCGTCGCGTCGTGTCAAGCTCCATTAAGAGGCGAATCGTTCGTGTTCGTGGTGGCATAACAAAATGGCGTCCGACTAGACACCGAAGTTCGATTAAACAACGAGTGATATCATTATCCTGGAGGGCATTAATTTTGTGAGTTCGTTCCAATTATCATTATAATTATCCCAAGTTTAAGTCATTAAGTGGATTATTCCTTATTTCATGGCACTGCTATCAACAAGTCGTTAATTTGTTGGTCGTCGGTACGTTAAATGAGCACATGTCATGTCATTATGCATTACCAGACATTAAGTAATGCATTACAAATTTATTTAACTGTAATTATCCCGTCCCTATTTCAGTACGCGCTTTGCATTATCAATTTTCCCTTATTAAGATTTAAGTTTAATTGCATTTCAACAGTATTTGCGCTAAAGCCGAGCAGAGCGACGACGCCACGTGGCGCGTTTTCCTTGGTGTCTTCGCCTGTTCCGGGGCACGCGCACGCCTGCTTGCTATCGAGCGGGGCTGCGCCCTTGTTATTACGCGGGACATCGGCTGCTTGCTTGTCCACGCGCATATCACCCTCTTCTTGCCTGTATCTGCACTGCACTGCACGCTTGCATTTAAGTATAACCTGCTGTCATTACACCTTGAGTTTCTGCTTGTTCTTATATTATTATTATAAATTCAATTAGTTCGCAATGCGTAACCTAAAAGAATTAAAAAAGAAACGTGCTTCATATAAAGCTAAACTCACACAGTTTGAAAAATATCTATCAATCATCTGGACATGTGAGAAGCCTAGTAGCATTCAACTCAGTGAGCTTGGGGCTAGGTTGCAAAAGATTGAAGAGTGCTATGGCGAATATGATTCCATACAGATTCAAATAGAAAGCTTGCTGGACATTACAGATGCTGAGTGTCAAGTTGAATATGGTGAGCGCGAGCGCTCCGAGACACAATACTTCACGGCGGTCGGCAAGGCACGAGAGGTGCTTGGCAGGCCGATCTCTGGGGAAGCGGAGCACGACTCGGAGTCTTCAGTAACAGGTTCTGTCCTCACGGCCAAGCTTAAACATAAAGTTACCGACCATACATTTACCTACCTTTTCTGGGCAATATGAAAACTGGCTAGAATTTCATGACACTTATGTATATCTAATTCACACAAATGGGAAAATACTTAAAATTAATAGGTTTCATTATTTACGATCAGCATTAAAATACAAGGCTGGGAACGTTATTACCTCTTTAGATTTTTCAGAAAAAAACTATGATACAGCATGGTCATTATTATGTGAGCGTTATCAAAATAACGACTTGCTTATTAATAATCACATCGATGCATTATTCGATTTTGAAAACATTACAAAAGAGGCTTCCTCTGCACTGAGGGGCCTCATAGATACTATAAATGAAAAGCTTAGGTCTTTAAAAATGTTAGAGGTCAATATAGGAAATTGGGATCTTATCATCATTCATGTTATATGTAAAAAATTAGATAGTACAACTAACAGGAAATGGAAGGAACATGCTGCCTTCAAAAATATAAAATACATTGAGCCAGGATGGTGAATTGCACGAATGTTCTGGCAACGAAGAATGGGTTGTTACACAGAGGCGTATACATAGAAATAGATACGAGGGCGTGCGTGGCAATGCTACTTATTTGCCAGATGATAAATTTAAAGCAGCTAACACTAAAATTACTTTGTTTCTTTCTAATGTCCACAAGGCAAAATCAGTGAAGGATATAACGTTCTTGTTTAGATATTTGTTTCATTTCATTTGTTTCAAACTTTCTTGATTGTTGTGATGGTTAGGCGCAGAATGCCCAATTCTCAAAAAGGCAATTGAGTCTTAAATAGACCAATTCTCAAAATGCCATATTTCCAAAAAGCCTAATTCTTATAATGCCCAATTCTTAAAATGCCTAATCCTTATTTTGGAAAATGGTCCATTAAAGACTCAATTGCCTTTTTGAAAATTGAGCATTCTGAGCTTCAAACCTTTGGTATTAGTGATTACTAAGATTGGCTACTTGACTAATTTTTAATTTAGCATATTAATAAGTTATAACTTATTATTATGTTAGATACTCTGGCGTTAAACAAACTAACCGCATTAAAAAGATGCTGCATGTTACAGTAACTTGCTAGTTCTAGTAAATTTATAACCGTACTTGTATGCTTCTTACCGGGAAATCATGGAACAAATTTATTAAAACATATGAAGAAGCATCCTGTGCAATTTAAGCTTATACTTCAAAAGAATAGTGCAGAACGTGAAGAACACGTCGAAGGAAATAGAAAGAAAAAATCCAAACAAGATTTAGAAATGAAACTGATGGATGAATGTATTATAAATTTAGTAATGACATGTGGGAGACCGCTAACTTTGATTGACGACAAACCTTTCCAAAACATATTGGATATGACAATGGCAGGATGCTCAAACAGTCCCATAAACTCTCACAATATTCGTGAAGTTACCCAAAACAAAGCTGACAATTTGTGTGATGATATTGCTTCAAAGATTAAAAAAAACTTATAAGTCTTAAATTAGACAAAGCATCATGCCATTTGCGAAGTTTTTTAGAAATTAACCTGCAGTTCATCGAAAATGACCACATAATTATCAAAACATAAAGTGTGACTGAACTCACCCAAAAACATGCAGCCGAGTTTTTAAAAGACCATTTAATTTATGTATTGAATCGTTTCAAGATATCTATCTCCCAAATTTATTCCATAACCACTGATAATGGAGCAAATATGCTGAAAATGGTCAGGTTAGTGGAACAAGCCTTAAAAACTAGCATCCAAGAAAATGAGGATGATTCGGATGATGACGAGAATGAAATAATGGAGATGACGAATGACGAAGTAAATTTCATACTCGAAGATTACTTAGAAAGTGAACATTACACGGTTGCGGCCGTCAGATGTGCTGCACATACGTTGCAGTTAGCGGCACAAGACGCTTTAGGGAGTGAATCTTCATCCATTCACACGATGCTCACAAATGCGCGTGAGGTTATAAAAAAGTTACGCACCACAGTGTACCAACACTTGCTAAAAATAATGGGGGCTAAAAAACCTGTAGTGGATTGCCCCACGCGTTTGAGTTCGACTTATGATATGCTCACTCGGACTAGAACTTCGGCCACTATGTACAGAGAATTATGAGCTCTATTTGTCCGAAACAACGTGGAATTCTATTGAGGTTACTATAGCCTCTTTAAAACCAAGCAAAATCTTGACAAAAAGTTACAAATGGAACAACTGGCTATGGGTGACTTACCTTAATTGGATAAATTATAAAATAGAGCTGAAGGCGATAAACACCACTCTCGCGTGCGAATTACATCGCAACATGGAAATTGGGGAAAAGGTCCTGTTCGAACCCAAAGCGTTTGTCGCAGCTGTATATATGGATCCACGCGTTAACTTCTTGTTGACCACTGATCAACTAGGGATTGCAGAAAATGTTTTGGTTAGTGCATGGATGAGATGGCGCAAATTAAATAAACAAGACCGTGAGAGCACAGCGTTTAGCTCTCCTGTCGCCTCTACTTCAACGCAGCAGCAAAATGAAGGTTCTCAGATCGAAGATTTCTTGGATCAGTCATATAATAATACCCTGCGAGGAAATTCAAGCTATGGCTGCGCTAGAGACGACTCAGATACCAAAATACACTTGAAAGAATTTTTGAACAAACAGGTGCGCCTTCCTCCGAGCAAAAATATTTTTCATCCCCCCATCTCGGAAAGTGTATTTTTGCTCTTCGATATCTGAGTGCAAAAGCCCTTTTTTATTCGCTAGAGGATAAAGTGAATTGAATTTAGAACATCGTGTGCACCAAGATTATGAATTCAAAACTTCAATAACCTATTTACTTCTACCTCCATGGTGCCGAATTTATCATACAATCTTTTTTTAATTTGTTAAAACTCAGACTAGGAACCTTCTTGGTGTACTACTTTTTTTTTAATTAGCTTTACGCGCGCCTATTTCTTTTCACGTCCTAATGTTAAAACCTTAGATTAAACACAAGAAACTTGAAAACAAGTGAAAAACTTAAGATGAGTGATTCTAGCGACGAGGAAGTTTGTTTTTTTTACAGTAATTCATTTCCTCGCTGAGGTGGGATGAAAAGTTACGTGTTGTGCTCGAGTGCAAAGATTTTTCACCTCGTGCTCTTTTGATTCCCTCGCTAACGCTCAGGATTCTAATTTTAGAATCCTTCGCTTGCTCGGTCATCAAAATTGAGCACGCGGTTAAAAAGCAACTTTGCACTCTTGTATAACAAATAACGATGACGCCTCGTTGGTTGTTCTCCACTCCATTTGTGTCTGTTATTCTTCCCTTTCCCATAAAGAGCTCTAGGCACTTCAAGAACTTTTAGTTTTCCCTGTCTTCTATAATTATCTGATAACTCCTGCAAATTAATGTCATCATCACTGTTGATATCTGCATCAGTATGTGTATCCACAGTAACATCGTCATTCGCATCAACCACAATATCATTATCCGCATCGACTAGGCGAAAATCTTTAATAAGGCCATCTGGTTCATCATCCAATTGGGGAGTTGTTAACATGTTCCTCTTCCTCATTATCATCAAACTCCCTATCCAATATGCCATAAATTTCCTCATCTCCTAATTGTCTGCAAGCAGCCATCTATAAACGAATAAATCATCATTTAGTAAATCAAAAACCAGTCTCCGATAAAATATAACGAAATTTTGAGAATTCCACGATTTATTATCATAAATATTATAAAAGTATCTGCTGCCCACGGCTTAAAAACATAAGAAAGAAATATTGTAAAAAATAAAAAAACACTGGGGTGATAAGGCACCCCACGTCACAAGTACACACGTCTACACAGTACGGCCGCCGCTGCGTGACTAACCAATCGGAAGCGGGTCACAATACAGTAAAATACGCAGGCGCATAAACCTGTGAATTGAAATTAAAAGGAATAAATTTAAAAACAAAACGCGATGGGGTGCTCCAGCACCCCGAGTAGGGTTCTAGGGTTAAGTTAGGGTTTGCTTTTTTGGGGTGGGAATCATTCAATGACTTCTTCCCTATAGCGGTGTAGCAGGAGTGAATTGGTGCATGAGTGCTAGGACTAAGGGTTTGCATCTGTGGTCATATTTTAGATACATAATAACATCAACAATTCACTTGCAGATGCCACGTAAATACTCCCGAACCTCTTCGCGGGCTACTTCCTACACTAAAGAAAAGCTGCAATTAGCCATGCAGAAAATAAAAAACAAGGAGCTCACCTATGCAGCTGCTTCAAAAATGTACGGCATACCTACATCCACACTTAGTGATAGAATCCTGAAGAAAACAGCAATAGTAAGTATTACCCTTGGCAGACCGACAGCTATCCCAGTGGCATTAGAATCTCAACTGGCAAACCGCCTACGAACACTGGAAAAGTGGGGTTGGGGGTTACCACGAGAAGAGGTACTCGATGTAACTCAAGATTTGATAAAAAGAAATGAAATAAAAAACCCCTTCAATGATGACAGACCGGGACCGGACTGGTTTATTTCTTTTAGTCAACGCCACAATCTGTCAATATAAAAGCCGCAATCTGTAGAATACCTTAGAAAAAAAATGACAGATCCGTTTATCATTCATGAATATTTTACTCTTCTCGAAAAGACGCTCCACGATTTAAATATTTCGGATCCTAAGCAAATCTGGAACCTTGATGAAACTTCAGTTTGTCTCGATCCCACGAAAACTCAAGTTGTAGGTGCCAGAGGGGAGCCTTGTACACGAACAACATGTGGAAGCGCTAAAGGAAATATCACAGTTTTGACCACTGTAAATGCAGCTGGACAGAAATTGGACCCCCTGATTGTATTTAAGGGCAAACACATGTACGAACAGTGGATGTTACAGAATCCTGAAAAATAGATAAAGATAAAGATAAAAAATCATTTATTTGGACACAGCACAAAGAGACCAATGACTAGGCTCCAAAAAATTAGTAATTCATTTAGGTGCCAAAGTATACGTTTCTACAACAAGATTCCAAGCAATATTCAAGAACTAAGTCTCAATAAATTTAAGTCCTTCGTAAAACAGAAACTTTGTAATAAGGGTTTCTATAAAGTTAAAGATTATATGGACGATAAAAATGCTTGGAATTGAGCCGCTCGCTCTTATCACAGAGACATCATTGAAATCATTGAAATTATTTCATTTTTTTTTTCCTAATTTTTGACATTCTGCATGGTGATTTATTGATAATTATTATTATTGAATTATTATTATTGAATTTTTTTTTTTTACCTTGACATTTTGTCGACTATTATTATTAATATGTCGTTTGTTTTATTTTTTATTTTATCGACTATTATTATTAATATGTCGTTTGTTTTATTTTTTATTTTATTAAATTGTGAATGTGAGTACAATGTAGGCTAGCTTTATATACGTTTCGTAAAACTGTTTGGGGGTTTGAGTATTTTTTTTTTTTTGACCTACGCAAATGTCCGGCTGATTGGTGTCGTCGTGCGTCGGGTCGTTGAGCTCCCTAAAATAAGGTTGAGCTACACGATGACTGATGCATGCGTGCCGTCAGTTGGGACAGGTCAACTCAAACCTGCTATGGCTCTTTCCTCAAAAGGCCATTCCAAACGTTGCCCTACACTGTTACACTCGCATAGTTTTATACCACAATGTCTGGACTTTAAAAGAGACGTTGACCTCTGAGTTTGTTTCGGCTTTTCTTCTCAGAGCTAGTCAGATAGGAAATGCCGGCGCCATCTAGTCTTAAAAAAACATTACATTGACTTGTAAAAGTGTCTGTAACAGATTTATTTACAGAAATAAATATCATTTATCATTTATGAGACACAACATGTGAAAAATGTGATATAAATAAAATAAAAAAAAGTCTAGGGTATGTGTCTCACGGCTGAACCAAAAAGGTGTCCAGATCAGCTTAATGTCAAGCACTTTATGTACTTGACGCTGGTTTTCGTCTGGAACCTTTGTGCTCCACGGATGTCAGTCAGCGGTCATGCCCGTTCACTCAAACCAACATGTGTGTATATGTGTAGTGTGTGTAAAGAAAGAAAATAAATAAACACGTAATAAATAAGGAACAATCTAAAAGTGTATGCAATATAATATCTAATATTTAATATGGCAACATTTTGTTGCGTCGATATCGTCGCTCACGCAGGCTTATGTTATGTGTGCGCGGAACTGTCAAATATTAGGCGCCAATAATAATTAGTTAGAAATTAATTACGCAATACAAGCAATCGGAATTTCAAAATGGTGTCTCTGATTGTGTAATGGATCATTGATTAGACATTACTGTGTGTTGTGATCAGTGTTTATAAACCTTGTATTTGAAGGTGTTTAATTTGCCGAATATAACTGATAATAAGGTTATTTGGAGCTCAATCCCAGGCCAAGACTAAGTAATAACGAAGGTAAGGGCTAGAAGAAAATTGAAATCCTTTTATTGAGTTTCATTAATTAAATAAATAAATAAATTAGGTATTATTACCATTTAAACATTAAATAAGATTGGGTAGGAAATAACATATAATATTAGGGTAAAAATCGCATTAAATTGTATTCAATAATCAATTAAATTATCAGAAAAAATTTATTAGTTATAAGATTATTAGATTAGATTATTAGATTGTTAAATTATGTGATTAATCCATCTTTTCAGAAGAAAAAATGGTGTACATTGATATAAATATATATGGGGAGAGCAGCAGCGCACCACATCCAGCAAAGCAGCACCATGGAAACCGAGCAAGCAGCCCGCACCGTTGGAAATCCAAAGCCAAAGCCTGAAGGCCATGACCCTGGAGGTACAGTGAACTACCTATCTTTATAATGTTAAAATTTTCTTGTGTTAGTATTTCGAACTCTGTATTGCTTACAGGTGTCTCATTGGTGGTGGAAGATCGTTCCAACAGTGCGAGGCAGCATGATTGAAATAACCCCTGAATACTGTGGTTCTGTGCATCGGTACCTACATCGGCTTTACCATGGAGCGAAGACTGTATGTAGGTGTGTGGTCTCTGGGATGTTATTATGCCAACAAATAAGTTGACTAAGTGAAGTTTCCTCCTGGCAGCCATCTTCAAATGTGTGTGTATATGTTTATAGATATGATAGAGATGATAGGAAAGGTAAGCCCAAGAGATAAGTCCTACATTCACATTTAGACACAGACTGCAATCAAATAATTGATAAGTTCACATTCACGTTACCCACTTCACGTTGTGCATTTATTAGGTAATGCCTAAGTCGCTTTCGGAATGTTATTATGCTGTTTATTTGTCTTAAGGGCGGAGGAAGGTTATTCCAAATTTTAGAGGCTGCATATCGGAAACTACCCCGAAATGCTGCTGATCTGTGCGGTGGGATCGATAGTTGTTGAGCACATCGTCTACCCAAGCAATCTCTTTGACTTGTGACCCAGTTGAGCTTGTTGTACAAGTATGAAGGTTCCTTGTATTTGATCACTCCAAATAGTAGACACGCCAGGTGTAGCTTGCGACGTAGCTTCATTTTTAACATGAAATGTTGATTTAAAAAGGGCGTGAGATGGCTACGCGGGGGCACTGAGAAACAAAAACGAGCGCAAGCATTCTGAACTCTTTGAATGAAACGACTCGTACCGGCCAGTAGGCGAGGTCCATAAACAGTGTCCGCGTAATTAAGCTTAGACAGAACTAATGCTTCAACAAGCTGCACCCGCAGTTCTTCAGATAGGTACGGTCTCATTCTATAAAGAACTTTCAAACGGTAGAAACAGTTCCGAACCGAATCCGCAATATGTTTCTCAAACCTGAGCGCACTGTCAACGCATAGACCGAGGTTACGGGCCTCGCTCACCCCATCGATAGGCTGTCCCATCAGTGTTACGTTAAGTGACAATGGTAACGCAGCCAATTGATATTTTGTACCGAATATCATATATTTTGTTTTTAGTGGGTTAAGTACCAAACAGTTATCCTCCGACCATCGAACAATTCTTTTCAAGTCCTCATTCAGGTTAGCCACAGCGGCTTCATACATATTAGGCTTAAATGAAATGTAAACTTGAACGTCATCGGCATATATATGATAAGAGCATGTCTTGAGACAACTCACTATATCCGCGCAGTACAGAGAGAACAAGACAGGACCCAGGATAGAACCTTGTGGAACTCCCCTATTTAGGGTAGCGAGTTCAGAGACACGGGTTTTACCATCAGCTGATCGCAATTCCACGAGCTGTTTTCTGTTGTTGAGATAGCTGTGAAACCATTGTACCGCCATATTATCGAGTCCATAAAAGTGCAATTTGGAAAGAAGCAGTGAAACATCGATACAATCAAAAGCCCGGGAGAAATCGAGTAGCACCAGCAGTGTACACATTCCCCTATCCTGGGCAGACAAGATGTTATCTGTCACATCCAGAAGTGCTGTTGAGGTACTGCGCTGTTTTCTAAAACCCGATTGTAGCACTGGCAAGACTGAGTTTTTCTCTAAGTAGTCGGTGAGTTGTTGACAAACTACTTTTTCGATAACTTTCGAGAGACATGGTAAAATGCTGATGGGTCGAAGGTCTTTAACATTACTGGGATTGGGTTTTTTAGCTAGAGGTCTGACTGTTGCAATTTTCCATTTATCAGGGAAAAGGGATGTTTCTATGGAGTGGTTAATTATGTGAGTTATATACGGAAGCAAGTGGGGCACAGACAACGTCAGCATATTGAGTGAAATATTGTCACATCCCACGGCATTTGATTTAAGCCCTCGAATATGCCGCGCAATTGTTTTTTGAGTAACTGATGTTATTTTGAACATTGCATCGCTATAAGAATGAAATTCATAATAGGTCAATAGAGAAATGGCGGGTTTTGTATTACCAGGGACTTTAAGAAATTCATTGTTTATGTAATCAGGATTTGTGAAATGTGCCGGAAGTTCTTGACTTTGTCTCTGTTGAGAAGGTATTAACTCACTTTTAAGGTTTTTCCACAGCAATTTAGGATCTTTTATTTTATTGTTAATGTTAAAATTAAAATATGCACGCTTTTCGCTGTGAATCGAACTGACCACTAGAGATAATACTGTTTTTTACTATCTGACTTGGTATCCCTATAAGAAGTAAGCGCCCTGTCCCGTAACCGCATCATAGTTTTTATGGTGTCCGTTATCCAAGGATATGATTGTTCCTTTATGAGGCTCGTTTTAAAAGGCGCATGGACATCGAACAGCGAGACCAAGCATTTACTAAAAGCATTTACCTTGTTATTTATGTCATCAAGGGAAAGAACAATGTCCCAGTTTAATTTCACAAGGTCTCAGTGGAATGTCTCCACACAAATATTTTTTAAAGGTCTATATTTGACTGAAAAAGGCTTAAAACATTCCCGCTTGATATTTAACTCGCAACTTACTAGGCAATGACCACGCATCGATGCAAAAGGCTCAACACTTATGTATCTAGCTTTAAGATCAGTACATAACAAATCAATTAATGTCTCGCTACTGTCAGTATAGTGAGTTGGAGATGTGACTAACTGAGTGAGACTAAGATATCCCAGGAACTCGATATTTTTTTTAGTTTTGGAATCGTTTCCATGTAAAACATTAACATTAAAATCGCCCATTAACAAATAGTGATCGCATTTTCCTAAAGTGCTAATAGTATCAGTAACGGCGTCCAAAAAAAGGTCAAGGTCGAGCCAAGGCGGACGATATGCTGTGCCTATCGCGATTTTCTTACCGTTTAATGTAATCGTCAGCCACATTTGCTCGACCGATTCATATCTGATATCGACAGGGACAGCCCATGTACGCGCACTCAAACCGCGCCTCAGATAGAAACCGACGCCCCCACCGCGGCCCGAGCGCACGCTCGCCGGCCGCGGCAAATGACGCAAACGGTAGCCCGGCACAACTGGTGCGCGACCATCCTCCCCCGGCCGCAGCCATGTCTCATTTATTGCAATAATGTCAAAGCAATGGTTTTCCAGTAACGAGACGAACTCATCGTGGTTTGTGCCTAGGGAACCCGCGTTAAGGAAGCCAACTTTCAAATACTTTTCCTTATTAGGCATTGCATATATGAATACTTCTGATTAGATTTTTAATTATAATAGATTTAAGTGTACATACGTAGATAAGGGTTTTATTTTTAATTAAGATAGATTTAGGTGTACATAAATAGATCAGGGTTGTATTTTTAATTATAATAGATTTAAGTGTGCACAAATAGATATGGTCTGTATTTAAAGTGTGTGTAATGTGAATTGAGCGCATTAATTGAATGTAAATAGTTTTAATGTGTATGATGTATGAGCATGTAATTTGTGATAGTTGAGTATTTTGTGTGAGCAATAAGTTCCGAAAGTGTATGCTGTAGTTTTGGTGAAATGAGCAATTTATCACCGAAAGACCCATATTCCCAAACAGAATTACATTAAATGAAAAATTTAAAAGACTAGGAAAACGGACAAGTATGCAAATGACTAATAATAACAAAGGAAATAGCACTACAAATATAAATGGAGGCGTTCTGACAGACGAGCAAAATAAACACAAGTTTGGATACATATAACACAACATAAAAAACAAACTATACTTTATGCAAAAATTCTCTCAATGTCCTTTTCGCATCTAATTCGTTCGGCTTTACAGCCTTCTTCCCTGCGCGCCAGAATTTTGCCCTCCCTGGTCCAAACGTACTTCCAGCTGTGACGACTGCCGGCTTGTCGAGCGTGGTAGAATATGAAGCGGTTAATACGCGTAAGACGTTCGTTGACATACACACGGCTCGACGCGCCGTTCACCTCAAGGTCAGTCGAACTGAGACCGCGACGCACCCGGGCAGCGCTAAGTACTTGGTCGCGCGTTGTACGCCGAGCAAAGCGTACGGAGATACATCGCGGCCGCTGCGTAGCGGGGTCAGCAGTCGCGGAGCTATCAGCGTCGGCCGCCTCTATTCTATTACGCCGTGTCAATCCAACGCGCTCGGCATGGACGACATCTCTCTCATCCACATTGACGCCAAGTTTCAGTGAGAGAACTTTTACCAAATGCAGTAAACTCTCGTCTTTATGCTCGGGTATGCCGGCTATCTCCACATCATTCAGTAGCAACTCCTGGTCACGCTCGTTGAGTTGGCATTTCAGCTCAGCTATGGTGTTATCCACGGCATGCAAGTCAGTGGGTACAATTTTATTGACTTTGTCCTCGAGAGCCGAAATCCTGCTATCAATACTCGCAATGGATTCGCCATGCGATTTCAGCTCGGCCTTGAAATCGGATATCTCATCCCGATACTCGCGCACTTCCACCCTTAAGGCACTTATTTCGCTCCTCATTGAGCGAATCTCACTGACCAAATCGATATTTTCCTTTTCATTAATAATTTGCATTGCTTGTGCCGGGAGATCGACGACAGCTGTAACGGGGCTGGCACCGACATCTGGGGTGGCAGTGGCACTGACATCCGGGCTGTAGTCAGACTCCTGTCCCTTTACCGGGGTTGCGGAGTTGTCTACCCGTGGAATTTTGGCCTTGCACCCGGGGCATATCCACGTCGTCTTAGTTCCGGTTGATTCAGGAATATTGACGCAGTCTTTGTGAAATGTTGCCAGACACTTACAACAACGAACACAATTGATGTTGGACAGGAATTTCCCACAGCCTCCGCATTTAGCCATGTCTAATCAGATGTAATTCTCTAAATTAATGTTAAGAATGTTATAATGTTTAGTAACGTAACAGATTGTTCTGCGGACGCGACAGGTGGCGCCTCTAGTGCTGTGTAATGCTCTGCGCACGGGCAACTTCACTAACGAGCCGAGTAAGCACCCAGTCGTCTCACGTAGTTCGCGTGCGTTTTAGCAGATGGCGTTGTTACAAGTAAAATAATTGTTATGGTGTTTTACTATGTGCTTATGGTGTGACAACTATGGCTTTCACGTCACACTAAACGGGTTAGGGTCCGGTCACACTGTACACTAAAGGCACTCTTGGCTTACACTTATTCCGATATTTTTGTTTATATTTACATAACAGGGTAGGTTTTTTAGTCTTTACTTTGTACCAATGTTATTTTATTGTTTTTTTATGTTATTTCCTGTACACTATCACTGTTTTTATTAAATAATATGGTGTAACACCTTAGAGTCAACTTTTCACAATAAACTTTTTCAAAACAACTGAGTCTTTTATTAATTTTATTTAAAAGAACACACGAGCACTCGATACTGCTTTGACATCCGTGACGTCACCCGTATGTAGTCAAATACGATTTCGATCTTGCGTATGCAGCCAGCAAACGGGGCTGGATGGAAACTACCATGTTTTATGATTACATATTAAAAGTATTTATACCTAATTTGGGTGAAGACAGGCCCGTATTGTTGCTGTATGATGGACATGTCAGTCATGTCGATGATCAAGTAGTAGCTTTAACAGTAGAGAACAACATCACTATATTGAAGCTTCCTGCACACACATCACATCTAATGCAACCGCTAGACTTGGCTGTGTTCAAATCTTTCAAAACAATTTGGGATAAAAACCTCGTAAAATGGCAACGACAAAACGTTGGAATTAAATTAAGAAAACAAAGCTTTGCTCAAATGTTTGCTGAAGCGTGGCAGGAAACCAAACCACAAGTAATACGAAATGGCTTTAAAAAAGGTGGCATTTACCCTTTTAATCCTGAGATTAACGATCCCAAATGTCACCGATATGTCATATGGGTCGTCCCGTGGAGTTGTCGGACCTACATTGTTTTGGGAAAAAAATTCGCTCTTCGATGCAGGTGACACCGGGGAAGTCGGAAAATCTCTCCACTCAAAATCATACCACATGCAAGGCTGGTCCGTCGCCGTTGGAGGGACATCTGCGGTGCTCGCAGGGGCAGGAACCGCCGCGGCCGCGCCTCCGTCGTCCGCCCCGTACTCGTCATCGAAGGGCGTTTCCAAAAATGTTTGCAACGCCCTTGGATAGACGGTAACGACGGGGACGGACTCCTCCTCTTCGTCGCTCTCGTCGGAGCCTGGGTCGCTGCCTGTATTAAATGATATGTTGGTTTGAAATCGGGCGGAAACCAGAAGCCACAACCCTAAACTTAACTAAAATCAGCAGGTAATTACCATAGAAAAGGGCAGCGATTTCTTCATCCCTCAGGCCCCGACGCGATGATGACGGAGGAAGAGGCACTGGCCGCGCGCAGTCCTGCCCTGCTTGCGCAGCTTCGAGATAGCTGGAACAAAAGGACTGTTGTAATACCCCTACATAGGTATTTAGAGATAAATAGAAAAGTTCGTAAGTAACTTACATCGCCGGCGAGGGCACTGCTGCCAGGGGTGGTGAAGGCGGTGGCGACGGTGTGCACCGCTAGAGTCCAGACGGACCTGGGACTGGCTCTGATGCTGGGACAGGCTGGGAAGGTCCTGGGACATTGGGCGTGGGAGCCGCCGGAGCTGGTCGCGCCCGATCTGAACTAGATGGTCATTTTAAAACAAAAGTTAAAACTTGCTTGCGAGTAAGTATTACAACTAACAAACATGTAGAACTACTTACGGTTGCCATTTGCGCTTCCTCTTTGGGTGCAGTGGCACCTCCAGACCAGACGCTTCCGGCAGCTCCAAGATGTCCCAGATGTGGAGACTAAAATTCAAAACGATTCAATTGTAAAAATCAAAATGATTTTTAGATAAGTGAAAATTAATTAAGCAGAAAAACTAACTCTTCAATGTTGTATGGTCCTGGGCGTTCGTGGTGGTAACCTCTGCCACCGCGGCCACCACCGCAGCGACCACCACGAACGGCCACAGGAGCGACTGCAAGCCCCAGCCCTTCCAGCCCCAAGCCCAGCTCCACCGCCTCGATTTCTACCTCCACCTCCACCGCTGGCGCCATTCTGGGAACTCGCATGCGGACACGCCCACCACGGCGCGGTCCGCGCGTGCGAGGTCGTCTTCTACATAAAAAATAAATAACATGCAAACAAAACATGAAAGAAAGTTTTTAGAAAAGGAAGTAGTGAGAAATTCGTAAAAAATAACCTTACATTGTCGGTGACGATGGCGGCGACGATGGCGCCGGCGACGGTGGTAGAGGTGGAGCCATCCCTCCTCCTCCTCGTCTATTCCTTGTAGCTCATCTACGTCTAAAAAAAACATGCAAATAAAACATGTCTGCATGCCTTACGGAGAAAGTTGTGACAGACAAACAAACAGACGAACATATATACATGCACGGATGCATGCATACACACACCCCTACTAAATTTTCAGTAATAACCTCCTTTTTTTGAAGTTGGTTAAAATTACAAAAAACAAAATTGTGACCGACAGAAAAACAGACAAACATATGCATGCATGTGTGCATGCATACACACACCCCTACTAAATTTTCAGTTATAACCTCCTTTTTTTGAAGTCGGTTAAAATTACAAAAAACAAAATTGTGACCGACAGACAAACAGACAAACACATGCATGCATGTGTGCATGCATACACACACCCCTACTAAATTTTCAGTTAAAACCTCCTTTTTTAAAGTCGGTTAAAATCACAAAAAAAAAATCATGTCCAGAAAAAAATTTGAAAATTTGAAATGGATTTCTGGAACGAACCCTCCTCTTCAGTTCATCCCACACGTACTCAATGGGATTCAAGTCCGGGCTGAGCGCTGGCCAGTCCAATGTGGCGATACCGACTTCTCCGAGGTATTCAGTTGTGGCACGGGAAGTGTGACAACGAGCGTTATCGTGCATAAGGATAAGGAGGAAGTCATCACCGATATATCCCGCATAAGCAACGACATGTTCCAGCAGTATATCGGAAATGTAGCGGTCTGAAGTTAGACCGCCTCCTCGTCCCCCGCCAGGCACGAAAACAAGCTCCGTTTTACCGTCGAAGGAAATGCCGGCCCACATCATACAAGTACCGCCCCCCATAAGCCACTGTCTCAGCGAAACAGCACTGCGCAAATCGCTCCCCAGGCCGCCTGTAGACCCGACCCCTTCGGTCGCTGCTGTGCAAACACATTCTGCACTCGTCGGAGAACAGAACTCGCCTCCATTGCTCAACCTCTCAATCAAGATGGAAGCGAGCAAATTGAAGGCGTCCTTGTCGGTGACCTGCCGTCAGTTTCAGGCCTGTGGCAGGCCTTTTTGGAGTCAAATTAGCTTGCTTAAGTCTTCGACGAACTGTCCACTCGCTGGCAGCTACCCCACGAACATTTCGGAGCTCTTGTTCGGTGTCGACACCAGTCACATATCGATTTCGGAGAGAGGTTGACACGATAAAACGGTCATCCCTCTCCGATGTGCACCGGCGCCGTCCAGATCTTGGTCTCGGGATAAAGCCACCAGCCTCCCGAAAGTGTTTATAAACTTTCGAAACACAGGACTGGCTTATGTGGAGCTGACGTGCGACAGCCCGCTGGCTGAGTGAGTCCTTCTTGCAATAGGGCGACGATTTGTGCTGCTTCAGTAGGTGTAGTATCCATTGTCTTCCAAGTTCAAGGGTCAGAAGTAGCGGAGATGTGTACCGGTCAACGTGTGAAAGCCGACTGATAAAAAAATCCGATAACACGTGCTTTTATAGGGGGTCAATAGGCCGCAACTCGCGGCGTATCAAACAATTGAAACATATCTTTTTCCTTACTTCTTCGCGTAATCCGGGATAGCTTCTTAAATAATGGCGTGATTTGGATGAATTTGGTATTAATTTAAAGTTAACAGTTAAACCTTTAAAATCGTATCATGTTTATTATTCTTAACTACACACATCAAAAGTGTCTAGGGATCAACATATATTTTTGCAATAACTTTTCTCCTGATTGATATTAATTAAAATTTTCTTTAAGGATTCATCAAATAAAGTGTTTTCGTTTGTCACAGTAACGATAAACCAAGTCACCTTTGCATTAATAAAGAAATTTGCCATTTTCCTAATAAAGGGATTTTTGACATTTGAACCACTAACACAAAAGTTCGAAAAAAAGACTGAAATAACAGTTTTCTTTAAAATTTTATTGGGTAACTTAAACAATTAATAATCCGTGTTTCTACCGCGAACACTAACAACACAAGAACATCGGTTTGGCATACTCAAAATGAGTTCATCCAAATCACGCTGTGGAATGGCCGCCCATGTTCGTTGCAACAACAAAAAAAGGTCTTCTTGCGACTGGATACCCTCCATATTCGGCAGAGCTCTTCTCTGTAGCATATCCCATGCATGCTCAATCGGGTTCAAGTCTGGCGACTGAGCAGGCCAGGGCAGGACATTGATGTTAGCTGCGGCGAGAGTCTGTCTTACAACTCTTGCGGTGTGCGGTCGTGCATTATCATGCATTAACTGAAATAAGGGACCGATTTGCGCTTGTAGAGGAACGATGACGTCTGATACAATCGTCTCAGCATAAATTTGAGCGTTGAGGTTGCCTCTGATCCAAATCAACTCAGTTCTTCCGCCGATCCAAATACCCGCCCATACCATGATGGTTCCACCACTATAAGGATGGACTTCCTGGCAGGATTTTAATCGCTGTTGGCGTCCAGGGGTTCTCCAGTGTCGTATACGTCTTGTATCCGGTCTCATACCAAAACGAGACTCATCAGAAAAGCACACGAAACGCCATTGTTCTTCTGCCCAATTTCTGTGTCCAAGAGCCCATTGATATCGAATCCTACGATTGTGCATTGCTATAGGTGGTACCCGTAGCGGTCTTCGGGAATGAAGGTTCACTTCATGCAAGCGGTTTCTGACTGTTTGGTCGCTAATTAAGTTCCCTGAAGAGTGATGAAGCCTCACGGCTAACATCATGGCGGTTATTGTTGGAGCTCTTCGAGTTAAGATTTGAATGTATCGGTCTTGTCTCCGTGTGGTGCAGCGATACCGTCCTCCATGGCGCTCAGCCACGGTACCAGTGCTTCGGTAACGTGTCCAAAGTCGACTGATAACACTCTGACTTGTATTCAGAGCTAAAGCCACAGTACGTTGCCGGGAACCAGCTTCTATCATTCCCACGGCTCTGAGCATTTCTTCCCTGCTTAAATGACGTCGCCGCTCCATAATAACGTTGGTTTTAATCAGTAGTAGGGAAACAGTAGCACTAATAATGTCTTCAATGCGTTGTATGTTTTTATAGGGAAAATATTGACAGCTGATTTTCATCTTTTACTCGAATTTGATTCACAGTTCCTGATTCAAATTATGAAATGCACCAAAAAGGATCCATATAAATTTATAAAATCATAAATTTATTACAAAGCCACATCTCAATCTCAAGAAATCCGCATAAAAATGCTTGATCCCTAGACACTTTTGATGTGTGTAGTTATTAAGTACTCAAGATCGCGCGAAATCAAGTCCAAGTAAGTGATTCCATACTTTTGCTCGCGAGTGTATAATAGTGATTAATACTTTCTTGCCAGAAATCTCATTGCAGATGATAGATACCCTTTGACTGAAAACTTGGGCAGCATATTTAACTTTCATTTTGGTATTTCGTTTTCAATAATATGTAATTCTGTTAATTTATTGACAAGTCGTATTTCGTGCTGTCCAACATCTTCATTAAATAGCATCTTAATATGATCCCATTTTGCATT
Organism: Amphipyra tragopoginis; assembly: GCA_905220435.1. Classification (NCBI taxonomy): domain Eukaryota; kingdom Metazoa; phylum Arthropoda; class Insecta; order Lepidoptera; family Noctuidae; genus Amphipyra; species Amphipyra tragopoginis. Next base: position 17,200,005 of record HG992011.1, read on the forward strand.
TTTTTTTACACCTTCTTCCATAAAATTTGCATCTTTTTTTCATAAATTATTACGCACTCCTTTTAAAAGATGTGGAGTATTGAACAAGGGGAATATCTTGCAGTTTTCAGTTTCAAAAGAACATGACTTGTATTCTATTTCTTTCTTTAAATATTCTCTTCTGGTATCCTCTCTTAAACTTTTCACTACACTCACATTTGATTGTGACTGATCACATATTATTGCAATTACTGTTAGACCAGTCTTGTGAACTTCTTTAATGAGTGATTTTATTAAATATTTTAGATCATCTTTTTTGGTGCAGCTTTTGCAAAACATGAAGCATAGAAGTTGTTTGAATTTGCCTTTTATGCTTTTCAACATAAACACAAGTGCATGGTCGGCAATTAGCTTAGTATTCTTATGGCCATAATCTTCAAATCCAATAATTTGACCTTTACTAAAATAAACTCCTGGTTCCAAGGCTACTTCATCAAAGATGAGGGTGCAGTCTTTTTTCTTTAGATAGTATTTTAACTATCTTCTTTAAATGATTAAATATTTGATCATTTATTCCAGGTTCCAGTGGAATTGTGCTTAGTTGTTTTTGCAAACATCTTTTTGAAGGAAACACAAACATTTTTTTTAACACTCTGTTTGAATATAGATAGGGCCAAAACTTTTTCGTCAGTTGTAAATCTTCTTCCTCTGGGTTTATATTTATTTTTCATCTGCAATTTGGTAAAAAATTGAGGCTTGAGAAGCTTTTCTATTAATTTTAAGAAAATCTTTGAATCTGACAAGTTTTGGCATATTTAATTTTCTTTGTTGGAGATTTGCATTTTTCACCCAATTTTGTCAGTTTGTTTTCAAGTTTATAAACTTTTCTTTGCATTTGTTTATTAGCTTCATATGAATCTGAAAAAAAAAACATGCTTTTAAAGAATACAAAACGCTTAAATATTAAATAGAGTAAGAAATGTGTATGTAATGTGGCACATAATCATTAGAGGTAGACTTCTTGAATGTCATAATACTCATAACGGTTTAATATTGTACTGATGGTAACTATGTTACTGCACAATAACACATTTTACAGTAATTTTATAACTTCCAACATGCTTTCGGACAGTCCAGGTTTCTCTAATTTGACCTTAGCAACCAATGCACTTTCCATCAAATTCATTAAAAATAAGTACTTATTTGCACTCACTTCAGCCATTAATAATAACATAGTTAACAATTCTTTACCTGCCGCCTGAAGTATGTCTTTAGATGTAGATGGTGTTTCAATGTCTGGTATAATAATATTTGTATCAACAAGAATATCTTGCAACGTGCATGGAACGTCTTCTTGAACCATATTTATATCAGCAGGAATATCTTGCAGTGAGCATGAAACTGCTCCTTGAACTATATTTACCAGCAAGTCATTCTTTAGTAGTGGTAGAGTCAGATAATGTAAAACTAAAATAAAAAAATTGCTGTCATTAAATAAAGCACTTGCTAATATTACAAGGTTTTACTTTGGCTTAGTACCCCCTTTCTGACTAACCTGTTTTATTTATGTTTAAAATTGTAATCGGGCATTATATAAAAACCGGCCAAGTGCGAGTCGGACTTGCGCACGAAGGGTTCCATACCATTATTTATAAAACGGCAAAAAAAAACACGTTTATTGTATGGGAGCCCCCTTAAATATTTATTGTATTCTGTTTTTTAATTGTTGTTATCGTGGCAACAGAAATACATCATCTGTGAAAATTTCAACTGTCTTACTATCACGGTTCATGAGATACAGCCTGGTGACAGATGGACGGACAGTAGAGTCTTAGTAATAGGGTCCCGTTTTACCCTTTGGGTACGGAACCCTAAAAAGATAGTCATCACAACAGGCAGGCAGATTGGCAGCGTGACAACCTTCTCACGCTAAAACTGCAGCAGTACAGTCAACAGCAAAAGTAGATATCAAAATCAGAAATTCAAAACTAATGAACGGAGTTCGCGTCAGAACTGTGTGGCGTCGAAATTGAGATGAAATTATACCAAACATTTACTACTAGGACAGCTGCCATATATTCGTGATCAGTTTTGACTCCAAAAGTTATAAACTCAATTCGCATCAGAACTAAGAAGTACATTTTTTTCAAAACTAGTGAACAGTTAAAATCAAAAATTAAATGATGAAACTGAGGCCACGTAATCATGAAGCAAATAATTCATCCATACTTATTTATTATTATATAAATATCCCAGTAAAAAACATCTGAATTGGAGAAAAAGCTCATTTAATCTATGCCGAATTTCATCCAATTGAACCCCGGAAAAAGCATTTCGATGGTCATACGTTGGCAACTCGTAACCCACATTTTTTCGCAAAATGAGTTATGTACATCATTTTTTTTTTAATTAAGCGCCAAGTCTTCCTATTGATAACTCGTAATGCACAAAAAATTTCACTCGAACAATTTATGCCACTGTTGACAACTCACAATTAACAGGTATCAACTTGAACTCACTAGTGCGCGAGTTACGAGGTGTCAACTGTGAATGCAATTATGCAGTTCTGTTACATCCCCACGTTGTATCCTAAAATGCTTAATCAACACCTTCTTATTGGATTTCTATGGAAGAAGCCCTAGTTGGCGGAGCATCGTTTAGTTCGGGTTAAGACGCCTACCAGTTAGGTCATTAAATCGGGGCATCTGCCAAACAAATCGCGTAATTTTGAGTTTAACCTTGTTATCCAAATATAGTAATTCACATCAACTCAATAGTTTCCTTTTTTAAAAAGACCTTTAGAGTGTCAGTTGTAACATTGGTGGCAGCGGAAAGGGATAAGTAAATCCCGGAACGTCTCGCAAAGTGTTATGGTTGTGTAGTGTATGTGAAAGTGTGATCCAGTCCCCGATTTATCAAGGTCAAAGTCCGAACTCAGAACGAATTCCAGGCCTAGAAGAGGTCGCAAATTACTAACCCGAGCGCAAAAGAGGCCATTCAGAGGCAAAGAGAAGCGAATCCAGGCTGAAGAGAGGCCGCATATTTCTAATTCGGGTCCTAAAGAGGCCATCCAGAGGTAAAGAGAGGCGAATCCAGGCTGAAGAGAGGCCGCTCATCACGTATCCGGGTCCCCAACCAAAGACCCAAGTCGTCACCAGTCCACCGTGCAGTAAGCGATACAGAGAAGTTGCGCCGCAAGCGTATCCTACGGGACTACTTGAAACTTGAAAGAGACTTGCAATTCTTCATTTTGTCGCTCATCCAAAGAACGCCACTGCCACTAATTTACATCAGAATGTAGTCAGCGATTGTTTGATCTATTTTGGAGTTTAAGTTGGGATAAAAAGAAAATGTTTGTGATTAACACTACTGACAAAATAACAACTTTAAGACCCAACGGAAGTACCAGAAGAGGAGCGTCACTTCAATATTACTTGAAACAAGGCGATATAAAATTGAGAGTTTGTAAGAAAATGTACTTAAATACTTTAGGTATTGGAGAGTCATCCGTCAGGAGCTGGGTTAATAAATCCGATAGTGGTATGTTTGCAAGAGAAAGTACTGAGCATAGAGAGAAAAAAAAGAGGCGAGAGAAGAAAAGACTGTCACGTGAATTTTTAATCGAGTTTATAAAAAAATTACCAAAGCTCTCATCACACTACTGCCGCAAAGACACCAGTAAGGCATACTTAGAACGCATTCCCGGAGATATGGCGGAAGTGTACCGGTCCCACGCTGAAGCGAGCACAATAAAAAATCTGGTAACGTTATGTAGAACTATGTTTAATAAGATTATAAAATAAAAAAAAAATATTGGCTTCCATCAGCCGAAAAAAGATTTGTGTGATACGTGTCTAAGCTACCGCACTAAACAAATATCGGAACAGCAATATAAAGATCATCAGCTGAGGAAGCAAAAAGCAAGAGAAGAAAAAGAAAGGGATTTAAAGGAGGCAGGTGAAGGAAAATGTATTGTCTTAGAACAGGATGTTCAAGCTGTGAAAGTATGTCCACACATAAGAGCCAGCAGCGCCTATTACCGAAGAAAGTTGATCAACCACAATTTTACGGTTTATGAATATCCATCCAAAAAAGTAAGATGTTATTGGTTTTCAGAAGTTAACTCTGATACTCAGGTATCAGTTTTTGTTAGTTGCATATTAGACTATCTACATGAGATGATTTTCAACTCTGAAGGCGAATTTATAACAAAGCACCTGTCAAACCTGTAAATGCACCTGTCAAAATAGGAATGCAGTTGTAGAGGTCGGGGTGAAGCAGTTCAGTTAAAAAGGGTTTTTTCGGTATAGGATTTATATTTAAAATAAATGTGGGTAAATCACTTTGACAAAACTGAGCTAAGGAAGCGCGTAGCGTGCGGCGAGTATCTAATGTGACTGATTTGACCCAAAGTGGCGGGCCGAAACCCCTTCCCCTTCAGTTCGCCCTCACCCCGCACGCTTCCTCTTACAATATTATGAATTTAGTTGTTATATCGATGGTGTACGTTTTGTTTACATTATTTGACTCGAGTTCGCGTCGCTAACAGCAGTATTAGCAAATGCTCTATCCAACTTTGCTGCTGTGAATAATGTGGTTATTTACCACAAATATCTAGAGCCTGGACATACACAGATGGAAGTGGACAGCGTTCATGCTGCCATCGAACGCGGCATCCAAAAATATGACGCTATTTATGTTCCATCCATCGCAATATGCAGACATAACTAGGAAATCACGCAAAGATCCATACGACGTGAAGATGGTAAAATTTGACTTGTTCAAAAAGTTTGATGATACGAAAGTGATGCGTTATGAAAGTATCAGGCCTGGAAAGAAAAAAGGAGATCCTGTTGTCACAGATCTTAAAGTTTTATTGTACAAACCAGATGGCAAAATTTACTATGAAATTAACATTTGCGACGAGAACTATTCTTTGTTGCCAAGTAGGCCAAGAAATATTAATTTTCCCGTAACAACCTACGAGCAACTTTTTAAGGACTCGCCTAAACTTACTTCATGCAAAAATGTATTAATACTTATTAAATAAAATAATATAATTATATAACTTATTTTTTTACATTGTCACACACAATTAGATTAATTAATTTAACTTAAGTATACATACGTAAATATCGTAAGAGATATCTTCACTATATTTATCACGTGTATAGCGAGATAGTTCGGACGCGTCGTTGTATGTCACCCCTCCCGTGCCGCTCCCATACCCCAGGCACTGCCTCAGTTAAGCGCTAGACCTATAGTTAGAGGTTTCCGTGTCTGTGAACAAACACAAAGAGACAATATCAAAGAAACAGTGCTAGTCAAAAAGATTTCTACACTTCCATGGAAAATAGTTGCATCAGACTTATTTGAATTGAAAGGAAAAACTTACCAGGTAATATGTGACAGTTACTCTGGATATTTAGATTTTCAACAACTCAAAGGTCAGTCATCATTTGAAGTAATTGAACGACTTAAGAAATGGTTTTCTACACATGGAGTGCCAGAAGAACTACAAACTGACAATGGAACATAATGTATGTCTAGAGAATTCAAGATATTTCAAAAAGAGTGGAGATTTAACCATGTCACATCTAGTCCACGTCACCATCCAGGTAATGGGCTTGCTGAAAAATCAGTTCCAATAGCAAAGAACATGCTAAGAAAATGCAGCATTGACAAGTCAGATGTTCAACTCGCTTTATTAAATTGGAGAAATACACCACGAAATGATCAACTAGGTTCACCTAACCAACGACTTTTCAGCAGAATAACTAGATCTCCAATACTTACCAGTGATAATTAATTAAAACCAAAAATCAGACAAGGAGTCACAGCTGAACTGCAATGATTAAGAGAGAAACAAGCTGAATACAGCAATCAACATATCTACTACAAAACCAGTCAACTTTGAAATCAATGATAAAGTCAGACATAAAGTTGCTCATCGACACTGGGAAGGGGCAAAAGTGATAGAAAAGCCTGATGGACTTCCAAGGTCTGTGATAATTCAAACAGATAAAGGCCAAAAATTTAGAAGAAATTCCAGTCATCTGCACAAGACACAAGCAGACATAACCAGCAACAGAGTTGTAGTACCTGAAACTAAATATACAGATGAACCAGTAGTGGAACAACTTCCAGCACAAGCTCAATCACCAGCTGTTTTGTAAGTCACTCCCAGCATCAACACATACATCACCAAGCACTTCCAATCATGTGCAGGAGTCAAGCCTGGCTCAACCAGCGACAGCTCAACGTACATCAAGATTTGGTAGAGTAATTAAACCAATTAATAGACTTGAACTTTAATATAAATATCTTTATTAACAGTACTTATGTATCTTGATACTTAATGATAATAAGTTGTGCTGTAGCATAACTGCATTTGCATTTTTCCAACTTGCTCTGTAGGTAAATCTAAAGAAAATCAATATTATACATTTCAAATGTTATGTCATACTGTAAGTTTTTTGCAACCTAATGTTTTCAGCTTGCTTACAAAGAAAAGGAGATGTAAATTGGAGATAATAGATTATAGGTAAAGTATTTGTATAACTAATATTTTAAGCTCTTTCAGCTTTTAACAAAGAAAGGGAGATGTAAAGTATAGCTATCTAGCGGCGAACTTGTAAACTAGTCGCCGTGTAAGATTATCTGTATTTGATTAGAGTCTGTGGTCAGTTGCAATATAATGCCAATAAACGCCACTCAATTATTCCGTAATTACATTGTGTAACGCGACCTTAAGTAGGCACTCGGAGTTGCGATCTAACGCGTCCTTTAGTATACGCGGACTCGCTCCCCTCACCCCCGCCCCAACGGTCGCTAACCGTCGCGTCACTGTGTTTCGCGCCGCGACAAGTGCACTAGTCCGCCCAAGGCCGCGACCGCGCACGCATCCGTGTTTACATTGTTAACGAGTAGTCTGTGTTTTGTTTTCTTTCCCACAATTGTATGTTTTACGTGTGTCAAGTATCATTATATTCTGTTTACTACAATCGTGTTTCGAACTTATTCAAAAAACCCTGAGATACATTACCACAATTTACTATTGTTTAATTCAAAGAACCACAACGCTACAGAAACCGACATAATTTGTCATTTGTTGCCACTGATAAAAATGGTAATAAATTAAATTTTCTTCATAAATAATTGATAAAGCTTTATTTGATGTCCAAAATATTGCAGTATTTTTATAAGAATAATACCCGATTTATTTATTTATTTAAGAAAATAATTCACTACATAAATTCCGGTATTGGCGCCATCTTCTGAGTAAAAGGAGTAAAAATGGTTAAAGTGCTTTTGATGCCTATGAGGTAGCGCTAGCATCAACGTAAAAGCAAGCTACTGGGGACTTTCATACCCCTGGGCAACTCGTTGAGCCGTTGAACGCGGCGGTGCGGCATAGAGTTGTAATCTGTGGTATAGAGGCGCGTGCGCGCACTCTCGTGCCATGTCGTGTCGTCTGGATACGACGCCGGATCACATACATCAGTTGGAGAAAAAGTTAGAAAAATATTTGCTTACATGTGTACCATGCTTATTAGCAAACCGGAAGGAAGGTAAACAAAAGGGATATTTGAACTGCATTGATAAAGAAGACATACCATTGCACACCCTACATATAGACCATCTTGGACCAATGACGGAGACGAAGAAGCAATATAATTATATTCTAATAGTGGTGGATGCTTTTACCAAGTTTACCTGTATATATCCCACGAAGAGTACGACTAGTAAAGTAACTAATGAAAAGCTGCAAATACATCAGCAACACCTTGGAAACCCTACGAGGATAAATTCAGATAGAGGAACAGCTTTCACGAGTAAAGAGTTCGAAGAGTACATTCAAGAAGAGGGAATCCAACATGTGAAGATTACAACAGGTATTCCCAGATCAAACCGACAAGTGGAAAGGGTGCACCGGACCCTTATATCTGTGTTGACAAAATTATAAACTCTTTTGCAAAAAAAAACGGGCGCTTTAGATTTTTTTCTCTACTTCAATGAAGAAGAACAAGTAATAGCTTTTATTAATTTGACTATGTATTGGCATGTTATTTAAAGCATCCTGGCATGATTATTTACGTTCCAAATTTACTATTTGAAATTAATAAAAGAAAAATAATGATTATTGTGGATTATTCTAAAATTGCTTTACTAATGGCGCGAATTGCTGAAACGATTTTTATCTGATTACGATATTTTAAAACTTTTTGGATATTTTCTGCAAATTAAACAATTTAATCTTTCTTTTTACATTAAATACCACTTTTTGATATGAGTGATAAAGCGACAAGGGCCGGTAAAATTATAGCCCTACTTGAAGAAGGTTGTTCGCAAACTTACGTGTCTCAGCGGCTAAATGTGAGTCGTTCAACTGTCCAGAGGACTTGGCAACGGTATCAAGAGACCGGTTCGGTCAAAAGAAGACCCGGTTCGGGAAGAAAACGATGCACAGAACCAAGAGATGACTGCTTTTTGGTGAGTCAGGCGTTGCGGAATCGTAAGGCGTCAAGTGTGGACCTGAAGAAGAGCCTTGAAGAAGTAAGAGGAGTAGAAGTTAGCTTGTGGACGGTTAGGAGGAGGATTTTGGCTGCCAATATCAGGAGTTACCGCCCAGCTCGGGGCCCTAAATTACTCCGTGAGCACCGTGTTGCTCAACTTCAGTTTGCTCGGAACTGTGCTTCATGGACTCTGGAGGACTGGAATAAAGTATTGTTTTCTGATGAAGCTAGAATCTCTTTGTGTGGAGAGGACCGACGCCGGCGAGTGCTGCGAAGACCACGGGAACGCTATGCGGAAGTGTGTTTCGAAGAAATCACTCCTTATGGCGCAGGCTCCGTTATGTTTTGGGCAGCAATTAATTCGACGGAGCGTAAGGAGTTAGTTTTCATAGAAAATGGAACATTAAATGCACACCGGTACATAATGGAAGTCCTAATTCCATATGCACAACCCACATTGACTGCACTTGGGGAAGATTCCATTTTTATGGACGACAATGCTCGCCCGCACCGTTCTGGCGACGTGGAAGCGTACATGCAAGAAGTTGAGATCCGTCGTTTAGATTGGCCAGCTCGAAGTCCTGACCTCAATCCAATTGAGCATGTCTGGGATGTTCTAAAGAGACGGGTAAGATCAGTGCAACCTGCTCCACAAAACATCAGGGAGCTAAAAAGAGTCATTGCAGAAGAGTGGGAACGTATTCCTCAAAACGTTATTAAAAACATCGTGGATAGCATGCCCAGAAGGATTCAAGCTGTGATTTTGGGAAGAGGAGGTCACACTCGTTATTAGGTTTTTACATTTGTAACTTTATTTAATTAAAAAAAGTAAAAAAAAAATCTTGTCTTTATTGCCGACCACTTCTTATTGTTTGGGCGTGTACATCGGTTTTAAAGAATCCATCGTTTTTTTTCTTTTAATTGCCCGAATTCACTTCACGCGCATTAATTTACACGATTATAAGTATACAGACTGCGTCAAATAAATAAATTTCATTTAATTAACTCAAATCGACCTTAGAACGTAAATTTCCTTAGGTGCCCGTTTTTTTTGCAAAAGAGTGTACATTAAAAATCCAACTCACTGACACAAACTTGTGGGTTGTGTTCAGAGATCACTCAACAGTACATACCAAAGAAGCATAAACATGTATCCACATGAACTACCGGTTGGGGTGAAAATGAAAAACAAAAGAGAATTAGAAATTTATAATTTACTGAAGCAAGAAGATGTTGAAAATTATATGGAAAATAGGGAAGATTTGAGAATGCAGGCTAAACAGCAAATATTAAAAATTCAAAACGAAAACTTAAAAACGTACAATAAGAAAAGAAAACCGAGTCAAAAATACTCAGTAGGGGATGTTGTTGCCATCAGAAGAACTCAATATGCTCAAACCTAAGTATTTAGGTCCCTAGTTGAATCAACTAGGTTTTTTAGAGAATTAATTACAGGTTTTAGCATCTTATGGATTGACAAATTCATTGCGTATTCCTGAGTATTCATTTGTTTTATTTTGTTCTTTAAAGAGTCTACAGACCTTATTCTTTCTGTTTTAATATATTTATCCATCTTATGTTCAAAGTGTGCTTTCACTTAAAGAAGAACTAATACTAATGTTCTTTTGTATATTATTCATAATTATATGAATTCGTATGACACTTCCATTAAAATTTAAATTTCTTTCTGTACCTCCCATTATTTAATGTAGACACCCAAACATTTTTACAAATTTCTTTTGTATGGTTCCAGAAATCAGGACTGACATGTTACTCATATGTTTTAAGTTCACATCATCTTGTCTAAATATTATAAGAAAATTAGAATAGTCACTTAACAATTGTTTCGGAATCTTTGAATAGGTTTGAGATAAATAAAAACAATCGATTTGCTTATGTCTGCCCATACAGAAATAATTACGAATATTCGTCTGATTCTCGGTTGCAACGTCATCAAAAATATATATAGAATGTGGTAAAGCTTCACTGGGAGATATAAGGTCTTTCTTATGATATGATTATGATTTATTTTTCTTTACAGATTACCAGCCCATATTCCGCATCTCATCATCATCTCATCTGCCTAGCCTTTTCCCAACTATGTTGGGGTCGGCTTCCAGTCGAACCGGATGCAGCTGAATATCAATATTTTACATGGAGCGACTGCCTATCAGACCTCCACAACCCAGTAACTGGGTAATACGATACTCTTTGGTAAGACTGGTTGTCAGACTAGTGGATGTGTCTATATACTATGTAGAGTATCTATATGTGTGCTCATCTTATTGATATATCGATTGTATCCGCTAATTATAGGCAGTATTAAATCATATTCTACCCTATTCGCACGTTTCTTTCATCTCTCCTAACTCACCACCTTACATAGCTACCCTGCCATTCGATGCGGTCCGGCGGGATTCGGTTAAGCGCAACTTGATCTACCGATTTAATTTTTATTAATTAAAAGGTTATTGAAACTTGTTTTCGAGAATGTGCCGTTCCAACGTCGAAAAAGAGGATGTTTTTATTACGCAAACTGCATCAGGTGGATCTAACTCATCGTCAATGCAAGAGTACCACTTATCAAATATAAGCATAGCGATGTTTATAATTTGCACATTGTTCGGCATTGCCGGATTATATGCAGTATACAAAATTTACAAAAATTGTCACCATGGATGGATACGAAACGAGTTTCTAACCCAAAATCTGATGCGATCTTTTCGACGACCGAACCCGAAGCCTGAGGCTAGTGTTTGTTACGAGTGTCATCACCGCCAGGAACAAGGCTCACTAGAACCTATAGCCAACCCCCGAAACCAATAATGAGTCCTACTTATCGGAATCAGTGTTAAGTGAAAAGTAAAAACCAGTGTCAAGTGTGAGTTTATTAAATAAAAATAAATAAAAAAATGATGTGTGTACGCAGCGGATAGTTTATTAAAATGGTATTGGTGTATTCCAAAAGTACTAATAGTTTATTTTTATTTTCTTTTCTTTTTTTTGTTTTGTTGTTGAAGAGTTTGTCTTATACCGAATTTAGTGTAGTCCGCCGTATAGTATAAATACATGTCATCAAAAATTGGTCACCATTTCAATGGGTAATGGCAAATGAGCTTAAAAATATATATGATAGACTTAAATATATTAAAGATAACTTGGTAAAGTTAAGTTACTCGAAAAGGACTAAAACTATTTTACAACAAAAATTTAACGAGGCAAGTCAATTGCGCAACCAATTTGATGAATGTATTAATATTTTATTAAAACAAATCGAACGTAAGCAAATTAAAAGCTCAGTTTTGAAAGAATGTGTCCAAATAGAAAACTTTTGTTCCAAAGATTACAGTTTGCTACTTAGTTCCGAAGGTACTGTCAAAGGTGTTGAAAACAAAACAAACAATATGGAGAGTTTCAACTTTCGGACAGCTGTTTCGCTACTCCCTGTGATGACTGGTGATGAAAACGTCACTAAAAACCTGATTGATGCCATAGAATTGTACAGTTCTACGCTCGATGGAGAAGGTAATATTATGTTAATAAAATTTATACTAAAAACGCGATTGAGTCAAAGTGCAAAATTAAGGTTAGCATTGTCTTACGATACTTGCGAATCACTTGTTAGTGATATGCGACATCATCTTCTTACTAAGAAATCTAGCACTTCAATACATAATGAGTTGATGCAAATGAGACAAGATGGTATTTCTATTGATAATTACGGAAATAAAATAGAAGAATTATTTGTCGACTTGACGATATCCCAAGCAAGCGATGATCAAAATGCATATAAAATACTACGCCCTATAAATGAAAAACTAGCAATTAAAAGTTTTACAGACGGCTTGCGAAATCGTCAACTTAGCACCATTTTGTTAGCGCGTAATTATACTACTTTAAAAGATACGATAAGAGCGGCTAAAGACGAAGAGGCTTCATGTAATCGCCAAGACACGGAGGCATCTGTGTACTTCGGATATCGAGGAAGACCCGGTAATTACAGATATTTCCGAGGTAATAACAGAGGAAAGCAGTTTTATCGTGGGGGTAGCTAAAGGGACACTTTCAATAGTCAATTTCAAGGTCAAATTTCAGACCAGTATCAGCAGCGTGGTGATCGTGGTTATACGCGTGTAGGATCATACCGTGGCAGAAGGAACCGTAGCTTTACTCGATCTAACAATAACATTCATTTTATAGAAAATAATAATAGTATGAAAAATCCTGAATTTGTTGAACAGACAGATCAGAATTCCGAAGATAGTAAAAAGGAACCCGAAGTAGAGTTTTTTCGATAATAATTTTATATTAGCCTGTGAGTACAATAGTTCGGTGGATTTTTTTGTACAAGGTGCCAAATATGGGTTACTTATAGATTCCGGAGCATCTATGTCAGCACTAAAATATGAAACTGTATTACATTGGAATATTCCAGTGCACGCAGAATGTATATATATTACGGCTAATAGCCGAAGTGCGGCTACACCTAGTTTTAGCCGGGTACAACTAGGTGCAGCCGGCCACATGCGGTTAAACTTAAATCTATCCTACTTATCTTCGGTTAGAACTAGGTTTAGCCTTCATCATAGCGGCTAGAACTAGGTGCAGCCGCACACCGATGGTTAAGGGTAACCCCGACACGGATAGGTTAGGTTCGAAGGGGATGACGGGGGCTAGAGTGAGCGACCGAAGCGAGCGAACGAAGCCCCCGTCATCCCCTTCGTGTTAGGTTACTTTAAACCCTGCAGACAGAAATAGGAGCCCCGCTCAGCGGGGCTCCGTCGACTTAAGCTACACCTAGTTCTAACCAACTGCTACTGGTTGCACCACTACACATAAATGGGCAGGAATTTGTACACAAATTTTACGTTATCAACTCCTTGCCTTGTATACAACATGGAATAATTGGAAGAGATTTTTTACGCAAATACAACTATTTTAAACTTTGAAAATAATACACTGTCATTAAATAACTGCAATAATATCGTAATTTTATCGATGATTAGTGGCTCCTTAGGTAAAGGCAGCTTCCTTAGTATACCACCGAGATGTGAAAAACTATTTATGGTAAATAGTAGCGTAAGTAACGAATGCGTAGTTTTACCGGAAGAGCTATGCGAAGGAGTTTTCATAGCCGGAAGTCTACAAATGACAGCCGGGACCAACGGCTTTACGTGCTTTCCGAGGCACGGAGGAAACTCGCTATGGTAAATGGTCACCCATCCACAGACCAATCTCGGCAAGCGTGGCTTAACCCGGAAGATCGGTCTATGCGGCTGTAATTATTTAGCCACGAGCTCCTCATATTTCGCATCTCAAGGCAACAATATAACATACATAGCACCAAAGTTTCCTCCAAACACCAAAAAATTGTCGCTGTCTAAAAAAACAGAAAAATTCACCAACGCAATCATACATTGTACGTTGGAATAGTACTAAACAAGACCGTTTTCTAATTAAACTTGATATTCATGAACTAGATCATGGAGATAAAAATAAACATAGTGAAGCCTGTTAAAGCGCCCAATACGTGGTGGAGGAAACTTATGACGAAGTCATGGATATTGAACAAAAATTAATTAAAAAAATTGCCTGACGGGTACAAAATGCTTGTGCGAGATTCTGTTTTCATGTCCCTCCACGATCTCACATCACTCGCTTCCTAAACAAAGGAAAAGACAATGAGCAGAAGTGGTCCAAATTACCACCACTATTGAGGGCTATGTAAGCTTAAAGTCGACTAAATACCATACAATTTTGATTACTAGGTGAAAAAAATATATTCACTCAGAAAAAAGTTATGACTGTTTTAAAAATACGTATTTTTAGTTATTTAACCGTTAATTTTTTTCGCACATAGCCACATTTCAAGCAGTAAAAACATGGTAGCAATGATGACGCATTCCCCCTGTTCTGTAATGCGCTCAAATCGTCTGCAAAGTATACAATGATAACCTTAGCGCACCTACCCATATAAAAATGTAATCGGAACGGTTCGCAATCGTGCTAAAAGTATTTTTTAATATTTTTGCATTTCGGAACCCGGGGATTGCTAGCGTCGACTCGTAGATGGAGATAGCATTAGTTTTGTCCCTTTCGCACTTAGGAAGCAATACGGTATACGCTGCGCCGACGACGTTGAAAGAAAACTGGTTTTTACCTAACTACCTGACCCAATCAACACATGTGTCCCACGCAGTCGTTCGTTTGCTTGCTTTCGGTGCGTACTGTGCATTTTCTGGTTATATTTTCCCTGCGACTTTTGTGTACTTGATTTCTTCTGATTCTCTACTTTCGACCACGGCTATATCTCATCGGACTTTTTGTTATTGCTTTGTGTATCTGTGACAATGGAAACGGAAAGAAGAAACTGCATATGTTGCAATTATTCATTGTTTCAAAGAAGAAACTATCAGTTGCTTCAACCGTTTCTGGATAATCATCCAGGAACTGCAGAGCATATTCAAGGACTTTTAGCACCTCGACAGGTTAGTACATGCATATGTGTATTTTATTTCAAATGCCGTGCCCCGACTCCATTTGAGATTGTCGGAAGGCGTGAACAATAAGATTACTTGTAACGAAAGATCCCTAGAAAAACCTTTTTGAAGCGAAATATTTTGGACGTTTTCAGTCTTGATCCATTTTTGTTACTATTGTTTGTCAATTAATCAATATTTTAGTATCGGTAGTAACGTCATGTTTTAATCATCATTACCGTTTTTTGTTTTGAATACATAAGTACATAACATAGATAATATATCCAGACGTGGGATGGCGTGAACAAAAAGATTACTTGTAACACTTTTGTTAAGTTAGTTAATCAATATTTTAGTATCGGTAGTAACGTCATGTTTTAATCATTCTTACCGTTTCTTGTTTTTTGTTGTTTTGAATACATACTTATATAGATAATATACCCAGACGCACAGAATCAACACTAGCTTATTACCGGAGAGCCTGTATGCGGAAGGAATCGAACTTAGGACCTCTCTTAGCGAGTAGACATGTTAGCTAACACACGCAGTTAGACAGAACGTCATGAATAAAGGTGTTGTATTTGTTGCAGTTAATACTGGATGGCGAGCAATATATCTGCCGCAATTGTTGGTTGCGGGTAAGGTATGCAGTTGACCGCAGTCAAAACCAAGCTGACCAGCCGCCTCCTCGTGTCGGAAGACCATCTGGAGGAATCTTCGAAACCAATGAATTCAAAAGAGCACCAAATACATCTAACACATGCATTTATCATGAATGTGGCAATGCAAGTAGATGCCGTATTCCGGCGTCTATCAAACTAGAACTGTTGGTACACTCGAATTTATACATACCTCCAAACGCAAGAGTATGTCAACAACATTTGGATGAAAATCAATGGGGTCACTTAATTGATGCTCTAAACTTATCCCACGATTTTACCGGAGAAATATTCGTAGACATTAAGAAAATCTTACAAACAGCCGTTCTTAATAGTTCCAACACAATGGACTTTGAAAATATACAAACTATGGATCCAAAAATATTGCATCATAACGCATTTGAGCAAGTGATACGAGAAACCCCTTCATTGCAGCAAGAAGTAACCGACCCCAATACTGCAATTGCTATTTTTTTGATGAAGCTTCGGACGTGTGAGTCGAACGAAAGACTCAGCGTACTTTTCAGAATGAGTCGCCGTACGCTCGAAAGGAAAATGAATACTGTGCCCAAATGTTTGGTACAAGATTTCGTACCAAGGCACCTGGGCCTGGATCATATTTCAAGAAATGAAGTAGTTGCGAAAAATCTGACTGTGCCAAATGGTCTTTTTGGAAACCCAGATGCACCCTTACAAGAAAGGAAAGCTATTCTGGTGATAGATGGAACCTACGTCTATACTCAGAAGTCTTCCAACTTCCTTTTCCAGCGGAAAACATACAGTTTGCACAAATACACGAACCTGTTAAAACCATTTCTCATTGTATGTTGTGATGGCTACATATTAGATGTTACTGGGCCTCACGCAGCAACAACATCGGATGCCGTTATAATGAAAGGTCTTATTAACGAAAGAGAAGACAATCCATTCCATTACTTTTTTGAAGCAAACGATGTTTTTATCTGCGACCGCGGCTTTAGAGACGTTATTGGTGACATGGAATCGTGTGGTTATGTGGCACGTATGCCAATTAGCAAACGGCGTGGCGAAGACCAGTTAACTACGTTAGAAGCCAATAAAAATAGGGAAGTGACGATATGCCGCTGGGTCGTCGAGGTCGTAAACGGACGTTTTAAGCGCGATTTTCGCCTATTCAGGCAAGAATTTTTTAGTCGTGCTATGAGCCACATGATGGATGATTTCCGGGTGGCTGCTGCGCTTATTAACGCTTTTCATCTTTTAATCGAAGATAACGCGCATGCGGAAGAATATTTAAGAATCATTAGAGAGAGATTGCATGTACCAAATCAATTGGGAGCATATGTTACAAATAGAAATATAGAGGCGGGCAAGTTTTCGAAATATTGAAGCCGACGCCATAGGAGCAGATGAATTTCCTGTTCTGACTCAAGAAGACTTGACATTGTTTGCACTTGGTTCATATCACATAAAACTTGCGCGTAGCTACTATAGCGAACACGTACGCAATGGCGTGTTTCAGATTGAAGTAGCAAGAGATGGAGCATTTAGTGAAATAGTTGATTTTGGCATTGAACCTGGAAACGCTATGTTGCTACGCGCAAGAATACAATCCCGACACGCACATTTATTTTTATTTATTTAATTTTAAAGAAAGCTTACAGACTAATAACAATCTTAAGTATCATGCATAAGTAGGGACATTTGCTAATTAAAAGCTTCCACATGTATAATATTCTTCCCAGTATTACAAATATTTTAAAATAAATATAAGCATTGTAAAGATAGCTATAAGTCCTTTCATTTGATTTGATACCCCACATGATAGGGTTTGATTTTTTTGACGTAGCGAGGTACCTACCGCGACCGCCATATTGTTTATATTTTGGCTTGACGTAGCGAGGTACCTACCGCGACCGCCATATTGTTTATATTTTGGCTCATATAGCTTATATCAACCAGAATAACGTATGAATTACAACGAAATGTCATACACTTAAATCAATCGAGTAGTTTAAAAGATATAGTGAAATAATGAAGCGTAAAAAGGTTTTTAAATTGCAAGTTTTCATGGGGTCATAACTTTTTACTGAGTAAATATTTTTGGTTGCGGTTTTCTTATAATGATTCAGAACGCAGTGTTCCATCATATGTCATAGTTCTTATTGATGGTGGAAATTTGGACCAAGCTCCATATATTTTTGCCCATTCTTCTTTAATGAAGATGTCGGCCTGCAGAAAGCTTCATCTGGCTACCTTACTATTTGATACCATACTGACCAAAAAACCAGATTATCTGTACAGTAAATTGTCTTGGTCGCGTGAGTTCAACAAAAAAAATACAAGAGAATCTGTATACCTCTTGACAACCCCAAGGTACAGAACTGCTGCATTTCGTGGGAGTTTTAAATTCGCTGCTACTCGCTGCTGGAACGACCTGCCGCCTCCTCTTCGGGCTATAAAATTAGTTAATAGTTTTAGAGTCAAGTTTAAATAATATTCACTACATACACAAAAAACAAAGGTATAAACTTACCCGGGATCTGCACGCAATCGGTAATGGGTACCTGAGCAGAGTATAGCAGCGGATTCTCTAACATTCGATGCAGCAGCTTGTTGAAATTTGTGTTCAACTCAGGAGGTTATTAAGTTTGTCCAAAAACCTCTACACTACACAATTGGTACAGTCATATAACACAAGGATGACACTTAAATACACTTTTGCACAAACTAGTACATACAGCCACAATGCCATTTCCTTTATCTACTATAATTTAGCATAATATTCCTCGAAAACTTTTACTTCTGTTGTAGTTTTCGGCCATTTTGATCTTTCTTATAATCAAGTGACAACCGGTCGGTGCCTGCGTCGGGTCCGCGTAGAGTCCGCACCACCACTCAAGTCCGATAGCCGCGGCGCCCCTGTCTGTCATGTAAGAAAATGTTGCCTGTAAGAAGTTTATTTTTCCCCTTGTAACGAAACGTTACATGACTAATCATGTTTTATTAATTGATGCAGTTCAAAAACCTTAAAACTAAATTAATTAATTAAAATCTATCCTTAAAACTAAATCTAAATAATAACAATTTTAACTAAACCAATATTTAAAAATAAAGGAACACATTTACAATAAATTAATGTTCGTTCTTTGAGTGTAAGTAGGTATGCATTTCCGAACGCGCGGCGCATCTAGTCGTGTGGAGAGTTTTTTCATAGCCTTATAAGGTGATCCGTTTGCGCAGCTCGGGGCAGTCGCTACTAAGCTGAACCTGAGTGCACGTATCAATTATATTGAAATCGCGTCCCGTTGAGGCGCCCTAGCCGAGACGGACGTAATTATTTAATTTTAACAATCATGTGAAAGTTTTAAATTCCCGAATTTGGGAACTACGGCCAGGTTAATACTGCCCAAGTACAAGATTACGGCATACGGCGAAGATACAACATCCGTGGCGCGCTGAGCAAGTCGCCCGCTGCACCTTCCCGCCAATCTCGCCGCGCCATCGTGCATCATCGGCCACCCACCATCTCCGGCCTGGGAGGACTGCTGCCGAATTTCTGCAGGGAAGTCCCTTTCACTGCAGGTGTGACAACAGACGGCCGTAAACCCACGACCTTACAAATTTTATGTGCCTCCGCAGAGTCTATTTTATTTTTATTATACGTTTTTTTATTATTGGACTCACTCGTTTTTTTTATTTTGTTCAAACACCGTCCTAGTAAATGACGATAAAACGGGTGGAGGTTACACCCTGCATATATATTATGTTGATGATAAACTATTTATTGTTTTTATTTAGTAGTATTTTAATTTTAATATTGTAACTACATAATTTATCTATTTGTGTCGTTATTGCCCGTGGCATCACTAAGGTCCTGTCAGAAAACCAGCGTTGCGGTTTGTTTTTTAAATGTCGCAGCATTATGCTGAGATAGGAGCCTTTTTTGGCCTCGTGCAGGTAGTTTGAATTTTTTATCCTTTTTCTTTTTGTATATTGTTTTTCTTCTGTAACTGCCTGTGTGAGTCCATAATAAATTATTTTTTCTTTCTTTCTTTAAACTACGAATAGCGGTTTCTGTTGACAACCCTGGCCGAAACCCAAACTGGGCATCATGCAGTTTGATGTGGGTATTCAGGTGAGAATTAAGCACACTGTCAAGTATTTTAGCCACGACGGTAGCCAAGGAAGTCGGCCTATAGTTTGACCTGTCCGAGGCGTCTCCGGTCCTACTCTTGACCACTGGTACCACCAGAGCCTGCAACATATCGGGAGGAAGGTATGAAGGTATGTTTTATCGCCATTTTGATTTTATCTGGATATAATAAATTACCTAGTAAAAAGTCATACTGGGATAGTGGTGAAGAAATGCGAAATGCATTGGACTATAATGCCATGAGACGTGACAGATTTATTCAAATTATGCGTTTTATACATGCAGCTGACAATTATAACCTTGATAGAACCGACAAAACGACGAAATTGCGACCTGTGATGAATATTCTAAAACAAAAATTTCTCGAATACTATTGAACAAAATCTCAACTATGGTGAAAGCATGATTGAATACTTCGCGAGACATGGGTGTAAACAATGCATTCGTAACAAACCCATACGGTTTGGATATAAATGTTGGTGTTTGAACGGCAGTAGTGGATATTTGGCCAACTTTGAAGTGTAATGGCACAGTCTACCTATATCTTACTCCTTACAGTCGGTCAACGTAGAACATTGTTGCAGAGCAATCGTGCGGGGGGTTGCGGGGTGAAGGAGCGGAGGTTATGTCCCGAGTAGCCATACTGCATACTTGGGACATAACCTCCTTCCCTACATAATTTTGACATTTCATAGGACCTGTCGAATGTATGGGCGTTGACCCACTGTATGTAGTAAATAAGTACACTGTGGTAATAGAGTGCTATTCCAGGTGCCAATGCTGAAATTGAACAAAATTTTGGAAAAGCAACAGCACCCATGCTTTCTATGATCAATGAATTGCCTGAAGTCATGAAAAAACAGAAACTTCAGTTTTATTTTGATAACCTTTTTACGGGTATTCCACTTCTGATTCACTTGAAAAGTATGGGTTACGCAGGAACAGGCACACTTCGCCAGAACAGGTTGCCAAAAGAATGTCCAATTGCTGAGGTTGAATCCATGAAAAAAAGAGCGAAAGGGTCATACGAATATGCCTCTCAAGGTGATGTTTTTGTAGTACGGTGGATGGATAATTCAGTTGTGGCTGTCGCTTCTACTGATCACAAAGTAAGTCCAGTGGGATTGGCAGATCGGTATTCCAAAGCAAGCCAACAAACAATACAAGTACTGAGACCCAATTATTACGGTATATAATCAGTACATGGGAGGTACAGACCTCATGGATGCTCGTGTAAATAATTATAGGATTGGGATTTGAGGCAAAAAACGGTGGTGGTAAAAATACTCGTATTACGTGGCTTGCAGATGTTACAATAAATAATGCTTGGCTCTTAATGCGCAAATCAGGAAAGGATATTTCGCAGCTGAATTTTCGTCGTGAGATACTTCAAACAAACTTGAAAAAGTATGGAACTCCTCCTAAATCTGGTGGTCGACAATCTACCTCCAGATGTGGATCTAGGGTTTTGGAAGGAGTTAAATATGACGGTGAAAATCACTTCCCAAAATCAATAGAAAAGAAACGTCGATGTGTTGGAGCTGACTATAAAACTATTGGAAGAGTTATATGTTCAAAATGTTTTGAAAATTATCATTCTCAGTAATTATATTTTTTTTATAAATGGATAATGGATAAAATAAATATTCAAAAGCTTCGTATTTTTCTAAAACAGCAAAATATCAGCTTTTTGTACCTCGTTAGACCTAGCGTATATGGCAACGCCAGCACTCTAAAACTCAAAATTGGGTGATTAAGAATTATAACTTTTGTCTTATTCGTGTTATCTGGTCATCATTCAACCCAAATATAAAGATAAAAAAACACAAAATTTGAATTTCAAAAACTCTGTCCCTAATGGGTTAATATAAAATTGGTGATAAAATATTTACTAAAGATATAAATAAACGAAGTAGTAAAAATAAACCGCGTTATATAGCAGCCGTAGTAACAGACGAAACGCATAGAAACATCGATCTTATTCCAATTAAAAATAGAGATACTAAGACTCCATTAAATAATATTAAATGCCCTTCGCAGATTCATCCTACTCGCCTTGGCGGTAGTCATGATGAAGAGATTGCAGGCCCTTCAACTTCAGGAATTACGTGATAATACCGGAATCCTGAATGTGAAACACGGTATAGCTGTAGTCATCAATGATAAATGGACTATCGTTAAGATCTTAGATTTTAAACCCATCGTAGAAGATTTAGAAGATAATATTTTAAGACATTCCCCAATGAACCTATTTGTTAGCCATTTTGATAATGATTTTACGTCCAGCTTTATTAACGTAGTAAACCAAATAGTACATTTGAGGAGGTTCTTTTCTACTATTCCACTTTTTGTGTTTTTGCACAATTTGAGAAAATAGTTTTTTAGGTATGTAACTATGTATTTAAGCCGAAATTTTGTTGCATTATTATAGACGACAAGATAAGTCATTGCTTTGTACAGGATTAAAAAATTTAGCTATAATATATTTTGAATAAATCCAAAATTTGAAATGGAATAATCTAGTTGTGACGCGGCTGATAGGGAATAATCATGTTTTGTTACGAGCACGGTCCACTTGCTCAGTTAAAAATGACACGCGTCAAACAAACGCCACGTAGTGTTATGCAATCGTTCAAAATCAAAAATTCAGCTTGCCATATTAAAAAAGTAAAGAATATTTGTGACTGAAAAATGTAGGGATAAAACATGTTTTGTTGCAATTTGGACTAATATAGTTACTTAACTTCTGGATTAATCGTATTTTTTTCCAAAAATGTATATTTGAAATGAGTTATGTCATGTTTTCGCCCAGTTTTATTTTCGCTGAGTATTAATTTCAAGGTAAGCAATCAAAAAAAAAAAGCATTTCTGTCGAAAGTGGAACAGTCAAGTTTTGAAAAGATCCTTATCATTTAAGAAATATAGCAGTAGAAAAACTAAAACAAGTTACACCTTTCATTAGAGTTAAACGAGGTTTACTCAACCCTTTAGGTTCGCTTATAAAATTAATATCAGGAACTCTTGGTACTGAAGATGCCTTTAAATATGATAAAATTATTAATGAAATAAAATCAAATCAGGGTAATGTTTATAAGAGATTAACTTTGATTAATGAAGTGATACAGACTCTTGTAAATTCGACACTTAAAAAAAATCTCATTCAAATTAATACCGATCTAAGTAACTTAACGAATAATTTAAACAATGTTTCAAAAAGATAAATGTTGGATCGCATTGAAGTTCACATAATGAGTACTTACAATTCATTGATCCACAACTTTCAGACTATTTATAGTAAGTTGAATGAGAAAGAAACAAGTCTGGCATTAAGTAGATTAGGATTTTTACATCAATCTATTATTAACACAGATAAGTTATTGCATTTATTGGAAAGTATTAGTAGAATAGAAAAGTTAGTATTTCCTCCTAGGATAGAAAATCTAGTTAATATCGATCAAACTATTGTATTGAAAGCTTATTTTAAAGGAAATCAAATTTATTACTTCCTAGAGATACCTCTTGTTGAAAAAGATACTTATATCTATTGTTAGGGATTTAATGATGTCGTGGCGGTAGTTTGACATATTTACTTCACGACCTGTCAAAACGGTCTATAAAACAGTATGCGGTGCGGTACTCGCGCTTCTTTTGCTGCGATCTTTGGTTTGTACGAACGTTCACAATTGTTATAATAGTTGCTTTGTTTTGTAATTATGACTGTGTCTGATATTCCTGCATTGTAATAATAACTGATTGTATTAAAGTATTCAGTTCTTATGTACCATCCTGTTTTTATTAAATTATGCCCAAGAAAGCTAGTATTCCTATTAGTAAATTCTGTTATTTTATTAGCTATCCGTCAGGTTAGCTAAAACTATTATAAATTATAGCCCTTACCTCTTTCCCACCATAATCGTACCGTTGTCATTATACCCAAATACCCATACCTATAGCTTACATATCATACCAACAATACATAATGTTTCATGATAGAGTAATGAAAACGATATAAATTACTTTTAGGTAATTCCAATATAGTGAAAACAAGATAAATTGGCCTATCAAGAACTATTTTTGTCTGTTGTAATTGTACGAGTATTGCTAATAAATAATCAGAAAAGAGAGTAATTTTTTTTGAAATTGGGGCCACTTATTTAATTTTCTGCTCCACAAATTTTGTTAGTTTTAATATATACGAGTATATCCTACCATACCTAATTACACCAAAATTTAAGTTTACGATTTATTCTTACAGATAAGAATATTCTACCGGAATCAGATGAATTGAATAAAGAAAATAACTACAACGTTGGCAATACATTCATAATTCCTAAAGAATCGGGAGGATTTGTTCACGGATGATATTAGTGGTCCGCCAATGAAGAGAAAATATAGTGACGATGATTCTACAAATTGTATGTCACCCATCAAGCAAGAAGAGGAGTTCAGTCAGCATGCCCAAGGTTGATCTAACGATATTACTGATCACGAACCCAAGGAAACTCAAACACTTCCAAAAAAGGAGTTTCGAGATATTGCTGTAGTGACAACAAGGCTATATTTAACTGAAGAAGTTGATGAAAACAAAAGAATTAGCAACCTTATGTTCTGTAAGTTTATCTGTCATGAACTCGATAAATACGGAGACACAAACGTTACGAGATAATGCAATAATGTACTGAACAATAAATCTCACTAAAACATAAGAAGAGAATGAAGATTATAATTATCAAAGTACCAAATATTATCTTATTTGAAAATAAAAGCTGTGATTCGTATATAATGCTAACTGATTTTTTTAAAATGTTTTACCAGTCTATTACATAATATGATGATAGATTGGTTACTTTCCCAATCTAACATCATCATCATAAGTGTAACTAATCTATGACAATAATATGTCATGTTTACAATTCACAATAATTAGGAAAGTGATTTATTTAGATAAGTAAGTATAGGTAGTTACATGATGAATTTTACTAAAAAAAAAAAAATTCGAAATCTTTCAATCTAAAACTGAAAGCTCTTCCCACTGCTAGTTCACATTTCAATTATTTGTATCGAAAAAACAGTGGAGGGGTTTCAGGTTGAAAAATCTATTGATTGCTTTTTAATGATTTTTAAATATTTTTTTACAAATATTTGTAATGATTTCTTTTTTAAAGATTTCAAAATATTTTTAACAAATGATTCTAATTATTTATTTTTATTTATTTTCCCACATCAATGTCCAGTGTCGTTGAAATTCTACGCAAGTACTCGGAAGCCACAGCGATCTCGTCATCGTTTAAGTCAACGCCACGGTGTCGAGGATCTAACTGGTTAGCCGCGTAGTGTATTGGCTGTACACTAAAATCTTTTCGTTTGTTGATAACAGACATTCGAACTGGCTGTACACTAAAATCTTTTCGTTTGTTGATAACAGACATTCGAACTCCTGAGTAATTTTGTGCACAAGTGTTTTGAAAATACAAGGCACATTTGAGAGCAAAGCGCTGTCTTTTTAATTTACAAGAATAGCCTTGGCTAATGGTTCAAGAACATTCACCACCTCTTCAATTTTTATCCAAAACAATGGTTTTGATTTATGGCAAGACGTTCACTTCACGAGATATGGCAATACACTCGAGAGTTTCTCTATTTTATTTGAACGACAATAGTGTGATACGAGTACTCGTATACGCCCCGCTGCACCGCGTTTTGGAGAACAGCTTAAGGCCTCTGCCTCGAATTTTGCGGGCAGCGTGGCGGCGGCGGCGGCGGCACGGGAGCGGCAGGATCTTATGCGTAAAATCAAATGGACCGGTTCTCGAAAACAGCGGCGTGGCAGCGGCGCGGGGGCGGGCAACGAGCGGTGCACTCCAGTCAAGCGGTGACCGCCCGCGTTGCGCGTCTGCATTGTAGTATAGTGTTGTACATTTTTTTTTGTGACGTATCAAAATGTCCTCGGACGTGCAAGAGCAAATTATTTCGGCAATCTTTGAGAGGACACCCATATGGAACAGCAAAGATGCGAACCATTTTTATGGTGAAGAATAATTAACCAATTATGGGAAGAAATAAAAAACGAACTGAATATTGAAGGTAAATATAAAAATAATTTATTATGTCAAATACAATATTTATTATGTTTTACAAATTAATTAGTAACTAATGCGATTATTTACAAAATATTCTTTGAATTTTTCACGTATACATTGTGCTTGATAAGAGGTCCGGGCGTCGTGTTTGTATTCTTTGTTGATTCGTATTGACAGTAATATAGGCAATATCATTTTCACCGTCCATAACTCGGATAATGTTATGCAACGAACAGCAAGTTTTGATGAGTAATCTTGCATGACATTTGTTTGTCTCTATGGGTGATCTGAAAATATGCCACTTGGATCTTAAAATTCCGAAAGCACACTCAATAGTCTTTCGAGCCCGCGATAATCGCTTATTAAATAACTCATTTTGTGCATTAAGTACGCTTTGAGGATAAGGTCGCATCAAATAGGTATTGAGTGGATATCCTTCATCCCCAATAAAAACCATTGGTAGAATGATATCTGATCTGGGTAGATATTGTGGACGGGGTATATTGAAGTTATTACTTTGAAGTAAATTGTTCAAATTAGAGTAATGGAATGTCCCTGCATCGCTTTGTTTTCCTCTTCCTCCAACTTCTATACAAATGAATCTTTTGTCATCATCCGCGACCGCTTGCAAGTGCATCGAAAAGATATGTTTATAATTATATTGCGATGATCCAGCAAACTTAGGATTTTTTATTCGACAATGTTTGCCATCTGTAGCTCCGATGCAATTAGGAAATTGCCATTTTTCATAGTATTTTTCCGTTATTTTTTTCAATAATTCTTCTGTCGGTTTTGGCATATGTAAATGTACCAAATTTTTCCATATAGCTCTACAAGTGCCATAAACTATGTTGGCCACCGTTGTTTTTCCCATTCTGAATGACAACGACAGTCTTTTGAAAGGCTGCCCACTCGTCAAAAACCTGAAAATTAAAGCATAGGTACGTTAAAGTTATGTATGTAATAAATATTCTGTTCATTCTTTTGTTTCAGTGACCGATTTAAAGAAAAAATGGAAAAATATAAAAGATCACTATAGAAAGGAATTAAAAAAAAATCCTACTCCTAGATCAGGAGATGCCGGAAATGTTAATCAACCCTCGAATTGGCAATATTTTTCTCAATTGAGGTTTTTGCGTGATGAAGTTGTACCAAATGCTACTGAGGGTAATTTAAGCAGTACTGAAGTAAGTAATCAGATAAGTAATGATTCTTTTGAGATAGAAGACATCTCTGAAGAAAACTCTCAAGAAAATACAACCGGTCATGATGAAGAATCTTCTATTAATCCACAATCAACTTCTACATCCTCACAAGAGGCTCCTGTTTTTTCTCAAGAAGCTTCTACATCATCGCAAAAAACTTCTACGCCTTCAAGAGAAGCGTCTACTTCACAACGATCAAGAAAAAAGAAAACAGCAAATGACATAAGAACTGATTTTTTAGAATTGGAAAGGAAAAGGATAAGACTGCTGGAAAATGATTTATCAAAGTAGAAACGAGGCTTCTAGACATGAGAATAAGTCAGAAGACTACTACTTTTTTATGAGTTTGCTTCCAAAAATGGAAAAATTCACGCCAGTACAAAAGTTTAGAGTAAGACAAAAAAAATAATCAAGCTCTTCTAGATGAGTTAAGTGTAAATGAAAGCATGTACCCTTCTAATCTTCTCTCGTGTCAGCAAGAGCTATACAAAAACAGCTCATGCTGTGGTGAAAAGATTAGCCAGTCAGCAAGGTTGGTAGCGGGACTGACTGCCCAGGGTGCGCCGGACGTACTTAAGTATCGTCACTCGTGGAGGCTCTTTTCATGTACCCCAGACCCTTCTAATGAATCATATATGTATGGGTATAGTACTCAACACTAGGTATATCAATCTAATAATGAAAATACTGTCAATAAATAACAAAACTGTGATTCAAATAACTAATCATCGTACAAATGAGAACTGTGATTTTAGAGATAAATGACTGTAGGTAACTGTGTTTTTTTTTAGTTATAAGATTAGAATATGCGTGGAATAATACTGAACACTAGGTATATCAACCTTATAATAAAAATACTGTCAATGAGTAAGAAAACTGTGATTGTAGAAATAATTCATCATCGTACAAATGAAACTGTGATTTTAAAAATAAATGACAAACTGTTATGTTACTTATTTCTTACGAAACGTTTTTATATAATAAATGTTTTCGTCAAAGATAAATAATTAAGGCTGATTAGTGTGTAGTAGGTATTTAATTAAAATGATTGGAACTATTTACTAAATTAGTGCAACACAATTTCCTTTTTGAAACTATCAATAAATACAATTACAATTTCGTTGTTTTACTTACCCAAGCGTAAAGTATAATTTTTCTGCTGGAGATATAGCTCTAAATCGTTTTGGATTAATTCCAGACTCTAAATCACTCTTGATAGTTTCAAGAATATAGTCAAAAGTTTCTACACTCATTCTGGTGTAGTCGTAGAATTTGTCGGGATTTTGTCTCTGTTCTTCATAATTTCGATAAAACTCGCCATTTATTTTCCTTGCCCTATAGTAGGGATCCACTTCTTCTTTTGCCCACAGTAAATCGAGCGTTAGGAATAAATTTGAACCAAAAAGATGTTGTCGCCGTTTTTCAGACATTTCGTTCGCGAATAAAAACAAATATCTCGACAACACAACCACGAACACAACACTACACCGCTATAGTGCCGCGCGATCTGCCCGCTGGTTTGGAGAACAGGTATGCGTTGCCCGCCCCGCTGCCGCGCCGGCGCCGCCGCCGCCCCGCTGCCCGCAAAATTCGAGGCAGAGGCCTAAGGGACCTTGTGTTCCTTCCATATTTTTCAAGTTGATATTTTTCTAAAAACGCGTGGACGTGTGTCCTCTTGATGTACTTAATAACCTCAGGTTATTAAGTACATCAGACTGTTGTTCAGGTTATTAACCTGAACAACACAGTCTAGGATCTCCTTAAAATGTGCTATTTTGAAAACATCTTTATAAATCAGGTTCAAACCACGGCTTACACATCCTATGCAAGTAATAAAAGAGAATGTTATGGTAAAAATTCTCCAAGCTACTTTCATGTTGGCAGCATTGTAAGTGATAACTGCCACGAATTTAGCAGGTCCAATTTCATTGATGATATCAATTATTTTTTGACTCAAAAATATAGCAGTTTCTTTCTGTTTCCGAATTTGTGGCGTTGTAGAAAATTGGTTTTGGCGTTGTTATAATAAAGATAACGGTTCGAAATATTTTCAAAAATAATGGACAGTCTCTTAAGAACATTTTCCTCTAGCCACAACGATTAAGGTAGCTGCCCTGATTACTACCCCATCTCAAATAAGTTTTATGCGATTTCTGACTTTTCTAGTACTCCAATCTCAGTTGGCCCGGAAGAGTCTTTTGATCCTTATGGGAAATGGGATCGATTGGAATCATAAAAAGTTAAGTTTTTTGAAAACAACCCTTTTTCTCGCTGACTGTACTTTTTTTTCAAAATCTGTGAATACAGATTGAAATTATTCCAAAAGTTAGGGGTGGTCTTTTAAGAACATATTCTTGAAGCTAATATGGTTAAGCCCTTCATGCCCCATCTCAAATTACCACCCTGTATAGGTAATTCATAGAACTGAACAGAAATATTTGTAGCCCTCCTTCTGGACCAGTCGGGTAAAATAAACAATACTTCCATATTAAAACTGGTTGATTCCGTCATAATAATTTAATCTTTTGGGCTCGCGCAAAATTGCCAATGACAACTTGTTATTTTTATTATTTTGTTCTCTATGGGCAGGCTATAGTCATCAGGCCAAACTGCCTTGTCTTACGTAAATTGTTAAGTGTTCATTTAGTTTGATACTACCAAAAAATAATATCCTATGAGTGTCGTTGCATATCTACGTAAAATAATAGGGTTATCGATGCAAAAATATCGAAGCAATAAAGTAATGTGATAAAGAACTAATCTGAAACTGTAGTCCATATTGTTTCGTGAATCTGTGCACTTAGTACCTACTGCTCTCTTAACACTAAAGTACCTACTCTTTGTCTTGCTATTCGGAATAAAACTTTTTAATATTAATACCTATACTAATTGTGAATGTGCAATAGTTAACTTATTTATTGACTGTACTTGGAATTAATACAAAAACGCCGCCGTATTGATATTGTCGACGGATAGCGGAACTCGTTAGTGATGGGAAAGATCGTGACGCATCGATGGCAGCATCTAAATTGCCGCAAAGAATTGATTTATTTAAATAAAACCTCAAAACATACAGTCATCCTTTTTATTCTAAAAAGTGTTTCAATTACTTACAGATCAAATCTTATAAATTACTTACTACAGAACAAAATCTTACTAAGACCAACTAACTTAACCCAGTAATGCCCAAATTTTTTTTTTTTACTGATCCTGATTTTTTTTTCGATGAAATGACTAGTAATGGGGTACATAAATGATAAAAAGAAAAAAATATTTTAGAAATGTATTCAAAGTATATAAAAAATTGTGTGTCCATATGGACACGCTAAGCATTTGCGATATCAAAAAATACAAGTAATAGGTGAAAATGTAATCTGCAAACAATCCAATTTTAAACAGTAAATAAATCATTATGGTAATAATAATACTACTTCATATGGTATGCTGCAAAGCATGAAACACATAATCCCACATTACATTTCATGCATTCTGTTCTACCAGCAGAAGATTTGGCTTTGCAGTAAGGTCCCACGCATCTTCTTTTTTTTTCTGTCTTTCGAATATCGAGAAACTTGGTGTGGTGTTCCTCCAACCAAAGGGAGGATCCTCCAACTAGGCGGAGTCTTGTGCCTGGCGGGCTACTGCCCAACAGTTGATGTTGGGAGGTTGTATATATACTATCTGCGTGTTAAATCTTGATTGCGTGATGTAGGATAGTTCGCATGTGACCAGATAGATGCCGCCACATCACTCCCCCCCTGAGACCGGAGGTCGATTGTCTTGATGAGGCAGCGGTCGTTGCGTCTTGAGAGCTTGCCAGGGCCAGTGAGGGGTTCCTTTGAGTCGAAACCGGATACCGCGTCATTCCAGTGATTCGGAACTGTGAGAGCGATGAGTGGTGGCTGTGGACTGCGTCGACCAGGAGAGAAATGCCTCTTCTAGTTGACCGGCCGAAGTGCAGTATATATGCGCCGAGGATGCTGGCTGGCTGTGTGACTCGCTGCTGGCTGCTCGATTGAATGCTGAGCGGAGGGAGTGACGATGTTGCGCTGCCGAGGCTGCGAAGGTTGCGTGTGACGTCACCAGTAGGGAAACACTGTCTGTGACGATCACGTCGGGGTCACCAATGTGGAGAAACTTGGTGTGGTGTTCCTCCAACCAAAGGGAGGATCCTCCAACCATTTTCAACTGTCCCACCATCATCCTCGTCTCCTGAGTCCTCATCCGTCAAAACAGCTGCTTCTGGAGGGGCTATGAAAATGGCTTCGGGTAATGAATGATTTTCATCACCTTCTTCATCATCTCATCTTTCATATCACATTCTTGATCATAACTGATCGATATCAAAGATTCTGAAAAGATAGTATAAAGCTATGACAAGTGCTTAGCGTGTCCATATGGACACATCAAGTTGGAAGCGATAATACGTAACGATAAAAAAGTTTCATCTGTTGTTTCACTCTATAAAAACATAGTTCAATAGCAACTAAATAGTTTACAACCCAAACAATCATTACATATCATATAAATACGGTATAAAATATACTCACTCTCTTCTCAAATCCATTTTATTGTGAATTTACAAGTTGTAAAAAAATAAACGTAAATTTCTATAAGATAACATAAAAATTTCGCGCCAAAAGTGACATACAATGACAAGTGACACTTTAGAGAGTCAAATGACATTAACGTTTATTTTTTTAATATAGATTATTTTGCCATAATGAGTTAACCTTTGTACCACTAATTACGTGTCCATATGGACACGCTAGGCATTACTGGGTTAAATCGAACTTAACATAACTTAAAAATATTTACAATATACCCACTCTGGGAAAGGCGTTACCTCATCATGAGATTAACGTAAAACCGGAGGGAACATTAAACTGGCTTTCTACAACCCCATCATATAATAAAAAATGTATCATGAGGTCTACTCAAAAGCTTACAAACCGTAGGGCAGCTTGTGGCGAGCTGTTGGTGAGTGGCGAAACTGCGTACCTCATTGCCTCAGAGAGTCGGTCAGGACTACCTCTGTACCTCTCTACACCTCTAGCCACTCACACGTCTGTTGCCCCCTTCGCATATGTACTGGCGGCTTTTCAGGGGGCCCAGCTAGTGAGCTGGCGAGTCACCGTCTGCCAACACAACTCAATTTCAAACTTGAAAAGCAGACGCCATTTTCTTCCGGCAATAGAAGTTAAATAGTCCATTTAACACCCGCTCCCAGAGACCAGTTTTATTTTTACCATATTTCACAATAGTTTTGCACCCACTTGGGATGGTCCATGACTGTACTCTAATAGTGCAGCCGTGGATAGTCCCCGGTTGGTGCCCCATCCCATTTTAGATTAAAGTTCTCAAAGGGGCCTTTGCGCGTTGGACCTGTTTCCCCGTGTATGCCTTCCAAAGGACCGGACATCTTCCGCACGGAAGCACCGCACGGTGACAAGAGCGATTATACGAGTATAATTAGTTAACTTATGCCTTAATATTTATGGTGAGGAGGTATCTGCTGTCCGACCGAAGCAGGTGGCTGCTCACCAAAAGTTTTTGTGTTCGCAAGTGTAGTATGACAACTTTTGGTCTTTCCTATCAACACCACTCATAAATTGATTATATTTTGTGACTATCTCAGGTTTTAAGATTTCTTGGCCTCTCCTATTAGTCACTGGCTTAAGCTCTGAAGAATGAACGGTGCTGATAGTCAAGACGTCACGTTTGTCACGCCACTTGCAAACACAAACACCCTTGCGGTTATACCTGTAGATGCTACCACCTTTACTCAATTTGGTTGTAATCACTGCTGGGTATCCTTTGCGGTTGGCTCTCAGAGTTCCAGTAACATTCGTATCATTACACAACAGGAACCGACCAGAGTCCGACACTATTGTAAAAAAAATTATCCATGTACACGTTGCGCCCCGTTCATAAATAGTTTTCGAGCAGTTTTGCCACCACCTTGTCTGTGTGGCCTTTCCCGCCTACATCTTGATCTCGTTTTCCTTTGTACAAATGAATTTTGAGGGAAAGGCCACTCGGCGTGGCTAGCATGTACAGCTTGATGCCGTACTTGTGGCGCTTGCCTTTCATACGAGTATATTGGCGGATTCCGCTACGTCCACGACTTAGAATTATCGATTCGTCTATTGACAATTCCTCGCCGGGACTATATAATTCCGCCACTTTATTATTTAAATAGGAAATCAAGCTGTCTAAATTATGCTGGCCAAACCGTAAACATCTAAATATCAACAAAAAATATTTCTAGACATGAATTTATATGCAAATAAATTAAATAAATAATGTTTTTTCCAGTATTCGGAGTATCTTGAAAGGTCCCATGTGGAACAATATGCCTAGAAATATGATTAGTTTTTCCACAGTTAACGTTTCCCATCTGTGGATTCTGGCGTGAGGTGCGGTACATTGTGCCAATATTTGAGTAGCGCACTCATTTGGGGAATCCACAATTTGTTGCAATATCTGATTAGCAAACATTAATTTGAAAAAATCAAACGCTGTAGCACCATCAAAATTTCGTACCTCCTTCTCAAAGGTAAAAACTAAGGGCGAGGTGCGAGTCGATGTAGGGTCCAGTCTTCGTTCCCCTGTCCTTGTGCTGAATGAGAGGCGTAAAAAAGTCCACCTTCATGTCGCATATTAACTAATTTATGGTATTGCAAATGTTAATTTGAAGTAAGAGTTTCAGTGCAAGCCACACATTTTACCTGTTTACGTAAACATCTAACAACAATACCAGCTATGTATCCAACAGTTGGTTGTGTGTATTCAGATAATTGCGAATCATCTAATAGGCGAAATTTGGTGTCTTCAGGTTCATTAAAAATTTTGACGATATTTTCACTCTCGTCCTCGTCGTCGTCATCTTTCCTCAACGATGGAACTGTCGCTTTGATGCATTTAAGGGATGAAAGAACACATTAGAATACTTATGTTTTCCAGTGGCACAGTTTCCTGACAAAGCAGATTTAAGTTCCATATGGCAAAGTAATTTCCTGTAAATGCCTTTTAATTGGCGAGCGTTTGGGTTATTATTATAGCCCCCATGCATCCGTATCGCACCAAAAAATAATTCTATGTGATCTTGGCCGATGCGATACGTGGTTAAATTCTGTTTGATTCTTTTAAAGAATCATACAAAAATTTCAAACTATTTATGCATGTCAGAACGCCAAGAAATCCAGTTAATGATTGTGATTTTAGAACTGGTACATACATAGCTTTTCAATACCAGTTTCTTTGATGTTCTTTATACGTCCTTTTTCTAGATAATTTTAGGCTTATATTCAAAATTAAATCTTTCGCGTCTACTAATTTGCTAACACTTCATTTTTATTTTCGGGAAATAATGGATGCAACCGTATGCCTCTAAGTTCCTGGAATTGAATATATCAAAAATATTATTCCTAGTCATTATGAAGTTTTCTGTTGCTCCGCTTTCCAAAAAGTCAGGCAGCTTTAGCTCTTGTCTACAAAATTCAATTGCTACAGAAACACTTCCGCTAAGAAGCTGGGTTGCTAACTTAACGTTCATTATGGAGTTTCTGAATTGAATATGTTTTTTTGTAATAATATAATAATATTATTATTATATAATAATATTGCCTTTACTGATTTTTTTTGCCTGAACCGGGAATCAAACTGACAAAGCTTTATGTACCATCCGGTATTATATTATGGCACCTGTTGATAGATACCTATAAGGTTAATAATAAGGATCAAATCTCTCCAACAAACACACTGTCTTAAATTGAAGGAAGTGTAAGAAATAAGAAGTAACAACAAATAAGTGTTTGAATTGAAATGTACCTAAGTTAGGTAGGTACTTAATGTTAGTTATTATGGACTTCCATCAATTTCAGGCACTATGTTTATTGGAGCGATTTGATCCGTATTATTGATTGATCATATCGATTGATGAAATAAAAATATAGATGATGTTTTTTCGCGTTTGTGTTGGTTCGATTTCCAGACTTTTTGAAAGCAGTACCTACCTATTTATAACTTATTAAAATTAAATGAAGTCTTCTATAAGTATTTTAAGCTGAAACTCTACATAAAGAAATGGTTCAACAGATATAAGTGCCTTAGTGGGACACCTTTGTCAATTATTATTATAAATGGAATACAACATTATTTAGTTGCTGCGACACAATGTTGTTTTCCGACTTCCACGCGGACGGAGTCGCGGGCACAGCTAGTTTAACATAAAAATATAACCAGTGGTTGATTTTCTTGTATCTAAGTCCCCAGCAAAATCTGAATCTGAATAACCAATTAAACTTTAATGACCTAGATACTTTATACATACATCTTTAGTTTTAACAAGATATCTTATTATTTAACTTTACACCATATGAAATATCTGGCCTAGTTGCTGTAGATAAAAACAATAATGACCCTATGGCTTCGCTGTAAGGAAAATCAATCTGCTCATTTTCAATATTTTTTGTTATCTGAACATTTACATCGACTGGTGTATAACTAGGGTGTGCAGTCCTCGTTGAATTTATTTATAACTCTTCAATATATTGTCTTTGACTGATTCAAACAGAATTATCAGCTTTTAAAATTTCTAAACCAACAAACCAATTTAAAATTAACTCCTTGATATTAAATCCCTGCTTTAAATAACTTACAATATGATCTAATATGGAATTTGATTGTGACATTATTAAAGCATCATTCATCTACATACAAAATTAACAAAGCTTTAATACTATTAAAGTTACCAACAAATACACAATTGTCTGCTTGTGACTGAACAAAACCAAACTTCAAAAGAAAATTAGTTAATTTTTGATTCAGCAACGAGATGCTTGCTTTAGGCCATACGGGGATTTGTTCAATTTACATATTTTATTTTCTGGTGCTTTCACTCTATCTGGAATTACCATAAAAATATCCTCTTCTAACTCTCCACACAAAAATGCTGTCTTGACATCTAACTGCCATAAATTCCAATTATATTCAGCACAGATAGATAACAGTATTCTTATTGAGTCATATCTTGTAGTAGGTGAAAAAATTTCATTGTAATCTATCCCTTCAATTTGTGTGAAACCACGAGCACAAAGTCGAGCTTTGTATGTTTCTACTCGACCGTCTTGGGTTCTTTTAATATTAAAAAACCCATTTAGATGTTATGTTTCTCTGGTTTTCATTATCCACAAAAGTCCAGGTGTTTTTGGTGCGATGAGGTTCTAATTCTTCATTTATGGCCTCTAGCCATAACTCACGTTCCTTATGTCCTATCCTCATTATCCAATGACTATTAATTGCTTCATCATAATCTACAGGTACATCCAACTCCATTAAATTTGCCTCAAAAAATATTTCTTCGTAGTCGCAAAGTAATATTTGAACGATCTACATATGTCAGTAAGATCAATTTCTTGTGAAGGTTCATATGTCTCATCATTTTCATCGATGGCAGTATGTGTACTGTCATCACTTTCAGTCAACTCAGTGTCATCTATCACCTCTTCAGCATTTTGTTCATTATAATCCAATATAAAAATTTGGGCTTCATTCCGTTTTATTTCATCACTTTTCTGTTCGTTGAAAATAACATTTCTTGATATTGTAATTCTTTTTGTGTTTGAATCATACATTTTATAGTTTAAAATTATCATATCCAATTAACATCATATTACAACTTTTACAATCAAGCTTCTTTCTCAGCTGGTCTGGCACATGGACATATCCCTCACATCCAAACACTCTGACATGATCCAAACTAGATTTTACACCACTCCACAACTCCATAAGGGTAATATTTGGTGTCTGACTTGAAGATGTGCGACTTAATAAGTAAACAGCACAATTTACCGCTTCTGCCTATAGATTGAGTGGTACGTTACAAGCATAAAGCATGGATCGAGCACTTTCAACTATTGTTCTAATTTCTCTTTCTGCCGGGCCATTCCGTTCAGGCGTATAAGTATGGGGCAGTGAGCTCATGAGAAATACCCTCACAGTCAAGATATTCTTTAAAGTCTTTGCTTATGTATTCTCCACCATTATCAGTGGGTAATATGCGTACACATGTGAAAACTTGGTTTTAATCATAGAATTATATTTTTTTAAACAGTTTAACACATCACTTTTAAAGTACACATACCTAAAACTTGTAGCAGCGTCTTTAAAAATAACAAAATGTTTCATAACTTGTACAGAAGGCACACTGAATGGTCCACAAACATCACTGTATACAACATGGCCTGGTTGCTGTGGTCCTCTCATTTGATTTCTTGAATGGTTGACGACAGTGTTGGCGTTAATCAATTACTTTTTTAATCAATTAATTAATTTGATTAATTTTAATCAGATTTAATTAATCATGATTAAAATAATCATAATTAGAAAATTAATCTTAATCATGATTACTGGCGTTAATCATTAATCGTTAATTGATTAACGTGATTAAACTAATACAAGTAAAACTAAATAATGGAAAATAATGACACAGATTTCTGAAATCATGTTTATTAATTATTCAAAAATCCAAAAAAATAAGTTCTCACGTCCAAATACACTTAATTCTAATTTATTATAAAATTATTGTTACTTATTTTCAATCAAAATTCAAATCAAAACCTCTGATCTTTATTTTTCTGATTTCTTGATGTTCAAGGTACATTTCATAACTACTCTTTTTTCAAATAAGTCGTCAAATAATTTGTGTGACCTAGGTTTATTAAGCATGGTCGCATAAGAAAACATTCTTTGCACTGAGCCAGAAGACGGCATTGGCGTGTTGTATTTAATAAACACTTTGCCTATAACCGGATAACTTTGTAAAAGCTCCCGTTCTTGGCATCCCTCGGCAAAAAAATTGGAACACATCTTATATCCGCTCTCTTTTTACCACAAATTACGTACAAGGTTAGTTACCACTTGAAATAAATATGATACCATCCATGGCATCAGAACGTTTATATTATAGTTAAGAGTTCAGGCAATAATAAGAACTGTTACTTTATATGAGTTTAATGGTGATATTAAACACAGCACATGAATTATTTTAACAACAAAAAACATAACTTAGATCGAAATCTGATGATGTGAGCGCGGAGGCCACGGAGGCACGACGCGCGTGCGGCTATCACGGGTGTAGTGATGTGAACCGGTTTCATGAAACCTAAAAAAACGGTTTTTGTTAAAACCGATATTCACCGGTTCTCATTGAAAAACCGACTACTATCACAAATCATGTAGTCGACTCTTTGATATGTTTCCGATCATGAGTTTGTTCCGTTTAAAATGTTGTTTATGGTAGGGGAAACTCCAATATCCTTTTTTAATATGCAACTAATTTCACTACACTAAAATATTTCAGTTTTGCTTGCGAATTCTTTGGAGTTGATATAATATATTTGTTTGCGAAAAAATGCCTAAAGTAAAAGGTAAATCAATTACCAGAAATTATTTTGAGAAGATTGATAATGTTAGTGCAAAGTGTAAGCTATGTGCTAAAGTAATCAAAGTTGGAGGAGGAACCTCGAATATGTTGGCACATATTAAGAGAAACCATCCTCAGACTACAGTGGAGGTGGATCGAGGTGAAGTGGGTGATCAGCCAGGTGAAACACAGGCACAGGGAACGTCTACTGGCACAACACAAGAAAAACCAACGGAGACTCCGCGCCCCTTATTTCAAACTCATCTGAAAATGACCGCTGCAAGTAATAAAAAGAAAATTGATAAATATTTAACTATGATGATCGCCACGGACTTTCAGCCGTACTCTATTGTTGAAGACAAGGGTTTTAGGAAGCTGGTTGAAGCATTGAATCCAGGCTATAAACTACCAAGTAGACAGAAGATCAGGTATGACTTAATGCCAGAACTTTACCAGTGCGCAAAGTTACAGCATGCTAGCATGCTTGAAAATATTAAGAATGTTGCACTAACCGCTGATATGTGGTCGAATCAAAACATGGATTGTTTCCTTACCGTCACAATACATTTTTTTAACCAAAACATTTTAAAAAGCTATGTATTAACTACATCTGATGTTCCAACTTCACACACAGGCGAAAATCTAGCTGAAATTATGACTGATTTACTAACAGAATGGAAAATATTAGGAAAAATTTCTGCTATTGTCACTGATAATGGTACTAACATGGTGAAGATGTGCGATTTACTAGGAATACGGCACATGCCGTGTTTTGCCCATACGCTTAATTTAACTTTGGACGATTCTATGAAGCTTTCTCAGGTGGAGGACATAACTAACAATTGTAAAGCCATTGTGAATTTTTTTAAGAAATCATCTGTAGGTTGGCGAGCGCCTAAATTAGCCCAGAAAGAGAGAAACCCCGATTCTACCCCTCTGAAGTTGATACAAGAAGTATCTACACGATGGAACAGCACATTCTACATGATGAAGAGAATACTACAGTTATCTGACATTCTTGTATTGGTGTGTAGGAAATTGGTTCAGGCACCAGACTACTTAACTGCTTCCGAAGAAGAAGCAGGTAGAGAAGTTATCAACATTTTGGAAATATTCGAGGAAGCTACAAAACTCGTTAGCGCTGATCAGTATCCGACTAGTTCACTAGTCATTCCGTTAATATGTGGACTATTTGAAAAACTGAACACTATCGAAACTTCCCTAACAACAGATATGGGCAAGATAAACATCTTGCCCATATCTGTTGTTAGGGAAGTTGTTTCACTCATCAGTGAGGCGAAACATAAGTAGCAGACTCGTGGCATATGAGACAAGAACTGTGTCCCAAATATCTACATATTTACATCCAGTATTAAGAACAGGATTTCGTCATCCGGAGAACATGCTGTCGGCGAAAGAGTTAGTAAGAAAAGAATTATCACATATCTTAAAAGATTCCGCCGATAGCTCTGTGACATCAACTTCGGAGCAGCCAGCTAGTAGCACAGAACAGAAAAAACCTGGACTGCTGGACTTCTTAAAACAAAGAAGACCCAGCACTAATTTAACTGCTTCTGCAGTTAATATTTTACGAATGTATATGGAGACAGATCCACAAAGCGAAGAAGCCGAGATCACAAAAGCAGCTAAAAGTGCGGGAGCTTTTTGGTCCAGCAACAAACACTTGGCGCCATTAAATACAATAGCGCTAAAATATTTAGCCCTACCGGCGACATCGGTACCTTCGGAGAGGATGTTCTCTAAATCAGGATATGTGTTGTCCTCTAGAAGGAGCAGGTTACAAGCAGATGCTGTGGACCAAATTTGTTTCATAAATCAGAACTATGATTTGTCAGAAACAGGCAAAGTATAAAATTTAAATTTTCTGGTTCTTTCTTATCTGTTTGATGACCACTTTCTTTTTGTGATTGTAATTGTACCTAATAATTATAAGAAAAATAAATACTAAGCCATAATTAAATACTGATTTTTTTGTTAGTAAAACCTAAACAAGCCTTAAAAAACCGGTTTAAAAACATTACTAATCGGTTTAAACCGGTGTTAAAAATTGTAATCGGTTCACATCACTACACGGGTGTGCCCAACCGCCTGCTTGGGGTTTGTTGATCCGGCGCCGCGCCGCTTATGGTACGTTTACACGCTTGCCAAGCCTTGGCAAACTGCAAACAGTCCCAAGCCTCTACAAATCTCGTTTGGCGTTTGAAAGGCGTTTATACGCTTGTGAATGCGTCAGTCTGCAATATACATCCAAGCATGGCGGACACCGAACTTGTGACGGCTATTGCATTTGGTTTAACGTACTTTTATTTGAAATGTAAGCAAAGTGAAATAAAAAAAAGGAGAGCCTTCCAGTAAGTTCAGCAAGACGAATCCATGCATCTGCTTGTTTCTTCTTATCTTTATGATTTGCATCTTTCGGATTCCAGATGCATGGTTCCATTTGGTAATGTTCCAGAAACGAAAGAGTCTCCTCATTCGACCAGCAACTCATTTTTTATTTATTTTTTGTAAAATCAAGCAAGCGTGTACTCGCCGCGAGATCACAATGGCTACTAAACGCGGACCAACATGTAAATGCATCGCAAGCGCTTGCCGCAAACGCCCTTTGATCTGCGTAAAAAAACCGACACTCGACTGGATCGGAAGCAAGCAGGCACAAGCCCACGCAAGCCAAGCCGGCACAAGCCCACGCAAGCCAAGCCAAACGCCCTTTTTACATGCTTGCGATTGTCGATCCTTGCCAAGGCTTGGCAAGCGTGTAAACGTACCATTACAAAGTAGGTAGCCGAGCGGGCGGGCCGACGCGAACTGTAGGTACGCGGAGTGGCAGTAACAGCCGCGTGGGAGTTCTTGCGATAATATAATAATAAATAGGGTGACGTAATTACTATCCCTCGAAAGACATTTGCGCGTATACACTTCCGTGAAAGGACACTTGCGCGATATTTATTTCGCAAAGGATATTGGGCAAAATCCGAGAAATGAGATTCCATACATCACGCCTGTATTCTATGAAGGGTAGGACAGAGAGGTGTATACTAAGTAATTAATTACTACATTCATAAAGGCTACATAGTTTAATTAAGTTGTTTAAAGTTATATTACATCACACGTTTCCCCTCCAGAGGGTGGCGGAGGTCAAAATTAAAATCCAAGATGGCGGCTGTGAAATGTTACAAAATATGCGTCATGGGTATCGTTTCCGCGGTTTTCGGGGGCGCTGATGACGAAAAGGGTCAGAGCCCATTCGTCCCCTAAGATTCGCACCCTGTGCCCACTCGTCCCCTGGAACTTTTGAGGGGCCCATTCGTCCCCTGAAGAATATTTATTTTGATTCATTCTTCTAATCTAAGTACATGTATATGTGTATACTGCAGCTTGGTAGTCCTGGTACAGTCACGCAGAAAAGGCTAAAATAAAAAATATAGTAATTCGGTAGATAAATGTGCAAAAAAAATAGAACACATATCAACAGTAAATAATCACTTCTTATTTTTTCCTTATTTTTTTGTATATTTACCAACTACATACATGCAAAATCATAATAACTTAAATCTAAAAAATTATAACAGTACAAAAAAAATACTAAAATCACAGTAATTATTGAAGACTAGATAAATCAACATAATTTGTTTTTGTATATTAACCAACTACATTCAAAATCATAATAACTTAAATCTAACAAACTATAACTACATTAACAAAAAATGACTAAAATCACAATAATTATTGAAGATCAAACAAATCAACATTATTTTAGTATAAAACTAATCTTATATTTGTTTAATAATATATGCATAGCTTTTCCATGCAGTGGCCTAGTGAAATCTGATTTTCAAAAAATTGGCTAATTATGCGATTTATTCTCGCTTCAGTTTCAATCGATTCAGGAGTCCGATTATTTGTTTGGACACCCCTTTGCACCTGATCCATTTTATTTTTTGATAAATTCGCTTCTTTATGTAGAGTGTCTAAACATTGCAAAATATTTGGTTTATTTCTACCATTAATTTTACGATTAATTTTGGAATGCCAACTTTCTACAAGGTTAGTCGTCCGATGACGTTGTCCATATACATTCCAATTTCTGGCTATAGTGTTATTATCGAGCCAGTTCTCGACAAAATGATCATTAAAAGCTGAAATTAGATTATTTTGAGGGCAGTCCTCCATGATATAAAGCCAACCGTCATCTATATATTGTTCTGGTATTAAAGCTAGTGAGGCGCAAAGGGCAACGTGTCGCTTATGTAGTCTAGATTTGAGTTCCAAGTGTTTTGTTTTCTTCCACAGGAATTTCAAAAAATGGAAATAACATCCAGAAATTAGCGTATTTGGGAAACCTTTTTGTTTGTATTGCTATCTCAAAATCCATGGTAAACTGACGTGGACACCAATTGGGAAAACGGGCCTTAAGCATATGAAATATAATTTCGTAAGTAGCTTGCTTTTTATTTAAAAGCAGCGCAAATACTAACGGTACAACATTTGTACTAGTGGTAAAACTTCCAATATCAGCGTGAATACTAAATAGCTGAACAAATGGATGAATTACAAAGGGGAACGCCCATAAAATGCTTGAAATGAACGGAAACTACTAATAGTCCTAAATTCTAATTAGAATTAAATATGCATAATGAATAATTCTCAAGTTTGTAAACGTAGGAGGAAAATATAACGATCTTTAAAATATTTCGCTTGATATCCGTCTAATTCATTCTTATTTTTTAATGGACAACTGTGTTTAATCTGACATGTGTAATCGACATTCAGCCAAACAAGAATTTTCAAATAATTTATCGAAGTATTTTATAGAATTATTGCACAGTTATCGTTCATTTAGAATAATTCGACCTAATTATAACGTTTATCTAATGAAAGTAATATTATATGCATGTCAATATTAATTAAAATAAAATTATTTTCAAATAAGAAAAAGTATCGTAGGCTGCATGGATAACATGTCCTTTGCCTTACTGACAGTTTGATATTGATTACTGCATTTCATTTTTCCGTTGAATTGTGGTTTTGAATTGATCGATTCACATTTTGCGTTTGCGACTTGAGTATAACTTAATAGGATATAATAACGACGACTTTGGCCATTTTTAAGGATTTTGATTTTACTTCTGCACACGTTACCCCTTTTCGAACTCGACTTAGATTGAACCCGCCTTGACGACGACTCGGCTTTTTGACGACGGACCTGGACCTGCTTTTTATACGACTCTGCTATTGTTTTGGACTCTTACACCGTGTACATTTAAAAATGGATGGAAACGTACACTGTGTTAATTGCTATCTCGATCTTACAGCGATGAGACGTAATGTCGTATCAGAGCAAAATGATGAAGTACGTCGTTTAATACAGGCATGGATAACACCATTAGCTGTAAGTATATTCATTCCATAGTTTTTGTGAATAATTATATTGAACTGAACGCACTGACATTGAACAATTAGTACATTGTTTTTTGTTCTTTCTCACAGGTTGAACCAGGTAGTGTTGTTTGTGATGCATGTCTTAGATTAGCGGTTCACACTATCACCGAGACACCTGGAACCAGCCGGCCAGGTAGACAAGTAGGCCACCAACATGTGTGCGTTTGCTGTGGACAGTCTGTTCTACGACAACGATCACATGTTGTAAGAAATAGCAGTGATCGTGAGAGGCACATAATGAATGTAGTAGCACACAGAATCCAACCACGCCAGGTAAGTTCATTCCTCTGCCCTAATTCTGTGTAATTCCCTCTTATCCCGTGCAAATAACGTCACTATCATGTCTTTTAAAAACTTATCACAGAGTACTTTTTTATGCATAGGTTTTCGTTCATCGAGCTTGAAGTAAAACAAAACCAACTTTTACTTTTCATTTTGCTTGCAGCTACGTTCTTCGGATTTGATCTGCCACCCATGTTGGCAACGATGCAGCCGGGCTACCTCACCCCCTACTACTCCTTCACCAAGCCCGAGTCCGGTACCCAGTCAGGCAGGTAGTTTGAATATACCTCTACATGAAGAACCTCCTCAAATAAGATCCAGCGTACTGTTACCTAATTACGGAAGAGCAGTTGATACTCAAAGTCATTGTTTCTATCCAGGATGTAATATGATTGATAGACATGTGGTACCACTTTCATTAAGGGTGTGGCTCTTCAAGGACTACACGTTTTATATACCAAAGAATTCAAAAATATGTAGTCATCATTTGAATAGTGACTTTTGGCATGAACTCCCTGCTTTGGAAGATATGAATCATGAATTCACTGTGGACCACATTGAAGACTTTGCATCATTTGTGAATTATGAATGTCGTGCTTTGGACTTCGAAAATATACACTTAATGGAAGAACATATGGTGTGGTACTTTTTAG
Source organism: Amphipyra tragopoginis (assembly GCA_905220435.1). Taxonomy (NCBI): domain Eukaryota; kingdom Metazoa; phylum Arthropoda; class Insecta; order Lepidoptera; family Noctuidae; genus Amphipyra; species Amphipyra tragopoginis. The sequence goes on from HG992011.1 coordinate 17,244,884, forward strand.
GAATGAGTAGAAATAGTTTTGGTACTCTAATGGGAGAGGTGCCCCGATTGGCGCAAATGCATAGAGGTTCTACTGCCCTTGGAGCTTACCTGATGAAATTGAGAACTGGAGATTCTGATGAAAGATTATCATCTCTTCTACAAATACCGAGAAGTACTCTGGAACGTCTAATGGCTAAAGCAAGGGAAAAACTGCATCAAGATTTTGTTCCTATGAACCTTGGAATTGGACATATAACAAGAGAACAAATAGCAGCAAGAAACCTTGTTCTACCAAATGGGCTGTTTGGCGAAGTCGACGGAATAAGGAAGCCTGTCGTAATTATTGATGGAACATATATCTATGTACAAAAAAGCTCCAACTATTTGTACCAAAAAGAGACATATTCTCTTCACAAATATCGAAACCTTGTGAAGCCATTTTTGCTTGTTTGCTCCGATGGCTATATAATCGATGTGTTAGGCCCTTATCCAGCAACAACTTCCGATGCTCAGATAATGATTAGTGAATTTGATGAACCCAGTAAGCCATTGAGACAATATTTTCAGGATGGTGACGTATTCATTCTTGATAGAGGGTTCAGGGATTCCATTCCACTTTTGCAATCTTGCAATTATAGTGTTCACATGCCATCAACACTGCAAGTAAATGAAATTCAATTATCCACTCTGGAAGCTAATAAAAGCCGAAGAGTTACTATTTGCCGCTGGGTTGTGGAAGCCGTAAATGGAATATTCAAGCAGCAATTCAAATTATTTCGCCAAGATTTTTTTAATAGAGCTTCGAGACATTTAATGGTAGATTTCTCTATAGCAGCAGCATTAATTAATAGGTTTTATACTAGAATAGTTGACAGGCCAGATGCTGTTGATATTTTGCAAATAATACATCAGAATATGTATACAGAAAATATACTAGCTGATTATGTGATCACAAATAATTTGAATCGTCGCAGAGCGCAATTCCAAAGCATTAATATAAATCCTAACAATGTTGCTGATTTCCCACAACTGACATACAGCGAAATGGTTCTGTTGGCATGTGGTACGTACCAAATAAAACAGGCTCGCTCATACTATGGCGAGCACACACGAGCGAATGGTATTTATAAGATTGAAATATGTAGGGAACTGGATAACGAATTAGTTGAGCATTTATCTCTTCCGGGTAATTGCTTTTTACTTCGAGGAAAAATACAAAGCAGACATATTTCTCAAAAAATATATTTTGTTTATATAATAATTAACAATTCCTTATCAGGGATAAGGGCTTTACAGCATCGCTATTGTAACTGCCTCGTGGGACGGCGAACAGTTGGTACCTGTGCCCATACTATGTCAATAATATGGTACTTAGCATGGGCCCGGTACCAACCCAATATCAATCCTCCTGCACAGTTTCTTGATGATGTGTTAGTGGTTTTTAATGATGATTAAAACATTTAAATGCAGTTTTGTTTATTAATTATTGCGTAATAATCTTAAACCTTTTTTTTTTTTTTTTTTCGTGGGAAAATCCTCATGGATGCCCTTCGCCCGGGGAAGGCGGAGGGGTATGCCGGACTCTTACCGGCTAAAAACCCACGGTGTTCCTTCTCCTGACCCTTGGCCGAGGTCGCGGGATTCGCAGCTGCATGCACCGCGACCCCGGCAGGCCTCGGTCCGCCAACCCCTGGCGGACCTCTTCTTCTGTGGGGCATTGCCCCACGTCCTCTTGAGAGGCGCGCACGGAACACAGCGCGCCGCCTTCTCGGGCCTGTTACTGGTCGGGCGACGGGTCCCCTAACCCGCCGCCCGCAGGCCACACACTACGGTGGCCGGAGATCGTCGCGCGCCCTCCGGCGCCCGGTGCGTCTAGCGCGGGAAGGGAGAGTGGCAGCTGCCTCTCTCTCCCTCTCCGCTCCCTCCTTGGTCGCCATCACCTCCTCGCAGAAGGAGGCGACGGCTTCCCACGCACTCTCGCTCCCGACCATGGACAGAACCACGGCAGGAAGCGAGAGGTCACCACCGACCGCCGCGACTAGTTCGCGGCGCTGCGTCGCCCACGCAGGACATGCCTGCAGCGTGTGCAGCGCCGTGTCCTCGGGGCAGTCGACGCAGTGGTGACAACCGGGCGTCTGCTCCCGGCCTATGCGACACAGGTACTTCCCGAAACAACCATGTCCCGAGAGTACCTGCGTCAGCCGGAAGCTGAGGGCGCCGTGACGCCTCTCTAGCCACTCCTCCATTACGGGCCTTACCGCCGCTATTGCGGCGTGCCCTGCGCTGGGTCGCGCAAGTCGCTCCTTCCATTCCGCCACTAGGATCTGGCGGAGTTCGCTCTGCTCAGGCGCCTCCTCGCGCTGACGATATCTCAGCGCGAGGGCCCTCGCCTCCAGATCCCAGGGCAACGATCCGGCTAGGAGGCTCCCCGCTTCGAAGGAGATCGTGCGGTATCCCCTTATCACCCTGACGGCCATCGCGCGCTGCGGTCTCCGCAGGATTGCAATGTTGCGGGCCGTCAGGGTGTCCGCCCAGATTGGCGCCCCATATAAGGCCATAGACCGCACGATCCCGGCATAGAGCCTCCGGCAGGAGGCATTGGGTCCCCCCAGATTGGGCAGCAGCCGCGACAACGCAGCCGCGGCGCCCATCAATTTCGGCGTAAGCTGCCGAAAGTGAGGCCCAAAGTCCCATCGGCCGTCGAGGACGAGTCCCAAGTACTTCATCGTCGACTCGACGCCGATGCGGATGCCTCCCACTATGATGTGGGATCCCGAGGATGGTCCCCTCCGGGGCCCATGGAAACACAGAGCCTCGGACTTCTGCAGGGCCACCTCGAGACCCAACCGCCGGATCCTTGCGACGACCTGCGCAACCCCAGCTGTCGCCAATATGGCTGCCTCTCGGTGCGTCCTCCCTCGCGCCGTGACCAAAGTGTCATCGGCGTAACAAATCACGCCGACGCCGCGGAGGAACGCACCGCGAAGCACCCAGTCGTATCCGATGTTCCACAGGAGCGGCCCCAGGACCGATCCCTGTGGAACACCGCACGACATCTCTCGCCGACCCCATCCTTCCCGACCCGGGTAGATGACTGCTCTCTGTGTCAGGTAGGCCCCGACAATGCGACGGAGGTAGGTCGGCACCCGATGGTATTCGAGTGCCGCTCGTATGCAACTCCAGGGCAAGGTGTTGAAGGCGTTGGCGATGTCGAGAGACACCGCCAAGACGACCTCGCCCCGAGCGACTGCTTCCTCCGCCTGAGCCCTCACGCGCATGATTGCGTCCACGGTGGAGCGCCCCCGGCGGAAACCGAACTGGTTATCCGCTAGGTCCGGCCCCACCCCAGACATGTGCGTGACGAGGCGGTCTGCAATTATTCTCTCGAAGAGCTTGCCCACCTCGTCCAGCAACACGATGGGGCGGTACGCAGATGGTGAATCTGCGGGGCGCCCCTCCTTTCTGAGCAGGACCAGCTTGCCGGTTTTCCACCGGAGCGGAAACTGGCCCCGCTCGCAACATGCGCTCAGGAGCCCCCTTAGTCGGGGCCCGAGAGCCTTGAGAGCTAGGACCCATGCACGGCCAGGTATGCCGTCGGGCCCCGGAGCGGTGTTCTTAGCTTGAAGCCTTTTCACCGCCGCTCTCAGCTCTACCCGGGTCACTTCGGGCACGTCGTCATCATCGTCCGCGTCAAGCGCCATGGAAGGCGGAACCATAGGCGGCGGCGCATGCTCCGCCCTCGAAGGGAACAGAGCGCTCACCACTCCCTCCAGAAGCTGAGGTTGGAGACTCTGGGTCAGTGGGGGGGCCCACGGGCGAAGTTTGCCCCGTACCATAAGGTATGGGCGCCCCCAAGGGTCTTGGTCCAGAGTCTCCAGCAATGTCTCGTTAGCCGCAATTTTAGCCCGCGAGATAGCACTCTGGAGGGCGATCTTCGCCTCTCTGTACCCCTCGTACAGCTCCGCCTCGACGACCGCCGTATCCGGGGTGCGGCGACGCCTCCTGCGTAGCCTGGCGTACTGGCGTCGCGCTACCACACACGCGTGGCGCAGGAACTCTATTTCCCGCGACCACCAGTACACCTGGCGCTTGGCAGGCGCGGTCTGGACTCGAGGCATCGCCGCATCGCAGACGTGCGACATCGCCTCCCGGAGCCACTCCGCCTCCTCATCGATGTTGACAGGCCTGTCTGGTGCCGAAACCCAGGCCTGCACGATCGAGGCTTCCAGGAGTGCCTCCCGGTCCAGCCGCTTTAGCGCCCAACGCGGACAGATCCCGCCCGGGACCGTTTGAGCCGGGGCGCCTGAGGTCTGGGCGGAGACGTCGAATCGGATATATCTGTGATCCGACAGCGTCTCCACCTCCTCCATGACGCGCCAGCCCTGAACACGGCGCGCTAGAGCGGGGGTAGCGAATGTAATGTCCACTATGGATCCGCCCCGCTGTCGCACGCACGTGTTGACGGAACCCCGGTTGAGGATCTGTAGGCCCGTTTCCAGGGCCCACTCCTCCAGCACTTCCCCCCGCGCGTCTGTGGCCGGGGAACCCCAAGCCGTGGACTTGGCGTTGAAGTCCCCGAAAACGATCACGGGGTGAGGATGGCTGCCACTGACGACGACGCCCAAACCCGCGAGGAAATCCTCGAAGTCGGCGAGAGACCGGTTGGGGGAGAAATAAACTCCCACAGCCACCCAGTCTTCGAGAAGGGCCGCCACGTATCCCCGTCCACGAGTGACGTTCACAATGGACGGAGAGCCAACGGCGGCCCGCGAGATTATCAAGGCCACCAAGCCGTCCAAGTCCCCCACCCAGTCATCCCTGGGCGGAATGAAGTACGGCTCGGCGACCACAGTCACGTTGATCAACCACTCCGCCATGCTCTGGAGCAGAAGGTCCTGAGCCCTGGCACAGTGGTTGATGTTGGATTGGAGGAGGCGCAAGTGTGGGGCCATCACTGGCAGTCCATAAACGCCTCCCCCTCTCCGCTTTGCGTCGACTTTTCGGCAGCTGGTTGGCTGGCCGGTTGCGAAGTCACCTTGGCCACGGCTTGTTTGCCGCGGCCTCGCCCCTTTCTGCCCTTTTTCTTTTTTGTGGGCTCGGCGCAGGCCTTGCTGCCTGCCCGGTGCTCTGCCGGTTTGCCTGCTGCCGCACAGATTGTGCAGTGCGGCGTAGCCTCGCACGTACCTGCGATGTGACCAGGCTGCCCGCAGCGGAAGCAGACTCCACTGCGGTCGACCTCCGAGGAGCACAACGCCCCGGTGTGCCCGTTTGCCAGGCACCGGTAGCACCTAAGGGGCCTCGCTGGCAGTAGTTTCGCCTGTGCCGAAACCCACCCCACCAGCAGCCGACGGCCTTCTATGATTTTGTGGGCCGTCGCAACGGGACAGCTCACCAGAGCCGTCCCTAGACCGGTGAAGCCTGAGCGGATAGCGCCCGACTTCACCTGCTCCGGAGGGCAGCCCCCGGCTTTTGCGACGGCCGCCACGACCTCCTCGGCCGTGACTGAGTCGTCCAGAAACCTTGACTTAACCTATATTTTAGAAAAAGATGTTTGGAACAAGTTTTGCCGAGTTTTTTTGTAATTATTGAAAATGATATGGGTTCCCTACGACTTATAGTGCAATTTGGCGTATATTTCATTGTTGTTTATTTCAGGCATTTTTATGTGTGGCATCTGGGCATTTCCCTTTAAAGGTTCCATCTAAAAAGAAATCGGAGAAACTTGACATTGTCACCTCATTTACCACAGAAAATATTAAAATTCGGTTTGAACTATCTTGATAATCATCACATATTATAAAAAGTCTTCATATTTTTTAGGTACAACTACTTCCTCTGCTTTTTTAAAAATCAGCCGATTGGCACTATTTGCTTTTCTTCTTGCGTTATAGAGTCCATGTTTAAGGTTTTGGAAGTCGGGAATATTTTGTACAAAGTCTAGTCCTTTGTCTTTAAATTCCCTTATTTCCTCGTCAAATATATTTAGTAGTGACTCGTTTCCTCTGGCTGCTCTATTCTTGCATGAATTTAGTGCTTTCTTGAGCTCATTTTTTGTTGTATCTGGTGTACAGTCAGCTTCACGATGTGGGTACCCCCCTTGAAAGCACCTACGTTCGAACCCGCGATGGCCGCATGGCAATTTTGTATTTTATTATAATATTTTTCAAATAGTTTATAGATAAACAACAATGCATAAGAATATTTCAATACGTTTTCTAACAGTTGAGTTGGTCTAGTGGCTGAGGATGAGACATCCGAAATTGCTGATGTAGGTTCGATTCTGGCATTCTAATAATTCGGTTTTTGTTTTCGTCAAATTTGATTTTTCTCTAAGTTATACTATTTATACATATAGAGGAGCTCGTGGCTAAATAATTACAGCCGCATAGACCGATCTTCCGGGTTAAGCCACGCTTGCCGAGGTTGGTCTGTGGATGGGTGACCATTTACCATAGCGAGTTTCCTCCGTGCCTCGGAAAGCACGTAAAGCCGTTGGTCCCGGCTGTCATTTGTAGATCTTTGACAGTCGTTACTGTTGGTCAGAAGCCAGAAAGTCTGACAACCAGTCTTACCAAGAGTATCGTATTACCCAGTTACTGGGTTGTAGAGGTCTGATAGGCAGTCGCTCCATGTAAAATACTGATATTCAGCTGCATCCGGTTCGACTGGAAGCCGACCCCAACATAGTTGGGAAAAGGCTAGGCAGATGATGATGATATACTATTTATACAACTTTTTCTTTATGTAGGTATTGTTATAACTAGTAGGTTTATATTAAAATGAAAGAAATATGATTTATTTGGGTAAAATTTAATATAAACTGAAAAACTTAATAATATAACATTATAGTTAACTGTAACATATAAAAAGTTTGTATTGCTTCACTGCAAAATAGTTAAATTACAAGAACTACTTATAATGGTTGACAGTTTACCTTTCAAGCTAGTAGAATAATTATCATAATTGTTCGCGACGACGCGTCACCGAAAACGCGTATAGTGAGTGAAAAAGTGAATAAGTGATTTGTAACAGTAAAATCAATAGAGTCAGTGAAAATCGGACGATTATTTGATAAGTTCTACACTGTTTTTTGATTAATGTTTTAGTCATTGTTTTGTTGACTTGTTTTCGTTTTGTATAAGGTTAACCCTTTTCAGTAGTTTCCATATTGCCACGTAAAGTCATTTAAAGTAATTTAAAGTTAAAAGTAAATTCATTAAATTTTCGTAATTTTGTATAGTTTTGTGTCTTAACATGTATCTTCAAAGTACCATCATATTTCGGCTATGGAATTTATTCACCTAGAAATAGTTAAATAGTATAGTCTCAAGGGTGCTTTGTTGAATAACAAAGTATCTAGGTGAATAAGTTCGACACATAGCCGAAAATGGATACTTATTCTTACAGTAAAGTGTAAATGACACCATTTTCCCCGTTTATCTAGTAATAACTATGTAATAGACCCTTAGACTGAAAAGTAACTTGTGGTGTTTTGTAGAGAATGTTAAGACCTGTTAAATGATATATAACACTTGTATTTTACTATTTTAATACCTGTGTAATTATGCAAAAACTGTCTGTTGCATAATAAAAATAGTTAAAAATAAAGTCAGGAACGAGCCTGTTTTTAGAAGGTCTCGTTACGGTAAAGATTGGCGGTACCTAAGCTACCAAATATTTTGCTTGTATTTCGTTAGTTATCGGCTCTATTATTCTATTATGTAAAAGTTATTGTGAAAATAAGTATAGAACAAGTTTTCAGCAAAAGTTAGTGTTTTCATTTCGCATCCTCGACTCCCAAGTCTTCAGAGTGCTGACTGCATCCGAACCCTTCGTATACAGGACGACAGCGGCTCGCGTTTAAGAGTGCGCCCGTCTGGTATAATAATTAACGAGTGAAAAAGCATGTTATCATTAGTTAACATTCTAATGAATAAACAATTTACATCTCTCGTAAATCATAAATATTATCTACCTCCAATTACTATTAGCTATTAATCACAATAATGAAATAGTGAGGTCAAATGATTTATTGTTTGAGTTATTTCAATGTGTCAATGTCGACACTTTGTTTTATTTTATTATAACCAAACGGGATTATGGTATCTAAAATATATAGGATGATCGCAATTAGGACCCACTTACCTATTTACTATAAGATGTTTTGTTAGTTATTAATAGTGTTTATGTTAATAGCGGAGGGGATGACCCTCACTGATTATTATTTGCTGTAGTCGGCTTCTCATATGAGTAACCATATTCCAGCCTATATTCCTACCACGCATCAATTCCCAAGTCCTTATGACTTCTTGGTGTAAATTATCCTTGGATTTCAATTCACTTGAGTCCCAATTTAAAATCATTTGACCCCACATATTTTCGATTGGATTAAGATCCGGACTTTTAGCTGGCCAGGCGATAACAGTTATATCAGCCTGTAAACTTAGCCACTCCTTCACCATTCGGGATCGATGCACAGCACAGTTATCATGGACGAAATATATTTGTCCTTCTGGGTACGCAACACGCACTGTAGGCAACATAACCTCTTGCAATATTTGAAGATATGTCTTGCCATTCATGCGTCCGCCTACTTCTGTTAATTCGCCCGGGCCCATAGATGACATCCATCCCCAGTAACCTGAAAATAAGTTATTTTTAGTAGGTAATATAATATTAGTTTATTAGGTAGGTAGTAAATATACCTAATGTTTAAAATACTGTGGTAACAAACATTGCGATATAGTAACTTAATTTCTCATAATAATGTCAATAAAATTACCTAAATCTGTCATAATATGGAAATCAATAATTTATATAAAGCTGTTCATTTACCTAATGTTATTCTACCACTGGACCTGTTCGGTAGTATGTTTTGTGGATTGTAGCGTTCGTTAGGTTTCCGCCATAGTATTTTTTTCCCATCATTATCGGATCTAAAAGTTTTTTCGTCCGTGAAAATAACTATGTTATTTTCCCAGTCGAAGTCCATAAGCTCCTGTGCGAACCGAACTCTTGCTGCCCGATGAGCTTCTGATAGCTGAATTTTCTTCGCTGGACGATAATTGTGAATGCCTGCTGCGTGCAAGTGCCTCCGCACTGTGGCGATTGAGATGTCGTATCGTTGAGCACTTGAACGAGTGGTTGCGAACGGCGAATTCAAGTGAACATTGACTATATCACGGTGGCGTTCACACTTGTTTGTATAGATGCCTGAACTTCTCCGGCCAAAAGGTTTTGACTTCACATCACCAGTATCCAAATAACGTCGCACCCATAAGCGCACCGTTTTTCTCTGTGTAGAAAATACATTTTAAGTTAATCAATCGAGTCACAAAGTTTACGAACTATTGAATTTATTTTCACCTTTATTAATTTTCTTTTTTATTTCTACATTTTTGAATATAAATCTATAAAAAATACATTTAAAAGTATAAAATGGAGGTCCATCGGCATCGGAAGCAGGGTCCAAGCTACCGGCTCCAGAGACAGAAACCTCCTCACAATTTATTTTATTATTAGATAACATTTTATTTACCGCTATGCCCAGCTATCTGGCAATCCCTTTAATGCTTTCATTTTGTTCGTAAAGAACCACAATCTTTGTTCTCAAGAAATTATCTATCATTTTAAATTGTTTTTAACACGAACACGTATAGTATGCTAAAGGTGAACCAAACTAGACTCATCAGACGGTAATTTCATTATAGATTAGTAAAATGTATGCATAACCACCCTCAATTAACAAACTATGCATTCCGAGTTCATATTTATCGCTCAGACAGAGACAGAATTATAACATCAAGTAGATTGATAATTCATTAAGATGTTAACTACCTAACTGGCTTAGTTGGTAAGCGCTCGCGGTGACCAAAAGATAACTAAATAATTCTATGGTTCGAATCTCGTACGGGCATGTGAACACTTTTTGTATTATTCTTAAGGATATGTTTGAATTGCAAAGTTGTAGCAAAGTTAATTTTAATACGACTGGGGTACCCAATTGATGCAGCCCACTGTACATAAGTGAGGTGTTTCTTTTAAGATTCGGTTTTCTTGAATTGTGATACTTCCATGGCAAGTATTTCTTTGAGTGCATTTCCAATAAAATGAGCCATTTTTGTATTTTTTCTTCATACACTTCTCATCAAAAAAATCGAAACATTTCCGAAATTATCTGTGTGGCGACAATTAAACAAAAAACAAGCATTAATTCATTATAGAAAAAACATAATTTAGTAGCTGGAAGTTTGGCCTTTACAATGGTGTACGAAACTTCCAAAAATTTTTTTTTTTCTTCAATTTTTATCCTTTAAATGAATGGAACATCGTTTTGAGATAAACGTGTGTTTAGAGTTGGAGTATATTTGTCGTGCAAAAAACGCAAAATAACGCATTACTTTAAAACTTTCTGTTTGTAATTTGTTGATTAGGCTCTGTGACGTCTGATAAAAAGTTTTTTTTCTAACACACATGCATACTTCACCCGCAGCAGCCGCCCAAGTAGTGGCATTGCTGGATTCTGGGACTAGTCAGCGTGTTGTGGCTGCAAGATTGCATCTAAGCCACTTGTCTGTTCAAAGAGTGTACCAACGCTATCGGGAGACTGGTTTATTTACGCGCCATCCAGGATCTGGTAGGAATCGGGTCACTTTTGAGTGAGACGGCCGATTTATTGCAACCGTTTGTTTGTGTGACGGTCTGTCACGTACTCCTAATTATTAACAAAATATTCTATTTATTTTAGAACCATAATACAATATCGGGCCTCTTACAAACACATTAAATGTATAGTTTACGGGAAACAGACTAGGGACAAGTGTTAGCCATCTGTTAGGATAAAATAATATACAAATTCTAAAGAAATTGGTAAAATGTGAAAACCCGAGTGCAACGCATAATACAAGGGCCACATTAAGAGCGACCCTCTTAGAAGCAATTAAGGAACTGAGCAAAAAAGGGCAATACATCTGTTGCGCAAAAGCATGGGAAGACGGTCCTAGCGACGTGAAATGGAATATCAAGGATTGAAGGAAAGGACAGTTGGTTTTAGACCTCTATAGGGAACGGACGTCAAAGTCAAAGATTAGGAGAGTTGGCTTAACACCATGATAGGGTTCGGACGTCAGAGTCAAAGGCTAGGAAAGTTGGTTATAGACCACGGTTGGGCACGGTCACCAGAACCATAGGCGAGTAGACTTAGGATTAACTAGGAGAGTTGATCAAACCCAGCTAGGAAGTCGTAAGGGCGAGAGGCTTTTATAACCAGTTTAAGTTATTATAGTTTAGCTTAACTGTATTGTAATACTAATTATAGTTAGAATTAATCGGTACTAACAAAGTGTGCAAGTGCGAATCTCCATGAGTGCGTGAGTGAACGAATGGGTGAGTGTTTTACTATAATTATTCCAGGCTGTATTATTGTTTATGTGCGTACAATAACTATAAGTAATTTATTGTCATGTATCGTTTAGACATAAACGATACATCTGACTTCGCCGAGGTTTCTTACACCTACGTTTGGACAAAGGGAAGCGGAGAAGGCCTTCCATTAAATGGCACACATACCCAATCACACCCGACCATACAACCAATATATATATCTATCAATACTCAGATCATACACGCCGCCTATGGAAGGCTGAACCGTATAATATACTTTGGACTCGCTCAGATTAATCTAGGCTACAATGCCAACCCATAATAATTACCGGAATATAAATCAACCAAACGTTAGTGATAGCTACTTCCTATTGACTGACTGACCCCAGCATTATGTCTTACGGCGATGCACTTGTTTTACGTACACTTCCAGGGAGGGGGGTAGGCTTCACCAAGTAGTAGTAGTAAAGTACCCTAAAATGGATGGATAGTCTTCCTAAAGGACGCTAGGGAACGTGGCTCGTTATACGGCCCCCGTTGGCCAATCACAGAATCGTCATTAGCACTTAACGAGACACGGAGGACGGAAAGCGGCCTCACAACCCGCTAAGCCGTCCACGAACTTGGGTAGATTAAGGAAGTGTGAAGTGACGATAAATAATACCACTCGAACGTATCCCAGGTGCAAACGTGTAATATCATGCAACCGACAGACAATACGCTGCGCTTGCGCTATTTTAAATAACTAATTCAAGTAAAGGGACGGACATCACTCAGGGTCTAATCAATACTAGTCGTCCAGCATTGCTGGGAACATGTCTCGCTGAATGGCAGATGGACTTCGCAGGACTCTGTCTTAGGATTGAGTAAGACATGAGAGCTTAGGAACGCGGACCGTTAAACCACAGGCCTCGTGGCAGTTAGACTTTAGCGGTACCCGTAAGATGCGACAGCGCATCATAATATGGGGTTCCATTGTAATGAAATTAATATAACACAAATGTGTTTCAGAACGCAAGCGTTACGTATCCCCGTATATATGTCCCTCGTTATTCCTCCCTTTGGTTTCATCTTATAATTACGATATATGTCACTTGCATCCCTTTCATTGTCCCTTTGGCTTTCTTAATAATGACATATATTACAATTTAAATATTATCTGAATTCCTCCTGCAGAATTGTTTTATATAACTACTTCTTTTTATTACTTCTCCATAATTTGTATAATTCTATTATTGTAAACAATATTGTGTTTTGCTTTGTATAGACTCAATTAATTTATCCACCTGACAGACAGAACTGTGTTGCTGGGGAGTTTGTTGCGCCGTTTCTTCTCCCCAGCATAAACACTAGGAAGCGGTGAAGGGAGGGCTGTTTGTGGGCTGTCTATAATTGTACATTTAAAGTCCAAAAGAGCTAAATAAATGAGTTATGAATTTTGACTTGAGTTTGTATTTAAATATGGGAAAAATGAAAATTTTATCAGCTTAGGGTTTGCGACGTACAGTCACATTTGCAAAATCGACGCCTTCGCGCTTTTCAACTGCAGCAGCAGCTCCTTGTTGTTCGAAGGGTGACTGTAAGTAGCTCTACGATTTGAAGAAGATTGAAGGAACGTAGACTGGTACCACAAAAACCAGCTAATGGGCCGAAATTAACAACAGACCATCGAAGAGCGCGCCTTAACTTTGCACTTGTGCACTTAAATTGTTCAAACTTACCAATGAGCAAGGTTCTCTTTTCTGACGAGAGTAAAATTATGGGACATCAACATAAGGAATTCTAAACCTTATGCTACCTACTATTAAATGGCATTTAGTATTAATTTTAAAAAAAACATGTTTTTCTAATAATCCATTCAAAACAAAAACTTGCGAGGTGTTTAGATTTTTTTGGTGAGCCGTTCGATGGTCTGTTGTTAATTTTGACCCATGTCCATGTCCTTTAAATGAATGGAACATTGTTTTGAAAACAATGTTCCATTCATTTAAAGGACAAAAATTTAAAAAAAAAAACAAATTTTTTGGAAGTTTCGTACACCATTGTAAAGGCCAAACTGCCAGCTACTAAATTATGTTTTTTCTATATTGAATTAATGCTTGTTTTTTGTATAATTGTCGCCACAAAGATAATTTCGGAAGTGTTTCGATTTTTTTGATGAGAAGTGTATATAACTGATACCCTCCTCTCAATTAAATTGGTCTACCTCTTTCAGAGGATATATACTCAATTCCTCTCAAACCACTACTGCACTGTGGTTCATCAGCCATTATTCTGTAAGAAAAAGTTACCAAATAATAACATTCCTTGACATAATATGCTACTTTAACTATAATATGCTTATTATAAATTAAATAAACATACATGTCTTCATAGACATGTATGTTTATTTAATTTATAATAACCGTAAAAAACATTTATTTAATATAAGTTGTTATTATAGTTTTTAACAGATATCGATACCTTAATTCGCAAAACGAATAACTCCACTTTTGGTCGAAAATGACTTTTTGATACCGGCAGAAACTAGATTTTTTTCTGTATTTTTTGCAATACTAATATCTCCACGATTCTGACAAGTTTTTGTGTAAAACGCTATTAGAAAATCAAATAACTCCACTGTAAACGGAACGTCACAATTTTGACAAATAACTCCCAACAGTCCGCCATTTTGTTTAGCATTACAGAAACGAGTGCGTGTTCCTGAGTGTTTTAAAACAAAAAAAATAATTTTATTGTATTTTGAGACCGTATATAGATTAAAAACAGGCGAAAATATAACGCGGTAAGTATTTAAATAATTTAGTTTGATAAGTGATGACATTTTCGTACTATTTTAATGCAATAATATTGGGTTTGGAGTTGGCTTGGAGTTGTTAGTTTTTTCGTTTGTATGTTTTGATATTTGCATGCAGTTGTTCGGTCTGCTACAAAGCATTTTTTTAGGTCTGTACCTATCTCAGATGAAGTTTTTATTGGACAGGTGATAGTATTTCACAATAATTAAATTCATAAAAGACCGGTAATATTACCTATTAAATAAATTAATCTATTGGGTAAATACTTCGATACGAGGTCCTTACGAAAGTGATTTCATAAGCTTCTCGTATCATCAACAAAAGGGTGCTTCTAAATAATATGTTTTGGCTGTCACTAATTAGTTGAATGCATTGTTTTGTGTGGTTTGCTTTATGTTGTTTTTTTTCTTTTTGGTGCAGGAAAATGTCTAGAGCACGAGCTAAAAAAATGTTGCTTTCTGCACAGTTAATAAATTCACAACCGCTTGATCTAGCTAATGATGAGATTACTAACCCAGACAATTGGTCGTTTCAATGTAACCAGTTCCCGAAACCTTACGAAGACAGTTCAATTGCTAGTAATTCTGATGCTCCTATTCCTCTTGATGCTAATAATTCTTTGCTTTCTAATGATGAAACACTATACGCTGGAATAATATCTGATGAACCACAGCCTTATCTCATTGTAGCACCAGCAAATCAGCCTGAATTAGAAAACAACCCGTTTTTATTAAATTCACAAGAGCCTCGACTGCTGAATGACTTACAGGATACCGAAGTGTCCCAAATAATTTTACTTTCAAATGATGAAAAGCTTACAGCCAACGATAATGTACAGTTTGAATACATCGACCAATATATAGACGAAGAATTTAATGCGTCTGTGATTGCTCCACAAAATGACCAAATCATTACTGAAAACCCAGCAATTAATGTTATCGCGCCGAGATCTCCGTCCAGGGATGTCCCAATAGTAGATGATATTGAGCCCACTCTATTGACCTCATTAAATAATGTGGCAAAATTAGTAGACTATAGTGATAGTTCAGAATCGGAATTCGAGGAACCCAGAGTAAAGAGGAAAAAGCGCTTTCAAGTCAAAAAAAGTGAATGGTATGTTGAAAAAAATAGACTAAACAGGGAAAAGGGACATGCATATTTTGGAAAAAGAAAATTATTAGATAAGTGGGTAAAAAATATTCCTAAACCAAAGAAAGAAATGAAACCACGATGTAAATGCTCAGAATTTAAAACAAGTGTAATAAAATGTCATGAAATAACAGAAGAAGACAGAAAAATCTTATTTGAACAATTTTGGGCGATGGATTGGGGAGAGAAGAAAGTTTTTATTAATTGTTTAATAACAGTTATGCCTACTAAAAGAAAACGCGACAGAAAGGATCCAAATACTTCGCAAAGGAAAAATACTATGGTTTATTATCTAAAGAAGAATGGCGTCTTGATACGAGTGTGCAAAACTTTATTTTTAAATACCTTTGCCATTAATAACTTTCTTTGTTGGAGTTGGAAGACGGAAGATACACTTAACACTGTTGAAAATCTTCCTCAACAGGAACGGCCAGCTCAACTTCAAACAGCTACCGCTGATAAACAATTTTTGGACAAATTTTTAGACGAGCTGCCTAAACTTCCTTCACACTACTGTCGCCAAAGAACTTCCCTACTGTATTTGCAACCTGAAATTATTTCCAAGCAGCAGCTCTATAAATTCTACAAAGAAGAATGTCGGTCTAAAAATGTCAAATCATTAAGCATCGCAACATTTTCGAACACTCTAACTTTGAAAAAGATATCTTTATTTAAACCTAAAAAAGATCTCTGCGAAACTTGTAATGGATTCAAGATGGGTCATGTTTCTGAAGAGATTTACAACGAGCATACACAGAAAAAAAAAGAAGCTAGGGCTGAAAAAGATAACGACAAAAAAAAATATAAATTTGTTTTTACTGCTGACCTCCAAGCTGTTCTAATGGCACCAAGATCTAATGTATCTAGTAACTATTATAAGACTAAATTATGTGTGCATAATTGGTGTATTTACGACATGAAAACAGCAGAGGGTTACTGTTTTATATGGAATGAAGCTGAAGGTGGCCTAACCTCTGAAGAATTTGCTACAATTATGTCAAATTTTATTGTTAAAGAAGTTGTACCGAGAATGGGCGAAAATGATCGGGAAATAATATTCTATACCGATGGTTGCACGTATCAAAATCGCAATGCTATTCTTAGTAATGCTATGACAAATATTTCAATGTGCCATAATGTAACCATCATGCATAAATACTTAGAGGTGGGACACACCCAAATGGAAGTCGATAGCATGCATGCCATGATTGAGAAACGGCTAAAAAATCAAACCATTCACGTCCCTGCTGAGTATATTAATGTATGTCGTACGGCAAAATGCAATAATACGAGATATAAGTGCCAATACTTGACTTATGAATATTTTAAAGATTTTAAGCAAGTAGCCTTTTACAAATCGATACGTCCGGGAAAAATGAAAGGTGATCCAAAGGTAAAGATACCGTTTTTTCTGACACTATTCGCCTTTCTTTTTATTTTTGGGTTTAGTTTTTATTAACATGTTCAGTTGAAATGTATAGGTATTTATACTTATTAAGAATTAAATTTAATATAATTTTCTGTTTTACAGGTCACAGATATAAGAGCTCTACAATATAAGCCTAATGGAGAAATATTTTACAAACTGAGGTTTGGAGACGAATGGACACTGCTGAATCAAAGGAAAAACCCTGTTAATCCTACTGCAATAGAAACATTAAACCAGCTGTACACAGAGCGGCGAAAAATCACTAAAAAGAAATATTACGATTTGCAACAGTTAAAATCATCAATGCCCCTTGATTATCAAGGGTTCTATGATGCTCTGCCTCATGATGATTAAATGTTTCACTAATTAAATACATTAATTAAGCTTTTTTAATACTTAGTTCCCTTTTTTACATAATGAGTAAAAGCGAATAACTCCATTTTTTGTTTCATTTATTGTTAATGTAAAATCTAATAACTCCAAAAATCGCCGTAAAATCTACATATTTAATTAAAATCAAAATTTTTAATGGTGTATTAGTTAAGAAAACCCACAATTTCCAACGGGATTTTTAATATTTCTGTTAATATGCTAGTTTTTTTTTTTGAAGTTTTTAGTCTCTCCTGTAAAAAAATCTATAAAGGAGTTGTTCGATTTGCGAATTAAGGTATCGATATGTAAAACATTTATCTTCGAATACTATATTCAAACAAGAGTTTTAAGATGTTGTATTCACAGCACATCTATGTCAAATCGTATGTCCCTTGCTTTCCAAACATCCAAACGAATTAATGCAAAATAAATCAAAGCAACATATTATCAAAACATGCTGTTTTTATATATGATGGTGTGATTGAATCGATTAATAAACAAACTATTTATCTACTCTATACAAGGTTAGTCGGAAAGGGGGCACTAATCCGAAGCCCACTTATAGTATCGCTGATAACTGTTTGAAAGCAAGTGTTAAAATTTAAAAAAAAAAATTCCAAATAAAATGATTTTTATTTTAGTTTTTTCAAAAATTCTTCATCCCTACTTTAGTTACAAATTCAGAAAATGGTGCTTCTTATTCATGACCCCAAATATGACCTAAAATGTAAACACAGCTGATCGTAACTGGGGATAGATAGATTTTAGAGATTTTTTTTTGAGATTTTTGAACAACTGTTTCTCTTAAACTATTGAGTTTTGGGGAAAGTGGTAGAACAAAAGTTATTCATTATTATGTGTACTTTAACACCCTTTCGGATTAGTACCCCCTTTCTGACTAACCTTGTATATATATGAAAATCACTGAAAAAGTAGAAAAAGTAATATTTTATCATACAAAAAAGAAAATTATGTGAGTGCATACACAGTAGCATACTAAAAATATATGTTTTACCTTAAAATAAAATAAAGTATTTAATAGTACCTAACTATTAAAAAGAAGCAGCAGTTGAATTTTTTTTTTCTGTGTCATCGTTCCAATTATATACATGTAAGTCTTTTGAAATAGGGATGTATAGGTAAATAGTAGAACTTACGTATTTTTCCTTCACGGACATGCACTGATCACTTCACTCACTAATTAAAGAACAACGGCAAACTCCCAAACAAACTATTGTTGAAATAATCTTTTGCGTCTGCTATTGAAACTTATGTAAAAGTATAGAACTTGAATTCCTAAACAGATTTGTCTTCAGGCTTACTATTAAATAGAGTCTCGAATTCAAGATATTCTAGTTTGAAGTTTTGCTTAATTAGAAATAGAAAGAACAATGGCGAACTTTAATACATCACTTTATCTGTATAAATAAATTGTAACGTCTTCGTGTCATCGTGGGCTTTGTGTATTCGCAATTAATTTATTAATTCTTAATGAACTGAGCAATTTCTGATGAAATGAGCGATTCGCCATTTATCCCTAGGATTTGAGAAAATTGCCCGGAAAGTATGTTTAGGTTACAATATTTATGATTATACGAAAGAAATTATATTTTTTATTAAGTAGGTAATTCAATTCATTCTATCTTTCATCAGTGCAGCAGATCTCTCTATTAAAAATCCCATGAATCATCACTTTGATAGTCTAGCCACCTAGCGTTATGCCTTATGCCCTAACCAACAAAACAACATTTTAAAAACTGTTGTGAATTCAATGCAACCTATAATAAACACCCTAGCCTATGCAATCATTTGCGACTGCGAGCACATCCCTCGGTTATAGTTTTGTGTGAACATAGGTGTACGACTTCAGTAAAAAATAAAAATCTACTTTGCAAGGGTATAAATAAAAGATTTAGTGTTATTATATTTATTTGTCTTTTGCTCCTTAATAAGTAACACAACAATTCTGCTAGTGCTGCTTTATTTCTTTGATGCCTTGGTTCCTTTGTAACACACCAACGTCATGACAATGAATATTTTAGATAGGTACTTCCTCCATGATGACACGTAGGTACCATGATTTATTTTTATTCTCCCTTTTAATACAGAAGTATTTCCACTCCCTTTGAGACTATACCTACTCAGAAGAATAATAATTCACTTGGTCAATCACTACACAAAAAAAAAACACAAAATCCATGCGCCACTTTTCACTTCTCAACTCCAAATCGAGGACGTAACGTTAACGCAACGTAGAAGTTTTAAATATTTGTCAGAACCCGTAGCACTGTCACCGAATATAATATAATTATAATAATTACGTCCAACAACAAGGCGTAGCCGTGTAGGCAGTAAAGTTAGGCCCCTTGCTGACAACATCGTTTTTAGGACCGTAGCTACCGGCTACGCACCGTTTCAAACCATAGTAAGTCTGGATGTTGGATATGTATGGGACATTATGGAGCTATTTTGACGACACCGTTGCTAACGATGGCCCAGCTTGCCGCCGTGATCGGTCATGACATGGCTACCCTGTGCTCAGACTGGTACGGTGGCCTATGTGCACTCTTTGCGGAGGCCGGTTGTACGCAAGGCGCATCCCATATAAGTGGCACTTAACCCGGCTAGCTAGCGGGCACAAACCATATCGTTTACGAGTTTGGCCGGGATTCACCCGGCGCCTCGATCTCGTCTACTAGGGGCTTAATAATATTCTGATATTTGACAACTCTAGGATTGACAGTGATAGTTTTTGAAAGAAAGCATTGTCATGTCTGTGTTGCTATACTTTTTTTTCATATTACTTCTATTATGTAAGCAGGATTATAGAAAATATATTTCTTTCCTAATATACGCCAAGTTTTGCTTTCTTTTTTTTGGTATTTGTTTCATGAATTATTGAATAATAATTCATCAATCGAAATAAAACATCATATAAAATAATAAGCATTAAATACATATATTAACATAGCTGGTAAAGAATCTTCGAAATTAATTATAAGGGTATCTCTCAAAGTGTTGCAAAATTAAAGAAGAATGGACAACAAATAAAAATTATTCGAATTAACGGGAATATCAGTAAAACTTTGAAATGTAATATAATTTTTTCAGAGAGTTCGTTTACAAATGTTAAAATTACAATAATTTCTATAAAAAAATTAGGCTTTTTTTAATGTAGCTCTCATCATTAGACGCTTATTTTAAGTTTCAGCAATGATTTTGCCATTGTTCTTTAATAAGTAATCCTACAGGATACGCTAATGAGTAAACTTTCACTCGAGACAGTATAAAAATCAGTACGCTTGGATTTGCAATTATAAGTAAACTAAATGTGGTTACACATTCCTGGAATAAATACGCCGAAGTTGTCTAGTACTGGTGTTAGCCAATCAGGTGCAAGTCCTTTCATCGAGCGTCTATTGTTTTGGGCTACGCCTTTAAGTTTGTTATTTGCTCGCGCGCAGATACTCTGGCTAAGATTACCCCTCCCGCTTCGGCATTCCACACCCCGCGCACACCTGGAGAGTACTTACCAATTTTAAACACCTTATCTATTATTTGTAACCCGTTTTTTTAACAAGCCATTCGTAGTGAGACAATTTTACATCGTAAGCCTATCGACAGGTTATATTATTATCATGACGGATTATCGTTCATCATAGCTCTTTTTTCAATGATCTGTTATGATTTATTAAAATAATTCCGTTAATAAACTGTTCACAAGTGTACTATGTTAACCGTTTCTTATGTAAAATATAGCTAATTTTATCTCAGGGGACCAATAGGCACCTGAATAGGTGCCGAATCTTTAACTTATATTGTATATGCAGGGTGGAAAAAATCAATGGGCCCTGAAGGGAAACCACTTTAAATCCTTAAGATAGATTATTTTACTTGAAGGAAAGATTCCTTTATTTTTAAAAAGAAACAAAACTGCATTCACAGATATCTCGGCAAGTTTACCTAAACCGGGAATCGAACCAGCTAAAAATTCAAAAAATAATTACTCGCTATTTTATTTCACTAGTCGACACAGTCAATGTTAAAGATAAAATCTCTCCAAGAAACATTAGGTCTTACACTCGTCTGTCGTACAAGATATCCATGAAATCTAATACATATTTAGTACAGAAGGGCTTTAATCAACAAACTAGAACTGTTCACTTTTAACAAGTAAAAGACATTTTTTTTTAACTTTAACCTCCAAAGACATTCTATGAAGTACATGCTTGCTAATTTATCTCTAAGTACCTTGTTGAGAGAGACTTAGATAAGAAAATCGTTTCATTGGTAATAATAATCCTATGCACATTTCCTTCTTAAAGCTGCCGTCCACTAGGTTCGTCGAATCGAGTCGAATAGAACCGCAAATAATTCGCCTCCTATACATTTACTATAAAGTCGACGCCAGGCTTTAGACGAGGCGTTCTGACGAAAAGTTTAAAAATAGAACGTTCCATTTGACAATAATCCTACCGATTAGTAGAATAAAATAGCGAGTGTTTAATTTTTTGAATTTTTAGATGGTTCATTTCCCGGTTTAGGTAAGCTTGTCGAGAAATCTGTGAATGCAGTTTGGTTTCTTTTTAAAAATAAAGGAATGTTTCCTTCAAGTGAAATAATCTATCTTAAGGATTTAAAGTGGTTTCCCTTCAGGGCCCATTGATTTTTTCCACCCTGTATATTAGAGGGGACGAATGGGTACCTTAAAAATATTTTTTATTAAAATATTAATTGGTCCCCTACCAGGAGACCAATGGGCACCTATACAGGGTGTTAACGAATTCGTGTAATTCCTTAAAACCACATGATCTACTACTTGTGTAGATTGGCCCCGCACGGGAATTAGCTTGATTAAAAATCAAAAAATTAAAATCTTTTTTTTTTATGCGGTAGGGTTAAGTGATCGTATCTAAACCACATAATAAAGATTCAGTAAAAAAAATAAGATATTTTTTTTGCAAAAATAATAATTTCATTCGGTTGAACATTTCGATGCCACACATAAATTAATGAAAGCACGGCGACGCGGCTGGCGGGCAAGACTAACGCGATATCGCTCTTTGCAGTAAGTTAACTCGGGGCTCTAAAATGACTCAGAAATAGAAAACTAAGATTTTATTATAATTTTTTTTTTCAGTTGAATTTCAAAAAAACCCTTTTAGGGGTAATCCGTGTCACCAGTAGATCACGTGGTTTGAAGGAATTACACGAATTCGTTAACACCCTGTATAGGGGCCGAATCTACAACTTTTATGCTGGGGGACGAATTTTAGGGGACGAATGGGCTCTGACCCGACGAAAATGAGGTCAAAGTCAAAATCCAAGATGACGGCTGTGAAATTTTACAAAACAGGCGTCATGGGTATCGTGTTCATGGTTTTAGGGGGTGCTGATGTCGAAAATGAGGTCAACGACAAAATCCACGATAGCGGCTGTGAAATTTTACAAAATATGCGTCATGGGTATCGTTTCCAGTTTTCGGGGGTGCTGATGACGAAAATGAGGTCAAGGACAAAATCCATGATGACGGCTGTAAAATTTTACAAATTATGCGTCATGGGTATCGTTTCCATAGTTTTCGGGAGTGCTGATGCCGAAAATGAGGTCAAGGACAAAATCCATGATGACGGCTGTAAAATTTTACAAATTATGCGTCACGGGTATCGTTTCCATGGTTTTACGGGGGTGCTAGTGCCAAAAATGAGAATGAAGTCAAAATCCAAGACGGCGGCGGCGAAATTTTACAAAATATGCGTGGATTTCGATTTTGATCGCCCCCGCCCTTGGAGGGGAAACGTGTGAAATATCTTTCGCAGAAATGTCAATCGTGCGTGTCAGTCGCGCAGGTGAGTTCGCGCAACAGTCCATTCGCGTAAACGGCCAGTCGGTCAAGTGTCTAGTCGCGGCAATATCTAGTCACGCAAAAGTCCATTCGTGCATATATGTCGAGTCGCGCAAAGTGAGTCGCGTGAGTGTCTTTCGCGCAATTGTACCAGATCCACTTGGACTAACTCCCGCGCTCGTACAGCGCACCGCTAGCTTTTCTCTTTCTCACCTTCTATAGAGACAATAAATAATACATGAAAGTAGACTCTGTGAAATGTGCATAAGGAATGTTTTCTTTTTGATTTAGTTGATTTATTTTACATTTGTTTGGACATAGTTAATCAAATAATCAAATTAACGATTAATGATTACTGATTAATAATCATAATCAAAAAAAAAATATGATTAATTTCATCTTATCAAATTTTTTGATTAAGATTTTTAATAATTAATTTTTAATCGTTAATCAGATTAACTTTGGGCCAACACTGGTTGACGAGCATGCTTACCATAAGCACAACCCTCGCATACAAACTTGTCACAGTCTGATAGGTCCACACCAGTAATTACATTGTTTTTACACATTTTCTGTATTTCTTTGACATGTCCTAAACGTTCATGCCATGTTTTAAGGTCCAATTTTTGCACTACATTACACACT
Source organism: Amphipyra tragopoginis (assembly GCA_905220435.1). NCBI lineage: Eukaryota > Metazoa > Arthropoda > Insecta > Lepidoptera > Noctuidae > Amphipyra > Amphipyra tragopoginis. The sequence continues at coordinate 17,268,485 of HG992011.1, forward strand.
GGATTTTGAAGTGTTTTAATTTTTAACTCATATAAATTGTTGCTTTGTAAAGATGTACAAAGCACTAATTTATTTTTCCTACTTACTACCTACTTACGTACTTGCCAAGGCGCGGATCCGATCCGGCTCGAAGGACCAAAAAGACGTGTGCGCTGCTGAGTGGGTCGCACGCACCTTGTGTATTAAATTGTTTGAAATAATAAGTCACTGATAGCCAAAGAAGATCTGATTTATTGAATAGTCTTAACTACCAAGTAACTAATGATATATGAATATGAATGACCGCTAATGAGTACAGCTGACTATGAATACTGATTGTGTACTGTCGCGTTACAATATACTTCGTGTAAAGCGATGGAAAAGTGCTGATCTGCAGCAAACGTGCAATGGGCGCGTGCCATGTACGATACATAACTCGTACAGAAACTTAAAGGAAACTTGGATTGGCAGTTTTTAAAGAAATTGAAATCCAATTTCTGCTACGTAAAAATGCCTCCATAAGCAGTTCAAAGCTCACTGCTGATGGCATCAGAAGTTTAGAAGGCGACAAAGATACTACGTATGTCTTATGCCAGAACTAATGAGAATGCAAAGAATTCTAACCAATTTGCAAATTGATAACCCTAAATATTGTGTGTATTAAAAGATGCTATTAAAGAGTCTTATTAGGCGTTTTGAGAACTAAAAGCAAAATAACATCCATACCTTATCCCTTTTTCAAAATGAAATGGGAGGCAAGCAAGCTAGGAGAGAATATATGACACAACTTTTTATTTCAGAAGTGAGAAAAATAAAACAAGAACAAACAGAAGAAAACAGCTCCCAACATACTAACTCTAATAAAAAGAAAGAAAAGACTGAATCCTATAAATGATTGTTGAGGACTCTGATTCTTCAGCAGCCAGGGTTGTGGAATTTGTTCGAAAGAGTTACCGCGGCCCTGGAACACAAAGGGCATTAGGAGGAACACGGATGGGTTTTAGTCAGTAAGAGTCTGACACTGGTGCCGATTCTCTTGTCACAAAATTCTCTAAACTAGACTAAAAATCACTAAAATTTAGTTTATTCCTGTCAAACGACGTAACCCATTCTGTTATTGACTAAAGTGACACAACTTAACTATATTCTAGTTTGGCAGCACTAATATCGTTTAGTTTATTCAATGTAGTGAAAATGCCAATTTTGCTATTCTGTTTTTGACGTTTTTCACCTAAAATTAAGATTGTCAAACTAAATCAAACAATTTTTAGACGCAATTAAAAAGGTGTGGATTAAAATTAGTTGTCACAAACTAAAATTTACAAAGCACATTTCTCGATAATTTAAGTACCTACAGTTAAAGTGTAGCCCTGTGAGTTTGGACAATTATTATGGAAGCATATGTGATTGCAGCTGTTGTCGATTCGGCAGAAAGGTAACTAAGAAAATTATTGTTATTAGAATACAATACGAAATGCATTCGTGAAAACAAAAAGGGATTTTTGAACTGAAAATCTAATGTATTACCTACCTACATTAAAATTTGGATAAGAAGTGGATAAATCCACTTTCAGATTCTGTGAAATAAAAAATAACTATTTTTTTAGAAACTACGACGAAAGAATTATTTTGGAAAGATTGCGAGACCACTCCAACCCTTTCGAAATGGCAGAAGAAAAATTTAAGAAAATTTTTCGAATCCCTAGGTCGGGTGCACTTTATTTGGTGGAGATATTAAGGAATCCTCGGTTAGATGAAGGATTTCTCCCCAAACATTTAAAGGTTAGAACAATTTTGTGTCCTTTTAGGTACCTACCTTTCTTTTGTATCCTTTCCTCACCAGATGCCTTACTTATGTAGGTTGTGTAGTAATTTCTGTATAAGGAATATTACTTGCTAAATTACAAGTTTGTAAGAATTACAGTACCTGAGATTTTGTGGTTTTTCAGTCATAGTGAGTGGTATCTCACTTTTATATTTATGGATGATAGATTATACCTAATCATTACTTAGTTAGTACCTACCTGTATGATAATAGAACTCATATATTCAGATTCTAGCTGCACTCAATCTGTTTGCCCAAGGCAGTTATCAAACAGCTGTTGGGCAAGACAACATACTTGGGCTCAGCCAGCCATCAGTGAGCAGGTGCCTAGCTCTAACAGCAGAGGAAATTATAACTGTACTATCCCCTCAATATTTGAAATTTCCCATGACCCATGAAGAAAAGGCAGCGGCTAAGACAGAGTAAGTTCAGTTTAATATTTCTTAGTTTTAAAAGGTACAAGGTTTCTGAATGGCTTTTTTTTTAAACCCTGCCTTCTCTGTTATTCTTATAACACTTTGCTTGTTTCAGTTTTCAAGACTTATATAATATGCCCACCACATTAGGTGCAGTAGATGGGACCCATGTTGCAATAGCAAAACCTCCACTCAATCACCCTACTGCACCGGGCTACCTATTCTACAATAGAAAGGGCTATTATAGCATCAACGGCCAGATTGTGAGTATTAACTACATTTTTTAACACATATAATTGTCTTGAAATCTTTATTAAAAATTAATAATACTTTCAGATATGCAGTACGAGGGGATAAATTATATTGACCTAAACCCAAATTTTCCGGGCTCCACCTATGGTGCTGCAAATTAGAGGGCATCAAATGTGAATAGAGTCCTGAGAAATGAGTTTGTGCGTGGGGAAAGATCTCAGTGGCTTTTGGGTAGGTCACTAGTAAACTTTTATAACTACTAAGTATCTATTAGCTAAGTACATTATAAAGTTTTTTTTATTGTAGGAGATAAGGGATACCCACTACAGCCACGGCTCATGACTCCCATTATGGTGCCAACAACTGAAGCGGAGGCTGCATATAATGAGTGCCACACAAGGGCCAGGAATGTGGTCGAAATGTGCAATGGGTGCTTTAAAAATAAATTTAGATGCCTACACAGGCACCGCTGTCTGCATTACCAGCCAGAAAAGGCAGCTAAAATTATTCTGGCATGTTGCACCCTGTACAATGTGTTTATGGAAACATTGGGCAGTAAGTGTACCTGCCTAGATAATTATATTATTATGTAATTCTTATGTTTCATTTACGTTTGCAAAATAAGAAATCTAAATAAGTGTATTTTTGCAGGTGAAGAAGATATTAATGTCACAGAGGACAGCGAGCAGGGAGCGATTGTGGAGGAGGATACTAGCACCGATTTCTTTGCTGAAGCAAGGGAAATTCGGCAATCGCTTGTGAATAATTTTAATTAAATTAAACATTTTATTTCTTTACTAGGTATTACAATTTTAATTTTCTTACCATTAAACCCTAAATAATTAACAATCAACAAAATATAACAATCAACAAAATAACTAACAATCAACAAAATAATTAACAATCATTATAATTAACAATCAACAAGCAATATAATTCAAATCAACAAAATAATTTGAACCTATATTGATAAATAATTGGTTTAGCGCTAATCCCAGTAGTGAGCTGAGAAGAAAGAGGTTTTGGAGCAAGCACTTAATGAGAATAGCAGGTTTGATGGAGTTGTAAGCTCCAAGACGAAGTAATGGCGAAAAAACCCATCAGGTTTCATTCCCATTACATTCGTCTTGGGCAGATTCCACCATTGGAATACCGGAAGAGCGAATGGCAGTAGCCAAAATCTCCGCAGCCTGGACAATGCTCTCCCGGAGTAACCGGCTATTCTCATTAAGTGCTTGTACCAAATTGTGGTGCACTGGCGGGCGGGGAGTCCTCGGCAGTCTTCGACGACGCGTAACTCGCCTGCTTAACTGCCGCAGTGGTACTGCTGCAGGAATCCCGCTGTCGGATTCCACAGGCTGCTCTTCGGGTACGGGCTGTAGAGAGGGCGACATATTTTGTTGTGGGGCAGGCGACATGGGCAGTGGAGACAAGACAGGTACTCCCTGAAATAAAAAAAAACCAGTTACTTCATTGAGCATCACGTAAGCGCCAGTGCTCCGATAACAATAAATAATTAATTCTCTCATTTGTTGGTGCTTAAAGGGTATAGTAAATTTTTGAAACTGGTCTTAGTACCATATTTATAAAAACTGCCCTTCAGCCATAAAAATACCATGAATACTAAAATAAATTACCATATCTAAAGTGGCAATACCGTCGACAGAAGCCGACCCAATTGTATCAAGATTTTTTTTCTCAATATCATTAAGATCTGCCCCTGCCGGTCCTCCACCTGTGGCCTTGACTGTGGTCTCTGACTTTTTTGGCCTTCGTCTTTACTTTCGCCACCCACACATTCCAAATCTGTTGAAAAAAATTAGTTTAGAACACACAGGAAAATGAAAATTATGCATGAACAGTCGCGGACTAGAAATTTTTACCACCCTAAGGCCTATAATTGCCTGCACATAACGTTTTCATAAGGTCGCTCTGTCGCTCGCAAAGAATTGACAGGGCAAAGATATTTTTTTCTTAATTGACACAGAAAGATTAATTTTAACAGATTTTATACCAGTTAGCATAGAAAAAGAAATAAATCTGTTTAGTAAATTCAATCAAATTCGCTCTATACAATTTTTGACTAGACAAACATACCTAAAAAGGAGAGTTCATAATATCAAAAAGTGGTTATTAGCCTTTTTGCTAGAACCGGCTCTTCACAATTTTAAAAACGAATCCTATGTAAGTTGATATGACATCTTTAACCTTATTGCACCCAGTGTGAGAAGGAATCGAATTTGAAATCTGATAAACATTTCAAGTCTGCGGCTGTACCTAAGCAATCCACTTAAACATTTTATCTGACTTAAACAACTTACATGTTGCTACTGCTCTACAGTCCTGCTGCAGCCCAGTAGGTTCAGCTCGCTACTGACGTTGGCCTAAAAATCCAACACTTCAGGATCAGCTTGATTTTCTAAACTAAGAAAAAAAAAAACAAATATCCTAGGGTCTGTCACGCGTCAAAAGTCGCAAAATGCGCGTCCAGTCACGCTATAATTCGCGTTTTGATTCGCGAATTATTTTATTACGGCGCGGCTAATTAAAACGTCGATATCTCTTAAGTTACGATAGCTAGCTCTCTACAAGTTACGTCGTTGGAATCGTTATTAAATTACCTATCCGATGATATATGGATTAGTATAATTAGACTTCCAATGTATTAGTAATTGTTGTGTAGTTTTCCTTTTAGGGAAATTTTCCCATTTTCCTGTGAAAATTATATTTTTCATAATAAAACTAAACCATTATTTAACAAAACTATTGTTTTATATGCATAAATACACCTTATTCCACACTAATAAAACAAAAGAACAGCATCCGTAATAAATATTTATGATACTACAAGCTTATCAGTCAAGTGCCGACAGCTGTGGGTGGGCCGTTATAAACAAAAAAAAGGTCTGTTTACGACTTGTATTCTGAGAAGTGTTTATGCGTAGTGGGTTTTTTGTTTATACTAATGGGTGGTCCATATACTTATCGCAAACAACAGTCTCGGCTGTTATAATTGTTAAGTTAATTAGTAACGACTAACCAAAACAAACACGGGAACACCAGGAGCGCAAAACACTCTCTCAAACAATGGATCACAGTTCAAATTCTGTTGACTATATGGAAAATACAAAGTTACATTCTACATTTCGAAGATATTTACAAATTGATTAAGTACAAAAAAAGGTATGCTGCCTAACAAATACGTAAAGATAATCAACAATCAAAATGATCAATTTTACGAAAAATTACGCCCCCTGGGGACCTCTTGACAGACAGGCAAATGCAATTAGTGGAATTTTGAAAAAAAAATAGTATAATGCCTATTTATCAGTAAGACGATACATATAAACATTGTTAGTGTCCGTAATTTAGTTATTTTAATAAAAAAACTTACCGATAATGTTGCGCAGGCGCCGCGGTCACGCGCCGACATATGACCTCAAGCGCCGTTCATTTTGAGATTTCGGATAGAAATCCTTATCACATTCACAATATAATTATTGATACACAATTAGCACTTATTCAGGCACATTCTAGCACAAAGATACACACAAAAACACGAATATTGCATTAACACAACACAAAACAATACGACACGACCTTTCACCGCGCGAGTTAAATGGCGGACTAACGCCGCAACTTTTTTGTGACGATTATTACTTGTCAACCGTACATTTTACAATGTCAACACTCTGGACTTTATTTCTTTCCTTTTTTCTCTAGTTTAATCTGGCCAAATTAGAGCGAGATACACAAAAGTTTACTATGCTAAACCAAGGCCGGAAACAAAGGATACAACGGTGGATGAACAATAACACTATTCGCCGCGTCATGAAACGAACAGGTTGTGGTGCAAAAGAGTGTTATATACATAAAATATATAGATACATACAAACAAATATATATTTATAAATATACTTAACATCAACTATAAAATTATGAGTGAAGCTGAAGGAAACAGGCGTTTATACATACAGGTTTCTTGCACCCGACACAAAACGTAGCGACCCGACGGCTGCACACAGTGCAGCAACGCCGAGGGCGGCGTGCGTGCCCGGCAGCCGTCGGGTCAATCTCATGCTCCTCGAGTCGATGGGACACATCGAATTGACCAGGATGCAGTGCGGGTGCAGGAAGAATAGCGTGCGGGCGAAAATGAGAAAGAAGAGTTTTAACTAGAGTGATACGGAAAATGCGATGACTTAAAGGAGAAGAACATGGTTGACGATGGATGATAAAAGAATTTTGGATCCTGAATTATTTATGTTTTCTTCCACATTCTCTTTCTGATTTGAAATGTTCTCGTTATCTTTGTCTTGACTTTTCATCTTCTTCTTAGTTTTTGAGTCTTAAGGACGACCCCTTTTTACTAGTTTCTTAGGATCTACTGAACTGTTTGGGTCCGTAGGCTGCTTTGGATCCTTACTCTTGGCTTTATCAGCTTTATTCTTATAGAACTGCTCAACTTCCTCCACTGACACGCTCTTCCCAGCAATAACTGGCATTTGAAATTTTCTTTGGCTTTTGGTTCCTAAATCATTTTCACGCAATTCCGCCAGATAGCTCCTGAAACTCTCACCTAAAGATTCCTTAGCAGTTTGTACATCGACTTTTGCTTTGGCATATTCTGGAAGACGCTGCAACGCCTCTTGGCAGTTAAAAGGATATATACCAGTTACTCTAAAACCTGCCTTCAAGGTTAGCTTTAGTCTGTGGAGCTCCTAAATTAAGAGTTTTTTTGACAAGTGCCGTAAAACAGTTCTTTGGCAAAGCAACAGTTTTTCTGCCTCGTGTAGTCTCTCTCCAATTAAGTAGGACGTTTCGCCAGTTAGCTTTGAGAGAGCTGAAATAGCCTACATCGAGAGGTTGAAGAAGGTGGGTCGAGTTTGGTACTAGGCACACAAAATTAATGTTATTCTCGTGGCATATCCTTAATGTGTTTACCGAGATGTGGGAGCTTAGATTGTCGCATATTAGTATTTTTTTTTCCTTCTTTTTTTAGAGCGAATGCAAGAAAATGATACTTAAACCAGTCGTCAAAACTCTCAAGATCAATCCAGCCACTTTTAGTCACAGTCATTCGAGAGCCAGGCGGAGCTCCAACTAGCCAGTCAGACCAAGCGTTTTTGGCTTTAAAAATGAAGTAAGGGGGAAGAATTTCTCCTGCAGCATTTCCACAGAAGACGGCTGTATAACAGGATTTCGTGGAGTTCCGGATCACCTCTGGATTACGAGATTTTCGCCTAAACAGTTTTTTTTTCTTTTTAGGATCGTCGTGGAACCCTGTTTCATCGAAATTATAGATGTTCTCAGGTGGGACACCTTGAATTTCTGACTCAAGGTTATCTATATATTTGTGCATGGTCTTTGGGGCCGGGGGTAGGTATCCTGTTTATGTACCACCAGTTTACCTCAATGGTTTGCCATTAGAGAGGGCGTACAAGGTTAAATATCTTGGCCACATACTTACCCCTGGGTCCTTAGACAAAGTAACATCGCTTCGTAGCGAAACGATATCTACATTCGTCATCGTCTCTATTGTCGCGATCGTTGTGTCGAATTGCTAATTCGTTAAGAAACGAAAATTTTGCTGTCAGTATCAGTCAAGAAGTGTCAAATCGGATCAAACCCGCGAATTTTTAAGTTGTTGTTTAAGTTATAATTGTGATAAAACATGGAATCAAGAGTGCGAGCAAGTCCCGAACAATTGTCAACGCTGCTTGAGTATATGGAAACGTAAGTAAATCCAAGTTTTATTCATGAGTGTGTAATGTAAACAATGACGCGATCTTAACAATGAAATACTTTTGAATCTTTGTTTGTTTATGTTACAGCCATGGTGACCTGGCGAGGCCTCTTGCTGGATCACAAGGTCTGGTCAGGTTAGACCGACTATGGACTGAACTTACCAACATTTTGAATTCTGTTATTGGTGGTGTCAGCAAGACTACAGACATGTGGAAAAAAATAAGGACTTAATGAACATTTTTGGAAAGACTGGTATAATGGAAGAGAGGCTAGCAATCCTAGCTATGTTTTCAAGGGTTTTGTGTTTGATTCCCAGCTGAGATAATCATTCATCTGATTAATGTTTGTTCATGTGTGTTGGTTTTGTCTGGACAAGTAAAGACACCCTTGCAGTTGGCTTGTAATCGCTTCTCTGTTATTACTACACTGGGGATTTTAGATATGATGATGATGATCAGTATCTGACACCCATAGTACAAGCTATACTTTGGGGTCCGATGGCCACGTGAGAAGATGCCCCGAATGTTTATTTATTTTTCAATTTATTTCAAAAGTACTTACTAAATTTTTGGCGTTTTAATCTCATTTACACTTATAACATACTTATGACTATGACTGATCTTTATTCAATAAACGTGGGGGCAGATTGGAAGTCCAAAATACTCCAACACAAAAAAAGGCCTTTGGCGCCTCTCCCAGGTGTTCTCATTGTGTGCAGCCCACAATAAACGTAAAGAATGCATTTTATAATTTATTCGATCTGCAATAATGCCTCTAGCACAGAATAAATACCATTTTTTTTTTTTCTTTGAAAAATCCTCATGGATACCCTCGCCTGGGGAAGGCCTAAGAGTATGTAATCACTCAGTGTCAAAAATCCGCTGTTGAATGAAATCCGACCATATAGTATCAATAACTACAACGTTTTAACATTCGTTTCGTTATCTTTTTTGGCGATCACGATCGAAGCGAAGGCGGACACTAAAAGCGCTGCTTGTCTACGCATTTGTATGACGATAAACAAATCGTTTCTTTATCGTTTCGTTTCGAAGTATAACATTGTCTACCAACTTGCGATAACGATGACGATTGACCACGTGACTTAACGAGGCTTATGTCAATCCCATACATTTTAGTCTTTTCGAACTTCGTTATCGTTTTTAAATTATTACTTTGTCTAAGCCCCCTGATCTCAAGGACGATGAAGACATTGAGCGGGCGCGGAGGGCCTTGTCGGTTAGAGCGAACATGCTGGCTCGCAGGTTTGCCCGTTGTTCAGTAAGCGTTAAAATTACTCTTTTTAGAGCGTACTGCACTACGTTTTACACGAGCAGCCTGTGGGCTCGATATACTCAAAAATCGTACAATGCCCTCCGCGTGCAATACAATAACGCGTTCAGGGTGCTGTTGAGGCTGCCCCGCTACTGCAGCGCGTCAGGGATGTTCGCGGACGCACATGTGGATTCTTTCTTTGCCACAATGCGTAAGCGCTGTGCGTCCCTGGTGCGTAGGGTGTGGGGCAGTAACAACAGTATCCTGTTTCTAATTTCGAGCAGGCTGAACTGTCCGTACGTGAATCGCTGCTGCGCCATTTCCCATGGAATGGTGCAATCGCGGTGAAGAGTCGGACAGTGCTGCCGCTGTGTATTTTTGTATGTATATTAATTTAAATACTAACATAGAATAAGTAATTTACTAACAAATGAGTCATAGTTACTTGATGAATAAATGAAATTGAAATTGATTAATGCTTATTGGTATCCCTGAATCTGTCAAAGCCATGACATGCTCTTTTAAAATTGTTTCGTCTTCTTCACTTAAAGCTGTGGGCCTCCCTAATTTTTCTATATGTAAATTTTTTATTTTATTTTTATTGTATTAATTGGTATTTTATATTCTTTGGCAGCAGCGTTGGCACTAATTGGACCAGATCTAACCTTTTCTATGCATTCTTCTAAAACTGCTAAGGTGTAATTGGATTTTGATCCATATCTGCGGGTGCCAGGCTCTGGAACTGTCTACTTTCGAGGCATCGTGTTTTTGGCTGAAAAAATATAAGTACATAAAGTCATTGCATATTTCAATTATATTTGTCATTGTGTTAGAATTGAGGGTAATTATAGCTTTTACACCGCTACTATTCGGAACTATATACACTTAGGCTTATTAATTTATTTATGTTTAATTTAAAAACGTTTAATAGAATACATTTAAAAGTATGTAATTTGACTACAATTAAAAGTAAAGCAAAATATGTTTAATAAATGTAGGAATAGTCTAAAATTGTAAGAATCATATTTGGATAATTATTTCTTATTTATTTATCTTGTTTATGATTAAGAAGTACTGACAACGGATTGTAATAAATAAGAACAAGTAGACAGAGGCAGACTGGAGGGGGCATTCTTGGGCAGACCGTCGAATGGGACGGACGTTCACAATTGTTATACTAGTTGTTTGTTTTGGTTAAAGATTCTTGTTCTTATTTTATCATCTTAATAATGGTTGTGTAAAGTATTATGTTGTGATCTGGTTCATGTTACTGACACTAGCCCGGGTGCAGGTGCTCTCAGTGGTGGAGAGTCTGTGTTGGTTTTATTTATTCCATTTGCCTTGCTCACAATACTTACATATTGATGTTGGCTATAACTGTAATGACAGAATCACCCCAGAAAGCTAAAAATCTATTAATCCTATCAGTAAATTCAGTTATTTTATTAGCTATCCTTCGGGTTAGCTGATAATTGTCAAGTAGATACAAGTTAATTTGCAAACCTATGTATTACATAATAGACGTTACACTACTATGGCAAAGTTACCCACATTAAAAATAGTAGATCGCAAAAAAGACAGGGTAACATTGACACTGTCAAAGTAACCCCAAGTTATTACTAAATATGACTTACCATTTGTTTTTGTAAATTTAATAAAGATGCAATGTGAAAACAGCAAAAATGATTAGTGTAGTTCAAATTAGACATATAAAAGGTTTAGTTTTTTACCTACCTTGATAGCAGCCAAATTCTCGAATTATCTAAAAAGTTAACCACTGAAAAAAACACACAGTTGCGCGCGGCAATTTTAGAATAGTTTTTGACATAAACTTTGCTTGACAGCTTCTTTTTTTCTAAGAGTTCGTTTACGAAGTTTGTTAGCGGTGCGAATTGAATAAGTTTAATGTTATGCATTAAATATTGCCAACGTAAAAAAATAATCAATACTTGGTGATTTGACTGTCAAAGTAACCCTGATTGACTGTACGACATCTCTGAAAAAGACTTATTGATGCAAACTGGAGACATCAGATCTTTCTCTGGCTGTATGAAGACCCATCAAGTTGTTTGGAATAAACAACAAGGCGGTACACTCGCGATGCGCAGCCTCAGTTGCACGAAACCAGAGTGCTTATTACTAGCCAATTGTTGTCCACATGGATACCATATTGGTTTTCACAAAGTCGAGAATGATTCTTCAATGCCTTTGGTAAGCAACATAAATGCAGGATCATGCGACAACAACTTGACATCTTGCGACAACAACTTGGCACGACAACCGACGATCGACGAACAACGTCCGCAATATCCTACGGAAACTGCCGTATTCGATCATCCAAATAAAAACTTTTTGAATTCCACACCAATTTCTGAAATTGAATCTCTCTCAAAATACGTAAATGACGTGAGTGTTCCTGTTGTATATTTGTACCTACTTATCTATGCATCTCACCTTACAAGATGGCGGCTGCGCCCGCCCGCTACGCAAACCAATACGTCACCAATAAACGTCAGTGCGCATTCAACCACTACGCGTTTCACTTGTGTTCCCTGCATACGTAACAGTGGCGACGAGATTCGATAAACCACGTGTTTTATTTTAGGAAAACAGTAAATTTGCAAAAACATGGCTCTGTTTGGACTGTTATCCAGTTTTGATCATAATCAGCAAACTTGGCAAGAATATAAGGGAAGATTGACGCAATGGTTCATCGCGAACGACGTCAATGACGCCAGCGATGCCGCGGGCATCAAGTGGCGGGCGGTTCTGTTGAGCGCACTCAGTGAGACTACATACAAGCTAGCAGCAGATCTAGCAAGGCCTAAAGAACTTCAGTCGGTGCCGTTTGAAGACATATTGCAACTTTTAGTATAACCAAGATGATGAAGAAATCCAGGGGACCTAATTTTTCCACGGCGGAAATAATGCATCTTTTAAAACTAGTGGGAAAATACCCCATAATAGAAAATAAAAGAACAGATGGGGCTACGGCAAAAGATAAGCAAATGGCTTGGCAAAGGTTAACTGCTGAGTACAACTCGCAAACCAATTTCTCCCCCAGAACGGCAGACAAACTATTGTCTTGTTACAAAAATCAAAAAGTTAAAGTAAAAAAGATGCACTCTAATGAAAAAATGGCTATCAGAGGTAAGATATTCATTAGTTGTACCTAATTAATACCTTATTACACTTAAAAAATAAACAATTTAAAATTAATCTACCATTTTTTAGCACCTTTGCTACTGAATGCAGTGGAAGAGTTTGGGCAGGACTGGGACCAGGTTGAACAGGCAACAGAAGCAAGCAGTTTAGACTGTAAAAATACTTTTGAGGAATTGGTAAAGGATGCCAAAAGAGAAGAAGCTATACATAAAAAAGAAATTAATCGTACAGGTAAGTGTACAGAATACTGTTAGCAGTGATGCATACTGCTTTGTTTGTTGACAGATAATTTCAAAAAGATGTTGTTTACAGGAGGAGGTCCACCTCCACAGCCATCTGGTAGCCATGACCCTATAATTGAAAAGGTCAAGACAATAATTGGACCCTCACTAGAAGGGCTCTTCACAATATATGACGGAGATGCAGAGTTTATGAAGGAGCAGCAAGAGTCAGCATCCATAAATACAGAGATGCAACCAATAGAAAAGACAGTAGTTGACTCACCACAGGTAGAAAATGGTAAGGTTCTTTGATACTATTACTTTGCATCAACCCTGATGAATAGATACTATGATAAGTGCTGGGTGATGATGGATCATGCAGATGAAGTTGCAGGCAAAAGCAGTTTATACTAATGTTGATACATTCATAAGCAAACTGTGCTACTATAATTAAGGTATATTTATAAACTACACCATTCTATTCTTCATCATTCTTGTATGACCAGATGTATGAATGTGGACGAGGCGAAAGGAATATGTAAGCATCATAGCAGGTGGCGCTCTGTGGTTTCTGCCTACCCCTATGGGAAAAAGGCGTGAGTTTATGTATATATGTATGTATGTACACCATTCTACTATCTGTAGCTACTACTAAACTAAACTACTTTTTAATTTATGTAAAAGCAGGTTACATTAAATTCTAATGAAGTAGTTACTTTTGTACTTTAAAAGAATTTACAAATATGTAATATTATTTCAGGCAATGATGAGAAAAGGTTGAATATCATGAAAAGGAAGGTAGACCCAAGTCTGGAGTCATTGAGAAAAGGTAAAATTACAGAGTAATTATTTTCATAACACTCATTAAAGTCAGTTTTTTTAAGAGAGTCTTATTTTCTTAACAATTTTCACAAGTCTTTTTAACTTTACAGGAAAGAAGCAGAATGTATTTCATTCATTCAAAGAGTTGGCAGAGGATAAGAAGGACCTGGTGAAAGCCCAAAAAGCACTGGCTGAACTTCAATTGGAACATCAGCAGTTATTAATTAAGTTAGCTCAAGAGAAACTTAAAGGACAATGGGACAAAACGTCCCCACCCCCCAACAGATCTGAAATGTATCTCAGTTGAAACATCTTAGTAGAGTGATAAATTTTTCCTATGGCGACATTCCTCAAACGAGCGGGATATTCCGGGAAAAACGCATTTTTATTATTATTATTTTATTTAAATGAATATTCGCATCGTACATCCGATTGAGTTGAAACTTTGTACAGTTGTTGTTGGCACTCACGCGAAAGTTTCTGACATAGTACCATCAACGAACAATAGGTGGCGCGCGAGTCATATCGGATAATTGTAAATAAAAATTCGCATGGTTCATCCGATTGAGTTGAAACTAAGTACAGTTATTGTTAGCACTTGCGCGAGAGTTTCTGACATAGTACCATCAACGTGCAATAGGTGGCGCGCGATTCGTATCGGATAATTGTTACTAAAAATTCACACGGTTCATCCGATTGAGTTGAAACTTTTTACAGTTGTTGTTGCCACTCACGTGAAAGGTCATATCGTCCTCCACAATTACATTAATAAATTGTCTGCATAACCCCTGAAAGACGATGCCTACCAAATCCTAAATACTACACTAGGAACCAATAATAACCACACATATGTCATTAGATAGGTATTGCAGTATACTGCAATAATTGCTATCGTGGCTTATTTAAAATCACTGTGTGAAAAAAGTTACGGCGATGTTTCGTAGGTTAGGTTAGGTTACGTCAGGTTAGGTAATTTCACATATCACCTATTTATTAGATGTGATTTTGAATGACGACATATAATTATAACACTGTTTACTCACTCTACTAGCATTTTTTGCTATTACCGAACAATTTATAAGAAAAAAAAACACCTAACCTAACCTACGAAAAAACGCCCTAACTTTTTTCATACAGCGATTTGAAATGAGCCGCCATAGTAGTTACGGCAGTATATTAAAATACCTATCTAATGACATGTGTGTGGTTGTTATTGGTTCCTATTGCGGTATTTAGGATTTGGTAGGCATCGTCCTTTCAGGGGTTCTGCAGACAATTTACAATGTGATTGTGGATGACGGTACATAATTATAACACTGTTTACTCAATCTGATGGTTTTTTATTACATAACACTATACAAGAAAAAAACTACCTAACCTGACCTTTTTTTTTTTTTTTTTTTTCGGGGTGGAAATCCTCATGGATGTCCTCCGCCCTGGGGCGGGCGGAGGGGTCTGTCAGACTCTTACTGACTAAAACCACCCCGGTGTTCCATCTCACACTTAGGCCGGGGGCCGCGGGAGCAGTACATTCGTCCGCAGCCCCCAACTAGTGCCGGCCCGCATATGCAGACCTCAATCGCGGGGGGGAGTCAGACTCCCCCTGTGTCATCTAGGAGGCGCGCGTGGAACACTACGCGCCACCGCCTCTGGTCCATTTGGATGGGGGAGGCGGACGTCCCCAAGTCCGCCGCCCCTGGACCCGTTTACGGGGGTTGGAAGAGGGCGTTATCCGCCCTCCGCCGACGCCCAGTGCGCCTTCTGCGGGCTGGAAGAGTGCTTGCACTCTCCCTCTCCCTTTCCGCAGTCTCCTTCTGCGAGATGACACTTTCGCAGAAGGACATCACCGCGTCCCAGGACTCTGCACTGCCGACCATAGAACGAACCACGGCCGGCAGCGACAGGTCGCTCCCCACCTCAGAAACAAGGGCGCGGCGCGGCTCCTCCCATGCAGTACATTCTGCCAGCGTGTGCCGCGCCGTGTCCTCTCCACAATGGACGCAGTGATGACACCGGGCGTCCGGCTCCCTGCCAATGCGACACAGGTACTTCCCGAAGCAACCGTGCCCCGAGAGCACCTGCGTCGCCCGAAACGTCAGGGAGCCGTGCCTCCTCCCGAGCCAGAGATCGAGCACCGGCCGGATCGCCTCAATGGTGACGAGGCCGGCGGTAGGGCGTGAAAGCCTGTCCCGCCATTCCGCCACTAAGACCTGACGGAGCTCTGACCGACGCAGCGTGATCTGTCGCTGCACCAGTCTTTCGCCCCGCGTCCGCGCCTCCTCGCGCCACCTGTGAAGTGACGCAAGGCTTTTCGCCTCCAGGTCCCAGGGCGGGGATCCGGCCAGTGCACAAGCCGCCTCGTAGGAGATCGTGCGATAACCCCTGATGACTCTGACGGCCATCGCCCTCTGCGGTTTTCGCAGTATTGCGATACTGCGGGCCGTCAGGTCGGGCGTCCACACCGGGGCGCCATACAGGGCCATCGATCGCACGATCCCCACATACAACCGCCTACAGGCGGTGCTCGGGCCCCCCAAATTGGGAAGCAGCGTTGACAGCGCGCCCGCCGCGCCCAATAGCTTGGGCGCCAGCCGCCGAAAGTGGGGGCCGAAGTCCCACCGGCTGTCGAGCACCAATCCTAGGTACTTCATGGTTGGCTCGACAGCAATTCGAGCCCCCCCGACCACGATGTGTGATCCCGGCGGCGGCGCCCGTCGGGGGCCATGGAAAGCGATGGCCTCCGACTTGTTTAGGGCCACCTCCAGGCCTAGGCGCCGTATGCGGCTCACGACTTGTGAGACCGCAGCCGTAGCCAGCAACGCTGCCTCCCTGTGCGAGCTCCCCCGAGCCGTGACCAGCGTGTCGTCCGCGTAACACGTCAGGGTCACCCCCCGTTGGAGCTCGCCCCTCAGCACCCAGTCGTACCCGATGTTCCACAGGAGCGGGCCCAGGACCGAACCCTGTGGAACACCGCACGACATCTCGCGCTGGTCTCCGCCGTCGCGTCCCCTGAAGGTGACACACCTTTCCGCCAAGTAAGCCCCAACAACGTGACGGAGGTAGGGAGGCACCCGATGGTAACGCAACGCCTCCCTAATACAGCTCCAGGGCAGGGTGTTGAAGGCATTGGAGATGTCCAAGGACACCGCCAGCACCACCCCGCCCCTGGAGACCGCTTCCTCCGCCAGGACTCTCACTCGCATGATGGCGTCGATGGTAGAGCGCCCATGTCGGAATCCGAACTGACTGTCGTCCAGGTCCGGCCCCTCTCTGTACAAGTGGCCAACGAGGCGGTCTGCGATTATCCGCTCGAATAGCTTGCCCACCTCGTCTAGCAGCACTATGGGCCGGTAAGCGGACGGCGAGTCCGCTGGGCGCCCCGCCTTCCTGAGCAGGACCAATCGACCTGTTTTCCACTGAGTGGGAAACTGGCCCCGCTCGAGGCAACCTAACCTTTTTTTTTTTTTTTTTTTTTTTGCGCTGGGAAAAAATGCAATTACGCATACCACGCCCATTTGGGGGAATGGGGGGCTATGTGGGACTCCCCGGGCTAGCCCGGTATACCCACTAAAACAACCCAGCGGCATTCCCGCATCGTCTGAGTGGAAGGGCACTGGGAAACCGGCATAGCCTTTACCTCCAGTACCCCTCCGACGATCGCCCGCCTTCACCGCGGCGGGCCCTGCACGTCCTCCCCGTTGGGGGAGGCTCGGAATGTCCCGCAGGTGGTGTGGAGTGCAACGCGGGCGGAGGCGCCCCCCCCGCGCCTGTCGCCCGCCCATCACCACCACGAGGAGGGAAAGCCGGCATATCCGCTCCGACCCCCTCCTCGCCCACAGAGGCGCAACGAGAGGGCACCCTCCCGCGCGCGCTCCGCCGCCTCCCTTTGCGATTACGTCCTCGCAAAAGGAGGCGACCGCAGCCCAAGATCCCTCGCCCCCCAGCGCGGCGCGCTCCGCCCTGGGGAACGGAACGCAACACGCCGGGAAGCGAGAGGTCCCGGCCGATCCCCGCAATCAGACCGCGGCGCGGCCCAGACTGAGCCGTCAATACCCAAGGGTGTGCCGCGCCGCGTCCTCCGCAGCACGGGTTCGTCAGCCGGCTATTGCCAGCTGACAAACCCGTCGCCCCTACAAGGCTCGTTCCACCATGCCCTCTCCTAGATGAGAGGGCGGGGAAGAGCCCTCCCTCCCATGGCCAACTGGCCACCCCCCCATGGTCAGAATTCGCCACAGACAATAGCCTCCGGGAGCTCAGAAGCTATTGCCCGTGCCCAGGGTGCACCGGCCCGAGCAACTGCTGTTCCCCCCGGACGTATCCATAAGGGACCAGCAGCCACCGGGCACACGAGGAGGTTTCTGACCACGCACCCCGAGGCAACCTAACCTGACCTAACATAACCTAACCTACAAAACATCGCCATAACTTTTTTCACACAGCGATTTGAAATGAGCCGCCATAGTAATTATTGCAGTATATTGCAATACCTATCAAATGACATATGTGTTGTTGTTATTGGTTATGTTGACCAATTTTTCCGGTCTTCCTTTACCACCCTGTATATACCAAACCCCATCGATTTTGAAGTTAAAACTGGTTGCTAGTCTTTTCATAGATCCTTATGGAACTACTGACACATAAAAAAAATCTGTTGGAAGGGGTGGGGACAGGTCTCATACAATTTTGCCCATCGTCCTTTGAAAAGAAAAAAAATAAAATGGAGCTAGAATTTCTCAAAGAAAAATATGAATTAGAATTAGATTTATTAAAAAATAAATAACAATGAATTAAAAACATTTTTTTTTTTTTTGTTTTGCCAGTATTTATCCTACTAATTATAGTAGATATCCTATAATCTTGCAAAATATTCATTAATTAATAATGTTCGTTCAATGTTGCCGGCTATACTTCTAGACAAAGTAATGGAGTTTGCTGGTATTGGTATTTCAGGTATATGTGGTATATCTTCATCTGTAGGTGGTTCTGAATCCTTTTGTAAAATTGCAATATTATGTAGAACTGCAGTAGCAACAATGATACCTGTAAAATAATAACAATAAGGTATTTTATAAACAAAGGTCAAAAAATGTATAGCAAGGTAACATAGGTGCAGCAGACTGATTACAAATGTATAGAACTCGGCTAAGCGAACCAAGCTGATCTGATTTTAGCTCTTGGTCTGCAACCGGCTAAGGTATGGAAACAGTTTTACCTGGCACTCTTCTTAATTTAACATTAATTCCTTTTGAAACAATAGGGAATCTTCTCTTCCAAATACCAAATGTTCTCTCTATTACATTTCGAGTTCTTATTTGAGACTCTTGATATAATTTTTCACCTCTAGTACTAGGTGTATTTTCAGGCAGTGGTGTCATCATGTATCTGGTCTGAGAATAACCACTATCCCCAACCAATAATTTTTCATTGTAAACTCCCTGAAAAGTAATAAAATTATTTAAAATTGCTTGTGAAATTCAGTTTGTAGTACTTTCCTTATGTGGATAATAAAAATTAAGTTATATAGTATTTGTTAATGTTAATTTCTTTTTGTTTAATTACATACATTAGGATCCTACCTAATGTTATAAATAAGAGTGGTGCCACCAGATACAGATACAGATAGTGCAAATATTATTATATCTACTAGGTTGGTCCCAGCCTCTGATTATTGGTTTTACTGAATTTGTATGAAATAATATATTTCACTTAATTTTTAATAATTAATTAAAATACCTACTTGAACAAAGTTTCTCTTTTGTGCACAGTTGTCCCAGATGTTAGCATCATGTACTGAATCATGCCAACGAGCCACTACATCTAGGAAAAGTAAATTAGCCGAGCATATGCACTGGGTATTAATGGAAAAATAGCCCTTTCGATTCCTATAAATTTCAGCATGATCACCACCTGTTGATAAGAGAACATGTTACATATTATATAATCTGGATATTTGTAGACATGCAAAAAAACAGTACAAAGATTTTTCATTAAAGTTAGGTACCTGGTGATAAAAATTTTATATGTGTACAATCTATAGCGCCAATACAACGGGGAAATTTTGCTATGTCATAAAACTTTGCCACAAGATTGTTTTGTTCATCAACAGTAATTGGCATTTTAATAAACTCTGAATATAAAGAGGCAATTGCATGTGTTACTCGATGCAATATTCTACAGGCAGTGGACTCATGAGCTCCAATAACATCTCCACAAGCTGTTAATTGACTACCAGTAGCATAATATCTCAGGGTGCATAAAAGCTGGTTCATTGGGGATACAGCATTTCTGAAAAAATAAAATGAAGTTTGGGTCCGAGTGTCGTGTGGTATTTTTAGGTAGTTAGGGGAGACTGAGGATACTTGATCCCCCCTTTTGTTTTTCCTTTATAAAATCTAAAATATCCATTATTTTTTATACTGTACCTAATTGACTAATAGATCCGCAATTTAATAAGTTACAAGTTATGAAGCCATGCAAAAGATAGGATTGCAAACAGAATCACTAGTAAACAAAAACCTCTATGATAGCTTTGTAACAAGTGTCCTCAATGTATAGGAGAGTTGATACTACCTGTCAGGAGACTTGATCGCCCCCGGATCAAGTCTCCCACACACGGAGGACACTTGGGACACGAGATGCTTATCATAGTCCTACATAGGAGACTGTATCTAGATCTTATGAAAAGAAGTTTAAATAAAATGAAAGACTGACATAAGTTTCAATTTGTTTTAATCATTCCACATTAATTAATAACGGCAAGAGTTTGAGAGATCAATCAATCTTATAAACTAAAATTATAGCGACAACACCATAAATTACTTTTCCTTCAGCTTTTATACTTATTTAGTTAAATCACACTGCACTGGAATTCAGTCAAATCTTAATATAATTATGTCTACTCAGTTTCAACTCTGTACCATAAACTTGAAAGATATAAATCTTATTTAAAAAAAGTAGATGTTACTAACATATAACGTCTTCTAAAACTTTGTACAAAAATTAACGAGATCAATCGATAAATCTTACAAACAAAATGATATTGACTAACTATGACAAAAACACCAAATAATAAAAAGATATAACTAAATTAGCGTTTTTGTCGTAGTTAGGTTTAAGTTTTTAACTTTTTATGACCATTTTAAATATTATTATAAGTAAATACTTAAGAGGAAGGTTTGCGAGCGTGAGAACTTATTTTTGAACCCACACTTCGACATTTCTACTAATACAGCTGCATCACACAATATAGTAGTACACCTATCGAAAAACAAAAGCGCACCGAAGGTTTATTTTGTGGCGCGCCGGCTTAAATAAACCTTCAGTGCGCGTTCGCTTCTGAAGGACTAGTAAGTATGTTGCAAAAAACGCGCAATGTATAAGCTATTTATTCACCGCACCGGGAGGCACGCGTGCCCATAGTATTGGTGTCGTGAACAAAGGGTGGGGTCACAGTGTAATCGGTATTAACAGATTTAAACTTAGAATAATTACTGTAATATATTATTGTTGATTTTCTGTGTTTCTATTTTCGAATATAATGACACATAATTTTTGTTTGGGAATATTTTAGGGTATGTAAATGTTGCGAGGGAAGATAAGAGCCAAAATAAAAATGAAAACGAGATAATGTGTGATTGATTTGTAATGAAAAACAATGAATGTACATAACTCAATTACTGGGTATAGTAACATTTTTTTCTGTTTGATATTTTAAAATTATATTTTATTATAAAAAATTTATAGGTACCTACATCTTAGTACAATACAAAAATTCATGCTTGATAAAATTATTTTCTTTAATTTATTTATTTATTGCTTGGCGCTTTGGGGCTGCTGACATCTGATAAAACATTAATTTTCGCTGTTCCGTTTCTTTGATTTTCTTTCAGATTCTCGTTTTTAAATTGCCTCAATCAAATAATTGGGCTCATTTATTTCCATTTTTCTGTCTAATCTTGAATCTGTTATTTCCGGAAGCATACAATCAAGATAAAACTTTTATTTGTAATTTTCTTTACGTTTTCCCATTTCTATCTGAAATAGTAATAATATGCAGAAAAATTTATTAACAAGAAATAGAGAACCCTTCAGCTGACAAGCTATCAAACGTCAAAATTGGCAAGTCTGCCCACGGCCTTGACGTAGCCATGAAACGTGGTAAAATAAGGAAATCATTATACTAATAATAAGCGAAAAATATATATATATAAAACTCACAATATATTCGGACACAGTGTCCGAATTGACATATTTTAATTTCAATATTTTTTTCACTGGTGATTCGTACACCAATAAAAAAAGCTGTTTTGTACAGTCAGATAAAAAACTTTCAACGATACCGTAATAATTGTGGAAATCCGTCCTCCGCCCAGCCTATTTTATAACTAAAGCAGCCGTTTTTAATAAATAATATTATAAACCCACATACATAGATAGATACGCGCCTTGGCAGTTAGGTAAAAATAAAGATGGGGTATTCCTCGAAGCGCAACCACTTTGAACCGCACCAAAAGTTTTCCTTGAAACCCACCAACGGTGAAACATAGAGAAGAGCACGAAGGATTCGTGATAAATTATATCGATAGACGTTTTAAAATTCAACTGTTGTTTATTTATTAAAACTACCAGGAAAGCAGAAATGAACTGGAACTAGGTGTTTAAGCGACTTACCTCCGGTTTATGAATTAAATTCGGGATAAGCAATACTTAAGTAGTATTTGAGTACTGAGTTGTCAAAAGGATGCTTTAAAATACGTAATTTTTTTGACAACTCCGTTCTCAAATGTTACTTAAGTACTACTTGCTTATCCTAGAATTCTCAATTCAGTTACTACTTAGCTCAATAATGGTAAAAATACTGGTTTTGAAATTGAATCAATTGTTGTTTTGGAAAGTACCAGGGTGACAGAAATTAACAGAAAATAGGCGCTTAGACGATCTGAGTAAGTGACAGTGACCTATAAGGTAAGATATATAGGACAGTTTTAAGTTTTCTATCTTATTTTATATAAGAATAATAACGAATACTTTTTAATCCTCTTTGTGTTTAATCGTTGGTGCACAACTTAGTGACATCGTTTAGGCGCCCATTTTCTGTTCATTTCTGTCACCCTGTAGTCCAGTAGGGATATCATATTTTTTCCACATAACCTTCGATAATTCTAAAGTTTTTTATTTTTGCTGGGTGGATAACTTTAGTGAATTCATAGCAATATACAAAAATGCTAACATTTTAGAGTTATGCAATAGGTATGAAGTAGGTATTTCGTATTATTTCGTGTTATAACAATAATATAAAATTTAAATTAAAATACTTTTCTGTTTCTTTATTAGTACTATCTAACCTTTATATTAGTGAAAATGCTAACAGATAGGTACTGTGGAACAATGGAAAACTGAAAATGACCCGTAACTCATTCAATAAAAAATTTAAGTTTTTCAAAACATTTCCTGTATGCTTATACGGATTAGTTATATGTTACAACAAAAGTTCTAACAACTAAGTAATATGCTGCACAAGTTATTGTATTTTTTCTATGTGTTATGCGAAATATTGAATTTAAGTTTATAATTTTGCGCCTACATATTTGTAATAATAAACTCTGCTACCATACAAAAGTTTCAACATATACGTGCTATGCTTTTTGTTTAATAAATCAAATACAGTTTGGGTATTGTGCGGGGCGCAGTGTAGGTACTATAAGTCGAGCGGAGGCGCGCGCCGACGCCGCCGCGCCGCACACTGGTCCCAAATTAAAAAAAAGTGGACATTGATAGTAGACCGCTGATATTTTTTTTTTATTGTTGATACAATGATAACAGATAAGGCAAAAAAATATTATTGTCCTACTTCAAATGATTTTCTGTAAAAAAAATATTTCTTTTTTTTTGTATGGGAGTGATTACATTTTATTCAATTTCTCAAAAACCTTAAGCGATGTCGAGATGGCAATCATTATATTAGAAAACTAATAATTTTGAGTATTTGGCTCGAAGAAACTTATTGCTTATCTCTGCGTATTTTCGAGATAATAGTGACAGAAAATAACTTTTTTTTTTATGTTGTTTGCTTTTTTTTAATCATAGCCTTACTTTAGCACATATAATGTATGCGTAATGTCAAATAAATAAAAAGAGACTTCTCTGTAAAAGAGGTTATGGGGGCTCACTAATGACTGAAAAGCTATGACCTTTCTGAAGGAGTACTTTCATCAGTTCTAAAAAACACAATGAAAATGAAGATAAATAAAGCTGCAAACATAAAGTTGAATATGTTCACAAACGATTCTGAAAAAATATTATGGTGAAAGATTAATATTTGAGTCTATATTCTCTTGAGAAATTTCTATTCCCTCGTTTTCCAACGAAAGCAATTCATTGTTCAAGATCAAAGCACTAGCCTCTGGAAACAACTGTTTATGTAAACGAGCAAACTTTGGTTTGATATGGCTGATGTAAGGATCTGAGCTAATTAGAAAGCTGTGGATAATGTCTAAATTAGTCTGAACTCTACCGATTTTTCTTGTATGTGCCATTCTAACATTCCGGAAATCTTTATTCCTCGCTTCGGAAGCTTCTTCAGAAAGCATGCCTATCGGAATAAAGGAGAAATTTTCACAAATTTCAGCACCGTGTATCAACAATTTATGGACACTTGAAGGCATGTACTACCATGGATATAAGTTTACATACAGCATTGCTATTTCTTTGCAATATTCCCTAAACAAGTTGGTATTAATAACTTGACCAGATGAAATTGTTTGTAAAATGACTGCAAATCTCTTGATTAAATCAGGGTGGATACCCGTTATTTCAGCAGATACTTCATAATTTTCAAAAAACCTTCTTGCCGTGTGACCGTCATTGGTTGTACCAAATCCCTGTTTTACTATGTCAATTAACAAACCAGTTCTTACCCGGAATTCTTCTTGTGTCAAATTCTTTTTAATTTCTTTTAACAATTTATCTTCTTTTCGTGCAGCCCACTTTTTGAAGTCTAAGTTGTACGAAATGTGTAAAATACATTCCATACATCTTATCCACATATGAAGCGAAGACAGACCATATTTATACATATCTTCTTTGATGAGTCTTTTGGATACAAAGTCCAAGTCATTCATTTTGCTAGGTAGGGTATTGCAAATATTACAAACAGCTGCAGAAGAAGTATTAGAAACCACAGTAGAAATTTTCCCATCAATCATAGTTATGTACAAAACATGTCTAATATCAAAATTATCTACAATTGTGGGAACAAGATTACGGATTTCTTCCTCTAAGGATGCACTTTCCTTCTTTATCAATTCATTTGTTTCTTTTGCAAATATAAAACCAATTGGACGACAGTAGTTTGTTGAAGAGGGTTTTGCCACAGGATAGTACCACTCTCTTCTTCCAAACGAAGCGGAACCAAACTAATCATGAAAACTGAAGAATCGTCAATTTTAGTGTCGGAGTATGACTTTTGTTTATAATTACTTTGAGAAGATGACCCGTCAAAACCCCATTTGCTTATTAGTTTTAGCGATTTTTTGTCGGCAGAGTTGTGCTGAATTGTTTTTAATATCCTATTGGTTGTCAAATCTAGAAGCGATTGAAGTCTTATCTTAGCGTCAGATTCAGTTACAGTTATGTCTGACTATGGAGGATAACCAGTTTTTTTAGCTTCCAGGAGTTTTTGATAGGATGGAAGACCACACATTTTCTCTGAAGCAAAAATAGTTCTTAAATTTCGATATTGCCATTTTGACAAATTTGTTGAGGTGTAAAGCGCTAACGTTTTATCATCTGGTAAACACGGTTTGTCAGTTTTTTTAGCGAATAGTACATTATGTACCATCTCACACTTTTCCTTGTTTTGGCTGAGTTCGTTTAATATAGCTGCTAATTTTGTTTTTTAGACTCTTTTAATTTGGCACATAAAACATAAACTAATTCCTCCTCTGTGTGATCTAGAAGAGTTAAGAACGCCTTTTCTTCTATTTATCAGATATATCAACAAATGGTTTTTTACTTGTACCACAACTTAATTGATGAGTATCCACTTGCGTTTCGAAATTTGGAATAACTTCTTCGGCAACTTTAAAAATGCTGCTTAAATCGATATTTTGGCATTTTGGCCAAACTACACACATCAAAAGTGTCTAGGGATCAACATATATTTTTGCAATAACTTTTCTCCTGATTGATATTAATTAAAATTTTCTTTAAGGATTCATCAAATAAAGTGTTTTCGTTTGTCACAGTAACGATAAACCAAGTCACCTTTGCATTAATAAAGAAATTTGCCATTTTCCTAATAAAGGGATTTTTGACATTTGAACCACTAACACAAAAGTTCGAAAAAAAAAGGAAATAACAGTTTTCTTTAAAATTTTATTGGGTAACTTAAACAATTAATAATCCGTGTTTCTACCGCGAACACTAACAACACAAGAACATCGGTTTGGCATACTCAAAATGAGTTCATCCAAATCACGCTGTGGAATGGCCGCCCATGTTCGTTGCAACAACAAAAAAAGGTCTTCTTGCGACTGGATACCCTCCATATTCGGCAGAGCTCTTCTCTGTAGCATATCCCATGCATGCTCAATCGGGTTCAAGTCTGGCGACTGAGCAGGCCAGGGCAGGACATTGATGTTAGCTGCGGCGAGAGTCTGTCTTACAACTCTTGCGGTGTGCGGTCGTGCATTATCATGCATTAACTGAAATAAGGGACCGATTTGCGCTTGTAGAGGAACGATGACGTCTGATACAATCGTCTCAGCATAAATTTGAGCGTTGAGGTTGCCTCTGATCCAAATCAACTCAGTTCTTCCGCCGATCCAAATACCCGCCCATACCATGATGGTTCCACCACTATAAGGATGGACTTCCTGGCAGGATTTTAATCGCTGTTGGCGTCCAGGGGTTCTCCAGTGTCGTATACGTCTTGTATCCGGTCTCATACCAAAACGAGACTCATCAGAAAAGCACACGAAACGCCATTGTTCTTCTGCCCAATTTCTGTGTCCAAGAGCCCATTGATATCGAATCCTACGATTGTGCATTGCTATAGGTGGTACCCGTAGCGGTCTTCGGGAATGAAGGTTCACTTCATGCAAGCGGTTTCTGACTGTTTGGTCGCTAATTAAGTTCCCTGAAGAGTGATGAAGCCTCACGGCTAACATCATGGCGGTTATTGTTGGAGCTCTTCGAGTTAAGATTTGAATGTATCGGTCTTGTCTCCGTGTGGTGCAGCGATACCGTCCTCCATGGCGCTCAGCCACGGTACCAGTGCTTCGGTAACGTGTCCAAAGTCGACTGATAACACTCTGACTTGTATTCAGAGCTAAAGCCACAGTACGTTGCCGGGAACCAGCTTCTATCATTCCCACGGCTCTGAGCATTTCTTCCCTGCTTAAATGACGTCGCCGCTCCATAATAACGTTGGTTTTATTTTTTATTTTATTTTATTTTTATTTTATTTATTCGGGAAAACAAACAGTTACACATTAAATATTACAAAAAATAAAAATATACAGGGTTATACAAATGTGCAACCAACAACGTTCTCCACAGATACACAATAAGACAAAGACAGTGTTGATACCTAAATTAAAGGCAAAAAGGGATTAAAAAAAAACAGCTATTGTTAAAGAATACTAGAGAAAACTAAAATTATTCACTCAAATTTCTAATTGTGTTAAGCAAAATGTTTCTAAATCTTCCAGTTGATAAAGCGAACAGATCCAAATTAGAGAAAAACTTATTGAAGTTGCTTGTGAGGCGACGTAGAGGTGCTCGCAATCCTGCATTTGTACGACTAGCAGTAACGGCAAATACAGGTCGTGCGCGCACCCCACGACCCTGAATTGTTCGAGGGACTACATAGAACAACTTGTTACAAATATCCACACAATCATACGAATTATTACACAGATCATATAAAAACATAGTTTCTAAAAAGATTCGTCTCGACTTCAAAGAGAGCAAGTTATATTTTATAAGTAAGTCACTATAGGAGAGGTGTACATGACTTTTTGAACAACGGTAATGCGTAGTTTTCAAAAACTTACGTTGTACGCGCTCTATACAGTCAGTATACTTGTTATAATAGGGACTCCACACCGGCACTGCATATTCTAGTTGCGACCGAACTAATGATCGGTAGAGATGTATATATGTGCTAGGTTGGACAAATTCCGTCGCCGATCGCATTACAAAGCCGTACATACGATAAGCATGATTGATAATTTTATCCACATGTGCATTCAAGTGCAATTTATCATCGAGCAACACTCCCAGATCACGAACTTCGTTAACTCTGGCTAAGATTTCACTTTGTAGTGCATAGGGATATTTAAATGCGTTTTTATTTTTAGTAAAACTGATGCAGCAACATTTAGGAATACTAAGTTGGAGTTTGTTTTCAATGCAATACTCTACCAGGCGATTGAGATCTTCTTGAAGTAAGTGACAGTCGAGTATAGTCTTAATGGGTCTAAAAACTTTTAAATCGTCCGCGTAAAGTAGGAACTTGGAGTTAAGAAAACACATATTGATGTCGTTGATAAAAATAACAAATAACAAAGGCCCGAGAATTGACCCCTGAGGCACCCCTGACGTTGCGATTATGGTAGTGGAATTAAACCCATTAATAACGACTTTCTGTGTTCTATTGGAGACATAGGAAGAGAACCACCGCAACAAATCCCCACGAATACC
The DNA here is from genome assembly GCA_905220435.1 of Amphipyra tragopoginis. NCBI lineage: Eukaryota > Metazoa > Arthropoda > Insecta > Lepidoptera > Noctuidae > Amphipyra > Amphipyra tragopoginis. Next base: position 17,296,891 of record HG992011.1, read on the forward strand.
GTTAAATGCTATCTTCCTCAAAAGCAAATCATGATCGACCTTGTCAAAGGCTTTCCGGAAATCAGTATATATAGCGTCCACCTGCACACGTGAGTCCATACTATTAAACAAATAATCCATGAACCCTATCATATTGGTTGTTGTAGACCTTCTCTTTACGAAACCATGCTGTTGCTGAAGAATTCTGTCATGGATAATAGGATACAACTGACTGTGAATGAGCCTCTCGAAAAGCTTTGACAAGGCCGATAATATAGAAATGGGCCGGTAATTCTCAACGTCTTGTTTTGAACCGGACTTATGTACAGGAGTAATATTGGCCCGCCTCCATACTTCAGGGAAAATTCCCTGACGTAAACATCTATTATAGATAATATGCAATGGTACACATAACGCATTAGCGGCCTTATTAAGGAATAATGGTGGAATACCGTCCGGTCCTGATCCTTTAGTGCAATCTAAGGATTTAAGGGCACTGAGTACTTGTTCAGTACTGAGCACAAGGCTACTAACGACAGAGCAATCCTCTGCATATTCATTGGTTTGTGTTTGCATATTTGAGAAAGTGGATGGTTCGTAAACTGAATGGAAGAAGTTTGCAAATAGATTGCATATCACTTCTGGATCATTTGATGATTGATTTTTGTAATACAAGGTTGAAGGAGTTGGGGCTTTAGATTGTCGATTAGAAACGAAAGTCCAGAAATACTTTGTGTTAACTTTTATACTATCTTCGACTGATTTTATGTATAGACGGTAGCAGTTTTTGGATTCAGTTTGAAATCTCGATCTATAAAGTGAAAACTGTTCATAGTCAGATATATTTTCATAAGTCTTCCATTTATTCCAGGCCTTCGTTTTATTTTTGAATATGTGTATTAAGGAAGGTGAAAACCACACTGGGAATTTAGAAGACTTAAGTGTAGTTAGGGGAACATGAGCCTTGATTATTTGACAAAGGATATCATAAAACGTACTTAGCGCTTCTTCTGCAGACTGGCCGTGAAGTTTATCATCCCAATTAATTTCGAGCAGATCGCGATTAATATATTCATAATTTGCCTTAAAATAGTTGTATTTTTGAACTGTTTTACGTATCATTGCACTGTGGTTTAATTTAAAGGAGACTGTAATACATAAAGGTGGATGATATAAATCTGATTTTACTAATACGTCGGTAGGTTTAAAAACAGAACAGTCGTTATTACTTATCACCAAATCCAAAATCTTCCCGCTCGAATTCAAAATATTATTATACTGATAGGCATTAAGTACAGACATAAAAATACTCAAGTGACCGCAAACAGGAGAATTACCAACACACATAGGTTGCGTGGCAGCCGTATTATTGCCAGCAGCGAGCCATCCAATGTCGGGAAGATTATAATCGCCAAATAAATAAAAGTTTTGAACGCTTCCGTCCCCAATAATGTTATGTAAAGACTCAAAATATGCAGCATAAATACATTCGGGTGTTTTGGGTGGAATGTATGCTGCACAAATTATATCATATTTTCCTCTCGTGGCGCTAGGCAAACGTAAGATTATGTGCTCAATGTTTTTATTAAAAGAGGTAGTAAGCTCAACTTTACTTGATTTCAGTCCCTTCAAAACTGCCACCAGGGTCCCACCGCCATCCTTCTTTTTAGTAGTCTCGCGATTTCGATCACATCTGTATATTAGGTAACGGTGATCAATAAACTCGGAGTCTGATATTTCGGCGGTCAGCCAAGTCTCCGTAAGTATAATAATGTCATAACAATTAGATAGAATATTCATAAACAGAAGATGCAATTTGGTGCGAAGCCCCCTACAATTTTGATAATATATAGTTAATTTATCATCAGCCATTTTCATAGGTAAGTAAACAAATCAGTAATACAATAATGTGACTGGATAGATCAGCACAACGTAGGTCATCGCAAAAAAAAGGGGAATAGTCGAAGATGTGCTCTTTGAAGTCAAGTGATACTGTATGTGTGACCAAAAATAAGAATACTGTTATGAACTTAAAACTATCAGATACTAGCATTAACGAGTGCAACAAAAACAAACATGATAGACATTTAAAAAAGTAAATACAGGTCGTAGAAAACACACATTCAAAATAGCAAATACAACCTCCAGAAAACATAAGTACACGCATATTGCGAACGCACCGGTCAACCGATGCATTTTTGACGACGCTTATCAACACAAGTACGATCGCAAAGCAATACGACCAAAGTATACCTACATGACACAAAGGTAAAATAATGAGCATTAACAAAAACAAAAACATATGTATATTTGCGTACAAACACATATTATACACAATGCCCTTGAGTCTTCTATTCATCCTTTGTGGCAGCAGCACCAGGTTTGATTTTTCCAATGTCCTGATGTGATCGAATGGCAAATGATTTACATTGTTCTTTTTCTCGAACGAGAATAGTGCCATGTTTAACCCACACAAATTTGTAATTGTGCTTTTGGGCTGCTTCCTTGCATTCACGAAATAAATGTTTTCTTTTTAACGTAAGGTGTTCATGCATGTAAATACGAGATGGTGTGCCTGAAATGTCCAGTTGGTCGGAGGTTAGCCCCTTGGCTAGTCGGAAGGCACTGAGAACATTGTCACGTAATATACGTGAGCTCATCTTCACTACAATGTTTTTTGGCTTATCATTTTGTTGGTGGGCATGAGGAACTCGGTGTATCGAAATAATATCTTTAGTACTTATAGTGCAATTAATTTTTGATCCTATGCCTTCCATGACTGTTATCAGGTTTTCGTGACGTCTTTCAGGTACATTACATAGCTCCAAATTGCATTGTCTAGCATTTTGGTCTAGATAGTCAATTTTCGATACGAGATCATTTATTAAGCTTTTCGTGTTCTCTTCCTGCATTTTAATTCGTTTATTTATATCAACCTGTTCAGCGGATACATATTGAACTGTATTTTGTACAGCAATTAAGTCATCTGCTAACCCGTTATATTTTTTATCCAGTTCAGACAGGTGTTGAGTTAACTGCGACTGTTCAGAACGAATAGAAGTAATTTCTTTTTTAATTTCAGATGTCACCTGGGTAATAGCAGAAATCTCGCCTTTGATATTTAATACGTTATCAGAAATGGTGATAATACGGTTATCAAGCTCTTTTCGCCACTCAGTGAGAGTATTTTTAAATTCCAAGGATAGCGTATTGAGCGCCTGCGTAAATTCACATTCTGGCTGTTTGCGTTTGTTACGCACAGATACATTATCTTCGCCTCTAGATTCAGGCGCTTTACGCAAGTCACTATCAGAATGGGACATATTCATTTTAATGTAGGTTGAGTTTAGAATTATTTACCTTTGAAGTACTCAGTAAATAACTTCAAACAAATTTAACAACTACTAAAAGTTGTTTTGTAATATGTGGGGTTTGAACCTGCGACTAGAAGGCGTCCGTCGCAGAGGTAAAAAGCTGTGCCGCTATGCCAAATTCGCTTAGTAAATGATGTCGAAATAATTAATCCCTAAGTGCATTAGAGCGCTGCGCAGGCGACGGCGCGGTTAGTGGTGGTAAGTGCGGGGGCTATCGAGCGCACCGCGGGTTGAGATAGGTCAGGGACCAAGTTCGTTTGTAAAAAAATTATAAACCTTAACACAGTTTTATCAATATATCTTTAGTTCACTTAAACGTAGCACAGTAAAACTTTCGCAGTTTGCGAGTCACTTCACTAGCTTTCAGTCAATTATAACGTGTTTTAATAATATCCACTTTTTACGCCGTTATTAAATTAAAAACAGCAGAGCAAAAATATCAACGTTCTGTCTTCAATTCTGACAATGAGGTTTTAATCAGTAGTAGGGAAACAGTAGCACTAATAATGTCTTCAATGCGTTGTATGTTTTTATAGGGAAAATATTGACAGCTGATTTTCATCTTTTACTCGAATTTGATTCACAGTTCCTGATTCAAATTATGAAATGCACCAAAAAGGATCCATATAAATTTATAAAATCATAAATTTATTACAAAGCCACATCTCAATCTCAAGAAATCCGCATAAAAATGCTTGATCCCTAGACACTTTTGATGTGTGTATTTGGGATTGTAACCAGTCTGAATTTTTGTTAAGAAAGGTCTTTTGAGCTCTACTGGAAGCAGACCATCTTTTTGAGATATTACTTGAAAAATTACAAATTAAAATAATTTAATATTACTCAAATCTTCGGAAAACAATTCAACACCAATACGTTCAATAAAGGCATTAAATACAAATTTGACATTTTTAATACCACCTCCTGATTTAAGAACAACGTTTATGTCTAAGTTGGTGACAAATACGGATATATTATAATTTTAAGGAAAATTGAAAACAAATTAGAAACAAAGATATCAAAGACAAAGTGACTTTGATTTTAAAACAAAAAAAAAATACGAGAACAAATTCGACGAAAGAAAGACAAATAAAAATAATTTGATTTTAAAATCCAAAGATTCAAAATACAACAATAACAAAACAAACAAACAACAAGCATTTCTTCAAGCACACAGAAAAAATAAGGACTCGTCTTATCGCAACCACATTTAGTTGTACACTGAGGTGTACGCGCGTGATTCGTGACCGTATTACGTCATGAGAGGCGGCCATCTTGTTATCCCGGCAATCTTGCGTCGAAGCTCCATTTTGCTGGCCAGCGGACCTATTGTGATATGTTAAATATAGGTTGTTATGTGTGAACAAACAGGTTATTTCTGAAAATTGTAATTAAAATGGGGTAGTACCTATGTTTTGATTCTATTTTGAATGATCAAAATTTAGGTACCAGGCTGCAATTTGTTTTGAAAAAATACATTATATGTGATGCGAGCTTTTCAGTCATTAGTGAGCCCCCATAACCTCTTTTACAGAGAAGTCTCTTTTTATTTATTTGACAATACGCATACATTATATGTGCTATACGTAAGGCTATGATTAAAAAATAAAACATTTAACATAAAAAAAAAATGTTATTTTCTGTCACTATTATCTCGAAAGTACGCAGAGATAAGCAATAAGTTTCTTCGAGCCAAATACTCAGAATTATTAGTTTTATAACATATGTGATTGCCATCTCGACATCGCTTAAGGTTTTTGAGAATTTGAATAAAATGTAATCATTCCCATACAAAAAAAAAGAAATATTTTTTTTTACAGAAAAGCATTTGAAGTAGGACAATAATATTTTTTTGCCTTATCTGTTATCATTGCATCAACAATAAAAAAAAAATATCAGCGGTCTACTATCAATGTCCACTTTTTTTTAATTTGGGACCAGTTTCCAGTTTCCAGTTTCGCTCGACTTATAGTACCTACACTGCGCCCCGCACAATACCCAAACTGTATTTGATTTATTAAACAAAAAGCATAGCACGTATATGTTGAAACTTTTGTATGGTAGCAGAGTTTATTATTACAAATATGTAGGCGCAAAATTATAAACTTAAATTCAATATTTCGCATAACACATAGAAAAAATACAATAACTTGTGCAGCATATTACTTAGTTATTAGAACTTTTGTTGTAACATATAACTAATCCGTATAAGCATACAGGAAATGTTTTGAAAAACTTAAATTTTTTATTGAATGAGTTACGGGTCATTTTCAGTTTTCCATTGTTCCACAGTACCTATCTGTTAGCATTTTCACTAATATAAAGGTTAGATAGTACTAATAAAGAAACAGAAAAGTATTTTAATTTAAATTTTATATTATTGTTATAACACGAAATAATACGAAATACCTACTTCATACCTATTGCATAACTCTAAACTGTTAGCATTTTTGTATATTGCTATGAATTCACTAAAGTTATCCACCCAGCGAAAATAAAAAACTTTAGAATTATCGAAGGGAATATTCTTCTGGCTACTCGCCTACTGGTACTTTTGAAAACGACAAATGATCAATTTCAAAACCTATATTTTTACCATTATTGGGCTAAGTAGTAGTAACCTCCGATTTCTGAATTGAGAATTCAAGATAGGCAATACTTATGTAGTATTTGAGTACGGAGTTGTCAAAAAAATGCTTTAAAATCCGTCATTTTTTTGACAACTCTGTACTCAAATGTTACTTAAGTACTGCTTATCCTAGAATTCTCAATTCAGAAACCGGAGGTAAGTCGCTTAAGCACCTAGTTGCAGTTCATTTCTGCTTTCCTAGTAGTTTTAATAAATAAACAATAAGGGGCAACTGAATTTTAAAACGTTATCGATGTAATTCACTACGAATCCTTCATGCTCTTTCTTCTCTATGTTTCATCGTTGGTGCGTTTCGAGGAATATTTTGGTGCAGTTCAAAGTGGTGAGTCCACAAAGCTATTTATTACTGAAAGATGCCACCTTAAAGCCACAAATAATTTTTTTGGTAACGCTTTTTTTGTCACATATACTTTTTCATCTGACTGTATAAAAAGCTTCAATAATTTGATGGTGTCCAAATATTCAGTGAAAAAAATATTGAAATTAAAATGTGTCAATTCGGTCACTGTCCGAGTCGTATGTCTTATTGTTCAAAGAGTGAAAAAATGCAGTCATGTCACGACACTCGCAACCCACCCTTATGCCTTGTGCGTAGATGTTTTGAGAGCTCGGTTCGAATTATAAACGGACGTGCTGTCACCTTGGATTCTAGGATGGCACTGAAAATTTTTCGCCTGCGTACTCTTTTATAAAACAAATTACGGGAGAGTATTGCTCCATACTAAAATGTATGGGGAACGGAAAACAATTTCCGTAAAAAATTAACAATGTTCAGACGTAGATTACTCTCATTTGGTTTGATTTATTAAAATAATAAAACGGTAGACGTGTTATTCATACTTTCGTGTCACGATTAAACTAAATAGATTTTTATATAGTCCTTTAAAATTAAGTAAATTCTGCAAATAGAAAAGGTCGATTTAGATGTTTTTGATGGAATTTAACATTTTTTTTTCTCGAAATTAATGATGATTTCGCAAATATCTCGCGGTGAAACTGTTGGCACATCTATTAAGATTCTTCATTATTTTTTTTATGTAATTCCATGCAGAGAGTTTATAGAAATTTCGAAAACAGTAAGTGCCTTTTCAGGTGTTTCTTAAGGACTCTCCTCTTAAGCATTTATAATTAATAACAAAATAACATTGATAAATCTTAAAGTGTTTTAAACTACAAAAAGGAACAAAAAAAAACTCTTTTTATATAGTAATCACACTATTCTTATGAAATATATTAAATAATTAGCTATCACAATCATTAATTTGAACATGTCGGTGGTATTACCTAACGTTTTATTTGTCAATTTTGAATTTCCTTAAGGACTTGGGAAACTCAAAGGCACCAATCCGCTTCGAAGAAGATTTAAATAAAGGTGGAGGTAGTTTTTTTACTACCTGATACTTAGCGATCACACTAGTATCTGGTTTTTCCGGCCATTTAAATTTTCTGTCAGTAATTTTTTTTGCGAATTTGATGTCTAGGCTAGCGAGCGATTCATTTATTATTTGTCCGACATATCGGTGTGGTATACTTCTTTCTGAGATAAAATTGACGATTACCCAATCGCCTTCGTGGACAATATCTTCATCGAGATTATTTACGTCATCTTCTTCCTCTTCGCTGTTCTCTTCTTCCATTTCGTCTTCTATGTTATAATCGGACTCTGGTGATGGTGGTAATGTCACTTCATCGCCAGAACTTGTACTATCATCGGAGTTTCTTTTTTGTCGTTTCGCTCTCGATGTTATTTTATTTATTTTTAATGATGCTTTTCGATTTATTTTTGTGTTTGTAATTTTTTTTTAATTAATTTAGCTGCCTGTGATTTTCTCTTTTCTTCTCTTTTACGAGCCTCCTGTTCTATTTCATTCTTTTCTGGCGTGTCTGTAATAATCCTCGTGGTTCCTTTTTTTCTGCCTTTGTTATTATTTTTTCTAGGCCCAGCTTTAGGATGAGGTCTAATCATATCCAGTCGTACATATTTTGAAGTCGATGGTTTTTCTAAATCAGTGAAAGACCTATTTTCACACACCATAGAACTATTTCGAGGATGAGCAGCGGAGTTCACATTTAAAAATGGCTGTTGGGAAAGACATTCCCTTTGTAGAGATCTTGATGTAGTAGCAGGAGATTCATCGGCATTTAAAAGATTCGGAGCTGTTACAATAGAGGTTAATCGTTGTGCAATAGGAGCATTATTTGTCAATTCAGCTACACTTGGCGTTAGTGTATCACTTGTACAGGTTGCAGTTATATAAATGGTAGGAATATCGGAGGTAAGTAAGTCAGAAGTATCTACGGGTGATTCTTGGGAAAAATTTACTTCCTTTTCTATCGGTGCTACAGCAGAAGAATTACTAGATCCAGGAATTGAGATAAGCAGTTCTTTTGCCTCTAAAGATAGCTGCATTATCATGCGTAAACTGAGTTATGTCAAACGATTCGAGAAGTAAAGGAGATGACATTATTTCAGGGGTATTATTATCAGAATTATCCTCGGCAATTTCATCATCAGGCTCGATTTCTATGACATTATTTTCCTGTTCAATTGTTTGAGTTTCTTGTGCCTCAGCAACAGCCTCTTCTGGACGGTCCGTAACATACGAAGATAGAAATTCGTCGTCTGTGAAAATGTTGTCATTGAAAGGGTAAATGCCAGTTATTTCAAAACTTTTGGTTATATTTCTTGGCGTCCTTGCAGTCGGATATGCCTTACCTAAGCAGCCGGCGATATCATATATAGTTAGTGGACGACCAGGATGAGCTAACATCCAGTCGTCACACGCGGTGTTGTAGTAAGATTTGAGAGTGCCGAATAGTATCCTATCTAAAGGCTGCAGCTTTTGAGATGTATGCGGCGGAATGGTTAATGAATGGATACCGTTGTCTCTGGCGAAATTTACAGAATCAATGCTAATATGGCTTTCATGATTATCAAAAATTATTAGACACGGATTCTCCTTGGAACACCTCACGTGTTTTTTGAAGTGTTGCAGAAAAAGCACGAAATTTGTTGCTGTCATCCAACCACTAGGATGTGGAGCTCCAGCAGACCCAGGAGGAGCATTATCAGTCATCCTATTTTGCCAGTTCTTTCGCGGGAATATAAAAAAGGGCGGTGTAGATACTCCTACAGCATTAATTGCACTGCAGACTGTGACTAATTCTCCTCGCTCAGCTGAAGTAACCTTTGACACTTGCTTTAAACCTCTACACGCTATAATTTTTTTAGGCTTATGTACGGTGGTTATGCCTGTTTCGTCAACATTCCAAACATCTTGAGGCTCAAACTTAAATCGGACATATAAATTTTTTAGGTTTTCAAAAAACTTGGCGACATTATGTCTATTAAAGCTAGTAGCACGAGCAACGCTTGTAGCTTCTGGCACTCTAACCGACAAGTTCTTGCGACGTCTCATAAAACCATGAAGCCAAGCGTATGACGCGATTTTGTTTTGGTGCCATGTTTGTGGCACACTTTTATTATTCTTTTCGGCGAATTGGAAAGCCAATTCTCTTGCGGCTTTGGGTGTAAGCCCATGATGCAGTTTACTAGCTATTTCCAAATAATTAGATAAATCTAATTCTTCTTCTTTAGAAAAATATTGCGCCTGTTTATAATTAGGCTCATATTTGGGAGAAGAACTGCCTGTATCAATAGCCTGTCTTTTTTTTGCAACATATCTTTTGAGAGTCATTACGGACAGTTTGTGAGACTTAGCCGTACCCCGTAGCGACTTATTATTGTATATTACATCATGCACTGCTAATTTTAAAGAATCTTTGTTGATATGTTCCCGCTTTTTACTGCCTTCTTTGGTTTTGTATACACGCGGCATTTTAAATCTGCAAATAATATACAAACGCGTCAAATACTTGTAAGGGCCCTAGTTCCTAAAAGCAACAGTTATTTAAAATAATACTAAAAGAATCTATTCAGTTGTTATAGTGTAATCTGGCAAGCAAACCGAGTTTAGGAGACTTGATCCCCGGATCAAGTCTCCTCGAACTGAATGTACCATGTCTCCTCAATGGTAGTTCAGTTAGAAAAAATAATACAGAATTTAAACAACTTAAGTCTTTCAACTCACAACTGATTATTATGAAAATATGTAATATACACAGTAATTATTCTATCTCAGTAGATCCCTGATACACAAATTTCATAAGAAAAAAAAACAAAAACTTACCGATTCTAGTTTCGCTCGCTCGTAAACAACACTCGTGCGCCATTTGCAAAGTTGACGGAATATTGACATATGAGTTTTATATTCTTAAGTTGGTAGCAACGGAAGCTCAGTGTTGCTACTTTAAATAAATCTAATACGCTTCGTTAATTCATAATGCTCGTGTACCATGTCTCCTAAAGGGATCAAGTGTCCTCAGTCTCCCCTACCTATACATTTTATTTAGCTTAGTTGAAGGCGGATGGTTTCTAGTCTAGTACATGTTTAATTCACAGCTTACCTGTTGAAAGTATTTGGAAAATTATGAATAATTTTATCAAGGAGGAATGTTGCACTGCGTTTACTTAAACGGAATCTTTTCAAGAATTCGTCGTCTCGTAAAGTGCTATATAAATCACTTCCAATAAAGACTCTTCGAGAGAAAAACGGGGTTTCTAAATACTGCACGATTAACTCGTCATCGTCTGATAACAAATCATTATCATTGTACACTGATAAAGCTAATAAATCCATTTTCACGTAATAACAGAAAGAACAACTGATTTATAATAAACATCATCTGTCATTAAAATCGAGATTTAACAACTTTAAACCGACCTACACGCCGGTTTAACTTTGACGCCAATTTAAATCGAGATTTTAAGCTAAATCTGTAATGAGCAAGACGTTAAATCAGATTTAGACCTAAAACGAGTTTTTGATCCAGTAAATCTCGATTTAAAGTATTCCTGCAAGTGGCCCTAAGTCTGAAAGCATATTGTCTTACAAAATAAAATAACACGTACTTTAAACAGAACAATTGAAGGACAGATAATAATCTTCATATAAACTTAACACTAAAAAATAAAACAAAAACTACAATAATAAAAAATGAAATAGAACAAATAAACCATGACTGTATACAAATTAATTATAATTGCTACTGATTTTTATAATGTATTAATTTAGTATAGATTCTCCTAACTGCATTATTGGGATCTGTTCTTTAACTTAATTAAAGTAATCTTATATCTAAATATTTCTCCATTATACTTTTGGTTAAATCAATAAGGTCATTGCAGCTTTCATGGTCAAACTGGTGAGTAGTTATGCCAGGAAAAAAATCTTCGTGGACAAAACTTCTTAATGTTAGAGTTAAGAGTCGTTGTTTATCTGCGTAGTGCACTTTAGAATTAACATCCCAAGAGCTTCGAATCACTTGTTCACATCTTCGACAAATTTTAGTTACATGTTGCGAGGGATATAATAATCCACCTGCATCTCTTACGTAAATTAAACTAATTTTGTTTTCACGAAGTGAGACCAAAGCTTTAACGCAAGTATTGCATTTTTTTTTTTTTATTAAATCGTGCACTACAGCACCAGCAATGTCCTCAACAATGCTTTCTGAAAATTGGGAAAGGGAAATTTTTGCAAAGCGTCAATGAAACTTTCGTCTATATTTTTTTCTACTTCGCACATATCTCCACCCTTTTCGGTTGTTGTGTTTATACGTTTTATAGCCGAGGAACAGTTCAAAATGCCAATTTTTTCGAGAGCAACACAGTTTCCTGTGTTTATGTCTTGCAATTCCATATGAACTAACATTTTCCTGTAAATCCCATGAAACTGCTTTGGGGTAGGATTATTATTACCTCAACCATGCGATCTAATATTACAAAACAGGAGTTCAATATGGTCTTGACTAATTCGGTGAAAGGAAATATAGCGACATCGTTGACTGGTAACTAACTCTTTGATTAAGAATTTTGCGCTTTCAATGCATACACAGTGTGTATGTTCAGCTCGAAGTTTGTTTGCTGCGTGAAACTTTTCATCTTCTTGTAACTGATGTAATTGTTTAATATGGGACCATTTTATACTGTTACCATCTTTATCTTCAAATTCTTTATAATGTTCAAATATGTTTCTAATTAACTTTATCATATGGGCTGGATCAAGAAAAACTGCGATTTCACTATTTTGTAAATTAAAAGTTGTTTTTAAATTGTTAGTCTCAAAACTGCAGCCAAGCTTCCTACTCATCGCAATATTAGTCGGACAACCATCGAACGTCACACATTTAACAACTATGCCTACTTCGGAACAGAGTGCTATTGCTTGCTTCAGCAGAAATGATTTTTGGTCAGCCGTTATCCCATTGATTAAAAAATATCCTATAGGGACTTTCCATTTCCCATGTAATGGTACTACCAGGTACACAAGCGCATCAGTGCATTCTTTTTTGCAGTCTGAATCGATGCTCCCTCCGAAGTCCACGTAACCATAAGTCTTCTCTACCTTGCTTTGAATTTTCATTTCATCAAAGACAATGCAACAGTGAATAGGTATATCAGACTGGTCGGCCTGAAATTTTAAGGCTTCGAATGCTTCTTTTGTGAATCCTGGATGTCCATCAACCGATCTGTACCATTTTCCAAGCGTTTTTATTGAGGGCAAACAAGTATTAAAAGTTTTGCGTACATAATTATATGCTTTGGATGAATAAAAGTTTAAAGTAAAGGCTCTTAGTTGTGGTGAATATTTTTGCCTTACAGTAGTGCCAGTTTTTTGCTTTAACAATTGTCGCCGAACGAGTTCACTACATTTGACCCCTAATGAAGTTATTATCTCGTTATTTTCTGCAGTGATCAAACTTTTATTTTCCAACTCTGCTAAAAGCGATTTTAAGTTACTTATTTGTCTTTTAAATCTTCTATTAGAATCGCGAATTTTCCTCAGTTTTACGTTTTTAGATTTGACTGCATTATTTAATTCAATTATTTTTCTACATAGTAGCTTTTTTAAAGGACTGTCATATGCCGACAGGGTAGAGGCTAAAGCAATAATGTGTCTTCTTTTCCTTATTGGAGTGGTTTTCGGTGTAGAAATTGAAGGGTACAGGGGCAAAACAGGAAATGTCACAAAAACAAAAAGTTATGTAATTAACATTTTAATTTTTTAAAGTTAACAACATTCTTAAATGTTACTTACAATTATAAACTGGTAATAGGAACTGTAGTTTACCTTATAAAGTCTTATTTTTAGGAACTTAAAATATTGAGATGAAATTAGTTATTTTTAATTAATTAAAAAATTAAAGTAATTCACTTTTGAAACATGCAAAAACTGGTAATGTCCACTGTGTCCCATACAAGGAATGTCCAATGTGAAAGTTTGGATGTTTGTTACTCAATTACGCTTAAATGACTAAACAGATTTGGATGAAATTTGGCACACAGATAAAGTATATCCTAAATTAACATATAGGATACTTTTTATCCCGATAACATGTACCTGTAAGATTAATAGTCCACGTGAGCGGAGCTGCGAGCAGCAGCTAGTATTTTATATGTGAGGAATGCTTTCAAAGTAGGATTGAGCCCCCTCAGAACAAAATCTTTTTAAATCCATTAAGTCCTTGTACTTTTCTGCACTAATAGGTAAAAAAAATTGGTAAGAAAATTCTGGCAATTCAAATTCATTTGATGTGTCTGATCCAGTTCCCTTTTTTGCCACTATGGGTGATTTTTCCCATATACCATTATAATTACTTCTGTGTAAAATAACTCTAGGGTGTTCTCTTACACACATTAATTCTCTTTGGGACTGCACTGGAAATGAGCATTTTTTCAGATATTGATTTTGAAAAAATTCTGAAAATTTTCTTATTACTTCGCCTATTCCTACCTCAATCACCTCAAAGGGTTTGGGTCTTTGGCGACTAACTCTCAACAAATCATACCACTGGTATGGAACTTCCATGTGGGTTTTTAGATTGATAAGGCCCATATTTTTATCACATTCTAAGTATGAATGTCCTCGGATTGGATATGTAATTTTGATGGAATCCAAAAGTTTCATTTTATGGACAACAAAATGAATGAATCTTATCACTGTGTAGTTCTTATTCTGTCCACCTGCTGAATCACAAAATATTTCTAAATGCTTAACACAACTATCCAGGTGGTTAGTTAAATAATGAAACAGGAAAGAAACCACTTCATCTGATCCCTTGCGTCCACAGGTTTCAGGATAGGTATAAAAGTAGGAGCTTGCATCTCCCAATGCATGGACATTAAAAGAGTACATTGATAACTGACGCTTGTAATACACATCGTTAGTGGTAATGTTTGGCAGGGATACATTCTTCTGGTAGTCCATGGCTATTGCTTGAAATTCCACATCTCTTTTGCTCTTCATTCTTGCATTCTTCTTACGATCATAAAATGTTTGAGCCTTTTTCTTATGCAAATTGTTAAGAATAGTTAACCGATTAAGTTCAACAGTATTCCCTTCAGCTCTTAATGCTTTTGCTTTTATTGTAAATTCATCACAAGCACTGCAAGTATCAGTCCTTGGATAGCCAAATGATATATTAAACTCTGTGTTAAAGATGGTTCTGTAAGTTTCATAAGATATATGATTTTGTGACTCATATGCATCCAAATATAACTTATACATCTTCTTAATGTTTAGATCTTCGGGCAGATATTCTTTTTTTGTATCATTCAAGCTATAGTGACTTAACCTTCCTTTGAAGGATTTTATATGATTAATTATCAGATCTTTAATGTTATTGTCTAATCTCTTGTTTGAACTCGACTTGCCTCTTTTGTCACTTGGTGCAGCACCAGTAATTTTCAGTGACTTTTGAAGATGTTCAAGTTTTCCTTTAGTAATCCCAAATATGGATAAAAATGCCTTATAACAAACAGGTACTTCCTTTGTGTCATTATTTTCTATCACCCTCACTTTGTAAGTGAAATGGGTTTGGTGGAAATTAGCATCCATTTCATCTGTCTTTCTACTTCGCCTTCTTTTAATTGAACACACATTTATCAAGCCACATAAGTATAAACTTTGATCATCTGAGCTCTTCATGCTGTTGAAATCTTTAAGTAATTTTACACGTTGCTCCGATGATATTCTATCAAAACATTTCAATCTTTTACACCTACAATCATCTCCTGGTTCGTGCGTAGCAACCCTTAATTTTTTCATCACTTCCCGCATTCTTCCTGTTTTCTTTCGTTTCTTTGTGTTCCGCACAAAGCTGTTATTAGTTTCTTCGTCACTATCACTCATTTTACTAAGTATAGACCAAAAAAATAACTATCTTTTCGAAATCGTACACAGCCGAACCAAGTAAATAAATACTCGACATAACCTCAAAATTTTGACAGCTTGGACGTTCCTTGTTACGTTCCGTTACACTATGGACCTTCCCTGTTTTGTTCCTGTACACAGTTTTGAAACTTATGTAATAGATCTGACTATTCTTGTTTTTTCGCTTTTTGTGTAATGCCAAATAAAAATACGCGGGAAAAAGAAAATGTTGCCATAAAAATTAACTTTTTGAATTTTAGTGACATTCCTAGTTTTGCACCTGTACTCTTCAATTATGCATGTGTCATGTAAATCTGAAGCATTTGTAACATTTGGTTCAGGATCTTTTGCTGATGTGGACGGAGTTGACATATTTTGGATCTGCAATTTAAATAAAACATTAGGTTCTTAAAATATTTAAACAAAACCCATTATGCATTTGTATACCTACCAAACAGGGTATATTTAAAGTTGGTAAGGCAGAATCCATTAATCTTCTGCGATTTTTTAAGGCCAAAAAGTTATCTTCCATGAAATGTCTAGAGCGGATAACACTATGCTTTTTAGGAAACCAGTCATCTCCACGACATGTTGCATTAATCCACTTAGATTTTCTCTCAGGACAACTAGGAAACCTAAAGGTATAAAACATATCGAAGAAGTAAGAATTAACAAATCGGAACTCCAGAACGTTATTTAACAAAAACTCCCGAGTGTGTAAATTTAAATGTTGACAATAAAAGTATTTTTAGTCCAAACTTTTTTTAAATATCGATAACATCGATAATTACAAATCGTTTTGTTTTTCAATACACTATTTGTTTTGGAGAGATAAAGACAGCAATACAATGCGCCTCAAGAGTGAAAGAGACTTTTCAAAAAGACATCAACGAGAGGTCCTGCACCTTTTAAGTAGTTAAAATAAATAACCATTATAACTTGAGCCCTCATAGATTGGTCAATATTAATTACTTTACTCACCGGTGGAATGTTATTCCGTCTTTTTTGTAACTCGAAGTCCTAGAAGATTTTCCACACCATTTCACAGCACAAGTAGTCATTTTTATATTGTTATTACGACTAATTATACGCTTACACGAAATTAAAATACTATTTATTTTTCTGTCACCACGGCTCCAATGTCTGGTCGATACTGAAGAGCTCGATCGAGACGCCGACTTGTGCATAAGTGCAAATGCACATATGTTTGGTGACCGTAAGGCCCTTCTCCCATTACGATACTTGTAGGGTACGATACTCGAGTATAATACTAGTTGGATACATGTTCGCTACGCGATGCTCGCATATTATGCTACTGAAAAATTACTAAATTCATCATTTGTGCAAACTCGTTTTTTGTAGACGGACGTTATGTCGAGCGACTCCAGTGACGAAGAAGCTCTTGCAGTTTTTCTGTTTCATAGAAATAGAAGACGTCAACGCAAGAGTAGAAAATACTGGATTCATCCATATATTGAAAGAAACATAAATTGTTGAGTTTTTGTAGCCGCACAAGAACTACAACATGATGATAAGAAATTTTTATCTTTCTACCGAATGTCTAAAGAGACCTACTTGCATCTTGTTACATTATTAAAGCCAGCTATACATCAACGAAATACTAAATTTAGAGAATGTGTCAGTGCGGAAGAAAGGATTCTGATAACCCTAAGGTAAATAATACTTCATTGTGACATATGTAGGTAATTAAATGTTTATTAAATTTTAATGTGTAAGTAGGTACTTCATAATTATTACTTATTCTTCATCTTCCTGTGATAATAACGTAGGTATTGATTCATAATAAAGAGTGGCATTATTTGATTGTACTACATTCAGACTTTCGTTTATGGTAATTGGCGTGCTTATTACCTCGGCAGCACTCATCGGTGAAGGAGTAGAATAAACTATAAAGTGTGATGGGACTATTAATATTTTCACTACTTTGGTCCATTATATCGTCTATCAATGCAAGCACTCTTCTCTTAAACAGTCTTCTTTGACTATCAGTCATTTTGTTCACGTCCGATAGTAAACTCAGTAAGAACATTTTGTTTGAATTTTCAGTACTGTCACAGTTTTCTAGAATTTTAGATTGTTTAAATTTAAAATAAGTTGAAATGTCTTGCTCGGCTTGAGTTTCTTCCAGCTTCTTCCGTTTTTTTTATTATTTGTTGATGGTGGTGGTGGTAATTGCTGTTGCGAGATTGGTTGAGTGCTTGTAGGTACATTTTCTGTGAACTGTGTTTGTTCGCATAGTTCAAGATCAGGTGTCTGTGGTTCTATAGTCTCTTTCAAATTTCCTGATGGTTTTCCTGCTGTTTTTATGAAGGGTACAGTAAATTGCATATAGTCTGCTAAGTAGTATGGTTTTTTTTGTGCAGTACCTGCTCCACTTTTGGCAGGTTTCAAGTGGCGAACAAAAACACTACGTAGATTTTTCCACTTTTCTTTAGCTTCTGATCCTGAAAATAACCTTAATGTTAATTGTTTTTCAGATATTTGGGGTCAGGTTGTACGTTTTGTAAGCCTAGGATTGTATTTTGCAAGAGGAGATAATACAATTTGCAAGGTCATAGCTGAAATTACAGTTATAATATGGGAGATATTAAATGGGGACTATATGCCATTACCAGATGTGCAACATTGGAAAGACATTGCTGCTCGTTTTGATCGCCTCTGGAATTTAACCAACTGCTTAGGGGCATGTGATGGTAAACACATCAGAATAGAAAAAATACCTAATTCGGGATCAAGTAATTTTAATTACAAATCCTACCATTCGATAGTATTAATGGCATGTTGTGATTCCGATGGATTATTTACTGTTATCGAGACTGGCTATGCGGGTAGGAACAGCGACGGTGGAATCTTCAGTGCTTCCAGGATCAAACGTTGGATAGAACATGGACGTCTTAATATTCCTTTACCTTCCAAACTTCCTAATGACCAATCTAATTATGAATTTCCATACTATTTTATTGGGGATGAGGCATTTCCCCTTCTATCTTTCTTAATGAGACAATATCCCCAAAGAACCTTGAATGACTTGAGAAGGGTATTTAACTACAGACTAAGTCGAGGGAGGAATACAATTGAATGTGCTTTTGGGATGATGGCTGAAAAATTTCAAGTATTAAGTACTGCTATAAGATGTCATACAATAGAAAAAGTATTGTTATCGGTAGCGGGTAGCACTGGGCAATGTTGACAAGAGAGGGTAGTCGTCGATATGGATCGGCCCACCCGAGGTTATAAAGGCGGTGGTCATTCGACGAAGCGAGGGCATTCCGTGTTGAACAGCTGAAGAAGTCTGACCTTTTATATCTGACTGATTAGCTTGTCCTTATTTTATGATCTTGTAATTTGTGTAAAGTAATATACTGTGATCTAGTTAATGTTACTAATATTAACCCAAATACAAGTACTCTCAGTGGTGGAGAGTCTATGTTGGTTTTATTTACTGTGTTTACCTTGCTCGCAATCCTGACATACCGATATTAGCTAAAACTGTAATGATAAAATCACCCCTGAACGATTATGTTGTTGTGTCATTTACATCAGAAGTGGAACAAGAAAAAACCAGTCCACATTATGATTGTATACCCACATGTAAATTATTTGCTAAATAAAATCCCCTGTAGACAGACTGACAAAAACTTGATTATATGATTGATATTACAATGGTGAGAAGTGTGAGAACGAAAAAAATGTGATAAATCCGGTGAGTCACAACCATTTTATTATGTGTGAAAGAAGTTTGATGAAGGAAATATAATATGAGAGGTTATTTATTCGTGTAAAATAAATATTAAATTATATCTTTGCTTATTCATGTAAAATAAAAGAGATGTTATCTGTATTTATTCGTGTAAAATAAATGAGATGATATCTGTGTTTATTCGTATAAAATAAATATGATGGTATCTGTATTTATTCGTGAAAAATAAATACGGCGTCTGTATTTATTAGTGTAGGAAAATACATTGCAAGTCGTATTAGAGTTTGTGGTGAGATGCAACCAGGGTTGATCTTTGGCACCGCCCGGTTTGGCCAGCCGGGGTTGGCCGAAGGCTTCGCCTGGGGAAAACTGAAACTCTAACGTGGCGAAGCAATTGTTATAGGGCTGGAACCAAGGCGGGTGATGCCATGATATGGCTAAATCCAAGGCGGGTGATGCCATGTTGATAAAGCAGGATCCCAGGCGGGTGATGCCAAATGAGTTGGCTAAATCCAAGGCGGGTGATGCTATTAATTGATAAATGAAAATGCAGTGAAAATGACTGATTCTGTTTTGAATTAATGTTTTGAAAAAGTTTTGAAAATATTGATATTTGTTTTTATTGGTTTTGTTATAACTCTTGTTGTAGAATGGTGCAAAATAGTTGATTGAAATTAAAAAGTAGTTTGTTATTATTACTTATGGTTTAAAATGTATTTTTGTAGACGAAAACAGGAAATTGTATTTATTATTGACGATAATTATTATGACGGCTTCCGTTAAAGATTAATTTGTCAAATTAATTTTTAAATAAGAATTAATTTGACTTATTTTCGTTAAAGAAGTGTATAATATGTATTGTATTGTTGTAAAAAGGTTGTATTATTAGCGCATTATAGAAATATTATGTTTACAACATCATGTCAGTTTTGTAATATGAGTTTGTGAATAGTTGAGATATTATTTTGATCCTGAAAAGTTTTAAAGGTTGGTATTTAAGTATTATGATTTTGGGAATAATTGAGATAATATTTTAAGTGTTTATAATTATGTACTATGATACTGTGAATAATGATTAAAGATTTAAAGATATTTAACCATGAAACATTTAGGATGTTTGTTTTATGATTTTGTGAAGAATTGAGATATTTAAGAATGTAGGATGTTGTGAATAATAATGAGATATTGAATCGTGAATTATTTTAAGGGTTGATATGTACTATGAGTTTGTGAATAATGAGATATTTAATCTTGAAATATTTTGAGTGTTTAACGTACTATGAGTTTGAAGTGTTTATATGCTGGTAAAATGAATTGTGAATAATTGAGATTTATAATCATGGAATATTTTAAGTGTTAAATGTACTATGAGTTTGTAAATTATTGAGATATTATGTTGTGATTTTGTGAATAATTAGGTATGAGATTTTTACGAATGAAATATTTTAAGTGTTTATGTATTATGGCTTTGTGAATCGTTGAAATATTTAACCAAGAAATATTTTAAGTGTTTATGTATTATGAATTTGTGAAAAACTATAATGAGATATTTAGCCCTGAAAAATATTGTAAATGTATTTAAATGATTTTATGAATTTGTGTATAATGAGATTGTGTGTTTATGTACCTATTATGATTTATTGAATAACTAAAATTTGATGTTTAACCAAAGTAGAACTGTCTAATAGGCATCTGAGATAGTATTTTATTGTGAAAATGTTGAAATCTAATGTGTGGATGTTTGTAAGTAAGTAAGTTTGATACGAGAAGTTATGAACGAATATAGAACTAGGTTGATACTGAATGAATATCAACTAGTTTAAGTCATGGGTGATGAGCTTGTTGGCCGTCGATGGAATAACAAGCTCTAATCGATTCAAACATTCTTTGGATGCTTTTCATTTTACTTTGGTCAAAGACATGAGTAACATGACGAGGTCAAAGATGAGTGATCAGGTGTGGCCGAGATGTGTACTGTATTATTTGTTTCTGTTCTGTTCTGTTTCTCGTTCGTCTGAAAAATACAATCATACACGTATAATACTTGTTTTATACTGCGTATTTTTCATATTTAACAATCAAAGGGAAAAAATCTTGTTCATTAATATTAATTGAACAGTAATGTAGGTACACGAAATGTTGTTGTGTTTATGTTATGCTTTGCTCGCTCACTCTAGCCTAAGTAACACTTATCTAGTCCTTCGAACCTAACCTATCCGTATCGGGGTGCCCCAAAAAACCGAGCACGCTTCACTCGCTCTTGAAATCAGTTTATTTCTGTTTTATTTTTCATCGATTCGCTAATTCTACGGTAGGTATAGTGTTAATTTGTATACTTACATTTCTTAGTCCCATTTAGGAATTGCATTCAATGCCTAGGAAATATATACATTTCCTAGAAAATGTATGTATCAAAAACCTTTGACAAATTATTTTACACATTTCAAAAAATGCGAAAAATACACCGTAAAATACATGTAAAAAACTTAAACTTGCGAAAGATTCAACCGAAGATCCGCAAGGAAAGTTTCTGTATTTTATTGAAAAATACAGGGGCGTTTGAAATATATACCTATGTATTTTACATGTCATTTTCAACGCTAATCTAAATCCCGTGCGGGGTTAATCTATACCAATAATAGATCATGTGGTTTGAAGGAATTACACGAATTCGTTAACATCCTGTGTCGACGCCGGTTTTACACCACGTCGACCGTATAACTTCATTACGAAGATTCCAATTTGTTTAACTGTATCGAGTCATACACTCCACCAATCATACCTCACATACGACACGCACACGTCACACAAACTAAACCAATCACACCTCACATACGACACGCACACGTCACAAACTGAACCAATCACAAGCCTACAACGCATTCATACTTCATGTCTCAAGCCTAACGACTCCACACCTAACTTGTTCTGTAAAATATCGTATTAATGGAGTAAAACTATTTAAATTCACCAAAAAAACATCTTTTCTTTTGTTCCGCGTGAACAAAAAGTGGCGACCGTGACAGGACACGCCTGCAATCTTTGGATTAGATTGCAGTCCCTTTGTTAGCGGAGGAAGGACACTAGAAGGTCAACGCCACGTACGAGCACCGCAGCGCCTAGATTGCTTGGGCTATCACCAGCAGCCAAGCTGTGGACTACACTGCTCAGCGTGCAGCTAGATCGTCTTTCGCCAATCTGCTACAGCACAAGCTTCAGAGATTGGGAGTCACACGCCTATCACAGCAGCCAGCACCCAGCGGACGGAGCTACATGTCATTTTCCGTCTCAGCCACGCCTGCCTGCCTACCTAACTGTGAGCCCGTTCCTGTTATTTCCTAGCTTAATCCACTTCAATTTGTGCAAATAGTGAGGTTAGATTTCTCTAAAAGTGTGTAACCTATCGCCTAACCTCATTTTTAGAGCACCTATTGCCAATAATTCTTTGCAATTAGGACACCTCTGTGCTAAACACAAACTATTCTTTGTGTGCTTACCGCTAAATCCATTGTTTTAGCACATACGTTACTATTCATTGTTGCAAGTCATCCTGGCATTGTATCACTTCACGTACACTGCAGGCGATAATATAGCTACAATATTACGCATGATTTAATCAAATCATCTAAATCTGTGCCTATTCTAATTAAACTAAATTAAATAACTGACAATTCAACAAAATATCTGCCTACTTTCACCATTTTGCCTGCATATTATAAGCCTTTCATTTCTATTTCAACTCATTATAATCTTAATGCTACGCCCTCCGCTGTCTATCGGTAACTGTTGTTTCTATTAGCTATTTAGCGTTTGTAATAAAACATTTCCAGTGTACGACGCGACGACGACAGTGCGCGGTCAGGTGTCATCACGTGTCACTCTTCGGCCGCCGATAGCCGTGCGAGCAATCAGCTGTTTCAAACCGGTTCATCGACCGCCGCGCTGTTATCAAGATCAGGAAGCGAGGAGCGTACCGTATTGTTATTCTTTTATTGCGTAATTAACTCACTAACTTAACGAATTAGAACCTACTTAACTAGATATTTTCATCCAATGGAGTCTAAAGGTGATCTTGTTGCTAAACGTGGCAATATTAAAGGGCGTTTAACGCGATTTAAAAACTATTTAGATGAAGTGCAGCAACAAGATAGTTTATCTGATTTAGATATACGTAAAATTGGGATGAAACTGTCTAGGATTGAGGCTATACACAATGAGTTCGACGAGTTGCAGGCACAATTCGAGTCGTCAAAGATTTCAGATTTAGAAACTGAATTAGTTTTATGCGAAACTATTGAACAAGACTTTGATCACTATATTTCCCTTGCCAAGTCTTTATTAGCAAAAAAATCAACCACTGATCTTAATGAGTCTACTTATTCGAATGCAACAGATCATATTTCTTGTTGTAATGAATCTCAGGGTTTATTAGGATTTAAATTACCTGTCATTAAGATATCAAACTTTAACGGTACATATTTCAAATGGCTCGAGTTTAAGGAAACATTTAGTTCTTTAATTCACAACAATACTAAAATTAAAAACATTTACAAATTTCATTATTTAAATTCTTACTTGGAAGGGGAAGCTGCTCGAGTTATCAGTAATTTAGAGGTTACAGATAAAAATTATATTCAAGCTTGGAAACTCTTGTGCGAACGCTACGATAACAAGCGTCAACTAATAAATAATCATCTTAATTCTCTTTTTAATTTTGAATCCGTGCGAGAGACCGATAAGTCCTTACGTTTTGTTATTGATCACGTTACCAAAAACTTACGGGCTCTCGGCACACTTGGTTTACCCACTGACAAGTGGGATGTGTTAATTATTTACATGGTCTCAGCAAAGTTGGACAACACTACTATTTACAAATGGGAGGAACATAAAAATTCGTTGTCTGAAATCCCTACATTAGATGAGTTTTTTACATTTTTGAAAAATCGTGCGGATGTTTTGGAGACTGTTAGCCGAAACAAACAAGATAAGACTAACAATAAACACGTGAACCCTTCTCCTATTAACAAAACTCAAACTAAGTATTTTTTGTCTACTTCAAATAGTAACACTTCCTATGCTAAGCGTAATTATGAATGCCTTGTGTGTAAGGAAAATCATCGCCTATTTGAATGTGCCGCATTCAAAGCTAAGTCTCTGGAGGATAGGCAGCTTACGGTATCATCCTTACGCTTATGTTTCAATTGCTTGAGACCGGGTCACAGTGCTGAAAAATGTAATCTTCTAGGTCACTGTCGTTTTTGTAAAAAACGACACAATTCTTTATTGCACGTTGACTCCAAGCCTGAATCGAACCCGGATACAGCTCAGTCATCCACCGTTATGACCGCATTGTCTAATAATTCAAATTCCCTAGTTTTGCTGTGCACCGCTAATGTTCTTATATCTAATCCTTCAACTAAAGATTCTACAAGAGTACGCGCATTGCTGGATAGTGGCAGCCAATGCTCTTTTATTACAGAGTCACTAAAACAACGACTCAATCTATGTACGGAACCATCTAATGTTGATGTATTCACTATTGGTAATACCCAACTTAACCTAAAACCGAAGCGATGTATGCTTCGCCTACAATCTAACGATAGCCTATTTACTGTTACAATGTTTTGTTACTACCTAAAATATCAGACGATATACCTAAGTCGAGTTTTGATTTAAAAGATTTAAATTTAACAAACTTTACTCTAGCAGACCCTAGCTTCAACGAGTCAGCCCCTATTGATATGCTGATTGGTGCTGATCTGTTTTGGGATGTCATAGGCTCCCAGCAGCATTCCTTATGTGATAAAGGTCCAATACTACGCAGCTCTAAACTCGGTTGGCTCGTTGGAGGTTCTATGTCTTTTCAATCTAACCCAAAATTACACAAGAAAACCATTCGCGCCTGTCATGCTTACCTAAAGGAGGACAATGATAGTTTTCCTTACCTAGAGCATCAGGTAGCCAAGTTTTGGCAACTAGAAGGTTTTCCCCAAGCTACACCTTACACCAAAGAAGAAAAGCTTTGCGAAAAGCATTTTCTTTTCACCGTTACTCGCCTAGATGGTGGGCGTTTTTGTGTAGGTCTGCCCCTTCGTGACGATAGAGAGTGCTTAGGTGACTCATATCAGTTAGCCAAGAAGAGGTTTTTGAATCTAGAATCACGCTTTAAAAAACAACCACATCTAAAGGCAGCCTATAGTGAATTCATTCACGAATATGCCGATCTCGGCCACCTATCTGAGTCGCCTATACAAAGGCCTATTAATTCCTACTTTCTACCTCACCATCCTGTTGTTAAGGAGAAAAGCGAGTCGACTAAGCTCCGTGTCGTATTTGACGCGTCGGCTCGCACTACTTCTGGCCTATCACTTAACGATCTCCTAATGGTAGGGCCAACTATACAAGACTCTTTATTTAATATACTGTTAAGATTTCGTCTCTATAAATATATTATATCCGGAGACGTCGAAAAAATGTTTCGCCAAGTAACTGTCAGAGAAGTTGACCGCGATTTACAATTGATATTGTGGCGCGATCATGAGAATGAGCCTCTCCGTACTCTACGGCTAAACACCGTAACCTATGGATTTTCATGTGCAACTTTCCTTAGCACTAGATGTATCTGGCAGCTGGGTGAAGAATGTAGCGATTCTAAAGTAAAAACTATTATCCATAACGATATATATTGCGACGACCTTTTGTCGGGTGGTGATACAGAGCAAGAATTACGCTACATTCAACGCGCTGTGTCTGACGAACTGGCTAGGGGATGTTTTCACTTACGAAAATACAGGTTTAATCTACCTAATCTTTTTCCAGCCACAAATAATCCTGAAGTGGGCAATTTGATAATCAGCAATGCCTCAAGCACTCTAGGCATTGGTTGGTGTCCCACTTCAGACGAGTTACATTTTTTAGTTCAATCACCTACTGATACAAGTATCACTAAAAGGTCTATTTTATCCTCTACTTGTAAAATATTTGATCCGTTAGGTTTATTATCTCTATACACAATCAAACCTAAAATTCTTTTACAACGGCTATGGACTTTAAAATTAGACTGGGACGAACACTGGTTCGTCTCGACGAACCACATTGGGACACACTGGGACGAACATTGGGTACTGACCCAATGATATTCAAAAGGCATGGGAATCATTTTTTAAGAAAATATTAAACTTTTTGCAAATGAAAATACCTAGATTAACTTTAATTCATAACAGTACACTAATTGAAATGCATTGTTTTTGTGATGCTTCTCAGCAAGCCTACGGGACATGCATATATCTCAAGTCTGTAGACACAGAAGGGAACGTTAACGTAAGCTTATTGTGCGCTAAAGCACGGGTAGCCCCTATCAAAGCCACTACCATTCCGCGGCTAGAGCTATGCACAGCTGCACTTGGTGCTCAGCTAAGCTTGGCTGTAACAAAGGCTCTTCGTCGCTCTATTGATCGTCATATTTATTGGACAGACTCTCGTGTAGTTTTAGGTTGGATTTACACGCCCAATAAAACAAAAACATTTGTAGCCAATCGTGTTGCAGCCATTAATGAACTAACAGAATCATCAGCGTGGCGATATGTGCCCACCACTCTAAACCCTGCTGATCTCGCCTCACGGGGCGTAGATTTACAAGATATTTCTTCTAATCAGCCTTCCTTATGGTGGCATGGGCCACCTTTCCTCTTGCAGCCAGAATCCTCGTGGCCTTCTATGACTACTCCTACTCTTGTTGACCTACCTGAGCTTAAAACGGTCTCCGTTTTGGCGGCGGAGATTGTGCCTCCAGCACCGTTAGTCAATTTCAAAATATTTTCAAAACTATATAAATATCAAAGGCTTTATGCCACTGTTTTAAGATTTATTCACAATTGTCGTAATCACAGCAATAAAATTACAGGAACTCTACAAGCTGAAGAGCTCAATCACTCCCTAAGAGTTCTCGCTAGAGTTGCTCAAAAAGAGTCCTTTCCTGATGAATTAAGTCGCCTACAAAATAATAAACCTCTACCAACCAAATCTGTACTAATATCCCTAAACCCCTTCATTGATTCTGAGGGATTGCTTCGAGTAGGGGGTCGAATAGACAACTCAAGCTACCCCTATGATAAGAAGCACCCTATTTTGTTAAAGTCCAAACATCCGCTAACGCAACAAATATTTCAGGCCGAGCATGAGCGCCTCCTACATGCCGGACCCCAGCAGATTCTCGCTTCACTTAGGGATCACTACTGGCCCATTGGGGGTCGCCAGCTAGCTAGGAGTGTAGCTCGCAGTTGTTTTACGTGCCGTAGATTTCAGGGTCAAACTATGACTAATATCATGGGACGCCTACCTAACGATCGGGTTGAGGCAGACTTTCCATTTGTAACTGTTGCCACCGATTTTGCTGGGCCATTTTACATTACTGACCGTAAGGGTAGAGGATGCAAAATTACTAAGTGCTATTTGTGTATATTTATTTGCTTTCGCTACAAGTGTATCCACCTTGAAGCGGTTAGCGAGCTATCTAAGGACGCATTTTTACTTACATTAAAAAGATTCATTGCCCGAAGAGGCATACCTAAATTAATATATTGCGACAATGGACGCAACTTTGTTGCTGCTGCCAAAGAAGTTTGTAATCTTAGATCGCACCGCGACTCTATTTGTGACTATGCGGCTCGTCGGGGCATTGAGTTTAAATTCTCTCCCGCGTACGCTCCTCACTTCAATGGTTTGGCAGAGGCTGGAGTAAAGTCGGCAAAATTCCATATTAAACGTATCTTAGGGAACGCACACTTCACTTTTGAGGAACTATCCTCGCTGTTTGCACAGGTTGAGGCTATCCTCAACAGCCGACCCCTTTGTCCTCTCAGTCCATCACCAAATGACCTACAACCTCTCACCCCGGCTCACTTCTTAATTGGTAGGCCACTGACATCGCTGCCTTCGCCGAGCTTCGTGGGTTCCTGTAGCAACAGCCTCAACAGATACCAGCGACTGGAGCAAACTAAACAACACTTCTGGCAACGCTGGACTAAAGAATACGTTGCTGAATTACAGCAGCGCACCAAATGGCGCACGAAATGCAAAGAGCTAGGGCTCGACGACCTAGTACTAATCAAGGAGGAGAGCCTGCCTCCATTATGCTGGCGGTTAGGCCGCATAACAAAATTGTATCCTGGCTCCGACGGCGTTCCTCGAGTTGCGGACATCTCTACATCTCAAGGGATAGTAAGGAGAGCTATCAACCGCATCTGCCTCTTACCTACTTCAGATGAAGAAGCGTGTTGAAAGCAGCCTCAGCTTTCAACGGCCCGGGAGGATGTCGACGCCGGTTTTACACCACGTCGACCGTATAACTTCATTACGAAGATTCCAATTTGTTTAACTGTATCGAGTCATACACTCCACCAATCATACCTCACATACGACACGCACACGTCACACAAACTAAACCAATCACACCTCACATACGACATGCACACGTCACAAACTAAACCAATCACAAGCCTACAACGCATTCATACTTCATGTCTCAAGCCTAACGACTCCACACCTAACTTGTTCTGTAAAATATCGTATTAATGGAGTAAAACTATTTAAATTCACCAAAAAAACATCTTTTCTTTTGTTCCGCGTGAACATCCTGTATAATGTGAAAAATTAAAAATCACATGTCAGTAACTAATTCAAGTGTAAAAAGATACCTTAGAATCAGTACTAAAGCATAGAAGCCGCCTCAGTACTTGAAAAACGTACAGGGGCATCTGTCAAATATGAGCCATTTCGAGATTTTGAGCCAAAGCCACGCTACCAAATTAAATAGCCCGCCACTAGTACCGCCTGTCAAACGGCAACGACATTTTAAATTTTGTCGTATAATACTTGTGTCAGTGGCGCGGTGATTTGAAAAAAGATTTTAGTCTAGAATTTATATTTAATTAATTGTGTTTTGTATATGTGCACATTGTTCTTATAAATAAGAGTGTGCGCTACGTCCTGAATAGTAAAAAAATGTAAATCTCGCAAGGGATGTACAAAAAATCAAAGTGAAAATATCAGTTTCCACAAGTACGTAGTATTTTATGTTTATTCATAGATTTTCCTTTAAATATATTTCATTATACATTAAATAAGTAAAAGTAAGACATTACCTTTTAGAAGAAGTAAAATAAATAAGTATATACTATCTAAATCTTATCGATATCAATATGAATATTCGCCAAAGAAATTATTAAAGGGGTGCGAAAATTGTATCGATAAATCTATCGACAACGTGATTTTTGTGTTAGGTTTAATTAATTAGGTATTTATACTTTATTTTTTTCATTTAGGTTTCCCTGTGACGAATATTTTCGAAATAAATTGATTGCCGTGGTAGCTCACGAAATTGGTTGGGTTCCAAGAAAGCACCACAGAATTTGCTCCAGCCATTTCACTTTATCTTCTTTTACTCGTTCTGGCAAATGGCGGAGACTGAAGGAGGACTCTATACTAACATTATACCTTCAATCTAAATTTAAAAGCCTAAGTTCTTATTGAATTGCATGTCTACAGGAAGTAAAAGAATTCGAGTAATTTCTTTAAAAAAAATTGGGACCCCGCACTGGATTTAGCTTGATTGAAAATAAAAAAATAAAAATCTTTTTTTTCTTGCAACATTACGTTCGACATCTTCTTTCGGCCATTCATACAATAGACTATTTCGGATAATATTTCATTGTCTTGTTTATCTTTCAAATAAATGCTGTTAATACAGTCGTAATCTTCAAGCCTGATATATAAAATAATTAGGAGAACAGTGAATCTAAACAAAATTAACGTATTTAATAAACGATGATTAACTTACTTCTCAATCAGTTTGCATTTGGTGCCACTAACTTTTACACCTCTTTACCGTAATTATCTTTAAAATCTTGTATTTTAGGGATGCAGTTTTTTTTATAGATAGAGTGATTCAAGGGGAAGGTTTTAAGTTATAAAACGTACACGTGCGAAGCCGGGGCGGGTCGCTAGTTATATATAAAACAATCATTATTTTGTTTAAAATTTCCAGCGCCTCGAAATTGACAACTTACCTGAGACCATGTGGCGCTGTTCTAGTGACAGAAAAAAACGTGCATGTCCAAGTACATTAGAAGGAATACTCAATAATAATGTATTTAACTTTTGTGAAACTTTTAGTAATTGCAAATTAAATAATAGACATTTATACTTAAACGATGACTTTATTTATTGATAGCGATAATAACAGGACCAGTCGAAGTGATGATGCTCAGGAGAGGCCTATGTCCAGCAGTGGACATCTTTCGGCTGAATATTAATGATATTATAACTTTACTTTTGTCATTATAACTTTCTAAGAAGTAAGTATTTATATGTACTATGGCAATATCCGGCATGGCTGTTATTTGGTTAACACAATCATAGTCACCTTCTTTCGGCCTTACAATACTACTTCAGATATTTCGTAATATACATTATACTATGACTTTATTTTATCGATAGCTATAGTCTAATAGTGTGAATACCCTCATCCCTAGTCTCTGTACAAAAGGTTACAAAATTAATTTTTACGGCCTGTCAAAAGTTTATCTTTCCCGCTCTGACAACAGCGAGTCCGCCATATGAGTAAATAGCATGGCTATATTTTGATTCGTTTATACTAAGTAGCGCTCCTTCTATGCTTTAGTACTTATTCTAAGAAAGATACATTCCATTTTTGTAGGGTTATGTCGTGTCAAACGTTTTGTTTCTCCCAACAGCCACTTCTTTGATTTAAAAATATTTAAAGGAAAAAAGTATTAAAAATGATTAAAATTAGTTTTTTAAAGATAATTGTATCAGAATTAAAAAGTAAAATAAAATTTAAGTAATATTATAGATGTTAAAGTAAAATAATCTACTTCTCACGTATTCCTTCTAATGAAACAAAACGCAGTACCGTAAAACGGGGTGAGTAGGGACAAACCCCAACTTTACGAACAATTTTAAGATACCTAGTTGTTGATGGATATATTGCTTTAACAGGATCAAAATGATTGAGTCTTGGTGGTATCTTTGTTATCTAATTTAAAACTATGCAATTAGCATTCCAGTTTAAGCAAAACAAGCAAAAATAGATGCTATCCCTATTCACCCGGAACTTGGGGTTAATGGGGACGAAAATAGGGTCAATAGAGAAATTTGCTAGGGCTGGCACTACTTGATAGTAATAATCGATTTCCACTTATCTATTTATTTTGTTTGAATTTCTTATCAGCTGATGAAATAAAATGGTACACATGAATTCAATGGTTTATTTTTTAAATTAAGTGCCTACTTAATAATAAAATTAATTTTTAATAAGTTTTTTAAACTTTTTAAAATCAACAAGGTATGTAGAACATAATACTTATACAAGGTTAGTCAGAAAGGGGGTACTAATCCGAAAGGGTGTTAAAGTACACATAATAATGAATAACTTTTGTTCTACAACTTTTCCCAAAAGTTTAAGAGAAACAGATGTTCAAAAATCTCAAAAAAAATATCTCAAAAATCTATCTATCCCCAGTTATGATCAGCTGTGTTTACATTTTAGGTCATATTTGGGGTCATGAATTAGAAGCACCATTTTCTGAATTTGTAACTAAAGCAGGGATGAAGAATTTTTGACAAAACTAAAATAAAAATCATTTTATTTGGAAAAAAAAAACATCGAATTTTGAAATTTTAACACTTGCTTTCGAACAGTCATCAGCGATACCTACTATAAGTGGGCTTCGGATTAGTACCCCCTTTCTAACCTTGTATAAAGCTATTAAACATAATAACTGTTAACGCCTAGCATATGCGTGTGCGTCACACACACATACGCATACACCGAAGAACGGACGGCGCGGCGCGGGCGAACGGGGCGAGCGGGAACGCGGCTCCCGACGACAGCCCCGCTGCCCCCAGCCCCCAGGCAGGCCTCCACCACTCGGCCGTACCTACAGCGATAAGTGCCTACAATTTCGCGTGGATACGCGTCCACCTCGCCAGTGGGCTGTCAACACTCGCGCGCGCGCGTGTGTACCTATTATTTTAAATAAGTTTAGTGAGCAACAAGAATGGCTGGTCTAAAACATTGCTCATTTGATGGATGTGTGTCGAAATACGGAGACGACAGAGTGTCATTTTTTTCATTACCTGCAGATGAGGAAAAATAAGTTCAAATTAATTTAAAAACGATGATAAAACTTCGTTTTCATGTGCATTATGTCGGCAACTAAACCCCATCTACAAGTTAATTAGGTAACAAGTAGGTACAGTCATATAGAACCGTAGTTTTAACGTTTATTGTTTGATTACATTGATTTACATAATTACGAGCGCAACTTGAAAATGTGATTTTTTATTTGTTGAGATAACTTAACGATTTTGGTGTCAAATGAAAGATCGAGGTCTAAAACCATTATATCCGTTTGAATCATGCAAATCGGTCCACGCGTTTAGGAGATAATTAAGAATTAGTATAGTGAAAATGTAAACAACCAGAATTTTTGATGTTTTGTTCTACGAACATTTTAATTATTGCAAAATATGAAAATATTATTAATGTAAGTTAATGAGGAATGTTAAACAAAGAGGTAGCCTAAAGATTGAAGGTTATTTGTAAATTACAAATGACGAACTTTAATATTCATTGTCTATTAGCTACCTAATTGACCGTGTAATCATACGCATCAAACATAAAGATAGATTCCGTGGTCAAGTAGGTAGATAGACGTATGGTAGCAGCGGCAAGCCGAAAACCCTAGCGCCACAGCTAGCGCGTCACTCCGCGCCAGACAGCGACAGAGTTGCGCGTTAGAAGAGAGCGGCAACGTTTAGGTGAATATAGCGTTAGGTACTGAGCGCTTATGCGAGCTGAATTGCACTTTGTTGCTTTGTAGCAAGAGTCGCTATTTCTATTAATTGTTGCGCGAAGTGTTGCTTCTGTTACTATTCTGTGCCCCAGGCCTGCCACTTGCTCCAGAACGATCGATGCGCGAGCGCGTGTCGCGTAAATTTACCGCGGTCCGCGGAACGAACGGATTCGGATCAAATTATTGTTAAAGTATTATAATTCATATACCTGAAGGAACCTGATTACATTGTTATAACCACAAAGGAAGCCTCATTATTTCAAAACCAACGAAATCCACCCCAGAGCATAGTATCCACGCTGTCCAGTAACATTGGTCAGTTCGAGCCGAATATATAAGAAGCAAAAGGAACAAAGGAACGTGCATGGGACATTAGTGGATGAAATACCAAGAAGAATCCGAAGATCACACCTATTTCAACAAACTGAGGGAGTAGCGTTATTGTGAAAGTGAGTTCGTTCCATTTTCTTTGCAAGTCATTCCTAGTAGGCGACGCGTTAGTCCGCCATTTTGTGTTGCATTAAATATCGCACTTTAAAAGCGAAATTATCTTAAAACATTCGTATGTATTTAATACAAATTCAATTGTTAGTACATACATAATAATATTGCATTATTTAACGCACTTTAAAAGCGAAACTATCATAAATTATTCGTAAAACACTAAGTTGTTAGTTCCTAATAGGTACATAGTTCATGATCGTAATTTTATAGACGGCGATTTCATTTCGTCTGCTAAAAGAAAGTCCTTATAATCTTTTGGAACTTGTAATTCTTCCACATCTTTGCATTTAAGCCTTTTTATTCCAGCGATTGTATTTCTATGTCTGTATAAACTTGATGCTTTGAAATGACGGTATGTTTTGAATCAAACTTGGTATGACTTTGAATTGACTCACCATAGCGTTGAAGGTTTCTGGCACTGGTGGAAATTGAGGAGAAACCAATTTATCTTTAAATTGCTGTATTTTTTCTTCTACAAAATTTCTTGCAAAATCAGGTTGGCATAGATGTGGCTTTTCTTCAATTATATTGGTATCCTAGGTCCACAAAAAATATTAATTAATATTTATTTTTTTACAAAAAAAGACATCAAATCATCACCATAGACAAAAAGTTGTTATTTATTCAATTTCATGTCACATTACCATCATACTGGGATTGGTAAACAAAATGGGGGCCCTACGATGTCAAACTGCAGCCCTAGGTCTTTTGATATTCTGGCTTATTCTTAGTGAAATTTCTTGGTGGTAACGCTTTAAAAAACTCTCAATACAATTCACACCAGGTAAGTTATTTGTGAATCTTTTTATTTCTATGCCAATTCGATCTAAATATCCCTTTATTATTAGGCGTAAATCATAAGTATCAAGTGGATACCCCCACTCTGAACAAATATTAATATATTTTATTATGTATTTTTCTGCTTCTTCGTTTAGACGTTTTTGTCCACCTTGAGATTTCATTGTTCTTGTTATATGTCTGTGCAAAACTGATTTACTTATATTAAATTGCTTAGCTATTTCAACTATAGACATATTCCCCGTTTCATAAGCTTTTATTGCAGTTTTTAATATTAAGGGATCATATCTCTTATAAGGCTTTGCACTTTTTGATACGTACACGCGAGGCATATCTAAAAATGAAAATGGAAAACAATACGTAACTGTTAATATAAATATTTGCTACACAATAAAAGAACACTGCATTAATAATGAAATAAAAGTTCTACAAACAAACATCATGAATATACCAAATTCTTGCCTACACATATAAAAAAGAATGTTATAACTACTTAGTGACAACCCTACAAACCTGTACCTATTTATATTTAGTAGTTCCTATTCAACTTATTCTCATCCCAATTGACCCCTCTTTCGTTCTTATTCATACCTGGGACGTCCCCATCCCCATTCACCCCAAAAACAACAGATTTTACATGTATTTCTAATTTATCAAAAAAAAAAACAACAACTGAGACTTACCTTCAATATATATGATGGCCCAAACACTAAACGTTTTTAAATCACAGTCGTCTTCTATTATTATCAAATAAATTAAAGAGAGCAAAGTTTCAAACACTAAAATATTTACCGCCACAGGAAGTTATTTTCAAATGCGATTTTTTGACAGTTAGCAGCTCATATTTAGTGTTGCCATGAGAACTTTCAATATTCTACTATTACACCACAAAAAATGGAAGAATTTGTAACGAATTTAGAATTAATATTGAGTGTCGAAATATTTTCCTGGTTTTATCCCTATTCACCTCTCAATCCCTATTCACCCCATTTTACGGTATCTGAGTGTTACCAGAACGAAACAACTATCGAGCGTCAGTTCTTACTCAAGCATTTACTCTAGTAAGTAACGTACATTACTCGACTTTAGAATAAGATTTTCTAATTAAGAATTCTATCCTCAAGTAATGACTTCATTAAGAAATTACTTAGCAGCAAGTAATTGCTTGTTTATAAATACGGGTGTTAACGCTTGCAACACTCCTTTCCTTGTTCCCGCCCAATTCCTACATCCAATTCCAAATTCCCGCCAAATCCTTGCCGCCGTGCGTTTCCGCTAGAGGCGCCACTACACACAACGTCGCGACAAAAAACTTTTCGGCCGCCATTAACTCGCGCGCGCAAAATTAATTGAAATAAATCAAATTTACCGTGTAAAACCTCTCTAAACTCACTGCAGTGAACTGAAATCCATTAACCTGAACATTTAAACCCTTAATAAACATAAACAAAGTGTTGTGAGTGAGTGTGGTGCAAAAAACTCAACGAACGAGCAGCGGTCGCCGGCCGGTAAGTACCTCCTACCCCGTCTATTCCCTTCGTTCCCGTTGCAGTGTTTACGTATCTTACTCCGCAACAAATTTACTCCAGGCAAAATTGAAATCAAAATTAACAGTCCAAAATATCGGCCGCTGGCTTACGGCTACCTACAACGCCGTTCAAGTCACGCCATTTTTAGTGGTCCATCGAGCCAATTTTGCCGCGCAAATACCTACGGTGTGCTTGGGTTCAAATCTTAAATAGATACTCCAAACAAATAGTCCGCGTAGTTATTAAAACTAGTACCTACATAGTTTCCATTAATATTAATAACTTGTAGGTAGTTTAAAATGGATAAAGAAACCAAGTTGAAACTTCTCGTCAACAAACGAGAATATGTCTTTCGTGAGATTCAAATACTGTACGACATATCCCGCAGTTTATCAAGCGATAAAACGAAACTCTGTGCATTCAAATGTAGGTACAAACGGGTCGATGAACTGCGTCGCGAGTATTTGGATTTTACGAATGAAATAAATGCATTAAAACTCTTAATTAATTCTCAAGAAGCTATCGATATGCAAGCAGTAGATGCATTTGACACCATGTACTACGTCATCATGGAAGTCGCGGAGGCTATGCTGCCCCCGCCGTTCGATGAAAGCGCCATCAACCCATGCCGGGGGGCCGCATCGGACGCGGCCGGGTTTCAATATAGCAAGCCTATTTCGCAAGCTCGTTTACCTAAAATCGAACTTATTAAATTTGACGGAAATATCGAACATTGGCAAACGTTCTATGACACATTTGTATCTCTGGTGCATGGTAACAATAATATTAGTAACATAGAAAAGTTTCATTATTTGTTGTCATGTCTCGTGGGGCCCGCGCTGTCTATAGCCAAGGGCATACCGGTGACCGCAGACAACTATCACATAGTTTTTGATGCGCTTATCGATCGTTATCAAAACAAAAGAATCCTAGCGGTTAATTATTTAGAGAAAATATGTAGCTATGCAACTTTAAAAACAGGTAACTTAAATGATTTACGTAAACTTACAAGTCTTTTACAAGAATCTGTCAATGCTCTCAAATCCGTAAAGATAGAAAATCTCGGTGAATTTATTTTATTCTACCTATCATCACGTAAGTTGGACTCGGATACACGAAAACGGTTCGAGTTACAAAACAAACATTCCATACCTACTTTCAACGATTTATTGTCATTTTTACAGAGTTATATCAAAGTTCTTGAAGCAAGTGAACCGAGTGTTATATTTAATAATAGTAATCATTTTCAACCGCAACCTTCTTTTCGAAAAAATAATAATGTCTATCACAAGTCAGTGTCGTTTCCCGCGCATTCCTTCGAAAACGCAGTGACGTACACGGAGCCAGGGCCGTACTCTAATGCAGGGCCGTATTTAGACGAACAAATTAATTCCAATGTGGGTCCGTACAGGGTCGCTCAGGAGTCCGATCTGTATATAGCGATCCGGACGCTACATCAGCTGGCAAACGATCACGGAACGGAATGGCCTCAAGCAGCTTCTATCCTGCGTCAAGACACCTTCATGGATGACATCACAGCTGGCGCGCCATCTCTTGAGGTTGCGTTGAACCTGAAACATCAATTAGTACAGCTACTTAATTGTGGTCAATTTGAGTTAAGAAAATGGAGCAGCAACTCACCTGAATTCCTTGAACAGCTTCCTTCTGAACATTGTCAAGTGCCTAAGACGTTTTGTGATGACAGCAACCAGCAGACTTTTAAGATACTGGGACTTCAATGGGACCCCACGCAAGATATTTTTACTTACTCCCAATCCGAGCTTTGTTCAAAATACACTAAGCGCTCCATTTTATCTAACGTAGCGCGTATTTATGACCCATTGGGCTGGTTAACACCTATGGTCCTCAAGGCAAAACTGCTTATTCAAGATCTATGGCGACTTCAATTAAATTGGGACGATCCAGTTCCGGAGTGCGTTGCTCACCAGTGGACAGATTTTGTCACCGAACTGCGTAATTTAAAGGAAGTTCGTATTACTCGCCACATTGTACCTTCTGACTCAACAGAGTGTGAACTCGTTGGCTTTTGTGACGGTTCATCAAAGGGTTATGGATGCTGCGTATATTTGAGATCTGTGTGTAAGGACAGGGTGTCAGTAAACCTACTAATTGCGAAGTCAAAAGTAGCTCCGATCAAGCCGCTGACTATAAATCGCCTTGAACTTCTTGGTGCAGTACTTCTCGCTCGAGTGCTCAAACACATGGCTGATTTGCTTCGTCCACATGTTAATCTTCTTAGGATAACTGCGTTTACTGACAGTAGCACAGTACTGGCATGGCTGAACACTGAGCCTTATAAACTGAAGACATTTGTATCTCATCGCGTAGTTAAAGCTTCCGATGATGTAGATCCTAAGAACTGGCACCATGTAGTTACTTACGACAATCCTGCGGATCATAGTAGTCGTGGTCTTTCGTGCTCGCAGTTGATCTCCTCTCCAATCTGGTGGTCAGGTCCGCCGTGGCTTTCCTTGGAATTTTCCTCTTGGCCAATTTCCAGAGAGCCATTTACACCCGATACGAGTAACATACCTGAAATGAAAAACTTACCTCTTTTAGTACATACCGCGGAGTCGATCCCTGTAGTAGATGACCCTGTAACAGAAATGTTAAATAATTATTCGTCCCTATCTAAGGTACAGCGAATTATAGCTTGGTGTCTGCGCTATGTTAAGCGATCACGCAAACTTACCAAGGCCTCGGAAGGGCTATCCACTGAAGAGCTGGAAACATCTCTGTCTCTGTTGATCCGGCACGAGCAAATTATGTTCTTCGCTGATGAGATTAACTCAATTAAGTGTCAGGAGCCGTGTTCGCGCCCAATACAAAAGCTGAACCCTTTTATCGACCAGCTAGGACTCTTGCGAGTGGGGGGGCGCTTAGAAAACTCTTCACTTCCGCTCTCCGCAATCTATCCCTTGGTGCTGCCTAAAACCTCGCGTCTATCCGTACTTATAATAGACTTCTATCACCGACTTCATCTTCATTGCGGCCCTCGCACTCTCCAATCTATTATTCAGCGAAAGTTTTGGATTTTGGGCATACGTAATTTAATAAGATCGCGTCTGTCTAAATGTGTCATTTGTTTTAAGGTGAATCCGACATCAGTTTCACCCATTATGGGAAATCTGCCCGCTCCAAGAGTACAGCCCACACGTTGTTTTCAAAAAATAGGTGTAGATTTTGCGGGGCCCTTCGTAATAAAGGAAAGTAAAAGACGTAATGCCCGCACTTATAAAGTCTATGTATGCGTGATAGTATGCCTAGCGGTAAAAGCAATACATCCCGAATTAGTTACTGACTTGTCCACACCCGCATTTATTGCGGCTTTGGACCGATTTGTATCTCGTCGCGGTCTTTGTAAATTAATTATTTCAGATTGTGGTACCAACTTTATTGGTGCCAAACGATACTTATCCGAAGTACAGCAGTTCCTTTTAACAAAACAATTAGATCTGAATACGGAGTTTGCAAAACGCAACATTATTTGGCAACATAATCCACCCACAGCTAGCCATTTCGGCGGAATCTTCGAAAGTGGCGTTAAATCAATGAAGTACCACCTTAAACGAGTAGTTGGGTTACAGGTTCTGACGTTTGAAGAGTTGTTGACTGTGCTTAACAAAATCGAAGCCGTCTTGAACTCTCGACCGTTATGTGCGCTATCTAGTGATCCCACCGAGGTGGACGTGTTAACTCCCGGTCACTTTATCATTGGCGGTCCTTTGGTATCGTTACCTGAAACTCCGCTTACTGATACTTACCTGCCGCCTCGGGAGCGATGGCAGATGTTGCAAAAACTTACTCAAAGCTTATGGAAGATTTGGCAGAGCGAATACCTTCACACCTTGCAGCAGAGATGCAAGTGGTTCAAGGGACAAGCTAATGTACAGATAGGTGACCTCGTAACTATCGTTGATCAAAATCTTCCACCTTTAGAATGGCGTTTTGGCCGGGTGATTGAGCTTCATCCCGGTTCGGATGGCGTAGTGCGTGTCGTCACGCTTCGAACTGCTAACGGACTACTTCGTAGACCCGTGGTCAAAATTTGTCCTTTACCTATCGCTCATTAACTTATATATATGTATACATTAATTCAATTTAATTTCATTAACTTAGTAAATAGGTAACATTTCTTTGAACCAAGCACACTATAAGGGCAAATCAAAATTTCTCAATATTTAATTCAAATTTCACTTTTTGAAATCCCTGGAGTGATTTCAAGTGGGGGGGAATGTTAACGCTTGCAACACTCCTTTCCTTGTTCCCGCCCAATTCCTACATCCAATTCCAAATTCCCACCAAATCCTTGCCGCCGTGCGTTTCCGCTAGAGGCGCCACTACACACAACGTCGCGACAAAAAACTTTTCGGCCGCCATTAACTCGCGCGCGCAAAATTAATTGAAATAAATCAAATTTACCGTGTAAAACCTCTCTAAACTCACTGCAGTGAACTGAAATCCATTAACCTGAACATTTAAACCCTTAATAAACATAAACAAAGTGTTGTGAGTGAGTGTGGTGCAAAAAACTCAACGAACGAGCAGCGGTCGCCGGCCGGTAAGTACCTCCTACCCCGTCTATTCCCTTCGTTCCCGTTGCAGTGTTTAC
Source organism: Amphipyra tragopoginis (assembly GCA_905220435.1). Taxonomy (NCBI): domain Eukaryota; kingdom Metazoa; phylum Arthropoda; class Insecta; order Lepidoptera; family Noctuidae; genus Amphipyra; species Amphipyra tragopoginis. The sequence continues at coordinate 17,337,231 of HG992011.1, forward strand.
GTATCTTACTCCGCAACAAATTTACTCCAGGCAAAATTGAAATCAAAATTAACAGTCCAAAATATCGGCCGCTGGCTTACGGCTACCTACAACGCCGTTCAAGTCACGCCAACGGGTGTAAAACTATGTAAAGAGCTAAGGAGCTTCAAAAACAGGATGGTATGAGTAAAAATGGAAAACAGAGTCACGAATGGAAAAGCAACCCAGCGACAAATAGTGACTTTTCTGGAATTATTAGCGTCAACAGTGGATAATTGTGATTCACCTTCTTCAAGTGATGCTTTATTTTTTAAGGATGTGAAATGAGGTATTGCCCGTGGTCCACCTGTTCAGTCCACCTAGGTGGACCATGGCCAATAAAAAAACCCCGTGGTCCACCTAGGTGGACTACCATAATGTGTTTCTTTCCGTGGTACACCTCAAGTTTATCTACATAGACAGTGGCGCCACCCCGAAACATGAACGGTGAATTTGTGAACAAAGTAGGTGGAATCGGTTTGATTGTATTTGCTTAGCCAGTCCCGAGGAATCTTATATTTTCCCGCGCATTCAGCATTAATTTTATTTTTTTCGAATTCGAATGTTAATCGAATAGAATTATTTTCAATTACTTAATTTAATAAATATGTCGCAAGACTCAGCCTCTGAAACGCAAGAATTAGGCGATGAGCTTTGTTATATAAACAGGAAAAAAGGAAATATTCTGTTGCCTATTGCTTATCAATATTATAGAGTAAAGATTTTTTTAAATTTCGCTGTTTTGTGGCGATGCTCTAACTATAAAACGAAAAAATGTTCCGGTAATATAATTGTCCAGGTGAGAGAATCATGCATTTTTATTAAGATTCAGTAACTTCTTCGAAATAGATTTTACGCTTGTAATTTAATTGATATATTATGTCGATGTCCGTGTGTTGCCCCAAAAACGGGTGGCCTACTCTTCCCCATCCGTGGGTGAAGTACGATCTCTGCCAATAACAATAAATTGCGATCACCAATCCGTCTGCCAAGCGTGGTGATTACGGCAAACGTTCCCTTTGTTAGTGTACGATAAAGGAGGCATAGGTAAAAAAAAACCTGTTTAATTAATCAAGCAACGTTAACATCATCGGCTATTTTTTCAGGATAATTGTGTCATTAAAAAAAAAGACCATTCATGTCCACCTGACTTTTCGAAGAACGTAGTAGCGAAAGAAATTGAGAAGTTGAAGGAAAACGTGAAAAACTCTGCAGATCCAGTACCGACTATTTATAAAGAGTCTATTAGTAATATACAGAATCTTGGATTAGATTTAGTTACGGAAGTACCGTCCCTCTCAAGCATTCGACACAGTTTGTATAATATACGAAATACACCTTTAGGGTTACTGAAAACAACATATTTAGATTTTGAAGAAGTTACTGTTCCGCACAAATTTATAGAATATGTTCTGGCCGATTATTACCACGAGGGTTCGCGTATTTTGGAAATTAGATTAGATTCAAAATTTTCGGAGCTTGCAGATGAGTTTGTGTTGTCAGTGCCTTATGCAAGTAAGATATTTTTGAAAAATGTACCTATTATTGCAGGTGTCATGCATGCTTTTATTGTTAGATTAGATAAAAATGCAATAAAAAAGAATTTGCCTATGGCATTCAGACATAAATACCACTATGTCAGTTGTATTATTGACTGTTTAGAAATTGAAATCCAAAAGCCCTCGAATGCTGTAAATCAAGCTTTAACATGGTCAGACTACAAAAAGGCAAATACTGCAAAATACCTTGTATCTAGTACACCAGACGGTTTGATAAACTATATCTCACCAGGATATGGAGGCAGAATAAGTGATGTGGGTGTGGTTGAGAACTGTAACTTTTTAGATTGTCTAGAGAGTGGTGCTTGTGTCATGGCAGATAGAGGATTCAAGCATATCGAACAGTTATTACTGAAGGCCGGACTACGGTTAGTGCGATCTCCAAGTGTTAGTACTGGGTCGAAATTATCAAAGCAAGAAGCTAGCCAGACTAAACAAATTGCCAGTTTAAGAATCCACATAGAGAGGGTGATACGACGATTAAGAGAGTTTGCAATGTTGAAATCGCATGCTTGCATTAATAATTATTTAATTAAGCTATTAGATGAAGTAGTTATTATAGCATGTGGTTTAGTTAATTTACAGGATTCTTATATTAAATGAATAAAGTGTATTCAACTTGTTACAAAAGATAGCCCCAAAAACGCCCACTCTTCACCCCTTATTAGTGTTTATGCTGTGAAAAAGAAACTGTACAACAAACTCCCCAGCAACACAGATCTGTCTATCAAGTGAATAAATTTGTCGAGTCTACAAACAAAATGATATAATTTCTCCAAAAAATTAGTAATTCATTTAGATGCCAAAGTATACGTTTCTACAACAAAATTCCAAGCAATATTCAAGAACTAAGTCTTAATAAATTTAAGTCCTATGTAAAGCAGAAACTTTGCAATAAAGCTTTCTATAAAGGTAAAGATTATATGGACGATAAAAATGCTTGGAATTGAACTGCTCGCTCTCATCACAGAAAAAACATTGTAATTCTTTTGTAACTCTTATTTTGACATTTTGCATGATTGATTTATACGCCCTATGTCAGATACGCAAAATGCCAGACACGCATATTGTCAGATCGGCAGACTTCGTCGCAAAACGTCAAATTCGCAAATCGTCGGAAACTCTTAATGACAAATTCGCAAATCGTCAGAAACTCATAATGACAAATACGCAAAATGCCATAAACGCTGAATGTCAGATACTCAAAATGTCAAATACGCATAGTGCCATGATTACATGAAAATATGAACGACAGGAGGATGTCAATAAAACACCATCTCTGATTTCCGTCAGTTTGATCATCCGCTTAAATATACATAAAAAACACATGATAATTGTAAACAATTATTAATTTAAACTAATAAAATCAGCAAAACTTGTAGGTTACTACTGTTGTAATTTCATTAATACAATGAAGTGTCTAAACACACTATGCCAATAATACGCGACCGAAGTTCGGCGTCTATGTTTTTTATATAGGTAAAACGCGACGTAATTTCAGCCTGGTGTGTCGCGGGTAATTTAAAAAGCATTGCAGGCGTAATCATGCCGAACTTCGGTCGCGTATCTTCGGCATAGTGCGTTTAGACACAAAGAGTGGTAAATCATTTTTAGAAAAATATTAAAGAAAGTAATTATTGATTTCAACAGTTCAACAAAAAAATATCAGTAAAAATGTGCTATCAATAGAGTAAATGGCGATATATAATTTTTTGCACAAATCCTATAGGTGAAATTTCTCTAATTTCAAGTTTCCTTCGATATTTCTTATACATCCGATCGAATCCGACATCGGAATTTCAGCGGTTCTTTCGTATTGATAAAAACAATGTTTTATATTTATTTTAAAGTCAACACGTTTGGCCTCTTAAAATTGCATGTACAAAAAGAAAAAAATTTGGGCGTTTAGGTATTTTAACGTTGAGCCGATGGTGCTAACCCTCAACAATATTGGTAGTGCGGTGCCTTGTATTTGAACAACTTAATAGCCTCATAGGAAACTTTGAAATCCATTGATTTTGAAAATAAGATTAGTCTATAACTTTAAAAAAAACGAAAAGCAATATAAAATCTGATCCGTTTCTGACTTTTTGCGTATGTGACATTCTGCGTATCTGGTATTCTGCGTTCCTGACTTTTTGCGTATTTGGCATTCTGCGTTCTTGACTTTTTGCGTATCTGGCATTCTGCGTTCCTGACTTTTTGCGTATCTGGCATTTTGAGTTTCTGCCTTTTTGCGTATCTGGCATTCTGCGATTTCTGACAATATGCGTGTCTGGCATTTTGCGTATCTGACATAGGGCGTATAAATCCATGATTGATTATTATTGTTGTTGAATATTTTTTTACTTTGACATTTTGATGAATAATTATTCATTTACTAATATGTTGATATTATTTTTATTTTATTTTATTTTTTATTGTGAATGTGAGTACCGTGTAGGCTAGTATCCTACTCGAATTTCATAAGTGTTTGGCGGTTTTGAGTGTTTTTTGTGACCTACGCAAATGTCTTGCTGATTGGTGGCGTCGTGCGTCGGGTCGTTGAGCTCCCTAAAATAAGGTTGAGCTACACGATGGCTGATGCATGCGTACCGTCAGTTTAGACAGGTCGACTCAAAGCTGTTATGGCTCTTTCCTCAAAAGGCCATTCCAGACGTTGCCCTACATTGTTACACTCGCATAGTTTTTGATACTACAATGTCTGGACTTTAAAAGAGACGTTGACCTCTGAGTTTATTTCGGCTTTTCTTCTCAGAGCTAGTCAGATAGGAAATGCCGGCTCCATCTAGTCTTAAAAAAACATATAAAATTGACTTGTAAGAGTGTCTGTAACAGATTTATTTACAGAAATAAGTATCATTTATCATTTACTGCCTCGTTGGTCTAGTGGTCACTAGCGCGACTGCTGAGCGTGAGGTCCTGGGTCGAGATCCCCAGGTCGAGCAAAGTGTTATTAGGTTTTTCTGTGTGAAATTTCTCAGTAGTAGCCTGGAGTCTGAATTTGTGCCTGGTTGATGTACAGTTTGTCAAAAAAGGCTTGAAATGGAACTAATTTTTAATCATTCCCAGTGCTGTATCAGTGTTTTATCAAGTGATAAATGTATTAAATATGTGAAAATTTATTTGAGATGAGTAAATCTATCTAAAGTTCTGCCAGAGAAGTGATTTTAAAATTTTTATAATGTATGAATAGTGGTGTCCCCAAATTTTCATCTCTTTTGACAGACTGTTTGATTTAGGATAGTTATGAGAGAACAATGTAGTCTTGACCACAAACCTGTGAGTAATAAAGTACCAAGTCTTGACAAAAATTAACAATACAATAAAATGTTTAATAAAAAATATTGTTTTATTCTATACTTTTATACAGCAGCGGATACACATTTAGTTTCCAATAATTTACAAGAGTATTTAATATACTAGAGACATATTCACTGTCATAGTTGACAAAAATAATTTCAACATTTTTTGTTACCTCAAAATTATGATCTGCAACACAAAAATAAGATATTTTCTTATCAGATAAAAACATCTGAATTTGCACTTGAGCATAAAACTTTTTTGTTGGCTTTCCTTCTCTGACATAGTTTTTGTAGGTTTCTGCACTTGTTGGGCACTTAATTTCTATAACACAATCTTCACAAATCCCATCTGGAGAGCCAGCAATCATCAGATAATCTTTGGATATTATTAGACCACATTTTTTAATCTTCTTTTCTATTTTTACCTCTACAATTTTGCGCACAGCATCTTCAATGTCTCGTCCACGTTTCATAGCAGGGGTATCTGGTAGTTTACCTCCCATTATCTATGCTATTAAACTTCCATCAGGAGTCTTGCACTTACTGACATTGTATGCTTTTGATGCTGTGATCCGTGCATATCTTAGCTCAAACCACAACTTGTTTTGAGACTGGTCTCTTATGACTTGTTCAATGTTCTTTATAACACCATCGGTTAGAAAGGATGCAGCCTTGATAAGAAACGCCTCACAATCTTTTTCAACAAACATTAAACCGAGTTGATGCATTGAAACCATTTCAATGTCTTCTCTCTTAAAGCCTGATTGATATTTGATTATCTGACAGTTGTTTATTCCTTGCTTCTTTCCCATTTCTAAAAATTCAGACAAAACACTATCATCTAGCAGGTAGCTTCTAGGATTTACTCTAGAGATCTCTTTGGTTGTTGCAAACTTTAAAGTAGTGCCCACTTTAGCCAACCGCGACTTTCTCCAGTAACATTCTACTGAGGTACACGAAGGTTCCTCACTCCTGCGATGCACCCACATGAGGAATGCTACGGCATGTTTACAGCCTCCTTGCGAAGCAGCACAGTCATGACACTCCACACTTACTACAAAATCATTTTCTTCATCCACAACCATAGTGGCCGAATACGGTGTACTCCGAACTTTATGTTCCGGGCAAATTTTGCTTTTGATTGTACAAAACTTTTCATGACGCTGAAGCTGTACATAACCTACAGCATCATCTCCGTATGACTGCCTTGAGGACCTAAAAAGAAATAAAAGAAAACAATTAACTATTGACAGTTTGATGAAACAACAAACAAAACATAACCTCTGTTCATTCTTTTTTCTTCAATATTACCGAGTTTAATATATCGAGTTCGTGAGATATTATTAATGCTATCCATTATTTATTGTACATATAATAATTCTATATGGTTTACTTACATGGAAGTTTTCACATTTCTGAATTCTGCAGAGCAGAAGTTACTATTGGTTGAAAAGAAATTGGCAACCATCATGCAGTCAATTCTAGGCAAATTAGAACTATCTGCCTTAATGAATCCTTTCTCCATCATGAATAGTCGTCGTAGAATCAATAAAAGAGAATTTCGAGGAATAATACTGAATATTTTCGATAAATTATTAAGATACAACGTAGTAAACATAGAACGCCGAGCTAGTTTGGCAAACTGTGACGTAATGCGCTCTGATTGGTGTTCTTTGTCACGTGACATAATTGATATTTTTACAATTTGTTTTAATTACATTTATCAATATTAAAACGAAAATGAAATAAAAAAGGCATTTTTGAGCATTATTTTGATAAAATCTATCACTTCGTAACATTTGTTTTTTTTTTCTCGTTTACTGGAAACATCCCTATTGCTAGCGTTATATTGGGTGTGTAATACTAATATATATATAACGAGGGTAGTTCACACATTGGGGGTACCTCGTCATCAGAGTCCAAGTTCGACTTGGTGTAGGCAGGAAATAATAGTCACAACACTGATTATAGTCCTCTATTTATTCACTCTCGATAACAAAATAATAAAATCTCAAATGATCAAACCGATGGAAATAGATTAAAGTACGGAAACGCGGTAAGTTCGGTGCAGGCTGGCAAAACGACCTCTCGCCCTCGTGTCTCACTCCAAAGTGACTTCACTCAAATCAAATGCATCCAATGTCAAAAAGAATGACAGCTGACAGCCGACAGCTGACAGATTGCTGACAACCGTCAAACAAGACATGCCACGCCCCGCACCGACCTCACCCAAGCACACTGCTTGACGTTTCCGACACGATAATAGATGGCGTCCTACTACATTAACAATAATCAATAGTCATTCTAATAGTTGTGTTTCTGTGTTGATTCTGCGACATATATGTCTATCATGCATTTTCCTACTACTCGCCCTCGCCTCCAGATCCCAGGGCATCGAAGTTGTGACCTAACCTAAACCTAACCGCGACTAATTTATTTTTTATTTTTTTCCGGGGTCGGCAATCCTCGTGGTTGTCCTCCGCCCTGGGGTGGGCAAAGGGGTCTGTCAGACTCTTACTGACTAAAACCACCCCGGTGTTCCATCTCACACTTTGGCCGGGGGCCGCGGGAGCAGTACATTCGTCCGCAGCCCCCAACTAGTGCCGGCCCGCATTTGCAGACCTCAATCGCGGGGAGGAGTGAGACTACCCCTGTGTCATCTAGGAGGCGCGCGTGGAACACTACGCGCCACCGCCTCTGGTCCATTTGGAAGGGGGAGGCGGACGTCCCCAAGTCCGCCGCCCCTGGACCCGTTTACGGGGGTTGGAAGAGGGCATTATCCGCCCTCCGCCGACGCCCGGTGCGCCTTCTGCGGGCTGGAAGAGTGCTTGCACTCTCCCTCTCCCTTTCCGCAGTCTCCTTCTGCGAGATGACACTTTCGCAGAAGGACATCACCGCGACCATAGAACGAACCACGGCCGGCAGCGACAGGTCGCTCCCCACCTCAGAAACAAGGGCGCGGCGCGGCTCCTCCCATGCAGTACATTCTGCCAGTGTGTGCCGCGCCGTGTCCTCTCCACAATGGACGCAGTGATAACACCGGGCGTCCGGCTCCCTGCCAATGCGACACAGGTACTTCCCGAAGCAAACGTGCCCCGAGAGCACCTGCGTCGCCCGAAACGTCAGGGAGCCGTGCCTCCTCCCGAGCCAGAGATCGAGCACCGGCCGGATCGCCTCAATGGTGACGAGGCCGGCGGTAGGGCGTGAAAGCCTGTCCCGCCATTCCGCCACTAAGACCTGACGGAGCTCTGACCGACGCAGCGTGATCTGTCGCTGCACCAGTCTTTCGCCCCGCGTCCGCGCCTCCTCGCGCCACCTGTGAAGTGACGCAAGGGTTTTCGCCTCCAGGTCCCAGGGCGGGGATCCGGCCAGACAGACAAGCCGCCTCGTAGGAGATCGTGCGATAACGTTTACGCGTGAACGCGTTTAGGTCGCCTAACACAACGACCTGGCGCGGCGCCGCCCTCCCCACAACTGCAGTGAGGACCTCCAGAAAGTCCTCAAAGTCTGAGAGAGGGCGGTTTGGGGAGAAATAGACCCCAACTAGGGCCACATCCCCCCACGCGGCGGCCACGTATCCCGGTCCCCTCTCTAAGAGCGAGAGGGGAGCGGAGTCTGTGGAAGACCGCGCCACCATTGCCACCAGGCCGTCCCGGTCGCCCAGCCAATTCCCGGGGACCGAGTAGGGCTCGGCGACCACCGCTAAGTCCACCAACCACTCAGCCATGGTCTGCATCAGCAGGTCCTGGGCCGCCCGGCAGTGGTTGGTGTTCGTCTGGAGGATGCGATGTTTGATGTCCCTATCCATCAGTCGGACATCGCACCCCCTCCTCCGCAGCCACCGAGGTTCCCGCAACGGGAACGACTGCGCTAACAGCGGGCCCTATTGGAGCCCGAACTTTGCCCTTCTTGGGGGGAGGATTACAATTCCTCTCCATCATGACATGGTCTGCCGGGCAGCTGCTGGCGGCACACACTGCACAGTGCGGTGTAGCGACCGTGCAGGAGGCGGATTTGTGGCCGTCCTTGCCGCAGCGGTAGCAGCTGTCCGTCCTGTCGACCGTGGACGGACAGAGGGCCCGGGTGTGTCCGGTGCCGAAGCACCTGTAGCACCGCAGTGTATGGTCCGCAAGTGCCCGGACTGCACCCGAGCTGAAGCCGACGCACAACCGTCCCTTTTCGAGGACGGCCTTGGCGGCGGCGACTGGGCACTCGAGCCGAATGGTGCCCATGCCACCGCGGCCGGGTCTGATGTCCCGGCCTTGCACCGCTGCGACGCTGCAGCCCCCGATCGCTGCGACCGCCGCCACCACCTCCTCTTTGGTGACCGTCTCGTCGAGGTCGGTCACCTCTAAGGCCGCCGTCTTCACCGGGCGAGCCACCTTCGCTGCGTCCGAGATGACCTCCTGCAGCTTGGCTGCGAAGAGGTCAGCGCTAGCGCTGACCTCCGCCCCCGGGAACTCGAAGATTCGAGCCCCGGTTTGGGTCCGCCGACAGGAGACTTTGCTGATCCCCAATTGGGTGGGATCAGCATTGGTACGCGCCCGCATCAGTATAGACGCGTACGTCTCGCCCCGCGCCACAGCCTCTGCGGTGAGTGTCACCACGACGGCTGCGGTCTTTGGGGGGGTGAGTTTGCCCCTTCCCCCCCCCTCTCCCTCTCCCCTTCCCCTTACTCCCGCCAGTCTGCGGCTGGCTGGGGGTTGGCGCGGCGGGGGTGGTGGCAGGGGCGGCCGGCGCCGCCCTTTTGCCCTTTCCCTTCCCCTCTCCCTTTCCGGACGTCTGCGACTGGCCGGAAGGCGCGGCAGAAGGGAGTACGGTGGCGGGATGGTGGGTCTGGTTGCCCCTGCCTTTACCCTTCCCGACCACCTCGGTCCAACCCTCCTGGTTGGACGGAGTGGCGGAAGGAAGAAGAGCGTCCTCCCCTTGCGAGGACGGCCCCGGCCCTGGCTCTCGCCGCCCATCCGCCGCAAGTGGCGGTCGGAGGCGCTTCTCCGGCAGGAGCCGGCCAGTTTCTGGTGTAGCTGGCTGACCTCCAACTGCAGGCGATCGACCCTCGCCTGCAGTTGCTGCGTCTCGTCGGTCGCCTTCCTTTTCACCAGCTCCTCGATGATGCTGCGCATGCTCGCGGCACGGCATTTGAGGGCCTTCTGAAAGGTCCCTTTCAAGTTCGAGGACTTGGAGGCGACCTCCGCTATCTCCTCCTCGTCCTCTTCCGCCATCCGCGCCAGTTCGGCCAATGAGTGGTCGGCGTACAGCACGCGGGACGCGCCGTACCCGGACTGGGCCCGGGCGTTACGCGCCCGCTGCTCCTTAGCGGCGACCCGCTCCTCCAGCTCCCGTTGGAGTTGTTCCCGCCGAGCCAGGTCTAGCTGGCGTTGTACGTCCGCAAGGCCCACGACGTGGGAGTCCGCGGCTATCGCGGGCTTCTTGGCCCTTGACTTGGCCGACCCCGACGCCGAAGAACCCCCAGACCCCTCCTTTCTATACGCGCGCTTGCGCGACATCGACCGGGACATACCCGCATCGGACACGAGTGAGCTGACGGACTCATCGGCAGAATCCTCCGACATCAACTCAGCTCCCCCGAAGAAGCTCGCCGCAGACGGCGCGCGGCTGGCTTCAGACGCCGAGACGTCAGATTGGCCCTGAGAAGGGCCTTTTGGTTGGCCCTGAGAAGGGCCTTTTTGAGGTTTAAGGAAACGCCCGAGGGCGTCCCGCGGTGTGTGAGGCATGGCCTCCAGCAGTTTCGTAGCACGCAAGACAAGAATATGATTACTACGAAGCACAGTGCACTTTGGCCGAGCCCAGCCTGCCACTCCGTTACGGTGGTCAGGACTGGGTCGTTTCCAGGGGACACGACGAGGACGTAAGCACTGTGGGGTGGTCCCCCAGGTCCTAACCTAACCTACCTAACCCTGACCAAACATAACCTAACAACCTGACCTAATCTAATCCTGACATTTAGAGGACTGTTGGTGCCCGACAGACTGCTGTTGAATATCTACGCGAGGATTATGCAATGAATTGCACTTAACGGGCCACCTGTGTGCTTGTAGAGATTTTTCAGAAATCGCCTTTGTCAGTATTATAAGACATTTTTACATTAGTTTCTAAATATTTTTTGAACTTCTATACCTCGTTGGATAGCTGATTAAATAAGGATGTTTGTCTTACAATTTGTACACTTAGTGTCATAGTAACTTTTTGAGATAAACGTCATTCTTGATCGTGTACCTCGACGATTTTCTAATACACTTATTTAACTTTTAATGATTACTTTATGTGTGTGGTCCATGTCTCTGTGTGTGGATGGTCATTGAGAACAGTTAAATACGCAGAAAGCTTTGTAAAAGTATCAGCTAAGACTAATATCATAATCAAAGCCGATCAATTTGATATTTTAGAGATAAATAGTGTTAAAGAAGGAATTCTGGGTATTATTCCAAATAATATAAAAATTGCAATATCTCGAAATCCATTGACTTTTGTAGAACATATGTGGGGTTAAATTTGTTGCATATTAGCCCCCCTATAACGTGGTGCAAGGAATACGTTGAATTACCAGTAACCCTGTATAATCGTTATATGGGAGGTGTTGACCTTCTAGATTCCATGCTTGGTTATTATCGTATAAAAGTGAGGAGCAAGAAGTGGTATCATAAAATATTTTTCCATATGATCGATCTAACATGCTTAAATAGTTGGATTTTGGGGCGTAAAACGCATGAACAATACATGCCATTGCTGGATTATAAATTACTATTGGCCGAAGCGCTAACAAGAGCTAACCAAGCATTTTATACGCCGACACGAAATCGCGGAAGACCTGCTGCCGAAGAACCTAAAAGAAAAAGAAAACGACGAATAGATTTACCTCTACCCGAAATTGCCAATGACGGTTTAGATCATTTGCCTGCATACACACAGGAACGCCAACTCTGTAAGATGTATGGTTGCTCAGGTAAATCCTACATAAAATGTGAGAAATGTAATATACACCTTTGTCTAAATAAAGATAGGAATTGCTTTAAATCGTTTCATCTTACGGAATGAAGAGACGAGTAGAGGTGAGACGTACTAGATAAAATCCGTACTTAGTCTTAGAAGTACGCGTACGCCGAAATACTTGTTCCAAAAACCAGCTCCACGAGTATTTAGGCGTCTCTAGTCTAATAACGTTTCCTTACGTAAAAACGCCGCGAGTATGAAGAAGTACCTACGCGTCTATTTAAGTTTTAGGTACGAAAGTTGAATCTTTATAGTCTGGCTAGCCATTACTCTGGCAAGAATAGCAGTTGTTTACTTACTAATTATATTAACTAACGGATGTTAGAAAATTTAAGCAAGCATTCGTTCGTAGTAATGTTAATTATTTCAAAAATGAAAACTTCCCTTCATACTTTTACTCACAGACTGTCAGCTTTTGCAAAATTATTGTTTCAAGTCAAAATACATACAGGGTGGGCCATGAATTCGTTAACATTTGAAAAAATCATATAAAAAAAACGAATTGACATAAAATGGAAAATGTTTGTTTATTAGATAGCTTATTCATTGTAATTTACTTTTTAAAAATAACATCATCTAAATGACCACCGTCTCGATTTTTGCATTCTTCTAAGCGAGTACAGAAATTTTCGAATACTCGTCGACAAAGAGACCGTGAGATCGCAGACATTTCTTCACTGATTTTTTCTTTAAGTTGTGTCAGTGTCTTTGGTTTATTTTTATAGACACTGCTTTTTAAATAACCCCACAAAAAGAAATCTGCGGGGGACAAATCTGGACTCCTGGGTGGCCATGGGATGTCACCTCTCCTTGAAATCAGCTTTTCCGGAAACATTTCTTTGACCACTGGCAGGGACTCGTTAGATGTGTGACAGGTGGCTCCATCTTGCTGAAACCACGTGATACGATTGTAGCCAGCAAATTCCAGTAGTTTTGGTGCCAAAAATTCGCGTAACATTTTCACATACTCAGCAGAGTTAACAGTGACTGTACAGCCGCGAGAATCTTCGAAAAAATAGGGGCCAATGACTCCTTTTGCTGAAATTGCAGCCCATACAGTTACTTTCGGTGAATGAAGTGGCCTTTCATGTTTAGCTTTAGGATTTTCGCTGCTCCAATACCTGCAATTCTGTTTGTTAACGTGTCCGTTGAGATGGAAATGGGCTTCGTCAGAAAACAAGACTTGTCATAATTACTGAATCGATTCAACATTGTTTCGGCATAGGATTTGCGTAAATTTAAGTCATTAGGTTTTAGTTCCTGCACTATTTGGATCTTATATGGATGTAATTTTAAATCAGCTTTCAAAATACGGCGTAAAGATGTGCGGGATAATCCTAACTCAGCCGAACGTTTGCGCGTCGATAAATCTGGATCACGTCGAACTGAAGCAGAAACTTTCTGCACGTTCCCTTCGCTTCGAGAAGTCCGTGGGCCACCGGTTTGCTTCACTTTTAGTGTCGATCCCGTGTCTTCGAACTTCTTCACCCATTTCTTTATCAAAGGACCACTTGGACACTGATTCGAGTCGTGTAAATTGTATTCAACGCGAAATAAGCGTCTCACAGTAATAAGCGAATTATTGTTTAAATAAAATTGTTTCACACAAAAAGCACGCTCCGGTCCCGTGAAGCGATCCATTGCGACTAAATTTCCGAGAAACGAGCAAGCGGTAAGACCCCTCCCCACGCCCCGCACGGCTTGTATTCGTACGGGATGTTAGATTCAAATGTTAACAAATTCATGGCCCACCCTGTACAATTAAATGCAAAAAAGCTGGCATATTTATAAGATTTCATTTCATTTTATATACATGGCAATCATTGATTATTTTATGTACATATCTTACGTAAATTATTTACAGGTTGGTGATTACACTTGTTTTTTTTTTGTTTTTTATTTAAGTATTTATAGTTTTGTACATTTTATTTAGTTTTTAAATTCTGTTGTAAGAACAACAGCTGTTGAACTTTTCGAACACCCAGACGGGTTCGTCTATCACTCAAAATATTACCCGCTACTGAAAATAATCTTTCGCATGGTACACTTGTTGCCAGAGCATTGAGTTTCTTGCGCGCAAGTATTGCCAGGTGCGGGTACGAGTTTTGGTTATGTTTCCACCATTCTAGAGGCGCCTGAGTTTTTGGAAGTATTTCGTCATCTATATATCTCTGAACTTCCACCACTGCTCTTGAATATGCGGTGACGCTTGGCCTGATATTTTGCATCATTTTACAATAGTGGGTCCAAACAGATTGTTCATGTATCGCGTTTGGTGTCTCTTCAACTTCGTTTAATTCATTTTGTTCCGTAATTAAAGAGGTGACTAATCCAATTACGTACCTCTTAGTCGATTCTGCCGTGGTATCATTTTCGAAGTATAGTTTATACCTTGGGTCGAGGAACATGCACGTGGTGAACGTGCGGCTATTTTCTAGTGAAGAAAATCTTGAATTCAGACCACTTAAAATATCCATCCTGACCATTTCAATTTCGTCAGGTAATGGTTCGTCGCCATCTAAAGAAAAGGCCACTAATGCTAATTTCAGCGCCATTGTTACTGGAATAATTGAGCTGCCTGTTACATACTTATCGCCGCTCATTTCCTTCGTAACTTCTTCACATGGCTTTAAAACGAGAACTAGTTTCTCAATAAGGGACCAATCGTGCGCAGGTAATGCAGAAATATTAACATTTAAATTTGAGAGAGCACTGTTTAGTTCCTCCTTGAGTTCTATCAATCGCTCCAACGTATAGAACGTAGAATTCCATCTAGTTGGAACTTCTTGAAGAGGCCTTTTACCAATCGTGCGCAGATAATGCAGAAATATTAACATTTAAATTTGAGAGAGCACTGTTTAGTTCCTCCTTGAGTTCTATCAATCGCTCCAACGTATAGAACGTAGAATTCCATCTAGTTAGAACTTCTTGAAGAGGCCTTTTAATAGGTTTTCCAGCCTGCTCCAAATAGCGCTTTAACTTTTCCCAAGCAACTGTACTTTTTTTAAAATGTGCCACGATGGTAAAATCCATAAAATGAAAAACCATGTATAATGTAACGGGGTGTGTAACGGTTGATATAATAACAAAAAATCTAACGTTCACTTGACCTAATTTCAGTTACTATACTTTTGTTTAATATAACGATCAGTTGAGATACTGAATTGTTGATATAATTTCATTTTATCTAATTTCTTATGATATAATAAACATTTCCTATAATGCACATTTGAAATAATATTCATAATCTCTAATAACTTTTAATATAATTTAGAAAATCTGATACGATTTTAAACGCCTGCTAGTAAGGTGCTAGCAAAAATGCCCTATACACCTACCACCCTCAACTATTGTAACCAGTAGAAATTGGATGCAATCTGGACTTTAGGGCACCCCGACTCGGACAGGTTAGGTTAGAAGGGGATGGCGAGGTCGTGTGAGCGAGCGAAGCGAGCGAATAGACCCCGCCATCCCCTTCGTGGTTATTTTTTTATAAACCATCCAGAAGTAGGAGCCCCGCAAAGCGGGGCTCCGTCGACCAAGCCCACCCTCAACCATGCATTGAATATTTTAAGATTTGGTTAGGTGCCATTTGAGTTAGGTTAGAACTGTGACCATTAAACATGAAAATTAGGTCAAAAGAACATTAGGTCAAATGAATGTTATATAAAAAGAATATTATACATATTGAAAATTATATAAAATGAACGTTATACTAAATGTTTTATATTAAATGAAAATTATATCATATGAAACATTAGGTCATATGAAATTAGGTTATATGATTTTATAGCATATGAAAATTGTATTATATGAACGTTATTTCAAGTGAAATTAGAGCATTTGTTATTATATCATACATTACTAGAGATGGGCCGAACATGGATTTCACCGAATACGAACATTCGGCCGAATATTCGGTAAAACTTTTACCGAACCGAATATTCGGCCGAATATTCGGCATAACTGATTCCTTAAAGTAAACAATACAAGTCTGAATGCGTTTACGAAAAGCGCGCGGATGGGCGTTTTAAGAAAATTTACCTTCATGTAACTTAAATAAAAAGTTAATAAAAATGAGAATTCTTAAGGTTATGTTCCCGTATTATTATATTCGATTTGGTCTCTTACAAAGATCTCATATTTGTCTTAGTATGTCACTAATATTTATAATAGAGTAACTCTGTTTGTGTAGGGGTAATTGATTGTGAATACCTATAAAAAATGCAATTAATTCTTTCTCTTAAAAAACTATATTGGTTTAATACTTTTAACGTTTAAACTTTAAAGTTTATAAGACAATAACTGCTTATTTTCAATAAATAATTTTTGCCACTTTAAGTAGAAACTAGAAATATGATTATCATATCTGCTGAAATGTTGTAATTTAATCATGAAATTCTTTCTTACGTTATAGACCTGATTATAATAACATACATTATTTTATTATAAAGAGTTCACTGTAGCTTAATCCCAAAATAGCTACATACTTTTATTTGGTTTTTAATAACCATCTTTTTATCTACTGTTATTGGAAATAAAACTATAGTGCCGACAAAAACATGTAAATTACTTACCTCATAAACATAACCAATTTAACACTCAACTCATACTCGATCATACACGGCTCAATACAGTAAAAATACTTTGAGTACCACTTTGCTGAACGTTCGGTGATTTAGCCGAATATTCGGCCGAATACGAATATTCGGTTAACCTGCCGAATATGCCGAATAACGAATATAAAACGAATATTCGGCCCATCCCTAATTAGTACACCTATAAACTTTTCAAGCTCTTTGCCTGTCATTCCTGATGCCGACCCACGCGTTTGTTCCGAGTAACGACACATTTCTTGCGTTATATATTCAATCGTGTCTGGAGTGAATAAATACAGGCTGGCCAAAAAGTCGTGGATCAAACGAAACAGGGAGACAAAGGAGGTAATTTCGAACAAAAAATCTTTCTCCAGCATGGCCATAACTTCATTGCACGAAAAGATATGAATTATTTTTGTTTTTTCCATGAAACTACCGAGATTTTTTACAATTTAATCAGTAGAAAATTAAACTGATTAAAAACAATAAAACAAAAGGTGTTGTATTATGACTCGATTATGTATCAATACTACAAAAATTGTATTGCAGCTCTTGGTATCAAACTTAACGAGCAATTAATTTTTTTCCGTAAATTTTGAAGCGTTACAAAAAATTACTTCTCACTTTAAGACCACCATTTGAAAAAAAATGTATTACGGAAAAGTGACCCTGTATTAAAAAAGCTTGCTGGTTTAATGCTGATTCGAATGAGGTACAACACTTTACTCTTTGATCTTTAGTTTTGGTTTTACGGTCGTTTTTTTCATATTAAGGTGCAAATTTCATTAAATTTGCCTTATTTTTAAATTGATTAGTTTATCATAAACTGCTAGTTTTTTGTACGTTGGAACGCTAGAACTGTTCTGTTCTTGTCACACTTAGGATTTATGAGATGGATAGACACTCTTTCACATTAACCATTTAATCGTTTTTTAAAAAAGTATTCGTTCGTTCAGGTAACGATTTATCTTTTCTAGGAAACAAAAGGTTCATGACAACTCTGTGAAAACAGCCGATACAAAGAAATTGTGCCTCTCTTTCACACTAACCATTTAATCCTTTGTCGAAAAAGGTCAGAATGCTCGTCTTAGTTCAGGTAGTAGAATGCCGGGTGGAGCAGAGCGGTGGGGGTGGAAGCGCGTGAGTATCTTTCTTTGTTTAGTGTCTCACTCACTTTCTGCCTGTGATTACGCACACGTATTATTTTGCACGGTATTTTTCTGTGATTAGTTGTGACACGCGCTTCATTTTTGGACTTGTGATTGCTTGCCTACCTGTGACCTACGCTTTGTTTTTGGACTTGTGATTGATTGCCTACCTGTGACCTACGCTTTGTTTATGGACTTGTGATTGCTTGCCTACCTGTGACCTGCGCTGTGTGAATCGGATTTTGTGATCGCTGCGGATTGGCTAGATAAGCGAAAGATGGCTGCTGCGACGAGACCATACACCCAACGGGAGTATGCAGAAATGCATTATCTCTATGGCTTTTGCGACGGCAATGCTCGGGCTGCTGCCAGAGAATATCGACAACGCTACCCTAACCGAGACCCTTTCCCGGACTACAGGGTCTTTATGCGCGTGCATAATGCGTACATGGAGGGAACCTTACCCGGGGAGCATGCTGCGAGAACAGGTAGACCAGGAGTACGATTTGACAATGAAGAGCAAATACTGAGACAGTTAAGATTGGACCCTGGTATTAGCCAACGCCAAATATCACGAAATCTCGGGATCCCACGATCAACGATGCATCTTATCATTAAAAAAAAAAAAAACACGCTTACCACGTGCAAAGGGTGCAAGCTTTACTGCCAGCTGACTATGAACCTAGAGTGAGGTTTTGCAGAGAAATGCTGAGAAGACACAGAGAGGATCCGCAGTTCTTCAACAAAGTGTTATGGACTGAGGAGTCAAATTTTAGAAGAATGGGAATTTTTAACATCCACAATTTACACTACTACTCCAGAGTGAACCCACATATCATCAGAAATGATAGATTCCAGCACCTGTTTGGCATAAACATGTGGGCTGGAATAATTGACCAGCAGCTTGTGCTACATGAAATGCCACCAAGGCTGAATGGTGCTGTGTATTTGAATTTTTTACAAAATAATTTGAACCAAATACTGAACGAAGCTGAGATTCCTGAAGATAGAGTGGCAGAAATGTGGCTGCAACAAGACGGCGCCCCGCCTCATTATGCTAGAGCAGTTCGAGGACATTTGAACGAGCGCTTCCCTAACCGGTGGATTGGTCTAGCGGTGAGACGTATATACTGGAATAGGTTTTTGGAATAGGTTTTTGGCTGGACGCGTAAAGACTTATTCCGTGCTCACCACATAAACGCGTCTCGAGTATTTAGGCGTACGACGTTTGACAATTGACGCGAACTACCACACTCGTGTCTAGTTGGGAGTTTGCGACTCACTCACACCAAAGAATACTATAATACGTATGACGTATCACACAACAAGCTCGGGCGGTCAGTATCGGTAAAATTCGTCGAAACTCGGAGACGTTCGGTTTGGTACTCGAAGATTGTGAGTTGATTTATTACCTTTGCGATTCTAAACCTTATAACAATACAGTTACAGTTACTATTACTTTGGCAAGCAGCGTTCATTATTGTTTGTTTACATTTACGTACGTACTTACCACTTCATCAAAACAATTTTCGTTTTTTTTTTTCAAATCAAGAAAGAAAGAAAGAAAGAAAATACATTTATTTAGCACAGACTAAAAAGGCACACAATATAAAATAAAGCAGAAAAAAAACAAACAAAAGAAATTAGCAGGAGTGTGCCTCACGGCTGCGCCAAAAAGGCCCAGTTCAGCAAAAATGCCAGACAACTAGTGCCTGACGCTGGTTTTCAACTGGACCTGAAGTGTGAGGTGACGGATGTAAGTCAGCTTTATGCTGCAATTTGTGTATGTATGCTTAATTAAATAAAATAAGATAAATATGTCGGCGCGTCGAGAGAATTGGCTTGGCGACTCCAAACTTGATTGATTCCTGGACGAGTGACATCTGCCAGGTGGCGGCGGTCAGTGTCAATTTGACGTGGCACCGAGGACTGGGGAGGCGGCCCGCGAAAGGCTGGACAGATAACGTCAGAGCTATCGAGCAAAACCCCGGTGTTGATTATTAATGGTGATCATGATGAAGATAACAAAAGTGATTGGGATTGGATGCATGTGCGCTCGCGCCCCACGTACTCGGTGGAACGTCGTCTATCTTTGTGCATCATTTTATTTGTGTTTGTCAAAGTACGACTTGTAATTGATATCAAAGACTTTAATTTGCTTCTCCTCGCCCGCAAACCCACGCATAGTACGGTGGCTGCTTTTGATAAGGATAACCAAATGCCTTTATCAGAAGTGGGATAGGCTCCATCGCCTATCTTATTTTCTGTGTTAATTTGTAGACAGTATACAAGTTGTTTCTTGATAAATCGCTATTGCTATTTTTAAAAAAAAAAAAATACGAGTACCTACCTACGCAGTACAATAAAAAAAAAAAAGAAAAAAAAAAATTGTGAATGTTCCTCCTGTTTACGAATCTGTCTAATCGTGATTGTTAGTTTAAATGGGTTGAAAGTTGATTCTGGGACTCTCAACACGGGACAGAGGATCTGCCGACCGGTTGCAACACGTCAAACCTCGCATGGACTCTTCGGTGGTGCTGCCCAGTGGGACGTGAGGTGCTACAAGTGTGATTGCGTCGTACCACCATGTGTATTGCCGTCAGGTACTGAAGTGCGAGCGAGGTAACGGACAAGCTTATGATTGCAACCAATGTCATAACCCTGGTAAGATTGAACCATTTGTACCTAATTCTTCTGATCCCTCATAAAATGATTTTAACTTGTAGTGAGGTAGATCATGTGTGTAATTTTGAAGGATGCGGACGAGATATCCTCTAATCCGTAATATGTGTGTTCAATATGTGTTGGGCGCGTAAAGGCAATTATTTGAGAGGCTTGATTTCTTGCAAAAGAAATTGAATGTACTTGGAGCGCACGATCAGTCATGGTCAGGCGAAGCCGAGCGCGAATAAAATTGGAAGCATTTGTCTGTTCAACACTTTGGCCGCGTCGCCCACGGGTGACCGCAAATCAGAGCAGTTTATAGTTATCGATGAAATTTGGCAAAATCAATGTTTTTGTAGTGTCACCACCATTGTCCGTCAGTGTTGAACGTGTTAATGAGCTTACTGATGTTAATGAGCACTAACACATTGGTGCAGAATGACTGAAATAATTGTAAATAGTAGACCACAGGTGAGTTAAAAAATTGATCTTATAGACCCATGTAAAACTGTTCAGAGGCGCCCTTATCGGTTATCGCCTGCTGAAAAAGAAATCGTCAGAGATAAAGTGCAGACTCTTTTAGATGCTGGCATCATTCGCGAAAGCTCTTCACCCATCGCCAGTCCCATTTTAGATAATTACTCATGATAATAGGAATTGCTAAGCGTTGGTCGAAGGGGCCCAGTGCGCCCGGTCCACACCGCATGGTGAGTTGGTGGTTGGTCGAAGGGGCCCAGTGCGCCCGGTCCACACCGCATGGTGAGTTGGTGGTTGGTCGAAGGGGCCCAGTGCGCCCGGTCCACACCGCATGGTGAGTTGGTGGTTGGTCGAAGGGGGCCCAGTGCGCCCGGTCCACACCGCATAGTAAGTTGGATGAAGGGGCCCAGTACGCCCGGTCCACATCGTATGGTGATACGGTGGCTGGTCGAAGAGGCCCAGTACGCCCGGTCCACGCCGCATGTTGAGATGGTGGCTGGTCGGAAGGGCCCAGTACGCCCGGTCTAGGCCGCATGGTGAGTTAGTAATTGGTCGAAGAGGCCTAGGACGCACGGCCCACATCAGACAGTAAGTGGTTGTGGTAATGTTATGAGTCGGTGGCTAGTCGTAGAGGCCTCGAATGCCCGGTCTACGCCGCGCAGTGACTTAGTGGCTGGGCAATGAAACCTAGTACGCCCAGCCCAAACGGAGCTACAATGTAGTGCATCGCGAGGGATCTCTAAATTTTAAACGTTACTCCTGCATGTCAGGAATGGACGAGCTGACTGTAATGAAATGTTGTTTCCTGTGGAACTTCAGATGGGCAATATCAGGACGACCAAGCGCACGAGGACGTGCGATAGTCAGGGTGGCCGTGTCGGCGCGTCGAGAGAATTGGCTTGGCGACTCCAAACTTGATTGATTCCTGGACGAGTGACATCTGCCAGGTGGCGGCGGTCAGTGTCAATTTGACGTGGCACCGAGGACTGGGGAGGCGGCCCGCGAAAGGCTGGACAGATAACGTCAGAGCTATCGAGCAAAACCCCGGTGTTGATTATTAATGGTGATCATGATGAAGATAACAAAAGTGATTGGGATTGGATGCATGTGCGCTCGCGCCCCACGTACTCGGTGGAACGTCGTCTATCTTTGTGCATCATTTTATTTGTGTTTGTCAAAGTACGACTTGTAATTGATATCAAAGACTTTAATTTGCTTCTCCTCGCCCGCAAACCCACGCATAGTACGGTGGCTGCTTTTGATAAGGATAACCAAATGCCTTTAAATATATAAATTGTACAGTTTAAAAATAATAATAACATCGAACAAGCACACATGTAGGTTGTGATTTTGCAACAAAAATAAAAACAAAAAAAAAAAAAAAATACAAAAAAGAGAAAATTAGCATAATTTTATGTGCATAACACAAACTTAACAGTACATAATACATAAACAAATCTTTACACCTAAACAAATAATAGCACACAAAGCCTGGTAACCCACACACCATTAAATCAAAAAGAAAAAAAGATAAAAATACAATATTGTGAGTTCGTGACTATGGCTAATATTTATAATCTATGGTGCACGGGTTACCTACATCCTACCTATAACATAAAAAGATCTAAGTACATGAAATATAATTTAAAGTAAAAAATACCGTGTAATGTGTGTGTAGTATAGTGTGCTGTGCCGAATATATAGCTAGAATTGCATTTCATCATAATAAGAACATGACAGTCACATCAAAACAAAAATTATGCAAGGAGGCGAGCGGTGGACATTATTGCGTAAGAGCAAGAGCATCATACATAACGGTAAACTACACCGACGCCCGCGACCGTCACGTGATGTGTCCCGTTTGAAAATATAATTACATATTTACAGGTGCGTACCTATCGAAAAGTGTGACATAAATAAATAAACTATTGTACATATTTTGTAAATGAAACTAGCGTTGATGATCACTCAAATCAGTACGTCGCTCTACGTCACAGGAATGGTGCCTATTGCTTATTGTTTTGTATATTTACCCAATCCTAGATGAATAAAAAGTGACTTATATTGTAAATAATAAAGAACTGACTTTTGTTTAATTCGTGGACGGGTGTTATGGTGTATAGTGAATTGTTATTCTATTATTATAATTGTTAAGTATTATAAAGTAAAAGTGATTTGTAAATAATTTGATATTCATTTAAATTGAAATTAACGATGGCTCCGAAGAGAAGTGTCGCATGGGACCATTTTGACGATAAAGGGGACTATAAAGCACAGTGCAAAATTTGTAAAGTGAACATTTCATTTAAGGCATCAGTTTCTAACTTGACGAAACATTTAAAGAGACGACATGGTACTATACGTTTAGTGCCTAGAGAAAACGAACAAGTGGAACAGATACAACCAGAACTTCCAGAACCTTTACCATCAACTTCAGCAACTACTCAAGAAACCGGCTCTGCAAACGTTTTAGGTAATTCATCGAGAATTATACGAACTACCAGAAATATTACCTCATATTTGCGGAGAGATTGCTCAAAAATAAAAAAAGATATTGATCGCTATATTATGAATTTATTCATATCTGATTTACAACCGTTTTCCATAGTGGAAGATAAAGGTTTTAAGGAGTTAATTAACTTTGCGTTTCCAAATTATGTGATTCCTTCTCGCAAATATTTTGCAAATAATATGATGCCTTCCTTATATGAAGAAACGAAATCAGAAATCAAGAAAATAATTGATACTGAAGTAGAATCGATATGTCTCACAACAGATATGTGGACATCTCGTGTAAATGACTGGTACATGGCCGTAACAGGTCACTTTATAGATAAGAACATGGTCTTACAATCACTCCTCTTAGAATGCTGTGCGTTGGACGGTGGTTCGCATACCGGTACAGTTTTAGCCCAAGAACTTCGACGAATTGTTCAAGAATGGAACATTGCAGAAAAAATATTAATCGTTATTTCAGACAATGGTTCCAATATCAAGTATGCAATAGAAAAATGTTTAGGATGGCGCCATTTTAGTTGCTACGCGCATACTTTAAATCTGGCTGTACAAAAGGCATTAAATAATGAAGACATTAGCAATATAACCTGCAAAGTAAAAGCTATAGTTTCTTACTTTAAAAAAAGCACTATAGGCTGGGATAAGTTAAAAAAGTATCAGCAACAAGCTGGTAAAGATGTGAAAAGACCGCTACAAGACGTATCAACTCGCTGGAACTCGACATATTATATGTTGGAAAGGTTCATTGAAATCAAAGAAGAAATAAATAGTTCCTTGTCGAATCTTAATCCAGGTTTGAGTTTATTAACGCCACACGAATGGGTTGTTATTGAAAAGTTACTTTTAGTATTGAGACCTTGCGAACAAGTTACAAAAGAAATGAGTGGGCAAAAGTATGTAACGGGCAGCGCTGTGATTCCCATAACCACCGCTTTAAAATCTTCGTTAGTGGAACTAATATTAAATGATGCCGAGCCCCTTCCTGATGAAGTTGAAAAAGTGAGAACAGATCTTTTTGGCGAACTGGTGTCAAGATTTTCGTCATTAGAAAATAGCCGGACATACACAGTATGCATGTTTCTCGACCCTAGATATAAGCTTTACTTCGAAAACGAGGCAACGGCAGATAATACAAAAAAACATGTGATAGGATTAGTGACCAACCTCATAAGAGAAGCTGAAGCTACTACTGGAAGAGACAATCAAGTTGATCAACCAACAAATGAAGGAAATTACGAAAGAGGTGACATTTGGAAGCATTACCACAAAAAAATGCAAAACATTCGGCCGGCTGGCACTGCTTACTCCAGGGCTGTTGTAGAAGTACAGCGGTATTTGGATGACAAAGTCGTCAACATCAATGAGTCTCCATTGCAGTGGTGGGCATTAAACAAAAATTCATATCCCCACTTAGCAATATTGGCTCGGCTTAAACAAAATGCACTAGCTACCAGTGTGCCCTGCGAGCGACTTTTTTCTGTAGCAGGAAATATTCTGTCCGAGCGAAGAACACGTTTAGGTGTTAGAAAAGTACAACAGATGCTGTTTATAAAAGAAAACAAAAAAATAATTTAGATAAAAAGAATAAAAAATAATGTAAAAAATGTAAAAAAAAAGATAAAAAAAAAACAAAAAGAAATTAAAAAAAACTTAGTGATGTAAATATTTAGTACCTAGGTATAATAGTACAGTAAATTTGATTTTGTAAATAAAATCAATTATTGAAACCTTCTAAATACGCCAGCTTTTCTGACAAAAATTGTTGCTACGTACCTATTTGAAGTATTTGATACGTACAAATTATTTTTCTATTAATACCATATTATGTTATAAAATAAGCTGACAGTCCTAAGCCTGTATAAAGTATGAAGGGAAGTTTTCAATAAGATTTACTTAATTTAAAATATTTTAAAATGAAGAATAGCTATGAATACCCCTAGGTACACATAGTCTGATTAAGTCTGATAGACGTTTATAATCCATCAAACGAAAATACTCCATTACTTGCGAAGACTCGCTAGTTATGAAACGTTCATAAACTTGAGACGCCTAAATACTCGTGGACCTAGTTTTTGGAATAAGTATTTAGACGGACGCGTACTTCTAAGACTCAGTACGCATTTTACCTAGTATATCTCACCTCTAGATTGGTCGAGGCGGACCTATTGCATGGCCACCCCGGTCGCCCGACCTTAATGCCGTAGACTTTTTTGTTTGGGGCTATTTTAAAGAAATAGTGTATCAAGGAGAGAATAACACCGAACAAGAACTACGACAAAAGCTCGAGTTTGCTAAGTTACAAATTCTAAATAACAGAGGTGCATTCCGCCGATTACGTGCGAATTTTATAAGGCGGTGCAGATTGTGTATTATGGTCAGAGGTAGGAACTTTGAGCATTTCATGTAAAAATTTGTATTTAAATAAAATTACTAAGGCATAATCGTTGTTTTTATAAAAAATCTAAACTTTCCTTTAAAGGACAATGGGACAAAACGTCCCCAGTAGTGTAGCACTTTCTGACCTGTTGGATATGAAAGACCTTATTAATCTCTTCATTTTATTGTATGACAGCTCATCTGTAAAATGTATAGTATAAAAGTTATTTAATATGAAAGTAACATAAAAGTTACGTTTAAAAAATGCTTATAATATTACTTCAATATGAATATAATTATTTTAGTTAGTTATAAGGGGTTACTTGAAGAGCTCCAAAGCTAGTTGTAACAATATTTCAATGTGGGAAAGAGAGAACGAGAGGCGCACGCGTCCGGAGGCGAGACGCGGCGCGCGGCCCTATTGGCAGCGGTTCGGTAGTTATCACACTATTGCATTCGACAATTGCACCGCATAGTCGAACACATTAGCTCCCACTTCATGTGCTCGTATAAAACGGGCATGCTATTTCTTCGACGTAGCAAAAGCCTTCGACAAGGTCTGGCACAACGGTTTATTATACAAACTCGTATAGTCTCGTGCCATTATTTGAAACTTTCTGTTGGATCGCTCCTTCCGCTATCGCCTAGAAGGCACCTTCTCGTCGCGCCGGGGTCCCTCAGCACTCCGTGCTATCCTCCATCCGTGCTATATGTATACCCTTCTGTTCACGTTGTTCACCAGCGATATTCCCAAACGTGGCTTCGCCAAGTTGGCTCTCTTCGCCGACGACACAGCCCTCTACTTTTTCGGTAGAAGTCTCGACAGTATCACTCGAACCCTCCAAACCGCAGCCGACACCCTCGGGGTCTGGTTCCGGAAATGAATAATAGAGGTGAATCCCGGAAAGAGCGCAACCGTTCTTTTCGAGAGATACGGTGATTTCCATACCCACATCCGTCCCGTTCTCATGTTCGGGCAAACAGATCCCTTGGGAGAAGAAAGCCAAATACCTGGGGGTAATCCTCGACCACCATCTGAATTTCCGAGACCACATCAAAGCGGTGCGCGCTCGCGCCGCTTTTGCTGTCGGTCGCCTCCACCCCATCCTTAGAGCGCGCAGTAAATTGTCACTTAGAAATAAGCTGAGAATCTACGTGACGTGCATCCGCCCCATCTTGACTTACGCTAGCGTCGTGTTCGCACACATTAAGACTTCCCGCTTCAAATCCTTCCAAACCCTCCAAAATCGAGTGTTGCGCAGAGCTGCGGCTGCCCCGTGGTTCATGCGTAACGTTCAACTCCATCTCGATCTGAAAATGCCAACCATGAGGACGAATTTCCAAGCGTTACATCGGCATTTCATCGACACCCGCTATCCGAACCCCCTAGTCGCCGCAGCGGCCGACTACAGTCCCACGTCCCACCGCTGCCGGTCATGATCCACCGAGCTCTCCCGTCGGAGAGCCAGTCGTCTGTTCAGACTCCGCAGTCATACCGATAATTCAACCCTCATCAAGCTGCCCCCTCCCCCCGCTAGCAACGCCCTAAGCCGAGGTCCGAATCCCACTAGGGGTCGTCCTTAGTGGTGTTGTTGCAGGTAGTCATGATGTTAGTGTAGTACAAGTACTTAGCTTAGGTTAAGTATTTTACTGCATACTCGATAATTTTATTTTTCATTTAGGAATGTTTGATTCATTGACTTTATAAACCGTTCGTTTTGAATATAATGACTCATTATTTAAGTCAGTACAGCATTTATTTTTTGGCCGATAATTGATTTAAAATGAGGGAATAATAAAAAATTAAACATCATTTTTATTTTATTTCAAACCGGTTTCATTCATTCCTTCACTCATTCTCGACTATTCATTCGTTCGTTCACTCAATCAAACTCACTCTATAGTGCTACAAGGGTGGGGACGGGGTCCATACATTTTGTCCCATTGTCCTTTACTATTTTATTAAATTTGCACCTTGATATGAAAAAACGACCGTAAAACCAAAACTAACGATCAAAGAGTAAAGTGTTGTGCCTCATTCGAATCAGCATTAAACCAGCAAGCTTTTTTAATACAGGGTCACTTTTCCGTAATACATTTTTTTTTCAAATGGTGGTCTTAAAGTGAGAAGTAATTTTTTGTAACGCTTCAAAAGGACAATGGGACAAAACGTCCCCAGTAGTGTAGCACTTTCTTACCTATTGTATATGAAAGACCTTATTAATCTCTTAATTTTATTGTATGACAGCTCATCTGTAAAATGTATAGTTTAATAGTTATTTAGCATGAAAGTAACATAAAAATTACCTTAAAAAATGCTTATATTATTACTTCAATATGAATATAATTATTTTAGTTAGTGATAAGGGGTTATTTGAAGAGCTCCAAAGCTAGTGTAACAATAGTTCAATGTGGGAAAGAGATAACGAGAGGCGCACGCGTCCAGAGGCGAGACGCGGCGCGCGGCCCTAGGCAGCGGTTACCATTTTCAAACGTAATATCACCCGACAGGGTTTACATTACCTGTGCATCGTACTCAGAATTGCATCCCCGACGAACAGTTCGGTTTTCGAACCAAGCACTGTTGCAGTCGACAATTGCAGCGCATAGTCGCTCCCGCTTCATGCGCTCGTACAAAACGGGCACGCTATTCTTCGACGTAGCAAAAGCCTTCGACAAGAACTGGCACAACGGTTTATTATACAAACTCGTACAGTCTCGTGATCATCATTCGAGACTTTCCGTCGGATCGCTCCTTCCGCTATCGCCTAGAAGGCACCTTTTCGTCTCCTCGCCCTATCCGCGCCGGAGTTGTGTAGTGATATCGCCCCTTCTGTTCACGCTGTATACCAGCGACATTCCCAAATGTGGATTCGCCAAGTTGGCTCTCTTCGCCGACGACACGGCCATCTACTTTTCCGGTAGGAGTCTCGACAGTATCACTCGAACCCTTCAAACCGCAGCTAGCGCCGTCGGGGTCTGGATCCGGAAATGGAGAATAGAGGTGGATCCCGAAAAGAGCGCAGCCGTTCTTTTTGAGAGATACGGTGATTCCCACACCCACATCCGTCCCGTCCTCATGTTCGGGCAAATTATAAGACTCTTCATTTAGGAGTTTTTGATTCATTGACTTTATAAACCGTTTATTTTGAATATAATGACTCATTCTTTAAGTCAGTATAGCATTTATTTTTCAGCCAATAATTGATTTAAAATGAGGAAATAATAAAAAATTCAATATCATTTTTATTTTATTTCAAACCGATTTCATTCATTCCTTCACTCATTCTCGACTGTTCATTCATTCGTTCATTCATTCAAACTTACTCTATAGTGCTACAAGGGTGGGGACGGGGTCCATACATTTTGTCCCATTGTCCTTTACGGAAAAAAATCATTGCTCGTTAAGTTTGATACCAAGAGCTGCAATACAATGTTTGTAGTATTGATACATAATCGAGTCATAATACAACACCTTTTGTTTTATTGTTTTTAATCAATTTAATTTTCTACTGATTAAATTGTAAAATATCTCGGTAGTTTCATCGAAAAAACTAAAATAATTCATATCTTTTCGTGTAATGAAGTTATGGCCATGCTGGAGAAAGATTTTTTGTTGGAAATTACCTCCTTTGTCTCCCTGTTTCGTTTGATCCACGACTTTTTGGCCGCCCTGTATAAGAAGAACTGAAGAGGCGTATCCAAATCTTTAATTTCTTGAGGAATATTTTGATCTCCGAGAGATTTGTCTTGCCAGTTTAAACGGACAGGTATATTTTTGCGTTTGGTTTGCGAACGCGATGGACCAGCAGCTAAGGGATCAACAGAGGCCTGCTCACCTTCATCTGAAGAATCCTCATCAGAATCAGAGGGGTAAATAATTAAGTTTCTTCGTCTCGTAGAATTCCCACTGGGTTCATAGTCTTGATCATCCGGATCATCCCCCGCTAGTTCATCATCATCATCTTCGCTTTCATTTGGTATATCAAGACCGTAGAATCATATTGGATTCATTTTTCTGAAAAAATATCAAATAATGCTTCACTGCATACATTCCCAAATCAGGCCGAATGCAAAAATTGCTACTAATGCATACAATGTCAAATATGGAAAACTAACTTTCACGTTACTTCATACGTCACGTCATCACGTATTCGTTTCGTCATGCTAAGGTTTGGCATGATTTTCGCTAAACTATAACTTTTTACTTACATGTTTTCCGTGTTTTCAGACCTTTGATAGGTCTTCTTAGCACCACGATATGAAGCTCGAACGAAAACTCGACACACAATCACAAAATGAATTTTAAAAACTTGCAAATACCAACGACAAATTTCAACTGCCACCGACTGACTTTGACAGGTTATAGTTTCGTTACGCGGTACACTAGATGGCAGCACATGTATGTTTATTGAAGCTTATTATTTGCCTGATCTGTCCTAATCCTAATATGCCGTTAAGGGTAAAATAACGTCATTTTTTTATTTCTGAACGTTTGAAAATAAGTATCCATATTTGGGTAGCTATGCGGTAAGGGGTTATTTAATAAACAACAATAGAACGATTACTAAAGGATTCTCTAGAGGATGGGCAGCAGCGTTCTCTGAGTACTTTAACAACCATACTGCGATCGCCAACCCGCCTGCTAAGCGTGGCGACTACGGCAAACCCCTCCTCCCTTGGGGGAGGCCTATGTCCAGCAGTGGACGTCTTTCGGGTGAATGATGATGAATGTATTAAATTGACTGATCCATTCATTCCGATTCAGGTACTTTTGTATTGATCCAAGAATGTATCGTATTCGTTTGTATCGATCCAAAATATCGAAGTATCGCATCATGTTGTATCGATACTGCAAAGTATCGGATCGGATCAGTGTTGCCAGTTTGGTGATTTTGTCGCTAGATTTAGTGATTTTTAGGGGCTACATGGTGAAATTTTGGAAAAGATATCACTAGAAAAATATCTGGTGATTTTTAATGATATTTTTAAAATTTGGGGGTATACAGAAATGCAAATACAATATCTAGCTTTAATTCCGCTGAACAAGATCGCTAGTTTGGATGCAGTATGCAGCACCACCCTCCCGCCCACAAGTTTATGCACATGCAGAAAGAGTGAAAAAATAATGCAACATGCAACCAAACCAATACACGACACGTGTTTCGCCCCTGCACGGGGCATCCTCAGGATATGTTGACTCCTCGACCGCTAGGACGCGAATGGGGCTGTGAAGCGCGCGCCCCTCTTTTTATCGTCACGATTTGACGTTTTGTGACATTGACGTTTGTGACATTGACATTTGTGACGTCTACGTCGAAGTACCCGCAAAAATGCGTAATAATGGAGATGGCACGACATTAGTTTGGTCATTCAACAGTGTATATCTATCATTATTATGTTTTGAAATTTCTAATTGTTCCAACACACTCAACCGGAAACCCTTATCACATACATGCAAAATACTATAACTATTATTGTCGCTCAAGGAGTGGCCGGTCTCAATTAAATGTTTTGCGAAATGAGATTTTTCCGGATGGCCATTCCTGTATGCGGCAATATGTTCCCTATGTCTAATATCGAAACTACGGCCTGTCTGACCTACATAGACCCCGTTACAATCGTTACAAACTAACTTATAAATACCGGATTTTTTTGAATTTTCTAAATGATCTTTACCGTTACAAAGATGACTCAAACTTTGATCTGTCCGAAAAGCAACGTAGACGTTATGTTTTCTAAGAGTATTCGCAATTTTATCTGAAAATGGGCCTACGTAAGTCAGACTACCAACATACTTTATAATACGATCGGGGGGATGTGCATAAAGTAGCGAACGAGCCCTGTCATTCTGCTTATTTTTAATTAAACTATCAATTACTTGTTTCGAATAACCATTTGTAACCGCGATCTGATAAAGTATTTTAAGTTCTTTGACGTAATTATCCGTGGACAGTGGGAGTGACATTAAGCGATGAACATAGCTGCGGAAGGCAGCCAGCTTATGTTGTAAAGGGTGACAAGATGAGGCGGGAATAGTGGTGTCAGTGTGGGTGGGTTTTCTGTAAATTTGGAAGTCTAATTTGTTATTGACTCTAGTTATAGTTAGATCTAAAAAATTTAAGGACTGGTTGGACTCTAATTCTAATTTGAATTTAATTTTAGGGTGGATAGCGTTAAGTTTATTAACAAACAAGTCAATTTGACGATTAGTACCTGTCCAACAGATTATTACGTCATCAACATATCTATAATAGAACAGAATGTTGGGCTCGCTCACTACATATTTACGCTCAAAATTATCCATGAATATTTCCGCCATTAATGGACTTAAGGGTGAACCCATTGCCAACCCTTCCTTTTGACGGTAATATTGGTTATTAAACCTGAAATAATTTTGTTTCATGCATATACGAGTGAGGTTAAGTAGATCATATACTTCTCCAGGATGCAAACGCTGTCTCTCAAAGTGGCCACCCAAAATACTTAGGCATTCTTCAGAAGGTACATTAGTAAATAAACTATCAACATCTAGTGACAATAATTTGGAATAAGGGGGGATATTAATATTTTTAATTTTTTCAATTAAATTTAAACTATTTTTTAAACTATACTGAGGTTGAAAAGAGGACTTTGTTCTTAAAAGATTATTAAGGTATTTAGCTAGATTGTAAGTTGGGGCACCAATGTAAGAGACAACGGGGCGTATAGGGATATTATCTTTATGAGTTTTCGGTAAACCGTACAAAAAAGGTGAACGCGGGTTCATAGGGATTTTATATTTTAACTCATCTGGAGAAATATAGGACGTACTTTTAATAGCATCCTTTAACTCTAATGTAAAGGTTTTAGTAGGGTTTAAATTTTTTAGATCTAACTATAACTAGAGTCAATAACAAATTAGACTTCCAAATTTACAGAAAACCCACCCACACTGACACCACTATTCCCGCCTCATCTTGTCACCCTTTACAACATAAGCTGGCTGCCTTCCGCAGCTATGTTCATCGCTTAATGTCACTCCCACTGTCCACGGATAATTACGTCAAAGAACTTAAAATACTTTATCAGATCGCGGTTACAAATGGTTATTCGAAACAAGTAATTGATAGTTTAATTAAAAATAAGCAGAATGACAGGGCTCGTTCGCTACTTTATGCACATCCCCCCGATCGTATTATAAAGTATGTTGGTAGTCTGACTTACGTAGGCCCATTTTCAGATAAAATTGCGAATACTCTTAGAAAACATAACGTCTACGTTGCTTTTCGGACAGATCAAAGTTTGAGTCATCTTTGTAACGGTAAAGATCATTTAGAAAATTCAAAAAAATCCGGTATTTATAAGTTAGTTTGTAACGATTGTAACGGGGTCTATGTAGGTCAGACAGGCCGTAGTTTCGATATTAGACATAGGGAACATATTGCCGCATACAGGAATGGCCATCCGGAAAAATCTCATTTCGCAAAACATTTAATTGAGACCGGCCACTCCTTGAGCGACAATAATAGTTATAGTATTTTGCATGTATGTGATAAGGGTTTCCGGTTGAGTGTGTTGGAACAATTAGAAATTTCAAAACATAATAATGATAGATATACACTGTTGAATGACCAAACTAATGTCGTGCCATCTCCATTATTACGCATTTTTGCGGGTACTTCGACGTAGACGTCACAAATGTCAATGTCACAAACGTCAATGTCACAAAACGTCAAATCGTGACGATATAAAGAGGGGCGCGCGCTTCACAGCCCCATTCGCGTCCTAGCGGTCGAGGAGTCAACATATCCTGAGGATGCCCCGTGCAGGGGCGAAACACGTGTCGTGTATTGGTTTGGTTGCATGTTGCATTATTTTTTCACTCTTTCTGCATGTGCATAAACTTGTGGGCGGGAGGGTGGTGCTGCATACTGCATCCAAACTAGCGATCTTGTTCAGCGGAATTAAAGCTAGATATTGTATTTGCATTTCTGTATGTCATGGATTTCCGCAAAGTAACGCCTGATTCCATCATTTATTTTAATTTGGGGGTAATTAGAGAAAACAAAATGGCAACCCTATTTGCCCGCCCTTGAAGACGGGAATCCCCACGCCAGAGTGTAGACCACCCACCTACTCGTTATGAAATAAATAGTGCTATCCTTTTTTTCTAAATATTGGTGATGCTCGGGGAATTCCCATTCCATACCAAGACACGTATGCATTGTTTTGTTTATCTAAGTGTAGTCAGTTGTTCCCTTCGGTAACGAATGTATCAGAATTATTAATTTATTATAAAGTTATATTGAAGTTCTAATTTGTGAAATAATTACTATGGATGTGCCGGTGAAAAAAAAAGACTGTTTATCCTCAAAAATATCGAAAAGAATGGGAAACCCAAGAAGAATTTCAAATGTGGTTACGGCCTGTGTCAAATGATCCTACTAAAGCTTTTTGTAAGTTTTGTCATGCTGAAGTTTATGCTAGAATTGGTGACATTAAGAAACACAAAGAAACGAAGAAACATAAGGAACAATCAGACTTGGTGACTAAAAACAAACAACTTGAATTTCTCCCCGCTTCCAAAGATAATACAAACTCACTGAAAATAGAAAGAACTTTGGCTTTATTTATTGCTGAACACACGTCCATACAGCAAATTGACCACTTAACTGAGGCTTTAAAAAAATGTATTTCCGATTCAAAGAGTGTTATGGATATAAAATGCACAGGTCAAAGTGTAGTGCAGTACTAAAAAATGTGTTGGCTCCACATTTTAAACAGAAGTTATTGGATGATATTGACTTACAAAAGTATAGTTTACTGTTGGATGAATCCACTGACCTCAGTGTGTCAAAATTGTTGGGTGTAGTAATCAGATACTTCAGTTCCACACACAAAAAAGTGGTTTCATCATTTCTCGCCTTACAGCCACTTAAAACCGCGGATGCTCGAGGAATTGTTACTGCCTTAGACAACTGTTTAGAAGAACATAGTTTGCCTATAAAAAAATTAATTGGAATTGGGGTGGATAATGCCTCTGTCATGACGGGTATCCATAATAGCGTACATACTATATTAAAAACGGAGTATGGCTTGCCCAAATTAATTCTAGTTAGATGTGTTTGCCATTCACTTCAACTAGCTGTATCACATGCATCAGAGCACACGTTGCCGCGGAATATAGAGTTTCTTATTAGAGAAACTTATAATTGGTTCTCACATTCACCTAAACGCTATGACGAGTACAAAGATATATATGAGACTATAAATTGTGGCGAGAAGCCTTTAAAAATATTACGCTCTTGTGATACTGAAACAAAACACCACAATCCCAAAGCTGAACTTTGCAAGAAAACTTCTACATTATATAGCTTTTTTAGTTCATTGGGCTCTTGTTCTACTTCTGCTCCTCTTGCAAATACTTGTGATGACAAGATATCAGACAGTGAACTTGCTGTAACCAACCATACTGTAAAACAATCTTTCCTATTACAGCATGGACTGTACTTGAAAACTAAACAAAATCAAATATGTCGATTCTAAAACCACTTTGAACATGCAATTAGGAAGCATTGGTTAATCAGGTTTTAGGACCTTACAAACTTTACTGAATGATTTAAATAATCGATTACTAATATAGAATAGTTTAAAAAAAAGAAATAGTTTTTTATTATTTCTGACGTTTCTAGTACTCAAACTTCAGTTGGCCCAGAAGAGTGTTTTGATTCATATGGGAAATAGGATTGATTGGCATCATAATAATGTTTTGTGAAAACAGCCCTTTTTCACGCTGACTGTAGTTTTTTTTTTCAAAATCTGTGAATGCCGATTGAAATTAGCCCAAAAGTTAGGGGTGGTCTTCTAAGAAAGTTTTCCTGTAGCTACAATGGTTAAGGTAGCTGCCCTTCATGCCCCATCTCAAATTACCACCTTGTATAACCCCACGACCTCGGATTTGCATATTATTAAGGACTATTCGACGGATCTTGCTACTTTGAATTTCCTGGCTTTCTATTTTGGACAACTGATTACGCCTAACAATCGGATAGTGACGACATGGATCACTGTGTGAATTGTACCATTGCGACTGGTCGCAGTAACTCTATTGGCAGACGAGTCTTGGACGATGAGGCGATTTTATCAGTTATTCGTCAGTGGCGTGCATCTCAAGTATCTAAGTAAGTAATGTAAGTACCTATTCAAATCGAGCTTTTAGCCTATCAAGCGAACAGACTTACGTACTGTCGGCTTCATTAATGCAGTCACATTTCAACAAAATATCCGCATGCGACGACTTGCTCGGTTTTAGACGCTTATACGGTTCTGTTAGAGTTAGGGCATGCAAACCGATAATCGATAATTTATCGATAATCGTTTCATTTTAGCAAACGATAATTATCGATAATTTTCGATAAAAATACCGGTAAACGATAGAAGTAAAAAAATATTAAAAATGATTCAATTCATTTCATTACGTCGCCGCGTCGTTCGTTTCGTTCGGATTTTACGCGTGCAAAGATTTGCTGCGTCTGTATCGCTATCTCGTTTCCTCATCCTGTGCTTGCCTATGCGTAGCATTCTTCGCTCGCCCGCCGCTGTCATTCATTTTATTCGTTCGGTCAGTTTGCCCTGTGCTTTGCTACTGGTGGTACGTGCCGCGTGAATGTTCGAGAATTGCGAGACAAGGAAAATATTGGTAAGTGTTTGATTACATTTTATAATTCAATGATATTCTTCACAAAGTGTATAATTGTTTGTAGTGATTTTACGTTAACCTATAATTTCGAATAACATTTATTTATACCAACACATATTTCGTTTATTTAGGTTATATTTTAAGTTATAAGATGGGTTAGAGATCAAGTACAATGTAACGTATGTGATTGTGAGACTTGTAAGTCGTCCTATTTTTTACATAACATTTATAGCTATATTTTAAAGATTTATTTTTGTTTGTTTAGGTACACTTAGTCAATTACGATAGCGAACGGACGGAGTAGATATAGTTTTTGTTATCTCCAGCAAAATTGTCGGTGAAATTATTAAGATCGTGGGTTGAACTTGTATTATACCACAGGTAATATAAAAATAAACGTTAAACACGCTACCCCAATAAATCAATTATTTTTAATCACTTGCATTCTGTTTGTACATCATCGTCATATAACTCATCAACTGTTTCTTTTTGTTTAAGGTAGGAATGGTAATATAATACTACACTTAATATAAAATGTCCAACTCAAGCAGAATCAATTATATTTCTGTGTACAAAAAGAGATCGGATCCAACGTCGGTATGGCAGCATTTTCTAAAAGCAGAAACAGGCGATACTGCAAAATGTAAGATATGTGAAAAAATTATTAAGTGTGCGGGTGGTACTACAACGGGACTTCGCAGTCATTTGAGAACCTTACATGAGATAACACTCGACAGCGAAAAGCCTAGTTCAGTAGAACCTAGAGAGACTGCTGGGGCATCAAAAAGAAAAGATGATGATTCTTCATTACCGACGGTGTCATTAGAGGCACCTGTTGCGAAAAAATCAAAACTGACTGACTACTTTCTGGAATCAAGCAGATCGTTGGATGCTATGATATCTAGAATGGCAGCGCTCGACGGAATGCCTTTCAGAGCTTTTACAGAGTCTGAAGATTTAAGACATCTTTTTAACAGAGCTGGGTATAAACTGCCCACTAGTGCAAATTCTGTGAAAGACATTGTTCTAAAGTTTTACGATAAAACTAAGAAAAACATTATAAGCGAAATACAAGCATTAAAAAATGAAGGACACAAGTTTAGTGTGTGTTTAGATGAGTGGACGTCTACAAGGAATAGGCGATATGTGAATGTAAACCTCCACTGTGCATTTTTCAAAGGTAATAATACCACGAGAAATCTTGGTTTATGCAGAACATATGGCTCTGTAAACGCAGATAAGTGCGAAGAATACCTCCGAAAAAGGCTAAATGAATTCGCTGTAAACTTTGACACTGATGTCATTTGCATTATATCTGATGGAGCTTCAGTGATGACAAAACTGGGACGAAATTTAAACTGCATTCACCAGCTGTGCTTGGCTCATGGCTTGCAATTGGCCATCGTGGATACGTTTTATACAAAATCCCAAGTAGTGACCCACGAGAATGAAGCTCAAAATGAGTGTGAAAATTATAGTGTATTTGCCATTAATGATGATGAAACTGATGGATTTCAAATAGAGCAAGCACTATTAAACGTTCCGACAAATGCACAATTCAAACCTATTATAGAAAAGGTCAGAAGTGTTGTTCGATTGTTTAGAAAATCACCTACAAAATCTGATATTCTTCAGAAATATATAAAAATGGAACTGGGCAAGGAAAACACATTGTTATTGGACTGCAAAACGCGTTGGAGTACTCTTTGTGATATGATAGGCAGATTCATTAAAGTGAAAGCAGCAATCTTAAAAGCGCTAATAGATGTAAGGTACGAAATCCAAATTTCTGAACAGGAGTGGTCGGTCCTTGAAGATATCCATGAGAATCTTGATATCATAAAGGTTACAGTTGAGGCCGTATGTCGAGAAGATGCGACTCTGCTCAGTGCTGATGCTGCTACAAATTTTGCATTAAAGAAACTTGAAGGTCGTAACACGCAACTTAGTCGGGACCTCCATACAAATCTTGTCAATAGGTTAAAACAAAGACGGCTTCAAGTTGCAAGTGTTATGCAGTATCTACACAATCCGAAAACGTATTTCGATAATGAAAATGGATATATTAATGAGGACGTGTACCCTCGTTTGACCAACGATCGTATAGTAGAGATCATACTAAGGCTTTTAAAATACGATTCTGCTGCGGTGATTATTTCGGAAACGACTAACTTCAATGAATCTAACGATTATGACGAAGCTTCATCAAGTCAACAAATCAGCATCACCAATATCCCATTGACAAATAAAGAATTGATCAATCAACAAATAAACAAAATTAATTATGATAAACGAGGTTCTGGAAACATTTCAACTTCAAGCGAAGACATAAACACACTTTCAAAAGTTGAAATGTTGCTCTTTGAAAACGGCGGTGATCGTGGACAATTACTGTCTAAAATCTATCGATGGCTTCGCTCAATAAAGCCAACAAGTGTCGAAAGCGAACGTGCCTTTTCTGCAGCTGGAATATTGTGTAATAAGCTGCGCACAAGCCTTAATGATAATACATTAGATTGCTTATCATTCCTGCGCACATATTTTCAGCAGCAAAAGAATAAAATTTAAAACAGACCTATGTAAATATTTCGAAGAGTATTCTTAAATCTTTTATTATTATTTTGAAGATTTTTAGTAATTTAAATAATTGTCTTACTTTTTTACATTTCACTATAAGAATTAAGAAAACGACTGATTTATTGTTAAATGTTGATTATTTTGTAGATCCTAGTCGATTAATAATGTTAAGGAAAAATATATAATAATTATTTTGTTGATTTAAAAAAAAACGTTTAGTTAGAAAGATCTCAAGATATGTTTAATTGAAATGAAAAAAATGTTTTTTAGCTTTAAGATTACACTGTAAGAATTAGGAAAATGACTGATTCTTGTTAAATGTTGATTATTTTGTATAGCCTAGTTGATTAATCATGTTAACGAAAATTTCGTAATGATTATTTTGTTGATTTAAAGAAAGATTTTATTTGTTTAGTTTAAAAGATCTCAAGATTTGTTTCGTTTAAATTTAAATAATTGTTTTTTAGCTTTAAGATTACACTGTAAGAATTAAGAAAATGACCGATTTCATATTAAAAGTTGATTATTTTGTAGAGCCTAATTGATTTATAATGTTGACGAAAAGTCCACAATGATTATTTTGTTGATTTATAGAAAAAGAAATTGTTTTGTTCTCTTAAAATTAAGTACCTACCTTGGTACAAATTTTATTACACATACAAAGTTAATTGATTAAAACTTTGATTTTAAATGTTTCTTGGTTTCATTGAAGTATACCGTCATTTTAATAAGAGTAATACAATTTTCCAAAATTATTTATTATTAGCATAAAAACCGGTAATTATCGTTTTTTTTTCGATAAAAACCGGATTATCGAAAACTTTCGATAATTGCATGCCCTAGTTAGAGTTCCCC
Source organism: Amphipyra tragopoginis (assembly GCA_905220435.1). Classification (NCBI taxonomy): domain Eukaryota; kingdom Metazoa; phylum Arthropoda; class Insecta; order Lepidoptera; family Noctuidae; genus Amphipyra; species Amphipyra tragopoginis. The sequence goes on from HG992011.1 coordinate 17,377,017, forward strand.
AATTTTAGGTAAAACCCCAATTCATCAATCATAACTGATGTCGCGAACTTAACGCTAAAGTGCCTCATCAGCAAGATCATCAGAGAGCGTCGCTGCCTTCAGCAGCGCGCCAGTCTCGTTCGGACCGCTGAATCTTCAACATCTCTGTATCCACTCTGAGTCTGCCAGTTCCATTAATTATCAGAATATTCCGAAATTGTAAAAGTGTAATAAATCAATTGTGTCTAAAACAAAATCTTTTTTAAAACCCTGTTTGCACGGGACCGTATAACAGTTCGCAGAAAAATGATACTCAATGAGCATAAATATTATGTGCCACCAAGTAATCGACTTTGTAATATACATTTAGTCATAGAGCATGGGATTTCCTCGATGGTTTAAGGAGTAATTATTTACAAACATTTACTGCGAGGCATATCCAAGATATGTTGACATTAAAAGATTCTCGTATAGAAAGCTTTTTGAACTTTGGAAACATTGATGATATAGAAGACCACGTTGTGCATACCTGGATTGGGTTGACTAAAGCTCAGTTCCGTCAAATGTTTGATGAGGTGCCGCAATTGTCCGAAATTAGCAACAGTTCTTCAGTTTTAGCAGCCTATCTTATGAAATTACTTTAAGAACTGGGGACTCAAATAAAAGGTTGGCAACATAATTCAAAATATAAAAGAGAACACTAGACAAGTGGCTATTTCAAGCCCGTGAGATACTCACTGAACATTTTGTGCCCCAGCATTTAGGTTTACAACACACCACTAGTGAACTAATAAAAGAAAGAAATTTAGCCATACCTAGGTGCTTTATTTGACCAACGCTATATTTGATGGAACATACTGCTACGTAGAAAAAAGTTCTAATTATTATATCAGGAAAAAAAACATAGTTTGCATAAATACAGGCACTTGACTAGACCTTTTTTAATGGTGTGCACAGATGGCCATATTATCGATGTTTTGGGCTCCTACAGTCCTACCTAGCCACCACGTCAGACTCAGATATAATGAAACAAGATTTTAAAAGTGAAAATTACCCACTCCATGTTTTTTCTAAGATGGTGATGTATTTATACTGTTTAGGGGTTTCCAAGATTCAGTATCATTATTAAATCAATGTGGATATAGGATATACGTGCCTGCTACCTTGGCGCAGGGTGAAACACAGCTGTCAACACTTGACGCAAACAAATCGAGAGCAGTCACCATTTACCGTTGGGTCGTAGAGGTTATAATGGCAGGTTTTAAGAAAAGGTCAAATTATTTAGTCAATGTTAATATAGCCTCAAGAAGTTTAATGAAAGATTTTAAGGTGTCTGTTGCTCTCATAAACAGATTTAACCCTCCCATAACCGACAGAATAGACAGTGGGGATATCATTATTGTTATCAATCAATAAAATATACGTAGGGCTATAATTTTGAAGCAATAACTGTTCAAAATGATAATTTTAATGATTTTCCCCAGCTGCCATACGATGAATTAATTTTAGTATCCTTGGATTCTTATTCTCTTCGGGGAAATGATGGGTTTATCATAGAAGTGTGCAGGGAGGTAAGCAGCAGCCTTCTTCGACATTTGTCGGCTTCATATATTTCTTGGTTATTGCGGGGACGTATACAATCCCGCCATATCAGTCTCAAAACATATTTTGTTTATATTTTAGTTGACAGCTGTCGAAGAGGACGAGATTCAATATGAGGCTATTGTAAATTGGATTTGAGCGTATTAGTTATTTTCAGTATAGTTGTTTTTTTGTCTGTGTTGTACTGTGTGCTTTGAACGAAAATGCCTCGGATAAGTAATAATCGTAATCATACGTTTAGTACCCGTGACTACACGGATACGCTCATGTGCTATGGCGACGCACGTGGGAATGCACGTCAAGCTCTACGTATTTATGTTGAGCAATATCCAAATGTTTCGCACCCAACCGATCCTCGAGTCATCGTACAAGCGTATCAACGTGTCTTGGACAACCAGTCGATAGTCCCACAGCGCGAGGGAGCTGGAAGGGCCATCAGATCACGTGTAGCCGACCGAATTCTGGCTGTCGTCTGGCAGAACCCGCGATTGGGTTTACGCACTGCCGCTCGTACAATACGCCACCGGTACAGGAACCGGTTGTCGCACTGGACTGTGCACCGATTTATGCGTAGGGATCGGCAGCAACCTTATCGCATACATAAGGTGCAGGCGCACCTCTATCGGCGGGTAATAACCCGCCAACAGAGGTCGACGCGTCTAATTCTGCAGGTGGTTGCAACAACAGCACGTCGCAAACCTTACGTTTGCTGCTAATGTGATCTGGACGGATGAATCTACTTTTACCAGAAACGGAACGTGGAACAGGCGCAAATCTCATATCTGGGCTCATGCTAATCAGTTCCAATTACTGCAGACGGTACACCAAACACGTTGGTCGGGGAATGTGTGGGCCGGTATTTATAAAAACTCTGTGATTGGACCAATTTCCTCCCGGAACGACTAAACGGGCCACGGTATCTCGAGCTCCTAAGAACAACGCTGGAAGAAATAGTCGACGAGATGCCGGTGGCCGACTACCGGGATGCGTGGTACCAACACGATGGCGCTCCCCCACACGTGACTCTTCCAGTGCGACAGTGCCTTACAGCGACTTTTGGTGACCAGTGGATTGGGAGGTTCAGTGCACAACCCTGGCCAGCGCGATCACCGGATTTGACCACACTACATTTTTTTCTGTGGGGTTATGTAAAAAATAGGGTCTTTGTTACGGAGTGCAATACGGCAGCAGAAATGCGAGATCGCATAATTAACGCGTTTGCGACGCTCCGTGCGGAGTATGTCCGAGACCCCACCTTATTGCCCCGTGTCCAAGCTAAAAACTCTGCGCCGCCCTAGGATTTGTGAGCAAGTTGGTGGCAACCACTTTGAACTCTATCTTATTAGGAGTGAGAGAGATTAAGGTGAGTGTTAATCCGTTTGCAACTAAACGCCATGTAGGTAAGTATCTACTGTTTGTTCTCTTTTTCACATACCATAACTCATCGGAATCGTTAGGTAGATACCTACTTATGTTATTTTATGAGCGAACGAGTTCATTGTTTTGTTTTTTGTTTAAGCAGTCAATTGAACTAAATTTCAAGTTCGTGTTATCAATGTGTTTGTTAAGTGATTTCTTTATCAGTAGTGTAAACGTAGGTACGCTACTTTTCACGTTAACAAAAGCGCGGTTAGGCGATGCGACTCCGTGCCGAGCTCAGACTTGTGATGAGTGCGTGCGTACGCGTGTAGGTACTGTACTTACTGTACCGCGGCAGCGCCGCGCCGCGCGGCTTTACCGCGTTAGCGGAGTAATGGCTTGCGGTTGTGATTGTGACTCGTTGTTTGCATTCGCACTACATTGCGCGCTTAAAAATTACAACATCTGTAACCTACCATTTGCGACATTAATGACTTACGTAAATTAATTTAAGCCATTACGAGGAACCTTTTCACGAAGTTTGTATGATCACGTTTCATCTATAAATCATGGTAAGGAAAATGAAAAATTTGCCATCAAACAATTAGAGGTACAAGAAAATATAAAAATAGAACCCTGAGGTTTATTTCTAGATGCTGAATTACCGTTTTTAGATGCTACTCCGGATGGTATTTGTGGTTGCGATACGATTATAGAAATAAAATGTCCTATAACAGCTTTCAAATTAGGCTTAGACGAAGCCATTAAAAAAAGAAAAATAACCTTTTGGAAATGTACGGTCGCCAGCAAAAGTCCATGGACAGTACAGAAACAAAATCGTGTGAACCGAAAAATGACGCCATCTAGCGTAAAACCAGTTATCGACTAACAAAATTTACTTATGACGTTACTAGATGGAGATTCTTTTTGTCTCTTCAAACATTCAAATAATTTATAATTAATAGTTTTTTTTAAAGAAAATTGTTCCTAACTATTAACCTACTATGTTAAAATTGTATATCAATTCAATAGTATCTAATTTTCGAAGTTTTAGTTTTCAAACTTGAGAGGGTAGGTTGAATATGGATTTATAAATAATTCGTAGGGTATAAATAATTAAATCGAAGAGTTATGACTAAGCTCAATTGATCGCTCGCTAAGTTCGTTTCGATTACCTCGTTTGAGTGCCTTTTGTTCAGTTTTTATTTTTTATCAGGTGAATTACCTACTTATTTTACCAAAATGAGTACGCGTTGTAATATTGATGTCGTTACAAGAGCTCAAATAATTGCTTTGCATAATCAAGGCAAAAACTTGTCAGAAATAGCCAGAGTTACCGGTGTTAACGTAAGTAGTTTTATTTTTACACTTTTATACAAAAATACTTACTCCATTATTTTTTAGTTACTAAGTATACTAATAGTAATTATTATTGGGTATTATATTTTTCTGTTTTATTGTTGCAGAGAAAAACAGTTGTTCTGTGGGTACGACGATTTGAAGAGGAGGGTTCTTTGCAACATCATCAAAGAACTGGTAGACCACGAGTTATAAACACATTGCAGCGTCAAACCATGATAAGGGAGTATGAAGAAAATGGATTTCTGCCGACGAACCACTACGCTGGTTTATTTGATACAAGTGTTGACACTGTCCGTCGTGCTCTTCATAGTGAAGGGCTGCATTATCGGAGGCATGCTGTGAAACCCTTGCTCACGGAAAACCATAAAAGGGCAAGACTCCAGTTCGCGTTGGATCACATAAACTTCGATTGGAGTAATGTCATCTTTACAGATGAAAAAACTTTCAAGTCCAGTGAACACGGACGCTTATGTTTGTGGCGTCGAAATAATACGCGATACACAAGTGGTCACGTAGTGCCCAATATGCAATCTGGTCATATAACGGTGAACATGTGGGGATGGATGAGTGCAGCTGATCCGGGAGAACTAGTCAGACTACCAAGTCGAGCAAATAGTGCAAATTATATAGAAGTGTTGGAGGAGACCATGTTGCTTACCGTTCGAAACGTGTATCCGAGGGAAGAACTACCACAGATACAATTTGTGCAGGATAATTGTCCGATACACCGTTCGCACAGTGTGCAGGCGTGGTTTCGCCAGCATAATGACATTTGTATTATTCCTTGGCCTGCTAGATCACCGGATTTAAATCCCATCGAAAATTTATGGGGTGTTATCGTTCAACGGTGGAATAATCAAAATGAGCGTACTCCAGATGCATTAGAGGCTCATTGTTTACAAATTTGGGAGAGTATTCGTGGTTCCGATTTGTGTAAAAATTTAATTAATTCAATGCGTTCACGCATGCAAACTGTTATCGACCAGAATGGTGGTTACACGAGTTATTAATAAATAATTATACATAATTAATATTATTTTACTTAGTGCTTATTATTAATATTAACTGGAGACCTGGTTACGTGTGTATAAACTATTACTTACGTATTTTTAATAACTTAAAAGTTATGAACACTTCAAGTTAACACAACATAATTTTTAGTTTTTTATGTTATAATTATACACAATTAATATTATTTTACTTAGTGCTTATTATTTATATTAACTGGAGACCTGGTTACGTGTGTATAAACTATTACTTACGTATTTTTAATAACTTAAAAGTTATGAACACTTCAAGTTAACACAACATAATTTTTAGTTTTTTATGTTACCTGCTAACCATTTGATATGTTTTTGTCCAATTTTGTAGTTTTTTGCCTACCTATTTAATCCATTTAATCCGTTTGACCTTTGTGATAAAATAATCTGGTCTCCTGTTTGTTTTTATTGAGGTTACATAAGCTTCAATCCTCTTTCCGATCTTGGAAACGAATACTTAAGCTATGGCCTCAATAAAAAGTTACACATTATGCTATACGATGATTAATAAACTGACTGTTAAAGAATAATAAACTGTAACAAATAAAGCTCTATAATTTTTTAATAGTTCCTTTTTATTTGGCGAGCCTGTTTACCTGCGATGACTCTGCTCTTTTTTTCTGTTGCTAAGTAACTACCAAGTCGAATATTATATTATTAAATTTAATACCCACTCGTTAGATTAATGAATATATTCCTATCGGTCAGGTGACACTGGGTATTGTCATTGTGTAAAGTTAAAACTTTCAAGAACACATGCGATTTTTATTATTCTTTAGGTAGAAGTTAAAAGTAAAATTGCCTTGTAGTAGAAAAAAAACATTAAAAAACTTTTGTCACCTACGCTACGGTGGGCCTATAAGTGCAGCCCCACCTTATATTACGCGACATGAGCTTGCGCGTTTGAGATGTTTATGTGTGAGTCGTTACTTGATTAGAATAGGTAGCTTATTTATGACAATGAAGTCCTAGCTTCTGCAGTCTAGCGGATATGGTATGCGACTATGCGGCACGCAAGGGCTTCCATTCTTATGATTCGAAAACCGCTAGTGGATTATCTAACCTTTTTGTTTCTTTTTTTTTTAATATTTTATAAAGTGAAGATTATATACATAGGTATTGGTATGGATATTTCTGATATATTCAAACCATTTCTCCGCAAAGCAACTATTTGTGCTCTGTCTTCTTGCCTTGTATTAGTCTGCATTTTTGCTAAACACTTAGTAACTGATAAAATGTCGGGAACTTCGTGGAGTGAGCGCCATCTGTTGTCCGCCACCTAACTAACCATGACGTCAACATCGGACCACCACTGCCCGTTGGAGGGAGGAGACCGGCTCGCTGGGAGCGCCCGGGGGATTGCTTCTTGGACCGCACGACGGAACACTCGTCTAGAGTATTCTGTATAGATTAGCTGAAGAAGTCTGACCTTTTATATCTGACTAGCTTGTCCTTATTTTATGATCTTGTAATAACTTGTAATAATTATCTAAAGTATTATATTGTGATCTAGTTCATGTTACTAACACTAACCCAATTACAAGTACTCTCAGTGGTGGAGAGTCTATGTTGGTTTTATTTACTACATTTACCTTGCTCACAATCCTGACATACCAATATTAGCGACAACTGTAATGATAGAATCACTCCTTAATGATTAAATTGTAGTGTCGCTAACATCAGAAGTGGAACAAGAAAAAACCAGTCCACATTATGATTGTATACCCACATGTAAATATTTTATGATCTTTATACTCCCCTGTAGACGGACTGACGAAAACTTGATTATACGAGTGAGATTACAATGGTGAGACCGAGAAAAGGTGATAAATCCGGTGAGTCGCAACCATTTTATTATACCCACTTATGTGTGAAGGGAGTTTGAAGAAGGAAATATAATAATATCAAAGGGTATTTATTCGAGTAAAATAAATATCAAATGATATCTGTGTTTATTCGTGTAAAATAACAAAATATGGTATCTATATTTGTTTCTGTAAATAAATGCGTTGCAGTCGCATTAGAGTTTGTCGTGAGATGCAACCAGGGTTGACCTGAGGCACCACCCGGTATGGCAAACCGGGGGTTGGAACATGACGAATCAATTGTTATAGGGCTGGAACCCAGGCGGGTGATGCCGTGATATGGCTAGATCCAAGGCGGGTGATGCCATGTTGAGAAAGCAGGATCCCAGGCGGGTGATGCCAAATGAGTTGGCTAAATCCAAAGCGGGTGATGCTATAAATTAATAAATTAAATTGCAGTAAAAAAATAATGCTTTGAAAATATTGAATCCTATTTGTTTTTATTGGTTTTGCTATAGGTGCAAAATAGTTTATTGAAATTAAAAAGTAGATTGGTTATTACATATGGTTTAAAATGTATTTATGTTGATAAAGCCCAGGCGGATGATGCCAAATAAGTTGGCTAAATCCAAGGCGGGTGATGCTATAAATTGATAAATGAAAATGCAGTAAAAATGAATGCTTGAAAATATTGATACATATTTGTTTCTATTGGTTTTGCTATAATTCTTGTTGCAGAATAGTGCAAAATAGTTTATTGAAATTAAAAAGTAGTTTTGTTAGTACCTACAAAAAAAAAAAAAGTTTAAAATGTATTTTTGTAGATGAAAACGGAAATAGTAGGTTTTATTGGTGATAATTGTTATTGGTCTGGAACCCAGGCGGGTGATGCCATGATATGGCTACATCCAAGGCGGGTGATGCTATAAATTGATAAATGAAATAAATATTAAAGTTTCTAGCTAGAAATAGAAGTACGTATTTGAGCGTTTTTGTAAATAAAACCCATGAGGGGGTAAAATTATAAGAGTTGAAAGTTTGTATGAATATCATTATTCCATGGGGTTATAAACTTGAAATTTGGCACAAAGACTCTTCAAAGTAAATAATTACTAAATACAGTGCTTTATAATATTATTGTAAATAAAATGAAGTGGCGACACAGCCTCACATATAGTATTGCTTATATTTTACTTGCGAAACTAGACAAAACATTTGTACCATAATCTACGCCATAATGGAAACACCAGCAAATGTGAATAAAGCTTGGAAAACAACTTGGTACGTTTAAGTGCAGCGAAAGCTCTTTAAATGCAAGTGATTCCAAGTGGTAAGCTCTAGGAAAACTAGGACTTAAGTGTGGCATAGTCCCTTTGAGTGCGGTTGACCTAGCAGTAATAGAGGCACTTGCTGATGGTTCAAAAGCGTATTATGGCTCTGTGAATCATAGAGATATTTTACCAAGAAATATTTTAAGTGTTTATAATAATTTATTGAATAACTATAATTAAAATTAGTCTCCTTTTGTGTCTCCAAATGATAATTCATTATTGTAATGTAGCTTTTAAGGAAATGTAAACAGATAATGTATTTTTTGGTAAATAAATGATTATTATTATTAATTTGACGCTTAACCAAAATAGAACTTTCTAATAGGTATCTGAGATAGTATTTTATTGTGAAATGCTTCGTAGAAAATGAAAATGTTGAAATCTAATGTTTGTGATGAGAAGTTGTGATGAACGAATATGCAACCAGGTTGATACGGAATGAATATCAACTAGTTCAACCTAGGGTTGATGAGCTTGTTGGCTGACGATGGGATATCAGGCTCTATTCGATTCCAACATTATTTAATGCTTTTCATGTTGCTTTGGTCGTGGGCATGCACATGAGTAACATGATGAGTCAAAGATGAGTGATTAGGTGTAACGTAGATGTGTACTGTATTATTTGATTCTGTTTAAGGTCCGAAGGTGTCACTGAAGTTAGGCCTTGATGGACCATAATCCTCGCAAGGATAGAAACACCAGCAAATGTGAATAAAGCTTGGAAAACAACTTGGTACATTTAAGTGCAGCGAAAAGCTCTTTAAATGCAAGTGATTCCAAGTGGTAAGCTCTAGGAAAACCAGGGCTCTTAAGTGTGACATAGCCCCTTTAAGTACAATTGACCTAGCTGTAAAAGAGTGGGCATTTGCTGATGTTTCAAAAGCGTACGCTTGCGGTTCATACTTGCAGAACTAGTTCTGATGATGTTTTTGTTTCAGTGTTTTACCTAGACTCGTGAGGCGCCTGGGGCATGCGCCTTGCAGGATGGCCGTGTCGGGAACTTCGTGGAGTGAGCGCCATCTGTTGTCCGCCACCTAACTAACCATGACGTCAACATCGGACCACCACTGCCCGTTGGAGGGAGGAGACCGGCTCGCTGGGAGCGCCCGGGGGATTGCTTCTTGGACCGCACGACGGAACACTCGTCTAGAGTATTCTGTATAGATTAGCTGAAGAAGTCTGACCTTTTATATCTGACTAGCTTGTCCTTATTTTATGATCTTGTAATAACTTGTAATAATTATCTAAAGTATTATATTGTGATCTAGTTCATGTTACTAACACTAACCCAATTACAAGTACTCTCAGTGGTGGAGAGTCTATGTTGGTTTTATTTACTACATTTACCTTGCTCACAATCCTGACATACCAATATTAGCGACAACTGTAATGATAGAATCACTCCTTAATGATTAAATTGTAGTGTCGCTAACAAAAATTTGATAAACGGGACACAAAGCATAGAATAGAATGCGTTTATTGCAATAAAGCTTCGAACTTTAATACCGACAGATTGCGGGTAGGGTAAAAAAATCGCAAACAGTTTATTCGAAGCGGCTGAGTGGTCGTGCGTCGTATAATACCCACCATAATCTGGTAATTAGAAGTGACTAACGAGTCTTCCAAATCAATGATGATGATACTCTAAATAAACATATTAGATAACATTAAGAAATTATAAAGATAATATTATTTTTAGATAACATTAAAAATTTATGAAATAAACATAGGTAACATAATTTATTCATACGGCCGTTCGGGTCAGAATCGAACCTACAGTCATTTTGAGCATCGCCTATTAATACGAGACGCACAAGCCACTAAGCTAGCAAGTAACTTGCAATGCTCGTCGAAATAGGTGAACACTAACAGTTTAAACATTTGCGTACGTGTGTGTGCAACGTGTAAGCGTATAAAGCCGAGCAAGTCGCCGCATACGATTATTTCGTTGAATTGAGACTGCACCGCACTAATGAACACGATAGAAGAGTTAATACGTTTCGTACTAACTATAATAGATGGCGTTGGTTTCTTCACAACTATGACTACATTGTTGTGAAGAAACCAACGCCATCTAGTATATTTTCTAACACTTGTACTCAAACGTTCACGGGAAAATAGACAGTAAGGTATCCATGCAATTTTGCAGGCCAGTGTACCTCAAACGGCCTATAAGTAAACAAGAACCATCATTGGTACTACCAGATCCAGGGGCAATTGCATGTAACGCAACGGTCAAAATGTTTATTTGTAGCTTGGTCTAGCGAACAAAATGAAATGAAAACTGAAATCTTACTAAGAGATGATAAATTCTGGTTTCAAAAAATGGAAGAAAAGCTAAAATTATTTCATCTAGATTGCATTCTTCCAGAACTTACAGATCCTCTCGCTAGAAAGAAAAATCCAAAGAAAATATTAAACCATTAGGGGAAAGGGGGGCATAACGGGGTCGCGAGGCACAACGGGGCCACCAACAAAAACAAGTAACGACACGCACTAGACGTTTGTTGTGGTCACTCATAGGCGACCATTTTACATGAGTCTTCAAACTAAAAGTGACCGGCGACCAATCTGCACGTGTTTGTTTTTTACGACAAAAAACTTTTTTCGACGTGATTTCATGTAATTTTGAGTGATTACGGAAACACATATAAAAAGATGAGTGTTTACATTATTACTATTATTTATTTATTGTTTTTTTGTACAAACATTAATTATTGATATATTTGAACAAAATCAATCTAACTGTCGATTCGTTTTTTTTGGTCGTTATTTTAAATAATGTTAAGTGTGGGGGCATAACGGGGACGCTGCTATGGGGCACGATGGGGTACCCCAAACAAGAGAAGAGAGATCTAGAATAACGATAACACCTCAAACAGACGAAGAAGTGTTCCAATCCGAATGATCCTAGGTTGAAGAAAAACTCAGAAAAGCAGAAGACCTAAGAAGCTCACTCTGGTGTAGAACAGGTAGACGAGGATACCTTATGCCTATTGCCTTGATGTGAACCATACTTAGAGGATTGGGTGGCCTGCCACTTATGTGGACGTGGAAGTCATACAGCCTGTGCTGGTGTTGACGACGAGAATCCAGAAGAAATTCACATCTCCTTATACTGTGACTAAAATAACCATCAACCCCATGCTGCCCCTACCCTGGGGCACGATGAAGTTTTCGTAAGGGTTTCGTAAAACTAAAATTAAAACATTATTTGATTAGTTATTGCACCAAATTCTATGCCAAATATTAATTGAATAAGCAAAAAAAGTGCTATAATTACTTTTAATGAATAAATATATTTTGTTGACACTTTTATTGTTGTTTTCCCTTAACGTCCCCGTTATGCCCTCCCTTCCCCTACAAAATAATATCGAGGACACAGAATCAGACACTAATAGAGAAAGAGAATTACAACATATTTTGCGGATATTAATATGCCTAAATGTAGCAGGTATTTAAATTTCCTGGAAATGTAATGATTCTCTGTTCCAGTATAAGGCACATTCCTGTAAAATGTGCCTGTTCGAAGCGATTCCCTTGACGTAAAGTCTTCCATCCAAAAAATGTATATAAAAAAGCTTGCCCCAGGGAAAAAATCTCTTTCTAACTTCTTAGTCCGATCTCGGTGTTAACGAGCAAAACTTAATTTCATTACGCGACGACGTACAGCACGTTTTGGATATTCAGAAGTCGCGTTGGACATCAGATTACCTTCAATGTCTAAAACGTTTTTATTTTTGCATACTCACAAACAAAATTCGGACCACCTCCTGGATGCTACAGGTCCGAGAAGCAGCATTGCGCCAATTTTTCAGAGCCTGAACCGGTTTGAACTGTCGTAAACCAACAAGAATTATAATTTAAATTACGAAACACTAGTACTTTTAACGTCAGTGTCTCTAACCTTCACAAAATGGCGGGCGACGCGATGATCCTTTCCCCGAATCGATACTCGCTCGACGAAATTATGTCGTAATGTTGGTAGCACTGCTGCGTTGCGCGTCTCGTCGAGACCCGTTTATTGGTCCTTGCGTGTCGCGTGGAGCTACGGCGTTTGCTATTGGCCGAAACTTCACGTGATGGTGGCAACGATGCACGGTTTTTGTTTTCGCGTTGTTTGTGTTCACAGAAGTAATAATTATGCACTAACTTCTTGTTTATGTTTTCCAATTACGTAGATAATATTCTTTACTTCAGATGTCTTCAGCTTTTGAAAAGAACTCTTGGTATTTTTTCTGACCTCCTTATTCGGTCCGCGCGCATCGTTCGGTATTCAGCCAAAATTAACCGGCTATCCGGCTCGAAGGACCATTTGTACGAGTGTAAATTGAGTGTGCACGTCCCAGGAACCCATTGGAGAACAAGAATACGCAGATTAACTGGATCACACTATTTATTGGAATTATTAATAAGAGAACAACGAATGTACCGTGTCGGCAGTAGGCAGTCGACAGAGAGAGAGGAAACATAACATTATTTTTCTTAATAATACCATAAAGTTTTGTTGGGGTTGCCAACATAGATCACGAAAATGAAACAATCGCATAACTCTTCAAGTGGCAGTTACGGAGTTATGTGTAGGATGTGTCGATATTATAAGTATCAATAATTCTGTTGATTGTCCTTTAATGCTCTTTGCTTTGAAGTAATTTAAATATTAATTTCTACTTTTTAGTTTAAGTTTGTAGGTATTTGTAGTTTAGTATTTTGAAGTCCGTTATTGGTTTTTTTTTCTAAAAAATAATTTAATTTCTACTTTAAGTTTGTACTTGTAGGTATAGTTTCGAAGTCGGCTTTTTTCTAAAAAATAATTTTGTTTTTAAATTTTTTTGTGGGAAGTGTATTTTTCATTTAATTAGAGGTTGCCTGCAGCTTCGCCCGCGTGGATGTCGTTTATCGCGTAGATATTTCGCGGTTTTCGGGATAAAAGTAACCTATGACCTTCCAGATTATCTCTGTAATATAATATTAGTAGGGATATGGGTAGGCCTATTAAACGCGCTGCTTAAATGAAACAGCGCCGTTTGGAAGAAAGTAGTGACGAGAGGGAAGATCGTTTAAAGAAAAGTAGGGAAAGAAATGCGATAAACATTTCAAATGAGAGTGATGAGCAGCGGTTCTATAGACTTTCTCAGATGACGGCATACACGAACTTATCAAGGCTTAATGAATGTCCAGAAAGTCAGGCTCAACGACTCAGTTTGATTCACAAACGTTTATCAAACGAAACCGTGGGGCAACGTTCTCACGTTTATCAAACGAGACGGAGGAGCAACGTTCTCATCGACTTGGCTTGATTCACGAACGTTTATCAAACGAAACCGAGGAGCAACGTTCTCATCGACTTGGCTTGATTCACGAACGTTTATCAAACGAGACGGAGGAGCAACGTTCTCATCGACTCGACTTGATTGACGAACGTTTATCAAACGAGACGGAAGAGCAACGTTGTCATCGACTTGACTTGTTACACGAACGTTTATCAAACGAGACGGAGGAGCAACGTTCTCATCGACTCGACTTGATTGACGAACGTTTATCAAACGAGACGGAAGAGCAACGTTGTCATCGACTTGGCTTGATTCACGATCGTTTATCAAACGAGACGGAGGAGCACCGTTCTCATCGACTCGACTTGATTGACGAACGTTTATCAAACGAGACGGAAGAGCAACGTTGTCATCGACTTGGCTTGATTCACGATCGTTTATCAAACGAGACGGAGGAGCAACGTTCTCATCGACTCGACTTGATTGACGAACGTTTATCAAACGAGACGGAAGAGCAACGTTGTCATCGACTTGGCTTGATACACGAACGTTTATCAAACGAGACCGAGGAGCAACGTTTCATCGATTTGGCTTGCAACACGAGCGTTTATCAATTGAATCTACCGAATCAGATCGACTAGATTAGATGCTTTACGACAGGCTAAGCGCAACCGCAGTGACGTATCTTCTGTAAATAATTTTGAACAGGCTATTAACATTTTCGCAGACGTTCCATGTGCCGTTTGTAATAAAGCGTTATACCCACCACAACGTTGTAATTTTCATACTGCAATATACAATACATTATTACCCGAAGAATTGGTTTCTCTGGGTAATATCATAATATGCTCTCGGTGTCAAAATAATATTAGGACACGAAAAATTCCGCCGACAGCTTTCTAGAACAAACTGACAGTCGCGACTGTACCTCAAGAGTTAGCTAATTTGACGAAACCGTTTCTGTCAAGATTGGTGCAAGGGACAAGTTACTTTGTTTGGAAAAGACGTTGTTAAAGTCGCTGAACACTGCTATTTGCGTCAAACCAAGCAGGACTAGTTCTGGTTGTGGAAAGTCTCGAGAACTTGCAACGCTCCCAAGAGTTTGTTGTGGATATGAACAGATTGTATCAAGCTCTAACCCGGTTAATGTGAAACATTTATGGGCAACCACTAAGGGACAGACTTCATCGAGAACCTCGGTGAAGAACATCATGCGTACTTCGAGGGGACCAACTCGATCATGCAGAGGATGAACCGGTTCATTACCCTGTTTTGATAAGTTTAGTTCGTTTGATTTCAGATTTATGTTCGAGTACGATGCCGCTAGGAAAAGGACAGATGTTTCAATATACCGAAGCTGCTATTTTTACCCACGAATTTAATATTTCGTTCAATGTTCCGAAAAAAGACAAATGTCTCCAATGCGTTTCATTTAAAAATAATCCTGATGAATTCACCTCAGAAAAAAAAGCAGCTCACGAAAAAGAAGTAGAGGATTCTAAAACCTGTTTCAAATTCCACCAGGAAACATCAAAAGAGGATTCACAGACGTTATGCGTATCTTTCGATTTACAAAAGGTACTCAACACTCCATACGGCGAGAGTATGTTGTTTTATTATTCTCGCAAGTATTCTGTGTACAATTTTACATTATTTGAGAGTCAGACTAAGGAAGTTTTTTGCTATTCATGGGGGGAAGCTGATGCTAAAAGGGGCGGGAACGAGATTGCAACTATTCTATTTAATTACATTAAAATTGTGGACCAACGTAAAACCGTACGATATTTACTGCTTTACGGTGATTCTTGTTGTGGCCAAAATCGCAATAAAATTGTGTTTGCGGCTGTTCACACAGCATTACAATCCTGTGAATTTATCGAGAACATACAAATGATTTTTTTGATACCAGGGCACACTTCTATGCCTGTTGATAGTGTCCATGCAGTAATAGAAAGGAGTGTAGAAAATTTTGTAGTTTATGCTCCTTCACAATGGGGAACGATATTTGAATTGGCTAGGAAAAATCCGAAACCGTACAATGTAGAAATAACGTGTCACCAAAATTTCAAGGCTTGGGACTCTATGTCCGAAAAATACTTTAAAAACAATATTGTTGGCAAAATTAGTAAACTAAGAATTGTTACATTTAAGAAAAAAGATTTAGATAATATTTATATAAAATACAGCATGAATGATACAGCAGTTGCTGAAAAAGTTGAAGTTATTGGTAAGAATAGGCGTCCAGGAGATAATTTGTATAAAAACAGACTTCCTATTCCTAAACAAAAATATGCTGATTTGGTAAAGCTTTGTAAAACCTTTGCTATCCCACGTAGGTATCATGAGGAGAATCTAAATTTGCAAACTTGCAACGCTAAAGAATTGTTGCCAGACACTGATATAGAAGACGTTGACGATTGAAGTAAGGTTTTATTATTCCATGTGAATGACCATGACATTTTAATTTTTCGTGATTATGTTTTCCCTACCTGTTTCCGAATTGAACACAGTGTGTTATTATTTTTTATTCCAGTATTTTTTTACTTTCTATTACACTACCTAGTTAGTACCAATAAAGAGTCTACTAGAAGCATATACTATTATCGGATCTATTGAGTTATAATTATAAACTATTATTGTTTAATTGTTGAAACATCTGTATGATGTTTCATAGGACTGATTGATGTCAAAGTTGAGTAGTTTAATTAAAATGTATAAGTTGCTTTATTTTTTGTTGCAATAATTATTATACGAACATCTGCATAATTTTCATGTGACTGATTGATCTCAAAGGAGAATGGGCAAAAACAAACCCAGATCCAACAGAAACGGCTTGTATTGGTACTTGTCACACTTGATGTCCTAAACAATCCTGCATAATTATTTTTTCCTCGGCTCCGTCTGGACCCATGAAAACGAGGTCAAAGATTGAAAATGTGTCTGTTCGTGTATTATTGAAATCATTAAATATTTATTCTAATCATTATATCGCAGTACACTTCTTGGTATGGGCAGCTCCTATTAATTGTCACCACATCAGGTGCTTGCTCAGATAATGGTATAAAACATTATCAAAGCTGCAAAAGTGTTTAGTACAATGAAAAATGAAAATAACCATTGAACTAGTCAACCGAAGACCCCAAGGCTGTCAATAGGTCCTTCGGCCTATTAATATCATCAAGGTAGAGGATTGGCTATGCAGTCACTAGAAGTCCTCTGGATAACCATCCGGTGTTCCCTGACCATGTAAATATCTCACATTATTGAGATGGAATAGTTAGTTATGTCGAATATATAGATGTAAAATATGTACATACCATTTTTCATTGTACCACTTTTACAACTTTGATAATGTTTTAATCCATTATCTGAGCGAGCACCTGGTGTGGTGACGATTAATAGGAGCTGCCCATACTCAGAAGTGCACTGCGATATAATGATTAGAATAAATATTTAATTATTTCAATAATACACGAACAGACACTTTTTCAATCTTTGACCTCGTTTTCATGGGTCCAGACGGAGCCGAGGAAAAAAAGTATTATGCAGGATTGTTTAGGACATTAAGTGTGACAAATACCAATACAAGCTGTTTCTGTTGGATCTGGGTTTCCGATATATGAAATTTGCCCATTCTCCTTTAATTAGTTTTCTTGTTTAATTATAAATGTGTAAGTTGTTTTTTATTTTGTTTTGTTGTGAATAACATGTAACAAAAGATTGAATTTTCATGTGACTGACAGTGATCTCAAAGTTGATTTAGTTTTTTTTTAATTATAAAGAAGTTGTTTTACGTTTATGTTGTCACTTATCAAGTTTGTGAAGTGTGCTTTTGTATAATAAACAATTTTATACTTCTTTATTTTGTATTTTATTTTTTAACTATCGCTAAAAAATATAATAATATTGGGATATAATACCTTGATCCTAGATGGAACTAAGTTTAATGAGTGAGATTAGATTTTTTGGTTTTCATCGGTTGAATATGCTCGGTTTGATAAAACATTTTATTGGAATATTAAAGTTTACCAAATAGAACGTAAGATACTTTAGTTGTAGGTTGTATGCAGCTATTCGATCGTTAAAACATTTTTTACAGGACCTCTAATGTTGAAATTGTGACTTAAGTCAATTTTACCTAACCAAGATTATTCACAACCTTGTATTATCTCCTAAAAATATATCAAAAAACTTATGTACATTTTTTTTGACTTAGGAATTAAATAATAAAACATATTTTAAATAATAACTATTCTGGGTTTCATCACGAATACTCCAGAAGTTAATTTACTATAAATTTTTTTGTGAAAAGTAGTGAATTGTTTGAATTTGGATCAGAGATCGGCAAGTGCGTAAGCGATCCGAATTCGGTCCGAGTTTTTTAGACTCTAGATTCGTATTTTCACGTATTCAGATCGGATGCAGTGCGCAAAGCAATATCCTAATAACTTCAAATCAATTTATTGAACAATTTATGCAATGGTCGTTAATACAATTTGCCTTTCTAGCGCCGATATAACTGCGACCTGAACCCAATCGAATATGTGTGGAACCTTGTTAAACAAAGGGTTGCGGAAAAAAATGTCGATCCATTAGAAAGCAAGATCGAGAGTTTAAACTCTCGATCTTGCTTTCTAATGCCTCTAAGGTTAACCTTAGAGGCATTACAATCAATCACATCGGATGATTGGCGAAAAGAAATAAGCCATGTTAAAAGATTGGAAGAAGAATACTGGAAAAGAGATCGTTTAATAGATGACTTTTTCGTTATTAAAACTGGTAAGGCTCCTAAGTCATTATTAAAATCAAGTCAACATCCCATTCAATATTTTTGTAACGATTAACAGTTTCTTTGGACATCACGGCTCATCTTCCGTGCGAAAGATGTCCGGTCCTTTGGAAGGCATACACGGGGACACAGGTCCAACGCGCAGAGGCCCCTTTGAGAGCTTTAATCTAAAATGGGGTGGGGCACCAACCCGGGACTATCCACGGCTGCACTATTGGAGTACAGTCATGGACCGTCCCAGGTGGGTGCAAGACTATTGTAAAATATGGTGAAAAATATCTGGTCTATGGGAAGGGGTGTTAGGTGGACTAGATAACTTCTATTGCCGGAAGAAAACGGCGTCTGCCTTTCAACATTTAAAATTGAAGTGTTGGCAGACGGTGACTCGCCAGCTCACTAGCTGGGCCCCCTGAAAAGCCGCCAGTACATAGGCGAAGGGGGCAACAGACGTGTGAGCGGCTAGAGGTGTAGAGAGGTGTGGCCCCGGTTTCGCCGTCGCGGGTCTAAAAGACCCGGAGTGGGTTTCCTCGCTATTACGCCTTTAGACACTTCCACCCCCGAGCATATAGCTCTGGCAGCCTCCCTCTGGCCGGCCGATAAAGGCAAGCCAGAGTTGAGAGTCCTGCGGGCACTCTTGGGCTTCCACCCCAGCCAGCCAATAAAGGCAACCTGGAGACGAGGCCCTGACCGACTCTCTGAGGCAATAAGGTACGCAGTGTCGCCACTCACCAACAGCTCGCCACAAGCTGCCCTGCGGTTTGTAAGCTTTTCAGTAGACCTCGTGATACATTGTTTATTATATGATGGGGTTGTAGAAAGCTAGTCTAATGTTCCCTCCGGTTTTACGTTAATCTCATGATGAGGTAACGCCTTTCCCAGAGGGGTTACCTCATCATGTTTTTATTACTATCATAGGCGATGATACTGATTCTGAAATTTCAAACGAAAACAGCTCAGAGAGTGAAGGAGAGGCTATGAGTGGAGCAGAAGACTAAGAAGATTAGCTTTATTTTTTTTCTCATTGTGTGCCTTAGTTACTATTTTTATTTGAAATGAAATATTTATTTCTGTAAATAAATCTGTTATAGACACTTTTACAAGTCAATCTAATGTTTTTTTTTAAGACTAGATGGCACCAGCATTTCCTATCTGACTAGAACTGAGAAGAAAAGCCGAAACAAACTTAGAGGTCAAGGTCTCTTTTAAAGTCCAGACATTGTAGTATAAAACTATGTGAGTGTAACAATGTAGGGCAACGTCTGGAATGGTCTTTTGAGGAAAGAGCCATAGCAGGTTTGTGTTGACCTGTCCTAACTGACGGCACGCATGCATCAGCCATCGTGTAGCTCAACCTTATTATCGGGAGCTCAACGACCCGACGCACGACGCTATCAATCAGCCGGACATTTGCGTAGGTCACAAAAAATACTCAAAACTGGCCAAACAATTTTATAAAATTCGTGTACAAAGCTAGCCTACATGGTACTCACGTTCAAAATTTAATGAAATAAAAAATAATAATAAATAAAAATTAAAAATTAAGTTTTTTAGTCGCCTTGATACTTGCAAAAAAATAAATTAACTGATTGATATTATTCATCTGTTTTTCTGACCCTGCAAGTCATCACTGTCGCGTAACGCAACTCCGAAAGGTCGTATCCTAACAGCATTTGAACCGGATACAAACCGTTTTTATCCCTGTTAAAAAGCGGACTCGAAAATTTATGAGTGCCACAGAAAAACTCATGGTTATGAATGCTAATAAGCAGACATACAAGACTTGGCCGGGGGGCGAATACTGGTCTTCTGGAGACTGTCCTGCTAATACAGCTGAATTATTAGGAATATCGACAGCGACAGTGGGAAGAATTGTAAAAGAACACAAAACAACCCATGTTATCATTTATTGTATGTAAGTATACAGGGAGTGAAAAGACCCATAACATAGCCGAAATCTACGCACTCTGTACATCAAACTAAATTGTATTGACCAAAAATAATTGCTGTGAAACAACTTTTATTTTTAGGCATAAAAAAACGTGTCCGAGTTCACCGAGATGTTTAATAAATAGTTCACCCCTAACTGAAAAAATATTAACCGATTTTGTTGTGATTTTCATCCGTTAACTGAATTTTATTTAGCTCAAAATCTGTGCAAATATCATCAAAGTCGGTGAAGATAAACCGGAGATATGATTTTTTTCAATTCTATTTCGAACTAAATATCCAGTATCTTCTGATGACTATATTTCAAAACGGACAATTTATACGGGTTTGTTGCCATCGTAGTTTTTTGTACTCTTGAAAAGAGCTATCTAACAGCTATCTAACAGTCCAGGAATACAGGAGAAAGATCAATGCGCAGGAGATATCGCAACGATAGCTCGAGTCCGGGTGAGTCTTTACCAATTAGTATTATGTTTACCATGACAATGTTAAATAAAGCCTGGAGTTCGATAAACATAAGTTAAAATTTAACGCAAACATCATATCGGATTTGAAGCCTACGAGTAAAGAACAGACTCTGTTAGTACGGATCACTAAAGTTGAAGAATGCGCGGAAATATGTGGATTATATGAAAAGCAACATACATTACGTCCTTCCTAATCTTACTGGGGTTACGAAAACGTGGTATCAAAGATGACCTTCTCTTTTGCATAATTAGGGAGCATTGAAGAAAACAAAAATTAGTTACCTATTCCCTTGCCGTGAGAACTATGCTGAACTCCTCACTGAAATGCTAATTAACCGCTAACGTCCCGACTGACGAACCGGTTCGTCAGTGCCATTGTTTATCTATTGTGTCTATAATTACAGTACTTGAGATTTTAAACGTGTCGTGTATGGTTAATCATTGGAGCAATAAATTATTATTGCATAAAACTGAATTAACTGAATAAGTGTAAAATTCATAGGAAACAGGCGGTGGATTGAATTTTAAATAGAGTAGATAATCAGGCCACAAAAGTGGGAGTTCAAGTAGCTTAATTTAGTGAGTCAGTATTTTAGAATAGTCAAAGTAGGGCAAACGAGAGAAGTTACAACATACAAGCAAAAGAAATGGGTATGATCACAAGTCTCTTATTAACGCAACACATCGACAACTTTAAATCCTGAACGATTAATTCAATTCAATTGCTTTTATTGTAATGAATCTGGCCATCACAGTTTTAGAGTATACGTATTTAAAGAGCATAATTATCTCATAACGAATCGGCTGAAGTTATGCGTTACTGATGGTTACAGTGACGGATACGTTTTTCGATATTGGTATCAGTGGCTGGTCTGTATCCAGTCATTAGATTTGAGAAGTCGGTCTTCTCAAGTTATGCGTTACTGATGGTTACAGTGACGGATACGGTTTTCGATATTGGGATCAGTGGCTGGGCTGTATCCAGTCATTAGATTTGAGAAGTCAGTCTTCTCAAGTTATGCGTTGCTGATGGTTACAGTGACAGATACGTTTTTCGATATTGGGATCAGTGGCTGGGCTGTATGCAGTCATTAGATTTGAGAAGTCAGTCTTCTCAAGTTATGCGTTACTGATGGTTACAGTGACGGATACGGTTTTCGATATTGGGACCAGTGGCTGGGCTGTATCCAGTCATTAAATTTGAGAAGTAAGTCTTCTCAAGTTATGAGTTACTGATGGTTACAGTGACAGATACGTTTTTCGATATTGGGATCAGTGGCTGGGCTGTATCAAGTCTATAGATTTGAGAAGTCTGTGTTCCCAAGTTATGCGCAGCTGATAGTTGCAGTGGCTAATACATATACGTTTTTCGATGTTAGGATCAGTGGTTGGGCTGTATCAAGTCATTAGATTTGAGAAGTCGGTGTTCTCAAATTATGCGCAACTGATGGTTAAATTGACAAATATATTTTTCGATATTAGGATCAGTAGTGGGACTGTATCAAGTCATTAGATTTGAGAAGTCGGTGTTCCCAAGTTATGCGCGACTAATAGTTGCAGTGACAAATACGTTTTGATAATAGGATCAGTGGTGAGACTGTATCATGTCATAAGGTTTGAGAAGTGTGTGTTCATTTATTACAGTTAGTAGAGCTAGGGAACTTGGTCTCCATGTAAAGGTTTCTTCTAATATTCTACTGCTTGGAGGTATGGGTGTGAATTTTATTGTTGTATGTATACTAACAGCCAGTGTTGAGGCACAAGGTGTCAATAAGTTTATAGGTGTTTATGTGGTTCACGATTGCGTTTTGGATTGTCCCGCGCTCCTAGGACGTTCTTATACTGAGGTGCCTAGTTTAATAACCATTCAAATTCCATTCAGGGTGATTTTTTTTGGAAAAAAAGGTATACCCTGTATACTTATTGTTTAGTGGTGACATTGTTGTTTCGTGTCCATCGGATCTAATCTAGTATTTGATGGGAGCATTTACGTACGTGGTTCGCTTCGAGGTGAAGAAGGCAAAGAATGTTATCTTTTATCTGGTAGATACCGTATCGAAGACGGTCATGGTTCCCTGCTTGCATATAATACGTCGTAAGGACAATGTAGTAATTTCTGGGAATTATTTGCTAAGGCGGTCTATCAGTACTAAACATTTGCATTTACTTCAAGTTTTAAAAAAATGTTCACAGATGACTTTTGAGTCGTATAGCTCTGATGATTTGATAAATTGTGGCGAGGAATTTGTTGGCATTGGCTGAATGGGCTAGTAGCCATTGCTCAACATAATTGCAAAAAGAAAAACACCATTTTGGGTCTGGCACTTTCATACGAGACCGTGGAAGCCATGACGTCAGGTTACACTTTGTTATAATTATAAATAGGAAGTAAAGCTTATTTACGAAACAAAAGTAAGTAGTTTTACAACAGAATTAAAAGACAATTAGCGTGTCTGTTTTTAAACATAACTTAATAAACATCAGGATTGTTTTTAATGATCTGAAGGATTTACGATTTACGGGCGCTAACGAAATGGTTACGGAGTTGGATTTGTTGGGTTTTGAAGTGGACTCATGTATACGGTCACGTGGTGGGAGAGCAGATGTTGTCTCGAAGTTCCCGGCACTTAAAACCAGCGTGAAATTGGTAAATTTTTGGGGTTGTCTACGAATTTATATTAATTGATTGATATTTAATGTTTTGTTTATTAATAGGTATTTGACATTACCATTGACTGATCTTTTGAAAGGAGGTGGCATGGATACGGAGTGGTATTCAGGACTGATACTTTACTTACGTGGCGTCTATTGTTAGCTTTGTGTGATTTTAAAGCAACAACACAAGTTACACACCGATGCGTGCAAAGATGGACGGACTGACGGGTGTGCTTTTGCAAGACGATTTCGTAGGAGTGTTTCGATCTGTCTCATGTTTTGGGCCGTAGAACCTCTCCCTGACGAATATGAGATTCGCTCCTAGGAATCTTCTACCTTGGCGGGTGCTAGCGTCTTTGAGTGGACTTACAGTGTGCTTGCTATCACAATTTGTACTGACTGGTGGATTCACATTTGATAAGCGCAATCTGATTTCGTGAGTTGCACATTGGTGGGTCCAGCTACAGGTGTTTGATTGTGTTATCGAGTCTCGACTTGGCTATCGAGTGGTGCATGCTAACGCGTGGAATCGCGGCCTGGTTTCGGTCCCCGTACATGGGAACTTGTATTTTGGACTTTCCTGAGTTGAGTACTCTTTGCCATTGCGCAGAATGGTGGATGAGGAAGTGCAGATGTTTGAAAATATACTCGGCAAAAGGGGTGCACGGTCATGAATAACGCAGGATATATAATATTTAGCTGGTTTCTAAGGAGATCTGAAGGCAGATGTACGGAGGAAAACCACGACAAAGTTGGGCATTGCAGATTTGATGAGGCTCTTTGTTGTTTTGAGAAAGGTGTTTTTAATCTTGTTTGGAATGGGCTCTGTGCAAGGCGCCTGCTGGTGAGTGAGAGGGTAACTCTCATCTAAACGAAGGAATCAGCGTTACCTCCATACGGTGGATGCGGACTGCCTAGGTCTTTTCATTAAGAGCGAGGGGGGTGGCTGTTATTTGCAAGTATTGTTTTATGGTTTTATTGTATATGTTGGTATAACTGCTGTCAAAAATACTAAATCATAGATGAGTATACGAGTGTTTGAGGAACGTATCGGCTAATATGCCTTCTCGTCTGACAGCCGACTAGGAAAGAAGCTTTACCAGTAAAAGATTTAGAGAGTTTGTTCCTTTATGTGGAATGAAGAATATTGGCAATACCGTCGCCTAAAGCGAGTGGGCGAGTCGAACGTTTTGGTGGACTTATTTTGGACGCTCTGTCAACTTCTCCGTAGCCAAGATGAAGACACCTGGGATGATTGTATTTATGAAGTCCAGATAGGCAACGGTGCCACGATCCATAACATAACCTGGAAAGGGTCACTGAATTGTTATTTAGTTTTGTCATTGCTAGCGGAACGGAAGGAATTTTATACTCTACTGTGTCTAATGCCGCCGATGTAGCTGATCTGGAGGAGTTAGATAGGCTGGGGGTAGAGCGAGCGAAGGTATTGGGGAACAACGGCTAGAGAACATAGGGGTTTGATAGGTGTGGGAAATCAGAAAGTGTGGAATGGAGATTATTAGGTTTGCGTTGAGAGATGGGTGTACCACGATAGTGCGTGTCGGATACTAGTGGTTAAGTTTCAAGGACCACGATCGCGTGGTAAGGGTGCTTCCCAATGAGAGGTATCTGATTGAAGATACCTCCATGTCCCGAAAACGTGGCCGTTATCGACAGGATGTAGTCTTGGCGTTTTGTAGAGATTTGGAGAGTAATGAAGAGGTTAGTCGTAGTAGCAATAGTGAAAACAAGGTAGAGATATCAAACTTTTAGTTATTACAGGATTAAATGTGCTTTATATTATTAATATTAATTGGTTGAATTATATTAATGAGTTCACAGAAAAGTGAAGGAGAAAAAGAAAGAAAGAAGGAAAAAGTATTTATTCGGGACGAGCACTGGAAATAACAACCTAGAGCGACGTAGGAAGAAGGAATAGGTTGATTGTAATTGTTATTTCATAAAACTATGTTTTAGAAAGTGTAGTTACTGTTGTGTTATATTCTTTATAACTATAATTTGTTGCTAGATTGCCAATGTTATACAACTGTTTGATTACTGGAAAAATAACACCTAATTAAGACTATGATTGTTTTGTAGTTTACATATCGTTGGTGTTTAAATAGCGAAACTCGTTTTTATAGTGTATATAAAACTGTACGCGTGAGGACACGCTTTGAACAGGATGGCCGAACTGTTAGCTTGTCTCTGGTAATACCATATTAGATTGTCTTTGGTAACTGTCATATTACTTACATTCACTCAATCGATCATTCATTCGTTCATGATTAAAAACATATTGGTAGTCATTCGGCAGTCTTGTCAGAGACATCGAGGTGTGAAGATCAAGTGATAGTTACTGTGTAATTTTGGATTAAATGGTAACACTTCAGATACAAGTGTAAGTACAGATTAAATCATTATGTATTGAATAATTGGAAATAATTGGAATTGTACCGAGTATATTTGTGGTTTATGTTGAAGGAAGTAATAAATATCTATGTTTATACTGAAATGTCTGGTTTTCTATTATGAATCCTTTATTCTGAACCGGTGGCCAACAATAATGCGTCCACGCTACCTAAATTCCGACCCCTTTGAGATCTTTTTCGGTCAAATGAGTTATATAGTTTTAGGAATAATGACCCAAATTGTCAAGCCTTTAAACATATATTCCGCTCTTTACTAATCACCAGGTTTAAAATAAATTTTCACTCGGAATCAGTCCGCACCGCGGACATTTTGTCCGCCATTGTCCCACGTCTACGCAACCCCTAAGAGTTTTTGCATTCGAGAGAGCTTCAAAGTGTCAAAATATAGAATCAACCGGTGTAAAAAACTTATGGATTAGTAGAGGCGGCACTATTCTTTAGTCTGGGGACGTGCAAAATAATTGCTTACCAGTAGGGTTTCTGCTCGAGAATTCTCGAGTCGAGAAATGTCGAGAAATCATGCCAACTTCGAGACGAGAAAAAATACCTCGAGAATTCGAGAACTCGAGAAATCGAAGATTTTCTTTTATTACTGTAAAATTGGCTTAAAAGTTACGTAATCTTTGCATTCTGGCTTCTGATCGTTCTCCTTACGAGGCACGAGTAAGCGAGGCAAGCGAAGAGACACATAATATACCTGCAACTCCAAGTACTCTTATTATACTGTGACAGAAAATGTCAAATAAAAATTAACTGTAAGATAAACTCAGTTCATCTATTGTTGGGTTTCTGAATACAAAATCGACGACTAGATAACTATCTAAACAATAAGTGAGTTTGTAAATTGACCACTAGTTGGGGTCTCTTTTTAAAGCCCACCTAAATATGCTTTTCTCGCCTTAAACTTTACATCTTTTTGCAGTTAGGCCCCAAGTTTAAATGAAAATCTCCTCTGGTACCTATACGCAATGATTTTAAAACGAATCATTACACACATGAAATATAACATTTAAATCACAATGTTTTCTCTTTGTTATTTTTAATCATAGCAACAACACTATAAAAGTATTAAAACAAAATAAGTAGCATTTTAAAGTTTTATTGTAATTTATAATATTGGGCGGTAAAGTTTATTTATATCTGAAAAAAAAACTACGCTAACGTACCTATTTGTGGTGTAAATGAATGGGTTCTAGGAGGTTTGGTTATATCGCAAAGGTATATATCAAAGTGCCCTTGTTAAAATGATATCTCATGTTAAACTCTTCATCCGTGAACGTTTCGGATGGATTTCTTCGATGCCTTTTTATTGGTACTGATTTATTTGAAATAGCCTCCAGCACTTCCAAATCAGATTCCGATGAACTACTCGAGTCCATTTCGCTGGGTGTCCAAAACTCACTATCCAAAATAAAATACTAATAATAAAACTCCAAATACACTGTCTTGTTGTAATATGATATAAAACTAAAAAAAAAGTTCTGGAACTAATTAACGCCCCAAATTGGTCAGTCAAGTTGACTGAAGTTTGAACTAAGTAAGATCATCTTCTGACTGGGGTGTCCAGAAACGCAATGTGTCAGTTTATCGAACCAATAGCGGTGGAATAGATAAACTACGGTTAGGAGTACCTCAGAAACTGAAAAAATAAGTTATCTGAAGTTTGAAATAGGATTATCTTCTGCCTGGGGTATCCAGAAACGCAGTGAGTCAGTTTATCGAAATAATAGCGCTATCGAACAGATAAACTACGTTCAAGAGTAGCCCAGAAACCGGGCGTATGCTGATTTTTTAAGGTTTTTAAAAATTTCTCGAATGACCCGAGAAACCCGAGAAATCGGGCTCGAGAATTCTCGAGACCCGAGAAAAAAAATATATCGAGAAAACAGAAACCCTACTTACCAGTCAGAGGTGCCCAATAGGGAAGTTCTGATTGAACGCATAACCGGCGCGTTTGAAAGAATGAAAGCAGAGATGCGACTACGTGCAACGAACGTTGAAATGAGAAACAGATGTCGTGCATGCATACAAAATGTAGGAGGTCAATTTGAACAAGATTTACAACTTAAGTTTAATAAAACATAATAACAGTAATACGTCTTTTCTCTCAACCCTGACTCTTCCAACTAGTATTTTGACTACATAATGAATTGTTTTCTATGACATGTAGCATACCGTTAGAAAGGGTAAAGAACTTTTTAAAATAAAACTAAGTTCAAGATGGCCATTCTTCAGTCATAAGCTCTGTATCTATGTCATCAAACAACTATTCAATCGCTTAGGATTTACTTTGCCGGCGATATGATAACAAACGTCTTTTAATAAATAAACACATTCAGTGTTTGTTCTCAATTGAATCCTTACATAAGGAATCGGATGTGAAAAATCCAAGTGCGTTGAATTTATTTACTAGGGGAACCCACTGACAAGTAGGATACACTTATTATTTACCTGGCCTCAACTAAATTAGACTGCGAAACTGCAAAAAAATGAGAGAAAAAAACCAATACTAATTTACTAATTTCACTGTGTGTTAGTTCGTTCCATATTGGTTTTTTTCTCGAAAAATTACGACAATTCAGGTGGTTAGTCCTAGTTCTATATTTTCGTTTTCTTATAATGTTTTTAGTGGGGGTGCAAAAATCATAGTGTGACCACAAGGACATGTGTATGTATCCTCGTAGTCATACTAGTAGGACAACCTAGGGGTGCAAAAATCATAGTATGACCACGAGGACATGTGTATCCTCGTAGTCATACTAGTAGGACAACCTAGTATGACCACGAGGAAACAGCGGTCATATTTGCTACTGATGGTTATGGGCGTGAAATTTTTCGCTGCGTGATGTCTCAATTCCGATTTCTCACCCTCTTAAATTATATTCGTTTCGATGACGGTAACAGTAGATGACAACACCTTGAAACGGACTCATTAGCTGCAATTTGAGAAATATTCGAACTGTTAATTGCCAATTGCAAGAAAGCATTTACTCCCGAAGCGTAATGTATAGATGAGATGCTAGTATCATTTAGAGGCAGATGCAAATTTATAATTTATATGACGAAGAAGCCGGCCAAATACGGCCTGAAAATTGTGCTTGTGTGTGATGCTAAAACCTTTTACGAATACATATAATGCATACGTATACCATGGAAAAGATTCGGATGGACTGGGACTCCCGGAAGATGAGAAAAAGTTTGCTATACCAACTCAGTCTATTGCGATTGAATAAGGATTTTGAAAAAAACAATCGAAATATTACTGCCGACAATTAGTTTAGCTCAATAGAATTAATGGAGCAGTTGAAAGAGCCTCTATGAAATATCATGGAACGTTGAAAAAAAAATCTAAATCGAAACTATCAAGCGTTACGATAAAGATGAGAAAAAGAAGGTACACGTAGAATGTCCTCAAATTGTAAAACATTACAATAAACACATGGGAGGGGTATTTGGCGGACACGTTAATTTCTTTACACAGAACCCTCTTCAAAAGTCTTCGTTGGTACTTGGGAATATTTTCACAGCTTTTGACATGTGTATCAATAACGCTTGGCTTTTGCATAGACGGGATGGAAAAAATATAATGTTGAAGGAGTTTAGATTTCAATTGTTCGAAGGATTGACTACATCAAATAGAACAGTAAAAAATATATAGACGTCACAGAAGACATAGGCGAGGATCTAAAAATCCATAAACCAGTCTCTGTTCGTCCAATAGACAGCGTCCAATTCGATGATAAGGGTCGTGCGTGTTGAGCAAAGCAACAGGAAAGAGTCAAGGTTTTGGGAGTTTTTTATTTGGAAATTTCCGTTCACTGGTTCCAGCCATTTCCGTTGCCATCATTATGTTCTTAAGCACAGCATTTTCGGTAGCCCATAAGATCGTCAGTAAATCTGTGTCAACATGTGCCAATGTTGCAATGTTGCCCACTACCACTAAATACATCAAAGGAAGCTAAGGATTTCAAACTTTAAAATTTTTTATCTATACATTTAATATTTTTATTTTGTCTAGAACTAATAAATTGTGCGGTAACGAAACCATAGCGCGATCTAATTCGACGCCGACGCCAACGCCATCTAGGGAAGTAAAGGTTAAACATTTGTTTGCATGTTTGTGAAAGCATCACGTATAAAGAGCTGACCCAATTCTGTTGATTTTTATAAACATATAATGTGCTTATCTCCAAGTGACATATTTTTTTTGTTTCATTGCTATCGGTTCACGCAATCAAAAGATATGCAAATAATCAATATGTTCTACATATTAGACTTGGCGTGTCTGTACATAGCAAATATTTTGAAAAAACATTGTTGGGGTGTTAAAAGATAACCAAAAGAACCCATTTTTAATATTTTTGGATTTGTTTTCTGATTGTCTGTT
Organism: Amphipyra tragopoginis; assembly: GCA_905220435.1. NCBI lineage: Eukaryota > Metazoa > Arthropoda > Insecta > Lepidoptera > Noctuidae > Amphipyra > Amphipyra tragopoginis. The sequence continues at coordinate 17,407,445 of HG992011.1, forward strand.
TATCTGTTTGTTTGTGCAAGCATCACGTAAAAAGAACTGACCCAATGCTGTTGAATTTTATAAACATATATTGTGCTTATCTCCAAGTAACATATGTTTTTTGTTTCATCGCAATCGGTTCACGCAATCAAAAGTTATGCGAATTTTAAGTTTTCTAGAAGACCTTAGCATGTATTAGTTTATTTTCAATAGATGGCGTTACGTGTATCAATTCATGTTAAGAGGAAATATATTACTACGAAAAAATCCGCAAATTATCTAACCGGTAACGTGCAAACGGGATCTGCGGCTCCCAGTCCCCAGTTGCCGTAAAACGCAGATGGTATCTGTAGTTCCCAAGCGAGAAAGTTTTGTAGTGATTTCAATTTAGTCCTTGTTGCTTCAGTATTAAGTTGTACATTCTATTTCTATGCATTTAACTTAATACGTTTTTAAATTCCGCGTATTTTGGTGTATGACAACAATAGAAGCGACCATTTTTATGATTTAAAAAAAAATATTTTCGGTGTCCTTGGTCAGTGTTTACGATCCTTCGTTCGTAGCGGTCCTGAGTTAATGTTTTTATTGTTTTATTTGGATTTTTAACGGGAAAACCAAGTAAAAAACTTATTGTGTGTGTTACCAATAGTACAAGTAATAAGAATTAGTACAGGATTCAAGTCAGTGAGTAAAATAATATGTAAATTCTGTATTGTTCCTCAACCAGCACGGTTCGAACAATGCTTGTTGAAAATATTTTGTGTTGTTTTGGTGTAATTGTGTTGTTTTGGTCTGATTGCGTTGATTTCTTCTATATTTACAAATATGTTGAAGCATTAAATAAGCTCACTACAGGTACCAATATTTTTAATCTACGTATCAGATTTATTTAGATTTTTTTTTTTTTTTCCGGGCTCAAAACTTTCGGTCCGTCAACAATTTTCTCTCAACTTGGGATGCTTGTAAATAATAAATATTGTACTATGCAATGTGGTTTTATTTATTTTTTATGTTAAGAATAATCACACTATGCATTTTAAACCTTAAAATATATAGGTCATCACTTGTTTTTCTTTACTATAGCCATTTATTTGAAATTTAAGATAAAAATTCTGTTTCTTCATATTTGCAACCAATTTTATAAATGAATACAATCATACATTTACACGAAATTTATGCAATTTTAAAGCCCTGTTCTTTACCATTATAAAAAAAATCAAGTGTAAGCACCATTTGAAGAAACTAAAGTCGTAAATCAACTTTCTTTACAAACATCTAGTACCCGGCCGTTGCACGGGGTGATGACGTAATCTGGCCTGCACTCAATGGGTTTTTGTCTCGCGCGCTCCGTCACGTGAGCGGCTAATATTCATTGTTGAATTGGTACCTATTCTCAGTCTACGAAAGGTCTAATGAAATGCTATCCTTATGAAGAAGGAACTAAGCTTTTACAAAAAAAAAACGAAGATATTTTTATTTAGAATTTATTAGGTCAATTTCTTATTGTTGTTCACAATAAAATGAATTCATGATGTGGACTAATAGTAGGATTTTTATTCATTTAATGTTCGTACTTTTTTGGAATGCTGATGCTGAAAATAAGGTCCAAATTCAAATTGAAGTCGGTGGCCGTGATTATTTGCAAGGAAAGCACTCACCCAGTGCTTTCGTCGAAATTTAGTATTTCGTAATCATTCTATCTACTCAATACACTTTTTGGAATGTTTTTCTACATTTTATTTTATTTTGTTCATTATTGTCAGGCCGGCTCCACACGTTGGCCCCAATATTGGCCCCAACGCTATTCGTCCAGCGTGTGGATCTAGAAAATGGCATTGGTCCCAACGTTGGGGCGAGTGTTGGTAGTTGGCCGGCTCGTGTCGGTTTCATCAAAGGAATCTGCGCCAACGCTCGCGATCTGTCCACACGTTGGCGCTTTGCTCAGTTCTGTTACAACACGCAGCGAGTGCGTACGTCGAGCGAGAATGGCTTCCTCATCCACAAAATCGCCACCGGCATGGACAAATGAAAAAGTAATAGAATTTATTGAACTTTATCAAGCACATCCAATAATATGGGACGCAACTCGAAAGGATCATCAAATAAAAATTTAATAGCTGATGCATGGCGCACCATTCAACAAAATATGGGAATGACATTTCTCAATTGAAGATTTAAAAAAAAAGCGAGAATCGTTAATGAGCACATATCGCCTTTACAGAAAGAAAATGGCATGTATTTAACGCGGCGACAAACTAATCTGATTTAGGGTTTTAAAAATAATTAAAATGGGTAGTAAAAATAATAGGTTGGCAGCTACAGTGAAGTAGCATTTTAAGCAGGCAGGGGGTTTTAAAAATAATTAAAATGGGTAGCAAAAATAATAAGTTGGCAGCTACAGTGAAGGAGCTGAAGTCGACGGAGCCCCGCGCAGCGGGGCTCCTATTTCTGTCTGCAGGGTTTAAAGTAACCTAACACGAAGGGGATGACGGGGGCTTCGTTCGCTTATGAGCTCATGGATAGCTTTCTTTCTCCGATTTATGATAAATCAAATACAGTTACTATTAACACAGAGGTAAGATAAACATTGATTAATATTTACTTACATAGATAAAATCACAAACTGACAAATTACATAATTTATGAAAAAACAACCACAGGCTAGAAGTACCTAACATTTTAACCTTGAGCGCGTCTTTGTGCCCTACGTATTAAAATAAGTGTGTTTTCGTAGTGCAACTGTTACATTACATATATACATGTGATCTGTGGCTGTGTGTTTTTAATTTTTGAATTTTGTAGGTGGGTAGATTTTTTATTTAGTGTGAATAAAAGTATGATGCATATTCATTTCGTATTTCTCTAGCATTTTCTGTTGTTTTTATTGGTATTTGATCTAGTGATCTTAATTGTTGCTCTTCTAAAACATTATCTATATTACCTTCCGGCATATACATACGGTAGGAGTGCAGACTCTTTTTCAAAAAATTATGAAGTACAACGCAAGTGAGTGTTATAATAATGCTTTTTCGGGTTGTAGTAACATATTGGTTTTTAACACTCCAAATACCGATGTCATTATTCCAAATGCACATTCAATCACAACACGAGCCCTTGATAGTCGACTGTTGAATTTTCTATTTTGTGAGCCAACTGGCGGTGTACCAGGAAAAGGTTTCATGATCCTTTTAGATAATGCAAAAGCTCCATCCGCCACAAACACATAGGGCACAGGAAGATGTCGACCAGGTAAAGGAGCGTCTTGCGGAAAATAGGAATCAGGTCCATATATTTTGTTATAAAGCATGCTATCATTAAAACCTCCACCGTCACTCATACGTCCATGTGTTCCTACGTCAGCAAATAACAAGTTGTAGTCACTATCAGCTACCGCTAGTAATATTATACTGAAATTGTGTTTATAGTTATAGAACTCTGATCCACTATTAATGGGTGACTGTATTTTAATGTGTTTCCCATCGATAGCGCCCAAACAATGTGGAAATTGCCATTTTATTTCAAATTCTCGAACAATTTCAAGCCATTCGTGTTCATTTTGAGGCATCTAAAACAGAAAAAATATATCAGTGTAGGTAATAGTTAATCATTTAAATAAGGGTTGGAATTTACTTGTTGTGTTTGAATTTTTAGACTATGGAGTTTCCTAATGAAGACAGCAATCAAGATAGAAGCTTTTATAACGAAGACAGCATTCAAAATAGAAGTTCCACGTCAGCCAAAAAACGGCGAGAATTAGAAGTCACGGAAGTACGAGCTCAGATGAAGACAGCTGTAAATGTCCTAAAAAATCTTGCCGACCGACCACGAACTGAAGTGGACGAGGTAGACTTATACTGTCAACTACTGGCGAAAAAAATTAAAAAATTTAATGAGCAACAAAGAGAGGATATAATGCACGATATAGACGAACTTATTTATCAGAAGCGAAATTACCGCCCTGCTCCTGGCAGCACTTACTCGTATGTAAGATCTACTCCGGATTCCGTGCGTTTTACACCTACACCGTCCCCTTCATCACAGACGTACGATATGTCTACCCGAGATTCCGTGCGTTATGCACCTACACCATCCCCTTCATCTCAAGTGATGCCAAGCCCGTCATATCACGTTGCTGATGATTATAGTGATTATACAGTTGTATCACCAAATCATAGCCAAGCAGAATATGTGACAGGTTCATCCACCTCCACATCTACTCCAAAGGTGACAATTATATCAAATGACATTATCTCTCAGGCATTTACTCTTTCTCAGATACAAAATAATAATTGAATGCTAATGCAAGGACTCAATTACTTTGTCTAATTATTTTTCTCAATAAACGTGTTTTTGATTACTATTATTATGGTTTTATTTTACAAAATATGTTTATATATTTTAACTACTTACTTTTACAAAAGAACGCAATGCCTCACATAGTGCTTTACATACTTCCGGCACGATCAATGATATGACTTGGGGAGAAATCTTAAATAGGTAATGAAGACTTTTGAATGAATCTCCAGTCGCTAAAAATCTAAGTGTTAGATAAGCAAAGTACGCCTTGCTGTGACACACATCTGATAATCAAAATAAGATTGTTAAGTGGAACTACTATTAGCAGATGTATGCCGCAAATAAATCCCATGGCGAGCATCGACTGCTTACTAAAATAAGTGAAGAGCTTATTGTGCCAGTAAAAATAAATAAATGAGGGTCAAACTTTCAGCCGCAGTGTCGCTATGATTACATACATAAAAATATTATTGTTTATTATACAATAAATACAATATAAGTACCTATATTCTAGTATACCTATTGGCAATCCCGCAGGTGGAATGCTAGTCAGTAATATGCTTTTATTGATTTAATTTGTTTATTGTGATTTTCAGGAGACATGCCGACTGAAGCCTTGGCTACGGCGAATTTCATATCAAATATGGACGAACTGTTCGATGGTGTAAACGCTTCCAGAGACCTAAGAAGAGGAAAAACATTTTCAACAAACATAAAACATTCTTCAGAACATCTGCAAATGTTCAACAAAATGAAACTATTTTTTAAAACCCTTGAATTTTTGGGATGCAGGGGAAACCCCCATCAAAAGATGGGTGGATTTGGACCCTCAATGCCATAGAAATGGTTTGGAGAATCTTTAGTGCCAAACATAAGACTATTAAAAGTCTGTCGACAAGAAGACTGCAGCAGGACCCACTTGAAAGTTTATTTGGGTGTATACGCTTCAACTGTGGGTCCAATAGCCCCGACAGTTGGACAACATTAGTTGCTGGATTAAAAACTGCCGTAATCAGTAATATGGCACATGCTAGCTCAGGCAATTGTGAGCTGGATAACAACAGTGCCATAATCACAAATTTTAAAACAATCCTGACACCAGTCACAGACATGCGTACTGACACGGAGCAATCCGAGCATATAATATCACTTGTAAAAGAAATTGAAGAAAATATTACTTCCTCCCTGGAACAAAACTTGGAGGAAGGAAGTAGCGAACTAGAAGCATGTGCATATGTCTGTGGCTTCGTTATTAAAAAAAGTAAAAACGACTGTAATGATTGTAAAAAAATTCTATATAGAGTTTAAAAATTATGAATCTGTAAAAAAAACTCTTACATACGCCTTTAAGAATTTAATAGATTGCGTAGAAAAAAGTGCAAGTACTTATAATAAACATATTCTTGGAAAAAGAGGCGTACAAAGAGAACATCAAAATGAAAATAATTCAATTGTTAAAGGACTCTATAAATTACGACTTCCTCGAAAATTGCGGGGTACACAAAGAATCAAATATAAGGTACACAATAAATAGTGTCTTCCATATTAGCATTAAGAGATACTGTATTTAAAAAAATATTATGGTGTCCCGAGAGTACCTGCGTCAGTCGGAAGCTGTGGGTGCCGTGACGCCTCTCCAGCCACTCCTCCATTACGGGCCTTACCGCCACTGTCGCGGCGTGCCCTAACCCGCCAGGTCACCAGACCTTACTCCAATGGACTTCTTTTTATGGGGCACATTAAAAGACAACTCTAAGCCGATTCATTCATTCGACAGAGGAATTATTTTTAAGGATCATGGCAGGCTCACGTGAATTAAAAAGCGGGTCTGTCTCTTTAGCAATGGTTTACATTTCGAAAATTTAATCCATTGATTAAATATCAAGTAAATGTGTGGTACACTGAAAGAAATCGAGCCAATCAAGCATGGCATTGTACTTGGTAGGAAAAAAATTCATGAAGCAATCAAAAACTTACGAAAATATGTAGATTAATCAATGTTTGTTGTCAAAATCAATCAAAGGCTGCTTGATCACGGCCAGTTCACGACCCCTAACCATGCTAAAGGGTCTGGCAGAAGTCGACTGGCGGTCGACGTCGAGGATTCCATATTCGACTTTTTTGAGCCAGATCCAAGAGCCAACACATACGACGCAGCACGTCGCTTCTGTGTTAGCCAATACGCAGTGCTAAATGTAACCGGACTCCATCCGCACCACTTTCAGTCGGTACAACAACTTCACGACCCAGACCCAGCACCACATCGGGCATTATGCGAGTGGCTTCTTTGTCATTCCGAAGCTAACACCTGGTGGACGGATGAGGCATTGTTTACACGTGTGGGGCTGTACAACGTACACAACGAACATTGGTGATCTTTTAATAATCCCCACTTAGTAAGAAAAACACATCACTCAGGGCGTTTAGTGGGAACGTGTGGGCGGAGATAATTCGAAATAAAATCATCGGACCCGTTTTTATCGATGGCACTTTGACAGACCCAAATTTATTTAGACATGCTGAGCACTACAATAGAACATTTAATTGAAGAAGTTCCGTTGTCCTACCTAAATAATTTCTATTACCAACACGATGGTGCTCCACCACATTACGCAATCAGTGTACGCCGATTCCTAAATAAACAATACGGGGAAAATTGAATCGATCGCGGTGGATCCGTACCGTGGCCGGCTAGGTCCCCGGATCTTACTCTATGTGATTTTTACCTCTGTGGTGAAGTAAAACGCTGGGTGTACGTAGAAGAGGCTCAAAGTCTCACTTAAAATTAAAAATAATCAACGATTTTAATGCTGTGAAAAGTGACACTAGTGTTCTAAATAAATTGAATGACAATTTACTAAAACGTGCACGGTAATGTATTCAAAGAAACGGACTTCACTTTGAACAATTACTAAAATACAGTGATTAGATAGTGATTTTTTTTAGGGGTAAGCAATTTTTTTAAACAATTTTAATCATTGTGTGTAAGTAACTTAATTTTTGATCGAAAATTATTGTAAATAGTTAAGAGTTGATTTCAATTTTTTAAATACGCCTTAATGCAGAAGCATAAAAATTATCGTTGTTTCCGTTTTAATTAAATTATTTTTATGATAATAATAATTATAGTTCTTCAATCATTTAAAACACTAAGTACTTAAATTTAATTACTAAGCTTTATTTTCTGCATTTTGTTGGTCCTAAGCCCAATAAAGTATGATGGGAAAATTGGACGTTTACGTTTGGAACGGGCAATTAGCTTCAACAAAACATTCAAAAGTGCCTATAAATGGTTGAATTGGCATATACAGCTGCAGCACGTTTAAAAGAATAAGGACAGGAGGATATCGCATCTGTGATCGAATACATGATGAAAAATCCTGAAGCAGCCGTTAAAATTAATGAAACGCTTAAGAAACCAGCGAAAACAGTCATATTTACACCAAAGAAAGTGCTTGGATTGCTTCTTTCACTAAAACTGTGATAGTGGCAATATATTACGTTACGAGAGGCTGCAATTCGGGAAGGTGCTAAGGATATTTATCCATCCTACTATAAAGTGCAACAAACTAAGCTTAATTGCTACCCTCCGAACCAATCAGTGTCAGTTACCGATTCATCGGCTAGGATTATCAAGCTTTACTTGACATCACGGTGACGAGGATCCTTCTAAGTCTTTCTGACGATGTGCAAAACAAGCAGCTAAAGCTGATATCCAAGTGGGGATTTTGATGGTGCTTCCAACCAAAGCCGATACAAGCAGAGAATGGAGTGCGAGCAAGATGATTCAAGCATTTTCATGACCTCCTTGGTGCCACTAAAACTGACAGATGGAGATATAATACTTTATGGACGAACCCAAAACCATGCACAGCTTTGTATTGTCGTCCAGTTCAGTTTACTTTTGTAATGGAGAGCGAAGTAGTTGTCATTAATCTGAAAAGACAAATGGATGATGAAATTAAGGCCCTTATCCCCACAGAATGCAGTAACAGGGTGACTCGTCAACTAATGATAACAATGATTGACGCTAAAGACTGCTCGTATCTTTCTGAAGCCAGATCAAATGCATCGTGCCACCTGTGCTTAGCAAAACCCACAGAAATGAATCGCTTAGATGCTGTAACATCAAAGACTGTGTTCTGACATATACGAATTTGGCTTGTCATCCCTACACGCCCGTATAAATTGCATGGAATGCCTGTTACATACTGCGTATAGGCTCGACTTCAAACGGTGGGCAGCGAGGAGTAAAGAGCACCAAGAAATGTTGCCGACAAGAAGAAAAATTATTCAAAATAAATTCAAAGACGAGCTCAATCTGTTGATTGATAAAGTGAAAAAAGGCTCGGGAACTACCAATGACGGTAATACTGCAAGAAAGTTTCGAGTTTCCCAATAAAACTGCAACTATAACCGGGTTGGATGAAGAGTTAATTAAAAGATTTGCTGTGATTTTAATAATTGCAATAAAATCTGGCAAGAAGATCGACAATCAAATTTAAAGATTTTGCCCGCAAAACAGCAGAGAAGTACGTGGAATTATATGATTGATACTACATGTCGTCAACCGTACATAAATTATTAATACACGGGGCTGACATAATCGAGAAAAATGATATTGTGCCGATTGGGACTCTCTCGGAAGAAGTCTCAGAGTCACCGGACAGCACCGAGGACAGACCTCTTCTATGGAGCCCAACGCCGGAAGCGAACAGCAGCAGCAGCAACAAAGCCTGCAACTCTATTCAAGCCCAACTGATGAACGATGGCCCACCGAAAACATCGAAACAGTAAACGGATGTGATGAAGAAGGAAGCGGAAATAATAGGACGGTACATGATGGAGAATATGATGGACATGCGCAATGCGAGTCAAGTACATTTGGTAACGACTTTCGCAAAAGTCCTTGGAAACTCATATGTGCTCACGAAGGAAGAGTATGTTCCCGAAGATGACATTGGCATCTTCTCTATATGTCACGTAATAAACAATAGGGACACAACTCAAACTTTGGACGTCTTAACCAAGGCAATTTAAGAACAATTCCAAAGACATAACTTGTAGTGAGCTAGCTATCATAACTTAGGAGATATCGACGTTTTAATCAGACGCGGAAAATCTCGCGCTTGACCCGCGAATTAAGGTCACGCATTAAGTTCACCGCGCATTATGGCCGCCACCCCTCAAGGGTTTATAAAAGAATAGAAAGATAAATAAGTGTAATTTGTGTTTAGTTAATTAAAAACGATATTTAAGTAATTTAAAATAATGGAAAACATTACTTAAATCCCTAAGGAAATAACCCATGTTATCCCTAAGTTTGATGGTGATGAAAAACTATTCAATTCATTTATTAGAAAATATGAATATTACAAGAATAGATTAGTATTAGGTATTGTCTGTGATATAATTTTAAATTCACTAGTGTTAAATACCTAGAATAGAATTACAGAAACTAGCAAATTTGTATATCTGTATGGATACAATTTGGCGGACTAATTCTTTACTTACCATCTATTGTAATATACCTACCTACATTGACAAATAAACGATATTTGTATTTGTATTGTGATTAACTGCTGTAGAATCCGTGGTAATGCAGATCAGGATTTAAACGTTTTTCACGTCATAACATCTAAATTAATTGGCAGAGCCGCATCGCTTATTAGTGAGCGACAAGACCTAGATAACTGGCCCGTATTAAAAAAGGCTTTGGCTTTAATATGTCTGTCGATTGATACTATCGATGGTATCGATAGTATTGTTAAATTTCGATGCTATCGATGGGCCTATCGATATTGTTACTAGTTTTCAAGGTTAACTATCAATAGATCAACTATCGATAGTTAGGCAACACTACCGTAGACCATAGTGACCAGAGTAGACTATATTTATAATTTTTAGCAATAGTGTTCTTAACAATTGTCCATGGTATATGTGTCATAGATTGTCGTTGTTTTTTATTTTTATTTTCTTGTGTCCGGGTTACCAGGTTATTATTTGTTTTTGTTAGATTTTATAGTATTAAGTTTTTAGTTCGTAATTTTGTACATCTAATTTTAAGCGTGTGCGTCCATTTGGGGCGAAAAAATAAATACTTTTTCTTTCTTTCTTTCTTCTTTCTTTCTAACAACATTTTGGTGATCCTAGATCCGAAGAATGTATTGCCATAGAATTAGAAACACTTAGAATTAATCATGGTGAATCTTATCTTGATTTCTGCTATCGAATTCAACATGTAAGAAGTACTTTAGTCGCTAAAGTTAACTTACTGGGATATACATATTACACCTTCGTACAAGTAAAATCACTATTTATGATAATATGTCGATGAACGTATTCCTTTATATAATTTAACTGAAGAATTACTACGTATTGTAAGATTTTCTGGACACCGATTTTCTGCCTAATCGACTGACTTTTGCGCATAACATCCCGGACTTCGATTTACTGCCTACACGATCGACCTTCGCTACCATGGAGGAACCTGGGCCATCGTCGAGCCGTTCTGCGGTAGAGGACGATCCTCAGCCATCGATGAGCCGTTTAGTGGTAGAGGACGAACCTCGGCCATCGACGAGCTGTTCTGAGGTAGAGGACGAACCACCAGCTAAGCGTCATCGCGTCATCTATATGTGGACGAAAAGCGCGGAATGAGGAACTTAGTAAAAGTATACTGCCAACTGGGTACCAGGGTTGCCAACCGTAAAAAAAATCCCTCGTACATATGCAGCTAAAAATCTCGTATTTTGACTTTCAAACCTCGTACATTTATGATGCATCGAAAACGTGCTAAAAACAAAATAAAGGTATATTGAACTACTGGATTTAGTACTTTTTACTCAAAGAAATAAACTATTGCAAGTTTCCTACTAAATAAAACTTCAGTTTGTGTTGTATTTCAATTTTTTTTTATTGTTAGTAAAATCACAAAAAAAAACAGTCATTGTTTTCGTCGTTATCACTCATAACGATACTTCTATTACACCACTAAACAATTGACGAAACAACGAAAAGACTAGGTATTTAACAATCAAAATCTTCTTTTTTACAATAACTTCATGTAGCTACTACTACGCTACTACTACTAGCTACGTACTACCGTACCTAGTGCAAAAAACACGGCCGGGATGCAACGAATGGAACACCTAAGGAACAGAGAAAGAAGAAATTTCCGCTGTGTGACAGAGACGATTTGCGAAGAACGAAATGTTTTACTAGGCAGGGGATTTCCGGTTGACGGGATAGCTACCATAGATAATCATCGCGTAAATACGGCAATGACATTTTTGGTGTAAGAAGTTCCTACAAGTTCTGATAGATGGCACTAGTTTTTACTATTTATCTAATGGTGATGCAAAATGTTCGTATGGCCATATTATAAAATCTCGTACATAATTGTACGAGGTTGCATATTCGCGCTCCGACGCTCGCTGAGGACGGACGTGCCGCAACTCGCGCTGCGTACTTTCTCGACGTGCTCGCTCACGAATATCGCTACGCCCCGCCGTAGTGTTCTCCACTTCACGACTATAAGTTCAAAAGCTGCCTTTTTCAAGGCGGTGGCTGAACGCCTATTTCTTTGTTAAACGCGTGTGCCCCTTCAGGGAAAATCCACAGTTTCGTGGTCCTCGGCTGATACTTTGCAGTGTTAACGAAACCGAGCGGGTGTTGACCCAATACACCAGCTGCGCCCCTTCAGGGCAAGGCGAAAATTGGAAGGAGCTAGTACCACCGGCCTTGGGGGGTCTCCTAGTCGACGCTAGCTCTAACCCCGTTCTCTCCCATCTAGCACTCTCTAGTATTGCACCTCACTAGAGACTTAGGAACCCGTTCGCACAATAAGACTGGCGACGGGATTACAAGCTTAGGGCTCACCAATAGGCACTCAACCTCCCTGTCTATACCCGACAGGGAGGGTTTTCACACACCCCCGGGCTCATCCACCCGGGGAATCGCGTTTTTAAAAAAAAATTAAATTGTTAGGACTTATAGGCCGTTACTAAAAATAGTCGCGTACTTGTGCGCGCCGCGTTTTTATTAAGCCTAATTCCCATTTTTTACACACGGCTCAGGCATCTTTTCCGAGATGTCTGACGCTGTGTTATTAGCGTTCTTCCGGGAACTTTTAAAGGACCCCGAATTTCTCGCTAAATATGGCGCTCGTATTCCTAGTAGTGGGCCCATAAGGCACACTACTAATCCGTTATCGCCCACCTGCGATACCGACTTTGATTATTTCGGCGAAGGAGGGCCATTGTTCGACGAGAACAATGGCATTCCAAGCCTTTTATCGCTTCCGCCTTTCTCTCCCGGTCCATTGTCTCCGGAAACAATGGAAATTTCGCACCTGCACTCCGCAGCCGCGCCTTCCGCTAATTTAAACACCCCTTCCCCGTCCCTCCGACATGCTCCAGAGATGACGTCATCAATGGACACGTCAGAGCCCTTAGTCCCCGATTCCGATATTGAGTCCGAATCCTATTCGTCGGCTTCCTCTTCCTCAGAAGGCTACACTACCGTAGTCGGTAAGGGGAAAAAGCGTGCCCGCAAAAATAAGGCGACCTCCTCCAGCCAAGTCCCGGCTAAAACCCCCAAGACAAACGTTGCGACCCCCGCGTCGGCTGCTTCCCTTAGTCCCGTCCCGGCTACCTCCCCGCAGGCCAGTCGTCCTTCCTCCCCCCGCCCCGTCACCGGCTCGAAAACCTCGACTCCGAGGAAAGAGCCCTCTCCTCCGCCTCTGTACATTCAGGACAAGGCGAAGTGGACCGATGTGTCCAAGATGTGTGTTGATCGCAAGATCAACTATCTTAGTGCCCGCACCACCCAACAGGGCATTAAAGTCATGGTCCCCACGTCAAAAGACTTCCGCGATCTCACGCGTATGTTAAGGGAAAAAAGCGTGTCATTCCACACCTTTGCCCTTCCCGATGAGCGACTTATCAGAGTCGTTATCCGCGGCATCCCCAAGGAGATTGACTCCGACGCTATCCTCAGCGACCTTAAGTCGCAAAACATCCCCGCCTTGGAAGTCCACCGCATACACCGCGGCCGCGGTGGCACCCCCTACGACATGGTCCTCGCAGTATGCGAGCCTTCAGACGAGTCTAAGACCGTCTATAATATTAAGACCTTGTGCCACCTGTCTGGCATAAGCGTCGAGCGCCCCAATAAGTCCGGTCCGCCTGGTCAATGTCACCGTTGCCAGCTTTATGGCCATTCACAGCGTAATTGTTACGCGAAACCCAGGTGCGTCAAGTGCCTGGGCGACCACGGCACTAGCGACTGTGAACGTCCTAAAGATAGGTCCCTATGTCTCGAGCCTCCCAGCTGCGTTTTATGCGGCGAGTCTGGTCACCCTGCGAATTATCGCGGGTGCGCTAAAGCGCCAAAACAGCGCAACCCTAAGCTGGCTAAACGCTCAGCCGACCGTCACCAAAGAGAGAGTCCCTCCACGGCTCCCCCTCTTTCTTCCCAACTCCCCGCCCGCCTCAGTCCCCAAAGGCCGTCCCCATGGAACGCGCTGAACCATCAGCAGGCGTTCCCCGCCTTAAGGCCCACTACCCAGTTGCCCCAGCAACAGCAACAAACCACAAGACCCCCAATCCCGGCTATCCCCGCCCTGATGAGCTCCACTATCCCCGCTCCCACTATAGTGCCAGCTGCTTCACAGGCTGCACGTAGTCCCCCAACATCACAGGCTGCCCCCGCACACACCCCCGCACCCGCCCCCGCACTCGCTCCCAGGCCAGCGCCGACAGCGGTTGCTCCCTCCACTTCCCTCTCGTCCACTAAAGTGCTCCTTAGGGACACGATCCCCAGCCTTATCCAAACCCTCTCCTCCTGCAATACGCAGTGGGCGATCAACATAGTCTCCGCTTGGAACGCCTCTCAAGGCGATCCAATCGCTCGCATCAATGTCCTCTGCGAACTAGATGACATAGTCATTTTCCTCATCCAATAAATTCCAATGGATACAGAAAGCTGTAGAATTAAGCCCCGATCCCTTAAATTAGGCTTCTTCAACGCTAACAGCGTTAACGGTCAACGAGATGAGATCGCAATCTTTTTGCGTGATCATCAAATTGACATCTTCCTAGTGCAGGAAACGTTTCTCAAGCCCCACAACAGGAACCCTGGAATTGCAAACTATAAATTATTTCGCAACGACAGGACCCGTAGTAGGGGCGGTGGTACTCTCATCTACTACAAACGTTCCCTGTACTGCACTCCCTTAGACCCTCCTCCTGGTCTCCAATTCCTGGAAACTTCCATATGCAGACTAGGCATGACAGGACACCAGCCGATCACAATCGTCTCGGTGTATAATCCTCCCTCCAGTAATAAGATCCAACTCCGGAGCGATCTTAAAGCCCTCTTTGACCTCGGCGGAGGTTCCGTTATCATAGCGGGTGACCTCAATGCCAAACATCTCTCGTGGAGCTGCAACTCCAACAACCACGCGGGTCGTAACCTCGAAGAGTTGAGCCCGGAGCTCGAATTCGACGTTATCGCCCCGATGTGTCCCACTCACTACCCCCATAACCCTGACCATCAGCCCGATGTCCTTGACATAGCGCTTCTAAAGAACGTAAACCTCGGTCTACGCTCTATAGAGACGCATGAAGAGCTAGACTCCGATCACCGCCCCGTAGTCCTTCACCTAGGTCCCAGGGGTGGTCCCCCGGATCCTGGACAACCCGCCCCGACCAAAACTGTCACGGACTGGGGTAAACTAGAGGAGCGCCTCAAGTCTTCCTCGTCCGTTCACTTAGATTCCATCCCCGACGATATCGTTACGATTGCCGACACGCTGGGCGCGATCGACTCCCTTACCAGTCACGTACAGTCCGTGGTGAACGAGTGTTCACGGTAGGTTCCAGCGGTGGACGAACACCGCTGGAAGCTGCCGGACGATGTGCGTGAACTGCTGACGGAGAAGAACGCATCCATCCGTGCCTATGACACTTTTCCCTGCGAAGCTAACCGCGCCCATATGCGTTCTCTACAGCGTGCTGTAAAGAAACGTGTACGGGAGGTTCGGGAAGCCCGCTGGGACAAGATGTTGAGCGACTTAGAGCCATCCCATCTGGCCTTCTGGCAATTACAACGAAATCTAAAATCCGATTGTGTAGCTTCAACTCCCCCTCTCAATCGTCCGAACCAAAGGCCGGCCTTTGAAGATGACGAAAAGTCCGAATGTCTAGCCGACAGTCTAGAAGCCCAATGTACTCCCAGCACCCAACCCGCAGACCCGGTCCATCTTTCCAAGGTGGATCGCGAGGTCGAACGTAGGGCCTCCCTCCCTCCCGATGAAGACCCCGACGATCCCTTACCCCCCATCACCGTAGACGAGGTCCACACGATAGTGAGGAATCTCAAACCTAGGAAAGCCCCCGGCTCAGACGGTATCACCAATAAGGTGATCAAACACTTTTCCGCCCCGCTCATAGTTCTCATGACCGCCATCTTCAATGGCGCTCTGAGTAATAACATCTTTCCGCAAGCTTGGAAACAAGCCACCGTTATCGGTATCCCCAAACCCGGCAAACCCAAGAGTGAGCCCACTAGTTACCGCCCCATCAGTCTTCTCAATGTATTTGGGAAAATCTATGAGCGTCTCATTTATATCCGTTTAAAGGATTTCGCTGACTCCCGTAAACTCATCCCCGACGAACAGTTCGGTTTTCGAACCCAGCACTGTTGCATTCGACAATTGCACCGCATAGTCGAACACATTAGCTCCCGTTTTATGCGCTCGTACAAAACGGGCATGCTCTTCTTCGACGTAGCGAAAGCCTTCGACAAGGTCTGGCACAACGGTTTATTATACAAACTGTACCAATTCAACGTGCCGGACCGTCTCGTGCTCATCATTCGAGACTTTCTGTCGGATCGCTCCTTCCGCTATCGCCTAGAAGGCACCCTCTCGTCCCCTCACCCCATTCGCGCCGGCGTCCCTCAGGGCTCCGTGCTATCGCCCCTTCTGTTCACGCTGTACACCAGCGACATTCCCAAACGTGGCTTGGCCAAGTTGGCTCTCTTCGCCGACGACACGGCTATCTACTATTCCGGTAGGAGTCTCGATAGCATCTCTCGAACCCTTCAAACCGCAGCCAACACCCTCGGGGTCTGGTTCCGGAAATGGAGAATAGAGGTGAATCCCGAAAAGAGCGCAGCCGTTCTTTTCGAGAGACACGGTGATTCCCACACCCACATCCGTCCTGTCCTCATGTTCGGCAAACAGATCCCTTGGGAGATGAAAGCCAAATACCTGGGGGTTATTCTCGACCACCATCTGAGTTTCCGAGACCATATCAAAGCGGTGCGCGCTCGCGCCGCTTTCGCTGTCGGTCGCCTCCACCCCATCCTTAGAGCGCGCAGTAAATTGTCACTTAGAAATAAGCTGAGAATCTACGTGACGTGCATCCGCCCCATCTTGACTTACGCTAGCGTCGTGTTCGCACACGTTAAGCCTTGTCGCTTCAATTCCTTCCAAACCCTCCAGAATCGAGTGTTGCGCAGAGCCGCGGCTGCCCCGTGGTTCATGCGTAACGTCCAACTCCATCTCGATCTAAAAATGCCAACCATCAGGCAATACCTCAAACGCATTTCCAAGCGTTACTTCGACAATGCCCCCCGCCATCCGAACCCCCTAGTCGCCGCAGCGGCCGACTACAGTCCCTCTCTCATAAGTAAAGTTCGCCGTCCCAGGCACACACTTTTAGAACCCGACGACGAAATAACCCTCCTCCAGGAGGCGAGTAAATCGACCAGCACACTACACAACGTCCGCCGCCGTCCGGCATACCGTCCTCGCCGACGAGGCCCGTCGCGACGTCCCACCGCCGCCGGTCACGATCCACCGAGCTCTCCCGTCGTAGAGCCGGTCGTCTCTTCAGACTCCGCAGTCACACCGATAATTCAGCCCTCATCAAGCTGTCTCCCCCCCCTATGTCCACGCCAGCAACGCCCTAAGCCGAGGTCCGAGTCCCACTAGGGGTCGCCCTTAGTGCTGTTGTTGCAGGTAGTCATGATGTTAGTGTAGTACAAGTAGTTAGCTTAGGTTAAGTATTTTACTTCCCCCCCATTGGCTGGAGACCCTTCAGGTCTCGCCAATAACTGCCCGGTTACGTAGAAACCGTCCCCTAGGACGACCTACAGCAGTCCAATAGGAAAAAAAAAAAAAAAAAAAAAAAAGTACGAGGTTGATAGTGTCCTCGTACCTCGTACGGAAGACCACAAATCTCGTTGTACGAGGAACCTCGTACGGTTGGCAACCCTGCTGGGCACGCATGAGCAAGCTGTTGCGTTCGCAGAGGAAAAGAGCACGATACCGCGTGAAAAAAAATTTAATTACCATAAAAAACCTATGACCGTTGAATACTCAACAAATAGAACAGTGGGTTCTTTTGTTTACAACAGAGGGCTATGCCGAGCCAAATCAAAGGTAAGCCGAGGCAAAGGCACTTGGTTCGATAATATTGAGATGTATTTTATCTTATGTATGCCTACTCGGAAAAGTACAGCTATGATAACACAATAAAAGAAGACATCACAGAAGGAGAACACTGCCTTTCTAGGTCAACAATCAATGACTGGTTCAATTATTGTACAGAGGCAGTTGTAGCTTACCAAAGGAATAAGCAAACTGTCACCGGGAAGATTGGAGGTCCCGGCAAAGTAGTTCAAATTGATGAAAGCAAGTTCGGGAAAAGGAAATACAATAAAGGTACGACTAAACAAATTAAAAGAAGACATCATTATTTTCAAGGCACATGCAGTCAAATTAAATGTCTTTTTGTTCTTTTAGGTCGGCGAGTTGAAGGTCATTGGATCCTCGGGATGATCGAAGATGGGTGCGAGGATCTTTGCCTGGAAGTCTGCCCCGACAATGTCCGTTCCGCTGAAGTTTTGGTGCCCTTGATAGAGAAACATGTGGCTGAGGCACCACCATACACACGGATTTCTGGCGGGCCTATGATTGTCTGGGGGACCATGGCTTCATCCACCCTAATGTGAATCACAGTGACCCAGACAACCCTTTTGTGGCCGAGGATGGCACCCATACTCAGAGAACTGAGTCACAGAGGCGTGTAGTCAAACGTAAGACAATTATAATAATCGTGCTAATATGAATGATTTAATTTATGAATATCTGTGGAGAAGAGATGTAGAAAGAAATAAAAGAGATCCTTATGAGGAACTAATTAAAGTAATAAATTATGGATTTAATAAATAAAAAATATGAATGTGTAACTACACACGCTTTATTTGTTTTTATAACAACCTAGAAATCCTGCTTAGATGAAAGTTAGTGTACCCCCACTGATCGTATGTGTGTACAAAAGGCAATGTTACTAGGAGAATTTAAGATGCAAGAGCGAGCGAAGCGAGCTCTGGACTTGGGGCACCCTGACTCGGACAGGTTAGGTTAGAAGGGGATGGCGGGGTCTAGTTAGTACTTAGACCCCGCCATCGCCTTCGTGGTTATTTTTTTTAAACCATTGAGCCCCGCGAAGCAGGGCTCCGACTACGCGTTTTAGGCAACTTTAAAGTGTTTTGAGGTTAGGTTACGAAAATTTGTTTTTCTCAAAAACGGTGCGTTACCTTTTCATGGGAGTGGTGCCAGGGGAGAGGGGGTGCCCCCAATCCCATCTCCCCCACTCGCAACCCTCTCCTCTTGCCAAACGATACTAAATTTTTACCATTTAAAAATGTAAAGAAATGTGTTTGAAGACAAATTAACGGAGTAATAATAATAAGCGCTCTAAACAATCACACGTCCTGATTGACCATCTAATCACGTGGGGCTGGACACACGAATGAAAAATTACTGGTGTGGCTAAGGTGGCTCTGGAAACCCATTCAACATGGAGATTCGTTCTAAAAGAAAACATATAGGACCGCTGCCGGGGGCAACCGCCGGGGCATACCTGGAGCTGGCGCTGGATGTCAGCGGCGAGGAGTTGAACAGGCGGACTCCCACCGACAAAGATGTTATAGCCGAAATCATTGACGATGGTGACAGACTAACAGACGGGACAAACACCCCTGTAGAACCGTTTAGTCCAAGCACAGTATCATACTCACTATATTCACCATCGTCAACTCCCATTACTAGTTTAAATGCCACCCACTCCGACCTTGAATGATGCGCGGGAGGTATGTACCTTCTTACCCGCGTCCACCAAGCCTGGAAAACAAGAGTTCGTATGAAATGGAGCAAAGATGTATACCTATTTGTGAACAATAAATAAATAAATAAAATAAATATTTATCATGCGAACTTACCTGTACATCACTAAATTAGAAACAGACATGACCACCTGCAGACAACGACTGCATGAACTTTTTTCTATACCAGAGATTTTTTCTATGCCAGAAATTAACAGGTGCAGAATAGTAAGACAATGTAGATCGAATATCATGCAGATCGAAGACCACGAAATTACTCCTCAGTCCTCACTCGTCATAAAAACACACCACACGCTACACTGACTTGGTTTTGGTCCGTTAATGAAGCTTAAACTAGCCAAAGCGCTAAGAAACATAAACATGTTTTCCCAAAAATAATAATAAATAAATTACCAATTTCTGCTGGTGCATCTGCGGAAAACAGTGTTCAGTACCATGCCTCGAGGTAGCTATGGCTTTCGTGGTCGTGGAGGTTACCCCCCTCTCCCTCCACAAAATGAGTTTGCAGTTCCGATCCAGCCCCAGCAGCCGCCCCCGCCGTCTAACCTTGGTCGTAGTCGACAAGCGCGATCGAATAAGCGAAGGGATGAACTCCGTGAAAATGGAGCCCCAATAAAAACAACAGAACAGGAGATTAAAGATCTTATTAATAAAACCTTGTTCTTGGGCTTCAATGCTGCGCAGGATACACGTATCTCAATCTTTTACAGCAACAACTTTTGCCATGTCGCTGCCAGTATCCATCCGCTTAGCCGGTTTCAGTACGCAAAAGACTTTCTCAAAAGCATATGTATTACATCGTAATATACCGCATGGTACACCATGGTCTTTCTTTAGAGTGACGTTGGGCCAACTAAAGCTTAAATTATTAACATCTCTTCAAGGTCAGGTGATAACTCAAAATCACGAGGATGATGGCTTGTTCTATCGCCAAAGAATGACGAGTGAATTCAAAGATTTAATTCGAAGTGTTCCCGTTAATTTACCTCCAGTTGCAAACTCATTCACGCTGTCGGAAATTTTGAATGTGCCGGCAAGCGCTTTTACGTGCGGACTGCTAATCACCCTGTTTTGGGTATACTCTTAAGCGATCTACGCGCGACTGTAACTGCTAAACTGCTTTAAATTCTACAACAATAATCCCTTGCCTTAAGGACAATGGACGCGCCCTATACATGATGAACCTAGGCGTCGTCCTTACGTTGCCGAAGGTGCTCAAGTTGAGGACCCTAACCATCCGCTCCTACTTAATGCAGATGCAATCATGCCAGTGTAATATGACGTGGAAGATTTGGAGGAGAATATAAATAGATCTCGAGATGACTGTGCGAGATTTGGAGTAATGAAATAATCGACGCAAATGAGTTCTTCGTTGGCGCTCTCAATGACGGCCCGTACACAGTCAATCTAGATCGCGGTCCGCGATCAAAATCAATGATCGCGATCCAGTTAGATAATTTACGAATTAGATTGACGGATTGATGTATCTGATCTCAAAATATCTAGATATTTTGAAATCCAGATTGCGTTCCGCTGATCGTGATTAAGACTGAACGTGTAGGCGCAAGATCGCGTCAATACACGCTGTGCACTCTTTGAAATGGACGATGATGACAAGCGCTCGTCGTCGCCGCCGATCGAACCGGCGAATTCACCTTCGCTTCCACAATGTCATTTTTATGCTCGCCTTCCACTGGAGATGGTAAAATATTTGCTTATCGATTACTTGACACATTGCTTTCTCGGGAATTTATGTGTTTGTGTTCGTGGTATGGTAGAAGCCGAGGAGAAAAATCGAAAATTGCTTTGAAAAACTACGAATTATTAAGGAAGTTTTTTTTTTGACATGGTTCATTCGTGGGACGCTGCATTTACAGTAGAAGCTTCTGAAATGTTTTTCAAGACTGCTTTAAAAAATTCAGGAAAAAGAAAATTGATAAGAGACCTAAGAGCGTCAGTGACGGAACGTCGAAAAAATAAAAATCCTGCAAAAAAAAAAATAATGACTACTAAAAAACAAGGCGAAAATAATATAGAACGAGAACAAAACACGTTAGAGACGGTGTACCAACAAGAAGTTAGAGATGGAGTCGTAGAGAATATTATAAGTAATAATAACAGTTCACCAGAAAACGATCAGAACGATGTGGGCTCATTGTGCTAATTTTGATAGTTTTGTAGACGAATAAATCTCTAATTCCTCTTTCGTCCGAACCAGCATTCAGTACAGACGTGTTATCGCTCGTTTCGCAAAAATTAGATTTAATTACGTACGAAAGTGCTACCTATTAATTAGTGTCATAGTTATCTTTTTGGTTCAAACCTCGACCGTTCAAACAGTGCAGTGACGCGTACCCGCGTGTCCCCCGCGCATCTCGAGTAAAAGAGAACGTGGACATAATTGCTGTCCTGTTCCCGCATCGCTGCCTGCGGCCTGTATGTGATCACGCATGTGTGCGCGTGCGCATTGCTCCTCGGTATTACGGACTCCGATCGGCTCGGTTGTGTGCCAGGACAACATAACAAGATAGTGGTCGTAAAAGTGACGGCTAGCTGCGCAAGCGACGGACATCAGTATTGTCGCGCGGTCAATCAAACTCCACCCACCTGAGTGTAGCTAATAGATAATTAATTGCCGACGGCCGTGACTTAAATTGGCCTGCTTCAAAATGGCACTGCAAAGAACGCCTCCTTCCCAATCACCGAAACCGGATAGAAACTTAACTCAAATGCCACAGTTTTCTTCTGACCCCTCCCTAAATCGAACAACAATCAATAGTGAAGTATTCCCATCGCTCAATGATAATATCACACAACGTAACAAACGGCCAAGAGATGAAATTTCCTCACCTAATCAATTCTCCGTTTTTAAGGACGACATAAAAGAGTTAATCAGCTCGTTAGTCAGCGCTCAAAGTCAGGAACTCGCATCTATAGCCAGCAAATTACAAGAGATAACTGAATCAAATGCTAAAATTGACGCGGCTGTTTCACTCTTAACTGCACAAAACGAAGAGTACCGTGGCAAAATTGCACTCCTCGAAAACCAGGCTCAAAAAGACCGGGAATACATCAGCATTTTGGAAGACAAAGTAGAAGACCTTCAAAGAAATTCCCGCAAGGCCTGCGTAGAAATCAAAAATGTTCCTATAAAGGCACAGGAAAACAGGGAAGATTTGATAGAAATGGTTGTCAACCTCTCTAAGACCGTTCATCTTGGAATGAATGGTAACGATATAAACGACATTTTCCGCTTGAAATCCAGGGGTGATAGGGAGAAGAAACCTACAATTATAGTGGAACTAAGGTCTGCAATTCTGAGATCAGACTTCCTAAAAAAGGTGAAAGACTTCAATCTTACAAACAAGACACGATTGCAGGCTAAACATCTAGGCTTCACAAGCAACGAAGACACGCCAATCTTTATAGCTGAACAACTCACTCCTAAGGGGGCACGTCTATTTTTCTTGGCCCGGGACCTGAAAAGGGCTCAAAAAGTTAAGTACTGTTGGACCTCCATGGGAAAAGTACTAATCCGGAAAGACGACACGGCTAAAAGTATCCATATTCAACACGAAGCACAAGTGCAACAACTAATGCAAGAACAGTGACTAACTATGGGTATACATTTCCTAAAACTATTTTTCTTATATAATTCAGTTTACTTCAACCTAATACCTATGTTTTTAGAGAAAATGTTAATTAACTACTATACTAAAAAACACACACAGAAGACTACTCACAAACCCATACATGCATACACACCTTTATCCTATAATTACAACTACCAACATTGTATCCCACTACACGCTACACTACACGCTAATTTTCAAAACAAACCAAAACACATACAAAATCTAAATTTACCTACATACTTTAACGCTTTCTACAACCCTAATGATAAAAGCGCACACCTATGCTATATAGATTATAAATATACAACATGCCTCACACCGATTATCCCCCAACTTTTTTGCACAGAATTCATCCTTACACTCTTACACTTACCAGGACCTGACCTGCTATTAATTATTTTATCCTACTACCCTAGCTGCAACCCCAAGAATTCTAATTTAATATTTATAAATGGATAGTTTTGATACGCTAAATGAAATTGATCAAATTAAGCCCTCGGATTCACTTAAGTGCAGTATACAGGAAATAAATTTAAAGATAGAAAATTCTACATACAATCTAACTATATCAACACAAAACATTAGAAGTATATACAAAAATTTTGATGATTTGCAACTCACTCTGGCACAACTAAAATGTGAAATAGATGTTTTGATTCTTACAGAATGTTGGCTAAACCCCAACAAAATCATACCGCAATTAGCTAATTGCACATCATTTCAAACAAAACACCACATTAACCAATGTGATGGGGTGGTTGCTTACATCAAAAATAATTTATCAGTTAAATTTAAAGAACTTAACCTTGTAAATGCTACGGGACTGGAGTTACAAATCGCAAACTACACTATACTGGGTATCTACCGGTCCCCATCATTTCTAAATGCAGGTAATTTCATTACATCTCTCAATAATCATCTTGAGAACATCACTCCTAGTAAAAACGTTTTGATTTTAGGTGACATTAACATTGACTTAATTATTTCCCCAATAGATACTAATCAAGAAAGGAATAATAGATTAACCTACTTAAATATGCTTTCACTGCATGGACTACTTGCGTCTCACAACTTACCTACGAGGGGGGACGGTTGTCTTGACCACGTCTTTCTGAGCCTGGACAAACAAGAGAACATGGCTCTTACAGCGGTTTTAAATACAACTGTAACAGACCACTGTTTTATTCTTTTGTCAATCGCCAATAAGTATCAAAATACGGTACCTCATAGGCACAAAACCGTAATCAACTATGAAAATGCTCATAACAGTTTAATAAATATTGATACCTCCTTCTTCAACGTCTTTAAAGATCCTGATACTTACGCCTTTGCACTGATAGAAGTGGTCAAGTCAGCTATACTCTCCAACACCAAAAATGTAATTATCACCAATAGCAATAGAACCATAAAGCCCTGGATAACCACAGGTGCTTTGCGGTGTATTAGACTAAGAAATACAATTTACCTAAAACTCAAATCAAACCCCCAAAACCAAATTTTAATAATAACATATAAACGTTATCGGACCTTCTGTGGGAACCTTATAAGAAAACTAAAAAATAAATACAATAAAGATAAAATTACAGCATCTGTTAAAAACCCTAGGGCACTCTGGTCAACCATTAACGAAATCACACATTACAAGCCACCCAAGAGCTCAAATAGTGACCTACTTAAGGTAAAATCATGTCCTCAAGCCTCAATCAACCATGTAAATAAACATTTTATTAACATTGGACAAACTCTAGCTCAAAACATCTCGAATAGCTTCGTACCTCTGGAATCAAGTAACACAGACACTTATAATCTGTCCTCTTTTGTTTTATTAGACACCTCCGAGATGGAAGTAGAGGATACCTTGATGTCCCTACACTCTGGGAGTGCACCAGGTTGGGACGGAATCCCTACCCTTTTCTTAAAACAAGCTAAGGAGATCTTAGTCCCTCTGATCAGTGGCCTTGCCAACCTATGCTTTAACTCCGGAATCTTCCCCTATCTTCTTAAGCGCTCCGTTGTTACCCCTGTGTATAAGGGGGGAGATAGCGACGACGCTAACAACTATCGGCCTATCTCTGTGCTGGCCTCCGTTTCTAAAATCATTGAGAAACTCCTGAACTCTAGAATAGTAAATTACTTGGCTAAGTATAACATCTTATCTACCTCTCAGTATGGTTTTAGGAAGGGAATGTCAACCCAGGATGCTACCATGGATCTTGCATCCACAATAACAAAAGAAATAGATAGGGGTAACAAATGTCTAGTAGTCTTTCTTGACCTCAAGAAAGCCTTTGACACCGTTTCTATCCCAATACTTATACGCAAGCTGGAGAAGATAGGATTCCGCGGCTCTGCTCTCTCCCTTCTCAGCAGTTACCTTCAAAACAGAAAGCAGGTGGTAAAAATTGACAATTTTCTTAGCGATGAAGAAAACGTAACGTATGGTGTCCCGCAGGGCAGTGTTCTCGGCCCGACGCTCTTTTTGATATATATCAATGATCTTTGCAACCTTAGAAGCGTCGGGGGGAGGATTCTATCCTATGCTGACGACACCGCTATTATTTTTACTGCCAAGACATGGGAGAAGGTTAGGACGGGCGCTGAGAAGGGTCTGGCTGGAGTTAGTCACTGGCTTAGTGAGAATCTTCTCACGTTAAACACCCAAAAAACAAACTATGTATGCTTCGCTCCGTACTTAAATTCGCAGCCCTCGCCTGACTTTGAAATTAAAATTCATTCCTGTCGTACTCCTTTCACTTGTACTTATAGTTGTCCGACAATTCAGAAAGTTAGCTCTGCTAAGTACCTCGGAATTATTGTGGATCAAAGGTTAAGCTGGTACCCACACCTTGAACTAACCATAGGGAGGGTAAGAAAGCTTATATGGGTTTTCAAATCTCTAAGACACGTTATGAGTACCGAGCTATTGAATAAAATATATATTGCTCTAGCTCAATCAGTAATTATATACTGTATCTCGGTATGGGGAGGTGCAGCTAAGTCATACTTTATAGATCTAGAGCGGGCGCAAAGATCCTTGATTAAAGTTATGTACTGTAAGCCTTTTAGGTTTTCTACTGAATCCTTATATGCTATTTCTAAGCTTCTCTCCGTCAGAAAACTTTATATCTTACATATGATACTTAGATATCACAAAGCGTTACCTTACGACCGTGCCAAACTTAGAAAAAGACGGTGGGATATAGTAGCCCCTACATACACCGCTCGTACAGTCTTTGCTAGTCGGCAAAATGTAACTCAGGCCCCCCGCGTTTATAATAAAATTAATCGTATCCGTAATATATACCCCATGCAACTGTACGAGTGTAAGAAAAATCTGACTGAATGGCTCCTTACTCTTAATTATGAAGACGTGGAAGACATCCTGCTTACATTAGCTTGAATTTGATACATGCTTTATGTGTTCACACAGACACACAATAAATTAATAGGGATATGTGGCCCATTCAAACAACCACCCACACACAAACGTATGTTTATACACACGTTCACACGCGCGCTCATGCGCAAACAAACACACGAAAACACACACATACACACACACACAAACACACACACACACACACACACACACAACAAACACACACACACAAACACAACAAACACACACACAAACAAATGCATGCACGCACTTCACACTTGCTAGCTACTTGCCCCTTGCGGACACAACCACTTGAAAACTAACTTTATTTTTCTTTATTTTCTTTTATTAATTGTAAAGGTACATACATATACAGCAAGATTGTTAGTCTTGTAAGTCTAAATTTATGTTTACACAGGGAGAGCGAGGTTTTCCCAACACAAGTATCATTTGATTACTTTCTGGGAAACCCCGGCAACTTACTTGTAAAGATTTATTGAAATAAAAACCTTTTTATTTTTTATTTATTTTTTATTTTTTTTAAAAAATCAAGAAGACTGGCAATCTTTTGCAGCCTTCGTTCCATCATATTTTTTGCGGGCGACTATTATTGTGATTAAAGGCTAATATGATTCCAGCTAGACTATGTTATGATCAAGGAGGCTTCAGTTTTCGTTGTTTTGTTATATTTTTATTAATGGTATCTAATGTTATTTTATGTTCAGGTTTCAAATACTTTAATAATAAGTTATATCTACTCCACGTGAAGTAGGTTTTATTAGTTGTCTGAAAGTGTAGGTAAAAAATATGATACAAGAGATAATATAAAATTTTCGTTTTTAACTTTAAAGGACAATGGGCATTTTGGCACCCCCTTCCAACAGCAATAATTTTTGTATCGTTGTAAAGGTCTTAACCATACAAACAATATTTATTACGGCCACTTTCACGAATTCATAGTCCGTTCGGAGATATCGCGCTATGAATATGTAGAAAAAAATTTTTTTTTTGTTATTTTCGTCTATTTTTATTAAACTTATGTACTTAGACTAAACTACTATTGCAAGAAAACCCCTCCCCTCCTTCTTCGATTCGTCACAGGGCAGCGCGCGCGCCGCGGCGCGGTAGCCGACGCCAATCGTTCAGTACCTCTGCTCGAAACTAGTTTCGAGTAATACGTGATCCACATTTGGAAATAGATCACATTACTAGGGATAACATATTACAAAAGAACCTAACTATCCCTAAAGCTTTGTTCGGAAATGACAACAATGACAAAGCAATATTAATATGCGATGGCACATGAAATCTACATCAACAAAAGTTCCAACTTTTTATTCCAGCGGCAGTCCTATAGTATGCATAAGTTTCAGAACTTACTAAAGCCATTTTTAACAGTATGCACGGATGGCTACATTTTAGATGTCAAGGGCCCCTATGCTGCAACAAAAACCGACGCTAATATAATGAGCGACATCATGAATAATGAGGAAGATCCACTACATTGGTTGCTTCAGACAAATGATGCATTTATATTAGATAGAGGGTTTAGAGACAGCCTAGGTGATATCGAAGCGTGTGGATACGAATCATATGTGCCACCCACAAAAGGTAGAAATGAAACACAGCTGACTGTTGAACAGGCGAATGAATTTCGGGCCGTAACAATATGCCGATGGGTCGTGGAAGTGGTGAACGGAAGATTCAAACGCGATTTCAAGCTCTTGCGGCAAAAATATTTGAATAAGACACTGCCATACATGTTTTGTGATTTCAAAATCTTTGCATCTCTTCTAAACCACTTCTACGTACCGATTACAGACAGCAATTACGCTGAAGCCTACCTAGACAGGATCATTGAAAAAATAGATACCCCTAATCTATTACACAATTACGTGGAAAGAAAACGACTAAATAGTCGAACGGTTGAATTTCAGAGAATAGAGGCGAGCGAGATACAATTATTGCCGCAAATGACAGAAGATCAGATTATTATTCTGGCTCTGGGCACTTACCAATTAAAGCTGGCAAAATCATACTGCGCAGAGCATTTGCAAAACGGATTCTATAATTTCGAAATATACAGAGAAAATGGCCTCGACGACTTGCCTGATTATGGCAACCTTTCGTATGCCGGAACGTACATCTACGCTCAAAATAAGTTGGTGTTAGTCTGCCGGAGCGTACATCTACGCGTAATTACGTGACATCGAAAAATTAATTTTGTGTGTGTAACCGAGAGTCTAAGTTACTTTGAACGCATTTATTGATTGAGATTATGACCGAACGAACCAAAAATATTGCTGGAAATATTTTTTTATCGGTGAAGTTAGTTCAAAATAACGAGTGAAAGTGTAGTGATTACGAAGTGTTTACGGAAGTGTTTTTTTGTGCTAAAGTAAGTATTTACATGTAAAGGGGAATGCCAAGATCCGGCCAATACAAAGTATTAAGAACAGACATGCCGTAATTTTGATAATTCGCGTTTATTTTTTGTAAGATTTATGCAATATAAATAAAGTCTGGGGAAGTACACCGTCGGATATTCAATTTAAATAGTATTTTATTGTTTTGGTTAGTAAGTTTCAACGCTTTTTTTATCTACAACTGTAAATAGAAATGTTGCACAGTATAAAAATATAATTATATCGATACTAAAATTACATTTATAAATCGATTACAAACATGAAACAATATGTAATTGTAAATAATTATATCATAATAATATCATGTTATTTAGGTAAATAAGTATTTATTTTTTATTCACGTTTTCTTGTTTGAGAAATGTGTTAAGTGAATTATGCTCTTCCATTAATAGCTACAAATTATAGTACTAAGCTTTATTAGTAATAAGCTATTACGAATAATCCTAGTAACCACTACAACACAACAGGTTTGTCACTATTCTTGTGATTTAACTTATGGCTACTTTTCTTGTACGAAACACAATAAATAACATAATATTTTATTAAGCTGAGTATGTATAGGTACCAAAGGCATTCAGTAGTGTTAGTTAACATATTTAATTAATCTCTTTGATTTACACTAGTTTTAAATTAATGTTTTGTAATAATATTATGAAATAATTTACAAAGCTATTATTACTATTTATTACTATCAACTATTTATTTTGCGAAATAAGTATATTTCTTTTTTTATTTTATATTCCATTCGATTTCATACATACTTGATAATCGATTACGTTTAAAATCGAATATTTTTATAATTTTATTTTAATGGCGACAACACCTTTGTCACAATTAAAATGACTTCCACTTTTTTCTTACGATTATTGCCAAAAATAAGTATGTATCTGTATCGAAGTAAGTACCTAACCATATTATGTATAATATTCCTATCGTGAATACAATATTATGGATTTTTGTAAAATAAAATACTTTGTTTAGTAAAAGTATGATTTTAAGGTTATTTGGTATTATGGCATTCATGTTTTATCATCGTTGCCATGGCAACGTCAATATACGGCAAATTCCAAATAATGTAATATTTATTTTGCTTTGACTTTTTATTATTCTGACCAAAAATGGTTTAGTTTTGTTATTTACATAATTGAATGCTTTAATCAAACAATATTATTAAGATTTTTACAAAAATATTGAAGGTCTACCAATAATACGACAAGGATTAAAAAAATTATTCATGAAAATGTCGACGGCGTATAAAGAAAGTGTTAGTTCGATTTTCGAATTACCATTCTTCTCCAGGTTAAAAATCTACTATTAAGGTCAACTTTATCGACCTATAACTTTTCTTGGTGCACTTCCAGCGGAAATGTTGTTATTGTAATACATTCAACAATATTTGCCCTTTTTAATAAGATATTTTTCATCCTTGTTCTATCTGGCCGAGTCGTAAAAGAAATCTTTGCATTCCCCTTTGTGTTTTTGTTAGTCCTAATACACTATTTATAGGTCAAAGTACAAAGATGTACAAAATACTAAAGATTTTGATAAGTTTTAAGAACAGAAAGATACCTACAAATTACGACGGTTGAGTCAATTTCAACCGACGATTTTTTATCACAATTATAACATTTTCTTTATGTTATAAACATCAAATTGTACAACAGTTTACTCGTAATTGGAATATTTCATTACATCCCACGAAACATTTACAGTATCGGCAATTAGGCTTTATATTTATCGACGAGTAAATCCCCTAGACAAGTCGTTTATACATGGTGTTTAAAAGTGGTGTCACACGATGTACCTATTTTTCTTCTATGAAAATGAATGTTAGTTTATTTATGTTAACAATGTTATTTAACTACGATAAATATTCATAAATAAGTACATACCTACTGACTGTTACATTCGTATCTGAAACATGATTGGCTTTGTTGATTTGTTATAGGAACATGGTGGTTATAATGGATGTTGATTATCATCTGAATAAAGATGACTACACGTTATGCATATATGAATGCAAATGGCCATGGAGCATAACTCATTATATCAAGCAAAATAAATGTTTTATATGCAACATGAAGCCCAACGTGAATGCACCACCTCATTTTATCCTGAATACTAACAGCGTTCAAAATATACGACTATTGATAAGCATCAGTTGGTTTTGGTGTGAATATTGTAATTTCGCCGTATACGATCACTACTTAAGTGATGAGTGCGATTTTTGTTATAATTTATTTTAATTTTTTTTATAAAACTAAATCAAACAATCACGCATAATAGAAATGATTGAAAAAGATGCAACTTATAAAATTTACATATAAATTTTTCCTAACGATTTCTTATATGAATATTTTTCCGATCGTTTTAAGTATGGGATAGTATCTACGTAGGTACCCAATTTCTACGTTAGTAGTACCAGTAATGTAATCTGATAGCAAAACAAAAACATGCTGCAGGTAAAAATTTATACCAATTTTTTTTTTATAGATGGAACCAAACGATATAAATTCTAAAGATGATCCACCATATCAAGAAAATCCCCTTATTACAGCACTCATGGTAGAAAAATCTCCTAGTGGGAGAATACAAGTGCTGTCGAATGACAGAGTTATTTTGAAAAGGTCAAAATCAGGAAGGTTATTACCATTTAAATTGCCAGATGGTGCTGCACGTAAAGAAGACCTATTGGAGAATGCTTATGGCTTACCTAGATCCTCTGTTGTATGTATTAGAATTCGATACATGTATTAGTAATAACAAGAATCTCGACAATTTCTAAAAAATATTTTTCTTTTCTGGATGACGCTCAGGGCAACATTCATATTCCACCTTCAATGATTGAGCATGAAATAGTCCATGAGCCCAGTCTACGTATTAATGAAAATAATTCTATATTAGAATCTCCATCTAGCTCTTCTGTAGGTTTCACTATTAAACTGGTAAACAGATTGTATTTTACATACATTATTATTTATAATGTGCTTATTTATTTTTTAGGCTAATAATGTCTCTTACGCTGATATTTTACCCGCGGATCTTGCTGAGGCATTGGCTATTGATTCGGGAAGCGGGGAGAGCGACGACGAAGAGTACTCTGAAGAGACTATTCGTCAAATTTTGGAGTCAAATGACGATGACATTCAAGAAGAAGAAGAAGAAGTTCCTCCAGCATTGGCGGATGGTGTCAGCTGGTCATCTGATTTTCAAACTTTTACAGGTGTTCAAGAAATTTACACCGAGCAACCAGGACCAACACTAATGACAACTGATCCTTTTGAACTTTTCTCTTTTGTCTGGGACCAAAATATTATGGAATTAATTGTACGCGAAACCAACGAGTACGCGTGGCAGACAATTGTGCAACTTACTGAAGTTGGGATAAATCCAGAATCAAGATTGAACGACTGGGTAGAAGTAACCGTGGAGGAGCTCTACAAATTTTTCTCCATTTTAATTTACATGGGCTTGTGTCAGAGAGGACGAATAGACGAATATTGGACTACGGATACGTTAGAAATGCCTCAATTTCGCCAGATTATGCCAAAAAATCGTTTTATTCTCATACTACGTTTTTTGCATTTCGTAGATAATAATAATTTGGATTTCAACTTACATGGACATGATCGTAAAACATCTAAAATAGCTCCTATTCTCGACCATTGCAACCGCAAATTTAAGGAGATGTATGTTCCTGAGCAGCACTTAAGTCTTGATGAATCGCTGCTGCTTTGGAAAGGGAGGCTAACCTGGGTTCAATGTATCCGTTCCAAAGCAGCACGATTTGGCATCAAGAGCTACGAGCTCTGTGAAGCTAGAACAGGATATTTATTGACAATGGCCATTTATACCGGAAAGAAAGATACAAACTCTGAAAACCAAGCAATACATGGATTTACAGGAGCCTCAAGTAAGATCGTTATAGAGCTAATGAATGAGTATTTTCATAAAGGACACTGTCTAGTTATGGATAATTTCTATAATAATGTGGCTCTTACCCGATTTTTAAAAGAGCAGTGTGGTACTGATGTACTTGGTACGCTAAATCGGCGGCGAAAAGACACTCCTCTTGATATAAAAACTCTAGTTGAAAGACGTATGAAGAAGAACGAAATGGTCGCTCGACATTGCTCAAACATTACTGTCTTGTCGTGGAAGGATGTCAAATTAGTGACTATGATATCTACTTATCATAATGCTGATACGGCACCAGGGCAACGAGCAGGTGTAGAGTGCAATAAGCCGCTTGCGGTCCATAGTTACAATAAGTACATGGGTGGGGTCAATTTGAAGGACCAGAAACTATTTATGTACTTATTGGAACGCAAAAGGGGCGTAAAATGGTATATAAAGGTTTTCAGAAGACTACTAAATATTAGTATTCTGAACCATTTCATAATATATCGCGCAAACTCCAAAGACCACTCGCGCAAACTGACACATCGCGAATATCGCTATGCCCTAGCTAAAGCGTTGT
The DNA here is from genome assembly GCA_905220435.1 of Amphipyra tragopoginis. Lineage (NCBI taxonomy): Eukaryota > Metazoa > Arthropoda > Insecta > Lepidoptera > Noctuidae > Amphipyra > Amphipyra tragopoginis. Next base: position 17,440,841 of record HG992011.1, read on the forward strand.
CGCGGCGACATATTCTCACAACTCGCATCAGACCTGCCATACAATTTTCAATAGGGGAAAGGTTGGATGGAATGGAACACTTTCCAGAACATGAAGAAATTCGCGGGCGTCTTCGCTATAAACGGGGGCGCTGTGTGCGTTGTCTGGCTCTTGCAAATAAAAAGCGGACTGAGAGCAATGTAAAGTGCTCAAAATGCCGAGTGTTTTTGTGTATTGGCAAATGCTGGCGTGATTATCATACACAAGAAATCCTGTCTACATGAAACACTGCATGATATCATCCTGCAGTGTTTCATGTAGTAAACACTGCATGATATCATCATGCAGTGTATCATGAGACAGCATTATTTTCTGCATTTTGAGCACTTTACGTTGCTCTCTGTCCGATTGTGTAAAATATGACTACATTCATCTCCAGTATTCCGTCCCTGTTGCTTTACGTTACGTATAGGTACACAACATAAAATGTATAATTGTTTTTCTAAAATTATTTGATGCATATCGTGTGTAAAAATAAAGATAATATAATCTTTTTAACATGATTTTATTTCCTATGCTTACAACTTTAGATGCGGTCTGTCATGTCAATTCAAAATAAACAGTTGATAAAGTATCGAAAAATGAAACATCCTTTATGATACAGGCCGGAACGTACATATGCGCTATTATCCTTACGCCGGAACGTATATCTACGTTCGATTAATTGATAGTGATAACTACTTTCAAACCACAGTTTCTATTACTTTTTATTCCACAACCATGTTTATTCTAAATGTAATGTGTCATACTACATGTGCTTTAGTAAATGAAAACAAGAAATTTGATATAATTCAATTGTAACTGTTTATTATTTGATATTTTCTTCATGCCGCAAGAAACCCTTCTAAAATAATAAATAACTCGCAATTTTTATTGCAAAATGTAAATAAGTAAAGCTTAAGGGTCTATCTAAACGTAACATAAACAAAAAACTATATAAGTTACGTTGTTACTTTAAAATATATTTTTGAAATAATAACAAGGACGGCCGCGCGGGTAGCATTTTCCGCGGCACCCAGCGCTTACGTTGCGCATTGTCATCCGGCATACGAGAGGTTAATGAAGATGCGTGGCTTCTATATGGACGTATACAATCACGTCACGTGAGATCAAGAGTGGACTACTCATATATTCTAGTAAATAATAACCACACAGCAGAAGAAGTTATCTTACAAAACTACTGCACGTGTTTGACGGGAAGACGTACTGTAGGCACTTGTGCGCACATCATATCAATTATTTGGTATTTGGAATATGCCAGACGTGAGGATTTTGTTGCTCCTGCAATGTTTTTAAATGATGTTATTGTAACAGATATTTATGATTAAGTGTAAAAGTAAAACAAACGACATTTTTTTAATAAAATGTGTTTTCTTCATTTTCCATTAATAATAATACCAAATGATGCAGATTCTTCAATGAAGTCTAAGTGTAGTGTAGAGTGAGATGGCAATCATGGTGTGAATGATAATTTTCCATCAAAAGGCGATATTAAGTAGTGGTCTAGTCCCTCACAAAAAGTTAATTCGACATCAGTAACAACTGACAGAAAAAAAGTTCGAAGTCGATTATCTCCGAACGGACAACAAATCGAGACAAGCGCCATACACACTAGTGTATATTTATGCAATAGCTTTCCGATCATATAAAAATTATAGCTGTTGGAGCGGGTACCAGGTCCCCATTTGCCCATTGTCCTTTAGTAGTCTTATTGTGATTATTTTAATTTAAGATAGTTTGTAGGTTTGTATATAGAGGTAGGAACTATGCAGATTCTAAAATAATTTTACTTTTAGAAAGCTATATTTTTCCGAACTGACATATGCTGATTTATATTGATATTCTGCGTTCTAGATGATTTTTTCATCACAAAAATAATTACAAAAAAAAATCTTATAGTTTTTGCTTCACAAGTAGAGTTACGATTGTGCGTTCTTTGCAGGTTTTTTAATCTATTTGTATTTTCTTGATTTTCAACACCTTCATTTGAAAAACAATAAGAGTTTGCTTTTTTGCTCAAATAAGTATGTAAGTAGCAACATGTTGTTACTATCATTGATTGAAGCAGTCTTGGGTTCAAAAGACATATCTGTTTGGAAAACACCAAACTTTGAATTTAGTATTCCGAAATCACATTCAACTACTCAACATGCTCGTGAAAGACGCTGGTTATAAATGTGGCGATTTTCGTTCAACATATTTTGAGGGTAGGGCTTCATTAAATTGGGACCCTATGCAAATGCTTCGTCAGATATAAAAACGTGTGGAAATTTTTGTGTTGTATTTAGTAGTGCCGATGGTTCTGGCAAATTGAGAGTGTTTTGTTGATACATATCCCGGAATTTGGTATAGAATAATACACTACCATCGGATACCCGCCCATTAGTTCCTACATCTATCATTATAATAATTTTTTTTTGGCATTTACAAGTGCCATAAGTACTATACTATAAAATCCTTTATAAATACATAGATCCTGATGCAGCAGGTTTCCTTATGCCAACATGCTTCCCATCTAATGTGCCACAGCAGTTCCAAAACTGGTGTATTGACCCAAAATAATTTGAAATCTAATAAGCAATTTTAAGTATTTCAGAGTCAAAATTCTACAGAAATAACTGAAAACGAAACCAAACGGAACGTATTTTCTTTGGAAACAACAAATGCGTTGTCTCGCTCCCACCTTCGGTTTCGCATACGGATGCCGGCGATCGTCTCGCTATGTTATGACCCTTATAACAAGGCAGTAAAGCTGACATCAGCACGCCTATTGTTTACTACATGAAGTGTTGACTGATAAATGTAATTCAGCACTCTATTAACATATGATTTTAATAATTAAAGTTTAGTTACATTCTGGATACCACCGCGTGCAGTACCTAAATTTGGGAAGTCATCTCTAAAATAATTCCGGTCTGTGTATTATGTAATTTTGTGATTCCTTAATAAATAGTGTTATGTGATAAAGTAGTTTTTTTTTAAAAGACAATCTGGGTCGGCCGTCTAACAGCTCGCTGGCACCCGTGTTCGTTTTCAACTCGTTCAGTGTGAGACCCTTCTTTTCTTCTCTTTAAACAAATTTATCTAAACAATTAATTGAAAAACATATTTTTGGAGGTTTGGGCTGAAAAGCTGGATAAATTACATCCTCAACAAAGATTCTTTGCAGAAAAAGCGATTCATGACACTTTATTTGAAGCGGGGTTGGGAAACCTTCAGTTTTTTTTTATAAATTAACAAACCTAATATGAACGTTATGTCAGCACGTTACAACGCGTCTCCTTTGTATTCACAGAACTGCTCTTCGCCGGCAGACTCGGTTACTAATCCACCTAGTCCCTCAGGCATACAGTACTCTTCAGTTGCTACATCTCCTTCACCCTTTTCATTGCAGTCTTCTACAGTGAATAGTCCACTCGCATCCACATCTAAACCCTCACAAGTATTCAATGAAGATGCTCTCTCACGAACACATTATTCTTCGTCGACTTCTTCCACTCCAACACATTCCTTGACTATTGTGCCTCCACCAATGACCTTTCAGTTACAACTTGGAATAAATTCGCCACCCTGTCATGTAAACTTGTGAGGGTATATCTGCCACCTACGCGTGGTTCTCAGCGATTGTAAAGATGATACTCTATGTGTGAATAAATAAAACACTCTAACCAGTTCAATGGTTTATGTAAAAGTCACAAGGCCCGCTATCATCACAACCGGTTGCTACACGAAATTCAAATACATTTATTTTCATAAATTACAACAGCTCTAAAGAGTTCGTATTACTCACACGCCCCCTTAATTTATGCCCAAAATATTGAATAACTATCACACAACAATGATTATCAGAATGAATACTACTGACTTAAAAACTGTCGAGACCTAAGCCTACCATACACTTATAATGTGCTTGTTTCGGTAAAGGTTTGGTCAAGACATCTGCCAACATTTCTTTCGTGGAAACATATTTCACCTCAATGTCTTTGTTATTTCTCAGTACACTTCTGATAAAATGAAATTTAATATCAATGTGCTTGCACCGGGAATGGAAAACTGGATCACCAGCCAGGGATATTGCACCTTGATTATCTGCATGCAACGAAATCTTTACATACCTGTGTAACCCGATTTCAGTGAGTAAACTATGCAAATATATCGCTTCTTTCATTGCCTGTGAAAGACTCACATATTCCGCCTCACACGTTGAAGTTGCTACGCATCTTTATTTTTGTGATTTCCATGAAATGCACGCACCGCCTAGAATGAAAGCATAACCGGAAATAGAACACCTATCAGTTGTACAGTTCCCCCAATCCGCATCACAGTAACCGATAACTGACTTACCAGTTTTCGTGAAAACAAGTCCATACCCTTGCGTTCTTTTCAAATAACGTAATACGCGTTTAGCCGCCTTCCAGCACGTTTCATTAGGAGCATTTGAAAATTGCGCCAACTTTACCACACTATTGGAGATATCAGGTCTGGTTCCGATGGACAAATACATCAGACTACCGATCAACTCTCGATATGGCCTTGCTGTATTATCAGTACAATCTTCCGTTTTATTTGCAAACTTCTGTCCAACCTCCATTGGAGTTGAAACAGTTTCTTTACAATTCTCCATATCAAATTTCTTCAATAAATCTTTAACAAACTTCTGTTATGACAACTTTATTGAATTTTCACTTTTGACAATGTCAATTCCTAAAACATAACTGGCCAACCCAAAATCTTTTAATTCGAACTCCTTGGCTAATTCAGTTTTAAATTTATCTATGCAGACTCTTTGGTTACATGCAACCAAAATATCGTCAACGTAGACCACAACAAACATTTTTGTTCCATGTTCATCGATGTCCTTGAAATAAAGACATGGTTCATTTACAGTAGGTTTCAAATTCATTTTTCTCAGCTTTTCGTCCAACAATATGTTCCATTGACGTCCAGCTTGCTTCAACCCATACAATGATTTTTTCAATCGACAAACATCAGCTCCTGATTCCAGATCACTTAGCATCTTTTTAGCTTTAATCCTAACACCAGGATCTTCAGACTCTGTAGATTCAAGTTTCTGCAGGCAGTATTTCAGCAACTGTGGTATTTTCATGTAAATCTCTTCCTCTAAAATACCATTTAAATAAGCTGTATTTATATCCAGTTGATGAATTTCCATGTCCAATTCAACTGCAATTGCACTCAATAATCGGACAGTATCAAGTCTCGCAACTGAAGAAAAAGTTTTACGGTAGTCAATGCCATATCGCTGACTAAAACCTTGAGCTACCAATCTTGCTTTCTTCTTCTCAGTTTTATCTACACACACCTTTGTCGTCAAAACGTAACGACAACCTATTACGTTTCGATGTGCAGGTTTCTTCACAACTTCCCAAGTTTCGTTCTTCAGTAAACTTCGAACTTCAGATAAAATGGCCTGTTCCCATCCATATCTTTCATTACCTGAGAGAACTTGCTTTAAATTTTCTTCTGCTGCACCAATGAAATCTTGACAGTCTGTAAAATCATCCAAAACTTGATCAGTTTCTTCCTCTGCTTCAATATCCGGTTCTATCTCTATCGTACGATAGATTTTCCTTGGACGGCCAACACCACTTCTTTCAAGGCGTGGTCTACCAGGTGCTCGCTTCAATATAGGCTCTCGATTCACGTCTTCATGCTCTCGATTCACGTCTTCATGCTCTCGACTCACGTCTTCATGCTCTCGATTCACGTCTTCATGCTCTCGATCCTCTATATTGGATTGAACGTCCATATCACCAGGAAGCTGCCTCGAAATGACTTCTATTTCAACGGCTTTGGATTCGTCGCCGAAGTTAGGTTCATCACTCTTCACTGCTGACTCCAGTTGATCAATTTTAAATGGATCTGTTTCATTATTCATATCCGTCGAAGGCTTATTTTCGTGGAACTTTACATCTCGCGATATTACAATCTTTCTGTATTGAGGAATCCAAACTCTGTAACCTTTGACATCTCTTGGATAACCAACGAAGACACCTTCAATACTTCGAGGAGCAAACTTTCCCTTACACTTTTCATTGTCCAGAACGTGTACCTTGGTACCGAACTTCCGTAAGTAATGTAGCTTCACAGATGTTCCGAACCACTTCTCATATGGTATTTCTCCTCCCAGAGTACTTGATGGACAACGGTTTCTGACGTGACAAGCTGTCACTATAGCATCAGCCCAAAAACCTGGTGAAAGGCCGGATGATATTAGCATGCATCTCGCCATTTCGACTAACGTCCTATTCATCCTTTCTGCTACTCCGTTTTGCTGAGGAGTTCGAGGGACTGTCAATCTTCTTTGTATACCCTCTTCCTTCAAAAAATCGTCAAAATCACTGTTACAATATTCACCACCGTTATCGATTTGTAAATATTTAATTTTCTTCCCCGTTAAATTCTCGACAAAACTTTTATACATTTTAAAAACCGTAAAAACACTACTCTTTTTACTCAACAAGTACACTTCACACCAACGTGTACAGTCGTCAATAAAAGTAACAAAATATTTTGCGCCGCCTAATGCTTCTGTTTGCATAGGTCCTACAACGTCAGAATAAACGATTCTTAAAATCTCGTCACACGGCCCACTGCTTCTCGAAAATGGTAACGTACTCATTTTCCCTTTCGCACAAATGTCACAATCGTGAAGTTCACGAATTTCTACCGACTTTGTTTTTATTCCAGTATGGGTTAATACTTTTGATAAATCTCTCGCATTAAGATGACCTAAACGTTCATGCCACAACCACGTGTCACTATCAGATGCTACGGAGACTGATTCATTTCCCTTTTTTAAGTAATACAAATCACCTCTTCGTACCCCTGTCAATAGAACTTTACCGTGCTTAGTAATTACAGCCCTATCCTTGGTAAAAGTAACCTCCGAACCTTTATCTGTAATTTTAGCCACTGAAATCAGGTTACTTCGCAAATCAGGGACAAATAACGCGTCTGACAGTGTAACAACTACATTTGAATCATCCTTACATGCAGACAATGTGACAATACCCTTACCTTGAACATCTGTTGTAGTGTTCGAGGCTAGATTCAACAAACCTCTAGCAGGCAACATGCCATCCAAGAATTTACTTGCATCATTACAAAGGTGTGATGTGCATCCGCTGTCTATGATCCAGCTTTCCATTTCCATGTTCATTACAGCCCTACAGTCTGAAACACAATGAAAACTTTGAAAACTATCTAAAATAGACACATTCGTGTCACTACCACTTCTATTACTATGTGACACACACTTCACAGCTTCGTTTTCTTTCTTTTTCGGGCATTCAGATGATTTGTGTCCGAGTTCATGGCATCTAAAACATTTAAACTTAAACCCCTTCTGGAAGGATTTTCCACCTTTCTGCTTCTGTTCTGGCTTACGACGAGAAGAATTTGCCCTCATAGCTTTGTCTCCTACTTTTGCTTGAGGTCTAGAACATTCTTCCTCTAAAATTTTGATCTTTAGTGTCTCCGGATCAGGAATTTCATCACGTGATTCGATTGCACACCTAAAGTTATCAAATCCCGTCGGCAAGCTATACAAAAGCATGATCGAGAAAAGATCATCGTGGATTTCTACTTCCATAGCATTTAATTTATCCTTTATATCGAACATTTTCAAAATATGCTCTTGGACATCATCGTTCACCGACATTTTTGTCATTGTGAGTTGTTTTAGGAGAGTTGCCTTCTTAGCCGGCCCCTTTGAAGCATACACAGATTTTAATTTCTCCCAAATCTCTTTGGAGGTCTCGCACCCTTTTACGTGCCTCAACTCACTCGGAGAAATTGATAAAATTAAATCTGCCTTCGCCTTGGCGTCCTTTTCACTCCACTGACGAGCTAACTCTGCGCTCTCTGGTTTAGGAATACTCCCACTTGCGTATCCCCATGCATCAGCCTTTACTAGGAGAGCCTCTGCATGCATACGCCAGCTGTCGTAATTTTCTTTAGTTAAGAAATTTATACGTACATTCGAAGTATTCATCATCGTGATATTCTATTCACTCGTACCATTTACAGTCCTGGGCCCATAACCAATGTGAGGGTATATCTGCCACCTACGCGTGGTTCTCAGCGATTGTAAAGATGATACTCTATGTGTGAATAAACAAAACACTCTAACCAGTTCAATGGTTTATGTAAAAGTCACAAGGCCCGCTATCATCACAACCGGTTGCTACACGAAATTCAAATACATTTATTTTCATAAATTACAACAGCTCTAAAGAGTTCGTTTTACTCACAAAACTCACAACCAGCTCCTATTTGCCAAAAAGGTTTTGCATCACAAAATTCACAAATAATAATAAACCCAAATACGAATGCTACTATGTTATATATTCCGTCGCCATCCCATCCGGATACGGAAGAACAGACAGTGGGCTCTTTGTTTAAAAATTTTAAGCCCCATTTCATATACAGGAAGACTTTGAATTCGTTGGCAATATTTTAGTCCAAGAATCTAATTGAGGAACAAATAATAACTAAAGCTAGTAAAGTGTTCAAAAATAATAACCCAGAGTTTTCCCAAAATGAACAAAAAAATAAAAAGGATCAAATTGTGATTGCGCGCTATTTAAAATGTACGGGTGCCGTGTGTGTGATACGCACGCACACACGCGGCGCCGTCACCGTCAACGCGCACCGTTCATTTTTGAGTGGGACGGAGCGCGGGCGGCGCGAGCGGGGCGCCGGCGGCGCTTTGGTTGCGGTCGCGAACTCGCGAATCGCGATGTAGCAGCTTCGATTTTCCTAACTAACGTGTAACTCGTACTTAAGTTAAATTGTTCAGTTAGATCCGAAAGTAATCAAAATCATGACAGAAAGTAATTCCGAAAATAACAAAAATCATGACAGAAAATCCTGAAGCACAGTAACGCCCGTTTATCTAAGCCGCATTCATACTTTGATGAGAAAGCAAATTAAAAATAAGGGCTACTTCTGCGCATAAGTCAATGAAATATGGCAGCTAGCACATAATAATAAGTTGTGCTACGTAATAATTGTCAGCACTGTTGGCACAGTGGTTGAGTGTGTGGCTGCTGTGTTACGTGTCGCGAATTCGATTTCCGCACAGAAAGATGTAAGGTGTTGAGTTTGTAAGCGCACCCAGCACGTTACCTACAAAAGTAATGAAGTACTAGCGTTGGGAATGTTTTGAAAATAGAAACAGGAAGAATTGGAAAATTGGAAATGATTTAAACTTTTACATCGGTGTTCAAAGTAAAAGTTATTGTTAATAAAAGTTTCAAATTACATGCAATGACTGTAATATCATTAAAAATTACTTGACTGAAACAGCTGATTGTATTTTATTTAGTAAAGTACCTACTGCGTTGACCTCGCGTGAACTTTGGTGAAACAGCTGATTGGGAGTACGCGGCCGGCGTGCGCGTGTGAATTTCTAATTATTTACTGTTATTTAGTAAAGTACCTACTGCGTTGACCGCGCGTGGACTTTGGAGAAACAGCTGATAGGGAGCACTTTTGAATAATTAAATTTAATTTCACATAGGTGGCAGTTTCATGTTAAAATAAATAACTTTGTGGTTTTTAATTTTAATCACATTCATAATTTTGGCGTAGGTATTTAAAAGCTGATTAATAACAACCGGATGATTAATTTATTGTTGTGGGTCTGTCTGTGTGTGAGATAAAATTAGCGTTTATTTAGAGCAAGGTTTTTTTTAAAGAAAAAAAATGAAAACTTAGTACTTAGGTACTTACCTACGTGTAGGTACTTTAAGAGGTGCTCGAAGTGTTCACCTGCTCTTTGTACACAAAGCTCAACACGGTGCCTATGGTTACTTTTCACGTTTTGCAAAACAAATGTACGCGATTTAACTATTATTATTTCGAATGTCGTTACGTAACAATCCTCTCTCTTAACTGTTCGCGGCTCTCACTTTCTTGCTCGCACTCGTCTCACTCGTCTTTTAACCTCACCACACAAAAAAGTGTAAGAGCGTCAGGTCAGGCGACCGCGCCGGCCAAGGTACAGGCCCGCCGCTGCCGCCGCATCCTATCCAACGCTCGCCGAATCTGCGGTCGAGGAAAGCGCGAACATCCCGCTGGTAGTGTGCCGGGGCCCCGTCATGTTGGTAGTACAGCTCAGACTGATAGCTATCAGGCACGTTTTACAGCTGCGCTTCCACGGAGGTCTCTTGGCGCTTGGGCAAGCGTTGGTGTACGTGGAATGATGCAAAATCCAGTAAGTTTTGAATTGACCTTAAGATTCGGTCTCTTGATGGAATCGGTACATCGGGATAGCGGCGGTGTAACATCAGACGGGATCGCGGTGGAACATCAAACTGTGCGTTCGGTCGTAAAACAGGACCATATCCAGGTATTGCTGGTTCCTGTGTACACTGCACTACGTGGTCGAGGCATGTTATTAACGGTTTACGGGTCACAGAATCCTTCGCGAATTACACGTTATGCTCTTGACCTATTACACGCGTAACTGGAGCGAGCGACGCACTCCGGCGCAGGCGGCGGCGCGCCAGGGGAGGGGGTGGGCGCACCCCGTATTAGCGATGGGCGATTATTACTAAAACTAATCGACTTAGTCGATTGTTCAGTCCAGTCGATAAAAGTCGATAACAATTGATGTTAGTCGATTGTTATCGACTAACGGCGCGCAGCAGGCGACAATCACTGATACGGTTACCGTATCAACTTTAACTCAAACTCAAAACTCATTTATTCAAAATAGACTAGAATTACTTAGTTCTTTTTGAACGTTAGTTTTACAATATTATAGACATCCCATAAAAAGCCCTCCCTTCACCGCTTCCTAGTGTTTTTGCTGTGAAGAAGAAACGGCACAAACTCCCCAGCAACACAGATATGTCTGTCAAGTGAATAAATTAATTGATTCTATACAACGAAAATCATCAAATTTTTTACAATAATAAAATTATGCAATTACAGGTAAAATAAAATTAAAAATAAAGTAAGTACATTTATAAATCAATTCTGTATGAATTGGGTTAAATCATAATCGTATCTAACTAATATACTAATTTGTATTCAATTGTGGCGCAGCGCACGTATTACTATACTCGTACTACTAAATAAGTAATTACTAAAAGGTGATGCGTGCGGCGTGCGCTGCCGCTGCGCCACAATTCAATAGATAAAATTGCGGCGCAGCGCACGTACTACTATATTCGTACTACTAAATAAGTAATTACTAAAAGGTGTTGCGTCGTGCGCTGCCGCTGCGGCACAATTCAATAGTTAAAAGTCCGTGCTCCACTACCAATTGCAACGGATGTTTCCTTTTTAAATGGTCCTTTAGGTTGGTCGTATTTTTGTGATAGACTACACAATGTGAACAGAATATACATTAAACTTTTTCAATATTCCTTTCTTTAAATTTTTCAAAAAAATCCCACACGAACGATTTTTAGGCATCGCGTCAAACGGTAATAGCGCGCGCGCGCCTGACCTTGGTCTAAAAAACTCAAAGAACAACTAAAGTAAACAAATTGAAGTAATACTTAAAAACAATTGACGCAACATCGTCCCGCACCCGCGCGGTCTCTCGCACTGCTCGCACACCGCACGCAGTCGCACACCGCAGGTCAACGCATACGCATGCAGTGTACGTAAATTTAGTAGTTCGTCGATTGTTATTCGAATAATTGTGGCGAGGAACTACTAAATCGACAATCGAATGCGCAACAGTACAATTTTCGATTCAGTCGATTGTTTTTTTTGCAACAATCGCCCATCGCTACCCCGTATCCCCCGCACACGCGCGCTAGTTAGCTGCCGAATAATGTTTGGTTGGCGGCATTTCTTTTGAATGAGATAGCTCGTACTCGTACCTACATTGTAGCGTCAGTAATAATAACGCGTAGTAAACTGGTATACTAGTATTACTAGCGGACGCATTTAGATACTTTAAATTTATTAAAGTTTTAATTATCATTTTTATTATTTATTTTTTCATCGTGTTTATTAATTTTGGACTTTATGTAGGTAAATGGCAAGATATACCACGTTTTTAAAATAAATAATTTGTGAATTTTAATACACGATATTATGAGCTTAAATAAATTAGTATCATGGGTAGAATACGTGGTTAAAATATTGCCAATGAATTAAATGTCACGCTGTAAATGCCGTTGTTTCAATATAAGTTTTACTTGACTTGACTGAGACTTGATTTATTAGTTGAAATCATTGTAATTTGTTGAACTATAAATTGTGTTAAAGGACATCATCCATTTTGGCCCAAATGTGAAAGTCAAAAAACAAAAATGCTTTATTCTGATAGATTTTTTCCGACCTAAGGATTTCTTATTAGGACACCGTAGACCGTAGATTTCTTAGTAGCACCGCTCTACTTGATTTTAATTGAGTTCAAAAAGTCTTTCTTTTTATACACTTTCGATTCAATGAATTAACTAAAACAAATGATTTATCTTGTCAGAATATGACGTTTTGAATATAATGAAGGTTTTGTGAAGCACAAGTTATTGTCGAACATTTCTAACCTGCATATACCCGAAAACAAAATAACAAACAATAAGTATATCGCTCACCGAATTGCAAAAGTCTCGCCTTGGGGTTTGCCAAAGAGCAATGGAGCGCAGTATTCTATGCGTCAAAAGAACAGACAGAATACGGAACAGTACACTGCGCTCCAAAACGGGGATAATAGACGTAGGCAAAAAGGCTGCTAGGCTCAAATGGGATTGGGCGGGTCACGTCAGCCGCATGCAAAATGACCGCTGGGCAAGAGTCTCCACTCAATGGGTGCCTGAAGGGGGACGGCGACGCCGCGGTCGGCCCAGAAAGAGATGGCGAGATGACTTAGACGCGTACCACGAGGGCTGGTTTGAGGTAGCGCAGGAAAAAAGTACATGGAAGGACTTGGGGGAGACCTTTGCCCAGCAGTGGGACAGTAGAGGTTAAAAAAAAAAAAAAAAAAAAAAAAAAGTATAAGGTAATCTTAAAACTTGACTCGGCCGGCTGTTCTGGACAACGGATCTTTCACGATCGAGCTCAGCAATGATTTGCCAGACGAACACCTGGCGGAGTTGTAGGAGCAGGGAAATGATTTATGGATGTTTCGTGTGATTTTGGATGTGCCCGCCATAATAGCTTCTTGCTACTATCAGTTTACCCCATATCGCTGTACCGACAAATAAGATTATTTTTTCAAAATAATCCGCAAGCTAGCAGCGTGAGGCTCTGGTGTTAGGCAGTATTATGTTTGGAAACTATGAAACAGTTCTAGCCAGCACCCATTCCATTTCCAAAAGGTGCAAGGATTAACATTGGCGGCTTACGCACCCCGGCAACAATTTTGTAACTGGCTTTTACAAAATTTTAACAATAATATTTTGTGGGCAGATGAAGCCACATTCACCAGAGTCAGACTATTCAATATTCACAACGAACATTGGTGGTGCCGACGTGGCCGCAAACCCCATGTAACACGCCGTGACGCTTTTCAGCATCAATTCTCCGTGAATGTGTGGGCGCAGGCATTCTGAACGACAAGATAATTGGGCCTCACTTCATTGAAGGAAGGTTAACCGCAACAAATTACTTAGTTGTTGAGGGAGGTTGTGGAAGAGCAACTGGAGGAAGTGTGACCTGTGAGCTATCTCGCTAATCTGTACTATCAGCACGACGCACAGTGGGCTGAAATTCGCGTTTCATAGACATTCAACTTTTTTTTTAAGTGTCGCTTTTTTTGCTTGGTAACGATTGGGAATACTTACTACATGCCTTATAAAATGAACTTTTAGGTTTATAATCGGAAGCAGTGCACTCAGTTTTTTTTTTCCAAAAAATTTGTATGATTCGGCATAATAAATGATGATATCTCCATTATCGCACAACTGCGCCTAATATCCTCTTAGGTTATTAATATATGAATTATTTTGGATTTTTTGACATACTCCATGCCAAGGTCAAATATGCGTTTTTTTTTAAAAAAACGTTAAACAATTTTCAATTTTTTTGATTTTAATTTATTCCTTTTTTACTAATATTAAGCTTAACATGGATGTATAGACTAGACATTTACGCAAATCAATAAAATTAAGTGCCATATTAGAAAGTGAAATTCGCTTAAAAACTCATTAGCTAAAATCTGAAATAGTGATTATCTAATCTAATGATTCTCAAAATTCCCAAAAAAATTCAGAGAATTATTGTTTGTTAATGACATTTTAACTATTTACCAACTTTTTGAATACCTATATCTATTAAATAATTGGGTTCTCATTAGTTAGCAATTAAGAGGGTAGTTAGTAAATTAGTTTTTCGGGCACATACATTAAAGTCGATCGCAATAAATAGGAGCGTACTAAAAGAAAATCATTTAGTATTCTTCAATCATTTAAACTACAAACTCCATGGCAAGCATCGTAACAAACTTAGATTTGTTCGTTATTTTGAAAAACGCTCACAAACTCAGTGACTATAATTTTTTGTTTCAAACCGTGCTATCTCGTTTAAACAACAGTGTATCCGAAGAAGATTGTGTGACTTAAAAAGAATTTTGCCGGAGATTCACTAGGGCTGCACAGAAACGATATGAATCAACACAACGGAAATATGAGAGGTTCCGAACTGACTACGAAAGTTGGCTCGAGGCTGATGTTGATTAGCCGAGTTGCTTAAAAGAAATTATAAAATCGATTACTCAAAATGAGGGAGAAGCCCTGTATAGTGCCAATTTCGGAGCCATCACCAAGTTCTAACATTACTATTTTGGAATCATCGTCAAGCGCTATTGGTTCTCTTTTGGAGCCATCTACATCATCAACTGGAACAATGACGAAACGAAAAATCTCAAATCGTAAACCTTTTGAAGACTTGGGAACGAAACAGAAAAAGAGGCGGAGTGGAGACCTGACAGACAAAGATTCCAGTGAGCTCGTATTTGCAACTATTTCAAGTTTAAAGATGAAGGCCAAAACAACATTGTTTCTGTGATTGAATATACGGTGAACCACCCAGAATCAATCGAAAAACTTCAAGATTTAATTAAAAAACCAACCAGTAAAGAAACGTTTTCACCCCAAAAAGCACTTGGTTTACTGATATTTCTGAAATTATCAAAGTGGCAATATATAACTCTGCGAGAATCAGCAATTCGAGAAGGCCTTAAGCACTTGTACCCTTCGTATTACTGCGTGCAAAAAGAGAAAAATGTGTGCTTTCCACCTGAACCGAAAAATTCAACTACGGTGACAGATTCCTCAGCAAAAATTTCACTGCAAGCTTTGCTAGATCTGACAGCAAAAAGAATAATTAAACCTTTGCCAGAAAGTATACAAAATAGAGAACTCATTTTAATATCAAAATACGGTTTCGACGGAGCATCCCGCCAAAGCAGATACAAACAGAAGATGGATTCTACACGAGATGACTCTAGTATCTTCATGACTTCGTTATCACCACTGAAGATTTCTGTGAAGAAGAAACGGCGCAACAAACTCCCCAGCAACACAGATATGTCTGTCAAGTGAATAAATTAATTGACTCTATACAACGAAAATCATCAAATTTACAATAACAAAATTATGCAATTACAGGTAAAATAAAACTTAAAAATAAAGTAAGTATATAAATCAATTCTGTATGAATTGGGTTAAATCATAATCGTATCTAACTAATATAGATACATACATAAACCTACATTTAAAAACTATTGGTTACCAGGGAAGCCACATGTGCAGAAAAGAACCTAGAAAGAAACTAGCGCCACACGTCCCTATCGTCAACATAGTCGTTTATCTTATAGTATGCATTTTTAATGAGAACTGATTTAACGTGAGATTTATATTTGCCATCAGTGAGATCCGTAACTGATTTGGGAAGCTTGTTATAAAATCGAACACAGTTTCCTAGGAATGACTTATTCGCTTTGGATAATCTAAATTTAGGGACTACTAATTTATGTTTGTTCCTAGTATTTATATTATGAACGTCGCTTTTTACACTATACATTGGCAAATGTTTACGTACAAACATAATGTTTTCAAAAATGTAAAGGGAAGGCATCGTCAGAATATCAATCTCTTTAAAGAAATCTCTAAGGGACTCCCGAGGACCCATATAGATCGCGCGGACTGCCCTCTTCTGTAATATAAATATCGAGTGGCGATCGGCCGCTGCCCCCCACAGCAGAATACCATAAGACATAATGCTGTGGAAGTACGCAAAATAAACAAGTCGGGCAGTAGGTATGTCAGTTAGCTGTCTAATTCTTCTGACTGCAAAAGCAGCAGAACTTAACCTACTAGAAAGGGCAGTTATATGAGCTCCCCACTGTAATTTGGAATCTATTGTTATGCCTAGAAATACAGTTTGATCTACTATATAAAGTTTACTGCCGTCATGCGTTATGTTTACTCCTACATGGGGAACGTTTGGCAATGAGAACTTCAGACATTTCGTTTTAGTCGCATTTAATAAAAGATTATTTGCAGCAAACCATTTCGATAGAGCAGATAAACTACATGGTAGATGCTAAAATAAAAACATACCTTTCTTCTAACGTAAGATCGAATGCAGCGTGCTACATTTGTTTGGCGAAACCTTCGGAGATGAACAACTTGGAAGAAGTTAAAAAGAAATCAACAGAAGATGACTTGATGGAGCTCGGACTTTCTGCACTACATGCACGCATAAACATGATGGAATGTCTTGTGCATATCGCATATAAATTAGATATTAAGAAGTGGTTTGCTAGAGGGGATAGTGAGAAAGCTGCAGTGGATGCAAGAAAGAAAACTATCCAAGCCAGGTTCAAAACGGAGCTCAACCTATTAATCGATGTCGTAAAACAAGGTTATGGCACAACTAACGACGGCAACACTGCACGACGATTCTTTGAATTTCCTGAAAAGACTCCGGCTATCACAGGACTAGATAAAGATCTGATCCGAAGATTTGCTGTAATTTTGCAAGCCATAAATAACTTCAGGAGAAGCCATCGATATTTCGAAATTTAAAGAATATGCGTACATAACTGCTGAGAAATATGTTGAATTGTACAACTGGTACAACATGTCATCAACAGTGCACACGATACTGCTTCATGGAGCCGAAATTATTGCTTCTAACGCAATAGTACCGATTGGAAGTTTATCTGAAGAACCTTCAGAAGCAAGGAACAAGGACTTCAGAAGATTCAGAGAACATCACTCACGTAAGAGAGTGAGTTCCAATGAAGATATGTTTAATTTCCTTCTTCTTTCGTCCGATCCGCTTATTTCTGCAGTAAGACCAACGATGGATGCAAAAAAAAGACACCTTTGTTTGATGAAACATTGGATCTGCTGAATCATCAAACACCTGAATTCGAGTTTAGGGATATTGCTCAAATAAATTCTGACTCTGAGTTCGACTCTGAAGATAGTGATTCAGAATAGGCAATATTTTTAAATAATATATTCATTGTTTTATTAATTTTATCATGTATTTTTATTGTAATCATTTCAATATTCAATATTTTCATCATATTTTTGGATTTAATAAGATATCATTAATTTTTATAATTATTTGTATTGCACAACTACTAAAATTTAGTTTTTAGGGTATTTCTAGTACCACAAAAGAATCACAAAATTACGAACACACGCACACCCGAATTTTATATATTTATTAAGATTACATTAGGTGTAACTAACAATTTTCGTAATAATGAATATTAACTGAAATTGCCTTTCTTTGCCTTCAGTTTCAATTAAAGTTTAGGAGAACTTTCACAATGAAATATAAAATAAGTGTTTACCTTCCAGATGAACTGCCGCAAGAAGCAACGACGAAAGCAATGCTTATAGAAAAAAATGACCAGCTTTTCGAAACCTTAAATAGCGACACGCCTGATCAGAAAAGAGGAAAGAAAATCCTAACAAATTTTACCCGGAGAAGTCCACACTTAAATTATTTCAAAGAAATGAAAACCATATTCCAAGAATTGGATTTTTTTGGGGCCAGACGCAAGCCGCCTTCGCAGGAAGGTTTTATAAGAACAATTAATGCAGTCGAGCATCTATTTATAAATTTAGAAAGAAAATATAGTATAAAAAGTTTATCAACGCGCAGACTCAATCAAGACCCATTAGAAAATTGTTTTGGTTGCATCCGCAGCAATAGTAGATGCAACCCGAACCCAAACACCATACAATTTGTTGCAGATCTCAAAACCTCCATGATTAATAATTTATTGCATAGCAGTAAAAATAAGAACTGCAAAGAAGACAATAATGTCATATTAAATGATTTAAAATCTTTTTTAACACAAGGTAACCCCAATAAAGACACAAGTGTTGCTTTAGAAATATTTGATGTAACATAAGGTGTAGAAGCATCTAATACTGTAATACCTCACTGTTTTGGAGAACTGCAAGCATGCGCATATGTATGTGGTTTTATGATAAAAAAATTAGGACCCATTAGCCATCAGTACAAAATCATAATGCTTGCAGATTAGAACACTGAGGTAAGTCATCTATTCACAAGTTTCAAAGAATACAATTGTATGCGCAACAGTCTTTACAATGTTAATAAAAAATTACTGAGACAGTAGAGTACCAAATTATGTGTCACAAAGAAGAATCCAAACATCTAACCCAAGAGCTTATTTAAAAAATATGGTTGAGGTATGTTTCACTCGTAAAAGTTATGATCTCATGTGTTAGAATTATTTCAACTTCGGTTCATGAATGATAAATATTTGAAAAACCCACATATAATGATATTTGAATTCAGGACTGAACCGAAATATGTCGAACCTAAAAGCAAAGCTGATATTCTTGAAAAACTATCGAGAATAATTCCCCCTCACAAATTGTTATTTTGGAAAAACTTACCAACACAGGAAAATGAATACCCCAGTACAAGTACTGATCGCAATAATATACATAAATAGACTGACGTAAGTTTCTTCACACTGATTAAATACTCTAACTAGGTACTGGTAGTACGATTAAACTGTTTAATTGTATTAAAGTATTTGGTAAAGTAGTTGTAAGTAAATTTAATTTGCTTAGTTAAAGTTTGTTTTGCATAACACTTTTTGTTTTGTACACAAAGATGTAAGACGATCTACAATTTTCTGTTCAACTAAAAATAATGTTATCCTAATTGAAAGTACAAGTAGTACCTAATTAATATTAATAATTGATGTGATATTTGCATTGGTCAACTTAAAGTTCCTAAGAAATTTAGTTTTAAAGCTTAAGATAAATAATTACTGTGATTGATTAAACAATGGTTTTGAATTTGCCTATATTTTTAATAACTTTAACTACGGGGTTGTTCTATGATTATATTATGCTCCAGTCATTTTTGATATTGTTGCGCTATAAAGCCATTAAACTATAATATTTTTAGTTTTACCACGTTTAAGCGTGGCAATGAATCAAGCTCAAATTTTAATGCATTTATAGGTTAACAGTATTAAAAGTACCATTAACTGCACTAGTCTAACATGAGTCAGTTTTATAATACCTCATGATAAGCTAAATTCAAGTTAAGTGCTATAACGGCATCTCAGTTCGTCATTAAGTTTTTTTTTAGTCTTTTAACAGACAATGTTTTATATGAAATAAAAACACTACACGTTACGCTATACGTAGCGGCATTCTAGTCGATGTTCCATGTTACGGCCTCTCATCGCCTGGCAACCCAGGCGGGGAAAGCCTCGCGAGGGGCGCGGGCAGCGGTCAACGCGTCACACCACACCTCACGCCATCTTCGCGCGCCCAATGGCCGCGCAGCATCGAGTCGCCTAAGCATCACACCACCCGGCGCCGACCAATAGCGGCGAGTCACCTGCCGGAGGCCGGGGTGCTCCGGCGGACGAGCGCGGCTCTCTACTCGGACACTTGCGCTCACGCGGCAGCGGCGAGCGGTCGACTTACCTCTATCCATAGGCACACGATTTTATCGGGTCCAGAGACAAATAATCTTGTATTAAATTCAGTACTTCGAAAGTTAGAAATAAATAACTTTAGTTCTTGTTGAAACGTATCTTATTTCACAACAACAAGTAGGTACCCCTACGCAAAGGCGTAAACAATCCACAAGATTTTGGCAACACCGAAGATAAACTAAAACGCCAAAATCGTTTCATCATAGAAATATATTAAATTGACAACAACAACAGTAGAATCATTCGAAAGTATTTTATTACATCTATTTTTTGGTACCTCCAAGTCTTTAAGTGCTGTAATTGTTAAGTTATATCGGTTTAAACATTTTCCCGGGTTTTTCGCGGTTTATTCAAAACAAGGATTTGGTAGTTAACAGCATTATATATATAACACGGCAGATCTATCCTCATTACTAACCTATCACAAATAAGTTTTTTGCGATTTCTGACGATTCTGCCACTCCAACCTCAGTTGCTCCGAAAGACTCTTTCTATCCTTATGGAAAAAAGGATCGATTGGCAACATAAAAATGTTTTGTAATAAAAAAACTTTAAAAAAGTAAAAACCGACTTCAAAAAAAACTAAACGGAGTAAAATAATTTATCACTTAATAAAACTACCAGTTTCAGAAGTCGGTGTTCTACGCTGAAACAAATTGAATACACCGACTTCTGAAACTGGTAGTTTTATTAAGTGATAAATTATTTTACTCCGTTTAGTTTTTTTTGAAGTCGGTTTTTACTTTTTTAAAGTTTTTTTCTGTTTGTATGTCAGAGCTTCACGGCAATACTAATTACTGAAAGTTCAAATTTGGCAAAAATATCCGTTAAAGAGCGGGTCAGGTTATAGAGTACAAATCATACAATCATTTTTATCCAAAAATATTGAATGTACCTACAGTTATTGCTTCGTTACGATTTTATTAAATGTATACAAGCTTAGTTTTAGTATACAGCGTGACTTTTAATTCATTGGCAATATTTTAACCCCGTATTCTACCCATGATACTAATGTATTTAAGCCCATAATATCGTGTATTAAAATTGTCAAATTATTAATTTTAAAAACGTGATATGTCTTGTCATTTACCTACATAAAGTCCAAAATTTATAAACACGATAAAAAAATAAATAGTAAAAATGATAATTAAAACTTTAATAAATTTAAAGTATCAAGATGCGTCCGCTAGTAATGCTAGTATACCAGTTTACTACGCGGTCTTATTACTTACGCTACAATGTAGGTACGAGTACGAGCTCTCATTCAGTAGGCATGTCCTTCAAAAGAAATGCCGCCAAACAGTATTCGGCGCATGAACAAAGTGGCCTCTCGATCGATCCCCGCGTTCGTCTGCGGGGTCGCGGTCGCGGGGTGCGCCCACCCGCTTGCATACGCGTCGCCGCCTGCGCCGCTCCAGTCACGCGTTTAATAGGTCAAGTGCATGACGTGTAATTCGCGAAAGATTCTGTGAACCGTAAACCGTAAGTAACATGCCACGACCACGTAGAACAGTGTACACGAACCAGCAATACCTGGATATGGTCTTGTTTTACGACCGAACGCACAGTTTTCCGCGAACCCGTCTGATGTTCCACCGCCGCTATCCCGATGAATCAAGAGACCGAATCTTGAGGTCAACTCAAAACTTACTGGATTATGCATCATTCCACGTAATAACGTATGCCCAAGTGCCAAGAGACCTCCGTGGAAGAGCAGCCGCAGAACGTGCCTGAAAGCTATCAGTCCGAGCTGTACTACCAACATGACACTACCAGCGGGATGTTCGCGCGTTCCTCGACCGAAGCTTCGGCGAGCGTTGGATAGGAGGCGGCGGGCCTTTACCTTGGCTTGCGCGGTCGCCTTACATGACGCCCTTCGTTTTTTTTTTGTGGGGTTAATTTAAAAGACTAGTGTACAAGCAAGAAAGTGAAAGTCGCGAAAAGTTAAGCGAAAGGATTGTTACGGCATTCGAAATAATAATTGTTAAATCGCGTACATTTGTTTTGCAAAACGTGAAAAGAAGCCATAGGCGCCGCGCCGTGCTGAGCTGTGCCTACAAAGAACAGGTGAACACTTTGAGCACCTTTTAAAGTACATGTAGGTAAGTACCTCCTAAGTACTAAAACGTAGTAGGTAAGGTACTGTACTAAATAATTACAAACACACGCGCACGCCGGCCACGTAGTCCCAATCAGCTGTTACACCAAAGTTCACACGCGGTCAACGCAGTAGGTACAACACAAACGCGCACGCCGGCCGCGTAGTCCCAATCAGCTGTTTCACCAAAGTTCAGGCGCGGTCAACGCAGTAGGTACTTTTCTAAATAACTCAAATCAGCTGTTTCATTCAATTCATTTTTAATGATATTACAGTCATTGCACATGTAATTTGAAACTTTTGCTAAGAATAAGTCTTACTTTGAACACCGAAGTAAAAGTTTAAATCACTTCCAATTTTCCAATTCTTCCTCTTTCTTTTTTTAAAACATTCCCAGCGCTTGTACTTAATTACTTTTGTAGGTAATGTGCTGGGTGCGTTTACAAACTCAACACGTACATCTTTCTATGCGGAAATCGAATTCGCGACACGTAACGCAGCAGCCACACACTCAGCCACTGTGCCAACAGTGCTGACAATTATTACGTAGGTACGAGTAGCATAACTTATTATTATGTCATTAAGTGCAAGTTGCCATATTTCATTGATTTATGCGCAGAAGTGGCCCCCATTTTTAATTTGCTTTCTCGTGAATGTATGAGTTTGCGGCTTAGACAAACGGGCGCTATTGTGCTTCAGAATTTTCTGTCATGGTTTTTGTTATTTTCGGAATTGCTTTCCGTCGTGATTTTAATTACTTTCGGACCTAACTAAATAATTTAATTTAAGTACGAGTTACACGTTAGTTCCGTAGGAAAATCGAAGCTGCTACATCGCGATCCGCGAGTTCGCGACCGTAATCAAAGCGACGCCGGCGCGCCGTACGCGCTCCATCCCGCGCAAAAAATGAATGGCTCGCGTCAACGGTGATGGCGCGTGTGTGCGTACGTGTCACACACACTTACACACGGCACCCGTACATTTTAAATAGCGTGTAATCACAATTTGATCCTTTTTATTTTTTTGTTCATTTTGGGAAAACTCTGGGTTATTATTTTTGAACACTTTACTAGCTTTAGTTATTATTTGTTCCTCAATTAGATTCTTGGACTAAAATATTGCCAACGAATTCAAAGTCTTCCTGTATACTAAACCTGAAACTAGTTTGTTCAGTATCACTAGGAGAAACGATTGACATATTTTTTACACCAATTTTTTTTTTTAAATTTCTCTTTTCTTTCAGTAGATTTCTAGCCATAATAGTTGACGGGAATAGACACCTTGAGGCTTGAGTTGGTCCGCTCGGTCAGTTTCCGTGTATTAGACAACCCCTGCGTAGCACATCTCAGGCATTTCACACTTTAATAGGGAACTTAACGCGACATAAACTACGGTGATTGATGGAGATTTATTAAAAAAAACACATATTCAGGCAGTTCTGATGAAAATCTTGTTGGGGTGTCTCGGTTTTTGTATATACTAAAAATAACGTTGTAGATTAAAACAGAAGTCGGTGCTAATCCACGCTGAACCAATTTGAAAGCACCGACTTCTAAAACTGCTATAAATTAATTATAGCGGGAATGTATCCGATCGTGGGCTCTCTGGACGCAAGCGCTGCTTTGTCACTTGTTGGCTTATGTCAAGATTGAAGAAGTTCGTCTCCTGTCTCGCTAGCTATGTCTACGCCAGTGCGCTTTCATATTCATCTAGCATCTTCGTCTGAAGCATGCGTGAAGAGCCATTGCGCATGCCTTAATACTGAACACTGATGAACTAGTTCGACAAAAGCGCATGCCCCTAGCGCACGCTAATCCGTCTACTGTATGTCGACTGACAACTGACCGTGGCGCACCGGTCTAGACGATAAGCTGCGTGCGTCATATGGCAATCAATATTGCATGCGCTTGACGCAAGAGAAATTAAAAGTTGAAAGCGCAAGATGAACATGAAAGCGCACTGGTTTAGACATACCATATAGTGTATAGTCTATGTCCTGTCTTTTAGGAAGCTTCTTTATTGTGTGGATGTTGTGTGTAGTTTAATAAAGTTTTACATCGCCAACCAAGCTCCTGTCACTGAACTGACCCATTTCAACTATATATCTTGGCGCTCAACGTGTGTTTTTGCCTTTTTATAACAAAACAGGGGTGTATTGTTTATACAATCAGTTTTTCTTACAGTTATGCTCGTGGCACGCGTCCTGCTCAACCAGGCGACTTCCTGTACTACCGTATCAAATGGAGAGTTAGTTAACTTTTTTAATTATAACCTAACAAGTAAAATTTCCACTTTTGCTCGAAATAGGTTGTTGATATTACTCTTCTTTTGGTGCATTATTTTGTCGCTCTGATTGTAAAAATTTCATTGTTATACTAAAGCTATGCTCGCATGTAGCGGAAATGCGACACCATGAAGTTCAATTCAAGAAGTATCGTACATTATGAATAAAATATACAATTTAATTAAATATTATGTGCGAAACTAGTATTTCCAGTGCAAAATTCACTCACTGATAACGTTACGTTTACATTACTTTTACGTCACAGCGTTGGGCTAGGTCTATACAGGTCTAGTAATTTCGCGAAACCACGAACTGAGTCTAGTTTTTCGTGAAATTACTTATAACATTACTGAGCAAGACACGCTAATCAAAACATACTGGAACAAAAACTTCAATAATACGTTTTGTTTCAGATAATACTCTTCGCTGCGCGCGTACGATTATCTGCTGGCAACGTTAAAAAAGCTATAGCGGAACAACTAGCGATAATTAACGAAGGATTAAGAAATGGATAAAAAAAACTTTTAAAAAACGTAAAAACCGACTTCAAGAAATACTAAAAGGAGTAAAATAATTACCATAATATTAAATTAACAGTTTCAGAAGTCGGTGGCTTCTATTTGCTTCAGTGTAGAGTTTCAGATGATACTCTTCGCCGCGAGCATAAGAGTATCCGCAGGCAACATTAGAAAAGCTATAGAAAAACAATTGGAAATTATTAATTCAGGCTTAAGAAAGGGTTAAAAAAAGTAAAAACCGACTTCAAGAAATACTAAAAGGAGTAAAATAATTACCATTATATAAAATTAACAGTTTCAGAAGTCGGTGGCTTCTATTTGCTTCAGTGTAGAGTTGCACCGACTTCTGAAACTGTTAATTTTATATAATGGTAATTATTTTACTCCTTTTAGTATTTCATGAAGTCGGTTTTTACTTTTTTTTAAGTTTATTTTTTATTAAATACGTTTTAGTGTCATAACTTTAACCCCCTCCTTCATAACCCTTCTTTTTGGCTTTGACGTAGTCGGGCATAAAAAGTCCTTTCAAATGTTACCTTACACTATATAATGAAAATATTCCAAAGGGGGGAGGGGGGGACACGCACCCCAAACAAACGAATATTAGTAATTTGAGAATTTTGCTTTGATCCGATGAGGAGTTCCGGTCCATATCTCTGAAGT
The DNA here is from genome assembly GCA_905220435.1 of Amphipyra tragopoginis. NCBI lineage: Eukaryota > Metazoa > Arthropoda > Insecta > Lepidoptera > Noctuidae > Amphipyra > Amphipyra tragopoginis. The sequence goes on from HG992011.1 coordinate 17,466,391, forward strand.
TCATGGTCTAATCGTAACAAAATTTATATGGGACCAATCGGAAAGTATACCCTTTCGAACAAAAAAGAATTTTTCAAATCGGTTCATAAATGACGGAGATATGAGGTAACAAACATTTGAGAACCTCCTCCTTTTTGAAGTCGGTTAAAAACTGGTCTTTTCTCGCTGACTGTATTTTTTTTCAAAATCTGAATGCAGATAGAAATTATTTCAAAAGTTAAGGTTGGTCTGCTAAGAACGTTTTCCTGTAGCTAGAATGAAGGTAGCTGCCCTTCATGCCCCATCTCAAATTATCACCCTGTAGAGTTTACCTTAAATGTTAAGTTTCAGTGTTAATTTGAATACAGACAAATTGGTGAAGTTTTACGGTCATTTTTACCCAGTATACAAGCATTCGCTCTAGCTGACGGCAAAATGTATACCTCCATACGTGTCGCCCTTTTCTCGGTACCTGTAATGTCCGAGAGATCGCCACAACTGCCCTTCGGGCAGCGGATTTCACATAATTTCACCAATATTTACGTCACTGACGTCTTGTCAATACGACATAGACATCGGACCAACTAAGTGTGTACGTCGTGTAACATTTTATTAGACATCGTGCTGGCTCACTTTGAGCGTCGCGACAAAACCTTTCACGTCATGACGTCGTGCCAACCTAATGATCACGCAGTATTAAATTGCGCCAGACGTCGCGTCGTGCGAGTCTTCTCTACACGATGTGCGTTTTTATTTCACACGTCGTTACATTTTCTTTAGGATTTTCGCTAATGGAGCCTATGTTTGGCTCCCAGATGGCTTTCAACAAGAACTTCGTGTCTTTTGGCATACTAAGCACACGCCAGTTATCTTTTCTAGAGCCAGAATATGCAGTAATACTAGAAAGATTAGTTGCGGGGTGTAAGGGGGAGCGCACAATAACCAGACTCCCCAAACGTCAACCTCACCTGCACGCGGTGCACCCTGCTGCCTACCAACGATGCTCCGACGACCGACAAATCGCGGGATTTCCATTTAATTCCGCGCGGTGACGGGTAAACCACCAACAAAAGCATTCCCAAGGAGGGTTGGTGTCAGGCTGGCGGCCGGCTGTCAAACTTTGCCTAAACAACATGAATAAAAAAGATATGATGCGCGATAGGGCTAGGGCGTACCCCACAGGCGACGCGCAGGAGCAGCTCCCGGCTTCTGTGGGAAATGGACAAGGGTTGTCGCACCAGAACGGGCGGGTGCGACGTAAGACGCAAGCTCGGAGTGTGAGGGAAGTTAGATTGAGATGTGCTAGCTGGCTGTCCAAAGATGACGAAATAAAAGAACTGACTGACGCCAGATAGCGCTTGATGGCGGACTTCTCCCAGTCTGCTCCGACTTTCGGTATCTCGGTTCACTTGTGCAAAGCGATGGTGAAGTAGATCGGACGGTTAAGCACAGAATTAACACTGGATGGATGAAATGGCGGCTGGTCACGGGAACAATCTGCGACACCCGCATTCCCCTTAAACTTAAGGGGAAGATATATAAAACCATGATTAGACCTGCTGTCTTGTATGGATCAGAATGTTGGGCCACAAAAGGGATGAATAATAATAATAATAATATCATTTATTTCAGGCAACTTGGCCCATAGAAAACAAGTATATAAATAGTAAAAACAATACGTAACTATAAACTAATACATAATATCTAAAACTACTGCACACGAAGTGACGGCGTCGTGTTGCGCTGCGTGGTGTCGTGTAGCCTTCCGCGAAATCGTCGATAAATGACACCCTTCGGCCAAAACTCTTCTTTGAGGAAGGTCTCAGTTTGATGAGTCGGAACACGCACCACAAACGACTTGAAATTTGTGTTGTGGCGCGACTCCAACTTCTCGACCCTCAACGTCCAGTTGGTCTTCACCCGAACATATTCCTGAATGAAATGAATGAAAGGCAATTGCATGCAGTAGAGATGAGAATGCTAAGAGGGATGTGTGATTGGTAAGCGTGCGATATAAGCAAGGAGGATTTAATTGGAAGAAACCCAACCCCGTCAATTCTTAGCAAACTACACTTTGCCACACCAACCATAACATTCATTAAAGCCTTTGACTTGGAGGTTAGCTCAATTTAGGAACAATTTTATAGTTTCATTAAAGAACAGCTCCTGAACTTCGATTTCTGCCGCTCATATTTTAAACCCGAAATCTATCGCTACTCAGATTCATGGATCTTCTTCCCAGGCGGAAATATTCTTCAAGGCAATTGAACACCTTAAACCTCATAATTTATTTCCCGAACAGAAGCGACTTCTATCTTGGCAGGGAATGCTCGCGAACCGAAATAAGTTCTAAAGAGGAGGAATCGAGCATCACCAGAAGATCACTTCAAAGTAAGCGCGCATGATACGAAAGTGCCGCGGGCAAGGAGGTCAGGACACCCAAAGAGAGATCCACCATTATGAGTGTGTTATAAAAAAAACAGAAGTTATTTTGTAACACGTTAAACTCTGAAAATTATTTGAGTTTACTGAGAAACGCATTGAATGCTTTACTCGAAGACCTAGATTTAGAGATAAGAAGAACAATGTGGTTGCAGCAAGATGGAGCCCCAACTCACTTTGGCAGTGCGGTTTTTCATTGTTTAAATTAAGAATATCCCGAAAGGTAGATAGGCCTTGGAAGTGATATCTTAACCTGGCCCGCCAGGTAACCAAACCTTATTCCAACGGACTTCTTTTCATGGGGCACGTTAAAAGAAAAGGTACACTCAAAACCGATTCATTCGAAAGAGGAATTATTTTCAAGGATCATGGCAGCCTTAGATGAATAACGGGTCGGTCTCTTTAACAATGGTTTACATTTGGAAAATATTATCCGTTACATACTAAAAATATCAAGCAAGTAGTAACTAAAATCACTTTATCGTGATTTATTCGTCACTGGTCAATCGTAGGACATCCAGGAAACGCTTATAATTTGACATAGGTTTAGGCCTTTCAAACTAATGAAGACATTTTTGTTTAATATGCAACGTATTCAAAGTTATTATTTTTGTATTTTTGTGAATTCCAGGATTAAAAATTCAGATAGCTTTAAATGAAAAACTATAAAAGTTTGCGGGAGTTTTACTCGGGCATTTGTTGTGGAATACTCTACGCCCCGGCTTTAAAAAAAAATAACATGTCCGATTTTAAGGCAAAAAAACACACTGTGCCGCGGTACCAAATGATTCCGGAACCGAGCGACGGCGACGGAACCGCGGAGCGTCGAAGCGCGGGTTCGCACTCGTTCACTCGGTCGTCGCATCGTGTCGTGTCGCTATTGTACCTATTCATTGGTTTAGTTGATAGACAGACACGACACAGACACGAAGCAAGAGTTCAAAATTGTCTAAGAGTTGAAGATTTGACAAACAATGTGCCACAACAAGCTGTGTGGAGGAACGGTCAATATCCGTACCATTTTCAGGAGCTTATCACCGTTGACAACAGCCCAAGGGTGGAATTTTGCCAGAGGTACAGTAAATTTCGACGCATACTGATTTCGCGTTTAAAGATTATGGCCGCATTTACAAGAGGTGGGATAGCCAATATCCACAATGATCACTACTAGGTACATGAAAATCCCTGTGCCTCGACAATTTCCAGCACAGCTGTCGTATTCATGTGTTAGGCTGGAATTATTGGTCCGCGAATGATAGGGCCCGTATTTCTACCAGGAAGCCTAAACGCGGAGAACTATCTGGAATTTCTTCGAACGACTCTCAAGGATACTCTTGAGGAGTTTCCTCTGGTCGAGTATTCAGGTATTGTGTTCCAACAGGATGGCGCCCCGGCTCATTTCGCTCGCAGCTACAGAGCGTACTTGGATGAGCGGTTCCCCATATGGATTTGTCGCTCAACGGACATGACGCCGATGGACTTTTTTATGGGGTCACGTGAAGGGTGTTGTCTAAGCTGAGAAATGCAACAATGAGGATGAAATGCGGCATAGGATAACAACTGCGTTTGAGAATATCAGGGGCAATTCCCATATCGGTGCATCGAGCGACAAGGGCGACACATTGAACCTTTTTTGTAGCGGTGGAGATCCATTCGTGGTGGCTATACCTCATTGAAATCGACATAATCTAAAGTGCTTCATGTGTTCCAACTTGAAATTAACCCTTCGTGCAGTGTTCGTGGTGATAGATTCATGCGGGTAAGTATACACACTTATGTACTTCACTTATGTTTCCATTACAAATTAACTCTTCTTTTAATATCCGTGGTAATAGATTCATTCGTAGGTACTAACTTACATTAAACTAATAACCAAGTGTTTCAGGTGTTTCAATTTGGAATTAAGACGACACGCGTGTGAATTTTATGTTGGCAGAAAATAAGGTCGACATCAGAAAACATCTGTCGTCTGTCTGGTCGACATCTGAAATGATCATATTCAGTAATGATTCAAAGGTAGCATTTCCGAAAGGGATCATACATAACCTTAAAGTAATAGAATTCAGAAGAAATGAATTAAAAATATTTGTCAAGAATGATTATAACGCAGAATCTAAGGAGGTATCTTTTTTTTGAAAATGAAAATAGAAATTGTTTTGCGGGAAAAAATTACAAACGGTGTAACTGATCTTTTGGAAGAAATACCTAGAGACTGCACCTAGAGGTATTAGCGAGACGAAAAAAAGAGTTATTAGCACTGTGTAAATCAGTGCCTCAAACTAGAACTATTTTTTATGAAAATCTTGTTGTCTCTGAATTACCCGATCTTGACGAGCACATTTATACTGATTTAATATAAACCAAAGACCTCAAAGTAATACCTGATTTATTAATAAAACGTTGATTTCATTATTAAATTGTTCCATATTTGATTCACAATGTTAGTTTTATAATGACTTGATTAATGTTTATTTTACTTTTGCTTCCAGATGGATTTGAAGAGAATTAATTTGAGCTTTTGTTAATTTAGTATTTTTTTTCTTATTTTACTAAATATTTGATTTATATTCTTTCATTTATATCTTTCGTTTTATTGTGACTTGACTGTTTTCTTTCATATTTTTTATTTTAAAATTTGATTCGAAGAGATAACTATTGATTTGATGAGAAGTCATTCGTTACTTGAGCGGCCGATATCATATTCCAAAGGCGGTCGGGCGATGGGAGTACCTTTCTGGGCAACAGTCAACTTTATGCGCAACAGTCTTTACAATGTTAATAAAAAATTACTGAGACAGTAGAGTACCAAATTATGTGTCACAAAGAAGAATCCAAACATCTAACCCAAGAGCTTATTTAAAAAATATGGTTGAGGTATGTTTCACTCGTAAAAGTTATGATCTCATGTGTTAGAATTATTTCAACTTCGGTTCATGAATGATAAATATTTGAAAAACCCACATATAATGATATTTGAATTCAGGACTGAACCGAAATATGTCGAACCTAAAAGCAAAGCTGATATTCTTATTCTTGAAAAACTATCGAGAATAATTCCCCCTCACAAATTGTTATTTTGGAAAAACTTACCAACACAGGAAAATGAATACCCCAGTACAAGTACTGATCGCAATAATATACATAAATAGACTGACGTAAGTTTCTTCACACTGATTAAATACTCTAACTAGGTACTGGTAGTACGATTAAACTGTTTAATTGTATTAAAGTATTTGGTAAAGTAGTTGTAAGTAAATTTAATTTGCTTAGTTAAAGTTTGTTTTGCATAACACTTTTTGTTTTGTACACAAAGATGTAAGACGATCTACAATTTTCTGTTCAACTAAAAATAATGTTATCCTAATTGAAAGTACAAGTAGTACCTAATTAATATTAATAATTGATGTGATATTTGCATTGGTCAACTTAAAGTTCCTAAGAAATTTAGTTTTAAAGCTTAAGATAAATAATTACTGTGATTGATTAAACAATGGTTTTGAATTTGCCTATATTTTTAATAACTTTAACTACGGGGTTGTTCTATGATTATATTATGCTCCAGTCATTTTTGATATTGTTGCGCTATAAAGCCATTAAACTATAATATTTTTAGTTTTACCACGTTTAAGCGTGGCAATGAATCAAGCTCAAATTTTAATGCATTTATAGGTTAACAGTATTAAAAGTACCATTAACTGCACTAGTCTAACATGAGTCAGTTTTATAATACCTCATGATAAGCTAAATTCAAGTTAAGTGCTATAACGGCATCTCAGTTCGTCATTAAGTTTTTTTTTAGTCTTTTAACAGACAATGTTTTATATGAAATAAAAACACTACACGTTACGCTATACGTAGCGGCATTCTAGTCGATGTTCCATGTTACGGCCTCTCATCGCCTGGCAACCCAGGCGGGGAAAGCCTCGCGAGGGGCGCGGGCAGCGGTCAACGCGTCACACCACACCTCACGCCATCTTCGCGCGCCCAATGGCCGCGCAGCATCGAGTCGCCTAAGCATCACACCACCCGGCGCCGACCAATAGCGGCGAGTCACCTGCCGGAGGCCGGGGTGCTCCGGCGGACGAGCGCGGCTCTCTACTCGGACACTTGCGCTCACGCGGCAGCGGCGAGCGGTCGACTTACCTCTATCCATAGGCACACGATTTTATCGGGTCCAGAGACAAATAATCTTGTATTAAATTCAGTACTTCGAAAGTTAGAAATAAATAACTTTAGTTCTTGTTGAAACGTATCTTATTTCACAACAACAAGTAGGTACCCCTACGCAAAGGCGTAAACAATCCACAAGATTTTGGCAACACCGAAGATAAACTAAAACGCCAAAATCGTTTCATCATAGAAATATATTAAATTGACAACAACAACAGTAGAATCATTCGAAAGTATTTTATTACATCTGTAGCATTGTGTTGCGTCCGCGTCGCCGCTTCAATGTTAATTCGCGCCGTACCCGCCGCGCAAAGGTTACGTTGCTCGCTTCCCGCCGAAAGCGCTCGCTGGCGTGGCCAGTCGGCCCCCCGCTACGCACCTAGCAACACCCCGCACGCTGCGATCGTGCGACGGACGATATACTCTGTTGTCTTGTATAATTACCTAAGGACTGATTGTATTGTGCTGTTACCAATATAATATGTTTTACCGAATCCGTGTGAAGTTCATTCCTCGAGAATACCCCTTATAAATTGCGCCCAACTCGTGGCACGTGCTCCGTACGGAAAGTACCTACGAAACGGAAAAGTAACCGACGCGAGTGCGAACGAAATCCACGCGAAGTGTTCTACCGAGTCACGGATCGAGTAATCTGTGTACCTACTGGACTATACTGCCGTTATTTACCGTTTGCGTTCATCACCGAGTGTTATCGTCGAGAGAATGCCGCCGAAAACACGCCGCGCACACGCAAACGAGGAGGAAAACGATGGTTCCAGTAGCGAGGAAGAAATGCACGCGGTAGCTAACCCCGCGAGCGTGAACACCACGGTAACAACTACACCGATCCCGACAACGGCTGGTAACATGATTTCCATGTCTGAGGAACAGCTCACACGATTGTTATCCAACGTCATGAGAAGCGTCGCGACGTCGACACCTGAGTCAACGAGAGGTGACCCCACGGGACCGACTCAACCCACCGCTGCACACACTGGACCAACCGTGCATGGCATGCACGGCATGCACAACAACTTTACTCGGTGCACGGCCCGCTTCGACGGAGCCGCCCGCAGTACCGAAGCCCTAGAAGCATTTGTCGAGAGCGTGCTCATCTACAAAGAGTGCGCAAGTGTATCCGACGAACACGCTCTTCGTGGTCTACCTATGCTGCTGACCGGAGACGCCGCAGTGTGGTGGCAAGGTGTGAAATCTACCGTGGAGACCTGGGACGACGCGATACGCCGCCTGCGATTCATGTACGGCGCCCCGCGCCCCGCCCACCGGATCTTACGAGAAATATTCGCGCGCGAACAAAGTGATAACGATAGTGTCGATTCCTTTATATCGCGAGTGCGAGCAGAAATGTCGCGTTTACCATATAAGCTACCAGATGTTATGCAAGTAGATATAGTTTACGGCCTTTTACATCGTAAGTTCCGAAAGAGAGTGTCACGCGATAGTGTAAGTAGTGTCGACTGTCTACTCGAGCGAGCAAGGTATGTTGAAGAGACGCTAGGCGAGGTAAGTCTTACTAAATCAATAAATCCGTCTCATAACGCGAGTATCTCGACTAATAGTAATAATAACACTGCAAGTATCGCGAAATCTCGAAATGTAAACATTAACCCTCCGACGGCGACGGTTAATCAAAGTAACCCTTCGCGCGTTGTGTCCGACTCTAGTTCGAATATTTGTAACGATACGAATTCGAATACGAAACGTGTTCGACCGCGCTGCGCTTTCTGTAAACGGTTTGGTCATTCGATAGATGAATGCAAAATTAAAATAAAATCGGGTGACCACGATAATAATGCACCGCTGTCTTGTTACGGTTGCGGCCGACAAGGAGTAATACGCTCGAAGTGTCCGACGTGTAAAGGCACGCCGCCCGCCGACAAGGTGAGTTTTCAAAGTGCTATCACCTATGAGTCTGACCTGTCACACCCTACGGTCAAGATAGAAGTTGCGTCTTTAGTAGGTGTTGCAGTACTGGATACAGGTGCTACTGAGAGTCTCGCTAGTCCTGGACTCTATAAAGTATTATTGGACAGTGGGGCTACTTTCACGAAAACACGTCGCAACCTTGGCCTCGCCGATGGAACGCAGCAGGTACGTGAGTTATTATCATGTGACACGAACGTCACCATTCAGGGACGCGTTATCCCCACCACTTTCCTAGTGATACCGGGAGCGGATAATAGGACGCTTCTAGGACAGGACTTTATCGCTAGAGCAGGTATATTAGTGGACCTCCAACATAACTGTTGGCATTTTAGTAATCTCCCTGGGCAGAAGTTTACTTTTGTGCAGTCTTTTAGCCTTATATCCACCAGCGATGCAGAGCTGATGCAGGTTGATACCACCGGTTTGGCGCTGAGAGAGGATGAAGGAACAAAGCTGTCACCTGCTCAAAGGACGCAGCTCAACCAGCTCATAACGAAGAGAGTTGAGCGCTTCGCCACCGAAGGACCCCCTACAACTTATGCCGCTCATCACATTCGGGTTGACGAGAAGCAGGAACCTACCGCTTCACCACCCTATAGGATGTCGCAAGGTAAGAGAGAGTTGTTAGACCGTGAGCTTGAGAAGCTGCTGCGCGCAGATGTAACAGAAGAGTGCGAGTCACCGTGGGCTGCTAACGTCGTCTTAGTCGCGAAGAAGGATGGCGGAGTCCGCCTATGTGTGGACTACCGTAAACTCAACGCCGTGACTAAGCCGGATAGGTATCCGCTCCCGCGCATAGAAGACGTGCTCCATGCAGCGAAGACGACCAGCTACATGACGACGCTAGATCTCCACTCCGGCTACTTTCAGGTTTGTGTTGCAGAAGAAGACCGCGACAAAACTGCATTCGTTACACCCTCCGGCACCTATAGGTTTAAGAGGATGCCGATGGGCCTTCGCAACTCTGGCGCCACGTTTCAGAGATTAATAGATCGTTTCAAGTCAAACCTGAGTGTACCGATTCGAGGACACAAGGTAAGCGACGACTCCGATATCCCACCAGACTCCCAAGGGAGGAGGCCTGTAACCATCCTTGGATATCTAGACGATCTAATAATCCTGTCACAGAGTTTCGAAGGTCATATGGAAGATCTCGAAGCCGTCTTCGACAGACTCGAGAAGTTCGACCTTCGAGTCAATCGAAGAAAAAGCTGCTTCGCCCGTGACTCAGTGAAATTCCTTGGTCACATAATTGTTCCTGGAGGTCTTCAAGTAGACCCAGAGAAAACCTCAGCTATTGCTGACATGCCTGCCCCGAAAAACGAGAGGCAGCTCAAAGGTTTTCTGGCCACATCCAGCTGGTTTCGACGGTTTGTACCGAACTACGCTATGATCGCCAGACCTTTGACTGACCTGCTGAAGAAGAACAGCAGTTGGAGATGGCATGACGAGCAGCAGGCTGCTTTCGAGCGCATCAAGGAGCTCCTGGTCACCGCTCCCATTCTTCGCCAGGCTGACGAGTCCAAGCCTTTCTCCCTCCGGACAGACAGCAGTGGCTACTGTCTCGGCGCAGTTTTGATGCAGGGGGAGGGTCCCGACGAAAGGCCCATAGAGTACGCCAGTCGCCTTCTCTCGCCAGCCGAGCGCAACTACACTACCACCGAGCGCGAAGCCCTTGCCGTCGTCTGGGCGGTCACGAAGTTCAGGGGTTACGTGGAAGGCTCGGAAGTAGTGGTTAAGTCCGACCATCAGCCGCTACGGTGGCTGATGAGCCTTAAGTCTCCCAGTGGTCGTCTTGCCAGATGGGCATTGACCCTTCAGGCCTATAACCTGCAGATACAGTACACTCCCGGAAAGGTGAATGTGATCGCCGATGCACTAAGCCGCCCAGCTTGTTGCGAGGAGAGCTCTTCTAGTTGTGAGGTATGCTTAGTGACCGTAGATATGCCACATAGGACACCTGAGGATGTGCGCTCTAACCAACTCAAGGACCCAGAGCTGAAGAGTATCGTCGAGGACTTGGAGACAACCGACGATCCCTTCAGGGGGAGAGGGTGGTCAGAGAGAGGATACCTGATGTCTGATGGTATATTATACAGGTGCGCACCCGAATCGGAAGACGCCGAGTCCGCCTGCCTCGTGGTCCCTAAACACGAGAGAGAAGCTGTCCTCGTAGAGTTCCACGACGCTCCCACAGCAGGCCACTTTGGTGCCGAACGTACCCTGCAACGCATCAGAACACGATACTTTTGGCCAGGTATGAAGTCTTTTGTTACAGACTATATTAAACGTTGTGCAGCTTGCCAGCGATACAAGATAGATAACAGGAAGCCTGCAGGACTACTCCAGACTCCTGCTACTACCCGGCGATTTGAAGTGGTATCGGTCGACTGGTTCGGACCCCTACCAAAGACTTCGAAAGGTAACCGTTGGATTTTAATCTTAGAAGACACGTGCTCCCATTGGGTTGAGCTATTTGCGTTGGAGAAGGCCACCAGCGTGGAATGCGCTGAGATCTTAATATCCGAGGTCTTCCTGAGGTATGGAGTCCCGCGCAGGATGATCAGCGACAACGGGGTTCAATTTGTTGCTGAGGTGATGCAACAGGCCTGTCACGTGATGGGTATCAAACAGTCTTTGACGCCGTTGTATCACCCAGAAGCGAACCCTGTTGAGCGGAAAAATCGTGACCTTAAACCACAGTTGGCGATACTGGTTGGGAAGGATCACGCATCGTGGGATACTCACCTCGCGGCCATAAGGTTCGCGATGAACTCCGCTGTTACAGCGAGCACTGGATTTTCACCAGCTTTTCTTACCTTCGGGAGAGAGCTGCGCGCGCCATCGGACGTCGTGGCGGACATGAAGACCATCGTGGACAGCGATAATTTCGTCCACAATATTACTCCTTACCTTCGTAAGTTATCGACGGTACTGCTTGACGCCCGAGATGTCCACGAACGTAACCAGTCTCTGCAGAAGAAGTACGCAGATGAAGGCAGACGCGCCCCTCCAGAGTACAAGGTAGGTGATCTCGTTTTGTTGAAAACGCAAGGGGTGAATGATGTCGGCCCCGGACAGTCTGCGAAATTTATACCCCGGAGGGATGGCCCTTATCGCATCCGCGAAGTAGTAAGCCCTACTACTTACCTGGTGGAGGGAGTTACTAGAGGTGAGCACGTAGGACGTTACCACGTCTCTGATTTAACTCCATTTGTCGGTGATATCGAGCCTCCGGTTAGAGAGAAGCGCAGACGCGGTCGGCCGCGTAGATTTGATTGCTAGCCCGAACGCGAGGGCGCTATGTTCGAACTAGAGGGGGAGTGTGTAGCATTGTGTTGCGTCCGCGTCGCCGCTTCAATGTTAATTCGCGCCGTACCCGCCGCGCAAAGGTTACGTTGCTCGCTTCCCGCCGAAAGCGCTCGCTGGCGTGGCCAGTCGGCCCCCCGCTACGCACCTAGCAACACCCCGCACGCTGCGATCGTGCGACGGACGATATACTCTGTTGTCTTGTATAATTACCTAAGGACTGATTGTATTGTGCTGTTACCAATATAATATGTTTTACCGAATCCGTGTGAAGTTCATTCCTCGAGAATACCCCTTATACATCTATTTTTTGGTACCTCCAAGTCTTTAAGTGCTGTAATTGTTAAGTTATATCGGTTTAAACATTTTCCCGGGTTTTTCGCGGTTTATTCAAAACAAGGATTTGGTAGTTAACAGCATTATATATATAACACGGCAGATCTATCCTCATTACTAACCTATCACAAATAAGTTTTTTGCGATTTCTGACGATTCTGCCACTCCAACCTCAGTTGCTCCGAAAGACTCTTTCTATCCTTATGGAAAAAAGGATCGATTGGCAACATAAAAATGTTTTGTAATAAAAAAACTTTAAAAAAGTAAAAACCGACTTCAAAAAAAACTAAACGGAGTAAAATAATTTATCACTTAATAAAACTACCAGTTTCAGAAGTCGGTGTTCTACGCTGAAACAAATTGAATACACCGACTTCTGAAACTGGTAGTTTTATTAAGTGATAAATTATTTTACTCCGTTTAGTTTTTTTTGAAGTCGGTTTTTACTTTTTTAAAGTTTTTTTCTGTTTGTATGTCAGAGCTTCACGGCAATACTAATTACTGAAAGTTCAAATTTGGCAAAAATATCCGTTAAAGAGCGGGTCAGGTTATAGAGTACAAATCATACAATCATTTTTATCCAAAAATATTGAATGTACCTACAGTTATTGCTTCGTTACGATTTTATTAAATGTATACAAGCTTAGTTTTAGTATACAGCGTGACTTTTAATTCATTGGCAATATTTTAACCCCGTATTCTACCCATGATACTAATGTATTTAAGCCCATAATATCGTGTATTAAAATTGTCAAATTATTAATTTTAAAAACGTGATATATCTTGTCATTTACCTACATAAAGTCCAAAATTTATAAACACGATAAAAAAATAAATAGTAAAAATGATAATTAAAACTTTAATAAATTTAAAGTATCAAGATGCGTCCGCTAGTAATGCTAGTATACCAGTTTACTACGCGGTCTTATTACTTACGCTACAATGTAGGTACGAGTACGAGCTCTCATTCAGTAGGCATGTCCTTCAAAAGAAATGCCGCCAAACAGTATTCGGCGCATGAACAAAGTGGCCTCTCGATCGATCCCCGCGTTCGTCTGCGGGGTCGCGGGGTGCGCCCACCCGCTTGCATACGCGTCGCCGCCTGCGCCGCTCCAGTCACGCGTTTAATAGGTCAAGTGCATGACGTGTAATTCGCGAAAGATTCTGTGAACCGTAAACCGTAAGTAACATGCCACGACCACGTAGAACAGTGTACACGAACCAGCAATACCTGGATATGGTCTTGTTTTACGACCGAACGCACAGTTTTCCGCGAACCCGTCTGATGTTCCACCGCCGCTATCCCGATGAATCAAGAGACCGAATCTTGAGGTCAACTCAAAACTTACTGGATTATGCATCATTCCACGTAATAACGTATGCCCAAGTGCCAAGAGACCTCCGTGGAAGAGCAGCTGCAGAACGTGCCTGAAAGCTATCAGTCCGAGCTGTACTACCAACATGACACTACCAGCGGGATGTTCGCGCGTTCCTCGACCGAAGCTTCGGCGAGCGTTGGATAGGAGGCGGCGGGCCTTTACCTTGGCTTGCGCGGTCGCCTTACATGACGCCCTTCGTTTTTTTTTTTGTGGGGTTAATTTAAAAGACTAGTGTACAAGCAAGAAAGTGAAAGTCGCGAAAAGTTAAGCGAAAGGATTGTTACGGCATTCGAAATAATAATTGTTAAATCGCGTACATTTGTTTTGCAAAACGTGAAAAGAAGCCATAGGCGCCGCGCCGTGCTGAGCTGTGCCTACAAAGAACAGGTGAACACTTCGAGCACCTTTTAAAGTACATGTAGGTAAGTACCTCCTAAGTACTAAAACGTAGTAGGTAAGGTACTGTACTAAATAATTACAAACACACGCGCACGCCGGCCACGTAGTCCCAATCAGCTGTTACACCAAAGTTCACACGCGGTCAACGCAGTAGGTACAACACAAACGCGCACGCCGGCCGCGTAGTCCCAATCAGCTGTTTCACCAAAGTTCAGGCGCGGTCAACGCAGTAGGTACTTTTCTAAATAACTCAAATCAGCTGTTTCATTCAATTCATTTTTAATGATATTACAGTCATTGCGCATGTAATTTGAAACTTTTGCTAAGAATAAGTCTTACTTTGAACACCGAAGTAAAAGTTTAAATCACTTCCAATTTTCCAATTCTTCCTCTTTCTTTTTTTAAAACATTCCCAGCGCTTGTACTTAATTACTTTTGTAGGTAATGTGCTGGGTGCGTTTACAAACTCAACACGTACATCTTTCTATGCGGAAATCGAATTCGCGACACTTAACGCAGCAGCCACACACTCAGCCACTGTGCCAACAGTGCTGACAATTATTACGTAGGTACGAGTAGCATAACTTATTATTATGTCATTAAGTGCAAGTTGCCATATTTCATTGATTTATGCGCAGAAGTGGCCCCCATTTTTAATTTGCTTTCTCGTGAATGTATGAGTTTGCGGCTTAGGGTCCGTTCACACAGACCGGCTCGGAGAGGAGAGCAGATTCTTATCACGATGAAAACAGAGTTTTTAGTATGTGTATTAAGGTTTATTTTTTTATGTGCACAGCTTTTGTCATTAAGAATGCTTGAAGGCGCTTGGTGTGAAATAATAAGAGGAGCTGACCGGCTCCGATCGCGTACTTTTTCTCGATCGTGCAGCCGTTTGGCTCCGATTGCATGCTCTTTAATGCTCGCGCAGCCGATCGGTTCCGATCGCGTGCTCTTTCTCGCTCGCGCAGCCGATCGGCTCCGATTGCGTGCTCTTTCTCGCTCGCGCAGCCGATCGGTTCCGATTGCGTGCCCGTCGCACCACGCCGACCGCCATTTTGCTTTCAACAAGCAAGCGACAGCCGGCTTTCGCGCCCCTATTGTATTTCTATCGTGTCTCGAATCACTTGTGTTCGAAGTTTTCAAACGGAACAGTTGTATGCACTTGTAGGAAAACATGACTGACGAAAAATTAATAATACTAGTGTCAAAATATGAGTGTTTATTTGACATAACCAAGCCATCGTATAGCGATCGGGTAATGAAAGACAATGCGTGGGAGGAAATAAGCAAATGTGTGGGGTTAAGTGGTAAGTACCTACTAAGATTTTATTGTTTTACACCTATCTCCAGATATTCGAACGAATTCTAAAGTAAGGGCTTCTTAATTTGCCGTGACTTGTTAAATTCAAAGTCAAAACAGGAATAACATGAGTTTAAATGTACCCTCACTTTACTCGTAAAAATCGTTTGAGTATCTGAACGTTACAATATACCTACTCAAGAAGTAGCGAACAATTTTTATTAAATATAACTTAAGAAACTCGAGTGGCCACTTGATCTTGCCAATCTAAAGCACCACTTGCTGAAAAATAATCCTTAAATTTATTCCTTATGGTTATACCTGCGTCGATATTAGAACTATTTTCATCATTATTGTCTGTTATCGCTGTTAATAAATTCATATTGCTGTGAAGAACATTCTCTTGTCCTGGTGATGGCGTCCGATTTTCTATTAAAAAATTATGTAAACATGTAGTTGCTAATATAATTAAGTCACAGTACTTCGGTTGGATTTTCATTCGTTTTTGATAAATCTCAAATCTTTGAGTTAGCATTCCAAATGCACATTCTACGACTTTTCTTGCTCTGCTTAAACGCAGATTAAATACTTTTTTTGATAAGTCTGTTCTTGTTTGTTCTCTCGGATACGGCCGCAATATGTTATTGCTCAAAGGGAATGCTTCATCTCCTATGAAAACATGTGGTAAGCTTTCAGTGGTATTCGGTAGAGGTTTATTTGGGGGCAGCTTTAACTTATTAGTGTTCAGTTTTTTCCAAATTTTGAATTTTGTAAAATTCCACCGTCGCTATTTTTACCATATGATCCGACATCAACAATTAAAAAGTTGTATTTCGCGTCTACCACAGCTAGTAACACTGTACTGAAAAAATTTTTATAATTATAGTATAAGCTTCCACTATTATCTGGTGCCTGTATACTGACGTGCTTTCCGTCTATAGCGCCCAAACAGTTAGGAAAATTCCAAATATTAAAGAAATCACGAGAGACCTTGTCCCACATTTCTTCATCTGGTATCTGCATAACTAAGGGCATCAAAACATCACAAATTGCTCTGATTGTCTCATGAATTATTGAATGAACTGTAGAAATTCCCATTCGGAAATTAAATGACAAGTTTTTGAAACTGCAACCAGTAATGAGGAATCTGTAAAAACAAACAAAAAATCTAAATATAACATTGCCGCGCCAAAACGAAGTATAAATTAAAGAAAACAGTCCACTGACTGCATGCTCATTTACCCGATGAACTAAAGGAGGGTGATGTTTTTAATTTATTTATTTCTATTCTTTCCAGTTAGGCAGTGCATGGATCGTTGGAAGAAACTGCGAGATAACTTCAGAAAAGCTTATCATAACCGAAAAGGGAAGAGTGGCGATGGTGCGACATCATCCAAATTAATAAAATTTGAAAAAGAACTTTCTTTTATAATACCGTTTTTTCGTAATCGGAACCAAATATCTAATGTTACATTATCATCGGATGAATCGGAACCTGGCACACCACTACCACCAGCATCGACATCATCTAAACGTTCTGACCATTCCGAAGTTGAATCGCTTGCAAGTACTTCCGACTCGAAAAAGAGAACACGCTTAAACAAAGATGTTGCTACGGTTTTCGAAGAATATCTTGAAGAAAAAAAAAATACTAAACCCTTTGACAAGGCATTACGCAATTTTTTTTTGTCTATGTCAGATACAGTGGAAACGTTTCCAAAAGAAGTTCAAGCACGAATTAAAAAGCGCGTTTTTGACATTGTTAACGAAGCTGAATTGAGTCTGTATGAAAATAGTGCAGATTTGAATTATTCTTTGCCAATAAATTCTCCGCCATCCTCTAATCCATCTACTTACCATCAGTTATCAAACGAAACCTATATTTGTCAAAACTATCCAGATCAGACTACTTACGGGTACAGTACAAACACACAAAATACAAAATAATTAATAAACACAGACAATCAAAATAATGAAAGTCAAATCTGCACTATTTAATTACATTCAGCCATTCAATTAGGTGTAATCTTTAACTTTAACCATTTAATTTTAAGCAATGTTTAGTTTAATAACTGTTTCTTTTACTGTCTAATATTTGATATTTCAATCAATCAGGACAATAACGGCAACATACGTTAACAAAGCTTCGGCTGTGATCTTGTGACCTGAATAAGATGATTATTATAAAATGATTGTTTTTTATTTACTTACCTTAAAGTTACCGTTAATCTTTCTTCGGCTGGAATGGTGCAACGATAATTTGTAGTCTTTTTTGTTATATGTACTCTTAACAAATCTGTCAATTTTAAAAATTGCCAATATTCCATACGATAATACTCATAAAATTTAAGGCTGTCATTCTTCAATTCCTCGAAAATGGTGTGAAACTCCCCATGGATTAATCGATTCTTCCAAATATTTTTTGCCCATATTTGTCTTCGCTTGCGCTTTCGTTTGTTTTGTTCAGCTTCAAACAATCTTGCTAGCAAATATATTTCTTCATCGGAGCTATCTAAATCCATGTTCCGAAAAACACACGTTAACACCGAAAACAAAACTTGGACTGCGTGGAATACTGGTACTGCCTTTGCAGTGTATCCACCCGGCTCCGAGCGCATCCGACCGGCTCCGAGCGCATCCGACCGGCTGCGAGCGCATCCGACCGGCTGCGAGCGTATCCGACCGGCTGCGAGCACATCCGATCGGCTCCGAGCGCATCCGCTTTCAGGCCGATTCTAGCCGGTCTATGTGGAATAGTTGACGACTCCGCTCCGACCAACTCCAAGCGTATACGATCCGGTCTGTGTGAAAAGAAAAATGCGCGCCGATGCTCTCCGAGCCGGTCTGTGTGAACAGACCCTTAGACAAACGGGCGCTATTGTGCTTCAGAATTTTCTGTCATGGTTTTTGTTATTTTCGGAATTGCTTTCTGTCGTGATTTTAATTACTTTCGGACCTAACTAAATAATTTAATTTAAGTACGAGTTACACGTTAGTTCCGTAGGAAAATCGAAGCTGCTACATCGCGATCCGCGAGTTCGCGACCGTAATCAAAGCGACGCCGGCGCGCCGTACGCGCTCCGTCCCGCGCAAAAAATGAATGGCTCGCGTCAACGGTGATGGCGCGTGTGTGCGTACGTGTCACACACACTTACACACGGCACCCGTACATTTTAAATAGCGTGTAATCACAATTTGATCCTTTTTATTTTTTTGTTCATTTTGGGAAAACTCTGGGTTATTATTTTTGAACACTTTACTAGCTTTAGTTATTATTTGTTCCTCAATTAGATTCTTGGACTAAAATATTGCCAACGAATTCAAAGTCTTCCTGTATACTAAACCTGAAACTAGTTTGTTCAGTATCACTAGGAGAAACGATTGACATATTTTTTACACCAATTTTTTTTTTTAAATTTCTCTTTTCTTTCAGTAGATTTCTAGCCATAATAGTTGACGGGAATAGACACCTTGAGGCTTGAGTTGGTCCGCTCGGTCAGTTTCCGTGTATTAGACAACCCCTGCGTAGCACATCTCAGGCATTTCACACTTTAATAGGGAACTTAACGCGACATAAACTACGGTGATTGATGGAGATTTATTAAAAAAAACACATATTCAGGCAGTTCTGATGAAAATCTTGTTGGGGTGTCTCGGTTTTTGTATATACTAAAAATAACGTTGTAGATTAAAACAGAAGTCGGTGCTAATCCACGCTGAACCAATTTGAAAGCACCGACTTCTAAAACTGCTATAAATTAATTATAGCGGGAATGTATCCGATCGTGGGCTCTCTGGACGCAAGCGCTGCTTTGTCACTTGTTGGCTTATGTCAAGATTGAAGAAGTTCGTCTCCTGTCTCGCTAGCTATGTCTACGCCAGTGCGCTTTCATATTCATCTAGCATCTTCGTCTGAAGCATGCGTGAAGAGCCATTGCGCATGCCTTAATACTGAACACTGATGAACTAGTTCGACAAAAGCGCATGCCCCTAGCGCACGCTAATCCGTCTACTGTATGTCGACTGACAACTGACCGTGGCGCACCGGTCTAGACGATAAGCTGCGTGCGTCATATGGCAATCAATATTGCATGCGCTTGACGCAAGAGAAATTAAAAGTTGAAAGCGCAAGATGAACATGAAAGCGCACTGGTTTAGACATACCATATAGTGTATAGTCTATGTCCTGTCTTTTAGGAAGCTTCTTTATTGTGTGGATGTTGTGTGTAGTTTAATAAAGTTTTACATCGCCAACCAAGCTCCTGTCACTGAACTGACCCATTTCAACTATATATCTTGGCGCTCAACGTGTGTTTTTGCCTTTTTATAACAAAACAGGGGTGTATTGTTTATACAATCAGTTTTTCTTACAGTTATGCTCGTGGCACGCGTCCTGCTCAACCAGGCGACTTCCTGTACTACCGTATCAAATGGAGAGTTAGTTAACTTTTTTAATTATAACCTAACAAGTAAAATTTCCACTTTTGCTCGAAATAGGTTGTTGATATTACTCTTCTTTTGGTGCATTATTTTGTCGCTCTGATTGTAAAAATTTCATTGTTATACTAAAGCTATGCTCGCATGTAGCGGAAATGCGACACCATGAAGTTCAATTCAAGAAGTATCGTACATTATGAATAAAATATACAATTTAATTAAATATTATGTGCGAAACTAGTATTTCCAGTGCAAAATTCACTCACTGATAACGTTACGTTTACATTACTTTTACGTCACAGCGTTGGGCTAGGTCTATACAGGTCTAGTAATTTCGCGAAACCACGAACTGAGTCTAGTTTTTCGTGAAATTACTTATAACATTACTGAGCAAGACACGCTAATCAAAACATACTGGAACAAAAACTTCAATAATACGTTTTGTTTCAGATAATACTCTTCGCTGCGCGCGTACGATTATCTGCTGGCAACGTTAAAAAAGCTATAGCGGAACAACTAGCGATAATTAACGAAGGATTAAGAAATGGATAAAAAAAACTTTTAAAAAACGTAAAAACCGACTTCAAGAAATACTAAAAGGAGTAAAATAATTACCATAATATTAAATTAACAGTTTCAGAAGTCGGTGGCTTCTATTTGCTTCAGTGTAGAGTTTCAGATGATACTCTTCGCCGCGAGCATAAGAGTATCCGCAGGCAACATTAGAAAAGCTATAGAAAAACAATTGGAAATTATTAATTCAGGCTTAAGAAAGGGTTAAAAAAAGTAAAAACCGACTTCAAGAAATACTAAAAGGAGTAAAATAATTACCATTATATAAAATTAACAGTTTCAGAAGTCGGTGGCTTCTATTTGCTTCAGTGTAGAGTTGCACCGACTTCTGAAACTGTTAATTTTATATAATGGTAATTATTTTACTCCTTTTAGTATTTCATGAAGTCGGTTTTTACTTTTTTTTAAGTTTATTTTTTATTAAATACGTTTTAGTGTCATAACTTTAACCCCCTCCTTCATAACCCTTCTTTTTGGCTTTGACGTAGTCGGGCATAAAAAGTCCTTTCAAATGTTACCTTACACGATATAATGAAAATATTCCAAAGGGGGGAGGGGGGGACACGCACCCCAAACAAACGAATATTAGTAATTTGAGAATTTTGCTTTGATCCGATGAGGAGTTCCGGTCCATATCTCTGAAGTTCATGGTCTAATCGTAACAAAATTTATATGGGACCAATCGGAAAGTATACCCTTTCGAACAAAAAAGAATTTTTCAAATCGGTTCATAAATGACGGAGATATGAGGTAACAAACATTTGAGAACCTCCTCCTTTTTGAAGTCGGTTAAAAACTGGTCTTTTCTCGCTGACTGTATTTTTTTTCAAAATCTGAATGCAGATAGAAATTATTTCAAAAGTTAAGGTTGGTCTGCTAAGAACGTTTTCCTGTAGCTAGAATGAAGGTAGCTGCCCTTCATGCCCCATCTCAAATTATCACCCTGTAGAGTTTACCTTAAATGTTAAGTTTCAGTGTTAATTTGAATACAGACAAATTGGTGAAGTTTTACGGTCATTTTTACCCAGTATACAAGCATTCGCTCTAGCTGACGGCAAAATGTATACCTCCATACGTGTCGCCCTTTTCTCGGTACCTGTAATGTCCGAGAGATCGCCACAACTGCCCTTCGGGCAGCGGATTTCACATAATTTCACCAATATTTACGTCACTGACGTCTTGTCAATACGACATAGACATCGGACCAACTAAGTGTGTACGTCGTGTAACATTTTATTAGACATCGTGCTGGCTCACTTTGAGCGTCGCGACAAAACCTTTCACGTCATGACGTCGTGCCAACCTAATGATCACGCAGTATTAAATTGCGCCAGACGTCGCGTCGTGCGAGTCTTCTCTACACGATGTGCGTTTTTATTTCACACGTCGTTACATTTTCTTTAGGATTTTCGCTAATGGAGCCTATGTTTGGCTCCCAGATGGCTTTCAACAAGAACTTCGTGTCTTTTGGCATACTAAGCACACGCCAGTTATCTTTTCTAGAGCCAGAATATGCAGTAATACTAGAAAGATTAGTTGCGGGGTGTAAGGGGGAGCGCACAATAACCAGACTCCCCAAACGTCAACCTCACCTGCACGCGGTGCACCCTGCTGCCTACCAACGATGCTCCGACGACCGACAAATCGCGGGATTTCCATTTAATTCCGCGCGGTGACGGGTAAACCACCAACAAAAGCATTCCCAAGGAGGGTTGGTGTCAGGCTGGCGGCCGGCTGTCAAACTTTGCCTAAACAACATGAATAAAAAAGATATGATGCGCGATAGGGCTAGGGCGTACCCCACAGGCGACGCGCAGGAGCAGCTCCCGGCTTCTGTGGGAAATGGACAAGGGTTGTCGCACCAGAACGGGCGGGTGCGACGTAAGACGCAAGCTCGGAGTGTGAGGGAAGTTAGATTGAGATGTGCTAGCTGGCTGTCCAAAGATGACGAAATAAAAGAACTGACTGACGCCAGATAGCGCTTGATGGCGGACTTCTCCCAGTCTGCTCCGACTTTCGGTATCTCGGTTCACTTGTGCAAAGCGATGGTGAAGTAGATCGGACGGTTAAGCACAGAATTAACACTGGATGGATGAAATGGCGGCTGGTCACGGGAACAATCTGCGACACCCGCATTCCCCTTAAACTTAAGGGGAAGATATATAAAACCATGATTAGACCTGCTGTCTTGTATGGATCAGAATGTTGGGCCACAAAAGGGATGAATAATAATAATAATAATATCATTTATTTCAGGCAACTTGGCCCATAGAAAACAAGTATATAAATAGTAAAAACAATACGTAACTATAAACTAATACATAATATCTAAAACTACTGCACACGAAGTGACGGCGTCGTGTTGCGCTGCGTGGTGTCGTGTAGCCTTCCGCGAAATCGTCGATAAATGACACCCTTCGGCCAAAACTCTTCTTTGAGGAAGGTCTCAGTTTGATGAGTCGGAACACGCACCACAAACGACTTGAAATTTGTGTTGTGGCGCGACTCCAACTTCTCGACCCTCAACGTCCAGTTGGTCTTCACCCGAACATATTCCTGAATGAAATGAATGAAAGGCAATTGCATGCAGTAGAGATGAGAATGCTAAGAGGGATGTGTGATTGGTAAGCGTGCGATATAAGCAAGGAGGATTTAATTGGAAGAAACCCAACCCCGTCAATTCTTAGCAAACTACACTTTGCCACACCAACCATAACATTCATTAAAGCCTTTGACTTGGAGGTTAGCTCAATTTAGGAACAATTTTATAGTTTCATTAAAGAACAGCTCCTGAACTTCGATTTCTGCCGCTCATATTTTAAACCCGAAATCTATCGCTACTCAGATTCATGGATCTTCTTCCCAGGCGGAAATATTCTTCAAGGCAATTGAACACCTTAAACCTCATAATTTATTTCCCGAACAGAAGCGACTTCTATCTTGGCAGGGAATGCTCGCGAACCGAAATAAGTTCTAAAGAGGAGGAATCGAGCATCACCAGAAGATCACTTCAAAGTAAGCGCGCATGATACGAAAGTGCCGCGGGCAAGGAGGTCAGGACACCCAAAGAGAGATCCACCATTATGAGTGTGTTATAAAAAAAACAGAAGTTATTTTGTAACACGTTAAACTCTGAAAATTATTTGAGTTTACTGAGAAACGCATTGAATGCTTTACTCGAAGACCTAGATTTAGAGATAAGAAGAACAATGTGGTTGCAGCAAGATGGAGCCCCAACTCACTTTGGCAGTGCGGTTTTTCATTGTTTAAATTAAGAATATCCCGAAAGGTAGATAGGCCTTGGAAGTGATATCTTAACCTGGCCCGCCAGGTAACCAAACCTTATTCCAACGGACTTCTTTTCATGGGGCACGTTAAAAGAAAAGGTACACTCAAAACCGATTCATTCGAAAGAGGAATTATTTTCAAGGATCATGGCAGCCTTAGATGAATAACGGGTCGGTCTCTTTAACAATGGTTTACATTTGGAAAATATTATCCGTTACATACTAAAAATATCAAGCAAGTAGTAACTAAAATCACTTTATCGTGATTTATTCGTCACTGGTCAATCGTAGGACATCCAGGAAACGCTTATAATTTGACATAGGTTTAGGCCTTTCAAACTAATGAAGACATTTTTGTTTAATATGCAACGTATTCAAAGTTATTATTTTTGTATTTTTGTGAATTCCAGGATTAAAAATTCAGATAGCTTTAAATGAAAAACTATAAAAGTTTGCGGGAGTTTTACTCGGGCATTTGTTGTGGAATACTCTACGCCCCGGCTTTAAAAAAAAATAACATGTCCGATTTTAAGGCAAAAAAACACACTGTGCCGCGGTACCAAATGATTCCGGAACCGAGCGACGGCGACGGAACCGCGGAGCGTCGAAGCGCGGGTTCGCACTCGTTCACTCGGTCGTCGCATCGTGTCGTGTCGCTATTGTACCTATTCATTGGTTTAGTTGATAGACAGACACGACACAGACACGAAGCAAGAGTTCAAAATTGTCTAAGAGTTGAAGATTTGACAAACAATGTGCCACAACAAGCTGTGTGGAGGAACGGTCAATATCCGTACCATTTTCAGGAGCTTATCACCGTTGACAACAGCCCAAGGGTGGAATTTTGCCAGAGGTACAGTAAATTTCGACGCATACTGATTTCGCGTTTAAAGATTATGGCCGCATTTACAAGAGGTGGGATAGCCAATATCCACAATGATCACTACTAGGTACATGAAAATCCCTGTGCCTCGACAATTTCCAGCACAGCTGTCGTATTCATGTGTTAGGCTGGAATTATTGGTCCGCGAATGATAGGGCCCGTATTTCTACCAGGAAGCCTAAACGCGGAGAACTATCTGGAATTTCTTCGAACGACTCTCAAGGATACTCTTGAGGAGTTTCCTCTGGTCGAGTATTCAGGTATTGTGTTCCAACAGGATGGCGCCCCGGCTCATTTCGCTCGCAGCTACAGAGCGTACTTGGATGAGCGGTTCCCCATATGGATTTGTCGCTCAACGGACATGACGCCGATGGACTTTTTTATGGGGTCACGTGAAGGGTGTTGTCTAAGCTGAGAAATGCAACAATGAGGATGAAATGCGGCATAGGATAACAACTGCGTTTGAGAATATCAGGGGCAATTCCCATATCGGTGCATCGAGCGACAAGGGCGACACATTGAACCTTTTTTGTAGCGGTGGAGATCCATTCGTGGTGGCTATACCTCATTGAAATCGACATAATCTAAAGTGCTTCATGTGTTCCAACTTGAAATTAACCCTTCGTGCAGTGTTCGTGGTGATAGATTCATGCGGGTAAGTATACACACTTATGTACTTCACTTATGTTTCCATTACAAATTAACTCTTCTTTTAATATCCGTGGTAATAGATTCATTCGTAGGTACTAACTTACATTAAACTAATAACCAAGTGTTTCAGGTGTTTCAATTTGGAATTAAGACGACACGCGTGTGAATTTTATGTTGGCAGAAAATAAGGTCGACATCAGAAAACATCTGTCGTCTGTCTGGTCGACATCTGAAATGATCATATTCAGTAATGATTCAAAGGTAGCATTTCCGAAAGGGATCATACATAACCTTAAAGTAATAGAATTCAGAAGAAATGAATTAAAAATATTTGTCAAGAATGATTATAACGCAGAATCTAAGGAGGTATCTTTTTTTTGAAAATGAAAATAGAAATTGTTTT
This sequence comes from Amphipyra tragopoginis, assembly GCA_905220435.1. Lineage (NCBI taxonomy): Eukaryota > Metazoa > Arthropoda > Insecta > Lepidoptera > Noctuidae > Amphipyra > Amphipyra tragopoginis. The sequence continues at coordinate 17,491,886 of HG992011.1, forward strand.
GCGGGAAAAAATTACAAACGGTGTAACTGATCTTTTGGAAGAAATACCTAGAGACTGCACCTAGAGGTATTAGCGAGACGAAAAAAAGAGTTATTAGCACTGTGTAAATCAGTGCCTCAAACTAGAACTATTTTTTATGAAAATCTTGTTGTCTCTGAATTACCCGATCTTGACGAGCACATTTATACTGATTTAATATAAACCAAAGACCTCAAAGTAATACCTGATTTATTAATAAAACGTTGATTTCATTATTAAATTGTTCCATATTTGATTCACAATGTTAGTTTTATAATGACTTGATTAATGTTTATTTTACTTTTGCTTCCAGATGGATTTGAAGAGAATTAATTTGAGCTTTTGTTAATTTAGTATTTTTTTTCTTATTTTACTAAATATTTGATTTATATTCTTTCATTTATATCTTTCGTTTTATTGTGACTTGACTGTTTTCTTTCATATTTTTTATTTTAAAATTTGATTCGAAGAGATAACTATTGATTTGATGAGAAGTCATTCGTTACTTGAGCGGCCGATATCATATTCCAAAGGCGGTCGGGCGATGGGAGTACCTTTCTGGGCAACAGTCAACTTTATGCGCAACAGTCTTTACAATGTTAATAAAAAATTACTGAGACAGTAGAGTACCAAATTATGTGTCACAAAGAAGAATCCAAACATCTAACCCAAGAGCTTATTTAAAAAATATGGTTGAGGTATGTTTCACTCGTAAAAGTTATGATCTCATGTGTTAGAATTATTTCAACTTCGGTTCATGAATGATAAATATTTGAAAAACCCACATATAATGATATTTGAATTCAGGACTGAACCGAAATATGTCGAACCTAAAAGCAAAGCTGATATTCTTATTCTTGAAAAACTATCGAGAATAATTCCCCCTCACAAATTGTTATTTTGGAAAAACTTACCAACACAGGAAAATGAATACCCCAGTACAAGTACTGATCGCAATAATATACATAAATAGACTGACGTAAGTTTCTTCACACTGATTAAATACTCTAACTAGGTACTGGTAGTACGATTAAACTGTTTAATTGTATTAAAGTATTTGGTAAAGTAGTTGTAAGTAAATTTAATTTGCTTAGTTAAAGTTTGTTTTGCATAACACTTTTTGTTTTGTACACAAAGATGTAAGACGATCTACAATTTTCTGTTCAACTAAAAATAATGTTATCCTAATTGAAAGTACAAGTAGTACCTAATTAATATTAATAATTGATGTGATATTTGCATTGGTCAACTTAAAGTTCCTAAGAAATTTAGTTTTAAAGCTTAAGATAAATAATTACTGTGATTGATTAAACAATGGTTTTGAATTTGCCTATATTTTTAATAACTTTAACTACGGGGTTGTTCTATGATTATATTATGCTCCAGTCATTTTTGATATTGTTGCGCTATAAAGCCATTAAACTATAATATTTTTAGTTTTACCACGTTTAAGCGTGGCAATGAATCAAGCTCAAATTTTATTGCATTTATAGGTTAACAGTATTAAAAGTACCATTAACTGCACTAGTCTAACATGAGTCAGTTTTATAATACCTCATGATAAGCTAAATTCAAGTTAAGTGCTATAACGGCATCTCAGTTCGTCATTAAGTTTTTTTTTAGTCTTTTAACAGACAATGTTTTATATGAAATAAAAACACTACACGTTACGCTATACGTAGCGGCATTCTAGTCGATGTTCCATGTTACGGCCTCTCATCGCCTGGCAACCCAGGCGGGGAAAGCCTCGCGAGGGGCGCGGGCAGCGGTCAACGCGTCACACCACACCTCACGCCATCTTCGCGCGCCCAATGGCCGCGCAGCATCGAGTCGCCTAAGCATCACACCACCCGGCGCCGACCAATAGCGGCGAGTCACCTGCCGGAGGCCGGGGTGCTCCGGCGGACGAGCGCGGCTCTCTACTCGGACACTTGCGCTCACGCGGCAGCGGCGAGCGGTCGACTTACCTCTATCCATAGGCACACGATTTTATCGGGTCCAGAGACAAATAATCTTGTATTAAATTCAGTACTTCGAAAGTTAGAAATAAATAACTTTAGTTCTTGTTGAAACGTATCTTATTTCACAACAACAAGTAGGTACCCCTACGCAAAGGCGTAAACAATCCACAAGATTTTGGCAACACCGAAGATAAACTAAAACGCCAAAATCGTTTCATCATAGAAATATATTAAATTGACAACAACAACAGTAGAATCATTCGAAAGTATTTTATTACATCTATTTTTTGGTACCTCCAAGTCTTTAAGTGCTGTAATTGTTAAGTTATATCGGTTTAAACATTTTCCCGGGTTTTTCGCGGTTTATTCAAAACAAGGATTTGGTAGTTAACAGCATTATATATATAACACGGCAGATCTATCCTCATTACTAACCTATCACAAATAAGTTTTTTGCGATTTCTGACGATTCTGCCACTCCAACCTCAGTTGCTCCGAAAGACTCTTTCTATCCTTATGGAAAAAAGGATCGATTGGCAACATAAAAATGTTTTGTAATAAAAAAACTTTAAAAAAGTAAAAACCGACTTCAAAAAAAACTAAACGGAGTAAAATAATTTATCACTTAATAAAACTACCAGTTTCAGAAGTCGGTGTTCTACGCTGAAACAAATTGAATACACCGACTTCTGAAACTGGTAGTTTTATTAAGTGATAAATTATTTTACTCCGTTTAGTTTTTTTTGAAGTCGGTTTTTACTTTTTTAAAGTTTTTTTCTGTTTGTATGTCAGAGCTTCACGGCAATACTAATTACTGAAAGTTCAAATTTGGCAAAAATATCCGTTAAAGAGCGGGTCAGGTTATAGAGTACAAATCATACAATCATTTTTATCCAAAAATATTGAATGTACCTACAGTTATTGCTTCGTTACGATTTTATTAAATGTATACAAGCTTAGTTTTAGTATACAGCGTGACTTTTAATTCATTGGCAATATTTTAACCCCGTATTCTACCCATGATACTAATGTATTTAAGCCCATAATATCGTGTATTAAAATTGTCAAATTATTAATTTTAAAAACGTGATATATCTTGTCATTTACCTACATAAAGTCCAAAATTTATAAACACGATAAAAAAATAAATAGTAAAAATGATAATTAAAACTTTAATAAATTTAAAGTATCAAGATGCGTCCGCTAGTAATGCTAGTATACCAGTTTACTACGCGGTCTTATTACTTACGCTACAATGTAGGTACGAGTACGAGCTCTCATTCAGTAGGCATGTCCTTCAAAAGAAATGCCGCCAAACAGTATTCGGCGCATGAACAAAGTGGCCTCTCGATCGATCCCCGCGTTCGTCTGCGGGGTCGCGGGGTGCGCCCACCCGCTTGCATACGCGTCGCCGCCTGCGCCGCTCCAGTCACGCGTTTAATAGGTCAAGTGCATGACGTGTAATTCGCGAAAGATTCTGTGAACCGTAAACCGTAAGTAACATGCCACGACCACGTAGAACAGTGTACACGAACCAGCAATACCTGGATATGGTCTTGTTTTACGACCGAACGCACAGTTTTCCGCGAACCCGTCTGATGTTCCACCGCCGCTATCCCGATGAATCAAGAGACCGAATCTTGAGGTCAACTCAAAACTTACTGGATTATGCATCATTCCACGTAATAACGTATGCCCAAGTGCCAAGAGACCTCCGTGGAAGAGCAGCTGCAGAACGTGCCTGAAAGCTATCAGTCCGAGCTGTACTACCAACATGACACTACCAGCGGGATGTTCGCGCGTTCCTCGACCGAAGCTTCGGCGAGCGTTGGATAGGAGGCGGCGGGCCTTTACCTTGGCTTGCGCGGTCGCCTTACATGACGCCCTTCGTTTTTTTTTTGTGGGGTTAATTTAAAAGACTAGTGTACAAGCAAGAAAGTGAAAGTCGCGAAAAGTTAAGCGAAAGGATTGTTACGGCATTCGAAATAATAATTGTTAAATCGCGTACATTTGTTTTGCAAAACGTGAAAAGAAGCCATAGGCGCCGCGCCGTGCTGAGCTGTGCCTACAAAGAACAGGTGAACACTTCGAGCACCTTTTAAAGTACATGTAGGTAAGTACCTCCTAAGTACTAAAACGTAGTAGGTAAGGTACTGTACTAAATAATTACAAACACACGCGCACGCCGGCCACGTAGTCCCAATCAGCTGTTACACCAAAGTTCACACGCGGTCAACGCAGTAGGTACAACACAAACGCGCACGCCGGCCGCGTAGTCCCAATCAGCTGTTTCACCAAAGTTCAGGCGCGGTCAACGCAGTAGGTACTTTTCTAAATAACTCAAATCAGCTGTTTCATTCAATTCATTTTTAATGATATTACAGTCATTGCACATGTAATTTGAAACTTTTGCTAAGAATAAGTCTTACTTTGAACACCGAAGTAAAAGTTTAAATCACTTCCAATTTTCCAATTCTTCCTCTTTCTTTTTTTAAAACATTCCCAGCGCTTGTACTTAATTACTTTTGTAGGTAATGTGCTGGGTGCGTTTACAAACTCAACACGTACATCTTTCTATGCGGAAATCGAATTCGCGACACGTAACGCAGCAGCCACACACTCAGCCACTGTGCCAACAGTGCTGACAATTATTACGTAGGTACGAGTAGCATAACTTATTATTATGTCATTAAGTGCAAGTTGCCATATTTCATTGATTTATGCGCAGAAGTGGCCCCCATTTTTAATTTGCTTTCTCGTGAATGTATGAGTTTGCGGCTTAGGGTCCGTTCACACAGACCGGCTCGGAGAGGAGAGCAGATTCTTATCACGATGAAAACAGAGTTTTTAGTATGTGTATTAAGGTTTATTTTTTTATGTGCACAGCTTTTGTCATTAAGAATGCTTGAAGGCGCTTGGTGTGAAATAATAAGAGGAGCTGACCGGCTCCGATCGCGTACTTTTTCTCGATCGTGCAGCCGTTTGGCTCCGATTGCATGCTCTTTAATGCTCGCGCAGCCGATCGGTTCCGATCGCGTGCTCTTTCTCGCTCGCGCAGCCGATCGGCTCCGATTGCGTGCTCTTTCTCGCTCGCGCAGCCGATCGGTTCCGATTGCGTGCCCGTCGCACCACGCCGACCGCCATTTTGCTTTCAACAAGCAAGCGACAGCCGGCTTTCGCGCCCCTATTGTATTTCTATCGTGTCTCGAATCACTTGTGTTCGAAGTTTTCAAACGGAACAGTTGTATGCACTTGTAGGAAAACATGACTGACGAAAAATTAATAATACTAGTGTCAAAATATGAGTGTTTATTTGACATAACCAAGCCATCGTATAGCGATCGGGTAATGAAAGACAATGCGTGGGAGGAAATAAGCAAATGTGTGGGGTTAAGTGGTAAGTACCTACTAAGATTTTATTGTTTTACACCTATCTCCAGATATTCGAACGAATTCTAAAGTAAGGGCTTCTTAATTTGCCGTGACTTGTTAAATTCAAAGTCAAAACAGGAATAACATGAGTTTAAATGTACCCTCACTTTACTCGTAAAAATCGTTTGAGTATCTGAACGTTACAATATACCTACTCAAGAAGTAGCGAACAATTTTTATTAAATATAACTTAAGAAACTCGAGTGGCCACTTGATCTTGCCAATCTAAAGCACCACTTGCTGAAAAATAATCCTTAAATTTATTCCTTATGGTTATACCTGCGTCGATATTAGAACTATTTTCATCATTATTGTCTGTTATCGCTGTTAATAAATTCATATTGCTGTGAAGAACATTCTCTTGTCCTGGTGATGGCGTCCGATTTTCTATTAAAAAATTATGTAAACATGTAGTTGCTAATATAATTAAGTCACAGTACTTCGGTTGGATTTTCATTCGTTTTTGATAAATCTCAAATCTTTGAGTTAGCATTCCAAATGCACATTCTACGACTTTTCTTGCTCTGCTTAAACGCAGATTAAATACTTTTTTTGATAAGTCTGTTCTTGTTTGTTCTCTCGGATACGGCCGCAATATGTTATTGCTCAAAGGGAATGCTTCATCTCCTATGAAAACATGTGGTAAGCTTTCAGTGGTATTCGGTAGAGGTTTATTTGGGGGCAGCTTTAACTTATTAGTGTTCAGTTTTTTTCCAAATTTTGAATTTTGTAAAATTCCACCGTCGCTATTTTTACCATACGATCCGACATCAACAATTAAAAAGTTGTATTTCGCGTCTACCACAGCTAGTAACACTGTACTGAAATTTTTTTTATAATTATAGTATAAGCTTCCACTATTATCTGGTGCCTGTATACTGACGTGCTTTCCGTCTATAGCGCCCAAACAGTTAGGAAAATTCCAAATATTAAAGAAATCACGAGAGACCTTGTCCCACATTTCTTCATCTGGTATCTGCATAACTAAGGGCATCAAAACATCACAAATTGCTCTGATTGTCTCATGAATTATTGAATGAACTGTAGAAATTCCCATTCGGAAATTAAATGACAAGTTTTTGAAACTGCAACCAGTAATGAGGAATCTGTAAAAACAAACAAAAAATCTAAATATAACATTGCCGCGCCAAAACGAAGTATAAATTAAAGAAAACAGTCCACTGACTGCATGCTCATTTACCCGATGAACTAAAGGAGGGTGATGTTTTTAATTTATTTATTTCTATTCTTTCCAGTTAGGCAGTGCATGGATCGTTGGAAGAAACTGCGAGATAACTTCAGAAAAGCTTATCATAACCGAAAAGGGAAGAGTGGCGATGGTGCGACATCATCCAAATTAATAAAATTTGAAAAAGAACTTTCTTTTATAATACCGTTTTTTCGTAATCGGAACCAAATATCTAATGTTACATTATCATCGGATGAATCGGAACCTGGCACACCACTACCACCAGCATCGACATCATCTAAACGTTCTGACCATTCCGAAGTTGAATCGCTTGCAAGTACTTCCGACTCGAAAAAGAGAACACGCTTAAACAAAGATGTTGCTACGGTTTTCGAAGAATATCTTGAAGAAAAAAAAAATACTAAACCCTTTGACAAGGCATTACGCAATTTTTTTTTGTCTATGTCAGATACAGTGGAAACGTTTCCAAAAGAAGTTCAAGCACGAATTAAAAAGCGCGTTTTTGACATTGTTAACGAAGCTGAATTGAGTCTGTATGAAAATAGTGCAGATTTGAATTATTCTTTGCCAATAAATTCTCCGCCATCCTCTAATCCATCTACTTACCATCAGTTATCAAACGAAACCTATATTTGTCAAAACTATCCAGATCAGACTACTTACGGGTACAGTACAAACACACAAAATACAAAATAATTAATAAACACAGACAATCAAAATAATGAAAGTCAAATCTGCACTATTTAATTACATTCAGCCATTCAATTAGGTGTAATCTTTAACTTTAACCATTTAATTTTAAGCAATGTTTAGTTTAATAACTGTTTCTTTTACTGTCTAATATTTGATATTTCAATCAATCAGGACAATAACGGCAACATACGTTAACAAAGCTTCGGCTGTGATCTTGTGACCTGAATAAGATGATTATTATAAAATGATTGTTTTTTATTTACTTACCTTAAAGTTACCGTTAATCTTTCTTCGGCTGGAATGGTGCAACGATAATTTGTAGTCTTTTTTGTTATATGTACTCTTAACAAATCTGTCAATTTTAAAAATTGCCAATATTCCATACGATAATACTCATAAAATTTAAGGCTGTCATTCTTCAATTCCTCGAAAATGGTGTGAAACTCCCCATGGATTAATCGATTCTTCCAAATATTTTTTGCCCATATTTGTCTTCGCTTGCGCTTTCGTTTGTTTTGTTCAGCTTCAAACAATCTTGCTAGCAAATATATTTCTTCATCGGAGCTATCTAAATCCATGTTCCGAAAAACACACGTTAACACCGAAAACAAAACTTGGACTGCGTGGAATACTGGTACTGCCTTTGCAGTGTATCCACCCGGCTCCGAGCGCATCCGACCGGCTCCGAGCGCATCCGACCGGCTGCGAGCGCATCCGACCGGCTGCGAGCGTATCCGACCGGCTGCGAGCACATCCGATCGGCTCCGAGCGCATCCGCTTTCAGGCCGATTCTAGCCGGTCTATGTGGAATAGTTGACGACTCCGCTCCGACCAACTCCAAGCGTATACGATCCGGTCTGTGTGAAAAGAAAAATGCGCGCCGATGCTCTCCGAGCCGGTCTGTGTGAACAGACCCTTAGACAAACGGGCGCTATTGTGCTTCAGAATTTTCTGTCATGGTTTTTGTTATTTTCGGAATTGCTTTCTGTCGTGATTTTAATTACTTTCGGACCTAACTAAATAATTTAATTTAAGTACGAGTTACACGTTAGTTCCGTAGGAAAATCGAAGCTGCTACATCGCGATCCGCGAGTTCGCGACCGTAATCAAAGCGACGCCGGCGCGCCGTACGCGCTCCGTCCCGCGCAAAAAATGAATGGCTCGCGTCAACGGTGATGGCGCGTGTGTGCGTACGTGTCACACACACTTACACACGGCACCCGTACATTTTAAATAGCGTGTAATCACAATTTGATCCTTTTTATTTTTTTGTTCATTTTGGGAAAACTCTGGGTTATTATTTTTGAACACTTTACTAGCTTTAGTTATTATTTGTTCCTCAATTAGATTCTTGGACTAAAATATTGCCAACGAATTCAAAGTCTTCCTGTATACTAAACCTGAAACTAGTTTGTTCAGTATCACTAGGAGAAACGATTGACATATTTTTTACACCAATTTTTTTTTTTAAATTTCTCTTTTCTTTCAGTAGATTTCTAGCCATAATAGTTGACGGGAATAGACACCTTGAGGCTTGAGTTGGTCCGCTCGGTCAGTTTCCGTGTATTAGACAACCCCTGCGTAGCACATCTCAGGCATTTCACACTTTAATAGGGAACTTAACGCGACATAAACTACGGTGATTGATGGAGATTTATTAAAAAAAACACATATTCAGGCAGTTCTGATGAAAATCTTGTTGGGGTGTCTCGGTTTTTGTATATACTAAAAATAACGTTGTAGATTAAAACAGAAGTCGGTGCTAATCCACGCTGAACCAATTTGAAAGCACCGACTTCTAAAACTGCTATAAATTAATTATAGCGGGAATGTATCCGATCGTGGGCTCTCTGGACGCAAGCGCTGCTTTGTCACTTGTTGGCTTATGTCAAGATTGAAGAAGTTCGTCTCCTGTCTCGCTAGCTATGTCTACGCCAGTGCGCTTTCATATTCATCTAGCATCTTCGTCTGAAGCATGCGTGAAGAGCCATTGCGCATGCCTTAATACTGAACACTGATGAACTAGTTCGACAAAAGCGCATGCCCCTAGCGCACGCTAATCCGTCTACTGTATGTCGACTGACAACTGACCGTGGCGCACCGGTCTAGACGATAAGCTGCGTGCGTCATATGGCAATCAATATTGCATGCGCTTGACGCAAGAGAAATTAAAAGTTGAAAGCGCAAGATGAACATGAAAGTGCACTGGTTTAGACATACCATATAGTGTATAGTCTATGTCCTGTCTTTTAGGAAGCTTCTTTATTGTGTGGATGTTGTGTGTAGTTTAATAAAGTTTTACATCGCCAACCAAGCTCCTGTCACTGAACTGACCCATTTCAACTATATATCTTGGCGCTCAACGTGTGTTTTTGCCTTTTTATAACAAAACAGGGGTGTATTGTTTATACAATCAGTTTTTCTTACAGTTATGCTCGTGGCACGCGTCCTGCTCAACCAGGCGACTTCCTGTACTACCGTATCAAATGGAGAGTTAGTTAACTTTTTAAATTATAACCTAACAAGTAAAATTTCCACTTTTGCTCGAAATAGGTTGTTGATATTACTCTTCTTTTGGTGCATTATTTTGTCGCTCTGATTGTAAAAATTTCATTGTTATACTGAAGCTATGCTCGCATGTAGCGGAAATGCGACACCATGAAGTTCAATTCAAGAAGTATCGTACATTATGAATAAAATATACAATTTAATTAAATATTATGTGCGAAACTAGTATTTCCAGTGCAAAATTCACTCACTGATAACGTTACGTTTACATTACTTTTACGTCACAGCGTTGGGCTAGGTCTACAGGTCTAGTAATTTCGCGAAACCACGAACTGAGTCTAGTTTTTCGTGAAATTACTTATAACATTACTGAGCAAGACACGCTAATCAAAACATACTGGAACAAAAACTTCAATAATACGTTTTGTTTCAGATAATACTCTTCGCTGCGCGCGTACGATTATCTGCTGGCAACGTTAAAAAAGCTATAGCGGAACAACTAGCGATAATTAACGAAGGATTAAGAAATGGATAAAAAAAACTTTTAAAAAACGTAAAAACCGACTTCAAGAAATACTAAAAGGAGTAAAATAATTACCATAATATTAAATTAACAGTTTCAGAAGTCGGTGGCTTCTATTTGCTTCAGTGTAGAGTTTCAGATGATACTCTTCGCCGCGAGCATAAGAGTATCCGCAGGCAACATTAGAAAAGCTATAGAAAAACAATTGGAAATTATTAATTCAGGCTTAAGAAAGGGTTAAAAAAAGTAAAAACCGACTTCAAGAAATACTAAAAGGAGTAAAATAATTACCATTATATAAAATTAACAGTTTCAGAAGTCGGTGGCTTCTATTTGCTTCAGTGTAGAGTTGCACCGACTTCTGAAACTGTTAATTTTATATAATGGTAATTATTTTACTCCTTTTAGTATTTCATGAAGTCGGTTTTTACTTTTTTTTAAGTTTATTTTTTATTAAATACGTTTTAGTGTCATAACTTTAACCCCCTCCTTCATAACCCTTCTTTTTGGCTTTGACGTAGTCGGGCATAAAAAGTCCTTTCAAATGTTACCTTACACGATATAATGAAAATATTCCAAAGGGGGGAGGGGGGGACACGCACCCCAAACAAACGAATATTAGTAATTTGAGAATTTTGCTTTGATCCGATGAGGAGTTCCGGTCCATATCTCTGAAGTTCATGGTCTAATCGTAACAAAATTTATATGGGACCAATCGGAAAGTATACCCTTTCGAACAAAAAAGAATTTTTCAAATCGGTTCATAAATGACGGAGATATGAGGTAACAAACATTTGAGAACCTCCTCCTTTTTGAAGTCGGTTAAAAACTGGTCTTTTCTCGCTGACTGTATTTTTTTTCAAAATCTGAATGCAGATAGAAATTATTTCAAAAGTTAAGGTTGGTCTGCTAAGAACGTTTTCCTGTAGCTAGAATGAAGGTAGCTGCCCTTCATGCCCCATCTCAAATTATCACCCTGTAGAGTTTACCTTAAATGTTAAGTTTCAGTGTTAATTTGAATACAGACAAATTGGTGAAGTTTTACGGTCATTTTTACCCAGTATACAAGCATTCGCTCTAGCTGACGGCAAAATGTATACCTCCATACGTGTCGCCCTTTTCTCGGTACCTGTAATGTCCGAGAGATCGCCACAACTGCCCTTCGGGCAGCGGATTTCACATAATTTCACCAATATTTACGTCACTGACGTCTTGTCAATACGACATAGACATCGGACCAACTAAGTGTGTACGTCGTGTAACATTTTATTAGACATCGTGCTGGCTCACTTTGAGCGTCGCGACAAAACCTTTCACGTCATGACGTCGTGCCAACCTAATGATCACGCAGTATTAAATTGCGCCAGACGTCGCGTCGTGCGAGTCTTCTCTACACGATGTGCGTTTTTATTTCACACGTCGTTACATTTTCTTTAGGATTTTCGCTAATGGAGCCTATGTTTGGCTCCCAGATGGCTTTCAACAAGAACTTCGTGTCTTTTGGCATACTAAGCACACGCCAGTTATCTTTTCTAGAGCCAGAATATGCAGTAATACTAGAAAGATTAGTTGCGGGGTGTAAGGGGGAGCGCACAATAACCAGACTCCCCAAACGTCAACCTCACCTGCACGCGGTGCACCCTGCTGCCTACCAACGATGCTCCGACGACCGACAAATCGCGGGATTTCCATTTAATTCCGCGCGGTGACGGGTAAACCACCAACAAAAGCATTCCCAAGGAGGGTTGGTGTCAGGCTGGCGGCCGGCTGTCAAACTTTGCCTAAACAACATGAATAAAAAAGATATGATGCGCGATAGGGCTAGGGCGTACCCCACAGGCGACGCGCAGGAGCAGCTCCCGGCTTCTGTGGGAAATGGACAAGGGTTGTCGCACCAGAACGGGCGGGTGCGACGTAAGACGCAAGCTCGGAGTGTGAGGGAAGTTAGATTGAGATGTGCTAGCTGGCTGTCCAAAGATGACGAAATAAAAGAACTGACTGACGCCAGATAGCGCTTGATGGCGGACTTCTCCCAGTCTGCTCCGACTTTCGGTATCTCGGTTCACTTGTGCAAAGCGATGGTGAAGTAGATCGGACGGTTAAGCACAGAATTAACACTGGATGGATGAAATGGCGGCTGGTCACGGGAACAATCTGCGACACCCGCATTCCCCTTAAACTTAAGGGGAAGATATATAAAACCATGATTAGACCTGCTGTCTTGTATGGATCAGAATGTTGGGCCACAAAAGGGATGAATAATAATAATAATAATATCATTTATTTCAGGCAACTTGGCCCATAGAAAACAAGTATATAAATAGTAAAAACAATACGTAACTATAAACTAATACATAATATCTAAAACTACTGCACACGAAGTGACGGCGTCGTGTTGCGCTGCGTGGTGTCGTGTAGCCTTCCGCGAAATCGTCGATAAATGACACCCTTCGGCCAAAACTCTTCTTTGAGGAAGGTCTCAGTTTGATGAGTCGGAACACGCACCACAAACGACTTGAAATTTGTGTTGTGGCGCGACTCCAACTTCTCGACCCTCAACGTCCAGTTGGTCTTCACCCGAACATATTCCTGAATGAAATGAATGAAAGGCAATTGCATGCAGTAGAGATGAGAATGCTAAGAGGGATGTGTGATTGGTAAGCGTGCGATATAAGCAAGGAGGATTTAATTGGAAGAAACCCAACCCCGTCAATTCTTAGCAAACTACACTTTGCCACACCAACCATAACATTCATTAAAGCCTTTGACTTGGAGGTTAGCTCAATTTAGGAACAATTTTATAGTTTCATTAAAGAACAGCTCCTGAACTTCGATTTCTGCCGCTCATATTTTAAACCCGAAATCTATCGCTACTCAGATTCATGGATCTTCTTCCCAGGCGGAAATATTCTTCAAGGCAATTGAACACCTTAAACCTCATAATTTATTTCCCGAACAGAAGCGACTTCTATCTTGGCAGGGAATGCTCGCGAACCGAAATAAGTTCTAAAGAGGAGGAATCGAGCATCACCAGAAGATCACTTCAAAGTAAGCGCGCATGATACGAAAGTGCCGCGGGCAAGGAGGTCAGGACACCCAAAGAGAGATCCACCATTATGAGTGTGTTATAAAAAAAACAGAAGTTATTTTGTAACACGTTAAACTCTGAAAATTATTTGAGTTTACTGAGAAACGCATTGAATGCTTTACTCGAAGACCTAGATTTAGAGATAAGAAGAACAATGTGGTTGCAGCAAGATGGAGCCCCAACTCACTTTGGCAGTGCGGTTTTTCATTGTTTAAATTAAGAATATCCCGAAAGGTAGATAGGCCTTGGAAGTGATATCTTAACCTGGCCCGCCAGGTAACCAAACCTTATTCCAACGGACTTCTTTTCATGGGGCACGTTAAAAGAAAAGGTACACTCAAAACCGATTCATTCGAAAGAGGAATTATTTTCAAGGATCATGGCAGCCTTAGATGAATAACGGGTCGGTCTCTTTAACAATGGTTTACATTTGGAAAATATTATCCGTTACATACTAAAAATATCAAGCAAGTAGTAACTAAAATCACTTTATCGTGATTTATTCGTCACTGGTCAATCGTAGGACATCCAGGAAACGCTTATAATTTGACATAGGTTTAGGCCTTTCAAACTAATGAAGACATTTTTGTTTAATATGCAACTAGGGTTTCTGTTTTCTCGACATATTATTTTTCTCGGGTCTCGAGAATTCTCGAGCCCGATTTCTCGGGTTTCTCGGGTCTTTCGAGAAATTTTTAAAAACCTTAAAAAATCAGCTTCCGCCCGTTTTCTGGAGTACTCTTGAACGTAGTTTATCTGTTCGAAAGCGCTGTTATTTCGATAAACTGACGCATTGCGATTCTGGACACCCCAGTCAGAAGATAATCCTAGTTCAAACTTCGGATAACTTATTTTTCCGGTGTCTGAGGTACTCCTAACCGTAGTTTATCTATTCTACCTCTGTTGGTTCGATAAACTGACACATTGCGTTTCTGGGCACCCCAGTCAGAAGATAATCTTAGTTTAAACTTCAGGTAACTTATTTTTCCGGTGTCTGAGGTACTCCTAACCGTAGTTTATCTATTCTGCCTCTGTTGGTTCGATAAACTGACACATTGCGTTTCTGGACACCCCAGACAAAAGATGATCTTAGTTCAAACTTCAGTTAACTTGACTGACCAATTTGGGGCGTTAATCGGTTCCAGGATTTTATTTTGTCGTTTTATATCATATTATAACAAGAGTATTTAGAGTTTTATTATTAGTATTTTATTTTGGATAGCGAGTTTTGGACTCCCAGCGAAATGGACTCGAGTAGTTCATCGGAGTCTGATTTGGAAGAGCTGGAGGCTATTTCAAATATATCAGTAAGTACCAATAAAAAGGCATCGAAGAAATCCATCCGAAATGTTCACAAATAAAGAGTTTAACATGAGATATAATTTTAACAAGGGCACTATGATATATACCTTTGTGAAATAACCAACACTGCTCTAGATAGAACCCATTCATTTACATCACAAATAGGTACGTTAGCCTAGATTTTTTTTTTCAGATGTAAAATAAACTTTACCGTCCAATATCAAAAATTACAATTAAAATCCTACTTATTTTGTTTTAATAGTTTTATTGTGTTGTTGCTACGATTAAAAATAACAATGAGAAAATGTTGTGATTAAAATTTTATGAGTATGAAATGGTTCATTTTAAAATCATTGCATATACCACAGGAATTTTCTTTTAAACTTGGGGCATAACTGCAAAAAGATGTAAATTTTAAGGCGAGAAAAATTTATTTAGCTGGGCTTTAAAAACAGACCCCATCTAGTGGTCAATTTACAACCTTACTTATTGTTTGGATAGTTATCTAGTCGTCAAACCCAACAATAGATGAACGCAGTTTATCTTACAGTTAATTTTATTTGACGTTTTAAGTCACACTATAATAAGAGTACTTGGAGTTGTAGGTATATTATGCGTCTGTTCGCTTGCCTCGCTTACTCGTTCCTCGTAAGGAGAACGATCAGAAGCCATAATGCAAAGATTACGTAATTTGGAAGCCAATTTTTATAGTAATAAAAGAAAATCTTTAATTTCTCGAGTTCTCGAATTCTCGAGGCATTATTTCTCGTCTCGAAGTTGGCATGATTTCTCGACATTTCTCGACTCGAGAATTCTCGAGCAGAAACCCTATATGCAACGTATTCAAAGTTATTATTTTTGTATTTTTGTGAATTCCAGGATTAAAAATTCAGATAGCTTTAAATGAAAAACTATAAAAGTTTGCGGGAGTTTTACTCGGGCATTTGTTGTGGAATACTCTACGCCCCGGCTTTAAAAAAAAATAACATGTCCGATTTTAAGGCAAAAAAACACACTGTGCCGCGGTACCAAATGATTCCGGAACCGAGCGACGGCGACGGAACCGCGGAGCGTCGAAGCGCGGGTTCGCACTCGTTCACTCGGTCGTCGCATCGTGTCGTGTCGCTATTGTACCTATTCATTGGTTTAGTTGATAGACAGACACGACACAGACACGAAGCAAGAGTTCAAAATTGTCTAAGAGTTGAAGATTTGACAAACAATGTGCCACAACAAGCTGTGTGGAGGAACGGTCAATATCCGTACCATTTTCAGGAGCTTATCACCGTTGACAACAGCCCAAGGGTGGAATTTTGCCAGAGGTACAGTAAATTTCGACGCATACTGATTTCGCGTTTAAAGATTATGGCCGCATTTACAAGAGGTGGGATAGCCAATATCCACAATGATCACTACTAGGTACATGAAAATCCCTGTGCCTCGACAATTTCCAGCACAGCTGTCGTATTCATGTGTAGGCTGGAATTATTGGTCCGCGAATGATAGGGCCCGTATTTCTACCAGGAAGCCTAAACGCGGAGAACTATCTGGAATTTCTTCGAACGACTCTCAAGGATACTCTTGAGGAGTTTCCTCTGGTCGAGTATTCAGGTATTGTGTTCCAACAGGATGGCGCCCCGGCTCATTTCGCTCGGAGCTACAGAGCGTACTTGGATGAGCGGTTCCCCATATGGATTTGTCGCTCAACGGACATGACGCCGATGGACTTTTTTATGGGGTCACGTGAAGGGTGTTGTCTAAGCTGAGAAATGCAACAATGAGGATGAAATGCGGCATAGGATAACAACTGCGTTTGAGAATATCAGGGGCAATTCCCATATCGGTGCATCGAGCGACAAGGGCGACACATTGAACCTTTTTTGTAGCGGTGGAGATCCATTCGTGGTGGCTATACCTCATTGAAATCGACATAATCTAAAGTGCTTCATGTGTTCCAACTTGAAATTAACCCTTCGTGCAGTGTTCGTGGTGATAGATTCATGCGGGTAAGTATACACACTTATGTACTTCACTTATGTTTCCATTACAAATTAACTCTTCTTTTAATATCCGTGGTAATACACACATCAAAAGTGTCTAGGGATCAACATATATTTTTGCAATAACTTTTCTCCTGATTGATATTAATTAAAATTTTCTTTAAGGATTCATCAAATAAAGTGTTTTCGTTTGTCACAGTAACGATAAACCAAGTCACCTTTGCATTAATAAAGAAATTTGCCATTTTCCTAATATAGGGATTTTTGACATTTGAACCACTAACACAAAAGTTCGAAAAAAAGACTGAAATAACAGTTTTCTTTAAAATTTTATTGGGTAACTTAAACAATTAATAATCCGTGTTTCTACCGCGAACACTAACAACACAAGAACATCGGTTTGGCATACTCAAAATGAGTTCATCCAAATCACGCTGTGGAATGGCCGCCCATGTTCGTTGCAACAACAAGAAAAGGTCTTCTTGCGACTGGATACCCTCCATATTCGGCAGAGCTCTTCTCTGTAGCATATCCCATGCATGCTCAATCGGGTTCAAGTCTGGCGACTGAGCAGGCCAGGGCAGGACATTGATGTTAGCTGCGGCGAGAGTCTGTCTTACAACTCTTGCGGTGTGCGGTCGTGCATTATCATGCATTAACTGAAATAAGGGACCGATTTGCGCTTGTAGAGGAACGATGACGTCTGATACAATCGTCTCAGCATAAATTTGAGCGTTGAGGTTGCCTCTGATCCAAATCAACTCAGTTCTTCCGCCGATCCAAATACCCGCCCATACCATGATGGTTCCACCACTATAAGGATGGACTTCCTGGCAGGATTTTAATCGCTGTTGGCGTCCAGGGGTTCTCCAGTGTCGTATACGTCTTGTATCCGGTCTCATACCAAAACGAGACTCATCAGAAAAGCACACGAAACGCCATTGTTCTTCTGCCCAATTTCTGTGTCCAAGAGCCCATTGATATCGAATCCTACGATTGTGCATTGCTATAGGTGGTACCCGTAGCGGTCTTCGGGAATGAAGGTTCACTTCATGCAAGCGGTTTCTGACTGTTTGGTCGCTAATTAAGTTCCCTGAAGAGTGATGAAGCCTCACGGCTAACATCATGGCGGTTATTGTTGGAGCTCTTCGAGTTAAGATTTGAATGTATCGGTCTTGTCTCCGTGTGGTGCAGCGATACCGTCCTCCATGGCGCTCAGCCACGGTACCAGTGCTTCGGTAACGTGTCCAAAGTCGACTGATAACACTCTGACTTGTATTCAGAGCTAAAGCCACAGTACGTTGCCGGGAACCAGCTTCTATCATTCCCACGGCTCTGAGCATTTCTTCCCTGCTTAAATGACGTCGCCGCTCCATAATAACGTTGGTTTTAATCAGTAGTAGGGAAACAGTAGCACTAATAATGTCTTCAATGCGTTGTATGTTTTTATAGGGAAAATATTGACAGCTGATTTTCATCTTTTACTCGAATTTGATTCACAGTTCCTGATTCAAATTATGAAATGCACCAAAAAGGATCCATATAAATTTATAAAATCATAAATTTATTACAAAGCCACATCTCAATCTCAAGAAATCCGCATAAAAATGCTTGATCCCTAGACACTTTTGATGTGTGTAGATTCATTCGTAGGTACTAACTTACATTAAACTAATAACCAAGTGTTTCAGGTGTTTCAATTTGGAATTAAGACGACACGCGTGTGAATTTTATGTTGGCAGAAAATAAGGTCGACATCAGAAAACATCTGTCGTCTGTCTGGTCGACATCTGAAATGATCATATTCAGTAATGATTCAAAGGTAGCATTTCCGAAAGGGATCATACATAACCTTAAAGTAATAGAATTCAGAAGAAATGAATTAAAAATATTTGTCAAGAATGATTATAACGCAGAATCTAAGGAGGTATCTTTTTTTTGAAAATGAAAATAGAAATTGTTTTGCGGGAAAAAATTACAAACGGTGTAACTGATCTTTTGGAAGAAATACCTAGAGACTGCACCTAGAGGTATTAGCGAGACGAAAAAAAGAGTTATTAGCACTGTGTAAATCAGTGCCTCAAACTAGAACTATTTTTTATGAAAATCTTGTTGTCTCTGAATTACCCGATCTTGACGAGCACATTTATACTGATTTAATATAAACCAAAGACCTCAAAGTAATACCTGATTTATTAATAAAACGTTGATTTCATTATTAAATTGTTCCATATTTGATTCACAATGTTAGTTTTATAATGACTTGATTAATGTTTATTTTACTTTTGCTTCCAGATGGATTTGAAGAGAATTAATTTGAGCTTTTGTTAATTTAGTATTTTTTTTCTTATTTTACTAAATATTTGATTTATATTCTTTCATTTATATCTTTCGTTTTATTGTGACTTGACTGTTTTCTTTCATATTTTTTATTTTAAAATTTGATTCGAAGAGATAACTATTGATTTGATGAGAAGTCATTCGTTACTTGAGCGGCCGATATCATATTCCAAAGGCGGTCGGGCGATGGGAGTACCTTTCTGGGCAATACCTTATTCTACATGGCCGTCGTCTTGGCTATTTATGACGTTGATGATGTGATGTTGGGGTTATTTGCTGGTGATGATTCCTTGTTATATTTGCGTTCGCGTTTCGCGGCGAGCGTTGACAACTCTGGTAAATTGGCGGCGCTTTTTTAACTTGGAATCAAAGCTTCTCACAAGATACAGACATGCCTACTTCTGTTCGAAGTTTCTGCTATTGGGTGAGCACCGACTCCAGTTGGTGGGTGTTATAAATGTTGTTTTGTACTTTGTCATGTTATGCCTAAGATAAGTTGATAAAAAACTATAATAAAAATTACATAGTAGTAAAGAAGCTAGTTCTAAGATTAATTTATACTAGTTAAGTTGAAAAATGGCAATTTGCATATAAATTAATAAAAAAGGTGATAAGGTTCATACAAACTGACCTATTATTTATACACTGTTTATAAATATATTGTCAATGCTAAGTGCCATAGTGGCCTATCTGCAAAAAAATGTACAAATAACAAAAATACTGATTTATTTTTATAGTTCAATCTAAATTTTACCAATAACTAATATCATATTTTACAAATTTTATAGTGTCTATGATTGTTTTTAAATTACATTTACTTAAAATTTCACCTTAACTATTTTGGCACATATCCTCATAATTGTAGTTTGTGTTTGGGTCACTCTGGTTCTGGTGGCCTCAATTGACTTGACGTACGGTAAACATAAATAAACAAGTCAATGATTGTAATATTTTATTTCATCAGTATAAAGAGATATAAAGTAAATAAAATATTTTACTGAAGTTTTTTGAAAATCGTGATGTCTTTGTCTTGTGATAAGCGCTCGGTAAATTTTACTGCGGACGAAAAAATGCGATTTTTGCGTATTTTGCAAAGAAAAGGCCAGGTTATTCTATCCAAAGTGACCTCACATGATATGCAAACAAATCGTTTGAAGGAAACAACATGGACAGAAATAACTCAAGATTTAAATGCTTCTGGCAACGTTATGAGACTAGTATTGTTATTACCCATCATTCATTTCCTACAATTTATAGTAAAATTACATTTCTTTAAACTATTGCAAACTCTTACTTCTGTGTACTTACTTACCTTTACTTTTATTGTAGAAGTACAGACAACCTATAAAATTACGGCAAAAAATGAAAACCAATGCCAAAACGTAGAAATCCCTAGCTCATAACCAAATACATGGAAAAGGCGGAGGGGCATAAAAAAAATGGATAACCCTATCGTTGATCTGGTGGTAGAAATGACTGGCCGTGGGAGCTTCGGGATAGAATGTGCCAATGATTGTGATTCCCAAATATTACGTAAGTAAATGCAATGTCATTGCTAAACCGGTTTGCCTATAACAGTGTGATACAATTTCTAATATTATGCTACAGATACAAACACAAGATCAGACTTTGAAAAACCGATAGCTCCTCTTCGTGCAACTACCCGTACAACAATCAGTAAGTAAATCATGATAAAAATATTGAATCGGGTCTTCTCGCGTAACAAACTTTAAGAGGCACAAAATATACCTTTTATCCCGACGTTTCGGCCGAATTTCACCGGCCGTGGTCACGGGTAGACTGAAGTGGCGGAGCAGTTGTCATCTTCGTGAAGCAAGGGCATTTTCATCTACCCTTACTTGATCTTGATTTTTTATAAAATTACTGTCGGTACTTCGACACACCACACTAACGACGTCTTTACACTCGCCTAAACCGTCCCGTTGACGATAACACTTGCTGATGACCGGATTCCATGATGTTGATAGTTTGTATCCATCTTCCCGATTGAAATTCTTGTATTTCTTAATTTCAATCGCTTCACGTACAATTCTGGGATAATAGTGACGATCGGTCGAGAGGATTTTTGGACTATGTAATTCTATCCAGTGATTGGAACCGGACTCCAGAAGATGCTCGGCTATTGCGGACTTATTTATCTGGCGGTTTTTGACTGCGGCGATATGTTCTTTAACCCGTTCTGCGATCGTTCTTTTGGTCTGCCCGATATAAGAACTACCGCAACTGCAGTCAATCTTGTAGACGCCAGGTGTCTGAAGAGGAATAACATCCTTTGGAGTACGCAGTTGCCTTGATACCTTGGAGAGAGGACTATACAGGGTGTTAACGAATTCGTGTAATTCCTTAAAACCACATGATCTACTACTGGTGTAGACAGGCCCCGCACGGGATTTAGCTTGATTAAAAATAAAAAAATAAAATTCTTTTTTTTTCATGCGGCTTTGTTACCGATCGTATCTAAATCACCTAATAAGGATTCAGTAAAAAAATAAGATTTTTTTTTTTACAAAAAAAATAATTTTATTTTTGTGAACATTTCGATGCCACGCATAAATTAATGAAAGTACGGCGACACGGCTGGCAGGAACGACTAACGCGATATCGCTCTTTGCAGTCAGATAACTCAAGGCTCTAAAAAGAGTCAGAAACTGAAATCCAAAAATTTTTTTTTAGATTTTTTTTGTCATTGATTTTCGAAAATTTCTATTTAGGGTTAATCTGTGTCACCAGTAGATCACGTGGTTTGAAGGAATTACACGATTTCGTTAACACCCTGTATACAGTCTTAATGGCGTATTTCTGTAGTACTGTACCAATTTTATCCGTCACTCCTTTTAAATACGGCATGAACGCTGGCACTCTGTTTACCCCCGGTTTAAAGGTATATTTTGTGCCTCTTAAAGTTTGTTACGCGAGAAGACCCGATTCAATATTTTTATAATGAGTACAAATCGCGAAAGTTTAAAAACAAGTAAATCATCATTATGAAGCAGGTTTGTTAACAGTGTGATATAGGTAGTTTATTTAACATATGTGTGTTTTTTTGTTACAGATACAAATACTGATTTAGATTTTGAGCCAATTGCATCAATTGACATAAAGCATGCAGATAACCCTACAGATGAAATTCTATTCGATTTTGAAGTAAGTTCAGTGGAAGCTCACTTATCAAAGTCAGTAAAAATATTCTGCTATTTTAACACAAATTTATGATACTTATGTTTTATTAATAATTTATTTTAGGTGAATGAGGAATTAGAAAATGTGACACCCAAAGCACAAACATATTTAAAAAGAAGACGGCCTACTACAGACCACAATGTTAATGAGTATTCCTTACAAGTGAGAGTAAAAAAGCCAAATAATAACTTTGCCAGTGAAAGGCTGAAAACGGAAAAAGAAAAAAGAGCTTTAATCTATTTACAGAAGCAACACATGGTCGAAGAGCATGATTTAAAAATAAAACATTTAAAAACAAAGATCTTGGAGGCAGTTTTAACAAAAGTACAAGGTAATAATTAATATTTTATTTGTTTATGAAAAACAGTTATGTGTAATCACAGATCTTCTGTCTTCATTTCTGTTATTTTGTTCATGATAATTGTGGTCAATATGACCACAATTATCCTAGTAGCCCCCAATCGAAATTTAGGAAAAATATTTAATGTATAGACAAAGTGCATTTTGAATTTTATTAATAGTACCTACCTATAGATTGATTTAAGTATTAATTATAAAATATATGAGTATTTCAAATTAATCTATCGTATTGCCTTGCACAATTTAGAATACACTCACATTATAAAATTGAGTGTATTTCTCTTCCACTTAGGGTTACCATTTAGAAATTTGAAAAGTCCTAACAAAAAGCCTGACATTTCAATAAAAGTCCGGACATTTTAGTCACAAAATACAAACATAAGAAGATTTATTGTTCGATCTCGTTAAGTTGATTGATAGAGAAGAAATATATCTTGTTTTTAGATGAATGAGAAGTTAATAAAGATAAAGTTTGATAATTATTACACATGTAAGTTTTATTACTCGTGTTCTATATAAGCCAAAAAATCCGGACAAATTAAAGAGCCGGACAAAAGTCTAGAAGTCCGAACATGTCCGGACAAATCTGGACGGATGGTAACCCTACTTCCACTGCCATTCAGATAGATAGGTACCTACTTATTAAATTTTAAATACCAATATCTTGTTTTTTTTTTTATAAAAGCTTATTTAGCACCTTCGGATAGTATTTCAATAGACCTTCCGTTGACTGAGAATAGTAATAAATTCGTTGTAATATATTTCCTCACAACGTGATTTGATACACGTAACGCCATCTATTGAAAAGAAATGGTATAAACAAATACATGCTAAGTTCTTTTATAGAAAACTTAAAATTCGCACATCTTTTGATTGCATGAACCGATTGCGATGAAACAAAAAAAAAATATGTTACTCAACAATTAATATTAGGTACTTAATTTGTGGATTTATTCGTTGTAATACAGGGTGATTGGAAGATGGGTGCAAAGCTTTAAGGTGAAGATAGTATAGACAATTTAGGACCATTTAAGCCATGGTTGTCTTAGACGAAGTCTTACCAAATTTTTTTTACCAAATTTTTTTAACCAAATTTTTAAGTTTTTTTTCGGAAATTCTCAAAATTTAATGAAAACTGCATAATTATGGCCAAATTGAATGATAAATGAATTAATTTTTTATTTATTTAATTAAAGTAATGTGTAAGCAACCAAGCAAAACATGTTTTAGGCTTCTGTGTCATTAGACATTTTTTTTACAGATATTTAAAGCTCAGAAAAAATAAAAAATTTGTACAATACGTCTTTTAAACCTTATTTAAAAAAAAACGGAGGGTGCTTTTTTTGTTCAAACCTTTTTGAAGACATGCTTGATAATCGCTCTTTCTTTTGAGGTATCATTTATGCGGATATCTTACAAATTATTGAAATTAGGACCTAATAAACCAAATCGTGGGAGAAATTTTAAATTTTAGGCAGTCTAACAAAACACAAAATTTTTGCTTAAAAGAATACTTTATGTGCTCGAAATGATAACATTGTTCAATTCTAAGAATTTTTGGCACATGCAGGAACCAATTGAGGGGAACCCATTGAGGGGATTCTCTAAACAATGGCCACCGAGCGCGGTGCGACGGCATTTCCAGGTAGAACGCCCAATGAATAGCAAAAAGCGATAAAGAGTTGGTTTTTACAGCAAAATGGTCTTAGTTACTGAGGCAACAAAGTCGTTTTTCTTTAGTCAGGGTCAGTCGGTCTGTGATGAAGCCGTTACATCTTTTACTTATTAGTCAAACTACTGCCCTTGTGAGTGGACGTTGTCGTGTTGATTCACAATTTACCGTGTTCAGTTGTAGCCCTTTGCGTTCCTGCACGTGTTGTTTGCGTTAGTTTTGAACTTTTTTGTTTCACCGTGTCCAGTCGTAGCCTCGCGCTCCTGCACGTGTTGATTTTTGACTTAATTGTGTTGAGTTGACGTTTAGTGCGCTCCTACGCCGTTTTTCTTAATTGTTAAGTGACTATGGCTACTTTTTCCAATCAAGAATATGCGGATATCGTATTTATGTACGGTAGAGCAGACGGCAATGGATCTTTGGCGCGACGGATGTATCAAGAGCGCTATCCGAATCGCAGGATACCGAATGTCCGAGTGTTTTACAACACGTTTCGTCGTCTTGCCCAAGATGGGTTTCACCGCGTGGAACCTGGAGTCAACCCGGGCAGACACGAAACTGCCGTCGACGAAGACATTTTAGCAGCATTTCAAGCGGATCCTACTACCAGTACTAGAGCAGTAGCTCGAAATTTAAACATTTCTCAATGGAAGGTGTGGCATACAATGCACCAAAATGATAAGTATCCGTTCCATGGCAGGAGTGTGCAAGGTCTAGTAGAGCAAGATCCTCAAAGAAGAATTCAGTTCTGCCGTTTCCTCCTCAACAGAGACATCGAAGATGCGTGGTTTCTGAAATCAATCTTGTGGACGGATGAAAGTAAATTTTCAAGGGAAGGTATTACAAACTTTCACAACATCCATGAATGGGCCGACGTAGACAACAATCCACATTTTAAGAAGCAGGTGTCATTTCAGATGAAATTCTCTGTGAATGTATGGGCTGGAATAATTGGCAGAACATTGATTGGGCCCCACTTTTTGCCTGATCCATTGAATGGCGAAAATTATTTGCAATTTCTGCAAATTGATTTACCACTGCTGATAGAGGAATCAGGTGTCCCGATCTTCGAAAGAGACCGAACAGTCATCTTTCAGCAAGACGGCTGTCCAGCGCATTGGACTTTAAATGTAAGGGAACACCTCAACAATTGCTTTCCTGATAGCTGGATCGGCAGGGATGGACCCATCCCTTGGCCCGCTCGCTCCCCAGATCTGACCCCGTTGGACTTTTTCGTGTGGGGCCGGGCCAAGGAACTGGTGTATAACAACAAAGAAATTAACACTAGAGAAGAATTGATACAAAGAATAAATTCAGCGTTTGAGACAATGAAGCAGGAGATGATGTTGAAAATAACGACTACAGAAGTTAGAAGACGGGGCCGTGCTTGTATTAGGAATCACGGCCGTCATTTTGAACATGAAAAATAAATAATTTTAATTCAAATGTTGTTTTAATTAGTCTGCCTAAAATAAAAAAAATTCTCCCTCAAATTGGTTTGTAGGCCCTAATTTCAATAATTTGTAAGATATCCGCATAAATGATACCTCAAAAGAAAGAGCGATTATCAAGCATGTCTTCAAAAAGGTTTGAACAAAAAAAGCACCCTCCGTTTTTTTTTTGAATAAGGTTTAAAAGACGTATTGTACAATTTTTTTATTTTTTCTGATCTTTAAATGTCTGTAAAAAAAATGTCTAATGACACAGAAGCCTAAAACATGTTTTGCTTGATTGCTTACACATTACTTTAATTAAATAAATAAAAAATGAATTCATTTATCATTCAATTTGGCCATAATTATGCAGTTTACATTAAATTTTGAGAATTTCCGAAAAAAAACTTAAAAATTTGGTTAAAAATATTTGATAAGACTTCGTCTAAGACAACCATGGCTTAAATGGTTCTAAATTGTCTGTACTATCTTCGCCTTAAAGCTTTGCACCCATCTTCCAATCACCCTGTATATTTACTCACAACGTGATTTGATACACGTAACGCCATCTATTGAAAAGAAATGTTATAAATAAATACAATCATGCTAACTGCCACACTCAGAGACGTTTAACGGATACTTAAGTGGCTCCTTAGTAAAGATTTAAAAAAGTTCGGTCTCAGAGACAGTTAACGGTTCGTTACGGTCCCTTAATGACAATTAAAGTTAAGTACAGCAAAACCTTTACTTAACTTTTTAATGATTGATTTACATTTACGTTTGAGGTTATAATTTTTATTTTTAACGAATTCACATGATTATAAGTGTTACATAAGTACATATCAATAGCAAAGATGTCTGATCTGGTAGACTTTATTGATTTTGTGGACTATGCCAGAAGGTATAGAGAAGTGGGGCCGAGGCGGTATTTACGTGATTATTCTGATCCCTTTACAAAATACTCAGTTCAAGAATTCCATGCACGCAAACGAAACTTTCTTATCGGGTGAAACAAAACAGCACAAACCAACTTCTGCTCAACACTTCGACAGTTTAAAACATTGACAGTTACAGTTAGCTATTGCTAACTGTAACTGTCAGTGATACCAGAAAAAAAGGGTCCGGTTGCTGTATTTTATTTTTATGAAAATAGCTATTTTGCTTTGTCTTTTATTAAAAAAGATCGGCAAAAGAACTGATTTTAATTTTTGGTACTTATTTATATGCTTTCAATGTGTTTAAATAAACTTTTTTGCGATTAAATAATAACACGTTTTCAACTGTGGCTACACCAACGGTTTATCGATGTGCAATCGATAGAATGATTTGACGATACTCCGCCCTACGGATACTTAAAGTTGTCATTAACTAATGAGCCCTTAAATTATGTCTCTGGGATGTATCGTTAATTAACGGATTTAATGATAATTAGTTAAGTACTAGTTAGGACTAATTTAATGAACCTTTCTGAGTGTGGCAGTAAGTGTTTCTAGAAAACTTTAAAATTCGCATATCTTTTGATTGCTTGAACCGATTGCGATGAAACAAAAAAAAAATGTTACTTAGAGATAAGCACAATATTTATTTATAAAAGTCAACAACATTGAATCAGTTGTTTTTACGTGATGCTTGCACAAACAAACAGATAAACAGACAAACAGATAAACAGACAAAAACTCCAAAAATGTTAAAAATGGGTTCTATTGGTTATCGTTTAACACCCCAACCAGATTTTTTCAAAATATTTGCTATGTACAGACACACCATGTCTACAGATTTATTATATAATAATAATCCGCAGGGCAGCTTGTGGCGAGCTGTTGGTGAGTGGCGACACTGCGTACCTTATTGCCTCAGAGAGTCGGTCAGGGCCTCGTCTCCAGGTTGCCTTTATTGGCTGGCTGGGGTGGAACCCCAAGAGTGCCCGCAGGACTCTCAACTCTGGCTTGCCTTTATCGGCCGGCCAGAGGGGGGCCGCCAGAGCTAGATGCTCGGGGGTGGAAGTGTCTAAAGGCGTAATAGCGGGGAAACCCACTCCGGGTCTCTTAGACCCGCGACGGCGAAACCGGGGCCACACCTCTCTACACCTCTAGCCGCTCACACGTCTGTTGCCCCCTTCGCCTATGTACTGGCGGCTTTTCAGGGGGCCCAGCTAGTGAGCTGGCGAGTCACCGTCTGCCAACAGTTTTCAATTTTAAATGTTGAAAGGCAGACGCCGTTTTCTTCCGGCAATAGAAGTTATCGAGTCCACCTAACACCCCTTCCCATAGACCAGATATTTTTCACCATATTTTACAATAGTCTTGCACCCACCTGGGACGGTCCATGACTGTACTCCAATAGTGCAGCCGTGGATAGTCCCGGGTTGGTGCCCCACCCCATTTTAGATTAAAGCTCTCAAAGGGGCCTCTGCGCGTTGGACCTGTGTCCCCGTGTATGCCTTCCAAAGGACCGGACATCTTTCGCACGGAAGATGAGCCGTGATGTCCAAAGAGATACAATATAATAATAATAAATCTTTATTTCGGACCCATGATCCATACACAATGCACAACAAATTAAAAATACAAAAATAAAATATAAAAAAAAACAACAAAACACTTATGCAGCTATTTCCAACCACCGTTTATAGGTGTTGGTAGCATACCTACATCCTATCAGCAAGTTCCCTAACTATACTGTTTCTACACGTACCAACCCTGGACATGAATGAAGCAATTCTGCTTCTATGAATGGCATTAAACGCGTTCAGCCGCGCCTCTACGAACATTCCAGATGCACTACAATAGCGCTTCAACCCCATGAGGTGCCTGAAGATGTTATTGTACTGAACGCGTATGCCATCCCAAGACTTCTTTGTGTACTCAGTCCAGAGCTGGCACGTATAGAAACTCTGACAGTACGTCCTGAATAGGTGCACCTTTGTGCGCATCCCGGCCTTAAAAAATCTTCTGGCTAACATATATGTATAGATTTGATACTAGCTGAACAGACAGATGTTGTCCTATCATACAAAAATCACCTAGAAAAAAGAACTTACAGTTTTTCCCGAATTTGCCAATTTTCTGGGCAACTTTTCCAATTTTTCTTTCCATAAAAACTTAATTCAGAGTACTAAGAACCTTTTGAAACGAAAAAGAACCAAACCGGTCCAGCCATTCTCAAGTGATGCACCAAAGTGATGCACCAACGAACAGCATTTAATTTTTATAGATAAGGACATATATTTTTATAATATTCGTAACTATAATATCCTTGAGTGAGGGTGGAACAAATCAACATCATGAGGTATAGTATTGCTTCATTTGAAAGCAAGGTAAAAACTATACAATCACAAACTTTTATCAGACAATACTAACACATAATTGTTTTATAACTTCTGCGATTTATATTCATTATAAAATCTAAATAACGGGTCTTAATCATATTTACATATACACAAGGTATCCTACATTTGAATATTTAAATGTGACATAGACCAAACATTATATAGATTTCTTTAATAAGTACTAACAAGTTAATATTTTGGACTCATTAATGATTGACACTCTAACTCAAATTCCCAGGCCGAATACTTTTAATTTATTCTGTATCCCTGGCTCGAAAACAAACCTGGGTCATTACGCCGCTGTACCAAGACTTTGTAGGCAATACAACATGTTGGCTAAAACCACAAATTTAGATATCTGCGAATCTTTGGTTAAATACAAGAAATGTTGTAAAGATACTAAGATCACTCCATGCCACCTATCAGTTAAAGGTAGCCATAAACATTTTAAGTAGATAAATTGCCAATTAATTATTAATTAATCAGTAGATGGCCATAACAATTAGAAGTATGATCTGACATACGAGCGGCTTCCTGTTACTGTTACTGGCTCACTGTGAGGTCCAGTCACAGACACACACATGCAAAACCTCCACTAGTATACAGGGCGTCCCACGACTTTGCCACATGGAGGGGAAGTGTCTTAAATACTGTAGATAGAAAAAAATACTGAATGAAGACTTCATTTTTACAACCGAACCAAGGCCGCGAACCGTTCATTCAGACAGTTCTCAATTTCAAAAGCTATCAAATTGTTTGATACAAAAAACAAAATCAATCATGTTGAAAGTTTTCGAAAACAAAAACTGACTGACACGGTTGTGGTTCGATTGCGTTTGGCAACAATTTATTTTAGGAGAATTGGGCCCCTGTTATTGTTATTGCCTTTATTCATTGTATTGTTTTCTGTTTCTAGATTTTATTAAATTTTATCATGATTACTTATTAGCTCGTTGTTACCTATATTGTTAATGCTGTGGTTACCTACAACTGAAGGAGTACACCCACATAATAGTGTTGTGATTCCTGACCCGACCACGACATGGAACGGAGATTTTACTATGGCACAAAATGGTTATTTTAATTGTGTTTTATTGTGCCACTTATCCTAGGAATTTGTGCCTAGTACTTTTCGAGTAATAAGAGTACGATTGTGGTCGGGCTGGGGATCACGGTTCCTGACCCGACCACAACCAGATCTAATAAAATATCAATAGTGGGAAGTTACTAATTATGCCAAAAATATGTGTCCAATTGTGCCTATGGCACACGAAATTCTTTTATTATTCATATCACAGAATGTATCTTAATTCGGATAAAATTGAATAATCAAGAAATAAAGTGTGTCAATCACACGCTATGCAATTTTACTACGACTTTGCAAGCAGTTTTATTTTGTGAAATTATGCTATATATAAAGCACTTTATTATTTTATTTTACTGGATGTGTTCACGACTTCGTACGCGTATAAATGTATTTATAAAAAAAAATACAAACACTATATTTTGTAGCATTATATTAGTGTGTTAAGCTTGTATAAAAAACCGGTCAAATGCGAGTCGGGTTCGTATCCTGAAGGTTCCGTAACCCACATCATGACGATAAGTTGAAATTTAAACGTAAATTATCTCGTTTAAACAGTACCAGACAAGCTGATCCCTTTCTGCGTACTTTTACTATTAATACAGGGGTCAAGAAGTTAATAGTTAAGAATTAACCTTTTAAAATATAAAAACATAAATTTTCAGACTGTTTCCTTTACTTGTGATGTAAGATCTTGCATCTTGCCAAATTTCATGATTCTAGGTCAACGGGAAGTACCCTGGTTTTGATTCCCGAGCGATTTCCATAGATTTTTTATTATTTTGTTTTATGTAAAAATTCAATAAATATAATAATAATAAAGCTGACAAACTCCATTTTTATTTCTTACTGTGTAACCCTATATGACCAGGTTTGTTACGACAACAGTTCAGTTAAATCATAACTAACAGAATTCAAATGTTTAATTGCAGACTAAATTATACATAGAGTGTGATTATTTGACTTAATGCGTTGTGTGTGCCATAGGCACAATTGGACACATATTTTTGGCATAATTAGTAACTTCCCACTATTGATATTTTATTAGATCTGGTTGTGGTCGGGTCAGGAACCGTGATCCCCAGCCCGACCACAATCGTACTCTTATTACTCACAAAGTACAAGGCACAAATTCCTGGGATTAGTGGCACAATAAAACACAATTAAAATAACCATTTTGTGCCATAGTAAAATCTCCGTTACATGTCGTGGTCGGGTCAGGAATCACAACACACATAATACCTTTTGTTGACGATTATTTGTATGTCATGATTTGTATACATCTTTTGTTGGAGATCCTAAATAAATAAATAAATATAAGAGCTGCATTTTTTTGCAGGTAGTAGGAACTTTACTTCAAACCATGCAATGTAAAGTTCGGGAACTTTATCCTGAGATGACATTTACTCAGTCAGGACCGTAAGGTGAGACCGATGGATTAGGCAACACATTCATGTACAAAACTTGAACCAAAAACCAATTCCTATCCACATTTTAGGCGTAGAAACGATGTTCACTTAAAATACAAGACCTACAAGTACGATCAGTACCACACATATTCAAAACATTTAGGAACAATTTTCTTAATATTGATAAACTTTTTAAGGACACAGCGAAGTGGGCTCATTTATGAAAGATTGAAAAGAAAACGGAACCTGATATTTTAGCAAAATAAGTGTAACATACACACAACCAAAATACAATGCTAAAATGAAAGTCAAATATGCAGCCTAAATCCTCAGCAATACACTTGCAGCTTTTTTAATATTGCTTAAACAGCAAAAGCTTAAAGGTCAAAAGATTGTATTGTTAGATCAGGGAGCCAATTCTACAAACAGAACCTTTTGTCAATTGCCACTGAATCGTTCATTCAGGCAGTTTTCGTTCACAAAAACTGTCAAAATGTTTGGTTTTGTTTTTGTTGTCAAAAAATTTGATAGTTTTTGTAAACGAAAAATGTCTGAATAAAATGATTAAGTTGCAATTGATAAACATTTCTGCAAGTAGAATTGGGCTCTAGAACTATTGGAGACGGCACTGGTCATTCAAAACTTGAACAACTTGTTTGATCTTATCAAATGTATCGAGACGAACAGAATGTTCAAAATGAAACAACTAAGAAAATTAAATGGCAAGAGATGTTGAGGACGACAACAAATTCGCTGGGAAGATGAGCTGAAACTTACTGCGGGACCCAAATGGAGGACAGTTGCTCAACACAGGAAGCAATGGAAACTACTGCAGGAGCCCTTTGCCAAAAGGCACACTGAGTTGAGAGACATCATATAGCCAAATGAATCAAACAATACAGTCGTAAAGATTAATCTCACCCAGTTTAACGGGCTAGATAATTAAATATAAATAAATAAAAGAAAATTAAACTATACCTCAAGGATAGAACCGGCGTTTCAGAATGAACGCAGTACACAACAAATATCATTCTGGCAAGAATTTTATCCTAAAATAAAGTTTAATTCCAATAATTCACTGATGGGCAAAGTAAAGCCCGCGAGCCAGCTCCGGCCCACAAACCGTTTTGATTAGGCCTGCCAACAACCATAGTCATAGGAACCTTACAAATAGACTCGGAAACAAAGAGTTTTGCTTGAGTCAACAGAAATCAATGTACAGATAAATTGGCATGATAATAATATTTAATACTATGAAAACTAGGTAGTCATGAAAATTCTGGCCCCCATTAAATTGACTCTACTCTTTTTGGCCCTTGTTGAGAAACGTTTGCCCATCCCTGCATTAGTTGTTCAGTTACCTAATTACGAAGAGTCTGTTTCTATTCTATTTTAATTACTGGCAATTAGTGCCGATGTCAACAATTCTGCCAATGTTGAAAGTGAAATGGAAAAGCAAGAGTGCAAAAAAAAAAGGAATTTAAAGTTACTCAACGTCGACTTGTTGGGTTAGTACAAAACTGATTACAAACACAAGGACAACACACTTTAACAAAATCAATTCACAAAAGTTACAACAATCACTCTAAAACACAGCTCAAATTCTAAACACACGTACTAACCAAAACACTACATGACAGAATCCGAAGAGTCTGTTTGTTCCCAAATGTTTGAAGCTGACTGCACAAATGTCCGACCTCCAACAATGACATAAAAAAGGCATAAATACAACATAAAAGATAAAAGTATATTGAAGTAAAGTTTATCAGTGAACCATGTAGGTTAGTATTGAATGCTGTCTTAGGCTACTGTCACAAACAATAAAGAGAAGAGATACACTGACTACGACCATGCTACGATGCTCAGAGTAATTAAAATAAGTAAGTTATTGCTCTGAGCTACGACCAGAACACGTCAGAACATTCGGTCAGAGGGTCGTCTTAAGGGCGGAATTCTTGAAACCAATGTTTAAGACCGACAAACAACCACGACGCCGACAATTTTATCAAAGGTTCTATCCCTTTGGTGTAGGAAATCCGATGACAAAACACACAAGACAAAAACTTGAATGGAGACACTATGATTAAAAACCAGTGCAGACATTCACTTAAACTGCCTTCAGCTTGTAAGTGACGATTTCATTAATTGGCGTACATTTAAAATGTTGTTTACAAGGACAAGAAAGGAAACAGAAACTTAGGAGTAAAATCAATAAAATAGGTTTGCCTAGACAAGGCCTACAACTTCCAGTTTCCAGAGATAACCAACTAGTGAAGTAAAGTAGTGCTAGTGATGCACGATCCGATCCGATCAGTGTTGCCAGTAGCAGATAGTCAAATATAACATGAGACAGCTCAAAAAGTAACATTTTCACGAGAAAAGTAACATTACCCTATTAGAGTGCGCGCAAGATAACTCTGCGCGTGACTGAGGGCGTGCTAAACGTTTCCATGATCGCAAAAGTTCAAATTACCGCTTTTTAAGCTTAACTTTTTTGTCGCTAAACATAATTTTCCCGTTAAATATTCCTACAATCAGGTAGTTCTACTATCAAAATTGATAAAACGGCACACACTTTGGTGGACCGTGATTAGTTCCGATTTCGGCCGCGCGCAGACTTATCTTGCGCGCACTCTAAGTGGAAATACCATAATAAGGCACCTTATTACACAAAAATTAAAATAAGTTTCCTTCCTGTCCCATTTCATAACGTCGTTGCGCGTGCAAAACCGCGGAAGAGCAGTTTGTAAATACCACGTATCTGCATTTTCACGATTTTACAGGAGAACAAAAAAATTAATATCTTGGCCATTTAACACTATTTTTTCAACTGAACTTGGAAACTACTCCTTTGGGACTTTCTTTGTGAGAAAATAACTTTAGTTTACCAATATCTTGCTTAGTTTTCACATAAAGTCACTTATCCGGTTTTGCAGTAATAATTTACAGAAAAATCGTTTACAAATTAGTAGATACTCGGGTTTGAATATAAACATTTCATTAAAGAATTGAATTTTTTATTATAGTTTTGACAAAAGAACAAAAAATAAACTTCTAAAACATAATTATTTTCTTAGAATTAATAATAATTTCTTGGATGCGTTCAGTTTCATGAATGCCATTATTATTTTTTTTGTCTGCCGTAAAAGTAACACAAAAGTAACATATTGAGTCGTGTAACATGGAGGTAACACGAGAGGGTCAAAAGTAACGTAAAATGTTACAAAAGTAACATTCTGGCAACGCTGGATCCGATACTTTGCAGTATCGATACAACATGATGCGATAATTCGATATTTTGGATCGATACAAACGAATACGATACACTCTTGGATCAATACAAAAGAATCTGAATCCGAATGAATGGATCGTATCATATTGTGCTGATTGTATGATCAGACAATTTAATACATTCATCATCATCATAATTCACCCGAAAGACGTCCACTGCTGGACATAGGCCTCCCCCAAGGGAGGAGGGGTTTGCCGTAGTCGCCACGCTTAGCAGGCGGGTTGGCGATCGCAGTATGGTTGTTAAAGCACTCAGAGAATGCTGCTGCCCAGCCTCTAGAGAATCCTTTAGTAATCGTATTATTGTTGTTTCTTTTATAAACCGCCGTAGCCCCAGCCCCCCCCCCCCCCCCCCCGTCAGCGCTGAGTAAAATGGCCCTGCTTGTAGAAGTATTAAGTACGATACGATTCGATATTTCGAGGATCGGATCGAATTGGTTTGATTCGATCCTAGAATCGTATCGCATAGTTACGATCCGGATCAATCCGCAGTATCGATACAAACTCAAGTATCGTGCATCCCTTTAACCAACAGAGGAGTTAGTCAGAGAGTATCCTCCATCCGGATTTCAGGGATACCTACTCGAGTGCGAGCAAGATAACTCTGCGCGCGACTGAGGGCGTGCTACACGTTGCCATGATCGCAAAAGTTCAAATTACCGCTTTTTAAGCTTAACTTTCTTATCGCTAAACATATTTTTCCCGTTAAACATTCCTACAATCAGGTGGTTCTCTATCAAAATTAATAAAACGGCACACACTTTGGTGGATCATGATTAGTTCCGATTTCGGCCGCGCGCAGACTTATCTTGCGCGCACTTTAGTCATAGATAATACACAGACTCTAAAACAAGTTCCATCGACAAATCTGTGTTACCAACTGTCAAAAAATGTTGTCGACAGATTGAACTAAATTCGTCTAAGCAAAAGTCACCGCCAAACATAATATTGTTATTTCAGTATTCTTTTTTTTTACTTTTTATGCTTCACTGAATTAAGTTGGGGCCAATTTTTCAATCGTCAGATAATTTTATCTGAGCAATAAATATGGCGTTTTGACATATTGTCTTTAGGAAAGCTGTAAAATTCACCTCAAACTTATTGCCTAGGTAAAAGGTAATTAGAACGAAAATATTGAAAAATCGGCCCTTAATCAAATAAAATCGTCTGAGTAGCTAATTAATAGTGGTAACTTTATTAAAATAGGTTCAAATACAGGGTGTAGACGGAATTGTGTAATTCCTTCAAACCACATGATCTATTATTGGTATAGATTAACCCGCACGGGATTTCCTTTGATGATTTTTTTTTGTCACAGTAAATTTCGATGCCATGCATAAATGTATAAAGGCACGTCGCGTCGACACAGCTGACGGGCACGACTAGCGCGATATCATTCCACGCAGTCAGTTAACTTGGAACGCTAAACTCACTCAGATACAGAATACCATGGTTGATTTTTTGAAAACTTTTGAATTATACGAATTCGTTAACCCCCTGTATAACTAGAAATCGATAAGCAAAACTTAACAACACAAATAGATCGCCAAAAGAGGTTAAAAGTAACGAGGTCTATATAGTGACAAAACCTTAAATGTGGCAACACTGGAAGAATATCGGTATACCTACCTATCAAATTTCAGTGCTACTAATCATGACTGATTTGCAATCAGTTCGAATCTGAAACGCGAAAGAAGACTAATTTACGTCAATGGGTGCGTTAAATCTTTGTGTGATTGTAAGCTAAATTAATTGTTATTTTGTGACGATATAGGACATAATTTTAATTGTGTTGGTATGTGAGTTTATATTTTGGTGGTGTGCCTTGGCATTGGCACGCACTCTGATAGTGGAGTGATTAAGTTCGGTATTTATCTTAGAGCATATACCTATTTTTTTTCTTAAAAACTAAACCATTTTTAGTATTAACATCCATTAGGACTCCTTAATGGCTATTATTACAAAAATGATTTAGTTTCGCGTTATAATATGTAACTGTATTACTGAACAATAACTATTGGATAAACTAAAGAATTACTGTTTGGAATAATTAAAATAATCGGTAAAATTCTCAATACCACTCCTGTGTAAAGCGCAATACACACAGAGAGCGGGCGCGGATCGGGACGGGAGTACGGCGGGTGTGATGGCTTTCGTAAGTAATACAAGGAATTAGACCGGCCAATCCGCCATACTCCCGTCCCGCGCCAGCTCTACATATGTGTGTATTGCGCTTTAAGAATGCTAATAGCCCACCTCACAGGGCCTTTATTTTTGAAATAACTGGATATATTTTGTTTTTAAGGCAATTTCGTAACTTGTGAGGATATTGAGATTAAAATAAATATTGAATTGTACCAGAACTGAAAACAAAATTTGATATTGCAAACAGTGTAGATAGGATTAATTGCTTACTTCCATCCATATGACATGATTTGGTGTCTTCTGGAATGGCGCAAAAAACTTGCTCGTTAGTTACGTGATCCAGGTATTGTAAGTTATTGAACAGCAAGACAAACAGAAAAAAAAACAGACCTAGGGCTAAAACCAGTGTCCTCCACGCATATTGTTGAACAAGTAACTAGTATTTTCTTTGAGCTCCGACCCCCTTCACACCTCCGATCAATCCCAGCAAAACAATTTAGCGGGAAAACCGAACCGTCCCCGACACTCTCTAAAACATGCACTTAAAATTGACGATTGATCAATTTCGCGCTACTCTTCACCGCTAGGTTGCACTTTCTTAGTTTCCTTTTGAATAACTCTTTTGTTCAACTTAGTATTTCATAAACAACTGCTATTATTGCATGAAATAGCCAACAAGAAAGAGAAAAAAAGAACGAGTGTGTAGTTTGACTCCACATTATTCAAGTTATATTTACTACGTTCAAATAATATAAAGTCCTTGCTCCACACTACATTGCATTTGCATACACGTACAGACGTCAGCACATCAACCTACTACAATCTGTCAAATTTATTTAATAGACTTTCATCTTTATCGCGAAAGCAGTAGATTCAAGGTTGATTGGAAAAATTTGACAGTTTCGGGTAGCTTGACCTGCTGACGTCTGTACATACTTACCTACTATTATAAGAGCGGTTACGCACTGCATCCGATCCGAAACCAAGAAAATACGTTCCGAAGTAGTCATAGAACTATTTGTATGGTGGTAGTTTACGCACTAGATCCGACTTCCGTCATCCGATTTCTCTTCGTCATCCGTGAGTTTCTAACTGGAAGAAAAATTGACGGACCGAAGTAGCCGTAGTACTACTGTTTGTATGAACGCTTTCGCAATACTTTGGATTCAAATCGGACGCCAAATGGATATGCCAAAGATGGCCCCTGAATTGTTTGAATTTGGAGTAGAGATCGGATAAATGCGTAAGCGATATCCGAATTCGGTCCGAGTTTTTTAGACTCTAGATTCGTATTTTCACGTATTCGGATCGGATGCAGTGCGCAAAGCAATATCCGAATTCGGTCCGAGTTTTTTACATTCTTATTTTCACGGATCCGGATCGGATTCAGTGCGTAATCGCTGTAAGCATACACACATGACAGAGAAAAAATCAAATTTATGAATATTTTGGTAGACATTTATTATTTAGTAACAGTACGTACAATAGTGATTTTATTTTTAACGTTTATGTAAGGTTTTTGATAAAACATTATGAAATAACTTTTGTAATAAGAGTGTAACTTTTCAGAAAACGGAACGTAAGTTTGAACTCGACAATCCTGGCAATACTGCGCAACAATCAACAACAAACAAACAATCAAATTGTCATTGTCATGTGTCACGTCTTATCTATCTTCATTGTTATTAGTTTTCTACAAAAATATTACTTTTCTTTCTTTTATCAACGGTAACTGCGTGGAATTCAATACTCAAAGTTATTTTATCGTTAACAAATATCAGTGATTAGAAATCGTGGTCAGACGGTCGTCTTAGTCTTAAATAATGACATCGCTCGTGATAAAAAGTTGGAGCAAGGAGTTGATTCCACATTGCTTCGATATTTCCTGCCCCATTTTGCGATTGCTTCGCGAGAAACACGTTACTGAACTTATAAAACGAAATGATTTTATGCTCAGAGCATATACACATTGCGGCACGTCACAATGGCGAAATCATAAGCAAATTATTCATCAGAGCAAGCAGAGCCGAATATCATTATCAAAGTTGTTGGGGTGCATGAAAAGAGCCTCCACGAGTGACGATACTTAAGTACGTCCGGCCCACCCTGGGCAGTCAGCCCCGCTACCAACCTTGCTGACTGGCTAATCTTTTCACCACAGCATGAGCTATTTTCGTATAGCTCGTGCTGACACGAGAGAAGAAGATTATCGAAGTTATTGAGATGTACCAATACTACCCATACTTGCAGGTTTTTTTGTCAACATTAGAAACTTTAAAAAAGAAAATAAACAATCGGCAATCAAATTTTAACAATCAAGGGAGAAAAGTGTGGGTCTGAGGGTCGTCTTGGGGGTGGAGTTTGTGTTAGAGTAGTGTAGTTAGTGTTAGTGTAGAAACCTGTTAAAAAATATTTTGTACTTGGTTCTTTATGTTATGGTAGACGTGTGCCCGTTTTTGGTGTACATCTATGAAATATGTAGGTTTTAGTATTCACTAGCAATTTGATTTACCATACAACATTTTGTTGTGTGATTTGTTTTTTGAATTGTTTTGATTGGTAAACACAGTCTGATTTATAATCTTATTACAAAAACACTGAGAGTTCCCAGCAAACCTGCTGCATTATGTAGTTTCAATTTTCTCTTAACCGGTTGCATACCGCCCGTCGTCCCAGGACGACACTTAATTGTCTTATATATTGTGTCTATAATTATGGTGATTGAGAGTTTAAATCAAGCTCATTACTCCTACCACTTTTCTATGTTCTTAAATTTTTCTGCCATCTCTAAAATTTACTGATAAATTGCCCCCATGGACCTGCTGCCCGTCCCCTGTACTCCACTTGCACACCTGTCACTTGTTAGGTTGCCTATATAAAGGTTATACAAATATTAGTTCCATGCGGGAATCAAAAGGTCTACATCGTATTACGTACAACTTTCTTCCCCTTCGTTGCAGAATATAATTTTCTCAATGCACAATGTTCTCAAAAAATCATAATCTCAAAACACTATATTTGCAAATAATCACATTTGCAAAACATCATAATTATTAGAAAAATATTGTAATCTTATAGGAGCTTCTTAAAGTTGTCTAAAAAATATATGAATAGCTAACAAGTAAATATTTACATAAATAATGCGGTTAATACAACACTAAAACTATGAGAACTTGGAAGTGGTCAGCCAACCTGATGTCAGAATGGCTGACCATTTTATTTCTTTGATAGATTGCTTAACGCAAAGGTAGCAAATATTTCATTATAGGTAGTAAATAGTAGCAAATAGGTATTAAACAGTGCACATGGTCTCATGTACATAATCTCGTTTGGTCCAGCCGTCCTGACATTCACCTAATTTCTTACTAAATATTGACTTTGTTGTGGAATACTGTGAAGCAGTCTTTGAACTTTTTGAGCACAGATAGACATTACATTTAGCACATTTTATTATACTAAGTAAATTGCAAGAAGGCATCATATATCTGCCCCGAGATTCTGTCCTTATCTGACTGTGATCCGTTTTGTCCGGTTCAAATGGAGGCAATGCTTGGCATGGTTTACCCTTCTGAATTTTAGGTGGTGGTCCTTTTCCAAAAACTACACATATACACACACATGTTGGTTTAAGTGAACTGGCATGACCGCTGACTGACATCCATGAAGCACAAAGGTTCCAGATGAAAACCACTGTCAAGTACTTATAGTGCTTGACATTAAGCTGATCTGGACACCTTTTTGGTCCAGCTGTGAGACACATACTCAATATACAATTTTATGCTCTTCATTCGTATTTCATATCTTCCTAAAAAGGAGTCCATCAAATCTACGCCACCCATGTGAGCATTAAGGTGGATCCAGACATTGGGAGGCATGCGCCGCGAACGGCGCACAACGCATGCGTGACCCTACCGGCACACACTGGCTCGCCTCGCACATGCTCAGCCTGTGCACAGCACGTGCCTCGCCACAAACATGAAGACAGACAAACGAAGCATTTGCTTCGCACGCGATGGCTCGACCCGAGCATACGTTGGTTTATTTTTTCGACATGCACGCCTCACTCCAATACATTCGTTGTGCGCC
The DNA here is from genome assembly GCA_905220435.1 of Amphipyra tragopoginis. Classification (NCBI taxonomy): domain Eukaryota; kingdom Metazoa; phylum Arthropoda; class Insecta; order Lepidoptera; family Noctuidae; genus Amphipyra; species Amphipyra tragopoginis. Next base: position 17,532,970 of record HG992011.1, read on the forward strand.
GTTCGTGGCGCATGCCTCGCAAAGTCTGGATCCACCTTTATAGTCTTTGATCAATTTGGGACATGAAATGGGTATTCGCCTTTTCTCTTTTTAGGGTTCCGTACCCAAAGGGTAAAACGGGCCCCTATTACTAAGGATCCCGTCTGTCCGTCTGTCACCAGGCTCTATCTCATGAACCATGATAGTTATTTGAAATTTTCACAGATGATGTATTTCTGTTGCCGCTATAACAACAAATACTAAAAAACAGAATAAAATAAATATGGGGGCTCCCATACAACAAATGTGATTTTTTTGCTCGTTTTTGCTTGATATTGATAACGGCAACAGGTAGGCGCTTGAAATATTCACAGAATATTTAGTTATATATTCACTTTAAAAATAAATAATTACATTAAAATAAAACAAATATTTAAGGGGGGGCTCCCATACAACAGACATGACTTTTTTGTCGTCTTTATAGATAATGGTACGGAACCCTTCGTGCGCAAGTCCGACTCGCACTTGGCCGGTTTTGTTTATCGAACCTATCAATATTTTCTACAGGCTGTGCACCGACATATCGCACATCCTCTAAAAACTGTCGTAACACATCGAAAGCAAGTTTTGAGAAAAAGCCGATTTTAATTGTTTTCTAATAAACTAATGTTAATGTGACTTTCAGGTTACAGATTTTTAGCTTTTTACTATTTTTATTTTAATCAACAAAAGATTTATCAAGCTTTTTGCGGAATGTAAAAATATATTTATGAATGGAATAGATTTTATAAGTTAAAAAATACTCGAAATGTGACACTTTTTTAAATTATATTGTTACATAATTTATGAAATGAAACGATATACCTAACTCAAATAATATTGTTTATTTACAGTTATGTCTTAATATTAAATCTAATCTTTGAAGCTACTAGGAACTTTCAAAATATTATAGTCAATCTTAGTAAATTCTTAATTATAACAAGATTATCAATATGTGGGTGTGCAATATAAAACGAAAAAACATATATACCCTCAACCTTAACAGCAACAACATTTATGTTGTCACCAACAAAGGGTAGAGGAATTGGGGTAAATGCCACTTTGTTATTAATGAACAAAGCACATCCCCCATATCCATCAGATCTGTCTTGGCGAACACTGCTGAAACCCGGGATCCTAAAGACACTGTCAGAACGAAGCCAGGTCTCAGCAATGCCACAGACCAATGGTTTGTGTTTATTAATTAAAAAGAGAAGGTCAGGTTTTCTAGGAGAAATACTCCTCACGTTCCATTGAAGGAATGTCAGGGGATGGAACGTTATTAATGTAATTAAGGATGTATGTCAGTTTTTGGGCAACGTGGTCAGGTACAACAGATTGTGTGTTATTTGTTAAAACAGCCATCAGCATATTTGTAATTATGTTTAAAATGTTAGCAGATTTCTCAATACTCCATACTTTTATTGCATTCCACATGGATTCTTAGGTGGTAAAACTTATAATTAGATCACATGGACCCTGTCGGGCACAGCAAATTAAGTGAGCTTAGGAGAGAGGAAGCATATTTTATTAATTATAATATGTTAAAGTACTACTTAATATATGTACAAAATATAAACAGGTATTTATTAATATAACATTAAATTAAATTGACTTAGATTTTATAATACTTAATTGAATTAAATAAAATGAAATTAGATTAAATTGGAATAAATTGGATTGACTTTAACGGAATTTAATTGAATTATGTAGATTGATATAATAAAGAGGATTTAAATTACGATTTTATAAGTTTATCATTTAGGTATTCATTTATCGAGTAGTAACTTTTATTTATCAAAAATTGTCTAAGTTTTTTTAGAAATATGTTAGTCTTCTCTTCTTTTTTTATTGGTGCGGGTAGTTTATTATATAATTTAATGGACATTACATAGGGACTCGTAGAGTGCATTTTCAATCGAGAGCTTGGTAAGTTTAGTCTGGATCGGTGTCTGAGTGTATAGCGTGACTGAATGTCTTCACGTGTTGAATAAAATTCTTGATGCTTTCGGACAAATTTGCATGTTTCTAATATATATATACAGGGAAGAGTTAAAATATTGTGTTTTTGGAAAAAAGGTTTGCAACTAGTAGTTTGCTCGACATTTACCAGGATTCTAACTAGTTTCTTTTGCAAGATGAAAAGTGTTTGTGCATCTGTGCTGCTTCCCCAGAGGGTGATCCCATAGCTAAGCCATGCATAAGCGTAAGCATAATAGGTGGTGAGAGCTGTCTGTAAGTTAGTCGTCTTTTTTATTTCACGAAGGGCGTAAGAGAATTTAGAAATTTTTGAATGAGTTTTCTGTATGTGTGATTTCCAGTTAATATGTGTGTCTATTACTAGTCCGAGTAGGGTAAATTCATTAACGGTTTCTAATTTTGAGTTGTTGAAGGTAAAATCTAAAGTCAGGGGTGTTTTTTGGTAAGGGTGGAAAGTTATTAGTTTGGTTTTTGAATAATTTATCTCGAGGTTATGATCGTTCATCCAGTTGCATGTTTTAGTAAGTATTGAATTGAGAGTTTCATCTATATTTTCATTGTTTTGACATGAGATTAATATGGATATATCGTCCGCGAATAAGACGCATGGCCCTTCTATGGTCTTAGGGAGGTCATTAATATATAGTAGAAATAAGAGGCATCCTATGACGCTTCCTTGAGGAATTGAGGCGTTTATTGCTTTACTATATGATCGGATTTTTTCAATTTCATTATTTTTATGGTTATAGTATTCTATTTCGACTAATTGTTTCCTGTTTTTTAGATAAGATGTTAGCCATTCGTGAGCCTTTCCGCGTATACCTATGCCATACAATTTGTTTAGCAATATCCCAAATTGCACTTTGTCGTAGGCTTTTGTCATGTCTAGTAATATTCCTATTGCGTATTTTTTGTTATTAATAATATTTAGGGCTTCTTGGATATACTTGTAGACTGCTAAGGTGGTGGAACGGTTTTTTCGAAAGCCATTCTGGCATTCATCAAATATATTGTATTTTTCGCAAAACGTATAAATGCGGTCGCACATGGCTTTTTCAAAGATTTTTGAGGCTGATGGTAACAGAGCTATTGGACGATAGTTGTTTGGATCTGTTTTCGCATTCTTTTTATGTATTGGTTTTATCACGGATACTTTTAACAAATCTGGGAAGATACCTTCGTCAAATGACTGGTTCAGTAGCAGGTAAAACGGTAAAGTAAATTCATCTGCGCATTGTCTTAAAAGCATAGGTGGTATTTCGTCTATCCCATGACTACGTTTGTTTTTTAAGTTTTTAATTATTTTGTTTACTTCCCAAGCATCTATTGGACCAAGAAACATTGTGTTCTCTGTGGGATTTAGTACAGAGGTGTTCCCCGGTCTGTTTCTAGATGAACTGGCGCCGTTTTCTCCAATGGCCGCAAAGAAATTATTAAAAATATCGGCTACTTTTTTAGGTTCGTGTATAGAGTCGTTATTTAATTGTAATTTAATATTATTTTGATCCTTTTTATGTTTTTTATTTGTTCTTTCATTAATGATACTCCACATAGTTTTAACCTTATTGTTAGATTTTTTTAGTTTATTTATGTATTGAATCCTTTTTGATGCAGTAACTAGATTTTTTAATATCTTCTCATATTTTTTATAGTAATTTATAATGATAGGATTTTTTGTTTTAAGTGTGAGTATTTTTAACAATCTTTTATTATTACAGGAAATTTTGATGCCCCTCGTTAGCCAGTATTTTTTTAAATTGGTTTTTAGTTTGACTTTACATATAGGTATACAAATGTTAAGGATATTTGTCAATGTATCATGAAATGCTTTATAATTATCATTTAAATTTTCATTTTCAGTTATAATGTTTTTCCAATCCTGTTCTTTTAATTTAGATTCAAACTTTAACATATTCGAGTTGTTAAATAGTCTTTTTTTAACATACCAACTCTTTTGTGTAGTTAAATGTGGTGTTGGTACGGTGATGTGTATAATTGTTCCGCTGTGGTCTGAAAACCCTAGTTCTTCTACTGTTGTATATATTTGATTTGTGTTAGTGTTTGTAAATATCAAGTCTAAACAAGTAGATGTAGTTTGTGTTATTCGTGTGGGTGTTTTTATATACTGTGTAAGTTTATATTCTAGCATTAAGTCCAGAAATTGACTAGATTTTGCATTTTTTTCTAAGATGTTAATATTAAAATCTCCACCTATAATTATATTAAATTTAAAGTACTTATTGTTTATATAATTTACATACATATAAGATATATAAGATGTTTATATAAGATACATTTTAACTGACTAATAAATATTTCTTCCTCTCTTCTATTCCAATATATTGTAACTAATAAAATATTTTCTTTGGGTAATTCAATTGCACATATTTCTAAAATATACTCGATGGACATATTCGTTATATCATTTCTCTCTTTGAATTGGATATGATCTTGCAGGAGGATGCAGACGCCGCCTCCCCCTCGCGTGCTGCGGCAGTATGACGTTGCTATTTTATATCCACTAAATTGTATCATGCTTAATTTTTCTGTCGATAACCAAGACTCAGATATACTTATTGCGTTATAAATCGGGTTATCTACGATGAAGGTTTCTAGTATGTGTTGCTTATTATAGAGGCTTTGAATATTTTGAAACAGAATTTTAAATAGTTGGTCTGTGCTTACGAAAGGAATTAGTGTCAGTGTCTTCATTTCTGTCTGTTAGATCTCGTTGGCGGGTGTCGCGGGGTGTTTTATCATTACCATTTACTGTGTAGCTTGATTGATTTTTGAGTTTTTCATCTCTTAAAGTGGTGACTTTCCCTTCTACGTACAACTGATTGTTTCGTATTACTGCATATAAACCTTTCTTTCTTGCCTTTATCATTTCCTCTCTCATTTGTTGTCTTTCCTTACGTGAATTTTCGTCCAAGAATTCAGATACGGAAAACCGTGTTCCCTGGAAATAGTGGCTATTGTTTTTTATGTATTTAGCCATTCGTTTGCTTATTAATTCTATAACCAGTGGTCGGGTATTAGTGTTATTATTTCTCCCTAATCTGTACATGTTTTCAACGTAACCCATCAGGTCCACTTGTAGAGTATCGCGAAACACTTCAATGATTCGGTTATGCAAGTCAGCTTCTGGTTCTTTGTAGTACTCGGTTAGGCCGTAGATGATTTATCTGAGCTATTTGCAGCTTCCGTAGGGAAAGCGCAACCATTTTGAGAAGGCGAGAAGGAATAGTTCTGGATGAGGGCTTGATGGGCCTGCTTATCATAGCTGGGCGAAAGGGGGGCGTGAGACTTGGGTTTGAGAAAAACCGTTTTACGGTATGATTTAGGAGATGACTGAGAAGCCGGACTAGGATACTGGGATGAACTTGGGTTGGCTTTAGAGATCTGGGATTTACACTTCAGCATACGATTTTGAAACCGAAGGGAAAACCTGACTTGCCTCTGCATAGGAGACAGATTTTTCAGCCATCAGAGCCTTTATGCCTTTCTGGCGACCTAATTCAGGACATGCACTATCGTTTGCAAAATGATTGCCAGTACATGAAACACAGAAAGCATCATGAGGGGAAACTTGGCATCCATCACCAGGATGGTCTTGACCACATTTAAAACAGCGGGGTTTTGAGCGGCATAGCGTGCGAGTGTGACCGAAACGACAACAGTTGAAGCACTGAATGGTGGGGTACATGTATCTCTCAACTGCAAGAGCCGAGTAGAAACAATACACCCTCTTCGGTAGAATTTGCCCATCAAAGATCAGAACCACAGTTTGAGTTGCTTTCCACTCGGTAACACCAAGAGAAGTCACCTTCCGGTTCATTCTCCTTGCCTTGATAACAGGGCCGCATCCAGGGGGAACCTTGATATTTTCAATGACTTCCTCCTCTGACCACTCTGTCGGAACATCTCTAACAATGCCCAACCGGGTTATGTTGAATTGGGGTATTGAGGCAGAGTAGTTATGAAGAGAAAGAATCGGGTTTATCAAAAAACTGTTGGCATCTTGGTACGTCTTAAATTCCACGGATATACGGTTTCTACCTATACGTTTGACACCATCGGCGCGTATATTGTTGATGTTGTTTTTCATCAAAAACATACCAAACTTTACCTGGTGCAATACAGTGCCTCGAGTCTGATCATCTTTTTGAGAGACGTGGACAATATAGGGTGGATTATCCCTGGCCGTATATGACTGCCTACCGATAGCATTTTTTGGCAATTTAGGAGGATTAATTACAAAAGCCGGGGGGGAAGCAGCAGGTCTCTTTCTACTTACAGATTCAGTATCCATATCGTTTTCTTGGACCTCATTAACATTAGGGAGAGAAACAGTTAAAATTGGAGTGAAAACAAAGGGATCGGGATCAGGAGGCTTTTTTGTATCCATGGTGGATACACAATAAAATGTTTAAAAAGGTTAAAAAACAATTAAACTAACCACACGCACTAATAACACACACACATAAGCGTGTTGATTTAATAATGACTGTGATTCTAAGTGTATTTTAACTTTGCCCTAAGCAATGTAAAGGGCCCTTTACTTGTTATGGGTGATTTTAATTGTCATCACTATCGGTGGGGATCCGAAACATGCGATAATGTTGGCATAGGGCTAGTGTATACATTGGACGACATTAATCTATGTATAATTAATGATGGCAGTGCCACACGTAGGTCTTCATTAGGTCAGAGTAATAGTTGTGTTGACCTGACATTCTGCTCATCTAATGTTGCTAGCCTTTTTATTTGGAGTCGTTTGAATATGACTTATGGGAGTGATCACTTTCCCATCATGGTTAAAATCCCTTCTAAAACAATCCCTGATAAGACCTCCCCTCCCCTGTTAAAATTCCAACTAAATTCGGCGGATTGGGATCTTTATTCCAAAATTTTAGACTTGCGAATATCTTCTCTTCCATCTATAAATTCTATGAATGCTGTGGAATGTTTCTCGTCCTTTTGTAACACCATATCCTCTACAGCTGATGATTGCTTCCCCTCCAAAAAATCGCCAACAGGCAAGATCCCTTCTCCACCATGGTGGGATAGGGAATGCACTACCATGATCAGGGTCAGGAATGAGGCTGAAAAGACTTTTAACCTTGACATGAACCTGGACAATCTGATTGCTTTCAAGCAGGTATTGGCTAAGTCCAGGAAATTATTCAGAAAAAAGAAAAGAGAGGGCTGGCGGGCATTCTGTAGTTCGTTGAGTCCATCCACTCCAGTGTCGGTGGTGTGGGGTAGGTTGAAGAGCTTTAGGAGTAGTTTGAAACCATCCTCCGTGAACGTTTTACCAGAGGATCTAGCTTATAAATTTTTCACAAAAGTTGCCCCGGTATACGTTCCTGGTATGGAAGAGGATCCAGGTGTCAGCTCTCATATAGCATCTGACGATCCTTTAGATATGCCGTTTACCCTAGAGGAACTCAAAACGGTCCTTACCTACGTTAGGGATTCTGCACCTGGTGTGGATGGATTCCCCTACTCTTTTATTGCTAAAGCAGGTGTAAAATGCCACCAATATTACCTGGACTTGGTCAATTTCTGTTTCACCTCTGGTTACATTCCTCCATCATGGAAGGTTCAAGTGGTTGTTCCTTTGTTAAAACCGGGAAAAGACCCTGGTGATCATTGTTCTTATAGGCCAATTGCTCTATCGTCCATACTTATTAAACTTTTAGAACATCTTATTAAAAATCGCCTAGAATGGTTAGTTGAAAACAGGAGACTGCTTCCAACGAGTCAATTTGGCTTTAGAAAAGGCCTGGGTACAACTGATAGTGTGGGTATCCTCACATCAGATATCCGGCTGGCTCTTATTAGAAATGAGTCGGTGGTTGCCGTTTTCCTGGACATATCAGCTGCTTATGATTCTGTCCTCCTCCCAGTTCTTAGGCAGAAGCTGCACAAGCTGAGAATCCCGGTAAGGATTATTCAGATCATTTGCAATATTCTTTCAAGCCGCACTCTGCAACTAAGAGTTCCAGGAGAAGATCCTGTACAGAGGATGGCTTGGAGGGGTCTACCTCAGGGATCTGTGATTAGTCCCCTTTTATATAACATTTACACTTTTGACCTTTCTTCTTGCTTAAATTATAATTGTAAAATTCTTCAGTATGCTGACGATATTGCATTATTGGTCTCTGGCAATTCTATCCAGGATGCCGCTCTATCTATGAATGTCTCTTTGTCCTCATTAAACCATTGGCTTCTTGATCACGGGTTAGCTTTGAGCGCTCCAAAAAGTATTGCAGTCATTTTTACCCGCAGACGTCGTGTTCCCCAAGTTGACATTAATATTGATGGTCAAGCTATTCCTATTAAAGAAAAGGCTAGGTTTCTGGGCGTTGTACTAGATGTTAAATTATCGGGAGTTGATCACATCAATAGCACGGTTAAAAAATGTGAGCGCTCAGTGTCAGTCCTTAAGGCTTTGTCTGGTGTCTGGTGGGGTGCCCATCCATACACTTTGAAATTGGTGTACAATGCATTGGTCAGAAGTGTGATGGACTATTGCTGCTTTTTAATTGAACCATGCAATAAAGAAGCGCTTCGCAAATTAGACTCCATCCAGGCCAAATGCCTTAGGATTATAATTGGTGCGATGAAATCCTCTCCCATAAATGCCCTTCAGGTCGAATGTGCAGAACCACCCCTTAGCCTTCGAAGACAATATTTAGCTGATCGTTTCTTGTCAAAAGTTTTCTCCCTTTCGTCCCATCCTTTACTTCCTATTTTAGAGGAAATTCATGTTTCTTTCAACGCCTCTTCCTATTGGAAGAATAAATCGGTTCCCCCATTGATGAATAGGTACAGGGAGCTTAAAAACCTCTCCTCACCTGTTTGTCAATATCCCATTCTACCTGTATTTTCCTCTGCATACGAGGTGGTCCATTTTAAGCCAAAAGTCGTTTTGGGACTTGGTATTACCAGTAGATCCCGGGACGTAAAAGGCGATTTTGATCGGGCCATTGAGAAATACTGGAGGGGCTGGAATTTATTTTTCACAGACGCGTCTAAGTTGTCTTCAACGGGATGCACGGGAGTTGCAACATACTTCCAGAATCGCTCTGTTGTTTCAATGTCCACCCGAGGTTTCTGTTTTTACTGGTGAATGTATTGGCATTTGAGTCTATTAGTTACAAAAACCGCAATGTCCATAAAAAATTAAAATGACTTTACTATGGTACAAAAATCTATAGACAAAATAAATCATTTTTGTATTAGTCATAAGAACCTAATTCCGCATAGTCCAATAGAAAACGGCTGTGAAACTTTATAGTATGTTACAAAATCAGCATTGTCCGTTCCTGTTTGTATCAAATAACGCTTAGTCCATCGCCACCAATCACGTCACGTCTGTCAATATGGCGGATTCTTATGTGCAGTCGTAAATTTGCTCTTAGTTTATTTTAGTTTTCTCGTGTTAAAATTGATTGATTCGGCATAACTGTATTAAAATATTTGACATGGAGTGTTACCCTGAAGTTGTTGATAATAAACAGGCACGGAAACGACGAGTGAACGCTGTAAATTGGGCAAAGAATCGTGCCAAGGAACAACGGTGAGTATACTATGGCGTATGTTCTTGATACTTTTTACCTATTTAGGGAAATATGTATTACAAACTTTTTATTTAAAACAGTTCATAAGTCATTACTCCATCTCACTTTCATAATGTTCCTCCATAAATATATCCCTTTATTTCTGCTTTCATCCTACCTAGCAGTTATATAAGGTAGTATAGTGGAACCAACATGTGCTTTAGTATGTTATTTTGCTCGCACCGCAACTATAAAAATGATTGCACCGGAATGTTCGACCACTGTTTATAACTACAAGTCCAAATAACAAGGATTTTTTTGCAGGTATGCAGCAAAGCATTTGCCTGTTAAGCCGACTTGTCCAAAATCTTACAATGCTCTGAAATTCCGCTGCAAGATGTACGTAAATTCCATGAGTCTTTTTATCGATTGAAAGGCAAATTGAAACAAGACTCATTTATATTGAAACATGTGCAAGGTATAAAAACACAACGTCGCCGTCCAAGATTTGAATCTCGAAATTATAAAACTAGAGCCTTTCAGCGGAAATATAGGATATACTGCAGATCGCAACTTAAAATGATGCAAGTTTGCCAAAAAGCATTCCTTCAGGTTCTGCAAATCAAGAGATACCGCGTAGAAAATGTATTAAAGAATTATTACTTACATGGAAATTTTCCTAAAGAAAAACGCGGAGGTGACCACAAGTCCCACAAATACAAGGACAAAAAAGAAAATGTCATTAAATTTATAAAGACATTTAAGTGTTCTGAAGCTCATTATTGTCGTGGCAATACGAGACGTATGTATTTGCCTTCAGAGCTGAGTATTAATAAAATGGCCAAAATGTACAACAATCAAGCACCAGAAAACCTCAATGTGAAAAAGATGTATTTTCGATCCGTTTTTAATCATTGTTTTAATTTGGGCTTTGGGAGTCCTCGGGTCGACGTGTGCTCAACTTGTCTTCAGATTGAAGAAAAAATAAAAACTGCGCAAAATGATAGTGACAAAGCTACGCTGATGGCTGAGAAAACAGTACACAAACGTCGAGCTAAAGAATTTTTCAAAATGTTAAAAGAAGACAACCGTAAAATAAAGATTCTTAGTTTCGACTGCCAGAAAAACATGCCACTGCCTAAAATACCAGACCAGAGTACCTACTATTCCCGTCAACTCTACTTTTACAATTTCACTATTGTGGAAGGTAACTCCAAATCAGCATTAACAAAAGAAAATGTGTTCAGTTATTGCTGGACAGAGGATGAATTTGCAAAAGATGCAAACCTCATAGTATCTTCAGTTTACCATCGGCTTTGCAGTACAGTTTTTCCACCAGAATGTAATCAAGTTCGACTTATGGCCGACGGGTGTTCCGGTCAAAATAAGAATTCTATGCTTATAGCAATGCTCTCACGTTGGCTAACAAAAGATGCACCAGCTCAAATACATTTGGTTGAAGTAGTCTTCCCAGTAGTGGGACACTCATTTCTTCCGCCGGACAGAGTATTCGCTCGTATTGAAAAGGAATTACGGAAAATTGAAAATATAATCACACCAAAAGAATACTTTGATGTAGTGGAAAAACATTCTACCGCCATAAACGTTGCTACTACGGTTCAAGTACGCAACTGGAAAACCGTCGTTAAAGATTTATTTTTGATAACTACTAAATGGCATATACCTTTTTCTAAATGTAAAAGGTTTTATTTGAAAAGAGCCAGTAGAAGCAATGACATGGTTGGCGTTAGAGGAGAACTATACTACAAAAGTGATGCAGGCCAATATAAAAGCGTTTGCAAAAAAGGAAAAAACACAGCTATGATATCTCCAACTGCTATTCCACAGGGCGCACAAATAAAACCACTAAAATATAGAGATGTTAATAAATTGTTAACTACTCATTTCGGGGACAAATGGCGCGATTTGGAGATTTTGGAGTACTACAATAAAGTACTACCATCATCACATGAAATACCGGCTGAAGATATGGTTGACGACATCGATTCTCCTGAAGAGGTACTATGTGAAGAACAAGAAGAGTCTCCATTACTTTCAATTTAATATAAGTTTTGTTAATAAAGTTCTTATAAAACAAGCATAGTTTATTTAACATTTTAGACGTCCGCGTGGACGTTCGAAAAATCCCTATGGTAAAAGAATAGAAAATAATATATCCACGCTATCTGGATATTGTGTCAGATTTCATTAAAATTCGTTCAGCTGTTTTTGCGTGATTGAGTAACAATTATACAAACTTTCACTATATATAGACCTGGCATGTACTTTAATGGTATTTCAATTAAAAAGTATCAATATGGTTCAATCACTCTAGGCCAAGATAGGTATGTTTCAAAGCCAACAAAGTCCATGTTGTTTTTGCAACAAAACCCGCAAAGTCCTGCCGAGTGTTACAAAGACAGCAATGTCCATAATGTTTTCCTGATTATTGTTCTAGTTCGTAAAGATTTTTCATGATTAAGTTTAGTAATTGATTAAATACATTATTTTTCATCAAACTACTATAGTTCCAATATAATCACAGGCGCCCATAATGCGTACTACGAAAATAATGAATTACTCACAATTTCATAAAACGGACATTGCGGTTTTTGTAACTAATAGACTCATTTTAGAAGCTATTAATTTTATTAAAACTCATAATATTAAAAATTCAGTTATTTTTTCGGATTCACGGAGTAGTATCCAGGCATTAGGTCAAAATCAACTAAAATCAAAAATCCACAGCAAAATTATTATAGATATTAAAAACCTATTGTACACTTGTTTTAAAAATGATTGCAAAATAGAAATAGCGTGGGTTCCCGGTCACTCGGGTATAGGTGGCAATGAGTGTGCCGATTCACTGGCTAAGTTTGCTACCACTAACCTTGCTGATCGGAAACACTATGTTGTGCATGGTTACGACTTACGGGCTGACACCAAACTTAAGTTGTATAACTCGTGGTCAGCAGCGTGGCAGGTAAGTTCGAAACTTAAGGGTGCCTATTACGCCAGTATACAAATTGACATCCAGCGGAAACCTTGGTATTTTAAATGTCCTAAATTGGCTAAAAAAACGGTTTCATCTCTGTGTAGACTTAGACTCGGTCACTGTTGCAGTCCAGTGTTTTTGAGTAAGATCCACGTTCGCGACAATTCTTTGTGCGAATGTGGTCTCGATGAGGGCACTCTGGACCATATATTTTTTTCATGTCCCGCTAATTCCCAGTCCTTTGACTTGTATCGTATGCTTCCCAAAATTAAAATCCCCCTTCCTACTAATTTCCATTCCCTTCTGACCCACTTTTCCCCTAACCTAATTAAAATTTTATCAAAATTTTTAAATGATAATAATATTTTCTTTCAACTACGTAGTAATGTTATCATTACTCACTACAAAACCGATCACAAAATACGTATTTTCTGCTTAGAAGCAAAACAGTGCAGAAATGTTGTATGAAATCTCATTACTGCACTGCAAACAGTGCAGAAATGTTGTATGAAATTTCATTACTGCACTGTTTTTCATTAGTGCAGTTTTTAATTTTTTATTTAGATATAAATTTACCACAGAGGTTTAATGTCTCCCGTTAAGTTTAATATTAAATGTATGCATTCTTATGCATTAGATTAAAAAGATACTGGCTGAAAATAAAAATCGGCTGAACAAAACCGACATGGTGAAAAAAAAAAACAAATGGCGCGCATTTTGTACCATTGTAAAACTTTGATACTTTTTATTTAGCAAGAAAAGTTTAAAAAAATGGAAATAGATAGCGATATGAATTCAAGTCCAGAAAGTATAAAAACAGCTGCAAATGAAATTGTTAATAACCTTTTGCCGCAAAAGTCGCAGGATAACTTTGTTTTCATTAACTTGAGTTTTTTATTTTGAGTAGGTATATTTTATCACGGTAGGTAAATAGGTAGTTGAAAGAAAAGTAGATTACGCACCTTGCTGAAGTGAGTGATTAATGCACTCGTGCTAATTTAGTGCCCTCGCTTGCGCTCGGGCACCAACATAACACTCGTGCATTAATGACTCACTTTGCGCTCGGTGCAACAATCTACTATAAGATGTAGTGGTGTGTAATAATAGGTCTATTTCAGTTTTTATATATATTTGTGTTGTCTTTATCTGTTGTATAAAGTAGGATTAGTTACAGTAGAAAAAAAAATACTAACAACAATGTGTTTTGTCTTCCAGCCACTAACATAATTCTACCACAAAGCGGAAGTTCGACGGTCGCCGTCACAACATGACGCTGGCAGAATAGTCGTCAAGTCAACGGCTCAGTTGCCAAAACACAAAAAAAAAAAAAATGTTATCTTCCCTTAATGTACTTTTATACATTTATATAATTATGTTATACTGTACTTTTATACATTTATATATTTATATAATTATGTTATATACATATCGCTCACCCAACATAATAATGTATTTACATTTTCGCAATTTTTCAGGAGAAGGGTTTCAAAGTTTGGAATTGAAAATATATGTCGCATCATGGGTAGCCGAGGTGCGAAGCATTGGGTCCTCTTCACGATACGACATAGTTTTAAATAAACGTGGGCACTGTGTGGGTACTCGAACGAAAGACGATGTAATATAAACTAACTTTATTTAAAGTAACGTAAGATACACTTCACAGGAAACAAACACGCGCGTTGGCACTGAGTGTCTGCCAAGACTGTCCGAACTAGACTGAGCTAACGCTCGGTCTCTCTGTCCGTCTTCGCTGCATCCCCTCTACCGACGATCGTGTCCAAGCGGTGGGGCGCGCTTGCGTTTCCGATGATGTTTAGTTTGCGATTGAATTGATAGATGGCGCTGTATGTTGTACGGTAGCGACATCTATCCACGACACGGCCATCCCTGATTAGCACCCGTCCTCGGGTGTAGTCCCTGTGGACAAAATAAACTCAAGAGAGTAAACTAGCTCGGCTATCCTGCCAATAGAAACACAGGTGACTAATTCTCATTGTACTTTATTTCTACTAAATCTACGTACATACAATAATCAACTGCTATGATTAATTTACAATGCCCTGTCATAAGGGCCTTCTACACAGTGCTTCCTGCACAACATTATTCATTGGGAAGAGATCCGATCAACAAGTTAATCAAAGGAAAATTATTCCCACAAATCTGAAACTAATTTCATAGGCAATGCATACTCAACTCATGAAACTCGTCATTATCTGTGCACCAACACAGGTCAGAATCGCACCAACGATTCTTTACAGACCCACATGTGCTACAACACATGAGGCACTCTGTGCACCAACACAGACCAGAATCGCACCAACGATTCTCAAAATATCTTGCGCAAAATGTGCTACAACACATGAAGCGCTCTGTGCACCAACACAGACCAGAATCGCACCAACGATTCTCAAAATATCTTGCGCAAAATGTGCTACAACACATGAAGCGCTCTGTGCACCAACACAGACAGAAATCGCACCAACGACTTCTCATAGACCCATCGCCTCATGTTACTCATGAGGTGCGGTCAAGAGTTTCGAGTATGAGTACACACGCCATTCTTAAACGGATTCAGTTTCACTACCACTGTCATCAACTATGACATCTAACTCTCGAGGCACTTGGTGATCGGGGATCTTTCTCACACGATCATGGGGGTACTTGTACGTTCGCTTAGAGTCAAGCCCTTTAAGTAGGTATCTATCTCCGTCTAACACGTCAATAATCTTAAATGGGCCTTTGAATTTGGGATCTAATTTAGTTTGATTCCTTTCCTCATTTTCAATCAAAACATAATCATTAATAGCTAACTTAGACACTTTGGCCTTATTTTGATCAAATCGACTTTTGTCAAACTTCGAATTTTTCTCAATGTTCTGTGTCGCATGCTCTCTAATATCATCTAAGTTAACGTCAATCTCATCATCATCAGCGATCACTAAACTAAGCGGGCGTGCTACCCTTCCTATCATCAACTCAAGGGGGCTAGATTTAGTCACTCTATTAATAGTAGAGTTCATAGCCAGCTGAACCTCTCCTAACGCGTCCTGCCAAGAGTGATCACGACTAGTCTCTACTGCTGTCAACATACTCTTGAGGGTACTCATCACTCTCTCGACTTGACCGTTTGCACGACTACCTCCAGTAGCTATTAAGTGCAACTCTATATTGTTAGTAGCGCAGAAACTAGAAAAATCTTTGCTCGCGAAACAACGACTCTGATTTGCTATTATGCGTTTCGGAGCACCAAACAAAGCTACACAAAACTTAATAGCACAAATACTACTGTTCGTGTCAATATTGAGTGAGTGACGAAGCAACACAAATTTGGTAAACGCATCTATGATGACAAACACGTACTCCTTAATGTCGTTCTTACCCGATAGTTTACCAGAAGCATCCACATGGATGGTATGCCATGGGATATTGAACTTGGGAATTGGGTGAAGTTCTGCCTGAACTTTGCCCGAGTGAGGCTTGGCTACCTTACAAGTGATACAATTATCCACAAATTTCCTCATGTATTTAGACATGCCTTCAAACCAATAGTGGTCATAGATCTTTTCGAGGGTTTTCTCCCATCCCAAATGCATAACCGATTCATGGATGTTATTAATTACGGACCACCTAAGCGCTCTAGGTACAATAGGCAGGCATCGAGTACGCCCGTTACGCTGAATTTTACGAAATAGAATATTTTTGCGAATTTCGTAAGTTTTGCGAGTTTCCTCGGGAAAAACTTCATTACGAAGATCAGACACAACCTTACTGATTTCTTCGTCCTTTTCCTGTTCAGCTTGCAACCAGTTACTCGAAAGCTCAGCTAAATCGACACGCTTTTGTTCCACACGAGTGATAGACACCTTGGATGTAGGAAGAGGATTTCTAGAAAGGAAATCTACGTGGCTCATCCTACTACCTTCACGATAAACAATGTCAAACTCAAATGACTGCATGTAAGCCCACCAACGATGAACTCGTGGAGACAAGTCAGTTTTGTTTTTGGAAGCTTTAACAGCACTGCAGTCTGTCACAACAGTAAATCTACGACCTAGCAAATAATGCCTGAAATGCTTTATCGCATTAAAAACAGCTAAAGTTTCTAATTCGAAGGAATGAAACTTTGATTCGGCTGGGGACGTACGACGACTGTAATAAGCAACGACATGTTGCTTCCCATTAATTTTTTGAATAAAAATAGCACCATATCCTTCAGCACTAGCATCGGTATGTAACTCGATAGCATGTGCAGGGTCAAAAATTGTTAGAACTGGCTCACTGGTTAAATAAGAAATAATTTTCTGACGAATGGCCTCATGGCTGGGTTCCCAACCGATGGACCTATTCTTGCCACTCGTTAAACGAAACAGAGGAGCCATTATTTTTGAAAACTGTGGCACAAATTGTCTGAAATAAGTGGCCAGGCCTATGAACTGTCTCAGCTGAGTGATGGTTTTAGGTGGGGGAAGTTTGGACAAAGCTACTATTTTATTTGGGTTGGGTCTAATTTGGCCGTTTTCAACAACAAAGCCTAAATATTCAACTCGTCGCTTAAGAAATGAACACTTAGCGAAATTCAAAGAAAAGCCAGCCTTTGTCAATTTATCGAGTACAGTACGAAGACGAACTAAACTCTCCTCCACAGATGACCCTATCAGCAAAATGTCATCAACGTATGTGACAGCATAACTATATGCAAGGTCACCTAATGCTTTCATCACTGCCCGCTGATATACTGAGCTTGCATTCTTCAAACCGAACGGCATGGTCAAATATTCCCACTGACCGTCAGGTGTGACGAATGCAGTGCGCTCTATTGATTCAGGATGCACTGGAATCTGATGATAGCCTGATAACAAATCAAGGGATGTGAACCATGTAGCACCGCCTAACCTAGATACAAGATCCTCTATCAATGGCAGTGGAAACCTATCCGACACAGTGTTGTCGTTCAGTTCCCTATAATCGACACACATGCGATCAGAACCATCCTTCTTCTTAACAAGCAATACTGGACTGGAAAAAGGCGAACAACTTGGCCTAATTATACCTGCTTCCTCTAATTCCCGAACTTTAGCAGTAACAACTTCGCGTTCACTGGCGCTAAGCCTATAGGGGCGACGATTGACTGTACGACTAGGGTCCATGAGCCGAATTTGCAATTGTCCTGTTGTAACACGGGATCTAGAAACACCACTAGAAAATGAAGATGCATATTCTGACAGAAGATCGCTTAATTGGGAACGAAATTCCGTTGGAACGTCGGTATTAACTTTGTCGAAATTAATTTGACAATTAGAATCACTCTTCAGGCTATTTGAAACGTCACATAACCTAATAATCTTTTCACGACACAAAACAACACTATCGGCTGTCATATTAACGTTGAATCCCTGATCTAAAATCTCGCGACCAATTAAAATATCATTTTTAAGACAACTATCCGGTACAACGTGAAATAAGATCTCTAATCGTAGATTGTTTATCATAACCTCAGATAAAATTTGTAGGATACTTTGCACACTACCATGACCGATTCCCGTTAAATTTACAATGTTGTTTACACGTTTGCCACTAAACTTTGACGCAACATTATCCTTGACTAGAGAGCATTCGGCACCAGAATCATAATAAAATGGATATGACTCACCCGAGTTCTTCAGCACACCACTAGGATTGCTAACATAGCAAACTTCAACGCGTCGCTCGCTGCTTGCCGCTGCTGCAGGCGCTGCCTGTGAACTGCTCGAGCTTCGTGAGCCGTTGCCTCCGCCATTGCTTCGTGGACATTTAGAAGCAAAATGTCCGGCGTTGCCGCATCGAAAGCAGATGACATCTGGACGCTGCTTCGATCCCGTAGAAGTGGACGCCGAAGTGGTAGCATTGGCTGCCTTGCCCTTCACTTCACCCCTTGATCGACAGTCAACCGCTCTGTGACCTGGTTTACCGCAGTTGTGACATTTCAACGTTGACGGCTGAAACTTCGATCGCTTGAAATCAGGTGCGGTGTCGGTTGTGTTACCAGTCGAAGCTTTCCTCTTCAAGAATGAGAACGCTTGAAGTTCACCCTGAAGCTTGCTCCTGTTGCTGACATCGGTAGTGAAAGCCAGTCTTTGAATACGCCCATCAAATTGTGCCATGTGAGCCAGCACCGTGGATATGGCTATCTGCTCGGCGCTCATGTTTTGCCAGCGTGATGTGAGTGTAGAAAGCAATCGAGCGGCGTAAGCAGCATAGCATTCACCTTCCTTAGGCTTGCCACTCATCAGTTTGACAAGCGTAGCGGCTGGTGTGTCCACGCAATCATAACGGGATAAAAACAGGCTTTTGAAATCACACCATGTCATACCCGCAAACGATACTTGCGCAAGCCAACGTGAAGCACTTCCTTTCAGGGCCTTGCTTAAGGTGATGATTAGAGCACTTCCCTGAAGCGGAACTTCCGATAAGCACAGATCCGCTGTAGTACACCATGCGCGTGCGTCTACATCCGGCTTCTCCGGGTCAAATTCAGGCAAGGAAATATGCTTGGTACCTGCTGGACCCCTGACGGCTTCTATGAGGGACATCATATTCTGGTTTTGAGCCGCCAACAGCGTACGAAGCAAATTCTCGTCACAGCGTGACGTCATTGCTCCATTCTCCAAATTTTCTTCAGCTCGAGTGAATCCAACTTCTGATGTCGCATCATGGGTAGCCGAGGTGCGAAGCATTGGGTCCTCTTCACGATACGACATAGTTTTAAATAAACGTGGGCACTGTGTGGGTACTCGAACGAAAGACGATGTAATATAAACTAACTTTATTTAAAGTAACGTAAGATACACTTCACAGGAAACAAACACGCGCGTTGGCACTGAGTGTCTGCCAAGACTGTCCGAACTAGACTGAGCTAACGCTCGGTCTCTCTGTCCGTCTTCGCTGCATCCCCTCTACCGACGATCGTGTCCAAGCGGTGGGGCGCGCTTGCGTTTCCGATGATGTTTAGTTTGCGATTGAATTGATAGATGGCGCTGTATGTTGTACGGTAGCGACATCTATCCACGACATATAAATGTATTTTTAATAATTTTGACTAAATCTTTAAATATTCACGTATGTTAGTTTATTATCAACAATTATACAATAATATCTTACTATGAAAACTAAAGGAAACTGATTTTAAAAACCAAATAAAACACCTGACCTACACTTGGCCACTTTTTTTAAGGCATGTATTTAACGCGGCAACAAACTAATCTGATTTAGGGTTTTAAAAATAATTAAAATGAGTAGCAAAAATAATAGGTTGGCAGCTACAGTGAAGTAGCATTTTAAGTATAAAGTAGCAGCTTTATTTTTAGTTGTAAGCTTTGTTTAAATTTAAATTGGCAGTGATCTTTTGGTTTTTATTTTTAAACTATGTAGGTGGAGCTTAAGTCGACGGAGCCCCGCTATGCGGGGCTCCTATTTCTGTCTGCAGGGTTTAAAGTAACCTAACACGAAGGAGATAACGGGGGCTTCGTTCGCTCGCTTCGCTCGCTCACTCTAGCCCCCGTCATCCCCTTCGAACCTAACCTATCCATGTCGGGATTCCCCTTAACCACCCTGCTAACAATATTAATCGCCAAGTCATTATTTATAGCTCCTCGCCTCATTTTATTAGCTGCAAACACTTAGTCGCCTTTAAAGTTATTAGTCACCTGGAAAATAATAAGCCTTTTTTTAATAAAAAATAAAAATCAGAAATGAAAATCACAATGTTCATATACTACAGTACTTATATGAATACTAGCTTTCGCCCGCAGCTTCGCTTGCGTGAAATTTTGAACCCGTTAAGTGACGATTTTCCATACAAACTTTGATCCCCTTCCCCTATTTAACTCTCTTAGGGGTTGAATTTCGAAAAATCCCTTCTTAGTGGATGCCTACGTTACAAAAGGAACCTATTCTCAAAATTTCTACTTTCTAACCCCACCGGTTTAGGCTGTGCGTTGATAGATCAGTCAGTCAGTCAGCTTCTCCTTTTATACAGGAAGACTTTGAATTCGTTGGCAATATTTTAGTCCAAGAATCTAATTGAGGAACAAATAATAACTAAAGCTAGTAAAGTGTTCAAAAATAATAACCCAGAGTTTTCCCAAAATGAACAAAAAAATAAAAGGGATCAAATTGTGATTGCACGCTATTTAAAATGTACGGGTGCCGTGTGTGAGTGTGTGTGACACGTACGCACACACGCGCCATCACCGTCGACGTGAGCCATTCATTTTTTGCGCGGGGCGGAGCGCGTGCGGCGCGCCGGCGTCGCTTTGATTGGGGTCGCGAACTTGCGGATCGCGATGTAGCAGCTTCGATTTTCCTACGGAACTAACGTGTAACTCGTACTTAAATTAAATTATTTAGTTAGATCCGAAAGTAATTAAAATCATGACAGGAAGCAATTCCGAAAATAACAAAAACCATGACAGAAAATTCTGAAGCACAATAGCGCCCGTTTGTCTAAGCCGCAAACTCATACATTCACGAGAAAGCAAATTAAAAATGGGGGCCACATAAGCGCATAAATCAATGAAATATGGCAGCTTGCACATAATGACATAATAATAAGTTATGCTACTCGTACCTACGTAATAATTGTCAGCACTGTTGGCACAGTGGCTGAGTGTGTGGCTGCTGCGTTACGTGTCGCGAATTCGATTTCCGCATAGAAAGATGTACGTGTTGAGTTTGTAAACGCACCCAGCACATTACCTACAAAAGTAATTAAGTACAAGCGCTGGGAATGTTTTAAAAAAAGAAAGAGGAAGAATTGGAAAATTGGAAGTGATTTTAACTTTTACTTCGGTGTTCAAAGTAAGACTTATTCTTAGCAAAAGTTTCAAATTACATGTGCAATGACTGTAATATCATTAAAAATGAATTGAATGAAACAGCTGATTAGAGTTATTTAGAAAAGTACCTATTGCGTTGACCGCGCGTGAACTTTGGTGAAACAGCTGATTGGGACTACGCGGCTGGCGTGCGCGTTTGTGTTGTACCTACTGCGTTGAGCGCGTGTGAACTTTGGTGAAACAGCTGATTGGGACTACGTGGCCGGCGTGCGCGTGTGTTTGTAATTATTTAGTACAGTACCTTACCTACTACGTTTTAGTACTTAGGAGGTACTTACCTACGTGTACTTTAAAAGGTGCTCGAAGTGTTCACCTGTTCTTTGTACGCACAGCTCAGCACGGCGCCTATGGGTTATTTTCACGTTTTGCAAAACAAATGTACGCGATTTAACAATTATTATTTCGAATGCCGTAACAATCCTTTCGCTTAACTTTTCGCGACTTTCACTTTCTTGCTCGTACACTAGTCTTTTAAATTAACCCCACAAAAAAAAAAACTAAGGGCGTCAAGTCAGGCGACCGCGCAGGCCAAGGTAAAGGCCCGCCGCGTCCTATCCAACGCTCGCCGAAGCTTCGGTCGAGGAACGCGCGAACATCCCGCTGGTAGTGTCATGTTGGTAGTACAGCTCGGACTGATAGCTTTCAGGCACGTTCTGCGGCTGCTCTTCCACGGAGGTCTCTTGGCACTTGGGCATACGTTATTACGTGGAATGATGCAAAATCCAGTAAGTTTTGAGTTGACCTCAAGATTCGGTCTCTTGATTCATCGGGATAGCGGCGGTGGAACATCAGACGGGTTCGCGGAAAACTGTGCGTTCGGTCGTAAAACAAGACCATATCCAGGTATTGCTGGTTCGTGTACACTGTTCTACGTGGTCGTGGCATGTTACTTACGGTTTACGGTTCACAGAATCTTTCGCGAATTACACGTCATGCACTTGACCTATTAAACGCGTGACTGTAGCGGCGCAGGCGGCGACGCGCATGCATTTCTGTGCAGGGGAGCGGGTGGGCGCACCCCGCGACCCCGCAGACGAACGCGGGGATCGATCGAGAGGCCCCGATCACCCCGATGTAGGTAAACTTTGTTCATGCGCCGAATACTGTTTTGCGGCATTTCTTTTGAAGGACATGCCTACTGAATGAGAGCTCGT
Source organism: Amphipyra tragopoginis (assembly GCA_905220435.1). Taxonomy (NCBI): domain Eukaryota; kingdom Metazoa; phylum Arthropoda; class Insecta; order Lepidoptera; family Noctuidae; genus Amphipyra; species Amphipyra tragopoginis. The sequence continues at coordinate 17,555,558 of HG992011.1, forward strand.
ACTCGTACCTACATTGTAGCGTAAGTAATAAGACCGCGTAGTAAACTGGTATACTAGCATTACTAGCGGACGCATCTTGATACTTTAAAAAGTTTTAATTATCATTTTAACTATTTATTTTTTTATCGTGTTTATTAATTTTGGACTTTATGTAGGTAAATAATAACAAGACATATCACGTTTTTAAAATTAATAATTTGACAATTCTAATACACGATATTATGGGCTTAAATACATTAGTATCATGGGTAGAATACGGGGTTAAAATATTGCCAATGAATTAAAAGTCACGCTGTCTATGTTACGGCTAATAGCCGAAGTGTGGCTACACCTAGTTTTAGCCGGGTACAACTAGGTGCAGCCGGCCACATGCGGTTAAACTTAGATGTATCCTACTTATCCTCGGGTAGAACTAGGTTTACCCTTCATCATAGCGGGTAGAACTAGGTGCAGCCGCACACCGGTGGTTAAGGGGAACCCCGACACGGATAGGTTAGGTTCGAAGGGGATGACGGGGGCTAGAGTGAGCGAGCGAAGCGAGCGAACGAAGCCCCCGTCATCCCCTTCGTGTTAGGTTACTTTAAACCCTGCAGGCAGAAACAGGAGCCCCGCCCTGCGGGGCTCCGTCGACTTAAGCTACACCTAGTTCTAACCAACTGCTACTGGTTGCACCTAGTTGTACCCGGCTAAACCTAGGTGTAACCGCCATTCGGCTTTTACCCGTAACATATATACAGGATGTAACGGAATGGGTATATACATCGAGAAGGCAGGGCTTCTTTGGATGATATAGAAGCACTATGCAAAGTTTCAGCTCAAAATAAAATACTCTAAAAATTGACACCAAATTTTCGGTTTCATCGATTTCTTAAATTGAAATCATAACAAACGTGTCTCCGCACTACGTGGGTCAATAACTTTCCACGTTACTTGAAACCACAATAAATCTCTTCGGCAATTCTGCGCGCCTAGTACCCTAGTAACCTAACGCAGGCGGCGTCTTTGACGAAAATGAAATAAAATCCCGCTAGCGAGCGCGCAGGCGGCGGCGCCGGCGCCGGCGTCTTTGTCAGCACGTACTGACGAAAATGAAGCGAGCGCGCAATACAAGTACCTACCTACATACATACTACATACTTTACCGTGACGTAAAAAATTAATAATGCGTAATTATTCATTTACCTACTTATTTACAGTTTAATAGTTATTAATATCTAGCCAGACACAATAATTGAGAAAAAAAGTCTTACGTAAAAATTCGGAAGATAGTTTAAATGGCATTGTCCACATTTTGAGTCTGACTTTGTTCATCGCCTGCTCCAGAGTTCGCATAGGTTAACAAGTTTCGTACCCTAATTATTGCTTAACACCGAATAAACAGAAACATTTTACTTAATAAATTTAGAAAATTAACTTACATTTGTTAAAGATGAGGTTCTATGTGACGACCTTGGAATCGTATGCACAAGGCCGCTCTTTTGTTCAGGGACTCCTGGACATTGCGTAGCATGTCTGGTGTTATGGTCTTGAAAGCAGCCTCAATACGTACTTTCATTTCGTCCACTGTATCGCACCGCACTGAGTACACTGTATTTTTAATGTACCCCCACAAAAAAAAGTCTAATGGCGTGATGTCGGGACTTCGCGGAGGCCAAGCTGCGGTCCTACTACCACGACCGATCCACTGAGGAAAGCGCTCATCTAAATAATGCCGCACATCTCGAGCAAAGTGTGCCGGCGCTCCGTCGTGTTGAAACACTAAATTGTTCTCCATCACAAGGTTCACGTAACGTTGCACCGGTAGCACTGTTAGGACATCGTCTAATTGATTCCTTATGAAACTTAAATAATTTTGGCCGTTTAAACTATGCAGCAAGAAAACTGGTCCTACGACGACATCCCCGACTATGCCTGCCCACACGTTTAGTCGCCATTGGTGTTGGAACGAGGACTCTGTAGAAGCATGCGGGTTTGTGTGAGACCAAACATGTTCGTTGTGGACATTACTGATTCCCGCTCTCGTGAAAGATGCCTCATCGGTCCACAGCACTCTTGATCCAAAATCTGGCATCGCTTCCAATTGGCTTCGGTACCACTCGCAAAAGGCCACACGAGGCAAATAATCTGCCGGTGTCAACTCCTGGGTGCGACAGAAGTGATATGGGTGCTGGCCGTCATTATTCAGCACTCGCCATACCTGCATGTGATTAGAGGCACCCAGCGCTAATGCAGCTCGACGTGTGCTAGTGCGTGAATTTTGCTCAAAATGCTCCAGTACTGCTTCTTCAAATTCTGGATCGATAGTACTCGGGCGGCCCTCTGAAGCAGGAGCGTGGAATGATCCAGTTCCATGCAGACGATGTACCATCCGACTAAAACACGCCAACGAAGGCAGTTGTCGTCGCTGGTCTTCTGGTCTACCCTCGATAAACCGGTGACGGTACAGTTCTCGGGCAGCTCGCAAATTGCCATCTTCTGCTCCGACACACAATATCATTTCAAAATATTCGCTGTTACTTAACGACATTTTGAAAGCACAAAAAGAAAAAGTCAATAGTGTAGCCGTACTGAACTAATGCGCGAATCACACGAAGAAACAAGTCTTAACTGCACGCGGAATAGTCGACGACTGACGAGTCGAGAGAGAGTGACGAACAATAAAAATAATACCAAATAAAAGTGCAATTTCTGCTACCCTGGTATAGGGTCGGTGTAATTGTTAGTGTCCATGACCACTACCATTAAAAATGTTGTTGAAGATTATTTTACAATTTAAAAATTATCTACAAATTGGTTCTAGGACAACATCGTGAATGTTTTCCTTCACCGTTTTGAGAGTGGTGATGAAATAAATAATACAAAGTACTACCAGCCTGGCTGGGTTCGAATCCATGAAATACCTACCTCATAATAACATAACAACAATTCAACAAAACTCATAACAACATAGAACCTTGAGCGTTAAAAGCCACCGTCGGGACAAAAAAAAAGTGGCCAAGTTGGTTGATGTCCCGGTCCGGGACACTTGGGGCGGGTCGTGTTCCTCCACGGTTGCCTTACAAAGTGGCTAAGCCATAAACTGCTGCGCAGCGTGTCGCGGGTTCTAACCTCGCACGGAACAAATACTTTTATGACTTACACATAGTTGATCCAAGTATGGGTGTTTGTGTATGTGAGTTTCTTTGTTTGTAAACTCAATCAAAATTGTGACCATATCATAATTTTTTCCGAGTTTTGAAATTCGATTCACCTTACTATTTGCTTGAAGATTGCATAAAAACGAAGCGATTCGTATAATCATCAAATCGTTTTTCATTGAATTGATTGAGATAATACATTTCCAGGTCTTGTTTTTTTTTTAAATTACTTAGTAATATTATTGTTTGCCATTTAAACTTCTTAGAATGAAAAATCGATTTAGTAAAATAATTAAGTCCAACTGAACCCCAAAACATCCTCTTATTCGTATGTCTTGGACTCCTGGTACAAATAAAATTATAGTGGGTTCCGTTCATGATTTTTAAAATAAAGTTGATATCTTTTTTTCTTATAATAATTATCATGGAAACTATGAACAACAACTTAAAAGTTTGTTTTTAATTACAAAGGCATAGCAAGCATAATTATTACTTTCTGTCTGTGGTTAGTCTTTTCTGGAGAACAATATCGGAATTTTATGCTCTGTCGATGCGGTGCTGTTTGGTAAATGGATTAACCAAGTAGTTTTTCGACATCGTAGACCTGGAACTCTATGGAACTCAAAGGGCACGAAAGAACAGAATGAACTTTTAGTCAGTAAGAGACTGACAGTCCCTTTCGCTCCACCTAGGGCGAGAAGATTCATTTAAATGAGATACCACACAAAGGATATTGGTTCGACCACGTGTCTTTCTTTATGTTTATTTTAATCCGAAATTCCAAATGATGTCAAAAATAAATTAAAATATTGTAAAAATGTCGCAAAACGGTTCATAATGTGAAAAGAAATTAAATAAAGTACTAAGACTGCATGAGTAATGAGAATTGATATTGCAAAAATGAAAATACTTCGCTTAAAGAACCCTGATTTCGTCGTACTTAGGTTTAGGGGGCGTGGTCAGTTGCCGTCCTTGTCGTGTCTTGGAGTCCTGTCCACAATTAAAATGACAATGGGTTCCGTTCATGTTTTTTTTTAATAAAGTTGAAAACATTTTTTTTTCTAATAATTATGACGAAAAATATTAACAACAATTAAATAGTTTATTTTTGATTACAAAATGATACACGCACGCATAATTAATTAATTGTTACTGTTTGCATGGTCTGCCGGTGATGTTTGCTTTACATGTTTGTTTTACATGATGTAGTGTCGGGACATCGTGGTCCTGGAAGGAACAGGATGAACTTTTTAGTACTGACTAAAAATTTCATCCTATTCCTTGGGACTGTCAGTACTGACTGACAGTTCCTTTCGCTCTACCTAGGGCGCGAGGACTCGTTTAATGAGATAACCATACAACAAAATTGATTTCATTACGTCTTTATTTTAGTCCAATTTATGTCAATCCTACTTCCTACTAATGTTGTAATTATGTGAAAGTTTGTTTTGATGGTTGGATAGATGGATGGATGTTTGTTCCTCTTTCACGCACAAATCTCTGAACGGATTTGGTTGAAGTTCGGTTCACAGATAGTTCATAACCTGGCTCAATAAATAGGATATTTGTATCCTAATTTTATGTTCCCACGGGATGATTTTCAAATTGTAGCGGGTGAAACCGCTGGCAACAGTTTTTTTTTTTTTTTTCGTGGTAAAATCATCAAATGAGTCCTCCCACCCCGGGCAGGGCCGGAGGGACTGTCAGACTTGTACTGACTAAAATCCACGGTGTTCCTTCAATAGCCCTTTACGTTCCGGGGTCACGGTAATGAGATAAAAGCGAGAGTTCTCTTTGGACATCACGGCTCATCTTCCATGCGGAAGACGTCCGTTCCTTTGGAAGGCATACACGGGGACACAGGTCCAACGCGCAGAGGCCCCTTTGAGAACCGCGCAGAGGCCCCTTTGAGAACTACTTAACTACTTATTTAAGTTATTTTTAAACAATTCAAAGTTGTCTGTACCAGGAGTAATTTAAAATACACGGACATCAATTTCACTTTACCCTAAACCCCAACTAACAATGAAATCAGGGTTCTCTATGCAAACAATTTTCAATACGGCGATAACAATTCCTATTTTTTATGCAGGGCTAGTACTTTAATTATTTTCTTTTAACAGTTTTGCGACGTTTTTGCAAGCATTTTATTTATTACTACTAGCTGTTGCCAGCCGGGGTCGCGGGACTTATCTCATTACCGTGACCCCGGAACGTAAAGGGCTATTGAAGGAACACCGTGGATTTTAGTCAGTACAAGTCTGACAGTCCCTCCGGCCCTGCCCGGGGTGGGAGGACTCATTTGATGATTTTACCACGAAAAAAAAAAAAAAACTGTTGCCAGCGGTTTCACCCGCTACAATTTGAAAATCATCCCGTGGGAACATAAAATTAGGATACAAATATCCTATTTATTGAGCCAGGTTATGAACTATCTGTGAACCGAACTTCAACCAAATCCGTTCAGAGATTTGTGCGTGAAAGAGGAACAAACATCCATCCATCTATCCAACCATCAAAACAAACTTTCACATAATTACAACATTAGTAGGAAGTAGGATTGACATAAATTGGACTAAAATAAAGACGTAATGAAATCAATTTTGTTGTATGGTTATCTCATTAAACGAGTCCTCGCGCCCTAGGTAGAGCGAAAGGAACTGTCAGTCAGTACTGACAGTCCCAAGGAATAGGATGAAATTTTTAGTCAGTACTAAAAAGTTCATCCTGTTCCTTCCAGGACCACGATGTCCCGACACTACATCATGTAAAACAAACATGTAAAGCAAACATCACCGGCAGACCATGCAAACAGTAACAATTAATTAATTATGCGTGCGTGTATCATTTTGTAATCAAAAATAAACTATTTAATTGTTGTTAATATTTTTCGTCATAATTATTAGAAAAAAAAATGTTTTCAACTTTATTAAAAAAAAACATGAACGGAACCCATTGTCATTTTAATTGTGGACAGGACTCCAAGACACGACAAGGACGGCAACTGACCACGCCCCCTAAACCTAAGTACGACGAAATCAGGGTTCTTTAAGCGAAGTATTTTCATTTTTGCAATATCAATTCTCATTACTCATGCAGTCTTAGTACTTTATTTAATTTCTTTTCACATTATGAACCGTTTTGCGACATTTTTACAATATTTTAATTTATTTTTGACATCATTTGGAATTTCGGATTAAAATAAACATAAAGAAAGACACGTGGTCGAACCAATATCCTTTGTGTGGTATCTCATTTAAATGAATCTTCTCGCCCTAGGTGGAGCGAAAGGGACTGTCAGTCTCTTACTGACTAAAAGTTCATTCTGTTCTTTCGTGCCCTTTGAGTTCCATAGAGTTCCAGGTCTACGATGTCGAAAAACTACTTGGTTAATCCATTTACCAAACAGCACCGCATCGACAGAGCATAAAATTCCGATATTGTTCTCCAGAAAAGACTAACCACAGACAGAAAGTAATAATTATGCTTGCTATGCCTTTGTAATTAAAAACAAACTTTTAAGTTGTTGTTCATAGTTTCCATGATAATTATTATAAGAAAAAAAGATATCAACTTTATTTTAAAAATCATGAACGGAACCCACTATAATTTTATTTGTACCAGGAGTCCAAGACATACGAATAAGAGGATGTTTTGGGGTTCAGTTGGACTTAATTATTTTACTAAATCGATTTTTCATTCTAAGAAGTTTAAATGGCAAACAATAATATTACTAAGTAATTTAAAAAAAAAACAAGACCTGGAAATGTATTATCTCAATCAATTCAATGAAAAACGATTTGATGATTATACGAATCGCTTCGTTTTTATGCAATCTTCAAGCAAATAGTAAGGTGAATCGAATTTCAAAACTCGGAAAAAATTATGATATGGTCACAATTTTGATTGAGTTTACAAACAAAGAAACTCACATACACAAACACCCATACTTGGATCAACTATGTGTAAGTCATAAAAGTATTTGTTCCGTGCGAGGTTAGAACCCGCGACACGCTGCGCAGCAGTTTATGGCTTAGCCACTTTGTAAGGCAACCGTGGAGTCAAAGTATTATGTTGCTAATAAAAACAAACACATTAAAAACCAAACACCGAATAGGTAGATTTATCCACATAATTGCAAAATACGAGTACAGACAATACTGTCGGCATTGTTTATGTTTACACTAAGCGGATTTTCATTTGTCGGATTGATAAAATTGCTTATTCCAAATGATAGCTAAAAGAAAAGTCAGTAATAAAATTTTTCAAACAAAAAAATTAACATGCGGAACCATTTCTCTAGAAATACCAGGAGTAAGAGGTTTATTTTTACTTACAAATAGTTCGCTGACACCGATCAGCTGACTTAGTGCTAGTGATGTGTTTATTCGAATTTTAAAAGTTCGGTTTCTGGTATCGATGTTTTTAAAAATCTCATAACTTCATACACGTAAAGATAGGATTTAAAAAAACCTTGCCATATCGTTTGGTATCATCCAAAGAAGCCCTGCCTTCTCGATGTATATACCCATTCCGTTACACCCTGTATAGATTGAGATTTTCATGAAGTAAATGTTCCCAAATGGCTGGTGCTTCATGGCGTAAAGACTCTGATAATGTACATATCGACTGAACTTTCAGAAGTCCGTTTTTACGATAGTAAATGTCTACGGTGTGCAGGCTTATTTGTTAGCGGTTAGGTACCCCCGAAATGAATGGCTTGAATTTCACTAGAGTATTTTGTTCTGTAATTTTCACTAAAGTCGCAGTGAATTATGCACTCTTCATCAGTGAGATCGCTTTCAATTTTTTAATGAAGTTGTTCTGTGCGATCATAACTCCACAGTGAATCAATCATGTATGGAGGTAACATTTTTCAAATTTTAAAATTATGTCTCTAGCTAGGGAAAGCGTTCACTTTATCTTTCGCTGTGAATAGTGGTTTTTGTTACTATACCTATTCTTGGAATAAGTTCTTTTACTTTTTTGTCAAATCCAGTGTTTGCGATAATGCAAATAAAACGTTGGTTTTTGTGATATTCAAGTTTTGTAATTAATTTTAGTGGGTTTCTCTTAGTACAGTTGATTTGAATATGTGTATTTTGTACGGTGTGTTTGTGGTCGGTAGAGTGAATATCATAGAGTATAGAGTGAATGAATGTTTGGAATGGTTGATCTGACATAGTGTTGTGTAACGTGTGTGCAGAGTGGTAAGGTGGTGTGTATGGCTCGATATAATAAAATTGTATTGTCGGAAATGTGGTAAACACGGCGTAGACATCTTCGGGGGCCTTGAAAGATGCATGTAGAGCTTTCAAGATAGGTTTTCTTCATCCGATGAGGCAGAAGGCAGCAGACATAATCGTTTGATAGCTCTTCGTACGATTTCTTGCGAGGTAGAGACATCAGCAACTCGTGGGATACCGTCGGAGCCAGGGAATAACTTGCAGACTTGACCGAGACGCCAGCATAGCGGAGCGGCACTCTCATCTTTGATTAGCACCAAGTCTTCCAGTTGGAGTTCTCTACACCTTACTTTCCACTTGGTGCGCTGTTGAAGCTCCGTGACATACTCCGTCGACCACCGCTTCCAAAAGTGTTGACGAGCTTGCTCCAAGCGTTGAAAACGGTCAAGACGGTTTGCGTTATGTTCCAGCAGGTACGGCGAAGGTAATGAAGTGAGGGGTCTACCAATTATAAAGTGGCCCGGGGTGAGAGGTGATAGGTCTTGGGGTGAAGGACTTAAAGGACACAAAGGGCGGCTGTTTAGGATCGCTTCGATTTGCGCAAATAGCGAACTCAGCTCCTCGAATGTCAAGTGAGCGTTTTTCAGTACCTTATACAAGTGGAATTTCGCCGACTTGACACCGGCCTCCCAAAGTCCACCAAAGTGAGGAGCGTATGCTGGCGAAAAACGAAATTCAATGCCTTCACGAGATGCATAATCAATTAAATTGTCACTGTTGGACTTTAAGAAAGAATTTATTTCCTTTGCGGCCGCTACAAAATTTCTTCCATTATCACAATAAATTATTTTAGGCATACCTCTCCGGGCAATAAATCTTTTCAGTGCTAATATAAACGCATTCATCGATAAGTCACTAACTGTTTCTAAATGGACACATTTGTATCTAAAGCAAATGAAGATGCACAGATAACATTTTGTTATTTTGCACCCACGTCCTTTGCGGTCCGTTATGAGAAACGGGCCAGCAAAATCGGTGCCTACAGTGCAGAATGGGAAATCTGGTTCTACGCGGTCTGAGGGTAAGTTTCCCATAATGTTCTTCATAGTACGAGCCTTGAAACGTCGACAAACTATGCACTCGCGTGCTACACGCCTAGCTAGAGTCCGACCTCCAACTGGTCAATAGCGTTCCCTAATAGACGCAAGGAGGTGCTGGGGACCGGCGTGCAGAAGGCGTAGATGCTCCTGCTTGAATATAAGCTTGGTTAAAAAATGACTAGAATGTAACAAAATAGGATGACGTTTATCATAGTTGTAATTAGATGAATCAATACGCCCTCCGACCCGTAGAATACCATTAGTATCCAAAAATGGATTTAGAGAGGAAAGAGCTGCTTTAGATTTTATAGTTTTACCTTTATTAAGTAGATCTAGTTCTACAGAAAAACTGATTTTTTGAGACAACTTAATTAAAACATTGTGTGCATTTTCCAGTTCAGAAGATTGAAGTGGACCTAGCATTTTATTATTAGGATTTTTGCAATTGTTTGCAAATCTTAGAACTCTGGCTAATACCCTATTTAAAGTAGTTAACTTAGAATATTTGGCTAAAACTAGAGACAGATCTTCGTGCATGGAAGGTGCAACTTCCCCCACAAAAGTATGGTGTGCCTTCATCTCAGGCATTTCTACAGAATCCATACTATCAGCAAGCGGCCAGGAAACCTCAGGTTCAGAAAGAAATGATGGACCGCTCCACCATATGGACAGATCTACCTGGTCGAGACCTACTCCACGTGAGACTAGGTCAGCTGGATTAGTGGAGGTAGGTACGTAACGCCAGTTCAACGGATCAGTAAGCTCGTTTATGGCGGCTACTCTGTGGGCAACAAAAGTTTTGGTTTTATTGGGGGATTTAAGCCAACCTAACATGACTTTAGAATCAGTCCAGTATATCTGACGCTCAATAGGGCAGCGTAATGCAGCTGTAACCGTGGAACTTAGCTGAGCTCCTAATAGGGCAGCGCAGAGTTCCAGCCGTGGTATTGTTGTGGGTTTAATAGGTGCAACCCGCGATTTTGCACATACCAGGCTGACTTGGGTTGCGCCGTCGGCAGAGTAGGACCTCAAATATATACAGCTACCGTAGGCACGCTGCGAAGCGTCACAAAAACAATGCAATTGTATTGAAATAGGATTATCAATTAATATACGTCGTGGGATTCTTAATGCAGAAAAATTTCGGGATTTAGTTGAGAACTGTAGCCAAGATGACCTTATTTCTGAAGGGACTGGATCGTCCCAGCCAATTTTATGATTCCACAGTTCCTGTAGTAGGATTTTTGGTTTAATCGTATAGATTGACAGAAGACCGAGAGGATCGAAAATTTTAAAAGTAGAAGAGAGTATGGTATGGTGGCTCTTTGTAACATTATCAGAAGGCGCAATCTCGTGCTGGAAGTGCAGTTCATCTGAGAAAGGGATCCAACCTATACCTAGCGTACTAGTAGCCTTACTGATCATGAGATTACCTTTTTCCAGGTTGACTGTGTCTGCAAGTAACTCAGGTAAGTTTACATGAAACCCTCCTTTCGCTAACTCGGTGGAGACTGCATGCTGGATGTGACGTAATTCATCTTTAGAATGTGCTCCGGTAAGTAAATCGTCGCAATATAGATCCTTCTGCAAAATAGTTTTAATCATTTGATCGTCACATTCTTCACCAATCTGCCAGAGAGAGCGGGTAGTAAGAAAGGTAGCGCTAGCGAAACCGTAAGTGACTGTATTTAAACGTAGTGTCCTAATCGGCTCGTCCTCACTATCACGCCATAATATAAGTTGAAGATTTCGATCAACGTCCCTAACGAGTACCTGTCTAAACATTTTTTCGATGTCGCTAGTTAATACGTACTTGTACTGTCTAAATCTGACTAAAATATTGCACAGTGGATCTTGAACTACTGGTCCCACCATTTGCAAGTCGTTGACTGATAGGCCAGAAGCAGAGCGAGCCGATGCGTCGAAAACAACGCGTAACTTAGTCGATTCACTTTGCTTCCTAATCACAGGGTGGTGGGGCAGAAAATAGGCATTAATAGGTCTAGGCTCCGTAGATTCAGATAGGTGACCCAATGCTTCGTACTCGTTTATAAATTCGCAGTACTGCTCCTTTAATTCCGGCTGTCTTCTGAAACGAGACTCTAAATTAAGAAACCGCTTCTTGGCTAGATTGTAGGAATCACCTAAACAATCTCTATCGTGGCGAAGAGGCAACGCTACACAAAATCGATCATCACTAGTGCGCGTAGTATTAGAGAGAAAGTGTTGCTCACATGATTTCTCTTCACTAGTAAGGGGTTTATTCTGAGGAAAATTCTCAAGTTCCCAGAACTTAGGTAACTCATTATGTAAACTGTTTAAACTGTCATCACTTGAGACAAAGTTACACATGACAGAGTTAATTTTATTATTATTTTTACTATAACTAGGCAAAGAACCTGCTACAAGCCATCCTAACTTTGAAGCTTGGAGTTTAGGATTTCCACACCCTAATGAGTGCTGTTGGGCACTAATAATGTCCCAAAACAAATCAGCACCAATTAAAATATCTATTGGAGATGGCTCATTGAAAGCAGGATCTGCTAACTGAAACTCACTTAGATTAAATTTTTTAATATCAAAATATACTTTAGGTATATAGCCTGTAATTTCAGGCAAAACTAGGCATGAAACTGTCACATTAAACGAACTAGTTTCAGAATGACACAACACAGAATTCAGAATGAACACATTACTGCTTCATAAACATATATAAAGTTATAATTTTATTACATATTGTCTATCCTACTGAAATAGTTCCTGACACAAAATTCCTATGTTATCAAATAAGTTGTTGTAATACATCATTACAATTACGGATTTTTTAACCAATGAAATAGATAATAGTATTGACTTGGAGTGTCTGGAACTTGACAGAATGGAAAACTGTCAAACCTTTTTGACCAATAATTATAACTTTAAAATACTTACATTTAATATTCGCAGTATACAGCACAACTTTAATACTTTTTGCGTTGCGTTAAAGCGACTTAATATTGTTTATGACGTTATTATTCTTACGGAATGCTGGCTAATAAGTGGCCCTGTAATTGGACAGATTCGAGGTTACACCTCATTCTGTACGGTGAATAATCTCAATCAATGCGGAGGAGTTGTTACGTACGTCAGAGACTGTGGGAACGCCACAGTCTCGGAGCCTGCCCTTAAAGACGCTGAATCTCTCTTATTAGAACTCTCCAGTAACATTTCGTTAATAGCTATCTATCGATCCCCATCTCACAAACAAGTTGATAACTTTATTTCCTCTTTAGACAAAATACTTACTTCAATCAGTAGCTATCAAACAATTATAGTTACCGGAGATATTAATATAAATCTTTTATCCACACGTGACAACTCGTGGTCGGAATACTTATGCCTAATGTCCGAACATGGTTTGAATCAGGTAATTTCTAAGCCAACAAGATTAGACTCATGTTTGGACCATATATTCCTTAAATCTAAATATCAGACTGCTATAGGTCTTGTCTGTGATGTAGACATCACTGACCACCGCATGGTGATGATGGGGTATAACTCGCTAACATCCGCGGGTACAAAATGTCAACAACGTACAATAATTAAAACGAATTTCCCTGCGTTAGTAGAAGAACTCGGAAATACTGACTGGACCGGAGTGGTATCTGAGCTAGACGTAAACAATGCGACCAATAAATTTCACACAATTTTAAATAGTGCAGTCAAGAAACATTCCGCGGAAAAAAGAATTAGCCGCTCAAAATACATCTGTAAGCCCTGGATTTCACCGGGTCTTATTAGATGTATGAATCATAGGGACAAACTTCATCTTGATTCGAGGAAACACCCTAATGACCAAATTAAAAAACTAATTTATACTCGCTATAGGAATTTTTTTTACCAATCTTGTGCATAAGCTAAAACGCGAATATGACAGTCAAAAGCTAGAAGAGAACAGACATAATACAAAAGGCCTATGGAAAACTATTAAAAATATTAGCGAATACACAAATAATAGAAGCAACCCGATCGACCTACTTAAATGTAAACCCACTGCACAGGAATCAATTGACAACTGTAACGAATATTTCTCTTCGGTTGGCAAAGATCTGGCCAGTAAAATTCTCACTGAAATAAATGAAACCCAAGAGTCAGTTATTCCCAAATTAACTTTAAGAGAGCCTCTAGGCATTAATTTTTTCTTGCAACCTACTGACTTTTTTGAGGTTAATAGAATCATCGTCAACTTAAGAAGTGACAGTGCCAGGGGCACTGTCACTTCTTAAGTTGGTGCGGATGGATTTACACCAAAACTTGTTAAAGAGATCAAAGATGAGATAATAATTCCCCTAACCTACATAGTTAATCTTAGCCTAAGTTCAGGTATTTTTCTTAACAAATGGAAAGAGGCTCAGGTCACTCCAATACACAAAAACGGTTCGAAACAAAACCCCGCTAACTATAGGCCTATTTCACTCTTGGGAGTGTTCTCTAAAGTTCTTGAAAGGATAGTGAACAAACGTCTAACATCTTACTTAGAAATCAACAAATTGATATCTAATAAACAATTTGGCTTTAGACAAGGCAACTCAACAGAAGATGCAGTAAGCCTCTTGGCCAAACTTGTAACATCTCATTTAGATAACAACGATAAGTGCATTGGAGTGTTTCTCGACCTCGCTAAAGCATTCGACACCGTTGCTATCCCGATACTGTTAAAGAAGCTGGAGACGATCGGTATCAGAGGATTACCACTTAAATGGTTCGAGACCTACCTTACCAACAGACGCCAATTTGTTAGAGTAGGGGATAGCATTAGCTGCCAAAAAAACATTGATTTTGGAGTGCCACAGGGAAGCGTCCTTGGCCCAACTCTATTCATCATTTACATGGACGATATACATCGTGCGATAAGCCGAAATGCAGAAATTATATGCTATGCTGACGACACGGTGATAATCTTTCACCATAGATCATGGGAATTAGCACAGAAAGAAGCTCAAAGCGGCATGACTACTATTAAACAATGGCTTGACCTAAACCTACTTTCACTTAATATTCAAAAGACTAACTTCATTCCTTTTCATAAAACTCTGGCTTCGGCACCAAAACTTCCTCTTACTCTTAAAATCCACTCTGCAATTTGCAACTTACCTCTGTGCTCCTGCGAGGCAATTAAAAAGGTCGAATCTCTTAAATACCTAGGGGTTTTAATTGACCAACGCCTTTCGTTCAAACCCCACGTTGTGCTAGTAGCCAAGCGAATCAGAAAACTGATTCACATAATGAAACTGTTACGTAACGCGGCCAACAAAAAGACTTTACAACTCGTATATGTGGCATTATGTGAATCAGTCCTCTGTTACTGTATCTCTGTATGGGGTGGAGTCGGCATAACCACCATGATACAAATCGAACGAGCTCAACGATCGGTACTGAAGGTAATGAATAGGAAACCTTTTAGATATCCTACTGATCTTCTATACAATGAAGCGTCAATACTTAATGTTAGACAACTGTATATCCTTAAAATAGTTTTAAAGCAACATAAAATAATTATTCAGTCGGCGGAATATCCTCAACTTCTTAAACGTCGAGTATTCCATTGTCCACCGGTAATAGTAAGAACCACTTTCGCACAACACATGCAAGAATATATGCTTAGCTTTTTGTATAACAAAGTAGTAAAAATCTGTGATATAAAAAATTGTACAATAAAAAAAGTTAAAAAGATTGTTAAAATATGGCTGTTAGCCCAATCCTATTATGATACAGAAATGTTTATAAGGGTAACTTCGTAACGCAAACATTCTCACACTCTCACTCACACACACTTACACTTACTCTTTCAACACACCCTCACTCACTCACACTTACTCTTTCAACACACCCTCACTCACTTACTCTTTCAACACTTACATACTCTTTCACACGCTCTCAAACATTTACACTTGGCACATTGTAATTATTTTAATATACGTTTTGCACTTACTCAATATTGTTAACTTGTTTTTCTCTTAATTCGTTTAATTTACTAAAATTAACTTCAAATTTTCTAATGATAATCATACAGTATCGACCCCAGAATTCATTATGTTAAATTATTGTGAATGAATAGGATTCCACGAGACAGGCTTGACCTAGTGTGGAGTTCACCAGTTAAACGTCTCCTTTTGTGTCTCCAAATGATAATTCATTATTGTAATGTAGCTTTTAAGGAAACGTAAACAGATAATGTATTTTTTTGGTAAATAAATGATTATTATTATTATTATTATTCGTTTATTCATTTTCTATACATATTATTTACATTTTTAAATATTTCAATAAAAAATAAAAAAAACATTTAAAAATATAAAAAATAGTAGCCCACCGGCATCGGGAACAGGGTCCAAGCCGCCGGCGGTCAGGGCTCCAGAGAGAGGAACTTCCTAACGATACGCGCCGTGTCCAGAAGTACCGCTTTCTGAATCAAACCCTTGATCCAGCTGCCTAACGAGAGCCTCATCAGATGTTGGTCGAGGCTCTTGGCTATTAAACCATTGGCTGTTACGACTATCGGCACAATGACTGCTGAGTCAATCTCCCACATGTCGACAACCTCGCGAGCCAAATCAAGATATTTGATTTTTTTATCATTTTCAGCTTTCACGAGATTCTCGTCATGCGGGACAGTGATATCAACAATCATTGCGCGGCGCTCTGATCGATCTATCACCACTATATCAGGCTTATTGGCTACAATAGTCCTGTCAGTGATGATAGATCGATCCCAGTACAATGTGATATGACCATTCTCGAGAACTGGGTCGGGCACATACCTGTAGTATGGTACTTCTGCGTCCACAAGGTTGTATTTTAGAGCAAGTTGCTGGTGGATAATCCTAGCTACGAGGTTGTGCCTGTGCAAATACTCACCGTTAGCAAGACGAGAACAACCAGAGACAATATGTCGGATAGATTCACCGGGACAGTGGCATGCCCGACAGATGTCAACCGTGCCGTCCTTCACAACATATTTTCTATAGTTGTTCGTCATCATTACTTCGTCCATAATTGCACAAACAAAACCTTCGGTTTCCCCGAAGAGGTCACCGAAACGTAGCCAGGCCACGGACGCTAGGAAATCTACATCGGGCCCATGAAGGGCCCGGTAAAAGCGTCCGTGAAGCTCCTTGCTCCGCCATACATCCTTGCGGCCATTGGTATCCAGTACTGCAGGTTTGCGCCAGTTCTCTTTAGCCAAGGAGAGCGGGGTGAGTCCTTTGTCCACCGCCACTACATCTCGATGCATCCCCACGTCGGCTTGGGAGAAGTACTCCCTGAGACTGCACACCTCGCGGTTGTGGAGGGTCTTAGCATTTAAAAAGCCTCGACCCCCACACTTCCGCGGGATGTACAGTCTCATTACCGATGAGCGTGGGTGATGCATTCGATATGCAGTTAGCAGCGTACGGACCCTCCTATCCAGGGCGTCAAGTTCGGTCTGAGTCCACTTGAGTATGCCGAAGGAGTACATCAAGACCGGCATGACCCAACCGTTGAAGGCGCGCACCTTATTTCCGCCCGACAAAAGACTTTTAAGTACTTTTTTCAGGCGGCCATAGAAGCGCTCCCTCAACGATTGCTTCATGTCAGTCTCATTGATGCCTAACGCCTCCGACATACCCAAGTATTTGTAGGTTTCGGTTGAGGAGAGGGATCTAAGTTGTATGGAATCCGAGAGTTGGGTTCCCACGGATTCCATAATCCTCCCTCGCTTTACATGCATGACTGCACATTTGTCCACACCAAATTCCATCCTGATGGAATTACTGAAAGTTTCAGTTACCTTCAGTAAGTCCAGCAGTTGCAAATTGTTGGGGGCAAAGAGTTTCAGATCATCCATGTAAAGGAGGTGGGATATTACCTGACCACCTCTTCTCAACCGATAGCCTAACCCCGACCCCTCCAGCAATGTGCTTAGAGGGTTCAAGGCCAGGCAAAACCACAGCGGGCTCAGACTATCGCCCTGGAATATACCCCGCTCAATCCTGATTGGTTCACCTATCCCTTGAATTTGCCGACATCCTGGATAGTGAAGGACCGTCCTCCATTGCCCCATACATGACGTCAGGAAGGCGCATAAAGTTGTATTTACTTTATACAACTCCAGCACCCTCAAGAGCCATGTATGTGGCACCGAGTCGTAGGCCTTCTTATAATCTATCCAACATGTCGACAGATCCTTTCGGGATCGGCGAACCTGTTGGCTAATGGCCATATCAATGAGGAGTAGCTCCTTAGTACCGCGGGACCCATTCCCACATCCATCTTGAGAGGCAGACATAATGGAATTATTTTCAATATGGCTACTAATTTTGCATCTCAAAATGGACGTAAGAAGCTTATAGACCGTCGGCAAACACGTGATCGGTCTATAATTCTTGGGTTCCGCGGTACTACCTGATTTATGGAGCAGGTGGGTAACTCCTGTAGTTAAGAACTGTGGGAGCGTTCCAGTTTCCAAAGATGACTGGAACTGAAATGCCAAGCGAGCGTGTGAACTGCGCAGCCATTTTAGCCAGAAATTGTGCAGCCCGTCCGGCCCAGGAGATTTCCAGTTTGGCAACGGACGGACTGCACTGGCCACGTCTTGGGGGCTGATTGAAATAGCCCCCATGTCTAATATCGGTTCACATACTCGCTCGACGTCTCGCATCCAGTCACCCTCGGTGTGAGAGACAGGCACCGACCAGATGCTGCGCCAAAACGAATTCATGGCGTCATCATCCGGCAGATGCTCGTCCCTCACACCTTGGTCTGGCCGCTCCCAAGCTCTGTATACCCACCTTTGATCGCGTTGGAACATGCGATTCTGGGTGTACCGTTCCACCCGCCGCCTATACCTCCGGATACGGTTTGCCCATGCATAAACTTTCTGCTTCAGGAAGTCGATGCGCTCTGCAACACGGGACATGTAATCTCGAGGACAGGTATCAGTCTCCGAAAACGCCCGCCTTACAAAGCGCATCACTCTTGGGCGAGTATTGCCCTCCCTGAAGCAGATTAGTTTACCAATGAGTGCTCTAGCCTCGCCAATACGACGCTCAATCCTGCACTGCCACGCCGGTACGGCAGGTTTTGGTCGTGTAGCTCTGTCATTATTATCAACTTTGACATGAGCTACACGACATGCCGCAACAGCCGCGCAGTACAGGATGGGATGGGTATCAGCGAGGTCTTCGCTGCCATCAAAATAACTTGATAGCAGCGAATCTAGAGCACACATTAGCGCCTTGTTTTTGTTATTCATGGGCAAACGAGGTAGCCGTGGTCTAAGGTCTGGCAGAGTGGACCGATACTCCCGAATCGCGAGCTCCAAAGCACTCCTCAATTGTTCATTGGACTGGGTACTTACATTTGTAGCCCTGTCATCGCTCTCCTCGTCTGCGGGAATGGACCGCGGTGCAACCACGGATGTAACTTGCGATTGCACCGCAGTCTGCGACTGGAGAGGAACGACATGGCCACTCTGCATTTCAGAGCGAAGCCTATCAAGCGCGGCGTCATCCAACCTATGATCACGTTGGATGACTCGCACCTGATCCGACAATCGTTGCGCCGACACGTTGACAGCTGGCTCAAGCGCCCGAAACAGAGAGAGCATCCGGCCACGGTACGCGGTCAGGTTAGTTCCCCCCTCTGTAGCCCCAAAGTATGCGCGCATGCAGTTCTCGTTCATGCTCTGCGTCCAACGCATGCGCTGCACACTTCCACCGGCAGCGGGGACCCTGTCAGAGGCTGGTGGGCCTCGAGGTCCCAAGCTGGCCGGCGGTCGGCCTCTTCCTCGTCGTCGTGGTGGTGGTGATGTTGGCGGCGAGAAGTATTCGTCGCTCGAGCTCGACGCAACTGCAGCGGCCGGTATCACATCACTCACGATGGAGGCGGGTTCCGGCGGCTGTGAGGCGGAGCTGAGCGACGAAGCCGAAGGTGGTGGTTGTGTGATCAGAGCTTTCGCCCGGCTTCTTGTCAGCATGGCAACTATAATATCTCAATAATCCAGGGTTTCATTTTTATAATTTCCAGTTCGGTACGTTATTAGTTTTAAGCTGTTTTTTTCTTTTGGTTATCATAATTATTGTATGATACTGTTGGTTTATTTATTTAAAATGTTGAATACGTATGTAAACGAACTTATTAATAATTTTTAAATATTTTCTTCGGAGAATTTGTCTTGTCACCTTGACAGCCGGGCCACAGATCTTATTATTATTATTATTAATGAAGGCGTAGAATACAGCGCTCTGATATAATATCTAACTTAGTATTACCAATGCCTACTATGTTAGTACTTGAAGGCTGAGGAATCAGGTTAAGTTGGCGCTTTACAGCTTGCGTGATAATCGTCGACTGACTCCCGCTATCGAGCAAAGCTCGTACTATCATAGTCTCGTTAGTGGCTGGGTTGGTAATTTTTACTCTAGCAGTGCATAAAAGTACTTCAGAAGTACTCACCGCAGACATAGACAGGAATTATTACACATTGAATTTTCAGATTCAACTGATTTGTG
Source organism: Amphipyra tragopoginis (assembly GCA_905220435.1). Taxonomy (NCBI): domain Eukaryota; kingdom Metazoa; phylum Arthropoda; class Insecta; order Lepidoptera; family Noctuidae; genus Amphipyra; species Amphipyra tragopoginis. The sequence goes on from HG992011.1 coordinate 17,575,513, forward strand.
AAGAAGAGAATTATGTCGTTGTTTACATTGACGACATGTGCCTGGCAAACGACAGCGCTTAGCGACATGCCCAGGTCTTAAACAATTTTCACATAGATCGTTAGAAGAAACATAAGGGAACCTATCCTCAATTGGCTTTAACTTAAAAGAAGGGCACTCAAAGAGGCGGTGGTTATTCTTACAGAAGAAACATTCAAAGTTTTTTGAAGAAGCGTGAGCTTCTTTTGAATTAACCACTAACGACTTTGTAGTGTTTGGTTTTTGTTGATAATTAGAGGACTGCTTGGGCTTATCTTGATTATCATGCTTATGGCGGTACACAGTCTCCAAGACATCAGCGCGACTTTTAAGAAAACTAAAGAATTCATCAAGTGTAGGTATTTCACTTAAATTATTTCTGTGTTCTTCCCACTTGAAATATGAACTGCTATGCAACTTTTCAGCAACAATGTAAATGATTAAAATATCCCATTTATCTGTGGGAAGCCCAAGTGTGTTAAGCGCTCTCAGGTTTTTAGTGATGTGGTCAATTATAAAGCGTAGGGACTTATCACTCTCCTGAACCGAATGAATGGTGAATAATGCTTTAAGATGGTTGTTAATTAGTTGACGTTTGTTGTCATACCGTTCACATAATATTTTCCATGCTTCGGTATAATTGCTGTGTGAAACTTCTAAATTACAAATTACCCTAGCAGCTTCTCCCTCAAGGTATGAATGTAGGTAGTGAAACTTGTGCACATTTTACATCCTGTCATTTTTGTGGACTAGTGAAACAAATGTCTCCTTAAATTCCAACCATTTAAAATATGTGCCGTCAAAATTTGGGATTTTAATAACTGGTAACTTAAATCCTAATGTGTTACACCCATGATCATAATTACACGTAGAGGTAGAAGACTTATTTTGAGAAACATTGTCATCATTTTGATCTTTAGTATTTTTCTTAATTAAATCTCGGGCTACTGCAATACAATGGAAGAAATCTTGTTCTATTAAATCTCTTGTAACTAACTCAGTTGTTTGACTATCTGAGTTAATGATTTCTAAGATTCTGCACCTCTTCAAATTCACTGAATAATGCCTCACAATTTGATAGCTTCATCACAAGTTTACTCACTTCTAATTCTTATATGTTTTCTAATGATACCAAAATGTCTAGATTCATTTTAAACTTAGTCACTCGTCCTTTAATCGAGCCACGCTTACGAATTAATTCTTTTAAATTTGAATTTGCCGCCATTTTAGTAGCTAGTTAAACTTATGATGAACTACCACAAATAGAATGTAATGTGTAAACAATTAATTATAAATTAAACAATAGCATACCACACGCTCCTCGCTTTGCTAGACAGCTGATGCAGTTACACAGCAGTTGCAGTGAGACACGTAGGCAGCATGCAGTTGTCGGAGGCCGGGCCGGCAGCAGCAGTCAGGTACCAGCGCTGCGTAGGCGACGCGACGACGCGTTGCAATTATCACTCGAATTGTTTAATTCGTTCGCCTCAGTAAACTAATAATAATAACTCGTAGGTAGTTCGAAGCAGAGATTTACGACTTTATCGAGAAAATTAGTGACTTTATTAGGAAAAAATGGGGAATATCTCTAACCTGACGTGATTTAAGCACAGAAATGGATAATTATTTAGTTTTAGTACACTACTAAATCGATAAATACGCTTAATAAGCTTAGTTTTAAGGAATAATAACTAGAAATTACGTTTATTACTTCGCGAAGTTATGGGGTCCCTAGACGATCAAAATTGCTTGACAAGCACGTTAAATTAACGTGTTTGTCAAGCAATTTTGACCGTCTAGAACGAAGCTTGATGTGCTTGACAAGCAAACTCGATGCTTGATGAAGCTTGATGAAAAATTATATTTTTGCAATGCTTGTCAAGCATGCTTGATCGTTTAGAACATGCTTGTCAAGCGACAAATTCAGTGTACTACGGAACGTTATGGAGAGACCACGCGACACGAACAGCGCCGGCGCCAGCGGTGATGATGGCGGCAGCGGCGCAATTAGTGATCGTGATTTTACTTTGTTGTTGATATCATTATACAAAGATGCGACGATATTGTGGGACATTAAGGCTCGGGACTATAAAGACAAAAATAAAAAGAATATGGCTCTCATGAATATGGTGGATATTTTAAAAAGATATAAGAGTAATTTCAGCATTGAGGAATTGAAGAAAAAAATTAATTTGTTACGAACAAATTTTAATCGAGAACATACAAAATATAAAAATTCTATTAAGTCTGGAATGGGAGCAAGTGAAGTTTATAGCCCAAAATTGTTTTATTACAACGACTTAATGTTCATAGCAGACGGAACGGAAATCTCGCCAACAATCAGTTCGGAAGGATCACAAGTAAGTTCCCCTTCTTATCATGTTACACTATTATGTACTACGCAGTATTCAAGCATCTATTTTGCCATGGAACTGCTCCTGTTGTATTAAAATATTCGCAAAACTCATGTCGGACTGCTTTGGCTTCAATAGTAGGATTTCCCCTTAACCTTGGTGTAGGGATCAACTCTTGTGATTCTGTTCTCCACGAGCCTGGCCTAATTTCTCCTGTATTAATATTTTCAAAATCAACGTCATTATTTCGAATGTATTTTTCTGACTTTGACAGATAATTATGCAAGTGACAACATGCTAAAACTATTTTACTGACTTTTTGTGGATCTAAATTAACAGATCGCTTAAATATCTTAAAACGTGATGATAAAATCCCGAAGGCATTCTCCACAACGTTGCGGGCACGTGATAATCGATAGTTAAAAATTCTGCGTTCATTGTTAAAAACAGTTTTATTGTAGGGCTTCATGAAATTGGGAGTTAATTGAAATGCTTCATCGCCTATTAAAACGTATGGCTTTTTTTTATTTGTTGATGGTAACTCTGACTGTTCAGGTAGATTCAAACAATTGTCACTGCTGGTGAATTTTGACCAAAATTCTGTATTTTTTAAAACACCTCCGTCAGATATTCTGCCATTTGCTCCAACATCCACCATTATAAACTCGTATTTAGCATTTACAATAGCCATTAAAACAATACTATGTGTTTGTTTATAATTAAAATAGTATGATCCGGAGTTATAAGGTTTCTGTATTCGAACATGTTTTCCATCCACAGCCCCGATCACATTAGGGAAATCCCATCGAGTTTCAAATTCCTTTGCAATCTTTTTCCATCCTTCTGAAGATCTGGGTACCTTTAAATAAAAAATATGTTTCAGAAAATGCCACCACCAACCACATCAAGGAAGAAAAAAAAAAGAAGATAGTTGTGAAACATCAGAATTATTTTCTGCTGCTACTTCCTATTTCAAGAATCGTACTGAAGATGACGCTGATGTCATCGCAAAAGGTTGGGCTGTCAAGATTAGAAGATTAGCTGTAGATCAACGCCGATATGCTGAGAAGATAATTAACGATGTTTTATTTGAAGGAGAAATGGGCACATTAACTAGACATGGTGTTACTTTTTTACAAAATCCTTTGCCTAGTCCACTTTCATCTCAATCGCCAATGTTCAGATATAACTCACCTAGTTCCAACCATTCTTATATTTCCGAGGAATCTCCCACTCCCATTCAATCACCTCTGCCATATCAATCACCATCTCATCAATCTCACAATATTCAGCTATCTCCCGCTCCCATTCAATCACCTCTGCCATATCAATCACCATCTCATCAATCTCACAATATTCAGCAATGTCCCGCTCCCATTCAATCACCTCTGCCATATCAATCACCATCTCATCAATCTCACAATATTCAGCAATCTCCCGCTCCCATTCAATCACCTCTGCCATATCAATCACCATCTCATCAATCTCACAATATTCAGCAATTTCCCGCTCCCATTCAATCACCTCTGCCCTATCAGTCGCCCTCTACTCAGTCCTACAATGTCCAACAATCTTCCGCTTCCAATAAAATTCAATTCCTTTCTAATCAGTCCAATATATTGGAGGAATACAACAACGAAGATACAACAGCAGCCGAATTTCTTAGAAAATATTCATCTTTTTAATAAAATACCTTAATACTATTGTTAATTAAGATAACTACCTAAATAAAGTGTTAATTTCTACTTACCGCAATGTTTTCTTTTAATTTCTCTATGATAGCCTCACAAGTTTCCATTATTATACCTTCTAATGTGTAAGGAGCAATAGCACAAGTAAATTTTAAATCTTCCAAATCCATGCCAGTAGCCAAGAATCTTAAAGTCACAGATAATCGCTGACTAACTGGAATCGCCTGTCGCATGTTAGAGTCCTGCTTTTCAATGTTTGGCCTAACCATTTCCAATAATGTCTCAAATGCTTCATTATCCATTCTCAAAAAAGGAGGTGGCCAACTTTTTAAGGGACCGTTACCCCACCATCGAAATACATGTACACAAAAAATAATTACTTCATTTCAAAGCGTTTGACCTCAAGACTTACAATATGGAAACAAAAAGCGCCTAGAGGTCCTGTATTTTTTTTAAGGGCAGTTTTTCTTACTCTACTATAACTTAAATGTCAGGTGTTATTTATTGTTAACATTGAAATAAATATTGTTTAAAAACCTTCAGAAAACGTATTATACCTATGTTCCAAGTTATCCCGATTAGTTTTTAGTCGTTTTGATACTAAACTGCTACTTAATACCAACTACTACCATATATCTGCTGAAATTAAATGAAAGGATTTTTATATCACCTGTATTTCACAATATGATAACCCGACGCTCAGAATTCCATGTTAATACAATTTGCAATAATCGGCTAAATTATTATTAATTTAATTTTAATTTTAAGTAGGCACTCAACACGTTTGATAAATATATAATGCATGTTGTGCTTACCTGTAAGAAATTGGTACACTAGTCTGTAAGTCCATTGAATGTATCTCATATCTTTGTACCTATTAGTGTATTCAATTGTTGGTGAGCCAAATAAATAAAATAAAAAATCATATTTCATATCGAACCTAGCTAAAGCACAATTGACACAATTCAAAATTATTTAGTTCATAATAAAAGCTGTGAAAATCAGTTTTCAATTCAAATAATAATTATATCTAACGTTATAGAAAATGAGGAATAGATACACACAGATGACATAGATAAAAAATATAAAAATAACAGGTATTTAAAATACCAGATAACATTTGTTCCTTTCAGTAACTGTTAGTATAAATAACATTCACGACGCGGTTGACACAACGCCCTGTTAAATAAAGATGTTTTTGTCTCATTCTTACTGACGACATATAACCTTGTTAAAAAGATGTACCTAAATAGTCTAAAAATATATACAGGGTGGTAATTTGAGATGGGGCATGAAGCGCAGCTACCTCAACCATTGTAGCTACAAGAAAACGTTTTATGAGACCACCCCTAACTTTTGGAATAATTTCTATTTGCATTCATAGATTTTGAAAAAAATGTACAGTCAGCGAGAAAAGGGGCAGTTTTCAGAAAACATTTTTATGATGCCAATCGATCCTATTTCCCTTAAGGATCAAAACACTCTTCCGGACCATTTGAGGTTGGAGTACTAGAAACGTCAGAAATATTTGGAAGTGCATTCATAGATATGGGTTTTATTTCGGTATGAATGTAACTTTGATGATGATGATTTCTGACGATCTAGTACTCTAATATCAGTGAGTCCGGAAGAGTATTTTGATCTTTCTAAGAAAATTGATCGATTGGCACCATAAAAATATTTTGTGAGAACTGACAATTTATTTGCTGACTGTACGAATATTTTTTTTTTCAATAACTTTGAATGCAGTTCGAAATAATGTCAAAAATTATGGACAGTCTCCTATCAACATTTTCCTGTAGCCACAACGATTAAGGTAGCTGCCCTTATAACTACCCTATCTCAAATAGTTTTTTTTTGCGATTTCTGACGTTTCTAGTACTCCCACCTCAATTGCTCCGGAAGAGTCTTTTGATCCTTACGAGTGATAGGATCGATTGGCATCATAAAAATGTTTTCTGAAAACTGCCCCTTTTCTCGCTGACTGTACATATTTTTCAAAATCTGTGAATGCTGATAATAATTATTCTAAAAGTTAAGGGTGGTCTCCTAAGAACGTTTTCCTATAGCTACAATGGTTAAGGTAGCTGCCCTTCATGCCCCATCTCAAATTATCACCCTGTATAACCTACCAAGGTTCATAAGAAGCAATATGTATAAAAATGTATGTCTCTTTTATTTGGTCACGTAATCTGTGTCACGGTTATTTATTCGGATACATTGATACCATTTTTCGAAATAAACGTTTAAAGATTCAGTAAATAAGAAAAAATACATCACAGTAGTTCACAAATTAATAGAATAGGTATCGTAATTGTAATAAAATACGAATATTGTATGATTAAAAGTTTTAAAATATTCATCCATATTATAAAATGATCAGATAACTTGTCACCTTGTCAGTGGTACTAATCGGTAGTTAGTACAAGAATACTAGGCTAGACAGATATTTAGTACTGTTTTTTTATATAACAGAGATAACAAGTATTATTGAACTGTTATTACAACCAACCTTTAAGTCAGCCCGCCGAAATCATGCTGGCCATTTACATTTTTTTTCTTTTTTTAAAGCTTTTTTATTCTTATGACATTTTCACTGTCAGAAGGTAATTATTAGGTAGTGCTGGGCTCGCCCGGTCGCAAACGTGTAAATCGATTGTTCTATGTTAATTGATTAATTAATAATAACGATTATTGTTTAATTTTTCTATTACAAGTTACAAAGTAGGTACCGTTGCAGTTTTCATAAACTTATTTTAATATTCTAATACAAGTCACTAGTTATTGCAAAACGCAAAACTGTAGCTTGAGAACCTGGGTAAGTAGTGGCATCTTGAATAGTTGTTTGTGTTCCTTTCGATAAACTCTATTTATGAGAGAAAAAAATAATGGTGTGGTTGGCGCAGCGGTTGAGCGGTCTTTTGAGGAGTTACGTGTTGCAGGTTTGATTATTTGATTCCCGGACTGATCAAATATCTGTATGGTCTACAGACACATAATGGTTTCCGGGTTTGGTGTTTTTGCAAATGACTATTTGTGTTTGTAAGCGCGCTCACGATAAATAACGTATTTAAATAAAAAGGGGAAACGTATTTTTAAAAAGCTTGTCATTCTAAGTAATTTTTGAAAGAAAAAATAAACAAATCTTAAACTGTGAAAAATTAAATGACATTAAATGTACTTAATAATCCTGAGTTATTAGGTAGGTACTTAAATTATTATTAGTCAATTTAATTAATAACAAAATACGAAAAATATTAATAATAATAGGTATATTAAATGGCTTATTTACGTTTACTTGAATGTTATCGATCCATGTGAGTTGTACTATAGGCATAACGATTTTTTTACTGAAATCGATTATCACAAAATGAACAGCCCTTAGAGTTTAAAAAAAATTCAAATGTCATCCATCAATAATGCATAATGGCCGACGGGCGGAAAATATCAATATACTATCTTATTATCTTCATCATAATTTCCAGGACTTGTACAGAAAAAATGAAAAATAGGTCTTACAATAATATGTAATGAACGTTTTATCATTGATTACTTTACTTTGTACAAGTTCAGTTTCAATTATAAGTGTGTTATCGACTATCTGGGGCAGATGTTGGCCACCTCCTTTTTGAAATCATTGGGCTCCGTCACTTGTAGAATCTTTTGCAAATGCTCATGGGTAAATCTATCTCTTAACAAATACCACTGCTTAGACCATCGTCTTGTTCGTTTCTTTTTTGTTTTCTTCAACAAAGCAATTGTGAGAGCAAGAAAAGCCATATCTGCATCTAGAGACATTCTACTACTTTGCAAATGTTTCTGTTTTAGCGCAAGTTCAACACTGGGTCACTCTATCCGACAAAATGATGCGAATGCTTGACAAGAATGTTTTTTGATGTCGTGACCTCGTCAAGCATGCTTGTCAAGCACGTAAATGCTTGTCAAGCAATTTTGATCGTCTAGGGACCCCATTAAGAACAACAAAATGGTGGATATGTAGGTACTTATGCGGCGATCTAGCGGTGAAATGAAATTAACTTGTTTTGTGCTTTGCCTATCCCGTTTAGGCTACTTTGGAAAATTAGGGCTAGGCACACTTAGACACAAATATTATACTAGGAATTTCACTCGACTTGAGAGAAACTAAACCCACTAAATTCACAAATTAAAATGATTATGGATAGGTAGGTAATAAATGGAACGGGCTCACTTTAAGGTAGGCAGCGATCCACAGAAGTTTTCGTAGGCTGGACACGTAGGTAGGGGCTTCTGTGGCGCGTAGGCTGATCTTCCCCAACAGTGGGCTTTGGTCGACCGCAGTCCCGTGGGTTCCAACTTGTTTGCTGGGGCGTGGCGAAGGTAAGGCTGCACGTCCCTTGCGATTTTTCGTAGTCCGCACAGCACCCTTTTTCCGTATCAGGAGTCGTAGGTAGGTACCGGCGCGGCTTGATGAAATCGTGGGGCGGAGTCCTTCGAGAACTTTTTGAGCGGGAACCAACTAGTCGGCTTTTAACTCCGATCCGTAGATTGCAGGTCCTGTCACGGTCGCCAATTTGTTTGCGATAATGCAAATAAAACGTTGGTTTTTGTGATATTCAAGTTTTGTAATTAATTTTAGTGGGTTTCTCTTAGTACAGTTGATTTGAATATGTGTATTTTGTACGGTGTGTTTGTGGTCGGTAGAGTGAATATCATAGAGTATAGAGTGAATGAATGTTTGGAATGGTTGATCTGACATAGTGTTGTGTAACGTGTGTGTAGAGTGGTAAGGTGGTGTGTATGGCTCGATATAATAAAATTGTATTGTCGGAGATGTGGTAAACACGGCGTAGACATCCAGTAAAATAATACTTCAGTGTTATTGAATTCTTTATAGATTAAGCTTTTATATTTGCAGTCATCGCATTTCCTTGTTAAACATGACACATTCGAAGAGTCACAGCACAGTGATGACAAAATATCTTTGGTAGATTTTTCTTGAATTAAGTTGTTTTTTTAACGCAGTCACCATTAAGTCCATATTTTCATGTTCAATACAAAGACAGGTCAGGGAAGGACATGTTTTTTTTTCATTATTTTTCTACTCAGCTCCTCGTCAGCAGTATAATGAACTTCCCCTCTTACCAAAGTACTATTTGGCTTTCTTTTTAAATAAAACCGTTTTGATTGCTGGAATCGGAAATGCCAGTTACCAGGTGTTCGTTTTTTTTTCTAATTCCGATTTCCAGTCATATACGTCATCAAAACTGTACCATACCTCCCAAATACTTCAATGGATGGATGGATCGGGGGTTAGAATGATCTCCATCTTTTTGATATCTTTCTCAATGAATCCAAATACCCGGTCTGCTGGCAGAAAAGAATGACCAGGTACGGGGAATACCAGTTCTACTAAAGTGATGTGTTGTGGTGCATAACGATTCAACCAGGTAGAGCACATTCCAACCATAGTAGTATTTTTGTTTTGAGCCCCACATTCATCGTCTACCAGTCTTACAGTCGTTAGCCGTATTTCAGAGTGGAGGCGGGCGCGGGTGCAAGCGCGGGCGCGTTTAAATCAAATGTATGTAGACGCCAGTTGCCCCCGCAGTGTGCCCGCGAGTATCGCGCCTGCATGAGGAGGGCGCGGGCGCGGTGGCGCGGGTGTTTCCAATGGCTCAGTCCGCCCGTATCGTTCACAGTGATGTAGCGTGTGTTAGTTGACTGCGCGTGTGGTTCTAAACCATTTTGATTCACCCGCCGAAGTACGATAGCTCGTTCGGCACTACTGTGAACGCGCAGACGCCAAGACCCGAGCGCCCGCGCCCGCCCTCGCTAGTGCAGTCTGATTGACCACTTATACTTTCGTTGAAAGTTGTGTTTTGAAGAGAGTCGAAAACTGCTGATGGAATTTCGTTGCTTCTTTTGCGATGTTCATCTTCTGGCCACGTATAAAGTGTTACATTTTCTCGCTTCAATGTATTTTCCGGAACAGTCCTGACAACGGCAAAGTTGTATATACAGGGTGTCCAGTAAATAGCACGACATACTGCAGGGGGTGATAGCTTGGGTCAATACCTACCAAAACAATACAATATATGTTCAGCAAAATGTTACGGACTTATAGTTTTACAAAATTTTTCGAAATATCAAAAAATCTCTACCTTGAAACAGATTTTTGAGCATCTCGTAATGAAAAATTCCTTTTCTAGTTTTTTTTTTTATATCAAATTATTCGTGAATGGTTACTTTACTCAATGATAAGTTTTTTTTCTATCAAAAACAAGAATGTTTTCAAGAAATAAAATTTATTGTTTAAATTTTTACAGAACAATTTTATTATCGCTTAACTTTAACCTACAGTGATGAAAAAAATGTATGTGGCAGTTTTGTACAACAAACTTAAAAAATAGCTTGTTTAATGGTGATTTTGGAAAGATACAATACTAGTGCATTTTCATAAAAAATACGAAAAAATGCTATTTTAAATCATAAAAGCATTTTATTTTAAATGCAAGTTATGTGACTTCGAATTCACGAATCGTAGTAAGGTCGTACTACGGTTCGAATTACATCATAGTTAATCTACGGCCAACCGGCCGGCTGGTCTGTAAATGACATCTCGAAGGATAGTAAAAAAAACAGAGGAGTTAACTTTAATAAACATTTATTCATTTATAATTTTAAATACATCACAATAAATGCTCAAATTGCTTCCCTTGAGCCATAATACACGCTCGGCATCTTCTTAAAAATGAGCTTTTGAGTCTTCTCAGGCTCTATAGAAGAACTAGTGAGCTAGAAGAGCGAGTGAGCTGTTTTGCCCATGTCTAACAGAGATGCGTTGCGCACGGCTTAAGGTAGCGTACTGTCAAGCGTCGCAAATAAGGTTGAGAGAGTAAGACACAAAATCACAATACAAGAAAGAGAAAAAAAAGAGAAACTTTGTCCCTCATTAGGATTTCTCCTGTATCGTGGGTGCGTTTACAAACACAAATCTCACTCGACTTGGCGGGGTCACTACCGTGCCCCCAGATACAATTATTTTAATTTATTCACCTGGGGCCCAATTCTCCTAAAATAAATTGTTGCCAAACGCAATCTAACCAACACCGTCAGTCAGTTTTTGTTTTCGAAAACTTTCAAAATGATTGATTTTGTTTTTGTGTCAAACAATTTGATAGCTTTTGAAATTGAGAACTGTCTGAATGAACGGTTCGGCCTTGGTTCGGTTGTGATTTATCAAGATTTCTTTTAGGAGAATTAGGCCCCTGGGTGAATAAATTAAAATAATTTTATCTGGGGGCACGGTAGTGACCCCGCCAAGTCGAGTGTTTTATTTTCATGGTTTCAATATTTTGTATTTGGCTGTTTAAGGTACCGTGATATTGATCCATTGACAATAAATTTTGAGTGGCCATGTTCGCACAATTCCAGTAAACTTCAATGCAAAAAGATGTATGGCCGCTATATTTAAAAAAATAGGCAAATTTTGTTTAATAGCCTAAATAAAATCAATCAGTACATCTATTTGACACGCTTGATCGCACCATACGTTCCAGAACGACGTCGGAAGAGCAAAGTGGAACCATCAAAACGTAGGACTCGCCTCATTAGCAAGACATACTTTCTCAATGACAAAGGTAATAAAAATAGACCAGTTTGTAAGGCTATGTTTATGAAATTTTTCTTTGAAAAAAAACCGCTTGCATCACATAACTAAAACGGTGTTTGACGGAAACAGTCCCAAAGAAAATCGCGGTGGCGACCGGAAGTCAGCAAAATCTGCTGCTAAAAAGGAAAGTCTACGTCAGTTTATACGAAAATTACCTGCCAGCGAAAGTCACTATAATAGAGCGAAGTCTTGTAGAATTTATTTATCGTGTGACTTGAATCAACGAAAATTAAAGCAAATGTACAATGATTCGGTTCCTCAACACCTCCCGTGTGACGAAGACCATGTTCCAGAAGGTATTTTCTGAAGATTTCAAGCAGCTGTAGCACTTGTATCTTATTAAGTGATAAAATAAAAATGGCTACTGACCCTGACGATTAACGCATTCTGGTGGTACAAAAAAGGATTCATAATTTACGGGCCAAAGCGTTCTAAAAGCTATGCAGAAATGATAATCCTGACTGGGTAATTTTTTGTTTCGACCTACTACAAGTCCAACCATTGCCTCGGACACCCGTTCAAGAGTCTTTTTATTCTCGACAGATCAGCTATTACAATCTTTGTTTCGTGGGTATGGACTCGTGAAATCCGCGTTTCTATCAATGGTCTGAAGATCAAGGTGGAAGAGAAGCCACTGAAGTTGGATCGGCACTCTTGCATCACTTAAATTCTTTGAATTTAGCGGGCAAAAGAATGTTGCGTTTATTTTGTGATGGCTGTGGCGGCCAAAACAAAAATTCGCATATAGTCTGTTCGGAACCTTCTCGAATAGAGGCGGCACCGGCGACGGCGTCGGCGGGGGCACAGCGGGGCGCGGGCTGAGGAGCGATCAAATCGGCACCTGTTCATTGTGGTGGTCAGGCCCAGAGTTTTTAAATTTCGGTGAAGATCGTTGGCCAAAAATGCCAAATATAGGCTCGAATTCCAACATACCTGAAATTAAAGTTCATTTACTAGATAATTATCAATCAACTCAATCGGTAATCAGTCGTTTGATAAGTAATAAATCAAATATAAACAAACTGAAACGCATTATCGCTTATATACTTAGGTTCATTTTTAACTTACAAAATCCTAATGACAGGTTGTGTGGTCATTTATCATGTAATGAGTTGCAGGAAGCGTGTATAGTCATATTACGTATTAGCCAAATGGAAATGTTTTCTGACGAATACAAAACACTTAGTTTAAAAAAGCCATTACCTAGGAAAAATAGGCTAGTTTCATTATCTCCATTTTTGGATAATTGCGGTGTCATTCGCGTAGGTGGTAGATTAAGTAACGCTAACTACAGTTACGATATTAAACATCCCATATTGTTAGATAGTAAACATCACATTACAAAAATATTATTTCGTTGTGAACATGTTAAACTTATGCACGCAGGGCCACAACTTCTTTTGTCACACATTCGTCAAACTTACTGGCCTATAGGAGGCAGAAATCTGTCTAAAGGTATATTCAGAGAATGTGTCAAATGTTTCAGATTTAGAGCTCAGGCGGTGCAACCAGTCATGGGTCAGCTACCCTGCACGAGGACACAGCTTGAATTTCCTTTTTATAATTCTAGTGTTGACTACGCCGGGCCAATGCTGATAGCTGACCGTAAAGGTAGAGGTCCCAGACTTATCAAGTCTTATATCTGTGTGTTTGTTTGTTTGGCAGTAAAGGCTGTCCATCTGGAACTTGTCACGGATCTTACCAAAGACGCTTACATGGCTGCGTTAAAGAGATTCGTTGCTCGTCGGGGTAAACCACACAGCATCCTTTCAGATAATGGCACGGCGTTTGTAGGAGCCTTTAATGAGCTTGCACAATTCTTATCAACTTCAAAGGTCATTGCCCATAATCCGACCCGATTCAAAAATGTTTTTGTACAAAAACGAAAATGGTGGTAAATAATGCAGGCATAACCCACTTTTCATAATATGTAAAAAGAAAAAAAAAATTCAATGGAGAGATCTTGCAGTAGACCAATAAAAATTGGATAATAATTAGCTGCACCACAGCGGTTTCGCCCGTCTGTAAATTATTTTATCCCATGGAAACATGTCACTGGGATAAAAAGTATACTATGTCCGTCTCCAAATCCAATAGGTATATCTCTACATGGCAATTTAATCAAAATCGGTTCAGTGGTTTAGACTTGAAAATGAAACAAACAGACTTACTTTGCCATTGTTTTGTTAAATAAAAATATCATCATCACAATCATAAAGCAAACTCGTTCGGTCAGGTAATGACACGTATATTGCTGTCTCTGTCTCACCCGAGTTGATAACCAGCTTTGTTGCGCTCGCGCAATAATACAATGCCTTGCCTGGCCCACAGCGGGTAGAAAAACATCGGCAGCGCCTTCCTAACCTCGCCCTTCGCAGTCCTTCGTCATTCGTCGTTGTGATCTGTGCTTTTTCCGAATTTCACAAGTTATAAGTTAAGTTTTCATACTTTTAATCTACCTAAGATTACATTTTTTTTATTATTATTATTTCTTGATCCCCATCAGCCACAGTAATGCGCCACTTACCATTGAAAAGTATAATCATTTGTCTTTGATTCTCGCCATGTTTCATTTCTGTACGCCGTAGGTATATTTTTCACACTAAATGGGCCATTACCTTTAGAGACAGATCTTGCACAAGATGGTATAAAGTTTAGTTTTACGCCTCCATATAGTCCACACTTCAATGGTATAACAGAGGCCGCTGTTAAATCTACAAAAAAACATTTAAAAACTATTGTTCATTCTTCTCATTTAACGTATGAAGAAATGAACACATACTTAGTCCAAATTGAGGCTATATTAAATTCCCGTCCCCTTGTTGCCCTTTCTTCGTCACCTGACGACTTTACCGCTCTCACCCCCTCTCACTTTTTAATTGGACGACCGCTAATAGCAGTTTCTCAGCCACAGGTACACTCCATCAACATCAACCGATTGGACCGCTACAAGAGGATTGAGCATCTCCGACAACACTTTTGGAACCGATTTAGTCATGAATATGTTGTCATGTTGCAGCAGAGAAACCGATGGCATGCGTCCACAGGTGAACTTAAATTGAACCAACTAGTTCTAATTAGAGAGAAGACGCAACCACCACTACGATGGTTAATGGGCCGTATCATCAAGGTGTTTCCTGGTCCTGACGGCGTCAAGAGGGTGGCAGAAATTAAAACCAAGAAGGGGAAGATCACAAGGGCCTTCAACAACATATGTCCTTTACCTATTGAAGACAACACTTCAACCCGGGCAGGATGTTCGGAACCTTCTCGAATAGAGGCGGCACCGGCGACGGCGTCGGCGGGGGCACAGCGGGGCGCGGGTGAAGAGGCGCTCGCGCCGGCCATCTCGGATATAGGCTGGAACCGCGACGGAGCAGCCACACACATTATTATATTTCCTTAAGCATTGTACGCGCGTCAAGTAATTATTGTAAAAATCAGCAATAAAATATTGAAACCAGTACTTAATAAATAGCATCATTGAATACAGTCCTCAAACTCCCTAACATAGTCCACTGTCTTATGTTTTGGCTCGTCAATGAATCCCCAGAAAATATAAAAGAGATATATTTGACATTTCCCGTACGTGGTCATAGTTTTCTACACGCCGATCGTGTTTCCGGCAGAGTAGAAAAGGTGGTTAAAACCGTTCCGGTAATTACATAAAAGGAAGAATATCAAACGATTTATAAGAAACATGGGGTTGTTTTTTTGCTGGAAGAAGATTGGGGCTTGAAGGATGTCAAATCTTTGGAAACATATTATAAAAAACTCGAAGAAATGAGGGACTTAAAACGTATTCATTTGAAAAAATATAATGTTATTCGGGGACGAGGAGCAAGGAGACAAACTAAAACTCTGTATAAGGTGAGAACCTTCCGCAATTTGGTTAACGAGTCTGATCAGGAAAGAAAACGGTTTAGCATTTTAAAATCAAGAAAGACACATGCCCCAGTCAGTGGCACCACTTAACATAAATAAATGTCTAGTTGCTCTAAAGAAAACAGACGTAGTCTCTCATGGTAAAACAATTTGGTGACGACTGGGAGAAAGATGCAACTTTTTCTTGGTACAAAAAATTATTGAGTGAAAATTCCACTGAACCTGTTGATACAGAAGCAGATGTTCCTGACAACCATGACCGACATGATCATGATTCTAATAGCGATTGTCTGGAACCAGAAATGGTCGTAAAAGTTTAAGTTTTTCATTATTTTAACCTAAATAGCCAACCCTTCGTCTGTCCAACTTCCCCAACGGGGATTTTGACATATTGTCCAAATCTGTCAACCGTCCCCAACGGGGATTTCAGCTCAGTCTGTACTAAACGCATAACTTAGCATACAAAACCTGCGTTCATCTCGCTCAAACTTTCCCAGAGTCTATGGGAAAGAACAAGAAATGTATATAATGCCTCAGTTAAGGATTGACAGTAAATAAATTTCTCGGAATGAGCCGGTGCAAATCCGCCACGCGCGCGCCCGTCATTCCGTTTCGTGCGCTCGGCAAGTGTCCACGTTGCTCTGTATTAAAATTACGTATTATCCTGTGAGTGCTCCTTCAACATTTCGCGAAATACCAAAGTGAAATTGGTCAACACGCTGGTCTTCTCAATATTCGGATACGGAGCAGAAACTTGGACATTGAGAAAAGCCGACCGAGCTCGTATAGACGCCTTCGAGATGTGGTGTTGGAGGAAGATGCTTCGGATACCATGGACTGCATTCCGCACCAACGAGTCCATTCTACGCGAGCTCAATATAAAGACCAGACTCTCTACGACTTGTCTCCGCAGAGTTTTGGAATTTTTCGGCCATATAGCGAGAAAAGATGGCAATAACCTCGAACAACTGATGGTTACCGGCAAGGTGGACGGTAAACGACCAAGAGGTCGCAGCCCTTTGCGATGGTCTGGCCAGATAAGCTCTTCTCTTGATACGAAATTTCACGATGCGCTTCACTTGGCCAAGGATAGACAGCGATGGCGTAGCATAATAAGAGCAAAAATGTTTTCAAGGGAGGATCACGACCCTCAGTAATGAGGAGTACGACTTGAGGAGGAGGAGGCTCCTTCAACATGCCTGGGTAAGTACTAAATATATTTAATAGCGTGTGAAGTGTAATTGATAAGGATTTCGGATAGAAATAGGAGTTTCAACAAACATCGATGACCGTTGCGGCGTCATGACGTGGCGTCTGATGCATTATTTTGCGGTATTACTAATATTAAATACGTAAATTATGACTGTAACTATGTTTATGTGTATCCTAATATTGATAATAGGCATTTAACTTAAATATGATCGTATTCTAGTTGCGTAATATTCTTACGAAAAATAGGGTAGACAAATAATCCCCCTGGGGGTAGAATGACAGACTGGGAATTCGCGTTCAAGGACGCGATATCCGTCATTTTGTGTCGTTTTCTCGGATCTATAAATGTATGGATATGACATTCGTGATTTCAATTTGAATATTTTTTGTGAACATTTTTGTAGTCGTGATTTTAGCCGACTTCAAAAAAAGCATGCATGCATGTATGTTATGTTTGTCTTTCGTAATTTCAATTTGAATAGTGTTTTTTTTATGCATCATAAAAAAAACATATTTGTTTGTTTGTCTGTCACAACTTTCTCCGAAAGGCATACAGGCATGTTTTATTTGCATGTTTTTTTTTGTATGTAGAAGACGACCTCGCACGCGCGGACCACGACGACGTGGTGTGGGTATGCGCGTGCGACTCCCGGATTTAGAGATGTCGGTGGAGGTGGAGGAAGTGGTCGAGTCTCAACCTACACCTGCCGCTGTTGCGGAACGTCCTCGGGCCGTTCCTGGTGGTCGCCGTGGCAGAGGCGGCAGAGGCCGCGGAGGCCACGGCAGAGGCCGCGGAGGCCACGGCTTCATCCACGAACGGCCAGGACCTCGTGATGTAGAAGAGTTAGTTTTTATGCTTAATTATGCCCTTTCTTTTTCCACTACACTACTACTTTTTTACAATTGAATCGTTTTGAATTTTAGACTACAACTCGGCCACCTAGGAGATACGCTGGGAGCGCCGGGTTTGGAGAAGCCGCTGCACCTTAAAAGGAAGCGCAGGTGGCCGCCGTAAGTAGTTGTACTTGTGTATGTTAGTTGTTAATACTTACTCGCAAGCAAGTTTTAACTTTTGTTTTAAAATGACCATCTAGTTCAGACTGGGTGCGACCGGCTCCCACTCCACGGCCGTCCGATGTGCCACTTCCCATGCCGGGACCTTCGCACGGGCCGTACGTCCCCATGCCGGGATCTTCGCACTGGCCGGACGTCTCCATGCCGGGACCGTCCAGGTCGCCGGCGCCTCCGTCTCCGTACGCTGTAGTATCACCTTCATGATCGTCATCTTCACCGACTGGCCATTTTTATATTTTATACTTTTTTATTGATGACAGATAGGATTTCGAATGGGGACTTGACTTTGGATTGTTTTTTTGACGCGATGGTGATTTTATTGATATAAATATAATAAATTTAAATCCGAGTGACTGTTTAATTATGTGGCATGCCACAGCAACCATATCCTGAACACTGCTCCATGCAACATCCGTTTTTACGTTGGACTCGGAGGTCTTGTGCGAGCTGGACAACCTAAGCCTCCACCACCTATCCAAGAACCTGCGCTCCCATGGTACCAAAGTGAGATGCATCCCGGTGCCCGAGGGTAACCCCTTCTTCCTTCTCTTACACTTCGTCTCCTGCTACACATACGAGATCGGCGATCGGACTGGCTGTCACCTACCCGCATGACTAGATATGCTACAGCCGGTCTGTTTGCTGCCGCCGGTTTCTATCAAATGGCTGTGTGGGCCATTGGCGAACGCCGTAACTACAAGAAGGAACTCGCTGACTACTCCAAGGGACGTGACGCAGTCCTGCCTCTTATTCTCTAGCCATTTCTATTTTTGTTATTTACGTACTAGGTATTGAATGCTCTATACATTCTTTACAACTGGTGTAGCAGACGTGCTCTCAGGAGATCCTAGGGCCGTCTGTTACATTACAACGCGGTGCCTTCGCCGGGACTGTGAGTTGCTTACGATCTTTTATATTTATCTCTAAACATATGGGTATTAAAACAGTGCTTTTATTCCAGCTTCGAAGAATTTCCGGCGTCAGCGGCTTCCTCACCGGCGCCTCCGTCTCCGTACGCGGTGCCCTCGCCGGGAGTGTAAGTTGCTTACGAACTTTCATATTTATCTCTAAACATATGGGTATTACAACAATGCTTTTATTCCAGCTTCGAAGAATGTCTGGCGTCAGCGCCTTCCTCACCGGCGCCACGGGCGCCTCTGTCACCGCATGCGGTGCCTTCGCCGGGACTGTAAGTTGCTTACGAACTTTTATATTTATCTCTAAACATATGGGTATTACAACAGTGCTTTTATTCCAGCTTCGAAGAATGTCCGGCGTCAGCGGCTTCCTCACCGGCGCCTCCGTCTCCGTATGCGGTGCCCTCGCCGGGAGTGTAAGTTGCTTACGAACTTTTATATTTATCTCCAAACATATGGGTATTACAACAGTGCTTTTATTCCAGCTTCGAAGAACGTCTGGCTTCAGCGCCTTCCTCACCGGCGCCTTCCTCACCGGCGCCTTCATCACCGGCGCCACGGGCGCCTCTGTCACCGCATGCGGTGCCTTCGCCGGCAGTGTAAGTTGCTAACGAACTTCTCTATTTATCTCTAAATACATTGGTATTACAACAGTGCTTTTGTTCCAGTGTTGTGGAACACGCGGTACCGGGCTGTTCCTACGCGCAGCCAGCGTCTCCTCCTCCACCTCGGTCAGCTCCTCGTCCCCTTCGTCGGTTCCTGAGGGACGAAGACATTGTAAACGTCTTCTATGGTAAGTACCTGCTGATTTTAGTTAAGTTTAGGGCTGTGGCTTCTGGTTTCCACCCGATTTCAAGCCAATCCATCATTTGTAACAGGAAGCGACCCAGGTTCCGACGAGAGCGACGAGGACATCTTCGTTCGACCGGTCCCGAGAGTGGATCAGGCAATGTCGGACACTCCATTCGATGGACCGGTAGACGTTACCGAGAGGGAGGTAGACGCGGCTGCCGTAGAACCAGCGCCTGCGCCTGTGCCCGCGTTTCCCTCCGTCTCCGGCGAAGTTCCTCCAACGGCGACGGACCAGCCTTGGAGATGGTTTGATTTTGTGTGGAAAGATTTTGCGACTTCCCCGGTGTCATCTGCATTGAGGAGGGAAAGGTTTTCCGAAATGAATGTAGGTCCGACAGTTCCACGGGAAGACCCAATTGACGTTTTTCTCGACATTTGGGATCGTCCAATTATGGAGCACATTGCCTGTGAGACGAACAGATACGCTCAAGAGGTAGTAAACCATATGATCCAAAGCGGCGACCTCCATCCCGAGAGCCGCATCAGCCGTTGGCAAGAGACAACGGCTGATGAACTTTATGTGTTTTTCGCACTCATCCTGGCGATGGGGGTTGTCGTAAAGTCTCGGTTGGAGGAGTATTGGTCTACAAAAAAGTGTTCCGGAGACTGTTAAACGTCTCCGTATTAAATGCTTTCATCATTCATAATCAATCATCTTCTTCTCCTATATCTCATCGTATTTTCCGTTCTAATCTTGTTAACGCTCTTCTCTCTCATTTTCGCCCGCACGCTATCGTTCCTGCACCCATACTGCGTCCAGGTCAATACGATATCTCCCATCGACTTGAGGAGCATGAAATTACCCCGATGGCTGTCGGGCACCCACGCCGCCCTCGGCATCCCTGCGCTATCTGCAGCCGTCGGGTCGCTACGTTTTGTGTTGGGTGCAGGAGATCTGTATGTATAAACGCCTGTTTCCTTCAGCTTCATTCATAATTTTATAGTTTATGTAAAGTATATTTATAAATATATTTTTCTTTGTATGTATCTATATATTTTATGTATATAACACTCTTTTGCACCACAACCTGTTCGTTTCATGACGCGGCGAATAGTGTTACTGTTCATCCACCGTTGTATCCTTTGTTTCCGGCCTTGGGTCCTTTTTTTATAATAGCACATAATTTTTTTAAAAAAAAATAAAGTTTTCATTTTTTATTTGTGACGTTGTCGCGTGGTATCTAATCTGGATCTTCTTCTGACGCGGCGGGGGTCGAATTGATGCCTTTTATTTGCCCCTTTTTTTTTTTTTTTTTTTTTTCCAAAAGATTCTCGTCTATTGTAATGCGATGTTCTTTTTCTATTCTGTAATTAAGTAATTTTTTTTTCTTCAAATTTCTTATTTCGATGTGACAGTATTGGGCGTATCCATATTTTTATAATCCTTGTACATGTACTCGTGTGATTTTGTAGTGAAATTGTGTGTTTTGATTGTTGATTATTGTAATATTTTTGTTAGGCAGCATGCCTTTTTTTGTGTTTATCGATTTGTAAATATCTTCTAAATGTAGGATGTTAATTTGTATTTCAAATTTAGGCAATAGAACATTAACTATGATCTAAAGTTTGAGAGAGTGTTTTATGCGCTCGTTTTCAAGTGTTTGTTTTGTTTCGTCGATACTATTAAACTAAACATTTCTAACAGCTGAGACTCTGTCTGTGTAATGTATGTAGACTAAACATTATTATAAATAACAATCCCAAGCCACTAGGCTTAAAGATTCCTCAGAATCGAAGTGTAAACATACCCATTATTTTGTTCGAAACGGCGCACGCGCCGATTACGTCATTTTATTGTTATGCTTGTGGAATGAAATAAATGTATGACGAGGCCTATTCTTTTGATTGATAATAGTGAAATAAAGTGTATTTATGTAAATAAAACAATTACTTTTATAAATAATGGTTTATTTTTTTTATTACAATGACCTTTACACATAAAACGGGGAAAATTTCCCTCACTCGAATTACTAATACAATAGCTATACTAACTATACTAATTCATATATTGTCGGATAGGTAATTTAATAGGGATTCCAACGACATAACTGGCAGAGAGCTAGCTATCGTAACTTAGGAGATATCGACGTTTTAATTGGACGCGGCGTAATCTCGCGGATTGACTCCGTAATACCCTGACAGATGCGCACTTTTCGACTTTTGACGCGCGACGGATGAAAACCAGTTGGTTTGGTCAATAACCGATATATCCATTTTCTTTTTTTTATAACAACAGGTACCACAGTCACGAATGCAGAATTTAGGTTTCCAAACAGTGCTGCTAACACCAATAAATTGGTGTTGAGGATCGAGTGAAATAACTTCTCTCTTCAACTTGTATAATGATTTAATTAACTTTGAAACTGCACCTTACATTTATAAGATATGACTATGAGCACGCGATCGCTACGATGACAATTATTAATTAAATATGTGCGTTTGCGACCGCGGCGTCTTGCAGAATGTTCTCGGCGCACAATGGAACGAATGTATGGGAGAGGTTGGACATACGCAGCTACGAAAACAAAAAGTCGAATTTTGAAAAACTATTAATGCCATCGTATTTAGTTATCAAATGCCGTCAAAACTTGTTCTGACAAATTTCTTCCTATCTCTCGTATTTCGCGAGTTATTTGAGAAAATGAGAAATTTTACTATGAAAATGACTGTATCGAGCTCTCTGCCGTTCGATTCCGGCCTCGTTTCAAGTTGCGGTCTTTACTATCATAATACGCATACCAAAAGCTACATTTAGTGCAAAGACACATGGTGCTCCAAACGTGCACCTTCGGAGATACAGGTTGATGTATTTTTTTACCAAATCGAGCTCTATGCCTCCTGAATCTGGTCTTCTTTTAAGTTGTGGTCTTTACTATCATAATAAGCATACCAAGAGCTGCATTTAGTGCTAAGACACATGGTGCGTTAAACGTGAACCTTTCGATATATAGGTCGATTTATAATCTACATACTAAAAAATATTGAAAATTGAAAAAATGAAAAATTTTGAAAAACGAATAATTGCATCGTATTTAATTATCAAATGCCTTCAAAACTTGTGCTGACAAATTTATTCTTATCTCTCGTATTTCGGGAGTTATTTGAGAAAATGTGAAATTTTACTATGAAAATGAGTGTATCGAGCTCTCTGCCGTTCGATTCCGGGCTTGTTTCAAGTAGCGGTCTTTACTATCATAATACATATACTAAAAGCTACATTTATTGCTAACACACATGGTGCTCTAAACGTGCACCTTCTGACATATAGCGTGATGTATATTTTCACTGAATCGAGCTCTCTGCCTCCTGAATCTGGTCCTGTTTCAAGTGGTACTCTTCACTATCATAATACACATACCAAGAGCTGCATTTAATGCTAAGACACATGGTGTGCCAAACGTGCACCTTCTGACATACAGGTTGATTCATATATTTTTTAGGAAAAGCCGTAACTATTTTGTCCTTATTATTTTAAGTACACTGGTTTCGTTCGAGTTGTAATAATTTGACACACATGGACTGTATTGTGGAGATTAAGAGTATCGATAAAAAATATACTCCCTTCACGCTTGGAATCGTTCGTTAGAATGTTTCCTGTACATTTCCTATAAATTAGACATAAAGTCGTGGCAAGCAAAGGGTGATGTGGCAAAACGGCAAGTTGATGAGAGGAAAAGAAGAGTCCAATTCGGCGAAAACTTTTTTTTGTATATTATCACCTTATGTATCAGAAAGTGCGTACGTTTAGCGCACCATGTGTCTTAGCATTAAATGCAGCTCTTGGTATGTGTATTATGATAGTGAAGAGTACCACTTGAAACAGGACCAGATTCAGGAGGCAGAGAGCTCGATTCAGTGAAAATATACATCACGCTATATATCAGAAGGTGCACGTTTAGAGCACCATGTGTGTTAGCAATAAATGTAGCTTTTAGTATATGTATTATGATAGTAAAGACCGCAACTTGAAACAAGGCCGGAATCGAACGGCAGAGAGCTCGACACAGTAATTTTCATAGTAAAATTTCACATTTTCTCAAATAACTCCCGAAATACGAGAGATAAGAAGAAATTTGTCAGCACACGTTTTGAAGGCATTTGATAACTAAATACGATACAATTATTCGTTTTTCAAATTTTTCATTTTTTCAATTTTCAATATTTTTTAGTATGTAGATTATAAATCGACCTATATATCGAAAGGTGCACGTTTGACGCACCATGTGTCTTAGCACTAAATGCAGCTCTTGGTATGCTTATTATGATAGTAAAGACCACAACTTAAAAGAAGACCAGATTCAGGAGGCATAGAGCTCGATTTGGTAAAAAAATACATCAACCTGTATCTCCGAAGGTGCACGTTTGGAGCACCATGTGTCTTTGCACTAAATGTAGCTTTTGGTATGCGTATTATGATAGTAAAGACCGCAACTTGAAACGAGGCCGGAATCGAACGGCAGAGAGCTCGATACAGTCATTTTCATAGTAAAATTTCTCATTTTCTCAAATAACTCGCGAAATACGAGAGATAGGAAGAAATTTGTCAGAACAAGTTTTGACGGCATTTGATAACTAAATACGATGGCATTAATAGTTTTTCAAAATTCGACTTTTTGTTTTCGTAGCTGCGTATGTCCAACCTCTCCCATACATTCGTTCCATTGTGCGGCGGCGCGGCGGCGGGGCCGGCGCATCGCGCGGCGTAGTACCGCGGCCCCCGCGCCCCTCTCCTCCGGCAGCATGTATGCTCACGCGCTTAAGGCGCGTTCATCCTCCGCGGCGTTGAAATCTGCTTTCAACACTTGTTGCTCTTGATCAGCCACAGGTAAAGGGCACATTTTGTGTACCGCTCGTTTGATGGTGCCGGTGGCAGTGAATATATCTGCCACTCTACAGATCCCGTCGGCTCCAGGATATAATTTTACGACGCGACCCATGCGCCAGTGTAGCGGCTTCAAGTTGTCCTCCTTCAAGACTACAAGATCTCCGACAGTAAGGGGTTTTGATTCCCTTTTCCATTTTGCGCGGTTTTGAAGTTCTGCCATGTATTCACGACGCCATCTCTCCCAGAACTGCTGTCGTGCATTTTCGATCAGCTGATATCTATTGGGTCTGGATGTTTTCACAGGTAGTGACGGCACTGACATCAGCGGGCGTCCAATTAAGAAGTGCCCAGGGGTTAAGGGATTTATATCACTAGGGTCTGAGGAGAGAGGGGAAAGAGGTCGGGAGTTCAAGATCGCTTCAATTTGGGTGAAGAGCGTCGCTAATTCTTCAAACGTAAGGGAGGCATTGCCAGCTACGCGTTTCAAATGAAATTTGGCGGATTTAACGCCCGCTTCCCATATTCCTCCAAAGTGTGGAGAGTAAGCGGGAATAAACGAAAATTTAATAGCCTCGTTGGCTGCATAGTCTGTCACCGCTTGACGGCTGGACTGTATAACCCTACCCAACTCATTGTTAGCGCCAACAAAGTTTTTGCCGTTGTCGCAGTATATGGTATAGGGCTTGCCGCGACGCGATACAAACCTGCGCAAACACAATATGAAAGCCTCTGTGGTGAGGTCACTGACTACCTCTAGATGTAGAGCCTTAGTGGCTAAACATACGAAAACACACAAGTAGGCCTTGGTTATACGGTTACCTCGTCCCTTTTTGGAAGAAATCATGAAAGGTCCAGCAAAATCGATACCGCATGAATTAAATGGAAAGTCTGGCTTGACTCTTACACTTGGCAAGTCGCCCATTAAAGGTTGCGTAGTCTGACCTTTCATGCGAGTACAGACTACACACTGTCTAACGATAGTGCGAGCTAAGTTTCTGCCCCCTTGTGGCCAGAACCTCTCGCGGACTGACGACAGAAGCAACTGTGGCCCTGCGTGCAATAAATGTAAATGTTCATAACGCATTATAAGTTTAGTTAAGTGATGCTTAGCATCCAGTAAAATTGGGTGTTTTTTGTCGTATTGACAATCAGACTGATTTAGCCTGCCACCTACTCTTATCAAACCGTTGGTATCTAACATTGGATTTAAGGATAATAATTTACTTTTATGATGCAGATCTATTCCACTTTGAATATTTTTAATATCCTTTGCAAACGACTCGGATTGACTAACTTTAAGTAAAAGTATTAAAGAGTTATCTAGTTCATTAGCTTGTAATGGTCCCGTTAATTTTAAATGTTTATTTTTAATATTGTTAATAAAACGTAAAACATATGCATATACTCTCTTAAGTCTCAAATAACAAGAATAGTTTTCAAATTGAATAAGTGAATTATTGTTGGACATGTCATCAACAGTCAGCAATGCTTTTACTTCTGGCATGTTCTTAAGCGTGATGTGAGGTTGAGTAGGCCACTGACATTGATCCCTTTTTAAGAACAACGGACCCTCCCACCACAACGATGATGACTGCAGATGCTGAGGGTCAATGCCCCTAGAAGCTAAATCTGCTGGGTTTGAATCAGTTGGAACATGTTTCCATTCAAACTCTTGGGTAATTTCATTTATTTTGTTGACTCGGTTACGTACAAACGTTTGTAAAACTTTGTTTTTAGATTTTAACCATCCGAGTACAACTGTAGAATCTGTCCATATGTATTTTTTTGTAATATTGCATGGTACAGACTGCAAAACTTTATTACTTAATTGAGCACCCATTAAAGCAGCACACAGCTCTAGACGTGGGATTGTGAGTGCCTTAATCGGTGAAACTCTGGTTTTAGCACAAAGTAGTCTTACTGTTGGGTGAATTTCAACAAATGCCATTTTTCTTATCATATCGGTGAACTTTTTCATTTATATATATTTTTTATTTTTTTCATGTATAATGTAATATTTAGGATACTAAATACTCCCTTATTGGTAACCATCAACGTATCTTTTAAGACTATGGAGAAAATTCAGTTTGAATTCTGGTTTCCACCGATGTGACAATCCGGCACCGATTATCTTTTCTGTACACCGATATGATAAATTTATTCACCGATGTGATATACATATACAGCGATATGATAATCTATCCACCTTTGAACATCAAAAAAGAAATAGTAGGCTTATACATTTTTGAAGGAGTGACTAAGAACTGAATACCTGAACTAAGGGTATTATTTTCTTAGAATAAAAAATAATGTTTTTTTTTATTATCATTGTGTTTATTTAAAAGAAGTATAAAAAACAAAAATTTCTTGTACGTTATTGTACAATACACATTTATTAATGTGGCGATCAAGCTAATTGTTTTGCCATGTGTACACTTAAAACATTGTGGCGTTCTAGGTTCAACAATACCTACTAAGAATAGAAACTTTATATAAGAAAACTTTATATACCTAATTAATCAGCCTTTTAAGTTTAACCTTAATCATAACAACACTACAATAATCACAGCTTTAATTATCACTTAATTTAATATTTTTAAAATCTTTGTTCTCAGTGCGTAAGTATCATAGATTACATAGAGATCGCTTATATCTTACATCTAGCAAATAATCTTTACCCTTAAAAAAAAAACTTAAATTAAATCTGTCAGTATAATTTGGTTATTATGTTAATCAGCCTTTAAGTTCAACATAAATCACTACAGAACTTGAACCGTCTTCGTACTCCACTTTTATTAAATTGCACCATAATTAGACTTTTAAGTCATAGAAGACTATGTAGTATACCTATAGTTAATCACAGCACTTAATTACGTACTTTTATAATTATTATCTGTTACAACAATTAAACCTTTTTTTTTCAATTAAAACTAAAAACAATAAAAATAAAAATTTTAAAAACAAATCAGCCCAGATCAAAATAAGTCATCATCAGTGTCACTGCAACCAAATATATAATTAAATCTCTGTTTGATGTCAGGAGTTGGTTTACGTGGCTCATTTTTTTCTTTTTTAAAGTTAATTTTAGATTTTATTCTAAATATTTCCTCATCGGTGTCACTGTCTTCCACGGTAGGACTTGAAAATCTATTAGATGCTTTTACCGTATCCTCTTTATTTACGAATTGAGTTGATTCCTCTAAACCAACTAAAATGTTCGTGTCAATTTTCTCTAAAAATGAACAGGCAGGAGTACTTTGATCAAGATCTACATAGTTCAATAGCAAATTTTCAGACATTTTTGTCGAAGAGGATGATCTGGGTGCCGCATTTTCCGAGATTTTTAATGTATTTGATGGTGTAAAATACTTTGAATGTGATGGCTGTGGGAACAAAATTAATTTGTCAGTTAACTTTACTGGTCGCATTTTAGTGATATCTATTTTGGATTTAGTTCTGGATTTTTTATTACTCGAAGTAGAAAGTTGAGGTTTAGACTTAATTTCGTGTTCGGTTGACAAATTGTGGAAGTCTAGATGTTTGCCATGTGGACATTTAACAACATATTTCATACATTCATCTTCTATACAAGAAAGTCGACGTAAAACTATACGATTTTTAGCTTCTTTAGTCCAAATGACTTGTTTGACTTGCAATGTTCCACGAAATGTGTTCAAATTTGTAGGGAGAAGCCAGTCCTTTTCTTCAACTTCATATTCTTCTACAGTACTAATTTTCACGCCTTGGACAGCAGATTTTAAATAGTTTACAAAAGAGTCTATATTATTCATATCACCATCGTGTGCAACAAATCGATCCGCCGTTCGCTTCAGTAGCCCACCTACTCCATCTGGCGCACCTTTTCCATGACCACATTCACTATAGTTCCATATTATGTTAGTCAGAGAAGAGCAGTAAATACTGAGTTGGGACATAATATAAAAAATTTTCTTATTCCGATACTGGCCTGATGGAGAATCAGAAATAATAATAAGATTCTGAACAATTGGAGCTTCCTGTTTAATTTCTTCTAATATTGGAACAAGGTGAGCCCAAACGGCGGCAGCATCATGGCGCAGTGAAGAACTAATAGTGCAGAAACATTGAGTTGTTATATTCTCTTCCTTATTTTTATAGTAAATTACAGCAGTGTGTAATGTGAATTGTTGACGACTGCCACCAAAGTGCATAGATTGTATTTCGGACCCGTACTTGGAGCTATAGTTCTCACTAAAGTCAATGTGAACGACACAATCCTTTTCAGTCATGTTTTGTTTGTAGTGCTTAAAAGCTTGACTTTGATTTCGTATATTACTACAATGTGTTAAGAACGGTTTCAGATTGTTTTCAAATATTTTGATTAGTTGTAATGGTTTAACGGTTATTTTTACTTTTTCTACATTAACGGCTATTTTATCGACTCCATTTTTTTTGTAATTCTTTTTTATCTTCTTCCAATTCCAATAAATAACATCTTTGGAGTTATCAAATTCTTGATAATTTAAATGACGATTCTTACAGACAGGACATGTTCTTTGCAGGCATTCTACCTTAAAAATATCACAGCAAATACTACTTAGAATTTCAGTCGTGGTGTTTTCTTTTATGATACGATTTCTTTTTAAAGATGATATAACAAGATCCATGTTCTCATGTTTCTCACATAGGCATGTATTTCTCAAGTTTAATTTTGGCTGCGTGACCCAAAACGGCCTCATTCTTGTAAAAGTGACGTAACTGATTGGAGGGTAGCCCGAAGTCAAATACTTTTTGTGTAAATTTTTAATTGTGTCTTTCATCAGCCTTTTCTGTTTTTTTACTCCATTTTGTGTGACAGTATCCTTTTTACCTGGGCAAAGATTTGAATTTTCATCATCCTCAAAAAACTGAACAACAATCTTACGGATACGTTTTTGCAGGTCTATATTTTTTGGCTTCGTTGGGATTCGTCTCACTTCTAAATTACTCTGTTTTAATTTCTTAAATTCTTGATGTAGTCTCATGTATCTCTTTTTGTACATTAGTTTCTCTTTATTAGCCTTTGCCAATTGTTTTCTTAAATCGTGTATTTGCTGAGTTTTAACGTTTTGATATTTACGAAATTTCATTTTAATGTCTTGTTTGAATTTAACAGTATTAAAGGATGTGTCTAAGTTAGGACTATTTGGGCGTAATGTTGATTCTTCTGAATTTATAGAACTAATACTTGGCGTTCGTAAAGGAGATGCTATTGATAAATCTAGGGGACTGCTTGTACGTAAATAGTGGGAACTACTCGCTACTATGGCATCAATACGCAAATTAGGACTATTACATCGAACATTCTGTCGCAATAGCCGTGGGCTATGAGGTCCTATTAGTTCTTGAGAAATACCGGGCTCATTATCTTGATTTTTCGGTAGCGATTCTGCGTCATTGGTCTCTGAAACACTTGTTGGGTTGTTGCGGGCACCATTTGCCTTATTTTTTTTCCGCTGATAATATGCACGGGCACTGATTCGGTTTTTCTTTTGTGCATTGCGACGTGCATGTGCAGTCATTTGGCTTCGGGTTAGGATAAGTCCAGCTGCCTTTCTTTTAGCTAAGCGTTCTCTGTCTTTTCTTAAATGCTGCTCTCTTAACACAGGATCACTTTTGATTTTAGCTTTTCTTATTCTTTCCATCAACCTCTTTCTCTCTTTTTTCTCCTCCTCGTTTAGTTTTGATTTCAGCATTCTTAAACAAAATTAATCTTAAACAAAATTACTCGAACGAATTGTGTGCGGCACGAGCTGCACACAAGTTAATATTTATGAAAGTTAAAAAATATAATATGTGTATATGTATGTATATAATGTATGGTTGTAGGTATGCTCCATTGTTTTTTTGTTTACTTTAATGAAATGACACTATGCCTACCAATATGATAAAATTACACCGAGGTGATAATATGATCTACCGATGTGATAAAACAATCCACCGATGTGACAAAACTATGCGTCGATCATGAATAAATGAATCAAAACACCGATATGATATTTAAGACACCGATTGATTTTTCTTATCACATCGGTGTAAATTATCACATCGGTGGTAAAAAAGACCACCGATTACAGCGATATGAGAACAGCGACGTGAGAAATTATCGACTTTTTTGAAAATTATGAAAAATGTATAATATTTAGGCTAAATTCAAGTACCTATAATGATGCTAATTTACTTACTATGTCTGTTAGAACCAAACAATCGTAATAAAACTTCACATTACACTAGAAAAATGCAACCACCGATAATATAAAATAATTGCTTGGAAGTAACTGAAATGTCGTACTTACGTAATTGGCGGGAATATGCAGCGATTTGACACACGTCCGTCCTGACTGCGCACTAGCACACACTAACGAGGGAAATAAAATTGGGGTGGGGACACTGTCGGACTCATCGATGCAAAGTTAGGTTTAAATTACTTTTGTGCAGCGATATGACAAAATTTTGCGAGACAAGTACATTTATGCCTCTCAGTAATAAATATTATGAATTACGTAATAAAATATGCTACATATTAATAATAAAACTAATATTCTATGAAATAGAATAAGTTATATTCTTAAGTTACTTATTTTTATAACGATATAAGCGTTTTTGCTTGTAAAAAAAGTAGAGGGACAGCACCGATGTGACAAAAATAGAGGTTTATGTATTTATTTCTACCTTTGTAAATAGACTTAGACAAATAATATTTTATGCCACAACCCAATAAATACCTAATGAATACAAAAAAAATAGTACAGAACAATATTCCTTTTTTCAAATACTAATTTCAATGAAGACAAAAAAAAAGTCGTTTGGGAAATTCACCCTGTTATATTCTGTTGACTATCCCTAGAAAGCATATATACACAAGCTCCATATGCCTGCTGAGATGCATCTACAAAGCAGTGTAGCTCAGCAGACTGTGTTTCTAAACTATTACCTAAAACATAACGAGGCAAAATAATATCAGATAAGTGATGTAAGTTTTGAATGAAGTTGAACCATCTCTTAGCATAAGGTTCAGGTACTGGGTCGTCCCAGTCTAATTTTGCAGTCCACAAATGTTGCAGTAGAATTTTTGCCTTAATTATACAACAACTTACTAGGCCCAGTGGGTCAAATAATTTACATGTTGTGGAAATAATAATTCGTTTAGTAACCTTTGAAGTGAACTCAATACCATTTGGAAAATACAACTTATCAGCCTTTGGTGACCATTTTAAACCTAAGACAGTCGCTTCATCATGAAAATCAAGACAATTAGATGATTCTGATATTTCACTAAGAATTTGGGTACAATTTGTGCGAAATTTGCGTAATGGGAAACAAGCTGAGTTCAAAACTTTGGTGACATTTAAATAAATACATTTTAACTCGTCTTCAGTTGAGGCACCTGTGTTTAGGTCATCAATATGAAAATCGTTCTTTATGACATTGGAAGTAACCTTATCCTGACATTTATCAGCCAGCTCAACCAAACACCTAGTAGCTAAAAATGGAGCAGAAGCCATTCCATATGTTAATGTGTTGAGCTGTAGAACTTTAATAGGTTGACCAACTTTATCCCTCCACAAAATAAGCTGAAGGTGTCGCTGTGATTCATCTAAAGCTACTTGTCGATACATTTTTTCGACATCTGCTGTCAACACAAACTTGTGTACTCGAAAACGAATAAGAATAGAGAATAAGTCGCTCTGCACAATGGGACCAACAGCCTGGATATCATTTAAAGATTTACCTGAACTTGTTTTAGCTGAAGCGTCAAATACTACTCTCAGCTTAGTAGTATCATGCTGTTCCCGAATAACACAATGATGAGGTAAGTAACAAGCAAACTTAGGTCTTACAATTTCCCTTAAATGTCCTAACTTCTCATATTCCTAATCCGAATAAAGTCACTATACTGTTTCTTAACTTTATCGTTTTTATTTAATTTATTTTCTAAACATAAGAAACGTTTAACTGCAATAGGATAGGATTCGCCAAGAGCCTGCTCCGGGGCCTCCGTCAGCGGCATCATGGCTGAGAACCGTCCATCAGGTAAGCGATGGGTGTTTTTAACAAATTGGGACTCACAAAATTGTTCATCTACCGAATAATTATTAGAATCTGTAGGTAATTCCTCTACCTCCCAGAATTTTTTAACTGAATTATGGATGTCTTGAAGTACTACCATTTTATCATTTTTTACTAAATTACAATGTACATTATGAGTACTATCATAAGATTCACCGATAGGACCGGCAACTAGCCACCCAAACTGGCTACCCTGTAATATGGGCATATTTACACCTACGTTTATTTTATCATTATTTACAATATCAAAGAACTGGTCTGCACCCAGCAAGATATCTATATCGGCAGGCTTATAAAACAAGGGATCTGCCAAAACCACCTCATTAGGCAATCCCAAGCGCTCAACATTTATTGGAACGCTGGGTATTTTTCCTGTAATTTTAGGAATTATTAAACAATTAATAGTTTTATTAAATGAGCCAACTCTAGACTTCAACATAACATTGCATCGCTCTGTAATTTTACATGCTACATTATTTATACCTGTAATCTCAAATGCATTTATTTGCTTTGTTTGTAAACCCAGCCTTTTTTTCAGATTTTTTGTTATAAATGAAGACTGACTTCCAGTATCCAGCAACGCACGGGCAAGGTAAGTACTATTTTTATGTGTATTAATTATTTCTACTTGTGCAGTACATAACAAGACTTGCCCCGGTGAGTGGGCTGACAAGCTAACCGGAAGGCTGCTAGTTGATGGCTGAGCTAATTCTATATTACACACATCAAAAGTGTCTAGGGATCAAGCATTTTTATGCGGATTTCTTGAGATTGAGATGTGGCTTTGTAATAAATTTATGATTTTATAAATTTATATGGATCCTTTTTGGTGCATTTCATAATTTGAATCAGGAACTGTGAATCAAATTCGAGTAAAAGATGAAAATCAGCTGTCAATATTTTCCCTATAAAAACATACAACGCATTGAAGACATTATTAGTGCTACTGTTTCCCTACTACTGATTAAAACCAACGTTATTATGGAGCGGCGACGTCATTTAAGCAGGGAAGAAATGCTCAGAGCCGTGGGAATGATAGAAGCTGGTTCCCGGCAACGTACTGTGGCTTTAGCTCTGAATACAAGTCAGAGTGTTATCAGTCGACTTTGGACACGTTACCGAAGCACTGGTACCGTGGCTGAGCGCCATGGAGGACGGTATCGCTGCACCACACGGAGACAAGACCGATACATTCAAATCTTAACTCGAAGAGCTCCAACAATAACCGCCATGATGTTAGCCGTGAGGCTTCATCACTCTTCAGGGAACTTAATTAGCGACCAAACAGTCAGAAACCGCTTGCATGAAGTGAACCTTCATTCCCGAAGACCGCTACGGGTACCACCTATAGCAATGCACAATCGTAGGATTCGATATCAATGGGCTCTTGGACACAGAAATTGGGCAGAAGAACAATGGCGTTTCGTGTGCTTTTCTGATGAGTCTCGTTTTGGTATGAGACCGGATACAAGACGTATACGACACTGGAGAACCCCTGGACGCCAACAGCGATTAAAATCCTGCCAGGAAGTCCATCCTTATAGTGGTGGAACCATCATGGTATGGGCGGGTATTTGGATCGGCGGAAGAACTGAGTTGATTTGGATCAGAGGCAACCTCAACGCTCAAATTTATGCTGAGACGATTGTATCAGACGTCATCGTTCCTCTACAAGCGCAAATCGGTCCCTTATTTCAGTTAATGCATGATAATGCACGACCGCACACCGCAAGAGTTGTAAGACAGACTCTCGCCGCAGCTAACATCAATGTCCTGCCCTGGCCTGCTCAGTCGCCAGACTTGAACCCGATTGAGCATGCATGGGATATGCTACAGAGAAGAGCTCTGCCGAATATGGAGGGTATCCAGTCGCAAGAAGACCTTTTTTTGTTGTTGCAACGAACATGGGCGGCCATTCCACAGCGTGATTTGGATGAACTCATTTTGAGTATGCCAAACCGATGTTCTTGTGTTGTTAGTGTTCGCGGTAGAAACACGGATTATTAATTGTTTAAGTTACCCAATAAAATTTTAAAGAAAACTGTTATTTCAGTCTTTTTTTCGAACTTTTGTGTTAGTGGTTCAAATGTCAAAAATCCCTTTATTAGGAAAATGGCAAATTTCTTTATTAATGCAAAGGTGACTTGGTTTATCGTTACTGTGACAAACGAAAACACTTTATTTGATGAATCCTTAAAGAAAATTTTAATTAATATCAATCAGGAGAAAAGTTATTGCAAAAATATATGTTGATCCCTAGACACTTTTGATGTGTGTATTTGTGGCTACATTGGTAACTGTACTGTGTTTATGCAACATTGAATTATGCTTTTCATTACAGGTCCGGCAAGAACCTTTAAATGTACAATCTGAACTGCTATGACCACTACGAAGACAGTTGGTGCATAACTTATGCTTAGCCACTTCAGAAAACTTGTCATCTAAACTCATGGCTTTAAATTTATGACACTGATGTACATAATGTGATTTTTTACAGATAAAACATGCCTTAGTGGGATAACCTTCCAAACTAGTAGTTAATGACTTGACAGATTTACTTTCCTTATAATGAATCGAATTCCTTATGTCATAATGTCGACTACCATTTGCTGTCTCTAAGACATTTGCTCGATTCTCTAAAAATTTATTGAATTCTTCAAGGGAAGGTAGGTGTGTTAAATTACCTTTGTGTTCCTCCCATTTACTACTAGTTCTAGGATCTAACTTTGCTGACACTAAGAATATAACTAAAGGATCCCAGCCAGTTGTGGGAACTTCCAATATATTTAAGGCATACAAATTTTTTTGAACTTGATCCATTAAATATCTTATAGATTTGAATGATTCTTTCTGGATCGGATTAATACCAACTAATGCCTGTAAGTGATTATTTATGAGGATGTTTTTATTATTGAATCTGTCACATTAAGGCCCTGCGCAGACGACAGACTATCCGTGACGCACTTTTTAGTCTGTGAAAATAGAACCTATGCAATTATATGCAGTAACGCACACGACGCGCAAAAAGTCCGGCGCACAAAAAATCCGTGTAATTCGGGCAGACCGCACCGCGCCGCGGCGCGCCGCTCCGCACAAAAAGTGTGTGAAAAAAATTGAACGTTTGCTTCAACGCGCGCTAACGCAGACGGCGCACACTTTAGTCGACAATCTGCATTTGCTAGGGGTGGACGTAACGCACGCGATCTATTATCATGGCGCCAGAGGTCGATGTAACTATGTTAATTCACCTTCTCATTGTTGTTTCTGAATGAGTCAAAGCAGGTCTCAAAATAAATAGCAACTCATCAAATGTAGTAACAGACATTTTATAAAATTTGAAAAAAATTGCCGGATGTTGTGTCAGAATTGAATGTTTAGTATGGAACTGTCCCTTCAGTAATCTTTCCGAAAGTATAGGATGTACCCAAAATTCTCTATTTCTTCTTCTTTTTCTGTACTTCATGTACAAAATAATACTTCGCGATCTCTCCACGATTTCCATAGCGTCTACGTCCCTACAGCTCTGCCGACAAAATGATCGAAGATGTGCGTCGTGTGCGTTAAGTCTGTTAAAAATCCGCGACCGACTTTTTGCGCGCCATGCAGACTTTTTGTGCGCCGCAGACTCGATCGCACAAAAAGTGTGCCGTCTGCGCAGGGCCAAAGACTTCCATGCTATTTGGTAGTTCTTCGCAGTAAACTCTATTGACCGCACTACAACACTAGCACTCCCTACTAATGAGTTTCTTAAATAATGGAATTTATTAATTAATGCTATTGACTCATTGTTATTAATTAGAGAGTGAAAGGTGTCCCTAAACTCTAGCCATTTGGAATAATTCCCATCAAAGGTAGGCAAATTAATAGTTGGCAATTTAACAGGATTAATCATTTTGCTACAACTGGACTTTTGAGAATCATTATCCTCTTTATTTTGTACTGAAGAGCTACCTATTAATTCTTGAGTAAAAGAAATTAAAGAATAAAACTCACTTTCTGTACAATCTCGTTCTGACATTTGTTCATCAACGTTCTGAGAAATCTCCTCTATGTTAGACTGTATTGTATCAAATTTACACATTAAATCTTGCAACTGTGTGAGTCTCAAAGTCAACTCTCTTACCTCTAAACTAGAAAGACTAGAAGCTTTCTCTAGTTGAAAATTACTTATATAATTTTTAAACACTGTTAACCGACTACGAATGCCACCACGTCTGCGGATCAATGTTTTTATATGTTCACTATCTTCCAAATCAGGACATGGAACCGTATCACCCGGCATGTTGATTGGAATTTAACCAAAGTATTTAAATTAAAGTTGACAACACTTTACTAACAATGAGCTAGGCACGTAGTAAGCCACGTAGGTAGGTACTACTTAAATAAAATGTGCAATCCCACCGGTTTCACAATCCAGCAGTCAAACAGCTCAAACCACACCGCTGCCGTCGAGCGCGCCAACCGCGCGACCAGCGAACGCAGGGCGCCGCTGACCGTCCCGCCGCCGAGCCCGCCAACAGCAACTGCCACGCCCGTCGGACGCAGCGAGACACGAAGGTCACGCGTGCACGGACTCGAAGCCACTGGAATGTTCGGCAAATCTCGTTGAATAAAGTGCAGCAATAGGTTTTTAATCCGATACTTATCGGTAATTATGATACAATACGTACGTACGTACGTCGTACGACAGTATGATACGTAGTGTTTTAACACTGAGAATTTAAGGGATTTAGCTCTAGAACATGGCGCTGTAGCGAACCAATAAGGCACAGGCACACCCAGTAGAAACAGTGAAAAACCCACGGGAAGCAAAATAAGTAGTTTTAGTGTGCGAAAATAAAATTAGGTACGCGTATAGCTATACCTCCCCACGCATTCAAGCAGCTAGGCATCCACACACCAAATAAAAATGGGAATAGGTAGGTACAATTAAGAAGGGAAGAATAATAGGAACGGGCTTACTTCCTTTATCAGTGCGCCGTCGCCGATTGTTCAGCACTGGTTCGAATTCCACGCTCACATCAAATGGATGGAACAACGGTTGTAGACGCAGCAGAGAGGACACCAGGTTCTTAATCTTCCCCGAACAGCAACCGTCGCCATTTGTTGTGCAACAGCCACGTGTCGATTTTATTGAAATATTTTCTTCTGCACGGTCGCCATATGTTGAGGATCGAGTGAAATAACTTCTCTCTTCAACTTGTATAATGATTTAATTAACTTTGAAACTGCACCTTACATTTATAAGATATGACTATGAGCACGCGATCGCTACGATGACAATTATTAATTAAATATGTGCGTTTGCGACCGCGGCGTCTTGCAGAATGTTCTCGGCGGCGCGGCGGCGGGGCCGGCGCATCGCGCGGCGTAGTACCGCGGCCCCCGCGCCCCTCTCCTCCGGCAGCATGTATGCTCACGCGCTTAAGGCGCGTTCAATTGGTATATTTCGTTTAACTCTAAATTAGAAAACCATGAACTTAGCCAGTTTTTTACATTTTTCCACAAAAAACAAATATGATTTATCGGTTTTTGTTCTGACGCTCCTCAGTCTGTCGTTAGGCATATAGTATTTGCATCTTCGTTTAGAGCTGCTTTAGTATTAGTTTTAACCTCTTCGTATAGCCCCGGCAATAAATTATTAGCGAAATACTTTCGCGAAGGTATCACACAATTAGGGAAAGCACACTTGTCTAATTCGCGAAACCCCTTGTGTTCAACTGTTCTTTGTACGACAAATACCCTTGGCTTACGGGAAGTTATAAATAAAATAAAATGTTTTGTTTTCCGTGCATGTTATTCTCAGATTCTAGTAGCTTATGGAGCCACACGGGATTTAAAGACATTAATAATCTTTCAAATTCGTCCAAAAAACATGTTCAGACCGAAAAACATATCCGAAGTTGTTTATCTTTGCATGATTTCGGAAATCGTAGGATAGAAACATTTTTTGCTAATACCTATGAAGTTCATAATAGAAAAGTAGATCGGAATAGAAGTTTAATGAAACGGTTAATTGACACAGTAATTTATTACGCCTTGTTTTACTAGTCTCCTTTTTGCCTTATATCGCATTCATTAAGTACTTACTTATGTTCTCGTGTATTTTAATAATCTTGTTTTGTTTTACTTATTCTATTTTTATCTTGTGTTTACATTTTATTTTTGTCTTTAGTATCTTGATTGTTAATGATGATTGTTGTCTATATTGTGATGTTATTATCTCAGAATGATTGTTGTATATTACTAACGTGTAAAATGGTAATAATAAAAGTCCTTTGCGACACACCCACACATATACATGAACACTCATGCACACACACAGACCCGATACTCACCTCTCTTTCACACACATGTCCGTCCCTCTCCCCCATACACGCCCATTGGTTGCTCCGACACCGCCAAAATAGTTCCG
This sequence comes from Amphipyra tragopoginis, assembly GCA_905220435.1. NCBI lineage: Eukaryota > Metazoa > Arthropoda > Insecta > Lepidoptera > Noctuidae > Amphipyra > Amphipyra tragopoginis. Next base: position 17,614,498 of record HG992011.1, read on the forward strand.
CCCTTTAACTAATGTTAAAGGGCGGAAAGGGTTGAAGGTCGGTTCTATAAAAGAGCGCCGATGTGGCCATCAGCACTCCCCTCCCCATTGGCTGGAGACCCTTCAGGTCACGCCAATAACTGCCCGGTTACGTAGAAACCGTCGTCCTAGGGGACGGTTTCTACGTAACCGGGCAGTTATTGGCAACCTACAGCAGTCAAATAGGAAAAAAAAAAAACCATCAGCACTCCACTCTACGCCAAGTCCTCGCCCTACACGCTTCACGCACGTACACCGCAAAGCTTCAATCGTGATCCAGCATTTTTATTTATCTCTTCGTCAAGCCCTATGAAACAGTAGTCACAGAATCCACACAATAAATTTGCGAGGAAATCACCGCGCAGTCGCAAATAAGTATGCTAGGTAAACAAGAATTAGCTTTTCGCACACTGTGACACTTTCCACAAGTTTTAACATAGTAGTATTTTTTTGACCATTCCCGTTACAGTAGCATCCGCGGAGAGGTCCTTTTCGGCCTTGAAGCGAATTCATACATACGTACGTAATTCTCAAAAAGAGGAACGATTATCTGATTGAGCTATTCTTTCCATAGAAAAACATTTATTGCTCAAAATTAAAAATTAATCCAGCTTTTATGATGTCACTCTTTAACTGATTTTTAACGTTTTTTTTTCGCTTTTTATCTGATTTGAGGTTAGAAACATATTTTATAAATTTCTCGCAAAATATGCATTACCTTTTAATAAGAGTGTTAACGTTCTAATCGCGGACGCAACCCCTACCGGCTTTAGCCCTTTTTACCCCCCAACTCCTGCCGAACGATACTAGATCCAACCCTTATTCCGGGGCTGGGTGTTTGTGCATGTGAAGATTTGTGTCTGGAAACGCACCCACGATACAAGAGAAATCTAAGAGAGGGACAATGTTTTTTTTTTTTAAATCCCCTAATATTTTCACGAATGCATTTCGTAATGTATTCTAATAACAATCATTTTCTTATTTACCTTTCTGCCGAATCGACAACAGCTGCAATCACATAAGGTTCCATAATACATGTTTTTCCAAACTCACAAGCATCTAAACTGTCAAGAACTAGAAGAGAAATGTACTTTGTAAATTTTAGTTCATGACAACTAATTTGATTTCACACCTTTTTAATCGCGATTAAGAATAGTCAGATTTAGGGCCAATTTCACCGAACAACTAAAACGCGATCAACGGAGCATAAACGGCGATTTCATTTTAATCTAAGTTTAAGATTTGTTTTGGCATTTCACCGACAGTATTTAATCTAGTTTAGTGCTAAACGTAGTTACTTGTCTAAACGCCCAATTTTGACCGTTTAGCGGTCTTAAACGCGATTAACAGTCCGCGCGCTTTCAAGAGGCTGGGTTACGGGACATCCGGCACACCCAAAAACTGACCTGCGGACCAGATGTCAACTTTTTATGTGCATTGGTAGATACTATTCACATCAACGCACAAGTACGAATATTTTGAGTTACATAATGAGAAGAGTTTACTCATTAGCCTTTGAAGAAGATGAGGATGAATTTGTGGTTCGACGACCAAGGTGGATTCGCGAAAGAGAGGATCATTTCGACACTCTAGATGATCACGACTTTGTGACGAGATTTCGTCTTACAAAACCGACAGTTCTCTCTGTATTGGAAACTATTGAAGATAAACTGGAATTTCCCACAAACATGTAAGTAGGTACCTCATTAGGTTCAAAATAACATTTTATTCCTTCAAAATTAGGTAGGCCAACCTACCTACATGAAGTTGGTTTTAATCTTATTTTAAATGTTATTGTGTGTGGAAATAATATTAAAAGTCCTACCAACATACATACCTATATGTAAATTTATGGTTTCCCACATTGATTAATCAAAGGCTTGCCTAGTTTGCGTAGATATGTACTTATGAATTCATTTTTATTTCAGAAATCACTGTGTTTCACCCATTAACCAGTTGTTATGCGCTCTTCGTTTCTATGCAACTGGGTGCTACCAAACAACTGCTGCTGATTTATGTGGATTTAGCACATCTACTGCACACAGAATTGTGCATAGAGTAAGTTGTGCTGTTGCTTCTCTACAACAAAATCACATTGTATTTCCTAGTACACAAAGTGAAATACTTCAGACACAAACAGACTTTTACAAAAAAGCTAGATTTCCTTTTGTTATTGGGGCTATAGATTGTACTCACATCAAGTATATCAAGTCACCAGGAGGGGAAACCCCAGAGACTTTCCGCAACAGAAAAGGATATTTTTCCTTAAATGTCCAAGCTATTTGTAATGCCAAATTAGAGTTCACTGATATTGTTGCAAGATGGCCAGGTAGTACACACGACTCTCACATTTTTAATAATTGCTATCGAAGAGCTATGTTTGAACAAGGAACATACAAAGATGCCGTACTTGTCGGAGATGGAGGTTATGCCTGTAGAAGCTACATGATGACTCCACTTGAACAGTGTAACACAATTGCAGAGAATTTGTACAATGAGTCACAAATAAGAACTAGAAATTCTATTGAACGATTGTTTGGGGTGTGGAAAAGACGTTTTCCAGCAATGGCTATTGGTTTAGGAGTTAGCCTACAAAATTCTTTCCCTATAATTGTTGCCACTGCTGTGTTACATAACATGGCAAGGCAATCTGGTGAAAGTCTTCCTCCTGATGATTACCAAGTTGTACCGTCTGCTTCTTGGGATGCTCTGTTAGTCCAAGGCAATATTAATGAGGGAAATATGCTTCACTCATCAAGTAGAACACTGAGAGAAAACCCTAATTTTAGACAGCGTAATAATATTATTAATAATTATTTTTCTACATTAGCAAGGCAGTAATGAGTGAAGTGTTAGGTTAGTGTTAAAATTAAATGCTTAACACAATTATAATATTAAAATAAATAAAAATCAAGAAGTATGTACCTACTTATTTGTTTTATTAATTATTGTCCTAATTAACATGCACTAAACTAATTAATCCCTACTGCAGCCTCTTGAGCTCTTCTTTTAGTATTAAGATACGGAGTTGCTCTTGTTCAGTCCGTATTCTTTCTTGCTTTAGCAATTCAGTCTCCCTCTCCTCTTGTAACTTAAATATCCTCATTTGAGCTTCATGTTGCTCTCTGGCTTGCTGGCTAGCTGACAGTAATGAATCAACTCGTTGTTGAATCAAAGTTTGGCTCTGGTTGAGGACAGGCCTCCTGCGGCTTGCAGATTGAGTTTTAGACCTGAAGGAGAAAAACAATACACTTAATATTATAGATATACTGTTAAATCTTTTCTCCAAATGAGTAATATTTACACAAATTCTTTACCTTACTGGTGTTGTTTCACAACATGACTGCACATTACTACAAATTGGTTGAAGTATAGGTGGAATATTTTCATTGAATGAATCTGAGTTGCTCATTAATGGTTGGTGCTCAGATTGTATTGGGCAGCTATTCCCTTTTTTCAAAATGTGGGTTTTTGGTGCCCGTAACATGGCTGGAGAGTAATTAGACCAGTCCTACAAATAATCACACACAAATATTTTAGTATAGTTATTATGTTGCTTGGTTAAGTTATAATAGTATTTTAACAACAGACAATGAAATACATTTATATTGAAAAAATGAATGTTGCAGTTTTACCTTTGACTTGTTAATAGTACTATGTACAAGTTCAAGTTTAACTGGTTTCTCTGGTGAGTCATGCCTTTCATTTGCTGAAAGAAATATTACACTTTAGAGGAAATACTTAAATGACAAAATGATGTAGGCATATCACATAAATAATAATAATAGGGCTAATACATACAATATAATACTATTTCAGAGTAATTATCCTCACTGTTCAGTTTCTGTAAGTTTATAACATGTATTGATTGTGGTTCACCATCAGCAATGTTCCCTGAAGCTGAAAGAAATATTATTTATTTAAGTTAAAACAATCAAAATATAATGAGATATTTAGATGTATTAAGCAAATACATACCTAGCACTAGTTTTCCATCTGTGTCGAATTCATTAGTTAACCCAGTGACAGTGGGTTTAATTAAATTTGTTACCCTTTCAAGAATTGGGTCTTCAGGAAAAGATTTTGGAGGGCCCCCACCTACAAAAGATATATTAAATATAAATCGTAATATTCTGCAGTTATAATTTGAAGGCAATATGTAAGTAATATAGTTATTTTCAAATTATTAAATACCTGTTGCCAGAAAGCTCTGATTTGCTTGGGTAATTTGACACTTAGCCTTTTTTTTTTAATTTTCCCAGCAATTTTTTAAAACTATCCAATCTCTTGTATGTAATCCGGACGTAGCATTAAATTCAATGCTTATTTTGCGCCACTCCTCATTCTTTTCTCTAACACTCACAGCATCCGTTTTTTTTGACTCTATTGTGTTAAAATGTTTCTCAACCAACTCTACCAATAGCACCTTTTCACTCTGTTGAAATGATGGATCTCTTTTTCGTTTAGACATTGTGTTATAAAGAAAATTCCACAAATTACGTGCACTACAAATTAGAGAAATACACCAGCGCAAAACAACAAACAATATTATAATTAACCTCACTTTACCAAGTTGACACGACATTAATATTGACAGCCAGCGGAATACGTTTTGTTACGCTTATTTTTACACAAATAATGCAATCTTTTTGTCAAATTTAGGTGCAAGGACAAAACGCAACGCGACGTTGCCGTTCTGGAATACCTTAAACTCGGTTCTCGTAAACGCGATCAACGGAACGGCCGTTTTGCTCTGTGAAATGCAGTTGATTTTAATCGAGATCAAATCTTGATACTAAACTGAGTTAGTGTAAACGCAGTTTTACTGAACGGAGTTTTGGAGACGATCGGTGAAATTGGCCCTTAGTTTGAAAATAAAAATTTTACGTGAAAAACGTCGAAATCAGAATAGCGAAATTGCCATTTTCACTTATTTGAATATAACTAAACGACATTAGTTCTGTCAAACTATAATATAGTTAGTTGTGTTGTGTGCATTTGCGTTAATATATATTTTATGTAATTACGATCTGACTATGCGAGCACAAGCAAAGAACGTAGGGAACGCACCGTTCAGGCGGTCGGGGTGGGAAGGTAGCGGACGGGCTGGCCGGTTGCAGGCAGGTGGGCAGCGGGCGACAGTGGTACCATCTTAGGGTAATTTACCCTATATTTAGAGTAAAAGTAATCCAGCAGGGTAATTTCTAGGTTATGAATTTTCCTAGGGTATTTTTTGGGGTAACAGTCAATAACAGTAAAATAATTACTTTGAATGATGTTGTTTTTGAACGCGCCCATTACAGATTCCGTGTCGTGAACGCACCGATTGCTTTTGTGTCTCTCTCTAGTCTCCCTTATTTATTGTGTTGCTTGCTCTTTCTTTTCGTGAGTGTGTGTTGTTGTGAAAAATGGCGTCGTCTAGTGCTGGCGTTACGCGTTCAGGTGTGAAAAAGTATACACAAAAATACTGTAAAGAATGGCAGTATGATCCAAATTTAAAAGGTAAGTCCAGTTTTCTTAAAGGTATAATATGTATTGATCTAATTGAGCAATGAGACTGAGGTTACACAAGCATTATTGTAACTGATTTTCTTTGATTGTATTGTACTTTGTTTGGCAGTTTGGCTGTTAATATTATTAGAATGTCTTTGGTAATGTATAAGAGTTGCCTGTTGCAAAATTTACCCACATCTGTAGGTATATTTTACGGGTGGTGATGGATAAAGATACAGCGTGACATTTAATTCATTGGCAATATTTTAACCACGTATTCTACCCATGATACTAATTTATTTAAGCTCATAATATCGTGTATTAAAATTGACAAATTATTTATTTTAAAAACGTGGTATATCTTGCCATTTACCTACATAAAGTCCAAAATTAATAAACACGATGAAAAAATAAATACTAAAAATGATAATTAAAACTTTAATAAATTTAAAGTATCAAAATGCGTCCGCTAGTAATGCTAGTATACCAGTTTACTACGCGTTATTATTACTGACGCTACAATGTAGGTACGAGTACGAGCTATCTCATTCAAAAGAAATGCCGCCAACCAAACATTATTCGGCAGCTAGCGCGCGTGTGCGGGGGATACGGGGTGCGCCCACCCCCTCCCCTGGCGCGCCGCCGCCTGCGCCGGAGTGCGTCGCTCCAGTTACGCGTGTAATAGGTCAAGAGCATAACGTGTAATTCGCGAAGGATTCTGTGACCCGTAAACCGTTAATAACATGCCTCGACCACGTAGTGCAGTGTACACAGGAACCAGCAATACCTGGATATGGTCCTGTTTTACGACCGAACGCACAGTTTGATGTTCCACCGCGATCCCGTCTGATGTTACACCGCCGCTATCCCGATGTACCGATTCCATCAAGAGACCGAATCTTAAGGTCAATTCAAAACCTACTGGATTTTGCATCATTCCACGTACACCAACGCTTGCCCAAGCGCCAAGAGACCTCCGTGGAAGCGCAGCTGTAAAACGTGCCTGATAGCTATCAGTCTGAGCTGTACTACCAACATGACGGGGCCCCGGCACACTACCAGCGGGATGTTCGCGCTTTCCTCGACCGCAGATTCGGCGAGCGTTGGATAGGATGCGGCGGCAGCGGCGGGCCTGTACCTTGGCCGGCGCGGTCGCCTGACCTGACGCTCTTACACTTTTTTGTGTGGTGAGGTTAAAAGACGAGTGCGAGCAAGACAGTGAAAGCCGCGAACAGTTAAGAGAGAGGATTGTTACGTAACGGCATTCGAAATAATAATAGTTAAATCGCGTACATTTGTTTTGCAAAACGTGAAAAGTAACCATAGGCACCGTGTTGAGCTTTGTGTACAAAGAGCAGGTGAACACTTCGAGCACCTCTTAAAGTACCTACACGTAGGTAAGTACCTAAGTACTAAGTTTTTATTTTTTTTCTTTAAAAAAAACCTTGCTCTAAATAAACGCTAATTTTATCTCACACACAGACAGACCCACAACAATAAATTAATCATCCGGTTGTTATTAATCAGCTTTTACCTACGCCAAAATTATGAATGTGATTAAAATTAAAAACCACAAAGTTATTTATTTTAACATGAAACTGCCACCTGCTATGTGAAATTAAATTTAATTATTCAAAAGTGCTCCCTATCAGCTGTTTCTCCAAAGTCCACGCGCGGTCAACGCAGTAGGTACTTTACTAAATAACAGTAAATAATTAGAATTACACACGCGCACGCCGGCCGCGTACTCCCAATCAGCTGTTTCACCAAAGTTCACGCGAGGTCAACGCAGTAGGTACTTTACTAAATAAAATACAATCAGCTGTTTCAGTCAAGTAATTTTTAATGATATTACAGTCATTGCATGTAATTTGAAACTTTTATTAACAATAACTTTTACTTTGAACACCGATGTAAAAGTTTAAATCATTTCCAATTTTCCAATTCTTCCTGTTTCTTTTTTCAAAACATTCCCAACGCTAGTACTTAATTACTTTTGTAGGTAACGTGCTGGGTGCGCTTACAAACTCAACACCTACATCTTTCTGTGCGGAAATCGAATTCGCGACACGTAACACAGCAGCCACACACTCAACCACTGTGCCAACAGTGCTGACAATTATTACGTAGCACAACTTATTATTGTGTTATTATGTGCTAGCTGCCATATTTCATTGATTTATGCGCAGAAGTAGCCCTTATTTTTAATTTGCTTTCTCATCAAAGTATGAATGCGGCTTAGATAAACGGGCGTTACTGTGCTTCAGGATTTTCTGTCATGATTTTTGTTATTTTCGGAATTACTTTCTGTCATGATTTTGATTACTTTCGGATCTAACTGAACAATTTAACTTAAGTACGAGTTACACGTTAGTTAGGAAAATCGAAGCTGCTACATCGCGATTCGCGAGTTCGCGACCGCAACCAAAGCGCCGCCGCGCCGCCGGCGCCCCGCTCGCGCCGCCCGCGCTCCGTCCCACTCAAAAATGAACGGTGCGCGTCGACGGTGACGGCGCCGCGTGTGTGCGTGCGTATCACACACACTCACACACGGCACCCGTACATTTTAAATAGCGCGCAATCACAATTTGATCCTTTTTATTTTTTGTTCATTTTGGGGAAACTCTGGGTTATTATTTTTGAACACTTTACTAGCTTTAGTTATTATTTGTTCCTCAATTAGATTCTTGGACTAAAATATTGCCAACGAATTCAAAGTCTTCCTGTAAATGCATATTGTGGTGATGATGAAGATGAATGGTGGTGGCGGTGCGGTGGTGTTAACGCTTTGCTTTTTTTATTTTTAGATTGGATTTGTCCTGACCCCACTGGTGAAAACTATGCAAGGTGCAAATATTGTAGTCACATTAGTACCCCACACGAAAGAACTTAACTATCACGTAAAGAGTAAAAAACACATAAAAACTGTGTCATTAGATAAAACGGCGAAGTTCTGTCAGCAATTGCCTTTTGTAAAAACAGTTTCGAAGAATAACAAAACTGCGGAATTAAAAATAGCTGCTTATATAGCTGAACATAGTGCTATTCAAAATGTAGATCATTTAGGTGAAATCCTGCTATGTCTTGATCTGAAATCAGAAGTTCTGGGGACGTTAAAAATACACAGAACTAAATGCAGCATGCTAATAAAAACGTTCTTGGTCCAGTAATGATGCAAGAAATGATATCAGATGTTGGTGATGCTGCATATTCATTTATTGTAGATGAAACTACGGACATATCAACAGATAACATTCTGTGCATAATGATACGGTATTTTTCAAAAATTAAGCAGGATATCATTATAACATTTTACAGATACATCAAAATATCTAAATGCGATGCAGCAACCATCTATGAAACTATAAAAAATACTTTACTAGAGGACTCCTTACGTCTTGAAATGCTGGTAGGAATTGGGCTAGACGGTACTAATGTAATGATTGGTGAGCACCACTCTGTCGCAGCACTGTTGAAAAGAGACTTACCGGATATTATCATCGTTAATTGTACCTGTCATTCGTTGCATTTATGTGCAGAGAAAGCTTCGGAAAGAATGCCCCGTCAACTGGAATTTTTGATTCGGGAATGCCACAATTGGTTCTCGTATAGTTCAAAACGCCTTGAAGCCTACAGGGACTTATACGAAATTATGAACGAAAGTCGAGCTCCTAAAAAAATACCAGGATTTTGCGGAACACGCTGGTTAGCACGTTCTCATGCTATACGTACGTTACTCGAGCAATGGGAGGAATTAAAGCTTCTTTTCATGATGGCTAAGACTGAAGACAAATGTTTCATGGCGGAAAAAATTTATGACATCATGAAATGCAAAGCTTACCATGCATATTTCACGTTCTTAGATGTTCATCTACGACAAGTTACTAAAGTAAATTGCCTTTTTCAAAGTGATAATGTCGATCCAGCGAAACTGTTAGAAGACTTGTTTTTGCTATTCAAAAATATCCTGCAAATTATTGTCATACCTCGGAAGCTTGAAACTGAGAATATGCATCATTTGGTTTTCAGGAGCATTTGATGCATGTATCAGCAATGCATTTTGGCTACACGGTTGAAGAGGCGCTATCGAAACTAGACAGACGTGACAAAGAAGACGTACGTGAGAGATGCAAAACCTTTCTTGTTATTTTGTGTTCCGAATTACAGAAAAGGTTGCCAAAACAGATCACATTCCTTAAAGCCATGGTGAAGTTATCTCCAGAAATAGCCACTTCTCAAGTGAAACCTACATTAGTTGACATATTACAAAATGTTCAAAGGGCTGAAGTATATGGTTGTAAACAAGAGGTAGAAATGGAATGGAATAATTTGCAAAACAAATCTTGGAAAAATACGACGCGTTGTACTGATTTTTGGGCTGAGGTTCAGGGGGACACAGACGCTGGGGGTAATAAAAGATTCCCTAATGTCTCTAAATTAGCATTGTCTCTTTTGTCGGCGCCTATATCTAATGCAGCCGTAGAAAGGGCCTTTTCTCTATACTCAGTCGTCAAAACAAAGCTTTGGAATAGGCTATCCCTGCCTATGATACAGAGTATAATGACTGTAAGATACAATTTTAAACATATTTCACAAATCTTGTGTTAACTTCACTCCTTCAAAAACAATGTTGGACAAATTTAATAATAGCATGTATGACAAAAAAGATAGTGATGCAGAGGATACTTTTATTGTTATGTGCCAATAATATAATAATATGAATAAATAATGTAGTTGTTTTATTTGTAAAGAAGGAAAAGACAAGGATATTTTTTAGGGTATTTTTTTTAAATAATACAGATTCTAGGGTAAATTGAGACCAAGCCTAGGGTAAAGTAAAACCTTGACCTGGCAATACTGGCGGGCGACGCGCAGCGGTCCGGGCAGTTCATAGGGGTGATCGATGTTGCCAAAACATCAATGATGACATCAATCAAATATAAAATGGCCGCTGTTTGCCCTGCCCGTCAGATCGCTGACCGTGCCCGAATCGCTGACCGGATGCCGTGCCCGGATCGCTGACCGGTTGCCCTGAAGTTCACATAGGATACGGGCTGCGTTCGATTTGACCGGACCGGAGGACGCAGAACGCTTCCAGTGTGATAAGACTTTTATATAGTCAGAGCGTGCTAAAAATCATGACGTTATCTTCTAAATTATCCCTTCTCTGTTTTGAAAGCAGTACATTTTTAAAACAGGATGTTCTTAAGAGGGAACAGGGCGTGCGATTCTCCAGACTAACGTAAGTATTCCCTTTTTTTCTTTCTGAATAATGCCTCCAGAGCAATTTTTTTCATAAAATCAAGGTCTTCTGTAGACATGTTCCTGTCATTTCTTTTTTTTCAGCAACTAATTAGTAAAGAACATATGACCCTCCAAAAACTTACAAAAAATTGACTAATTTTACAGCCGTGATTAGAGGACTACCAGACAATTTAGAAAAGTTTTTATCATAAAAGAAAATGATAGGAACTAGGCTTGTTGAAAAAATATCGATATATCGAAATATCGATATTTTTGATTCGATATATCGATATTTTAACCCGATATATTTTAATCCGATATATCGATATATCGATACAAAATATTCAATATCGAAATCGTATCAAAAACGATATTTTTTTTTAAATTTAAGAAAAAATAAATTGGTCTTAAAAATATTAGGAATTTGTTATTTAGTTTTTGATATTTTCTAATTTTGCCTAATCTTCTTCTTCTCTCATGTCAGCAAGAGTTATACAAAAATAGCTCATGCTGTGGTGAAAAGATTAGATAGTCAGCAAGGTTGGTAGTACTGAAGTATCGATTTTGCCTAATAAAAAGGAATAATGATTGAATTACCTTCGTTTTTATTAAGATTCTCATACATTAAAATAATGTGCATTTTGTATAAAAAATACTATTACCTATCCAGTCAGACTGAACTAAATACATTATTATTTAAAACCGAAAATCTCTGAAAATATGACCGATATATCGATATATCGATATTTTTTCCTCGTGATATCGAAGTCGATATCGATATTTTAATAAATATCGATATATCGAAATATCGATATTTTTTTTCACTTCCGACATCCCTAATAGGAACCAAAACATACTCTTTCTTAAAAAAATTATGTAAAAAATAATTGAATCAGCTCAGTTTTCGAAGAGAAAGAGGGGGAATACAAAACGTCAATCTCGTCCAATTTTTTGTGATATAATCGGTCTGAGCTGCAGCTGTCCCTATCGCACACTACGGGGGCAGACTTGACTAGGGAAGTGGCAATGTCGAGACTAGTGATGTCCATCGATTTCGATGTTTATCCTTTACTATTTTGCCTTTATTAAATCGTGAGATTGCAGGGTGCATTTCTTACTTTTGTTGTAGGTATTTGTCGTGCGACTTAATCTGATAGTCCTATTTACTTGAGTTAGCCGCTCTAAAAGTAATGACTTGTTCTTTCAAGAATCTTCATAAATACGAGTATAGTTGTGGGCATTTCCGTCTTTTCTCTGACGGGCAAATTGCGTGGTATGCGCCCGTCAATTATTTCAGGTAGAAGTGTTAAATTAAACGAATATTTGGCGTAAATATTGATAAGATAGTTTATTAAGTAAAATACAACGGAGCACAATTGTGAAAAATGTATGTCAAAGTTGCGGGGTTCGCATCAAGAGCGATAGCTAAGCGTGAGCGAGACAGCAATATAAAGGCGACTCACTTATCACAGAAGGCGGCAAATTTAAACTTACATTAACATTCCTTCAAATTTTAGCCTTCTTTAAAAAACTAACTATTGCAAAAATAATACAGCATTTAAACAGTGAATACTACCAGTTGACTAAACTAACTGAAACAGTTAACATTTATGTGACATTAGTCAATAATACAAAAAACAAAAAACATTTTTGTTTTATCCCTATTAATCCCCCAAATCCCTATTATCAACATGAAGGCTAATACAACTCTGTTTGTATTCGCCGATATCGAGCATAAGTTGTCGAACCAAGAGTGCTTCCTTGGTCGCACAGCAGGAGGCCATGAACTCGGCCTCAGTAGTGGACAGCGCGACGGTTGGTTGTCGTTGACTGCTCCACGTCACCGCAGCTCCACCTTTCATGAAGACGTAGCCTGTAGTCGACCTTCTCGTGGCAGGATCATTGGCATAATCAGCGTCAGAGTAACATTCCAGAGTGTTACTTTGCTTTGACCTGAAACAGATTCCAAAATGTTTTGTTTCTTTTAAATATTTAAAGATGTGCTTAACCGCGTTCCAATGCATCTGATCATAGCTGTTAAGAAAACGAGCTGCTGTGCATACTGCATACATGATGTCGGGTCTACTCACTATAGCAGTGAACATGAGAGAACCCACAGTTTCTCTGTATGGAATATGATTGTTATCATTTTCAGGCACACTGCTTTTCTCTAAAGTGACATGTGGATCAGCAGGTATACTATTGGTATTGGCATCACACATATTAAATCTTTCAAGCAGTTCTTCAATGTATTTAGTTTGATTTATGAAGATATAATCATGACATTTTTCTATATGCATTCCTATGAAGGAGGATGATTTACAGATCTTTACTTCAAATTCCTTCTGCAAGTCATTTGTTACTTCAGTAAGAGCAGAAGTATTTGTTGACAGTAACAACCCGTCATCCACATAAAGTAACAAATGTACTTTGGCTCCTTTGATGCAACCTGTATAAACACATCTGTCAGCATGACTGTTCTTGAAACCATACTTCTTTAGAACATTATCAAATTTAGTGTTCCAGCACCTTGGTGCTTGCTTTAAGCCATACAATGACTTCTTGAGCTTACACATAATGTTCTGTTGAACAGTAAGGCCCTCTGGCGGCGTCATGTAAATACGTTCTTGTAACGGTGAACCTTATAGGAAAGCAGTTTTAATATCAAATTGTATCATAGTCATGTTATGTTCTGCAGCTACAGAAAGCAATAAGCGAATTGAATCATACCTGACAGTTGGTGCAAATGTCTCAGTGTAGTCAATGCCACTTCTCTGTGAAAATCCTTTAGCACAAAGCCGTGACTTATACCTTAGTCCATCCGGTTCATCCTTTATCCGAAACACCCATTTACAGCCTATTACTCTGACACCATGTGGCTTCTCCACTAATTGCCATGTGCTGTTGTCGCTATGTGCCTTCAGCTCTTCCTCAATGGACTTCACCCACAAGTTGGAGTCTTTGGATGACAGTGCTTCTGCATATGTCTGTGGAGTCATGGAAGGTGACACATTATTAGAGCATAGGTAAGTTTTAGGTTCAGTGTTTATGTTAGTTTTATTCCGAGGACGAAGGTTAATGTTGGAGCTCTGAGGGTACTTCACCGGTACACTTGGTACATACTCAGGATCATCAGAATTCGAAGAATCGCTGAGCTCAACTGCTGTATGAGTTGACAAATCTGTGCTGTTATCTTCACTATCTGACAAACTAGTTTCACTTACTTGATCTTTTGCTTCTTTTCCTAACTCTGATAAGGAGACTGGTACCACATTTATTTTTATGCTATTCTCTAAGAAAATTACATCCCTACTTTTTATGATAGCTCTTGTTTTAGGATCCAACAATCTGTAGCCTTTGCTGTTTTCACAGTAACCCACAAAGACAAGTTTTTGTGATTTGGAGTCCCATTTCTTAACTTTTTCTTTAGGTATATATGTCATTGCATAACAACCAAAAATTCTCATGTGACTTACATTAGGTTTACTGCCACTCCACATCTCTTCAGGCGTCTTATAATTTAATGATCGTGTCGGTGAACGGTTTACTATGTATGCTGCTGTCATTACTGCTTCAGCCCACAGATTCTTCTGTAGATTAGCATTAATTAACATACATCGGGCCTTTTCAAGCAGCGTCCTGTTCATACGCTCAGATAACCCATTCTGCTGAGGTGTGTATGGAGTTGATGTTTGATGTTGTATGCCTGATGACTTTAATAATTCAGAAAAGTTCTTATTTGTGTACTCAGTTCCATTATCAGTGCGCAATACTTTAATTTTTGAATTAAGTTGATTTTCTACATAACATTTATATTGTTTAAATTTATCTAAGCACTTGACTTCGGACTTGGACTTTAAAATGAAAACAGTTACTTTTCTTGAGTAATCATCAGTAAATGTGAGAAAATACCTTGCATTTCCCAGTGACTTCACCTCCATTGGCCCACACACATCAGAGTGAACAAGTTCTAGCACCCTTGTTGCTCGGGAACCTTCACTTTTGAATGGCAGTCTCGTGTGTTTACCTTCTATACAAGAGACGCAGGTCATGTTGCTGCTCTGAGACATTTTCACACCTTCGGTACAGTTTTCCAGTTTCTTCAGGTCAAAGTAGTTAAGGTGACCCATGCGCTGATGCCATAAATAAAAATCATGATTAGTACATTCAGATAAGCATGCTTGTACAGAAGCTATGTTCAGCTTATACATGTTATTAACAAGTTTAGCGGTTGCTACTGCTACATTATTCTTGTTGAATATAATGCAGCCTTTGCTGTAAAATTTAATGTTACAGCTATTTTTAATCATCTGACTGACAGAGAGAAGACTAGTAGAAAGATCGGGAACATAAAGGACATCTTTTACCTGTATGGTACTGATAGACCCATCCTTTTGTGATACATTAATATTGACCTCACCACAACATTCCACTTGTAGTTCTTTATTGTTTGCAACACGGATACTTTTGACTGGTGGTGGTGTCCTGTCATAGATCCAATTACTATGCATGGTCATGTGCATCGATGCACCTGAGTCCACATACCACCCGGAGTCATAGTTACTTGATGCGGCTGAAAAGACGGCTACAAAAGAGTTGTCACTTTGTTTCTTCTTAGTCTTACTCTTACAGTTTTTACTAATGTGTCCATATTTATTGCATGAGTAACATCTTGGTCCTTTGCTTTCATTTTGCTTGGCAGGTTGCTTTTGTTTGTTTTTATTTGCATAAAATGCAGCTTGATCAGATTGCTTGACTTCCTGTAACAACTTAGTTTTTATTAGATCAGCAGATATCGCAACACCAGAGCTCTCAATGGCCATCATCATTGGCTTATATTGGTCGGGCAGTCCAGCCAGTAACAAGGTGCCTAGCCATTCATCATCAACCTTAAAGCCGATGTTCCTGAGCTTATGTGCTGTAGTCATAATTTTGTTGACGTATTCTTCAATACCTTGACAACTTTCAAGGGAAGTTGTTATGAGGTCACGGAGCAATCCTACCCTCCGAGTTAGGCCTGAGTCGTCAAACGCTTTGCATAGGTTACCCCAGGTTTCCTTAGCAGTCTTTGCTTCCTGTACGTGAATGTACTTTATCGGATCCACTAGTAACACTATTTTTGACCTGGCCTTAATGTCTTTCTTAGGGTCAGCAACTTCCTCTCCGGCTATACACTCCCACAAATCTTCGTGCTCTGAATATGTTTGGACAGCAAACTTCCAACTCGCAAAATTTTCTCTGCCGGTCAGTCTATCAATCAATGTCATGTGGTTATTTGAGGACATTATTGGTTTTCAGTAGGACTTACTGCACTTGAAAAATTTTTTTTTAGTTACCACACATACAATGGCGTCGGTACCGGGAAGCTTGGTATTTTACTTTACGGTTATCACTGAATTTACGTCACCGAACTCGCGAACTAATAGTTATCAGGGTGCCTGGGCCCATAACCTGTTAAATTAAACGAATATTTGGCGTAAATATTGATAAGATAGTTTATTAAGTAAAATACAACGGAGCACAATTGTGAAAAATGTATGTCAAAGTTGCGGGGTTCGCATCAAGAGCGATAGCTAAGCGTGAGCGAGACAGCAATATACAGGCGACTCACTTATCACAGAAGGCGGCAAATTTAAACTTACATTAACAAGAAGGCATTCGTGAAAAAAGATATCTAGTTTAGGTTCGATATTTTGTCAAAATTCGTCGTCTCTTTCAATCTTCTCATATAAGGGCACCACAAAATAAAATAGCAGAACTTTTTGCCCGTTATGTGTAACTGGCCTTGGACTTGATAGAAGTATGGTTTCTTTTCAATTTTAACATGTTGTTCTGGAGTATGCAGCTGTATTTTATTTTTATTTTCTATTGCTTCTTTTGGAGTCATCTCAGCAATTTTATACGGGCATTTTAATTCTATAATTGAGTCATCATTTATTAGTCCATCAGGACTTGCAGCTAAAAAACTTTTACTGTTGTCAAAATAAACTATTAAGTTTTTTGTTGTTGTTTTAATAACCCTCATTTGACAACAGTCCAGTTTCTTCTTCTTGAAAATTGTTTTATTGCTTCGTCTTCTTTTTTTACCATAATTAGTCGCAAGAGTACCTTTGAATTGCGAATACAATAATGATTTTAATATTCCTGCAACTGAGGTTTTTTTCCGCAGCTTGCAAACTTTGCCAAAATTTGACGCCGTTATGCGCTTGCGTCTTTCTACTGCCCACAATTCATTCTCATTCTGGCCAATCGTATTACGTTCAAGCTCTTTAGCTCCCGTCTTTGATTGCTCTAATTCAAAAAGTTTTTTTTTTCTTTTCTTCATATATTTCTGAAGGCATATCAGGCTCTAATTCTAGCCAACCGGAACTTTCATCAGGTCCAGTAACTTTTCCTTTTTTGCTTGATCTATTTCCGTCAAACGAAAGTTTTCTTTTTCGGCATTTTTCTTTGTATTCTCTTGATCGTCTTTTTCTTTGAATAAATTTCTATCCAGGGATGCAGCCGTGAATTTTTTTTTAAAGACGCTTTTATTTATCCGTGTCTCTTTTCAACGATGTAACTGCACCAAAGCATTGTGCTTGGTAGGCCCCTCTGGCCGTGTAATTAACTCGTTTCCCAGCAATGACTTTTGCAATAACATTATTTAATTGTTCCTCTGCGTTGTTTGTTACATCGAGTATAAGGCTTTCTGCATTTGACGCTTAATGCATCGCGTAATGCTGGAAATCAGTCCATAATCCGCAATTTTGAAAATGAGTTACCAAATTTGAGTCATTTTTGAATTTTCGGGGTTACAAAAGTACGTAGCATTTTTACATTTTCAAATTTTTTGTACTTTCATTGTGATTTGTATCTTCTTGTCATTTTCTGTAATTTATAGCTCCAACTACTGCCTTTCTCGAACGCAAAACGTTTTCTTCTACCTTTTTTCGCAATGGCACGGGTACAAAACCTGTTTGTTTTTAGTGGTTGTTAGTTTTTTTCCCCAGTGCTTTCATTTTCTTGCAGAAATTTCGCAGTAAATGATTCCTCCACTCGATTTTTGATATAATAAAATCAGGACCGACAGACAGGCTTGTTCAGTGTCAACTTTTTCAGTATGCTGGAATCACCATCTCCAACGAGTTTGTTATATTTTACTCCATGCATTTCTATACTTTTTGCAAAACCTTCTGCAGTTATGTCGGCTTCCAAAGCATTAGCGCTGTCACTCCAGTTTTTGAAGCATCTGTGTTTAGCAACATCTACATTTAACTTTTGACTTCTAGCACATACACGGCAGTACGAGTTTCGAACGCCAAGAAACAGTACCTTTTTAGTCCGCAATCCAACAATACATCCAGCACCAGACGCAGAGCTAAATCCACTTTTATATGACCGATTTGCTCAAGAGCCATTTTTGTTTTTTTAAATAAAACGTTGCCCCACACTAAGATTTCTCTTGTATCGTGGGTGCGTTTACAGACACAAATCTCACAAACAAACGCCCAGACCCGAAACAACCATCTGTAGGCCATACAAATTTTTGTTCCGTGTGGGAATCGAACCCACGACCCGTGGCGCAGAAGCCAATCGCTTAGCCACTGCACCAAACGTGTCGTCAAATATTAGAGAATTACCAGCTTTGTCTACTGTGCCATTTAAAATGGCAAGTTTTTTTTCTTCTTGACCAGCTTCGATCATCAGATGATCGCAGCTGGTCAAGAAGTAGTAATTGAAGAATGTGCCATAGAAGAAAATCTCTTCTATGGCACATTCTTCAATTACTGGTGCCAGACATTGTTCGATTTTCGTATTTGCTCGTATTTCGTATGTCGATCTATCCATACTTGGCATATTTAGTACACTGCAAATTTCGTTTAACTGTGCATATCCATTTCCGGAACAGATTTCCTTCTACAACTGCATTATTTGCATTTAATTTCAATTCTGAGTCGTCACTGTGCACTGTTTATACTTTTTTACACATTTTGCATTCAAATACATATTTGCTAGTAAAGCAATGACGTTGTTCTTTTAAAACAATTAAATCGGCAAATTAGCATCCTATGTGTTCATGCTTGTTCTTTGAAATTGCGGAAAACAAATATTTTATATCTACGCTTCTCCGTCCTGATAATAATTTATCATTTATATAATTTATATACAAAAGTATATATCTATACATAATACAAAAACCGAGACACCCCAATAAGATTTTCATCAGAACTGCCTGACTGTTTGTTTTTTTTAATAAATCTCCAAGTTACAGCTTAGTTTATGTCGCGTTAAGTTCCGTAGTAAAATGTGAAATGCCTGAGATCTGCTATGCAGGGGTTGTCTAATACACGGAAACTGACCAAGCGGACCGTCTCAAGCCTCAAGGGTCTATTTCCGTCCACTGTTATGCGTAGAAACCTATTGAAAGAGAATTGAAATTTCTGAAAAAAAAAATAAGGAAAAATATAATGTGGTGTAAAAACTATGTCAATCGATTTTCCTGGTGATTCTGAACAAACTAGTTTCAGGTTTAGTGTATACTAAAACTAAACTTGTATATGTTCTTATCAATTTATTCCCGTGATGGACGAACTATCTGTATGCAAGTTTGTACGGAAGTCTCGACCTCGGTGCACCAGTCAGACTCGCAATTGTCGGGTTTTTTTAATCTTTTCGGGAGTTTATGATAACTTTTTTCTATGTGACACAAATTAGTGATAAAATAATTACAAATAAATAGAGGTAGGTACTCACGATTTTTCTCCACTCGTAAAAACAATTACTCAAAATCCGATACACAGCGGCGAGGACAGCGGTGTGGTAGTGACGAACTCAGCGGCGAAGCAAAGCACAAAATATTTTACACGATTTTGTGGCGGTTATGAATACCGAGGCATTTGTTACTGAAATTGTAAATCGACCGCCTATATGGATGTCAAAACATCCTCAACATGAATATAAAATGTGATGAAAAGGTTGTGGGAAGAAATAAAACAATGTTTTCCGGAAAATGATGGTAAGTTTCATTTAAATTATAAAAACATCTTACCCAGGTACTATGTTTTTATGTCACACTTATTCTTGTGTACTCATAACACTAATTTGGATATTTCCTGTAATCTTGGTATAAATCACGAAATTCACCATTAAAATACCAATCTTTATTCAGTTCGTGCACTCCTTCCCTTATATTAAGAGAGGACGGGGCCTGCGAAGAATTTGAAAAATAGGTATTAAAGAAACTATTGCCGTCGCGCTGCGCCCGAACAACCAAGTTATCAATGTGTGAATGGATAGTCTGTGCAGGCGGCTCAGTTCTAAGATTGAACTGAACCGCCTGCACAGACTATCCACTAGTACAAAAAACCGGCGAAGTCAGTGGTTACAATGATACTAAATCACGAAGTATATATTAGTCCTTAAGCGAACTAGGTGAAAGATGTGTTTATATTTTGTCGGATTATAGTGTAGATATTTGCTTACTCTGGATAAGAGATGGCAGCTCTGCACCAATTTTCAATATAATTCCGACAGATGGCAAGTGCCAACAAAACCGAACATTGAAGGTGTGTCCAAATAAAACGCGGCATTCGGCAGCCGCGCGCGGCTGGCCGCGCTATTATAGGACGAATGCCGCGCGCGGCAGCCGCTCGCTTCCTGCCGCGCACGGCGATCGCCGCGACCGGACGTATTTTGGCAAGTAAAATGGATAACGAAACAGCAATTCGTCTTATTGAAATATATGGCTCACATAGTCCATTATGGGATACTAGACGTAAAGGATATCACAATAATAATAGCCCGTGAGCCAGCAACAGGTTTTCCGGACCAATTTCCTCTCAAGCGATAACTCGTGAAATGCTTCAGAGAGTTGTATTATACAGCATGGTGAACGTCAGCTGCCGCTCCGTGGGTGGGTGGGGCAGCGGCAGCCATACAATAACGTAAAAAAAAATATTTTCAGTCATTTCCTCCCGACTGAAAATGTGTTAAATGATAGTTAACGCAAGTATTCGGAGATAACAAAAGTCAGCTGGCCGTACCGTGGTGGATTATACGTCAGGTAGCAAAACGAAAATGCAAAAAAAAAAAATCGTTCAGTGATTTCCTCTCACTTGAAAATGTGTCAGATGATAGTTTACATGCTATTTTGACGTCAGTTGGCTCTATGTTGGTGGAAAGGTCGTCAGCTGATGCAGTGAAAGGTGGAGCATGGGAGCCAGACGTGAGCGCCGATCGCTTATTTAAATACGTCAGCTGACGGGTTTTCCACCAACATAGATCCAGCTGTCGTTTTTATTTATTCAAAATAGCTTTTAAACTATCATCTGACACATTTTCAAGTGAGAGGAAATGACATAACTACAGTTATTTGCATTACGCTTCATGCACGCGCCCTTATATGTACCAATCAAATCAATATTCTCATTAATCAATTAGCAATATTTAAATAAACTCACTTTGGATAGAAATCAATCACGTTAAAATTTATACGCAAGGAAAATATACCGAAGAGGAAAAAAAAATGTGTGATCCATTCGAAAATAGACTTGAATTTTAATGTATAAAAATGTCCAACGTAACTCCTTTTTGCGTTTTTTGCCAAAAAACAACTTCAAAGTTGAAAGTATTCTGCGAAGAAAGTTTGAACAAGTGCAGTGAAGTTTTAAATATTCGATGAAAACAGTATCCGATTCCATACAAAACCATCTGCATAATAATAACGGAATCTACCAACCTTTACTTTTATTTATTACTGGAGGAGCTGGAAGTGGCAAATCATTTTTGTTAAAATTAGTTGTAGAGCATATTCGTCGTTGCTATTCCTCTACTGTAGATTCGTTACTTCAACCCACTTTTGTTGAAGTAGCGTCTCTCACAGGGGTAGCTGCAAGACAAATAGGTGGTCGCACTTTGCACTCCATTTTTTCCTTACTAATTGAAAAGGGTAATACGATAACGTATAAGAAAATGACAGGAGAAAGATTGGAGAGGGAAAGACGCAAATGGCGTTTTATTCAATGGCTAATTATTGATGAGATTTCGATGGTCTCATACCAAAGGTTCATCTAAGGCTACAGGAGTATAAAAATAATAGTTTACTGTTTGGCGGTATTAACGTACTTTTATTTGGTGATATTATGCAATTGCCACCAGTGAAAGGTCACTGGTGTTTCGAGCAGCCGCCATGGTTGAGTGCTGAGGTACATTTATGGCGCCAATTTTCATTTTGTGAACTAACTAACTTGAATATGCGCCAAAGATCGGACACCGAATTTGTTGATCTGTTAAATAATTTACGGTTTGGGGAACTTACTACGACACAATTAGAAATATTATGTGGAAAACGCAGGGTACTGTTATAATATTTTATATTCTAAAGTTATTATAAAGTAAACTGCTGACTATGCTTCAGTTGTTTACTTCATATTACTAATTAGGTCTCATGACGTCAATCGAAATTCATCGTAAGCATTTCCGGCGTAACACAGTTCAGATCGGTTTTGGACTTTGGTGTGGTGGACACAATCTCTTTGTGATACTTAATTTTTGATTAAACCGTTTCAGTTAATCTAATAAGTCTTTTTTTTTTAAAGTCTCCAACATCCCACCCCGTAACAGTACCTCTGACAGGTGATTTCGCAGACGGCGCTGCTGTAAGAATATTCCCCACTGTGAAGCTAGTTGAAGAATATAATTCTCAAATGACAGAGCTGTTTGCGAGAGAGTGCCGAATATATACTGTTAATGCTGTGGACGAGTCCCGAGAAGCAGCAACATATGGAAAGCGACCTCCTCATAATGTCATTCCTGCAGATGTTAACAACTGTGGAGGATTGTTGCACAGTATTAAAATCGGGATTGGCTCCCGGGTGATGCTTAGGAGAAATATTTCGGTTTCTGATGGATTAGTTAATGGAGCAATGGACATTATTAAAAAGATCAAGTGGCCAGCTCTACGACGTGATCAACTAGAGGCAGGGGAATTGCCTGAAGCAGTATTAATTAATTTTGATGACCCGACCGTAGGCACTAGAATAAAAGATGCGGAGGGTCTAGTGTCGATTGCATCAACATCTGCAACTTTTCAAGCCAATAAAGGCTACGGTGATGTCGAGAGGGTGATGCTCCCACTAATTTTAAGTTGGGCTGTCACCGTTCACAAGCTTCAAGGTACGACATTGGAGAGGGCAGTGATTGACCTAGGCAAAAAAAAATTTGCAAAGGGACAAATTTACGTTGCTTTGAGTCGAGTAAAAAATTTAGATGGCGTGGCTTTATGTGATTTAGAGCCATCCAAATTGTTAAACAGACCACATGATGACAAAGCTCTCAATGAAATGATAAGACTGAGACAGTTAAATGAACAATAAGTTAAATGTTTCTCCTCCTTTTTGCAAATTAATTAATTTTTTGCTTAACATTTTTAAAATTTTTAGTTCATATATTCAACGCAAATTGTCGTCATACATATTTCTTTTGTATGCGCACTAGTATTTTTTTATTGTAATGCGTAGTAAAGATAATTACATCATCCAAATAGCAGTAATCAAAAAAATGCTCACAAATTAAAAAGTACTGAACCAAATTGGATGAAATTTTTATGGGACCAAATGGCAAGTATACTGCACCGAACAAAAAAAGAATCACACTAAACGGACTAGAAACCTCGGAGTAATCGGTGTACGCACATAAAAAAAAACGACCGAATTGAGAACCTCCTCCTTTTTTTGAAGTCGGTTAAAAATATAATAGTTTAGCGGGAAAAGACACAGTGCTTCCTACACGGCATAATAATTTTCAGCTGTACGATAGCGAGTGCTATCGACGCTTTACAGCTTCGCCGCCGAAATACAGAAAATCAACATCCACATCATCAACAGAAGCAGCGTCTCCCTCAGTATTACCGTATGTATATAAATTATTTATTATTTTGATTAATTTTTCTAACCTATCACTGATTTACCTATCACTGATTTACCTATCCCATGTTAAATCATATGGACTTTTAAACGAGTTTTGAGTGCGTGCGCGCGGCAAATTTATGCCCCGCGAATGCCGCGCATAGCTGCCGCGCACCTTGCACGCCATGTTTGGACACACCTTGAGAATTTTGTGTGACTGAACTGACCTGATTGCTACTAAAATAGTAGGTTTTATTATAATTTGCGACAATTATTATCGGTACATTTCTAAGATTTTATTAGTAAAAATTGGTTAGTAAGATATTCCATTGCTTTTAGGAAAGAACGAAACATATTATTAAAGTGTTTAACAATTAAAGTGTTTAACAATACCTAACATAATTTGGATCCAATTTAATGCAGCGACACAGTAGAATTTTATTGGTGGTCTATTTATCAATAAACTGGTAACCCCAAATGCAAATGTCTGCTGATGCCTGACGCTTTCGCCGGTTTCATGCGATATTTTTGCAATCTTTCTGTTTTTCGTTGCGCATTTGTCGTCGAGTTGAGCTTAAGTTCCTCCGGCAAATCCATAATTGGGATCATAAAGAATTTTGTGTTTCTTCTAGATCCCACTTCAAATATTGAAAATTTGCCGCATATATCAATGAATGTTGAAAAGGATGCAATACAAAAATAAACTATTGGTAAGTTTTTCAATTTTTTATTTAAACATTATATACATTTTCTCCGGTCTTTTCTTTCACTGCATTATCTTGAGATTTGATATTTTAAGAAACTTGAATAAGTGCAAGGAAATACGTCGACCTAACCAGTTTTAGCTAGTTCCTCCTCAGCCCTTGAGTGAATCGGATCATTTTTACAATCGCTCCGCATTTAAAAATTTGTTAAAGTGGTTTTTTCTTATCGGATTTCAAAAATTTTGGTGTTGGCATTCTCAGAACCAAGTGAGGAAAAATTATTGTATAGCAAGGATATAGGGATATTAGTGGCGAGTGATGACAACACACCTAGAAACGTCTTCTGCTACATAAGGAAAAGCAACAGGTCAATCAACCGCGACAATTGAAGACGTATTTTTTCTGTCGAAGCAAATTAAATTAAAGAAATATAAGAAATATCAAGTTTCAAATCATTTCACGCGCTAGTATCCCACAACTTTTGGTGTGCGCAAAAGTTGCCCCCACACCCAGAAGTGATCAGTTCAAACCGGATGCAGTGTATGTGCAGTGTACAAACGGATAAGTGCGATTTTTTGAGGTTAAGTTGTGAAATCTAACCTTAGAATTGAAACGCTGCGGAAACCAGAGCGCTACCCCACCTCTTTTATTGCTGATAAAGGAGGGGGCTGACCCCGCGCACCTACCTGCAACTCAAGAATTGGAAAAACTTCAGGAAATCCGGAGAAATCTTGAAAAAAATAGAAACCACGTGCAGCGGAAAACTCAGAAGCCGCAGTGCCAGAGGCGCCAAATTTTGCAGCAGTGAACCCTCCTACCATACAAGAGTGACGCAACAGGTATTTTTGATATACCTGTATTTTTCAATTTTTGGGAGGACTTTCAAAATTTCGACAGCTATATCTCCGGATATAGCAAATATTTTCTACATCTTTAACTGCAGTCCTCGGCGCGCTTGCTGGAAGAACGTGCTCAGAAAAACTTAGATTTTTCAAATAACTAGTATTTAAGATACAGGGTTTTAAACCGAAATTTCAGTTTTTTCAAAAATTTTCAGTGACATAAGTTAATTTTTGTGTTTGTTATTTTGTGTGTATAGAGTAACATTTTACCTATTTGTAGACATATTTTCCAGATTTTTCCGTTTAGCGGTTCCGGAGATATCATTTTTTTTGTGTTTTTCCTTTATAATTCGAAATTAAATAGTTAATAATTCATTTTGACACCGGAGCCGGGTCCAACAGGTTGGTTGCGACCCCTACAAGCCCAAACACGGGCCGTAAATCTCCAAAATCGCGAGATTTACAAATTTTTAGGAACTAGGTTTTTTAGGTTTAGATTTTCAGACTGATATATCTCAGGAGCCGCTGGACTGACAAGTCTCGGATTTTCACTCCCGGTTGTGGCCCTGTGTAGTTTATAAGTTAGTATAGTTTTCAGGAATTTTTCGGGCCTAAAATTTTTCAGCGCTATAACCGGTCTGGGTGTGCGCGGAGGGTCGGTCCCGACTCCACATCCAAAACCGCGACTCTCTCCGACAAACGGTTGCGGAGCTACAGCCAATTTAAGAAGGCATTTGACAGCTCGGCGGCCATCTTGGCAAACGTCGGTGGTCGTAGAGAGTTGCCGTCTCCACACTATTGTGTGGACGAGTGGAGACGGACTCGGTCTGACGCGCCGGTTTTCAGGCGGTTTCAGCTGAAAAATTTTCAGGATCCTGAAAGTTGTCCCGCACGAAGGAGTGGGTCGGCCCAAGCCAGAAGAGCCCAAACTCGAGGTTTCTGTGACCATCCGAAGCCGAGATAACACCTGTCAAAGTTGTACTTTGACAGCTGCGCCGCCATCTTGGCAAAAACTAAAACACCTATATCTCGGCAACGGGGGGTCGCAGAGCGACGAGACTTGCTCTGTGGGGTTGGGCTACTGCTGCCCTTGCGGGTGGGCCAGCTTTCGGGATTTGTCAGGAGCTGAAAAATTTTCGTCCTGAAAAGTTCGCCAGTGCAAGGACCTCGTCGGGATCGACAAGATAAGCCCAAACACGGAGAGATTCGGCCAGTGGGTTGCGGAGTAATTGAGTTGTAACCAGATCTCAGGCCGCCATCTTGGCAAAAAACCAGAATTTTAAACTCAGTTGCTCCGGAACCCCTAGGGCTAGGTACCTCGTGTTTGGTATTGTTGAGTTTGGCTCGGCGGGCTCCGTCCACTGATAGAGTCGGGTGGTCTCTACGTAGAGCCATTCGCGAAAAAGCGGGAAAAAACAGGTTTTCGACGCACGAAACTGACCTTAAGGCCTGGGTAAGGCCCTTTCTGACTACCTGAAACCGGGCAACCTTAGGTAGAGTACTCTTTTGGAACTCTACCATAGTTTTAAGACTCTTGTGCACTTTGTTTCGCATTGGTGCCTTTTACCTTATTCTATTTTATATTCTTTTATCGTCCCTTGTGACGTCTTTAAATTTTAAATTTTTGCACCTTGACGCGTACTTCCCACGATGTTCGGGCACAGAACACCTCCCAACAAGACCGCCGACGTTGAGAAATCTCCGTCGAGACTTGGGGCGGTGCCCCCAAGTGTGAGAAGAAGCATTAACGACTGGGAAGCTTCGAAAGCTTCTTCCCCCACCCCCTCTACGTCAGAAAAGACGTCACAGGCAGGACCTGCGAAAACGAAGGCAAAGCCCGCCCTGACGCAAGAGACCAAAGCGAGCCCGCCGCCAAAGAACAACTACACGGACCGAACTGCTGAGGCGAAGGCTTGCCTGACAAAGGCAAAGCTTCATCTCAGCAATTCGAGGAACACAAAGACTGAAATAAAGTCTGCAGTCATTGAAGCCACAGAACGGCTGTACCAACTCGTGAAAGAGGCCGAAGTAGAGAGGAAAGCGGCGGCAAAGAAGAAGACAATGACTAAAGAGGGGCCGGTGGTGGCGACAGACCCAGACCCAAAACCTGCAGGTACTGACCCAACTGCGCTCAACGAGTCCGCTGCGACCAAGATTTGCGCAGCAATGGAAGAGCACACTAGGGTCCTAGCTGAGAACAGCAGGAAAATAGAGGAGCTAAAGACGAAAATGGATCGGCAACACGATATCTACCTACGCCAGTGTGACCGCAACTCGCCCAATGACGTCACTGCCACGACGTAGTACGTTGCACTCGGTGGTGGTGACTTCAAAGAATGAGAAGGAGACAGGGGATCAGGTCCTAGACAGGATCCGGGAGGCGGCAGATGCCAAAGAAGGTTGGATTACGGTAGAAAAAGTCCGTAAGGCCAAGGACCGCAAAATAATCATGGGCTTCGAGACCCAGGAGGAGAGGTCCAAAATGAAGACCCGGCTACAGCGGGATGGAGTCGACCTCACTGTCGAGGAAGTTAAGAATAAAGACCCTATGCTGATACTGAAGAACGTCCTGGTTGTGAATACCGAAGAGGACGTCATCAAAGCCCTCAGAAACCAGAATAGGGGTGTTTTCAGCGGCCTCGACAGTGAGGAAAACAGAGTGGAAATCCGGTACAGACGGAGAACAAGGAATCCACACATCGGCCATGTCATGATCAGCGTTTCGCCTACCATCTGGCGACGGGCTTTAGAATTGGGATCCGTCCACATAGACCTGCAGCGCGTCAGGGTTGAGGACCAGTCGCCACTGGTCCCGTGCACGCGCTGCTTAGGCTTCGGGCACGGAAAGCGGCTCTGCAAGGAGCCCGCGGACCTGTGCAGCCATTGTGGTGGACCCCACATGAGAGCTGAGTGCGCAGACTGGCTCTCAGGAGCAGCACCCGTCTGCCGAAACTGCACGAGGGCAAAGGTCGAACACGGCTGTCAACACAACGCCTTCAGCCAAGATTGCCCCGTGCGGAGGAAATGGGATGACGTGGCCCGATCCGCTGTAGCATATTGTTAAGGGCACCCATAGTATCCCAAACCCCTATAAGGTGGTTCAGGCCAACCTCCAGCGAAACAAGTTGGCGACAGACGAGCTTCTATTAGAATCCGCGAAGCGCGGAGTCGCCGTTGCTCTCCTCCAAGAACCATACGTCGGCGGGGCTAAGGTTGTCGGGGACCGCAGGGGCGTTCGTATCTTCCAGAGCACTGATTCCGGAAGTGGGACTGTCAAGGCCGCAATAGCGGTCTTCGATAACGACCTCACGGTCACACAGTACCCGGAACTCACCACGAACAACATCACCGTGGTGGGGATAAGGACCAGTGCCTGGACGATCACGCTCGTCTCTCTGTACTTTGAACCGGACCAGCCAGTGGGACCGTACCTGGAGCACCTCAAACGTGTTGAGGAAGTGGTAGGTCCCAGGATGTTTATTATTGGAGGAGAGGTCAATGCAAAGAGTACCTGGTGGGGAAGCCTGACCATCGACAGTAGGGGCGAAGAAGTGTCTGAAGTCCTCGATGGGCTGAGACTGAACATACTCAACGCAGGGGAAATTCCGACCTTCGACACGATAAGAGGGGGAAGGCGCTACAGCAGCTTCGTGGATATCACGGCGTGCTCGACTGATCTGTTGGACCTGGTAGACGACTGGAGAGTCGACGAGGGACTCACGAGCTCAGATCACAACGGCATTGTATTTAATATCAAACTGAAGAGGTCCAAAGGCATCAAAATCGTCGTCGAAGATTACCTGAAACATAAAGTTGAGTATAAAACAGAAGCAGCCAAAGACATGGTCGAGAGTTGGAAGACCTTCTGCGCCAAACAGGACAGAGAAGGGGTTTGGGAGGGCATTTATCGTGTAATAGGGAGGACTAAGGGAAGAGGAGAGGACCAACCGCTGGTGAAGGACGGGAAGGTGGTGCTGGACACGAAGGGTTCAGTCGAACTATTGGCCAGCACCTTCTACCCTGAAGAGCATGCGGATGGTGACAACGCACACCACCGTCTCGTGAGAGGAAGGGCTGACGCTGTGAATGGTGGATCGCATGGTGATCCATGCGAGCCACCATTCACAATGGCCGAACTGATGGCGTCGTGCAAATCTTTCAACCCCAAAAAGGCTCCAGGAGCGGATGGCTTTACTGCCGATATATGTTGCCACGCCATCGGGGGTGCCCCCGAGGTCGCTCTTGCTCTCATGAACGGTTGTCTGAGGTGCCACCACTTCCCTGAAGTGTGGAAAGAGGCAACGGTCATAGTCCTCAAGAAACCGGGGAAGGATGACTACAGCACCCCCAAGGCGTACCATACGTACGGCAACGCTTGACGAATGGAACCACAGATACTGTACCGGAACAACTGCTTCAGTGACCAAACTGTTTTTCCCGGATGCGGTGGCTGCCTACAGGATTATTAGGAAAATCAAGATCTCAAACGAGATCACCCAAATCATGACGGGGCACGGTGGGTTCTCTGCATACTTGTACCGGTTCAAGTGTAAGGAGAGCCCATCGTGTATTTGCGACCCCGAAGTTGACGAAACGGTGCCACATGTATTGTTCGAGTGTCCCGTGTTCGCGAGGGACAGACTAGAGGCCGAACAGGTTCTGGACGCAAAACTCGACGCCGATAATTTGAAAACAATAATTGCTAGCAAAAAGAGAGACACGTTGTTAGAATACTGCGCTAAAATATGTCAAAAGGTAATAATGAGAAACAATAGTGCATAAGAAAATAATGCTTGATGGATATTGTGTGAAATATTTATAATCATGCATTAAAAATAAGATAGACTGTTAAAACAGTAGGAGTAAGATTAGCGATAAGTATTTGTAACTAGATATCTAAGATGCTGTAACCTGTGCTGTAAGATAAGTAGTTAGAAAATAGAAATAAGTGTAGAATAAGATAACTGTAAAAAACAAGAAAGTGTTAGAAAATGTGTTTACAGAAAGCAAATGTTTTTAAAAAACTGTAAAATAGTTAATAAGTTTAAAATTGTACTAGCGTAAAGCCATAAATTATAAAGTAAGTTGTCTCCGAGTTTATTGAAATACCCTCAAATATAAATAAATAAAAGCTACAAGAAATATAGTGTAGACAGCAAGCAGCTGACAGTTGGGAGTCCCAACCATTAGGTATAAATGCGGATGAATGAAAGAAAGATAAAGTATGCAAAATGAAAGTGCGATAGGAATAAACGAAAGAACTGGAATGAATGTAATAGCGATTAGACTCCACTCATGGGGGAGGTACAAGCATAAAAAAAAAAAAAAAAAAAACAGTTTTAGCTGGGGAGTATCGCGCCGACCGCCTTCGCGTACGCATCAATTTTTCATCGCTCCGCGCCCAAAAATCATAACTTAGGCAGTTTAAGTGATAAAATTGTGTTCTATATACGAATAGATGCGCGCTCGCGCCCCGCGTCAAGTGCTCCAAAAATCATTGAAATCGGTTCATAAACGACGAAGATAGCCCTCAAAAACTATATAAAACTTTTAGCGCATCAGACATTTTCTAGACCTGTCGCCCGATTCATCGCGGCAACACCCTATTTTCGAAGTGCTAAAGTGAGTGTCGTGAACTTGTGCACCCCCAGCAAAACTTTTGGATTTTCAACCCAGTAACCAGGGAGCTGTAGCGATCCCAAAAGGTACCACCCACTTTTTACCCGCACCCGGATGCCCAGTGAACAAGTCCTGGTCTCCCAGGCAGGAGGAGACGCCCAAGAATCCCCTCGACCCAACTCACCACCCGACTCCCTCACCTCCGCGCCCTCAGCCACAATCGCATTCTTCTTTTCCACATAACTCCTCACCCCCACCCCCTATACGCTAGTTAACAACGTCCCTGTTATTTTTAAGGGGCAGACCACCCCCCCCATAAATTTCATCACCCTAGGAGCTTGCCTCACACAGTCAATTTCCAATATCTAATTACGTAAACAACAACAATACACAAAAATCCCCATAACTCCGCACTCCTACGCCCTAAGCCT
The DNA here is from genome assembly GCA_905220435.1 of Amphipyra tragopoginis. NCBI lineage: Eukaryota > Metazoa > Arthropoda > Insecta > Lepidoptera > Noctuidae > Amphipyra > Amphipyra tragopoginis. The sequence continues at coordinate 17,645,736 of HG992011.1, forward strand.
AATTCCTCTCGGGATTGACACCCCTAGCCTACTCTCTACCCTAATACCTAATACAGGTCGCGCGGTGGTTTATGATCGCTCGGCAAAAGTGGAAAGGGCATGCGCAGTGTTCAATTTTAAGGTCTTTATGAAGACGTGCGGAGTGAGGGGGGTGGGTGTGCGCCGACGGCGACTCGTTATTGGTAGGTTAGTCGCTCATCAATTCCCGCGCTGCGTTCACGCGTCTCGTGCCTCTTGAGTACTGTTGCGCACAGCTTGTGTTATCGCATTACTAATACGTAGCAGTAAAAAAAAATGGTTAAAAATAAAATTTTAAAACGGCAAGCTAGAAAAATGGTTTATGACGTGAATTGTTTCGTTAAAAAAGAAACTAATGAAATCGTGAGTAAGTTAAAGCGGAGGCCCGCTGCGGCGGGCCGGCACCAGCCGGGGGTTGCGGAAGTGTCGTAAGTTCCCGCGACCCTCGGCGCAGGTGTGAGATGGAACACCGGGGTGGTTTTAGTCAGTAAGAGTCTGACAGACCCCTCCGCCCACCCCAGGGCGGAGGACATCCATGAGGATTTCCACCCCGAAAAAAAAAAAAAAAAAAAAAGGTTAAAAATACAACTGCAGCAGCCACAATATCATTACAGAAAAAATTGGCCACACCTATACAACGCTTACACCTGTTTGCGAATAGAACAACGAATACCATCGATAAGTCCGTATTAATTGAAATCTGTAACATTTTAGAACAAATTCGGGAAGAAACTGCGGACGCTGGTACAACTAACGAAAATATTTTACAAGTTATGAGTAATTTGAAACAAGAACAAAAAAGACTAGCAACTAGCAACTAGCACTGCAACTGCACTAGCAACAAATACATCTGTGATAACAGTCAGGAGAATTACCACACAGGCCGCAAATTCAGAGTTTTTGACGGTATTTAGAACTCCTGGAAAGAAAAGACCGTGCGCAAAACCGATAACGGGCATTGATAATTTTGACCAAGGAGTCATAAAAAGATGTATTCATAACTTTCACTTAACTAATAAAGAAATTCCTACAGTAGAAAAACTAAGACAAAAGGACTGTATTACTGAACTTCGAAGTTTAAAATACCGATGTACTGTATTCATAAAGTTCAGAAGTACGAATTACGTGAGTTAGAATGTACGCTATTACGAATTACTTTATTCAGAATGTTCATCATTCCGATGTACGTTACTCCGAAAGTTCACTATTACGAATTACGTCATTGAGAATGTTCATCATTCCGATGTACGGGACTCCGAAAGTTTACTATTACGAATTACGTCATTAAGAATGTTCATCATCGCGATGTACGGAACTCCGAAAGCTTACTATTACAAATTACTAAATTTCGAATGTTCATCATGGATATTCTGAGAAAGTATTTAGGTACTTTGGCGTATTTAAAATTTATTAAACTACTATTACCTATTTAGATTAAGATTTTTAATTTCTGTAGCCATACACTGTTATACTTAGTTCATTTGTAATTATAAAATTGTATACTTACATAGCTTTACTTTTTTTAACGTTGTTAAATCATGAATTGACTTCTTACGGAAGGAGCGGAAGGGAGTGTCAGACTCTTACTGACTAAAACCCATCCGTGTTCCTCCTAATGCCGTTTGCGTTCCAAGGCCGCGGTAACTTTAGAACAAAGTCTGCAACCCTGGCAAGTTAGTACCTAGCTAGTTACACAAAATTAACATGAACTGAAGTTAACATTTAATAAATTTAAATTAAGTTATCCTTACCTATCTATCCTTATATATCTTTAAACATAAAAGCGAAATACTATCTCAGAATCTCGATGTTGAACATTCGAAATTTAGTAATTTGTAATACTTAGTAAGCTTTCGGAGTTCCGTACATCGCGATGATGAACATTCTCAATGACGTAATTCGTAATAGTAAACTTTCGGAGTCCCGTACATCGGAATGATGAACATTCTCAATGACGTAATTCGTAATCGTGAACTTTCGGAGTAACGTACATCGGAATGATGAACATTCTGAACAAAGTAATTCGTAATAGCGTACATTCTAACTCACGTAATTCGTACTTCTGAACTTTATGAATACAGTACATCGGTATTTTAAACTTCGAAGTTCAGTAATACAGTCAGACAAAAGTTACAGGAAGATATCAATTTTCAAGGGTCTAAAACTAGTCTACGTCAGATTATTAAAGAATTGGGGTTTAAATGGAAAAATACCGAAAATAACAAGAAGGTTTTAATAGAAACCACAAACATCCGAATCGAGTACCTAAAAAAACTAAAAAAATATCGTGAAGAAGGACGACCAATAATTTACACGGATGAATCGTATGTGGATTCATCACATTCTAATCCCAAAGCTTGGACAGATGGTTCAACCAAGGGCCTTAAAACGCCTATTTCTAAGGGACAACGTGTGGTCATCTTACATGCTGGATCCGAGGCGGGCTTTGTTCCAAATGCGTTGCTCACATTTAAAGCTGGAGGAAAATCAGGAGACTACCACGACAACATGAATTACGAAAAATGGTTAAAAACACAACTAATTCCTAATATTCCACCCAATTCTGTTGTCGTGGTTGATAACGCTGCCTATCATAATAAGCAGTATGACCTTGCACCCACTTCAAACACCAGAAAAGCGGATATGCAAGCCTGGCTGTCCGAAAAAGGTATAGAATACGATGACGACATGTTAAAACCACAATTGTATCAGTTAATAAAAACACACAAAGAACAATTTAAAACGTTTTCTATTGACAAGATTTTGGCTGAACACAATCACAACATTCTGAGACTGCCTCCGTATCACCCCGATCTCAACCCCATCGAAATGGCATGGTCTATGATTAAGCAGTATGTGGGTAGCAAAAACGTAAAATGGAATCTTAATAATGCTATTGAGCTTGTCAAAGAAAAAGTTAACTTAAGACACACGATCTCTCTTGCTCCCAAGCAAGAGAGTGGGAGATCTTGTGTAATAAAACCAAATCTGTAGAAGAAGAATACGCAAAAAGTGACCACATTATACATCTTATGACAGAACAGTTTATTATTCGTGTTACTGATGACAGCTCCGACAGCGAAGAGAGTGATGATGATGACTCCGAAATGTCTGACGACAATGAAGTGCCCTTACGTTCGTGCTTCCATCCTCAACCTTCTACTTCAACATCCCAAGATGAATTAATGGAAGGAATATCACCACTGCCGGATGAATAATTTTCGTGTGATTTTACGTATTAAATATAATAACTGTTTACTTTTGTTTTTTAATTTTTCCTAATTTACCTACTTACAAGATAAATTGCAAATAAAAACTAGTGTTATCAACTTATCATAAACTAGCTTTTACCCGCGGCTTCGCCCGCTTTTATTAGCCTATATCCGTCTCCAGGGTCCCAACTTTCTCTGTATCAAAATTCATCAAAATCGGTTTTGCCATTTAGGCGTGAAGATATAACAGACAAACAAACTCACTTTCACTTTTATAATATTAGTATGTTAAGTTACTAAAGTTCAAAAATACGAAATAAAAATGCTTAATAACACGCTAAGAATTTCAGTGCACGATTGTACACATGCGCCGATTGCCCCCACTACTTTCCTCGAGCGATCTAGGGGGCAACGCAAATAGAAGACGGCGAGACGAAGGTACGGTACAGACACGGCGCAGATACGGTGCAGGCGCGATATCTGCGCAAACAGACGCGGGGACGATACGGCACAGAGTATTATTATACAAGGTGCTATTTAGTGGAAATAACATTTAATACACCTCCTTTCGGTTTTTTTTCGAATACTAATTCCCTCCTTTTGTATCATTATAATTCCTATGTACAGTCGAGAGCACATCAAGTGTAACATTGCGCTACGAAAGCCGCCACTATTACAAGTGCAATAAAGGCGTGCTCAAGGTCAAACTGTATAGCTTGATGTGCTGTCGACTGTACTTATGTTTGCAATATGTAACCGCTATGTTTGCTATTTAACTACTTTAAAATACGAATAACATCGAAATACATAAATCAAATCATAATAAGTTAAATTACATCGGATTTTCATTAAAATCATGGATTAAGGCTGATTTACATTGATACAGTAGCTGGCGCCAGCTACTGTATCAATGTAAATCAGCCTTTAAATATCCATATGGACGAAAATTTGAACAGTTTAAAATATATCGCTACGTATCTTTGTTCATACTGTATATAATGCGAGACGCCGCTTGCGCCTACATCTGCTGGCGACGTGGCGGGGGGCGAGGAGCGGCGTGCCTGCGCCACATGAGTAGATAAACGGAACAGAGACAAAGCTTCTTAAGAACATCCAAAACTGTTACCTATTTTGGTAGGGTTGTCACAATAGTTCAAAACAAATTAAACTAAGCATTTGTTAAATAGTTTTATTATTCAGTATGATAGTGTGGCGACATCTATCACCCCACATGCGAACTATACTGCATCGCGATATCAACATTCGACAGGCAGATAGTATATACAGGGCGGAATCGTTAAGTGTCAACAGACGATTTTTTCGTCAATTTAAGAGATATTTAAAAAGTTAAGGCTATTATCAAAATTAGGCTATATGGAGAGTAAAATAATATAAATAACTTCAGGAACAAGAAAAGCCGAATATTGAAAATTTTGTCTTTCGCTCCCTCCATATATTTAGTATGAGAATTTCTTCCAACTGATCATACCAGTCATACCTACTTATTCTCTCTCTTCCTTACTGTTAATATGGCGGAGGATTTAGCCTTACTCGACTTCGGTCTATCTTAGTCATCTTTGTAATAAAGCTTCATATCACCACATTCCTGAGCATTACCTAAATCTAACCCAGGATTTCGAACAGAAAACGGACAGATTTTGTAGTTCCAGACTGCTTACCTACGTAATGCGATAGCCTAATATTTTCATGTTTAATAAATAATAATAGTATTGCAACCAATTTGTTTAACTAATACAAATACGAATAGTTCAACGACAATTTTCCTTATTAAGGCCGTGGCCCCATGTCTACGGTGCGGCGCCGTCCGCCGTGAAACGGCGCGGCGCCGCAGATAAAATCTTGAATTTTGATTTCGACCTCATTTTCGTCATCATCGCCCCGGAAAACCATGGACACGACACCCATGATGCATATCTTGTAAAATTTCACAGCCGCCATCTTGGATTTTGATTTCGACCTCATTTTCGTCATCAGCAACCCCGAAAACCACGGAAACGACACCAATGATGCATATCTTGTAAAATTTCACAGCTGCCATCTTGGATTTTGATTTCGACCTCATTTTTGTCATCATCGCCCCCGAAAACCATGGACACGACACCCATGATGCATATCTTGTAAAATTTCACAGCCGCCATCTTGGATTTTGATTTAGACCTCATTTTCGTCATCAGCACCCCCGAAAACCACGGAAACGACACCAATGATGCATATCTTGTAAAATTTCACAGCTGCCATCTTGGATTTTGATTTCGACCTCATTTTCGTCATCATCGCCCCCGAAAACCATGGACACGACACCCATGATGCATATCTTGTAAAATTTCACGGCCACCATCTTGGATTTTGACGTTGACCTCATTTTCGTCATCAGCACCCCCGAAAACCACGGAAATGACACCAATGATGCATGTTTTGTAAAATTTCACAGCCGCCATCTTGGATTTTGACGTTGACGTCATTTACATTTGTATTTTACTGAATCCTGTGGTTTAGATTCGATCACTTAGCCATAGGTACCGCATAAAAAAAAAGGTTTTTTTTTTAAATCTGCCTAATTTCCATGCCGGGACAATCTACACCAGTAGCAGATCATATGGTTTTAAGGAATTATACGAATTCGTTAACATCCTGTATATTTTAAAACAACTAAAATATACGTTAAAATAATTTACCGATTTACCAGAAGAGGTCAAAGCTTTAAAATGGCCGCCCTGAAATATTGCAATTTTAGACATGCCATATTCACGCCAGCCAGCAGTGTACCGTGCAACCTACACGGCGCCGTGTCGCCGTACGCGGCACCGTATGCGGCGCCGTGTCGCCGCACACGGCGCCTTTTTTTTTTATTTGGAACTCACAGCTTTACTCCGTAATAGTTAATGTATGATATATTTTTATTTTTTCAAGTATTATTCATACACACAGTACAATAAAAAACCATTATCAATAATGAAATACCACGTTTTTACATTAAAATATTCCAACTAGCAACAAACAACGTGTGTCGCACTAACCCTGAGATTGTCAACTGGCTGTGCCAGCGTAAACCGGTTTTTTTCAGTCTCGCCGCGTACGTGACAAGCGGCCAGTGGTCACGCACACATGCCCCGCGTTCTTGTAGTAGTGCAACCGATTTGCGCGGTTGTATGAAGCTTTGTCTCTGTTCCGTTTATCTACTCATGTGCCTGCGCCGTCCGCTTGCCGCCTTCAGTCACGAACAAAAGATAACGCAAGACGCACGTCGCTTCGTATACAGGATGCGTGACGATATTGAGTTTAATATTGAGTTTTGCGAGTTAATTGAGCAATACCCGAATATCTATGACTACACTAAGACAGGGTACAGTAACAGAAATGTGCAAGACAAAATATGGCAAGAAATAGCAATAAAAGTCGGTGCAACAGGTATGTATTTTATTTAAATTTTAAACATTATGTCTAGTCTGAAACGGAATCGGAGATCGTTGTGTTAGATATGTTGTAAGATATTCCCTGATATGGTAGGGATTTTCTCCCATTAATCGCATGTTAATGTTTGCTCCTATCAAATTATTTCTAAACCGTGGATTTGATTTTTTACCATCACATGTGCGAATTACGTTATGCAACACACACATTGCTTTTATAATATTATCAACATATTCTGGTTTGCAGCAAATAGGCGTGTAAAGTCCACCAAACTTTGACGCTAACATACCATAGGCACATTCTACTGACTTACGTGCCCTTGACAACCTGTTATTATAAGCTCTTCTCTCATTAGTCAATTGATTTCGACCATATGGTCTCATAATATTTCTTTTTAGTGGAAAAGCTTCATCTGCCACAAAATAAAAGGGCACATTCTGTGTTTCTCCAGGCAAAGGTGTAGGGTTCGGTAAATCGAGATCGCCTAGATCCATAGCTTGTCCAAAAGAGCTAACTTGTAATACTCGCCCATCACTATTTCGGCCGTATTCACCAACATCTATAGTTAAAAAGAAACCATCTGCATCTACAACTGCTAACAATACAATAGAGAAATATCCCTTATAATTTATGAAAGTCGAACCCGAGTTGATGGGCGCTGTAATTCTAATATGCTTTCCATCTAAACTCCCAACACAATTCGGTAAATTCCAGAGAGTGTAAAACCGTTCAGCAACTTCTACCCATTTTTGTCGTGTAGGTACAGGCATATATTCCGGCTGTAGGCATTCCCACAAAACGCTAGAGGTTTCATGCACAATTTGCCGGACGGTACTGCCTCCTCTCAATACATATCCAGAAAGTGATGTAAACGAACAGCCATCTGAGTAGTATCTGTAACAAAAATAAAATAGCAATAAGTATGTAACATTTGTGTGTTTAGATTGAGGTGCCACTTTTCGCATCGTAAAGTGGCTAATGGAGTTATTTAGTAGTAGTTTAGAAAATTTTGTAGAACGGATATTGGATTTTGTATTAGAATACTTCAAAAGTTAAATGAATATAAAGGTGGCACCTCAATCTAACTGTTTTCATTGAGGTGCCACTCAGAACTGGGAAAATTATGGATGAAATTTTATCAAAATTTTGTATTATTTTGTAGTACTCCAGAATTCTGGAGTACTACGAAATTTTGATGAAAACTACTAAATAACTCCATTAGCCACTTTACGATGCGAAAAGTGGCACCTCAATCTAAACACACATTGTAACTAATCTCCTTAAATATTTTTCAGCCCAAGAATGTAAAGAACGGTGGAAGAATATTCGATGTAGTTACAGCAAAAACAAGAAAAGGCTAGATTTGCCATCTGGATCAGGTGCAAAGACGATTAAAGAGTACTACCTTTCACCACATCTACATTTTTTAGACAATTACTTGAAGTCCCGACCAACCAAAAGCAATCTAAGCAAATATGATTGCACAGACGGTAATGATAGTGAAGAAGTCGATGAGACACTGTTTACTGGTCAACTAGCTTCTGAAAATACAAATTCGGATTCCATCTCCAATCAATCCACGCCAACACCGCCACTGCTACCACTATTAAATAAATCTAGGGCAATCTCGATAAAAGATGTTAATAAATCAGCACATGAATATTTCAGTCAAAGAGCATTACAAATGAAGACCATACATAGAGCTGAGCCTGAAACAGACAGCGATCTAGCTTTTTTTCAAAGCATGCTTCCAGATATGAAATCAATGACACCAGCCCAAAAACGAAGATTTAAAATGGGCGTTCTCAATTTATCAGAGCAAATTTTAAATGACCCAGTACCTAGTTATCCTAGGACACAGCCGTATTATCCACGAACACCTTCTCGAGAGACAGATTATGATCCTAATGAAGGTGCAACCCAGCAGACTCTTACATCCAGAGCTAATACAAGTCCAGCACCTTCGTTTACCTCGACTCAGCAGACAGCTAAACATACTGCAGCAGCTAACAAAAATCCGGAAACTCAGCTGACTTTGATATCCGGAGAGTATATAAATCCAGCACCACCGGCGGCAGTGGCTGTAATTGAACAAATAGCTGGGCCTTCAAGACACCGAACTTATGATGAGAAAGCTTATTATCAACTCAGCATTTCAGAATATCAGCAAACGCGGACACCGGGAGCTTATGAAAGAGCACAATCCTTAGCACCTCCGGCAACTCCAACTACATTATGTTTGCCAATATTTTCACCAATAACTCCAGCTACACCTCACCCGAATCCAGAGACATCTATCCAATCTCATGAAGACGAAATAAGTGATTTTAATGAGAACTATCCAATGCCTTGAACTTTATTTATAAATGGCTCTTAGTGCGACAGCTAGCTTGAGTAGTCATGTGCTGTCCCTGTCCGCATGCGCTGATTCTGTATTGTGAGATAAGGACAGCACATGATGACAGCTTGACAGATACTCAAATTAGCTGTAACACTGAGAGCAATTTATAAATACTAATTGTAGCAAAGATGCTAAACCAAAAACATTTTCAATGAATATTATCTTTTGATTTGTCAATAAAAGTTTGATCTGTAAAAAATAGTTTCACTTACCTTAAAGTTATCAGTAGTCTTTCTTCAGGGCTGATTGGTTTTCTCCAATTTGTAACTTGCTTCCGAAGTCCTTCTCTTACTTTTGACAATACGATATGGTAACATTCCAGTGACATTTTATAAACTGTGCGAAAACGATCAGGATATTCATATAATGTTTCCATTATTTTATAGTACCTGTGCTCTTCTGCATTTCTCCACACTGGATGTATCCAATACCTTCTTGGTCTTTGCTGTAAATTAATAATCTGTAGCAAAGCCAGTGCATCTTCATCTTCGTCTGAAGAGGAATACATGTCTTATCCCGTCAATATCACGCTCTATAATGACTTAACTTGCCGTATCGTCCCCGCGTCTGTTTGCGCAGATATCGCGCCTGCACCGTATCTGCGCCGTGTCTGTACCGTACCTTCGTCTCGCCGTCTTCTATTTGCGTTGCCCCTAGAATCATCGCGCGACCTGTACCACCCCTCTAACCCCATCCCCCTTAGGCCTAAAACATACACAAGCGACGTAAGGCAGCAGGCGTGGAACAGGCGTGGCGCAGGCGTGCGCCGCTTCAAAACGATTTCATACAAAATGTATGCAGGCGACGTTTTTGAATTATACTGAAGCGACGCGGCGTACGATTTGTGTTTCGTAACGACTTAAGCGCTAACGACCATAAGGTACTATTTCTTGTGGAGTGTCACATTTTAGGAAGAGATACTTTTAATTTTATCAGATATAAGTAATTATAAAAAAAAATGTACTTAATAAAAACAGAAGATGTCAACACTTGATCTCAAATAAATAAATAAACACACATTATGCTAAGTTAGGACAAATCTAGTATCGATAACTACTGCTTATCAAATCATACCTAGTCTAGATTTAGTCAAGTCAATCAATGTTTTTCCAAAATAAAACAAATAAAACATAAAAAGATATTTTACTAACCTTAATGTTATCAATAGTCTTTCTTCAGGACAGATTGGTTCCCTCTAATGTGTATGCTGCTTCTGAACCCCAACTTTCACTTTTGACAATATAAAATCGTAACATTCTGGTGACATTTTATATACGTCGGGAAAACGATCAGGGAATTCATGTAATTGTTCCATTATTTTAAAATATCTGTGCTCTTGTGACAATTTCCACACTGGGTGCACCCAATATCTTCTGGACCTTTGCACATTAATTAATTGCAGCAAAGCAAACGCATCTTCGTCTTCTGAAGACGAAGACATCTTATCGCACCAAAGTCAGCCTATAAAATGCCGCATCTGAACGTTTCTTGCCTGTTCCACGCCTCTTCTGATATAATTCAAATCGCGTCTGCGCCGTATCTGTCACACGCCTACGCTGCGCCTGCCCCGTGCCTTTGCCTTACGTCGCACAGTGGGGCAGGATTATTAAAATGTGTCGTTAATTCATAATGATGATTTGGAGTGGATATTTTGATATGACAAGATAGGTTTGGCAAAAATAAAAAACTAATTTGTTTATGTAAGCTTTATGTCCATACTAGCTTATGCCCGCGGCGTTGCCCGCGTAAAGTTCGGTAATCATCCCACGGGAACGTCATACCGGGATTAAAAGTATACTATGTGTTAATCCAGGTTATAAACTATATGTATACCAAATCAGTTTAGTAGTTTTTGTGTGAAAGAGTAACAAACATCCATACTCACAAACTTTCGCATTTATAATATTAGTAGGATAACATTTAGTATGTAGGATGCTACATTTTTAGTAAGAAATCATAAAGGTCAAAATTATATTTCAATGAAAGAAAAATAGGTTTATTAAATGGTTGTTACATGTTATGGTACATTAAAATTACCCTGGGGAAACAACTAAGTCATAACAAAACTAATCACTATCGCTACAATCAGTATCATCGGCATCGTCACGGTCAGAATCAACTTGTGCATCATCATCTACGGAACTTTCAGTTGTCAGCTGTAATGATGGAGGTATCAGAAGATTTAGTGATTTTTTAGGTAGTGAAGTTAGTTTTTTTTTGGGCAGTTTCCTTTTGCTTGTTATTACAGGATCTGATGATATCAGTAACAGATTGAAAATATCACAGTTTGATTTCTTGAATCTATCTGATCTTGAAGTTTTTTATGGCCAGAATTCTTCATGATCATAAACAACTCTCGTCTTGTCATAAACATGGTGTTCGAGTCCGTACCTGTGTAGAAAAGTAACAAAATATGAAATTGAATAGTAAGAAAGGGTTACTTTTAATACAGCGATTAACTCGTTTACAATGTCATTTTATTTAAAATGGGGCAAACTTGGGCAAAAAACTAAAATACTATCGTAACAATAACAGTTGTTAGTACTAAAAAAAAACTGAATGTAAGCCCGATCGGTTCCGGAACATAACTAAGGTCCCAGTTGTTTTATTATTTTTTAAATTCCATTTACAGTTTTTTGTGCAATAATTGACTCACAATTTCACGCATCAAAACAAATTTCTAAATAAAAATACACTTCTCATCAAAAAAATCGAAACACTTCCGAAATTATCTTTGTGGCGACAATTAAACAAAAAACAAGCATTAATTCATTATAGAAAAAACATAATTTAGTAGCTGGAAGTTTGGCCTTTACTTTGTTGTTAATTTCGCCCCATTAGCTGGCTTTTGTGGTACCAGTCTACGTTCCTTCAATCTTCTTCAAATCTTAGAGCCACTAACAGTCACCCTTCGAACAACAAGGAGCTGCTGCTGCAGTTGAAAAGCGTGAAGGCGTCGATTTTGCAAACAAACGGTTGCAATAAATCGGCCGTCTCACTCAAAAGTGACCCGATTCCTACCAGATCCTGGATGGCGCGTAAATAAACCAGTCTCCCGATAGCGTTGGTAGACTCTTTGAACAGACAAGTGGCTTAGATGCAAGATTGCAGCCACAACACGCTCACTAGTCCCAGAATCCAGCAATGCCACTACTTGGGCGGCTGCTGCGGGTGAAGTATGCATGTGTGTTAGAAAAAAAACTTTTTACCAGACGTCACAGAGCCTAATCAACAAATTACAAACAGAAAATTTTAAAGTAATGCGTTATTTTTCGTTTTTTGCACGACAAATGTACTCCAACTCTAAACACACGTTTATCTCAAAACAATGTTCCATTCATTTAAAGGATAAAAATTGAAAAAAAAAACAAATTTTTGGAAGTTTCGTACACCATTGTAAAGGCCAAACTTCCAGCTACTAAATTATGTTTTTTCTATAATGAATTAATGCTTGTTTTTTGTTTAATTGTCGCCACAAAGATAATTTCGGAAGTGTTTCGATTTTTTTGATGAGAAGTGTATAATGCCAAATAATATAATACATACCTGAACATGACGCTGCCATAGCCACTTTTGGGGTTTCAATCACCACTATTAAAATAAACTGGGTACACTTCAATGTTGCGCTGACGCACAAATCTCACGTAGACGCTTCACGAGTGATCGACTGAGACTGAGGGGCGTGATGGGGAGAACGGGTCGATGGAATCGTGTTCGTTTACCTGCACTCATATGCCACAGCTAATGAACTGCCCGAAGCACATAAAGAAGACGTGGTGAAGCAAAAATTTTTGTTTTTATTTATTGTATCGATTTAGCAGTCTTGCCCCTCTGTGCGTCGCTTGTGTGTGTTTTAGGCCTTACGTCGCTTGTGTGTGTTTTAGGCCTAAGACAGCCACTCGGACAACAAGACCACCCGAGACCGAACCTACACTCACCATCTAAACGGACGGCAGTAAACAGGAAGACGAATCAGTGAGTGCAGCTATCGTCTGCTACCGCCCGGGCGAAACCACACCACACGCCACCAAGAAGATTAAACTTCACCGAGCCTGCTCGGTATTTCAAGCAGAGCTCATCGCCATTAAAGAGGCCTGCAAATGGGCAATCAAAGCCAACCCTTCCTACACGACCACAATCTTCTCGGACTCGTTGTCTTCCATCGAGGCCATCAACCAGCGAAGCAACACCCATCGTATCGTCTCCAGCATCCACAGACTAATATCCCAGAGCTACAACAACACCGGTGCCGTCCACATCAAGTGGGTCAAGGGCCACAGCGGGGTCGCAGGGAACGAAGCTGCGGACGAGGCAGCCAACACCGCTGCAAGAACACACAGAACCCCGGACTATCATAAATTCCCCATAAGCCACGTCAAGCACAAGCTCCGACTACACAGCAGAGCGCTCTGGCAGGAGAGGTACACAAGCGCCGAACAGGGGAAACACACAAAAGACCTCCTGCCAGACCTCGACTCTTTCAAGCCACTCTGGAAACACACTTCATACGACTTCCATCTGACATAATTTCTTACCGGGCACGCCTTTCACAAAGAGTACCTCCACAGATTTAAAATCACCCAAGACGACAGGTGCCCCTGAAACCCAAACATAGTACAAACACTCAAACTATAGTTGGGGTTCAGGCAATGGTTGAAAATAAAACTGTTATGTTATAATAACTGTGTATAATGTATGTAAAAACTGTATAAAAGACAATCAACTCAAGAAACAAGTGTGACAATTTAGTGGCGGGAGCGCGGAGGCACGACGCGCGTGCGTCTATCGCGGACAAGCGGAATCGACTAACTTGTGGATCGGGCGGCCGCGCAGCTTACGACAGTAGCCGAGCGGGCGGCCGACGCATTCTGGAGATCCGCGGAGGTGCGGCAACGACCCGCGCGGGATTCCGTACTATAAAACATGTAATGGAGGAATGCCCTCACTTCGCCGCACCGAGACTAGGGTATGAGATGGCCTGCGACCACCAGAATACCCCCCCCCCCCTACAACCTGGCGGACATCATCAAAAACGGGGAGGCCCTAGAAAGGATGAAGTCATACATCACGGTCATTCTGAAAAACATGAAATCATACAACGGCACCTGAGCTGCCCATCATATCTATATATACAATCTAACTTAATCTTAAATATACATATATATCTTATTTATCCTATATACATATATGTTTATTTATTTAGCAACCCAACCCAAGAGCGAAGCAACAAACGCCCCCACCGCACGAGAGCCGACGTTTCAAATCGCGGAAGCTCTCTCGGTAGAGGGAAAACCAACCCGGAAGAAGAACAAGACTGTATAGAAGACTTGAAGCAAATATTGTAAAATGAAACGAAAGCAATTAAAACAAAAAAAAACAGTTGTAGCTGTCACACACAGTATTCGGAGATGGACGATTGATGAATGGGACAGGAGGTACAGATCGGAGAAAACGGCTTCCGGAATAAAACTGTTCTTCCCCGATGCGGTGATGGCACACAAAATTGTGAGAAAAATTAAATTAGATGGCCAAGTAACACAAATACTCACGGGGCACGGGGGTTCTCCTTGCACCTGAGTCGTTTCAAGTGCAAGGAGAGCCCATCTTGCCTCTGCGACCCTGAGATCGACGAAACAGTAGAACACCCTGTCACTGAATGCCCTGTTTTCGCCCGAGATAGATTCGAGCTAGAACAAAAATAAGACATGAATCTGGAGGTACAAAACTTACAAATTATTATAAAAAGTAGAGACCGAGATACATTCCTGGAATTTTGTAAAAAATTAGTTAAAATAGTGAATAATACAAAAAAGGTAGCTTAAGCAATGTATAATAGCAGCATATAGTGTAATATATGAGGACTATATAAGTACATGATTGTAATAAGTAAAGAAATGTATGTAAGGAACTAGGTGAAGACTCAATTGAAAAAGTTGTTCAAACAATCTTAATAGCTCTAATATCTAGTACTAGCTTTTGCCCGCAGCTTCGCTTGCGTGTAATTTTAAAGCCGCATTTACCCCCTTTTTAAGTGTACCTAGTTATAAATTCCAAATAGTTCGGCTTCTATTATTTATTTTGAAGAGTATTTATGCTAAATTTCAAGTTAATTACCCCTGGAATAAGGATTTTCATACAAATTTTAACAACCCATTTCACCCCCTTAGGGGTAGATTTTCCAAAAACGCTCAAACACGTATATGTTTATTTCTCACCAAAAGCCTAAATATTTAATTTCATGCTTCTTACTTCAAAAATACCAGATTTCTCATACAAACTTTCAACACTTATTTCACCCCCTTAGGAGTTGAATTTCCAAAAACTCTCAAACACGTGTGCATTTATTTCTAACCAGAAACTATACTATTTAAATTCATGCTTCTTACTACAAAAATGACGGACTTACATAAGAACTTAAATCCTCTATTTCACCCCCTTAGGGGATGAATTTCAAAAAATTCTTTCTTAGTGGATTCCTACGTCACAAAAGGTATCTACTGTAAAAATTTCAAGTTTCTAACCCCAGCGGTTTAGGCTGTGCGTTGATAGATCAGTCAGTCAGTCAGTTTCTCCTTTTATAGATATAGTTCTAGTAGTTCAGTAGCCTTAAATAGAATAAATCAAAGTCCGTAAATTAAACTGTATAAGCTTCCACGGTCTCCGATCTCGATGTCGGAGGAAACACTGTAAGTGTGCGTCCTGAGTGACGGCGCTCGGGCGTATTGTGAATTGCGGAGCAGCTTTACCGTGGCTTTACCGTCGATACCTGCCCTTAGTGCACGCGGGAAAGTTGACGCGTACGCGCGTGTTTGGTGTTGCGTTTATTTTACTTTGGTTTTAATAATGTCGATGGCAAAATTCAAACATTTGTTTAATGCGCCGTTCATTCCGCCTGCGCGGTGTGCGGTTACTCAGGACACACACTAAGGCAGGAATGTGATTTTAGTCGGTAAGAGTACGACACTACTCAAGCCATCTCATCCGTGAGGTGGATTGAGTGTCCATGAGGATAACCGACACCTGCCAAAAAAAAAACAGTTTTAGCACCCATTGATCCCCCCTTTACAGGGATCCATTATATCTTTATTGTATTCGACTCGGTTTTATTGAACCATCATAATATATAAAAAATTAATACGTTTAATTTAATTATTATCTATTGATATTTCTGCTGCCAACATCATGTTCCTCTCCACAACACCAGCAAAGAAGATCCCCACGGATCCCCGTGTCTCTCCATCGAATGGAGACAGGGTAGCCTCCTCTCCCAAGGCTTCAATTTTGGCCTCTAATGTGAGGCGAAGCATTGGGGAGTGGGTTAGCGGAAAGGAGATCCGAAAGGTGGCGGAAACGCAGCTCCCTTCAGCAGTGGCCGCACCTTGTGCACCCAAAAAGGCTGGCAGGTCGCGGTAACCCCCTCAAAGCCTACGCGGAGAGTGGCGCCTCCACTGAAAAGTAAGATTGCTGCGCGCAGAGCATCCGCTGAAGCGGCGGGAGGATCGCCGGGAACGAGCTAACACCTGCCTCTTAAATCCACCGACCAGGTGACCGAGGCCCGAAACTACCTCCAGCGTGCGAAGTCGCACCTGAACGACTCACGGAATTTGAGGTCAGATCTGAAAGCCGGGATCACCCAGTCGGTGGAACGGTTGTACCAGCTGGTGAAGGAAGAGGCGGCGGCTAAAACACCAATAAAGGGGGCCGAGTTAGTGGCAAAGGAGACCATCGAGGCCACAGCTTCGCCGGACAGAAAGGAGTGCTTCCAGGAGATTAATTCGTTGTTCGCTTCACTAGCGGAGCATAGCGCGCTGGTGAAGGAGAGCAGCGAAAGGATGGAGAGGCTCGTCTTAATAACTGACTTTTTTTATTTAAAAATGTTACCAAAGTATGTGGAATAATTAACATGTGTCTACGATTACACCAACTATAGCACGGCCGTTCAGAGAATGCGTTCCTGACACGTCGCGATTGAACTGACGACGTAACTTTGTAATGGCGTTGCAGTTACGATAAAAATATTTTTGCTGGTTGTTTACCGTTTTAACAATTGATGAGCATTAAAACAACATTATTATATCAATAATCAATGAATGTTATAATTTTGTGCCAAACTGAGAGTCAAATAACTTGGTAAACAATATTTTTCTAAATCTATACTGCGCTATTACAAGGTTATGTCAGCGCTTTATATTTGTAGTGCTGTGCTAAAAATAACAGGCAAGTATCGTAATCTGTTCGTACACAGTTATACTTATAATATAAAATAATACGCTTTGTTTTTCTTTTTAAGAATTTGAAAATAATGGACTATAAGATAACTTTTATGAAATATAAAAATAAAACTATGACCAAACCGAACGCGCGAAAGAAAGTAGCATTTTTATATTTAGGTTGAAAATGGTAACCCCAAATGGCGTTGGGCCGACATTTTGTGACGCTAAAACAGTCGTCTGTTGTCGTTTCGTGCGCATAGACCACGTTCTTCAAGTGTTTTCGATCTGTTTTTATTTGATTACCCGGCTTTCGTTTAATGGACTGTTTCTGTTTTTCAAACTGACATCGGCGCTAAATCGGACTTCGATTGTGTTTTGTATTGCGTTCTTTTTAC
Organism: Amphipyra tragopoginis; assembly: GCA_905220435.1. NCBI lineage: Eukaryota > Metazoa > Arthropoda > Insecta > Lepidoptera > Noctuidae > Amphipyra > Amphipyra tragopoginis. The sequence continues at coordinate 17,663,407 of HG992011.1, forward strand.
TTTTTGTGCATAATAATGCCTAAACGTGGACAAACATTGAAAAGTGGAGCCCGTGAGTTAATCATCAAGCTGCAAGATTACTTTGAGCGGGAGCGGCAAAATTGCGGACCCCTGGTACCTGTCGAACAAGTACAAGAACGCGTCTCTCAGGCGCTTGGAGTTAGCAAACGAACAATAACAAATATTAATAAAGAAAAGTTCGGCTCGACTGGCATGGAAGATAATATTTTACGTACTCCGAAGAAGAAACGTAGAACTAAACCCGTGACAGATATTGACACCTTTGACGCCGATGCAATCAGAAATCATATATATGGTTACTATTCCAGAAATGAATATCTCAACAGGAAGAAGCTTTTGGCATCGTTAAGAGAAGCTGGACTGTTTAGCGGGGGTAAAATTGCTTTAACCAAAATCTTAAAAGATATTGGTTTTTCGTATAAAAAAACAGACAAAAGAAAAATTTTATTAGAACGATACGACATAATTTTAAAACGGATAAGTTTTTTGAGAGAAGCAAAAAAAAATGATAACTGGGATAATGTCGTGTTCATTGACGAAACATGGCTAAACGGCAATCACACGGTTTCCCGTTCTTGGACGGATGATACACAAGCGTCGACGTCAAAAGTACCAATGGGTAAGGGGGCCCGTCTGATAATATGCCACGCAGGTTCTGCAAAATACGGCTTTGTGGAGAACGCGTTACTGGCATTTCAATCAAAAACCACAAATGACTACCACGAGGAAATGAATGCCACTACATTTAAAGAGTGGTTCCAGAACGTGCTTTTGCCCAGCCTACCAGAGCCTTCTGTAATATTCATGGATAATGCCTCCTATCACTCGGTTCAAAGACAGAAACCACCTATCCAAGCTAATAAAAAAGAAGAAATGGTGGCTTGGTTACAAGCAAAAGGCATTGACGCAAATATGCAGATGCTAAAAGCAGAGCTAATTAAATTAGTTAAAGAAAATAAAGCAGCAAATGTGCGATACGAAATCGATGAACTGGCTCTGGAGTACGGTCATCGCGTTCTAAGAATTCCACCGTATCATTGCCAATATAACGCGATCGAGCTAATCTGGGCTCAAATAAAAGGTTACGCCGCCCGCCACAATACTTCCCCGCCATTCAGCACGAAAAAGATGATGACCCTATTAAAAGAAGCCTGCGGGGAAGTCACAAGAGATGACTGGGCAAAGGTTGTTGAGAAGACTAAAAACCTGATTTTGGAACATTTTGACCGAGATATGAGGATTGATTCTGTTATTGATAATAATATAATTATACATGTAGGCGAATATGATGAAGACACCACCTCCTCAAGCGAATCGGAGTCTGATTAATATTCTGTACGCACATTCAATTCAATGTACTTACTTTATTGCATAGAAATACAGATTGTAACTTTGTAACAAAGAATAAATAAAACAATTTTATTATATGAATATTACCTTTTTTTGGTTTCCACTTAAATAACTAAAATATAAATTTTAAATGATTCCGCCAATTTAAAACGAAAATAATCTTAAAATAATGCGGCGGTTCATTTTGGAGGAACGGTAACGAACTCAGTGTTATGTTGTGCCCATCACTAGTCGTGACTAACTGATAGGTGTCAGGAACGCATTCTCTGAACGGCCGTACTTTACTTAATCACAAACAACACAATCAAAACACCCTCAAGCGGCCGCGCTCTGTACCAGCGGGTGCATCGACGCGGTGATGACATCACGCAACAAGGAAGGATGCGGGGACCGGGGAGAGCGGAGGCCGCGACACTAGCGACGCTCACCGGGTCTTCCTAAGAACACTTCAAATTTAACACACAACGCACACGCAACGACAACGCGAACTAAGTGACTTGCATTTTTGTAACCATCTATAATTTAAAATTAAAAGGAATTTTGAGCATTAAATCACGCATCATATTCATTGGAAAAGACCTGACCTAACAACCACGCATACGCACCAACAACATGTTATATTTCTATTTTACAGGAGCGAAGAATGGAGTTAAGAACACTTACAAATGCGGAAAAAGAATTGCATAAAAACTTATTGATGCAAGAATAAAAATAAAATAAAGTGAGGAAACAGGCAGCCAACTTAAAAACAGCGAAAAAATTGGTATCGAGTCCTGCATTCCTAGATACACTCGAAAATTGCACTAGTACTGCAAAATTATTAATGAAAAGGCAATGCCCGGAAGGCAAAAAATGGGAAAAGGACAACACTTTACATTGAAGGAAAAAATTGACGTATTCCACATTGGGCACCCGCTTTTACGGCACCCAAGTTAATGGCACCTGAGGTATTCCATATTCGGCACCTATCGGTATTTTTGGCAGGTGCCATCAGTGGAACAGTTTATTATTTAAAATTTTATTCCACTTTAGGCACCTACGAACCAGTAGGTACTAGTGATGGGACGTTTACTTTTTATAGGACGTTAAAATTAAAAAATCGATTAAAATCAGTAGAGTTTAATAACATGATAAAAACATAACTTCTTTATGTATTTTAATATCACAATCGGTTTCCTTAATCACAAATATTGCAAAATCAGCCTTGAGTTACAATAGTTTTTTTATTTTTTATTTAATGTTTTGCGCCTTTTTATCAAACTCATCGTACACAATAGAATTTAAAAACAAATACTTTTTAGGTTTACCATACAATTATTTCGCTTCTTGATTAACTTGGTAATTAAAATTCAATTGTCTTTATTTATTAAAACTACCAGGAAATCAGAAATGAACTGGAACTAGGTGCTTAAGCGACTTAACATACATAGCTCAATAATGGTAAAAATACAGGTTTTGAAATTGAATCATTTGTTGTTTTGAAAAGTACCAGGGCGACAGAAATGAACAGAAAATAGGCGCTTAAACGATATCACTAAGTGACAGTTATAGGTAAGATATAGGACAGTTTTAAGACTTCTATAGATATAGTGAATAATAAGGAATACTTTATATTCCTTTTTGTGTTTAATCATTGGTGCACATCTTAGTGACATCGTTTAGGCTGTCACCCTGGTACTTTTCAAAACAACAAATGATTCAATTTCAAAACCTGTATTTTTACCATTATTGAGCTATGTATGTTAAGTCGCTTAAGCACTTAGTTCCAGTTCATTTCTGCTTTCCTGGTAGTTTTAATAAATAAAGACAGTTGAATTTTAATTACAAAGTTAATCAAGAAGAGAAATAATTGTACTTATGTAAACCTAAAAAGTATTTGTTTTTAAATTCTATTGTGTACGATGAGGCTGGCATGGCATGATCATGTTTGATAAAAAGCCGCAAAACATTAAATAAAAAAATAAAAAAAAATTTGCAATATATGTGATTAAGGAAACCGATTGTGATATTAAAATACATAAAGAAGTTATATTTTTATCACGTTATTAAACTCTACTGATTTTTAATCGAATTTTTAATTTTAACGTCTTCTAAAAAGTAAACGTCCCATCACTAATACCTACTGGTTCGTAGGTGCCGAAAGTGGAATAAAATTTTAAATAATAAACTGTTCCACTAATGGCACCTGCCAAAAATACCGATAGGTGCCGAATATGGAATACCTCAGGTGCCATTAACTTGGGTGCCGTAAAAGCGGGTGCCCAATGTGGAATACCTCAAAAAATTGCTGCCTTATCAATCCTTTAAGCAAAGTCCCAAAGGATATCGAATTTTCAGGAAGTATTTTATTTTGCCTGCTCAGCAAACACTTGTTCAACTTTTATTCAAATGAGTAATCACAAACCTGGTATCAACAAAAACATTTTCTCTCAACTAAAAGGGAAAGCTGACGTTATGAAAATGGAAGAATAGTTGTGTCTACTAATGTTTGACGAAGTCTCACTGAAAACCAATCTCACATACCAGGAGAGAAATGATAAATTTGACATACCAGGAGAGAAATGATAAATCTATTTTGGGTCCTTTGCGTTTTATCTTATTTATAAACGACATAAAACATTGTTTTGTTAATGCGAATTTCTTAATTTATGCGGATGAACTAAAAATCTACAAAGCCTGTGTTAGATTATTCCAATAATTTAACTTTGTTTATTACACAAATTCACGTCTTATTAATAATATTAAATGTCTACCTAATCATTTAAGTCATTATACTTACTTATTTAACTTATGAACCACATAAAAATGTGTTTTCTTATTATAACCTTGTTTACTTGTGATAGACAACATTACACCGGTTCCTTATCAAAATATTATACAATACTATTACGAAATACATTTATAACATAGTTTAAACTGTGTTCTTTTATTATTGTTTTGTATAATATCGTATTTAACTGTTTGCACAGAAATAACGTGACTTGTTCACTAATTAAGCCATTGTAAGACCAAGTATGTAATGTAACTAATTAATATCAACATATTTAATTTATTTTTATATAATTTTATGAATCTGTATTAAAATCATAGGATGTGACGTCACTTGCTTACTACCGGTCATATTAGCCGTTGCTCCGCCATACTCGGCACATTCGCTCCGCAGTAGTCACACCGAACGGACCTAAGTTAAGTACCCTTATCTTGTTGATGGGTTTTTATGTGTATTTCTTAGTAAATATTCTACTGAATATTTACTAATATATTTTAATGTATAATATGTGTATTTCGCTTGATATTGCTATGATCTGGTCTATAGTATCTGACTAGCTTGTCCTTCTTATTTTCTATTCTTATGAATTATTTACAAAAATCGATCAAACATAAAGTACAAAGAAAATCAAAACTAACACCATACACAAGACATCAAATAGCTAAAAACTTAAAATTCAAACCAGCTATTTTGGTTCGCCATGAAATGGCTTCAAAACTGATTACTACTGAAAACCGTGAGAATATTGAACCGCCAGTATTGCCGTCCATTTCCGCTTTACGACAAATTAAATCAGAGAGTAAAATTGGAGAGTTGTTTGATGCAAATCCTTTGACGTCACTAATAATTTTAGCCAAAACTTCAGATTATGTAAACACTATCCGTGAAATTCAAGTTCATCCACATTTCCATATTTATTATTGGACTGATAAAGAAGTGGAATACTATAATATCTATTATAATAAATTTGGCAAAGTTACCATTACCATCGATGCAACGGGCTCTTTTTGCGAAACGATATAACTACCTGATGGCACCCGACTTACTAAAACACTGTTTTTGTATGCTGGACTTATAACTGCTAATGAAAAATTAAAATCTATCCCTGTTATCCAAATGATAACAGATTCTCACAGTGCAACATAAATCTCTAATTGGTTAAAAATGGGTAAATGGTGTAACTAACGTGCCTCACGAGGCAATCACTGACGATTCTTCAGCTTTGCTATCCGCTATCACTCAGGCTTTTACATCGCATAATAGCATAAAAGACTATATTCACCACCTATTTGCTGTTTTGGGGGGAAAAACAACAACTTTACCAGCTACTTTCATTAGACTTGACACTAGCCACTTTACAAAAACACTACATAATTTACCGTGTTTCAAAGATGGCATAGAAATTCGTATAAAATATTTTTATATACGCTGTGTATTGATGCTTAAAAAATGCGAAGATTACGATGTAGCAAAACAGATAATTGAAGATATTGTAAAAACATGTTTAGGACAATACAACGATAGTGATATATCTGCAAAAGCTAAGACTATTGAAGCTAAAACACGCCTTGATTCATTTACCGATGTGGTTGATACTAACCCAGCAGATCATATTAAAAAAGAAATTTTTGAAGAAGAAAATGTGATAGAAGAATTGAACGTAATCCAAAGCATTGAATTTATGACGTGGTTTGACCACTTAGTCGATTCTAATTAAAAAAGCATAATAGAGAGAAACGCAAAATTATTATCCGCCCTTTTTATCAACACTAAAAAGGTTATTTATACAAACTGCCGCTATGGTCAAATTTATTGTGTCCCTTTTTTAATTCACAGATTAAAACCTCATCCTCATCGGCGGTAGAAAGTTATTTTAAACCTTTAAAGCATCTCATATTTAAAACAAAGATTTCAAGATATAGAATTGATCAGTTTGTGAAAATGCATTTAGAAAATTTAGATGAAGAAGAACTCCACTACCGAAAATTGCCAGAAAGAGAAAAAGTAATAAACATTTACATACCTATCAAAACTGAAAAAAATCCTAAATGTAGAAGTCGTCAAAGATTTCCTACAGACTCGTTATTTTCTGACGAACCTCCGTTTTGCGAGAATTGGAGAGGAAAAAATGTTGAAGTAGCCGACTCCATATCAGAAAAAAATTATGTAAAGTTTATTAACAATGGTAATTTATGCAATTCTGTCCATGGCGGTGAAAATGAAATTAAATTAATGAACACTTGTGGCCTAGACTCCGTATTGTATCTTTTGTCTTTAGGATACAATACAAATCAAAGTATCAAAAAGAGTATCGATATTTTCGAAAATATTTCGATTGCAAAATACATTCAACATTTATCTGATTGTCATTCACCATATCAAGACCTTTATAAAATGAGGTCTCAAATAGCATTTGAATATTTTAAAAAAGCGCAAGACGGTAAATTTATAAATGATGATTGTGCTTGTAATGCTTACCTTTATTTTTGAAAATATATTATTAAATTTTATTTACAGTGCAGTTTTCACAAAACAGTGTTTTAACAAATTGTGTACGTCAAACAAGATCATCCGAGAGGTGGCTTTTTTGCCGATTAATATAGTTAGGATTAGAATTTTTGGGTTTTCCAGCCTAGAAGATGCAATTTGTATTGGGAATGAAAATAATACTTGTGTGTCATGTAAATATTTGGGAAATTCAAATTACGAGCTCTCTGATTTGATCTCATTTGATTTGAACGGGACGGATAAAGTTAGTTTAAAGGTACCTACCCGAAACAATCAGTTTACAAGGAAAATGTTTTAAAATATTAGGCGTTATTGAATTTGTCCCCCCGTTGAAACCGGCTGATCTTGGTCACTACAAAGGGCATGGTTTTGTAAACGGTCGCATGGTCTGTTATGATGATTTAATGCATAGATTTTACAATAGTAGAGAAGAACGACGACACGTTTGGTGCAGTGGCTAAGCGATTGGCTTCTGCGCTACGGGTCGTGGGTTCGATTCCCACACGGAACAAAAATTTGTATGGCCTACAGATGGTTGTTCCGGGTCTGGGCGTTTGTTTGTGAGATTTGTGTCTGTAAACGCACCCACGATACAAGAGAAATCTTAGTGTGGGGCAACGTTTTTTTTTTAAAAAAAGAAAAAAAAAGAACAGCCTATTTATTTACACATTCTGACCTACGGTTTGGCTGATCCTAATTTTGAAGAGTAAAGACAAAAAATAAGAAAAAAATATTAAAAAACACGACTGCGCTGTCAAAATCACAAACTACAGAACTTGGGGGACTGTTCTATGGAACACTATTTAATATCTAAGAGGTGCCCCGACTGCAGTTCGTGTTTTTGGCAGCGCAGTCGTGTTTTTTTTTTAAATATTTATTTTAATTTAAGGTAAAGGCACCCAATTCCGAGGGGTTCTAAAAATGGCACCATATTCCGATGTATTTAGAATAACGGCGTTTTCAAGCAATTTACAAGTTCTTTTTGTTTGCAAGATGCATTAATCAATAAATAATTTATCTGTTTATGTTTATATGAGCAAAAGAGTGCTTTGGTGCTTAAACGTTTTAAAATAAACAGTAAGTTTGACGGTAGCAGCTGACTCGAACGCGCGCTTCATACATTTCGGACCTTATGCACGTGATTAATACGATTTGCTAAATAGTGTTTTGTATGATAATTTTATACTGTGTGAGTTTTTGTTTAGGTTGAAATATTGGAAGGGTTATATTTTTTATTTATTTTAATATTTTCTTTACAAATTGAGGAGAAAATAAGTTTTTAAAATACCGCGGCATTAGGTGCCAAATATTTTAGTTGGTTCCTAAATACCGATGTATACCACGGAAATGCAATTTAATAGACGTTGACTTTTTTTCAAATTTTGAAGATTTATGATTACGAACTTAATATTTTAGCTCTGATTACTTAAATAACCAATAGATATAAAAATCTATTTCCGAGGTACACTATGGCGTCGCATTTACTAATTATAGCAGGTCAAAGATTGCCTGTTTAGGTACTTTATTAATTCTTTTTATGGAAAAGCTAAGTACAGAAAATTAAGTTATTAATGTGTACTGATATAATCCTGAGTGAGCTTTGTATGTTTTTTCAAAGATATCGCAATTGAACATTCATTTATTTGTTTAATATTAAAAAATCTTTTACTTTTTAATACTCGGAATTAGAAAACTTGATTTAGTATTATAAAACGCTATTCCGATGTATTTAAGTCGGAATAAGGTTATATTAGTGGTATTGGCACACTTTAAATACAGAGTGTTCATTATCTTACGCAGCTTGTTCAAAACTTTAGTATTGTTTTAGTAACTGCAAGAATATAAAGCCCTTTAAAATAACTTTCATATTCCGATATACTCAGATATAGTTATACTTAAATATTATATACTTTTAATAAAATTGTTTTATTATTATAATTGTTTTATTGTAGGAGAATAAAGCCAAGAAAAAAGTACACGGAAGAGGATCTCCAAAATGCTATTACAGCAATTCATAATGGCAGTAGTATTTATAAAGTTTCTCGACAGTACAATATTCCCGAATTCCTATCTAAGTAAATTACATATTGTGGTACCATATTAATAATCATGTAAGACAGAGTCTGAGACTGATCCAAAACCTATAGATAGAGAAGATAATAAATAGACTTGATTTTTTGAACAGCATGTATCATTCTCCCCACCTCCTTTCCTTTGTATTTTGTACACTCGGAATTAGGAACCAAATGCATCGGAATTAGGATTTTTAAATCGGAATTAGGTGCTTCAGGCTTCTTCATATTTTTAAATAATTTGACATTATTAATAAACTTTTATTGTCAAATTGTGAGTATATTTCAAAAATAAGATATATAATACTTCTGATAAAAATAGCCAATTCTACAGAAAGTTATATTAAATACTTAATTTTAATGTTCTTTCAAGTTATGGTGAAAACACCGCGGAATTAGGTGCCTTTACCTTAATACGTATTTTAGCCTCTACATAATGTTTGTTCTCCAAATGCATCGAATACACTAAGGCCAAACTACCACCACACAAACAAAGTTTTTTTTTTATATCTTTTACTAGGCCTGCGTTTGTCCGCCATCTCGTCTGATGTTAAGCGATGATGCGGTCTACGATGGAGCACGCTTGCCCAGAAGAAACCGATTCACTCGTGACTTGAAGACACCCAGATTGCATCGTATTGCACTCGGGCAGCGCATTCCACTGTTTGGCGGTTATCACAATGAAAGTAGAATCAAAGCGCTTCGTTCAGGTTTTTGGTATATCAACCATGAACCGATGGCGCTTTTTCGTGCTTCCGGGGGTGTTAGATCATGCAGATCTCAAGCACATTCTCCGAAATGTGTCCGATAAAAAACCGATAGACTAGCAACTTTGCGCCGATGCTCAAGACTTTGGAGCTTGGTCTGAACAAGGGAGTCGTTGCTGATGAGCTTCTTGGCACGCTTCTCAATGGACTCCAACGCCTCAAGCTGGTATTTGGCTGAGCTATCCCAAAGGTGCGTGCAGTACTCCATGCACGATCGAACCTGTGCTTTGTATAGTTGAAGCAACTGTTCCGATGTGACGTACCGCCGCACCTTCGAGAGGACACCCAGCTTTTTAGCAGCCAATTGAGCTTTGGACTCAATATAGGAGCCAAAGTTGAGGGTTGACGTCAGAGTGACGCCCAAGAGCTCAAGAAGGTCAGTTATCGGTATAGACAAATCTCGATGTTGTTGATATTAATCATTGATGTTGATACATTTTAAAATTTTCACATGCTACTTTGTGGCAAAATAGAAGAACTATTGAAACCACCCAACACCATAATGTACTCTATTTTAAGTGGAATAAATTTCATTTCATTTCATTTCATTTCGAAAAGTAGGAGCCAGCTGGAATGGAACCAAAAACACAAAAGGGCAAAAGCTTTGCAAAATCAAAACTGGGCCTAATTTACCTCTAATCGTGTAGGAAAACCATTTTTTAATTCAACATGCAGTCCTTTTGAATAAAAAACCGTCATAGCAATAGCAGTACCAAATAATAAAAAATGTAAACGTTCCGCTAATTATGCTGGTGTGTGTAAGTTAGCCGCTATTATTGCTTACGTTACCTACTGTTTTCATTAGCTTTTGTTGGTCATTTGTTCAATTTTAGTCTATCCAGGTTTCAAGAATATCCGGACAAATTATTCTATGGCCTTATTAGAAACATTTTAGCCTTGCAAGGAACAGGCCGCTAGGAAGGCCGATTTTACGTTTTTTGAAGTTTAATATTCCATTAGAAAAGTTGTTTGCATCTTACCAGAGTTAGATATAATACTCAGCAAAAAGTTTTTTAAACATTTATGTACACGACAACTTTCTTAGTTATACTATCCCGTTCTTGGTAATGTTCAGTGAATACTTTTTATGTTATAATATTATCAAAGGTGTTTGTTTAATTTAATTTATGTGAAGTAAATTATTTTCTTATATTTATACCGATCGTGTTTTATTTATCGAAATGAATTTGATTGATTTGCGGATTGCGACGACTCTCGCAAATATATGACTTTCCGTCCAAAAAAGTACACGTGGGATGTTGACTCAGCACTCATTGTGCCGATAGTCGTTACAGCCAATGGTTTAATAGCCAAGAGCCTCGACCAACATCTGATGAGGCTCTATCGTTAGGCGAGCGGAGGAAAGCGGTTCTTCTGGACACGGCTTCTCTCTGGAATCCTGACCGCCGGTAGCTTGGACCCTGTTCCCGATGCCGGTGGAATACTATTTTTTTATATTTTTAAATGTGTAATGTTTTTATAACATATGTATTTAAAAATATAATTCAATATGTAGGTATTTACAATGAATAAATGGAATAATAATATTTACCACACTATTAAATTATTGCATTGCACAAAACACAATCGCTTCCGACAGTTCAAGCAACAAATATTTACTTAGTCGCTTAAAAAATAACTTGTATGAGGGTACATACTGATCAGTCCAAAAAAGTAACAAAATCATATCCACCCTGCAAAATTTTCTCCTTTAAAAAATTGAAAATCCATTTTCTCTTATAGTATAGCGTTTAGAAGAACGGACTATATGTTAAATTTTAGTTAAAAAATAGTAAAAAAACTTATTATAATTTGCGGTAACCTGAGGTTGAGTTTAGTCAATAAAGCCGAAAATCTTGGGGCCTCAGTTCAGACGTTTTAGTAAAATTCAACTTTCATTTTCTTTTAAACAATTAACTTTTGTGTCATTATTTCTTTTTAACTAATTCACAGAGGTATCTAAGTAAAATATATTAAAGTCGTATTTATGTATTTCTGCAGATAAATTCATATTTTGCAGATTCCTCAGTACAGACATTAATGAATTGACGGCCCTAAATATATCGCCATAAATCTGTAATGTCATACTCTACAGATTTGGGAATTTCTTAATATATTTAAGAAATTCTTAACAAAATTCTTAAATAAAAATGATTAACCCAGAGATAGTACTTTCTGAGATTTAGGCTATGCCACTTTATGCAAGCGTCTGGATTGAGGGCCCAAGTAATTTAATCATAACAGTTTTAATTCACGTTTAAGAAATTCATGGCCCATTGCTTTAAGTTTTAACTATTTTTAACTAATTTTCCTGTAAGTCTTATTTCGTTTCGCAAGGATTTAAAAAATGGGCCCTCAATCCAGATGCACACTAAAATTCTTAGGCATGGGGTCTTGATATGAAATATGGTCAACCAACCCGGCAAGTAAAGCTTAACCTGATCGATCGACCGGTTGGGTCTGTTATTACTAAGCCACAAGCCTTGCCTTGCCTACTTACAATTTCTACATAAGTTGTGACCCATTAAACATGGAATTGGCTATACTACATTGTGCTGTATACTATTGAGAGTTATTATTACTTACCCCAAATGTTTTCTTAATGTTTATGTGGCCTGATAATGTAAATGTCAAATACAACAAAACCCATGCTGATTAAGGTTTGCTGGGATTATTTTATGGAGTACTGCTATTTAATACTTTTTCTGTTTGTTTCAGATAAGACCAATCTTCCTACAGAGTGCAAGGAAACTGCGGACCTGTTGCTCTTCATGGACAAAATATTTGATTCAGTCAATGGAAGCCACATGGAAAATAAAACGCCAAACTCCTACTTGCCCCAGCAAAGCCGAACTTTGTCCACCATAAAATGTGGGTGGAGGGCATAAAAATATTTAATTCAAAGTTTATTACTTCAGCTGATAAAAAAGAAACTGTTCCCTCTGTAATCAATTGGGTGTGGTGATGATTTTAACGTGTCATCGGTATAAGAAGAAATAAAGAAGAATACAAGAAAAAATGTTTATTTGCGCCAACATGACACACAAAAATAAAAAAACTATACACAAAACCACAAAGAAACTATTAGGAAAAATATGCGTCACATCCACGCAAAACGGCCATCGCTCAGCATAATGCTATAACTCGTGCGAGACAGAGCCACAGCGCTGGTTTTCAGCGAAAGCCGGCGTTGACATGATGACGTCCACCGGTGAAACAATTAAAAAGATATAAATCAGTTCATTACAAGAAAAAATAAAATAAATAAATACGCAATAAATAAGGAACAAACGAAGACTGTGTGAAATATAATATTTTTAATCAGTTCATTACAAGAAAAAATAAAATAAATAAATACGCAATAAATAAGGAACAAACGAAGACTGTGTGAAATATAATATTTTTAAATATGGCGACGTTTTGTTGCATCGACATCGTCGCTCACGCAGGCATACGTCGTACGATGATGTTATCTATGGGCATTACGTTCTCTGTGCGTGCAACTGCCAAATATAGACCGCTTATTTTATGTAATATAGCTTTTGCTCGCGGCTTCGCTCCCGTTAATTTACGGATCCCTAATTTTTTGATCCCAAAATATAGCCTATAGCACTCAGGGATAACGTAGCTTCCTATTGGTGAAAAAATTTTTGAAATCGGATGCGTAATTTCGGAGATTACCTCCTACATACAAACAAACAAACAAACAAATTCTACCTCTTTATAATATTAGTATAGATCTACGCAGTAATTCGTAATTTCAAAATGGTGTCACTGATGAATGGATGATTGTTTTGATATTGTGTGTTGTGATCAGCGTTTGTGTATTTTGTGTTAGGAGGTGTATATGACAAAAACTCCGACTATTCGGAGATCAATCCCAGGCCAAGACTCTAAAGTAACATCAAGGTAAGGACTAGCAGAAAAATATTTAATTATATGCAATTTTGTTGATAATTTAATGAAATAATTCGCGGTATAAGAACCAGATGAACGTATCTACAAAAAAATCAAAAAAAGTTTTTTTTCATAAAACGGTTCACAATATAGTCCTTTATGAATTGCCAAAACGAGCGACGTAACGGTAAAGTCAGTATTTATCAAATTCCAAAAAAAACGAAATAGCTTAAGAATCATTTTCAATGGAACCAGAAAAACGTATTAGGAATACCGTTTAAATAGTTCTAATTATCTTCCTACCTCTTTAGCGCTAAAGGAACGTATTTCTAAAAAATATATTTTTATTCTTAGAATATGGTTTGTTTGGCAATATTATACAAACCATAAGAACGTAAAAGCTTATACGTTGTTTTGGTCGTTACAAAATTTTGTTTTGACAGTGTAACGCTTGTGTATTTACGTTTTATTGGCACAAAATTTTTTGTTAGATAAATAATACAAGTCAATGGCCAAAACGATGTATTACGATTTACGTTTTTGTGGCAGCACTATTTTCTTTGATTAGTATTATAGGCCATTGACAAAATAAAAACTTAAGTTAGTTTGGCACCTAAAAGTTGATGTAAGGTCTCAACGAGTTGAAACACGCAGTGCGGGGAGCCCCTTGATTTGAAGTTAGGAGAATACTTTTTTTTTGCTTTTACTTCGTAATATTGATTTTAAGTGACAATAATACAGTGATTCAATAAAATGAAGAAAAACAATAGGAATTGGAAGATTTTGGAATGCTTGGAACGAAGAGAACCATCTCAGGTTCACGACGAATTCCATCAGATTTTTGAACAGGTGAGTTATCTTTATTACCTATGTTTTAGTCTTGACTGTTATTAATTTGCATTAAACGTGCTGTTCAGGGTTCGATTCCCAGGTAAGGTTAAGTGTAACAGAGTTTGAGGTCGGATAATACTAATAGTAATAATAAGCTGGCAACACTCGGAGCCAAACGTTATAAAAATTTTCATCTCTTAATATAATTTAATAAACCGAAATATTTTAAACAGAAAAACGTTTATCATACCTAAAAAGGTTAACAATAGCACCATAAACATCGTAAAGCTTATAAACAAACAATAATGCCAAATAACGCAATAGAAAAGTATAATAAACTAAAGGACAAAGTTGACACATGTCAACTATAAACGAAAATGATGATGAAGTTATGACGAACAAATAGCGAAAAAAATAATGCTCACTCGAGCCAGAACCAGAGAAGCACGCCCACCACCCCCGGACTCGCCGCTCAGCTCCGCCTCGCAGCCGCCGGAATCTAGCCCCACCGTGAGTGCTGTGACACCGGCCGCCGCAGTTGCGTCGAGCTCGAGCGACGAGTACTTCTCTCCGCCGACGTCGCCAACACCTGTACGTCGGCAGGGGAGACGCCGGCCGCCGAATAGCTTGGGACCTAGGGGCCCCCCGGCCCCTACCGCCTACCGGTGGTTGTGTGCAGCGCATGAAATGGACTCAAAATATAAACGAGAACGTCATGCGCGCATATTACGGGTCTACAGAGGGGGGAACTAACCTCACTGCGTACCGTGTTAGGATGCTGACTCTGTTTCGGGAACTTGAACCAGCCATTAACGTCTCGGCCCAACGATTATCGGATCAGGTGCGCGTTATCCAACGCAATCATAGATTGGACGACGCCGCACTTGACAGGCTTCGCTTAGAGGTACAGAACAGCCGTGTCACCCCTGTCCCCTCACAAACCGCGGTACACCATATTAATATCAATGTAGTCCCGCCGCGGTCCGATTGTGTAGATGAGGATGTGAATGACAGGGCTGTTACAGTAAGTAGCCAATACAACGACCGATTGAGGAGTGCATTGGAGGATGCGATTCGGGAGTATAGAGCTAATCCCGAATTACGGCCACGATTACCACGCTTGCCTATGCACAATAAAAACAGGGCGCTGGTGTGTGCCTTGGATTCGCTGCTTTCTAGCTATTTTGAGAGCAGCGAAGATCTCGTCGATACACACTCAATCCTGTACTGTGCGGCTGTTGCGGCATGTCGTGTAGCCAACGTCAAATTTAATAATAGTGAACGAGCTACACGACCTAAACCAGCCGTACCAGCCTGGCAGTGCAGGATTGAGCGTCGTATCGACGGGGCCAGGGCACTCATCGGCAAGCTAATCTGCTTCAGGGAGGGCAATACTCGACCAAGAGTGATGCGCTTTGTGAGGCGGGCATTCTCGGGGACTGGTATCAGTCCTCGAGAATATATGTCCCAAGTCACAGAGCGCATCGACTTCCTGAAGCAGAAAGTTTGTGCATGGGCAAGCCGTATTCGTAGGTATAAACGCCGCGTGGAGCGATATGCTCAGAATCGCATGTTCCAGTGCGACCAAAGGTGGGTGTATAGAGCTTGGGAGCGACCTGACCAAGGAGTGAGTGATGGGCGCCTGCCGGATGATGATGCCATGAGCTCATTCTGGCGCAGCATCTGGTCGGTCCCCGTCACTCACACCGAGGGTGACTGGACGCGGGATATTGAGCGAGCGTGTGAGCCAATAGAAGAAATGGGGGAAATTTTAATTAGCCCCCAAGACGTAGCCAGTGCGGCCCGTCCGCTGCCTAACTGGAAATCTCCAGGGCCGGATGGGCTGCACGACTTTTGGATAAAATGGCTACGTAGCTCACACGCTCGCTTGGCGTCCCTATTCCAGTCGTCCTTAGAGTCTGGGTCGCTTCCACAGTTCCTTACAACAGGAGTTACCCACCTGCTCCATAAATCAGGTAGTACCGCGGAACCCAAGAATTATAGACCGATCACATGTTTGCCGACGGTCTATAAGCTTCTTACGTCCATTTTGAGAACCAAAATTAACACTCATGTAGAAAATAATTTGATAATGTCCCCTTCTCAAAATGGATGTAGGAATGGGTCCCGCGGTACTAAGGAGCTACTCCTCATTGATATGGCCATTAGCCAACAGGTTCGTCGCTCTCGAAAGAATCTGTCGACATGCTGGATAGATTACAAGAAGGCCTACGACTCGGTGCCACATACATGGCTCATGAGGGTGCTAGAGCTGTATAAAATAAACACAACTTTACGCACCTTCTTGACGTCATGTATGAGGCAATGGAGGACGGTCCTTCGCTATCCAGGGTGTCGACCGATTCTGGGGAGCGGTGAACCGATTAGTATTGAGCGGGGAATATTCCAGGGCGACAGTCTGAGCCCACTATGGTTTTGTTTAGCCGTGAACCCTCTTAGCACATTGCTGGAGGGGTCAGGGCTAGGCTGTCCACTGCGGAGAGGAGGCCAGGTAGTATCCCAACTTCTCTACATGGATGACCTAAAGCTCTTTGCCCCTACCAAATTGCAACTGGTGGAGTTACTGAAGGTAACTGAAACTTTCAGTAATTCTATCAGGATGGAATTTGGTGTGGACAAATGTGCAGTCATGCATGTTAGACGAGAGGGGATTATGGAATCCGAGGGACTACAACTATCGGATTCCATACACCTCAGGTCGCTCTCTGCAAACGGGGTGTGTAATGTATGATATAGTAACAAATGCTCTAATTTCACTTGAAATAACGTTCATATAATATAATTTTCATATGCTATAAAATCATATAACCTAATTTCATATGACCTAATGTTTCATATGATATAATTTTCATTTAATATAAAACATTTAGTATAACGTTCATTTTATATAATTTTCTATATGTATAATATTCTTTTTATATAACATTCATTTGACCTAATGTTCTTTTGACCTAATTTTCATGTTTAATGGTCACAGTTCTAACCTAACTCAAATGGCACCTAACCAAATCTTAAAATATTCAATGCATGGTTGAGGGTGGGCTTGGTCGACGGAGCCCCGCTTCGCGGGGCTCCTACTTCTGGATGGTTTATAAAAAAATAACCACGAAGGTGATGGCGGGGTCTATTCGCTCGCTTCGCTCGCTCACACGACCCCGCCATCCCCTTCTAACCTAACCTGTCCGAGTCGGGGTGCCCTAAAGTCCAGATTGCATCCAATTTCTACTGGTTACAATAGTTGAGGGTGGTAGGTGTATAGGGTATAAAGCGAAGAAAAAAAAAACAGTACAATATTTTTTTAATCATAACATAGCATCACATAAATATTACATCTTATTTCAGTTTTAAGTTAGAGGCCAAAGCCCGAAGGAATTCAATTTCAGTGTATTCCTTTTTTTTATTTCGTATCAGATTTTCTAAATTATATTAAAAGTTATTAGAGATTATGATTATTATAGTAAATGAATAGTATACTACATGAATATTATGTCAAATGTGCATTATAGGAAATGTTTATTATATCATAAGAAATTAGATAAAACGAAATTATATCAACAATTCATTATCTCAACTGATCGTTATATTAAACAAAAGTATATTAACTGAAATTAGGTCAAGTGAACGTTAGATTTTTTGTTATTATATCAACCGCTACACACCCCTGCAAACGACACCTACAAATACCTAGGTATGTCGGAGGGGCTGGGCATCAGTGAGGCCGACATGAAACAATCGTTGAGGGAGCGTTTCTTTGGCCGCCTGAAAAAAGTTAGAAAGTCTTTTGTCGGGCGGAAACAAGGTGCGCGCCTTCAACGGGTGGGTCATGCCGGTCTTGATGTACTCCTTCGGCATACTGAAGTGGACTCAGACTGAACTAGATGCTCTGGACAGGAGAGTCCGGACTCTGCTGACCGCAAATCGGATGCATCACCCGCGATCGTCAGTAATGAGCCCGCGAAAGTGTGGGGGTCGAGGCCTATTAAATGCTAAGACCCTCCACAATCGTGAGGTGTGCAGCCTCAGGGAATATTTCCTACATGCCGACGCGGGGATGCACCGAGATGTGGTCGCAGTAGATAAAGGACTCACCCCACTCAACTTGGCTAAAGAGAACTGGCGCAAGCCTGTGGTACTCAGTACTAATGACCGCAGGGAGGTATGGCAGAGCAAGGAGCTACACGGACGATTCTACCGGGCCCTCCATGGGCCCGACGTAGACTTCCTAGCGTCCGTGTCCTGGCTACGGTTCGGTGACCTATTTGGGGAAACCGAAGGTTTTGTCTGTGCGATTATGGATGAAGTTATCATGACGAATGACTACCGGAAGTATATTGTGAAGGACGGGACGGTTGACATATGTCGGGCATGCCACTGTCCGGGCGAGTCCCTAAGGCATATTATTTCCGGTTGTTCTCGTCTTGCTAACGGCGAGTACTTGCATAGGCATAACCAAGTGGCCAGGATTATCCATCAGCAACTTGCTTTGAAATATAACCTTGTGGAATCGGAGGTACCGTACTACAAGTATGTGCCCGACCCAGTTCTCGAAAATGGTCATATCACGTTGTATTGGGATCGATCTATCATCACTGACAGGACTATTGTCGCCAATAAACCTGATATAGTGGTGATAGATCGATCAGAACGCCGCACAATGATTGTTGATGTTACCATCCCGCACGATGAAAACCTCGTGAAAGCTGAGAAAGACAAACAAATCAAATATCTTGACTTAGCGCACGAGGTTGTCAACATGTGGGATGTGGATTCGGCAACCATTGTGCCGATAGTCGTAACGGCCAATGGCCTAATGGCCAAGAGCCTCGACCAACACCTCAAGAGGCTCTCGTTAGGTGGCTGGATCAAGGGCCTGATACAGAAAGCAGTCCTCCTCGACACGGCGCGTATCGTGAGGAGGTTCCTGTCTCTGGAGCCCTAACTACCGGTAGCTTGGACCCTGCTCCCGATGCCGGTGGACCCCCTATTTTTTATATTTTTAAATGTTTTTTTTTTGTATTTTTATAATGAAATATTTAAAAATGTTATAGATAAGAAAAATGAATAAAGGACAATAATATTGTGTTATTTGTATTATAAAATGTGTGTAATTTACGATTAAAATTTACTAATGTTATAAAAACAAACCCTTTTTACTCATTATGGTCAATATTAAGTACCTATACCTATAGCAATGATAATATTTACTTTACAGTTAAATAATTTTGTTTTGTTTTGTCTCAGGAACCAACTCATTCAATCGAAACCATCTGCAATGCTGCCGTTGAAGAAATCAACAATTGCTTGAGCCCTTGTCCTCAACCATCCTTTAGTAAATTAACGACAACTTTAGAAAATGAATCTCTCTCTGTTTTTGGTGAACCTGGACCCACAAAATTATTGGCATTGGAAAATGTGTCACTTATTGATTTAAATGAGGATTTGTATTTATCACATTCAAGCAATAATGGGGAGCCCGCACCAGATGAATGTATCTTGTCATCAAGTGATTTTTCAATTTCGGAAACAAGAAATAATGTTCAAATAGTAAATGATGCTATGACCCAAAACATTCCTCATTCTAGTAATACTCTTGATAAAAACATAGAAACTAATACTACCGATATTTCTGGGGTTGAGTCTGTCATACCTGGTCTACAAAATCGGAAACGCAAGCGCAGAGGTCAAGCGGAGCCCAAGGAATGGAAGAAGAATTTGAGAAAAAACAGAAGACAAAAAGGTGAACCTTACCTCTCCAGTAAAGGTGTTTTAAAACCAGGAAAATTATTGGGTGAATCGAAGTGTATGGGGATGTGTCGAGAAAAATGTACGACCAGATTTAGTGAAGAAGAGCGGCTGGAAAATCTTTTTGGAACATTGATAATATAAATCAGAAAAGGCAATATATTGTAGGCTTAGTAAATCGAGTACCTACACAAACAAAACGAACTGCTAACTTAGACAGTAAAAGGAAAATGACAAACAAATATTTTCTAAAAAAAAGTGGAGCCACAGAAAAGGAAAAGGTATGTCAAAAATTCTTTTTATCAACATTAAGTGTCTCAGAAACATTTGTGAGGTTTTGTTTCAAAAAACTGACTGAAACTAATGTTGTTTACGCTGATAAACGGGGCAAACACGTGCCTCATAATAAAAAGTCTGAAGATACCAGGCAGTTTATACGAGATCATATTAAATCATTTCTCCGAATGCCAGCACACTATTCCCGAAAAGATACAAAAAAGAGTTCTTAGACCAAGATCTGAATGTAGTCAAGATGTACGAGCTTTATAGAAGTAAATGTTGTGAAGAGCAAAGAGAACCTGTTGACATAGCTTATTACCGTATGGTTTTTAACAAAGAATTTAATATTGGTTTCTATAGACAACGGAAAGATTTGTGTGATAAATGTTTTACTTTCCAACATTTGAACGCAGAAGAAAAAGAGAAGCAGAAAGAAGAGTACGAAAAACATTTAAAAAGAAAAGTTACTGCACGACGACATCGTGATGAAGCGAAAATGTCAGCACAATCTGGTGATATACATTTCGTTGAATATGACTTGGAAGCCATTTGTAATTGCCCTTCATCATCATCTAAGCTAATTTATTACAAACGGCGAATTGCAATTTACAACTTTACCATGCTGGATTTTGAGACAGAAAAGCGTAACGTTTTCTGTCATTGCTGGCACGAAGGTATTGGAAAAAAAGGGGCTGTTGAAATCGGGTCATGTTTGTTGAAATATCTGAAAACTAAAGCTGATGGTAAACCAATTACATTTATGTCAGATACTTGTGCGAGCCAATGTCGTAATGTATATATATCAGCTCTACTACTGTACTGCATTGAAGCTTTCAATATACCAGAGATTAACCAAAAGTATTTTGAACCTGGGCATAGTCAAATGGAAGCAGATAACATCCACGCAACTATTGAACTGGCTAAGAAGAATAACCTTTATTTCATCCATCCGGATTCTATACAATTATAAGAAAAGCTTCCCGAAAAAATCCATATGACGTCCATGAAATGGGAACAGAAGACTTCGTAGATATTAAATACCTAAAAACTATATTAGTTAAGAATGCTAAGGTGGACTGTGATGGCAATGCTGTCAACTGGCTAAAACTAAGATGGCTGCAGTATCGTAAAGAAGACAATAAACATATATATTTTAAATATGATCTGGAGGATGATGTATAAAATGATTAAGATTATCAGAAGAGGCAAAAGACTACCTGTGGAACAAATTGTGTTGAAAAATGCATATGACAAACCCTTACCCATTTCTAGTGAAAAGTATGACGATTTACAAGACTTATGCAGACAAGGCATCATTCCAACGCAATACCATGATTTTTATAAAGGGTTTTCAGTTGGAACTCCAACAACAGATGACGAAGATAATTAATATTTTTCTAAACGTTGATATGCTGATTACAGGTTTTATTTTTTAAATTGTACTATTTCAGGAGTAAATAAAGATTATTGATTTATTACCTATTTTATTACTCATTTTATCACTACATAGACATAAACTTAACTTCACAAATGACGTATTTAAGTTTGATAAAAACATAAGTTTGAAAATAATTAAGGGCCACACTAACGTATGTCAACCGAATTTTAAAAATATATATATTGCGTCTATGTAAGCATATGCAAATAAATAATTTCTAATTTTTTCAAAGCTCTAAGAGTATGGCAATACACAGAAAAAAAAATTCTTTTCCATACTAGTATTTTATCTGTATTAAAAAGCTGCTAAAGTTTAAAGAGCCGAATTTTCACGGTATTTTTGCTTTCCTGTAAAATTGAGAAAATGTAGATTCGTTTATCTGACTCTTACACCGCGAATTTAGTGTTGCGTGTTATGTAATGGTTGCGGCACCTTAATCAGGACCCCTTGGAAAATTTCTTTGGCGCAGTGAGAAGCCAAGGTTGTCGCAACACTAATCCCACGTGTGATCAGTTTGAATCTGCGTTCGCCACACTTTTAATAAATAATTTAAGCAGTGTCCACACCGCGGTAACTGCGAAGGAGACTTTTGTGAAACACTCCACTCTCTCATCATTAACGAAAATGCGAAAGCAACGTCGACCTGCTCTTTATTCGACTTTTCTAAAATATTCGATTTTAATTTTACTCCGCTAGAGATAAATGAAAGGGATCCCCATATTATTGCTCCAATCCAGTATATGAGCGGATATTTCTTAAAAAAAAACGAAATCCCAAGTTTTTAAATCTAGCACTGATTGCATAAATGATTTGTCATCAAAAAATTAAATAGAATACATCAACGGGTCATACGTATGTATACTGGTGCAACCCGCAAAACAACGAAAACCGTTTTTTTTGCATCAAAAGCCTTAAAATTACCTTGTATTTGTATCCTGTAAAGATTATATTAAAATATCAAATAATTTTAAAGATACAAACTTGTAAACTGATGTAAGTGACATCATTTTAAGCCTCGCGACTACCTACACCGATGTAAGTCACTTGCACCAGTGTAGGTCGTCGCGTACGACGCGACGCGTGTACGCAAGTGAACTTCACTCCAGTATGCGCGCGGCGTCGTTGCAGAGAGCATGTCAAACACTGGTCTAATTATAGATTATTTGTAATTATATTTAAAAAATGAATTAACACATAAATTTTGATTTATTTTCGATCCGCATGCAGTACCGCAACGCGAAATATGTGAAGAATCGGACTTAAATTTGAAAATATGCCCGGGATCAAGGAACCGACCGATTTATATGAAAAAAATAATTTTTCAAACGAAAATGTAATAGAAAAGCCAGGTAAAAGAGACTATGATCGATAAATGAAATGTGACTTTATTATTTATGAATTCTTTTGAATAAACTTTGCACTTCTGATATAAGTTACGTTATTTTAACACAAAAATTTATTTATTAATGCAATCAATAAAAAAATATTATTAAATAACACATTTAGCACCCATTAACTACATAATTAATATTTTTTACCGTTTTAGATTCCCCCTTACCTCCAAGTGCAGAAATTTTAGCTGAAGAGATGTCGTTTATTAATAAGGTTATTAGCTTAAGCGATCCAGAAGACGTATTCGAGGAAACCACTACAGTTGAAAATGTATACCGTTTATCAAACATTTCGTCAGATTCTGACAATTCATCTGACTGCTATATCGTCCGTAGGTTAGTGTGATTGTGCAAAACGATAAAGGAAAAGAAAATGAACCTGAAATGGTTCATCTACGTCGAAATCCTATTTTGAATTGTAGTCTATACTACAAAATTTCTTGTTTTTTTTCAAACAGTTGATGTGAATTACACATAATCCTGTGATTTAAGACCACCGTGTCAGCATCTTTTTTGCATTACAATAGTAAATATCTTTATTTTTCAGAGACTTGAACCTCTCATGACTGGTTTCTGGAGTCCCCAGATATCTTCTAACTATTGATTCAATAAAGTTAAGTGTAAGATAAACGTTGGTTAACTGTCACTGCGTTTCTGAATACGCAATAAGCCATTCAATAACTATCTAACCGATAACTAGTTCCTTAGTTGCCGCTAGATGGCTCTGTTTAAGAGATCGTGTCTAAAATTGATTTTATTTGTTTAATTCGTCTTTAATACTAGTTTACATACTAGAATATTTTTTCGAGCATAAATAAATGGCTGAACACTGTTTTAGTTCAAAAAAATATGCTACGTCATTATTTATGAACGACATCATTGTCAAATTTATCTTTGAGCATTGTCAATGTCAATCGTTTTTAAAATGAAACGTCTTTCTCTAGTTCTCATTTCACTTCATTGTTTTTGCTTTGCCGTGTGATTTTAGAAGTTATAATTATCGTATTTGCTTTATCCATTCTATAAAACATAATGGAATCTGGAAAACGCAGTAAAAAATTTACTGAAAGAGAGAAGATGCTTCTTATCGAAGTGGCTAAAGAATTTGTGCACATAATCGACACCAAAAGAACGGACGGGACTTATGTAGATGCCTAGAAACAAGCTTGGAAGGAGCTGAATATGAAATATAATGCTGTCTTTGAAACTGGATTTAGGACTGAAAAGCAGTTACATGCCTTATATGATAACATAAAGAAAAAGGCGAGAAAAAATATGAGCGATGATAAAGTAAGTCGTATTCCTGTAAATGTACTGTTTATTTATTTGTTTTAAGTCCTCAATGTATATTTTAGGTGTGCAAAGTGCAAATCGACCGCAAAGCGTACGAATAATATACATATTTACCTAAATATTCATTGACTATCCTTATGTTACATAATTATAGTCCCAAAGAATGTTATTAATTCATGTTAAATTTTAATTTCAGTCCGAGATGTACAAGACAGGAGGTGGAACATTTTGTCCTAAGACAACCGAAATTGATGAGAAAGTTGTAGCCTTATTGACTCCTCAATTCAAACCATTACCTAACCAATTTGACTCATCCGCACCATATTACAACTTAGGTAAGTCTAAAGAGTTTCCTTGTAATATCATTCTGCTTGTTAAATAAACACATCCACACAATAGGCAAAGCGGGCAGTCCTCTATGCAGGGCGTGCAGGGAGGCTGAAGAAATTGTGGACCTGTGTCCCCGTGTATGCCTTCCAAAGGACCGGACATCTTCCGCACGGAAGATGAGCCGTGATTCCCAAAGAGTTGTAAGCCTCTAAAATATCATTTCGTTGAACGGTTAATTTTTCTCATTTGCAATGCATCTAGCATAGGTTCTTTACTAGTGCTGTACTTTTATAATTATAAAAAAAAAACAATTACAAATTCAGTAAGTACATTAATAGAAAAGAAACCTTTTCCATTTCTAAATAGCTCTGCTTGCTCACCTCCAGGAGATTGAATTGGTATGTAGGATTCATCGACACAACCAATTACATTTGGAAATCCAGCAATATTAAAAAATTGTACCTTGACTTCTCTCAGGTCATCAAAATTTGGCATACATATATAACTTGTAGCCAACTTTGCTATTTCCTTGCTTATTTTAAACACTACTCTAGATACAGTGGTTTTGTGAACATTTATGTCATCACCAATTACTACTTGGAAAGTACCTGTAGCGTAAAACCTTAATGTGATAAAACTTTGTTCCAAATAGAGTGTATATTTGCGATGCATAACAGGAGCTAGAGCAGGGCTAATGATATCACTTAGGTGTATCACAGTGTTCTTATCGAAGCGATATCTCAATTGAAATTCTTCATCCGAAAACATTTCGAAAGGATTTCTCCTACGTCTTAAGTTTCTGGGTACTGATATATTAAAAATAAACTCCATTACTTCCAAATCAGACTCTGATGAGCTGCTCGTATTCATTATGCTAACACTGATTGTTTTCTCCTTTGACTATTTTTACCGACTGTTAATATTTAGCTTTGACTGGCAATTTAATACAATAATACTTACACGTTACAAATACATATAGGTAACCTAAAAGTTGACGTAGTGTGAGAAATGAAACGTAAAAATATAGTTATCGAACCGATAAACGCCGCAAATTGGTCAGTTAAGTTGAACTCGGTTTAAACGGAGTTTAACTTACATCGCGGTGTTCGGAAACGCACTTTCACAAGTTATCGAACCAATAGCGCTAATGAATAGATAAACCACCGTAAAAAGTGCCTCAGAAACCGGGCATCAGTGTTGTACTTCACAATGTCCAATAACTCGCTGGCCTCCAATATGCGGTCACAGAGTTGAAGTTGTGTAGCTTCATACTTACTAAAAATATCTTGCAACTGGCTTTCCTTACGTATCAACTCATCTTGTAACTGCTGTGGGTCTACATGGTACATGACCCTACTGTGCTCCAATTCAATGGAACATTCATCTAATTGTTAAACTAAACTAATGCGGTCTTTTCGAACGCTAACATTAATTTCAGGTAGGTTTCCCTTTTTAATAGGACTTTTTATCCGGGACTTTTTAATTAATTTCTTAATTTTAATATATTTATTTAACCTATTATGACTTAACAATAATGAACCTCGGGTAATAGTATCTTCTCCAGTCAGGTCAATTGTAATAGCTGGAGTGCACACAGGGGCAGGGATACTACCAACCAATTCGTCATACAGCCGCTGGGTGGTAGAGGACTGTTGACTGTCTTTTTCAGAGTGAAATAAAGATAAAGTGTTGGTGATTCTTCGAGGTCTTATAAATAAAAAAGCCGACTGTAATGAATAGGTAGGTTCGTATATTGGACGTAAGAACGCGCGCCTCTGTGATCCGTGTTTGTGAGTAAGTGCTGGTGCAGGTCGGCGGCTCTTCGTCCCCCGCTCCCCGTTCGCCGCTGTCCCCCCTCCGTGGTCGCAGTGACGTGTTGTCTCCGACATAAAGCCTTATGTGCTTCGCATAGCTCGAGTTCGGATATGCGACTAAGAGTTAGCTCGTGAGTGTCACTACAATGTTGAAAGGAAGACACTATTTGACGTAGATGTTCATGTTGGCCGAGTAAGTCCACATGTTGAATGTGCAGTTCCGTCAGATCATTCTTGAGAGAAGTAATTTTATCTATTATAATCTTCACTTCTACTTCGATGTCGTCCCGTTCCTGCAGCAAGGAGCTGTTTTGGTGCTGGGGGAGGGCACAGACGTGCACCCAGTAGAATATGCCAGCCGTTTATTAACCAAAGCGGAGCGAAACTACTCCACTACTGAGCGTGAAGCGTTGGCTATCATATGGGATGTAACAAAGTTTAGAGGTTACAATGAAAGGTCTTCCGTAGTAATCGCCACCGATCATCAAGCCTTGAAATGGCTGATGTCGATTAAATCTCCCTCAGGGCGACTTGCTAGATGGGCCTTGCAACTCCTGCCATATAACTTGTCCTATAAATACATACCAGGTAAAACTAATGTCATTACTCATGGACTCTCAAGACCTCCATGCAAGGAGTCTCAAGAGAACTGCGGATTGTGTATAGTCTCCATAGATATGCCCCGCCGCTCTGGACTGGAAATAAGGCAAGAACAATTGAAAAACACTGGATTGAAGACAATCATGGACGCCTTAGAGAAACCTATTCGAGATGAAAATGCTGTCTACTGGTCAAAAAAAGGCTACATAATGAACAATGGAATGGTGCACCGTTACATCCAAGATAGTGACAGTGAGACTGCTCAATTAGTTACACCTCAACATGAGAAAGACATTATTCTTACATAGGTACTATCACGATGAACTTTCTGCAGGTCATTATGGAGCCGATAAAAATTATTTTCGCCGAATAGCAACCAGGTATTATTGGAAAGGCATGCGAAAGGATATTGAAAAACATGTCAAAGACTGCATTAAGTGTCAACGATATAAACAGAGTAACTTGAAGGTGAGAGTCAAAATGGCGGGTGTACCTTAACTAATCGAATCAACCTATTTACCAAAAAAATGTACCTAAAATGTACCATTTAGTACCTAGGTTTAAAAAAATTATACCTCTTTCAGAACTAAATTATTTCGAAATTAAGGTACACCCGCCATATTGACATCAAGATGGCGGGTGTTCTATATTATTTTATTATTTAACCATTACTCATAAAATATAATTACACCAAAAAATTTTTCCTAAAAAGTACCCCAAGTAAAAAAACACACTTGATTATGTTGGATACTTCCTGAGAAATAAAGCAACTATGTCTCGTTAACTTTTGTTTATTATTATGAATTATTGATCTCAGTACATATTTATATATTTTAGGGATAATTCAATTATAAATCATGAATTTTAATAAGGCTTCAAAGTTATTAAGTACCTCTTTATTTTCGTCCATACATAATGCAATTAGCGATAAGTGAATTTGGAGTTTTGGTTATAAAATTATTAAGATCATCAAAACATTTCCATTCAGCATTACGACGACAATGAGCCCGATAGTGACCAATATTGTGGATGTCTGTAACATCGCCGCCGGACGGTAAAAACTCAATTAATCCAAGAACTTCGTATTTTGTATTATTTAATGTTATTTCCATAGGTATGTCTTTAAGACAAATTACATCTGTTTGAATCAGCTCAAAACTTATTGTATTACTTAGTTCGTATTTTAATGTTCGTATGCCGTTGCAGTCATTACGTCTACACTGTACAATATTATTTTCTTCACATAACATAGACTCTGCCGATTGATTGAGCATTGATATATTTGGCATGTTATAATTAAGTGGGAAAAAAGCAATTTTTCTTTGTACTTTGTTAATGCCACATTCAATATTCGTACATAATTCTTGTACAGAGGCACTGTAAATTGCGTCGATCAAAATATTCTCAAAAATATAAGCTATATTGCATTCGCAAGAGATGAAAACTTTATGATTAATATCAGTTTTTTTTAAATATGACTGAAGAAGGTATGCGCGGTACTTGTAAAAATCTGTTCTGGTAGTTTTGACATCAATCATTTTTTTTATGAACTGACAAAATTCATTTTGATGACTGAGTACATGAGTATTTAAATAAAACCCTTCAACACACCCTACTGCAATTACTTGTGCAACCGAGTCGAATGCGCAAGTATTCGATACGTGTAAATCCTTCATGACAGTTCGTAGTCTTGTTCCATTTAACAATAGTGGCACAGGTTTATGCATTTTCACTCTTTTTTTCTTCGTGGCCTTTCGAGCGTCACCTTTGCCCTTCCAATTTTCAGAAAACGATGGAGTTTTAGAAAAAATTGAGTCTGTTGGGAAATCATCTTCTGTTTTATTTACCTTTGCTTTCGTATTTTTTCTTCTTTTCAAGTCACCCTTCTCTGTAGTTTCTACTTTACCTATAGCTTCTTTTAATTCCCCATCTATAAAATCTGCATGTTTGACGATAAATTGGTCCAATCTCAATCTATTGGATTTCACGTCAAAATGACATAAGTATCTCTTTAGTGTTTTAAAATAACTTTCCACGTTGGATGAAGACGCAGTTTGGTTTTCTGAATTATATATTGGAATCATTACATTTGACCACAACGGTAGTTGCTGTACTAACCGGGTTAGTGTTGGTATAAAAGTAGGCATGTAAAATAAGTTTTCGTGTGATAAGGAGTCACTGTCATCATCTGTTAATGTAACTAACAAATTTTCGCGATCTAATCTGTCCTGATACCATTTCGGAAATGTAAGTTCTTCTTTAACGTCTTTAACTTTTCCAATATAAGTTGTTCTGGCAAACTATAATGTTCCAAATCTTTATAATCTGGAAGATTCATGGTTTTACCGAATATTTTTAACCTTGTTTTAGCTTCATCGCATGGAGATCCAATACTATCGTATTTATTGAGAGCTACGGTTATTATATCTAAAATTGATTGTTTTGCAGTTCCGTAGTCATTTAGATTTTTAAGATGCAAAATACACTTACAATAAAACGCTTTAGTTCTTCGGTCCACGTTCCGAAAACAGTTAAGGTTGTATATCGTTTTTACAAAGTGGCTTGTGTCGATGCGAACATATAAGGCGTCGGGTGATGTCTCATCAGCGTCAAGTTTCCTGAACGATTCTACAAGATAATCATTAGTACACTTATGTTCAGTAAAAGCTTTGATCGTGGCTCCTATTAGCGCTGAAGATTGGTCCAAAATCACTTCGTTAGGAATTGATTTCTGATTTTTCCAAGTTTTTAACCAGTTTAATATAGTGTGGCGGCATCTATCTCGCCACATGCGAACTAGCTAACTATCCTACATCGCGCAATCAAGATTTAACACGCAGATAGTATATATACAACCTCCCAACATCAACCGTTGGGCAGTAGCCCGCCAGGCACAAGACTCCGCCTGGTTGGTCGTCTCCTCTTCATTTAGCCCGAAAGAAGAATGATGGTTGGAGACCCTGTGGCGATTATAGGGCTTTGAATGCTCGAACTATCCCGGATCAGTATCCTGTACGCCACATACACGACTTTACAAACGAGCTCACAGGTAAAACAATATTTTCAACAATAGACTTAGTCAGAGCATATAATCAATTACCAGTTTTTGACGATGATATAGCAAAGACTGCCATCACAACACCGTTCGGAATGTTTGAATTTACGTGTATGACTTTTGGTCTACGGAATGCGGGGCAAACATTCCAACACAACAAAAGGGGTTTTATGGACGAAGTACTAAATGGCCTGGATTTTACGTATGGATTCCTTGATGACGTGCTTATTTACTCACAGAGTAAAGAGCAACACCTAGAGCACCTACGGATACTTTTCGGACGCCTGAAAGATTACGGCATCCTAAGAAAATTAATGGACTATTATTGGATTTCAAAATAATTGACTTCATAGTAATTGCGGGTGAACTTTTCATAAAATTTTATTTGTTCGATTATACAGGGTGGTAATTTGAAATGGGGCATGAAGGGCAACTACCTTAACCATTGTAGCTACAGGAAAACGTTCTTTGAAGACCACCCCTAAAATTTGGGACAATTTCAATCGGCATTCACAGATTTTGAAAAAAAAGTACAGTCAGCGAGAAAAATGGCTGTTTTAACAAAACTTTTTTATGATGCCAATCGATCCCATTTCTCTTATGGATCAATAAACTCTTCCGGACCAACTGAGGTTTGAGTACTAGAAACGTCAGAAATAACAAAAAACTATTTGAGATGGGTTAGTTATAAGGACAGCTACCTTAATCGTTGTCGCTACAGGAAAATTTTGATAGGAGACTGGCCACAGTTTTTGTCATTTTTTCGAACTGCATAAAAAGATATTGAAAAAAAAAATTTGGTACAGTCAGCAAAAAAATGGTCAGTTCTTACAAAACTCTTTTATGATGCCAATCGATCTTATTTCCCATAAGGAACAAAATACTCTTCCGGACTTACTGAGGTAAAAGTACTAGAAACGTCAAAAATCACGAAAAACAACATTTTGTTAAAAGTGACGTTAAGGCTGAAAAAATAAATTATTTTACTTTCAAAATCTGTGAATACAGTTCAAAATATTTTTAAAAAACATGGATAATCTCTTAAAAACATTTTCATCTAGCCACAACGATTAAGGTAGCTGCCCCTATTACTACCCATCTCAAATAAGTTTTTTGCGATTTCTGACTTTTCTAGTACTCAAACCTCAGTTAGTCCCCAAGAGTCTTTTGATCCTTATGGGAAATGGAATCGATTGGCATCATAAAAAAGTTTTGTGAAAACAGCCCTTTTTCTCGCTGACTGTACTTTTTTTTCAAAATCTGTGAATGCCGATTTAAATTATCCCAAAAGTTAAGGGTGGTCTTCTAAGGACGTTTTCCTGTAGCTACAATGGTTAAGGTAGTTGCCCTTCATGCCCCATCTCAAATTACCACCCTGTATATCTGGTTAACCTGTCAAACTACAGAACACAGCACAAAATATCGATGCACGTTACTGCGAAAGTTTACTATTTAGTATATTGAATCATTTGGGTTAGGTTAGGTTAGGACAGTGACCAATAACGCGCGAAGGCGAGCGAGCGAAGCGAGCGTGCCGCGGTAGCGGCCGCCGAGCGCCAGATCTCCTTAATTTTGGTTAATCAAGCTATTAAACTTTCGCAGTAACGTGCAACGATATTTTGTGCGTCGAAATTCCGCTCCTTTGCTTGAATGGTACGTGCTTCCTTTATTTGGATTTTTTATAAAACCTTTGATATCATGGACACCCTACATTAATGATATGGCCAAACGTGGATGGCCATATCATTAAACGTTGACGTTTAAACGATATGGCCAATTTTAGTTGGCCATTTCATGAAATACAACCATTTCATGAAATGGCCGGCCACATCATGAAGTGATCAATTCTACGATATGGCCACGACATATATACAACCTCCCAACATCAACCGTTGGGCAGTAGCCCGCCAGGCACAAGACTCCGCCTGGTTGGAGGATCCTCCCTTTGGTTGGAGGAACACCACACCATGGTTCCACCACAATAGTATCCATCGTCTGAGAACTAGAAATCAATTGAGCAACCGGAACACTTCTTTTATTTTCTTCGCTGTACATAATAGCAACGTACAGCAAAGAGTATTTTTTCACAATTAAGTCAGTTTCTTTAAAAATGCTACCAGTTGCGTCGATGCTCAGTATAACTCTATGGTTTTTACGATATTGATTATAGTATAATTCTTGTGACGTAGACCAATAGTAAATATAAAAATGGGGATGAATTGTTATGTGTTTAATAAAATCGGTATAGGGTTTTACGTTTTGAGCCATGTACAATAAAGCCAAAATTGGATCTTTATGGTAATACTCACTAAGATTACTTTCATGCTTTATCCGTCGTAAAGTTCCATGTGAAGGTAGATGGGGTGGCTGTGGATCCCCAACTTCCATTGCGAACTAATTAATTTTTTATGAACAGTTATCGGAGACTCATGTTTCATTTCTTCCATCAATTCTTTACGCTTTATGGGTGACAATTTGATTTTTTTTCATATATTATGTTTAATATTTTTATCAAAATCTGTAATTAAACTTTTGCAATAAGCAATATTTTCTGTAGGATATGTAATCACTATTTTTATTTTAGCATTGCATTCTTTACATTCACCGAGAAAAGTCACTCTTTCATTGCATTTAACATAATGAGTTTTAAAGCACCAACTGCAAGGAGATTTCGTTTTTTCCCAATTTTTTTCCCTTAACAAGTCTGCCCACTCATATTTAGGTAATATCCACTTTTTTTGTTTAACTGGATTATTGGCTCTCATACGAACAGAGCATTTTGAGATTGGCCGAATTCTCCTCCATTGATATAAATCAAGTGAAAAATTAAAAGATTTACCTTCTTCAGTACATGTAGTTTTGTCCACGACGTAAAAATTTTCTTCGTTATTTTCTTCCTCAATCTCTTTTTCTGTATCAACATATTTCGTAATTAATATATCTACGTCTTCTGTTTTATTCTCTGAACCTACATAATTTTTATCTTCAATGTTTTCATCCTCCACGGGAAAAAAGTATTCAAAATTTCTTTTAATCGATAAATAAAGTGCTTTAGGCGATATTTGTCGTTGAAGTTCACTAGACATTTTTGAAAATATTGCACTACAGGGTGAAGGTAAATCATGAATTGATGGAAAATGTTGTTTGTATTTACAAAACACTTTTTTCTGTTCGTTTAAATCAACAACATTTTTTTTCCGCGTTTCATAGTGATCAATTCTATATGATCGCGATGAAAATTATATTAATGAAAATAAAGTTATGCGTATTGTAAACTATGAAGCTCGTATGATGAATCAGGAAACAGATTGCAAATTGTTTATCAACTACCCGCAACATACTTTATCATGAATGTGCATTTACGAAGCTAATTGCGGACGGTTGCTATATAGTAACTTATTAATATAATAATTATTCGTGTGCATTTAATTCGTAATTAATAAATATCCGTAAAACATAAATGTATAAATAACTATATCAATGTATCATGATAATTATCGTGTTTCCTTATACACAAGACACGGTTGTTTACTTTCTCTCCAAGTGATCAAGTGTGTTTTTTTTACTTGGGTATTTTTTAGGTACAATTTTTTGGTATAATTATATTTTATGAGTAATGCGTAAATAATAAAATATTATAGAACACCCGCCAACTTGATGTCAATATAGCGGGTGTACCTTAATTTCGAAATAATTTCGTTCTGAAGGAGGTACAGATTTTTTAGAGCTAGGTACAAAATAGTATGTTTTAGGTACATTTGTTTGGTAGTTGGTATAATTTTATTTGCTATGGGTACACCCGCCATTTTTGCATTACGTAATGGACGCAAATATAGAGGTAATAACTTTAACGCATTATTAACATTAATGATTTATAATTTAATAATTATCCCTAAAATATATATAAATATGTACTGAGATCAATAATAAATAATAAACAAAAGTTAACGAGACATAGTTGTTTTATTTCTCAGGAAGTATCAAACATATCAAGTGTGTTTTTTTACTTGGGGTACTTTTTAGGTACAATTTTTTGGTGTAATTACATTTTATGAGTAATGGTTAAATAATAAAATATTATAGAACACCCGCCATCTTGATGTCATTAAGGCGGGTGTACCTTAATTTTGAAATAATTTAGTTCTGAAAGAGGTACAATTTTTTTAAACCTAGGTACTAAATGGTACATTTTAGGTACATTTTTTTGGTAAATAGGTTGATTCGATTAGTTAAGGTACACCCGCCATTTTGACTCTCACACTTGAAGCCAGCAGGATTATTGCAAACTACAGTCCTGGCACAAAGATTTGAAACTTTATCTTTCGATTTATTCGGCCCTCTGTGTGATAATAAAATAGAAAGATGGTTACCAATTTTGCCGTTGAATATTCTACACTTGGCAGAGGGCCTTGCAGGTTTAGAATCATAAGCAAACTCTATGTTGAGTGATGAATTTACTTAGTGTAATAACGAACAATGTTCTGGCACAGTCACGATGACCTATGATTTATCTGATCACATTATAATAGTTGAAGTAATGGTTGATTCAGTAACAATAGAGGAATTAACTAAAACAATCGTTCTTAAAACAAATAAACGAAACGACGTTGCGTCAGTTATTGAGTTGGTACCTCCAATAATTGCAACAGATCTGGGTCATTTTACAGCTCATTGTAAAACCGGATCAAGCTGGTACTGCTACGATGATCTTAAAACGAAGGTACACCAAACAAATATAAGTAACCCATTTCAATCAAACGTGTTAATTCATGTCAAAATTTAATCTGTTTGCCAATGCAAACTTTATATTGATTGACCATTATGATTGTTAAGTTAAACAGCTATTGAAAAACACACAGTTTCTATTCAATTTGTTCCTTTTTTTGTTTGTCAGATTAATTCTTTTTTGTATGATAAGGAAAGAGATTGAAATACACTTTGCTATTTATTTTTGTCAGGCGCTTGTAATCGAAATTTAAAATAAACGTTGTATGTAGTCATAGCTAGCACATCCAGTGGTAAAAATAAGGGCACGATTTTTATCAAACACTTGTTTGCCTAATAAGTAAGTCTCTAACACCCAGTTGCAGAAACGCTCTTTAAATAATTAAAGTCACTTAAGATAATAATGACTCATTTAAGTATTGCACAAAACATCATTTGTCAGTGCAACTTTAATGCTCTTTTATGTTTAACTAACGAAACGTCACAACAGGCTTTAACTCGTGTTTATGTTTCACAATGGTCATTTAACGTTTAAAGTATCATTAACTTGACAGTTTGTGGTTACAATTTTTAATGACTGGTCAAGCGTCCATTTAAGCTGTGACTAGATTGGAAAGATAGATAGATAGATAGATAGATAGCTCAAACTCAACTCAAACTCAAAACTCGTTTATTCAAAGTAGACTAGTATTACTTAGTTCTTTTTGAACGTCAAATTTAGGTAGTTACATGTGACTGCACCCCCAAATGCTCCCACCCTTCACCGCTTCCTAGTGTTTATGCTGTGAAGAAGAAACGGCGCAACAAACTCCCCAGCAACACAGTTCAGTCTGTCAAGTGAATAATTAAATGAGTCTATACACAAAAAAGTAAAATATTAATTACATTGATTAAATTATGCAAGTTGATGATGGTAAACAAAATATTTACCTAGAACAATTCTGGATGAATTGAAAACAAAAGTAAAACTATCTAAATATAGATAATTCAACATAATATAAACATACAATTATATACCTACACTCAATATATATAGACTCTATATATTCCAATACATTATTATTACTACAGTTAATGTGAGAATAATGTAGGTCAATGTCAGTAGTACAAGAATAACAATGAGAAATTGCCTTAATGTTGTCATAGCATGTAAGAGCTGACCAGTCCCGACAGACAGCACCCGTTCACGAGCATGACGAGCGCATCAGCATCGCTTAACTCAACCATATTGTAGGGAACTTAACAACCCAATACACAACGCCACCATCAGCAGGACATTTTAGTGAGCATGACAGCCTCAACTGCCAGACAACAGTCAGGTTAATGTAGGAATACACAAAAAAAAAAAAAAAAAAAAAAACATACTAAGCATGACAATAATGGCTACATGATACTCACATTTTACATTTTGTAATTATTACAATTGTAAATAGCTTGATGCCATGGGCATTACTAAAAAGAAAACTGATACTACCTATATCAGAATCAAAGAATAAAATATATATAAAATTATAATACAATATATAATGAGTAGGTAAAAAAAAAAAAGATACCTACAGTTAAATGTTAAAAATTTAAAATTTCAGGAGTGCCAGTGGGTCGCAGTGTGCAGTTAGGAATCGTATTCCAGACATTTTTATCTTCAATGTACTGGTTTATATTGTAATATGCTCTTGACATTAAGACACGCTTTACCAAAGACTTGAATTTCATGTAAGGCAATTCAGTAATACAAGATGGAATTTTATTATAGAACCTAATACTATTCCCCAAAAAAGACTTACTAGTCTTGCAAAGTCTAAAACCAGGAACCACAAGTTTATGCTTATTTCGAGTATTCAAGCTGTGTGTATCACTTTTCTTACTGTAACTCGCTATGTTTTTACGGACGTACAAGATATTTTGGTAAATGTACAAAGATGGTAAAGTAAGTATATTGATCTCCTTAAATCGTTCACGAAGAGACTCTCGAGAGCTTAAGTTATAAATAGCTCGGACTGCTCTTTTTTGCAAAATGAAAAGTGTCTCGACATCAGCAGCTGACCCCCACAGTAAAATGCCGTAAGACATAATACTGTGAAAGTACGCAAAATACACCATCCTAGCCGTAGTCACATCAGTAAGCTGTCTTATTCTCCTAACAGCAAAAGCGGCAGAACTGAGTTTACCCGCAGTTGCCTCTATATGAGGCCCCCATTGTAGTTTAGGGTCTATTGTAATCCCTAAAAAGACTGTTGAGGGAACAAGATCTAACCTTTTCCCGCCCAGACTTACATTTGCGTTAATAGGAGCTACATTTGGTAATGAAAATTTAATGCATTTGGTTTTCTTAGCATTCAAAAGAAGATTGTTGGCAGAAAACCAATTCGAGATTGAATTTAGTGTGTTATTAGGTTCTATAAGATCCCTGTCCTTTCTATTTACTTTAAATATTAATGATGTATCATCAGCGAAAAGAACTATATTTGACATATTATTGTCTTTCATCATAAATGGAAGGTCATTAATATATACTAGAAACAAGAATGGGCCAAGAATTGATCCTTGGGGTACTCCAATTCTGACTCGCGAGCCTGTAGAGATGACATTATCAACAGCCACCCTTTGTTCCCGATTTGACAAATAGGAAGTCACAAGATCGATGGATCTACCTCGGATTCCGTAGTACTTCAGTTTCAGGGTAAGTGTGCGGTGATCCACACAGTCAAATGCCTTAGAAAGGTCACAGAACACACCCAGAGCATCCTGTTCCCCCTCCCAGGCCCCTAATATGGTTTTAATTAGAGTGGATCCAGCATCCTCTGTAGATCGTCCTCTTGTGAAGCCAAACTGTTTGTCGTGTAATATTCTATGTGTGTTAAAATGTGTAAGCATTTGATTTAAAATTAGTTTTTCAAAAATTTTGCTTAAGGCTGGTAGTATGGATATCGGTCTATAGTTAGACGCGTTATTTGAGCAACCTGCTTTAAAAATGGGTATGATTTTACTGGTTTTCATGAGATCGGGAAATGTGCCGTCAATAATACAAGAGTTAAAGATCTCTGCCAGCATTGGAGCGATCTTAGTAATTATTGCCGCCACGGCTTTCGTTGACAAACCCCAAAGGTCTTCTGTTTTTTTTATTGTAATAGTTTTAAAAGTTTTTAATATGTCAGTGTGGGTTACAAATTGGAACTTGAAGTTAGGTACTTGTAAATCTACATTTTCTTTTAAAAAATGTTCTGCTGCTACTGGTGACGATGCAAGATATTTCGTAGTCTCTAAAGGAATATTAATAAAGAAATTATCTAAGAAATTAGCGACTACATTCCTGTCTGAAACTAGTTCGTCATTAATTTTTAAACTAATAGTGTTGTCACTAAACCCACGATTGCCAGTTTCAGTATTTATTATTTTCCACGTGGCTTTTATTTTATTATCCGATTTCTTTATTTGATCACTAATGTAAGTAGCTTTTGCCTGTATACAAACTTTTTTGAAAAGTTTAGAGTAATTCCTAACATAATTATGAAAGTCTACATTGTGTGTATACGATTTTTTATCATATAATTCGTATAAGACGTTCCTACTTCGTCTTATACCCTTAGTTGCCCAGGTACTAAATCTAATTTTATTTGTTATAGTAACATTTTTTATTTTACACGCCTTTTGAAATTCATTACTTATGGCGTTAAATAATGTGACATACATTTCATTGGGGTTGTCCGGATATGATTTGATTGTATTTAATTCATATTCTAAATTTTTACTAAACTCTTCTAAACATTTAATTGTTAGAGGCCTACATTTAATTATTTTTTTATTTTTGATTGCATGGCCATTCAATTTCACTAACTGACATTTATGGTCAGAACGGATTCCACTAATGAGGCACTTGTCTAGTATTTTAAAGTTTGTTACAACATTATCAATACAGGTGGCTGAAGTAGGTGTCACTCTAGTCGGCTCAGCGAACATACACTTCAAGTTAAATGATTTAAATAAGGATAAGAAGTTATGTTTATCAGTCGTGTCTAGCAGAATGTCGACATTAAAATCTCCACATACTAATAATTTCTTGTTTATTTTTATTTTACGAAGAGCATCTTCCATTGTTAGTAAAAATTGGGAGGTACTTGACGATGGAGGCCTATAAACACATAAAATAACATATTCTTCCGTTTCTGCACACGCAAGCTCACATACTCGTTCAACAGAGAGATTACAGATATCTAAACGCTGTTTATACTTTAAATGATTTCTTATTAAAATTAAAGTCCCCCCACCCACAGCTGATACTCTATTGAACGAACTGGCCACCTTAAAATTTGCTACACTAAACGACATTGTATTAGCTTTCAGCCATGTCTCTGTAAAGCATAAAATATCTACATTATAATTTTCAGCAAATAACTCAACATCTAAAATTTTGCCGGAGAAGCGGTTTATGTTCTGATGTGTCAATATTAAATAATGACTATCGCTCTCTGTTGTCGGACAACTTAGTTTAAATTATTATGCTGAGTGACCACATCATCGTTAGTACTAATACTAACTATACTGGACATAGAGGCAAACTTCGTCATACTATTTATGACTGTGTTAAAATTAAATACCAACAACATAGCAATATGTTGCCTAAGTTTCCTAGGGAGATAAACAGAATCCCTGTTCAGTTTAAGTTTACCAACAAAAGCATTGGTGTCAAAAAACATAAACTTGTCACTATGGTGACTTACTAAAAAGTGCATATGCATATTTAGCGCGTGAACGTAATTATTTTGTCTGTCTGACAAATGCTCAAGATATGGAAATGCACAAAGTATTATTTTGTTACATTGTAAATTTAACATTAAGGCAACACTATCGGTGATGTCTTTCTTTTTTACATTTAAACTACTTCCTATAAGTAAAGCTACATTTGTATCAGAGTTGAATGTATTTGACGAGAGTGATGTTATTATTTGCCTGTAAGATGACCCAGGCATACAATTATTTTGAGAGGAATGCTCCAGGCTGTTGCTTAGCAATTCCCCAAAGCCTTTGCCTATGCTATCTGAGTACATAATAGAATTGTGATTCTGACAGATATTAGTCCTACTTATGCTATAATTGATGTCAACTGTCTGGGATAAATTCAAAGTTTCATTGCCACAGATATTCCCAGCCTGAGGTGGGTCCTCCAACATCACAGGTGGGGATCTATCACATTGTGGCTTGCTCATACACTTACATAGGTTACTTTTATTCAATGAATCTGTTCTGTCTGCATTATGTATACACATGTCAACTAATTTGTTTGCAGCAAGGATATGTTCCCCAATTTGCTTTTGTGAGGACACATACTTATTGTAGACAGAGCTAAGCGACTCTTCTAAGGTATTAATGTCAGATTGTAAACGCTGAGTGTCTATTTTGTATATATTTTTACAGTCCTCTATTTTAACTTGATAGTTTTTTAGTTTATTTATTAATGTTATACGTTCTTTTCTTAACTCAACATTTTTACAGAAGTGCTTTTGTTTCTTTTTTAAGTTACAGCATTTCTTTATAATTTTATTAATTTTAATATATTTTTTAATTTTATTGTGACTAGTCCTATTCATAAATTTATGATTCACCAAAGAATCATGTTCTGTAGGATCTATGGTCACTAAAGGCTGATTTGACATAAGGTCGGAGCTGGGACCAACTAACTCACAGAATAAGCTTTGGGTAGCAACAGACTGCATGCATTCCTTTTCATTTCGTAAGTTTAATATTTCTAAATTTGCACAAACTAACTCATCCTCTAGGTCCCTAACTTTACACAATGCCTCCTCATATAGATCACTACATTGATTAAAACCATCCGTCACCACCTGGAATTTGTCCCGTTCATCAACAACGTCCAGGTATTGCTGATGTAAGTCTGCTAGCTCCCTTTTCAGGCTTGTGTTTTTGTCAACAATTAACTTAACTTCCTCCTCACTTTCCTCTCTCTCCTGTAGGAGTTGTTGACATTGGGTGTGCGAAGCTTTTAATTGTTTGAGGGCTGCATTTAACTTATGCTCCATGTCTAGGGCAGTAGCCTTACGGGTCAGCATAGGCATGTTGTGAGGACTGGTTACTGAAAGTGGAAATTAGAAACAGTGAGAACAATTCTAATAGAGAAAACAGATGAAAAAGGGAAAGAAAATAAAATAAGAAGGGTTTAGCAATAACTATCTATATTAGTTAATAATATGGGGGGCTTATAGAATAGAAAAGGAAATGAAAATTATTCTGGAATCTTATTATTATGACTTATTGAGGGTACCTAAATTGTCAAGACATAATTATACAAGAATTATACAGATTAGTTTTTAGTGCAAAACAATATCAATACTAGTTTAACAGAACAATATTGATGTTCACCACACCTATTAAATCGAAAAGGAAGTCTTTGTTAATTGATTTTTATAAACTTCGATTTCCACCTACTTGTCAAAAAAGTGATAAAAATACTCAATTATTGTGCCTGCGCTCTGAATAAACCCTGTATGTACTTAACAGGGTTGTGTTACAGGGCATAAATGAATGTTGAAAAGACATTAATAATAAACAATACTAATACTCCCCTTTTTAGTCCAAAGTTCGATCAGCTGTTGATAGATAGATAGATATACTTTATTGTACACTAAAAGAAATAAAACAGTAGTATTAATTTCAAACGTAGTTTGGATATATCGAGTGGATTTCTGTGTGTATAATGTCTCTCAAGTCTCACACTCACTCTCAAGTCTTTCATCTTTATCTGTTCCGGAGAAATATCTTCCCCGACGTCGAATAATTCCAGATAGAG
Organism: Amphipyra tragopoginis; assembly: GCA_905220435.1. Classification (NCBI taxonomy): domain Eukaryota; kingdom Metazoa; phylum Arthropoda; class Insecta; order Lepidoptera; family Noctuidae; genus Amphipyra; species Amphipyra tragopoginis. The sequence continues at coordinate 17,705,113 of HG992011.1, forward strand.
TAAAATTTGAAAAACATGATGGAGAAGATTTTCGTGTAAGGTACAGAATTTCTAAAGATGTAGTCGTAAAAGTGTGCGAGACTCGATTTGGAACCAGAAACTTGTAACGAAACGTTACATGACTAATCATGTTTTGTTAATTGATGTAGTTCAAAAACCTTAAAACTAAATTAATTAATTAAAATCTATCCTTAAAACTAAATCTAAATAATAAATTTTTTAACTAAACCAATATTTAAAAATAAAGGAACACATTTACAATAAATTAAAGTTCGTTCTTCGAGTGTTATGCATTTCTGAACGCGCGGCGCATCTTGTCGTGTGGGGAGTTTTTTCATAGCCTTATAAGGTGATACGTTAGCGCAGCTCGGTGCAGTCGCTACTAAGCTGAACCTGAATGCACGTATCATTATTCCGAAATCGCGTCCCGTTGAAGCGCCCTAGCCGAGATGGACGTAATTAATTGTGAATTAATCATAAATAATTCTAAGTGAAAGTTTTAAGTTCCCGTATTTGGGTAAGTTTTGAATAGCACACAAACAATTACTAACATAATATCATCTCATGTTTACTAATTACTTTTCTGTGTTTTTTTATGTGTAACATTGTGTTTTTTTTAACAGGATTTAAATCATAATTCAGTTCAATATGTAACCGCTATTTAAATGCAATAATTTACGAAGTTGCTGATAATGCTTCATCATGCAATTCGGTTTTCTTCTACCTTCATATAAAAAATAAATAATATTTTTTAAATTCGTAACGTTCCATTATTGTTTAACGTATATTTCAAATTTCGTTTTTTTACCCGACTGCGGCGAACCCTAAAGGAGGGTAATGTTTTGCGGCTTTCATTTCTTTGTTTTTTTCTCAAGCTTGCTTTTTCTCAAGCTTGCTTTGCTTATCCTTATACATGTAAACTCCGTTCTGATAAGTACCACCGCGAAAAAACTACTACGACGAAATGGTACTTTCCTGTTGTCGTCGGTGCTACCTACCCCAGAACGGTAGATTAATTACTTAATTCTAATGAACTGGAACGGTGGTTTCCAGGAATTACGGCCAGGTTAATACTGCCCGATTAACCTTCATCGTACAAGATTACGGCATACGACGAAGATACATCATCCGTGGCGCGCTGAGCAAGTCGCCCGCAGCACCTTCCCGCCAATCTCGCCGCGCCATCGTGCATCATCGGCCAACCACCATCTCCGGCCTGGGAGGACTGCTGCCGAATTTCTGCAGGGAAGTCCCTTTCACTGCAGGTGTGACAACAGACGGCCGTACACCCACGACCTCACAAATTTATGTGCCTCCGCATAGTCTATTTTTTTTTATTATACGTTTTACTCTTGGATACACTCGTTTTTTTTTATTAGACACCGTCCTAATTATTAGGTGCCTATAAAACGGGTGGAGGTTACAAACTCGAAGAAATAAATTCATTGATGGCCTCATACAGTTGCTGAATGATCCCGTAGCAAAGAACCTTTGACAACAAAGGTTCTTTGCTACGGGATCATTCCAGCAAGTGTTAGGTGATTTGACCAATGTGCACAAGTCAACAGTATGTCGGATAGCACAAAAAGTAACTCTCAAGCTGGCAAACCTTAGCTCATCATATATTAAAATGCCAGACAGGCATGAGCTACGAAGAGTTGCATAAATGTTTTTTTTTAAATTGATGGCTTTCCACGGGTAGCAGGAGCACTAGATTGCACCCATGTAAAAATTGTTAGCAGAGGAGGGTTTTTGTCAGAACTATATCGCTGTAGAAAGGGATTTTTATTAATTAATGTGCAAGCAGTTTGTTTTGAAATGGGAAAATATGGAAATTATCACTTATTGGGAGACAGTCGATATTTCAACAAAAATTATCTGCTGACTCCCTTTTTACGCTCTCAAAATAATGCAGAAAAGGCTTATAATAAAAGCTATATTGCAACAAGAAATACAATAGATAGATGCTTCGGTGTCCTAAAACGCCGATGCCCATGTCTTGAAAAAGGAATTACCTTGAAAAAAACTTCCACAGTTCTCCGGGTAATTGTTGCATGTGTGGTGTTGCACAATATGTGCATAGAGTTAGATGAAGTCGAACCTCCCATGACATGACTGACATGGAAATTGTTGACTCTATATGTTATCTATATTTTAAAACCAAATTAGCTGTGCATAATTTTACTACTAAAACCTTGGAACAGACGATGTCACATGCTATTGGTTCGATGAAACCACTTGTGACTTAAAAGCTACCACCTACGCTTCTTTTTTTGTGGATTATGTAACAAATCTGTTAGATGAAGATGCAAAAGATGTAGTCATATGGACAGATGGTGTAACCAACCCTTACTCTAATTACCCCTTTTTAGTTTGAGTATCTCCTAAAAAGTGTGTACCTGCAGAGATGCAAAACCAACAAGAACCACCTAATAATGATGAGAACCAGCAGCGACGACGCCGCCGAGGCCGCAAACCTAATAGTAATGCAGCGCCCGCGGCTACGACGCAGCGACCCAAGCCCACCCCAGAGCCAGCTCCGATTACCGAGCGCCCACCGCCCAAGATTCAGATGTCGATTCCACAGCCGAAGAAACTTTCTACTCAAGCTTCAGAGTTGACCAACGATATCTTGTGGAAGAAAGGCCTCGTACTCGATGGGGAAGTCGGCCTTGTGAACGCGCGTCCCATCCAGGAATTTCATCCGGACGCAGCAGGATTCGAATCGTTGTTAGAGGAGGAGTATAAGGCCATATCCGATGTAGACAAAGCCTTTGTCAAGGCTATCCCCCAGTCGGTTTATAACCATTTCCACCACGTGCTGTATTGGTACAGATTATCGATGCAAGCCGTGGCCAACGGAACATCATCGCGTGAGCAGGAACAACTGATTAATGTTGTCAACTCCCACGACGTCAGTGTCCCTTCAGGCGCCGCCGCATATCTTGCAGGCTTGGGCGACTTCGAGGACGTGACCGGCGTTCGTCATCGATTGGTATCCATTGAACCCAACGACCTGGGCCATTTCGGACGTGCAACAGCGCAGACTCACGAAGATTACGAGACGCTGCCCGCCCCAGCCATATCACTCCAACGCGTGCTAGAGGATCTTCACTACACGCTTGATCGAAATCGCGACCCCATATGGGATGTTGCCGCGATCACGCCCCAGGGCGTAGTACCCGATGGTGAGCTTCAGCCACGTGCCCAAGCCGTAGATGCTGATCTCCCAGCCGGTGGGGAGGAAGACGATGACGTGGCCGCGGCTCCACAGCCGCTCGCGCCTGCACCAGCTCTCCGACCCCGGAACCGCCCCACAGTGAATCTGATAGGATGGCGTCCAGCGCGAACCCTCGACAAGAACCAGCTCTCTGAGTTGCGTAATCTGTTTGAGGAGATCCCTGACGACTTCACACACGCAAGAAGAACCATCCCCCGTTACGCTTACAACCCCGAGCTGTTCGAACTAGCTCTTCGAAGAATAAAAGAGGTGAAGCATTACAAGCTAGTCCCTCTTCCCACTAACCGCGGTGGCTCCATAGCGCAGCAGCTCATCTGGGATCCTGAGCCCCAACCGCTCGGATACCTCGAGAGGCAGTCGGCATCGCAGTGTGCGATCTCATCCCACACGAAGATACACACCCGGATCGCCACTATCTCCAAAGTACTGTGCTACCGCTCCATCCGACGAAACGTGACAACCGAAGACGCCGAGTTAGCTCCTTGGGCCTGCTACGGCTTTAACCATTACAACGACGTGCCAGCGAACTGGCGTGCGAACCGCACCGCTAGAATTGTCGGCGGAATGCGAACGCTCTGTGACATCAGACCCTTTAGTGGCGTTATATGTTATAGAAGAGACGCACTCGTTGGGTACCTAAGCAAGCACAAGCCCCGAATCAGTACGCCTGTAACAATGGTAGCACATTACAAAATCGAAATAGTGTCGTTTCAAATGCACTACTTCGACTAGCCATGAATAAAAATATTACAATAACACAAAAATACCTCGAAAAGGGACACAGATGGAGGTGGACTCTGTCCATTCTGTCATTGAGAGAAAGTTAAGGTATAAGGTATAACGGGCTGGTATCCGCAACTCCACGTCTAAGCGCGTATTTTGCGTGATGGGTGATAAGTATAGTTACTCGATCCACCCTAACTCCTCGAAGAAGGCCAGCACACCCTTGATGTTACTGGTGATCTCTCGGAGAGTACCTGGGTTTCCGAAGTACTTGGCCCTGCATGTGGCGACCTCAGGGCAGTTTAGTAGCACGTGGGCTGCCGTCTCGTCCTCCTCCATGCATGCTCTGCACAGTGGGATGTCTGTAATTCCAATGATTGACGACACGTTTGGTGCAGTGGCTAAGCGATTGGCTTCTGCGCTACGGGTTGTGGGTTCGATTCCCACACGGAACAAAAATTTGTATGGCCTACAGATGGTTGTTTCGGGTCTGGGCGTTTGTTTGTGAGATTTGTGTCTGTAAACGCACCCACGATACAAGAGAAATCTTAGTGTGGGGCAACGTTTTTAAAAAAAAAAACAAAGAGGTGTTTGTTAAATGAACCATGGCCAGTGATGGCCGTTGTGACTGTACGCAGTTGTAGCTTTGACAGCCGGAGGGCTTTTTTAGTGAGACGACCGTCAATGGCGGGACACGCCTCCTTGGCCTGCCTGCACTCGCCACGGTTTATCCATAACTCGTTGTGTTGGTCTCTGGTGCGTTTCCTTACCAGGGTGCGTAGGTATCCGAAAGGGAGTGGTACTATGGGTTCGGGACCCACCGCATCCATGCTCGATCCCCTTCTGGCGAGCTCATCTGCTGCATCATTGCCTCGGGAACCGCTGTGTCCTTTGATCTATTGAATGGTTGTATTATTGAGGTTACCCACCTGGTTCAGAGTTTGGTGACACTCGTGTACCAGCCCAGAATTAACTGTGTGGCTGCTTAGTGCTTGCAGGACTGCCATGCTGTCCGAGAGTATTCGGATTGAGTGGTCTTCAACCTTCCTGGCCATGATTGCTGACGCAGCTAGGGAGATGCCTAGGCATTCAGCCTGGAAGACCGTGTTATGGGCCCCCAATGGTGTGGATATGTGTACGTTGAGGTATTCTGAGAAGATCCGCAGCTCCGCGGGGCACAAACCCTCGCATCGGTGGTCTTCATACAGTTGGATTTTGTATTTTTTATCAAAAATGAATTGTTTGGGTATGAGAGAAAGTTAAATAAAAACATAGAAATATTTTTGCCATCGCAGTACGCATAAATAACTAAACAAGCCAGAAAGAAACCCTCTCCATACAGAGTTATTCAACCGGCTCATACTTTTTTTCAAGGACTACGGGATTAAAGAATATCAGTATATGACTCCATAAGACCTGGTCGTACTGCTGGCGATGATTGTTTAGTGGACCTGCGAGGATTAAAGTATAATCCTGATGGGACTATTCAATATAAAAACATACATTTCAAATATGACTTAACCCCATTGCCACGAAGACCACGAAATATCTTAACACTTACAAATAGTGTTCCATTGCTGTTCTCATGTAGAGTGCCAATATTAGAAAGCAAATATCTGCACTTACAGCAACTGAAAATTCCTGGTGATTGTCATCAGTTTTATGATAACTTACCCTACAAGAAAAAATAAGTTATTCTTTTTTATTACATAAATTCATAAAGACTATGGATCTGTCTTGAATGAACCACTTTTTGATGTTCCTATTATTTTGTTATTATTTTTTAATACATAAATACACGCAGCGGCAGAAAAAGTGGCCCAAGTGCATAAAGGAAGCTAGTTATGTGACACAAGTTTGCACAACTATTATCACATCTTGAGAAACAAAACAAGCCGTAAATTATAAAATTAACTCAGGGTCAATAATGTCAAATCTGTCACACCTGACCGATTTTACGACCGGTAGCCTAGATAAGGCTTTACGAAACCCTGAGATAAGATTATCGACGGAAAAGCACGTAGACTCCACCGTATATAAACCTCTGTATTTTCCATAGGCGATCATTTCCTAGTTCGTCGTCTTTGTTAGTAGTAGTACTTTACTTTTAACTTTAAATATTTTGGTCTTGGGTAAAATAAAAGTTGTATTTCTTTTAAAATAATATATTCATTAAAAATACTTGCAAGTACTCAAAGTTTTCAATAATTTCGTGACCTGATCCCCGCTGCCGCACGACCACGCTGAACCTAAACTGGCGTAGTCGGTAGGATCATTCACGTTAGATTCGTCGGAAAAACGTTCTCCCGAAGAAAAACTTTCGAAACGGTCACCAAATATCAAAAGTACGAGACAAAAAGCAGGCATCTGAAGAAGACGAGCAGTACCAGCCCTTCGTCAGACCAGAGCTACGAGACTTCGCATCGTGAGTACAAAACCACCCAGACAGTAAAAGAGGTACGACACACTACAAGGACCGAGAGCTAGAATCGGTGGGAGATTACAAAATTTTGTCATTACAAAATATTCTCCTTCCTTAACAGTAACATAACATATTACATGTTAATGAATTCGAATAACCCCGAATATAATCCAGCACATCCTGGACGGGATTGTCATCGCCAGCGAACACTTCTTATCACTTTGCTAACAATTGTCGGACATTTACTTGAAAAGTTGAACAGTTTAATTACATTGTACAGACATTTACTGTATATTTGTGAAGTTCATCATCGTCCCTGATTTTATATTGTCAATTGCAAATTGTTATTTTATGTGTGTGTTTAGCTTAAAGCGAATTTAAATATTATTGCGAAATAATTGCAAATTGTATATTCAATCTTAAATTATATACATTCGCGAACTGGATGTTACTGTACATCAGAATATTCTTGAAACAAGTTTTAAACGGGTATAATAATTAAAAAAAAAAGATTGGAAATAAAAACTATCGGATTAATAAACCGAAAAATAAAAAGATTAATAAAATGTCTTATAAAAATATTGAAACAATACCCTCGGATATTTTAAAAATTATCCCAATGTATGATGGAAATACACGACAAACGTCGATTTTCCTAAGAAAGTGTGATTATGATTAAGTATTATCAATGTTTAAAAGTACGAAAAAGGAACAAGAAACATATAATTTAGAGGTCGTTACTAGTCGTCTAACTGGCGAAGCAGCCAATTTAATAAGCGAAAGAGAAGATATTGTAACTTACGACGAATTTAAAAATCTAACCGAAGAACTTTTCGGAGACCCACGTAGTGAGGAAAGTATAGCCTTAAAACTCGAAACCGCATGCATTAAGCCAGGTGAATCATATTTAGAGTTTAGCCAGCGTCTTAAAACGATTAGGAACAATTTATTCCGCAAAATTAACCGCGAGGAAGAGAACGCAGGTATACGTAAAAATTAAATGATTATTTACGATAATTCAACACTTAACGTGTTCATGTATAATTTAACGGCACATTTAGCTAACATGATACGACTCAGGCAACCTGATAACTTGGAAGCTGCTATAGCAATAGTTATGCAGGAAGAGGATTTCCATAGAAGATTTAAACTAAATAAAACTTGGGAATCAAATATGTATCAAGGCAAGAAAGAAAATGAGCGAGGTTACCAAGGTAAAAACTTTAACCTTAACTTCCGTCCAAATATTCCACGTAAATTCAATTCAAACTTTCCGCGCAATGTAAACGCAAATGGAAACGATAACAAAAATATACAACGAAATCTACCTCAAAACGATCATAGATCAAATGATCAGCGTAACACGCCAAAACAACAATATTATATCAAAAATTATAATTCAAATTATAACAATCGTTACAGGTATAATTTACGATCAAATTATGGAAATTCGAACCAAACACCATTGGTCAAGAAGGAAGCACCTCTAAACTTAAATTATTACGAACATGAGCCTCATGCAAATGATGACAAAAATAATGATTGCATCAATTCAAATGAGCCAAAAGAACAAAATTTTCTTGTAAGAGCCTCAACCTCTTCTGCACGAATTTGATAGCTGACTTACCGATCATCTTTGACCCGCAAATAAATGCAAAATTAATGCTAGACACGGGAAGTACAAGATCATTTCTAAGTACTAAGATAGTTAATAAATATTATAATGAAAATAAAATTTCAGAAGAATTCGAAGTGGTTAGCACACACGCGAGTTCAAAACACAACGGCGCAGTCGAAATTAAATTATTCTACATTTTTAATTTAGATAAAATGGCAAAATGTTATAGATTCAATGTAGGATCCGAATATGACGGAATAATTGGAAACGATATATTGTTTGAATTAAAATCAATAATTAATCTGGAAAAAGGACAACTTATTACCGAACAAGCGGTTATACCTATACATTTCCAGAGAAGGCTAAATAATTTCCATCCCGTTACAATTACATTACCGCCTCGAAGCGAACAAAGAGTAAAAGTTCCCACGGACTTGTACAACGGTTCAGGTATATTGGAATACCAAAAATTAGTAACAGGCATACGAATGCCCAGCGCTTTAGTACTGTGCGATAAGGGTTACGCACACACTGTAATACAACATACCACCGATAACACATGTTTCCTCTTAGTAACTTCGCCTTTTCACATTGTAAAGTACGAAGACGATAACGGGAAATGTTGTACAATAAACTACTTAAAACACAAACTAACGGATTCTAAGTTAAACACATAATTATTATTGGAAAACAACTTGGAAAAATTAAGATTAGAGCATATGAACGATGAGGAAAAACGTAAAATTTACCAATTATGCTTACAATATAAAGACATCTTTTATTGCGAAGGCATACTATCGTTCACACACGCAATCAAACATCATATTAGGACACGAAATGATGATCCGATTTACATTAAACCTTATAGACAGCCACCAGCTCAGAATGAAGAAATTAAAAGACAAGTTTCAAAATTAATCCAGGAAAATATAATTAGACCAAGTCACTCACCATGGAGTGCCCCTGTACATTTAGTACCAAAAAAATTGGACGTTACAGGTGAACAAAAATACAGAATGGTCATTGATTATAGAAAACTTAACGAAATCACTTGTGATGATAGATATTAGATATCCACTGCCTAATATAACAGATCTATTTGGTAAGCTAGGAAATAGCTCATATTTCACAACATTAGACCTAGCAAGTGGTTATCATCAAATTGAGGTATTAGAAAATGATAGACCAAAAACAGCTTTTAATACGCAATATGGACATTATGAATTTTTAAGAATGCCATTTGGTTTGAAAACGGCACCAGCCACATTCCAGAGAGCTATGGACAATGTTTTAAGAAGATTGCAAGGAATCCATTGTCTTATTTATTTAGATGACGAAATAATTTTCTCAAATACATTAGAGGAACATATTAATAAACTAAACGTCATATTTCAAACTTTAAGGGAAGCCAATTTAAAAGTTCAATTGGACAAATCAGAATTTCTTCGAAAAGAAGTATTGTATTTAGGCCATACCATTACGAAAGATGGATTAAAACCTAATCAAGATAAAATTATGGCAATTTTAAATTATCCAATGCATAAATCAATAAAAGAAGTTCGATCATTCTTTGGTTTAATCGGGTACTATAGAAAATTCGTAAAGGATTTCGCTAAAATAACCAAAACCTTCACACTAGTTTTGAAAAAAAAAAGAAATTCGAAGTTACTAATGAACTTCAAGAAACTTTCGAACGTTGTAAAGAATTATTAGTTAATGCATCATTGTTGCAATTTCCAGACTTTTCAAAACAATTTCTTTTAACAACAGATGCTTCAGAAATAGCATTAGGAGCAGTATTATCCCAAGGTAATATCGGAAGCGATAAGCCAATAGCTTATGCGAGTCGAACGTTGATAGATGCCGAGAAATGGTATAGTGCTATAGAACGAGAACTATTAGCAGTACTTTGGGCAGCAAAACATTTCAGGCCCCATCTATATGCAAAGAAATTCCTTATCTATACAGACCATTAACATGGCTGTATTCTTTAAGCGAGCCTAATAGTAAATTAACTAGATGGAGACTTCGACTCCAAGAATATGACTTTGAAGTAATATACCGCAACGGAAAACAAAATACAAACGCTGACGCTTTATCAAGAATTAAACTCAATATGTTAGGAAACTCTAATACTTCTTCAAATCAAGAAGATAATGATTCAATTCTTGCGAAAAAAGGTTCAGAAGAAAGTCTAAATATCATCGATCCAGACATAACTTTAACAGCCTCAGAAAAATCTGATGAGTCTAGAGAAAGTTCGGACGTAGAGGAAATCGAATCAGAAAATGACGGTATTCCCATAATTAATGAAGCTATCGACCCTAAACCAAACCAAATAATCGTGATGAATTGGGATAAAAATGAATTGGATATAATTCATACATCTCGAAACAAACAATAAATTATTGAAGTCAGATTACATTTAAATAATATTGATTTTATTAAAGATTTTTTAACGGAAAATTTAGAAAAAGGGAAGAAATATTACATATATTATGATAATAAATCCCAAAGAAATTTATTTAACCAAATTATATTACAAATATTTAAGGATAATCCTAATCAAATCATTGAGTGCGTAAAAAGAGTCGTAGTAGTTGAAGATGAAGACGAACAAATTCAAATCATTACTGCATATCACGAAAGAAAAACATGCCATCGTGGAATTAAGGAAACACACCAAAGATTAAAAAGAAACTATTTTTGGCCTTATATGAAACAAACTATATCAGCAGTAATCAATACATGTGACTTATGTAAAAAAGTTAAGTATGATAGGCATCCGCTAAAACCACCGCTACAGTTAACACAAACTGCAAGCAAACCTTTTGAAGAGTTATTAATAGATATTTTCTCAATCGAAGGGATATCATTTTTAACAATCGTGGACTTATTCTCAAAATTGGGTCAAGCAATCGAAATCAAAAGTAAATCGACCCCAGAGATAGAGCATTAATAAAATACTTTTCATTTTATGGCGTTCCAACAAAAATAAACTGTGATCCAGGAACAGAGTTCAATAACAACTTAATGAAGGAAACACTATTATTTTATAAAATTGATTTACATGTACGAACTCCTAATAATCCAAATTCAATGGGAATTGTAGAGAGATTTCACTCTACCATAACGGAAATTTATAGAATAGCCAAATATCAGCACAAGATAACCGATGCTGCTTCCGTTATGACATATGCTATCATGGCATACAATAATACGATCCATTCGATAACTAACTTATCACCATTTGAAGTACTATTTGGTCATACCAATGCAACAAGTACATTTCAAATAAATTTCGAAAAATCTTAAATGCAGGAATTGCTAAACGAACATTCTAAAAGAACTTCGTTTTTATATAAATATCTATACGAAAAGATGAAAAAAGAAAAATTGCATAGGCAAACTAGTGGCGAAAATATCTTAATAAATGAAGGTGATGAAATTTATACGAAATTAGTAAATAAACAAAACGGGAAAGATAAACCGAGATGAGATACGAAAAGGCTATATATAGAACTGGAGATATCGAAAGAAACGTTATCCCAATAACTGTTAGAGACCAACCATCTAAAGTTCCTTTAAGAAAAGTCAAGAGACTTACTTGACTTATTTATGATACAAAAACACATAACGAGGGTAGTTCACTCATTGGGGATACCTCGTCATCAGAGTCCAAGTTCGACTTGGTGTAGGCAGTAAATAATAGTCCCAACACTGATTATTAGTCCTCTATTTATTCACTCTCGATAACAAAATAATAAAATCTCTAATGATCAAACCGATGGAAATAGATTAAAGTACGGAAACGCGGTAAGTTCGGTGCAGGCTGGCAAAACGACCTCTCGCCCTCGTGTCTCACTCCAAAGTGACTTCACTCAAATCAAATGCATCCAATGTCAAAAAGAATGACAGCTGACAGCTTGTTGACAACCGTCAAACAAGACATACCACGCCCCGCACCGACCTCACCCAAGCACACTGCTTGACGTTTCCGACAAATGATAATAGATGGCGTTGTACTACATTAACAATAATCAATAGTGATACTAATAGTTCCGCCTCTGTGTTGATTCTGCGACACACACATATAAAAAAAATTGTAAAGGGTATATAATATGAAAAACATATTAAAATATATTGCATATATGAAATGCACTAAATCAATGTTATAAGGTTAAATACAAAACCGATAACGAATGTATAATTGACAAAAATGTCATTAAAAATAATCATGAAAATCATGAAAAGTACCTGAAAGTGCAATAAGCACAAAAGAAAAGCAAATATGTGAACGATTATGGCTACGAAAAATGGATTTATGTAAAATAATCTAAGTTAAGCTACAATAATATTGTAAGAATTATGAAATAAGATTGTTAAGGGAAAAGCAATAAAACTATTTGTATTTTAAATGAACAAAACTAATGTAACACTAGATTATAAGCAGTGCAGTATAAATGTGAAAAAAGTGAACAGTGCAACGTAACAGTGCATCACCAAAAAGTGTTAATAAATAAGACAACGCAGCATAACCAAAATGTATAAGAATGTACAAGTGTACCTTTAACAATTTAAAAAACTGTACCACCGTACAAAATAGTTATTTTAAAAAGACGAAATATGAATGTCCTGTCATTTGAAAAATTACTTTGAGTATATTTCAAATCTAAGAAGGGAGGAGTTATGTGACACAAGTTTGCACAACTATTATCACATCTTGAGAAACAAAACAAGCCGTAAATTATAAAATTAACTCAGGGTCAATAATGTCAAATCTGTCACACCTGACCGATTTTACGACCGGTAGCCTAGATAAGGCTTTACGACTTAACCCTGAGATAAGATTATCGACGGAAAAGCACGTAGACTCCACCGTATATAAACCCCTGTTTTTCCATAGGCGATAATTTCCTAGTTCGTCGTCTTTGTTAGTAGTACTACTTTACTTATAACTTTAAATATTTTGGTCTTGGGTAAAATAAAAGTTCTATTTCTTTTAAAATAACATATTCATTAAAAATACTTGCAAGTACTCAAAGTCTTCAATTATTTCGTGACCTGCAGGCTTATTCGCTAATTTTGACAGATGAAAGTGATCAACACTGAAGTGATAATCACCGAGCTCAGTGACCAACCGAACATTCCGGTGTTTTGGTATTCAGTATCGCTTCTATGTCACGGGATCGTTCAGTGAATAACGAAATCTAGCAGGGCTTATCGACTTGAAATTGTTACCACACTAGCTATTACCCGACTTATTTGATATCCTTGACAACACGAAATAAAATAACGACATCATTAGCTTTTTAATTTTTGCGGTTTATACGTTCGCCACTTGAGTTGTCAAGAATGTCGAGTGCCAAAGAAATTCCTTGAAAAACATAAAAACATCCACTAATCCACTTAAACGTTGGGAAAGAAAGAATGTTTTGAAGTGCTTGTGTTTTTAAATTGTTAACTATATAAACCATGCCCCAAATTCAGTCTTGTTGGTTGCAACGTACAGTTTGTTTGTTTTTGTACGAGTATTTCGTATATCCAAGTAAGGTGAGTAAAAGTTTTAGATAAATTGAAAGTTTACTTAGAAATTCATGTATTTGCTTGCATTTCGATCAATAAAATTGGTGTAGTTATTACTAGGAGATACGTTATTGAGATTTGTGTGGTATTTGCATATATAATTTAACGATTTCTTTAAATTTTAGAATGCCGGCTAGCAGACGTGTCTCCCAAAGGCAGCTTGAGGTGTTGTTGGATTTTGCAGAGGCCAATAAAAACATCGCCTTAGGGCGTTGTACGGGAGGGCCTCAGGCAAGCCAAACAACTCAGCGAGGCTGGGAGACCATAGCTAATAAGCTAAATTCTGTGGCAGACGGAGTCACTAAAACTCCCGAACAGTGGCGTAGAGTAAGTTTTGTTTTAGAATCTTCTTATGAACCTTAAAAGTTATTGTTCCTCTCAATCACCAATACGATATTTTTACAGTACTGGGTGGAGTTAAAAGCGAAGACCAAGGCAAAGGGTGCAGATATTCGGCGCAACGCCTCAAGAACAGGCGGAGGGCCTAATAAGCTGACACCCTTAAATGAGTTGGAAGATAGGATCTTACAACTCATAGGTCGTGTATGCGTGGAGGGTTTGCCTAGAGTGCAGATACCATTTCCCGTAAGTTGCACTATCTAACCATACTTCTTATAATGTAAAGTAAAATGGTATTGAAGACATTTCCAATGTGTTTAAAACTAATATTCAAAATACGTATGTTTAAATGCTTATTTGTATCTCATTCACAAGGAAACTACTCATAGTTTTATATATCAGTACAGACTGATTTGGCTCCTAATTGGTTAACTGGTAGAATATTCTCTAGAAGGAGACAAATCCCAGTTGAATACTTACTTTCACAGAATAAACAAATTACAAATTTAAATCACTTGCAAGTTATATTATTATGCATAATTATTTATCTAACAATACACTACATCTAATCTATTGTTAGATAAAAATACTAAAGTGACTGTTATTTACAAAATTATTAAATATCTTGTGTTTATGTTTATGAATATATTTGCTTCTTTACAGATTCCCTCTGAAACCACTTCAATACCTCCACCTCAGCCAAGCACATCCCAAACCACCAACACTTCAGCTTCCCAGGCCTCTCCTTCTACTTCCCAAATGGAACAAACGGAGGTAGTGTGGTTTGAAGATGAAGATTTCCCATCAGAAATGTTATCACTTCCAATTTCTCACACTGGTACACCTGCACTTATACCACCACTACAGTCTTCGCATACATGACCTCAGCCTCAGTCTTCGACTCCACCTCAGTCTCTACGTCGCATTTCACTACAAACAAAAACACCACGCAAACGAGTAGCCAATTTCACCGCCGATGAAAAAGCTTTATTGGCACAATTGATTAAAAAGAGACCAATTGTGGAATCGAAAATAACAGATGGCAAGTCGGTCGTCAAGAAACAAGCAGGATGGGATTTAATTACACAAGAGTTTAGTTGTAATGCCAATGTACACAAGGTAGGATGGCCACTATTATTGATAAAATGGTTTGTGAATGATAATTTTCATACCTACTGTTGTTTATTACAGCGTGAAACTATCACTTTAAAAAGGGCGTGGGATAACATGAAAGCTGTCACACGTAAAGCTCGTGCAACAGAAAGGGGAAATTTTATTAGGACTGGAGGTGGACTACATGCACCTCCTCTATCACAACAACATGGAGCCATAATAAGCATGGTTGAAGAGGTTGGTAAAATAATATCCTCTGAATTTCTTGATGACCACTGCATGGGTCAATTGTCTCATTTTAATGATGTCCGTACTCTTTTTTAATTTACAATTTTTATTTATCAGGCTGCACCTGTGGTGATAAGTGAAATTAAAAATGCATTTGATAGTGATGGCGCCATTTTACATGCCATTGATAACAGTCAAGAACTGGACTTGAGAGGAAATAATGATAAACCAAGTATCACTTCTATATCAATCGATAACTTGGGTAAGTAATTAAGAACCAATGACGATAGTCCATATACATACAGTGGTGGACATATAATTAGAAACACCAAGTGTGACTTTTATTTTTTGTACAATTTAACTTGATAATTAATATTTTTCGTATCATAAAGGGCTTATACCTATTTATCTATAATGTATGCACATCATGAAGTATTACTATGTCAGTTTAGGAAATATCATACAACCGTTTATGTAAAAACTGGTATAGTTTATAAAATAAAATGAAGCAGCACAACGTACTAAGGTGGACAACTAATTAGAAACAGAAAAAAAACATTAGCATAAATATGAACAAAGGTAACAAAACAATAAATAATGAAGTTAAATGGTAAAAACGTTTTAAAATAAACAATTAATGTTTGCTTGGGAAGCCTCTGCTGTCGATTACAGCTCTACAACGACGTGGCATTGATTCTATCAATGATTCATACATTTCCTTGGAATTTTCTCCAAGTTTCTACAAATGCGTCATAAAGTTGTTGTAGTATGATACTAGTAGTAGAACGATATTAGTGACATGTTTATTGGACAATATTTTCTTTACAATGTACCACAAACTTAGATTGGATTCAAATCCAGACTATTTGCAGACCAATCTAACACCGACACTAATTAGTCTCTTAGAAATGCTTTAACGTTGTTTGAGTTTTGTTTGAGTGGTCTGCTAATAGTCCAGATTTGAATCAAATCTAAGTTTGTGGTACATTGTAAAGAAAACATTGTCCAATAAACATGTCACTAATATCGTTCTACTACTAGTATCATACTACAACAACTTTATGACGCATTTGTAGAAGCTTGGAGAAAAATTCCAAGGAAATGTATGAATCATTGATAGAATCAATGCCACGTCGTTGTAGAGCTGTAATCGACAGCAGAGGCTTCCCAACCAAACTTTAATTGTTTATTATGAAACGTTTGTACCATTTAACTTCATTATTTATTGTTTCGTTACCTTTGTTCATATTTATGCTAATGTTTTTTTTCTGTTTCTAATTAGTTGTCCACCTTAGTACGTTGTGCTACTTCATTTTATTTTATAAAGTATACCAGCTTTAACTTAAACGGCTGTATGATATTTCCAAAACTGACATAATAATACTTCATGATGTGGATACATTATAGATAAATAGGTATAAGCCCTCTATGATACGTAAAATATTATTTATCAAGTTAAATTGTACAAAAAATAAAAGTCACACTTGGTGTTTCTAATTATATGTCCACCACTGTATATGCTAATCAAACTCTCTACATTCAACCCTCTCCTGGACGGGAATCCTAACTAATGTGTTCGGAGATGAATGGAAGATCATGTCAGCATATTTACAATTCTGTGAGATGATTTTTTTATGATGTACTTATTTTTCTTTTCTTTAACTAATGTAATTGGCAGATAGCAGTTTTGTGTTTAAGTAAAAAAAACATAAATAAATGCTGAATTTATATGATTTTTACAAATTAACTTGTTGTTTTCAGATATTTTGGACATTGACAAGGATTCTTCAGAAAACACAATTTATGAAGTAAGGGAATGTAATAAAATGAACAGCCCCCAAATTGAAGATGAACAAAATAGCATCGGTATTATAAAATTTATCTTATAATACAACATTATTTTATTCGTTTAATACTTATATCTTTTATTTAAGATTACAGTGATAAGAAAAATGCAGCAGTTATCAAAACCACAGATCAAGTGCGCAGCCCTACAGACTATATTCGTCGGGAGGCTGTCCTAAGATTAAGACATTTAGAAAATAAGAAAAAGATGGAAATGCAAATATTAAAAATACAGGTACTTTAAACTATGGATTTCAACAATCAATGCAATGGTTTATAACCGTGTTTCAATTTATAGCCAGATTTACTTAAGTATATACTTTTTTCTTTTCAGTTGGAATGTGAACAGATAAAAAAAGCAGCATTGTTAGAGGAAGAGAGGAACAAATATTTATAAAAGCAAAAATAGAACTACAAGAAATGAAGAAGTCTATTTCTAAACAAACCTAACCGATTAGTCTCGATGTATATGGATTGAAATAAAATTATTATTATTTGATATTGTTATCGATTTTTATTTATCAAAGAACTAATATTAAGAGAAAAACCTATCAACCAAAGATTTTCGAACCATAAAACCATTGCTGTTGGAGTTTTCTCTAATAGGTGCAACATGATCACTTTAAACATGAATGTCATTCCAGTTCATTGGCACCAAATCGTCTACCAATAACGCTATGTTATGCAGTGTTGCACATGCACATATGACAGCCACAACTGTATCCACTTTGATACCCATTCCCACTTGAAGACAAGGAAATCTGCTTTTCCAAACACCAAAACATCTTTATACAGTATTTCTGGTTGTAATTTGGCTTCTGTTATAATTTTCTTGAGGATTTGTATTGGGTGATAAAAAGGGTGTCAGTAGCACATTGCTAACTGCATACCCGCTGTCCCCTAAAATTATCCCTTTTAACACACCAGTATTTAGTCTTTGTTTAATAGCACTGCTGTTGTAAATAAAACTATCATGTGTACTGCCAGGCCAGCGGGCTACTAAATCATAAAACTCCAAGTTTGGCCCTGTGACTGCTTGAACATTGATAGAAAATGATTATTTTATTCTTTTCTATTCCTAAATACTTCAGAAATTATTCCTCCTGGGCTTCTTATTTTAATGTGGGTACAATCAATGCACCCAATTACTCCAGGAAAATGAGATAATTCATAAAAATTTTGCCTGCAACAAAAACAAAACATAACCATAAGTACATATGCTTAATAGGTAGTACAGCTAAGTATGTTGATAAAAAAAATGTACTTACTTTACTGTATTAATTTCTTCTACAGTAGATGGGAATTTAACAAAATCTTTCATTTTGTTAGCTATTAATTTAGAGACTTGTGCAATAATTCGTGAAACTGACTGCTGGCAAATATTCATGACATCTCCATCCAATTTCTGTAAAAAAGGGCAACCACATAGGTATAGTAACAAATTCTATTATTATCTACATATTAACTTTTTTTTTAAACAATTCAGTAAGTGTAATGCAGTTTAATTAATTCAATAAATAGGTAGGTACTTAATAACACTAACCTGAAAACTGCCTGTAACAAAGTAGCGTAATGTCAGCAGTAACATTATTTCCGGGGCAAACGGTACCTAATCCTCTTTTTTTTGGTTTCCTTAGATCGGGTGCCAGCAAAGGCAATATAACACCTTTTACAGATTCTGGTGTGAATCTATAGCGTGCATGGAATTCTTGAACTGAGTATTTTGTAACGGGATCAGAATAATCACGCAAATACCGCCTCGGCCCCACTACTCTATACCTTCTGGCATAGTCCACAAAATCAATAAAGTCTACCAGATCAGACATCTTTGCTATTGATATGTACTTATGTAACACTTATAATCATGTGAATTCGTTAAAAATAAAAATTATAACCTCAAACGTAAATGTCAAAATCAATCATTAAAAAGATAAGTAAAGGTTTTGCTGAACTTAACTTGAATTGTCATTAAGGGACCGTAACGAACCGTTAACTGTCTCTGAGACCGAACTTTTTAAAATCTTTACTAAGGAGCCACTTAAGTAACCATAAAACGTCTCTGAGTGTGGCAGTTAGTATTATAATTAGAATAGATAAGGCTTGATTACACCTGCCGAGTAGAGTGGCGAGACAGTGCCTTCGGCCGAGTACTCGGTATTTGTAAACACATTGCCGAGTACTCGGCCGAGTGCTCGGCCTAGCATCCGGCCGAGGCCGTCACTCGGACCCAGTTCTATTTACTAGGGCGAGTACCCACCTCCCCGCTTCCCCGCACTGTCTCGCTCGGTCACTCGGTGAATCTAAACAGCACTCGGCCACCACTCTCCACTCGGTGCGTACACGTCACGTCACTCCGTGAAATTTTTCGTTTAGCCATAAATACAAAGATAATATAAATACTACCGTAAGACATAAAAACATAAATAATGGCTGGGAAATGGTTTTTCGATACCACAATGAAATTTATACAACTGTATAAATTGCATCCCTGTTTATGGGATTTCTCCTCAAGCGATTATAAAAACAAGCAAAAACGTGATGCAGCTTACATATCTATAATAGAAGAAATGAGTATTCCTGGTTTTAGTACCCAAGAAGCAAACAATAAAATTAAGAATCTGAGATCCACGTACTCGCAAGAAATAAAAAAAATACAAGATTCGAAAAAATCTGGAGCGGGTCTCAATAATGTCTATATTTCTAATATAAAATGGCTACATGAAATGGAGGAAGTTTTTGCAAAGGATTTAAAAAACAAGTATTTGAAAAATATTTGTCTATACATAGACTTAACATCACAGAGCAAGATACAATTGTATGTTCTAAACAAAGTCAATACGTCAAACAAAGCACTTTGGACAACGGGGCCATTCAACAAAATATTCATTTAATGCTAAACCATTTTTTGTTTTTGCACTTCCATCAAACACAGCCCGGACTGGTGTTGTTTTACTATTAGGATTTACAACAGGATGATGAGGAAAAAAGTTTAACTTACCTACATCTAGGGTTTTGCTGTTAGTATCTAAGTATTTTGCATGACCTTGCTGAATATAAGCAGATATAAAAGTTTTATATTGTTGAAACAAGTTAGTATCTTTAGCAAATCTTTTTTCTAAATTATGCAACCTGCTCAAAGCCATGGGAAATGAATGCCCTAAGCCTGTATTATCAAAATCAACTTTCAAAGGCAAAGCAACACTAAACCTATTATTTTCCAATTTTACAGATTCCTGAAATATTTGTTCAGCTTGCTCATGTTCAGAAGTATCCTCTTTGAATACCTTGGAGACATTTTCACATTCCCAAAATTTTAAAAGTGTTTGTTCAAGCTGGCTGTCTTTAGTAATGCATGTGTTACATACCTTTGAATCATTATATGGATTTATTAGCAAACAAAGATTAGATGAAGTTATCCCTCCTGAGGCAATAGGCAAACTGCCCGCTACTACATATCCCAAACTTGTATTTATCAGGTGAGGTCCTGATGGAGTTACGGGCAGTGACTCACGGCGCAGCACCTGGAAAAATATGTCACATCCCAATAGCAAAGACAGCTCACCAGTTTTGTTGAAGTTTTTGTCAGCTAGTTCCACATAAGAAGGAAAAGTAAATTGTGAAATGTCAAATGATTGCTGCGGTAATGGACATGCAATATTTTTTACAACACAACATGATACTGCTATACTGTTGTTATTTGTGGTTGAGTAAACAGTAAAATTAGCCCTGCGTGATACTTTTTGTTCACCTACTTGACACACACCTAATATAAGCTGATCAGCCTTACTTAATTTACATTCAATGTTGTCATCCAAGCTTTCAACGATAAATGACACTTGACGCCCCGAGTCAAGTAGAACCCTAGCAGTTATAAACGTGTGATCCTGTTTGACCAAGCGCACCATAGCAGTGGGCAATAAGACATCTGTGTAAACTGTAGCACTTGATAAAGTCACTCGGTTAACTCCAGTATTATTTTCTGGATTATCCAGCAATGCCGTATTGCATGCAAATGCATTACTTTGTAGTTCATTATTGTGCAAAGGCGTATTATGCCTTTGCCCACAAGTCCCACACTTTAACTTTAATAAGCACTTACCATTATGGTTATTAAGACACACTTTGCAAAGCTTGTTGTTATTGACAAAGGATAATCTTTCCTTCTCAGAAGCTAATTTAAATTTGGAACACTCATAAAGTTTATGTGTCTGCTGACAATACTTTCATAATGCTGGCTTCGCTGTACCTACACCGCTTATTACCTTACTTGTCTTCTGGGAATGGACGACTTATCATCAGTGGTGTTTTCCATTGCTATAGCCCTCCGTTCGAGAAAATCAAGAAATTCACACAACTTAGGTATTTCTTTGCTAAGCCGTTCCTTATGGAACCCTCTATTTGTGTAGTTATCCACCTTTTTGATCACAATACTAACCAATAAGGTGTCCCAGTGCTCCACCGGCACCTTCAGATTCTTTAGTGCAGCAATGTTTAAGTTTATTACTGAAACAAGAGACGTAAGACCTTGAGCAGTGCATTTAGTGACTACGGGCAAGTCTAGAATATTATTAACATGATGATTGACTATAAGTAATTTATTGTTAAATCTGTTGTTTAGCAGTTCTAAAGCAACATTATAATTTTCATCATTCAAAATTAATTTTTTTATTAGATCTAGAGCCTCCCCAGCCAAGAATGAGCGTAAATAATGCAGTTTTTCACACAAACTTAATCGGCTATCTGCATCAATTACTGATTTGAACATATTAATGAATGGTGGATAATCCACTACATTCTTGCCATCAAATGAGGTTAAATTAACAACTGGTAGCTTTTTAAATTCACCCTTACGAGGTATAGCATCTTTGTTAATAAATTTTGTAGCCCTTGCTGTGTTAAAAGTGGAAACTGTAGTGAAACATTTCTCTTCTACTTCACTATAATCTTCCTGATCGTTAGGACATAGATACAATATTTTTTTTTTTAGAGCTTCGTACTCCATAAATTATTCTGATAATTTCTTACACTTTTCTTTAAGCAACTCTTCTTGAAATTCGGAGACATCATTTTGTGAAAATTTGAACAATCGAGTAATACTACCTTTTACGTAGCCCCTTTGGGCTTGAAGTTCTTTTAAATCGGCCATTGTACCGATCGTTTGCAATAAAGCAATAACAAATATTCTTCGTGTTTATCGTATAACTTGTATGTACTTGCACAATAGTAACATAAAACTTAGCTTTAAATCTTTGCGCACGAATATCCAACAAGGGTAACAGCAAAACAAAATGGCGTAGTTATCGATGTATTGACGAAATCGCCGCCGACGCCACGACGCGTTTTTTTAATACAGGCAACCTGCTAGACATGGGTAGCTCGCGAATGAGAGATAAAATTGAACTAGCTTTTCAATTCCAATGTATCTCTCACTCGCTCAGTCGCTCACAGAGTAACTCACTAGATCATTTCGCTCAACGGCTCATCGACTCTGGACTCTATGGGTGAGCCAGTAACGAGTGATACCGACGAAACGCCGAAAGCGGCCGACAATTGCCGAAGTGACCCGACGACTGACATTCGCATGTCGCTCACTGAGCGACTCTTCGGCTTAATACATCATAGTAAAATAACTCCTATTGCCCTTGTTTTAAAATTGAAATTGCATTAGTACTTTTATATAAGTATGAAAATCCTTAGGGAATAATAGTTTATGATTTTGTAAACAAAACAAACATCGTTGTTTTCTTAAATGTACTCAAATTTTTCGGCGGATTATATGTCTTTCGTTTCGCATATTGCTAAGCGCAGTTTAGTTTTTGTTTCTTAGTTAAATGGTTAGTTATTAGTTAGTTAGAATTAGTAATAGGTAATAAATAAGTGTTTTCAAAGGAAAAAGACTTTGTGTGTAAATATATATATTTCTTAGTTAAAAGTTTAATTATGAGTTATAGCTAGTTAGAATTAATAATAGGTAGTGTTATAAGCTAAATAATATTAAGTTTTTTCGAAGAAAAAAGACTTTGTGTGTACATATAAATAATTAAGTATGGCTTCTCAAAGAAAAAGAAGTGCCCTGTGGAATCATTTTGAGGAAACTGAACCAAAAATAGCCAAGTGCAACTACTGTAGTCAAGTAATTAAAATATCGACAGGAAATACAGGCAATTTAGGAAGACACATGAAAACGAAACATCCCACTGTATTCCTTGTTGTTGAGAGACAAGTTTTGATTACTGGAACACAAGAGCCAGCGCCAGGGGTAAGTGCTGGAATAGATTTCGTACCGGTTCATTCTACTGTTCAATTAACTACACAGCCCTTAATCAGAGAGTTTGCTCAGCCAATGAAAAATATGGCACCTCGAGTTATATCATAATAACGGATGTTATCACACGATAACAATACGTTAATAGATACTTAGCACTTAATTCAGGTCATTTCCTTGTATTTAATCGGTTCCTCAATTACAGGAAACATTACCATACTAATATATATAATAATACCCTTTGTATTAAGATAACATGTAATAGTATTTAAGTGTCAATTATTAGAAATAAAGCAGTCTTACACAGCCTTCCGAGCTGAACAGTTGTCTTTTTAAAAACCCTCCTGCCGTCGCCCACTACCTAACTGGCGCAGTCGGTATCTCGCGTTAACGGTTCAACAAATAAAGGGCACTACATACCCTGTCAAGTCGACTCCGTGACGCGTGAAAAGAATCTACCTGTGGGTGCAGCAGTAGCAGCAGCAGCCAGCTTCGGACAAGACTCAACAACGCCTCTCATCAGCAATGATTGTGGGGTAAGCATTAACTCTGATTACTCCCAAGATTACTCCCTCTATCCTTAACACTTGTATTTGCAACTACACACATCAAAAGTGTCTAGGGATCAACATATATTTTTGCAATAACTTTTCTCCTGATTGATATTAATTAAAATTTTCTTTAAGGATTCATCAAATAAAGTGTTTTCGTTTGTCACAGTAACGATAAACCAAGTCACCTTTGCATTAATAAAGAAATTTGCCATTTTCCTAATAAAGGGATTTTTGACATTTGAACCACTAACACAAAAGTTCGAAAAAAAGACTGAAATAACAGTTTTCTTTAAAATTTTATTGGGTAACTTAAACAATTAATAATCCGTGTTTCTACCGCGAACACTAACAACACAAGAACATCGGTTTGGCATACTCAAAATGAGTTCATCCAAATCACGCTGTGGAATGGCCGCCCATGTTCGTTGCAACAACAAAAAAAGGTCTTCTTGCGACTGGATACCCTCCATATTCGGCAGAGCTCTTCTCTGTAGCATATCCCATGCATGCTCAATCGGGTTCAAGTCTGGCGACTGAGCAGGCCAGGGCAGGACATTGATGTTAGCTGCGGCGAGAGTCTGTCTTACAACTCTTGCGGTGTGCGGTCGTGCATTATCATGCATTAACTGAAATAAGGGACCGATTTGCGCTTGTAGAGGAACGATGACGTCTGATACAATCGTCTCAGCATAAATTTGAGCGTTGAGGTTGCCTCTGATCCAAATCAACTCAGTTCTTCCGCCGATCCAAATACCCGCCCATACCATGATGGTTCCACCACTATAAGGATGGACTTCCTGGCAGGATTTTAATCGCTGTTGGCGTCCAGGGGTTCTCCAGTGTCGTATACGTCTTGTATCCGGTCTCATACCAAAACGAGACTCATCAGAAAAGCACACGAAACGCCATTGTTCTTCTGCCCAATTTCTGTGTCCAAGAGCCCATTGATATCGAATCCTACGATTGTGCATTGCTATAGGTGGTACCCGTAGCGGTCTTCGGGAATGAAGGTTCACTTCATGCAAGCGGTTTCTGACTGTTTGGTCGCTAATTAAGTTCCCTGAAGAGTGATGAAGCCTCACGGCTAACATCATGGCGGTTATTGTTGGAGCTCTTCGAGTTAAGATTTGAATGTATCGGTCTTGTCTCCGTGTGGTGCAGCGATACCGTCCTCCATGGCGCTCAGCCACGGTACCAGTGCTTCGGTAACGTGTCCAAAGTCGACTGATAACACTCTGACTTGTATTCAGAGCTAAAGCCACAGTACGTTGCCGGGAACCAGCTTCTATCATTCCCACGGCTCTGAGCATTTCTTCCCTGCTTAAATGACGTCGCCGCTCCATAATAACGTTGGTTTTAATCAGTAGTAGGGAAACAGTAGCACTAATAATGTCTTCAATGCGTTGTATGTTTTTATAGGGAAAATATT
The DNA here is from genome assembly GCA_905220435.1 of Amphipyra tragopoginis. NCBI lineage: Eukaryota > Metazoa > Arthropoda > Insecta > Lepidoptera > Noctuidae > Amphipyra > Amphipyra tragopoginis. The sequence continues at coordinate 17,730,476 of HG992011.1, forward strand.
GACAGCTGATTTTCATCTTTTACTCGAATTTGATTCACAGTTCCTGATTCAAATTATGAAATGCACCAAAAAGGATCCATATAAATTTATAAAATCATAAATTTATTACAAAGCCACATCTCAATCTCAAGAAATCCGCATAAAAATGCTTGATCCCTAGACACTTTTGATGTGTGTAGATTGTACTCCTTGTGTGCAGGACCAAAACATTATAGATACCTATTAAATACTTTGGTATTGGCATCTATCAATTTATCGTTTCAAGTCGTATTCACCCTATTTGTTCACGGATCCAAAATGATCGGTGACAAAAGTTTGATCGAGGAGAAGCCGTTAGCCGATTGCAAACCTACTCCAGTAGAATATGGCACATTGGCGAAACTTTTGCCTAGTTACGACGGTAACAAAAGGACACTCGCGTTTTACATCGAAGGTGTAGAAAACGCATTAGAACTCATAGCTAACAGAGATGATTACATCATCGCCTGTTTGATCAGAAATAAGCTGTCAAAGAAAGCGATTGAAGCCCTCTCAGAGAGCCCGGGCTCAAAAACTTGGGCAGACATATAAAAAATACTAGTAAAGAAATTCGGTGAATTTCGTACAGAAATTCAATTAGTTCAAGAGCTAATGAATATCAATAGAGACAATAACTCGCTAGACGTATTCGGTGATAAAATCAGGATACTAATGAGCACATTAATAGCCATGGAACCTTATAGACGTACATATTATGAACAAATGGCGCTTGAGACTTTTCTCGATAAATTAAATCCAATAACAGCAATCTTGATAAAACAAAAACATGTTGAAAATCTAGAACAAGCAATAACAGTAGCTAAACAGGAAGAAATTAAACTCAAAGCTAGGCGAAGTCAACAAAATAAGCCCGGCACGAGTAAACCATCTACATTTAACAAATTCCAAAAACCAGGAGCCCCAACAAAAAAAGAACCATTTAATAAAAAACCACAAACGGAAACGGATGAATCAAATAAAAAACAGTTACACTATCAGACGGAACTGCAGGATAACGACGACAATGGATCGATATCCGAAACCCAGAACGACGAGGACCTCTCCGAAGAGGCACAGGACGAAAATTTTCTAGTAGATCTCCTAAACAACGTAACAATATAGTTTTTATGAACAATATTCGTAGTTACAATCGCCTCCCTTATATCTATATCAGCGAACTAGGCGGTAGATTTCTACTCGACACAGGTGCGTCCCAATCATAATTTAACCCAAAAATATTGAAAGAAAAACAAAAAATTAATGGTAAAATAGAAAACGAAACACTATATTAAAACGGCACACGGAACATCAAAACATAGGCAAGTCATCCATTTAGAACTTCCAAAGAGATTATTTAATGAGGAAATTACACACAAATTCTTATTATTTAACTTTGATCCAGATTTCATGGGACTACTAGGTCTAGATCTATTAGTGCCACTAAACTGTAAAATAGACATTAAAAACATGAGGCTACGCACAGAAAAAGCCGACATACCGATAAAAGACGACATCAAATCGTACAGCCGTATAGCAGCAAAGACAGAACAAGTAATAAACCTACTTTGCAACTACAGCGAAGGAGACTATTTTTCTGCCACAAAAAAACAAAAGGCGGACTAATATTCCCTGCGGCTATCCTTTCTGTTAAAAACGGAAACGTACTCACTTCGGTTATAAATACATCGGAAAATGAAATTTTCTTTAAAAATAGTTGTGACCTAAATCTACAACGGTTAGATATAAATCGAAACAGTAAGAAAATCATAACTACAATTTAAAAATAGACACAAAAACGGACAATTTACTAAAACAAAACCTCAATAGACTTAGAATAGACCACATGAACCCGCAGGAGGCACGCGAAATTAAAAAAACTATGTTACAATTACAGAGACATATTCCATTGTGAAGACCTCCCATTGAGCTTTACGCATGACATAAAACACGAGTTAAAATTAACAGCTAGTAAGCCTATTTATGTAAGGAACTTTAGACAAGCCCCAAAACAAAAAGAGGAAATAAAAAAACAAATTAATAAACTTTTAGAACAAAATATTATCCGTGCGAGTAAACTCTCCTTGGTCATGCCCAGTACACATAGTACCAAAGAAAATCGACAGTACTGGAGAGCAAAAATACAGACTAGTTATAGACTATAGGAAGCTTAATGACAAAACTATAGAGGACAAATATCCATTGCCTAATATAGACGACATACTTGACAAACTAGGACGAGCACAATATTTTACAACACTAGATTTAGCATCAGTTTACCATCAGGTAGAAATGCACCCTAAGGACATTGAAAAAAACGCGTTTACTATAGAACGTGGCCACTTTGAATTCCTCAGAATGCCTTTCGGTCTAAAAAATGCGCCCAGCACATTCCAAAGACTAATGGACGCAGTATTACGTGGATTAGACAACGTATTGACTTACTTAGATGATATAATTATATACTCAACGTCTCTACAAGAACACCTAGATAAATGCAAACAGGTATTCGACAGATTCCGAACTCATAATCTCAAAGTCCAACTGAACAAATCAGAATTTTTACAAAAACAAGTCAAATTTTTAGGACACACGCTTACAGATAAGGGCCTTCAGCCCAACGAAGACAAAATAGCAGCTGTAGAGAAATTCCCCTTACCCAAAACACAAAAGGAAATAAAATCATTCTTGGGACTAGTGGGATACTACAGAAAATTCATACAAGATTTCGCTAAACTAACAAAGCCATTAACCAAATGCCTAAAGAAAGGTAGCAAAATAACTCTAACACCGGAATATACGCAAGCGTTTGAAAAATGCAAAGAAGTATTAGTTAACGCACCAATATTACAATACCCGGACTTTAGTAAACCTTTTATTTTAACAACAGATGCTTCAGATGTAGCCCTAGGCGCAGTACTATCACAAGGTAACTTAGGTTCAGATAAGCCTGTAGCGTACGCATCACGTACACTCTCCGACACAGAACAAAGATACTCAACTATCGAAAAAGAATTGTTAGGAATAGTTTGCGCAATAAAATACTTCAGACCTTACCTATACGGAAAGCGATTCACCATTTACACAGATCATCGCCCATTAACATGGATTATGTCCATTAAAGATCCAAACTCCAAACTAACACGTTGGCGTTTAAGACTAGCCGAATATAACTATGACGTACAATATAAAAAAGGCAAGGCTAACACAAATGCGCTAAAACCGCAAACCACAACAAAGTAAACCCTCAACCTAGCACTTCTAACAACGACACTGATCTAACTAACTTAGAGCTAGAAAACATAACGTTACCTAACATACCAATAAGCAACACCGATCTACACGATATTCTAGGCACACCCACGACGCCGGAAATCACTAATAACCCAATCACACCACAAGATACACCAAACCCGTCGCAATCACAAACAAATATAGAAAATAGTGAAACTAAAATACCAGAAACAGAAGATGCAATAGACAGACAGTTAAAACAATTTCACATCACAAAAACACCAAGAGACACTTATAGAATAGATAATAGATCAAAAGGTAAAACAATAATAAAAGACGTTGGATACCTATAAATAACACTAAGCAACAAATTATACAATTTTTGAAAGAACACACAAACCCAGATAGTAAATTCCATTGTTACTTCCACCATGAAGAATTTTACCCACTATTTTGCGAAGTTTACAAAACCACATTCAGTGACCGAGGTCCAAAACTCGTAAGATGCAAAAATAGAGTTACATTAATAGAAAATATTTCCGAACAAAACGACCTAATAAGGAAATATCACGAAGGGAAAACAATACATAGAGGCATCCAAGAAACTTATAAACACTAGCATAGAAATTACCATTGGCCTAATATGTTACCAAGCATCCAAAAATTCATTAATAAATGAGACGCGTGTCTAAAAAGTAAATATGAAAGAAACCCACTAAAAATACCACTTTCACTAACCGAAACACCTCATAAACCCATGGAACATATGTTCATGGACCTATATAGTAGCGGAGGCATAACCTTCCTAACATTAATAGATAACTTCACAAAGTACGCTCAAGCGATACAACTAACAGCCTCAACTAGCATACACATTGTGTATTCTCAGTAATAGGAGTACCTCATAAAATCACGACAGACTCTGATTCTAAATTTGATATCGATGTCATCACAGAAATATGTGCACTACATAATGTAAAAATACACTTCACTACACCTTACAACCCTAACTCAAATTCACCTATAGAGCGACTCCACTCCACACTAGCAGAATTAATTAGAATACAGAGAATAACCGATAAAGATGATTCAACAAATTTAATGAAATACGCAATAATAGCTTATAACAACACGATCCATTCAGCAACAGGTTTCACCCCTTTCGAACTATTATATGGACACACAGACGGTAGAAACCCCCTGGAGTTACACTTCCCCGAAGGAATTCTACCAAGAATATGTCTTAAAACATAAACAAATAATGAAAAATGTGCAGGAATTAATTAGTAAAAAATTAGCAGAAAATAAACAACATGCAATTGAGAAAGCAAACCAAAACACAGAGTCACCACCATTTAAGGTAGGAGACAAAGTATATAAGCAAGTAGCCAAAACCGCGAGAAGCAATAAGCTAGAGCCCAAATATCTAGGTCCCTACACTATTATAAGAATCCACCCGGAACAAGTAGCAGAAATAATAGGAAAGCATGTAAACGCGAAATCAATTAGAGTCCATTTCCGACTATTAAGACGGCCTGAAAATGTTTCAGGAACACCATCGCCCTCTTTGCAATGCTCGGATTCGCCGCAAGCATCGCAGTTTTACAGCCAATAGACAACCATAATGGGATACTAATCCTAACGGAAGCCAAGGCACAATTTCAAGTAGATACGTACAATTTGGTAACTATCTACAACACATCAAGCATTAGAGATATATACCTAGACATATGTAGCAATTATTATACTTTTAAGCTTAAGCATAACACTTCAGTTAATACAGTAGCTATAGTTAAGCAAGTAGATTATTTTACTGAGGTATAGACACATTAGGTTTCAACTCAGGATACGGAACCCGTAGAGGATTAATTAATGGATTAGGATCAGTAATAAAATCGATAACAGGCAACTTAGATCAAGAGGACGCTATTAAAATAGACAGCGAAATTAAGGAATTTTACAATCAAGCTTTAACAACAATGCAGTAAACCAGCAAAAGACATTAAGCATAACAAAAGAATTCATGCGAAACTACAACAAAAATCTCCAACGCATTAAAAACAACCAGAGGGAAATATATAGATCAATTGATAGATACTCACGCCAAAAAACGGAGTTAGAAATGAATTTCGTAACAATTAACATCTTTAATGAAATCGAGAGATCGCTTCAAATGCTTTATGACAGATTAGAAGCACTAGAAACCGCAATTACGTTTTCACACCTTGGTAAAATGCATCCTAGTATAATAGACTCAACATATTTAATAGAAGAACTAAATTACGTTCAAAACATAATTGATTATAGCCTACCTTTTCCCCCTAACGCGAAACACATTCACGAATGGGAAAAAGCCATCACAGTAAAAGCCTATAAGTAGTACAAATAACACCATGAACTTCATACTGGAAATACCTCTTGTTGCAAATCAACCCTATAACCTCCTACACCTGTACTCTATCCCTAACAACAAAGACATAACCCTAGTCCCTAAAAACCCTACCTTAATCTTGGGAAATGACGAGTTTGCGTATCCACATGAGCCATGCACCGAGATCAGCGAAAACGAGGTCATCTGTAAACATCTACAATGGCAAAATCTACGACACTCCAATGACTGCATAGCGCAACTACTACACCATCAAGAACCACATAACTGCACCTATGCAACAATAACCTACACAAATAACATCATACAACAGATAAAAGACAACAGTTGGATCGTTGTTATGAAACAAGAAGAAGTAATGAAAACAACCTGTGGTAACGATGTCCAATACCAAAGGAACAAAGGCGTTTTCTTAATCACCTTAAATAACAATTGCAAAATCCAAATAATGGATAAAACTCTAACAACGCACCAGAGATTCATCAACGTCAAAGAAACAATACCGTTACCACGCGCACATCAAACGCCAAGTACATTACCTATGAAAATAAAACTAGGAGACGTAGAACTAGACAAGCTTAAGGATGCCCTAAAACAAATGGACAACATCCAGTATCAGAAGATAAACGAAAACAAGATCCCTACCACACCTAGCTAGCCGTCAATATCTATGTACATCATAATAACACTGACAGGATGCGGAATAGCAGTCTACAAATTCTAATGGAAACCTAGATCGGCTAGAACCTCAGCACAGCAAACAGCAGCAACAGCAGCGATGCCAGCAACAGTTGAAGAACAGCAGCATCAGCCGTTGCAGCCTTCGGTACGCCTCTTACTTAAGTGGGGAGGAGTTATATCATAATAACGGATGTTATCACACGATAACAATACGTTAATTAGATACTTAGCACTTAAGTCAGGTCATTTCCTTGTATTTAATCGGTTCCTCAATTACAGGAAACATTACCATACTAATAATGACCCTTTGTATTAAGATAACATGTAATAGTATTTAAGTGACAATTATTAGAAAATTAGAAATAAAGCAGCCTTACACAGCCTTCCGAGCTGAACAGTTGTCTTTTTAAAAACCCTCCTGCCGTGTCGCCCACTACCTAACTCTCGTAGAGCTGAAAAAATTGACCAACAGTTAATGCTGATGATTGCCAAAGGATTCTATCCCTTTAGTATGGTTGAAGATGAAGAATTCCAGAAATTTGTAAGCATGCTGTGCCCTGGATACTCGTTACCAACAAGAAAAACGTTGTCGGCAACATTGTTGCCAAAAATGTATGAAAAACAAATAGTACAAATAAAACTAGAAAACGCTAACGCAATATGTTAGACTACTGATAGTTGGACGTCAATAAATAATAACAGTTTTACGGCAATGACGGCCCATTATATCGATTCAAACTTATCGGAAACAAAATTGGAATCGATACTTATTGGATCCATCGAATACTCAGAGCGGCACACCAGTGCAAATCTAGTCGACTTTTTTCAAAATCTACTTAAGGATTGGAAAATAAATACTAAAATTACCGCAATCGCAAGCGATAACGCTGCCAACATTTCTTTAGCAATCAAATCTAATTGGCGTCACATACAATGTTTTGCCCACACGTTAAATCTATGTGTGCAAGGGGCAATAATGCATATTGGCACGACAGTAAATAAAGTTAAAAGAATCGTGGAACACTTCAAAAGAAGCCCACAAACTCAAAAAAAATTTGAAGAAATCCAAAAACAACTTAATCAGCCACAATTGAAACTAAAACAAGACGTATCGACTAGATGGAACAGTACCTACGACATGCTCTCACGCATTTTAACTTTAAAGGACGCAGTGATAGCGACAGTTGGACTTATTAGAAATGATTTAAATTTAACGGATAATGACTGGGACGTTATTGCAGCCGCAGTGCCTATTTTGAAGATGTTCTACGAAATCACCGTAGAAATAAGCACAGAAAAAATGTTACTTTATCAAAAGTTATAGCACTGTGTAAAATAATATCACAACACATTAAAAACTGAATAAGGGACCCGCAGCAAATAAACCTGCCAGAAATAAAGTGTTTGTTAGAAGCACTTAATAAAGAAATAGACCGGCGCTTTGCTAACGTCGAATTAAATCAATTAAATGCAGAAGCAACTATTTTAGATCCTAGGTTTAAAGGAAGAGAGTTTAAGGATCGTAACAATTACGAAAAAAAATTCAACACATTAAAACTAAAAGTTGGCGCAAGTATCGAATCATGTGTTCAGCCTATCGCAACACCGATAGAAGATGCGCAGCAATCGCCGACGCCTTCGTCGTCTGTTTGGAAAGATTTTGATAATGAAGTGGCGCAGTTAACTCCTGCAAACGCAACAGCGGCGGGAATCATCGAACTCAATAACTACATTCAAAACCACTGCTACCAAGAACAAAAGACCCATTTACATGGTGGCACGAGAGGCGTTTAATATATCCACATCTTTTTAATTACGTCCAGAGAAGACTAAACCTTGTCGCTACATCCGTTCCCTGCGAAAGGATCTTTTCAAAAGCAAGATACACCCTCAACGAAAGACGCACTCGGCTCACCACAAGCAAATTGTCACAGTTGTTATTTATCAACTGTAATGCACAACATGTTTAGTTAAGGAGGAAGGAAAGGTCCCTACGTACAATGATCATTGTAAATAATAAGAATTGATTAATGCACAATTATTGTAAATAGCCACTGATTTTTAAATACGCAATCTAAATGATATACGTCCATTCATTTACCTCTTTTAAATATTCATTCATCTAGATTGACAGTTCTAAGCCTGTTAAAGTATGAAGGAAAATCATTGACTTTCATAATTTTAATATTTATTTGTAATAAAACAAAACAACCCAATGAATCTAATTTTATCTATAGATCGCAACAAAGTCAAATAAACTAAAGAACTTCAAAGTTTGTATGGAGCCACTGAGCTAATTGTCTCGTTTGACTCAGTTTGACTTGCGTAACCACTTGAACGTCAGGAGACACTTGAGTGTCCAAAAAGTTTTTGTCATCTTACGTTAGGGTACACTGCAGTGTCGACTATAGGAATTAATGAAAATCTGCTTTAAAGCCCTTTAATAAAGCTCCTTTTTGCAATGTTACTGGCGTTTCGGACGCGGAACTAAACATAGTTGGCACTGACATGTGTAAACAGTTCAAATCTTTTTAATCTGTATTTATACTTCAGTTTGAAGTTTGAGTGATTTTGTGTGTGCGTCACGGCGAGGATTGTCCGCAGTTATGTCGTAAGTTCTTTTTTCTTATTAGTTAGATCGTATAGTGTATTATATCAAGATATTCCTTAAGATTTGTTCGTGTCCATGATATAAAATAATCATAGTTTCATTGGCGTCATGGTTTAAAAAATGTTGTATTACATTGGAGATGGTCCGTCGTATGTCAAAATGGCCCCAAATTTTAAGTGATAAACATAAGTGAACACATATTTTGTGATTGAATTTATGCCATTCGTTTAATTATACTATCTAGATTTAGTATAAATACATACTTTTAATACAATTAATATAATACACAGTAATTACATGCAAATTCAAAGTAAGTAAACACAGCGACTGCACGCGCTCACGCTGCGGACACTGGAGTGTACTCTAACGTTTACATGTACAAGATCTGTGCGGACGAGATATTATCGGTGTCGGATTTTTGTTTTCCAAATTACTTAATTTGTTTAACTGGGCTGTTTATATTATCGCATGAGTGTTTTATTATTTTTCGCATATACATGCACGTACTTAACACACTTTTTTACTTTAATCGACTTTTCTTTCTTTTTTTTCATTATAGCACTAAAATCACTTTTAAGCTTTACTGCTTAGTATTGGCGTGCGGAATGGTGTATTGTGATGCAAATATTATTTCACCATGAAAAGTATGTATTACATACAACTTAGGTGCTATGCATATATTTTAGATCAAATGAGCTGTGGCGGCATCTATCTCGCCACATGCGAACTAATCCTACATCGCGCAATCAAGATTTAACACGCAGATAGTATATATACAACCTCCCAACATCAACCGTTGGGCAGTAGCCCGCCAGGCACAAGACTCCGCCTGGTTGGAGGATCCTTTTGGTTGGAGGAACACCACACCAAGTTTCTCCACAGAGCAATCGACTTCAGGCCTTCAGGCTGAGGGTGGTGGTAGAGAGAGAGGAAGAGGTAGAGGAAGAGGGAAGGGGAAATCTGCAGATCCGTGAGTATTTATTTATCTTTGTACCTTCTGATCATCATTGCACACAATACAACATATGTTACTTACAATGTAGACAACCTCACCGCTAGAGTGATCTCTTTCACACAACCTTTTGCTAGTATAATTCAAATACTGATTATTTTTGCAGCGATAATCTGCTGCAGATGATAAGAGCTGAGCGGCAAATTACGCAGAAGCGTATTGCAGGATTGCTGCCAGCTCAAAAAAAAAGAATACCAGGAGCGGAAACGGGCGGCTGAATTACAGCGCGTTCTTCTACCCGACGCGCCTCCGCGGAAGAGACGAACGCAGTATGTATTTAAAATCTCACCCATATTATAAAACCTCGATGTTACTTATTAGTGAAAACTTTTAAGTAGCCATCTTATTACTAAGCTTCGTGAATTACCCTGTATGTGCTAGCTGTAAGTTTCCCGAACAGAATAAAATATATTTCTTTTTGTTTATGAACAGAAAACCATCTCCAGAGCGGGAAGAATGTGATTTTATATCACAGCCATTGACGTCAGCATCGAGACTGCCATTTCCGCAGCCATCGACGTCAACATCGAGACTGCCATCTCCGCAGCCATCGACGTCAATGCCATCACCGCAGCTCGATAGCTGCGTCGATACGTTGGAGCCATCACCGCAGCCATCGACATCGGCGCCGAGGCTGTCATCACCACTCGAAGATAGACTTATTGTTGTTCCAGCGGAAGTGGAATGTAAATATTTCTATTTAATATTAAAACTGGGCTCCGTTATGCAAATAGTTTACAGACTGACTGACTATTTGTTTTCTGTGTATTTTAGATAAAGCGTATTTGCACCATTTCACTTCTTGACTCACTCAGTCATTGGTTGACTTGCAGCTTACATAATAGGTTAAATCAAGTCGATTGCTTAATCGTCATCCCTACCTAGATTTGACTCCATTTGTAGCACAGAATCATTCAGCTAACAGTCTAATAATAATAATGAAGTATGTATATGAAGGCCAAGTGTATTTAAATGTGTATATATTGTTACAGTCATGGAGCGTCCACTGGACGAGAACCCCGAGTTGCTTGGCCAGTTGTATTTCGACGCAATAATAGGTACGCCTGATGCCGATACTGTGCCAAATTCGCCCAGTTCAATGGATTCCCTCGATCCAAGTCGACTATCCACGGCAAAAAACTTGGCGGATATGTGCCGTACGCCTAGAAAAAGGCAATATTATATATGTGACCACACAGATGAATCGGATGAATAATGTTTTTGTCCGTTCACAGCACCTAATGTACCTACTATGGAAAGAGAAGTGGTAATCCCAGCTGCTTCAAACAATAAACGACGACGGTCACTGATTGGTAAGCATAAACGATTATTTAGGAGTCCGTATTTTTATTATAGTTGCTCTCTTTAAATCACGGTTCATCTTCCGTGCGGAAGATGTCCGGTCTTTTGGAAGGCATACACGGGGACACTGGTCCAACGCGCAGAGGCCCCTTTGAGAACTTTAATCTAAAATGGGGTGGGGCACCAACCGGGGACTATCCACGGCTGCACTATTGGAGTACAGTCATGGACCGTCCCAAGTGGGTGCAAGACTATTGTAAAATATGGTGAAAAATATCTGGTCTATGGGAAGGGGTGTTAGGTGGACTAGATAACTTCTTATAGTTGCTTATTATTATTTTATCTTATATTTATGTAAATTTTCCAGGTATCAACGATAACACGTTTCAAGAAACAGTTTGTGACTGGTTAGACTCTGACAGTGATTTAGACAATAACAACGAGCCTGACGACGAAGTATACCCTACAGCGACTACACGACGGATGGAAACAACGACTGACGACGACTCAACTCCCCACCAGCTCCAAATTTTACAAGCAGAAGACAGGGCAAATGATAGGGCAATACAAGATCTTTTACCTAATGACTGTTTTACATTTGACTGGACTAAGGACAAATCTACTTTTAAAGCCAAACGGGAGAGTTTTACTGGAATTCCGGGACCTACGTTTGACGTAACTGACACAACACCAATAGACATATTCGAAAAGATGTTCGACGTAGAGTTTATTGACTCACTCTGTGATGAAACAAACAGATACGCTAGACAGAAATTGGACTCCATAAAGGACAAAACGACGCCGACTTCACGATTTCACCGCTGGACACCAAGTGACCGACAAGAAATGATTAGTTTCCTAGCTCTGATGCTTCCGCAGGGATTATACCTTTACCTATTGAAGAGTCGTACTTTTCTTTTAATGGCTTTGGTACCATGCCCTATTTTAATCAAATAATGACCTACAATAGATACCTTCTCCTCAAATCCATGTTGCACTTTGTTGACAATAATACTGACTTACCGACAAAGACAAGACTTTTCAAAATACAGCCCATACTTGACTATTTTAATCGCTTTGCCAGCCTATATTACCCGCAGCAAGAAATAGCCATTGACGAGTCACTTTTGAAGTGGCACGGCCGATTGAGCTTTGCTCAGAAGATCAATACCAAAGCGGCTCAAGTTGGCGTCAAAAGTTACGAATTATGCGAATCATCGACGGGATATCTGTGGAAGTTTATGGTATATGCTGGCAAATCCAAGACGACAATCAATAATGACAATAACGACAACGATGATGCCAATAACATTGAACAGACAGACATTGAACAGACTGAACAAGACGACAGGACGGAACAAACTTTGTCTGACTTTCAACCTACAAATGCAACAGCAAAAATAGTTTTTGATTTAGTACAGCCACTTTGACATAAAGGTCATACCCTTATAATGGACAATTTTATGTGTCCATTATTAGCGCGATGCTTAAAACTACGACAGACTGACAGTTACGGGACGCAAAGACTAAACCGTGAATTTATTCCCGCTTCACTACGGACCATTTCCAAGACTGACTTACGACACGGAGAGTTGGTGGCTACTTACTGTCCCGATTTGTCGCTGACGGTGTGGCGAGACTCAAATCTAGTAAGTATGATCTCCACGTATCATTCACTTCAAATCGGAACAAGCAATAAGTACAACCGAATGACATACAAGCCCAGTATTATTATGTCGTCAGTAAATGGTCGGAAGTTTTGCATCATACATAAAACATAAGGAAAGGGGTAAAAAGGACCGACGTGCGATTGCTTCTGCAACTATGTTCCTTCGACCCTTCTTACATACATTAGAAGCGTTCCATTTGGAATTGTCAAAGGACCTTCCCGGTTCAACTATATCGATAGGAGGTGAGGAGAAAAAAGCAAAGATCACTTCTAACATGGAGATAACGACATGATAACGACGATACAGACTTAGCAACGCATGTTTCTCAGGGGACAGAAGACGCCACTAAGTGGAATGAGTGTATGTCCCCTGGGATATTTTATCTGATGCACCATTACTTTTTTGATTCAAATATCCATATGATTTCTGCCATACCCCCAGCAAGCAGGAACGGGAAACTTTTCTCCATGATCTGCAAATACGGACATTTATTCCAGGCATGGAAAGTAATCCAAATTGGGCCTGGGCCAATTAGAAAGAACGAAAACCATTACTCTAGGTTAGAATGGATAGACAACCACATCAAAAACATGTATGAGAGAAAAGAGTGGTGAGATGAGAAGGTTGCGTGTTCAGATCACGTCAGGGTCACCAATGTGGAGAAACTTGGTGTGGTGTTCCTCCAACCAAAGGGAGGATCCTCCGACCAGGCGGAGTCTTGTGCCTGGCGGGCTACTGCCCAACGGTTGATGTTGGGAGGTTGTATACATACTATCTGCGTGTTAAATCTTGATTGCGCGATGTAGGATAGTTCGCATGTGGCGAGATAGATGCCGCCACAGTGGTATATGAAATTGAGAGATAAAATCACTGAAGATAGGAAATACCTAAGGTCAAGCCCTGGGATGCTTATGGGCATGCTCAACGCAGCAAGTACCACCATTGGATTGTTACCCATGAACTCCAATATGAGCCGAAACCAAATGAAAGTGGTCTGTATGAGGTCTAGTGACGATTCTACAACCAAGTATCTTACCAACAGCTCAGAGAATAACATGAGATGTGTCATAAAAAACAAGCAAAATCTTTCTTTAACAGGCATCAACTTGAGTCCGGACAAGACATTCTTTTTACCCGAAGGAATCGCTGAGTACACGTCTTGGTACATAGATGGGAAATTCGTCTCGCAATACGGAACAGAAGTGCCCAGCATTAGACCGCAGGGGAAAAACCCATATGACGATTTATATGCTATCGCGAAAGGAACTTCAACGTTAATTCAAACCCTGGTTATAAATCATCTTGGGGCAACAGCGCGGCTCAGAATAGGAGTAGCAGCGTGCAAAATAATTTGGAGAGTCAAGGAATACGCTACCAATCCTCGGAAGAACATTTCATTACGTGTCCAATTAATTGAAATTGAAGATGGAGGAGAAAATATGTGGAATTGTACTAATTGCCATTTAAATGAGATAGCCTTAAAACGAAGACTAGCAACAACCGATGAATAAAAGTCATATGTTTATAAAATAACCAACCCTGACAATCCTTTTTGCGATCCTATCAACGAGGAAATGACTTACTCGAAAGAGCATGGCTGCTTGACAATAGACACAGTTGACACCCCAAATTGCATATTCAGATATTGTCAGAGATCAAATAGGAGCTTTAAGGGAGAAGGAAAGAAAGAACAGGCAGAGAAAGAAAAAGCTTGCTCCGTTGTCTACAATCTCCTAAATGTACTGGACCCTACAATTTCTCTCGAATTTCCATCAACGTCAGTTTCTATGCAAGAGCACTTAATTTCTATAATGAAGACAATGGCACAAAAGAATGATTTAAATGAAGAAGAATCAAAAAGGGTTCAAAGTGCCATTGATCTCTTGAAAACTTGTAGCAGAATGGAAGGAGAGAAAAGATTGTCTTTTTGGGATTATGAGGAGCAAGAATGATAGATCTTTTGTAGATTTTACTGTGGTAGCTCATATAATTAGTAAAAAGTAAGTCATGAAATCAAATAAAAAAGGGATCACTATTAGGAAAAAATATTCACCGGAACTGAGAGGTTTTGCCCTAACATTAAATTTCAATTCCACGAAGGAATACAAATATGTAAGGAAAACTTTCCAAACTCGTCTTCGATCCGTCAAAACTAGGGTTTCTGTTCGAGAATTCTCGAGTCGAGAAATGTCGAGAAATCATGCCAACTTCGAGACGAGAAAAAACACTTCGAGAACTCGAGAACTCGAGAAATCAAAGATTTTCTTTTATTGCTGTAAAATTGGCTTAAAAGTTACGCAATCTTTGCATTCTGGCTTCTGATCGTTTTCTTCACAAGGCGCGAGTAAGCGAGCCAAGCGAAACAGACACCTACACCTAGTATACCTACAACTCCAAGTACTCTTATTATAATGTGACATAAAACGTCAAATAAAAATTAACTGTAAGATAAACTCCGTTCATCTACGTATATTATTGGGTTTCTGAATACAAAATCGACGACTAGATATCTATCTAAACAATAAGTAGGTAAGTTCGTAAATTGACCACTGGATGGGGTCTCTTTTTTAAGCACAGTTAAATACATTTACGTCTCGCCTTAAACTTTACAACTTTTGGCAGGTAGGCCCCAGGTTTAAATGATAATCTCTTCTGCAATCTGCAATGATTTTAAAACGAACCATTACTTACATACATGAAATATAAAATTTAAATCTCAATATTTTCTCTTTGTTATTTTTCATCATAGCAACAACACAATAAAACTATTAAAACAAAATATTTTAAATTTTATTGTAATTTATAATATTGGGCAGTTAAGTTTATATCTGAAAGAAAAATATTTCTAGGCTAACGTACCTATTTGTGGTGTATGATGGGTTCTAGGGTAGGATTGGTTATTTCACAAAGATATCATATCATAGTGCCCTTGTTAAAATGATATCTCATGTTAAACTTCATCCGTGAACATTTCGGATGGACTTTTTCGATGCCTTTTTATTGGTATTAATATATTTGGAATAGTCTCCAGCACTTCCAAATCAGACTCCAATGATTTACTCGAGTCCATTTCGCTGGGAATCCAAAATTCACTATCCAAAATAAAATACTAATCATAAAATTTCAAATACTCTTGTTATAATATGATTACAAAACGACAAATAAAGTTCTGGAACCGATAAACGCCGCAAATTGATCAAGCAAGTTAACTGAAGTTTGAACTAAGATCGTCTTCTGACTGGGATGTCAAGAAACGCAATGTGTCACTTTATCGAACCAATAGCGGTAGAATAGATAACCTACGGTTAGGAGTACCTCAGAAACCGGAAAAATAAGTTATCTGAAGTTTGAACTAGGATTATCTTCTGACTGGGGTGTCCAGAAACGCAATGAGTCAGTTTATTGAACCAATAGCGCTATCGAACAGATAAACTACGTTCAAGAGTACCCCAGAAAACGGGCAGCAGATTTTTTAAGGTCTTTAAAAATTTCTCGAAAGACCCGAGAAACCCGAGAAATCGGGCTCGAGAATTCTCGAAACCCGAGAAATTAAATATGTCGAGAAAACAGAAACCCTAGTCAAAACTTAGTAACAAGTAAATGGTACCAAACCGTAGATGATAGACCAGGTTTTACCAAATAAGCATTTAGCGCGTTAAAAAACAAAGCTGCCCAAGTTGAAGGAGAGTTAATCGCCACTTTAGTTTTTGATGAAATGAAAATAAAATCCGAAGTTCAATACGTTCCCTCGACACAACGCACTTTTGGGTACGTGGACTTTAGCGGAAAAATTCGGACCGATTGTTCCAGTGAGTGTACTGAAGCATTGGTATTGCTTGTTGTTGGGCTAAATAAAAGATTTAAGGTACCTATAGGGTATTTTCTTACAAACGGTACCAATGCTAAACAAAAGCAAAACCTTGTTATGGAGGCCATCTCTCTATGTCATGATAGCAATGTCACTATTAAAGCCATAATACTTGATGAATGCCCAACAAACACTGCTATGGTAAAGTTACTAGGATGCAGTTTACTGGAAAAAAAATTAAAGAGTTTTTTCCCACATCCAATTACTAATGACCATATTTTTATATTCTGAGACCATATGTTGAGCCCATACATGACCATATGTTGATTGTTGTCTGAGCATATGTTGAAACTAGTGAGAAATGCATTCGAACACTACGGGGAATTTCAAAATAGTCACGGGGTTTCCATATCATGGCACTATATTAAATTACTCCACCAAATTCAAGATAGGGAACAATTTCATTTAGCAAACAAATGAAGACTTTCCCAGATCGAATTCAAACAGAATGTAATGAAAGTCAAACTAACTGCGCAGTCGTTTAGCCGTAGCGTGGCAACAGCTTTGAAATTTTGCGAATCGGAACTGCATCTTCCAGAATTTCAATAGGTAGACGCTACTGCTGAAATGTTGTTGATTATCAATGACTTGTTTGATATACTGGACTCGAAAGTGCATGGCTACGGCTTCAAACAGGCTCTGAACGAAGATAATGCATCCAATGTTTTAAACAGACCAAAAATATATTGTTACCTTAACTGTGAAATTAAATGACACCAGAACCGTAAAACTTATAGACTCGCCACGTTACACATTATTCATAGGGTATTGTGTGGCAATCCACAGTGTTATCGGAATGTTCATGATATAATTGATAAAAATAATTTTTCTATCAGATATATATACCTTTAAATAAGATTTCCCAAGATCACATAGAACTGTTTTTTGCTAATATACGATCACATGGCGCCAGTAATGACAACCCAACTCCGCGACTATTCGAAACGATATACAAAAAAATATTAATACACACGGGATTAACGGATGTCTCCACCGGTAACTGTGTTCCTTTGGAACACATCTCCATCTTGAACTGTTCGTCAGCAATAAATAGAATTAATTTGACGACAGCGCTGGATGACAAGCAAGATGTTGGCATTGATGAAAGCGAAAGTCGTAACGACTTAAATCGTGCCCTTGAAAGGATTACTTTGTCTCTTTTCGCTGAAAGGGCAGTAGAGTAAGTAGCGGGATTTGTGTCTAGTTCGTTAATCAAACGAATTAAATATAAGACATGTATTGGAGAGTTAGTTTCTTTAAATCAGGACCAAACTAGTCTAATAACTTACAGGAACAAAGGAGGTTTCACGAACTGTAGTCAAAATTTGTCGCCGTTCTGAAATAACCATCAAAGCATATCTTGAAAACATTCCATAAAACCAAAAACACAAAACCGACGTCTCGGTCAACAAAACTTCAACCAGTTTCATTGGCGAACAGATTTTTCCTAATATTTATAAGTAACAGTATTCCACTCTGAAGTAACCAATCATTTAGTCGATTTATCAATGAGTGTTATGCACAAATGTTTCCACAAGGCTAGTTTTTCTTATTAAATCTGCTCATCACAAACACGATGTTCGGAGGATATATACAAAGTTAATACATTTCAGAAATGATTAGAATAGTAGTGATTTTTGATTGTCCTAAAATTTTGTGTATTCTAAATCCACACAGAAAATTTTCCTCTCACGGAGAGGCTATTGTCCCTGACCATGGTCTGAACAACGTTTGTTCTAGCAAAACAACCAATTAAATGTCAGCGTGTATAGATACTGGAATTACGAAGGTTCCTCAAGTCGTATGGAATCCGTTTCAATAGTCAAAGGCTTTAAACATTCTTTACAAATCAGGACTTGATAAGTTAATTGCTGATGAGTTCTCCAGTTCATATAAGAGCATATTAGAGGCAAAGCCTTATGGAAACTTGTTGGTGGTTTTTTTTATGTACTAATAATAATAATCCCGCGGAAGTGTCGGGGTCGAGGCTTTTTAAATGCTAAAACCCTCCACAACGGCGAGGTGTGCAGTCCTCAGGGAATACTTCTCCCAAGCCGACGTGGGGATGCATCGAGATGTATTCGCAGTGGATAAGGGACTCACTCCGCTCTCCTTGGCTAAAGAGAACTGGCGCAAGCCTGGTACTTGACACTAATGGCCGCAGGGAGGTATGGCGGAGCAAGGAGCTTCACGGACGCTTAAACCGGGCCCTTCGTGAGCCCGATGTAGATTTTCTAGCGTCCGTTGCCTGGCTACGTTTCGGTGACCTCTTCGGGGAAACCGAAGGTTTTGTTTGTGCAATTATGGAAGAAGTAATGATGACGAACAACTATAGAAAATATATTGTGAAGGACGGCACAGTTGACATCTGTCGGGCAAGCCACTGTCGTCCCGGTGAATCTATCCGACATATTGTCTCTGGTTGTTCTCGTCTTGCTTACCGTGAGTATTTGCACAGATACAACCTCGTAGCTAGGATTATCCACCAGCAACTTGTTCTGAAATATAACCTTGTGGATACAGAAGTACCATACTACAAGTATGTGCCCGACCCAGTTCTCGAGAATGGTCATGTCACACTTTACTGGGATCGATCTATCATCACCGATAGGACTATTTTTGCCAATAAGCCTGACATCGTGGTGATAGATCGATTAGAACGCTGTACAATGATTGTTTATATCACTGTCCTACATCATGTAGGCTACATGGCGAGAATCTCGTGAAAGCCGAAAACGATAAAAAAATCAAATATCTTGATTTGGCATACGAGTTTGTCGAAATGTGGGATGTTGACTCAGCAATCATTGTGCCGAAAGTTGTTACAGCCAATGGCTTAATAGCCAAGAGCCTCGACCAACATCTGATAAGGCTCTCGTAAGGCAGCTGGATCAAGGGTTTGATTCAGAAAGTGGTACTTTTGGACATGGCGCGTATTGTTAGGAAGTTTCTCTCTCTGGAGCCCTGACCGCCGGCAGCTTGGATCCTGTTCCCGATGCCGGTGGGCTACATTTTTTTTTTAATATTTTGAAATGTTTTTTGTTTTTATAGAAATATTTAAAAATGTAGATCACAAGTGTATAGATGAATAAAGGAAATAATAATAATAAATCTTTATTTCAGACCCGAGATCCATAAGAATGAGTAAACAATTTGGCACTTACCTACTAACTTAAACACGTTAAATAAAAAAATTTATATCATATATCTGAATGACGGTCTGAGTGCCGCCATCCAGTGACAAATTATTTAGCCATCCACCCTGCCGGCTACAGTAGCCACTAATAACCTGTTGAGAAATTTTCGCACCAAATTTGAAGAGTTAACCAAGAATACTTGCTATCCTATAAAATATGGCAAACTTCTTGGAAAAAATATGCGCTTACATAGATCAGTTAAAGGGGCTGTCAAACATATGAATTCTAAAGGTTCAAATTTCAACCAAAAAGTAATTGACCTAAAACAAGATCTAATAATGCACCAAATCATGTTCTCGGAGATCACAAATTATGCAAAACTTATTGAGGTCTAGCAATGTTTTTGCTGCTATAATGAAAATTATGAAAAGACCAAAATTCTTATTTTTCCTTCGTGAGAAGTACCTCCTGGTTTGATAAAAGGTGATGAAATGATGGCCGTTATTTTCAATAAATAGCCGAATTCGATAACTCAAGCATTGTACTACATTCAGCATTACAATAATTTTGATTCCGTTTAGAATATTCTCCAAAGACTTTTTCACGTAATCAATTGCATGATACGAGTCTTCGTAGAATTCATACTAAAAAAAATTTATTCTGTTAAACATTAGCTTTTTCCTTAAGTTTGCCATATGCCATTATATGCCAGAATTTGATCCTGATTAGCGCCACAATCGAATCGTGTAATAATACAGCGTGTGGTTATTTTTTTCAAAATCAACTTTTTCGATTCCTGGCTAGGAATATTGATTTTATAAAAATCCAATGATGCAGTTTTAGTTTTCATCAAAATCAGCCTCGTGACTCTTTTGAATGTTTTCCGCTATTCCTCATAGTTTAGAATTTGGCCATCCACGCTCACTTAAGAACTCAACCTGTATATGCAATTATGCACCCTTATTGTACCTAAACTCGATGCTGCAAGTCACGTTCCGTCCGGCACTCAGAGCGCCACGTTTTTTAATCGCTCCGTAGTAAAAAATTCGGAAACAGTGGTTTTTCTTAACCGATTCGCTCCAGTGAAGTGTTAAAAGTTGCGCATAAGCGCGGTGCACACGGCTGTGTTTTTAATTTTAGCCGCAAAGTGTGAGAAAAAAGTGACAGCAGAAAAAGTGAAATTTTGAGGTTAACAAAAACTTCAAAGCTGAAAATCTCGCGATTTATCGCGGTGACGTGCACCTTGCGACACGCTGTCGGGAGCGCCTCAGCAGCCCCTACACATCGAGTGCTTCCCCGGATTTTTCCGGCGCACCGTCTCGGAGTAATCAGGAAAAAAACAAGTACCACGTGGACACGCGGTTAGCGTTCGTGTGGAGTGCCACAAGATCTGACAACGGGATCCCCTGCGGGCCCACGAGAGGAGACATCTGCCGTTTACTGCAGCAAAAAAGGTCAGGCGCAGCCGAAGATACACAATATTAAAACTTTTAGCTTTTTTCAAAATTTTATATCTTTTTATTTATTTTATGTTAAGATAGATTTAAACTAGTACTATATCCTGTAAAAAATCAGAATTTTCTATTCAGTAATTTCATAGAAACAAATTTTTCAAATTTTAGGGCTGACACGCGGGGGTTGAAAAACAGCCCTTATAACCTTGCTGCACTTATTTATTGTCTTAAGACCATATTATTAGGCTTATTCACTTTGTGTTAGATTTTTAACACCCGTATTTATAATCAAGTAAAAGTAATTACTTGAGTAAAAGTAATTACTCAAGCAATGATTTTTATTCTATAGTTTAGTAATTGCTTGAAGTTAGAACTGTCAAAAGTTAGAATTCTTAGCTAAGTAACAGTCACCATTTTCTTTACTTAAGAATTGAGAAAGGAGAGAACTCGATTATTTTGCGTTTGATTTTGGGGTTATATAGCAATGGAAAGCATCGAAGCGATTTTTGGTGTTATAGATGGTATCGATAACGATATACTACCGGAGATTGAAGTTGCTGAGCCTAGAAATCGCAAAGTTTACTTTCGTGATGTGGATCCGTTTCATGATTATTCAGAAGATTGTTTTAAAAACAGATTTCGCTTTTCCAAAAGTGTTGTGTTGAATGTGATTTTATCAAGAATTACGGACTCTTTACAATCAGAGACACAAAGAGGGTTCCCTGTAAGTCCACTGTGTCAGTTATTAACGGCCTTACGTTATTATGCCACTGGTAGCTTCCAGATTGTATGTGGAGACATCATGCATATTTCACAATCGACAGTGTGTCATATAGTGAAGAGAGTTACTCATGCATTGGCCATGCTTATGCATGATTACATTAAGTTTCCAGTAAATTTAAGAAAAATAAAGAATGACTTTGAAAACCTTGGTTGTATAGGAAGAGCACCTGGCCTGAAAAATATTGTAGGGGCAATCGATTGCACCCATATTAAAATCACCAAACCTAGAGGTATTTTGCATACAGAACAGTACCGGAACAGAAAAGGCTATTTTTCCTTAAATGTCCAAGTAGTTGGTGGCCCTAATTTGATGATATACGATATAGTAGTGCGTTGGGCAGGCAGTACTCATGATAGCCGAATCTTTAGGAATTCACGGATAAATATGAGGTTATGCAATAACGAAATTGATGGGGCATTACTTGCAGATGGAGGATATCCTTGCACCAGGTAATTGATATAATTACATCATTATGAAAATATTAGACATAAATTGAATGTATATGTAACTATTATAAATTATGCAATTTAATGAAAAGTTTATGAATTCTTACTACAATATCCCTAGTTTATTTACAATTAAACATCCTTTATTTCAGACATTTATTGACTCCAATTTCAAATCCAGCAACTCCACAAGAGGAAAGATATAATAAGGTGCAAAAAAGATCCAGAAATACAGTGGAGCGTTTATTTGGAGTGTGGAAAAGACGGTTCCCATGCTTACAAAATGGGTTGGCAACTAAACTATCAACAACAGCCAATGTCATAGTAGCTTGTGCAGTGCTACATAACATGGCAGTGGAAGTCAATGACATTTTTGAAGATGATGATGACATGGTGAACGTCATTTATAACAATGATACTCAACCTTCTAGTATGAGCTCAACAAGTACCAGTGATGGTTTGGTACTTCGAGCAAATATTATTTCTCGCTACTATGCTAGACAAGTACATAGATAAATAACACATGATAAAAACATAACACTTCTTTTTGGGCAGTCTTGTAAAAAGACTATGCTAGACAAGTACATAGATAAATAACACATGATAAAAACATAACACTTCTTTTTGGGCAGTCTTGTAAAAAGACCATGTTATACAATGAAATTATAATAAAGTATAGGTACTTATATTTAATTACAATAAAGCATAGCGTAGGTATAAAAATACATTACCCTTTGACTAACAATAGAGGCGTCATTAAATTCCTGTTTTATTTTCTCCCATGAATGTTTCTTCTTCAAAGCACTCGTAGCGTTGGTTTGTTTTGATGTTAATATAGCGTCATATTTTTGGATTATATTTAAAAATAAATCCTTTTCCAGACTCGAAAATGGTTTTTTTCTGTCTACTTCAGACATAATTAAGTATAACTTGTTTGTTTTCAAAGAAATCAACAGAATAGAACAGATCTTGAACTGAACTCGGCGAAAATCGAAATGACATCTTTAAATAGATGGTACACACTATATAGTGAAAAATTAAAAATCACATGTCAGTAACTAATTCAAGTGTAAAAAGATACATTCCATTTTTGTAGGGTTATGTCGTGTCAAACGTTTTGTTTCTCCCAACAATCACTTCTTTGCTTTAAAAATATTTAAATGAAATTAAGTATTTAAAATAATTAAAATTAGTTTTTTAAAGATAACTGTATCGGAATTAAAAAGTAAAATAAACTTTAAGTAATATTCTAGATGTTAAAGTAAAATAATCTACTTCTCACGTATTCCTTATAATGAAACAAAACGCAGTATCTGAGTGTTACCAGAACGAAACAACTATCGAGCGTAAGTTCTTACTCAAGCATTTACTCTAGTAAGTAACGTACATTACTCGACTATAGAATAAGATTTTCTATTTAAGAATTCTATCCTCAAGTAATGACTCCATTAAGCAATTACTTAGCAGCAAGTAATTGCTTGTTTATAAATACGGGTGTAAGTGTTAGAGATAAGTTTTTATAGCGTTTTCGGCAAGATTTTTGTCAACTTTGGGAGTTCTTAAATAGAGGCTGTATATTTCTGTCTATTCTATCATTTAGTTGGACAGGGCTCTTCAAGCCCTTTACAACGAGCCCAAACACGGTTGGTTTCGGCCCATAGTGACCAAATTTAGAATATTTAGCCGCCATCTTGGCGGCCATTTTGGATTTTTGGATCTCCTTTAACTTTGGCTGTGTTTGTCCTACAGCGACGCGGTTTTCTATAGGTACCATAGAGTGGCTGGTACTACCGGTCTAGACACTTAGGATCTCTATATAGAGTCCAAATTTTACATCCTGTTTTCGTGCGAGGATTGATAGTGCTTAGCCTGGTGACCTGTGGGGCCTTTTCCCCGTCGCTCTAGGACCAAAACTGACGCCGGAATTCAAATTTTAATATTGACGGCGGCCATCTTGGCGGCCATATTGGAAATTTGAATCGGTCATAACTCGGCCAATTTTGGTCGGATCGCGACGCGGTTTTCTATGGTATATTAGATGCGACAATACCCATCTGGACAGAGTAAAAGACTCTCTATAGGAGCTCTACATAGAGTAAAAAAATTTTAAATTTGTTTTTTAATTGTTTTTCTTTCTTTTTTGACTGCAACTTGACCGGACAACTCGAGGGAGAGTCTTCTTTTGAAGCTCTGCCATAGATTTTAAGACGCTTGTGCACTTTTGCTTTGCATTTGCACCTTCTGACATATTTTATTTTATTTTTTAGCGTCCCTATTGACGAACTAAATTTTAAGTTTTTTTTTTTTTTTTAAAAAACGTTGCCCCACACTAAGATTACTCTTGTATCGTGGGTGCGTTTACAGACACAAATCTCACAAACAAACGCCCAGACCCGAAACAACCATCTGTAGGCCATACAAATTTTTGTTCCGTGTGGGAATCGAACCCACGACCCGTAGCGCAGAAGCCAATCGCTTAGCCACTGCACCAAACGTGTCGTCATACCATATTGACGCATACTCCCAAGAAAATGTTCGGACACAGGACTCCGGTTAAAAAAACCGACGCTGAGAAGTCTCCATTGAGACCCGGGGCAGTGCCCCCAAGCATCAGACGGAGCATAAGCGACTGGGAGGCGACAAAAGCTTCCGCCAACCCCGCCCCCTCTTCGTCCGAGACGACGTCGCAGGCCGGCCCTGCAAGAAGCAAAACGAAGCCAGCAGGCTCACCGCCAAAGGCAAATTTCGCCGACCGAACCGCTGAGGCGAAGGCTTGCCTGACAAAGGAAAAGCTTCACCTCAGCAGTTCGCGGAACACAAAGACAGAGATAAAGACGACGATAACCGAAGCCACCGAAAGGCTGTACCAGCTGGTAAAGGAGTCCGAGGTGGACTTGAGGGCGGCCAAGAGGAAGCATCTGACCAAGGAGGGGCCGGCGGTGGTGGCGACAGACCCAGACGCACAGCCTGCACTTGTCGACCCAATCGCCGCTTATAAATCCGCAACAAACAAAATTTACGCGGCGATGGAGGAACATAAAAGGGTCTTAGCCCACAACAATAGGAAGATAGAAGAGCTCAAGGCAAAAATGGACCACCAGAGCGAAGTTTTGGAGAAGGCCACCTATGCGAGTGTGGCTGCGACTCGGCCAGTGAACCCACTGCCGAGGCGTAGTACGCTGCACTCAGTGGTCACCTCCAAAAATGAGAAGGAGTCAGGGGACGAGGTCCTAGAAAGGATCAGAGAGGCGGTAGATGCCAAGGAAGGGTGGGTAAAGGTGGAGAAGGTCCGCAAAGCCAAAGACCGCAAGGTCATCATGGGCTTTGAAACACTGGAAGAGCGGACCAAAATTAAGACCCGGCTGCAGAGCGAAGGAGTGAACCTCGCTGTCGGGGAGGTTAAAAACAAGGACTCTTTACTGATCCTGAAAAACGTGGTGGTTGTAAACACCGACGAGGACGTCATAAAAGCACTCAGGAATCAGAACAGGGGTGTTTTTAGCGGCCTCGACAGCGGTGAAAACAGGGTAGAGATCCGCTACCGTAGAAGGACGCGAAACCCACACATCGGCCACGTCATCGTCAGCGTCTCGCCTACCATCTGGCGAAGTTACAAGTTTGCCTTTTACGTGAATTGAAAATTTGATAAAAAACAGTTTCCTTACAATTTTGAGCCGAAAACAAAAATTGTGTAAGAAAGCGTCTTTTTTGCCGAGGTAAGTTCATTTTACAACTGTTGTAGGATTGATAAATCATATTTTTACCCATCTTCCACATGCGGTACGTTGTGCCCTAGCCTTCCTTTTAAAGAATACGTACTAACGACAAGTGTACTTACAAATACTTTTATTTATTACAGATTATGTTGACAAAACAATTGCGTGATAAAGATATTGAAGGTTTCTTAGCCATACCTTCAGGGAGTTAAGATGGCAAAGACTTCTCTGAAGCTGGAAATGATGGAGACATGAAAAAAATTAGGTCTGCTGTCAACTTTATGTCTGAATCGCCGCAGAGACATCATTCTCCATCTACCGAAAATATTTTTTTAGAGAGCGAGCAGCAAACATCAAACCTTCAGCCCAGTAATTCAAGAAAGACTTTGGCGAGATGTTCAGGTACCAATAGAAAAAAACTTATATCGAGACAACCGTCGACTTCTGTGAGTGCTGATGTTTTCGCTCTCAGAACTAGAAGCCCTGCCCCTGTCATCAAAAGGAAGAAAAGGAAGTTCATTTGGAAAAAAAAGCTTTTCAATCTACAAATCCTCAGTTTACTGGAAATACGAACTTATCGCCATCGATTGTGGAATTTGATACTCCCCTTCAATATTTTTCATGGTTTTTTGATAACGAACTACTGGGGCATATTGTGGAGGAAATGCAAAAATGTAGTATTCAAAGATTCTTCAAAACCATTCAAAATTACATTGTTGAATTGAAAAAGTTTTTAGGTGTCTGTATGATTATGAGCTTGGCGCCATTGCCAAATATCCGAATGTATTGGGCACCTGAATTGGGTATCCCTCTGATTATGGAGACGATGTCACTAAATAATTTCAGAAAAATCGGCCAGTTCCTGCATTTCAACGATAATACCACGCAACCTCCTTCAGGTACTCTGGGATATGACAGTTTACACAAGATCAGGCCAGTATAACTTTGTAAGTAGTAACTTTGAAAAAAAATGTCAAAGTGTCCCTAAAAAAGAGGCACTATCTGTTGACGAGCAAATGTGCGCGGCAAATGCTTCAAATATTCTGCGCCAATACCTCCCAAATAAACCACATAAATGGGGGGGGGGGTAAATTGCTGGTTCTTTGAGACGATCGTGGCTTTGCTTACGATTTTGAAATATATTCAGGAATGGAGAACGATCCAGACCAAGGCATATAAGTGAGCCCGACTTTGGAGCGAGTTCAAATATCGTTGTGCGCTTAGCTAGGAGTGTACCCAATAACCAACAATAGAGGTTATTTTTTGACAATTATTACACATCTCCAGAACTGATTTCATATTTGGCTAAGTGTGGAATCCAATCGCTGGGCACTGTGAACAAAGGGCGTTTAGGAAAAGATCTCCAGACGCCTTGGTGGAGAGAGGTTTTTCCGAGGTATGTTGGCTATCGTTGACGGTATAGAAATTGTAACTGTGATGTGGTACGATAATAAACCGGTTGTTTTATCGTCGTCTTTTGTGGGCCAAGAGCCAATACAATCGGTTAGGAGGTACTGCAAGAAACAGAAAATATACATACAGGACAGGTAGATTGCCCTCAAATTATAAAAATATATAAATAGCATGTGGGTGGTGCGCATCTGCTGGAGTCGTTCCTTGGAAAATTTGTCAGTCAGTTTGTCAGACATTATTTCCTCGGTTAAGGTAATTATTGGTGACACCACATACCATAACATACTACGGAAATTTCCTCCACACAAATTCCGGCCACACAGCAGACACCGTACATAAACACTCAATACAGTCCACTACATACAGACTACACCTGGACCACAAGTTTCGTGTACACCACGACGCCTTGCCCCCGACAAATTACAAATAGCTAAAGATGAGTGTGAAGCGATGCTGAAAGACGGCACCGCTAGACCCTCAAGTTCACCATGGTCATCACCATTACACCTGGCTCCTGAGTAGAATAGCGGATGACGACCCTGTGGTGACTACCGCATGCTGAATTCCAGGACAATACCTGACAATATGACTTTGCACATAGTCTGTCAGGATGTTCGATTTTCAGTAACACCGATTCTATCGGGGCATATAATCAGTCTCCTGTAAGGCCAGAGGATATTCGCAAGACCGCTATCACTACGCCGTTTGGTCTATATGAATTTCCCTCCATGACGTTTGGTTAAATTTCCAATCTAGTAACACTGCTCAGGTGTAATCCTTCATTTTGTTGAGTAAGACTCAATTTCTCGATATGTTCCCAGGAAATAATTTTCTGGTCAGCATTTATTATTTGTTTTTATCAGCTAGGGCGTTTCTTACGATTTTAACATGTGACATGAATCTGGAGATACAATAATATTTTGACCTGCAACGTTAATTATTGGTATAATGCGGTCAGCATCGTGAAATTTAATTCCTCAAACTTTTGTTATGGAAAAGTTAGCAGGACAGTCACTCAATAAATGTTTGCATGTCTGTAATAGAGCGCTACGTTCTCGTACGCTCAATTGATACCATTTGTTTGGACATATCCGACAGGCACTTTCCAGCTGTTCTTTAATGCGGTAGCCATGAACACCAAAGCGTCTTTAGCTACAGATAAAGGTATGATCTAATAATCCTTGCAACGAAACAAATACATGTTTTTCAGGAGTCGAACATGTTTCTTCTTTGGGATAACATAACTTTTTGGCCATCAATATTTGTTTGTATGATGGAAACCTATTTATCTCAGCCATATCAATAAATATCGTGCAGCACCACCGTCCCGCCTACAAGCATATGCACTTATATTTGTGGGCGGGAGGGTGGTGTTGCATACTGCATCCAAACTAGCGATCTGGTTTGGCGGAATTAAAGCTAGATTTTGTATTAGCATATTTGTAAGTCAAGGATATCCGCCTGATTCCATCATTTAACTGCACTTAAATTTATACTTTTTTACGCGGTCGGAAACACGACTAGCGAATGATGTATGTTTGAATAAGTCAATTTCTCAAGTTTATTTGAATATACCTTCAAATCATATCTTCCCATCTCGTACATTATAGAACGACATTTTTGAACTTACCTTACATTTTAAAAATATTACTTTTGTCAAGTCCGGGCGTCGTGCTTGTTGGGAGGCTGCATCGAGAGAAAAACAGAGCCAGGCCGTCGGTGGCGTTAACAGACCCACCGTGGAGTCTGCACCAGTGACTGATAACATGGACGATAACATTGCAGATGCTGTGGTTCCTGTACAACCTTCACTACCAGTGCCGGTTCCACCACCTCGAGAACAACAATTACCGCGTACATTTTCAAAAATTAATTCTCTGAAGTACAGACGGGTTTCGGCAAATGCACGTCATTGCCTGTTCCTTGGTTGTGAGAACCAAGGAACAGGCAATGACGAATGAGACCATAAAGGAAGTTTTGTTGTTACATCATAAAGTATATATTTCCTTCACTGCAAGAATCTGTAGATATCATTTACATAGCAATCATTGGGATGAACTATTCAGCTATTCAGTGAGCTTCTAAATTTTAATGTAATGTTATATGATCACTTTCCAAATCCTTCTGTTGCTCTCAGCATATTCTTAGTAAAACTCACAATAGGTGACAGTAATCAAAGACTGTCAACTTTTTTTAAAATGCAAGATCCATTTTGGAAAGATTAATGAATATTGTAAAAAAATGTTTAAATGAACAGTTTGTTTTTCGACATTTAGGAATAAATCACACATCTATCCAAAGTGTAGCATCACGGAATAGAATCCTACCGGAGAGTTTTTTTGGAAATGAAATCGTACAGTAGGATGCTGCGCTCATACTATGTCCGTATTGTGGTATTTAAGCTGGGGTCGTTTTAATGATATAAGCGACCCAGCGTAATTTCTAGATCGTATATTCCTTGAACAATAAACGTTTTACCTACTATTTATTACTGTTTTTTTTTAAAGTAAGCAGCCCTAGAGCAGCTTTCTTTGACCAAGCACGCACACAACAAAACTATATCGTTATTGTACGTACTGCTCACAATAACAGCCACGCACACATCGCATTCGTAGAGCGAGTGCGCTAAAGTCTTCTAAATGACAGTATAACATGATTTCACAACATGGGATAGTTGCTCTCGTTGCGTAACAGGTAGGTAAGCATTCAACCTACAGTGACAAATGATTTGAGTTCGTTAAACCACGAGTTTACTAAAATATGATTTTTGACATATTGTTATTTAAAGTTAATAATATACTAACTGAATAAAGCGATATTCTGACCGGTTTGAGAATCTACCAGAAATTTAAGAAGAAATAGAGTCTTTGAAATCGATGGGGAAGAAGTGATTCCATTATTTGATCCACCTCACTCAATTAAAGGCATTCGTAATAATCTTATAACAAAAGATTTGAAATGTGTAATGGATGGACAACATAGAAAGGCAAAATGGGATCATATTATTCAATTATATAATGTAAATCCAGCATATGGGGGGATAAGGTTGTTGTAATTACTGAGGCAGAGTATGTTGCGCTCTCTGAAGCTTGTAGGGAAGCAATATACCTAAAAGAACTATTGTAGGAGTTAACAGAATTTTTGTTAACAATTAGGTTGAATTAAGACAGCCAAAGTGCATTATGGCCACAAACCATCAATGTCACAATAGGTCAAAACATATTGATGTTAAACATCATTTTATAAGAGAGATTATCAAAAGTGGAAAAGTAGACGTCAATTATTTATCTACAAATGAAATTCCAGCAGATTTGTTGACTAATGTACGATTTCCACCAAAAGGTCGCGTCGGAGCGCAGCGCAGAGCATCGCAGCGGATGCTAGAGCATGCGCCGGTAGCCGACCGCGTCCGCCTGACAGCTACAATCTGCTGGAACCCGGGCGCGTGCGCGCGCGTGTTTGCGTATCCGCTATCGCAGTCAATTTTTATCTGCGCTGTGGCCGAGCGGAGCCGACCGGACGCGACGACAGTCGAGCGCCACCGTCGACGTGCGCGAGGAGCCGACCGGCTGCCGCGGCATACGCACGGATCTAACCGAGTTCCAAGCAGTGTAAATTCCATGCAAACATGAAACTTAACTATTTTATAGAAGCCTGAATTTCCTTTAGCACAGTGTGAAATGCGCTCCGGCGCGCTCTGGCGCGGCCCGTTTTATGGAAATCGTACATTAAGGTCTAGGTACAGTGAAGCACTACAAGTTTATGGAAACATTAGCCCCCTTATTACAAAAGATGGTCTAAGAAAAACCTAGGTTTTAAAATAGCCCCGTCTCTTTTTGTTATATGACATAAGAAAGTGATAGGTATATTTTAAACCTGGGTTTACCTTAGTCTAGGTTTAAACCATCTTTTGTAATAATAGTTAGTATTTTAAAATTGTGATATAAGTTCAGACTTTGTTGTATGTTTAGTTTATTGTGATAAGTAGTGGTGTTGTAATTATCGAGTAGTTTCAAAATATGTCTACTAGCGACATCTAGTCTATAGTATGTAAACGAAACGTTTGTAATGAATGACAATGTCATAAAGAAATCAAGTTAGTCTGCACCAAATACCCAGTGTTTGTTCTAATAAAGGTTGATACCTAAATTGACTGAAAGACATACTCCCTCAAAAAATATGCTAAATGAAAGTGAAACTTGCTACTCAAGTATTTACTTGCAAGTGAGTAAATGTTATTGTACTTAGACCTGTTTTTGCATGTTAGCAATATCTAAATTATGAAATAACAATAATGAATGTGAGAGCAACTTTTTTTTGTTAAAGGATACAAAAATATTTTTTATAGGTAAAGAAAACTCAGTTTTTGAATTCAGTAAATATGCTATGTTATTATTGATAAACATTTCTAGGTTTGTGTGTAATGTTTTTTTAAATGTGTGCATTTTAATTACAATTTTTTTTCAGGCTTTGGTTTACTACCCAAAGACTGTGAAGAGACAGCAGTTATTGTGATATTCTTCGATAATTTGTTTGATACGTTCAATGGCAGCTACAACAAATCTAAAATGAAATCAGGAAAGTTTTTACTTCAAGCTGTGTAACTCCAAATTCAAACCATTATTTAGTTTGGTCCAAAGCTAAAATTATTTTAAAGTCTATGAAATTTGTTAACAAAGGAAAATTAGGTTTGGTTCCATCCATCACCAATTGGTTACAAGCAATAGAAAACGTCGAGTACATGGTTAAGCAATTGTCCGATAAGTACAGTTTGACATCTTTGTGGATGAGATGAGACATTTCAATCAAGAGATTTTTATTGGCTGCATTCGAAGTCATAGTAATAGGAATAATTCCCCCTCTTGTGCTGGCTTCGAGGCATCCTTTGCGTCTCATTTAATTAACAAATTAAGCAGTTTGCATTCTCCAGGGGAAAACTGTGAAATGGACTCTGGCAAAGTATTTATATCATTAAATAAATTATCTTTTCAAAAACCTGTCATGTCAATCTGTACAACAGATGTTGATTTTTAAGATGTAAATGAACCTATATTTGTTGACCCTGACGATTAAATGAAAGATCCAAAAATAAAAATTCATCTGGGGTATGTCACAGGTCTTTAAGAAAATTAAAAATAAAAGCATTAAAAACTTGTACCAAATAACTGAATACAGAGTTTTACTTGGATTTTTGTTATTGCTTTTAACCGAGTCAAGTAGGTACTTTGTCGAGTTACTCGGTTCAAGTTTATGCAGGTTTGGCGCGAAAACGCGTTTAAACCTACATGATTGCTTTAAGCCTCGGCCAAACAGATGCGATTTTGCCGCACGTGCGACAGAATTCATTCATGTTTTGGTCAAAACTTGATTGAACTATACTGTCGTACGACAGAATCGCATCAGTTTGACTGAGGCTTTACGTTCCGACACGATGAGGTATTCGAATAACTTGGTAGCTCGAATAGCTTAGTATTTTATTATAGCACCAAACTATTCGAGCTGGTGCTATTCAGATGGGTGCTGGCTCTATTTAAGTTGAAATGTTGAATGAACTTTATTATAATCTGTACTTATTTTAAATTTTAGATCAAGCGGAAGCTTCGACTTCGTCCAAGGCGCATGATCATGCTACCCAGAAAATTGCTCCACCAAATGATGACAGCCATTTTCTCGAACGTGGTGACGATTTACTTTCATTCAAAAAAATATACGGAACAATGCTCAGGTACGCTATCATAAAGACTTGTCCACCTCATCCAGTATAAAAGAACCATTTTCTCCTTAAGTTTCTGAGTATATGCCTTCCGAACACAATGTTTCAATACATAGTTCTCAACATTCTATAGAATGTAATACGCCTTTACAAGAGATACCAACATCTACAAACTTTATATCTGAAAATATAACAGCTCCTGAAGTGACACCAAGGACAGTGAAAAAGACTGTTCCGAAGAAAACTAACCCAGGTAGAAAACGAGACCATAATCCAAAAAAACTGGAAACGCAACATCACGAAACAAAAGAGAAATTCTGGCGAAGAATACATAAAAAGAAGCGGAATCTTAGTACCAAAGAAAACTATAAGGAGTGGTTGTAATAATACCTGTATTAGAAAGTGCAAAGAAAAAGTAATGGAAACGACAAGAAGTGCAATTTTTAAAGATTTTTGGGGTTTGGCCGATCACTCAAGACAAACAGACTTTATTTGTAGATTTGTAGAACGAGTTCCACGAAAACAAATAACAGCATCAGTTATTGGACAGTCACGGCGCCACTGGTCCTTTCAGTATTATTTATTTGAAGATGGTAACAGAAAAAGGGTCTGCAAAAAAATGTTTCTTGATACCCTGTGTATTAGTGATATGTGGCTACAAACAATTTACAAGAAAATAGACAAAGACGGAACCGGACTGATGACAGGAGACTTGAGGAGGCGACATAGTAATCGGAAAAATGTGATACCAAATGAAGTTAAAGAATCTGTTGGGGCTCATATTTCATTAATTCCTACGGTGGATTCACATTATGTAAGAAAAAGAACCTCAAAGCTCTACTTTGAAGAAACTTTAACATACGCTGCATTGTACAGGCTTTACGTCGATTGGATGAAAGAAAATCGTCCGTTGGAACAAGTGGCAAATTCTAGGCAATATAAGGACATATTTTATACTGAATATAATATTGAATTCCGCAAGCCTAAGAAGGACCTTTGTATTCTTTGCGACCGCTACAAGAGAGGGACTGAAAACGAAAAAGAAGACATGAAGCTAGAGTATTCCTTGCATATTGCGAACAAAACAGTGGTAAGAGAGGTGAAAGACACTTGTAAGTCTCAGTCAAAACAATCGGATTTAATTGTTCCAGCCTCATATGACTTACAGAAAGTATTGACTACACCCCAATCTGAAGTTTCGCTCTTTTGCTACGAAAGGAAGTTTGAAGTATATAATTTTACTATATATGATATAGGAAAGGCCAAAGGATACTCGTACGTCTGGAATGAGACAATTGGCAAGAAAGGATCCTCAGAAATTAGTAGCGCTGTGTTTCTTTTTATTAAAAAGAAATACGAAGAAGGATTCCGTATATTTAATTTTTTTTTCGATTGCTGTGGCGGACAAAACCGCAATCGAATAATAATAGCTATGTACTCGCATGCATGTAAACTATTTGGAATAACAATTACACATAACTATTTTGAAGTAGGACACTCACAATCTGAAGGGGATGCTATGCACGCGTTGATAGAGCGCCGGAAGGAAAATCAGATTATTTTTGTACCAGAACAATGGATCACCCTGATCAGATGTGCTAAAACTACGGGGACTCCTTATGATGTTACTGAATTAGATCAAAACCTGATTCTTGATTATAAATGTCTTATAAAGAAAAAACTAAACTGGGACTGGAATAGTTCTGGAAAAAAGATGACATGGACTAAAATACAACACATTAAAATAGAAAAGGAAAACCCTGATTTAATTTATTTTCAATACGATTTTCTCAGTGATCAGCACTTATCTATTAACCTTGCTATGAAACCTACTTCACGAATCACACGAACGAAAAGAGCACAAGAGACTGTTCAGTGTGAACAGTTAAACGAAGGACAAAGTATTCCTTTATTGTACAATAAAGTGCTCCCAATTCCAACAGCAAAGTATAAGGACCTAGTAAGCTTGTAAGCAATACCCGATTTATCATAGTTTTTATTTAAATCTTCCACATTCCACTCAGCTAGCTACAGACAATGACAGTGATGAAGAAAATTAATATTTTTAATAAGTTTTTTTTTGTTTTTTTAATATGTTTAAAAAATTGTTACTTACGTTTAAAAGATACATACTTAGTGTCTTAATTTTATATTGAATAATATAAGAAGGTATTCAGTTAAGTTCTGCTATTTTGTAATTTCTGATTCTGATTTTGTGATCTCATTAAATAATATTTAAGTACTACAAAATGTTTCTTTTATCTTTCAAATTAATAAGACAACATAATAACAGACACAAAAATAGGTATAATAATAATACATTATCGCATTATGAGATGTGTATTTACAGATTTGTTTTGGATTGCATGAATTAACTTAATTTTTACTATATAAAAAAATAAACTTTAAAAAAAGTAAAAACCGACTTCAAAGAAAAACTAAAAGGAGTGAAATAATTACCATAATATAAAATTAACAGTTTCAGAAGTCGGTGGCTTCTATTTGTTTCAGTGTAGAGTTGCACCGACTTCTGAAACTGTTAATTTTATATTATGGTAATTATTTCACTCCTTTTAGTTTTTCTTTGAAGTCGGTTTTTACTTTTTTTAAAGTTTATTTTTTATTAAATACGTTTTAGTGCCATAAACTTAACCCCCTCCTCTTCATAATCCTTCTTTTTGGCTTTGACGTAGTCGGGCATAAAAAGCCCTTTCAAATGATACCTTACACGATATAATGAAAACATTCCAAAGGGGGAGGGGGGGGGGGACATGCACCCCCTCCTCTTTTCCAGTAGTCAGTTCCCAACAACAAATATAAACAAAGCAATATTAGTAATTTGAGAATTTTGCTTTGATCCGATGTGGAGTTCCGTTCCATATCTCTGAAGTTCATAGTCTAATCGTAACAAAATGTATATGGGACCAATCGGGAAGTATACCCTTTCGAACAAAGAAAGAATTTTTCAAATCGGTTCATAAATGACGGAGATATGAGGTAACAAACATAAATAAAAAAAAAAAAAATAAAAAAAAAAATACAACCGAATTGAGAACCTCCTCCTTTTTGAAGTCGGTTAAAAATCATTTTATGTAACTTAACACCTTGGAGTTACAATAATCTGACCACAAAAATAAATTAAACTACAAAAAAACTAAATTGTAACTCAGACATACAATGTTTGTCCTCGTAACTTATATGTCATTCCACTGTTTTGTTTTTCACGCAAGTCATGAAAACCCATGAAAACAATTTTTCTTTTACAACTTAACCATACCTATTTATGGTCCGCCTAAACTATATTAAATAGAGCCAGCTTCAAAAATTGTACGGGGTGTTTTGAGTTTGCTATAATTTTTCAAACTTTAAAATCGCTCTCCTGTAAAATCACAAAAAGTGAGTTACTATGTTATTGCATGGAGGTGTCGATATCTACATATTGGTGAACACAACAAGACAGGGGAGAGAAAGTATCGAACATTTCTACTGCTCTTGTATCCACGGCCGCGGAACCATTGGATGCTGCGCGCATCTAGCCAGCATACTTAGTATATGTTTTGTCTTGGGCCAGACATCAAGAGCAAATAGATACGCCTGTGGAGTTTTTAGACGATATAATTATTCCTGTAGACATTGATCATGTCGAATAAAACTTAAAAGCTTTTCTGTACTTGTTTTATTTTTGCTTATTTTATTTTTTAAATCATTGTTACTAACAAGAAACCGATAAACATGTGCTAATTATAATTATCCTAAATATTTTCTTTTTGTTTTTAAGTTTTTGGCCTGAATCCCATTATCTGCGATAGTGCGACTTAATTATTCGTAAACTAGAGACGTTTATCTAAACATCCTACCCTATTTTTTTTCTGTTGGCCGTGTGTGTAGGTTCCATAGTAAGTTGCCTGATAACCTTTAGGTTTAAACCCCAGTTAATCTGGGTAACTTCATCTTTCGGTACAACTTTGACTCACCACTTCCAATACCGATTTTTACTTTTTTTCCTGGCTCTGTACACAAAACTTTATGCATAGTAATATTTTTGAATACATACTGTTATACGGTCCCGTGCTAACAAGGTTTTAGAAAAGATTTTGTATTGGACACAATTGATTTATTACACTTTTACAATTTCGGAATATACTGAAATTAATGGAACTGGCAGACTCAGAGTGGATACAGAGATGTTGAAGATTCAGCGGTCCGAACGAGACTGGTGCGCTGCTGGAGGCAGCGACGCTCTCTGATGATCTTGCTGATGAGGCACTTTAGCGTTAAGTTCGCGACATCAGTTATTATTGATGAATTGGGGTTTTACCTAACATTGGGGAACTATAACAATACGTAACGTACTTGGTAAACACCCATCTAATGTCATAATTTGATAAATGTTAAAATCCATTTTAAAAAAACCGCGGTCAGACAATAAATTAAAGTTTAAAAAGATAAATACAGTTACAATCTTATCAATATTTAAATGTTATCAAAATTGTGCACCCGGGCCGGCAGTCCCGACATGTATCGCTATCACTTAACGACCGATATCGGTAGTAAAGTGATAGTGATGTATCGAGTCAGTTCAACTATAGATAGGTGATTGCGTCCTCGAGTTATAGAATTGAAGTATTCGAATGCTCGCAACTCGAGTAAAGATTTCGAGTATTCATAGTAGGTACGCGAATACTGAACCGAGTACTTAAATCGCGACCTTATGTTGTTGCCGGGACCCCTCTCTTCCGAAAAATGCAGGTTGTTATTGTGTACCTGTTTGTTTTTCTTGTGATCGCGAGAGTTTGATTGTCAAGTTGCGTTTTAAGAATTATTGGTGCTTACTAATCCGAAAGGGTGTTAAAGTACAAATAATAATGAATAACTTTTGTTCTACCAATTTCCCTAAAAGTAAATACTTTAAGAGAAATAGTTGCTCAAAATCTATCTATCCTCAGTTATAACATTGAAACATTTTAGGTCATATTTGGGGTCACCAAATAGAAGCTCCTTTTTCTGATTTCGTAACTGAAGCAGGAATGTTGAATTTTTGAAAAAACTAACATAAAAATTAATTTCCACGCAAAATGATCGAATTTTGAAGTTTTAACACTTGCTTTAAAACTGTCATCAGTGATACTTTAAGTGGCTTGCGGATTAGTACCCCCTTTCCAACTAACCTTGTATATTAACATTAAAGTGACATTCGTTTCGAAGCGATTGATCTGTTAAGTGTTGGACAGTGGTAATAAGTATCGTAAAGGACAATGGGACAAAACGTCCCCAGTAGTGTAGCACTTTCTTACCTATTGTATATGAAAGACCTTATAATTCTCTTAATTTTATTCTATCACAGCTCATCTGTAAAATGTATAGTATAAAAGTTATTTAACATGAAAGTAACCAGAAAATACCTTAAAAAAAATGCTTATATTATTACTTCAATATGAATATAATTATTTTAGTTAGTGATAAGGGGTTATTTGAAGAGCTCCAAAGCTAGTGTAACAATAGTTCAATGTGGGAAAAAGAGATTGAGAGGCGCACGCGTTCTGAGGCGAGACGCGGCGCGCGGCCCTAGGCAGCGGTTCGGTAGTTACCATTTTCAAACGTAGTATCACCCGATAGGGTTTACATTACCAGACCTGCGCATCGTACCCACAATTGCATCTCCGACGAACAGTTCGGTTTTCGAACCAAGCACTGTTGCATTCGTCAATTGCACCGCATAGTCGAACACATTAGCTCCCGCTTCATGCGCTCGTACAAAACGGGCATGCTATTCTTCGACGTAGCAAAAGCCTTCGACAAGGTCTGGTACAACGGTTTATTATACAAACTCGTACAGTCTCGTGTTCATCATTCGGGGTTGCCCTTAGTGCTGTTGTTGCAGGTAGTCATGATGTTAGTGTAGTACAAGTACTTAGCTTAGGTTAAGTATTTTACTTCCCCACCATTGGTTGGAGACTCTTCAGGTCTCGCCAATAACTGCCCCGTTTCGTAGAAGTCCGCAAGGATCATCTACAAAGAGTACAATAGGAAATAAAGGGATGCTTGGGTATCCCTTCGTCTGTCCAACTTCCCCGACGGGGATTTTGACATAATGCTCGAATCTGTCAGACGTCCCCGTCGGGGATTTCAGCTCAGTCCGTACTAAACGCATAACTTAGCATACAAAACCTGCGTTCATCTCGCTCAAACTTTCCCAGAGTCTATGGGAAAGAACAAGCAATGTATATAATGCCTCAGTTAAGGATTGACAGTGAATAAATTTGTCGGAATGAGCCGGTGCAAATCCGCCACGCGCGCGCCCGTCATTCCGTTTCGTGCGCTCGACAAGTGACCACGTTACTCCTTAATAAAATTCCGTAATAACCTGTGAGTGCTCCTTCAACATGCCTGGGTAAGTACTAAATATATTTAATAGCGTGTGAAGTGTAATTGATAAGGATTTCGGATAGAAATAGGA
Source organism: Amphipyra tragopoginis (assembly GCA_905220435.1). Lineage (NCBI taxonomy): Eukaryota > Metazoa > Arthropoda > Insecta > Lepidoptera > Noctuidae > Amphipyra > Amphipyra tragopoginis. The sequence continues at coordinate 17,770,378 of HG992011.1, forward strand.
GTTTCAACAAACATCGATGACCGTTGCGGCGTCATGACGTGGCGTCTGATGCATTATTTTGCGGTATTACTAATATTAAATACGTAAATTATGACTGTAACTATGTTTATGTGTATCCTAATATTGATAATAGGCATTTAACTTAAATATGATCGTATTCTAGTTGCGTAATATTCATACGAAATGTAGGGTAGACAAAAAATCCCCCTGGGGGTAGAATGACAGACTGGGAATTCGCGTTCAAGGACGCGATATCCGCCATTTTGTGTCGTTTTCTCGGATCCATAAATGTATGGATATGACATTTGTGACTTCAATTTGAATATTTTTTGTGAACATTTTTGTAGTCGTGATTTTAGCCGACTTCAAAAAAAGGATGCATGCATGTATGTTATGTTTGACTTTCGGAATTTCAATTTGAATAGTGTTTTTTTTTTATGCATCATAAAAAAAACATATTTGTTTGTTTGTCTGTCACAACTTTCTCCGAAAGGCATACAGGCATGTTTTATTTGCATGTTTTTTTTTTGTATGTAGAAGACGACCTCGCACGCGCGGATCACGACTACGTGATGTGGGTATGCGCGTGCGACTCCCGGAAGTAGAGATGTCGGTGGAGGTGGAGGAAGTGGACGAGTCTCCACCTCCACCTGCCGCTGTTGCGGAACGTCCTCGGGCCGTTCCTGGTGGTCGCCGCGGCAGAGGCGGCAGAGGCCGCGGAGGCCGCGGAGGCCACGGGTTCATCCATGAACGCCCAGGACCTCGTAATGTAGAAGAGTTAGTTTTTATGCTTAATTATGCCCTTTCTTTTTCCACTACACTACTACTTTTTTACAATTGAATCGTTTTGAATTTTAGACTACAACTCGGCCACCTACGGGATACGCTGGGAGCGCCGGGTTTGGAGAGACCGCTGCACCTTAAAAGGAAGCGCAGGTGGCCGCCGTAAGTAGTTGTACTTGTGTATGTTAGTTGTAATACGTACTCGCAAGCAAGTTTTAACTTTTGTTTTAAAATGACCATCTAGTTCAGACCTGGCGCGACCGGCTCCCACTCCAGGGCCGTAGATGATTTCTTCTGGTCTTCCTTTTTAATTACTACACGTATTTATTAATAAAAACAAACGAGCAGAGCCTAAACGCCATTCAAGCATATTATTGTTCCTGCCTGACTGGGATGAGGACAGTTGGTGCATGCGCACATGTTCTAAGCATAATATGGTAACTCGGTGTCGGGAAGCACTTATCGAATTTCGTTGGGCCAGCAACTGCCTGGGATGAAGTAATAATCGAAAGTGAAAATGTAGAACAGAAAATAAACAGATTTTAATTTAGAATTAAATGTATTTTTATTTATAACCTGTGGAGTTTGTATATGTTTATGACGCATGTCAATAAAACAGTTGTCACCCAGACTTGGTGTTTGAATGGTTGCTCTCTACTTAAATATTAACAAAATACAACTGGCGACGAGGATTTCACAAAATTTAAAGAGGTGTGGAGTGCAAGATCAAAATGCCTATCGGAAAAATAGAAAATTTTGATCTATCGGGTAAAAAGTGGTTGGCGTATATTAGACGCGTAGAACAGTTCATGGCGTTGAACGAAATAAAACCAGACCTTCAAGTTGCAACGCTAGTCACGTTAGTGGGAGCAGCAACATATGATTTAATGTGTGATTTGTGTGCGCCAAATAATCCGGAAAATAAAAGTTTTCGCGAATTAGTGAAAATTGTTGGCGACCATCTTGAACCGAAACGATCCGAAATCGCGGAACGTCATGTGTTTCGGCTAAGGCGACAAAATACGGGTGAATCTCTCAGTGAATACTTACAAGCCCTCAAACATCTAGCCAGTACGTGTAATTTTAATAATACTCTTGAAGAAAATTTACGCGATCAATTTGTGTCGGGCCTGGCTAGTGATGAAATGCGATCTCGTATTTTCGCGGAACCTACGATAACATACCAAAAGGCGGTTGAATTGGCGTTGGCATTAGAAGCAGCCGAGCGGCATGCCCAGACCAGTGGTGCGAACGCCACGGGAGCGGCGGGCTCGTCGGCGGCAGGCGCGACGTCTATGGCTGAACCGATGCACCGAGTAACGACGATGTCGCGAGCGATTCGACCGCTCGACCGTGGTCCCGCGAGTAGCAGCAATTCGTCCAACGAGAACGTCACAACAACATCATGCACAACACGTCCTTGTTGGCGGTGTGGCAGAGGTCACCGGCCGGAGATATGCCGGTTCAAAAACTATTCGTGTGATGTATGCGGTGAAAAGGGCCACATTAAAGTTATGTGTAAGAACACGGGGCGAGTGGCAACTCAAGAGATGTCTACGCAACGACGGCGTATTAATAATTATCTTGGAAATAGTGATAATGAATCTGATTGTGAATTTTATAATTTAAGTGTCCGCGGTCTTAATGACAAACCGTACATGGTGAGGGCGCAAGTGAATGGTCGACAGGTAATTTTTGAACTGGACACTGGGAGTAAGTTATCAGCTATTAGTTTAGATTATTATAACAAATATTTTTCGGAATTTCCAATGATTCGTAATGATCTTTCATTGTATTCCTATGTTGGTACTCCAATAGAACCTGTCGGCTTTATTTATGTTGACGTCATTATTGGGGAACATACAGCTGGAAATGTCAAATTATTTGTAATTAAAAATGGTGGACCACCGCTTTTAGGCAGATCGTGGCTTACCAAGTTATATATTACTAAGATTAATATCGATGATTTTTTATTTAATATAAATGATCATAATTTAGTTGAAACTTTACGAAGTCAATTTCCAACCGTGTTTTCCCTAGGGCTCGGAACATGCACAAAAAAGATGTCATTGAAATTAATTGATAAAAATCCAGTGTTTATTAAAGCGAGGTCGTTACCATTGGCGTTACGCATGCCTGTTGAGCGGGAATTGGAACGACTCGAGGCTGAGGGTACAATACGAAAAGTGGATTATTCGGATTATGGTACGCCGATCGTACCAGTGATTAAAAAGAACGGAGACATTCGAATCTGTGGGGACTACAAGGTCACAGTGAATCCTAAACTCTTGCGCGAACCTTACCCTCTGCCACGAATCGAAGAGCTGTTCGCTGCATTGAGCGGAGGTGAGCAATTTTCTAAAATCGATCTCACGCAAGCTTATCAACAATTATTGTTAGAGGAGGAATCCCAGGCATGTACCGCTATCACAACACACGTTGGAACATATGTTTACAATCGTACACCATTTGGCCTGACTTGTATCCCTGAAAAGTTTCAAAAGTTTATGGAAGAAACTGTAAGAGGACTCAAAGGAGTGGCCGTGTTCATAGATGACATAGCATGCACGGGGAAATCTCGTTCTGAGCATATGATTAACTTAAAAGCGTTATTAGGTCGCTTATGTGAGGTTGGTTTGAGAATTAAATTGGAAAAGTGTGTATTTATGCAAGATAGTATTACTTATGTGGGTTATGTTATTGATAAACACGGTTTGCATCCTGATGCAAGCAAAATAAAGGCTATTGTTGATGCACCTAGGCCAAGTGATGTTACACAGCTTAAATCTTTTCTAGGCATGGTTAATTATTATGCAAAATTTATCTCGAATTTGAGTACTATTTTATATCCTTTACATAAGTTGTTGCGTAAAGATTCTGAATGGATCTGGTCTGATGATTGTGATAGTAGTTTTGAGGAAGTAAAAAAGGCTATATCAGGCAAAAAAGTATTAGTGCATTACAACCCGAAACTTCCTTTGGTGTTATCAGTGGATAGCAGTTCGTACGGCATTGGTAGTGTGTTGTCACATCGATATCCTAATGGTGACGAACGACCCATATGTTTTGCATCGCGAACGTTGAATTCGGCAGAGCGAGCCTATAGTCAATTAGATAAAGAAGCGCTCGCTATCATTAGTGGAGTTATCAAACATCACCAATATCTTTATGGTCGCCGTTTTATAATTAAAACAGACCATAAACCTTTAACTTTTATTTTTGGTTCTAAATTCGGATTGCCACAAACTGCGGCAAGTCGATTGCAAAGATACGCTACGAAATTGGCTGCCTATGACTTTGAAATCGAATTTGTTAAGTCTAAAGATAATTGTAATGTTGACGCATTATCACGCTTGCCGCTGCCGTACCAACGTAAATGTGACACGGAGCTGGATGTGGTGTCTTATGTTAATTATGTGGAAGAGTCTTTCCCTATTAGCGCGAAAGATGTTGCGATCAAAACACAGGATGATGATATCTTAAAGAATATTTATGGTTATTTAATTAGCGGTTGGCCATCAGTAGTACCCCGTAACGATGAAAAACCTTATTTTTATCGAAAGGATTGTCTTACGATTGACAGAGGGTGTATATTATACAATCACAGGGTGGTCATTCCTAAAGTTTTGAGACAACAGATTCTCCGTGAATTGCACGAAGGTCATTTGGGAGTTGTTAAAATGAAACATATATCTCGTTGTTATGTTTATTGGCCTCAGCTGGATGCTGAGATAGAAACTTTATGTCGGGAATGTAGTGCTTGCTTGCAGCAGCGGGATGCGCCGCCGCGTTCTCAGCTCCATCCTTGGGTTTTTCCGACGCGACCTTGGCAACGTTTGAATATGGATTTTGCAATGTTTCAGGGTAAATATTATTTGATTACGGTCGATGCACATAGTAAATGGATAGAAGTACAACAAATGGCTGGTACTAATGCTAACTCGACTATAATTAAACTTAGAGAGCTTTTCGCGCGCTTTGGTATTCCATCACATATTGTGAGCGACGGCGGGCCCCCATTTAATTCGTTCGAATTTACGAATTACTTAAACAAAAATTTCGTACAGCATACAATAACTAGTCCTTATCGAGCAGCCGGCAATGGGGCTGCCGAAAACGCGGTTAAATTAGTTAAACGAGCTATGAAAAAAGCAGTACACGAAGGCACTGACGTCAACACGGCGATTTCTAAATTTTTATTTCAATATAGAAACTGTGAACACGCGACTACCGGGGTAGCGCCAGCTGTAGCCATGTTTGGTAGGCGATTAAGAGGTCGCCTGGACGTTCTTAAACCTTCAACTGAGAGCGCGGTGGAAGCATCCGCGGAGCGTGCCGTTCGGTCGCGGCCCGGCGCTGAGCGTCACGCTGAGCTAGGTGATCAGGTGCTGGCGCGGGATATCGACCAATTATCACCGCTGACTAAACGATTTTCTAGATACTCCATATCTAGTAACATTGATAAGCCGGTAGCTTCGGTAAATAAGGAAGCTACAGAGTCTAACTGGGAGAATAGAAGCGGGGATCCTTCGTCTCCATCTGATTCTGTCGTTGCATCAGGTGTGACTACAATGGCATCAGATGGTACACAAAACACAACGTCGGACTCAGCCGCGGTTTCGATTCGACCTAAACGTCAATGCACTTTCCAAGGGAAGTACCCAAAGTAAAGATGACAACGACTCGCTTTATTATTTCTTAATATGTAATACTTTATATTTTTGTACTGATCCTTGTTTTTCTGAGGCGTCTATGTAGCAGACTAAGAGAAGATACAATTAGTTTTAATTTGTTGTATTATTTTATGTTATAAGAATTGATTTAAGTTTACTTACATGTTTTAAAGGGGGAGGTGTGGAGTTTGTATATGTTTATGACGCATGTCAATAAAACAGTTGTCACCCAGATTTGGTGTTTGAATGGTTGCTCTCTACTTAAATATTAACAAAATACAACTTAACCTTGTCCAGAAAAATAAATAATCATAATTATAATACTCTTCATTTAGGAAGTTTTGATTCATTGACTTTATAAACCGTTCATTTTGAATAAAATGACTCATTATTTAAGTCAGTATAGCATTTATTTTTCAGCCAATAATTGATTTAAAATGAGGAAATAATAAAAAATTAAACATAATTTTTATTTTATTCAAACCGGTTTCATTCATTCCTTCACTCATTCTCGACTATTCATTCGTTCGTTCATTCAATCAAACTCACTCTATAGTGCTACAAGGGTGGGGACGGGGTCCATACATTTTGTCCCATTGTCCTTTGCCTTTTTAAATAGTTCATTGAATTGACTTAATTTTGGCCCCTAGAAACCAAAAAGAGAATTTGTGATTATACAGTATATCAGACGGTAAGTATATGATTTCTAATTATTTAAAATGTTTACTTTTATTTTTATTGACTGATCAATAAAACTGATGTGTATTTTATGACCCATATTTTGTATTTTTGTTTGTGTTTTTGGAAGTGAGATACATTAGAGTAGTCGAATCCTATGAAGTACTTGAGTACCTGACGCAGTACTCGGATCTAGATTCGAGTCAGTGACTCGAGTTTTGACTCGATTCTCTTTTTAACGAGTACTAATTTATTCAAATTCCGTAAATGGCCAACTCGGCACATCACTACATAAGTCATAATGACAATTTTTTTATCGATTTTTATCAGAAACGTAGCGAATTCAACTGTCAAGTTTATGATTTAACGTGAGTTTATCGAATAACTTTGCGAGCAAATTTGACAGCCCGCAAAGTATTCGTTACGATCGATAAGTTGTGCAACAGATTTTTTTATTTGAAAATAAACATTTATCTTCTTATACGGTGTTGTAATTGTAGCAGTAGTCTCAGGGTTTATCGGGTATTATAGGAATGTTTAACAAGCTCGTAAATAAAAAATAGAATAAAGAAATAACGTTTATTAGCAACCAAAATGAACTACGACCATCTCTTCAACGATTTTCCACGAAATCACAAACCAGTGACTCTGTTTAGTTTATTTTATTGAGCCGTTTCAAATATTGTTCAGCTCTGCAGCAACTTCCTTCCACGCCAACTCAAAATTCACCTTTCCTTGATGAACGGTAAATCATCTTCCGGCTAAAAACGGTCGAGCATCTTATTTAGCCAGCAACGCTTATATATGGTTACTTGAAGGACGTGTTGTACGTCTACGTCTAAAACATGAATTCAAACGTAAACATTATTAAGGTACAAAGTGTACAACGAACGACATTATAGGGCGCTTTAAATTTAGACGCTTGGTGTCGGACTGCGTGCCGCAGCGGTGCGGATGTCGTGCTGCGGACAGATGGTTGTATTTTTGTATACAGGTGACGAGACGAGAGAGCAGTGCGCAGTCCGTAAAGCCGCCGTGCGTGCACGGTACAGACAACACAAGCCGCCCGTCCACACCACTGCACCGCACGACTGCAGTCCGACACCAACAGTTTAAATTTAAAGCGCCTTTAGACTCTACAATAGGTGTTGCATTGCAGGTACCTACTTACTTTCTTACATTCTACGACAACGCACCCGCGTGGTGCCGTGAGTTTCAGTGACTATCACCCACTGTCTGTTTTGTCTAATAACTAACTACTAACTGAACTACATCAATTTTCAATAATTAATATTCACAAAAAAGAGGACGTGACACATAACAACAAAGTGACAATTGACAAATACTGTGACATTTGCTAGTGTTGCAAGGAAGGAAATTTTTATTTCCACATATAAGGTGTTTTGTAGTTCAAACGATACAGGAATATAATTTCAATGTAAAATAAGTGTTGCAATTATAGTTTTATGTAATTTGTTTATATTTATGTATTTTTAAATATTTATTATGATCAAATCATCTTTACTAATCTTCCTTAAAATTTTGGGAGATTTTTCAACAGGCATCATTTCCCTGTAAGAATACTGCATTATGAATACAGTTTTGCGTAAGCTTACCGATCGCTATCTCATGTCGAGACTGTTGCCCTTAGCACTACTAACTAATGTTACATTGATAGTGTTACCCCAGTACTTTAGTGGAGCTAGTTCAAACTTTAATTATTAAAGTGTTGCCTTTATTTTAAAGTAAACTTACATTACACATGGCACGAAAAAAAGTTGTCCGAACGTACCCACCTTCGGACAAAGTAGAAAATATGGGACCAAATCAAGATATACTCAAAATTATCTCAGAATGGTCATTGAGAACGAGCGAACGGCCAGGTATGTCGTCGGGTCCCGTGGCGGTGTTCCTGGCTTGAAGCCTTCGCACCACCGCTCTCAACTCCACCCGGGTCACTTCGGGCACGTCGACGTCGTCGTCCGCGTTGGGTGCCATGTGAGGGGGAACCATCGGCGGTGGCGTGTGCTCCGCCCTCGAAGGGAACAGAGCGCTCACCACTCCCTCCAGATGCTGAGGCCCGAGACTCTGGGTCAGTGGGTGGGGGGCACGGGCGAAGTTTGCCCCGTACCATAAAATATGGGCGCCCTCAAGGGTCTCACTCCAGAGTCTCTAGCATTGGGTCGTGGGCCGTAGTTTTGGCCCGCGAGATAGCGTTCTGGAGTTTGATCTTCGCCTCTCTGTACCCCTCGTAAAGTTCCACTTCCGCGGCTTCCGTACCCGGGGTGCGGCGACGCTTCCTGCGAAGCCTGGAGTACTTGCGTCGCGCATCGATACAGGCGCGGCGCAGGAACTCAATGTCCTGCGACCACCAGTACGGCTGGCGCTTTGCAGGTAGGGTCTGGACCCGAGGCGTCGCCGCGTCGCAAATATGCGACATGGGCTCCTGAAAGCACTCCGCTTCCTCATCGATGTCGACGAGCCTGTCCGGTGTTGTCACCGAGGCCTGTACGATAGAGGCTTCCAGGAGGGACTCCCTGCCGAAGCTACGCTGCAGAGCGCCAGAACGGGCAGACGCAGCAGCTTTTTGCTGCACTTCTGCAACCATTGATGCAGTGTCGGCATCCAACACTGCATCCACCTTCTCCGCTTGCTCCTTGCGAGCAGCCGCCCTCGTCATTCTCGATGCGGTGTCATTGACTGACACCGCACCCACCTTTTCATCGTTGGGTTTTTGGGTTTTTTCAGTAATATTTTCCATATGATTCCCACGAGTGTGGGGGAAAATCGGTCCATCCGGGTATGGCCCCCTGTGCCCGGATAAGCCTATCTACGTCATAGTGTCGGCCGGTACTCTGACGGGACCTGCACTTGGAACTGACCATCCTGGCAGCCATGAAAACCCCTTCGCCATGCGTCGCAGCTTGAGGTTCAGGGAACCATTTATAGAGTTTATCATCCTCGCAGTCCAGGCGATTAAGCCAAGACCCCCGGTCCTCTCAATGAGGATTACGGGTCGGCCGAACGGTGGTCTGTATCAGACCGTGTCTGCCAGCCAGACATTGCTGACTAGCAAACCCGTCGCCCTTACCAACTGCTGGAGCCCAAGTGGGCCCCGCAGTTTGTCCTCCTCGGCCAAATTCGCCCCTCCCCCTCGGTCATATTTCGCCACCGGCAACAATGCCCCCCACCAGAAGGACAATATTGCCAGTACCCAGGGTGCACCGGCCCAGCTTCTACCCTTCCTCACGAACGTATTCGAAAAGGACGAGTAGTTGCCAGGCACTCGAGGAGGTATATGACCATTGCTGATGGCGACACTAAAAATCGATACGACGAAGCCCAGTGCCACCACCAACAGCACCCCACCACCGCTTCAACCTCCTGTTAGTTATGTTCAGTCTGATGGACCTCGGCACGCTACATATGAAGAAACTACTATACGTCATCACTATGCATCATCTTCTACATCTCTACACGGTGATAATCTTCAACATGCAGAGGATACCGAAGCCACAACTTTTTTAGTTATAAAATCTCAGGAACAGGAAGAAAATATTGGAAAATACCTAAACTTTAAGCAATCTATGCATATAATAAAACAGTAATAGTAAATAAACGGTTGTTTTTTTTTTATCAATGTATGTAGGTATGATATCAGTTGTAGTGACATAGTATACACTAATCATATTACCTTACCTCCTTCACAACCGCTTACCTTACCATCTAATTAAGATCTAAATTATTATGGTTATATTATCCAGATTAAGGCCAACGTTAAATTGTCTGATAAAACAGTAAGTGTAGACATTGCTTACGTTTTGCTTTTTGAAATACTTCTCGTTTTTTACGTTCCATTGATTCTATAATCATTCGGTAACCATAACCTATTTGAACAATAATTATTATAAGCGAGTTATTTTCGATCAAGCTAATGTTAATGACTCTGAATATGTTTGTTTTATTTATGTACGTAATTACGTTTACAATACGTCTTCATTTTTTAAAATATTTATTTCAGATAGTTTCTCCGGTGCCAACTAAGCCAATCCAGAAACTCACAGATCACATTTTGTATAAAAATTGCAGAGGACAAATGAAAAAAAATTGCTATTTGCGTAGTAAAATAAAAAAAACATGAAAAGAAAAGATGTATTTAATGTTCTTGGTGAAAATGATTCAGTGCAATATTTAATGAAAAAGTTAAGTCCTTCATTTGCATCGATGTTGCAATCCGAATTAAGAAATGTAAAAAGGAAACACACCGGTAGAAGGTGGACTTCTTGAAGAAAAAATAATAGTGTTTCGAATATACAAAAGATCTACCACTTGCTACAGGCTCCTTCATAGACTGGTGTCTTCCTGCACCAAGTACATTTAAGTCATTACTAAGCCAATTTACCTTACATTTAATACAGGTATCAATAATAACATTTTTGATGGCTTAAGGAAACATCAAAACAGAAAATCAATCAGATAATGAATATGTTCTTATGTTTGATGAGATGGCAATCAGAAAACACCTGTGGTACAACAGCAAACAAGACAAAATTATAGAGTAGGTACCAGGACCATGGATCACTCAACAAGAGGCCACATATGCTCTAGTGTTTATGGTCGCCGGCATAAAAAAAAAAAACAACCTGTTGCATTTTATCTGTCTGGTTCTAATGTGACATCAGATAGATAGGCAGTCCTAATAAAAGAGGTTTTTGAATATTATTATTTAAAAAATTGCTCAACTTTTGCTTTCATCTTTTTGTAAAATATCAAGGTGTAAACAGTTTTGTCATACCATGTATGGCATACAAATTGCAATTTTTGTGCTTCTGATAGAATTTGTATTCAACTGTTTACTAATAATTTTTTTAGGGTTCCGTAGTCAACAAGTAACCCTTAGGCCTGAATTCCTCTGTCGCTGACGTCGCCGTCGGTCGCGTACCGTCAGTCACGTAACGCGCTGGCCATCAGCGCCAATGAAAACATCCGTAGTGCGATACCGACCGCTCCACGGTACAGGCGTCTCCAAGTGGATTTGGGATAATTATGAACCCGTAACCGAACAGTTCATTAGATAAATCCCACAATGCAGGACGTAGGCGCACCTCGGCAATCACACGTTCGGTATCAATATTCATGGCGACTATACGCGCGGGCGTACCATTTCGCCGACGGTCGGGAACAGAGTGAGGACGCTCACAGCGTTCTATAGCGTGTCAGTCGACTGACGTACGCGGCGCTGACGAGCGAGACCGACGCGCGCCATACGCGGCGCGTAGCAACTCGCGCGCCGCTGATGTCAGCATCACAGTGTGGTGCTATATAGAACACAACGTATATTCGTGCGCGCGACCGACGTACGCGATCGACGTCAGCGACAGAGGAATTCAGGCCTTATAGTTTCGCCATGTCCGTCCGTCCGTCCGCAGTCTAGCTCAGAGACGCTTAGTACTAGAAAGCTATAATTTGGCACGGATATACATATAAATCACGCCGACAAATTGGTAAAATAAAATCATGAAAAATAGTTTTTTTGAGGGTGCCTCCTGTACATCCAAAGTGGGGTTTTTTTTTCTCGTCTACCCCATTGTGTGGGGTGTTGTTGAATTTTTTTTTTTCAACCTTTTTAGTCCCACAGCTGGGCAAAGGTCTCCCCCATAGCCTTCCACTCATCTCTATGCCTTGCCTTCTCTGGGCAGTCTCCCATAAACGAATCTAAGTCATCACGCCAGCGTTTCCTAAGCCTCCCTCGGCGACGACGCCCGTCTTCCGGCACCCACTGCGTGACGACTCTAGCCCATCTGTCTTTATGCATTCTGCATACATGACCCGCCCAATCCCACTTCAGTCTTGCAGACTTATGACCCACATCGGTGATTCCTGTTTTGATTTTTTTTTATGCCTTTTTCTCTGTATAATAAAGTAAATGCAATCTTGTCCACGTATGCAATAAAATGCTACATACATGTAATTAGAGCCTGGTTGCAACTTATTTTGTCTTACAATGACACAGAAAAGTTGTTGATTTTAAGCTAATATTTCATTAGTCTGTTAAGCATGGCCGTCTTAGGTAATGTAGGGGCCCAATTACACAATCAAATATCTTGGATCATTTATAGGATCACATGTCTTATTTGACATCTAAAGTCATATCTTTGTATGAAGATATTATTCTTATGTCTATATTACTACATTATCATATATCTATGACTTTTGGGACAATTGCGGCAGTTATTACGCTCACCGAAAGACAAGGATCCGCTAGGCGTTCCTGGTGTATACAAGATACCGTGCGACTGTGGCCTGAGTTATATAGGGGAAACTCGCCGCAATATTGCAACCAGACTTAATGAACACATACGGAGTATGAAGAGTATGGACAGCACGAGGTCGGCAGTGGCAGAACACGTCTGTAACTCGGGTACGGCTCACTTCATGCGTTTTGATAAGGCTTCCGTACTAGCGAAGGAGAAATATTTCGTGCCGCGAAAAGTACGTGAAGCCATCGAAATCAGCCGTCATCCGAATTTCAACACAGACGGTGGTTGAACACTGCCACCTGCCTGGAGACCAGCTCTGAAGTCTACGTCATATAAAAGTGAGTTAAGTCTGGAGTGCGACACAGTAAGCGCGGTATGCACCGGCACTCAGTATCACAACAACACGGACACGACAAGTGACGAAGATGCACGAGCAATACCGACACAGAGCGCGACCCTCTCGTCGCGGGTTTAACTCACCACTTCCAATACCGATTTTTACTTTTTTTCCTGGCTTTGTACAAAACTTTATGCATAGTAATATTTTGAATACATACTGTTATACGGGGTCCCTTGCAAACAGGGTTTTAGAAAAGATTTTGTATTGGACACAATTGATTTATTACACTTTTACAATTTCGGAATATACTGATAATTAATGGAACTGGCAGACTCAAGAGTGGATACAGAGATGTTGAAGATTCAACGGTCCGAACGAGACTGGCGCGCTGCTGAAGGCAGCGACGCTCTCTGATGATCTTGCTGATGAGGTACATTAGCGATAAGTTCGCGACATCAGTTGTTATTGATGAATTGGGGTTATATCTAACATTGGGGAACTATAACAATACGTAACGTACTTGGTAAACACCCATCTAATGTCATAATTTGATAAATGTTAAAAATCCATTTTAAAAAACCGCGATCTGTTCGCAACGTGTTTTTGAAAGTGCTCTTAATTTGTTATATTGTGATTGTTGGACGCTGAATTAAGATGAGTTGCAGTTCAGACAATAAATTAAAGTTTAAAAAGATAAATGCAGTTAAAATCTTATCAATATTTTTATGAATAACGTTAATGTTATCAAAATTGTGCACCCGGTCTACTAACTAAAGTTACGAATAAGTAAAGCACTACTAACTAAAGTTACATTGATAGTGTTACCCCAGTACTTTAGTGGAGCTAGTTCAAACTTTAATTATTCAAGTGTTGCTTTTATTTTAAAGTAAACTTACATTACACATGGCACGAAAAAAAGTTTGTCCGAACGTACCCACCTTCGGACAAAGTAGAAAATATGGGACCAAATCAAGATATACTCAAAATTATCTCAGAATGGTCATTGAGAACGAGCAAACGGCCAGGTATGCCGTCGTGTTCCGGGGCGATGTTCCTGGCTTGAAGCCTTCGCACCACCGCTCTCAACTCCACCCGGGTCACTTCGGGCACGTTGACGTCGTCGTCCGCGTTGGGTGCCATGTGAGGGGGAACCATCGGCGGTGGCGTGTGCTCCGCCCTCGAAGGGAACAGAGCGCTCACCATTCCCTCCAGATGCTGAGGCCCGAGACTCTGGGTCAGTGGGAGGGGGGGGGGGGGCACGGGCGAAGTTTGCCCCGTACCATAAGAAATGGGCGCCCTCAAGGGTCTCAGTCCAGAGTCTCTAGCATTGGGTCGTGGGCCGTAGTTTTGGCCCGCGAGATAGCGTTTTGGAGTGCGATCTTCGCCTCCCTGTACCCCTCGTAAAGCTCCACTTCCGCGGCTTCCGTATCCGGGGTGCGGCGACGCCTCCTGCGAAGCCTGGAGTACTTGCGTCGCGCATCGATACAGACGCGGCGCAGGAACTCAATGTCCTGCGACCACCAGTACGGCTGGCGCCTGGCAGGTAGGGTCTGGACCCGAGGCGTCGCCACGTCGCAAATATGCGACATGGGCTCCCGAAACCACTCCGCCTCCTCATCGATGTCGACAGGCCTGTCCAATGATGTCACCCAGGCCTGTACGATAGAGGCTTCCAGGAGGAACTCCCTGTCGAAGCTACGCTGCTTAGCGCCAGAACGGGCAGGCGCAGCAGGGACCAAAGCAACTGCTGCGGTGGACGCTGCAGGAGCGGGGGCAGCCTGCGTGGTAGCTGCCGACTTCCCCTTACCCCTGCCTTTGCCCTTTTGCCCCTGCTGCTGCTTTGGGGCTGCCGAGGCACAGGCTGCAGAAGCAGAGGTTGCCGTGGCCGTTGTCTTGGGCTGTGTCAACGGACGGGAGGCTGCAGCTTTCGCCACTGGCGCCTGCCAAGGCTTCCCGTCGCTATCTAGAGGCGGGCGGAGCATGATCCCCTCCATCACGGCGAACCGGGCCGTGAGGCTCGCCATTTCAGTTTGGATAAGGCTTGCAAGATCCGATTCAGAATCGGGCTGGGTCGGCCGCGTGGTGAGGCCCACCTCCTCGCGCATGCGCTCCCGCTCTTCCGCACGGAGCTCCTCATGTTCTTTGCGGAGCTGCGCTATTTGCGCTGCCAGGCAAGAGTTTTCAGCCTGCAGCCTGGCCGTTTCCTCCGAGGAGGTGCGCCTGAGTAGGGCCTCGACGGCCTCCACGATGGAGACCGTCGCCTCTTTAAGGGCCTTTTGGCATGTGCCCTTTGAGACCTTGGAGACCATTTTGATAGTCGCCACGGCATCCTGGAGTTTGGTGTCCAGCTCAT
Source organism: Amphipyra tragopoginis (assembly GCA_905220435.1). Taxonomy (NCBI): domain Eukaryota; kingdom Metazoa; phylum Arthropoda; class Insecta; order Lepidoptera; family Noctuidae; genus Amphipyra; species Amphipyra tragopoginis. The sequence continues at coordinate 17,785,465 of HG992011.1, forward strand.
TGGCGGTCATCTTCTCGACGTCTACCTTAGCCGCAGAGGGCTGCGACAGCAGAGTGTCCTTTCCGGCGGTGACCTTCCGGGTTAACTCGGCTATATGCCGCTGCTCCTCCGCGAGCTTGGCCTCTAAAGCTGCAGCCTTTTGAGCGGCTTTTAGCTCTCTTCTGGCCTTGGCCACGCCCACGTATCGGCCCGTTGTCGCAGGCCGACCCTTGCCCCACTCCGCGGAGGCAATATTTGGGACCGGAACCGCCTCGTCACTCGAAGCCGAGTCCGACCCCAAGTGCTCCACTGCAGAGCATGCTCGCTTGCGCCTCAGCTTTGAGAAGCTCTTGGCGCTCTTGGCACTGCACGAGCTGGACACGCTCATGAATCCAGATGCGTCGTCGGAACTCGACAACACATCTGGCAACTTGGTCAATACGACCACAGGTTCCTTTGGAGCCTGCACTTCTACAACCATTGATGCAGTGTTGGCATCCAACACTGCATCCACCTTCTCCGCTTGCTCCTTACGAGCAGCCGCTCTCGTCATCCTCGATGCGGTGTCATTGACTGACACCGCACCCACCTTTTCATCGTTGGGTTTTTGGGTTTTTTCAGTAATATTTTCCATATGATTCCCACGAGTGTGGGGGAAAATCGGTCCATCCGGGTATAGCCCCCTGTGCCCGGATAAGCCTATCTACGTCAGAGTGTCGGCCGGTACTCTGACGGGACCCGCACTTGGAACTGACCATCCTGGCAGCCATGAAAACCCCTTCGCCATGCGTCGCAGCTTGAGGTTCAGGGAACCATTTATAGAGTTTATCATCCTCGCAGTCCAGGCGATTAAGCCAAGACCCCCGGTCCTCTCAATGAGGATTACGGGTCGGCCGAACGGTGGTCTGTATCAGACCGTGTCTGCCAGCCAGACATTGCTGACTAGCAAACCCGTCGCCCTTACCAACTGCTGGAGCCCAAGTGGGCCCCGCAGTTTGTCCTCCTCGGCCAAATTGGCCCCTCCCCCTCGGTCATATTTCGCCACCGGCAACAATGCTCCCCACCAGAAGGACATTATTGCCAGTACCCAGGGTGCACCGGCCCAGCTTCTACCCTTCCTCACGAACGTATTCGAAAAGGACGAGGAGTTGCCAGGCACTCGAGGAGGTATATGACCATTGCTGATGGCGACACTAAAAATCGATACGACGAAGCCCAGTGCCACCACCAACAGCACCCCACCACCGCTTCAACCTCCTGGTAGTTATGTTCAGCCTGATGGACCTCGGCACGCTAAACATGAAGAAACTACTATACGTCATCACATTCATTGTATAGTACACCCTCAAGTTTCACGTACTATAGGGATGAGCCCATTGCTAAAATAACAAAAATTCTCGGTAAGGCACCTCGCGCACTAGACGGCCACGACCACGGCCAGAGGCTGCAACGATCAGATTAACTAAAGAAACCATATAAACGTCGCGCACTTAGCCGCAATGGCTAACTGGCCGCACACCGGGCCGGCACGACTGGTCGTTGCGACCAACTTACGAATAGTTTGCTATTAGCGCTCGCGCACTAGATCTGCGACCGTCAATGCGGCCCGGCTGCGGCCAGCCATTCTCAGTGTCATGCGGACAGTTCGTGAGTGAACACGCTTCGTATCGTTCCACAACCAAATACGACGACGTTTTTTCTGCGATGAATTTTGGTACAGAGTTATTTATTAATGAAATAAAGAAACGACCGGCAATATGAAATTTAACGAGTGAAGAATACAGCAATCGTATAATAAGACACTGGGAGGAAATGGTTGAATTATTTGGCGGTGAAAATAAAACGCGAGAGAAAAAAAAATTGGTACGTTAATATTTATTCCTTTTATTGTTCTTTTTATATAATGAAGCTAGTAGAAAAACATTGGTAGTATATTGTACACATCTGGGTTTAATAACACTAAAGGCTTTACAACCTTTAAATAAATTCGTCCTGCCATGGTAGTTTGCCTTAATCCATAAAGTAATTTGCTAAATAGTTCCTAAAACCTGTGTAACCATTTTGAATACTACGAAATTGTTGCGTTCTTGTATTACTCGTGCTTGGAAAGTTATATAACGTATCCTCGAATTGAGATCATCCTTTTCCAAAACGTAATTATGTAACATACAACAACACTTTACTATATTCACCGCAAATTCATTGTGTACAGTAGGGACCAAAAGTCCATAGGCAATCTCACAAAGCAATAGCTTGACGTTTAGTTTGACTTACGACCTTCTATTTTTAAGAGACACATGCATCATCGTTGTAGTTCATAATTTCAACATAGATCTATAAGTTAAGATGGCGTAATTGGTAAGCGTGTCCACAAACATGCCTGGATCAGCGAGACGTGCGTTCAAATCTCGCGCAGTGTAGACTTTTTCCAAGTTTTTACTCGATTGTAAGTATTTGTAAGAAATGAAACAGATATAATATTCGATTATCTTGTTCACCTGGTTCACACATTTCGTAACGTTAGAGAGGTAGATCATAGAAAACTAAATTAAGAATTTAGATTTCTGTGGGGTAGACATGAGTTTTATGAATGTTTAACTTGATCGGAATGAACGTTGTCGATTGGTTGTAAATGTTAGTTAGTGACGTGTGGTTTAATAGATAGCGGTATTGTATTTATTCTCAAAATGCAGGCAAATATTAATATTGAGACGACGGCAACTATTATTGCGCTGCATTAAAGTGGTCTTAATAGAACACAAATATCTGATGAAATCGGACTGAATGTGAGTATTACATTTATACAATTCATAACTTAACCTTTTACTTCAAATTTATAATCACCTAAGATTATTTGGAGACATGGATTAATTATTTTTTCAATCCGCCATCACGAGGCCTAAAAGATAAATAATTAGTGTTTATTATTGGATTTAAAATGCAGAGTTATAATATTACGTTGTTATATTAAATAAATATTATTATATTATATGAAAAAGGAGTCACTTCAGTATTTTGATATAGCCGCCTAATATTACTTTTTTTTTGTTTTAGAGGAATACTGTAAGTCTTTGGATCAAAAGATATGAGGAAGAGGGAAGCCTTGCTAGTCGATAGCGAAGTGGAAGGCCGTCGCTGATTGGCGAGGCGCAGCGACAGCATACGGTGGACGAGTATGAAACAAATGGTTCCACACCTATGAGACACTTTGCGGAATTATTTGACACCTCGCTGCAAACTGTTCGCCGTGCCCTCCACGCTGAAGGATTGCATCACAGAAGCCCCGCTAAAAAGCCCTTCTTGACAGAAAGACATAAAAAAGAACAATTACGTTTCGCACGGGATTACCTAGAGTTTGACTGGAATACTACCATATTCTCAGATGAAAAGACGTTTAAATCTAGTCAAAAGGGTAGGCTTCACATATGGCGCAGGAATAACACTCGCTTGTGTGATAAAAACGTAATCCCTAATACAGACTCAGGTCGCATTACAATTAATATGTGGGGATGGATGAGTGCAGCAGGCAGGAGAACTGGCTTTTATTCCTACACGCACCAACAGTTCTACTTATTGGTTTTAATAATTAGACGGTGTAACTAAATATTTAGTAATATTAACATGTCCGTAATTATTTAATGATCTTAAATTGAGGTTTAGTTTCAATCTTCTTTTCGTCAAGAAAATGAACACTTAAGCTATAACCTCAATACATTCATTGTGACGTTACATAAAAAACATATTCATAAAGTCTAAATCATATATTAGTTTTCAATAAACTCTGCTGAATACCGATACATAAATAAGTGGGTGTCAACAATTATATTTGTGTCATTAGAATATCCCTTCCTTGTTATGTATAACTTAAATGAATTGACTGTAGGTATACAACAAAAAATCTTATGAACGGTTACAAGAGAATTTCTTTTATCTAGGTAGGAATGTGACGTCACAATTCTCATAAAAGTTTGTTAGTAATATAAGTAAATAAAACGAATAAACATTATTGTTATCATTTAGCACGACTTTTTTATTTCCACCTTCCTACACCAAAAGATAAATTGAATACATAATCACATTAATAATAATACAATAACTAACATTATAAATAAACATCAATAACGAATAATTTTTTGCTTAAAATACAAATATTTTAAGCAAAAAATTCTAGTTTCAAAGAAACAAAAATGAGCTACGCATTGTAAGACTCGAACTCAAATGTCATTGATTGTGGACCCATTGCTTAGCGCAAACAGCTATCAGGACATGTTAGTTTAGCGCGAATTTTAGCAATGGAATGTTAAGAATGACGCATCACTATGACGCGTATTCTAAATGCAACAGAAATATAATGTTATTTCGCGTAGTGCGACGACTGTTCATTAGTGTGTGTTATCTGTGGAATGTTGAGACATCACTCGTACACGCACATGTATACGCATTGGCGGTATCGTGCGCGAGTCTATAGCAATGTAGTCCTTAGCGTGCCTATGGACTTTTGAGCGTTTACTGTACATTAATAGGTTTGTGAAAAATCCTCCATTTGCTAGCCAATATTCCAAAACCACATTCCACAAAACGTCTTGCACGAAATAGGCGATGATTAAAATTTTTCTTTTTTGTTTCTATGTACCTTCCTGAATAAGGTCTCATTATTCTTGATGATAATGAAAATGCTTCGTCAGCGATAAATGTATATGGTACTTGTGTATTATCTCTTGTTGAAATAGGTTTATCGTTAGGAATGTTCAAGCCATTCGAAGATAGTTTGTTATAAAAGGTGGTCTGTTCAAATACAGCAGAATCTGAGCATTTTCCGTATGCACCTATGTCAACAGGTATAAATTTATAATCTGCGTCACAAATTGCCATTAATACAATGGAAAAATATTTTTTATAATTATAATACAATGAACCGCTTTTAGGTGGTTTTGTTATTCGGACATGTTTGCCATCAATAGCACCCAAACAGTTAGGGAAATTACTTCGAGACTCAAACTTGTCTGCTATTTGTTGCCATCGTTCCACATTAGGTTCTGCCATAAACTCGTCCTTTAAATTATTCCAAATTGCTGTGCAAACTATGTACACGATTTCCCTTGCTGTTTATGCCCAAGATGATAAATTTCTTCTATATCCGTAAACGAATAGCCTTTTCCAAGATATCTGGAACAATAATGTACAGTGTTAAACAATTGTTTTTAAAGTAGTCAAGATTGTCTTTAATTTATCGTTGACGGTTTTTGCAGGTGAAGATATTCAAAAAAAATGGCGCAATATTAAGGATTGCTTCAATAGAGAAAAGAGGCGTCAGTCAACAAGGAGTGGTTCTGCCGCAACAAGAAAGACTGACAGACAGTTGTCTTTTCTCACGGTTTGTTCAATTCCTACTGAAACACATTCTAACATAGAAGCTACAGATAACAACACTACAGAAGAAGATCAGACAGATTACAGGCGAGAATTGTACAATCGCAAGAAAAAGAAATGTTCAGACGGTGATGAACTGCTTGTAAAAATATTGAGAGAAGCAGAAAAAAAGCGTAAACACGAAAAAGAAGTACTAGCCGACGAGGACAAACTATTTTTCTTGTCACTCAGTAAGGAGTTTAAAAAAGTACCTGATCATTTAAAATTATCAAATAAAAAGAAAATACTCGACATAATATATGAGGCCAGTACTTCACTCATGATTTTGAAAGACACATTGATCAATATAGTATCTCAACTGAAGCCTCTACTTCACGTCACGAAGACAGTGGATCCGGAGTGAGAAATATTACAAATTACAGTAGTAGTGATACTTTAAGTCCTCGTCCTTCTAGTGCTTTTTCGGATGTCATAAATAGCAGTCCAGAATCGTTCTTAGATTTATTTAATGATGATCAGTAAATATCGGGTGTAAAAAGACCCTTAACGTAACGAAAACCACGTATTCTACCCATCATTGGGATCAATTTTTTCGAACAAACCATACCTGGGAAATCATTGGTTTTGGAGATATTGAAGGTCAAAGTACACATTTTTATTTTTTAGTTTTTTCCAAAAACTATTATTTCAAAGTCATAATACTAAACTTTCTTCCATACACACATTATCAAAAATTTCAATTTTTCCTAACAAATTACGCATTTTAAGTTACAAAAACGCAATGAATATCAAACGCACATGACCGCCTTGGCTCGGCTGTGTGGCCGCTGCACGCATGCAAACGCGCGGCATCGCCACAACCATAATTTGCGCGCTACAAAAAAAAAGTTTTTTTCACGCCAAAAAATAAAAGTCGTTTCCCAGCAATTATTTTTGGTCAATGTAATTTAGTTTGATGTACAGAGTGCGTAGATTTCGGCTATGTGATGGGTCTTTTTACACCCTGTATATATCTAATAGAAAGGAAATCTTCTTTTTCATTACTCGTACCCTGAAAGTAGGTTTGAAGTTGCCTGAGTAGCGGGTTGAAAGTTATACCTAGTTCTACTTTCACATTTCTATTGAACCATATTCCAACTTCTGGCAGAATAGCCAACATCGACTCAGTTGCCAAAGAGGAAGAAAAAAAATAAAAACTTTTTATGCAGCCACTCAATTAAAGCACTCTTGAAGTTTTTTTTTTTAATGACTTATCGAAAAAATATAAGAAAAACATATGTTGAGGTACCAATGACGTACAAAATATTGACGAAAAGATGAAGTAGTTATAACGCCTACAACTAGGTGAAACCGGCTTGGTCCAGCCATTCTGACGTCAGAATGGCTGGCCACTTTCCTCGTAATAGTTTTCCCTCTTTAGCGAGGTACAAATTATTTGATATCTGGTACCAAATAGTACAAAATAGGTACTAAAACTTGGTATTGCTCAAACTTCCAAAATCTCTCCTGGTCCAGCCATCCTGACGCAGACGTTTACCTCGGGTGAAAGACTTATTTAATCCCTCGAACTATTGGCGCCCTCGTTTCTCTCGGGCGCCAAACCCCGTCTCGGGACTAAATAAGTAGCTTTCTCCCCTAGAATAACAATGTACTATTACTGCACACTTACCTTAAAGTTATGAATAGTTTTTCCCCGTTCCCGATGCACATTCTCATTTTTGTATTGACACCAGTTATACTATCTTGTATCCGTAAAAGTAATTCATCAAAACTAGCCAGACATTTTTGTGTATTTAAAAAACTTGTCATCGTACGGCCTTAATTTGCATATTAAGGTATTTATGTTGCGAATTTCCAAGACAGGATGTATCCAATAACGTCTTTTGTTGTCACGTTTTTTCCACATCAAGTATAGGCACACAATATCGATGTCCATCCTGCATGCTTATTCTCAACCATCGGAAACTGCCCTTTCCGAATCCGATCGGAGAGTATCAGACAGTGCCCTCTAAACTCTATTCACAAATCCGAAATCGAAAACTTTTGACAGTTCTATTCGGAATGAAGACGCTAATTCACGGAAACTAATCCGAGAGCTATTTGCTGTCGGAAAGCACTCGATTTTAAATAAAACAATACAATTTCTGCTGGGATGAATTAAAAACTGTTTAATAACAATATTATAAGGACTGTTAATCATTTTAAGCTATATTTGAGCTAAGTTTACCTATTTTTTAACAAGTTTTAAGAATGTTTCGGCCGCCGCTTTTAAATGCTCTATTTATCAAAGTATACCGGTAAACCGAGGTTACTTTAAAATACAGGGGCGACATTGATAGTTACAAAAAATATTGCATTTGGTCAAATATTTCTGTGAAAATGAAACTTATGCATTTTAATTTAATATTGTATGGAACATTGACAGTTTTCCTATTTAACCATTCGGTATAGAGGTGTCTGCGATGTTACATGGCAAAGATAAAAAATATTAAACTACACCTCTGATTATGTAAAAAAATCGATTTTTAGATTTCTCGATTGGGGCTACTTTGAAACTGAATGATAGAACAGAGATGATCAAAGTAGAAGCTCTGCGGTCCAAGTTTGATAAGGAACATTTCTCCTTTTTTTTCGAAAACTCTCTGTCTGTAGTTTTTTTTTATGTAGTTTATGTGATTTTATATATCTCAGTTAATTCCGTCTATATGAAATACTAGCTGTACCCGCATGCGTTGCAATGCACTTTTTCCTACTTACTACCTACCTACTACCTACCTACTACCTACCTACTACCTACCTACTACCTACCTACTACCTACCTACTACCTACCTACTACCTACCTACTACCTACCTACTACCTACCTACTACCTACCTACTACCTACCTACTACCTACCTACTACCTACCTACTACCTACCTACTACCTACCTACTACCTACCTACTACCTACCTACTACCTACCTACTACCTACCTACTACCTACCTACTACCTACCTACTACCTACCTACTACCTACCTACTACCTACCTACTACCTACCTACTACCTACCTACTACCTACCTACTACCTACCTACTACCTACCTACTACCTACCTACTACCTACCTACTACCTACCTACTACCTACCTACTTTTTTTTTTTTTTTTTTTTTTTTTTTTTTTTTTTTTTTTCGTGGGAAAATCCTCATGGATGCCCTTCGCCCGGGGAAGACGAAGGGGTATGCCGGACTCTTACCGGCTAAAAACCCACGGTGTTCCTTCTTCTGACCCTTGGCCGGGGTCGCGGGATTCACAGCTGCATGCACCGCAACCCCGGCAGGCCTCGGTCCGCCAGCCCCTGGCGGACCTCTGCTTCTGTGGGGCCTTGCCCCACGTCCTCCTGAGAGGCGCGCACGGAACACTGCGCGCCGCCTTCTCGGGCCTGTTACTGGTCGGGCGACGGGTCCCCTAACCCGCCGCCCGCAGGCCACACACTACGGTGGCCGGAGATCGTCGCGCGCCCTCCGGCGCCCGGTGCGTCTGGCGCGGGAAGGGAGAGTGGCAGCTGCCTCTCTCTCCCTCTCCGCTCCCTCTTTGGTTGCCATCACCTCCTCGCAGAAGGAGGCGACGGCTTCCCACGCACTCTCGCCCCCGACCATGGACAGAACCACGGCCGGGAGCGAGAGGTCACCACCGACTGCCGCGACTAGTTCGCGGCGCTGCGTCGCCCACGCAGGACACGCCTGCAGCGTGTGCAGCGCCGTGTCCTCCGGGCAGTCGGCGCAGTGGTGACAACCGGGCGTCTGCTCCCGGCCTATGCGACACAGGTACTTCCCGAAACAACCATGTCCCGAGAGTACCTGCGTCAGCCGGAAGCTGAGGGCGCCATGACGCCTCTCCAGCCACTCCTCCATTACGGGCCTTACCGCCGCTATCGCGGCGTGCCCTGCGCTGGGTTGCGCAAGTCGCTCCTTCCATTCTTCCACTAGGATCTGGCGGAGCTCGCTCCGCTCAGGCGCCTCCTCGCGCTGACGATATCGCAGCGCGAGGGCCCTCGCCTCCAGATCCCAGGGCACGGATCCGGCTAAGAGGCTCGCCGCCTCGAAGGAGATCGTACGGTATCCCCTTATCACCCTGACGGCCATCGCACGCTGCGGTCTCCGCAGGATTGCGACGTTGCGGGCCGTCAGGGTGTCCGCCCATATTGGGGCCCCGTAAAGGGCCATGGACCGTACGACCCCCGCGTAGAGCCTCCGGCAGGAAGCATTGGGCCCCCCCAGATTGGGCAGCAGCCGCGACAGTGCAGCCGCAGCGCCCATCAATTTCGGCGCTAATTGCCGAAAATGGGGCCCAAAATCCCATCGGCCGTCGAGGACGAGTCCCAGGTACTTCATCGTCGACTCGACGCCGATGCGGACGCCTCCCACCACGATGTGGGATCCCGAGGGTGGTCCCTTCCGAGGCCCGTGGAAACACAGGGCCTCGGACTTCTGCAGGGCCACCTCGAGACCCAACCGCCGGATCCTCGCGACGACCTGCGCAACTCCAGCTGTCGCCAAAATCGATGCCTCGCGGTGCGTCTTCCCCCGCGCCGTGACCAGCGTGTCGTCGGCGTAACAGGTCACGCCGACGCCGTGGAGGAATGCACCGCGAAGCACCCAGTCATAACCGATGTTCCACAGGAGAGGCCCCAAGACCGACCCCTGTGGAACACCGCACGACGTCTCTCGCCGACCCCATCCTTCCCGACCCGGGTAGATTACGGCTCTCTGTGCCAGGTAAGCCCCGACAATGCGGCGGAGGTAGGTCGGCACCCGATGGTATTCGAGTGCCGCCCTAATGCAACTCCAGGGCAAGGTGTTGAAGGCGTTGGCGATGTCTAGAGACACCGCCAAGACGACCTCGCCCCGGGCAACTGCTTCCTCCGCCTGAGCCCTCACGCGCATGATTGCATCCACTGTGGAGCGCCCCCGGCGGAAACCGAACTGGTTATCCGCCAGATCTGGCCCCACCCCATTCATGTGCGTGACGAGGCGGTCTGCAATTACTCTCTCGAAGAGCTTGCCCACCTCGTCCAGCAACACGATGGGGCGGTACGCAGACGGTGAGTCTGCGGGGCGCCCCTCCTTCCTGAGCAGGACCAGCTTTCCAGTTTTCCACCGGAGCGGAAACTGGCCCCGCTCGCAACATGCGCTAAAGAGCCCCCTCAGTCGGGGCTCGAGAGCCTTGAGAGCCAGGACCCATGCACGGCCAGGTATGCCATCGGGTCCCGGGGCGGTGTTTTTGGCTTGAAGCCTTCGCACCGCCGCTCTCAGCTCTACCCGGGTCACTTCGGGCACGTCGTCGTCGTCCGCGTTGGGTGCCATGTGAGGCGGAACCATCGGCGGTGGCGTGTGCTCCGCCCTCGAAGGGAACAGAGCGCTCACCACTCCCTCCAGAAGCTGAGGCCGGAGACTCTGGGTCAGTGGGGGGGCCCACGGGCGAAGTTTGCCCCGTACCATAAGGTATGGGCGCCCCCACGGGTCTCGGTCCAGAGTCTCTAGCATTTGGTCGTGGGCCGTAGTTTTGGCCCGCGAGATAGCGTTCTGGAGGGCGATCTTCGCCTCTCTGTACCCCTCATACAGTTCCACCTCCGCGGCCGCCGCATCCGGGGTGCGGCGACGCCTCCTGCGGAGCCTGGCGTACTGGCGTCGCGCATCGACACAGGCGCGGCGCAGGAAATCAATATCCTGCGACCACCAGTACACCTGGCGCTTGGCAGATAGGGTCTGGATCCGAGGCATCGCCGCGTCGCAAATATGCGACATCGCCTCCCGGAACCACTCCGCCTCCTCGTCGATGTCGACAGGCCTGTCCGGTGTTGTCACCCAGGCCTGCACGATAGAGGCTTCCAGGAGGGACTCCCTGTCCAGCCGCTTTAGCGCCCAACGCGGACCGATCCCACCCGGGACCGTTCGGGCCGGAGCGCCTGAGGTCTGGGCGGAGACGTCGAATCGAATATAGCGGTGATCCGATAGCGTCTCCACCTCCTCCATGACACGCCAGCCCTGGACACGACGCGCTAGAGCGGGGGTAGCGAACGTGATGTCCACTATGGATCCGCCCCGCTGTCGCACGCACGTGTCGACGGAACCCCGGTTGAGGATCTGTAGGCCCAATGCTAGGGCCCACTCCTCCAGCACCACGCCCCGCGAATCCGTGGTCGGGGAACCCCAAGCCGTAGACTTGGCGTTGAAGTCCCCGAAGACGAGCACGGGACGAGGATGACTGCGACCGACGACGACGCCCAAACCCTCGAGGAAATCCTCGAAGTCGGCGAGAGACCGGTTGGGGGAGAAATATACTCCCACAACCACTAGGTCTTCGAGAAGGGCAGCCACGTATCCCCGTCCACGAGTGACGTTCTCAATGGACGGAGAGCCAGCGGCGGCCCGCGAGACAATTAAGGCCACCGAGCCGTCCACGTCCCCCACCCAGTCATCCCTGGGCGGAACGAAGTACGGCTCGGCGACCACAGCCACGTTAATCAACCACTCCGCCATACTCTGGAGCAGAAGATCCTGAGCCCTGGCGCAGTGGTTGATATTGGATTGGAGGAAGCGCAGATGTGCCATCACTGGCAGTCCATGCCCTCCCCCTCTCCTCCTTGCGGCTTCTCAGCAGCCGGTTTGTTAGCCGGCTGCGAAGCCGTCTTAGCCGCGGCTATTTTGCCACGGCCTCGCCCTCTTTTGCCCCGTTTATTGGGGGGTTCGGCACAGGCTTTGCTGCCCACCCGGTGCTCCGCCGGCTTGCCCTCGGCCGCACAGATCATGCAGTGCGGCGTGGCCTCGCATGTGCCGGCAATGTGCCCGGGCTGACCGCAGCGGAAGCAGACTCCACTGCGGTTGACCTCCGAGGTGCATAGTGCCCCGGTGTGCCCGTTGGCAAGGCACCGGTAGCACCTCAGGGGCCTGGCTGGCAGTAGCTTCGCCTGTGCCGAGACCCACCCCACCAGCAGCCGACGGCCCTCCACAATTCTGTGGGCCGCCGCAACGGGACAGCTCACCAAGGCTGTCCCTAGGCCGGTGAAGCCGGAGCGAATAGCGCCCGACTTCACCTGCTCCGGAGGGCAGTCGCCGGCCCTTGCGACGGCTGCCACGACCTCCTCGGCCGTGACCGAGTCGTCCAGGCCAGAAATGCGCAAGTCAGCACACTTTGTCGGCCTGGAGACCCGGACCTCCTCTGCCTCCAGCGAAGCCCTCAACTTTTCAGCGAGGGCGTCCGCTTTCGGGCCGCTGGTGGCGCCGGGGACCTCGAGGAGGCGGGCACCGGTGACCGTATGCTTTATACGGATGCCCGCAATCCCCAGGCTGCCGAGATCAATCTCGGCCTTGGCTTTCGCCAAGACCCCAGCGTACGTTACCCCTTTTTCTTTTGCCTCCGGCTGCAGTGTAATTACCACAGCCGCGGACTTAGGGGCGCGAAGCCGCGCAGCCTCCTTTTTGGCGGACTGCGCCGCTTTCTTGTCGGCAGCCGCCTTCTTCTTGGCCGCCTTCTTGGCAGCCTTCTTCTGCCTCTTCTTGGCTCCTACGGTCTCCCATTCTCCCTGGTTGGGTTTGGGAGCCGCAGGACGCTGCTGGGTGCCAGAAGGGGCAGGCGCAGGCGCAGCAGGGCCCGAAGCAACTGCAGCGATGGACGCTACAGGGGCGGGGGGAGCTTGCGTGGCCGCTCCCGACTTCCCCTTGCCCTTGCCCTTTTGCCCCTGCTGCTGCTTTGGGGCTGCCGAGGCCGGTGCCGCAGAAGCAGAGGCGGCCGTGGCCGGTGGCTTCTGCTGCGTCGACGGACGGGAGGTGGCAGCTTTCGCCGCGTATGTTGGCGCCTGCCAACGCTTCCCGTCGCTAGCTAGAGGCGGGCGGAGCACAATCCCCTCCATCACGGCGAACCGGGCCGTGAGGCTCGCCATTTCCTTTTGGAAAAGGCGAGCAAGCTCCGACTCTGTATCAGGCTGGGTCCGCCGTGTGGTGAGGCCTACCTCTTCGCGCATGCGCTCCCGCACTTCCGCCCGGAGCTCATCGTGCTCCTTGCGGAGCTGCGCCATTTGCGCCGCCAGGCAGGAGTTCTCGATCTGCAGCCTGATCGTTTCCTCCGAGGAGGTGCGCCTGAGCAGGGCCTCTGCAGTCTCCACGATGGAGACTGCTGCCTCTTTAAGGGCCTTTTGGCATGTGCCACTGAGGCCCTTTGAGATCTTGGAGACCCTTTTGATGGCCGCCACGGCATCCTGGAGCTTGGTGTCCAGCTCCTTGGCGGTCATCTTCTCGACGTCCTCCTCAGCTGCAGCGGACTCCGTCGGCCGAGTGACCCTTCCGGCGGTGACCTTGTGAGTCAACTCGGCTATATGTCGCTGGTCCTCCGCGAGCTTGGCCTCTGCTGCAGCTTTTTGGGCGGCTTTCTGCTCCCGCCTAGCCTTGGCTAAACCGACGTATCGGCCCGTTGTCGCGGGCCGACTCTTGCCCCACTCCGCGGTGGCTATCTTAGGGGCCGGAACCGCCTCATCACTCGAGGCCGAGTCCGACCCCGAGTGCTCCACTTCAGAGCGTGCCCGCTTGCGCCATAGCTTAGAAAAGCTCTTGGCACTCTTGGCGCTACCCAAGCTGGACACGCTCATAAATCCAGATGCGTCGTCGGAAAACAGCGCATCTGACAGCCTGGTCTGGATGACCATGTGCTCCTCTTGAGCCTGCATTTCTATCGGTGCAGTGCCAGCATCCGACACCACACCCGCCTTCTTCGCTTGCTCTTTGCGAGCAGCCGCCCTCGTCGTCCTCGATGCGGTGTCATTATCTGACACCGCACCCACCTTAACGTCATTGGTTTTTTGTTTAAGTTTTATTTCATCCATAACAAATCCCACGAGTATGGGGGATAGACCGTCCATCCGGGTAGGGCCCCCTGTGCCCGGATAAGCCTATTACGTTAGAGGGTCGGCCGGTACTCTAACGGGACCCGCACTTGGAACTGACCATCCTGGCAGCCATGAAACCCCTTCGCCATGCGTCGCAGCTTGAGGTTCAGGGAACCATTTATAGAGTTTATCATCCTCGCAGTCCAGGCGATTAAGCCAAGACCCCCGGTCCTCTCAATGAGGATTACGGGTCGGCCGAACGGTGGTCTGTATCAGACCGTGTCTGCCAGCCAGACATTGCTGACTAGCAGACCCGTCGCCCTTACCAACTGCCGGAGCCCAATTGGGCCCCGCAGTTTGTCCTCCTCCTTGGCCAAATAGGCCCCTCCCACGATCAGAATTTTGCCACGGGCGAGAACTCCCACGGGGTATTTCCGCAAGAGTTATCGCCCGTGCCCAGGGTGCACCACGAGGAGGTATCTGACCGCGCACCCCTACTACCTACCTACTACCTACCTACTACCTACCTACTACCTACCTACTACCTACCTACTACCTACCTACTACCTACCTACTACCTACCTACTACCTACCTACTACCTACCTACTACCTACCTACTACCTACCTACTACCTACCTACTACCTACCTACTACCTACCTACTACCTACCTACTACCTACCTACTACCTACCTACTACCTACCTACTACCTACCTACTACCTACCTACTACCTACCTACTACCTACCTACTACCTACCTACTACCTACCTACTACCTACCTACTACCTACCTACTACCTACCTACTACCTACCTACTACCTACCTACTACCTACCTACTACCTACCTACTACCTACCTACTACCTACCTACTACCTACCTACTACCTACCTACTACCTACCTACTACCTACCTACTACCTACCTACTACCTACCTACTACCTACCTACTACCTACCTACTACCTACCTACTACCTACCTACTACCTACCTACTACCTACCTACTACCTACCTACTACCTACCTACTACCTACCTACATGATGTCGAACGGGATAAAAAGTATCCTATGTCCTTCTCCTGGCTCTAAACTACCTCCCTGCCAATTTTCAGCTAAATCGGTTCAGCCGTTCTTGAGTTATAAGTGAAGTAACTAACACGACTTTCTTTTATATATATAGATTTTTGATATAGCAGCTAAAAGCGAAAATAAATAAGATACAAACACATGAAGCTCAAAAAAATGATCAAAGTAACCCCGTTCTACGGTACTTAATTTTAGGTGGTTACTTAGACAAACATAAGTAATAATGAGTTTGTGTTAACCCATTTCTACAAAATTGAATTATACTCAATTACGTTTTACATATCAAAAAATATAATAATAAGGAATTATACGACACTGATAACATTTTTACATTCATTTTTCTGGACCATCACACGCTAGAGGTTTGTTCGGTGATCACACTGAACTTCACACGTTTTCGGTTGATAATTTGATTGAATATTTATCAATATTTAAATGATTACGGTATTTGTTTATTTACATTGTCTATTTCCCCGTTTGGTTTGACAGATTATAAAAGTTAAAGTTGTGTTTTTACAAAGCATAAGGAAACGATCGCATAAATAAGACATTATTTTATAAAAAAAAAAATGATGAAATTTATGTATTAATGTATATTGTATAGTTGCACATAAGATTAATTGTGAAATACATAATAATAATATTATATTTACTACGTTAACATTTTCCACAATAATCTATTTTCTACCATTGCGTAGCATACACCGTAAACACACCTTCCAAAAACCATTTATCGGATTCGGAAACTCCCTTCCGATAGGAACTGTGAATAAAGATTTGTAATCCATCGGATCGGGAATCAATCCGTCGGATACTTTCCGTTCGGATACGGAAACTCATCCGATCGTTGAGAATAAGCATGCTGTTCGAGCTCAGAACAACAACTGCAGCAGCTCTACAAATGGCCGCTTTAAGACCAGTCGTGGTCGTGGCCGCAAACTTGATCGCAGCCCAACCATACCTTCTGCGACCAAGGTTGAGGCCACGACTACGACCAGTCGTGGTCGTCTAGTGCGCGAGGTGCCTAATTGAGCTCTATCGTTTTGGCTAATAATAGGTCAGAGCCTCGCTTTATCTGTGGGTGTTATAAAAGATAACTAGTTTATGATTAGTTACGGTTTACTCACGTGCATTTCTCGGGATGGCCCGACTAGTTTCGGACCCAAACGGAGCCCTGAATCATGAGCTGAACACGTGGCTAGGTCGTGAATCGGACTGACTTAACGAAGACGAACGAAGATGAAGCTCGTTCTTTCTCATACAGAGAAAGAATCAGCATTGATTACCACGCTTGCTCACTACGTGTTGGCAATTTCAAACCAAAATCAAAGTCAGGTTTCCTCGCGATGATCAAAATCAAATCAGGTCAAAATCAAAGCCAAGGTTTCCTCACGATGTTTCCTTCACTGTATATTAGACCACTCTGTTGAAGTACAGTCAGAAGCAATAATATCTGCCTATCGACGGATTTTAAACCGCCAATAATAATCATCTTCATCCATATCCCGAAGATCCATATCCCGAAGTTTAAAATCCGTTTAAAATCAACTAACACCTGCCTACGAATTACCTAAGTTTAAAATACCAATTGGACCAAATATCTAATGATTTAAATATCAACAGGTTATTACACCTAAGTTTGGTACACCAACATTTGAAATACAAAAAGGTCAAAATACCTAAAATGATGCATCACTTGCCTAAAAGACGTAGTCGAATGGTTAAAAAAAATCGCTCGCTCTTGCATCCTAAGTCCTCCCGGTAGCTAGTCGGAGCCCAGCTTCGCGGGGCTCAAGGGTTTAAAAAAAAACATTCGGGATTTCGTCCATTCGGGATTTCGTCCTTTCGGCCATGTGAACATCGGAATTCTGTGTTTCGATATAACGACTATCGGCATTTAAAACTTTTGGTATTTTGAATTTCGGTGTTTTGGACGTCGGTATTTCAATCATAGGTATTATGAACTTTCGGGATTTTGATACGTACCCATTTTCATTGATGGACACACAAGTTAGCGATTGGCGACTCTAGTTATCTAACTCGAGTAACTCGGGTCAGACCACCGTAAGCAAGTCAACCCGAGTCAAAATGTCTGCAAACCGAGTTGAACCGAGAGCGGGCGCGGGCGGTGCGGTGGGTTGGCGGCCCGCGGCTAGCCGCCTAGCCCGCAAGTCGCGAGGCCCGAACGACTCCGAGCGAGCCCGAATCAGCCCAACGAGCGAACGCCCGAGCCGCGAGTGAAAGAGATAGTTCTCGTTGTTGGTTTCTTATCAGACGGTTATTCAAACAGAACTGATGAGAGAGTTTTGACATAGAAGTTTAATTGTTTTGTTTACCTTTTTGTTATTGTTACTTCGTTCGTTATTTATTGTTTTGTTTCAGTTGTTGTTTGTCTTGACTTTAATAAGTTTAGAAAGACTCTTGGAAGTAAAAAAAGTGTTGCGTGGGAGTTTTTTTCGAAAACAGATGATAATACTAAAGTAGTTTGCAAGTTATGCTCCTGTCAGTATAAAGGAGATGGTCCATAATGTGTGGACCAAAAACCTAGAATCGATTGGGACTAAATGGGTACCAGTAGTTTCATTAGAATGCACAATTTACCCCACCGAAAGGGCAATGCCGAAATCGATGGGGTATAGGAGCTATAGACTGACAAAGTACATATGAAAAAATCTTAACTAACAAGTGTTTTTTTAAAAGTTTATATAATATCAATAATATATTAACGATAATAATGACAGGATTACTGTATTATTGATTACTATCAACCATTTGGTATCTGATTATTACTACAATCACTTAAAAAAAAAAACGAAAAAGCTGGATTCGTATAAATAATATAACTACAAGGTGTAACATAAATAACGCACAACCTCTTAAGGGGTCACTGTACTCATCATTATGAACAACTTGTACTATGGGAACAAACCAGAAATCGCGAAAAAAAAATCAGCTGTTACATTTATGTTCGCATAACTCGTCAAAATGTAGGGAATAGCTGATTTTTTTTTTCGCGATTTCCGGTTTCGTCCCATAGTAAAGAAAAATTGTTCATAATGATGAGTACAGTGACCCCTTAAGAGGTTGTGCGTTATTTATGTTACACCTTGTAGTTACATACGAATCCTTGAAAAAACTTTTTTTTGTGTGTGTTTTTTAAACTGATCAGATACCAAATGGTTGATAGTAATAAATACTACAGTAATCCCGTCATTATTACCGTTAATATATTACTGATATTGTATAAAATGGTAAAAAACACTTGTAAGTCAAGATTTTTTCTTATATACTTTGTCAGCCTATAGCTCCTATACCCCATCGATTTCTGCATTGTCCTTTCGGTGAGGTAAATTGTGCATTATAATGAAACTACTGGTACCCATTTAGTCCCAATCGAGTCTGGGTTTTTTTTGGACCATCTCCTTTAGTGGAAATACCACTATTTTAGTCAGGCCTCCGACACTCGCTTATACCAACCGCTTAAGGTGGATTTGCGGAACATAGTGGCCCGCTTAGATCTCCTCACCATTCTCATAAGGAACAAGATGGCGAGTGGGACGAGGACAAAAATGAAGACGTCGCGTTGTTTCCACTTCCTACCAGCCCATTCTACCATAATGAAATGGTACAAAATGGAGTAAGTTTCCACCGCCCACTTCAAGAACGAGATCTCACAACATTTTAGTTCGTCTAGTAGGCCTAATAGGTGAAGCAAAAGACGCAAATAGAAGAAGTGGGATTCGATCTTGCAAGAACTTCTATTGAGCGTCGTATATCCCATGAAAATATATCCAGAGATAAAACTGAGATCAGACTACTTCTAGGACTGGCGGATCAAACCCCAGAACATAATATGGCTATTCGGGGAGGAGTTGGTTGGTGTTCTTTTTGCAGCAAGGCTCGCGACTTCAGTAAACGATGGCGCATTTGTACCGAACACCAGGCAGTCGTGTGACCTGAATGTATACCAACAGAGTGATTTATTACCAATTATTTTGATAATTGTTTCAATTAGATACTTAGAAACAAATTTTATGATAAAATAACGTTCCTAAATGAAAATAAGCCTAACAGATCGCAAACCTTCCAAATATAGTAAATTTTTAAGAAGTTTTTGTTTATGTTTCAAATTATAATTAAAAAGCTAAATTTTGCTGATTGTATGAGCCATTGAGATAAAAATAAAGATGTTTAGTTATTATACAGGGTGTTAATGAATTCGTGTAATTCCTTCAAACCACGTGATCTACTGGTGACACAGATTAACAATAAATGGGAATTTTTGAAAATCAACTATTAAGAATCTTGATTTTCTGTTTCTGAGTCATTTTAGAGCCTTGAGTTATCTGACTGCAAAGAGCGATATCGCGTTAGTCGTGCCTGTCAGCCGTGTCACCGTGCTTTCATTAATTTATGCGTGGCATCGAAATGTTCACAGAAATTAAAGTTTTTTTTACTGAATCCTTCTTAGATGATTTAGATACGATCGGTATCAAAGTCGTATGAAAAAGTAATATTTTATTTTTTATTTTTAATCAAGCTAAATCGCGTGTGGGGCCTGTCTACATCAGTAGTAGATCATGTGGTTTTAAGGAATTACACGAATTCGTTAACACCCTGTATAAAATAAATATTAGCCTGTAACTGTCCCACTGCTGGGCAAAGGCCTCTTCTCGTACAGAGAAGGAACGAGCATTGATCGCCACGCTTGCTCATTGCGGGTTGGCGATTTCAGACCATTAAAGTCCAGGTTTCCTCACGATGTTTTCCTTCACCGTATGTCAGTGGCGTCTCAGATTAACTAAGAAAGTTCATATGAAATTGAAAAAGTCACATTGGTACATGCCTGGGTTTGAACCCGCAACCCGGTGCTTAACAAGCGGGTCTGTAACCTCCGGGCCACCACGACTCACACACAACACCCTGTATACTGTGTTTTATTCATTTTCGTGGTCTACGCCTGTAGCACGCGCGTGCGCTCAAGGAGTATTTACGGGCGCGTGCACTCTAGTGTTAAATAAAAGAATAATAGAACAATTATGAAAAAAAAAAAATACAACTTACTTCATTTTCAGTGATACCTATAAAATTTACTTTTTTCTTGCTGATAGCCTCATTCAGGCCCAACCTGTATGCAGTGATTGGGCATTTAATTTCAATTATGGTATCTTCGCCACAGATACCGTCAGGTCATCATCTGCCTAACCTTTTCCCAACTATGTTGGGGTCGGCTTCCAGTCGAACCGGATGCAGCTGAATATCAGTATTTTACATGGAGCGACTGCCTATCAGACCTCCACAACCCAGTAACTGGGTAATACGATACTCTTGGTAAGATACCGTCAGGTGTTGCTCCAAAATAAGGCAACTCTGCGTCTATAAACAACCCACAAGGCTCAATTTCAATATTCTCTTGTTTCGACAATTGCAGAAGTCGAAACAGATGAAAGTTATGGAGAGCAGTGTAATAAACCAGATATGCCAGACGATATTCTGAAACAAATGAAAGACAATTTTATCCTTTCGCTAAAAAAAACTGATGAAGAACGAAGTTTGATAGAAAGGAAAACGATTCTTCAAAAAGATAGTAGTGAGTGGATGGAACTTCGAAGGTCACTGCTGACAGCCTCCAATTTCGGCCGCGTCATAAAAAAAAGAGCAAATACTGGATGCGCTAATTTGGTAAAATATATTTTATATAAAAAAAATATCGACGGTTAAAAGGTAATAGGGCATAAGCGACATTTTGGTCGGAAATGAGTTATGAATGCCATCCTACTTAAAAAAATTCGCTCTATCGAATCCACTTACTCCCTCGGCTCTACAATGACTTTTTTGTCACTTATGCCCAAGCAAAAAACTGCGTTTTCGAAGTGTCATTTCGGTGTAACCAACAGAATTTTAGGCCTTTTTTACCCTTACGGCGCTTGTACCCCTGTAAAAATAGCATCACTTTTGGTTTATAGTCGGTTATGTATTTTTACTTCTTACTGGCGTAGGGATTCCGGGTGCTTACGCCTCTTTACAATTAGCACCTATTTTGAAAGCTGGCACTTATGTCTCTTTACCTTTGTCGCCATAAACATTAAGCGTCGGTTATACCTTACTACCATTTACAAGTTTACAACACAGTTGTCGCTTATACGCAATTACTTAAATGTAATTTGATATTGAACTGTCGGTTATACCTTACTACCATGTACAAGCTAACAATACATTTGTCGCTTATACACAATTACTAAAATCAAATTTGATATTGAAATGTCTGTTATACCTTATTACCATTTACTATTTTAATATAACTTTGCCGCTTACGCCGTATTACTTTACAATGGTGGTTTACGAAATGGTGCTTACGCCAATTTGTATCCCGTTTTTGTACTCAAGTAGCTATTTAACGTGTCGCTTATTCCAAAATCAGTCGACCGCGTGCAGTGACGGCGAGAGCATGTGCGTTTAATTTTTGAAAAAAGTGCGCGGAAGTTCCTGTCAACGGTATGTTATTATTACCTATTTTTCTCTATGCTGTTTGGTAGTGAATGGTTGTGATTGATTACTAACTGAGTATGTACATAATTATAACGATGTTTATTATTTTGAATGGATCGTTTTAGGTTAAAATGGAAAGAAAAGATCGAAAAAGAGACATTCTGGAAATGGCTTTAAAAACATCGGGTATACGAAATCAGAAGAAATGTCGCAAAAGCCTTCTCTTCGAATTTGATAAGGTAAATTTTAATTGTTTTGTAGTTTTGTTTGTGAACTTCAACGGTAGGTATAGTTAAGTAGGTCTAAACAAAACGTAATATAAACACCCATTGGGCGCTTTCACATTAGACGATAACGGTAACGGCACGGTATCGGGCCGATATCGTTCCGATTTCGGTATATGCGCCGATTCCATTGTCGTTTGTCTATGGATTCATAGACAACCCATAGACAAATGATGTGGATGCGCCGAGCGATGGATTCGTCCGTATTAGATTATTTATTTTTCTGGCTAACGTTTATTTATTTATTTTGTATAATATTATTGAATATTACTACACACACACGGAACACATATGTTGATGATAAACTATTTATTGTTTTTATCTATTAGTATTTTAATATTTACAATAATTTATCTATTTGTTTCGTTATTGCCCGTGGCATCACTAAGGTCCTGTCAGAAAACCAGCGTTGCGACATTTTGTTTTTTTTAAATGTCGCAGCATTATGGTGAGATAGGAGCCTTTTTTGGCCTCGTGCAGGTAGTTTTACATTTTTATCCTTTTTCCTTTTGTATATTGTTTTTGTTATGTAACTGCCTGTGTGAGTCCACAATAAATATTTTTTCTTTCTTTCTTTCTATATGACATGATATCTATACTAATATTTTATAAAGCTGACGAGTTTGTTTTTTTGTTTGCTTAAACGGGGTAAACTCTGGAACTAAAAGTCGGATTCGAGTGTGTCAACTCATGCATGCCGCACGTCAAATGAGAACTTTGTGATTGTTTTTAACCCCCGACGCAAAAACGACGAATTGTTAAAGTTTGACGTGTTTGTGTATGTGTGTCTGTCTTTGGCATCGTAACTCCCGAACGGATGAATCGATTTTGATTTTGTTTTTTTGTTTGTTAAAATAAAATCCCTGGTGGTACTACACTACCCCCGGGTAATATAGGCTATATTACATCATGCTACGACCTACGGGAGCGGAGCAGTAATAAAAAATGCGGGTGAAACCGCGGAGGACAGCTAGTACCTAATAAATATTAATTGGTCAACATTCTGATAATTAAAATAAATCCGTATTTTATATTCCATTACTTATTTTTATCAAGCTATCCTCAATAATAATGCAATGTTCTCAATGACTAATTATCTTTTAAAAATAAATCACTATGATGAAAGTTTTTAAACTAAAACACCATGCAGTGTTATGCGCAGTCACTATTCATTCATTCACCATGTTGGTGAATGAATGAATAGTCACTGCGCACGCAATAAGTGTATTACTTATTTAGCCACTATGATGAAAGTTGTTTTGCTAACAATAATAATTAAAATGTGTCAATGATTCTAAGTACGTAGTGCTATGTTGTACTGAGTTTGAAAGAACTTTTATTTTTGGGAGTACCTACCTTTTATATTTTTATAACAATGACACTGCGTGTTTTAGTTGTAAGTAAAAATAAATACTTTGAGAAACTTATTATTGTTGCCTTGAAGGCTGTTGTTTTGTCAAAGATTCTAAGTACGTAGTGCTATGTTGTACCTACTGAGTTTTTTATTTTTGGAAAATCTTTTATTTTTGGAAGTACCTACCACCTTTTATATTTTTTTATAACAATGATACCTACTTACTTACTTCATACATAGGTAGGTATAATTTCGCTAAGTTACTACTTTATTTTTGTTAACACACACGTTGTGACAACTACTTGGTCTTTTATATAAGATAAGATAAATTTATTTGTCAAAAAAACATGTGTAGGAAATGTTTTTTTGACAAATAAATTTATCTTATTTACGTAATAGCATTTTTTTATAACTGTGTATTTGCTTAATAAATAATTATTGAAAAAACGAATTTTTATTTTCATTTAATCACCAACGATTTGGTTAGATTATAATGTAAAATAGTAATGTAGGTAAGTAATCTAGTAATTTGGCATGTGTGAACAAATTTTACCTGACATATCGTAGGCCTAACCTAATTAAACCACAGCTATATCCCTAATCTTTTGAGCTATGTTAACTATAAGGACATTTAAACAAATAAGGCTTTAAAGCCTACATTATCATTAGCTTACTACCTAAATCCTACTCTAGTACTTTTCGTCTGAAAAGTACCTGCCTAATATCTGGAGACCAGCTATGTTAACTCTTATTTTAAAGGAGAATCATGTTGGTTGTGATTCTATTATTTTAAAAACTGACATTTAATCCTCGTTACCATTTGGCCAAATAATGCCGTATGTTGGATGTTCTCGTTTTCCTCTTGATATTGAAATCATGATGTGTGGAAGTATCATGTTACCTTTTTTCCAATCCACTTATAGTGTCGCTAATGTCTAACACCCTGAAGATGTTTTTGCTAAGCATTGTTTCTTATGTTCCATTACCTTATAGCATAATAATGTGAATCGTCACTTATCCTTCTTTACCCATTTAAATTATTCGACAGTCATGTGACATATTCCCTATTACCTCTTGGCATGAGGATATCAAATGTAGCTAAGTCTTCTATACTCTTCGTTTTTTTTGTGTGTAGATGTAACTTATGCCTAATTACCTCATAAGGAAAATAAGATCAATTGATCTAAGCGACATAAAACCACATAAAACAACGTCGAATCAAATAAATAAAAGTGCTAATTAATGCCTTAATTTTTTTTAAATCTAGAGCTGTTTCCAGTTTCACAATATGACAATAAATAAAAAAGTTATGTCAATTTTTCTACAATTTCAAACTTTAAACTGCTCTCCTGAACAATTCGGTTTTTGTTGCTTATCCCCTATTACCTTTTAACCGTCGATATGGATCACATTTCCTCAATAAAACATGGCCAGCAAAACGAAAAAATAGCCTTACTGCAATTGTCGAAACAAGAGAATATTGAAATTGAGCCTTGTGGGTTGTTTATAGACGCAGAGTTGCCTTATTTTGGAGCAACACCTGACGGTATCTGTGGCGAAGATACCATAATTGAAATTAAATGCCCAATCACTGCATACAGTTTGGGCCTGAATGAGGCTATCAGCAAGAAAAAAGTAAATTTTTGGACAAAAGACAAAGAAGGGTGCTTAAAAATAAACAGGAATCACCACTGGTACTATCAAATCCAGGGCCAGCTCCATATTACAAGACGGAAGAAATGCTTGTTTGCAGTATGGTCTGGAGAAAAAGTTAAAGATAGAAGTAATAGAAAAAGATGACCTGTTTTGGGAACAGAAAATGAAACAAAAATTACAATCATTTTACCTAACTCACCTACTGCCTGAAATTGTAGACCCGAGATTCACACGGAACCTGCCTATAAGAGACAACGTCAAGGTGCATGAAATACTACTTCAGACACCAATCGATCAACCCACATGTTCCAGATACCTCAGTAATACTGACTTGTAATTAATAATATAATTTATCTTCAGCATTCAATAAGAGGCTATGCAAAATTATCGTGGATTATTAAAGTAAGACCTTATACAACGTTATTTTTAGTACATACAAAAACCGAGACACCCCAACAAGATTTTCATCAGAACTGCCTGAATATGTGTTTTTCTTTTTAATAAATCTCCAAGTTACACCGTAGTTTATGTCGCGTTAAGTTCCCTAGTGAAGTGTGAAATGCCCGAGATGTGCTATGCTGGGGTTGTCTAATACACGGAAACTGACCGAGCGGGCCATTTCAAGCCACAAGGTATCTATTCCCGTCAACTGTTATGGATAGAAACCTACTAAAAGAAAATTCAATATTTATTAAAAAAAAATGTGGTGTAAAAATATGTCAATCGATTCTCCTAGTGATTATGAACAAACTAGTTTCAGGTTTAGTGTGTACTTAAACTAAGCTTGTATAGTAATAATAGCATGTTTGTAAATTCTTTCATGATATTACAAAATATTCGTTTAAAATTAGTACAAATCAAAGACATTAATTAAATATGTTAACTAATACTATTAAATGTCTTTGGTACCTATAGGTACAAACACACATGAATAAAATATTATGTTATTATGTTTCGTATAAGAAAAGTAGCCCGTTTATGATAAATCACAAGAATAGTGACAAACCTGTTGTTATAAAATATTTAGTGGTTACTACGATTATTCGTAACAGCTTGTTACAAACAATGCTTAGTACTATAATTTGTAGCTATTAATGGAAGAGCACAATTCACATTTCTCAAACAAGAAAACGTGACTAAAAAATAAATACTTGTTTACCTAAATAACATGATATTATTATGATATAATTATTTACATTACATATTGTTACATGGTTGTAATATATTTATAAATGTAATTTTAGTATCAGTATAATATAATCATATTTTTATACTGTGCAACATTTCTAATTGCAGTTGTAGATAAAAAAGCGTTGAAACTTACTAACAAAAACATTAAAATACTATTTAAATGACTATCAGACTGTGTACTTCCCCAGACTTTATTTATATTGCATAAATCTTACAAAAAATAAACGCGAATTATCAAAATTACAGCATGTCTGTTCATAATACTACTTTGTACTGGCCGGATCTTGGCATTTCCCTTTAAGAAATTTAATATAATTTGTGAAATTTTTAAAACAAGTGTAATAAGAATCAATCAAAGTCAAAACACATTTCTTTAAATTGGACAGAGAATCAATACTTTTTAAAAATTAAAATTATAATTGACAGCCACCAGATATGCCCACAATTGACAAATAAATTAGTGTCCTGCCCCCTGATTCAGAACGATTTGATTGGTCAGTTGTTGAACGATTCAGTAATGGTGATATTACATGGTTCACTTCTGCTTTTGTAATGAAAATAAAAATGTAAACACAAAGGTGAATTATTCAATATCATTGATCAATAGCATATGCTTTCATTTTTGCACCTTTCAACTGAAGTGAATCAATTTGGTTGAACCATGTAATATCACCATAATGGTGATATTACACGGTTCACTTCTGCCTTTCAATTTGGATGAAGCAACCAAATTGAACCATGTAAACATAAAAGTGAATCATTCAATATCATTAATCAATAGCATACGCTTTCATTTTTGCACTTTTCAACCAAAGTTAATCAATTTGGTTGAACTGTGTAATATCGCCATAAGCTATCCCTTTTTCTCTTGTCACGAGAATCGTAGATGGAATGAGATAACAAACCGATTCGCTCAACAACTATCTATCAAAAAGGTTCTAAATCGAGGAGCTGATCAGATACTAGCAATGTAAGGATTGGAGAGCACAACTCAGTGTTTTCTCATTCAAAAGCTGAAGGATTGCTTGAACCTCTCTCGACTTGCTGAGACATGTTAAAAAAAATATTAATATCTTATATGGGTGTACTAAGCACCTCTGCCTTACCCATTGGGGAGAACAGGCATGATGTGTTATGTTAATTAATTTGTAATTTATCCTTGATAATTTGTTTAAATACCTTTTTTTTTCTGCAGTTACCAGTACTTTGCATGCCAAATGGTGAAATATGGTGATACCAAATTGTATGTTGCATATGATTATTTTACATCTATGTATTTTCTACCCATATTTGCAAATAAATTATTTGAATTTGAAAGTTTTATAAAAAGGTTGGTTCTGTCAGTTTTTAGACAAGACAAATTGGGCATAGTTAAGGGTAAAGCGACCATTGATTAAAATCGCGTTTTGAGATATGATACATATATCAGTTCAAGTAGTTTGAGATATTATAACAGTTTTAAGGTATTTTGACCTTTGTTTTTGCATACCATAAATAATAAACTGGCCAAGTGCGAGTCGGACTCACGCACGAAGGGTACCATACCATTATCTATAAAAAATGGCAAAAAGGTTTGTTGCATGAGAGTCCCCTTAAATATTTATTTTATTCTGTTTTTTAGTATTTGTTGTTACAGCGGCAACAGAAATACATCATCTGTGAAAATTTCAATTGTCTAAGTTTTCAGTTCATGAGATACAGCCCGGTGACAGATGAACGGATGGACAGACAGCGGAGTCGTAGTAATAGGGTCCCGTTTTACGCTTTGGGTACGGAACCCTAAAAAAGGATTGAAGGAAGCCAAATTTATTATGAACGTACAGTACACATTATTGAATAAAATAACCTATGTTATTAATCAATGGTCGCTTTCTACTCAACTGCTCAATTTCAAACTATCTTTCAATGCAATAAACACAACTTACAGTTAAAAATAAATAAAAATAAAATAAAATATTTTTATTTGACACTTAAAAATACATGTTACAAGCCAGTCTTAATAAAATAGCACACAAATGTATTGCCACGAATCTGATCCTAACCCCCAAACTAGGCCTGGACCTGTATTTTACGGGTCAGACAGTTACTCAATTACTCAACTCAGTTACTCAAGTACTGTAATTATGGACACAATAGATAAACAATGGCACTGACGACCCTGGTTGTCGGTCGGGACGTTGACGGTTAATAGTCACAATGTGTTGAAGCAATGTATTTCCTTGAAGGAATATTTACGATTGTGAGTATGCACTACACCTAAGCTTAACAATGACAAAGACAATGTGAAAACATCAAACGTTCCCAATATAACATCCAAATCTCAAAAGTTTTTAAAATGACCATAGACTGGATACAAAAATCCTTTACCAACAAATTAAAAATCGACGATGCTCATGACTGGACTCGAACAGATAACACACCAACCCAACTATACGAAATTATATCGAAAATCAGACATTGTTGATACATTTCGTGACAAAAGTAACATACACAAATTAGATACGATACGACAAAAATAGGACCAAATCCGCCCTAAGACGACCCTCTGACCCAATAAGCTATTTCTTTCTTGCCATTAATGACTTAAAAATAACAAGTTCTAGAGTTCGAAACATAAAGTTTCGTCGATTCAGTTATGAATATCAATAGAATATGCAAACAAAGAATGAATATGCCACGATACCTACTATTTGTACAATAAACCATTTAGATCTGTTAAATAACATTAATTATAAATCTAAATAAACAAAACCTTTACGTTACGCCGAATAAAGAAAAAATGAACAATTTGTTAGATTACAGAAGATTACTTCGAAGCGCAAGAAAGAAGTTTTGCAAAATTTACAAGCACCTTCATTTGTTTGATTGACACTTATTATAATCAGCGTGACCACTTTTTTTTCACACGATCTACCAAAAATGTTGCTAAAATCTATCAGAATCTACCAAGCCCTGTTTGAAATACTATTTAAATTCTACTATTAATAATAAATAAATACTATTGAATTTTCGTTACATAACGATTGGGTAATAAGATTGATAGTTCTAATACTACCGATACTATCGAAAGTAATCGTTGTAAAACAGACTTATAGTAATAGTACGATAGTATCAAATAACACAACTCAATACTATCGATACTGTTGGTACTCATCAATAGTATTGCTTATCTCTGTCGATTGATACTATCGATAGTATTGTAAAATCCCAAAACTATCGATAGCCCTATCGATATTGTTAATTGTTTTCAAAGTCAACTCAATAGATCAATTACCGATAGATAAGCAACACTAGGGCCTTCCCTAACCAAATGTCAAATTAAATTGGCCATACCCTCCAGAAAGAGAGAAAAACAATCGTATGCCAATCTATCTCTTTCCTTTACATTACCATAGACATTATCTACGTCTTACAGGAAAGAGATTGTAAATGACACAACAATATAATCGTTCAGGGGTGATTCTATCATTACAGTTTTAGCTAATATCGGTATGTCAGGATTGCGAGCAAGGTAAACACAGTAAATAAAACCAACATAGACTCTCCACCACTGAGAGTACTTGTATTTGGGTTAGTATTAGTAACATTAACTAGATCACAGTATATTACTTTACACAATTATTACAAGATCATAAAAAAAGGACAAGCTAATCAGATATAAAAGGTCAGACTTCTTCAGCTGTTCAACACGGAATGCTCCCGCTTCGTCGAATGACCACCGCCTTTATAACCTCGGGTGGGCCGATCCATATCGACGACTACCCTCTCTTGTCAACATTGCCCAGTGCTACCCGCTACCGATAACAAGATAGGTGGTCATACACTAGTTTCCAAAATTAACCATAATTATAAATAATATTATTTTAGACCTTAGAATAAGTACTAAAGCATAGAAGCCGTCTCGGTACTTGAAAAACGTAAGTACATGGGCATCCGTCAAATATGGGCCATTCCGAGATTTTGTGCCAATTCCAACGCTACCAAATTAAATAGCCCGCCACTAGTACTGCCTGTCAAATGACAACGACATTTTAAATTTTGTCGTATAATACTTGTGTCAGTGGCGCGGTGATTTGAAACAATATTTTAGTCGAAGTGACAATGCTCGGGAGCGGCCTATGTCCAGCATAGGGCATCTTTCGGCTGAATAATGATGATATTATAACTTTACTTTTGTCATTATAACTTTCTAAGAACTAAGTATTTATATGTACTATGGCAATATCCGGCATGGCTGTTATTTGGATAACACAATGATAGTCACCTTCTTTCGGCCATACAATCCTATGTCAGATATTTCGTAATATATACATTTATACGATACCTGATACGGCAGGACATGTTGATACTATTATTCATATTTTAACACCACATGTAAATGTAACACATGTTTCATACAAATAAATGCATCTTTATCTGCTTTACGATGACTTTATTTTATCGATAGCTAATAGTCTGATAGTGTGAATACCCTAATCCCTAGTCTCCGTACAAAAGGTTGCAATTTTTTTTTTTTACGGCCTATCAAAAGTTTATCTTTCCCGATCTGACAACAGCGAGTCCGTCTTAAGAGTAAATAGCATGGCTATATTTTGATTCGTTTATGCTAAGTAGCGCTCCTTCTATGCTTTAGTTCTTATTCCAAGTTTTAGACAATGCACAGTCCATCCTCAGTTCTTCTTGGTGATGTAGTGTTGCCATTTTTTTTTTTTGACCTGGATAATTGCATTTTGGATTACCAGTTTTCAGAATGTTCTACAATACCGATTTTCTACTGATATTACTACTAAATCACCGTTCTCTTTGTCTCAAATCTATCAAAAAAGTAGAAATCCACAAAAATTGGTCACACTGCTTTTATTAGGCAGAAGCACAGATTAACTAAAGACACGTGTGTCAGAAAAGTTTGAGGCAGCTGTCAGATGCCAGATGAATGACAGTGACAGATAAAAAAGAGCACTTTTATGCTAGAGTGCGCGCAAGATAAGTCTGCGCGCGGCCGAAATCGGAACTAATCATGCTCCACCAAACTTAACCACCTAACTTAAGGACTACTAGAGTGCGCGCAAGATAACTCTGCGGGCGACTGAGGGCGTGCTAAACGTTGCCGTGATCGCAAAAGTTAGAATTACCGCTTTTTAAGCTTAACTTTTTAATCGCTTAACATAATTTTCCCGTTAAATATTCCTACAATCAGGTAGTTCTAGGGTAGTTCTACTATCAAAATTGATAAAACGGCACACACTTTGGTGGATCATGATTAGTTCCGATTTCGGCCGCGCGCAGACTTATCTTGCGCGCACTCTAGCATAAGGGTTTTTAATGAAACGCAGATGTAAAATGTAATACATTTCATTGCTTCTTGGGGTTAGTTTCTGGCGACAAATCTATCAAGTTATTTCATTCACAGTATAATGTAAACAAACCATGGTGTGCCTGGGAGACACTGTGGCCTATTCCACTGTAAACTCTCAATGGCACTCACTGTGTGACTATTGTTCGTGGTGGCAGTGGCACTTTATGTGCGCTGTGCGGTGTTCGTTTGTCGATTAAATCGATGTCATTCAATCGACTCGACTTTGTAGATTCAAGACGCCCGTGGTCGAGCTCGCTCATTCATGTTTGAGAACTTTGTACTTGTGTATAGGAGCGGAGCGTGCTCATGTTTTGACATCTATCAGATTTAGAATTAATTTACTACAACCCTATCTAGTGAATCTTTGATTATTGATAAGAGATATCTGAAGTTAAACTCTCAATCACCGTAATTATAGACACAATAGGTACGCAACCGGTTAACTTGTTTATTAGCTCTCCACAGTTTGTGAAATTTAGAATTTGGTTTTTGTGGTCAAGATTACTAGTAAGGATCCTAAACGTCGAAAATACAAAAAAACTAATAAAAAACGCGAAAAAAATCCATAATGATTATGCATTATTTGATTATGCGGCGGGGATATTATTTTGAATTAACTATTTACTGTGATTTCATATTTGCAGTATCAACATGTTATTTACAATACTCAGTATTGTTTACATTTAACGCCTATTACAATAATGTAAATGGGCGCGCTCAAGTTCTACCATTTAGTAGATTTAGAATTAATTGAGTACAGCGCCATCTAGTGAATCTTTGGGAAAATACATCTGAAATAAACGTGTTTTATTAGTTTTTCAGTTTATAAAAAAACTTATTTATTATTAAGTTGTTAATCACAAATAACATAAATATTGTTAGTATTAATATCTGAATATTTTAATAGGATTAATGTAAATGGTTGTTTTTATAGGTCGTAATTTATGATTATAATTTTGGCTGGCGCAAATTCGGCCTAATTCTGTCTCACATTTGAATAATTTACAAGTTTGGTTGGTTTATATAATATTGAAAGATTGTTGAAATGTATATTACTATTATTACAATTATTGTATTGTAATTCTAAAGTTAATTTCTACATCCAAATATAATTAGTCTCATATCGCAGCGCGGCAGCGTCGCGTTGCCAGATGGTTACATTTCATACATTTTCCGTAACTTTGGACCACTTTATATAACTTGTAAGTAACTTTTGTTTTTAAGGCAATTTTCGTAACTTTTGAGGATATCTTGATGAAAAGGAGCTGTTAATAACATTTGAAATTGCAAACAGTGTAGATCGGATGAATCGCCAACCGCTTTCTGCTGTCAACTTACCCGCATGCGAGGACACGGTGTTGCGAGTTATTAAAGCAAGTTAAATTGGAAAAACTTGCTATAATGACTTGCACAACAAAACTAACTGTCAGTGTAAACAGTGGGCAAGCATTTCCTCAAAGAGTATAGTAAAGATAGTGTAGCATTTCCTTTGATAACTTGCATGAAAAGAGCCACCACGAGTAGTGATAACGCGAAATTAACTGTTCACTAAATTGTTTTCGCAAAAAAGCCAAGCAATGATTTCACGTGCTGTGTGGCAAGCGGCGCCAGTGTTGTTAATCTTCCTGTGTGGTAAGACCCGGTGGTACTTTTAGATGACTGATCACCGTGGATTTTTCGTCAAGACCTTATTTATCACTTATCACTCACCTCTATTCATGTTTTACTGCACTTGGTTTTGCTTTGCAGATCAGGGGGCTTACCATGATGTCTTATGAAAACGTTCAAATGCCAGCCAGTCAATATCCGTTCAAAAGCAGGCCTGCTTCTGAATCGCTAAAAATCGTACCATGTCAGTACAAAAGGTGAACGACTATTCAACCAAGTTGAACGGCTAAGCTTGTTTTTGGTACGAAAAGTCTATACAAAAAAAACAGGTGAACGGATTTCGTTACCGTCAACGTAGCAGGCCTGCCGCAGGCCTGCTCTAACGATGTCATAGTACAAAAAAGCAGGGCAGTTCAACTTCCAGGCAACTTCTGCCCTGCTTTAAGAGGACATGGTAAGCCCCCAGTACGCGCGTATAATATTAGTCAAGTCAGTTTTAAATTAATCATTTTAAAACTGACTTGACTAATATATACGCGCGTACTGGGGGCTTACCATGAAGAATATTATCTTCTTAAAGGACATAGCATCCGATCTAGTAAAAAAAACAATATTTATAAAAAAGGGAAGATTGTTTTTGGCTTTTTAATTATAACCACAGACTACAAATTAAAACGTCAAACTTACTACATTGGTAGAAATTAATTTAATTTTATAGTTGTAAAAACTGTTACGTTGTGTCAGGAAACTGTCGTTTTTACTTTAGTAATTGTTCCGTTTCCATTGAAATCGTTATGATTGAACGAGTAATGCAAAATCAGCCATAATCAACTTCCTTGAGTTGTTCAGATTGCGTCTTATGGACAGAGAATCTTTGTGCAGATAGGCTATTTAAATTTGATGTGTGTTCTTGTTCCAAGTCTCAATCTCTCCTTACATTCGGTCTTCGGTCAGAGAGTCGTCTGGGGGGCGGATTTTTCTCCTTTAGAATTGGAGAATTGATGGATTAGACCAGTGTTTCCCAAACATTGTTCTGCCATGGCCCTGTAATTTTCACACTGCCCCTTCATGACCCACTTAATACTTTTAAACCAAACCTGGTTCCATTAGGTAAAATAATACACATTTATTAATAGTATAAATGTTTTATTAATACTACATATTTTGATATCGCCTATTTAGTCACTAAATTTTACTGCGAAATATGGAGCTGCTGCTTATTTTTACTAAAGAATCCAAGTTCGCGGAAAATGACGAAAGTTTTATCCTAAGGTCTGATTCCACTTCAAGTCGGTTTCTATATATTTTTTTTAAGGTAAACTAGTGTTGAAAACCCAGCTTCACATTTATAAGTTGCGACCCGCTATTTTATTTTGATGGCCCGGTACTGTGTCGTGACCGGGCGAATGGTCAAAAAAGGGATTAGAGAGTTGGAGCTCGCTACTCCTGTAAAGGAATTTGACCTGGTGACAGTGTTCATGTCTTGTTGATTGCAGCGTCGTTTCTGAATGGTCTAGGGAATGGACAGTCTTATCCTGCAGGTATAAAAAATTAGTTTACCAATCATGGTGATTATTGTTGGTCATTCCTAGTTTCCCACACCGTCAAACGCCACAACTAGTGGAAAATGGGTTTTAAAAAAAAAGCTTCAACTTTTAATATTTGTGATAAATATTTGATATAAAATAAGGGGTCATTCCCAGTTGCCCTGCCACCACTGGTGGCAAATGGGATTTTTTTATATTAAAATGTATACAAGAATCCCGTTTGCCACCAGTGGTGGCGGGGCAACTGGTAATGACCCAAAATAAGAGCGGATCCTTCTGATACAGGCATTGTTTGCCTAAAAGGAGGCTCCAAACAGTTTAAATGTAATGTAATTTTCTATTCTCACAATAAACTAATTTGTATTGTAAAATTGCTCTATTCACCTTTTTTTTTTATAAAATCTTGCCCCACTCTAAGATTTCTCTTGTAACGTGGGTGCGTTTACAGACACAAATCTCATATACAAACGCCCAGACCCAAAACCGCCATTTGTAGGCCATTCAAATTTTTGTTCCGTGTGGGAATCAAACCCACGACCCGTAGCACAAGCCAATTGCTTAGCCACTGCACCAAACGTGTCATTGAATAATATATATGTATATATATAATATATAATTACACTCAATAATCCCATCTGCTACCACTGGAGGCAACTGGGAATGAAAAGAGTGGTCATTCCCAATTGCCATCTCTGCCACACCACCACTGGTGGCAAATGGTACAATTAAATGAACAAGTCTCCGTAAAACTGAATAAAAAGAGCCCAGGTAAATTGCTTGAACCTTTCCAAAGATTGGTATACAGCAGGAATGTCTATTGCATGGCAATCAAAATTTATAATAAACTAGCTGTACCCGCATGCGTTGCAATGCACTTTTTCCTACTTACTACCTACCTACTACCTACCTACTACCTACCTACTACCTACCTACTACCTACCTACTACCTACCTACTACCTACCTACTACCTACCTACTACCTACCTACTACCTACCTACTACCTACCTACTACCTACCTACTACCTACCTACTACCTACCTACTACCTACCTACTACCTACCTACTACCTACCTACTACCTACCTACTACCTACCTACTACCTACCTACTACCTACCTACTACCTACCTACTACCTACCTACTACCTACCTACTACCTACCTACTACCTACCTACTACCTACCTACTACCTACCTACTACCTACCTACTACCTACCTACTACCTACCTACTACCTACCTACTACCTACCTACTACCTACCTACTACCTACCTACTACCTACCTACTACCTACCTACTACCTACCTACTACCTACCTACTACCTACCTACTAGCTACCTACTACCTACCTACTACCTACCTACTACCTACCTACTACCTACCTACTACCTACCTACTACCTACCTACTACCTACCTACTACCTACCTACTACCTACCTACTACCTACCTACTACCTACCTACTACCTACCTACTACCTACCTACTACCTACCTACTACCTACCTACTACCTACCTACATGATGTCGAACGGGATAAAAAGTATCCTATGTCCTTCTCCTGGCTCTAAACTACCTCCCTGCCAATTTTCAGCTAAATCGGTTCAGCCGTTCTTGAGTTATAAGTGAAGTAACTAACACGACTTTCTTTTATATATATAGATTACCACCAGACCTGAGAATATTACCGATTAATAAATTCAAAAGCACAATGATTTCTTGGCTCTTACACTTGTGTTTTTACTCTGGTAATGAATTTTCCATTCCAATCATAAATTTTGACATTTAAACTAATATTTTGACATTGTTATTATTAAATTTAATTTGTAATTTTTGTAATAATTAAAACTATAAATCTTAAGATGAATGTCTATTAATCTGTCACATTTAAATTTAAAAAATTTAATATAATAATAGAATTTATTCTTGCAATGTATCTACTTGTGATTTGCATGCATATTTAATGTTTTTACATCAGCAATGGTAGTATATGTGAATCAATTTTTACTGTAAGACCTCAATGTACCTTATGTAGGTATACTAAGAAATAAATGCATGTCTATTACTAATTTAATTTATTTAATTTGACGACGTCTGTGGTCTAGTGGATCGAGTGTCGGACTGCTGGCTGATCACGAGGTCGTGGGTTCGATTCCCACAGGATACAAATATTTATGTGATGAACATAAGTGTTTGTGTTGGTCTGGGTGTTTCTTATGTATTCTAAGAATGTATTTACAAAACAAAAAAAGTTTTGAATTATATCCATTGTCTAGTACCCATAGGTAGTACAAGCTCTGCTTAGTTTGGGACTTGATGGTGCTGTGTAAAAAATGTCCAAAAAATATTTAAAAAGAAATAAAATAACCCATTTACCACCAGTGGTGCTGTTGAAGGTGGAGGCAACTAGGAATGATCAACTACTGTTACTTCAGTCAACTTGAATCCAGAATTGAACTTTGACTGAATGTAGTTTATTTTTGTGGAAACACTGTTAGCCTTATCAGGAAAACATAAGATTTCCATTAAAACTATGTGGTGGTAACTCAGGATGTTAAGTTAGGTGCTTTGGTTTTTGGTTTAGGCATGCCAACGGCACATTATCATTGTTTGTTTTGTGTATCATATCTTGTTATACAGTATGTATATACATCATTAATTGATTAAGGGCCGATCTTTCAATCGTCAGATAAATTTTATCCGAGGAACAAATATGACGGTTTGACATATTTTTCATACAAAAGCTGTCGAAACGTCAAACTTATTCCCCAGATAAAAAGTTATCTGACGATTGAAAAATCGGCCCTAAAATAAAAAATATAAAAATATCCAAAAAAAAAAAGAACAAAAATTCGGCAGGCCGGTTTAAAATCAAAATAGTAGCATAGCAGTAAGCGTTGCTTATATGTATCGTTTTTTTTATTTGATGTGATTTTTTTTATCCCGTTTTCTTTCTTTAACTATTGTTGTTTGGGAATCTTTTTTTGGTATGTACGGACGCTATGTGTTGCTGGTTAATGGGAACGCCTTTGGTTAGTTATCAAGAAGTATTAATTAAAAAAAAAAAGTTATGCTGTCTTTGTGAAATACTTGTGTTTTCTTTATTTTTTTATTTTTTGGTCTAATATTTTAAAGAGTTTTTTGGAAATACTACTTTTGTAGATTAAGATTATTTATTAGATTTTCTTTGTTTTAAAGCTTCTTCAAATGTATTATTCTCTAGATTAAAAAAAAATAGGGAACATGCTGCTATTCTACAACAATATTAAAGAACTAAACAGCTGTCTTAGGTATACAAGGTTGGGATCAGTATTGCTTAACTGAAATATGGTTTGCATAAAAATTTGTAGATTTAAGCCTTCTTGCACTACAACTGACCTAAAACAATTTGAATATATTGCACCTTTAATAATAAACTGAAATAATTACAAAATTACGATTGTTGGGAAATCGCGTTTAATATTTTGCAAATACGTTGCAGTCTACATTTTTTCAAATTAAAGTAAAGATGGAAACAATACAGTAATACTAGTAAAATTTAAGTATTACCAATAGAATAGCCTTACAAATGATATATGAAAATCATTACTATTGTTTATTAATTATAAAATACAAGAATTTAAAAAACATAATTCGTTTTATGATTAAAATACAAGTTAGTATTTAAAATGATATGCAGAACAAAATTTAATAGTGCAGCTTATTATTAAAAATATCCGAAAAACTTTATAAATTAAGGTATAATGCTGTGTTCAAATAATAAAAAGACAACAGTCTTTAAAGCGACTGTTTAATAAAAGGAATGAAGGTTTTTTTCAAAAAAACTTCCTTTTATATTAGTATGAAGTAGTTAAATTAACACTAAGATCTAATATAAATTGAGAGAAAATCTTTACAGTTTACACCTAATAAATCTCACATGGAACTTTGTTTTGCTATAAATAGGCTTGCCATAACTTTCAGGGGCCAATACGGGACGTTTCAAACATATCAAATAAAAAAGTCGAAATCATCGTTTTTATTCGAATAATAGTACCTACTTATAACAATTTTTAACTAAAATTATCACGTTTATTTTTTGGCCCAGTCATATTTTGAGCTTGATTTTACTTTTGCAATGATCTCGTTTTCTTTTTTAATATAATCATAGAAATGGGCGCATGTCATTTTAAAATTATAATTACAAATCAACATGGATTCAATGCACCCCCGCGTCTGCAGCGCCCATTCGGGTCATTTCCGAATTTTGTCGAAATTATTGAAATACGGGACAATTACGGGACGTGTAGCAATACGGGACGCGATGGTCAAATACGGTGACAGTCCCGTATATACGGGACGTATGGCAACCCTAGCTATAAACTAATATTCAAACAGTACAAGTCAGTTGATAAGATTGCCTGTATTTTTTTTTATTAATCTTCTTCGTAGGTGTTCTTATCATAACTAAATATTATAATACGACACGTTTGGTGCAGTGGCTAAGCGATTGGCTTCTGCGCTACGGGTTGTGGGTTCGATTCCCACACGGAACAAAAATTTGTATGGCCTACAGATGGTTGTTTCGGGTCTGGGCGTTTGTTTGTGAGATTTGTGTCTGTAAACGCACCCACGATACAAGAGAAATCTTAGTGTGGGGCAACGTTTTATCTAAGAATAACATTGAAATAAAAATATAATTTTAAATCACAACATTTAAAATAATAAAAAATGCAGTAAAGCTAAACTCAAAAACCAACTCTTGCTTATAATTAAATAGTCAAACGAACTTACCTGTAAGTGAAGTTCGACTGTAATTATACGAAGTTGTTGTCTCGTCCGAATATGATGATAGAAAACAAGTGTAGTCCCGGTTCTCTAGTCACTAACGTCACATAATATTAAAGAAATTAAAATGTCTGGAACGCACTCGCCTGTGCTGCCACCTGCCTCTGTAACTAGGATCATTAAGTTCATAGCGTTTTATTGGTTTTACAACATAGGATCCATGCTCATGTCTTTACATAGTATGGAGTGTTTGGGTAGGGAGGGACTCATCATATTCGGACGAGACAACAACTTCGTATAATTACAGTCGAACTTCACTTACAGGTAAGTTCGTTTGACTATTTAATTATACTCGTTGTTGTCTCGTCCTCTATTATGATAGAAAACAAGTGTAGATGTTCAAAGATAAGTTGTAAAATCAATAAACATTTGTTAAAAAAGAAGACAATCAGGATTGTGCTTCTTAATTCATTCAATCATAACTTTGGTATTCCTGACGTGTACTACCTATACCCTTTTCATCCTAAACTGATATCTGACTTTTCTGTACTTACAAACGTTATCATGCAAGGAATACTTTATGTGTAGGTACATATATTTTGTATTCAATCCTCATCATCATCATAGCTATTTTACGTTTTTGATGATGTCGTTTACGTTATTTCGATAGCAGTCTCTATACGACTATTAGATAATTTTCAAAATGACCGAGTTGTCAGGGCTACTCAGGACTCATTTTTGGGTGAACAGAGTATAATGTACGATAAATTATTATGTAGTGTCATAATATTAGTATCATTGTATATCCCTGACTGCCTCATTGGTCTAGTGGTCGTCGCGACCGCTGAGCGTGAGGTTCCGAGTTCGATTTCCAGGTTGGGCAAATGGATAGTTTTTTTTTTTTTTTTTCACCCCGGTTTTTTGAAATGAGGGTGTACTACGCGCCTCTATCCAGCGCTATGGGGAGTACATGTGTGACGTTATGTTATGTGTATCTAATAGATATTTTATACTTTCATTGTTAGTAGTAATTCAACATAGTGAATTCATTCTGAACATTATGTTTAGTTGTACTAAGACATTAATGTTTGTTTGTGATTAGTTATGAATTGTATCCAACATGCATGTGTGTGGCACAAATATCAGCAATGTACCTAATACCCAAATGGGTTCCGTTAGTGTTTTCCAGGATCTTAGATTTTATTGATTTCAATAGGTACGACAATGCTAGTTGTTTTGATTAGCACTGACCTTCATTACTTTTGGATGAACAAGAAACAGTTTTTTTTTATACCTATTTGTTTCAATATTGTTTGTGTGTTATGTAACTATAAATAGAATTTTGTAGAAACAGCATGTGTAATATTTTGTAATTCTAATAGATAATTTAAGGAATTAAATATTTGTATCGACAATTCACATACAAAACATTTTCTTTTTGACATACATAATCTTCTATATTTTTTAATTGTTTGAATACAGTAAAAATTGTATTGATCTACATGTTATGTGTAATACGTATAACACATATTATCTTACCTTTACAATAATGTAAAGTAAAAAGCAAAATAATGCAATGTTATGATGTCCGCACAAAGAAAATTAATCACAGCACTCTGCACAAAGTGGTTTCAAGACCTTAATTAAATATTTTACTTATTTTATTATTATACAAGGTTCTTAATTTCTTAAATATTGAGCATGAAAAGCGTAGTATAATTATGGTCAGACATCACTTTATTTATTTGAGCATAAATTATATTGAATATGGGCCTATTCTAGAACCTAATAAAAAAATCTGAACAGTTTGGCCCTTCTTGACCCAGTGATTAATTGTACTGAAGGTTACGGTCACAGCCTTATATAGGGTCTTTTTGTTAAAGCATAGAAATTCTAAATCTCACAGATATTTTGTGAATACTTAATAGGTAATTAATTGCATTTTTATCTGTAGGTTCTATTTTGTTGTTGAAGAGAGAAAATACTAGAATGTTAATAACAAGCTCGTTTGAGCTCTTTGGCCTCTAGTTGCCATTAAATTTAACACACATTAAAAAAGTCACCATCTTTTTGGTAACAATTTATAATCACTTGATGTGTGCCTGTTGTTATTTTTAACATCATTTTCAAAAAAACTAACTACATATCTCAAATATTCCAATATTTAGGTGTTGGAGGTCTTAATTTATAGAAACTTCCAATGAGTCTTTTGGTTCTGTTTTCTATACTGAAAAGTGATCCTATTTTATTGTTTATATAGCCATATAGAGTGGAGTAGATAATTGTATATATTATACTCATACTAATATAGAGTAAATACAGTCACTGTTTAATTGGGCTGTAGATACCTATGTAACCAAAAGAATTATAGTTAAATAGAAGGCTATTTTCTTTGAAACAGAATCTTAGTTAGGTACTTTTCACTTTTCTTGTTGACATTGATCATATATAGATATGACTCTTTAAATTTAATAATACTAGAAAGATATTTTTCTGTTTGAGTTTACATACTGTGTATTTGGTGGTTTTCCCAACTTTTAACCGGTCACTGGTGGACCGGTTAACCGGTCAGGTCAGTTTTGACAAAAGTACCTATGTAATTGAAGTAATGATTTATTATATCTTATTACAAGATAAAAAATGGGCAACCAAAGAGCTGATTGTCTTAAGCATTACAGACTTCTATAGCTTTTAATAGGATTAATTCATTAATTTCAGATGCTATCTACAAATTTTAAGTTTAGAAAATTAACCATTTAACTGAATGTTATTATGGTGTGATTTCCTTTTAAAAGTGGATTTTATTTTTATATCCTATATCCTAATCAGTGATGATAGGTTATCTGGTAAGTTGTTCCAAATCACAAAAAATGAAATTGAAAGAACGGCCCACCTGTCAGGTTACTTCTGCCCTCACAGTGTTATCTTCTCCTCTTGATGACCCTGTTTTCACCTCTGGATGAAAGCCCCACCAGTTTA
Organism: Amphipyra tragopoginis; assembly: GCA_905220435.1. NCBI lineage: Eukaryota > Metazoa > Arthropoda > Insecta > Lepidoptera > Noctuidae > Amphipyra > Amphipyra tragopoginis. The sequence continues at coordinate 17,827,984 of HG992011.1, forward strand.
AAGCCTGACTTTTTTAAAGTTTTAGTCTAGACAACAAGGCATTCTTCACACACATTTGAAGATATGAGCCCAGCACTAACACGGCTGTAGCGGGGTGTTGCTGTCTTATTATTTCATTAACTGCAGCATTTATTCTAGGATATAGCAATGCACATAGCATTATATCATAGCGTTGTACCATTTACTGAAAATTAAGTAAAAGATGGATTTTTCCTCACAAATTTTTCTTCCTTAGCTAGGCCATTCTTTATTATTATTGGCCATCTTTCAGCAATCTGTTTACGTTCTCCTTGATTTGCACGTTGTGGAGAAGCAGCTAGTATCTCCATTAGGTTGTATTCTCACATTTCTTCCTGAGGGACTTCACCTCGGAATCAACCACCTCATTTAGCAAATCTGTGTTGTTAATGCCAAAAAACTCTGGTTAAATACATTCAACCACCTTCAGAGGCTGATTCTCATTATTTTTATGCAATACAGATGAATTGTTCATGCTTCATGCTGTCAGGCTACAAGCATTGCAACGTTATTCTAACCATGTAAGTCCCCGCAGAACTTCCCTTTAAGGTTATAACGAATGTCAACCACGTGCGTCCCCTCAGAACGCCCCAAAGGTTGCATGAATGCTCACAAGAGAGAGAGCGGTTTTAGACCATGTGCGCTCCCGCAGAACGCCCCTCAAGTCTATTGCATTGTTTTGACACAAAGTCAGAGAATCTTCACCTATGGCTTGGTGCGCCGTTAGGCTACAAACATTACATCATTAATATAACCACGTAAGCCCCCGCAGGACTTCATGTACGTCAGGCTGGCCCGGCCCCATGGAATTTAATAATGAGATTGTTATCAATCCAATGTACCCGGGTATACTAATATATGTAACACCTTCATTTTCAATGTAACTCTTTTTAAAAGAAATTACGTGCACTTCTTAGTGGCCGGGCCAGCCTGACGTTTTCAGCCCGGCCACCTTGTTTCCCACTAATCTACAAAAAATACTGGCAATATTGTGCTACAGATGAAATATACCCTATAATTTATGCATATGTAACACAAAATCGAATCCTAAAATGCAATAGCATACGAAATATTAGCGGTTGCAGGTGGCCGGGCTGAAATTATTTCGTTACTATAAAACAGTAAAACTGCAACACCTACCAAAAAATAATACCAGTACATAATGAGATATAGAGATATAGAATACATGTAACGCTTTCATTTTAAATTATAATACATATTTAGAAAGAATAATCACTTGAAATTATATTTCAGCCCGGCCACCTAAAAGCGGTAATATTCCCTAAAATCTTATGCTAATTTGTACAGTAAAACCTGATACAGCTATGAAATGAAAGTTACATTCGTTTTGTTTTAGTCGTATACCTTTAAGCCTTCTGTTTGACTAGATTATCAAAATCTGAGAAACTTTCCGAAGAGTGACTATCATTTATTAACTAATTTCAGGACATTTGGTTTGTTGAGTGAAACAAAATTGGTAATTGTCATATTTTTTTAATAATCATTTTTGAAATTAGTTAGACAACATTTGTACTTATATTAATTAGGTACTATAACAATTGTTAATTATAAATAATGTAAAAAAAGGTTACACATTGATAATAACACAGTTATCAAAAAATTATAGTAATATCAATATTACCTTAACATCGAACATTCATTCATTCAGAATATTAGAAGATAATTTTTGGTTAAATACTTATTATACCTTGGTAAAAAATCACAGATTTTCATAATGATTTTTACATCAACTTTGAATTTAAAGTTTTGAAAACTTTCAATTAAAATTATGCTAATATAATTATTACAACAATTCTTAAATAAAGAGAGAACCATAGTTCTTTCAGTGGCAGCTAATGGAAATATAGCTATGTAGTATATATAATTTAACATAATATTAAAATCACAGCTAAAAATCACAATGTTAACTTGTATAATTAAACGTATGCTAATATAATAATCATTGCTAGCCTATATCTGGCATTTGTACTATAAGTATTTTGACTAATTCAAATTTAAATATATTGCTTATTAGAATCGATAAAAACGTACTAATCACTTGATTATGTTATTTAATCAAGCTAAAATGTACGTCAAGGAATGTAAAAATATTAAATCCAAATTACTTTTTTTAACACTAGACTGTAAATCGTCATAACACATCCACAGATCTTGATTAAATAAATGGCATTTATAATGTCCTAGATTTTCCCCCAATACTACATATTCAATAGCACCTACAATCACATAAATATTAGTTCTAACTTTGATAGATAAAGGTATATCGTTCAATATTATTTGATCTGTTCCATTTAAATCAAAAGATATAATATTCTTTACATTATAGCTGGACAAAACAGTGCCCGGGCAATCGTGTTCACAATCCTTCGAAATAACGTCTATACAAATTGAGTCTTCTAGGGCTGATATTCCAAATGTTTTAATTACGTTCATATTAATGGGTAAAAATGGTACTGTTCTTTGAAGTTGAAATGCACATTTTTCTTCGGTACATATTTTTGTAAATAGAGCGCTATAAAATAATTCTAAAATCATTTGTTCAAACAAATTTGCGACATTGCATTCACAATTTATATCTATTGTATTTTTCGAGGATAGTTTGTAGTACTTTTTACATATGGTATTTCTTAGTTCGTATACTGCGGCTTCAGATATGTTTTTGTTACCTATAAATTGTATATAATTACATAACATATTATTATTATTTTCAGTCTGATCTATTTCTAATTTAAAGTTATTAAATGCAATATAACCATAAGCTATTAAATATGTAACAGCATCAAAACCACATGTATTTGTTAAAGTGGAACCAGTTACAATATTTCCATTTTTTATAAATTTTAACATTTTATAAATCGGTACGGTAACTGGCTCTTCAGCTTGTCCTTTCCAATTTTCTACAAAACTTGGCATATCACTGAAAATAGAATCTTGAGGAAATAACCGTTTTTGGTGTGTTCTTTTTTGACGATTCTTTTTGATTTTAATCTTTCGCTCTTGAAGGGGCGGTGCCTCATTATTTTGTAGTTCACTAGCAGCGATATTAAGCTCTCCATTTAAATGATTAATATGTATGTTTAGAAATTCGTCAATCCTGTATTTTCTTACTTTAGTTTTGAGTAATAAATGTTTTATTGTTTTAAAATAATCCTCTGATGCACTAGACGATGGATTTTTGTTTTTTGAATTGTATAATGGAGCCATAACGTTTGACCACATGGGCAATTTTCCCAATAAACGTTTTAGAGTAGATATTAGAGGCGGATAATATAATTTGTTGGGGCGTTCACAAGATTCCTCTTCTTGTTTATTTTTACAAGCAACAATATTATCAAACCATACCATAAAATTGCTTACATCTAAAACATTCTCCTCATTTAGGAATCTTTCTTCATCTACGTAATTGTGTGCGTTGTTAGAATCTTTTTTATCAATTGTAATACCTTGAATTCTTCTTTTCAAATTACAGTGGGCATCAAAGCAAATTTTTGAATAAAATTTAGTTAAAATAACAGTTAACATATTTTCAATTATCTCTCTTATGACTACGATACACTCTGCTGTTTTAATGTAAAGAATACAACGAACAAAGAAAAATTTTACATTTTCTGTTGTATTATTGAAGCACGAAAGATTATGAATAGTTTTGACAAAGTGACTTGTATCTATTCGCATATATACTACAGGCAAACTATTTGTATGTCCCTCCAATGCACTGTAAGAAGCTTCTAAGTAATCTTTTGTAGATTTATATGAAGTAAAGCATTGAATTGTAGCAGCAATCAAAGCTGAGGAATCGTCCGTGATTATTTCTGCAGGAGGGATAATTCCATTACTGGCCCATTTACCCAACCAATCCGCAATGCTATTTTTAGTGTGAGAATCACTAAGCATTTGTGAAATTGGAATAGATTTTAAAAAGCTATCAGCAGTTATTAATATAACATATAAGAATAATCTTTTAGTAAATTTAGTCCCATTAGGTAACACAATTGGTTTAATTATAGAGCCTGTGGCATCTAATGATATGGTTGGTCGACCATACTCTTGAACATATTGTTTGTAATATTTTATTTGTTCTTCTAACCAGTAGTAAATATGAAAAGTTGGTTTCATTAAAATTTCCTGAATTACGGAAGAGTATGTTGAAGTATTTGCCATAATGACAACAGATAATATTTGATTGGTATGGTACCATTTCTGCTTCCTTGTTTCATGACGTATTTGGCGTAATGCTCCGACTGATGGCAATACAGGTGGTTCCTTATCTTGAAATATCATATCATGACTCGCTATTTGTTTTCTAACTATTGTTGCTGAATCAAATTTTAATTTCTTAGATAATGTTCGTCTTGAGTACGGAGTGAGTCGTATTTTTTGTAAAGGATTATGCTTAAAATTTGGTTGAAGTTGATCAATTTCACATAAAAAATCAATAATATGATCAGTCTTATCTTTATTTTGAATTTTCACTGTTGCTTGACACTGAGTGCAACGTCCGTAGAATGTAATGTTAGCGCCTTGAATAACATGTCTTTTAAATGCTACAGTACAAGGTAACTTATAAAACTCCCAGAGTTTTTTTCTTAAAAGACCGGACCACTTAAATTTGGGAATAGCTCTGTACGTCTGATATCTTGCACTAGGTTTATTTTTATCGTGTCGTTTATACGTATAACTTAAGGGTTCAATTTTCTTCCATTCATGAACATCAATTGGAAATTTAAAACTAATTTGATGAAGTAAGCTTGCTTGTTGAATAACTGGAGAAGACCCTGATGATGATGTTGACGAAATTATCATACTATTGGTATTATCTTCATTTCTTTTAATGAAGCACTCATCTTTTGCCCGAGGTGAGTTCTGGTTGTTTAAAAAGTTTCTTCTAAAGCTGAGATATAGTGCTTTTGGTGACATCACATAGTTTATATCTTTTGCTATGGTATTGTATATAATAGAACTATATCTTGTCGTGGTGATCAAGCGTTTATGTTTCTCAAATATTTGTTTTTGAGCCACAATATCTAACGCACTACGTTTTCCCATGGTGTAGGCACGCTCAACTGAAATAAAATATATTCATTTTAACTATGGTTTCGTAATAGGTATTCATGTAGGCTAAATAACTACATTAATATTTATTTAAATACAAATTCCCTAAAAAGATAAGTGTATGCAGTAACATTTGCATGCATTATCAAGTATATACATAAATCTATTAAAAAATATTTTAGCACCTAAGGAAAGAAAGAAAGAAAGAAAGCAAAGAATGTTCATAAGAATCAAATTTACTTTCACAAAACTTATAACTTTTGGGACATTAGAAATATATAAGATAGAATAGAGATGGGGAGAGGGGCGCGTGTCGCGGGACGAGGAAAAGAATGCGGTGAGCGAGGGACGTGGATCGCTGTGGCAGGCCGTACAAGGGGGAGTTACAAGAAGCGCGGGTACAGACGAACACCGTCGACGGTTGCCTGATTACAATGAATAATTCACTAAAATCCAATATATAAATCTTACAGTAATTAATAAGAAACTGATTAATTATTGATTTCACGAAATAAATAAGTACACAATAATAATAAGTAAATACATAGGGTAGGTACACAACAATAAGATTCACAAAAACTAAACACTTACTGTTAGTAAATCACCAAAATTATTACCTATTGACTATAAACGAAAGGATAAAATATATTTAGTTGATGGCATTGTATGGAGTTTTATTATTAAGTAAATGAGTGTTTAGATTTACTTTACTTTACCTGTATATTTTTTTAAATAATTACTTAGCTACCCATTAACATTGTTTGTCGATATATTTTAATTTATCAAAACTATGACTTACCTTAAAAACATCACATCACAAACAACTACACTGCAACAACTGATCAAATTTTACACTCACAGTAATATTAAAACGTAAAATATTATGTCAGAAGTGTTGATAACTACACGGCTCTTGCGCATCTATTCTGTCTACTCGGGGAAAATATCTTACGACTTAGGTTGGGACGCGACACAGGCGCCGTCTAAAAATCGGTGGTAGCGTCTGTGAACTATTATCTTTGTATGGTTATGTTGTGAAGCCAAAAACGGAGAAAATATATATAGGTTTAGGTATTATGTATCCAACAATTATTATGTGTGATTTATACTACTTAGTTTATTAATAAAAATATCATAGTAACGCATTTTGTTTCACTCAACAAACCAAATGTCCTGAAATTAGTTAATAAATGATAGTCACTCTTCGGCAAGTTTCTCAGATTTTGATAATCTAGTCAAACAGAAGGCTTAAAGGTATACGACTAAAACGAAACGAATGTAACTTTCATTTCATAGCTGTATCAGGTTTTACTGTACAAATTGGCATAAGATTTTAGGGAATATTACCGCTTTTAGGTGGCCGGGCTGAAATATAATTTCAAGTGATTATTCTTTCTAAATATGTATTATAATTTAAAATGAAAGCGTTACATGTATTCTATATCTCTATATCTCATTATGTACTGGTATTAGTTTTTGGTAGGTGTTGCAGTTTTACTGTTTTATATTAACGAAATAATTTCAGCCCGGCCACCTGCAACCGCTAATATTTCGTATGCTATTGCATTTTAGGATTCGATTTTGTGTTACATATGCATAAATTATAGGGTACATTTCATCTGTAGCACAATATTGCCAGTATTTTTTGTAGATTAGTGGGAAACAAGGTGGCCGGGCTGAAAACGTCAGGCTGGCCCGGCCACTAAGAAGTGCACGTAATTTCTTTTAAAAAGAGTTACATTGAAAATGAAGGTGTTACATATATTAGTATACCCGGGTACATTGGATTGATAACAATCTCATTATTAAATTCCATGGGGCCGGGCCAGCCTGACGTACATACTTCCCTTAAAGGTTATAAAGAATATCCACCACGTGCGTCCCTTCAGAACGCCCCACAGGTTGAATGGATGTTCACAACAGAGTAGTATTAGACCACGTGCGCTCCCGCAGAACGCCCCTCGGGTCCATTATGTTGTTTTGACACAAAGTAAGAGCACCTTCACTTGGGGTTGAAAAAACACTTGCACCAAGCCGCATGATAATCACACTCGATATTGCGATATATTATTCAATGCATTGAAAAATAGAAATAAACTGCATGCAGAGAAAAAAATACAGTAAAAGCCACTCTTGTGTCATGGCGTTGAATTCTTTCTTCAGAATCGCTTCGGAGCTAAAAATGTTTGATACGCTTTTACACTGTATGTATCTTTTTTAATAGATCGGATTTATCTTGATCTTTTGATCTTCTTTTTCCTAGTTTTATGTTAATTTACGCGTTTTTTCACTAAGAATGAAGAAGAAACGATGTGACGTAAAAGTTGACATAAAACCGAATGATCCTAGTTACAGAGGCAGGTGGCAGCACAGGCGAGTGCGTTCCAGACATTTTAATTTCTTTAAAATTATGTGACGTTAGTGACTAGAGAACCGGGACTACACTTGTTTTCTATCATCATAGAGGACGAGACAACAACGAGTATAATTAATAACAGTCATGTTAATACTTCCAGTATAAATCTACTTATACAAACTAAAAAATATCAAGGTATTCTAAATTCATGTTTTCATTGGTATGCTATGTATGATCAAATCAAATTAATAATCAAGGTAAAAGCCAAATTATTATTGCTACATACCATGAACATTGATTTTCTACAACATCATGTTATAGAAAGGATAGTGGGCAAGAATGTATGGGCGGCACACCCACACCCGCCACAGCTTTGACTACTTTTATTTAGAAGGCACCACATCCATGTTTCTCTGTGCCAATGTACATCAAATTCTGTCCTGGTGTTCTCTATTTATTAAAAGTTGAATAATAGGTAGGTATTATTGAAACAAATACAATTTAACTTATAAAACATTTTTATCCTTTATTCATCTATTATAAAAAATATATATAAAAACATATAAAAAATAGTGGTCCGCCGGTGTCGGGAACAGGGTCCAAGGTAGAGGCGAGGCGAGGCCGTATCGAGGGGAACAGCCTTCTGAATCAGGCCCTTGATCCAGCCGCTCAACGAGAGCCTCCAAAGATGTTGATCGAGGCTCTTGGCTATCAAGCCGTTGGCCGTAACGACTTTGATTTGTTTCTCTTTCTCAGCTTTCACGAGATTCTCGTCATGCGGGATGGTAATATCGTCAATGGTATATCACAATATCAGGCTTATTGGCTACAATAGTCCCGTCGATGATGATAGACCGATCCCAGGATAACTTGACATGGTCATTTTCGAGAACTGGATCGGGCACATACTTGTAATACGGCACCTCAGAATCCACAAGATTGTATTTCAAAGCAAGTTGGTAATGAATAATCCTGGCCACTTGGTTATACCTGTGCAAGTACTCGCCGTTAGCCAGACGAGAACAGCCAGAAATAACAAGTAAAGTAACAAGAGAGCGCACAATCACCGCGACGTAACACGAAAGACTGCATCGATGACGTATCGACTACCTGCGTCCAGCAAGCAACGGTTTGTAAAGCGACACGACTACGGCGATAAGAGGGTCGCACGGGATTTTATGATCGGTCTGGCGCATTCATATCGTTAGACTCATCTAAATAGTTATGTATAATATTCATTACAAATATTTTTTCAGTTTAGGTACGAGTATACATGTATACATTTTTATCTCTGGGATATTTTTTTATGCCTTCATAAGAAAAGATGCTCGTTTTTGGTAGATGTTTTAGGTCACACTTACTGTATGGCTGGCGGAGCTGGGTGTATTTTGCCCACCGTCCTTTGCATAGTAAGCAGGGATTAAGTTTTGCGAGGCCGTTAGCCTTTCGTGAGGAGCTCTTTCAAATCCTTCTTATTGGCGCTTAATTGTTGTTTTTCAGTATACGCTTGTTTAAACGAAATATCATGTACATCCTTCATCTTTTTTCTTTTGTTTCTCAGGTTCACCTCTTTGTACGATTCATCCTCGTAAGAACATTTATAAATAGGAAAATGTGAACGGATTTCCGTTAGTCATTTTTAAATAGAAGCGTTTTACCTTACAATATAAAAAATAAACCTTAAAAAAAAGTAAAAACCGACTTCAAAGAAAAACTAAAAGGAGTAAAATAATTACCATATTATAAAATTAACAGTTTCAGAAGTCGGTGGCTTCTATTTGTTTCAGTGTAGAATTGCACCGACTTCTGAAACTGTTAATTTTATAATATGGTAATTATTTTACTCCTTTTAGTTTTTCTTTGAGGTGGTTTTTACTTTTTTTTAAAGTTTATTTTTTATTAAATACGTTTTAGTGCCATAAATTTAACCTCCTCCTCTTCATAACCCTTCTCTTTGGTTTTGACGTAGTCGGGCATAAAAAGCCCTTTCAAATGATACCTTACACGATATAATGAAAACATTCCAAAGTGGGGAGCCCCCCCCCCTTGGAATGAGACCCCCTCCTCTTTTCCAGTAGTCAGTTCCCAACAAAAAATATAAACAAAGCAATATTAGTAATTTGAGAATTTTGCTTTGATCCGATGAGGAGTTCCGTTCCATATCTCTGAAGTTCATGGTCTAATCGTAACAAAATTTATATGGGACCAATCGGAAAGTATACCCTTTCGAACAAAAAAAGAATTTTTCAAATCGGTTCATAAATGACGGAGATATGAGGTAACAAACATAAAAAAAAAAAAAAAAAATACAACCGAATTTAGAACGTCCTCCTTTTTGAAGTCGGTTAAAAACGCTAATTAAATACTTACCTTATTTGAAGCTTACTAGTTTGAGATAGGCCCTCTCCGTTTTCCGCTTATATTTACCTCTCTTTCTATATCCGCTACATCTATCTCGCTCGCACATCCCTACCACCCCCACCAGGTGCCTCAACTCATCGGAGATCGGAGGCGTTCGTCATTGTGTCAAAAACACCAGGCAGAAATTAAATGTAAGCTTCAAATAAGGTAAGTATTTAATTAGCGTTTTATTGTAAGGTAAAACGCTTCTATTAAATTCTTGACCGTTATTTGAAGCTTACTAGTTTGAGACGTGTTTGTTATCGCCTGGTGGGGTGGACGCCAATGTGAAGAATTTATTAAGTATCTGTGTAAATCGATCAAAATCCCTGTAACATACCATAGGGGAAATTACCTAAATAGTTAAATACCATGCTGTAATAATAGGCATGTAGCTAGATAAAGATATACCTAATTACTGATTAGGTATGGATAATTTAGAAAAGAATTTGAACTAGACTAGTTATTTATGCAGGCAGGTATGTAATTGTGTAAGTATGGGATGTGCGAATAGAAACATGTTATATATTTCTCCTTATGATCACATGGGAGTATCTATAAGAAAAGCATAAGTAAGTACCTACGTACTACGGCTTGTAAAGGTAAATGCCAATAAGACATATCTTTAAAAATTACAACAGAGTTAGTTTATTATAATCAAGCAAATAGTCATATAATATTGTGACAGAATACAGAGGAATGTAAATATACGGTACCATTATTAATGCACATTTTAATATGATAAATAAAGCAGAAAATTATCATCAAAGACACAACATTGTCAGAATGGACTTATCAAATAATTTTATAGCACAAATAGATAATTAGTAGATTTCTAAGAGTGCTACTATGGGTACTCATCAATTAATTGGATTGAACAACCTTGTAATGCTATTGCTAACAGAAGCTGGCATAACTTCACGTTTATAAAATAGCGAAAAAGTGTTGCTAGAACGCCAATTACCTCTGGCTAAAATCTCGTCTAAGGGATAGTTATTGTCCCAATTTTTTGAGGCTACTGCAGAACGTAAACTGCCGGCCGAAGAAAAAATACCAGCTTCTGACAGGACAGCCTTGAGCCATCCAGCAATTACCGTGCGTAACGCGGCCTTGTTCTGACCTCTTATGTTTACAAAAACATTATTACATTTGGCTAATTTGCGTCTAGAATCTAAAACCGAAATCGTCTGCCGTATCCAGTAAACCGGGTCAAGATTCTTATTATTATTGAAAAGTAATTTCCACCCAGACTGCCTATACGTAGCACTATCTGTTTTCGAACCAAAGATAGGCCATAAAACAATAGAATCATTAGAGTCAGTAAGGTGGTCTAGATCTATGGCTAATAGTGTCAAGTCGTGCACTCTTCTTCCAGAACACAAGAGCAAAAGTGTTGCTGTATGACTACATGTTGCAAAACTATTATTCTCGTTAACGTTTCTTTGCTCCAAGAAGGATGACAAAACATCTATATTCCAAATAGGAGGCTTATGAGCTACAGGCTTTTTTAGGGAAATAGATTTCAATACGTTTTTAACCAATGTATGTGAGCTTAATAGTCCAGCATTCTCAACATTAGATAAGGTGGCAACTACCGACTTATGTAGTAAAACTGTGTTGTATGACAAATTGTACACTAAGTGTAAGTCTGCAAGAAACCTAGCTACTATTGAGCCGGTAGGCCTACATGGATCAATGTTATGCTTCTGGGACCAATGGAGCCACCTATTCCAAGCTACTCTATACACCTTACGGGTAGATGGCCGCCATGCAGATCGTAACAACTCTAGCTGAGCTTCATCCCATCCCATTAAACTCCCTGACCACCCCAACTCTCCATACTTCCAGTGTCATTTCTTGAACACGAGGTGGTGGGTGGCCCGTCCTTAGATCGATCAGATTGTGGTTCAGATTGTGGAGAGTGAAAGGGGCTGCTATCGCTCGAGTTTTCAGATCTGCGCGCCAGAATACGCGATCCCATCTGGGAACTACTACCAGGTAAACTCCGATCGCACAGTTGAGGTGGGAGAGCACCTTGGGAATTAGATAAGGTGGAGGAAAAACCCATGCTAGTGGGTAGGCCCACACTCGGGAGAACGCATTGTGATACAGAGCTTGATGGTCGTTCAGATCCAACGACACATAGTTGTGAACTACATGCGCTCTTTCTGATGCGAAGAGGTCGATCATGGGAGTTCCGAACTTCTTGAAAACCTTCTCTGTACACGCTGGTAGCAGATGCCATTCTGGCGGAATGTTGTGACGCGACAGATGGTCTGCGTGGCTGTTGTATTTGCCGGGCATGTGAAAAGGCGCCAGATGTATCTGATGTCTGTACAAGGAGATCGAAAATTTGGCTTGTTATGTCCAGCAAAGGGAGAGACCTGGTTCCGCCCTCGTTTCTCAGGTAAGCCACTGCCGTGCGATTGTCGCACTGTACTAGTATTGTGGATTGATGCATGAGATCGCCATGAATCTGGAGAACCTTCAAGATTGCTATCATTTCTTTGGCATTGCAATGTAGGCTCTTTTCGTGATCGTCCCAAGTTCCAGTCGCCGACTTGCCGTCTAGCTGAGCACCCCAGGCTATATCGGACGCATCCGTGGTGAGAAAATGAGTTGGTGGTGCAAGGTGGATCGGCGAGTACAGGTGACAATTTTGCTGCCACCATACCAGCTCCTCGTGGGCCTTTTTCGGGAGACAAAATTCCTTTATCGGGGGCGCATCGAGAAGAGAGTTTAGAAATAAAAGAAAATTTCGAAAATGTAGCCTGCCCTGGGGTATAACAAAACTCGCAAAGTTCATGAGACCAACCAGACTCTGTAGTTCTTTCAGGCAGGTCTTGCCTTTCTGGGCCATTGACGTTATTTTGTCCACCAGTCGGACAATTTTCTCGTCTGGTAAAGACTTTTCGTTTGTCCACGGGTCCCAATGAATCCCCAAAAAAATTATGGTCTTTTGAGGAATCACTAGAGACTTTTCGTGATTGACTTGCCAACCCAGATGTTGCAACCGGTCTAATAAAATTTGGACATGAGTCTGCAGAATGCTTCAGTCCTGGACTACTGGTGTACAAGCAGAAAATCGTCCAGATAAACGATTATCCGCAGGCCTTGTTCCCTTAGTGTGCGAGCCACCCAATTGCTCAAAGAGGCAAAGACTCTCGGTGCTGTGCTGAGGCCAAAGGGAAGACAAGTCATTTGGAGTAATTCTCCGTCGTATACCAAACGCAAAAACCGCCTGTGACCTTGAGCTATTGGCAGGTTGAAGTAAGCCTGCGAGAGGTCCACTTTGCAGAGCCAATCGTTTAGTTGCAGGAATTCTGGCACTCTAAATACATTTACTAGCTTGAACGGTTCGGTTATGACATATTCGTTTAGTGCTCTTAGATTGAATATGGGCCGGTTCGAGCCATCGTTTTTGGGCACAAGGAACATTTTTGAAAGAAAGCTTGGAGACCGCAGGGCATCCTCCAAGACTCCCTGCTCCTTCATTTGCGTAACTATTGCAAACATTGATGCGGATTTCTCTGTGTGAAACATATTTGCCATCGCCAAGTTGGGGATGACTAGAGGGCTTTTGTCGAAAAGGTATACGATACCCCTTTATTATTTTCAACAAAAATCTTGGAGCTCCCATTTTTCTCCAGCGCAAGTCTTCGAGTCAATATTTGCGTTTTTTGTTGGAATTGTTTTCTAAGGCATTTCCTGGGCGTTTTCGGTTTCCTTTACCTTGGTCCGAGGGTCTGTTGCCCTGACGACCACCTCGGGAACGAAAAGTTCCTCTTGAATTGTGAACCGTGCGAGACGGTCCGAGTTGTTCTGACCGTAACCCTGCGAGGGTCGGTTATTGTGACAGCAACCCTGCGAGGGTTGATAGTTTTGCTGACGTGAATGATGAGGCACTTGGGCGCAACATCCATGATTAGGACCCTGCGAGGGACCACGATAAATGGCCGACCCCTGCGGGGGGTGGCGCGATGTCTTGTAAGATCCTGTTTGCGAAACAGGTCCGCTGTTAGACTTCCGGGGCAAAAAGGCTTTTTTGACCCCTCCTGCTTTCTCCAAAACAGTGGTGAAAGCCTCTTGACTAAACAGATGTCTACTAGAAGGCGGCACTTTTCTCAAGGCTGATTTGATGAGAGGGTCACGCACCATGTTGGTAATGCCATCCTGTCGCATTTGAATCACTTCGGCGCGGTGGCCGCAGACCATTTGCAATAAATCAGACGAAACTTTTGAATACTCACCTTTAGCAAACAATTCTAATAATTTTTCGTGCATACCTTCAACATTCAACTCGTTCTGATCACGGGCCCAAATCAGCAACTCTCGCAGACTGCTCTGGAGTGCATCCCTTTGTTTTAATACGCAAAAGGTTAGGGCAGCATAAGCCTTGTCTGCATACGAGAGGTGTCGTAATGAGTCATAGGCTTTGACCTCTTCGTTGACCTCCACGAAGCCAGGTGTATGGGTTGTAAGATTTCTGAACCTCGGCGTATCGCACCTCACACCACTCGCTTTTCTCAAAGTGTTGAATATCCTGAAGGGTTTTCAGGATATTTTCTGGTGCCTTGGGCACTGCTGGTTCTTTGAGTTTTGTTTCTATGCCAAAATCAAAGCTAAGTTGTGACTCACTCGCTTCATTATCCCGGCTCTCATCATTATATAAAATACCACTGACGCTGTCATCGATAATATCACCATCTAAAGCAGGGCACTGATCAATAGGGGCACAATTAATGTTAGAGCAATGAACGTTAAGTGCATCAAAGTTGTCAGCGGAATTTTCATAACAAGTAATTTGTTTTCGCAAATCACTAACCTGTCGGGACAATTTATCCAAATGCTCATCATTTCGGCGAGTGCGCTTGCCATTTTTGTTGCGATGCCGGCGTGAGCGCTTCCTCTTCTTGGTCCTGGAGTCTGAAGAACTCGTGGAGGAGCTGCTGCTGGTACTCGAGCTGCTACTACTGGACGAGCTAAGAGCTCGTGCCCGCCGTCGCCGAGTATTCGAGGCCGCGGCCTGCAGCGGTGTGGATGCTGGGCCTGCACCGTCTTCCTCACCCACTTGTTTTTCGGAAGTTGTTTTGTTAGGATTCATCCTAAAGAAAAACGTGATAAGAATTTGTAGGGAAAATATTTTATGACTTTAAGGTTTTTGCAAAATAAATTTACAAATACCTACGTTAACTCTTTTTTTTAAATTTCAAACGAAACTAACACAAGAGAGGACAACCTGCATTCTTTAGAATGCTCATATTTTAAATCAAACGGTAAAACCGTTAAACAAAGGTAAAAATTTATTTGGATAAAACTTACGTGTACACGATCTTATCAGTTCTTTGTTACTGATAAATTACCACACTTTTAAATTTATAAACCGCTATTTGTAAAAACTTACGTGTAAGTACACAATTTTTGTTCCACTTTTTAAATAGAATATTTTACAGGAAATTTCAAAAATTATCACACTTTTCGAAAGTTGACTGCTCGCGGCGGAAAACAAGACGCCAATGACGAACGCCTCCGATCTCCGATGAGTCGAGGCACCTGGTGGGGGTGGTAGGGATGTGCGAGCGAGATAGATGTAGCGGATATAGAAAGAGAGGTAAATATAAGCGGAAAACGGAGAGGGCCTATCTCAAACTAGTAAGCTTCAAATAACGGTCAAGAATTTAATGCTTTATTTCATTTCAATTCAGTTTGCCCGTTAGTATTGGTATTAAAATTATACCCCCACTCTTGCAGTTCTTTAATGTTCATAAATGAATCGTAAGTCATTTCGTAAACATTAATAGTCGGACTACTTTTTTTGCAGACTTGATTAAAGTTATATATTGGTCGGGGGTATAAATTGGGCCTGACTTTGAAGTTATTTTTTACCTCCTTTCAATGAGGCTGTGCACACCGTCTGCCTCATTCTGCATGTGATCTCTTATGAGGAACTTATGTGTTACACTACATACATTTAATTGTTGTACAGCATACAAATCGTCGCAGTCGTAGAACAAAGACGGATCTGCAAAATAGTAACTTTACAGCGCAGCGCTTTAAAGTTTTGGAACAGGGTTTTATGTCATATTTTGAAAACGGCTAATCCTATCGTCTTCAAATTCGGAAATGTTTTTGTGTATATGGATTTCTACAATGTGCCCTGAAGAATAAATTCTTAATATGCTTAGATTTCTTAAAAAGTCACATGCGTCATTGTTCTGTGGATACTAATGTGACGAATGTTATGATAGGACGTTATTGTGCGGATTTTCTTTGTATAATACTTGACGTATGATTGTTTTCGTCAATGTTTTCGGGAATTTCTATCAAAATCTACTGACGGATTTTAAATTAATGGATAGAAAAATAAAAATAAAACTCACGAAAACTAATGTATTGAAAAAATAGGTACACATAAATGGTTTTTATTAATTAAGTAACTGGTTTCTTAGTAAATCTTTAAAAATTTTTTATTAAAAATATAATCTATTTAAAATATACTTAATCAAATCAGTCTCAAACATTCAATAACCTATTATCTTAACGTTACTAAAATCAAGTTCTTGGAACAATAGTTAGAGATCAATCCTTTTAAAAATTACAACAAAATATTAAAATCAAAACTTATACAATATCAAAACTTAAACATTCTTTTATCTGCTAAAATAAACAATCTCTTCTGTTTACCTATAGTAAACGGTAACTAGGAACATTAAACATTAAATCTTTAGTAATCATTATTATAACAGTCTCAAATGTTACTCTTAAAATATTAATTATTATATCTGTACCTTTTTAACACAAAACATATATAAGAATTCTGACCTGCGATACATACAGAATTAACAATATTGTGTTATTGTTGGTATCTATTATTAATAATAAATCACTCAGAGTCATCATCAGATTCATTTGCAACAGCACGACCGTGCGGCAAAGCATTAAAATAATCATGATACTTAGTTGGTATTATCCCAGTGTCACACAGATTGATGAGATCTTTAAATTTGTCGTTCGAAATGGCAACCGGCTCTAAATAAGCGTTTTTAAGTGCAGTTACGCCGCGGTTCCTTGTCTCCTTGCGAACAATCAAAGTCATAGAATCATCGTCTAAGCTATACTTGTATCGTATTTTATGAGGCTGGCTGTCTTCAATCGATACCTCTTTGATTTTTGTCCACGTAATTTATTGGTTTATCGTGTTTTTGGTCCAATTTTTATTCTTCAATAGCTCTTTACAGTCATAAACATCTTCCCTAGTAACATCTCTCACTTCATACGGTTTCTCAGTTTTCGCCCATCTTAGTAACAAAACTGTTATATTTTTTTTCTATGTAAAAAGCTGAATTGAGCAAAGTAAGTGTAGGTAGTTAGTTCGAAAGCAATATAAGGAAAAAAATTACTTCAAAAAATAAACTTGATCATGATCTTCCATTAAAACGTAAGAATTAGGGTTTTCAGATATCTGCAACATTTCTATTGCTTTCACAATACTATCTTCTGGAACAATATCTTTATCTGTGTTACGTTTAGGCATAATAAATTTTAAAGTACCTGTTTTTATGCTAATAGTTTAATAAAATGAAATGGTATAAAATTTTGTATCTGGACTGATACTCTCTATCTCACCGATATAATACTTACATGATTTTGTTTTGTAATATCTTATCAAAACTGTTTCTCCTATATTATATGAGTCTTTTACACAACTTTCATTGTTAACTTCAAAATCAGTCTTTTTCTTCAGTAAGTCTTTTTCTGTTACGTCAAACTTTGTATTACAAGCCTCATGATCATGCTGCACTTCTCTATCACGAGTCTTAAGTAAAATTTGATCGTTTATTTGGCCAGCCTCCGTCCATTCTGATTTTTGTACGTCGTTATTTTTTATCTTCTCAACCTCATTATCATTCTCATTCATTATTGTTTCGTTGTCATCAGCGATGGGAAATAACTGTGATTTTTCTATTGTTGCTTCAATCCTCTCGTCGTTTTCATCATCGCATTCTAACATTGGTATTACGTCGATATCCATTAAATCGGAATCACTATGTATGCTCACTTCTATTTCACTGTCAGAAGTTGACAAAAGCATGTTCGACCATGAATTCCTTTTTTGCTTTACGTTCGCATGATGGCTTTCTTTCTTGGCAACCTTCTTTATTCTTTTAACTAATTTCTTCTTCTTTTGAGGCTTAACTATATTACCCGTATTTATATTATTTTCTTCATCAGTGCTACTTAAAGTACCATGAACGTTTACAAGAGTAACAATTTTATTTGGTAAGTTACACTCACTATTCTCATCTATCAAAGATTTTGTGTCTGAAGGTTGATTTAGCGTTGAAGTATGAAACAAGTCAGTATTTTTATAGATTTCAGTAAGCTGTAAAGGTGTGTTTTCTAAGCACCTAAATGGGGTATTGAGTGTACTAAATTTGATATCTGACAAAAGAGTTACCTTTGACTTTTTCATTTTAGAGTTGTTTTCTGAAATTAGTGTAATAGAATCAGTTTCACTGAGTGGTGCTGCTAATATGTTATTGTGGTTAATTTCCGAATTTGCAACATTCTTTGCTTTTACTTTTGTAGGTTTCACCTTTTTGATGGATATTTTTTCGGCATCTTCTGTTGATAATGACTTTCCTGGAGTAATTTGATATTTTTGGTTTTTACCACTTTAACGGTTTGGATTTTCGACTGGTCTGTAAAAAGTCTAAAAGAGCTATATCAAATTCTCCGTGGTATTTGGTATTTTGTCGGTAACTTTAGATGGATTAAGCGGATAAATGCCAGCTGCCAGAAATCCACTTTTCAAGTTTTCATTGTTATTCAGCTCTATTTTCTCCAATAATTCCTTTAAAAGTTGAGGAAAATAATAATAATAATAATAATAACCGCTCACACGTCTGTTGCCCCCTTCGCCTATGTACTGGCGGCTTTTCAGGGGGCCCAGCTAGTGAGCTGGCGAGTCACCGTCTGCCAATAAATTTCAATTTTAAATGTTGAAGGGCAGACGCCGTTTTCTTCCGGCAATAGAGGTTATCAGTCCACCTAACACCCTTTCCCATAGACCAGACATTTTTCACCACATTTTGCAATATTCTTGCACCCACCTGGGACGGTCCATGACTGTACTCCAATAGTGCAGCCGTGGATAGCCCCCGGTTGGTGCCCCACCCCATTTTAGATTAAAGTTCTCAAAGGGGCCTCTGCGCGTTGGACCTGTGTCCCCGTGTATGCCTTCCAAAGGACCGGACATCTTCCGCAAGGAAGATGAGCCGTGACTGAAAAGAGATACAAAGATAATAATAATTTATTTGCAACAAGTTATACATTTGGCACAAATGGCATTTGTTGATTGAAGAAACACTAGGGTTTGAAAGTTTATATTGTAGTAAAATTTTCCGCCATTCCCTCTTCAGTGGTCTAAAAAAAGCCAAATCCAGAGGCTGTGTTAGATGTGTGGCATTTTTCGGTAAAAACACAAATTTGATATCATTTTCCAGACATAATTTTACTGTACTAACACTGAGATGTGACGACAAATTATCACCAATTACAAGTTTTGTCCCATTTAAATCATTGGCCCAGGGTAGAACAATAGATTGAAACCAATCATCAAACACGTTCATGTCAAACCATCCAGACTTGGTTCTGTTGTATCGGGCGTTTGGGGGCCCATCTCGACACCAACGTGCCCATAAATGATCGTATTTATATACTACGTATGGAGGTAAACACTGACCAGTTGCTGTACCAGCAAACATTATTGACACTGAAGTTTTGGTTGAATTTACTACGCGCTCCGGATGCTTAGTTCCTCTTTTAAAGATGGCTTTCGTAGTACCTGGGTCGTCACTAAGATTTGTTTCATCAAAATTTAGTATGTTCTGGGGAGGAATGTTTAGAAGAGAACTCTCTAGATTTTTGTAAAATTCGATCATTTCTGAAACAGATTTTTCAGCGCGACATCTTTTAATATTTTGTGTAGCACGCTGAGTAAAATTATGACGCGCCATAAAAGAACGTACCCATCGTTCGCCTGGCATTTTTCCATTAAAAACTTGCAATCGGTAATTTTTTTCTAAATAATCGTGCAGAACAATACGCAAATCAATCATACTCAATGGACAACCGAACTCTGCTGATAAATTAACAACCTCAGCTATATGCTTTTCTTCTTCTGCAGATAATTTTGTAGGATGGCCCACAGATTTTACATGAAGATTCTTACATTTGTTAAGAATAGTACGCCTAAGAATACCGAATTGCTTCTCCGCCTCGTATGAAGATATTTTCTTACATGTGACTAAATCTACCGCCACATTCAGCATCTCCTGCGAATAATCGGAGTACTGTCTAGCCCCTGGTTTTCTTCTACTCTTGGGTGGGTTGCTCATGTTTAAAATCTGTCGAACAATATGATAACATAGGTACTATAAATGACTTAAAGAAAATTACATTCGACATCCTTAATTTCTGATGATGATTACTAAAGAAACAATAGTTCTAGCTTCTATAAAACGTTCTTAGATCAATTACAAAAAAAACAATTACACAAGCAAAACCACGGTCGATTAAGAGTTTGTTGAAAACATTAAAAGTGGCAGCCCTAACCCTAGATAATGTTGAGTAAAAAGTTGCGAAAATCTGACACAACTTTGCCGACCATGATTTAACGGTTTAAATTAAGATATCATACAGAAATAGTAGATTGTTGCACCGAGCGCAAAGTGAGTCATTAATGCACGAGTGTTATGTTGGTAACACTAAATTAGCACGAGTGCATTAATCACTCACTTCAGCAAGGTGCGTAATCTACTTTTTCTTTCAACTACGCAGTAATGTTATCATTAATCGCTACAAAACCGATCACAAAATACGTATTTTCTGCTTAGAAGCAAAACAGTGCAGAAATGTTGTATGAAATCTCATTACTGCACTGCAAACAGTGCAGAAATGTTGTATGAAATTTCATTACTGCACTGTTTTTCATTAGTGCAGTTTTTTATTTTTTATTTAGATATAAATTTACCACAGAGGTTTAATGTCTCCCGTTAAGTTTAATGTTAAATGTATACATTCTTATGCATTAGATCAAAAAGATACTGGCTGAAAATAAAAATCGGCTGAATAAAACCGAATTGGTTAAAAAAAAAAACAAATGGCGCGCATTTTGTACCATTGTTAAACTTCGATACTTCTTATTGAGCAAGAAAAGTTTTAAAAAATGGAAATAGATAGCGATATGAATTCAAGTCCAGAAAGTATAAAAACAGCTGCAAATGATATTGTTAATAACCTTTTGCCGCAAAAGTCGCAGGATAACCTTGTTTTTAGTAACTTGAGTTTTTATTTTGAGTAGGTATATTTTATCACGGTAGGTAAATTGGTCGTTGAAAGAAAAGCAGATTACGCACCTTGCTGAAGTGACTGATTAATGCACTCGTGCTAATTTAGTGCCCTCGCTTGCGCTCGGGCACCAACATAACACTCGTGCATTAATGACTCACTTTGCGCTCGGTGCAACAATCTACTATTCTTTCAACTACCAATTTACCTACCGTGATAAAATATACCTACTCAAAATAAAAACTCAAGTTAATGAAAACAAGGTTATCCTGCGACTTTTGCGGCAAAAGGTTATTAACAATTTCATTTGTTTTTATACTTTCTGGACTTGAATTCATATCCCTATCTATTTCCATTTTTTAAAACTTTTCTTGCTAAATAAGAAGTGTCAAAGTTTTACAATGGTACAAAATGCGCGCCATTTGTTTTTTTTTTTTCACCAATTCGGTTTTATTCAGCCGATTTTTATTTTCAGCCAGTATCTTTTTGATCGAATGCATAAGAATGCATACATTTAATACTAAACTTAACGGGAGACATTAAACCTCTGTGGTAAATTTACATCTAAATAAAAAATACAAAACTGCACTAATGAAAAACAGTGCAGTAATGAAATTGCATACAACATTTCTGCACTGTTTGCAGTGCAGTAATGAAATTTCATACAACATTTCTGCACTGTTTTGCTTCCAAGCAGAAAATACGTATTTTGTGATCGGTTTTGTAGCGATTAATGATAACATTACTACGTAGTTGAAAGAAAAAACAGTTTAAATACATAAAAAAGCATATTTTCTTTGCTATATAACATATTACGCTAGAAAATAAAGCATAAATACTCACAAAATGAAATTTTCCTGAGAGCCGGTAAAAAGCGAGTATCCGCACTGACAATGAAACTGACACTGACAGTTTGTTAACTAAAATTTGGAGTGACGTATGATCGAATGTTGCCATACAGATTGCCGACTTGCTTTTAGTAATACCATAGACAATAAAAAACATTTCGCAGCGGGAATAATTTAACTTTTTTGAATTTAGGCAATGTTGAGCTATAAAGGCAATGTTACAGCATTTTACGGTAAGGGTAAAGTTACATGTGCTTATTAGTCGCATGCTTATTTGAAATCTTGCTCATTGATTTTGTGCCTTGCGCCGCAGATGTCATGACACAAAATAGAACGTCCGTCGATCTCATTTGTACTTGCTTATTTCAAGAGTGCTTAGAGAGAGATGGAGGAAAGAGATCGATTCGAGTCGTTAGATTTTGTGTCATGCTACCTGCGGCGCAAGATCAATGAGCAAGTTTACAAACAAGCATACTACTAAATTAGCACGTGTAACTTTACCCTTGGTTATTATCTGTGATTATGCGATTAGTATTAATTAAAGTTAACAATCTGTGATTGTACGGTCAGCATCAAAAGTAGCTGAACATTTGAGTTTTTAAACTTTGCATTAATTAGATAACTAATTGATAGGAAGCAAAAAATTATGGCATACTTAGAGCTACATCTAGCAGCTCTAGGTATCTATTAAACTTTTTGTTTTAAAACAATTCGTTTTCTAATTAATGCCAAGTTTAAAAACTCAAATGTTCAGCTACTTTTGATGCTGACCGTACCTATGAAAGGAAACATAATGTTGTTTTTTTTTTATTTCATTCTATATAATTTTTTTGACATTTTACTTACATATTTATGTTAATATTTTTCTAGTGTTGTAAGCGTGTTGACATTGTGTTAAGTTTTTTTATTTGATTCTATGTTTTCAAAGGGAACAGTCGGCACAAATTGTCACCCCGGTGACAACTGGGAAGACAATTCCCAGCTGTCACCCCGGAGGACAGGGCTAGAGGGGACTATTGGGAATAATTCGAAATGTTCAAGGTAGCTTTGAAAAAAGTTTTACAGATTCTAATTTGTTGATTGTCAATACTGAAATAATAGGCTTTGCTTGGTTTTCGGGGATTCTCTGCGTTCGTATATTGATATCTACCATAGATGATTTAACATAAGCTCTTTGTTGTTTCAAGTCCCATATTCCCCAATAATATTTGAAGAGCTCGTATCTAGTCATTACCAATTTGATTTGCGCAGTTAAGTTTACATTTGTCCGTACACGCTGGTTGAAGACAGCGACTTGGATTTTTTTTCCCTTTTTTTGATACAGACGTGTATGATTGACAGCTGTTACGTAACCACCGCTTGACCCACCGCTACAGCAAATTCGTTATCATTCTCATGAAGATTTAGAATTTTATTGAAATTGTAAATTTTATATATTTTAGAAGTAGGCTCGATAGATTCTGATGCAGTCAATAGTTTGTCGATCGTGTTGATCCAATTCTCTTTTTGTATAATTTGCCTGAACTGAGAAATGTAACAATTGCGATGTATCATTAACGAATCAATTGTAGTGGTGGTAGGACTCTAGTCTTCGGTATCGTGGTGGTGGTCATTGTAAAAGCTGTCATCGTCATGGCTGTTGTCGGTATTGGGTTGCTTGCATTATTACAGTACCTACTTGTCATTGTAATAAAAGTCGTCATCGGTAATGTTCATCATCACCGGCAACGGAGACGGTGGTTGAAATACTCGTAGTCGTCGTAGTCACTTTTGGTTCTTCTTCAACTTTAAACATTCTACGGTTACAATTATTGCGGGCATTTGTGGTGGTGGTAGTTGAAACCATAGAATTAGAGGTATAAAAGTAACGTAAAAAAGCGTACCCGTATGTATTCGTTACTATAACAATTAGTACTCGTTACTATCGTATCGTTACGTTACTCGTTACTTCTGATACCTCATAACATGTTACGTTATGTTAGAGCAACGAATCAAGTCGTATCTCGTATTGCGTACGCGTATAGTATGACGTCGCGGCGTGTCGCAACATTCGTAATTTACATTACATACCAAGCTGCGTAAGGTGTTTTTTTTTCACTTTTCCGTATTTTGAACCAGACTTGTGTTTAAGTTATTCTAAAGGACATGGCTAAATGCATGTATAGGCGACTGCCTCAACAATGCATAAACATTGTACCTAGTAATATGTAATACTGCATAGCTGAATATTAGTATTTCATATGAAAAAAGTTTCAGGAACTGTTTATTTCATTACAATCCTGAAAAAAATCCTACCTCAATAGGTTAAGTACAAACTTATAAAAGAAAACGATTTTACCATGAACTTTAGCTAGACTTTTGTTTACAAACTTCAACAATATATACGTAACATTACGCCTTGTTTCCCCGAAGGATCCTTCCGCACACATATTATAGGTACGCACTAATTAAACAAGAAGATATTAAATATTGAAGTAAATAACAACAATGACATTGACATAAGCCACAGAGCGATAAAATGACGTCTGACTACAGTTTTTTTTTTCATGGAGATGGTTACGATTGAACTTGGAGTGTAAGGCTAGCCGTACACACAATAATATTGTAAAGGCAATATTGTCAAAAATATTCATTAATATATGGTCCCCTATGCAATATTATTAACAATTATCGTGGTACAATCTGACTCAGTCGCTCAGCAGCTACATTCGTGTGCGCACGTTTTATATGATGGATAGAAGGAAAAAACTCGTTGCATTGATAATTGCATTTATTTCATATACTAAAAAAAGCAATCAAGAAAAAACAATGGTTTAAAGACTGGATGAGAAAAAAAGCTGAGTTAAATCATTTTTATCCTTGATTTTTTTATAATTGAAGTATGACTTACTGAAGAATATGATTTTAAAAATTACATGAGAATGAGAGATGCCAGCTTTCACAAACTCTTATTAAATAACTACTAATATTATCAACACTATTTTCGCTATGGATAGTTTTCGTCTTCCATTTTAAACAAATAATAAGCAAACTAAAAAGTTGGTAAAAAGAGGATGTCGAAAAAAAAAACTGAAAAGATGTGAAAAAGACGTATAGGTTTTCAAAAAATGATGCTATCAAATCACAACACGCAATCGGAGGCTACGTGCCTATATTTTTTGATCAATCAGTTTGCGAATTACATTTAATTCATAGGTAGTCTCCAACTGCATGTTGTGATTTGGCACAAACGTCTTGTTTACATCTTTTCAGTTCTTTTTTTTTCTACATCCTCTTTTACCAACTTTTTAGTTTGCTTTTTAAGCAGTCGGATTTTTTGTTTTCTTTAATTTATTTATTTTTATTGACCTCTTTTTATTAGTATTATTTTATTAAAATATCGTACCTATCTATAAATACCTACCGTTTTAATGAAGCTTAAAGAAATCTATCTATAGGCACGTCATTTACCATATCACTCGCTCTAGTCCGCAATATAGATCCTGCACTACTTTCGGGTTGTGTAATTGTTAAACGGAGCTTATGGCTGTAAAATGGTCAAGGAAACTTATTGATTTTAAAAGGCCTATTCATCGATACCCCTATGGGGTATCGGTAGGCGACATTTTTTTGTTTCTCCCTCCGTTTCGTATTTCACGGCCGCCATTTTGTTTTTATAAAAACCAAACCTAGCCTATTATAACCATCGCACGGCATAGAGAAATCGACAGACACCTCATTCATTAAAGTCCATCCAGCCGCTGGGATGCTTCGAGTGTATAAAGAATCCCACATTCATAGATACGCGTAAAAACATAACCCTGTTTTTGCTGTCGCGCAGTCGGTTAAGAACCGAATGTCCGCGTGCATTGAAATCTTTTTCTCAACTAAAATATTGCCGTGCGTGTACACGACAATATTATTGACCCCTGCCTCCCCCCGATATTGCAGTGACAAAATCAAAATATGTGGAAATCCACAATAATATTGAACAATACTGAAATACGGAGCCGTACGCACAAAATATTATTGACAATAGGTAGGTATGTACTTTAATTGACAATATTATTGTGTGTGTAAGGCTAGCCTAACAAAAGTTTACCTCGTTTTAATATCTTTAAAAGTAGGTTTCTTGTCCACATTTTTCGTAAAACGAAACGTTAAATCTTACGTTCTCCATGTCAAACAAAAAACATGGAAAAACAAGTAAAAAACTTTTAATTATTTCATTAATTCACGAAAGTTCTACGAGAATAACAAACACGTAATAATTAATTAATTAATATTTGAACGTTACCAACTAGTGAGAAATTTCTATGCCTGCTTGAGGCAGTCGTTTAGCCATGTCCTTTAGTTTGATTTAATAGGTAAAGTGTAGAACTACAAGTGAATTGTTGACCGAATCTACTAAATTTTTAATGGATTTACTATTTTGAAAATTTTAACCGTGAGCTTAAGTACTCATATCACAATAACATCGTAATCCATTATGCATCGATTATAATGAAAAAGCAACAAATAGGTATCGAAAATTATTTATTGACAATAAAATTTAAATAAAATTCTAACGATAAATCAACATAAAATAGTTTTGCTTTGAATGTTTTTTTTTTTTTTTAAACACGTTGCCCCACACTAAGATTTCTCTTGTATCGTGGGTGCGTTTACAGACACAAATCTCACAAACAAACGCCCAGACCCGGAACAACCATCTGTAGGCCATACAAATTTTTGTTCCGTGTGGGAATCGAACCCACGACCCGTGGCGCAGAAGCCAATCGCTTAGCCACTGCACCAAACGTGTCGCCAATTAAACATAAAAAATGAAATAAAATATGTTTTAAACAAAATTAAAACAACAACAAAAATCTTTTGTTCTTAGAATGAAATTAAACATAATAATAAAATAAAAACAAATTTTAAACAAAACTAAAACAACAATGAAAATCTTTTTTCTTAGAATGAAATTGTACCGCAATGGGCAAGCGTTAACATTTAACATCTGCGACTTGCTCGTCGCGCCATTTTGGTTTTAAAAAAAAACATATTAAATAAAAACATTTTATGGCAGGAATCTCTGGTTCATATTTAAAAATAAAATCTTTTCCATTCGCTTTGGTTGAATAGAGCTGCGCCTCTCACTTAATATTTGGCCCGATTTGGAAAAAGTCCTTTCAGATGGTACCGATGTAGCCATCACTGATAAATATTTCTCAGCCAAGTTTGAGAGTTCAGGGTATAGAATTGCCCGCGCCTGCCTCCATTTCAAAGGACACTCATTTCGAGGAATAAAACGCTCTTCTAGATATTGCCTCAAAGTAATTATGCTGCTGCTAACTAAAGAGTTCGAAGCAGACGCTGACATTGCCAAAGCGTCAAAATCACTCGATATTGAGTCGTTATCAGCGTTGGCGTCGCCAGTAGATATAGCTAACGTCGATTCGTTCTCGTTAGGTTCTATTGACTGCTTATGAAAGTTAAACTCATTCTGCAGCTCAGTTTTCAATGCATATTCAGCAGACTCATAACTTGATGCATCAAACCTAAATGCCAGCTTTCTTCAGTGAGTTGCTTGAATGGCTTTAGAATTTTTATTATTTCGGGCAGTGTTTGCCATTCGCCTTCCGAAAGATTTTCTACTTGATTGTGTAGGATTCCAGGAGACGCTTCTAAAGGTTCTTGAAGTGAACAAATCCTCTCAATCATGTCCAGGGTACTGTTCCATCTGGTCACTACGTCCATTTTTAGCTTTAATGGTTTTTGATTAGGCCTCAGCTGCTCCTGCATTGCAAGTAGTTTTTTGGTCGCTATTGGACTCTTGTGGAAATGTTCCACAATGGCTTTTATTTTTTTTATCAGCTCCCCGAGTCCACAGTCCAGGAGCCCTGCACGCACGACTAAATTGAGAGTGTGAGCGACACACGGCAAATGTTCATAATCGGTCAATCGTATAGCCGCCTTCATGTTCGCTGCGTTATCTGTAACGCAGACAAATATTTTATTTTGTATGCTCCAGTGCATGAGCAACCTATTCAGCTCATTTTTAATATATTCGGCCATGTGTCGCTCATGACATTCAAAACATCCTAACAAAGCTGACTTCAACTCCCAATTTAATAAATAATGGGCTGTTACAGCTTGGTATGAAGTTGTTGCTCTCGAAGTCCAGCCATCGGTGGTGATTGATACATGTTTTGCACTATCCAATTCTTCTTTTAATTTTTTTTGCAAGTTGGCATTTTTTATTTAATTACTTGTTTTTACAACCTATTTAGTATTGTGATTTGTTTTGTGTATGTGTATCCTTTGTTGGAGATCCCAAATAAATAAATAAAATAAAATAAAAATATAGTCATAATCATTAGACAAAAATAGTTCTAGCTCAACCATAGCCAATATAGGAGTGAAATAGATAACTTTAGTTGGTTTTGGCTGAAGGTAAACTAGATTATATTTTATTTTGTATGTATTAACTTATTAAAAAAAAATGTGTTGACAAAATCTTTATTTTAATTTAAAATAAACATAGTCTTCTAAGCTAGACAAAGAGCATGTGTCTTCAGTGTGAGAGAGGGTTGCAGATGGCAAATGATCATGACTGCTAGCATCAGTAGGCAGAGACTGGAACCACCCATCATACTCTTCTGGTATTACACCTTTATTGCAAAGATTAATTAAATCCTTCTTCTTAGCTACGGATATAGAGAGAGGCCCACTGTATAGTTGTTGTAAGGGTGGAAATATAACTCCTGAACTGGATGGCTGCACCAATATTTCATCCACAATTTCTTGTTGCTTACGCTTGTTCCTGGTTGCATAACCATGGTTTAGATAAGCTGAAGGGGTTTTCTTTATTCTGCCCAAGTCGCTTGTCATGGATGTAGTAACATCCAATACCATAAACTCGTTAGACTTGTCATAATTGTAGTAAATCTTATTGTCTCCTGTCATGTACTTCATTCTTTTAATCTTATGCTAGTTCACTTTTTCTCCGTTCGTGTTTCTGCTTCTATTTATGATTACCGTGTCTGCCAATGCCTTCTAATCTTTAAATTCATTGTATGTTTTTTTTAATGGTAAGGGTTTTTTGTAACCTTTTTACCATCATGTCTATAAATTTGTTTAGACCTAGCCCGTTTGAAAACATTTATCCAGTTATACAGTAGATGTCATGATTTTTCTTCGAAGATTCTATGGCACTGTGCATGGAGTCAGCTTCCATGTACCTGTGACCGGATTCTAGGAACTTGTGTTCTACTATGTCTAGATGTGTCTCCTGCATCATGATGTACAATAGGATGGGTGCAATACGGATTACGGTTTTAGCCACCACACGTGTCTGAAAACAAGCTGACTTCTTTAATCTCCTTTGGCACGTATGTGATTAAATAGTGATGTAAAATTGTTCCAATCAATCAATCAGCACTATCTTTTTTACCATGCACCTCATTCCATACAAAACAGTAGGCTTCATTAGGAAGCGCGTTTTCGTAAATTGTTAAATTATACAGAGTCAACTTCCTCGTATAGTTAAGAAGACCAACATCAGTACTTGGAATTTGCAGAATCGCTTGCAAATTAAATGAAACTGTCAAAAAATCTGTTTCTTTTTCCGCCCTTTGTTTGTCTTTTTGTTTTTCCCGATTACAATTTTCTTTCCTTTCTACAGGGTGTTAACGAATTCGTATAATTCCTTAAAACCACATGATCTACTACTGATGTAGACAGGCCCCGCACGGGATTTAACTTGATTAAAAATTAAAATTATTATATTTTCATGCGGCTTTGTTACCGATCGTATCTAAACTATCTAAAAAGGATTCAGTAAAAAAATAAAAATTTATTTTTTTGCAAAAAAAATGTTTTATTTGTGTGAACATTTCGATGCCACGCATAAATTAATGAAAGCACGGCGACACGGCTGGCAGGCACGACTAACGCGATATCGCTCTTTGCAGTCAGATAACTCAAGGCTCTAAAATGACTTAGAAATAGAAAACCAAGATTTTTTTTTAAATTTTTTTTAGTTCATTTTCAAAATTTCCCATTTACGGTTAACCTGTGTCACCAGTAGATCACGTGGTTTGAAGGAATTACACGAATTCGTTAACACCCTGTATATGTTCATCATAATCTTTTTGTAGTTTTTCTTTTTCTTCGCCATTGGCACGCTTAAATTTGGTGCATAAAAGACATTGGTCTTTTTTAGGCATATAAAAACCTAAATTAAATTCTGTAGAGAAAATCTTTCGATATGTCATTTCCGATACAGCTAGTTCGCTATCTTTGTTTTTGCATTCATCTACATAAAACGCGTACATTTTGCTTAAAGTGAGCCCCGCATCTAAATATCGGCGTTTCAACATCTTTCGCACGTAGTGGCTTTCCATGCTAGGAAATGATGCTATGTGCTTTTTAACAGCTTCTACCACCTCGGCCGAGGTGGTAGAAGCCGCGCAAAGCTCCCCGTGCGAAGCCTAGGAACCCCATCACAACTCCATCACTTAACTTTTTCAAATTGAAACGTAGTATTGTTTCGAGCAACGTGCCCCTTTAAATTAGCCCAAGTCAACACAATGGGGTTTAATTCACTATGATAAGGGGGGAGTCTTAGTACCTCGACGCCGTATTTCTTTGCCAATTCGTCTACGACATATTGATGTTGGTTCTTTAGCCCTCAACCATGATGAGCTGGGTGTATTTTCCTGTTGCCTTGAGTGGTAAGACGCGTTATCCATGATGACAACTGCATTCTCGCCTAACTTGGGCAATATTTTCTCAAACCAGTTTTCAAAATGTGCAGCATCCATTGATTCGTGATAGTCACCGGTGTCTTTGATTCAAACACCCAGCTACCGTCTTCCACAAAACCATCTTCGTTTCCAATATGGACTACGATAAGTCGCCGGCCCTTTGAGGTAGGATTCTTCGCACCTGAACTCAGACCTTCTAAAAACGCTTGCCGTTTTGATTTTATTTCGGTGTCAACCCAGCAGTGCGAGCACGGTTCTTCTTATCGAGTCGAGAAATTTATCAATTATAAACGTCAAACTTGACATAAGATATGGATAAAACGACAGCTCTTGTCGTTATATCTATATCTTATGTCAAATTTGACGTTTAGAATTGATAAATTTCTCGAATCGACTCGATAAGATCTCGAGTCGATAAAAATTTTAACATACCGAATCTTATCGAGGGTCGGTAGCACGGAACTTGCTTCGGGAACTTTATAGAGCCTTGTCGACGGCTATGTTTTCTCGACAGCTTATCAACTTTACAAATAGCAACACCAGAAATATGCAGATACACAAATACTATCACTAAAATATTTACAATACTATTAAATAATCTAAGCAATTAGAAAATAACCACAGAATAATAAAAAAATACTCCGCTGTGGATCCTTTCCACGTCCCGACGCGCTCTGCTTTCAACATTAACAAGATGATTTCTCCAAAATCCATTTTTTTGCTTCAAAAAGTCTTTATCGACGAACTTTTTAAAGACGACAACAATTCGAGATAATTCGAGAAATTTACCAATAAGAACTGTCAAAAGTCGATATAATCGTTAAATCTTATCGAGTATGTCGACTTCATATCGAGGCGTCGGTAAATTACATTGATGAAAGAAAAATAAGAGGATATCAGATGTGGTCACATGATCTGAAGCCAAGTTTTCCTCTTATGGCGTCGACTTCGCCCTCAGCAATGAATGACATCTTCTGATGCAACACTTTGTCATGTTAGGTTTTGTTCACTTACCCTTTATAATACAACAAAAAATACCTAAACACCCAAAGTTCACTGTAAAACTGTAAATAAACTTCGAACAAAGCTTGAATGACAGACGAAAGGGTAGATCTCTAAAATGGCGTCATGTCAAAAATATCCTTCAAGGCGGAGCTTGGTGACGTTGAAAAATTATAATAGAAAATTAAAATCTATGACATATAGTGTACACACTTTTTACATTTGTAAATTACGTGTAAGAACGAGACAGATTATATTTTTTAACGCGGTACATATTGGCATAGTATTAAAAAAAAACATCAATTTAAGACTTATCCTCTTATGTTTCTTAAATCAATGGTAAATTGCGATCCGTGCTACCTTTGTCGTTTTATCAATATCTTATGTCAAATTTGAAATTTAGAGTGGATAACTTAACGTCTCGATAAAATTCGATAAAAAGAACCGTGCTCGCACTGCAGGTTTTATTAACAGTGTGACCCGAAAATAACATATGTACAGGATACAATAAAACATTAATCTTCCTCAATCTTTAAGGTAGAAATACTTAGTTTTGTTTATGCGCCAGAGGATTCCTACTGAAAATAGAAACTCTGCGCACAAGTGTAACTTAAAAACAAAACTTAATATTACTGACCTGCGTTCACCCATGTTTCATCCATATAAAAAATACCCCGAATCCCCTCTCTGTCTTTCTTAATTTTATGTAAGTATTTTCGTCGCCACAATACAATATCATCTCTATCAATCAGTGCATTATTTCTTTGCCTCTCGATATACTTAAACTTTAACCCCCTTCTTACAAAAGATGGTTTAAACCAAGACTAAGGTAAACCCAGTTTTCAAATATACCCATCACTTTCTTATGTCATATAACAACAAGAGACGGGGCTATTTTAAAACCTAGGATTTTCTCAGATCATCTTTTGTAATAAGGGGGTAATATTAGGGGTAGTATGTAATACCCGCCGCCCGACCAGTAACAGGCCCGAGAAGGCGGCGCGCAGTGTTCCGTGCGCGCCTCTCAGGAGGACGTGGGGCAAGGCCCCACAGAAGCAGAGGTCCGCCAGGGTTTGGCGGACCGAGGCCTGCGGGGGTCGCGGTGCATGCAGTTGCGAATCCCGCGACCCCGGCCAAGGGTCAGGAGAAGGAACACCGTGGGTTTTTAGCCGGTAAGAGTCCGGCATACCCTTTCGCTTTCCCCGGGCGAAGGGCATCCATGAGGATTTTCCCAAGAAAAAAAAAAAAAAGGGGTAGTATGTAATAATGTTTTCATATTTTTTGGAAAGTAGTCCTTTTGAAATTTGGTAGTGTATCGTCTTCATTAATATCTGTAAGTCTACTGTCTATAAGTACTTTTTTCACAGTAGGTAGTTCGCCTTTAATAAAGAAACCATGTACTTTTTTGCGTATGGCTTATCCAGTAAAATCATCAATTTTGGCACTAAACGTTGGTCTAGGTTTAGTGTTGACGGGAGGAGAAATTTCGTCGTGTTCTTTATAGTTCTTGAGGATTCTATATGCTTTCTGCGCCATCTCTTTTCTGTATGGGTATTTATCATCAGGCCAAGTTTCTTTTACATATTTGTAGGTGTTAATAACCATATTTTTTTCATTAACAGTAAAACTAGTCACTTGAAATTGAAAATTAAATTGAAATGATATACTTTATTCACGTACATCACTACATAGTATAAACCAAAGTCGCTTCGCCGCATCGCTTCGCTCGCCACCTCCCCCCTTCGCTCTGCTCGGCCTCGTGTGGCTTGCTCCACTCAGGAGCTGATCCGGCTTCTGGCTCCCGCCTTTAAAGTAAAATAAAATCTTAACCTACACTATATTTACCTGTGTTATATTTTCTTTTTCCAAAGGACATCTGACAAAATGGACCAAAAAGTAAAGTAGCCGGCCAAAGAAAATTATGCATCATCATCATCATCTGCCTAGCCTTTTCCCAACTATGTTGGGGTCGGCTTCCAGTCGAACCGGATGCAGCTGAATATCAGTATTTTACATGGAGCGACTGCCTATCAAACCTCCACAACCCAATAACTGGGTAATACGATACTCTTGGTAAGACTGGTTGTCAGACTTTCTGGCTTCTGACCAACAGTAACGACTGTCAAAGATCTACTAATGACAGCTGGGACCAACGGCTTTACGTGCTTTCCGAGGCACGGAGGAAACTCGCTATGGTAAATGGTCACCCATCCACAGACCAACCTCGGCAAGCGTGGCTTAACCTGGAAGATCGGTCTATGCGGCTGTAATTGTTTTCCACGAGCTCCTCTATATATATGCATATATTATATATTATAGTACATGAATACTTAAACATTTTTTAATATGACGTCATTCCTCTAAGTCTGATATCTGAGTCACTACATAAGGTTAAAATATTCCATTTCAGTCAAAATTAAGAATTTGTAAGTGAAAAGCATTTGCCAAACGTTACTTGTTATTGTTTTAGAGGTAGGTAGCTATGAAGGCCGAAAGATCAAATGCCTGCGTGACTACCCTGCTTTTTAATTATCCATGCAACTTCAGTTTCATCGGACGGCTATCCTATCTCCAGTGTTGTTATCGTATCGTCGTATCTTATACGCTATACTGGGTTACTTTTACATCGTTCTGGAACCGAAACACAGTAACTCCAGTCGAGTAATAGTTACTATTAGCATTGTTACTTTTTATTTATGACGTTTAATAAAGAAGTTAGAAATGTATCACTTTTTTTCTGTCATTCGAGTTAAATGTTAGTAGCGCTTCCACCATTTCATTCATAAACGTAAGATCGTACGCGATCCGCTCGATGATGTAGGTACCGCGGCACAGCTGTGCGTGGTCGAGACAGTAGATAGCGCGCCTGCGGTGGGTCAACGGACGTCGGACGAATAGCCGGGCGCAAGTTAATACCTAACCTACCTACAACTGCTGCAAGTAGGTATTTCATATCAAGTACGATTTAAGTTGGTGTAAGTTCATTTACCTCCATCATCTCTTGTTTGTATCGGAAGCACGGCACGGCGTTTACCACTATCACATCTCTTCGTAAACGAGAGAAATTAATTAACATTGAATTCACCACCCTTGCATCACGAAATCAATACCTAATCATTCAACTAGACGGCGAGGATGCTTGAGAGTTGTAATAAGGCCTTGACTATTAGGTGATAGGTTCGTATAGCATACCTACCTACCATAATTATGATAAATAAAAATAATACTGTAGCTTAAAACCAATTTTTGGCGGCGATGCGCGCGGCGGCTTCTACAAAGGCAGGCAAAACAAACAGAAAAATTGAATCGTTTCGACTATCGAATAGAGTTCATTATTAGTTGGAAGGTGTCGTTTTCTATGACAATATTGGAACGAATTAAAACCTTATTATTACAGAGTTAACCGTGAAAATCGGTTGCGCGTAACTTGTAAGGTCCGGTCGGACAATGTAAACATGTGATTCTCAGAATAAGCGTGGACCACCGTAACCACGTGGGACATCGTAACACAAACTTCGTGAAAAGGTTCCTCA
The DNA here is from genome assembly GCA_905220435.1 of Amphipyra tragopoginis. Taxonomy (NCBI): domain Eukaryota; kingdom Metazoa; phylum Arthropoda; class Insecta; order Lepidoptera; family Noctuidae; genus Amphipyra; species Amphipyra tragopoginis. The sequence continues at coordinate 17,863,298 of HG992011.1, forward strand.
TAAAGCCTTAAATTAATTTACGTAAGTCATTAATATCACAAATGATAGGTTACAGATGTTGTCATTTTTAAGCGTGCAATGTACTGCGAATGCAAACAACGAGTCACAATCACAACCGCAAGCCCACAGTTTAAGAATCGCAAGCCATTACTCCGCTAACGCGGTACCGGCGCGCGGCGCGGCGCGGCGGCCGTACAGTAAGTACAGTGCCTACACGCATACGCACGCACACATCACAAGTCTGAGTTCGGCACGGAGTCGCGTTGCCGCACAACGCTTTTGTAAACGTGAAAAGTAGCATACCTACGTTTACACTACTGATAAAGAAATCACCTAACAAACACATTGATAAACCGAACTTGAAATTTAGTTCAATTGACTGATTGCTTACAACAAAAAACAAAACATTGCTCGTTCGCTCATAAAATAACATAAGTAGGTACCTACCTAATGATTCCGATGAGGTACCTACCTACCTACATGGCAATTAGTTGCAAACAAATTAACACTCACCTTAATCTCTCTTATTAGGAGTGAGGGACTCCTAATAAGATAGGGTTCAAAGTGGCCGCGACCAACTTGCTCACAAATCCTAGCGCGGCGCAGAGTTTCAGCGTGGACACTGGGCTATTGCCCTTACCTTTACCTTACCTTATTAGGTGGGGTCTCGGACATACTCCGCACGGAGCGTCGCAAGCGATCTCGCATTTCTGCTGCCGTATTGCACTCCGTAACAAAGTCCCTATCTTGACCCCACAGACAAAAATCTAGTGGGGTCAAGTCTGGTGATCGCGCTGGCCAGGGTTGTGGATCGAACCTCCCAATCTACTGGTCACCAAAAGTCGCTGTAAGGTGTAAGGCTGTCGCACTGGAAGAGTCACGTGTGGGGGAGCGCCATCGTGTTGGTACCACGCATCCCGGAAGTGGGCCACCGGCATCTCTCTAGTTACGGGCACTAAACGTATGGTTACGACTGTTACGTATCCGAGGCATTTTCGTTCAAAACACACACAGTACAACACAGACAAAAAAACAACTCTACTGATAATAACTAATACGCTCAAATCCAAAATCACGAAAAACAACACAACCGTTTACAATGAACGCAAATCGGAAACTGAACTGATCAAAAATCGGCGAAATTCAAAATTTTACTTCCTTTACAATTTCGCCGACAAGCCGTCATAGACTCGTAGGCACCTAGATCATGCACAGACCAATAAAATGATAGACTGTGCCAACGCATTAAGTTGTACTGACAAAATAAATTGCGAAAATGGATAGGGTTAAAATTTACTAAAGATCAGATTACATCGGTTAAACAAAGGTGTTAATGCAAAAACAAATGTTTATAACAAAAATTGCCTAAAAAAAAGGTTAATTACTAAAAAAACTTATTTTTTTACATTCAATTTATTAAAATTGATAACAGTATTGGACATACTATCAGAGATCATTAATAATCCCAGATAAAAAGTCTAAATAAAAGTAGTCAATCTGATATTAATTTACGTAATAACGCATCTGTTAGATTCATAGGCACTGGCCGCTATAGCTTTGTCGATACCGCGCGTCGGCGCAGCGGCATGTCGGCTTCTTTGAGTGAGCGCGCGCTCAGTGACTAGTGCCTACACTGCCTACTTTGTTGCACTCACTTACTTTGTTGCGATAACCTCGGTTCGTGAACTTTACCAAAACAGCTGATCGGGAGCACTTTTTAAGTTTGATTTTCATTGCTGTTTTACGTGAAAATTGTGAAATAATTGTTTTTTTCTTTTTTATCGCATTGGGATGGAAAACAATAATGATTTTATACACTATAAATTAAAAAAAAACTGCAAAAAAAATCGTAAAAATTAAGAAAAAAGCGACGAAAAATTCCAACGCTGGGGGGTTCAGAATCATGTACTGGATCCATGGTACACGTATACGTTACGATGTCCCTTCCACCCTTAGCAAACTGCGTACCTACTAGTTTGGTAAAATTTCTTACGTTTAAGATATGAAATAAAATCTGAATTCTCGTCTCGCATTTTTAATTGTATACCTATTTCTCTATGAGTATGTACTTTTATTTGTTTATGTATTTAAAAGGCGGCGTAGGTACTCGTAGGGAAACAGCGGCGGCGGCGATCCGCGAACTCTGTGAACTATGTACCTACGCATAGAAAAGATAATAGTAGGTACCTACGGCGATATGTTTAGAGTAGGTATAACTTCATCCGCTCAAATAGTGACGGTACATCCAAATGGCAAGCAGGATTTTTCATGTGAGTTAGTAAAAAAGGTGTTTTTTTTTAGTAAGTACTTTAGCACTAGCACGGACACGGATACCTACTATTGAGGAACCTCCTTGACCTACGGTCAAAAAATGTTGTTTTGATGTACTTAGGTAGGTACGCAATGAACATAAAGTCCATCTTTCACTGTGATATTGTGTGTGAGTTCCACGCGCTGATATTACCTAGGTACTTAGGTACCTACACGAGTGTAAATTTAATTCGTCATTCAGGCCATAGGGTAGGTACTTCTCTGTTTTGTTTTGTATTGAAAGTTTGGTAGTTATGAGTTTGCTAATAGGTCGCGGTCGTCAGTACAGTACCTACCTATTTTATTGCGCGTTGTCGCTCTATGTCATAGAGTACTTTTCTGTAGGTTATTAGCGACAATAATACATGGTTTGATTCCGCATTCATAACCATTGTTTGGTTTAAATTGCATTTACCTACTTAACAGTCAAATAACTCGAATTTTTCCTTCATACTTTCCACGGGCTTAGGACCGTCGCGTCAGCAATACATTTTACATACCTATACCTAAGTAGGTACTTACCTACTTACTTGCTTTTATTATTGGCTACTTCTTGTAGTTGTAAGTAGGTAGGTACTCTTTTATTCTCAAGAAAGTGTCGCAGGCGTATTTAAAAAATTGGAGCTATTTACAAACATAATCAACTTTAGGCTAAAGACTTACCTATTATGTACGAGTACTTATTTACAATTTACACTTCCCTGTATCGAAGCAACTGCTCAAAATGGAGTCCACTTCGCTCGATACATAAACGGGCACGTTTAACTAAGTTGTCTTTTAATTTTCTTAATGTGTCTCTGTCACTTTTCACAATATTAAAAGCGTCCACTATCGCACTTCTTAAGTCATCTCGAGTAGTATGCTCCTCGGAATAAACGAGTCTTTTTATCTCGGACCACAAATAAAAATCCAAGGGTGTTAAGTCAGGGCTCCTTGCGGGCCAAGGCACAGGACCACCACGACCTATCCACCGCTCACCAAACTCACTATTTAAATAGGCACGCACTGAAGTAGTATAATGAGCAGGGCACCCATCATGCTGATAGAACATGCCGCGTAAGTATGCTAGAGGCACATCCTCTAACAGCTCCGGTATGATGCTTTGCAGCATTTGCAGATAAGAACCGCCTGTCAGATGACCTTCAATGAAAACAGGCCCTATTATTTGGTCATTGATAATGCCTGCCCAAACATTCACGCTGAATCTGATCTGATGGTTATCTTCGCGAATGAGGTGCGGGTTTAAATACGACCAATAATGTTCGTTGTGAACATTATACAGACCCACTCGCGTAAATAGGGATTCATCCGTCCACAGTATGTTGGCACTGACATTTTCAAGCAACCATTGGCATAATGCGATTCTTCTTGGCCCGTCGCCTTCGTAAATAGCGTGCGCTCGACGAAAATGGTATGGATGTAATCCATTCGTATTCAATGTTTTCCATACATAATATTGGCTAACATTGAATCGCCTGGCCGCCATCGTGGTACTTCGACGTGGGTCGCGTTCGAAGAACTCCAGTATGTCTTCCTCCAATTCAGCCGAGTATGGTTGTCTACCGCGGCCCTGCGCGTGTGTGGGCACTCGAAACTGTCCATGATCGAGGAGACGCTGGGTTGCAGCCAGGATGGTGGAGGTGAAGGGAACTTGAGGGTCGGTGATTCCACGTGCGCGCAGTGAGTTCAGGTGTTCCGGCTGAGCATACAAACGCCTTGCCTCTTCCAAATTGAAATTCGCCATCCCATAAAAATGCACCATTGCTACATATTCCACGTTGGAGTACACGTATTGCCGGCTCATTTTTGACACGTAATTAGGTTGAGCGTGCGCGTGCGTCCGTGACCTAATGCAGCGAAACGCGGGACAATACTAGGGGAAGGGCGGGCGGGCGGCTAGCGGCTAGACTGAGAGCGCAGGGTGGGAGTGTAAGGGGCTGGGGGCGTGGCTTACGGATCATGCTATTTGATCGATGAATGAATTTATCAATGTCTACCTTTTGCATGTGTTGCCGAGCGTCGATAGGTTTTACACACACACGTGCATTGACTGCAAGGAAGCGTTACTTCGTGTTCTCATTATTTCACGGAAAAATCGAGAATTTTAAAATTTTCGTGTTTTTTTTTTTGTTATTTTTTTTAAATAATAGTCCCAATCGTTTTTGTTACTATCATAGAGCTTATGGTTTTCGGTTCCAGAACGATATCAAAGTAACGGAGTATATGTATAATATAGCGTATTAGTATACTATAGTATTCATGTATTATACTTACGAACATTAAGATATAGTACTGTTAGTTAATATCTTAACGCTTAAATTCTTTTATTTTTTTCACTACGATCGAACATTTTACCTTATGTATTGACTCAGATATCAGACGGCGGGAAGCGAGCAGCGTATCCTTTGCGCGGCGGGTACGGCGCGAAATAACTTTGACGCGGCGACGCGGACGCAACACAATGCTACAGCCATTCTTAAATCAATTAAGTTATTTTCAAAAAACGTGCCTTTCGTTCTTGCCGTCCTTGACTTTGTTTTACAATTGCCTTTATGGCAAACCCGTGGCCCTAAATTCTGGTTAGTGGCTAAGGTTAATTTCAATGGCACTCTATGTATCCTACACATTTTTTCAGTAGCCACGAGACCACAGAATAAATAATACCAGACGAGACTGCTCTTCGGTAAAAGCCACACACTGCTCTCTTGAGCCTAATTCTCGTAAGACACAACACAAGTAATGAGTTGTGCGTTAGATCCAACTCGACCACTAGGGACTTTGCACGCTATAAAACCTCGAACGTTACTCAGTTGTAGTGAGACGTGGTTCATTAAACGCATATTGAGTGGTAAAGATCCATTCTCAGTAGGAAAATGTTCCTCATCAACTCCTGCGGCGGCGAGAGCTTGCATCATCTCCTGTCGTAGTCGTTGGCGCGGGGCCCACCCTATGCATCGACCGTTTGGTTGAGGTGGCGCTGGAGCATCTTCAGCTGCATCCGGTAAATCAACTTCCAACTGCCACTCCAGTGGTAAGGGATTGGCTGCTGGAGCAATAGTATCGGCAACGTCCTCGACGACTCGTTGCGCTAGGAATCCAGGGCAAATATATATTGCGTAATCAACTGGTTGTTCCTCTATTGGCCCGAAAAAGCCTGACACATTTCCTCCTGCCACTAAATCAGGCCTACGGTAATTGAATTCGTGTTCCGTAGAGCCTTGGAATGCTATGTTCCCGAATCCTGCAGTATAATGCAAGCTCTTAAGCTTCAATCTTAAGCATGCTTTGCTTTAAGCTCTAATCTCTTAGCTATAGAATAAAGTTGACTCAAGTTGTTCAACAATATCCTGCTTATCATGAGTGAGCACATGGCCGTTCTGCCTGTGGACGTCGAGCATACGTCCGTGCAACAAGATCCCGAAATAATAGTTGTGCGTAGCAGGCGAGACGTTCTTCGCGTAAACATGGGACTTGGCGGTGACTGCTCTAAAGTCCTCATCTACTACACCAGTGAAGCCGATGTGAGGTTGAACTTCGTTGGTTACGGGAGCTGGAATCATGTCCGTCCCCAACTCGTTCATAAAAGACTCCAAATACAATGGGTCATTTGAAAGCGGTGAAGCCGTCTTTGAAAGATGTTTTGGCGCTGGCAATGGCGCTGGCGCAGCTGCTGGTTCTGGTGCTGCCGGTAGTACATCCGCCGGTGGATCCCGACGCTGTGGTTGCTGTGGAATTCGTCCTCCCCGACGCCCGCCTCCATAACGCGGCGGCGCCTCTAAATTCTCAGCAGGATGACGGTTGTAGTCTCCGTACCCCCACTGACGCCCTCCACGACCACCAAAAGGATTTGGATGGTATATGGTTGATGACAAAGGTTAAAAATTTAAATGCCCTATCCAGGGTCTTTAATCTCATGTTAGAATGTTACTAAAGCGGTCCCAGATTATCTGGGCAATTAAGCGTCTCCACCTCACGTCATGGAGGAGGTGGAGATGCTATCGGATCATCGGTACATCCGATTCGACGTCTCCGCCCAGACCTCAGGCGCTCCGGCCCGAACGATCCCAGTTGGTATCGTTCCCCGTTGGGCTCTTAACACTCACCTTAATCTCTCTCACTCCTAATAAGATAGGGTTCAAAGTGGCCGCCACCAACTTGCTTTCAGATCCTGTAACGAAACGTTACATGACTAATCATGTTTTATTAATTGATGTAGTTCAAAAATCTTAAAACTATTAATTAATTAAAATCTATTCTTAAAACTAAATCTAAATAATAACAATTTTAACTAAACCAATATTTAAAAATAAAGGAACACATTTACAATAAATTAATGTTCGTTCTTTGAGTATAGTAGGTATGCATTTCCGAACGCGCGGCGCATCTAGTCGTGTGGGGAGTTTTTTCATAGCCTTATAAGGTGATACGTTTGCGCAGCTCGGGCAGTCGCTACTAAGCTGAACCTGAGTGCACGTATCAATTATCACTAAATCGCGTCCCGTTGAAGCGCCCTAGCCGAGACGGACGTAATAAGTTAAATTAGTACATATTAAGTAGTACTTAATTAAAAGTGAAAGTTTTAAATTCCCGATTCTGGGTAAGTTTTGAATAGCACACAAATAATTACTAACATAATATCATCTCATGTTTACTAATTACTTTTCTGTGTTTTTTTTATGTGTAATTCTATTTGTTCACATTGTGTTTTGTTAACAGCATTTAAATCATTCAGTTCAATATGGAACCGCTATTTAGATGCAATAATTTACGAAGTTGCTAATAATGCTTCATCATGCAATTCGGTTTTCTTCTACCTTCATATAAAAAATAATTAATAATGTAGTAATTTTTAAATTCTTAACGTTGCTTATGTTTAACTTAAATTTCAAATTTAGTTTTTTTAACCGACTGCGGCAAACCCAAAGGAGGGTAATGTTTTGCGGCTTTCATTTCTTTTTTTTCTCAAGCTTGCTTTTTCTCAAGCTTGCTTCGCTTTATTCATGTAAACTCCGTTCTGATAAGTACCACCGCGACAAAGCTACTACATTAAATTGGGTACTTTCCTGTTGTCGTCGGTGCTACCTACCCCAGAACGGAATATTAATATAAAAAATATTAATGAACTGGAACGGTGGTTTCCAGGAACTACGGCCAGGTTAATACTGCCCAATTAACCTTCATCGTACAAGATTACGGCATACGGCGAAGAAACAACATCCGTGGCGCGCTGAGCAAGTCGCCCGCTGCACCTTCCCGCCAATCTCGCCGCGCCATCGTGCATCATCGGCCACCCACCATCTCCGGCCTGGGAGGACTGCTGCCGAATTTCTGCAGGGAAGTCCCTTTCACTGCAGGTGTGACAACAGACGGCCGTAAACCCACGACCTTACAAATTTTGTGTGCCTCCGCATAGTCGCGTATATATTTTTTCTTATTATACGTTAATATTTTATTGGACACACTCGTTTTATTTTATTATAGACACCGTCCTAATTATTAGGTGGCAATAAAACGGGTGGAGGTTACAATCCTAGCGCGGTGTCGAGTTTCGGCGTGGATACGGGGCAAATAGGTGGGGTCTCGGACATACTCCGCCGCACGGGGCGTCGCAAACGCGTTAATTATGCGATCTCGGATTCTATTCTGTATGGGTTCTCTGGGGTTATATTAAAGACCCTATCTTTGATATAACCCCACAGAATAAAATCTAGTGGGGTCAAATCCGGTGATCGCGCTGGCCAGGGTTGTGGACCGAATCTCCTAATCTACCAGTCGCCAAAAGTTTCTGTAAGGTACTGTCGCACTGAAAGAGTCACGTGTGGGGGAGCGCCATCGTGTTGGTACCACGCATCCTGGATGTGGGTCACCGGCATCTCGTTATTTCTTCCAGCGTTGTTCTTAGGAACACGAGATACCGTGGTCCGTTTAGTCGTTCCGGGAGAAAAATGGTCAATCGTGGAGTTTTTATAAATACCGTACCGGCCCACACATTCTCTGATCAAAGTGTTTGGTGTCCCGTCTGCTGCTATTGGAACGGATTACAGGATTATAAAGGAGCCCAGATATGGGAATTGCGCCTGTTCCACGTTCCGTTTCTGGTAAAAGTAGGCTCATCCGTCCAGATCACATTAGCAGCAAACGTAAGGTTTGCGACGTGCTGTTGCAACCACATGCAGTACTGGACGCGTCGACCTTTATCGGCGGGTAATAGCGCCCGCACCTTATGTATGCAATACGGTTGCTGCCGATCCCTACGTAAAACTCGGTGCACAGTCCAGTGCGACAAGCGGGTCCTGTACCGTTGGCGTATTATACGAGCGGCAGTGCGTAATCCCAATCGCAGGTTCTGCCGCACGACAGCCAGAATTCGGTCGGCTACACGTAATCTGATGGGCCTTCCAGCTCCCTTACGCTGTGGGACTATCGACCAGTGTTGCTGTTTGGACAATCTAGTTTGTGGCTGCATCAAATAAAAAAATAGCCAGTTTTGTAAATAAATCACTTTCGAAATTCCGCTAGAAATGGCTAAAGTAGTGCTGGCTTACTACTACTATAATACTATCCTATTACTATTGATATTACCTACAATTTAGGCTATTAAGGATAGGTAGGTTTAATAAAACAATTTTTAATAGTGTTAAAATGTATTAAAACCTGGTTACAATAACACTTTATTGTCACCAGGTTTTAATACATTTTAAGTGAAACATTAAAATTACTGTTACATTTTTTGTAAAAAATTAAAGTCAATTTGTAGGTCTACAATGTCATCTGGAAATTCTGTAATCTCTTCGTCAATCGATGATGATGTGATGGTATTTCAGTTGTTTTACTGATTTGACCGTTTTTGTGACTTTGGTTGGTTTTTTTTAATATCATTAGTTGTTTCCTAATCATTAAAATGGAATTAAGTGTTAATGCACACAGTCTGTTCCTTCATTTTTTTTTACTGCGTTCATCACGCTAAAGAGCCTTTCCGTTTCAGCGTTATAGTCTGGAAGGGACAATACAGCAATAGCCAAGTCAAATATCTTGGAATGTATTAACTCCAGCTGCATTCTTGTATTTTAAAACTTGAGCCCAAAACTTAACACTGTCTCCTGAAGTGTCCCATTCTGTGAAACATTATATTTATATTATAATGATATTATTCTCTTCAATAATTGGGAACAATGAAACAAAGAAGTAATTGCGTTTCTGTGTAAAAAAAAAGTATTTATTTACAAATAGGTACTTACAAATTACAATATTTCACTAATTACATTACCTATCTGTTAACAAAACATTCACTCACCTGTAAAAACAAAAGAAACAACATTTAAAGCCTTTATTTCAGGTCTTTTTATATCTTAACAAATAAAGAAAAAAAACGAAAACGTAAGTACGTAACGAAAACGCGACGTAACTTCACAACGCGAGACTGCGCGAGCGATCCGTACCGACTATCGACATGCGCTTGCGGGCACTTGCGGCACACTGAAACAGACAACCTGGAGCCGCTTGGCGTTGAGTTTTCGGACAACCTGAATATATTTTAGTATAATTCTCTTATGAATATCTCATCAAGAAATGCAGCAGGAGCAGCTACATTATGTTCATGTCTGGCCCATCCAAGATACCAAACTATGCTCATGGCATGAGCACAACATCCAGGTGCGCGTCGACCAACAAGACAAAGCAATATTCTCTAAGACCAGCTATCCCAGATGTATTATTATTAATATGTATACATAATACTGTTTCCTCCCACTATGCGTTGACTTTATTCTAACTTTTATGATTGAGACTTCATTTATATTTAAATCTAGATTCGAAAAATCCAGAGAATCCGGTATTTCTCTACAGAGCTCGATTCTGTACAGCCCATGGAATCTCGTATGTTCCCCATAATAAGAGCGCACTTGGCGAAGTTGAAAAGTCCCAAGAGCGAATAAAATAAGGTCTTCATATTCGATACGTGGAAAATATAATAAATTATTTCTGTCTGCAGACATATTTACGAAATTGGAAGATCGTCTATTAAAATTATTGCTTTCTACAATGTCTCCTAAATTATTATGCAAGTGCATTCTTTCGTGAGTGCTGTTTATTATTTGTGGAGCATTGTCACGGTTTTTTAGCCGCACACCAAAGCTGTTAATGCATTTGTATTTCAAAACAATCTACACTTGGGAGCAAAGAAATCGAGCCACTCCTTTTTTCACATGTCCTGGTTATTGGTTTTCATGAATTATACATATAATTCTAAGTTAACAAAAACCAACCCTCGTTGTAAAGGTTATCAGATAACCTTTTAGGCGATATATGTTTAGAATTGATCTGTTCCATAATACCAAAAATAATAACAATTACTTATACGTGAAAAATAGAAGTGGCTCCATTTATTTGCTCCCAAATATATAATCATTTGAACATTTGAATACCTTATTTTAAATACCAAAGGTGAGTTTTCTTTTATTTGTTTGGATTGTGGACACTAAACAAAATATTGAAAAAAGTTACCTAATACTTCAATTCCTAATAATATCATTGATGATAACTGGTGGAGCAAGCGCACGGAAGATATATGATGCGGAGCGGATGCGGACGTAGAATGGCCGTGTTCGCAATAAATGCTATAGAAGCCTTATAATAGCAAGCGCATGCACTTACCAGAAAACCAGCCAACTCGCAACGCCTTTATACGCTGCAGACGGCAGCGTGTCTTGAGGCGAAAGTCTTTACACTGAAAGTTATTTGAACGAGCACAGAGCGATTTACGCGAGGGGAAAAGGCGCGCCTCCCGATGTAGTTGTTGCACTCGCGAGTGGTAATACCTGAATCACTGGTAATTCTGAGAGTCACTAGCGGTTATAATAATGAAAAATGATGGAGAGCTGACAGCACGTCAAGCAGACATCAAACGGAGAAAAGTTTTGGTGCAAACAATTGAATTTGAAAAGTTATAGCGTTCTGTTTCTTTCGTCTTGGGCACTTGGACTTTCTGCGCCAAGAGCCGTCACGCAAACCATTAAAAGACGAAGTCATCGGCCTAGCTAGATGGTTCGTACATGTGCCCATAGATGTCACAACTATTTTTACTGCAAATAATACGGCGTGAACTTCTTAGAGATATATCAAATTGATCACTTATTCTCGGTACTGAGTCATTTTGCTTTATTTTGAGTAATGTTACAATAAGGTGAAGCGAGTCGATTTTTGCTGTGTTATTTTTCAACAATATATTGAATAAGCCATAAATATTGTTTGGGTAACCCTAAATACATCTTTGGTTTGTTTAATACCAAGTCTAACATAATTTTTCTGCTTTTTAACACAATTTTACCTGACTCACAAATTGTAGATTCCTCTGTTTCTGATGTACAACCAAATAAAGAAGGACTAGCTGCTGAAGATGTTTCTTGTGAAGATTGCACTTCAACTGTAGTAACATTAAAAGGTTTCCTAATTTTATTGTTGGTGCTCTTGTCCACCATCTTTATTTCACACTGGGTTGCAGCACTTATCTGAAAAATGAGTCAATAAGTTTACTTAGGTAGTGACAGTACAACTTTGCAAGACCTAACCTAACAAAAGTGCTCATCAGGGCCTCACTACAAACACGACTGCTCATTAGGCTTATATGATCAATAAAAATGTTGGTTAAGTTATTTACAATTATGTGTGTAATGTTTATTATGTTGGGGAAGAAATTAAGATTAATAAAACATACCTTTATAGGTAATGTAGAACATGTAGATGTACTGGGCGTCATTACTGCCTTATATTTTCTTTTCAATGGCTTGCTGGTGCTTGGTTGTTGTAACAGTAACTTGTTCAATTCTGATAAATCTTCACTTGTGTCCGGAGCAATATTGCAAAGTGAAGCCGAACGTATAAGCTTGGGTTCTTGATTCATTAACTTGCACTGGTAATAATTTGTCAAATCCTCCTTTGGCTACAATAAAGTATAAATTATTATATTATCAAAATGGCAGGCTATGAGAACAAAAACATTATCATAAATAAGTAATCCAGAAATTGTGATAGAAGAGGTGAGGAACAAAAAATAAGTACCTGATAAAAAAAAACTTAGGAACATCTTATGACCTTCAAATGATCTTCGCAACAATACAGTGTGTAAACCTTGAAGTATTCCGCCATGAAATCACACCACTTTTCTCTTAAGTCTTCTCGAACACGAACAAAAATTTTGTTTGAGCTTTCCTATATTCCATCGATATTGCTTGACCGCTTCAATAAAACATTAGTAAAAATCGAATTTCTGTTGAGGATTTAGGTTATGTTTATTGTTTACGACATACACGTCACGTGACCACGTCTGTTATTTTTTTATTTACAATCGTAGGCAAAGGCATTACGACCATACTGCCAACAATGACGTCATTTGGAGGATAAATTAAGATTATTTACATACACTACTAAATTAAACTCACCAGAAAAAAATTAAGGGTACATACGGAAGCGATATACTTACTGAAATGTGAAATCATTAACTTAATTTATTTAAATCTAACAAAGTTATTTACTTTTGTTTGATCCTGAAAATATGAATAATTTTATGGACATAATACTCTAATACTACGTCAATGACACGGACTATCAATGAAATTCATCCCACCGCGCGTAAGCTACACATATCATGCACCATTATACGCTTGTGTGAGTCATGCGTCAGTCAGCTATACCGGTATGTAATGCGTGCGAGCTAGTCAATAGCGCGAAATCCGTGCAACACACACACACAGAAATGCTTTCTCCCTCACTCCACTCCACGTATTTAAAAAGTTAGAATTAGTTCTGCGACAATGGGGATTTGAATTTGAAGGGATTAGCTAACAGTGATTAGGATCAGCTGATAAGGATTGAAATCAGCTGATAAGCGTGGTAATTTACAGTCTTATTAAAAACTTACAGTTCAGCAATTTTTCAAAATGGCCACCGCCCTTTGTTGCTCAACATTATTTTCTTTCTGACGTGGATGTATCGTCGGGTTGGTTTACTCTTGCAATGCACTTGCTAAAATCGACATTATTTAGTTCAAATAGATACAAATCGGATACTCTGAATTCATTTATTAATGTTTCTTTCTTAGAACACGAATCTACAACTGTTTTTAACAATGTAGCAAAGGTTTCTTTGGTCAGACTCTTCTGGTCAACCGCTGGTATTCGCAGCGTACCAATCGCGCAGTACCTTCTTCCAAGCAACCTTTATTGGGCGAAAAGCTGCAACATCTGCCAGTTGTAGTATGCGAGTTGCGTTTGAATAAAGCTCTGTTAGATGTATTTGAAGACGGCGGCATAGTTCTGATACTTCTATGGTTATATGGGTTTTGTGTCCGTCGACAAACAGAATCATAGGAAGCGGGATATTGGTTTCTAAAAGGGGAATGCCAAGATTTCTTTTACGACTCGGCCAGATAGAACAAGGATGAAAAATATCTTATTAAAAAGGGCAAATATTGTAGAATGTATTACAATAACAACATTTCCGCTGGAAGTGCACCAAGAAAAGTTATAGGTCGATTAAGTTGACCTTAATAGTAGATTTTTAACCTGGGGAAGTACCTATGGTAATTCGAAAATCGAACTAACATTTTCTTTATACTCCGTCGACATTTTCATGAATAATTTTTTTAATCCTTGTCGTATTGGTAGACCTTCAATATTTTTGTTAAAATCTTAATATTATTGTTTGATTAAAGCATTCAATTATGTAAAAAACAAAACTAAACCGTTTTTGGTCAGAATAATATCTAAATAACCAAACCAAAACCAAAGCAAAATAAATCTTATACTTAGGTATTATTTGGAATTTGTTGTATATTGACGTTTCCATGGCAACGATGATAAAACATGAATGTCTTAATACCAAATAACATTAAAATCATACTTTTACTAAACAAAGTATTTTATTTAACAAAAATCCATAATATTGTATTCACGATAAGAATATTATACATAATATGGTTAGGTACTTACTTCGATACAGATACCTACTTATTTTTGGCAATAATCGTAAGAAAAAAGTGGAAGCCATTTTAATTGTGACAAAGGTGTTGTCGCCATTAAAATAAAATTATAACAATATTCGATTTTAAACGTAATCGATTATCAAGTATGTATAAAATTGAATGGAATATAAAATAAAAAAGAAATATACTTATGTCGCAAAATAAATAGTTGATAGTAATATATAGTTGTAAATTATTTCATAATGTTACAAAACCTTAATTTGAAATTAGTACAAATCAAAGAGATTAATTAAATATGTTAACTAACACTATTGAATGCCTTTGGTACCTATACATATAAAATATTATGTTATTTATTGTGTTTCGTATAAGAAAAGTAGCCCTAAGTTAAATCACAAGAATAGTGACAAACCTGTTGTGTTATAGTGGTTACTAGGATTATTCGTAATAGCTTATTACTAATAAAGCTTAGTACTATAATTTGTAGCTATTAATGGAAGAGCACAATTCACTTAACACATTTCTCAAACAAGAAAACGTGAATAAAAAATAAATACTTATTTACCTAAATAACATGATATTATTATGATATAATTATTTACAATTACATATTGTTTCATGGTTGTAATCGATTTATAAATGTAATTTTAGTATCGATATAATTATATTTTTATACTGTGCAACATTTATATTTACAGTTGTAGATAAACAAAAGCGTTGAAACTTACTAACCAAAACAATAAAATACTATTTAAAATGACTATCCGACGGTGTACTTCCCCAGACTTTATTTATATTGCATAAATCTTACAAAAAATAAACGCGAATTATCAAAATTACGGCATGTCTGTTCTTACTACTTTGTACTGGCCGGATCTTGGCATTCCCCTTTGTTGGTGCAGACAGAGATATAATTATAATAAAACGGCGTTTTTATTGTACAAAATCGAACTGAACGTTTATTCATTCTTTGCATGTTTGACACTAACAAGTTTAGGTACTTAATATTATCAATAAAGGCGTTGGTTGTAACAAAAATCATTTTAGATGTAATATCCAACAATAATCATAAAAAAACCGTTGCAGTTATCCAACCTGTGTCGCTTCGCCCAATCCCCTAACCAGATGGCACACTCAATGAAACTCGGTCAGGTATCCGTTTATAAGGATAGATTAATCATTGGTCTAAAGACGTTTCCAGCAGCAGAAAACATAAATAAAACTGTACTATTTTCTTAAGAGGATTTGTTTTCTATCTGGCACACATTTTTGCACCCTTTCTCAGTCAGTACTTTGCCTTTTTTCAGGCAAATATTTTATCCTGTTTCATCGGCATTGAACACTTTTATGGGATCTTAAATGACGTAATTTAGTTCTTCCTCGAAAATGTACTGCTGTATTTCCTGAAACCATTTCCTAATATCCTGTTCAGAAACACATACACTTGCATTGGTAACTCCTTCTGATGTTCGAATAGAAATATTAGGTTGTCTTTTCAGGAAAGCCTTAAACCACACATCTCCCGGTTTGTTTTCTCGGAAAGGGTTGGGTTACAGATTTTGTTGCAAAAAATTCTGGACACATCTGCAGCAAAAGTGGTGCAAACATCCACTCAGGGAAAATATTCTCGTTCAGGGGGTAAATGCCACTTGCAGCAAATCCATTTTGACGATTGTTAACCGTAGCTGCTCGAAGATAGGCTTGCTTGAAGTGCTCAGCCACCTGGAAATAAAGTCGAAAACCTGCAAGTGTGATGGGAAATGTTATTACCACTTGTTCACATTAATAGAAACAAACACTGACTAGACACAGTTGTACCTACAAATAATTTTATTAATGGAAGAACGAAAGGTAGGGGAACGCTAGGGGCATACGCGCGCACTTTTTCAGGTGGCGCGACGCGCTGTTTGCTCGCGGTGTCCATGATTATGCAGGTCAACGAGGCTTATTAACTAGCACATAACTTTGTGCGTTTCCATTTTTTACTCAGGCAGAGCTAATAAATAAAGCAGCCACTGCTTTATGAAATAGCTCTGCCGTAGGCTGGTACAAAAAAACTAAGTACGTCCCTGTTACGATATATTTGTTACACTAAAGACATCTAGCGTCATATAGCTAAACTACGTATTAGTTATCTATTCTTTTAGTTTTTCCTATTCATCGCTAGATGGTAAACGTAAAGTAGGCGTAAGTAGGCGGGGCGTAACATTCCCCTCACCCCCGCAAAGTGTCAGGCATCGTATCATAGGAAATTCTAATTGCAACATCTCCTCTTTATATTTGCTTCGTGGTATTTATTAAGTAACCTGCGCTTGCTATCTTTTAAATTCGATTTTTTCAAAATGAAGTACAAACTTACATTATTTTCCTATTTAGTTAGGTCGATAACATAGCTCGCAGTAGGATATTATCCAACCTGTTGATTACTAATGTCGCTAAATAATTCAGTTCCGCCGAAGCTGCGCAAAATCTTCGTTGACAACATTTAATTTTGTCAATTTTCCGGAGATTGTCGGTGTAAATCTTGATAACTGCTTTGGACGTTTTACAGATTAGTATCAGTTCTTTCGGAGGGTACAAGATACCCCCTTCATCTTTAGCTTCTATAAATATATGGTCCAAATTTATTTCATTTGACAACAGTGCTTCGACACAAATGTCACAATTAATTTTCTTAATTAAAATGTTTGCTATGTAACCCGCGATGTGGCTAATACTCTGTTTACTAAAATCAGAAATTTTTTGGAAAAACAAATGTATATGCAATACAATATCTTCTCTTCATATATCATCATCATCATTATTTTCGGAAACCATTTGAACATTGTCTTGGACTAAACCATTATTAGTCGTTCTATTTATGCATTCTATAGGCGATGATGCGCAATTAAAAATAGAAATATGTTCAAGAGCCAAGCAATTCTCACTTCCGAGAGCCTTTAATTGGATATGCACCAGTAGTTTTTTGTAAGCTGCCTTAAATTGGCGTGGCGTAGGGTTATTGTTGGCTGCGCCATGTGATCTTATATTCCATAAGAGCATCTCGAGGTGGTCCTGGCTACTTTAGTACATCAGCATATATGTATACAAGTACCCAATAATCCAATTCTACTGGTGGAGGGAACTGGATCTACTTCCATGTCAGTATTCAAAATATTTGTACATGTTACCACTTGCCTGCTGCTGTTTATTTCGATGGTGGGGTGAATGCTCTTCATGAATGTTGCTGTTGCTGAATGTTGATTCTTAATTTGAGATTAGTCTAGAATAAAAGAAAATGTGTTTTAATTGTTATAGTGTGTTGTTGATTGTTAAACTTATTCAGATTATTAGGTATTTGAGACTGAAGTAGACAAGTAAGAGAAACTAAGTTCCTAGCAATAATTTAAGACCACAACAGATAAATAAAAGAAAATCTATGTTTTAATTGTCATATTGTGTTGTTGATTGTTAAACTTATTCAAGACTATGTTCCTAGCAATAATTTAAGACTACAATAGATAAATACAAGAAAATGTATGTTTTGATTGTTATAGTGTGTTGTTGATTTTTTAATTTATTCAGATTTGATTGGTGACATTTTTTTTTTTATAAATACTGCTTTTATTGTCATTTTTTTTCTTTAATTCATTCTTCCACCAGCCCCGTCACGCATGATGTCCTGTAAGCAAAACAAAAAAGTTTATAAAATTACCTGTTTTATTTGGAAAAGTTTCTTGTGAGATTGCATATGTACCTATTTCTTTCCAGCAATTGCACTAATCTGTCCCTCGCTCTTTGCCCTTGCTGAAGACCTTGATGAGCGGGTATATTTGTAGAAACATCTCCCTGTCTACTGCGCTCTAATTGTAAGTCTTCCTCGCTGTGGGAAGGTGCTTCAAAGCCTGCCCGATTACACATATTGTGTAGAACACAACAGACAAGGACAATTTTGCCTGAAAAAAACAATTTAAAATGCGCTGTGAAGTTGATGTAGAAAATACTGTTCACCAGTTCTATGCATTATAAGAAAAACAGCTATAGTATAAATTGTAACAAGTACCTGCTGTGACCGGTGCATAATGCAGTTCTCTTGATGGTAAAAGGCATCTCCATCGGCCTTTTAAAATGCCAAATGTACGCTCTATAGTGGAGCGTGCACGTTTTTGTGTGTAATTGTATCTCTCTTCTGGAGAATCTTCGACAGCATTGTCTATTGGGGTCATCATGAATTCCCGAAGACGGTACCCAGAATCCCCTGCAACAAAAATTCTTTGTAAACAATCAGTGCATAATGTATCTGCCAAAGGCAACTCCTTGTACTGTTATATAAAGAAAAAGTTTTTAACTTTTGTACAAAAACCAGAAATAACATCTAGAAGAAAAAAAAATACGATTAAGAATAGAAATTTAAACTACATACCCAATATACAGGGCGTCCTACGACTTTGCCACATGGAGGGAAAGTATCTTAAATACTGTAGATACAAAAATTTACTTAATGAAGACTTCATTTTTATTTGAAAAACAATACGAACTGCATTCAAAGAATTTTAAATAATCACCTATCTGAACCGGGAATCGAACCCGCTAAATGTGAAGACAAGAGAAACTGTAATTTTATTGTGCCAATCGAAAGGTTTGATCAGATACATTTATTTCTTCCAAATAACATAGCATCTGAAATAAAAGGAACACCATGAAATTTAGCATTTAACTTAAAATTTTGTTCAGAATAATGAATAGCATTTTCTCTATGTCGTGCTTCTAACAACTGACTTTATGTACTACTTTCTGCTTTATTACTATTTCGAAGTATTATTTCAAATATTTACCATGAAAAAATAAATAAATCAACGGTAAGCGAGATTTTAAAAGAGTTACAATTTGAATACAATAGGAAGAGAAACATTTTGAGCATTTAATAAATTTAATTGTGTGTAAGTTGCACACTTAAAAGTGTCTTATTATTTCAAATAAATGTTAAATTTCATGGTGTTCCTTTTATTTTAGATGCTATGTTACTTAGAAGAAATAAATGTATCTGATCGAGCCTTTCGATTAGTACAATAAAATTACAGTTTTTATTGTTGTTACATTTAGCGGGTTCGATTATCGGTTCAGACAGGTGATTAATTAAAATTCTTTGAATGCAGTTCGTATTATTTTTAAAATAAAAATGAAGTCTTCATTAAGTAAATTTTTGTACACTTTGTCTACAGTATTTAAGGTACTTCCCCTCCATGTGGCAAAGTCGTGGGACGTCCTGTATATAATGTCTCATCTTGTAGACTCTCCAGGTGAGCTTTAATTTCATGGTGCGACCAAATAAAAGATTCGTGGGTCGCTCCAACATAAGACGCATCAACATTTAAAATTCTGCATTCTGCATCACATATCTGTAAGACATACCAATCAAATTAAATATTATGAAAATTTAGACTATTAACAAGCACTCAAATATATTAATGAAAGACCTATTCTCATGTACTATGAGATGAGTGAATTCACAATGCTAACTTTTTACAACTATGTTATAAAAGTTAATGTATTCTACTTTATCGTATATCGTAAGGTAGGTACTTACAACTTGAACATTTAAAGAGTGAAAATGTTTCCTGTTAAAGAAACGCTCCTCATGTTCATTGGGTTTCACCAGTGCCACATGCGTGCAGTCAATGCAGCCAACTACGCCTGGCAGGCCATATTTTTCATAAAATCTGTAAACATTAAGCTTACTAAAATTTAAAATGATACTATCTATTTTAGTGCACACTCTTTAGTGTATAAACACTTCAAATCATAGATAGGTAGGTAGTCATTGTTAGTCCAAATGACTTGTTTCCATCTTATGCAGTTCAGGCTATATTTTATAAAATACCCAGATTTGTTTTCGAAAAAGCTTTTAAACTTACTGTCTTTTTATGAGGTTCCTCTCAGCCGAATTCTGAGGAAATTTGATGTATTTCTGCAAAATTGAGGGGCTGTTGTGTGCGTTTGTGACATGCCGTAGACAGCGTGACACTGTCTGTTGTGTCATTGGCACATGACTGCTAAGACCCACTGCACCTTGGTAGCTCTCCCGGGCATAAAAATTAAGAACAGCGAGAATCTACTCGTAAAAAAATAAACAAAAACAACAATATATGGGTGGGACGGATTGGTAATACAGCTCAATAAGTAGCAGAATCTTCAATCTATCCTTACTTTCAGTCTGGGATCAACACCACTTCGTCGTACGCGATGAAGCAAGAGTGGTACTATATTCTCACACAAATCTTCAAACAATTCCCGTGTGAGCCTATAATTCCCAATGAACTCAACATCAGGAATAGTCGCCAGTTGAAAATTTTGCCTTAAATATCGTCGGCGTTGCCTTCGCTCTTCCTGTAGCAGTTCTTCGAGCATTAAAAAAGCTAGTCTAGAGCAATGTTTTGGGACGGTATGTAAAGCGATTGAAATTTGTTATTCAGATGTGACAGTATAGGTTGTATTTTAAAAAGACGAGCCTCTGAGACCTCCAGGTCTAGCCCATCCATGCGATTGTTGTCGTCGAAGTGCAAGCACTTCGACAACAACAAGAACCGATCTATCGACATGAGCTAAAGCCCGGAGTACAGAATACGTCAAGGGCAGCAGACCAATACTCCTCCAAGCGGGACTTAACAACGACCCCCATCGCCAGGATTAGGCCGAAGAACACGTAAAGTTCATCAGCCGTTGTGTCTTGCCAACGGCTGATGCGGCTCGTGGGATGGTGGTCGCCGTTAAGGATCATTTGGCCTACTACCTGTTGAGCGTACCTGTTCGTCTCAGAGGCAATGTGCTCCATAATTGGACGATCCCAAATGTCGAGGAAAACGTCAATTGGGTCTTCCCGTGGAACTGTCGGACCTACATTAATTTCGGAGAAACTTTCCCTCCTCGATGCAGGTGGCACCGGGGAAGTCGGAAAATCTTTCCACACAAAGTCAAACCATCTCCAAGGCTGGTCCGTCGCCGTTGGAGGAACTTCGCCGGAGTCGGAGGGAAGCGCGGGCACGGGCACAGGTTCTACTGCGGCAGCCGCGTCTACCTCCCTCACCTCCTCCTCGGTATCGTCCACCGGTCCATCGAATGGAGTATCAGACATTGTCTGCTCCACTCTCAGGACCGGTCGAACGATGATGTCCTCGTCGCTCTCGTCGGAACCTGGGTCGCTTCCTGTTACAAATGACGGATTGGTTTGAAATCGGGTAGAAACCAGAAGCCACAGCCCTAAACTTAACTAAAATCAGCAGGTACTTACCATAGAAGACATTTAAAATGTCGTCGTCCCTCAGGAACCGACCAGGGCGACGAGGAGCTGACCGACGTGGAGGAGGAGATGCTGGCTGCGCGTAGGAAGGGCCCGGTACCGCGTCTTCCACAACACTGGAACAAAAGCACTGTTGTAATACCAATGTACATATTTAGAGATAAATAGAGAAGTTCGTTAGTTCGTTAGCAACTTACACTGCCGGCGAAGGCACCGCATGCGGTGACAGAGGCGCCCGTGGTGCCGGTGGCGCCCGTGGCGCCGGTGGCGCCGGAGGTGCCGGTGGCGCCGGTGGGGAAGGCGCCGACACCTCCGTGTACCATTCTTCGAAGCTGGAATAAAAGCATTGTTGTAACACCCATATGTTTAGAGATAAATATAAAAGTTCGTAAGCAACTTACCCTCGCAGCGAGGGCACCCCGTACGGAGACGGAGGCGCCGGTGGCGCCGGTGAGGGAGGCGCCGACACCTCCGTGTACCATTCTTCGAAGCTGGAATAAAAGCATTGTTGTAACACCCATATGTTTAGAGATAAATATAAAAGTTCGTAAGCAACTTACCCTCGCAGCAAGGGCACCCCGTACGGAGACGGAGGCGCCGGTGGCGCCGGTGAGGAAGGCGCCGACGCCTCCGTGTACGGGCATTCTTCGAAGCTGGAATAAAAGCACTGTTATAATACCCCTATGTTTAGTGATAAATATAAAAGTTCGTAAGCAACTTACAATCCCGGCGAGGGCACCGCATATGGCGACGGAGGCGCCGGCGACCCTGGCATGGGGACGTCCGGCCGGTGCGAGGGGCCCGGCATGGGGACGTCCGGCCAATGCGAAGACCCCGGCATGGGGTCCGGCCAGGTCGAAGGTCCCGGGAGTGGACGGGACGGCCCTGGAGTCGGTGCCGGTCGCGCCCGGTCTGAACTAGATGGTCATTTTAAAACAAAAGTTAAAACTTGCTTGCAAGTAAGTATTACAACTAACGAAGTACAACTACTTACGGCGTCCACTTGCGCTTCCTTTTGGGATGCAGCGGCGTCTCCAGACCCGGCGCTTCCGGCAGTTCTTCTACGTACATTATTTGGAGTCTAAAATTCAAAACGATTCAATTGTAAAAAAGTAGTAGTGTAGTGGAAAAAGAAAGGGCATAATTAAGCATAAAAACTAACTCATTTATATCGTATGGTCCTGGACGTTCGTGGACGAAGGTGTGGCCTCCGCGGCCTCTGCCGCGGCGACCACCACGAACGGCCAGAGGAAGTTCCGCCACAGCGGGAGGAGCCTCGGAAACTTCCTCCACCTCCACCGTCATCTGCAATTGTGGGAGCACTCGCACGCCACCACGTCGTCCACTTGGTCCGCGCGTGCGAGGTCGTCTTCTACATACAAAAAAATAACATGCAAACAAAACAGGAAACAAAGTTTTTAGAAAAGGAAGTAGTAAGAAATACGTAAAAAAGAAACTTACATTATTGATGACGGTGGAGATGAAGGACCCGGCGGCGGTGGCATGCCACCTCGTCGGCCACCAGCGCGGCGTGGTCTTCGAGTGCTAGGAAAAATAAAAAAAAAACATGCAAATAAAACATGCCTGTATGCCTTTCGGAGAAAGTTGTGACAGACAAACAAACAAATATGTTTTTTTTTTATGATGCATAAAAAAACACTATTCAAATTGAAATCACGAAAAACAAACATAAATACATACATGCTACATGAATACACACAAACACACATAAGCAGCTATTTTTGAAGTCGGTTAAAATCAATAACAAGAAAAAAAAAATTGAAATCACGAAAAACAAACATAAATACATACATGCTACATGAATACACACAAACACACATAAGCAGCTATTTTTGAAGTCGGTTAAAATCACTAACAAGAAAAAAAAAAATTGAAATCACGAAAGACAAACTTAGCATACATGCATACATCCTTTTTTTGAAGTCGGCTAAAATCACGACTACAAAAATGTTCACAAGAAATATTCAAATTGAAATCACGAATGTCATATCCATAAATTTCTATGATCCGAGAAATCGGCACAAAATGGCGGTTAGCGTGGCCTTGAGCGCGAACTCCCAGTCTGTTACACTGTCCCTACGGTACAGATTTGTGCATCGTATTTTTCGTATGAATATTACGCAACTAAAATACGATTATATTTAAATTAAATGCTTCCTATCAATATTAGGATACACATAGACTTAATTACAGTCGTATTTTACGTATTTAATATTAGTAATACCGCGAAATAATGCATCAGACGCCGCGTCATGACGGCGCAACGGTCATCGATGTTTGTTGAAACTACTATTTCTATCCGAAATCCTTATCAATTACACTTCACACGCTATTAAATATATTTAGTACTTACCCAGGCATGTTCAAGGAGCACTTTATGTGAATTTATTTAATATAATGCAGAGTAGCGTGGACACACACTGAGCGCTCGTAACGGAATGAACGGCGCGCGCGGGGCGGATTTGCACCGGCTCATTCCGAGAAATTTATTCACTGTCAACCTTGAAACTGAGGCATTATATACCTTTCTTGTTCTATCCCATAGACTCTGTGTAAGTTTGAGCGAGATGAACGCAGTATTTGTATGCTAATCTATGCGTTTAGTACAGATAATGAACACTGTCCCGTAGGTACAGTCCAACAGAGGTGGATTTTTGACAGCTGTACCGTGGGGGCAGTCCAACAGCGGAAGGGATAAATAGCGCAATATGAAGAATACACTCCATAAATTTAATCCTAGCATGAAGAGGTGATAAACCCACCTTGAAAGCTTCTGTATTTACTGCCTTTCTTCGCACCTCGTCAAGATTATTCATCTCGGATGGCGCTGACTTACATAAAAAACACACTGCATTGGAGGCTGTATTCGTGACTGTTTGAGCTATTTTACCATCAATCATTGTAAATAAGAGTTGATGATATACTTTAAAGGTTTTACCATTTAAGCAAAATACAGTCTCATTCAAATTAGCTATTTCAGATTGCATTCTTGAAACATTGACTGTTGTCTCTGTTGTTTCTTTCATAAGTTGAAACTGTACAGGCCGACAACCTCGTGTAGAAGGAGTTTTATTTGTCCAGTTAATTATGGCGTCATTTCCTTTCTGGCATAAACGAAGTGGAACTATTGATGTTAAGAACATATGCGAATCCGAAACATTGTCATCATCAAATACCTGTTTATATTCACTATGTCGAGATGAACCGTCACATCCCCATTTTGTGAGCAGTGTTGTTTCTTCATTTATCGTTGCCAGCTCCAAATCGGTTTTTGTTTGAAATATTATTTTAGCCGTATGATCCAACAAACTTTGCAAACAAACACAGGCATAGCTTTTCGTAACGTCTATATCCGTAAGATGACATTCTTTTTTAGAATCCAGTACTTTCCTGTAATCAGGAAATATATCATAGCCAATAGCTTTTGTGGCTTTCCGGAGAACTTCATATTGATGCTTTGAAAGCGATGCATCCAACAACAGTGCTAGAGCCTTATGGGGGGTGAAACCACTAAATTGTTATGGCTTATTTTGAACTTTATGAGCAGCCTTCATAATAAGTTCTTCAGGGAAGTTCTCACATATGCTCCTTACTTTGTATCGTTTAGTCCGGTCACAACATTCTTCGAACGATTTTTCAGGGCGTCCTCCGCTCCGAGACCGCTTACTCGGTCCTGGTTCATTGATAAGGATATCTATTTCAGCAGGCATTTCAGTAAAGGACAAAGTGTTTTACAATCAATCTTCAATTTTTGATAAAATTTTGTGTTATTCCTTGACACAGCTTGCCATTTTTTTGTGAATTTAGGTAAGAAATTTCGACTTAATTCTTCATAAATTTGCTTTAACATTGGTTCCGTGAGACTTGGATGAATGTTCTTAAGATTTTCTAAGCACTTATGCACTTCATGATCACTCATAAATACAATATTAGCCATTTCAGAATAGGAAATATTAAAAGCGGCCGTCACTACTAATTGGTGTTACTTTCTCAAATAGATACTCGTTACTATATAAAAAGCTGATATGGTACCCCTTATATTAGTTATTATTAAAGTTATTCACGGTAATAATGACTAAAATACCCTCATTAAGTTCATTTACGTTGTGTCATTTTTCTCAGAAAAGTAATCTCATTAGTTAATGTAACTATAGAGCCAGAGTTGCAGTTTTTATTTATTTATTGTTCAATTACATAGATTACATACATTTGCCCCACAAAACCGTGTTATCGGTTTGACTGTGGGATCGAGTCTCCGTACATTAATCAAACTATATAAAATAACTAACTCACAGCTAACAAATAGTTAGGTAATATTTTTTAAGCTTACGCTTAAAAATGCGTTTAATATCTTCGCGTCGAATATCCTCCGGCAGGCTATTTAACAGATATGGCAAACGTTTTTTTAATGTTCTATCACCAAAATAATTAAATATTCTAGGTACCACGTAGCTGCCGGTGGCCATCGAGCGGGTATTGTACGTGTTACAAACCAATGTTAGGTTATGCTCTTGATCGCCATGGTTATTTACCGCTAGCAAATACTTGTGTTTTAAACTGACAGGTAAGATTTTACATATTTTGAATAATTTAGTATAATCGCTTTGACATTGCGCTTTAATTTTTTTAGTAACCAGTAATTTTAAGAATCTAATTTGAATTGTTTCTAACTTATCTATATAGGATTTAAACGTAAGACCATAGCAATCAAGAGCATAACCAAGTATAGGTTCCACTAGCGACAAGTATAAACATTTTAATGTACCAATAGGGATTTTAAAACTTAAATGATAGAATTTTCCCAACAGTACTCTTAGCTTATCACAAACATAGTCAATGTGTCGGTCCCATGAAAATTTTGCATCTATGTAAACCCCAAGATAAAGTACACTATTAACCCTCTCAATGGGCTTACATTGACACTTCGCTAAATGATTATGAAAGCAAGCAAAATCATGAGTATACAGAGGTGGAGGCTGTACAGATGGTAGCAAGTAGGGAGACTGAATTATAAGTAGCCTAGTTTTATCAGAGTTTAAGACAATACCGTTATCATGAGACCATTTCAAAATCGAATCAATATCTTGTTGTACTAAGCGACAAGTGTCAGATATGTCGGTGCCGGCGCGCAGTGCACACAGATCATCCGCGAACATATACGATGAGCAGTGCTGCAACACCCTGCATAAGCTATTAACATGCATGAGGTAACTCACAGGTCCGCACCCCGAACCCTGCGGCACCCCCCACCGGACCTCAACCTTATCACTGAGAGTGTCACCCACCCTGACACGGTAGGAGCGCGCCGTGAGATAGTCGCGGAACCATTGGTTCAGTGGTTCTCTAACACCACACTCCCACATCGCGCCAAGGAGGGTGTCACTCTCTAAAGTGTCGAACGCTTTTTTATAGTCAAAAAAGATAGCTACAATGAATTTTTTATCCTCTAAGTAACCATTGATTTCATCTGTAAATTTACTCAATAATGTGTTTGTACTTCTCCCACTCTGGAAACCATGCTGACAGTTGTCTACTATTTTATGTTTTTGCAGGTAATTGCTTAATTGAATAACAATACATTTCTCCATAATCTTATCAACAGTGGATAACAAGGCTATAGGTCTATAATTGGATATATTTTTGCGGTCACCTTTCTTATGAATAGGACGGACTAACGCTTCCTTTAGTTGATTAGGAAACTTACCATGTTTAACGGATAAATTAACTAGCTTAGCAAGGACTGGACTCATTTTATCAACTACCAACTCATCGGACATGCGTATGTGATCGCATCCCGGGGATTTATTGGTGTCTATGTTTTTAATTACATTTTTTATATCCGTGCTAGTAACCGGCTGCCATCTCATACTCATGTCCATAGGTTTGACGGATAATTCTTTGCTTAACCATTCATCCTCACACAAGTGTTTTACATCTACAATTTCATCTAAAAAGATGGTCGCAAACTTATCACATATGTTTTTAATATTATCATAACCATTAATATTAGCAATAATTAAATTATCTAATGACTGTTTAGGATTTCCTAACATAATATTAATTTTTTCCCATAACTTTTTTATATTCTTTTTACAATTTAATATACTCTCTTTATCATACTTATTTCTACTTTTATTTATAGCCTTTTGGCACTTATTTCTGAATTTAGTATAATTAAGACGTTTTAACATATTTTTTGGATCACTACTCCACACTTCAAATAACCTATCTCTTTCAATAATCATACTCTTTATTCTTCCATTAATCCAAGTTTTATTATTCCTATTACTATTGTTTACCTTTATAGCTGTATAGCATTCATTATAAATTATTACAAAACACTGACTTATAGCATTGTACAACTCAATCGGGCATTCTATCAACAACATTTTATCAAAATCAACACATAATAATTTCTCCCGAACCATATTATTGTTCAATACAAGTTTAGTGTTTACGGCAGGTTTAGGCGGGTGGAGCGAACGCGCTGCACGCTGCGCAAGCGATTGATGCGAGTAGGACCCCGGAGTTCGTTTCCATTCCACCACAGCTGACACGAAATAGTGGTCGGAGATTTTATGTTTTATTACAGCTGAGTGTATCGATGCACAACTCGTTTTAACATAGATATTATCTAAGCATGATTCAATTAATTTTCCCATCACAATCTCTTTTCTCGTTACATCTTTAATACATGGAATAAAACCATACTCAGACAATAAATTTTCATATGAAATAACATGTTTATCAAAATGATTTAACAGATTAATATTAATGTCACCACACAAAACAACTTTTGAGTTTAGTGGCAACCCTTGTAAACAATTACGCAACTCCGTCAAGAATTGATTAATTTTGTTAAGTTTATCAATTCTTGGCGGTCTGTATATAGCAACTAAATAAATTACCTCGCTGTCATAGTTTAGTGTAATGGAAACGCACTCCGCAGATCGCATTCCAGCGACTGACGTCGTTTCGCATACACACGCACACAAATCCGCGCGAGTGTATATCAACACTCCACCACCACCGCGACCCGTTCTCGCATAAATGTTCTGATTATACCCACTAATCTGAAATAAAGATAGCAAAGAATAACTTATATTAGGTTCTGTTATGACTAATACATCCAAATGTTTAAGGCTACTGTTTAAAGCTACTAACAACTCATTAAAATGTTTCTTAAGTGAACGGATGTTGACATGCAATACACTTAGTACTTTTTTGCCAGAAAACTTATTTATCCAGCTTAGTATATCATCAGCACAGGTATACTTTACAGAGTTTTCCGATATTAAATCAATACTGTAGTCTGCGAATGTTAAGGTACAAATTAGTAGTTACAGAGATAGCCACAATAAAGACCATATTACGTGAATTACCTATTTTGATATTAACAAATCATTAAGATCACTTTCTGATCTGATCCATATTGCTTGGTCACCTTCGGTTTTTTTCACCAAAACTTTACCATTAGTTACCCAAACATATGTATATTTTCCACGTAATCGCTGCTTTGCATTCCAAACAAGGTTTTTAGTATTTATAGATAGATCTTCGTTAATATATATTTTGTGGCTCATCTGGCCTTCAGTAATAACATCACTCTTCACATCTGTGAGTGCACGGCGTTTAGACAACCAGTTGTTACGCGCTTCCAGTCATGTTGTTTTGAACCCGACTATGATTGAAGGTGGCTTTGCTCCTTCCTTATGCGGTCGACTTCGTCTTACCCATTCAATGTCATCACTGCTAACTCCTAATTTCCCTCCAATCTTGCAAATAAGCTCTTTGACATTTTCACCTGGTAAATATTCTACACCAACAATTTCTAGGCTATGTTTACGTACCGACTGCTCGAATTCATTAACTTTTTGCTCCAGAGCGCCGTTGCATTTTTCTAAGTAAACACACTTGTTACTTATAGTCACCACCGTCTTCTCAAGCTTCACAATTTTATCCTTGGCCATGTCTTGATCAGACAATAATGAGTCGTACTTCTCGGATAACATGCTTATACTTTGTTGAATAGTATCCAAGTTCTTCTTGAGATTGGGTATAGCACTGACCTTTCTTTGTATATCCTTCAAAAAATTTTCTAAGCCTTGCACTTCCTCTTGTGGCTCGTCCACTTCGGACCCCTCTTCTTCACAATTGTTGCAATAAATTCTATTTTTCCCGGCTTTCATATCAGCAGCGAGACCCCTAACACAACTTCTGTGAAAAGTTCCTTGGCATGGTCCTTGACACATAAAGTGTGCACCCTTTTTGGAAAGATTTTTTTTACACTTTTGACAATCCATAACGAACAGATAAAGAAATAAATGTAAGCAATATGTGTACGTGCGCACCGATCGACGCTGCGCGCGAGACTGCTCAGTTAGTTGCAGCTGAAATGTACATAATACCAATTCTAAGTAATCAACGCATCAGTAGAAGCATGTGACAAAGCTGCGGTCACCGGCGGAAATAAGTTATGACTTCCATATAAAATTACACTTCAATCAAAATATTGTAAAAATTTTATAGTAACTAGCTATTTATTTACTTCATAACTGTGTCTCAAAAAAAAATAGAATTGTAAAGTTATTACTTACGATTACATTTTATCAGTCCTTGATACATGCGATGTTTTCGTTAAAACTTTGTACGTTCTTACTCGGTCATCTTTGATTGTTTATTAATGTCTGAAAATAAATTATTTTTCATACAATTTTATCACATTCTGTTTATTAGGGTGTCTATTATGTGTTGCGTGACATATTACAAGTGTAATATTCACTTTGAAAATTTGAATTATTTCAGCTCTTGCACCACTGTGCGTCGGCAGGGACGTCAAATACTTGCGCGCGTGCGAGGACAGAGCAAGAGCCAATACGCAGCTACAGAGGGTGCAAAAGAGTGCGAAAATCATTACACATTACGTCATTCGGCGTTCGATCATCTGTCAAATAAAGCTGTCAAATTCGTCAACAAAACTATCGACAAATTTACAAACTTCTGTGTTTTCTCAAAATAACTGACAAACCTTGATTAGGAAATCAATTATTATCAATAAAGATGACACAGTCAGGAGATTCTGCAGCCCAGATAACGAAATTAAAGGCTCAAATTGGCCAGTTCAAAGGGCAAATAACTCGCGCAAACAAATTTGCTATAGAACAACAAGAGCAAGTGCTGGTAGATGCTGTCGCTGTCAAGATGCGAATACAAGTTCTTCAATCAGCGTTGCTAACATATAGGGACAATCAGTTAAACCTGCAGCTCATCATCTGCCTAGCCTTTTCCCAATTATGTTGGGGTCGGCTTCCAGTCGAACCGGATGCAGCTGAATATCAGTATTTTACATGGAGCGACTGCCTATCAGACCTCCACAACCCAGTAACTGGGTAATACGATACTCTTGGTAAGACTGGCTGTCAGACTTTCTGGCTTCTGACCAACAGTAACGACTGTCAAAGATCTACAAATGACAGCCGGGACCAACGGCTTTACGTGCTTTCCGAGGCACAGAGGAAACTCGCTATGGTAAATGGTCACCCATCCACAGACCAACCTCGGCAAGCGTGGCTTAACCCGGAAGATCGGTCTATGCGGCTGTAATTATTTAGCCACGAGCACGGAAAACATAATCCATTACAATTTTATTCTCGTTAATATTGGACATGCATTATTCGGTAATAAAACTATGAACTTTTATTCTGGGGTATTTAATAAAACAATATTAAAGTAATCAACTATTACTATATTGAAAATAAACACAGTAAAAATTAATAAAAATCAGTTTTCCTGATCATCATCGTAATCATCATGTACATGGTCTTCAGAACCATCGATACAAGTAAGTGAATCCTAAAAGCCATGGTAGTACGCAAGAATTGCTTCTGTCCTACATAGACTCATAAGGTCGGCGTGTAAAGCCTTGCTTAGTGGTAGAGGTTTGTCGTAAGCTAGTTTCAATTGAAGCTCAGTAAAAGAGACTGCAGTATTGTTTGCTGTTTGCCGGGAGTTTCATTTGATTCTTTGCGTGATTTTTTGATGCGGTTCGACATTAAGTTGAGAATAATCGGCATCAAAATCATATTTAAAACGTAAGATTGGCTAATTGGCTGTGAATGCAAAACGCTTACTATCATTATTTTAGACCATGATATTTTCTGTCCTTGTTCATTAGGGTGGAGCGTTTTTTTAAATTTATTTATTGTAATCTAATAGTGAAAAAATTGTGCCTTATGGGCTTAAATAAACCTATGCAAAATATTATTCGATTTGGTTAACAGTAATTGCCTCCGCAAAGTCATTGAATTTAAAAAAAAAAGTTTGTTCCCTACTCAAATTTGACGCCATGTTTGAAATTTTGGTAAATATAGCTATTATATTTAATGAAATAATTGCAACTATAGTCTGTTTTCGATACATAATAAACATGCATGTTGACAACACAAAATATGGGAGGAAGGGGTGCGCGGGAGGAGGCAGTCAGCCACACTCGTCGCATCGTGTCAGTGTCTCAGTGCGTTATTGTTTTCGCGCGAGTTAATTAACTTATAACCTCAATCTCGTTTCGTAACAATTATAAATTATGCAAAGAACACGTAGTGTATTCAAATGTCCTCTTTTTGGTGATATTTGTGAGATAAAAGAAAACGTTCTGCCTACCTATGAAGATGTCATGAAGTATTATGAATAGACGCGACATCAACTAAAATTTCAATTGTAAACTGCAAAAGAGCCTACATTTTCAGAAATAGAAAGAAAGAAAAAGTATTTATTCTCACGCCCAAACAGACGCACAAGCATACTTAAAATTAATAACATAATTATGTACTCTAAAACAAGTTTTCCTTAAATTTAAACATATAATTGCCTGGCAACCCAAACACAAAACAATTAAAAGTAAAAAATAAAACTATGACTAAATTTTTAATCTATGCAAATCAAGTTTGCATATTTAGCATAGACTATACACATTAGCAATAACAGACATAGTAACGTCCAAGATTGCAAATATATGGCGATTAGCATCTATTTCAACATTAACACATACCAGAGTCGTACAGATGTTGAAAACATAATTATCATTTAAAATGTAAAAATCTGCTCAAGTCTTTCAAGAGGCTCTCCTCGGAACAATTAGGAAGTTTTCGACAAAGCAGTAAGTTACTCTTTGATATTTCAGCATACAAGTGCAAAGAATTCGCTCAATGCATCTGTCCCAAAGATAAAAAGGTTCCCAAACGAGAACAAACTCTTCTAATTGACCAAAGAACCTCTCGCATTATGGCAATAGGCGGAATCGACGTAATCGTTACTAAGAAGCTGGAAAAGGGTCTAAAGAGGAAGCTGATTCAAGAAAACCGCCAAACTACAACGGTATTAAGTACTTCTACGTCAGCTGGTTTAGTGGTTAGTGCTTCTTCGACATCGTCAGCGCCTAGGCGTAGTAGTACAGATAACTTGATAAACACCGTAAACGAAGGCGTTCCTGAGAAGAAAATGACCTCATGCGTCAATTTTCCTCCGTTATCGATGACCTGTGATAGGTATGGAGTGTCAGATAGGGCAGCAGCAGCGATTGCGTCCTCTGTTTTGTTTGACATTGGGTCTGATGTCGAGATCATTGACAGACATAAATTACGACGAGAGAGAACTAAAACTAGAGAAGAGTTAATGAAAAAGAAGACTGTTCCAGAACTATCTGCTTTATACTTTGATGGGAAGACAAAACATTGAAAATCATTAAAAAAAAGGTGGTAAATGCTACAGGACTATGACTGTCGAGGAGCACATCTCATTGATTCTAGAACCGGGATCTATTTATATGGGATACGTAGTACCTAGCGTTGCGTTGGTACAGCGAAAGGCGTGGAAAATGCATTAAGAGGTTTTCTTATAGATGAAGGAATATCTCAACATCATCTTATGGCAATTGGTTGTGACGGTACGAATGTGAATACTGGAAAGTATGGTGGTATTATAAGATAACTCGAAAAAAGGCTTCGAAAACTACTTCAGTGTATAATTTGCTTACTGCATATGAACGAACTGCCTTTAAGACACTTGTTTCTTCATCTTGACGAGTGTACTTCGGGACCTAAATCTTACACTGGACCTTTAGGAAAAATTCTCGAAACCTGTGAACAATGGCCTGCTAAAAAGTTTCAGGCAATCGAAGGAAATATACTTCCAGAAATGGCCACAGACTTAAGTACAGATCAACAGTACTTGCATAAGACTGTCTCAGCAGTAATATCAGGTGATTTCCCAGAAGATCTGGCAAATAAATCTCCAGGCAAAATGTCTCATGCGCGTTGGCTCACACGTGCCAACCAAATACTACGTTTGTATGTAACAACAGAGACACCTTCGGAAAACTTGACAACTCTGGCCACATTTGTTCTAAAAGTTTACGCACCATCTTGGTTCTCTATTAAAAATAAACCATCATGCAAAGATGGCACGCGACATCTTTTTCAGATAGTTATGACCTTGTTATGTAACAGACGGCCCTAGGATCTCCTGAGAGCACGTCTGCTACACCAGTTGTAAAGAATGTGTAGGGCATTCAATACCTAGTAGATAAATAACAATAATAGAAATGGTTAGAAATAAGAGGCAGGACAGCGTCACGCCCCTTGGGCTGGTCAGCGAGTTCCTTCTTGTATTCACAGCGTTCGTCGATGGCCCACACAGCCATCTGATGGAAACCGGCAGCAGCAAACAGACCGGCTGTAGCATTTAGTCATAGTCATAGTAGTAGACGTAGACGACAGCAGGTCCGATCGCCGATCTCTCAAGTGTAGGTAGGGCAGGAGACGAAGTGAAAAGAAGGGAGAAGGGGGTTACCGACGGGCACAGCTTCTTTATCTGGCTTTCCAGTTGGATAACATGCCACAGCTGTTAATAACACCAAGGGAAACACGTAGAAATTCCACAATTGCTTTTTATTTAACTTGATACGCTTCATTCCAGTAAAATATCAAAAACTGTTCTGCCATAGAAATATTCCAAATTTCAGTTTATAACAAATCTCAATATAAATTATACAGCAAATATCTTGTATCAAAAAAAACATCACCATGGTGTCCAAAAAACAAATCTCAAAGTCCCTATTTAAATTCCTATCTGTCATCAATAAAAAGGTATCAAATATAAAAATGGCCAGTCGGTGAAGATGACGATTATGAAGGTGATACTACAACCTCCAGGTACCTACCAGAAGATCTTAAAAAGATAAACGATCCTGTCATTCAACGAAATAGCTATTTTGCACATCCCGAAAACATTATTCTAGCAATGATAACCGATGACAAGAAACACATTCAAGAACTGGCAGCACGACGCATATTAAAGGCACGCAAAATGCCTCAACCTTCGACACCTAGGCTGTTTGAAGTGCCGCATATAAATTTCGATGCTCCAACCTATATCGATTTGATAAATTGGCAGGAAACATTAACTGAACCGCCGATTATGCAAAACTTGTCTGACCAGGAAATTCAGTTAATTGTAGAATCTGTTGGTGAGGGTGAAGTGTTGTTTTTAAGGCTTCCGTGCCATACACAAGCTGTTGAACGGGCTGTAAATGTAATTATGACCACAGAAACTGCCTCTTCTCCATGCATAGACAAATCTCAACTAGGTGCTATAAAAGCCAAAGTAGAATCACGGAACGCAATGCCAAAATTTGAAACAAAAAGGGATTTTCAAGCGAATTAAGATGGTTGTGCAGTACCAGCGCGGACCATTTCTTCAAATTCCTTCTGTGCAGCGCGGAGCTTCAAGGGTGCCAGTCGGCGTGGGCGAGATGTCACCGGGGAGCCGTCTGTCGTTATGATATAGTGCTTGGTTGTATGTTTCAGTTCCCGAGGTGCTCCAGGTGGTCGGGTGATACTGGGGTATTTCGCCAGGATCGCGGTGTAAGGCGAGTCAGGGAGGGATACCACTTTCACGCTTGGCTGTTCTGCTGTACAAAGGCCCGCGGGGGAGAACAAACCAGTCTTCCCGTCACGAAGTCTGCCTTGGGTGCAGTCAGGCAGTAGGTGGTAGTGCGACAAGAAGTCGGAGCCAATGATACCACTGTCCACATCAAGTTAACGTTGAGTTGTACTAGGCCATACGTATTGATCCTAGTACCATTCGCAGCAATTAAGTCATATGGCTGAGGCTGGTGCGTGCGTCCCTTGACATACTGGCGAGGTATGCAACATAGATCCGAACCAGTGTCAACCAAAAATTTTCGGTTGGAGTACTGGTCGGTCACAAAGAGACGGCGACTGGTGGGAGAGCAATCGGTTGTCGCCTCTACCGACTGCTGTGCGGGTTTTCCTGGTTGCTAGACGAAGGACTGGACCAGTTGCATGGTGGGATGCATTTGCGAGCCTTTTCTGAAAAACGGTTGTGGTAAAAACAGAGTTGTGCATTTCTAGGTCTGGAATGGCTGCGGTTCCTGTGGGAGCTGCGACCACGTGTGCGACCATTTCGATCATTGTCACTATTGGTGGTAAGTGCAGCAACAATCTTAGTTAGTTCATCCACTTTTTTGTGCAACTCTTGTAGGTCATTTGTGTGCGGCGGGGCTGGGTATGATTGGTTGGAGCAGACCTCAAGGGGAGTTGGCTGTGCATTTATCTCCATGAGGTTATCAGCCAGCTCACTGAGGTCGGCTAGATTCTCCAACCGTTGGGCTGCCAGGGTGGTTTGCAGGAAGCGGGGTAAGCGGCTCATCCAGATGGTTTTAAGTTGGTTGTCGGGGAATGTCAGTCCAGCCAAGGACTTTAGGTCTAATAAAAGAGGTTAGTCTAACACCTCACTCCCCCCGCTAACCCGAGGAGGCCCGCTGCGGTGGGCCGGCACCAGCCGGGGGTTGCGGAAGTGTCGTAAGTTCCCGCGACCCTCGGCGCAGGTGTGATGATGAGATGGAACACCGGGGTGGTTTTAGTCAGTAAGAGTCTGACAGACCCCTCGCCCACCCCAGGGCGGAGGACATCCATGAGGATTTCCAACCCGAAAAAAAAAAAAAAAGCCAAGGACTTTAGGTGCCTTAAGAAAGAGGACGGCTTCCTATCACCCATCTGCTCCTTCTCTAGGAGGCGCCTGACTTTTTCCTCGTGTGAGTCCGAGAACCTTGCGATTATGGCATCTCTTAATTTTGTATACGGATTTGATTTGGGTGGCTGTAAAATGATATCTTCCACCTCCCTCGTGCAGTAGGTGTCGAGGTGCGCTATGGCGTAGTAGATTCTAAGCTTATATTGTTAATAGAAAATTGCGCCACTAGGCTGGCGAACCACAGTGCAGGACGGTCCTTACAAAATGGGGGTGTGCGGATGGACAACCTATTTACTAAAACTTTCTCCGCTCCGCTCATGCCAGCACCGGGGTTGGGCTGTGTGGAGGCCTGAGCAAAAACTTCAGCCTCACTGTCGCTCATATTGCCAGCAGAAGAATAACAAAAAATAAAGGTAAATTAAGAGACTTACCAAAGAAAGCAGGAGTGTAAGAAAGCGTTGGAGTGTGGTGTGCGTCTTAAAATTAATGTTGTCACTAACAGGCATACACTGAGTAGTAAAACAGATGGCGGACAAAAACACAAACACAGTAAGAAAAATAAAAACAATTGCAGACATGCATCAGTACACCACAATTATTATTAATTGTTCACATCACCATCACCAACACCATAGTTCACCGCAGCTATATTGTTATTGTAGAGGCTTTATTTAGGGTTTCAGGGTAATTATTATTATTGGTCAGACAGTGACAATGACCATGTATAATGAATAATGATATTATGTTATATGCCGTGCCATAACTATGCCGCAGTTGTGTTTTTAGTCTTGAAGCGTTGCAATTGGTCTAACAATGATTCCTTATTGTTAAAATCCTTGCCTTGCTAGTAATTAAATGATTAATTATATAGTTAATTGCAGGCCATTGTGTATCTCCTCCACCGTTCTCTTTGATGTAAATATTGGATTTTATTTATCTGCTGCTCTGTGTCCTGTTCACCTGATTGTATACATAAACGGCCTACTATTGGGGCCGGTCCTTGTTCGAAGTAGCGATGGGGCGGGTGTCTTGATTGCAGCCTATATATTATGCCGAGTGACGAACACGTCGTCTGCGTCGGCGTGGTTCCTAAATTGATGATCACGTTGCGACTTGTGCCGGGGCGATGCGATGCTTGCCGCTACGTGCTGTGGAAGCACGTACTCGTCTTCGTGGGGTCTTCGGACGTCGGTTTGCAGCAATTAACACCTTTACTTCGGTTGCTCGTAGGGGTCACCACTTTGGTGTTACAGGACGGGTTAAATTGAGACTCCGGTGTTATTATATAAACTTGTAATTGGAGATACAGAATTACAGATACCGTACAATATGCCGCCAATTTCAGTAAGTGGAATTAATTAATTAATGCGCAGGCACAGGTACATTCTCATCCGTCAACAGTGTTGCCAATAACATTAAAATTAAAGCTGCCCATGCATGGGTCAGTGTCGCAATAAGGCGGCCCACGCGGGGAGGAAATCACTAAGCTGTCCTTGCGCATGATAGTACCAGTTACTACTTTTGTTTATGGTCACTTGGTTAGTCTTTCTATTATATTTTAGAATTTGAACCTTATTATTTTTGATAGCATTTTCTATGCCGTTTTTGTACGCAGCTACTGGACATTTGACCTCAATTATGGTATCTTCTCAAACACCGTCCGGTATGGCACCAATGTAAGGAAATTCTTGGTCCACAAAAAGTACAATCCTCGATGTGTAAATTTTCTTGGCTGCTCAATTGTTGGAGGTAAAATTTTTCATTTTTGAGCCCATGGGCTCCTGGCGCGACGGACGAAATATTTAATTTATATAAAATAAGTTGTTCACCAGGGCAGAATTTTTTTTTTCGTCTTAATTATTGCTCCAAAGTTAGAAGCTGTTACCATCAACCTTCTAATTTGAAACCATTCAGTACTTTCGCGTTTCTGTGTGGTTCTGTTTTGAATACCCTCTCGGTCATTTAATAATAATATTCTTTATTTCAGGCAACTTGGCCCATAGAAAAACTAATACATAAATATTTATTTATTTATTTAAACTTTATGTACACTGGTGGTACACAAGGCGGACTTAATGCCATAAGGCATTCTCTACCAGTCAACCTTTGGGTCAAAAATAAAGCACTTCGAAAGTGGTACAAAAAAAGAGTTTAAAACAAACATGGGAAAGTTAAATAAAAATTATTGACTAATATAATACTAACACAGTATATACATTACATACATATATATGCTTATAATAAACATACATATTATACTTATACATACATAAATACACATACATATTTATAACCATGATGGACAGTTACTTCAGCAATAAATATTAACAACAATCCATACTTATAAACTAATACATAATATTATAAAACTTCACTTAAGCACTGTCGTTGTGCGATCGTGTGGCACTTGTCCGCGGAAGCGACGGAACACCACTCCCTCTGGCCAAAAGTTCTCCTCCATGACGAGGTGCAGAAGACACTTTGGTACTCGCACCACAAACGCCTTGAAGTTGGCGTTACGGCGCGATTCCAGCAGCTGCACTCTCACCAAGGACTTGGCCTTTTGGCGTACATACTCCACGATGTCCTCCGCATTAGTGCTGTAGTGTATGCGGGAGATGTACACCGGAGTATTCGGCATTGCGGCACGAAACGTCATATTCGGCTCCTCAGGAGCCGTGCCGCAGCACTTCTTTTGCACCGTCACGAAACCATCCTCATTTTCAGCCTTTTCGGCGCCTTTTCTGGCATAGGCTTCATACTGTAAGGGGCGTTCGCGGTGACGCTAGCGAAATCCCTACGTTTCGGTTTCGCCGGGGCTGCAGACACTGGCAGCGCGACGGGGCGAGGGGCGGGGGCGGCGCTGCGCGGTGCGGCCGCGGTGAGGGGTACGGGGCTGCGGGGTGCGCAGGCGGGGCGCACTGCAGTCTCAGCAATCGACGGATGCGCTGGCGACGAAACTGCTGACGCGGAATTCGACGACGATGTATCGAGGCCGGCTCCGCGACGCGTGTTTACGTTAAATGCATCGACTGGTGACCTAGTTACCGTCACACTGTTGCGCAACTCACTGACTTCCTTGCGCAACTCACTGACTTCCTTGCGCAATTCGGCGACGGTGTATTGGGATGCATCTAACTTCGCTTGCATATCCGCGAGACTGGCCTTCAGAAAAACGATGTCCTTCAGAAGGCTCGTTACATCGACGTGGTCAAACGTGACGGGAGGCATCTTGTGTAGCTCCTTCGCCACAAACGTCGGCACATCGTCAGGGTCGGTCTCCTTGAACAGCGTGATAATATCTTGCAGGCTTTTCTTAGTCCCGTCACGCCGGCGGGACACCATCTGGTCGCGCTTGTTCAGCACAGTGAACAACAACAGCTTGGCAGCAGCTATGTCTTCCTCGCTGAGGTTCGTTGCGCAGATCTGGACAGCTGACGCCTCGTCCATCACATCCAGCTTCTGCTGCAGGAACCCCAGCAACTCATTCGCCACAAGTTCGTTACTTATGGCGAGTAATTACGAGCGACAGCTTGCGCCGCGCTAATCGATAAAAACATTACGTAAACACGTCCGCATCGGAACGCAGCGCAAGCGAGACTGACATTTACCAGCGTCTTCAAATTTTTCATTAAATCTGCAGACGCTGCGATGTACTCATCAGCAGACAAGTCTGGCGCAGCTACTTGTTTGCCATAATCATTTTGCTTTACGAATAGCTTCGATCTATTTTTTTTCTTTTCACAGCATTGGCTTGTTTTCTTTGTTGCTCTCTTCTTCCTTCTAATTTTTTTAAGTTGCCTCGAGTGCTCTCACCCAATATTTTTGTAAAGAGTGTAAGAGGTTTTTTGGTGTTGTAAAACACAACAGCAGCCGAACATCTCGCTTGATAAGAACGGGGAGAAGCAAAATTTATTCTTTAGCCCCCAACAAATTTCGCAATCATGCTGTTGAATCTCTCAACTGCATTAGTGTCAACGTCTTCCAGAAGACTTCGCGATTTTGCTGCCACCGAATTTAAAATAACTTTAAGCCGGAACCAAAATGTCGAATTTTCAAGCTTTGCCACAGTTGAAGTCAAAATTCCTTTATCTTTCGTACAACAATAATCTTTGCAACTTCTGTGGTCCCCGTATGCGTGGCTCAGATTTGTTATGTCTCCATGAATTTGTTTATGGCAATGTCTCTGCTATTATTTTTATTATGTTTGATTGAAGTCGTGACGACTTTTTGCATGCTAATTACTTTTTCATCTGTCATATATTTTCTGTGAGCTTTTGGATATTTTGTATCTTTGCGTAGTGAACGCAGCTTGTTGCACATATTTCGCAGAACGTGGTTTCGGCATTCTATTTTAGACATTACGTAGTCTGAATAGGGATTTGACGCCAATATTTTGGCATAGGTTGCAGAATCACCATCAGCCACAATGTTGCCATAAGTAAGTCCATACATGTTGATGGATTCCTTGAAACTTTCGCATACAATCGTCGCTTCCATTCCGCTGGAAGATCCTTCATAATTTTTATAGCATTTGTGATTTTCCGGGTTTTCCTGACGTTTCTCTGCCCTTGCACCATATTAAACCATATTTTATTTTGACACCAATGAAAAGAACTTCTCCAAATTTTCGGCCCACAATTACAGCAACACCAGACATTGCTTTATCCCATATATGGCCAGAACTATTTTGGGATTCCGATTATGATTATTTTCATATATGTTTATGTTGATAGCCCCCTTTATTAGTATTTACTAATTTAAGTAAAAAAAAAATTTTTTTTGGAAGGTATTTTAGAGGTGTTCGAAAACGAAACAACGGGCAAATATCCTACATTCGCTATAGGGAATTAAAACAAATCTATTTTAATGAGTTTATTCATTATATATCCACAGGAAGTTAAAGTAAAAACTAAGAATGAAGCGCAGAGAAACATTTAGAATGTAAATTGACTTCACGTTTTTGACAAAAAGTGACTATTAGGCTTTTGCAAAAGGCACATCGCAGCCGACTAGGCGCTCTCCCGATCATGTGCTCGGCGTTATGTTTTCGTACTGATGTAGGTACATTCGTAGATACCCGTTTGCTAGGTACCGGACGCTGCTTATCATTGCCATACTTTTGAAGTAAGGTTCGGGCAATGCTACGTTGAAATTCGAGCGTATCTATATCTTTAGAGAAATTGCGAGCTAGCAGGGTAGCATTGTTGACCGCAACGTCTACCAACCAGAAAAGCAAGGGAATATACCACTTTTTGCCCCTCATTGCTATTCGATAGGTACCGATATTTGCATCCAACCGATCAACCCCTCCCATAAAACGATTGTATTGGTAATGGTATACAATGTTGGGTTGTGGCACATTTACTCTTTGTTTTTGCGCAGCTGAGTATCTCCTTGCAGTTCGTATAGGCATTGATCTGGCCAGGCCATATCATGATGTGTGCAGCGGGTATTGGCCATTTCATGAAATACAACCATTTCATGAAATGGTCGGCCACATTATGAAGTGATCAATTCTATGATCTGGCCACGACATATACACTACAAGACAAACACAGATATATGGTAATGGTGGACGTATTACTTTTTTACGTATAGTAATACTACATTATTAATATGCTGCATTCTATGATGTCACATCTGTAACAAAAGAAAAAAGCTTGTATTTGCATGTAAACCACAAGAAACAATCAACCAATCATCATTCAAACCATGGTTTCACGTGCTCTGTATTATAGGTACCTACCTCTATGCTTATAAGATGTTATTTTTGTAACATGGTGAGCGGGTTTACTGGAGTAAAATAAACTTTGTAATTATATTACTTGAGGAGCATTGTTGTTTTTGCCTATGGATTAGCTCAGCTAGTTCAGCTTTTGCCTTGGCTTCCCGATGCTGCTCAAAAAGAATTTTCATTTCTACTTCATGTTTTCCATTTGACCTCATTCGGCGATTCTTATACTTCCTCTCCAAAATAGAGTCCTTATGACGCTGACCTGTCAGGGCTGTTGGTCTCGATTGAGGTAAAGGCTGGGCTATTTGAGTCGAAGAGGCGGGTGTGGATATTTCAGGTGTCGGTGATGGTGCTGAATTTTCTGTTTCTACAGGTGCAGTGACTTCCACTTCCTCAAAAATGGGTTGCATCATGTTATCCTCTGTAATTTCTGAAAAACATAATTGTAACATTAAACTCAGACGCAGTATAATAATATAAATTTTATTAAAGCTAAATAGGTGTACAACATTATTTATGTACAGTATTTACCAAGAACTGTATCTGAATCAATGGCAGTATCTATACCAACTATAAGTGCTGGGGCCACTTCGGCAACATCGAGGCCAATGGTGGCTTCGCTTATTTGACGGCCCTCCTCCAGTGGCCAAACGGTGTTGGCGTTCTTTAGTTAATGCCTCTCTCTGCCTTTGTTTCAAATTCATCCATACTCGACGTAGTTGTTTAGTTGTTGCCTAAAGTGGGTATTAACATTTAAATCGACAAAATGGGAATTTAAACTGATGTCAATGTTAAAAAAGCAGGTAATGTAGTACTACACAATGTAATTGTTTTACTGGCTAGATGCGTGTGGACTAGCGTTATATTCTGCGCTAATTTTGTTCCAGGCCTCATTTTTTTTTTCGTAGAGACGTGCCTTCCGTCTCCTTATTTTCCACCACAGCCTAGCATATTTTTATACAATTTCGAGAAAGCATTTTTTCTCCATTGGAGTAAATACGTGCTTCGTGCTGATGCCGAGTTCTTCACTGCTGTTTGGAACTGTGGCGTTACACCCTTTGCTTCATATGACCCCACAAAAAATAATCCAAGGGTGTTAAATCGGGTGAGCGAGGTGGCCACGATACTACACCACCGCGACCGATCCCGTGCGATTGGTTAATATTTTTTGTTCGAAAAGAGCGCGCGGGTGCACCATCAAGTTGGTCCCACATACGTCGACGGTACGACAAAGGTAGCTCCATGAGGCTATCACCAAACTGTATTTCTAGGAATTGTTTAATGTAAGAGGAGATTCCAACGGCCCTATCAAACGATCGTTGATTATACCTGCCCACACATTCACCGAAAATTCGTGTTGAAACGAACTTTGGCACCGCCTTTGGGTTAACGAAGCACCAGAGATGAAAAATAAATACATGCAAATAAAAAAAATGACTTGTCAATGTTGACAATTGACAAGTCTATACACATAATATTATCCCTCACTACCCAGACACTATAGTATACATAGTCAAATATGAACGCGCAAGACTTGTTAAAAAAATATATTTATTTAATTAAATACACGTGTGCTCAGTATGAGCATTATAGTACAAGAACCCTTAAATCTAATTTACATGGGCTTTTATACTAGTGGAGGTTTTGCATGTGTGTGTCTGTGACTGGACCTCACAGTGGGCCAGTAACAGTAACAGG
The DNA here is from genome assembly GCA_905220435.1 of Amphipyra tragopoginis. NCBI lineage: Eukaryota > Metazoa > Arthropoda > Insecta > Lepidoptera > Noctuidae > Amphipyra > Amphipyra tragopoginis. The sequence continues at coordinate 17,907,368 of HG992011.1, forward strand.
AAGCCGCGCGTATGTCAGATCATACTTCTAATTGTTATGGCTATCTAATGATTAATTAATAATTAATTGGTAATTTATCTAAGGTGTTTATGGCTACCTGGAACTGATGGGTGACATGGCGTGATTTTAGTTTACCAATACAGTTCGGGGTAATGGATGGCTATGCATAACTACTCCCTCCGTAAGTGCAAAATCACCATCCGAAGGTGCATCATGAGGTTGATGATTTTGTCCAAGCTTACGCAGTAATAAACTTCTATGGCGGTACAATATAACTAAAATTAGTCCAAAAAGTAAAATAACGTAGATTACAATAGTTCCTATGCTAATGCTGTGCACATTCACAAAATGCCTTTCACTATTTTTCACTTCACTGTTATTTTTTAATGCGTGTGATAAGAACTGTAGATTTTCCAAATCAATCTCATCTAGACTGATAGTTTTACGTAGTGCGATGTCTTTTGGTCTTATAATCCTGGGCAGATGTATTGATGGTGAACTGCAGAAGGTAACTTCTCCTGTTTGAAGACGGCGTTTTCTTAATGTGGTGGTCCCAAGTTTTACCTCACAAGCATTGTTAAGGGTTAGGATATATGTGCCCATGATGTCGTGCTGGCTCATGTCGCTGTCGCAATTTTCTGTCAGGAATGTAGGAAAACCTGTGAAAACAATCCAAGAGTCCAGATGTATGGATTTAATTTTAACGTTTGTTGCGTTGACGGGAAGAGGCAGGCACGATGTTATCTTCGTAGAAAATGTCATCAAATCTTTGATGCATTCATTTTCTTCTTCTGGAGACACGATGTTCTCGTAACAAAGGAACTTCGTCTATTCCTCTGCAAGGCTGGGAGAGCGATACTACTTTCGACCCTTTCGCAAGGATATGGGAATTTTTAGGGGTAATTAGGAAAGATAGACCAAGGTGGGGATTATATAGGGTTTTTCAATAAGGGCGGGTAGATGTTGAAATGAAATAAAACAAGCTGTGTGTGAGGTATTAACAAAATTCTTTTTTTATTTGAAAGGCCCACATGTGCCATTAAGTGTGGAATATGACATCGTTCAAATGCCCGCCTCGGCTTCTTACAGTGGCACGGATCCAAGTGGTCCAATTTTCATCTTCCGAGTGGTCAAAATGACGCCGCGGGCCCAAAATCCACACCAAACGGTAACTTTTTGAGCATGCATTATCACCTGGTGAACCTCGCGTGGGTTGGTGTCGTCCCATATAAAGCAATTCTGCTTGTTAACACAGCCAAATCCAAAAATACGTCTCGTCGCTAAAGATGATTTTTTGGCCAAAATTGGGATCCTCTTCCAAACGATTCGATGCCCTATCAGCGAACAAACGGCGTTGTCTATGGTCATGAACTTTGAGCTCCTGGGTCAGTTGGATCTTGTATGGGTGTAGGCCTAAGTCCCGACGCAAAATTCGCAGAGTTGAAGTCTGCGAAAGGCTTAGTTCTTGTGCACGGCGAGGAATCGACTGCCTCGGGTTCTGCTATACACTTTCACGAACCGCGACGATGTTCTCGGCCGATCTTGCGTTCCTTGAACGTACGGGTGTTGGCTGGTTGTTTGCCGAACCGGTCGTCTCAAATTTGGCCACCAAACGTTGAAGAGTCGACTGTGAAGGGCCACCACGTCTACCGTAAAATGGGCGCAATGCGTGCAACGTTTGCACTAACGAACACTCATTTTGATAATAAAGTTTTATCATTTGATCGTGCTGTTCAATCGTCGTGTAACTTGCCATGGTGATTTGGCATAAGTAACTGAATAATAAAAAAAAGATTTGATAGATGTTACCAAAACAAAATAGCCGCCACGGGCCGCCAAAATCGACCCGCGCCAATTGAAAAACCCTATACATAAGAAAAGGATGTAGGGTGTAATAATTGTAGACATCTAATTGGACTGTTGGCACCGACATAATAAAAAATTATCTGTTTGCTTTTACATAAGCTTTGATCTCAATGCAATGTTCAATATTAACTAAGTTTTCATTAGTAACAGGAAAAGCTAACTTATCTGTTTTTTCGATATCTTGAAGAATATTAATAAGTTCAGTAGTATCTAATATAGACTGATGTAATACATTAACTCTACTAAATGCGAATGCTGTCTCCACTTCATCTCAATTCAAGCGAGTTAATAATATTTGAAAGTTAAGGGTTAACATGTTATAAGTATTTAGGACAAGGCTCTTACTCCTTTGGAATTAAGTTTTGTTTAAAAAAATTTCTATTTCCTTCATAGTTTTCTCAAGTATTACGAAGTTGTTTCTAGTTGAGTTAGTGATATTAACGAATGTGTCAACTATTTCGGAAACTAAAGTAACTTTATTCCTGATTACATCTTGATGCAATTGCAGACCTTTTATCTAATTATCATATTTAAGTGCATCACCGTTATCTAAGTTTCCAGTAATAGCTTTAATTATAGATCCAACAGGATTGATGTCTCCTTTTTATTCTAATGCTTGGAATTAACTGATTATAACGTTCTATAGTTATGTTCATTATGTATTGGGTTTGCAACTCAGCATCAACAAGACTACCATCTAAAATGTACATACCTAATTTATCCTCCATATAGCCTGGAAATATCGTTATATTTTTCTATGTTTTATTCTAAATTCCTATATACTAAATTTAAGTCTAGTCTCTTAATTATATGCCAATTATAGAGGCTTAGTGACGCTTGTCCTTCTTTAACGGGAAGGATTCCCGGATTATCTTCAATCCTTTGAAGTTGAAGGCCCAGGCTGAGGGCTGCTTGCATCGTTACCACCAGGACGAACCTGTGAAGGACGCTTAATGTCTTTAACGGGTATTTTCTTAGTTTTTCTGGCTTTATTTTGGACAGCTACCGTATTTCTCTTGACTTTATCTATAACTATCGCTTTTTGGTATCTAGGCTTATCTTTGCTACGTCTGGTATTAACTCCTTTCATATAAATTTGATCTCCTTCTGTGTCAAATTGTTTTTCACCGCCGCGTTTTTCTTTGGTTTTTTCTTTGGACTGTATCATTTTATCAGTTAAATAACTATATAGATGTTTAGTACGCTTAACATGGTCCTAAATGTTACTAACTGTTGGGTGTAACTCTTATTAAAATCTTCTGCAAAGGTACTTGAAGCATCAGTATGTCCGAAGACTACTTCAAACGGTGTTAAACCAGTAGTTGAACGAATAGACTGGTTGTATGATATTATAGCATACATCATGACGGATGCGGCGTCTGTTATTTTCCTCTCGTACTTCGCAAGTTGATAAATTTCTATAATAGTAGAATGGAATCTTTCTACTAATCCCATAGAGTTTGGGTTATGAGGCGTACCTATGTGTAAATATATCTTGTAGAATGCTAACATTTCCTTTAAAAGATTATTATAAAATTCTGACCCTGGATCTGCACTAATTTTTGATGGCACCATATGTGGCGAAATACTTTATTAGTGCCCTTATAACTTCCGGTGTAGATCTATTAGGTATTTCAACTGCTTGGCCTAGTTTGGCGTGAATAAAAGATCGTGTACTACTTGTGTCTATTAGAAAAATTGCTTCCATTTCTGGTAAATGGATGTACGGTAGCCTAATACTAATATAAGTTTATTAATTTTGTTTCTAGTGTGGTTGGTCTGTTGTGGAGGCTTCTATCTGAAAATTTGCTGGTTCCTTTTCACCTTGCACACAATTAATTTGATTACTATCATCTATCAACACAAGGTTCTCTTTGTCTAACAAGAATATCTGTCCGCAGTTAGAGTCAGAGTCAAGTTCAAGTGGCTCTTCAATCATGTTATTGCGAACCGTACGCATCGACACGTGAGAGTTTTGCTTAGGCTGTTGATTGACGATACCAATTTTGGATTGGCTTTAAAGAAACCTGATTGCTTATAATTATTAAATGTACGCGGAATCTGTTGTGGTTGGTGAGTTATGGCTTTTTGATTTGTTTGAATATTACTGGTATTTGATTTAGGTCCTTGCGGTTGATTTACAACTTTTTGGTTGCTGTTATTCGGATTCGAAATAAAGTTTGGTTTAAAACCATGTACTTGTCTAGAACCTTGATTATTATTTACTGGAATACCGAATTTATACTGGATTGGACCCGTAAGGTTTGGTCTAGGATTGCTTGAATCGTTAAATTTATTATTAGGGGTTATCTTAATCTTATTTCGTGTGTTGTATCTCGTTTGGAAGTTAACTTCCTCGGTTACGACACTTAACGCGGACTCTATTGTTACGCATTTATTTAGTCTCACAAAGAACAATGGCAGGTTCCCATACATTGTTTTAGTTGTGATTAAAACTCTATGTCTTTAATTGAAAAATATTCTGTTTTACTCAGCTTCAGCCCCTGATACCATATATACAAGAATTTAAATTAGAAAAGGCCGAGAAAAATAGATATTCAAATATGAACTTATACTTTTTTATAGGTTATCCGTACGTCAAAAATGACACAAAAGATTCAACAATCTAAGAAATAAATACTAAACACTGTCCGTTATTTTTCTAATGCTTTGGATGAGAATCTATCTTATGCTCCGTACTCACATACGGTTTTACTCTTCTGCCTTCGAGACGTGAGTCTTGCGGTCCACACGTTAATATTTACTCGTTTTGGAGTAAAACTATCGAGTACTACCGTATTTGAGTACAGAGCTTTAGGAATAGCATTTCTGGACCTATTACACTACTCGTTATATCAACTCGACTCATACACTACTTGTTATAGATATAAATTCAGACTGTTTTTTGTTCAGAGTAAGACCTGTTTTTACACTACTCGGAGTCTTAATGTCGAGTCGTTATAACGAGTAGTGTAATAGGCCCTTTCCTAATAACTATTTGAAGGGGACTAATAAAACAATATTATTATTTTACAAAAATATTTATTCATCTTCATCCTCTCTTATAATAATTTGATCTAAAAATTCTGCCGGTGCGGAAATATTTTGTTGATGTCTGGCCCATCCTAAGTACCAGACCAGCGTCATTACATGAGCACAACATCCTACTGTGCGCCGACCAACTAAGCAATTACAACAATATTCACAGATACCTGTCCGGCCTGGAATATCATTTTCTATTAAGATATATATAAACTTCTGGACACATCTATTGGCCCACCTTGTATTTTCGGTTTCGTTTGGTCCTAGCTAAAATTTTATATTAGGTCGAGCAAAAAGTTTTTATGCAGTTTTGAACCTGGCACATTCACAATTTCATTCAATAGTCTTTTTTTGAATTTCGAACACACAATTTAAAGAAACAAAAGACAATTTGGAGCCTGTTTGTTGATATCAAACAATCGAATACTAAGAAAACTTGGTTTTATTGGTTTACTTGGATTTAATTCTTCAAAAAGTGATTGATATCTTTGGTTTTGCAACAAACATTACTTATTCTTAACATTAAGGTGAGGTTCTATCAATAATCTATGGATACTTCACCTGAAGTCGCCGCCCAAGCTGTGGCACTTATTCAGGCCGGACACAGCCAAAGAAACGTGAGTGCTCAATTTAATTTAAGTCGATCTGCGGTCCGAAATATTTATCGGAGGTACCTAGAGACTGGCGGCTTTGTTCGTCGCCAAGGAAGGCCACGATCTCGGGTCACAACTGAAAGGCAGGATCGATTCATCGTGACGACCAGCTTGAGAAATCGTCACCTTACCTCCATTGAGATACAAAACCAACTTCGCGACTTCCACGGAGTATCTGTGAGCGCTCGAACTGTTCGGAGAAGGTTAAAAGAACGCGATATGGTACCACACAAGCCAGCTAATGGGCCCAAACTAACGCGAGCCCACCGAACAGCGCGCCTTCATTTCGCACGCAGTCATTTAAATTGGACACAGCAAGATTGGAGCCGTGCCGTGTACTCTTTTCTGATGAGTCTAAAATTGTGTTACATGGCAATGATGGAAGAAAGAAGGTCTACCGACGTAAGGGAGAGCGTTTCGCACAATGCTGCTTTGAAGAGAGGGTTGCTTATGGCGGTGGCTCATGGACTGTCTGGGGCGGTATATCCGCGAGCGGCAAAACTCAACTTGAGGTTGTTACAGGACCACGGCTGCCAACATTCAATGCTGAAAGGTACATTCGTGAGTGCTTAGAACCTCACGTGATACCATACGCGGACTATGTGGGCCCAAATTTCCTTTTTATGCATGATAATGCAAGAGCCCATGCGGCCGGCATCGTCAGGGAATATCTTCGGGATGTGAACATCACAGTTATGGACTGGCCAGCCAGAAGCCCAGACATGAACCCCATTGAGCACATGTGGGACGAGCTAAAAAGACGTGTTAGGGCTCGTCAGCCAGTTGCCCAAACGATGCAGGAGTTGAAAACTGCCATAGAAGAGGAATGGGAGATGATCCCTCAAAATTTCATAGAGCGGTTGATAAACTCTATGCCTGATCGTATGAGAGCTGTGGTAGATGCCCATGGAGGCAACACGCGTTATTAAATTAAACCTTTATTTGATAAAACATGTTTTTTATTCAAAAATCAATTGCCTTTAACAAGGCGCATATCCGACTTGTTAGGCGTAGCTCCATGTCGTATGGTATTCTGAATTCAAATTTAAAACAATACGATCGAAAAAGATGGTAAAATTTATCAGGTTTAAAACTGCATCAACAGTTTTTGTTCAATCTAGCAATCATATTTCGGTAGGGGCCATCGAAACCTAAACTCTAAGGTGGGCCAATAGATGTGTCCAGAAGTGTATAATATTACTTTCTGGATACGTGACGTGACTTTATTTTTCCTCTTATTAGAGTTGTCGCGCCAGTACCTCTTAAATCATACTCAGATAAATCAATATGTTCACTGGACACTTCGATTCTGTACCCACCATGGAAACGTACATGCTCGCCATAATATGAGCGAGCTTGTCTTATTTGGTACGTTCCCAGGGCGAATAAAATTAAATCTCTATATTCAAGGGTTGGGAAGAATAAAACGTTACTACGATCAGCAGTAATACTTTGGAATTGGGATGTTCTTCTATTCATATTTAAGGCATTAACCATATTTGCTAGATTATTTTCTAAGTTCATTCTTTCTCTAATAATTTCTAATATTTCGTTTGCATATACATTGTTCTGAAAGCGAACACCAAACTCGTTTAAAAGCGCTGCTGCTATTTGGAATGTTTGCATCATGTGTGGTAGAGACCGATGAAAATATTCTTGTCTAAAAAGTTTAAAGTCTCTTTTAAAATGACCATTTACGGCCTCTACCACCCATCTGCAAATAGTGACACAGCGACTCCTATTAGCTTGTCCAGTAGTCAATTGGTGTTCGCCTTCTAAAAGTGATTCTGGCATACAGGTTCTATAGCCACACCCCTCTAATAAACTTATACAGTCCCTAAACCCCCTGTCCAGAATGAACACATCATTTTGTCTAAAATATGTTCTCAAAGCTGAATTCTCAGAGCTAAATAGACCGGACATTATATCAGCATCTGATGTAGTTGCTTCATATGGGCCATAACAATCAACAACATATCCATCGCATGCAACAAACATAAATGGTTTTAACAAATTCCGGTATTTGTGGAGGGAATAACTTTGTTTTTGGAACATGTAATTAGAGCTTTTATTAATATAAATGTATGTGCCATCACATCTGACTATGGCATTGTTACCATTCCCATACAATCCATTTGGTATCAATAAATTATGTCCTAACAGTTCCTCCCGACTTAAATGGCTTAAGCCTAAATGTGCAGGTACAAAATCCTGGAGGAGAACTTCTCTCACCTTATCCATTAGCGATTCTAAAGTTCGTCGTGGAACTTTTAAAAGTGTTGAAATTCTGTCATCGGAATCACCGGTCCTCATTTTTAACAACAAAGCTGCCAAAACTTCCTCTTTTTATTAGTGAAATGCGAGACACTTTTTCTAGTAATATATTTAAATTCTCTTTTGTTAGGCCCACCCAGTATTCAAAAACATTGTCTTCCATTTCTTGCACAGTTTCAAAATCTATATTTGTATGTGATGCGTTTACAAACGAAAATACATGTTGTACCTGCTGTTCAGTAAAAGATTGCATGCTATTCTCAGAGTCGAAAAGAGTCTCCCATGCATTACTCATCAAATGTTCAGAGCAAACTCTAGCAAGGTTTGGCAGATAATATTTATGATTGCTCAAAATTATTGCACGTAAACTGTCACTAATGCTACGCAGTGTGGTACTAGTGCAATTTGGGAAAACGCAATGATTATTGCTATTAGCAGCTCGTCTGTAGTTCGATAAGACAATTGTCTGTACCTGTGCTTGACGAGTAGATTCTTCTAATATATTAGATCCAGAAGGGTAATCCTCTTGAGGTTCTTCTGTTGAGGGGTAAGTACTAGAAGGCAAAGATCTATTTTCTTCAGTGATGTCCACACGTCGTGCTTGTCTTTGTGTATGTAACCAGCAAGGATGGCACACGCGGTCAGATACTGTTATCTGGAAATAAATAAAAGCACATTAATAGGCCAATCATTCTAAACATCTATACAGTTTATGCTTTTCCTCAAAATACCCTGGTAAGATATAAAGTACAAAGAAATCATTAATTATTATAGAAATCAAAATCATTAATTTAATTATCTTTATTATGTAGTTTTTATGTTAGCTTACCTGTCGTGGTGCTACTCTACTTTCTATAATATTTCTCATAGTAATCTGGAGCTGAGTTGGATTGTTTCTCAGTATTAAATCACTTTGTCGACGTAGGATAGAAGAGCCACATATGACTCAGCTTGTTGATTATCATTCGCCGCAACTTCTTGTTGCAAATCATGATTGACACTGAACATTGCAAGATCTCGGCATGCTTCACAAACATAGTCGTCTTCAATAATCTGAAACAATGGAAAACAATATTACCTCTCTCCTACTACTACTACTCCTAGATACTTGACATTTCTAAACAACATATTGTCTTTTTAGATTGAACAAAACACAAATCGTATTGTACCCATTAGAATAACATTCGAGCGGAAAATAATATACTTTTTCGATCTACTTTTTAAATAAGTTAAGAATTAAAACTACTTACGATTTGTGGGTACACCCAGTTACAGAGTAAGGTGGTAACTCTGGTATCTAGTTCCAAAGCACGATATCGACGTAGTGTATTAACACAAATGTTACAGTTAAATCACAGGATTCGTGTTATTCCGCTACGACGACGACCTTCCATTTTAGCGGTAACGTTGAGGCAAAATCGGTGTCCAGTAAAAAACAGCACAATGTCGCAACGGCAATTCTCGATGTCCATAAACATGCACAGGGTCACACAGGGCAAAATCAGAGTCCGTTAGCAGTCCAGGTCAAAGGAGAATACAGAAAAGGAAACACAATCCAAAGCAAAACACAACAGCCAAGAACACAGCGCAAGCCTCTATGTCATCAATGTCAATCAAGCCAAACTAGTGTTGCCAACCTAAAACTATACTTAAGCTATGCTATTTTAGACATAAGTCTTTTTGCTGCAACCATCGTGAAAAGTTCAGAATAATTTTATTATTTCATGCCAATTATTTATTGCCACCGTGCTAAATTAGGCATACCTATTTAAGAAAAAGAAATTGTTTCATTTCATTTATATCTAGAATTAAAAATGATTTCATTATCACGACTTACAAACTCCGGCATTTAATTTATTCTAAAGTGGTGTTTAAAAAACTTAAATGGCAACACTAAATTAATAAAAGTTCACAAAAATAATCAATTAACGTTTCATTTAAACTTATTTTTTTGCCCGGCCCTAATTAATTAATGTGATAGTTTGAAAAAATATAAATAATTGATTCAATTTATTTCGTATTTAAGTTAATTCTAGACACTTAAATGTAATTCAAATAAGATTCTGCCATTATTCTTTAATCATATCTTCTGGTAAATTATAGAGGAAAACGTTTAGAGCTGTATTATTGTAAGGGCCGATTTTTCAATCATCAGATAACTTTTATCTGAGGAATAAATATCACGCTTTGACAGCTTTTGTATTGAAAATCTGCCAAACCGTCAAAATTATTCCTCAGATAAAATTATCTGACGATTGAAAAATTAGCCCTAAATAATATATTTCGCTGCTTTAATACCTTCGTCGGTGAGCAGGTTTACTTTTGATATAAGTGAGTTCCTAACATTCTGTATTCGGTGGCAGAAGTTTATATATGACTCTCCCTGCTTGATCTTGTTAGTAATACTCGTAGATCAAAATATTATAATAGCAACTCTTTGTTGTACATCAGTGCACTCTATGGCATGTCTGTTCCTTTTTGAAATATGTTTATTGCTTCCATTTTCGTCAAGCGAATAAGTTGTTTTATTTTATTTTAGGTTATGGGCCCAGGCAAAATAAATCTCTAGAGGCAGTTAGTTTTCACTGTGATATTGTTTTCTGTATGGATTTACGATTGCTATTTCGGAAAAGTTCGAGGACAATATAATATTACCAAAAGACAGCATATAGCGTTTCGTGGACTAACAGTATGGCTACTAGTCACAACTATATGGTGAACGTGCCCAAACTCAAAGGTCGCGAAAACTACAGTCAGTGGTGTTATGCAGTAGAAAACGTCCTAGTGTTGGAAGGTATGCTGAAATGCATAAAGCCGGAGCTAAACCAACCAGCTATTGGAGCCGAAGAGGATGCCAGAACAAAGGCCAAAATGATTTTGATGATAGATCCATCTATCTACGTACACATAAAGAACGTAACGACAGCTAAAAGTCTATGGGATAAGCTGAAGTCATTGTATGACGATTCTGGATTCACGAGAAGAATCAGTCTGCTTAGAAATCTCATTTCAATACGACTCGAAAATTCTGATTCGATGTCGTCGTATGTTACGCAAATTGTGGAAATTGGGCAAAAGTTGGCGGAAACTGGATTCAACATCAGTGATGAGTGGATCGGCTCATTATTACTTGCTGGATTAAGCGAAAAATTCGCGCCTATGATAATGGCCATTGAGCATTCTGGAATAACAATCACAACGGACGCCATCAAATCCAAATTATTTAGATATGGAAACGGAAAATACGAAAGACGTCGATGGCGCATTTGCAACATTCCAGAACTACCAACCTAAGAAAAATTGCAAACCTATGGTCAGAAAAAATCATGATGGCAGGCAGATGTCAAAGTCAAATGCCAGTGTCAGCAAGCAAATAAAATGTTATAAGTGTAAACAAATCGGACATTATCGGAATCAGTGCTCAAAAATCGAACCAAAAACCAAAGAAAACTCACCGAGGCAAACCAATGCATTCAGTGTAGTGTTTTTGAATGGCAGTTATAGCAAAACTGACTGGTACATTGATTCCGGAGCCAGTGTTCACTTGAAAACAAATAAACATTGGATCAGTAATACGTCGTACGATTGTTTTCCGAAGGAAATAATTGTTGCTGATAAAAATAAAGTACCTGTTGTGTGTTCTGGTGATGTGCAGATCAGGACATGCACCGAAGAATGTAATTATGACGTGACAGTTGAAGAAGTATTATGTGTTCCGAGTCTTACGACGAATCTTCTCTCTGTGAGTCGATTGATAAGCAAAGGAAACAGAGTGTCTTTTACAAACGATGGTTGTGAGATATACAACAGAAAAGGAAACCTGGTGGCAACAGCTACACTTGTGAACGGAGTGTACAAATTAAACACCCCAGTTGATTTCACGGCTGCTGCAGTGGTAACCAGTGAAACTTGGCATCGAAGGTTAGGACACGTGAATAGTACCTTCCTGAATAAAATGATGAATGCAGTCAATGGTTTATCAGTTGACAAGAAAGCAGAAATTGGTAAGAATTCCTGTACGATATGCTGTAAGGGCAAGCAGTGCCGACTGCCTTTTCCCAGTGAAGGCAACAGGAGCACTGAACTGTTGAACATAATACATTCAGATGTCTGTGGGCCAATGGAGAATATTTCCCTTGGAGGCTCAAGGTACTTCATACTTTTTATAGATGATTACAGTAGAATGACCTATATTTACTTCATGAAAAATAAAAGTGAAGCCTTTCAATGTTTTAAAGACTATAAAGCTAAGGTTGAGAACTATCTCGACAGAAAAATCAAGGTTCTGCGTACTGATAATGGCAAAAAATTCTGTAATCATGAATTTGATAAATTTCTAAAGAATATGGGAATAATTCATCACAAGACTAACCCTTACACGCCTGAACAAAATGGTTTGTGCGAGAGAATGAACCGAACGCTTGTTGAAAAGGCTAGATGTCTTTTATTTGAAGCTGATTTAGGCAAGCAATTTTGGGCAGGGGCAACTAATACGGCTGTTTATTTGCAGAACAGAACAGTAGCACCTGCATTGCAAGATAAAACTCCATACGAGTTATGGACGCAGACCAAGCCTGATATTAGTCACCTCAGAATTTTTGGCAGCACTGTAATGGTACACGTGCCAAAGGAAAAACGTCTCAAGTGGGACAAAAAATCGGAAGAGTGTATTCTAATGGGTTATTCTGAAGACACAAAGGGATACAGAGTTTTTAACCCTAAAACACTAAAAATAACCACTAGTCGAGATGTGATCATCATAGAAAAAGACCCGCAGCCACAAAATGCAATTGTTGTTCAAGAGAAGAATCATTTGAAATCAAGTGTTGAAGAGGCAAGTCTTAGTGGGGGACAATAGTCTATCAGATGACAGTTCGTATACCTCTATGTTTGATGATGCGAACGATAGGACATAATTATGTGCCCACCGAAAATGAAGACTTCATCGATGTTGTGCCTGTCGAAACTGAAGTACGTACAAGAGAGAGAAGAAAACCCGACAGATATGGATTTTCAAATATGTGCGTGGACAACAATCAAATAGATACAAGTGAAATATCATTGGAGGAAGCATTACAGGGACCTGAAAAAGAGCATTGGTTGCAGGCTGTGAAAGATGAGTTGCAGTCTTTTGAGGACAATCATGCTTGGGAGCTGGTTGATGCACCAGATGATGGAAAAATTGTAGAATGCAAGTGGGTTCTAAAAAGAAAAAGTGACGGTGACAATAAAATTAGATACCGTGCAAGATTGGTTGCAAAAGGTTGTAGTCAAAGAAGTGCTATTGATTATAATGAAACTTTTTCTCCGGTGGTAAGACACACCACATGTTACCATGTTACCAACAGATGACATGCCAGCAGATATTTTAACAAAGAGTTTATGTCCAGCTAAACATTATAAGTTTATGTATATGTTAGGTGTTGAAACTGTGTAATATTTTGATAGTGGGGGTGTTAGTAATAGATCAAAATATTATAATAGCAACTCTTTGTTGTACATCAGTGCACTCTATGGCATGTCTGTTCCTTTTTGAAATATGTTTATTGCTTCCATTTTCGTCAAGCGAATAAGTTGTTTTATTTTATTTTAGATCTTAAGGTTCTCTAATTCGATATTAAGGTAAGCTTCGGATCTCGGATCCCCGAAATGTTGAACAAAAAGTTCTTTAACGCCTTCCCAGGGGGTGACGTTTTCCCGTTCGCTTATTAAGACGGCAGCTTTACCAACTAATCTGGTCGTAATACAATGGAACAAATAAGTCTGCTGTGCTGGGTTGTTCTCCCCTCTAAAACTTCTAATTACATACTCGCATTTAGAAATAAAAAGGTTGAGTAACTTATCATCCCCATCAAATTTTGGGATGATGCTTTGAATTTCCTTAGGGATAAGTTGAATATTCATTATTCACAATTAAATTTAATTACAAGGCAAAAATAACGTTGTTGGCGATTTTATTCCAAACAGCGCTTTAAGTTACGTTACAATGTGTAAATGACTAATGTTTGAGTAAATAACACAAACAGTAGCTGCAAGTTTTGCAAGTTCTAGGAATGTCTTAACTAGAACCTTCCTGTGGGTCATCAATATTCAAGATCTACGCGATGATCTGCTTCAAATTTCGTTGCAAATTTACCGTCTGATATCTCTCTTGCAGCCTTCATCAGTTCGTCTGCTATTTGTAATGCAAAAGGCCTTCTTTTCATGGTTTTTCTATTTCGGATCGTATTAGAGACGTGGATGACATATACGTTCACTATTGACAGATTTAGGATGTCGTAGAACAAGCACAGCGGCCATCGATAGGTCTTACGGCTGGTACTAATGATCGAGCACATCTGGTCTACAGTATCAACCGCACCCTTTGTGGAATTGTAGAATTCAATAATTTCGGTCTTTTTTGAATCAATGTTGATAACCAGTTGATCACGTATGGTAGAAAGAAGGTAAACGACCTTATTTGACTTCGGTTTATAAGACACCAAAGTCATTTCTTTATCGAAACCAAACATCGAAGTACCTACTCGCCTATTTCTAGAGTTCGTCATTTCTTTTGGGATCTCTCGCTTATTACTTCGTAGAGTACGGTCAGCATCATAGTAGCTGAACATTTGAGTTTTTAAACTTGGCATTAATTAGAAAATGAATTGTTTTAAAATAAAAAGTTTAATAGATACCTAGAGCTGCTAGATATAGCTCTAAGTATGCCTTAAATTTTTTGTTTCCTATCAATTAGTAATCTAATTAATGCAAAGTTTAAAAACTCAAATGTTCAGCTACTTTTGATGCTGACCGTACCTACCACTGTGAGCTTATATGGCGGTTTCAACAGTTCAGCAGCCAGAGGAACCGATGTGAACCAATTATCCATGGTTATATTCCGGTTCGACCCATGATACGGTTTAGATAGCTCCTTCACAAAATAATTTGCTAATGGCTCGTTGCCTGTGTTCGTGTTTTTCCCATATAAGGCATAGCATTGCACATGTACTTAGTACTAGAATCAGCCATTATCACAAGTTTCAAGCCATATTTGTTGGGCTTGTTAGGGATGTACATGCGAAAGGGACAGCGTCCCCTAAATCCGACCAGTTGTTCGTCCACGGCTATGTAAGAACCTGGCTTGTACCATTTCCTGCAGTTTTCTATAAACTTTTCCCAGAAATTTCTAATTGGCGCCAATCTATCAGATTCCCTTCGCTCCTATCTAGTATTTCTGTTATCAAATCTCATACATCTCAGTAAAAAGTCGAATCTTTCAGCACTTATGCAGGATTTATAAGTTTTTGCACTTCTCAAGGTATCAAACAAAGTTCGTGTGGGTAAATGTTTATTTTTGAGACTAGCAGATTGAATAAGCAGACCCAGCAATGCCTTGATTTCATTTGCCGACGTTTGTGTAGTAGTATGCTTAGATGTTTTATACTTATTGTTCTTTGTGTCTGTTGCATATGTGTATAATTATAAGTAGGTAAGCGCGCAGTAACATTTGTATCGGACGAAGAGGCAGTTCAAATATACGCTTGGTTCGTACGCACGTCTTTTATTTAGCAGTGGCGACGAGGATTAAAACAAAAAAACAAACTTTGTTCGGTGCTGAATAGATAATATAAGTAATTGTGTTGTGTAATCGTGAACAATCGTTACAATGTCTGTGGGCAAAATCAAAGACTTTGATGTGAAAACCGGTAGGTAACTGGTCAGCATATGTGGAGCGACTAGAAATGTACCTTATGGTTAACAAGACAGGGAACAGGCTTACGAATTGTTATCTACATTAGCGAGTCCTAAGAGGCCATCAAGCTTATCATATATAATGAAAGAGAAGCTGAAGCTAGAAGGAGGAGTATAGTTCAACGGAAAAAAAGAAATAGTATACTGAAGAGAAAGGACTTACACATTGAAAATTTAAAGAAAAAACTTGTCAGCGAACAACAAAGAAACAGAAGACTGAACCATAGAATGATAAAAAAGAAGCAAGCACTGACGCCAAAAAGTAAAATTGTAGAAATGGCCAACGACCCTAATTGCAGCAAAGTAGATGTTATACCCTCAGCATAGAATATAAACTGTTCTGATTTTTAACTAAAAACACCAATTTCAAAATTACATCAGAAGTTAACCAAATTTCAGATAACCACCCGTTTGCAACTACCTACGATTCAGTTATGTTAGCAACTACGTACAGCGATACAAAGGTTAAGCTTGCTAGTCAAGTTTAGAGTAAAAGTGTCGCTACAGCGTTAAAATGTTGTCGACAATATGCCAAATTGTTTGCATTTAAAAATTCCAAACCAACGGAAACTTTTCTAGAAAACATGAACAATCTCTTTGACATTTTTAACTCCCGTAATATGAAACAATTTAATTACAAGTATCCATTGAATGGGCGCAATAAAGACACTTGATAGAATGACGACATTTATTCATGGATTTAAAATACTATGAAAAGAAAAATCAAGTGGAAGTCATAATATAAAGTTTTAAACTGATTTTAGAATGTGCATGCCAAACAGGTTTTCTTGGCATTCTTATAAGTATTGAGAGTCTGACATCACTTTACGTGAAGTAAGTTAATATTGAGAATATGCTTGTATTTATACCAACATATAAATGCAGCCAAGATCATTTGGAACTACTTTTCAGAATGATACGAATGCATGGGGAAACGGATACAACAAGAATGATTTTAAATTACTGTGGGAATCGCAAACCCCACTTAAATGACTTAAGTGTGTTTAATTTAGCGCAGCAGTTTGTACACCAAGTAGATGATCACTGCTACGACAATTTTAAATCATTTTCTGCAACAACTATTCCCATAGATGTAGTTGAAACTATTGCTAAAGCTACAAAAGCTCAAGCAGACTTAAAACTGTGGCATTCTATGCGTCAAGGGAGAGTCACAGGGTCCCGGATCTATGAAGCTATTCACTGTAAAACAGACAATGGTGCTTTAGTACAAAACATTCTAGGAGGTTACAAGGTGCCAGAAACAAAAGCTATCAAAAGTGGCAAGGCATTAGAGAAAGAAGTACTCAAGGAGTTAGAAAAAGAATATGGAGCAATTCAACACACAGGGTTGATTTTAATATCATTGGAGTTTCACCTGACGGAATTTTATGGACTTTGTGATTGAAATAAAATGCCCTATAAGTGATAAGACAATGAAAAGTTATGTGAAAGACAGTGAACTGTATGAAAAATATAAAAATCAGATACTGTTATAAATGCATGCTGCAAAAAAATTAAAAGGACTGTTTTGTATCGCTGATCCTAGTTTTGAACAGACAAAACTGCTACATAAGTACTGGGTGAAGTATGATGAAACATATATGTATTATGTGAAAGGTTCATTAGACGCCGCTGAAGAATTTTGGAAACAATTTATTTTTAAGACTGTTTTACAAAGTGCAAAATAAAAATCAATATAGTATTTCTGTCTTTTATTCATTCTTAATAACAGAACTACACTTCTCATCAAAAAAATCGAAACACTGCCGAAATAATCTTTGTGGCGACAATTAAACAAAAAACAAGCATTAATTCATTATAGAAAAAACATAATTTAGTAGCTGGAAGTTTGGCCTTTACAATGGTGTACGAAACTTCCAAAAATTTGTTTTTTTTTTTAATTTTTATCCTATAAATGAATGGAACATTGTTTTGAGATAAACGTGTGTTTAGAGTTGGAGTACATTTGTCGTGCAAAAAACGCAAAATAACGCATTACTTTAAAATTTTCTGTTTGTACTTTGTTGATTAGGCTCTGTGACGTCTGTTAAAAAGTTTTTTTTCTAACACACATGCATACTTCACCCGCAGCAGCCGCCCAAGAAGTGGCATTGCTGGATTCTGGGACTAGTCAGCGTGTTGTGGCTGCAATGTTGCATCTAAGCCTCTTGTCTGTTCATAGAGTGTACCAACGCTATCGGGAGACTGGTTTATTTACGCGCCATCCAGGATCTGATAGGAATCGGGTCACTTCTGCGTGAGACGGCCGGTTTATTGCAACCGTTTGTTTGCGAAATCGACGCCTTCGCGCTTTTCAACTGCATCAGCAGTTCCGAGTAGTTCGAAGGGTGACTGTAAGTGGCTCTACGATTTGAAAAAGATTGAAGGAACGTAGACTGGTACCACACAAGCCAGCTAATGGGTCAAAATTAACAACAGACCATCGAAGAGCTTACCAAAAAAAATCGAAACACCTCGCAAGTTTTTGTTTTGAATGGATTATTAGAAAAACATGTTTTTTTTTTTAAATAAATACTAAATGCCATTTAATAGTAGGTAGCATAAGGTTTAGAATTCCTTATGTGGATGTTCCATAATTTTACTCTCGTCAGAAAAGAGATCCTTGCTCATTTGTAGGTTTGAACAATTTAAGTGCACAAGTGCAAAGTTAAGGCGCGCTCTTCGATGGTCTGTTGTAAATTTCGGCCCATTAGCTGGCTTGTGTGGTACCAGTCTACGTTCCTTCAATCTTCTTCAAATCGTAGAGCCACTTACAGTCACCCTTCGAACTACTCGGAACTGCTGATGCAGTTGAAAAGCGCGAAGGCGTCGATTTCGCAAACAAACGGTTGCAATAAACCGGCCGTCTCACGCAGAAGTGACCCGATTCCTACCAGATCCTGGATGGCGCGTAAATAAACCAGTCTCCCGATAGCGTTGGTACACTCTATGAACAGACAAGAGGCTTAGATGCAACATTGCAGCCACAACACGCTGACTAGTCCCAGAATCCAGCAATGCCACTTCTTGGGCGGCTGCTGCGGGTGAAGTATGCATGTGTGTTAGAAAAAAAACTTTTTAACAGACGTCACAGAGCCTAATCAACAAAGTACAAACAGAAAATTTTAAAGTAATGCGTTATTTTGCGTTTTTTGCACGACAAATGTACTCCAACTCTAAACACACGTTTATCTCAAAACAATGTTCCATTCATTTATAGGATAAAAATTAAAAAAAAAAAAAAATTTTTGGAAGTTTCGTACACCATTGTAAAGGCCAAACTTCCAGCTACTAAATTATGTTTTTTCTATAATGAATGAATGCTTGTTTTTTGTTTAATTGTCGCCACAAAGATAATTTCGGAAGTGTTTCGATTTTTTTGATGAGAAGTGTATGTAGATTTATCAAACCGCATGCCACAATAACTGCATCATCTGCATGTTGATGAATTAATTTATTATTTATTAGTGTGGTTTCAAAAATTTAAATAGCCTTATTCTTCTTATTACCCTCTCAACATGGATACGCAGACTGGCAATGACCTTGCTTTTGATAGCATCCTGTTTTGTCAATTTTTGATCTTTTGAAACACTGGGTGGCCGAAGTAGATTATTCTGATTTCTACTTAGTAAAGCATCAACATGTTTAAATCCTCTGTCTGCCAATACAGTATATTTAGGTGGCAGCACATCCAGTAAACCACTGTTTTCTACTGTTCTGGTATCAGATAAAGGACCTCCAAAACCAACAGATACAAAGTGACAAAACCATCAGGTGGTGTCGATAACAAGTATTTTAAAGTATTTGCATTTTTATACTGTGACCATGTTAGAGACTGGTTAATAGGATTTGACGGCTTTTCAATTTCTATCTCGAAACAGTCAATAATGCAAAACACATTTGAATATTCTTTATTGGTTTTGAAGGATGTTGGCAAGTTTCTTTTGACATCATATACACGGGGAGAAAAAAATAATTGTTTGAAGAACTTGGATAGAATACACAAAGTCCTGAAAAATATTCTTCATACTCTGGTTAATGATACCTCAGACATATCAAAGATTTGGTAGAAGGGGGTTTTATTTTTAATTTTGTACAATATTACTATTATGTTAAAGGATTTTACATTCAGATTACTTTCTAAATAGTTAATCAACCAATAATAATTCTTTGGTAAGCCTATGTAATTTTGTGTTTTTTTTTTTTTAATAAGGTCAGGCATAAAGCTTCTGCCCTGTATTACAGTTTTAATGTGGATTTCTGATGAGACTTCCGATATTTAAGCAGGGGTAGAACTTCCTTGTGTTGAAGGTTTTTTGGTTGTGTTGACATTTCTTCCAACTCATCACCTTCTTCAAACAAAGGTTTCTTTGTCTTCTTCTTGTAAATGGCACAATAAGTAGTTCGATCCGATGTTCTCGGCTTCACTAGTACTCCTTTGCTGGCTTTTTCTTCGTGTTGGTGATTTTATTTGTTGATTGAACTTATATTCTAGCATGAGATCTAAAAATTGGTTTGTTTACAAATTATTTTCTAAAATATTTGTACTGAAGTCCCCTCCTATAATTATATATAGTTTAAGGTATTTTTTATTTGTGTAAGTTAATATTTGCTTTAATTATTTATAAAATATACCTTCCTGTTTTTTATTCCAATAAATACACTTCTGGACACATCTATTGGCCCACCTTGTATTTTCGGTTTCGTTTGGTCCTAGCTAAAATTTTATATTAGGTCGAGCAAAAAGTTTTTATGCAGTTTTGAACCTGGCACATTCACAATTTCATTCAATAGTCTTTTTTTGAATTTCGAACACAGAATTTAAAGAAACAAAAGACAATTTGGAGCCTGTTTGTTGATATCAAACAATCGAATACTAAGAAAACTTGGTTTTATTGGTTTACTTGGATTTAATTCTTCAAAAAGTGATTGATATCTTTGGTTTTGCAACAAACATTACTTATTCTTAACATTAAGGTGAGGTTCTATCAATAATCTATGGATACTTCACCTGAAGTCGCCGCCCAAGCTGTGGCACTTATTCAGGCCGGACACAGCCAAAGAAACGTGAGTGCTCAACTTAATTTAAGTCGATCTGTGGTCCGAAATGTTTATCGGAGGTACCTAGAGACTGGCGGCTTTGTTCGTCGCCAAGGAAGGCCACGATCTCGGGTCACAACTGAAAGGCAGGATCGATTCATCGTGACGACCAGCTTGAGAAATCGTCACCTTACCTCCATTGAGATACAAAACCAACTTCGCGACTTCCACGGAGTATCTGTGAGCGCTCGAACTGTTCGGAGAAGGTTAAAAGAACGCGATATGGTACCACACAAGCCAGCTAATGGGCCCAAACTAACGCGAGCCCACCGAACAGCGCGCCTTCATTTCGCACGCAGTCATTTAAATTGGACACAGCAAGATTGGAGCCGTGCCGTGTACTCTTTTCTGATGAGTCTAAAATTGTGTTACATGGCAATGATGGAAGGAAGAAGGTCTACCGACGTAAGGGAGAGCGTTTCGCACAATGCTGCTTTGAAGAGAGGGTTGCTTATGGCGGTGGCTCATGGACTGTCTGGGGCGGTATATCCGCGAGCGGCAAAACTCAACTTGAGGTTGTTACAGGACCACGGCTGCCAACATTAAATGCTGAAAGGTACATTCGTGAGTGCTTAGAACCTCACGTGATACCATACGCGGACTATGTGGGCCCAAATTTCCTTTTTATGCATGATAATGCAAGAGCCCATGCGGCCGGCATCGTCAGGGAATATCTTCGGGATGTGAACATCACAGTTATGGACTGGCCAGCCAGAAGCCCAGACATGAACCCCATTGAGCACATGTGGGACGAGCTAAAAAGACGTGTTAGGGCTCGTCAGCCAGTTGCCCAGACGATGCAGGAGTTGAAAACTGCCATAGAAGAGGAATGGGAGATGATCCCTCAAAATTTCATAGAGCGGTTGATAAACTCTATGCCTGATCGTATGAGAGCTATGGTAGATGCCCATGGAGGCAACACGCGTTATTAAATTAAACCTTTATTTGATAAAACATGTTTTTTATTCAAAAATCAATTGCCTTTAACAAGGCGCATATCCGACTTGTTAGGCGTAGCTCCATGTCGTATGGTATTCTGAATTCAAAGGGGAACGCCCATAAAATGCCTGAAATGGACAGAAAATACGAATAGTCCTTAATTCTAATTAGAATTAAATATGCATAATGAATAATTCTCAAGTTTGTAAACGTAGGAGGAAAATATAACGATCTTTAAAATATTTCGCTTGATATCCGTCTAATTCATTCTTATTTTTTAATGGACAACTGTGTTTAATCTGACATGTGTAATCGACATTCAGCCAAACAAGAATTTTCAAATAATTTATCGAAGTATTTTATAGAATTATTGCACAGTTATCGTTCATTTAGAATAATTCGACCTAATTATAACGTTTATCTAATGAAAGTAATATTATATGCATGTCAATATTAATTAAAATAAAATTATTTTCAAATAAGAAAAAGTATCGTAGGCTGCATGGATAACATGTCCTTTGCCTTACTGACAGTTTGATATTGATTACTGCATTTCATTTTTCCGTTGAATTGTGGTTTTGAATTGATCGATTCACATTTTGCGTTTGCGACTTGAGTATAACTTAATAGGATATAATAACGACGACTTTGGCCATTTTTAAGGATTTTGATTTTACTTCTGCACACGTTACCCCTTTTCGAACTCGACTTAGATTGAACCCGCCTTGACGACGACTCGGCTTTTTGACGACGGACCTGGACCTGCTTTTTATACGACTCTGCTATTGTTTTGGACTCTTACACCGTGTACATTTAAAAATGGATGGAAACGTACACTGTGTTAATTGCTATCTCGATCTTACAGCGATGAGACGTAATGTCGTATCAGAGCAAAATGATGAAGTACGTCGTTTAATACAGGCATGGATAACACCATTAGCTGTAAGTATATTCATTCCATAGTTTTTGTGAATAATTATATTGAACTGAACGCACTGACATTGAACAATTAGTACATTGTTTTTTGTTCTTTCTCACAGGTTGAACCAGGTAGTGTTGTTTGTGATGCATGTCTTAGATTAGCGGTTCACACTATCACCGAGACACCTGGAACCAGCCGGCCAGGTAGACAAGTAGGCCACCAACATGTGTGCGTTTGCTGTGGACAGTCTGTTCTACGACAACGATCACATGTTGTAAGAAATAGCAGTGATCGTGAGAGGCACATAATGAATGTAGTAGCACACAGAATCCAACCACGCCAGGTAAGTTCATTCCTCTGCCCTAATTCTGTGTAATTCCCTCTTATCCCGTGCAAATAACGTCACTATCATGTCTTTTAAAAACTTATCACAGAGTACTTTTTTATGCATAGGTTTTCGTTCATCGAGCTTGAAGTAAAACAAAACCAACTTTTACTTTTCATTTTGCTTGCAGCTACGTTCTTCGGATTTGATCTGCCACCCATGTTGGCAACGATGCAGCCGGGCTACCTCACCCCCTACTACTCCTTCACCAAGCCCGAGTCCGGTACCCAGTCAGGCAGGTAGTTTGAATATACCTCTACATGAAGAACCTCCTCAAATAAGATCCAGCGTACTGTTACCTAATTACGGAAGAGCAGTTGATACTCAAAGTCATTGTTTCTATCCAGGATGTAATATGATTGATAGACATGTGGTACCACTTTCATTAAGGGTGTGGCTCTTCAAGGACTACAAGTTTTATATACCAAAGAATTCAAAAATATGTAGTCATCATTTGAATAGTGACTTTTGGCATGAACTCCCTGCTTTGGAAGATATGAATCATGAATTCACTGTGGACCACATTGAAGACTTTGCATCATTTGTGAATTATGAATGTCGTGCTTTGGACTTCGAAAATATACACTTAATGGAAGAACATATGGTGTGGTACTTTTTAGGAATGAGTAGAAATAGTTTTGGTACTCTAATGGGAGAGGTGCCCCGATTGGCGCAAATGCATAGAGGTTCTACTGCCCTTGGAGCTTACCTGATGAAATTGAGAACTGGAGATTCTGATGAAAGATTATCATCTCTTCTACAAATACCGAGAAGTACTCTGGAACGTCTAATGGCTAAAGCAAGGGAAAAACTGCATCAAGATTTTGTTCCTATGAACCTTGGAATTGGACATATAACAAGAGAACAAATAGCAGCAAGAAACCTTGTTCTACCAAATGGGCTGTTTGGCGAAGTCGACGGAATAAGGAAGCCTGTCGTAATTATTGATGGAACATATATCTATGTACAAAAAAGCTCCAACTATTTGTACCAAAAAGAGACATATTCTCTTCACAAATATCGAAACCTTGTGAAGCCATTTTTGCTTGTTTGCTCCGATGGCTATATAATCGATGTGTTAGGCCCTTATCCAGCAACAACTTCCGATGCTCAGATAATGATTAGTGAATTTGATGAACCCAGTAAGCCATTGAGACAATATTTTCAGGATGGTGACGTATTCATTCTTGATAGAGGGTTCAGGGATTCCATTCCACTTTTGCAATCTTGCAATTATAGTGTTCACATGCCATCAACACTGCAAGTAAATGAAATTCAATTATCCACTCTGGAAGCTAATAAAAGCCGAAGAGTTACTATTTGCCGCTGGGTTGTGGAAGCCGTAAATGGAATATTCAAGCAGCAATTCAAATTATTTCGCCAAGATTTTTTTAATAGAGCTTCGAGACATTTAATGGTAGATTTCTCTATAGCAGCAGCATTAATTAATAGGTTTTATACTAGAATAGTTGACAGGCCAGATGCTGTTGATATTTTGCAAATAATACATCAGAATATGTATACAGAAAATATACTAGCTGATTATGTGATCACAAATAATTTGAATCGTCGCAGAGCGCAATTCCAAAGCATTAATATAAATCCTAACAATGTTGCTGATTTCCCACAACTGACATACAGCGAAATGGTTTTGTTGGCATGTGGTACGTACCAAATAAAACAGGCTCGCTCATACTATGGCGAGCACACACGAGCGAATGGTATTTATAAGATTGAAATATGTAGGGAACTGGATAACGAATTAGTTGAGCATTTATCTCTTCCGGGTAATTGCTTTTTACTTCGAGGAAAAATACAAAGCAGACATATTTCTCAAAAAATATATTTTGTTTATATAATAATTAACAATTCCTTATCAGGGATAAGGGCTTTACAGCATCGCTATTGTAACTGCCTCGTGGGACGGCGAACAGTTGGTACCTGTGCCCATACTATGTCAATAATATGGTACTTAGCATGGGCCCGGTACCAACCCAATATCAATCCTCCTGCACAGTTTCTTGATGATGTGTTAGTGGTTTTTAATGATGATTAAAACATTTAAATGCAGTTTTGTTTATTAATTATTGCGTAATAATCTTAAACCTTGACTTAACCTATATTTTAGAAAAAGATGTTTGGAACAAGTTTTGCCGAGTTTTTTTGTAATTATTGAAAATGATATGGGTTCCCTACGACTTATAGTGCAATTTGGCGTATATTTCATTGTTGTTCATTTCAGGCATTTTTTTATGTGGCTGATGGGCATTCCCCTTTAAAACAATACGATCGAAAAAGATGGTAAAATTTATCAGGTTTAAAACTGCATCAACAGTTTTTGTTCAATCTAGCAATCATATTTCGGTAGGGGCCATCGAAACCTAAACTCTAAGGTGGGCCAATAGATGTGTCCAGAAGTGTAGTTATCAATAATAGTTTTTCTTTTACTAATTCTGTTGCACATACTTCTTATAACATGTTCAATTGAAAATTCTGTGATATCACTTTTTTCCAGGCATTCAATGTATTCCTGTAAAAGGATACAAACTCCACCGCCTGTTCGACTTGTGACATGGACGTGGATGCAAATTTATAGCCGCTAAATTGTATTGTATCCATTTTTTCTTGTGATAACTTCGATTCTGGTAAGCATATAGCATTGTACTTAGGTGTTTGTTCTATGAAGGCTTCAAGTATGACATGTGCTGTTTATTATACGTGTTACATAATTCCCCTTAAAAAAGAATATGTTAATCAAGTGGTCTATTATGGTTGTTGTCATTTACCTCTTAGAAAGAATTAGCTAAGTATGTAAATAACTTTCTGGGTAGTCTACTCTTTACTTTTATGTTTTCAGGATTGCTTTTTAGTGATGATTTTATTTTATGATTTGTCCAAAAATTTTTTTGGGTCCTACTTTTATTTCAAAATATTGGCCAAAATACTTTACAAGGGACCTTTTAAACCCCTTTCGGCTTTAGGGGTATTTTTGTAACACGTTGTAGAGGCTTTGGATATTTTGAAATAGTATTTTAAATTGTTGATCTTTGTTTACGAAATGACTTGTTTTGGTGTTCTGTGTTGTTGTAGCTTTGAAAATAATTGTTTGTATCTTGGGAAGTTACTTGGTCTTCTTTGCCTTCACTTCTATTTATGCTAATTCCGTTTTTGGGTGTCTCGTACTCTATAGTTATGAGTTTTCCTTCTATCATCAATTGATTGTTACGAATTATTGCATGTAACCCTTTACGTCTTGCTTTCAGCATTTCTTCGCGCATTAGTTTCCTGTCCCTTCGCGCATTATCATCTAGAAATTCAGATACAAATAATCCGGTGCCCTTGAAGAGGTGTCTGTTTTCTTTGACATACGTAGCCATTCTTTTGCTTAGTAATTCAATCACTAGTGGGCGATTTTGAGTTCTATATCTGCCTATCCTGTGAGTATCGTCTATGTAGCCCATTAGGTTGACATTCATAATCTCGCGAAATGAAGCAATTAGTTTCATGTGTAGATTGTTTACTGGTTCCTTGTAGCATTCATCAAGACCATACAAAACAATCTTTTTGGAATGATTTTCTATGCAATAACTTCGGTTTGACTGAAACTTAACAGTTTTTGTTTTTAAGTCTTCTATTTCAGTTTTTAGTTTCTTGTTTTCGATTCTTAGGTTTTCTAAAGCAGCGTTTGTTTCTTGAATGTCTTTTATTCTTTGTTGGTTTTGCCTTATTAACTCATTCGTTTCACGTTCAACGTTTTCTCTTAATTTTGAAGTGGCTTTATTTCAATTTGGATTGTATTTTGTAATTCTGTGATAATAGATTTGTTGTTTTCCCGTCGGCGTAACATCATCATTTCACTCAAGTTTTGCAGTATTAGTTCGTTTTGTGTAGTGGATTAAGATGTTTTTGCTTCGTCCTGTGTGTTAATTGTATCGCCTATGAAATAAACACCACATGCACTAAGCATTGTGTTGTTATGTGGTTTATAAAAATCATTGTCATTTAGGTACTTACATTGAGATGATCTTCGCATACATATGTAACGCGTTAAGGACATGATATACCCACAGCATTGCAACACTCTTGTTTTGCTGAGCTAGGCACTGTAAGATGTGTTTTTTGAGTATCTCTAGACTTGTTTTTGCAAGCTGGTACAAAACAATATTCTGGTTCCTTCATTGGCGCATATGGTTCTGTTTTATTGGCGAAATATCAATCAAAAGTTGATAATATTAACAGTAAGCAGCGTGTCGAGTTGATATGAAAAATATTATTTATATATACAGGAAGACTTTGAATTCGTTGGCAATATTTTAGTCCCAGAATCTAATTGAGGAACAAATAATAAGTAAAGCTAGTAAAGTGTTCAAAAATAATAACCCAGAGTTTTCCCAAAATGAACAACAAAAATAAAAAGGATCAAATTGTAATTGCGCGCTATTTAAAATGTACGGGTACCGTGTGTGAGTGTGTGTGACACGTACGCACACACGCGCCTTCACCGTCGACGCGAGCCATTCATTTTTTGCGCGGGACGGAGCGTGGGCGGCGCGGCGGAGCGCCGGCGTCGCTTTGATGCCTATAGCACACCTTCGCTGCGAAACTCAAAGGGCGAAACCGCAATAGTTTCGCTGTGAGTTGTGAGTTCTTTGGCGGCGAAACAGGAGCGAAATTCCCTGCTCTAACGTACAAAACTGACTATGATGTTGTCTCTTTCTAACACGATTTCGCTCATTTGCTCAGGCGCCGTCTACATCTCCGCCCGTTACACCGCTATTTTGGAGCGGTTCCGCGTGTGACTCGGACGCGTCTGTAGCAATCGACTATTTATGAGAGCGAAATAGGAAAGATGGATTTGGAATTTACGGAAAAACTTATACAAGCAGTGAGAAATAGACCAGTTTTGTACTTACTAAATCACCCTGACTACAAAAACAACAAAAAAACTACAAACATGGAGGGATATGCAGAGAGAGTTAAACGAAGAAGGTAGGTATCATGATTTATTATTATTTACAAGGCATGAGTATAATTAATTATGTGTTCTGCCTTGTGCAAAGTATCGAACAAATTTGTCTCTGATCTCACATGCCGCAAATGATGATCGTGCGCGGTTTCCATTGAGTCTGTTTTGTGGAAGAAAGGCTCCAAGCCGTTCTGTTTCCAAACCAGAGCTTTACACTATTGGATGCTCCAAAACTGAATGTGGAGCTGGTGGGTCTACTGAGTGACCCAATCAAAGAAAGGGATAAAAGGGTTGAGGAGCGACAACAACAATTAGGAATTGCGTTGTCAGCAGTGTTAACGGTTGTGGATAACTTGATAAAAAACAACCAGAATGTTAAAAATATAGAAATTTTAACAGATGTTTCAAGATTGTTAAGTGATTTACATTATAATGACACAAATACTCGCAGAAAATTGGTTGCAGTTAACTTAGACAAAAATATTATTAAGACAACAGATGCAACAAAAAGAGACAGTTTCCTTTTTGGTGAAAAGTTCAATGAAAATGTGAAATCTGCAAATGCTATTAAGAAAGCAGCTCCATCTATTCTTAAGAAGACCAATACCCCACGCAAAACTGCACAACCTAACCCTTAATAAGGCGCGAGCCAGTAGGCTAGTTAGACAAAAAGTTGAAATTGATTTATAGTAAGTTGATACTCTAGAGTATGAAAAATTATAAAAAGGGGAGGTTTTCAAGGGGGGAGTACCTTTTTTTGGGGTGGGAAATAATATCCCTTTGCCCGATTAGGTTTGCGTATTAGATTTTTGGGTGGGAAATAATATCCCTTTGCCCGATTAAGTTTTGTACTTTTAGCTTCAGTTTCAGTATTACCATATACAAGCACTAGCCCGTGGCTTGGTTTGTATTTTTTGTAAAATTATAAAAATTTATGTAAACTAGAAAATTAAAACAATTTAGAATTATAAAAATGTTTTATTACGCTTATAAAACTAAGAAACTTAGACCTAAAGGAACATAAAAAATATTCTTCATTCCACTGTGGGACCTCGAATGTTGTATTAGTGTAAAATAGCTGCTAGAGCATCTTCCGAATATTGTTCTATATCTTCGATCGTAATTTGCTGAAGTGTATCAGTTATACCAAATATTTCTTCAAGACGCTTTTCAATAACAGCATCTTGGTCTTGACGTCCATCCTGCACATCCGCCGGGCTGCTCAAAGGGGCTGTTTGATAATATGCGTCATCGTCTGAGTCTATATCCGACAAATCTGACAGACTTTCTAGCACTTTTTCAATATCTCCCTGCTTTTTCAATATACTTCTTCTCTTACTCATGGTTGACAATCCTAATAGGAAAGGAAAAAATGTGCCTGTGAGATGAATAATAAATGCACGTGCTTGCCACGAACAAAAAAAAATTGTGTCTGAAAACCATTTGCAAAAACATAACACAAAATAAATGCAAATGAAGTCGGGTGCAGTAGCTAGTTGGCAATAAAAAAATTCATGATCTTATCGGGCAAGGGGAAATAATTTCCCACCTATAAATTTCCATTTTTTGAGGTTGTGGTTTGTTATATTGCATTGGAAAACACATAAAACAGCTTCAGAATAGACCTTTTACCAGATATAGCAATCAAATTGTACTTACAGGATTTTTTGTAGAACAAAAACTCGTTTTTTCTTCGGATCGTCAGAAAAATCACCGCTTTGTTTACATGAAATTCTGCCACTTACACTTTGACATAAAAAAAATAAGTCAACGGTTGACAATAAGCAAAAAGTGTTGCCAGGAAAAGAAAAAAAAAAGTCCTAAAAATCTGTGGTAAGTGGTTTTTCGTTCACTGCAAATGATTTGTCGATAATATTTTACTTCATAAAAAAAACGTCGTGGTGGGAAATAATTTCCCCTTGCCTTAAGGGCTAAACAACCAACATATTATTATTACAAAAATAAGGAAAACTTCTATGCTCCTCCACACTCGAGTCGTGCCAAACAGGGGAGGGGGGGCAGGTATCAACAGAGGAGCAATGTGAGACAGCCCCAGCCGAGGACCTCATCGGGCAAGACATATCGTCACAAGTCTGTGCGTCAAACATAGAGGTAAAGACATTAGCATGTCGCCTTAAATATTTTTACTCATGTTGGGAAAAAATCACACAAGATACAGTTATCTTATCATGCATAAGGGGTTATGAAATTCCATTTAAGAAAATTCCTACTCAACAAATACCACCTAAAAATTGTACATTTTCAGAGGCTGAAAATATAATAATATCCAAAGAAATTAATAGATTATTAGAATTGGGGGTTGTTAAGAAGTGTACACCAGTCAGTGGACAGTTTTTATCTAAAATATTTACAGTCCCCAAACCAAATGGAGATACCAGACTTATATTAAATCTTAAATGCCTGAATAGATTTATTCATATAGAACATTTTAAAATGGAAGACATAAGAACATTATGTAAACTTATTTCTAAGAACGATTACATGTGCACAATTGATTTAAAAGATGCATATTTTTTAATACCAATTAACAATCATGATAAAAAATATTTAAGATTTTATTTAAAAAATAATATTTATGAATTTAGTTGCATGTGTTTTGGTTTGTGCACTGCTCCACTGACTTTTACTAAGATCTTAAAACCAGTTATATCCTATCTACGTAGTCGGAGATTTAAATCAGTGATTTATCTTGACAACATTATTTGTATTGGAGCTTCTTTTAAAGAGTGTTTAGAAAACTGCAGAAAGACTGTAACACTTTTGGAGTGCCTTGGGTTCTGTATAAATAAGGATAAAAGTAATCTTATACCCAAACAAGTTGCTGAATACTTAGGATTTGTGATTAATCCAAAGAACATGACCTTGTCAGTGACAGATAAGAAAAAAGGTTCAATTCATTTATTACTTAAAAAGTATTTACACAATAAGCATTGCAGTATAAGAGATTTTGCTCAAATTATTGGAACCCTAATAGCCTGTTGTCCAGCTGTAAGTTATGGTTTTTTATATACAAAGTTCTTTGAAAAACAAAAATATGCAGAGTTAGTTAATCACAATTATGACTATGATTCAATCATGAACATAAATACAGAGTGTAAAAAAGATTTACAGTGGTGGCATAATTGCATAAAAACATGTACGTCAGGCTGGCCCGGCCCCATGGAATTTAATAATGAGATTGTTATCAATCCAATGTACCCGGGTATACTAATATATGTAACACCTTCACTTTCAATGTAACTCTTTTTAAAAGAAATTACGTGCACTTCTTAGTGGCCGGGCCAGCCTGACGTTTTCAGCCCGGCCACCTTGTTTCCCACTAATCTACAAAAAATACTGGCAATATTGTGCTACAGATGAAATGTACCCTATAATTTATGCATATGTAACACAAAATCGAATCCTAAAATGCAATAGCATACGAAATATTAGCGGTTGCAGGTGGCCGGGCTGAAATTATTTCGTTAATATAAAACAGTAAAACTGCAACACCTACCAAAAACTAATACCAGTACATAATGAGATATAGAGATATAGAATACATGTAACGCTTTCATTTTAAATTATAATACATATTTAGAAAGAATAATCACTTGAAATTATATTTCAGCCCGGCCACCTAAAAGCGGTAATATTCCCTAAAATCTTATGCTAATTTGTACAGTAAAACCTGATACAGCTATGAAATGAAAGTTACATTCGTTTTGTTTTAGTCGTATACCTTTAAGCCTTCTGTTTGACTAGATTATCAAAATCTGAGAAACTTGCCGAAGAGTGACTATCATTTATTAACTAATTTCAGGACATTTGGTTTGTTGAGTGAAACAAAATGCGTTACTATGATATTTTTATTAATAAACTAAGTAGTATAAATCACACATAATAATTGTTGGATACATAATACCTAAACCTATATATATTTTCTCCGTTTTTGGCTTCACAACATAACCATACAAAGATAATAGTTCACAGACGCTACCACCGATTTTTAGACGGCGCCTGTGTCGCGTCCCAACCTAAGTCGTAAGATATTTTCCCCGAGTAGACAGAATAGATGCGCAAGAGCCGTGTAGTTATCAACACTTCTGACATAATATTTTACGTTTTAATATTACTGTGAGTGTAAAATTTGATCAGTTGTTGCAGTGTAGTTGTTTGTGATGTGATGTTTTTAAGGTAAGTCATAGTTTTGATAAATTAAAATATATCGACAAACAATGTTAATGGGTAGCTAAGTAATTATTTAAAAAAATATACAGGTAAAGTAAAGTAAATCTAAACACTCATTTACTTAATAATAAAACTCCATACAATGCCATCAACTAAATATATTTTATCCTTTCGTTTATAGTCAATAGGTAATAATTTTGGTGATTTACTAACAGTAAGTGTTTAGTTTTTGTGAATCTTATTGTTGTGTACCTACCCTATGTATTTACTTATTATTATTGTGTACTTATTTATTTCGTGAAATCAATAATTAATCAGTTTCTTATTAATTACTGTAAGATTTATATATTGGATTTTAGTGAATTATTCATTGTAATCAGGCAACCGTCGACGGTGTTCGTCTGTACCCGCGCTTCTTGTAACTCCCCCTTGTACGGCCTGCCACAGCGATCCACGTCCCTCGCTCACCGCATTCTTTTCCTCGTCCCGCGACACGCGCCCCTCTCCCCATCTCTATTCTATCTTATATATTTCTAATGTCCCAAAAGTTATAAGTTTTGTGAAAGTAAATTTGATTCTTATGAACATTCTTTGCTTTCTTTCTTTCTTTCTTTCCTTAGGTGCTAAAATATTTTTTAATAGATTTATGTATATACTTGATAATGCATGCAAATGTTACTGCATACACTTATCTTTTTAGGGAATTTGTATTTAAATAAATATTAATGTAGTTATTTAGCCTACATGAATACCTATTACGAAACCATAGTTAAAATGAATATATTTTATTTCAGTTGAGCGTGCCTACACCATGGGAAAACGTAGTGCGTTAGATATTGTGGCTCAAAAACAAATATTTGAGAAACATAAACGCTTGATCACCACGACAAGATATAGTTCTATTATATACAATACCATAGCAAAAGATATAAACTATGTGATGTCACCAAAAGCACTATATCTCAGCTTTAGAAGAAACTTTTTAAACAACCAGAACTCACCTCGGGCAAAAGATGAGTGCTTCATTAAAAGAAATGAAGATAATACCAATAGTATGATAATTTCGTCAACATCATCATCAGGGTCTTCTCCAGTTATTCAACAAGCAAGCTTACTTCATCAAATTAGTTTTAAATTTCCAATTGATGTTCATGAATGGAAGAAAATTGAACCCTTAAGTTATACGTATAAACGACACGATAAAAATAAAACTAGTGCAAGATATCAGACGTACAGAGCTATTCCCAAATTTAAGTGGTCCGGTCTTTTAAGAAAAAAACTCTGGGAGTTTTATAAGTTACCTTGTACTGTAGCATTTAAAAGACATGTTATTCAAGGCGCTAACATTACATTCTACGGACGTTGCACTCAGTGTCAAGCAACAGTGAAAATTCAAAATAAAGATAAGACTGATCATATTATTGATTTTTTATGTGAAATTGATCAACTTCAACCAAATTTTAAGCATAATCCTTTAAAAAAAATACGACTCACTCCGTACTCAAGACGAACATTATCTAAGAAATTAAAATTTGATTCAGCAACAATAGTTAGAAAACAAATAGCGAGTCATGATATGATATTTCAAGATAAGGAACCACCTGTATTGCCATCAGTCGGAGCATTACGCCAAATACGTCATGAAACAAGGAAGCAGAAATGGTACCATACCAATCAAATATTATCTGTTGTCATTATGGCAAATACTTCAACATACTCTTCCGTAATTCAGGAAATTTTAATGAAACCAACTTTTCATATTTACTACTGGTTAGAAGAACAAATAAAATATTACAAACAATATGTTCAAGAGTATGGTCGACCAACCATATCATTAGATGCCACAGGCTCTATAATTAAACCAATTGTGTTACCTAATGGGACTAAATTTACTAAAAGATTATTCTTATATGTTATATTAATAACTGCTGATAGCTTTTTAAAATCTATTCCAATTTCACAAATGCTTAGTGATTCTCACACTAAAAATAGCATTGCGGATTGGTTGGGTAAATGGGCCAGTAATGGAATTATCCCTCCTGCAGAAATAATCACGGACGATTCCTCAGCTTTGATTGCTGCTACAATCCAATGCTTTACTTCATATAAATCTACAAAAGATTACTTAGAAGCTTCTTACAGTGCATTGGAGGGACATACAAATAGTTTGCCTGTAGTATATATGCGAATAGATACAAGTCACTTTGTCAAAACTATTCATAATCTTTCGTGCTTCAATAATACAACAGAAAATGTAAAATTTTTCTTTGTTCGTTGTATTCTTTACATTAAAACAGCAGAGTGTATCGTAGTCATAAGAGAGATAATTGAAAATATGTTAACTGTTATTTTAACAAAATTTTATTCAAAAATTTGCTTTGATGCCCACTGTAATTTGAAAAGAAGAATTCAAGGTATTACAATTGATAAAAAAGATTCTAACAACGCACACAATTACGTAGATGAAGAAAGATTCCTAAATGAGGAGAATGTTTTAGATGTAAGCAATTTTATGGTATGGTTTGATAATATTGTTGCTTGTAAAAATAAACAAGAAGAGGAATCTTGTGAACGCCCCAACAAATTATATTATCCGCCTCTAATATCTACTCTAAAACGTTTATTGGAAAAATTGCCCATGTGGTCAAACGTTATGGCTCCATTATACAATTCAAAAAACAAAAATCCATCGTCTAGTGCATCAGAGGATTATTTTAAAACAATAAAACATTTATTACTCAAAACTAAAGTAAGAAAATACAGGATTGACGAATTTCTAAACATACATATTAATCATTTAAATGGAGAGCTTAATATCGCTGCTAGTGAACTACAAAATAATGAGGCACCGCCCCTTCAAGAGCGAAAGATTAAAATCAAAAAGAATCGTCAAAAAAGAACACACCAAAAACGGTTATTTCCTCAAGATTCTATTTTCAGTGATATGCCAAGTTTTGTAGAAAATTGGAAAGGACAAGCTGAAGAGCCAGTTACCGTACCGATTTATAAAATGTTAAAATTTACAAAAAATGGAAATATTGTAACTGGTTCCACTTTAACAAATACATGTGGTTTTGATGCTGTTACATATTTAATAGCTTATGGTTATATTGCATTTAATAACTTTAAATTAGAAATAGATCAGACTGAAAA
Organism: Amphipyra tragopoginis; assembly: GCA_905220435.1. Lineage (NCBI taxonomy): Eukaryota > Metazoa > Arthropoda > Insecta > Lepidoptera > Noctuidae > Amphipyra > Amphipyra tragopoginis. The sequence continues at coordinate 17,942,593 of HG992011.1, forward strand.
TAATAATAATATGTTATGTAATTATATACAATTTATAGGTAACAAAAACATATCTGAAGCCGCAGTATACGAACTAAGAAATACCATATGTAAAAAGTACTACAAACTATCCTCGAAAAATACAATAGATATAAATTGTGAATGCAATGTCGCAAATTTGTTTGAACAAATGATTTTAGAATTATTTTATAGCGCTCTATTTACAAAAATATGTACCGAAGAAAAATGTGCATTTCAACTTCAAAGAACAGTACCATTTTTACCCATTAATATGAACGTAATTAAAACATTTGGAATATCAGCCCTAGAAGACTCAATTTGTATAGACGTTATTTCGAAGGATTGTGAACACGATTGCCCGGGCACTGTTTTGTCCAGCTATAATGTAAAGAATATTATATCTTTTGATTTAAATGGAACAGATCAAATAATATTGAACGATATACCTTTATCTATCAAAGTTAGAACTAATATTTATGTGATTGTAGGTGCTATTGAATATGTAGTATTGGGGGAAAATCTAGGACATTATAAATGCCATTTATTTAATCAAGATCTGTGGATGTGTTATGACGATTTACAGTCTAGTGTTAAAAAAAGTAATTTGGATTTAATATTTTTACATTCCTTGACGTACATTTTAGCTTGATTAAATAACATAATCAAGTGATTAGTACGTTTTTATCGATTCTAATAAGCAATATATTTAAATTTGAATTAGTCAAAATACTTATAGTACAAATGCCAGATATAGGCTAGCAATGATTATTATATTAGCATACGTTTAATTATACAAGTTAACATTGTGATTTTTAGCTGTGATTTTAATATTATGTTAAATTATATATACTACATAGCTATATTTCCATTAGCTGCCACTGAAAGAACTATGGTTCTCTCTTTATTTAAGAATTGTTGTAATAATTATATTAGCATAATTTTAATTGAAAGTTTTCAAAACTTTAAATTCAAAGTTGATGTAAAAATCATTATGAAAATCTGTGATTTTTTACCAAGGTATAATAAGTATTTAACCAAAAATTATCTTCTAATATTCTGAATGAATGAATGTTCGATGTTAAGGTGTAATGTAACAGACGGCCCTAGGATCTCCTGAGAGCACGTCTGCTACACCAGTTGTAAGGAATGTGACGTTATCAGTGAATCCTACCTATCTATCCCTAGTCGGGCAAATAAGGAAACACTTAACACACAACAATTTTATAATACGATAAGTAACAATATAAAGAAACAGTCAGTAAATCCGGGAGTCACACTCAAATGAACTGTAGCTATTGGGACACACAATCAAGTTTTACAGTTGGTAAAGCGAGCACGAAAAATGAGGTGAAGGGTGGTTAATACGTAGCCCGTCAACCAGACGGAGTGCCTGTAGCGCAGCAGCACCTCAGCGCCGGAGGCCCAGCAATGGCCCACTCGGCGGGAAGCTGGCAGTTCAGCAAGCAGCAATGCCGGAGGCCCAACAATGGCCTACTCGGCGGGAAGCTGGTAGCTCAGCAAGCAGCATAGAAGAGGCAGAGGCCCGGTAATCGTCCACTCGGCGGAGTCCTAGCAATTCCGCCGTCCGGCAGACCGTCCGCACCCTTTCGTTCTTTCTTTGTGAGTCCTTGCAAAAACAGCTTGCGTTTTACTTTTCGCATTTTTAAAATTTGAACGAGTGTGTTCCAAATAAGTGGCCTGTGATAGAGAAAGAGGTTTAATTGTAAAAGGTAAAAAGGAGGTGAAATGTGTGAAGTGAATGATGATGATAAAGATGTGATCCTACATTACCCCAAAAACCCGGAAAAAAAAATTTTTTTACTTAGAAAAACATTTTTTTCAACCTATAAATTTTGGGGTGAGGAATATATTACCTTGACACATACATTCATCATTCTGTCAAAATAATCAAGCACTCACACTTACAAAGGGAGGGGATATGGCTCACGACTACTTTGAGATCAATGGCGCATACTCCACAAGGATATATTTGAGATAATGAAGGCTTATTTTTAGGGTGTCATAACCCGCACCGCTTAGAAAACCCAAAGAAAGATTATAGATAATGAAGGCTTATTTTTAGGGTGTCATTACCCGCACCGCATAGAAGAGAATAGATAAATAATAGATAATGAAGGCTTATTTTTAGGGTGTCATTACCCGCACCGCATAGAAGAGAATAGAGAAGAGAAGGAGGGAAAGATGGTAAAGAGAAAAAAAAAGAATGGGGATGATAGCCACGTGATGTATAAAAAAAAAGCCAAATAGTTCCCAATAATGAAATGAGATGAGATGATATAATTAAAAACACATAATATAGAAAAAACAACTTAGGCTAGTAAAAAATACATGACTAAGATTACTAAGATACTAGATACTAGGTATACAATATGTACATTAAGTTAAAAAAAAAAATATAACATCACAAATAATTTAGAAGGGATAAGTAGGTAGGTATATTAAGCCAAAAGAAAAAAAAAACGAAATATTAACAAATGTAGAAATTTAGAGAAAATATTTATTAAATTTTGAAATCCTTAACGTGCCACTTTCCCCTGGCGCCGTTCTGGTCTTGGAGGATGTAGACGAGTGGTGACAATTTTTCAACGACTGTGGCTTTAATGAATTTAGGTGCGAGTTTAGAACTATAATAGTTACCGGCATTACTTAATGTATAATTCTTATTATACCAGACGGGCGCACTCTTAAACGCGAGCCGCTGTCGTCCTGTATACGAAGGGTTCGGATGCAGTCAGCACTCTGAAGACTTGGGAGTCGAGGATGCGAAATGAAAACACTAACTTTTGCTGAAAACTTGTTCTATACTTATTTTCACAATAACTTTTACATAATAGAATAATAGAGCCGATAACTAACGAAATACAAGCAAAATATTCGGTAGCTTAGGTACCGCCAATCTTTACCGTAACGAGACCTTCTAAAAACAGGCTCGTTCCTGACTTTATTTTTAACTATTTTTATTATGCAACAGACAGTTTTTGCATAATTACACAGGTATTAAAATAGTAACATACAAGTGTTATATATCATTTAACAGGTCTTAACATTCTCTACAAAACACCACAAGTTACTTTTCAGTCTAAGGGTCTATTACATAGTTATTACTAGATAAACGGGGAAAATGGTGTCATTTACACTTTACTGTAAGAGTAAGTATCCATTTTCGGCTATGTGTCGAACTTATTCACCTAGATACTTTGTTATTCAAACAAAGCACCCTTGAGACTATACTATTTAACTATTTCTAGGTGAATAAATTCCATAGCCGAAATATGATGGTACTTTGAAGATACGTGTTAAGACACAAAACTATACAAAATTACGAAAATTTAATGAATTTACTTTTAACTTTAAATTACTTTAAATGACTTTACGTGGCAATATGGAAACTACTGAAAAGGGTTAACCTTATACAAAACGAAAACAAGTCAACAAAACAATGACTAAAACATTAATCAAAAAACAGTGTAGAACTTATCAAATAATCGTCCGATTTTCACTGACTCTATTGATTTTACTGTTACAAATCACTTATTCACTTTTAACTCACTATACGCGTTTTCGGTGACGCGTCGTCGCGAACATATCTCCCGCCGTGCAGCGTAGAGACGACTCGGTGCGGAGCTGCACCTCTGCCCGATGAGCGACTGTCACTCACTTGGGCAAAGGTACCAGTTTTTTGGTGGGGCGTTTCAACACACCACCTACAGTGCGCACCTCAACGGTGCGGATCTCGCCGTCGGCGCCTGGGTAGACGGCCACGATCCTGCCCCGCGGCCAGGTATTGCGGGGCAGTTGACCATCAGCGATGAGGACTGGATCGCCGACTTGGAGGGCGGACCCGCGAGCATGCGGGTCGCGCCGATGTTGAAGCTCGGGGAGGTATTCCCTTATCCAGCGGCACCAGAACATATCCGCTAGGATTTGGGAGCGTCGCCAGTGTTTGCGACCAACTAGATCTTTTTCGTTGAACACGCCGGGGTTGGGCAACCTCGCCGATCCACCAAGTAGGAAGTGGTTCGGCGTGATTGCTTCTTCGTCGTCATCGTCTACTGAAACGTGGGTCAAGGGTCTACTGTTGACCGTATACTCGGCTTCACAAAGCAGAGTGGAAAGCACTTCTTCATGGGGGTGGCGTTCATGAAGGACGGTGTAGAGGGCCGTTTTCACTGACCTCACGAGTCTCTCCCACACACCCCCCATAAATGGAGCTGAAGGGGTTATGAAGCGCCATACTATTCCTCGACGGCTGGCTTCTTCTTGAAGGGCTTCTCGAAGCTCTCTATCTGCTCCGTGCATGTTTGTGCCGTTATCTGAGTGTATCTCAGCTGGGCACCCTCGACGCGCTGCGAACCTTCGCAGCGCAAGAACAGTAGAGTCTGCACTGAGGTTGTTGGCGATCTCTAAGTGGACCGCTCTTGTTGTGAGACACGTAAAAAGTGCTACGTATCTCTTTTGATGTTGACGTCCCACTGTAATTGAGAGGGGACCGAAGTAATCAAGGCCGGTGTAAGTGAATGGCCTACGGTGGTGTGCGAGTCGCGTCTTAGGATGATCACCAGTTGCAGGTTCTGAAGGTCGTGCCTTTCTTATGCGGCATCGTAGGCATTGCTGTATAACCTTCTTGGTTATTGGTCGTATTCTCACGATCCAGTAGCGCTGACGCAACTCGTTGATCGTGAGTTCCGTCCCGCTGTGCTGGAGACTTCGATGCGTCCAGTCTATGTAGAGCTGCGTTATCCTATGTTCGCCATCTAGAACAGGCGGGCTTCTCATGGCGTCTGTTACTTCGGTGACGGCGGCGATGCGACTTCGAAGTACGATAAGGCGCTCTTTCATTTCAACTCGTAGCGGATGCAGACGACTGTCTTTGTTAACTCTTCTATTTGCCTTGAGTTCCACTATCTCTTTACCGAAGGAGTCTTCCTGCACTACGCGCATCAGGATATTTTCGGCTTCATGGATGTATTCAGCCTCAAGTACGATAAATTTCCTGGCTGTGGCGGTTGTTCGCACCGTTGTCTTCACAGGTGTCTGTGTTATCTTCTTCTTTTTCCGCCAGTCGGGATCCTTCTCTTCGCCCTTCTTTGTTCTTTTGTATAGAGTTATCCCCTTGTCCTTCCGACATAGGGATATAAATTGGAGCACCGTCGCTGTGGTTCGCAGTAGTCGTTCCCATTTCGAAAACCGATTCGGGTCCGGAACAGCTGATTTTACGTTTTCTATGGCAGCGGTCTCTGCGAGTGTAAGAGTTTTTTCTTCTCCCGTTTTCTCTGTTTCTATTGTTTTTTCTGCAGGCCAGGTTGATGGGTGATCGTACAGAAAAGCGGGTCCATGATACCATTCGTGGTCCGAATTGAAGTCGGACGGTACATCGCGGGTGGCGGCATCGGCTATGTTGAATTTTGTGGGTATCCAATGCCAATCTTCTACCTTACTATTTTCTTCTATGGCTGCCACTCGATGTGCGACGAACGGTTTGTAAACTCTTGCTCCTTTCTTTATCCACGTGATCACAGTTTTGCTATCAGTCCAATAATTGATTGAATTCGGTTTGATTCTATGTTCTCGAATCACTGTTGCTGCAGCACGACTTCCCATTACGGCCGCTTGAAGCTCTAGGCGGGGTATTGATATCAGCTTCAGGGGCGCTACTTTCGCCTTAGCGGTCACGAGGCTGATGTGGACATCGCCATCCGGTGAAGTCGCCCGCCAATAAACAGCGGTCGCGTAGGCGGATTCACTTGCATCAGTGAACACGTGTATTTGAAGGTCGATAGCGTTGCTATAGCCGGGGTAGCACCTTGGAAAGTGGACGTTCTTGAGCTGTTGAAGGTGTGACATCCATTCTGTCCATTGTGCGGCCAAATCTTCATCCAATGTTTGGTCCCAGTCGATCCCTCGTCTCCATACTTCTTGCAGTATTTGTTTGGCTCGTATCGTAACCGGTGATGCCAGACCGAGGGGATCGTACAATGACATCACAATCTTCAACGCTTCCCTTTTTGTCGGTGCTTGCTTCTGCGTTATATCGGGCGGTAGGCGAGCGAGCTTAAGGTTGAAGCTCAGTTGATCGGCTGATGGCTTCCACATCAGTCCGAGTATTTTTTCTTCGCTGCTGTCGCCTCCTATATCTATGATTTCTGCCGGTTTCGATTGCGGTTCCAGCTCGCGTAGCACTGTGTGGGAGTTGGACACCCATTTTCTTAGGTCGAATCGCGCCGTTTTGTGTATCTCTCGAACTGTCTTGGATACACGCGTCGCCTCTTCCTCTGTTTCGAAACTGTCCAAATAATCATCCATGTAATGGTTATGGATTATGGCTTCCACAGCTTCCGGATGCTTGTCGACGTGCCGCGTCGCGTTCCAGTTTTTTGCGAAGATTGCCGCACAGGGTGAACTGGTCGCGCCGAATATGATGGACGTCATGCGGTACTCGTCGGGAGGTCCCTCCCGCCGGTGTCCCCTCCACAGGTATCGGAGTGCGTCCCTGTCTTCTGGTCGCACCTTAACCTGCATAAACATCTCCGCGATATCAGCGGAGACGGCGAAGCGGTGGCGACGAAATCGCATCATGACGCCAGGTAAGGATTGTAGCAGGTCCGGTCCCGATAGCAGAAAATCGTTGAGAGACATCCCTTTCGTCTTTGCGGCGGCATCGTGCACTATCCGAAATTTTTCCGGTTTCAACTTATTTTGAACATCAAAATGAGGTAGGTACCACGTTCTATGAGGAGTGTTGCTTTTCGGCGCTTCTTCTGCGTATCCCTTCTGTGTGAGGGATTCCATCTGCTCTGTGTATTTATCTTTCAGTGCAGAGTTGCGGTCCAGTTTCTTTTCTATGGAGACGAGTCTTCTCAGGGCTGTCTCGTAACTATCTGGCATCTGGATGTTTCTATTTTTCCACAGGAGCGCTGTTTGCACGTGTCCACTCTCTATCTGTTCTGTATATTTCGTTAATATATCTTCTGCTTTCTTTTCAGGGTCGGAGTCCGGTCGACGCGGGTTGATGATTAGTGATTCCAGGGCGAAGAATTCTCTTAGCTGTTGGTCGAGTTGCTCATCGCGGTTAATCACGTTGTTAATGAAGTGCACTTGCTGTCCTAGGGCGCGTGTATGTGCCCCGTGTAACACCCATCCCAGCGGAGTAAGCGATGCCACTGGTTGGTGTCTAGGTCCTCTTCTAGTATCTGTTGCTAGGAGCAGATGCCAATTGTCCTGGCCTATGAGCACTTGTGGGGTGCCTGCTTCATAGGTCAACTGTCCTTTGAGGTCGTGTAGATGTTTGCACTCCGCGATATCTTTCTCGCCGACTGATTGTGGCAGCAGGTGAAAATCCGGAATTGTTCTTGCCCTGAATGGCACTTTGTTGTTGCGTGAGTCACTAAGTGTGACATCCACTCTTCGGGAACCGGGACTGGTTACGGTTATGTTCCCGATTGCCGATATGTTCAAAGGCTCCAGGACTCCTTCCACTCCAATCTGCCTCGCTATGTCCTCCGCGATTAACGACACAGTTGATCCGTCGTCGAGAAGTGCATGTGTTTCTACTTCTCCCGCCGGTCCGATGACTCGGACTGGCACTATCTTGAGGTACGCCTGATTGGAATGCGACCTTGAGCTGGCCACCGTTTCCTGAGCTTCTATTCTATTCTCAGTTTCCTGTTTCTTTTTGTAATGCAGCAGTTGATGGTGCGTGGCTATACACCCATCCACGCCGCACTTCTTTCGCTTGCATGTGTGCCCCTGTGTCCTTGTTCGAAGACAACGAAAGCACATGTTGTTCTTTTTTGCCAGCTCCCATCGTTTCTCTGATGAGGCTTCCTTAAATTTTGAACACACCGAAGCGTAATGTCCTTCTTTTTGGCAGAGAAGACATTTTGATGCGGATTTAGTAACGGTGGTGTGCGTCCTATTTACGACGCGGCGATTCGTCTGCGTTTCGGAGACGTTTTCTGGCGGTGCGAAGGCGCTGCAGTAGCGGGCTTGTTCAGCCACAAATTCGCTGAACAAGCTGAGGTCTGGTGTGGAGTGATGCGTTTCTGTGTATATCTTGTACCACTGCACACGCAACGAATTCGGGAGTTTCTCCGTGAGAGTTCGCAGTAGCTCCGCATTGATCAGATAATGATCCTTCTTTAGTGCGCGAAGAGTGACGACGCCAGTCCTGACACGACTAGCGAATGTGCAGATATCCTTTGGAGATTCACTGCACCGAGGTAAGTTTCGGAGTTTGTCGGTTTCCGCCTGGGCTATCGAATCCGGGCGGCCAAACTGTAGCTCCAACTCTTTCATTATGTCGTCGGGCTTGGCGTGTCCTATGAGCTCCGAGCTAACTGTCTCGAGGGCTCTACCGCGCAGGCTTCTTCTTAGCCTGGCTGTGTTTTCAACGTCATTGAAGTATCCGCGCGTCGTCTCATAAATGGCGCGAAACGAAAGCCATTCTGTATGGGCTCCGCTGAAGCTCGGTAGGATCATTATGACCTTCGATGCACTAGGTTGCCGCGGATTCCATGTTGGGTCGCTGTTCTTACTGTCAGCGAGCGCAGATATTGCAGACGTTAAATCTGTTATGAAAGGCTGAAGTGTGCCTCGATCTATTCGGTTCTCTCCTGATTTGAGAGTTGAGACTTTCCCCTTCAAATTACTATTTACTATTTTCGATGCTCGTTGTTGGAGGTCCGAAAGTTCTATGTCCGCCGGAGGGTTCTGTGGGGTTATGTCCGTTTGACGGATTTCCTTCTCGGCGGCGTTGACCTCCTTTGAGCTTGGTTCCGGGCCTTCTTCTAGCCAAGAACGCACAAATTCAGTTTTGGAACCGGCGTCTTCCAAATAGTCGTCGTCCGATTCCTCCTCTGCTCTTTGTAAAGCTATTTGAGCGAGCTCCAGCTTGATCTTTAAAAAATCTTCACGAGCTTTTAAAATTTTTCTATTGCTCCGAGTTGTCTTATGCGACGGCGATGTTGACGGTTCGACACGGGCGTCACCCCGGGTAGTTATCGGCTGTATATGGCGAATATTCTCTGTAGGTTTCAGTGTCTTGTCACTTAAAGGCGCTGCTTGTGTTGTCACATCTGAAGGTGCAGGTGTAGGCGGGATCACCAACACTGGAGGTGACGGAGGGCGCATCACTTCTATTCCCTCTACTGTAGATGGGGACCGCGGTGGTTGTTCATGGTGTACGGCTGGGGGTGGTGCCGCCGCACGCACCGCGGGCGCTCTCCCTTGCGATCTGGTGACCGGCATTTCTTCAGAGGGTTCGCACAAGGCAGACGCAAGTCTTCAAAAATTTTCTTTGTTCCGAAAATTTTCTATGTTCCGGAAATTTTCTATGTTCCGGAAATTTTCTATGTTCCGAAAATTTTCTATGTTCCGGAAATTTTCTATGTTCCGGAAATTTTCTATGTTCCGGAAATTTTCTATGTTCCGGAAATTTTCTATGTTCCGGAAATTTTCTATGTTCCGGAAATTTTCTATGTTCCGAAAATTTTCTATGTTCCGGAAATTTTCTATGTTCCGGAAATTTTCTATGTTCCGGAAATTTTCTATGTTCCGGAAATTTTCTATGTTCCGGAAATATTCTATGTTCCGGAAATTTTCTATGTTCCGGAAATTTTCTATGTTCCGGAAATTTTCTATGTTCCGGAAATTTTCTATGTTCCGGAAATTTTCTATGTTCCGGAAATTTTCTATGTTCCGAAAATTTTCTATGTTCCGGAAATTTTCTATGTTCCGGAAATTTTCTATGTTCCGGAAATTTTCTATGTTCCGGAAATTTTCTATGTTCCGGAAATTTTCTATGTTCCGGAAATTTTCTATGTTCCGGAAATTTTCTATGTTCCGGAAATTTTCTATGTTCCGGAAATTTTCTATGTTCCGGAAATTTTCTATGTTCCGGAAATTTTCTATGTTCCGGAAATTTTCTATGTTCCGGAAATTTTCTATGTTCCGGAAATTTTCTATGTTCCGGAAATTTTCTATGTTCCGGAAATTTTCTATGTTCCGGAAATTTTCTATGTTCCGGAAATTTTCTATGTTCCGAAAATTTTCTATGTTCCGGAAATTTTCTATGTTCCGGAAAACTTCTATGTTCCAGAAAATTTCTATGTTCCGGAAATTTTCTATGTTCCGGAAATTTTCTATGTTCCGAAAATTTTCTATGTTCCGGAAATTTTCTATGTTCCGGAAATTTTCTATGTTCCGGAAATTTTCTATGTTCCGGAAATTTTCTATGTTCCGGAAATTTTCTATGTTCCGGAAATTTTCTATGTTCCGGAAATTTTCTATGTTCCGGAAATTTTCTATGTTCCGGAAATTTTCTATGTTCCGGAAATTTTCTATGTTCCGGAAATTTTCTATGTTCCCGAAAACTTCTATGTTCCCGAAAATTTCTATGTTCCAGAAAATTTCTATGTTCCCGAAAGTTTCTGTTCCCGAAAAATTTCTGTTCCCGAAATTTTCTATGTTCCCGAAAACTTCTATGTTCCCGAAAGTTTCTGTTCCCGAAAATTTCTGTTCCCGAAATTTTCTATGTTCCCGAAAACTTCTATGTTCCAGAAAATTTCTATGTTCCCGAAAGTTTCTGTTCCCGAAAATTTCTATGTTCCCGAAAATTTCTGTTCCCGAAATTTTCTATGTTCCCGAAAGTTTCTGTTCCTGAAAATTTCTGTTCCCGAAAATTTCTTCAGTAAAATAATCTTCAGGAATAAGTCCCCAGGAAATAAGTCTTCAGGAATAAGTCTTCAGGAATTACTGCTTCGTGAATAAGTCTTCAGGAGTAATTTCTTCGTGAATAAGTCTTCAGGAATAACTCTTCAGGAATAAGTCTTCAGGAATTAATCTTCAAGAATAAGTCTTCAGGAATAAGTCTTCAGGAATTACTGCTTCGTGAATAAGTCTTCAGGAGTAATTTCTTCGTGAATAAGTCTTCAGGAATAACTCTTCAGGAATAAGTCTTCAGGAATAAGTCTTCGGGAAGTCCTCAGGATGCTGAAGATCCGGCTCGAGGGACCAGAGAATATACCAGACGGGCGCACTCTTAAACGCGAGCCGCTGTCGTCCTGTATACGAAGGGTTCGGATGCAGTCAGCACTCTGAAGACTTGGGAGTCGAGGATGCGAAATGAAAACACTAACTTTTGCTGAAAACTTGTTCTATACTTATTTTCACAATAACTTTTACATAATAGAATAATAGAGCCGATAACTAACGAAATACAAGCAAAATATTCGGTAGCTTAGGTACCGCCAATCTTTACCGTAACGAGACCTTCTAAAAACAGGCTCGTTCCTGACTTTATTTTTAACTATTTTTATTATGCAACAGACAGTTTTTGCATAATTACACAGGTATTAAAATAGTAACATACAAGTGTTATATATCATTTAACAGGTCTTAACATTCTCTACAAAACACCACAAGTTACTTTTCAGTCTAAGGGTCTATTACATAGTTATTACTAGATAAACGGGGAAAATGGTGTCATTTACACTTTACTGTAAGAGTAAGTATCCATTTTCGGCTATGTGTCGAACTTATTCACCTAGATACTTTGTTATTCAAACAAAGCACCCTTGAGACTATACTATTTAACTATTTCTAGGTGAATAAATTCCATAGCCGAAATATGATGGTACTTTGAAGATACGTGTTAAGACACAAAACTATACAAAATTACGAAAATTTAATGAATTTACTTTTAACTTTAAATTACTTTAAATGACTTTACGTGGCAATATGGAAACTACTGAAAAGGGTTAACCTTATACAAAACGAAAACAAGTCAACAAAACAATGACTAAAACATTAATCAAAAAACAGTGTAGAACTTATCAAATAATCGTCCGATTTTCACTGACTCTATTGATTTTACTGTTACAAATCACTTATTCACTTTTAACTCACTATACGCGTTTTCGGTGACGCGTCGTCGCGAACACTTATGCCATACGGTGTCGCCCACACTAAATTCCTTAGATTCTCGCCTGAGATTATAATGTGCTGCATTTTTGGTGTGAGCATGTTGTAAGGCGACTTGGACTTTATCAAAAAAAATTGATAGTAAACCCAAAGGACAATGGGACAAAACGTCCCCAGTAGTGTAGCACTTTCTTACCTATTGTATATGAAAGACCTTATTAATCTCTTAATTTTATTGTATGACAGCTCATCTGTAAAATGTATAGTTTAATAGTTATTTAGCATGAAAGTAACATAAAAATTACCTTAAAAAATGCTTATATTATTACTTCAATATGAATATAGTTATTTTAGTTAGTGATAAGGGATTATTTGAAGCGCTCCAAAGCTAGTGTAACAATAGTTCAATGTGGGAAAGAGATAACGAGAGGCGCACGCGTCCTGAGGCGACCCGCGGCGCGCAGCCCTAGGCAGCGGTTACCATTTTCAAACGTAATATCACCCGACAGGGTTTACATTACCTGCGCATCGTAGGTACTCAGAATTGCATCCCTGACGAACAGTTCGGTTTTCGAACCAAGCACTGTTGCAGTCGACAATTGCACTGCATAGTCGCGCCCGCTTCATGCGCTCGTACAAAACGGGCATGCTATTCTTCGACGTAGCAAAAGCCTTCGACAAGAACTGGCACAACGGTTTATTATACAAACTCGTACAGTCTCGTGCTCATCATTCGAGACTTTCTGTCGGATCGCTCCTTCCGCTATCGCTTAGAAGGCACCTTCTCGTCTCCTCGCCCTATGCGCGCCGGAGTTGTGTAGTAATATCGCCCCTTCTGTTCACGCTGTATACCAGCGACATTCCCAAATGTGGATTCGTCAAGTTGGCTCTCTTTGCCGACGACACAGCCATCTACTTTTCCGGTAGGAGTCTCGACAGTATCACTCGAACCCTTCAAACCGCAGCTAGCGCCGTCGGGGTCTGGTTCCGGAAATGGAGAATAGAGGTGAATCCCGAAAAGAGCGCAGCCGTTCTTTTCGGGAGATACGGTGATTCCCACACCCACATCCGTCCCGTCCTCATGTTCGGGCAAATTATAATACTCTTCACTTAGGAGTTTTTGATTCGTTGACTCTATAAACCGTTCATTTTGAATATAATGACTCATTCTTTTTAAGTCAGTATATCATTTATTTTTCAGCCAATAATTGATTTAAAATGAGGAAATAATAAAAAATTAAATATCATTTTTATTTTATTTCAAACCGATTTCATTCATTCCTTCACTCATTCTCGACTATTCATTTGTTCGTTCATTCATTCAAACTCACTCTATAGTGCTACAAGGGTGGGGACGGGGTCCATACATTTTGTCCCATTGTCCTTTGCAGCGTAGTGATCACGCGGCATAAAAATAATTTCATCTAATTCGTTACATCGTGCATAAAGTGTGCCACAAGGAATTAATTCACGACCAAAGGTTAAGAAGGCAGGAGAAAAACCGGTGGTTATATTTACTGCACTGTTAAGGGCGAACTGAATCTTTGGGAGATGAATATCCCAGGAACGGTGATCTTCACCTACCAATGAAGCTAAGGCAACAATAATAGTTTTGTTATATCGTTCAGTTGGATTAACCTGAGGGCAGTATCGAGGGGAAAAGAAAACATGGGGTACCTCGTATTTACTAAGAAAACGGTGAAACTCATGTGACTGGAACTGCGAACCATTGTCCATTATGATAGTCTGTGGAACCCCATGTACGAGAAAAACATGGTTCTCAAGAAGTTGAATAATGTTAGGAGCTGTTGCACGTTTAAGAGGAAAGATATGACAATATTTAGAAAAACAGCAAGTAACCACGAGGATAAATTGATTACGCCGTCTAGACATGGGTAAGGGGCCCATTAAATCAAGTGAAATTGTTTGGTTAGGTCTTGAGCAAATTTTTGGTTTACCCATAAGACCATAGGGGGAATGGTTAGAATGTTTATATGAAAGACACTTTTCGCAAGTAGAAATAAATTTAGCTACATCTCTAAACATGCCAGACCAGAAAAAGCGAAGAGAGAGCTTTTTGTAGGTCTTAAAGATGCCTAAATGAGGATAATCACCGTTACCATGATGAGAATGAATAAGATCTAGTCTCTCGTTAGGGGGAGGAACTTCCTTCCAAGCGAAGTCTTCACTAAGTGAATCAGGAGAGTTAGAATAGCGATATATTTTGCCTTCCACCAACTTATAATTGGGGTAAGCATCAGGGTCATCGCGGCAACCTGAGAAAAGTCTATTAAATTTCTCCCATTGAGGGGAAATTTCAACAGCAATAGGCTCTTGTGGGGAAGTATTGCTAGCGATAGGTTCGACAGAACCCAAATTAGCTGTGTCAGGATTCTTACAGCGTGACAAGAAATCGGGAACAAGATTATCTTTGCCTTTCTTGTGTTTCAACACAAAATTAAAGCAAGAAACACGAATTGTCCAACGAGCTAATCTCCCTGAGGGATTAGAAAGATTTAAAAACCACTTTAAGGCCGAGTGATCAGTATAGACAGTGAATTGTTTCCCGTTGTCCAAATAACAGCGCCAATGTTCCAGTGCGGAAATAACCGCTAGAGTTTCACGCTCAGTAGTAGAGTAGTTCTGTTCATGCTTATTAAGGGATTTGCTCATATAAGCTATAACAGTTTCCTTATCGGCATGCTCTTGAGTGAGCATGGCGCCAATGGCGAAATTTGAAGCATCACAATGAACAGCAAATGGGAGATCGAAGTTAGGACATGCTAGAATCGGAGTAGATACTAAACATGCTTTCAGTTTTGTAAAAGCCATATCAGCATCTTCGTTCCAAACGAATTTAGGAGCTTTTTTTCCCGTAGCAGTCAATCTATTAAGGGGAGAGGCAATAGAACTAAAGTTTGGAATAAAACGACGAAACCAACTACAAGTTCCTAAAAATCTCCTAACTTCTTTCTTTGTCTCAGGAGTAGGATATTCTAAAATAGCGCTAATTTTATTAGGGTCAGCGCGCAGGCCTTGTTCGTCTACAATATAGGCGAGATATTTCAGTTCCTTTCTAAAGAACTGACTTTTTTCAAAGTTGATAGTTAAACCAGCATACGATAGCTTCTGAAAAACTTTCAGCAAGAGAGAGATATGCTCTTCAAATGAGTTTCCTATTATAACAATGTCATCAAGATAACAAAACACTTTATTATCAAATTCAGGAGTAAAGAGAGCATCCATTAGTCTTTGTTGAGTTGCAGGAGCGTTAGTGAGACCAAAAGGCATAACAACAAAACGAAACATACCTCTACCCGGAACATAAAAAGCCGGTTTGTCACGATCGTCAGAATGAAGAGGAATTTCCCAAAAAGCCTTAGCAATATCGATACTAGATAAATATTTAGCATCTTTGAGATTATCCAATATTTCATTCACAAAAGGAAGACTGTAAGCATCACGGCGAGTGAGAGAGTTCAGTTTCCTACTATCAACGCAGAATCGCCATTCGCCATTCTTTTTAGGAGTTATAATGACTGGTGACAACCAAGGACTATCACATCTTTCGATAACCTTAAGCTCAAGCATTTTATCGACTTCATTGATCAAAGCTGCTTGTTTTTGAGGAGACAGTCTATAGCAACGTTGTTTAATAGGAAGCGCATCACCAGTATCAATTCTGTGACAAACAAGATTAGTACGACCTAACACGCCTTTCTTCTCAAAAGAAATATTCTCAAAACGCTCGATGATATCGAAAGCAATCGCCTTTTGGTCTTGCGAAAGATGATCATAAGAAAATACCTTTCCTCCAATACTGGATATTTCACAACGTTTAGAAGTAGAGCTTTGGTTTAGGGAAAATATCTTACTAGACAAATCAAATTGTTTCCAAAAATCCCACCCTAAGATAAGAGAAGGGTAAAGATCTGGGAAAACATAAGCCTTAATAACATGGGTCTGGTTATGGAATTCAATGGGTAATTCCATGTAACCCGAAGATACAGATTTTTGTTTATTCGCTACGAAGATTTGAGTAGGTGACTTGAATAACTTAAACCCCAATTTCATAATGTCTAAATGTGCATTATTTCCAAGGACTGTTATGCAACTACCACTGTCTAACAATCCGGAAAACGTTACTTTATTAATGTTCACGTTAACAAAAGGACGTTCCTTATCTTTTTCCTCATTATAGCAAACAGAGGAAATTTTATAACAGTGCATAAATTTTCTAATAAATGACAACCAATTATTCCAATCTTTTGGGTCAAAGTTAATTGACTGTAAGCCATTCAAGTCATCTTCTAGTTTTTTTGATTCGAGGGTGAGGGGTTGCATTTAGGGCAATTATTTAACTTAAAACCCTCTAAACCACACTTAAAGCAAATTAAAAATTTGGGTTTCGTGCAAGATTTAAGTCTATGGCCTTCAATACGACAACGAGGACAATAAAGTTTGTTAGAATTTGAAGATTTGAATTGACGAGAATTGAAGACGTTATTAGAATTTGATGTCGAAACAGCATTCGTGAAACGTTTATAGCTGCTGTTTTGAACATTATTATGTTTAGAGGTGGAGGGTCTATATGAGAATTCCTGGGCGCAGGGGTGAACGATACCAGTAGGTTCATGAAAATTAACATTTCGAGTTACGCAATTTTCATACGTTTGGCAAGCGGAAATAAGAGAATCAATAGTTTTTACGTCTTTGAGTGCAACAAACATGGAGTAGCAAGGACGAATATTATGTAGTAATATCTCGACTCGTTCGGGCTCCAAAAGATTTTTTGATAGCCGTGAAAACATTCCTGACATTATAGAGACGTATATTATAATAGTCTCTTCTTCACCCTGAGTTCGATTACGAATGGCTTCTAAAAGCTTATAGTCATAGTCATGTATACCGAAATCTCTGATAAGTAAGGATTTAATTTCTTTCCAAGTTAAGGAAGGGTTTAGGGAAGACTGAAACCTGTACCAATGTAGCGCATCTCCTTTAAATATTTCGTAGGCGTGGTTAGTTAAATTATCTTCCGAAATATTTCTAGAGACACAGAACTCCTCAAGTTTCTGCAAAAATGACCGAGGACATGATTTACCCTGGAAGGTGAAGTGTTTGAGATCCTTAATAACCTTAATAATGTTAGGTGAAGAAGGCTGTAAACTCTTGGTTAGAGAGTCCATAAGTGAGGATAGTAAACACTGGGAAATTGGAACAAACTGTTCAGAGTTTCCCTGAATGGTAGAGTAGCAAGGGTCGACTCTGGGTTCCGAAGTTTGAGGATGAGAAGGACCCAAAGGTTTGTTGGAAGTAACGTCTAACGGTTCGGATCGAGGTGAATTCGGCACTGAAGGTGTGGGTGAAACATCTTGACCCTGGTAAATTTCAATATTAGGATGTTCAGAAGTATTGCGAAAGATATCAAATCTTTTCTTCAGTAAAAAGAAGTCAGATCTTACCGTCTTGTAAGTATCCATTAACGTTTCGTCAGTAATTGTGTTAACATTGATACGATCAAGTCTAAAATGTACATGGTTTAAAAAGGATTCAATCCTTTTAATGACCAACCTATCAGCCGACGGTTCTAATGACGAAATCTTTTCTTGAATATAGTTCAAGGTTTTAGACGTTTGATCTAAATCAACCGAAGGTGGAAAAGTTGAGATAGAAATCAATTCGGCTGGTTTTAATGAAGAAAGTCTGTCGATCTGTTCCTTAAGCGAAGTAATCTTCCCTGAAGGAGTTTCGTGTCGAATCGAAATTTCGTACTCGAGTTCAGATTTATTTAAATAAGCGTAGTTAATTTGTTTCGTCATTTTGATATGTGAATCACAATCAGGTAAGTTGTAAAGGTATGTAGAAGTGTAGTATTATGTGTTGAAGGTGTACTACGTTCAGAGTGATGAATGGAGTACAATTCAAAGTTAGTAGTAGTAGTAGTAGTAGTAATAGTAGTAGTAGTGGTAATAGTGGTATGTATGTAATAGGCTTCAGCTTTCAAGTTCTGAAAGCTTGCATGAACGTATACTACGAGGATACTCTCCTGCAGCACGTCGTAAAGTCTACCAAACCCCGTCTTATCAGTGACCACGAATGGTTTTAAAAACACTTCAAAGAGAAGAATGGTTGTAGATTACGCATGGGTAATCTGTAAGTGATGTTTGTGTGTGGGGGTGTAGTCTAATGTTGTAAGAGTACTGTAGAGTGTACTACGTTCGGAGTAATGTTTGGAGTATATTGTAAGTTCACGGAGAGTCGAAAAATATTCGTACTTGTGCAAGTAAGTTTTAGATTTTAGAAAAAAAAATCTTTAAGAAAGAAGATTTAATTCCAACTTAAAAGATCGAAAGAGTTCGCAATTAACCATAAAGTTATCAAACTCAAAAGAAAAATAAATACGTCAATATAATATGACAAATTTATGTTGACGTATTATATGTCAATATCCTAAAATAAATAATATTGAATTATTTTATAGGAAAATAATTCAGTATTTTATTTCCGTAAAACGTTAAATTAAACGCACGAATCGTAAGTATGAAGGAAACATGTAGGTAAGATAACAGTTCTACACAGAAATAAAACCACACAAATTTTATTCCTAATAGTGAGTAACAGCAGGGATAGAAGAATTTATTTTTCTTCGAATATTGCGGTAGACGCAATCTAAGTAGACTAGCTAAGCTACAACTTGTGCTTGCTACAACCAACCAACAAGGTAGAAAGCATAATCATCTACAGCAAAAATATTAAGTCACCTTACAGGATAGCAAGATGAAACGTAGAACGTAGGGTACGGAGGCTCACCAGAATGCAACACAACATCTCTGAAAAGATAAATAAATATTAACAGAGGGTTAGGAGGGAGGGAAAAGAGTAAAAATAGAGTACAAATAGAAATAGTAGAGGCCGAATGAATATCCAAACTATACAATTCGTAGCTGAATTATTTTTGAATTTAGAGGAAGAGGGAGGGGTTCAGACAAAGTTGGGCGCCAAACTGTAATGTAACAGACGGCCCTAGGATCTCCTGAGAGCACGTCTGCTACACCAGTTGTAAGGAATGTGACGTTATCAGTGAATCCTACCTATCTATCCCTAGTCGGGCAAATAAGGAAACACTTAACACACAACAATTTTATAATACGATAAGTAACAATATAAAGAAACAGTCAGTAAATCCGGGAGTCACACTCAAATGAACTGTAGCTATTGGGACACACAATCAAGTTTTACAGTTGGTAAAGCGAGCACGAAAAATGAGGTGAAGGGTGGTTAATACGTAGCCCGTCAACCAGACGGAGTGCCTGTAGCGCAGCAGCACCTCAGCGCCGGAGGCCCAGCAATGGCCCACTCGGCGGGAAGCTGGCAGTTCAGCAAGCAGCAATGCCGGAGGCCCAACAATGGCCTACTCGGCGGGAAGCTGGTAGCTCAGCAAGCAGCATAGAAGAGGCAGAGGCCCGGTAATCGTCCACTCGGCGGAGTCCTAGCAATTCCGCCGTCCGGCAGACCGTCCGCACCCTTTCGTTCTTTCTTTGTGAGTCCTTGCAAAAACAGCTTGCGTTTTACTTTTCGCATTTTTAAAATTTGAACGAGTGTGTTCCAAATAAGTGGCCTGTGATAGAGAAAGAGGTTTAATTGTAAAAGGTAAAAAGGAGGTGAAATGTGTGAAGTGAATGATGATGATAAAGATGTGATCCTACAAAGGTAATATTGATATTACTATAATTTTTTGATAACTGTGTTATTATCAATGTGTAACCTTTTTTTACATTATTTATAATTAACAATTGTTATAGTACCTAATTAATATAAGTACAAATGTTGTCTAACTAATTTCAAAAATGATTATTAAAAAAATATGACAATTACCAATTTTGTTTCACTCAACAAACCAAATGTCCTGAAATTAGTTAATAAATGATAGTCACTCTTCGGAAAGTTTCTCAGATTTTGATAATCTAGTCAAACAGAAGGCTTAAAGGTATACGACTAAAACAAAACGAATGTAACTTTCATTTCATAGCTGTATCAGGTTTTACTGTACAAATTAGCATAAGATTTTAGGGAATATTACCGCTTTTAGGTGGCCGGGCTGAAATATAATTTCAAGTGATTATTCTTTCTAAATATGTATTATAATTTAAAATGAAAGCGTTACATGTATTCTATATCTCTATATCTCATTATGTACTGGTATTATTTTTTGGTAGGTGTTGCAGTTTTACTGTTTTATAGTAACGAAATAATTTCAGCCCGGCCACCTGCAACCGCTAATATTTCGTACCGTAAAATGGGGTGAATAGAAATCGCGGGGTGAATAGAAACAAACTTGAAAGTTTGATAAAGTTGTCCCTAGTGGGTCTATAGGCTATTGGCAAATATTTATTTCTACTATTTATTACACAGCAACATTTTGCCTTTATGCTGGCTACCCACAAATTTACGTCAAGTGTAATGACCATAGAGAAAAAAGCGGTTAAAGTGAACGTGTGCATACGAGTGAAAAATTGCTGTGTAAAACTTTTTGCTAAACTTAAGTTTTTCTGTGTTATCTTCTAGCAAATTTGTATATTTAAATAGTTAACCGATTCGTTGCGATGCCTAATTTCACTAACTTCTAGCCGTGGCGTCGAACAAAAATAACGTGACACTGATCAGTGCCCAACGCCATACGATTAAATGACACTCATCTGTGTCTTCAGCCATGCGGAAAAGAAAACAGTGTTTTGACATTTTTTTACGTATTCAAAGCTCGAATACTTTTAGTTTACATGTGAAATCTAACGTGAACGGTCAGGCACGTTGTTTTAAGCGATAAAAAGTGGCGAAACAAGTGTATTTGTGGAAATGGAAGGTAAGTGACTTATTTAATACAGATGTGCTCAACCTTTTCAACTTATTTTGCATTTCCTAGTAATTTGATTGATTATGAGGTATTAAATTGGGTCTAAAAATTTTTGCATAACAAATTTCAATTGTTTATAATTAAACTACGCAAATAAAAACTGCTAAGTTAGATTAAATAGTAATAATAATGATAGTAGTACTAATATATAATTATTTTATATGATTATTTGATACTAGCCGATGCCCGCGGTTCCACCCGCGTAGAATTTGTTTCCCGTTGTCCCACAGGAACCTATAATCGGAATAAAAGGTAGCCTATGTGCTATTCCAGACCAAGGCTTATCACCTGTGCTAAATTTCATTGAAATCCATTCAGTAGTTTTTGTGTGAAAAAACAAAAACATCCAAACATTCTCACGGATACACAACAAATGTGAAAATTATTATTGTCAGAAAAAAATAATATTTGGCAAGATACTGATAATGTTTATTTATTGTTTAAGAATTACAGCGAAAAAGAAAGTACATTCCCGATACAGAAAATGAAACTCAATGCGACGATGACGAAGAGATAGTACAGAATTCACAACGCTGGGAAGACTCAGAAAACTGGGAACAGGAATTTATACCAAACCAAAAAACATGTAAGGATACTTCAACGTACACAAAAAAAGAAATGGTGGACAGTGCAACATGCACAGAAAGAGATGATGGCCCGACTATATTGGACGTCCATGGATGTAAATATTTTGGCCAGTTGGTTTCAAATGAATTATTGCGCTTTAAACCATATGAAAGAAATATAAAGATGCAGAAAATATTAGATATAATAAAAAAGGGGGCGAATAAATAATATATGGAAGTTTTATTTACATATTAGATTTAAAATATATACAGAAACGATATTTACATAATTACAAATAAAAATATATACAAATAACGAAAACTATATCCTAATAAATAATAATAAAAAAGTAATTTTAATATCAAATAAAGACCGGACAAAAGTTAAATAAAACCAAATTTTAATTCAATTACAATTTTAATTTTAACCAAATTTTGACTTAGATGATAATATTTATTAAAAATCATTACATCAGATCCGATTAACTAACATAGAATTTCAATATTTGTGAAATTCTCTGAAACAATCATTAAGGCACAGGCCTGGGAATCCAGGGCAATCGGGACAGCCAGTTATAACAGATACCCTTTTTTTAGTTTTTGTGTAACAAACTCTGCATCTTTTTCTTAGGGTATTATTACTTCTCTTTGGTAAATTGGCGGGTAAATGTATTTTTGACTGTGATGGAGGACGAGAAAGTTCTGATACATTGGGCATTGGTAACAATTCTTGCATTACACTCTTTATAAATTTATATAATGAAGTTTTATTTGTAGTGTTTTTTGCGTTGAAAAGTAAATAACCATTCACCAAACATATTTGGATTATGTGTATTATGACTTTTTTGTACCAGCGCAGGGTCTTGTGCTCACAGCAATAATAGCTTAGCATCTGATCATGTCGATCTATTGCCCGCATATATTTATTATACTTTATTTGTACGGCCGGCTTATATTTTATTGTGCGTACACGGCGACTAGTAGTCCCTTTATAATTACTTTTGTGTTCAGTACTTATAAATAATACTTCCCGTTTATCTTGCCATTTGGTGACGACAATTTTTTTATTGTTTTGTAATATACACGATTCACCAGGCTTTAATTTGCACATTTTTAATTCTCTTGGATTTCCTATACGGTTTGGTCTTAGGGTACCAGTCACATACGTGTTTTTGCCTATTAACTCATCAGCCAACCCTACGCTGGTATAAAAATTGTCCAAATACAAAGCATGCCCTTTGTCAAAATATTTTTGCATGAGCAGATGCACCACTTTTTTAACGTGGTTTCTACCTCCTACTTGTACGTCTTGGGATCCTGCATACATGTGAATTTTTAAAATTATACCGTTGGCGTCGGCTAAAACGTACAGCTTAATGCCGTATCTATGGGCTTTGCCTTTGATATATTGACGAAAATATAGTCTCCCTTTCCACAAAATAAGAGATTCGTCAATTGTCAACTCTCTCAATGGGTAATATACGGCGTCAACTGTCTCATTGAACAAATCGATCAAAGATTTTATTTTAAATATACTCTCCGTCCTTTCGATATCTTGTACGTTCAAAGCTCTTAAAATTAAAAAAAAACCTATCCCTAGACATAAATAGGCGTGGACTAAGACGGAAAAAATAATGAGTGGACCAATAGTCCACCATTCTGTTCAGCTTTATGGTGCCCATTAGTAATATTATGCCAATAAAAGTTTTTAATTCGGCGACACTTAGATCGGTCCACTTGCTAAAGCGAGAACGTGCAGTTGTCGCTTCTACTTTCAATTTGTTACCGTACTTGTTTGTACATTTTAATATTAAATTTAAAAAGCGGGCATTCATAAATAAAAAAAAATTATCCAAAGGACTTTGGACCTCTGCGTCATGTGGCTGCAATATACTACTTGTCCCCGTAAATGGTATCTGTAACATCTGACTGGGATTACCCGGAAACCAGCCAGTTGTTTCTTCTAAAGACTCTTCCTCTGGATCTTCGTTCTGTTCATTGGCGTGAGAATCGACAATGTTTGCATCCTCGTT
This sequence comes from Amphipyra tragopoginis, assembly GCA_905220435.1. Taxonomy (NCBI): domain Eukaryota; kingdom Metazoa; phylum Arthropoda; class Insecta; order Lepidoptera; family Noctuidae; genus Amphipyra; species Amphipyra tragopoginis. The sequence continues at coordinate 17,966,046 of HG992011.1, forward strand.
CGCACTTGCATCGCTTAACTCATTTAAGAGTTCTTCGTTATTCCCGGTTAGAATTCCATACAGTTCTTCGTCTTCATATAACTGTAAGCCTGGAATGTCATATAACTGCTCACTTTCTTGAGGAGACATCATTCGTTCCAATTCCACGCTTACGGGATCTATGGCCGATGATGTACCCGGAATTGGCGAACTTGGAATATCCATTTATGGATTCTGATGGTACATGCCAGATGATGGTCCAGGAACTGGCGCACTTAGAAAAGGATCTACGCTAAATAATGGTTCAGGTTCCGGAGAACTCGAAGAATGGTATTCCATTTTCTTCAAACTGCAAAAGAATGAAAACTCTATTGGAAACGAAAATAAAAGAGACACGTATTTTTGGTCGTGTTTTTCATTGTGTTGTCTATTTTAATTTGTAAAAAGTACACCAAAAGAGGTTTATGGAGGTTTTAACAGTTATTTTAATATTACAGACAGACACTCCAATGTTATTTATTTGTATAGAGTAATAGACGTATAGATTATATTTAGTAATAATACTTATTTAGTTACATAATATTTATCAGTAGATCTACAATAAAATGATTTGATTTGAAAAAACTCATCATTTTATGACTAGTACGCAGTGGCGTGCACAGAGATTTCAGACAGGGTATGCACCAAAAAAAAGCTGGGTTCGTCATGACCACGGAATGCTAATTCAGGTTTACCTAGAAAACAAACTTCATCAATTAACCGTTTGAAGATGTTTCTATTTCTGTCATCTTTCACGTTGTGCCTTTCAATATTTAACTAGGTATAACTGGCTATTCAAACTAGTCTCTATTCTACCTTTACCAAAAGTTTGGAACTTTTAAGCAGGATTCTAGACGTTTTTCTGAAGAATCATGCTTAGCAGCCGCTTTGTGGAAATTATTTAAATCTGAGTATCCACTAGGTCCAAACATTATTTTTAACTTGATTTATAAACAAAATGCAAGGGAAACAATACAATGTATTTGTGTGTACACAACGAGTTAGCCAGTAACAGTCAGCATAAAACATTTTATGAAAATAACTAGTATTTATTACCTTTTCTTTGAGTTAAATCCAACCCGGGTACACACCTTCCCTTTGCAATCAATTTAACTGTTTCCTCAAAAGATAACGTGAAAACGCGGCCGATTTTAATTTATCTAATACACACATTTCGCCAGCACAGGTCTCACAGGTATAATTTTCCATTTTTACAATAAACTTACTAAATAATTAATCGACAGTCAATCACTTGCGCCAAAAAAACAATAAGGCGAAAAAACTTTGCAATTTAATACGTTACGAACTAATTCATACGAACGAATGAATCATTTGGTTAATCCGACTAAAATAAGTCGACCCTCTGCAATCAACAATTCAGCGGTGCTTTTACGTGTTCTCAATTTGGACGGTTTACAATGTAAGCTATGCCTCTAAAACTCCAACACGCGCAAACATTTTCACGCACACAGTCACACTTTTTGCTGCGTACTACACGAGATGCGTTGTATGAAGAATAAGCAAGGCGTAGTACAGCTTATGCTCACGAGGTGCGCGGGGGCGCTAATGTTCGCCGCCATCGAGTTAGTTTCAAAATAAAGTAATAGATGGCGCGTAACAAAATAAAGTAATAGATGGCGCGTAAGCTAAATTACCACGATTTTTTTTTATTATAGTTATTTATCATTTAGAGGGGCATGTTTGTATGTATGGAACTACAGGGTATGCAGAGCTTATTTGCATGTATGGAGTGCACGCCACTGCTAGTACGATAAGCTTATGTTATGGGATCTAGACAACCGATAAATATACATATTTACTATTTTCTTTTATTTGGCCAAAAGTATTGAGCACCTTACAAAGAACACCGGCGAGGAAATTGTTGATGAAATTATTAAGCGTCTACGTATGTCACCGTAACAGATACCTATGAAATAATTTACTAAGTTTTATCAAATCAATCATATGGCCTATCAAAGTCTGGGAAAAAAATCGTTATAATTGAGAGCTTAATTGACTAGATTATTGACGATAATAAATAATCATGGCTTAGTTTTTTTTTCTGGCTTGACTTCATGACTTTTGGCTAAGCTCATAGACATAGAGGATGGACTGAGAAATATCTGTATGTTTTTTTTAAATCTTTATTGTTTGGAAAGAGGCTTTCATCGTTGAACGATTATGCCAGCCTTATCTGTATGATATTGATCATTCTCTAGAAAGAGAGAAAAACAATTATATGACCCATCTACCTCTTTCCTTTACATTACCATAGACATTATTTAGGTCTATGTATTTAAGAAAAGAGATAGATGGGTCATATAAGTGTTCTACTCTCTTTCTAAGTGGTCAATTTCGTTTAGTTAATGCTCAGTCCATGCTCTATGTCTATGAGCCAAGCTATACTTTTAATCATTAGAACTTAAAACGGGATATTTACCATGTTTATTATTTGTTGTAAGTTTCTTGTTAAGTTCTAATGATTGTGTTAGTGACCATGTCAGTTTAAAAACTTATATACTTTTAATGTTGCCATGTAATATAAATCTTAGGTCAAGTTCCATAAAATGCTTGGCTTTACGTATTGCATAAATATACTTAGGAAATACACTTCTGCATCAGAATACAAATGTAGTAAGTAAGTAGGTATTTCTATATTTCTTTTTCGTTAGTCTGTTGTTCACAAGACATAACCTCTAAAACTTCAAACTGGAATATCTATAATTCCTGACTTCCTATAAAAGTATAACTGAAGACAAACCTGTTCAGAAATTCAAACTCTATACTTTTACATATTTTTCAAAGGAAGACGCAAAAAAAAAAATGCCAACAAAAATTTGTTTGGGAGTTCGCCGGTGTTCTTTCGCTCGTTCACGGAAAGTATGGGAGTAAATCAAATCTATTGTTGAAGAATTCTTTTGTCGGCCATCTACAAAGGTTTAAACAATGACCCACGCCGCACAGCTAGCAATAAAACACCTGGGTGCAATAAAATGTGTTTTTTACAATTTTTGTATTTATTTATCAGTTCGCTACCATCGCTCGTTGTGAACACATCCAGTGATCTAGTGCGCCTTTTGTATTTTATTTCAGAAGTTTTAAGTGTTATTGTTGCAATATGCCAAAACAAAACGAACTTTCTTTAGAAAAACGTGTGCAGATACAGCTTCTGTATGAGCAAGGGAAATCACAAGTAGAGATTTCTAAAACTGTGAAATGTTCGCGCCGATCCGTGCAATATGCTATTCAGCGATTCTCTACTACCGGATCACATGAAAATAGACCGAGAACCGGGCGCAAACGCATCACCACAGACCGTCAAGATCGTCAGTTACTGAGAGAGTCGTTAAGAAATAGGAAAAAAACATCTTCAGAGCTCGCTGCTGAGTTGTCGGAACAAATTAAGAAGCCAAAAAGAATTTCTGCCGTAATTAAGGCAAAGGGTGGACCCACAAAATATTAATTTTCTATTAATAAATAGTAAAATAAACCCATATAAAACGTTTTGTTTTATTTCTATTTGATACTCCGCATAAAACTAAAAGATATCATGGGTGCTCAATACTTTTGGCCAAGGCTGTATATATATTATAGATAATGACAGCCAGACACAGAATAAACAATTGTGCTCATCATACAAAGTTTGACCTGCATGGGAATCGAACCCACCTCACTAACTACTAGACCAACAGGCCCGTCAATTAGCAACAATAACTTATGTATAAAAAAGAATCTTACTTGAAGTTCACGGCAAGTAGAGATGTGTGCACAGGCTGAAGTCGCACGGAGTCCAGTTCAAAGCCACAATTGTCACAACGCAAAATCAGAGTCCACTTTACACAGCCAAAATCGTCACAAATGCAAAACCAAAATCGATAAAAACACGAGAGTCCAGTAAACAAGCGAAAGTCATCGGTAAGGTAAATAACAAGAAAAGTAAGCACGTCTGATAACTAAGGATAGTAAACCAGAAGTAATTCAAAAAACAAGATGCGCGAAAGAAAAAAATTTATACCACGTGTTGTTACAATAAACAATGGACGGTCCCGGCCGCTCCTAGACCGACCGTCCATTGTCTGTTTCCATTTTTTTGTAAGTCTATACAATTTTATCCAAAATAAACCTTTAATTTAGAGTGAATACAGTCCTTTTTCGAAGCGCTTTTGGCAAATGCAATTTTGTGTCGTAGCATCATGCATGAGCATGACATGACTCATATTAGCCACAACCATATTGATACGCGTAGTTTAAAATAGCGTGGTACGACGCACGGTGATATTTTTTATGTAAGTAGGTACCTACCATATTTCGAGACATAAAATTTACCCACTATCGATACCCAAATGTGATTACGACGTATATGCATATTTCTTTATAGATAAGGATTAGAGAGTTGTAATTAAAAGAGGAGAAGAAACATCTCTATATAAATACTTTTATTGTTTAAATTTTATCTTTATTTAGAGCGGGTGTAAAATTTTATAGAAGACAAGCTAAAGACAACCGCAGCAAAGTGATTTAGCTGCTTTACTGTAATACATTTATAATTTATTATCATATGATGATTTAATATCAAATACTTCAACTTCCAAAAAGGTTGGTGCCCCCTATTTTTTTAAAAATATTACAGTATCCAGAAACGAAGGCTACGAGCTTTAATATACGTGAAAAATGAAGATAGTTTGGTTTCAGGTAAAACTTCCATAAAACTTAATTGAAGGAGTTATCATCGATTTCAAAATGACACATATCCGTGCCTGACGCCACACTTAAAAAGAAGTGATGGCACTGAAACGTGCCATCCGCAACGAATCGGTTAAGTTGATCATCTTTTACGGATAGAAAGGTGAGTGTCAATATTCAAATGTATCTTTCTTATTTCAAGTAAAATCAGGATGCTTTTACTTTTCCCTAAATTCGAGGTGAATGGATACGAGTGAGGGGTGAATAGAAACGCCCTCAGGGTGAATAGACACGAAGAAAGGGGTGAAAAGATACGAGTGAGGGGTTAATAGCAACGAGACAGGGGTTAAAAGAAACATGATTTTTAGGGTTGTCAATCGATTGTCACTTAAAAAAATAATCATACTAATATGTACTATAAATATATACGTTTATCTTTCTGGCTGTCTGTCATGTTTTACTAAACTGCGTAAAAAAAATTGATGAAATTTGATGTAGAGCTTGAACTCGAAGGAAGGACATCGGCTAATTTTTTAATACGACTGCCGATATGCGATAAAATAGTTGAAATCGTTCAATTTTGTAATTACTAGCTTTTGTCCGTGACTTGTCCGCATGAATGTCGGTTATCACGTATACATACGAAGTCGAAGTCACACAAAATGTAGCCTATGTCCTTCCTCGGGGTTCAAGGTTACTCTGTACCAATTTCATCAAAATCGGTTTAGTAATTTAGCCGTGAAAGCGTAATAGACAGACAAACAGTCAGATGGAGTTACTTTCATATCTATTATTATATTAGTATGTCTTTTGTTCAGCGAATACTTGATATTTATTTTAAACAGGTACACCACATTGCGCTGCGCTCATCATGCCAAGGGTTTACAAACCGGATCCTCGTGGTAAGAGATATAAAAAATATCCTAAGGAACTGGTTGAACAGGCTGTTCGGGAATACAACCAGAATAGCGATTCCTTGACTTGCATCGCCAAAAAATTCGACATAGATAGGTCTGTCCTTTATAGGCATACTATTAAAAAATTAAAATCACAAGGGGGCCAGACAGTGCTCTCAAAAGAGGTGGAGTTGTCATTCATTAAATATATTAATGTCTGTGCTGAATGGGGTTATCCCCTCGAACAGTACGACTTAAGGATATTAGTGAAAACGTACTTAGATAAATTGGGTATTGGTGAAAAACGATTTAAAGATAGTATGCCCGGGCCGGATTTTTCGAGAAGTTTTTTAAAGAGGCACAGTGATAAAATATCACAACGGGTGTCGCAGAATATTAAAAGAAACCGAGCTGCTGTCTCTACCGAAATTATTGAGGCCTATTTTGAACAATTAAAAACATCAATTTCTGGAGTTCCAATCGGTAATATTATTAATTACGATGAAACTAATTTGGCAGACGATCCCGGCCGAAAAAAGATTATCACCAAAAGAGGTACAAAATATCCAGAAAGGGTGATGAATCACTCCAAAGCTGCAGTATCAATTATGATGGCCGGTACGGCTGCGGGAGAAATGTTACCCCCATATGTTGTTTATAAGGCGCAAAACTTGTTTGATACTTGGACAAAATTTGGTCCAAAAGGATCTCGTTTCAATAGAAGCCAATCTGGATGGTTTGATTCAAACATTTTCGAAGATTGGGTAACCACTATGATTTTACCGTTTTTTGAGAATAAGCCTGGTAAAAAATGTTTAATAGGCGATAATTTATCTTCCCACCTTTCGATTGATTTAATAAGAAAATGTCAGGAAAAAGACATACATTTTATTTTTTTACCAGCCAACTCTTCTCATTTAACGCAACCGCTAGATGTTGCGTTCTTCAGACCCATGAAGATAGCATGGCGAAATATAATTTTACAGTGGAAGAAAACTGATGGACGAAATCAATCATCGATTCCGAAAGGCTGTTTTCCCAAATTGTTACATAAACTAATGGACACCTTAAAACAAAATGGTCCAGCTAATATTATATCTGGCTTCAGGAAGACAGGGATACATCCTTTTAATCCATCTGAAGTTTTTAAAAAATTGCCTGATTGGAACGATGAAATTAAAGATTCCGAAACTGTTGATGAGACAGTATTAAACTTCTTAAAAGATATGCGATACGGGACTGTTCGTATAGTTGAACCAAAAAAAAAGAAAAAGCTACAAGTTCAGGCAGGAAAAAGTGTGTTATGTTCGAGCGATGAGGACTATGTTGACACTGACCCAGAGTACATACCTTGTTCAGTACTAAAAGAAACGAAGAAACAGCAAAAATAAAATAACGGGCAGAGTCGGTAAAGGGAAGGGTAAAGGAAAAAAATCGAAAACCAATCAAGAAAGCGATTCCAAAGAAAATGATCCACCTAAGCATGATAATCAACTTGATGAAGCAGTTGCAAGTTGTTCCTATGTCAACACTGAGGTAATTGAAAAAGCTGATCCACCTGATGAAGAAGTTGCAAGTTGTTCATATGATATCAGTCCTTATGACTTAAACACTGTGCCTGTAATTTTTGAAGACGATCTGGATTATGTAGGACACGTTGAAACTGTTGTAAGGACCGATGAAGTTGAAAATTGTGAGAAGAAACCAAAAAATATTAAAATTCTTTCTAATATTCCAGTAAGCAATTCTGAATTAAAGAAAATTTTGTCAAATAAAACTACAAGCACTTCTAGACGGCCCAGTTACTACAAGAATGATGCTGATATTTTAAAAGATCTGATGGATTTAGATTAGAGAGTAGTATGCCACTGTTTCGATTCCCAAAACTAAACACTAATGTGATTTTTATTATTTACTAGATATTTGTACCTAATTTTGTGACTAATTGTGATACCTACTTGATCTCAACCTCAAGAGACATTATAAAAAGCCTAAGATATTTTACCAAATATGGATAGGTAGTTTTTTTTCGTAGCATTTTATTGTTTATGATGTAATTTAGAGAATTCTTTTGTTTTTTTTTTATAAACTTGTTTACTTTGTTCTATCTTGTTTCCTAGGATAAAAATATCTACTTGGATATAACACATCTTCACACACGCACCTACACATCATCACACACCCACACCTCACCACGATACACTAACACATACACAACCACAATAAATTCAACACTCTTTCTCACCAATACCAATACATTCTTTCATACCACTGTTGTACTTACTTCAACAAGGTACTTACCTACTTATAATGAAAATAAGTTTTGACAACCCTAGCGTTTTATTTCTATTCACCCCTCTCTCGTATCTTTTGACCCCAGTTTCCAGGTAAAGAGAAACGGCCTACATTTTCCTAAATAACAAGTAATTAACGTATTTTTACATATTTTAAACATTAGTATTTGGTAAATTGCAACGCGACTCGCAATTACACAATGTTTTGGTATCAGCATGGATAGAAAAAATATAAGAAAATCAGCTTAGAACTTAAAAGTTGTGTCTATTCACCCCATTTTACGGTATGCTATTGCATTTTAGGATTCGATTTTGTGTTACATATGCATAAATTATAGGGTATATTTCATCTGTAGCACAATATTGCCAGTATTTTTTGTAGATTAGTGGGAAACAAGGTGGCCGGGCTGAAAACGTCAGGCTGGCCCGGCCACTAAGAAGTGCACGTAATTTCTTTTAAAAAGAGTTACATTGAAAATGAAGGTGTTACATATATTAGTATACCCGGGTACATTGGATTGATAACAATCTCATTATTAAATTCCATGGGGCCGGGCCAGCCTGACGTACATATAAAAACTGCTAGAAACCCTATTAAAAATTCCCAGTTTGTGATTGAAATCTATTCAGACGCATCTCGCACTGGCTGGGGAATATTTTGTGATGGTCAAGTAGCAAATGGTTTCTGGACAGAAGAAGACAAGAAAAGTCTTATAAATTATTTGGAACTCTTAGCAGCTTTTCTTGGTCTACAATGTTTTGCAAAAGAATTAAATTCTTGTCAAATTTTGTTACGTATAGACAACACTACAGCTATAGCGTATATTAATAGAATGGGTGGCATTCAATTCGAAAATCTTAATAGTCTTGCTCGGGATATATGGCAGTGGTGTGAAGACCGCAAAATTTGGATATTTGCATCTTACGTAAAATCTAAAGACAACAAAGAAGCTGATCTTGAGTCTAGAAATAAAAATATTGATTGTGAGTGGGAACTATCTCCTACAGTGTTTAAGCAGATAGTGAGATCATTTGGAAATCCTTCCATTGATCTATTTGCTACTAGGGCCAATACCAAGTGTGACAGATACCTGTCGTGGCATAGGGATCCACTTGCAGAAAATATGGATGCCTTTACAGTGAATTGGGAAAATTACCCATTATTTTATGTTTTTCCACCATTTGCACTAATCTCAAAAACAATTCAAAAAATTAAAGATGATCATGCTTTTGGCATCTTAGTTTTTCCTATGTGGCCATCACAGCCTTGGTATCCATTCCTTAATTCCATGATCATATCAGAATTTAAAGTGTTTGAACCATGAAACCAATTATTGTTGTCACCTTCCAGGAAACTGCATCCTCTGCACAACAGTCTTTCCCTGGGGGCCTGCATATTATCATGGAAGCATTTAAAAGGCAATTGATACCGGACGACACCATTCAAGTCATGATATCATCATTATCAAGTAACACGATTAAACAGTACTCTGTAGCACTACAAAAGTGGTGGATTTTCTGTAAGGGAGAAAACATTTTTGATTTATCCATTACTAAAATATTAGAGTTTCTTACACAACAATTTAATAATGGCAGTTCATACACTTCACTCAATACTAATAGATCTGCCTTATCATTAATCATTAGTCCTGATATAGGGACAGATACTCAAATAAAAAGGTTCTTTAAAGGTACCTTCAAAATACGACCAAGTCGCCCTAAATACAATGATACTTGGCACCCATCGATTGTACTGAATTTTATAGAAAAATGGTATCCATTACAAGAATTATCACTTGATAAGTTAACTAAAAAGTTGGTTATCCTCTTAGCACTAACAAGTGCACAAAGAATACAAACTCTATCAGTAATTAGACTAAATAACATACAATTTATTGATTCAGGGGTAATTATAATCACTGATTTATTAAAAACATCTCTGCCAGGAAAGCAACAGATTTGTATTGAGTTACCTTATTTTCAATTGAAACCTGAAATTTGTCCTGTGATTACATTACAATATTATATAAATTATACACAAAAATTAAGAAAGCTGGAGTCAGGCAATATAGAAAAATTGTTAATTAGTTTTAAAAAGCCTCATAATTATGCTAGTAAGCAAACAATTAGTCGTTGGATTAAACAAACAATGATGGACAGTGGTATAGATGTCAAGAAATTCACTCCTCACTCAACGCGTCATGCATCCACTTCATTGGCAAGTAGAGAAGGTGTGACGTTAGATACTATTTTTAAAACTGCTGGTTGGTCCGTAGGGTCTAATGTTTTTGCAAATCATTATAATAGGCCTTTGATTGAAAATGATAACTATCTATTTGCCAAGACGGTTTGCAATGTTAATACTGATTAATAAGAAGGATAATATTAAGTTAATAATATTAAGAGAGTTAAGTTTTAAATGTTAATAATTTTTATAAATGCTTAAATTGCAATAAAAGGTTGATTTTCATGTTATCTGGAGGTTTCATTGTTTTAGAAATACTCAATATCTTTATAATTTTCAACTTCATCTCTCTAAACATCTACATAGTTAATTATATCAAAGTATCGAGGACTAAGCTCGAGTATAATTACTAAATTAAACGAACTTACCTTAAGTGAAGTTCTATTGTAATTATACGAAGAGCTTAGTCCTCGATACTAGGTACCCTCCCAAACCCTAAACAAGACCAAAGTTTGTTTTTACCCTGGGATTGAAGTTGAAAAATTACTTGCATAAAATTTTAATTTTCTAATTGCAGATTGCTCTAAATAGAATGACATAAGCTAAATAGAGTTGCCAGTGTAAAGTTTTATTTTGCAGGATTTTATCCTCTAAATATTCGCGTGAACACAGTGGAAGATAGTGGAACTACATAGTTAATTATATCAAAGTATCGAGGACTAAGCTCTTCGTATAATTACAATAGAACTTCACTTAAGGTAAGTTCGTTTAATTTAGTAATTATGTGTTCTGCCTTGTGCAAAGTATCGAACAAATTTGTCTCTGATCTCACATGCCGCAAATGATGATCGTGCGCGGTTTCCATTGAGTCTGTTTTGTGGAAGAAAGGCTCCAAGCCGTTCTGTTTCCAAACCAGAGCTTACACGTTCGGTTGTCTCTTTTGTCTGTATAAAGTTGTGTAAACAAGAAGCTGCTTTCACAATTTTTATAGTATTTCTCAAGTCTGTTTCGAAAGGTCTTAAGAATATCCAAAATTTTTGTGCTATTATTCCAAATGCATTTTCCACAACTAGCCGTGCTGCTAAGTGACTGATTAAATATCTTTTTATCTCTATCTTGCAAAGCTGCATCTCTTACAAAAGGTCTCATCAAAAAAGTTTCAAGTTTAAATCCACTATCGCCTAAAAAAATATAAGGCAAAGAATCTGTTTCTCCTTGTAATGGTTGTGGATTTGGTATATTAAGTTGGCCGCTCCTTAATAATCGAGCAAAAGATGTTGTTTCAAATATAGTACTATCGGCATCTTTTCCATATGATCCAACATCTACAAAAATGAATTTATAATTGGCATCTACCACAGCCATTAAAACAATTGAATATTTACTTTTATAACAATAAAACATTGACCCGCTACCCGGAGGGCACTTTATGGTTATGTGTTTTCCATCTATGCTACCAAGGCAATGAGGAAATCCCCATTTTTGAAAAAACTCTTCTGCCATATTCAGCCAAGTTTCTTCTGTGGGTATTGGAAGGACAAGTGGTCGTAACGTATTCCACAATTCTTCACAAACTTCAGTCACTATTTTCGAAACAGTTGAATTACCCATACGATAAGAGAAAGATAGTGTCTTGTAGGTGTCTTCAGTTGCCAGAAACCTGTAACAAATAAAATTGATTTTGAGTGACTTTTGCTGAATATACCTAACTCTAGCTATACTACAATACAATATAATTTAATCTTTTCTTTGTCTGTAATTAATTTATCTTCTTTGTTTCAGTTCCAGTTTTAAAAGCAAAATGGAAAAATTTTAAAGATACTTTCAGAAAATTCAACCAATCAAAACAAAGCTCTAGTGGCCAAGCAACAAAAAAGCTACAGAATTGGGCCTGGGCTGAACAAATGTCATTTCTTGAATCATCTACTATCCCCAATCAAACGGAGAGCAGCATTATTCTGGATAATGAATCTTCTCAACACGAAGAAACAAGCCGTACAATTTCTTCGGTGGCAAATGAAGAGTCAGCAAATCAACTTGTACCCTCCACTTCTTGCGATGCAACAACCGTACCAGAAAATACACAACAAACCGGCTCATCACATCAAATATACAGGCGACAGCGAAGAATAAACATGAATCCTACAGACAGAATGGTTGACTACTCAGAAAATAGAAGGAAACAAAACTCTAATGATGAGAAAGTCGCAGTTAAATGTGACGGTGTTGATTTGTTATTTTTGGGTTATGCAGACTCTTTTAAAAAACTAAGCAAACGTTAAATTCAATATCGCAAAAATATTGATGGAAGCCGAGCTTAATGATCTTGAGGCTGAAAGAAACACATCTTCACGTACATCAAACTACTCAAATGATATGACCATGAAATTCAGGCTCCTGTTACTCCGGGGACCCACTGGGGAAGCAACACATCTTCACATACAACAACATACTCAAGCATGCCTGCACCTGTTACTCCGACAAACTACTCCTTGACAAGTAATACTTCTATTCGCTACGACCACTAGTCGTACGAATGCGGGTGAGCGAGCGCCCCTTCATAGTATAGTTAAAAATTTTAATACATTTTTCGTTAAAATAGATATTTTTGCCTCTACTCGCAATCAATTTAAAGATAATATTATAAATACGCTTCGTCATCTACATTAATATTATAAACATTTGTTTTATACTTACATTAAATTTTTATAAACACTTACACTTAGATTTAAGTACTAGCTTTAAAGCTTCAAGTAGGTTTAACTGTACTTCTTAAGGTAATATGTGGAAACGCCGTGGATTGTACATTAATTTACTTTGTCATTACCTAGCTAGTAAGACACAATGTACAATTGTTTGTTTTCCCCAATAAAAATAAATAAATAAATAATGACAGTGAGGCAGCACAGCAAGACTAAGTTATTATTTCGAATGCCGTAACAATCCTTTCGCTCAACTGTTCGCGACTTTCACTTTCTTGCTCGTGCACTAGTGTTCTAAAATAACCCCACAAAAAAAAAACTAAGGGCGTCAGGTCAGGCGACCGCGCAGGCCAAGGTAAAGGCCCGCCGCGTCCTATCCAATGCTCGCCGAAGCTTCGGTCGAGGAACGCGCGAACATCCCGCTGGTAGTGTCATGCATGTTGGTAGGTTAAGTACAGCTCGGACTGATAGCTTTCAGGCACGTTCTGCACCTGCTCTTCCACGGAGGTCTCTTGGCACTTGGGCATACGTTATTACATGGAATGATGCAAAATCCAGTAAGTTTTGAGTTGACCTCAAGATTCGGTCTCTTGATTCATCAGGATAGCGGCGGTGGAACATCAGACAGGTTCGCGGAAAACTGTGCGTTCGGTCGTAAAACAAGACCATATCCAGGTATTGCTGGTTCGTGTACACTGTTCTACGTGGTCGTGGCATGTTACTTACGGTTTACGGTTCACAGAATCTTTCGCGAATTACACGTCATGCACTTGACCTATTAAACGCGTGACTGGAGCGGCGCAGGCGGCGGTGCCCATGCATTTCGTTGCAGGGGAGCGGGCGGGCGCACCCCGCGACCCCGCAGACGAACGCGGGGATCGATCGAGAGGCTTCGATGTAGGTAAACTTTGTTCATGCCGAATACTGTTTGGCGGCATTTCTTTTGAAGGACATGCCTACTGAATGAGATAGCTCGTACTCATACCTACGTTGTAGCGTAAGTAATAATACCGCGTAGTCAACTGGTATACTAGCATTACTAGCGGACGCATTTTGATACTTTAAATTTCTTTAAGTTTTAATTATCATTTTTACTATTTATTTTTTTATCGTGTTTATTAATTTTGAACTTTATATAGATAAATGACAAGATATGTTACGTTTTTAAAATTAATAACTTGACAATTTTAATACACGATATTATGGGCTTAAATACATTAGTATCATGGGTAGAATACGGGGTTAAAATACTGCCAATGAATTAAAAGTCACGCTGTAGATAAACTTCCTACGTGAAATTGACACGTCTTGTTTGAAAAAATATTTAAACTCAGGTCGTATCAGTTTTAAAATGTTGTCCATTGTATACCTGTGGAAAATATAGGTATATTAAATTGTTCATCGTCAACCAAAGCAATTAATTTCTCAGCGCGCTCAAAAAGATTTGAAGACAACGATCAGCTATTTAGTCAAGTTTCAACATCGCCTATTGAACAAAATGGTGGCGGTATCGCAAAATTATTGTCTTCTTAATTGCCTCAGCTACATAATTTGTCAAAATATATTGTAGGTTATAAAGCTGGCAGTGTAGTTCATTACCTAGTGAAGCCTATAAAATGACAGTTTTGTATAGAAGCAATGTTAGCATCCGATGTCAAATGGTTTAAAGAATACGAGTAGAGGTGGTCTCAACTGGTCTCTGCTTCCCTTCTCAGTGTGTTTATGACTATGTTGTATTTGCGAAGCGCATGTTCGAAGAATTTCAAACGAAGACATCGTTATAAGCTCGAATTCTCAACGTCTGGCATTCATTATTTCAATTTACAAGGAATTCATCGGAAAATAAACGCAATTTCCTGTTTAGAATAGCCATATAAATGGTTTAAGCTACAGAATCAATCTCATAAGGGCTGTGATAAAAAAAATTCTAGACATAAGATTCCATCATTTATCTAAATATAAATCTTTGTTAATTAGTTCAAACTCCAAAAGACAATATTATATGTATAAAGCTTACTCAGCAAAAAGGAAATCAAAGTTTTTTTTTTATCTGAACCATGTTGTATTCCTATTAGACTTTCTCTATTTCTCTAGATTATCAGGTACATAGATATCAAATATTGCCTGTATAGAAAAGCACCTGTAAGAAAAAGATCTCACGCATCAGTTTTTTTGGCACAACAGACAAGTTCCGATTTCGGAAATAATCAAGAAATTAGAACTGATGAGTGTTTGGCGAGTAGGTCTAAAGATACGGGTGGCTCGATCTTAGCTGCTGCGGTCGCTACCGAGGAAACCAGTAAAAATTCCGAGGCTCTAAAAACAATTCCGACTCGTAAACGGCAAAAAACTTCGCAAAATTATATTGTTAAAAAAATGACCCCAGAAGAAAGTAAACGAGTTGATCGCGATTTATTAGAATTGTTTATAATGGATTATCAACCTTTCAGCATAGTAGAAGACAGGGGTTTTAAAAAAATCATAAAAAACATTCCGGGATACACTCTGCCTAGTAGGAAAAATGTGTCTTCTTCCATGATACCGGCATTGTACCAGACGTCATTAAATGAAGTAAAGACCAGAGTTTCTGAAGACGCTAGTAGTGTGTGTCTAACTACTGATTGCTAGACATCGTCACAGACTGAAAGTTATATTGGCGTGACTGTGCATTACATCGATAAAAACTTTGAACCAAAACAAATACTTTTAGAATGTAAAGGTCTGAACGAAATTCACACTAGTGTTAATTTAGCTAAAGAATTAAAAAGAGTGACTGACGAATGGCACTTAACAAATAAAGTTAATTTTGCTATATCAGACAATGCTTCAAATATTGTCAAAGCAATAGAGACAGAGCTGGGGTGGAAGCATTACGGCTGTTACGCCCATTCTCTAAATCTGATTGTGTCAAAGGCTGTAAAACGATTAGAAAACGATTAGAGGAATTGAGAGAAAATGCAAAAAAAAATAGTGGCTCATTTTAAACGTAGCACAAATGCAATAGACAAGCTTCTCGGATACCAATTAAAAAACATGTCGGATTGTGGGGAACCAAAAAGGTTAATCCAACAAGTACCTACAAGGTGGAACTCTACATTCTTTATGTTCCGCCGTTTCATCTTTCTGAAGGAAGCGGTAAAACACTGCATGGCTCTTATTGAAAGAGAGTGGCCTATTATACGTTCAGATGACTGGGACATCATGGAACAGGTGTGCAAAGTGCTGCAGCCATTTGAAGAGGTCACTTCATCAGTCAGTGGAGATAAGTACCTCACAGGCAGTATGGTCATCGTCATGACCAACTGCTTGAAAGACATTTGTGACGATTTTCTGAATAAGGAAGAATATTGCGGATCTTTCCACCAAGATGTGATTGCCATAACACGAAATTTGAAATATGGCCTGAAAGATAGGTTTCAGGGGATATAACACAGTAAGACCTTCGGGGTGTGTACATTATTAGACCCACGTTTTAAATTGTTATGTTTCAAAAATGACAATGCGGTCTCCGAATTAAAAAGATACGTTCACGGCTTGATAATAGGCCTTATAAATAATCAAGATAAAGACGCAAGCACTGACGACGTACATGAAAAGCCCTGCACAAGCCTCAGTGCTTGGGACAAATTCGATGACATGGTAAAAAAAAATAAACCTCAAGGAAACGCTCAAGCAAGAGCGATACGTGAGCTACAGATGTACATAGACTATGAGATGCTGCCTAGAAAAAATGCAGACGGCAGTTGGAATAGCCCCTCGCAGTGGTGGCGAGATCATAAAGTAATTTACCCCCATTTGTCCGACATATACCGCACAAAGTGCAATATTGTGGCTACATCTGTGCCATGTGAACGTCTTTTTTCTAAGACGGGGCTCATAATAAATGAAAAGAGGTGTCGTTTAAAGCCCTCAAAAGTGGAGCAAATTACTTTTTTAAACGCAAACCTCGATCCAAAGAGGTTTGAAAAATAATTTAAAAAAAAAGAAAAAAAAAAACTAAACAAAGTAAATAATTATGCCGATTTTTAAATGCGCCGGAAAAGTATTACGCGTAAAATAGTAAATAAAACTTTTCTGTTAGTCCTAAGCCTAGACTAAAGCATGAAGGAAAATCGCACAAATCGTTAGAACCTACTCCTTAGCTAAGAAAACGAAATCTAAGTACGCAACCGAATTAGCGAGGCTAGGCGCTACTGAAATCGGATTTCTAAAAACGGATTTTGAAATCGATTTTGATGTCTGAAATCTGATAAATATCAGTTTGCACTCAAAACCAAAAACGCCCATGTCTACTAACACACATTGAAAGTATTGGTTTTTTTCTAGAAAAAATACGACACTTCAGGTGTTTAATCCTAGTTCTATATTTTCGTTTTCTTATAATGTTTTAGTGGGGGTGCAAAAATCATAGTATGACTAGAAGGACATGGGTATCCTCCTAGTCATACTAGTAGGACAACCTAGTATGACCACGAGGAAACAGCGGGAAATTGTCTGCCGGATGCCGGCTAAGCGGTGAGCCCGCATATCACAAGACTAGAGAGAGCCCTGACACTGTTAGACGGGGTCGCGGCAGACCGAAAAGAAGATGGCGGGATGCCTTGAATGGCTTCCTCAGGAACTGGCGAGATGAGGCAAAACATCGAGGAAAGTGGAAGGAATGGGGGGAGGCTTTTGCCCAGGAGTGAGACAGCAAAGGGTAGATAAAAAAAATGTAAACAATACTTGTTGAAAATAAAATTAGAATAATATATTTACAGGTGATTCAAGATATCCGTTGAAGCCATTGCTTCTTACCCCAGTACTTAATGCCGAGCCAAATAGTCCGGAAGCACATTATACAGAACTGCACGTATGATCCCGCAATTGAATAGAAAAGGTGTTTTGGAGTAATGAAATCGCGCTATAGGTGCTTACACAATAGGGTGGGTCGTTTTTGAAAATTTCCGAATTTTAATGGGGGGATGTTTCAAAAGTTGCGTTTTATTGTAAGAAACCGGAAAACTATAATAAAAAATAATTCATTATAACTTTTAGCCCTCTACCGAACTTGAACGTTACATAAATTATTATTTTTTTACTGAAAAGTACTTACTAGACATAAATTGACTAACATTTAAGTTTTCTCACGCTGAATTTGTTAAAATTATAAAATTGTATGCACTGCGAATTAGTTAGCACGTTATAAAAGCCATATTCGTTAACAACGAGAGAGATAGATATATTGTTTATAATGTATTGTTTCGGCTAATTATATTGCAAACGTCGGTGCATCGAGACAAATAAATCGCGTGTGTCATCTTTGCGTAACATTGGTGTGTATTTTTTAGGTATGTCCTTCTAATTCGTTTAAAACAATTGTTTGAGTCGTGGTGACATACAATTAATTACTGTTTACGTAAGTACGAGTTGTCGTAAAAGAACACATACGAACATAGTGAACCATTTTACCACTTTATTTGGGACACACTACACCGCGAACTGGAACTGGTAAAGCTATTTCTGATTCGATTGTGAACTATTGCAATACTGATAACATTAATTTAAAAAACTTCAAATGCATAGGCTGTGATGGAACTACTACGAATACGGGCTGCAAATCGGGAGTCATCCGTTTCACCGAATTAAAGTTAGGAATACCTTTGCAATGGTTTATTTGCCAATTGCATGCAAATGAGTTGCCTTTACGGCATTTATTTAATAGTATGGATGGCGGCACAAGTGGACAGCGTGAATATTCTGGTCCAATCGACAAAGCCTTAGAGAATTGTGAGTCTGTGCCAATACAGAAATACTCAGTTGTTACAGGCAATATCATTGATCTGCAGCAAGATGTCATCGTTTCTTTGAGTACAGATCAGAAATATCTGTACGAAATATGCCGTGCAGTGGGGGTTTACAGTGCAGTACTCGTATAGTAACCAATAGACAGCCTGGAAAAATGTCTCATTCTCGTTGGCTTACTACAGCCAATCGTATTTTACGGCTTTACGTTGGATGTCGTGCGATAAGCGAAAATTTAAAAATGTTGGTGGAGAACGTTATAAAGTTTAGGCTCCGATTTGGTTTCTCACCCTTCTGTTCACGCTGTACACCAGCGACATTCCCAAACGTGGCTTGGCCAAGTTGGCTCTCTTCGCCGACGACACGGCTATCTACTATTCCGGTAGGAGTCTCGATAGCATCTCTCGAACCCTTCAAACCGCAGCCAACACCCTCGGGGTCTGGTTCCGGAAATGGAGAATAGAGGTGAATCCCGAAAAGAGCGCAGCCGTTCTTTTCGAGAGACACGGTGATTCCCACACCCACATCCGTCCTGTCCTCATGTTCGGCAAACAGATCCCTTGGGAGATGAAAGCCAAATACCTGGGGGGTTATCCTCGACCACCATCTGAGTTTCCGAGACCACATCTAAGCGGTGCGCGCTCGCGCCGCTTTCGCTGTCGGTCGCCTCCACCCCATCCTTAGAGCGCGCAGTAAATTGTCACTTAGAAATAAGCTGAGAATCTACGTGACGTGCATCCGCCCCATCTTGACTTACGCTAGCGTCGTGTTCGCACACGTTAAGCCTTGTCGCTTCAAATCCTTCCAAACCCTCCAGAATCGAGTGTTGCGCAGAGCCGCGGCTGCCCCGTGGTTCATGCGTAACGTCCAACTCCATCTCGATCTCAAAATGCCAACCATCAGGCAATACCTCAAACGCATTTCCAAGCGTTACTTCGACAATGCCCCCCGCCATCCGAACCCCCTAGTCGCCGCAGCGGCCGACTACAGTCCCTCTCTCATAAGTAAAGTTCGCCGTCCCAGGCACACACTTTTAGAACCCGACGACGAAATAACCCTCCTCCAGGAGGCGAGTAAATCGACCAGCACACTACACAACGTCCGCCGCCGTCCGGCATACCGTCCTCGCCGACGAGGCCCGTCGCGACGTCCCACCGCCGCCGGTCACGATCCACCGAGCTCTCCCGTCGTAGAGCCGGTCGTCTCTTCAGACTCCGCAGTCACACCGATAATTCAGCCCTCATCAAGCTGTCTCCCCCGCCCCCCCCCCCCCCTATGTCCACGCCAGCAACGCCCTAAGCCGAGGTCCGAGTCCCACTAGGGGTCGCCCTTAGTGCTGTTGTTGCAGGTAGTCATGATGTTAGTGTAGTACAAGTAGTTAGCTTAGGTTAAGTATTTTACTTCCCCCCCATTGGCTGGAGACCCTTCAGGTCTCGCCAATAACTGCCCGGTTACGTAGAAACCGTCCCCTAGGACGACCTACAGCAGACCAATAGAAAAAAAAAAAAAAAAATTGGTTTCTCATCAAACGAGAACCAGCTTGTCATCAAGGTCCACAACATATTTAAATTAATACAGTTTTCAAGGTGCTTTGGTAGGAAAGTCGGAGAAAAAATGGACCCAGTCATTCAAAGGAATGCTTTCTTTTCTCATCCGGAGAATTTACTACTAGCCAGTGATGTCATATCTACCAACTTTTTGGTAGATCTACCAATTTTCACTTCAGTCTACCTATCTACCACCCTAGACCTAAAAACTACCTATTTTTTAATTAGTTTGACATATCACCACTTTGAATTATTTTTTTATCGACGAGCGACGTTGCGATGTGTTGCGTGAGCCATGCGACGATGCGTCAAGCATACATAGAGTCCAGGCTATTAACCACAAAAAAAAAACCTCAGCAACAGTTCGCCGTTCGCGGCGTTCGCGCCATTTCGCGGCCATATACATGATTATACTGTACTGTGGCCCATTCCCGGTTGGTTTGTTGCGGAATCAATGGTGAATCTTTGCTCCTGTTTTGTGTTGTTTTGTTGTTAAAACGAAATAACTACGTATTAACGGTGCTGATTGCTGTTTGTTCTGTGTTGCGTGCATTAAGTTATATAATGGATTCTGACAGCAGCAAAAGCGATGCACAGAGTTCTAGGTTAGGAACTCCGCCACGGAAAGCTAGAAAAAGGCACTATGACCAAAAATATTCGACATTATGGGAGAAAGACAAGGAATTTGCAGGTTAGCTTCAAGAAAGTACCAAGGGTTATTATCGATTTTAGGGATCCTGATATCAGACCCAGAAGTCGCAGACTAGATAATCCGTCCAAAATTTGATTATCTAAGATGGCTGACGCAAACAATCTTACCGGAGCTCAAAGTTTTGAGCCCCAAAGGGGTTTTCCTAAGGGAAAATTAAGTCGTAGACCGCGTGGTCGTGGTCGTGGAGGACAGAATAATAACGTTGTACGAAAACAATTCAATCAACAACGAATGGAAAATCATAGATACAAGACAGGCAATCAAACTCAACAAAAGAACTTAGAAGATATTAAATCGGAAATATTTGCTTTTGTAACTGTTACGTATGTGTACAAGTGCATAGATGTAGGTGTGCGGGCTGCGTCCCGCCTCCCCGCCCCGCGGGCGAATAATAGAAATAAAGTCAGTGTGCAACAGGCTAGCGAGTTTGATTGACGAGTGTCCTCTCACTTCCGTGTAAGTATATAACACGTGGCGACGATCGGACTCATTTTTCTTTTAAACATGTCTACGGGAGCTACATGTGGCGTGCTTTCTACTTTTGACCACCTGTCACAGGACTGGGATAGTTTCAAGTTGCGATTAAATCAGTGGTTCATCGCAAACGACATAACCTCAGAAAAGGACAAAGCAACAATCAAACGAAGGGCGATACTCTTAACGTCATTATGTGAATCGACGTTCAAGCTTGCTTGTGACCTGGCGTTACCCAACAAGGTGGAAGAATTGGGTTACGAGGCGATAGTAAAACTCCTCGACGATCACTTCACACCAAAAAGGTTCGGGTTTGCCGAGAAATCAGTCTTCTATTCGGCAACACAGCGATCAGGAGAAACGCACACTTAATGGGCGGCCAGGATAAGGGGATTAGCGACTCACTGTGCATTCAAGAATTTGGAGGAGGCCCTACTGGATAAATTTATCATGGGTATGGCGGCAGGACGAGAGCGGGACAAACTCTTCGTGCAGGACCAGCGGGAGCTGACCCTCGCGAAGGCCATCGACTTGGCAGAGAGCGTGCGTTGCGCGCGTCAAGCTTCGTCGCAGGCAGCGCCGGGCGCTAGCAGCACCGGCACCGGCGCAGCGAGCCCGGACGGCGCACTATGGAAAATATAGGTGCTTTGCTGATTAAAAATACTTTTTTTGAATGATGCAAATTAGACATAATCTTGGTCTTATTTTTTAGATAAGGAGTCATTCTTTTATATTTAAATGGTTTTTCAATAACTTGTCATGTAAAATATTGCGTAAAAACGTTAATTTCCGACACTTAGAATTTTCTGTTAATTATACCTTGAAAATCATAGACTTACAGAGTTGAATTTTGGTTGTTTCTTTAAAGAACCTCATATAGTGTTACATATCAGTCGAAAGGTTGTTTATTATAGATTTAAAACAGTCATTTTTATTTAATTATGTGAAGTAATATTTTTGCTATAAATATTTTCGTCAAAGATGGGAAAAAATTAAATTCTTAAATTTCGTCGAGACTTTTGACTGTTAGCTACACTTGCCTACATTCTGAATTTGGTATTAATACGTTTATTGAATACCTAATAATATTTTAGTAAAGAATCAGCTGCGCATTTTTGCGCGTTCAGTAGTTATGAAGTAATATGTGGCAGAGGTGCCAAAATGCATAATTGTGGCAAATTGATAGATGCAAGTTTTTTTTATTGTTGGTCAAATATCTGTGGTTTTAATATACATTATCGGCGTAAATGTGGTTTTGCACACGTTCTACGTGAAAATAAAGAAATCTATGATAAAAGTCGGTACATGGTGCACACTAAACTCATTTGATTTTCTTTTATAAAGTAGAAGCACAAAAAATGTTTCATTAATTAATTATTTGCAATCCGCAATTAGTACTATTTATAACTATAACAATGAACTAATTCAGTTGCTCGAGGCGTGAAATAATACTTTTCCATATTGAAAACGATAAGACTGTGCCCGCTCTGTCTACATTTTTACGTGAAAATCGTCATGTTCCATCTGAAAATATTGAATTTATTGTTTGTGCCATCCAGAAGAAATTATTACTGCAGTTCACTATCTAAAGCTAAGTGTACCTATATTTTACTTAATAATAAAAAATTAAATAAAAATATTCTAAAATGTGTCAAAATCTATTTTGTTTTTAATTTATTCTGTATTATTTAGTTGTCTTGAAATTTAAAAAGAATTAAAATATCATATTGAAGTCAAACTCATTCATTTGTATAAAGTTTTTACGGATTCCTAAAATAAAGTGCGAGTAAAACCACGACCTACCACTAGTTCATATTAAAAGTACTATTGATAAAATTCTTATACTATGTTCTTTAAGTGTACAAAATTTGAAGTTACTATTACTGAAAATAAAAGAGTTACAGATTTTTAATCAGCAAAGCACCTATATTTTCCATAGTGCGGCGTCTTCAACAT
Source organism: Amphipyra tragopoginis (assembly GCA_905220435.1). Classification (NCBI taxonomy): domain Eukaryota; kingdom Metazoa; phylum Arthropoda; class Insecta; order Lepidoptera; family Noctuidae; genus Amphipyra; species Amphipyra tragopoginis. The sequence goes on from HG992011.1 coordinate 17,989,297, forward strand.
TTCCAAGAAGGAAAAGTGCAGTGTATGTGGATTCACTAACCACAAGGCTAATCAGTGTCGTTACAAAAGCTATAAGTGTAAAAAGTGCGGTAACAAAGGCCATTTGCGTAAAATGTGTCCTAACCAGGGCAAAGTGAAATACGTGGAGGGTACTGTGGACGACGGAGACGACGACGGTGAGTGTTTTTATAATATTCGGTGCGTGAAAGGTAAACCTATGACGGAGCGTGTATTGATCAGTGGTCTAGCTTTAGAGTTCGAAATCGATAGTGGTTCGGCTGTTAGCGTAATATCCGATAAAACCTACAAGTCGTATTTTAAAAGATTACCAATGTCAGTCGCCAACAGAAAGTTATTTAGTTATACGGGGGAAAATATCGAAACGATCGGAGTTGTTTTATTACCAATATCGTATCTTGGACGTACGCATACTCTGAATGTATACGTAGTGCGCGCAAGCGGGCCGCCGCTGCTAGGCCGCGATTTCATTCGCGAGTTCGACCTGGAGCTAGCGCCGGCTCGCGTACACGCCGTGCTCGACCAAACGCAAGCGACTTACATTGATAAACAACTTTCCAACATGTTCGCAAAAGTATTCTCAGGTAATCTTGGATCTTTTAACAAATACAAAATTGATTTACATTTAAAAACCGACGCTAAGCCGATTTTTTTTAAAGCGAGACCCGTACCTTACGCTTTAAAGGAAATAATAGACAAAGAGATCGACCGATTACTGTCACTAGGCATCTTAAAGCCAGTAGAACACTCAGAATACGCATCGCCAGTAGTACCCGTTTTAAAAAAAAATGGTAGCATTAGGTTATGCGCAGATTACTCAGTTACGATCAATAAACAGTTGATAATCGATCAGTATCCATTGCCGACAGTAAATGATTTGCTAGCCAAATTACACGGGGGCGTACAATTCAGTAAAATTGATTTATCAATGGCCTATAACCAATTTATTTTAAATGAAGAATCACAGAAGTTAACATGCATTAATACTCACCGCGGACTTTTTAATTTCACTCGATTAGTGTTTGGGTTGGCCAGCGCACCAGCCATTTTCCAGCGTGCGATGGAATGTTTGCTCTCGGGAATTGACGGAATCATCTTTCTACTGGATGATATCTTGATAACGGGTGCAAATAAAGACCAGCACAGACAGAGACTCATCACGGTCTTACAACGCTTAGATGATGCCGAGTTAACAGTACAGATGAGTAAATGTGAATTCTTTAAAGATGAGATTTCGTATCTTGGTCACGTCATTGATAAACATGGAATTAGGAAGTCGCCCGATAAAGTCAAAGCTATTTTACAAGCTCCTAAACCGACAAACTTGTCACAGTTGCAGTCGTTTCTGGGTCTCGCTAATTATTATCGGAGCTTCGTGCCGGACGCGTCGTCCGTATTAAATCCATTATATAATTTATTGAATAAAAATACGAAGTGGGAATGGACTCGTATTCACGATGACGCGTTCGACCGAATAAAAAACATTTTAGCATCCGATAAGACATTAGCACATTTCGACCCGAAAGCTAAGTTAATATTAACTGTAGACGCGTCACCGACAGGGTTAGGAGCTGTATTATCTCAAATCGGCAACGAAGGGTTAGAAAGGCCAATATCATACGCTTCTCGGACGCTGTCGTCAGCGGAAAAAAATTACGCACAAATCCAAAAGGAAGCAACTGCGATAATTTTTGGAGTAAGGCGGTTCCACCAATACTTATATGGCCGGTCAGAGCCTTTCGTACTACGAACGGACCATAAACCCCTGTTGGCTATATTCGGGCCCCACAAAGGCATCCCCGAAGTGTCCGCCAACCGCCTACAGAGATATGCTATATTTTTAGCAGCGTATAATTATACTATTGAGTATGTCAGTAGCAAGCATAACAGCGCGGACTATTTATCTCGGGCGTGCGGGGAGGAGAAAGTGACGAAGGCGCCGGATGAGCTCGCGAAGTGCGAGGATCGCGCGGCATACGTCAACTTTGTAGTGGACGGGGACCTACCAGTGACACTAAACGATATGCGTCGTGAGACGGCTCGTGACACGCGTCTAGCCACTATCAAGGGTTATGTTTTAAACGGCTGGCCTAGGAAAGTTAATGACGCAGCCTTAAAACCGTTTTTTAATTGTCGTACACAGTTGTCTTACGAAAATGGTATCTTAATGCGCGGACATAAAGTCGTTATTCCCTCGTCCTTGCAAGAAAACGTATGTAGGGAACTGCATAGTTCACATTTCGGGGTGGTGAAAATGAAGGCAGAAGCTCGCAAGCGGTTGTGGTTTCCTGGCGTGGACGCGACACTGGAGCGAGTAGCAGGCGCTTGTGGCGTGTGCTGTGCGCTACGCCCCGCACCGCCGCACGCCCCTCTCGCGCCTTGGTCGTTACCGCCGCATCCTTTTTACCGAATTCACATAGATTTCTTGGGCCCGTTTCACGATTACATGTTATTAATTATTGTTGACGCATATAGTAAATGGGTAGAATGTTACGATATATCCACAACATATAATTCAAAGGCGGTTATAAGTAAGTTATACGATTTGATGTCGCGGTTCGGAGTTCCGCACACGTTGGTGAGTGACAACGGTACATCTTTTACATCGTTAGAATTTAAGGACTTTTGTAAGCTTAACGGTATCGAGCATGTCCTATCTCCTGTATATCACCCGGCTAGTAATGGACAAGCCGAGAGTTTCGTAAAAATTGTGAAAAAGGGGCTTAAGGCTATAATTTTGGAGGGTTGTAATAAAAAAAATATTCAAGTGAAAATAGCAAAGTTTTTATTTGACTACAGGAACTCTAAAAATAGTACCACTGATAAATCGCCCTCGGAAATAGTATTTGGGCGCGCTTTGCGCTCACGATTGGATCTATTGAGCCCTATCGCGCCGTCACCTTCGTCCATAGACCTAACCCGAACCGTCGAACATAATCAGTCCTTACAGGCTAAAAATTACCGAGGTAAACACAGAACAGACTTTAAGGAAAACGATAATGTTTGGATAACTAAAAATACAAATAATAAAAAGTTTAGTTGGATAAAAGGAATCATTAGAAAGAAGATTGGCAATGTTATGTACGTGGTATACATGCCACAATTAGGATGTGAAGTCACCAGGCACATTGACCAGATAAGGAAGAGACAGGACTCTTCACCGAGCGACGACCAAGACTGGGACCCAGACGTGGTGCCTGATGTGGCGCCGCTAACTGGCACTCGCCCCGAGCCTGTCACACAGCCAGGAGGGGGAGGAGGGCCGGTAACGGACCCCGGACAAAGAGCGATGACGTCAGGAACTCCGGAGACTCCGCCGCATGCCGCCGCTATAATTCGTAGGCGACGGGAAATTAGCCCGACCTTCTCGACACCAACGGCGGGCCAATGTGCCAGTGATGATGATGATGATGACGAACCAACAGATAAGACCATAGAATAGAATATAGAAAGATAAATAGGTTAAGTGTAGTTCCTAGCTTAAGGGGAAGGGATGTTACGTATGTGTACAAGTGCATAGATGTAGGTGTGCGGGCTGCGTCCCGCCTCCCCGCCCCGCGGGCGAATAATAGAAATAAAGTCAGTGTGCAACAGGCTAGCGAGTTTGATTGACGAGTGTCCTCTCACTTCCGTATAAGTATATAACAGTAACCAATGAACAATTGGAACGTTTGACCTCAAACGTCAATAAGAAAGCGCAAATGCTGCCCGTTATTCGCACTTCCACATAGTAGCGCCAACGTTGAAATATTGTTTTCTGCAATTAATAATATGAAAACCTTCCAGAGAAATAGAATTTGCACAGAGACTAGAGGGATTGTTGCGTACTAAAAGATTCATAGCAAACAACGGGCAGCCTAGCGCAGAACATTTAAAAATTTTCAATAAAAATATGTACAATTTCCAAAAATAAACATTTTAAGAACAGTTCATACATTTTTAATCTTAAAAAATCTTCTAAATTGAGGTGGTAGATCTACCAATTTTACATTCTACCGACTTCTACCATCATTTGGCACATAACCTATTAATTTTCTAAAATTCGGGTTGGCAACACTGCTGCTAGCTATGGTATCGGATAAACGAAGACATGTCAGAGAGTTTGCCTTGCGAAGAGTGGTAGAAGCAAGAAAGAATAACGCATTTCATCAGAGTTTTCAAGCTACCAAAAGTAAACTTCAGCGCAACTGATTACTTAAATATCGTTATTTGGTCTGAGTCCCAAATAACACCCCCGCCACTTTTAAACCGCCTGACAGATGACAATTTAAACAATATGGTGGAAAAAGAGAGGCCGATTGACATAAATTTATCATTGTTTCCTAGCCACACGCAGGCAGTAGAGCGCTGCATAAAACTGTAACTGAAGCATCAATAACGGTAGCTGGAGAAAAGGCTAGAGATGGAATCATCCGTACGAAATTACAGTCAAGATCCGTACGTAATACCTACATTTGATTGTAAAGCACGAGTGTTAGATTAAAATACTTTTTTTCACCAGCCTTTGTGTTATTTGTATATTTGGACGCATGATAATTATAATTATGTTGTTTCAATTTTTTAAAACAAAAAAATATTTGACGGTAGAGGGCCAAGTGTCATTAGCTATGGAAAAACTAAATACACGATGAAAACATGCAAATTAAAAGGCAACTTTTGAAACCCACCCGAAAAGGAAAACTAAAAAAAAAAAAAACAAAATCGACCCACCCTATTACACAAGCACAGAGTACTCGAATATACTCCAACAAAAGTGGGATGCAGCACCAATGCTTATGCAGTTCTGCATAATTTATGTATTTGGGTGTCGCTTGGCAGAACCTGAGGTGGAATTGGATGACCAAGCTCCAACTGAACTATCAATGGATCCAAGGATTCAACAAGAAGCAGGCATTTTCAATATGGGGCTCCAAGTTAGGGATGAATTAATAAATAGATTAATGTAAAAAAACATCTACTAATATTTTCTAACTACCTTCTCTTAATGGCTATTGAGAGAAGGTAGTTAGAAGTTCAGGCGTGTGTAGTTGTGCTGGCTGCAACGCAATGGCAATTTCTTTTAATGTCGATGCAATCTCTCGCATGCCAGCCGCCACGTCCTCAGTCGCCGCTGCTTGGCGCTCTACAGATGATCCCCCTTAACGCTATTTTATTTTTAGTTAGTAACAGTGCTTTCAAGTATTATGTTATTTTTAATTTTTATTTATTTATTTAATAAATTCAAAAAATGTACCAAATCTAAATCTTAGATATTTTCTACATGAACTAAGAATAGGGACTAAGAAATATGCCTCTTTGAGATCTATTTTTGCCATTTAAGAGCCTTCAGATACTAGCTTTGTAGCAGTGCGTATATCCTCCATTTTGAAGTAGTGGTTATGAATATATCCATTCAATTTATTTAAGTTTAGTACTTATATAAATCTAAAACCGCCGGTACTTTTGTGGGTGTTAAGGATACAGAACATATAGACTAAGTTTGTTTTTGAACGGAATGTTTTTTTTTAAAGTTTATCAACAGTTTCGGAAATAGCTCCTAATTCTATTAACTTTGAAAATTTTGAAAAGGCTTCTTTCGATCGAATATAAATTCAAAGTAAGGATGTCAAAAATAGTCATTATGGCGTACTGAAATACTAAGTGGGCGAAAGACTGAGGGCGAACACAAATATTGAAAACGGCGACTTAAAAATACGAATTTGAGGTACGAGTTATTCAGAACGATCAGTATAATAATCTCCTGCAACGACTAATTGCTAGCAAGTGGGGTGCTTCGCCTAAAGTTATGCGGACTTCTGGGCTGGCGTTATCCTTTTCTGCAGGCGAATACGCATGTCCTGTATGGAGTCGTTCTGCCCACGCAAAGCTTGTGGATACAGCACTAAATGAAACGTGCCGGATTATCACTGGTTGCCTCAAACCGACCCCGGTACAAATGCTGTATCCACTGGCAGGAATGGCGCCACCAGAAGTTCGTAGAGCAGTAGCTAGCTCTAGCGAAAGAACTAAAATGGAAAGCGATACGCGTCACCCTCTGCACTACAACATCCCCGTTCGGCAAAGACTTAAGAGCCGTAATAGCTTTGCACAGCGTGTCCTCCCACTCAATGGCGAACGTTCACAGGCAAGAGTCCAGCTGTGGCGAGATAAGGCTTCTCTACCCACTCCATTTGTTGCCCCTTCCGAGGATCTCCCACCTGGGCATGAGTTGCCTTGGCTGACCTGGAAGTCTCTAAATAGACTTCGGACTCAGGTTGGTCGAAGCAAGGAAAACCTGCTCAGGTGGAAATTTGCGGGTAATTCAAACCTTGAGTGTAAATGTGGTGCCGTTCCGCAAACTATGGCGCACTTAACATCATGCCCCGCCTGCCCTGTTACCTGTACACCTCAAGAACTAATGGACGCTACGGATAGTGCTAAACTCGTTGCTGAGTTCTGGGCCGACACGGTGTAGATTGTCATCGACACGCTAAGAAGAAGAAGAAGTATAATAATGCTTAAGCGAACAAATTTCACTCACATTATTGTTGTATGTTTGTAAGGTTGTTTGGGTTTCCAAAGTAAGGTTGTTTGGGTGTCCAAAGGAGCGTCGACGGATATTTTTGAGCACTTCTCTACAAGTTTTATTCGCATGTAAGGAATTTTGGCGGTAGGTAATGATGCAGCACACGAAGAACGAATGACGCTTGTAGAAGTGAGCGCCGCCAACAGGAAATATACTTGGGAGCAAATAAATCGAGCCACTTCTATTTTTCACGTAGCTAAAATTGTTATTATTTTCGGTATTATGGGACAGATCAATTCTAAACCTTTATCGCCTAAAATGTTATTTGATAACCTTTACAGTGAGGGTAGTTTTTTGTATTTTGAATAATATAATTCATGAAACCTAAACTAATAACCAGGACACGTGAAAAAAGGAGTGGCTCGATTTCTTTGCTCCCAAGTGTAGTAGAGAGGTGCAATCGTAATCGACTACGGAATCGATATTTTTTATAATTTTCATAGTTTCTATACTGTAAAGAGTGTGATGATGCAGTACGTTGGAGAACGGACTACATAGTTGGTTAAATCTCGAGGATGTAACATCGAAATATAATTACGTAAATATTTTTTAAGAATCACTTATCTTTTCAAATACGCATAATATTATATGATATATTTATATGTGTAAGAAACACCAACAGGAACAGGACGTAGTCAAATAAAGATACAAAGATTATACGAAAACTGTCTTATATTTCACTGTACTGCACATACAAAATTAATAGTTAATGCTAGATACTTATTATCTATAAATCCTCTAAATTCTCTAACACAACCGATCGCGTCGAGTCCAAAAACCTCAGAGAGCCGCGCAACCGGCCAAGCGTTTCGTTAACCCACGTTAACCCCTCCATTTTTCTAGCGGGAAGAATCGAGTTCTCTGATTGGTTCCCGCCATTTTGCGTCAACCAATCACAGAGCGACCACGAATATACTAAAAGGGTAAAGTTGCCAACGTAAAATATTAAAATGAAAGTTTTATTAACACGAATATCGATTAAAATAATCGATTAGCAAAAACAAAATTCACAAAGCCTAACATATGATAGATTATAGATATGCATCTAATTCAAAACTCTTTCATTATTTAAATATTGCATTTTGTTTACATTTTTTAACTTATTACTTATTTTACAATTCATTATTTTATGTTACGTTTTTTTGTGTAACGAAACGCTATCTACAGGGTGTAAACGAATTCGTGTAATTCCTTCAAACCACATGATCTATTAATGTTATATATTAACCCCGCACGGGATTTAGATTGATTAAAAATAAATAAATCTTTTTTTTCAGTTTTTTTTTAATTTATAGGAAATTTCGATGCCATGCATAAATGAATGAAGGCACGGCGACACAGCTGACGGGCACGAGTAGCACGATATCGCTTCAACGCAGTCAGTTAACTAGGGACGCTAAAATTGCTCAGATACAGAATACCATGGTTAATTTTTTGAAAACTTTTTTTTGTTGATTCTGAAAAAACCTATGCTGAGTCAATCAGTGTCACTAGTAGACCACGCGGTTTGAAGGAATTACACGAATTCGTTGACACACTGTATACAGCATGTAAGGGTAAACCCCGTTATCACTCAAACCATGGGTAGTTGACTTAAATATAAAGATATAGGACAGAGTAAAAAATAACTAAAAAAATACACGCGCGAGAAATGAGCGGCGCGGCGGCGCTATGACGCGGCGTACACACACTCGCTAACGAGACAGCTGACTGACTGGGGTAGCAAACTGTGCGGGGCCGTGCGTCAGGCCACGCGGCGAGTTCCCCGCGCCCCCTCCCGTAGCTTGTAGCCCCCGCGCATAGGGTGAAATGATTTTGGGGAAGAATTAAAATTTTAGAAAAAAAAAAAGTTTGTTATTTTTCATTGATTTTACGTTCTATAAATGAAAACAAACCACTGGTTTCAAGGATAAGTGTGTTTACCCTTACAGCCTGTATACGCGTCGTCTTCTAAAATGCCGGAAGTGACCTCAAAATATGTGAATAAATCTTTATATAATCTTTTCTTAGCAAACTGTTTGATTTCTCACTGAGATAAGTTAGTAAGTGCGATTTCTGTTTGAATAAAGCACAAAAAATAATTTAATTTCTATGATTTGTGGCTAAAAAAAGAGATGTAAACAAGGCAGTATCGTCAATTATGGCGCCACATTATGGCCGTGACAATAACGGATGTTTGGGCTGTAGAAGAAAATTGTTGAAGTTTAATAATTGTTTTGAGCAACAAACAATTATAACATTTGACTTTCAACACTTTTCTTGGGTTTATATTACGGTGCTTTATTGATTTTTCTTCTAGCCTGCGTCATCCCACTGCTCACTGCCGAGCAAAGGCCTCTCCCCATGACTTCCAGTTTCTTCGATCCAGAGCCAAAGTGGACCACTGGTCGTTGGTTTATTGATTAAGAGAAATAAATAATTACATGCATTTTCCCTATTATGATCACCAAAAGGATTCGAAGCCAAGGCCACTAATTTGGCAATCCACCAATTAGGTTATATTCACATAAAACATAATTTTGCATTCTCGTTAAAATCGTTTTAATAGATTTATTTAAAAATTTATGTTTAAGAGCGGTTACGCACTGCATCCGATCCGGATCCGAGAAAATACGGATATAAAAAACTCGGGCCGAATTCGGACATTGCTTTACTCATTGCATCCGATCCGAATTCGTGAAAATACGGATGTGGCGTCTAAAAATCTCGAACCGAATTCGGATATTGCTTACGCACTAATCCGATCTCTGACCTAAATCTAAGCAACTCAGGGGCCATTTGGCATATGTCCGATTTGAATCCGAGGTAGTGCGAAACCGTTCATACATACAGTACTACGGCTACTAATCCCAATAATTTTTTATTAACTTATACCTACATAATTTAACAATATAATAAATCTAATGTGATAATCTTATAACTAATAGTATTTTCTGATAATTTTATTGTTTATTTAATATAATTTAATTAATGCGTTTTTTACCCAAATATTTAAGTAATTTCCTACCCATTCATATTTTAATGTTTAAATAGTAACAATACATACTTAACTAATTTATTTAATTAATTATTTATTGAAAGTTTTGAATTTTCTTCTAGTCCTTACCTTTGTTCTTAGGTACTTTAGTCTTGGCCTGGGATTGATATTCAAATAGCCTTATCCAATATATTTGTCATATCTAAACACCTCCAAACACAAAGTTTATGAACACAACACACAGTAATGTAGAGTTAAAGATCCATTAGACAATCAAAGACACCATTATGAAATTTCTGATTACATAAATTGCATAATTATTATTTATTTACAGTATAATACGTGACAGCTGCGCGCACAGATAACCACGGGGGGTTCACTGCGAAGAAAATTTTTCGACCGTCGTCTCTATGGGTTTTTTCTAGGCTCTGACAACTACCTCATCCCCTCTGAGTCATACTCCGCCCCTTTGACGCCTACGTGATGCTATGACGTCACTTTTATCTCTGTTCTATGAAGTCTATGGACTGATCTGTCAAAATATAAATTTAATCAATTTTATTTATTTACGTATTTAGCGTATCCTCTAACTATTCTTACTGTAATATACCTTGAAAAGCCTCAGTTACGTGCAATAAGTGATGGTTGTCAGAGAAGTGAAAAGGCCGTCATGTTTTTTCAAACATTGGACTCTTGTGCTTAAAGTGCATCAAGTTGGAACATTCACAGGGCTTGACTTTTCAACAACTGCAACAACTTAATGTTCAATGCAGAACTCAAAAGTTTCCAATGCAGGAAGGACTACCAATAGCTCAGTGATCAAAGATCGGTCTTTCAATCATCAATGAAAAGTCTGCTAGAGGACGGAGTGACTCAACTGATGCTAGTGAAATACTTGGTGGTGAGTGCTACCTAATAATGTGTGTAAGAGTGAATAATAAACTACAACCAACCATTATTTGTATTTTTAACTAAAAGTCTTAATAATTGAACTTATACTTAAATAAAGTTCAAGATGCAATTATGTGTGAATAAGAAGCATGTGCAGGAACATAATTATGTAAAATACTCTACATAATGGAACAAACATAATTAATTAATCTTTTTTCTTCTTCCAGATGATGTCATTGTAATGAATGGTGATTCATTAAATATAATCTATGCCCCACCTTACCGGATAAAAGGAATTCGAAATAATTTCCTCACAAAGAATGTAAAACATAATAATCACCAAATGGAGTAACATAGTGGATGTATATGTATACAAAGGACTGCAGTCACAATAATGTGAGATTGCTTCATAAATTAAATGATCAACACTTGGTTCCTGAAAAAATCAAATAGATGAAGGTATGTATGTATTTAATTACTGCAGACTAAAACCTCGAGTCACGAGAACCAATAGTTTTAGTCAGTTACAATGCCATGGTCTCTAATGATATTATTATAAAACTTTCAACATTCAATGCTTAACAGCATTACTTTTCATGGCAAGTTCATGTAAATATTTGCGTTATGTGTCCAATAGCAATACAAACAAATCATCAAACAACTATGACATATATATATTTTTTTAACTGGTATCTACACTTCTTTCCACTCGTCTATCTTTAAAGGTGTTAATAATTTAATAACGGTGATTTACTTTGTTTTAGGTAAAGAACTGCATTGGAGTATACAGTAAAACAGTACCAGCCACTTTCTCCTACACGGCTTGGTTTAGTAAGTTGTAAAATTAAAAAATAAATATATTTTACAGTAACAAAATGCATTGTCTTTTCTTTGTTTATTATAATATTCCTCTTCCTGAAATACAACAAGAACTAGTAAATCAATAAGGAGCTACGTACAGCAAAAATATAGAGCTCAAAAGACCAGTATTCGAATCTACACGAATATTAGCTTAAAAGACTTGTGTTCATGTTAGTTTATCGAAAACTGATACGCCCACAATTAAAAAGTAAAAAATTTGCGAGCCTAGAAAATGAGGTCCACAGATAAGCAAAATGACCATTTTTTTGTTCGAGAGTGCGCCGTCTGATTGTATCCCTAACTAGTCTGTGCAGATAACGTATGCCTGCGTGAGCGACGATGTCGACGTAACAAAATGTTGCCATATTAAATATTATAATTATATTCCATACACTTTTAGTTTGTTCCTTATTTATTGCGTATCTATTTATTTTCCTTCTTTACGTACACTACACATATACACACACACATGTTAGTTTAAGTGAACGGGCATGACCGCTGACTGACATCCGTGGAGCACAAAGGTTCCAGACGAAAACCAGCGTCAAGTACTTAAGTGCTTGACATTAAGCTGATCTGGACACCTTTTTGGTCCAGCCGTGAGACACATACCCAAGACTTTTTTATTTGTATCACTTTTTTACCTGTTGTGTCTCTTTGTGCTGTGTCCAAATAAATGATTCTTTATCTTTATCTATCTTTATCTACTTCGGTCCGTCAATATTTCTCCCAAGTTTCAGACTCACGGATGACGGAGAGAAATCGGATGACGGAAGTCGGATCTAGTGCGTAATCTACCATACAAATAGTTCTATGACTACTTCGTAACGTATTTTCACGGATTCGGATCGGATGCAGTGCTTAACCGCTCTAAAGGTACTTTGTTTTAGTTATGTTGACTACATTCATACATTATGTATGTTTTGTTTAGGTAGCAAAGAAGAGAAAAACAGGGTTAATAAGTGAAACGCAAATCACACCTAGAAGACGGAGGAGAATGCAAGAGACTGGTGTCGTACCAGACGATATTCCTACAACACCCAGGCGATCAGTGAAAATTTTGACATCTCTTTCAAAATTTCGGCTGGTGGCTTTGAGACATCTTAGGGAAATTAAAAGACTACGAGAAACTAAACACAGAAAGATTTAAAGAACCAGTCTTTATTAGGTACCGAGTCTTTAGATATTTTGTCTGGAATTGGTAGTAAAAATAAAGATTCGTTAGTTAGGTTAACGCTGAAAAATAACAAAGAACCTTTGCCGCAAAGTATGCACCCGAACTACGGAAATTTGCTGTCACTCTTCACTTTCTTTCGCCACGGGCATACAGATAGATACGTGATCATTTTGACTCTTGCTTGCCTTCATCCAAAAACAATCAGTAACTGGTACCAGGGCGTCGACTGTGAACCAGGGTTCACAAAAGAGTATTTTGATACTCTTAAAATAAAGGCTCAAAAGCAACACATAATTGGGGCATTTTCAGTAGATGAAATGGCCGTATGAAAATATATTCAGTGGGACGGACATCGTTCTCACGGTTATGTTAATGTTGGTAATCACGTTGACGATGATAGCGTTCCACTGGCCACAGCAGCCTTTACATTCATGTTGACCTGTGTGAATGGATTTTTTAAAATACCCTTGGGATACTTTTTAATTAATGGTTTATCAGGGTTTCAAAAAGCTGAACTAGTCCGTACTTGTCTTAATTTAGCGGCCGAATGTGGTGTCACAATAGTAACATTAACTTTTGATGGTGCTCCGAATAATATTGCTATGGCTAAGGATCTAGGCTGTGTTCTAGATTATGACAATCTTAACACACAATTTAATCATAACGACATGAAAGTTTATATTCTACTCGATCCATGTCATTGCCTAAAATTGGTTCGTAATACGTGTGGAGATGAGAAGATACTGTATTATCAAACTAGCAAATAAATATCATAGAAATACTTAAAGCAACTACACAAAACTTCAAACTGAAGAACAACTTCATTAAGCTAATAAGTTACGACAAGCGCACATACACTATTTCAAACAGAAAATGAAGGTAAAGTTTGCTGTCCAATTGTTTAGTCAGTCGGTGTGTCATTCTTTAATGTTTTCTTGCAATAATATAAGAAGATATATTAGAAGAATTCGAAAATAGCGTAGCAACTTGCGAGTTTATTAGCATTAAGCAGGTGTTACTATCCGAACTGATCTATACTCATCTATACGTTTGTTTTGTACATTGACGTTGACTGTCCTGTGAATTATAATAAAGAGTATGAGAAAACACTTTGAGCCGACAGCACGTTTGTTTTACTTGTACCACCCTGCAAGCAAATAGCGACCTTAACAAGCCGCCATAAAGAACATATTGGTCCAATACGAGCCGAATACCGGACCTCCGAGCCAGCGATAAGGAGAACAAAAGACGGCCTGTAGTTCGCTAACGAGTTACAATATTAAGTGCAAATTATAGTGAATCATAAAAATAACATTGAATTGCTATAGAATCAAAGAATACAGTGCTGAATTTGGACAGTTTGGAGTGATAAGTGACTATTGACATTGAAATACGTGTACCTAATACCGGTGTGTGAACTTACTGAAGACCCTGTACGTGAAAATAACTGAAGATATAGCCATGGAACAGTCTAAAACCGTCAAACAAGTGCTTAGCGAGTTAGAAGATAATTACCAACTAATTAACAAGGCGTTACAAAACTTTAAGAAAAGTCCGAAAGCACGTTTGACGAAAGGTTATTTGGAGGTTAAGTTGAAATGTTTCGACGACTATTGGGATTTATTTCGTAATGCCAACCAGCAGTTATTGCGTTTAGTGCCTAAAGCTAACCGTAAAGACGTAGAATATTTTTCCAACGATGAATATTCGAAGTGCGAAGAAAAAATAATGGAAATCAAAGCAGATATAACGGACATGCTGTCTGAGCATAATGAATCAAGAACAGCAAGTACAGCTACCACGTTACCGTCGTCAATAGGACAACAAACACAACCAGCACATGTCAAATTGCCAAACATTCAATTAAAAACATTTTCGGGTAATTACGAAGAATGGCCAACTTTCCAAGATTTATTCATTTCATTAGTGGATAAAAACTCAGCATTGACTAACGTACAAAAACTCCACTACTTGAAAGTCAGTGTTACTGGAGAAGCTGAAACTTTATTGAAGTCAATACAAGTTACGGATCAAAACTATGCATTAGCTTGGCAAACACTGAAGAATCGCTATGACAACAAACGACTTATTGTTACATCTCTCTTGAAGCGGTTATTCAACCAAAGAAAATCACAAATACAATCTGCTAATTACATTAAATTACTCCATGACTACGTGCGAATGCTTAAACAGTTTGAAGAACTTGGGCCTCAATATTGACTCATGGGACCCCCTGATTATATTCATGGTGGTACAGAAGTTAGACCCAAGTACACACAAGGAGTGGGAGGAATATGTTACTAAAGAAGGAGATGAATTGCCAAAGTTATCATCATTGAAGGATTTCTTACAATCAAGATTTCGCACCCTTGAATTGATTACACCGTCCACATCGAAGGAGAAACCTGTAATAAAGGAACGTACTTACCACATATCCACCACTGAGAGAACTTGTCCACTCTGTAATGAGAATCACGCATTATATCATTGTAAGAATTTTGGAAAGATGGAACCAGCTCAACGATCACAGTTTGTGAAGACTAAATTCATTTGTTACAATTGCCTTGTTCCCGGTCATAAACTCAAACACTGTCGGCTATCTACCTCATGCCAAATTTGTCGCAGACGTCACCACACACTTCTTCATACCCCTAAGGCTGCCACAGAAACGACTACAAAAGAGACATCACAATCAAAGGTGTCATTACATGTGGCAGAAGATACAGAAGAGATTCAGGTGAATACAATCACACAGCCACGCTCATTAAGAAGAGGCACAACCTTGCTAGCAACGGCAGTAGTCACAGTGAGAGGCGAAAACGGACACACTACTGTCTTGAGAGCACTTATAGATCCAGGTTCACAAGGTTGTTTTATCACGGAGCGAGCGGCACAAACACTAAAGACTAAAAGATACTCAGTACAAGCAAACATTGTAGGAGTAGGATCTATAAAATCCAAGCTCAATCAAGTAGTTCAAGTCGAAATACAGTCAAGATATGAAGAGTTCAGTATGAACGTCAAGGCTTACATCATATCTAAACAACTGACTACTCACATACCTACAAAATCACTTCCTTCTAACGACTGGCCTCATCTAAAAGGACTCATCCTGGCAGACCCGAGATATTACACACCAGGATCCATTGATATCCTTCTGGGAGTTGATGAATATTCTCAAATTTTACAAAATGATGTCATCAAGGGTCCACCCGGTTCACCATGTGCACAAAAGACAACACTGGGTTGGATTTTATTCGGAAAAGTAGACGATCATTCAAAACCAGAAGAATCAATGCTAGTAATGCATCACAACATAGAAACAGATGAAATGCTAAAATCACTGTGGGAAATAGACGTTGATACAAAAAGAAAATACACACAAGATGAAGAGCTATGTGAGAACATATACAAAAATACATACAACAGAAACAGTGAAGGAAGATATATAGTCAAGTTACCATTCAAAACACAAAACATTCAATCACCTAATGGGAATACACAAGAAGTTGCTCTAAAAAGATTGGAACAACTAGAAAGAAAACTACAAAAATCATCAGAATTTAAAAAGACATACACAGATGTAATTGAAGAATATTTAAAGATGGGACACATGGAAGAAGTTCCATGTAATGAACGAGCCATTAAATCAGTCTACTTACCTCACCATGCAGTTGTGCGCTCAGAAACAACAAAGACACGAGTCGTATTTGATGCTTCTTGTAAAGGCTCTAATGGAATTTCACTTAACGACGAGCTATTAACTGGTCCTGTTTTACAAGAAGATCTAAGAAGTATTATAATGAGATGGCGTACACACAATGTATGTTTCGCAAGTGACATTGAAAAGATGTATCGAATGGTCCTTGTTACGAAAGAAGACAGTAACGTCCAGAGAATATTGTGGAGACAGCATATCTCTGATGTTGTAAAGCATTACCGGCTGTTGACAGTCACATTTGGCACAGCGTCAGCGCCGTATCTCGCTGTCAAGACATTAATACAACTTGCAGATGACGAAGGAGAAAGATATCCTATCGCAGCAAGAACTATACGTGAAGACTTCTACGTCGATGATGTAATGTCTGGTGCCGATACCGTGGATGAAGCAATAGATGCAAGCAGGCAACTACAAATAGTACTAGAAAAAGGCAAATTCAAATTACAGAAATGGTGTTCCAACAATGTAGACTTTATGAAATCTATTGAACCAAGTAATAGATCTACTAAAGCAACGGTAGATCTCACAATTGATGGCACAGTAAAAGCCCTCGGTTTATCGTGGAATCTGAAAAATGATGAATTTCAGTACAAGGTGACATTATCAACATCGTCAACCTTCTGCACGAAACGTTCAATCCTTGCTGACTTACAACGATTATTCGATCCACTCGGATGGATCGCTCCAGCTGTCGTAATGGTCAAAATCCTTATACAAAAACTATGGTTACAAGGCACTGGATGGGACGACCGAATAAACAAAGACCTAGAAAAAGAATGGAATACAATTAGACAAGATTTGAATAATGTACACACAATAAAAATACAAAGATGGCTGAACACGTTCAGTAAAGATAAGAACAACATTACACTGCACGGCTTTAGTGACGCGTCAATGCATGCTATGGCTGCTGTGGTCTACTGTCGAGTAATTCAGGCTAATGGAACTGTCAAAACAACAATAGTTGCTGCACGGACGAAAGTGGCTCCTGTCAAACAAATTTCAATACCACGACTCGAGCTGTGCGCAGCTGTACTCCTATCAAAACTACTAAGTCACGTGGCTAAAGCTATGAGAGTTCAATCCACACATGTCTACGCATGGACAGATTCGACCGTGACCATAGCGTGGCTCACAGGAGATCCGCACCGTTGGAAGCCCTTTGTCGCCAATCGCGTAGTCGAGATCCAAGACAATATTGATAACAGCCAATGGTACCACGTAAAGTCAGAGCACAACCCAGCTGACATAGCTTCACGAGGCTCAACAATCGCACAACTAAGAGAAAATCAAGTATGGTGGCACGGACCATACTGGTTATCTGAAACAGAAATAGAATTAAAAGGACTTCAAAATATTAAAACAGATTTAGAAATTAGAAAGACAATAAAGACTTACTTAAACGTTCATGATGATCTGAAAAAAGAAGAATTTTTAAACTTTGAAAATTTTGAAAATCTAAATGAATTACTGAGAATAATAGTCTACAGCATAAGATTTCTAAATTCCAAGAAGAATGTACCTGAAACAAAAGCAATTACAACACAAGAATTAGATAAGGCATTTAAGATTTGTGTAAAAAAATCACAAAAGGAACATTTTGAAGAAGAGATAGAATCGATAAGAAAATACAAACATGTTAAAAGAAACAGTAAACTGAAATCACTGAATCCTTACCTTGATGAAGATGATATTCTGAGGGTGGGCGGCAGACTGCGTCATGCGAACATGAGTGAGTCCAGCAAACATCCTGTAATACTACACAACAAGAACAGTTTAACTTACCTGGTCATCGCTGATGCTCACCAGAGAACGCTCCATGGCGGTGTCCAGCTCGTCCAATGCCATCTCCGCTCACGGTTCTGGATCCTGAAATCAAAAAATGTAATAAAAACTTACCATAGAAAATGCCTGGTGTGTACGAAGATTGCAGCCAAGTCGAAAACACAGATAATGGGTGACCTTCCAAGAGTACGTGTGACACCGGCACGACCGTTCCTACACAGCGGTGTGGACTTCTGCGGACCGTATGATGTTCTAATGTCAAAGGGTCGTGGCGCTAAAACACACAAGGCATATGTTGCAATTTTTGTCTGCATGTCCACTAAGGCAGTCCATTTAGAACTTGTAGGAGACCTCACCTCCGAGGCATTTGTCGGTTCCTTTAAAAGATTTGTGGCCCGAAGAGGACGATGTTCTCACATGTACAGCGATCAGGGTCGCAATTTTGTCGCTGCAAACAAAGAATTAGCAGACGCATGGAAGACAGCTCAACTGGAACTCAAGGATGAAGTGGCAGACATTCTGTCACGTGACGGAACTCAATGGCACTTTATACCGGCATACAGCCCCAACTTCGGTGGTTTGTGGGAGGCTGGTGTAAAATCGCTCAAATACCACTTGAAGAGAATTATGACAAACAATCTAACGTACGAAGAAATGACCACGTTAATCTGCCAAATTGAATCCTGCATGAACTCACGGCCCTTGAGTCCCATAGACGATACTGATACAGAAAACATAGATCCACTTACTCCCGGACATTTTTTGATAGGAGAAGCTCCAATAACAATTCCTTCTCCGGACCTAAAAGATGTCAATATTCATCATTTAACACGATGGAAATTCACACAAAAGCTACTTAATGACTTTTGGCACAAATGGCAAGTTGAATATTTGACTAGACTACAACAACGACCGAAATGGATGAAACCGGAAGAAGAATTCGAAATCAATGATGTTGTCTTGATTAAACAACCAAACCTTCCGCCTGGGAAGTGGCTGCTCGGTCGCATCATGAAGAAACATCCCGGCCAGGACGGTGCAACACGTGTATACAGTGTCAAAAGTGGTTCAAGTGTGACAAAACGATGTATCACAAAACTATGTCCATTGTTAAAATACAACGAATAAGAAGCTATAAAAACCTTCAGTTACAAGTATAGTCAACAACAAAAGACATTAATTAATACATAAAATTTTTCACTTTTCTAAACGATTGTATCAATAAAATCATAATTAGTCGGTTCAACCTTAAAGCCAATTAAGTAATTAGTACCAACCAATTTGTTATTGTATAACTTTGAGTAGATAGTTATATAGATAGGAAGACATTTATATCGTGTACCTGCCAATACTTTACTTTTATGTTTATTTTAAAAAGAGGTTCATACCCTTTTTGGTGGGCGGTATGTTACTATCCGAACTGATCTATACTCATCTATACGTTTGTTTTGTACATTGACGTTGACTGTCCTGTGAATTATAATAAAGAGTATGAGAAAACACTTTGAGCCGACAGCGACAGCACGTTTGTTTTACTTGTACCACCCTGCAAGCAAATAGCGACCTTAACAAGCCGCCATAAAGAACAGCAGGCTTAATATTAATCTATGGTAATGACAATTTATTTAATCATCGATTTGATTGATGCCATGGTTTTTACAACAAAACTCAATAGGTAAGACGCATAAATCAAAACAAATTAAGAGCATCATATGGCACACTACTACGTCATATAGAAGCAACAAGTATGCAATTTTTATCTGTACTACCAAACAACTATACATAATTTTCCATGCAATGGACTGTTCCGTTCAACAGTCTGAAATGGTAACATGTGTTCGCGAAACGTTAAATGAATCACTTTGAAAACTGACGAACCTTTTCATTCCCCTTCTGTACACACAAATTTTCACAAGACCACATTGAGTTGTTTTTTGGTGTAATCAGATCGATGGGGGGATTTTATATTAATCCTTCGACAAAGTAGTTAAGGGCGGCATATAAAATTTTTTTGATCCATGCTTATTTCAAAGCTGTAGTAGGAAATTGTATGCCTTTAGCTGATGTTCCCGTATTGAATATTACAAAAAAATCACACTGCATTAATATGATAAATAATTCCCTACCGAAACAAAGAATGTGGGATGATTTAGTAGAAGAAAAAGAAATACACAATTATGATCATAATTAAACGAGTGAACCAAGCCAACTTACAGAATATGCTGAGGTTATTTACTACGCATAGGGATATGTGGTCAAAAAAAATCCAAAAAACCCTGGCATGTGAAGATTGTTTGTCAGCACTAAAAGGTCCCATAAAAAATCATTAATATTTACCAAAGATAAACGAGGTCTAATTTACCCAAGCAATGGTGTTTATTTCATTTGTAAATTATATGAAAAAGTTTTGCGAAAATCTTTGATATCCACCATAGTAAAATTAAGAGTAAAGATGTACATAAAATGATCCGTGACGTTATATTGATGACGCATTGTTCTAGTTATAAAAATATATTTCGTTCTTTAGATGACCATTTCTTAAGCCGGGTCCAGACGAGTGTAACGTGTAATGTAATCCACCGTGTAATGTAACACGAATTCTACGTGTGGACGGCACTACGAGCATTACATGTAACGCTCGCGCGGCGCTCGGGGTTGATCCATCGGCTGTCGGTTTTTCGCGCGAACACAAAGACGCTCGCAGTGCTCGTTTGGACGGCGTTCGTGACGGTTGTGTCGTATGTACGTTCATGATGTGGAGTGACGAACAATCGCTTGAACTTATTAGTTTGTATCAAGAAAAACCTGTTATTTGGGATCCAAAAAACCCGCAATACTATAAAAAAAAAAACTGAAACACGATGCTTGGAGTGATATTGCTCATTCATTGGAAAGAGACGTAGAAGAATGCAAAAACAAAATGATTAGTTTGCTTGCTTCACATCGAAGAGAAAAAGGAAAAGTAAAGGAGAGCCATAGTTCCAGAAAAGGTATGTTTTATTATAAATTTCTGTTGCTTTACATATTACACACTTTTATTTATTAATTTAGTTTTTACTTAGGTATTATCACTTACTTGCTATTAGTACAATTATTACTTCTATTGTATACCCACTATATTACTATATTTTACTATACATATATGTACTATATTCTATTGTATTGTTTATTTATTGTAATTTATTTTACAGGTGGGGATGAAACGTACAAAAGTACAAGGTTTGCTTACGAGGCGCTGGCGTTTTTAGGAGATCGAAATAATCCAAGGAAACGACGCAACACAGAGGTAACTGCATTGAACTAGTTTCCTTCGACTTGATAAAAAAAACTTAACAATATGTATTCTGCCAAGAAACTGTACCCTCGTTCATAAAA
Organism: Amphipyra tragopoginis; assembly: GCA_905220435.1. Lineage (NCBI taxonomy): Eukaryota > Metazoa > Arthropoda > Insecta > Lepidoptera > Noctuidae > Amphipyra > Amphipyra tragopoginis. The sequence continues at coordinate 18,010,667 of HG992011.1, forward strand.
TAGTCATTAAACTCATCCCTAATTTGTTTTGCCGTTGAGGCAGCTCTTCTAGGTACATTATTCAATGGAAGTAAAGATGACAATTCACAATCTCTCCGCCAACTACCTTCACATAATCTTCCGTTTTGGTCGCTGTCAAGTGTGCCAGGGGGTGCATACAAGTTTTTAGATGAATCCGTGTTTCTCAAAAAAATATGCAAGTGTGCAATAGCCATGACTATAGTCTCCACGGTTTTGGGCTGAAGGAGCATAGGTTTTCGTAGAACTCTGAACACAGATGCTGTGATACCAAATACATTTTCTACAATCCTGCGAGCTCTGCTTAACCGGTAATTAAAAATTCTTCGCGGCGATCCCTTGGGGTATTCTCCTGGATAGGGTTTCATTATATTGTTTTGTAAAGGGAAGGCAGAGTCTCCTACAAAAACATATGGTACAACTTTGTTTCTACCTTGCAGTGCTTCAGGTGCAGGCAATCTTAACGAATTATTTTCTAGTTTTTTATATAATTCAGTTTCTTTAAAAATTCCACCATCTGAAATGCGGCCTTGACATCCGACATCCAGAAATTTATAATTATATTCCGCGTCTACTAAAGCAAACATCACTATACTGAAATTCGATTTGTAGTTACGATATTCTGTGCCACTATGTACCGGAGCCTCGAGAATGATATGTTTACCGTCCATGGCTCCGGCACAATGGGGAAAATTCCACAATTCATCAAATCTGTTTGAGATCTGGATCCATTCTGACTCTGTTTTTGGCAGCTGAAACAATGAATTTCTTTTTAATTACAGATTACAAATGAACCGGAACAGAGTGCATCTACAAGTGTAGAAAATGATAACAGTTCAGAATTTATATCACCAACTGGTCAGGCCCCCCAAAAAAAGAAATCAGACGAAAATAAAAAAATGGGTATGCTTTCGGAGGCTCTTGGCCTGCTTAAGAGTGCTGCTTCTAGTCCTACTCCTGAACCCCGAAACAATAATCCAAACAATTTTGACAGTGAAACCCTTTTCTTTTCAAATTTTATATGCAGCAAGATGCAACAATATAACAGAAGTACTAAAAATGCCGTGCAGCGAGCAATAATGGACGTAATAGTCAAAGCCGATGAAGGATGCACTAACTTTTCTCAACATTATTATCCATCGGCATTCAATTAACTAACTATCGAGAGAGCTCAAAGAGCGATTCTCAAGGTGTCTACTTGCCGCCCTTTCCTGTTTCCCACTAACCTACTCTATAAATCCTGTGAAGTACTAACAGCACGACAGTTATTCATAATGAGCATCGTATTAAAACAACACGCAGCCCACCCGTACAGCACTGAGTTCACTAAAAAGAGACGGAAAGACATAGTTTGCCCTACAAAAAGTACAAAACATGCTTTCGCAGCAAAATTTTTTGTCTTCTTAGGACCATTACTTTATAACAGACTAAATGCGAGAGCCAAAATTTATTCTCTAAATTATAAAAATTGCAAAAGAACTCTCAAGGAAGCTCTTCAAAGTATGTCCTATGAAGATACAGAGAAATTATTAGTTGTACTTAAATAAAAGTGTACTTGTACTAATTAAGTTAAGCTAAGTTAGGATAGTTACTAAGATTTTAGCAAGTAGGATTTATTGTACTATTTACACCTTTTTACATACCTATTAGATGATTAGATTTTTTATAAGTAATGTGATTATTTAGAAATATTATACCTTGCCACGCCTGAAACACAGGATGACCTAGTTCAGGCACATAACACAAGTGATTTTTCGTAGATTTAAGCAAATTTGTATTTAGTGTTTTACCTTTTTACCTGAATAAACTTTTTATTATTATTATTATATTATTAATGACAGTGGGTATACAACAGGCTCGGTTCCTTCATCAAGATACTGCAATGAACCACCTTCTTTGTCTAATCGCTCAGAACTTACTTCAGGGTATTCAACAGGTCAGAATCAGACAAGTTGCCCTACTGCTCCATATGCTTCACCTGTTCCCTCAGAATTATCTCAAACTTCATATGAAGATGTAGATTTTGTGAATGACCTGATTTGAAAAGAATAAATTTTGTACTACATGATTTGAAGATACAATTTGATTTAACTTTCTAATTTTAATTTTGGAATAATTTTAATTTTGCTTACCCTACTTAATACAATAGCTTAATTTTTTATTTTAATAAATAAATAAAAATATGTAAAACTCACCTTAATGTTTTCTTTCAATGATTTTATAATCGCTTCACAAACTTCTGGTACAATGCAAGACATTGACTGTTTTGAAATTCTGAAGGTGTATTGAAGGCTTGTAAATGAATCTCCTGTTGCCAAAAATCTTAGTGTTAGAGCCAGTCTATCTTGCGGCGAAATTGCAGATCTCATTATAGTGTCTTGTCTTGATATTTTAGGCGCAATGATTGTTAACAAATATTCGAAGTCAGTAGGCGACATCCGGGTAAAGTTTTTATATTGACCGCTTATATGTTGAGATTTTAGTTCCACAAGTAAAGAAGATCTTCTTTTATACAAATTAGTTTTCCACCATCGACGCTTCCGACTTTTGCGGTCTTCAGTTAGTAAATACATGAAAATAAAAGCCGCACCAGCTATCACGACCTTCCTATTCGGCATGTTCGTAGCAACTGAGTGGAAACAGCTTTTGAAATATTTTCGCGTTCACAATTCGCTTTGAGTTCGTGTGCCGTCCACACTGTTGATGCTAAATTACACGTAATCTTACATTACACGTTACACTCGTCTGGACCCGGCTTTAGATTTTGACTTTATGGAAGATCATAAATATCTTTTAATAAAATCTATATGCGAGAAGTATTTACAACTCCGAATACATTTTGTTATGAAAAACGCTGTATTTGAAAACAGTGTTAGAAAGGAGAATGGATAAGAGCGTACCCAGACACAAAGTTAATTGTAGCATTACGAAAACTATACAGGGTGTTAACGAATTCGTGTAATTCCTTCAAACCACATGATCTACTACTGGTGTAGATTGGCCCCGCACGGGAATTAGCCTGATTAAAAATCAAAAAATAAAAATCTTTTTTTTTCATGCGGTATGGGTAAGTGATCGTATCTAAACCACCTAATAAGGATTCAGTAAAAAAATAAGTTTTTTTTTTGCCAAAATATTATTTCATGCGCTTGAACTAGGGTTGCCAGATGCAGGCTTATCATTTCCTGGACAGTTCTAGGGTAACGAAGTCGGGCCGTAGTAAATCCCTATATGAAAATAAATAAGTATTTAATTAACCTCACTAATATTTTTACTTGTTGTATTTTTAAAGGGAAAACAAAAATACCAGTTATTTTCAAAAAATGTGTGTTTTTGTGATAATAAAAAAACAAACATAGTTGAGCACCTCGCTTATACTTATTTTTAACTTTGGTAGCATAATCAACATACATTTTGTATAATCGTGAAAAACTTAAAAAAATATTAACACCTTTGCGTATCAACTAAATTAAACTTTGTTAAGTGATCAACGCCTGTTAATATGTAACATAAATCAACTTCTTACAACAAAAAAATAAAACATGAGTATAAACCTCATAACAGGCTATTTTTTAACCGACTTCAAAAAGGAGGAGGTTCTCAATTCGTCTGTTTTTTTTTGTGTGTTTGTTACGCGATATCTCCGCCATATATGAATGGATTTTGATGATTCTTTTTTTGTTTGGTAGGCCATACTTCAGAGGTGGTCCCATATAAATTTTATTGAAATTGATTTAGCACTTTTTGAAAAAATCAACAAAAACAAAAAAAAAATACACAAATCGTATATAGACGACGTTCTAGTTGTAGTGCTGGTCCGAGAATTTGTACTCTATTGTAATTGTAATTTGTGGCACTAAAAATGATAAAATAAAAAAACTTTAAAAAAGTAAAAACCGACTTCAAAAAAAACTAAACGGATTAAAATAATTTTCATTTAAAGCGTTTCAGACACTTTTTCAATCTTTGACCTAATTTTCATAGGTCCAGACGGAGCACAGTGGCGGATCGTTGGCCAAAACCTATAAAAAAAATGTCTTCCAATCGCGTTTTTTTTTATTTGTGGGTAGTTAATACATGCTGGAGAATGATATATCCTCATGCGTATGCGCTTATGCCAAACAACTGACTGGTGACATCAGTCCAAAGTTTGACTTCGCGACTAACGGATTTAATTTGTTACTTACGCACTGAAAATTACTCCAATTTTAACGTAAACCTGTGTTGTTATTTGGATCTTAATCTAGTAAATGAATATGGATTCCGAACCTGGATGTAAGTGAGTCTTTATGTTACTAGTAAATTAAATGTGATCGTATATTTTATGCAGATTAGACTTATTGCAATAATAAAGGAAAAAATACGTATTTTTTTCACTTAATGTCAACTTCAGTGAGAGCAAAAGTATCAGATCCATCCCAATCCAGCCTGAATATTAGTTTATTCTAAAAGATAAACATCTTATTTGTTGTTTTATGAAGATTTCAGCTGCTAATACGTGCTAATTTCTAACAACTTACTTAAAAATTGTCATATAGGTAGAATATGACAAAAAAACGAATTACTTATTTTTATTTTATTTTTTATAGGTTCAAATACTGAATTCATATATTTATCTCGGCAAACGTTACTAAAGTACTATAGAGACTGTCCGTCACAAAATCCAACTGAAAAGTTCACCTCACAGCCTCAACCTCAACCTTATGGACAAGGTTCAAAATATTGTTCATAATCAAGACGATTTATCAGTTACTTCAAAGCAGTTATTATAGAGATTAGTTAGTGAATATAAACAGAAATGGAACAAAGTTAAACGAAACGAGACTTATTTTAATAAAAAAGAAAAGAGTTGGTTAGAGAGTTATATTGCTTTTCCTGTTAATATTCAAGCAAGTAGTGGTGGTAGACCAACAGTTACATTGCAATACATCCTTGCTCTCTCCAGTACTACTGCAACCATAACCATAAATATGCACCTAAAAACTGCAGCAGTTTTCGTGAAAAGTTACCCTTGGTACAGAATGCCTACCACAGTACACAAAATTCTATTTCACGGGTATAATATTATAGAGCACGCGATAGTGCCTATTGGTTTTTTGGCAGAGGAACCGCAGGAATCCCGAAACAAAGATATTAAAAACTATAGGGAGAGATTTCCTAGAAAAATGTCACGTAAAAAAACAATGGAAGATGTCGTTCATAATTTCCTAGTAACTTCAGACCCCTACATTACGAATCTAACCAAAAAAAGCCAACAAAAAAAACAAGTCTCAAGAAGATTATCCCGAAGAATTGAAAAAGTTATTTTTAGTTCATGATTTATACGTTTAGTTTTTTACTGTACTCATTTTAATTGTTTAAACTTATGTAAAATATTTAATTAATTGTTTTTTATTCATTTTGCAATAGTATTTTGCAATGCATACAATAGTCGGAACCAACTCCTTGGGGTTTTGGCCAACTTTTGTTCGGGAGCCCGCCACTGTGCGGAGTCGAGGAAAAAAAAAAATATGCAGGATTGTTTAGGACATTAAGTGTGACAAATACCAATACAAGCCGTTTCTGTTGGATCTGCGTTTTATTGCCCATTCTCCTTTAATTGGTTATTAATTAATTTTTTTCCAAACACGCCATCATTAAAAATACCACCGTCACTGAAACGCCCCATCGATCCAACATCAATGATTATGAAACGTTTGTGTGCATCAACAACCCCTAGTAATACTACGGAATAATATTTTTTGTAGTTGTAAAGTTGACTAAGAAAAAAAATTGAATTAAGAAAAAGTCAGTCGCTACAGCGTCATTCGAAACTAAGTACCGGAACCTAATTATCTTTATTGTTTCAGTCCAGGATGCGAAATCCGAGTGGAAAAAGTTAAGGGATAACCATAGAGACAGTTTAAAGAGAATGAAAGCCACCAGATCTGGGCAGGCAGCTACAAACCTCAATACTTGGAGATATGCGGAATTGATGGAATTTTTACTTACATATATGAAAAATCGTAGTAGGTCTACCAATTTAAATTCTACAGATATACGATCATCGGCAACACCTGAAACCTCCATAGCGCAAGATGACGAAGATACTAATAATTCAGAAATATCTGTAGTTCCAACAAACGATAAAATCAATAATACGGAGGCTAGTGCACCACAAGGAGGTAAAACTCAGACAAGGAAGCGGACTGCAGATGGAGATTTTATAGAATTACTGAAAGAAATGGATGAAAATCACCAAAAAAGACAAGAAGAAAGAGATTTAAGACGCACAATGACAAATACACAAGAAAAAGGTGCCATTGATTTGTTTTTAGAAAGTATGGCGATCACCATAAAAACGATGCCTATGTGGATGCAAAATCGCGTTACGAAAAAAATATTTCTAATCGTTAGTGACGCCGAGGAAGAACTAGAAAATTATAGTACTTGTGTTACACCAGACTCAGTAAACAATACCTTGCCGGCAGCGGCAGCATCATCACGTTCTGCTCATTACGGATACACTACGTCGAGAAACCCTGTAAACAATAACTTGCCGGGAGCAGTAGCAGGATCATCACGTTCTGCCAATTACGTATACACACTTCCGGAAGCAGCAGCGTCACGTTCTAATAATACGACATACCACGGATACAGCAGTTCAGGAAGATTTGAGCCATCCCCGTTACATGATTATGATAACTAAGCATAATGTTCTTTTTAATTATTTTACTGATTTGTTTTATTTCTGACTAAAGTCTAAAATAATTACCTATTAACAATGTTTTATTTCTTACCTGAGGCACACAGCTAGCTTTTCTTGAGGTGAAATAGCTTTCCTGAAGTTGGTGTTTTGTTTCAAAATATCGACCTCCACAAATGACAAAAGTTCTTGAAATTGTTCTCTATTAACCCTGTAATCATTCTTAAATTTTTCGTCGTCTAAATCATAAAACAGATTAAATTCCCCTTTTAATTTACGTTCTTGAATATGCTGGCACAGCCAAAATCTTCGTTTAGCGCGTTTTTTTCTTTGCATAAGATACAACAATACGTGTTTCTTTTTTCTGTATACATAATCACTGTCATCACTCGATTCCGTGTCACTCGATAACATCGCAACAACACGACCACACGCAACCAGCTCAAAACTTCTACTGAACTCGTTCTCTGTGGAAATTATCTATTCGTTTTTCATTTCTCATTTTCCGTTCAGCTCAGTCCGCTCATTTCTCTATCTCAGTTTCATTTTGCAGCGGAAATCAAATGGCCAACTCTTCGTTGGTGGAAACGCAAACCTATTTCATTAAAAAGGAGTCCGTTCCGCCTAACCATTTTCCGCACATTACCCTTTCGCAGTGGAAACCGGGCTTTTGGCTGAGGCTGATTCGGATGAGTCGAATTCAGATTTGTAAAACAAGCAACCTGAACAACCAGAAGCGAAGGACCTAAAGAAGAAACGGAAGTGGGTTCGAAGGAATGCTTGTATTTTTGGCGAAAATCTTGTCACTAATTTCACGCGTCATTTGCTAAAACATCACAAAAATGAGTCGGAAATATTAAAGTATAACTATGTCAATTAATGATCCCGATCTAAAAATACGCAAACGGAGACGACGAGAAATTACCGATGATCTTCGTAATAGAGGAAATTTTTTACATAATTCTGCAGTGATTTTTGAAAAAGAAGGTGAACTAATATCTTCGTTGATGGAAACGCAAACCTATTTCATTAAAAAGGAGTCCGTTCCGCCTAACCATTTTCCGCACATTACCCTTTCGCAGTGGAAACCGGGCTTAAGACCTGAATTCCTCTGTCGCTGACGTCGGTCGCGCGTTGACATCAGCGGCGCGCGAGTTGCCACGCGCCGCGTATGGCGCGCGTCGGTCTCGCTCGTCAGCGCCACGTACGTCGGTCGACTGACGCGCTATAGAACGCTATGAGCGTCCTCACTCTGTTCCCGACCGTGTCGGCTAAATGGTACGCGCGCGCATATAGTCGCCATGAATATTGATACCGAACGTGTGATTGCCGAGGTGCGCCTACGTCCTGCATTGTGGGATTTATCTAATGAACTGTACAAAGATCGCGATGCCAGAGCAAACTTTTGGTAAGTACATGTGGAACGCGGGTGGGGTAGCGAGAAGGGAAACATAATTTTTAGACAGAACTCTGAAGGACATCCGCAGGAACGATCAAGTGATGGTTGGTGTCACTGTTCTGGTTACCGCCTGGTAACCCATATTCCACCAAAGTATTGCCACCGATCGAAATGACTACGTCTTGGAGCGAACTAAGACAACTGTTTAAGATGCGGTCATCAGTTGCCTCAGTATCATCATCGGTAGGATAATGTCGGTATTTTTCCCACAATAGAACTGGGTTGGAGATTCCGCAGAACACCAACATGACGGCAAAAAAAATAAACTTTAAAAAAAAGTAAAAACCGACTTCAAAGAAATACTAAAAGGAGTAAAATAATTACCATAATATAAAATTAACAGTTTCAGAAGTCGGTGGCTTCTATTTGCTTCAGTGTAGAGTTGCACCGACTTCTGAAACTGTTAATTTTATATTATGGTAATTATTTTACTCCTTTTAGTATTTCTTTGAAGTCGGTTTTTACTTTTTTTTAAAGTTTATTTTTTATTAAAAACGTTTTAGTGTCATAATTTTAACACCCTCCTCCATAATCCTTCTTTTTGGCTTTGACGTAGTCGGGCATAAAAAGTCCTTTCAAATGATACCTTACACGATATAATGAAAACATTCCAAAGGGGGGGAGGGGGGGACACGCACCCCCTCCTCTTTTCAAGTAGTCAGTTCCCAACAACAAATATAAACAAAGCAATATTAGTGATTTGAGAATTTTGCTTTGATCCGACGAGGAGTTCCGTTCCATATCTCTGAAGTTCATGGTCTGATCATAACAAAATTTAAATGGGACCAATCGGAAAGTATACCCTTCCGAACAAAAAAAGAATTTTTCAAATCGGTTCATAAATAACGGAGATATGAGGTAACAAACATAAAAAAAAAAAAAAAAAAAAAAAAAAAAAAATACAACCGAATTGAGAACCTCCTCCTTTTTGAAGTCGGTTAACAAAATGCACAACACATTCCCTTGGACTCCGCTTTCCATTTGCGCGCTCGACAATGTGCATACACTTCGGCCATGGCGCCGATGTCTCCGTGATGAGCGTAGATTATTAAAACGTATGAAAACCCACTTCTTTCCTAGTTTGACCATGGTTGCTCCTCAGGTTCATAAACAATGAACTCATCATCGGATGATGAAGGTCTATGTACAGTATGACGAAGACGATCTTGGTCCATTTGCACTTCGCGCTGTTCGTTGGATAGGGCTGCTCGAATTTCATGGATCCTGTCACGTTCTTGTGACAGGTGAGAAGTGACGTCGTCACGCGTTCCGTGATTCCACTGCCGAGTAGCTGCACAACTTTGTTCTCGCCGTTCATCTGTCTCCAATGAACGTTTCAGGTCATGCTGCGAACGATCTACACTAAGACGTACTGAAGGTTGGAGGCGCGTGACTCAACGTGGCGCTCTCGATCCATAGCAAGACGTGCTTCACGCTCCTCAGTACTCTCGAGTGATCGAGCAGTATTAATGCAACGTTGCTGAGAGCTTATCCTTGATTCCCACTGTGTGTAAGTTTCCGAAGCGCGAGACTCGGCATGGCGCTCCCGGTCACTGGTAAGCCGTGTTTCACGCTCCTTAGAACTCTCAAGTGATAGGGCAGTATAAGTACGACTTTGCTGAGAGCTTAACCTTGATTCCCACTGTGTGTAAGTTTCCGAGGCGCGAGACTCAGCGTGTCGCTCCCTATCGCTAGTAAGTCGCCATTCACGACTTTCATTGCTTTCTCGATTTCGAGAAGCAGCGGTGCGTGCTCGTTGGTTATTTAACCGCGACTGATGCTGACTGCTAGTTTCTGCAGTCAAAGCCTGCGCGTTGCGTTCGCGGGTATCAGCTAACCGTGCTTCACGCTCTGCATCAGTTTCGAGGGATCGAGCTAACCTTTGTATTTTAGAAGCCCTCGAATTTCGTGAAAGACTTTTTTTATCCGATAATAACAATAGCCAAATCAAAGAGAATAAATCAAATGGGTCCGTAAAAATTGCCAGTAGGTAGTATATAGCTAGTAGTAGATAGATAAATAAAATTCTTAGAACAATTAAAGCACACCAACCAACAAAGACAACAAAGGTAGCCCCCGTTTCTATAGGTTCGGAGCGCCACATCGGCACCTATAACATAATTTCTTGTGTAACAAAACCATAGCGCGATCTAATTCGACGCCAATACCATCTAGTTAGGTTTAAGGAACTATTTTGTTTGAATATATTTTTATAAGCGATAAATTAAACCGATAACACTTTTTATGTTGAAAAATACAATTTTTAAACGAAAAAATTTTTTTTTGCCTTTTGCGTTTTATCAATAAATTAATACCATGATAATTTACTATTGTTATAAAATGACTTGGGAACCTGAATTTTTTATTACAGACACTTTTATAATATTAAGCAAGACTAAGCTGCAAAATTAAACATAATTAACCAACTTTGTAAACCAACTTAAAAAAGGAGGTTCTTTTTTCGACCCATATGTATGTTTGTATATGTATATGTTCACAATTTTCTCAGAAACAACTGATTTTATTTGAATGGGGTTTTCGCTATTCGACTGCATATTTTTCTTAGGATCTGATGAAGACATTCGGAGATAGACAATAGACCTCTTTAATAAATGACAGCAAATTTTCCGCGATTATTACAATCGTATGTCTATGTGTTGTTTACACCATTCCATAGCAAAACATCACAGCTGTTTGCTTTGGAGGGATAGGCAAATGTGTAGGTACTGTAAACTCTCTTTTCGAGAGTTAAAACACTTATGATTGCTGTTGCCACTGACGACAACGCCATCTAGTTAGGTTCAAGGAACTATTTTGTTTGAATATATTTTTATAACCGAATAGCGTGATAATTTATACCCTATAACCTGACCCGACCTGGAACAAATATGTTTTCCAAATATTAACAAAATCTGTCCAGTAGTTTCGGCGTGAAGCTCAAACATACAAACAGATAAACAGACAGACAAAAATTCTAAAAACTCTCTTTTTGATATCTGTAGCGTTTTTCGAACAATTTGCACTTACTTTTTCTGGAAAATATTCAATGTACAGATTTTACTTCGTTACGATTTTATTATATGTATATATACAGTGGTGGACATATAATTAGAAACACCAAGTGTGACTTTTATTTTTAGTACAAATTAACTTGATAATTAATGTTTTACGTATCATAGAGGGCTTATACCTATTTATCTATTATGTATGTACATCATGAAGTATTACTATGTCAGTTTTGGAAATATCATATAACCGTTTATGTAAAATCTGGTATACTTTAAGAAATAAAATGAAGCAGCACAACGTACTAAGGTGGACAACTAATTAGAAACAGAAAAAAAACATTATCATAAATATGAACAAAGGTAACGAAACAATAAACAATGAAGTTAAATGGTACAAACGTTTTATAATAAACAATTATTGTTTGGTTGGGAAGCCTCTGCTGTCGATTACAGCTCTACAACGACGTGGCTTTGATTCTATGAATGTTTCATACATTTCTAGGGAATATTTCTCCAAGCTTCTACAAATGCGTCTTAAAGTTGTTATAGTGTGATACTAGTAGTAGTACGATATTAGTGATATGTTTATTGGACAATGTCTTCTTTACAATGTACCACAAATTTAAATTTGATTCAAATCCAGACTATTTGCAGACCAATCTAACACCGACACTACAATAATCCAAACCAAAGAAACAGCGTTAAAGCATTTCTAAGAGACTAATTAGTGTCGGTGTTAGAGTGGTCTGCAAATAGTCTGGATTTGAATCAAATCTAAGTTTGTGGTACATTGTAAAGAAGACATTGTCCAATAAACATATCACTAATATCGTACTACTACTAGTATCATACTACAACAACTTTAAGACGCATTTGTAGAAGCTTGGAGAAATATTCCCTAGAAATGTATGAAACATTCATAGAATCAATGCTACGTCGTTGTAGAGCTGTAATCGACAGCAGAGGCTTCCCAACCAAACATTAATTGTTTATTATAAAACGTTTGTACCATTTAACTTCATTGTTTATTGTTTCGTTACCTTTGTTCATATTTATGATAATGTTTTTTTTTCTGTTTCTAATTAGTTGTCCACCTTAGTACGTTGTGCTGCTTCATTTTATTTTATAAAGTATAAGTACCAGATTTTACATAAACGGTTGTATGATATTTCCAAAACTGACATAGTAATACTTCATGATGTACATACATTATAGATAAATAGGTATAAGCCCTCTATGATACGTAAAACATTAATTATCAAGTTAATTTGTATTAAAAATGAAAGTCACACTTGGTGTTTCTAATTATATGTCCACCACTGTATATATATATATATATATATATATGTATGGAAGATGACGTTTAAAACAGCATTTAGCTGGCGGGCCTGCAAAAGATTTTTTTCCAAGTGTGTATGCTTTGTTTTAACACAACAGGGCTGAGATTTCGTACCTTACAAATCCTGAATTGCAACTTTTTAAGTGCTGTACTTTAGAATATATTCGTTAACTTAATAACTATTATATCGCCCGTCAAAAAATCTGATTGGGGCCTGCTGGATACACAGACGCTATTTAATGTCAACATAATAAAAACACAAATAAAAAAAAAAGATTTGGTGTCCAAATATCGTTCACTATGATTTTTTTTAAGGTACAAAGCGACTCTGAAGAGAGCTGTAGCACCGACAGCGATCAAGAGACTGAAGATGAAGAAAATTCGGCACAAGGACAGGGGAACGAAGACTGGACCCTGCATCGACGCGCACCTCGCCCTCCAGTTTTCACCTCTCAGGAGGAGGTACGAAATTTTGATGGTGCGACACCGTTTATTTTTTTAAATTGACAACAAATTGTGGATTCCACAAATGAGTGTGTTAGTCAAATATTGGCACAATGTACCGCACCTCACGCCAGAATCCACAGATGGAAAACATTAACTGTGGAAAAAATTATGATTTTTCTCGGCATATTGTTCCACATGGGACATATTAAAGTAAATAGATACTCCGAATACTGGAGAAAACATTATTTATTTAATTTATTTGCGAATAAATTCATGTCAAAAAATATTTTTTTGTTAATATTTAGATGTTTACGGTTTGGCCAGCATAATTTAGACAGCTTGATTGCCTATTTTAATAATATAATGGCGGAATTATATAGCCCCGGCGAGGAATTGTCAATAGACGAATCGATAATTCTAAGCCGTGGACGTAGCAGAATCCGCCAATACATGAAAGGCAAGCGCCACAAGTACGGCATCAAGCTGTACATGGTAGCCACACCGAGTGGCCTTTCCCTCAAAATTCATTTGTACAAAGGAAAAAGAGATCAAGATGTAGGAGGGAAAGGCCACACAGACAAGGTGGTAGCAAAACTGCTCGAAAATTATTTAGGTACAGGGCGCCACGTGTACATGGATAATTTTATAATAGTGTTGGACTCTCAGAGTTCCTGTTGCGTAATTATACGAATGTTACTGGAACTCTGAGAGCCAACCACAAAGGAAACCCAGCAGTGATTACAACCAAATTGAGTAAAGGTGGTAGCATCTACAGGTATAACCGCAAAGGTGTTTGTGTTTGCAAGTGGCGTGACCAACGTGACGTCTTGACTATCAGCACCATTCATTCTCCAGAGCTCAAGCCAGTGACTAATAGGAGAGGCCAAGAAATTTTGAAACCTGAGATAGTCACGAAATATATCCAATTTATGAGTGATGTTGATAGGCAAGACCAAATGTTGTCATACTATACTTGCGAACACAAAAACATGCGTTGGCACAAAAAAGTATACATTCACCCAAATGATGATGCTGAATGCCTACTATTTGTACCAACTTAAAACAGGCATAAGAACGGATTTTTATAAATTTCGTGAGGCGGTTATTACCAAAATGCTACCGCCTCCTCCTCCAAATGGAAGTGGACAGGTCAATGAAACAATCGTTCATTTACCTGTCCACTTGCCCAAAGACGGAAACATCAATACAAAAAGAAGAAGGTGTAAACACTGTTGGGACAGCACTAAGAAAAGAGTAAACACATTGTGTTATTGTCCCACGTGCCACAATCAACCCGGGCTGTGCCTAGAATGTTTTCGAGCATACCATAAATACTAGGCAGTAAACTCTTGCCTTAATACTTTTGGTGAGCAGCCACCTGCTTCGGTCGGACAGCAGATACCTCCTCACCATAATAAATATTAAGGCAAAAGTTTACTAATTATATTGTAAATATTTTTTAAGTTATGTTAAGTTAAGTTCGATTTAAGTTAATTGATCTTAGTAAGATTTTGTTCTGTAGTAAGTAATTGTAAGATGTGATCTGTAAGTAATTGAAACAATTTTTAGAATAAAAAGGATGATTGTAGATTTTGAGGTTTTATTTAAATAAATCAGTTCCTTGCGGCATTTTAGAAGCTGCCATCGATGCGTCAGGATCTTTCCCATCACTAACGAGTTCAGCTATCCATCGACAATATCAATATGGCGACGTTTTTTGTATTATTTCCAAGTACAGTTTATAAATAATTTAACTATTGCACATACACAATTAGTATATTAATATTAAAAAGTTTTATTCCGAATAGCAAGACAAAGAGTAGGTACTTTAGTGTTAAGAGTGCAATAGGTACTAAGTGCACAGATTCACGAAACAATATGGACTACAGTTTCAGATTAGTTCCTTATCACATTATTTTATTGCTTCGATATTTTTACATCGATAATTACTTACCCTATTATTTTACGTAGATATGCAACGACACTCATAGGATATTATTTTATGATAGTACATAACAAACTAAATGAACTCTAACAATTTACGTAAGACTAGGCAGTTTGGCCTGATGACTATAGCCTGCCCATAGAGAACAAAATAGTAAAAATAACGAGTTGCCATTGGCAATTTTGCGCGAGCGCATAAGATTCAATTATTATGGCGGAATCAACCAGTTTTAATATGTAAGTAATGTTTACTTTACACGACTGGTCCAGAAGGAGGGCTACAAATATTACTGTTCAGTTCTATGAATTACCTATACAGGGTGGAATCGTTAAGTGTCAACAGGCGATTATACCGTCAGTTTAGGAAATATTTAAGAACTTAGGTATGGCTAATATCAAAACTAGGCCGCCTAGTAATTAAAATAACATAAATATTTTTGAAAAATAAACGCTATTTAAATCGAGAATTTTGATTTTACCTACTTCCGTACATTTAGTATGACATTTTTGTTCATGAGATACTCAAGAAGCTTATAATTTTATTGCATTTTATTTTCGAGCTAAATTGTTTAATGAATGACAGGATTAATAATAACTCAATAAAAATGGATAATATTTCTTTCTTACCTATTGACAAAGTCGGCAACATTTTTTTTAAACTTTTAATCAACTGAGCTGGCTGAATACTAAAAATAAAAAGTTACTAATAAAAAACTGCAGAGTAAGCATTGAGTTTCGAATTCCAAAAAAAAGTCATTCTATGGATTTTTTATTTAATTAATAAAAAATACACATAATGCCTATTCCCATAAAGCGCAGGCAGAGCCCGCAGAGGAGTTCTGTTGTACAGCCACAAGTTCGTCATGACGATATTCAGCGCCATTAGTATTTTAATTAATTAAACAAACTGATTTCAATATTAGCGTTATTTACTCGTATTAGACATGAAAATAATAGGCTATCACATTACATAGGCAATCTGGAACTACAAAATCTGTCTGTTTTCTGTTCAAAATCCTGGGTTAGATTTAGGTAGTGAGTGCTCAGGAATCTGGTGATAAGAAGCTTTATTACAGAGATGACTAAGATAGACCAAAGTCGAGTAAGGCTAACTCCGCCGCTATATTAACAGTAAGGAAGAGAGATATTACGTAGGTATGATTGATACGATCAGTTGAAAGAAATTCTCAAACTAAATGTTTGGAGAGAGCGAAAAACAAAATGTTCTATGTTTGGCTTTTCTTTTTCCTTAAGTTATTTATATTATTTTACTCTCTATGTAGCCTAGTTTTGTTATTAGACTTAATTTTTAAATATCTCTTAAATTGAGGAAAAAATCGTCTGTTGACACTTAACGATTCCACCCTGTATAGTTAGGAAGTTGACTGGCGTCTGCACTGGCGTCTGCGTGTTATAGTAATTTGGTAGCATGATTTTTCAAAGCCTACGTTTTTCTCTAGTGGGGACTATGAGATAGAGATGGAACAAATCATTGGTAGCAGTGAAAAATCATATGATTTAGTTTTCATATGTCATCACTGCTATTGTCATTTGAAATCACAGCGATAATGATTTGTCACCAATATGCGAATGAAATCGCGCGGAGCGATCGCGGCGCACCGATGATGCACGACAATCTACGAGCGCGAGCAACGAGGAGTGAGCGGGACGCCCGACGCATTATCCCTGCGTGCGAGTAGTGCGTCCGATTGACCTGCGACCCGCGTCGCAATCAATGTTTACATTCTAAATTATACATTAAGTCGATTATTATAAGGTCGTGATTGAATTTCAATTTTATTTGACCTTTCATATGATTTTTAGCGGAAGGAACAAACGAAATAAAATGACATTTCACCTGTGCGGGCGGACATCCTCAGTCTTAATATAGCAGAAGCGCGTGCCTGTTGTCGTATGACATATATTGCGACTCGCGGCGTATTTTGCCATATTTTTGAAAGTTTTTATTTGTACTTATTACTATTTTGTAGGCATTAATTAAGTTTCTTAAGGATTTTTTGTTTAGGATTAACGTGGTGGTGGGTTGTGTATTGTGTAAATAAATATTGTGTAAATAATTGGATTAACGTGGTGGTGGGTTGTGTAAATAAATAACTTGGTACTTTTTCTTTAAAATAAAGTGTAAATAATAGTGTAGTGACATTGACCAAAAGAACCTACTTGTACTTGTACATAATGGCGTCAACTTCAAATATATGGAACTATTTTGACAAAGAGGGGGATAAATATGAAGCAGTTTGTAAATTGTGTAAAAAAAAATGTTCATATAAAACATCCATTACTAATTTAAAAAGACATTTACAAGCAAAACATATTAGTGCTTACACAAATTTGCTGGATACCAGCGGTTCAACTGCAAGAAGACCGGTTCAAAATGAAGAACTACGGCCACCAGTTGCTGAACAAAATTTAGAAGATGCTTCAAGGTCTGCTCCTGCTGTAATTACGGCGCTGGCTCGTCAGCCGACAGAAGACAGTCTTGCCCCAGCAGTTACTGATCCATCAACATCATCAGCATCACCATTACACCGTGTAACAAAAAGGCAACGGCCAATTACCGTCTATGTTCCTCGAAAATTGGACCAACGGGAAAAAAAAAATATTGACGAAAAATTGGTTAAAATGATAGCTTTAGATTTTCAACCATTTTCTATAGTACAGGATAGAGGTTTTCGAGAATTTGTCAAGGCACTTAATCCTAGTTATGATTTGCCGAATCGAAAATTAATATCATCCACTTTGATATCTAGCCGATACCAAGAATGTAAAACTGCTTTAAGTGAGCTAATACAAAAAGGTAAAAAGTTTTGCATTACGACAGACTGTTGGACATCTTCTACAATGGACGCATATTTAGCTGTTACGGCCCATTTTATAGTAGATTTCGAACTAAAATCTATTCTATTGCACTGCGAGCATTTTAGCGGTTCGCACACCAGTATTGCTTTATTGGCCGCATTGAAGAAAATCGCAATTGAATGGCAAATACAAAACAAAATTACACTGGCAGTGTCCGATAATGCTACCAATATAACTAACGCCCTGCAACAGACAGGGTGGCCACATTTTGGTTGCTTTTTACACAAGTTGAATTTGGTTGTCGAGAAGGGACTTAAAGCGATTGAGTTCATTTTAGAAACAGTAAAAAAAATTGTTGCTCACTTTAAAAAAAAGTCATATTGCCACGGAAGCCCTCAGTAAGTACCAAACAGATTTTGAAAAAAAAGCACAGGCACTACGTTTGGTACAATCCGTTCCCACACGATGGAACTCCGTGTTCTATATGTTGAACCGCTTTTTACAGCTCCAAGTGGCTCTTCAGGCCGTGATACCCAATTTAAGAGTTGATTTACCGATTGTTACTGGAGAAATGTGGGATGCAATCAAACAGATCTGCATGATTCTTCAACCATTTGAAGAGGTAACCAAATTTATGAGTGGATCGAAATATTTGACCGCCGGGCTCGCTATTGTACTAGCCGATGGTTTAAGAAATGTTATAAAATTATTAAAAACAAAAGATTTTTATAGCGTAGCAAAAACAATGCTGGACATTTTAGAAGAAAATATGGCAATCTATTTCCCAAAAAGCGCCATTGACGACAACCTACTTTTGGGAACCTGTACATTTTTAGATCCGCGTTTCAAAATTCATGCATTTCTAGAAAATGATTCTGGTACATCTGTGGCCCCAACCGATGAGGAGTGTGAAAGATCCAGGCGTGCATATCTAATTAAAGAACACATTTTAGCTCTACTCCGATCAAAAATACAGGAGAGAAAAAAGGATGCATTTCCTCCAGCTCACGATGTATTCCAGGCTAGTACAAGCAATGAAGAAGAGACTTTTTCAATTTGGGGAAAAATTGATAAAACACTTGCTGCAATCAGACCATCAGGTGACGATGTCGCCACTAAAGCCAAACACGAGCTTGAAATGTATCTCAATGAAGACGTCATTAGCCGCCAGTCTTGTCCTCTTACTTGGTGGAAAACACATGCATTAGTGTATCCCAATTTGGCAGAAATTTTTACAGAACATTGCCACATTGTAGTCACATCAGTTCAATGTGAAAGAGTGTTTTCGAAAGCAGGATATATGCTGTCAGATCGAAGAACACGTCTTAGTAGAAAACGTGCTTCACAATAGGAATGATGACAAATTTTGAGAAGCTGTTCTATAATACTCGGAAATATATATTAATTACAACAAGCATAATATTTCTGCTCAAAATTATGGTTTAGTATTTAAAAATTTGTTTTGATGCAAATTAAAAGTATTAAAAGTGTTTTGGTGCAAATTTTAAATTTATGTTTTAATTCATAAAACACTTCAAAGTGTCATGGCGTCACTTGTGACGTCACTCTAGAGTACAGCTGTACAGGAATCATTCGACAGTTGTAAACATTGATACATCCTTGATTAATTTCGAAATTTTATAACATAAATATGAATTCGAAAGCATATAGATGGTGTTCCGTCCCTCTGTGTACTAACACATCCATCAAAACTCCTGAAAAGTTATTTATTTTTGTTCCTTTCAACAAGACAGTACGAAATAAGTGGCTTAAACTTGCAAGACGTGATTTAAAAGGAATATCACCCACTACTCAGCTTTATTTTTGTGAAGATCACTTTGACGTAAGTATTTACTTTTTTAGTTTGTAGATTTCATGTTGATATTAAATAAATGTGACCATTATTAGATGATGTAAACATTGTTAAACAAACTTTTTGGAGGTTAGGAATCTCTTACTTAGTCATATCCTCAATGAGCTATTATAAAGGTATTTTATTTCATTTTCAGTTACCAAATGATATGGAAAATTATATGGAGTATCATGTGATGGGGTCAGTGTCGCAGATTCACATGAAACGAGGGTGCGTTCCCTTAAAATTTGAATGTCAACCGGATAGAAGAAAACGAACTTCCGACTCAAACGAAAGACAATACATTGCGAAAAAGCAAAGAAGAGAAGTAATTGAAGAATTTGAGCAAGAATTACAAAAAATAACAACTACAACTATTGCTACAGAACAGCTAGAACTTGAAGACCCTTTACCTGGAACATCAGCCATGCAGGAAAATATTACACAAGATGCACCTAAGATGGCAAATAAATCCATTCAAGTGTACATGACAAATAAGTTCAGAAGTAAAGCTGTTCAAACAGAAATGAATTCAGTAGATCAGATGACATCACCGTTGAGACCTTTTTGTCGGTCTGCTTTTACTTCACAATTTAAAATCAAAAGTGACAAAACTGCCAGACCATCAATATCCACCTTACAGAAATGCACCAAGAAATTAATAGGTATTCAGACAGATTCTGACAGTGATATTTCATACACACCGTCTGTGGCGCATAGTGAATCCCCATCAGTGACATGTTTAAAAATGAAATCGTCTTCAGACTGCAGCGAATTAATTGAAGATGATAAGAAACAAGAGGCATCAAGAATTTTGGCATATACAATGCAGAAAATAGTGAATAACCCGCGGTCTTACATTGGAGTTCCTAAAAGTTGTTACTATCTAATAGATTTAATTGAAAAACAGTTAAATATTCCCGTACACCATATACTAATGTGCTTAAAAAAAATTAAATTAAATAACAGTTTTAAGAGAGCTTTCTGATGATTTTTCTATTTCTCCAACATATGCCAGCAAGATATTTCTGAAAAATATACCCCTGATAGATAGTTTGATGCGACCTTTTCTTGTTGCATTAGATAAAGATTCCATTAGAAAAAAATTGCCTATGGCCTTTAGGCATAAATTCTATAATGTAAGTTGTATTATAGACTGCTTAGAAATTGAGGTACAAAAACCTTCAAAAGCATTGAACCAGTCTCTCTCATGGTCAGAATACAAAAAAGCTAACACCATCAAGTATCTTGTGTCTTGTACTCCTAATGGATTAGTGAATTATACTTCTCCAGGATATGGAGGAAGAATTACTGACACATGTTTGGTTGAATCTTGTGATTTTATAAAGTGTTTGCAACCAGGTATGTGTGTGATGGCTGACAGGGGGTTTAAACATGTAGAACAATATTTGAGAAAACAGGGAGTGCACTTAGTACGACCTCCAAGTGTTGCAACTGGTACGAAGCTATCAAAACATGAGGCAAGGGAAACAAAACAAATTGCAAGCTTAAGAATTCATGTTGAGAGAGTGATTAGACGCTTACGTGAATTCAGTATGTTAAAGCCGCATGCATGTGTAAATCTTAATCTTGTCAAAGTTCTAGATGACGTCATTACTATTGCCTGCGGATTGATTAACTTGCAAGATTCTTTGATCAAATAAATACATAAGAATGATCTACTCTTTATATATCTTTATGTTTATTTTGTAAATATATACATGCTTACCTATATTAAGTTTCAACCAGTTTGTGTGGTATACATACAATGTTAAATCTGTTATTACTTTTGTTATAATCACTACAGCTAAAGAACTGACAATAACTTTTAACCTGTAAACTGCTCGCTAGAAATCATTGCTAGCTCTGTATTACTATTTCAGGAAAAATAGATATAAGTAAATGTAGGTGAATATTTATATTGTATTGTAGGTAAGCATATAATATGTAATTAACAGCTGAGGTTTATCCTAAAAAAATAAAACAAACATTTATCTTTACAACATAAACTGGCTTTTTATTCATTTACACTTTTGTACAATACTGGATATACATTATCCTTCCACAAAGGAACTATAACTTTAAGAAAATCTGATACATATTTTTCATCATACATAATTTCCATTATATCTACTTTTCTATTGGCACTGTAGTTGCAGTCAGCAACACAGAAGTAGCCTTTTTTATGTCCTGTCAGTAACATTTGAAGTTGCATTTGCACATAAAACTTATGGGTTGGTTTCACATTATTTACATAATTTTTCACTGTTTTTTTCACTCATAGGACACTTAATTTCAATAATACTATTTTCACAGATCCCATCAGGTGAACCTGCTAGCATGGGATAGTTTTTAGATAACATTAAACCACATATTTTAATTTTTTTTCCTAGGTTGGCACTAACAGTTTTCCTCACATCATCCTCCAATATTCTACCACGTTTCATGGCTGTCGTGTCAGGAATTTTTCCACCCATTATTACTGCCATCAGAGTGCCATCACTGGTTTTACACCTACTGAATTCATAGGCTCTTGAAGCGGTCACTCTGCCATACCTTAATTCGTACCAAAGCCTGCTTTTATGTTGCTCCCTTGTTTCTTCTTCTACATTGTTGATGTCAGCATCAGAAAATATCACTCTTTCCAAAAATTTATCACAAGATTTTTCTTTATATTTCAACACTAAATTGTCCATTGATAGACTTTGTAGTCTATCCAAAACATATTCATTTTGGTATTTCATTAATTCACACTCGGTAAGCCTTCTTCTCTTCCCTTCCTCTAAAAACTTTTCAAATACTTTGGTATTTGACGGTAAGCTAGGGCTGCCCTTAGATAATTCCTTAGCAGTTATGTATTTAAGGGTACTCCCAACTCTGGAAAGCTTGGATTTCATCCAATAGCATTCTATGGATGTGCAAGATGGATCCTCACTCCTACGATGAACCCACATTAAGAATGCCATGGCATGTTTGCAGCCTCCTTGTGAAGCCACACAATCATGACATTCTACTGACTTCACTGTTTCTTCCTGTTCGTCGACTACCAAAGACACTCCATACAACTTTGCATGTACTTTATGTTCTGGGCAGATTTTAGCTTTTATTGTGCACAAATTTCCTTCGCGTTTGAGCTGAACATAGCTTACAGCATCATCACCATAAGATGCCCTAGCGGACCTGAAACAAATAAAGCAATGGTAAATATTTAGTTGCAAAAAGAAATATTTAACATAAACATAACCTCAAATTGTAACATTAGATATACTTCAAATAGGTACAATCGCTATAGGTACTTTGTAAGTACTTATTTTTATGATTTAAATAACTGATTAACTATTTATAGGGTACTTACATGGAAGTCTTAACATTTCTAAATTCTGCTGAACAAAAGTCTTTGTTTGATCCCAGAAACGTTCCTAGCGTTATCAAGTCGATTCTTGGTAAATTTGCGCTGGAAGCCTTTATAAATCCTTGTTCCATGACTCAGTGTATCTTAATGTGTGTAAATTGAAGTTAAAAACAAATAAAAACAGTGTATTTAATGATAAATACGAGCGAGAGTCTAATTCTAAGTACTGAATTAAAAGTAAACAAAGACAAAGAACTCTAACGTGACGTAACGCGCTCTGATTGGCGTTCAACATTTCATGGCGGATTGCCATATTTAGTGATTTTATTTTATCAATAAAATATTAATCTTGCTTTTAAATAAAAAAAGAACCAGTGTTTTACAATCAAGCATTTAGGTATAATAATACACACAAATTATTTCAATGAAATTTACTTGCTGTTATACACCCTATTGGTTTTTCTAAATAGTAATTATGACCATTGTAAATAAAAAATGTAACAAATGTAAATATGTACAAAACCAATGTAAATAATATTTGATTAGAAGGCTGTATATAGATAATAATCAATCAATGAACTTCTAAATACGCCAATGTAAAGTCCAAAAGCTTTTATTTTTTAAACGTAGTCTCCTCCTAAGGATTTTAAGTTTTTACATTGTCAGTCCTAAGCCTGTTAAAGTATGAAGGGAATTTCATTGACTAATAATACACAAGTTGATTTTACACCAGTTTAATGTAACAACAAACGTGTCCTGTTACATCATATTCATTATTCAATTACTACCTATGTCATTTCATTTCGTTATTTTCAATGATAAATAGCAGAAAATCATTCATAGGGAAAAATAGCAGGTGTGAAAAATAGCAGGTGATTTCACTGTGATTAAAAAAATCATATGATCATGATTTCTAAATACCAATCATTTCCATCTCTACTATGAGATAACCTTCTTGTTAGCCTTTTAACTTTATTTATGAATTGGTGTCATTACATCTTTATAGCTATAAACGTCTTTATAACTTTATTGTTAGGGAAGACGAGGATACGCTGCCCAGTACCTGAGTCGCGTCAGAGAGACAGCCTCCGGCAGATCCAGGTACCGGCGACGGCGACGCGAACGCGACCAACTTGAGAGGATTGCTGCGCGTTGCCGAGTGCACGACCTTGATTATTGACAGGCCAGCAAAGCGACCGTGCATTCGGCAAGAGTCGCAGCCAGCTCCTAGTGCTGCTGAGAAGCCCACGCCAAAAGGAAAAGGCGTGGGCAAAAAACGTAAAAAAATAATAAATAATAATAAATAAGTCATATTCATCTTTTATTTAACGACTCGAAGTACTTACCTACTTTAACCCTTAACCACCTGCCATACGTCTCACAGACCCTGTCGCATATAAAACCGCGAATATTTATGCGCCCGAGTCGCGTACGAACTTGTGCGTTCCTGCACCTTTTCCCCGCGTCCCTCAGTGCCGCGCAACCGCTTGTCGACGCCGGACGTGCGCCCGTTTGTCTCAGGTGAGTAAATTACTGCTACTTTGAGTCTGACAGACGTATGTCAGGTGGTTACGTGACTTTTTCTTAACAGTATTTTTTTTTTGTTTTAGTGAAAAATGGATTTTAATGACAATAATATTGAGCGGTGGTTGGAAGAAGATCTGTTAGACGACGAAAATTTACCTAACGATGAATGTAGCGATGTGGAGTCTGATGTAGGGCCGGATCATATTTTAGAAGAAAGTTATGGATCCGATTCAGAATGTGAATTGCTGCCTGAGGAGGAAAATAACGAAAATTCTGTCTCCCAACATGATTTGACTTCGAGTGATCCTGAACAACCAGAGTTTTCTTCAGAAGATGATGAGCCCCTATCTCTACTATCTCGACGTAGAAAACAAAATTATTTTGGAAAAAATCGTTTTCGATGGTCATCTATCCCACCTATCCAACGATCGAGAACGTTGCAACATAATATTGTCCAGGAAAGAGAAGGCATAAAGCCAGCTTATCGAAATCAGCTGAACGCTTCGTCTTCTCCGTTGGATATTTGGCAATATTTTTTTACGGACGAAATGTTGGAGAAAATCGTTACCTACACTAATGTGAAGATAACAGAGATAAGACCGAACTATAAAAATCAGTCATGTGTTCATGATTTAGATCTCATGGAATTGAAGGCATTCATTGGTTTCCTGTTTTATACAGCAATTTTCAAAGAAAATCATGAACACTATACGTCATGGTTCTGTACTGATGGCACAGGAAGGGAAATTTATCGGTGTATCATAAGCAAAAATAGATTTGAAGTCTTGCTGAATTGCTTACGATTTGATGATGTAGCGACCAGAACTGCCCGACGAGAAACCGATGCATCAGCACCCATTACTGAGCTCTTTGACTCTTTCATTAACCGATGTCAAGCTGTTTATGCAATCGGCACCTATGCTTGCATTGACGAGATGTTGTTAGCATTCCGAGGGAGATGCCGATTCAAAATGTATATGCCAATGAAGCCAGCTAAGTACGGCATAAAAATTCAATGTCTTACAGATGCTAGATCGGGATACCTTCTTAATGCCTATATATACCTAGGCAAAGATTCAGATGGATTGAATTTACCAGCTGAATGTCAGCAATTGAAAAAACCGACTCAAGCTGCAATGCGATTAGTTGTCCCAATTGAAGGATCTAACAGAAACGTTACAACTGACAATTGGTATACTTCTATAGAACTCCTTGATTCACTTAAACAGAAACAACTAACAGGCGTGGGAACATTGCGGAAAAACCAAAAAGAAATCCCTCAAGAATTCTTGCCAGCTCGCAACCGAAATGTTGATTCCGTACTTTTCGGATTTACTCGAGACTACACTATATCATCATTTGTGCCAAAAAAAAATAAGGCAGTGATTACAATTTCGAGCATGCACCACTTGCCAAACGTCGATGAAACTACGAAGAAACCGGAGATAATACTATTTTATAATAAAACCAAAATAGGAGTGGATCTACTCGACCAAAGGTGCTCAAATTACTCGACAAGTCGTCGCACTCGCAGATGGCCGCTGGCAGTATTTTATCGATTGCTTGATATTTCTGCCTCAAACTGCTATATCGTGAACTTATCTGTCAAACCCCAAGGCCACAAGGTTGAAAGCAGGTTCAAGTTTGTAAAGAAATTAGCTGAACAGCTAACAAGACCTCACATGGAGCGTCGTGTAAGCAATGTCAAATTGCAACGCGACGTGAGGAACGCCATTCGACGCATCCTTGAGGGAGACGAGAAGGCTACTCCATCAGCTGTTCCATGCAGCAGCAGTACTGAAGAAAGGTTGCCGGTCAGAAAAAAATGTTCGACTTGCGATTATACAAAGAAACGCAAAACACAATATATGTGTTTCGAATGCAAAGCACCAATTTGCCTTGAGTGCTCAAACAAACTGTGCGTTCGCTGTCGCGAGAAACTATAAGTTAAGGGCCTGCAATTTTTTTGAATTACTTATTTTATAGAAGTTATTTTCTTTTGTTTTTGTTTTTTAGTTCATAAACAATTTAAAAAGAGTAAACGAAAGTTCCTACTCACTGTGATTATTTTCAGGGATCTCAATTACCAAATATGTTAATTTGTAAGCCTAAAAAAGAGGTAAATTTACGTTAGTAGAGTTTATAAGAAAAGAATTTGATTTATAAGTGCATTTATTATTCAAATAAATAGTTAAATATAAAGGCATTTGGTTATCCTTATCAAAAGCAGCCACCGTACTATGCGTGGGTTTGCGGGCGAGGAGAAGCAAATTAAAGTCTTTGATATCAATTACAAGTCGTACTTTGACAAACACAAATAAAATGATGCACAAAGATAGACGACGTTCCACCGAGTACGTGGGGCGCGAGCGCACAAGCATCCAATCTCAATCACTTTTGTTATCTTAATAATGATCACCATTAATAATCAACACCGGGGTTCTGCTCGATAGCTCTGACGTTATCTGTCTAGCTTTTTGCGGGCCGCCTCCCCAGTCCTCGGTGTTACGTCAAATTGACATTGACCGCTGTCATCTGGTAGATGTCATTCGTCCAGGAATCAATTAAGTTTGGAGTCGTCAAGCCAATTCTCTCGACGCGCCGACAAATAAATAAATAAACTGGTTTTTATTAAAAATAAACATTACAATTACCAAAATATTGAAATAAGTAATCATTTTACTCTTGGGTCTCATAGACGTATGACAGGTGGTTATGTGACAATAATGTATGGTAGGTGGTCAAGGGTTAAATAGGGATACATTTTGTTTTTGTTTTATTTGTCTTGTTAGCCATTGTTTTAAGTTTAAATCCATCGATCACATATACGGGTAGATACACAATCTCATACAAAAATAAAGCCAAATAATGGCACCACAACAGTACTAGATTACGTAATAGATATAATGAAAACAACAAGTTACAAAATGAACGCTAACTCTAAGTAATAAGGTACAAATCTCTTCAAAAGGTATAACTTACAAGTAATATTCTAATTCACTGCGCCCCCTAATACAGTGGCCCCTAGAAAGAAAATAAAGTCACAAATTAGATTCGTAATAATTTATATATATTTTTAGTATGTCTTGTGGTTTAATCATACTTTTTTTTAGCTATTTTACATTCGATACTTACTGAAAATACGATACTCCATCTTTTCTTGCACTTTTATGGTATAATTTTTAACTGCACATTGGGCATCGTGACAATTTTGTCTAGCGGTACGGCGATCACGCGACTGATAGCGAAACAAAACATAATACTAGTGGCCTTCGTGTATTTACCAGTATGTGGTATGTGATCAATGTCTAACACTGGTATTCAAGAACGCTACATACATAATATGGCAGCAACACTATGCTAAGTAAGGCATTTCTCACTGCGTTCGTCATGGCAGGCCATTCATTTCATAAACAATACTTAATGGACCCTTTGTTGTGCGGACCCATAGCATTGAATGGGGCGCTGTGATTGGCTAACGTTGTGTCGCGACTTCACTCGGGTTGACTGACAGATTAAACGTCAACCGAGATATTTCAAAACAAAAACATTTTAAAAGTTTTGTTGACTGTTTGAGAGGTTTTACATTATTTTTAACAAATTTTTCATTATGAATAATAGTTGCTTGTCTATAATGACTACGAAATTACCCAAAACATGGTAAGTACTTATTAAATTGTATGTTTCTGTTTGTTCCATAGTCAAAGTTGTGAAAATAATAACACGTTTTGTTTTCTTTCAGCTCAAAGAAGTTACCATTTACTTCTTCGGAAAGAGAAATAATAGTAGCTTTACTGCGAGACCGGCCCATTATTGAGGATAAGCGTACACACGCTCAAAACATCGAGTTGAAGAAGGTCTGGGATGAGCTGACAATGGCCTATAATGCACAGTCCTATGTGACTCCTAGGAATAACATTCAGCTAAAAAGATGTTGGGAGAACATAAAATCTATTAGAAAGAAGGAGTTTTCTGTTGAGTCCATAAATATGAGACGTACAGGTGGAGGCCCACCAGTAGGTGGCCCTGGTTTACCTTCAGATAACGTTGTGGATGCAATTTGTCCATTTATAAATTTAACAGTTCCAGGGGTTATTGACTCCAATTCTATAGAAAGTTAGTAAATGTCAGAGTGCTTATAAAAGTAGATAATTAATATCAATTACCTATTAATGATTTACTTTAGTTTCAGATGACTTGACACAAAGTGAAGAAGATATTAAAAAAATAAAAATGATAAGGCAATTCGTATTCTTTGTACAAAATATGTACATGTAAGCATTGTGTGTAGAAGTATTATGTCCAGTAATCATTATTTTATATTTCAGTTTTGCATCTTGTAGTAGTGAGTGACAAACATATGTATCAAAGTATTAATACAAAAATTGATACGAACTTCTATGATTCTGAAAACTGTGTTGAGGTCAATGAGGGTATGTTTTATTATTGTCATAAAAATTAACTTCGCATTTACAGTAACATTTTGACAACCCTAGTAGCGCGTTTTGATTTGCACCCTGTAGGCGGGTGCTGGGCATGCCGATATTACAACAATAGCTATGTATAGACACGACTCGGGAGGCGAGTTGTGGGCACACGAACGAATAATTTTTCGACTCGGGAGCCGGGTGCTGGGCAGTGAATGTGTATACTTAAAACAGTAATTAGCGTCACACATAGCCAACAGAACGATTGAATAATATTTTTTATACTTACTAAATAAACTTCCACTGAATGCAGGGCAAATAATACGGACGTGCTTGCCATCTATCGCTCCAACACAATTCGGAAAATTTGCTCGTGATTCGAAACCCTCAGCGGTTCTCAGCCAATCTTCATGTGACGAAGGCAGTCTTAAAGTTTCGTCGTGCAGAACATCCCAAATTTTTGTACACACTTCTGTAACGATTTTGCCAATATTTGATTCTCTAAGCCGATGGTGGTAACGTAGATCTATGTAGGTATTGCCGGTCGCAAGGAATCTGTAAAGTGTAATATGTATTAATTTTACTCTTTTTTCTAATTTTTTATTGTTTCAGAAAAAAATGTGCAGCAATAATGGAAGACTGCAAGAGATGCATATATGCGTTGCAAAAATGTCTTAAAAAATACTCCCTCAGGATCAGGAGGAAGTAAAAAAAGGTGTAAGTACATATATTTTGAAGGTATGAAATTTCTTGATAAAAAACACCAAGCTGAAGTTGAGGACTCCATCGAAAGTAATCAGACTACACCGAGCGCAATTAATCAGGATATCCCAAGCATATCTAATCAAGACGTGCCAAATACGTCCAGTCAGGACATACCAAGGAGCACAGGACTTGAAGTAAATACAGAAATAGAATATATATTTATATAGAATTACAGAAAAGTGTTGCTCAAGAAAATTCTACAGACTCTAATTTTCGTAATAAACATTCGAATAAATATCAGCGAAAACGAAAACAGACCGACACTGATGAATTCGATAAAGAGATGCTAATGATGTTCAAAGATAATGCCAAACTTTAAAAAAATGATGACATGAATTTTTTCATGTCTCTCCTGCCAATAACAGAAAAGTTTACAACGCATCAAAAATTGATTTTCCGTACAGAAATGCTCAAAAAAGCAATGGAAATTAGTAATATGCACAATCCATTTGAAATAACCAGTAGACCGAATTCTTCAGATTCATATTTTTCTCAACAGTCTGAATCGATTTTACACAGTCAATATCCGATCAACGTACATGAATATGAAACTTTCCCTGATATATCAAATACCGTTTCACAAGAATGTGTGATGTACGAAGTACGTCCCACTACTTCTTATACATCAAACTCTGGATCCCAAATTATTTCTCAAGGATACCAAACTATCCATGGCACTACTAGGCATGACATTATATTATTATCAGTAATTAAGATAGTGTCCGGTGGTGGATGCCGGCGTCCTAAATATTGAGAGAATGGAGTCTGTGTGGTCTAATTTCAATGTTCTATATACTAAGCTACAATCGTCTGCAAAGCAAGTGTTGCAGTCAGATTGCTCAGTGGGAGAGAGTAGTAGCTATAATTACGATAGGAAACTTTTTTCGGAGCTTAGTAAATTTAAATTTTGTGGGAAATCGTGTGTTAGGTCCTTTATTGAAAAGTGGAGGAATTTATGTCGACTAGGTGTGTTCCTCACGAAAAAATGTTGTCTTTCGCGTTCGAAATTTTTTCGGGCGACGCACACAGTGGTATTTGAGTGATTTGGCCGGCCAAAATTCAGTTTCCTAAACTTCAAAGCAGGCAGATAAAAGAAGGGTACTCAGGTAGCTAATAGTTATTAGAAACGTAAACAATACTTCACTGTTTCTTTTTCGGAACTACCGTGCGAAACGGTCAGTCCAAACTTGATCGTTCATTTGAGTGATGTATCAATGTTTGGTGTTCGCTGCGTAAACGAAAGTTTTGATTATATTTCTTAGCAAATAAAATAAAGTGAAAGCTACGGATTGTGATAAAGCAGGTAAATGTGTATACTTTTTATATTTTTCCAGTAATAATAGCTCAGAAATCTATTTAATACAATTTTTCTAGCAAGTGCTGTTTTAAAGGCATTATTTTTTCTTATTTTTTTTATGTTTTAGCAATTTTGTTATATTTCCCGGCATTTCCCGATATTGATTTTACTCATTTCGAATATCCTGTGTTTTAGTCTTGACAGTAAATGTAAAATTTTATCCGGTTTTATCCGATATTTGAAAATATAGCTTAATGTAGCCGACTGGAAAATAAACACAAAAAATATCGATTTCTTATATAATGCTATAAATTGCCACTTGTTTGTTCTAGGGTCGTCAAACGTCCGAGTTTTGACTCGAAAACACTTGTTTACTATTATGATGGCAGAAAATTTAAATAACTTTAATGCAAAGTTAGAGTTTTTGGAAAGATACGTACTAAAATTTGGCCAATTTTCTGACGAGGATATGGAAAAAATTAAGCAATATTTATCACGTTTTAAGTCGGAAATTAAAAGGAGATGGACTGATGACACATGGCTAGAAGTCACATTTGTTATACCAAAAGTTACAAACCGAACAGGACGACCACATAAATATTTGTCAGGGTTAAGTGAAAGGAGTTCCTAAACGAAAAACGAACGGGAATTGATGGAAATTTTCTATGCCGTCTTAAAGTAATTTTAGAAGCATTATCGAGTAGACACAAGATCGACATAGTTTTTTTTTTATTTATGCCAAGGAAACAGCAGAGCAGTATGTTGCGCTTTACCCATGTCATCCCATGACGCCAACATTGCACAAAATTCAGATGTATGGATCTGAAATTATAGATAAAGCATTGCTTCCGATTGATCAATTTATCAGAAGAAGCTGCGGAAGCACGTAACAAACATACGTTTGTATCGCCAGAATTTCGTAAGAAAATTCTCTCGAGTAGCCTGCAACATGGATGTAATTAACAGGCTACTCCTTAGTTCCGATCCGTTATCAACTGAAATACGACACATTCCAAAAAAAAACAAACCTTTTATGGAGGAAACGATAGGTTTCTTACTTTCCGCTGAGGTTGAGCCTGACATCATACATGATGATCATGGGTCATCATCAGATACAATGTCAGGCTATGGTTCTTCAGATGAAGAACCGTGGTCTTCTTCCAGTTAAGTAATTTATCGTGCTTTTCTCTAAGACGTTGTAATTATAATGTACTAATTCATTAATAAAATAAGTATTGCAACACTAAAAATGATTCTTTTTTTCATGTAAATCCATAATTATCTATTGAAATAATAAAAATCCACATATGAGCACCATTAGCATTGATTAAAACAAAGAAAAAGTTTTGGCCAGCCAAATCGCTCAAATACCCCTGTGTGCGACGCCCTAATCTGGTTCCGATCCATTAAAAATAGTGTTCAGTCTTGGGGTGAACTATGTGAGTTATTGAAGCGCGACTTCAGTCCGCATAATTATGATTATCGGCTTATGTCTGAGATTCGTCAGCGTTCGCAAGGCGAAACCGAATCTATAACAATTTATGTAACTAAAGTGAGTGGCTTGTTTTCACGTCTTAGTTGTACTATTGCAGAATCTGAGAAGTTAGAAATATTACTAAATAATATTAGACCTTGTTACACTAATTGTCTATTGACCGCGAAAGTAGTAGATATCGCAAGTCTAGTAGAAGTATGTCGTCTTTTCGAAAATTATGAAAGTCGTAGCAAGCAGTTCTGTGAACCCCCAAAGATTTCGTCAGACACTATAGCGCCTGACCTTGCTTATA
Organism: Amphipyra tragopoginis; assembly: GCA_905220435.1. Taxonomy (NCBI): domain Eukaryota; kingdom Metazoa; phylum Arthropoda; class Insecta; order Lepidoptera; family Noctuidae; genus Amphipyra; species Amphipyra tragopoginis. The sequence goes on from HG992011.1 coordinate 18,043,394, forward strand.
ATTATCCCTCTTCTAGTTATTCTTCTTCTAAGCAAAGAAATTACGATCATCGGAATTCCTTTAATAATTTGAACTTTAAAAGTAACCCATCGAGTGGCTCTAAACCACAGGTGAACGCTATAACCAATGCATCTGAGAATAATAATAAATTTTACCCGAGAACTACCTCACATTCTCTAGGTAATTGTCGTCAGCCTCACTTTTTAATATGTTTTAAATGTGGAAAGAAAGGTTTTAGAGTGTCGGACTGTCCAAACTGTAGTTCTAAAATTTATCCTGCGGTCTCAAAAAACTGATTAGCAAGGATTGTGGGAAGATAAATAATAAACATAATTTTAATAAAAATGAGTGGAATAATTGGTTAGATTATGTTTCTAAATTCTTTAAAAGTTATCAACTTTCCTCAATCCGTAAGTCTAATGTCGAATATTCACCTTACGTTTCCCTAAAATTAAATGGCAAACCTGCTATTGGTCTACTAGATTCTGGATCTTGCGTTACAATTTTAGGAAATAATTCTCATGATTTTTTCCTAAATAACGACTTTGTTTTAGATAATTCACAACCTTTAAAATTAATTACTGCTGGTGGTGAAAAATTTACTTCGTTAGGATCGATATCTCTTCCCTTTGAATTTCTTAATAAGGTAATTAACCTTGTTGTTTATATTGCTCCTGGGATACAAAACTCCCTCATTCTTGGCATGGATTTTTGGAGAAGCTTTGGCTTATTTCCTAACAATTTAGAGTCTGTCTTACTTTTAAAAAACACTGACGCTCGTGTAGTGGAGTCGCATGCCGATCCTGATAAGGTCAATTCAATGAAAAATTACCCCACTTCCTCTAATAGAAAAGAAGTACGTCGTTTTCTAGGCGCAGCTTCATTTTATAGACGTTTTATTCCAAATTTTAGTTCAATTGCCGCACCTCTAAATAAATTAACCTCTCAAGGTAAAAATTCTACTCCGTTTTGTTGGTCTGTTGAGGCTGATGAAGCTTTTAATAAGCTGAAGGATTGTTTTGTTTCTTCGTCTGTTCTGTCTTGCCCGGATTATTCTGAGCCCTTTGAATTTTCTGGAACGCTCTCTAGAAACGTCAAGTACTGTGAATGGCTGATGTCGTTGTGTGCTAAATTGTTTACAATAAATATCCATTGCGCTGAAGATCTGCTCTGCCTATTCATTTAAAAGTCCTAACAGGTTATGGGCCCAGTCCTCATAACTCGTTCTTAGGCGAAAACTGAGATTGGATTTGTGTGGAGCCGTTGCAAAAAGGCGCCAAAGCGGCGTACAGCGCGGCGTGGTCAGCATCAGTAAGGCATCGCGCGTGTGTTGCGTGATTGTCGTCAACGGAGTCTGGAGGTGGTAGTGCGGAGCATTAGTACGGCATCAGGCTCTTGCGGGGTGGAAGCTGATACGCATCATCTGAGATGGATTACCACCACACAATTACACCGGCATTAAACTGGAGGGACAGAAGAATTGGAGCGTCAGGAAGTTCCAAGTGAGTGTAATACTGAGAGGGGCTGATTTGTTCTCAGTGGTGATTGGAGACGAAAAGAAATCCGACAATGAAGCGACTTGGGTGTTGAAAGATGCGAAAGCTCAAACTGTCATTGTATCTAGGCTGAGTGAGGCAGCCATGGTGCATGTACTGACATGCGAGACGGCGGAAGCCATGTGGATAAAGCTAAATAGTGTATTTGAAGCTAAGTCTGCAACAAGTAGGTACATTGATGCTACAACAGGGATTTTAACAGTATAAATATGAAAGTGGGAACTCATCAATATTTCTATATAAGCTGCAAGAAATGACATGTCAATTACTTTAATGTTAATTACTACACTGCCTCTTCATTGGATAAAGATGCCTGCCTAACATCTTTTTTAATGGTGTCAGTTAGGGTGTAATTTTTACGGCAGCTGGTATAAATAAAAAGGGATGTCAAGTCAAGGAAACTTCGACACTTGTCGTCTTTCCTGTCCTTATCACCTATAGTAGGACCCAGTATTCCCTTTTCTTTCACCTCAGAGACATCCTTACTTCCTTTAACGACATCCTCATCACATACAGGACACTTATTAGGACTCATGTTGGATAACCCAATTGTGTTACTAATAAGAGTGCTTAACTGAAAAGAATATTTTGTGGCTGCGCCCCTGCGTTACCAGGTAGGCTACCGTGCCAAACAAATTACGAAAACCTATAATAACATAAGCCCGAAGGCATGTATACGATATTAGTGAGAGTTTAGCCAGTAAGGTCGCGTTTCCTACAGTGAGCATTAGAGATATTGAGCGATAAGCAATCTTTATCAATATCATGATTGATTGTTTTTCCCGCTTCAGCTCAGTTATCCGCTGTTGTAAAAACGCGATTTCTTACTGTTACCACCTTCACCACGTGGAAGTACTCCCAGCTTATGTTACAATACATTTTAAAATAATTTTCGCATGAAGTAATGGTCGTCACGCTGAATAACTTTAATTTCTACATTTCTGAAGCGTGTAGTTCAAAAACGGTTGAGAATATGGAAAAGTGTGTTGGATCAAAGTTGTAGAGAATTTTATAAGCTTTCATTTCATCTTACAACATTTTTCGCTACAACGCACCGTTTTTGAGATATTGGCGAAAAGCCTAAAATTGAGACCTTTGTCACCCCCCCCCCGTACCCCCTTTTCTCCCTAAGCATTGAATAAGTTTCTGAAGAAATCGCTTAGGTTCCCGCTCACGCACTCTATACCCTCCTTTGAGTCATTCATTGATTGAACTATAAGTAGAGGTTTGGGCAATAAACTGGTCACAGTGTCTAACATTATTGTTGCATGTGCTGTGCTTTTTAGTATCTCCTTAATAACGAATGACATGATGCCTTCGTATAATCAAGAGAGCGACACCAATGAAGATGAAGTCATTAATCAATCTGACAATCAAGGGACTATTGACGGTTTCGCATTCCGAAATACAATTATAAATAACTATGTTTGATTTTACATATTTATGTTTTTATTTCCATCAATAAAAAACAATAAGTAAAAATCATCAATTATCTTTTATTTCAAACTCAAGTGGTTCTTTGATTTTCAACTAAGACTTGTTATTTGAAAAGCAAAATTCTAATAACGAGACCGGGTTATTGTCCAAGATAGGAGATAGTATAGATGATATATTCTGTCGTTTAGAAAAGGTAGAAAGACTTATGCCATCTAATTAATCCGACGTTGACGATGTTAGTTCCAGTATGGTGGAGCAGATACCAACTGTCAGTACGAGCGGAAAGTCTGCCCTTCCGACTGAGAATAGTAAGATTAACACAATGGGGGCATATTTTTTAGGCGCGTCCTCTGACCGAACTAAATTCAGTGGTGGATCTATGAACCCAAATAAGTTCTTGAAACAATTACAACGTTGTATAAAGAGCATAAAAGGGGAAGAAAGAGCTTTGGACATTGCGGTAGGTAGTTTGGCAGGACCGCCTCAAAAGATACTGGAGTTGTACAGTGATAGTTGGAATACGTTTGAGGATTTTAAGAAAGACCTTTTGGACGTGTTTTGGGGCAATAGGGAACGGGAGATAGATAACAATCGGTTGATAGAATCAACATGGAAACCGAATAGTAACAGTACCACGGAAGAATATTTTGCTGAATTGGTAGATTTAGTAAAAGATCTGCGATTACCTTTGAATGAGTCGGAAATCATTAGTTACATCATGCGACATTTTCCACAAGGCATACAAATAGCGTGGTTTGCTAATAAGGAATCCAGCAATTTCAAATGTGGGATAGAGTTCCTTAGGAATAATGAGAAAACTTTTACAAGACGCTCAATGCGATTAGAATACATGAACAGGTACAACCTACGGACTGTGGGTTGACCCTATCCAGGTAGGAGCGATAGGCAGTTTAAGGTTCCAAATTATCAACCTATGCGAAAACAAACAAATAACATGCAGTTCGTGAAGGAAAACGTGGAGGACCAGAATAGTGGCGCGTTAACATATGCCGAACAAGATAATAAGATGGAAAACTAAAAATTTTTAATCACCTTTTATTATGTTATAATTATTCCCGATTTGATGAAACATGCAGTAAGGTAATACCAATCTTCACATCGGGCTGCGAGAATTACCCCTGTAATTATACCTTTTCTGTTTCCAACATTAAGCAACATTTTTGAAAAAAATATGATTATCGGATGATGTTTCATTTTAAGCTAAGCAGGATATTGCATAGTCGCCAGTATGGTTTCACGATAGGTAGGTCGACTACAGACGCAAAGTGAAACTAGTCACTCAAATTTTGGAATCCTGGGAGAGCTCTCAGGATGCTGTTGGTATCTTCTGCGATCTCTCCAAGGCTTTCGACTGCGTCGACCACAACACACATCTGTAAACTACACCACTACGGAATTCGTGGAGGAGCTTCTGACCTCGTTATTTATAAATTATTTAATTTATTTGTAGATTATTAATTTTATGTGCTACAGAGCTGTAGGATTTGCTCATTACATTTATACAGTAATAATTGGGAAGTTGTAGATGATATCCAGTCACCCATTCATAGTTTTAATGCAGAACACATCCAAGATTTTGCAACATTTGTAAATGAGCGACAGTTAATCCTGGATTTTTCTAATATAGAAACTACGGAATAGAATAGAATATACTTTATTGTACACCAAAATTGTAACATAGTTTATACAATATCATATATTAATATTAAACTATGTCAGATGAACTTTTACTTTATTGGGTTGGGTTAAGCAAAGAGCAACTTGGACAACTCTATTTAGAATTACCAGGAATGCAAAACATTCGCCAAAATAAATTAGCGCTTGCTGCATTTTTTTAAATTTTTAAATGTTAACACGTGTTGTTTTTTGCTTTGATAATCTCAGCGTGTAGGGCTTTATTTTAGCCTTATTTTGATATTTTTTCCAAAATTTTTCGTTCAGTGGTTCCTGAGAAATCGATTTTCTTCCATTATTAGCCTTTTATTCCAAATTTAATTGTAAATAAGTATTTTTGACACGAGGACAGGGTCCAAGTAGTCTATTGCGATCCCCTCAAGCCCAAACACTGGCAATATAACTCTAAAATAGCGAGATTAACGATTTTTTAATAAATAGGTTTTTTAGGTTATATTATTTCACAGGACATATTTCAGGATTCGCTGGACTGACGAAGCTGGGATTTTCGATACCAGCTGTAGCTTTGTTTGCTACATATTTTAAAATTGTTTTCAGGACTTTTTCAGGACTGAAATTTTTCAGCGCTGAATCTCGGCGTACGCGGGAGGTCTGTCCCGACTCCCCGTTCAAAACCGCGACTCTCTCCGACAAACGGTTGCGGAGTTACAGCCAGATATACAAGGTTAGTCAGAAAGGGGGTACTAATCTGAAAGGGTGTTAAAGTACACATAATAATGAGTAACTTTTGTTCTACAACTTTTCCCAAAACTCAATAGTTTAAGAGAAACAGCTGTTCAAAAATCTCAAAAAAAAACTCTAAAATCTATCTATCCCCAGTTATGATCAGTTGTGTTTACATTTTAGGTTATATTTGGGGTCATGAATTAGAAGCACCATTTTCTGAATTTGTAACTAAAGCAGGGATAAATAATTTTTGAAAAAACTAAAATAAAAGTCATTTTATTTGAAAAAAAAAAATATCGAATTTTGAAATTTTAACACTTGCTTTCAAACAGCGATACTATAAGTGGGCTTCGGATTAGTACCCACCCCCTTTCTGACTAACCTTGTATAAGGCATTTGACAGCTCGGCGGCCATCTTGGCAAACTTCGACGCCACGTAGCTCCGGAGCTAGTGGTCGTAGAGAGTCACCGTTTTCACACTACTGTGTGGGGAGACGGACTCTGTCTGACGCGCCGGTTTGCAGGGGGTTTCAGCTGAAAAATTTTCAGGATCCTGAAAGTTGCCCCGCACAAAGGGGTGGGTCGGCCCAGGCCGGAAGAGCCGAAACTCGAGGTTTCTGGGACCATCCGAAGCCGAGATAACACCTGTCAAAGTTTTACTTTGACAACTGCGCCGCCATTTTGGCAAAAACTAAAACACCCATATCTCGGCAACGGAGGGTCGCAGAGCGACGAGACTTGCTCTGTGGGGTTGGGCTACTACTGCCCTTGCGAGTGGGCCAGCTTTCGGGATTTTTTAGGAGCTGAAGAATTTTCGGCCTGAAAAGTTCGCCAGTGCATGGACCTCGTCGGGCTCGACAAGATAAGCCCAAGCACGGAGGGATTCGGCCCGCGGGTTGCGGAGTAATTGAGTTTTAACCAGTACTCAGGCCGCCATCTTGGCAAAAAACCCGAAATTCAAACTCCGATTGCTTCGGAACCCTTGCGGCTGGATACCTCGTGTTTGGTATCATTGAGTTTGGCTCGGCGGGCTCTATCTGCTGGAAGACTCAAATTGACAATCCTTAAGGTGGGATCCCCCAGGGTTCATACTGGGTCCAACTTTTTGACCAAAAAGTGTTTATCTTATCTTTTTTAGTTGCATTCGGCAACCAGAAGCCCTTCTGACTACCCAGTCTTGAACCGGGGTGTAATTCAAAGGACCTAGTGTTAACTTTAGTTACGCTAGTATAGTTTGTAAGTTATATTTTGTATTTTTTATTTTTATTTTCGTGTACATCTTGTGTTGCATACTTTAGTACTGCTTTTGCAGTGCGTCCCTATTGACGCACATTTACATTGACGCATACCTCCATCATGTTCGGCCATAGGACTCCGACCAAGGCGACTGGCAGCCAGAAATCGCCTGCCAAAACCGTTGCGGCCCCTTTCGCGGCAACAGTGAGAAGCTTCGACAAATGTGAAGCGGCGAATCGTAGCCCTTCACAACCAACATCTTCGTCGACGTCGACCACCGAACCGACACCGCAGGCCGGCCCTGCCAAGACTAAACTAAGATCTGCCCAAGAGGGCAAAACCGCGGGACAGTCGCAGAAGTCGACGGAAGCAGCAGCTTCATCTCCACCACCACCACCAATAGTGGTGAAATACGCGGACCGAACGGCGGAGGCCAAAGCCTGTCTAACAAAGACGAAGCTGCACCTCAGCAGCTCCCGAAACACAAAGACAGAAATTAAAAATGCCATAATTGAAGCGACAGACTCTACCACCCGATAAAGGAGTCAGAGCTAGGAGCTGAAAGTAGCCAAACGCCAAACGACCTATGCACCCGAGGCAACCGGAATGGCGGGGACGACGCCCGACAACGCCGCCGAAGAAAAAATCCCTCTCCTTGGAAACGAAGCGAGCCGCATAATCACCAAAATAGAAGAGCACTCTAAGCTCCTGGCCGAGAACGGCCGAAAGATGCTGGAGCTTAGAGAGGCTATGGAAAAACAACACCAGGCCTTGGAGAGGGGAAACTCCGGCTCGTACGCGGATGTGGCCGCATCTCGGGGTGCAAGAGTGCCGCTCAGAGGCGGTACCTTGCACTCCGTGGTGGTCACATTCAAAAACGGGGCGGATACCAGCGAAGACGTGTTGGGCAGGGTCCGGGAGACGATCAACGCCAAGGACGGGTGGATCAAGGTCGAGCGGGTACGGAAGGCCAGTGATAAGGTCATTATAGGCCTAGAGACTAGAGAAGAAAGGACGAAGATCAAAGAGCGCCTGCATAAAGAAGGAACTAACCTCACCGTCGAGGAAGTTCGAAATAAGGATCCGTTATTGATCCTCAAGAACGTCCTGGTGTTTAACACCGACGAGGACGTTCTAAAGGCACTGAGGAATCAAAACAGGAACGTTTTTGGCGGCCTCGACGGAGAGGAAAGCAGATTGGACATCAAATACAGGAGGAAGACGCGGAACCCCCACACTGGCCACATTGTCGTCAGTGTCTCGCCGACCATTTGACGACGTGCACTAGAGATCGGAGCGCTGCACATAGATCTCCAGCGAGTGCGGGTCGAAGATCAGACCCCGCTGATACAGTGCACGCGCTGCCTGGGTTTCGGCCACGGCAGGCGATTCTGCAAGGAGCCTGCAGACCTGTGTGGCCATTGTGGAGGCCCGCACCTTAGAACAGAGTGCGCTGATTGGCTCGCAGAGGTGCCTCCCAAGTGTGTTAACTGTGCAAGAGCTAAGCTCGAGTGCGTGGACCACAACGCGTTCAGCCACGATTGCCAGATACGACATACATGGGACGAGCTTGCCCGGACATCGGTAGCATATTGTTAAGGGCACCCCGGGGAACCCAAACCCAAGCTCCTACAAGCTGGTTCAGGCCAACCTCCAGCGGAAAAGATTGGCGACGGACGAGCTCCTGGCAGAAGCAGTGAAGCGCGGCGTCGCCTAGCACTCCTCCAAGAACCATACGTCGGTGGCACTAAAGTGATGAAGAATCGAAGGGGAGTCAGGATCTTCCAGAGCACAGACCTAAGAGACGGGACTGTTAAGGCTGCAATAGCAGTATTCGACAACAGCCTTAACGTAATACAGTTCCCAAAACTCACAACAAATAACATCGTTGTTGTGGGAATCGAGACGACTGCCTGGAGGATCACGTTGGTATCACTTTACTTTGAGCCAGACCAACCAATCGAGCCACACTTGGAAAGACTCAAACTGATTAAGCAAGAGATAGGGTCCAAAATGTGGATCATTGGAGGAGACGTTAACGCCAAGAGTACCTGGTGGGGAAGCCTGACCGTTGACCATAGAGGCGAGGAAGTGTCCGGAGCTCTCGACGAGATGGGGTTGAACATACTCAACAGAGGGGAAATTCCGACCTTCGACACGATCAGAGGAGGGAAACTCTACTGTAGCTACGTCGACATCACAGCCTGTTCGACAGACATCCTGGACCTGGTAGACGACTGGGAGGTGGACGAGGGTCTAACGAGCTCGGACCACAACGGTATAGTGATCCAAATCACGCTGCAGAGATCCAAGGGCATTAAAATCGGTAGGACCACTCGACGCTTTAACACCAAAAAGGCAAATTGGTCTGAGTTTCGTCAGAAACTTAGCCAATTACTAGCAGGAAACGAAATTGTTAAAGCAGAAATCGACGAAATACGCTCGGCTGACCATCTAAAGACTGCAATCTGTGGATACACAGACGCAATAAAGGATGCATGCCTGTCATCAATGCCCTTGAAGAAAACTAGCAACGAACTTACAAAAAAAAGGCAGTCGCTACCAGGAAACGAAGAGTCAGATGCGCTGCACCGTCCCGAGATCGAAGGTCGTAGAAGAATACCTGAAACTAAAGAATGAGTATGAACTGGAGGCACAAAGGGCCCAGGTCGAGAGTTGGAAGAACTTCCGCGCAAAGTAGGATAGGGAAGGAGTTTGGGAGGGAATCTACCGGGTAATAGGAAGGACTAGGGGAAGGGAAGAGGACCTGCCACTGTTCAAAGACGGAGAAGTACTGGACGCAAAAGGCTCAGTCCAACTACTGGCCGATACCTTCTATCCTGAGGACCTCACGAATACGGACACTATGCACCACCGCCAAATAAGAAACAAGGCGAATACCGTGAATGCTGGTGAAACTCGTCAGTACGGATTCATGCCACAAAGGAGCACCGAGGACTCCCTCTATACGCTAATGCAGCATATAAACAGAAAGATAAAAAGTAAGAAAATTGTCACACTAGTCTCATTGGATATAGAGGGAGCCTTCGATAGCTGCTGTTTACATATCAGCAAGTCACACTTTACCCCTGTAGAGGAAGGCAGAGAAAACATCCTTCCTTTTGCTACGATCCTAACAAACCTATTTCGCTTTTTCCACATTCATCAACCTATAATGCAACCATTGACTGTTAGAGAAACCTTACAAGGGAACTTTTGAGCAATAAAAATAATATCCCCAAGCGGTGTACGTATAAATATTTTATTAGTACCCAATATAGGTTGACTGGCTGTTACAATTGAAGCTAAAAAATATACATACCTATATTATATAATATAGGGTGTTAACGAATTCGTGTAATTCCTTCAAACCACATGATCTTTCAATGGTATAGATTAACACCGCACGGGATTTAGATTGATTGAAAATAAAAATTAAGTTTGTTTTCATTTTTTTTATGAGGTAGAAAATTTCGATGCCATACATAAATGAATGAAGGCACGGCGACACAGCTGACGGGCACGACTAGCGCGATATTGCTCCACACAGTCAGTTAACTTGAGACGCTAAAATTACTCAGATACAGAATACCATGGTTCATTTTTTAAAACTTTTTTTTGTTCTTTCTGGAAAAAAACCTATGCAGGATTAATCAGTGTCACCAGTAGATAACGCGGTTTGAAGGAATTACACGAATTCGTTTACACCCTGTAGAGAAACAATAATCTAAAAAAAGTCTCGTGTAGTGCCGGACTTAAATAATAGCACTACCCCATCTCTTCCCGTGGGTGTCGTAAAAGACGACTAAGGGAGTCTCTACAAGAAGGATGGGCAGCAGCGTTCTCTGAGCACTTTAACAACCATACTGCGATCGCCAACCCGCCAGTGGCGATTACGGCAAACCCCCCCCTTTAGGGGGAGGCTTAAGTCCAGCAGTGGACGTCTTTCGGCTGAATGATGATGATGAATCTAAAAAGCTTTAGTATGTAGGTACATTATGATGAGAATTTACTAAGCTAACAATAAACAACCACAAGACTTTCTCCAAGTGACATAAGACAAACCTAAAAAAGTTCAAATCTAAATGTCTTTATCTATTGGGGTATTTCTTCGTTTTTAGCGGCAACTGCCTATTCGTAAATTTGTTACGCTTTATGATGTAACTATCAACGATTATGGTAAACTTATTTATTATCTTCAGCTGATACTTTGCAAAAAACGTGGAAAAATATCCGTGGTTGTTTCACACGAGAACCTAAGCGGCAAAAATCTTTGAAGTCCAGGTCTGGTCTGGACCACGAAAAGCGATTTTTTTAAAACAACTTCTGTTTCGTCAGGTAATTGTGGCATTAAGAGAGCCTGAAGTTGAGTGAGTGTGAAGAGTGAAATCCTCGGAGAAGTCTGGAGAGAGTTAGATCTTAAGATAATTAGAAATGGCTTTAAAAAAGGCGGTGTGTTGCCATTCATTAGTAATGTGATCCCCAACGAAAAATTTGACCCAGAGTCTCTAAAAAGATTTCTAAATTACGAAAGCAAAACTATCGAAATCGGTATACCACCTCTATTAAGCTTATGCTTGAAAATGTTAAATAAGGAAAATAAGGAGCGGGAAGATACAAGAACACTGTGAATGTAATCAACAACAGAGCCTTAAGACAACTATTTTGAAACCCTCTGAGCTTATTATACCCGGTACTGTCTGTCGGACTGTCTAGACGCCATGGCCACTCGACATGGCGACGTTCGGACGCCAGAGGTAGCCAGGCCTGCGCCGCTGGCGACGTCGCCATGGCGTCTTAATGAGGCAGAACTCGAATAGATATTCAATCGCAACAGAATGAGACATCCGAAACGATATCTAACTATATACGTCTACAATACTTTGCGTGACAAAAATCTCTCGGATAAATGATATCGGATTAATAGCAAGCTTAAGAGTCCATGTTGAAAGAGTTGTCAGACGTGTACGAGAATTTTCTATGCTCAAACTACACTCCGTTGTAAATTACAAGTATATGTCTCATATTTAGATGAACTTGTTGTCATAGCTTGTGGATTAATTAATTTACAGGGAGACATAATAAAAAGTTTTTAAGAATAACCCCTTAAACTTATTTTCAACAAGTCTTTGGTGGACGGCGTTTTTACGAGAAGGTTTTTACACCGACTTCATCAGGAGATGCTCCCAATATTCCACTTATAAGCATGAAGCCTGATTTTTCTACCTTAATACCTATTTTTTCTTGGATCACTTGCAGTTCTGTTTTCTAACCTCCTTCCTCGTTGTATAGCTTTGGTTTCTGGCAATTTATAAACTCCTAATATGTGGCCTAATGTAAGGCCGTAGATTTTGCCACTTATTGAAAGAATAAATGTCTCAAATTTTGACTGCTTATAAAAATGAAATTATTTGTAAATAATTCTAATGTCATTCAATTGTGTAACTCTAACACCCGGTTTCCGCGACGAGAATTATCGCAAAATTTAAGTAACATGCTGTTAATCTCATTCTGTCAGCAGTCTGTTAAAAATGTGTCAAATCTTCAATTAAGCGGCTGTCAGAGCAATTTTAGGTGTCCGGAAACCTTTATGATTTGTAAACTGATTGTCAACGACCCTATTTTATAATTGGTGAATATTGACCGATTAATCGCTCGTCAAATTTATTATTGACTTTAAATTGAAAAAATTTCGTTATTAGGTTTATCTGCTGATATCTCTCTAACAAGCGAAGAGGTAGATATCGGTCCATCACGCGTACATCGTATACGAATTAATCCCCTGCAGCACTACAATGATCAGAAAACGATCCAGGTTATCAAAAACAGTGTTGCATCAACTTATGGGACTGCTGGGGCATTTAGAACCTGTGACCAAGCGCAATGATTCCATCAGCGCCGTAGAACATGTGTTGCTGGCCATACATTTTTATGCATCAAAAGTATTCCAAATTTCTGTTGTAGATAACAGTAGGGTGCACAAAACAACGGCATGCCGTATCATCAAGAAAGTTTCTACCGAAATAGCCAAACTAAGGCCACATTTCGTAAGAATGCCAGTGACCAGTGCATAATGGGCTAGAGCCAAAAACGGGTTCTATGCCATCAGTGGGTTGCCCAGTGTTATTGACGCAATTGACTGCACCCATGTAAAAATACAATCACCTGGTGGACCTTCCGCAGAACTGTTTCATAACCGAAAAGGATACTTTTCACTTAATCTGCAGGCAGTGTGTGATGCAGAACTGCGCATCTTAGACATTAAATGTAGATGGCCACATTCTGTTCATGAAACCACCATATTAAATGACTCACACCTCCGTGCAAACTTTGAAATGGGTCTTTACGGCAGCAATGTCCTCGTAGGGGACAATGGCTATCTATGTCGCAAGTATCTCTTAACACCATTTTTACAGCCAATAACAGAGGGTGAACCGAGTTGTAATTATACACAAATCGCTACCAGGAACCCTGTTAAAAGGTGTTTTGGGGTTTTAAAAAGAAGATTTCCCTGTCTGTCCATGGGCTTAAGGGTAAAGCTGGACACAGCAATGCTGATGCAATATTGTTGTAGCTTACGCTCTCACACAATATCGCCCTCACAATGATTTTGTTGAAGACCTACCCGACAATATGGCAGTACCTGCAGCAGCAATAGACCCATCTGTCCCTCTCCATACTAGAGGAGAAAATGAAAATTTCTCAGTTCGGTCAGCCTTGCTGATAACCCACTTTAACCAGTAAGTATCTGGGAAGAAGTATGTCTCCTTTGTTTCTGCAGATAGGTAAAGCTTTTTAACATAAACTAATCTAACATAAACTTTTTTGGAATAAATTACAGTGCTACTCTTGCCATCTAGTAGTCTAAATTCGATTTCGAAAACACCATTGAAGTGTAAAGGCGTACAGTGGTGATGTGTGCTAGTGAGTGGTGAACATTGGTCCTTCGGGGCCGGATAGAAGTTCCGGTAGAAGGCATTACCGCGTTGGTTCTAGTGAACCGTGGCGCACCTATTGGCGGTTTACTAATGTTTGCCATAATTTAAAATGCAATAATTTTATATTCCGTGCTTGTATTTGCCATAATTTCATTAGAAATAACGCTTCAGTTGCCATAATCGTGAAATTACATAAAATCATTTTCACTAATTTCATTGGTCATAATCGATCGAGTGTCATAATCATTTTAATCCATAAATTTATTTGCCATATTTTTCATTTCCAATAATGTCAATTTTCCATAACATTTATAAACCTAATCTACCATGCATGCTTGCTTTGCAAAAGAGGAAATCTGACGCTCGGCGGCCGCTGCCGCGGCACGCTCGCTTCGCTCGCTCGCCTTCGCGCGTTGTGTGGTCACAGTTCTAACCTAACCTAGCCGTTTCGATTTTGACTAACTGTTTATTGGGTTACGTATTATATAATAGTTGCTTATGTCAAGTATCGATTATGTAATGTGTTAAGTATAGAAACTAATGATTATAACACATGTTGTTATGGAAACTTATTATATGGCAAATAAAAGTTCCCTTTTTATGAGTAATCAGAAAAGGTGTTTAAGTCATGGAGACAACACAGTCAGCCGAGGCACCGAAGGCGGATATACCACCAGCCGCTAAGAAGAAACCCTTCCAGCGCAAACGTCCGACTCTACCGTCGAGAGAGCCACCCAAGCCGAGAAATTTATCAACAACAGCCACACCACTCACAAATGATCCACTTGGCAAAAGGCTTTCATTAACGAAGGAGAGCGAGGACTCACGAGCGCGGAAGCGATAAAAATCTTCGAAGCAGATGCTACTGGGTACGTCGCCCTCGTGGAGAAGGAGTACCAAGCCCTAGGCGATTGTGACAAACACGTCGTCAAAGTCGTTTCACCCAGCGCATACGCGTACTATCACCATGTTCTATGGTGGTATCGTGTGGCCTTGATGGCCCACAAACGAGGAGAAGCGAGCGATGCCCAGGAGAGATTAATTCACTTCGTCAATGGGTATGACGTCGTATTGGGTGCGGGAGCAGCAACTTACCTTGCAGGAATGGGAGAAACGTCAACGGGTGTCAACAAGTATTTGTAAACCTTAATTGAATTATCATTGAATTATCTAATTCTAAGCACTATGATATCGTTCAAAAGACGTTGAAATCAATTTTATTAACCCAAGAAAGTCAAGAACCATTTTTTTTTTCGTAAACATAAACTGACTGGCGTTTGTGTTTCGCTTGCGTTTGGCATCAATTTTTTTAGTCGAATTAGCCCCCGGTTCAAAGGCGGTGGGGGGACGGTTAAGAAATAAAAGCCCTTTACGTCGCCGGGCAAGCGAATTGAAAAGAGGCGACGAAGCTGGCACTATAGTTGTGCCCGAAAAATGGCAACTGGCTTGCCATGGAGCTGAATACAAGAGGCGAAACGTGGGTATACAGACTCCCGTTAAAGAAGAACACATCTGCCTACCTCGTCGGATACTAAAGGCGTGGAGAATAGGCCTGCCACGGCGCGGCTGCGCCAACTTGTCGCGGCTGCGCCTCGCGCATAGCGAGTCGTCAGTTTTCTACGTCAAAATCATTTTGAAATATTTATTTTGCATACGTTTTTTGTAAATATTTGTGTACATTTTAATGTTAAGCAATGTCGGCAGTAGCGACACCGAAGTGTGTGGAAGTGCCAGTCAACCTGCCACATCACTGGATATCATGGTGAGATGTCCACATTGTCTCCAGGTACGCTTTTTTAAAGGTTAGCGGGGTCTGAATGTGCATTTTGGGAAAGTCCATAAATCCCAAAATGCACCTTCTAGCCCTGTCATCTCACCAAATTCAACATCATCAGATCTACAACCGTTTTGGCAAACACTAGCAAAATAAAAAAATTCTGTTCCGGTTTTAAAGCGAGTTCCCCGCGGCGTCAGACCTTAATGTTGCTCAACATTTAGCAGGATGTAATATTCTTCATGTACAAAAGAATTTGGCGAACAAAAAAACTTTGACAGCCCAAATTAAAGATATCTGCAACATTTCGATCCAAAATTTTGACTCTAAATTACCGGCACAGATACACACCTCACCAAGAGGTATATATCAACATGTAGAATCCAAGTTAAGTGAAGGTGATATTGGGGGTGCAGCCAGGATACTTTTTAGCAGTGATGTGTTGGCGCCTTACTCTTCAGAGACACTTACAGCTCTGGCGAGTAAGCACCCTGCTCCTACGGATGATCTCTCCTTCCCCGACCCCCCTGACCCTGACTCCAATACCCTTACCATTACAGCCCGCCAATTGGTTACAGCCATGGGTTCCTTCCGGAGCGGTTCCGCCGGTGGCTTCGACGGCTTGACGCCTCAACATTTGAAAGACCTGACGTGTTTCGGCGCCGGGGCAGCTGGTGAGTCGCTTTTGAAGGAGCTTACGGCTCTGACCAATTTGATGCTCTCCGGCAATGTGCACGAATCCGCCATCGAGATTCTGTACGGGGCCAATCTTTGTGCCCTGCGCAAAAAAGATGGCGGCATTCGTCCCATTGCCGTAGGATGCACTTACCGGCGTATGGCAGCCAAGATTTTCTGCGCCTTCTACAGTGAAACCCTGGCCAGCAAATTCCAGCCCCTGCAGCTAGGTTTCGGCTCTAAAGGGGGCTGTGAGGCTGCCGTACACGCCCTATCTACTTTTATAGACAGCAAGGAAGAAGAGGTCATTCTCAAGGTTGACATAAAGAATGCCTTCAACTCCGTAAATAGGGACACCTTGCTGGCTGAAGTTAAAAAAGAAGTACCCAAAATTTACAGTTTTCTTTGGCAATGCTATAGGCAACCCTCCAAATTACTTTATAAAGACAACTTTTTAGAATCGGCCGTTGGATGCCAACAAGCTGACCCTCTTGGGCCAGTCATTTTTAGTTTAGCAATTAATCCCATTATTCGACAGCTAAATTCAAAATTTAATGCATGGTATCTAGATGATGGAACCCTAGGAGGCGACGTAGATACAGTTTTAAAGGATTTAGCTTTTTTAAAAGAAAAACTCAATTCTATCGGCCTAGACCTCGACCCCTGTAAATGTGAAATTTTCTTGCCCCACACCTTCGACCGACAAAACATTTTCCAAAAATTTAATTCATTAGCCCCCAATATCAAAATTGTCGAAAAAAACTCACTTCACCTCCTAGGGTCCCCATCCTGAATCGTTTCCAAATTTCATCGAGGAAAAAATACAAAATTTCTGTGATATTTCGGACAGACTGTTCAAAATTAATATACATTCGGCTTTTACCATTATCCGATACTGTTGTTTTGGACCGAAATTTACGTATAGCTTCCGTTCTTCCCATTTATGGAAACATCCACAACTCTTGGATAAAGTAGACAAAATTATATGTAACACACTAACGTCAATCCTAAATGTGGCTCTGGACGACCGAGCTTGGTTACAAGCTACACTTCCCATTCGTTTGGGAGGTCTCGGCGTCCTCAAAGGATGTTCTACCTCTGGACTTCCGCTTGACACTACTTTCTGGGACACGCTGTATATTACAACAGTTAAAAACAACAGTTTGAAAATTATAATGTAATGTATAATGCATTAGGAAACTATATCAGTTACGCCCAACATTACCCGCAACGTGTTAAATTACCTAAAGTTACTTTGCCAATGTTTTCAGGTCAATACTCAGAGTGGATCACTTTCCGTGGTTTATTTTTATCGCTTATTCACAATAATAAGTCGTTAGACGATGTGTAGGTAGCGGTTTCAATATTTAAAAAGTCATTTATCTGGTGAAGCTGATCACCTCCTGAGAAACATACCTATTTGTAACTCCAATTATGAAACATCTTGGGAACAATTAAAAATCGTTACAACAATAAAACGTATATGACAAACTGTATTTGAAAACGTTTTCTCAGTCAGAAAAATGTAACTGTTGAGTCAGGAACAGCTCTTAGGGTGTTACTAGAAAATCTGACGATAAGCTTGGTACTTGCAAAAAATTTTGTAATGAGTATGTCACCACACGGCGTAGTTTCGTCCAATCCAATGAATTTTGTTTTAATTGTCTCGGGTAAGGCCACGCGGTATATGCCTGTCGGTTGCCGACAAGATGTCAGCTTTGTAAAAGAAAACACCATTCATTACTCCATTCTAAAGAAGCGTCCGTATCAGCTGACCCTAAAGAAGAACATAAGCAATCAATTGATACGAAAACAGATGTTTTGAGTACCACCGTAACCTGCGCTGCTACTTCTAGCAGCCATGATTTATTGCCCACGGCCATAGTGAAAGTTACATCCAGTACAGGCACAGAGGCAACTCTGCGTTCTTTGCTGGATCAATGCTCTCAAGCTTCGGATATTACGGAGTCAGCTGTTCAGCTGCTGGGACTTAAAAAGTACACGAGCTATAAGTCTTCACTAAGGTTAGGAGAAGAGTTTCTGTGTATGAAGTACCTGAAAAATTAGTTTTAAAGGACAATGAATATGAGCTGCTTTCAGTTGTAGAATTTGTTCCGCCTGTTGTTGGTAAAATGCTCCACTATCAAGCACACTGTAGGCGTGGAAATATATGGCAATGCTACGACGATCTAAGTACGAGAATCATACGAAGTACCAACAAAAAAGTGATTCCACATTGTATTGTTTATGTTAGGAAATAAATGTCATAAATCAATGTAGGTACATAAATAAATAAGAATAATTATTGTATGTTTTTCAATAAAAAAATTCCTTGCCTGTAAAGGATGATGGGCACAAATGTATGGAGTCTGGTACTGGCTCCAATCGGAATGATCGATACACCGTTGGAAAGGTATTTTTGTGTAGATTAAGAATAACCATGGCGCTAGTCCCGATTCGCTGTCCGATCGAAGTAATTCTGCTTGAAAGTTATTTATTTTTGTTACATCCTATTAAGTACACATACTTTTATTGTCTTTTTTCTCCATTTTGGCATGGTATTACAATAATTATTATTAATATTTTTCATTATCTAGGTAAATAAAACAAGTTCGAAGTAAGTTTCATCGTTTATTATATGTAAGTATACAGTGTGTAGACGAGTGTGTAAAAGACCCGCATAGCCGAAATCTACGCACTCTGTACATCAAACTAAATTACATTGACCAAAAATAATTGCTGGGAAACGACTTTTATTTTTAGGCATAAAAAAACGCGTCCGATTTTTTTAATAGATAGATTACCCTTAACTGAAAAAATACTAAACCGATTTTGTTGTGATTTACATCCGTTAACTGAATTTTATTTAGCTCAAAATCTGTGCAAAAATCATCAAAATCGGTCAAGCAAAACCGGCGATATGATTTTTTTAAATTCTATTTCGATCTGAATATCCAGTATCTTCTGAAGACTATATTTCAAAACGGACCATTGATACGGGTTTGTTGCCATAGTAGTTTTTTGTACTCTTGAAAAGAGCTATCCAACGATGGTAAATTCATTTTGATTGGACATGAGTACCAAAACGCCCATCCTCCTTTTATATCTATTTAGCTCACATTTTTCTAATTAATGAGTCTGGTCTGAATAAAGCAATTTTTGTGCGTTTGTATTGTTTTCGCATCCTCGTCAAATATTAAAAGTTCGAACCGTTTGCTTACTATAGAAAATTAAGCAATAAACAAACTTTTGATATGTAAACACGAATTTAAGTCTTTGTTAACAGTATGAGAGCAAATTCAAGTAATGTTGCTCTCATACTTTTAACAGGCGCAAAAGCTTTTAAACTCTTTAGCTAAAGAAAGAATAACAGGGTCGAGGCTTATAAATTGTGAAATAAGCAATTAATAAGCAATCTTTGGCCCATGAAAATTACAATAATTCCACATAGTTACTACTCTACAGAGATTGACCAGCCATTCTGACATCAGAATGGTCGGGCAATCTTAAATGTTGCGATTGTTTTAACATAGGAAATAAGCAATTCTCTCATCATGGTAAGCAAATATAAGCAATTGATAAGTAGTTTTTAGGCACAGTTTTAAAGCTTAATACGACTGTTGACCGGTGATTCTGACGTTGACCTATAATCAAGAGCCGTGACTTCCCAACCAAATATTAATTGCTATTTATTAAAATGTTTGTACCATTTAACTACATTATTTATGGGATGGGTAACTTTGTTCATATTTATGCTAATATTTTTTTGTTTCTAATTAGTTGTCCAATTTAGTACGATGTCTTGCTTCATTTAAAAAACCATTTTTTTTCTTAAACGGTTGTATAATATTACCAAATTTGACATAATAATACTTCACGACGTGGATATATTACAGGTAAATAGGTATTAGCCCTGTATGATACGTAAAACATTAATTATCAAGTTAATTTGTAGTAATAATAAAAGTCATACTTGGTGTTTCTAATTATATTTTACTAGCTTTTGCCCGCAGCTTCGCTTGCGTGAAATTTTGAACCCGTAAGTGACGATTTTCCATATAAATTTCCATCGCCTATTTAACTCCCTTAGGGGTTGAATTTTGAAAAATCCTTCATTATATGTGTTTCCAAAACACACAGCATTTGTTGAAGAAGCATCCTATAAATATAGCCTTAGAACATGCACTTTTATAGCTTACCTCCTCTCTCTTACGTTACCTGTCTCTTTCACTGGTAGCAGAGCGCGGCAGTTCTCCTAAAACTGGACCGCATCTGTCAATGTCAACTCACATAGCGTTCATAAATTTTCCCGCTAAAACGTGCAAAATTTTTTCCTTGCGTATTATAAGCATTTAATTAATGTTTTTCAAATGCAGTTGGTGCTAAAGTGATTGTGTTCTTATGTACTAAGTATGAGCAATCAGTCAGTGATCAATAATGACGGTAAGGACGATGGGAGCGGTCGGTCGGTTACTGTTGCTTCGGATGAAGAACAGTTTTCTCGACGCCAGCCTGTACCCTTAAGTGCTGACAGCAGTTCTTCCTCATCTTCGGAAGATGAGGAGGGGTTTGCCTCGCCGCCGCCGAACAAACGCCGTAAGTAATGTAATAACGTAATAACGTTTATTTGGACCAAATAATATAGCCTAATACAGAAATGGTACTAAAAACTAGTAAAAACATTTATGTAACAAACAAAATTAGGCAGCTAAACTAAGTGAACTCCTGACTTCCAAACTAGGTAAAACTTGTATCTCAGAAGTCAGTGCTCTTCCATGTATAAATTATAATATAAAAGCTAAACCAGAAAAAAGACATTTACTTATGAAACTATTTGGTTAGGCCAAACTACAGGAATTTTTATCTTAATATTAAATCAGATAGAAAATTAACGATAACAAAAAAAAAAATTAAGGTAAGTAAGTAAGATTTTATATGTTGTATATGGGTGAATTTCCCAAACGACTTTTTTTTTGTCTTCATTGAAATTAGTATTTGAAAAAAGGAATATTGTTCTGTACTATTTTTTTTGTATTCATTAGGTATTTATTGGGTTGTGGCATAAAATATTATTTGTCTAAGTCTATTTACAAAGGTAGAAATAAATACATAAACCTCTATTTTTGTCACATCGGTGCTGTCCCTCTACTTTTTTTACAAGCAAAAACGCTTATATCGTTATAAAAATAAGTAACTTAAGAATATAACTTATTCTATTTCATAGAATATTAGTTTTATTATTAATATGTAGCATATTTTATTACGTAATTCATAATATTTATTACTGAGAGGCATAAATGTACTTGTCTCGCAAAATTTTGTCATATCGCTGCACAAAAGTAATTTAAACCTAACTTTGCATCGATGAGTCCGACAGTGTCCCCACCCCAATTTTATTTCCCTCGTTAGTGTGTGCTAGTGCGCAGTCAGGACGGACGTGTGTCAAATCGCTGCATATTCCCGCCAATTACGTAAGTACGACATTTCAGTTACTTCCAAGCAATTATTTTATATTATCGGTGGTTGCATTTTTCTAGTGTAATGTGAAGTTTTATTACGATTGTTTGGTTCTAACAGACATAGTAAGTAAATTAGCATCATTATAGGTACTTGAATTTAGCCTAAATATTATACATTTTTCATAATTTTCAAAAAAGTCGATAATTTCTCACGTCGCTGTTCTCATATCGCTGTAATCGGTGGTCTTTTTTACCACCGATGTGATAATTTACACCGATGTGATAAGAAAAATCAATCGGTGTCTTAAATATCATATCGGTGTTTTGATTCATGATCGACGCATAGTTTTGTCACATCGGTGGATTGTTTTATCACATCGGTAGATCATATTATCACCTCGGTGTAATTTTATCATATTGGTAGACATAGTGTCATTTCATTAAAGTAAACAAAAAAACAATGGAGCATACCTACAACCATACATTATATACATACATATACACATATTATATTTTTTAACTTTCATAAATATTAACTTGTGTGCAGCTCGTGCCGCACACAATTCGTTCGAGTAATTTTGTTTAAGATTAATTTTGTTTAAGAATGCTGAAATCAAAACTAAACGAGGAGGAGAAAAAAGAGAGAAAGAGGTTGATGGAAAGAATAAGAAAAGCTAAAATCAAAAGTGATCCTGTGTTAAGAGAGCAGCATTTAAGAAAAGACAGAGAACGCTTAGCTAAAAGAAAGGCAGCTGGACTTATCCTAACCCGAAGCCAAATGACTGCACATGCACGTCGCAATGCACAAAAGAAAAACCGAATCAGTGCCCGTGCATATTATCAGCGGAAAAAAAATAAGGCAAATGGTGCCCGCAACAACCCAACAAGTGTTTCAGAGACCAATGACGCAGAATCGCTACCGAAAAATCAAGATAATGAGCCCGGTATTTCTCAAGAACTAATAGGACCTCATAGCCCACGGCTATTGCGACAGAATGTTCGATGTAATAGTCCTAATTTGCGTATTGATGCCATAGTAGCGAGTAGTTCCCACTATTTACGTACAAGCAGTCCCCTAGATTTATCAATAGCATCTCCTTTACGAACGCCAAGTATTAGTTCTATAAATTCAGAAGAATCAACATTACGCCCAAATAGTCCTAACTTAGACACATCCTTTAATACTGTTAAATTCAAACAAGACATTAAAATGAAATTTCGTAAATATCAAAACGTTAAAACTCAGCAAATACACGATTTAAGAAAACAATTGGCAAAGGCTAATAAAGAGAAACTAATGTACAAAAAGAGATACATGAGACTACATCAAGAATTTAAGAAATTAAAACAGAGTAATTTAGAAGTGAGACGAATCCCAACGAAGCCAAAAAATATAGACCTGCAAAAACGTATCCGTAAGATTGTTGTTCAGTTTTTTGAGGATGATGAAAATTCAAATCTTTGCCCAGGTAAAAAGGATACTGTCACACAAAATGGAGTAAAAAAACAGAAAAGGCTGATGAAAGACACAATTAAAAATTTACACAAAAAGTATTTGACTTCGGGCTACCCTCCAATCAGTTACGTCACTTTTACAAGAATGAGGCCGTTTTGGGTCACGCAGCCAAAATTAAACTTGAGAAATACATGCCTATGTGAGAAACATGAGAACATGGATCTTGTTATATCATCTTTAAAAAGAAATCGTATCATAAAAGAAAACACCACGACTGAAATTCTAAGTAGTATTTGCTGTGATATTTTTAAGGTAGAATGCCTGCAAAGAACATGTCCTGTCTGTAAGAATCGTCATTTAAATTATCAAGAATTTGATAACTCCAAAGATGTTATTTATTGGAATTGGAAGAAGATAAAAAAGAATTACAAAAAAAATGGAGTCGATAAAATAGCCGTTAATGTAGAAAAAGTAAAAATAACCGTTAAACCATTACAACTAATCAAAATATTTGAAAACAATCTGAAACCGTTCTTAACACATTGTAGTAATATACGAAATCAAAGTCAAGCTTTTAAGCACTACAAACAAAACATGACTGAAAAGGATTGTGTCGTTCACATTGACTTTAGTGAGAACTATAGCTCCAAGTACGGGTCCGAAATACAATCTATGCACTTTGGTGGCAGTCGTCAACAATTCACATTACACACTGCTGTAATTTACTATAAAAATAAGGAAGAGAATATAACAACTCAATGTTTCTGCACTATTAGTTCTTCACTGCGCCATGATGCTGCCGCCGTTTGGGCTCACCTTGTTCCAATATTAGAAGAAATTAAACAGGAAGCTCCAATTGTTCAGAATCTTATTATTATTTCTGATTCTCCATCAGGCCAGTATCGGAATAAGAAAATTTTTTATATTATGTCCCAACTCAGTATTTACTGCTCTTCTCTGACTAACATAATATGGAACTATAGTGAATGTGGTCATGGAAAAGGTGCGCCAGATGGAGTAGGTGGGCTACTGAAGCGAACGGCGGATCGATTTGTTGCACACGATGGTGATATGAATAATATAGACTCTTTTGTAAACTATTTAAAATCTGCTGTCCAAGGCGTGAAAATTAGTACTGTAGAAGAATATGAAGTTGAAGAAAAGGACTGGCTTCTCCCTACAAATTTGAACACATTTCGTGGAACATTGCAAGTCAAACAAGTCATTTGGACTAAAGAAGCTAAAAATCGTATAGTTTTACGTCGACTTTCTTGTATAGAAGATGAATGTATGAAATATGTTGTTAAATGTCCACATGGCAAACATCTAGACTTCCACAATTTGTCAACCGAACACGAAATTAAGTCTAAACCTCAACTTTCTACTTCGAGTAATAAAAAATCCAGAACTAAATCCAAAATAGATATCACTAAAATGCGACCAGTAAAGTTAACTGACAAATTAATTTTGTTCCCACAGCCATCACATTCAAAGTATTTTACACCATCAAATACATTAAAAATCTCGGAAAATGCGGCACCCAGATCATCCTCTTCGACAAAAATGTCTGAAAATTTGCTATTGAACTATGTAGATCTTGATCAAAGTACTCCTGCCTGTTCATTTTTAGAGAAAATTGACACGAACATTTTAGTTGGTTTAGAGGAATCAACTCAATTCGTAAATAAAGAGGATACGGTAAAAGCATCTAATAGATTTTCAAGTCCTACCGTGGAAGACAGTGACACCGATGAGGAAATATTTAGAATAAAATCTAAAATTAACTTTAAAAAAGAAAAAAATGAGCCACGTAAACCAACTCCTGACATCAAACAGAGATTTAATTATATATTTGGTTGCAGTGACACTGATGATGACTTATTTTGATCTGGGCTGATTTGTTTTTAAAATTTTTATTTTTATTGTTTTTAGTTTTAATTGAAAAAAAAAGGTTTAATTGTTGTAACAGATAATAATTATAAAAGTACGTAATTAAGTGCTGTGATTAACTATAGGTATACTACATAGTCTTCTATGACTTAAAAGTCTAATTATGGTGCAATTTAATAAAAGTGGAGTACGAAGACGGTTCAAGTTCTGTAGTGATTTATGTTGAACTTAAAGGCTGATTAACATAATAACCAAATTATACTGACAGATTTAATTTAAGTTTTTTTTTTAAGGGTAAAGATTATTTGCTAGATGTAAGATATAAGCGATCTCTATGTAATCTATGATACTTACGCACTGAGAACAAAGATTTTAAAAATATTAAATTAAGTGATAATTAAAGCTGTGATTATTGTAGTGTTGTTATGATTAAGGTTAAACTTAAAAGGCTGATTAATTAGGTATATAAAGTTTTCTTATATAAAGTTTCTATTCTTAGTAGGTATTGTTGAACCTAGAACGCCACAATGTTTTAAGTGTACACATGGCAAAACAATTAGCTTGATCGCCACATTAATAAATGTGTATTGTACAATAACGTACAAGAAATTTTTGTTTTTTATACTTCTTTTAAATAAACACAATGATAATAAAAAAAAACATTATTTTTTATTCTAAGAAAATAATACCCTTAGTTCAGGTATTCAGTTCTTAGTCACTCCTTCAAAAATGTATAAGCCTACTATTTCTTTTTTGATGTTCAAAGGTGGATAGATTATCATATCGCTGTATATGTATATCACATCGGTGAATAAATTTATCATATCGGTGTACAGAAAAGATAATCGGTGCCGGATTGTCACATCGGTGGAAACCAGAATTCAAACTGAATTTTCTCCATAGTCTTAAAAGATACGTTGATGGTTACCAATAAGGGAGTATTTAGTATCCTAAATATTACATTAAACATGAAAAAAATAAAAAATATATATAAATGAAAAAGTTCACCGATATGATAAGAAAAATGGCATTTGTTGAAATTCACCCATATAGTACTTGACAGATTAGTGCTAATAAGTATGTATGCGTGAGAGGGTGAGGGGGTGTGTGTGAGGGTGTGCTTGTGTAAGTGTTCGAGTGTGAATGTGAGTGAGTGATTGAGTATGATGTGTGATCATGGTATAGCGGTTTGTGAATCCAAGGTGAGAGTGAGTTTAACGCAAATTTGGTAATATCCGGTGTCATTTTCTACTTTTGAATAATTAGGATTAGTTCCGTGTTGGTATAATCAAGTGTCATGAGCCATTTCGTGACTGTTTTTTTACATTATTGTTTAGTTAGGGGATATATTTTTAAGATTTCATTTATTTTATTATACATAAGGCCGCCTATGAAATTAAAGAATCTCTGTGCAAAACGAGTATTGCAAGGTTTATATATGCAAACTGTATGCTTTCTACGTTTCTGGAGAAAAGCTGAAGGGTTGTACTTCAGAAGACCATGCATTCTGACAACAGTGTGAAGTACGAAAAGCTGTCTCACTGTTAATACTTCGCAGGTTTGGTAAAGATGGGAAGTAGGATGAAAGAATGGGAGACAAGCACTTACTTTCAGCAGCGCTCTTTGTGCACGCTCAAGCTTCAAAATAATTGTTTTGCATGCACCGCCCCAGCATGTTATACAATAGATCAAAAGCGATTGGCATAGGGCAGAATAAATTGTTTTCAACAGCTTTGAATTAGCTATATGTCTTAGTTTTTTAAAAGTATATATTAGCTTGCGAACCCTGGAAGAAACGAGGTCTATGTGTGGAGCAAAGTTAAGTCTACTATCTATTAGGACGCCAAGATATTTGATGGTACTCGTTTGCTCAAGCAGAGGGCAGTCACAGGGTGTAACGCGACAACAATTCTGGGAGTGTGCGATAATAGAATCGGAATAATTATTCAGCGTTTGAGGGACAAGTATGGACATGTTACATCTGACCCGCGTATTGATGGCCTAATAAGCCAAGTAAGTTACATTTCCGGATATTTGTCGCAATTACCATTCGTTAATCAGAATACTGGAGGCCTAACTCTTCCGGCTCCCAGTAAAGGAATGGAACAATCACATTTTTAATTAATCCTTCTTGTAGCTCTGATAAGTTTAGTTTAGGTGATTTAAACACAGATTTTTTGACAGAAGGAAAGACTTGAAAAACTAAATAAACTTCAACATTTCCACAGGGCTGGAAGGGTATGCGATGCAAGTCTGCATTGCGGAGTTATTCAGCAACCCCAGGCTTTGTATCTTTAAAAGTGAATGAAGAATTCACTCACTTTAACAAAACCAAGGATTATTTAGCTTCAGCTGAAAATGTGTTAGCTAGATTAACCGATGCAGATTTAGAACAACAGGAATTGTTAAAACAAGGTTTACAGGACTTACAAAACTGGGCCGCTGCTCATCCTAATGATTTGAATCCAAGTTCTTTATTTGAAAAAGTTACAGGCCTACTTGGACCTGACTCCCCGCTTCATAAATGTTCAGAGAAGATAATGCAAATTATCTGTGGTAGGAGGGGAGAGTCTATAGAAATTAGAAGAGAAAAAATAATTAAAGAAATTAATAACCCTAATTTAAAAGCTACCTTAAGAGGTATTGCACCAAGTACCGAATATTTATTTAGCCGAGATGCTTTACAGCCTGTTATTAGATCTCTGGGTGGTCCCAATCATGGTTAAACAAACCAGAGTATATTAAAGAGGGAAAAATAAAACGTGTAACTAAGATAGTGTTACAGATACGAGGTTGAGGAAGAAGTGTAACGATATGCCAGAGTCACGTTTGGAAGGCGAACACCAGATAAATACCACCCAAGCAAATAGAAGTAGATGTGTATTTTAAAAGAGATTTTAGATTTTTAAGAGTTGACCATTTTAATAAAACTGTACCAAATATGATGGCTTATTTCCAAATTGCTGCAAGTTTAATAAATAAGTTTGGTGTTCGCCTTCGCAATAGATTTGATAGTGCTCAAATTCTTGTTTTTTATATTTATTTTTTTCGTAGTTTCCCTGCGTTTGACCGCCATCTCGCCTGATGTTAAGCGATGATGCGGTCTACGATGGAGCACGCTTGCCCAGAAGAAACCGATTCACTCGTAGCTTGAAGACATCCAGATTGTAGCTGTCGGGGAACACCAACTATAATAAATTAAAGGATGTCCCTGGAAAATAACTTATCTAATTTAGTTACAAAATATAATTTAAATCGCCGGGCATCCTTTTTTCAAAGCATTACAGCTGATAATGCTAATATTGAGTTCCCCCGTCTAGAATTCAGTGAATTAATATTATTCGCCTTGGGAACGTACCAAATTCGTCAAGCACGTTCATATTATGGTGAACACGTAAGTTTTCATGGCGGATACAGAATAGAAGTTTGTCTAAACACTAATCGTATACCCGAGTTAGGCAGTGGGGAAAATTCACTTATAAAAGAAAAAACAAAATCAAGACATATCTCAACACGTCAGTACATGTCGTTCATTTGGGACAAGAACGTCTTAAGTCCGAAAACAGGATTATTAAAAAAAAGGCTTTATTCAAATATTTCTCCACCTGCGCACCCATGGCCCCGTCGCCGTCACCGTGGTTCTTCCGCGCAGAGCCGCCCTCGCTTCTCGCCCTGTCCCGCTGCCAGTGTCTCCTGCAGAGCCGAACCTGACATTTCGTGCCACGATGCCGAACACTCCGGTGTACATCTCCCGTATACATTACACCACTAATGAGGAGGACATCGTGGAGTACGTACGCCAAAAGCTCAAGAGTGCGGCAACTGAAATCGCGCCGTAACGCCAACTTCAAGGCGTTCGTGGTACGAGTACCAAAGTGTCTTCTGCACCTCGTCATGGAACAGAACTTTCTTTCACAGGAAGTGGTGTTCCGTCACTTCCGCGGACAATTGCCACACGATCGCACAGTGACATAGTGCTTAAGTGAAATTTTACTGACATAGGCTTAAGTTTCTATACTAATACAAATGTTTTATTCTAATATATATGTTAGTTTGTGTCCACGCACTAAACGCATGACACCGGCGGTACCTCCACCCTGCGAGCCCGCACCGCCGCGCCGCGCTGCGCGCGCTCCCTCTACACTATAAAATAGACTACGAATCTGTGCGTTGCTCCGGAAACATCTAGCTGTTTCTCAGAATACTCTGTACTGATTGAAATAAACCATTCTGATTATTAAGTTACCGGATTTTAATATAACTTAGGTAGGTACCTACTATTGTGGAGGAGCTCGTGGCTAAATAATTACAGCCGCATAGACCGATCTTCCGGGTTAAGCCACGCTTGCCGAGGTGGGTCTGTGGATGGGTGACCATTTACCATAGCGAGTTTCCTCCGTGCCTCGGAAAGCACGTAAAGCCGTTGGTCCCGGCTGTCATTTGTAGATCTTTGACAGTCGTTACTGTTGGTCAGAAGCCAGAAAGTCTGACAACCAGTCTTACCAAGAGTATCGTATTACCCAGTTACTGGGTTGTGGAGGTCTGATAGGCAGTCGCTCCATGTAAAATACTGATATTCAGCTGCATCCGGTTCGACTGGAAGCCGACCCCAACATAGTTGGGAAAAGGCTAGGCAGATGATGAGGTACCTACTATTGTGTCGGTAATAACCAAGTTACATTAAAATCCGGTAACTCAACTGGTGAGGTGAAAAACTAAGGGAAATTATAAGTCTATCCACAAAATTATTTATTGGACACGTGATTAAACTTCTAATTTTATAACTAAGCAACGGAAAAATGACATAGCCTCTAATAAACTAGTTGGTCTTTTTTACAACGCCCACTAAATATTCTATAGAAAGCGTCAAGTAAAGATCATCAATTATTGTGACTTGTCCTTCTTATTTATGCATTGCCACCTAATTTACTAATTTTACATCTCGACACCATTTTACGTTTTACAGCTTCCACGCAATGTCCTCAAAAAAATATAATTCAAGCGTCTACAGAAAGCATCATTTATTTTAACTTAGCATGTAAAATAATACATAATATTCTTTTATCGTGAAAATAGCCACTGCATGATTTGGCGCGAGTACGCAAGACGACAGCGACCGGTCATTTGCACCACCAATAATCTATTTTCGTAATAAAAACTTTGTATTTTCTAGAACTAGGTTTACCTTTCATCATAGAGGGTAGAACTAGGTGTACCCGCACACCGTTGGTTAAGGGGAACCCAGACACGGATAGGTTAGGTTCGAAGGGGATGACGGGGCCTAAAGTGAGCGAGCGAAGCGAGCGAACGAAGCCCCCGTTATTCCCTTCGTGTTAGGTTACTTTAAACCCTGCACACAGTAACAGGAGCCCCGCCCAGCGGGGCTCCGTCGACTTAAATAACCGGGTAAACTTAGGTGTAGGTACCCGCCATTCGGGCTTTACCCGTAAAACATATATTTTTAACCATTCGTTTTGGCAAGTCTTAAGTTTAACCTGTTAAAGATGAAATCATTTATCGCAAAAGAACATTGTATTGAACATTAGCCAACCATCAAAGGGCTATGCAACTTTTGCCATACATAGCTGGCATGTTTTTTTTTTCTTTTCGCCAGAATTGAAACCTAGGCCATATGTTAGAGGACTGTATGACAAATCAATAGCAAAAAGAACTAGGTCTACTAACCGTAACAAAACCAAGTTAGAGAGTGTTTAGTAGATTGCTCTTGTTTTTTATCAGGCGTTATTTTTCTTAAATAAAAATACTCCGTGTGATGTTTT
The DNA here is from genome assembly GCA_905220435.1 of Amphipyra tragopoginis. NCBI lineage: Eukaryota > Metazoa > Arthropoda > Insecta > Lepidoptera > Noctuidae > Amphipyra > Amphipyra tragopoginis. The sequence goes on from HG992011.1 coordinate 18,073,977, forward strand.
AAGTTTCCCATTGTTAAATACTACCTACTCGGCAACTCTAATGAGTCATTCCGCGTCCCCCGCTTCCACATTATTATCTTAAATATTCTTTCTAGATCTTCTTGATAGAAGGGCTTAATGATGGCGTAGCAGCAATAAAAGGACATTACTGTTCCTGTATTTCTGGGAAGAGAACACATGGTTGTTGTAGCCACGTCATGTCTGTATTGTGGTATATGGCGTGGGGTAGACATCAACAAAACTTAGGTCCTCCAGCTCAATTTCTGGATTTCATAATAAGACATGATGTGGAAAGAGAGACGAGTACTGATTACGATTAATTAACTTTATCTATAAGAATTTAGTAGCATGTAATTGTTCTATGATAAGGTAAGGCAAAGATTTTTGTAAAACCAGAAGTACCTACTAATTATTTAATAAATAGTTTTGGTTTCGGTTTTTATGGGTGTATAATTTCTTTTTTGTAAGAATATTCCATAGTACAATTTAGAAAAGTAACCCAGAAGACCTATCCTATAGTGGATACGCGTTAAATAGTGTTGCAATAGCGATCATCGACTCCTGTCAACCACTGTACGCCCGTGATTGGGTTAGCGATACTTACTTATTGCGTGCAACGTTAAAAATTGCTATCGTAACACTAAGGGCGAGGCCCCACTAGTGCGTTGCGTTGCGACGTCGCAGCGCTAGATTTGGACCAATGAGACGTCGCAGCGCTACATTTGGAATCTATAGATTGGTCCAAATAGATTGGTCCAAATCTAGCGCTGCGAAGTCGCAACGCAGCGCAACGCGCTAGTGGGGCCTCGCCCTAACCGTGAAGCCACACTGCTCCGTTGCGTTGCGTTGCGACGTCGCAGCATTAGATTTGGACCAACCTAGAGATTCCAAATGTTGCCCTGCGACGTCTCATTGGTCCAAATCTAGCGCTGCGACGTCGCAACGCAACGCAACGGAGCAGTGTGGCTTCACTGCTACGTATACCCACTAACGCGTATCGATTCGATACGTTTATCAGTTTTTATACTAGTTTTAGTGATAAAAAAACTGCCAGTGCCAAAAAAATGTAACAGCAACAATCAACTTAATCTATTTTATCAGAGGAAACCTCAAAATATCACGTATGATTGTATTTTCATTTAATTATAATAAAAGAAAAATAGGTAACGCGGGTAACGCCTGACAAAAAGATACTAGCAATACTTCTCTGGTTATCTTCGTTCGGTTACGGTTGATAGACCTGGTTCTTTTTGCTATTGATTTCTCGTATTGTCCTCTAACATATGACCTAGGTTTCATTTCTGGCGAAAGGAAAAAAGTTAATCATGCCAATAGCACAGTCTAAAGATCATACAGTCGTCCAACGAAGACGTCTAGACAGGGCAATCGTGCGGGGTGTGAGGGGCGAGACGCGGGTAAGCCGATCCCGAACTGCGAACAAAACGATGTTAGTAGTTCGGGATATGTTATTCAGGGCTAACGCGTGTATATTTTTTGTTTATTTAAAATGGTGCATACGACGTGTGCTGTGAGTGATTGCAAGTCTTCATCTCACATAAATAAAGATCTGCGGTTTCATCACACCCCTTCCCCTACACACAATCACACACACCCTCTCACACCCACTCACTCTTCTACTCACCCCTGCATGTTATATTATTTTTTATTTTATTTTTTCCTTTAAAAATGAGTACTACCCACCTGTCTGTAATTTCATATGATGGATGGATGACCCCTGTAACACAGGATCCTCCTAGCATAGGGGTCATTGGTCAAATATTTTGCACTTATAAATACTACGCTGTAAATGTTACTCATACTTTGTACTTTACTTTGGAAAATAAAAATTATTATTATTATTATCAGCTTCCACGCACAGAAGAAAGGTAAATGAATCTGTTTGTTATTGTAGAGTGCAACAATTATTTTATTTGTAATGTCGTGCCACGTTGATAACGCTAATAAAATGGTCGACCGGCGCACGGTAAAACACATGGCATCCATCTGTTTGGAAATCCTACTTATATTATAATAATAATTGTGAAAGTGTTTGTTTGTATGTTCCGTGTCAAGATGTGGACTTTTTTATTATTTACTAAGGGTGAGTTTCGAGATGGTGGACGTAATTTTTTATAATTTGATATGGGTGTCAATTTTGAGTTTAATTGGGGTGCTTGTTACGAAAAAGCCATCCTTTTTTAAATCCAAGATGGCGGACGACGTATTTTTTTTTATAATTTGATATGGGTGTCAATTTTGAGTATAATTGGGATGCTTGTTACGAAAAAGCCATCCTTTTTGGAATCCAAGATGGTGGACGACGTAATTTTTTTATAATTTGTTATGGGTGTTAATTTTGAGTATAATTGGGGTGCTGGTTACGAAAAAGGCATCCTTTTTGAAATCCAAGATGGCGGATGTCTTTTTTTTATAATATGATATGGGTGTCAATTTTGAGTATAATTGGGGTGCTTGTTACGAAAAAGCCATCCTTTTTGGAATCCAAGATGGCGGACGACGTATTTTTTTTTATAATTTGATATGGGTGTCAATTTTGAGTATAATTAGGTTGCTTGTTACGAAAAAGCCATCCTTTTTGGAATCCAAGATGGTGGACGACGTAATTTTTTTATAATTTGATATGGGTGTCAATTTTGAGTATAATTGGGGTGCTTGTTACGAAAAAGCTATCCATTTTGGAATCCAAGATGGCGGACGACGTAATTTTTTTATAATTTGAAATGGGTGTCAATTTTGTGTTTAATTGGGGTGCTGGTTACGAAAAGGCCATCTAAATAACTTAAATCTCTCTCAAGTTGGTCCTGTAGTAAAAGTTGTTCAGTTTGGTGGTCTGTAGCAAATTCTTTCGTATGTGTATGTATGTTCCTTTTCAGTTAGAATATAATTATTAATTTGTATTGTATTTTAACATTTCAGATGTAAATTATGGGTGGAAGCTTGTAGAAGACCGGATTTACTTGAAAGAACTTTCGAAAGTTTAAAAAATATATATATTTGCAGTTTGCATTTTGAGAATGGTATGTACGGGAAGAAATCCTTGAAGAAAACAGCTATACTAACGTTACCTTTACCAACTAAAGATTCCATCCATACACAGACCGATCATAAAGTCACAATTTTAAGTGACGTAAAATTGGATCTACACAATAAACCCAGAAAAAAACGAAAAATAGCTCAAATAGACCGTAAATTAGCGGGTCCTTCATCACAAATTTCCCAACAGACCAGCACTAAAAAATACATAGTTATGGATTGTAGTTCTCAGACACCAGCACGATTGACTGATCATACTCCCCGAAAAAAGAGACTCAGAAAACAATTATTCAAAACAAGTAATAGGTTGAAAACTATTACTGAAAAACAGAAAGATATTACCGAGAAACAATTTTTGAGAGCTTGTGATAAATTTTTATCCCCTAAGTTAAGCGCGATTGTAAAGGCGCAACTGTATTTAAAACCACACTGTAAAAACAATAGATACAGTAGAGAATTCAAACTTTTTTGCTTAAATATGTATTACACAAGCCCACTCGCTTATCGATTTTTATCAAAGACAATTTGTTTGCCATCTAAGTCAACTTTAGCTATGATGTACCTTCCTATGACAACTAAGCTCAACCATCAAATGTGGGATATTTTAACAGCTACAATCAAGCATATGTCACCGTCTCAAAAAGAATGTGTGCTTTGTATGGATGAGATGAGTCTAAAGTTAAACTTATGCTATAACACTAAGGAAGACAAAATATTAGGCTTACATGAAGTAGATGGGCAACAGGAACCGGTTGCAGCAGGATATGCTCTTACCTTAATGCTTCGAGGTATAACATCAAACTGGAAACAACCTATTGGCTTCTCTTTTATTTCCAGTAGTAAAATAGATGATCAATTAAAAACATGGATAATAGTTACAGCTAAACGTCTTCTACAGCTTGGATTTAATGTACGAGCCTTTGTGTCAGATCTAGGATCAGATTTTTTGGCATTTTCAAAAACATTAGGGGTTTCTAAAGAAAGGTCATGTTTTGAGATTGATGGCCACAAAATATACTACATATTTGATGTGCCCCACTTAATGAAATGCGTTCGTAATAATTTATTGAATTATAATTATGAGTTTGAAAACAAAATTGCTCGGTGGGAGGATATAAAAAACATGTATGAACAAGACAAAATGAAAGACATGCGATCAGCTCCTCGTCTAACAGATTCGCATATACAGCCAAACAGTTTTCAAAAACAAAAGGTTCGGTTTGCCGTTCAAGTTTTCAGCAATTCTGTAGTAGCAGCTTTATATAATTACCAGTCGTCAGGTACTCTACAAATTGCTAATGGTACGATATATTTTATTGAAACCATGAACAACCTCTTTGATTTATTAAATTCAAGCAACATTGACTCACCAAAACCCTACAATAAACCATATAGAGGTACTAGAGAGCAAGAAGAATTGCTAGACAAATCACAGGTTCTATTTAATAGCATGAGAGTTAAAAAAAAAAATAACGGCCGAGATGTAACCAAAATAATAAAATTCATAAATGCTTTCAACGTAACAATTAATTCAATTCGGCAGTTATATAAAGATATGAGATCTGAGGGTTACGATTATATTTTCACACGAAGAATTAACAATGATTGCTTGGAAAATTTCTTTGGTCTCATGAGGCAGGCTGGTGGAAATTGTCGAGAACCCACTTGCATACAATTCACCAGGGCTTTTAGGAAACATTTTTTATGTCAGATTCTTAAATTGTCAGATGCTACAAACTGTACAGAAGATTTTGACAGCATACTGACACAACTTGTAGAATTTACCAAAAATACGACTCAACCTCAAGTTTCTATACAGAATCCACCTCAAACATCTAACGAAAATATTACAAAAGAATACGATATTCCGGAAAAAAATGCATTCCACTATATCTGTGGTTATTTACTGCGAAGGTGTGTTGAAAATCACAAACGTGACTGCCTATCGGTAGTCAATTACGCCTCATCATATGCAGATGAAGTAAATGAGAAAAATTTATATATCCACCTGAGAGCTTATGACACTAGCCGTGATCGCTTTGGAGGATTACAAGTCCCTCCGGATGATTTTGTGGATTACATCCATAGGTTGGAAACAGAATTGATGTCGACCTTTTCTTTTACTGAAAATAACATTGGGCTGAAATTATTTGAACATTTGAGTTTAGTAGAATATAGTACAAAACCATGTGAATGCTTCCCAGTACATTTTTTGTTGAAATTATTTATTAGGATGAGAATTTTTTATATAATTAAGTTCAACAACAGAAATTTCAAATCTAATACATCTAGAAACCGAAAATATTTGTCAGTGGCCCATTTATAATTTTTTTATTGTCATAATATTTGAATTGTTCCTCAGCAAGCAGCAAGTTACACCTTCAATAATGATTGACTGAGTTTTGTGACTTGGTAATTTTTTCACTTGGTAATGTTTTCATTATATCAATATGTAATATTGTTTTATTATAATACTGCTATCGATATTGATCTGCAATAAATAAATAATTTTATAAATATTGTTTATTTGTGACAACCCTGGCCGATGCGTTACTGTCTATACGATGTCGGCATTTTGCACAAGATCAAAGGCGTCGTCTTACTGTATGATTTTTATACTGTGCCAATAGTTTGCATTGGCCTTTAAACTTAGCACTAACCGGTTAATCTTAAGTTTATATTCACACCTATCATTAACCGTAACATATACATTATACTGAGTTATTAACTGTAAGTAAAATGATGGTTATTCAATATACAAATTGATTTTACAAAAATAAAGTCTTTTATTTTGTCTCTCCTCAATAGCTTCTGATAATATTAGTGGCCAATATACCGACTATTTGATGACATTTTTAGCAACATTTTGACGATCAATTAATATGGGATGAGTTACATTTTAAACGTACTGAGTTAAAAATTTAGAAGCTAAATAAATATATTTTTTGATGTCATTTAATAGTATTTTAGAAGTTTACTGTTAGAATGCATGATACAAATTTAGATGCTAAAAAATAATCATTATGCTGAGTTGTTTTTAGAGTGGTTTACATAGAAGATAACTAGTGGCTAAGATAGTATTATTTAGATGCTCGTTAATTGTGGCTGACTTAGTAATTTAGAAGGCAACATACATTTTTAGGGGCGAATAATGATATTAAAAAGAAGCCTGTTTAATTAGCACCCAAAAACTAACACACAAACATGGACTGTACTTTTGTCCACTAACATTTTTTACATGGTACAGAAACATAAAAGCACAGTTCCCAAGTAAAAAGATCATACTACGATAAAAGACAATGTTAATCTTACCGGCGTTGGTGAGATCCAAACTCGTAAAATGTTCATGATATTATTCGGAATATCGGACAACATGAATCTGCGCATAAATAGCGTTAATCTCAAAGAGCAGTTGAGACATCGCTCCACAGTCGCACTCGCCATGATCAATATATATCACAACACAAAAAGTCTTGTCTTTAGTAATACACAACACACACGGTGCAGCGGCGTTGGAAGTATGTTTATTTTCAATGAGTTAGCAGCAGTAAGGCCCAAACTCGACGCACAACGTACCAAAATCAGCAGAAAACATATACCTACTGGTTGACAATTGAATTGACAAATTGACAATTCATTTTTTTTTTCAATTTCTTTGTCATTGACAATGAAAAATTTAAAAAAAGTTGTAACTGTGCTGATTCTAATACATTTGATTTTTGATCGATTTAACAGCGCTTACACACGAGCGGCATGTTCCCAACGGCAGAGGTAACTGCAGCCGTCGACGCGCGTCGGCGGCAACCGTCGACGGCTTCCGTTGACGCGTCGACGGCAGCCGTCGACATTTCAACTTCGAAGATCAGCGGCAGCAACTGCAAGTGTCGCTATAGGTCGACTGCTGCCGTCGACGCGTCGACGGTTGCCGCCGACGGCTGCAGTTACCTCTGCCGTTGGGAACATGCCGCTCGTGTGTAAGAGCTCTAACTTGAGCAGTTATTGTTAGCGACACTATTGGGTTAGTGTTAGTAACATGAACTAGATCACAATATAATACTTTAGATAATTATTACAAGTTATTACAAGATCATAAAATAAGGACAAGCTAGTCAGATACAAAAGGTCAGACTTCTTCAGCTGATCTACACAGAATACTCTAGACGAGTGTTCCGTCGTGCGGTCCAAGAAGCAATCCTCCGGGCGCACCGAGCGAGCCGGTCTCCTCCCTCCAACGGGCAGTGGTGGTCCGATGTTGACGTCACGGTTAGTTAGGCAGCGGACAACAGATGGCGCTCACTCCACGAAGTTCCCGACATTATTTAACTTGATACGCAATAATTTATTCTATTTGATATATTACAGAATCGATATCATTTTATTATAAGTGGGTAGTTCACATTACACGCAATAGAAAAAATAGTCACCCTAGTATTGAATACGTAGTACATATTACTTCTATGGTATTGACAGGCGATATAAAAAATGGCGTACTTTATAGCCGGAAACATAAAAATACTAATTATTCGACGACGTCTGTGGTCTAGTGGTTCGAGTGTCGGACTGCTGATCACGAGGTCGTGGGTTCGATTCCTACAGGACACAAATATTTATGTGATGAATATAAGTGTTTGTGTTCGTCTGGGTGTTTCTTATGTATTATAAGTATGTATTTACAAAAAAAAAGTATATAAGTATTATTTCCATTGTCTAGTACCCATAGTACAAGCTCTGCTTAGTTTGGGACTAGATGGTGCTGTGTAGAAAAATGTGCCAAAAATATTATTATTATCTCTTTTGAGTCACGGCTCATCTTCCGTGCGGAAGATGTCCGGTCCTTTGGAAGACATACACGGGGACACAGGTCCAACGCGCAGAGGCCCCTTTGAGAACTTTAATCTAAAATGGGGTGGGGCACCAACCGGGGACTATCCACGGCTGCACTATTGGAGTACAGTCATGGACCGTCCCAGGTGGGCGCAAAACTATAGTGAAGTATGGTAAAAATAAACTGGTCTGTGGGAAAGGGGTGTTAAATGGATTGGATAACTTCTATTGCCGGAAGAAAACGGCGTCTGCCTTTCAAGCTTATTATTATTATTATTTTTCAAAAAAATATCCCATTAGAAATAATAATTAAGTCTTATTTAAAAAAGATATTTTTATTTTCGATACTCCATGCTGTTAAAATTTTTGAGACACAAGACATTTCCCAAGAGTACTGTTCATGGGCATTCTCCTTTCTTTTCACACCTGCATACTCACCCCATTTCAATGGAATGGCTGAAGCCGCCGTTCGCTCTTCAAAGCATCAGTTGCGTAGAATTCTTAACTTAACTGATTTTACTTACGAAGAAATGTCCACTTGTCTCACTCAAATTGAATCTATTTTGAACTCTCTCCCCTTAATACCTTTATCCACTGAACCCAACGACGTGTCTGTCCTAACTCCTTCCCACTTTCTAATTGGACGAGTCTTAACGTCAGCGCCGTGTCCACAGGTAGCTGAGACTGTTAACGTCACTCTGCTGCAGCGCCACAAGCGGGTGGAATACATCAAACAACATTTTTGGAAACGATTCTGTATTGATTATATTTGTACACTTCAGCAGAGAACGAAATGGAAGAGATCCAGCGACAGTATCAAACTTAACTCGCTTGTACTTATTAGAGACAAGACGATTCCACCTCTGCTTTGGCCTCTCGGACGTGTAACCCACGTCTACCCTGGAGTCGATTTATTTATTTATTTATTTTATTTATTTAAACAATTTAACTAGAACGGTCACAGACCAATTACACTAATTAAATAGAATTACAATTTTCGCTAACTACTCACATAATCATCATTACACAAAATGAATAAGTAATAGATTACATTTCATTTAAGTACATAAAATATAACAGACAACAAAAATTACGAATCAAAATTGAAACCGATCATACATCTCTCTCACACATCTTCAAGCAACCCGACAACAGATTCACCCATCCATCCTCGAACAAACGATGACATTAATCGAGTGGCGGAGATCAAGACCAAGAAGGGAACTATCCGGAGAGAATGGAACAACCTCTGCCCCCTGCCCTTGGACCTTTGAAGACCACCTTTCAACCCGGGGAGCATGTCCACGCACTAAACGCATGACACCGGCGGTACCCCGCCCTGCGACCCCGCACCGCCGGGCTGCGCGCGCGCCCTCTACACTATAAAATAGACTACGAATCTGTGCGTTGCTCCGGAAACATCTTTAGTGTCATTAATTGTAAATTCTTTACATATCTATATTATACCAGCTTAAATACAGTCCACAAGTTTATATTTCGAGGGTCCCTGACAGTTTGTAAGATATATATATGGGCCTAATTAGCCTGATAATAAAGAATTTATTATTATTAAAGCCAGGAAGGCCCTCTGTGTTCACTGAGGAACGCGAAGCCATTCTGGCCGATCATCTTCATAAGATGTCAAATAAATTTTACGGACTGACGAGGGCTCAGTTTTTTAAAACATGACATGTTACGCCATAGGTGAAAAATTTGGTGTCGCAGATCGATTTAACGAAGCCAAGAAGTCTGCGGACGGAGACTTTCTAACTTTCTTTTTCCAACGACATCCTGATATAAGTATGAGAAAGCCAGAAGCGACAAGCATCAATAGAATACTTGGATTCAATAAAGTCGGAGTGGATCGATTCTTTGAAAATCTGGAGAATGTCATGACCAAACACCACTTTCTGCCGTCTCAAATTTGCTATATCGATGAAACTGGCGTAACGACGGTCCAGGAAACAGAAAAAAATATAGCGCCTAGGGGACAAAAATAAGTTGGAACAGTCACATCATGGGAAAGAGGTAAAAACGGCTATCTGTGCTATGCGTGCTTCAGGATCCTTCATCCCGCCTCTTTTTATTTTCCCTCGACAACTTCACTCACTGCAGCAAGAAAAAGATGGTCCACCATGAGTTTTTTATACTTGTTCTCATAACGGTTGGACAAATGAAAGGATATAGGTTCCAGTAGCGAAGGGTGAATTTTCGTAAAAGAGAAGCCGAACCAAAAAATGCTTACCTTGCTCAAGTGTGATGCGTGAATTCCAGTAACTACTCGTGTCGAAAGGGAAGCCGATAGGAATCGAGTTGTATGGAGCCTTCGCCACTGATAGGTTCAATGGCTGGGACATTTCATTGAGCACTTAAAAACCACTGCTCAACAACCTGTTCTGCTGATTATGGACAACCACAACAGCCATTGTATTTTAGAAGCTTGGGAAGTGGCTAAAGCAATGTCGTAATGCTTTCCATTCCACCATATTCATCACATCGCTTACAGTCTCTGGATGTGACTTTTTTTGGACTGCTCAAGTGAGCCTACCGTAACAAATTTAAGGCGAGCTAACACAGAAGAATATGACTCATTAAATCTCTCTTTCAATCGCGATGTACTGCCATATATTCTGGTATCAAACACACGGTACGTATACACTTTAAAAATTATCGCAACTTTGTAATTGTATTAACGCTCGTCATCGTGAAGGTAATCCAGTTGATCTCACGTTTTCCAGGAAGAGATCGCTCTTTTGGCGCATGATGACTATTTTTTCACTTATCTAGTTTCCAAGATAGTTTATTTTTGAATGTACGTATTTTTTGTGTTGTACCAATAATGAGATTTCAATTCTTACCTTGGCCCACAGAACCAGAAGATGACTCATTTTTAGAACTAAAGAGCGCTGAAGACTTGACTCACCTGCATGCACCTGACCTTCACGATGCCTCTTCACTCCAGCTAGAGAAAAACAGCACTCAGGAATTGACTTACCTTACTCCAGTTGACGTTACTGTTAGACAATAATAATCTAAAAATGAATTTAAATAAAACATAAATCTTGCATTTTAGTTAAAGAATTTCCTTGGACTAACCATTGACAAAAAACTTGACTGGAAAGATCACATTGAAGACTTTAGTAAGAAAATTAGTAGTTCTTCCTACGCATTACATAAACTCGCCCCAATCGTAAATACGGATACATTGTTAACTGCCTATCACCACGTAACATTGCCGTGCTATCACGGACTTGTTGCATCGATCCTTAGATACGGCATTATTTTGTGGAGAAACTCTACACAAAAAGATATTATATTGAGAAAGCAAAAACGATGCTTAAGAGCTATGTTTGGTCTTAAAATTACAGACAGTTGCAAACCATATTTCATTAAACATCAAATTCTCTCACTTTCTTCCTTGTACATATATTATTAGAAACGGTATTATTTGTTAAAAAGAATCCCCAACTGTTTCCGTTCGAAACAAGTCAGCGTGATAATCGGAGACTTTGTTTACAGTGCTAAAACAGCTCTCTTGAGTAAGAGTGTATTCTGCATGGCCCCAAAATTATACTCGTATAACTAGGTACCAAAGGCATACAAAGATTTGGATATTAATAGCTTTAGCCTTTAATAAAATCATGAAGAAACTTTTAATAAATAAATGCTACTATAATGTTGCCGACTATTTAAATGATTTTTTTTTTAACATTTTTACTATTATTTTTATTCATTTAACCGTCTGTGACTGACGTGGTAGTCCAACAGACACCGCGAAATATAAAATTCAGTTCTTTACCGTTAATTTTCAAATTTGAACGCCGCCGCTCATACTACCTTACTGTATGTAGTGAGCTCGCGCGGCAGTCAGTGTGCGGGGGGCGGTCGTAGCGAGCGCACGTGTGCGTAGCGAGAGGAAGGTGTCCACGAGACTACCACATCAGGGTTAAGGTAAGTGTTTAATATACTACCACCTCAGTAAAATCGTTATATTTTCATAGTGTCTCCTAAACAACCACAATACATCAGTAAATAAATTTAGTTAACTTACGTTATGGTATTTTTTGTATTAATTCGTGTTATTTTAGAATTTGATTTTATTTACATTATTTATATATATACAGGGTGGTAATTTGAGATGGGGCATCAAGGGCAGCTACCTTAACTATTGTAGCTACAGGAAAACGTTCTTAGAAGACCACCCCTAACTTTTGGGATAATTTCAATCGGCATTCACAGATTTTGAAATTAAGTACAGTCAGCGAGAAAAAGGGCTGTTATCACAAAACTTTTTTATGATGCCAATCGATCTTATTTCCCATAAGGATCAAAAGAGTCTTCCGGACCAACTGAAGTTTGAGTACTAGAAACGTCAGAAATAACAAAAAACTATTTGAGATGGGTTAGTTATAAGGGCAGCTACCTTAATTGTTGTCGCTACAGGAAAATGTTGATAGGAGACTGGCCATCATTTTTGACTGCACATTTGATTATTTCGAACTGCACAAAAAAATACTGAATAAAAAAAAATTGGTACAGTCGGCAAAAAAATGGTCAGTTCTCACAAAACTTTTTATGATGCCAATCGATCCTATTTCCCATAAGGGCCAAAATACTCTTCTGGACCTACTGAGGTTAGAGTACTACAAACGTCAAAAATCACGAAAAACAACATTTTGTACAAAACTTAGGTTTACGCCGAAAAAAATATATTTTATTTTCAAAAACTGTGAATGCAGTTCGAAATATTTTCAAAAATATGGACAGTCTCTTAAGAACATTTTCCTCTAGCCACAACGATTAAGGTAGCTGCCCTTATTACTAGCCCATCTCAAATAAGTTTTTTGCGATTTCTGACTTTTCTAGTACTCCAACCTCAGTTGGTCTGGAAAATTCTTTTGATCCTTATCAGAAATAGGATCGATTGGCATCATAAAAAAGTTTTGTGAAAACAGCCCTTTTTCTCGCTGACTGTACTTTTTTTTCAAAATCTGTGAATGCCTAATAAAATTATTCCAAAAGTTAGGGGTGGTCTTCTAAGAACGTTTTCCTGTAGCTACAATGGTTAAGGTAGCTGCCCTTCATGCCCCATCTCAAATTACCACCCTGTATATATCTATATCTCTACTGGGCCGATTTAAAAAACCTTTCACTAATAGAATGCTTTATCTACATGCACTGAGTAAGATAGGCTATATGGCGAAATAGTATCTATAATTGTACCTACATAATTTACAAGAAAAACTTGTTTTTTAGATGGCTGACTCAAATAACAACCCTAGGCCAGGCACTGCTTCTAATCGTAAGAGGACGTCAGCTGGAACTTTTGTAGGTCAAGAAGATCACATAACAGAGTGGCTGGAAGAGGAAAGTGAACATGAGTCTACATTGATGATGAAGAAAACAAAGACCAACTAAATATTGTTGCTGTGATTGTTCGAAGCTAATTTGCCTTCAGTGCTCCAAGCCACTGTGTGAAAATTGTCAAACAAAGCTGTGATTTTGAAACTGTCTAATTTTAAATTCAACCAATGAATGTATCTCATGTTTCCAAGACTGATTATTGTAATTTTTAATTTTTAAAATGTCTAATGTTAAATATAAAAAAGTTGATTTTGTAATTTTTTTAATGTCGTTAATGTTTAAGTAGAAATTCATAGGCTGATTTGTGTGAAGATAATAAACACTGTTTAATTTTGAAAATACAAATGGTTTTTTTATTTAAAGTACATTTAACATAAAAAATAGGCTAAAGATCTAATAAATGTAAATAAAATTGCTGCATAATTTAATTCTATAAAAATATTTGCTGTTGAAATGGTGTCTCGTGTACTACCACGTCAGTACAATTGTAAAAATTGAGCCACGTCAGTCGAAGAGGGTTAAAATAACTTCGTGATTTATATTTTTGTACTTTGAATTTTATTATTATTTTATTTGTACGCCTTTCTAGGCAAAACATGTTGAAACTTTTTTTTTCTTGTAATCTTTCCAACTGATTTTAAACCTACACGTGCTTTTGACAAATAAATATATCTTATCTTACTGTATCTTATTTAATTTTGTTGTGTTAAGTTTTTCATTGTTATTCACTGTTTTTAACCGACTTCAAAAAAGAGGAGGTTCTCAATTCGGTTGTATTTTTTTTTTTATTTTTTTTTTTATGTTTGTTACCTCATATCTCCGTCATTTATGAACCGATTTGAAAAATTCTTTTTTTGTTCGAAAGGGTATACTTTCCGATTGGTCCCATATAAATTTTGTTTCGATTAGACCATGAACTTCAGAGATATGGAACGGAACTTCTAATCGGATCAAAGCAAAATTCTCAAATTACTAATATTGCTTTGTTTATATTTGTTGTTGGGAACTGACTACTGGAAAAGAGGAGGGGGTGCGTGCCCCCCCCCCCTCCCCCTTTGGAATGTTTTCATTATATCGTGTAAGGTATCATTTGAAAGTACTTTTTATGCCCGACGACGTCAAAGCCAAAAAGAAGGGTTATGAAGAGGAGGGGGTTAAATTTATGGCACTAAAACATATTTAATAAAAAATAAACTTTAAAAAAAAGTAAAAACCGACTTCAAAGAAAAACTAAAAGGAGTAAAATAATTACCATAATATAAAATTAACAGTTTCAGAAGTCGGTGCAACTCTACACTGAAACAAATAGAAGCCACCGACTTCTGAAACTGCTAATTTTATATTATGGTAATTATTTTACTCCTTTTAGTTTTTCTTTGAAGTCGGTTTTTACTTTTTTTTATGTTCTCATCTGTTCGTTATTAACGTTAAGGCCTCTACATACCAAAGCCGCCTTTAAGTTTTAGACTGTTGTTGGTTGTGCGGAAAATACTTTGGTATCAATTTGTTTAAAAATGCCTCGCGGACGATACAACGTTTTACGCAGGCAAGCTAGAAAAATGGTGTATAACGTAATGCAATTCATGAAAAAAGAGAATGAATAGTCGTCCAAATTCTTTTGAAGCTTTCAAAAACGGGCGGCGGCAGCTACAGGCGTCTCACTAAGGATTGTGCAAAGAATAGCTGCAACAGCAAATGAGTCGGGCATGATAGCCGTCTTTCGCACACCTGGCAAAAAAAGAGGGGAGTCAAGAGAGTGACTGGTATTGATGCTTTCGATCAAGGTGTCATCAAAAGGTACGTGCACAACTTTCACGTTAACGAAAAAGAATTGCAAACACTCAAGCAATTACAAATAAAATTAAAAGATAATTAATATAAATTTCAACAGTTCTATAACCAGCTTAGGTCGAATACAAAAACAATTACGGTGTCACTGGAAGAACACCCAAAATGAGACAAAAGTGTTGATAGAGCAGTCAAATATTCGGATACAGCGCATCAAATATCTGCATAAAATCACAAAATATCGCTTGGAAGGCAGACCCATTGTATATAAAGAAGAGTCATATATGTCTATTCTTCCCACAGCAAGTCGAAGTCTTGGAGCGATGGGTCACATGGACCAAGGGACTTAAAAAAAAAACAATGGGTCAAAGAGTAGTAATCGTGCACGCGGATTCTGAAGCTGGTTTGTACCGAACAAACTTTTAATGTTTAAGGCGGGTACAAAAACCGACGACTATCATGATAACATGAACTATCAAAATTATGATAAATGGATCAGGAGTCAACTCGTTCCAAATTTGCCAGCAAATTCAGCTGTTGTGGTAGACAATGCTTCTTATCACAATGAACAAGAAGATCCTGCACCTACCTCAAACTCAAGAAAAGCAGACATGCAATCTTGGCTTCGTGAAAAAAATATTGAATTTGAAGACAATAATGCTAAAGTCACAGCTGTAGGTACAGGTTGATTGCGCAAAATAAAGATCGCTTCAAGAAATTCAATATAGATAAAATACTTACAGACAATAATCACTCAGTGTTACGCCTTCCCCCTTACCACTCCGATTTAAAGCCCATCGAGATGGCGTGAGCACCAATTAAACTATACGTTGCAAAAAAAACTTTAACTGGAACGTAAATTCGATCATAGACTTCGTTCAGCAAAAAGTAAATGAAATGGGGGAAAATGAATGGGGGGCATTGTGCCAAACTCCACGGCTAGCTAATATGCACAGAAGTTCAAGTGCCCTTGCTGCATTTTTAATTAAATTAAGAATTGGTGACTGGAGATCGAATAAGTTCCTTATTTCAAGTTCCTAGAACTACATTAGTGGGCTTAATGGCAAGAGCAAGAGAACTTTTACACCAAGATTTCGTTCCAAGGCATCTAGGTATACGTCACATAACAAGAGAAGAGATAGCATCAAGAAATCTTTTAATACCTGGTGAGGCGTGTAAATAGCCTGCACCTTTGTGAAGGTTGTGAAATAGATTTCAACCTATGTTAATTTCAAGCGTAATGGCGGACCTCAAACATTTCCCTGTTGATGAATCCCCGAGAAACCAATACCACAGAATTTTTAGCAGCAAAATATGCCCACGTACCTTGGCAGTCCAGAGATCCCACTCAGACCCAGGAGGATGGGAAGATACCCTCGTTCATGCGCGCGTGGTGGCTTGTAGGTATAGGCTGCCGGCCGGCGAGCAAAATCTTCATAAATCCACCGCTGGAATGGTTAAAACTCCAAAAATAAACATTGCACTATAAGTTCTCAATGAAGCACAGATGCAGGTCCATTTATTTTACGATTATCCTCAAGGTTTCACCAAAAAAAGGAACTTTCAAAAGAGGCGGAGCGAAACGCACTCACAAAGAACTTGCGAACGGCGGGCGAAAGAGAGATCGCTCGCTAATGCCATCTATCGGCCATGTTGCGTCACGCTGATAATAATAATTCTGTTTTTCGTAACACCATCCATGAGAATACTCTGTCAGATTCTGACTGTGAAAAATCTCATAGTTCTGATTCACCTCAGATTCAACTGCCATGTTATGCTGAAGATAATAATAATTCTGTTTTTCATAACATCATCCGTGAAGATCCTCAGTCAGATTCTGATCGTGAAGAATGTCATACTCATGACAATGACATATTTGTAGATCATTTAAGAAATTGGGCTCTTAAATACCAAGTAACACATGTGGCAATATCTGCATTGTTACTTATATTGAAAAGCCATACCTTTTTGGAGTTGCCAACTGATGCCAGAACTTTACTTAAAACTCCAGCAACAGTAATCACTCGACTCGTTGAACCAGGACAGTACTCGCATATAGGCTTAGAAAAAAAAATTGAGAAATATATGGGGTTATGTTACTGAATCTGTAAATGAGTTGTGTTTATTAATTAACATTGACGGTTTTCCTTTGTTCAAAAGCAGTTCTACAGAGTTCTGGCCATTTTTAGGCTTGGTTTCTAATATTCCTTCGATAAAATCAATAGTCTTCCCTATTGGCGTTTATTGTGGCAGAAAGAAGCCTATTAGCTGCACCTCATTCCTACAGGAATTTGTCACCGAGGCAGTTCATTTGATTAACAATGGCTTAGATGTTAATGGAAAAAATATTTAAGTTATTGTTAAAGGTTTTGTTTGTGATGCTCCAGCAAAGGCTTTTCTATTAGCAATTAAGGGGCATACTGAATATTATTCTTGCACAAAATGCAAACAATCTGGTGTATATATGCAAAATCGCATGACATTTCCTGAAATTGATGCACTGCCTAGAACTCATCAAGAGTTTCTAGAGATGCATTTTCCACAATTCAAGTAGCCCATTAACTGAAATCCCTGGAATAAATTTTATTAACAGTTTCCCACTAGATTATATGCATCTTGTATGTCTCGGAGTTGTGCGCACTCTTCTTTACTTGTGGATGTTTGGACCAGTACCATTAAAATTGCCTCGACAAATTTTAAATTCAATCAGCACTGACCTTGTTTCTTTTGCTGGACATATACCGTCAGAATTTAACAGAAAACCTCGTTCTTTGGATGATGTTAGAAGGTGGAAGCCAACTGAATTCCGTCAATTTATATTATACACAGGACCGGTAATACTTTTAAAGTTAAAGTTAAGTTATTTATCATATTATAATAACTTTCTTTCCCTAACTGTTGCAATGACTATATTGTTAAGTCCTGAATATTGTTTTGTGTATAATGAATATGCAAAAAATCTGCTGAAACACTTTGTTAAGACTTTTATGGAATTATATGGTCCACAATTCGGAACACATAATTTGCATGGCCTCTCGCATATTAGTGATGATGTAGTTGAATTTGGTGCACTTGACTCTTGTTCAGCCTTTCCTTTTGAAAACTTTTTACAAGTTTTCAAAAGAAGTATCAGAAAAGGCGACAAACCCCTCCAACAAATTATAAAAAGGTTTGGGGAAATGGAAAACACAAACTATTGGGTTAAAAATGCTTCACCATGTAATACCAGCTTGCCACGTTTTGGCAAACCCCATTCAAGCGGTTTAATAATGCCAGGCTGTGATGTTTCCCGACAGTACATGTCCATTAAATTTCAATCATTTGAAATAACTACAACACATCCAAATTCTTGTTGCTTTTTAAATGATGGGAAGGTTGTAATAGTGTTCAACATTATATTTTCGACAAATAAAAATAGCACGGTCATACTTTGCCAAGAATTTTTAGTGAAAGAAAACTTCTTTAGTGCACCCTTAATAGATAGTTCCCACATAGGTATTCTTATTGTAAAACAATTGTCAAACCTATGCGAAAGAGCTATAACTGACATAAAGGGAAAAGTTGTGTTGCTTCCTTTCCAAAATAATAGCCATGTTACTATAAAATTGGTCCATTTATAATACTGTCTAAATCCTGCCCTGCCTTGCCCTGTATATAAAAAACTCCATTTTTTTTATTTTGTTTGCCATCATCAAGCAAGGTACATAATTATTATGTCACAATTATTTTGAACACTTCAGAAATTGTTTCTTTTTACATGACTAAAGTATTTTTTTCAGAATGCAGATAATGGAAGAGGACATTAGATTTGTCATTGTCACCTTTCTGGACGAAAATAATGCTCCTGGCATTGTTGCTTCCAACTGGATAAAAGATGGAAATACTTGCTTTTATCCTAATGTACGCACTGAAGAAATGAAAGAAAAGCTATTGCGGAAAATGGCTGCACCTGACGATATGTGGCAACAATATAAAATAAAAATTCTTAAAGGATATGGTATGCAATAAATTGTTATTTGTAATAGGTATACCTCGTCCCTTAGCTTACAACACCGCTCAAGTCGAAAATGGCGGTTTTTACATTTGAATGCCATTGGATGTAGCTGCGTAATACGCGTCGAACCATTGGTCACTTGATAGAGATTTCAGCCAATCAGAAGCCGTAATTTAAAAAATAGTGACAGCGCTCAAGTCGGTTGGCCTCGCAACACCGCACAAGTCGTTAGTCTGTCAAACTTTGCGCGCGTAAGTTCTTGACGCTCCGTGATTATTCAATTTTTATGTGAATTTTATCGCTGAAAGGTCCATGCAAGAAGTTTTAATGGAAGATTAAGAGGTAAGCTATAGAATAAAGTAATGTTTATTGATTTACGCTTATTAATATAGAAACAAAATGATAATAGAATATGTTCACTACTTACGCGGTGTTTACTAACAATTTTTTCTTAACTTAGGCGGTGTTTCAAAATGTATTTTATTTCTTTTAGGATACTCAATAATTAAAAATACACTATGGATGAAGAAGAAATTGATTCCTGGAGTAATCTGAGTTCAGGTGATGAATTGTTATGTGCCCAATTACATTTACAATTACAAGAATCAGGACTGATGTCAAAACATAAACGGCGTAAACTAAGTTGCAAAGAAGATAAAAAAAGAATTAAACTAGGTTAGTATTGAAGGTTTGTTTTGAGGTCCGCATTTATTTCTTGTTATTTACATTTTTAGTGCAATAATTCCTATTATTTGTTTTAGATTTGAAGCAAAAAGATAACACTAGTTCTTCTGATACCAAAGCATTCAATTCTCCTACTAAATACGAAATTATTGCAACACCAATAAATGATCAAAACTTCGGGGAGTCCATAAAAAGTATTTTAAGTAGCCAGGACAATGTAATCTCAATATTAGATCAAAACATGGACTTGGATATTGAAAACATTGACATTAACAATCTACAAGTTATAGAAAAAGTTGGTAATGATTTCATTGATCTGCAACAGGAACCACCCGAATTTGCTACGGTGGCCATCGAGTATCTTGAGTCTTCTGTATTGGATGTAGCCAATATCACGGTAGAAAATGAGAACGTTGTACAAGAACTAGCACTTTCACAGCCGATCACGTGCAGAGTACGTCCCAGGTTGATTGTATTGTGACGCTGATCACGTTCTCAGTACGTGATTGACTTTCTTAGTGTTTGTTTTAAAACGACGTCCGTAGTCCGTGTTTGGCGTGCATTGATATAATAGTGTAGTGCTTTAGCTACGCACACATGTAAGAATAACCGTGGTGGGGCGCTTGGTGTGAGCGGAACAAGCTATCGAGTGTCGCGCTGCGCCAGTGTTCCCGCGCCGCTATTGCGAGTGCACGTACACGAATTTTGGCGCGAAATGGCGAGTTCACGGCGAAGTTATCGGCTCGATTCGAACGAAATTATTGACTCCTTGGTTGCTGATGATGATTCGGATATTGAAGAAGCCCCAGATATTGAAATTCAAGGTAAATTATTGTATTTTGTTGGGTTATTATTGTAGAAATGTAGCCTTTTTGCGTCGTACATATTTTTATTGTTTTTTTCTCTTTCCAGACCTTATTCAAGACTTGCAAGAGGTTGTATCGGTTCATGATCGACAAGATGTTGATGCTGACATGTCAGACGACTTATCTGAACCTGTACGGGGGGAACATGTACGGGGCCGGGGTCGTACACCTCGAAGAAATACGAGATCCCGCCTCGGTCGCGGTCGCTCGGCGGTGCGTTCGGCTACACGCGGGCGCGGCGTTACCCGCAGATCAGCAGCAGCACTTACCCTCAGAGAAATGGATGAAGGTAATGGATGGTCATACCAAGCACTGCAAGAACCCCCAGAAAATCCAGTATTTCAAGAAGTATCTCAAGTATTGGCTCCAGTAGATGAAAGTTCGTCAGAGTTGGATTGTTTTTCAATTTTTTTCCCCGATTCTTTTTGGAACACTCTAAAGACGGAAACTAACCGTTACGCAGCTCAAATGAAAACCAAACAAGCAAGAAAAGGCATTCTGAAACCTGGCACTATGTTGTACGAATGGAAAGCTGTCAAAAAATCGGAACTAAAGACATTTTTTTCTATCGTGATTCATATTACGCTTGTACACAAGGAGAGTTTTGATTCATACTGGTCTACACGGGAAATAATAGCCACTACATTCGCCGGGAAGCACATGAATAGAAACAGATTCCGAGCCATTTATAGCTGTCTCCATCTGAATGATAACGCAAACTACAAACCGCGTGGTGATCCCGAGTACGACGCTTTTTTCAAACTCCGACCTTTTTTTGATGACATGTGTCGGTTGTGTCAAGAGTGTTATTATGCCAATGAGCACTTGACTATCGATGAGGGTACTTGTGGGTTTAGGGGACGAGTGCACTTCAAAGTGTATAACAAAGATAAGCCCGATAAATATGGCATGAAAGTGTACATGCTCTGCGACGCGGAAACAGGATACATACTGCGCATGGTTCCCTACATAGGCGACTCGAAATCGGTGGAAACGATTATCACGGAATTGAGTGAACCATACTTCGGTTTGGCACACCATATACATGGACCGTTTCTTTACAAGTCCGACAATCGCAGACTTATCTATATATATAAAAGAAAGTCGTGTTAGTTACTTCACTTATAACTCAAGAACGGCTGAACCGATTTAGCTGAAAATTGGCAGGGAGGTAGTTTAGAGCCAGGAGAAGGACATAGGATACTTTTTATCCCGTTCGACATCATGTAGGTAGGTAGTAGGTAGGTAGTAGGTAGGTAGTAGGTAGGTAGTAGGTAGGTAGTAGGTAGGTAGTAGGTAGGTAGTAGGTAGGTAGTAGGTAGGTAGTAGGTAGGTAGTAGGTAGGTAGTAGGTAGGTAGTAGGTAGGTAGTAGGTAGGTAGTAGGTAGGTAGTAGGTAGGTAGTAGGTAGGTAGTAGGTAGGTAGTAGGTAGGTAGTAGGTAGGTAGTAGGTAGGTAGTAGGTAGGTAGTAGGTAGGTAGTAGGTAGGTAGTAGGTAGGTAGTAGGTAGGTAGTAGGTAGGTAGTAGGTAGGTAGTAGGTAGGTAGTAGGTAGGTAGTAGGTAGGTAGTAGGTAGGTAGTAGGTAGGTAGTAGGTAGGTAGTAGGTAGGTAGTAGGTAGGTAGTAGGTAGGTAGTAGGTAGGTAGTAGGTAGGTAGTAGGTAGGTAGTAGGTAGGTAGTAGGTAGGTAGTAGGTAGGTAGTAGGTAGGTAGTAGGTAGGTAGTAGGTAGGTAGTAGGTAGGTAGTAGGTAGGTAGTAGGTAGGTAGTAGGTAGGTAGTAGGTAGGTAGTAGGTAGGTAGTAGGTAGGTAGTAGGTAGGTAGTAGGTAGGTAGTAGGTAGGTAGTAGGTAGGTAGTAGGTAGGTAGTAGGTAGGTAGTAGGTAGGTAGTAGGTAGGTAGTAGGTAGGTAGTAAGTAGGAAAAAGTGCATTGCAACGCATGCGGGTACAGCTAGTTGTGGATAAAGGACACTCGCCTTGTTGGCACTGTAATGGCGAATCGTCGTGGTCTGCCACAGGATTGGCGTCATCAACCGTTGGAAAAAGGCGAAATGGCCTTTTGTCACCGGGCCAATCTAACCGCTTGTAAATGGAAGGACAAGCGTGATGTACTCATGCTTACTACGAAACACGGAGCTAGCTGGACAGAGGTGGATGCAAAAGTCAAAGGTGTCGGTGTGACCAAAAGGCTGAAACCAGATTGTGTACTAGATTACAACCACCACAAATTTGGTGTAGATCTGAATGACCAGTATGTGTCTTACTACTCCTTGAATAGAAAGAGCATGAAGTGGTGGAAAAAGATGTTTTTCAACCTGGTAGCAAGAGCAATGGTAAATGCTTACGTCATTTACAATAAATCAAGGTCTCAAAGGCGCCGCCCGCGATTCTCACAGTTCCTGATGGAGTGTGGTGACCAGCTGCTGCAAACTGCACCAGAGGCTGAACCAGGACCCTCACGTGGCCCACACCATGTAGGCAGCAGTACCAGACTAGTGGGAAGGCACTTTCTCGAAAGGATACCGAGCACCGAAAAAAAAGAGAAGGTGGCAAGAGTCTGTAAAGTTTGTGCAGACATTTCTAAGAAAAACACTGGCAAACGAGGACGCAAAGAAACCATATTTTACTGCCCAGACTGCAACGTGCCTTTATGCTACCATCCTTGCTTCAAAATGTTTCATACACGCAAAAATTACACGACTTGAACACGCAAAAGTCCATGTTCGACTTTTTTTTTTTTCCATAAAACCTCTTTTTTATTCTACATTTTTAAATAAAAAAAACTAATTTACGTCTGTTTTTTATTTTTATCCTAGAAATAAACAAGTCAATAGTATAAATAAAAAAATAATTATAGATTTATCATTGATAGTTCTCATTTTATAAATGTTGCAATATCGGCGAAAATCGCCGGCGAACCATGGAATCCGCGTTTTAAAATCTTCGGCTGTCAAAGTGCTAGGAAATGCTGTCCTTAATATAAATTCTGTTAAATCTTTCCCTACTTCAAACCAAGATATTCTCGTATCTACGAATACTCAAGACCCAGTTTCTGATATAGTCACAAACAATACTCAATGTACAGATAAAAATAATACAACCCAAAACAATATGCAGCAATCCAATGTCTCTGCTACTCCATCGTGTTCTTCAAAAGTGGTCATACTCAGTGATGTTCCCTATCACGGTGATTTGTTAAGTCATAAAAAACGACAGAACAAGGCGTCAAAAGACCCAAAGAAATATAAACGCAATATTAATAAAGAATTACGGATGAAAGGTGAAAATTATTTGGGATACAGAAGAGACAGAAAAGCAAAGATTAATGAAACATATAAAGTGAAACAAGACGTATTTAAGCCTGCAAGATCCATGAAACCACCGTGCACTTCTGCGTTTTGCAAGAAATCTAAACTCAGGTCATGTGACAACATAAATGAAGAACAGCGGAAACATTTGTTTGAAAATTTCTGGCAGAATATGAACTGGGAGCAGCGAAGATCATTTATAACTTCACACGTTAACAAAATACCAAAGAAAATTACTAAAAATCCAGAATCATCCAAAAGAACTGATAGTCGAACTTACGTTTTGACGATTGATAACGTACGCCACCAAGTCTGCAAAAAAATGTTCTTGGCCACTCTTGGAATTCTTTGATTCTTTGAACTCTTTGATCTGTTAAATTCCAGCAATCTTTTTTCCCCAAAGCCGTACAACAAGCCATACAGAGATAACGAATTACAGCGAAATTTGTTACATAAAGCACATCATTTGTTGAGTAATCTTAAAGTTAGGCAGAAAAATACTGGCAAAGATGTCACAAGTACAATAAAATTCATCAATGCCTTTGCTATCACAATTAATGCTATTATCCAGATTTATAATGATTTGAAGAAAGAGTCGGGTTTTGATGAATTTTACTTGCTGACGCGTAGGCTGAACAATGACAGCCTAGAAAATTTTTTCGGCATAATACGGCAAGCTGGTGGCAATTGCAGGGAACCAACCTGTATTCAATTTGAGCGAGCATTCCGGAAATCTTTTTTCTGTCAAATATTTAAATTATGTAGCGAAGCTAATTGTGATGACGATTTTGATAATATTTTAACACAATATAGTGATTTTACACAAAACCAATCAATATTTACACGTAGTGATGTAGTAACCCGTCCAACCACAGAAACCACTTCTACAAATTTTGATATTCCTGAGAAAAATAGTTTCTTGTATGTTTGTGGTTATGTATTGCGGCGTTGCGTAGATAAACACAAATGTTTATCAACAATCAATTACGCATCAACTTATAGTGACGAACCATCAACAAGTAATTTTTACTTACGCCATCGTGCGTACGATACTTCGCGTGATTGTTTTGGCGGGCTACAGTTACCTCCAGCTGATTTTGTGGACTATTGTAACGAATCAGAAAACCGTTTTAGGCAGAATTTCCGGTCATTTGTTGGTAACAATATTTTAGAGGAATTGTTTAATGTATTAATTGAAGTAGATTTTAAATCACGGCCATGCTCATGTTTCCCTCAAACTTTTATGATAAGATTGTTTATCCGAATTCGAATACATTATATAATTAAATTTAATAATTGTAAACTGAAAACATCTAAAAATAAAGTGTCCCGTAAATATCTGGCAGTGCAACACATGTAGATGTAATTAGGAACCTACATACTTGTAAATAAATGATAACATTATAATCACATTTATTTTGTTTTTCTTTTTTGACAACCCGTGCACATTTGCGACTAATAGCGTAGGTACCTACACGGGCGGCGGTGTCGTCCGAAATCAAAGGCGTTTCCCAACTGTATGATTCTTTAACTGTGGTAATACGATACTCTTGGTAAGACTGGTTGTCAGACTTTCTGGCTTCTGACCAACAGTAACGACTGTCAAAGATCTACAAATGACAGCCGGGACCAACGGCTTTACGTGCTTTCCGAGGCACGGAGGAAACTCGCTATGGTAAATGGTCACCCATCCACAGACCAACCTCGGCAAGCGTGGCTTAACCCGGAAGATCGGTCTATGCGGCTGTAATTATTTAGCCACGAGCTCCTCCAGTCATTAATAAAGATATTAAATTAAATTAAGATTCCACATTTTTTGCTTAAAAATATAGGCGTGCAAAATAATAGCAATAGTATCTAGATAGTAATTACATTATTATACATTAAACCAAATTATTGATCTTCTGTCTGTTATATTAACCTATTGAAAAATAGACCACTAAATATTGCAAATAGGAGGACAATGCAGCCATTATGCACTCCTATAATATATATAATAAGAGACCCTATGCACCTAAAGCCAGGAGAATTTATGTTTCAGTATGCTACTCTAATATCAGTGATCAAATGGATGGATACCAAAGATGTGTATGTGGCCACTACTGCATTTGATCCAAGGAAGGTACAGATTATGGAACGCAAACAGAAAGATGGATCAAAAAAACCCATGTATTGTCCTTTGACCATTGCAACATATACTAAAAGTATGGGTGGAGTTGACCATTTTGACCACTTCAGGAGCTCCTACTCTATAGGCCGCAAGTCAAAAAAAAACTGGTTCCGCCTGTTTTGGTTTATGTTTGAAGCTTCTCTTATAAATGCCTACATTCTCTACAGCCAGGAACATGTCATGCGGAACAATAGCCATCGCCAGTTTCGTTTACGTGTTGCCAGGGGTCTAATCAACAACTTCAGTTCCCGAAAGGCATATTGAAAAATAAGAAAGGAGGTGTAGGTATACAGAATCTCAGATGAGGTGAGACAGGCCAATGTTGGTGTTCACATGCCATGTGCAGCAACTAAACGCCGGTGCCGTTTCTGCAGCACTCGAACCAATCCCAAGCGTTCTAAAATAGAGTGCACTTCATGCAAAGTACCATTATGTGTGACACCATGTTTTCAACGGTTTCATTTGCCCCATGTGCCTCATAATTTGTAATTATAATTATCATAAGAATTGTTATTTTGCTATTAGTTCAGGGCAAAGTACTAATATGGACGACAGGATTTTTTACATAGTATAAATAAATAAAAATATAAAAAAAAACATTGTTTTGTTTCTTCCCTTATATATAAACAAATTAATAATTTTCACAAAGATTACTCATTGAAACCCTTGTTGCCTGGTTAAGGGTAGCAGCGGTTTAAAATATTCCGACATGAGTTCAATAATAGAGCTTCGCCACATGTCATGATTGACTTTTCCATAGCTGCTGCCCTAATCAATAGATTTCGACCACCCTTCACAGACAGGTTTGATGCTGCCCAGATATTAGAAATTATACAACAGAAATTTTTCCAAACTATTACATTAAGTGAGTTTATTATACAAAATAATTATAATAGAAGAAGGGCACAGTTCTCAAATATTTTTATTTATTTATTTCACATAAACAAAACTATCATTACAGGTACTTATTACCTAATGCAATAGCCTATGTACATAAACATTAAAAACTAAAACAAAAATTGTAACATAAATAATAAACTAACCTAAACAAATTACACAATAAGCGACCCGTGTGAATTCGTTCAATGTACACAAAAAGAGATCCATTCTATAAGCCACCGTGTTGAGCGCACGCAGTGCACGCGTGAGCGGTGCGCGCTGCAGCAGGCATGTACGTACGCGCACGCGGCAAGGCAAGCAGCTCCGGCCGCCGCCGCCGCCCCACGTACTCGTCCGGGACGCACAGCTGAAGTACCTCCAACACGGAGGATTATGTATTTTTCCGCGGATTAGTTTAAATAGGTAGACGGTGAGAGCTACCTCCCTTCTTACTTCGAGCCTGTAATACCCCACCATACCCAGAACAAATAGAGTAGGGTACAAGAGCAGATAGCCTGGGTATATCCCATACTGCTTCAAATACACGAACCTTACAAATTTGTTCTGTACGGTTGTTTGAATCGGACTTGTCTCTGCCTAAACCGAACTGGCGCATTCAAGTAATATATCGAAAGTGAAGCGAGTGGGGAAATCGGCACGTAAGAACGTGGTTACATACCCTCTCGTGAGTAACGCGGAAACTGCCACCGACGACCTCGACGAAGATGAGCGATTTTTGGGTTTCGCACCTGAGCTTGTACCCGTTTTAAGTACGCGCTTAATTACCGCCACAGGATGGGATATTCGCCGTGGTCTGTTACACAAGTATTGTTAACTAGGCAAAGGTTTGTATTGTATGACGACTTGACGACCTTTTAAAATTTATAAATACACATCATTTTATTCAATTTAATGTTCAAGCTAATAGGGACCGTATTCGTGGAGCCTTTGCGACTTTAGGAACCACTGCCCCGTTCGGTAGAACAAGACGCATGCCTGCTGATGTTATCTACGTCCATCTTGATAACTCTGCTGTTGACTCTTGGATTAGTCAACTGTTGCATGCTCTTGATCTGCCGGACAGAGCAATGGAAAAGGCTCAAAGTTCCAACTTTGATGCCAATGACGCAAAGCGAACTGCGAATGTGGCTTTTAACGAGTTGCATAGGTTGCTCGTTAACACTCAACCTGATTCATTGCAGACGCACGGTATCCTGGACCAGTCCTCTTTCGAAGAAAGGTTTGGGCTGACGTGGTCTGATTAAATTACTAACCTTAACGTAACTTCCAATTTGATTCCGTATTTCAGTTTCAAGTTTAAAGACCGGGAGTACCGGTCGCCTTCATTACACGGAGGTACACTAGGGGTGCGACTAGGGTTTCTGTTTTCTCGACATATTTTTTTTCTCGGGTCTCGAGAATTCTCGAGCCCGATTTCTCGGGTTTCTCGGGTCTTTCGAGAAATTTTTGAAAACCTTATGCGCCCGTTTTCTGGGGTACTCTTGAACGTAGTTTATCTGTTCGATAGCGCTATTATTTCGATAAACTGACTCATTACGTTTCTGGACACCCCAGTCAGAAGATAATCCTAGTTCAAACTTCAGATAACTTATTTTTCCGGTTTCTGAGGTACTCCTAACCGTAGTTTACCTATTGACCGCTAATGATTCGATAGACTGACACATTGCGTTTCTGGACACCCCAGCCAGAAGATGATCTTAGTTCAAACTCAGCTAACTTGATTGACCAATTTGGGACGTTAATCGGTTCCAGAACTTTATTTGTCGTTTTATATCATATTATAACAAGAATATTTGGAGTTTTATTATTAGTATTTCATTTTGGATAGTGAGTTTTGACTCCCAGCGAAATGGACGAGTAGTTCATCGGAGTCTGATTTGGAAGTGCTGGAGGCTATTTCAAATATATCAGTACCAATAAAAAGGCATGGAAGAAATCCATCCGAAATGTTCACGAATGAAAAGTTTAACATGAGATATCATTTTAACAAGGGCACTATGATTTATACCTTTGCGAAATAATCAATCCTGCCCTAAAACCTATTCATTTACACCACAAATAGGTACGTTAGCCTAGAAATGTTTTTTTTTTCAGATATAAATAAACTTTACTGCCCAATATTATAAATTACAATAAAAAATTAAAATCCTACTTATTTTGTTTCAATAGTTTTGTGTTGTTGCTATGATTAAAAATAACAAAGAAAAATATTGTGATTTAAATTTTATATTTTATTTATGAAATGGTTCGTTTTAAAATCATTGCATATACCAGCGGAGATTTTCATTTAAACTTGGGCCCTAACTGCAAAAAGATGTAAAGTTTAAGGCGAGAAAAGTATATTAGCTGGGCTTTAAAAAGAAACCCCATCTAGTGGTGAATTTACAAACTTACTTATTGTTTCGATAGAGTTTATCTTACAGTTAATTTTCACATTATAATAAGAGTACTTGGAGTTGTAGATATATTATGCGTCTGTTCGCTTGCCTCGCTTACTCGTGCCTCGTAAGGAGAACGATCAGAAGCCATTCTGCAAAGATTAGACGTAACTTTTAAGCCAATTTTACAGTAATAAAACAAAATCTTTGATTTCTCGAGTTCTCGAATTCTCGAGGTATTTTTTCTCGTCTCGAGGTTGGCATGATTTCTCGACATTTCTCGACTCGAGAATTCTCGAGCAGAAACCCTAGGTGCGACTCCCCCGCATGCTGTGCGATAACAGCTCCAAGAATTGCGCACCTATGGATTCTCGCAACCACATATATAAACGTTGGTAACAGAAATGTCACTGAGTTTCCTCAGCTTGAGTATCACGATTTGATTTTAATAGCTTGTGGTACTTACCAAATCCGTCAGGCCCGATCATATTACGGTGAGCATATCCGCTTCAATGGCCGATATATGATTGAAGTATGCAGGGAGACATCAATTAACAATTTAAGAGAACAATTTGTCTGTCTCTCAAAACTCGTGGCTTTTAAAAACCAAAATTCAAAGTCAACATATCAGTAGTAAAACTTATTTTGTGTATGTTCTAATTGATAACAGCTTAAATGGGAGAGAGGCAATTTGTCAATATTATTGTAAGGTAGGTAAACGAACTGTGGGATGTTGTTCCCACACTATGATCATTTTATGGTATTTGGGCTGGGCTCGGCACCAAAACAATATTGAACCCCCTGCGCAACTTCTTGATGATTTTTTAATTGAATATAACGAAATTGATGATGATATTAATGAATGAATGGTGAAAACGAATAAAACTTCAATTACTGTATATTTTTTGTTAAATTTACTCGGCAAAAATAAATAACCTCCAATTTACAATGTCTGAATAATTTCTTTTTGAGAAGTTCAATGTAAAAGTGGAAAACACAGAAAAGCTTCTGACATTAAACGACACAAAAAAACGTGAGAATATTCAGTCATGAAATTTTTTTATTGAGCCTAAGTTACTATGGACATCTGACATTGTCGTTTACTAGTAGGACGCTTAAGGACACAACTTCAAAGAACTAAATTGGTATTACAATCTCAAGTGAACAAAAATAAAGAATTGGAAGAAGAAGGTAAAAAGTTAAAACAGGCATTCCAAGTTGCTTATAAGG
The DNA here is from genome assembly GCA_905220435.1 of Amphipyra tragopoginis. Classification (NCBI taxonomy): domain Eukaryota; kingdom Metazoa; phylum Arthropoda; class Insecta; order Lepidoptera; family Noctuidae; genus Amphipyra; species Amphipyra tragopoginis. The sequence continues at coordinate 18,104,534 of HG992011.1, forward strand.
AAAATTGTAAGACTCAGATGCTAGTAATAAAATATATTTTAAATTACACAAAAATAACTTCCAAAAAACTTTGGGACTCAAAAGTAGGATAAGATTTTCTTACAAACAAAGTTTAGTCAATACCAAGGTTAGATAAGATATTGAAGCATTTTATCTTCAAGACGACAGAACCTGGTAATTTAAGGGTAATTTTCTTGCCGTATATTTAAATGTTCAGAACTTAATCTGGTATTATAATGAAGCTGGACATGCCAAAATGGTATTGGTGCAACAGTAAAACGAACGGCAGACCAATCTGTAGCTAGGGGCAAGGATGTAGCAAACTTTAAACAACTGATTCAGTGTTTGGAAGAAAATTGTAATGGTGTACAAATTATACCTATAGACGAAGACAATGTAATAAGTATAGAAAATTTATTGGCAAAAAGCCTAACACAGGCATTTAAACGTACTCTTAATGTTCATCAAGTGACGTGGAATAAAGACAGCCCCGGTCTTTTGCATGCACGAAAACTTAGCTGCATCGAATGTCGCCCAGATCACATTTGTTCTCATGATGAAATGGGTGTAATTAATACAGAGTACAGTCAAATCTCTGCTGATCGAAACCATGTTCTTGCCATTCCCCCATCACACCATCAATCTGATCAAGTAATATCCGAGGAGCCCGGTCCATCGGGACTGTTTTCACATATTGAAAATGAATCTCCAGCACGCTGTGTAGATACTGACGATGAAGATTTAGTTACGGTCTCAATTCCAACAAAACGAAGCCGTAACTTCTATTTCAAATCTAGCAATGGTTGTTCATCTAAACAGAATTCAAACGAAGAAATTAAGAAGAAACAATTAATTGATCAGGTGTTTAGTGAAGCTTCGGACTTTACAAAAACAAGTCGTTTTAATATTTTGGCATCTGATTCGTTTGATGAAGACATATTTTAAAATCATGAAAGTGAAAGCTAAGTCTGATTATATAATTATAAGGATTAAAAAGTTGTACCTAATTAGTAATTATTCCAAGCAAGTATGCCTTTATATTAACCCATTAACGCCCGCCGTACTATAAATAGTACACCAGTTTATGTTAAGGTAATACTAATCTAATACGTTTTTTCACTCTAGCAACATTTTTAAACGGTCATTTCAAATCCATGCAATAAGCAAATAGCTAAAACAAATCGAGATTGTAAAATAATTTGGGGTTAATCCTCATTTTGTGTCAGTGTTTTGTTTCGTGTCTGCAGGTGAGTACTTGTTCATTTTATTTTACAAGATTTAGCTTTAGAAGGTGTTAAAAAGTTTTATTATTTACTCTATAACACCATATTCTTATATAAAATACATCGAAAAGTTAAATTCGTGTAAAGTTTTTTTTACTATTACACATAAAGTGCTGCTGTACTAAGTTTAGTACACTGGGCGCTTGAGGTAAGATAAAGTAGTATAGTTAAGACGTTTATGTATTTGTGTGCTATGCTTATTAGTCGTGTTTTTTTATGTATTGTTAGTGTTTTTTCTTCTATTATTATTTTATTATTATTTACTATGTTTTCAGGTGACAAGATAAAACATAGAAAGATAAGATAAAATAAAGAGGAACCTGCATTTTGCAGATAATACTTTGGCACCCACGTCTAATGATAAAATGTTCAAATTGCGTCCACTTTGTGATGTTTTACAAAAAAAATATTGTCAATTTGGAATGTTACATGGCGACTTATCCATTGACGAATCAATGGTCAAGTACTATGGCCACCATTCAGCCAAACAATTTATAATGGGTAAGCCCGTGCGATATGGATATCGTAATTGGGCGTTGACCAGTTACGATGGTTATTGTTATACATTTGATGTATATCGTGGAAAATCCTCTGAGACTACCACCGATCCACTCAGCTCTCGCGTTGTGAAGACTTTGCTAAACAAAGCCCCAACAAAACCAGAAGAACATGTAGTTTACTTTGACAACTTCTTTACGAATTACGATCTGCTTGTCGACCTAAAGGACCTTGGATACAGAGCTACTGGAACCTTGCGTGAGAACAGAACCAAACGTTGTCCTTTGATGTCATCAAAGGAAATGCGCAAAAAGCCTAGGGCTGAATATGACTACAGGTTTGATATGACAAAATAAATTCTTATGGTGAGATGGAAGGACAATAATGTCTGCACGATTGGTACCAATTTTGATACAGTAGAGCCGTTAGGGAAAGTTAAAAGATGGTGTACTACGAGGAAAATAAAGTGGATGTAGATATACCTCACGTGTTCCAAAGTTATAATAAGGACATGGGAGGGGTGGACCAAATGGACCAGTCTGTAGGACTGTACCGAATTGAGGTAAAAGGTAAGAAATGGTGGTGGGTTTTATTCACATATATGGTGGACATGACCATTTCAAATGCGTGGAGATTATTACACTGCATTGCAAATCCAGATGATCGTGTGGATCAGCTAGCATTTCGCAGACACATAGCACGAACGTATTTGAGCCAAAAAAAAAAACAATAAAACGAGAGAAACATGCTCTGGATTGGATGGAGAAGACAGAAAAAATTATGGGCATAACCCAAACAAAATACCAAACCAACTGAGATGTGTTGTGTGTTCCAACCGGGTCAAAATAGCAAGTGACAAGTGCCTAAAAACGCTAAGCTTGGATAGAGGATGCTTTGCCCAATACCACTCCTAAGCGCCCATTGTACTAAACTTAGTACACCCCTAAAAATACAACTTCCGATTATTTTTTGTTTCTTTTTTCTTTATAGTGTCTCAATTAAAGTGTTTTATTAACGATATTAAAAATTGTTTATGTAAAATTTTAAATGGTTTTTATTTGGGCGTTAATGGGTTAATGGATTTCAAATTAGCTAGTTATTTGTTAGAAGGTGACGATGAAGACGTTACTTCTGTGATCTTATTTTAAGATTTTTTTCTGTGTCTTCTTGTTGTGTTCAAGAATAATTATATTTTGGTTTAATTGATAACCATGTAGTTTTACAAATTATCGTTCGTAACAAATTCTTGGTTATTTGTAAACCAGAATTATTTAGATTAAGTATCATCATTTCTGTTACGTTTTGCGTCACATCTGTTATCGTCTTTTTTTATTTTATGACAATCTAGGTACTCGTAATTAAAACATAAATGACCTCTGTTACTAATTATTTTGTTGATATGAATGTTACTAAACACAGTAAATCTAATAAACATATATGAAAATCGATATTTTTTTTTTAAATTATTTTTCCCTAAATGTAGAATGACCCATTTAGGAAAATTGCTGTTAAGAAAAAAAGTTAATTTTAGTTTGGTTTTGCGATGTACAGTCAGCATCATATAGTAAGTGGCAGTCAGGGTGACCAAATATTAAGAAACATCCGAAGTAACCACTGATATCTTGTCAACCATAGTCGTCTAATTGTTCAGATCACCCATCTTGCTCAAATATATCGGAACAACAGCCATGTCAAATACATGAGGTCAGTCAAACCGTCATTATTACAGTAACAAGCAAAACGCCAGAGGTTTCCAAGCAGCCAAGTTATTCAAAAATATGAAACACTCTAGTAAAATTAACTTTATAAAAAACCGCATAGGATTAAATTTTCTTACGTAGGTATTTATGAATGACTTTAATAGAAGAATTTAATATATCTCTTCTCATTCTCTTCTTCTCCCTATCTCTTTCATTTCATGCATGACGTCATCGGCGTGTGTTTTGTTTTATAATAATATTGGCAAATAAACGGGTGCAAGACTGAATTTTCTGAAGACGTGTATCGATTGTTTTTTTAATGAACAATAAAAACTCTGTCATAAAAGTGGAAGAACTCAAAGCAGCGAGTTTAAACTTAAGTCATATTTTTAAATGCTAATTGAACCTCTTTTCATCTGATCTAATCTAAGATATTTCTATCAAATATAAAAAGTACTACGAAATTAGCTAACTTTGATAATTATTATTACATAGAAACACTAGCAAGCATCAAACTGAACGCATTTCGTATTAATAATGAAACAAAACATAAGATTATTTATGTAAATGAAGCTCTTTTGGCTCTTCATTAAATTTAAATTGCCCGCGCATTAACTTCGACTTTACACGTCAAAGTATTATCTATGGTGGCAGCACTTTGCACTATGTACCTTCTATAATTTCACGCTGGCTTTGTACAATAAAAAGTTTACGATGTTTTTAAAAGAAACATTTCAAATGAAAATTAATAGTTGAAGCAATAGCTTTTAATGTTGTTTCTCTTTACATAATGTAAGTAAATAATTAATTTGTACTTGAAGTAAGTTATGTTTGCAAAATATTTTTTTGTGATTTGTTTAAATGTATAAACTCTTTACAGAGCAACAACTTCGCTTTTCGTTTCAATAAGCAACTTATTACATTAATTTGAGACAAGAAGGTAAACAGATATCGCGAATGAACTGAGCATATCCGTAAGTTGACTGTTCTATTAGCATTTGCAGTATGTAATATAAATCTTCAGTATACAGATGGACGGAGAGATGGAATATAGAAGGCAATGTTCAGAACCACGTGACGATTAGACGCCTACGTCAAACAAACGTTGACCAAGACAGAACAATAGTGCAGCACTTCTCACTTGAAGTACACTTCATACTATGCCTTTCTTTGACTTCGAAAAGGAAATATCTGGAGATTTAGAGAACTGATCAGGGACGAAATATGGATTTTGTGGCGTTCGTAGCTACTACGAAAGCCACTGCATGGTCATGGTCAAACGAGTTACATCGTGCAATCAAATTTACCGCTATTCAACGACCAAGCTATCTACGCAGGCAAAGAAAGGCATCATATGGAAGTTTATTTCAATTCAAAAGTGTAAATTTACCGGTATTCAACGATGAACCTACCTACAGAGTCGAAGAAAGGTGTGGTTTGGAAGTACACTTGAAGTGAGAAGTGTCGATTAACCTATCTACGGTCTAGGTAACGCTGCGGTGCTGACCGACCTGTATTACCTTAGATAATAAAGTGAGTGCTGGACGCGTTGCGTACGGAGTAGCGCACTCCGCACTGCATACCTCTTTGTACTCCGCCACCATACGGCCGTCGCATAAGTCCCTGCAAACAGGACTTTCAGGGCTGTGTACCTGATGCCCCAGGAAGACGCGGATATTGATTTCCTGCGCCGCGCCCGTCGCCGCACCCCGGATGCGGCTGCCGCGGACGCGGAACACCTTATCATCCACAAACGCAAGGTGCTTTGGAAAGATGGCATTCCACTCTTAAAGAATACCTGAGACCTTACATTAACGAAAATCAAGATAATTGGACCCGATACGTCTATACAGCTATGTTAGCATATAACACCGCTGTACACTCAACCACGCATTACTCACCATTCGAATTAATGTTCGGTCATAAACCGCATACCTCAGACTCTGTCTATAACGATAACTCTACTACTACTTATCCTGAGTATGTTAAAATATTGCAACATCGAATGAAACACACGCGTGACAAAGCTATAGAATTCACACAAAAATCTAAAACGAATTCTAAAACCTACTATTAGGGCGCCGTGACGCCTCTCCAATCACTCCTCCATCACGGGTCTTACTGCCGCTTGCGGCAGGCCGCACGTTAATTTTTACATGAAACCGCATGATATCTATCTTACCGAGCAATATGCTCAAGGAGTTCAGAACCAAAATCCCAGAGGGGGATTTAGAGGCCGAGCAAGAGGCCGAGGACGCGGAGGCCAACACCAAAATAAAGAATAAGAATAAATTTATTGTCTCAAAAAGATTACATATAATTTATTTGAAGTCCTAGACCTCACACTAGGACCTCATAAAGTACGACAAACGTTTAAAAAGAAGCGTAAGGAGGAACACCGTTTAAAAACAGGCTACCAAACTATGATTGCCCATCAGGAACAAATAAAGTCAGAAATTTTTGCTTTCGTGATGACGAACAGCTAACTAAACTTACCAAAAACGTCAATAGAAAGCCCCAGATGTTACCAATCACTTCAAGGTCAGTAGGTCTATCTACTGTGTCTCTAACACATACCGCACGACAGTATAGACAAAACATAGAGATGCCCAACATCTACCAAATGTATCGCGTTTTCTTAGCAGCCTTTGAAACTAAAAAGTAAAAAAAGACTCAGGTCTAATGATCCGCAATGCCGACGCAATTTATAGTCACGCAACTGCGCGAGCAAATTCCATGGAGGATCTCTCGCTTCAATGGCTTTCCGCTTGCCATTAAAATAGCAATAGACGCCGTTGGCGTAATTACAGACTATAATGATATAGCGTACTTACCTGTCGTCGCTGAGATGCGGCGTGATAATCAAGGCAACTTGCAGCCTAGGCCGGAAACTACGCTTTTGTCTAACCTACGGGAGACAGTCGAAGAGTTGGCTGATGACCAAACTTCATTAAATGTTCGACAGCGTTATCATGAGAATAACTCAATTCCAGGTAAGATTTGGTCTGCGGACCACGTTTTGTTAAATCCTAATGAAGTGATTCCTGAGAATTATAATATTAATGAATCGTTAGGTAACGATATAATAGGGCTGACCCCTTTCATGAGTGCGCTTCAGAAAGCGGCTCCAAAGTTGGTGGGAGGTGCATTGGACACAAAAATTTCAGGAAAAAGGTCCATATTAGTATCTAATTTGATGCATAATTTAAAAGCACCTGACAGAAGGCGTGATGAAGCCTTAAATGACTACTATAGTACATGCCATTTAGTTGGGGACGTAAGAATGTTCTCATATAACACCCCCTTAACTGCAGCGGAAAAATTAGAAGGGCAGTTAATTATAGTGGGATAGTGTACAAACGTAGTCAATCTCTTGAGACCACTATACTACAAAAGGGAGAGTGATCAACATGCGTTCGAATTCGAACAAAGCTACACTGCGGTAGTGCCAAGCATTTATGGCATGCAGTCAGAGCTCTGAAGGAAAACAGTAAACACGTCCACATATAACAACAACAGATAACAGACGTATCTATCCTTAAAGAATATCGACGCACTGATTTGGGGCCAGCCGTCAACCGCTCTGGTTGTTTTCGGCTGGCCGCTAGTGCATTTTAAGGCTTACGTTACATTTCATTCCATCGCATTAATCAAGACGACATTGAAGTGATATTTTGCAATATAAGATTTCATGGAATTACAGAAAAATGCTAGTACATATGTAACTGCAAGATATCAACACAGGGAACTGCGTCGCACTAGAAAATATTGGAAAACTAAACTGTTCGTCGGCTATACAACGTTTGAACATTACAACAGAAAAGGGTGACATAATGTGAAACCGAAAATATCGTTGATGATGGTTTCATTGAAGCTTTGCAACAAATCTCCCTTTCTCAATTTTCAGAAAGCATTATTGAGTATATTGCTGGCGCTGTAGTTCATTATTTAATGAAAAATTTAATGTAATACTTATGTAAGCGCGCTGGTGTCACTTAATGAAAAAACGACAAGTTTGATTCACATAAGAGATGCAGGTGGACTATTATATCCGTCTATCATGTCATCAAAATTTGCAGGCGTTGTGTATGTGTGTAATTTTTTCATGTTATTACAGAGTCGGATATACAGAAATGCAAATACAATATCTAGCTTTAATTCCGCTGAACAAGATCGCTAGTTTGGATGCAGTATGCAGCACCACCCTCCCGCCCACAAGTTTATGCACATGCAGAAAGAGTGAAAAAATAATGCAACATGCAACCAAACCAATACACGACACGTGTTTCGCCCCTGCACGGGGCATCCTCAGGATATGTTGACTCCTCGACCGCTAGGACGCGAATGGGGCTGTGAAGCGCGCGCCCCTCTTTATATCGTCGCGATTTGACGTTTGTGACATTGACGTTTGTGACGTCTACGTCGAAGTACCCGCAAAAATGCGTAATAAAGGAGATGGCACGACATTAGTTTGGTCATTCAACAGTGTATATCTATCATTATTATGTTTTGAAATTTCTAATTGTTCCAACACACTCAACCGGAAACCCTTATCACATACATGCAAAATACTATAACTATTATTGTCGCTCAAGGAGTGGCCGGTCTCATTTAAATGTTTTGCGAAATGAGATTTTTCCGGATGGCCATTCCTATATGCGGCAATATGTTCCCTATGTCTAATATCGAAACTACGGCCTGTCTGACCTACATAGACCCCGTTACAATCGTTACAAACTAACTTATAAATACCGGATTTTTTTGAATTTTCTAAATGATCTTTACCGTTACAAAGATGACTCAAACTTTGATCTGTCCGAAAAGCAACGTAGACGTTATGTTTTCTAAGAGTATTCGCAATTTTATCTGAAAATGGGCCTACGTAAGTCAGACTACCAACATACTTTATAATACGATCGGGGGGATGTGCATAAAGTAGCGAACGAGCCCTGTCATTCTGCTTATTTTTAATTAAACTATCAATTACTTGTTTCGAATAACCATTTGTAACCGCGATCTGATAAAGTATTTTAAGTTCTTTGACGTAATTATCCGTGGACAGTGGGAGTGACATTAAGCGATGAACATAGCTGCGGAAGGCAGCCAGCTTATGTTGTAAAGGGTGACAAGATGAAGCGGGAATAGTGGTGTCAGTGTGGGTGGGTTTTCGGTAAATTTGGAAGTCTAATTTGTTATTGACTCTAGTTATAGTTAGATCTAAAAAATTTAAGGACTGGTTGGACTCTAATTCTAATTTGAATTTAATTTTAGGATGGATAGCGTTAAGTTTATTAACAAACAAGTCAATTTGACGATTAGTACCTGTCCAACAGATTATTACGTCATCAACATATCTATAATAGAACATAGAGAACATAGAGTCGGATATCACGAATTAGGAAAATGAAATACATGAAGATGACAGCGATGTTAGTAGCGAAGATAATGAAGATTTATCAGATGAAACTGATGAAGTTTTTTTTTTTTTAAATTCTCTATTTTTTGTACCTAGTTTACTAAAACATGAAGTTATTTAAATTAAAAAAAAAGATTTTGTCACTGCGTCTTATTATAGAAATAGGAAAACGAAAAATTTTCAAGGAGCTAAAACGAGTTTAAAGACAATTATCAAAAATTTGGGTTTCAAGTGGCGAAAGACCGAAACCAATAGAATGGTTCATATACAGGGTGGTAATGAAATCGTGTAATTCCTTCAAACCGCGTGATCTACTGGTGACACAGATTAACCGTTAAAGGAAATTTCCGAAAATCAAGCAAAAAAAATATTCAAAAAATGATTTCGATTTTCAATTTCTGAATCTTTTTAGAGCCTTGAGTTATCTGACTGCAAAGAGCGATATCGCGTTAGTCGTTCCTGCCAGCCGTGTCGCCGTACTTCCATTAATTTGTGTGTGGCATCGAAATGTTCACTCAAATAAAATTATTGTTTTGCAAAAAAAAAACTTATTTTTTTTACTGAATCCTTATTAGGTGGCTTAGATACGATCGGTAACAAAGCCGCATGAAAAAAAAAGAATTTTATTTTTTTATTTTTAATCAAGCAAAATCCCATGCGGGGCCTGTCTACACCAGTAGTAGATCATGTGGTTTTAAGGAATTACACGAATTCGTTAACACTCTGTAGAGAAGACCGACATTCGCCTGAAAAGGATCATGTGTACTTGGAAGCAATTAAAAAATACAGGAATGAAGGGTGACCAATAGTATTCACGGACGAGTCGTATGCCCACTCATCACATACAAAAAGTAAGGCGTGGCCAGATGGTTCTGCTAAAGGACTAAAGCGCCCGATATCAAAAGGTCAGCGGATAGTTATGGTGCATGCTGGGTCAGATGCAAGGGTTTGTTCCGAACGCCCTACTGATGTTCAAATCTGGAATCAAAACCGGAAACTATCATGATGACATGAATTTCTCATAAGGACCCAACAAATTACAAATTTGAGACCTAACTCGGTGGTGGCTATCGATAATGCTTCGTACCACAACAAACTTATGAATCCTGCTCCTACATCTCATGACAAGAAGGCAGATGTGGAATCGTGATTAGTAGAAAAGGGTATGTACCCTTAGACGTAATTCTAGTCTCAAAAGGAGCGAAAATTATAGGCATGGCGCATATTACCGAAAAGATTCGGGGGATGGAGATTCTGGAGGACTCGCTCGCATTGACTGTAGTAGATGGAACGTTGAGCTAAAGGCGGATCCCAAAGGTGAAGAATATTTCGGAGGATGCAAATCGATGAAGACATACAATCTTGATGATTTGTTTTGTAATCGCATAATGACAATATCTGGTAACGGAACGCACATCCCGCTTATCAATTCTAGAATAATGCTGAACAGGGCGACACTCAGCGTAGAGTTGTCGCGCAATGTGAACCCATATCCCCAGACCTCCGACTACAACAATCCATATAAAGGCGAGTTACACTCGAACATCTTTTCGATTTGCTAGGAACCTTGCGTACCGTCTTAGCGCGTAGCACCAACATATGTATAGAAGAAAAGGAGTATGGTGTGAACGGATACGGACCAAAATCATGGCAGCCATCAATAAGTGAAACGCTAACGCCACGTTTTGAAGTAGTATGTATCGGGAGAGATCGTATCCCCTACATAATACGTAAACCGATATATTAGGTTGGGGAAAAAGTCTTTTCGCATTATAGTATGTATGAACTTGTAATAAAATCTCTTTGGCTATACTATTTGTATCTGGCTGGTTTTGGTATCATTGAAAGTTTAAATTTTTAAGAACATAATTCCAAATTCAAATTAGGAAAATATGTGATTTTCATTTGTTTTTCGTACCGTCAAGATGAGCGAATCTAATGAAGAAGTTCGATACATTTTAAAATTTTACTACAAAAAAGGTAAAAATGCAACGCAAGCCGCGAAAAAAATTTGCGATGTTTATGGACCTAGTGCAGTGTCTGTGAGAGTAGCACAAATTTGGTTTAAGCGTTTTCAATCCGGAAATTTTGATGTCAAAGATGCATGTCGCTCTGGTCACCCTATTACGGATAAAATGGATGCCATTTTTGAAAAAGTGGAGCAAGACTGGCATATCAGTAGTTACGACGTAGCTGAAGAACTGAGAATTGACCACAAAACAGTTTTGGCGCATTTGAAAAAAACTGGGTACACAAAAAAGCTCGATATTTGGGTACCTCACGAGCTCACTGAAAGAAACCTAATGAACCGTGTACTCATTTGTGATTCTTTATTACGACGTAATGGAACCGAACTATTTTTGAAGAAGCTGATAACTGGTGATGAAAAGTAGATCACGTACGACAAGAACGTGCGAAAAAGGTCGTGATCAAAGGCCGGTCAGGCTTCACAGACTGTGGCGAACCCGGGTTAACTTGCAACAAGGTGATGCTGTGTGTGTGGTGGGATTGGAAGGGCATTATTCATTATGAGCTGTTACCACCAGGCAGGACCATCGATTCTGAACTCTACTGCGAACAACTGATGAGATTAAAGCAAGAAGTTGAGAGAAAGCGGCCGGAATTAATCAACAGAAGGGGTGTGGTTTTTCATCATGATAACGCTAGACCTCACACATTTTTAGCCACTCAGCAAAAATTAAGAGAGTTTGGCTGGGAGGTGTTAATGCATCCGCCGTATAGTCCTGACCTTGCACCTTCAGATTTCCACCTGTTTCGGTCTCTTCAGAATTCTTTAGGCAGTGTCAGGTTAACATCACGAGAGGACTGCCAAAACCACTTGTCGCGGTATTTTGATCAGAAGTCCCAAAATTTCTATAGCAATGGGATCATGTCCCTACCTACAAGATGGCAAAAATTTATCGAACAAAATGGTACCTACATACTTTAGTTAAATGTAAATAAACTATATTAAAAAATGGTTTGAATTTTCTTAAAAAATGCGAAGATACTTTTTCCCCAACCTATTATGTATCTAAAGTCATGGATATTGATAGTCTCATAAAAGAGACTCACTCAGCACTCGAGAATGTCGTGGCAAAAATGATGATATTTTTAAGAGAGCCTTCAACATTTCGTCTGCCATCTGCACTTACACGCCCCTTTTCTCCACATTCGATGATCTGCGTGATCAAACGTTAAAAATCCTTTCCAGATCACCCTTTGCACCTCTGATTGTGAGCGCCACCTGCCTGCAGAGCAACGTACCGCACGTTATCACGATGCGCAGCAAATCTGAATGCATTGACATAGGATGAATAAAGTTAAACATCTGTCGAAGATCGTTGTTTGGGGAGCTGAGCCCAATCATCTCAATGTTGTAAACACCTGAGATGGCAGCTTGGGAGTGCAAGACACCACCTCTCAGCTGAAACATTCCCCCCTCTGTCATGGTGATTGGTTCGCCGCCAATAGGGGTGTACCGCAAATTGCTTATGTCTGAAGAGATTGCTATGTCGATATTTCCCAGGAAGCTGTTGAAACCTGGAGCTGGCGCGATGTCTTCATTCGCACGGGCGACATTAATATTAAGATTTTTACAAAAATATTGAAGGTCTATCAATATGACAAGGATTAAAAAAATTAGTCATGAAAATGTAGACGGAGTATAAAGAAAGTGTTAGTTCGATTTCCGAATTACTTTTCTTCCCTAGGTTAAAAATCTACTATTAAGGTCAACTTTATTGACCTATAAATTTTCTTGGTGTACTTCCAGCGGAAATTTTGTTATTGTAATACATTCTACAATATTTGCCCTTTTTAATAAGATATGTTTCATCCTTGTTCCTTCTGGCCGAGTCGTAAAGGAAATCTTGGCATTCCCCTTTCGCAGGCCCAGCCCGTATCGTCCAAACCTGCAAATTGAGGGTGTCTATTCCCGCTGGTGGCAGGTTTGTCTGCAGGTCTACAAGGTGGAGATGTCCGGGTCCGGGATTTTCCACGGGGGTCGGACCGATCGTTTTCTTATTTCTGGCGTCCAGAAGGCTTTGTGCCACTCCGGGGTTACTAGGAGATAGACTCCTGTTGACATGTCTAGATGATGAAGAACTCTCGGTATTAGAGCTGGTGGGGGAAACGCCCACCCCAGTCTGTAGTGCCAAGCCCGGCTGAATGCGTCTGTGTATTGACTCTCTTTGTCGCATGCGTCTTCGCTCACATACCTCGGCACTACTGTGGATCGACTCGAAGCGAACAGGTCTATCTCTGGAGTGCCGAGATGATGAAAGATCACTTTGATTATGGAATGTTTCAAGTGCCATTCCGGTAGACTTTTTGTCCTGGAGAGACTGTCTGCTAGACCGTTGTATAGTCCGGGGATATAGCGTACATTCAGGTTGCAATTGAGTCGCTCGCAGAGGGACAAAATGTTTATTGTAGTTTTTAGAAGTCGTTTTGACTTTGTTCCCCCTTGTTTTGTTATATAAGCAGCTGCCGTTCGGTTGTCTGTTTGAACTATTGCTGTTGTGTTCCGCAATGCTGAACCCAGACGCCGCAAGGTCTCGTAAACTGTCCAAAGCTCTTTTTGGTTGCAATGCCAGTGGTTTTGTGATCTCGTCCACTGTCCCCAATATTTTTGGCTGTTGGCTACTGCGCCCCAACCTGCATCTGCTGCATCTGTAGTTATGAAAAAGGTTGGATTGGGGTGATGTATTCACCTGGCGTAGGGCTGAGTCTCAACAGATCGCAGCACGACGCTGCTCTACCGAGCACAACACCCCGCCAGGAACGGAAGTCGTCTACAGACTATTCCGAGCCCCGACATCGAACTGAGGTAAATTCGGACCTTCGGAGCCGTGATGCACGCGTTAAACGGACAGCATCGATCTCCGCGATCCAAATGGGCTTCGACGTCGCACCTCACGTGGTGAAGCGCGACTAATAAAGTCACATAGAGCCTCCCGACTCTCGGGGCTCCACAGTGAGCATATCCTTGCCGGATTCGGCTAGGCTGGCTTCGGCCTTAGAGGCGTTCAGGCATAATCCCGCGGATGGTAGCTTCGCACCACCGGCCGCTCGGCCGAGTGCATGAACCAAATGTCCGAAACTGCGGTTCCTCTCGTACTGAGCAGTATTACCACAGTCTACCTATATCTTACTCCTTACAGTCGGTCAACGTAGAACATTGTCACAGAGCAATCGTGCGGGGGATTGCGGGGTGAAGGGGCGGAGGTTATGTCCCGAGTAGCCATACTGCTACTCGGGACATAAATTCCAGGGCTCGCACTTTTTGATTTCAAATTTGATTGATATCGTTCAGAGAAATTATACAGCGTTACATTTTGATCGTTTTAATCCCATGGACCGGTGGTTTAACATACAAAATACTATTAATCAAAAGGGGGCACAGCACAGTATCTCATAATAAAAAAAAAATAGGTAGTGATAACGTAATATTCGTAAAATGCATGAAACCAGCAGTAGCGCCACGAGTTAGTTACCTACGCGTACGTCGCGTCGTCGTCGGTGCGTACCTAACTACCTACACTCCGCCCGATCAAGTTTAGGTTATTGACTCGCTCAGCTGATGTTCACGTAAACAAATGAAATGATTCCAAATTTTCCTTCATACTTTTACGGGCTTAGGACCGTCATAATTTAGTTTATCCGCTTCCGCTTTGTGCCTAGGTTTCGGGACATACCTAATAACATTAAAAGAATTATGCTAAAAGCGGTACATGTAAAAATAAGTCCCTACAAGGCCTGCTAGTTATGGCGTATTTAAAAATGTGGAATCAAAATTATTTACAATGATTTAAAAAAGAAAAAAGTTCTAATTACTTACACGATTTAAAAAAAGTTATTTACACTCCTAAATCATCACTTAGGGCTACACTTCACGATAACGTAATAATTGTTCAAAGTGCAAACCATTCCTTTCGAGACATAGTCTTGCACGTTTAATTAAATTGTCTTTTAATTTCAATAATGTGTCTCTGTCACTTTTTAAAACATCGAACGCGTCCACTATCGCACTTTTCATTTGTTCACGAGTTTGATGCTCGTTTCTGTACACTAACCGCTTCACCTCACTCCACAAATAAAAATCCAGCGGGGTAAGGTCCGGGCTCCTTGCTGGCCAAGCAACTGGACCACCCCGTCCAATCCACTGATCTCCAAACACGGAATTTAGGTGATTGCGAACATTACGCTCGTAATGTGCTGGACAACCGTCATGTTGATAATACAGATTATTCAAATACGCCAGTGGTATGTCGTCCATTAAGTCTGGAATTACACTTTGCAGCATGTTTAGGTATGTCCCACCGGCCAAATTTCCTTCGACAAAATACGGGCCGATAATTTTATCATTTATGATGCCAGCCCACACATTAATGCTGAAACGCACTTGATGTCTACACTCACTAATCACGTGTGGATTATTAAATGCCCAAAAATGTTCATTTCGTTGATTAAATAGTCCTACACGCGTAAAAGTCGATTCGTCCGTCCACAGAATATTAGCATCGCGATTGTTTAAAATCCACTGGCAAAATACGACTCTAGCCGTCCCGTCGTTCTCGTGGAGGGCTTGTACTTTTTTAAAGTGATACGGATAGAGTCCTTCTGTATTTAAGAGCTTCCAAACGTAGTATTGACTAACGTTAAAGCTAATTGCAGCCATATTTGTACTACGCCTGGGATCTCGTTCAAAGTACTCTAGGATTTCTTCATCTAGTTCAGGTGTGTAGACTGGTTGGCGACCGCGGCCCTGAGCGTGTGAAGGTGTACGGAATTGTCCGTGATCTAACAAACGCTGCGTAGCCGCCACAATTGTTTGACCAGACGGAATTTGCGGGTTGGGTATACCACGCAGTCGCAAAGATTGCAAGTGGTTTGGTTCGCTGTAGAGACGACGAGCCGCTTGCGCATCAAAACCCGCGATTGCGTATAATTGCACCATGGCAACGAACTCCGGGTTGGAGTACACGTAATTACGAGACGTCATCACTTTCGCGCGACAAGAATAATTTTATACAACAACACACCGATGACGTATTAGAGAAACTGAATTGTTTACATGAGGTGAGTGGTCCTGTACTGCCCTTAGCGCGCGAGTTGCGCGGGCGCGCGGGGCGCGCAGCTTTTGCATTGCCAATCAAATGGGGTTTGGGGGCGGGGTTTGTCTAGGATTGGCTAATTTTTGTTAATCCACGTTGACTGCGCTTACGCGTCATTGTTGTTAGTAGGTATGACCTATCGAATGGTGCCTACTAATGGTTTGCATTGTTTTTTCACTCATACGATAATTAATTCGAGTTTAAAAAAAAAAGTATTTTATTTTTTAATTTTATCTTTACAAATCGATAGTGTTTCATGTACAGGATCGACCCTCCACGGGATTAAAACGATCAAAATGTAACGCGGTATAAATTTATTATTGATACGTATGTGTACTTAATACGAGAATATTATTATAAAGTCTGTTTACTAATCCAAGATGGCGGCATACATACATTTTCAAATGATTGTTCGTGGGAAGTCATTTCCACGGTTTTCGGGGTCACTGATGCCGAAAATGACGTCAAAATCCAAATCCAAGATGGCGGCCATGAAAATTTTCATGTAATCATCCTGTGTGTCAATTTCATGGTTTTCGGGGTCACTGATGCCGAAAATAACGTCAAAATCCAAATCCAAGATGGCGGCCATGAAAATTAGTAAATTAGTCGTCATGGATGTCAAATCCAAGGTTTTCTGGGGTGCGGATGCCGAAAATGAGGTCAAAATCGAAATCCAAGATGGCGGTTACAAAAATGTCAAATTCGTCGTCATGGGTGTCATTTCCATGGTTTGCGGGGGTACTGAGGCCGAAATTGAGGTCAAAATCCATTTCCAAGATGGCGGCTATTAAAATTTCAATTTAACCATCATGGGTGTCATTTCCATGGTTTTCGGGGATGCTGATGCCGAAAATGAGGTCAAAATCCATTTCCAAGATGGCGGCTATTAAAATTTCAATTTAACCATCATGGGTGTCATTTCCATGGTTTTCGGGGGTACTGATGCCGAAATTGAGGTCAAAATCCATTTCCAAGATGGCGGCTATTAAAATTTCAATTTAACCATCATGGGTGTCATTTCCATGGTTTTCGGGGATGCTGATGCCGAAAATGAGGTCAAAGTCTATATGCAAGATGGCGGCCATAAAAAAATTCAAATTAGCCGTCATGGGTGTCAAATCCATGATTTTCAGGGACGCTGATTACAAAAACAAGATAAATTCTCAAATACCAAGATAGGGACCACGTTTTACCTGGCAAATCTCATTTAACTGGTAAATTTTTTTGACCGCCTTTTATTATCGAGGAATACTTATGCTTTATTTCCGGCATCAGCACCCACGAAAACCATAGAAGTAATAACCATGAATAATAAGTAATTTTCTATGACTCCATCGTAGACTTGCAAATAATTTATGACTCTTACCTACCCCCGCAAGCGTTAGCCACTGCGACTGTAACCTCGACAAACTTTGTAGTTTTAAATATTGTTAGAATATTCCAGGATAAGATGGCGAAACTGCTGCTACATACCTCTGCATTATTTTGTCAATCGTCAAAATTACGCATGCGTGGTTTTCTTTTTGCGTGTCACTGTTTCTATAAAACGTTAATTAATTTGGACGTTTGTTTGATAAAGTTTGTGTAATTTGTTTTAAGTGACAACCCTATGACAAGTGTTACCAATTTTGACATTTCATAGGACCTGTCAAATGTATGGGCGTTGACCCACTGTATATAGTAAGTAGGTACACTGTGGTATTACTATCGCAACGACATGCCATCAGTAGGGTAAAACTAACCTGTCTCACGACGGTCTAAGCCCCAGCTCACGTTCCCTTTTGATGGGTGAACAATCCAACGCTTGGCGAATTTTGCTTCGCAATGATAGGGAGAGCCGACATCGAAGGATCAAAAAGCAACGTCGCTATGAACGCTTGGCTGTCACAAGCCAGTTATCCCTGTGGTACGAGGACAAAGCATCGGAGCCCGTTGTCTTGTTAGATTCGGTGCTCCATTGGTATTTTGGAAGCTGAGTTGTGTCTTTTGCTATTTGTGGAGCTGAATTTTGCTTGGAGGGCGAGGTATTGCGTTTTCTCGCAGAACTGCCCGCCTGCTGGATCGTCTGTTTTTTGGAGGTGGAGGTGACACTTTCTTGCCCCTCTTTCAAATTCTTGCGCGGTGCGACGTGTGCATGGGCGACTTCTCGGCGTGCTGCTGGTTCTAAACTGCCATGATATATGGCCGATAACGTGGCAGCATCTACACCTGATAGTGCTCTTAGCTCGGGTGTGAAGTTGACGAGGTTGCAGTTCCCTACGCTTAACCAACTCCCTGTTTTTGCTTTTCTTTCACCATTTCCTTTATATGGATTGTTGTAGTCGGAGGTCTGGGGATATGGGTTCACATTGCGCGACAACTCTACGCTGAGTGTCGCCCTGTTCAGCATTATTCTAGAATCGCTTACGCTCTTTCTGGACGCAAAGATCGCGCGTGATTCGCACGAGAGAATCGCGACGAATTCGCCCTTTCTGGACAAGCCCTTAGGGATTTCGACGCTCAGCGACAGTGATTAAATAATAATAAGTGTAAATATTAAGAAGTATAAAGTGTAAATAATATTGTGTTTTTTTTTTTATAAAAAATCTGCCACTATCGAAAGGTAAGGTATTAGACCTTACCTTTCGAAATTGAATCTTTAATTTTATAGTTTATTTTTTGTTGCTTTTTGTCTCAAAGCGTTTTGATATTTATTTTATTCGTACTTGGTCACTGTATTAGGAGTTTTTTTTTCGTTTAATTGTTTATAAATAAAAAACTGGCAATAACAGTTTTCTTTTTCTTCACGAGTGTACATGTGCTAAAGTTCGCAGAGCCTATGTTCAGACTCGCCAAGATACGTCGGCCGTATTGTATATTTACCTAAAGTGAATTTTTCGCTACGAAAGTGTGGAAGCGGCTTCTTAAAATATTTTTTTTGTAAAAAAAACTCGTCTTTCCAGGAACACTGCGAATGCATAACTAGTCGAGTGAATAGTATGGAAGCAACTTCTTAAAATGATTTATTCAAAGAAAAACCCAGGGATTTTTGGATTGCATAATTGTTTAAAATTAATGTTAACCCCCGATGCAAATTTGTGTGTGTAAGTGTAAGAATGGTGGTGTGTGTTAGATAAACCAAAAAAAAACATAAATTAAAATAGTTGTCCCGGAACCGCAGGATTTTTTCATTACAAAAGCTCATTCCATATTAGCCAACATCGCAAGTTTTGGTGAATATCAAAATCAAAAATCATTTATTTCTCCAACAATATTTACAAGAACAACTTAGTGATTGGAGCCTCCCTTTAAGCAAGTAATGCCTGTGTTGGGAGACTCCGCTCTTCCATACCGAATCGGATATGCATCGGATTGAGAGATCGGATCTCTACTCATGACTGATGAAATGAACTCAAAAGAATAGCGGTAAAGAAGTGCATATTTTGAGAATATCAGAATATTATGAAAAAAACAAGCATTGTGCAACCTACCAAGAGGATGGAAGAAAAACTAGATTCCACCCAAAACAAGGAATCTACCATAACTAGGGTTACCATCCGTCCGGATTTGTCCGGACATGTCCGGACTTCTAGAGTTTTGTCCGGACTTTGTCCGGCTCTTTAATTTGTCCGGATTTTTTGGCTTAGATGGAATACTAGTAATAAAACTTACATAAGTAACCATCCGCTACTATGCCTACCATACCACTGTAACTAAGTGGGTATGTTTGCATTTTGTGACTAAAATGTCCGGACTTTTATTGAAATGTCAGGCTTTTTGTCAGGACTTTTCAAATTTCTAAACGGTAACCCTAACCATAATATATAAAAATATAAATATAATATATACAGTGGTGGACATATAATTAGAAACACCAAGTGTGACTTTTATTTTTAGTACAAATTGACTTGATAATTAATGTTTTACGTATCATAGAGGGCTAATACCTATCTATCTATAATGTATCCACATCATGAAGTATTACTATGTCAGTTTTGGAAATATCATACAACCGTTTATGTAAAACTGGTATACTTTATAAAATAAAATAAAGCAGCACAACTTACTAAGGTGGACAACTAATTAGAAACAGAAAAAAAACATTAGCATAAATATGAACAAAGGTAACGAAACAACAAATAATGAAGTTAAATGGTACAAACGTTTTATAATAAACAATTAATGTTTAGTTGGGAAGCCTCTGCTGTCGATTACAGCGCTACAACGACGTGGCATTGATTCTATCAATGTTTCATACATTTCCAGGGAATTTTTCTCCAAGCTTCCACAAATGCGTCTTAAAGTTGTTGTGATACTAGTAGTAGTACAATATCAGTGATATGTTTTTGGACAATGTTTTCTTAACAATGTACCACAAACTTAGATTTGATTCAAATGTGGACTATTTGCAGACCACTCTAACACCGACACTACAATAATCCAAACCAATGAAACAACGTTAAAGAATTTCTAAGAGACTAATTAGTTTCGGTGTTAGAGTGGTCTGCAAATAGTCCACATTTGAATCAAATCTAAGTTTGTGGTACATTGTTAAGAAAACATTGTCCAATAAACATATCACTAATATTGCACTACTACTAGTATCATACTACAACAACTTTAATACGCATTTGTAGAAGCTTGGAGAAAAATTCCCTGGAAATGTATGAAACATTGATAGAATCAATGCCACGTCGTTGTAGCGCTGTAATCGACAGCAGAGGCTTCCCAACTAAACATTAATTGTTTATTATAAAACGTTTGTACCATTTAACTTCATTATTTGTTGTTTCGTTACCTTTGTTCATATTTATGCTAATGTTTTTTTTCTGTTTCTAATTAGTTGTCCACCTTAGTAAGTTGTGCTGCTTCATTTTATTTTATAAAGTATACCAGTTTTACATAAACGGTTGTATGATATTTCCAAAACTGACATAGTAATACTTCATGATGTGGATACATTATAGATAAATAGGTATTGGGCCCTCTATGATACGTAAAACATTAATTATCAAGTTAATTTGTACTAAAAATAAAAGTCACACTTGGTGTTTCTAATTATATGTCCACCACTGTATATTATGTCCAATTGAAGTCAAAGCCTGCGACTATAGGTGGTGGATGCCAATTTTATACTTTATCCCCCTGATTACAAAAGGTGGTCTAAGAAAAAGCTAGGTGTTAGATGACATAAGAAAGTGATGGGTATATTTTAAACCTGGGTTTACCTCAGTCTTGGTTTTAACCATCTTTTGCAATAAGGGGGTTGTGTTTTTTTCTACCTTTGGTGCTTTCATAAATACTTTCATTTTGCACTCTGAACTTCAGAGTGTGTTACCCAATGACCAATCTACAATTTCAAACTATGCTGGGAGATAGGGTAAGGGGATAAGGAACTTGATTAGGAATTTCTCCATCGGAAAGAGAACAATCTTCAAATTACCAGTTTTTCCAACCAAAACACCAATGACTCCTGACAGCAGATGGAAAGCTATTTCTCTCAGACGAATTGAAGCTCAATAATGGTAGACACCACCTCCCAAGTGAATTCCCAGAATACACAAGATATTGCATCAGATGCAGAGGTGCCCTGTGCCCTACTACACTTTGGAGTTTCACAAGCCCTTGCTAAATACACATACACCTCAGCTGCTCCCTACATGTTCAAGAGTTATGCGAACATTAATGTAGGGAACAGCTGACTTTTTTTTCACGATTTCATGTTTGGTCCCATAGTAAAAGTTGTTCATAATGATGAGTACAGTGACCCCTTAAGAGGTTGTACACTTTATGTTACACCTTGCATATAATATATATATGTTAAGGTTTTAAACATTTGTTTGCTAGATTTTAGATATCATTTGTTTTCATTTAATTTCTTCTGTAGTTCTGTCATATACAGGGTTGATTTTATTTATTATTTATTTAGCCCGTTAAACTGGGTGAGATTAATCTTTACATCTTTACGACTGTATTGTTTGATTCGTTTGGCTATATGTCTCTCAACTCATGCCTTTTGGCAAAGGCCTCCTCCAGTAGTTTCCATTGCTTCCTGTCTTGAGCAACTCTCCTCCATTTGGGTCCCGCAGTAAGTTTCAGCTCATCTTCCCAGCGCATTTGTTGTCGTCCTCGACATCTCTTGCCATCTCTTGGATACCAATTCGTTGTAGTTTGGCTCCACTTTTCTTGTACAGATGTCAACATGGCCAGTCCATCTCCATTTTTGGAGGTCTATTTTTTTCAGGATGTTGGTTAATTTGGTTTTTGCTCTTAATTGCACACTGCTAATTCTATATTGCCTTCTTGTTCCTGTCATGCTTCGTTCCATACCTCTCTGGCATTTTCCTAGTTTGTCTCTATGGTATTTTGTAAGGGACCATGGGTCACACAGGGTTGATAGCATATCATAATGCTGTGTGTGGTTGACAGACAACAAAACTCTCTCATCTCTAACAAATAGTTTCTCTCAGGTAAACAGAATAAATTAGTAAACAACGAGTTTTGTAATTGTTTTGTACCTAATCTCTGTAATCCTTAAACTAGAAAGAAAAGATTATCAAAAAAAAAATTGGTAGCGGGTAGCACTGGGCAATGTTGACAAAGGAAGGTAGTCGTTGATATGGATCAACACACCCAATGTTATAAAGGCGGTGGTAATTCGACGAAGCGAGAGCATTTGGTGCTGAACAGCTGAAGAAGTCTGACCTTTTGTATCTGACTAGCTTGTCCTTTTTTTATCATCTTCCCAAATACAAGTACTCTCAGTGGTGGAGAGTCTATGTTGGTTACATTTACTACATTTACCTTGCTCGCAATCCTGACATACAGATATCAGCTATAACTGTAAATGATAAATGATATTTATTTCTGTAAATAAATCTGTTACAGACACTTTTACAAGTCAATGTAAGTTTTTTTTGTAAGACTAGATGGCGCCGGCATTTCCTATCTGACTCGCTCTGAGAAGAAAAGCCGAAACAAACTCAGAAGTCAACGTCTCTTTTAAAGTCCGAACACTGTGGTATAAAACTATGCGAGTGTAACAATGTAGGGCAACGTTTGGAATCGCCTTTTGAGGAAAGAGCCATAGCAGGTTTGAGTTGACCTGTCCCAACTGACGGCACGCATGTAATGATAGAATCACCCCTGAATGATTGTTGTTGTGTCTTTTACAAAAACACGATACAAAATTATAAACAGAGTACACCGGCATATAAGTTGAATCATAAAATGAACACAATTTAGATTCAATTCAAGGCTTTGTCTATTCACAAAGTAAAAACTATCTTTTGAAAAAAGTTATTTTCGTCTACGCCTTCTGGCTGTAGTCAAACTCGAAACAATTAATGTTACCTATTTCCTTCCAGTCAATGTATCACAATTATGGAAACGACACAAACAAACAACACGACAATTACCTACTACATAGCTCTTAAAGAGCGAAAAGAAATCAAGTATTCATAAAAAATGTGAGAAGAAAGAATGGCATCTTCTCTGTGAAGACATTGTAAACAAATACATCAATAAATAAAGTCCTATCGGAGAACAAGAACATAACGAACCACGGGAGAATATCTACAAACAATTTTTTTCGACGTTCGTCTCTTCCATTTATCGGTTCTGACTTAGATTATAGCTATTATTATACTTTAGTTTTTATTTTATGGGTTATAACGTGAAGATAAAATAAAGCAATTAATTTGGGCCGCCGTGAATGAAAGAAAGGCAAGAAAAGAAAATGTATGAAATGAAATAAACAGACGCAGAGTCACAGAGTATTAATAATAATGTGTTTTTTTTCCATACGATTGACGGCCCTGGATACTTGTCCTTGTGACCTAACTAAAGTATTTGTTTTCTATTCTTTTGAAAGTAACGAAATGCTGAATGTGATACATTTCATCACTGTAGTTTCTGGTGATAAATCTAGCCAGTTATTTTACACCGGGAGGCACTATGAGGCATTGAGTAATTATGTACTACGTACTTAGACGTAGTACATAAAAACTCAATGCTATGAGGTGACCCATTCCACTGTGATATTTTCATTGGTAGTCCTTGTGTAAAAGCGATTATTTCAAATATTCCACATACTATTCAATAATGCAGACATTTATGACAAAAACCTATACCAATTTCATGTAAAAATATCTACCGTATGTAATTTATAAATTAATTATCATAAAACTATAATAAACACTACGATCAACTGAATGATTTCCGGCAATTCCGGCTAAAACTCAATCCAGAATCCACAGACTAAAATTAAATAGGATACCGCCAATGCTACCAATTATTTTAATGCCCTAAATTACCCGCAAACCTTGGTTCAAATTCCCAAAGAAAGGAAAACCAGGATACGCAACAAATTACCCACACAAAAATAAAACTTTTGATGCATATCAACAAGTTTTAACTACATGTTAACTTATCAGTATGGGACGATTTATATTTGGATTTAGAAATTAACATTAGAATACAATAATTGTAATAATAGTAATATGAATTTAAACCTTATTAAACATTGACTTAGAATAAGTATGGACTTCGGGTCATCGCTCAAAAATGTCCGAACCGAATGAGTGTTAAAACACAAGAAATTTGAAAAGAGCTACAATTGCGCGCGTCATTCTTCATTTGGCCGAACAAGCAGCTACACCTCAATGTCACATGTCAACAATGCCGTTCTGTGTAGTGAGATCGTGTAAAAACTACTCAAAAAAGTGAAAAAAGTTGATGGTGTATCATATTTTCAGTAGGTATGTTATTGTTTTACAATTTTTAAGTATTATTTTGTTAAGGAACATTGTATTTTACTTAAAATTGAATTAATTGCAAGAGCAAAACACACAATAATCCAACTAAATAAAAAGTATCTTATTTTCCTTCCTTTGTTTAACCAATTATGTCAACTTCATTTGGTTGGATTACCATAAGAAACTTGACATATTTGACAGAATTTAGAACAAAGATTCCAAAGAGTAGTTATTTTTACGCGATGTTTTTTTGTATTGCGATTTTGAACCAATTGCAATTTGTTTTGTTCTATTCATTTAAACAAGTTATTTTTAAACTTTCATTGTATGCAAACATATTATGTACGAAAATATGTATGTTGTCCTTCCGTTTCAAAACTGTATTGGTTTTTCGGTCACTACCAAGTTTCCGATCGAGCTGAAATTTTGCAGGTAGGTATGTGCATATTAGGGTTCCCTATCCATTTGCATAAAATTGTAAGACCTAATATAACTTAGCATAATTTTGTTTGGCATAATTATATTTTCGCATAATATAATTACGCATAACAGCTTACGCATAATTTTTTTAAGCATAATTTCTCTAACCATAATAATGATTAAGCATAAAGTTATATAGCATAACTTTTTTAAGCATAATATCTTAAAGCATAAATTTATTTACGCATAATGATATTAAAACATATTTTTATAGGTATAACAATGAATTAATTTCCGGAGCAAATTTCAAAAGAACAACGTACAAATAAACAAAGTTTAAAATAACGATGGTCATTTGATCAAAAGTTCAGCTGATCATGTTTAAATTATTTATTACACTATTGACCAAATCGTTTAAAGGTCAAAATGGATTACTGTATAAATTGTTTTTGTACACCTTCAAGGCCTCTTCATGAGACGATTATTCGTCACCTACTTTCATTTTCACAATAAAAACTTAAGGGGATGTTTGTAAAGTTGAGGCACCAAAGCAGAGTCGACGGAGCCCCGCTGCGCGGGGCTCCTATTTCTGTCTGCAGGGCTTAAAGTAACCTAACACGAAGGGGATGACGGGGGCTTCGTTCGCTCGCTTCGCTCGCTCACTCTAGCCCCCATCATCCCCTTCGAACCTAACCTATCCGTGTCGGGGTGCGCCTGTGACTAGATTATTAGACGATGGTAAAAACATTTCTGATTATCATAACTAACATTATGCTAATAGTCATTAGGCCTACTAACGTTATGCGAAACAAATTTATGCCAAAACAAATTAGTATTTAAGATGATTATGCCAACATAAAATGTATGCCTAAAAAAATTATGCCCAAGTATTATTATGCCAAAACAAATTGTGCCAAAATCGTTATGCCGAAGTATATTAGGACAAAGAACATTATGCGAAAAGAAGGGATCCCGCTTATTAGATCATTAAAATGTCATTGAACTAATTTGATGATGGAGCCAAAGATTAGGCAAGCACAGGAACAAATGGTAGGCTCGTCGAGTTTCAGCTCATGTATTTTGTCATTATAAGCACTTTTCATCACATAAATAATGACGTAGGTCCGATGGTAGAGCCGGAAAACGGGCTCTGGAACTTCCTAATGGCAAATAGTGGACACGTGACGTTTGGGCTCGTTTGTTTAGTTATCATGAACTCTTTTAAATACACATGACAAAAGATTATTTTCTGAAAAATAATAATATGCCTCTGATTTAATTTCAGTTTTCCTTGAGATTAATTAGATGATGCTGATGCTGATCGTGATACTTCAGCAAAGGAAGCGAAATCGCGTTATTGAAAATGACGATGTTGTAATTTTGCAAGAAATGTTCTATGCTCTTTCAGTTGGATTAAATATTTAGCAATCACAATAAATATAACTAAGTAAATTTTAAAAATAATAAAATCTTTTAAAAATTAAGGTTGCTCTATTACTCCTTGTTCTCCAAATTTTCGTTTAACATTAGATGAAGTTTCGAAATTTGAAAAATTGAGCAGTGCTGTCATGTTTTCGTATGGTAAAAATTGTTGCAAGCTAAATTAGGCATTATGATAACGACATAGGATTTCGTCCGTCGTAAATGAGCTTGTTGGTATTTCTATGTATATTATGTCAATTCAGGACACTTTTATCGTGAATTCTTTACTACACTCGTTGTCCATACTTATTCTAAGTCAATGTTATTAAACAATCTTTCAATATTATATAAACCAACCAAACTTGTGAATTATTTATTTATTTATTATTTATTTATTTATACTTCTATGCACTATGGTGGTACATAAGGCGGACTTAATGCCATAAGGCATTCTCTACCAGTCAACCTTTGGGTTAAAAAGAAAAGCATCGAAATAGGTACAGCAAAAAAATAAATAAAAATGAGTTGACAATGTTGAACAGAATGTAAAACAATTATTCTAATAAGAGACAGAATTAGGCGGAATTGGAGCCAAAAACTATAATCATAAATAGCGACCTATAAAAACAACCATTTACTTTACATAATCTTATTAAAATATTCAGTTAATAATACTATCAATATTTATTTCTATGGAAATATTTAAAAATGTAATTTTATGTCTTTAAATGAATAAAGGAAGTAACAATATTTATATTATTTGTGATAAACAATTTAATAATTAATACTTAATTTTACAAACTGGAAAACGAATAAAACAAGTTAATTTCAGATGTATTCACCATAAATTCACTAGATGGCGGTGTACTCAAATAATTCTAAATCTAGTAAGGTGCTTATTACATTTGGCTGAATTAAGACGTCTTATTTCAGTCGTTACTGAATTAAGTCAAGTGTAATCGCAATAAGCAACCTAGGATCCTAAATTCAGTAGCAAGGATGGTTTCTGACTGACTAAATCATTTAGAAGCTTATTTAGAAACGCATTTAGGAAGGTGTAAACGCATTTAGTTACTAACTTCCGTCCATAGACCGTCGCTGCGTGAGGTTGTATAGTTTTATTTTGACCAAAGAGTATAGTAATATATGGGAATAGAGAGCCCTCTCGCGAGATTCTTTGTAGATTTTTGCATGGTATTAACACAGTCTACTTAAATCTAACTCCTTACAGTCGGTCAACGTAGAACATTGTCGCAGAGCAATCGTGCGGGGGGTTGCGGGGTAAAGGAGCGAAGGTTATGTCCTGAGTAGCCATACTGCATACCTACTCGGGACATAAATTCCAGGGCTCGCACTTTTTGATTTCGAATTTGATTGACATCGTTCATAGAAATTATATTAATTGTATGTATGTTGTACCTATTACGATAATTTTATTACAAAGTCTGTTTACTAATCCAAGATGGCGGCATACATACATTTTCAAATGATTGTTCGTGGGAAGTCATTTCCACGGTTTTCGGGGTCACTGATGCCGAAAATAACGTCAAAATCCAAATCCAAGATGGCAGCCATGAAAATTAGTAAATTGGTGGACATGGGTGTCAAATCCATTGTTTCCTGGGGTGCGGATGCCGAAAACGAAGTCAAAGTCGAAATCCAAGATGGTGGCAGTAAAAATGTCAAATTAGTCGTCATGGGTGTCATTTCCATGGTTTTCGGGGGTACTGATGTTGAAAATGAGGTCAAAATCCATTTCCGAGATGGCGGCTTTTAAAATTTCAATTTAACCACCATGGGTGTCATTTCCATGGTTTTCGTGGATGCTGATGACGAAAATGAGGTCAAAAACTATATTCAAGATGGAGGACATGACAATTTTCAAATTAACCGTCATGGGTGTCAAATCCATGATTTTCGGGGACGCTGATTACAAAAACAAGATCCATTCTCAAACACCAAGATAGGGACCACGTTTTACCTGGCAAATTACATTTAACAGATAATTTTTTTTGACCGCCGTATATGATCGAGGAATACTTAGACTTTATTTCCAGCATCAGCATCCACGAAAGCCATAGAAGTAATAACCATGAATAATAAGTAATTTTCTATGGCTCCTTCTTGGATTTGGGAATATTTTATGACTCTTACCTACCCCCGCAAGCGTTAGTCACTGCGACTGTAACCTCGACAAAATTTGTAGTTTTAAATATTGTTAGAAAATTCCAGGATAAGATGGCGAAATTGCTGCTACATACCTTTGCATTATTTTGTCAATCGTCAAAATTACGCATGCGTGGTTTTCTTTTTGCGTGTCACTGTTTCTATAAAACGTTAATTAATTTGGACGTTTGTTTGACAAAGTTTGTGTAATTTGTTTTATGTGACAACCCTATGACAAGTGTTACCAATTTTGACATTTCATAGGACCTGTCAAATGTATGGGTGGGCGTTGACCCACTGTATGTAGTAAGTAGGTACACTGTGGTATTAATATGTGATTTTTGTATTTGCGAAAAATGATCGCCTACGTCAAGTACGTCACCCCCCCCCCCCCTTGAGTTTTTGTCGATGCGTGAGGACGTATGGTTTTATTTTGTATTCCCGAATAAAAAAGTGTAGTGCGAGTGCGGTGCGCAGCGTGGGTACCTACGAAATGACGAAAGAAATAGAAGTTATGCTCAATATTTTAGAGCTGTATAAAGATATGCCCTATCTTTGGGACAAAAATGACAAAAAATTCCTGAACAAAAATGTACGAAATGAGGGCTTCCAAGTGCTACCGAGTTTATATAAAATATAGACGAATCGGCTACAATAAAGGCCAGGGCTAGGCAAAGGCCAATTTTTTGTTGTCTGGATAATACTGGAGCCATCCTCGCACACGACACGTTCGACTCCGTCGCGCTTTAACTGGCAACTTATTCAGTAACTAAAGTGTGACCATCTTATAAATGGCGAATCTGCCACAGACTGGGCAAAAAATCTGCCAAAATCTGCCACACTTTGCGCCAAAAATGCCAAAAATATGCCTTTAAGGAAACTGAAAAAAATACACAATGAATTCAATGAAATTTCTTTAATCAATAAAAATATTTAAGTTTTCTTATGCGTTATTATACTTAAACACTACTTACTCTACGTATCCGCATTTGCCTTCAAATTTTCGGTATACATAGATTTTGACGACATCTTTTTGATCATGTTTTTAGTTGGTTATGTAGGAGACACAGTCGCCGTGTCTTTTGTTGTAATTAAAGCTGACACAATACATGTTGATTTAGGAACCTATTCTTTATTTTTGTTTTGTTTAAATTCACCAGACAGAAGATTCTTTCGCACAAAGCGTTGGACATCGGCAAACATAATAACGCTTTCGCGAAATTTGTAATATTTGGATTTGGATATTTTGTAGCCCCATTCGCGTCCAGGATTTTTCCAATCGCTCCCCAAAATTTGTCTACACTCAAAATTGTGCTGGTGGCGCTACTTCCACCTGATTCTAACAAGTCTCTTGGAAACCAAATCAATAAAGAAGTATTCCAGTTTGATTACAGTACATAATCATCTGACGCACTTGTTTAAATAAGCGGGAAATCCCCGTATAATTTGGCCATGAAACAGAAGTTGCCAGTTCGAAAAAATCATATTTTGTAATCTCATTATACATATATAAAACCTGATGTACTGTATACTTTTAAAAAAGATAATTCAAATTATGTAATGTGAATTGTCATGAAATCATTTAAATCTGCCGAAATCTGCCACTTTTGTGAATCGTCAGCATGATCTGCCACAGATAAAATTTTGGAGCGAAATCTGCCAAAATGGCAGAAATCTGCCACAAATGGTCACACTGACTAAATTTAGGACAGTGTGATCAGAAGCTTCTAATTTGCCCTTCTGAAATAAGACGTCTTAATTCAGCCAAATGTAATAAGCGTTTAAATTGTTAGTACGTATTCTAGAGTGCGCGCAAGATAACTCTGCGCGCGACTGAGGGCGTGCTAAACGTTTCCATGATCGCAAAAGTTCAAATTACCGCTTTTTAAGCTTAACTTTTTTATCGCTAAACATAATTTTCCCGTTAAATATTCCTACAATCAGGTAGTTCTACTATCAAATTTAATAAAACGGCATACACTTTGGTGGACCATAATTAGTTCCGATTTCGGCCGCGCGCAGACTTATCTTGCGCGCACTCTAAGAGTAAATGGTAGAACTTGAGCGCGCCCATAAACACGACTAAAAGACTTGTATCTATGGTCAATATGGTCGTGAATAAAAATTTAAATAAAAAAAAA
Organism: Amphipyra tragopoginis; assembly: GCA_905220435.1. Classification (NCBI taxonomy): domain Eukaryota; kingdom Metazoa; phylum Arthropoda; class Insecta; order Lepidoptera; family Noctuidae; genus Amphipyra; species Amphipyra tragopoginis. Next base: position 18,135,436 of record HG992011.1, read on the forward strand.
AGTTTTTCTGTTGTGGTATGGTTTACATCTAAATCTTGTTTAATTTAATCCTTCATTTCCTACAAATTACAGACAAAACTAATAAATTCTCTTTAAAAGTAGTGTTAAACGGCTGATTAGTTGGTTTATCGTCGTATTGAAAACGCTTCAAGTTTATTTGGTACATATTGAATTAATTTATTAGAGCCACTGTTAATTAAAAACGCCGCTTAGGTGAACAATTTTCTTGAAAATATACCGAAACCATGCCGCCGTATTTAACAAAGAAACAGAAGGTTGCCCTAGTCGTCGCCTTAACTATGACCATTGATACCCATCATAACAAGAAGAAAAGGATATGGTCAAAGCAGGAGCTTTTAAAAAAGAAACAACCTAATCACATGAGTTTAATAAAAGATTTAGATAGTGAAGATTTTCGCCGCTCTTTGAGGATGGATCAGGATAGTTTTGATATGTTGCTTAACTTAGTAAGGCCACATATTACCAAACGGGATACTCTTATGAGGCAAGCTGTTTCCGCAGAAGACCGCCTTGTACTTACATTGAATTATTTAGCGTTGGGAAAAGGTTATACTGATCTCGCAAACAGCTCTAAAATATCCATACAATCGATATCTAAAATAGTACCAGAAACTTGTGATGCAATATGTAAGGTTCTGAAAAGTTATGTACATGTAAGTCATTTTTACATAATTATCAATTAATACTGCTTGTTACTCTATGTCTGTGTGGTGCCGGACATAAAGAATAGCATCACCCCATCTCTCCCCAGGGGTGTCGTAAAAGGGGACTAAGGGATTCACTAGAGGATGGGCAGCAGCGTTCTCTGAGTGTATTAAGGTACAAGTCCGAGATGGACTGCAAACTGCAGTATCGCTTGCAGTGCGATCTGCGGTTGCAGTCGCTGTCGGAATAGCACCTTTAAAGTGCACACCTTAAAGGCGCTATTCCAATGGCGACTTGCGGTCTGCGGTTGCAGTTTGCAGCCCGTCTCGGACTTGTACCTTAAACAACCATACTGGGTCCTTAATCATGAGCTGCGAATGCATGAGCGGCGAGGTCGCGAGTCGAAGTTCAACTTCAGTTCGACTCGCGACCTCGCCGCGTGATCAGCTCATGATTAAGGACTCCGTTTGGGTCCGAAACTAGTCGGGCAATCCCAAAAAATGCATGTGAGTAAACCTTAACTAATCATAAATATGAATGTGTCTCACGAAAGTTATAATAATAAAACCATACTGGGATCACCAACCCGCCTGCCAAGTGTGGCGATTATGGCAAACCCTCCCAACATGGAGTGGCGATGCTTGGGGGAGGCCTATGTCCAGCAGTGGACTTCTTTTGGCTGAATGATGATGACACTGCTCGTTGGTCTAGCGGTTGCAAGCGCGACCATTGAGCGTGAGGTCCTGGGTACGATCGACAGGTCACGCAGTGTTATTGAGTTTTTCTGTGTGAAATTTCTCATTGGATGGCAATAGGCTCGCCCCCTATTACATGGGACTTAAAACATAACGGTGAAATGAGGGTGTACAATACACCTCTGCTAACCCTTTGGGGAATACAGGTGTGATTTAACCACATGTACATTTATCTGCATTGTTCTTACATTACTACAATGAAAATTGTCAAAGTCAAACCATTTACTTTTTTAAAAAGAGTGTGTATGGAGTTTCTTGCCGGTTCTTCTCCAAAGGACCTACTACTTGGAACCGAGCCCCTAGTGTTGACCTTTTGAAAGCACCAGGGATCTGGTCTACTTGAAATAAAAACTATTTGACTTTGACTTGACTTTCACTTTGATGTTATGATATGTATCATTTAATAGATTATCTGGGGAGTTCGGCCAGTATTAAAACAGCCCTGATTTGAGAGAAGCCTCTTAAATGTAGGACTTGAATGACATTGACTATGAGAAAAAAAGGTTGTCTAATGTAAGAAGTACTCAAATTCTATTTTATGGTAGTTCCTCTTATGTTGGGGCAGCACTAACAAGTAATGCTATTAATTAACGCATTAATTTGCCTACAAATTGGGTCAATCGACAAGCAAGCAGTAAGTATAGCAAGTAAAGAACATTCAATATAGACTGGTGTCTGATGTAGGTAAAACCTGTATCACAGATCACCAGGCTTGCCCTCCGAAGAGACAATAACATTTTACTTTGAAACTATGTTGTTTGGACGCTTAATTACTTATAATTATTTATTTATTAAATTCAATAAAGTTCTAAGTATTGTAACTTAATTAATCAGGGACTTCAGATATAATTGAATTGGGATGGTTCTTAATGACAATCCCCCCCTCCCCTCCAAGTTAACATTAGACTGTAAAGTTAACAAAATATTACTTCAGAAATGAACTTTTCAGCTATTGTAATTTAGTCAGTTTTTTGAGCTGATGCCCTATAGCTCGTGCAAACCTATTTCTGGGATCAGCTTCAACAGAAAGCTCATTCAAAGCATTGCCATTAAGCTGTTTTTGGTACTGTTGTAGGTCACTCAAGCTTTGTTTTTGTTGCTAACTTTGATCTTGTTCTCTTTTTCAGATACCTGAAACAGAAAATGAATGGTTGAAGATAGCTAAACAATATGAGAAAACGTGGCAATTTAATCACTGTGTTGGTTCTGTCGGTGGCAGGCACATTCTTATAGTAAAGCCAAAACAAAGGCCATCACAGTATCACAATTACCATGGAACATTTAGTGTTGTACTATTTGCAGTTGTTAATGCCTACTATGAATTTATCTATATTCATACAGGCACAGAGGGAAGTCTATCACAAGGACCAATTTTAGAATGCACTAAGTTTTATGAGAAATTAATTGAAGGTGAATTGAATCTGCCACAAGCTTCTATGCTGCCAAGAACTAAAGTACTGGCTCCATATGTTTTTGTAAGTGAAGACGGATTAGGTATGGATGAATACATTTTGGAATCATACCCACAACAAGAACTTACACATAAAAAGAGAATTTTCAACTATAGGCTTTCAAGAGCCAAAAGAGTTGTAGAAAACGTATTTGGAATTTTAGCAGCACGTTTTCGAGTATTTGAAAAAAATATACTGGTAGACGTACAAAATGTCGATAAAATAATCATGGCCAGTTGTTTTCTGCATAATTATTTAAAAAGAAATTCTGCAAATTATATTACGAGTGCTTGTGTTGATTATGAAGATATTGAAAATGGGACATTGAGGCATGGGCAATGGCGTAAACAAAAGGATTTGATGCCTCTGCAAGAATGTGACGAGCAAGGGACTAGAGATGATTCTACTGTGAAGAATGTATTTACAGATTATTTTAATGGACCGGGCAGTGTACATTTTCAGAATAAAATGTTGAATGTACTTAACAACACAAAATGAAATATAGGTGAGAAACTTACATTGTCATTATCTTCTATTGAGTCAATTCCAGGGGAGTTACCATGATCTGTTAGAGCAGGAATGTTTTAATATTATTCCGAGAGTGGGAAAGTGACAGCGCTAGACAGCTCTCTAGCGCCATCTCTTACCCACTCTCGTAGTAATATTAAAACATTTCTGCTCTAAGACATCATGGTAACCCCCCTGGTCTCTTTGGTGGTTGATAAACTTGGTGTTTGGTCTTCATATAAAAAGGTCAAGTTTTGCTTTGTACAGTCACCATCAGATATATAGAAGCAATTCAGGTACTCAGATAATTCTACACTCTCAAAAACTCAATAACATCTGCACAACAATAGCGTTCAAATTATTGTTAGCATCCAATGTATCAAAATCATCTGAACACTCGCAATTCAAATATTTCTATGCAAACAAATCATCTTGTCAACTTAGGTAGTCAAATGTAACTAAGCAACCAAAGTGTTCAAAAATATGTAAACAATAACCATTTCTCAATACATTGCTCAGTGATACTAAGGAGTGTTACAAACCTAGCCGTTTTAGGGTGGTTACAGACCTTGGTGTTTTATGCTCGTTTTTAACCGACATCAAAAAGGAGAAGGTTCTCAATTAGCTTGTATTTTTTTTTATTGTTGTTACCGCAGAACTTCGTCATTTATGAACTGATTTGAAAAAATATTTTTTTGTTTGAGAGGGTACTTTCCGTTTAGTCCCTTATAATGTTGTTATGATTAGACCATGAACTTCAGAGATATGGAACGGAACTCCTCATCGGATCAAAGCAAAATTCTCAAATAACTAATATTGCTTTGTTTAAAATATGTGTTGTTGGTAACTGACTACTAGGGGGTGCGACAAACCCCCCCCCCCTCCGTTCACTTTCCGGAATGTTTGAAATATGTCGTGTAAGTATAGCATGAAAGGGCTTATTATACCCGACTACGGCAAAGTCAAAAATAAGGGTTATGAAGAGAGAGGGAGAGAGTGTATGGAAGAGAGTGGGTTTAATTTATGGCACTAAAACGTATTTAATGAAAAAAAACTTATAAAAAAGTAAAAACCGGCTTCAAAAAAAAACTATAAGGAGTAAAATAATTACCATAAGATAAAATTAACAGTTTCAGAAGAGACGGTGCAATTGTACACTGAAAAAAATTGTAGCCACCGACTTCTGAAACTGTTAATTTTAGGTTTTTTTTAGTCGGTTTTTACTTTATTTTTAAGTTTTTGCATGTGCGCATTCAAGCGCGTTACATTTCGCGCTTCAATATAACCGAACGCACGTATATGCTTCTGTTCGCCATGCCAGTGTGTTATCGCTGTAAGGTGTACAGTGTCCTGTGACATTATTAAGATTAAAATGCAGGCATTGCAATTAAAGGCAGGCGGTGAGCCACTAAAAAATGTAACGCGTATGGCTTTCTATACCAGCGCATGCACTAGCGGTTCTTTTTAAAATGACTGTTTTAAAACGTATCGTGCTAGATTTTGGCTGAAGGTATATTCGATGCGATTCGATGATAACTGACTACTAAAATCAGGCTACAGTGCATGTTCATAGATAAGCTATATCGCGCTTTTAGCATTTGAAAAAAAAGGGGTGCGTGAAGAGAGCCTCCTCGAGTGACGATACTTCGGTACGTCCGGCGCACCCTGAGCAGTCAGCCTCGCTACCATCCTTGCTGACTGGCTAATCTTTTCACCACGGCATGAGCTATTCTTGTATAGCTCGTGCCGACACGATAGAAAAAGAAGCATTTGAAAACCGCTTGCGTAAAATCATATAGCAACTCAGTGCGTGCTTAGTCGGGCTGATTTTACATCGTCAGATATCTTTTAACCGAGTAATTAAACTGACGTTTAACAGATTTTGTACTTTTTGAGCACGGTTATCAATCCGAAACATGGTTAAAATGAACCGAGGTATTTTGTAGGTATTTATTACGAATTCAATTCCTGAAGATATACTAGAAAATGTAGCAAATAAAAATGTCAGTTTCATTCAAACTGATTGTTTCGAATTTAATGGCTTTCGCGTGGAATAAATACTCGTTTTAATTTCCTTACGATGTTTTTCCATAACTTGACTATCAGATTATATTATAAACAAAAGACACGTCACTGACGTCACGCATGAAATGAAAGGGATATAGCTATATGAAGAAAAAGAAAAAATGCTGTATTGACACAATAGTACACATTGTATCTATTTTTGAACTTTTAATTTATGACTCTAAGTACAATCAAATACAATTCATTTTACGTTGCTATCCTGACTTTCTGAATAACGTGTTGCTTAGTTACCTTTGAATGTTTAGCTTGTTTACTTACCATAGACCTTTAGTTTGTAAATAAATATTTGACATTGTGACTGCTCAGATATATTTGGAGTTTATGATACTCATAACAATTTGAACAGTTTTGTTGCATAGATGTTTTTGGTATCTTGAATGTGTTTAATTATTTGGACACCTGAGTTGCTCATCTACTTCTGATGCTGACTGTAATACGGTAGTGTAGGTATGCTGGGTGACCTTTTTACCGTTGGGAAAAGAAATGGTTATAACAGGGGAATGGATTTGGCAGTTTTTTTTTATTTTTCTTTAACATTTTTTTAAATTGTAGGTGATCTGATTACCGATACCTACTATAGAAACTCAAATCATACGCAGGTGTGTATGATTTGAATTTAGATATTATTGTAATTGATTTATTTACTTCAAATTAGAAGTACTTACTGACGGATAAATTTCACCCCTGAAATCGCAAAAAAAACAGCTGTTCCCTACATTTTGACGAGTTATGCGAACATAAATGTAGGGAACAGCTGTTTTTTTATCGCTATTTCCGGTTTGTTCCCTTAGTAAAAGTTGTTCATAGTGATGAGTACAATCTCCCATTTCGGTTTGTCGAGTGTTTACAATTTCACCCCTTATACATAGATGTTCTACAGTTGAACTAAAATGCTTTTTAATACGTAGTAGTGTAATTTTACTTTTTTTTTTCAGTTCTCCACTAATACCATGGGAGAGTTATTCAGTTGCCAACCTATCGACACGAAAAGCTTGGTAGTTTACTGCACTTCGGTGTCACGTTCACCTAAGCGTTAAAACGCACTAGCGGTCAGCCGCAATACGGCGGGCCGCTTGCGGTTGGCCGCACATCGATTTTTACATGAAACCGCATGATCTCAACGCACTGGCGCACGACGGCTGGCCGGAAATCAGTGCGTTGAGATCATGCGGTTTCATATAAAAATCGATATGCGTAATGAAGTAATGCGGCTGGCCGCTAGTGCGTTTTAAGTCTTAGTCAACAATAAAGTCAGAGGGCCCTAAATGTAAGTACTAGGTATAGTGCGTTCCATCCACGAAGACGCGCCCCACTCCTTTTTGTGAGGTCACCGCGTGGTGCGTATGCTCTCATCTCTTACTATTAGTGGAGGGTCGTTGTACATTTTTTGGAAGACGAAACGCAGCCGTTTTCCTGAAGAAGTCAAAGTCAAATAGTTTTTATTTCAAGTAGACCAGTCCCTGGTGCTTTCAAAAGGTCTACACTAGGGGCTCGGTTCCAAGTAGTGGGTCCTTTGGAGAAGAACCGGCAAGAAACTCCATAGACACTCTTTTAAAAAAGTAAATGTTTTGACAATTTTCGTTGTAGTAATGTAAGAACAACGCAGATTAATGTACATGTGGTTAACAACATGAAAAGTAATGAGAAAGTTAGCCTTTTAAAACGATTGCCATAGCAGTTACGAGCTGACCAGTCCCAACAGACAGCACCCGTTCACGAGCATGACGCATACATCGGCGTCGCTCAGCTCAACCATGTTGCAGGGAACTCAACGACCCGATGCACAACGCCACCATCAGCAAGACATTTCAGTGAGCATGACAGACTCATACCGATAGACAATAGGCAGTCAAATATTAAGAATGAAAGTGTAACACTAGATGCTGCATGGTCCTCACATTTTACAGCCTTGCGTAGGTATAAGACGAAAACTAGTCGCCGAAACGGTTGTCGTTGCAACTGGTTTGAAGGCATCCAAAACACAAACGTAATCAAACGGATACGTTTCATCGAGTGAAATGGTTGCGGTTACTTACAACTAGTACGTACGCGAACGACAACGTCCATAACAAGCTCGAAAATATTATCGACTTTATTTCGTTGAAATACCTAGAGAACTGTTTTACGAACGAATGGAACGCAGATTCGCGACGAGACGAGTGCTTGAACTGAATGATTGCATTATCGACTGTATTTTGTTAGTCGTAAGTAAAATATCGCATCACACCATTCGAAGACTGGTTTGTGCAACGAAGACTGTTTTGACTTAGAACGTAAAACGGTCCTGTCGTCGCAGAACACGAAACGGTCTTTGAAAACGGTTTGTCTTTTCCCTCCACTACTTACTATCTATATCTATAAAAGGAGAAGCTGACTGACTGATCTATCAACGCACAGCCTAAACCGCTGGGGTTAGAAACTTGAAATTTTGACATTAGGTACCTTTTGTGACGTAGGCATCCACTAAGAAGGGATTTTTCGAAATTCAACCCCTAAGGGGGTGAAATAGAGAATTGAAGTTTGTATGTAAGTCCGTCATTGTTGTAGTAAGAAGCATGAAATTAAATGTTATGGTTTCTGGTTAGAAATAAATGAACACGTGTTTAAGCGTTTTTGGAAAATCTACCCCTAAAGGGGTGAAATAAGTGTTGAAATTTTGTATGAGAAATCTGTTATTTTTGAAGTAAGAAGCATGAAATTAAATATTTAGGCTTTTGGTGAGAAATAAACATATACGTGTTTGAGCGTTTTTGGAAAATCTACCCCTAAGGGAAATGGGTTGTTAACATTTGTATGAAAATCCTTATTTCAGAGGTAATTAACTTGAAATTTAGCATAAACACTCAAGCCGAACTTTTTGGAATTTATAACTAGGTAGGTACATTTAAAAAGGGGTAAGCGTGGGTTTAGAATTACACGCAAGCGAAGCTGCGGGCAAAAGCTAGTTATCTTATATTAGTGTGCATAACTATTGTGTGCCGATAGAAGTAACACAATAGCAATTTATAATGCACACTTATGCACTCTATCGATTTAGAAAAAGAGTGGGGCTCGTCTTCGTGGATGGAACTATCTACAAGGTTAGTCGGAAAGGGGGTAAGTACCTACTAATCCGCAGGCCACTTAAAGTATCACTGATGACGGTTTTAAACACAGAACAGATAAAAAGGTTAGAAAGGAAATAGTTCCTGATTTGTATTAGAACGCGTGTCGCCGCTTTTCTCCCACTCTTTAACTCTACTACAAGCAAGAGCCCAATACGTACGTGCATTACGCACACAATTAAACCACACGCACATAGATTTCGAGTTTGCTATTAGTTGTCGCACTAACGCAAATACTGCGTTCGACGTACACTCACACACGCGCAAATTCAAATTTATTTCTCATACATGTTACGGCGACCAAAAGGTCGATTACTTATATCGATAAAATTACTGTAATTTTGTTACTTTAAGTTTTGCAATTTTTCGCTCTAATTTTGAGACCCTCGAACGGGGTACGAATAGTGTGAACTTCCTCAACACATGTAAATAATAACGTCAAATTAAGGGGGAACATCCGATATAGCCGTGAAATTCAAATTTTCTTTAGTTTTTTGCTAATTGCAGGTCTGTTTTACGTCATAATTATGTTGTTTGCACCCGTAACGATACTAAGTTTGCTAAAAATAATCAATAAAATCATGTCAATTATTATGAATCATCATCGTAATGCTCTAAAACGTGTTTTTTTCGGAAACAATTCTATTTTCGAGCATCGTAAACCTAGAAAAGTAGGAATACTTACGACTTTCATATTGAATATATTATTGAATAACCGTTACCGGCGCAAATCGCATTTTGAATAGTATAAACGTAAATAAAAGCTACAATTTGCAAAAAACTAAAGAAATTTTGAATTTCACGGCCATATTTAATGTTTTCCCGTAGGCGTATAACATAATATAATTTAATCAATTTAGGGCCAATTTTTCAATCCTCAGATAAAATGCCTGATAACTACCTGACGAATAAAGTTATTTGGCTGTTTAACTGCCTGATAATAATTGTTTGTCAATTTTTCAATTGCCATTTATCTCACGAATTACTATCTGACCGATTTCATTGACTTTAGCAACGCTAACTTCAGGGAGGTGAGATAAATATATGGCATAAACGAACGTTAGAGCAGGCCAGACTATTTCAATTACCTGCACATAGTCTAGAGTACATTAATTACCTGTATGGCAAAAATGACACTGTCCTTAGACAAAGTATGTGAACTAGACAGAACCTTTTTAAAATGAATGTCATTCTACTTTTTGTCTCTTTTGTTCAAATGACAATTATGAATTAAGAAAAAAGAGATAACCATAAAATTTTGACTCCGTCTTAAACGTCAAAATTTACAATTGCGAGTCAGCTTGGTATAATGCACTATACCAAGCTCTTACATAGTTTTCATCGAATTATTCTTCTTTTGGTGCCATTGTGACCTGAGTGAGTGTGTTCATTGCTTGCCCCATTAAATATGGCTTGTGTTGCAGTCGGCTGTAAGAGCCGTATGAGTGTTTTAAGTGAAAATAATAGCAAGTTATCTTTCCATAGGTAAGTTATCGACACTCATTTTTACGAAAAGACTATTCCCAAATGCCGTTTTAAGCCAATTAGGTTTAGTATTAGTAATCACTAAAAGTTTTATCAAGTTTCAGTAAGCATATACAACGTAGTTTATTCAAGAAATAACATTGTTGTATTTTACAAAGAGTTTTTGGCAGATCATCTACCTTTACTCGCACAAGTAGGGAAGCTCCACAATATCGATATTTTTCTCAGTCGCTTTATATGTTCACTTTAAATATTTCTATTTATAAGTGAATGCTTAAGATAATAGTAGAAATATAGTTAGGTATAAGTGCGAACATCATTATACAACATTTATATAATTTATAATGTAATTATATAATGTTTTTTTTTTAGATTTCCTTTGGAACCAAAAATCAGATATAAGTGGGTACGTAATCTTGGAAGACAAAATTGGACTCCTTCACAGTACTCAAAATTATGTTCACTCCATTTTAGAGTGGATTGCTACCGTGAAGGTTACAAAAAAAGAACTCTACGTAGTGATGCCGTACCCACTATATTTCCAGAACAATCAATATCAAAGGTACATAATTATAGTGATCATACGTTTATTTTACATGGAATTCAATTAATATTTAAATGTATAAGTATGTATGTACATTTTGTTTTGTAAGCTATGTTATTATTTATTAGGTTTAAGGTTGTAGAATGATTCAATTATATCAATATCTTAAGTTTTAACTTCAATTTAACAAAATAGTTATAAGGCTGCAGACACACTGAACGTATCTGGCGCAGCTCATGATTCGTCGCATAACGCGTATACATATAAATTCTTTCACGCGTTGTACGTTGATAAGCCGAGCCTAATGGGGCCTAGAACGAGTAAAGTTTCGAGCGATGTAAAGTTAACCAGGTTCGGCGTATTTTCAGCGGCTACAGCCACACTTACGCGTGCGTCGCGTATCTTGCGCCGCGTACTGCGCAAGATACGCTGTCGTATGTTTTGGCCCTAAGATTTCTAAGTTGGTAGAATGATTTGTATAATTTAGTTAATTAATCAGTTAGGATCAGCTAGTTATTGGAGGCCAAAATCAAAAATCAAATAGTTTTTTAAAAACAGTGTAAAAGCCGTAAATTGTAAATACGTAATAAAAGTTCTGAAATTATTTCTAACAAAACAAAGGTATAAGACTACAATATTAATGTTATTAAGTACCAACATTAACAAAATCATGGATTTTTGTTTTGTATTGTTTTGTAAATGGTGATCTTTAGATTTTGCGTGATGAATTTACAAACAGGAGACAGACGTACTTATTGATGATGACAGATGAAAGCGGTGGTCTATGGTGCCATATCTTTTTCCCAACCCGACCTGCTTCGGTGGTTGAAATTCATCGAATCTTTGCGCGAAACGATTTATAACAATTCTCGAAAACAACTTTTAGACATGGCTCAGAAGCGAAATTTATAATTCTTCAATAAAGTCTTCGCTCTTCTTGAAGAAGAGAACGACGACGCTTCTGCCCCATGCTTTAGCTCTCCCAGTAAAAAGGGCATAGTTAAACTCGCGCGCGTTTGTGTGACGCGTTTGTTTTAACCTAATCTAACCGATTCGGTCGGGGTGCCTTACATAAGTAATCTACGACCAGGTCGAAACTACCGCTCGCCAGCCACCGCCGACAGCCGAGTCGTCATAATTCTAACTTTACCTAACCGATCTGTCGGAGTAGGTTGCAGTCCGTTAAAATGAGGATAAATTAGTTTAGTTAGCATCCCCCGCCGAGTGATTGGATATGCGTAGGCGCGTGTCTTAAAGCGTTCTTGCGTTCGAATATTACATGGCAAACCATTACTTAAAAAATTCGAATACCTTAGCTCTTACTATTAGAACAGTAAAATGAGGCGAATACTCGAATATTTGAATTGCATGGACAACCACTACATAATGATAGGGTTATTCAAGTATTTGACCACTGTGACTACAATATTATTCCTTGAATTTGACGTTCAATTCTGCCTTTCCCAACTATGTTGGGAGCAGATGTAGCGGCTAACGCTAAGCGTATTTTGCGTCGCGTATCTCGCGCAGTACATGGCGCAAGATACGCTAAGTATGTTTTGGCCCTTACATGCTCTCCTAGGCACGGGTTCCTTGAAGTTGAAGATTGCTCATTGTAATCTAATTTTTATATTTTAAAATGTTTCTTATTATTTTGGAATAAACGTGTTTGATCAAATGCTATCTGTTTTAATTTGTACTCACCTTTGTTATACCCCAGTCCTCTAAATATAGAAGAGTGATTGAGTAAGTAGATACCTACCTATGCATATAGCAAATTCCAGTGGTATGTAACCCGCACATAAGCAACATCAAAATGTGAGCTTAAGTGTTACGTCACACGTCTTCTAAGCATAAGCACAACACTGCGGGGACACAGGCCTCCTCTCTAGAAAGAGGGGATTGGGCTGTAATACACTGCGCAGCCCCAATGTGGATTGATGGATGACACATGTATTCGATTTTTTGGATCTTGGACATGCCGTTTTCCTTTACAGTTTTAAGAGCAGTGACAAAACAAATTACACAGTGCGTGCCTGCCTGGGTTCGAACCCGCGACCTACAACTCGGTAAATTCAAATTCAACGTTTTTTTTTCTTCTAATAAGCAGAGTACATGCATTTAGGAAATGTCTCGACAATTTAGTTGCACGGTTCCAAAAAGTAAGTCCTATGGAGATGAGCCGACAAGAAACTCCATGGCAACCGTGGCGCTGGCGCCGTTACTTCTGGACCACCACTGCTCCAGTCTGCTAAGCGTTAAAACGATAGTCAACTACGATACGCCGTTGGTCAATTATCATCATTCACGTCGTGTGCATTCTTAGTTCTATTGTAAACTGTATTTAGTTTGAGTGGTTCTTTAGTTAAATTAATTACGTATTTTATGAAAGGAATTTTTACATTTTGAAAGGCGTTTTTGAATAGTCACGTCGCTGCAAAAACGTTTCAAATTCGAAAGTCATTAATTATTCAATTTTAAGGAAATAAATATTTAATGTATCGATACCGTCCCTAGATTATTCTGCCTCATCTCTAATCATATATATAAATGCATTCAGGATCTTCAACTGATATAAGCTTCATTTCGTTTGACGTGTACACTCATGACAGCAAGTTCGTCTCTTTTTCCCTCGCATCAATTCTCATTAGAGTGAAGAGATGAACTAGAGCAAATTTTTCATTTTAAAAATGTTCCATCTAGTTACATACTTGATCTTAGACACTGTCAGACTATCTTCCTGTCATGTCGTGTTATATATTTTGATTGTAAATCAATATTATAATATATTTATATGTTTATTACAATGGAATCAAAAAAATAGAGAGCGTTCGGCGAATTTTAATAGTGCTGTAATTCAATTCCTCATAAGTTTAATCGAAAAATACAAACACGTTATAGAAATAAGAAGACCGATGCGGTGACGAATAAAGACAAAGAAAAGGATCTGCATGGAGAAAAACTGAGAGCTCATTAAATTCAGGTGGAATCGCAACCAGTGTCCTTTCATAGAATACATTGCTCTTGCTCTTGCTCTTTAAAAAACGTTGCCCCACACTAAGATTTCTCTTGTATCGTGGGTGCGTTTACAGACACAAATCTCACAAACAAACGCCCAGACCCGAAACAACCATCTGTAGGCCATACAAATTTTTGTTCTGTGTGGGAATCGAACCCACGACCCGTAGCGCAGAAGCCAATCGCTTAGCCACTGCACCAAACGTGTCGTCATTAAAACATTAAAACTTAAGTATGAGGGAATTAAAAAAAAGTACCAAAAAAAGTCCTCTATGCAGACAGGAAATGAACAGAACCGAAGCCCGAAAGTCTGACTACCAGTTCCACCAAGAGCTATCGTGTTATCTACTAACTGGGTGATGGAGGTCAGATAGGCAGTCGCTTCATATAAAATACTGGTATTCGACTGCATCCGGTCAGACTGGCAGACGATCCCAAATTCCCAACATAGTTCGCTAGGAAGATTTACACTATCAATTACTACAGCTCTGTTATTTAGCCATGAACCCATTTCGCAGTAATTTTTTGTATAATAAACGATTGAAAACTTAACCTTTGTTTGATGCTTGATTTTATCCTCTACCATTATTTATAACTAAATATTGCACAGACTCTAAAAGTCTGAATTGGCGATGGAATTCTTTTGAATCCCACACTGTAAAATGATTGGGCATGTTTTTTTTTATCATGCCTTTATCCTCATTGATTCCCTCCACCCGGGAAAGGCGAAGGGTTATGTATGCCGGACTCTCACTAGCTAAAAACCCACGGTGTGCCTTCTCCTGACCTATGGCCGAGGTCGTGGGATTCGCAGCTGCATGCACTGCATCCCCGGCAGGCCTCGGTCCGCCAGCCCCTGTCGGACCTCTCCTGTGGGGCTTCGTTCCACGTCCTTCTGAGAGGCGCGCACGGTATACTGCGCGCCGCCTTCTCGGGCCTGTTACTGGTCGGGCGTCAGGTCCAATAACCCGCCACCCGCAGGCCACACACTAGGGTGGCCGGAGAACGTCGCTCGCCCTCCGGCGGAAAATGTTTTTTTTTTTTTTTTTTTTTAAACTTTGCCCCACACTAAGATTTCTCTTGTATCGTGGGTGCGTTTACAGACACAAATCTCACACACAAACGCCCAGACCCGAAACAACCATCTGTAGGCCATACAAATTTTTGTTCCGTGTGGGAATCGAACCCACGACCCGTAGCGCAGAAGCAAATCGCTTAGCCACTGCACCAAACGTGTCGTCAAATTGTTTTGATTGGGCCTGGATGTGACAATTCTTACTTTCCTTCCTGGATTTATGAATTCATTTACCAGAGCTTCTTGCTCAATTATTGCCAGATCATCAGTGCTATCAAATAATATACATCCATTTTACTTTGATGAAAACGCAAACCCAAGAATTGTCTAGTAAAATTATATTTTTTGTTTACATCATCAGTCATCGAATAAAACTATCTAGTGAATAAGCGGTTATCTGGCCGTCAAAGGGAAAGATAAAGTTATTCCTCAGGTAGTCAAATTATTCGTCGAATAAAGCCTATCTGACGATTGAAAAAATCATTTTTTTGCTATCTGTTGAATAAATGCTATTTGTCTGTTTATCTGAGGATTGAAAAATCGGCCCTTAATTTGTGAATCTTAATTGCATAATTTTCTGCAAAATGTTGAGAACAAATTGTGCTACATTTAATAGGTATCCATTCAATTCTACCAGTTGTCTCAATCCAGTTTTCTTTTGTCTGGACCTGTTGGAAACCTAAAAATAAAAACTAAAATATAATTCGTGGCAATAAACAAAGTTATTTTAATTATAATAAGTATTACTGATAATAATCATTTTTCCGCTATTGTTTACAACTTGGCACAACACTATCGATACGTACCTATGGATTTCGCTGGATTAAAACAATTGCTCTCTGCACTCGACTTTCACATTGAACGCAATACATTGCGCTGTCGCTCACGTAGTACAAGATGGTACCCATGTATTGCAAGCAATGTATAATTTTGCATCTGTGTGCGATTGTATCGTTTTTTTCTACAAATTACATAATACTATTGCAATAATTACAAATATCACAGATATTATAAGGATTTTGGACATGCCGGTGAAAAGAAATTCCTTCTCTGGCTACACTACTCAACTAGCTTCTTTTCCGTCACGTTATAATAATGCAAGACGGCATAATTCTTATTTTTCGCGGATCTCCGTACGCCTGTCACAATAAGAGCGCGACTGTTGACCGGTAAAACAAATTTCGGTTGACATATATTATGAGCGTTTGCTCATATGTGCGGCGCGCCTGCCCCGCCCACAAGGCCCTTATAACGTCTTTTATCTGTTCTGTGGTTTTAAAGCAAGTGTTAAAATTTCAAAATTCGATAGTTTTGTTTTCCATGAAAAAATATTTTTATTTTACTTTTTTTTAAATCTTCATCGTCGCTTTAGTTACGAATTCAGAAAATGAAGCTTCTAATTCGAGACCCTAAATATGACCTAAAATGTAAACACAGCTGATTATAGCTGAGGACAGATAGATTTTAGCTTATTTTTTATGCAATTTTTGAACAGCTATTTCTCTTATACTATTATTTTATTATTATTTTTATTATTTTATTATATTATGAGGAGCTCGTGGCTAAATAATTACAGCCGCATAGACTGATCTTCCGGGTTAAGCCACGCTTGCCGAGGTTGGTCTGTGGATGGGTGACCGTTTACCATAGCGAGTTTCCTCCGTGCCTCGGAAAGCACGTAAAGCCGTTGGTCCCGGCTGTCATTTGTAGATCTTTGACAGTCGTTACTGTTGCTGTTGGTCAGAAGCCAGAAAGTCTGACAACCAGTCTTACCAAGAGTATTGTATTACCCAGTTACTGGGTTGTGGAGGTCTGATAGGCAGTCGCTCCATGTAAAATACTGATATTCAGCTGCATCCGGTTCGACTGGAAGCCGACCCCAACATAGTTGGGAAAAGGCTAGGCAGATGATGATTTCTCTTATACTATTGACTTTTGGGGAAAGTGGTAGAACAAAAGTTATTCATAATTATGGGTACTTTAACACCCTTTCGGATTAGTACCCCCTTTCGGACTAACCTTGTATACAGGCTGTAAACGAATTCGTGTACTTCCTTCAAACCATGGTGATCTACTAGAGACACAGATTGACCAAGCACTGGTTTTTTCAGTTTAAGCAAACATTTTTTTTCATAAAAATAACCAGATTTTCTGTTTCTGAGTCATTTTAGCGCCTCTAGTTAACTGACTGGCACGGGGCCATATCGCGCTAGTCCTGCCTGCCAGCTATGTCGCCCTGCTTTCATTAATATATGTGTGGCATCGAAATGTTCTATCATTTATTTTTATGTAAAACATATTTTTGCTTATTTTTTTATTGAAATGAAACTTTATTAGGTAGTTTAGATACGACGACTTACCCTTACCGCAAGAAAACAAATGTTTTTTTATTTTTAATCTATCTAAATCCCGTGCGGGGTTAATCTATATCATTAATAGGTCATGTAGTTTATAGGAATTACACGAATCCGTTTACACCCTGTATAGTTTGTCGGTTATGGTGATACCACCTGCTTACTACATACAGTGGGTCAACGCCCATACATTTGACAGGTCCTATGAAATGTCAAAATTATGTAGGGGCGGAGGTTATGTCCCAAGTATGCAGTATGGCTACTCGGGACATAACCTCCGCCCCTTCACCCCGCAACCCCTCGCACGATTGCTCTGCGACAATGTTCTACGTTGACCGACTGTAAGGAGTAAGATATAGGTAGACTGTGGTGATACCATGCCATTGTTTAGATTTCAAAATACAAATTCAATTTACAGGAAAAAACGGAACGCCACCTGTAGGTGACTAGGTGAAGCATACCAAAGCCAATTTTAATCAAAAGAGACTATCGTTTGAACTATCAGGAAAGGTAAAAAATCGACCTGACGGGATTTTAATTATATTCCTAATTTGCTTATTAGTTATAAAAGACGTTTCGACTTAAAAACAAGGTAAACTGCTGCATTCCTATATTATTTTAGATATAATTATGTCTTCGTCGTTGATTTGATTTGATTCTTATTTCTTTTTAAAAAGATAAGATATTGTTAAGTTGATAAAATATTGTTAAGGTGATTTCTGGCGTTTTCTTTTCTTTTATTTAAGAAATAATTTATATTAGGTAAGTACCTAGATTTGATCCTTACTATTAAATAGGGTATTTGACTGGAAAAATCTAATTAGTCCGTCAGTTAGATAATCAAAAAAATATTTGAACCGTATTTTTTCTTTTGTTACGTAAACCAAAATTGACGAAGACACGACACTTAATTGGCAAAACAACACGCGCAAATACAATTTTTACTTACTTCTGACGTCACAAGCCCCCACGTCGCGAGCAAATACAATTTTTACTTGCTTCTGACGTCACAAGCCCCCACTCTCGAGTTTTGATGCGTTTTACCTTTCCAAATATAGATTTAACAAAAGAAAAAATACGTGTCCATTATTTTTCAAAACTCTGGCGGACTAATTAGATTTGCAATTTATTGATGCTGTCAACATGCCTATTAATACTATTGATTACTATTAATCGCGTGGTGTCAGACGTAAAGAATAGCACTACCCCATCTCTGCTCATGGGTGTCGTAACAGGCGACTAAGGGATTCACTTGAGGATGCGCAGCAGCGTTCTCTGAGTACTTTAGGCAGTTGTCCCACCGCCGGCGAGGAAGCGACTAGCTATCGGCTATTTTCTCGCTCAAGTAACGTACAATAGATATACATTCCGTGTAAACAAAAGAGATGCATATATTAATAGTCGATCGCTGACTGTTCACACTGCCGGCGAGGACTCGCTCCACTAGTTTGGCGCTGAGCGACCAGAGCTATCAAAGATAATACTCGCTCGCAGCGATGCTCGCTTGGCGGTCAGAACTCACGCCGAGTGGAGCGAGTAATCGCCCGTCGCTCTCGCACACTCGCTTATAGTCCAGCGACAAAACTATCGGAACTACACACTCGCTTCTCGCCAACTCGTTTCTAGCTCTACTCGCTGCTCGCTCGTCGTTCGCGGTGAGACAGGTGCCTTAACAACTATACTGTGATCGCTAACCCGCCTGCCAAGCGTGGCGATTACGACAACACCCCCCCCCCCCCCCCCAACATGGCGTGGGGGAGGCTTATGTCCAGTAGTGGATCTCTTTGGTGTTTATTGGTAGTCATACTAGCATGTCATATTGATATGATCAATAAGAATTGTTTGTTTCGGTGGTCATATTTCCTATCATCACTCTAAGTAGGCCTCCACCAAACCGGAGACGAAACGAGCGAAGCGAAGATGTGTTTTGAAAAACCAATAGAATTTCGTTATTTACACATCTCGTTTCCACTCAGCTTAAGTGGATACCACTGAGCGGAGATGTATCATATTTGTGTGGCGCAATGGAAGGGGAGATGTCAGCTGCTGTTTCACTTCATCACAGTGGCGTAAAGACAATAAAACATTTTTATAGATAATTTTATTTTTGTAATTTTCGTGAGACACATTCATATTTATGATTATTTAAGGTTTACTCACGTTCAGTTTTCGGGGTTGCCCGACGAGTTTCGAACCCAAACGGAGCCCTTCATCATGAGCTGATCACGCGGCGAGGTCGTGAGTCGAGTCATGATTAAAGGCTCCGTTTGGGTCCGAAACTAGTCGGGCAATCCCAAAAAAAGCACGTGAGTAAACCGTAAATAGTCATCGATAATTTTATAACAGAAATTATGTTAATTGTTATTTATGCGACGATAACACAATCACCACATTATACAAGCTTAGTTTTAGTATACATATACTAAACCTGAAACTACACTTGGGAGCAAAGAAATCGAGCCACTCCTTTTTTCACGTGTTGGTTATTAGTTTTGGTTTCATGAATCATATAATTCAAAATACAAAAAACTACCCTTATTGTAAAGGTTATCAAATAACCTTTTAGGCGATATATGTTTAGAATTGATCTGACAATTAAACTCCGTGAAAAATAGAAGTGGCTCGATTTATTTGCTCCCAAGTATAGTTTGTTCAGAATCACTAGGAGAATCGATTGACATATTTTTTACACCACATTTTTTTTCATAAATTTCAATTTTGTTTCAGTAGGTTTCTACCCATAACAGTTGATCTCAGGCATTTCACACTTTAATATGGAACTTAACGCGACATAAACTACGGTGTAACTTCAAGATTTATTTAAAAAAAAAACACATTCAGGCAGTTAGGTTTAACGAATTTATTACTCATAAAGAACAATACATAGTTCACTTAATAATGAGCTTAAATGTATATAATTATGTAATGTAACATACAGCGATCGAGCAAATCTAGTTACTGAAATTTATCAACAATGTATTTTTTTAATCTAGTTTTAAACACTGCAAGTGATTTACTATCCTTTACATTATTTGGTAGATTATTGTATAATTGTGCTCCATCATATGTAATAGTTTTTTTTCCATAGTTAGTTCTATGTCTTCGCAGTTTAATTTTATTATTATTTCTTAAGCCATGATAAAATGATTTTTTAACAAGTTTTATGTCAGATTTTAATTCATCAGTCATTATCTTTCTTACCAGTATGCACATTGTGTAAGTGTATATTTGTGTTAGGTTAAATATTTTTGTGTTACGGTATAGCATTCGTGTCTCAGTCAACCGGTTATACTTAAATAAAGCTTTTATAACTTTATTTTGCGATATCTGTAGGTCTTTAAGATTCGACTTCACAGCACAACCCCATATTTCGATTAAATACCTACTCCAGATGTGACTTTACCAGAGAGTTGTATATAGTCATTCGTACTCCATGAGGAATACACCCTGCTGCTCTCTTCAGGATCCCGGTGAGTGACGAAATTTTCGACCTTACATAAGCAATATGGGCCTTCCAAGAAAGTTTATCGTCCAACCGCAAACCTAAATACTTTTCTTGTTGTGAGCGATGAATGATAGTATTATTAATGGTCAGTGGAGGGTGCTGTGGAATCCTTTTGTTTTTAGCCGAAAATAACATACAGGGTGATTGGAAGATGGGTGCAAAGCTTTAAGGCGAAGATAGTACAGACAATTTAGAACCATTTAAGCCATGGTTGTCTTAGACGAAGTCTTACCAAATATTTTTAACCAAATTTTTAAGTTTTTTTTCGGAAATTCTCAAAATTTAATGTAAACTGCATAATTATGGCCAAATTGAATGATAAATGAATTCATTTTTTATTTATTTAATTAAAGTAATGTGTAAGCAATCAAGCAAAACATGTTTTAGGCTTCTGTGTCATTAGACATTTTTTTTACAGACATTTAAAGATCAGAAAAAATAAAAAAATTGTACAATACGTCTTTTAAACCTTATTCAAAAAAAAAACGGAGGGTGCTTTTTTTGTTCAAACCTTTTTGAAGACATGCTTGATAATCGCTCTTACTTTTGAGGTATCATTTATGCGGATATCTTACAAATTATTGAAATTAGGGCATATAAACCAATTTGAGGGAGAATTTTTTTTATTTTAGGCAGACTAATTAAAACAACATTTGAATTAAAATTATTTATTTTTCATGTTCAAAATGACGGCCGTGATTCCTAATACAAGCACGGCCCCGTCTTCTAACTTCTGTAGTCGTTATTTTCAACATCATCTCCTGCTTCATTGTCTCAAACGCTGAATTTATTCTTTGTATCAATTCTTCTCTAGTGTTAATTTCTTTGTTGTTATACACCAGTTCCTTGGCCCGGCCCCACACGAAAAAGTCCAACGGGGTCAGATCTGGGGAGCGAGCGGGCCAAGGGATGGGTCCATCCCTGCCGATCCAGCTATCAGGAAAGCAATTGTTGAGGTGTTCCCTTACATTTAAAGTCCAATGCGCTGGACAGCCGTCTTGCTGAAAGATATGAGGTCTTATCCGCATTAACTGTAAGTAAGTTGCTCTGACACCAAATGCTAAATTTGTATAGGTCATCTTGTGCTCTGTTGATTAAATCTGACAGATTTCGTCCGAAGTAAAATAGGCAAGTGTCATCAGCGTATAAAGTTGTGTGGCCTGTAAGGCCTATTTTACTAAGGTTATTAACATAGATTAGGAAAAGTAACGGGCCCAAGACTGAGCCCTGAGGAATTCCACATGTCACTTTACGAAGACTACTTTGATGATTTCCTATTCTCACAACCTGATATCTATCTGTCAGATATGACTTGATGATCTTTAGTGCTACACCTTTTATACCCAGTTCTGATGAAAATCTTGTTGGGGTGTCTCGGTTTTTGTATATACTAAAAATAACGTTGTTTAATGTCATACTGTGCACTATAAGTCAATGTGAAACCGAATACACAATGCAGCAACTATTATTACATGACGAGTAGTCAAATCGGCAACATACTTGTACTAACGACGACCTATGTACGATTTCCACCAACCTGGCCACGCAGGAGCGCAGCGCAGCGCGTCGCAGCGGATGCTCGAGCACGCGCGCAAAGCCGACCGCGTCCGCCCGACGGCTACAATCTGCTGGAACCCGGGCGCATGCGCGTGCGTGCTCATGTATCCGCTATCGCAGTCAGTTTCTTCCCCCGTCAGGGTATATATGTTCTGTGGGTGTGGCCGACCCAGTGCTGCCAGATGTAAAAAAGGCGCGATCCTACCACCAGCTCTAAAAAGTCGTATACTAGGGAAATATTAAAAAAAAATTCGTACGTTTATAACAATTATTTGTTGGAATGTTTAAGAGTGAGAGATATTTAATTTTAATAATTAACGTTCCATAAATAAGTATCACGATGAATGAATCGTACGAACTTGACCACATAGGGCATGGAGAAATTAAAATCTGTTTCATACAAGGACTTTGTTGTACGTAGTACAATATTACTTCTTTGGATGTTTTCATGTTTTAGTTCCTATGCCGTTATATTGTATTGGTTTCCCTGGAAAAAATGAACAATGGACCTATCACAAGGGCCTTGAACGTGATACGCCACCTGACCTGATAGGGCCGTTGTTAATTTTTCAGGGTGTCAACATAACCCTAAAGGAACAATAACGTGCAAAATTGTTGCAAAACTTGGCCTTTTTTCTCGAGTTTAAACTGTCTTAAAAAGTCGTGTTTGCTGTACGATCTTAGTCATGCGATCGTACACACGGCTACACATCAAGCTATACAAAACCAGTTTATCTTGGCGTCGCTTTGTATAATCTTTTCGCACAAGTAACGATCAGCTTATACTGGTTTTGCATAGCTTGAAGTGTAGCCGTGTGTAGGTACATGGTTAAAAAAGAAAAATAATCGTAGGAGTAAGATTTAAATTGTACATCTGGCAGCCCTGGGCCGACCGGACGCAACGACAGCCGAGCGCCGCCGGCGCCGTCCACGTCCTCGAACAGCCGACCGGCTGCCGCGGCATACGCGCGCATCTAACCGAGTTCCAAGCAGTGTAATTTCCATGCAAACATGAAACTTAACTATTGTATAGAAGCTTGAATTTCCTTTAGCACAGTGTGAAATGCGCTCAGGCGCGGCCCGTTTGGTAGAAATCTTACATTAAGCAACCAAACAAGTCTTTATAAGACTGTTACACGAGACCCTTACAACGTTAAGTTGTATTAAATGGGCCTTAATGCCATTGAATAAACGTCCTTACGATAGTAGATAGTTACGTCTTCTCGACCTTTGACTGGTTTGTTTGGTAGTACTCCCTCTTCATTCTCAATTTTTGATGCCCACTTACACAGAGTGGAAAATCCGGCATATCCTTCTAAGTTATTGCGGTTGCAATATCATCGGCAGACCATCGAATGCGACGCTTATCAGGTCTAACTCAGCTACTTTGTCTAGAGGTGAAAATTTGTGACAGCTTTTCCTTAATAGTTTGGTGCTTATTTTTCATTTTCATTAACTCTTCATATTCTGATACAGAAATGGTGACAGTGTTTGTACTGAAACAGGAATATCAACATTGCTTATTAATGCATAGGTGTACCTAAAGGTGAACGCAGACTTATCCAAGCCGAACGCATCGAACGAATTTTAGAATTCTGTGTATGAAATCTTAAGAAACCTTGGGCCTAATCCTCCTAAAATAAATTGTTGCCAAACGCAATCGAACCACAACCGTCAGTCAGTTTTTGTTTTCGAAAACTTTCAAAATGATTGATTTTGTTTTTTGTGTCAAACAATTTGATAGCTTTTGAAATTGAGAACTGTCTGAATGAACGGTTCGGCTTTGGTTCGGTTGTGATTTTTCAAGATTTATTTTAGGAGAATTGGGCCCCTTGCCCGCGTCGAATCGTCCGAATCTGGAAGAACCCCAGAAATCCTAGACGAATTCGGATGACGTCATCAGATTCGGTGCAACTTATACGGTCGACTCGACCGATGCGCTCGCTCATTCATCTTTCATTAATAAAGCACTGACAATAGAGTAATAACAGTGCAACAGGCGTAAAGGAAATAGAAACGATTTCTTCGGCGCGGTCGATTCTTTCGGTGTGGATATGTATGCGAGGCCTCCTTGACTTCGATTCGTTGGACGCGTTCGGCTCGGATAAGTGTGCGTCCACCATAATTAAAATAGTAAATGCATATATTGCAAAGATAAATACTCACCATATTTCTGTTGTTTGCGTTTGAACACAATATGTTTTCATTTGTGTTTGTATATTACTCAGTTCTTTAAGCTTGGTTGGAGCTAGGCCAGGTTCAATAAATTTGGTGCCAGTGTCCGAACTGAAATAAAGAAACATTGTGATGAAAATGCTAAGTCCTGGGGTCAGTCCACTTAAGTGCACCTTAAACAAATTATGTTACCGTAAACCGAGGATACTTTGACTAGTTTTTGAGATTCACATATTTATATTTTATTTATTTTTGATTTTAGATGCTACAACAAAAATCTTTTATAGTATAAACTGAATTAACAGATATATATGTAAAACCAAATAGGCTAAATAAAAAAAATAACCGAGCATTGTTTTTGAAAAAAAAAGGAGAAATGTTCCGTATAAAACTTGGACCATAGAGCTTCTACTTTGATGATCTCTGTTCTATCATTGAATTTCAAAGTAGCCCCAATAGAGAAATTTAAAAATCGCTTTTTTTTACGTAATCAGGGGTGTAATTTAATATTTTTTATCTTTGCCATGTAACATCGCAGACACCTCTATACCGAATGGTAAATTAAGAAAACTTAAAATGCATAACGTCGCTGTCAGTTCAAAAGGACGAATGACAAAACAATGTATAAATGAGACACAAAAAACTTTATTTTTTAAAGGATAGTGGGCAAGAATGTATGGACGGCACACCCACACCCGCCACAGCTTTGACTACTTTTATTTAGAAGGCACCACATCCATGTTTCTCTGTGCCAATGTACATCAAATTCTGTCCTGGGGTTCTCTATTTATTAAAAGTTGAATAATAGGTATTATTGAAACAAATACAACTTAACTTATAAAACATTTTATCCTTTATTCATCTATTATAAAAAATATATATAAAAACATTTAAAATATAAAAAATAGTGGTCCGCTGGTGTCGGGAACAGGGTCCAAGTAAGGGCCGTATCGAGGTGAACTGCCTTCTGAATCAGGCCCTTGATCCAGCCGCTCAACGAGAGCCTCCAAAGATGTTGATCGAGGCTCTTGGCTATCAAGCCGTTGGCCGTAACGACTTTGATTTGTTTCTCTTTCTCAGCTTTCACGAGATTCTCGTCATGCGGGATGGTAATATCGTCAATGGTATATCACAATATCAGGCTTATTGGCTACAATAGTCCCGTCGATGATGATAGACCGATCCCAGGATAACTTGACATGGTCATTTTCGAGAACTGGATCGGGCACATACTTGTAATACAGCAACTCAAAATCCACAAGATTGTATTTCAAAGCAAGTTGCTGATGAATAATCCTGGCCACTTGGTTATACCTGTGCAAGTACTCGCCGTTAGCCAGACGAGAACAGCCAGAAACGTACGTAATACGGAGCGATTACAAATCAAACAAACCAGAACTAGGACGAAACATGATTCCAATTCAACAAACAACAATTCACAAAGCACATAAACAAAGTCCAAAATCCGAAGCGTGTAGTTAGTACCTAATTAATTAAGTATCGTAAAGTAACAAGAGAGCGCACAATCACCGCGACGTAACACGAAAGACTGCATCGATGACGTATCGACTTCCTGCGTCCAGCAAGCAACGGTTTGTAAAGCGACACGACTACGGCGATAAGAGGGTCGCAGGGGATTTTATGATCGGTCTGGCGCATTCATATCGTTAGACTCATCTAAATAGTTATGTATAATATTCATTAAATATATTTTTTCAGTTTAGGTACGAGTATGTATACACTTTTATCTCTGGGATATTTTTTATGCCTTTATAAGAAAAGATGCTCGTTTTTGGTAGATGTTTTAGGTCATGTAAATAACACAACAATAGAATCGTTCAGGAGTGATTCTATCATTACAGTTATAGCTAATATCGGTATGTCAGGATTGCGAGCAAGGTAAACACAGTAAATAAAACCAACATAGACTCTCCACCACTGAGAGTACTTGTAATTGAGTTAGTATTAGTAACATAAACTAGATCACAATATATTACTTTACACAATTATTACAAGATCATAAAATAAGGACAAGCTAATCAGATATAAAAGGTCAGACTTCTTCAGCTGTTCAACACGGAATGCTCTCGCTTCGTCGAATGACCACCGCCTTTATAACCTCGGGTGGGCCGATCCATATCGACGACTACCCTCTCTCGTCAACATTGCCCAGTGCTACCCGCTACCGATAACACGGCCCTCCTGCAAAACACACGTCCTCGTGTGTTGGTGGTTGGTGGTTGACGCACCATCAACCCCATCGTCAAGATTGTGCATCAAGGCCCAACTTCAGTGACACCTTCGGACCTTAAACAGAAACAAATAATACAGTACACATCTCGGCCACACCTGATCACTCATCTTTGACCTCGTCATGTTACTCATGTCTTTGACCAAAGTAAAATGAAAAGCATCCAAAGAATGTTTGAATCGATTAGAGCTTGTTATCCCATCGACGGCCAACAAGCTCATCACCCATGACTTAAACTAGTTGATATTCATTCAGTATCAACCTAGTTCTATATTCGTTCATAACTTCTCGTATCAAACTTACTTACTTACAAACATCCACACATTAGATTTCAACATTTTCACAATAAAATACTATCTCAGATGCCTATTAGACAGTTCTACTTTGGTTAAACATCAAATTTTAGTTATTCAATAAATCATAATAGGTACATAAACACACAATCTCATTATACACAAATTCATAAAATCATTTAAATACATTTACAATATTTTTCAGGGCTAAATATCTCATTATAGTTTTTCACAAATTCATAATACATAAACACTTAAAATATTTCTTGGTTAAATATTTCAACGATTCACAAAGCCATAATACATAAACACTTAAAATATTTCATTCGTAAAAATCTCATACCTAATTATTCACAAAATCACAACATAATATCTCAATAATTTACAAACTCATAGTACATTTAACACTTAAAATATTCCATGATTATAAATCTCAATTATTCACAATTCATTTTACCAACATATAAACACTTCAAACTCATAGTACGTTAAACACTTAAAATATTTCAAGATTAAATATCTCATTATTCATAAACTCATAGTACACCCTTAAAATAATTCACGATTATTATCTCATTATTATTCACAAAATCCTACATTCTTAAATATCTCAATTCTTCACGAAATCATAAAACAAACATCCTAAATGTTTCATGGTTAAATATCTTATAATCATTATTCACAGTATCATAGTACATAATTATAAACACTTAAAATATTATCTCAATTATTCCCAAAATCATAATACTTAAATTAATAACCTTTAAAACTTTTCATGATCAAAATAATATCTCAATTATTCACAAACTCATATTACAAAACTGACATGATGTTTTAAACATAACATTTCTATAGTGCGCTAATAATCCAACCTTTTTACAACAATACAATACATATTAAACACATCTTTAACGAAAATAAGTCAAATTATTTTTTATTTAAAATAAATTTGACAAATTAATCTTTAACGGAAGTCATCATAGTAATTATCATCAATAATAAATACAATTTCCTGTTTTCGTCTACAAAAAATACATTTTAAACCATAAGTAATAATAACAAACTACTTTTTAATTTCAATAAACTATTTTGTACCATTCTACAACAAGAATTATAACAAAACCAATCAAAACAAATATCAATATTTTCAAAACTTTTTCAAAACATTAATTCAAAACAGAATCTCATTTTCACTGCATTTTCATTTATCAATTAATAGCATCACCCGCCTTGGATTTAGCCAACTCATTTGGCATCACCCGCCTGGGATCCTGCTTTATCAACATGGCATCACCCGCCTTGGATCTAGCCATATCATGGCATATCCCGCCTTGGTTCCAGCCCTATAACAATTGCTTCGCCACGTTAGAGTTTCAGTTTTCCCCAGGCGAAGCCTTTGGCCAACCCCGGCTGGCCAAACCGGGCGGTGCCAAAGATCAACCCTGGTTGCATCTCACCACAAACTCTAATACGACTTGCAATGTATTTTCCTACACGAATAAATACAGATGCCGTATTTATTTTCCACGAATAAATACAGATACCATCATATTTATTTTATACTAATAAACACAGATATCATCTCATTTATTTTACACGGATAAATACAGATAACATCTCTTTTATTTTACATGAATAAGCAAAGATATCATTTAATATTTATTTTACACGAATAAATAACCTCTCATATTATATTTCCTTCATCAAAATTCCTTCACACATAATAAAATGGTTGTGACTCACCGGATTTATCACATTTTCTCATTCTCACACTTCTCACCATTGTAATCGAATAATCAAGTTTTTGTCAGTCCGTCTACGGGGATTTTTTTAGCAAAATATTTACATGTGGGTATACAATCATAATGTGGACTGGTTTTTTCTTGTTCCACTTCTGATGTAAATGACACAACAATAGAATCGTTCAGGAGTGATTCTATCATTACAGTTATAGCTAATATCGGTATGTCAGGATTGCGAGCAAGGTAAACACAGTAAATAAAACCAACATAGACTCTCCACCACTGAGAGTACTTGTAATTGAGTTAGTATTAGTAACATAAACTAGATCACAATATATTACTTTACACAATTATTACAAGATCATAAAATAAGGACAAGCTAATCAGATATAAAAGGTCAGACTTCTTCAGCTGTTCAACACGGAATGCTCTCGCTTCGTCGAATGACCACCGCCTTTATAACCTCGGGTGGGCCGATCCATATCGACGACTACCCTCTCTCGTCAACATTGCCCAGTGCTACCCGCTACCGATAACAGTCACACTTACTGTATGGCTGGCGGAGCTGGGTGTATTTTGCCCACCGTCCTTTGTATTCAAAGGTTTATATTCAGTGTCAAGTTTGTTTAATTTAAAGCTTGTCACTGAATATAAACCTTTGAATCCAAATTTTAAAAATAAACAGTTTTTTGTGTCTCCTGAAAACCTACTGTTTTGTCATACGTCCTTTTGAACTGACAGCGACGATAAGTTCCCCTTCCACCGAGACTTATTACCAAATACAATATGTTTAGTAACTATCAATGTCGCCCCTGTATTTGAAAGTAACCCCGGTTTACCGGTATTTTTTTTTTTTTTTTTTTTGTGTGTTTTGGCAACTGAGCCGTTTATTTGACGACTATTCTGCCAGCGTCATGTTGTGACGGCGACCGTCGAACTTCCGCTTTGTGGTAGAATTATGTTAGTGGCTAAAAGACAAAACACATTGTTAGTATTTTTTTTACTACCTTATCTAATCCTACTATAAACAACAGATAAAGACAACACAAATATATATAAAAACTTAAATAGACCTATTATTACACACACCACTACATCTTAATATTATTATCATTTAAAAATTTTGATAAGATTTTAATTAGGTTAGGGGAAAAGTGGGTCAGAAGAGAATGGAAATTAGTAGGAAGGGGGATTTTAATTTTGGGAAGCATACGATACAAGTCAAAGGACTGGGAATTAGCGGGACATGAAAAAAATATATGGTCCAGAGTGCCTTCATCGAGACCACATTCGCACAAAGAATTGTCGCGAACGTGGATCTTACTCAAAAACACTGGACTGCAACAGTGACCGAGTCTAAGTCTACACAGAGATGAAACCGTTTTTTTAGCCAATTTAGAACATTTAAAAAACCAAGGTTTCCGCTGGATGTCAATTTGTATACTGGCGTAATAGGCACCCTTAAGTTTCGAACTTACCTGCCACGCTGCTGACCACGAGTTATACAACTTAAGTTTGGTGTCAGCCCGTAAGTCGTAACCATGTACAACATAGTGTTTCCGATCAGCAAGGTTAGTGGTAGCAAACTTAGCCAGTGAATCGGCACACTCATTGCCACCTATACCCGAGTGACCGGGAACCCACGCTATTTCTATATTGCAATCATTTTTAAAACAAGTGTACAATAAATTTTTAATATCTATAATAATTTTGCTGTGGATTTTAGATTTTAATTGATTTTGACCTAATGCCTGAATACTACTCCGTGAATCCGAAAAAATAACTGAATTTTTAATATTATGAGTTTTAATAAAATTAATAGCTTCTAAAATGCCAATACATTCACCAGTAAAAACAGAAACCTCGGGTGGACATTGAAACAACAGACCGATTCTGGAATTCTGGAAGTATGTTGCAACTCCCGTGCATCCCGTTGGTGACAACTTAGATGCGTCTGTGAAAAATAAATTCCAGCCCCTCCAGCATTTCTCAATGGCCCGATCAAAATCGCCTTTTACGTCCCGGGATGTACTGGTAATACCAAGTCCCAAAACGACTTTTGGCTTAAAAAGGACCACCTCATATGCAGAGGAAAATACAGGTAAAATGGGATATTGACAAACAGGTGAGGAGAGGTTTTTAAGCTCCCTGTACCTATTCATCAATGGGGGAACAGATTTATTATTCCAATAGGTAGAGGCGTTGAAAGAAATATGAATTTCTTCTAAAATGGGAAGTAAAGGATGGGACGAAAGGGAGAAAACTTTTGACAAGAAACGATCAGCTAAATATTGTCTTCGAAGGCTAAGGGGAGGTTCTGCACATTCAACCTGAAGGGCATTTATGGGAGAGGATTTCATCGCACCAATTATAATCCTAAGGCATTTGGCCTGAATGGAGTCTAATTTGCGAAGCGCTTCTTTATTGCAAGGTTCCATTAAAAAGCAGCAATAGTCCATTACACTTCTGACCAATGCATTGTAGACTAATTTCAAAGTGTATGGATGGGCACCCCACCAGACACCAGACAAAGCCTTAAGGACTGACACTGAGCGCTCACATTTTTTAACCGTGTTATTGATGTGATCAACTCCCGATAATTTAGCATCTAGTATAACGCCCAGAAACCTAGCCTTTTCTTTAATTGGAATAGTTTGACCATCGATATTTATGTCAACTTGGGGGATACAACGTCTGCGGGTAAAAATAACTGCAGTACTTTTTGGAGCGCTCAAAGCTAACCCGTGATCAAGAAGCCAATGGTTTAATGAGGACAAAGAGACATTCATAGAGAGAGCGGCATCCTGGATAGAACTGCCAGAGACCAATAATGCAATATCGTCAGCATACTGAAGTATTTTACAATTATAATTTAGGCAAGAAGAAAGGTCAAAAGTGTAAATGTTATATAAAAGGGGACTAATCACAGATCCCTGAGGTAGTCCCTTCCAAGCCATCCTCTGTTCAGGGACTTCCCCTGGAACTCTTAGCTGCAGAGTGCGGCTTGAAAGAATACTGCAAATGATTTGAATAATCCTTACCGGGATTCTCAGCTTGTGCAGCTTCTGCCTGAGAAGTGGTAGGAGGACAGAATCATAAGCAGCTGATATGTCCAGGAAAACGGCAACCACTGACTCATTCCTACTAAGGGCCAGCCGGATATCTGATGTGAGGATACCCACACTATCAGTTGTACCCAGACCTTTTCTAAAGCCGAATTGAGTCATTGGAAGCAGTTTCCTGTTTTCAACGAACCATTCTAGGCGATTTTTAATAAGATGTTCTAAAAGTTTAATAAGTATGGACGATAGAGCAATTGGCCTATAAGAACAATGATCACCAGGGTCTTTTCCCGGTTTTAACAAAGGGATAACCACTTGAACCTTCCATGATGGAGGAATGTAACCAGAAGTGAAACAGAAATTGACCAAGTCCAGGTAATATTGGTGACATTTTCCACCCGCTTTAGCAATAAAAGAGTAGGGGAATCCATCCACACCAGGTGCAGAATCCCTTACATAGGTAAGGACCGCTTTGAGTTCTTCTAGGGTAAATGGCATATCTAAAGGATCATCAGATGCTATATGAGAGCTGACACCTAGATCCTCCTCCATACCAGGAACATACACCGGGGCAACTTTTGTAAAAAATTTATAAGCTAAATCCTCCGGCAAAAAGTTCGGGGAGGATGGTTTCAAGCTACACCTAAAGCTCTTCACCCTACCCCACACCACCGACGTTGGAGTGGATGGACTCAACGAACTACAGAATGCACGCCAGCCCTCTCTTTTCTTTTTTCTGAATAATTTTCTGGACTTAGCCAATACCTGCTTGAAAGCAATCAGGTTGTCCAGGTTCATGTCAAGGTTAAAGGTCTCTTCAGCCTCATTCCTGACCTTGATCATGGTAGTGCATTCCCTATCCCACCATGGTGGAGAAGGAATCTTGCCTGTTGGCGATTTTTTGGAGGGGAAGCAATCATCAGCTGTAGAGGATATGGTGTTAGAAAAGGACGCGAAACATTCCACAGCATTCACAGAATTTATAGATGGAAGAGACGATATACGTAAGTCTAAAATTTTGGAATAAAGATCCCAATCTGCCGAGTTTAATTGGTATTTTAATAAGGGAGGGGAGGTCTTATCAGGAAGGGTTTTAGAAGGGATTTTAACCATGATGGGAAAGTGGTCACTCCCATAAGTCATATTCAAACGACTCCAAATAAAAAGGCTAGCAACATTAGATGAGCAGAATGTCAGGTCGACACAACTATTACTCTGCCCTAATGAAGACCTACGTGTGGCACTGCCATCATTAATTATACATAGGTTAAGATCGTCCAATGTATCCACTAGCCCTATGCCAACATTATCGCATGTTTCTGATCCCCAACGATAATGATGACAATTAAAATCACCCATAACCAGTAAGGGGCCATTTACATTATTTAATAAGTTTTTAATTATTACAAGATTTTCAATATGTGGGTGTGCAATATAAAAAGAAAAAACATTTATACCCTCAACCTTAACAGCAACAACATTTATGTTGTCACCAACAAAGGGTAGAGGAATTGGGGTAAATGTTACTTTGTTATTAATGAACAAAGCACATCCCCCATATCCATCAGATCTGTCTTGGCGAACACTGCTGAAACCCGGGATCCCAAAAACACTGTCAGAGCGAAGCCAGGTCTCAGCAATGCCACAGACCAATGGTTTATGTTTATTTATTAAAAAGAGAAGGTCAGGTTTTCTAGGAGAAATACTCCTCACGTTCCATTGAAGGAATGTCAGGGGATGGAACGTTATTAATATAATTAAGAATATATGTCAGTTTATTGGCAACGTGGTCAGGTACAACAGATTGTGTGTTACTTGCTAATACAGACATCAGCATACTAGTAATTATGTTCAAGATATTTGCAGGATTATCTGAATTGTTTGCAGCTTCCGTAGGGAAAGCGCAACCGTTTTGAGAAGGCGAGAAGGAGTAGTTTTGAATGAGGGCTTGATGGGCCTGCTTATCATAGCTGGGCGAAAGGGGGGCGTGAGACTTGGGTTTGAGAAAAACCGTTTTACGGTATGATTTAGGAGGTGACTGAGAAGCCGGTCTTGGATACTGGGATGGGCTTGGGTTGGCTTTAGAGATCTGGGATTTAGACACTTCAGCATAAGATTTTGAGACCGGAGGG
Source organism: Amphipyra tragopoginis (assembly GCA_905220435.1). Classification (NCBI taxonomy): domain Eukaryota; kingdom Metazoa; phylum Arthropoda; class Insecta; order Lepidoptera; family Noctuidae; genus Amphipyra; species Amphipyra tragopoginis. Next base: position 18,169,197 of record HG992011.1, read on the forward strand.
AAAACCTGACTTGCCTCTGCATAGGAGACAGATTTTTCAGCCATCAGAGCCTTTATGCCCTTCTGGCGACCTAATTCAGGACAGGCACTATCGTTTGCAAAATGGTTGCCAGTACATGAAACGCAGAAAGCACTATTGGCAGAAACTTGGCATCCATCACCAGGATGGTCTTGACCACATTTAAAACAGCGGGGTTTTGAGCAGCATACGGTGCGAGTGTGACCGAAACGACAACAATTAAAGCACTGAATGGTGGGGTACATGTATCTCTCAACTGCAAGAGCCGAGTAGAAGCAATACACCCTCTTCGGTAAAATTTGCCCATCAAAAGTCAGAACCACAGTTTGAGTTGCTTTCCACTCGGTAACACCAAGAGAAGTCACCTTCCGGTTCATTCTCCTTGCCTTGATAACAGGACCACATCCAGGGGGAACCTTGATATTCTCAATTACTTCCTCCTCTGACCACTCTGTCGGAACATCTCTAACAATACCCAAGCGGGTTATATTGAATTGGGGTATTGAGGCTGAGTAATTATGCAGAGCAAGAATTGGGTTTATCAAAAAACTGTTGGCATCTTGGTATGACTTAAACTCCACAGATATACGATTTCGACCTAAACGTTTGACACCATCGGCGCGTATATTGTTGATGTTGTTTTTCATCAAAAACATACCAAACTTTACCTGGTGCAGTACAGTGCCTCGAGTCTGATCATCTTTTTGAGAGACGTGGACAATATAGGGTGGATTATCCCTGGCCGTATATGACTGCCTACCGATAACATTTTTAGCCAGTTTAGGAGGATTGATTACAGAAGTCGGGGGGGAAGCAGCAGGTCTCTTTCTACTTACGGATTCAGTATCCATGTCGTTTTCGTGGACCTCATTAACATCGGGAAGAGAAACAGTTAAAATCGGAGTAAAAACAAAGGGATCGGGATCAGGATCAGGAGGCTTTTTTGTATCCATGGTGGATACACAATAAAATCTTTAAAAAGGTAAAAAACAATAAAACTAACCACACACACTAATAACACACACACTAGGAAAAGCTTCGATTGAAGTTCACACTAATTAGATCACTAAAATCGAAAAAATTCGTAGTATACACAAAAGCACGTGTTAAGCCTTCACCACTACCAACGAAAGTCCTACCGGTATTTGAAATAAGTACTTACAATATACATTATAAACATCAATGTCATAATATGATTTATTTACCTTCTGTCTATTACTGGCGGAGCGATTGCATTTATGTGTAAAGAAGGTATTGCGTCAGGTTTCAACGTCCTACATGTTTTTGGTGATATGTTCATCAAAATATGCCTCAGTGGCTTATGATAGTCTGAGGTTAAAAAATGAACTGAACACACTCTACCTGAAAGTAAACGTATTAAGTCCTTCAGACACGGCAGCTATAATGTAAAGGTGTATATTAACCCTAGAACTGTGCCCATCTGGCAAGGTCACTAACCGTACCCTGGGGTTTACAGGTGTACCCCATGAAATAGAACCGTATTTGTTTAGTCTTCTCTTCTTCTATCGTATCAGCACAAGCTATACAAAAATAGCTCATTGTGTGGTGAAAAGATTAGCCAGTCGGCAAGGTTCATAGCAGGGCTGTCTGCCCAGGGTGCACCGGACGTACTTAAGTATTGTCACTGGTGGAGACTCTTTTCATGCACCCCCCTTTTGTTTTTGTTTAAAGTATAACTTTATTAAGGAATGCATGACATGTACCCCCTTAATACAAAAGAGGGTCTAAGAAAAACCTAGGTTTTAAAATAGCCCTGTCTCTTTTTGTTATATGACATGAAAGTGATGGATATATTTTAAACCTGGGTTTACCTTAGTCTTGGTTTAAACCATCTTTTGTAATAAGGCCCGTTATGCTTACTTTTAGATTTATTTATCAGTCTTTATTTATAATAACAACTGTCTTATTATTAATTAACTTTGAACACAGTCCTGGCCACAAAGGTCCTGGCCAACTTTGCTTTGGTGGTTGTTAGAAATAGTCATTAGCACTTGGTGAATTAAATTTGCTATTCCCTACTCCTCAAAAACATAAAACATATTCCTACTATGTGAGACTGGCCCATCATTTCCCCTTTTTACTCCCCAAAAAACCGCCAATATATTGGTTATAGTGCTTTATCATATTTTGTATCATGGGGTACAGTGTACAGCAGACAACAAACACGCTTGCCACGAGGTCGACACATTACCTAAGCTCACAGTTGTTAAATACAGTAACGTGCACCACACACCTCTTAGAATACCCCGCCACAAGTAGAGATCCCAAACGAAGTTAAAAAGTTATGATAATTTAAAACAAAAAAGTTGTTAATACCCTAGGGCACAGTTCTAGGGTTAAAGCAAGACATTGGGGTGCATGAAAAGGGCCTCCATGAATGACGATAATTCAGTATGTCCAGTGCACTCTGGGCAGTCAGCCTCGCTACCATCCTTGCTGACTGGCTTATCTTTTCACCACGGCATGAGCTATTCTTATAAAAACTTGTGCCAATACGATAGAAGAAGCAAGACATATTTCAATATATCTTGACATTTCAGGAGCCCACACAGGGCAGGGATAGTGTATATTTTTACATGCTCAAACTTAAGATATCAAGCGATACATTACTGTAGGTACATCTCAATGTAATATACATTTAACTAATTAAATACATTATATCTACCATGTGACGGGCTTAAAAAGCATCACACATAGGGTTACCATTTAGAAATTTGAAAAGTCCTGACAAAAAGCCTGACATTTCAATAAAAGTCCGGACATTTTAGTCACAAAATGCAAACATACCAAGATTTATTGTTTGATCTCGTTAAGTTGATTGTTAAAGATTTATATTTTGTTTTTAGATGAATGAGAAGTTAATAAAGATTAAAAAAATATTTGATATTAGGTACTTAAGTAAGTTTCATTACTCGTATTCCATCTAAGCCAAAAAATCCGGACAAATTAAAGAGCTGGGCAAAAGACTAGAACTCCGGACATGTCCGGACAAATCCGGACGGATGGTAACCCTAATCACACATGTAGGTAAATCATTTCAACTAGGTATCACAAGTATCTTCGGAAAACAGCGCGCGTTTTAAAGAAAATAATATAAATAGATGAGGATGTGGATACATATTCATACCATTTTTTAGATTTGTTTTTGGTCTACAATACGTAAGCCACGCTTTTGCTACCGCTTCTTCTTTGGGAAAAGAAAAAAACTTTATAGGACAGTCTTTTACACTCCTATTTTTACAGTTTCGAATTGAACAATTAACCATTTTGTGTTGTTTCACAATTCGCACTGTTTGTTCTCTTTTTGGAAAATGGAAATCAAACTTCATACAGTAATTTAGTGATGCACAATCCGATCCGATACTTAAAGTATCGATACAACATGATGATGATACGATATGTACTCCGATATTTTGGATCGATACAAACGAATACGATACATGCTTGGATCGATACAAAAGTAGCTGTACACACGGCTACACTTCAAGCTATACAAAACCAGTATAAGCTGACCGTTACTTGTGCGAAAAGATTATACAAAGCGACGCCAAGATAAACTGGTTTTGTATAGCTTGATGTGTAGCCGTGTGTACCTACCCGAACGAATGAAAATTTTCACAAATGAAATAATAATATAAATCAGTCAATTTATAATATCATAGTTGAATATTAAATAAAATGCTGATTTAGAATGTTCTTAGTATTGCGGCGGCGCGTGTTGACAAAATTAACAAATGCAGCAACTTAGAACTTCAGTAGGTTTGAGTATACAAGAGGGTAGATTTGAAATACTTAGATATTCGCTTTCCATTCCAATTTGTTCGTTCATTACATTTCATTTTGCTTTTGGCAGTTGGATGTCAGTTCCTAGTTTCCAGGCTGACTAGCAATTCGACCTATTCCTTGAAAGGGGTTATATTAGAGATCATATTAAACAAATTAACCCCCATTAAATGTACTCCAATGGCGGTTTTCACTCACAGGTTCATGGAGTACAAAAGAATTCCTGGAATTTTGCCTAGTTCGATTCGATATTTGGAGGATCGGATTGAACCATTCGATAAGATCTAAGAATCGTACCTATAGCATAGTTGCGATCCATCCAGATCCATCCAAAGTATCGATACAAATGCAAGTATCGTGCATCCCTACAGTAACTTGAGTGTTAAACTGTGCAGTCGCGGACTTGAAATGTTTACCACCCTAATGTCTATAATTGCTTGCACATTACTTTTTCATAAGGTCGATATGACATAAGTTGATAAGACATCTTAAACCTTATTATATTGCGCACAGTATGGGAACGAATCGACTTTGAAATCTGACAAACATTTCGAGTCCGCGACCCAGTGCTGCCAGATGTAAAAAAGGCGCGATCGTACTACCAGCTCTAAAAAGTCGTATATCGGGGAAATATAAAAAAAAATCGTACGTTTATAACAATTATTTACTATGGGAACGTTTAAGAGTAAGAGTATCGACACTATCGATACTATTGTCCTTCATCAATAGTACTTCATCATTTTTCGATTGATAGTTTAATTAACTTCTAATACTATCGATATTGTTACTAGTTTTCAAGGTCAACCATCGATAGTTAAACTATCGATACTTAGGGACAACACTAGTATGAACGAAATGACAGTGTGTCAACGTGACACTTGTCAGTTTGATGTTACCCGAGCACAATAAATAATTGACTGCTTCCACAACGTGTTAACGGTGTTAATGTTAAGAAGGCATAATGAAATTAAGTCCTTATGAACCGCACCCAATCAGGTTACTCGGTATCGGAAATTGAACAATTTTTCAAAATTCGCGTATTTTTTTAACGTCCCATACAAATAAAAAAAAATGTTGATTGAATAATCAGGACAGGCTTAAAAAAAATTGGCGAATGTCGAAAAGTTGTAGAGTGCGCGCAAGATAAGTCTGCGCGCGGCCGAAATCGGAACTAATCATGGTCCACCAAAGTGTGTGCCGTTTTATTAAATTTGATAGTAGAACTACCTGATTGTAGGAATACTTAACGGGAAAATAATGTTTAGTGATAAAAAACTTAAGCTTAAAAAGCGGTAATTTGAACTTTTGCGATCATGGCAACGTTTAGCACGCCCTCAGTCGCGCGCAGAGTTATCTTGCGCGCACTCTAGAACTAAAGTTGTTCAATTTCCGATACCGAGTAACCCCACAAAATTCTTAAGAGTTGATTTTTTAACACCATTGAAGTCAAAAAAAAGAGATGAAAAATTGGGGGCACAACCGCACAACACAACTAGTCACATTATGAAAATTAAACTTTAAAAATCACTTCTCTTGCAGAATAGTCCGGTCAAGTTAGCTCAAAAAATAGGGGTAGGTTAACAGAAATTCGCATAGAGCTGAAAATTGGTACGAATGTTCGGAACACCATTATAAATCAAATGTAAAAAGTCCCCAGCGATCCCACACTTGCAAAAAAATATATTCAAGGTCAAAGTTCGCAAATTTGGGTTTTTTGCGTTTTTTAGCCAAACGGTAAGTTTTATGATAAAAATAGGTGAGACAAAAATTATAGATTATGCAATTCTCTATAAGAATTGTCTACAATGTTTCTCCTAAACGTCACCGTTTCTGAGATATAATGGTTGAAAAAGTTGTATTCTTTATAATAAGCGTTTCCACGCCACCTGGAAGGTAGTGTACTTGGCGCGTTTTTTTAACGTGGTTTCTCCAATAGGCCTATTCCACAATCTATTGTGATCCTGTTTAATTCAATACTAATTCAAAATATATAAAAACTGGTACTATTGGAAATGATGAAAGCCGTATGAATTCTAAAAAATTCGGTCAAATTATCCGTCTCATTCATAATCATCTGATAGAATTATCAGATGATTATGAATGAGACGGATAATTAATAATCAGAATTAATAATCAGAATTGCTTCCTCTTCTTCTTGTTCGTCTTCTTGTACTTCTTCTTCTTCCTGCTGGGTGTAAGTAAATTGGTCGAACAGCGATGTATCAGATGTCTCCTCACTGATATTGTACGAATCCTCTTCTGATGGTGATTCAACATTGGAGCACGACTGACCTTGACAACTGGTACATGTTAATCGCCATCAGAAGAGGATTCGTACGATATCAGTGATAAAGAATACAACTTTTTCAACCATTATATCTCAGAATCGGTGACGTTTAGGAGAAAAATTGTAGACAATTCTTATAGAGAATTGCATAATCTATAATTTTTGTCTCACCTATTTTTATCATAAAACTTACCGTTTGGCTAAAAAACGCAAAAAATCCATATTTGCGAACTTTGACCTTGAATATTTTTTTTTGCAAGTGTGGGATCGCTGGGGACTTTTTACATTTGATTTATAATGGTGTTCCGAACATTCGTACCAATTTTCAGCTCTATGCGAATTATTGCACTTTGAAATGTCTAATTTGACCGGACTAGAACTAAATCTTAAAAGAATAGAAAACAATCCTTTCGCCTTAAAGACTGGAGTACCGGGCCATTAAAAAAGAAAATAACTGCCTGACACTGACACATATTGTGTTAGTGATGCGACTCGAGTGAAATTTTGCCATTCGATTCATTCGAGTCATTTTATAATGTCACTCGAACACCACTCGAGTCATCGAGTCACTCGAGTGGTACCCGCCCGAGTGACTATACTATGAGAACGTATACAATAATGGTTTCTTTTATTTAAATAATTAGATATAGCATTCTTCATGTTATTGGCATTATGAGTCACTATGGTAACAATTTTATCATTAATTTTCCATTCTTCAAAAACTCTCTGTTTGAAATTACTACAGATGAATGGGCGTCTTTAATCTCTGTGGTAGAGTGCGCGCACGATAAGTCTGTGCGCGGCCGAAATCGGAACTAATCACGGTCCACCAAAGTATGTGCCGTTTTATCAATTTTGATAGTAGAACTACCTGATTGTAGGAATATTTAACGGGAAAATTATGTTTAGCGATAAAAAAGTTAAGCTTAAAAAGCGGTAATTTGAACTTTTGCGATCATGGAAACGTTTAGCACGCCCTCAGTCGCGCGCAGAGTTATCTTGCGCGCACTCTAGTCAGGGTACGAGCGTAAAGTTTTGATTCAAAAATAAAATGAGCAGTTACCGTTAAGTAGGATTTGCAGCTATCTGAACTCCACATATCTGTGGTAATAGCCATATCTTTAACACCATTTAAAATATTAAACAAGGAAGTACGATGAGTCTGATAAAATTCCCGTAAATATTTTTCTGATAATGTCTTTCTATTTGGAAGACTGTAGTCATTATTCAATGTCTGAACGAAGTTTATAAAACCTTTATTTTCGACAATTTGCAAAGGTTGCAGATCAGTACAAATCATCTGAACTAATGCAGAGTCAATTTCTTTTTGTTTATTTCTAGAAAATGATGTCGATGACGATAGCTGTAACTGTCTAAAAGAGCTTTTTTTCTTTGAATTTTCCAAAGTGGTAACATCAACATTGCTAGTTTTCAGCACCTGATCATTGTCCAAGGACGATTCACTACAGTGATTTATCGGACTGAAATTTAAAACTTCTGTAGTCCCAATCATTTCCTTATGCTGTATTGGTTGTTTACCTCGTATATGTGTTATTAAATTGGTTGTATTCCCAAAGTCCTTGTACTGCTTTTTGCACAATTTACAAATCACTTTTTTCTCAGCTTTATTTCTGTCAAAATAGTTCCACACCAACGATTTCTTCGACACAGTATTTTGATCGTCACTCATTTTAAACAGAAAGAAGACACAACTACGTTTAACAGAAAAACCGATATTTGTAACACTAGTAATCAGAAATCAAAAACAATAAAATAATGGCAACTCCCTCAACTTGACTCAACTCGTCAGCGCTATGCACGCTGCACGCGAGCATGTACAAACCTGTTTGTTTAGGCGAGTGACTCGAGTTTACTCGAGTCCGAGTCAACTCGACTCGTCTATTTTTTCACTCGAATACGATTATTTTAGGTATCACTCGAGTCACTCGATTAAAAGTGGAATCGAGTCGTATCACTTCACTATATTGTGTCAAATAAACCATCTAGTCTGTCTATGTAGTCTGTGGTCAACTGGTCGAATCGAATTCTTTATTTTTCTGGTTTCCCCAAAATATATTGCTTCGTTTTTTAACCACGAAAGTTTTTCTTTCTTAATTATAATGGTACAATTCATCGAATTGATAATATAAATCAAAGAGTAATACGGTGAGGATTGTGAAAAGAATCTATTATTCAATCGAGGGTTTTTGTTTTGGACGTTTCGTATACATATGTTATCGTTATATTATTGTTTTATTGATGTGGTTCCTCCAGTGGATATTTTAAACGACTATTGTTATACCTGAGTTAGCCTGAGTGTCGTTTTAATATTAATACCACAAGTTTTGACCTTTGTCTTCAGACTCTTCAATAGGCATTTCTTTCATGTTTAGAATGCAAAAAGCAAACATCTAAAAGAAACGGCGTGGGAATTTCACGTTTTGTATAATGTTGTCGTGATTAAAGCAGCTGTCGCGTCGTGTCTGTGTACATTGTGCATCCACTAGTGAATATACACATGAATGATCATAATATCACTGGCAATCGCTAGGGTAATAATATTCTGTAACTCTGTGATTTTGGCTTTAAACACGCTATGTTGTCAGTTAATTTGTTTTTCTTCATTGCCTCTAAAATATAATTGATAGTTTGTTGGTTCTATAGAGTTTAGTCTTGTGCCTGCTTGGTCATTTTTAAGATCGCTCCGTACTAGTTCATTTCGTACAGTGAACTATTTCATTCTATTAGTTCTAATAGCTTTATTCGGTCTTTTATTCTATAAGCTAAAATAGACACTACGCCTTTGAAATACCGTGAAACCTGCTTACTTTGCCACTTTTTCATGTGTCAAAAAGTTTGATTTGCTTTAAAAAAATATAATTGTATGAAAATGTAATGAGTAACCTGCACCTAGACGTAGTAAATTTCATGTAAATTTATATTATTATTACTAAATATCTATTTCATTTTTGTAAATTATAATATTTTAAGCATAAAAACAAATATGGCAAAGTCAGCTGTCACTTCTGATAAATTTGCCATAGGAAAGAAAAAATGAAATTTTTGCAGTTTATGAGGTTAAAAAGTGATACATTTGCACTCTTCCTCTATCCCGTAAAAAAAAGTAAAAACTTTATATTATTTAGCACTAGTAATTTAACTCTCTAAGAAGGTGGCAAATTCACCAACCTTTCCAAAATATTTCCTATTAAGAAGAAGTTAGGGTTAGGGTTGTCAAATAAAAATGTTTTCGTAGTAGGAACAATTTAATAAAAGTAAAAAAACATACCTAATCAAATAGGTATAGTAAGATCAGCCTTTCTACCATCATATTTAACTTCTAATTAGTTTCTTAACTTGAAGTGTTTTACATAATAAAACAAAAAAAAATAGTATTAATTAACTATACATCACATAGTCTTTATTTTTTTTAGTTATTTAGAAAAAGCAACATCGAACATAACTTAGCATAATCAGTCTCTAATGTTCCCAGGGCAGTCAGAGATATAAATATAAACAACAAATCAAGGACATAGTAAATTATTCATAAAGGAAATTTGAATTACCTCACAATATAAAATATTAAAAAATAACAATGGAAAGCTTAAACCTACTGTTGTACCATGTCGGTACGTCTAGTCTTTCATTGGACATTGTACTTAGAAAAATCAATGTTGTCAAATTTGAATTTCCCTCGACGACCCTCTTGAGGGTTAGTCAATACCAGCTCCACATCTGAGTCTAGTATAAAACTAATGTCATTCACGTCTGGCCAGTAAAAAAGATCCCCCTTCCTTCTCATAAATTTGACAAGCATTCCGGAACCTTCAGTTAGTTCTATAAGTTTGCCTACATAAAAATTTAACTAAGAGGAAACTGCCAATTTGATGCATTAAGGTATCATTTTCTTTTGTTTTTTTGAAGTTATTTTGTGCAGTATCTTCCGCCACATCACTTGGTTCTGATTCAGAAAAGAACATTGATTCACAGATTTGCAGCAAACCAATTTCGTCCACAATGTGTTTTGCTCTGTAAGAAGTAAATTATGTGAGTCGCTGCCAGACAATCCAAAAAAAAAGAAAATTATTTTAAAGAATAAGTTCAATTAGGTACTTAGTTACAATAATTAATTAATCGTAAGAACAATTGTGTCTGTTTGATATTAGAATCAGAATGAATTATTGATTACAAACTAATAATATAGTTATTTTATACAGTAAACTATAGTGTCGAGTAGCAAACAGTATAGCGAGATGTGGTACAGTTGCATTTGTAACCCAATGGCATTAAGGTTGGTGCATACTTGCAGTTTCAAATTGCTAAATATTATAAACAAGCATTTTTGTTTGTTTGTTAACCACTAGTGATTGACCTAACCTATCCGTGTCAGGGTGTGAACAAACAATATTCGTTAAAAAATATGTGATAAGTTTGTTAAACAAAAAAATGTGATTAAAAAATCATTGAATTGTGTTTCTGTGAATTATGTTTCATTCAAGTAAATAGTCTTTGAAACAATAATAATCGAAATAAAAATACAAGGACCAAACATTATATGAAATATTGTCTGGGAAACGAAATTCTATGAAATTTCTGTCTGCGAAACAGGGGGACACCGATGTTCCGAATAGTCGGCAAAGTCGACTCCGGCCACTTCGGCGACCATTCGGCAAAGAGCGTCGACTATCTGGCTTCTTACTTTGCATGTATTTCTCAATAACTAACTGAGGTAGGTATCAGGGTTCGATGTGGGTATTTGATATGGTTGTTCATACTTTTAGTATTTGCTGTTTTTCCGTGTCCACCACGAGAAATTATCATATGGCACTGTTTACACTTTACAGGAATCTTGTTCAATTGGTCAAAAAAATCCATACACGACACTTTCTTTTTGACTTGATTAAATTTTAATTGAGCTCTTTCACTTTAATGAATAATAACAGTACATGTTGTCTTTATTTTTCATAAATATATCCTTTTCAGGCGAATGTCGGTCTTCTCTATAAGAACATTCTATTGGTTTCGGTCTTTCGCCACTTGAAACTCAAGTTTTTGACTATTGTCTTTAAGCTCGTTTTAGCACCTTGAAAATTTATGTGTCGGCATTTCTTTTTCGGTTGTGTATGCATCTTTTTATTACACCTTGGTCATAATTATCTATATCAGTAATAGGTTTTGATGTAGACCTTTTTTTACCAGGTGTGCGGAATACCGAAAGTAAGCTCGAAATATTTTCTTCTGTTGCAATTCGCTGTATTGTACGTTGGGACACACCAGTTGCGTTAGCAACTCTTAAGGTGCATGTACCGATGGACCGTCCATACAATGTTTGTAGGGATTATACGCTAAAAATAGACACTCTTTGTTTAAAACGAATCATTTTATCACTTTTCTACAATCAAATGTGCTCGCGAATTCACTCTTTAGGAAATAACTTACACTAATTACTGAGAAAAACAATCATGAAATTCAGACAAAATTTGACACTTCTTTACATGTGTGGGTTTGTTTTGACAAGCAAACTAAGCGCCATGTTTGTTATAGTTTAAAATTGTAAGCGATAGATGGCGTGCAGGCGATATTGTAAATAGATATTAAAATATGCAGCGTTGCCGGTCTTCTGTAACCTTGACGGCGGCTGCGTTGCCAGCTAATTTGACTATGATTCGAATGCATGTACATTTTCAATTTGTTGAACGTAATGTTGATGCACTAGGATTTGCGCGCGGAATTTGTTGCGTGTTATATTTTGTATGCTATTTTAATTTATTCAAATTGCAATATGTCTAGTAGGTACTTATGTAATTGATTTCAATTGAATATAATTATTGCAATTTATTATTGGTAGGTAAATAATTTTATTAATTATTCAAAATACGCAATTTTATTGTAAAATAAAATTACCTAGGTATATTTCGACGGTAAGTATTAGAAACAGCAAGTTGGCCCGTGAGTTGGGTTTTAGACGCTGCAATCTCGTTACAATACTAATTACGTACCTAACCTGCGTGTCGATGTTGTCATTATGTATATTTTATGGTCAACCATGAATTAAATTATTCAGTAAGTCACCAAAGTAACCACAACATTAAATTTCGTGAAAAAGCAATCTTGGGGTATGTTTTTACCAGGTAAAGAATACTTTGTATGCATATAGCCCCCCGCCGAGACGCCGTCGCGAGCAGACGTATTTTTGAACGTTCCGTGTTTTAAATTCAAAAAGAATTGTTTAAATTGCAAAATATTGTGTAAACTATCAGTGAAACGATCAATTAATTAGTGATTACCATCTCAGTGATAAAATATTGAAACAATTACAACACACAATTAACAATATTATCAAAATTATCAACAGCAAATCAAGACAAGTTGTTATAAAAAATCGTGTTAGCGTGAATAGCGTGCGCCGGGCCAAGTGTCCTTGAAAGTGAATGCAAGGACAAGCTTTACACCTGCAGCTACAGTACCTATTTTTATTAAATAGAACGCTATTTTCAACTCTCTTAGTAACGACGACTTGGTCCGATGACACATGGGCCGGACTGTAAGTGAACGTGATCGTGTGAGTATCAAGTTCAAACCTCCGCAAAACACATTACTTTTTGGAATGTTTTTTATTATGCTGCTAAAATACCAGAAAAATCTGAGATTTTTTTACGAAAAAATTGGAGAAATTTCTGAAATATTATAATTAATACTTGCACAAATTGCTGCCTGCAACATTGCTTAATTAAAGAAAAATCCGCATTCATTGTTGCTTTATTTTGCTTTTGGTGCATTTGAACGCCCAATATGCCGCTAAATCGAACACCGCCAACCTCACCGAAATCTAACTTCAAAAAAAAAAAAAAAAACAAAAACATTCAGACGAATTGAGAACCTCCTCCTTTTTGAAGTCGGTTAAAAATCAATGATGGTGACGCTGGTACTAATATACTAAGTAAAGTTATTTTTTACAAATATACTAAGTAAAGTTATTTTTCTTTGTAGCACCTGTGAAGCAGTGGTTTCAAGACAAGAAGAAATAATTTTTGTTCAATTGAAATTTTTTTGTAGTAGTTTGTTTAGAATCTACATAATCATTGTATAAAGCTTTTAATTTGTATTTACTATAAAAGGTGAAATAATACCTTATTGAACTCAATAAAGATTTAGATTTTTGTTTTACTAAAAACTTAGGTAATAAAATAAAACTATATTTTACTGTGTATATTTGACATTATTTATTTCCTTTTTTTATTAATCAATTAAATGTTTTACGCCTTAAAATATAACTTTTATTTTCCTAAAATAGTACTAGTTTTAATTTATCGTAGGTGTCGTTCTGCCTACCCCTATTGAGAGTATTTCTACAAAATATTTTAGCCCTTTTTTAAATGCACGCCATCTAGTGGTAAACTTTGTAAACGTAGGGAATACGTCTATGTGTGTGTAAAAGTGTGTAAATTCAATGACAGATGTTATTATGGGATTCTGTGTCAAATTGGGTGGATTTTGAGGCATTGTTATGATCAAGTTCATTAAAAGGTAATGACCAGGTGTCGCGAACACTACTTCTACAACTTTATAATGCTCAGATTTCACATAAAACGAAATAAACTCAAAATAATGATTTCAGCGCCATCTAGCGGGAAAAGTGCTGGGAACAGCCCGTATCTTTCACCTTAAATAAACTTTGTCTACGTCTTTTAGGCCTCTGTCTCGAATTTTGCGGGCGGCGGCGGCGGCGGCGCGGGAGCGGCAGGATCTTATGCGTAAAATCAAATGGACCGGTTCTCGAAAACAGCGGCGCGGGGCGGGCAACGAGCGGTGCACTCCAGTCAAGCGGTGACCGCCCGCGTTGCGCGTCTGCATTGTAGTAGGTATAGTGTTGTACATTTTTTTTGTGACGTATCAAAATGTCCTCGGACGTGCAAGAGATTAATTCCAGACTCTAAATCACTCTTGATAGTTTCAAGAATATAGTCAAAAGTTTCTACACTCATTCTGGTGTAGTCGTAGAATTTGTCGGGATTTTGTCTCTGTTCTTCATAATTTCGATAATAATAATAATAATAATGTTTATTTAAAGAAAACTTATACATAAATTGTGTAGTCATCTGTAGCCGAACTAGGCAGAGCCTGTATTTCGGCTATCAGCGCCAAACCCCTCGAGTATGATACATATATAATAGCCATTCAATCATTTCATTTGAATCTAGTACAAAATCAATCTAACAACTTACAAATTTACTTAGATATTATAGAATTAAAAAAGTACATAAAAAGAGAAAAGTCTGTTAGTGTTTGCATGCAGGACCTCTTATTTGTGTGAGATGGGAATGTACGTGTCTGATGTGTAAGAGGATGTGTGTAGCTCAGAATACAAAAAGAACTGTATTCTGAGGTGTGTAGTGTTGTTTAGTGTTCTGCTGTGTGTTGTGGTGTGAGTGAGCGTGCGCTTTTGTGTGTATATAATTATGAATGCATGTTATATTGAATTACATAGGTTTTTAAATTAGGATGCTATGTACAGAAGAAGTTCAGTCTGTTCATAAGTAAGACTTTTCAGGTATTCGGTGAGTTTCTTCTTGCATTGCATTTTTGTTAACGGGTATATATTGAGAATTCTATTTAACCTATTGTAAATCAGTGGACCAATGGAGTGGGCAAAGCGTTGACAGAATTTAGTTTTAAACAGTTTGGTTCTTTCGCATACTATATCTTTTCTTCGTTTTTGGAGAAGTAGTGGGTCGTAGCTTAGTTTACTATGTTGTAGGAGAACAGCGCTTAGTATGTATAATTGTCTCACGGTCATGACTTCCCATTTTTCGTAAAGTGCTGTTGTAGAAAATCGGATAGGCTTGAACGACGCGACTTTCAATATTGCACGCTGGGCGACCTCTATAGACTTCAAAGTTGTTTTTGATGTCCCTCCCCAAGATGATACACAATATGCTAAAAGTGATTGACAAAGAGCATAGTATATCTGCTTCAGCAACTCAAAGTCAGCAATATGCCTCAGGTTTTTAAAAACGTATATGAGCTTTCGTAATCTACAGCATAGGAGCCTAACATGTTCCTTAAAATTGAGATTGCTGTCTATGTTAACTCCTAAATATTTTATTATGTGCACGCGTTCCAGTGAAGGGCACTTACAGTTGTTTCCGGAGCGACACTCGTGCGATATGATATTTCGCACAATGCCATCTCCAGTTACATTTTTTATGCTAAAGCAGATGTACTTGGTTTTGTCCACATTTAATGTAAGAATATTACTCCGAAGCCACTCTCCCACGATATCGAAGCCCCGCTGTGCAGCACCGAAAGCCTCTTCCCATGTATTGGCAGCAAAAGAAAGGGCAGTATCGTCTGCAAAAGATATGATTTCACCATGGGTAAGTTCAAGACTCGTGAGATCATTTATATACACAAGAAATAAAGTGGGTCCTAGTATGCTACCTTGTGGTACACCGTGTGTAATCTGAAGGTGAGAACTTTTACATTTTCCAACACGAACACACTGAGACCGGCCAGACAGGTAACTAGTAAAAAGTTTCAGCTGTGTACCTCTAATTCCCAATCTTTCGAGCTTGTCCAGTAAGAGGGATACAGAAATCGTATCAAATGCCTTTGCGAGATCTAAAAAGATAGTGACACATTTTTTCTTTTTATCTAAATTGGAAGTAACAAAATTTATGAGTTTATTTACGGCTTGCTCAGTTGATTTTCCTTGTCGAAAACCATATTGGTTAACTGAGAGCAGTTTATTTTTTTCTAAATATTTAACTAGTCGTATATTTATAATTTTTTCTATTATTTTTGATATCGCTGGTAAAATAGATATAGGTCGGTAGTTATTAATACGATTTCTGTCCCCACTCTTATAGATTGGACAAATTTCTGCTTTTTTAAGGACGTCAGGGAACACTCCATTTTGCAGACAATCATTTATGATTTTTGTAAGAGGTGGTGATTTTTCTATAAGATTTCAAAAATGTATTACTAATATTGTGTGATAAAACTCGCCATTTATTTTCCTTGCCCTATAGTAGGGATCCACTTCTTCTTTTGCCCACAATAAATCGAGCGTTAGGAATAAATTTGAATCAAAAAGATGTTGTCGCCGTTTTTCAGACATTTCGTTCGCGAATAAAAACAAATATTTCGACAACACAACCACGAACACAACACTACACCGCTATAGTGCCGCGCGATCTGCCCGCTGGTTTGGAGAACAGGTATGCGTTGCCCGCCCCGCTGCCGCGCCGCCGCCGCCGCCGCCCCGCTGCCCGCAAAATTCGAGGCAGAGGCCTTACGCCTTCTTCTTTTTATTTTTTCATGTACTGCGTTAAATCGTAAATAATTTTTCTCGCCTGGCGATTTAAGACACTATTATGCTTTGGTGGCATTTTTGGCGAATAATATAAGTGCCAACTGCCACTGAAACGTGACACTTTAGGGCACCGTATTGCTGACGTTTTTTGTTTGTTTGAGTGTCCTCTACCCATATTTACCAGTTACAAATTGAGCTGCAATCTTGAAAACAAATCTTTAAGGGCTGATTTTTCAATCGTCAGATAACTTTTATCTGGGGAATAAGTTTGAAGTTTTGACAGCTTTTGTATAGAAAATCTATCAAACCGTCATATTTATTCGTTGAATAAAATTTATCTGACGATTGAAAAATCGGCCCTAAGTCAAATATGTCGACACCTCCATGCAATAACATCGTAACTCATTTTTTAGCAGAATTACAATGATTGTACGGAAAAATGTATTTTTATTTTACATAGCCTTATCATTGTAACGCACTTATAATTGTAATTTATGAAAAAAATTAGTTACGATGTTATTGCATGAAGGTGTCGATATCTCGGTAACGTGACTCTTTAGGGCACCGTAATGCTGTCAATTTTTGTTTGTTTGAATGTCCTCTACCCATATATGTTAGCACCATAGTGCGCCGCAATCTTGAAAACAAAAATAAAAATGGCGGCAGGGGGCTATGCCAGCTTCCATAGAAAAATGTTCGAATCCTTTTGAAAATAATTATATCATAAGGGAAACATTTTGTGTTAACCTGCGACGCTCTTACTACTTTACCATCTACTTCTTTTCGTTTCCTTCCAAACTTCCTATAACATTCTGAACAACGTCCACGAACTATCTTCAACTTTATTCTTTACAAGATAATGATTTGCGTTTGCTGGAGTTCTTTTCGGTGTCGAAGCTGATGGTCCGGGTTTCATTCCACTCTGTTGAGAGTATCTGTCGAGTAGTCCTGTGATAACTTGCTCTCGGAATTCCGTGATAGTTAGTTTTTTGTTGGTGGTATACAAGTTATTCAGGGTGGCCAAAAAGTCGTGAATCGAACGCAACTAGGAGTTAGATGGGGTCATTAGCTGCAAAAGGTTGTTCGACGGGAGGTCCTTAAGGTCAACCCCTGCAGAGTTATAATTTATTTTGTGTTTTTATGAGAAAATTGACTTTCTTTTAATATTAAAATTCGAAAAAATCTACATTCTGTATCTTTTTTTTATAATTTTCCCTAGTTTGGTACTGATGAATCCTTGCGTTAGACATGCTTTTTTTTATGGTTGTTTATTGGGTGCGTTGAAGATAGTATTAAGTTTTACGTTTTCTTTTTTTCTCAAATCATATGATGTGAGTGTCATCACTCATCGTATAACCTATAATTATTCACTTAAGCGTCATCATCGTCATCGATAATAATTGTATCGAGAAACAGAGCAGGACGCCTAATACAATGAATTACTTATATTGATATTATTACATTATTTGGTTACATCGTATAACCTGTAATTATTCTCTTAATCATCATTATCGTCATCGATAAGTATTGTATCGAGAAACAGAGCAGGACGCCTAATAACGTCTTGGTGCCGAGCCCACCCTAAAAACCAAACTAGGCACATAATATGGACACAACTGCCAATCGTTCTGCGACCCGTGAAACATGAGCAGCAGTAGTTTCTTATGCACTCTATTCCAAGATTGTCCTGCTGTATCATTATGTAGCAGTAGTAGATTTTCGACGATATATGTCTACTCTTTATGTGGGCTCGTATGAGTTGGACATCATTAGATGGCATAGTAAATGCTGACAGATCGTTAAGATGTCCGTTATATTTTTGGATAAGAAATGATCCACTGCTGCGTACATGTTCACTGTAATAACTCGGTGCGAGTTTTATTTGATATGTGTCTACAGCGAAAAGGGTCAATTCTTCAGCGGTCAATATTGGAAATGCGGTAACATTATTCTGCTCAACTAAAACTAAAATTTTCGAAATTGGCTTTATATCGCTTTAATCTTCTTTCGTCGACATAATCTGCCAAGCTATTGACAACATTCAGTCGCTCTCTAGCAACGTTTATGAAATCTCTTGCATGGGGACTGTCTATTATATCAATGTGAAAGGCATTCGTCAAAGCCGCAGCGATTTTAAGGTCTGCGAAAAAGTGGCTCATGGCTACATTAGAATATCCGTGACGAAAAATTTTAAAGTCATGTTTCAGCCTCCCATTTTTACATTTTCATTCGATTCCCCAGTTCTAAGTTTTGATAGAAGTATACCTAGCGCTGTCCGTGGGCATCGGCATGTTTGTGCTAATAGTGGAGTTTCATTGAACAATCTTTCGAATTCATCACGAGTGCGACCAGTGCGATAATAGTAGATTGTTGCACCGAGCGCAAAGTGAGTCATTAATGCACGAGTGTTATGTTGGTGCCCGAACGTAAGCGAGGGCACTAAATTAGCACGAGTGCATTAATCACTCACTTCAGCAAGGTGCGTAATCTACTTTTCTTTCAACTACCAATTTACCTACCGTGATAAAATATACCACCTACTCAAAATAAAAACTCAAGTTAATGAAAACAAGGTTATCCTGTGACTTTTGCGGTAAAAGGTTATTAACAATTTCATTTGCAGCTGTTTTTATACTTTCTGGACTTGAATTCATATCGCTATCTATTTCCATTTTTTTAAACTTTTCTTTTTTAAATATGAAGTATCAAAGTTTTACAATGGTACAAAATGCGCGCCATTTGTTTTTTTTTTTTTTCACCAATTCGGTTTTATTCAGCCGATTTTTATTTTCAGCCAGTATCTTTTTGATCTAATGCATAAGAATGCATACATTTAATTAATATTAAACGTAACGGGAGACATTAAACCCCTGTGGTAAATTTATATCTAGATAAAAAATAAAAATCTGCACTAATGAAAAACAGTGCAGTAATGAAATTTCATACAACATTTCTGCACTGTTTGCAGTGCAGTAATGAAATTTCATACAACATTTCTGCACTGTTTTGCTTCTAAGCAGAAAATACGTATTTTGTGATCGGTTTTGTAGCGATTAATGATAACATTACTACGTAGTTGAAAGAAATTAGTAGATTGTTGCACCAAGCGCAAAGTGAGTCATTAATGCACGAGTGTTATGTTGGTGCCCGAGCGCAAGCGAGGGCACTAAATTAGCACGAGTGCATTAATCACTCACTTCAGCAAGGTGCGTAATCTACTTTTCTTTCAACTACCAATTTACCTACCGTGATAAAATATACCTACTCAAAATAAAAACTCAAGTTAATGAAAACAAGGTTATCCTGCGACTTTTGCGGCAAAAGGTTATTAACAATTTCATTTGCAGCTGTTTTTATACTTTCTGGACTTGAATTCATATCGCTATCTATTTCCATTTTTTAAAACTTTTCTTGCCAAATAACAAGTATCAAAGTTTTACCACAGTGTACCTACTTACTACATACAGTGGGTCCACGCCCATACATTTGACAGGTCCTATGAAATTTCAAAATTGGTAACACTTGTCATAGGGTTGTCACATAAAACAAATTACACAAACTTTCTCAAACAAACGTCCAAATTAATTAACGTTTTATAGAAACAGTGACACGCAAAAAGAAAACCACGCATGCGTAATTTTGACGATTGACAAAATAATGCTAAGGAATGTAGCAGCAACTTCGCCCGCCATCTTATCCTGGAATTTTCTAACAATATTTAAAACTACAAATTTTGTCGAGGTTACAGTCGCAGTGGCTAACGCTTGCGGGGGTAGGTAAGAGTAATAAATGATTCCTAAATCCAGGAAGGAGCCATAGAAAATTACTTATTATTTATGGTTATTACTTCTATGGTTTTCATGGGTGCTGATGCTGGAAATAAAGACTAAGTATTCCTCGACAATATACGGCGGTCAAAAAAATTTACCGGTTAAATTTAATTTGCCAGGTAAAACGTGGTCCCTATCTTGGTGTTTGAGAATGGATCTCGTTTTTGTAATCAGCGTCCCAGAAAATCATGGATTTGACACCCATCACGGCTAATTTGAAAATTTTCATGGCCGCCATCTTGAATATAGATTTTGACCTCATTTTCGTCATCAGCATCCCCGAAAACCATGGAAATGACACCCATGATGGTTAAATTGAAATTTTAAAAGCTGCCATCTTGAAAATGGATTTTGACCTCATTTTCGGCATCAGTACCCCCGAAAACCATGGAAATGACACCCATGACCACTAATTTGACATTTTTATTGCCGCCATCTTGGAAATGGATTTTGACCTCATTTTCGGCATCAGTACCCCCGAAAACCATGGAAATGACACCCATGACCACTAATTTGACATTTTTAGTGCCGCCATCTTGGATTTCGATTTTGACCTCATTTTCGGCATCAGTACCCCCGAAAACCATGGAAATGACACCCATGACCACTAATTTGACATTTTTACTGCCGCCATCTTGGATTTCGATTTTGACCTCATTTTCGGCATCCGCACCCCAGAAAACCTTGGATTTGACACCCATGACGACTACTTTACTAATTTTCATGGCCGCCATCTTGGATTTGGATTTTGAAGTTATTTTCGGCATCAGTGACCCCGAAAACCATGAAATTAACACCCATGATTATTAGATGAAAATTTTCATGGCCGCCATCTTGGATTTGGTAATGATAATAAAAAAACTGCACTAATGAAAAACAGTGCAGTAATGAAATTTCATACAACATTTTAGCACTGTTTGCAGTGCAGTAATGAGATTTCATACAACATTTCTGCACTGTTTTGCTTCTAAGCAGAAAATACGTATTTTGTGATCGGTTTTGTAGCGATTAATGATGACATTACTACGTAGTTGAAAGAAAAATAAATTGCATCATGTTGCTGATTAAGATTTTCAAAATCTACAATGTAGCTTCTGGGTAGTTTTAACAATTCAAATATTTCGAAGTCGTACCAGTCTATTCCTAGCATCATTCAGTCCAGGGCTCTAGGCTGCAATTTCTTCATGAGTCTGTGTAAATGAGTCATAATTTTCCTCAAAGTTTCTATCATTCACATTGATTGCAATATTATGTAGTACAAAGCAGGCAACTATTATAGCTTGCACACGAGCAAAAATTCTAACGTTATGTCGTCAAGGACAGGAAACCTACTTTTGCACACACCAAAATATATTTCAACCGTATTCCTTGTTCGTATGTGTGACTCATTATATGTTTTCTGCGGGGGATGATGAGTTCAGAAAGGGTGTCAACAGAATAGAATAGAGATATTTATTTGCTTAGAATGTAGGTATTACAGATAAGGTGTTAACAAATTGTTAGTGAGTCCATGTACATTCTACTATACGGCATGCAAAAATTAAAAAGTACAACTAAATCTTAAATTAAATCACAGTCTGCTAGTGCTAGATTATAACATTAAATTATGCTTTGGATGCGAGGTAGGTAGTTAATTGTAAAATCTTATAATAGATATCTTAACATCTAAAATTTTAAGTAATAAAAATAAAAAATAAACTATATAAATTCAAATTAAAGTAATTTATCTGTTAAAAAATCTGTAACAGAGTAATAACACTTTTCTATAAGTAATGAAGTTAAGTTTTTTTTAAATATTCTAATAGGTTGCTCTTTAATTATGTTGGGTATTTTATTATACAACATGTCCCAAAATTCAACGATAAGCCAGCACCGGAGGATAGACGTGCCCATGACAACTCGGAGAAAAAAAGAAAAAAAATATATATCTCAATATTTTTTAAGTTATAAAAAAAATATGAAATTCTTCAAAAATTGAGACCGTTAATGATATTTTTCACTACCATGACCACATTTTTTTTTTTTTTTTTTTTGTTTTTATAGGCAACCTGAATAGCACTGCTATCTACCACAATTCTTAAAAAAACCAAAATACCTTTAGTTTTATCACAAAAATTAATGAAACTTATTTTATTCCCTACATTTTTTGAAGATTTTTACTTTTAACCAACTAACATATCGTGGTGTAAAAAAAAAGTATGAACACTAGTATGACAAGTTTTTTTAAAAATTGACGCAAGTAACCAACATTCTAAAATGGTATAATAATCTAGGAAAACAAGATATAAAAAATATGTGTCTATTATTTCTAAACGGGTATAATTTAGACGGCCACCAAAAATATTTTTAAGACTCTAAGCCTAGGCACCAAATAAAATAAACAACTCCAAAAAAAATCAATTGACTTTATTATGAGGGCCCTAAACTATATAATATTATGATCCAAAATAAATGAAATAACATCAGAAAAATCATAAACCTTGCACAAATATTATTTTTGGTTCCTAAAATGGATCAACGGTCACCAAATTCTTTACCCCGACACGGATAGGTTAGGTTCGAAGGTTAACACTTCGTGTTAGGTTACTTTAAACACTGCAGACAGAAATAGGAGCCCCGCCGAGCGGGGCTCCGTCGACGCTCCTTTACGCGTCCATATATTTTTATGACAGACAATAATAGGAAAAAATGGATTTATTTCATAATATTTTAGGAAACGTTATTTGGTGACCATTAATCCATTTTGGTAACCGTTTTTTGGTTGCGAAATAGGTACTTTTTTGGGCGGTGTTTAAACACAAGCTTTTCTAAACAGGGGCCAAATGACGGTCGGGTAATAAAAAAGTATAAGTTCTTAAAAAATGTTTAATATTTCAAAACAAATGGTACAAAAACAATTTCACGTGTAATTTATTACGTTATTAAAGCAAATGTTCGAATTGTTTGCCATCAGCATTAATACATGCACGACATCGCCTTAAAAATGATCGTTTTATTTGTCTTGCATATCTTCTGCTATTAATGTGTTCCGCATCCTGAGTGATATTTTGACGAAGCTCGTCCAATGTCGCAATGGGTTTTGAGTAGACCCTGTCTTTAAGACAACCCCAATAGAAAAAGTCCAGGGGGTTCAAATCGGGTGAGCGGGGTGGCCATAAGATAGGACCAAGTCGCCCGATCCAACGCCCTGGATACTCTTGATTTAAATATTCTCGCACAGAACGGGCATAATGTGCTGGGCAACCATCATTTTGGAACCACATGTTTTGGAGATCACTTAAGGGCACGTCGTCTAACAATTCTTGCAAGTCATTTTGTAAAAAGTTCAAATAACTATTGCCATCTAAGTTTCCTTGTAACTCAAAGGGCCCAATTACTTTGAATGACCTTGAATTGATATTGGGATTTGTCTTGTCTCATCAAGTGCGGATTTTCATTGCTCCAACTATGTAGGTTGTGAAGATTTAAATACCCATCTTTCTTGCATGTTGTTTCATCCGACCATAGAATTTTGTCTAGGAATTGGGGATCTTCCCTGTGCCTTTGCAGCATCATACGGCAAAATGTGACTCGTAGTGGATAGTCTCGCAGTAATAACGTCTGCACACGCCTGTAGTGAAATGGGTGAAGCCTGTGACGTTTTAAAATTCGATGTGCAGAACTTTTCGGGATTCCTGTAGCTTCTTCTATGGCACGTACCGAAGTAGTCGAATCATTTTCTATCTCATTGAGAACTTCTTCATCACGATCCAATCTAGGTCTTCCAGCGTTTCTCCTACTGGATGGCATACGACCCTCCGAAAACGCTTGATGCGCATTGATAAACACTCGATAATCAGGATATCTTTGAGCATTTGGGTATCTTTCTCGATACAGTCTGCTAGCAGCGTTAGCATTACATCGGCATTCTCCATAAATGAGGTGCATATTAGCGTATTCCTGTGGTGTGTATGGTTGTGGTTGCGGCATGTTAAACGCCAAACAGTCCAAAATGCGCTAGAACTCCAAATCACAAAACACACAATCGTAGTCCAAGATAATGCCAGGTCAGTTAAGTTTGCAGGTCAATTCCAGTCCAAAAAGCCAAGCCAAAAGTCGTCAGTACGTACGAGAGCCACGTGAGTTGAATACGGAACGGTGCGCAGTAAACAAAGGAGCAGAGCGTACTGAACTGACTTGCTGAGAGCTTCTCTACCTGCCCTGTTGTTGTCTCTTTTTAACGTAAATATCTCTAGCTATCTATCTCTCTCTAACTTCTAAGGTATGTATGCCCCATTCAAATTCCTAGAAATTGTAACAAGAACCCATTTTGGGCATGTAGTAAAAGTGATTACTGACAACTACAATTTGAGGAATTTGGCCCCTGTTTAGAAATAATAGACACATATTTTTTATATCTTGTTTTGCTAGAGTATTATACCATTTTGGAATGTTGGTTAGTAGCGTCAATTTTTAAAAAAACTTGCCATACTAGTGTTCACACTTTTTTTTTACACCACGAGATGTTAAAGTTGGTTAAAAGTAAAAATCTTCAAAAAATGTAGGGAATAAAATAAGTTTCATAAATTTTTGTGATAAAACCAAAGGTATTTTGTTTTTTTTAAGAATTGTGGTAGATAGCAGTGCTATTCAGGTTGCCTATAAAAACAAAAAAAAAAATTAAAAAAATTGTGGTCATGGTAGTGAAAAATATCATTAACGGTCTCAATTTTTGAAGAATTTCATACGCCTGTCGAGCATTCTTTAAGTCATCACTTTTCTTAGCTTCTTCTAAAAAACGTAGCTTTATCATTAATCGAGCTGCTTTTTTTTCAAATACCGATGTGAAAGAAGAATAGAAGCAGGTAAAATTTTTAGTCATTAAACCCAAGTTACTCGCAAATATTGCAGCTTTTGGATTTGAAAAACAAAAGCGAGCTTTAAGCATCGTTTTTTCTTAAGGAATACCAAAATGTATGAAGAGTCAATTTATCCGACGTTGAGTAGTTCTTACTCATGGCCGTCATAGCCTTGAGCGCTAGTGCAGCTATTCGCAGCTTAGTGAATACCAAGCTGTACTTTCGCCGCTGCGGTAGCGCTGCACACAAGGCTGTGTAGTGTGTGACGCAGGTCACGAGCTGAGCACTCGACCCGACTCTGCCATGCGGAATCTTACACTCCACGAAGCCTCTGACGTTACTCAGCTGCGAGGAGACGTAATTCATTAGGCGCATGTTAATCGGTATGGTCGGATTCTCAGACCGAAATTCTGCTTCGCCGATTCCCGCGTTGTTAAGTGCAGCCATCATCTCCTGACGGAGACGCTAACGCGGAGCCCAACCGATGAAACGTCTGTTGGGTTGCGGTGCCGGAGCGACATCTTCCACATCCGCTTCTACGAGATCCACTTCCAACTGCCATTCAGGCGGTAGGGGATAAGCGGCTGGTGCAGTTGTTGCAGCTATGTCCTCAATTATTCTCTGGCCTAAAACGCCCGGACAGACGTACGTCGCGTAGTCCACGGCATGCTCTTCGATTGGTCCGAAGAAGCCGGATACATTCTCTGCCCTTACCAGATCGGGCTTGTCATAATTAAACTCGTGCTCCGTAGTGAAAAGCTGTGTTTCCAATTCCAGACGTGTAGAGTTCGAAGGTTTTTGTGACAGGGTAGGGCTGCGACTCAAGTTGTTCAATGAAGTCGCGTTCATCATTAGTTATGACATGGCCATTCTGTCTGTGAACATCTAACATACGCCCGTGTAACAGCATGCCGAAATAGTAACTGTGCATAGCTGGGGAAACGTTTTTAGCGTAGACATGGGACCTGGCCGTTACGGCTCTGTAGTCCTCCTCGACCACATCGGTGAAGCCAATGTGTGTCGGACGAACCTCGTTCGTCACTGGTGCAGGTTGCATATCCGTGCCCAGCTCGTTCATGAACGACAAATATAAAGGATCGTTCGATAGTGGCGAGGCCGTCTTCGATAGATGTTTCGGGCCTGGCAACGGCGGAGCTGGTGCTGGTGCTGGAACCGGAGCAACTGGCATCTGTGCCTCAACGGGCTCCTGACGAGGGCGGCGATCTCTTTGACCTCCCCTAAATCCTCCACGCCTACGAGGCGGAGCTTCCAGGTCGGCGGCAGGGTGACGGTTGTACTCGTCAATTCCCCACAGTCATCCTCCACGTCCCGCAAAGTTTTGTCGGTACATGGTTGTGAAAAGGTTAAAATTATTAAATGCCCTATCCAGGGTCTTAAGTCTCAGAAGAGAATACTTCTTGTGTAGTAAAATACTCATCGACCACCCGGGGTTACGGTGCATGCAGCAGCGAATGCTGCGGCCCCGGCCATAGGTCAGGAGAAGGAACACCGTGAGTTTTTAGCCAGTAAGAGTTCGGCGTAACCTTTCGCCTTCCCAAATCACTATGAGGATATCCCAAGGTAAAAAAAAGTATGCTCACCGACACTTCCTTCTTCTCTTCCTTAATCTTGACAAAGAAATGTAGTCCTTCAAGCTTTATAAACATACAAGCTAAAGCAAAATTCATGCAACATAAGTAGGTAGTAGCCGTGGAGCAGCGGTTAAACACCTTACTAATGTTGCTACAAGATGATCGATAGTAAAATGGAGGAGGTTCCAAGTCGCATAGTTACATCCAAAACTTAATTTTTATTCTGCTGTTTAACTTAAACAACATTTGAAGTCTTCCGTGCAAACAATTTGCCTGCAGCTTCCAATAAAATAATATTTCAAAACTATTGATTTGCATTCGACAGGTACATTTTGCGTTATTAATTTAAATGCCCCTGTGTTCGGGCTTCTTACAGGATGGAACATATATGTTAAGGCTTCTTACAGCGAAGGATTTTTGAATAAAAACTAAGAGACGTGTTATCAACTGATTTACTAAATAGGAACAGGAAGAACAATTACAAGCGAGTCCCGACAGAATGAATCGAATCACTTCGCGACAGGGCCGCGCGCGTCGCTCGATTTTAGTTTTCGCCGACCGTCGAGATGGCGTTGTTAGTGGCAAACGTGCCTCGCGACCGGGCCGCACGTCGTTTGATATGAGTTACAACACCGACCGTCGAGATGGCGTTGTGAGGAGCAAACACCCTGAAATTTCATTTGGTTTCAAATATACTAAAGCCGGAATATGGCGCAATTAATGGGCAAAGGTCCACGGCACTATGAACAAATGTACTCAATTCAACATTGTTGTGTCTTCATCAAATCATCTTTAAAAAACTCGATGACCTGTCTAAATAATTCCTTAAAAAATTCAACACAAACTACAACGGCATTTCCGAGACATTTACATAAATGAAATTACTATCTTGAGGTTATGGTCGAAATTAATTGAAAAAAAGCTATTTGAAAGGGTCTGGATGAGTTTTCGAGTGAGCTTGGTGTCTTTGAAGTATATTTGTGTAAAATCTGTATATATGTGTGTGTATATGTGTGTGTTTAACTGTGTCAGGTGGCAAGTTACTGGTGACCACCTCACCAAGTCCTACTGATTTCGATTTTGAACATCTTCGTGCTTCAAAAAATCTTATTCCCGTGTTTCATTAAAATGCAAAGCGTGGAATAATTACTAAGATAGTCAATCGCTCAGCGTTATGTCTTGATCCTACTCAAATCATAGATTGTAGTAGGTATCATATAATGGTCTTTGTAAGTAGGAAGGGATGGAAAAAAGCTATACTAGATACAATAAATGAAAGAATGATAATTCCTTAAACCTGTATTTGATTCTTCTAAAAATATGTTATCTAAAAATGCAGCTGGAACACTAACATTGCTCCAACTCAAATACCACACTACCACACTATGCACATTACATGCAAAGAGCAACCTACAGTTCTTTTTCCTATAAGGCAAGAACAATAATATCCTACTATAGCGCCTAATGTATCTCTTACATTTTCGTCTTTATTTATTAAAATGTAACCATAATATGTTCTACTAGACACATGCCTTGATTTGGTTTTTCTTCTAACTAAATAATTATTAGTCTCCAATATTAAAGGTAATTCCTCTTCAAACGCTTCCGATACTTCTATACAGGGTCACCTTGTATAGAAGATTTAACAATGGCAACCCCATTTGTTTCAAAATGGCTTCTAGTTTGGCTCGGGCTGTATAACTTCTTTTGAAGAACTCAACAATTGCTTTCACCTTAGTAAGTGTCTCGTCAATTGGCTTTATGGAATATTGCACAATGAGGTTGAGAGTGTGCGCGAAACCAATCACCTAATCTTATTGCTGCTTGTATGTTGGCAGCTAGGGATCTTCGATCCAGGTGCTTTGTATCGATATTTTGGATCGTGATGGATCGTAATATACTGTCTGATCGATATGATGATACTGATCGATACAAATATCGATCCCATGGATTGGATGCGATTTTTTGGATCGATCCAGTATCGTATCAAGTATTTTTTTTAAATAAAACATGTCTTTTATAGCGTCAAAGTTTATTTATTGTAATAAAGAAACAAAACATGTTTTTTCTTACATTGGCCAATTTTTAAAATTTAGGGTGCGTAAAAATAATAATTTTGATAGCCGCTCTGGATCTAGGCGATTGCGGCTTTCATTTAGATTGTGGTTGGCCAACGAGAAAAGACGTTCGGAGGGCACAGACGTTCCTACCACTGACAAATAACGTAGGCCTATATCGCTCAGTGTTCCCCAAACGACTTTTCTCGCTGACCAATACTTAATTGGATCAGACTTTCTGTCCAACAAAGGTTCTGACAAATACTGTTTGAAATATGTGTGAAGGCCTTCCTGTGGTCTGTTCGCGCCAACTTGCGCTACCATTTCACTATGAAATTTCCAGATGTCGTTGCATTTCGATTATTTTTTCACCTCGCTACGCCAGATAAATATTTATTTTAGTGTAATATAAACCTCTTCGTTGTGGTATACTTTGTAGTTTAAAGAACGCGGTATTAATGTTACAAAATTAAATAAATATTATGGTTAAAGATTGTTTATCTTTTTTAAAATTTAATTCTAGTTGGTCCGAATTTTCGATCCGATACTCATTGTACATGTATCGATCCACTAGCGGATCGAAAGCCATTGTATCGATACAAAAATCATGTGGATCGTATTCCTTTGTATTGATCCACACAAGTATCGGATCGGATCGCACATCCCTATTGGCAGCATTGTCGCTAACAATACAAATAACTTTGTTATTGAGTTGCCAGTCTTGGATCAGTTGGCGTAAAAAGGCTACTAAATTTTCAGTAGTGTGTCTGTCGTTATAGTTTACACAACCTAGTAAAACCGACTGCATCTCTGTGCTTTAATTTATAAAATGAGCTGTTACCGCTATATAGCTTTGAGTAGCGCTAGACGTCCAGGCATCGGTGCACAGACTGCAACTGATTCTTTAATATTTTTTAAAGCAATTTCAAAAACCTCCGTGTTACATCTCACTATTAGGGTATTTGACAATGTTTTCCTTATTGGAACCTTGTACCCTGGGCATGTAGATATTATGTCTAATAGTTTCCAAAACATTGCAACAACATGCTTGTGAATTTGCTCCACCTTACGCGTAGGCGGTGGTTTGCGAATATAATCAGTTATTAAGGGCCCTCGCCCACGGGCGACTTTTTGTAGCGATTCAGTCGCGATGCTCTCGCGCGTAGCATCGATACAGACGCGAAGCAGTCGCTAGCTGTGTGCCCGCGCCCACGGGACCAGATTCAGTCGCGATGCAAACGCGATGCAAACGCGATTCGGTCGCGATGCAAACGCGATTCGGTCGCCTGATGCCGATTCCCAATCACGCGCCGCGCCTCACTCCCTCCCCCCTCCGTTCTCTCTACCGATGTCGTCCGACGCGGTCGTGCGTTTGTATCGATACAATCGCGATGCAGTAGCGCGTTAGTAGCGTGACGCGGTCGCGCGTTTGTATCGATACAATCGCGATGCAGTAGCGCGTTGCAAATGCGACTAATACGCGTTAGAAGTGATGCTGTCGCGCGTTTGCTAAACGCGCGACAGCATCGCTACAAAAAGTCGCCGTGGGCGAGGGGCCTAAGTCACTTGATGAGGGTATCACAAATGGACGTGTGCTTGTAGCTGGTAGTCTGTGCGAAAAGAGAACCGTCACAGATTTGAGGGCGCTGCAGTGTTTATTTACTGTTTATGTATTGTTCAATACAAGAACGGTAATAGTTAATACTGCTGTAGTAAACTAATTATAACGTAACACGTTAACGTGTCAAACCGACAAACGTGGTAAACGTATGTTTGTCAGTAAATGCAATCTTAATGTTAGTTCCTTTTTACGCCACGACGGTTCTCTTTTCACTCAGACTCTACTGCTGCTGTAGTTGGAGTAGACGGTTGAGCTGGTACTGCTGAAGGCGAAGTCGACGTTTCTGAAGCTGGTTGTCGTTCAATATTCAGTAATATCGTAGGATGCTTATTTACCCAATACCTTTTTAATGTTCCTAGTGAACCATTTTTCGTACTTAGCTTGGTGGAACAATAATTGCATGTTGCTTCATTAACTCCTTCTTTATAGTGCAAGCGTAGAAGGCTGCGTTTTGCTCTTATTGGCGCCATTTTTGTAAGAAAAAAGTGATGGTAAAACAAAGAAAAAATTAAAACAAGGTGGCAAAGCGCACACAGTAAGGGTGTTAGTCTATTAATACTTAATAGACAAAGCATTAAAATATTATTATTGTTACGAAAGAAAGCGTCCATAACCGCAAAAAAAAATTACACACACACAAAGCGTCCCAAAGCGTATAAAATGAATTTTAATAATGTACTTAAAGCACAAAATGTACCAAAAAAATGCGTCCATCATAGCTGTCCGAAACCAAAAAACACTAACTAAAAAATGAACACACGTAACTACAGTAGGTGGCCATATTATTAGGGACAGTGCCTAGATTTTTGTATTTTCTAGTTAAACTATTTTTTTCAGGCAAATGAGTTGTTATAGGCCCCACGGGTATTTTTTATTTATAGACTTTATTAATTGAGATAATAAAAACAACAAATCTGTGGGCGAAACTATATATAATAATGTTTAAAAAAAATGCGTTAATAGGTTGAAATTGGATAGTTATCTCCGTTTTTCGTGACACCACCTTTTGCTTGTAATGACAGCTTCTAGTCGACGTGGCATGCTCTCTATACACATTTTAGCATTCTGCTGTAGGTTTTGATTATGATGCCACTCTTTAATGAGAGCTGCAATCAGCTGGTGCTTGGTGGTGATCACTTCCTTAGCAATCGCCCGTTTGGTAAGCTCCCACATGATCTCTATAGGGTTCTTGTCTGGTGAGTTACCTGGCCAGGGCAAAACATTAATACGTTTTTCAGCCAAAAATGTAGTAACACTCCTTCCTTGATGGCACGGTGCAGAATCGTGTATAAAATGTATTCTTCGTCACCAGGGAACCATTCGTCATGGTAGTAGTTGAGTCTCTAGGAATCGCTTGTAATGGTCTTGCCTCATGGTCCCTTCCACGACATATAGGCACCCCATACCCTTGGATGAGACCATAGACCACACCATGATACTAATTGGGTGTTTAACCCTCTCCACAAAGACAGTCAGCACGGAACTGTTCTCCAGGGCGTCCCCGCACAAAGGAACATTTGTCGACCAAAATCTGAAATGTCGATTCATCGGAGAAGCATACCTGAAAAATATTACATAATCACAATATAGTGATAATAAAGACATATTCTAACCCGACTCCAGTCTGCAACAGTCATATTTCGGTGTTGTCTGGCCCATAGCAGTCGTCTCATCCTCATGGGCTCGGTGAGGCGTGATTTCTTTGTTGGTCAACGACCTATCAAGTTCTTTTCGGGCAACCGCCGGCGTACTGGCCTTTCGGAAACTCCTATTCTTTCGTCGTTCATCATCGTAGTCAGACGGGCAACACTCGTTTTACGATTTTCAAGGCAGATATCTCTGATTTTACGATCGATACGAAGAGTGGTGATCCTTTTTCTGCCATATTTTGTTACACGGTTTACTTCCAGAGGTTTATTGTTGTCAGTTTTTATTTTTACTCTGTTAACTACTGACTTAGAAACACCTGCAATTGTTGCTATATATTTTTGGGAATATGTAGAGTGCAGTATTAATGTTTGCATTTCTCTACATTTTCTGGGAAACGTGTCTGAAGCCTTGCCCATACTAGAAAAAAATAATTTTTGAGGTTTTCACGTTATTCCTTTAACGAAATTAAAATTCACTTATAAAATTTATAAATAGTGACGCTATACGAAACAATACTTACGTTCTGACGTACTGTTAGCTAAAAAAAACTTGCAATATCACTAAAAGTATTTTTTTAACACTGACGAAACAAGAGCAATTTTCAACAAAAGTCAATAAAAGAAGAAGAACGTCACTTTTTAAAAAAAATAGCGCGGTCTCACAGTTTTGTCACAGTCCAAAAACATTATAAAAATACCAGTAGTATTATCAAATAAAAAAACCCAATATAAATATATTCCTTTGTTCAAAAATAACGTTTCAACTTGAAATTACATTTCTATGCGTACTGTCCCTAATAATTTGGCCACCGATGGTATTTTAATTCCGTTTCTTCACACTTGGCGAAATGCTAAGAACTACAAAGTTACAAACTCAAATAACATAACTTGGAAAACAAAAGTAGATTAAATAAAACACCAGTTCACCACAGATAGTAAACATGCTTTATTCTGTATTATTGCCACAATGTACAAAAAGCAGCTCAAGCGCTGAATAAACAATGTATAATGTTGAACGTAGAACACGTTAAAGCACTGCTACGCTTTAAACTATCAACATTTCCAACTCCTATCGTCGCTCTGTCTCGCTTACCCATAATATTAACTATATGGCGCTCGTTCATTCTCGGACTCTGCAACGAAATATTACGAATGTTAGCATAGCACTTGAGTGAAGTTAGACAGTGTACGAATAGTCCGACTGTCCGATTAAGAGTTTGCGTTCGGTAACGTTTCCTTTCGGACAGAGCCGAGTTCCATCACCTATTAGTACTTCGTACATGTACTACTCAAGACTAACAGGGTGGTGGAGCGTGTAACTAGCTCCAGCCGCTGGAGGGGTTTGAGACTGAGAAAGAACAGTAGTTGGTGGCGGTGCGGTGTGGCAATGTATAGATTAAATATTAAAATTATGTCAACACAACAATGAACCAGTCTCCGGAAAGCTGCACTCCTGGGTGTCTGTGGAAGCACATTCACACACAAAAAGGTCTTTTCAAGAGAGCAGTAGAAAGCGTTATGGTGGAAGGTTTTCAAATTTTCTTCTCAATTATACTGTTGTATCGACAAAGTTTAATGATCGTGTATTAAATTTTCTGTCAGCTAAACTAAAATCACTACCAAAACAAATATTGCACATTATCTATGGATGAAATGGTTCTTAAGCGTCATCTTCATTATGATACGAAACGAGATGAAATTATTGGCCTAATAACATTAATGGAGAAGTGAGCGAAGAAATTGTTTCACACGCCTGTGCTATAATGCTTCGTAGAATTTACGTTAATTGGAAGGAACCTATCGCCTACTCCTTCCTCGCTAGTGCAAAGTATTATTAAGATTTGGAAACTTGGTTAGATGAAGTGATTTCAAAACTTTCTTACAATGGAATAGATGTCAGGGCTATAATCTCTGACCAAGCCTCTAATTTCGATAAATATGATACAGACATTAAAAAAAATACGGCAGAAAACCCATATTACTTTTTAAACGGCAAAAAAATTTATTACATTTTTGATGTTCCGCGTTCATTTAAATGCGTACGAAATAATGTTCTTACCAACGATTTTAAAGTCGATGACAAAGTAATTTCATGGAAGTATTTAGAGTCAATATATTCACAACAGAAAGAAAAAAATCTGAAATTAATTCCGCGCGTAACGGAAAAACATTTACATCCAAATAACTTCCAGAAAATGTGCGTTAAATACGCTGCACAAATATTTATGTGAGTGTATGTAGCTCTCGACACATAAATTTTAGCAAATATAATAAATTCCTTAGAGCGCGCAGTAAATTGTCACTTAGAAATAAGCTGAGAATCTACGTGACGTGCATCCGCCCCATCTTGACTTACGCTAGCGTCGTGTTCGCACACGTTAAGCCTTGTCGCTTCAAATCCTTCCAAACCCTCCAGAATCGAGTGTTGCGCAGAGCCGCGGCTGCCCCGTGGTTCATGCGTAACGTCCAACTCCATCTCGATCTAAAAATGCCAACCATCAGGCAATACCTCAAACGCATTTCCAAGCGTTACTTCGACACTGCCCCCCGCCATCCGAACCCCCTAGTCGCCGCAGCGGCCGACTACAGTCCCTCTCTCATAAGTAAAGTTCGCCGTCCCAGGCACACACTTTTAGAACCCGATGACGAAATTACGCTCCTCCAGGAGGCGAGTAAATCGACCAGCACACTACACAACGTCCGCCGCCGTCCGGCATACCGTCCTCGCCGACGAGGCCCGTCGCGACGTCCCACCGCCGCCACGATCCACCGAGCTCTCCCGTCGTAGAGCCGGTCGTCTCTTCAGACTCCGCAGTCACACCGATAATTCAGCCCTCATCAAGCTGTCTCCCTCCCCCCCCTATGTCCACGCCAGCAACGCCCTAAGCCGAGGTCCGAGTCCCACTAGGGGTCGCACTTAGTGCTGTTGTTGCAGGTAGTCATGATGTTAGTGTAGTACAAGTAGTTAGCTTAGGTTAAGTATTTTACTGCCCCCCCATTGGCTGGAGACCCTTCAGGTCTCGCCAATAACTGCCCGGTTACGTAGAAACCGTCCCCTAGGACGACCTACAGCAGTTCAATAGAAAAAAAAACAGTTGCCCCACTCTCGCCAGTCAATTGAAAAAAATACTAGAATTAAATACCTCTACAATGTTTACCCATTTTAAAGCATACAACAAAAGTCCTTCTTTTTATGGTGGGTTAAAAGTACCACCAGATAGTTTCAATTATTATATTCGAAACTTAGAAACTACTTTTTTAGAAAGTTTTAAATCTAACTGATAGAACGGCCAGGGAGCAAATTATGTGAACTATTAAAAAGTGTAGAATTTAATTTTCCATGCCCATGCTTTCCGAATGATTATTTATTGAAACTATTTGTTAGATTCAGATTTTTTTCGACTTAAAGATTTAATAATAGGTAATTTAGAGAAGGAAAGTAACAAATTGCTCATTAAGTTAAAGCACATGTGAATAAAATTAATATTGTACTTTCACTGTCATCGTATCCCGCGATCAAAAGGAGTGTGTGTTGTGTACCAAATTATTATTTATGAAACCGCAATTTTGGCACATTCTCCTTTATGAAGTTCGTTAACAAATCATATCTATATATTTACCAAAAAAGATACTAATTTGACTAAAGATTCGCTTTACGGGTCCTTTCATGTTTCATATAAACGATTTATATTTTCAAGTCTATGTGCATGCTAACAAAAAATTACTTATATGCAAATTTTTGTGCTATGCTAACTGTTCTACCTGAAAGTCTTAAAATTTGCTGCAATTGCGAGTGCTTCTAATCGCAGAAGACTAAATAGGTATTATTATCTGTGTATTTTTTTGCTAACTGTACTACTCGAAAGACTTAAAATTCGCTGCAATTGCGAGTGCTTCTAATCGCAGACAACTAATTAGTACTAATTTTATTCATTAGTACTGTTTTTTTTTAGTTGGGAGTTCATAATCAGCATTCAATGCTTTTGGATATTGCTGGAAACCATCATTCTCCACTATTTGAAAAGGTTGATAATCTTTAACTATCATATTGATCAAGGCGTTGTCACCAGATTTTTGCGTAATTTTCTTGAGCACGATCAGGGTCAGGGTTTGAGTTTGCCTCAATCTTTTTTTGGGGAGGTTCCAACTCCAATGTAGATGGCTGCGACGGAATATTATTTCCATTCGCGGATGATGACGGCTGAGTTAATGTATATACGCTTCTACGACAACATTACTTGGGTGGTCCTTTTTAATGTGATTTAATAACGTGCTTGTATTTCCCACATATTTGAATGAATCTGAACACTGTTTACACTTAAAACGTCCACTCACTGGCGATTCAAATACGTCCCAAACAAGAGATTTCCTCTTAGGTCCCGACATTTATAAAAATATACACTTGCCTGTTAAAAAATCGACCCAAAGGTAAGGTTTCTATAATCGTGTTACAAACTGTGACTGAAAATTGTTCACCAAAGTTATAGGCTTCACACGAAAAACGGTTCAATTTGCACTGATATCCCATGATCAATGATCACCATACTCAATACTCAATACTTTATTGCATGCCATAATGTGTACATAAAAACAGTTGGTATGTTAAACATAGAATCAATTATGGACCCTGTCGGGCACAGCAAACTGAATTTTTACAATTATTTACAAACATTTCATTAGGAGAGAGGATGAAGGTGCTTACTTGTTTAGAAAAATAATAAATGAAATAATACCTAAAATTTTTTTTTGTTTTGCATTATTAAAATAAGTATTAAATTAAAATTATAAATATATTACATAGGTATAGGCTAAAATATAATACCTACATACAATACAATAGTGTACCTAATCATTTTAATAGTATTTTTGCAATTTAAAAATAAGTAATTGATTAAAAATTAAAGGGGAATGCCAAGATTTCCTTTACGACTCGGCCAGAAAGAACAAGAATGAAACATATCTTATTAAAAAGGGCAAATATTGTAGAATGTATTACAATAACAACATTTCCGCTGGAAGTACACCAAGAAAAGTTATAGGTCGATAAAGTTGACCTTAATAGTAGATTTTTAACTTAGGGAAGAAAAGTAATTCGAAAATCGAACTAACACTTTCTTTATACTCCGTCTACATTTTCATGACAATTTTTTTTAATCCTTGTCATGTTGATAGACCTTCAATATTTTTGTAAAAATCTTAATATTATTGTTTGATTAAAGCATTTAATTATGTAAATAACAAAATTAAACCATTTTTGGTCAGAATAATACCTAAATAACCAAACCAAAACCAAGTCAAAATAAATCTTATATTATTTTGAATTTGGCGTTTATTGACGTTGCCATGGCAACGATGATAAAACATGCATGTCTTAATACCAAATTATATAAAAATCATACTTTTACTAAACAAAATATTTTATTTAACAAAAATCTTGCCCAACCGGAATTCATAATATTGTATTCACGATAAGGAATAATTACATTTAATATGGTTTCTTACTTCGATGCAGATACTTACTTTGTCGCATAATTAATCGTAAGAAACAAGTGGAAGTTATTTTAATTGTGACAAAGGTGTTGTCGCCATTAAAATAAAATCATAACAATATTCGATTTTAAACGTAATCGATTATCAAGTATGCGTATCATCGAATGGAATATAAAATAAAAAAAGAAATATAGGCACTTATTTCGCTACATAAATAGTAATAGCATGTTTGTAAATTATTTCATAATATTACAAAATATTAATTTTAAATTAATATACCTAAATCAAAGAGATTAATTAAATATGTTAACTAACACTTGAACGTGTTTGGTACCTATACATACTCAGCTTAATAAAATATTATGTTATTTATTTTGTTTCGTATAAGAAAAGTAGCCCGTTTAAGATAAATCTCAACAATAGTGACAAACCTGTTGTGTTATAGTGGTTACTAGGATTATTCGTAACAGCTTATTACTAATAAAGCTTAGTACTATAATTTATAGCTATTAATGGAAGAGCACAATTCACTTAACACATTATTCAAAAAAGAAAACGTGAATAAAAAATAAATACTTGTGTAAATAAAACAAATAAATAACATGATATTATTGTGATGTAATTATTTACAATTACATTATTGTTTCATAGTTGTAATCGATTTATAAATGTAATTTTAGTATCGATATAATTTTATTTTTAATCTGTGCAACATTACTATTTGTAGTTGTAGATAAAAAGCGTTGAAACTTACTAACC
Source organism: Amphipyra tragopoginis (assembly GCA_905220435.1). Classification (NCBI taxonomy): domain Eukaryota; kingdom Metazoa; phylum Arthropoda; class Insecta; order Lepidoptera; family Noctuidae; genus Amphipyra; species Amphipyra tragopoginis. Next base: position 18,207,457 of record HG992011.1, read on the forward strand.
AAAACATTGAAATACTATTTAAAATGACTATCCGACGGTGTACTTCTCCAGACTTTATTTATATTACATAAATCTTACAAAAAATAAACGCGAATTATCAAAATTACGGCATGTCAGTTCATACTACTTTGTAATGGCCGGATCTTGGCATTCCCCTTTAAAATGTAAAATGAAATGTCACCTAAATGTTTATGTCAAAATGGTTTTATAGTTGTTGTTTATCGTTTAAGTAGTCGTCAATAGTGTAATAGCTTTCATTTATTAGAAATTGTTTCAATTTATTAGTAAATATATTATTTTTGTCAATATTTTTTATGTTTTCCGGAAGCTTGTTATATATTTTAATGGACATAACATATGTACCAGAAGAGTGCATTTTTAATCGTGAAGTGGGTAAGTTTAGTCTGTTTTCATGTCTGAGTGTAATTTTATTTTGAATATCTCCTCTTTTGGAATAGAATTGGGGATAATTTCGTACAAATTTACAAATTTCGAGTATGTAGAGCAGAGTTTCTCAAACTTATTTCATCTATCGCCCACTTTGGAAATCAATAATTTTTCAGCGCCCCCCATTTTTTTTTTACTCTACCACATCTCGAAAATCACATATATTAGTCTGGATCTGGTCTGGAGTTTAAACTTACATTCTAAACGAGATTTTTTCGGATAATATCTGCCGCCGGTTTATGGAGCACAGTAGTTATTACTTTTTTATAGCCGGCAAAATTAACTCTTCTCTGATGGTGTGTGGTTTGCCTGTTTGAGCAATTAACAAAGAGATATTGTACGAAGCTCGAAGTCCGTCATCTCCTTTCTTAACAGCCGCCGAAAAAAGTTTTAATACGTACACTTGGCTGAGCATTGTGCTTCTTCTCCAGGTCTTGAAAATAGGCTACATTTTTGTCTTTCTTATCTGGATGCATTTTATTCAAATGATCTTGAAGTCTTGAAGGCTTTATCGCTTCATTCGAAAATGTTTTTAAACAAAGAAAGCAAAAAGGCGAAGAGGGGTTTGTGGTATTTTTAATAAATCCGTATTTAATATATTCCGCACTGTATTGCCGTCTCTTCTTTTTTGCTTCCGACATGCTTTTGTTTTCACAAATACGTAAGTAATGCTTACGATTGCGCGCGAAACCGCTAATGAAAATAAAATAAATATTATGTGCTTTTATATAGGATTGAAATACAGCACGCACCGACAGGAATAAGACAAACATGCACAAACTCATGTATCTCATTCGACGCTCAATCGTACTGAGCAAGTAAGAACAAGTATCGATGAACCAGCCGATTACAGGATTGCACAAATCGCGTTATTTAACAAAAACTTGTTAAAACTTGATTGCTCACGGGATATCCTACGAAAGCTATGTTAAATATTTTTAGTGTTTATGTTTGATTGTAACAGGGCAGAAATATGAACTAAATAATCGATGTTGTGTAGTAGGTAGGTTTTAATTTCAGTGAATTTTAAAATATTAAGTACTTAGATGAAATTAAAAATCAACCATCGCCCCCCTAAACCACTTTAACGCCCCCCAATTTTTTCTGGGTCCCTTAACGCCCCCCTCTAGGCCTCCAGCGCCCACAAGGGGGCGTTATCGCCCACTTTGAGAAAGACTGATGTAGAGGGAGGGCAGGGTTAATATTTTGAGGTCTTTAAAATGGGGTTTACATGAGTCTGTTTCCTTGATATTCATTAATATTCGGATCATTTTTTTCTGCAGAGTGAATAGAATCTACGAAATCCATCTACGAAAGTAGAAATGCAAGTAATAATAGTTTTATTGTACCGCTCCACAGTGTTTACCTGAGGTGTATACTTGGCTGAATAGAATATATTAGGTATTTTATATTTTTTAAATAGATCATGAGTATGGCTACTAACAAATTGACTACCGTTGTCCAAAAAAATATTTTGAGGAACACCGTGATCTAAGAAAATTTGTTCTTCTAAAATTTTAACGATTATCTGGGAAGTTGCTTTTTTAATTGGAAAAATATGACAAAACTTGGAAAAACAACAGGTATCTACTAAAATAAAACTATTTTGTTTCCGTGTTACAGGAAGAGGTCCCATTAAAGTTCATCAGCCGTTGTCTCTTGCCAACGGCTGATGCGGCTCTCGGGATGGAGGTCGCCGCTTTCGATCATTTGGTTTACAACCTGTTGAGCGTACCTGTTCGTCTCACAGGCAATGTGCTCCATAATTGGACGATCCCATATGTCGAGAAAAACGTCAATTGGGTATTCCCGTGGAACTGTCGGACCTATATACATTTCGGAAAACCTTTCCCTCCTTGATGCAGATGACACACCGGGGAAGTCGGAAAATCTTTCCACACAAAATCAAACCATCTCCAAGGCCTGTCCGTTGCCGTTGGAGGAACTTCGCCGGAGACGGAGGGAAGCGCGGGCACGGGCACAGGCGCAGGCGCTGGTTCTACGGCAGCCGCGTCTACCTCCCTCTCGGTAACGTCTACCGGTCCATCGAATGGAGTATCCGACATTGCCTGATCCACTCTCAGGACCGGTCGAACGAAGACGTCCTCGTCGCTCTCGTCGGAACCTGGGTCGCTTCCTGTTACAAATGATGGATTGGCTTGAAATCGGGTGGAAACCAGAAGCCACAGCCCTAAACTTAACTAAAATCAGCAGGTACTTATCATAGAAGACGTTTACAATGTCTTCGTCCCTCAGGAACCGACGAAGGGGACGAGGAGCTGACCGAGGTGGAGGAGGAGACGCTGGCTGCGCGTAGGAACAGCCCGGTACCGCGTGTTCCACAACACTGGAACAAAAGCACTGTTGTAATACCAATGTATTTAGAGATAAATAGAGAAGTTCGTTAACAACTTACACTGCCGGCGAAGGCACCGCATGCGGTGACAGAGGCGCCCGTGGCGCCGGTGAGGAAGGCGCTGACGCCAGACATTCTTCGAAGCTGGAATAAAAGCACTGTTGTAACACCCATATGTTTAGAGATAAATATAAAAGTTCGTAAGCAACTTACAATCCCGGCGAGGGCACCTGGTACGGAGACGGAGGTGCCGGCGACCTGGACGGTCCTGGCATGGGGACGTACGGCCCGTGCGAAGGTCCCGGCATGGGGACGTCCGGCCAGTGCGAAGGTCTCGGCATGGAGGCGTACGGCCAGTGCGAAGGTCCCGGCACGGGAAGTGGCACATGGGACGGCCGTGGAGTGGGAGCCGGTCGCGCCCAGTCTGAACTAGATGGTCATTTTAAAACAAAAGTTAAAACTTGCTTGCGAGTAAGTATTACAACTAACATACACAAGTACAACTACTTACGGCGGCCACCTGCGCTTCCTTTTAGGGTGCAGCGGCGTCTCCAAACCCGGCGCTCCCGGCAGGTCCGCTATATAAAAAGGCATAATTAAGCATAAAAACTAACTCTTCTAAATCACGAGGTCCTGGCCGTTCGTGGATGAAGCCGTGGCCTCCGCGGCCTCTGCCGTGGCCTCCGCGGCCTCTGCCGCGGCGACCACCAGGAACGGCCCGAGGACGTTCCGCAACAGCGGCAGGTGTAGGTGGAGACTCGACCACTTCCTCCACCTCCACCGTCATCTCTAACTCGGGGAGTCGCACGCGCACACCCACACCACGTCGTCGTGGTCCGCGCGTGCGAAGTCGTCTTCTACATACAAAAAAAAACATGCAAATAAAACATGCCTGTATGCCTTTCGGAGAAAGTTGTGACAGACAAACAAACAAATATGTTTTTTTTTATGATGCATAAAAAAAACACTATTCGAATTGAAATTACGAAAGACAAGCAAACTTTTCCATAAATACTCCTTATTTTACACAAATACAACAAAAGAACAGAACCCGTAATAAATTTTTATGATCCTACAAGCTTATCAGTAAAGTGCCGACAGCCACGTGCGCCGTTCCGAGCAATTAAAATGGTTCGTTTATGACTTGTATTCGGAGAAGTGGCTTGGGGTTTAACCCGAAAGACAAACCAACAAACATATAAATAGATACATCCATGCGTAGACACACCACCTGTTTTTGAGTCGGTTAAAATCACGAATAAAAAAAAACAATCAAATTGAAATCACGAAAGACAAACATAAAATACATGCATGCATCCTTTTTTGAAGTCGGCTAAAATCACGACTACAAAAATGTTCACAAAAAATATTCAAATTGAAATCACGAATGTCCTATCCATAAATTTCTATGATCCGAGAAAACGACACAAAATGGCGGTTATCGCGTCCTTGAACGCGAATTCCCAGTCTGTCACACTGTCCCCAGGGGGAAAATTTGTGCATCGTATTTTTCGTAAGAATATTACGCAACTAAAATACGATCATATTTAAATTAAATGCCTATTATCAATATTAGGATACACATAAACATAGTTACAGTCATAATTTACGTATTTAATATTAGTAATACCACGAAATAATGCATCAGACGCTGCGTCATGACGCCGCAACGGTCATCGATGTTTGTTGAAACTACTATTTCTATCCGAAATCCTTATCAATTAAGTCGATGGATATCATCTGATAAGGGCGAGAGCATTGTTTTGGACGACGCATTTCACCAAGAGTAGCGTGATTTTGAGATTTGTATTGTAGACAAGTACAACAGGATCCAACATATTTTGCTACATCTCGATACATGCCCGGCCAGTAATACTTGAGCGCAACACGTCTATATGTTTTGAAAATTTCCAAATGACCAGCAGTTGGTTCATTATGGTTTTCCGCAATGACTTTTTCCCGAAGCTCAGATGGAACAACCTCTTTCCAAGAAAATTCATCGGTTAACCTACATTTGTTTTTACTAAGGCGGAAAAGAGTGCCAGTTTTAATTTGGTAATTGGGAAAACTTTCAGGCTTTATAACACAGTTACTATAAATATTCTTATACCAATCATCACTAGAAGTCGCGAATGAATCGGAAGTGACCATAGTAGCAACAGGAACAGCTCTAGACAACACATCGGGAATAACGTTGTCGACTCCCGACAGTGCTTAATGTCAAAATTAAATGAAGGCAACCGCACACCCCAACGTGCGAGCCTTCCCGTAGGGTTATTCAATGGAAGAAACCATTTTAATGCACTATGGTCTGTGTAAACTGTGAAAGTTTTCCCATTTCCACATAGCATCTCCAATGCTCTAATGCAACAAGAACTGCCAGCGTCTCCCGCTCCGTAATACTATAATTCTTTTCTGCCGCCGTTTATGATTTACTCATGTAAGCTATGGGGTGCTCTTTACCGTTTATAGATTGAGTGAGCATAGCACCTATCCCATAGTTACTTGCGTCCGTATACACCTCGAATGGTGAATTGTAATCGGGGCAAGAAAGAACAGGCGCGGAAACTAGACATTCCCTTAGCTTTTTGAAAGCAGCGTCTGCTTCATCAGTCCACTTGAAAGGTGCAGTGTTCTTTTTATTGGAAGTCAACTTATTGAGTGGACCTGCAATTGTACTAAAGTTGGCAACGAACCTACGATACCGCGTAGCTGTGCCTAGAAATCGCTTTAATTCCTTGCGATTAATAGGAGTTGCATAGTTAAGGATGGCTTCGACTTTTTCGGGATCAGTTCGCAAACCATTCACATCAACCACATAACCTAAATACTTAAGCTGACTTCGAAAGAATTCACACTTTTCCAAGTTGACGGTTAGGCCTGCGTTACGTAATCTGTCCAAAACACAAAGTAATAGGGACACATGTTCTTCAAAACTACTGCTTATGATAATAATATCGTCTAAATAATCGAATATTCGGGGATCTATGTTACCTAACAACTTATCTACTAGACGCTGTTGCGTAGCAGGAGCATTCGTCAAACCAAAAGGTGTAGTCTTGAATCTAAGTGTTCCTCGGCCTGGGACGTAGAAAGCAGTCTTATCTCTGTCCTCCTCCGCGATAGGTACTTGCCAAAAAGCTTTGGACAAATCTAGACCAGTAAGAAAACGAGGGTCGCACAGGTTATCCAAGATTTCCGAAATATATGGTAAGTTGTAGGCATCTCGTTTTGTGACAGAATTTAACTTTCTGCTGTCAAGGCAAAATCGAGTCTGTCCATTCTTTTTGGTAACGAGGAGTACAGGACACTGCCAGGCACTTTCGCAATGCTCCACCACATCCAGGTTCAACATGTCATCCACCTGTTCGACAAGGATTTTCTGTTTCTCAGGAGACAGTTTGCAATATCTTTGTGTAATAGGAGGAGAATCACCAGTATCGATGCGATGGGTTACAACGTGTGTACGACCTAAGCCTTTGCGCTCAAAAGAAAAATATCCCTAAATTGCTCAACAAGGTTATCAGCTAAAGCTCGTTGAGATTCATCTAAACTATCATAAAAATGAATAAACGTCTGATGATTCTTTATATTTAAATCAATTAACGGATTAGCTGTCAATTGAACAGATCCCAAATATTTCGGACATAATTGTCAATACCTAGAATAAGCGATGATTGTATTTCTGGAACTACGTAAAATTTAATTATATGAAATTGTTCCTCAAAATGTACCGGAACATTAATATAGCCACTACTCTTTAGTGTATGACCACCAGCAGCTATTATAGAAGGTGGCTCATCAGTTCATAGCTTAAGGCCACGACTAAGTAACGTTTCATGTGCATAATTACCCAATATTGTAACAGCTGCACCGGAATCCAGGAGGCCAGATGCTGTAATATCGTTGATCCTAATATTTAAATATGGTCGCGAATCACCTAAAGGTTTAGTTTGCAGGATTGAACAAATTTTATAAATGTTAAAAATAATCGAATAGTTTTCAACCAATCGTTCTAATCTTCTTTATTAAAGCGACCCTCTGCAGATGGGTTGACACAATCCTGCAAAAATAGTTTTTTGGATTCTGATTGTATAAGGAAGCCTTATCTCCGCAACTGATTCATTTTTCTTTAACGTATGTAAAAATTTTTCATTAACATTATTATAACTAGAAGTTTGTTTATTATTATTTAAGTTGTTTTTATTGTTTTTATTTCTAAAACTAAAATATTGATTTTGTTTGTTAACTATGTTCGTTCTCTGTTTGTACGCAAACTCTGATGCTAGTGTTTCAGAAGTAGCAGCTGAAAGCTCTTGGAACTGAACTATCCGTGACTGCACGATTTCGAAATTCCTACAAAGAAGTCTCAACTGTTCAATAGATTTAATTTCAGTTGCAGACGCCAGAGTGCTCGCATAGCATCGTCTCATATTGTGCAGTATTATTTCGAGCTTGTCTTCTTCCACTAAAGACCTCAACCATCGTGAAAACATACCTGAAAGAATCGACAGGTACATGGTTATATTTTCTGTTGCACCCTGAGTTCTAGAACGAATCTCAGACAGAAGACGGTAGTCATAATCCACTTTGTCGAAATCTTGCTGCAGAAGAGCGACAAGTTCATCCCAAGATGATACCTGATCCTTAACACATCTAAACCAATGCAGTGCATCGTCTAGGAAAATTTCGGATGCGAAAGCTAGCAATTTAGTATCAGAGATGTTACGAGCTACACTAAATTCGTTGACTCGTTGAATAAAAGATCGCACGCAAGTTTTACCATCATATTTTAATTTGGCCAACTCAGAAAACTTAGCATTACCCTCGCAAGTCTCTGAAACATTAAGTCTTTCGGAAGTAACTTTTGGATCGGAAGTCGGAACGATAGTAATAAGAGGATCAATACACTTATTTTTTAGTGACATGAAAACGTCATAATAGTCTTTAAAAAGTCTATTACATTCTTAATGTACCTCCAAAATTTTTTCATCCATATTAATCCTATTAAGCCTGTGATATCGATGGTGAAAGAGATTTTCGATACGCCCTAAAATATTTTTATATTTAGTACCCGCATCAAGTCTAACCTTGATTTTATTTAAAACTTCTGAAGAACCGTTTAAATCCTCAAGAGGATCAAGATGAGAACACAAAATATCCTCTGATGGAAAAGCCTGACTAGCTTTACAAATCTGTCGCCTAAGATCAGCAACAGTACTAGCAGGTGTTTCGCCTTTTACAGCAACCTCATATTCTAGCTCAGATTTTTGCAAAGACAAATACTTAATAGGGTAAGCCATTATGAAAACAAAATAAAAATTACACTTAAGCAATGAAAGTTTCAAAAAGCACACAAAAAAAACAAAAAATACAAAAAAAAAATTCAAAAATATTTTTTTTTCCAAAAAAAAATTCTATTTACAAAAAAAAAACTTTTTCGTGCTTGGCCTTAATCGCACCAGATGGTAAACGCAGACAGGGTCTAAGATGGAACACACGAATACAAGTAACAGAGATATAGAGAGATTCCTCTATACCCCTCTGGCTCTCACATACACGCGACGGTACACGGTAAACTGCTTGGCGTCGGAGTTTAATGTGAGTGTGGTAGCTAGCCAGGACCGTATAGATCCACCACTGTACTGGGTTTTGTTGAGTCTTACAACACGCGTTTATGCCCAGCGTGCGGTGAGGAAGTATTATATTGTAGCCCGTCCCCCCCCACACGGGATAATTAATGAAGAAATTCCTCCGTTCTGATACAATCACTTTAACAGAACGCTGTGTTTATAATTATGAAGGACAAAAGAAAGAAAAGAAAGAAAAATAATACGACAAAAAAATTTACGTAACTGGTGTGAAGGTAGGACTGAAAAACAAAAAAAAACTACTCAGAACAAGACCAACTAGAACCAAGTACAAGGTTCTGCAATACAAAAAATATATAATTAACAGTAAGTAAAAAATACGACACTAATCTTCACCTCAGTTACTGCAACCAAAAATAAAGAAAACAAAGCGTTTTACACAAAAAAGAAAAAAAAACACTCACCGTACCAAAACTAAATACTTATACAGGGTGGTAATTTGAAATGGGGCATGAAGGGCAGCTACCTTAACCATTGTAACTACAGGAAAACGTGCTTAGAAGACTACCCCTAACTTTTGGGATAATTACAATTGGCATTCACAGATTTTGAAAAAAAAGTACAGTCAGCGAGAAAAACGGCTGTTTTCACAAAACTTTTTTATGATGCCAATCGATCCCATTTCCCATAAGGATGAAAAGACTCTTGCGGACCAACTGAGGTTTGAGTACTAGAAACGTCAGAAATAACAAAAAACTATTTGAGATGGGTTAGTTATAAGGGCAGCTACCTTAATCGTTGTCGCTACAAGAAAATGTTGATAGGAGACTGGCCACAACTTTTGAAACTATTACGAAATGCACAAAAAAAGAGAAAAAAAATATTTGGTACAGTCGGCAAAAAAAATGGTCGGTTCTCACAAAACTTTTTTTATGATGCCAATCGATCCTATTTCCCATAAGGATCAAAATACTCTTCTGGACCTACTGAGGTTAGAGTACTAGAAACATCAGAAATCACGAAAACAACATTTCGTTAAAAGTTATGTTCACGCAGATTTTTTTTTAATTTTTTTAATCTGTGAATGCAGTTCGAAATATTTTCAAAAATTATGGACACTTTCTTAAGAACATTTTCCTGTAGCCACAACTATTAAGGTAGCTGCCCTTATTACTACCCCATCTCAAATAAGTTTTTTGCGATTTCTGACTTTTCTGGTACTCCAACCTCAGTTGGTCCGGAAGAGTCTTTTGATCCTTATGGGAACTAGAATCGATTGGCATCATAAAAATGTTTTTTTGTTGTTGTTCACCACAAATGGGAACTCTACAACAACTATTGCAATGATTTTTTGTCATACGCCTTTTCTTTTAGGAACACAAACTGCAGCTTTGCCTTTTCCTTGTTGAGGCATTAAGGTATTAGATGACTTCCAGAAACAGATTGCCCAAGAATTTGACCTTGACCTTCAGCGCGTTCCTCGTGGTTCAAACCCAATACATCTCTTATTTGATCTTTTATTCTTCGTGGCATTAATGACATTTCAAGTCGACGTTTTAGCCATAGTTCAACGAGTTGTTCATGCATTTGCTTCATATAGCTTCTTCGTGACAGTGGTTTACCTCCGATAGCAAGACAAATCCTTTATGAGTTGCCCGCACGTAACGATTTTGTACAGAGTAGTTGGAACCAGATGAAGAATTCTCACTGAGAGGAAGAGCAGCGGAAGGTGACTTTCCTTGTTCCTCTCCAATATCTAAAGGTGGACTTACTTGTGTTTCTTCAGTGTCCGAGGGTTCATCGTGATCGTTACTTTATACGTCATCGATCAACAAACCATCCTCATTCTCACTATCAGAAAATACATCATTTATGTTGATATAAATCTTCATGGTGATGACGACATAGTTTGACGCACGACTATGTCGTCATAAGTGATCAACCTTGCAGCCATTCTTCACTATCAACGTTATAACAAAAAAAACAAACAAAGTAAAAATCAACACAAAGTACAGGTCTAAAAGTTACGCATAAGGCGCTACCCCCACCGAAAGTGGCGCTAACTCAGGAAAAAATAATTATTTTTGTCAACACACAACCACAACATATTAAAATTTCGTACATATAACATTTTAGTCAAGTGTTGTAGAAATTTTCGAACACCAAAAAATGTCACTTGACATTCTAGGCTAGAAGTTTTAGTAATTAATTCTAAAAACGGCAGTTTTTGGTGCTTATTGCTAGAAGGAGGATGGGCGTTTTGGTACTCATGTCCAATCAAAATGAATTTACCATAGTTGGATAGCTCTTTTCAAGAGTGCAAAAAACTACTATGGCAACAAACCCGCATCAATCGTCCGTTTTGAAATATAGTGTTCAGAAGATACTGGATATTCAGTTCGAACAGAATTTAAAAAAAATCATATCGCCGGTTTCGCTTGACCGATTTTGATGATATTTGCACAGATTTTGAGCTAAATAAAATTCAGTTAACGGATGAAAATCACAACAAAATCGGTTTAGTATTTTTTCAGTTAGGGGTGATCTATCAATTAAACAAATCGGACGCGTTTTTTTGTGCCTAAAACTAAAAGTCGTTTCCCAGCAATTATTTTTGGTCAATGTAATTTAGTTTCATGTACAGAGTGCGTAAATCGGCTATATAATGGGTTTTGTTACACCCTGTATACTTACATACAATAAATGAAAAAACTTACTTTGTACTTCTTTTATTTACCTAGATAATGAAAAATATTAATAGTAATTATAATAAATAATTATAATAAAATATCAAAACTTGGCACACGAGGTTGTCGACATGTGGGATGTTGATTCAGCAGTAATTGTGCCGATAGTACTTACGGCGAATGGCTTAATAGCCAAGAGCCTCGACCAACACCTAAAGAGGCTCTCGTTGGGCGGTTGGATCAAGGGCCTGATACAGAAAGCTGTACTTCTTGACACGGCGCGTATTGTTAGGAAGTTCCTCTCTCTGAGGCCCTGACCGCCGGTAGCTTGGACCCTGTTCCCGATGCCGGTGGGCTACTATATTTTTAAATTTTTTAAATGTTTTTTTTATACTTGTATTGAAATATTTAAAAATGTAATTTTATATGTTTATGAATGAATAAAGGGAATTATAATAATAACATGCCAAAATGGAGAAAAATGACAATAAAAGTATGTACTTAACAAAATGTACCAAAACTTAATAACTTTCAAGCAGGATTACTTGGATCGGACAGCGAACCGGGACTAGCGCCATGGTTATTCATAATCTACTCAAAAATACCTTTCCAACGGTGTATCATTTATTCCGATTGGTACCAGTACCAGACTCCATACATTTGTGCCCATCCTCCTTTCGAATCCAGAAGCTCTAGTATTGATATTTGGTGTTCGAAAATTTCTACAACACTTGACTAAAATGTTGTACGTACGAAATTCCAATATGTTGTGTGTTGACTGAAATAATGCTTTTTGTATGAAGTGGCGCCACTTTCGGTGGGGGTAGCGCCATAAGCGAACCATTCATCAAAATGACGAGTATGTAGTAGGTATCTCTAAAACAAAAGTACTTACCGGCTAAACGTGACCACCACGTGACGTAGTCTAGCGATCATTAAGTTGGCGCGAAACCGCGAGTGTGTAGGTAAAACCATTAGAAATGGAGAGGAAGATATTTATTAGATGTTCGTCATTTTGACGAACGTTATTTATCTAGGGTTAAGTTAATTATTGTAAATAGTTTTATTTTAAATGTTGATTATAAATAAGTCTAGTTTTAAGTTCTTTTGTAAATATGTGTACATAAATTATAATTAATTTTATTTAAGAAATACTAAATATATATTTAATTTGGTTTTACTTTTAATTTAATAATTTAATTAGACTTAAGTGTGTAAGGTCACTACACAAATAAGTCATCTCTTTCGAATAGGGAACTGTCGGAGTTAGTCTTCAATTACGCTCGAACCCGAAACCTAAATGCGATGAGACAATGGATCCGCAGCCGATATCCTAATTCCGCAGAGCCGTCATCTGGGCTGATCTTGCGTGCAGTTCAAAATCTTTTAGATTTTTGGACAGTTTGCCGTTTCTCGCCACGCTCAAGCGCGAGGCCGTTCTTCGTCTCTGCATCCTCGAACACTGTACCGGATGATAAGAAGATTTTTTATTGAAAATCCGCAAGCGAGCACCCGGCAGGCGGCACGGAGATTCGGCGTTAGCCACATGTACGTGCGGAAGTTATTAAATGCTTGCGGCCAACACCCATTCCATTTTCAACCGGTGCAGGATTTGACCTTGACCGATTATCCCGCAAGAGTGACTTTGCACATGGCTGTTGCAAAATTTCGAAGAACATCTTGTGTACAGACGAAGCAATATTTACCCGGATGGGTTTGTTTAATGTGCACAACGAGCACTGGTGGGGACTAGGGATGAAAATTGCCGAATGTTTCCGAAACTTACTAGGAAAGTTTCCAATATTCCCGGCAATATTGGTCAATATTGCCGGAAAGTTGCCAAAATTGCCAGATTACATAGGTTTTTTCAAATGCCATTTTTAATGTTTATGCGCTCATGAGGTTTTATGTAATGGTGTAATTATACGTATTACTAGTAAGCCTGTATGGTATATTGTTAATTATACTTAATTATTAATTATCAATGCAAATATGTGAAGATAAAGTTAAACTAGGACACTGGTAACTTCATGATAGCTGAACCCATAGTTTTTTGAGAATTTCACTTATAAATTTTATAAACAAATACAGAGGACATTGATACCGAATGTTCCCCTAGTACCCTTATTTTGATTTACGATAACTTGAATGTTGAATACTACGTTGGTACGTTACCCCAGACTAGTCGCTTAGCCACTTGAAAAATCGTGTCGTTAAAAGAATTTTCTAAATCGGATCAGAAGGTTTTGAGAAAATCGCGGACATAAATACATACGGGTGAAATAAAGAACCTCCTCTTTTGAAGTCAGTTAAAAACATCAACTTGTTGTTGCTGATCAAATCGTCTTGCAAGGTTTGACCCTATTATACATACAGAGATGTATACATATAAATGTTATACTTTCTTACATACAAGTGTGGTTTCATATAGAAAGTAGAAAAAAAAAGATCGTTTCTCCAAAATAGTTATGGTTTCATCACCAATGAAGTATCGTGGATAGCCTGTTTCTTTTCTTTAGTTTATCAGTAAGAAAATAAATGCAAAAACAAAAATTTTCGGTTGGATAATGTAGGCAAGTATAAAAACTAGCACCCTGCAAACCGCAATTTTATCCTACTATGCAATTATGTAAAGTAAAATACGTTTTCTATTTACACGTTTCTTGCCAATGTTGCCGGCAGGATTGGAAACATTCGCGGCAGTTTTGGCAACTTTCGCAATATTGCCGGCAATTTTCATGCCTAGTGGGGACCTGTGAATCTGTGATGCTTTCCAAACGCGGTTCAGTATTAACGTCTGAGCGGGAGTTCTAAATAATCATATTTAAGGGCCTTATTTTATTGAAAGTCGACTAAAGGTCACGGCACATTATACCGGCACAGCAACTGCACAGCTGCAGCACGGCGTCGCATGAATTTAGGCTACGGCTAGCCGCCAGCACGCTAACTACGCGTCGTCCGCGAGGCGCAAGCTCGCAGTCCGCGAGCCGGCCGCGAGGTGCAACCTTGCTGTCACCGCGAACACAATTGTTAAATGGCATTTGTGATTGAACACACCTAGGACTTGCACAACTTTGTTTCGCTGGCGACTCGGATTCGGCGCGTCGTAAGCACACAGTCGGCGCGCCATAAGCACGCAGTCGGCGCGCTGTAAGCACCCGGTCCGCTCGCTTGCAGCGCGCTGGCTGCGAGTCGAGTTGTATGGTAGCGGCAAGCTCGCTGACTGCCCGCCGTCGGATTTTTCACATTGACATTATGAAATATGTTATACGACACACGATTTATTAAATTAAATCGGAATTAATGCTCTAATTTGAATGACAAGTTAATTGCTGGTTTGGAACGGTGCCGTTGCGGTACCATTATAGTGTGCCATGACCTTAACAGGCCTCGATTATTTAGAGATAGTGCAGGCCATAGTGCTTGAACTGATGAAAGATGTTCCTCTGAGGAACATCTTCCATAGTCTGATTTACCAACACGATGGAGCTCCCGCCCACTACCACAACAGCGTGCGTGCATACTTGGACGAAGAATTCCGAGGGCGTTGGATCGGTCGCGGAGGCCCAATTGCTTGGCCAACTCGTTCGCCAGATCTTACTCCATTAGATTTCTATCTGTGGCGTGAGATTAAGAGGCGCGTTTACGCAACTGAGGCAGATACCCGCAAAATTCTTCGTTAAAGAATTATTTTTGCGTTTGACGAAGTGAAGAGAGAATTACGTTTTAGATAGGGTGAAATTAAACCACAGACGCAGAACGCAGCTCTGTATTGATAGACAATGTGCACATTTTGAACATTAGTTGAAATACGCATAAACAATTAAAAAAACATGTGTGATTGCGTAAATGTAAGTGTAAAACCTTAACTAAATCATTCGTGCCATGAATCGTGTCACTCGTGACGTGACTTTGTGACACAAAAAGTATTTTGAGAAACAAAAAAAAAATTGTAATCATCAATCATTGTACATAATTTGATTCCAACTTTTTAAATACGCCAACATTATGATCAAATCTGTTCAAATGCTGTAAACGCGCGATACTGTAGCTACTTTTTTTAGAAACTCTTTGAAAGTAGAGATTATGGTGGATTTCTTAGTATTTTAATGGATTGGTTTTACAGGTAAGGATAGTAGCTAATTCGCAATAATGTTATTTTCCCCAAAATGTATGTGTAATTATTATTTTTACTTTTTGCCAATGTTGTTCTTTGAAGAGGGTTAGTTTGACCTGCAGATTTTGTCGACCCAAAAACGATATTTACGACAGCATTGAGCCAATCTAAGCCGTATACAACAATAGAAAATAGAAATACCAAATGCTGTAACGCAAAACTTGAGTATAATTTTCACAAAAAAAAAATTAGGGAATTTTTTTCATAGAAACATCAAAATATGACAAAATTACAAAAATACCTACTCCAATAATATATTAAATACTAAAGAAATAACGTATGACAATCGTCAGGGGCTTATAAGTCTTAAAATCGAGAATCATTGCTTTCTTATTTTTCTACAACAAATATGAATTATTTAAAACGTAAGAGTAACATTATACAAATTGTACTGTCAGGTAACGATAGGAACTTTCGTAGACCAAAATGAAGCCATCTTGTTTTTCTTGGAACTTAACCATCTAATTCAGGAACAAAAACATCCTTTATTTTCGCGGATATCTACCTTGCAAATAATATCATTCCAACTACAGAGGTTTTTTGTTTCCTCTTTATTTTATAAGGGATTTTTATCCTTTTAAGGCATGTCAGCACCATCATAATCTAACCTTAATTTTAACAATATTCTACCTTGCAAATAATATCATTCCAACTGCAGAGGTTTTTTGTTTCCTCTTTATTTTATAAGGGATTTTTATCCTTTTAAGGCATGTCAGCACCATCATAATCTAACCTTAATTTTAACAATATTAAATTTCTTCCTAAAAATAAATTAAGTTTAGCAAATGGTGGAGTCATCGACATATTGCCATGTCGTAATCTTTGCGGCATCACTTTCTGGAGTAGCCAGAATTTCAAAAAAAGTACCCAAATTAAATTTATTTATAGTGCGCAATTTTGTCAACAACTGTAGAGTTGTTCTTCTTTAATAACTGGCCACCGCCAGAATAATTTTCCTCTTTTCATACAGCTCAAAAGAGCGCTCCCTCTTCGCTTACGAAGCCATCTAACCAGAACATGATATCCTTTCAAAAGTTTGGGCTTAATCTTGACTTGGATATCTGTAGCGGTTAATGGGTTCTTCGATAACTCTTCAAGCTGAATGGGATCAGACAACTCTCGGACTTGAAGGGAAGGCCAGTCTAGAGAGCTTGCAGCGTTCTTCAGCTCAGGGTAGTGTTCAATCTGAATAGTAGGTGAGTCTCGGTCTTCTGCAGCATCACTCAGCATGGGAATATTTTTTTAAACTACTGAAGCCAAATATCCGCTTACATACACCGATGGCTGTTTGTCGAAGGATTTGAAAACTTTTTCAAAGTCTTCGTTGAAATTTTGTACTTCAGGAATATGAATAACAGGATGGTCGGCATTGTTCAAAGTTAAGTATTCCTTATTAACGGCGTCTATAGATTTTTTTGTCTTCTAGCTGCTTGGAAAATACTATATCTTGAAAATCAAATAAAATTCGTTGTCGTCCTCTTCGCAATTTGATCCTCTATTTTTAGGCGTACTGAGGCTAGTTAGTATAAAAGATTTTGTTGCAGATATGATGACAAGTATGGTTTCTATTTGTCGGACTATGTTGTTTTATGATCTACAGATTTCCAAGGCGTCTTGTTTTAAAGCCATTCATTAATAGTTATAACAATGTATTTCCTATTAATAACTGTCGTATAGTATTAATTTGATGATTTTATTTAATTTTAATTTTTTTGTATGTCAAACTCCACCTAGTATGGCATTTGAGATTGAGTCACCTAGTACGGAAGGTTAACGAATGCTCGTAAAAATTATACAATCCTTAAGTTGCAAAATTTATTTCATTGCTTTTAGCATTGCAGACGCGTTATCGGTGACAGAAACTTATATTTTTCAAAAAAAACCCATTCATCACATTAACGCTTAACGCTAGAACCGTGCCCTGGGGTACAAACAACTTTTTTTGGTTTCAAATCGTGCGGGATCCTTACTTGTGCCCGGGTAATCTAAGAGGTGCGGGGTGCACGTCAGTTTATTTATCAACCGCGAGCTTAGCTAGCGTGTGGACCTCGTGGCAAGCGTGTTTGTTGTCTCTTGTACACTGTACCCCTCGTTACAAAACATGACAAAGCACTATAACCAATATATTGGTGGTATTCTGGGAAGAAAAGGGGATATAATGGGTCGGTCTCCCATAGCGGGAAGATATTTTATGTTTTTGAGGAGTAGAGATCACAAATCGCAAATTCGATTCACCAGGTGCAAATGATTATTTGTAACAACCACTAAAACAAAGTTAGCCAGGACTGTATTCAAAGTTAATAATACGACAGTTGTTTATTATTATAAATACGTAGACTGATAAATTTCTAAAAGTAAGCATAAGATGCATTCCTTAATCAACGTTACTTACTTTAAAAAAAATACGGTTTTATTTCACGGGGTACACTTGTACCCCTGGGTACGGTTAGTGATCGTGCCAGATGGGTATAGTTCTAGGGTTAATCTCGGCTGCAATATTTTCGGAAGTATGGTTTCCGAAAAATTTACATCTGTCCAGCAACACATTTTGAATTTCTAGATCATTATTTACACATATAGTGCCCTATAACAGCTATATAGCTATCCGTAGAGGTGGATGTCCACAGTCGCTGGTAACACAAATAGTTTCCACTTCTACAGCTCCTTTGTTATGAATGGTCATCTTAGATTTATGGTAGATTTCAGGAAGCAAGCTATTGCTGATAGTTTTTCGTGTTGGTAAAACATACCCTGGGATCCACTGAGAATACTTCCGACCTTTCTTCTACCAAGCTAAACGGATGGAAAGCATCAATAAACAGATCCATCAAATTCGCGTCAATTTGTTTCTTCTGTTCCGCAGAGATTTTCTTTGGAATGTAAGCATCCATTCGACATTGCCTCTTCGTCGGAGGAGAGGCAATAGATGATGCTGCAGGTGGAATTCAATTCTGGGACGCGGCAACTGTGTCGCTCGTAGATGGTACACCATCAGCCACGCGCATATTGCTAGATGCATTCTGAGAAATTTCAGAAGCTTGCAAAGAGTCTGGTGGTAGAGCTGCTGAACTATTCAGTTTTGAATTCAAAGTAAGCACAAATATGTTTGGATTTTAAATGTGCTGTTAGATTTTTTTCCGGACCGATGTCCGGTGCATGTACACACATTCATTATAAACCATACACCACGAATCCGGTAAAAAATACGGTCCGTAATCCGTTGAAAGAAACGGACGTCTACAAGGGCTCTTATTAATGAAAAATGAAGAAAACACATTTTATTCCAAAAATGTTGTTTATTTTACTAACTACACTTAATCATAAATATTAATCTGTTACAATAACTGTGGGAGTAAAAGGGGAGGCACTTACGGGTGGTTGAGTCCTTCGATAGCTTGGTGTTGGAGGGCAGCGGAATGATCACTTTTTATGGTCAATGACGTAAGCAACCCACAGCCGTCTTTATTTACGTTTACACACACAACACATATTTTGGGTTTTTGTTGTTTTATATAAATATTTTGAGGGTTTTGCAGAGCGGATCACCGCACGCGCGCTTATTTGAATTGAGCTTTTTGGAAACTGACGAAATAGGGCGGGTAAAGCGGAAGTAGGGATTGTATCTCGCGTATTGAGTGAATAGTAAATTAGTGATGTGCGTGTATTGATTGAATGTATCGACTGATTGTTTATTTGTATTTTTAAACGTTTAATATTTGAAAAAGGGCGCAGACAATAACATCATTTAAAAACATGGCAGGAGCACCAAAATTCTCACGTCTGGCATATCCCAAATACCAAATAATTGATATAATGTGCCCACAAGTGCCTGCAGTATGTCTTCCTGTCAAACACGTGCAGTAATTCTGTACGATGACAACGTCTGCTGTGTGCTTATTATTTATCAGAATGTATGAGTAGATAGTCCGATTAATAAGCAGTTCAATAGTCCATAAATCAAGACGAGGTCAACGTTTAAAACTGTAAGTGTCCGTGAGCACGCCGGGTTCTACGTTAATAACAAGAAACAGTGTCTGTGAGCAAGCCGAGGTTAATAAAACAGGAATAGATCTTCAAACTAGCCGAACTGTAAGGACGCAACGAAACTATTTTCGAGCAGAGGTACTGAACGACTGGCGTAGGCCACCGCGGCGCGCGCGCTGCCCTGTGACGAATCGAAGAGGGAGGGGAGAGGGTTTTCTTGGAATAGTAGCTTAGTCTAAGTACATAACGTATATGTGGACACGTCCACAAGTACAAACACTGGTGTTGCCAAGTGATAAAAATACTACCCAAATGGTACGATGTTATATTTTTAATACTGGCAGTTTTTTTATTATAATGAACGTCCAAAGGTTGCGTCCTTAGGTACAGTCAGCATCAAAAGTTGATGACCTCATTTAGATCTTCAAAATCGCTGTACACCGTATTGTACCTAAATCGCTCGACATGACAAGCGCCAGAAATGAATGATTATTATAAAAGGCCATAAGTAGGTGACCATCACTTTTCAAAAGTCGCTAAACAAAATTATAGTAAAAAGAGCATAACATTCTTCGTCCCTAAAGTCTCTGAACAAATTTTTGATAAAAATAGCATACAATCTTTTATCTCTAAAGTCCCTGAACAAAATGAAATGTTTTTTGGGTTTAATATGTGTGTGTATTTTTTTTCGGCAGGTGTTTGGTATATATGTCGAAGGTTTATGAAGAAAACAGGTTTTTGATGAAAAACCTAGACTTTTGATCAAGAACCGGAAGAAGACAAAATTATTACTTTATGTTATCATAAACCTGAGAAAATCCAGTTTTTTTTATCAAAAACCTGAACTTGTTTAGGTTTATGATTATAATGATAATTCGAAACATCAATAATATGAATTCCGATTATTAAAATACCGATTAATTGAAATTCCGAAATAAAAACCCAAATGATTCACCAACATTAGAGGGGATCTGGCGCTCGGCGGCCGCTGCCGCGGCACGCTTGCTTTGCTCGCTCGTCTTCGCGCTTTAACGGTCACAGTTCTAACCTAACCTAACCCAAATCCCGAACCCAATCCAAGCGCCAGATCTCCTATATTGTTGATAAATCATTTTGGTTAGGCTAGAACTGTGGCCATTAAAGCGCGAAGGCGAGCGTGCCGCGGCAGCGGCCACCGAGAGCCAGATCCACTCTATTGTTGGTGACTCATTTGGGTTAGGTAATGTCTGTAAAATTGTAACAATTAAATCATTGTTTAGTGTCTCTAATTGTTTTATTTATTTAAAGAAATAGCAATCGACATTGTTTTTATCATAAAACTAATCCAGTCTAGGTTTTTCATCAAAAACCTGATTTGATCATAAATAAACCTACGACATATAAATTAAGTAGACACGTGCACATGTAAATCACCACCCTTTTATTTATTTATTTATTTTTATTAGGAAAACCAACAGCTACAAAAATTTGAATGAGTAATTAACATTAGTGACATAAAGCCAATTACAGGTTTTCACGAATAGCAACAGACATTAAAACAAAAACTTAGGGAACACTTGATAGCAAAACAATTACGATTCTGTAGTATAGTCTCAACATAAAACTAGCACGTCACAATTAATTGAAAAACTTAAGGTTAAGCGCCCTTCTTGCCGTGCTACTATTAGTAACAAATGGTTGACCCATTGAACCATGAGAACTCTTTACAAAGTTTATTAAAATCATTGCTTGCTCGCACAATGTAGGAATTTTGCCTATAATTAGAAGAAGAGGTAGGGATAGAAATTGGTGGATTATATCTAATGGATCTGTAGGGAACATTGAAGTGAAGCTCATGCAAGAGATCAGGACAGTCAATTTCATTTGAGATTATTTTTAATAAAAACGTACAATCAGCTAATCGACGGCGATTTGTAAGTGGTAAAATGTGGAATTTTTTACAGACATTTGTGTAATTTTCAGAACAATAAGGAATTCGAAGCCGACAACATAGAAATCTGATAAAACGTTTCTGTATATTTTCAATGCGGTTTATGTATTTATCGTAACATGGATTCCAGACTTGAGATCCATATTCCAGGTGACTTCTGACATATGTACAGTACAATATTTTTAATGTTTTAGCCTGTTTAAAGCACCTAGATAGTCTCATTATAAAGCCAAGCGCCCTAGAAGCCCTAGCAACCATTTCCTCAATATGCACGCTAAAAAGAAGTTTAGAGTCGTGATAGACGCCTAAGTCACGTATTACATCGCACCTTGGTACTGGTAGGTCTTTAAGTTTGTAAGCTGTGGGAAGAGTAAAGCGTTTACGGCTATAAGAAACTACAGAACATTTAAGAGGATTGAGATCTAATTTATTAAGTTTGCAATACTCATCAAGACGCGTCAAGTCCGATTGCAGGGCCTCCATATCTTTGGTAGATGATATAGATGAATATATCTTCATATCATCAGCAAAACAGAGAAGGTGAGATGTATGGAAGCAGGAGTCGATGTCGTTCACATAAATAATAAAGAGTAACGGGCCCATCAAGGAGCCCTGAGGCACCCCACTGGGGACAGGAACCCAACTAGAAATGTAATTACTAATTACTACAGCTTGTGACCTGTTTTCAAGATATGAGGAAAACCATCTTAGTAAATCTCCCCTAATACCATTGTTTAATAGTTTCGATTTAAGGATACTGTGGTCAATGCGGTCAAATGCTTTACTGTAGTCAGTATAAACGACATCGACTTGAGCTCCATTATCCATGCTTTCCGTTATAAAATCATTTAGAAGTGTCAGGTTTGTAACAGTCGACCGGCCCCTGAGAAAACCATGCTGTAAAGGGCTAAATGAGTTCTTAAGAGCTGCGTAAACCTGATCATGGATTATTCGTTCAAAAACTTTGGCTAGTATACATAGTTTAGAAATGGGTCTATAATTAATGACGTCAGTTTTAGGACCCTTTTTGTGTACAGAAGTAATAAAGGCAGACTTCCAGACTTGGGGAACAGTGAAAGTAGATAGTGATTTTTTAAACAATAGGGAGATTGGTAGGGCAATAGTCTTAGCGCATCCTATTAGAAATTTAGGTGATATATGGTCAGGTCCAGCAGATTTAAATGGATCAAGCCTAATAAGTAATGTCTCAACTTTGTCTATGTTAATCTCAATTTTACAAATATCCGAAAACTATGGGAGAGTATGAAGTAGACGGATGACTGGCTAGATCACCAGAATGTAGGTCCTTAACCGGGTCGAGGAAGTTTGAATGAAAGTGTGCAGAGAATGCGTTACAAATTGACTCCGGCGAAGCAACTGTTGAATCACCATACTTAAGGTAGCTAGGTATAGTATTAGATTTAGAACGATGTTTTACAAAGCTCCAAAACCGCTTAGGATCCTTTTCAATAGCTGCTTCCGTATTGGCCAGGTAAGTATTATAACAGTCAGTTTCAAGTCTTTTAACCCTATCTCGTAAAAGTTTGAATGTCGCCTCATCTGAAAGCCTACGATATAATTTAAATTTACGGAGATATTTAAACTTTTCTTTAATTAATTTTTTTAACGATGAGGAGTACCAAATTGGGTAGGAGTTGAATGAAACCTGCCTAGTAGGAATAAACTTGTTCTGAATAACAGACATAGTGTCATAGAAGTAACTGACCGCATCACTAAGTGATTTATCATCAAATTCATTGATCCAGTCAACAGCCAATATCTCTTTGTTAATGGACGGAAAGTCACCTTTATCAAAAAGATACTGGGTACATGGCGCAGGAGTTAAGTAAGTGGAATCAGCGAAATTAGCAACAATAGCAAGGGCCGGATGATAGTTGTCAATAGGTGACAAGGGATCCAAGCATTCAAGAACGGATACTACCTCGTTGCATAAAACTAAATCCAAGATCTTCCCAAATTTATTTAAAATACCGTTGTATTGGTTTAAGGCCAAAACTTGCAATTCATCCGTTAACATGTATTCATCGCTGCTACTAATATTGTTAGCCAATAATGACTCATTATTTAAGTGCCAAGTTATTCCGCTCATATTAAAATCACCAATAATTAAAAAGTTATCAGATGGGTTATTTAGCACTGAATCATCTAATTTCCGGAGAAAATTGGACAATTGTGTGGAAAAAGAGTAGCCGCGGTTTTGTTTACACAGATAAATTACACAGACATTTAACTTAAGATAAGTCCTAGCGTTTGGTTGGCGTAAACTTAAAGTTACCCACAGATCTTCAGCTGAGGATTGAAAAAACGGTTGTGGAACAGCACTTAAACGTTTATGAATGGCTATTAGAACACCACCGCCACGGGTCTGTCCGGTAAGGCGATAATCACGATCACGACGCCACACAATGTATTGGTCACCAAATAACTCACAATCAGAAATACCATCCACTAACCATGTTTCAGTTAGAACAATCATATCGAACGAGTTGAGGCAAAGTTGACGATAAAAAGCTTCAGTCTTAGTACGGAGTCCGCGAACATTTTGATAGTAAATAAGTAATTTCTTAATGCTACTTCCGCTAGACATTGATTATGATGTAAATAATAGATACGGCTTTAACATCAACATAACAATACAAACAGCAATATTCCGAGGACACATTAGTGTAAGTAATTAACACAATATTTCCTACAGATACATTATTAGGCAAAATGTAGGTACTAATTAAGTAATGAAGCAAACCAAAGTAAGGGTAATCGGTAATGAGTTCACAAGTAACTGTGCGAGCATACAAGCAATATTCAACGTTACATAAACGTGCGAGAAGTGCGAGCAAGATAAACATATTTCGTGTTAATGTTATGAATAGAACAGCGCGACAGGTAAAACAAAAGGTGCATTGGTGAATACAATAGCGAAGTGTCGAAGCTTCGAGCAAAGCAGAGGCGCCAAACCTTTTACAACAGATTTGAAAGTTAACAACAGCAAATAATGCAACAAAATTACAGTACAGTGCTAAAGCAAATGCAAAATTTAAATATTCAAAGAAACTTAACGAATTTTGTTTAATACAATAGATTAGGATAATTTGTTTAAATCGTTTTCTTTTGTGATTATAATAACATGTGATCCGTCATATTTGCGAACATGTATCTTTCCGTGTTTCACCCAAACATGCTTGAAGTCTTTCTCCTTTGCTGATACCCTGGTTTTGTTTAGCAATTTTTTAGAGTCTGAATTTAGATGATCGTTAATATAAATTCGATTCGACGATCCTTGAAATCCAATGTCTTCAGCAGATAGGCTTTTGAAAGAACGCGCTGCCGCAATAAAGTCTTCCTTGACATATCTATTAAGGAAACTTACGACGATTGATTTTTCTTTTGTGTTAAACAATGGTACTCTGGAAATGTAATTTATCTGGATTTTAGGGAAAGTATAATTAACTTTCTGGCTGATAGTCTCCAAAATTGAGAACAGATTTTCATCTTTCTTCAATGGAACACCTTTGATTTCCACATTGTTCAGTCTGGACCTCTGGTCACTTGCGGACAGATCCAGCTTAATTAAGTCCATGTCCGCCTGAAGAATGCGAACAGTATCCTGAAGACTTTCAAGACTGACCACTCTGGACTCAATGCCAGCCAGTTTTAAAGCAAAGTCTTCTACCTGTTTGCCGTTAAACTCACAGCTAGTCTTAAGATCCCCGAGCTCCTCTTTTATACATCGAACATCTTCAGTAAGCGATGGTAAACCTGCCAATTGTGCCTTCAGTTCACGGATCTCCCTGAGAATAGTTTCAAGAGAGACTGGTTCCGATGAGGTCGCACTAGGAGACGGAGAAGAAATTCTGCAAGTCGGACATTTCCACACAGCTCTTCTGTCCATTCCAAGTTTTCTCCATCCAGCTTCGGAAATATTGGCGCAACCAAAATCAAGTTGCTTCTTACAACAACCACATTGGACTCCATCATTAAAATCCGAGTTACAAGCTGCACACTTCATATTGAGTAGGGATGTGATTACTTTTTATTTATTTATTTTGTTTTATAATTTCGACAAAAGGTTTAGGATCACTGATCAACTGGACAACCGAAATTGCGCGCTAAGTTAACGAGTGTTCACGACTGACTGATGTTGACTATTATCAACAAAATTAAATTAAATGGTCCATAAATCAATACAGTTAATAATAATTATTTGTTTTTATTAAAAATCAACAAATTTTAACTTTCATAATCAAATCAAATGTTTTATAAACAAAAACAAGGTTTAATTTTTATCAATTACAGTTATGATTAGGCTTAAACTACTTAGAATTAAAACCTATTGTTGTGTGTGTGTCCCCCATTGGCATCGATGACATTTTGGAGACGTTCTCGCATGGAGTTTATCATATTTGCATAAGTATCTCGTCCCCTAAAATCTTCCCAGATTTCTAAGGCGTGATTTAGTAGATTTTCCC
Organism: Amphipyra tragopoginis; assembly: GCA_905220435.1. NCBI lineage: Eukaryota > Metazoa > Arthropoda > Insecta > Lepidoptera > Noctuidae > Amphipyra > Amphipyra tragopoginis. Next base: position 18,233,116 of record HG992011.1, read on the forward strand.
TTGTTCGAAGAGTACTTTCATCCCAAGCCTGGACCATAAGCCCCCATAAGTTTTCGATGGGGTTAAGGTCCGGGCTCTTTGGTGGGAATGGAATTTCGACAATGTGATCAGCGTTATCCCGAAACCAAGCTCTGCACACTCGGGCCATGTGGATTGAACAGTTGTCATGTATGAAATGTAATGGGGCCATATCAGGTAACATTATTTGTGCTGTGGGCAGTAAAACATCTTGCAAGATGTCTTTGTAGCCTTCGGCATTTAGCCGACCACCAATTTCTATCAGTTCCCCGGGTCCACTTTTATTCATCCACCCCCAAAGACCCACAGAAATCCTTCCACTGGATCTATTTTCTACTAAGTGCTCCTCTTGATAACGGGAATTATTAATTCTCCATAACGTAATCCGACCGTGTTGAGAAGATTTAAAGGTCTTTTCATCAGCAAATATTACATTCGAAAAATCAAAATTTAAATATCGTTCTGCAAACTGAAGTCTTTGCAACTTATGTCGAGCAGTCAATTTTAACTTACGGGCCGGTTGTCGGCAATGTATACCAGCTTCGTGGAGACGTCGACGAACGGTGCTTAAAGAAATATTGTTAATTATAGCTACATTTCTGGTTTGAAGGAACGGAGACTCTCTGAATTGACGAATGATATTTACGTCCTGTGGTCTTGAAATTTTTCTTGGTCTACCGGTCTTCTTAATTTCATCAACGTTTCCTTCATTATCCCATCGCCTTATCCACAAGTACACGGTGTTACGCTAAAAAAATAAAAAAAACCTGCATTAGAACCTAACACCTTATTGATCGGAAGTTACCCTATGCTATGCGTCCGATTTCGATTCTACCCTGTTAGATTCCCACTTAGGACAAACATTCGTGTGACGAATACGTGTGTTTGTTATAAGTCTTGGTATTAATCCTTTCTTACTAATGTTATAAATGTCAAAGTTTATATGTTTGTTATTCATCGCGATAAAACTACTGAATACATTTGGATAAAATTTGGAACACAATATTGGATGTATGTGATAATCTCATATTATTCATAGTATATTAAAAACATCTTCTCATTGTTACATCCTGTATAATCTCAAAATACCAGGATCACCAGGTTGGTATAGCATTTTAGGTATAAGAGGCGTAAAAGCTGGTGCTTCAACGCTCGGTACACCAATCTCGTGATTGCCAGGTTGATATGATGATTTGGGCGTGACTAGAGGAGAGGCGGAAATTTCGATGCTACGTTTACTGATGATGCGGTCAGCACGTGGGTTCAAAAGGGAAATGCCCAGATGCCACACATAAAAATGCCTGAAATAAACAACAATGAAATATACGCCAAATTGCACTATAAGTCGTAGGGAACCCATATCATTTTCAATAATTACAAAAAAACTCGGCAAAACTTGTTCCAAACATCTTTTTCTAAAATATAGGTTAAGTCAAGGTTTAAGATTATTACGCAATAATTAATAAACAAAACTGCATTTAAATGTTTTAATCATCATTAAAAACCACTAACACATCATCAAGAAACTGTGCAGGAGGATTGATATTGGGTTGGTACCGGGCCCATGCTAAGTACCATATTATTGACATAGTATGGGCACAGGTACCAACTGTTCGCCGTCCCACGAGGCAGTTACAATAGCGATGCTGTAAAGCCCTTATCCCTGATAAGGAATTGTTAATTATTATATAAACAAAATATATTTTTTGAGAAATATGTCTGCTTTGTATTTTTCCTCGAAGTAAAAAGCAATTACCCGGAAGAGATAAATGCTCAACTAATTCGTTATCCAGTTCCCTACATATTTCAATCTTATAAATACCATTCGCTCGTGTGTGCTCGCCATAGTATGAGCGAGCCTGTTTTATTTGGTACGTACCACATGCCAACAAAACCATTTCGCTGTATGTCAGTTGTGGGAAATCAGCAACATTGTTAGGATTTATATTAATGCTTTGGAATTGCGCTCTGCGACGATTCAAATTATTTGTGATCACATAATCAGCTAGTATATTTTCTGTATACATATTCTGATGTATTATTTGCAAAATATCAACAGCATCTGGCCTGTCAACTATTCTAGTATAAAACCTATTAATTAATGCTGCTGCTATAGAGAAATCTACCATTAAATGTCTCGAAGCTCTATTAAAAAAATCTTGGCGAAATAATTTGAATTGCTGCTTGAATATTCCATTTACGGCTTCCACAACCCAGCGGCAAATAGTAACTCTTCGGCTTTTATTAGCTTCCAGAGTGGATAATTGAATTTCATTTACTTGCAGTGTTGATGGCATGTGAACACTATAATTGCAAGATTGCAAAAGTGGAATGGAATCCCTGAACCCTCTATCAAGAATGAATACGTCACCATCCTGAAAATATTGTCTCAATGGCTTACTGGGTTCATCAAATTCACTAATCATTATCTGAGCATCGGAAGTTGTTGCTGGATAAGGGCCTAACACATCGATTATATAGCCATCGGAGCAAACAAGCAAAAATGGCTTCACAAGGTTTCGATATTTGTGAAGAGAATATGTCTCTTTTTGGTACAAATAGTTGGAGCTTTTTTGTACATAGATATATGTTCCATCAATAATTACGACAGGCTTCCTTATTCCGTCGACTTCGCCAAACAGCCCATTTGGTAGAACAAGGTTTCTTGCTGCTATTTGTTCTCTTGTTATATGTCCAATTCCAAGGTTCATAGGAACAAAATCTTGATGCAGTTTTTCCCTTGCTTTAGCCATTAGACGTTCCAGAGTACTTCTCGGTATTTGTAGAAGAGATGATAATCTTTCATCAGAATCTCCAGTTCTCAATTTCATCAGGTAAGCTCCAAGGGCAGTAGAACCTCTATGCATTTGCGCCAATCGGGGCACCTCTCCCATTAGAGTACCAAAACTATTTCTACTCATTCCTAAAAAGTACCACACCATATGTTCTTCCATTAAGTGTATATTTTCGAAGTCCAAAGCACGACATTCATAATTCACAAATGATGCAAAGTCTTCAATGTGGTCCACAGTGAATTCATGATTCATATCTTCCAAAGCAGGGAGTTCATGCCAAAAGTCACTATTCAAATGATGACTACATATTTTTGAATTCTTTGGTATATAAAACTTGTAGTCCTTGAAGAGCCACACCCTTAATGAAAGTGGTACCACATGTCTATCAATCATATTACATCCTGGATAGAAACAATGACTTTGAGTATCAACTGCTCTTCCGTAATTAGGTAACAGTACGCTGGATCTTATTTGAGGAGATTCTTCATGTAGAGGTATATTCAAACTACCTGCCTGACTGGGTACCGGACTCGGGCTTGGTGAAGGAGTAGTAGGGGGTGAGGTAGCCCGGCTGCATCGTTGCCAACATGGGTGGCAGATCAAATCCGAAGAACGTAGCTGCAAGCAAAATGAAAAGTAAAAGTTGGTTTTGTTTTACTTCAAGCTCGATGAACGAAAACCTATGCATAAAAAAGTACTCTGTGATAAGTTTTTAAAAGACATGATAGTGACGTTATTTGCACGGGATAAGAGGGAATTACACAGAATTAGGGCAGAGGAATGAACTTACCTGGCGTGGTTGGATTCTGTGTGCTACTACATTCATTATGTGCCTCTCACGATCACTGCTATTTCTTACAACATGTGATCGTTGTCGTAGAACAGACTGTCCACAGCAAACGCACACATGTTGGTGGCCTACTTGTCTACCTGGCCGGCTGGTTCCAGGTGTCTCGGTGATAGTGTGAACCGCTAATCTAAGACATGCATCACAAACAACACTACCTGGTTCAACCTGTGAGAAAGAACAAAAAACAATGTACTAATTGTTCAATGTCAGTGCGTTCAGTTCAATATAATTATTCACAAAAACTATGGAATGAATATACTTACAGCTAATGGTGTTATCCATGCCTGTATTAAACGACGTACTTCATCATTTTGCTCTGATACGACATTACGTCTCATCGCTGTAAGATCGAGATAGCAATTAACACAGTGTACGTTTCCATCCATTTTTAAATGTACACGGTGTAAGAGTCCAAAACAATAGCAGAGTCGTATAAAAAGCAGGTCCAGGTCCGTCGTCAAAAAGCCGAGTCGTCGTCAAGGCGGGTTCAATCTAAGTCGAGTTCGAAAAGGGGTAACGTGTGCAGAAGTAAAATCAAAATCCTTAAAAATGGCCAAAGTCGTCGTTATTATATCCTATTAAGTTATACTCAAGTCGCAAACGCAAAATGTGAATCGATCAATTCAAAACCACAATTCAACGGAAAAATGAAATGCAGTAATCAATATCAAACTGTCAGTAAGGCAAAGGACATGTTATCCATGCAGCCTACGATACTTTTTCTTATTTGAAAATAATTTTATTTTAATTAATATTGACATGCATATAATATTACTTTCATTAGATAAACGTTATAATTAGGTCGAATTATTCTAAATGAACGATAACTGTGCAATAATTCTATAAAATACTTCGATAAATTATTTGAAAATTCTTGTTTGGCTGAATGTCGATTACACATGTCAGATTAAACACAGTTGTCCATTAAAAAATAAGAATGAATTAGACGGATATCAAGCGAAATATTTTAAAGATCGTTATATTTTCCTCCTACGTTTACAAACTTGAGAATTATTCATTATGCATATTTAATTCTAATTAGAATTTAGGACTATTAGTAGTTTCCGTTCATTTCAAGCATTTTATGGGCGTTCCCCTTTGGGGTGTAAGCGGAGAAAAAGCCGGAGCCTCGACACTTTGTTCACCAATTTCGTGATTGCCAGGTTGGTATAGTGGTTTGGGCGTGAGCAGAGAGGCGGAAACTTCGATGTTTCGTTTACTGATAATGCAGTCACCAGGTTGGTTCAGAGTTGTTCACCAATCTCCTGGACACCTGGTGTTACAGGCGTACTGATTCGGGGCTTGTGGAACACAAGTGAAACACACGGAGTCTGATGTAATAACTGATTTAATTAAAATTTGGTAAAGCTTATATACAACTTAGAATACAATAAAGTGGTTATTTAACGTAACGTCTGTGTTTTAATAATGAATCAACTGTTACCAAGAACAGAGCGCGGTCAAAGGTTTTCTAATCAATGATTTCATTCATTCACAATTTAGTACTTAAAATATAGTACAGTGGTAAGTTATTTAAAATATTTTTGTTTTAATAATAAATCAAACTATTACAAAAAGTAGAGAGCGGTCAAGGGGTTTTCTAGTCAATGATTTTATTCATTTACATAGTTGATAGTTGTACAATGCAAGCTATTTAGAATTTTGGTGACACAATGTAATTGTTGTTATAAATAAAAAGTTAAGAGTTTTCTAATCAGTGATTCCATTCATTCACGATATATGTACAATGGATTTATTGTATTTAGAGTGTTAGTCATAATCATCTCTTGTTGATTTACTATGTGTGAAAAAAAGGGGTAATTAGAGTAAGGGTTGGTTACACTGGTTGACATAGCGGTGGTGGCGTAAGCGTAAGCGAAGGAGTAGCTGAACCTATCATGCTTTGTTCACCGATCCTCCGGTCAACGGTTTGATATCGGGCATGGGGCGTAAGTGGAGTTTCGTGTGATGTGGAATTTGACATAGGTGCTTTATCAGACAGAGAGTTACACATTGAGGAACCTGAAACAAAATAATAGTGTATGTTATAAAACTATATCAATGAGGTTTCTGGGAATAGGTACGGCGAATGTTAACGATGCGACAAGATATAACGACTACTTTACTAAAACGCAATTTAAAATCTGTGCAAGCCACTGAACTTAACTCCGCTAACGAACTCGGTTCCGATATAACCACTTCCGTAACATCCGTGATAATCTAGTAGGAAGATCAAAAGACTGCCAAATCAAAGGTTTCGGATTTGTATCCTGCGGCATGCATCAACGTCTTATCGACATTATTTTTTGTGTACCTACTAGGACAAAAAAAAAGAACTATTACTGCAGGTAGGTCACGCGTGTTTTAGTTGAGATAGTCACTGGTGTACTATCTCAACTAAAACACGCGTACATTAATCATTTACTGACTTGTACAAATAAATAAATATACTTACACAAATATATACACACATACATACATATCTGTATATCCATACAATTACATAGCATAGTTTGTAATCTAGATTAAGGACCCATATTTTAGTCACATTCTAAGGAGACAGATAGTGCTTTTTGACCATATTTGAATGTCCATTTCAACCGCGCGGCCAAGTCATAAAATTTGATGAAACTTTGCCAGGAATTAGTGGTAATTTGTTACTATAAACACCCCTTTTCCTGAATTTGTTGCAAAAAAAACTGAGATGCTACGACCAAAAATAGTTCGCCGCTAGAACCGCCACTTGCCCTACTCATCGCCTGAGATTTCACAGAAACTAAATAATGCAGATTGGCGAATGATGCATCAAATAAAAAAAGGTCTTTATTTGTTGTATTTGTTGCAAAAATAAAAGACCTCAAAACGTAAATATACAAAAAGTTATGCAATATTTGGTTTCCAGGTTAAGGGTAGGTAGGTATCTCACCATAAATATCAAATTAATAGAAGCTAATGTGTATGGACAATTAGTTGCTAATTTGTTGCAGCGAATAAACAAGAAAAAGTACCAGAAAATAGGTTCAATAATTTATTAGAGTCGATTTTAGTTGGCCTCTCGGACGGCAATATGCCTAAAATACAATGGCGTTTATTTCGTTATTAAAAGTAGGTTCAAGCTTAGTTATGGTAATGATCGACAGGTAACGTAACCTAGTTTGGATAAATGTGGCGAAACTGGCGGTGAAACTCATATTTTAGGAGATATTCACTAAAATATAGTAGTATGAGACAGTATTAGAGTAGTGTGACCATGAATTTTCACAATGAAGTGAGACTGAAGCTTGATTCTTGGAATGTTCGATAGCCATATCTTAATTTTTTAGGGCGAGTGCTTGTATAAAATACACTTTACTTTAGCATACTTTATAAAAGTAAAAGGAAGAAATCGGTTAAAAGTTCTTTATTTTAAAATCAACACAAAGGCAAAAAATCAAGAAATAACCATAGTCAACAAGATAAATATAAAATCTTTAACTAACACAATATTATATTTATAATATTAACTGACACGTATGTAAGACACAGAATGTAGACATATTTTCTTACAGGTACATAATTCAATTTTAAAAGAATTGTCGTCGTAACAAAAACATGTATTTTTATTTACAAAATGACATTTATAGTGGCATATTTTTGTGCCTGGTACAAATTCTATAGCACCAACTAAGAAATAATAATTGTCTTTAATATTAATAGTAATCGGCAGTTCGGTGAGTAAAACTGAGTCTGCAGCTCCATTTAAATCAAATGTAATGATCTCGCCTAACTTGAGCTCACCTTCTAACTGTGTGTCACATTTTTGACACATGGTGTTAATATTTTCATCAAAACAAATTGCTTCTTATAAGCTTGTTATTCCAAAAAAATTTAAAACGTCATGGTTAATTAAATAAATACGTGGTCTCTTTTTAAGAGTGTACGACTAAACGCCGACGGACACTACGCTGACAGACTGAACACCGACAAGACTTTACTTCGACGGGACTCTACCCCGACAGGCCACTTCGCCGACAGGACTCTTCCTCGACAGGGCTCGTCAGCGACGCGACTTACGTGCGACTTTTATTTGGGGCACCCCGACACGGATAGGTTAGGTTCGAAGGGGAAGACGGGGGCTAAAGTGAGCGAGCAAAGCGAGCGAACGAAGCCCCCGTCATCCCCTTCGTGTTAGGTTACTTTAAACCCTGCAGACAGAAATAGGAGCCCGGCGCAGCGGGGCTCCGTCCACTCTGAATGTAGGACTAACTTTTATTGAAACCGGTTTTAATTTATGTTTTAAAATGTTATGCTTAATATTTAAAATGACTAGAGAAATTTAGCTTAATCATTATTATGGTTAGAGAAATTATGCTTAAAAAAATTATGCGTAGCTGTTATCCGTAATTATATTATGCGAAAATATAATTATGCCAAACAAAATTATGCTAAGTTATATTAGGTCTTAAAATTTTATGCAAATGAATAGGGAACCAGCGAGCGTATCTGATTATCGGAGATAAGTTGCGTCGCTGACGAGCCCTGTCGAGGAAGAGTCCTGTCGCCGAAGTGTCCTGTCGGCGAATAGTCCCGTCGAAGTAAAGTCTTGTCGGTGTTCAGTCTGTCAGCGTAGTGTCCGTCGGCGTTTAGTCGTACACTCCTTTTCAATTGGTTATTACAATTTGTACAAGTTTTCAAATACTGAGCACTTGTAAAATATTTAATAAATAATGTTTTCAAATATATAGGCCACATTGCAACTGCAGTCTTTATTTTTGAAAAAAGTTTTGAAATATGCAGCGTCGTGCAGTATTCGATGCTCGTAAATATAGGAATAGGAAGTAAACCTTGACCGTCGACTGCTATTCTTTAATTAATTTGATCATTTGGCTGCTCTTGTGCATGCTGATTGTGCACAGCGCGATCAAATCTTTGCCAGCAAAGATGACATATTGATCTTGTACCGTCAAAAGGAATCTGAAATAAGTTAAAATAGAACAGTTAATGTTTGTCGTCTACGAAACATTGACTTTTGCAATATGGCTATCCGCTGACTAACGATAACGATAGATAGCTTGATCAGTGTTATTTATATTACATAGGCAAGGTTTTCATGTTATTATTTGAATCACATAACAAAGTAGCAATATTTACTGAAGCGCATATTGGAACGCAAAAAAATACTTCAATATGTAAGTATACTTACAGTATAAGACGTTTGTAGACAAAAGTGGAGGCAGCACTCTGAATACCTAAGTAAAGACGACTGTGGTCGGACATTCCCTTTCGGAATACATACATAAGATACAGAAACCACATGTCACTGTCTCGTTCTTATGTGTGTATTTAGAAAGAGAGCGTTCGACCACAGTCCTCTTCACTTACATATTTAGAGTGTTGCCTCCAGTTTTATTGATATTGGACTTTGTAATAACATTTGACTCATAATACCATCAGAAAGGCGTGCTTAAAATCTTTCGTGTACCTCGGACCCACGTTGTACATGGAATAGAGGAGGGGTATAGAATCAAATGCAGCTCAGAGCACAACCTTCAAATTCTGACAAATTAAAAAAAACATTCTGTCCATAGGGTAAGTCGGTGTAAGACTGGCGTCTTACACCGACTTACGCTATGGACAGGATGTTTTTTTATTTTAAACCTGAAGTATGGCTACTTAAGGTTTAAAATACAAATTCGTAATAAAAATTAATTAAAGTAAAAAAACTTTGCATCATGGTAATCATCAGTACTTTAATAATAATCTGTAAACAAATCAAAAACTCAACTTTTACACCTCTAAATAATTAAAATAAGAGTTTTTAAAAAACTCAAAAAAGTGGCATCTCACCCACATGCGTGGGTAAAATGCAACACACCTGGGGGTAAGATGCGTGTAATAATTAGTCTTGTGCTTCCATCACATAAATGCACCATTTTACTTAATAATAATCAGTCAACAATTTAGTTACTTAAAGTTAATCAGGTAACAATCAGTTTTACATCTATACATATAATAAAATCGTGGTTTAGAACTAACTAAGAAATTTTTGTCTAGAACTTATAAATCGCGCGGTAACGAAACCATAGCGCGATCTAATTCGACGCCAACGTCATCTAGGGAAGTACAGATTAAACATATGTTTGCATGTTTATGCAAGCATCACGTAAAAAGAGCTGACCCAATGCTGTTGACTTTTATAAAAATATATTGTGCTTATCTCCAAGTAACATTTTTTTTTTGTTTCATCGCAATCGGTTCACGCATTCAAAAGATATGCAAATAATCAATATCCTGTAGACTTTGCGTATCTGTACATAGCAAATATTTTGAAAAAACATGGTTGGGGTGTTAAAAAATAACCAAAAGAACCCATTTTTAACATTTTTGTATTTTGTTTCTTCTGTTTGTTGGTTTGTCTGTTTATCTGTTTGTTTGTTCAAGCATCACGTAAAAACAACTGACCCATTGCTGTTGACTTTTATAAACATATATTGTGCTTATCTCCAAGTAACATATGGTTTTTGTTTCATCGCAATCGGTTCACGCAATCAAAAGTTATGCGAATTTTAAGTTTTCTAGAAGAACTTAGCATGTATTAGTTTATTTTCAATAGATGGCGTTACGTGTATCAAATAATGTTGCGAGGAAATATTTTACTACGAATAAATCCACAAATTACCTAATATTCATTGTTGAATTGGTACCTATTCTCAGTCTACGAAAGGTTTAATGAAATGCTATCCTTATGAAGAAGGAACTAAGCTTTTACAGAAAAAAAACGAAGATATTGTTATTTAGAATTTATTAGGTCAATTTCTTATTGTTGTTCACAATAAAATTAATTCATGATCTGGACTAATAGTAGGATTTTTGTTCATTGAATGTTCATACTTTTTGGGAATGCTGATGCCGAAAATAAGGTCCAAATTCAAATTGAAATCGGTGGCCATGATTATTTGCAAGGAAAGCGCTCACCCAGTGCTTTCGTTGTAATTTAGTATTTCGTAATCATTCTATCTACTCAATGCACTTTTTGGAATGTTTTTCTATATTTCATTTTATTTTGTTCATTATTGTCAGATTTATTCAAAGCCTGTCGCCGTCGTTTTATTAAGTTTATTTAATTGAGTTTTTTTAAGCTTTAGGTAATGTTCCAAAGACGTGGCCATGGAGGGAAAGTGCTTTAAATATTAAAAATAGCAAATTTCACTCAAAGGAAACTTCATTTCACTTTTTTTTAAAGTAAGAAATTACCTTTTACTGATTTTTTTGCCTGAACCGGGAATCGAACTGACAAAGCTTTATGTACCATCCGGTATTATATTATGGCACCTGTTGATAGATATCTATAAGGTCAATAATAAGGATCAAATCTCTCCAACAAACACACTGTCTTAAATTGAAGGAAGTGCAAGAAATAAGAAGTAACAACAAATAAGTGTTTGAATTGAAATGTACCTAAGTTAGGTAGGTACTTAATGTTAGTTTTTATGGTCTTCCATCAATTTCAGGCATTATGTTTATTGGAGCGATCATATCGATTGGTGAAATAAAAATATAGATGATGTTTTTTCGCGTTTGTGTTGGTTCGATTTCCAGATCAGACTTTTTGAAAGCAGTACCTACCTATTTATAACTTATTAAAATAAAATGAAGTCTTCTATACGTTTTTTTTTTTAATATTTAAAGTTCTTTTCTATACCTACCACACCTCGAATGAAATCATAATTTAGTTCGCAGATTGTAACAAGACGGCGTTGTAGCTATTTTTGTATCGCGATATGGTTTTGTTACATCTTCAATAAAAGTATCAATATTCAATTATAATCCATTTTAGCAAGGAAATGTATAGAAATAAGCAACACGTTTTTAGTATTACGGTTTTATGAATCTTTACGGTCAATCAAGAGGAGCTGAAACCCTACATAAAGAAATGGTTCAAAAGATATAAGTGTCTTAAGGTGCGTACAGATTAAGTAACATGTTGTATAACTTGTGTTTTATAACACGTCCACAATGTGTAACATTGATTTTAAACATTGCAACATATAACAATACTGTACACATTAGAATAACAATGCCAACCATGTTATATAACATGTCATTTGTCGTATTGTCGTTCTGCAGTGCTGTTCACAATGTCGACACGAGAGGACGTTTTGCTAGCTACTGCAGCGACTGTTGTACTTTTAAATAACAAAAGAAAAAACCGTAGATGCTGGGTTCGTCCTAGTTTATTGACATTGTTATAAATATTAATAACATGTTATATAACACATTTGTTATTATAACATGTTTTGTAACATTCAGTCTCCACATTACTGAAACATGTTATATAACAACGTTTTATAACATGTTATGTTATATAATTTGTACGCACCTTTAGTGGGACACCTTTGTCTATTATTATAATAAATGGATTATTTAGTTGCTGCGACACAATGTTGTTTTCCGACTTCCACGCGGACGGAGTCGCGGGCACAGCTAGTTTGTAATATATTTTTAATAATTAAATTGTCACTATCTAAAGTTATTTTATTTAATATTTTGTACTTTTAATTATCAGTTTCTAGTCAGTCATGCATATTGGGCAGTCTCCTCTCTGGCAACAGTCTTCATGCATCCACTTCTTGCATGAAGAGCATTGCATCCAATCGCACCTAGGTCCATTTTTATCATAAAAATATAATTCACAGACACCACAATAACTGTCCGTGTCTTCTTCTCCACTTGTCGAATCATCTAGTTCTGGAAGAGAATCAACTGATGATTCACTCTCACTTTTGTTTATTTTTTCTTTTTTACTATTTTTGTTTTCTTTTTGGGTAGGGCTTTCTTTTCGGCTTGTTTTTGTTTTCGTAAACTTGTTTGTCGCCTGAGTTCTTCAATGTGGTCTTTATTTGTTAGCATTTGCGCATGTTGTTTGCGGGCTGATGTTTTAGGTTGAAGCATCAGTGGAATAGGTCTGATTGATTCGGAACTAGACGTAGAAGGCGATTGAAAATCATTTGAACATCCAGGGATAGGTTGGGTGGTTGGGCTGGTATTAAAATTTGTTTCTTCAGCTAAATCACTTGTTATTGCTGTAGTGATGGGTTCAGAAAGCTGTGTTGTTTCCGGGGTAGCTGGTAAATCATTTGCCATAGAAGTCTTTAACTGAGAAACCTGTATGGTTTCAGAATGAGTAATTGTGTCATCATTGGCTATCAGAAATAGAAAAAGCATGATCCGGTATCTCTTCCGGATTGACTGGAAATATACCACAAGCCTTAAAACCAGAAACTCCATTTTCAATCTTTGCAGCCATAGTCCAGGCATTATTCAAAAGTCCTCCAAATTTTATATCTGGTTAAACGACGACCTGGGTGATTAAAAATCCAGTTTGATACGGCTTTTTTCCAGTACGATTTCAATGGTTTGAAGAAACTGCGGTCCAGAGGTTGTAGGTAGTGTGTGGTGTGACTGGGTGGGCATAATAACAGAATGTAATTTTCAAATGCCAAATCTAGCACACACACACATCTGAGCAATGTGAACTATGGCCATCTAAGATCAGTAAAACTTTGCCAGGCTCCTTTTTAGGACAAAAATGTTCCTTAAGCCAATCCAGAAAGATTTCAGCATTGACACAGGCAGACTTCTCTCCCATTTTTACAACGGAACCAGGTGGCATACCGTCTTCAAATTCATTTTTCTTCCTTATCCCTTTAAATACACAATATGGTGGTAAAAATCTTCCTTCAGCATTGCAACAAGCTACGACACTTATAGTTTCGCCTTTTTCTGCACAGATTAATGTGTGCACGTCTTTTGCCCCTTTGATTGCCACTACCTTGCCGGGATCATTGTTGAGCTGTAGACCACTTACATCCATGTTGAAAATTTTACTAGGCATTCCCACTAGCCCATGGTGATCTAATAATTCTTTCAACATGTCGAAATAATTTCTAACTTCCTGCCTATTCATACCAAGGCCACGAGCAAATGATACTCCTTCGGCTTTTCTAATAGTTAGCGTTGGATTACGTCTCAAAAAAGAATTAAACCAATCTCGTCCTGCCAGTTTGTTTTCACAGTTGAATCGGTGTTTAATGACACATAAAATAAGGTTTAAGGTTTAAGAACTTTATTTCTCAAAAAGAATGATATTCACTTACATGAGAAAAACTTATATCTAATTAAGTTAAATTACATAAGGTGACGCAGCGGCTACACAACAAGAATAGGTTAGATAGGTACAGTACCCGAAGACAATTTACAGTTTTGATTCCTTTAACATATGATTCTTAAGAGATTTTTTGAAAGTAATCATCGACTTTTGATCTTTTACATTTCGAGGCAATTTGTTATAAAGCTGTGCTCCTTCATACAGAACAGTATGCAGGCCGTAGTTTGTTCTAGGCGCCCGCAGCACTATATTATTTGCTCGTCTAGTTCTGTATCTGTTGTGTATATGTGATTGTTTTGTAAAAGTTATTTGTGTGTGTATGTTTTTGTTTAAAATTTTGTGCACAAGTATACAAGTATTATATCTATATGTCTGTGAAATATTCATGAGCTTTGTGTCATTGTAAACTGTTAGTGTAGGTGTTCTATAGTTATATTTGTAAATCCTACAAAGAACTTAAATACCTAGTTAGAGCTGCAGTGGATAGTGAGAAGTGTGCATAATTTAAAAAATACATTAATAATAATATTAAACAGCCTAAGAAGTTATGGAGCCACATTAAATCTACTATTGCCATATCTAAAAAGCAAGAGCATCGTTTACCACATTTTTGCAATGACCCAGAGAGTATCCATCAACACTTTTTGGAGGTACCAGGTAGTGGCAAGGTTACAATCTCAGATTTAACTTATTTTGAGTTCAACAGATTTGGTTCTAATGACTTCCAACTTGAGCCGGTCCAGGAGGATGTTGTGCTGAAAATTCTGCGCAGCCTCAAGTCCAATGCTCAGGGTTCTGACTGTATGTCGCTGGAGATGCTGATGATGACCCTTCCTCGAACACTTGCAGTGATAACTTCCATCATCAACAAATCGATAGCCACCTCACCTTTCCCGGATCTGTGGAAAATGGCAATAGTTAGACCCGTTCCTAAGGTTACAAATCCCACTGGAGCAAAGGACCTTCGTCCCATTAGCCTGTTGCCATGTCTCTCCAAGATTTTGGAGAAGGTTGTTTGCAACCAACTTAGGGAATACCTAGAGCACCATAACATCTTACCAATGGCTCAATCTGGATTTCGTAGAAAGCACAGCACAGCTACAGCCCTCCTGGATGTAGTTGGAAATATACTGGAAGACAGAGACAAGGGCATGGGGACTATGCTTGTTCTACTTGATTTTTCTCGTGCTTTTGATTCTATCAATACCTCACTTCTTCTTTCCAAGTTGTCCTTTTATGGGTGTAATTTTAAAACAATCAAATGGTTCGATAGTTACCTGAGTAACCGGTCTCAGTTTGTACAGGTCACAAATGATAATGATGGGGGTATTTTAGCTTCTAGTCCTAAGCAGGTGAATAGGGGTGTCCCTCAGGGATCTATCCTGGGTCCACTTCTCTTCATCCTGTACAGTGCTGACATCATCAACTGCCTGGTCAACACAAAATTCCATCTGTATGCTGATGATCTGCAGCTGTACGTCTCCTTTCACTCCCGGAATACTGACGAGGCTGTAATTAGAATAAATGAGGATTTGCATAGGATTGAAGCATGGTCAAAAAGAAATTCCTTGGTCTTGAATCCAAATAAGTCAAAGTTTATGGTTATGGGGTCCAGAGATACTATCATTAAAACCCTTTCTTTCAACCTGGACCTCAAGATTGATAGCTGTCCCATTGAAAGGGTTCAAGAAGCCCGTAATCTTGGAGTGGTGTTTGACGGGCAGCTGCATTTTGAGACCCATGTTTTGGAGGCTGTGCGCAACTGCTTTTACCGTCTTAAGCTTTTGTACCAAGTCCGTCCCTACATAAGTGTGGATATGCGTGTCATGCTATGTGAGTCACTTGTTCTATCCAAGCTGAACTACGCTGACACTGTGTATGGGACCTGCATTCTCGGTAGAACCAATAAACTTATCCAAACAAAATGCTTGTGCGAGATTCTGTTTCCATGTCCCTCCGCGATCTCACATCACTCCATTCCTAAACAAAGGAAATCTGATGAAGATGTCGGCCCGCAGAAAGCTTCATCTGGCTACTCTACTGTTTGGCACAATACTAACCAAAAAACCAGAGTATTTGTATAATAAATTGTCCTGGTCGCGTGAATTCAATAAAAAAAACACAAGAGCATCTGCTTACCTCTTGACAACCCCAAGGCATGGAACTGCTGCGTTTCGTGGGAGTTTTAAATTCGCTGCTACTCGCTGCTGGAATGACCTGCCGCCACCTCTTCGTGCTATAAAACTAGTTAATAGTTTTAGAGCCAAATATAAACAACATCTATTAAATATACAAAAAACAAGTGTATAAACTTACCCGGGGTCTGCACGCAATCGGGAATGGGTAGCAGAGCGGAGTACGACAGCGAATTATCCAATTTACGATGCAGCAGCTTGTTGATAATTGTGTTTAACTCGATAAGTTGTTAAGTTATGTCCAAAAACCTTTACACTACACAATTTAGTACATATAACACTAATTCCACTTATACACACTTTTGCACACATAACACTAATTCCACTTATACACACTTTTGCACACACTAGTATATACAATAGGTACAATGCCATTTCCTTTTTCTTTTATAATTTAGCATTAATAAACTTCAACTCAAAGATTTTTCTGTTGTCGTTTTCGGCCATTTTAATTTAAATCATAGAACAAACAAAACCAAGTGACAACCGGTCGGTGCCTGCGCCGGATCGGCGTTCCTTGTTTGGTCATAAACAAACCATAGACAAATGATGTGGAAGCGTCGAGCGGCTGGCTCGTCCGGAAATGCATAAACTTATTTTTTCTTTATTCTTGGTTTGACATTGATAAATTATTATTTAAATTAAATTATTATAATTTTATTATCTATTCCACACACACACACACACACACACACACACAAACACACGTAATACATAAGCATAATTATAATAAACTATTTATTTGTGTCGTTATTGCCCGTGGCATCACAAGGGTCCTATCTGAAAACCAGCGCTGCGACGTTTTGTTAGTTAGTCTAAATTTTTATCCTGTCTTTTATTTTGTTTGTGTTTCTGTAACTGCCTGTGTGAGTCCAGAATAAATAATTTTCTTTCTTTCTTTCTTTAATGATTTTTTTTTCAGTAAACGAGTAAGCGAGCTGTCGCACCGATAATGAAGTCGGTGGGTATCCTACACTTTCCATTTTTTTTATACATATTCTACTAGCTCAGCTTCGTATTTACCCAGACAACAGCTAGGTCCTAGGTTACCTTCTGCCAAGTTGTTTTTTTTAATTCGGCGCTGTAGTGTACTATATGGTATCCCAAACTTCATGGCTGCTTTCCAAAGAGTATTTCGACCAGTTCTGACCTCATCTGCAGCACTCACAAAACTTTCTTCCGTCCATGATCCTCGATCGGTCTTGCGTACATACTGGCGAGGAATGGTTCACTTAAAAAAAAATGGGAAGCTTAAATAGCCATACGGATAAGACGCCACCCGATCGGGGCAAAATGCCACATGGCATCATGCCCCACTGTATCAACTGGCATATCACCGCAACACATGAAACTCGCTGTCACATGACGTCAAATAAAAATGGCGTTCTGGCGAACGAAATTAGCTACCTAATTGAGAAGGAAATAAATCATACTAAATCAACACGATCCATCGATAAATATTAGCAAGAAATGTTTGATCGGCCTTCTAAATAAAATAAATTTTGTATAAAGTACAGTATTTTCAGTTCGTACCTTAGAATTATAATAAAAATTGATTATATCACGCCCCCACCCGAACGATGTTGCCGAAAGGCTGAATGGAGCAAAAATGCGCACTGTGTCGCCATCTGTGCCACAGAGTTAGAAAATATAGCAGTTGTGGCATCTTACCCACCGACATTACACCGACTCACCCTATCAATATTCATATTTTCCTATCTGTTTGAATATTAAAAGGTTTATTAAAATGCTATTTTTATTTAACGTAAGTATTGAATCAATAGGTTAAGAGATTAGACTGCAATTTAAAGAAAATTAATTACATAAGTGTGAGGGTATGTTTACCACCTACGCGTGGTTTTCAGCGATTGAAGTGTAAGATGATGCTCTATGTGAATAAAATGAAACACTCCACCCGGTTCAGTGGTTTATTCAAAAGTCAAAGAACGCTATAATAACCACACGGTTGCTATACCAAATTCAAACACATTTTGTTCATAAATTATAAGCACTAAAAAAGTTCGTATTACTCACAATAAGCTGCTTTTGATTTTAATTCATTTTACGATGTGTTTGTTTCTAACAATTCATCACTTAGCTGTTTTTGATACCAACCGACAATGACATTAACTGATGTGCTAAAGTTAAATCTTCGTCGATATAGCTCTTTGAATTATAATAAGGATAAATAAAATTAAAACACATGTGTATTTTACCAGTTTTGATTTTATTTACAGTAGTAGTAAGTATGCAAAAGTAATAAGACCATGGACCTGTTTAACAATGATTACACTTATTTTTGAAAGTCAGACAAACATGTCAGAATGCTTTAAGCCACTAACAAAGGCGGTTCTTCGTGAGGTTCACAGGAGAGTTCATCTTCACGATCTTCTTCATTTTCATCTAAAATCTCTGCGGTAAGAATATTCGCTTAATTTTCAAGGCTTGGCAATGTCTTCCAGTCGTTTCCAAAGTCCTTTTGCAACAGTTTGTTCATATCTATCAGTTTTGCTGATTTTACGTTAATGAGACCAATGTCTCGCATTCTAGCCGCCACATCCTCAATAGCCGCTGCTTGGCGCTCTAAAATAGCGTTAAGGGGATCATCTGCAAAGAATTATCCTTAGTTACTAACAGTGCTTTCAAATACCATTTATTTTTATTTTTAATTTGACTACTGGCGATTGTCCGTAATTACCAGGATGGTGTTTTTTCTCTAAAGAGGAACACTTAAATACCACAAGATTGTATACAAATATATATCACTAATCTGTGCCATAAGATAGTAATGAATACACACTGTTGGTCCTTCGGTGTGGTGGTGTGGTATTGTGCACTCCTTCACCGGTAGGCCCGGTTGCCACCTCTTCTACCGATATTACCTCTATATCTGATGCCACTGGAGCAGGTACAGCCTCGGACACCTATTAAATTAAATGACTCAACATTTGAATTTTAATAAAGAATGACAATATTAACAGCAAGGTGTTTGTTTACCTTCAGTGGATCTCTTACTCCTTGCAGGCCCTCCACCATCTCCAATCCAAAAAATTGGACGAGGTGCTCCTCCAATGGAGTCAATGGAGCCGGACTGGGTCCACCGCCAGTACCTTTTTAATTTTGAGGCACTTGGCCTTTACATCAGGTTTCCAATCCTGCCAGCACTGAAATGTTGGTCCTATTAATAATTTTAATTTGACAAAAACTACGTACTTCCGATAAGATACCTAACTTGAGCCATTCTCCGGGGTCTTAGTAGCACCAGACCCCAACGCATTTAACTCCTCCGCCAACTCTTGAAGTAATAAATTATTTTGTCTAGCTGCGTCAAGGCCTAGGACTCGGTTCCGGGCAAGGTCTTCATGCCCTTGAATGTATAAAAAGAGCCTCTGCCGCTGCTCAGTTGATACCCTTTTTGCAAAATTTCATTTTACTCAATTACGCTAAAAATATGAGGAAAATGTATAACAAGTAGTTGTAAGACACTGATTAAATACTTACACTCATTTTTTTGGAGTTTTGCTTAACTTTTGGTTATTCAGTTTCTTAAAACTAAAGAGATTTTATCGTTATTAAGTTTGTTTTTGTTATTTCTTCGTTTGAAACTTGACGTTCACAAAGCACGTATATACGAAATAAGGAAAAATAGTGGACATAAGATGTTTTGCGAAATGCATAATAATAATTTATATTTACTACGCTAACATTTTCTACCATAATAATCTATTTTCTACCATTGCGTAGCATACACCGTAAACACACCCTTCCAAAAACCTTTTATCGGATTCGGAAAGTCCCTTCCGATAGGAACTGTGAATAAAGTGTTGTAATCCGTCGGATCGGGAATCAATCCGTCGGATACTTTCCGTTCGGATACGAAAAATCATCCGATGGTTGAGAATAAGCATGCAGGGCTGATTATTGTAGGATTTATGTCTGAGATGTTCTTATTCTTTTTGCATACATTTTGGAACGTCCTTAGATCTGATTTATAATAAAGTTCCCCTTTAAACAAGGCATTACCATGTCGCTTTGATCGTTTGATTACGAATCTTTTGGAAAGAGTTACTTTGAATGAAAGACTGCCGGGTGCTTTCATTGCCAATCGAAAATTTCAATAGTATTTAAATTTGTGACAGTTGCGTGGTTTTTCATTACTTCAGTATACTCTTCAGGCTCTATAACAACTTCCATTTTTCTCAACTCTTTTTTATGTTGCCAAAAACCCGACCAGCTGGCATAAAAGAATGCCCTGTTACGGGAAAAATAAGTCCTATGGTTTTCATATGTGGTTTCGACAACAGCCACTTAGATAACATGCCAAGCATTGTCGTATTTTTATTTTGACCGACGCAACCGTCGGCTATCAAGCGGATACGTGTGATATTGGTTATGTCAGTTTTATTTAGGTTATGGAATACCACCGACGCTATTTCATTTGATCCTTTACTGTGAACGTATTCTGTCCAAATATAGCAAAACACGTTGTTTTTATTCAAAGGATCCTTTGAGCTAACCTTCTACCACAATTGCATTGTAATAGTAATAGCACATTTGATCTGGAACCTTAGGGAGTGGAAGGTTCTTTTGACAATCAAATGAGAATGTTTTCATACCTTCCTGTTTTTCCCTGAGAAAACTATAAAATACATTAGCTCGGAGGGGATGGACTCTTTGCTGTATCCTCAGATCGTTTCGCTTTGATTCGTCTCTTTCAATTTTAAATCGCTCAGCGAAATTTAAAAAGGTTGAACACACATCCTTTCGTGAATTACCGAAGACGAGGTTATAATTCTCGTTAAATCTGGTCATCAAAAAAATCGGTCCACCTGTATTTTTACCGGAAATGAAGTTTTTACTTGAGCGAAACAAAAAAAAATGTTTGAGAACTTAAATGTTTAGTTAAACTTGTTTATTTACACCAATATAAGTACAATTAACACATTAAAATGATATTTTTTTTGACATTATGTTAAAAAAATAAAAATCCTTAATTTTACACGACGAATTTTAAGCACACTTTATTTTTATAACCTTTAACGTTTTCAACACAACTTTTTCAATTCAATACTCGGTGTTACCTCCTCTTGCTCGAATGACGGCCTGCAACCGCCGTTTGAGTGACCTTAATGTTCTTATGGTCTCTTGAGGGATTCGGTCCCATTCTTCCCTGATGGCAGTTTCCAGGTCACCTAATGTTGTAGGGGCTGGATTTCGAGCTCTAACCTTTTGTTTTAGGGTGTCCCATATGTGTTCTATGGGGTTAAGGTTAGGGCTTCTTGCTGGCTACGATATAACCCGAATGCCGACCTCTTCCAGGTACTGGGTGACAATGCGCGCTACATGTGGCCGTGCATTATCATGCATTAACTTAAAGTTTTCTCCGATATAGCCGGCATATGGTACCACCTGATCTTCTAAGATCTCTGTGATGTATCGTACAGCAGTTAAAGCGCCTCTTATGAAAATCAGCTCCGTGCGTCCAGTCAAAGAAATACCAGCCCAAAACATTATAGAGCCCCCACCGTAACTGACAGTTTCTCTTATACAGCACTGGGTATAACGTTCACCTGGCCTCCGCATGACATTACGGCGTCCATCTGAACCGTATAAAGTCATTCGACTCTCATCACTAAAGAGAACTGACTCCCATTGGCCTATAGTCCAGTTAATGTGATTCCGCGCAAATTGAAGTCTGGCTTGTCGATGAGCTGTGGTCAATTGTGGGCCTGTTGCTGGCTTATGTGGTCTTAAATTCTGCTTACGAAGTCTCATTCTTACAGTACTGTCACTTATAGCCACACCCCGGTCTTCACGTAAGCGTCGCTGGAGATCAACACCAGAAAGGTGTCGATTTCGTAGAGCTGATACCACTAAAAAGCGGTCGTCCCTTTGAGTTGTCACCCTATGTCTTCCAGATCCAGATCTTCTTCGATACTGCCCAGTCTCTAGAAACCTTTGGTAAACTCGCCGTACTGCAGAACGGCTGAGATTTAACCTTCAGGCCACGACACGTTGACTTAAGCTTTGTTGCAGCAAAGCCACGACTTGGGCCACCTCAGCTTCAGTAGTGTCCATTATTTTTGTATACAATTAATCAAAACTACAGCCTCCGTAAATAAACTTAACGTAATTAATAAGAGATCCCTAGGAAAGTCTGTTTCTGACTGGGAACACAGGCCGAATTTGTCCCGACGTAAACCCTCAACACAGCACTCAGCAGTATTTCTGT
Organism: Amphipyra tragopoginis; assembly: GCA_905220435.1. NCBI lineage: Eukaryota > Metazoa > Arthropoda > Insecta > Lepidoptera > Noctuidae > Amphipyra > Amphipyra tragopoginis. Next base: position 18,255,353 of record HG992011.1, read on the forward strand.
ATAAAAATTATCAAGTACCTTCAAGTGCAATAAGATTTACGACAAACATGACGTCAAACATCTTATCCGACCCTTAAAACAAAAAACAACTGTGTGAAACAGCTTATCTGTGAAACAATAAATATTAAACAAAAAATGGGTGGCCCGATTTTTTTGATGACCAGTGTATTTGGCACATTTTTCACATTGAAAACATTTAAAATTGTGTTGATATATACAATAAAGTTTTTATGTATTCTCCTGGTTTGTTTCTAAATTTTCTTGTAACTCTTCTGTTATTATGTCCCGGAAAGCAGAAACAAGTCTTATCACCGACTTAGTAGGACTGCAAAGTCAGTGTTTCTTAGAGTATTTTGTATACCGAATGTATTTTAACTCATTTTCGCTTATTAAATCTTCATTGCATTTGGCTCCACTTACGCACTGTAATGGCGCCATAATTTTTGGATCGGGTTTTTCTTCCAAAGGCAGTGCATTCGTATTTAATATTTTATTTATATCTACATTGTGTGCAGCTGTTTTGGCTGTAATTATATATAATAAAGATCTTGTATTTAAAAAATACAAATTTACGAAAACAATGGCTTACTTACACTATGAAATTAGTTTAAGGCACAATAATCAACAAGAGATCAATCAATCACACACGAATAGTACTTAGTACTCGCTTTAATTAAAATTATAACGTAACTAAAACAAAACAAAACTTTCATACAAATAAAAAAATCTAAAAGTTAACTGTACTTAAAGTTATCTAATAGTAATTAACATCAGCATTAATATCAGCATCGATCAATGCGGATGCTGACGCTGATGCTGATGTTGAAAAAGATGCTAAAGATCAGCGGATGCTGATGCTGATGTTCGCAACAACCCTGGTATAGACTCAATAAACAATTTGATGTCATTTTTAATGCTTTCGTCCACTGCATGATGGTTTGAATGAGTACCTCGGTTATCTTTCATGGAAGAAATATTAGTGTTGCTCAATAATTTTTTCTGATGAAATTTGTAAGCGTACTTCAGGGCGTTCGCACTGCAGTAATGGATTCTCACATAAAGTTGTATTTTGTAACATTTTGTCCTTGTCGGAAAAATCTTGTAAAGGCTGGTTTGAGTCATTTGTAGCTGTTGGCTGTAAAAGTGGCTGTTGTTCAAGTTGCTGTAATGTATTTGTATTGCTTTCACATAAGTATGAGGTTTGTGAAATCTTTACGGGCTGCAGTGGTTGTAGTCTAAGTAAATTTTCTTTTTCAGATATGTCTTCTAAAATCTGACTCGTATGACTTGTAGAAGGGTATGAAATCTGTGATTGTTCTTCGGGCTGCAGTTCTACGCATTGTATTGTTTTAATTTCTAAAATACGTATCTTTGAAGCAGACGTACCTTTTTTCTGTCCTTCGATAATAAGATTCCGATCATCAGCTCGTTCATTTTCTTGAAATACTTTTTCAAATATTCTACGCGACGCAACTTTTTTCGGTTTTTCATTTATTAATTCCCTCTCGTCAGTTTCTTTGTTTTTTTGGAGCGCATTTTCTAGTATCACTCGCGACCTAAGTGCCTTATTTTTTTTGTACATGACGCGTGAGCACTGTATTTATACGTAACACGTCAGAATCTATCGCTGCACTAACACACACTGACCTGTTACAGCGGTGCGATACGAGACTGTACGTATACAAGACAATTTTGGCTTGTACCGCACTGAGTAACAATTTTTGTCGCCTAGTGCGTACGAGTCAAATTTGGTTTGTATATTTTTAAGTGTGTGTTCGGTTAGGATTTGAAGAGATAAACATAAACTTATAACTATCTCTTTCCCACTACCAGGATATCACATTGAAATTATCGCCGCATCAGACAGAGATAGCAAATTTTCTAACGCCGCACTAACAAGAAGTCTAATGCAAGTCATAATGATCTTGTAACGCAATTAACGTGTTAGGGTGTTTTCACACGACACCGCGGCGGCAGCGTTTTTGGCCGCCGCGGTGCCGCTGGTTCTGCGGCGTTTCACCGCAGAACCAGCGAACCCGCGGGCTACGCGGCGCAAATATAAGACTAGTCACGCGCGATCCGTCGGACAGAATGGATAGTACCGTGGTTATTGCGCTTTGTGTTCTGCGTCGTCGTCGTAAAAAGAGAAAAACAAGAACTATTTGGATACATCCCTTTATATCTTCCAGAAAAAGAAACGGAAAGTTTTATTGTGATTATGAGAGTTTGAGAAGAAATCCTAAGAAATTCCGCAGTAGTTTTCGTATGAGTATTGATACATTCGACCAACTATTAGGACGCGTTCACAACGGTTTGCAGAAGAATAGTACGAATATGAGGGAATGCATTTCACCTCCTGAAATGTTAATGGTGACATTAACGTAAGTAAAAAAAAATAGAAATACAATCAAGTTTTATATAATTCACATTAAGGCACAAAGTTTAAGTAGTAGGGCTAATATTAATTAAATTCGGGTAACGTTTCGTTAGACATTGGTGATGCGATCTGTGATAGAGTACTCGTAGAAGACGTGTTCTGATAATTATCGTATGTCGTTGTATATCCAGTCTGATATCCGTAATTAGGTGTATTTTGCCATACTGCTGTAGGGTACTGAATTTCGGTTACAATTTGTAGTACTCTACTCTGAAACTGCAACACTTGTTGGTCATAAAATTTTTCTAGGCTTGGCAAAATACTTTATAAAAAAGATAAATGTCTATTATCACGTTCTTTTTTTAAAATATTCAAAACTTCGGTTTCGAACTCATCTGTTTTGCGTTTGCGGTTTGAGGTCTTTGAAGTACTCGGTTCAGCTGGCTGTGCATTAGTAGTAGGAGTAGGAGATTCCTCACGTGGCTGTTGAGATGATTCTTCTTGATTTTGAGTTGTTGCAATACTCGATTGTGTCTCAGATGGTGCAATTTTTTTCAAGAAAGATAATTGTTCAAACAAATGATATTTTTTGGTAGCACTTGCAGCTGATCCCGATTTCTTTGTTTTAATCTTTGTTAGGTATTTAAAAAAATTGTCCTTCACATTCTTCCATTTACTAAAGACAGCTTTACCTGAAAAAATAATAGTCACTCTAGATTATACTTTTATATTTGTTTTTCAGATATTTGGCTAAGGGACATACATTTACTGATCTGCACGAAAATTTTAAGCTTGGAATATCTATAATATCTCAAATAGTAAGACGCACATGTAAAGTGATTTGGAATGAACTATCACAAGAATGTATTCCAGAATTAACAGAAGAGAGATTAAAAGAAATCGCAAAGCAGTACGAGTACAAAGCTAACTTCCCTCACTGCATTGGCACCATGGATGGCAAACATATCAGAATGATTAAACCAAACAATAGTGGGTCGCTTTTTTTCAACTACAAAGAGTTTTTCTCTATAGTATTGTTTGCTGTAGTTGACGCAGACTACAAGTTTATTTATATAGACGTGGGTGCGTATGGAAAAGAATGTGACTCAACGATTTTTCAAAATTCTTCATTATTTGACCATCTAGAACAAAACCAGATACAACTACCGCACCCAGAACCAATATCAAGCACTCGAAGTGTAGATATGCCTTATGTTTTCGTTGCTGACGAGGCTTTTGGTTTAAGTTCATATATCATGCGTCCATATAGTGGAAAGAACTTGCCTACAGCAAAACGTGTATTTAATTATCGCCTCTCAAGAGCCAGGCGGTACGTAGAATGTGCCTTTGGTTTATTATCAAATAAATGGAGAATTTTCCATCGACCCTTGAACGTGAAAACGGACTTATCAATCGACATTGTTAAATGTTGCTGCGTTTTGCATAATTTCGTCAGATCCAGAGATGGAGGTAATTCTAGGGAATCAATGGCGACTGTAGATCATGAAGACGTTATCACAGACATTACACAATCACAAGCTGTAAGAACAGTTCCAGCAGCCAATGCAATACGTGATATGTTCTCAGATTATTTTATGAGCGAAGAAGGGGCATTATCTTGGCAATTAAAAGTAATTTAATACCTATTAAATCTGTTATTATGTACCTGTATTTAATAATAACCTATCTACTTGTAATACAAACAATAAGTGGATAAATAAATAAATCTTACCAAACATATCCTTGTCTTTATCACTGAGCGCGTCGAATTCGGAATACAATATAATGCAAATATCTTTCCATGCTGCATTCGAAATGTTCTTATATTTAAACTCTTCTAAAGATTTATCCCACAAGACTGGCCTTTCACGAACCAGTGAGATTAAATTATCGATGTCTATGTTCTTGATAAATTCAGGTATGTCCATTCTGATAAATACTCTTTGACAGGCACCGCGCGCGACGTACTTCCTCTCCGTGTGTAAGCGACTAACTAAACTCGTACATTAGTTGAAAACTACGGCACCGCTCGCCGCTGCCGCCGCGGCATTAAGACTCGCCGGCGCCGCCGCGGCGTCGTATGTAAAGCTCCATATAAATCTAAGGCGGACTATCGCAGCGGCGCCGCGGTGGCGACGGTGCCGCTGCCGCTACGGCATAATGTGTAAGAGGCCTTAATGCCTTATACACATTTGTTTCCTTCAAACTTCATTCGGGCGTTCAAAACATCAAACCAATCATTGAAAACTTTGAAAATGTTTGACAGCTCTAACCAATTATCGTCAAGCAGGTTTTTTTTTATGCCACACCATTTTATTGCCTGAGCCACTGTGTTTGAAATAGTTGGGCAGGTGGGCGTACTTTTTGCCTTTGCGAACCTTCAACATTAATATGATATGACGTTATTTTGTGAGCCAATTTAAGATCGCTCTGAGAAATTACCAGTATTTTTTCAATCGTCTGTTTTGTCAATGCTTTGCTGTTATATACAAATCCATGGTCTATAAAATGATTCCTCGCCAGTTTTAGTAGATGGGGAACGTCAAAAAAAACGTGGATTTTCCAATCACTGTCACTGGGATGATTAAAATAGATCTGTTTGCCATCTTCAACGCCAATATTTAAACTTAAAGGTCTGTTTGTTTCCCTGGTTTCCAGGACCCATATCACACGTAACTGAAGTCACTGTCAGACCAGCCTCATATAATTTTTTTATTACCTATGTCATATAGTATGTCTTTGGTCATCTTCTGGTCACATTTAAAATATATAGGCTGCTTCCACTTACCGCAAAGGCCACGGGCCATAACACATTGACAGTTGTTACGAAGTCCAACTTTTTGTTCATATTTCTTGTCTATTTCAATTTTATTTGAGAGATAAATCTCATCAAACGACAACGTTACAAGTTTTTCCAGCTCATTCAAACTCTTGGCTTTGAATTTCATTAATGTAACAACGTTTTCTAATAGCCCTTCTTTAATCTCAAACTTAGAAGCCCATTTGCGGAGGGTGGAAAAAGCTGGTAAAGGAATCCCTACGGTGGCTCTCAAGTGACGATAGCCCTTTAGACTTATACTTCTTAACGAAATAGCTGCAGCAATATCTTCCGCGGACCATCTGACACGCTTATTAGGCTTCATGAAACAACGAATTTGACCGGGGGTAAAAATTTTCTCCAGTTTCTTTTTAAAACATCATTAATTCGTCAACCACATATCGTTTCTCAGGTAGTTTTTTCTTCATTTGAGTTAACAACTCGGCTTTTGTTCACTTTTCTTCAAATGCGATATTATTCTCCTTCATATATTTTTTTATTTCCTCCTTTCGGGTGGCTGATGTTGGCGCTTTTTGAACTTGCATACTGTGGTATGACGCGTTATCCATAACTGAGATGCTTTCTGTCGGCAGATTAGGAATAAGTTTTTCCCATTAATTATTTGAGGAAATTGTTTCCATCCATCTCATCATGATAGTCGCCTTTCTTTAATTTTGCTTTAAATAGCAGGTCAGCGACTTTAACGAACCCATTTTCGCCACCGGCGTGCACCATCACCCAGCGTTAGCCTGGGCTATCATTTTTTTTAATTCCTATATCTTTGGAGCTCTGCCAGCACTTACAGTATAATGGGCATGAATCCACGACTCGTCCATATATATTACAGGTTTCTTATTAGCCCCCAGTGCGTCATTTTGTCTTATTTGTCTTAAATAGCGTATACGCCATGCCTTTATATTGTCTCTTTCTATTAACACGCTTCTGTTTTGACGAGACTTTTTAAATCGGTATCCCAGCTTATTTTTTAGGATACGGCCCAATGTTGTTTTCGATCCTTTGAAATTCAAATCCAGTTTGGCGGTTGCTAATATTTTGTTGAGTGTAGGCACTTTTTTGCGCACATCATAAATAGAGTTAACTATATTTCCGATTGCGCAGATATCGAAATTGTCGACAGGAACACGTGTGTTATTCTGTCCCCGTTTTCCTTTCTTAGGCGTACATATTTTTGTCGATGTTTGCTCGGCGAGCTTACCTGCAATGTAAAGGTATTCATTAATAAATTAGAAATGGTATCATGTGCGATAAGGAACTCCGTTCCAAAACATTAAATATTCAGGTTTGCTTACATTTAATTATACTAATTAGAGATTACCTCGTAAACACGTGGACCGATTTACATAATTTAAACGAATAATATGGTTGTAGACCTATACCTTTTACTTGACACCAAAATCACATCTCAACAAACAAAAAAACACATTTTCAAGTTCCTCTCGTAATTAAATTATACGACGTATTGTTTGAGCGCGTAACATTTCTTTAAAAACTATCTATAACAAACATAAACGTTATACAATATCATAAAAAGAACGTAAAATTGTAAAAAGGAGAATCAGACATTATAAGTACCTAAAAAAGTTGCATCATACCTTCTTTTTTTATCCGTACTATTGTGCTAACTGGTAATCCCGTGCCCACGGAAGCTCGAGCATTACTATGCTCGAATGGATGATAACGCTCCAGATTTTTTTCTTCTTCAAAATATTTGATGTCATTATACACTATTTGACGTGTATCACTATGTATAATCTTTCCTCGCTTTCGAGGAGACATGATTACTGTCTCCGCACAGTCCACACGTCCAAACAACGAAACTTAACAATAAAACAAAACTCAACAACAATAACACACACGTCCAAACAACAAAGCTTAACAATAAAACAAAACTCAACAAGAATAACACACAGGTAACAACGGAAAAATAACAGAAAACTATAATTAGGAATTATTCGTAATAAGGATCACTGATGCCCGGTTTCTGAGGTACTTTTAACGGTGGTTTATCTATTCATTAGCGCTATTGGTTCGATAAGTTGTGAAAGTGCGTTTCCGAACACCGCGATGTAAGTTAAACTCGGTTCGTTATCTATATTATGACGTTTCATTTCTCACACTACTCAATTTTTAGGTTATATGTATTTGTAACGTGTAGATATTATTGTAATAAATTGCCAGTAAAAGCTAAATACACTTCTCATCAAAAAAATCGAAACACTTCCGAAATTATCTTTGTGGCAACAATTAAACAAAAAACAAGCATTAATTCATTATAGAAAAAACATAATTTAGTAGCTGGGAGTTTGGCCTTTACAATGGTGTACGAAACTTCCAAAAATTTGTTGTTTTTTTTTCAATTTTTATCCTTTAAATGAATGGAACATTGTTTTGAGATAAACGTGTGTTTAGAGTTGGAGTACATTAGTCGTGCAAAAAACGCAAAATAACGCATTACTTTAAAATTTTCTGTTTGTAATTTGTTGATTAGGTTCTGTGACGTCTGATAAAAAGTTTTTTTATTAACACACATGCATACTTCACCCGCAGCAGCCGCCCAAGTAGTGGCATTGCTGGATTCTGGGACTACTCAGCGTGTTGTGGCTGCATGATTGCATCTAAGCCACTTGTCTGTTCAAAGAGTGTACCAACGCTATCGGGAGACTGGTTTATTTACGCGCCATCCAGGATCTGGTAGGAATCGGGTCACTTTTGAGTGAGACGGCCGATTTATTGCAACCGTTTGTTTGCAAAATCGACGCCTTCGCGCTTTTCAACTGCAGCAGCAGCTCCTTGTTGTTCGAAGGGTGACTGGTAAGTGGCTCTACGATATGAAGAAGATTGAAGGAACGTAGACTGGTACCACACAAGCCAGCTAATGGGTCAAAATTAACAACAGACCATCGAAGAGCTCACCAAAAAAAATCGAAACACTTCGCAAGTTTTTGTTTTGAATGGATTATTAGAAAAACATGTTTTTTTTTTTTAAATAAATACTAAATGCCATTTAATAGTAGGTAGCATAAGGTTTAGAATTCCTTATGCTGATGTTCCATAATTTTACTCTCGTCAGAAAACAGAACCTTGCTCATTTGTAGGTTTGAACAATTTAAGTGCACAAGTGCAAAGTTAAGGCGCGTTCTTCGATGGTCTGTTGTTAATTTTGCCACAATAGCTGGCTTTTGTGGTACCAGTCTACGTTCCTTCAATCTTCTTCAAATCGTAGAGCCACTTACAGTCACCCTTCGAACAACAAGGAGCTGCTGCTGCAGTTGAAAAGCGCGAAGGCGTCGATTTTGCAAACAAACGGTTGCAATAAATCGGCCGTCTCACTCAAAAGTGACCCGATTCCTACCAGATCCTGGATGGCGCGTAAATAAACCAGTCTCCCGATAGCGTTGGTACACTCTTTGAACAGACAAGTGGCTTAGATGCAATCATGCAGCCACAACACGCTGAGTAGTCCCAGAATCCAGCAATGCCACTACTTGGGCGGCTGCTGCGGGTGAAGTATGCATGTGTGTTAAAAAAAAAACTTTTTATCAGACGTCACAGAGCCTAATCAACAAATTACAAACAGAAAATTTTAAAGTAATGCGTTATTTTGCGTTTTTTGCACGACAAATGTACTCCAACTCTAAACACACGTTTATCTCAAAACAATGTTCCATTCATTTAAAGGATAAAAATTGAAAAAAAAAACAACAAATTTTTGGAAGTTTCGTACACCATTGTAAAAAACAAACTTCCAGCTACTAAATTATGTTTTTTCTATGATGAATTAATGCTTGTTTTTTGTTTAATTGTCGTCACAAAGATGATTTCGGAAGTGTTTCGATTTTTTTGATGAGAAGTGTATTAAAAGACGGTAAAAATATTCAAAGGAGAAAACAACCAGTGTTAGCATAATGAATACGAGCAGCTCATCAGAGTCTGATTTGGAAGTAATGGAGTTTATTTTTAATTTATTAGTACCCAGAAACTTAAGACGTAGGAGAAATGCTTTCGAAATGTTTTCGGATGAAGAATTTCAATTGAGATATCGCTTTGATAAGAACACTGTGATACACCTAAGTGATATCGTTAGCCCTGCTCTAGCTCCTGTTACGCATCGCAAATATACACTGTCTGTCTTGGAACAAATTTTTATCACATTAAGATTTTACGCTACAGGTACTTTCCAAGTAGTAATTGGTGATGACATAAATGTTCACAAAACCACTGTATCTAGAGTAGTGTTTAAAGTAAGTAAGGAAATAGCAAAGTTGGCTCCAAGTTATATATGTATGCCAAATTTTGATGACCTGAGAGAAGTCAAGGCACACTTTTTTAATATAGCTGGATTTCCAAATGTAATTGGTTGTGTCGATGGATCCCACATACCAATTCAATCCCCTGGAGGTGATCAAGCCGAGCTATTTAGAAATAGAAAAGGTTTCTTTTCTATTAATGTAGGTACAAGTTGTGTGCGATGCAAAGTTACACATCCGTGATATAGATGCTCGCTGGCATGGATCAACACATGACAGTACCGTGTATCATAATTCATTCCTGCGAGCGCGGCTGGATAACAATGAGATAGATGGTCACCTCCTGGGAGACAGTGCTTATCCTTGTGGAAGATTCATGATGACGCCATTTTTAGATCCAGCTACAAATGCGGAAAAACGCTATAATGAAGCACAAATCAAGACCAGAAATACAGTTGAAAGGACATTTGGTGTGTGGAAAAGAAGATTCGCATGCCTTTCTCAAAAATTAAGATTAAAATTAGATCACACATTAGCTGTAATTGTTGCAACAGCCGTGCTACATAATATAGCTCTACAGCAAAATGATAGAGTAATAATTGATTCTGCTTCAGAAGAAGATATTGTTACAGAGCCCACTGAACGATCCCTTTCCTCTGAAGGAAACTATTTTCGTCGGATATTGTTGGAACAATATTTTAGGTTGGTAAAGTTTTTCTTAATGTAAATATGTCCTAAGTTAAATTTACACAGCAAAATTTTATGTTGAACATACTATGGGAACACAAAATAAAAAAACAAATGATGTTAGTACATAAGTATATTTTTTTGGATTTCAAGTTATGAAATAAGATGCTAACAACCAAAAGGATACAAATATGGGAGTTTCATTGATTCATATCGTATTAAAGAGAATTCTTTTAGAATATTATGCTTGTGGACCCCATTATAAATTAAAATTCTTCTTTTTAAATTCTAGGTCCATTTTTGCATTTTCTAGAAGAATTCTTTTTAATTCGATATCAACATCCAGTAAAATTTTAGTTTTTTCTAATTTTAATACTTCTTGCTGTCTTTGAATCTCCAATATTTCTAACCTTTTACTTGTTAGGGCATCTTCATTAATTTGCTTCTGATTCTTCCTTTTTATTAGTGAAGCACTGAGGTTATTAATTTGTTTTTTTTTTTGTTTCAGTTAAACAAAGTCTCTTTATGCTTGGTGTGCTTTCTAAATCCTTCAAGAGCGGTGACATCGGTGACAAAGGTCTTTTTACCGGACATTCAACTTGCTTTTCGGTTTCAGACACCAAATTTTCTTCTATTATGAAGATATCTTGAAAAGTACCCGGATGTGCATCTCCACTTAACACTTGTGTTTCAATATCTATAATGAATAAAAAAACATTGTTACTACTGTGTACTTGATGATTGTACTGACATGCAAAACACGCAACACTGATATGATATCACTATACTAATAATTATGTGTAACATGGTATAATATAATTATAAGAAAGCCTGCTACTTGAGTACATAATTATATTGTATGTGAATTTGTAATTGTTTTTTTTTCATAATTATAAAAGTACAGCACTAGTAAAGAACCTATGCTAGATGCATTGCAAATGAGAAAAATTAACCGTTCAACATAATGATATTTTAGAGGCTTTGTTGTATTGTTATCCTCTATATAATATTACTCCTTGGGAATCACGGCTCATCTTCCGTGCGGAAGATGTCCGGTCCTTTGGAAGGCATACACGGGGACACAGGTCCAATGCGCAGAGGTCCCTTTGAAAACTTTAAAATGGGGTGGGGCACCAACCAGGGACTATCCACGGCTGCACTATTGGAGTACAGTCATGAACCGTCCCAGGTGGGTGCAAGACTATTGTAAAATATGGTGAAAAATATTTCTAGGTCTATTTTTAGGTTATTTATAGGTCTATGGGAAGGGGTGTTAGGTGGACTGGATAACTTCTATTGTCGGAAGAAAACGGCGTCTGCCTTTCAACATTTAAAATTGAAAGTGTGGATGTGTTTATTTAACAAGCAGAATTATATTAGAAGCAAACTCTTTAGACTTACCTAAGTTGTAATATGGTGCGGAAGAGTCAAATTCGTTAGTTAATGGTTTGAATTGAGGAGTCAATAAGGCCACAACTTTCTCATCAATTTCGGTTGTCTTAGGACAAAATGTTCCACCTCCTGTCTTGTACATCTCGGACTGAAATTAAAATTTAACATGGATTAATAACATTCTTAGGGGCAATTATGTAACATAAGGATAGTCAATGAATATTTAGGTAAATATGTATATTATTCGTACGCTTTGCGGTCGATTTGCACTTTGCACACGTAAAATATACATGATGGACTTTAAACAAATAAATAAATAGTACAGGGTAAACAATATAGTTATTGCCCGGTTAAGGGATTGATAGTCGTTTTTTCTTCTTATTATATTTATTGATAATAAAATCAAGTAAAATAGTTGTTTTTATGGAACTACACCATATTTTTTATAGGAAAATCAGTCATTTATTTCTCTACCTTTGGAAATAAAATAATAAAAAATCAACAAAAACAAAACCTCTAAAATCACAGTAATTGCCCAGCAAACATAGTAATTGTCATACATAATTAACAGTTATTGCCCACTTAGCAGTTATTTTTAATTAATGTCTTATTTTAATAAAAATACTTAAAAGTTAAGATCTCTTCGAGCCTTTTGAACATTTAAATATAATTCTTCGCAATCAGAATTCGTATCGTCAGAATCATTAATTTTATAACAAAAAACAACAACATCAGCATCATCAGGGATGTTACTTTTATGGTGTTCTGGAATACATCGTGAATGGAACGACTGGTGACAGCTACTGCAGTCTATTTTGTGTTTTATAATAATACGTTTGCACACTGCACATAATGTATCACTGGACTTCACCACGACTTCCTTTAAAACAGTGATTCTTTTCGACTCTGGGATTTTACTACCACTATCAGGAATATCATTAACAATATCATCGTCCGGTTGTCTTCTTGTTGTTTGAGTTTTTAATTTATCTTTGTTTTGTAATTTATTACATTCTTTTTTAATTTTCTCATTCTTCTTCACTTCTCTCTCCATTTTTTTCTGTTATTTTTCTTTCAATTGACTTTCCTTGTCTGTCTGCTTTTTCTTTACTGCTAATTTGAATTTTGTTGATGTGATAGCAAAAGGCTGTCGCTCTACTTGTCGCTTTCCTTTTCTTATTGGGGTTTTTGGATAGACTAGGTATTCTCCAAAAGTGGATTTTATTTTTACCAACTTTGGACTCTCAAGGATAGTAGCAGAGTCTGGAGTAACGAGGTCAGACATAAATTCTGAAAAATCTTGAGTTTCAGAGTCACCAGCCAGAAAAATATTTTGGTCACAGTTAGACGTTCCAGGTAGACTATGTAAGTGATAGGGGGTATGCTCAGTTTTGGATGTGCTAGGGATAGTGATTAATTCGGCTGGAGGGACTTCAACTGGGTATATAATTTGTTCTGCATCTATTTCAGCAATTTGATTGTTACTATCTGGATTCAAAATAGTTTGAGATTTATCTGTATTGTCAACAAAATTGAGAGACTGGGAAGTGTTTGGTTGAGCCTCATTTTCCAATGTTCCAACAGATGTAACAGTAGTTTGACTATTATTTTGAAATTCTCTCCAGAGTTTATAAATTATAGCCAGGTGCTTATCAGTTGTATTAAATGATTCATCTTCAAAATTCTTGCAAAGAGAGACTCCTGTTATATTTCTGAATGTCTCGTATGTAATTGTAGCATTGTAGAGGTTTCCCTTTGAAGACTCTGGCTGTATAACAGTATTTTTACCTAAACACTTCGAGTAATTTAGAGAATCGGGATTAAACGGGCAAAGACCACACGTTCTAAAACCATTTATCAGTATATCCGGCCTCAGACTTGCTGTAACCACTTCGTAGAGTATAGGAGCAAAATTTAACTTTGTTATTCCCTTATTTTGATTTGATAGTTGCCATTTCTTCAAATACTTTCTCCAGCCCATTTTCAGAGGTCTAAATGCAGAAACGTCAGCTGGCTGGATTATTCTTGTAGCATTGGGATACAAAGCTATCAACTCAATTTGCAGATGCGTGCATAACTGGCTTAGATGATAATTTAAATGTGTTTTATGGCCATCAACATATAGAATGACAGGAAACTCGACAGATTTGCTCACTAAGTAAGGATGAAAAACATTAGCTATAAATTCGTCAAATACTTCAGTGGTCATCCAACCATTATCTGATTTTCCAATACCCCATCCTTCTGGTATAGATTCGCATATTTTTTCAGGTAGTCTCTGGTAAGGATATACAATAAAAGGGCAGCATACGTCGCCTGCAGCCGAAAACGTGAATAATACCGTAATATACTCTTTAGCGTTAGAATGTTCGATATTATAAACATTTTTAGAGCCTTTCTCTGCTATAACAAGTCCTGAACTTAGGCAAATCTGAAAATTTGTCTCGTCTGCATTGAAAACTCTGCTGGGTTGGCTGAGAACCTCAATAAAACCTTTTTCTTCAGCATATGAACGTATTTCATCAAACCATCCCCTTATGTCTTTTTCGGAAACACATGAACTAGCTTTTGTGACTCCTTCCGAAGTTCTGATGCTTAACTTTGGGTGTCGCTTTAAAAAAGCCTTCCACCATCCAATGCCAGGCCTGTTATTAGTAAAAGGATTTGGTCTTGGGTTATCGATTAAGAATTTTTGTACGCTGTCCAAAACATCGTCTTTGTTTTTGGGAAAACCTTTTCGAGCAGATGTAATTAACCAATCTTCAATAACCGATTCTTCGCTTGTAGTCAAAATTGGCGAAGGACCCAGACTGGTTTTATGGCCCGGGTTACGTTTGTAAAACCGAAGAGTTGATCTCGGGATACCGTACTTTTGAGAAATTTGGCGATCTGACAATTGCTGTTCATTATTTTGAACTTCAGCAATTGCCTTCTGCAGGTTTTCTTGAGAATATTTTAATTTTGGCACCTTTGGCATTCTGAAAGAAACAATTTAAAAAAATAATAATATGGATAGTTATACAACTATTGACCGGGCAATAGCTGTATCTATTGTCAGTGGCAATAACTAAATAATGATATGGCAATAACTAATATTGTTAGAATTTTGGTACAGTGATTGCCCACCCCCTTTTAAAACTTTACGAAAGAAATGACGGTTATAACAAGTACATAGTTAGATAGGCACTTCAATGTCTTTTTTATCGAATAACATTAATCACAAAACACTTAACACAGAAAAAGCTAACAAATAATGCAATTTGAAACAACTGTCCTTAAGAAAAATCACAAGAAACTTACTTTTTTTTGTCGAGCTGCAAACCTGTTACTTTGAATTCGGTTTTGACACTTAAAAAATAAAATGTTGCCAGTTATTGAAATTTAAAATTCTACTGTATAAATAGTAGTAATATCTATGGTTATTTAATTTATACCAGTCCCTTAAAAAATTGCCAAAAACCGTATTGCTTCTTAATGTTGGCAATCACTATATGCTGGGCAATCACTATAGTGGTTACCCCATTTACAGGGATACGACTTACTTTATCATCGCTCATATTTTTTCTCGCCTTTTTCTTTATGTTATCATGTAAGGCATGTAACTGCTTTTCAGTCCTAAATCCAGTTTCCGAGACAGCATTATATTTCATATTCAGTTCCATCCAAGCTTGTTTCTTGGCATCTACAGAAGTCCCGTCCGTTCTTTTGTTGTCAATTATGTGCACGAATTCTTTAGCCACTTCGATAAGAAGCATCTTCTCTCTTCAGTAAAATTTTTACTGCGTTTTCCAGATTTCATTATGTTTAATGGAATGGATAAAGCAAATACGATAATTAAAACTTCTAAAATACCACGGTAAAGCAAAAACAATAAAGTGAATGAGAACTAGAGAAAGATGTTTCATTTTAAAAACGATTGACAATGCTCACAGATGTCGTTCATAAATAATGACTTATCATATTTTTTTTAACCAAAACAGTGTTATGCCATATATTTATTCTCGAAAAAAATATTCTAGTAAATAAAACTAGTATTAAAGACAAATTAAACTTATAAAATCAATTTTAGACACGATCTCTTAAATAGAGCCATCTAGCGGCAACTAAGGAACTAGCTATCGGTTAGATAGTTATTGAATGGCTTGTTGCGTATTCAGAAACGGAGTGACAGTTAACCAACGTTTATCTTACACATAACTTTATTGAATCAATAGTTATTGAGAAGATATCTGAGGACTTCAGAAACCGGGCATGAGCGCGTCAAGACAGCGTGGAAGCAAATCAAGACTTATTTTTTTTCTGCTTACTGTACGCGCGAGAGTGAGTATAGACGGCACTAGTGTGCGAGCGAGAGAACATGATAAGCGCCGCCATTTCAGATTCCTTTCTTTAATGAACCGGGTTTATACATTGTCCAATTTCCCGATATTACATTAAACTTCGTTAATTTCCCGATCGACATAATGCATAAAATTATTTAGTAGCACGCTTCTAATTTCGAACTTCGTCGCCACTGAGATGACTTGTAAAACAACGTGTAGGTGGTAACGCGTTTTATTGGTGACTGTCCGACCTTCCTTTGATGCGCCCGTACGACGCACGCACACATAATGTACACTAACCAAATTAATTTAAATAAAATTATCAATTCTATGTTAAGCAATTTTGATCTTAAATACCTACCTATTAGTTTTTTTTTTAAGTTTTGAAGTTAGTTTCAGCGCCTGATGAGGATGGAGATTTATTTTGTGATTTGAAAAGCGGAAATAATAAGTTGGACCACAGTGGTCATTTGCACAATAACCTTTTTAGTTTAGATATAAATGGCGGAAAATAAAATGAATTTGTACTTTTCAATGTTCTGCTAGTTTTATGACTCGACTATTTGGTCGAACTACGTCATAAATTCAATTTTGTCTAATATAACAGAATCTTTTATATTATAATTAACTCCTCATACATATATTGTTCAAGGCCTAGGGTCGAACTGAAGTTCACTGCACTAAATAAAACACTTGTAGAACTATAATACCGAACTTATATAACCTTGTACACTTTGATTTTGCTTAAATTGAACCGTATTTGGTCGTTTCAGCGCCCCGGAGGAAACGACCTGACCCCAACCAGGTGAGACCCCCAGTTACGTGGGGGAGGCCCGGCGGAGTTCGATACTAGCAACGGGGTGGCGGCTTTGTGCTTAAATTGAAGAAATGTACTATGCACCATGTCGATAATTTCCGGAGAATCTTAACACCGCGTTTCACGAATTACCAAAAAAGGAACAACGACATCTATTGACAACATAACGAACTAAACTTAATTTGTTGTAGTGAAGGATCTTCTTCAAATAGTAGAGTCACTTACAGTCACCCTTCGAACAACAAGGAGCTGCTGCTGCAGTTGAAAAGCGCGAAGGCGTCGATTTTGCAAACAAACGGTTGCAATAAATCGGCCGTCTCACTCAAAAGTGACCCGATTCCTACCAGATCCTGGATGGCGCGTAAATAAACCAGTCTCCCGATAGCGTTGGTACACTCTTTGAACAGACAAGTGGCTTAGATGCAATCTTGCAGCTACAACACGCTGACTAGTCCCAGAATCCAGCAATGCCACTACTTGGGCGGCTGCTGCGGGTGAAGTATGCATGTGTGATAGAAAAAAACTTTCTAACAGACGTCACAGAGCCTAATCAACAAATTACAAACAGAAAATTTTAAAGTAATGCGTTATTTTTCGTTTTTTGCACGACAAATGTACTCCAACTCTAAACACACGTTTATCTCAAAACAATGTTCCATTCATTTAAAGGATGAAATTTGAAAAAAAAAACAAATTTTTGGAAGTTTCGTACACCATCGTAAAGGCCAAACTTCCAGCTACTAAATTATGTTTTTTCTACAATTAATTAATGCTTGTTTTTTGTTTAATTGTCGCCACAAAGATAATTTCGGAAGTGTTTCGATTTTTTTGATGAGAAGTGTATTTTCATATGACTAGAACTAAGTTTATGCAGCTGTTAAATATATTAGAACCACAAATAACAAGACAAAACACAAGGTTCAGAAGGGCGATTGGACCAAAGGAAAGACTTGCAATTTGTTTGAGGTATGCAATTATATTTTTTTTGAAAATAATACATAGTCGCTAAGCTTATATTGAAGAGGAGTATCATCATTATCTTCATTAGTATCAAGTGAACTAATAACCTGTGATTCATCTGCTGCAGATTGCTGCGCTGAGGTAATTAGTACGTCTGAAGAATGAGACGTTGATGGTATGGCCTGGTAGGATCCAGTTGAAATATTATAATTTGGCTGCTGTAAATTGCCTACTGGACGTGAAAAGTTTATTGTATGAGATGATGGTTTCAAAATCTGATTGGATTGAATAACAATTTGAGTCTTATCAGGCGCCCGCAGTAGTACGTCTGAAGAATGAGATGTTGACGGTATGGCCTGGTAGGATCCAGTTGGAATGTTATAATTTGGCTGCAGCAAATCGCCTACTGCATGTGAAGAATGCTGCTGTGATACTTGAATTGGCTGACCTGCGTTCGTTTCATTAGTTAATCTGAACATGGATTCGTTCATAATTTCCAATTCTACATTGTGGACCATTTGGAACAGTTCAGCTTTAATTTTTACCTGTTTAACTAAAGGAAAGTTCTTAACAGTTTTAGCCATCGTTAAGAAGAAATCAATTATATGATCTGAATCCGAGTACGGCTGGGGCGCAGAATTTGATGTCGCTTGAGTCTTCGTGCTGTTTAAATATTCCTTTAGTACTGATGCAGCAGTGATTGATTGATCAGAGGGATGTGAAGTACACGTTGAAGTGTACTGTCTACGCTTTAGAGTAGGTGTACGAGCTGGTGACGAAAAATCCGATAGCAACAAATCGTTATCTTCGGGAGAATTGATAGAAGACTGAGAGCTTGATCTATGTGAATAGCTGTCAGGTCTTGGTATGTTAGAATGCCTGTTTTCGTCGTCGTTCAGATACGGTATAAGAAAGCTTAACTCCTTGAAGAACTTTGGTGGTTTCAGTTTTCCTGCGGCCTGACCACTTTTCGTTTTACGTATATTTATTGCTCTTCTAAAATTTTCTCGGATTCTCTGCCACCTCTCTTTACATGCTGCACCTGTAAAAATACACATTTTTAATAAAAGTATTTTGTTTTAGGTTTCTAGCAACTGGAAATTCTTTTACATCGTTAAGTAATAATTTTCGGGTTGGCGAAAGTATAATACAAGAAATAGTTTACTCGACTTGTAAAGCAATATGGCAGTTACTACAACCGATCGTCATGCCCACGCCTGATGAAAATACGTGGCTTGAATCTGAAATACGTTTTCGAAGTCTACCCCGTGTGTCCGATAGTAACGTTGAACTACGAAATATGACCTGTGTCGTTCGTAATTGTGTTTACGTTTTGAAAAACATAAAAGCGCAGGGATATATAAATAACCCTCAGATAACGCACGAAA
Source organism: Amphipyra tragopoginis (assembly GCA_905220435.1). Taxonomy (NCBI): domain Eukaryota; kingdom Metazoa; phylum Arthropoda; class Insecta; order Lepidoptera; family Noctuidae; genus Amphipyra; species Amphipyra tragopoginis. The sequence goes on from HG992011.1 coordinate 18,274,382, forward strand.
TTCTTAGCAAGTTAACTCCCGTACAAAGATCGCAGTACGGTGAGTTTGTTATGAAAATGAACATTGATAACAAAGAAGATCTTCGTGTATCGCCAAACATAAACATAGTGCTAGAGTTTCCGAGCCATTTATCACGGACATCAGCTTATTACCTACCACTGAGCGCAATGAGCAACGAGCATACTCATCGCAACCGGAATACTGCTGCTACCAACCCTGCTGCCGCCGCCGCTGTGAACTGTGTGGGACGCGCGGACTCATCGCGTCGTCAGCGGGAACATACTCACCGTATACACATCACCAGCGAGGAGTCTGCGTCGTCGAATACACCGCCGAGTCCGCCGTCGTCATCAAGTGTGTGCGCGTTGTGTAGTAGTTCGGTCCACAAATTACCCGAGTGCGATACGTTTGTTAGTAAAAGTGAACTAGAAAAGTGGGACTTCGTAAAATTAAATAAGTTGTGCTTTAAATGTTTACTGCAAAGCCATTCTCGTTATCGCTGTCGCGCAAAACGGTGTGGCAAGTGTCGCTCTCCGCATCATAAGCTTCTCCACTACGAGAAGTCGGGCGCAGCCCGCACCGCCGCCGCCACCGTTGGCGCCCCATCTGTACGTGCCGCGGTGCAGGTAACACATGTACAGTCGCCGTCGGAAGCCAAATCAGTGACGAGTATGGGTGAGCAATGTCGGTATACTAAAATATTGTTAAAAATTATGCCAGTTACTATTATTGTAAATAATGTAGAACTTAATTGTTACGCGTTGTTGGATGATGGGGCCACTGTCTCGTTAATTGACTCTAGTATGTATAATTTTAGTGGTCCATTATCCACGATAACAATTGTTTGTGCACGCGGTCACGTTATCACTGATAAGAATTCTTGTAGGGTGACTGCGCTAATACGCGGACCTAACGGTTTGTGTCATAATATTTCGTTATGTACTATCGAGAACTTAGACTTACCTACCCAGAGTGTGCACGCCAGAGTCTTAGCTAGGAATAAACATTTACAGGATTTAGATTGCTGTGAGATGTCGTGCGCCAAACCCATGATATTAATTGGGCAGGATAATTGGCAGTTAGTTGTTAACCAGGAAATACGACAGGGTAAGTCCGGACAACCCGTAGCGTCGCTTACAAAGTTAGGCTGGGTTGTTCATGGGCCTGTAGGTATTTGTGACGAGTCCGTATGCGAGTCGGTTAACCTAGTCTATGAGGAGTTGGATGATTTAAGTGAACTTGTGAAAGAGCAATTTTTGCTCGAGTCTATAGCGCCTCGTCCACGATAGATTAAAATAACGTAGAGCGAGTCTCATAGGGCAATCTACGACGTGTACACATTAGCGAGACTACTCTAGCTAGAGTATCACTACAGTCTACGTAGACACGCTTGGCTACTCTCAGTAGACGTCGTGGACGCAGGTGCGAGAGCGAGACAAGCGATATGAATAGAGAGCTCTCGAATTGTCTACCCGCCTTAATCAGTCTAGCTAGAGCTTGAGTAGCGTAAACACGTGTTTTGTTATATTTAATGTAGAATTCTGCATTGCTTTATTACCTTGAAGAATGTCGAAACGTGTTTGGTCAAAAGAAGAAACCATTCAAATGATACAAATGTATGAAGGCTTTCCAGAATTATGGAATATATCTCATAATGATTACAAAGATCGTAACAAAAAACCCAGCAGCTTCTTTTAACCTTTTGCTTTTTTTTCTTTTTCATTATCAAAGAAACCACTGTTTGAGGCCTAAGGTTGCTCTGAACCGCTGAATAAAACACCTGAATGACTTGTAAACTATATTGACGAACTAAACTAATTTCACATTGAATTTTCTTATAAAAATTTCTATAAAAATGTACTACGCCATGTTTCATACGTTATTGTTTTTTTCTATCTTTTGACACACATATGACTCGTTATTCAAAATTACAAGAATAGAGCACTAAAACCTCTGTTGACCACAAATAATCTCAAAGGAGGCGTGAACAACCACAATCGCAGCAGCTAAGCGTGACCGCGACATGTTTTTAACTGAGAGAGCTATGATTGAGAGTGTATATCGTGACCGAATATATCTAGTCTAAGTGTAGTGTACGCAGGCCAAAATTTCTCTATGATAGAGCTACCCTACGATAGAGCAAAAAAATGCAATAGGGTGCTCTAATGATCTCTACGTGTACGTAGAAATGAGAGTATAGATTAGATTAGTCTCCAAGCTGTCTAGCTCTATTCTCTCTCCGTGGACGAGGCGCTTATGGTATCACAGAAGTGTCACGTAAAAATGTTGATACTGAGCGCGCCTGTAAGATCCTAGATAGCACTAGCCGCCGCACACAGGCGAAAAATCGATAAAAGTTGGCGGTTTATGCCTGCCCAATGTTCATTTAATTTGCTGGGTATGTTGTTGTTTTCATGAATAAATCTTAATTTAATTAGTTTAACTGGGAAATAACATGTTCAAGAATAACAGATTTTAATAATAACGGATATGTATTAAGTAAAACTTCGCTGTGAGAACATAAAGTATATTAAAAGAATATTGTTTTATGAAAAAGTTTCATCTATTAGACTTAGGTCTAAAGGAGAGAAAGACGATTTTTTTTTGAGATTAAAGTCCTTATTCCTGTAATATAAGGGTCTGAAGATACCATGAGTCTATGGTATGTGTCTTCCATAGCCATTTTTCTTGAAAATTTTCTTGAGAATTGTTCTCTGTACTTTCTAATGTCCTTGTTGCGACTTTCTTGCGCATCTTCACTTAGAAGTCCTATAGCGATACCCATATTTTCAACAATTTGATGACCGTGGATCAATATTTTGTGTAACGTAGTTGGCATATTAAACCACGGATAGTTTATGACAAATGCGCACGCGGTTTGAAGGCAAAAGTGTTTAAATTTTTCTGTGTGTATTCTATAACCACACGATAAAAGTTTTAATATTGTATGTAATCGATTAATAATATTTAAATTGATGCCAGTGATTTGAGAGACTTCTTCAGCTTGCTGGAACATTATGCGTGCTGTATTGCCGTCTGTTGACGTCCCTCCTCCCTGTCTCGGTTTGTCCACATGTAGTCCAAGTTTTTCTTAGAATTCTTTCTGAATTCGTTTCTTTTCTGAAGCAACCATCTCTTTATCTCTTTCGCCTTTTGCTTGCCACTTGGCAAGTTTTAATTTATATGCTAGATGTAACACGCATTCAGCTAATCTTATCCAGGCATGGAGGGAAGAAATGCCATATTCTAAAGGGGAATGCCAAGATTTCTTTTACGACTCGGCCAGATAGAACAAGGATGAAAAATATCTTATTAAAAAGGGCAAATATTGTAGAATGTATTACAATAACAAGATTTCCGCTGGAAGTGCACCAAGAAAAGTTATAGGTCGATAAAGTTGACCTTAATAGTAGATTTTTAACCTGGAGAAGAATGGTAATTCGAAAATCGAACTAACATTTTCTTTATACTCCGTCGACATTTTCATGAATAATTTTTTTAATCCTTGTCGTATTGGTAGACCTTCAATATTTTTGTAAAAATCTTAATAATATTGTTTGATTAAAGCATTCAATTATGTGAATAACAAAACTAAACCATTTTTGGTCAGAATAATACCTAAATAACCAAACCAAAACCAAAGCAAAATAAATATTATATTATTTGGAATTTGCCGTATATTGACGTTGCCATGGCAACGATGATAAAACATGAATGCCATAATACCAAATAACATTAAAATCATACTTTTACTAAACAAAGTATTTTATTTTACAAAAATTCATAATGTTGTATTCACGATAGGAATATTATACATAATATGGTTAGGTACTTACTTCGATACAGATACCTACTTATTTTTGGCAATAATCGTAAGAAAAAAGTGGAAGTCATTTTAATTGTGACAAAGGTGTTGTCGCCATTAAAATAAAATTATAACAAAATTCGATTTTAAACGTAATCGATTATCAAATATGTATAAAATCGAATGGAATATAAAATAAAAAAAGAAATATACTTATTTCGCAAAATAAATAGTTGATAGTAATATATAGTAATAATAGCTTTGTAAATTATTTCATAATATTACAAAACATTAATTTAAAATTAGTATAAATCAAAGAGATTAATTAAATATGTTAACTAACACTACTGAATGCCTTTGCTACCTGTACATACTCAGCTTAATAAAATATTATGTTATTTATTGTGTTTCGTACAAGAAAAGTAGCCCTAAGTTAAATCACAAGAATAGTGACAAACCTGTTGTGATAAAGTGGTTACTAGGATTATTCGTAATAGCTCATTACTAATAAAGCTTAGTTACTTACTATAATTTGTAGCTATTAATGGAAGAGCACAATTCACTTAACACATTTCTCAAACAAGAAAACGTGAATAAAAAATAAATACATAATTACCTAAATAACATGATATTATTATGATATAATTATTTACAATTACATATTGTTTCATGATTGTAATCGATTTATAAATGTAATTTTAGTATCGATATAATTATATTTTTATACTGTGCAACATTTCTATTTACAGTTGTAGATAAAAAAAGCGTTGAAACTTACTAACCAAAACAATAAAATACTATTTAAAATGAATATCCGACGGTGTACTTCCCCAGACTTTATTTATATTGCATAAATCTTACAAAAAATAAACGCGAATTATCAAAATTACGGCATGTCTGTTCTTAATACTTTGTATTGGCCGGATCTTGGCATTCCCCTTTTCGGTCTTCACTGGTTTTCTTAAACAAACGTTTATTTTGTTAAAATCCTTGGTTGTGGCTCCACAAAGGTAACAACGCATCGCTGAGCTGGTGTCAGTTAGAGCGTTTATCATTTTTCCGTCTACCATTGTTAATTTTAGGTCGTGTTCAATGCACCATTCCTCATTTTTTGTGGGCAAAAGGTCTGCTCTCTCTATTTGTAAATTTGCAGCTTCTTGTCTTGAGAGTTCAGATGTTTCAGGAGCCATCTGAAGCCTCAAAGGCCGGCAGTATCGTGGTGAAGAAGGCCGGGGATTTTGCCAGACAAGTACATTATTCGTAGTTATTACACGTATCGGCACTATTGTTGTAACCATCATGTGCTCGTCCGATGATTCTTGGTCTTGAAACCTTTGTTTATATTGGGAATGGCTTCCAGATCCGTCACATCCCCACTTTGAAATAAGGCACAGGTCTTGCCTCTGATTGGGATGCAAATGTAAAATCACTTCTTTTAGAGAAAGCAACAGTCTTTCAGCAGTGTGGTTTAAAAGATTTTGAAGAGATACTTCAGCTTTTATTTCAGTACACATAATACCTTCGGGGTAACACTTCTTTTTAGCTTCTGTTACAGACTCGTAATTAGGGTAAAGATTGCAATTTAACTCTAATGCAGACTTACGCAATAAATTGTATTGGTGTTTTGTTAGGTGGCTTTCAATAACTAAAGACAAAGCTTTGTCTGGGGTATAGCGTGCATGTGGTCCATCAACTGATTTTAGAGTTGTACCTGCAGAAATATCTTTTATCAATTTAGATTTATTAACTTCTCCTGCTGCGCGGTATTCCATTTGTGCAGCAAAAGCTAATTCAGCAGGTGTCAAATTCTTCCTAACGTCTTCGGTCTTTTTGCGTTTCGTACGTTCAGAAAAGTCTTCAAAGTCTTTAACAGGACGACCACCCGAACCACTACTTTTTTTTTGTCCTGTGCTCGGTACAGGAAATGTAACATATGTTTCAAACCAATTTTTATTAGAGTTTTTACATCGCTCAAAGTTTTTATGTGATGTTTCTAGCTTTTGTTTGTATGTATAAACCAGTTTGCTTAAGACACTCTTTATGTCACTTGACAATTCCGGCACTCTTAGGACATTTGCAACTTTGTTACACAAGTAATGCATTCTGTCAACATCCCTCTTAGACTGACACTCTCGGTAGTAACTCACAAGAGTTATTCTGCTAAAACAAATTTCTTCATTGTTGGATCCTAGAAAGAAGAAGTAAAATAAAATAAGAAACTATAGCAGAAATTGTAATATAGTTGTCACTAATAGATAGGCTAATTCATTAGGAAGATTTTAGGATACATTTTATATATTTTTTGTATAAATTAGCTCAGGTATCACGCTGCCTCTCGACCCAGATGAAACAAAATCCCCCCCTGGAACGCTTACCAGACGTGCATTGTTAAAATCGTTCTAGTTACGTGGAAGTGATGTATTGAATAATTATTCCTTTCTATTAAATCTAAAAAAAAGTCTTTAACACTCTATGTGTATCTTTTACGGCTAATAGCCGAAGTGCGGCTACACCTAGTTTTAGCCGGGTACAACTAGGTGCAACCAGTAGCAGTTGGTTAGAACTAGGTGTAGCTTAAGTCGAAGGAGCCCCGCTGGGCGGGGCTCCTATTTCTGTCTGCAGGGTTTAAAGTAACCTATCCGTGTCGGGGTTACCCTTAACCATCCAACCATGATGAAGGCTAAACCTAGTTCTAACCGAAGATAAGTAGGATAGATTTAAGTTTAACCGCATGTGGCCGGCTGCACCTAGTTGTACCCGGCTAAAACTAGGTGTAGCCGCACTTCGGCTATTAGCCGTAACACATCTACAAAGACAAACCCGTGCTAAGCCGAGACGTGTAGTTAATACTTAGTTGAGTTACACAGGAGACTCAATATTAATTCTCATTCAAACGCATATTTTGTTAAAGCGTCTAAATTGGTCGCCTTTAAAAGTTACTTTTATTAATTAAGCAGCAGTAAATAAAGAGTGCAGTGAAAGTAATTTTAAGGAATGAAATGGCAGGAAATTAAACTTTTACTCTATGAGAATATCTCTGTTTAAAAAAAAAACTGATTTCGTAAAACAATCTTAACAAATGAAAGATCTGACTTATAAATTTTGATCACTATGAAAATAAATAATTATTACCTCCTGGAAGGGCATCCATTGTTGAAACACCAATAATTTCACTATAACTTACAATATTCTAACTTGAAATATCACAAAAATTGCTTAAAACACATCCGCCGCTTAACAAGTCAAACTTTGGACTAAGATGACGTCCGTTCGGTGACTCATAGCCGGCCGGCGCAGGCGCAGGTAGCTAGGCCCGTTCATTGAGTCGTAAGATACAACAATTAGAAAAGGTTTTATGACATTTTTATTTTTTTAGTTTATGCCAGCTTTTATCGATTTTTCGCCTGTGTGCGCCGTGTCGACGGGGGTTGGGAGGTAGGATTACTCTGGTCTCGTGACGCTGTACACTTACCAGATAATTATGATTATGCTGTCAAGAAATTACGTGGAATAGAGAGTAAGATGGATAAAAATCCCGATTACGCTGATTTGTATTCACGTCAGATTGAAAGGTTAAGTTCTGAGAAATATGCTAGGCCGTTGAATACTCCGCTGACTGTTAACCCGGTATGGTACCTACCGCATTTTGGGGTTACCAACCCGAATAAACCGAACAAGCTTATGTTGGTTTATGATGCCGCCGCCAAATATAAAGGTGCATGTTTAAATGATTATTTGCTTACAGGGCCGGACAAATTCCTTATTAGGTGTATTGTTTAAGTTCCGATCTGGTCCAATAGCTTATACAGCTGATATAGCTGATATGTTTTTACGTATTAAAATTACGAAAGAAGATCAGGGCGCGCAACTCTTTTTATGGAGAGGCCAAGGTAGGGGGCGCGACCCTGAAATATACGTTATGGATTCTATGATTTTCGGTGCTAAGTCGTCGCCTGCCTCAGCCATACATATCTTGAATAAAAATGCTAGCGAGTACCAAGACAAATATCCCGAGGCCGTTAAGGCAATCCACGAAAACCATTATATAGATGATTATCTTGATAGTGTTTACTCAGTAGATAGTGCATGTCAGCTGATCAAAAATGTTTCCATGATTCATTCCGCTGGTGGATTCTCTATCAGGAGGTGGGTGACAAATTCACCCGAGCTTCGTAAGGAGTTACCAGCTGTCGTGTCCAGTACAGTGAATTTTGATAAGTCTCCATATAGTGGTGAACGTACTTTAGGTATGATATGGATACCCGAGTCAGATGAGTTAGCGTTTGATTTATCATTTAAAAAAGTGGTAATCGACGTAGTTGAGGGCAGAGTTATTCCCACCAAACGACAGTTCCTGATACTTATCATGAGTATAAGTATTTGACCCACCAGGCTTAATTTGTCCCTACACAATAAAGTCCAAAATATTGTTGCAAAAGCTATGGACATCCGGTATAGGATGGGACGATCAGCTGAAGAAGGATGAGTTCAAGGAATGGATAAGGTGGCTGCAGGATATTAAACAGCTAGGTAACATGCGTCTGCCACGTTGGTACGGCCTTACCCCTCAACTGTCGAGTTGCACGTTTTTGGCGATGCGAGCGTGTTGGCTTATGCTGCGGTGGCATATTTAGTCGGTAGGGATAGTTTTGGAAAACCAACAGTCTCACTTGTTCATGGCAAAGCTCGTGTCGCCCCGCTAAAGGTTATATCCGTGCCCCGTCTTGAACTACAGGCATCGGTGCTAGCGTGCAGATTAGCTTGCATTATTGTTAAAGAGCAAGGATTGACAATAACACGCAAGTACTTGTGATCCGATTCAAAAACTGTTTTGAAATGGGTACATTCAGATCCTCGTGATTATCAGAAGTCCGTGTCACATCGATTGGCTGTGATCGACCGGAAGTCCAACCCGAGTGAATGGCGTTGGGTGCCGTCTGCGGACAATCCTGCGGATGAAGCCACGAAACTACTCTGGCCTACAAACTGTAAGTTGTGGTTTACAGGTCCCTCTTTTTTGTACCGTGACAGGGACCAGTGGCCGGTCAACGAATTCGTAGATGCAGCTAATGCGGATTTGGACGTCTTGAGAAGGTTCACGTGGTGAAACAGTATGTACTGCTATTTAAAGTTGATAGGTTTTCCAGTTGGACGAAGGCTGTTAGGTCCGCAGGTCGAGTTCTTGCCTTTTTAGGTATCTTCAATGCATCAGACTTGACCTGTAGGAAAGCTTGGGTAAAGGCTCAGGCTCTGGCTTCTCCGATTCGACGATACTTGTTCTTCTTCCATTGGCAACGGAGGTCGAAGGCTTGATGTCAGTCTGGAACTCACACGTGGGCTGTTGCGAGATAAACGCTCTAAACTAGGACTGGAACACTGCGATTGAAATTGCATGGTACCGCCATAGATTAAATGTTTAGCCGAGTCCATTTTGAAATATAGGTACTGAATTATTTGCTTCCGGGGAAGACCACACCTCACAGCATCTCGACGATATTCTATCCAAGCTGCTCCAGACGCAAAATCAAAAAAGTAAGTTTGCTTGTACTGTCCACTTACCCGTTCTTCCGCGCATGGCATATTTTCCAATAATCCGATCTAACAGATCAATGCCTCCAATGTATGTATTATATTTTTTTATTGCCACCGGTTGTGGAATATTAAGATATTACAAAAAAAACAAAAAAAAAACGTTGCCCCACACTAAGATTTCTCTTGTATCGTGGGTGCGTTTACAGACACAAATCTCACAAACAAACGCCCAGACCCGGAACAACCATCTGTAGGCCATACAAATTTTTGTTCCGTGTGGGAATCGAACCCACGACCCGTAGCGCAGCAGCCAATCGCTTAGCCACTGCACCAAACGTGTCGTCATATTGGCGATCTTTTTTGCTCCAGCGCCGGCACGTTCCAAGAGGTTCAACGGCAATTTTTGTTAATGCTACATGAATTGGCTTGCTATCGATCCACTCGACTACCGCTATCTTTTCGTCTTGCCTCACCACACAATCATAACTTCCCCTACCGTTCTTTTGTAAAGTCCTGTCGGTTTTCATTAAAGCCTGCTTTTTCTTCTGCTGCTGCTTAGGATGAACATATCCCGGTACGTGGTTTTTCATGAGAGTGCCAGTACTATTGATGATTAGGTTTTCCAACAGAGCAATGGAAGTGACGTAACGATCAATATACAGGGTGTTAACGAATTCGTGTAATTCCTTAAAACCACATGATCTACTACTGGTGTAGACAGGCCCCGCAAGGGATTTAGCTTGATTAAAAATAAAAAATAAAAATCTTTTTTTTTTCATGCGGCTTTGTTACCGATCGTATCTAAACCACCAAATAAGGATTCAGTAAAAAAATTATAAATTTTATTTTTGCAAAAAAAAATATTTTATTTGTGTGAACATTTCGATGCCACGCATAAATTAATGAAAGTACGGTGTCGCGACTGGCAGGAACGACTAATGCGATATCGCTCTTTGCAGTCAGATAACTCAAGGCTCTAAAAAGACTCAGAAAGTGAAAACCAAAAAATTTTTTTGTTTTTTTTTTTTTGATTTTCGAAAATTCCCATTTAGGGTTAATCTGTGTCACCATTAGATCACGTGGTTTGAAGGAATTACACGATTTCGTTAACACCCTGTAGATTGACGCTTTCTTGTGGTAAGGTATCGACTAGTTTAAATATAACGCGTCCTCCTAAATCAAGTTTCTCTGGCACTGGATGTAAGACTGATTCAACCGAAGTCCCTTGATCCTGGTACAAGTATAAATCTAAAGGCAGACCATTTGAATTAGTCATCAAAAATACTTTAATCCTTTCAGGTTTTGATTTTCCTTTAACGACCTGCTGCATCTTACATTTCCCGGTAAAAGGTATCATTTTTTTCGTTTTCTCTGCAGGCTCTCTCAATTTCAGACACTACAGGGCAAATTTTCCAGAACCGATCTACATCCTTCATTGCTGGAGACACTATGTGATCTTCCACGACTTTCAGGTTTGCTCTGATGCTAAAGTAAAGGATGTCCCAAAATTAACGCAAGATTTGAATTAAATAGAAAACACCGTTTTTAGTCTTTTGATTGTTATTTTTTTATTGAATCATAAAGTACATAGGATAGGGTTATCTATGGAATAGCACATCGAGCAAATGGCTTCCACGGCTTTGCATGCACAAACGCACTCGTTTGTCGAAATTTTCCATGACCATTTTGCGTAAATGTGGCTGAATTTTGTTGATGCAGCGTTGAATCTCCTCCTTTAATGCACGGGTGGTTGTGGGCTTATTGACATAGACCTGTGATATCAAATAACCCCATAAAAAGAAATCTAATGGTGTTAAACCACACGATCTAGGGGGCCTATTCTGATCACCGAAACGAGAGAGTACACGACCTGCAGGGCTATTGCGTATCTCTGTTGACAGCTCATAGTGATGATCACTTATCAAAGTGTACAACGATTAACTGTCAAACAGCTAGTTTCGTATCGGGTATCTTCAGTGACTAACTAAGATGACGTCATGAGCACCGACTATCGCTGATAGCCACCGTAACACATTTTGACAGTTGTTTTCGTATCGATATTCTTAAATTGCGATCGCGTAGGCATAGTGGACATCAAATTGATGAGCATTTTAGCTGTCATCGCTTTCGTGAAAGACACTACTCATAGGTAGTGTTTTAGGAATTCTAGTGATCATCACCGAAGCCGCTATTTAGTAAAGGGAGTATAAATTGCGAGTTTTGTTGTTTGATTGTGATTCGTGCATATATTTATCTGTTATTTGTGTTTTAGAGACTTGATAACATCTTTAAACTACTAAAATATGGCACGTCTAATTTTGTTGGGATTTGCTGAAGAAGAGCGAAAAAAAAATCTTCTACGGATTGAGAGACGCCGCCTTCGCGATGCTAGTAATCCATTGCAGTTGCCAGAAAGAGAGTTTGTTGCGAATTTTCGTTTGAGTAAAGCTGGATTCCAACAGGTTTTGGAAGAACTCAGGCCATATTTACCACAAGCTCGACGAAAAACGGCTGTTCGCAATGAATTAAAAGTAAGTACTATTCCCTTCTAAAGTTATGTCTGTTTGTTGGAAAAATATAAGTAATTAAGTAGGTATTACATTACCATAAAGCAGTAAGTGTACTTGTTTGAATTATTCTGTGAAACTAAGAAATTCATTTTAATTATCTATTGCAGATTTTGGCAGCCTTAAACTTTTTTGCCAATGGGTCATACCAACGGAATGTAGGTGCCTCATTTCTCTGCAACATGTCCCAGCCCACATTTAGTAAGTGTCTACATGAAGTGACTGATGCACTCAATGTCCGGGAAGTACTTCTTAAGTACATAAAGTTTCCTTCATCTCAGCGAGAGAGGGAAACCATTATGAAAGTGTAAGTTTATTATGTGTTTTTATTATAATAGTAGGTAATACTTATATTAAAATAGAAATATTTTGAATTGACCTATTTATTTATTGTATTGCTGTTTTCAGGTTCATGGAAAAATTTGGATTTCCAGGCATTATTGGGTGCATTGATGGTACGCATGTGGCCTTAATCCGACCTGTTGATCATGAGGAGACTTATTTTAATAGGAAAAATTATCATTCTTTGAATGTTTTATTAGTAAGTGATAAGTATAATATTGTAACTAAAGTAAAATTTAAGATTTGTGAATAATCCTCTTTAAATACCTACCTATGTACTATATTTGATAATTGAGTAAAATATTGACTCCTGTTTCAGATTTGTGATGCCAATCTCAACATACTGCATGTTGATGCATCATTTGGTGGTGCTTCTCATGATTCCTATGTCTGGAATCAGTGTCCTATAAAATCTCTCTTGGAAAGACTGGCAAGGAGTAGTGAACGCTGTTGGCTATTAGGTAAGAATATAATTATTAACATATTATTTTGGCTGGTGATTCAAATTAATTTATATGCATGAAAGTTGATAACACAGTTGGTCTACATGTAATTAGGATTAGCTCTTACAACTTTAGTCAAATTGTTGACATGCAAATCTATACTAATATATTAAAGCTAAAGAGTTTGTTTGAACATGCTAATATCTGGAACAACCAGTGACTTGAAAAAATTTTTTTGTATATAATAGCCACATTCATGAGGAAGGCTATAGGCTATCTAGCATTACTATCTATTATTAAAATAAGGGATAGAAGTTTGTAGGAAAATTCATGCAGACAAAGTCGCGGGCAAAGAGCTATATCTTAAAATTTAGCATTTATTTTGTTGATAATGGGATACTCAATAAATTCATTATTATTAAGCATTCCATTATCATAATTATATTACTTATTAATCCTTACATTACATAATACATTTGTATCAATAAATATTTAGTGTCCTCAAAAATAAAATAAAACAAATTAATATTTAAAAATAATATCTTTTTAAATATTTTATTACATAATAGATTATTTATATATTTCAGGTGATTCTGGATATGCACAGCGCCCTTGGATGATGACACCTATCTTAGGTGCGACTCCAGGTTCACCAGAAGAACACTACACAGAACTTCATTGTACAGTTAGAAACACTGTTGAGCGTTGCATTGGAGTTCTGAAAGCACGTTGGCGGTGTTTGTTAGCACACAGGGTCCTTCACTATGACCCAGTAACAGTAGCCAAGATAGTGAATGCATGTGTTGTTCTTCATAACATAGCCAATGCACGGAATGATGTTCCAATTCCCGAGCCTCAGAGTGACGATGTTGACAATGAACAACAGAGGCAAGTCTTTAGAGAGGTGGCAAGAATCGAGGCAATTCCAGACGATTCTAGGAATATACTAGTTCAAAGACTATGGAATGCTAGAAATAATTAATAATACATTTTATTATACGTGTCAGAGCGTCAGTCGTTGAGAAAATAAAGGAGTGTAGTCGTCAAGATGAATCAACATACAATACGTTATAAAAAACAGTTATTGTCATTCGATGGAGCAGGGGATTCTATGTAGAGCCGCCATAGAAGTCTGACCTTTATTACCTGACTAGCTTGTCCTTCTTAAATATTCTGATCTCGTGTGAATTATGACTTTGTGACTTAGCTCATGTAACCAACAACTAGCCCAAATATAAGTACTCTCAGTGGTAGAGAGTCTATGTTGGTTTTATTTTACCAAATACCCGCTTTGCTTCTGATTAGCTGACACTGGCCTTAACTGTTGGTAATGCTTACTTCTATCAAATTCTATAAACTGTGTCTGCGACATACACTTCGTTTTTATCTTTTCGTCTAATGTAATAATTTTCTTTTATCCCGTACGATGTACTTACATAATATAATTATGTACATCGTAACTAAACAAACTAATTGTCTTAAAGTAGATAAAGCCTTCTTTAAATCAAATTCATAATAGCATAAACATTGTTAACCCAGATAGTAATAATTTTAAAAAAACATATCTAGGTAGGTAATAATTTATAAACTCCAAATAATATAATTAATCATCTTACATAATTTAATATCCAAGAAACTACTATTAAAATAAAAACATCCCCAACTCGATTAGATGTTGTTCCCACATTATAAGATTTAAAATATTGATAATATATTATGTTAAATTAGATAGTATGATGTACATAAAACTCAAAAAAAAAACTCAAAACTCATTTATTCAAAATAGACTAGAATTACTTATTAGTTCTTTTTGAACGTCAAATTAACAAAAGACAGCCCCCAAAAAAGCCCTTCCTTCACCGCTTCCTAGTGTTTATGCTGTGAAGAAGAAACGGCGCAACAAACTCCCCAGCAACACAGATATATCTGTCAGGTGATTAAATTAATTGATTCTATACAAAGCGAATCATAATATGTATACAATAATAAGATTATGCATATAAAGGAAAAGTAATAATTAAAATTTTAAAAAAGTATATAAAATCAATTTTGTATGAATTGAGCTAAATCAAAATGGTATCTAAATAGTATAGATACTATAAACCTACACATAAAAACTAATGGTTTCCAGGGAAGCCACATGTGCAGAAAAGAACTGGCGCCACTCGTCCCTATCGTCAACATAATTATGTACATCGTTTAACCCATACGATGTACATAATTATGTACATCATCCCTTATCTCCCTCATCACATCGGCTATGGCTCCTACTGTGGCTGCAAGTCGTTCTTGGGCAGCAATGCGTCGTATTTCAATGTCGTAGGCCCAGCGTGGCACGTTCTCATCTCTACGAACTGAAATTTATATAATTTTATATTGGTTTGACATTACTGATTATTACCTACTTACATTGCCTGTAAAGTTTTTGAAAGAAAAGCTTTTATACTAACTTTGCCTTCGAGATCTAGACCTTCGGGCTGGTAGAGTGGTGCGCTCAGCATGCCCTAAAAATAAAATTTGATTTTTTAATTTGGTTCTTCTAACTACCTACTTTTTCTTTTTTTAAATGGATAGGCTGGTGTTTGACTACGTTTAAATACATGGTAGTTGTAAGCTCATAAAGCCTGGAAGGGAATGGGTTTCGAGTGCAGCTGCCGGAACACCAGTGGTGGCGCTTGGTGACAGATTTTCAACTTGAGGATGTGGTAACCAGCCAGGTGGATACCTCCTACAAAGTACCCTAGGTACCTCACGATAATTTCCTTCATCGAAAGCTCAAGCTCATTGTAGGATTCGAATCCACGACCTTACTGAATTCGACATCACTACCACTGAGCTATCTTTGCGTTAACTGTATAATTATTTATGTATTAAGATATACTAACCAGCTTCTCTTGACGGAACCTCGGGCTGCTCGTCTGACTGGATAGGAATGTCGGCGGACTGTCTCTCAGCGGAGGGTGACGGCGGTAACGTCTGCGATTCGGGTTGTAGCCCTAATGGAGATGGAATGTCTTCCTCAAGCCATTCCACATCCATTAGAGGCTCTGAGGATATTGTGGGAGCTGAGGACAGAGGGATACTTATTGAAGTACTGGGATAGGACATGATAGGGTCGGTTACTGTAATTCCCGAATCAGCAGGGGCCTCAGATGGTTTCTGTAAAATAATAATAATTCAATAATTTAATCCTATTGTCACATTTCAATTTCTAATTTTATCCTATTGTTATACTCTAATTCTGTTGAAGAAAAACTATCGGATTAAGATAGAATTAATAAATATCTACCTGACCATTATCCCTGAGAGGACTCGCATTTCACCAAAGATAAGTCCAAGATAAACACATGCATGAAGGTATTAAATAAAGATAAATGAAATAATAATGAATGATGATTAGTTATGAAACTAACAGGCATCCGCACTCCAGGCAATCCCTCCACCGCCACTGGACCTATTACTGCCAGAACTCGTTCCTCTATTGTATTAAGAGGAATCAGCTTGTTAGGTCCTCCACCGGTTGCTGATGCATTCCTTCTTGAGTCTGCAGCTTTGGCCTTAGTTTTCGCCTTGAACTCTATCCAGTACTTGATAGAAAAAAATAAGCATTTTAAACTATGTCAGAAAAATGTTTATACCATCATCATAGATTATGAAATATAAATACCAGCTAATACTCTTATTATGAACACACTGTTAATAAGCAAGCTATTTTTAGAGTGTTTTTTTTTGATACTGAAGTGTTTTGTGAGTCCCTGGGTTCTTAAGTGGAGTGTGTTTGTGGATCTAAAAGGGACCAAGGGCAATGTGACAAAAAACTCATTTGAAATAACTTTACTTACTGGTATTTATAGAAATGATGAAGTGAGTGGAAATGTATTAGGTAGGTAAGTAATATTTTAAGTTGATGGTGTGTTTCTAGATTATTAAAATGTAAACTTACTCTACGCCATTGGTCTGGTGTTTTGGTGGTTCCATCTGCTATTGAATTAAGCTGGACCGCTACGGAGTCCCAAGCTTCTCGGGAGCCTCGAGCACCCTGTGGGCCTCCCGAAAAGCGACCCAATGCTATATCAGGATGGGACTCCACAAACTCCACAAGCAATTCCGTTTGTCGCACAGAAACTTTTCTTCGTGCAGGCATCTTAAAATAAGATATTATGAACTTACTCACCTTGCATTAGAAATACTTAACATATGGTGTTATTTTAGTAAATAAGTACCTATGTTGAAGTTCAAAAACAGAAATTAATTATTGATCCTCTAAAAACAATTTTTGATACACATCAACTTTCACATAATAAACAAAACTTCGTCGTTTTACTGAGACACAATTTATTTTTGTGGTTTTACTTACCTTTCTTTAAGGATTTATTTTCACTAACTTTTAATACAATATTTACTCCGATCGACTCTCCGGTAAACAACTTTAAACAAGAATGAATTTACCGCCAACTTCACGTGTCATGTGTATAAAAACCGCTTAAAACAAAATGTTCTCTAAAATGTAGCATTGTAACGCTCAAAGGGCATTACTCAACTTAGCCGTATAATAGTCGATAAAAAATAGAGGCGTCAAGTGGTTTGACGAAGAGCACCGTAACCCGCCCGTTAGTCACCGTAACTTGATATCCACTCACTTTGATACGCAATACCAATTTATGAAATTCTCAGTTATCATCAAAGTTCGGTTGTCATCAAAAGTCAGTTGGTAACTGTCAATGAAAAAGATAGCCAATAGCCCTGCTGGAAATGTCTCATGCAGTAATTGAATGGTTTCACGGGCTGTATGGCATGTGGCAACGTCTTGTTGAAACCACATACTGGCCATATCAATATCATCCAATTTCGGCAGAAAGCTCTCATTCTAAAATGCTCTTTCATTTGAAAACAAACAAGGCTTCATTAAAATCATTTTTTTTACTCCACCACTTTATTCACTCTAGAGGGCGCCATATTCAATTTAATGTGACGTCACATATCCTATAACCAGCGGACGATCAAGACGCTTCCAACAATACCTCATTAATTTGTCAAATTATGGTGAGTACTTTCGAAGTTAGTAGGAACAGATGAACATACATACATACCGGTCAAAATCATATACCCTCCCTTTTGCTTCGCCGTAGTCGGGTAAAAATAAGTATGTTTGCAAAACACTTCAATTTTCTTAATGTCAAATGCAAATTTAGTCATTTCTCTATTCGAAACAGTTAAAAAAGTAATACAAATGTAATTATAACCAATATTTACCTCTTTTGTTCGCCGACATGTCGTTACTCGCAAAAAATATTTCACGCAAGTGAATACAAATAACTGTCAAACTCCGTTGAATTGACCGAAACCACTATAGGACGACACAGTCCTACCACGTAATTTACTACGTACGTAGTTCACAGCAAAATTCCTAGATGACGCGGAAAAAATTTATTGAATCCCGGTATCATAAATGATACCATGGCATGGCTCTCAGGAGGCTATGATCAGTAATGACGTCTATCTCTATCGCACTTGTTCATTGGAAAACTTTTGTTGCATTCATTTTTTTCTGACACCATATTTTTGGAACATTATTTTTGATTTTTGAAAATATTAAGATAAATAGTATACTTACGAATTATATGTGATTCCTTGACTTTTAGAAGTTTTGCTTGTATAATTAGTGCAATAGCTCATAACACACGACGGCATTTTCGGTCGTTTTGGGTCACTTCATATATCTGTCTGTCACTGCCCCGGACTGAAAAAAGCGGTGTAGTTTTTACATATTCATTGTTCCAAATACAATTAATAACGGGGTCAAACTGTTACTCACTGCATTTGAATGAATTATATTATCGTAAGTAACATAATTATTATTAAATTACACTATCTGGAGAAACCTTATACTGTCAGCTGCACACCTGTTACTCTTTGTCTTTTTCTTGTTTTATGTGATGATTTTGTGCAGCTGTTTTTATAGGGTTACTTTCATCACAGTTGGTGGTTTTTCCAGATAGTTTTCTGTTCACCTCCTTGCACCATTTTTTTATACAAAATTCAGTATTTTTTTTTTTTAAGAAGGTATTCTACTAATTTATTTTTGTGTTCAATGTACATGCATGAACCCGAAATTAACTACAACCGATACAATTAATTTCACATACTCAAATATAATTTCTTTGTGACTCATGGTTTTCATAATTTCCATGACGATTACTTCCATGTGGACAAAAACGTCGAAAGCATTTTTGCTAGGATAGCAAAGCCAACTTTTAGTATCATACTCTGATATTTTTATAAAATTGTGGAAACTTTGCATTTCTTTACTCTCCAGCTGACTATTACAAGTGACACAGTTCTTAGATATATATTTTTTTTGCATTTTTCTCTAGCCAACCGCTGCAATACACTACAGCCGCGCACTTTTCTATGTCTTCGGGCGAATTGCTTCTTAATAAGGTATCAATATTAATTGAAATGTTTAAATGTTCTTCTTCAATAGTCATTTCAATGTTTAAATGTTCTTCTTCAATAGTCATTGCAATGTTTAAATGTTCTTCTTCAATAGTCATTGCTAGTGTATTTGGTGGTGGTTCTGCAGGACCTTCAATTTAAAAAAAGGACTGAAGGTTCTGCAGAGACAGAACTGGTTATTATTATTTTTTACATTCAAATATTGAAATTTTATATCCCACTACAATTTTATTTGTATAATACTCTGCCTTAATAGTCTGATATTGTTTTATATTTATAATTTTGATAATATCATTTTCTAAACTGTAAAGTTTGAGCATCATGCAGCAATTAATGATACACCTTTAATCATATCATATTACTGCCCATTGTCTGGTAGTATGAGTCTGTCATGCTCACTTAAATGTCCTGCCGATGGTGGCGCTGTATATCTGGTCGTTGGGTTCCCTACAATATGGTTGAGCTAAGCGATGCGGATGTGCACGTCATGCTCGTGAACGGGTGCTGTCTGTCGGGACTGGTCGGCTCTTAACTGCTACGGCAATCCTAGAAGGCATATTTTTCTATTTGTTACTCTTATGTGAGTTTATTTGTTACGTTAACCTGCATTATTCTCATTCCATGTCGCACACTACTGTAATGGAATTGTCATGAATAGTCATGATCTACTATTTTAAAAAGAGTATTCATGGAGTTTCTTGCCGGCTCTTCTCCATAGAACCTACCTTTTGGAACCGTGCACCTAGTTTTGACGTTTTAAAAGTGCCTGAAATCTGGTCTATTTGAAATAAAAAAACTTTGACTTTGACTTGACAGGTGTCTTTATCTTTTTCGCAATTCGCCCCTACAGAATGTGCAGAAGTAAAATTATTAATTAAAAGTGTTTTGTATGTGACTTGAAAGCCTGCAGCAGTTGGCATTATATTGCTGTGCCCGTGTGCACGTATGACTCCAAATAAATTTTCAGTCGGGTCCTGATTAAAATGCCTCAGTAATAGGGAATTTTCCCCTAACTTGTACATATGTGCACACAACAGTTTGAACCTCTCTATAGTTTTATTCCAGCTGGAGAGTGTTGGCACCACAGAAGCTTTACCATTTTTGTCCACATATGACATTGATTTCAGCATGGGGATGCTTTCCCGCCATAATTTGTGGTGAGGTGATGTAGGAGTTACAGCTGCTCTATAAATCTTGCCTTCCTTTTGTCTACTAAAACTCCCATTAACAGAATCGAAAAGTCGATCAAAAAAGTATAGTGTATCTGCCGTCTCTTTTGCCGATGCTGGTTGCATGCCAGCATCTGAAAGTGAAAACGTCATCATTTAAATAATGAAATAAGGAATGTGATGACCAGAGACAAACAAAAACATCATAATAAACTATGTGCCGTCTTGAAGTTTGTTTTGTGTAGGTATAGAAATATAGTGAATAACCCACCTACCAAAAAACCAAGGGCTGTAGCAACAGTGCTGCTGAAAACTTGGGTGCAGTGCTTGACCCTCATCTTAGGTATTAGGTGTGGCAGTACATGGCGTTGTGTCAATTTTGGTACTAGCCGCACTCCTCTATAACCTGGGCTTTTTTCATGTAGCTTCACAATGTGATCCCATTTGTCTACACATTTTTTATTCTTCGTGACATATGTTAGGTCTTTGTTCAGCATATTGTTTCTAATACCTTTCATAAGGTGAGGGGGGTCATAGAGCGCAAAAATGTTTTGGTACCCAATTGTAAAATGGCCTCCTGGGTTATTCTTCACCCTTTCTTAAATATTTGGCTCTAGTGTCATATATTAAAGAATTAATTGCAGCCATGTTACCACCACCTTTTGTCCACAGTCTTGCAGATTTTTTATTACATCCACAATCATTATTTTTAAACTGGTTGTTGAGGTACTTCCGGCGCAGAAAGTGTACTGTACTGGCTGTTTATATTTTTTTATGACACCCCTCACCATAAATACTAGTGCATGATCTGCTAGCTGAGGTTTTCTTGTTTCACCATCATCCACAAAGCCTATTATTGTCTCACCTGTCATCTCAACATGTGCTGAATATTATAGCCATTTCATCAAATACCACTGAACAAAACTTGTGAGATTGGGGCATTTTATCCACTCTTTTCTTTAAATTGTCAAACATAAATTTGTTTATGCCTGGTTTGATAGAAACTTTTTTCAAAATACAGTGGAGAGTACTGCGTTTTGGTAATATGCATATTTCATTTTTTCATATGCTTCGGCTGTAAAAATACTTGAATTTTTGTCAAATTTTCGACCAATGCTGATATTTGAAGAGGGCTCATATATGGCAAAAGATGCAGCCCTATCGTTCTTGGAACCATCTGTATAAACAAATTTATGATCCGACCACTCTGAGACAAATCCTTTTTTTTCTTTAAAATTATGTTAATAGCTGGAAAACCAATAAAAGTTCCTTCATAGCAAGGCAAAATATGTTTGGATTGATAGATTTATTTTATTTTTATTTATTAATTTTTGAATAAAATTTACGAAACTTTGAAGACCTTGTAGCATAAAAATTGGTTTAAAAACTGAAGTAGTAATTGAATGTAACAAATTGACCAAAAGACTGTTACTAGATACACTGTAAAGTTTAAGTATAAATCTTTCTTTTAAATAATTAAATCGAATGCTTAATGGTGGAACATTACAATCAGTCTGCATTGCATTTATAGGAGTACTTCTGAATGCCCCAGTTATTACACGCAAACATTTATTTTGGAGAACATCTAAACTATTTACTATTTTAACATCTGCAGCGAAGCAATAGAAACCATATTCAAAATTACTACGAACTAATGATTTGTACAACAGTAACAAATTTTTTTGGGTCTGCACCCCAATATGAGCCAGACAAGGATTTCAGTACATTATAAGCTTTATTTGCTTTACTAATTATATGTTTTATGTAATTATTCCAGGTTAAATTATATGAAAAAAGAACCCCCAGAAATTTAACTTCCAGTGAAATGGGTAATGCACAATTATTATATTGCACATTGGGCATATTATAACACTGTTTACCAAACATAACAACTTTGGACTCGAACTGATTAACATTTAGATCAAGGTAAGAAAAATATTCATAAAGATTTACCAATGCATCATTGAGTATTTGGACTGTTTGTGATAAATTGTTCCCGGATGTATAAATAACCAAATCATCTGCAAACTGTAGATTTTTGACCTGAGACCCTAAAATAAGATTCAATCTACGTACATATAATATAAATATTAAAGGTGATAGTAATACCGTCTTGACAAACTCCTTTTGACGAGAGTCTAGGACCATAGAGATGTCTATTAAATTTACTAAATACTTCTCTATTGCTCAGATTTTTTTTAATCCAATTTATAATTTTTACAGGAATCCCTATTTGCGATAATTCGTGACAAAGAGTATCTATATTTACACTATTAAAAGCGTCTGCAACATCAAAGAAAACTCCAACCAAATTTTTTTTGCCAATAAAGAGTTATGATTATCAAGCTGTAATTAACAAACACTTTCCCTAGCAGACCGATTCCTACGAAAACCAAATTGATTAGAAGGTAAGATATTGTCTTGTTCTACATAAAACTCTAAACGTTGCTTCAACAATTGTTCTAATAATTTTCCAACACAAGAAGTAAGTGCTATGGGACGATAAGAATCAGGACATAACTTAGGCTTATCGGGTTTTAAAATTGGTACAAGACAATCCACTTTCCAATCTTGAGGTATAATGTTATTTTCCCAAAGTAAATTAAGTATTTTGAGAAATTTTTCTAGACCTGCAATGCTTAGATTTTTAAATAAGATATATGGTATTCCATCGAGTCCATAAGCAGTATCTCTTCGAGTGGAGATGGCCGATATTAATTCATTAATTGTAAAAGGATTAAGCAGAAAACTATTTTTGGAATTAATACTATCAGTAAGAGTTTTTGGAGTATGTGACACAAAGTCTGGGGTGTATTTCTTTAGAAAATCCAAAACCCATGCGTCATTTTCATGATTATTAAAATTATATTATGTCTGGTTGTATTTACGCATAAATTTCCATATAACAGATAATGGTGTGTTTCTATTAAAAGTCTCACAAAGAGAAAACCAACTTTTTTGTCTTTCCATTTTTAAAATTAGTTTTTTAACTGCCCGGAGCCTTTTAAATTGAAGATAGGTTTCTTCTGTTGGATTATCTTTAAAAGTGATTTAAGCGGTTTTGAAATTTAGTACAGCCTCTGTACACTTTTGATTCCACCAAGGAAGGGAAGGTCCTTTACTCTTATTCCTATGGCATGTGTGATTGGTGGTATTTGTGTTGACATAACAATTCAAATGATTGGAATTTATTTTGGAATTTGCAGCTGCTGTGCGCAAAATAGTACAAAATTGGAAATATGAATTGAGAAGACTTTTATTATCTATTTGAAAATCAACTAACAATTCTTCCACATGATTGCTATACATTTGCCAATCAACAAGTTTATAATTTGGGTAGATGGGCAAATGTTTAACCTCTCGTCTGTCGGGGCGCGCAGCGTGAAAAAGGCGCCGTCCGTCGGAAAAATTTCGCGCGTGCGGCTTTGTTGCTCCGTTTTTTTCGATATCATTTGTGATATAAACCTTATCCTGTATGGTTCTTGTAACTTTTGAAGCTAATTAGGTAACCAAACTATACAAATTACCTTACTGACTCCCTGGCATATTTATTTTGACTACTAGAAGCATTTTTTCCCACACATTAGCAATAAATATGACACTGTAAAGAAAGATATTCATAAAAAAACAATGTCAAGGTGTTTTAGACTTTTATTTATATATTTTTATAGTAGAGTACACATTCTTTTGAGTGAACATAACAAAAACATAGGTTTATCATATAAAAACTCGAGAAAGTTGAGTTTGAATGTAATCATTTGCGCACGAACATGTGGACGCAGATCTGCGTTCCGACACTCACCACTTGGCGTAGATCTAAGTTCCGACACAGACTTTACAGGATGTTCCTAAATTACAATTATTACAAATTTTACTATCTAATCAGTCTTGAAATTTATAGTCTTCTAATGTTTATTTGCAAGTATATTTAAATAAAATTAACGCTTAGGTATGCACATACGTCACGCAGATACAGATTGTAACTTAGTCCTAGGGTTGTAATGTGTGGTGTTCACGCCAACATTGGCCAATACACAGGAATACTTGGCACTTAGCGCAAATGACGTTAACTTCTGTTCGTTTTTTTATAATACATCGTACACAAGGGCTCGTTTATACCGTGATGACGATTTATTGCCACGAGCTTCCACATGAATGTGATTAGGAAAGTGATCAATGCCATCCAATCGGACTATACTAGGATTTTCAATAGCAGACGGTCTGATTCTTTGGACTGACAGATGTTGTTTCACTAATTGGTCAGCTAATACGTAGCGATATTGACGGTGAGATAGTTTGCGATTGTTAGATGTACAGTTTAAACGGTGCATTATAAAGGTATTTAGAACACTACAGTTCAGTAATCTGCGAAATACCTTTATGTACTACTTCAAACCGCGTTTTCTTTCTAATAAGTACATGGAGAGTTTCTGGTCTTTCATGTCGACGCCCCCCATGTACTTATTGTTAGAATGAACCACAAGCGGTTTAGCACACGCTTCACCTGCTCACCAACCGGGTGCTGTATCAGCATCATGATGTGTTGATATCATGGTTACTAATTTGACATCTTTCCATGCTAAGACATTAATATTGTTGCAGTGTCGAGCCACTATGTCCCCTTTTTGCATACGCCTCTGATCTAAAGCTTTTATATCAGCGGGTGTATCAACTCGTCGTCGATTCAACGTACCAAATGAATCAGTCCGATTTTGTTTGAGGTGTTGTGTAAGGGGTACACTATTGTAAAAGTTGTCCATGACTAAACAATGGCCTTTATTTAAGTATCCCTCCACTAGTCGCAAACCTACTTTAGAGGTGGCCCCCGTAAATCCATGCAGAGGCTCGGATGATCCTGATTCTTTGCCTTGCCTTTGATTTGATAAAGTTTTAATAAATAGCCAGATTCAGCCTCACATAACTCATACGTCTTAATCCCGAAGCGTGCAGCTTTTGTTCTAATGCATTGTACCCAGTTCAGCCTTCCTTTCCATAATAATAGGGATTCGTCCAAGCTGAGGTGTCTTTGTGGAGTATAAAGCTTTCCAAATTTCTCATTATAATGCTGCACGACGGGGTCTATTTTAGCTGTTTTGCGATGGTTTCCATGGATACCCATGTCTAGTTCATAGTTGTTCACAAAATGTAAGAATCGCATTATAAGCAAAAACGGTTTATGCCCATGATTTTACGAAATTCTGTCATCGCCAAAACTCCAGTGGTCCAATACTCTTCTAGACGACTTCTGTGATATAGACCCATGATCAGTAGTATACCAAAAAACTTGTACAATTCATCGACAGTTACTTCTTCCCTTTCATTGAGCCGCGATTGTGAACGGAGGCCATCAGCTTCACTGATACTGACAATGGTTTGCCAAGCATAATCATTAGTCTCCTTGACAATTTTTTCCATAAAGCTGCGGTCCCATACGGCGGTGAACAGTTCGATCGGATTAGTCGACGTTGGCCCAGGTTGATTTGCATAGATTTCTTCGCTACCGGTAAAGGTCGAAAAGTCATCAGACCAGTGTAAATTATCTGATAATAATGCTGAACTATCATCAACTTGCTCATCAATATCGTCATTCGCTTCTAAAATTTCTCGAATTTGATCTTCTGTATACAATGTGGCGCTGAAGTTATCACATTAAATTGTACAGCGATATGGACAAGTAGATATATACCTGTTAAGATAATCAAATAAACAATACCACTAAAAAAAAAAAACGCATTTTTCAAACAAAATAAATAGCGTAAAAGTTGACTCGAAATAAAACATCCTCTAAAACATTAGTTTACTGACCTGTAAAAGCGGCAACATCGCAAGCAGCGACATCGGTACCTACATAAATATTGTCGGTTCATCAAAGACGCGAGTGGCGCGACTCGGCTCGATGGCGACGGTTTCAATTAACATAAACATAACACTGCACCTATTGTTTTATCCAAATAATCACTAATCATGAGTTCACGTCCAAAGTTTAATAACGATACAAATTACGGAAAAGGGATTTTAATTTTTTTAAATGTCCACCGTGTTCCTGAATGCATAATTGACATCGTCGTAAGATGTTATTTCGAACCCTTCGCAGTAGGTCACCATTCGCGGCTAAAAGATTTACCTTGTTGAAGGTCAGAATTATTTTATTTTTTAAGTCCTCCACAGTGGTCACTTCAGTAGCGTAAACCTCGTTTTTCAAGTATTGGGGATAAGAAAGAATCTAATGGGGTTAGGTCTGGTGCCCGTGCTGGCCATCGAAAAGGTCCGTATCGGCCAATCCACTGCTCTCCGAACATATCATTGAGCCGCTCTCTGGCAGCCACCACTGAATGAGCAGGTGCTCCGTCAAGCTGGTACCATAATTGGTTATTTGCACGCACCGATAATTGGTCAACGTAATCCGCCACTGGACCGTCAAGGAGTTCCAAAAATTTGGGCCCATTAAGGTTGCCGTCAATGAACACTGCACCAATTATTTCATTCCCGTGTATTCCAGCCCAAACATTAATGGAAAATCGGTATTGGTGCGAAGACTCTCGATACAGGTGAGGGTTTTCTCGACTCCAGTATCGCAGGTTTTACCGATTCCAGATCCCGTTGCGTGTGAATGTGCTCTCGTCCGTCCACATTATGTTAGACAAAAAATCGGGGTCATTAGCTACTTTGCTCAGTAGCCACTGACAGTAGGCTTCTCTAGGTGGCTTATCCCTACTCAGTAAACCCTGAACCTTTCGGTATTTGAACGGCCGTTGTCTGTTTTTTTTTAAACTTTGTGTACAGTTTTGTGATGTACCTACTCGAAACTGGCGAGCTGCTCTACGGAGACTTGATGTTGGATTACGAGCGAAATAATCCATTTGTTGTTCGTGGGACACTGGTACTTGCGGTGGGACATCAATCTGACGCGGGATCTATGGTTCGTTGTCACGTAATCTTTGAACTGTCCTAATAAAGATCCGTGAGTCTGAAGGACATACACGGGTGGTACTATACCTTTCTCGGTATGTTCGTAACGCCAGAGCAGCGTTTTGATAGCATTCCCCATAAATTAGGATCATATCGGTGTACTCCGATGACGTGAAGTTCCTACGGTGCATCTTGGAAGTAAAAAGCGTCCAATTTCGCACGAGTTATCACACCACTTCACTAAATTATAATCCACTTAAATAATTGTACCTATCAACGTGTCCTATCACAAACAAAACAGTAAACTTATCCAAATGTCCACAAAATCAACAGTTCTTACAAAACTAAAGTGTCCTATCACGGTTATTATTATTACAAACAAAACAATAAAAATACAAAGGGCGCGTGCGCGTATTAAGCGGCTCGCGCAACTAAACTATCCTTTAAGGACAAGGGCGCCGCACTGATTCTAACTTCTAATTGATAAACTCACACGCCGGTGGGCGGGAAACGCGGCAGTACATCTCGCTCGACAATACCCGCCCGCGACCCCTAAGCCCCCACGCGCCAAACCGTTTCTTTTAATTTCGCACATTGTAATTTATGTCCTATGTCGTTACGCGTAAGTAATTTTTCGTTTGAATTGTTTTTTTGTTACCTGATTTTAGGTAATGCGGAATGGCAACGTTTAGACTTTTCGCCGGCTTAACGGGTCTTTGACCTAATTATTGTTCGTCGTAGATATCTATGCGTTTACATGATGTTGTTAAATATTAAAATGAAAAAAAATATCCTGCGGCTATAACATTAAATATTTTCTTTTTTTCTTTTGTGTATGACCAAAGAATGCCATGTAGTATACCAGTGGCGTGCACAGAGATTTCAGACAGGGTATGCACAAAAAAAAAGCTGGGTTCGTCATGACCACGGAATGCTAATTCAGGTTTACCTAGAAAACAAACTACATATATCAATCAACCGTTTGAAAATGTTTCTATTTCTGTCATCTTTCGCGTTGTGCCTTTCAATATCTAACTTTAACTGGCTATTCAAACTAGTCTCTATTCTACCTTTACCAAAAGTTTGGAACTTTTAAGCAGAATTCTAGATGTTTTTCTGAAGAATCATGCTTAGCAGCCGCTTTGTGAAAATTATTTAAATCTGAGTAGGTATCCGCTAGGTCCAAACATTATTTTTAACTTGATTTATAAACAAAATGCAAGGGAAACAATACAATGTGTTTGTGTGTACACAACGAGTTAGCCAGTAATAGTCAGCATAAAACATTTTATGAAAATAACGAGTAGTATTTATTACCTTTTCTTTGAGTTAAATCCAACCCGGGTACACACCTTCCCTTTGCAATCAATTTAACTGTTTCCTCAAAAGGTAACGTGAAAACGCGGCCGATTTTAATTTATTTAAACACATTTCGCCAGCACAGATCTCACAGGTATAATTTTCCATTTTTACAATAAACTTACTAAATAATTACTCGACAGTCAATCATTTGCGCCAAAAAAAAACATTAAGGCGAAAAAAGTTTGCAATCTATTACGTTACGAACTAATTAATAGGAACGAATGAATCATTTGGTTAATCCGACTAAAATAAGTCGACCCTCTGCAATCAACAATTCAAGCGGTGCTTAAACGGGTTCTCAATTTGGACGGTTTACAATGTAAGCTATGCTTCTAAAACTCCAACACGCGCAAACATTTTCACGCACACAGTCACACTTTTGCTACGTACTACACGGGATGCGTTGTATGAAGAATAAGCAAGGCGTAGTACAGCTTATGCTCACTGGGAGCGCTACCTGCGCGGTGCGCGGTGGCACAATAAAATTAATGTTCGCCGCTCCATTGAGTTAGTACCAAAATAAAGTAATAGATGGCGCGTAACAAAATAAAGTAATAGATGGCGCGTAAGCTAAATCACCATGTTTTTTTTTAAATTATAGTTATCATTTAGAGGGGCATGTATGTATGTATGGATGGAACTACAGGGTATGCAGAGCTTATTTGCATGTATGGAGTGCACGCCACTGTAGTATACGTAGTATCATTTAATGTGATAACCTCAGCGCCACATTGTATATAGGTTCTTCCTCATCACATTCACTGCCTGAATCAACACTCTCGGCACGTAGTCTCTAGTTAAAAGAGTTAGCACGCGTCGTACGTGAAATGGATGGTATCCATACCTCTTGAGCACTGAATGAACAGTGGACTTCGGTATCCCTGTGCGTCGTTGTATCGCCCTAACCGAAGTTGTCGGGTCTTGTTCTCGTTCCTGAAGCAATATGTCTTCGTCAACAACTTGAGGCCTTCCACCGCCACGTTGACCAGGGAGTCTGCCTTCCATGTAGGAGTTATGCACTCTGGTAAACATTTCGTGGTGTGGATGTCTCCTATCGGGGAACCCTTCCCTGTAGAGGGTGGCAGCAGCTCTGGAACTTTGGCCAGCTTCTCCGTAAATAAGATGCATCTCAGCATACTCTCGCTGCGTGTAACTCGGAAAAATGCGGCGGTTGGCCATGTTATACAACACAAAAGTCCAGGTGGTCGCCAAGTCGTCGTAGTGATCACAACAAAAAATCCAAATCGTAAGGCAAACAAAGTCCGGGGTCCAAGGCGCAAAACAGTCGTCAGTACGAAACAATAATTTGTGAATACAGAAATTAGACATGGGTAGCTCGTGAGCGAGTGATAGAAAAGAGTAATTTGACAGTTCTGAAAAACCGCCACAAAAAAACAGCATATTTATTATTTGTGGATATAATAAACCGTAACAAAGAGTCGAAATATAAAAAAAAAACAATTTTAAATAATTCTAAAAAAAATATATTCATAAGTCTTTATTCAAATTAAGCTGATAATCTGCACTTTTTGAAGGTCAAAATTTACAAAGATTCAAAATTTCCAAAGAGCTATTGACTATTGAGCGAGCCGAGCCGTCTCCTGCGACGAGCGAGCGACGTGAGTCAAATTAGCTAACAGTCGGCGTCTGAGTCACTGAGCTACTGAGCTATAGAAGAACTAGTGAGCTAGAAGAGCGACATAGCTCTTTAGAGCGAAAGGGCTAATCGCTCTTTTTCTTTTAAGTGAGGTGTTTTGCCCATATCTGACCGAGATGCGTTGCGCACGGCTTAAGGTAGCGTACTGGCAAGCGTCGCAAATAAGGTTGAGAGAGTAAGACACAAAATCACAATACAAGAAAGAGCGGGATAGCACATGCGCTACTTATTTTTTTTAAACTTTGTCCCTCACTAGGATTTCTCCTATATCGTGGGTGCGTTTACCAACACAAATCTCACACACAAACACCCAGACCCGAAACAACTATCTGTAGGCGATACAAATTTTTGTTCCGTGTGGGAATCGAACCCACGACCCGTAGCGCAGCAGCTAATCGCTCAGTCATTGCACCAAACGTGTCAGGGTGGTTTTCAAAAAAATTGTTCGTTGCGTAATGGAATTCCACTCAGAAAGAAAAAAACAATATTGAAATTAAACAAGTTGTAAGGTAACGAGTTATATCATGTTTTAAAAAATAATGAAATTTAATATGATATGTTTCTAATTTAACGAGAAATACATATTTTAAGGAGGGATGGTAACTAAAAAGTTCCGTTACGTCACAAAGTTTAGATTAGTATTAAAACTCACTGGTAAATCAAATAAGTTTTTTTTTTGTTATAATATATTTTAACAAGAACAGTCTTCAAAATCACAAACATATAATTAGTAATATAAATAACATCAACGTTTTTTCTACGAAAACTATTCCACTACGTTACTTTATGGCACGTTTCATTGCACAGTCAAGCCTCTACTTTGGCACTTTTCTATAAAATATGGTATAAAAATTGTTTCATAAAACTTTTAAATAATATTATTTTAAACAATTTAAGTCAGAGTAGTAATCTTATGAGAATATTTTTAAATTAAATCTAAATATCACCATGAAAATAGGACAAGTGACGTTAATAGAACAAATCGTCACGTTTAGGAATTATAAGGCACAGTTTATATTACTTAGAATTAATCAACTTTAAAACTTAACAACAATCAAGTAAAGTCATTTAAAACACTCTAAAATAACATTTTGAGGAATTCTTAACACATATGTAACGTAACATACGTATTCTTAATAACGTGTCTTTAAAATCGAAAAAAATATACAAAAAAAGTCATTATTATTTTTTTCTTAGTGGTGATTCGTTCGTAAAATAATTAAATTATTTATTTGTACGAGCGAATCTACACACTATGAAAATTATAGCATACCGAGAAGTCGATTATGAGAACCATGTAAGAAAAAAATTATGACATTTACTCATCACCACATAAGCACACTGAACAAATATAATCAAATGATGTAGTACCACTACATGATATGCAAACCCATTTGCTGCACACCATACACTTTGCCATTTGTTGCAGAATGAAACTTTGGCGAGTTTTACAAACATGACATGGAAATGTTCTCGATGACGCATTACGTTTCCCTATTATTATGTTCTGATTCTCAACTTTTACTTGTAATATCTTACTTGGGTTTGATTGGGGTTTATTGGCGTATTCTTCAAAGGGTATGTTCTGGTTCGCAACGTTTTCTTGTAAAATCTTACTTGGGTTTGATTGGGGTTTATTGGTGTATTCTTCAAAGGGTACTTGAAGGGGTTTGAGCACCTTTACTTTTTTAATGGGTGACGTAAGTTGGATAGGATCGCAATCTAAATTTTTATGAATTCCTTTATCGGTCGGTGGAAAATGAGTTTCAAGTGGGAATATTTTGGAGAAGCAACTAGTGGTACGGCTTCTGTACCTTCCAAAAAAGGACATTCATCAATTAGGAAATCGGTTTGAAGCAGTGATATAGACGGTTCTGGGCTTGAAATTAAGGATGGTCCTGGATCTGCACAATCAAGAAACGAAAGGTTTGATAGCTCATTAATCGTATCATCACTTACAGGTGCTACAGTAATTGATTTCATCTGATCTGTCAATAAATGTGTTTTGGGATTATAACAGCTGCACAAACCTCGCATTTCACCACAGAAACAACTCAATTCACGGTATCGGATCTTATGGGGTTGAACAGAAATTATTTGATGCAACTGCATTGTTCCAGGTACGGCGCGCAAACCATCAGTATGTCACTGTCCGATATGTAAAGACACTTCACAGACTTCATAATATTTTGCAAAAAATGACACGCTTCAGTCGCATTGGTAATATCATGACCATACGATATTCTTTTATCAAGCTGCCTTTTTACAGATCCTCCAATGCCATCTGCCATACTTTTTCCATGTCCGGCTTCAGAGAATGACCAGGTTGAGTAGGCTAGATTTAATTTCTGTGTGAACACATTAAGCAAATAGAATTTTTTTTTCTGTCTATATTGCGTGCTGGGACCATCGGAAAAAAAATGGATTATTTGTGCGTTTGGAAACTCCTCTTTGGCCATTTTTAAAACAGGCATAAGATGTGCCCAAATGGCATGAGGCTCGTGACAGTTATCGTCGGACACCGTGACAAACGATTTCGAACGCACATTTCCAAAAATCACACCACAATGCAGACTAATTGCATTTTTTGACGCACCAAAGTGCATCGACTGAATTTCTTCGCTGTATTTGCATTCATAATTTTCGGAGAAATCACACATAATACCAATTTCTTCCTCTTTCATATTTGTGACACAAGCTCGATGCTGACGTTGCTGTTCTATCCAATTAAAGCAATGAGTTTTAAATGCAGGCAATTCTTTTTTAAACTCCGCGGTATGATCTAATACAGTACCTTTTATTTGTTGTTTAGTAGTCTTTTTTGTCGTCATTTCTTGGCCTGATTTTACATAGGTATGAATCACCCTACCCCATTTGAACCAAGCTACCTCATCGTGCAATTTGTCTTCATTGTATTGAATTTTAGCAATTTTGCATTGATGACATTTATTGTAACATGCAGTTAAAAGATTTAGTGTCACATGCGATTTCGTTTAATAGCTCAGTCATGCTTTTGTGTGGTATGACTCCTTTGAGTTTCAGAGCATTAAACATGAATTCTATGTTACTGTGTTTGATACACATACATGTATTTCTGGTTGTTGCACTTGGTGAAAGTACGTAATATGGCTTATACCTGAAGAATGTAGTAAAGCTATGCTTTCCGCCTTCATCTTTATAAATTTTATAAAGATTTTGCATGGTATCGATTAGATATCTGATCTGCACTTTTCTTTTATTCTTAGTCCTGGTTTCACGTTTACCTGCAGTGCTTCTACTAATATCATCACGATTGTAAAACTTCTCCAAGTCCTCCACAATACTTTTGTTCAGAGGTCTGCTCTTGAAATTGGTTTTCCTTACTCGACCTTTAAGTCCCAACAAGTTTCGTTCCGGTTTTGTGTTCATTTTTTCACCTACTTTTAATACTATACTTTTAATAATTCTTTTTTCTGGATTTTTCTTGCAGTCAGTGTATGCTTCACGTAATGCCACTCCATGACTTCTTACCGCGCCTTAAGCTTATCGTTTTCAGTCTGTAGTAAATGCATTTCCTTTTCGTGTTGTTTTTTGGCACGGTAGAGCTTCTTCCTTATGTTGTTTAGAGCTGTTTTATATTTTGTATATTGTTCAGAGCGATCGTATAACTTTTACTTACTTTTTTCAATTTTAATTTAAGCAAACGAGGAACTGCATTGTCTGCTGACTGTTGTTCCGTTGGAGCCAACTGCTGTCTAACTGCAGCCTCCCCTTGTCCTAATGACTTCTTCTTTTCCTTTTGATTTCTTTTTTGTTCTCTCCATCGCTTTTGTCTGGCGTCTTTTTCTTCTTCAGTTAATTCTTTTATCTTCTTAAAATGCTTCTTCAGTCTTTTAAGTTCTTTTTTTTATGTAGTTCGTGCTTTACTGGGTCCTGTTTTATTTTTTCGCGGTATCTTTTCGACCGCTCCGCTGCCGTCAACACCATAGTCTGGCCTAAAAAAAAATTGTTTAAAGCTCCATAATTTACGTTTTAATTATCGATAATAGTGATTATTACAAAAATCTGTAACTGTTCGATCGATTAAATTATTTAAATTAAACCTTAATGCTTTACACAATTACTTTTCACTAAAAATAATCAATCAATCTCTCAACAATTTAAAAACATTTTTTTATGTCAAATTGTTTTGATTGTAAAAACTATATCGACAGTGTAAACCATGCTTTAAAATTCCACTACGTCACATTTGGCGTTCCGCTAGTACAACACGTAGCGTAATGGACGTGACGTATGATGGCTTCACAAAAACAAACTCAAGAAATCAATAGTTAAAATGTAATTTAACGAAATGGTCCACTTCATTCCGATTAAAGACACTTTTTTCTAATTAGCTATGAAAAGTTATAAGTCAAACAAATATTACTTACTTAATAAAATCAAGTTCGTAGTGGAAAATGCGAACAGGACGCTTCGTGACGCTCGACCGCTCACTCTCACTGTTAGACAAAACTGGACAAAACTGCTGTCATTTAACAAATATGGCGGACATTCACGTTCTGAAATGTTGCCAACACTAAAAAAATACTCTTAGTTCATTCAATTTTCTACTCAAAATCAGTAAAACAGTGTAGCGTATATGGAATTTTCCATCAACGTTATTTTGAGGGACAAGATAAAACGTGTATTTTAAATAATTTTTTACTCTAGTACCTTATGAATTAAGTTTATTATTAAAGAAAGAAAGAAAGAAAGAAAATTATTTATTCTGGACTCACACAGGCAGTTACAGAAACACAAACAAAATAAAAGACAGGATAAAAATTTAGACTACCTGCACGAGGCCAAAAAGGCCTCCTATCTCAGCATAATGCTGCGACATTTAAAAAACAAAACGTCGCAGCGCTGGTTTTCAGATAGGACCATTGTGATGCCACGGGCAATAACGACACAAATAAATAGTTTATTATAATTATGCTTATGTATTACGTGTGTGTGTGTGTGTGTGTGTGTGTGTGTGTGTGTGTGTGTGTGTGTGTGTGGAATAGATAATAAAATTGTAATAATTTAATTTAAATAATAATTTATCAATGTCAAACCAAGAATAGAGAAAAAATAAGTTTATGCATTTTCGGACGAGCCAGCCGCTCGACGCTTCCACATCATTTGTCTATGGTTTGTTTATGACCAAACAAGGAACGCCGATCCGGCGCAGGCACCGACCGGTTGTCACTTGGTTTTGTTTGTTCTATGATTTAAAATGGCCGAAAACGACAACAGAAGAATCTTTGAGTTGCAGTTTATTAATGCTAAATTATAAAAGAAAAAGGAAATGGCATTGTACCTATTGTATATACTAGTGTGTGCAAAAGTGTGTATAAGTGGAATTAGTGTTATATGTACTAAATTGTGTAGTGTAAAGGCTTTTGGACATAACTTAACAACTTATCAAGTTAGACACAATTATCAACAAGCTGCTGCATCGTAAATTGGATAATTCGCTGTCGTACTCCGCTCTGCTACCCATTCCCGATTGCGTGCAGACCCCGGGTAAGTTTATACACTTGTTTTTTGTATATTTAATAGATGTTGTTTATATTTGGCTCTAAAACTATTAACTATTTTTATAGCACGAAGAGGTGGCGGCAGATCATTCCAGCAGCGAGTAGCAGCGAATTTAAAACTCCCACGAAACGCAGCAGTTCTATGCCTTGGGGTTGTCAAAAGGTAAGCAGATGCTCTTGTGTTTTTTTTATTAAATTCACGCGACCAGGACAATTTATTATACAAATACTCTGGTTTTTTTGGTTAGTATTGTGCCAAACAGTAGAGTAGCCAGATGAAGCTTTCTGCGGGCCGACATCTTCATCAGATTTCCTTTGTTTAGGAATGGAGTGATGTGAGATCGCGGAGGGACATGGAAACAGAATCTCGCACAAGCATTTTGTACCCGTTGGATAAGTTTATTGGTTCTACCGAGAATGCAGGTCCCATACACAGTGTCAGCGTAGTTCAGCTTGGATAGAACAAGTGACTCACATAGCATGACACGCATATCCACACTTATGTAGGGACGGACTTGGTACAAAAGCTTGAGACGGTAAAAGCAGTTGCGCACAGCCTCCAAAACATGGGTCTCAAAATGCAGCTGCCCGTCAAACACCACTCCAAGATTACGGGCTTCTTGAACCCTTTCAATGGGACAGCTATCAATCTTGAGGTCCAGGTTGAAAGAAAGGGTTTTAATGATAGTATCTCTGGACCCCATAACCATAAACTTTGACTTATTTGGATTCAAGACCAAGGAATTTCTTTTTGACCATGCTGCAATTCTATCCAAATCCTCATTTATTCTAATTACAGCCTCGTCAGTATTCCGGGAGTGAAAGGAGACGTACAGCTGCAGATCGTCGGCATACAGATGGAATTTTGTGTTGACCAGGCAGTTGGTGATGTCAGCACTGTACAGGATGAAGAGAAGTGGACCCAGGATAGATCCCTGAGGGACACCCCTATTCACCTGCTTAGGACTAGAAGCTAAAATACCCCCATCATTATCATTTGTGACCTGTACAAACTGAGACCGGTTACTCAGGTAACTATCGAACCATTTGATTGTTTTAAAATTACACCCATAAAAGGACAACTTGGAAAGAAGAAGTGAGGTATTGATAGAATCAAAAGCACGAGAAAAATCAAGTAGAACAAGCATAGTCCCCATGCCCTTGTCTCTGTCTTCCAGTATATTTCCAACTACATCCAGGAGGGCTGTAGCTGTGCTGTGCTTTCTACGAAATCCAGATTGAGCCATTGGTAGGATGTTATGGTGCTCTAGGTATTCCCTAAGTTGGTTGCAAACAACCTTCTCCAAAATCTTGGAGAGACATGGCAACAGGCTAATGGGACGAAAGTCCTTTGCTCCAGTGGGATTTGTAACCTTAGGAATGGGTCTAACTATTGCCATTTTCCACAGATCCGGGAAAGAAGAGGTGGCTATCGATTTGTTGATGATGGAAGTTATCACTGCAAGTGTTCGAGGAAGGGTCATCATCAGCATCTCCAGCGACATACAGTCAGAACCCTGAGCATTGGACTTGAGGCTGCGCAGAATTTTCAGCACAACATCCTCCTGGACCGGCTCAAGTTGGAAGTCATAAGAACCAAATCTGTTGAACTCAAAATAAGTTAAATCTGAGATTGTAACCTTGCCACTACCTGGTACCTCCAAAAAGTGTTGATTGATACTCTCTGGGTCATTGCAAAAATGTGGTAAACGATGCTCTTGTTTTTTAGATATGGCAATAGTAGATTTAATGTGGCTCCATAACTTCTTAGGCTGTTTAATATTATTATTTATGTATTTTTTAAAGTATGCACACTTCTCACTATCCACTGCAGCTCTAACGAGGTATTTAAGTTCTTTGTAGGATTTTATGTGATATTCAGATTTTGTAAGTTTAGACTGTCTATGGCACTTGTCACGTAACTTCATCATTTCCTTAACAGTGTCAGTTATCCATGGATAAGATTTCTCCTTGATTAAAACTTTTTTAAGGGGCGCATGTAAATCAAATAAATTCAAAATGTAATAATTAAATGTTGCCACCATGGAATTCACATCTTCCAGACTTTCAATATATTCCCATTCAATTTTGTTTAAGTCATCGTCAAAAATGTCCAGTAAGATGTCTTTGAGTGGCCTATATGTAATCCAGTGTGGGGTAGGTTTCTCTAATTTGAAATTTAGTTCAACCAATATTATTGCATGTTGGCCCAACTCCGGTATGTGTGATACTGAGACCCCACACACACGGGCATCTGTGCATACAATATCAATTAATGTTTCGCTGTGGTCTGTAAAGTGGGTTGGCTCAGTGATAAGTTGTTTAAGCTTTGAGTACAGTAGAAAGTTGTTGAGTAGTTTAGTCTTGTTCTCTGTTGTATTTAGTACATTAATATTAAAGTCGCCAAGCAGGAGGACTTTATCTGCGTTAGCAAAGGAGGTGAGAGAGTCGGTTATCGCATCCAGGAAGACGTTCACGTCTAGCCATGGTGGCCTGTAAGCCGTACCGATAATCACTGAATGCGAGTTGATGTTCAGTCTGAGCCACATCTGCTCGACCTGTGACGCGGGCGGGTGCGACACGGCGCGCACGCGGACCCCGTGGCGCACGTAGAACCCTACGCCGCCTCCGCGACCGCCGCGCACGGTGGCCGGGCGCGGCACGTGCCGCAGCCGATAGCCCGGAACAGATGGCGCGCGACCCTCTTCTCCCGCCCTGAGCCAAGTCTCATTTATCGCCATGATGTCTACTGAGAGGCTTTCCATAGCCACCAGAAACTCCTCATGGCGAGAGCCTAGCGATCCCGCATTGAATAATCCAACTTTTAGATTTTTTGTTTTATTCATTTTTAAAATCAGTTGTGTAAATACTTTTTTTTTTGTACCTTATGTTTGATGTAGTTTGTACGAGTAGTAAAGTGTATAGCATAGTTTGTGGTATATAGTGTAGCATAGTGTGTAGCCTAGATTGTAGCAATGTATATATTATGTAGTAAATAGCAATTAGTGTAGTCAGTAGCGATATAGAATATGTTGTTGTATATATAGAAAATGTATTGATAGGAAGCCACATTAATATAAATAGAAAATGTTCATACTTTATAATTGCTCTGGCAGCAAGGGCACTAAATTTAACCAAAAAATACTGAAATAGGAGCAATGCTGGCCTCGCACTAAAAGATAAAAATACACAAAAAAATAGAAATATACAAAAAAATAGAAATATACAAAAAGACATAGATACACTGTAAACAAATTCAGAACAAATCACACATAATATTGAGTATACAGGTCGCGTATTAAAAACCTTCAAATTAAACCTCCTTGTCAGCAGATGCTTCACTCCCAAAAACACGATGAAGATCCTCCTCTGAGCGGATGTAATGGGTAGGCTTGCCATCACCCTGCTTGGCCAGGATGCGTCCGAACTTGGTCCAAGTATATCGCCAACCGAGACGGCTGCCAGCTTCACGGACGCGATAAAACAAATATTTGTTCGCCCTAGTGAGCCTCTCGTTCAAAAAGAATCGGCGCGGGGGAGCAGGGAACCCGAGGTCCGCCGTGGTGGCTCCACGCCGCACGCGCGCACTCTGCAGCAGTTCGTCTCGCAGTGCGCGCCGCGTCAGGCGCACCACAACGCGCCGCTCCCGCACAGCCGCTCCGGCTCCTCCCGCAGGGCCCACTCCTCCTACCGGACTTGCTCCACCTGCCGGACTCGCTCCCCCAGCTGGACTCGCTCCACTGACCGGGCTCACCTTACCACCCGCGCCCGTCCTCGACTCGCGCTCAGTACGGAGGGCCACCCGCTGCGCAAACACTATATCGCGTTCCTCCAGGGTAACCCCGAGCTTTGCCGCCACCAATACGACCGTGTGCACCACGTTCTCGCCCGGTATCTCCGGGAGGTTGGCGATCTCTAGATCTGAGCTCAGCAAATCCTGCTCCCGGTCATTGAGCTCGAGATGCAGTTTCGCCACGGAGAGCTCGAGCTGGCCTACTCTGCTGTCGGGCGCAACGGTCATCCTCTGCTGTTGTTCCAGAGCCTCAACCCTTGCTTCCAGACCATCGACTCTCTCTGTGCAGACTCCATACGACGAATGGAGCTCGGCCATTTCCCGCCGAAAATCCCGCAGCTCATCCCTGACCTCACGCAGCTCCGACCTGAACAGCTTTATCTCCTCAGTTAGTTGGGATTCCGGTGAAGGTTCGCCTTCTGCACATTTCGCAGCCCCAGCCTGGGCCTGGACCACAGTCACCGGCGACCCGGTCACAGCACCAAGAGTTTGCGCTGCTACTGACTCGGTGACTTCAGCAGGGCCACTACTCAACTCTTTGACAGGAGTAGCACTATTGTCACCCCTGGGCACCTTTTTTTTGCAGTCCGGGCATAGCCAGTCACTGCTTATCTGCGCAGACTCAGGCAGTAGCAGGCAGGCGAGGTGGTACCGGTTAGGGCAGGTGAAGTTACTGCAAATAGCGCCCCCTTTTGCCGACAAGAATCTGCCACAAGCTGCACACTTGGCCATGGCATGTAAAGGTATCGTCAAGGGGAGATAGATGGCGCGGTAGTTAATGTGTTGAATAAGCGACAGATGGCACCTGCACCGCGCACAATATTGAGCCGATGCACAGATCTGTATAGGAACTAGAGCCCGCACACTGACAATTAAGGTTTGTTTACTTCTCGTGACACTAGTAAGACACTTTTTGGAGGTACTGTTGATAATAACTTTTTTTTAAGTAACTGCAATGTTTGAGATGTGAATAAGTTTTGTAATTATTAGGTCCAATAAACACTTTATATCTACTATTTATTTACGGGATAACACTCACGCACGTAAACAACTCTGTATCGCGTCTATGTATACTATTATTTTGGAGTTATAACAAAATTACAATTATTAACAAGCAAGAAAGTGAACAGCTGATGTGTATCGTAACTCGTCCGTGACGTCACATGAGTTAATCTCTATTGTAATATGAATTATTCAATTTAGATCATATAATCCTGCCAAATTAGGTACATAAAATTACTGAACAAAAGGTCGGATAACAGTGATATTTTACGTTCGGAACTTTACAAAACCTGCGTGGGACACGTCAAAAATCATCTTTCATCTTCCTGATAATTATTAATTTAATCAATATTCCACAGATTTTCGTACTTCTGAACATTTAATAATAAATTTAAAACGTATTTTATCGTTTTCTGATTAAAACACTAAGTTTGAACTGCATTTGCCTGAAGAATAGAGGCTTGAAGTCGTAGGACACGCAATTTTCGTATGAACTTTTTTTTTTAAAAAGACCCGTCAACGTGTGTGTGCTTCTTTTGTTAGACAGTAACCAGTCGGGTCGGGTCGGTCGGCGAGCAGGTAAAACCTTTATCCATTACGCGTGCATGTCGCATTTTACATGTCACAACTTGTTTTATAATGATTCGCGTAAATGAGCAGCTATTACTTATTCTCGTAGTGGTTTTTGACAATATTACGTTACTTAAATTTTCAACAAAATCAGCTTCTCTAGAACTAAAATAGCATTTTTTTGATTTTTTTTAATGAAAATGCACTAGTATTTATCTTACCAAAATCACAATTAAACAGGCTATCTTTTAAGTTTGTTGTACAAAACTGCCACATACATTTTTTTTTCACCACTGTAGGTTAACGTTATGCGAAAAGAAAATCGTTCTGTGAAAATTTAAACAAAAAATACTATTTCTTGAAAACATTCTTGTTTTTGATAGAAAAAAAACTTATCAATGAGTAAAGTAACTATTCACGAATAATTTGATGTAAAATAAAGAACTAGAAAAGGAATTTTTCATTACGAGATGCTCAAAAATCTGTTTCAAGGTAGAGATTTTTCGACATTTCGGAAAATTTTGTAAAACTGTACTAAACTAAACTTTTTGAAAAAATCATTCAATGCACAAATTCTGTCACTTGTGTTCTCAGTCCAATTCTAAGCGTTGTTGTTAGACGTGACTTTCTGTAACAGTTTTGTTTGATTTCTGTTTTAATCGTGATTACTATGCCTGGTTCTCGCCGTCATATGGACATGGAAACCACAGCAAGAGCGGTTGCTATGCTTCAGGAGGGAGAGTCTCAGAGATCTGTAGCAAGACGTCTCGGTGTGTCGCGACGAGCTATCCGAAACGTGTGGGAACGCTACCAGGAAACTGGGAGTGTGGCTAGGAGATCTGGATCAGGAAGAGCTAGAGCCACAACTGCCCAGGAAGACCGGTACATCAGGTTAACTGCACGTCGGGAACGTACCGTAACCGCCCGGGCCTTACAAAACCGACTGCGGCAATGTACTGGTACACGAGTCAGTGATCAAACCATTCGGAATCGACTCCACGAAGATGGTCAACGTTCCCGAGTGCGTGCAGTTCGACTCAAACTGACAAGGGCCCATCGGGCAGCGCGCTTAAGGTACGCTCGCGAACATTTGGACTGTACCATGGATAACTGGAGGACTGTACTCTTTACAGACGAATGTAAGGTGAAGTTTTTTAGTGATGATAAACGAGTACGCGTGTGGAGAAAACAAGGTGAACGTTACACAGAGCCATGTATCCACGGAACAGACTGTTTTGGGGGCCCAAGTGTTATGGTATGGGCTGGAATAAGCTTGATAGGCAAAACAGAGCTGGTAATTCTCGATGAGGGTACCGTGACCGCCGCCAATTACGTTGAACGGGTAATCCGACCTCATGTAATCCCATTTTCACAAAGAGTGGGCGCTGGCTTTGTTTTTATGCAAGATAATGCTCGCGCTCATACGGCCCGTACCACACAAAGAGCACTTTCTGACGCCAATATCACGGTTTTGCCATGGCCAGCTATGAGTCCCGACCTCAATCCCATCGAGCATTTATGGGACCAATTGAAAAGAAACCTCAAAGAGAACTACAGCTATGTGCACAGTCAACAAGAGCTCATAAACGCGCTAAAACTCTGTTGGGAACGAATCCCCGAACAAAATGTTACCCATCTTATTGAAAGTGTCCCAGATAGGCTCAGAGAGTGCATACAGAGCAGAGGAGGCCCCACGCGCTACTAATCATAACATTTCCTATCAAATAGTAACAGAAAACTGGTGATAGACAAAGTTTATTTTTCCCATTATTGTGCGTTTATTTTCCTAAAAAGTGTTTTTTATGTGTAATTTGTTAAAAATAAAAAACTTTTAGTGTTGACTGTATTTAAACAATGTCTAAATCCCTAATCTAAACATATCTATCCATAAAAAGTGGTTTTTCATTAATATTTTTAAAGGACAGCCGAAAAACGTGGTGGGCCCTATTTTGTTTTGAGTAGTTTATATTGTGTTGTTTTGGTAGGTATTGACCCAAGCTATCACCCCTTGCAGTATGTCGTGCTATTTACTGGACACCCTGTATATATAGTAATTTCTTGTGTGTATTCATCTTAAGGTGTATTAATTACGTCATCCAAAAAAAAACAATAAGTTCTTCGTCTATATCATGGATCTCCATAATATTTTGCTCAAATGTGGGAGTACTATCATTAACAACTTTTATTGGCTCTGCGGTTGAGTTCACAGTAAGGATGGGTAAATCTGATAAGTTTCCTTCGGAATGTAAATTTAATTGAAAGCGCGTAATACTTTTTTTGTAAGCTGTACGAAATTGCACAACATTTGGATTGTCATTGAATCCCCCTTTTGCTCTCATCAGATCAAAAAACATTTCTAAATGATCTTGACTTACTTTATACAGAGGCAAAATTTTTAATTTTTCATTTGTAATCAAATCATTAAACATGTTAATGGCACTTCGAAGACCAACAATAAATCCGATAAATCCAGTTTTGCGACCAGACTACCACCAAATCTCCATTTGACAATTTTAAATTACATAAGTATTCTTCTAATTCTTTGGAGAATACAATACATTTTTGAATATTAGCAGCACATAGAGCTTTTTTAAATCCCGCTGCATACATACTTTGGCTGTTTAAAATATCAAAAGCGTCATTGATCATATTAATAAAGGAGATGGACAAAAATTGTATAGGCCTGTACCCCAGGCGCTACAGAGATGAAATCTATGTA
Source organism: Amphipyra tragopoginis (assembly GCA_905220435.1). Classification (NCBI taxonomy): domain Eukaryota; kingdom Metazoa; phylum Arthropoda; class Insecta; order Lepidoptera; family Noctuidae; genus Amphipyra; species Amphipyra tragopoginis. The sequence continues at coordinate 18,318,251 of HG992011.1, forward strand.
ATTTAAAAGTACGTTTCGTCTATATAAAGAATATGAAAGGTACATGTAGCTCTGCAGATTTGGACAAAAGTTATGCAGGTTTAAAAATGCCACGAACGAAGCCAAAGAACCGAGAAACGGCGCAGATTCGAGTATAAAGCACGAAACACATGAGTCGCGATTGCGACTAACGGACGCGACTGGCGGTCATGAAAAGGGTGCACGGTCGTTTTCGGGCACCCTGCTATATAAACGTAATAGTAATAGGGTCTAAATCCGTTACACTCAACTAAAGCAAACATCCGAAGCAAATCTGGCTGAGGCGTGTAACCGTTGTATGTAAAGAGAGTACTATTGCTATAAACGTATCGTACAGACTGTTAGTCACGATACGACAACTATTCGCGTCCGTAAGTCGCGTTATATTGTATTGTGTTTCGCGCTTTATTAGTTTGATAGTTTTGACACTTCGTTTACTTTTTTACTTTTACACTTGCGGCATAGAGTAAAGTGATATAGAATCTACTTGTAGAATTATTGAGTGTTGCTGCTACTAAAGTCAAATAGTCCTGTCCGTAAGCGCACTTTAATATTTTGATAAATAAATAAATTAATAGAAGGTAGCTTTTACAGACAACTTATCATAAAAAGTATTCTTAATATATTTTAGGTTACCAATATTTTCCTTGTTAGTTTCTGCTAAGCGTTTAGTTACTATTTTTTCCCTACTCTGATTTTTGTTAATATCATATGGCAATATTTAAAGTAAGGTTTAGAACTGTTTCGAAGTTTGGAATGAATTGAATAAAGAGGAAATCATTAAAAATACTTTTAATCTTGTACTTTTTTTAAAATCTGCTATGAAATATAAATAGCTATTCAAAAATCTTTTTTTATTTTGTTTAAATTAACTGCAATATTTTTATTTCTGTACTACTTGGGGCACAATTTGGCCATCTCCTTTAATAGTGGCAGAGCAATCACGAAATTTATTTAATTTTAAATTTTCTTTGCAAAACTAAAGTGCATCCGCTACAGATCTACTTGGCAATTGTGTAGCTAACTTGACTTTCATTTTTTGTTTGCTGTAACAAATATGAGCTTCTTTAATTTTGTTAGCAAGATGTAAACCCTTTTGCTGTTGAATATCATGTAGTAATTGTAAATAATCAAACCTAATTTTATTGCCATCTTTGTCAATTAAAACGTTATAATCACCTAACGTATTTCTGACAAGCTTAATCATGTGACATGGATCATCAAATACATTAATTCTCCTATTATCTAATGTAAAATATGTCTTTAATGATATTAAATTCAAATCACACCCCAAATTAGTTGCCATGCTAATGTTGCTAGCAGCCCCATCAAAAGTTAAACCACAAACAAAAATTTTGATGTTGTAAAGCATTTCTATTGCTATTTTCACAAGACTAGCTCGTTGTTCACCAGTCATGGACACAATAAAAAAAATGCTATGGGGAACTTCCATGAAGCATTTATTGCAGTTACTAACATTACTAAGGCTCGTGTCGCAAGCGGTAGACTATCATCTGACACATCAGTGCCTGTATCAATATACCCTTCGTACTTATTTACAGAACCATCCCATACCAATCCCTTCCTTATAGCCATTTCGTCTATGCACAGATTGACATAAATAGGATATGCACTACTTTTAGTCAACTTTTCTAATGTGTTAAATGATTCAGATGTGAAACCTGGTTCCGCCTTGATCTTTTTATACCAGCGCGTAATTGTAACTGGGTGAGGCAAAACTGTGTTAAATGTTTTCCTCACAAAATTATACGCCCTAGGCAAATAAAAATGAAGTTGTAAGGCGAATGACCTTAATTGTGGTGAATACGACTTTTTCAATGTAGAACCCTTTTCTTTTTTTAGATATCGGACGAGAAAGTCTTTATTATTACCTGGAATATTAGTTGATAATGTTGATATATGGATATCGTCTTCATTTAATTTATTTTTCAATGCAGCAACTATATCAGAGAATTGTGATACCTTTTTCTTCAATCGTCTACGTTGTTGTTGTAATAACTTTTTTTTTATAATCTATTTTCTTCTTAATTGTTGCGCTTCACATTTGGTTGGAACTATGTGTTCTAAAGGAGGCATAACTGGAGGTATTGAAGGCGGCGTACTGATGTAATTGGAAGGGCCTGGTAAATTTGTTTCATCCTAAAACGAAAATATTTTATGAATTTACAATCAAAAACTACACCCAGCAACAAAAAATCTAATTTTTTATAGATTCCAATGATAATATCTTGCCAACTTTTCTTGCTTTCTTTTATGCACATTAACCAAATTACATAGTTCCAATTAATGACACTAAACTCTTATAGAAATAACCACGGACAGATTTAATATTACGTCCGTAGTAGGAACTACATGGCAAATTGCCCTTCATTGGTCTATAGTTGTTTATCTTTAAGTTATTTGTATCACCTACAGATACAAACTCTCCTTTCCAACCACAATGTTAAAAGATAATACTTACTATTATAGCGGTTGTATTTGATGCAGTAAATGCAGGTTTTTTTTTATTTTGTACTTCTTTGAGTACAGATGTCCCGGCAGCAGTTCGTTTTGTTGGCAAGGTTTTTTGAAGGTTAATAACATTTTCCTTATCCTGTAAACAATAGACCAACAAATTATTATGGAGACCAATATAATATAAAATAATTTGTTGTTATAATAGCATACTGTTGCATACATGCGGAACAGGAGGCAATTCGTCAAACAGTGTAGGAATTGATCCAGGACGTAATCTTGTTCGAAATACGCTGGCATCTATCAAGTGATCCTCAAAATGCTTCGAACAGAGTACACCAGAAGGATTGGTTTGCACCTGCATATTAGCAATCCAGGCTTTTTTTTAATTTTCATCTTTTGGAAACCTGGAACAAAAATATTAGTAAGCATTAATATTATTTACAGGATAACATTTCAAAGAAATATGAGTAGCTTATAATATATGTGTATGATCTATGCCTGTTTCTTAACAACATTGAATTTGTGATAAATTGACACGACATTGTAGGCATTATGTTATAAACTTATAACTATTATGAAAAATTAAGGCTGTTGGATTATTCAATGTTTAGTAATTATTTAACATAATTATGTACCTACAATAAATGCATTTACTCAATAAGAAAATAAATATTTGAAGATAATGAACATCACACAAACATACATATATAATACGTGTATTCTTATACGAAAAATACTAAATAAAAATATACATACTAATATAACCTTCACGAAAAGTAAAAAAAAACACAAAATGAAATTAAGATACGAAAAAGACATAAGTTTATACGCACCACGCACAAATTACGGAAAAAAAAGTATTATGTATGAAGGATCTCAGCTATATAATAAATTACCTAAACATCTAAAGGAATCTAAATCAATTATCACTTTTAAAAAACTACTCAAAAAATACATAACAAATAATTCACATTTCGTCGCTGCGCTTTCCATAATCGCTATGTGTTTTTTACACACTTTACAGGAGACGCAAAAAACTGATTTTCTCGAAAAATACCTGGAGTATTCAAATAATTTATTTTTACTTTAATACATATAACAAATTTACGTAGTTTTAGATTATTTTTGGATAGATAACATTATTAATAATGCTAAAATTAAACATCATAGGCAAATTTGACACATAGAGTTATTTATTTGAGTCGTAAATACAAGCTATGTGCATTTAGAACACATAAGTAGTACTTTATGTTCTATGGAATCTTAGAGAAACTGGCTGTACGGTGACACATAGCTATTTTTTTATAAAGAAATAATAAGAAACTAAAAAAACAATCAATTTTATATCACTTTATTGAATTAAACAAATCAATTATAATGGTTTAAATTTTCGTAGAATAGGTGGTAATCGCGGTGCATGTATTGCTTTAGACTTTGTAAGTGACTAAATTTGGTAGAATCATTTTTAGTGGACCATCATAAAGGCTTATAGGTTCCCTTGTGGGTGCCGTGTTTGTCCTCCTCTGCGGCAAATTGTTCCACTCATGGAACCTCGCTGATCTTTGCGCGGCTTAAAATATAAATTTTCTTCTCTTTTAAAGTCTCCTGATACTTTTTTCTCCTCACTGCATCCACATTATTAGTCTGGCATCAAGAAGTATACACAGAATGCATGTGGCTCAAAAATTCGAAAAACTCTTCAACATATATCCTGGAACTGTTTGCTCGGCAGTAGTGGTTTGGAACTTTCGGTACACATTCAAGCCATTTATGAACAGAATCAGATTTGAGCGCCCTAGTTGTAGTTCCTGATGTATTGTATTAGGGACCTTATCTATTCTTCGAATAGGGGTTCTTTCACTACTTTCTGAAATATTTATATTAGATCTAATCCAAAGCTGAAACATATCTTTTTTCTAATCAAACATCGCCAGAAACAATTCCTTACTTCCTTCCTTGGTCCCATGTTAGTACCTGCCAAAAATATCTGAAACTATCGTTTCTGATTCCAGCATTTATTGCAGCATACAAATAACTCCTGTCTGATCTCTTTTCTGCCCCTTGAGTACATGGCTTTTCTCTTAGTTGCCTGTCGCTTTTTGAAATTTCTTCTAATTTTGTAACGCTATCAACTTTGTTGACCTTATGTCTCGTATTATGTTTTCCCAAAAGCTAAAAAACTATCTATGTGACGCTCGACCTGTGCGTTTCGTGATCAAGCGAGTCTGAACTTGACCAAAAAACTCGCTATGTGCAGTGTGAAGCACATATCGGGCGCAATTTTTGCTTCCGCTCTAGTAAACTTATTTTAGCTATGTGAATTATAACACTTAGCGTGTTTAAATGGAACTTTCGATGTATGAATGTCACATAGCTACATTCCGTAACTCTTTAAATATTGCATTTATCACATAGCTGTTTTTACAGTATGTGTGTATTGAAATAACGATTAAAACTGCATCAAAAACCGAAAATGACTAAATAACACATAGCGACTTTTGCACGCGCAACGACGATTTGCTACAATAAGTTCGAGCCACTTCCAGCCACGCTTATCTTTGTAGTACTTGTATTCGAGCCCGGGTATTGAACAAACATTGCAATTTTTTTTGTTTGACTACCTTCAACATATTGATTGAAATGTTTAGTTTTTGCAACAAGCCCAATGCATTTTTTATTTATGTTAAATTGTTAATATTCTCATGTAAGTGAATGAATGTATTCTTATGAGAATAAAGTTATCTCAAACCTCATATTTATTAGCACTATACTAAATCCGTCCCCGGTTAATTCTACAAGTACTTGAGCTGTCATCAATTGGAACTCTAATACAATTTTGTTTTATTTTTGTTTTTATTCGATTTAGGGCCGATTTTTCAATCCTCAGATAAACAGACAAATAGCATTTATTCAACAGATAGCAGAAAAAATCATTTTTCAATCGTCAGGTAGGCTTTATTTGACGAATAATTTGACTACCTGAGGAATAACTTTATCTATCCCTTTGACGGCCAGATAATCGCTTATTCAGTAGATAGTTTCATTCGATGACAGATGATGTAAACAAAAATATATTAGACAATTCTTAGTTTGGCGTTTTTATCAAAGTCTAAAATGGATGTGTTTGATAGCATTGATGACCTGGCAATTGAGGAAGAAGCTCTGATATATGACTTCATAAACCTGCCGTGAAGGAAAGTAAGAATTGTCAGATCCAGGCCCAATCATTTTACAATGTGGGATTCAAAAGAATTCCATCGTCGATTCAGACTTTCAAAAGAGTCTGTGCAATAATTAGGTACTCACAATGGTAGAGGATAAAATCAAGCACCAAACACAAAGGTAAGTTTTCAATCGTTTATATAAAAGATAACTGCGATATGGGTTCATGGGTACATAACAGAGCTGTAGTAGGTAGTTGATAGTGTACATCTGACTGGCCATTTCCGAACTATGTTGGGGGCGCCTGCCAGTCTGACCGGATGCAGTTGAATACCAGTATTTTACATAGAGCGACTGCCTATCTGACTTCCATCACCCAGTTAGTGGATAACACGATAGTTCTTGGTAAGACTGGTAGTCAGACTTTCAGGCTTCTGAGTATGTATCGACTGTCTGGGACAGATGTCTTAATGTGCTTTCCGAGACACGAAGGGGCTCGGTATGAAATGGGTGGTCACACATCCACGGATTGTGGCAAACGTAGTTTAACTTTGATCGATCAACCCTTGCTGCTACTCATAAATATTTATGTTTTAGGAACCAGTTCATCCCACCCATGTTACAACTACTAATTACGCTACGATTCTTTGCCACTGGGAGTTTTTACATCACCGTCGGTGATTTTTTTGGTATTCGTAACTCCACTATATGCCGAATTATAAAAAAGACTACCGAAGCTATTGCATCTTTGAGGCAAACATGTGTAAAGATGCCAAGCAGCGGTGAAGAAATAAGAAAAGCTCAGCAAGATTTTTATACAATTGCTAGATTCCCCAGAGTGATATCAGCCACAGATTGCACCCACATAAGGATTCAATCCCCCGGTGGAAATACAGCTGAGGAGTTAAGAAACAGGAAAGGTTTCTTTTCATTTAATTTGCAGGCAATGTGTTCGGCAGAGTTGATATTTCAAGATATAGTTGCACGTTGGCCCGGATCCACCCATGATAGCATGATATTTGCAAATTCCTGTGTGAAATTCCATTTTGAGAATGGCGCATTTGGTAATGGAATTGTACTTGGAGATAGTGGTTATGAACAAAGCAATTATCTACTGATTCCTTTTCATGAACCAAACACGCAAGCTCAGAGTTTATATAATGAATCACAGATACGAACACGTTATGTCAAAGAGAGATGCTTTGGTGTTTGGAAAAGACGATTCCCAGTTTTGAGCATTGGTCTAAGATGCAAGCTGCCGCTTGCACAAGATGTAATTGTAGCCTGCGCCATATTACACAACTTGGCAAGAATGAAAAATGAAGAGGATCCCCCCGACGATCCAGAAGTACAAATTCCACCACAGCCAATATTTGCCCCTATTGTCGTCAATGCCACTGGTGAAGAAAGGTACCTGACTAGAGATATTGTGTTAGAATATTTTCATTCTTTATTATTACAATAAGTAGGTACTTATCTAGTTTAAAATAAAAATACATATTCTCATTAAAAACAAAGTCTTTATTTTTTTCACATGTTAATTATAATGAACACAACCAAAAGTAAAATAATATCTATACTTATAATAAAATCGTAACGATGCTAAAACTGTACATTAAACATTTTTGGAAAAGAATGAGTGCAAAGCATCCTAGGAACGATACTGATGGCAAAAATGTAGTTTTTAGAAATTCTGTCTGTTTGTCCATTTGTATGTTTGAGCTTCACGTCAGTGCTAATGACAGATTCAGTTGAAATTTGGCAGTCACATCCGTTAAAGAGCGGGTCAAATTATAGGGTACAAATTATCACGCTATTGAGTGTGAGTAATGCGCAGTAACCTTATCTATACTATTAATAAAACTCAAAATGCACTTTGTACATTAAATATTTTTCCAAAATTTCGATTGGGGGGTACTATACTATCGATACAGAAACGAAAACAGTTTTTTTTAAATTATTGCCTGTCTGTCTTTCTGTCCGGGCATCACTTAAAATTCCGTGGATGGATTTTGATGGGACTTTCGCTAATGTGTTGCGTAAAGAGTGAAGATTTTGCTGGTACATATATCAGGCTATTATTCATAGGAGCCGAGCAACGGAACATTATTTCCACATACTGCGATGTACAATCACGTAAAATTCCGTTGATGCGACTTTCACTGATGTGTTGCATAAAGAGCTGCGCTTTTGCTGTTAAATATACCATCACGCTATTGCTCATAGGAGCTGAGCAGTGAAACATTATTTCCACATATTCCACATACTGCGACGTATAAGCTTAATACGTCGGATAGATATTATCCACGATAAGCTTAATACATCAGTAAGCTGTCTTATTCCTCTAACAGCAAAAGCGGCAGAACTCAGTTTACCCGCAGTTGTATATGAGGCCTCCATTGTAGTTTAGGATCTATTGTAACCCCTAAAGAGACTATTGAGGGAACAAGATCTAACCTTTATCCACCCAGACTTACATTTGCGTTAATAGGAGTTACATTCGGTAGGTAATGAAAATTTAATGCCTTTGTTTTTCTCAGCATTTAAAAGAAGATTGTTAGCAGAAAACCAATTCGAGATTGAATTTAGTGTGTTATTAGGTTCTGTAAGATCCTTGTCCTTTATATTTACTTTAAATATTAATGATGTTAATGATAATTCACAACCGAGCCAGAACTGATTTTTTCAAGTAGTAGTTGATGGATTTCTTGCTTTCTTTTTTCGTCGTTAGCAAGATGTAACATTTTTAGATTGTGTTCTTCTTCCATGAACTGGTGTTGTTTCTTGGCAGTCTCCATTTGCAGCTGTACCAGTTCCAACCGAGCTGCGCTTAATTTGACAAGTTTGGCAGTAACACTTGCCTTGGTAGCTGTGTCTGGCTTCAAAACATTTGACATCCTTGTTTTTAAAATCTTTGGGTGCCATCTGTCCCATTTATTTTCTGAAAGCATAACATTATTAACAACATGAAATTAAACAGAAACAAGTATACATATACTAAGATATAAAAGGAACAAGTCATAAATGCATATCGTACAATGACAAATACCTTTTTGAGTTTCGATGTCCCCTTCATTTAAATACAGGGCTATCGGCTTGTCCAAATCTAAAACAACAAAATGTTAAATGAATTTCACTGGAGGTATTAATACTAAAATGACTTATAAGTCATTGTGACTGCCTCGTTGGTCTAGCGGTCGCAAGCGCGACTGCTGAGCGTGAGGTCTTGGGTTCGATCCCCAGGTCGGGCAAAGTGTTATTGGGTTTTTCCAGCATCTAGCAGCTCGGAGTCTGGATTTGTGCACGGTTGATGGCAATAGGCTCGCCCCCTATTACATGGGACTTAAACATAACGGCGAAACGTGGGTGTATACTATACACCTCTGCCAACCCTTCGGGGAATAAGGCGTGAAGTTATGTTTTATGACTTATAAGTCGCGCGGAGAAGGTTTGCCGATAGCCTCATGACGTCACGTCGATGGTCGGTACGATTAGTAGGTAGGCCAGACGAGCGCGGGACGCGGTCGGTGAAGTGGGAGGGGCAGTCATCGGCAAACCTTCTGCGCGCGACTAGTACAAGTTAAGTTTATAAAGGACATGTACCTGGTATTTCACTAATTTCTTGTGCTTGGGTAGGTCCATTTTGCTCAGCTGCATCCACAGAGCTTGTTCTAATTGGATCCCACAAAACAACTTCGTCATCAAGTGTTGGTACTATAAAATATTTAAAAGATTGTGAGGTTTTGTATGTTAAAAAATACAGGCACATCAACCTTTGTGATTTATTGCACATGTTTATAAAGTCTTGTCAACTACCTACTTGTAATTGCGTCGCTGTCGTGACGCGCTTCAGGCCCTTTTATGTGAGAGCAAATGCTCAGCACCTTTTCCTCGATGACATTGAAGTCGGGTGCATTTGAAGGCCCCCCTCCTGTCCTGTACATCTCCTGTCTTTGCATGGAGGACTTTTTTTTGGTACATTTTTTTATTCCGTCGTACTTTAGTTTTAACGTCTTCCATGAACGGACACTGGTTGTGATTCCACACGAATTGAATGAGTTCTCAATTTTCCGCCATGCGGATTCTTTATCTTTATTTGTTACCGCATCCGTCTTCTTATTTTCAATGATATGGTTTGTATTTTTCAACTAGACTAACGAGTAGTTGAGTTTCAGCACTACTAAAATTGGCCGAACGCTCTCGCTTTTTTGGTTCCATTGTAATAAACAAATATAATATAATGTTGATTTACAATAAAAATATATGACACGACACGACTGGAATAACAGTGACAGTGTCATTTTTGTATTTATGCCTTTTATGTAATTGAAATAGTTTGCCCTGCTCTAATGTTGGTTTATGCCATATATTTATTTCACCTCCTGAAGTTAGTCAATAAAATCGGTCAGATAGTAATTCGTCAGATAAATGACAATTGAAAAATTGACAACCAATTATCAGACAGATAAACAGCCAAATAACTTTATTCGTCAGGTTGTTATCAGACATTTTATTTGAGGATTGAAAAATCGGCCCTTATTCTAAGTAAACGTGTGGATAAATGGCATGACAGTTAAATATTCTACGTTGGAGACGATTAAACATCATCGAAACAGTCAATGACGTATTATAAATAGACGCGTCATGCATCAACATCACGGCACTCAAAATCAGCGTAAATACTATCGGTAGCTGGATAGCTACGTAAACGTACGAAGAAGGAAAGAAAATTAAATATCATCTGCGGAATTCCTGTTGTTAGAGAGAGATAAATATATATCTTAGGTTACGTTATCATTCTTTGTTGCATGCTTATTTGTCGAGCGTGTACAAAAAGAGGCATGTGGGGAAAAATTTACACTCAATTTTCTCGTGTTGGTATAGGTAGGTAGTAGATTTTTGGGTAAAATAATATTATTCTCTATCCTAAAAATTATGAATGCAGTATTTCGCAACAGTAATTATAGTTATTTAATTAATAAAACAAAATGTAAGTAATGTGGGAATTGTTCGATACGGGCCAAATTAAAACACCGATTTCTGTTAAATTCTTGAGTTTTTATTTCTTAACTTCTTCTATAACGTCCTTCGTCTTTCGCGTCCTAGTCCAGTCTCTCTTTCCTTTCATACTTTTAACATTAACTTTCTATCTCTTTCACTCTAAGCCTGTAAAATACTTTCATCTCTTTCATTCATCATGCTTCAGATCTATCATTCATCTTTACGTTTCATTCCACTCATCTGTCATAACTTTCCGTTCCTACAGTAATATAAACATAGAAATCTTTATTTATATAATCAAAGAAATCAAGTAAGAATCTCTTAAGTAAATGTCTGTGATAACCTCTTGATGAGATAGGTACGATTCGAGTATGATTCGAATACGATTCGAGTATTGGTCTATTATATTTATCATTAGGTTTAATAAATCATATTATTATATTGAAATAATATAATTAATCGAAATAAAAACAATGTAGGTTTTTATAAACACTGATGCTAAGATGCCGATTTTCCTCGCCAGCCGCCATTAAGCTGCATCGAAAAAAATTCAATATAATAAATAATTTTTCTTGATACTTAAGCATGAAATGACACTTTTTTATCTTTTACAGTTGCAGTATAATTATTACATTTTCTATACACAAAGGACGGCATTTTTTTCGCTAATAAAGAAAGTTATTACACACAAGTTATTTCAATTTCACGTACAGCCGCGGCAACGGTTGCTACGCGACTAAATGAATGTCAGGCAATTACCTTGCATTCATCTAGCCACTACAGAGCGCGGGCAACGTATCTATAGTAGTTTATAATATCATTGGAAACAGTTGATTCATTTCGAAAAATGGTCAAGAAGTTTTTAATACACAATAACGTAAATAAAAACTTACCGATGAAAGGTCAAACCAGGTATTTTGTTACAGCTATCACTGTCACACCGGTACGCACTGCACTTCACCATTTTATTTTACTATTTCCAAGTCTTTTGTAGCCCAAACAAGTAATATTTTTTCATTTAAATGCGATTGACATCTCACAGTATGTTGTAGGTTAAAAGCTTATCAATATGGCGGCGCGGGATACCTGGCTTCATGTCAAAATTTGTCTATGTGTGGGTCAGTGTAGCTACAGGTAAAAGAATGAGACGCCATCATCTAGTTGTTGCTTGATAAAAACAAGGATAAAGAATCATTCTCATCTATATAAATATAACTAGTTAAAATGTTTGGTCTGCTACTCTTTATTCGTCTGTGAAGCATACCCTATACTAGTTCCTATTAAATATTTTTTTGTCTGTGGCAATTGACGCTATTTTAGACATATTGGTAGATTTTATAATAAATTGTGGTATCCCAAAAAGTTTTTCAAGCTAGCAACTTCGTTAATTGTCAAAATAGTGTACTTTTTTATTCTATGTGGTCAATTATGTTCGCGGCGTCATCGTCTAAAGATTGGTGTTTTCTACAGAAAATCGAAGTGCAGGTAAGTGACTTACATTAAATATTATATGACATATTGTTATTAAGGTGTATGCAATGATACAATGTTATAAATCTTCTATTTCTTGAATTATTGGAAAAGGTAATGTTGTTTGAGGTTAGGTAAAGTTATCACACTTAACACGAAGGCAACTTTACCTATGACTAGGGTTGTCAAATTTAGTACGCCTAAGCAATCTGGTTTTAAGTGGGAACTGTTTTAAGATTTCGTTCAGTTATTCAAAACAGTAACTTTAAATATAATACAGAAAAAAATCTATTCGTTTATGCAATATTTCGGTGTGAAAGAAATACATAGGTAAGGAATTTGCCTGATTACCTATTTCAGATATATTCAAGATCCCTCCAAAAAGTCGTGTCAAACAAAGAAACAGAAGACGTTTGGGAGTGCGAAGTTACAAAAATTACTCTGAAGAGATGCTATTATTGGCTGTTGATTTAGTTAGAAACAAAAATACAACTTCGTACGAAGCTGAGAAGCAGTTTGGCATACCCCGGCGGACTATAGAAAAAAGAGTGAAAAACCTGCATACTGATAAACCTGGCCCGCGCTTCCGTCTCTTTAAAGAAGAAGAAAAAAAATTTATCAAAGTTCTCATAGCCGCGGGTGACTTCGGATGCCCACTATCACAGTTGGACTTAAAATTTGCAGTTTATGACTACCTTAAAAAAAATAACAAGACTTACATATTCAATGACCAAGTTCCCGGTGACTGGTGGGTAAGATTTTTTTTAGAATGGCACAAAGACCAACTAACGCTCAGGTCTACTCAAAATATTACGAAAGCGCGAGCAGAAAGAACTTTAGATGAATTCAAAGAATATTTTAAAAATCTAGAGATTTCTCTTCAAAATCTGCCACCTAAAAATATACTGAATTACGACGAGACTAACATTTCTGACGACCCAGGCTCCACAAAATGTATTTTTCGCCGAGGTGTAAAATACCCTGAGAGAATCATGAACCACTCAAAAGGCTGTATATCAATTATGTTTGCGGGGACTGCTTATGGTGAACTTATGCCGCCATACGTTGTTTATAAATCAGAAAATTTATGGACTGAGTGGTGTAAAGATGGGCCAGAAGGGGCACGCTACAACCGCTCTAAGAGTGGTTGGTTTGATTCCGTTGTCTTTTTGGACTGGTTTACAAGCATTGATATTCCATGGGCCAGACAATTGGAAGGACCGAAAATAGTTATAGGTGATAACTTATCCAGCCATTTAAATACCGATGTGGTTGAATTGTGTGAGGCTCACCAAATACGTTTTGTATTTTTGCCTCCTAGGTCTACACACTTAACGCAGCCGTTGGACGTTGCTTTCTTCGGGCCTCTGAAAAAGGAATGGAGGAAAATTCTTCTCCGATATAAAACGGAAAATCCTAAACAGGCATCGTTAAACAAAACCCATTTTCCTCTTCTACTGAAGCAGTTGATGGATGCTGCCAACATAAAAAAGCAAAACATGCAAAGCGGTTTTAAAGCTACTGGCATACACCCGTTTAATCCTTATGTATATAAAAAACTGCCCGAATACGAAGATTATATCAGATATGACGTTGATCAAACACTACTTGATTACCTCAAAGAAAACAAACATCCTAATCCAATAAAACGAGGAAAGAACACTAAGTTAAATGTGCCATCAGGTAAATCAGTCGGCAGCGTCGACATCTCATCATGTTTGTCGATAAATAAAAATTCTACCACGAAACCAAAGACCACTACAAAAAAGAAAATGACTGTAGAAAGAACACTTCAAAAGACTGCAACTGACCAAACAAAAGAACATACTTCTAAATTTGAACAAAGAGAGAAAGCGCAGATTCCATCAGAAACCTTGAATAAGGATAACAGAAAACGGAAACCAATGAAAAGAAGAAAACGTGTTGAGAGTTCTTCAGATTCAGAATCAAGTTGTTCAATACCTTCTTGCGATTCATCAGAATATGACCCCAGAAATGATGAAGACACAGAAAAAGAAAATGACGTAAATGAAAGCATAATGGTTGGTATGGATTGTGAGGAGAGTCTTGAAGATTATCACATAAATGGAGATAATGAAGAAATTGTGGATAACATAGAACGAGATGAAGATAGGAAAGTCCAGAACGTAAAAGAAAAGAAAGATGAAAATCTATAAAATGAGGAAATAAATATGGAAGTTACGGATGATTTAAGAGAGTTCAAAAAGCCAAAAAATAGTGACAGTTTTATTGAACATAAAAAATACAGCAGAAAATCTAGCATATTTCGATCCTAACTATGAATCTTCTTCTACTTCGAGCGATTCGGATTCTTCTACTTCGAGCGATTCGGATTCTTCATCTAGTGACTCCGAATCTTCAAGTATGCCAACGACTGCGGAAGAGTTACATCCAACTCTATCAAATAATGAGGTGCAAGTCTCAAATTCACTAACTGATATTACAAATACAGGGTCATCAAGCAGTGACAATGGAAAAAACCTTACTCGGAAAAGGCAAAGAAACGAACATAACTGGTTACGTATATATACGCAAAAAGACTAAGAAATTCCGGGAAATCTTATATCACAAGAACAAAAAAAGTCAAGCCTGAAAAAAAAAATGGGACCAGCATGCACCGAAAAATGTCGCCAAAAATGCTCTTTTAAAATATCTGAAGAGGTGAGAAAGTCATTACTGTCGTAGTACTACATCAAAAAGCTATATTGACGGCGGGAGATCGTTGGCTGAATATCATCGTGACTATGTAGATGATTGCAAAACCCTTAATAAACCGTTTGGAAACTATTTAGCCTAGTATTTTTAACAATGAATTTAATATTGGTTTTCACTCACCAAAGAAAGATTTATGTGAGACTTGTGTGGCTTTTAATAACGCAATAGGTGACGCAAAAGAAAATTTACGTGGTGAATATGACAACCATCATGCTGAGAAAAAACTTTCAAGGCGTGACAAGGATGCAGACAAAAACGGACAGGGTAACGTGATTGTGGCGGTATACGATTTGCAAGCCGTCATGCGAACATAGACCCTCAAAATTGCATTTTAAGAAAATTTAATTTTCTATTTAGTACTTTGGTTTAAGTATAAATATTGTTTGTGTAAAAAGGTATTATTATGTTCTTGTCTGTAGAATAAATATTTTTTCTCATTAATAGCATAATTCAGAAAGTCATGAACTGAACAAACACGTTATCAATAAAGTAAGCTTAAAAAATATATAGGTGAGGTTAACCAATTATTTATAGAAATGGAAATATATTTATTTAAAAACTTCAAAACGCTCTCCTGAAAAATAGGCTTTTTTGAGTTAATACCCTGTTCATCTGAACCAACGTTATGTTGAATATGAGATACAGAAATGGTAAGTACTGATCCTTTTTAATCTTGAAAAGAACAAGATGTATCAGTTAAATTTAGTTTCAAAGCAAATTGACACTTTTTAATTTTATTTTTGTTTCTAATTTTTGTTCCATTAATCTATCTGTTGTTTTTTTATAACTTTACAATACAATTTTGACAAATAAACGTTGACTTTTATTTCTAGACTGTAATGATGTGACCTAAGCTTTATAATGGTCATGTACGTAACAATCGAGTCACGCACGTGTTGGCGCTTGTGATCAACACAGCCATAGACTATACACTCCACAGCATAGGCTGAATGGAACACATTTTTTTGACACCTGTCATCTGTCATAACGTTAGAATATGGTAGTAGTAATATGGTAGTAGTATACAAGGTAGTAAGTAGTACTCACCATCAATCTACTACTTTAATCATTTTTATTGGGAGAAGGGGAAATGCAAACATAAACACATTGAAAAAGTATTTTGATCGCTTAACACAATTAAATGTAAGTAAAATTATCCTGTTTGCCTTTCCTTACAGCAAAAGTTTGTCACAGGCGGAAAATGACTTTAGATATAGGTGTAACATGAAATTACATACCATGACATTTTATGATCCAAAAATTGATTTTATTGACTCTAATGTATTCATTAGTAAAAATTGTTTTTCGTTTTCGACAGAAGATAATTATTATCTTTCATCTTTTTATAAGCGACAGATAGCAAACTCGCTATCTTATTGTATTTTTAACTCAGCCAAGCAATTGGCTAACAATACTGCTTCTATTGAGCAGCTAAATGATGGTAGTTGTAATAAGCAGATCTTGGAACTTGTACCAAGTAATTTCAATTTAAATTACAACATGAGACAATAGAGGCAACCTCTAGCATTCATTCAATTATTCATTTTAATGGCTACCCACATTCAAGGGACACCGAGACAATAGAGTTAAGCTCTAACAAAAATGTAAGCCATAAGCTAACAGAATGCCCATCAAATTCTAGCAATAAAATTAATGATAATTTCATGAAAAATAGTTTAAACCTTGTTCACCAAAATATTCAGGGTTTGATGGGTAAAGACTTGGAATTGGAGTTGTTCATGAACTGTAATTGTGTTGATATTTTATGTGTAACTGAACATTGGTTGAAAAACCACCAGCTCATGTTCAGCTTCAATAACCACCAGGTCGCTAGCTCGTTCAGCAGAGTGAATATGATACGCGGAGGCTCTTTAATAATTGTTCATAATAATATGAAATGTAAGGAACGCAAGGATATTGTGAGCCTCTCTGTTGAGCGAGTAATTGAGATAGCTTGTGTCGAGCTTGAGCGGCTCATTGTAATGAGCGTATACAGGCCCCCATGTGCATCTTATGAGATTTTTGAAAAATGTATGGAGGAAGCGTTATTTAAGATTTCTAATACTAACAAAATAGTTGCTGTCTGTGGAGACTTTAATATAAATATATTAGACAAATCGAATATTACAAATAAATTCATAAATTTATTTAAGTCATACAACTTATGCAACAATTTCTCTGAACCAACCAGAATAACTGCCACAAGTGGTACTTGTATTGACAATATTTTTACAAACATTAAACCTTTTAATAAATTAATTATAAATGAGCTAGGCTCTGATCACTGTGGCCAGTTAGTCACTTTTCCAAGGAAAACAGTTAGAGTTCAGAGAAAACTTGTTAGTTTTGTTCCTGTAAGCGAATCCCGTTTAGGTTTGTTTAGAAATAATTTGATAGGGAAACTACCTGAATTGCCATATCATGAAAACCCAGATCTAGCATATGCTTTGCTATTTAATCTAATTAATAGTCAGTTTGGTAAGGTTTTTACCTCAAAAACAATATCGGTTTGTGATCGCGTTATTTTTAATGATTGGGCAACACCAGGTATCTATAAAAGTAGGCAGAAGTTGTATGAATTATATTATGAAAAGACATATAATCATGATGCTATTTTTCAAGAATATGTTAAAAATTATTCTAAAACATTCAAACGAGCCTGTTCTTCTGCAAAATCTATACACATTAAAAATAAAATAAAACTGTCTAGTAATAAAATTAAAACAACCTGGAACATAATTAATTCTGAGACAGGAAGATCCACAGTACGCAACCGTGACTTCCATTTAAAAATAAACAATGAAGACATTAGGGCGGACATGGAGGTAGCAACTGAGTTTGAATCTTTTTTTACTAGTATCCCTATTTTAACAACTAAAACTCTGTTGTCGTCTTCCGCTTCCGCTTACACTATACTCAAACAATGTGTAACTGAATGTGACAAACATTTTGAATTTTCAGTTGTTAATGAAAAAGACATTGTAGAATCTTTCAAAAGTCTCGATGTAAAAAAAACCGCAGACCTATGGGGACTGTCAGTAAAGACCATCTCATCAATAATTGACATTATTTCACCTTATTTAGCAATTGTGTTCAATTCGTGTGTCGCTTCTGGTGTATTTCCTGATTTGATGAAGCAAAGCAAAGTAATTCCACTGTTTAAATCTGGTAGCACATCTGATCCCACAAATTTTCGGCCTATATCTATACTACCAACACTAAGTAAAATTTTTGAAAAATTAATTTTTAGCCAATTGTTGAGACATTTTAACAAACACAATCTCCTTCACAAGAAACAATTCGGTTTCACCAAGGGTCGTTCCACTACAGATGCGGGCGTGGAATTGCTGAAAAACATATTCAACGCCTGGGAGGATTCACAGGATGCACTTGGCATATTCTGTGACTTGTCCAAGGCTTTTGATTGCGTACATCATGTTACTCTCATTAAGAAATTGCACCACTATGGAATAAGGGACAAGGCTCTCAACCTTCTGACTTCTTATCTGAGCAATAGAATTCAGAGGGTCGATGTAAATGGTAAGAGATCTCCAGGATCTGCGGTCACCATGGGCGTTCCGCAGGGTTCAATTCTAGGTCCTTTCTTGTTTCTTATTTACATTAATGACTTGCCGTATTACGTAAGGGATAAACATGAGATTGTATTGTTTGCGGATGATACGTCGCTTATTTTTAAAATCAAGCGTCAGTTACTTAATTTCGACGAAGTAAACAATGCTCTCTCTAAAGTGGTCCAATGGTTCAATGTAAATAATCTTCTCCTTAACGAGAAAAAAACCAAATTTATAAGATTTTCAACGCCAAATGTTATACAGTTACAGACCAATGTACAAGTAAATGGTGTGGAGTTGGACCCTGTTGAGTCGACTGTTTTCCTTGGTATAACCATAGATGCCAAATTGCAATGGGGTCCACAAATAAAAAAGTTGTCGGGTAGGCTAAGTTCAGCCGCCTACGCTGTAAAAAAAATTCGACACATTACTGATGTGGATACAGCCAGAATAGTCTATTTTAGTTATTTCCATAGTGTTATGACATATGGAATTCTTCTCTGGGGAAATTGTGCAGACATTCATACCATCTTCGTTTTGCAGAAAAGGGCTGTTCGAGCCATTTACAATCTGGGTCCAAGAGTTTCTCTAAGAGAAAAATTCAAAGAGATAAATATTCTGACTGTAGCTTCGCAGTATATATTTGAAAATTTATTGTATGTTCATAAAAACATATCAAATTTTATGAAACTATCTGATGTTCATACTGTAAACACTAGGAACAAACACAAGCTTGCTGTACATGCCACTCGTCTCCACAGAGTAGGCAACTCGTTCATGGGTCAATGTATACGCTTTTACAACAAACTTCCCATTGACATCCGAAATTTATCTCTTAAGAAATTTAAAAATTTCATTAAGCCTAAACTTTGTAAAAAGGGGTATTATAAAATTTCCGATTATATAGATGATAAAAACGCTTGGGATTGAGCTGCTCGCTTGATACAGAATTGTCATTATGCTTTTGCATATCTTCTCTTTTATACACATTGACATTATATTATGAAAATTGACATTTTAATATTTTTTATCAATTATTATTATTTTAATTATTTCATACAATTTGATACAATTTCTGATATTAAATACTATTGTGGCACTATTAATATTGTAATAATGCCTAAAATTGTGAGTGTGAGCATTATACCGTTTTTAATACTTTCAGTATTTTCATAACTGTCTGGCGGTTTGAGTATTGTGTGGCCTACTTTCATGGTCCTGGCTGGTAGTAATGTTGTGCGTCGGGTCGTTGAGCTCCCTAAGATAGGGTTGAGCTACACGATGGCTGATGCATGCGTGCCATCTGTTGGGACAGGTCCTCTCAAACTGCTCTGGAACTTTCCTCAAAAGGCCAGTCCAGGCATTGCACTGCATTGTCCTCACACAAATATTTGCTACAGAAAATATGTCTGGACTTTAAAAGAGACTTTGACCCCTGAGTTTGTTTCGGCCTTTCTTCTCAGAGGTAGTCAGATAGGAAACGCCGACGACATCTAGCTTTAAAAAAACAAACCGACATGTAAAAGTGATTTTAAATATCCAATTTGCAGAATAAACGATTTCATTTCATTTCATTATGCACTTGCTAATTGTTTCCCGCCAAAAATACGAATAATATAATTGTTCCCGCAAAATTAACACCGCATTAAAATTAATTGTTCTTGCACTGAGTACTCCTGCAGTTATTATTCCACCAAATTCCTTATAATTCCTGTACAGCACGTAACGGATGTTGTGATGTCATGAATGTTACTGTACAATTTTTCGCGGTCATACCCTTGTCACTTCCTGAAGTTATTGCTGATATCAATTCTGTGAAACAATTGCGAGAAAATTGTAAGAGATTCATTGTTCAGGCAGCGGTTGGCATAAGAAAAAAATGTAGCCTAGATGACAAACTTTTTATTGCAGTTTCCAATTTTAATAACGAAAATTGCATGTTTGCAACTGAAAAGAGACAAACATCATTGGCTTCAACATTCAACTTATTGCCCCGAATATCTCCCAAGAAACTTGATGTCCAGCAGATTTTAGACGATGAATGGCGGTATTTTCCGAATTACATTGCACAAAACAAATGTGATTTAGACGTCAACGATCCTCCGGATGTATTTTGGCATATGGTGTCAGAAATCAAAACTAAAGAAGACTCGCGACCAGTCGGACCATTCTATAATTGAGCACATTTTATGCTAGGAATGCTGTCATTGCCTCACTCTAACGCCGATTGCGAGCGCATTTTCAGCCACATTACTGACTTGAAAACGAAAAAAAGGAACCAATTGTCTACAAAATCTATTGCTGGGAATCTATTTACGCGGCAACTCATTAAGAGAACAGGAAAAAACTGCGTAGATTTCCATCCTACTGATAAACTGATTAAAAGTATTAATGTTTCTATGTACAAAAAGATGAAACGCCTGAAATTTAATGTTTGATAGTGAAATAAAGTTACTGTAAATTTTGATTTTAATTCTCCCGTAATTTTCCGCCAAATACCGTATTTTTAGATTAGCAACACCGTAATTTTGACTAATGGAGTTGGAGACACTGGGTCAAGTCTGGCTAATTAGCCACATTTTAACGTGCCGCTTACTGACCGCATATAACCTTATCTACACCTTTTTACTTATAATATCATTATGTGACCATTGTTTTTTCTCATCAGATAAAACAAGCAAACACTGATGCATAAAAATAAGTCAGATATAAAAAGGAATGCAAATGTTTTAAAAAGGTTTTTGAGTGTTTTTTCAGCTTCATGTAGCAACTCTAACTCAAACCCAGAAGATGACAAAGTTATTGTAGCAGAGCTTGCACTAACATTGCGTGCTTTATAACACAGTTTATCTTATTATTCCATGGCATGTGGTATAAAATAAAATTATTCATACAGATTCCAAAACTCTTATGAATACAAAACTAGGAAGAACAAAAATGGAAGGTATAGTAATGGATGTTATAGAGCCATTCGCCTTGCAAGAAGTACCAGATGAAACTAAAATACCAGGTTTATTTTATTGCATACAAACAGATGCCTCAAACAGAAAAATTGAAAAGTTATTTCCTCTGGTGGTACAATACTTTATTGCAAAGGATGGAGTACAAAATAGATTGATTGATTTTTATGAAAATCCAGATGAGTCTGCTGATGGAATGTATGAGGCCATAAGGGATTCTATTTTTAATAATGACCTCTGATTTGATAATGTTTCTGGCCTAAGTGCAGATAACTGTAATGCAAATTTTGGTGTAAAAAACCTCATAAAAGGTAATTGCTATGCCCACATTATTCATAATATTGTAAAGAGTGCCATGAATATTTTGTCACATGATATTGAATATATAATTCTCAAAGTGTATAGCCATTTTTCATCATCAGCAGTTCGGAGGGGAGCAGTTGAAGATGTTCGTAGAGAATGTTGAAGGAGAGTGGCATGAATTAAAACGCCATGTGGCCACAAAGTGGTTGTCACCTTGTGTCGATAATATATTGACTAATTGGGTACCAATTCGTAAAAACACTCAGGAGCACATTTAACCGTCCGCCCATCTCAAATTTCATATCGTTTGTGTGTGTTCCTCTGTGTCCGGACCACAGTTTAGTACTCAGATGTTCGAAATAATACCTACCTAAAGTCTACTTTCATCGGAATATAATTATTTATATTTTTAGTACCTCAAGAGGTATCTTTTTACTTAACAATTTATGTGGTCCGGCCGCCAGGCAGCGCTCTCTGGCCGCGCCACCTCAAATTAAATAGAGTATAATAGTACCTTTTCTCTACTCTTCCTTGATACTTTTTTCTCTCAAGAAACTATTCATTTTGATTAATTAATCTTTAAAGTATGTGGCGCGGCTAGGGAGGATTACTTTCAGCAGATATAACGAAATATGCTTTATTTCTTTATGCCAACGAAAACTGCATAATAAGTACCTACTTTATAAAAAGACCTGGACTTCATCTATAAACTTTTATTTTTATTACCTACCAACAATGATTTTGAAAAAGGTGCACTTTTTGGTTTTTGTTTACCTATCTACCTAAGAATAGGTAGTTAATTTGACGAAGTAAGTGAAAATTTTGGTTTAAAATAAACAATAAGTATACGAATAACAAATATATTTTCATAATCAAATATAAACAATAAAAAATTGTTAATACAATAGGTTTTATAAATTGCGGAACTTAGTATAAATTTAAACGCCTTCCAATATTTTGTAAGCAATTTGTATTACAAGTTTATAGAATAAACGTTACAATGTTAGCAGAATGTGCAGGCGTTATTACAATAGTTTACGTACCGTACGTGCCGTGAAAGCTATTTATCTTTCTTTAAAAAAGAATTTTGATTATTTCTTCAATAATACAATGAAACAGAGTTCTTCTCCAAAATATGATGATAATTTGACATCTGAAGACTTAGAGTCACCTAAGTCTTCTGTTTAAGATAACTATGCCGTTGAGAATTTTGAAATATCATTATCCAATTGGCAAAATATAAGACCAGTCACTAGCTATTGTACGCGAACAGATAAAGATAGACCATCAGTAACGCGGCACAAGAAGACAGTTTTACCTCAACATCAGTGGGCAAACGTTATGAGTGAGATTTTATGGAAGGAAACAAGGCAAGAATGTACTTGGATATTTAAATGCAGTTCAGCTGTTGATTACAATATTCGATTCAGTGGATATTGTAAGCAATGTGGAGCCAAAATTAGAGCAGAGTCAACAGAAGCATCAGAAACTCATGCTAAAATCAAATGTATTATTGAGGTAGGTGATTTAAATAGGCTTATTATTTTCCAGGTGACTAATAACTTAAAAGGCGACTAAGTATTTGCAACTTATAAAATGAGGCGAGGAGCTATAAATAATGACTTGGCGACTAATAATGTTAGCAGGGTGGTTAAGGGGAATCCCGACATGGATAGGTTAGGTTCGAAGGGGATGACGGGGGCTTCGTTCGCTCGCTTCGCTCGCTCACTCTAGGTCACTCGTGTTAGGTTACTTTAAACCCTGCAGACAGAAATAGGAGCCCCGCACAGCGGGGCTCCGTCGACTTAAGCTCCACCTAGTTTAAAAAGAAAAACCAAAAGATCACTGCCAATTTAAATATAAACAAAGCTTACAACTAAAAATAAAGCTGCTACTTTATACTTAAAACGCTACTTCACTGTAGCTGCCAACCTATTATTTTTGCTACCCATTTTAATTATTTTTAAAACCCTAAATCAGATTAGTTTGTCGCCGCGTTAAATACATGCCATTTAAATATTGTGCATTATCCAAAGATTACAAATAAATTGACTAAAAAGAAAAAAGAAGAGCTGTCTGAAAAACTGATTAATGAACATGCGGTCGTAATTCGGAACAAAATAGTAAACAAAGTCATGAACGAAGATGACACGTATGAGCCACCATTTGTACCATCATTAAAGACATTGCAGAATATCAGGCAACGATCTAAACAAGAAGCTTATTTAGACAAGAATGTTGTACTATCATTATGGATTATGGGTAGTACTTTATACAAGAATGCTCCCCATAATATGAACGCGCTTGCTTTAATTGGTATGTTCCTAATGCCAATAAGATTAATTCATTGATTGTAAATACAGGGAATGGTTCTAAGTCGATCTGAACAGAATTTATGTTTACAAAAAGGGCTCGTCTCCGATTGTAATTGTTTTCACTAATAAATATTGCTAAATGGTTTGGGACGTTATAAAAGAATAATGCTCTACTAACGATCTCATGGCAATCAGGTCTATCTTGTATTACGGGATGGAATTTATTGAGCAGTGCAGCAGCTACCTTGAAGTCAATCATCAAATGAATTGATGCAGAATTTAAAAAATCTTGCCGAAATATTTTGTAGTCCCGCTTAAACCTGCCGTTGACCACTTCCACTACCCATCTACACAAAGTAACAAAACGAGATTTATTGGCTTGAATAGTTGTCAATTGCGTTTGACCAGGGAGTAGAGTTTCTGGCTTTTAAACTTTGAGATTGCAAGACTCTAAAAGTGGTATGGAATCACGAAAACCTCTGTCTAACAATAATATGTCGTTGGCCCTTGAATAATTCCTCATTGGTCTGTTTTCGTCGTGGAATAAATCCATAATTATTTCAGCATCAGTCTGTGTAGCTGCATAAGGACCAACGACGTCTAAAATATGACCGCCCGTAACAACATACAATTAGAAATGGTTTCACAAGACTGTTTTTTTTTTATCTTTATTTCTGTTTGGGGTTTTTATCCAATTACGAAATATAAGCCCCATCATACCTGATAACAGTGTTCTTAACCTTAAAAAAGGAAACAAATAAATATACCTAACATTACAGCATAAATCACTACTGAATGACTGTTACCAAGTTACATAATTTTTTGGCGGTGTCGGATTTTGGACTTGATAAAACACTTTGTATCAAACCCACACAAGATTGTTGTACTTATGAAGGCTGTATGTCTTTTTTTGGAACAAGTAGTTACTACTTTTTTCCACATACATATATGTACGAGCCATCACAAATGAGCATTAACGGCATTTCTTCTGGAGAAGCTTCAGGATTGCCAAAGAGGGTAATCGGAATATACAAATTCTTGCGAGCTGCATCCTCTGGTGTAAGATGTTGTAATCCAATGTGTAACGGCATAAAGTTTTCAGTGAGACAAATTCTAACCTTTTTCATGTGCAACTCTAAAGTAGAACGAGGCATGTTAAATAGAGTTGACAGCCTTCGATCACTACGAGTATCGCCAGTTCTTAGTTTAATGGAGAGAAAAACTCAAAGGTTGAGAAAAACTCAAAGGTTGACATAGATGTCGCTAGCATCGACTCTGCCTTTGTAGTTATTGTTAACGTTCCATGTGAATTTGTTAATTGCTGTTTTAATAATTTTATAACTAATAATGTATTTTTTTTGGACTGTTTCGCAATTAAAAGTCGAGATACGTAAAAGAAATGCATCAACAGCTGGGAAAAAAGCAGTTTTGATTGAAAGGTAATCAATAAAATAAATTTAAGGTTATGTTGATTTGTAATCGATATTCTGTTCAAATCTAATACGGTGTATATTTTTGACTTTCAGATTAGAAGCCTACGATCGAAATTTTAATGTCAACCCAGAGGCGAGCACATCTCTCAGTGACCCACATTATCGATGTCCGTCAACTTCTTCTTACAAAGACATAAATGCCGATTCGCCGATTCCTGCTCTAAATAGGCAAGAAATACAGTCGTACTTCGAAAGGTGAGTTCGTTTTTAAAATCTGTTGTATCATCTCTTTAGTGATACCTTTATATTTAGACCTTAGGACTAAAATTAAACTAGGTACCTCCTCCCATGCTACATGACTTACCAAAGTGCCATATAAGCTATTTTATTTCTTTCAGATTCAACGCTCAGCCAAAAGGACAGGCTATGTATGAAGCCAGGTGTTTGTTGACTGCACGGTATTGTATTGAAGGTGCAAACACATACATACAGGGCCAATGCAAGGCCCAAATGAAAAAAGTTGTCTATGTTGTAAATGTTCTGTTGAGCAATGAAGGCGACATTGAACAATGTCATTGTGAATGTGCAGCAGGCACTGGTGTTGAAGCACACTGCAAACATGTTTCAGTGCTACTTTGTGCCATAGAGAATATGGTCCAATCTAAAACTATTATCTTACATCAGGTTTCTACTCAAACTCTAATGACTTTCAAAAAGCCAAGCAAGGGTTTTATAGATCACCCATTCAGGCTCAACATTTACCATCAGTTAGAAAAAAAAGAAGAGTCAATGTTAACTTTGATCCATTGTCCAAGGAGGATGAAATAGACAATTACAGTGATTATGTTCGCAATTTAGTTATAAACTTAGGAGACACAAAAATTCCTATATTACAGACATTTAGACCAGCTAATCTCTATAGCCTGGAACAAGATCATACATATTCTAGTATGGATTACAAAGATAATGTTCTTGACAGTTTATTATTGCAAAATGTAACCAAAAAGCAAATTGATAATGTGGAGCTATTAACAAGGGCTCAAGATAAATGCATTGATTGGCATAAGTGGCGATCATATAGGGTCACAGCAAGTATGTTCTATGCAATTTGCCATGTCCAAACTGGAAAAAAGCACTTGATAAATAAAATATTAAAACCAAAGAAAATTTTCGCTTGCTCTATAGTTCATGGCAAAACTAATGAGCCTATTGCAATTAAAAAATATGAAAAGGAATTTGGGTTAAATGTACAAAAGTGTGGTCTCTTCATAAATATGCTTGCAATACCCATTCCTTGCTGCTTCTCCAGATGGGCTCATTGGTGAAGAGTCTGTTGTAGTGGTCAAATGCCCATAGACTGCAGGATTCATGCCAATAAATACAGTTACTGTACCATATTTAGAAAACAGTAATGGGCATGGGCAATTATTTTTAAAAAGAAACCATCCATATTATGCACAGATCCAAGGACAATTATTGTGCACAGAGAGAAAATATTGTAATTTTATTATTTATACTTTTAAAGAAATCCAGGTGTGTTTTATCAATAGAAATGATATATATATATACGAGTATTGTTTTATCTTTAGAGGATATACAGGTGAAAATCAAAAACTCCCAAAATTGCATCGAATTGGTTGTTTAATACAAAAGTAATGTTACACGTACAGAGGTTCTTGGGCAAGTGAGATGACAATATATTATTTGTATGAAGGAGCGGAAAACGCCTAGATATATTTAATTAATAGGATGCATCATGTGGTTGCTACTCGTTTCCTTGAAGGCGTTAACGCCTGAACATATTCCCGGCCGTTGAAAGATCTCTTTCAACCCTGAAGCTCCTCAGCCGTAGGAAGTTTGCAGAGCCGTACTAGAGATCGTCGCACGGAGCCCTTGTTGGTGAGTATGTCTGCAACTCTGGATATCCCATCAGCTCCAGTAATGAGACGAAGAACGCGACCGAGCTTCCAAGCAAGAGGAGGCGCGCTGTCATCTGCTAGAAGAACCATATCTCCAACGTCTAGCCTTGACGTATTGGTTAGCCACTTCGTTCTCTGCTGCAATTCTGACAGATATTCCTTCTGCCACCTTTTCCAAAAATGCTGCCGTATCTTTTCTAGACGTTCATAACGCCGCAGCTGGCTTTCCTTGAAGTCTCCCAGGTTTGGTGTCGGCAGAGCGGTCAGCGGTCTCCCAATGATAAAGTGCCCTGGGGAGAGGGAAAGGAGGTCATTAGGACTGGATGAGAGAGGGCACAAGGGACGACTATTAAGTATCGCCTCCACTTGTGCAAACAAAGTGGAAATTTCTTCGAAAGTGAGATGGCTGTTGCCAATAACCCTTTTTATAAAATATTTTGCCGATTTAACCCCGGCTTCCCATATGCCACCGAAATGAGGAGTGTAAGCCGGAATAAACTTAAATTTAATCGATTGCTGACTTGCAAAGTCAGACCAAGGTTCGTGATTATCCTTTATGAAGGCTCCTATTTCTTTCGCGGCGGCTACAAAGTTACTTCCGTTATCGCTAAATATTTCCATTGGCTTGCCTCGGCGAGCGATAAACCGCCTGAGTGTCATTATAAACGCATCCTTTGTTAGGTCGGTGACAGCTTCGAGGTGTATACACTTATAACGCAAGCAAACAAAAATACATAAATAACATTTAACTACACGACTTCCACGGCCCTTACGATTTACAATATAAAATGGACCAGCAAAGTCCAAACCAACGGATATAAATGGAAAGTCTGGGGTTATGCGTTGATGAGGTAGGTTACCCATCTTGGGTTGCAAAGTTACGCCTCGTAGTCTACATCGTACGCAATTATTAACCGTGCGCCTAGCAAGATGCCTACCATTTATTGGCCACACTGTTTCTCTGACAGTTGCTAACAACAGTTGCGGACCAGCATGCATGTTGTTTAAATGTTCCCTTTCAAAATATAATTTAGTTAAACTATGTGAGGCATGAAGTACAATTGGATGTTTCTTTTCATAATAATGCGCAGACGCATCAATACGGCCACCGACACGAATTAATTTGTATTCGTCTATAAACGGTGACAATGATAATAATTTACTTTTTGTTCAGTAGATTGTATTCAATAGGGAACGACTGACCTTGAGCGATAACGCACAATGAGTAAAATGACTCACGCAGCTCATTAGCAGATAATATACCTATGCGTCTATTATACTTACTTGTTTTTAATATTGAATATGAATCTATGAACATATGCAATTGATCTTTGCAATCTTGTTAACGATGAATATTTATCAAAGTCAATAACAGGGTGATTAATAATAACAGAGTGTGCTTTTAACTCTGGTATAACTTCAGAATCATTAACGGTTAATTTTGGCCATTCAGATTCATGGTTTAATAAAAAAATAGTATATTCTAACTTTAACATTTGATTTCGTTTTAATCGCTTTCTACATTAATAAAGCGTTTTTTAGCTAAATTGTAAGTATCGCCTTTAGGCGTTTGCGTTTAGGCGATTGTTTACAATCAGCAGTATCTTTAAGCGGTAATTTTACACAGAATTTACCTGTATTGTCTCTTAAAGTGTGAGTGAGAAAATGTTTTTCACACTCACTTTCATGTTCACTCATAATTAATTTTCCGGAAACTTCTTCTAAGTCCCAGAATTTAGTTAACATTTTTTCGATGTTATCATCGTTTTTAGAATGACAAATTATTCCATGATTACAGTGTACGTTTTTGCGTGCCGTCACTGATTGAATGGGACCGGATATTATCCAACCTAATTGTGAACTTCTTAACTTAGGATTATTGTCACCTAAGGAACGTTGTTCATTACCTAAGATGTCCCAGAATAGATCGGCGCCTATCAAAACATCTATAAGGCCTGGCTGATGGAACATGGGATCAGCCAGTTGAATATTTTCTGGTAGCTTCAGTAAGCTGATATCGATGGGGATCTTTGGCAATCGACCCGTCAATTCTTTTAACACAAGACACGAAAAGCTTACATTGAATTTACTATTTACTGATTGTAATTTAATATTACAAGTTTCAGTAACATTATGTGTTGATGTGTTGCCTATACCAATGACCTTTAGAGTGTCAATGGGATGGGACTTTAATGATAATCTGGTCTTTAGGGACTCAGTTATAAAAGATGATTGGCTGCCACAGTCTAATAGTGCACGAACTTTGATCTTTTGCTGATCAAACGGATTCGATACCTCAACTATGGCAGTTGATAATATAATTTGACTAGTATTTTTATTTACTAAGTTTGCTACTGTCTCAATTTGTTCTTCAACCGCTACATGGTGGTTTGATGACATTGGCGGACGGTGTAGCAGCCTATTGTGCCTTTCAGTGCAGTCGCGCTCTTGGCACGGCCCCATGCGACAGTCATTAACGGAGTGACCTTGTCGTAGACAGTTTATGCATAGTTTATATGTCGCGACATCCGTCATTTTATCATCAATCCCCTTAGCCTTGAATGTTGGACAGTCATATATTCTATGACGTTCGTCACAAATAATACATCTAAAACCCTTTGGCTTATTATTATATTTGTTATTGCTAGCGCTTGCAAACGACTTAACTATGTTATTCTGACCCTGCCTTTGGCCATAATAATTATTGTGTGATGCAGAACGCACAGGCGTCGTAGGCGCTTTTGAAACACTATTATTATCAGATTTATTACTGCGATTTATAGACTCGAGCACATTAGCGCGGTCTGTGATAAACTTAAAGAATTGTTCTAAATTAGGTGCATCACTCGTTATAGTATTACGATGCTCCTCCCATTTTAACAAAGTTTGACTATCCAACTTGGCCGACAGCATGAATATAATCAAAACGTCCCATTTATCCGTTGGTTGTCCTAAGCTGGCCAAAGCTCTCAAATTCTTTGTAACATGATCGACCAAATATCTTAAAGATCGTTCGGACTCACGTGGAAGCTGTTTTATATTTAATAATGAATTGAGATGATGATTAATTAATATTCTCTTATTATTGTAACGGCTGCAAAGCAGCTTCCATGCTTCAGCGTAATTGTTAGTGGAAACCTCAAGATTGGTAATGATTCTGGCTGCGTCGCCTTGCAAATATGAATTTAAATAATGAAATTTATGGATTTCTGAAATGCGATCATTGTTATGAATTAAATTTTCAAAAGTGTCTCGAAACTCTAACCAACGGAAATATTCACCGTTAAATTTAGCGATTTGAATCTGAGGGAGCTTCAAACCTACACCGTGATGATGATCATCTACACAGCATGAAGTATTGTGTGAGGAATTACGCCTTTGTTCGCATTCACTTTTCCTAGAAAACGTTTCAACTAAATTCTTAGCTGTGGCTATATTTATTATTATGTCCTTCTCAATATTATCGCGCTCATCAAGTTCAGCCGTAATATTTTCAGGACACAGAACCTCTATTTCACCTTGCAAGTCATCAACTCTGACTGATAGTGCCTCAAACTTGGCAAGCCTTAAGTTTAATTCCGTCAGTTGAATATTATTCAATTCATTTTCTTTGGAAATATTACTTAAATAATTTTTAAACTTAGTGATCTGTCCTTTAGCGGACACTCGTTTTGTAATTAATTCTTTATAACGTTGCTTATTTTCAGACATTATTAATAAAAAGTATTTAAAACGTTAACTTTAAAATGAAAAGTAGATAATATCAATAAAAGAAGTAAGAAAATGAATAAATAGGCTCACGTTCCTCGTTTCGGTGTCACCTGCCGATTAGGAAGTCGGGTGCGCACGATCAGCTGACCGCCAGTCGGACAGCCGCGTGCACGGCGATCGTAATTATGACCTGAAATAGTCGGCAGACTACGCTAAGTATTGGAAACAATAATTTCTATTGCTACGAAGAACGGTGGACAGAGAAAAAAATAAACAAAAGAAGTTTTGTACGCTTTAACGTTACAGAATGTTGGAAATACGAATTTAATAACGGAGTAATTAATTCAATTAACTTTATTGGCTACAATTAGGCATAATTTAAAAAAGTAATGTATAATTATTCGAATTTTCTAGATGAATTTATTTTAGTTGAAGGTAGCTTGAAATAAAAATGATGATGCAATTTGGGAGATTTTTGGCAATAAAATGACCAAAAACACTTTGATTTACACAAATAGATTAGTATATTAATATTTGGATAGGTATTTATGGATATTTTGGATAATAGGATAGATTCTTAACGAAGGAAGGACACTTAACTTTGAGCGGACGCGTCAACTCTCGGCTCGATGTGGTCTTTAGCTGTACCACTGCTCGAATTCTGGCTCCTTGTGTTGTCCAGACGACAGTCCTCCATAAGCTGGAACCCGTGGCTTTAGTCCACCACTGCAAGGCTCCGAATCTTGGAGTTCTTAGTCACCGTGTGCACGTCTTCACTCGTGGCAATCGTTCGAAGAATTTCATAATTTTCTTATTGTCGCGGATTATTCTTATTTCCCCTCATGGGCCACCATGTTATATCTTTAGAGGATATACAGGTGAAAATCAAAAACTCCCAAAATTGCATCGAATTGGTTGTTTAATACAAAAGTAATGTTACACGTACAGAGGTTCTTGGGCAAGTGAGATGACAATATATTATTTGTATGAAGGAGCGGAAAACGCCTAGATATATTTAATTAATAGGATGCATCATGTGGTTGCTACTCGTTTCCTTGAAGGCGTTAACGCCTGAACATAGAGGAGATGGTAAGAGGACTGGTTAATTTTTATGAATGTGATTTAAAACCAGAAATCATTAACATATACTTTTATAAAAATTATGCTTCTTTAATAAAACTACAATAGAATACTCCTTGCCTTTTATTATACATTTTTTATATACTCTCTAAAATTACAACACATGCCACAAATAAAAAATGTTTTACTTGCTATAGGATTGTGATCTAATTCACTTTTGAGCATTTTATAGGTTTTAGTAAGACCAATCAACCGTTCAATGTGTACTCTTTTACTTGCTAAAGTTCTATCCTTTAATACTGTTAGGCCTGGTAATTGGGTCTGACCTTTTAAAAATGTTGGAGTATTAACAGTGACATTACTTGCAGCAAACATATCTTGAATGTTGACGACACGTTTGGTGCAGTGGCTAAGCGATTGGCTGCTGCGCTACGGGTCGTGGGTTCGATTCCTACACGGAACAAAAATTTGTATGGCCTACAAATGGTTGTTTCGGGTCTGGGCGTTTGTTAGTGAGATTTGTGTCTGTAAACGCACCCACGATACAAGAGAAATCTTAGTGTGGGGCAACGTTTTAAAAAAAAAAAAAAAAAAAATTGAATCCACGATCTGCCAGAATAACATCACCACTTTCACACTTCTGTAATAAGTCACTTCTTTCCACGGTTTGCCTGTCACTTACAGATCCTGCATATGCAGGAGAGCAATAAGACAACAGGCCTCCTGGAGTTGCACCAACAAGTATCTTTAGTGTGTTTCCATGCTTATAGCTACTCCATGATGCCTGCTGCGCAGTAGGATGTTTTGGTTTCTGTACATGAATTTCTGTACCATCTAAAATTACCCTAACATTAATATTGTATTCTTTGAAATGATCTGGCATATAATACTGAACCAAATCTTTATGTGGCCATATATTTATTTTTGACCAAAGTTGATATATAAAATTAATCCAGGTAATAAATATATTTGAAACAGTGGTGGCGCTTATGTTAAAAAGTCTACTCAATTCAAATATACACTTGTTTTGCCTTAATTTCATTAAAGTTAAAAATAATTGATCTTCAGTGCTAAGGTTGATAACTTTGCTTCCAAAATACACACATCAAAAGTGTCTAGGGATCAAGCATTTTTATGCGGATTTCTTGAGATTGAGATGTGGCTTTGTAATAAATTTATGATTTTATAAATTTATATGGATCCTTTTTGGTGCATTTCATAATTTGAATCAGGAACTGTGAATCAAATTCGAGTAAAAGATGAAAATCAGCTGTCAATATTTTCCCTATAAAAACATACAACGCATTGAAGACATTATTAGTGCTACTGTTTCCCTACTACTGATTAAAACCAACGTTATTATGGAGCGGCGACGTCATTTAAGCAGGGAAGAAATGCTCAGAGCCGTGGGAATGATAGAAGCTGGTTCCCGGCAACGTACTGTGGCTTTAGCTCTGAATACAAGTCAGAGTGTTATCAGTCGACTTTGGACACGTTACCGAAGCACTGGTACCGTGGCTGAGCGCCATGGAGGACGGTATCGCTGCACCACACGGAGACAAGACCGATACATTCAAATCTTAACTCGAAGAGCTCCAACAATAACCGCCATGATGTTAGCCGTGAGGCTTCATCACTCTTCAGGGAACTTAATTAGCGACCAAACAGTCAGAAACCGCTTGCATGAAGTGAACCTTCATTCCCGAAGACCGCTACGGGTACCACCTATAGCAATGCACAATCGTAGGATTCGATATCAATGGGCTCTTGGACACAGAAATTGGGCAGAAGAACAATGGCGTTTCGTGTGCTTTTCTGATGAGTCTCGTTTTGGTATGAGACCGGATACAAGACGTATACGACACTGGAGAACCCCTGGACGCCAACAGCGATTAAAATCCTGCCAGGAAGTCCATCCTTATAGTGGTGGAACCATCATGGTATGGGCGGGTATTTGGATCGGCGGAAGAACTGAGTTGATTTGGATCAGAGGCAACCTCAACGCTCAAATTTATGCTGAGACGATTGTATCAGACGTCATCGTTCCTCTACAAGCGCAAATCGGTCCCTTATTTCAGTTAATGCATGATAATGCACGACCGCACACCGCAAGAGTTGTAAGACAGACTCTCGCCGCAGCTAACATCAATGTCCTGCCCTGGCCTGCTCAGTCGCCAGACTTGAACCCGATTGAGCATGCATGGGATATGCTACAGAGAAGAGCTCTGCCGAATATGGAGGGTATCCAGTCGCAAGAAGACCTTTTTTTGTTGTTGCAACGAACATGGGCGGCCATTCCACAGCGTGATTTGGATGAACTCATTTTGAGTATGCCAAACCGATGTTCTTGTGTTGTTAGTGTTCGCGGTAGAAACACGGATTATTAATTGTTTAAGTTACCCAATAAAATTTTAAAGAAAACTGTTATTTCAGTCTTTTTTTCGAACTTTTGTGTTAGTGGTTCAAATGTCAAAAATCCCTTTATTAGGAAAATGGCAAATTTCTTTATTAATGCAAAGGTGACTTGGTTTATCGTTACTGTGACAAACGAAAACACTTTATTTGATGAATCCTTAAAGAAAATTTTAATTAATATCAATCAGGAGAAAAGTTATTGCAAAAATATATGTTGATCCCTAGACACTTTTGATGTGTGTAGTTAATTTTATGAGCTACCGGGCTCAAGGTAGATACACAAAATAGAATTTCTTATAGGACTCAAATCCTGTGTCAAATTGAATGATTGTACCTCTGAGGGTCGAAACTCATATGCTCGACGTGTGCCCGCTCGAAAGTCCATGGGTCCGAATTCTATACGATCGAAACTCGCTGATTCGAAACACGTTGGATCGATGTTGCAAGCTATCGAAAATTGCAGGATCGAATATTCGCTGGGTCGAAAAACGTTGAGTCGAATACCAGACACTCGACATCACCGAAGAAATTATAAATTGTGGAGATTATATAGTAAATATAGGAATTTATGCATGTATTATGTATATGTTACGGCTAATAGCCGAAGTGCGGCTACACCTAGTTTTAGCCGGGTACAACTAGATACAGCCGGCCACATGCGGTTAAACTTAGATGTATCCTATTTATCCTCGGTTAGAACTAGGTTAAGCCTTCATCATAGCGGATAGAACTAGGTGCAGCCGCACACCGGTGATTAAGAGGAACCCCGACACGGATAGGTTAGGTTCGAAGGGGATGACGGGGGCTAGAGTGAGCGAGCGAAGCGAGCGAACGAAGCCCCCGTCATTCCCTTCGTGTTAGGTTACTTTAAACTCTGCAGACATCTCGACAGCTCGACGGAGCCCCGCGCAGCGGGGCTCCGTCGACTTAAGCTACACCTAGTTCTAACCAACTGCTACTGGTTGCACCTAGTTGTATCCGGTTTAACCTAGGTGTAACCGCCATTCGGCTTTTAGCCGTAACATATACATTTGATAAAATGCGTTGTTTGTACTTTCTTTAACAGAATATGTAAATGATTGAGTTACTAAACCATTCTTTTACCACGGCATTAATTAGAATAGGTCGAATTTAATGATAATCCGACTCAGCACACCCCGACTCCACGTGGTTAGACCCTGTCCTCCCCTAGAGTGTTATTTAGAAACGTCTAGCCAGAAGCTCGCGAAGGAGGTCCTGAGAGGAACGAGTGCACGAGGCCGAAACGTAGCGAGCGGTGGGAGGTAACGAGCGAAGCGAGTCGGCGACCTCCCGAGCGTAGCGCTGGTCGAGTGTGCGAGCGAAGCGAAGGGACGACAAAGCCACTCTTCTGGTGGAGCATGCTCAGAAACACTGGCCACTCCCAAACTGAATTTCGACAAATCGATCTACGACAAGATTTTACTTCGACACTATGGAACTCCGACAATTATGGAACTTCGACACCTAATTTAGGGCACCTCGACACAGATAGGTTAGGTTCGAAGGGGATGACAGGGGCTAGAGTGAGCGAGCAAAGCGAGCGAACAAAGCCCCCGTCATCCCCTTCGTGTTAGGTTACTTTAAACTCCAGTGTCAAAGTTCCATAATTGTCGGAGTAGCGTAATGTCAGAGTTCCATAGTGTCGAAGTAAAATTTTGTCGTAGAACGATTTGTCGAAATTTAGTTTGGTAGTCAACACTTGCATGATTGCTAGCTTCCATGATACATGCTAGCTTTGATGCTTGCTTGCCTGTGCAGTTTTAATTTTATTTTGTCAAATGTCGAATTTGATATACGAATTATTTGATGTATTATTTTTATACTTTAACATTCAGCGCATTTAGCGCACAGTAATTGCAAAGTATTTGTCAAATATAAAATGATATGTTTAAGGAATAAGTTGTTTGTAGTATGAAACGTTGGTTGTAAACTAAACATGTGTCTACAGTGTTTTGGTGAAACATTAGTGAACGTACTTTTTTATTTAAATTAAAGATTTGATAAAAATATGAAAACTAATCAGGTACACACAAGTTCCTATATTTACTATATATAATCTCCACAATTTATAATCTCTTCGGTGGTGTCGAGTGTAGACGTATTCGACTCAACGTTTTTCGACCCAGCGAATATTCGATCCTGCAATTTTCGATTGCTTGCAACATCGATCCAACGTGTTTCGAATCAGCGAGTTTCGATCGTATAGAATTCGGACCCATGGACTTTCGAGCGGGCACACGTCGAGCATATGAGTTTCGACCCTCAGAGGTACAATCAATTGAATTGAATAGCTTTATCATCAGTTTTATATCTATTAATTGTCCCAAACATGTGTTCACTGTCAACTTGTGTACTTTCAGACAAAAATACACATTTGGCTGGTGGTAATGATATCTCCTCACTCTCTGTACTTATCTCCACTTCATGATTCTATTTCCATAGAAAAACTTGACAAACAAGTTTCATTGTTTATTTGAGGGCTTGTAGTGAGGCTTGTAGGTACATCAAGGATTAATTTCCTCCGAGATCTTTTTACTAAACGTTCTAAACGTTGTTTTGCGGATGTTGATTCTACTTTTGTTTTTGTGAAAGAAAAGATTGAAGGCACTGCAGTTTTTTTTAAGAATTTAGCCTTAGGCTCATAGGTACACTGAAATAAATAACATATTATTGCATTGAAAATGCATTTATTTCGAGTGACTATGACTCATACAGTTAACACAATTACATATTATAAATTACACAATTAAACTTGAAGTGATCGTAATAAAATATTTAAAGCAGTTGGTAGTCAAATAAATCAGTCATGAAATCAAATTATTATTAATTTAAATATAAAATAAACAATTAATTATGTATAATATTATTATTATTACTTTCTATGCAAAATGATCTACTATTATTTACGAGTTATTATGAATCAACCACACTTACCGGTATATTTACTTTGGCCAAAATAATCATCAGCTTTAAAATGAGCAGAGCACAATACAGAGTGCTCAGTTGCTTTAAAGTATTTGATTCTCAACGCTTTTTCCCAGGCCTTTCGGCGTTTTGGATCTTTTGGAAATATATGTCTCCCTTGATTTTTGCAGTCTGGAGCACAACACTGCGTCATATTTATATAATTTAATTATTTTCGTTATTTGTTTACGTAGAAGTCGTAAATTAGTATGGATTTTGACAGATGACAGGACAAAATTAGGCAAATGGTGCGTACAGACCGGCCCAACGAACGCCCAACGATGGATATTTATCGTTCGCTAGCGTTGGCTTCCGCACGCTCGTTGGAGTTCGTTAATACATCCAAATACATTTAGTGCTCGAACGAACGTTTGTTGGCACTTGATTCCGGTTCTTTTCTCTTTCATTCGCAATTTAATCATGGACGACGATGACATCATTATAATTGCTAGTGTTATATACCAAAACGAGTTAGCAAGAACAAGAAAAAATAAACGTAAGCGAAGATGGTGGACAACCACATATTTTAAGAATAGGACTGTGTATAGTGGAAGTAAAATGATTGCAGATTTACAAGTAGAAAACGAATATCGTTTATTTGTCAACTTTAGCAGAATGTCTACACAAGATTTTGAATGGTTGTTAAATAGTATTGGACCGGAAATATCAAAACAAAATACAAATTATCGTGAAGCGATTCCAGTAAAAGAGAGATTAGCCGTCACATTACGATTTTTGGCCACTGGGGACTCGTATACAAGCCTTGCATACCTTTTTAAGATTTCGAAACAAACGATATCTTCAATAGTTCCAGAAGCATGAGAAGCTATCACAAAAGCCCTGAAAAATTAAATCCAAGTAAGTGTTCATAAGTTATTAAAACAAATTATTCTAGTTTTCATCCATTTCCATTTATTATATAAATCAACCTAAACATTTACTCGTGTCATGTCATGACATGGCTCTAAGACATGAAATGCTTATCATTATAAAAAGTTAAATGATGTTTTATTATTAGATTTATTCAGGAATGAAATTATTAATAAATGAAACTATATGATCAGTGTTTCCTTCTTGAGAAATATCCGTGAAATCGTCCTGGATAAAACTGGGATCGATCCTAGGTACGACGTTTTGTTCTTCGGGTGATATATATTTCTCTTCCGGTGATAGGTGTTGTTCATTGGGTGGTATATTTTGAAGATTATTCTTTGATCTTTTGACAATTAATTAGCGAAGCACAGTAACTTTTTTTGGTCCAGATCGAGAACCACAGCTTCCAGAACTACTGTGTTTCGAGTATTTAACCAGTTGTGGTCCTTGACCTTGGGAATTTGGCAATGCAGTACTTGAAATTGACTGATTAGTTGGCAAATTCAGTATTGGAGTTCTTGAAATCTGATACTGATAGGGAGACGTCAAAGTTGATGTCGATGAAATAGATGGCAACGTTGGTGTTGGAGTTTTTGATGGCTGCTGCTGAACGGGAGAAGATGTCATCGTTGGTGTTGGAGTTCTTGACGGCTGCTGCTCAACGGGAAAAGGCGATGTCGGTGTTGTTGAATCTGAACGAGCTGGAGATTGACTTATGTAATATGGCTCTTGCAAATAATTAGAAGTCGGTGTAATAAATGGATAATTTTCATATTTGCCTATATCTGCGTCAAAAAGAATATTACTAATTAAATGTTCGACGACACACTTTGTACGCGAACTGTATGATCAATGTTTGTTAGCAACATGCTCTACAAATGTAGTACTTTGGTCCCTCTCACGTCGTCTTTTAAGAGCCTCCTGCATATTATTATAGGCTTTTTCTGCTCGTTGATCAAACGTATTACTTTTCCGTCGTTGTAATTTATTTGGTGATTTAAATATTTTATTTGTACTAGGTGCAGAATGATCTGAATCACGGCTCATAATATTTTCCTGGGTTTCATTGGAATCATTCTGAAATAAAGATAAAATAATCTATTAACAACATTTTCATTAAAACGAATAAAATAGCTAGTGAGCATAAATTAATGTTTTTTGTTGCAGATGCCTTCAAACAGTGAAGATTGGAAAAAAATTGCAGATATGTTTAACCTAAACTGGAATTTCCCTCATTGTATCGGGAAACTCGATGGCAAACATTGCGTGTTACAAAATCCCATACATGGAGGCAGTGACTACTACAATTACAAGTCTGATTTCAGTATTGTATTAATGAGAATAGTAGATGCAAACTACTGTTTTATATATGTGAATGTTGGAACCCAAGGGAGGATTTCAGATGGTGGTGTTTTTAGAAACACAAAATTTTACGAGAAACTGCAAGGAAATGAATTAGGATTGCCACCAGATGTCGCTCTTCCGTATCGTCAGATGGAAATGCCTTTTGTCTTAGTGGCGGACGATGCATTCCCTATGCAAAAGCATATTATGAAACCTTATTCAGGACATCAAGAGTCCAGATCAGTAAAAAGACTATTTAACTACAGATTAAGTAGAGCTCGCAGAGTTGTGGAAACCGCCTTTGGAATTCTATCATCCGTATTCAGAGTTCTACGAAAACCAATGCTTCTTGAACCAGAACGAGCTACAACAGTAATAATGACCTGTGTATATTTACACAACTTTTTAAGAAAAACCAAGCTATCCAGATGTATTTATACACCCAGAGGAACTTTTGATCATGATGATCGTGGGACTGTGACGTTGGGTTCTTGGCGAAGAATAAATGAAGAAGACCCACTTGCTTCATATTTTCCATTACTGAACGTTCCACGAAGATCTGCTTTAAGTACTGAGCAAATACGCAATGAATTTGCGGAATATTTTTCCACCGTAGGCCAAGTACCTTGGCAAAATAGTTATGCATAAAACTGAAGGCATTTTTTTTATCTATGCTTACCAATGTATCTTGTGTCGGACGCCGACTAAATTTGTCTAGCAAAAATTTCATTTTTTCAAACGCAAACCATGTTGAACAGTAAATTTCGTCGAAACCGGCACCTGAAATAAAATAAAATATTATGTTAAAATATTTGTTTTAGCTTTATTTCAATATTCATATGTTCCCAGAAATGAAACTATGTATACACACAGTAATTTGTCACTAATTTGTCCGTATTTATTTATTTATTGACAACCTTCGTGGCTCCGAGTCACCCGAGCGGGTTGGCGTATACTTTGAGTTTACACATTGTGTAGGTGGTATATACAAGGTTAGTCAGAAAGGGGGTACTAATCCGAAAGGGTGTTACAGTACACATAATAATGAATAACTTTTGTTCTACAACTTTCCCCAAAAGTCAGTAGTTTAAGAGAAATAGTTGTTCAAAAATCTCAAAAAAAAAAAACTCTAAAATCTATCTATCCCCAGTTATGATCAGCTGTGTTTACATTTTAGGTCATATTTGGGGTTATGAATTAGAAGCACCATTTTCTGAATTTGTAACAAAAGCACATATGAAGAATTTTTGAAAAAACTAAAATAAAGATCATTTTATTTGGAAAAAAAAATATCGAATTTTGAAATTTTAACACTTGCTTTCAAACAGTCATCAGCGATACTATAAGTAGGCTTCGGATTAGTACCCCCTTTCCGACTAACCTTGTATATTTATCATAGATATAGGATTGCAATGTAAATGTCTCCCATACTTGTCTGGGAGTGAAAGAAAAACATAGAATTAGCCAGCTGCTTTTCTTCCCGTGCAGATCGTAAAAATAATAAATAAATAAATATATACAGACAAATAACACAGATTGAGCTAGCCCCAAACTATGAGCTATCCCAAAACTAAGTTCGAGGCTTGTACTATGGGATACTAACTCAACAATACTATATTTTATATCAAATACAGGTATAGATAATCATCCAAGAAAAAATCGATCAAGGGATAAGGCACCGTGTAACTGGTGCCACTATTTCTATCCTGGGGTTGGTTATGGTTTCCTTTTAGTTTACGGAGGTCAGATGGGAGTCAGAAGAAGAGGTATAGGTATTGCAAGCTTTAATAGGTACTTACCTGATTTTTTTGTTTCCTCACATCTTTGCCGCTCTCGTCGAAATGAAGTCAACAATGACTCCATTTTCTTTTTGACGATGGAGACATCGCAATTAAGAATGTTAGCAATTTTTAGCCAGCAGTCACTTCTCTTCGCTTTCAATTTATATTCATTATTTGTTGGATCCCAAAGACACAGCTTCTTTTTATACAAATCTATTAATAAAAACATATCGTCGTTACTCCATTCTTTGTTTTTCTCCATGATCTAAATGGCGGGAAATATCCAAGTAATTATCAAATTGGACGTCTACACGCTACGCTCTCTTGCTTCAACTGAGCGTTCGTTCGTTGGCTTTCGGCGACCGTCCAAACAGAGTTCGATCAAATAGCTCGATTTCTTTCATGTTACCGCCACGCTTCGGATCGCTGGCACACGCCAACGAGCGATCGTTGGCATTCGCTAAGCCGTCCTGATTGCAGCAACGAAGGTCAACGAAACCCGTTCGTTGGCGTTCGTTTGGCCGGTCTGTACGCAGCAAAAGTCGATCATGCGACATCTGGTGGGATAAAAAGGCAGTTTTTCACCCTATTGCCTATTGGTGCTTAGTTATCAATTTGTTTCCGTTCGTCGCGAGTAGAAAGACTGTCAAACGTCAAGCAGCTTTGTAGAAAATAAAAACGCTGCTTAGACATGACTAATCTATAAATTTCTACTCCAGTGCCATCAGTAGACCACAAGTCAATCAAGTTTAGTCTACCAGGTTTAAGCCAGCAAGATAAAGAAGGCCGAACAAAGCTTTCAATTCCGCCATACTACATTCTTTTATATGTGTGCAATGACGTATTATAATTTATAATACGTCATTGCACACATATATTAGTAATAATTACTTCTACCTTTTTGATGTGATGAGGAGCTTCTGATAACCATTTTTGACACATGGCTATATCAGGAGTATTTTTGTTTTGGCCGGCGCATCCATCAGCGATTAATCGAACCGTATCAATTTGGGCAGGAAACTAAGTTAAATTTAATCGATGGTAGACTGCAGAGGATATTAAGTTAGAGTCCTTAGAAAATTCGTTTTCAGTCCAAACGTATACAAAAGTATTATTTTTAGTTAACTGTGATCTTGATGAGCCCGAAACTATTGTAAAATTATAGATATAAAATTGCCTGGAGTAATACGTGCTTTGGTCAGGAATCTTAGGTAGTGGCATGTTCTTTTGACAGTCATAAGAAAATATATGAACATTCGGGGAATCGTCTTTTAAATAGTTAAAAAAAGCTTGCGCTCGTTTTTTGTGAACTCTTAACTGGATCATTAAATCGGTTTTGGTTCTCTCTTCCTTAGCCATCTTAATTTTCTCTCGAAGTTGCAAACAGACAGAGCATACGTCCGTGCTAGGTGAACCAAAACCCAAATTGAAATTGGTGTTAAAGACATTCCTAAAATAACTTCTTTTAACTTTTAAATTTTCTGGTGCCTGTTTGTCATACATTTTATAAAGTTTATTTATTGATAATTCGGCAGGTAGATAAAGTCTCGCGCTGCTACTTCCTCGGTAGTAATGCGGCTCCGAACATTTTAATTTTTTATAAATTCTATAACTTCTGTTTTTCTCACTATATTTATGAGATTTGTGGTCTCCTCCACGTCTCTCTTCTGGAAGAAGCCCGTCTTTCAGAAATCTCTTCGCTATAGTTTCTACTCGATATCTTTTGATTCCAAGTATATCTAAAAATGGTTTCTGACAAACTCTTATCATTTTTCTTGCCGATTTACTGTAAATATAATATTTAGTACTTATTTCCTTTTCTTTGCGAGTTGCCTTTCGTGGCCGACGTCTGGACGTAGATGCCCCCTTGATATGTTTCAGTATAAAAGCATCTTGCGAGATTTTATCCTTGTTTTTATAAAAGCGTGTATGAAATGAATTTAATAAGTCCATCATTGTTACAGAGTTACACTTGTATATTTTTTTATGCGTACAGTTAGGTTTACTGGGTAACTCTTTTGAAGAATATCTGAAAATAAAACAACACACATAAGTACTCTACTTATGAAACAACAACAATAACAAGTAACAACCTATATTTACTGCGGCTGCGTATATAAGGTAAGTATCAAGTTGAATTGAGGGGTCATTAAATGAACTTTAATGTAACACTATATTTTATATAGCATGTTAAAAATAGGTTCAAAACAGCTGATATAATTATTATTAATGAGTGTTTGCATAGCATCATTATATTATGCTACTAGTATGTGGTTCGATTTACTACGCATAATTATGTAGTTTACACCATGTATATGAATGTGGGCCTATTTTTTTTTATTTCTTATTTGATTACTTAAAATTACTTGTAAAGGAATGTGAGGTTTAAATGTAGAATGGAACGCAAGAGGAGTGAGTGAGAGAGGTGGAGTGGATGTGTGAAAGGGACAGAGAATGAATGGCGGACGGTTGCAAAGAGGAACGACGTGTAATTATAAAGAAAATTTGTAAAACACTTTATAACGAGCCAAAATAAAGTAAGTCCTGTATAAAACGTGTTTCCATGGTCAGCCCCATCTACTACAATTGGGGGCTCGTCCGGGATTGACCGGAAACAAGAAAAACATTTTGAAGCAGCGAAGTGCCACGCGGTACGCTACGCAAAACGACGAAAGACGAAGTAGCTGGGTGATTAGCGGCGAGGTGGCTGCTATTACTCACTGCAAACGATTTCTAGGAAAATTTCTCGAAGTTTCCCACAGAAGATGCCTGGGAACAAAGAAAGCACCGAAATACCTGCCGGCATCGGTTCGGCGGCGGCGGCTGGGACGTCGGCCATGTTGT
Source organism: Amphipyra tragopoginis (assembly GCA_905220435.1). Taxonomy (NCBI): domain Eukaryota; kingdom Metazoa; phylum Arthropoda; class Insecta; order Lepidoptera; family Noctuidae; genus Amphipyra; species Amphipyra tragopoginis. Next base: position 18,362,651 of record HG992011.1, read on the forward strand.
CGCTAGATGCCACGTACGGCATTAGCAAATTCAGTGGCGAAGATAAAACCTATTCTTCGTCAAAGTGGGCTACAGATATTGAAGATAACGCTGAAATCTTTGGTTGGAACGCCCAGCAGAAGCTCGTTATTGCTCGACGGTCGCTCGTCGGTACGGCGGAATTATGGCTTAAGTCAGAGAAAACATTTAAATCATACGACGAATTGAAGACGGCTCTTTTGAAGGAGTTTCCAGACGCACTAAATTCTAAAGAAATGCACGAACTGATGGCAAGCCACAAGAAAAGAAAAGATGAAACAGTTTATCAATATATGCTGATAATGAGAGAACTAGGCAAAAGAGCTAAGTTTCCGGATTACATCGCTATACAATATATTGTAGATGGCATATCGGATTACGAGAGCAATAAGGCGTTATTATATGGCATTACATCGTACAGCGTGCTGAAGGAAAAACTCGCAATTTATGAGACGATGAAATAAAAGATGAAAAGAAGCAACGAAAGCAGAAATAGTGGTGCCAGTGCGAGCAAACAAAACGGTTCCAGTAAGCAGAAAACGTCAGCAACAGGCGAAAAGCAGTCATCAGCGTCCGGTCGTGTGTGCTACAAGTGTGGTGAAAAAGATCATCTGGCCAGTCAGTGTCCGAATGGTGTGAAATGTTTTCGGTGTAATAAGTTCGGTCACCTAAGCAAAGATTGCAGCGGCCATGTTTCCAGCGGCGCCTCAAAACCGAACGCGAAGAACTCAAGCGGAACCGGACATTCAATGTGCGTAATTGATGATGTTGGCAGCAGTGACGACACCGAAGGAGTTTCGAGAAAACGATTGGACGATGGACCGAACGGATCGACCATAGACACTTCTGACGTCGACGATTGTCAAAGAAGCCGTAGCTGTCAAAATCACTGACGTTTTGAACGTAAACAACAATATCAAAACAAACAAGTCGGTAAAAACTGTTAAAATGTGCGGTATTACTGTTGATACATTGATAGATACGGGTTGTGACTATAATTTAATAACGTCTCAATTGTTTTTCGAGTTAAATGGTGTCTCATTCGTCAAAGATAAGGTTATACTAACGGGATTAGGATTGGCAAAGGTGTGTACTCTGGGTAAGTTCACTACGACTTTAGAAGTTGACAATAATAGTTTTGAAACTTGTTTTTATATTGTTCCTTCAGGTGTTATTCCTTATCAGTTCATATTAGGTCAATCTTTCTTGGTAAATGCGACCATTCTATTAGACAGAGATGCAGTCAAACTTATGCCACAAGATGATTACAGTCGGTGTTTGTTAAGTTTACCTAGCGAATCTGAGAAGCCTATTTCTCAGATCCCTGCGGTTCAAGAGCTTATTGACAACTATAAGCCATCAAAGGTGAAGGAGGCACCTATAAAATTAAAGATAATTATGAAAGATGATATTCCAGTCGCTCAGCGTCCAAGGAGATTAGCCATCAAGGAAGAAGAAGTAGTTAAGCAGCAGGTTGAAGAGTGGTTAGAGAAAGGAATAATAAGACCTAGCTATTCGGAGTATGCCAGCCCAGTATGCAGTATTAGTACTAGTAAAGAAGAAAGACGGTAGCTTTAGAGTTTATGTAGATTTTAGAAAAGTGAATCAAAAGATGGTTAAAGATGAGTTTCCCTTACCAGTTATAGACGATCATATTGACAAGTTAAGCAAAGCAAGAGTTTTCAGTACACTAGATTTAAAAAATGGATTTTTCCACCTGCCAGTAGATGAGGACTCGGTGAAGTACACAGCTTTCGTGACTAGCAGCCCAGAAGGACAATACGAGTTTCTGCGAGCACCTTTTGGTCTGTCTATTTGTCCGAAATACTTCAGTAGGTTCATCAAAATAATTTTTAGAAATTTGATTGTTGACGGAATAGTTTTAATTTTCATAGACGACATTGTGGTTCTCGCTGAAGAAAAGAGAGATGCTCTAGATAGTCTTAGGGTAGTTTTAAAAGTAGCTTCTGAATACGGGTTAGATATAAATTGGAAAAAGTGTCAGCTATTACAAAGAAAAGTAGAATATTTAGGTCATGTTATTGAAAATGGTACTGTTAAACCTTCACCTAGTAAAACTGATGCAATTGCTCATTTTCCAGAACCAAGGTCAACCAAACAGGTTCATAGTTTTGTGGGGTTGACATCTTACTTTCGCAAGTACATAGAAAGTTATGCAGTCATAGCTAGACCACTAACAGAATTACTAAAGAAGGATAAGTCATTCCACTTTGGAGAAGAAGAGAGAAGAGCATTTGAAATTTTAAAGACTTAACTTTGCAGTGAACCTGTGTTGAAAATATTTGAAGCTGGATTGCATACAGAGTTGCATATAGATGCGTCAAAGTATGGATTTGCAGCAATTCTTATGCAGAAAGACAGTCAAGATGAAAAATTACACCCCATTCACTATATGAGTAAGAAGACTACGGTTACAGAGCAAAATTATCACAGCTATGAGCTGGAAGCCTTAGCATTAGTGGAAGGTGTGAAGAAATTCAGGAAGTACTTATTTGGAATCCACTTTAAGATTGTGGCTGATTGTTCAGCATTCCAGAAGACATTGTATAAGAAGGAAGTGTCAACAAAGGTAGCCAGATGGGTCCTATTTCTTCAAGATTTTGATTACGAAATTGTTCACCGAGCAGGAAATAAAATGTCACATGCTGATGCATTAAGCAGAAATCCTCATGTTTACCTTAATGCAGAAGGACCTTTAAAGACTTCAACAGGTGCAGACTGTATGAAGATGTGGCCATGAGTTTGTATTGTACCCACTGTCAGTCTAGTTAATCCCGTACTCATCCTATTTGTCCTAATAGAATGTGATAGGTGGATGCTAGGTATATTAAGTGCGCATAACCTTCATTGAAACTTTTCTTAATGATGTGGTATAACTTGATCTTTGATGAGCAAGTATATCTGTGAACTGTTGTTGTTAAAATTTAGTTTTCATTTTAAGAAGTATGTAGTTTCCTTTACCTAGTACCTAGTTACTTATGGGAAGTAACTTAACATTGTTGTTGTAGTACCTATACCCAAATTTTGTGTTGTAGTTCTGTATCAGTCACTAAATGTCATAAAAAACTAATTTTAAGGTTTTGTTTTCTTTTATAAAATAAACTTTAATGTAAAACTGTAACAGGTAGGTACCTAATGTTTGTTAGGTAAAGAGGTTAAAATTAGGTTAAAGAAAATTGTGATGTTACATAACAATACATTGTATTTTGTTTATAAACTTGAGTAGTGCCCATGTTAGTTATTATAATTTAAATTCAGTAATTTAAGATTTAGCTAAAAGTAGTGCTGTGAAACTAAGTTGAAGTTAGGATGGTAGAGGTTAGGTGTTAGTTAAATAAAACTAATGCTTTGTTTGAAAAATTTTATATTGTATCTTTTCACATGTCAAGTTGTAAGTAAACCGAATCTAAACTATTGTTTTGTTGATAGAGTAGCATCAGATCAATAATTAAAAATTTAAAGCCTATTTCATAAGTTTGTAGTTCAGTGTAATTAAGCATAGTCTGAGGTCAGACTATAGGTCAGAATGGCCGAGTTGTGTGCCTATTTTTTTTATTTCTTATTTGATTACTTAAAATTACTTGTAAAGGAATGTGAGGTTTAAATGTAGAATGGAACGCAAGAGGAGTGAGTGAATGAGGTGGATGTGTGAAAGGGACAGAGAATGAATGGCGGATGGTTGCAAAGAGGAACGACGTGTAATTATAAAGAAAATTTGTAAAACACTTTATAACGAGCCAAAATAAACGAAGTCCTGTATAAAACGTGTTTCCACGGTCAGCCCCATCTACTACATGAATGAGTAGGTTTATTTAATAAAGAATATTGTCCTGTTGAAATCAACTATCTCATACAAAAAAGAAAAATATTGTTTTATACAGCGTGACTTTTAATTCATTGGCAATATTTTAACCCCGTATTCTACCCATGATACTAATGTATTTAAGCCCATAATATCGTGTATTAAAATTGTCAAGTTATTAATTTTAAAAACGTAACATATCTTGTCATTTACCTACATAAAGTCCAAAATTAATAAACACGATAAAAAAATAAATAGTAAAAATGATAATTAAAACTTTAATAAATTTAAAGTATCAAGATGCGTCCGCTAGTAATGCTAGTATACCAGTTTACTACGCGGTATTTACTTACGCTACAACGTAGGTGGGTGGATCTCCTCAAAACAATATTCTTGACAAAAATAATTAAGATTTTCTAAACCTCGCGGCAGAGCTTCTATTTAAGGCTAGATGTACAGATGTATCAATTATATAGTATGTTGTAATGAAGGCACCCCAAGCAGACCATTAATTTTAGATATTTTTCAAAATCATTAAAAAACGTTGTTGCTGATAATGTCACATTGTGAGGATAATGACGTTATTGTTAAAAATAATGACGCAATGTTGCCGACAATGATTAGAATAAGTATTATAAATATGAAGATGAATTTACATGTGACTTAAATACTATTTTAGGTATTATTTTGTTATGATATTATGAACAAGGAAAATAAAATGCAGTATTATAAATAAATAAATTTTAATCCCCTTAATATATTGATTTTTTGGTCTCCTGATTGGATATTCTGACGATAACAGAGTTTAATGAAATAAACAACACTTGACTTACGCTATACATAAACATTAAAAAAAAATAACAGACTTAGAGAGACAGTAAATTATACTTACGTTTTAAGCCACTAAACTAAACCCTGATTGTATCCAAAAATGCTATTTACTCTCCTTAAAGACTTCAATGGTCTCTAAACTAATCAGATTTTATCATCTGATAAACCTTTGGTAGAATCTTAACAATAATATTTTTTGACAAAACATTTAATATTTGGTAAAAACAGCTTCTAAAGCAAAAGGTACCTCACTAAAATTATTTTATATAATAAGCTCCATAATTAACAACGATAATCACAAAACAATTAAATCTTTAAAACGATATTCTAATAACAGTTTTATAAAAAGACAATGATTAACAAAAACCTTAAATCAATTATACTCAGATATGTCCCTCTCCTACAATGCCCTGACAATTCAATCAAAACTTTCACTATTATTGATTATGATAACAATTACAAGACTTTATTTTTATTCATTATTATTAATTTTTTTTGGTTATTCTCTGTTTTTGTTTTTTTTTTTTTTTTGTGGACGTCTTATCCTTCGGTGGAGATTTCTGCGTGTTAAGCACATTCAGCGAAATATCCGACAGTATAACCACGTTTTTGGTCATAACCCTTGAGGTCGAAGGTTCTGATTGAAATTTTAGAGTTTCAGCTTTTTCTACATTTATTGGCGCAGCATTGAAATTGGCATGGTGCCCAAGATGATGTCCGTGAACACAGATTTGTGAAGCGGAGCATTCAAAGCAACTCATTGTTCTCATGGTTAACTTTTTTGTTGATTTCTCCCACAACACCTGGTGCACGGAAAATGTACCCTTAAAGGGTTTGATGTTATTGGGAATTAAATTACTTTTTTGTGTTATATCTTGTTCTTCTATTTTTTTAACAATAATATTGAGCTGTTCGTTTTCGACGCGTCTCTTAATCAGATTAAAGAATTGATCGAATGTACCCACATCTTCACCGTAGAGAACCATTTGATCTGCTGTTCTTTTTAACGTAGCTCCAACACCATCTGGGGCACCCTTGCCGTGGCGGCCTCAGAGTAGTTCCACGTGATTTTATTTAACTCCGAGAAATCGTTATAAATTAGGGTAATTATATAGAACATGGTCTTATTTCTATATTGCGATGATGGTGAGTCCGACAAAAAATGGATTGTGTCAATTAAGGGGTTCAATCTCATAACTTCTTCTATTAAAGGCACCAGACGAGCCCATATCGATGGAGCGTTGTGCGTTAAACAATCACTTATTGTACATATTGATGTAGGGGCTACAGTTCCAGTATCAAAATTATGGGCATATGCAACAGCAGTATGTAACGAAACCTGTTGTCTGCTGCCACCGAAGTGAAAAGACTGTACTTCTTCGGCATATTTCAAAGTGTAATTTTCGGAGAAGTCTACATGAATCAGACATTCTTGAATGTTCAGGTTTTCTTTTAGATTTTTGATAGTTTTGTATTGGCCAACAATTTTGTAAATGTGCTGAAGAAATATTATTAAATCATGCTCCAGCTTTGCAACTGCTTCCGTAGAACGGCTTGTTACACTCTTTTTCTCCGAAATTATTTGCTTTTTCGTTGTGCCGTTTTTAAGAATTATATTTTTAGTTACCTTGACCCATTGAAAATTTTTCGTTGCTGCAAATGATGTTGCCAATAATGACGAATTCTAGAAAGTTCACCATTTTACAAAATAATTAGGTATATTCCTCGGAGAGAGTGCCACATGCAGTAAGAGTTTCATGCATACTTCAACTTTGCTACATAAAAACACTTCATTGTGAAGAAATAATTGAGATACAGTCACAAATAAGAATGACGATGGTGATGACAAATTTTGGAGAATCAAAATGAAATACTTACTGCACAAATCGCGCGGCGTCCTTACACTCCAAAGCTTGTCGGCCGACTGAGGTGCGGGGTGAAGCGTCGTTTAAACGTCATTTGACTCTTCGGTCGCGTTACGTTATACGTAAAAAATTACATTCAACATTGTTTGCTGATAATGACGCTTAGTTTTTGAACATTGTTTGATTACATTTTAGAGTAACTTTTAATAAAGTTTTCTATCATTATTGTAATGAAAACCGTTCTTTGTTTATCTAAGTTTAATATTTATTCACACACTATATCACATTCATTACACTGAATTGTTTATGTCACGAAATGTTGGAAACTATACCCAAGCGACACGCCAAATATCGTCGATTATTAAAGTAATATTTGAATATCATTATTTTGTGTGATTTAAGGCTCAAAATGGCTTCGATAGCATCTTTACCATTTATTTAAGTAAAGGAATAAAAATGTTTGACTTTGAATTTCTTTAGTGTTAATGAGTATTATAGCGAGACATAAATTTTGGCTCTCTGAAATATTCACCCAGGTACGAGTACGAGCTCTCATTCAGTAGGCATGTCCTTGAAAAGAAATGCCGCCAAACAATATTCGGCATGAACAAAGTTTACCTACATCGGGCCTCTCGATCGATCCCCGCGCTCATCTGTGGGGCCGCGGGGTGCGGCCGCCCGCCCCCACTCGAGCAAAGAAATGCATGCGCGGCGTCGCCTGCGCCGCTCCAGTCACGCGTTTAATAGGTCAAGTGCATGACGTGTAATTCGCGAAAGATTCTGTGAACCGTAAACCGTAAGTAACATGCCACGACCACGTAGAACAGTGTACACGAACCAGCAATACCTGGATATGGTCTTGTTTTACGACCGAACGCACAGTTTTCCGCGAACCCGTCTGATGTTCCACCGCCGCTATCCCGATGAATCAAGAGACCGAATCTTGAGGTCAACTCAAAACTTACTGGATTTTGCATCATTCCACGTAATAACGTATGCCCAAGTGCCAAGAGACCTCCGTGGAAGAGCAGCTGCAGAACGTGCCTGAAAGCTATCAGTCCGAGCTGTACTACCAACATGACACTACCAGCGGGATGTTCGCACGTTCCTCGACCGAAGCTTCGGCAAGCGTTGGATAGGACGCGGCGGGCCTGTACCTTGGCCTCCGCGGTCGCCTGACCTGACGCCCTTAGTTTTTTTTTTGTGGGGTTAATTTAAAAGACTAGTGCACGAGCAATAAAGTGAAAGTCGCGAACAGTTAAGCGAAAGGATTGTTACGGCATTCGAAATAATAATTGTTAAATCGCGTACATTTGTTTTGCAAAACGTGAAAAGAAGCCATAGGCGCCGTGCTGAGCTTTGTGTACAAAGAACAAGTGAACACTTCGAGCACCTCTTAAAGTACACCTAGGTAAGTACCTCCTAAGTACTAAACTAAAACGTAGTAGTTAAGGTACTGTACTAAATAATTACAAACACACGCGCACGCCGGCCACGTAGTCCCAATCAGCTGTTTCACCAAAGTTCACACGCGGTCGACGCAGTAGGTACAACACAAACGCGCACGCCGGCCGCGTAGTCCCAATCAGCTGTTTCACCAAAGTTCACGCGCTGCAACGCTGTAGGTACTTTTCTAAATAACTCTAATCAGCTGTTTCATTCAATTCATTTTTAATGATATTACAGTCATTGCACATGTAATTTGAAACTTTTGCTAAGAATAAGTTTTACTCTGAACACCGAAGTAAAAGTTTAAATCACTTCCAATTTTCCAATTCTTCCTCTGTCTTTTTTTAAAACATTCCCAGCGCTTGTACTTAATTACTTTTGTAGGCAATGTGCTGGGTGCGTTTACGAACTCAACACGTACATCTTTCTATGCGGAAATCGAATTCGCGACACGTAACGCAGCAGCCACACACTCAGCCACTTTGCCAACAGTGCTGACAATTATTACGTAGCATAACTTATTATGATGTCATGTGCAAGCTGCCATAATTATTTCATTGATTGGTGCGTAGAAGTGGCCCCCATTTTTAATTTGCTTTCTCGTGTTTGTGGCTTAGACAAACGGGCGCTATTGTGCTTCAGGGCTTTCTGTCATGATTTTAATTTCTTTCGGACCTAACTAAATAATTTAATTTAAGTACGAGTTACACGTTAGTTCCGTAGGAATATCGAAGCTGCATCGCGATCCGCGAGTTCGCGACCGCAATCAAAGCGACGCTGGCGCGCCGCGCCGCCCGCGCTCCGTCCCGCGCAAAAAATGAATGGCTCGCGTCGACGGTGATGGCGCGTGTGTGCGTACGTGTCACACACACTCACACACGGCACCCGTACATTTTAAATAGCGCGCAATCACAATTTGACCCTTTTTATTTTTTTGTTCATTTTGGGAAAACTCTGGGTTATTATTTTTGAACACTTTACTAGCTTTAGTTATTATTTGTTCCTCAATTAGATTCTTGGACTAAAATATTGCCAACGAATTCAAAGTCTTCCTGTAGTGTTGTGTGGTTTGGCTTTATAAGACAGGTAGTTGCTTTCTGCAGAACTCGATCCACAAGGATCAAAACTATTCCATCTACTATAAACTAACCTCTGTAATTTCTGCTGGTTTCGCTTCGATTTTTCTGGGTTTCTTTGCCGTTTCCGGGCCTTGTTATTATCAACCACTGTCGGAGTCTTGTCCATCTTTAGAAATTATGCACTTAATCTGAGCAATTATAACGTTATCTATTTTAAAACATTAGTTTTTATCGACCACATGGAACTGATAACATTAGATCCGCCATACTAATTTCTATGTCGCGTGACCAAAATACCGGCACGTCATTGGCTAAACTGGACTTTGCTGTTTTTGAATCTGACGACTGGGGACTTTGTGGATTTTGCTCCCAACAGTCTACTTTAGAACGGATTTACTATTGGACTTTGCAAGTTTTGAAGTATTTGGGTTTGAGCATATTTAAGAAAAAGAAAAAACCATGCCATTGTAATAAAAATGTTACTAGATGAAAAAAATGGACTTTGTGGAGTTTGAAACTATACGCCTCATGTATTCTTTAATGTATGCTCTAAAACTTTTTCACGCGCTTTCATCTTGTTTATTGTCTCTTCCATCATGTTTTTTTTTTTTTTTTGTAGACTCCGCTTTAGTTCTTTGGAATCTCTTTTTGTATTTCTCTTTTAGTTTATTTACATTTTGCAAATAATTCAAATGTCTTCTGAATTTATTTTGTAGTATTTTATATTTGATATTAAGTTTTTTTTATTATTTTTTCTGAATCATTAGATTGTAATTGATGTCTTTCCATTTTTTCTTCTTCTTTTTGATCATTTAGTTTTTTTCTTCTACATTTGGTTTGGTAACGTCGCCAGTTTTGCCTTTGCACTGCTTTTTCTGTGCTATCCATCTCTGAAACTTTTTTCTTCTTGGATTTTATTCGTTCTAAATTTTTTTTTCTCTGTTCCTCATATTTTTCGGGATTTTCATTTTTATGGCGCTCCCTATATCTGCGCATTTTTTCCGCTGCGCTTAATGGCATTTAGACGAGTATCTACAATGAATAAACCAAACAGCGTCAACTCTTGCAGAAGAAAATTCAGTAACAGCAATACACGTACACACGGCTACACATCAAGCTATACATAACTATACTCCATTTGAGACTAAAATGTTAAACTGCTCAGGACAAACTTACATTTAAAATGCAATACGTAGACTCAAAATGCAGATCTGAAATAAATAAAAAACTCTTTTAATAGCCCATTAAAAATAAATAATTGTAAACACTTCTAAAGCATACACTTCTTTTTATAGGTACTATGATATCATAACCTCCCTTAGACCAAGTTGGTAAAGCAGCATATGTGTAATCTTCTTAACAGTCAGTTTTGTTACTTTGCTTGTCAGGCCTCTATGTTACCACACAAAACTGACGTAACGTTACCTTACCTTTGCGCGAATTATAATAAATTGAATTAGGTACAATTGCAGTGATCCGTCATTAACTATTTATTTATGGAGCTAGATGTTAAAGCTTCTAATAACTAGCACAATCGTGTTATTTACATATTAAATTATACAACATTTTGGTAACTTACCTTGACAGAATGTTTTCTACCAAGCAATGAGAGCTACTGCACGCGCGCACTTCACACAGTGTCTAAGGCAAAACTGACGATACAAAATGGTGGATGACTTAAAGCTTCCGGTGTTGCTATTATAGATAAATAAAATCTAACAAACGTTTTAAAGTTTCCTGGCAAAAATATGGTAACAAACTTGACGTGTCAGGTTGCTCACAATTTAAATTTACATAATTTAATTAGTTAAAGATATAATATTTTAATTATGCTTTAAAATTGTCAACCACAATCTCTTGAAGAAATTAAATAGTATACCTGTAGCCAATTCTAAGGATAAAACGCAATTATTGTATGTTCAATATAGCTGTACCGTCCAGGGACAAGTCAAAATGCTATCTCCCTATCACTTAATTAATGTTAAAATTAAATAATCGAGTACTTGGGGAATTAAGTGATTAATGGCATAATGACTAGATGTTTTCTAAAACAAACGGTAATCGTTTTTTGTTGATACTGGTAATATTGAAAAACAAAAACGACTGTCTTTTCGAGGGACAGGTCTAAATGGTTACGTATCATAATACCTACGTTTATTCTAACTATTTTCAACTTAACTACGATCAAAAGACCTACCGTTTAAAACACCTAAAGATCGTTTCACCTATTTTTGTAATAACTAATGGACGAAATCCATAATGGAGAATTCATCTACGGTTTATTCGACTACAATTAATTCACCTAACGTTGATTAAACTAACGGACGATTCACCTACTGTTGATTTATCTGTGGTCTTGTGTTTGTCTTACTGGTGATTTTGTATTATGTGACAACATTTCTGCGAGCAACTTGGAAGTAGCGCTCGCCGGCCGCTGCCGCGGCACCGCTCGCTTCGCTCGCTCGGCTCGCGCGCGGTTTGTCACAGTTCTAACCTAACCTAACCTATTTCACCCAGTCCAAAATGACGAATCATACAATCTGCCGCAGAAATGTTTTTACCATTGTCTAATTATCTAGTCGCAGGCAGATTGTATGATTCATCATTTTGAACTGAGTGAAATAGGTTAGGTTAGGTTAGAACTGTGACCAACCGCGCATTAGATGAATCGTTCGTTAGTGCAATTAATTTTAGTTTAATCAAGATTAGGTAAGTTAAACTGTAGTTGAGTCGACCATTATGCGTTATGAACATATGTGAATCAACCGTAGTTAAGTTGAAAATAGTTAGAATAAACGTAGGTATTATGATACGTAACCGTCTAAATACACACCTATGCATTTTTGTGAAAATGCCCATATACAAAGATGGTAGGGTTAGTATATTTATTTTATTAAATAATTCACGAAGCGATTCACGGCAGCCTAGATTATAAATAGCTCGGACTGCTCTTTTCTGTAATATGAAAATAGTACCTACGTCAGCAGCCGAACCCCACAGTAATATGCCATAAGACATAATACTGTGAAAATATGCAAAGTACACCAACCTAGCCGTAGCTACATCCGTCAACTGCCTAATTTTCCTAACGGCAAATGCAGCAGAACTCAGTTTACCTGCAAGTGCCTCTATATGAGGTCCCCATTGCAATTAGCTATTTTATTTTGCAATTGCAATTAGATATTATTGTGATTAGCAAATGATTACGTCTATTCTAACCTAAAAATGGCACCCGATATGTTTAACCTATCTTTAAGAATTGACAACATTTAATTTTCAGAATCCCTCTTAATTTTATTTTATTTCAAAAATAGACACAAAAATAGAGTATACGTATTTTTTGTTTTAATTTTAAAAAAATGTTAAAGGCACTAAAAATATTAATCAAAAGTAGCTTATTTCAAAAGGGCGTAAGTGCATTCTCAGGCATAATGGGGAATAAACCTTTGCCTAAGCCTATAATTACAAAAAAATATCAATCAGTCATGTCAATGTCAATTGGAACCTATTTTCTGAGAAAAAAAGGCGGGAAATTGTAAAAGTGAAACGGCGCTTTTTTTCAAACAAATTTATTTAAAAAATCTTTTATTTGTATTTTATACATTTTCTTTGTAAATATTCATATAAATAGTTTGTTCATAGTGTACATAATCAATTAGCACCCCGAAATGGGGAAAAAAAGGCGGAGGAAGGACGAAATGTCCTGTCCTGATTCGCAGCAGCAGCAGTTGGTTGAGTCTTCGGACTCTGATTCAGCGGAGTCTGAACAGACGGTAGTCAGCACCAAAAATAATTATAAGGACGCAAAGGATAAGTACGCCATCTACAAGGTAAAAGGGTACACACCCGCAAATATCCTGAGGATACGAAACAAACGGACCTCATTGTATTCCTAACTCATAACGAGGAAAATGTGACATTTAGCGATAGACCGTATGGCCCTATCAAAAGGTTTACGGGAGTATGGTGTTTCAGGCGTCATGCATCTTTGTACCATTAATAAGTATAAAGTGGGCATAACATTCGACCTACCAAACAATGCTAATATGTTTTTACAGAACAAAAAGTTGTTAGAGCAGTTGTCTCTTAAGGCAACTATACCGGCTGGAGATACCGAAGTAACGGGAGTCCTTAGTTCGGTTCCCGCAGAAATGTCCAATAAATAAATTTTCTCATTGATCGGTAGTTCCAAAAATGTAATACAAGTTAGGCGCTTCATGCGCAGGGTCAGAAGTGATGCTGGCGTAGCTTTCGTCCCTACACAGGCTGTCGCGGTAACCTTCGCCTCCACTATTCTTCCTCAGTACATTTACTTGGACTCATGGCGTCACGAAATGAGTAAATACATACCACCAGTAAAGCAATGCCTTAAGTGTCTGCGTTATGGTCATATTGCGAAATTCTGTCGCAATACTGAGGTATGCTCAATTTGTACATTAAACCATAATTTTAAGACTTGTCAGGTTGACCCCAAGGATGCTAAATGCGCAAACTGCAAAAGTAATCATATAGCTATCTCCACATCTTGCCCAGTTAAAAAACAAAAAGTTGAAGAAAATAAAATTAAATCACGAAGTGTCACATACTCTGATCTTTTCGACGTTAACGCATTCCCAGCTTTAACCGCTCGAACATTAGCCCCCTTATTACAAAAGATGGTTTAAACCAAGACTAAGGTAAACCCAGGTTTAAAATATACCCATCACTTTCTTATGTCATGTAACAAAAAGAGACGGGGCTATTTTAAAACCTAGGTTTTTCTTAGACCGTCTTTTGTAATAAGGGGGTAGATGTACAAATTAATAATCTCATGAAATCCGATAAATTTATAAGTACTTTAGTAGAAACAATTACAAAAATAGTTAGCAATAAAGATGTTCCTATTAACTCGTCATCAATTAAAGAGGTTTTAAAAACAACTCTAAGTAAGAAATTTCCTTCATCCTCTTAATGGATTTGTCAGACTTAAATATAGTTCAATGGAATGCACAAAGTCTTAATAGCAATAAACATATATTTATTAATTTCCTCTATGCACAAAATATACATATAGCAATAATTTCTGAAACATGGTTCAGACCTGATCAATCTTTTAGAATAAAAAATTACAATATTGAAAGAAATGATTGTGGTAACAAACACAACGGAGTTGCCATTATAATTCATGAAAGCATTATATATACTAAAATTAACACTTATTTTGATAATTCTTCACAAAACATTTGTGTAAAAATTTCAGTTAATAATAAAGAAATAAGTATAGTCAGTTTTTATAGTCCTCTAAACTCTAATCCCGCTTTTAATAAAGGTGATTTTGATTCATTGGTGAAGTCTATTCCTGGTCCTTTTATATTTGCTGGAGACTTAAATGCCCATCACACCTCCTGGGGATGTGTTTCTGACTCTCCAAGAGGTAGAGAAGTCTTAGAAGTCACTGACGAAAATAATTTGGTTCTGCTTAATGATGGTCAAGCAACAACAGTTGGTTCTCTAACATGGCGTCCGAATGCACTGGATTTATCCTTGGTTTCACCATCGTTGGCACTTCATTGCGAATGGTCTGTACATGATAATAATGTTTCTTATGGGAATTGTTTGAATGTTAAACATTTGCCCATCTACCCAAATTATAAACTTGTTGATTGGCAAATGTATAGCAATCATGTGGAAGAATTGTTAGTTGATTTTCAAATAGATAATAAAAGTCTTCTCAATTCATATTTCCAATTTTGTACTATTTTGCGCACAGCAGCTGCAAATTCCAAAATAAATTCCAATCATTTGAATTGTTATGTCAACACAAATACCACCAATCACACATGCCATAGAAATAAGAGTAAAGGACCTTCCCTTCCTTGGTGGAATCAAAAGTGTACAGAGGCTGTACTAAATTTCAAAACAGCAATCGATACCTTAATTGGCAAACCAGCCAACTCCACATTTCGTCAATTTTTTTTTTTTGTTTATATAGTATGCAACAAACATTACAAAAACGACAACTCCGATATAATCATAATTCTTTCCATAAATCGCTATTCGAAAATCAGCCAACTCCACGTAGAAAGAAACGTTACGATTTTGAAAGCTAACTCCACTAAGTCGGCCATTTTGTATGGCATTCGAGTCGTGTGTGGTTGCCGCTCCGCGTTTTTTAAAACAAAATTGTTTAGACCCGTTAAAACAAGAAGGAGAGTTCAAAAACAGTTGCACAAGGTATGGATTTACTTTTTCACAAAACGATAATTCATTTGATATTTTTAGTTTTAATTTTGGTTTGGAGTTAGCCGGTTTGCTTTTTACTTTTTTACACTAGTTTTGGGAGTTATCCATTTTTGTCTGTGGAAATTATTTTTTATTTAAAGTTAAATTATTTTGTCATGAATTTTATACTTTTATTTTGATTTAAAAAAAAAAAATTTTTGTTTTTAAATTAATGAATTTTTATATAATTTTCAAGTAAAAAGTTTCTTTTTTTAATTTTTGGCTATTTTTTGTGCTTATGGTGATGGTTTCTTTTGTTTTGCATGCAGATGTCCAACTCACGCGATAAAAAAAATATTGCAAATAAGCATACAAAATGAACAGCACGATCTTGATCAAACAAATAACCCTTACTCTGTTTTGTTTAGTAATAACCAATTTCCAAAACCCTACGATGCACAGACGAGTATTTTCATGATAAAACCGGACAAAAGTCAAAAAACAAAAGATACGCAAAACATCTTTTAAACAATTTTTTGTTAAAGTCCGATAACCAATCTAACAATTGGCCGCCATAAAACAGCTGCCTGCACTTGCTTCTTGTCGTAAAGTCAGTCGGAACTTCGTCATTGTGGTAATCGCACGTCTTTGTTCGCGACGCTTTTGTTAGTGGTGTTTAGTTCTCTTGATATTGTGTTTTCGTGTGGTTGACTACAGAAAAAATATTTATTGATTATGGAAATTGAAGGTATGTAGCGTATTAAAATGATACTATTTTATTGTTTTCTGTTTCAATTATTCGTATACGAGCTATGTTTAACATGTCCTATTTGGGGTTTTATTTTTACTAATAATTTTGTTAAAATAGTGTTTTTGTTTATGTGTCTGGTCTTGTCGAGCTAAATTTCTTTTAAGGACATGAAATTTAGGCTATTGCCAATCATGTGTCTCAACAAAATTGTCCGCCTAAATCCGCCATTTTGTTTTGCATCCATTCGAAGTTGATGTCTACAAAAGTTGAATTATTTCGTTTTTTCTCTTGTAGATTCTTCTGAAACCGTCAGGAAGGTTACCAGAAGAGCTTTATATGACATCCTGAAGGAATTTAAAGAGAAGAAGATTGAACAAAAGTTTTCTTTAATGGAAGAAAAACTTGTTGGAATAACTAAATGTCCAGCTGACCAAAAAACGGTTTTATATCGCGCCCTAAGGAATTTCAAGAGTGATTTTAAGAAGAAATGGACAGCGAGAAATTATTATAATAAATATCTAATATCATTAAACTTTGTCTTTCCTTCGATGACATTGCAAAAAAACGCGAAAAATAATTTTGACCGGTTTTCAAATACGAATACTCCTATGTGATGCTTTGGTTGGGCATGATAGCACAGCTTCTAATTCTGCTTCTTCGACTTTCTTTGATAATGGCTACATTGATTGTATTGAAAATGAACAGCCTGGTGTGGATGACGCATTCAGCCCTGAATTGATTGTAGTGGATGTGTCTATATACTATGTAGAGTATCTGTATGTGTGCTCATCTTATTAATATATCGATTGTATCCGCTAATTATAGGCAGTATTAAATCATATTCTACCCTATTCGCACGTTTCTTTCATCTCTCCTAACTCACCACCTTACATGGCGACCCTGCCATTCGATGCGGTCCGGCGGGATTCGGTTAAGCGCAACTTGATCTACCGATTTAATTTTTATTAATTAAAAGGTTATTAAAACTTGTTTTCGAGAATGTGCCGTTCCAAGTGTTCCAACGTCGAAAAAGAGGATGTTTTTATTACGCAAACTGCATCAGGTGGATCTAACTCATCGTCAATGCAAGAGTACCACTTATCAAATATAAGCATAGTGATGTTTATAATTTGCACATTGCTCGGCATTGCCGGATTATATGCAGTATACAAAATCTACAAACATTGTCACCATGGATGGATACGAAACGAGTTTCTAACCCAAAATCTGATGCGATCTTTTCGACGATCGAACCCGAAGCCTGAGGCTAGTGTTTGTTACGAGTGTTATCACCGCCAGGAACGAGGCTCACTAGAACCTATAGCCAACCCCCGAAAGCAATAATGAGTCCTACTTATCGGAATCAGTGTAAAGTGAAAAGTAAAAACCAGTGTCAAGTGTGAGTTTATTAAATAAAAAAAAAAAAGCAAAAGCAAGCGCATGTGTCACGGTCTGAGATGTTAGGTGTAAGTATATTAAATGGTCTATATTTTTTAAATGTGCTTAATGAAACCTTTCCACCTTCAGTAAGATATTTTTGATGAAGTTTCTTTATAGTAGTCAATAGGTATCTTCTCTGTAATTTTATTTTATTTTTAGTTTTGCACCCTTTTTTTCCTGCTGTTGCACGACTATTATCATCTCTGTTATACAATTTATTGATTTCGTTCAATATTTGGTTTTTCCTTATTTTTCTGTCTCTATTGTTTCTAATGTTAGTTTTCAACCCCAGTGTATGTTTTAATTTATTTTTTAATTTGTATTTTTTCACTATTTCACTCGTAACTATTTTTTTCAAAGTGTTCTTATTTTCCGTTCCAACAGATTTTTTGTATTCTTCCTTTAGCGATTTCGACAAAACATTGTGTTCCAAAAGTTTCCTTTTCACTATCTGTATTTTCGAGGCGTCAATGTTCGTTAAATTCTCATTTATAAAGTTTTCTGTTTGCTTCATAGGGGTTTCATCGTCATTACTCATCACTTCACTTCTTTCATTTTTCGTACAGTCTTGTTCTTTAATTCTTTCAGCGATATGTTGATATTTATCGTTAATTTCCTGGTATGCTTTACCTAATTCTTCACATTTTTTTGACTTCCGGTAAAGTTTTTTTCTTAAGGCTTCGAATTTCTTACGTAATGTAATTATTTCCCGTCTCATTTCGTGATTTTGCTTACGAAGCTTAGATTCGGCATGTTTTTGTTCTTTTTCAACATTTTTGTCAATTCTTGCTTTATCATGCAGAGCTCGTTTTAGAATTTTTCTTTCATCTCGCCATTTTTGCCTTTTCTCTTCTTTATCCTGTTCTGTATATGTGCTAATTTTTTTCCTTTCCTATTAAGAGTATATAATAAGAGTTTTAGTAACCAAAGATGAACATCTTAATACGCAGACGTATGAAATAGTCGAAAATGTGGTTATTGAAGACATATTTCCGCTTGAAATAGAACATTTCAGTCCAAGTTTGCTATCTCCTCACCTAACACAATCACATAACTACGATTCTGAAAATGCACCTAATAGTTTTGAACCCACTTATGCGTATCCCTCTTCAAGTAATGATAAATCGGATGACGATTTGGTCGTACCTTTGACACAGGAAGAACTACCAACTCATGAAACTACACCTGAAATCCCAACTGTCTATCCTGAATTAATTAATAAATTAGTCGATTACAGTGATTCGGAATCTGAATCAGATGAGCCCATTGTAAAAAGAAAGAAATGGTGTCAAGTAAAGAAGGAAGAATGGGCAATTGAAGTTAATAAAAAGAATAGAGAAAATGGTAAACAATACTGCGGTAAGAAAAAAGTAGATGGAGAGTGGCAAAGAAATATAAAGAAACCAAAAAAGGAGTTGAAGCCCCGCTGTAGTTGCAAGGAAAAGAGGAATAGTGTTATTCGGTGTCATATTATATCTGAAGATGACAGAAAAATGTTATTTGATAAATTTTGGAATATGACTTGGGCTGAAAAACGAGTTTATGTTGATAATTTAGTAAAAATTGTACATACTAATAGGCAAAGAGATAGGAAAGACCCTCAAAAATCTAAAAGAGTCAATACTTTTATTTACCACCTAAAAAAAGGTGAGGATATGATTAGAGTCTGTAAGACGTTATTTTTAAATACTTTTTCTATTGGTAAATCTAGTATCTGGGGTTGGAAGGTTGATGCTGCTGGAATGACTAATGATGAACAATTACCAAGAACTACTCCCAGAAAGCCCTTTGACCAAGAAATAAAAAATTTACAAGACTTTTTAGATGAGTTACCCAAAATGCCTTCACACTACTGTGGGAAAAGGACAACCCAGAAATACATACAATCAGACATAACATCCAAACAGCAGCTTTATAAAATGTATACAGATTATTGTCAGACAAAAAATGTAAAAGCACTATCTATTGCGACTTTTACAAACACTCTAACAGTACAAAAAATAGCTTTATTTAAACCTAAGAAAAATTTGTGTGACATCTGGAACGGATACAAGATGGGAAACATTACCAAAGAAACTTATGAAGAACATGTAAATAAAAAGAACGAAGCAAGAATGGAAAATGAAAATGATAAAGAAAAAAAAGAATTTGTATTTACTGCAGATCTCCAAGCAGTACTCTTAGCACCGCGATCCTACGTTTCATCAAACTACTACAAGACGAAGCTATGTGTGCACAACTGGTGTATTTATGACATGAAAACTAGCGACGGGTACTGTTTCCTATGGAACGAGTCCGAAGGTGGGCTGAACTCTGATGAGTTCGCAACCATACTCACAAAATTCTTTATTGATAAAATAATCCCAAAAATGGGAGATAATAATATAACATTGTATACGGATGGGTGTACGTATCAAAACAGAAACGTCACTTTAAGTAACGCTCTCCTCAACTTGGCCATGCTGCATAATGTAACCATTGAGCAAAAATATTTAGAACTAGGCCACACCCAAATGGAGGTTGACAGTATGCACGCAATGATTGAAAGAAAACTAAAAAATCAAGTTATAAACGTTCCAGCTGAGTACATTTATATTTGCAAGAATGCAAAAAAATCAAAACCTTATACTGTTGAATACTTACCTAAGCTATACTTATTTCAAGAATTTTAAAAATTTGCAATTTTACAACTCCATAAGGCCAGGAAAGATGAAGGGAGACCCGAAGGTACATAAACTACTATTAAATTACACATTAAATTTGTTATTAAGACTAATAAATATAATATACTGGATGGTACTTTAAATAATATATCTATGTTTCAGGTTACCGACATAAGAGCTCTTAAGTATACACCCCCTGGAGAAATATTTTATAAACTTAAATTCACCGAAGAATACCAATTACTCAGTCAACGCAGGAATGGTCGTATTAACAACATTCCTTTTCATAATTTACCCAACTTATACAACGAACGCAGGAAAATTACAAAAAAAAGTTCTTAGATTTACAGCAACTAAAGAACTCAATGCCAAGAGATTACCAAAATTATTATGACAACCTTCCTCGTGAAGCCTCAAATATTATTCCTACCTATCTTTGACATTCTTTGATTATATCATTAAATATTTGATAATTATTACATTAAGTAATTACCTTTTCTGATTAAAATTTAAACAAAAAACTATTTTTTTTTAATAAACCTTTATAGAGCTATGCAGCCAACTCCAATATCTCATAGTTTTACAGGAAAGGAAAAACAGATAACTCCTAAAAACGCTGTAGTTTTGTAAAGAAATTTTTTAAAGATCTGACAGTATAAAAAATAAGAATTTAGGTTAATATCTACCAACGGGATTTTAGATTTCTTTATAAGTAGTCTACAAAAATTATTATAGAGTTTTAAGTGTCTCCTGAAAAATTTGCTCATAAGGAGTTAGCTGGTTTGCCAATTAAGGTATCGATATATCACTTTTAAGATAATCCAACAGAAGAATCTTCAATTTAAAAGGCTCCGGCCGGTTAAAAAACTAATTTTAAAAATGGAAAGACAAAAAAGTTGGTTTTCTCTTTGTGAAACTTTTAATAGAAACACACCATTATCTGTTATATGGAAATTTATGCGTAAATACAATAAGACATATAATTTTAATAATCATGAAAATGACGCATGGGTTTTGGATTTTTTAAAGAAATACACCCCAGACTTTGTGTCACATACTCCAAAAACTCTTACTGATAGTATTAATTCCAAAAATAGTTTTCTGCTTAATCCTTTTACAATTAATATCGGCCATCTCCACTCGAAGAGATACTGCTTCTGGACTCGATGGAATACCATATATCTTATTTAAAAATCTAAGCATTGCAGGTCTAGAAAAAAATCTCAAAATACTTAATTTACTTTGGGAAAATAACATTATACCTCAAGATTGGAAAGTGGATTGTCTTGTACCAATTTTAAAACCAGATAAGCCTAAGTTATGTCCTGATTCTTATCGTCCCATAGCACTTATTTCTTGTGTTGGAAAATTATTTGAACAATTGTTGAAGCAACGTTTAGAGTTTTAAGTAGAACAAAACAATATCTTACCTTCTAATCAATTTGGTTTTCGTAGGAATCGGTGCATTACCCATTTCACTCGAAGTTAAATTTCTGGGGGTTCTTTTTTCATATAATTTAACCTGGAATAATTACATAAAACATATTATTAGTAAAGCAAATAAAGCTTATAATGTACTGAAATCTTTGTCTGGCTCATATTGGGGTGCAGACCCAAAAATTTTGTTACTGTTGTACAAATCATTAGTTCGTAGTCATTTTGAATATGGTTTCTATTGCTTCGCTGCAGATGTTAAAATAGTAAATAGTTTAGATGTTCTCCAAAATAAATGTTTGCGTGTAATAACTGGGGCATTCAGAAGTACTCCTCTATATGCAATGCAGACTGATTGTAATGTTCCACCATTAAGCATTCGATTTAATTATTTAAAAGAAAGATTTATACTTAAACTTTATAGTGTATCTAGTAACAGTCTTTTGGTCAATTTGTTACATTCAATTACTACTTCAGTTTTTAAACCAATTTTTATGCTACAATGTCTTCAAAGTATCGTAAATTTTATTCAAAAATTAAAAATCTATCAATCCAAACATATTTTGCCTTGCTATGAAGGAACTTTTATTGGTAAATTTCCAGCTATTATCATAATTTTAAAGAAAAAAAAGGATTTGCCTACAAAAGAGGAAGTAAATTCAATGTTATCAGAGTGGTCGGATCATAAATTTGTTGATACAGATGGTTCCAAGAATGATAGGGCTGCATCTTTTGCCATATATGAGCCCTCTTCAAATATAGGCATTGGTCGAAAAATTGACAAAAATTCAAGTATTTTACAGCCAAAGCTGTTGCTATTTTGAGTCCTTTGAAACATTGAAAATCATAATTCAGGACATAATAAATGGATTGTAGTAAGTGATAGCATGAGTGTTCTGGAAAACTTGGCAAACAACAAATTAAATGCTAACACTAATTACATAATTTATTTAATAAAACAGTTATGGGTGGAATTATATCAATCAAATATTGCAGTTAGTTTTGTGTGGGTTCCTTCACACATCGGTGTTGTAGGGAATGAAAAGGCAGACTATTATGCCAAAAAAATTGTTGATTTAGAAGAATTAATTCCCAATTCTGACCCTGATATGGATGTTTCCATACCATCTACAGATGCAGTTAGTCTTTTAAGACAGCGCATGTGTCAAGAGTGGGGAAGACATTCATACCAGTGCACTCAGGTTAAAAATAAAGGTACTTGGTTTGCTACCTTAGATGTTGAAATAAACTCCATACCTTGGTTCTGCAAGAGTAACAAATTCATAACATAAATAGAAAATTTTATTCAATTATCAGTCGTGTGCGTTTTGGTCATTGTCGATTAAATTATCATCATCATCGCCTTAGAATGGTCAATTCTCCTAACTGTGAGTATTGTCAATCACAAAAAGTTCAGTCACTACATCTTAACTTCTTCGAGTGCTCGTCTTTCAACATTCAGCGCCTTGCTTTGTCGGATGAGCTGCTTAAAATTTATAATAAGCCTGACGAGGTCCCGCAATGCATTCAGGAGCTACTTAAGAATCTCTCAGCTTATTTCCGTGGCTGGCGTGAATATGTTGACATGTTCAAAATGTCATTTTTACAGGGTCGCAATTTTAAAGTTTGACTTATTATGTTAAATCGTGTTATCTTAAATACTTATGTATCTCACTTGACTTACGGATACTGTAATGCAATTTATCGAATTATGATAAGAAATACGCTTAAATTATTTTAATTTTTGTAATATTAGACATCAATTTGTTCACCAATGAGTTATCAACAGAGTTGGGCGTAATCGATTACTTTTGTAATCAGATTACATAATCTGATTAAAAGTAATCATGATTACATCAATCATGATTACTTTTAATCTGGATTACATTCAATCAAGATTACATGTAATTGGTTGCGCTGATTCGATAATATTTAGTTTGTTGGTAAACATGATTTAGTTTATTTGGGTTTGCACTTCCCGTATTCCCATACCTCTCCCGCACATTACCTCTCGTACGCGTGCAAGCGAGAACGCTACACGCAGTGGCGCCACTCCGCGTATTATCGACGCAACGAATTCGAAAATCAGAATGGCCGAACTACCGCGCTCGTGACAAGTGCCGCTCCGCGCAAACTCTCCGGAAAAATGTGAAACTCGATCGAATCTCTGTTGTGTCGTCCCCGCAAGCCTCCCCATGGATAAATAAGGTATTGTGCACCCTCATTTTCCACAGACTGCTTCTTTTTCACACTTTTTCCTTGCAGTTTGTTTCGTCGTCGTCCATATTGCAAACCCAAACTTTTGTTTCGCAAATTTAACTCTCGCGCATCCATGTAATCGTTAATTTTGATTACAGTAATCAGTAATCAAAATTACATGATTACGTATGATAGAGTTTAGCATAGTAAATACTATGAATTTAGATCTATACTTGACTAGCTTTTAATGTTTTGGATTGTACCATCACAATTCACATAATATTAAATCGTAAGGTTTATAAAAAAATATAAAAATACTAGGTATTATATATTTTTTATAAAACTTGCGATATAATCAGCGCCGACCTACCAGCACTTATCGGTACTGGTCCGTGCAGGTAACCGCTACATATAGGAGAAGCAGGAGCTGGCGTTTTTTGGTATCAGGTTCGGGACACATGCGCGAAAGACATTTCCGCGAAAGACACCTGCGCAACTCCCTTTGCGCAACTAGACATATGCACGAATGGACTTTTGCGCGACTACACACTTGCGCGACTGGACAAAATCAAAATCTAAGATGGCGGTTGAGAAATTTTCCAAAATATGCGTCATGGGTGTCGTTTCTGTGGTTTTCGGGGGTGTTGGTGACGAAAATGAGGTGAACGTCAAAATCCAAGGTGGCGGCTGTGAAATTTTACAAAATATGCGTCATGTATGTCGTGTCCATGGTTTTCGGGAGTCCTGATGGCGAAAATGAGGTCAACGTCACAACCCAAGATGGCGGCTGTGAAATTTTACAAGATATGCGTCATGTATGTCGTGTCCATGGTTTTCGGGGGCGCTGATGACGAAAATGAGGTCGAAGTCAAAATTCAAGATGGCTACTGCGAAATTTTACAAAATATGCGTCATGGATGTCGTGTCCATGGTTTTCGGGGGCGCTGATGACAAAAATGAGGTTAAAGTTAAAATTCAAGATGGCGACTGTGAAATTTTACAAAATATGCGTCATGGGTGCCGTTTCTATAGATTTCAGGAGTACTGATGCCGAAAATGAGGTCTAAGTTAAAATCCAAGATGGCAGCTGCAAAATTTTACAAAATAAGTATGCGTCATAGGCAATATCTTACATCCATTCGTCATCAGCGCCCCCGAAAACCATGGACACGACACCCATTACGCATTTTTTGTAAAATTTCGCAGCCGCCATCTTGGATTTCGACTTTGACCTCATTTTCGTCATCAACGCCCCCGAAAACCGCGGAAACGACACCCATGACGCATATTTTGTAACATTTCATAGTCGCCATCTTGGATTTTGAGTTTGACCTCATTTTCGGAATCAGCACCCCCGAAAACCATGGACATGATACCTATGACGCATATTTTGTAAAATTTTGCAACCACCACCTTGGATTTTGACTTTGACCTCATTTTCATCTTCTGCGCCCCCGAAAACCGCGGAAACGACACCCATGACGCATATTTTGTAACATTTCACAGTCGCCATCATGGATTTTGATTTTGATCTCCCCCACCCTCTGGAGGGGAAACGTGTGAGATAATAATTATAGTGGTCAAGTGTCTTTTGCGGAAGTGTTTTTCGCGCAAATGTACCAGATCCGCATTTTTTAACAAAAATACGCGTTGTTCCCTTGCAAATACAACAACAAATGACGGCCTACCAGCGCTGATCGGAGCAGGTCGGAACTTGTCGGCGACGTTCGGAACTTGTTCGGCGCTTGTTCGCCGCACAGTACCTATAGAAACTACCTGCGCCGACTAACTGCGCGGACCAGCACCGACAAGAGCTGGCAGATCGGCGCCGACATCGCGCTTTCTATGTGTACACGCACATAAATTACGTGAATTGTGATGGTACAATCCAAAATATTAAAAGCTAGTCAAGTATAGATCTAAATTCATATAATATGTATTATGCAGTATGCTAAACTCTATCATACGCTTAGAATAAGTACTAAAGCATAGAAGGAGCGCTACTTAGCATAAACTAATCAAAATATAGCCATGCTATTTACTCATATGGCGGACTCGCTGTTGTCAGAGCGGGAAAGGTAAACTTTTGACAGGCCGTAAAAAATAATTTTGTAACCTTTTGTACAGAGACTAGGGATGAGGGTATTCACACTATTAGACTATAGCTATCGATTAAATAAAGTCATCGTATAATGTATATTACGAAATATCTGAAGTAGTATTGTAAGGCCGAAAGAAGGTGACTATGATTGTGTTAACCAAATAATAGCCATGCCGGATATTGCCATAGTACATATAAATACTTACTTCTTAGAAAGTTATAATGACAAAAGTAAAGTTATAATATCATTATTATTCAGCCGAATGATGCCCACTGCTGGACATAGGCCTCTCCCGAGCATCATCACTTCGACTGGTCCTGTTATTATCGCTATCAATAAATAAAGTCATCGTAAATGTATAAATGTCTATTATTTAATTTGCAAGTACTAAAACCTTCACAAAAGTTAAATACATTATTATTGAGTATTCCTTGTAATGTACTTGGACATGCACTTTTTTTTCTGTCACTAGAACGGCGCCACGTGGTCTCAGGTAAGTTGTCAATTTCGAGGCGCTGGAAATTTTAAACAAAATAATGATTGTTTTATATATAACTAGCGACCCGCCCCGGCTTCGCACGTGTACGTTTTATAGCTTAAAACCTTCCTCTTGAATCACTCTATCTATAAAAAAACTGCATCCCTAAAAATACAAGATTTTAAAGATAATAATTACGGTAAAGAGGTGTAAAAGTTAGTGGCACCAAATGCAAACTGATTGAGAAGTAAGTTAATCATCGTTTATTTAATACGTTACTTTTGTTTAGATTCACTGTTCTCCTAATTATTTTATCTATCAGGCTTGAAGATTACGACTGTATTAACAGCATTTATTTGAAAGATAAACAAGACAATGAAATATTATCTGAAATAGTCTATTGAATGAATGGCCGAAAGAAGATGTCGAACGTAATGTTACAAGAAAAAAAAGATTTTTATTTTTTTATTTTCAATCAAGCTAAATCCAGTGCGGGGTTAATCTGTCCCAATTTTTTTAAAGAAATTAGTCGAATTCTTTTACTTCCTGTAGACATGCAATTCAATAAGAACTTAGGCTTTTAAATTTAGATTGAAGGTATAATGTTGGTATAGAGTCCTCCTTCAGTCTCCGCCATTTGCCAGAACGAGTAAAAGAAGATAAAGTGAAATGGCTGGAGCAAATTCTGTGGTGCTTTCTTGGAACCCAACCAATTTCGTGAGCTACCACGGCAATCAATTTATTTCGAAAATATTCGTCACAGGGAAACCTAAATGAAAAAAAAAGTATAAATACCTAATTAATTAAACCTAACACAAAAATCACGTTGTCGATAGATTTATCGATAAAATTTTCGCACCCCTTTAATAATTTCTTTGGCGAATATTCGTATTGATAAATAGATATGATTTAGATAGTATATACTTATTTATTTTACTTCTTCTAAAAGATAATGTCTTACTTTTACTAATTTTATGTATAATGAAATATATATAACGGAAAATCTATGAACAAACATAAAAATACTACGTACTTGTGGCAACTGATATTTTCACTTTGATTTTTTGTACATTCCTTGCGAGATTTACATTTTTTTACTATTTAGGACGTAGCGCACACTCTTATTTATAAGAACAATGTGCACATATACAAAACACAATTAATTAAATATAAATTCTAGACTAAAATATTTTTTCAAATCACCGCGCCACTGACACAAGTATTATACGACAAAATTAAAAATGTCGTTGCCGTTTGACAGGCGGTACTAGTGGCGGGCTATTTAATTTGGTAGCGTGGCTTTGGCTCAAAATCTCGAAATTGCTCTTATTTGACAGATGCCCCTGTACGTTTTTCAAGTACCGAGGCGCCTTCTATGCTTTAGTACTTATTCTAAGATCATACGCAACATAAATTGTCTTTTATTTATTCGGATTTTTGATATCAATCAGAAAAATCAATCAGAAAAAGTAATCAAGATTACGATTACAGATTAATAATCATTAATCACCGAATACGATTACTTTCTTGATTAATTTCGTTAATCTGTAATCATGATGGATGATTACAAATTGTAATCGTAATCTTTAATCATTAATCTGATTACATTTTGCCCAACTCTGGTTATCAATGTATTTACCACTTTAGTAGGTGTTGACGACTAGCGCCCTCTAGCGACCACCGCAGCAAACAATGGACGTAGCGGTGGGAGTTCGGACTTTGCGCCGAATCATCGAAATTATATTTGGACACCGACATAACATATTGAGCGACGACCGAATTATCAAGTGTACTGATCTGTAATATTTTAATTGTTTTCCATTGTCTTTTATCAAATATACAAGTTTAAGCCCAGTTGAAAATAAAGAATTCATTTTGTCTAAAACACACAACCCACATCCAACAAAGGAAGGAGCTAATTCACGCAGCCTGACCAAAATCCTCAACATAATTTGGACCTACGAGCCGAACGTTCATCGGAAGCAGCGAGCACTACCAGCAGCAAACGGTCAGGCCATTCAAAATTTCCTTCCTAAATCCTATGCTCAGTTTGTGCTAACATCGTGTTTTTGTATAAAATTCCAGTGTTCACGACCAGTGATAGCCGTCCGCCTACCTACATTGTGTGCATGCGCGAACTTCTAAAAACTGTAAGTACTTGATTCTTGCCTTTTACAACCATCAAAATGACAAAAAAGAGGCATTCCCTTGTGGATATTGAAAGTAGTGAGGATATTATTCGGGATTTAGTTAAAAAACGGGGTTCAATTAAGGGTAAATTCACATTGTTCACGAAATATGTCCAATCTCTAGACGATACGCACGTAACCGAAATACAGAAAGCTGAACTACAGGAACGCTTTCAAAGGTCGCAACTAATATTTGATCAGTTTTCGAGTATTCAAGATGAATTGGATTTAATAGTTTCCGGTAGTCAGGTAGACAAAGAATTGCAGGAGAGAGAAAACTTTGAAGATCAGTTTTATGCTATTGTAGCCAAATGTAAATGTATTTTAAAAGAAACATCTTCATCTCAAAATGTTCAAAATTATAATTCAAACAGGATTAAACTACCCACAATTTCTTTGCCGAACTTCGATGGTTCGTATGATCAATGGCTTGAGTTTCGTGACACGTATTTATCTATCATTCACAATAGTAATAATCTTGATAATGTTCAGAAATTTCACTACTTACGTTCAGTTGTAACAGGTAATGCATTACAGGTTATTAAGGCACTAGAATTTTCTTCTGAAAATTATGTAATTGCTTGGGATCTTTTAGCAGACAGATTTAACAACAATCGTTTGCTTGTTCATAACCACGTCAAGGCTTTATTTACCGCGCAATCAATTAGTAAAGAATCAGCATCACAAATTCGCAAACTAATTGACACAATTTTCAGAAACATTCGTGCACTAAAAACGTTAGGCGAACCTACCGAATCATGGGATACGCTAATGAATCATATAATAGTCTCAAAGTTAGATTCATTAACCGAACGCGAATGGGAACTACACAAAAGTACCGTCACGAATGCGTCCTCTGATAAAAGGTTTTCATTGTCTGATTTAATGACGTTTCTTAAAGACAGAGCCGATTTTCTAGAAACAGTTAAACCATCTCAAAGTAAACAGACAGTAGATACTCAGCACACACATAACTCTAACACTAAAAAGTCGTCGTCCATAAAATCACATAGTCATGTTATCACACACAAAAATAATAATAAACCATCATCACAGCGCTATAAATGCAATATGTGCAACTCGAACCATCCTTTATATGCCTGTGAAGGTTTCCTTAGTTTATCGGCTAAAGATAAACTTAAATTCGTTGAGGAGAATAAGCTGTGTCGCAATTGCTTACGCGGCGGTCACGCAGTAACCGAATGTTGGTACGGGCCGTGCAAGCAATGTAACAAGAAACACAATTCGTTACTTCACAGTGAGTTTGTTGACGGTGGCGCATCATCAGCTGTTGCACACACTACACAAACATCGCCTCAGCCTGGGCCTAGTACAAGCACAGGCATCACACACACAAACATATCACACACCGCATCTCACAAAACTCACACGCTTTATAAGGACGATAATATGCATTATTTTCATAATAAAGTATTATTATCGACCGCATTAGTTGAGATAGCGGATGAAAATAATAAATATCACACAACTCGAGCTCTTCTCGATAACGGGAGCCAAAATTGTTTCGTTTCTGAAACATTGTGCAAAACTCTTAACATTCCATTGATACAGTCCACTGTTCAAGTTATAGGTGTAGGTAATTCCATTGCGCAATCTACACAATCATGCAAGCTCAAATTGCGGTCTAAAACTAGCTCATATAACACACAGTTCAATTGTTTAGTTTTGTCTCGCATAACATCGCAGTTGCCGTCGCTAGGTATTAATCATAAGATTCAAATACCAGACAACGTTCAACTTGCTGATCCCGACTTTTATTTATCTAATGAAATTCAATTACTCATAGGCGCAGATAAATTCTGGGAATTGCTTAATGAGGGTCTAATTCGTTTACCTTATGGTCCATACTTGCAAAACACAAAACTGGGTTGGATCATATCGGGAGCGGTTCACAAAAAACATTCACACAAAATTAACCGAGTTCAATGTAATCACACACAAACTTTGGATGCAGAACTCAAACGTTTTTGGGAACTTGAGGAGATTACTTCAAATCATAACAAACTCACAAAAGATGAAAGTGCATGCGAAAATTTATTTAAACACACAACGTTACGCGGCAATAAGGGCCGTTTTTCCGTGCGCATTCCATTATCTGCATCAGCTGATGCACTTCACGATACGTTTTCTATGGCCGAAAACCGGTTTCTTGCACTCGAACGTAAATTACTTCGAAGCCCGCCTGCCTATAGACAAATGTATTGTGATTTTATGAGCGAATATTTAAGGCTGGGGCACATGAGTCGCATTTATGAATATTCGTCACCGTGCTATTTCTTGCCACATCATGGCGTTTACAGAGAACATAGTTCTACTACCAAATTAAGGGTGGTATTTGATGCGAGTGCAAAGTCAACGTCAGGCAAGTCATTAAATGATATCCAACACATTGGGCCGACGTTACAGAATGATATATTCTCAATTTTACTCAGATTTCGACAATTCAAATATGTTGCGTGTGCCGACATCGAAAAAATGTATCGACAGATATTAATCCAAACCGATCAAAGAAATCTGCAATTAATTCTTTGGAGGGAGAATCCATCTGAACCCCTCAGTGTATACCAACTTAATACTGTTACTTATGGGACGGCGTCCGCGCCGTATCTAAGTATTCGATGCTTAAAGCAACTCGCGTCAGAATGCAATGATGACGTCATCGCACAGGTCATTAATGACGATTTTTATGTTGATGACTTAATTACAGGACATCAGGATCAACAAAAGTTGATAGATATATGTAGTCGTGTTTCTAACGAATTAGAATCGGCCTGTTTTCCTTTAAGGAAATGGATATTCAATTTTGCAACTTCCAAAACAGAGTCGACTTTTACATCTAAGGAATTATCATTAGGTGACAACTATCACACAAAAACATTAGGATTAGGGTGGTTTCATCATTCGGATGAACTGCATTTTGTTACAAAATGTGATCATGATGTGACTCATGCTACTAAGCGCACTATTCTTTCAACAATTGCACAGATATACGATCCTTTGGGTTTACTCACACCAACTATTATAATCGCCAAGATAATACTACAAAGACTGTGGTTATCCAAAATAGGTTGGGATGATCCGGTTCCTAAAAACCTTTTATTAGATTGGCAAAATTTTATTAATAAACTACATAATTTACACGATTTGCGCATTCCTCGGTATGTACAGGGAGTTAATACACACATTATCGAATTACACATTTTTTGTGACGCATCACAAGACGCGTACGGCGCCTGCGCCTACCTGCGTAGCTATACAGACTCATTGATAACAGTGAATTTGTTATGTGCGAAGAGTAAGGTTGCACCGGTGAAACCTGTTAGTATACCACGCTTAGAACTATGTGCAGCTGTATTAGGTGCGAAGTTGTATATAAAAATAATAAATTCGCTAAGACTAACGTTCGATAACGTGTACTTCTGGTCAGATTCGACTATTGTGTTAGGATGGCTTAAGATGTCACCGAGTTTATTAAAATCATTTGTACAAAACCGCGTAGTAGAAATTAACGAACTAACGGGTGATAAACTGTGGTATCATGTCGCCGGCAAACAAAACCCGGCTGATCTGTTATCGCGCGGAGTGCAATTAGATATTCTTAAGTCATCTGATATGTGGTGGCGCGGACCTTCATTCTTACATGTACCTAATTCAGAGTGGGCACATGATATTGATAATTTTAACTTTAATTCAGATGAATTACCCGAGCAAAAACCTATTAAAACTGCTCTGGTAATCCAAACAAATCTCAGTCCCTTTCCATTTGAATTATTTTCCTGTTTTAATCGTATACGACGTGTAGTGGCGTACGTTATACGTTTTATAAACAACTGCCGTAATAAAATAAAAACACAGCGTCTTACAAGTAGCCTTTCAGTGGAGGAATTACATGATTCAACTAGGGTTCTAACGCGAATTGCACAGCAACAGTCTTTTCTGGAGATTTATGATGACTTTAATAATAACAAATCATTAAAGTGTCCTCGTAATATTTCTAACTTAAATATATTTTTTTGATGAACACAACTTAATCAGAGTAGGCGGCAGACTTACGTATTCTAAATCGTTTTCATACGATAAGAAACATCCTTTATTGTTGTGCTCGAAGCATATTTTCACTCGTCTTATTTTCGAACACCAACATAAAGCCTTATTACATGCGGGGCCTCAGCAGTTACTGGCCACAATAAGAGAAACTTGGTGGCCTATTAGAGGACGCAACTTAGCTAAACAAATAGTGCATACCTGTATGAAATGCGTACGTATGAGAGCTGAACCTTTAAAAGTTCAGATGGGTAACTTACCCTCTGAAAGACTGGAACCAGGATATCCATTTATACATTGTGGTGTCGATTATGCTGGGCCATTGTTTATATTGAACCGTGCAGGAAGGGGGGCAAAATTAATCAAATGTTATATTTGTCTTTTCGTATGTTTTTTAACGCGCGCTATACATTTAGAGTTGGTTACAAGTCTCACTTCTGAAGCATATTTACTCGCATTAAAACGATTCATCTCTCGACGTGGCAAACCTTTACAAATTCATTCTGATAATGGAAAGACATTTGTAGGGGCCTTAAAGGAATTTTCACACTTTTTAGAAAAAATCGAAAACTGACATATTAGATTTCACTGCAAATAATTCAATAAAATTCAAATTCATACCGCCGTATTCGCCTCATTTTGGTGGTTTGTGGGAGGCAGGTGTCAAGTCCTGCAAGTTTCATTTATGTCGCATTGTGGGCAAGGCACACTTGACTTACGAGGAATTAAGTACGGTGTTAGCACAAATTGAAGCTGTCCTTAACTCCCGACCAATGTCACCTATGTCCACAGAACCTAACGATTTCCTTCCCCTTACCCCTGCTCATTTCCTGATTGGCCGACCGCTCATTGCTCCCGCCATCCAGGACATCACAATGACGGCTACGCATCGCCTTCCTCGCTACGACCGTGTGGAGCAGATGAGGCAGCATTTTTGGCAAAGGTGGTCCAGGGAATATATCTCTGAACTCCAGAAGAGAACGAAATGGCAGACCAATCAAGACACACTCGTTCCTGACACTCTTGTCTTAATAAAAGAGGACAATCTACCTCCCCTGAAGTGGCGCCTAGGACGGGTGCTGCAGACATTCCCAGGAAAAGATGGCATCTCACGAGTTGCAAACATTAAAACGGCGACGGGCGTTATCCGACGGGCATTTTCAAAAATATGTCCGCTCCTGTATCCCAGTGAAGATCAAGCACACAAGACTTCTACTCCATTAGAACCTGGTGCTTCCAAGGCCGGCGGCATGTTGACGACTAGCGCCCTCTAGCGACCACCGCAGCAAACAATGGACGTAGCGGTGGGAGTTCGGACTTTGCGCCGAATCATCGAAATTATATTTGGACACCGACATAACATATTGAGCGACGACCGAATTATCAAGTGTACTGATCTGTAATATTTTAATTGTTTTCCATTGTCTTTTATCAAATATACAAGTTTAAGCCCAGTTGAAAATAAAGAATTCATTTTGTCTAAAACACACAACCCACATCCAACAAAGGAAGGAGCTAATTCACGCAGCCTGACCAAAATCCTCAACAGTAGGAAAAAAATAGGTAGTCATATTTACGGAAAAGGTATTATTTTTTTATTATTTGTCTGTATACAAATGAAAACACTTTTTTTTATTTAAAATTATAATCACATTCAAAATAAACATTGTTTTAAGAAGAAAAAAACGTTTTAAAGTAGAGAAAATATATTTTGAAAAAAGCGAGCATAGCGGGTTTACACTCTCGCGCGAGTGACGAGGCGAAGTGCGAGGCGAGTCTAAGACTCGCCTCGCGCCCCCACTATTAGAAGTAAAGCATTTAGTTTTGCATGCACATGCAAAATCTTAGGCTTAAAAGCAAGCACTAAGAAAGGATTTGCGGTGATTCCTTAGCATAGTGAAATACATAAATAAATTTGCGGGCGTCCACTAAAAGTTAAATAACAAAAAAATGTATGTATCTAACCTTCTTCATTTACTTTTATTGCCTTGAAAGATGATTTCACCTTTATTTCTTCTCGAAGTTCTATCAACTTGCGCTTCCTAAGCATTAACTTCTCAATCTCAAGCATATTCTGAAACAGAATCGTAGGTAGTTTAAGAAGACAATAAAATACCTCTTTCTTCGTCTAATTTTAATACCTATTTACAGAGTAAAAAGGTACTCACATTATCCTTGTCTTCCATTGCATGTAAAGAAGTATACTACTCACACAAATTAGTTTATTGATGAATGGAACCAACGTTCAACCAAATATTCAGAAAACAAAAAACTTTGTTAAGTTAAATACACTTTCGGCGCGTTCACGCTATTTTCCACGATGAAATGTCAAATAACATGTCATTTTTCGCGCCGTTTCTATGTCTCTGCATCTCATCAAGCGGTACAGATAATCTATTACCTACGCATTGTACTATAAACCATAGTATATGAAATCGTAAAGTATGGTCTAATAGCATCAACTAAAGATGCTTTATTATTTTTTTAAGAAGATTTCATGATATCTCAATATACTCTAAGTTGGATTTGCGAATTTATTTTAATAACTAAATATATTCAAAAATGTTCAAATATGTAGACAATACCTATTATGATATCTATAGATATCATAATTAATTTAACTGTCTTCAGTCGGCCATAACTGGATAACTAAAAATGTTCAATTATGTTTGAACTTGTGATATAATACCTATATTGATAACTGCCTATCTGGCGGTCATGGGTTTGATTTAGACACAAAAATAAATTGTGCGAAGAACATAAGTAAAAATAAGACGTTAAATGACCTTTTCAGCTTCGAGTGAAATTATAAATCACACATTTATTTGCAAAAAAAAATTTACAGATTCCTATGCTTACCTAGATAGATGCTTAGTTACTAGATACCTATACATGCTTTGTTATTATAGTATTATCTAGAGATGAGGTTTACCAGTTGAATGTTAATAAAGTAAAGTCGGTACAAATAATGATACCTGCATACAAAGATATAAATATTTGTAATAATTATTTATCATGTTTCAAGATTGGCAGGTTGTTTGTACACAATAGAATATCTAATAATATTAACATATAAATTATTAAAAACAATAAAATGTTAAATGTACAAGTTGAGTTATCAAGTTTCGTATAGTAATAATGTGCGTTTTGGTTAGCGGGCATAACTTGATAAAACGTTATATCAATTATAAAAGTTGAGCTATCAAGTTTCGTATAGTAATAATGTGTGTTATGGTTAGTGTGCATAACTTAATAAAACGTTATATCAATGTGTGAATAGAATATACCGGGAATCATTAGTTTTACATATCGTTTTGTTAAGTAGTGAACCCTCAAGACTGAGATATTCTGTTATTACCGAAAGTAAAATCTTAAAAATGTATGAATATTTTCGGGACTGTAAATTTTTTCCTATTAAAACACAAGCGTAGGAAGCGTCTAAACGAATAAAAAAAAACCATGTATGTCGAGATATCAATGTATTCCCGCCAGCCACGGATTTATACTTGTACAAATTTATAATAGAGACTGTAAATGATATTTAGTTACGTATTGGGTTTTCGTGTATAAAGATAAATTATTTGTTTTAATAGTAATACATATGTATAATTCATAAAAAAAAATAACTAGGTACATGAGGAGATAGCACTAAAATAATGGAAATGGAAAAAATAAAATAACAATGATGAAGACAGACATGTAAAATGTCAATGTTCAAGTATAGCTTGAGATTGACAGTAAAATGACGTTTAATTAATCTGGATTTGACGTAAAGTCAAAAATAAAATGACCAAATTATAAAATGGATAAACTACGAAAGACATAATATATAAAATAAATAATATAATGAGTATATAAACGAAAGACATTAATTTTAAACTTACTACGTAAGAAATTCTACACGGAAGACGAGGCGGTATGGTCGAAAGACTATAGCCTGACCTTTGGGCGTGTAAAAAAACAAAAAAAAAACAATGTCAATTGTCAATTTGAGGTTGGGTTTTGTAGTTTTGGTTTTGTTGATTTTGTTTAGTTGTTATTGTGGGGTTCGATTCATTGGCAGTATTCTTTTGTTACGGACGACGAAATGGAGAATAGCAGCCACAAAAAATACAGACAAGATCCATTAATATCTTGCTTTGTACCTTGTTGTAAAAATACTGCTTTGTTGTCGCCAGAAAAACATTTCTTTCCTGTACCCCTTAAAAACCGAGCAGATTGGTGTGCGGCTGTTAACAAGAGAAATGTACCCAAGGGTTCTATTTACATATGCGAAGAATTATTAAAATGTCCCATTTGCCACCAGTGGTGGCATTTGGGAATGGCCACTCTTTTTGTTCCCAGTTGCCACCAGTGGTGACATATGGGAAAAATAAAATGATACGCCTCCATACTAGTACGGTACACAAAAGAGAAATAAAACATTGCACAGACCAATCAAGGTTTATAATTTACATATTCTCTACTACACAGATACTACGTCACAGATTTACACTTATGTATACAATTACACAATCATTTACTTAAAATTTTCTAATTTACATCAAATAAGTCAGACAAGTCCAAATTTTTTTTAATACGTAATCCTGTAATACCTAGGGTTTTATCACAGAGTTACAAGCTTCAATGATCAACTTTCTTATTATTATTTATCACAGATCAGTATATTATTCACAATAATTGACGTTTTATAATATTCTAATCAATGCAGTATTTACAATAAATTATATTTCTTTTTTTCATATCACAGATCAACTTATTATACACAATAATTAACTTTACATATTTTTTCGATTTAGGTATTATTTTTATCAAAAATTAGCGCCTTAAAGTTTCTAAACAATGGCCCACTGTCATATTTCCATGCAAGAACTCCATTTGAATATCTTGAATGAACTCATCATTGAGTACATAATTTTTCTTCCTTGTTTTAATTTTATTTGAAATCATTCTTACAGACACTGTAATATGCCGAATCCTTGACCAAGGTGTTCAGAAAATGTATGATGTTAGTATTTTTTTTCCTATTGCTTGGTTTAATTTATGATGCCACGATTCTAAAAAGTTCGTTGTTCGATGCTGTTCACCGAATACACACCACACATGAATGAAGTCGTCTATCATCCATTGTGTTTCCATGTAAAGGCCTCTACACACCAAAGCCGCCGGTGCCGGCGGCTTAACCCGGCGGGTTATGCCGCCGGGCTTGTTTTGCGTTATGTTCGCTCGCTTAGTTCGCGTTAGTTGGCCGCCGACCCTTTAGAATCACTATTGTCAAGAAAATCTGTTAATGTTCTACGTCCTCCAAGTGTATTACAAAACACTAAAATGACCAAATCCAAATGATCACAAGCAAAGTTTTAGCCAGTTTAAGAGTCCATATTGAGAGAGTCATAAGAAGAGTGCGTTTGTACAAACTGCTAAAGCCTCACTCAGTTGTAAATAATAAATTAGCAGGTGCATTGGATGAAGCAGTTATAGTGTCTTGTGGACTAGTAAATCTGCAACCATCAATCATTAAATATTATTAAGAGCAGAACTGATCATAGATATATATTCAGTTGATGTATGTACTTGCCTACCTTTTAATGTACTTCAGAACAAAACATTAGGACAAACATAACACAAATATGTATATATTTGTGTTATAATATATATTTATACCTAGTTATTTAGTTGATTTCTGATTTTTATAAGGTTATATATTTGTACGCTGCAAACTGCCCGTTAATTTTTCTTAACAATTCTTTCCATCCTATGGTTGTCTGGAAGAAATTGCTTTAAGCGATAAGACCGCCATTTGTACTGTTTTAATTAAGTGTATTCCTTCTGTTTTATTTCTTTTAGTGTACAATAAAGTATATCTATCTATCTATCTATCTATTAGGTATTTTATTATACTAATATTCTCTAAAATAAAAGATTTTTCGTACATAAAATTATTTTTATTTATTTTTCTCCAAGAAACTTACAACTGGGAATCTTATGTTTATTAGTTAGGCACACTTGTGGTCGTCATAAGTTTTGGAAATATATAATTCTCCCAAAAAAATTCCGCTTCTTGTAAAAGTTTCTTAACATATAATTTATCTAAATACAACCAATGCTCATGATATACTTTATTGGTCTCAAATTTTGGATCAGCAAGACAAAACAATGCTTTTGTTTTACCTGTTGCTACCATCTGCATTTGAACCTGAGCTTTATATTTATCAGCGACTTTATTATCTTTGATATAATTTTGCATGGTTTTTTCATTTAATGGACATTTGATTTCTATGCAGAAATCTTCGCATAACCCATCAGGAGAAACTTGCTTTGCCAATTTCCTTTCGATTTTCTCTCTTGCCACCACTGTTCTACTACTTCCACTTGATAGTCACACGAAAAATACATGCAAATACATGGAGTTGCAGAAACTTACAATATTTATAGCCCAATGCAGCCTTTCTGGTTGCACTCTGGGGTTGTAAATAAAAATAATGACTAGGTATCAAGTAATAATATCAATACTTACCAAAAATTGCTTTGACTAAAGATCCACCAGTGTGGCACTTAGTTGCCTCATAGATCTTTGAAGCAGTTACTCGTCACTGTCTCAGTGTGTGCCACAGTATATTATCTGCTTGACCTTGTGTGTTTTTCTCTATAGTCTTTATTATTTCTGCATTCAGCAAATTCTCCGCAAATAATTTTAAACTTGCAAAGCTTACATCATTACTTTGAGAATAAATTTTGTGCTGTATCATTATGTTAAATATACTATATTTGTCTAAATTATTTTTTTCACTATTATAGTTGACTACTCAGATTATAAAACAGAAGGCAGATAGACTGACAGGAACAACGTGAGTGCGGCCAAAAAAGCAAATACAAATTCAAAAGCGAATACAATCTCGAGTCAGTATGACACGAAGCGCCGCATTGTTAGGACGTCATCGATAATTTTAATATTTATGATAATAATGCCGTCTTGCGTTTATAAACATTGCAAAAACTGTTCCTAAAAACAAAATAAAGAAGATGGAGTATCTTTTCATAGGTTTTATTGATTATTTATCTATTTGGATATTATTTTACGTGATTATTTTTAGTGACATCTTGGAACACAAAACCTTAACAAAAATCATTCGGTGTTGCTTGTTTATATTGAAACATTTACCCCATTTACAAAAATATGTATTTCGATTATAGTGTTTTATTTATCGCGTTTTTTGGTTGGTATGTTTGTAAGTATGTGTGTCCGTTTGTATGTGTCTTCGTAACTAAAACTACTTAATGTATTGTCTGTCTCTAATAATAATCATGTACGTCAGTCGATTTGCCAACATAAAGTAAATATAGCTATCAAAAACATAATTACAACCATTCACGACTATACTAAATGACTGCCATAAATCCACAAAATATTTCTATTTATCATCTTCTATTCTGTAATCTGAGATTAATAAATTTCAATACTCAATACTTTATTGCGTTCCATAGTGTAACATTAGGTCTTATAAATAAAAATATAGCAGAATCACTATGGAGCCTGTCGGGCACAGCAGAGGTAGTAGGAGAGAGGAAGAGTGCTTGGTATACAATTTCGGTAAAATGGTCAATAATCAAGTATTTTTGTATAAT
Organism: Amphipyra tragopoginis; assembly: GCA_905220435.1. Lineage (NCBI taxonomy): Eukaryota > Metazoa > Arthropoda > Insecta > Lepidoptera > Noctuidae > Amphipyra > Amphipyra tragopoginis. Next base: position 18,402,864 of record HG992011.1, read on the forward strand.
TATAATTGTATAATATAAGTATTGTATATATTTTTATATTATATTTTATTGTACTGTTAATATTTTAATATTATTATAAATTATTATTTTATATTATTACTTTACCTATATGTTATTAATTTATATATATTATTATTAACTCTGTTGTATTATATTTTATTTCTATATTTATTTATAAAATATGTATCTCGCTTCAGTCACGGCTCATCTTCCGTGCGGAAGATGTCCGGTCCTTTGGAAGGCATACACGGGGACACAGGTCCAACGCGCAGAGGCCCTTTTGAGAACTTTAATCTAAAATGGGGTGGGGCACCAACCGGGGACTATCCACGGCTGCACTATTGGAGTACAGTCATGGACCGTCCCAGGTGGGTGCAAGACTATTGTAAAATATGGTGAAAAATATTTGGTCTATGGGAAGGGGTGTTAGGTGGACTGGATAACTTCTATTGCCGGAAGAAAACGGCGTCTGCCTTTCAACATTTAAAATTGAAGTGTTGGCAGACGGTGACTCGCCAGCTCACTAGCTGGGCCCCCTGAAAAGCCGCCAGTACATAGGCGAAGGGGGCAACAGACGTGTGAGCGGAAAAAAAGACAATAATTAATAATATAAAAATATGTATTATTTTTATATTATTAATTATTGTCTCGGTACTCAATAATTATATTATAAACATATTTCGTTTGAGATAGATTTTAATGAGTGTATTTAGTTTTGTCATGTACTGTCTTATTTTGTTAGTTTTTAGATAAGTTAAGAAATATTTTATTGTGTAATAACATTTAGGTTCCCGATGAAGAAATTTTTGTATAATTATATAAGTATTGTATATATTTTTTAATTATATTTTATTGTATTGTAGTATTTTATACCCTTTATTCATCAACATTCATAATTTTACATTTTTAAATATAAATCTATAAAAAATACATTTAAAAATATAAAAATAGGGATCCACCGGCATCGGGAGCAGGGTCCAAGCTACCGGTGGTTAGGGCTCCAGAGACAGGAACCTCCTCACAATACGCGCCGTATCGAGGAGGACTGCTTTCTGTATCAGGCCCTTGATCCAGCCACCTAACGAGAGCCTCTTGAGGTGTTGGTCGAGGCTCTTGGCCATTAGGCCATTGGCCGTTACGACTATCGGCACAATGGTTGCCGACTCCACATCCCACATGCTGACAACCTCGTGTGCCAAGTCAAGATATTTGATTTGTTTATCTTTCTCAGCTTTCACGAGGTTTTCATCATGCGGGATGGTAACATCAACAATCATTGTGCGGCGTTCTGATCGATCTATCACCACTATATCAGGCTTATTGGCGACAATAGTCCTGTCAGTGATGATAGATCGATCCCAATACAACGTGATATGACCTTTTTCGAGAACTGGGTCGGGCACATACTTGTAGTACGGTACCTCCGATTCCACAAGGTTATATTTCAAAGCAAGTTGCTGATGAATAATCCTGGCCACTTGGTTATGCCTATGCAAGTACTCGCCGTTAGCAAGACGAGAACAACCGGAAATAATATGCCTGAGGGATTCGCCCGGACAGTGGCATGCCCGACATATGTCAACCGTCCCGTCCTTCACAATATACCTCCGGTAGTTATTCGTCATGATAACTTCATCCATAATCGCACAGACAAAACCTTCGGTTTCCCCAAATAGGTCACCGAACCGTAGCCAGGACACGGACGCTAGGAAGTCCACATCGGGGCCATGGAGGGCCCGGTAGAAGCGTCCGTGTAGCTCCTTGCTCTGCCATACCTCCCTGCGGTCATTAGTACTGAGTACCACAGGCTTGCGCCAGTTCTCTTTAGCCAAGGAGAGCGGGGTGAGTCCTTTATCTACCGCGACCACATCTCGATGCATCCCCGCGTCAGCATGTAGGAAATATTCCCTGAGGCTGCATACCTCACGATTGTGGAGGGTCTTAGCATTTAGTAAGCCTCGACCCCCACACTTTCGCGGGATGTACAGCCTCATTACTGATGATCGCGGGTGATGCATCCGATTTGCGGTCAGTAGAGTCCGGACTCTCCTATCCAGGGCATCCAGTTCAGTTTGAGTCCACTTGAGTATGCCGAAGGAGTACATCAAGACCGGCATGACCCAACCGTTAAAGGCACGCACCTTGTTTCCGCCTGACAAAAGACTTTTTAGGACTTTTTTCAGGCTGCTAAAGAAGCGCTCCTTCAACGATTGTTTCATGTCGGCTTCACTGATGCCCAGCCCCTCCGACATACCCAGGTATTTGTAAGTATCATTTGCGGAGAGCGATCTGAGGTGTATGGAATCCGAAAGTTGTAGTCCTTCGGATTCCATAATCCCCCCTCGTCTAACATGCATGACTGCACATTTGTCCACACCAAACTCCATCCTGATAGAATTACTGAAAGTTTCAGTTACCTTCAGTAACTCCACCAGTTGCAGTTTGGTGGGGGCAAAGAGCTTTAGTCATCCATGTAGAGAAGGTGGGATACTACCTGACCTCCTCTCCGCAAGGGATAGCCTAGCCCTGACCCCTCAAGCAATGTGCTAAGAGGGTTCAAGGCTAAACAAAACCATAGTGGGCTCAGACTGTCGCCCTGGAATATTCCCCGTTCAATCCTAATCGGTTCACCGCTCCCCCGAATCTGTCGACATCCTGGATAGCGAAGGACTGTCCTCCATTGCCCCATACATGACGTCAGGAAGGTGCGTAGAGTTGCGTTTATTTTATACAGCTCCAGCACCCTCGTGAGCCATGTATGTCGACAGATTCTTTCGGGATCGGCAAACCTGTTGGCTGATGGCCATATCAATAAGGAGTAGCTCCTTAGTACCGCGGGACCCATTCCTACATCCATTTTGAGAAGAAGACATTACCGAATTATTTTCAATATGAGTGTTAATTTTGGATCTCAAAATGGATGTAAGAAGCTTATAGACCGTCGGCAAACATGTGATCGGTCTATAATTCTTGGGTTCCGCGGTACTACCTGATTTATGGAGCAGGTGGGTAACTCCTGTTGTAAGGAACTGTGGAAGCGACCCAGACTCTAAGGACGACTGGAATTGGGACGCCAAGCGAGCGTGTGAGCTACGTAGCCATTTTATCCAAAAGTTGTGCAGCCCATCCGGCCCTGGAGATTTCCAGTTAGGCAGCGGACGGGCTGCACTGGCTACGTCTTGGGGGCTGATTAAAATTTCCCCCATTTCTTCTATTGGCTCACACGCTCGCTCAATATCCCGCGTCCAATCACCCTCGGTGTGAGTGACGGGGACCGACCAGATGCTGCGCCAGAATGAGCTCATAGCTTCATCATCCGGCAGGCGCCCATCACTCACTCCTTGGTCAGGTCGCTCCCAAGCTCTATACACCCACCTTTGGTCACATTGGAACATGCGATTCTGAGCCTATCGCTCCACGCGGCGTTTGTACCTACGAATACGGCTCGCCCATGCACAAACTTTCTGCCTCAGGAAGTCGATGCGCTCTGTGACTCGGGACATATATTCTCGAGGACTGATACCAGTCCCCGAGAATGCCCGCCTCACAAAGCGCATCACTCTTGGTCGAGTATTGCCCTCCCTGAAGCAGATTAGCTTGCCGATGAGTGCCCTGGCCCCGTCGATACGACGCTCAATCCTGCACTGCCAGTCTGGTACGGCTGGTTTAGGTCGTGTAGCTCGTTCACTATTATTAAATTTGACGTTAGCTACACGACATGCCGCAACAGCCGCACAGTACAGGATTGAGTGTGTATCGCCGAGATCTTCGCTGCTCTCAAAATAGCTAGAAAGCAGCGAATCCAAGGCACACACCAGCGCCCTATTTTTATTGTGCATGGGCAAGCGTGGTAGTCGTGGTCGTAATTCGGGGTTAGCTCTATACTCCCGAATCGCATCCTCCAATGCACTCCTCAATCGATCGTTGTATTGGCTACATACTGTTACAGCCCTGCCATCCATATCCCCATCTACACTATCGGACCGCGGCGGGACTACACTAATATTGACTTGGTGTACCGCGGTTTGTGAGGGGATAGGGTTGACACGGCTGTTCTGTACCTCGGAGCGAAGCCTATCAAGTGCGGCGTCGTCCAATCTGTGATTGCGTTGGATAACCCGCACCTGATCCGATAATCGTTGGGCCGAGACGTTAATGGCTGGCTCAAGTTCCTGAAACAGAGTCAGCATCCTAACACGGTACGCAGTGAGGTTAGTTCCCCCCTCTGTAGACCCGTAATATGCGCGCATGACGTTCTCGTTTATTTTTTGAGTCCATTTCATGCGCTGCACACAACCACCGGTAGCGAGGACCCGGCTCGGAGCCGGAGGGACCCTAGGTCCCAAGCTGTTCGGTGGCCGGCGTCTCCCCTGCCGACGTACAGGTGTTGGCGACGTCGGCGGAGAGAAGTACTCGTCGCTCGAGCTCGACGCGACTGCGGCGGCCGGTGTCACAGCACTCACGGTGGGGCTGGATTCCGGCGGCTGCGAGGCGGAGCTGAGCGGCGAGTCCGGGGGTGGTGGGCGTGCTATTCTGCTTCTGGATCGAGTGAGCATCTTTTTTTCGTTATTTCCTCATCTTAAATATTTCGTATAGAGTTGTGACATGTGTCATCTCTGTCGGGTTTTCTTCTTTTCTTTTGTGTTATCAGGCATTTTTTTTGTTTATTTATAACTTTAATTATTTATGGTGCTATTGTTAACCTTTTTACATATAGGAGCCGGTTTTCTGATTAAAATATTTCGGTATTATAAATTATTTTAGTGGAGATGAGAAATGTATAACATTTGGCTCCCAGTGTTTTATATATTATTATAAATTATTATTTTATATATTATTGATTTACATATTATTATTAACTCTGTTATATTATATTTTATTTTTATATTTATTTATGTATTATTTTTATATTATTAGTTTTTGTGTCGGTACTTAATAATTATATTATTACATATTTCGTTTGAGATAGATTTGAATGGTGTATATACACTTCTCATCAAAAAAATCGAAACACTTCCGAAATTATCTTTGTGGCGACAATTAAACAAAAAACGAGCATTAATTCATTATAGAAAAAACATAATTTATTAGCTGGAAGTTTGGCCTTTACAATGGTGTACGAAACTTCCAAATTTTTTTTTTTTTCAATTTTTATCCTTTAAATGAATGGAACATTGTTTTGAGATAAACGTGTGTTTAGAGTTGGAGTACATTTGTCGTGCAAAAAACGAAAAATAACGCATTACTTTAAAATTTTCTGTTTGTAATTTGTTGATTAGGCTCTGTGACGTCTGTTAAAAAGTTTTTTTTCTAACACACATGCATACTTCACCCGCAGCAGCCGCCCAAGTAGTGGCATTGCTGGATTCTGGGACTAGTGAGCGTGTTGTGGCTGCAATCTTGCATCTAAGCCACTTGTCTGTTCAAAGAGTGTACCAACGCTATCGGGAGACTGGTTTATTTACGCGCCATCCAGGATCTGATAGGAATCGGGTCACTTTTGAGTGAGACGGCCGATTTATTGCAACCGTTTGTTTGCAAAATCGACGCCTTCGCGCTTTTCAACTGCAGCAGCACAGCTCCTTGTTGTTCGAAGGGTGACTGTAAGTGACTCTACGATTTGAAGAAGATTGAAGGAACGTAGACTGGTACCACAAAAGCCAGCTAATGGGGCGAAATTAACAACAGACCATCGAATAGCGCGCCTTAACTTTGCACTTGTGCACTTAAATTGTTCAGATCTACAAATGAGCAAGGTTCTCTTTTCTGACGAGAGTAAAATTATGGAACATCAACATAAGGAATTCTAAACCTTATGCTACCTACTATTAAATGGCATTTAGTATTTATTTAAAAAAAAAACATGTTTTTCTAATAATCCATTCAAAACAAAAACTTGCGAGGTGTTTCGATTTTTTTTGGTGAGCTGTTCGATGGTCTGTTGTTAATTTTGACCCATTAGCTGGCTTGTGTGGTACCAGTCTACGTTCCTTCAATCTTCTTCAAATCGTAGAGTCACTTACAGTCACCCTTCGAACAACAAGGAGCTGCTGCTGCAGTTGAAAAGCGCGAAGGCGTCGATTTTGCAAACAAACGGTTGCAATAAATCGGCCGTCTCACTCAAAAGTGACCCGATTCCTATCAGATCCTGGATGGCGCGTAAATAAACCAGTCTCCCGATAGCGTTGGTACACTCTTTGAACAGACAAGTGGCTTAGATGCAAGTTTGCAGCCACAACACGCTCGCTAGTCTCAGAATCCAGCAATGCCACTACTTGGGCGGCTGCTGCGGGTGAAGTATGCATGTGTGTTAGAAAAAAAACTTTTTATCAGACGTCACAGAGCCTAATCAACAAATTACAAACAGAAAATTTTAAAGTAATGCGTTATTTTTCGTTTTTTGCACGACAAAATGTACTCCAACTCTAAACACACGTTTATCTCAAAACAATGTTCCATTCATTTAAAGGATAAAAATTAAAAAAAAAAACAAATTTTTGGAAGTTTCATACACCATTGTAAAGGCCAAACTTCCAGCTACTAAATTATGTTTTTTCTATAATGAATTAATGCTTGTTTTTTGTTTAATTGTCGCCACAAAGATAATTTCGGAAGTGTTTCGATTTTTTTGATGAGAAGTGTAGTTTTGTCATGTACTATCTTATTTTGTTAGTTTTTTGTTAAGTGAGTTTATCGTCAAAAAAATCTTTTATTGTGTAATAACATTTAGTTGCCAGAAAGCGTCTTAATTTGTGTAAAAACACATTTGTTTTAATTTCGTTTGTTAAGATTTTAAGTAACTTGTTGTATATTTTTACTGACATAGCGAGGGGGCCAGTTGAGTGCATTTTTAGTCGAGATGTAGGTAAATTTAATCTATTTTTGTATCTTAAAGTGAATCTTGTTTGGATATCCTGGCGAGTGGTATAGTAGTCTGGATGTTTTCGTACAAATTTGCACATTTCGAAAATGTATAAGCAAGTTAGGGTGAGTATATTGTGTTCTTGGAAGTGTGGTTTACAACTGTCAGTCTGTTCAATGTTTGTCATTATCCGAATTAGCTTTTTTTGTAGGGTAAATATTGTGGCTGACTCAGTGCTATTCCCCCACAAAATAATGCGATAGGTGAGCCATGCTTGGGCGTATGCATAGTAGGTTACGAGTGCAGTTTTAAAGTTGGTGGTTTTTTTAATTTCTCGTAGAGCTTATGAGAATTTTGATAACTTCGCTCTTATGTTTTGTATGTGAGATTTCCAATTAATGTGTGTGTCTATGGATAGTCCAAGGAGGGTGAATATGTTAACCTGCTGCAACTGAATATTGTTGAAGCTATAGTTGAGATTAAGGGGGGCTTTTTGATGGGGGTGGAAAGTCATGATTTTAGTCTTAGTAAAGTTTATTTCCAAATTATGGTTGTTCATCCAGTTGATAGTTGGGGAAAGAAGGGAGTTTAGCTTTTCGTTGATACCTGTATTATCTTTGCATGAAGTGAGTAGGGATATGTCATCTGCGAATAGAACGCATGTCTCGTTTATAGCCTTTGGAAGGTCGTTTATGTAGATTAAAAATAGCAAACATCCCAGTACACTACCCTGGGGAATTGATGCATTTACGGTTTTTATGTCTGATCTTATTTTTGTTATTTCTTTTGTGTGATTATTGAAGTGTTCTATCTCTACTATTTGTTTTCTGTTGTTCAAATATGAGGCGAACCATTTGTGAGCATTTCCCCGAATGCCTATACCATATAATTTATCTAATAGAATTTTAAATTGTACCTTGTCATAGGCTTTTGTCATGTCTAACAAAATTCCAACCGCATAGTCTTTATTATTTATTATGTTTAGGGCTTCCTGAATATATCTATAGACAGCCAATGTTGTAGACCTATTTTTACGGAATCCGTATTGACTATCGTCTAGTATTTTATATTTTTCACAAAATGAGTACACGCGGTCGCACATTGCCTTTTCAAAGATCTTTGATGCAGTAGGCAGTAGCGCAATAGGGCGGTAGTTAGTTGGGTCAGTTTTATCGTGTTTTTTATGAATGGGTTTTATTAAGGCTTTTTTTAATTGACTAGGGAATGTCCCTTCTTCAAAAGATTGGTTTATGAGTTTATATAGAGGTAAGGTTAGTTCGTCAGCACAATGTTTTAATAAAGATGGAGGGAGCTCATCTATCCCGAAACTTGTTTTGTTTTTGAGGTTTTTTATTATCCTATTTATTTCATAGGGTTCTACCGGACTAAGGAAGATGGTGTTTTCTGTAGGGCAGGCTACTGGGGCACCTTTTGGTTGATCTTGGGTTTGGCTAGATTTTTCACCAATAGATGCAAAAAAGTTATTGAATGTATTTGCAATTTTTTTAGGTTCGTTTGTTAATATGTTGTTAATTTGTAAATTAATATTGGACTTTTCTTTTCTTTTTGTTTTGTTGGTTCTTTCGTTAATTATGTTCCACATAGTTTTTACTTTATTTGTTGAATTTCTAATTTTATTTATATACTGTAATCTTTTTGCTGTTTTAACGGATTTTTTTAATGTTTTTTCATATTTTTTATAATATTTTGATAATATGGGATTCTTTATTTTTAGTGTAAGGATTTTAAGTAATCTTTTGTTTAGGCATGATGTTTTTATGCCTTTTGTTAGCCAAAACTTTCTATAATTAGTTTTTAGTTTTACAACTTTTCCAGGGATACACTTATTCAAGATTGTATTCAGTATATTACTAAATGAATTATAATTCTCTTCAATATTGTTGTTTGGTAATATTACATCTAGCCAATTTTGTTTAATTAATTCGGAATTAAATTTTTGGATATTTAGTTCGTTGTAGAATCTCTTTAGTGTATACCAGTACGTCGTTTGCTTTGTTACATTTTGTATTTTAGTGTGTAAGATTGTGGCACAGTGATCTGAGAAGCCTAATTCTTCAACAGAAGTATAGTTATATTTTTCATTAAAGTTAGTAAATATTAAATCCAAACATGTAGAGGTAGTTGGTGAAATACGAGTAGGGTTTTTTATCAGTTGTTTAAATTTATATTCCAACATGAGATCTAAGAAAAAGTTAGTTTTTAAACTGTTTTCTAAAATATTTATATTAAAATCTCCTCCCAATATTACTTTCAATTTTCTGTATTTTTTGTCCATAAATTTCATAACTTGTTTTAATTGCCGAATAAATATATCTTCCTCTCTTCTATTCCAATAAATAACTACAATTAGCATTTGTTCCTTAAGTAGTTCTATAGCACATATTTCAATACAATATTCAACAGACATACTCTTAATATCTAATATTTCCTTAAAATCTAAACAGTTGTTTTTGTATGCATACCCCGCCACCACCTCGAGTGTGACGGCAGTAGGCTGTCGCAATTTTATAGCCGCTGAAATGCAGAAGTTCCAGTTTTTCTTGTGATAACCATGTCTCGCATAGGCATATTACATTATAAATAGGTTTGTCATGGATAAAAGCTTCCAGTAGATGGTATTTATTACAAACACTTTGTATATTCTGGAATAGAACTTTAAACTGTTGTGTTGTAGTCTCGAAAAGTATTGTATTCTGTAAAATCTGATTTGTTATGATTCTCGGCCTGGTTTCTAGATGGTGTTATTGTTTTGTTTTGGTTACTCTGGTATGGTATTGAATCCTCCTTAATTTCTTCCCCTCTGATGGGTATTTTTTTGCCGTTAATAAATAGTTGGTTATTTCTTATTATCGCATGTTGGCCTCTCTTTCGTGCAATTAGCATTTCTTCGCGTAATAATTTTCTGTCCTGTCTTTCCTTTTCATTTAGAAATTCTGATACGAATATTTTTGTTCCTTGTAGATAATATCGATTCTCTATTATATATTTGGCCGTGTTTTTACTTAACAGCTCAATTACTAGGGGTCGGTTTTTCCTGTTGTTCTTTCCTATTCTGTGTGTTTCTTCGATGCGGTGAGTTACGTCCACTTGTAAAGTTTCATAGAACATCTCTGCAATTCTGTAGTGCAATTCGTACTCAGATTCGTTTGCGTATTCGGGAAAACCATAGAGTACAATCTTTTTCGAATTGATTTCATTGTATTTATTTTCCGGTAAGGGTTTAAACTTTTTTATTTCTTCTTTTAAGGCATCATTTTCTTTGCTTAACTCTTCGATTTTTTTATTTATGTTTTTTATATCTAGGGTTTTTTGTTCGTTTTCTATATATAAAAAGTTTGTTTTCCCTTCGATGTCCTCTTTTAGCTTGGCGATGGCTTTGTTTATTTCTATTTCTATGGTGTTCTGTATTTCTGATATTATGTATTTATTATTTTCCTTCAAGCGTTGTATAATTATTTCACTTACACTTTGTAGGGAGATGGTTGTCTGAATGCCTGTATTTACAGTAGTTTGCTCTTCATCAGATCGAATTGTGTCTCCTAAGAAACTTAAGTCTTCTGTTGAAATAGTGTTGTTAATTGAGTTGTTGGTTACTTTTCTAAGTGTTATATTGTTGTCTGCTGTATCTTTCGGTGGTGAATTTAATGGCTTCATTTGCTTATGGTCTTGTTGTTGTATCTGGATGTCTAGGTTGCCTGTCTTGGGAGTCCTGCAATGGCAAGCCTGACATTTCCATAAGTTTTTTTTTGCTTGAGTCATATGGATAAATTTTTCCTTTGCAATGTTAGCACACGGTAGGTCGTATACTTCCTTGCATAAGGAGCAAGTAAGAATATCCCTATTTGTTTTTTGTTGGCATCCTGTACAATATATAGGCGCCATCTGGAGAAATTTTTGTGCCCAGGTCAATAATATGCGGAGTCAATGTTTACTTGCGCACCTCAACGCCCTCTTGCGGCTTCTTCATACGAAAGTTTATTTCTTTGCGTTGTACGATGAGGATTATTCACTTGGCATTTTGGGCTGGTTAGCTCTTAATAAGTACGGTCGGGTTTAACAAGATGGTGCTGTTACTTGGAGTGAATGGAATTTGAATGTTCTCGATCGTGGATTGACATTTGTCATTGTCATCCAAGTCTATAATAATAACACTGATTGTCTATGGATGTGACCGGCACTTTTTAGGTTATAATAATTGTATCTGCTTAAATCTATTCTATTTTTGCACTTTTTAATACGTATTTAGTTTTTCTGTAGGTAATTGTCGCGTTTATTTGACGATTTGGCAGTGTTTTGGTGTGTTTGTGTTTGTTTTGGCGTTTTGTTTCACTTTTTTTCACTGATTGTTGTTGGTACTTGTTTATCAAATATGTAGTTATTTTCACACTATTTCGCTGTAGTTTTTATTTGTAACTGAGTCACTGTAAGTTTATTAGCACGATTAATCACTGTTTCACTGCTACTTTGCACTTTATATATTTTTATTATCGTTTTAACTGCGGACTCGATGTTATTAGTGGCACAGCGGCGCCCTCTTTCTGACAGTCTCCCTTCTTTTTCTAAAGTAGGTACTTGCATTAAAATACAATCTGACTCAATGGCAGAGATTCACTTTATACATATACATGTATGTATAATATGTATATGTTCATATGTTATATGTATAACTCTGTATGTATCTGCATTTTTCGGAGACAGTAAATTGTTTATTTAATATAATGAAATATTATGGGAATTTTGTCATTATCATGGCAACCGTACACGCACAAAGAGGCAACGTGTTCTTATAGTGCTGTCACGCACACATGTCTACAAACGTGCCTCACATTATGGTTCAGTGCAGTCTATCTGCCTTCTGTTTTATAATCTGAGGTTGACTATCATAGAATCTCTCATTTTCCTCTTTCTGCATTCTTCTACAAATGAACTACGGTTTATGGATAGTGGCAATGGTAAAGTTAACTCGCCTTTCTTTTTTACCACCTCCTTTGCTAACAAACTTGTCTTTAGTAACAGCTACAGAAAGCTTAGGCTGAGTCCAATAACAGGCCTGAGATGTCACAGAAGGCTCATCAGTGCGTCTTATCAACCACATAACAAAACAGATAGAGTGTTTGCATCCACCTTCACTTGCCGCGCAATCATGACATTTCATTTCTATTATTTTCTGTTCTAATTCTTCAATAGTTGCAGCAACAGTACCTATACATTTTAGTGCGCACTCTATGTTCGGGTGTCACTCTCCCCTGCACCAAACATAAAGAATTTTCTCGCTTGACTTCGACATAGCCAACTGATTTTTCGACATAAGCTTCTCTTGAAGACATCAAGATCTTGACTCCTCGAATTTCTGCGACATTAAGAGGAGAGTCCTTAAGAAACACCTGAAAAGGCACTTACTGTTTTCGAAATTTCTATAAACTCTCTGCATGGAATTACGTAAAAAAAATAATGAAGAACCTTAATAGATGTGCCAACAGTTTCACCGCGAGATATTTGCGAAATCATCATTAATTTCGAGAAAAAAAAATGTTAAATTCCCTCAAAAACATCTAAATCGACCTTTTCTATTTGCAGAATTTACTTAATTTTAAAGGAATATATAAAAATCTATTTAGTTTAATCGTGACACGAAAGTGTGAATAACACGTCTACCGTTTTATTATTTTAATAAATTAAACCAAATGAGAGTAATCTACGTCTCAACATTGCTAATTTTTTACGGAAATTGTTTTCCGTTCCCCATACATTTTAGTATGGAGCAATACTCTCCCGTAATTTGCTTTATAAAAGAGTACGCACGCGAAAAATTTTCAGTGCCATCCTAGAATCCAAGGTGACAGCACGTCCGTTTGTAATTCGAGCCGAGCTCTCAAAACGTCTACGCACAAGGCATAAGGGTGGGTTGCGAGTGTCGTGACATGACTGCATTTTTTCAATCTTCGAACAATAAGACAGACGACTCGGACAGTGACCGAATTGACACATTTTTTTTTTTTTTTTTTCTCTGAATTTTCGGACACCATCAAATTCTTGAAGCTTTTTAGTACAGTCAGATAAAAAAGTTTTAATATGTGGCAAAAAAAGCGTTACCAAAACTATTTGTGGCTTTAAGGTGGCATCTTTCGGTAATAAATAGCTTTGTGGACTCACCACTTTGAACTGCACCAAGAGTATTCCTCGAAACGCACCAACGATGAAACATAGAGAAGAGCATGAAGGATTCGTAATGAATTATATCGATAAACGTTTTAAATTCAGCTGCATTGTATATTTATTAAAACTACTGGTAAAACTGCAACTAGGTGCTTAAGCGACTTACCTCTGGTTTCTGAATTGTGAATTCTAGGATAAGCAGTACCTACTTAAGTAACATTTGAGTACAGAGTTGTCAAAAAAATGACGGGTTTTAAAGCATTTTTTTGACAACTCCGTACTCAAATACTACATAAGTATTGCTTATCTTGAATTCTCAATTCAGGAATCTGAGGTTACTACTTAGCCCAATAATGGTAAAAATATAGGTTTTGAAATTGAATCATTTGTCGTTTTCAAAAGTACCAGGGTGACAGAAATGAACAGAAAATGGGCGCCTAAACGATGTCACTAAGTTGTGCACCAACGATTAAACACAAACCCCCTTATTACAAAAGATGGTCTAAGAAAAACCTAGGTTTTACAATAGCCCCGTCTCTTTTTGTTATATGACATAAGAAAGTGATGGGTATATTTTAAACCTGGGTTTACCTTAGTCTTGGTTGAAACCATCTTTTGTAATAAGGGGGAAAGATGAATATAAAGTATTCGTTATTATTCTTATATAAAATACGATAGAAAACTTAAAACTGTCCTATATATCTTACCTTAAAGGTCACTGTCACTTAGTCAGATCATCTAAGCGCCTATTTTCTGTTAATTTCTATCACCCTGGTACTTTTCAAAACAACAATTGATTCAATTTCAAAACCTGTATTTTTACCATTATTGAGCTAAGAGTAACCTCCGGTTTCTGAATTGAGAATTCTAGGATAAGCAAGCAGTACTTAAGTAACATTTGAGTACGGAGTTGTCAAAAAAATGACGTATTTTAAAGTATCTTTTTGACAACTCAGTACTCAAATACTACTTATGTATTGCTTATCCCGAATTTAATTCAGAAACCGGAGGTAAGTCGCTTAAGCACCTAGTTCCAGTTCATTTCTGCTTTCCTGGTAGTTTTAATAAATAAACAACAGTTGAATTTTAAAACGTCTATCGATATAATTTATCACGAATCCTTCGTGCTCTTCTCTATGTTTCATCGTTGGTGGGTTTCATGGAATACTTTTGGTGCGGTTCAAAGTGGTTGCGCTTCGAGGAATACCCCCTCTTTATTTACTCGACTGCCAAGGCGCGTATCTATCTATGTATGTGGGTTTATAATATTATTTATTAAAAACGGCTGCTTTAGTTATAATCCGGTTAAAAACTGTTTTTTTATAACTAGAGGCTGGGCGGAGGACGGATTTCCACAATTATTAAGGTATCGTTGAAAGTTTTTTATCTGGCTGTACAAAACAGTTTTTTTTATTGGTGTCCGAATCATCAGTGAAAAAAATATTGAAATTAAAATACATATGTCAATTCAGACACTGTGTCCGAATATATGGTGAGTTTTATATATATATATATTTCACTTATTATTAGTATAATGATTTCCTTATTTTACCACGTTTCATGGCTACGTCAAGGCCGTGGGCAGACATACCAATTTTGATGTTTGATAGCTTATCAGCTGAAGGGTTCTCTATTTCTTGTTAATATATTTTTCTGCATATTATTACTATTTCAGATGGAAATGGGAAAACGTAAAGAAAATTACAAAAGTTTTATCTTGATTGTATGCTTCCGGATATAACAGATTCAAGATTAGACAGAAAAATGGAAATAAATGAGCCCAATTATTTGATTGAGGCAATTAAAAAACGAAAATCTGAGAGAAAATCAAAGAAACGGAACAGCGAAAATGTTTTAACTGATGTCAGCAGCCCCAAGCGCCAAGCAATAAATAAATAAATTAAAGAAAATATTTTATCAAGCATTAATTTTTGTATGTACTAAGATGTATAATTTTTTTATAATAAAATATAATTTTAAAATATCAAACTGAGAAAAAAATGTTACTATACCCAGTAATTGAGTTATGTACATTAATTGTTTTTCATTACAAATCAATCACACATTATCTCGTTTTCATTTTTATGTTGGCTCTTATCTTCCCTCGCAACATTCACATACCCTAAAATATTCCCAAACAAAAATTATGTGTCATTATATTCGAAAATAGAAACACAAAAAATGAACAATAATAATATATTACAGTAACTATTCTAAGTTTAAATCTGTCAATACCGATTACACTGTGACCCCACCCTTTGTTCATGACATCCAATACTATGGGCATGCGTGCCTCCCGGTGCAGTGAATAAATAACTAATACATTGCGCGTTTTTTGCAACATACTTACTAGTCCTTCAGAAGCGAACGCGCACTGAAGGTTTATTTAATCCGGCGCGCCACAAAATAAACCTTCGGTGCGCTTTTGTTTTTCGGTATGTGTACTACTACATTGTGTGATGCAGCTGTATTAGTAGAAATGTCGAAGTGTGGGTTCTAAAATAAGTTCTCACGCTCGCAAACCTTCCTCTTAAAACTCTCGTTCTCCAGCATATATTGTAACAGCATAAGCACATGAATAAAAAACCGAACAGAATGAAAGCTTCCTAACAGAGTTCAAAATTCTTACCTACTTTCATAGGGCTGTCACTCGGTTATTGAAAATATATAATCTGGGTACCTACTACCTACATTTAACTGTTAGAAATGAGAAAAAAGAAACAAAATGTTTTATTCAAACAGTTAAGCAAGTATCTATTATTATTATATTTCTATAAATTTCCAACTCTAAATATTTTTTTGTTCTTATTTTGCTTGGTTTTTAATAGTTTATTATTTCGTTTTATCGTATGATGAATTCTAAATCTAATATATACACCCCTAAATTAAATTCACCAGAAAAAATTTAAGGGTACATACGGAAGCGGTATACTTATTGAAATGTAAAATCATTAATATAATTTATTTAAATCTAACAAAGTTATTTACTTTTGTTTGATCCTGAAAATATGAATAATTTTATGCACATAATACTCTAATACTAGAAATACTACGTCAACGACACGGACTATCAATGAAATTCATCCCACCGCGCGTAAGCTACACACATCATGCACCATTATACGCTTGTGTGAGTCATGCGTCAGTCAGCTATACCGGTATGTAATGCGTGCGAGCGAGTCGATAGCGCGAAATCCGTGCAACACACACACAGAAATGCTTTCTCCCTCACTCCACTCCACGTATTTAAAAAGTTAGAATTTGTTCTGAGACAATGGGGATTTGAATTTGAAGGGATTAGCTAACAGTGATTAGGATCAGCTGATAAGGATTGAAATCAGCTGATAAGGGTGGTAATTTACAGTGTTATTAAAAACTTACAGTTCAGCAATTTTTCAAAATGGCCACCGCCCTTTGTTATCAACACACAAGCGAGCACTTTTTAAAAGATAGTTATTTAATGATATTAGAACATCACTTTGCCCTTTTACTTCGAGTTGTTTTAAAAGTTTGCGACTATCGGGCTCACTCACGTACACTCTCCGTTTGATTTCACTTCACATGTAAAAATCCATGGGTGTGAGGTCAGGCGGCACGCGGGCCAGGCAATTAGGCCGCCGCAGCCTGTCCACCGACTCCCGAACTCCTCGGTTAGGTACTTTCGCTCCGACCTATCTAGATAAGATTCACCTGCGTGCCGGCCTTTTATGAAGTATTAACACAAAGGGTACTCTCGAGACGTGAACTGATGATCGTATGAAGCCATCGTAGTTATCAATTTAATAACAGATGTTAACAGGTAATACGTATTGCGCGCTCGCGTAAACTTAATAACCTCTCTGTTGCGTTCTGAGGAGACGGGTTCGGTGGAGAGGGCGCGATGCAGTCTGCTTTGACCTTAGTTTACCGAATATTAAGCCTATTTAGTATTCATCAACACAACATGTAATTACGTATACAACAAAAACCGGGTACGCGGTAACGAGAGGTTGCGCTTGCACCGCGCGTCACGCAACTTGATCTAATTACTGCGGGCGGCCGACTGCGGCGGGCGGCGGGCGACACGCGCAAGCGCCGGTGTGGGTGGGGGCGAGCGAGCGTGGTGCGGGAGCCAGACTAGTTGGCGCCGTCCGTCTCGTGCGCAGCCTATGTATTGCGCGGGCTTTTTTTTGAATGAATAGATAAAAGGGTTGCGTGTGTGCGTGCGCGTACGAATATCATTGTCAATGTGATTGAACTTTCTTACCAATTATTGATGTTTTTGAAGTACAGTTTTCAAACAAAATAATTTTCTTTTTTTTTTCTCTTTATATGTTCTATTACAGTAACTGACCATGGCCTTAAATTTTTTCTGGTGAATTTAATTTAGGGGTGTATATTTTTTAAATAATCTGTTGGAAAACAGGGGCACGGCATTTAAAAAGTGCAATCATCTATATGCTTTAGAATATCTTGTCCAACATTTGTAATTTAATGGTGAATATTAAAAAATGATCGAAATTTGTTTTCCATTAATTCAATAAATCGTACAAAATTATCTGGAGGAATTATTACAAATCCAGACTGTACATTCCTTTCGTTAAAATCTTTATAATGACAAAATAGAATCTCTGCATTTAATAGCATTTTCATATCTTTTGACGTACAGTTTTATTTTGTCACATTGGTGTCGATTGAGACATTTTCTATATAAATACCCTACGACAAAAAAGAGGGCATTTTTATCGGGTAAATCGAATTTATAATTGTTAGTTTCCACATCAAGCTGTGGAAGGTTAATAAAATTACTGTGATTTAAGGGACGGACGGACAGACGGACATGGTGAAACTATAATGATTCCTTCCTTGTTTTACTATTTCACGAACGTAAGTTAAGTAGGTACCTATCTAATAGAAAAGGCCAAATGGAACCTTAGTAAGACGGCCTACAAATATACTTTGGTACTATTCTACAAACCTACTAAAACAAAAATACGAATAAATAATACTTACGCCAATATACATAACAAATAATGATTCTTATGGGAAAGCCCTAACGCCATCTCAGTTATTTTGGATAATACTTATAGTAATAAATGCATTTATATTAAATATATATAAATGTAATGAAAGATAAAAATATGAAATTAAAGAAAATAATATGACTCAAACCATAGAGTTTTACAAATTTAAACAAAGAAATTATTAAGTTTACTGCTTACCGAACATAAAGTCTGATAAGGGTTTTGAATTTGAAATTTCAGGTCTCAAACTCTCTTTCTCCTTCTCATACTTCGAAAGAACTTTCGCATTCTGAGTTGAGATAAGAAAGTAACTATTAGAACTTCTATTATCAGTAGGATACTTAACAAATTTCGGAAAATTTGGAACAGGCATCGTGCAAATCAAATAATCAAAGTTTAGAATGAAAGTTTAATCGCAGAATACCAGTCCAACTTACTTCTCACAATATGGACTATTTCTTAAAGGAACTGAAAAATGATTTCTTTTTGTTATCGAACATTTGTAAATTAAAATATTTTTCAGCACTTGGTCGATTATACTCAGAACGAGCGTAATGAACAGGTACGTCAACATAAGCATGATACTCCGCATTAGGAGTTGGATAGGGAACCGATTTAGGGTTGCCCTGATATACAGATGAATTCTTCGGAAAATTATCGTTCCTATTCTGATTTATGTTAGACATGGTTTGAATCAATAATCTTATAATTCAAGAAATCAAAAAGGAATATAAAAACTAAAGTTAATCTTACAATTTAGAAAAGAAATAATCACCCAGAAGGGGTGTATTTAACTTGCAGACGCCAGGCAGGCAACGGTAGTTTAGACGTCGAAGTAAACGTAAGTTATTCGACGGATCTAAATGTGCAACCGTTAACTGCCAAACGCTGAAAGGTTCTGAACATGTCGTCTGGTTTTACAAAGACAGCATTCTTGTCCTTGTTAAACAGACTAGCCGAATATACGAAACTTCCTCCCAGTTTAATCACTTTGGCTACTCCAGAAAGATCATAGTTGATAGTTGGATCTGCAGAAATAGCTGTCATTAGAGCAGACGCGAAAATCTCCAACTCTTCCTGAGGAGGTCCCGTAGACACGACAGACTGTGACAATGCCATAGTAATAACACTAGTAAATACAAAAAGGTACTTAATCATTGAATTTACCATCGAAACAGTACCAACATGAAACGTATTTAATGTTGTGACTGAAACAATATACCTATGTCTAGCCCTTTCTAACAATAGACAACCAGATCAATCGAAACTAAACCCACGTTAATCCTTTGGAAGTCTCAAAAGACGTCCGATTGTAAATTTCGAATAGGACTCTGGCCTCAGGTTTTGTCTTTACTAATACATCAAGGATACGTTGAATCCCCTTGTAGTACGCTTGTTTAGCATCATCTAATGAACCGAATTTATTGTTAGGTTGTTGTGTACCAGAATCAGCACAGTACTTCTCTCCGTAGTCTAAAGCAGATAGTATTTTGTCAAGTAAATCTGCAATAATTCCTGTGGTGGTGTTTACATGTGGATCTTCAGGAAACCGAGAAGTTTTAGAAAACTTCTGGAAACCTGTTGAAATAAGATTACCTATTGTCTCGCGTGCTTCATCACGTCTAGCCTTTATGGCAAACGGAATTCGGTGGGCTAACCCTAAACAACGAACCAAATCGATAAGGGCCACGAAACTCTGAGATGAAACGAGTTCGACTTCAAATGTCCAATTTGTATAACTTCCGGCCATTTCGACAATTGGCAAATGAACTACTACTTCAGTGGATACCGGTACGTCGACTCGGGCTGGTGTCTGAATTGGTTTGGTTCTCTTAGCCTGAGATCTAGTCGCGACTAGTTCAGAAGGTTCCTGTGGAACGGTTTCTGAATCGACAGGATCAAGCTGAAAATCTGACAAGAATGAATCCCCACGAGAGCCTTCTAGTAAAGACGCTTCAATGGTTGAAGTGTTACGAGGCGTCTTTAGGTTAGTCTTCTTCTGTTTACTCACGGTCCTTGGTACTGATGTATCTGTGACCGATGAGCTACGACGTGAACCTCTTAAATCAATTTTGAAGTTGCAACTCAATCAACAGCTCATACCACAATCTAATTTCACTAGTGTAAAAGATAGAATATAGTACGGACTTCAGATTTGAATTATCAATCTTGAAAATTAACCCAGAAATAATCGTTCGATCAATTGATGAACCAAAATCCAACGTTACGATAATGTCAATTATAATTGAATCCATGAAAATAGAAATATATACCTACTCGTAACTAAATACTTCTGTAATAAGCATTAAACATGTGTTTACCTGACAAGATCCTTCGGATATACAAAAAAAGAAGTCTCCTTATTTTTCCTACCATTATTTGTACACACAGTACAACAGTTTGGCATCTTTGAAAACAATATAAAATAAAACGTCCGCGTCGTACCGCTGCCGCTAGCAACCCTTAAGTTTGTCCGCGTACTGAGCCGCCTCAAACCGGTTTGTATCCGAGCGGGCGCCGGTGCACTCCCCGCGCGCCTTGTCGGTGACAGGTCACGCACACAATAGCTGTGCGTGTAGTAGTGTACCTACGCACGGACGTTAGTATGAAGCTTTCATTCTGCTCGGTTGTTTATTCATGTGGCATAAGATAGTCCACCTTAGGTAAGTTTCGGCTATCAGCCATAGAATATCCTTCGGTAACCTTCATATTATTTGATTATAATTTATTTATTGTTGATCAAGGGCAATCTAAACTAATAAATTCAAAGAAAAACACTAAATTAACTTCACTTTCACTGTTATTCATTAAAACCTCAAACTCAAACAAATTTTAATGTCTTAATGACATTGACATTGTTATTATTGTCATTTTTTAACAAAACTTAGGCAAAGACACAAAATTGTTATTCCTATGTATTTATTTTTGAGTCACTTTTCAGATAATTTTAATTATTTTAGTTAATACAAATCGAAAAATTCTGAAAAAAAAACATTTTACTCCTAACGCTAATATCTCCAAATGGTTTTCATAATTTGCTTTCTTAGTAAAAATGAAATGTTGTCAATTGGTGTGGTCATCTCACCCGTACAAAAAGGAGAGATGCCCACTGATAGAAATAGGATCAGAAGACGAAAAGCTGTGAGGCGTATTAGCGAAAGCAGTTCTGATCACAGTGAACCAGTACTCTGTGATACATCATACGAAGAAGACAAAGAAAACGAGGCAGATGACTGTGCTGGATGTGGAGAAAATTATTATAGGACTCGTCTTGTTGAAGAATGGCTCCAGTGTCTTATCTGCGACAGATGGGTGCATGAGAATTGTACCGAATTTGAAGACATGTGCTCCACATGTGGACAACAAAAGAAAAAAGAAGCTAAACAAATTGAATTTCAAGGCAAGGGCAAGGGAAAATGGAAATCTAGCACCGGTCATCTTACCCGTACAACTACGGCCAACTCACCCTGATGTGCCGGGACAGATGGCCAATTCATTTTTTTTTTAAATTGATTTTTCTTATTTTGCTTAATTATAAAAAAAAAATGTACTTAGTTGATTTTTTATAAGACTGATGACTGTTAATTATGATAAGGAATAAAAAACTGATTGTAACAACCCTATTTATTTTTATATTTCACGTTAAAAAAAATATGGCCATCTCTAACGAATTTACCCTATAGATTATTACACCTCCATTAAAAGTTTTAAAATAATATATTCAATGTACCGACACAGGTTATTTACAGTTTTATAATATGTGATACTTAATTAAAATACACTTACTTACCTTTGTTCATCTTCAATCTTCAGATGTTATTTATAACTTAAAAAAGAAAGCACCGTCCTTTCAAACCGAGTAACGCGGCGTCTTACGTAGGTGGTTCAAAGCGACGCGAATTGTGATGCGATACAATGCGGTGACACGCGAGTTCAATGCGATGCGGTGCGAAGCGGCGGCTTTGTCCTACGAGCTTACGAACCGCCCGCCGCGCGCCGCCGTCTTTCAGTAGCACTATACGGCACCGCATCCAGGGGCCTAATTCTCCTAAAATAAATTGGTGCCAAATGCAATCGAACCACAACCGTCAGTCAGTTTTTGTTTTCGAAAACTTTCAAAATGATTGGTTTTGTTTTTTGTGTCAAACAATTCGACAGCTTTTGAAATTGAGAACTGTCTGAATGAACGGTTCGGCCTTGGTTCGGTTGTGATTTATCAAGATTTATTTTAGGAGAATTGGACCCAGTTCGCGCGAAAATATTAAGCCAACTAATCGCGTTCGCTTCGCTTCGCGCCGCGCCGCACCGCACTCCACGTGCGTTTGGTCACGTAGGCCACTTCAATAGGTATCGACTGTTTGCTGTTTTCGGGTCGCGCCGCGCCGCTTCGCGGCGTTTCTAGATCGCTCACGTAGGATGCCGCGTTAGAAACACTAATGAACGATTCTATATGATTCCAAACTTCTAAGATCAATACGTATTCCTCCACTGCAACGTAATTTAAAATGATTCGATTTAAAACCCTTTGATTACCCCGACAAATCCTTTCAAAGGGGTATCTTCTTCAATTGGAAATCATACACGAGCCGGTAACATCTTGTACTAGTTAACTTATTAATAGGGTTACCCTAACGTTAGTGTTATGAAAGGGCTACCACTACCAAGAGGTAACATTTTCCGTTACTGTAGGCGCACAATCTATAACACTTTCGAAGGAATTAACTTATATTCGGGGTTGTACGGTCCCTGCTTTATATAAACTTCCTTCACGGCAGACAATTACACAAATGATAGATGACCAATATGATGTTCTTTCTTTGCAATTCAGAGAAAAGCTCTTAGAAGTAGAGTCAATATGTTGAACTACGGATATCTGGACAGATACACATAATACTAGAAGCTACATGGGTTTAACTGGACATTTTATACCATGAAAGTGAACTAATCAGTATAAATTTTGGTGTGTCCCATTTAACTGAGCCCCATAATGCTGATTATTTATGTCAAATATTAATAACAATGACTGAAAAATAGGGCACAATTCCAGAAAAAGTTGCAGCAGTTGTTAGTGATAATGGTGCGAATATCGCCAAGGCCGTAACAATTGCATTTGGCAAACAAAAACACTTATGATGTTTTGCCCACACTTCGAATTTAGCAGCTCAAAAAAAACCTTTTGAAGAAAAAGCTGGTATTGAAAGTGCCAAACAGCGATTCAGAAGCAGGCCTGCTTTTGAACGGAAGTTGACTGGCTGGCATTTGAACGTTTTCTTAAGAGGTCATGGTAAACCCCCTGACAAAAGAAACAATTCAGAGAGAATCTCCTCACACTTGTGAAGCAAGCCCTGTTAAGGTCGCAGTTAACAAGATAATTTCAACTTTGAAACGTAAGGTATGTAACAATTTAGGACCGATACTAAAAATGTACGAAGAAGCTTGCAAAAAATTAAGAAAAACATATACTCCTGATCTAGATTTGATACCCTCATTCAATAATAAAAAAGATCCATTATTTTTATAATTGCTAAACACTGATTTTTTGAGTCATAATAGTACAGAATGTGTTGTATGTAATGTGGTCATTTAGAAACCCTTACATGATAAGGGAAACTTATCACCAAGTGCGCTTCAGCGCTTTGTGAACCGGAATTGTCGGCGATCAAATACTGAGACCGTATTTCATTGAGGGGCGACTGACAGGTGGCACGTATCTCGAAATATTACGTGGCGTTATTTTCGATTTTATAGACGATTTTTATTACCAGCAGGATGGTGCACCGCACCGCCTTATTACGTCTCCGCCGTTCGTGATTATTTAAACACCGAATACGGTAATCGCTGGATCGGTGGGAATCCAGTCCCATGGCCACCCCGGTCACCAAACGTCACACCTTGTGGCTTTTTTTTGTGGGGCGAAATAAAACGACGCGTTTATGTGGAGCAGGCCCAAAGCCTCGAGGATTATGAAAAATGTAGGTACAATGTAAAAATTAAACTTGGTAAAAGACAAATGTGTAAATGGAAAAGCAGCAGAATAGAAAGAATGTGTGTAAAAAGAGACCAACTACTAGATATCTGGCTCAAAGATCAAAGCAATCTGGCTAATAGGCTATTATACAATAAATACAGAAATAAAACAAATAAGCATATTAATAATGTAAAGAATAATTATTTTTTTAAGGAGGTAAAATCCAATTTTCATAATACTAAAAAAGTGTGGGAAACTATTAATAACTTATGTGGGAAAATCAATAAATCTATAGATGACATAATTATAAAACATTTTAAACTATTACCAAATATTGTTTCTAATAAGTTTGCATCGGAATTCAGAGACAATGTTAACAACACATGCAAATTTCAGTGTAACACACCTATTCTAGATGAGAACTCCTATATCAATAATTGTAATTCATCAATGAGATTACAGAAGGCCACTGAGGATGTTGTATCCTCTATAATAAAACACCTAAATGAGAAGAAATGCCCAGGTTTCGATGGGATCCGAGTCAAAGACTTAAAATACATTTATAAGGAAATAACACCCGTTATAACGCATTTAATTAATACATGCATTGCCACGTCCTTGTACCCTGACCCGCTTAAGGTCGGAATAGTAAGACCTATCCATAAAAATGGTTCGTATACAGATGTTAACAACTACAGGCCTATAACTATTTTATCATGTATTGATAAGATAATTGAGAGGTATCTCGGACTAGAACTCAACAAATTCTTGAAATCAAATAATGTTATTAATGAGAAACAATACGGCTTTCAAAAAAATAAAAATACCTCACAATTATTATCTATGTTCAGTAATGAGGTCAACCAGTGCCTGAACAATCGTGAACACGTGCTTGTTGTCCTCATTGATTTTAGCAAAGCTTTTGATTGTTTACAATATGAGACACTATTTAATAAATTACAGCGAAATGGTATACGGGGTCCATTCTTAGAATGGTTTAAAAACTACCACAAAAATCGCTGCACGTCGGTGAATGTGTCAGGTTCATTGAGTAGCATGATTCCAACCGATAAAGGTACAGCACAAGGTTCGATTCTTGGGCCGACCGAATACTTACTGTACGTGAACGACATGTGTAACATATTCACGAAGGGCTCCGTGTACCAATTTGCTGACGACACATGTTTGGTTGCTGCACACAAGGACATACGTGAGGCACAGAGAGTGATGCAGGGTAACTTCGACCTATTATGTAAGTGGGCTCACGACGTTGGACTTGTAATTAATGCAAAAAAAAATAAACTACTGCATATACACTCACCTTACCTGACGACGTCTTGTGTGCCTTTTGTCGTTGGCCACGAGCATCTGTGTCTTCACCGACCGGTCACAGCGTGTAGTTGCCACACGCCAATATACATAACAAATAATGATTCTTATGGGAAAGCCCTAACGCCATCTCAGTTATTTTGGATAACACTTATAGTAATAAATGCATTTATATTAAATATATATAAATGTAATGAAAGATAAAAATATGAAATTAAAGAAAATAATATGACTCAAACCATAGAGTTTTACAAATTTAAACAAAGAAATTATTAAGTTTACTGCTTACCGAACATAAAGTCTGATAAGGGTTTTGAATTTGAAATTTCAGGTCTCAAACTCTTTTTCTCCTTCTCATACTTCGAAAGAACTTTCGCATTCTGAGTTGAGATAAGAGAGTAACTATTAGAACTTCTATTATCAGTAGGATACTTAACAAATTTCGGAAAATTTGGAACAGGCATCGTGCAAATCAAATAATCAAAGTTTAGAATGAAAGTTTAATCGCAGAATACCAGTCCAACTTACTTCTCACAATATGGACTATTTCTTAAAGGAACTGAAAAATGATTTCTTTTTGTTATCGAACATTTGTAAATTAAAATACTTTTCAGCACCTGGTCGATTATACTCAGAACGAGCGTAATGAACAGGTACGTCAACATAAGCATGATACTCCGCATTAGGAGTTGGATAGGGAACCGATTTAGGGTTGCCCTGATATACAGATGAATTCTTCGGAAAATTATCGTTCCTATTCTGATTTATGTTAGACATGGTTTGAATCAATAATCTTACAATTCAAGAAATCAAAAAGGAATATAAAAACTAAAGTTAATCTTACAATTTAGAAAAGAAATAATCACCCAGAAGGGGTGTATTTAACTTGCAGACGCCAGGCAGGCAACGGTAGTTTAGACGTCGAAGTAAACGTAAGTGATTCGACGGATCTAAATGTGTAACCGTTAACTGCCAAACGCTGAAAGGTTCTGAACATGTCGTCTGGTTTTACAAAGACAGCATTCTTGTCCTTGTTAAACAGACTAGCCGAATATACGAAACTTCCTCCCAGTTTAATCACTTTGGCTACTCCAGAAAGATCATAGTTGATAGTTGGATCTGCAGAAATAGCTGTCATTAGAGCAGACGCGAAAATCTCCAACTCTTCCTGAGGAGGTCCCGTAGACACGACAGACTGTGACAATGCCATAGTAATAACACTAGTTAATACAAAAAGGTACTTAATCATTGAATTTACCATCGAAACAGTACCAACATGAAACGTATTTAATGTTGTGACTGAAACAATATACCTATGTCTAGCCCTTTCTAACAATAGACAACCAGATCAATCGAAACTAAACCCACGTTAATCCTTTGGAAGTCTCAAAAGACGTCCGATTGTAAATTTCGAATAGGACTCTGGCCTCAGGTTTTGTCTTTACTAATACATCAAGGATACGTTGAATCCCCTTGTAGTACGCTTGTTTAGCATCATCTAATGAACCGAATTTATTGTTAGGTTGTTGTGTACCAGAATCAGCACAGTACTTCTCTCCGTAGTCTAAAGCAGATAGTATTTTGTCAAGTAAATCTGCAATAATTCCTGTGGTGGTGTTTACATGTGGATCTTCAGGAAACCGAGAAGTTTTAGAAAACTTCTGGAAACCTGTTGAAATAAGATTACCTATTGTCTCGCGTGCTTCATCACGTCTAGCCTTTATGGCAAACGGAATTCGGTGGGCTAACCCTAAACAACGAACCAAATCGATAAGGGCCACGAAACTCTGAGATGAAACGAGTTCGACTTCAAATGTCCAATTTGTATAACTTCCGGCCATTTCGACAATTGGCAAATGAACTACTACTTCAGTGGATACCGGTACGTCGACTCGGGCTGGTGTCTGAATTGGTTTGGTTCTCTTAGCCTGAGATCTAGTCGCGACTAGTTCAGAAGGTTCCTGTGGAACGGTTTCTGAATCGACAGGATCAAGCTGAAAATCTGACAAGAATGAATCCCCACGAGAGCCTTCTAGTAAAGACGCTTCAATGGTTGAAGTGTTACGAGGCGTCTTTAGGTTAGTCTTCTTCTGTTTACTCACGGTCCTTGGTACTGATGTATCTGTGACCGATGAGCTACGACGTGAACCTCTTAAATCAATTTTGAAGTTGCAACTCAATCAACAGCTCATACCACAATCTAATTTCACTAGTGTAAAAGATAGAATATAGTACGGACTTCAGATTTGAATTATCAATCTTGAAAATTAACCCAGAAATAATCGTTCGATCAATTGATGAACCAAAATCCAACGTTACGATAATGTCAATTATAATTGAATCCATGAAAATAGAAATATATACCTACTCGTAACTAAATACTTCTGTAATAAGCATTAAACATGTGTTTACCTGACAAGATCCTTCGGATATACAAAAAAAGAAGTCTCCTTATTGTTCCTACCATTATTTGTACACACAGTACAACAGTTTGGCATCTTTGAAAACAATATAAAATAAAACGTCCGCGTCGTACCGCTGCCGCTAGCAACCCTTAAGTTTGTCCGCGTACTGAGCCGCCTCAAACCGGTTTGTACCCGAGCGGGCGCCGGTGCACTCCCCGCGCGCCTTGTCGGTGACAGGTCACGCACATAATAGCTGTGCGTGTAGTAGTGTACCTACGCACGGACGTTAGTATGAAGCTTTCATTCTGCTCGGTTGTTTATTCATGTGGCATAAGATAGTCCACCTTAGGTAAGTTTCGGCTATCAGCCATAGAATATCCTTCGGTAACCTTCATATTATTTGATTATAATTTATTTATTGTTGATCAAGGGCAATCTAAACTAATAAATTCAAAGAAAAACACTCTAAATTAACTTCACTTTCACTGTTATTCATTAAAACCTCAAACTCAAACAAATTTTAATGTCTTAATGACATTGACATTGTTATTATTGTCATTTTTTAACAAAACTTAGGCAAAGACACAAAATTGTTATTCCTATGTATTTATTTTTGACTCACTTTTCAGATAATTTTAATTATTTTAGTTAATACAAATCGAAAAATTCTGAAAAAAAACATTTTACTCCTAACGCTAATATCTCCAAATGGTTTTTATAATTTGCTTTCTTAGTAAAAATGAAATGTTGTCAATTGGTGAGGTCATCTCACCCGTACAAAAAGGAGAGATGCCCACTGATAGAAATAGGATCAGAAGACGAAAAGCTGTGAGGCGTATTAGCGAAAGCAGTTCTGATCACAGTGAACCAGTACTCTGTGATACATCATACGAAGAAGACAAAGAAAACGAGGCAGATGACTGTGCTGGATGTGGAGAAAATTATTATAGGACTCGTCTTGTTGAAGAATGGCTCCAGTGTCTTATCTGCGACAGATGGGTGCATGAGAATTGTACCGAATTTGAAGACATGTGCTCCACATGTGGACAACAAAAGAAAAAAGAAGCTAAACAAATTGAATTTCAAGGCAAGGGCAAGGGAAAATGGAAATCTAGCACCGGTCATCTTACCCGTACAACTACGGCCAACTCACCCTGATGTGCCGGGACAGATGGCCAATTCATTTTTTTTTTAAATTGATTTTTCTTATTTTGCTTAATTATAAAAAAAAAATGTACTTAGTTGATTTTTTATAAGACTGATGACTGTTAATTATGATAAGGAATAAAAAACTGATTGTAACAACCCTATTTATTTTTATATTTCACGTTAAAAAAAATATGGCCATCTCTAACGAATTTACCCTATAGATTATTACACCTCCATTAAAAGTTTTAAAATAATATATTCAATGTACCGACACAGGTTATTTACAGTTTTATTATATGTGATACTTAATTAAAATACACTTACTTACCTTTGTTCATCTTCAATCTTCAGATGTTATTTATAACTTAAAAAAGAAAGCACCGTCCTTTCAAACCGAGTAACGCGGCGTCTTACGTAGGCGGTTCAAAGCGACGCGAATTGTGATGCGATACAATGCGGTGACACGCGAGTTCAATGCGATGCGGTGCGAAGCGGCGGCTTTGTCCTACGAGCTTACGAACCGCCCGCCGCGCGCCGCCGTCTTTCAGTAGCACTATACGGCACCGCATCCAGGGGCCTAATTCTCCTAAAATAAATTGGTGCCAAATGCAATCGAACCACAACCGTCAGTCAGTTTTTGTTTTCGAAAACTTTCAAAAGGATTGGGTTTGTTTTTTGTGTCAAACAATTCGACAGCTTTTGAAATTGAGAACTGTCTGAATGAACGGTTCGGCCTTGGTTCGGTTGTGATTTATCAAGATTTATTTTAGGAGAGACTTATTTTGGTAGGTATACCTAACTACTAATATAATGAAACTCGTGTAACAAATTGTAGCCTTTATTTGACAATTATTTAAAATTATTATACATTCCTTTCAATTAAACGAATATAAACTTTAACCCTTTTGTAAATTAAGTTGATTACCGAATGACTTGTACAGTAGACCTCATTTCAATGGTCACAATATGACATTGACAGCGCTTTTATATCGTAACAG
The DNA here is from genome assembly GCA_905220435.1 of Amphipyra tragopoginis. Taxonomy (NCBI): domain Eukaryota; kingdom Metazoa; phylum Arthropoda; class Insecta; order Lepidoptera; family Noctuidae; genus Amphipyra; species Amphipyra tragopoginis. Next base: position 18,432,755 of record HG992011.1, read on the forward strand.
TAATGACGACTTTCGTAATTCATGAATTACCTCTGATATGGGGTCGAATGTACCTACCATTGGAAAGACCAAAAAACTTGTTGGAAATTCTAAATGTCACCTAAATGTGATGTAAATGTGGATTAGTGCGAACACCGTAAGATTCTAATAAATCGTGCGAGGTTATGAACTCTCTATAATATTTACAACGTGTTTTTTTTAACAAAACAAAACAGTAACAAACTAACAAAACAAACGTAACACTAAAACAATTATCAACAACAAAATTAATAACAACAAATGCGTGAAAACTTTCCGAGTATGAGTTGCGTTAAGTCAATCCCAAGCGCAAACCAGATTCGGAATGACAAACGAGCCGAAGGACGAAAGCGCAACACATTATTACAAAATAACGGATAGTTAATGCGCCCCTGACTCGCTCTGACGTTACACTCAGCGCCGAATAAGAGGGCATAATCCAAAAAATCGAATTTCTTTGTTAAGTACTTGGAAATTCGGTTATTTTTATTAATTGTATAGTTCCATGAATACAACTTAAAGCGACATAAATAAATCCAATTATGGCATGTTCATTTATTGAAATATAAATTGAAAACATAAGTAATCTCGAAAAAGAAAAATATACCACGAAAATTATTTGTTAAATACACAAACATTAGCAATTTCATATTAATTCATTGTTTAAATGTATTTTAGAAACTTAAAAAAAAAACACAATCATTCCCAAATATACGTATTTCTTACTTATTCCGTTGGTTTTGGTTTTTGGTATTATGAAACTCCAAGCGTAGCAATATTTACGACGGTATTGAATGACGAGCGATAATAATTTACGTTTCGGGAGTTTTTGGTAGAAGTCGGATCAATGACTTTTATTGCAGCTTTAATTGGCGGCCACTATAAGGCGAGACTAGAAAAAACTGCCACATTAGTTTAGTGGTCGCAAGCACTACTGCTGAGCAAAAGATCTTGGGTTCGATCCCCACCTCTATCTATTCTTTCGAAGGAATATAGGCGTGATATTATGTTTATTAATTTAATAATACTCCTATCCAATTATTTGCATTAACGATAAATGGTCATCAATAATGTCCTGTATCTATAATAGGCAATTAAGCATGTTTGAAATTGGCGCAATTAATCGAAAATCGATCTTTTAATGCTCGATTTAAACAATAATCGATTCTAGTCTGTTCAACTTGAATCGAATAGGAGATCGATATTTTTTTAAAGTGAATCGACATTAGTGTTGGCTATCGATAGTCCACTATCGATTAACTATCGATATTCTATCGATAGTTAAGGTAAACACAATAGTATCGATAGTCTATCGAAAGTATTACCACGTGTCAATACTATCGATACTATCGATAGCGCCTTAAGAGCAATAATATTGATAATGGCAATACTATCGATACTATCGATAGGTTTACATCCAATAGTATCGATAGTATCGATAATATTACAAAATGTTACAGTATCGTCCAAAAATAATCGATACTATCGATAGTATCGATAGTTTTGCTCTATCGATAGTCAGCCATATTTCGATAGTATTGCTATGTAATAAAATGTGTTGTAACTGACAATGAAAGTATAAATATATATATAATATATTATAAATTGTTTATTTGAATTAGTGCGTGCGCATCAATAGAATTAAAATAGCAACACTGGTTAATGTCAAAACTTTTTAGCTTTACCCTACAGTTTAAAATAGTTATTTGTGTTCAGTATAGTTTGTGTTAAATTTAATACGTTTAATTAGTTAATTAGGTAAATACTATAATACCATGGCTAGTTTTAGCCCACCCGAGACTCCTAATAGACAGAAAAAAACATCGAAGATGTGGGAATTTTTTGAAAAGAACTCTGATAGACTTGTATTGTGCAAGCTATGTTTGAAAAATGTTAAATATAGTAATAATACTTCAAACATGAAGGACCACATGGTGCGTAAACATCCAGACTATTTACTACAACCCTGTTCTTCAGAAAATTTGGACGAAATCAATCCAGAACTCAAGTCCTCAGAATGTGCCTGTATCCCCTGCACAATTTTACAGTGCCAATTCTTCTAGAAAAAAATATTTAGATTCTATGTTATTCAAATTGATAGCTATAGACATGCAACCACTGCGATTAGCTGAGCATGAAGGAATGAGGGAATTTATAAAAGCATTAGACTCTAAATACCAATTACCATCAAGAAGTGTCATCTCAAATAACCTACTCCCTAAACTATACACAAATCTTAAATTACAGTTATTTGAACTGTTAAAAGATGTCAAAGAAATAGCAGTAACCACTGATATGTGGACATCCAGTAGTAATCAAGGCGTGTGTGCAATAACTATTCATTTTATTAATAAACAAAAGTTGCAAACAGCACTGCTAGCAGCTACTGTACTAGAAGGAAGTCACAACGCAGATAAAATTGCCTCGGTGAGTAGATATATTTACATATTTATTGCATTATATTTGAAGCATTATTATGTTAAGAGCAGGCACTATGACTTGTGTTTCACGTCGTAAGCGCCGTCTGTGCGATCGAACCTTATGCAGTAAACAATAAAGTTGAATATCGCGTGAGTGGTTTTACCGAAACCTAGCACTAAAAATTTCGAAAATTCATATTTTCGTTGATATCTAAAGGACTAATTATCTTAGGTAAAAAAGCGTTTGACATACGATAGTAAATAGCTTTCTTTCGTGGCTAGTGATTATTTAAGAATGAATAACGAAATATTTTGCAAGATATTTTTAAAATATTTTCAAATGAAAATGTTATCGAGGAAATATTTTCCAATCGTGTTTCTCTCTTTGTCGGTCGACAGATAAAAGTCTAAATAATTGTGTACTCAAGTTTCACTTTACTAGCATTTATGGTTGTTTCACTATATTTATTCAAAATAGTATATAATTCGTAGTGCCTGCTCTTAAGCTTTCAACAGTATTTAAATCTTACGCAAGTCTAGCCTTAGGAATAGTAGTGGCAAAAACGGCTATTTTAAAATGAATTGACAATTGATAATTGACTATTGTAAAATAGTCGTTTTTGCCACTACTACTTAGGAGTAAGACTTTTCCTGTGGTTAAAGGTATCTTACCCATTAGGTTATTGTTGTAAATATTATGGGTTGCATTTACATTAGTAAATACAAGCCATAATATTGTACAGCTTTATTATAATCCATTCAGTAGTTTTTGCGTAAAGTAGTGACAGACTTTCACATAGTTGCCGCAAAATCAAATGAGATGAAATGAAAAATAACCTCGTTGATTTTGATTCCTAAGTTTGTGATCAGGGTTCTTGAATAAATGGAATGAAAACTTAATGGGCTCTGGCTCGACCGGAGTGATACCACGGCCTTACAGAAGACCAGGGTGAAGTAATGATTGCGTTGCGTTTCCCTGCGTGAGTGAGGATACTGGAGGCCACCCTCCCCCCCTTCCTTTAAAACCCTCCCTCCCTCCCTCGCTCCTTCCGTCCCTCCCTCCCTCGCTCCTTCCGTCCCTCCCTCCCTCGCTCCTTTCGTCCCTCAGTCCTTTCCTCCCTCCTTCCGTCTCTCCCTCCCGGTAATCGCTTAACATCAGGCGAGCCGTCGGCTCGTTTGCCCCTATCACATAAAAAAAAATTGCGAAAAATATACCAACAAACACTTTTTGTTATCTGATCTAGGGTAAGGATGTTTCCAAAAAAGTTATATAGGTAACATAATATTATTTGTTGCAGGTTTTAGATAATGTTTTACAAGAATGGAACTGTCGAAACAAGGTCATAGCTCTGGTGACCGATAATGCTGCTACCATGGTTAAAGTAGCGGAGGTTATGAGAGTACGTCATGTCCCTTGCTTTGCGCACTCACTGAATTTAGTCATGAAAGATGTTCTGTCTGCACCTGGACTTAAGGAACTGGTGGAAAAATCTAGCCGGATAGTCACTCACTTCAAACACAGTACATTGGCATCAGACAAATTGCGGTCTGTTCAAAGAGAAATGAATAAACCAGAATTAAAACTAATTAAATATGTAGAAACCAGGTGGAATTCTGCATTTTATATGTTAAATCGAATATTACAAGTGAGACCAGAACTGACACTGGTGTTAAATGAATATCCAAGTGCACCAGAAAACCTTACACCAATGGAATATGCGTACCTTGAGGAAATTCAAAAAATATTCGAGCCTCTGGAAACATGCACCGAGGGTATTTCCGGTGATGAGTACGTCACAATTTCCTTAATAATTCCATTGATAAAAGGGTTGAGTCTAAAAATGGTTGAATTGGAAAATGGATGCAATTCTGATTTTGTTAAAGAAATAATTGAGTGTATGAAAACATCTGTACAAAACAAACTTAAATTTTATGAATCACGAAGTCCATGTATGATTTCTACGCTTCTGAATCCCCATTTTAAGAGGCTTGGGTTTAAAACCCCCTTTGATGCAGAAAAAGCGATCTCTCTCGTAAAAAAAGAATATGCTACATATTTATCTTCTTTGACATCGCAAACTCTATCACCTGCAAGCACATCTCAAGTATCTCAAGAAACAGCCCATTCGCTTTCGGCAAAAAAATCAAAACTTAGCAGATTACTGTCGTTTGTTGACAACCAACATGAAAATAACGCTACTTCTGTTACTGCGGATGCTATAATAGACATGAGACAATATTTAGAAAAACCCACATCGCCATTTTCTGAATATCCTATTGAATATTGGTACCATCAAGAAAACCAATTGAAACACATAGCATTGAAATATTTATGCATACCCGGAAGTTCTGTTCCTTCTGAACGTGTTTTTTCCAAAGCTGGTCTTTTAATTACCGATCGCCGAAACCGTCTTAGTGCCAAGCACATCAACGAGCTGCTATTCATAAATATGAACCAAAAGTTGTTCTAATATCACAGCTCTTTATTTTATTATGATTAGATAACGTAATTGAAATTAAAAATTAGTCTTAATGTGATTGTATAGTGTGTTAACATAAGAATAATTATTAAAAATACAATCGGCCACGCAGTTATTTTTTTGTTGAGATAATCTCAAATTAAAGACCATTTTCTCTTTATTTTTATTCGTTAAATCATACCGAACTATGAATGGGTAGCTAAATGGCAATTTGTTGACTTCTTTGATAATAAAAGAATTGATTAGTTAATGTGTTTTATTCGTTATTACCACCTTTTAATTACTTCTTAAAACTAATAAATAATACTTAAGGCTTTATATGACAGAAAATCTATTTGTTTGGGAAATACTTTAACTAGAAAAACACTGTCTTAATTACGGCTGAATTTTCTCTGATTTTTCACCACAATTTTGTAACACCTCCAGAATTTTCTGCATTACCATATATCTTTGATTTATATTAAATCTCAACAGTTCATTTGATACTAATTGCCCGAAATAGTTACATCCATGTAAATCTATTACGGTAGGTTCGGGGTGCATTTTTTTATATATCACATCAGTACATGTACCGCTATCCTTAAATTTCTTATTAGCTTGAAAGTTTTCTTCTGAGCGCGTTTGTGAGTAAACTTGTGAATTTTGAAATACTTCGTCATCTTCGTCCCGACATTGAGTTAAATCGTCATCAATTTCTGTTTCAGAAATATATTTGCATTTTCTATTTACTCCTAAAATATGAAAAACCAAAACTGTATTACTCGTACATATGATAGTAAAAATAAAATTAATTAACTTTTGAAATACCTTTAAATCATACACTATGTTTTACCAATTATGATTATTTTTTTAAATTTACAGACGGTGTTATTCACTGAAAATTTAATGTGATCAATACCAAGGATTGTAAGATGATTTTTATTTATCTTTGTATCAACAAAGATAAATAAAAAGAAAACAATAGGTTTGTAACATCTGCATAAAAACATCACTTACCCTCCATTTTTACAAAAATCGAAGAAAATCACGTATTTAACCACTAAAAACAACGTAATCGTCCATTCACTGCCAATGTTTGACGTCAACTAAACCTAATTGTCTCTAAACATACAAGTAAAACAACACAAAAACTGGCTGATGGCAGGTTGCATCGGCTCTGGAACTCGTAGGCAAATAGCTTTCAATTAACTGACAATAGTATTGAAAAATCTCCTACAATCGATAGTACAAAACTATCGATAAAATCGATTGTTTATGGTTGTGTCTGCAAGAATTTACAATACTGTCGATAGTATCGATTCTATTGGACGTCAATCTATCGATAGTATCGATAGTATTATCGTTGTTAATTATATTGGACAAAAAAAGCTAGCGAAAGTATCGATAGTATCGATTTTATTGTGACGTGATGATACTATCGAGAGCAGAATCGATATCCTGAATAGTTTTAGAGGTCAACTATCGATAGTCAAACTATCGATAGTTCTGCAACACTAATCGACATGCCTACTTGGGAATAGGGCAAAAAATTATAATATTCTGTCGAGGGTCATTAAGTGGCGGAGAATCTTAACACCGCGATTCAGTAACGAACAAAAAATGCACACCGCCATCTAGTAAGGGTCCGCGGAACTTGTACATAAACATGGTCAATGAGCCACTGCTACTAATGAACCTCTTACATGACAGGATAAATATTAAGTATAAAGGTTTGTTACATTGTTTATGTTTTACTTGCGGAAGTGAGGATGACTCTTTGCACTTCACTATTCTACTTTCAAAATATACTTCTGTCATCTTTCTATTGCAGAAAAATAAAAATATAGATGGACTTTTAACTTCATTGAGTAATGTCGTTTTAATTTAAAATCTTCTAATGTAGCAAAAGACTTTACTTACCTATAATATATTGAATAACTATATACTATACAAATAAAATGAAAATAAAAAGTATATGTAAGGCCTCATTTACGGAGACGCGGGGCGTCGCGCGTCGCGTGCGTCTTGGCGTCTCGCGGCGCGTCGTACGATTTTTCTGTTTACGGAGCGGCGGCGCGTGCAACGGCCCGCATCATCACACGCGCCAACACAAACATATGGCAATGTACGATATTGTTTATGAAGATGCGGCGCGTGCGACGCCGCGGACCCCGCCGCGGTTGACGCTACGTTTTACAGTGGACGGAGAATTGCAGGAATAACTGGTCGCAACGCTGCGTACGCCGCCGCGATAAACGTCGCGTGCGACGCGGCGCTGCCATCCGCGGGTTCCGCCTGCATTTCAAGCAAACGCGTGTAAAATCGCTTCTCCGTAAACGGTCTCATACAACGCCATATGTTTGAATTCAGTGCGGGCCGCGCCGCACAACGCGACGCGCGACGCCCACGTCTCCGTAAATGAGACCTTAATCTATTAACATGGCCTTTAATAATAAACCAAGCGCATAATTAAAAGTATCTAGTCAATTCTTTAGCAAAACCTAAACGCACGCTTTTTGTTATAATTGCAAGTAAAACTTCGGGTAGTTCTGAAAAAGATTCAACTTTGTAGGTAACGTCAGAAGAAATTAATTTGGTAGCGTTTAATTTTTGTTTTAACCATTAGTCAAGACTGAGTTTATAACTTATCAAAAAGGCAAGGCCACTTTAATCCGTAATGGATTTAAAACCAAAAAGACGCTTATTGAAAACGAAAGTAGTTTATGGAGGTGTGGGAATCGAAGAGTTTGTACTGCATTGGTCACATTAGGTCAGGGGGCTTACCATGACCTCTTAAAGCAGGACAGAAGTTGCCTGGAAGTTGAACTGCCCTGCTTTTTTGTACTATGACATCGTTATAGCAGGCCTGCTACGTTGACGTTTACGAAATCCGTTCACCTTTTTTTTGTATGGAGTTTTCATACCATGACATGTTATTTGACAGCAGTAGAGCATCTATTGAGCGGTTGTATTGTCAAAATAAGCGATCTTGAAAAAGTTACTATTTACGAGCTTAATCAACATTGTTTACTTCATTCAATAGTCGTTCACCTTTAGTTGGTACTGTCATGGTACGATTTTTAGCGATTCAGAAGCAGGCCTGCTTTTGAACGGAAGTTGACTGGCTGGCATTTGAACGTTTTCATAAGAGGTCATGGGAAGCCCCCTGACAAAAGAAACAATTCAGAGAGAATCTCCTCACACTTGTGAAGCAAGCCCTGTTAAGGTCGCAGTTAACAAGATAATTTCAACTTTGAAACGTAAGGTATGTAACAATTTAGGACCGATACAGAAAATATACGAAGAAGCATTCAAAAAATTAAGAAAAACATATACTCCTGATCTAGATTTGATACCCTCATTCAATAATAAAAAAGATCCATTATACCGAGCTCGCGAAAAATTGCTAAACACTGATTTTTGAGTCATAATAGTACAGAATGTATTGTATGTAATGTGGTCATTTAGAAACCCGCACATGATAAGGGAAACTTATCACCAAGTGCGCTTCAGCGCTTTGTGAACCGGAATTGTCGACGATCAAATACTGTAACCGTATTTCATTGAGGGGCGACTGACAGGTGGCACGTATCTCGAAATGTTAAGTCTCGTCCACATTTGTAGCATTTTGGCGTATCGTATCTCCGTCGCGTGGCACCGACGTGTATCATGATTGCTGGTTAAGGTACGTCCACATTTGTATGTGTGTTTGGCCCAACCAGCGATCATGATACAAGGTACCTTTGATTATATAATCAAAGGTAGGTACTAACATATTTATACCACAGGGCTGTCGCAACACAACAAATTGGTTTAATTAGTGAATAGTAAATTATTGACGAATTCATTTATGATGATAATTATCTAAATAAATTTTAATTAAACATGTGCGCATTTTTAATGTCTTTATTATTTGCGATAATTTTAATAAATGCAAAAATTTTAAGTTCATAATAATTAATTACTTACCTACGCAAATAGAGTTGAACGGATTGGTCTGAAGTTTGGCACACAGATGGGAGAACATAAACTATCTTTTTATCCTAATTAATTTTGTATCTCGAAATTCATGAAACTTAAATATTATGTCGATATAGTCGTAACATAAAAAACATATTTGTAAACGACGTGTTCTTTCGTGTCGTCTATTTATTATTAGTTGTTTAAATAAATACATGTTTTCAATAGTTGTTAAAAATGTATGTTTTTCTTTTTAGATATTCACCGAAAAGCCTGCCAATTCGAGTGTGCGAACATAATACGAAAGCATTGAAATGTGCCACATTGACAATGAGTGACTTAATAAAAATACATCGGAGTTTTTATAAGAACTCGACAAAACGTGATCAAGATATCATTCTTTTCAAACTGTGTTCAATAAAAGAAACTCAGAGAAGGTCAAACTTTAAAGGAAAAAAAAATCAAAACTACTTAACTATGCCGTGTTCATTCAGAAAAAGAGAATAACAATCTGGCAAAAAAAAACTGAGTATTTTTGGCATTCAAATTATAGAGTGGAATACTTTATGAATTTTTTTATGAAACCGGAGAGTTTCCTCATGAAGCTCGTGAAGGTGATCGGAAGACTGATAAATACACAGAGAAAAAAGAATCTATTCATCGCTTTGTTCAAAGTCTCAAATGTATAGTCTCATTATTGCCGAAAAAGCAATAACGCTGAAAGAAATACTTGCCATGTGAATTAAATATTAAAAAGCTGCATCTAATGTAATAACACTGACCAACATAATGCACAACTTGGGGTAAAATTATCATATTTTCGACATATTTTCAATACTGAATATAATTTAGGCTTTGGAACGCCACAAACGGACGTTTGTTCAAAATGTTTGGAACTGAAAGAAAAAATAAAGATGGAGAAAGACGAAAATAAAAAAAAAAACCTTAGGGTAACGGGAGAAGAGGGTTCACTTTTTGAGAGCGAAATCATCTCTTATCTTTTGATTTCCAAAAGAACCTACCGTTGCCAAAGGTGCCAGATCAGTCATGCTATTATAGCCGACAGTTATATTTTTATACTTTAGCCGCTGTGGAAGGGCATTCAAATTTGCTTCTGAATAAAGACCGAGTTTTCTCTTATTATTTGCACAGAAGACGAATTTGCCAAAAATTCTAATTTGGTGGCATCTGCAGTTTATGACCGGCTTTGTAACACTAATAAAACGGACATAACAAGAATTCTATTGATTGCAGACGAGTGCGGCGGACAAAACAAATATTGCATTTTAATAGGTATGTGCTGCAAATGGCTATTAGAAAATATAACCATAAAGAGAGTAGAAATAATTTTTCCCGTCACCGGTCATTCTTTTATGGCTGTGTCATATGATTCCTTAGTCCATCTCGAGTAGCCGGCGCTCTGGTGTGCTGACAAGGTTGGTTTTGAGGTGAACCCTGTCCGTTTCCCGCTGTCCTCTGCTTGGAGACACTTTTGTTTGTGACAGCTTTAAGCACGTTTTTCTTAATTGTGGAAGATGATTTCTTGATTTGTCGACTAGTTTTTATTTTAGTAGCCAAATCCATTCCATACAGGTGTTCATCTCTTTGGACTTTTTCAATGAAGTTGATACAATTTTTGTCTAGAAGTGGAGACACTAAGAGTTTTCTTGTCTTGGTTTTATAGTAATGTAAAATCATTCAGAAGTTTGGCAGCGGCACTTAACTTTTTGATTATTATAATTTTGTCAACACATTAATTTTCAATTAGTCCTGACATTACATGTCCTAAGATGGCCGTGGCAATATCTAATTGATGTTGGGTTATTTCCAAGAATCTGTCTCTGATTTAAGCGCTCTCTGTTAGAATTGTTTTCAGCTCTTCATTCACGATGGGGGCATTTAGAAGCTTACAGTTTTCTGGAAGCTTGTATTTTTTCATGATGTCTCCCTTTCCTCCTTGGTCAGGCCATTTACTAGAATGTGGTCCCAACGCTTGCCAATATCATTTTGTATTTATTTGGCCATCAAACTTTGTAGAATTTTCGTATTCCTCACCCAATGCCTCTCGGAATGGGGTAAGGTAATCTTGGGAAACCTATGTTCCCGAGCCTACCTCTTGCGTGTTGCCATTTTCCACGTCCGGAATTGTGCATAAGCATGAGTAGGTTTGAACAATATTTGTCGACAAGAATATCGCGTGTTCTGTAGGTATGCTATAATTATTCTTGTATGTATCTACGTATTGCGTACGTATAATGCTGAGCGTCCACAGGTCGGTATCGGACGCATCGCATTTAACGGATCGTAGTATTATTTGTATAGAAAGTCACACAAGTGTGTCCACTGATCCGAATTGTACGGATCGCACATCGGCAATGCCGACACCGATGCTCCGAGAAGCAACTTTTGCGATGCGTACCGATGACGTCATACGGAATGCCGATCAGTGGACGCGCCCCGCGCGCTCGCTCCGCGTCTCCTCCGCGGCGTCCGCCATTTGCAGTTTGACGATCGTCCTGTCCATACACGTTGTTTTTGCTTTTTGCAGCATGGAGACACAACTTATTGCAATTGTGCAAGAATATGAAGAGTTATATAATTTAAAACACTCTAATTGTTCAAACCAAAAAGAAGGAGCTTTAGCGAGCGTTAGCGAGGGAATCAAAAGAGCACGAGGTGAAAAATCTTTGCACTCGAGTGCAACGCGTAACTTGTCATCCCACCTCAGCGAGGAAATGACTTAATGTAAAAAAAAAAACTTCCTCGTCGCTAGAATCACTCATTTTAGGTTTTTCACTTGTTTTCAAGGTTCTTGTTTTTAACCTAAGGTTTTAACAATATGACGTGAACAGAAAGAGGCGCGCGTAAAGCAAATTAAAAAAAAAGTAACACACCCAGAAGGTTCCGAGTCTGAGTTTTAACAAATTAAAAAAGGTTGTATGATAAATTCGGCACCATGGAGGTAGAAGTAAATAGGTTTAATGAAGTTTTGAATTCACAAAGGACATGTCCAAAAATGAATCGACCAAAAACCCAGAATCGACAGGAATGAAATGTATACCAGTGGATTGGCATTGAAATATAATATAATGTTACCAAGGGGGCAACCCTGAAATCGTTATAGTATAGGAGCTAGGAGCAAAATAAAATAAGAAAAAAAAATCGTTTAAAACAATAATAAAATAAGTTTACGTCATGTTGTGGCTTAATATGACGTTGTTTTAATGTTGTATTACTTGTGATAATTATCATCAACACATTTCACAAGCAACAGCAACATAATAACAACATCATATTAAATCACAACATAACAAACACTCTGTTTTTTGTATATTTTTTTTCTTTTGGCCCATAGATACTACAATCGTTACAGTACTGTGTGTATTATTGGTAATTCTGTGGCTAAAGATTGCAAATATAAAAATAATTGGTATAGTATAGGAGCTAAGAGCCATGTTGTGGGTGAGAATATCGTTGTTAATCATTTATTTTCATAATGTAAGTCTTATTGTGATAAGTTCTAATGATATTTCCTATAACAACAACGACATTCTAATCCACAATAACTTGTGTTACACATGAATGTACAAGCAAAAGAAATACTCTAACTTTTATACTTATTTTTGTTCGCTCATAGATACTACAATCAACGTATTGTGTGTTATTGGTAATTATGTTGGTTTGGATAAAAAAAAACAACAATTATTATCATAAAAACTTTATTGCCCAAATAATCAAAGAAAATACAGTTTGGAACTATACACAAACTATACACGAACTAAAAACATGTACGCGGTTTTGTTGTAATTGTAACAGTAATCTCTTTTATTTATTAATTATTTTCTATGTCCAAACATACTAAGTCTAAAAATCCCGCAGGTTGAATCAAATCACCTTCGTTCCTCGCCCATGCAAGATAATATATGATACTTATAATATGGGCACAACTACCTAAAGTGCGACGCCCATGTATACAACTACAATAGTGCTCAGTGACCGCGTGACTATTATATGCTATATAACAATAGTATGTTCTTGTCGTAATGTGTCTTGAATGGGAACCAATCACTTTTCCGAATTTTTTTTGTTCGAATTTCATTTTACCGAAAACTATTGACCGACGTCTTTTTGCTATATGCATTATTTGACATATTTTTAGATCATCCAAGTATCTTTTGACATAGGTATTAGTTTACAAAATAACTTTTTGCTATTGGCCGAAGCTTCTTTTAAACTTTTTTCATTTGCCAAATGATTTTTTTGCCATATTTTCACCACACTGAGACAACATTTTACGGAATATTATTTGGTCACAAATACATAGCCGATTAATTGGTACCATTTTCAATAGGGAGTGCCTTCGCTGCCGGCACCCAAAAATAACGCCATTGGGAACCGGCGGTACAATAATGCCGGCAGCCGAGCTTAAAAACATCGGCTGCCGGCACCCAAAATGGAAACCAGCGGCGGTAATAAGTTGTTTGGTAGATATGTTAGTTAAACGGTAGGTTAGATTTTGAGCCAAAAACTATAACTTGTTTTCCAACAGACTCATTTCAAGAGCGAGCGAAGCGAGCTCGATATTTTGGGGCACCCGACACGGATAGGTTAGGTTCGAAGGGGATGACGGGGGCTAGAGTGAGCGAGCGTAGCGAGCAAACGAAGCCCCCGTCATCCCCTTCGTGTTAGGTTTCTTTAAATCATGCAGACAGAAATAGGAGCCCCGCCCAGCGGGGCTCCGTCGACTCTGCTTAGGAGATCCAAACAACCTTACAAACATCCCCTTAAGATTTTCATTCGTTTTTGTTGTGAAAATGAAAGTGGGTGACGAATAATTGACTCATGAAGAGTTTGAAGAGGCCTTGAAGGTGTATGAAAACACTGTAACTATGCAGTCGGCGCGGCGCCGGCAGCCAGTTTGTTAACCGGCGCCGGCACTCGTAATGGCAACCGGTGCCAGCAGCGGTGGCACTCCCTCTTCAATATTAAATTAAAATAGTGTCATAAAAAATCAATATGTTGTGCTTCAGTGGTATAATGAATGTTCGGAAACATAATACTTAGAACAAATGTTATTTCGGCTAAGTGTAACTACGGTCAAACGTTTTTCGACCAAATGAAACGTCGGAGTAACGAAAAAAAAACGAATTGATAATAGGTCAACTGATACGGTGGCAGACGTGACTTCGATGAACTAAAAAACAACGAAACGATAATAGTTGAAAAGTTTTAGGTGAAATGAAATTCGGTCAAATATTTTTCGACCTTCTGATAGGTAACCGTCTTGAATGTATTCTGCATCGCATTAATGTGTGTTCCCTCTTTTCATTATAATTCACTCTTTCAGGATGCCTGTACATTTCTATTGAGTACACACCTGTTTCTCTTAAATGTTCGTAGCAGTACGATCGAGCTAGTTTCACATGATATGTACCGATGGCAAAAATAAGCAGCTCATCAAATGTCATTCTTGGGAAATCTACAACATCCGTTGCCTCCATCCTGGTAAACGCAATATTTCTTTGTGCGTTCAAATGGTTATGATCGACATATTCGGCCAGTTGGTTTTGTCTATTTATGTTTCTTTCGATCATTTCGATGAAGTTCGCAGTCAGGTGACTGTCCCCATATGGTTCTTGCGTTGCGTTAACAAGCGCTGCAGCTATATCTGAAGTTTGTCATTGCCGTGGTTAAAGTGTTATTAAAATATTTATTTCTAAATATTTTAAAATCATGTTTCATTCTTCCGTTTATTGTTTCTACCACCCATCGAACTAGCGTCACTAGTCTCGACTTATTAGCAGCTTCAGTGCTCAGCTGACTTTCATGTCTACTTACACCGGTATTCATGAACGTTACTGTGAGGTCTCATAGTGCGGGCGGACGCACAGGGACCCAAAAACCTAATCATAAACAATACTTGAGGGACGAACGACACTATGCGCTCATTATAATCAACGCACAGATAAAGTAGCTCGCTAGCTACTTTACGCAACGCATAGTGCGACAAATCAACACATGTCAAACAGGTATCGAGTATAAGGTTATGTTTGTAGTGATTTGTGATACGCTGATTTGTGTTGTTTTAATAATTGCGATGGATTACAGCAGCGAAGATGATTTTGATGATTATATCCTTGAGAGAATAAACATACAAAGAACAATCAGCACAAGAAAAGTGATACGTGACTTTCAAAATCCTTTCGATTATTACAGTGCAGATGAATTTAAAAGACGCTATAGATTTTCGAAAGATATCGTTGTATATACATATACTTCTGCCTCTTATAAATGCAGATCTTTTGAAAGTTACCAGTAGAGGCCTTCCAGTGCCTCCTATTTACCACCACCTCTCAAACAGTCAACAAAACTTTTAAAATGTTTTTGTTTTGAAATATCTCGGTTGACGTTTAATCTGTCAGTCAACCCGAGTGAAGTCGCGTCACAACGTTAACCAATCACAGCGCCCCATTCAATGCTATGGGTCCGCACAGCAAAGGGTCCATTAAGTATTGTTTATGAAATGAATGGCCTGCCATGACGAACGCAATGAGAAATGCCTTACTTAGCATAGTGTTGCTGCCATACTTATGTATGTAGCGTTCTTGAATACCAGTGTTAATGTCTGTGGCGTGTAGACCCTGAATCCACATTCCTCTGCATCTGGCAGAGCGTCCCGAAACCCCCTATCTAAAACCATGACGTCGTCGGGTTCAAAAAACCATCTTATCGGAGCTTCTTCCATAGGTTCGCTGTGATTATCCAAGATCTGTTTCAATATTGTTGCATCGGACGTTCTAGCATTATAAGGTTCTGTCACTTCTATTATATATCCATCGCAACATACAAGCATAAATGGCTTTACTAGATTGGAATATTTATGTAAACTGTAACTCTATCTCTGAAATAAGAAGTTTGAGCTCTTTTGTATGTATAAATATGTCCCATCCATAGTAACAATGGCTTTTGTATGATCTTCAGTTCCAAAAATATAATTAGGTATAATTCTATTTCTTGCTATAACTTCATTCCGGGTAATATGGTCAAATCCAAGATGGCGTGGAACATAGTCATTATTGAGACATTCTCTTGCTTGTTTCATTTTTTGACATATTGCTGACTTGGATAGGCCAAAAACCGTCTCCAGTCTTCGGTAAGGTGCACCGCTTCTCAGTTTAGATAAATAGATACCCAAGATTGTGTTTCGTTTCTGTTGGATCGTTCTTGTAAAGAAAAGGTTTCTTCTAATATGCTATAGAATTGCTGGTGACTTATACCGATCCAATTATGAAGTTCGTCCGGACTTATTTCATCATTTTTTTCAAAATCCAGCAGCTTTTTTTTTCGAGAGCCTGAGTGTACAACTCTACTATATCGCGTAAGTTCTCGCCTCTGAAATCGTCTTGACGTCTGGCGATGTTTCCTGGTAAGTCCTCCCAAGTAGTATTCCTTAAGTGGTGTGAACATATCCGTGCAAGAGGTGGTATGTATAAATGAAAGTAGCTTAAAATATATACTTTCATTGAATTGGGCACAGCGCGAAGTTCCAAACTCCTACAAACGTCGACAATACATCGTCTTGACGTATTTGCTGCGCGTGCGAAGCCAGGTGTAGATATCGATGCAGTTGGAGGTCTGGGTGGTGGTGGAGGAGGTCGTCTTAACCCAGTAATGCCCAATTTTTTTTTTTTTACTTATCCTGATTTTTTTTCGGTGAAATGACTGGTAATGGGGTACATAAATGATAAAAAGCAAAAAAATATTTTAGAAATGTATTCAAAGTATATAAAAAATTGTGTGTCCATATGGACACGCTAAGCATTTGCGATATCAAAAATACAAGTAATAGGTGAAAATGTAATGTATGCAAAAAATCCAATTTTAAACAGTAAATAAATCATTATGGTAATAATAATACTACCTCATCATGAGATAACATAAAACCGGAGGGAACATTAGACTAGCTTTCTTCAACCCCATCATATAATAAAAAATGTATCATGAGGTCTACTGAAAAGCTTACAAACCGCAGGGCAGCTTGTGGCGAGCTGTTGGTGAGTGGCGACACTGCGTACCTTATTGCCTCAGAGAGTCGGTCAGGGCCTCGTCTACAGTTTGCCTTTATTGGCTGGCTGGAGTGGAACCCCAAGAGTGCCCGCAGGACTCTCAACTCTGTCTTGCCTTTATCGGCCGGCCAGAGGGGGGCCGCCAGAGCTATATGCTCAGGGGTGGAAGTGTCTAATGGCGTAATAGCGGGGAAACCCACTCCGGGTCTTATAGACCCGCGACGGCGAAACCGGGGCCACACCTCTCTACACCCCTAGCCGCTCACACGTTTGTTGCCCCCTTCGCCTATGTACTGGCGGTTTTTCAGGAGGCCCAGCTAATGAGCTGGCGAGTCACCGTCTGCCAACACTTCAATTTTAAATGTTGAAAGGCAGACGCCGTTTTCTTCCGGCAATAGAAGTTATCTAGTCCACTTAACACCCCTTCCCATTGACCAGATATTTTTCACCATATTTTACAATAGTCTTGCACCCACCTGGGACGGTCCATGACTGTACTCCAATAGTGCAGCCGTGGATAGTCCCCGGTTGGTGCCCCACCCCATGTTAGATTAAAGTTCTCAAAGGGGCCTCTGCGCGTTGGACCTGTGTCCCCGTGTATGCCTTCCAAAGGACCGGACATCTTCTGCACAGAAGATGAGCCGTGACTACAGAGAGATACTACTTCATATGGTATGCTGCAAAGCATGAAACTCATAATCCCACATTACATTTCATACATTCTGTTCTACCAGCAGAAGATTTGGCTTTGCAGTAAGGTCCCACGCATCTTCTTTTTTTTTCTGTCTTTCGAATATAATGATCCATTCTGTCGAATCTATATGAATCCGTTAGTGAGTCCTCATCCGTCAAAACAGCTGCTGCAGCTATGAAAATGGCTTCGGGTGATGAATGATTTTCATCACCTTCATCATCCAGTAATATATCCAGTACATCATTTAGGGTGTATCGGCCTCCTAACTGATCGATATCAAAGATTCTGAAAAGATAGTATAAAGCTATGACAAGTGCTTGGCGTGTCCATATGGACACATCAAGTTGGAAGCGATAATACGTAACGATAAAAAAGTTTCATCTGTTGTTTCACTCTATAATAACATAGTTCAATAGCAACTAAATAGTTTACAACCCAAACAATCATTACATATCATATAAATACGGTATAAAATATACTCACTCTCTTCTCGAATCTATTTTATTGTGAATTTACAAGTTGTAAAAAAATAAACGTAAATTTCTATAAGATAACATAAAAATTTCGCGCCAAAAGTGACATACAATGATAAGTGACACTTTAGAGAGTCAAATGACATTAACGTTTATTTTTTTAATATAGATTATGTTGCCGTAATGAGTTAACCTTTGCACCACTAATTACGTGTCCATATGGACACGCTAGGCATTACTGGGTTAAGCTATAGTCTCTGCGCTGCCAGCACGGATGACAAATAGCTCTGGAGCCATCAAATGCAATCTGAAATAAGCAATAACATTCCCTCGTTAGTCTCACATTCATTTTAAAGTACCTATTGTTTATGGTATACTATCTGATATGTATACAACGTGAGTTTTACATCTATAGCGAACACATGAAAATACGCGAAACTAGACTCATTATTATACCATACCTAATAGGTTGTTGATGAATCGACGACGAATATTACTCGTAGTTATTGTGCGTTGTCAGTTGTGTTAGTTTAATTACTATTCTATACGAATCCAAATAAAACATGACGCAATACACGGCGTGTCGAGCGACGCCGCTGACATGGGGGTGTCGCCTTGATTATAAGTTAAGATGAAACTACATACTATATTATATGTAATTGAGTAACCATAGTACTTACTTCTTGTGGCGCTTGTAAAGTGCTGAACATATGCTCCACGAAGTCTCGGTGTGACTCCAGAAACTCGAGGGACAAAACATGATGCCGCCTTTGTAGAACAGAACGGGGACAAGTCACACAACGGTTACGTTCATCCATTTTAAACAATATCCAGTCGCAAAGAAAATCGAAGTCCGGTTTAACGCGCCACAGTTTCCAATCAACAAGAAAAATCAGTGTCCAGTATACAAAAGCAGAGGTCAAGTTAAAATCCACGAAGTAAAACAAAGCACACAGATCACAACGAAAACAAACGAAGGACTGCGACGGGATATGGTCGTTAGTCGTTACCTGCCTGCCACACCGCCCCGCCCCCCACGTCACCCCGTCCGCCGCGCCGCGCCCGCGCATAATAGCCAGTAGCAACCTAGCAACTGTGTATTTTTTTATTTGCAATCCTTAGCTACAGAATTACCAATAATACACACAGTACAATAACGATTGTAGTATCTATGGGCCAAATAAAAATAAAAAAACATAAAAAAAAGAATTTTTTACTTATTTTATTTTGCTCTTAGCTCCTATACTACAACGATTTCAGGGTTGCCGCTTTGGCAACATTATATTATATTTAAATGTCAATCCATTGGTACACGGTTCATTTCTGTCGATTCTGGGTCATTTTTTGGACATCATCTTTGGTGCACACGATGTTCTAAATACAATTTACTTTAACCTCTAGCGGATAAAAACGGCATTTGCACTCAGATATCGAAGAGCAAAAATACTCTTTCCGAGATGGAGGATGAAAACACTTTTTTCTCTTCATTTCCTTGGGCATCGTCGCTAGAGTATGGCCGCAGTATACCCGCTACAGCCATGGCTCATGACTCCCATTATGGTGCCAAAAAATGAAGCGGAGGCTGCTTAGGGGAAAATCGGATAATAGGAGTCAGCGGGTAATGGTAGTCAATGTAACGACATCCAAACGAAAGCAACTGAACAAGCGAATGTCGACTTAAATAATAAATCACACAATTTTGACCAGAATGCTCAAATGGCTGGACGTGATTGGCTGGAAGGCTTTCTGAAAAGGAATGGAATATCTGTTCGCAAACCAGAAGCTACTTGTATCAACAGAATAACAGCTTTTAATAAGGAAGAAGTCCAAATTTTCTATAAACTATTAGGAGATCTAATGGACAAACATAAATTTACTCCTAAAAATATCTATAACTGTGATGAAACTGGTATTGCTACGGTACAAGATCCTGGTAAGATACTAGCTCCCAAAGGCATGAAAAGAGTCGGTTCCATAACAAGTTGGGAAAGAGGAAAAAATATCACACTTATGTGCCATGAGTGCTGCTGGTGGTTATGTTCCTCCAATTTTTATCTTCCCTAGGAAGAGGATGACTCCACAGCTTGAAAAAGATGGTCCAGCGGGAGCTATATACAAATGCTCGGATAATGGATGGATAAACGAAAATCTATTCTTTGAGTGGCTGCAACACTTCGCCAATCATGCCAAACCATCCTCACAGGACCCAGTTTTATTGATTCTTGACAATTATGCCAGTCACACTTCTTTAATGGCTTATGATTTCTGTAAACAAAATCACATTCATATGCTATCACTGCCTCCCTACACGTGTCACGGGATGCAGCCCTTAGATCTCACATTTTTTGGACCGCTTAAAGCTACTTACAAAAAGGAATGTGATTTATTTTTAAAGAATCATCTAGCAGAAAAAATAACTCCATATGATGTAGCTGCAATATTAAATAAAGCATATTCAACTGTGGCTTCTATTAACAAAGGTGAATCAGGATTCCGAGCAGCAGGCATTGTCCCATATAACCCCGATCATTTCACTGAAGAAGATTTTACCGCAGCTGAAGTATTAACTCAACCAGCTGTAATAGTTATTCAAGATTCTTCCGTGGTTATACCATCTACACCTGCTGCAATAGATAAAAGGCTGCCTAGATCACCCACAATAAATAATGTCACGCCATCCACATCGTCCGGAACTAGACAGTCAAACATCGCAGATCTGCTTCCATTTCCCACCCAAATAACTCGTGAAAGACCGAAAGGACAAATGAAGCAACACACAAAGATTTTAACGTCAACACCCGTAAAAGACAGTCTCATTGAAAAAGAAAATAAGAAAGCAGCAAAAACTGACAAAACATCAAAAGGCAAAAATGCAGCACCGAGGACAAAAGGCAAGCAGAAGAAAAATCTAGCAAATAAGGCCAAAAGGCGCGTACTGCAGGAGTCAAACACTTCTTCGGTATCAGACATTAGTCTTAACAAGATATGCGATGACGACGAAGACGATGATTTGAACAAATGCCTAGTATGCGGTGAATTTGGTCGCAATAACGAAGTATGGTACAGGTGCACCTCTTGCGGTTTGTGGGCACACGAAGACTGCACTGGGTGGGATTCACCACGAGGATATGTGTGTGATAATTGTTAGGGTAGCCTGACTCTCATTGTCCCCTTAGTGACTAGAATTACCCTCATGTGCGTTCAATGGTGGTAAAAGTTGATTTTTTTTTAAAGTTTAATAGAGTCTGGCAAATGAAAGCGTGACTTGAGAAAACGCGGCAAATTCAAAAAATCTTTATTCAATTCAATTCAAATTCATTTATTTCAATCAAGTTGGATCATACAATATCATTGGGTACATTAACTAAATTATTATAAAAATAAACAAACAATAAAACAAAACACAACACACAATTTCATTATTAATTACAAATAAAATTGGCAAAGTCAGTAAATTAAAATTAGAAATAATCATAAATGTTACATGTCTAAAAATAATAACTATAGCGTGCCGTAATAAACATAAGGCGTTGCCAGCTCGCGTCACCGCTCGCATCCCTCCGACGCCACCGCCACCGACTCGGCGTTCGGCTCGCCTCCGCGCCCGCGCTGCTCCCGCGCGCCCGAACACTCCCATTCCCGTATGAGTCACCGTATCGCGAGCATGCGCGCGGCGCCGAACGTTGATCGTCGTCCGATAGTTCTAGTAGTAATAGTTATTGTGTTCGTATTTGTGTTTTCCCTACGATTATAGTCTGATCCGCAAAAACCGTAGTTTTCTTGCACACACACCTCCTATAACTGGCAGCCTAACGTGGAGCAGAACATTGTGCATTGTGCAAGCGCGAATTTCGTAGAATTCAGTAACGGTTTTCGTGTCGTGTGCCGGTCGAAGTACATAATATACATACGTATTTACCGCATTAGGTCTCGTGAAAAAGTGAACAGCGTAACTGTGGAATAGACAGTAAGACAGTCATAAAATAGACAGTCGTTAGTGTCGTTCAGTACTTCGCGCGTTGTAAGTACCTAACTAGGTTTCGTTGCAGGTACATAATACCTGAACCTAGGTTACTGTAGGTACGGACTTTTAGTGAGTGTGGTGCTTCAATCTATCGCGTATAGTAACTAGGTTTTGTTCCGGGTGATACTTACCTGAACCTAGGTTACTCTACGAACATTCGAGAACATTTTAATGACTAGGTTTTGTTCCGGGTAATACCTACCCGAACCTAGGTTATTAAAGGAACGTTCGAGAACATTTTAGTGACTAACTATACGAAGTTATTGTTGTGACTATTTTTTCGTATTTGTACCTACAAATCGCGAACTATTGTGTGACTGGTGACTATTTATCGCGTAGGTTTCGTACCTACAAATCGCGAACTATTGTGTGTGACTATTTTAGCGCGTAGGTTTCTTACCTACAAATCGCGAACTGTTGTGTGTGACTATTGACTATTTTATCGCGTAGGTTTCGTACCTACAAATCGCGAACTATTGTGTGTGTGACTAGTAACTGTTTTACCGCGTAAATAACTGGAAACAGTTGATAAAAAGTGCTCCGGTAAAACCTAGTGTATCTAAGTGTGCGTTTTCATTTAGGTTTCGTACGTATCGTGAACTTTTGTGACTGGTAACTGTTGTAGCGTATAATTGCTAACATTATTAGTGCTTAGGTTAAACCTAGTGTACCTAACTGCGTTTCTTTTTGTTTTTATCGCGAATTGTGGACTATTTCACGATGGTGCTAACGAGATCGCGTGCCGCGAGCCCGGCTTCGGCTGGCGCTACGTCTATGGATGTGGCGCCTCCCCAAGCGCCCGCGCCGGATATCGCGCCGCGCGGCGCCGACACCCACGTCGCGGAGGCGACTGTGGTGGATCCGCAGCCAGCTGCTGGTGCTGCAGCAGCTCCGGTCACGATGACGACCGACCAGCTGTTGTTGCTGATAAACAGGTTAAGTCGCAGCGATCCTGTAAGTACACCAGTACCATCTTTTTCTGGCCACTTTGCCAAGTGTACGGCGCGCTTTGACGGTGAAAAGTCAAGCAACGTCCTGGCTTTTATTGATGCTATAGAAACGTACAAAGAATGTGTTCGAGTCGACGATAATAATGCGCTTCGTGGGTTACCTATGTTATTGACGGGTACTGCAGCCACCTGGTGGCAAGGTGTAAAAGA
Source organism: Amphipyra tragopoginis (assembly GCA_905220435.1). Classification (NCBI taxonomy): domain Eukaryota; kingdom Metazoa; phylum Arthropoda; class Insecta; order Lepidoptera; family Noctuidae; genus Amphipyra; species Amphipyra tragopoginis. The sequence goes on from HG992011.1 coordinate 18,456,029, forward strand.
TACCACCATAACCTGGCAAGCCGCTGTTGAGTCGCTGAAGCAGACATTTGGACCACGGTTACCGCCGCACAAAATTTATAGACTTATGTTCGAGCGAGAACAAAAAGCAGACGAATCGACGGATTTGTTTATATGTCATGTCAGAGCGTTAATCGCTCAGCTCCCACCCTTCTCTCTTACGGAGGTGGTTCAGTTAGACATGACATATGGGTTGCTGCACCGACGTATCCGTGAGAAGGTTCCGCGCTCCGCTTTCGTAACCTTTGCGGAACTTCTGACTCAAGCGCGTCGCGTCGAAGAGATTCTCGACGAAAGTCGTCCACGGGCCACTGCTGACGTCAAACCTACGACGTCCTCCGCCGCACCTGCGCCGAATTCGCGGTCGCTGACCGTGCCGAGTACTACTAATAATAACAAGACTCGGCCCCACTGCAATTATTGCAAACAGTACGGCCATCTAAAAGAGGCCTGTCAGCGACTTGCCAGACAGAAGACGGCTACCAAGGAATCCAAGGTTAAAGCAAATGAGGGAGAGCCACTTGCGCCTGCGGTCACGTGTTTCGGGTGCGGAGCGCCCGGAGTAATCCGTTCCAATTGTCCTACGTGCAAAGAAAAGAAACTGTAGTGTCTTCCGTATTTCAATCAGTGTCCGCGAGTGATGATTAAATCGATTCACGTGTGCGTCCGGTAATAAGTGTAGAAATTTATGGTGAAGTAGGTAGGGTGTTATTAGACACTGGTGCAAAACATTGTATTGGTAGTGTATCTTTAAGATCTCATTTAGCTAAGAATGGTCATTCGTTCGATAGTGTGTATACAGAATTAAAATATGCGGACGGGCGAATGTGTGCGCAAAGTGTTGAATTAGCGCACGTTAACGTAACGGTGCGAGGGGTGACGCTAGCTGTTAGTTTTATTATGTTGCCGAATGCAACTGATAGTTTACTAGGTATGAACTTTATACAGGACGTTGGCATGGTGTTGGACTTTGACCGTGGGGTATGGTTTGTGAGGCGTGATAGGACTCCTCAACCAATTCTTTATGAATCCAAACCATTAAAATCAATTGCTTGTTCATCTGTGGGTCTTCGTGAGGACGAGGGATCCCATCTTGCTTCAGATGAACGGGAGCGACTGTCCGAACTCCTGAATGTTCACCAGGACATTTTTGCGTCAGGGGGAGGACCCACCCAGTTCGCTGTCCACCGCATCGATACAGGAGATGCCGCACCAGTTGCGAGTCCGCCATACAGAGTTACCCCCGCCAAGAAGGAAATAATCAAAATGGAGATTGAAACAATGCTTGAGGATGACATCATTGAAGATGCTGAGTCGGAATGGGCCTCACCTGTGGTGTTGATACCGAAGAAAAACGGCGAGATCAGATTCTGTGTAGATTACCGCAAGCTTAATAGCGTCACACTAACTGATAAGTACCCGCTGCCGGTGATCGACGAGCTGCTACAGAGTACTAAGCCTAATTGCGTTATGTCTACAATCGACCTAAAGGCTGGTTACTGGCAAGCGATTGTAGCGCCAGAAGATCGACACAAAACGACGTTTTCGACCCCGTTCGGAACGTTTCAATTCCGTCGCATGCCGTTCGGTCTTAAGAACGCCCCGGCCACGTTCCAGCGTCTGATGGATCGGATGAGGTCTGGTCTAAAGGACGTCTGCGTCCTCGCGTATCTCGATGATTTGCTTCTAATATCTCCAAATCTAGATCAGCATCTGAAGGATCTTCAGCTGGTTTTTGAGCGCCTTCGTCTGTTTAACCTGCGGGCAAACAGACATAAGTGTGTCTTCGCTAGAGATAGGGTTACTTACCTGGGACACGTCGTTTCATCTCGGGGCATCGAGCCTGATCCCACGAAGGTTGAATCAGTGATGAATATGGCGCCACCAACGAACCTAAAAGAACTAAAGACATTTTTACAAACCTGCTCCTGGTTTCGTAAATTCATCCCGAATTTTTCGGAAATAGCGCGTCCTTTAACAAACCTGACGAAAAAGGACCGACGCTGGCAATGGGGGGAGTGTGAGCAAGGAGCCTTTGAAGAGCTTAAGTCGCGGCTCGCAACTAGCCCTATTCTTCGCCAGCCCAACTTTGAAGAGCCATTCGTTTTACGAACTGACGCTAGCGCGTACGCTCTTGGAGCAGTGTTAATGCAAGGCGAGTCTCATAATGAAGAGAGACCAATAGAGTACGCTAGTAGGTTGCTGACACCTGCAGAGCGCAACTATCATACCACCGAGCGTGAAGCTCTGGCGGTTGTTTGGGCTTTAGATAAATTTAGAGGGTACATTGAAGGAGCACAGGTTCGTGTGTCTACTGATCACCAGCCATTGAAATGGCTCTTGTCACTGAAGACTCCTAGTGGTCGGTTAGCCCGATGGGCAATGAAAATTCAGTCGTACAATCTAGACATTGAATATACACCGGGTAGAGTTAATGTTGTCGCAGATACCCTCAGCCGTCCAGTGACCATCGGATCTGAAGATCCCGATTCAAGTCCCTGCAGCATCTGTCCGGTAGTCGTTGACTTACCCCAGCGAAAACCAGAAGATATCCGAGAAGCCCAATTGAACGATCCTGAAGTTAGTAAAATCATAACTGATTTTGAAGATCTTAATAATCCAGAAGCAGCCGTGCGCTGGACTGATAGAGGTTATTATCTTTCACAAGGTGTGTTGTACCGCTGTGATCCGGATGGTCAGTCCGAAGAACCCCAGTTGGTGGTCCCAGAGTCTCTACAGGCAGAGCTCATGAAAGAGCTTCACGACGCGCCTACTGCTGGACACTTGGGTTTGGAGCGGACCTTGAGGAAGATTAAAGAAAGATATTACTTTAAGAACATGAAAGCTTATGTGGCTCAATACCTAAAGTCATGTGATCTTTGCCAAAAATATAAAGCCACCAATATGAAGCCTGCAGGTCTGCTGCAGACCCCAGTGCCTCAGCAAAGATTCGAGGTGCTCGCAATGGATCTGTTTGGACCACTACCCGAAGGAGATAAGGGGGAGAAGTGGATTCTACTTGTAGAGGACACCGCCAGTCGATGGGTCGAGCTGTTTGCACTTTGTGATGCGACTGCTGAGTCGTGTGCAAAAGCGCTCATCGAGGAAGTTTTCCTGCGGTATGGGTTGCCTCGTCGTGTTATCTCTGATAACGGAAGTCAGTTTGTTTCGGCTGTCATGCAAAAGGCCATGTTTGTGCTTGGGGTACAACAGTCACTGATTCCGGTATACCATCCAGAGGCCAATCCTGCGGAACGTAAAAACCGCGAATTGAAAAAGCAGCTTGCCATCTTAGTTGGATCAGAGCATCGCCGATGGCCGTTCGCTCTGCCGATGGTGCGATTCGCCCTCAATTGTGCTTACAATCAGGGAACGGGACAGTCAGCAGCGTATCTCACTTTTGCTCGGGAGTTGCGTTCTCCTATGGCGGTACAGACTGACATCCGTGCTATTGTTTCCCAGCAAAATTACGTGCCCCAGTTCACTCCATACTTGAAGGAGTTTGCACGCGTCCTTCATGACGTGAAGGGGCGAGTAGAGGAGCAACAAGACGTCAGGAAGACGACAGGTGATAAGCATCGACGAGATGTTCCTTCTCACAAGGAGGGAGATTTGGTCCTCGTGGAGGCCCACGTGGCGAGCAACGCAGCAAAAGGCTTTACAAGTAAGTTTGCACCAAAGCGGGAGGGTCCGTATCGCGTCTCTCAGATCACCAGCCCGACGTCAGTTGTAGTCGTCGATAGTGAGGGGGTGATCAAAGGAAAATACCATGCCAGCGCTCTGTCTCCTTACTTGGGGTCAACCCCAACGATCGTGCACCCGCGTCGACGTGGACGACCAGCCAAGTCACAGACGGGTCGTTCTTGTGACTTGGAGGGGGAGGCTATAGCGTGCCGTAATAAACATAAGGCGTTGCCAGCTCGCGTCACCGCTCGCATCCCTCCGACGCCACCGCCACCGACTCGGCGTTCGGCTCGCCTCCGCGCCCGCGCTGCTCCCGCGCGCCCGAACACTCCCATTCCCGTATGAGTCACCGTATCGCGAGCATGCGCGCGGCGCCGAACGTTGATCGTCGTCCGATAGTTCTAGTAGTAGTAGTTATTGTGTTCGTATTTGTGTTTTCCCTACGATTATAGTCTGATCCGCAAAAACCGTAGTTTTCTTGCACACACACCTCCTATATAACTCATATAAAAAATATTTAATAATTATCAATTATTCAAAATTTCAATACTTAATGTGAAATAGAAAAGAGGGACGGATAATGAACAATTATGTGCTATGTTATTGTCACTACATTAAGCATACAACAATAGTTAATGTAGTGACAGTCGAATCTCTCAGCCATCATCCTCAGGATGGTGTTGGAGCTGGCGCGCACTATATGTATTTATATAGTATTACAACTGTATACGTCTAGAATAGTTAAATGTTTTGATACTTGAATATTTTTTGTATTTATATTATTTATTTTTGTTTTTAATGGCACCGTTTGGTGTGACGGGGCCTTGACTGTCATGGATGTGAGTAAAAAAACAAGTGTGTAGATTTGTTTATTAGTATGTACTTAATATTTACCTACTTACAATTTTAGTTTATTATATTTCTTAAACAATATGTTTATTTGAGTACAAGCTGAATTAATTGTTTTAATCATTATACTCAAAATCAGAGTCCAAAAATTCAACCTCTAAGGATTCTTCTGAATCAGTGGAGTCATCATCACCTGCACTTATTATGAATTTTTCCAATATTTCTTCTGTTATGTGATATCTTTGTTTGTATTTGTTTTCTACATTCATTACATGGCCCGTCATTTTTTTCCAATCTTCTGCAGTTATTCGGCCAAACGAGGTTTTTATTAGTGTTTCTGTTTGTTTTGCTGGCAGATTAATGTTTTTTTTGCCACCATACGCTTAGCTGAGCTCCATATCAGCTCGACCGGGTTGAGATCGCAGCGATAAGGTGGCAATCTCAGTACCTCATGGCCATATTGTTTTAAAAGCTCGTCAGCTACGTACAGGGGTTCGGGTTTGTGTTTGTTAACTAAACATAACAATTCGGCTTTTGTTAAGAAATCTTCGTAATTTATTTCGTTGGAATCGAGCCACTCTTGTATTTCAGCTTTTCTCGTTTGTGTTGTAGGAACTTTATTCTGTTGTACAGTGTGGTAGCTCGCATTATCCATCAGAATGACACTGGGCTCGTTCAAATTAGGTATTAATTTTTCTTTTACCCATTTACCAAAGTTTTCGGCATTCATATCATGGTGATAGTCCGCCAACCTTGACTTTGTACTAAAAACTAACAGTGCATTTGGTACAAATCCTGTCTCAGAGCCAGCATGTACTATTATGTATCTTTTACCTGAAGAGATATGTTCCAGTGGGCTTAGTTGCGGGGTACTACTTGTTGGACCTTGCCATGACATTTTAGGCTTATAATTTTGGTGTACGTATGTTTCATCTAAATAGATGATTGGTTTTCCTTCCGATCGTTTAGCAGCAATTTCTCGTAGATAACGATGTCTCCAAGCAGCAATATCAAAACGTTCGACAAGAATCATTCATTCATTTTAATTTTTCTTGAACTCATATCCATTGGCAGTTAATATTTTACGCAGAGTTTCTCTGCATCCACTAAAGCCAATGCTAGAACGTAATTCTTCTAACAATGTTCGCAATGTCTGGACCTCCTTTCTCACAACATAAAATTCATTGATTTTATTTCTTATGGCATCATTATCAAAACTGTCTAAATTCGACACTGTGCTTTTGTGAGGGCGTTTTTTCCTGGAGTGCTCCACATCCCTTCATTCACAGATCCTTCCTTATTAATTTTTTTTAGTGTTGTGACACCAACCCCTGCAAAACAAAGTATAAAATGCATATTTAATGATGTAGGTAGGTACCCAAACAGTTTGATGATATTAATAACACAATTTTGTGAAATGGAACAAACACATAAAAACACTCTAAACCGATGCAGGTACATACCGGTTAGTGAAGATATTTCTTCTAAGAACTTAGTCTGAGTTTCTGTTAAAAAAAAAAAAACAAATTCTTTAACGTTTCAACAATGTTTTTAATTTCGCAGAGTCCTTGAATATCTTCCAGTTTATCTAGAAACATAAGAAAAAGTGTCATCATTTCATACATATATCAAATAATCAGCCAACAAGGATCAAGATTACAAAGTCATACTAACCGAAAAAATCCGACATCGCAACTAAACATTGTTGTTTTTCTTGGAAAACAACTTCTTTCTCGTCTTGTTTTAGTTTGAAATTACTGATCATAGTATGTAGCAGCTTTCGCACGTTACTTTTTATTGTTTTACCCATATTATTTTAGAAAAATAAATGTTTTCACAAAATACTAAGAATCGCAATGACAGACTTTGACGTGCCTTTGACAGTTCAATAATGTTGCCATATTAAAACTTTAAACAAAACTCCAAGTCACGCTTTCGTTGGCCAGACTCTAGCTAATTATATAGCAATCCAAAGGTAATGAACCTAATTGAGACTGATAATTTAATAATGAAACTATCGTAAGTGTTGATTTTCATAAAGTTTAAACAAATATTTTGTGTTTTATTTAATTTCTTTCTTAAGTGACTCCCATTACCCCTTTTTCCCCTACAATGAGTGCCACACAAGGGCAAGGAATGTGGTGGAAATGTGTAATGGGGGCCTAAAAAATAAATTTAGATGCCTACACAGGCACCGCTGTCTGCATTACCAGCCAGAAAAGGCAGCTAAAATTATTCTGGCATGTTGTACCCTGTACAATATGTTTTTGGAAACATTGGATGGTAAGTGTACCTGCCTCGGTTGCTTATTAATATTGTTATGTAATTCTTCTTCTGTTTCATTTACGTTTGCAAAATAAGAAATCATTTTAAGATATTAATGTCACAGAGGGCAGCAGCAGCGAGCGATTGCGGAGGAGGATACCAGCACCGATTTCCTTGCCGAAGCATGGGAAATTCGGCAATCGCTTGTAAATAATTTTAATTAAATTAAACATTGTAGGGTTGCTGGTTGGGAAATTAAAGCCCCGTTGAACTTGATGGTAATTTATTGGCAACTTATACTATGCGACACGTTACAATCTATATATATAAAAGGAGAAGTTGACTGACTGATCTATCAACGCACAGCATAGACCGCTGGGGTCAGAAACTTGAAATATTGACAGTAGGTTCCTTTTGTAACGTAGGCATCCAATAAGCAGGGATTTTTCGAAATTCAACCCCTAAGGGAGTTAAATAGGGGATGAAAGTTTGTATGGAAAATCGTCACTTAACGGGTTCAAAATTTCACGCAAGCGAAGCTGCGGGCGAAAGCTAGTGATTCATATAAATACATCGCTCACCTAGCAGTATAATGACACATCTACTTTTTTCTTATTTTACAGAAATGAGGGTCAAAGATTTTACAAATGTTTGAAATGAAGTTATAAGTTCATTTTACATTTTATCATGGATTTTATGGTTTTACCAACTAGTATAGACCTTAATAGATACTTAAGGACAAAAAAAATCCACTTGAGGTTTCCAGGAGTTACTTCATAACAGTCAAAGAAGAAGAAGAGCCATGCAATTGTGCCGTTATACTTTTAACAACTTTCAAAAATGTCATATATGCCCCCAAAGCCATAATTATACAGGATGTGAAAACCAAGAAATAAAGACAATTGGTAAATAGAAAACAAAAGTTTTTATTTGAAATCAACATACATTAAAACGTTTTACTAAAATATTATAATAACCTATATTTGGCTCGTGAATCGTTAAGAAATAGTTATCATCAAACTATAACAAATAAAATTTAATTGTAAAGGTAGGTAATCTAATCATCAAATATTTTTAAAATTATGGTGAGATACTTACTCTCCGTTCTAAAAACAAAAGCACTTAAAAGCTTGGCAGTTTAAGTTTATAAAGGTACGATAATGAAATCCAGATTCAAATCAAGTTTTACCTTATCACTCCGAAATTTTAAGGAAGTTTACTTTACCTTTAAGTATCTTTATTAATTGACTAAGCAGTAAACAAAACTATAAGCATATTAGGAACTTGCACAGTAGGTTCATGATTTTGACCTTTACTATTCGACACGGACCTTTTTCTTTGTGAAGTTAACAGCTGGATGAATTTGTGCATGAAAAACTCACGCTTGTAACGCTTGTGATGCATAACTTCGCCTTTTTGACTCTGTTTAAATACCTACGTAAAGCTTTTAAACGCGAGTATTCCAGGCGCAAATCTAACTCACAGCTAACCTAACCACAGAGAGACAAAGTTCCTTGGCGAATAGTTACGTAGGTATACTTAGTTACGAAGATTTAAACCAGGTATCTTCTTTCATTACCTACTTAATAAGAATGAATATAATAAGAGTATGAATATAATTAAAAAGAAAAGGTAGGTATTTCTTATACTTATTTAAAGATTATTATAAAATCCTTCATAATGGCTGGGCATTATGTTAGAACGAAGTAATTGTAACAAATCGTTTTTCGTTGAATCAGAAATATTCATTTTTGAATCATAAGCTGCTTTTAAATTAATTTGTGATCGTTGCTTTCTTTTTCGTCGTACCAATTTAAGCTTAGCCTGGACCCATTCTCCTTCAAAAGATGTTTTAAATTCATAGAAGTCACTATTTTTAGTAAATTAAATCATTCTTAACTCAGTCAGTTTTATTATATCCCGATTAGTGTCTTTTTGGTAATTAATGGCTTGCTCTTCAGTCAGTGCTTTTAAGTCATAAAAGTTACTGAAATGCATCTCATGAACAATGAAAGGGTTTCCTCTTTTTTTAGCATCTCGTATCAAATTAACAAATTGATCTGGTACGTAGATGGGTCCAGACTTTTTAGCCCTTTTTATTAATTTTTCAATCAGAGAATGGGCATTATCACCTTCATTTTGACTATGGCCGCTGATTAAAAACTTATGGCACACAGAATCTATAGCTAAATTTTCGACAGCATAATAATACATGCTGAACACATATCTAAAAATAAAAACGTATTCATTAGAAATTATTATAAAGTTAATAATTATATCAAAATATTCACCGTCAAAAATTTGATACGTACCGATTTTTTTGTTGGCCACAACAATTATCACTGTAGAAAATAACATCAGAGTTTGGATGCTCTTCCGCAACTTTCTCTAGAAACTTGTAGACGCAAGTTCCTATTTCTGTAGAACCTTTAGAACCCAAGCCCTCATGCCAAAAGTAACAAGTAGTTGAATCCGTTTTAATATTTGTTATCTGAAATAAAGTTAATATTATTTATAGTAGGTAATATTAAACATTCAAGAGTTAAATACGTTACTAATAGTCTTCTTACAGTAAAATTGTAGCAATTCAATTTGGATTTGTAGTAAAACGCTGATGAGTTGCCGATTGGCACAGGTAACTGTGCTTGTAAGTCATATTGGCCACTATGACTCTGTTTTGTGGTTCTCGAGAAAGTGCAATATCTGCTGCTTTTTCTGTGCGACTTAAAACCTTTTCTCTTTGGTGGTTTAAATACTGGTGTTCTAGTTCTGTTTTTTTATCACCTTCTGCATTTTTGTTAGATTCACAAAAATTGCATTGGTCTTTTTTAGGTATAAAAAACTATATGTATATTGAATTCCCAGTTAAAAATCTGACTGTAAATGAACAATGTAGCTGCTTCTTTACCGGCACTTCTGCGTTGGCATTCATAGTCGCGATGTAAGGCAGCCATGGTAAGTCCACCATCAATAAACTAGCGACTGGTATTAGCACGTAAATAATGGCTTTCAACTCGTGGGACTGAATTGATATGCTGACGAACTGATGCTAGTACTTCTGGATCCGATTTCGGTTGTTTACCGTGTTTACCCCTTTGATCGGTCGGCGCGATTCCACAATCAGAAGATTTTACTTCAATAACTGTACGGAGCGTCCGTTGTGCTATGCCAAGGGTATTTAGTAAAAATGTCTTACATATTCTTCGGATCTGACCATTTTTCACAAAAGAAAACCAACTATTGGGCGTTCTTGGTTGTGCTACATTTTTTACACGACGGCATACTATGTTTTGAATGTTTATGCAAGAGTTAAGAAAGTCTCTTTGACGTTGCAAAGATCCTAAGGACCAATAGGTATTAAATATTTGTTGACGTTCATCTCTTGTAAATTTATCGCAACATAAAAACTTACAATTATGGCATGGAAGTCTCATTTTTTTGGGTTCTAAATTGTTGCCTTTCTTAGATACATAATCTTTTCCTGAATTTTTTAACGTTTTCCTGACATTTTCTTTCCACTTGTTTTGGTTTCTCACTCTTTTCTTTCCTCTTTTATTCTTAGAAGCTGCACTGGTTAAAGAAACTATAGATGAACTCGTAGATGACGATCTGTCACGCCTTGGATGTGATGTCGGTGGATGATATTCACTTCCACTATCTGCAGAAAAGTCTGAACCTTCGTTCAAGCAAACAAAGGGAGAACTTGGCTTCTGATTTTCTTTACGTAGAATTAAGATTAAATAATATTGCTGTTGGTTACAATTGATTTGAACTAAAGAAAAATTTGAAAATGATGCTTACCTAACTCAGCAGAATCATGGTCTTTGGTTTTTCCACCTCTCGCATCAGAACCTTCTTGGAAATATTAAGAGATTTGCATATCCATTTGTTGATTAAGCACATCTTCATTGTTGTTTGTTTGAAGTATCGTGGGAGATAGTATTGTTCGTTCAGCATTACCTGTTCAACATAATTTTATTGAATCTAACAATCCACGAATTTTAATAATCAATATAAATAATAAATTAATTACCTTCATCAATTATTTCTTCAAACTGCACTATATTTGCATCAATAGTTTATCAGTCATGTAAGTAGTATCAGGAACATGAATAAATTTTTCAGGTACAGTCACACCAAGTGATTCATAATCAAAATTATTTGCTCTTCTTAAATGTTCTATATGGGTATGATCCGGCAAAGAATCTGCAGAGTAAAATTTCCTCAAATCGAACCGCAGCTAGAAATCGTACATTCAACACTTGCGCGAGTCTTTCAATTTTAAGTGTTAATAATATTAAGAAATTGTAAAAACATTGCTATAAAATCTAAAAAAAACATTTTCTGAATTTTTTTTGCTGTCTTTTGAACCGAAAATAATTATGGTATTTAATTAATATACGTACCTCCTTTCCGGGATTTACTAGACGTTGAAGAACTACTGGATGAATTACTCGATGAAGACGTTGTGCTGCCACTAGAACTGCTACAACTCGATAATGAGTCACTGCTCGATGAGGATATAGAACGTTTCCGCTTTTGTGGCACTACTGATTGATCATCTTCTTTGGTACCTTAAGTATATTTATTTTAATTCAGACACAATCATCTGCTAACTTCTACATACGTAGGAATGATTATTAGACTAAATACTTAAATACAATTTATAAAACTTATTCACAGTACCTTCGCAAATAGCATCTATTTCCTGAACATTTACATTATCAGAAGTATTGCTGTTCAAAGGAGTTATTGAAACTTCCGCCAAATCTTTACTGGTCGAAGCTATAGGTTCAATTATATCGACTGTCATTGATGATGCTGTTTCCTCTATAAAAATATTTGATTATAAGCGATGTATACACGGTCACTTTGATATCGTTCTGGAACCGAAAACCATAAGCTCTATGATAGTAACAAAAACGATTGGGACTATTATTTAAAAAAAATAACAGAAAAAAAAACACGAAAATTTTTAAATTCTCGATTTTTCCGTGAAATAATGAGAACACGAAGTAACGCTTCCTTGCAGTCAATGCAAATGTGTGTGTAAAACCTATCGACGCTCGGCAACACATGCGAAAGGTAGACATTGATAAATTCATTCATCGATCAAATAGCATGATCCGTAAGCCACGCCCCCAGCCCCTTACACTCCCGCCCTGCGCTTGCGCTCTCAGTCTAGCCGCTAGCCGCCCGCCCGCCCTTCCCCTAGTATTGTCCCGCGTTTCGCTGTATTAGGTCACGGACGCACGCGCACGCGCAACCTAATTACGTGTCAAAAATGAGCCGGCAATACGTGTACCTACTACAACGTGGAATATGTAGCAATGGTGCATTTTTATGGGATGGCGAATTTCAACTTGGAAGAGGCAAGGCGTTTGTATGCTCAGCCGGAACACCTGCGCTCACTGCGCGCACGTGGAATCACCGACCCTCAAGTTCCCTTCACCTCCACCATCCTGGCTGCAACCCAGCGTCTCCTCGATCATGGACAGTTTCGAGTGCCCACACACGCGCAGGGCCGCGGTAGACAACCATACTCGGCTGAATTGGAGGAAGACATACGAGTTCTTCGAACGCGACCCACGTCGAAGTACCACGATGGCGGCCAGGCGATTCCATGTTAGCCAATATTATGTATGGAAAACATTGAATACGAATGGATTACATCCATACCATTTTCGTCGAGCGCACGCTATTTACGAAGACGACGGGCCAAGAAGAATCGCATTGTGCCAATGGTTGCTTGAAAATGTCAGTGCCAACATAGGTGGACGGATGAATCCCTATTTACGCGAGTGGGTCTGTATAATGTTCACAACGAACATTATTGGTCGTAGTTAAACCCGCACCTCATTCGCGAAGATAACCATCAGATCAGATTCAGCGTGAATGTTTGGGCAGGCATTATCAATGACCAAATAATAGGGCCTGTTTTCATTGAAGGTCATCTGACAGGCGGTTCTTATCTGCAAATGCTGCAAAGCATCATACCGGAGCTGTTAGAGGATGTGCCTCTAGCATAATATTTACGCGGCATGTTCTATCAGCATGATGGTGGGTGCCCTGCTCATTATACTACTTCAGTGCGTGCCTATTTAAATAGTGAGTTTGGTGAGCGGTGGATAGGTCGTGGTGGTCCTGTGCCTTGGCCCGCAAGGAGCCCTGACTTAACACCATTGGATTTTTATTTGTGGTCCGAGATAAAAAGACTCGTTTATTCCGAGGAGCATACTACTCGAGAGCCAAGTGCGATAGTGGACGCTTTTAATATTGTGAAAAGTGACAGAGACACATTAAGAAAATTAAAAGACAACTTAATTAAACGTGCCCGTTTATGTATCGAGCGAAGTGGAATCCATTTTGAGCAGTGGCTTCGATACAGGGAAGTGTAAATTGTAAATACATAATAGGTAAGTCTTTAGCCTAAAGTTGATTATGTTTGTAAATAGCTCCAATTTTTTAAAAACGCCTGCGACACTTTTTCCTTGAGAATAAAAGAGTACCTACCTACTTACAACTACAAGAAGTAGCCAATAATAAAAGCAAGTAAGTAGGTAAGTACCTACTTAGGCATAGGTATGTAAAATGTATTGCTGACGCGACGATCCTAAGCCCGTGGAAAGTATGAAGGATAAATGCAATTTAAACCAAACAATGGTTATGAATGCGGAATCAAACCATGTATTATTGTAGCTAATAACCTACAGAAAAGTACTCTGTGACATAGAGCGACAACGCGCAATAAAATAGGTAGGTACTAGGGTTTTCGCGTTCCCGGCCTATTTGAGTTCCCGGGAATCGGGAATTTTTTCTCTTAATTCCCGGGAATTCCCGGGTACCCGGGAATTTTCATGTTTTTTTGTATAAATATAGTTTTTCTCGTATATTTCAACATTAAACTTGTGTAAGTACTTTAAACATGATAAATTGATAAATTGTCTAACATACCAATCGACTTTTCTTATTAAAATAAAAAAATCTTATACTTGTTTAAAAAATTGAACTAGAAACAGATACAGTCATTTATTGTGCGATGTGGAGAGTTTCTTTAATGAAAAAAAAGTCTTCTCTTCATAATAATGTGGCAAAATATTACGGAATAACAATAGGGTGAATGACTATGAAGGATGTTACCAAATTCGTGTAATATCTTAAAACCACATGATCTACTACTGGTGTAGAATGCCCGAGCACAGTATTTAGCTTGATTAAAAATAAAGTTTTTTTTTCTTGCGGTAGCGATATGTGATCGAAACATAACCACCTAATAAGGTACAAATAAAAAAATAAAAATTGCTTAGTTAAAATTTTATTTGTAGGAACATTTCGACGCCACTCATCAATGAATAAAAGCATGGTGACACAGCTGGCTAGCACGACTAGCACGAAATCGTTCTTTGCAGTCGGTTAACTCGGGGCGCAAAAAGGGCTCGAAAACAGTACTTTTTTTTTTAAATAAACTGTTTTGTATTTAAAATAAAAACCATTTAGGGTTAATCTGTGACCAGTAGTAGATCACGCTGTTTGAAGGAATAACACGAATTTGTTTACATTCTGTATATTTTCATTATAAATCTCGAAATTACAAAAAGGATAAGCATTGTGAATAGTTTCTACAAATGAAACGTTTACAAAAAAAAACAAGCGTTTAGAATTTGTTTACTAGACAGAGACAACAGTACTGTGTGCTGATATCACGATATAATTTACCCCCATTCTAAGTTCACACCACGCAGTACAATGTCTGTTTCACGCGAGAGAGACAGAAAATGCTCTAAAATCTTCGGAAGCGTGCAGACCCTTCATTTTTTATCATCTTTTCTTCATTTCAAATAATTCCCGGGTACCCGGGATTCCCGACAAACAATTCCCGGGTCCTAAAATCCCCAAATTCCCGGGAATTCCCGGTTCCGGGTACCCGGGGCGAAAACCCTAGTAGGTACTGTACTGACGACTGCGACCTATTAGCAAACTCATAACTACCAAACTTTCAAAACAAAACAAAACAGAGAAGTACCTACCCTATGGTCTGAATGACAAATTAAATTTACACTCGTGTAGGTACCGATGTACCTACCTAGGTAATATCAGCGCGTGGAACTCACACACAATATCACAGTGAAAGATGGACTTTATGTTCATGGCGTACCTACCTAAGTACATCAAAACAATATTTTTTGACCGTAGGTCAAGGAGGTTCCTCAATAGTAGGTATCCGTGTCAGCTAATTCTTAGTGCTAATGTACCTACTGAAAAAAAAAACACCTTTTTAACTAACTTACATGCCTACATACCATTTGGATGTACCGCCACTATTTGAGCGGATGAAGTTATACCTACTCTAAACGTATCGCCGTAGGTAGCTACTATTATCTTTTCTATGCGTAGGTACATAGTTCACAGAGTTCGCGGATCGCAACCGCCGCTGTTTCCCTACGAGTACCTACGCCGCCTTTTAAATACATAAACAAATAAAACTACATACTCATAGAGAAATAGGTACACAATTAAAAATACGAGACGAGAATTCAGATTTTATTTCATATCTGTAAACGTAAGAAATTTTACCAAACTAGGTAGGTACGCAGTTTGCTAATATTATTCTGAGAATCACATGTTTGTCCGACCGGACCTTACAAGTTATGCGCAACCGATTTTCACGGTTAACGCTATAATAATAAGGTTTTAATTCGTTCCAATGTTGTCATAGAAAACGACACCTTCCAACTAATAATGAACTCTATTCGATAGTAGAAACGATTCAATTTTTCTGTTTGAATTGCCTGCCTTTGTAGAAGCCGCCACGCGCATCGCCGCCAAAAATTGGTTTTAAGCTACAGTATTATTTTTATTTATCATACCGGGTGGAAGGGACATCGTAACGTATACGTGTACCATGGATCCAGTACATGATTCTGAACCCCCCAGCGTTGGAATTTTTCGTCGCTTTTTTCTTAATTTTTACGATTTTTTTTGCAGTTTTTTTTTAATTTATAGTGTATAAAATCATTATTGTTTTCCATCCCAATGCGATAAAAAAGAAAAAAACAATTATTTCACAATTTTCACGTAAAACAGCAATGAAAATCAAACTTAAAAAGTGCTCCCGATCAGCTGTTTTGGTAAAGTTCACGAACCGAGGTTATCGCAACAAAGTAAGTGAGTGCAACAAAGTAGGCAGTGTAGGCACTAGTCACTGAGCGCGCGCTCACTCAAAGAAGCCGACATGCCGCTGCGCCGACGCGCGGTATCGACAAAGCTATAGCGGCCAGTGCCTATGAATCTAACAGATGCGTTATTACGTAAATTAATATCAGATTGACTACTTTTATTTAGACTTTTTATCTGGGATTATTAATGATCTCTGATAGTATGTCCAATACTGTTATCAATTTTAATAAATTGAATGTAAAAAAATAAGTTTTTTTAGTAATTAACCTTTTTTTTAGGCAATTTTTGTTATAAACATTTGTTTTTGCATTAACACCTTTGTTTAACCGATGTAATCTGATCTTTAGTAAATTTTAACCCTATCCATTTTCGCAATTTATTTTGTCAGTACAACTTAATGCGTTGGCACAGTCTATCATTTTATTGGTCTGTGCATGATCTAGGTGCCTACGAGTCTATGACGGCTTGTCGGCGAAATTGTAAAGGAAGTAAAATTTTGAATTTCGCCGATTTTTGATCAGTTCAGTTTCCGATTTGCGTTCATTGTAAACGGTTGTGTTGTTTTTCGTGATTTTGGATTTGAGCGTATTAGTTATTATCAGTAGAGTTGTTTTTTTGTCTGTGTTGTACTGTGTGTGTTTTGAACGAAAATGCCTCGGATACGTAACAGTCGTAACCATACGTTTAGTGCCCGTAACTAGAGAGATGCCGGTGGCCCACTTCCGGGATGCGTGGTACCAACACGATGGCGCTCCCCCACACGTGACTCTTCCAGTGCGACAGCCTTACACCTTACAGCGACTTTTGGTGACCAGTAGATTGGGAGGTTCGATCCACAACCCTGGCCAGCGCGATCACCAGACTTGACCCCACTAGATTTTTGTCTGTGGGGTCAAGATAGGGACTTTGTTACGGAGTGCAATACGGCAGCAGAAATGCGAGATCGCTTGCGACGCTCCGTGCGGAGTATGTCCGAGACCCCACCTTATTGCCCCGTGTCCACGCTGAAACTCTGCGCCGCGCTAGGATTTGTGAGCAAGTTGGTGGCGGCCACTTTGAACCCTATCTTATTAGGAGTCCCTCACTCCTAATAAGAGAGATTAAGGTGAGTGTTAATTTGTTTGCAACTAATTGCCATGTAGGTAGGTAGGTACCTCATCGGAATCATTAGGTAGGTACCTACTTATGTTATTTTATGAGCGAACGAGCAATGTTTTGTTTTTTGTTGTAAGCAATCAGTCAATTGAACTAAATTTCAAGTTCGGTTTATCAATGTGTTTGTTAGGTGATTTCTTTATCAGTAGTGTAAACGTAGGTATGCTACTTTTCACGTTTACAAAAGCGTTGTGCGGCAACGCGACTCCGTGCCGAACTCAGACTTGTGATGTGTGCGTCCGTATGCGTGTAGGCACTGTACTTACTGTACGGCCGCCGCGCCGCGCCGCGCACCGGTACCGCGTTAGCGGAGTAATGGCTTGCGGTTGTGATTGTGACTCGTTGTTTGCATTCGCAGTACATTGCGCGCTTAAAAATGACAACATCTGTAACCTATCATTTGTGATATTAATGACTTACGTAAATTAATTTAAGGCTTTATGAGGAACCTTTTCACGAAGTTTGTGTTACGATGTCCTTTCCACGCTGTATGGTAGGTAGGTATGCTATACGAACCTATCACCTAATAGTCAAGGCCATAATACAACTCTCAAGCATCCTCGCCGTCTAGTTGAATGATTAGGTATTGATTTCGTGATGCGAGGGTGGTGAATTCAATGTTAATTAATTTCTCTCGTTTACGAAGAGATGTGATAGTGGTAAACGCCGTGCCGTGCTTCCGATACAAACAAGAGATGATGGAGGTAAATGAACTTACACCAACTTAAATCGTACTTGATATGAAATACCTACTTGCAGCAGTTGTAGGTAGGTTAGGTATTAACTTATTGCGCCCGGCTATTCGTCCGACGTCCGTTGACCCACCGCAGGCGCGCTATCTACTGTCTCGACCACGCACAGCTGTGCCGCGGTACCTACATCATCGAGCGGATCGCGTACGATCTTACGTTTATGAATGAAATGGTGGAAGCGCTACTAACATTTAACTCGAATGACAGAAAAAAAGTGATAAATTTCTAACTTCTTTATTAAACGTCATAAATAAAAAGTAACAATGCTAATAATAACTATTACTCGACTGGAGTTACTGTGTTTCGGTTCCAGAACGATGTAAAAGTGACCGTGTAGATAGCACGATGTATCAATTATAACAAGATGTAATAAATACAACCTTTGTTAAATTTTAATATTCAAAATGAAATGATAATAAAAAAAATATTTAGGATACATACCGCTTTTATTTAAGTCATCCGGTTTTAGAAAAAGGTGCTGCAGTCAAACCTTTTTTTCCTAATTGTACGAATCGCTCCATTCGGTTCGCCATTATTACAATAAGTAGGTATATCAAACGCCTTATTTGTTTTTCTAAAATTTAAAGTGAAATTTATACTTATGATTTTGAAAAGCATAAAGATTAGGGAGCAGGTCGGCCCACTCTAAAACTGCTACTTAGGGCTTCTAACGCCTTTTTAACATTTATAATAATTAGTTAGACCGAGTCTTAGAGTAGGCCAACCTGCCTTCTAATCCATACATAAAAACACTCTCACTCACTTCAAATCATTGTAAATAGAGCCATCTAGTGGCAACCAGAAATAATGACGCGAGACATGTGTGAACGCAGCAACAATCTACAACGAAGCTACTGAAAAGGATTCATCGGGGGCGACACCGTCGCGCCAACTTCAGACGACTGCATTCGTAGATCACATCGATGTCGGTCATACATTTTTTGTAACTTTCCTATTAATATTGTCTTGTTATTAAACGAATAAACGTACCTCCGGACTGCGTAACCACAACTGTTGAACAATCTTTAACAGCTCTTTAAGATCATAATAAAGAACCGATAATTATGGTACAAGTATCTACCTATCTAAACCTATCTAGGTTTAGATAGGTTTTTGCTAAGGCCACCTTTGATTTTTTTAAATTGTTTCAGGATGACTCCGTTGCTGACCCAGATTGGAAAATCCTGAAGATAATTTAACTACTGAAAACGTGGAAGTTCACAGTGACAATGCAGAGCCGGAAATTAAAATACCAAAAAAAATTAAGACAACTAGATGGCACAAGAAAAAAGAAGATATTTATGACAGAAATCAACAAAACAATATCGGTCCCAGTGCCTACCGTACAAAAACTATAAAAAGCAGTTACAGCCAACCAAAGCTCCTAAAGAAGGAAATTGTAAGTCTTGACGACACGTTTGGTGCAGTGGCTAAGCGATTGGCTTCTGCGCCACGGGTCGTGGGTTCGATTCCCACACGGAACAAAAATTTGTATGGAGTACAGATGGTTGTTTCGGGTCTGGGCGTTTGTTTGTGAGATTTGTGTCTGTAAACGCATCCACGATACAAGAGAAATCTTAGAGTGGGGCAACGTTCTTTAAAAAAGAAAGAAAAAGAATGGCCCTATTAACAAAGCATTTTCTGATGTTGGAGTTTCGGGTAGTTTCGATGGGGTAGATAGACGTGGCAAGCACGTGGCTCATAATAAAACAAAGCAGGAAGATGTAGATTATGTCAAAGGACACATCGAGTCACTTCCGACGATGGAGTCACACTATTGTCGAAAAACTTCATCTAAAAACTATTTGGATAGGAACCTATCTATTTCCAAAATGTACGAACTGTACGAGGAAAACTATTCGAATATCCATCAAATGTGAAATATAATAACTAACTTGTTGGGTTGGTAAAATCATCAAATGAGTCCTTCCGCCCTGGTTGGAGCGGAAGGGACTGTCAGACTTTCACTGACTTAAATTCCACCCTGTTCCTTCGGTTGCCCTTTGCGTTCCAAGGTCACGGTAACTTGTTTAGACAGTCCCGCGATCAAAATCAAATAACCTCATCATTATGTTAACATTCGGATTACGCTTAAAAGTAATAAAAAAAAAAAATAACGATAAATATTTACGTGCCTGCCAATTTGATCAAATCAACAAGCCTTCTCCCTCGTCCCGTATTCATTTTCAAAAGTTTACTCTTTATTGTCAACACAACACAATTCGAGTACGTCTAGTTTTGCACGAAACACAAATCAAACTAAACGGAGGGAGAGAATGCGCGGGGGCGCGGCGGGAATCGGCGGGAATCGTAGGTACGATGCACCCGCGCAGATCTAACCCGAGCGTAATGGTAAAGAACAGTAAGTCCCATATACAATTATCTATATTTATTGTTTAAATAGTGAACAATATTAAGTAACCATACGATCATTCACTTTTTCACGTCTAGGGACTTAATGTTATTTATAATTTTACATCTAAGAAATTAGCGGCTGTAGGACTTAATGTCTTTTACCATTTGATCAATACGGGTATTCTGAATAAATATCATTTAAAACATAAAAATGTCAAAAAATGGACTTAAGGTCCTTTAGCTTTCACCTACAGAAATAAAAAACAGGATTTTATTTACAACAACTTCATCTAGAAATGTCGCTGGAGCCACAATGTTGGTTTCTTGTCCCAACCTAATTACCACACCAACGTTATAACATAATTGCTTTTCTAAATCTTGTTCTGAATCCTATAGGTGAAATTCTATATCATCCTGAATGGTTGAGAACTGTTCTAATAGTGTCACAATATTCCTACAACGATCTTCGAGACCTATCTTTTGAGATTCTGATATTTCTACGTCTTGTAATGATTGCACGTATTTAACGAATACAGTAAACTTTCCTTTAACTACACCCCTTTTCTTAATCAAATCTTTATAATCATCAAGTGGCATTTTGGGAGATTATATGAGACAAAAGAAAGTTCTTACAGTTTTAGGTTGCTTGATCGAATTCGAAATCACGCACGACCACGACGCTCGAGCGATATAAGTGGGTAGGTACTTATTTAGACGCGGGCTCACGACATGACTCGATGACTGGAATTTTACACAAGAATACACGATATTAGCACAAATGATCCTTAAGGATGGGTTTGGATAGGACCACTGAATGGCCTGACCGTTTTTTCTGCAGTTCTGCTGGTTGCCGACTTCCAGTACTTCTTGAAGTCGCTCCGATCCGGCTCGAAGGACCAATATGTTTGTGTTGTGTGTGGTGGTCAAGGGCTTCCTTCAATGAACGGTGCTTTATTGTATATTTTTGATAGCGTTTATTGTTAAGTACAGATAGATTATTTACAGGATTTTTCAAATTATAATTGTGAGACGATACGATGGTGAACCGACTACCATTCATTTTCGTTTTCTTCTGTTTCGTCGACCCGCTCGATGATCCGGTCGATCCGTGGATCGACTGTGCTAGAATTTTCTCGGGACGACCAATCAGCGCTCCCTTTGCACCGCTCTCGTTCCCTCACAGGAGTAAATATGTTGGCTTCTTGCTCTACGGAAGGTGAGGGATCACCTTCCGTAGAGCCTCCATCTACCCGACGCTAGAGGGTGCCACGCGTTGTGGATTAAATGTCACCAGATGGCGTTAACACTAACCTCTAAAATAACAACTAATGATTGATGTTTACTCTTTTTACAGAAATAATGCAATTACATCTGCAGATCAAGTCTTGTTAACTCTACAGTTTTACGCATCTGGATCATTTCTCAGATGTGCTGGGGATTCAAAAGGAGTACACAAATCGACAGTATGTAGAGCTATTCACACTGTAAGCAAGGAGCTAGCTAAACTTAGATCACGTTATATTTATATGCCAAGAAATGAAGATGAGAGGAAAGCCACTGTAAACAGCTTTTACAACATTAGCCGCTTTCCAAAAGTTGTAGGTGCTATAGATTGCACTCATGTGTAAATACAATCACCTGGTGGCAATAATGCCGAGTATTACCGCAATAGAAAGGACTCATTTTCATTAAATGTCCAAGTTGTTGCTGATGCTAATTGCTACATCAAAAATATTGTTGCAAGATGGCCCGGAGGAAGTCACGATAGTCACATATTTGATTCAAGCAACATCAAAGGCAGAATGGAAGATGGAGAATTTGGTGATACATGGCTACTAGGAGATAGAGGATATGCCTTGAAGTCATTTCTTTTGACGCCATTAGCAAACCCTACAACAGCAGGAGAACATCTCTATAATGAAAGCTACATAAGGACTAGAAATGTGGTTGAGAGGGCATTTGGTTGTTGGAAACGAAGATTTCCTGCAATTGGATCCAAATTGAGAGTCAATTTGAAATATATGCAAGCAATAATAATTGCAACAGCTGTTTTGCACAACATCTGTCGTAAGATGAATGAGGAACAACCTCCAGATTTAGTAGATGTTTACGAGGAGATGGATATGGTTCATGAAACTACTACAAACTATCAAGATAGTACTAGAGGGGAATTAATATCAACATATTTTGACAGATTAGCTGATAATCATATATGATAAAAATGTTTTCAAATGTAGGTACCTAAACAAAATTTAAAATAAAAAAAGTTTTTTTTTTATCAGTCTCTTTTATTTTTTATTATCATGGGTAAATTAAAATATATAAAAATTTAATTTTAGAGGGACCTGGGTCTTACTTATATATTCTTCGTCAATGTGTCGCTGCTTAAAATAAACTTAAACCAATCCTTTCAACTGTGCCTCTTGAATTTTAATTTTTAAATCCAATAGTAGCATTTCTTTTTGGTGGCGTTCCTCATTGTGTTTTATTAATTGGTCATGCAGTTCTTGTGCATGTCTAATTTTTTCTTTGTGCTCGACTTCTGCACGTCTATTACTTTCTTCAAGGATTCTTTCAGCGTCAGGGTTCCTTCACCACCAGTTCAACATTCTAAAAAGAAAAAGATTAGGTTAATTGAAATAGTTATGATGAAGTATCCATTTTAGAGTTTACAAAGTTTCCATTTACCACCAGGAGGGTCCTGTTCCGACAGTATTCCAGCCTTCCAAATACCTACATGGGAAAATAATTGTAATTCTGTTGCTTCCTTTTGATGTAAAAGAGAGACTGAGAAACTAAAAATATTTCATACATTAAGTACAGATAGAGGTGCATACCACAGGTAGGGCGTCATCATCATAAATTGATTCCAGACCACCTGCAGATAAAACCATCAAAGATCTCATCCAGTCTTTGTCGGGGTGGTCACTGCTGGATGTGCCCGGTACTTGACCTCCTCCAGTCCTTCGTCTTTCTTGACGTTCCTTACTAGCTTCCTACAAATAATTTAATGTGCATGTTTAATACTTCCCTCTAACCGACTAGGGCCCGCTTAGATGGTTACCGGTTTAGCCCATCTATGTAAATCAACTAGGCATGTAGAACAGGTGATTTTAACAATGTCACCACATAAAAATGACTAGGTATAATTTTTTTACTTACTTTTCGGGCACACTTTTTCAAATTTATATTTTAATTGTTTTATCGTTCTGTGTCTTGCGCTACTTGCGTTAAATTCCATGTGAATGTTAACCCATGTTTTTTCTTTCTGTGCTTGAGAAACGGCATCAGTTTTCTTACACAGTAATATATGTTTGTTTTCATCTATTAATCGTTTTAACAGTTCAAGTTCACTGTTCGAAAAGTTAGATCCTCTTTCCCTGGAACAAAACATTTGTTAATTACAATTATTGTAGACACCAAAAGCCATGATATAAAAACACCACGGTTGCTAAAAAATAACATTACATTAAATAACACTTACTTTGATTTAACATCCATTCTGGCGAATTTACAAGTAGTAAGTAGGAATAAAATGGTAATCTGCTTCCGTATCAACAAAAATCTAATTCAATTGAAATGAAAACGCAAGAGATTTCAAAAACTACTGAAACTTTTTTAAATCACCACAACTATTTCCTTCCACTGACAACAACACAACAGTGACAACTTGACAGCTAATACAGTGTTGGCAGTCGAAAAAATTATTACCCATCGAAAATTAAGGGAATTTAAATGAAATTGTACTGACAACACTTTTAACCCTTGTCTTATTTAACCGCCGCGTAAAATATTTTTGGGCAACTGAATGCGAAGATAACCGACGACATTTTGTTTACCGAGGTCAAAATTGACGACGGTTAAATTTTCACTTTAACTTCTATCAACTCGAAATCGAACCCCACCAAACGCATTCGTATCTATCCGCTCAGAGCAAACGTAACTTTGATAAAAATAAACAAGGTCGTGTGTGTGCGCTCTGTAGGGAAGAACATTATTTGTACGCGTGTCCTATGTTTTTAAATATGTCTGTACAAGATAGATATACAATTGTTAAAGACTAGCTTTTTCCCGCGACTTCGTCCGCGTGAATGTCGGATATCGCGGACGCAGACGAAGTCGCGGATTAATAAATGTGTAGTTAACTAATAGACTGAACGTTCGTTGGGCTGTTCGCTGATATCGCGGCATTTTTTTTTTACTTTTAGCACTTCTAAACGAAAGGTCCGATTCGAATAATTTAAAGAAAATTTTACATGTACACACGGCTACACATCAAGCTATACATTTCCAGTTTACACTGACCTCTCATTGTAAAGAAATCCTATACAATGCGAGATCAGCTTATACTGGAAATGTACAGCTTTATCTGTAGCCGTGTGTACATAATCAACCTTGATTATGAAGCTATTTACTTGGATAAGGATTAATATCATGATAGGAATGTCTTCATCTTTCGTTTCTACCCGTGTTTGATCGACTAATTTGAACAAAAAACGGTTGATGTGACTTCACTATAATAGTTAAGACATGCCTCACAGACTTTTTTTTGAATAATGAAGTGTACTATAATCATGTAGTACATAATTTTTATGTATCATCAATAGTTTTCGCAGCGCACGCCAAATAACAACTTTTATAAGCAAATGTTTGATACCTTGGGTTATATTATTGTAATTTATTTACAGATCCCTACTTTTTTGGTAATAAAATGGAGCCTATAGCACTCAGGGATAACGTAGCTTCCTATTGGTGAAAGAATTTTTTAAATCGGATGATTAGTTTCGAAGAAGAATAGAAGTATAGATAAAAACCTTAGAATAATAACGCCTAGAAACCTAGTACGAGCACCAAAAGTGAAGCAACTCCAACTATGCCGGATACGGCAAAGTTAGCGAATCGAGCCGTCAGTGCTCAATGTCACGCTCTGTTGAACACAGCTCCCAAGAAATAATTCAAAACGACAATTTGTTGAGTATAAAGATGCTATAGCACATCCGGAAAACATAAAAAATTACATAAAATTACATTTCACATATTGATACTAACATTAAATCCATTATTTTTACGTAAATCGATCTCCAAATCAAAATTTTCTTAACCTAATTTATTACAACGAAGTGTTGCCAGTTGTAAAGAAAAATTACCCATAATACAGTAGACACTAACACTTGGAGTCTACTGTATTTGATGCCCATTTTACAGTAGAAAAACGTGATTATATGTTAAAAATAACAAACACATGGTCACAGCAGACCCGGCTTAAAATTATAGGGTGCCGATTTTGAAATATTTAAAAAGTTATCATAATTTGCGAAGGTTTGTCGCGTATATGTTACGGCTAATAGCCGAAGTGCGGCTACACCTAGTTTTAGCCGGGTACAACTAGGTACAGCCGGCCACATGCGGTTAAACTTAGAATTGTATCCTATTTATCCTCGGTTAGAACTAGGTTAAGCTTTCATCATAGCGGATAGAACTAGGTGCAGCCGCACACCGGTGATTAAGAGGAACCCCGACACGGATAGGTTAGGTTCGAAGGGGATGACGGGGGCTAGAATGCCGGTTTGAAATATTTTCTATAGAGAAGCTGTCAAAACGTCAAACTTATTCCCCAGATAAAAGTTATCTGACCATTGAAAAATCAGCCCTTAGTATAATTACGAGTTTAGTTAAAAACAACAATAAAACTTTTATAAAGTATTACGATAAGTATGTACTTCTGACAGAATTTTTTATTAGTTAAAAAAATAGATTCATTACTTAAGTTACATACGTAACATTTTTTATATGCAATCTATGCTATGGCCCAAATACATAAAATTTTCCCCCAATTTAGGGGAAATTATATTTTCGAGCAACATTTTTTTTACGTCTGTGTGCGTGTCAGTCTCCGTAATTACATGCCGCTCACTCACACATAATTACGAATGTTGCTTCAGTTTTTTGTAGGGAGGTTTTTTGTAATGAAATTAAAAAACAATATTAAAGAAAAAGCTAGCAGCTCAATTGATACTCCGTCACAGATTGCACAAAGATGTATTCAAGAAATACCTACAACTACCGCCTACCTATACGGATGAGAACATCGTGAGAGAAGACAATACTTACCCACATTACCCAAAAGAGTACAAGATGTCAATATTCCCGAGGAATATACAAAAATAAATAACGAACAGTATTTGATTGGACATTTGATTGAAAATAATATTTGCGTAATTGTGTTTACTAACAAAAAAAATTGGCAATTATTGATCGAGGCACTTTACTGGCTTATGGACGGGAAATTCAAATCCTGCCCCATCCCATTTACTCAAATCTATACAATCCATGCAGTAGTAGGCACAATAGATGGAATACATAAGATTGTGCCACTGGTATATTGACTACTGTCCCACAAAACTGAAAAATGTTATACAATATTTTTTGAAATATTAGTAAGATTTGTTTTTAAAAAATTGAATAAAAATTTAGCCCCAAAACTCATCCTTACGGATTTTGAAACTGCTGCAATTAATGCTATCAGACATGCTTTCCCAGGCTGCATAAACAAACTGTGCTTTTTCCACCTCAACCAAAACATATGGCGGCACATTCAGGCATCCGGCTTGGCAAATCGTTATAGTCAAGACCCAATTTTTGCACATAAAATGCGACACTTCGCGGCATTGGCATTTTTAGAGCCAACTGAAATCGTCGATGCTTTCGAAATAATAAGGAATGAAGTTATACCAGAAGAAGCAGAAGAAGTACTAACATGGTTTGAACAATATTACGTGAGAGGGACAACGAAGATTTCTAAAAGTATTAGGTCGAAGATGACATTGTCAATAT
Source organism: Amphipyra tragopoginis (assembly GCA_905220435.1). Classification (NCBI taxonomy): domain Eukaryota; kingdom Metazoa; phylum Arthropoda; class Insecta; order Lepidoptera; family Noctuidae; genus Amphipyra; species Amphipyra tragopoginis. Next base: position 18,483,118 of record HG992011.1, read on the forward strand.
GTAAACCCAAATTACCACCTTCTATGTGGTCAGTAGTTGACAGTTACCGATCACAAGTGCCCCTATCTCAAAATGCTCTCGAGGCTCTCAATGGCTTGTAAATAGTAGCATACACAAATATTGCACTTATCGATGTTCTTTCTGTCGTTCTTTTTTCTTCTCTGCTTAATTCCTTCTCTTCTAAATGATTATCATATTTATCCCTTAATTCCTGCTTTTGTGGTTCAGAAGAATTGTGGAAGTGTAGACAAAAATCGCATTGATCTTTTTTGGTCCAGTCCAGCCGGGCGAGACCTTTCCTTTTGCAAAACTTCGAAATCTCTAAAGAGCTCTGCAATGCTTTTGCCACTGCTGATGTACTCTCTAGAGGTAGATGCTGTTAGGTAATATGACTCAACGCGGGGTATGGAATTGATGAAGTTGATGATGTCATTTATAAGCTCATCACTTGCAGTTTTATGTTTATTCTGTTTGCCGCGTTGGTCATCCTTTATAAAGGCCCCAGTATCTCTGCTCTCCATATGTACGGTTCGAATCATCTTATGTGAAATATCAAGAGTATTTACAAAAAACGTTTTGCATACCATTACTCTTCCAACGTCTACTGAAAAATAGAATGCCTGGTTTGGGTTACGCGGGTTCTCGGTATACTTGTACTTCGGTGTAATCTTTGTACTATTAGACAAAATATACATTCTTTGCAATTGTCTATCCCCTAATTCCCAGAGTGCATTAAAGATCTCCAACCTCTTGGAATAGTCGATTCGATCACTGCATTTAAGCCTACATTTTTGGCCACAAGGTGGTTTTATATTACGTGCAGGAAGCAATTTCTTCGAATGTACAGCTACATAGCTTTGACCCAAGTTTCGTTGAATTTTTTGCGTGTTTTGTACCCATTTAGTTAGATCTGCTTTACGTTTCCTTGGTTTTATTTGAATAATATCATCACCTGTCGTACGATTGTTCATATCAATCGATTCTGTGCTCGGTGAACGTTGACGAAGGTTTCGTTCTTGATCGTAAGTGAGATCGTCATCACTGAGGTCTACGTCACTTTCCTCCGAATTAAGTGGAGAAATTATGTAATTACAAACCGCTGTTCGGGGTCTAACTAATGGTAACTCGTCGCAAATCGGTGTCAATATGGATGGCGAAGAAACATTGGCTTTAGAAGTACCTGGCTGTGGGTCGGCGTTTTCATCTAAAGGCGGTCGGGTTGTGTAATGATCGCCAGAAGAGCTTGAACTAGATGAAGTAATACTTGAGTTACTGCTAGAACTCGAACTGCTGGAGCTACTAGAGCTGGACGAAGAGCTTGAGCAGGACGAACGACGGCGCGTGATGGATTTCTGGGGAGAGCGCATGATAGCTCTGTGCACCCATCAGTCTATGCACCCATCAGTGATTCTATCTTTTCCATAACAAAATTAAATGCGCTGAGAGTGAATAGCTAAAACAAGAGTTACAACGTGAACAAGAATTACATCAGAGGAAAGCAGACAGTGCCAGACAAGGGCTACAGAATGATACGGTTTTAGCAAAATCATCTACTGACATTACTGTTATCACCTTTGATTTAATGAAAACCCTACCTACGCCTGTGCTGACAACTGGAATAGTGTATTACAAGAGGCAGCTTTGGACTTTTTGCTTTGGTATTCACAACATGGGGACAGATGATGCCTACATGTTTGTTTGGGATGAGGCTGATGCTTCGAGAGGACCTCAAGAAATTGGTTCTTGCCTGCTTTATTTTTTTAAACATTATGTGAAAACTAAAAAAGTTATCATGTATTCTGACCAATGTGGTGGACAGAATAGAAGCATAAAATTGACATTGTTCTGTCAGTATATAAATAAATAAATAAATATTTTGGGACATTTTTTACACAGCACCATCTAGTCCCAAACTAAGCAGAGCTTGTACTATGGGTACTAGACAATGGATATAATACTTATATACTTTTTTTTTGTAAATACATACTTATAATACATAAGAAACACCCAGACCAACACAAACACTTATATGTTCATCACATAAATATTTGTGTCCTGTGGGAATCGAACCCACGACCTCGTGATCAGCAGTCCGACACTCGAACCACTAGACCACAGACGTCGTCCATAGAAATAGACCATAAATTTTTTGTCAGTGGGCATTCATACGTACATACCATGTATATATGTATTTACCATGTGACCAAGATTTTGGTCTAATAAATTCTACCCGTAAGAGGTGAAATAGGGGATGAAAGATTTTTTCGATTTATAACTACACGTAACAAGGGGCTTAACCAGGGCTCAAAATTTCACGCAAGCGGAGCTGCGGGCAAAAGCTAGTTGAATATATTTGAGCCGTCGGTATCATAAAATCATTTAAGACCTCTAAAACCTTTTCTTTTAGGAATTCGCCAGTTTGTCGTTCTAAAATTTCCAAAACAGCTAAATTTCTAACTTTTATCTGGCCTCCTTTTATATATTGTAAATTAATGCCTAAGAAATTTTTATCCAAATATGAAGCTGAATCAAGTTTGAGGCATATTAAATTATTTCTAATTTCTGACGCGATTTTTGATTTTATTTGGTATGCTTTTTCCGGTATCATTCCCTTTATTACTTTTATATTTATGTGTTTAGTTTGAATATTAGAAGGAACAGCTATGTTAATTATATCTTGAAATGCTTTATCTTGTATCAAAGCTAGAGGTCGCCCATGTACTGTAACTAATTTCACACAATTGTTTATAACTTGGTCTGATGTTGTAGAATGTCGAGATGTACTTGATTGGTGCTGTTGATTTTCCTTATTTATAATAGTTATAAGTAGGTATTCTTGCACATGTTTCAACGCAATATGATTTTTTAAATTGGTCGTATGCTTGCCCTAGAACAAAACGAGTAATTAATTATAAACATGTTTACTTACTAGTTTAATAAAAATATTGAATAAATCAAGACCTACGTTAAGTGGTCGGGCCATGTTCATTTATACCCATGTTATATATTGTAATGTAACAGACGGCCCCAAGGATCTCCTGAGAGCACGTCTGCTACACCAGTTGTAGAGAATGTGACGTTATCAGTGAATCCTACCTATCTATCCCTAGTCGGGCAAATAAGGGAAACACTTAAACACGACAACTTTATAATATGAAAATAAATAAAAAAACACTAAGTCATTCAATCCGGGAGTCACACGTGAATGGGCTGTAGCTGTTGGAACACACAATAAAGTTTACACTCGGTAATGCGAGCACGAAGTGAGGTGAAGGTTAGCCGTGCGGTGGTGGTTACGTAGCTCGACAACCAGAACGGAGTGCTTGCAGCGCAGCAGCGTAGCGGTGCCCAGCAGTGGCCTACTCGGCGGGGAGCTGGTAGTTCAGCCGCGTAGCAATTGCCGGAGGCCCAGCAATGGCCGACCTCGGCGGGGAGCTGGTAATTCAGCAGCGCAGAAGAGCCGGAGGCCCGGTAATCGTCCACTCGGCGGAGTCCTAGTAATTCCGCCGTCCGGCAGTCCGTCCGTACCCTTTGGTCGTTCCTTTCAGAGTCCTTGCAAAAACAGCTTGCATTTTACTTTTCGCATTTTTAAAACTTGAACGAGTGTGTTCCAAATATGTGGCCTCTGATAGAGAAAGAGGTTAGTACATTATAAAAGTAAAAGGAGGTGAAATGTGTGAAGTGAATGATGATGAAAAAGGTGTGATCCTACAATATGCCTAATTTACTACCTATTTTAGTAAGTATGTATTAATACCATAATTATTAAATTAACACTAAGGCAATGCTATTTTTACCGACTTCCAAAAAAAGGAGGAGGTTCTCAATTCGGTTGTATGTTTTTTTTTTGTTGTTATTTTTATTGTTTGTTACCTCATAACTCCGTCATTTATGAACCGATTTGGAAAACTATTTTTTTATTTAAAAGGATTTGCTTCCAGATTAGTCCCATAAAAATTTAACATAGTTTGGCCCACTAGTTTTCATTTTATGAACATTTTTTTTTATTTATGTACGTTTTCGTTTACGTGGATGATGTAATTATTTCGATAATAAGTCGATCAGTTTGATGACGTCTATGATAGATATGACCGGCACTCAGGCCACTCGCGTGAAATTTTTTTAAAGTTTGATTGGGCTACGAGTAGCATCTATGTGGTTCAACCATGTTTTAATTAAGGACACTAAAAAAATAATTTAAAATAATAAAAAACCCGACTGCCTAAAAATAAACTTTAAATAAAAACTGAAAAGAAAAAAAAACAAGTAGTGTACAAATAATTAATTCTAATACGGAACATAGCGACTTTAACAGTCGGGACCCAATACAAATCTAGACCCGCTCAAATCTTCGCAATAATGGGTCCCGACGACCATTATGGAGTAAGTCATTATCAAAGCTGCATCTGTATATTTTTGGTAATATTTTGCTAATCTATAAATTTCTATTAATGTTGAATGAAATATTTCAATGAGTCCCATTGAATTAGGATTATTTGGGGTTCCTATGTGAAGATTTATTTTATATAATATCATTCATTCTTTCATTAGAACATTATTAAATTCAGATCCAGCTTCCGCACTAATTTTTAAGGGTACGCCATAAAAAGAAAAGTATTTGATAAGAGCTCTAACTACTTCAGGAGTGGATCTGTTTGGGATCTCAAATGCTTGACCCATTTTGCTGAATGCATCAATTACTGTTAGATAATAACGTCCTTCTATTGTAAATAAATCAATAAAAATTTCTTCTAGTGGTTTAGTTTGAGTTTGGGTCAACTGAACTTTAGGCTTTAAAGGTTTTCTGTCGTATTTCATTTTCTTGCATGCTTCACAAGATGGAAATGATTTGTTGCATGTTATTCCAAAAGTAATATCGTTTGATATGAGCTAATGTTTCTTTAATACCTCTATGACATGTTTTGCCTATGTGATATTTGTTAATTATTTCCCTTTGTTCAATTTCATCTTCTACATAAATCACTCTTTTTGTACATTCGAAAAATTGTACAAGTTTTTTTAAATAAAAATATAACTGTTTCTGTAAATTGTCTAAGATGTTCCTCGTGTTCGAAATATATGAAATATGTTGTTTTATTTTTAATGTATTCCTTTAAAAATTGTTTAACTAGATCGGGTCGATAGATTGGTAAGTGAACTTCTAATATACGTTGTTTTTCCCTTGACAAGTGTTTTACAGCTAATTTATCAAGTAACCATGTATGAATTAATATTTGATTAGGTTTTGTGTCTATTGCTTCTTGTAAGATGGGGATTCCTTGAGATTCCGTATCTTGTGCTGAATGAACTGTATCTGTCTTAACAGACTTTTCAGAGGCTGTCAAAGTTGAACTAGTAGTCTTAATAGAGTATGGTGATTTAGGTCGTCTAGATAAAGTTTCTTCTGAATCAGAATCGTGAATACTAATTGGTCTATCTATATCCATTGGTTCTTCTGATGAATTATTATTAGTTGATTTATTTAATTTGGTAATCTCTTCAGTTAATGGTTCTACATATTGTTTTATATCTTCGTCTTTATCTGCATTAGCTTGGGTAGAAATGTTGTCTCCTTTATTTATTGCATTAACGCGAATTCGTGACAATGCATCCGCATTAGAATTTAGTTTACCACTATTATGTAATATTTAAAAGTCATTTTCTGATAATCTTAAACGCCAACGTGTCAATCTACTGTTTGTCTCTTTTAAGGAATTAAGCCATGCTAAAGGTTTGTGATCAATTATAATGATGAACTTTTTACCGTATAGTTAAGGTCGAAAATGTTTTACCGCCCAAACTATGGCCAATAAACATTGACTTAGAATAAGTATGGACCTCGGGTCATCGCTCAAAAATGTCCGAACCGAAAGTGAGTTAAAAAACGATGAATTTGAAAAGAGCTACACTTGCGCGCGTCATTCTTCTTTTGGGCGAACAAGCAGCTACACCTCAATGTCACATGTCAACAATGCCGTTCTGTGTAGTGAGATCGTGTAAAAACTACTCAAAAAAGTGAAAAAAGTTGATGGTGTATCACATTTTCAGTAGGTATATTATTGTTTTACAATTTTAAAGTATTATTTTGTTAAGGAACATTGTATTTTGCTTAAAATTGAATTAATTGCAAGAGCAAAACACACAATAATCCAACTAAACAAAAAGTATCTTATTTTCCTTCCTTTGTTTGACCAATTATGTCAACTTCATTTGGTTGGATTACCATAAGAAACTTGACATATTTGTCAGACATTAGAACAAAGATTCCAAAGAGTCGTTATTTTTACGCGATGTTTTTTTGTATTGCGATTTTGAACCAATTGCAATTTGTTTTGTTCTATTCATTTAGACAAGTTATTTTTAAACTTGCATTGTAGGTATGCAAACATATTATGTACGAAAATATGTATGTTGTCCTTCCGTTTCAAAATTGTATTGGTTTTTCGGTCACTACCAAGTTCCCGATCGAGCTGAAATTTTGCAGGTAGGTATGTGCATCTTAGATCATTAAAATGTCATTGAACTAATTTGATAATGGAGCCGAAGATTAGGCAGGCACAGGAACAAATGGTAGGCTTGTCGAGTTTCAGCTCATGTATTTTGTCATTATAAACACTTTTCATTACATAAATAATGACGTAGGTCCGATAGTAGAGCCGGAAAACGGGCTCTGGAACTCCCTAATGGCAAATAGTGAACACGTGACGTTTGGGCTCGTTTGTTTAGTTATCATAAACTCTTTTAAATACACATGACAAAAGATAGTTTCATTCAAAAAAAAAAAGTGCCTCTGATTTAATTTCAGTTTTCTTTGAGATCAAATTAGATGAAGATGATGATGATGATGCTGATGGTGATACTTCAGCAAAGGAAGCGAAATCGCGTTTTTGAAAATGACGATGTTGTAATTTTGCAAGAAATGTTCTATGCTCTTTCAGTTGGTTTAAATATTTAGCGATCGCAATAAAATAATATAACAAATAATAAAATCTTTTAAAAATTAAGTTGCTCTATTACTCCTATGTTCTCCAAATTTTCGTTTAATATTAAATGAAGTTTCGAAATTTGAAAAATTGAGCAGTGCTGTCATGTTTTCGTATGGTAAAAATTGTTGCAAGCAAAATTAGGCATTATGATAACGACATAGGAATTCGTACATCGTAAATGAGCTTGTTGGTATTTCTAAGTTTATAATATGTCAATTCAGGACACTTTTATCGTGAATTTTGTACTACACTCGTTGTCCATACTTATTCTAAGTCAATGCCAATAAATCTTTTTCAGTTACACTGTAACGAGTCTCTGCATCGTTGAGTGTCCTACTAGCATATGCTACTGGTTTATCGTTACCAATTGGACCTTGAGAGAGTACAGCGCCTAATGCAAACTCGGATGCATCTGCCGTAAGTATGAATGGTTTGTCTGGGTCTAGATATTGCAATATTGGGGCATTTACAAGGATATTTAAAATGTCACTTACGGGATATCTTCCGTGATTTTTTATTGGTTTGAGTTCCACCCGCAATCTCCAGTCAACCCGCGATCATGGCGCTTGCAACAGCGTCGAAATATCGGGAACTCAAACCACTAAATAATCACGGAAGATATCCCGTAAGTGACATTTTAAATTTAGAGACAAACCGTGAAAGCTTAAAACAGTATTTACAAGGATTTCTTTACATTTTTGGAATGCTTGTATGTATTTGTCGTCACTCACTGACATGTTACATTTCTTTTTTAGTCGCACTGTCATAGGTTGCGTCAATTTAGCAAAGTCTTTTACAAAACGTCTGTAATATCCAATAAGTCCTAGAAAACTTTTAATTTCGGTTGTAGTTCGGGGAATTGGATAGTCTAATATAGCTTTAATCGTATCATCATTTGGTTTTAGTCCTTCTGGTGTTATGGTGTGTCCTAAATATAGAACTTCTTTACGTATAAATTCAGATTTGTCTAACTGTACTTTAAGGTTTGTCTGTCTTAATCTATTAAATACAATTCGTAATTTGTCGATGTGTTCTTGTAGGCTAGACGAAAATATTATAATATTGTCAAGATGAACCAAGCAATGACGACCTTGTAGTCCTCTCAAGACGTTATCAATTGTTCTTTGAAAAGTTGCCGGTGCTGTTTTTAGTCCGAAAGGCATACGTGAAAATTCGTAATGACCTGCTTGAGTACTAAACGCTGTCTTTTGTTTGTCTTCTTTTGCTACTTCTATTTGGTGGTAACCACTAGCTAAGTCTAGGGCTGAAAAATAACAACAACGTCCTAGTTTATCGAATAAATCGGTAATGTTCGGAAACGGATACTTATCATCGATGGTTATTTCGTTTAGTTTTCTATAGTCAATTACTAATCTATATTTTCTTTCGTTTGTAGCATTTAATTTCTTGGGTACTAAATGAACCGGTGCACTCCAAGGTGAGTGTGATTCTGATATTATATTATCCTTTAACATTTTATCTACTTGTCTATTAATTTCATCGTGTATTGCCTGCGGTTGTCTATAGGGTCGGATAAATATAGGATCTTCATTACGGGTCTTTATGTGATGTTTTACATCGTTTGTAACAGATAACGGTATTTTTTCTGAATAAAATATATCTTTAAATTCATAACAAAGTTTTTTAATCTTTTCCTTTTCTTCGTTATTCATATGATCTAAACGTAATTTATTTAAGTCTTCTGTTATTATTTCATCTGTTTCTAAATCATTATGGTTTAAGAACGTTATTTTTCTCATAAAGAATTTTACATTAATTCACTTACAGAGAAAACTATTTACAAGTTAAAAATGAAGGTTACTACGAGCGTACAAACAGTAAATAAAGTACATAACACAAGAAATTATATTTTTTTATAAAAACTGAGTGGGTAAACTTAAAAATTATCAACGACAAAGTTTCGATTCTAAGTAGGTAGTAACCGGCGACCACAGATGCATAGTACTACTACATAATGTTGATACTACTGGATGTGGCATTTGGCGACATTGGTAAGTTTTTTTTTTTTTTTTGTCTTTTCTTGTATAACTAACGTTTATATTGTATGTATGTTTGTTTATACAGTAAACCGTGTTTTTTTTTTGTTTTTTTTTTAATTCCTTTTTTTATACGGGTTAATTTTACGATAACATAATGGTGTGTATATATTTCCTTTTTTATTTAGTGAGTTTTATTTAAATTGAAATCACTCAATTATTTCCTGTAAGTGATTTTTTAGTCGTTTTTTAAAGCTAAGTATAGTTTTTGCATCCTTAACATGAGCAGGTAATTTGTTATATATATTAATGCCCTCATATTCAATGTTCCTTTTACCGTAGTTTGTTCTAGGTGCCCGTGTGATTAAATAATTGGCATTTCTCAATTTAATTTTTTGGACTTGGCTTTTCTTAGTAAAAGTTAAATATGTATGAATTTCTTTGTTTAAAATTTTATGTATTAATATGCATGTGTAATATCTATAGGTTTGAGCGACATTCATTATTTTCGTATCTTCGTATATTTTTTTCGTTGGTGTTCTAAATTTGTAGTTGAATAATATTTTTATTAATTTATTTTGTATAATTTTAATTTTTTCCAAATTGGATTTAGCTGCGGTGCCCCAAATTTCAATTAGATAATCTATATGCGGTTTTACTAACGAGTTGTATATAATGTATCGAGCTTTTCGAGGGAGACATTTTGCTAAATTATGAAGAAGGCCCGCTTGTGATGTCAACTTATATGTAATTTTTTCTATATGTGGTTTCCAACTTAAATGATTATCTAAGATAATGCCAAGGTATTTCTCATTTGGTTTTCTCTGAATTAATTTGTCATTAATTGTTAATTGTATGTTATCATTTATCTTTTTATTTTTTGGAGCAAAGATAACATAGCTTGTTTTGGCGATGTTAATTGTAAGCAAATTAGATTGGAACCAGTTATTTAAAGCATTCAGGTCGCTTTGGATAATAGGTAACATGGCGTCGACTGAATGACCAAAGTAAAACACAGTTGTGTCATCTGCGTTAAGAGAAATGTTTCCTTTTAAGCCAATTTGGCTTATGCTATTTAAATATATTAAGAACAAAAGCGGGCCCAATATCGAGCCCTGGGGCACGCCATAGCTAATTGCGTTTGGGGTACTTTGGTATTTACCTATTCTGACTACTTGTTTTCGATTTTCAAGGTAGGATGCAAGAATTTCGAGCGCTTTTTCCTTGATTCCAATGTTCGATAATTTACGTAACAGTATTTCCGGACTAATTGTATCGAAAGCTTTTTTGAGATCGATAAAAACACCCAAAGCTAATTGTTTTTGATCGATTTTATTCTTTATTTTAGTTATTAAATCAATGGTGGCCGATAGAGTATTTGATCTGGGCCGGAAACCATACTGTTTGGGGTATAGGAAATTTATAGATTTCAAGAATACTTCTAAACGGGTATATATCACTCTCTCGAAAATCTTAGAGATGACGGGCAAGACCGATATTGGGCGATAGTTGCAAGGGTCAGATTTAGCACCGGATTTATAAATAGGCACAACTTAAGCAATTTTTAAACTACTTGGGAAGGATCCCTGCTCCAGGCATTCATTGATACACGTTGTGAGTTGCGGGACGAGTATTTTTTTAATGCATAATATTGATTTGGTAGTAATGCCATCAATGCCAGCTCCAGTGTTTGGGTCTAAATTGCCAATTATTTTATCTATTTCATCGGTAGTTGTTGGCTTCATAGATTTTAATTCCAACATATTACTAGTTTCAGACTCTAGATGGCTCTGGTTTCTTTTGTAGGAGTCAGGAATCATATTTGCCAGAGACGAACCAATAGTTGAAAAATACGAGTTAAAGTGTTCGCATATTTCGGTTTTATCGGTGTAAACACCCGAATCTGTTTCAAGTTTGTCAGGTCCGGAGTCATCTTTAATTTTGTTTTTAGAAAGGTTGTTAATCAATTTCCACATTTTTCGTGGCTTAGTCATGTTATCTTTTATGCATTTAAAATAATAGCTATTCTTGGTTGTCTGAATCTTCTTTGTTACAATGGCTTTAGTTTCCTCATATTCCTTTTGTAAGTTTGCATCTAGTTGATTTAACTTTAGTTTTTGCCATAGTAAATTGCGTTCGTTTATGTCTTGTACAATTTCCTGTTTTATCCAATCCTGTTGAGGTGTGTTGAGAATTTTTGCTTTGGTAATAGTATTCTTAGATATAGATGACAGTATTTTTCGTTCTAATTTTTGGTATGGATATAATATACAGGGTGGTAATTTGAGATGGGGCATGAAGGGCAACTACCTTAACCATTGTAACTACAGGAAAACGTGCTTAGAAGACTACCCCTAACTTTTGGGATAATTACAATCGGCATTCACAGATTTTGAAAAAAAAGTACAGTCAGCGAGAAAAAGGGCTGTTTTCACAAATCTTTTTTATGATGCCAATCGATCCCATTTCCCATAAGGATCAAAAGAGTCTTCCAGACCAACTGAGGTTGGAGTACTAGAAAAGTCAGAAATCGCAAAAAACTTATTTGAGATGGGGTAGTAATAAGGGCAGCTACCTTAATCGTTGTGGCTACAGGAAAATGTTCTAAAGAACTGTCTATAATTTTTGAAAATATTTCGAACTGCATTCACAGATTTTGAAAATAAAAAAATCTTTTTTTTCTGCGTGAACGTAACTTTTAACGAAATGTTGTTTTTCGTGATTTCTGATGTTTCTAGTACTTTAACCTCAGTAGGTCCTGAAGAGTATTTTGATCCTTATGGGAAATAGGATCGATTGGCATCATAAAAAAAGTTTTGTGAGAACCGACCATTTTTTTTCTGACTGTACCAAATTTTTTTTTTCTCTTTTTTTTGTGCATTTCGAAATAATTTCAAAAATTATGGCCAGTCTCCTATCAACATTTTCTTGTAGCGACAACGATTAAGGTAGCTGCCCTTATAACTAACCCCTCTCAAATAGTTTTTTGTTATTTCTGACGTTTCTAGTACTCAAACCTCAGTTGGTCAGGAAGAGTCTTTTGATCCTTATGGGAAATAAGATCGATTGGCATCATAAAAAAGTTTTGTGAAAACAGCCCTTTTATTCGCTGACTGTACTTTTTTTTCAAAATCTTTGAATGCCGATTGAAATTATCCCAAAAGTTGGGGGTGGTCTTCTAAGAACGTTTTCGTGTAGCTACAATGGTTAAGGTAGCTGCCCTTCATGCCCCATCTCAATTTACCACCCTGTATATAATATAATATCCTCAAAACATTTGTTAAACGCAGTATAGTTTAGTGCTCGATATTCCACTTTCTTAATTGGGGGAGGACAATAGTATTTAATTTCCAGGAACATTTGTTTATGGTCAGACATATCAGAATCGACCATGGCTATATGGTAATTGTGATCTCTTAGATTAGAGCAAATATGATCCAGAATGGTTTTAGTTATCGTGGTTTCACGTGTGCAGTATTTCTTATCAATTTTATTTAATATTTTGAAATTATTTTCTTTTAATACATCTTTATAGTCGCGGGTTTTAATAGGTCTAAGTTAAAATCACCAAACACTATTGCTCGCCTCTTGCCGTATAATTGCTCCGAGTATGTCTCAAGAAAATTGGTCATATTGGTTTTATCAGGTTTGTATATTACACCAATATCCAGAGAATTTTTTTTTACATGTATCCAAAGGTAGTGTATGTCATTAATGCACAGTTCATCAATCAAGTTATGTTTGAGATTATTGTGGACAAAGATTGAGACTCCACCCCCTCTCTTATTTTGTCTAAAATTATAGTAGTGCGTATAACAAGGTAATTGAGTCCTTTTTGCCTCGTCGTCATTTTTTATCCACGTCTCGGAGAGTATGATTATGTGTATTGTGGCTGGAAGTGAAGTAATTATACATCGCAGTTCGTCAAATTTGCCTGGTTTGACGATACTCCGAGCATTAGCATAGAAGCATTTCAAAGATTTTCTTGTAAAAGTAATGTCTGAGTATTGGTTTACAATTTGATACGTAATTTTGTCAGGTGACGAAGCTAGTTTTTTGTAGGTGTTGTCTCAGTGTTTTGTTTTTCCTGTAGGTTAATAATTTTAGGAACTCCTTTGATATACTTAATTCTCAGGTCAGTTTCTCCATTGACGATCCTTCTGTTTAGCTCTTCTCTTAGACTTTGCATGTATTTCCGTTGATAATTGGTTTGGTCCGAAAATATTTTTATGTTTTCGATCTCCTTATTGTTTTTATTGCGTAGTATATTTCTAGCAGTTGTTTTAGATGAAAAGCAAACTTTAATTGAGCGAGTGCGATCTAGAGATGGAAATGATTGGTATTTAGAAATCATGATCATATGATCATATGATTTTTTTAATCACAGTGAAATCACCTGCTATTTTTCACACCTGCTATTTTTCCCTATGAATGATTTTCTGCTATTTATCATTGAAAATAACGAAATGAAATGACATAGTAATTGAATAATGAATATGATGTAACAGGACACGTTTGTTGTTACATTAAACTGGTGTAAAATCAACTTGTGTATTATTAGTCAATGAAATTCCCTTCATACTTTAACAGGCTTAGGACTGACAATGTAAAAACTTAAAATCCTTAGAAGGAGACTACGTTTAAAAAATAAAAGCTTTTGGACTTTACATTGGCGTATTTAGAAGTTCATTGATTGATTATTATCTATATACAGCCTTCTAATCAAATATTATTTACATTGGTTTTGTACATATTTACATTTGTTACATTTTTTATTTACAATGGTCATAATTACTATTTAGAAAAACCAATTGTGAAGCACGTTTTCTACTTAGACGTGTTCTTCGATCTGACAGCATATATCCTGCTTTCGAAAACACTCTTTCACATTGAACTGATGTGACTACAATGTGGCAATGTTCTGTAAAAATTTCTGCCAAATTGGGATACACTAATGCATGTGTTTTCCACCAAGTAAGAGGACAAGACTGGCGGCTAATGACGTCTTCATTGAGATACATTTCAAGCTCGTGTTTGGCTTTAGTGGCGACATCGTCACCTGATGGTGTGATTGCAGCAAGTGTTTTATCAATTTTTCCCCAAATTGAAAAAGTCTCTTCTTCATTGCTTGTACTAGCCTGGAATATATCGTGAGCTGGAGGAAATGCATCCTTTTTTCTCTCCTGTATTTTTGATCGGAGTAGAGCTAAAATGTGTTCTTTAATTAGATATGCACGCCTGGATCTTTCACACTCCTCATCGGTTGGGGCCACAGATGTACCAGAATCATTTTCTAGAAATGCATGAATTTTGAAACGCGGATCTAAAAATGTACAGGTTCCCAAAAGTAGGTTGTCGTCAATGGCGCTTTTTGGGAAATAGATGGCCATATTTTCTTCTAAAATGTCCAGCATTGTTTTTGCTACGCCATAAAAATCTTTTGTTTTTAATAATTTTATAACATTTCTTAAACCATCGGTTAGTACAATAGCGAGCCCGGCGGTCAAATATTTCGATCCACTCATAACTTTGGTTACCTCTTCAAATGGTTGAAGAATCATGCAGATCTGTTTGATTGCATCCCACATTTCTCCAGTAACAATCGGTAAATCAACTCTTAAATTGGGTATCACGGCCTGAAGAGCCACTTGGAGCTGTAAAAAGCGGTTCAACATATAGAACACGGAGTTCCATCGTGTGGGAACGGATTGTACCAAACGTAGTGCCTGTGCTTTTTTTTCAAAATCTGTTTGGTACTTACTGAGGGCTTCCGTGGCAATATGACTTTTTTTAAAGTGAGCAACAGTTTTTTTTACTGTTTCTAAAATGAACTCAATCGCTGTAAGTCCCTTCTCGACAACCAAATTCAACTTGTGTAAAAAGCAACCAAAATGTGGCCACCCTGTCTGTTGCAGGGCGTTAGTTATATTGGTAGCATTATCGGACACTGCCAGTGTAATTTTGTTTTGTATTTGCCATTCAATTGCGATTTTCTTCAATGCGGCCAATAAAGCAATACTGGTGTGCGAACCGCTAAAATGCTCGCAGTGCAATAGAATAGATTTTAGTTCTAAATCTACTATAAAATGGGCCGTAACAGCTAAATATGCGTCCATTGTAGAAGATGTCCAACAGTCTGTCGTAATGCAAAACTTTTTACCTTTTTGTATTAGCTCACTTATAGCAGTTTTACATTCTTGGTATCGGCTAGGTATCAAAGTGGATGATATTAATTTTCGATTCGGCAAATCATAACTAGGATTAAGTGCCTTGACAAATTCTCGAAAACCTCTATCCTGTACTATAGAAAATGGTTGAAAATCTAAAGCTATCATTTTATCCAATTTTTCGTCAATATTTTTTTTTTCCCGTTGGTCCAATTTTCGAGGAACATAGACGGTAATTGGCCGTTGCCTTGTTGTTACACGGTGTAATGGTGAT
This sequence comes from Amphipyra tragopoginis, assembly GCA_905220435.1. Classification (NCBI taxonomy): domain Eukaryota; kingdom Metazoa; phylum Arthropoda; class Insecta; order Lepidoptera; family Noctuidae; genus Amphipyra; species Amphipyra tragopoginis. Next base: position 18,498,542 of record HG992011.1, read on the forward strand.
GCTGATGATGTTGATGGATCAGTAACTGCTGGGGCAAGACTGTCTTCTGTCGGCTGACGAGCCAGCGCCGTAATTACAGCAGGAGCAGACCTTGAAGCATCTTCTAAATTTTGTTCAGCAACTGGTGGCCGTAGTTCTTCATTTTGAACCGGTCTTCTTGCAGTTGAACCGCTGGTATCCAGCAAATTTGTGTAAGCACTAATATTTTTTGCTTGTAAATGTCTTTTTAAATTAGTAATGGATGTTTTATATGAATATTTATTTTTACACAATTTACAAACTGCTTCATATTTATCCCCCCCCCTCTTTGTCAAAATAGTTCCATATATTTGAAGTTGACGCCATTATGTACAAGTACAAGTAGGTTCTTTTGGTCAATGTCACTACACTATTATTTACACTTTATTTTAAAGAAAAAGTACCAAGTTATTAGCAACCCACCACCACGTTAATCCAATTATTTACACAATATTTATTTACACAATACACAACCCACCACCACGTTAATCCTAAACAAAAAATCCTTAAGAAACTTAATTAATGCCTACAAAATAGTAATAAGTACAAATAAAAACTTTCAAAAATATCGCAAAATACGCCGCGAGTCGCAATATATGTCATACGACAACAGGCACGCGCTTCTGCTATATTAAGACTGAGGATGTCCGCCCGCACAGGTGAAATGTCATTTTATTTCGTTTGTTCCTTCCGCTAAAAATCATATGAAAGGTCAAATAAAATTGAAATTCAATCACGACCTTATAATAATCGACTTAATGTATAATTTAGAATGTAAACATTGATTGCGACGCGGGTCGCAGGTCAATCGGACGCACTACTCGCACGCAGGGATAATGCGTCGGGCGTCCCGCTCACTCTTCGTTGCTCGCGCTCGTAGATTGTCGTGCATCATCGGTGCGCCGCGATCGCTCCGCGCGATTTCATTCGCATATTGGTGACAAATCATTATCGCTGTGATTTCAAATGACAATAGCAGTGATGACATATGAAAACTTAATCATATGATTTTTCACTGCTACCAATGATTTGTTCCATCTCTAGTCCGATCCGCAGCCTTATTGTCTAACTTGAAATCCATTACCAGTGAACTTAAAGTCGATTACCAGTGGTCGACCCAGTCAGAATGTTATCGGTATTGTCTAAGGTATTCAACTGGTCTTCGGTTTCGGAATGAATGATCCGTGTTGCGTTTCGGTAATGCAAGTAGGACTACTAATAGTGCCATGGTACTATTTGCGATTTAGTTGTTTTAGTAGTTGCAAAAACGGTAATTATATTTATTATGCTGTAAAAACACAGCCTATGCATTATTTTTGTCATTATTTGCAGGTTAATCACGTATTTTGTCAGTAAGTTTACTAAAAAATTAGTAACGAAACGCAAGTTTTCTTTCTTCAAACTATGAAACCCACTCATGTCACTCACTGTTGGAGTTGTAGTGTATAGTCTGTGGTCAAAAGTTCGCGGTTTATTTTGTACGTTGGTGTTGTGTGTGATTTTTTTCGCTAAATATTCGTTTCAAAGTAAGTTTATTTAAAAAGCTACTACCGATTTTATGCGTTACAAAAGTTGTTATGTTGTTACACAACAGTGCGATAATATGATAGTATGGCTATCTCAGAATAAGAATCAGAATTATTTGCCGAAATGAATGCACCTATCTACTCAATTATGGGTGTTCAGATGATTAATAATTACTTCTGAGATATTAGGTAGGAAGTTATTTCTTATTCTTCAAACGCTTCTAATACAATGTTCAACACAACAGTGCTGAGATAGTATGGCTATTTCAGAACGCCTGCAAGAAAAGTACCTAGTTTCTTTGCCGAAATGAATGCACCTATCTACTCAAATAAGGGTGTTCAGATGATTAATAATTACTTCTGAGATATTAGGTAGGAACTTATTTCTTATTCTTCAAACACTTCTAATACAATGTTCACCACAATTTTCTTATTTTGATAAAAATTTGACCAAAACACTTCAAACAAGATTCGAATGAGCTCCCTGCTTCATCTGACATTTCACATGGGCTTGAATTTGCTACTGAAATTCATTTCGGTGTTACGCAATACCAAAATCAGCCATAATACGAAGTTCCATTCACTCACTGGGTTTGAATTTCGCTGGTAATGGTGTTGTATGTGACAGCTATTTACACAATACGAAAGTGACAATTGAAGTCCAGGCTAGGTTTCAAATGTCAAAAATGAAGTCCATGTCGATTACCAGTTGAGTTAGACAATAAGGCTGCCGGTTTGAATTTACCTAGACGGATGACTTTTTCGGGGTGGGGGCAGTCATTGTAAATAAGTTTGGTTGTCCTTAAAATTTCTTTCATATCAAATTCTTGCCTCTCTGCCGTAGTTTTTTCCTTGGGTTCTGGGATACCAACAATAATAATATTTTTAGACGTATATTGCGATCTTGAAATTCGCTATACATTTCTTCATACTGCATTTCCGGAATTGAAGTCGAAGGTGAAGTACATTTCAGTCTATTGACATCGGCTTCTAGGTCCTTGACCTTTTTTTCTGTGCTTACTGTGATGTTTGATAGGTTGGAAATTTGATTTTTTAAATTAATATTTTCCGAAACAAGGCTTTCCATAGTCGTACTAATATTACCGACCTCATTTTTGATAGCGACAACGTCTTGACAAAGCTTATTGATATTTTCAGATTGGTCATTTTTAACTGAGGTTAATACAGACATTAATTCGGTCATTTGCTTTCGCAGTTCAGATAACTCAGTTTTGATTAAATCGCTGTCGTCAGTGAATTTTCGTTTATTGCGAATAGTTATTTGTGGGATCGAGTCACCATAAGACATTTCCGAAAGATTTGGTTGAGATCCACCAGGGTTTTTACTGCTGTCGCTTCCAGTCGGTGAGCGTAGTAAACTCATTGTATATCTATGACGTTAACTTACTCACTTTAATGTGTGCGTGTTCGCTGTTGCGCACGTGATGCAGAAAATAAGAGCCCGTCCTTTTTTGAGTCATTTTTATCAGTAATATTATTTAACACTTGTTAACTATTATATTTTATAACTTGAAATGGTTTTGTAATTGTTAAAAGAAATTCCTTTTCCGTAGTGTTTTGGATAACTGTCGTCGCATATCCATCTATGCATTGCACTAATGCGCTGGGCATTCTTACACCATTATGAAATGTAGTAAAGTTCACTATGGCTTCACCATTATTTATATTTGTAGGTAATTTTACTCTTTGTTCGCAACGCGGAGCAAGTTTAATTGTATTGCAAGGTGTGTAAGTAATTGGAATATTAGCGCCTTTTGTGAAAAGAATTTAATTTTTCATGTCTATTTTAGCGTCAATTTGTTTTAATAAATCACTACCAATTAATCCGTCATAACGTCTATCAACGTCATATACATAGAACTTGTGTTCTTCCTGACAAAAGTAGGGAACAATGGTATACTTATAACTTCGTTGTGTTTACTAGTAGCGTGAGTGCTAATTACTTGGAAAGGTTCGTAGCTAACGTAATCGATAAAATATTGTTCTACTAATTTGGGGCTTACAAATGATCTGGAACTACCTGTATCAATCATAAATTTAGCGTTAATTTCTGGTATCTCAACATACGGTAATATTAATTTAGAACCACAGTTTAAGTGTATTATTGAGGGTTTTTGTTTGAGGCTGATATGTGAAAATTTTCAATAGCATCTTGTTCATAATGTTCTATTTCGTTTGTTTCACACTGTTCATCTATTTCGTTTGAATAAGAATAGTTATAACCACTATCGTAATTTTCGTTAAACATTTCTGACTCCGTTTCGTCAATGTCGTATAATTCGTTTAAGCGGAAACCTTGAGGTTTCATAGGTGGGGCTGTAGGCAAGCTCACATCTGTTGATGGTTTTTGCATATTTTGCGGTTTATAACCAAATTGTTGTTGGTTTTGGTTGAACGAAGGTCGATAACCTATTTGTTGTTGATTAAAATTTGGTCGGTAACCTGTTGGCTGATGATTTTGATTTAATGTTGGTCGGTAGCCAAATTGCTGCTGACCTTGGTTAAATTGTGGTCGATATCTAAATTGTGGTGTTGTATTGAATTGCGGTTTAATAATCAACGGTTGATTTTGTAATTGTGGTTTGTAACCGAATCGACGAGGTTGTTGGTTTACGAACTTATTTAAAAATTGTTGTTGGGGTTGTTGTATTTGATTCCTGTTAAGTTCAGGTTTTATATTTTGCACGTTTTGGAGAATTCCAAATTTAAATTGTGGTTGGGAATTTTGACCAATAAAAGGTTTTGAAGTAAAGTTATTATTTGAAGGATTGTACGACATTGTTTGAGGTTTATTGCTTTGAGGCATTTTTAACATTTTATTTCTTGAATTGTATTGATATAAGAAATTTATCTCTTTGAGTACTATGCTCAATGCATCCTCCAATGAGTTACATCCCTTTAATATTACAATACGTAGTAATTCTTCGGTTAAATTATACAGGAATACGTTCATCGACATATTATCATAAATAGTTATTTTACTTGTACGAAGGTGTACATCTTCCAGTACGTTAACTTTAGCGATTAAAGTGCTTCTAACATGTTGAATACGATTGCAGAAATCAAGATAAGATTCACCATGGTTAATTCTAAGTGTTTCTAATTCTATGGTAATACATTCTTCGGATCTAGGATCACCAAAATGTTGTTCCAAGGCCTTCTTTAAAACGGGCCAGTTATCTAAGTCTTGTCGCTCACTAATAAGTGATGCGGCTCTACCCAAAGCTTGGAACCGGTTTAAAAAATACCGGTTAATACCGGTTCATTACGGTTTTCCTCCGAACTTTTCTTAAGAACGTGAACATTTTAAGAACCTTATTTTAACCTAAATTAACCGGTTTGTTCGACGAGCGGCATGTCGGTAAACGCGTTGCAACTTGTATGGATGCCGCGCATAGTGGCGGGCGCGGTATGAAGACGTAGGTAGTTACGATATTTCTTTTCATTCGATTCGTGCGTGATTTCGTAGGTAGACGTCTGCTGCGCAGTGGGATTTAAACACCAGTTAATATTATTTGTCTATTATTTGTGGTTAACATGGGTAGAAAGCGGAAGAATTTAATTTATACATACTTTAACTACAATGAAAACAATAAAACTGCAAAGTGTTTAATAGAAAACTGTGAAAAAGTTTTACGGGTAAGTAATAAATTGATTGGCATGTATTTATTTGCTTAAATGTTTAAAATTCGCAGGTAGACTGGTAGCGAACAGTAGGTATGTTACAGCACAGAATATAGTAAAGTACCTACCTAATTTAGTAATTACTTTTTATATTCTGTGGTCATATTTAATATGATGGATAATATAATTAGGTCAGATTTTTCTGCCTAAATAATATACATAACGCGTAGGTAGGTAGTTTACTTTGTGCTTTTAGATTCAGGTTGTTTTTAAACGACTTCAAAAAAAAGGGGAGCTATAGAAAGATATAGATTTTTTCACGTCATTATGGTGAAAGATTGTTTTAAGTACCTATAATTTTTGTTTTAGGGAAATCATGGAGCAAATTTATTGAGACATTTCTACACACATCACAGACAGCTGCACGACCGGATTCTTCAAGAGAATAATAAAAATAAAGAAAATTTACCACCGAAAAAAGATGATAACCATATGAAAGTAATGAAGCATTGTTCTGAATTAGTAACGATTCATGGTCGGCCGTTTTCGATTTTAGAGGATAACGCTTTTAAAAACTTAATATCATTAATACCAAATTCAAATCCATTGTCTGTGAATATTAAAAACATTAAAACAATGATTCAAGAACATGCTTATAATATACGCAAGAATGTCCATGATGAGTTAAAGGATCAACTTATATCGTTAAAAATTGATGTAGCATCTGTAAAATCTAGAAGATTTCTCGGCATAAACATTCAGTACATTGCAAATGGTAAAATTGTACTTAGAAACCTTACTGTCCATGAATTACATGAGAGAAACACTTCCGATTTTCTAAAAGAAACTGTGATGATAGTCCTAAGTCGTTTCGGTATTGAGCTTAAACAATTATATTCCGTAACGTCCGATAATGGAGCTAATATGATTCGAATGTCAAAGCAGTTGGAGGAAGAGATGCAAGAAAATACAACTGACGAACATGACTACGTTGACGACGAGGATTCTGAGCATGAGACCGGATACGAGATGTGGTTCGCTGAAGCAGGTAACTTAAACCTCAATACTGATAATCAAAGCCAAAACAAATTGACTACAGTGCGTTGTGCAGCGCATACGTTGCAGCTCGCTGTAAGAGATGCTTGCAGCGAACTCCGTGATCTGTTAGAACAATGTCGCCAGATAGCTCGTGTACTGCGCTCACCAAATAATGCTCTTCAGTTAAGAGTTCAAGGCCTACCACAAGCGATCATCGATTGTCCTACGAGATGGGATTCTACAGCAGACATGGTAGAGCGCATATTATTATTTAAGGATTTCTTGAGTGGACGCACAGAATCGGTGTTTCAGACATTTGCAGTAGAAGATACATGGCAGAAACTTATTGAAGCTCTTGATGTTTTAAAACCATGTCGTGTTCTGTCGAAAACTATACAACATGAACAATTGACTTTTGGAGATTTCTATCTTGCCTGGCTTAAATGTATCCTAGAAATAGAAAATAACACGGTTTTTGCCATATTTTTAGTTATTTGTATGAGGGAAAGAGAGAAAGCTCTTCTTGAAAATGAATGTTTTCTGGGTGCAATTTATCTAGATCCGAGATTAAATTCAATGTTGTCAAATCAACAACTGGAATTAGCTCGTGCCCATTTAGTCCAAACGTATCAAAGATATATAAGACTGAATTCGACCGGTAACATAAGAGAAACAGAAAATGAAACTCCAAATGATCCCATGCCATCAACTTCATCCTCCATGCTTGACATTTTTTTGCAAACGCAGTTCAGGCAACGATATCAAGATTTACCTCATTTAAATAATAATGATAATTTACAAATTAGTTTGGTTGCTTTTCTTAATGAACCGTTGCTTCCTTCTAATACCAATATTTTAAATTATTGGGAATCAAAGAAGGTTACTGATCCACAATTATACTTGATTCCTAAAATTGCCTTGGCTACACCAGCAACACAGGTTAGTGTGGAGAGGCTGTTCTTATCTTTAAAATTTATAATAAATAACTTAAGAATATCGTTAAAGGATACAACCATTGACGACATTTTAATTGTTAGAAATAACCATTTGTATCATTTGTGTCAGTGACAAAATTATTATTTTAATTTGACAAAACTGATTGACTGATTGTTCTTTTCTTTTGTTCAGTTCCTTTTTAGAGAACTTTTTAGTTTTTAGTTATAGGACTTCAAATAAGTCAACAAAATAACATTTTCATGTTGTTCCAGACAATGTTCTTTTTTTACTACATAAGAAAATAAGGATCATTAATAAAAATTACCTACATGCTCTAATTTTGTGAAATAACCAAAAAGATGTTTAAGACCGATAATTATTTATAAAACTAAAAGACTAAATATTATACTTTGTTCATTATATTCCCTTGTTCCCACTAGTTCAAACGTTGTACTAACCAGTACCCAAATCCATTGCTTGATTATATGTATGTTCGAAAAAATTGTCTACTCAACAACGTAAACAACGCAATGAATATTGATCAATTGTCGAAATTATTAGTTGTGAACAGACTGTGATTAGTTGTGTGTTACGCAATTAGGGTGCAGTTGAACTAGTGTATTGTTATACCTATTTTTTTTTAAATTAAGTTACCTAGTTGTATTTACATATACATATAATAATATGTAAACGAAAGTTTGAGACTGATTAAATAACTGATATATTGAAAAGCATTTAATTTTTCCTTTTCCAAATATTTTTGCAGATGAATAGATTCCAGAATTTAAAATGAAACTTCGCTTTTATTTTCCTTTATTTATTTTTTATTGGTAACATTAAAGTACGAATGATCCACATTGATATTTCGATTTATTCTTCGTTCGTCCTGAAGTTTTGTCCCACATTCCAAAAAAATCTTAGTTTGTCCCATAGCACAATTAAAGTTGTGCTTCGTCCCAAATAACAAGTACATTAAAGGTACAGTCAACAAAAAAATAATGTACTTATTTGAAATTTTTGAAACAATAATAATTCAATAATAACACAATTTTAAACATTTAGGTATAAATCATCTTTATTATCCAGTATCACAATGAAAATCACAGAAATGGTATAATAATCATCTTATCATTACTACAGTGTAAATAGGTATACAGAATAGTCAGATCTGTAATAAACAATATTTAAGACAATTATATTATTTTAATTACCAAACATTTTACCGACCAGTAATTAAATGAGAGTAATCAAAACAAGCGTTTAAAAAAGCAATCATTTTTATAATTTTAAAATTTCGAAGACACCATGCCCTCTTTAAAATTAAATCAACAAAAATTGTGATTATTACTCAATCATGGATAAAACAAACATTTTAAAATCAACATTCATATAATAATATAAAAATTGGATCAACAGTAAACTAAGAGATAAATTTCAAAAAACATATAACTAGGTAAAAATCAACGTCTAACTCACTGCAATTAAAATACAAACGGGCTTATTTTTTCCAAACAATGTCCCAAGGAAATAGAACCATTTAATAAAGCTGCTATTGAATCATTAATGATTTTGTCATACATAATAACGTCTTTATGTCGTGGTCTCCCTTGACTTAACACTCGAGATTGAGCGTCATTTTTTATTACATTCAAAAAACTAATCATGTTCAGTTTTCCAGAAAATGTTCTATTTAATCTAGCATTACCACCTTCTACTGGGTTATTCGTTCTGTATGTGTCACCATAAAAATCCCATTTTCCATTTAAATATTCATTATCAAGCCACGCTGACACAAAATAATTATTAAATTTATCGATATTATCTGTTCTGGGACAATCTTCCATAATGTAAAGCCAGCCATCACATTTGAGTTCTGATAGAAGCAAAGCTAAAGATGAACACAGAGCAATATGCTTCTTGAACATTCTGTTTTTATTTAGTTTCAATGCCTTAGCTCTTTTCCAAAGAGCTTGAGAGAAATGGAAGTAACAGCCTTTGCATGTGACGTTTGGAAATATTTTACAGATATCATTCATGGCCGCCTTTTCATAATCAGTTCTGAATGAAATGGGATTCCAATCAGGAATTTGCGATTTAATGAGAGAGAACAGAGTTTCATATGTGGATTCCTTTTTGTTCGTTAATAGTACATATAATAATGGCACAACATTAATTTTTTCACTGATACTCCCGAGATCACCGTAAATGACATACAATTGTTTAAATGGCTTCACCACACATTTAAATGTACCATCCGCTAGATAATGTTTGACGTTTTGGAGAAGTCTTCTGCTTTCTTCTTCAGCAAATGCTATTATTCTTGTTTTCTTATAATAATAATCAAAAAATAGAAAAGATTTGTAGCTTACTGGAATTTGAACATCAGACGGTTTTCGAAATGAAGATTTCTGGATTTGCTGCGATTTGTTACGTGCACTGTAGAGACTGCCCTTAACATTACATAAGTTTGGTAATTTTTCTTCTACAATGTCGGTTCCTCTGTCCTTTAATCTTCTTAAACCGGCATTAAAGATAGATGGGATCGATTTCCCATCCGCAGCTCTTGCTTCTTTCTTGCAGCGATGTAATTCCTCTTTAATGTCATTTTTTGATTGACTAGATGTGCAAACGTTATGATTTAAAATCTTTTGAACACTATTATTCACTGTAACCATACCACCACGGCACTTTCTGTTCACACATCTCCAAATTATTGAGCCATTTTTGTTCTTTCGTTTTTGTGTGTGTTCAAAACCACCATATAGCAGAACAGGTTCACCTCTTCTGGATTCTATAAATGTGATCGGCTCCCGTGAGGTAGATGGTAAACTAAGATTTGGTTCCATTGTAGAACAACTGAAATTAAAGCATAAATGATTTAGTTATAAGCTTTTTAGTTATTATTTGTTTATTGTTATTATTCTTTATTAGCAATTACATATTAGCTTGACATTATTGTTACCTTAATTAGTATTATTTAAATATAAGAACAAATATTTGATATTTAACTTCTAATTTATCAATAATACTTCAGATAAAAATATTAACTTACCTATAACAAATTCGATCAATTCTCAATCTCACTTTACACACACTTTAACCAGGTGACGAATGAGTACCTGAATGCACTGTGCATCACGGGAGCTAGCGTGAATCCCATTTTGCAGATAACGAAAACTAATGCTATTGGCCAAATGAGTCAATACAAGCAAACAAAGGACGCAATAAAGAAGGGGTGGTCATTTTTTTACCTGCTCTTTTGAAAAAATTCTAGTGACGTCAGTTGTTTACAAATAACTTGCTCACTAAAAGCGGCTAAAGAGTGTTATTATAAAATAATACGGGCAAATTTTCTCTCGCAGAGAAGACAGAGAGGAGCGGTTGTTTTAAAAAGTTGATGTTAAATATTTAATATTATGTGTTTACTTAAAAACATACAGCGTCGATATGAAGATGATTTTGTGAACGTACTTATTAATCCCTGCTCTATGGTAATATACCTGTTTGTCACCGGCGAGGTAGCCAATATTTTTTCATATTTTTATGAGGTATGTATGGCAACCCTTTTGAACTGTCATAGCGTTTTGTGAAATTCCCGCTCACCGGTCGAAAACTTTTTTTCGCTTCGCCAAAAGTGAATTTTCTTAAGTTTTCCCGTACGTATCGAAGTAATTTTGGAGTGCGGAAGTGCAAAGTTACGGATATGTTAGTAAAATAAGTGAAAATGCGACGATTCGTGACTTCGAATCGTATTCTCACGGAGAGAAGTAAAGTCCCGATTCCCGATACATTAGATCAGGACAATGGAGAGGCAAACTTTACAGTCAGGACCTCAGGTGGTAAGTAAGCCGTTCCCGCCCAGCTAGAGGACAAGAAAAAACCACTATAGGACATATTTGACTCACGAATAGTAAGTCAAACCACCAAGTAAGTCAGATTTCAAATTATTAGCAATATTCTGTCCCATAAAATTATGCAAACTAAATGTAATATTACTGAGTGGACATCCACTCTGACCGTTCCATATAAGGCGGTACCGTCATGCTCCACGGCAGTGTTTTTAGTCAATCCTAGCTCCGGGCAACTGGACTAAGAAAACCATGAGATGGTGACCGATACTGCAAAGATAATCAAATATGTAACTCCAAGCATTGTTCAGACACTTTTTACACAGAAAGTCAGTGTAGCAGAGTTCTGAGTTCTCTAGTTAACGGTCAGTGGACCAGCGGTCTAATGTTGAAATCTTAATTTTAACATTTTAAATACTTATGATTGGATGGAATTAAAATGTTCAAAAGTGTGGACTTAATAGACAGATTTCAAAGATCTGAAGTTAAACAAAGAGTTTTGTCTTCTCAATTGGGGAAAGGACTATTTAAAAAGGGTAAATTGAGCCAACAACTCACTTGGCAAATTAATGTAAAGAAATTTATTTAAAAAATAAATAAATAATAAGTTTGTTTGGCTTTGATCAGCTTTTACAATTAGGTAGTTTGTGGATGTACCTAATGCATAGGTAACTTTTAAGGTATGAGAAGAGTTCTGATAACTGTAGAACATATCTTTGATTGCATTGTGATTTGGCTCATTTTGTACACTAACATCAGTTATACAATCCTTGGGGGTACAAGTACCTATCTCAATATGACTACTTACTGAAAGAAAGTAAGCAATATAAAGTCTTTACCGGAGAACAAGCCCACTTCAATGCACCCACACCAATGCAATTCAGGTAGGATAACCTATAGACTGATAAAACAAGACTCTATAGGAGATTCCTAAAGGAAACCAGACTTAATAACAAGAATAATAGTCCTTTCCGTCCAATAAGAAATTACTGTCAGTATTTAGATATTAAGGGGAAGAAAAACAGCATGTATAGTTCGAGTAACGGACTGCTTTATAATTATTATTTTTCCCTGGTTCTTACATTCAATTCTTGAATGAGCCCTCTGATAATAATATATCCTTCCACAAGTATAATAAGGTGATACAGTACGAAAGTCACACCGGAAATGACGCAGATAATAAAATACTTGAAGGAGCAACAGGTGCACACCCACACAGACAGGCATCAGAAAATAAAAAACTGGCAAGCCTACGCTTCCTGTTGAAAATGTTTTAGTACCTTATAGCAGCGGTGGCCTCCGCCCTGTTTTCGACCTCCATGTACTGAACATGTATGTTCATTCATACCAAGAATTTCTGACTAATTTTTCATGCCGTAATATCAGAGGTTTGGCAGGCATAAGTTTGCATAGTGGAATTGGATATTTCCAATGCATATTATTTACATGCCAAGAGCAAAATCCCCTTGTTAACACATAGTATTATTTTACCAGGGTGAGTTACTACAAATTTCATCTCTCCCTTTTGGGCGATGAATTGGTACATATTGCTCATAAGAAAATTCATGTCAATTTGCCATTAATCTTTAGTCTATCTAAAAGATTTTTCCTTGGTCCACCAGGACTAGTCCAAATTGATATGTCAGACTGCGGAAGTCTTCAGACTCTTGGAATGGACCAGTGCAAGTTGATCTGTCAGACTGTGGAAGTCTTCAGACTCTTGGAATGAACCAGTGCAAGTTGATCTGTCAGACTGTGGAAGTCTTCAGACTCTTGGAATGAACCAGTGCAAGTTGATCTGTCAGACTGTGGAAGTCTTCAGACTCTTGGAATGACTGGGAAGGCAAATAAAGTACCCAAAATTGATACTGAAACTAGTAGATCAAATGGAATACCAGAATAAACCAAATAGCATTGCCCGAAGAAAAAATATGGAAAGATAGGGCTTATTAGGCGATACTCTGAAGAGAATTTATGCTAAAGTAAATAAAAATTTACTAATTCAATTGAATTTCGCCGTTTTTGGTCCTCAAGGGGCTGACTACACTGTCAGTACCTTAACATTTTCCTGGAATGCTTCAAGTGAGATGCTTATTCCGCAACCATAGAATGAGTCGAATGTTGCCACCAAAGGTGTTAGACAATTTTAGGCCGCCAAGACCACAACGGTTTTACACCAACGACCATACCTTTTCGTCTTGACAAACGTCGCAGCGGACGCGGGTTTGGGATGCCTAGTTGATCGATACTCAGATGTCAGGCATCTGAATGGGAGAACAGGGTAAATAGCCTCTTTAATTGGAAAGAGCTGTTAGCAGTGTATGTGTCGATTCGGAATCGATCGCATGGTCTGTAATGTTTAATTTTTGTTTGATTGTTATAACCTTTTAGTCCAGTCTGATATTCGGACAGTGTGGATCGAAGGCGGAATACGATTCCTGAGTTTTCTCAATATGAATCGCAAGTTGTTGAAGTTGACAAGGAAATCAGATTTCTATCAGCTCATTACCTCTCGGAGGGGTACAACTGTACAGCCGATTGCCTCTCAAGACAACGGCTATTTAAGTGGAGTCTGTTGCCCACTGCAACAAACCGATTATTACATCGTTGGGGCACTTCAGACGCAGATCTCTCCTCGTCTGCAGAAACAGCCGTGTTCAACAGACACGTCTTGCTAGATTGTAGACATCACTTAACATGAATTTTGAATTCGCGAATTCCGTTATTCATAATTGGAAATTTCGCCTAGGGGGGATATTTCCTCCCCCCAATTTCACTCCTCGAGTTATAGCGCAACTAAACAATGCCAAAGACCAATAGAATTACCACCATAACACCACTGTGGGAATAAACCTATTGGTTAGCATAGCGGATATGAAGTCACGAAAGCCTAGCCCTAGAGCCGCTAGTGACCATAGAAAGACTTTCGGAGAGTCCAATAGACCCAGCATCAGGCTTACCTCCAGCTCATAGCTTATGTACACCAACTGGCCCCTCAGGCTAGGTTAGTTGGAGGTGGGGAGAATAAAACCACTGTTGGTCAGAGATAGAAAAACAGCTGTTAAATACCAGATGGAGGCATGGATAATTGACACCCACTATCCAGCCATTAGAAGTTGGTGATTTGATGTGTTGATGATGAAGTCAATACTCAAAGAGTCACAGATACAACAGATAACTAGATTTTTTGCCTATTTACATGTACAGATCTTGCCTACAGCACAATGTTAGCTATAAATGTATAATTCAGTTGGCATCACATAAATCGTCAATTTTTTACCATTTGTCAGATGAAACAAGAACAAGCAGAAGATCATACACTTCTGAAGCAAGTAGTGCTATATAATAATAAGACTATAGCCACAGCTCAACTACTGAACCTGAAGCCATCAGTGTGGCATCCTCAAGTTGTCTTCAATGTAGCTTTTCTTGTTTTATTATTTAAAAGACAAGTGTATGGTCTCACCTTACTTGAAAAACAGAAGAATTCTATATATTTCTTTCAGCAAATAATATAATCCTAAGGCTAGTATTAGCTTCTAGGACTAGCTTGGTTTGGCATAGCCAATCAGGATGGCTATTGCTAACACCCAATACAACAGGTTTACCCAGTTAAATGTATCAAACATCTAATTTTCCTATCAGGAGAAATGAAAAGCCAAGAAGACAGATTACAGTATGACTTATATATTACAATAATTGGCGAATTAGTCTCTACCTCTTAAACTGTTACGAGGGATTGGTAAAGACCTGTTTTGAGTGATATAGGAGTAGCAGCTACCTTAGGATCATTCAGGTCTACAGTAGCCTCAACCGGCTGGATAGAGACCCGTCCTATGCATGATATGCTGTCTTTATGTCTTAAGTGTAGGAGAAACTGGAAGTTAACATATTTTCAGGAAATCCTATTGTAAAGAAATAGGAATGACTACAAAGGAACCTTATTGCTCTTTGAGAATATTCAGGTTTCTCATATTATTAAGGATTAATTGATGTAATGTCATGTGTTGATTTTATTATGAAGAAGTTAAATTGTTTTTGATTTATAATTATTACAAGACATTTCTGTTAAGAAATTGTAGAGATTTATTCTCTCTAAGACTGATTGAACATCAACAGTGAGATTACTTTAATATAAGTAATTCTCTTGTGCTTCTTTAAACATTTATTATTCTATCACATAGCGTTTTGTGTTTGTCACCAGCAGATATCAAACAAGTCTTCATATCGACGCTGTGTGTTTTTAAGTAAACACATAATAGAATATTTTGAATGAAAACAAAATTATTATTATGTGTTGAAAGAAAAACACACAGCGTCGCAGGAATATCTTCCTGGTGAAGAGACTATGACAGTTCAAAAGGGTTGCCATACATACCTCATAAAAATATGAAAAAATATTGGCTACCTCGCCGGTGACAAACAGGTATATTACCATAGAGCAGGGATTAATAAGTACGTTCACAAAATCATCTTCATATCGACGCTGTGTGTTTTTCTTTCAACACATAATAATAATTTTGTTTTCATTCAAAATATTCTATTAAGTAACCCTTTTTTGCCGATTGTACAAAAAAGTAAGTTTGGCATATACAAAAAAAAATGGGCCGAAGAAGGAATATATAATAGGACGAAGCGGGAATAAAAAAATAAAATTATATTTTGGGACGAAGGAAGCATATTGTTTGGGACGAACCAGGATTTTTTTATGTAGGACAAAACTCAGTGGGCCAAACGAAGAATAAATCGATATTTCGCATGCTCGTTAGGCACATTATACAAATTAAATTTTTATTTGTTTGATTTCTCACGGTGTTGATGTTTTAAAGCATCTATATACTTTAAAATATTGATGTATGCTTCAGAGCGCATACATGGTGGCAAAAATTGTAATTCACCTATTAGCAATTTTCCAAAATAATAGTTTCGTTTATCGAGCTCCTTATCAAATATACACAAAACACATTGTTTGACATTTGAAGTAGCTTCTTCTCCTTGTTTAGAATTGATGTCTTCTCCTGTTTTCTTTTCGTCACTATCACTGGAACAATTTTTTGCATCCTCTTTCACAATTTGGGGGTTTATTTTATACGTGTTACATGCGTTGATGATACGCTTTTTAGGTGTTAGCAACGATTGGGATTGATCTTCATCATCACAATATTCCTGTCTTCTTTTTCGTGATTCACCTGTTACAAAGTAATAATACACATTCATTTAAATAAACACTAAAATAGTTTTTCTTTACCACATAAACGCACAAACATACGACCAGTTTCACTGGTCTTTAATACCACCATTGAACTGGTGGTGGCGCCGTTGACGCGCGTTTGTAGCGATACATACGCGATACGCACGCGAGTCAGACGCAGCCTGTAGGTAGACTTGCAATAGGCTAAATGCGCGCCGTCGACGCGTGTTTCTAAAACGTGCGTCACCGGCGCATTTAAAAAACGTGGTGTGCACAGGCCCTAAGATCTATCCACAACACATAGATATGTAGAGTATCTAAGGTCCATTTTTCACTGGTGGTATTAAAGACCAGCGAAACTGGTCGCCAATGGCAATTCGACGTGGATCGCGAGGACACGAAACTTCACGCAGACGAAGTCACAGGCTGAAGCTAGTTATCTATAATTACGATTGATGATGATTGATTGTGGCCATACTTTAATTTTGAGTTTTAATGTCGGATACAGAATTAAAGTGATTACTTACCTGGATATTGAGAGCTTTCTTCTTCAATAAAAAATGGCTGACTATCTAACTGGTCCATAGGATATGTGAAGAGTAATATTATGTTTACCGATTATTTATCATCATTACCTACTTAATTTCACCAAAAAAATATTAGATAGGTACTTACTCATTTTTTTATGTTTTTGCAGCGGAGCTTATTAATGCAATAACATAAACGTCCGACCCCAAACAAAAAAATTCTTACTACTGAATAAAATCTGAACAGCGCGCGGCGTTTCTTTACGGTGCGTCCGTATTAACCAGTTTTTATTGCTCTAAACCGTTTAATCTGAAAAAACCTTTATGTAAATACTCTTCCAAATATCGGTTTAAAAAAAACGGTTTATGCGAACGAAACCAAATGTAAAGGTTTTGCGTCAAGGACATAATAGCGGTTTGAAAATTTAACCGGTATCCGAGCCTTGGCTCTACCAATTAATTTGGATGTTATAACGTGAAAAACGTATAAATCCTGATCTGTATTACCACGGATTCTACAGCAGTTAATCACATATTCACATTTTCTAATAAATAAATTAAGTAATTTTTCATCACCATCAAACTTAGGGATAACATCGGTTATTTCCTTAGGGATTTTAGTCATGTTTTCCTTTTTTAAATTATTTAAATATTGTTATTAATTAACAAAACACAAATTACACTTATTTATATTAAAATTCTTTTACAATAATCAATTATTTTAAAATATTCACTTAATGACAATATATATGTCGGAGGAGTGAAGTAAACGGCTTGTTTACGTACTAGTGGCGCCATCTATTTGTGTTTGAGATACTCTAGTCGATTAATCAAATCGATAACAACTGTCATTGAGTCAGTAGTTCTAGCCAAGGTTGTCAAATGAACTGTCACATGTGACGTTTGACATCTGTCAGATGTCGAGGTGAGACTAGTGTGTTAGTGACACGACACATTTGACATCGAGAGCTCGACTGCGCCGGGTGTGCGCACTGATTCTAACCAACCACGTGCAACATGGCGGACACCGATGATATTTCGGATAAATCCCTCTGCATCTCCGACATATATATACAGCGTGTCCCAGAAAGTAGTGTCAAGCGGAAGTCCAGAGGTAGAACATCCTTTGAGGTACCCAAATCACCCCCATGTATGTTCCGCGATTTTTTGTAGTTTTCGAGTTATGAATGTTTTTCATGTTTTTTAATTAAACTCGGACTATAACGACATTTTTGATCATAGTGACGTGAATAGTTGAGATACATAAGTAATTTTTTTTTCTAAATTAGCTGATTAGTGACCCTTTCGAATGCATAAACATTTGTAACCATAGATGTAACGAATGCGTTACAAAAAAATATTGAATTGTCATAAAGTTAAAATCTTGCATGTTTCCTAAATCTTTGTGGGTGATTTAAAAATAAATCTCCCTAAACTTTTTCTGTCAGATGTATTTTAAAAACTTATCCACTTTATCAGCTATTTACCCTGTAAATTTCATGGAGCTATCTCTACGACATCACAATAAAAATTTCATTCAAAGCATACAATATTGAGAATTCCAGTTGTAAAAGGGTGAATAAAAATTGATTAAAACTAACTAATAATGTCTTTTTAGTAACCCTCGACGCAAAAAGAGGGGTGTTTTTAAGTTGAACGTGTGTGTTTGTGTGTCTGTTTGTGGCATCGTAGCTCCTAAACGGATTTTGATTTAGTTTTTTCTTTTGTTTGAAAAGTGACTTTATCGAGAGTGTTCTTAGCTATGATTCAAGAAAATCTGTTTAGCCGTTTGAAGATCATCAGCTCTTTTCTGGTTGTCGAAGGGATATGAGCAACTTTTACTGGTCTGATCGTTTCGAAATTTACTATCCTGTGACTTCAATGATATTGATGACATGTGACAAGAAGAAGGTCATTACAACTTATCATAAACTTAAAGAATCAATAGGCACACAATACCTCTACTGTAAGTTGGGTATCATGCTGTTTCAGATGATGGTTGAGTATCAGGTCAAGGTTACCATGTTATTGTAATATCATTGAAGTCACAGGATAGTAAATTTCAAATCGATCAGACCAGTAGAAGTTGCTCGTATCCCTTCAACAACCAGAAAAGAGCTGATGATCTTCAAACGGCTGAACAGATTTTCTTGAATCATAACTAAGAACACTCTCGATAAAGTCACTTTTCAAACAAAAGAAAAAAACTAAATCAAAATCCGTTTAGGAGCTACGATGCCACAAACAGACACACAGACACACACGTTAACCTTAAAAACACCCCTCTTTTTGCGTCGAAGGTTACTAAAAAGACGTTATTAGTTAGTTTTAATCAATTTTTTAGTCACCCTTTTACAACTGGAATTCTCAATATTGTATGCTTTGAATGAAATTTTTATTGTGATGTCGTAGAGATAGCTCCATGAAATTTACAGGGTAAATAGCTGATAAAGTGGATAAGTTTTTAAAATACATCTGACAAAAAAAGTTTAGGGAGATTTATTTTTAAATCACCCACAAAGCTTTAGGAAACATGCAAGATTTTAACTTTATGACAATTCAATATTTTTTTGTAACGCATTCGTTACATCTATAGTTACAAATGTTTATGCATTCGAAAGGGTCACTATTCAGCTAATTTAGAAAAAAAAATTACTTATGTATCTCAACTATTCACGTCACTATGATCAAAAATGTCGTTATAGTCCGAGTTTAATTAAAAAACATGAAAAACATTCATAACTCGAAAACTACAAAAAATCGCGGAACATACATGGGGGTGATTTGGGTACCTCAAAAGATGTTCTACCTCTGGACTTCCGCTTGACACTACTTTCTGGGACACGCTGTATACTTAATGAAACAAGAAGAAAAATTACACAGTGAACCCAATCAAGAAAAAGAAAGAGAAAAAGATGAATCTTTAGAAAATAGGTGTTAACATTTCAAAATATTGTAATGGAAATAGTTTAGTTGTAATCGATTTGTTCATTTCACTAATATTTTATTATCTATGGTTATGATTTTTGGCCTGTCAACCATGTCACGGAGTGAGATACTTATTCACTTTTGTCTTGGCGGTGGTAACGAGAAGAATATCATAAAACGAACGGTTGACTCGTTTATTTTCTGTAAATTATATTAATTCATAATTATATAAATTATTACAGTTATAAATATTTTTTAATATTTATTTATATTAATTCAGAATAAATACATAGTTGTTCATTATAATCGGTCTTACTGATTGTTTTATTTAAAAGTTCAGAAGCGGGATAATCGCGTCAACCGCGCGGTCTAAGGTAAAATTGATTGCAGTACAAGCGGTGAGTCGTTATAAATATTTTTTTCTTTCTTGATGAACGTATAAACGTTGATCAGTTTACTGTGATTATTGATTTTGCTTAATTTTGTGTTTTGATATCTTAATACCAACCGATGGGTACTAATTATAGAAGCATAATTAAGAAATCTTTTTATTTGATTTTTATATAATTGAATTGGATGGTACCCGCAAATAGTGATAGATCGTAATTATTTTGATAAAGTAACCCGTTCGTTTGGAATTATGAGTGTGATATGTGATTTGCGTATTTCTATTATGTACCAAAAGTTGCTTTACGTTAATGCGGTTATACAAGGTGGATTACGTAGGTACACGACTGATTAATTTATCCGTTTACCGCCTCACCCTTAGAGCGCGGCAGTAGTTAGGTACCTACACACGATTGATATTGCTCGTGCAGGCAGGAATTTGATCACTTTTTCTTTCGAAAATTAACACTAGTTTAGTATTGACTTTTGATACTTAAACAATTAAAAGTTTTGTTGTATAAACCTACATAAAATAAAATTGTAATTTTGGATATTCATTATAATATTATGGGTATGATATAGCCGCGTTTATATTATCATATTAATGTTTCGCCATACCCACTTATTTAATTACATGAGTACAATGTTGAAGTCATGCTTATAAGAATCCTTTATTTTTTATTCACGTACATGAGTATAATATTGGTAGGCATTACAAAACAATATTATTATTAAGCTGCAAACATAAATGCGGTGAGTGAACATAGCATTAATGCGTAATACTATTTACAGTGATCAAAAGTTGTCTTTCCTGTTGTTTACTATCCTCATCCCTTTCTGATCCAAAATGGGTACACCCTCTCCTGCTAGGTCAAGATCACGGAGTCGGAGTAGACGTACAAATTTGTCTGTGCAGAGTACGTATTCTCGTTCAAGTAATAATAAACGTAGGCCACGCAAACAATGCCGCAAATCGAGAAAACGGCATAAGGGTCGAAAATATGATTCTAGTAGCTCTTCGACCACTTCTTCATCGAGCTCTAGTGATTCATCGTCGACTACATTTAAACGACAAAAATGTGAACGAAAACGATCTGAACGTTTAGCTAACCGTTCAGAAACTTCTGTTTTGGAGAAATTAGTAGTTGCAATTAACGATCGTAATAACACCGGGTCTCTTGGTGCATCTGGACTTCATGCTTCTCAAAACGTAATACCGAACTTTGACCCTCAGGATAAAATACAGACAATGAAACATTGGTTAGCGAAGGTTAACGAATCAGCTCATGTGTATGGTTGGTCGGAAAGACAAACTATATTTTATGCTTTACCCAAGCTTTCAGGGCTTGCTAAACGGTGGTATGATGGTCTCACCAGTGTTAAATACACATGGGCTGAATGGCAAGTAAAATTTTTAGCTGCCTTTCCTTGTGAACACAATTATGGCGAGCTTCTTTCGGAAATGCTGGCTAGACGTTCTAGGCGAAACGAATCCCTAGAAGAATATTACTACGATAAAATTATGTTTATAAATAGATGTGAACTAAAGGGCAAGCAGGCAGTAGACTGTCTTACTCATGGTGTTTATGATAACAATATTCGAATGAACGTTCAGGGTGCTAATTTCGATAAACCTGAAGACGTTTTAAAATTCTTTCGGAATATATCGTCCAAATTGAATGATGTGCCTAAAAGGTATGTGCCTAACATGCGTGGTAGTGACGACACAAACTCTGGTACCACTAGGGCAGCAAATTCACATTCAAAGCGACAACCAAGATTAGAGGTCACTTGTTACAATTGCAAGGAACAAGGACACATAGTGTCACGGTGTTCAAAACCTATCTTAAAATGTAGAAAATGTCGCCAATACGGTCATGTTGAGAAAAATTGTACAGATAAGATTTCAGGTTCCGTAACTGAATCGCGACAGACTTCGGATACTTTTAGTAATCAGACAAACAATGTGCTTAGTATATCGCAGAATAATAACGCGAGTGATAAATATTTTAAACAAATTACTTTGAAAGATAGATCTATTAAGGCATTTGTCGATCTGGGTAGTCATTGTACATTATTAAGAAGAGACATCGGAGAACAACTTGGAATACCTATTGATCATAATAAGTTACCCACACTAAATGGGTTTGGTCAGGGAAGCGTTTTACCGAGTGGTCGCATTACCGTTCGAATCAGACTTGACGGTCTTGACGAACATGTTGTAGTATACTTAGTTGAACCTAACTTACTGATAGCAGATGCTCTTATAGGACATTCACTTACTGAATTACCGGGTGTAAGGATTTACAAGTCAGACACATCTCTATTTCTGTACAAGGAACCGACGTCCAACAATAAAAAACTTAGTTTGTCCTGTTTCGATAACTGCTCAATTTATGGGACGTCTACTATTAAAGTACGCACAGGTTCTGATATAACGGGACTGATTTACATCAATACTGAACCTTGCATGAAGAGCGGTCGGGAATATTTCATCCTGCCAGGTGTATACACTATTGATAAAGGGATAGGGTCAATTATTATAATTGGACTTAGTTCAGAACCGTTCACTTTAACCTCGAACACATTAATAGCTAGGGTACTGTATTTAACCGGTAATTTAACACCAATGACAAAAATAATGACTCATACAGATACGAATAAAATTAATATATTGAACATTGATTTCGTGGAAAACCTTATTACTGCTGATCAGATTATGGTTGATGATAACTTAGACGAGGAGACTCGTAAAAAACTATGTACATTGTTAAATTCACAGCGTGACTGTTTTGCATTTTCGTTGAAAGAGTTAGGTAAAACGTCATTAGCTGAAATGCGCATTCAGTTGAAGGACCATATTCCAGTGACTTACCGACCGTATCGTCTTTCTTTATCGGAACGCGAAAAAGTGAAGACTATTGTGAGTGAATTACTTGATACTGGGATTATTCGTGAATCAACGTCGGAATTTGCTAGCCCAATAATACTAGTAGCTAAGAAAAATGGTGATACCAGACTATGCGTGGACTATAGAGCGCTAAATCGGAAAACTTTAAAAGAAAAATTTCCGATGCCTTTAATAGACGACCAAATAGATAGTCTTTCGGGTCAGGTTTTCTTTAGTACTTTAGACTTGACATCTGGCTATCATCAGGTACCCGTTTCAGAGGATTCAAAGCATCTCACAGCTTTTGTGACACCCGACGGGCATTACGAATATAACCGTATGCCCTTCGGTCTGACCAATGCGCCAGCCGTATTTCAGAGACTTGTTTTGAATCTTTTGAAACGTCGTAATATACCTGGCGTATTAGCGTATATGGATGACGTCATCATTGCATCCACCACCATTGATGAGGGACTGGAGAAGCTTACAGCTGTTCTTGACCTCATCAAAGAAGCCAAATTGACTTTAAATTTAAGTAAATGCCATTTCTTTAAAAAGACTATAGATTATTTAGGCTTCGAGATTTCGGCAGAGGGAGTTCGTCCCGGGCTTAAAAAGATTTTGGCAGTAAGCGCGTTCAAGACACCTCAAAACGTCCACGAAGTACGGCAATTCATAGGACTAGCGAGTTTCTTTCGTAGATTTGTTGCCGGATTTGCCAGTATTGCGAGACCATTAACCTCCCTCACAAGGGCCAATATCGCTTGGACGTGGGCAACTGAGCAAGAAAACGCCTTTACAACATTAAAAACGATGTTGACTCAAAGACCCATTCTCGCAATATATAATCCCAAGTACCAGACAGAGCTCCATACTGATGCAAGTTCGTCTGGCTTGGGGGGTATACTACTTCAGCGGGCCGAAGAGGCGAAGCCTTTACAAGCTGTAGCATACTTTAGCCGGCAGACGACAGCTGAGGAGCGACATTTCCATTCTTATGAGCTGGAAACTCTTGCTGTCGTCGCTTCATTAAATCGGTTTAGAGTTTATCTTCTCGGAATAGAGTTTAAGGTCATTACTGATTGTAATGCACTTCGAACGACGTTGACAAAAAGGGACTTAATTCCAAGAATAGCTAGGTGGTGGCTTTCTGTTCAAGAATACTCATTCACAATCGAGTATAGGGCAGGAACTCGGTTAGCTCATGCAGACGCACTGAGTCGTAACTCGATAGAAGCCCCTGAATGCGAATCGTTATCAGTAATGTTTCTAAGTGACGTTCATTGGTTACAATCTGTGCAGATGAGTGACCCACGGTTGTGTCATGTAAAAGCCGTTTTAAATACAAATTCGGTTGAAGCTAAAGATGTTCGTAGTAAGTATGAGTTTAAAGATGGTAAAATATTTAGAAAGATAGGGAGTGAATTGCGTTGGGCCGTACCGAAAGACGCTCGATGGAAAATCTGTCAACTATGCCATGACAACGCTGGTCACTTCTCATATGAGAAGACTATGGAAAAGGTCAAACGCGATTACTGGTTTCCGCGAATGACACAATTTATTAAAAAATACGTGAGAGCATGTATTCCATGCGCTTACTCTAAGCAATCTGGTGGTAAGAAACCAGGTTTTCTTCATCCTATTTCAAAACCAGACATTCCTTTCCATAGTCTTCACATAGACCATTTAGGACCTTTCGTAAAAAGCAAGAGAGGGAACACATACATTTTAGGAGTAATAGATAGTTTTACCAAATTTATAATCCTTCGTGCGGTTAAGAATACAAAAAGCAAAACGTCGATAAACGTTTTAAATGATGTGTTTTCTCTCTTTGGTACTCCTAAAATGTTAATCTCTGATAGAGGTACAAGTTTCACCTCTAAAGAGTTCCAAACGTTTGTGAAGGACAACGGTATAAAGCATACACTAAATGCCGTTGCTACGCCCAGGGCGAATGGCCAAATCGAAAGATACAATCGATCAATTTTGTCTTCTTTGGTTGCGTTGTGTCACGATAATGATGATAGAAATTGGGATAACCATTTGGCGAAGGTTCAGTGGAGCCTAAATAATACTGTTAATCAGAGCACGGGCAAATCGCCTACTGAGATAATTTTCGGAAAACCAAGCGTTAATGTAACCGAAGGCCATTTACATGAATTAAGTACTAAAGATTTCATACCAAATGATACTATACAAAAAATTCGCGACGACGCTAGCGCTAATATTAGGAAACAACAAGATAACATGAAGCAAAGATATGATAGGAAAAGATGTAAAGCTAGGTCATATAGAGTTGGAGATTTGGTGATGGTCCAGAAAGTCACTAAGACCCCCGGTGAGAGTAATAAACTAGCACCCGCGTTTAGTGGTCCGTATAAAATTACTGAAATTTTTGATCATGACCGTTATAAAGTGAGTAGTGTCGAGGGCTATTCAAGAAAAAAATACACTAATGTTTTTCCAGTTGACAAAATTAAACCATGGATCAGATTTAAAGAATCCGAGTCAGAGTCCGAATATGATGATAGTGATAACTAAAACTAGTTAACGTTTTTATTATTATTCTTTATTAGTTCATTAATTAACCTCCCTTTTCTTAACACCTTTTACTCCCTGCATTCCTTTCCAACATTTTGAGACAATGGCCGACCTGGAGGAAGCAGCCTGCTGCGTGTGGGTATTACCCAGCTGTAAGCAATGTGGTAGTAGCTCCTTGTGCGGGCAATAGGTTTATGTACTGCTTTGATGTCGTAACTTCTTGTGTGAGCAAGAAGTGGGCAGTTTCTACACAATTAAAGTCAAAGCTCCTTGTGCGGGCATACAATATACTTTCCTGCTTTGAGGCCGTAGCTCCTTGTGTGGGCAAGCGGTGGGCAGTTTTTACACTGTAAGGCCGTAGCTCCTTGTGCGAGCATGCGGTGTACTGTCTTGAGACCGTAGCTCCTTGTGTGGGCAAGCGGTGGACAGTTTTTGCACTTTAAGGCCGTAGCTCCTTGTGCGAGCATACGGTGTACTGTCTTGAGACCGTAGCTCCTTGTGTGGGCAAGCGGTGGACAGTTTTTGCACTTTAAGGCCGTAGCTCCTTGTGCGAGCATACGGTGTTCTGTCTTGAGACCGTAGCTCCTTGTGTGGGCAAGCGGTGGACAGCTTGTACGTGTTATTGAAGTTGGAAGCTCCTGGTGTGGGCATACGGTGAAATTACTGGAAGTTGTGGCTCCTTGTGTGGGCAATTCGTGGGCAGTTTAGTGACTCAAGACGAGGCAGTTACTACTTCTGAAGTTTACCTTACCCTACGACTTGAATGGACTATGTAGCTCCTTATATTGGACACCGTAGCTACCCATTGAAGAATACGCAGAAACAAGAACATCAAAATCGTGGTATCGAAGAAGCTCGATTAATAAAGAACCGGGACATATCTACACTACATTACATCCGTACGCAGATGGTTATAATAGCAGAAATCATTATCCTAGAACCAAGATTTAATTAAAATTTTATTTTATTATATAATAATTCACTCTGTTTAGCAAGGAACATATTTTTTTTAGTACTGTATAATTATTAAATTGTTTGCATTATAGTTAAGAGCAATGAGGTCATTCCTTTATAGCAGGATGGCCGAAGGGAAAGGTTAACACTTAATTGTATAATGTTATTTCATATTAAAATTGTAGTAAATAATGTTATTAAATATTAAAATTGTAGTAAAGAATGTTATTAAATATTAAAATTGTAGTAAATAATGTTATTAAATATTAAAATTGTAGTAAATAATGTTATTAAATGTTAAAATTGTAGTAAAATTAATTTATAGTGTATTCTGGAAGTTAGGCCATTCATAAAGTAGTGTATGTGGTTTTCTGTGTATAAATCTAAATAACTTCTCTTACCCAGGGGAGGCCTAACTTAAAAATTTTACAGTTACTTCATTTTCTTTTTTTTTTCTCTTTTTATGCCTGGGACAGACACTGCTTCAGGATGGCCGACTGTTAACATTTCAAAATATTGTAATGGAAATAGTTTAGTTGTAATCGATTTGTTCATTTCACTAATATTTTATTATCTATGGTTATGATTTTTGGCCTGTCAACCATGTCACGGAGTGAGATACTTATTCACTTTTGTCTTGGCGGTGGTAACGAGAAGAATATCATAAAACGAACGGTTGACTCGTTTATTTTCTGTAAATTATATTAATTCATAATTATATAAATTATTACAGTTATAAATATTTTTTAATATTTATTTATATTAATTCAGAATAAATACATAGTTGTTCATTATAATCGGTCTTACTGATTGTTTTATTTAAAATAGGGAACATCTCACACCTACGATAATGGAAATTATTCCTGATAAAGATATGGATATTATGAGAAAGTCTTTAGAAGAAGGAAATGCACAAGAAAACCCTTGCGTTTTTCTTCTTGTTGACAGCGCACTACTTCAGTTTTAGAAAGATTTTCTGTGTCTTCTTCATTTTGTCTCCTATCAATATCCAGATTTTCAGTATCAGTTGCAGTAATTTCTTGTCGGCAGTGTACTTCTTCATTTCTGGAAAGATTTTCGGTGTGTTCTCTATTTTGTGTCCTATCGATTTTCAGGTTTTCAGTATCTATTGCAGTAATTTCTTGTTGACAGTGCACTTTTTCAGTTTCCAAAAGATTCTCATTGTCTGTTTTTTTTTGCAGTCTTATCAATTAGCGGGTTTGCAGTATCAAACACGTCAATTATTTCATTATCTTCTGTGTTCTGAAATGTGAATAAATTTGTTTGAATTATACCGTTACATATACAGTTATTATAATAATAAGTATTTAGTAGTAAATTTTGATTTAATTCTTTACTTTATGTTCGTTTATAATAGGATAGTGACACTAGCTTACATGTTTTAGGATAAGTAATAAAACTGAGCCTTGTCTGAAAATGATAACTAGTAGGTACATACCTACCTCTTTTTCAAATTCGACCTCAATTTGAAAGACGTGCGAAGTGATTTTTTCATTCATTTCTGTCCTTATATTCTCTTTTAGTTCAGCTTTCGTCTTTTTGTATGGAGTTTTTATACTGAAGACCTGAAAACACAATATAATAGATTATAATACACATAAAATATATTTTTAAATTGGTTTTTGTATTTTTAAACTGTCTCAAACAAATAAAGTTAAATTATAACTTTGGTGACTCTCATGGAAATCGAACCCACTACCTTTGGATCTAGATCATACAACAGAACGTAAGTAATTTACACACCTCATTATCTTTCTTTGCTTGTGGTAATTTTTTCAGAGTTTTATAGTTCATGTTTGCAATAATATCAAAAGGTACATTTTTATTCTGCACCTGATCTTCATCTTTAGTTTGCAGGATATTTTCTTCATTATGCGATAATTTTTCTCCCTCTAATGGTTGCAGCACGAGCAGATCTTTGTTTTGTTCCATGTAGGAATGACTATCTAAAACTGTTACTATTTTAGGCATGTTTATTAAAAATGTTTTTGGCTGCAGACTGGTAGAATCACCTTGGTTTTTATTTCGCTCAACCGCAAAATTTCGAGGTCAATTTTACTCATAAATGTTAGAAATACTTTTACAGGAAAGAAATGGGGTAATTCTTTTCGAAACCGACATCATACGGCAAATTTACCCTATAATCCATAAAACTTGCACCTGTCACTTGCATCTATTTAATAGACTTTCGGATTTTTCCGAGTTTTAATTCTTCAGTACTTAATAATTATTATCGTAAGTAAAATGTAATGACTCCCAGTTACTTAATAATCAGTGATCGGAGTAGGTAGAGTGCGCGCAAGATAACTCTGCGCGCGACTGAGGGCGTGCCAAACGTTGCCATGATCGCAAAAGTTCAAATTACCGCTTTTCAAGCTTAACTTTTTTATCGCTAAACATAATTTTCCCGTTAAATATTCCTACAATCAGATAGTTCTACTCTCAAAATTGATTTAACGGCACACACTTTGGTGGACCATGATTAGTTCCGATTTCGGCCGCGCGCAGACTTATCTTGCGCGCACTCTAGATTGAAATGGGGTCATTGATCCGAAACGTATATATTAATATGGACATTCCTCCGGAATTGGTGGATTATTAAAAAAAAAACGGAACTTATGTAGGAATTTTATTCTGCCAGAGTGGAAGGAGTCATTTGATGATTTGCCATCCTCAAAAAAAAAGGTAGGAATTGTAATAAAATGAGCAATATTATTCTTTATTATTCTTCATATTTTTTTTAACGGCACACAGTCACGATTTGACAAAACCCAACGACCAATCAGAACAAAGGATCATGGGTGGTACAATAACCGGTTATCAGAACAATGCGTACGCCCGCCGACGACATGCCAGGTAGCTCACTCGTTTACTTCGGTTCGTAGAGTGCGCATCATTGTTTGTTACTGTGTTGTGAAAACGTTACTTGACCCTGGCTTGTGTACATTATACTGACTTCTGGAATCTGCTCTAAACCACGATTTGGCTCGAATATACGGACTCAGATTTTTCACTATTGAATTGGATCTACATATTTAAACCAAGCTTTGGTAAGTAATATTTTACTAGTTAAAAGGAGTATAAAACATGTTTGGATGTACTATAAGAATATTTTTAGTATTGTGTTTGTTCGCTTAACCTGCTGAACATACCATGAGTCTTTATATTGTTAAATCTTTAATAGAGTATGAACCAGTGAGCTTAGTGCGAAACAAAATTATGATATTCTAGTAATGTAGTCGCAATTCAGCTAACTCCACTATTAACCGACATTTTACTGGAATCCGTATATAATTTGAATGCCCTGTGTCCTCTTGCAATGTATTGGTAAAATAAATTACTATAGGCCTTATCTACTTCTCTACAAAATATTCTACGTAACAAGCCCTTTCATTTGATACCCATATTGATGGGATTGAAAAAAAACTAAGTTGTCCGCCATCTTGTAGCGGCAGCCATTTTGGATTGACAATAATATTGAATATACATAATTGTATTGTCACCAGAATCAAAGGCGAATACCAAATTTTAGATCAATCGGTTGACAGGAAGAGGGTGAAATTTCAATGACTAAATTTGATCCACGAAAATTAAAACAAACGGAGTAAGCTAAATAAACTAAATAAAATGTAATTTTTTCATGTCTTTGTTTTAGGCGATATATACGAGGTTCCATCTCTACAACAGAGTTCAGATATGGCAAACGTCAAGGCTGAAACTGTAGAAAAATGGATATCCGGTCATCCCGAACTACTTTACGATCACGCTAGTGGTACAATATACTGTTCAAAATGTGAAAGCCATTTGAAAACCATAAATAAAGGAAACGTTAAAAGACATATCGAAGGAGCAGTACACCAGGGAAAGTTTAAGCGGCCCGAAGAGGAATTTTATTTCGATCTTATAAAATTTCTCATTTTGTGCAATATTCCGTGGTCTCAGATGAAAAATACTACTTTTCAAGATTTCTTTAAAAAATATATGTGTAGTACCTGTTGTTGTACGTGTACTAATCGTACTCTGCCAAATGAATCACAGTTACGGAAAGTTTACTTGGACAAGTTTTTTAAGAATAAAATCAATTCGATTCGGCAAAATTATAAAAATGAGAAACTATGGATATCATTAGAAGAAACGACAGGCTTTTTAGGTCGCTATCCATGTTCATTTTTTAATAAAACCATTACATCCTAGCAATTTGACTAGACCTTATTTGGTAGCATGTAAAATGCTAACTGTAGTTAATGGTCAAACAATCACGCAATTTGTGTTAGAATGTTTGGAAAACTTTTGGGAAGATTCTTTTGAATCGAAGGTAGGTAACATTCTTGTCGTCTGCACTGATAGCGTTGCATATATGCTGTCTGCAGGACGAAATTTAAAACAATACTTACCTGAAATGAAGCACGTAACATGTTTGGCGCACTCTATCTGAGCAAATTAGGTTAGAATATCACGATGTTAACATTTTAATAGCAAATGTTAAAAAGGTATTTTTGAAAGCCCCAAGTAGAGTCAAAATTTTAAAAGAAAAATATCCAGATTTGCCGCTACCTCCCCAACCAGTTGTTACAAGATGGGGCACTTGGTTAGAGGCAGCATTTTATTACGCTCAAAACTTTGAAAAAATAAAAGAAGTATTATCTTGTTTAAGCAGCTCTGATGCGGTATCTATTCGAGAGGCAAAAAATATTATAGAAAAAGAAAATTTAAAAGAAGATTTAAATTACATTAAAGACAATTATTTTATAATTCATTTGTCTTTAAAAGAATTGCAAAAGCATAATTTATCGTTGACAGATTCACTTTTAGCATTTGACAACATCAGAGATGCTATAAATCAGTGCAATTCAGAAAATATAAAAAATAAAATAGAACGTGTTATGGAACGAAACCCAGATTTAGACACACTTAGAGAATATAGTGAGGCCATTGAAAAAAATGAAGCACATAATTTAATACCTTTTTTAAAATTTGCTCCTTTGACATCGTCAGATGTAGAACGGTCTTTTTCCATTTATAAATGGATTTTAGATGTTAAAAGAAATAGGTTGAAAATAGAAAATATAGAGAAACTCATAGTTATATATTTTAATTGTAAAGATCAGGATTACCAGGATGCTGACATTGTAATCGATGAAGATTAAAAATGTGAATAAATGTAAAATGTACATATTTAACAATAAACAATGTTGATTTTTATCTTTTTTCTTTATTCTACCCCTTTTTTTTGGTCCTAAAATCTGACTAAAATCAACCTGTTCCTTCGTATGCCCTTTACGTTTCAGAGTCGTGGTGCATCCTTAGAACAGTCTCACGACCCCAGCAGGCATTGGCCCTCTATAGGGCCCCGTCATTTATTCTACCCTTAATGCAAATTACCATGACCACTATGAAAATATTTAAATTTAAGTGCAACAATGTATGTCTATCTATAAAAGTTCTAGCCATAAAAGGCTAAAAATAAAAAAATAAAAATTAAAGCTTCGATCGGAATTCGATTGTTTTTATTATTCAACAGATAAATAATGAATTAATTTAGTTTTGATACCTTCCTTTAAATTTTGAATTGAGTAGGAATAATATCACTACCAACATTAACAATATTTAATTGAATCCGGAAATACCGGAATTACTTTCCGGGAAAATGTCTTATCCATGTTATTCTTTCTGTGTGCATTTATGATACAAGTAGGTACCAAAAATCAATCCACCTACTCCGATCACTG
The DNA here is from genome assembly GCA_905220435.1 of Amphipyra tragopoginis. NCBI lineage: Eukaryota > Metazoa > Arthropoda > Insecta > Lepidoptera > Noctuidae > Amphipyra > Amphipyra tragopoginis. The sequence goes on from HG992011.1 coordinate 18,530,721, forward strand.
TTAATAATCAATGTTTTTATTCAAAATGTAATAAACTCACCATAAAATCCAAAATTGACGACAAATGCTGTGCGCAGCTCCCACAAAACACTAAAACACGTACGAACTTGCTCACGATTTGCGTCAACTAAAACGAGGTGGGAGAAGCCTGAAGCGCCCGCGCGGGGTGGCGGGGGCCTTTAAACTCGCGCGGTTTATCCAGGGACCGGCCGGATACTCGTTGAAAGGGTTTTTGAAGGGGTTTTTTTAAGCGCTTAAAAAAAACCCTACGATACATGTTACACCTTCGAACGGGTGTAGTTAACCCGTTACGGGTTACCCTTTCAACACCCTGTAACACTGTAACAGGGTAAGCCATTCCAACTCAAGACATTGTAATATGCACTGTTTACAATCGATATTAGTTTGAAAGATCGCACGTGACATCGTACCGCGCCCGACGGTCCGCCAATCTTGCGTGTACCGACTTGCCGAGCGACTTGTAAACATGGAAAAATAACTATTGTCTATATGATCTTAAAGTTCAATTTTGCTCGTCACACATGCTAAACATTGTAATAATATTTATTTTTTCGTGTCTATACTTGTTTATTTTCATCATTCGTTATTTGATTCGGTACTCGGACGGACCTACGGAAGTAAAAGCAATTTGGCAGTGTTTATGTTTAAGTGTGTGTAGTGTAGTATCACCTTCATGATCGTCATCTTCACCGACTGGCCATTTTTATATTTTATACTTTTTTATTGATGACAGATAGGGATTCGAATTGGGACTGGACTTTGGATTGTTTTACGCCATGGCGATTTTTTTGATACGATGATTTACTGTTTATATTTTATTGATAAATGTTATAAGCTGAAATATGGAATACTTTTATAGCAGAATAGTTTTTGATATTACACTGAAATGAAGCGTATCAAGTTAAATAAAAAGCATTTGTGGAACTTCTACGTGTTTCCCTTGGTGTTATTAACAGTTGTGGCATGTTATCCAACTGGAAAGCCAGATAAAGAAGCTGTGCCCATCGGTAACCCCTTCTCCCTTCTTTTCACTTCGTCTCCTGCCCTACCTACACTTGTGAGATCGGCGATCGGACCTGCTGTCGTCTACGTCTACTACTATGACTATGACTAAATGCTACAGCCGGTCTGTTTGCTGCCGCCGGTTTCCATCAGATGGCTGTGTGGGCCATCGACGAATGCTGTGAATACGAGAAGGAGCTCGCTGACTACCCCAAGGGATGTGACGCTGTCCTGCCTCTTATTCTCTAACCATTTCTATTATTGTAATTTATGTACTAGGTATTGAATGCTCTACACATTCTTTACAACTGGTGTAGCAGACGTGCTCTCAGGAGATCCTAGGGCCGCCTGTTACATTACAGTAGTAGCTAGTAATGTCTAGCCAAAACAATATTAGCTGTAACGTAAAACCTCGCAAACGCTCATTGTTCTGAAATGTCGATTGTTCCATAGAAATATAATCAAACGAAGCTTATGGGACCGCCTGCGGTGGCACACCTCACCTAATTAATTCAATGTTAACATAAGTTTAGTCTTAAGGTAGCCGTGCCAGCAAATAAACGCTTTTGCTTAAAAATCAAATTTGTATTTTTAAAACGTCCTCCGGGCCACACGCGATTTGACTGGCGCAGCCGGTAGGATTTCCGCGTCGCGTAATCTTCAAAATCAAGGGAAACGACGACCGTTTTCTAGCGATGATTCGGGAATCCACGAACCAAAGAAATAAGCCGATACCAGCGTATACCGAAAACCAATCAAGGACGAGCACGGCAAGACTCACCCGGAGGGACATGGGCAGTCTGTGAGTAGACCCACATAGCTATTCCTTTCTAATCCAGTCCTATTCCAAATAGTTAAGTGTCTAAGAGATCTGTTAATTTTATTTCTAAACATCGAAATATATTATTTGATTTCTTTTAGTAGTATTAAGTGAATATTTTAAAATAATTGATTATTGTAAAAGAATTTTAATATAAATAAGTGTAATTTGCCTCTGCTCGAAACTAGTTTCGAGTAATACGTGATCCACATTTGGGAATAGATCACATTACTAGGGATAACATATTACAAAGGAACCTAACTATCCCGAAAGCTTTGTTCGGAAATGACAACAATGATAAAGCAATATTAATATGCGATGGCACATACATCTACATCAACAAAAGTTCCCACTTTTTATTCCAGCGGCAGTCCTATAGTATGCACAAGTTTCAGAACTTACTAAAGCCATTTTTAACAGTATGCACGGATGGCAACATTTTACATGTCAAGGGCCCCAATGCTGCAACAAAAACCGACGCTAATATAATGAGCGACATCATGAATAATGAGGAAGATCCACTACATTGGTTGCTTCAGACAAATGATGCATTTACATCTTTGCCTTCAAAACGTAAACATTTAAGACATTTGTCCTTTTTCGGAACATGGAATCCGATCTTGAACTCATCAGTAAAAATTTCACGGAAAATTCTCTCACTTACGTAATCAACCCCCCTTTGCTGGCTTGATTTCTTTATATATGCGGTAGTGATTTTTTATGTTTTTAAATTCTGCTGGCAGGTATAATCTCGTACTATCCTTCCTACAGTAATGTGAAGGAAGTGCCGGTAATTGTTTTATAAAATTGACAGCTGAGGCCTTGACTGTGTCAGATGTCTTATTTTTTGGAATAACTCTTCCTCTTGATTTAGTTTTTGCTGATCCCATAGATGCATTTGAGAGAGTGTAGTAAACGTATCGCTGAGTAATATCCAGAGTTTTTAGCAAAAATTGTTGACATACAGGGCGTCGACCCTCTCCATCGTTAATAAAATATTTAAAAGTATTGTCTCTTGAATTACTCTCTTTTGTTCTTTTTCTTTTAATTTCTTCCTTTGACGACATTCCTACTAACCAATCTTTTTTTCTTTCAGCGGACAAGGCCCAAAAATGATCAAATAATGCTTTCCTTCTTTCTTCTCTAATCTCGGCACAATTATTCCCACATTTTTTTCCAACGCAAGGGTTTTCATGGGTCTTAGCTTAGTGATGTGCCAATGGCACAACAGACAGTATCACGCTGTCTACAGCATGTCACAAACGCACTCAAAAGCCCCTCAATTTTGCAGAAATACATGAAATTTCCACAGAATTCGGCTGAGAGGAACCTCATAAAAAGACAGTAAGTTTAAAAGCTTTTTCGAAAACAAATCGGGGTATTTTATAAAATATAGCCTGAACTGCTTAAGATGGAAACAAGTCATTTGGACTAACAATGACTACCAACCTACCTATGATTTGAAGAGTATTTATACACTAAAGAGTGAGCACTAAAATACACTCACCGGCATAATTAGCGGAACATTTTCATTTTTTACATTTTTTTATTATATGGTACTGCTATTGCTATGACGATTTTTTTATTCAAAAGAACCTTCAAATAAGACTTGCATGTTGAAGAAACATTTGGTTTTCCTAAGTGATTAGAGGTAAATTAGGCCCAGTTTTGATTTTACAAAGATTTTGCCCTTTTGTGTTTTTGATCGGAACTTTGTTTTATTTAAGTACTGGTGGTTTGACCTTAGCGTATTCATTGCATTTGGATAATAAACATTATGTAGAGGCTGAAAGAAGTAATTTACCTGTGACAAAAGCTACGAGAGATGTTACAGTGATCGATGAAAGTCAAACCTATCGTGCAGTAAGTTAAGTACTGGGTGTATCAATATTAGTTATTCCTTGCAATGTCCATCGGTACAAGCAGACAGGATGTTTTGTTAGAAGATGAGGACAATGCAGAAATCAAGGAAAAAGCGCCGCTGATGATTGGTTTATGACAGTTCAAACCGGTTAAGGCTCTGAAAAATTGGCGCAATGCTGCTATTCGGACCTGTAGCATCCTGAAGGTGGTCCGTATTTTGCTTGTGAGTATGCGGAAAGAAAGACGACGTCTCATTGAAGGTAATCTGATGTCTAACGCGACTGCTGAATGTCCAAAACATGCTGCAGGTCATCGCGTAGTGAAATTAAGTTTTGCTTAATAACACCGAGATCGGACTAAGGAGAAAGAGATTTTTTCTTGGGAGCAAGCTGTTTTTTAATATACATTTTTTGGATATGAGGCATAGAATATGGATACGTCAAGGGAATCGCTTTGAACAGTCAAATTTTACAGGAATGTGCCTTATGCTGGAGACTCAAATAATGGTTTGGGGTGTCATTTGTTTTCAAGCGCACACGGAGTTAGGCATTATTAAAGGAAGCTTACTGGCTGCTTATTTTTGCAGGATAGATATCCCAAAACCTCATGCCATGCCACTTAATGAGTTATCAGACAAGAAAAAAAAAATATGCATGATTAAGTGTGGCCGGACTGTGTATTCGTGGTCCGCAATTTCATATAAGATGTTATAATAACCCACCAGGGTGGGTCAACGTGGACCCCGGACATGAGTCCAATAGAACATGACTTGGCCTTGACGGGAAATAGGGTTAGAGAAAAAAATCCAGCCACCCAGAAACATTATAGGATTAAATAGTGTTTCATGGGAGTATGGGGACAATTTGCCTTAAGAAAAGATAATGGATTAAAAAATTGGATGGAAAATCATGTCAAAATATTGATAAGGACCCTAGCAGTGTAGAAACGGTGATAAAACAAACAAAAAAGTAAAATAAATAACAAATTAATTATTCCAAAAAATATGAGCCGAAAGTTACAAAATGGATATTTTAGCAAATTAAAGATTTAAATTGCCAAATTCAATTAAATGGTTACTAATTATTCGTCCTTTTAATTCATTTAACCCTAATTATAAAATATTTAAACAACAACATTAATGTACAATACAAAATTATGGAAAAAACACGGTTTTTTGTTGCGTTCCGCTAATTATGCCGGTGAGTGTAGATTGTATCATTTTAAATTTTAATAAGCCTAATGTTTACAGATTTTATGAAAAATATGGCCTGCCAGGCGGAGTTGGCTGCATAGACTACACGCATGTGGCACTGGTGAAACCCAATGGACATAAGGAGCGATAAAGTAAAGTACATTAACTTTTATAACGTAGTTGTACAAAGTTAGCATTGTGAATTCACTCATAGACTCATAGTACATGAGAATAGGTCTTTCATTAATATATTTGAGTGCTTGTTAATAGTCTAAATTTTCATAATATTTAATTTTATTGGTATATCTTACAGATATGTGATGCAGAATGCAGAATTTTAAATGTTGATGCGTCTTAAGGTGGAGCGACCCACGAATCTTTTATTTGAAATTAAAGCTCACCTGGAGAGTCTACAAAATGAGACATTATATCTATTGGGTATGTAGTTTAAATTTCTATTCTTAATCGTATTTGTTTTTCTTCTATATGTTATTTCTGGTTTTTGTACAAAAGTTAAAAACTTTTTCTTTATATAATAATACAAGGAGTTTCCTTTGGCAGATACATTATGCACTAATTGTTTACCAAGAATGTTTGTTGCAGGGGATTCTGGGTACCCTCTTCGAGAATTCATGATGACCCCAATAGACAATGCTGTCGAAGATTCTCCAGAAGGGAGATACAATTACATACAAAAACGTACATGCTCCACTATAGAGCGTACATTTGGAATTTTAAAAGGCCGATGAAGATGCCTTTTAGCAGCAAGAGAGCTGCAATATGCACCGGTCACAGCAGGTATTTGTTACAATTTATAATATATAGCTGTTTTTCTTATAATGCATAGAACTGGTGAACAGTATTTTCTACATCAACTTCACAGCCCATTTTAAATTGTTTTTTTTCAGGCAAAATTGTCCTTGCCTGCTGTGTTTTACACAATATGTGTAATCAGGCAGGCTCTGAAGCACCTTCCTTCAGCGAGGAAGACTTACAATTAGAGCGCAGTAGACAGGGAGATGTTTCTACAAACATACCCGCTCATCAAGGTCATAAGCAAGGGCAAAGAGCGAGAGACAGATTAGTGCAATTGCTGGAATAAAATAGGTACATATGCAATCTCACAAGAAACCTTTCCAAATAAAACATGTCAATAAATGTATAGGGTATTTGTATTTATAATTATTATTGATTAAGGTATTTATTTTATAAACTTTTTTTGTTTTGCTTACAGGACATAATGCGTGATGGGACTGGTGGAAGATTGAATTAAAGAAAAAAAATCACAACAAAAGAGTCGATTTCATTAAAAAAAAAAAAAAACACCAACCAAATCTGAATAAATTTAACAATCAAAAACATACTATAACAATCAAAACATACATTTTCTTGTATTTATCTGTTGTGGTCTTAAATAATTGTTAGGAACTTAGTTTCTCTTACTTGTCTACTTCAGTCTCAAATACCTAATAATCTGAATAAGTGTAACACATTTTCTTTTATTCTAGACTAAACTCAAATTAAGAATCAACATTATAACACTAAGAATCAACTCTATAAAATTAAGAATCAATATTACTAAATCAATTGATTTTTTTCCAATCAATCCTTTACCCAGAAGTGGGATGATGCAGGCTAAGAGCCCCCGCAGACGACAGACTTTCTATCAGTCAATAGTTTGGTCAGTTTCTTAATCAGTATGAAGATGTATGCAAGTTCAATAATTTGCGCACTTGTATACATCTTTATACTGATTAAGAAACTAGGGCTCTTAGCCTGCGTCATCCCACTGCTGGGTCAAGGCATCTCCCCATGATTTCCAAGAATTAAAAAGCTGGCACTTTAATTATTTCTAGCAATGTGGTCTCGCACCAAGTTGCACAGTTTCTACAATGAAAACCATTATCTCACCGAGCAACTCATTTCTCCTGGTTTCAATTCCCAGTCTTTGCTCTTCCACCTCATCAATTCGGCTTCTTGCAGAGTTGGCAGCAAGTCGAACACGTGGACCTGCACGACGAGGGTTTTAAGAAATCATTCTTTGTCAGTTTTCAAGTAATTTTCTGAAACATGATTTACGTCATCTCTTTGTAGAAAAAAACAATGATTCTTACTTTGCTGACGTTGCATTGGCAACTCCTGCTCCAGTGCCTCAGGTTGCTCCTGGGAGAGTGGGTTGGCAGGTGTAGCAGCTGATGTATGGATGGGTGAGTAATGGGCTTTGGCTTACAGGGGTATCCTGAACAACAATAAAAACTGAATATCATTGATGGATACAAGAAATACATATAATATACTTATGTATCTGTAATTTATTATTAATTAATTTAAAAAAGTCAAAGCAAAGACTCCATGCAACAATTATAAATACAATATAGCTATTTTTGTTTTTTTACCATTAAAATAAACTTACTATAGCAAATTATAAATTTAATTATTACCGATGGAAAAGCTTGCGTTCTTGCCTCGGTTTGCAGCTCTCCAAAACCTTCTCCCATAATAGACAGAATCCTCAATTCAACTTGAGAGAGGGTTGGCGCTACCGATAGGCCTCCACCTGTAGCACATGCTGACCGTCTGGCAGCTCCAGCAGCTTTTTTAGCCAATGTTTTTTATCAGCCCACACCTAAAATTTGTTTATTTGGTTAATTTGAGTAGGTTAAAATATTGTATAAAACCAGTAGGTATACTCGTAGGTCCTTTTAAGGATAAGTATTTGGAGGATGACTGATTATTATTGTATGCACTATACTGATGATGATGCAAGATCTTTAAATCATTTAATGTTAACGAGTAATGTATTAAACTTACCCTTTGACACTGCTTCACGGACTTTGTGCAACTTCCCATTGAATTAAGGGAGTTGCACAGGCTTTCCCACAGCCGTTTTGTGCGAATTCTCCCGTCGGGACCCCTCAATAGTCCGCGAGCCAACTCTTCATTCTCACTCATAAAATTGAGAAGGGTCTCAATTTGCGCGTGAGCTGCTGCAGCGGTTGGGGCCATTGTACAAAATAATTTAAATAGAATCTATATAACGACAAAAATTCAAAAGTTTCCTGTTTCCCGACTAGTGTTTTGTAACTTTGACATTTCATTGGAAAATTATTGCCGTCAAAAAGAAAAAAGGCAAAGGTATCAACAGGATAAAGCCGCTATTCGGACAAAAAATATTCATTTTTATATTTAAAGACATAATAAAAAGTATATTATTAAAAATGTGGTAATTTTCTAACGTTAACAATATTCATTTTTGTTTATTAACCGGTTGCGTACCGTCCGTCGTCACAGGACGACACTTAATTGTCTTATCTATTGTATCTATAATTACGGTGATTGAGATAGATAGATAGATAGATATACTTTATTGTACACTAAAAGAAATAAAACGATGAGAGTTTAAGCTTGAAAACCAGAAAATAAGTAAACCGGTAATCAACCGGTAAAATAGCGGCACTCTATCGTCGTGCGTCATTCGTTCACGAATATTGTCTATGATTCCGTTCGAAATGATGAATCCGAAATCAATAGGAAGTAGGATTCGCTCCTATGGTTCGGGCTACTTTCGGACGGGCTTTTAACTTCGTTGACCAGATACTCTGTAACGTTCGGATGCGCTTGCACCGAGCTTCACGCAACTTGCCTAGTTACTGCGGGCGGCCGACTGACGGGCGACACACGCGCAGTGGAGGGTGGAGTGGGCGGCGCTGGAGGCTTGGCAGCGGGCGGGATATTTACAGAAAGAAGAGGGCTGGCGATGTAGATGATGCCGATACAGCGAAGACAAAATATGTGGAAAATGAAAAAATCAGCCGGTGTTAAATCATCAGTATGGTTTTATTTTTGGCGTGCCACGGACGGGAACACTACCAAATGCAAAGAATGCAATAGAATTTTAAAAGCGGCAGGCAGTTCTGCATCAAGCTTACGAAACCACTTGCGCAGTAAACACTCAATAGATTTAAAAGAAAATGTCAAATCTACAACAGCACCAACACCAACACCAAGCATAAGTGCAGTAGACTCATATATTTTCAAAGATTGTCAAGATACCCAAACGGATCTTTCCAAGCCAAAAAAAAAAACAGAAAAACAGATTTTTTCACAAAATTACATTCTGTTGAATAAGTCGTATCAAAGATGGCAGCTTTGGATGGTCTGCCCTTCAAAACATTTTGTTCTTCCGAGGAGCTTAAAAACTTTATCAAAAGTGGATACAAATTGCCAAGCTCACCAAATAGTATCAAAAATATGGTTATAAAAGCAAATGACGAGTTAAGAAATACAGTTATAAAAGAATTAGAGGAATTGAAGTCAGATGGAGTGAGTTTTGCCATGACTTTAGAGTAGACGAATAGACGTCTAACAGAAACCGGCGATACATAAATATATTTTTACCGCATTTTAGTGACAATGCTGGCTACAAAAACTTAGGGCTTGTGAGAATCAGTGCAAAAGCAAAGAAACCCTACATGTACTCTAAAATTTTAACCTTTTTAGATTCACTTGCTGAAATCAGACCATTAAGTCAGTGTTCTGACAACTCTCAAAGTGATGTGTAACAAGAAACATCCACTGAAGGCTTGTTTTCAAAACTGATGCCACCAAAGAAGCCTAAAAATAATGTAACCCATGAAGACGGACAAGATAAATTATTTGAAGCTCTGACTGCTCATTTTGAACGGTCTGAAGCAACAAATACGACTGATCATCCTGATAAATAATTTTTACTGTCATTAGTTCCAGATTTTTCTACCGGAATATCAAACATCGCGCCGTTTACCGATCAGTTTGGATATTGTTAGATACGGGATACGGGACAAGTAAAACACGCGCTGGCTGTAGACGCACTGACTGTTTATTCTCATTTAAAAGAGGGCGGCGCGAGCGCGGGTTGCGGGGCGAGGCGCGGAGCCACGAGACGGCGCACTGTGGGCTGTAAATCGAGTTTCATAGTCATTTAAAACTTTGCTCTTTAATTTATTTTTTATTTTTTCTTTCTTCTAGTACCTTCAGCAGTCATGAATATATATATAAGGAATATCATATCATAGGCAAAATAAATTATTAAAAAAAGAATTTGTAAAATTTGTATGGCGCCAAAGTAATAAATCCAAATATCTTCAAAACCGCTGTCTTAACCGTTATATCCTTACAGGTGGCTATTCTACAATTTATTTGACATTTTTTGGTATATTTTATATAACGGTGACAACTGCGGTTTTTTTATAAAAAATGTATACATTATATAAAAAAATGGTTGAACTAAAATTTGTACTTACATCCGGATCAATGGATTCATTAACTTGAAATTTTGCAGAGAGGAGTCTGAATTTTAGAGAAACACTACCTACTACTTTTACAAAATTAAGATCGAAATTAAGAACGATCATACAATACAGTGTTAAAAACGAGTTCTTAGAATGCGTAATTAAATTATACTATAAAACAATTTTTATAATTATAACATTTGGGTAATGTTATATACTTGTACGGAAGTGAGAGGACACTCGTCAATCAAACGCGCTAGCCTGTTGCACACTGATTTATTTTCTATTATTCCCCCGCGGGGCGGGGAGGCGGGACGCAGCCCGCACACCTACATCTATGCACTTGTACACATACGTAACAGGTAATTAGATAAGTCCTAATAGGTTAACGATCATACAATACAGTGTTAAAGACGACATACAATACAGTGTATAATTTAATTACGCATTCTAAGAATTCGTTTTTAACACTGCATTGTATGATCGTTAACCTATTAGGACTTATCTAATTATCCAAATTTTATAATTACCTTAGTTTTTTTGACACAAGTTACTGTAATTAGTACCTAATTATTAGTATTATGACATTAATTAGGGTAGGCAAAATATTTCAAATAAATACACACATCAAAAGTGTCTAGGGATCAACATATATTTTTGCAATAACTTTTCTCCTGATTGATATTAATTAAAATTTTCTTTAAGGATTCATCAAATAAAGTGTTTTCGTTTGTCACAGTAACGATAAACCAAGTCACCTTTGCATTAATAAAGAAATTTGCCATTTTCCTAATAAAGGGATTTTTGACATTTGAACCACTAACACAAAAGTTCGAAAAAAAGACTGAAATAACAGTTTTCTTTAAAATTTTATTGGGTAACTTAAACAATTAATAATCCGTGTTTCTACCGCGAACACTAACAACACAAGAACATCGGTTTGGCATACTCAAAATGAGTTCATCCAAATCACGCTGTGGAATGGCCGCCCATGTTCGTTGCAACAACAAAAAAAGGTCTTCTTGCGACTGGATACCCTCCATATTCGGCAGAGCTCTTCTCTGTAGCATATCCCATGCATGCTCAATCGGGTTCAAGTCTGGCGACTGAGCAGGCCAGGGCAGGACATTGATGTTAGCTGCGGCGAGAGTCTGTCTTACAACTCTTGCGGTGTGCGGTCGTGCATTATCATGCATTAACTGAAATAAGGGACCGATTTGCGCTTGTAGAGGAACGATGACGTCTGATACAATCGTCTCAGCATAAATTTGAGCGTTGAGGTTGCCTCTGATCCAAATCAACTCAGTTCTTCCGCCGATCCAAATACCCGCCCATACCATGATGGTTCCACCACTATAAGGATGGACTTCCTGGCAGGATTTTAATCGCTGTTGGCGTCCAGGGGTTCTCCAGTGTCGTATACGTCTTGTATCCGGTCTCATACCAAAACGAGACTCATCAGAAAAGCACACGAAACGCCATTGTTCTTCTGCCCAATTTCTGTGTCCAAGAGCCCATTGATATCGAATCCTACGATTGTGCATTGCTATAGGTGGTACCCGTAGCGGTCTTCGGGAATGAAGGTTCACTTCATGCAAGCGGTTTCTGACTGTTTGGTCGCTAATTAAGTTCCCTGAAGAGTGATGAAGCCTCACGGCTAACATCATGGCGGTTATTGTTGGAGCTCTTCGAGTTAAGATTTGAATGTATCGGTCTTGTCTCCGTGTGGTGCAGCGATACCGTCCTCCATGGCGCTCAGCCACGGTACCAGTGCTTCGGTAACGTGTCCAAAGTCGACTGATAACACTCTGACTTGTATTCAGAGCTAAAGCCACAGTACGTTGCCGGGAACCAGCTTCTATCATTCCCACGGCTCTGAGCATTTCTTCCCTGCTTAAATGACGTCGCCGCTCCATAATAACGTTGGTTTTAATCAGTAGTAGGGAAACAGTAGCACTAATAATGTCTTCAATGCGTTGTATGTTTTTATAGGGAAAATATTGACAGCTGATTTTCATCTTTTACTCGAATTTGATTCACAGTTCCTGATTCAAATTATGAAATGCACCAAAAAGGATCCATATAAATTTATAAAATCATAAATTTATTACAAAGCCACATCTCAATCTCAAGAAATCCGCATAAAAATGCTTGATCCCTAGACACTTTTGATGTGTGTAGAACTGCAGTATATTTTATTACTCAGTTCATTTTGAGCATTTCAATCATTCACGTTGATATTTAGTAAGTGTAAAGTATGGAAGGCCTTGTTACAAACCTAGATTTGTTTGTTATATTACAAAATTGTGATAAGACGAATGATAGTGACAATTTGTTTGTTAGAGTGGTATCTCGCCTGGATCATAGTCTTTCTGACGAAGACAGTTTAACTTTGAAAATCTTTTGCCAAAGATTCACGAGAGCTGCAATGATGAGATGGAAAAAATCCCAAAGGAAAATCACGGATTTAAAAAAAAATTACGGATCTTGGCTTGAAGCAGACATCGACTGGCCTAGTTGTATACGGGTAACAGTTGAAAGTTCTGAAACAAGGTGTCCTGAACCTGAACCTTCAACATCAACAACGTCATCGGTTGGAACGATGACAAAGAGAAAGTCAACACCTCGAAAACCTTTTGAAGAACTAAGTACTCAGCAGAAAAAGAGAAGAACAATGGACCAGAAAGGTCGCGATAGCATTGAATTAGCATATGCAACTGCAGTTCAATTGAGAGAACAAGGAGGTCAGGGAAGTATTGCAACTGTAATTGAGTATATGCTGAAGAACCCCGAAGCAGCTGACAAGTTTATGGAAATTATTAGAAAACCGTCTAAACCTGTGTTTTCGCCCGAAAAAGCGCTGGGTCTACTTCTTTCTTTAAAGCTTTCGAAATGGCAATATGTAACTTTGAGGGAAACAGCCATGCGAGAAGGTGCAAAGGATGTATATCCTTCTTATTACAAAGTACAGAATTCAAAATTACAGTGCTATCCCCCACAGGCAACAATCACCGTGACAGATTATTCAGCCAAGATCACATTGCAAGGTTTGCTTGACAAAACAGCGCAAAGAATTTTAGAAAGTTTGCCTGAAACTATAAATGACAAGTGTTTGACTATGATATGCAAGTGGGGATTCGATGGTGCTTCTAATCAAAGTAGATATAAACAGAGTATGAGCGGTGACCAAGACGATTCAAGTGTATTCATGACTTCCCTGGTACCACTTAAAATCACATGTGGAAGAAGATACTGTTTGGATAAATCCAAGGCCATGCTCATCGTCATATTGTCGTCCAGTGCAATTCATATTAATCAAAGAAAGTAAGTTTGTTGTTACTGAACATCAAAAGCAGATGGAAGACGAGATAACTAATGTACGAACGAACGAGGAACTAATGTAGTCAACCATAACTTAATGATGACTATGATTGATGGAAAGATTTGCACTTACCTTTCAGATGCAAAATTAAGTTCTAGCTGCTACCTTTGCTTAGCAAAACCTTCAGACATGAATGAATTGGATTCTGTGAAGGAAAGACCAGTATCTGTTGACCTTTATAAATTTGGACTGTCAACATTACACGCTCGTATCAATACAATGGAATGCCTTTTGCACATATCTTATAGGCTTGACCTCAAGAAATGGGCAGTGCGAGGAGATGATGACAAAGTTGTGTTTCAAGCAAGAAAAAAACTTATACAAGATCGTTTCAAAGCTGAGCTAAACCTTTTGATAGACATTGTCAAACAAGGATCCGGAACAACGAATGATAGCAATACAGCCAGAAGATTTTTCGAGTTTCCTGAAAAAACCGCAGCGATCACTGGGCTAGACGAACAGTTAATTCGTAGACTTGCAGTGGTTTTAGAGGCAGTTACCTCAGGACAAGATATAGACGCTGTAAAATTTTAAGAATATGCGTACCAGACAGCTGCCAGGTATGTGAAAATATACAGTTGGTACTATATGCCTGCTACAGTGCACAAATTGCTGATGCACGGGGCAGATATTATTGTCAGTAACGCAATTATGCCAATCGGGAGCCTATCAGAGGAAGCATCTGAGTCACGCAACAAAGACTTTCGTAGATTTAGGGAACACAATTCGCGAAAGAAAAGCAGAAAAAACTCGAATGAGGATATCCTCAACATGTTACTTCTTTCATCAGATCCAGTTATTTCTGCAACAAGACCCAAGATGAGTTCGAAAATAAAGCAAAAGCTTTTCAACGAGACTCTGGATTTGTTGAAACATCAGGAGAGCTATTTCGAATTTTTTGATGTTTCTCATTCAGATCTTGACACTGAGTCAGATTCAGATTCTGAGTCTGATAACGATATTGAAAACTAATTTAATAAAAATGTATATTTATGTATTTATATCTTAATATATAAATGTATACCTTGATAATTATATTTTACTTAGTTACCTAATTTGTAATATTTCCCTATTATTATTAATAAAAAATATAACAGTAATAATTTGTTTAAACATTTCTTAATTTTACTAATGTGTCATGTCAAAAAAATTAAGGTAATTATAAAATGTGGGTAATTAGACAATTCCTAATAGGTTAACGATCTCACAATGCAGTGTTTAAAACGAGTTCTGAACGCGTAATTAAATTATCACTTAATATTTTTTTCTCGATGTCATTGAATATATTTCTTAATTTTGCAAAAGTAGTAGTGTTACTCTAAAATACAGATACCTCCCTGCAAAATTTCAAGTTAATGAACCCATTGATCCGGATGTAAGTACAAATTTTAGTTCAACCATTTTTTTATGTAATGTATATATTTTTTATAAAAAAACCGCAGTTGTCACCGTTATATAAAATATACCAAAAAATGTAAAATAAATTGTAGAACAGCCTGTAAGGATATAACGGTTAAGACAGCGGTTTTGAAGATATTTGGATTTATTACTTTGGCGCCATACAAAATTTACAAATTCTTTTTTTAATAATTTATTTTGCCTATGATATGATATTCCTTATATATATTCATGACTGCTGAAGGTACTAGAAGCCGTTCTTTTTTAAAAAAAAATTTAAGAGAAAAAGTTTTAAATGACTATGAAGCTCGATTTACAGCCCATAGTGCGGCGGTGGTCCGCGCATCGCTACGGCGCAATCGCTACCTACTCTATTCTCGTACATAACATCTCCCCACCCTATTTTGAAAGATACAAACAATAATAATACGACCGAATAATAAGAGGCCATGAGAACCAAAGTGGCCTAACTAATTTTTTTACAATATTGAGTTTATGATTTTTTCCAGTTAAAATTGATCATTTTGATAGAACCAGAGTGGCCTAAAAGTGATACTACAAATTTTCACTAGATGGCAGCATAATCATTGTTATGGTTTTTAGTCTGTGATCTAAATTTGAGGTGCCATAATGGCCTAAGTAAGATAGGCCACTATGGTTTAGGCCCTCTTTAACTTCACTGTCATGATGACATTAGTTAGGCTACTTTTTGACAGTCTGTGGATGACAAACGTCATTATTTTCGTGCCCGTACGTGCTTGCTGTATAGTTCAGTAAATTATTATTAATTGTTAATAAGTGGCTATTTGACAATATGGAAAACGACCGACAAGAAAACAATGTGGATAACGAACTTCGAGGTATGTATTACAATATTCCATTGTATTGTATTGCAATAAACATGACGTGTTATTTGTTAATAGTCTTCTAAGAGTTTTCATTGTTTACAGAAATCTTTGGGTCTGAAGCAGAAGAAGATCCATTTCAAGACTCTGGTTCAGAATACCAGCCATCTGGACGTAATTCGACAGCATCTACTACTGATTTAATTGAGATTTTAGGTGACGAAAACCAATCCCCAAATAATGTAACTTCTGAAATTACTCCAGTTCAATGCAAACCTAGAAAAAGAGTGAGACAACCTAGCAAATGGAAGAAGAATGTGAGAAAGGAAAAGCGTTCAAGAGGTGAGGAATATATATTAATGTTAAAGGTGTTCTAGTGCCACCAAAACAAATTGATACTGCTCGTGAGTTTAATTGCCAACATAAGTGTCATGAAAAGATTCTGCCTGCTTAGCAAATAATTCTGTTCAACAGCTTTTATGCTTTGGGAAATTATAACTTGCTGACATCTTACTTTTTTTCTTTAATTAAGGTAATGCCAAAAAAGACATGCACTGCTTCTGCTGAATCTAGGCGTTCAAATTCAAGGGTGTATCAAGTTCTTAATGGTGATGGCTTGTATGTTACTGTATGCAAAACATTTTTTAAAAAGCTTTTTGGTGTCAGTGATGACAGATTGTCTAGAGTTTTAAAAGATAAACTAGTTATTCCCACACCTCCCACAGATCAAAGAGGAAACCATGTGCCTTCAAATAAAACTCCAGAGAACAAAATACAAATTGTTAAAAACTTTATGAATAAATTTCCCAAATATGAGTCACATTATACCCTACACAAGAGCACAAACCGAATGTATTTAGCACCTGACTTGGGCTTGCCTAAACTGATTTCTTTATATAAAGAAGAAACACCACCTTCTGAACAAGTGTCAAATTTTATGTTTAGAAAAGTTTTTAATCAGCAATTCAACCTATCTTTTCATGCACCAATTACTGATTCCTGTAAAAAATGTGATAATTTTAAAATAAAAATAGAAGCTGAAGAATCATCTGTTAAAAAGGATGAACTTGATTCTCAAAGGAAACTACATCTCTTAAAGGCTGAATCTGCAAGAAATAATTTTAAGATAGATAAGAATAGAGCTGCAGATGATTCTGATTTAACAGTTATAGTATTTGATCTCATGAAAACTTTACCTACTCCTGTTATTTCTACAGGAATTTGCTATTATAAAAGACAGCTTTGGACTTACTGCCTGGGAATTCATAATGCTAATAATGATGAAGTAACCATGTATGTGTGGGATGAAACTATAGCTTCTAGGGATCCTCAGGAGATTGGTTCCTGCTTGTTGCGTTTCATCAAAGAGAAAGTCAAGACTAAAAAGTTAATTATGTACTCAGACCAGTGCGGTGGTCAAAACAGAAATATTAAAATGGCAACTCTTTGCCAGTATATTGTTGCCCATCCAGATTACACAGTAGATAACATAGACCATAAGTTCTATGTCAGTGGGCACTCATACTTAGCATGTGACCAAGATTTTGGATTAGTGGAGAAAAAGAAAAAGTTTTTCAAAAATATTTACTTACCGGATGACTGAGCTAGGGACAGGAACCCATTTGATGTCATAAAAATGACAAAAGATGACTTTATTTCAACAAAAAAGGTATAACATAACCAACAGGAAGATAACTGCTGAAAAATCAAAGGTACAGTGGCTCAGCATGCAGTGGCTTTTGTTTAATAAAATGCATCCATTTAGATTCTTTTTTAAATATTCTAATAATGAAGATGTTTTATTTGAAAATGTAGATTTAAAGAAAAGGGGCTCTACAGATTTGACTGGTATTAAGCTGGATCCTTTATACCCTGATGGAAAACCCATAAGTTGTGAGAAAAAAAGGACTTATTAGATCTTTTGCCTTTTATACCTCCAGTGCATCACAGCTTTTATACCAGTATCAAAGATAATGTGTCAGTAAGAAATGTCATAGATGTTGAGGATGACATTGATAGTGACTAAGAATACCTTTATTGTTATTGCTTTTTTTATAAAGTGTTTTTTAATAAACAATTGGCCTAACAACCATTTTTTTTCTAACATTTTTATAAAAACCTACTGCCAAAGTGGCCTATGTGTATAAAATGTAAAAAAATAGCAAAAAAGCTATTTTCTCACTATTAAAATCATGAATTGGAACATTAATAGGTCAAATAAAACATAAAAGTAATAAAAAGTATGTATTCTTAAGAGTGCTAGTTGATTAAAAAAATACTGTTTCTATTTTCTATGGTACTCAAAAAGCTTGTCCATTGAATTAGGCCACTATGGTTCTCATGGCCTCTAAATTCTTACAACTACATACATGGAATACACATTATTACAATAAAGTTAGTACTACGTAACACCATAAGCACATTAATGAATAAACCGAGTTCGCTTTATTTATTCATGTGCCATAAGTACATAACTACAACATTATACTAAATATACAATTTAGATGTTCATTTGCCTAGCGCAAGGCTTATATAATCTACCCTTGGAATATTCCGCAACATCCTATCCGGATGTTTGGGCGGCACTGGCGGCGCTGCTGTTAGCGGCGCTGACGGGTCGCGTGTCGTACTTGTATCCTGCCCCCCCCCCCCTTCCCCACGACGTCAGCTTGAGTCGCGTGTCGGAGACTCGGTGATGCTGCTGATGGTGACACGGCACCGTTACCAGAACCGTCCATTTCGCCAGCATCCCAACATTGTTGCATACATATTGGCGTAGCCCTTATACAAGGTTAGCTTTAGTATATGCGAAACCTGAAACTAGTTTGTTCAGAATCACTAGGAGAATCGATTGACATATTTTTACACCACATTTTTTTTTTGTTTTTTTTTTCATAAATTTCAATTTTGTTTCAGTAGGTTTCTACCCATAAAAATTGACGGGAATAGACACCTTGAGGCTTGAAATGGTCCGCTCGGTCAGTTTCCGTGTATTAGACAAACCCTGCATAGCACATCTCAGGTATTTCACACTTTTTTAGCGAACTTAACGCGACATAAACTAAGGTGTAACTTGGAGATTTACTAAAAAAAAACACATATTCAGGCAGTTCTGATGAAAATCTTGTTGGAGTGTCTCGGTTTTCGTATAAAGTAAAAATAACGTTGTATAACATAATTTAATTTTTATGTTTTTTTACTACACTCCCAGTTAGATGATCGTTAATCAAATAAACGACTCTACCAATCTTGTCTGTTATTGTACCTTTGCACCATGTGAATTTTTCTGTATTACAAAATTTTTTGTACAATACTTCGGTTCCGTTTTTAAATGTTTGATTATTTTTGCCGCCACTGTACTTACACTGCAAACACTGTTTTGATTTTACTGTGTTATCTAGTGACGCGTTTGAGGGTGACGATAATGGTTTCGGCGACAACAAATCCAAGCGTGACCTAAGCTTGTGTCCAAAAAGTAATTGGGCCGGAGAGAACCCTGTAACTGAATGAACCGAGTTCCGGTAATCAAAAAGATATTTTAACAGCTTGACCCTACTGTCTTTATGGCTGTTACTAGACAGGATACATGATTTTATGCTCTTTTTTGCGATCTTTACATAACTCTCGGCCTGGCCATTGCTCGCCGGATTATAAGGCGGTGACGTCACGTGATCAATCCTGTTAATTAAACAAAACCGTTTGAAATCCTGTGACGTGAAAACCGTGCCGTTATCGCTAACAATTGTATTTGGTAACCCGAACCTAGAAATAAAGTCATATTATAATTTTTCGATCGCCGCTGATGAGGTCGTTGTACTCATCTCGATGACTTCCACCAATTTCGTGTACGCATTAACCACGATTAAATATTGTTTGTTGTCTAACGGACTTAAGAACTGTATGTGAACCCTGTGAAATGGTTGGGGTGGGTATTGCCAGGGCTAGAGAGGCGCGCGTGGAGGGGTTGCGCGTAAAATGCACGTTACATGAGTTTATCATGGTTTCGATTTCTTTGTCGATATCCGGGAACTAAAAGCGTGAACGAGCTACGGCCTTTGTTTTTACTATTCCCAGGTACCAAAAAGTACATATCAGTACAGTCTACTGCCATAACCATGACCTTGTATGGCATCGGGGCTGGGCCAGAACGGAACACACATGTTGCTGCACATCCTCATGACATAATGCCTTAGTCGCCTCGTATGACACTTGTGATTACATAACAATAAACTTAAAGAGATTCATATTTTTTTTTTTCTAAATGCTATAAGCACAGCTTGTCATAGTCTATTGCAGGACAACCATTATTAAAATTATTTTGCAATAACTTCTAAGATTTACTAATATTTTTCCAGGTATTCCAGAAACTGAGATTTCACAGCAAGTTATTACCAATATGCCAGATCCTGTTCCATCAACATCATGTAAGTTTTACAACTTATATTGATCATGTCAGCCTGTAAACATATGCTAGGGACTTCACTTCCTGTTGATCTTCACACACAAACTTTGTTATAATCATCACGCTTGACGGGTGGATTAGTGATCACAGTATGTTGTTTTTAGCACTCAGATGCTGCTGCTTATCCTTAGGTTATACCCTTAGTCGCATTAGACATCTACCTTTTACAATACAAAATATGTATAATGTTATCGAACCTTTCACTCGCTAACAAACACTACATTCAATTTTTATTATTTATTATTGTTGTCTCTATAATCAATTCTTGGCAATATAAATTTTAAATACCTAAGTTTTTTTTCTTGAAGTGTTGTCTATTTTTAAAAGTGCCAAATTCCCTATAATCTAAAACATATAATATCTTAAAGACGGCTTCTTAATTGTTGGATTAGTTGTTGGTACTCTGTTAAATAAATAAATAAATTCAGTAGAGTTGATGGAGTAGGTGTGTGGCATTTAAATTACCTACAAATTTATTCTAATAAAAAAATACTTTCATCTACTTAATCAACTGCAGACCCATTACTGGACAATACTTATTGTAAAATAATACATATTTTTAAATTTTATTTATAGATATACCCGAATCGGATGTTTCCCAACCAACTTTTGATAATCAACCGAATCCTGTGCCATCAAGATCATGTAAGTTTCATCAATTACAGTATAAATTATGCAATTATTTATAGTTCACAGCATAATTGCTGACATATAAACCCAGTAAAATATAAAAGAAACAAAAACTGTTTATGTCAATTAACATGAAATCTAATCAAATCAAGTCTCGCAACACAGTTCTTCTACCGCGAAAAATTTGTGAGATCTAATGTAAAACTAAGTTGCTTAATTCATGTAGTACCTATTTATGGGAGCATCTATCCAACAACTTTGTCAAAATTGTTACCTAGTTAGTCAACTAACAACATGTTATAGTGAAGTGACCATATGAGTATTAGACATCCTTATTTCTTTAATGTATAGAATGACTTGGCAATCGCACACGGCAATAGAATTTACATACCTTTTTTTTTTTTTATCGTGGGAAAATCCTCATGGATACCCTTCGCCTGGGGAAGGCGAAGGGTTATGCCGGACTCTTACCGGCTAAAAACCCACGGTGTTCCTACTCCTGACCCTTGGCCGGGGTCACGGGATTCGCAGCTGCATGCACCGCAACCCCGGCAGGCAGAATTTACATACCTACAACAAAATCACTCTGAGCGCTTTATTTATGTTTGTGTATACATAAATTTAGCCCGCTAGCTCTATGTTGATTTAGGACCATTTAAAATAGTAGAATATTCTTAGTTATTATGTTGCCGTGCGATTACCAAGTCATTCTATATATTAAAGAAATAAGGATGTCTAATATTCATTTGGTCACTATAAAATGTTGTTAAGGTGCCCATACACGGGACAATTATCGTAACGATTCGTCGCTCGATGTTAAAATCGAACGACAAATTGTACGTGTGTGGCAATATCGCATCCGATTTTGTGGTCGAACGATCGATTGGAGATCTCAACAGGCAACCCCGAAAATATCGACTGCGATCTGAACATCGTTCGATATATCGCACGTGTATGGCGTGATCGGATGCGATCATCGTCAGTCTGCCTCTATCTTTCGCGCGAGTAGCACGTACGGTACCTGTAAGTTTTTTGCGATGTCGTGGAGCAAGGATTTCCTGTTGGAATTTATAGAGTTACTCCGAGAACACGAGGTTTTATGGAAAATAAAACACAAGGACTACCATAATCAGATGAAACGAACTGGATGTTATGAGGTATTATTACTTAGAAAAATGAAGGAAGTAGATCCTAGTGCAGACATAAGTAAAGTGCAAAAGAAAATTAACAACCTGCGCACTGTTTTCCGTAAGGAGCTTAAAAAAGTGGAGTCTTCTCGTGCATCGGGAAGTGGTACTGACAACATTTATGTACCAAAGTTGTGGTACTATGAGAAATTAATGTTTTTAAAAGATCAAGAGCAGCCATATGGAGCGACAAGTAGTTCAAAAGTAGTTCAATGGATACAGTAAGTACACAATATTTATTATTTTTATATATTTCTTATTATGTTTATACATTTATAAAATTATTAATAAAGTCCTATGAAGTTGTTCTGCCAAGGTACAGATCCGGCGTTATTAAAATAGTCGACAAATAATTCTCTTACTTGATTACCAGTATCGTTACTACGTAATGGTCGCCTTCGGAGTCCTAGTAAGTCACACCGGAGGCCTTCTTCAAATTCATTATTTTCAAAGTTTTCTCTATCAAATACAGTTAACGGTGTATAGGTGTTAGGACTATTACGGCGTAAGTAATTATGCAGAGCACAGCAAGCCATTACGATTTTTTTTATGTTGTCTAAATCCATGTTAATTTCTGTTTTTAATACACCAAACCTGGCAACTAAAATGCCGAATACATTTTCTATTATTCTTCTTGATCTAGATAAACGGTAATTAAAAATTCTCCTTTGAATGTTCAGTTGTTTTTTATTAAAAGGTTTCATAAAATTATTCCTTAACATAAAGGCTTCATCGCCTACGAAAACATAAGGCAAAGTCGTACCATTTACTGTAGTAGGATTTGGTAATTTTAAGGAATTATTTATGAGGTTTTTGTAGAAGTCCGTTTCATTTATAACACCACCATCCGAAACTCTACCGTTTGTACCAAAATGAAAATAAATAAACTCATAATTGGCGTTAGCAATGGCCATTAGGACTTGACTATGAAAATGTTTATAATTATAAAAATAAGATCCAGCTCCTGGAGGAGGTCTTATCCTTATATGTTTCCCGTCTACAGCGCCCAAACAGTTAGGAAAATCCCATCTATTTTCAAAGTTTTTCCCAATTTCGATCCATTCGTTCTCGCTTGTTGGAAACTGCAACAAATAAATAATTATTTTTTATTAATTGTTTCAGCAATCTGATGACGACAGTATTGAAACCACCAGAGATGAAGTCGCTTCACCAAGATCAGATATCGCATCAGTTGAAAGGTTTAGTGAGCCTCAACAAGATCGTAGTTTTTAACGCCGGAAAAACCTGTCAGTTTCCCAAAATGTTGATCGAACGATTGAAACTATAGGCAATAAAATATGTGAAATAGCAGAGGATGACAAGTTTGATGCTTTCGGTAAAAACGTGGCACATAAGTTGCGATCTTTGCCTACAAATCAACGCTTATTTGCGGAAAAAATTATAAATGACGCTCTGTTTGAAGCCGAAATGGGTAATTTACACAGACAGTGTTTCTTACACCTTCCCCCTCAATCCTTTCCTATTTGTCACTCACAAAATTACAACCACTCTGTTCACAAGTACTCGATTTTCAAGCACGTGAGCCACTCATACTACAGCCACGTACACAAAGATTCGTTAACACAACTCAACCATCCACACAAACAGGAACTCAACTTTCATACACGCGAGCCCGAAAAAGAATCTCCAGTCCATGTTCACATACCAGATGACGCGCAAACATTTTATAATACTTTTTCCATTGAACGAAATTAATTTTAGCCAAATGTTAAGATATACTATTACGTAAGATGTAAAACAATAATTTGTCGTAATATAATGTTTTAAATATATTTATATTTCATTATACCTAATTATCATCACTAACAGCGCATAATAATCAACTGCTATGGTAAATTATACTTGCCTTACAGTAATCCTTTAATGCATTGAAAATGGCTTCGCACGTTTCTGGAATGATCTTTCCCAAAGACTGTGGTGAAATCAACGTTGTAAATTTTAAATCTTCATAAGTCCTTCCAGTAGCCAGGAAACGCAGCGTTGCAGTTAGACGTTCGTGAGGAGTAATAGCTTGCCTCATATTGGTATCATTTTTTATTATTCTGGAAGATACCTTATACAAAAGCTCTAAGTATGTTTCCTCTGACATCCTAAGGTAGTTATGCCAATCTTTAGGATGAAAACGTAATTCCTCAAGAAGATTGATGTGAGAATATTGATGTCTTTTCAGAAGCCATCTCTTAGTCCATTCTCTCCTAGTCTTCCTTTTATTTTTTGAAGAAAGTCTTTTTTTATATAAGATGAGCGCCAATGCGCTTAAACAAAGTAGTTGCGACTTCATCGCTCACCCACGTACGTGCTAAACGTTTTCACTCCGCACAGAGACTGAGAATCGTACGATCACATCGTTCGTGTGTGACGGACGGAAATCGAAAGATAAAATAGTACGATTTTCTTGACGATCGATCGAAACGACAAATAGTCCCGTGTATGGGCACCTTTAGTTGACTAATTAGGTAACAATTTTGGCAAAGTTGTTGGATGCTCCCATAAATAGATACTCAATTAATTAACAGACTTGGTTTTAATTACTTCTCACAATTTTTCGCGGTAGAAGGGCTGCGTTGGGGGACATTGTTTTTTTTTCATTGATTGTTGTTTTTGATGAGATCTACCTTTTACAATACATTACCTATCAGGATTCAGTAGAGTTGATGGAGTAGGTGTGTGGCATTTAAATTACCTACAAATTTATTCTAATAAAAAAATACTTTCATCTACTTAATCAACTGCAGTCCCATTACTGGACAATACTTATTGTAATTAATCACTTTTTTTTTATATTTCTAGTTATACCCGAATCAGATGTTTCCCAACCAGTTTTTGGCAATCAACCGAATCCTGTGCCATCAAGATCATGTAAGTTCCATCAATTACAAAATATATTATGCAATTGTTCACAGTTCACTGCATAGGCTGCTATATAGGGTGACTGGTAATTAGTGACCGTTACTTTAACACATAATTATACTCATGATAACAAACAACATTCCCATAGCAGTGGCGTGCCTTCCATACAAGCCGAAAAGCCCGGCTTAATATCAGGAATGCGAGATTAATAAAAAAAAAACAAAAAAAAAAACTCCTGTAAAGTAGTATTGAATCATCATGTCTCATAACATAACAACTGATACCTACTGTAATAAATAAAACGTTTAAACTCCGCGCGCAATACAGCGAGCCTCCGTGACCTCCGTGTGTTGCTAAGTTGCCAGGTTTACATAAACAAGATTTTTCGCGTCGCGCCTCGGCCGGCCTACGTAACGTTGCCAAACCGCCTGCAAGATCTTGCATTACTGTCGCACGCGCTGGCTTCTTATGCGGCTTAAGTCTCCTGTCACTTTTCCTTCAATTTCATTCATAAATTGCATAGAGATATATAAGTAAATATACATAAGTGCACATAATTTGTTCGCAAAAATAAGCCGGGCTTATGACTCTGTTAGTTTAACGAAATTGAACGTTACGGTAGTGTGTTTAGAAGTGCAATTTGTGTGGCATGCGTGTTTAGGCACATAGATGCCGCGATGTTTGTATTTCGATAGAAATGATACAATTTCAAATTAGTTCACTTATTGTTTTGAGCGATAATGGACCACTTTTTTGACGCGATAAATACTTTTTCAGTTTCTGTGATTTAACGTATTGTGTAACTTTTATTAGTTTGTTTTAACGTTTGTGATTAAGTTTCTTTGTGATTTGCCTTTCTTATAAGATGAATTCGGAAATAATTGTTCCTTGTGATGGATTAAAGTGTGTGCAATCGTTACTCGGGAAGGTAAATACTTTGAATTTTACAGACAAATACCGTGTTATTACTTCACCTAAACCTACTCCTGATTTGACAATTTCTAGTAAATCAAAGTCACATAATAGGCATTTTCATAGATCGGCTTACAAAACTCCTTGGATTGTAGGTTGCTCTCTATTCTGCTGGTGTTGCCTATTTTTCTTTAACGATACGAACGCCTGGAATACATCAGGTTACGATGATTTGAATAACTTATCTGGTGCCAGGATTAATTGCTCTAAACAAATAGAACGAAACAACAAACGGCTTTTATCAACGCCACCGAAGGTATGTGATTGCTGATATGTCTGTAAATCTATCTAGTGATACCATGCCTTCAGTGAGCTTTGTTGTTTGTCATCAGCAGTAATAAAGAAGCGAAGAATGAAGAGTTAACATGGCTGTTTACATCGAAAGTAATTATAAATTGTTTTTAAACTTTTGGGATTTGTACACATTATAAAAATATAGATCGGGTCTATTATAAATTAACAATATTTTTTTCAACATTATAAACATTGCGTAATTATGCTCATCAATTATTTCTGAGCCATCTATTGGCGGCGACGGGCGATTGTGTCATTTTTCCCGTCGAACTCGAAGAGCGCAAAAAAGCACCTGTAATGCTCATAGATGGCTCTTAAACCAAGTTGTACTTGATTCTGCAAAATCACACTGTCTGGGCTGTTATTTTATGTACAGTCCGTGGAGGTTTTTAGTATTGAAGTGAAACTCAGCTGATCGGTACAATAATTAGTTTTAATGAATTTTAACGTTTTTACAAGTTTCAAGTTATTTCATGACCATGGTCGGTCGCGGTGTGTGTAGCGGCGGTGCGCGGCGCGTGATCAGTTACGTCCGCGCGCCCCGCGCTCCTCCTCATGCCCCGGGAACAGGTTACCGGTCGGCGGTGGCGCGAACATTCTCCCCCCCTTGAAAGCTCCTGCTTTCAAGTTCTTCAGTAGTGGGAAGAAGGCAAACTTTGTTAAGAGCTCGCCTGACGACGCCTCTCGAAGTGAAGAAGTCAGCCACCCTGCAGACGCCATCCGCGCCAGTGTACAGGTGCTGGACTCGTCCGAGCCTCCATTTTAGCGGTGGAACGTGCTCGTCCTTGAATACCACTAAATCGCCCATCTGAAGCTCCTTCTGCCTTAAGCGCCATTTGCTCCGTTGCTGGAGCTCTGCCATGTACTCGTTTTTCCATCTATGCCAAAAGTGCTGCCTCAGCTGCTCGATCCTTTGGTATCTATCAGGATTTTTCAAAACAATGGGGGGTGACGGCAGCGATGTCAAGGGCCGCCCCACAAGGAAGTGCCCTGGAGTCAGAGGAGAAGTATCAGTTGGGTCCGACGACAGAGGAGCGAGGGGACGGGAATTAAGGATTGCTTCAATTTGTGTGAATAAAGTGCCCAACTCCTCATACGTCAGACTAGCGTTACCCATAATCCGCTTTAGATGGAATTTGGCTGACTTAACGCCAGCTTCCCAGATTCCACCGAAAGTAGGAGAGTATGGGGGATTAAAAATAAATTGTATGCCCTCATCATTGGTGTATTCGTATATTGAATTTATACTGGACCTTAGTACCCTACCTAACTCGTTACTTGCCCCAACAAAATTGGTGCCATTGTCGCAATAAATCGTGTGCGGCTTACCTCTCCGCGAAATAAAACGACGTAAACTAAGAATAAACGCATTAGTACTAAGATCACTGACTAACTCTAAATGTATGCTTTTAGTTGAAAAACAAACTATTACATTAAGATAACATTTACTTATTCTATTTCCTTTACCCTTTTTACTAGAAATTAGAAAAGGTCCAGCAAAGTCCACCCCACATACTTGAAACGGGTAGTAAGGAGTGACCCTATCCACCGGCAGGTTGCCCATCAGTGGCTCCATACTTTTGCCGCGCAGTCGTGTACATATTACGCATTTTCTAACTATACTGCGGGCTAAAGTTCTGCCCCTTACTGGCCAGAACTGTTCACGAAATGTACTAAGGAGTAACTGAGGGCCAGCGTGCAGGAGACGTAGGTGCTCGTTTTCCATCAAGAGCCGTGTGAGGTAGTGCTTACCGTCCATAAGGATCGGGTGCTTTTTATTGAAGTCACAAGCGGCATTCTGAAGACGACCACCCACTCTAAGCACGCCGTTGCCATCAACGAAAGGTGATAACTGTAACAGGTAAGATTTAGCCTTAAGATTTTTGTTTTGTGTAAGTGTTAATATTTCTGTAAGGTAAGACTGGCTTTGAGCAAGTTTTATAAGGTAAGTAAATGATTTTTCTATTTCGATTAATTGTAGATGACCCTTTATTTTATTTTTAGGATTTTTACAATTATGTACAAAGCGTATGACGTATGCGATAATTCTTTTTAATTTTTTAACTTTAGAGTAATTATGAAAATCAATAAGTGGTGATTGCTCAACGTTAACAACAGTAAAAGTTGAGCAATCACTTTGTGTTTTTATTTCAGGTAAATTAGAACTTGAGGAACCTATGTCTTGAGGCCAATTGACTTCGTCTTGTAAAAGAAAATGTGGGCCGTGCCACCAAAAGCTCAAGCCTTCAAGTTGACCGGGTTCTACTCCTCGGGAGGTCAGGTCAGCAGGATTCAATGCAGTAGGCACGTGTCTCCAAGATTCTCTCGTTGTGAGCTCATGAATTTCATTGACTCTGTTACAGACGAATGCTTTTAGTATTTTAGGTTGTGTTCGAATCCAACCTAACACTACAGATGAGTCAGTCCAAAAGAACTTACGGTGTACTGTACAGCGTAATGAACTACTCACCCGAGCCGCTAGCCGTGCGCCCAGCAGCGCTCCGCACAACTCAAGACGCGGAATCGTAGCAGTTTTAAGCGGTGCTACGCGAGTCTTGGAACATAACAGGTTTACATGTACATTATTAGAATTGTCTATTGAACGTAAATACACACAAGTCCCGTACGCCTCTTGCGACGCGTCGACGAAACAGTGTAGTTCGATCAATTTTGGTGATGAACATAAAGTATGCCTAGGTACTCTAATGTCTGCTAGTTTGTGTACGTTTAAAATAAATTTATCCCATATTCTTTTAATGTTTTGAGGAACTGGTTCATCCCAACTTAACTTTAAAACCCATAGTTTTTGTAATAAGATTTTAAGCTTAATCGTGCACACACTGAGCATGCCTAAAGGATCAAAAATTTTACATGTATTTGACAAAATGGACCGTTTTGTAACGTTATCAGTAGTTTTGTCTAATTGCACAGAAAATTGTAATTTGTCGCAGTCAGGAAACCACAACAATCCTAGTACACTTGATTGTTTATTTACGTCTAATGACTGTGATGACGAACAATCATCAGGAAAAATCTGTGGACAGTTCGTGCGAAATTTATGTATCGTAAAACAAGCGGATGTAAGAATAGTGCTAACTGAATTGTAAATATGTGCTAATTCTTCTTCCGTTTCAGCACCACTCAACAAATCATCATAATAAAAATCATGCTGTATAATTTCTGATACTACCTTGTCCTTACATTCCTTTGCTAACTGTAAAAGACACCTTGTGCTTAGGAAGGGAGCGGAGGCTGTCCCGTATGTTACAGTATTTAATTGTAATACATTAAGAGGTTTACTATCGTCATCTCTCCACAGTATTAACTGTAGATGGCGCTGTGAACTGTCCATAATAATTTGTCGGTACATTTTTTGAATATCACCAGACAAAACGAACTTATGTTTTCGAAATCTTATTAATATATCGAACAATTCATCCTGAACTACCGGTCCTATGTACTGAATATCATTCAGGGATTTTTCAGAAGTAGTTTTTGCACTACAGTCAAAAACTACCCTTAGTTTCGTGGTTTCACTCTGTTCACGAAATACTGCGTGATGTGGCATATAGTAGCCAAAGACTGGTTTGTTTACTCTGCTTAAGTGACCCAATTCTTCATATTCCTTTATAAAATCGCAGTATTGTTTTTTAAAGACTGGGCTTCTATTTAACCTTTTCTCAAGACTAAGAAAACGTTTTTTAGCCATGTTAAATGAATCACCAAGTGAAGTATCGGGTGATTCACTAAATGGCATTTTCACACAAAATCTCCCGTTTTCTAAACGTTTTGTACTATCTATAAAATGTTTCTCACAGATGTTATCATCTTCAGAGTAAGAAATATTTATAGACGGAATTTCTTCAAGCTCCCAGAACTTAGTAAGATCTTTACTAATTTGTTTAGTGAAGTTACAATTAAAGTTACTTTGTTCATAATAATCGAAACTTCCTATTGGCCCAGCTACTAGCCAACCTAGTTTAGAACTTTGAAGTATAGGTTTATTTGTGCCGCATTTTATTTTATTTGATGTAATGATTTCAAAGAAAATGTCAGCTCCGAGTAGCAGATCTACTTCAGAAGAACGATAAAAACCGGGATCAGCCAGTTGTATGTTACTAGGTAAGTTCAATTCTAAAGCATTGATATTACCATTAGGTAAATTACCTGTTATTTGAGGTACGACTAAACACCTAATATTTGTATTAAATGAACTCGTTAATGACTTCAAGGTTAGTTCACAACAATCTGAAATATTTAATTGCACATTATTTATTCCAGTAACACAAATAGGCCGTTTATTAATGGACGTTAACCCCAACTTATTTTTCATGTTTTCAGTTAAGAAAGAAGATTGGCTGCCTGCATCAAGAAGCGCTCGAGCGAGGTAAGTTTTATTTTGTTGCTTGTTACTTATGTTTACTAAAGCAGTACAGAGGAGAACCTGTTTACCTAATAAAGCGGAGCAAGCTGTCACTGCACTATTGACTGATGACTCACTAGAGGTATTGTTACTATTCTCTGACTGTGTAATAGATACGTTATGATTATTTGATGTTATGTTTTTATGCAATAATGTGTTGTGTCTTTGTTTACAGGTTTGGCATGCACCGAGACGACATCGCGCAGCGTAATGACCTCTGCGTAAACAATTCAAACAAAGATGTAACTTTAAGGCTTCATTTGTTCTAGACTCAACATTCATTTCTTTAAACTTTGTACACTCAGTTATCCGATGTTCAAGTTGACACACGGGACATATGGGAGGACGTATGCTGGACAAACTATTATGTTTATGTGGAACAGACGCGACAAGAGCTCGTGTTATTTTAGGATTAATGAATTTGTTATCAGGTTTGTCGCTCCTGTTTACCTGCATTGTTTCCAACATATCTGCACGACTACGCAAGAACCGCAAGAAGTCGGCTAAAGAAGGTAAGTCTGCTAAATTATTTTTATGTTCTTCCCACTTCCTGCCAGTAGTGGGATCAAGTTTAATGGTAACCATATAAATTATCAAGGTATCCCATTGATCAGTTGGCTGACCTAAAGTATTAAGGGATCTTAAGTTCTTTGTAACATTATCAATAAGAAAGCGAATAGAACGATGAGATTCTCGCGATAAACATTCTAAATTAAACAGTGCTTTCAAGTGATTGTTAATTAAAATATTTTTATTATCAAAGCGTTCGCAAAGAAGTGACCACGCAACCTTGTAATTATTTGCAGTAAACTCAATTGCTTTTATTACGACAATAGCACCACCCTCTAGAGAGGAACGTAAATAATGGAATTTATTGATGTCAGCAATTGACTCATTCGAATGGATAATAGAATCGAAGGTGTCGCGAAATTCCAACCATTTGAGATAATTACCGTCAAATGATGGAAGTTTAATTGTCGGTAACTTAATGTTATTCATATGATTACAACCTTCATAGCTAGAACATGCTGTTTTTACACCTTCGGTTCTCTGATCCTGATTGCTAGGATTAGAATCTATTATTTCTTGGGCGGCTGAGATGAGAGAATAAAACTGAGATTCTACTGAGTCTCTTTCGTCAACTTGTTCTTCTACGTTCGATGATAACATTTCTATTTGAGTCTGTATAGAATCGAATTCAGATAAAAGATATTGTAATTTAGATAACCGAAGTCCTAACTCTTTAATCTGTTGTTTAGTAATATCACTTGAATTAATCTGATTCAAAATAGAAACGTAATCTTTAAATTTTGTCAAACGCATTTTAATTGTACCTCTCTGTTTTATTAAGTCTTTGAAATCTGTACGTTTCTCTTCCCTCCTCTCAACTTCCCGATGTTGCTTACTTTCGGACATTTTTAAAGAAAAGTTAATAAATTAGGACAAATAAAGAGACTAGGCAAAGTAATATGTGCAATCAAACCCAAAACTAAAGAGGCTTGCTACTTGGTTCACCAATACTTTGACTTCAAGATGACACACGCGACACCAAGTCAGAGAGCAGTCCCTGGACACGCCACCCGCGCTGGACACGTCAGCATACAGCACCAGCTTGATATGCGCACGCGCACACGCGGCAGGCAATTTCTGGAATGTTCGTTCAATAAATGAGAAAACAAAAAAAATAAAACAATAATTTGTGGGTAGGAGGACCTAGGATTTTTATGAATATTTTATTTATTTAAACTAAAGAAATAAATAGCTTCTGCTACATTTAAGCTTAGCAAAGTTGTATTATGTTCGAGAATAATTAATTATGCACTAATAATGAATATTTTTTAACAGCGATTTTATGAAAAATATGCGGTGCAAGAAAACTAAGATTGCAACAATATAATGATTAAGATGACTCTAAATGCATTAAAGCGTACGAAATATCTAAAAGATAAGCGAATTTATAGGTGGATATCTGAAGAAGATGACGAAGCAAAATTTAAATGCCTGTATGACATGTACATGCACCCTATAATAATGTACCTATAAGTACATACATCAAGAATAATAGGCAGGATAACAATGTACGAATAGTAAATAAGCTGCAAGCTGTTTAAATTAACCTTAGTGACGAATTATGGATACCCCAGTCGCACAATGAAGACGTTATGCACTATTCACACAAATAAAGAGGAAAGTAAGAACACTGGTAATGAAGGATAAAGGATACTAGGCTACTTCCCTGTGTAACGTCGATGCAGCGATGAGACCAGCAATAATCTTCGTTCGATCACGTATTTCGCACGTGCAGCTTGCCAATGGATAATCTTTATGTAAATCTTCTGCAGTAGGTCCTGTCACGGTCGCCAATTGTCTGGGCTGTTATTTTATGTACAGTCCGTGGAGGTTTTTAGTATTGAAGTGAAACTCAGCTGATCGGTACAATAATTAGTTTTAATGAATTTTAACGTTTTTACAAGTTTCAAGTTATTTCATGACCATGGTCGGTCGCGGTGTGTGTAGCGGCGGTGCGCGGCGCGTGATCAGTTACGTCCGCGCGCCCCGCGCTCCTCCTCATGCCCCGGGAACAGGTTACCGGTCGGCGGTGGCGCGAACACACACAATTGTATTATTTGCACCCTATTTATTATTAGGGTGAAAATAATAGTTGTGTAATTTCGCAAAATAACGAATTTAGTCAAATTTTACATGGTTTTTTTCCTAAAAATCTATCGGGCTTGCCCTAACTTTGAACCCTAGGCCCGCCACTGTCCCATAGAAACATTATTAGTAATGTTACGAGCAGCGTCCATTCTGTCACGGTTTATTAATAAATTCTAAATGAAAAACATAAAATAAAAATAATGTTTCTTTGGGAAAGTTGTTTGTTATCATGAGTACAATCATGTGTTAAAGGATCGGTCACTAATTACAAGTCACCCTATGCACCTAGTAAAATATGTATAAAAAAAGAAAGAAAATGTTTCAGTTATCATGAAATCAAATATATTTTTTATCGTGACTATTCGTAACGTTTTGACAATACTGCCATGACAGCTATAAGCTGACCGGTCTCAATTATAGCACCTGTCGCTCTGTGAATAAATAATATGAAAAATATAGCAACATATAAGATAGATCAGTATAAGCATGTATGCATTACTGTTTTTAAATGATTATTTACATGAGATTTAAGATTTATTTTTCATTTCAGGGGAACATTTAGCCAGTTCTGCTGTGGCCCAAGAACACAATTATTGCAAATCACTCCTGAATAATGCAACAAAAAGTAAGACTTTTGTTATTGTTTTGTGATGTGCAATACACATCAGACATTATATAAAGAAACCATCAAAAATCATTTTCATTTAAAACAAAAAACAAATCTAGCCCCTCACGTCCAACTGCTGGGTATGGGCCTCTTTTCAGAATGAAAAGGGCCTTCTTTAGTCCACCACACTGGCCTAGTGCGGGTTGGCGGACTACCCACACCATCGAGAACTTTATGAGGCTCTCTTATATGTGCAGGTTTCCTTAGGATGTTTTCCTTCACCATTGACGCAAGTGACAATCAAATTCTGATCTGCACATAATTTCGAAAAGTTAGAGGTGCAGGCTACATTTGAACTCAAACCCACCTGCATGGAAAGCAAGCGTTTACCACAAGGTTATCACAGGCTAACATTTTCATTTGCTGACATCAATATCAGAAGATGACTCTTTAGTAGAAAAAATCGTTTGTGGATCTCGAAATGACCCATTTATTATGATTTCAAATGATGGTTTTGGTATTTTCGCAGGTGCAAATTACTGATACAAGTGACACAACAAAACTGATTAACTAGTGTGTAGTATTAGTAGTGTGTAGTAAGTAGTACAAAAACTAAAAATACACATATTAATTTTCAGAAAATAAGAGGACATTTGTTGCAACTCAAAAAGGGGTCTACAAACATCTCCAAAATGAAATACGCCGAGAGAATACTGAGAAAAAGAGGAGCATCTTTCAAATCTAGATTGGAGACTGCACAAAAAATTGAAACCTCACTACAAAAAGTCAGTAAGAATATGAGCAAACCAGCTCAAATATTTATGAGGATGCAGTTCAAAGGGTGTACAAAAAAATCGAAAGGCAGACGTTTTAGTCTAGAGGAAAAGGTGATGTCACTGTATAAAAGAAGCCCTAAATGTTATTCGTTATTGTCACAGTATTTTACACTACCATCAGCGAAGACAATGAAGCGACTATTGTCAGAGGTTAAAGTTCAACCAGGAATCAACAAAATTATATTTGAAAAAATTAAAAATACTACCAGTTTCATGGACAAGGAAGATCGACTCTGTTCGTTAATTTTCGACGAAATGTCTATAACGCCTAACATTAATTATGATCCAAAAAATGATCGTTTGAAAGGCTTTGCTGATTATGGCAAAAATATTATAGCAGACCATGCCTTAGTTTTCATGGTGAAAGGAATTCGAAGAAACTATAAGCAGCCAGTTGCATATTATTTTACAAGCAACATGCATTAATATGAATTAAAACAAATTATCAAAGATGTTGTAGTCCATGTCCAAAACAGTGGACTTATAATACTCTGTACAGTATGTGATCAGAGCGCAGTCAATTTAAGTGCCGTTAATGGACTTATTAAAGAAACAAAAGAAAAATATTTAAGAAAAGAGAAACAATGGCAGAGATATTTGAAGTGAGTAAGAAAAAAATCATACCAATTTACGATGTTCCTCATCTTATAAAAGGACTTCGGAACAACCTATTAACGAAAGATATGAAATACCAGCACGAAGATAAAGAATATTTATTCAAGTGGGAATACCTTCAAATGATATATGCAGCAGACAAATTGCATGGGGAGTTGCGACTGGTTCCAAAGTTAACTGAAGAGCATGTAAACCCAGAAAAAATAAAAAAAATGCGGGTGAAGACTGCAACACAGGTGTTCAGCCGCAGTGTAGCTGTCGCTGCTGAGCACCTTGCCGCCAGGGGAGATCTTTCAGAAGATTGTAAACAAATTATCCCTATAACCATAATGTTAGACAACTTATTTGATTCTCTGAATTGTAATTCATTGTCTTCACGTGATGCTAAAATTTATAAAAGGACTGTAAAGACCAACTCACCTC
The DNA here is from genome assembly GCA_905220435.1 of Amphipyra tragopoginis. NCBI lineage: Eukaryota > Metazoa > Arthropoda > Insecta > Lepidoptera > Noctuidae > Amphipyra > Amphipyra tragopoginis. The sequence continues at coordinate 18,566,492 of HG992011.1, forward strand.
ACCATCATCTTTGGGTACACGCGAAAAATATGTTAAATAATGTTAAATTTATAGAAAAGAAAAAAGAAGGCGCGAAAATTCGTTTAGTTGAAAGAACTGTACCATCGGTCAATAATTTTATTAAAACCATTGAGGGAATGGAAGCAATATGGAAAATTTTGTCTCAAAAATATGGTATAGATGCATTTCTCACAAGGAATTGTAATCAGGACCCAATAGAAAATTTCTTCGGAAATATCAGGAGTTATGGAGTGAGGAATGTTGCGCCCAATTCAATTTCATGGAAGGGTGCTTTTAAAGCATTATTGTTAAATAATTATAACTCTCCTCACTCCATTCACTCCAACTGTGAAGAAGATACCAACTCTTGCTTACAAGCGTTAGATTTTTTTGTTAAAAATCCCACGCTTGTAAGCAGTGCAGGTACTTCTGATATTTCCGAAGAACCAGTCATTCACTTTGACAACGATATTTTAATGTCAATCAACAATGAAAATGATTCTGGCCAAAGAAATTACGTTTGTGGTTGGGTTCTGACAAAATGTCTAAAAAATATTGTAAAAAAATGTATACAGTGCAGAAAAAAATTAATAGAAAGTAATGAAAGTGAGCAAAATGCATTTATAAAAGCGAAAGAATATTGTAATGATAGAAAGTGGTTGTGCTACCCATCAAAGTACTTCCAAGAAACACAACATTGTACAACTTCTTATTTGAAAAGAAATGTACCTAAAAATAAACTAAAATCTAATATTAAATTGATTGTAGAAACACTCGTTGAATGTCCATTTGAATGTAAAACCCATAAAGATACTTTAAAAGAATATTTTGTGGACACAACACTTAATGTTTTAATTTTTAGTTGGTGCAGATCCATTAACCGAATTTTATCTGGAAAAATAAAATATGATGGTGAAGATGAGATAAAATTAGCTGCTCAAGTGTATCATAATAAACATAAACGTTTAAATAAATGATTTAACAATATTCTGTGTTTTACTTCAGTCTGAATAAACATGAATCTTATTGCATCAGTTTAAACTTGAAATATTTAGGTAAACATTTCATCTGTTTGACAGGCAGCATCTATGCGTCTGTCCTGATAAAAAACAAATGAAATGCTTTACTTAAATAATTCAATATTAACTGATACAGTAAGAACAGTAATAAATCTAAATCATAATATAGATACCTATGTATATCTATAGCTAACGTCTACAATATCTATACATACCTATAAAACAATATAGACATACAGACAACTCTAACTCAGGGGCCGAAATCCAGATGGCGCTTCAAATTGAACATCAAAAAAAGGCCGTGAGAGGGCTCTCTTTTTCTACTATATTACTTTACTCTTTGAGCAGTACGCTGAAAGTCTTTGTAGTGAGAGGTTGCGTGCTCGAGCGCTTGCGTTCCGGCGACGTGCTAGTTTTTGGATACCTTTGACATAATTTCAAGTAAGTTTACCATTAAGGTATAAGGTATAACGGGCTGGTATCCGCAACTCCACGTCTAAGCGCGTATTTTGCGTGATGGGTGGTAAGTATAGTTACTCGATCCACCCTAACTCCTCGAAGAAGGCCAGAACACCCTTGATGTTACTGGTGATCTCTCGGAGAGTACCTGGGTTTCCGAAGTACTTGGCCCTGTATGTGGCGACCTCAGGGCAGTTTAGTAGCACGTGGGCTGCCGTCTCGTCCTCCTCCATGCATGCTCTGCACAGTGGGCTGTCTGTAACTCCAATGACAAAGAGGTGTTTGTTAAATAAACCATGGCCAGTGATGGCCGCTGTGACTGTCCGCAGTTGTAGCTTTGACAGCCGGAGGGCTTTTTTAGTGAGTCGACCGTCAATGGCGGGAAGCGCCTCCCTGGCTTGCCTGCACTCGCCATGGTTTATCCATAACTCGTTGTGTTGGTCTCTGGTGCGTTTCCTTACCAGGGTGCGTAGGTATCCGAAGGGGAGTGGTACTATGGGTTCGGGACCCACCGCATCCATACTCGATCCCCTTCTGGCGAGCTCATCTGCTGCATCATTGCCTCGGGAACCGCTGTGTCCTTTGATCCATTGAATGGTTATATTATTGAGGTTACCCACCTGGTTCAGAGTTTGGTGACACTCGTGTACCAGCCCAGAATTAACTGTGTGGCTGCTTAGTGCTTGCAGGACTGCCATGCTGTCCGAGAGTATTCGGATTGAGTGGTACTCAACCTTCCTGGCCATGATTGCTGACGCAGCTAGGGAGATACCCAAACACTCAGCCTGGAAAACCGTGTTATGAGCCCCCAATGGTGTGGCTATGTGTACGTTGAGGTCTTCTGAGAAGACCCCGGCACCTGTGCCTGTACCTGTTTTGGATCCATCCGTGAAGATCCGCAGCTCCGCGGGACATAAACCTTCGCATCGGTGATCTTCGTACAGTTGGATTTTGTATTTTTTGTCAAAAATGAATTGTTTGGGTATCCGGTCGTTTATAGCTCTTATAAGAGGGAACTCGCTAGCGAGTTCCTCTAGCAACGAGGTGTGTTGTGTGTTACCTTTGCTCCAGAGGTTCAGTGTTTTCAGGCGTATTGCTGCCACCGCTGCTTCCTGTTGTATAAAGAGGTGCAGCGGTGGCAGTCCCAGCATGGCTTCTAGTGCTGCAGTCGGTGTAGTCCTCATGCAGCCTGTGGTTGCCATGCAGGCAAGTCTTTGTATGCGCTGTAGTTTGTTTGATGCTGTGCTCAGCTTGGTTCTGGGCCACCACACCACAGCCCCGTAGGGCGAGCATGGGGCGAATCACCGCACTGTACAGCCATAGTGTGATTTTGGGGGATAGTCCCCATTTCTTACCTAAAGTTTACCATTATAAACACGTAAATATTCGATCAAAACACCTTACATTTAAATATAAGGAATCCAGAGAAGAAATTTTAGAAGCAAAACGAAAAACAAGTAAAATACGTTATAATAAAATTAAAATAGATCCAAAATTACATGAGCTACGAAAACAAAAAGATAAAGAAAATTACTTGAAGAAAAAGCAAAACAAGAGTGTTATAGGTATAAAGGACAAGAGCATAGATGAACAGCAAAAACAGCGAGATCAATGGCGTAAGAATTCGAGAGCACATTACAGACGTAGGCAGAAGCAGAAAAAAACCCTCCACGTGAATGTTAATGAAAACGATCATGACGTCATGATTACTGACCACAATTTAGAAAATGACACGGATCCTTTAGAGCAGTCATGTACTGTGAAGTCAAATACCAGCATAAAAAACAGAATAGAACCCAAAGTGACTATACTTTCAGATGTCAAAGTTAATTTTGATCGGAAAAAATTGTTCGGACCCGGTTGTACTACGTCAAATTGGGAATATAATATCTCATCATCTGACGTCGGAAAAGATTTCAAAGAATTTAAAAATAAATAAGATTTTTATGGCGCAAATATCACTGAAGAAAAAAATCAAAAATAGGGTGTTTAAAAAAGATAATAATATGTTTTTTTTCCAATATTATATACGTATACAGTATAAATCATTCAAGATCTCATCAAAATCTGAATCTTTTTAAAACGCCCTGTTTAGAAGAAACTGGAGTTCCTATAATTATAATTTAAAATTAGTAGTTGCAAAATGCCAAATAATGTTATTTTTGTAAGTTAATTTACGTCAAAGTTTAAATGGCTAATTATTATAAAAGTTTATTTAAGTTTAAATTGCTAATTATTATAAAAGTTTATTTTTGTTAAAATTCAAGTTATTTGTTAAGTAAGTAAGCATAACAGTAAGTAAAAATGTTATGCCTTGAAATTAAGGTATGATAATGATCTCAGTACGTTTTACTTGGTTTGTCACTAATGCACAGATTGGTGAAAAGTAACATGAAACTCAACACACATTGAAACAAATTCGCATAGTTATTGTGTTATGTTTCAGATTGCATTGCATAAATTTGGACGGCTCATTTATGTAAAATTTAATGTTACGTTTCACCAATCTGTACCGGGCATAAGGGTCAACCTATTTCTATTTTAGCGCATTTATAAGAAGAAAAACAACAAAATCAGAGAATTATGTTCTTTATTAAAAGTATTTTGATAATAAACCTTTGATTCATTCAAGTTAAATTTGTAGTTTCACTTTGCTTCACAATATTAAGGGCGCAACGACAAAGTTATTGTCCCTGCAATAAAATTAGCTTATTATATAATTGTCTTTTTGTTACAGCAGGTCTCAAAAATTTTGTTAAATAATGAAAACGCACATCCATATATGTACTCGCGACTGTCTTAATTAAATTGACTAAATGGTTCTCTGTTGGCGATTGATCGAATTGATGAATGGGTTTATCTTGTTATTATTATAAACACGCCATATAATACAAGCTAGCTGGTCTGTAAACATTTGAGGGAGATCTTTGTTCAGCAATTAAGGTCTTTTAACAGCTGACATGATAATAGTAATTGTTTTGTTTATAATATGATTTATGTTTCAGGATGTTTTCTAATTTCCTCTTTTTTGGCGATAACGTAGCTTTTTCTGGCGTCACTTTTGGATCTATATTCTGTGATACAAGTACAAGTAAAATTCAACATTTAAACCGTTATACACTTCTAAAAGCTCGAAGGTACATATACTTCTCAATTAACTAACTTCATCAGTTGTGATCTTCAGTACATCAACAGTCGGATATGCTGCTTTTGTCAATATTCGTTGCTTTTTCCCTTCAACAAAGCTTGTTTCCTCAAAATGTATTGAACAAATAGTGCTATGCTTTGTTGGGAACGAATCTTTGTTTCCCGTCACCTCAATCCATTTTTGTTTTAAATTGGGTTCATGTGGAAAACTAAAAAATCACGAAACGTTACGATTATTTATTAAAATTGTCTACATAATAAGTACTTACATACATACATACATAAACAACATAAGCGTTTAATGTAAACAACATAAGCTATGCTGATGACATGGTGCTACTGAGTGCATCGGTATGTGGCATTAGGAAACTGCTTACCATCTGTGAAGAATATGCCGAGCAACATGGATTAAAATATAATCCACTCAAAAGTGAAGTCATGGTCTTTGAGGCCAGAGGCAACAGTACAGGTAACGTGTTTCCCAGCATTATGCTTAATGGTACAGCTTTACGTAGGGTGTCCAAATTTAAGTACTTAGGACATATGCTGACCTCTGACCTCAAGGACAATGATGACATCGAGAGGGAACGGAGGGCGCTGGCAGTGCGAGCGAACATGATAGCTCGCAGGTTTGCACGTTGTTCGACAGAAGTAAAAATTACACTTTTTAGATCTTATTGTACATCATTCTACACGTGTAGCCTGTGGGCCGACTATACTCAAAAGTCTTACAGTGCCCTCCGAGTCCAATTTAATAATGCGTTCATGGTGCTGATGGGGCTGCGGCGATTCTGTAGTGCATCAGGGATGTTTGCTGAACGTCGCGTAGACTGCGTTTACGCTACGATGCGTAAAAGGTGCGCATCCCTGGTGCGTAGAGTACGTGGCAGCACCAACAGCATCCTTAGCATGATCGCTAGTCGGCTGGACTGTGGTTACATCAATCATTGCTGCGCCATTGGTCATGGAATGATGCGGTAGTGATTGTTGAGTTTACTTTGTTTAGTTTACTTTCTTTGATATGTTTTGTTTTTGGTAGTTTTAAGTTTTACTAACATTAGTCTATAAGAACATTGTTACTAACAAAATGGACACCATGGTCTGAAATAAAAGTAATTTCATTTAATTTTAATAAACTCACGCCTTTTTCCCATGGGGGCAGGCAGAAACTGTAGAACGCCACATGCTACGATCCTTACATACTCCTTTCGCTTCGTCCACGGTCATACATCTTGTCATACACGCACGCCGGTTGAAAGTACTACGCACCTGTCCTTTTTGAAGAACATCACCAATAACATCAATGTATGTCCTTCTAGGGAGTCCTCTACTGGCGTTTCCACTGACATTCGCCTTATAAATTCCTTTTGTTAATCGCCGTTCACTCAATCTTTCAACATGCCCAAACCACCGAAGCATACCCCTTTCAATTTTTGTCACTACATCATCTTTTAAACCGCAACTTTGTCTTATCACATCATTCCTCACTCTATCATTCAAAGTAATAAGTACTTATATAATACAAAATCATTCCTGTTTAATAATGTTGGGCGTAACTGATATATTTTCCTAATGCATTATACATTATATTATAATTTTCGAACTGTTGTTTTTAACTGTTGTAATATATATTATATTGTATTGTATTGAAGGAACACTAATTATCAATAGAGCAGAAGACTTGCAGTAATATGAAACTAAGTTTACACTAATATAATATAAAATCATTTTAACGGTAATAAAAATTTGCTCTTGTTACTTGTGAGTTAAAGTTCATAATTGTGTGACGCTTTAATACGATGTAAAGTACGACAATATTTTTTTGCCCGTAATATGAAACAAGTTCACTAATATTATATAAATATTTATGTTATTTTAACGGTGGTAAAATTTTGCTCTTGTTATTTGTGGGTTAAAGTTCATAATTGTGTGACGCTTTCGACCGACTTAACGACTCGACGCGAGTGGCGGGCGACTACTACCTATAGACAACAATATATATTATAACAGTCTTTGTTGCAAATAAATAATGGTTAGAATATTAGAAATGTATAATGAATTACATTAGCTGTTATATGTTATAACGCCCAACATTACTGTTTAATAATAATAAAAACTGGCAACACTCGGAGCCAACAGGTATAAAAAAAAAAACTCTACCTAAATATAATTGAAATAAATTGAAATATATAAGTCTGAAACGTGTTGACTGAACCTAAAAAGTTTAATAAAGAGCCATTAAACTATTGAAACTTTTTTTTTTTTTTTAAAAAACGTTGCCCCACACTAAGATTTCTCTTGTATCGTGGGTGCGTTTACAGAAACAAATCTCACAAACAAACGCCCAGACCCGAAACAACCATCTGTAGGCCATACAAACATATAAATTGTTGAAGAAAAAATGCAAAACCAGAACAATATTAGAAAAGTAAAATACAAAATAGATTTGACGTTTGACATACGTCAGGAATAAATACAGGAATGAAAAAATAACCATGAAACACCCTAAAAAATGCTCACAAGAGCCAGAAACAAAGCAGCACGCCCACCACCCCCGGACTCGCCGCTCAGCTCCGCCTCGCAGCCGCCGGAATCCAGCCCCACCGTGAGTGCTGTGACACTGGCCGCCGCAGTCGCGTCGAGCTCGAGCGACGAGTACTTCTCTCCGCCGACGTCGCCAACACCTGTACGTCGGCAGGGGAGACGCCGGCCGCCGAACAGCTTGGGACCTAGGGCCCCCCCGGCCCCGAGCCGGGTCCTCGCTACCGGTGGTTGTGTGCAGCGCATGAAATGGACTCAAAGTATAAACGAGAACGTCATGCGCGCATATTACGGGTCTACAGAGGGGGGAACTAACCTCACTGCGTACCGTGTTAGGATGCTGACTCTGTTTCGGTAACTTGAACCAGCCATTAACGTCTCGGCCCAACGATTGTCGGATCAGGTGCGGGTTATCCAACGCAATCATAGATTGGACGACGCCGCACTTGATAGGCTTCGCTTAGAGGTACAGAACAGCCGTGTCACCCCTGTCCCCTCACAAACCGCGGTACACCAACTTAATATCAGTGTAGTCCCGCCGCGGTCCGATCGTGTAGATGGGGATGTGGATGACATGGCTGTTACAGTATGTAGCCAATACAACGACCAATTGAGGAGTGCATTGGAGGATGCGATTCGGGAGTATAGAGCTAATCCCGAATTACGACCACGTTTACCACGCTTGCCCACAGTGGCGTGCCTAGGGTTCAAAGTTAGGGCAAGCCCGATAGATTTTTAGAAAAAAAAACCCTGTAAAATTTGTCAAAATTCGTTATTTTGCGAAATCACACAACTATTATTTTCACCCTAATAATAATAGAGTGCAAATAATACAATTGTGTGATTTTGCAAAATCACATACATTTTGGTTTAAGAGCCATCTATGAGCATTACAGGTGCTTTTTTGCGCGCTTCGAGTTCGACGGGAAAAATGACACAATCGCCCGTCGCCGCCAATAGATGGCTCAGAAATAATTGATGAGTATAATTACGCAATGTTTATAATGTTGAAAAAAATATTGTTAATTTATAATAGACCCGATCTATATTTTTATGATGTGCACAAATCGCAAAAGTTTAAAAACAATTTATAATTACTTTCGATGTAAACAGCCGTGTTAACTCTTCATTCTTCGCTTCTTTACTACTGCTGATGACAAACAACAAAGCACACTGAAGGCATGGTATCACTAGATAGATTTACAGACATATCTATCATTCGGTAGCTTTGATAAAAGCCGTTTGTTGTTTCGTTCTATTTGTTTAGAGCAATTAATCCTGGCCACAGATAAGTTATTCAAATCATCGTGACCTGATGTATTCCAGGCGTTCGTATCATTAGAGAAAAATATGCAACTGGTGTTACAGAATAATTTCTTTAAATGAGAGCAACCAACACAATACAAGTACATACAATCCAAAGAGTTTTGTAAGCCGATCTATGAAAATGCCTATTGTGACTTTGATTTACTAGAAATACTCAAATCAGGAGTAGGTTCAGGTGAAGTAATAAAACGGTATTTGTCTGCAAAATTCAAAGTATTTACCTTCCCGAGTAACGATTGCACACACTTCAATCCATCACAGTAGTTGTTAATTGGGGTTTCTAGATCAGATCTGCGATCTGATCTAGAAGCCCCCAATTAACACTGTTCATCTATTCAAACAATATATTTTAACATTTATTTAAAGTACAAACAAAGGTACAAAGGGTTACGATGCTGAATGTGAATTGAATGAATGAATCATGCATAATGCGTGTTTTATAAATAGTCTAGACACTAGTAAGTAGTAATGTTGACATCGTGTGTGGCGCTTGCCGTTGTGCTAAACATGAAACTGTTTTCTTAATATGGAAGATGGCTGCATTCTTTCGTTACCAATAGAAATATGTATGCATGCATTTAACTTTGTAATTAATTTATGTTACGTATCTATATATTACATCACACCTACTGTAGTGTTTGAGTATTTTAAACAATTTTTTCTTCAAAATCTATTTATGATAGTACAAGTTTGGATAGGTAATAAATAATAGGGATATTACATAATAATAACAATAGCTAGTATCCACTAAATGAAAATGCACTTTTTTTAAATTAGCGTTTATTTTAATGTTACACAAAGTCTTTATCTATAACTATGAAGTAGGTACATACTAGTTACACGTGGGTAGGTACTTAATAAGGCGTCATATAATTATTATTATAACTATAATAGTACTTAGGTAGGTCTATGTATTAGGTAAGTAAATATTTACGACCTATCTATTCATTAAAAAACATTTTCCAAATTTTCTTGGATCCTAACTATGAGGTCCTTTGTTGATTGATATATACCATCCATCATGGTATGTTTAACAACATGTTGTACGCACAAGTCCGCTTTGCAATTGCATGAACTTTCTTCGCGATTGGCAAAATCTTTTGCATCGTATATTTCGATGCGGATTATCTTTGATCCTTTTAAAGGCCGCTTCACAAAACTGTAATGCGTTCCATCATTTGATCTCTTCAGATTCAAACGCCTCGACGATTCCTCGCCAACCTCGTTTTGCACTAGCCGAGGTTCCATAGGAGGGAAAATGAATAGATCTTGCGAATCCTGGAAATGTAACAAAAAAAAGGCACATTAATTATATACTATATTTCAACATACATTACATCATTTAACAATTTATTTCAGAATAGTAATAAAAAAAAACTTACCGACATGACAGTTACTTATAAAATCCACCCTGTCAACCTGGACTGAGAATTAGATTTGATTTTTTCTATTTAATTCACAACTTATATATTATTTTAAAACATGTTTTTAAGGTTGAAAATCAAATGTCATTCCCGAACTTTACAAAAATGGTTTGATGTAACAGGACTCTGCCGACGGACCGACGCCGGCGCTGGTTTGTTTACAATAATTCAATACTTATATGAGAGATCCAAATGTATGTTTGTTCGTTGACAATGTTCTCATATATTTATCATGATATTAATGCAAAAGTAAAGTCAGGGTATAAGACTAGTATGTACTTAGTGCTAGGTAAACATTTCCCATAAATAGAGAAAAAATTGACTCAGGATTTTTAGTAAGTCTTACTGTCCTTTTATGGATCAAAAATGACGTAGATTTGTTGGTATATAAATCGGGACGTGGACATCTGGAGCATCATTACATATCTCTGCCGGGACAATATCAACATCGAGGACTACACCCTTAAAAAATGTAAGTCATAATTATTAACACATTATTTTTTTCTCTATTATAACATCACTAATATAATGTTCTATTCATTCGGATGTGAAAAGTGATCTCAGTGATGTTGTATCGGATTGGTTTATGTCAAGCTGATTAGTTATTGTAATAATTAATTCAGTAAATCTATTAACTCTAATTTAAACATGTGGCTCATTCATTCATTATAGTAATACTGTTTGTTTTTTTTCGTCACACTATACTTAACTAAGTATCTAATATAATTTAGTATCCTTGTTTTCTATTGTTGTTAGTTTTCACATTGAAGTTCTATCATGACAATGTTACAGAACAGAATACATAAACATAATGATTGCAAAATGCAAGTCTCCCGTTATTGATTGAAATTATAATCATTTCTATTTTATTTTTTCAGGTCCCATCAAGTAAATGCTGACGCGATGTTCCCATCCGACGACGAAGTTCAGCCACGTGAACCTGAGAAGAGGTCAAAAAAAAGGAAGCAATCGGCCTCCCCGTCGTGCTCACTGTCGGCACCGAGTACATCACAAGCGAGTCCTGCTCCTATGTGTGCGCCGCAGTCTTCATCATGGGGTAAGAAGAAACCAATTATCAAGCCAATCGCTCCGAAGAAGGCAACGGTTCATGATATCTTCGGGAGCGACAGTGAAGACGACGCTGTGGAGCAGCCTTCAGCCCAGGGTAAACCTTTTCCGCAGCTACAATCCTACATTAGTAGAAGACTTGCCAATGGACAATCGCGACAAACTTTCGATTGTAAACCGGGGACACACTATGTAGAGATAAAGGTATATAGTTGTGATGAAATAGAGAAGGTGCAACCCCTGAATAGATGGCGTCATGCAATTGTCTGCGTCAAAAATCGTACTGACCAAAACACAGACGCGTGGCAGCACCTAACTAACTTTATTACTGCCACCCGGAAAGAGTTCCGCAATTGCACTCCTACTTTTATCAGTAATTATTACTGACCATTTATAAATAGGTAGTTACGGGTAAAAATATACTTGTTTAATACTTATTATGTTATTTGTACAGACAGCAACAAAAGTAGCTGAACATTTGAGTTTTTAAACGTTGCAGTAATTAGCTATTTGGTAGGAAACAAAAACTTTCAGACATACTTAGTACCTAGCAGCTCTAGATATCTATTAAAGTTTTTATTTTAAAACAATTAGTTTTCTAATTATTGTCAAGTTTAAAAACTCAAATGTTCAGCTACTTTTGTTGCTGACCGTACCACTATTATATTATCCTGAATTAAGGCTTTCGTAAATCCGTACTGGTTAACTCTCTGAATTGTGAGCAATTTTATGGCATTTAGCAAGTTACGATTTTTACTGTCCCATCGAGAAAGGTTTGGTTACCACTGACGTTCTAATTATTCAGAATGCTACAAAAGAGAAACTTTCTTAACCAGGAAAGACGCCTGCATTTAGAATAGTGCATTAATGGTATTCGTTTATTTTGTGTATCTTACTTACTAATTACCTATAGTACTTGTACCTAGTTACCTAGGTATTTGATCTAATGTTAATGTATTCATTACCTAGGTTTTTTATTGACTTATATAATTTTATCGATATCATTGTATCGCATATTTACTCACATGATTATAATTTTGTATTCTGAAATATAAGTTTTATTTACAATAAATACATATAATTAATGTTTATGTTGTATCTTTGTTTACAGTTACACGCCCTTCCATCGCAAGATCTAATAATTTATTGAATTGTATATACTGTCAAATTGAAATACCTAAAAACGAATTTCAATATCACTTGAGAACGAATTTTCATAAATCGAATTGCCTATTAAAATCTGAATTTGAGAATGTTGATATAATTGCTACGGCGTTTAAAAAGAGAATAATTACATACAGACTTAATCCATCAGAAGAGTACCTCACACCAGAGGCATTCCTAATGGATAATCAAGAACATGTCATAAAATTAATTAGTGTTTGTATTGTAAAACATATTTGCGTTAAAGTGAACTTCGAACTTTTTGCTTACTTTGTTCTACCAAAGTCAGGAAAGCAAGAGCTCAAATCATTTAACACAAAGTATGTATCAATACATCACAGTACCGATATTAATGAATTATATTTAAATGTTATACATACATTTCAAAGAAAACTATCTGAATTTAAACACTGTGAATCTGGTTGGACTTGTCTCTTCATGAGTCATCTAGAGATTAATATTAACAAATACAATCCTTTGAGGGGTGGCTCGTATATAGAGTTACCGAGTGTAGTGAAACATTCAAAAAGTTGTATTAATATACAGAACAATGATAATCACTGTTTCCTGTGGAGTATTGTGGCAGCATTATTTCCGCAAAAAAGTAATGTTTGCAGAACGAATTCATATCCGCATTACTCCACAGTGCTCAATATAGATGATATGACGTTTCCACCATCATACACTGATATTAGAAACTTTGAAAAGAAAAATTCTGACATAAGTGTTAATATTTATGGATTAGATAAAAACATTGTAACTGGTCCTTTATATGTGACTTATTCAAGAAAGCGCAATCATGTGAACTTGTTGTATTTTGAGAAAAATGGCAAAGGTCACTATTGCTTAATCAAAAGTCTTTTACGACTGGTTAAACGGCAAGTCACTCATCATAAAGGTAAAATGTATTTATGTGATTTATGTTTGCAATGTTTCACAAGTGAAGTAAAGTACAACTCACATATGTGTAACAAAATATTGACTATACTACCAGAGAAAAATACTATTCTACAATTTAAAAATTATGAAAGGCAACAAAAAATTAACTTTGTTATATATGCAGATTTTGAAAGTATTCTACTAGACCATAACGAATGTATAACACAGAGTACTCGTATGTACAAAGTTCACGAACCCTCTAGTTTTGGTTATTATATTTGTTGCTCACATGATCGTCATTTAAATAAATATGTAACATATAGAGGACCAGACTGTGTTGAAATCTTTGTTCGAAATTTGCTAAAGGACGTAGAAGAAATTTGTCGTATATTATCAAATAAACAACCTATGTTGCCCTTAACGGTATATCAAGAAAATAACTTTAATAATGCCACTGTATGTCATATATGTAAACAGTTATTATTTGATGACAAGGTGAGAGATCATGATCATGTAACATCACAATATCGAGGTGCTGCACACTCCCATTGCAACTTAATGTACCGGGTGTGCTCATTCGTGCCGGTATTTTTCCATAACTTGGCAGGTTATGATTGCCATTTATTTATCAAAGAGTTAGCAAAATATGAAGGCGATTTTAAAATAATACCGAAAACTAAAGAAAAGTACATGTCGGTTACTAAAATTATTAAAAACAGTAATATTTCACACCCTGTTCAAATAAAATTTATTGATTCATTCCAATTCCTTAACACTAGTTTGGATGTCTTATCTAAAAATTTAAGTGATAATGACTTTATTAATTTATCAAATGAATTCCATGAAACAAACTTGGTAAAATTATTGCATCAAAAAGGCGTTTATCCTTACGATTATATGGATTCTTTTTCAAAATACGATCAAAAAGATCTTCCTCCCAAAGAATGTTTTTACAATAGTTTAAAATGTGAACATATAACCGATGATGAATACAGACATGCACAAAAAATATGGCAAAGTTTTAGAATTAAATCTCTTGGTGAATATACAGATTTGTATTTAAAAACAGATGTGTTGTTACTTTGTGATGTATTCGAAAAATTTAGGGATACTTGTTTACGGCATTATAACCTTGATCCAGCTTATTATATCTCCGCACCCAGCTTGAGCTGGGATGCGATGTTGTTGTTTACAAAGGTTCAGTTAGAACTAATTAATGATTTAGAGATGTATGAGCTTTTAGAAAAAGGTATACGTGGAGGCTTAGCACAGTGCTCTCTTCGTAATGCAAAAGCTAATAATAAATATTTACCTAATTTTGATGTCTCTGAAGCATCGACTTACTTGATATATCTTGACTGCAATAATCTGTACGGTTACGCGATGACAAAAAAATTACCAATATCTGGTTTCCGATTTTTGTCACCTGAAGAAATATGTACAATTAATATAACAAGCATACCAGATGATTCAGATTATGGGTACATCTTAGAAGTTGATTTGGTTTATCCAGACTACTTACATAAAGCTCATCGTGATTTACCTTTTGCAGCAGAAAAATTTACTCCTCCAGGGGGCAAAAACCCAAAATTGATTGCAAACTTATATGATAAATGTAAATATGTCATACATTACGTTCATTTAAAAGAATGTATAAAAAACGGGCTTGTTCTAAAAAAGATTCACCGTATACTAATATTTAGGCAAGAAAAGTTTTTACAGAAATATATTGACTTAAATACTCAATTACGTCAAGCTTCATCTTCGCCTTTTGAAAAAAACTTATTTAAGCTAATGAACAATGCTGTATTTGGAAAAACTATTGAAAATAGACGAAAACAAGTTAACATTAAATTAGTGACGACATGGAATGATACAGACAACAAAACAAACAAAAGCCTCGGTGCCGCGAAATTAATTGCGAAACCTAATTTAAAAAATGTTACAATTTTTTCAGAAAACTTTGTTGCTGTTCATTTAAGTCCAGACAAAATAATTCTTGACAGGCCGATATATATTGGCTTTACGGTTCTGGAATATGCAAAACAGCATTTATACAAATTTCACTATGACTATATTAAAAATAAATATAAAAATAAAGTAAGGCTTTGCTATACAGACACAGACAGTTTGCTTTATTTTATTAAGACTTCAGATATATATCAAGATATGAAAGAAGAAATACTGAAATTTGATACTAGTAATTTTGATGTTAACAATAGCTATCATATGCCCAGAGTCAACGCACAAATTCCAGGCCTATTTAAAGATGAGCTTGGGGGTGATATTATTACTGAATTCACTGGGCTTAGAGCTAAGCTTTACTGTATAAACAGTTTAAACGGAGAAATTAAGAAAGCTAAAGGTGTAACTAAGTATGTAACAAAGCGATTACGTTTAAATAATTATAATAAAGCATTAATGAGTAACAAAAAATATAAATGCAAAATGAATACTATCAAATCAATAAAACACGTATTGTTTTCCCAGGAGGTAGATAAAGTAGTTTTCAATAAAAGTGACGACAAGAGACAGATACTACCAAATCAAGTAGATACATTACCATGGGGGCATTGTGCTACAATATTTTAAATAAATACAACATTACAGTAATTTTGTACCTATTACTTTTTTGTAAGTGCGTTATAATCTACTTGTCAATTTAAACTTACTTTATTTAATTAATAACATTGAATAATTAATTATATTGATATTTACTTTCTCATTCGCTGTTTTATTAATATCCTTTGTCAACATTACCTAAACACTTTTTGTCGAACTATATACGATACGTTTATTTAGTCATGAACATATCAGTAACGAAATATATTCTAAAAAAATGATCTGATTAATTGGAATTATAATTACTTAGCGTTTCTGATAAGCATTATAAATACTAGAATATATTATTTTTTGTGACAGATACAAACATGAAGTGGGTCAAGCAACCCGTTTCGTTAGAAGTTAAAAATATTGAGGTGAAGGAAAATAAGCTACACGCAAAGCATAGTGTTCTTCTGCCAAATAATATAAGATGTATAATATGTGGTCCTTCAAATTGTGGAAAAACTAACGTCATGATTAGTTTGTTGGTTCACAAAAACGGTTTAAAGTTTAAAAATGTTTACTTGTATTCGAAGACTAGCTTTCAACCAAAATATTGTTTTCTAAAACAGATCTTAGCAAGAGTGCCCAATGTAAATCTTTTTGTATTTAACTCTGACGATGAAGTTATTCATCCTAATGATGCATTACCAAATTCTATTATCATTTTTGATGATGTGGTTTGTGAAAAGCAAATTAACATACGAAATTATTTTACAATGGGCAGACACAGAAGTATAGATTGTTTTTATTTATCTCAAACGTATTCAAAAATACCAAAGCAGTTATTACGCGACAATGTTAACTTTTTGATAATTTTTAAGCAAGATGAAGTTAATATGAAACATATATACAATGAACATGTTAGTTCTGATATAGAGTGGTCGAAATTCAAAGATCTGTGTTCTAAAATCTGGATACATCCTTATGATTTTTTGACTATTAATAAAGATTGTGAATTAAACAAAGGCAGATATAGACAATCATTTGACAACTTTATTTATTGTGACTAATGGTTATATAAACTAAGACTGCAAAAAAATTATAATCATTTGAGCTTAAATACTTCTCAGTATAAGTCGTATAATGGACCACAACATTACAGATCAATTAATAAAGTCTGCGGACGCTATAAAGGAAAAAGTGAAACAAATGAAAGATTATGAGTTTAACACCGACACTCATTTGAAATATTTTTTTAAGCCCCTCGCAGACCCTCTTAATGCAATCGTAGCTAACAAACAAATTTCTACAATAAAAAATGGTGATACTAGTGATGACCAAATTAAACACACTGATATAGGTTCAAAAATATTTTTGCGTGATAAATCTTATGATATGTACAAACATGAATCATCTAACGAGTCAAGCTCTTTAGAAAATTTTTATTCAGAAGATGAAGGAGATAACGAATTAGCAAAAGATAATAATGCATCGTTGAGAAAAGAAGATATTATTGAAATATATGAAGATATGAATATACCATTTGGCGTACGTAGTGACAATAACAAACATATGATCGGAAATACAATAGTTAATTTCTCTACCACTCATGAGAACTCTGGTAAAGTGTATAACATTTGCATAGCTAATAAACAGTATAAAATAACACCTGGTCTAAAAGAACTATTGCTTCGCAAAAAGCCTGATTTAAGTTTGGTCAATTTGAAAGATAAATTGGTTTACAAAGAAATACTCACCACAACTAATGCTCATAAAAGAGACTTTAAAGCTGCAGGACAAATTAAAGGCGATAAAGGTCTAAAATATTCTCAAGTGATCAAACCGTTATTTTCCGACTCTCATAATTGCTTACAAGAACCTACAGACGTTAAATCTAACCAAAAAAGAGGTGCTGGTCTACCGTATCTTAAAAAATATAAAAAAAATACTGAACTTGTTTATTGGGATGATCCTAATGAATTAGTGGACAGGCTTAAACTTTTGATTGCTTCTAAAACTGCAGGTAATACTAATCTTGACAACGAAATTTTATCAATTATTGAAGAGCTAAAAGAAGCGGGTGTAATACAAGAATAAAAGGGCTTATCATATAAACTGTTACTTAGTCTAATTTTGTAATTCAGAAGTGACAGTTGAAATAATGAGTGAAGTGAAAAGAGAAATTATAAACGAAATTCATAGAAGTTCAAGAATAAATTTTCCTCGAAGACATGTAATATTAAAAGATATCGATGATCTTTGGCAAGCTGATTTAATGGATATGCAAAGTTTCTCCAAATTTAACAACAACTGCAAATATATTTTAATCGTCATTGATGGATTCTCAAAGTTTGCTTGGGCTATTCCACTGAAACAAAAAAATAAACAAACTGTATCTGAGGCTTTCAATACTTTATTGACTAGAGAAAAACGTATCCCTAGAAACTTGCAAACAGATCTAGGAACAGAATTTTACAATAAAAGTTTTAAAAAAATATTATTAAATAATTCTATCAACCACTACAGCACTTATTCAACGAAAAAGGCTTCAATTGTTGAACGGTTAATAAGGACGATAAAAAGTAAGCTTTTCAAGGAATTTAGTTTTAAAGGGAATTATAAATGGACGGACGGGACACTTGCAAATATCATTAATAGATATAATCATACCATACACAGAACAATTGGTTTACCCCCCGTTCAAGTGAATCACAGCAATAAAATTAAACTGCTACAGAGATATTGCAATCAAAATCTAACGAAAACAATACGTCGTAAGTTTAAGACAGGTGATTTTGTACGAATAAGTAAACATAAAGGTTGTTTTGAAAAAGGTTACACTCCTAATTGGTCTACAGAGATATTTATGATCAGTAAAGTTCAAAACACAAATCCTATTACATACTTATTACAAGATGCTAAAGAGCAACCTATTTTAGGAGCATTTTATGATCAAGAATTACAAAAAACTAAACATCCTGACATTTACCTTGTTGAAAAAATTTTGAAACGAAAAGGCAGAAAAGTTTTAGTGAAATGGTTGGGGTTATCATCCTGTGAAAATAGTTGGATTAGCGATACAAATGTTTTATGAGTGGTTTGTCAATATAACATCATGCTCTATGATAACGGTTCCATTCTGTTTGTATACATGAAAGGAGAAGGACTTGTTAATAATTTAATTAATAATTTACCATTTGAGCTCCATTTACCTGGATATAATTATTGCGGTCCAGGAACTAGATTACGTGAAAGATTGGCTCGAGGTGATAGGGGTGTAAACGAATTAGACGAATATTGTAAACATCACGATATTGCTTATAATAATTCCAAAAGTTTGAAAGATCGTCACAAGGCAGATATAATTTTATTGAAAATGGCAAAAAAGCGTGCTTTATCTTCCGATGCAAGAACAGGAGAAAAAATTGCTGCCAATTTAGTTAACAATATAATGTTAACAAAAGTAAGTTCTGGAGCTGGACTCAAAAAAAACTTTAAAAGTTTAGTAACCCATACCAAAAAGTGCATTAAAAAAATTAAACCGAAGTGTAGGAAAAAGCTAATAGA
Source organism: Amphipyra tragopoginis (assembly GCA_905220435.1). Classification (NCBI taxonomy): domain Eukaryota; kingdom Metazoa; phylum Arthropoda; class Insecta; order Lepidoptera; family Noctuidae; genus Amphipyra; species Amphipyra tragopoginis. Next base: position 18,585,633 of record HG992011.1, read on the forward strand.
ATTTGCCTACGCTGCTGCTAGAGAATTGAATCGTGATTCATCTGCCAAGGTTCCACGTATCATTCCAATTCCTAAGTCTGGCGGTGTTCTACCTTTAATACCAATATTTGCTGGTTTGTCTGCTGCTGGCAGTATTGCAAGCGGAATTGCCGGTATTGTCAAAACCATAAATGAATATAAAGTTGCAAGAAAGTGTTTAGAAGAAATGAAAAGTCATAATAAGAATGCAGAAGGTGTATGTATTGGAAATGGACTGCGGCTAAACCATTACAAGGATGGACTTGGAATATATACAAATTCAAAGAAAAAAAACTAAATCATAGGCTACCTAACCGTGCTCTTACCAATATAGATATCATATATTTTACTAAAGACGTTCCATATTTTCGCGGAGTGTATATGAGGGATACTTTACCGAAGTCTCCGTTTTTAAAAGAGTGTGGAATCATAAATTTAGATAGTTCTAAACATTCTGGTACACATTGGGTAGCCTATATAATTTTAAATGAATATATTGAATACTTTGACAGTTACGGCAACTTGAAACCTCCAATAGAATTTGTTCGCTATGTAGGTTCTGACAGTATCAATTATAATTACAATAATTTGCAAAATAATAACTTATTCAATTGCGGACATTTATGCATTAAATTTCTTAAAAAGTTTTGGAAAAAGCATGGTTTTATCAAATCATCACTTTAAAAAAAGGTTTAAATGTTATGTACCATACTCATAAGACAACACTTTAACATTATCTGTTACAAGAGACGAATGTCAATATAGAGTGAGAAAAAAATGATAGTTTATAATATAAAATCATCTGCCAAAGTTAATAGCTTTACTAGTTCTCGTTCCGTCAGAAGACGAAGACATATACGAACCATAAAAAAATTAACTAAAGATAACAAATTATTTCTTCGAGCTTTGGGATTTAAATTATGAGTATTCTTCAGGTGAATGGTTTACCACAAATCGATAACTCTATAGTGAGTTATGAAATTCATACTTATAATCCATATACCAACAGTTTTAATGAAAATGATGAAATACGTATACCCATACATCAACAAGATTTGTACGTATTACCTTCAGCCAGCTACATTTACATAGAAGGTCGAGCCACTGTAGCTTCGAAAGATGCAGCAGGAAAACTAACACGAAAGATTGTTAATTTTACTAATAATCATATAACATTCTTATTTCAAGACATTCGATATGAAATTAACGGTGTTGAGATAGACCGGATAAAAAATGCAGGTATTACTACCACTCTAAAATCATATCTGTCTATGAGCGAGGGGGAAAGTAAGGCTGCTGCTATTTGGGGTTGGAATTTGAACGGGGTTAAAGATAATGATGGTATTTTTAGTGCCCTTATACCACTAAATAAAGTTTTAGGATTTGCGGAAGATTATAATAAAATTATGATTAACTGTAAACATGAACTTATACTCAATAGAAGCAGTTCGAATGTCAACAGTGTTACACTTGATAATAATAATGACTCCATTGAAGTAAAGATAGAGAGACTGCAATGGCGTGTGCCTCATATAAAAGTTTCAGATCGGGAAAGATTATCTTTACTTAAATATTTAGAAAAGGATCGTCCTATTCAAATAGCTTTTAGAAATTGGGACTTATACGAATACCCTTTATTGCCTAGAACTACTAAACATTCCTGGGTTGTGAAGACTGCATCACAACTCGAAAAACCAAGGTATGTGATCTTTGGTTTGCAGACAAATAGAAAAAATATGAAAACTAGAGACTGTTCAATATTTGACCATGGTAAAATAACTAATGTTACTCTTTTTTTAAATTCTCAATATTATCCATACGAATCGGTTAATGCAAAATTTTCTGAAGACAAATATTGTATATTATATGAAATGTTTACCCAATTTCGTCAGTCTTATTATAACACCCGGTCGGAACCGATGCTTGATTTGCGTGAATTTAAGGAAAAGGCTCCTTTATTTGTAATTGATTGCTCAAGGCAGAACGAAGCCTTGAAAACTGGGGCTGTAGATGTGAGACTAGAAATAGAAAGTTCTGAAGATATACCAGAAAATACATCTGCCTATTGTTTAATAATCAACGATCGTCTGATCGAATATAAACCCTTAAGCAGTATTGTAAGGAAATTGTTATGAACGCCATAGTCGATGTGCAAGGGTTTAAGACCGAAAGTAACGAGTTTATCGTGAAAGAAATAGCAATAGCATGCGGAAATCAAATTATGGTGTTATTAATCAAACCACCATTTCCTTTTTACAATCTTACAAAAAAAGAAAAATTGCAAGTAAATTGGATAGAGAGAAATAGAAAAATTTTCTGGAAAGAAGGTTTTATACCATACGTAAAATTGCTGCAATATATTGAACCTTATCTGAGAGATAAAAACATTTATGTTAAAGGATGTGAAAAAGTGTTGTGGCTAAGAAACATTGTAAAACATGATAATGTATTTAATTTAGAAGACAAGAACTGTCCTAGTTTACAAAAAATATTTGGTGATTACGGAATGTTTAGTAATATATTTAGCTGTGTGTATCATTCAAATGTATGTGCTTTAAAAAATGTAACATGTTTAAAAAAGTGGATTGATGATAAACGTATTTTTAATTGTTTATAATTTAGAAAATAAGGGCTGCCCTGAAAAATATAAGTTAAGTAATTTGTTAGCTCTTTATATCATAACACATATGCCTACATATTAAATCAGAATAAATGTTTTTTTTCTATGCGTAAACGTGTTTTATTTCATAATAAATGCATTAGACGTAGAATACCACAACGAAATGTGCTATCATTTAGGTAATTTCTGCTCCATTATGATTCGGAGCACCACATCTTTATAAATTGAGAACACCAGATACAAGACTTCATTATTCTTTTATACATACCCGTATCGAGACCTTCTTAAAAATGATTCAAAATTATTTCTGCCCGCGATATGAAATATATAATGAACATAAAATTCGATTGTGTTCATTTCGACATTATTGGGCTACAGTAGATTCAAAACGAAGATTGGTGATGGAAATGGCTGATGCAGGTTTTTTTTACTGTGGAAGTGGTTTAAACGATAAAGTTATGTGCTTTTCGTGTGGAGGCAGCATCGAAGATTGGGAGTATTACGATGATCCTTGGATGCAACATGCTATATTTTTTCCTGATTGCTTTTACTTAAATGCTGTAAAAGGAACAGATTATGTTGACAAATCAAAACGTCTATTTTTAAAAGAAACAAAAGTATAAAATTATTCTAAAATGAATCAGGATAGATTGATGAGATTGATTGTCTGCTGAATAAGCTACTAAAAGAAAAGGAGTCTAAGTAACTATAAATTACTGACAGTCATTTGATGCGTCATTCGATTCCTACAGTTGTAGTCGAAAGGTTGAATCATAAACTGAATTTAACAATTTAATAAATAAATTATATTAGCTACGATGCAAGATTCAGTGAAATATGCTTCTGAAGGCATTTGTAAAATTATCATTCGGAACGCTAATGGTGAGGCTATATTTGTCCGTGATAAGCAGCCCACTCGTAAAAGTTCGAGCGCAGATTCATCAAAACCTCAGGTCAGAGATACAACGCAAGAAGATTTATTCTATCAAAAGATGTATGATGCATTAAATTCGGGAAATATTCAAGAACTTGTCTGTAAAAGTGGTAATAGAGAGCTAACATTCTCCCGAGTTAACGAAATGCAGATCGGTCCTGAAAAATTTGAAGCGGGTTCAGCAAAGTGTCGGGACACCGACACATCATCAATGAGGAACGTAATGCGTGAATTGGTGTTACCTGATTCAGAAGACATTTTATGTTACCAGATTCTACCGGAGGATGAAATTCCTTTTATTTAAATCAGTTTGAAAGAAATTTCAATTTCAATCAGATGAAAAGTGAAACTGAGGTTGAAAGTTACTCTTGTATATTTGGTCGATCTGGATCACGATCTGGGTGAATTGACAAAATATTGATAGATTGACTGATTGTCTACTTCACCTATCAAAACATGTATGATGCATTAAATTCGGGAAATATTCAAGAACTTGTCTGTAAAAGTGGTAATACTATATTGTTTGAATAGATGAACAGTGTTAATTGGGGGCTTCTAGATCAGATCGCAGATCTGATCTAGAAACCCCAATTAACAACTACTCATCACACACAACTTCACACAAGGAACAATTATTTCCGAATTCATCATAAAAAGAAAGGCAAATCACAAAGAAACTTAATCACAAACGTTAAAACAAACGAATAAAAGTTACACAATACTTTAAATCACAGAAACTGAAAAAATATATATCGCGTCAAAAAAATGCTCCAATATCGCTCAAAACAAAATGTGAACTAATTTGAAATTGTATCATTTCTATCGAAATACAAACATCGCGGCATCTATGTGCCTAAACACGCATGCCACACAAATTGCACTTCTAAACACACTACCGTAATGTTCAATTTCGTTAAACTAACAGAGTCATAAGCCCGGCTTATTTTTGCGAACAAATTATGTGCACTTATGTATATTTACTTATATATCTCTATGCAATTTATGAATGAGATTGAAGGAAAAGTGACAGAAGACTTAAGCCGCGTAAGAAGCCAGCGCGTGCGACCGTAATGCAAGATCTTGCAGGCGGTTTGGCAACGTTACGTAGGCCGGCCGAGGCGCGACGCGAAAAATTTTGTTTATGTAAACCTGGCAACTTAGCAACACACGGAGGTCACGGAGGCTCGCTGTATTGCGCGCGGAGTTTAAACATTTTATTTATTACAGTAGGTATCAGTTGGTTATGTTATGAGACATGATGATTCAATACTACTTTACAGGAGTTTTTTTTTTGTTTTTTTTTTATTATTCTCGCATTCCTGATATTAAGCCGGGCTTTTCGGCTTGTATGGAAGGCACGCCACTGCTTGCCCATGCACAATAAAAACAGGGCGCTGGTGTGAGCCTTGGATTCGCTGCTCTCTAGCTATTTTGAGAGCAGCGAAGATCTCGGCGATACACACTCGATTCTGTACTGTGCGGCTGTTGCGGCATGTCGTGTAGCTAACGTCAAATTTAATAATAGTGAACGAGCTACACGACCTAAACCAGCCGTACCAGCCTGGCAGTGCAGGATTGAGCGTCGTATCGACGGGGCCAGGGCACTCATCGGCAAGCTAATCTGCTTCAGGGAGGGCAATACTCGACCAAGAGTGATGCGCTTTGTGAGGCGGGCATTCTCGGGGACTGGTATCAGTCCTCGAGAATATATGTCCCAAGTCACAGAGCGCATCGACTTCCTGAAGCAGAAAGTTTGTGCATGGGCGAGTCGCATTCGTAGGTATAAACGCCGCGTGGAGCGATATACTCAGAATCGCATGTTTCAATGCGACCAAAGGTGGGTGTATAGAGCTTGGGAGCGACCTGACCAAGGTGTGAGTGATGGGCGCCTACCGGATGATGATGCCACGAACTCATTCTGGCGCAGCATCTGGTCGGTCCCCGTCATTCACACCGAGGGTGATTGGATGCGGGATATTGAGCGAGCGTGTGATTCAATAGAAGAAATGGGGGAAATACTTATCAGCCCCCAAGACGTAGCCAGTGCAGCCCGTCCGTTGCCTAACTGGAAATCTCCAGGACCGGATGGGCTGCACAACTTTTGGATAAAGTGGCTACGTAGCTCACACGCTCGCTTGGCGACCCAATTCCAGTCGTCCTTAGAGTCAGGGTCGCTTCCACAATTCTTTACGACAGGAGTTACCCACCTGCTCCATAAATCAGGTAGTACCGCGGAACCCAAGAATTATAGACCGATCACATGTTTGCCGACGGTCTATAAGCTTCTTACATCCATTTTGAGATCCAAAATCAACACTCATATTGAAAATAATTCGGTAATGTCTTCTTCTCAAAATGGATGTAGGAATGGGTCCCGCGGTACTAAGGAGCTACTCCTCATTGATATGGCCATTAGCCAACAGGTTCGTCGCTCGCGAAAGAATCTATCGACATGCTGGATAGACTATAAGAAGGCCTATGACTCGGTGCCACATACATGGCTCATGAGGGTGCTAGAGTTGTATAAAATAAATGCAACCCTACGCACCTTCCTGATGTCATGTATGGGGCAATGGAGGACAGTCCTTCGCTATCCAGGATGTCGACCGATTCGGGAGAGCGGTGAACCGATCAGGATTGAGCGGGGAATATTCCAGGGCGACAGTCTGAGCCCACTGTGGTTTTGTTTAGCCTTGAACCCTCTTAGCACATTGCTGGAGGGGTCGAGGCTAGGGTATCCACTGCGGAGAGGAGGTCAGGTAGTATCTCACCTTCTCTATATGGATGACTTAAAGCTCTTTGCCCCCACCAAATTGCAACTGGTGGAGTTACTGAAGGTAACTGAAACTTTCAGTAATTCCATCAGGATGGAATTTGGTGTGGACAAATGTGCAGTCATGCATGTTAGACGAGGGGGGATTATGGAATCTGAAGGACTACAACTTTCGGATTCCATACACCTCAGACCGCTCTCCGCAAACGATACCTACAAATACCTGGGTATGTCGGAGGGGCTAGGCATCAGTGAGGCCGACATGAAACAATCGTTGAGGAAGCGCTTCTTTGGCCGCCTGAAAAAAGTTTTAAAAAGTCTTTTGTCGGGCGGCAACAAGGTGCGCGCCTTTAACGGTTGGGTCATGCCGGTCTTGATGTACTCCTTCGGCATACTGAAGTGGACTCAGACTGAACTAGATGCTCTGGATAGGAGAGTCCGGTCTCTGCTGACCGCAAATCGGATGCATCACCCGCGATCGTCAGTAATGAGGCTGTACATCCCGCGAAAGTGTGGGGGTCGAGGCTTACTAAATGCTAAGACCCTTCACAATCGTGAGGTGTGCAGCCTCAGGGAATATTTCCTACATGCCGACGCGGGGATGCACCGAGATGTGGTCGCAGTAGATAAAGGACTCACCCCACTCAACTTGGCTAAAGAGAACTGGCGCAAGCCTGTAGTACTCAGTACTAATGACCGCAGGGAGGTATGGCAGAGCAAGGAGCTACACGGACGATTCTACCGGGCCCTCCATGGGCCCGACGTAGACTTCCTAGCGTCCGTGTCCTGGCTACGGTTCGGTGACCTATTTGGGGAAACCGAAGGTTTTGTCTGTGCAATTATGGATGAAGTCATCATGACGAATAACTACCGGAAATATATTCTGAAGGACGGGACAGTTGACATATGTCGGGCATGCCACTGTCCGGGCGAGTCCCTCAGGCATATTATTTCCGGTTGTTCTCGTCTTGCTAACGGCGAGTACTTGCATAGACATACCCAAGTGGCCAGGATTATTCATCAGCAACTTGCTTTGAAATATAACCTTGTGGAATCGGAGGTACCGTACTACAAGTATGTGCCCGACCCAGTTCTCGAAAATGGTCATATCACGTTGTATTGGGATCGATCTATCATCACTGACAGGACTATTGTCGCCAATAAGCCTGACATAGTGGTGATAGATCGATCAGAACGCCGCGCAATGATTGTTGATATTACCGTCCCGCATGATGAAAACCTCGTGAAAGCTGAGAAAGATAAACAAATCAAATATCTTGATCTAGCACACGAGGTTGTCAACATGTGGGATGTGGATTCGGCAACCATTGTGCCGATAGTCGTAACGGCCAATGGCCTAATGGCCAAGAGCCTCGACCAACACCTAAAGAGGCTCTCGTTGGGTGGCTGGATCAAGGGCCTGATACAGAAAGCAGTCCTCCTCGACACGGCGCGTATTGTGAGGAGGTTCCTGTCTCTGGAGCCCTAACCACCGGTAGCTTGGACCCTGCTCCCGATGCCGGTGGACCCCTATTTTTTATATTTTTAAATGTTTTTTTTTATTTTTGATAATGAAATATTTAAAAATGTAAATAATAAGTTTTAAAGATGAATAAAGGGAATAATAATATTTTTGGGACATTTTCTACACAGCACCATCTAGTCCCAAACTAAGCAGAGCTTGTACTATGGGTACTAGACAATGGATATAATACTTATATACTTTTTTTTTTTTGTAAATACATACTTATAATACATAAGAAACACCCAGACCAACACAAACACTTATGTTCATCACATAAATATTTGTGTCCTGTGAGAATCGAACCCACGACCTCGTGATCAGCAGTCCGACACTCGAACCACTAGACCACAGACGTTGTCGTCCGTCGACGTGTTTCCGAAATCGATTCTTGAGAATCGATTTGTGTTGCATATATGATGAACAGCACTAATCGCTAAAATTGACAGAAAAATGATAAAAGTCCCTGTACTACAAAACCGAAACGATATACGATAGTATCGCTTGTTTCGATATTCATTACTTGTTAAAACAAAACGTCTCATCGACCGCTCCAAGTAAAAGCTATAATGTAATAGGAATGTTTTGTTTTTCTCAAATTTGGTATTACCAGGTATTACTGAGGGTATTAGATTAAAAATAATTGTTTTTTAAATTAATTACGCATAATATTAATCATAACATGACTTACCGATGGAAGGAAACGTTTACTTTATTTTTTTTCCTCGCATTTGTACAGTTTTTACAATTTATAACAGCACAATTAACCATTTTAATATTTTTAACTGACGTCCGACTAGCGCTATGCTCCGATGCAGACTGAGCGCGAAATTGGCCACTTACGATTTTTGTACGTAAGCTAGGCACGCGAAGTAGTTGCTCTCACGTTATCTAGGTCTATCGAGCGAGCTCCGCCAGATCCTAGTGGAAGAATGGAAGGAGCGACTTGCGCAACCCAGCGCAGGGCACGCCGCGACAGCGGCGGTAAGGCCCGTAATGGAGGAGTGGCTGGAGAGGCGTCATGGCGCCCTCAGCTTCCGGCTGACGCAGGTACTCTCGGGACATGGTTGTTTCGGGAAGTACCTGTGTCGCATAGGCCGGGAGCAGACGCCCGGTTGTCACCACTGCGTCGACTGCCCGGAGGACACGGCGCTGCACACGCTGCAGGCGTGTCCTGCGTGGGCGACGCAGCGCCGCGAACTAGTCGCGGCAGTCGGTGGTGACCTCACGCTCCCAGCCGTGGTTCTGTCCATGGTCGGGGGCGAGAGTGCGTGGGAAGCCGTCGCCTCCTTCTGCGAGGAGGTGATGGCGACCAAAGAGGGAGCGGAGAGGGAGAGAGAGGCAGCTGCCACTCTCCCTTCCCGCGCCAGACGCACCGGGCGCCGGAGGGCGCGCGACGATCTCCGGCCACCGTAGTGTGTGGCCTGCGGGCGGCGGGTTAGGGGACACGTCGCCCGACCAGTAACAGGCCCGAGAAGGCGGCGCGCAGTGTTCCGTGCGCGCCTCTCAGGAGGACGTGGGGCAAGGCCCCACAGAAGCAGAGGTCCGCCAGGGGCTGGCGGACCGAGGCCTGCCGGGGTTGCGGTGCATGCAGCTGCGAATCCCGCGACCCCGGCCAAGGGTCAGAAGAAGGAACACCGTGGGTTTTTAGCCGGTAAGAGTCCGGCATACCCCTTCGTCTTCCCCGGGCGAAGGGCACCCATGAGGATTTTCCCACGAAAAAAAAAAAAAAAGGTATATCTGTGGTCGGGAGTGTTTGTAGCAGTCACCGGTGGGTGGTAGTGATTACCACCCCTTCGCGTCATTTCTGGGCAGTGGATCGCTGTCCAGAGCAGCCCCTTCAGCGGGTACCCGGTGAGGTGTCCAGGAGTTGGAGGTGGAACCGGGTGGAAGTGGTGCAGAGCCAGGTGGGGCGTGGAGCAGCCGCACTGGTAGCAACATCCGGAGGAACGACGCAAGGGAGGCAAAGTGCAGCACAGCAAATCGGACAAGCAGAGGGCGCCACTTGTATGGTGCAGTATAGCGCGACGACAGCAGTTAGTGTCAGTGAGTGAATTGGTGATAATAAATCGTGAGTACATTTTTATCAACTTATATCAGGAAGAATATAAAGTTTTTAAATTCATATTCTATAGGAAGAATATAAGTAATTCGAAAATTTCAAGAAGTGCAGTTTGAACAGGATTTGAACTATTTAGTTGTATTTTGAACATTAACTTTGTCGTTTTTTAATAATTTAGGACTTGTAATAGTTTTATGTGAAAAGTAGTTCTAACGGGGAATCCATGCCGGATTTTAAACTCAGGTGACTCATATTGTAAAGACTTGTAAAAATTTAACGTTTAATTGAAGAATTGGAACATAGGGTAACTTACTTTAAAAATATAATAATTAAACTTGTGTTCATTAAATTCTATTTGTTTTGGTAAAATTGTTAATTGTTACAAAATGGAGTATTTCTGTAATGTATAGGAGGATATCAGTGCTAAAATGCTTAAGGCAAAGTCCAATTTAAAGAAAGCTTCTAAAGAGCGGTTAACTTCTGCATATTTAGAGACTCGCCTAGAAAATTTGGAACAATTATGGAATACATTCACATCCACACCATAAAGAATTAAGTACAATTAAATAAGCTGAATTGTCTAATTCTAGTTATGTTAAAAATGGTCTTTATGATGAGGTTGAGGAATTTTGTGTAGAATTTAAATGTGAACTTAAGGAATTTATCTCTAAAAGAAAATCGACTGATTTGTGTGCGGATTCTAAGCCTGTTTGTCAAACTGAAAAAAGTATCATGAAATAAAAATTCCCTCATTTTCGGGAAAATATTCCGAGTGGCAAACGTTTAGAGACTTATTTGTCGATTTCACTGTCATTTATTGTAGTTATTATCTTAAACACGTAACTGAAACAGTTTCTTGATTTGCAACGATAATATCGTCTTGAACTTTAGTATCGGCTTGTTATCCAATCTGTTAGCGGTTAAGTGGACGCTAGCACTGGAATCGACATACCAGTCCCTTTTATTGAAACTTCCGCTTAGAAATACAGCTGAAAATGCGTTGGTTACCCTTAATTTGGCGGTGTGTATTATAATACACATCTATTGTTACACAATAATAAACCTTGTTGACTTACTTACCTATATTTTTTTGTTTTTCTACAACAATCACATGTAATAACATATACATCTTATGTGTTCAGAAACTTGTATAGAACTGATCCAAGTGACTGTATTTATAAAGGGTGGTTTATAACTCGCTTTTAATCACATGCCTTGTCCGTCTTGCGGCAAAGATGATCATCAACGATCCAGTAGCGCCAAGTGTGCGAATAGAAAGAGACGCATCCGAGAGACTGATCTATCTGCAAATCAGGAGGTGTCCGTCTATTCGGCCAAGAAGGGTCTAACTTCAATAGTGTGTCCTCTCGGATCCAAAAGAGACTTGTTGCTCAAAACTATTTGTTCTGATGTCAAATAATTGTCGAAATTGAGCATAGAAATCTCATACTTAATCAACGACTTTTACAAACGATACGCGTCTAGAGAAGATTTCTACACTCTGTTTCCTAAATGTGAGCCTCTACAGTTCACTTATGTTCTGAAGGGTGCAAAACATAAACTAAATGATCCTGAAAATGTACTAGATGAGTATTTGTCATACAGAGTATCCAAAAGATTTTATGATTGTAAATTGCGATCGTACAATGTTATGCAGATTGCAATCCAGTATAGCATTATACTAGAGACTAACATTTCAATGCACGCATTCAAGAGATTAAAACGCTACATGCACCTCAAGTACGGGGATAAACTGGACAAATCCGAAATACACGCTTCCACGTATCACGCCTATTACAATAAAGTGCACAGATCCAACGAGATCGGTGAATGGTTCACAGTACACAAAATAGACTCTGGTGATGTAAAACAAAACTTTTGGAAACACATTCGGCTCTTTATCCCTTCGTCTGTCCAACTTCCCCAACGGGGATTTTGACATAATGCTCGAATCTGTCAGACGTCCCCGTTGGGGATTTCAGCTCAGTCTGTACTAAACGCATAACTTAGCATACAAAACCTGCGTTCATCTCGCTCAAACTTTCCCAGAGTCTATGGGAAAGAACAAGAAATGTATACAGGGTGGAAAAAATCAATGGGCCCTGAAGGGAAACCACTTTAAATCCTTAAGATAGATTATTTTTCTTAAAGGAAACATTCCTTTAATTTTAAAAAGAAACAAAACTGCATTCACAGATTTCTCGACATGCTTACCTAAACCGGGAATCGAACCAGTTAAAAAAATTAAAAAATAAACACTCGCTATTTTATTTCACTAGTCGATACAGTCAATGTTAGAGATAAAATTTCTCCAATAAACATTGGGTCTTACACTCGTCTGTCGTACAAGATATCCATGAAATCTAATATTTAGGTAGTCCACAAGGGCTTTAATCAACATTACCTAGACTAGTTCACTTTTAACAAGTAAAAGACACGTTATAATTTTTTTTAAACTCTAACATCCAAAGACATTCTATGAAGTACAAGCTTGCTAATTTATCTCTAAGTGTATTTGATTTTTTTTATTAGAAGTACCTCGTTGAAGACTTAGATAAGAAAATCATTTAATTGGTAATAATAATTCTATGCACATTTTCTTTCTTAGACGGGGCGTTCTGACGAAAAGTTTAAAAATAGAACGTTCCGTTTGACAATAATCCTGTCGATTAGTAGAATAAAATAGCGAGAGTTCATTTTTTCATTTTTAGGTGGTTCGATTCCCGGTTAAGGTAAGCTCATCGAGAAATCTGTGAATGCAGTTTTGTTTCTTTTTAAAAATAAAGGAATGTTTCCTTTAAGAAAAATAATCTATCTTAAGGATTTAAGGTGGTTTCCCTTCAGGGCCCATTGATTTTTTCCACCCTGTATAATGCCTCAGTTAAGGATTGACAGTGAATAAATTTGTCGGAATGAGCCGGTGCAAATCCGCCACGCGCGCGCCCGTCATTCCGTTTCGTGCGCTCGCCAAGTGACCACGTTACTCTTTACGTAATAACCTGTGAGTGCTCCTTCAACATGCCTGGGTAAGTACTAAATATATTTAATAGCGTGTGAAGTGTAATTGATAAGGATTTCGGATAGAAATAGGAGTTTCAACAAACATCGATGACCGTTGCGGCGTCATGACGTGGCGTCTGATGCATTATTTTGCGGTACTACTAATATTAAATACGTAAATTATGACTGTAACTATGTTTTTGTGTATCCTAATATTGATAATAGGCATTTAACTTAAATATGATCGTATTCTAGTTGCGTAATATTCTTACGAAAAGTAGGGTAGACAAAAAATCCCCCTGGGGGTAGAATGACAGACTGGGAATTCGCGTTCAAGGACGCGATATCCGCCATTTTGTGTCGTTTTCTCGGATCCATAAATGTATGGATATGACATTCGTGACTTCAATTTGAATATTTTTTGTGAACATTTTTGTAGTCGTGATTTTAGCCGACTTCAAAAAAAGGATGCATGCATGTATGTTATGTTTGACTTTCGGAATTTCAATTTGAATAGTGTTTTTTTTTATGCATCATAAAAAAAACATATTTGTTTGTTTGTCTGTCACAACTTTCTCCGAAAGGCATACAGGCATGTTTTTTTTTTGTATGTAGAAGACGACCTCGCACGCGCGGATCACGACGACGTGGTGTGGGTATGCGCGTGCGACTCCCGGAAGTAGAGATGTCGGTGGAGGTGGAGGAAGTGGTCGAGTCTCCACCTACACCTGCCGCTATTGCGGAACGTCCTCGGGCCGTTCCTGGTGGTCGCCGCGGCAGAGGCGGCAGAGGCCGCGGAGGCCGCGGAGGCCACGGTTTCATCCATGAACGCCCAGGACCTCGTAATGTAGAAGAGTTAGTTTTTATGCTTAATTATGCCCTTTCTTTTTCCACTACACTACTACTTTTTTACAATTGAATCGTTTTGAATTTTAGACTACAACTCGGCCACCTGCGGGATACGCTGGGAGCGCCGGGTTTGGAGAGACCGCTGCACCTTAAAAGGAAGCGCAGGTGGCCGCCATAAGTAGTTGTACTTGTGTATGTTAGTTGTAATACTTACTCGCAAGCAAGTTTTAACTTTTGTTTTAAAATGACCATCTAGTTCAGACCTGGCGCGACCGGCTCCCACTCCAGGGCCGTCCCATAGGCCAGACATCCCCGTGCCGGGACCGTCCCATTATAGGCCAGACGTCCCCGTGCCGGGACCGTCCCATTATAGGCCAGACGTCCCCGTGCCGGGACCGTCCCATTATAGGCCAGACGTCTCAGTGCCGGGACCTTCGCACTGGCCGGACGTCTCCATGCCGGGACCGTCCAGGTCGCCGGCGCCTCCGTCTCCGTACGCGGTGCCTTCGCCGGGACTGTAAGTTGCTTACGAACTTTTATATTTATCTCCAAACATATGGGTATTACAACAGTGCTTTTATTCCAGCTTCGAGGAATGTCTGGCGTCAGCGCCAACCTCACCGGCGCCTTCCTCACCGGCGCCACGGGCGCCTCTGTCACCGCATGCGGTGCCTTCGCCGGGACTGTAAGTTGCTTACGAACTTTTATATTTATCTCCAAACATATGGGTATTACAACAGTGCTTTTATTCCAGCTTCGAGGAATGTCCGGGATCAGCGGCTTCCTCACCGGCGCCTCCGTCTCCGTACGCGGTGGCCTCGCCGGGAGTGTAAGTTGCTTACGAACTTTCATATTTATCTCTAAACATATGGGTATTACAACAATGCTTTTATTCCAGCTTCGAGGAATGTCTGGCGTCAGCGCCAACCTCACCGGCGCCTTCCTCACCGGCGCCACGGGCGCCTCTGTCACCGCATGCGGTGCCTTCGCCGGGACTGTAAGTTGCTTACGAACTTTTATATTTATCTCTAAACATATGGGTATTAAAACAGTGCTTTTATTCCAGCTTCGAGGAATGTCCGGGATCAGCGGCTTCCTCACCGGCGCCTCCGTCTCCGTATGCGGTGCCCTCGCCGGGAGTGTAAGTTGCTCACGAACTTTTATATTTATCTCCAAACATATGGGTATTACAACAGTGCTTTTATTCCAGCTTCGAGGAATGTCTGGCGTCAGCGCCAACCTCACCGGCGCGGGCGCCTTCCTCACCGGCGCCACGGGCGCCTCTGTCACCGCATGCGGTGCCTTCGCCGGCAGTGTAAGTTGCTAACGAACTTCTCTATTTATCTCTAAATACATTGGTATTACAACAGTGCTTTTGTTCCAGTGTTGTGGAACACGCGGTACCGGGCTGTTCCTACGCGCAGCCAGCGTCTCCTCCTCCACCTCGGTCAGCTCCTCGTCCCCTTCGTCGTTTCCTGAGGGACGAAGACATTGTAAACGTCTTCTATGGTAAGTACCTGCTGATTTTAGTTAAGTTTAGGGCTGTGGCTTCTGGTTTCCACCCGATTTCAAGCCAATCCATCATTTGTTACAGGAAGCGACCCAGGTTCCGACGAGAGCGACGAGGACATCATCGTTCGACCGGTCCCGAGAGTGGCTCAGACAATGGCGGACACGCCATTCGATGGACCGGTAGACGATACCGAGAGGGAGGTAGACGCGGCTGCCGAAGAACCAGCGCCTGCGCCTGTGCCCGCGCTTCCCTCCGTCTCCGGCGAAGTTCCTCTAAGATATACAGGGCTACTGGTAATTCGACGTATTCCTTGCACCACGTTATAGGGGGGCTAATATGCAACAAATTTAACCCCACATATGTTCTACGAAATTCAATGGATTTCGAGATATTGCAATTTTTATATTATTTTAAATAATACCCAGAATTCCTTCTTAAACACTATTTATCTCTAAAATATCAAATTGATCGGCTTTGATTATGATATTAGCTTGTAGCTGATACTTTTACGAAGCTTTCTGCGTATTTAACTGTTCTTAATTACCATTCGATTGAAAGTAATCATTAAAAGTTAAGTAAGTGTATTAGAAAATCATCGAGGTACACGATAAAGAATGATGTTTATCTCAAAAATTTACTATGACACTAAGTGTACAAAATGCAAGACAAACATCCTTATTTAATCAGCTATCCAACGAAGTATAGACGTTCAAAAAATATTTAGAAACTAATATAAAAATGTCTTATAATACTGACAAAGGCGATTTCTGAAAAATCTCTACAAGTACGCAGGTGCCCCGTTAAGTGCAATTCATTGCATAATCATCGCGTAGAGATTTTTTTTTTTTTTTTTTTTTTTTTTTTTTTTTTTTTGTTTTGGCAGGAGTGGGAAATCCTCATGGACACCCAAGCCACCTCACTAGTGAGACGGCTTGGGTAGTGTCGGACTCTTACCGACTAAAACCACACTCCTGCCCCGGCGTGAGCCCCTGCCGTACTGGTTACGCAGGGATTTTGCAATGGGCTGTTTCTATTGTATTGCGCCTTACATGTCTTACTATGTTCGGTATATTCGGTATAATATGAAATCCAAATTTTTAATTTTCGCTACTCTATTTAAAAGTCTATTTTATGCATCTATTTATTAAAATTAATTATTTATCCTATAACTTGACACCTCTATTTATTTCTAATATTTACTTGTTTCACTATTTTTATTATATATTCTATAAATTTTGATCTAGTTTTCTTATTCACAATGTGCACGCTTAATTTATCTTTCGTGATTTGGTCTCCGATTACCATTTCTAGGTTGTGTCTGTGGGAGCCATATACAGGGCACTCCGTCAGGAGGTGGAGGACAGTCTCTTGTGTGTCGGGGTCGCAGGCGCACGCTGGGTTCTCCTTGCACTTGAAGCGAGTCAAGTATTCGGAGAACCCACCGTGCCCTGTTAGGGCTTGGGTCAGGTCTTTCGTCATCTCCATCTTACGCACCGTCCTGTACGCCGCGATCGCACAGGGGAAAAACAGTTTGGTGGTGGCCGCCGTTTCTCCCGTACAGTATCTCCGGTTCCATTCGCCCAGCGTCTCCATTCGGATCATTCGCTTGGCGAATGAAACCGGGCATCTGTCGTAGTCGGGTGCACGCTTGGACTTCAAGGCAGCCTCCTTCGCGAGCGAGTCGGCTCTCTCGTTACCCTCCAGCCCCGCATGAGCTTTTATCCAGAACAAGGAGACGCTCTTGTTCTGGATATTGCTGCTGCGGATGGCGTCTCTAGTTTCTACTGCGAGAGGGTGGAGGGCTTCGGGGTTCACGACCGTTTGGAGGGCTGCCATGGAGTCGCTGTAGATAGCGAACGCCGTCTCGGTCCTTCGGAGGACTTCTTTTGTGGCTTCGCAGAGGGCAAGGAGCTCAGCCTGGTAGACGGTACTGTAAGACGGCAGAACAAGCTTTCGGGTCTTCGTCTCGGCCGCGCCAGTCCATACTGATAGCGCGGCTCCGACTTTACCCTCGATCTTGCTGCCGTCTGTGAAAATACGCACCGCGTAATCGCAGTGGTTGCTATATTGTTCCTCGTCTACCAGGCGTCGCAGTTCCATGTCCCTCTGCTCCGCCGGATGTGGTGCCTCTAGTGCCGATGCCATTTGCTCGATCTCCCTGCCCGCCAGCGCGGGATGGGACACTACCCCCTTCTTGGCCTCATACAACGAGGCCGCCTCCCGGATTCGGAGGTCGAGAGGGAGTATCCCAGCCAGCACCAGTGCTGCGTTCAGGGAGACCGTGCGATAGGCACGGCACAGCTTCTGAGCGAAGCTCCTCTGGACGGCGTTCAGCTTCTTCTGCACCCCGACTTTACTCGCGGCCGGCGACCACGCACTCGCCGCGTACAGGACGATGGGCTCCACTGCAGCTGTGTAAATGCAGCGGATCACTTCTGGATGGAGACCCCAACTGACCCTCGCAGCCCTCGACAACTGCTTGTATATACCGACGGCGCGGGAGCAAACGTTTGCGACGTGGGTGTTGAAGGTCAACTTGTGGTCGATGGTGAGACCGAGCAACTTGATCTCCTCCGACATGCCAATGTCGACTCCGCCCATCCTCAGACATGGGGTGTCGTGTTTAAGCTTCCGCGTGATGAGCATTGCTTTCGTCTTATGCGGTGCGAACTTTAGCTTATTCGCGACACCCCACGCCCGGACATACTCGAGGGCGGCATTGGCATCCACCTGGACCTCAAGTGCAGTCCCCCCATCGAACACAAGGACGACGTCGTCCGCAAACGCCTGACATTGGACCCCCCTGCTCTCCAGCCCTTTGAGCAGAGGATCCAGCAGGAGGTTCCACAGTATGGGACCACCGATAGACCCCTGGACGCATCCTTTCCCGGTCCTGGTCTCGTGCTCCGCTCCCGCATATCGGACTCTCACCACTCTCTCGGACAAGTAACTGTCGATGACCCGCCTCAAGTTTACAGGACACTTTTCCTCAGCCAGACGCACTCTAATAGCCGGCCACCATGCGCTGTCGAAGGCTCCCTCAATGTCCAGGGACACAACCGTAACAAGCCTCTTCTCAGAGAGTCTGCCACGGATGTACCCCATCAGGGCGTAGAGGGAGTCTTCGGTGCTCCTCTGGGGCATGAAGCCGTACTGGCGAGTACTCATCCTGGGCAACAGATAAAACTTGAGTCGGGCTACCAACATCTTCTCGAACATCTTGCCGAGTACAGGCAAAAGACCAATCGGCCTGTATGATTTCGGAGTGGTGTAGTCCTCCTTTGCGGGCTTGCGGAGCACCACGACCGTTGCTTCCTTCCAGGACCGCGGAAAGTATCCATGCGCCAGGCACTTGTTAAACAAGCGCAGAACCAGGTCTGGGTCGTGGTGGATCGTGTGGCCCCATATGTCCGCCGTTAGACCGTCGGAACCGGGGGCTTTTTTGGGGTTGAACGAGGAAGCCGCTCGCTTCAGCTCGTTGAGAATGAAGGGGGGGTCCAAAGGCTCAACTTGGTTCCCCCCATTCACCTCTTCCGCTCGTTGCCGCATCCTTTTATGCTCCTCGTTTTCCCCCTCCGTACGGTCTTCCGGGTAGAACGTCTCCGCTAGAAACCTCGCTGAGGCCTCTGGGTCCAATGTCCTTGCGTCCCTCACCATCGGCAAGTCCTCCTGCCTCTTCTCCGTCCTGCGGATCACCCTGTAGATCCCTTCCCAGACACCTTCCCTGTCCTGCTTCTCGCAGAAACCCTTCCAGCTCTCGACCTGAGCTTTGACCACTGCCAACTCATACTCCTCTTTCTTTTTCAGGTACTCCTCAACAACCTTTTGCCTCCGGACTGGCGCTGCACATCGGATCCTCCGCTTATGGGTGACGACCTGTCTCTTCAGGCCAGCGAGTTCATCGGACCACCACGGCACGGTTACCTTCTCTACTTGCTTCTTTTTGGGCATCATGTGCGCACACGTCTGTTGCACAGTTTGTGTGAGCTTTTGGACTACCAGGTCTATACGTTCCGAGCTGTCGATGCTATCGATCAGCTCGGACGTAATGTAATTTTCCGTTTTAATTTTGGCCAGTTTCTTACGAAACTGGCCCCAATTAACTTTTCTTGTGTTGTAGACTCTGGTAGTCCGGCTCACCATGATGCCCGAAGACTTTACGAGGTTTATGTTGAACTCTATGCCGTTGTGATCCGACCCTGTCAAATCGTCGACGACTCGCCAGCCATCTATCACCGTCAGCATATCCGATGTGCAGGTTGTGACGTCGACGCAGCTAGTGTAACGTCTGTCACCCCTAACTACGTCGAAGGTTGGAGTTTCCCCTGTATTGAGTACTTGCAGTCCAAGCTGGTCGAGAGCTGCCAGCATCTCGTCGCCTCTGCTATTCGTCTCGCTGCTGCCCCACCAGATACTCCAGGCGTTGGCATCTCCTCCCATTATGAGCTTATGCGGGCCGGTCTCGCTTTCGATCTTCCTGAGCGTGTCCAGGTATGGCCCCAAGGGCTGATCTGGCTCAAAGTAGAACGAGACCAGCGTGAGCTTCCAGGCACCGGTTTGGATCCCCACCACGACGATGTTATCCGTGGTGAGTTCTGGGTACTGCCTTACGGTTATGTTTGGGTCAAAGACGGCGATTGCCGCTTTGACAGTCCCTTCTCCTTGCCTGGTGCTCTGAAAGATTCTCACGCCTCTGGTCCCGCTCATCCTTTTAGCGTTGCCGACGTAGGGCTCCTGGATCAACGCTGCAGTTGCCTTGCGCTTCTCGGCCTCGATCATAAGCTCATGGGTCGCCAGCTTCTTCCTTTGGAGATTCGCCTGGAGTATTTTGTGCGGCATTTTTCTCATTGGGACCACCTTAGCAGTAGGCAACGGACGCGCGTGCCAGCCTGTCCCACTTGACCCGGATAGGACACTCGGGGCTAAATGCGTTGTGGTCCGACCTCTCCATCTTCGCCTTGACGCAGTTACGGCACTTAGGGGTATCTGCCTTAAGCCACTGGGCACATTCTACTCGGAGGTGTGGGCCCCCACAATGACTGCATAGGTCGGCAGGCTCTTTACAGAGCCGCCGGCCATGCCCATATCCCAAACACCTCGTGCATTGCACCAGTGGCGACTGGTCGTCGACAAAGACGGTCTGGAGGTCGATACGCGCCTTCCCCTTGTCCAGCATCCTGCTCCAGATTCTCGGGGACGTGCTGACCACCACGTTGCTGGTCTGAGGGTTCCTTGCGTTTCGCCTATATTTTACGGCAAGGCGATCCTCCCCTTTGTCGAGGCCATGAAAAACGTCCCGGTTTTGATTTCGTAGCGCCCTCAGCACTTCCTCGTCAGAGTGAATTCGGAGGACGCCCCGGAAAACTAGCATCGGATCTTTGTTCTTCATCTCCTCGACAACGAGGTGATCTCCTGCCTTCTCCAATTTTTCCCGAACCCTACTTCTTTCTTCTGCTGACCGACAGCCCATTATAATCTTGCTGTCTTTGGCCTTCCTCACGCTCTCTATTTCGAGTCCACCATCTTTAGCGTTTACCGCTTCTCTTATTTTTGTCAGGACCTCTTCACCCGTGTCCCCTTCATTTTTCGACGTCACCACTATGGAGTGCAGTGCGGTCCTTCCTGGGGTCTGCCTTTTCGGTGGACCCGCTGCTACACTCGCATAGGTGGCCGTCTTTTCCAGCAGTTCCCCCTGTCTCTCCATCGCTACCTGGAGCCTCTCCATCCTTTCGCTGCTCTCCTTCACCAGCGCGCTATGCTCCGCTAGTGAAGCGAGCAACGAAGTAAACTCCTGGGAGGACTCCATTCTCTCCGGCGGAGCTGTGGCCTCGATGACCTCTGTCGCCACTAACTCAGCCCCCTTGACTTGAGTTTTAGCCGCCGCCTCTTCCTTTACCAGTTGGTATAACCGTTCCACCGACTGGGTGATCCCGGCCTTCAGGTCTGACCTCAGATTGCGCGAGTCGTTTAAATGCGACTTCGCGCGCAGGAGGCAGTTCCGGGCCTCGGTCACCCGGTCGGTGGGTTTAAGAGGCTGGTGTTGTTGGCTCGCTCCCGGCGATCCTCCCGCCACTTCAGCGGATGTTCTCCGCGCAGCAATCTTAGCTTCCAATGGAGGCGCCACTCTCCGCGTGGGCTTTGGGAGGGTCGCCGCGACCTGAGCAGCCTTCTTGGGCAAAGGGGCGGGCACTGTAGAAGGGAGCTGGGCTTCCGCCACCTTCAAGATCTCCTTTCCGCTCTCCCACTCCCCAATGCTTCGCCTCACACTCGAGGCCTGAATTGAAGCACTGGGAGGGGAGGCTTCCCTATCTCCATTCGATGGAGAGACATGGGGATCTGTGGGGGTCTTCTTTGCAGGTGTCCTTGCGAGGAACATGATGGTGGGATTAAAATAAGTAAATAAATAATTATTAAATTAAACGATTACAAATATTACAATAAATTTGGTTGGCTCAATAAAACCGTGTCGAATTAAATATAGTTAAAAACGATCCCTGTACAGGGGGGATCGATGGGTCACTTACGAGCTGGCTAAAAAGTGCCAGTCCTGTCAAGTTGATAAAAGCGGTTCAGGCTCTCGTCAGAGTCCCTGTACGCGCGCAGACACGTCAGTCGTCAATAAACAGTATGTACGTGTCCACAGGTATATATAAAAGCTAAAACTAGAATTAAAATTTTTCGCCACTCCGAAAAGTTTACCTACCCAAGCATTTTTTGAATTTCTGCAGCAGCTATCCGCGCGTGCGAGGTGTCAAAACACGCGTCTCGGCGCGAGCTGTCGAAATATGGAGAAAACGGAGGTAAGTGCCGAACAAAAATTTGAAAATATAGCCAAAAAGGATGTTTTTTAAGGAAAAATTTGGTTAAATTTGAAAATTTTGTACTACGCTGCGGCGCTCTGGTTCGCGAAAAGCGGTGCAGAGTGCAGGTACGGCAGGTAAGTAATTTATGAAATACTAATATGAAGTGTTTCGGAGGGAAAAAGTCGAGTAGGTCGAATTTTTTATATGAAAATTTTGAATAAAATAAAATTTGTATGGAAAATTATTTTCCACGCGTCTAGGTCAGTCAAATTAGGTGTAGACGTTAGAGAGAGCCTAATCAAGCTTAAATTAGCTGAAAACCGCTTCAAAATGCGTCACCGGGATGCAAAGTTATAACTCGCGTAGAGATTAAACAGTAGTCTGTCGGGCACCAACTGTCCTCTAAATGTCAGGATTAGATTAGGTCAGGTCGTTAGGTTATGTTTGGTCAGGGTTAGGTAGGTTAGGTTAAGACCTAAGTGTGCGAAGGAACACCGAGGTGGTTTTAGTCAGTAAGAGTCTGACAGACCCCTCTGCCCACCCCCAGGACGGAGGACATCCATGAGGATATCCAGTAGGCAAAAAAAATATGATCAGGTTAGGTCGTTAGGTTAGGTCACGGTTAGGTTTAGGTTAGGTCACAACTTCGATGCCCTGGGATCTAAAGGCAAGGGCCCTCGCGCTGAGATATCTGCACCTGCGTCATCTGGAAGATGAGGTTGCCATGCCGCCTCTCCAGCCACTCCTCCATTACGGGTCTTACCGCCACTATTGCGGCGTGCCCTGCGCTGGGTTGCGCCAGTCGTTCCCTCCACAGCCAGTAGGATCTGGCGGAGTCCACTCCGCTCAAGCGCCTCCTCGCTTTGGCGATATCTCAGCGCGAGGGCCCTCGCCTCTAGATCCCAGGGCATCGAAGTTATGACCTAACCTAAACCTAACCGTGACCTAACCTAACGACCTAACCTGACCATTTTTTTTGCCTTGTGGATATCCTCATGGATGTCCTCCGTCCTGGGGGTGGGCAGAGGGGTCTGTCAGACTCTTACTGACTAAAACCACCTCGGTGTTCCCTCGCACACTTAGGTCCTAACCTAACCGTCCTAACCCTGACCAAACATAACCTAACGACCTGACCTAATCTAATCCTGACAGTTAGAGGACAGTTGGTGCCCGACAGACTGCTGTTTAATCTCTACGTGAGGATTATGCAATGAATTGCACTTAACGGGCCACCTGCGTGTTTGTAGAGATTTTTCAGAAATCGCCTTTGTCAGTATTACAAGACATTTTTACATTAGCTTCTAAATATTTTTTGAACGTCTATATCTCGTTGCATAGCTGATTAAATAAGGATGTTTTTCTTGCATTTTGTACACTTAGTGTCATAGTAAATTTTTGAGATAAACATCATTCTTTATCGTGTACCTCGATGATTTTCTAATAAACTTACTTAACTTTTAATGATTACTTTCAATCGAATGGTAATTAAGAACAGTTAAATACGCAGAAAGCTTCGTAAAAGTATCAGCTACAAGTTAATATCATAATCAAAGCCGATCAATTTGATATTTTAGAGATAAATAGTGTTTAAGTAGGAATTCTGGGTATTATTAAAAATAATATAAAAATTGCAATATCTCGAAATCCATTGAATTTCGTAGAACATATGTGGGGTTAAATTTGTTTCATATTAGCCCCCCTATAACGTGGTGCAAGGAATACGTCGAATTACCAGTAGCCCTGTATAAGAAGATAAGAAAGATACAAGAAGAGTTGAATCAAAGTAATCAAAAGTCGTTCTCGGTGTTTCCCATATATTCGCATGGTCTGTTGCATATTACGTACGATACTCGGTGCGTGCATGAGCTCTTGCGAAGAGTCGATCCCGCAAACACACCTTCAGTGTGGTCTAAATTCTCTGAAGTTTCTAAATCATACTGGGCTCGACACTTTGTCGTACCGCCAAAGTTTGGATACAGTTTCAAAACAGACGGAGTGAGCGTGTCAATGTCGATGAATCGTATCGTGTCTAAAGGTAGCAAGTTTAAATCCAAGAGAGTCAAGAAGGACGAAGCCGCCATAGAAAACTCGAACGTTCACTCCAAGAGTTATTCAAAGATTATATCCGTAGATCCCGGTGCTAAAACACCCATAGTCACATGCACTCGCTCCGACGACGACGGGTTCGAGTATAGAGTTTTGAAAAAGGAGCGAGTGGTCTACGAATCAAAGGAGCAACACAGGGAAAAGAAACGTTCGAGGTTCATAAAAGATATAGAAGAACGCGTCAAAGTAGACAGAGAAGATACGGAGCACGAAACGGGTGTGTCCATAACTCTAAAATCCACCGACGTATGTGACTACACTAGATTCCAACTAAAGTGGTTCGACGAGAAGCAAAGAGTTTACGAGCAGCGTAGATTGCAACGTTTAAAGTTTGACCAATATATAAACGATCATAAGATGCTGCACAAACTGGTGGACGAGTTCTTCGGTAAAGAGCCCGATACTCTAGTCGTGTACGGAGCCGGATTCAATTTCATGAACACTGGTACCTTCAAGGGTCACAGAAAGTTTAGACACAACGATGTGCTCAAAATCATACGACAGCGCAAGAATCTATCGGTATTCATAATAAACGAAGCCTTCACCACCAAGAATTGCAGCAAGTGTTACGAGTCTGGCCTGAAGAATCATTTGCATGTATCTAAATCCCCTCATCGTTACGTATACTGTAGTGTATGTCGTAAGGGTATCCACAGGGACAAGAACGGAGCAAAAAACATACTGTTGAAATATGAATATACAAAGTCGCCGAATAGTCTTTCGTCTATCGGTACTGATGTGGATCATGCGGACGGTGGAAGTTCGTAAGGTTCATTATCGTAACTCAGTATTAGTTGTAATGGCAAATAAAGGGTTAAACAAGTCTTCATTTTTGTTGTTTAAATTCGAGTTATTTGGACATTGAGTTTGGTAGTCCGATTTGTTTACAACGATAGCATTTAACATTGAGTTTTCAGGTTGGCATTACTTGTCTTTAGCAAATTCGAGGTCGAGGCGCCATCTTTTTTTAGTGTTGTGGATGCCTGTTTCCTTTTGTGTTGCCATTTTCTAGACATGGCAAATGCGCTATCTTCGCTAATGTTTCCGTTTCCTGTCTCCACATCTAGAAGTTTGATATTTGGCCTGGACGTCGAAGAAGCTTTCTAGGTGTAACGGCGCACTGGATTGATTCACATAGTTTAAAGCGTGTCTCAAGGGCATTAGCATGTCAACGCTTTAAAGGCATTCAATAGTTATGACAACTTGTTGCAAGAAATTAATTCAAGATATGGCTTAACTAGCACAAACATTGTGGCTTGTGTTACAGACACCGGTAGCAATTTTTGGAAAGCTTTTAAAAGTTTTGGTGTACATCGCATCAATGTTCCAAACGAGCAAAACACTATTGATTCTTGTGACGAAGACTCCGATACTGATAATACAGACGACGAATTAACATATCTTAATGATATTTCTTCAACAAATAGCCATTTAGAGACTCATTTGCGTTTGTTTCGTTGGTGTAATGACACCTAAGATGCGCTTCACATACTTTGAGTCTTTGTGCCACCGACGCTAATAAAATACTAGAAAACCGAGAAACAGAGTTATCGGAAATGTAACACATTCAGAAACACACCAAACAATCAAAACATGTAACACATTGTGGAAAGCTGCAAATAGGCCAAAATTGGCTGTTTTACAAAATATTCTTGGCCACACTCTAAATAGGCCAGTAGAGACAAGGTGGAACAGCCTTTATGATGCCTTGAAAAAAAATCGCAACCATAAAAGATAAATCTGCAGCACTTCACAGAGCCTTAAACATAAAAAATCCACTTCGTGAATCTGAATTTATTTTAAATCTCATCTATATTTTATATATTATCTATATTTATTCTATATTTATTTAATACTTTCATAAAAGAATACCTGTCATGTACTCAACCTGTCGCTGATGCGCTTGACATTCTTCAAGATGAAAAGGCAACCTATTACGGGATATTTTTGCCGACTATACTCTCGTTGAAGACAAAGTCAACAAATCTGACTGAAACAAGAGACTATGAATACTCCAGTACTCTGACTGAAACTTACCTCAAAAGTGTGCAAACAAGATTTAAAAATTTTCTAAAAAATTCGGGATCTCAAGCTGAAAATGCTGCTTTAGCTCTCATTTCTCATCCCAAATATGAAAAGTTAAAATGGACATCATTAATTGGCCAGTCAGAACATGGTATAATGAAGAATTTACTAGTAAAAGAAGTCGTAAAGATCCAAATCAATTATCTCGCGAAAGATCATCAACGAAGTCGAGGGAGGATGACTATTTTGAAATAGATTCATTGGATTCGTGGATTGAAATTTTAGACACCCTACTACTGAAAATGACGTAGTATTGATGTTAGATGCATGTCACATGTTGAAGCGGGTCAGAAACTCTTTCGAGTCAAGACAAGTATTTATTGACAAAAATGGCAATGAGGTAAACTGGAAGTACGTAAAGCGCCTACAAGAGATTCAAGACGTCGAAAGATTGCTAACAGGTAACAAATTTACCATCCTTCATATTAATTTTCGCTAGCAGATAATGAAAGTTTAATTGGCCACCCAACTTTTAAGCAATAGTGTCGCACAATCCCTACAAGTTTGCAAAGACTTGTCACCAGAATTTTCCGAAAGTGAGCCTACGTTAGATTTCATAAAGATGCATAATGATGTTTTTGACGTTTTGAATTCGACAGGAAATCCCAAAGCATATGGATTCAATAGGGCACTGAACTCTAAGAACAAAGATGAAGTGTTCAAACTGCTTGAAGATTGTAAAGACTATATCAATAATTTAAGAGTTAAAATCACAACAAAGATAACGAAAAAAATAGAGGTTCGTCGATTTGTTGCCAGTCGTAATTTTTCAACGTCAAAGTCATTTTTAAATATTTATTTTGTATACGTATTTGTAAATATTTGTGCACGTTTTAATGTTAAGTAATGACGACGGTAGCGACGCCGATAGAAGTGCCAGTCAACCTGCCACATCACTGGATATCATGGTGAGATATCCACATTGTCTCCAGGTACGCTTTTCAAAAGGTAAGCGGGTCCTTTGGGAAAGTCCATAAATCCCAAAATGCACTTTCTAGCCCTATCATCTCACCAAATCGAAATCATCAGCTCTACAAGCGTTTTGGCAAACACTCTCAAAATTAATAAAATCTGTTCCGCTTTTAAAGCGAGTTCCCCGCGGCGCCAGACCTGCCTTTGCACAACACTTAGCGGGATGTGTCCGTCTCGCCGCCCGGGAGAACTCGCAGCGTGCTTGGCTCACCATCCCTTATAGAAATCAACACGGTCAAAAGAATTTGGCAAAGAAAAAAGGTTAACAGACCAAATTAAAGATAATTGCAACATTTCGATCCAAAATTTCGACTCAAAATTACCAGCACAGATCCACACCTCACCGAGAGGTATATGTCAACATGTAGAATCCAAGTTAAGTGAAGGTGATATTAGGGGTGCGGCCAGGATACTTTTTAGCAGTGATGTGGTCGGACCATGCTCTCCAGATAAACTCGCAGCCCTGGACAGCAAACATCCTGCTCCAGCAGATGACCTTTCTTTTCCCGATTCGCTTGATCCGGATTCTAACACTCTTTTAATTACAGCTCTGCATTTGTTTGCAGCCATCTGCTCCTTCCGAAGCGGCTCCGCTGGTGGTCTCGACGGCTTGACACCTCAACATCTCAAAGACCACATGCTCAAGCGCCGGGAAAACTGGTGAGATGCTTCTGAAGGAGCTTACGGCTCTGACCAACTTAATGCTCTCCGGAAATGTGCACGTAAGTACTATTATGAGACGGTTTCGAAAAAAATCCAGCCCCTGCAGTTAGGTTTTGGTTCAAAAGGGGGCTCTGAGGCTGCCGTACACGCCCTGGCAACCTATTTAAATTGTGGGAAAGGTGAGGTCATCCTAAATGTTTAAAACGCATTTAATTCTGAAAATAGGTACACCTGTACCCAAAATTTAGTTTTCTATGGCAGTGCTATAGATACCCATCAAAATTACTATAAAAGGACAACATTTTGGAATCTGCAGGTGGCTGTCAACAAGGTGACTTTTTAAAATTAACATGCATTCGGCCATGACTGCTGTTTCGGTCCTAAATTTACTTATATTCTTCGCGCTCCTGTAGCGCGAAGAATATAAGTTCTGGAAACATTAAACTCTATTTGCCAAGATGAAAATCAAAGTAAAGAGACCAAAATAGAAGCAAAAGGAATATTAGAAAAAAACAAAACTAGAAATAACAATAATGTTGTGCTTTTGGAAATCTGTGCTCGTAAAGTTTCAAATCGTTAGTGCACAGCTACAAGCAAGTTTGGTTGATTTATTTAACGCTGTCTTTATGAGATATTACATGCTTATCTTGATACGTGGCGTGACGAAAAAGAGTTCGAAAATTTTGAATCAGAGGCAATCAAGAGATGCGAAGTGACCACATACAAAAAAGATGTAAGAAGAAGAAAGAAACCAAAATTTCATTTTGATGAAGTTAAAACGGGGCACATTGAGTTAGAAGGGAGACGATCTTTCATCGTTGATAATTATTATGCAGCTATTGATTGTTTTAAAGTGCACTTAAAAAACCGGCAAATTATTTATAATACAGTAAACACAAAGTTTGGTTTCTTATGGAAACTGCATGAACTAGACGACAGTGAATTTATTAGAAGCAAATCAAAGGAGTTAAAACAACTATATGCCACTGATTTAGAAGAAACCTTTGCAGAAGAATGCGTCCATTTGGCGCAGTTTTTAAAATCTGACACCGAGGCCGACCATTTCTATTTCTGCCAGAACCCCAAAGGGTTTGTTGCAGTTAATAAAAAGTTTTAATATTTCATAGATGTTCCCGAATGTGGAGATAATAATAAGATTTTTTTGACAATGAGTGTTACCAACTGCAGCGGCGAAAGGTCTTTTTCAGCACTTAAAAGAGTAAAAATTACTCGCGCTCCACACTCCGCCAGCAAAAACTTGCAGCGCTCTCGCTAATGTACATAGAAAGTGATTTTTTACAAACTATTAAATTTGAAAAAAATGTGGAAAGATTTGCAAATGCTAAAGCACGAAAAAGGAATCTAAAATTTCGCCATGTCGAAAATTCACTTGTATGATGCTTCTCCTCTTTTTTTAACAATAACAGAAGTGTAAATATTTAAAAATACTCAAGTCGAAGCAACTTCACACACTAGATGACCACGCTCATGGTCAATGGCAATGGCAACTAAGTTGTCTATAGAAACTAAGCCAATACAAGTCATGCGGCCAAACACGACATGGATTGGGTTTTCTACAAGGTAGCCTTTTTTTTTCGTGGGAAAATCCTCATGGATGCCCTTCGCCCGGGGAGGGCGAAGGGGTATCTACTCTTACCGGCTAAAAACCCACGGTGTTCCTTCTCCTGACCCTTGGCCGAGGTCGCGGGATTCGAAGCTGCATGCACCGCGACCCCGGCAGGCCAACCGAGCGACTCCATCTACTACCGAATGAAATGGAGAGTTAGTTAACTTTTTTAATTATAACCTAACAAGTAAAATTTCTACTTTTGCTCGAAATAGGTTGTTGATATTACTCTTCTTTTGGTGCATTATTTTGTCGCTCTGAGGGTAAAAATTTCATTGTTATACTGAAGCTATGCTCGCATGTAGCGGAAATGCGACACCATGAAGTTCAATTCAAGAAGTATCGTACATAGATATGAATAAAATATACAATTTAATTAAATATTATGTGCGAAACGAGTATTTCTAGTGCAAAATTCACTCACTGATAACGTTACGTTTACATTACTTTTACGTCACAGCGTTGGGCTAGGTCTACAGGTCTAGTAATTTCGCGAAACCACGAACTGAGTCTAGTTTTTCGTGAAATTACTTATAACATTACTGAGCAAAACACGCTAATCAAAACATACTGGAACAAAAACTTCAATAATACGTTTTGTTTCAGATTATACTCTTTGCTGCCAGCGTGAGATTATCCGCTGGCAACCTCAGAAAAGCAGTTGAGAGACAATTAGAAATTATAAACACTGGATTGAGAAAGGGTTAAAAAAAAAGTAAAAACCGACTTCAAGAAATACTAAAAGGAGTAAAATAATTACCATAATCGGTGGCTTCTGTTTGCTTCAGTGTAGAGTTGCACCGACTTCTAAAACTGCTATAAATTAATTATAGCGGGAATGTATCCGATCGTGGGCTCTCTGGACGCAAGCGCTGCTTTGTCACTTGTTGGCTAATGTCAAGATTGAAGAAGTTCGTCTCCTGTCTCGCTAGCTATGTCTACGCCAGTGCGCTTTCATATTCATCTTGCATCTTCGTCTGAAGCATGCGTGAAGCGCCATTGCGCATGCCTTAATATTGAACACTGATGAACTAGGTCGACAAAAGCGCATGCCCCTAGCGCACGCTAATCCGTCTACTGTATGTCGACTGACGACTGACCGAGGCGCACCGGTCTAGACGATAAGCTGCGTGCGTCATATGGCAATCAATATTGCATGCGCTTGACGCAAGAGGAATTGAAAGTTGAAAGTGCAAGATGAACATGAAAGCGCACTGGTTTAGACATACCATATAGTATATAGTCTATGTCCTGTCTTTTTGGAAGATTCTTTATTGTGTGGATGTTGTGTGTGTAGTTTAATAAAGTTTTACATCGCCAACCAAGCCCCTGTCACTGAACTGTCCATTTCAACTATATCTTGGCGCTCAACGTGTGTTTTTGCATTTTTATAACAAAACAGGGGTGTATTGTTTATACAATCATTGTTTTTTTTTACAGTTACGCTCGTGGAACGCGGCCTGCCCAACCGGGAGACTCCATCTACTACCGAATGAAATGGAGAGTTAGTTAACTTTTTTAATTATAACCTAACAAGTAAAATTTCTACTTTTGCTCGAAATAGGTTGTTGATATTACTCTTCTTTTGGTGCATTATTTTGTCGCTCTGAGGGTAAAAATTTCATTGTTATACTGAAGCTATGCTCGCATGTAGCGGAAATGCGACACCATGAAGTTCAATTCAAGAAGTATCGTACATAGATATGAATAAAATATACAATTTAATTGAATATTATGTGCGAAACGAGTATTTCTAGTGCAAAATTCACTCACTGATAACGTTACGTTTACATTACTTTTACGTCACAGCGTTGGGCTAGGTCTACAGGTCTAGTAATTTCGCGAAACCACGAACTGAGTCTAGTTTTTCGTGAAATTACTTATAACATTACTGAGCAAAACACGCTAATCAAAACATACTGGAACAAAAACTTCAATAATACGTTTTGTTTCAGATTATACTCTTTGCTGCCAGCGTGAGATTATCCGCTGGCAACCTCAGAAAAGCAGTTGAGAGACAATTAGAAATTATAAACACTGGATTGAGAAAGGGTTAAAAAAAAAGTAAAAACCGACTTCAAGAAATACTAAAAGGAGTAAAATAATTACCATAATCGGTGGCTTCTGTTTGCTTCAGTGTAGAGTTGCACCGACTTCTAAAACTGCTATAAATTAATTATAGCGGGAATGTATCCGATCGTGGGCTCTCTGGACGCAAGCGCTGCTTTGTCACTTGTTGGCTAATGTCAAGATTGAAGAAGTTCGTCTCCTGTCTCGCTAGCTATGTCTACGCCAGTGCGCTTTCATATTCATCTTGCATCTTCGTCTGAAGCATGCGTGAAGCGCCATTGCGCATGCCTTAATATTGAACACTGATGAACTAGTTCGACAAAAGCGCATGCCCCTAGCGCACGCTAATCCGTCTACTGTATGTCGACTGACGACTGACCGAGGCGCACCGGTCTAGACGATAAGCTGCGTGCGTCATATGGCAATCAATATTGCATGCGCTTGACGCAAGAGGAATTGAAAGTTGAAAGTGCAAGATGAACATGAAAGCGCACTGGTTTAGACATACCATATAGTATATAGTCTATGTCCTGTCTTTTTGGAAGATTCTTTATTGTGTGGATGTTGTGTGTGTAGTTTAATAAAGTTTTACATCGCCAACCAAGCCCCTGTCACTGAACTGTCCATTTCAACTATATCTTGGCGCTCAACGTGTGTTTTTGCATTTTTATAACAAAACAGGGGTGTATTGTTTATACAATCATTGTTTTTTTTTACAGTTACGCTCGTGGAACGCGGCCTGCCCAACCGGGAGACTCCATCTACTACCGAATGAAATGGAGAGTTAGTTAACTTTTTTAATTATAACCTAACAAGTAAAATTTCTACTTTTGCTCGAAATAGGTTGTTGATATTACTCTTCTTTTGGTGCATTATTTTGTCGCTCTGAGGGTAAAAATTTCATTGTTATACTGAAGCTATGCTCGCATGTAGCGGAAATGCGACACCATGAAGTTCAATTCAAGAAGTATCGTACATAGATATGAATAAAATATACAATTTAATTGAATATTATGTGCGAAACGAGTATTTCTAGTGCAAAATTCACTCACTGATAACGTTACGTTTACATTACTTTTACGTCACAGCGTTGGGCTAGGTCTACAGGTCTAGTAATTTCGCGAAACCACGAACTGAGTCTAGTTTTTCGTGAAATTACTTATAACATTACTGAGCAAAACACGCTAATCAAAACATACTGGAACAAAAACTTCAATAATACGTTTTGTTTCAGATTATACTCTTTGCTGCCAGCGTGAGATTATCCGCTGGCAACCTCAGAAAAGCAGTTGAGAGACAATTAGAAATTATAAACACTGGATTGAGAAAGGGTTAAAAAAAAGTAAAAACCGACTTCAAGAAATACTAAAAGGAGTAAAATAATTACCATAATCGGTGGCTTCTGTTTGCTTCAGTGTAGAGTTTCACTGACTTCTGAAACTGTTAATTTTATATTTTGGTAATTATTTTACTCCTTTTAGTATTTCTTGAAGTCGGCTTTTACTTTTTTTAATGTTTTTTTATTAAATACGTTTTAGTGTCATAATTTTAACCCCCTCCTTCATAACCCTTCTTTTTGGCTTTGACGTAGTCGGGCATAAAAAGTCCTTTCAAATGTTACCTTACACGATATAATGAAAACATTCCAAAGGGGGGAGGGGGGGACACGCACCCCCTCCTCTGTTCCAGTAGTCAGTTCCCAACAACAAATATAAACAAAGCAATATTAGTAATTTGAGAATTTTGCTTTGATCCGATGAGGAGTTCCGTTCCATATCTCTGAAGTTCATGGTCTAATCGTAACAAAATTTATATGGGACCAATCGGAAAGTATACCCTTTCGAACAAAAAAAGAATTTTTCAAATAGGTTCATAAATGACGGAGATAGGAGGTAACAAACATAAAAAAAAAAAAAAAACTTCCGAATTGAGAACCTCCTCCTTTTTGAAGTTGGTTAAAAAAGGTTTCTTGTGATTTTCGCTAGATTAAACGTTTTACTTACTGAAATTTTTATTGAAAATTGGCAAGACCTTAAAAAGCTGCGCCAAAGAAGTTATATACAATGCTTTTAAAAGATGTTTGGCGGAATACCATGCCGGAAAACTTCTAACAGAATTGGATGATCTCTATGGACGAGTAGCTGATATGACAGGTATTTATTTACCCTAATTTTATGTAATATACATAGTACACTATAGAAATTACAGTTATCGTCCGTTAGCTCTTTAAAAAATGCCACATCATCGACGTTTTCTACGGATTTAATATAACTTTAGAGGTTATGTTTACATGAAAAGTGGTACTTTGACAATTGACTTTGTATAGAACGACAGCATAATTTTGATCGTCACGCACGTCATTCTACATTAGTGTTTTACTTTGATTACAGGGAAATCAGAAAGTACAGTCCGACGCATAATCAACGAAGGCAATAAAAACGAAGGCAAAACAACACCAGCCAAGCATAGAAAAGGCCGTCCAAAAAATAGAGTCAGATGACTTTAGTCTCTGTGCGATTCGTCATAAAATTCAATTTTCTTACACCGTACAGAAAATAGCACCAACTTTGCGAAAGTTGTTGGCTATGGTAAAAGAAGAATTAGAATATGAAGGAGGCCGTGAGAAATTTAGGCAAATATTACATGCAATAGGTTTTTCATACAAAAAATGTTCTACAAATAGAGAAGCGCTAATAGAAAAACCTTATATAGATATAGAATATAATAGATAGAGAAAAATATTTGGAAATTATAAAACGAAATAGGGATTTGCCTGTGGAGCTACAAAAAACAAATTGTTTACTTGGATGAAAGTTATATCCACAGTTCGTATAAATTAAGAAAGTGCTGGCAATCCACTAAAATCAAAGGCATAAAACATGATGTTTCGAAAGGAAAACGGTGGATTATTGTCCATGCCGGAACTGCCAATGGATTTGTACCCAATGCTTTACTAATGTTTAGTGGCACCAACGAAATTGAAGATTATCATTCAGAAATGAATTCTCACAATTTTACCAAGTGGATGACAGAAAAATTTATCCCAAATCTTACAGAAGCCTCGATAATTGTCATGGACAATGCGCCTTACCACAGTGTGGTGCAGAACAAGGCTCCAACATCAGCTTCCCGAGTAGATGAAATAAAACTGTGGCTGTTAGAAAATAACATCCCATTCGAGCCATCTACAAGAAAGCCAGCATTATTAATGCTCGTTAAAAAGCACAAGCCAGAACCAGTGTACGAAATAGATGAGTTGTTGGGGGAACATGATCATGAAGTGGTAAGACTGCCGCCGTACCACTGTGACCCAAACCCTATAGAGCTCATCTGGGGCATAGCAAAGCAAAAAGTTGCTGCATGTAACATAGGTGCAATCGACATTAAAAAAGCAACCGAGGAAGCTTTTAATAGCATTGGTCCCGAAACGTGGAATAATTGTGTTGAACACATAAAGAAAATAGAACAAGATTACTATGACAGGGGAAGAACACTCTATGAAGATATAGACAGATAGAGCAAAAACGGAGAGTACTCCACTTAAAGATTGTATAGTTTTCGTAATGATATAGACTCCGCCTGGTTGAAGGATCCTCTCTTTGGTTGGAGGAAAA
Source organism: Amphipyra tragopoginis (assembly GCA_905220435.1). Taxonomy (NCBI): domain Eukaryota; kingdom Metazoa; phylum Arthropoda; class Insecta; order Lepidoptera; family Noctuidae; genus Amphipyra; species Amphipyra tragopoginis. The sequence continues at coordinate 18,620,864 of HG992011.1, forward strand.
CCACACCTTGTTCCTCCACAGTTGCACATAATGTAAACAGACAGCGAGCAATATTCGTGTCCCTGAACGAGTCTGCAAACATACCATTCCCTCAACTTACAGAGCAGGACATCCTCATGTTTAGTTTGGGAACGTACCACTTAAAACTAACACGTTCCTACGTAAGTGAACATTTACGTGGTGGCGTCTATAATATTGAAATGTGTAGGTCTCTTAGCCCAAGAATGTCAAAATATCAGCTAGAAACGGAAGGCAGTACGTTACTAAGGCCACGGTCGTTTTCACCCGCTCCCCGCGGCGGACGGCGGCCCGTCGCCCGCGGCGTCTATTTGCTCTGTTTGAGAATGTTCGGGAACGGTCGTTCTCGTGCGCCGCGTGCGACGTACACCCGCCGCCCGCGACCGACGCCCGCCGCCAGCGACGTCTTTAGTTGTTTCCAGGCATTACGGCGCACAGTGGTGCAAGAGCGGAAATAATTCAAATTTTCAAAGTGAATATTACACTTGTAATATGTCACGCAACACATAATAGACACCCTAATAAACAGAATGTGATAAAAATTGTATAAAAAATATTTATTTTCAGACATTAATAAACTATCAAAGATGATCGAGTAAGAACGTACAAAGTTTTAACGAAAACATCGCATGTTTCAAGGACTGATAAAATGTAATCATAAGTAATAACTTTACAATTCTATTTTTTTTTTGGGAGACACAAGTATGTAGTAAATAAATAGCTAGTTACCATAAAAATATTTACAATATTTTGATTGTAATGTAATTTTATATGGAACTGCTTTTTTTAAACCATTTCGCTATATTAAAAGGGTCATAACTTATTTCCGCCGGTGACCGCAGCTTTGTCACATGCTTCTAATGATGTGTTGATTACTTAGAATTGGTATTATGTACATTTCAGCTGCAACTAACTGCAACTCTGGCTCTATAGTTACATTAACTAAATGAGATTACTTTTCTGAGAAAAATGACACTTAACGTAAATGAGTTTAATGAGAGTATTTTTGTAATTATTATCGTGAATAACTTTAATAATAACTAATATAAAGGGTACCATATCAGTTTTTTATATAGTAACGAGTATCTATTTGAGAAAGTAACAACCATTTAGTAGTGATGGCCGCTTTTAATATTTCCTATTCTGAAATGGCTAATATTGTACTTATGAGTGATCGTGACTGGATAAATAAAACTCCTTCTTCTACACGAGGTTGTCGGCCTGTACAGTTTCAACTTATGAAGGAAACAACAGAGACAACAGTCAATTAAATTTCAAGAATGCAATCTCAAATAGCTAATTTGAATGAGACTATTTTCCTTAAATGGTAAAACCTTTAAAGTATATCATCAACTCTTATTTACAATGATTGATGGTAAAATAGCTCAAACAGTCACAAATACAGCCTCCAATGCTTGTCCAATGTTTTATTATGTAAGTCAGCGCCATCCGAGATGAATAATCTTGACGAGGTGCGAAGAAACGCAGTAAATACAGAAGCTTTCAAGGTGGGTTTATCACCTCTTCATGCTAGGATTAAATTTATGGAGTGTATTCTTCACATAGCTTATAATAAAACATTTGCAAATTAGAGGACAAATGCAAATACCAAACCACAAAAAGAAGAAGAGAATATAAGATGGACTGTTTAAAAAATTAGGAATTAAGGTTGATTTTGTAACGCAAGGTATGGGGTCTTCGAATGATGGGAATACATCAAGACGATTTTTTGCTAATCCAGATATAGTGGTTGAAGTGACAGGAGTTGATAAGACCGTAATTCATCGTTTTTCGGTAATACTGCTTGCAATTAATACAGGTGCAATAATTGATGCGGAAAAATTAGGAGAATACTGCGATGAAACTGCTGAATTATAATTATGTAAGGTTTTACAGTTGGTACTACATGCCCAATACCGTACACAAAATTCTAGTTTATGGTAGCAGCATCATAAATACCGCTGCATTACCTGTGGGAATGTTGACAGAAGAAGCTCAAGAAACACGAAATAAAGATTATCGGTCATACAGACTGCATCACTCAAGAAAGTGTTCGCGTGAATCTTCTAATGAAGATATATTAAATATGCTCTTGGCTTCCTCTGATCGACACATCAACTCCTTGAGAACAGTATCTGTACAAAAGCATACACCACTACCCGAAGATGTCTTAGCTTTATTAATTGATAGTTAATAAAGGTCTAATTATGAGTGATATAATGTATGATTGTGATTTTCATTATAATTTTATGTTCGTAATACTTGTTCTTTTATTTAACAATTTATTTAAGTAGCATAAATCCTGATTTCAGTAGAAAAAATAGTATTTTCCGCGCTCCCATACAAAGTGAACCACTGTGCGGCGGGTGGACGCGGCCGGTTTTTAAAACATCATGGAGAAATTTACCAAAGAAAAGGACTTGATATGGATATTGTAAATGGTTTTTCACCAACATATTAAAAGCACCTTCCGTTTCTCTATTTTTAAACATCTCGTGTTTATTCTGTCTTATTTTTAGTTTCCGTCTAATTAAAATTTCATCATCCTCTTCTTCTTCTTGTAGCAATAATATTGTTAGAGCTCTCTTCATTTCGTAAACACGTGTTGACACTGATCGCTACCAAAGCAAACTGAAGACATGGCTCGTCGCCTGCACCTGACGAAAACGACCGCGCACCCGCTGACCGCCGCGGGTGTTGTTCGGCTACAGCCGCCGTCCGCCGCGGGGAGCGGGTGAAAACGACCGTGGCCTAAGAGTTCGCATTTTAACCCGACATCGATCAAATACCATATATTACACATATTTATTAATAAAAACAAGCAGAGCCTAAACGCCATCCAAGCTTACTATTGTTCCTGCCTGACTAGGATGAGGACAGTTGGTGCATGCGCACAACTTGTAAGTAGGTATAATATCGTAACTCGGTGTCGGGAGGCACTTGGCGAATTTCGTTGGGCCAGCAAGTGCCTGGGATGAAATAATAATCGAAAGTGAAAATGCAGAATACAAAATAAACAGATTTTTATTTTTAAAGGTATTTTTATTTATAACCTTCTCCAGAAAAATAAAGAATCATAATTATAATACTCTTCATTTCGGTATTTTTGATTCATTGAGTTTATAAATCGTTCATTTTGAATGTGATGACTCATTCTTTAAGTCAGTATAGCATTTATTCTTCAGCCAATTAAATGATATACAGGGTGTTAACGAATTCGTGTAATTCCTTCAAACCACGTGATCTACTGGTGACACAGATTAACCCTAAATGGAAAATTTCGAAAAACAACTAAAAAAATATTCCAAAAAAAATCTTGGTTTTCTATTTCTGAGTCATTTTAGAGCTTTCAGTTAACTGAATGCAAAGAGCGATATCGCGTTAGTCGTGCCTGCCAGCCGTGTCGCCGTGCTTTCATTAATTTATGCGTGGCATTGAAATCTTCACAAAAATGAAACATTTTTTCTGCAAAAAAATAATTTTTTTTTTTTTTTTACTGAATCCTTATTAGGTAGTTTAGATACGATCAGTAACAAAGCCGCATGAAATTTTTTTTTTTATTTTTAATCAAACTATATCCCGTGCGGGGCCTGTCTACATCAGTAGTAGATCATGTGGTTTTAAGGAATTACACGAATTCGTTAACACCCTGTATAATGAATTAAAATGACGAAATAATAAAAAATGAATATCATTTTTATTTTATTTCAAGCCGGTTTCATTAATTCCCTCACTCATTCTCGATTATTCATTCGTCCGTTCATTCAATCAAACTCTCCCTATAGTGCTCCAAGGGTGGGGATGGAGTCCATACATTTTGACCCATTGTCCTTTATTTATAAATATTTAACATATATTTTTTCTGATTACCGTCAGTTTGAAAGAAAATTGAAGTGATAGTGTGCGTAAGTTATCTGCTCCTCCGCGCACGTCTCAGTCAGCCAGCACATGTCATAGCAGGTATAAGGTAAAGTTCGTGGTAAAAAATATTTACGTGTAAAATTTCGCGGCAGGTGAGTATTTTGGAGTATTATTGAGTATTTATGATTTTGTTCATTTTATTGCTAATTATTAATTTTAATAATTACCTTCGTAGTTTAGAATATGCATGAAATTCATAATATTGATATTATTTAAGAAAAATAAATAAAGTTCTCAAATTCATTACCTTCTTCCTCACTGTCTTCGTTTACCGTCATTTTTTTTAGTGATGGTAATGAGATCAAAACGATGGCAATTAGAATCTATTACAACACAATTCGTTAACATTTTTTATGGTGCGAATATTTTAAATTAGTTATATTTGTCAAGTGTGTAGTCGCGGGTTCTATTCCCGCCAGTGAATTCGTTTTTTTTTCTCATTAAAAAAAAATAAGTTCAAAAACTAAAATCCGACTACTGAAAAGTGTGCGAATATTTTAAATTAGTTATGTTTGTCAAGTGTGTAGTCGCGGGTTCTACTCCCGCCCGCGAATTTGTTTTTTTTTCTCATTAAAAAAAAATAGTTCAAAAACTAAAATCCGACTACTGAAAAGTGAATGAAACAAGAAAATATTATCATCTGAAATTGTTATGTGCAAACGATTCAATATTTATCTTCTATTAAATAAACAACTTATACGTAATATATTTTAACTAGCTGTTGCCCGCAGCTTCGCTTGCGTGAAATTTTAAACCCTCTCTAAGCCCTTTTTAAAAGTTTGGTTAAAATAAAAATAAAAACCGTCTTTATTGACTTTTTTTACTTTGAACAGTTTGTGCCAAATTTTTATTTTTTATTTATTGTAATCTAATAGTGAAAAAACTGTGCCTTATGGGCTTAAATAAACCTATGCAAAATATTATTCGATTTGGTTAACAGTAATTGCCTCCGCAAACTCATTGAATTTTTAAAAAAAGTTGGTTCCAGACTCAACTTTGACGTCATGTAAATGTGTGAAATTTTGGTAAATATAGCTATTTTATTTCATGAAATGATTGCAACTATAGTCTGTTTTCGATACGTAAAAAACATTCATGTTGACAACACAAAATATGGGAGGAAGGGGTGCGCGGGAGGAGGCAGTTAGCCACACTTGTCGCGTCGTGTCAGTGTCTCAGTGAGTTTTTGTTTTCGCGCGTGTTAATTAACTTATAACCTCAATCTCGTTCCGTAAAGCCGCGTACGCACGTACGAACAAATTTGTTGCGTTACATGATACGCAACAACTTGGTTCGCACGTGCGTACCACTGTCGAACATCGAACACTCTGTTCGTCAAACATGTTCGCGGCGATCCTTGTAGTGTGTTCTGTATGGACGGTGTTCGAAGAGCTTTAATAAATGTTACGCAACAAAACTGTTCGTATACCTAGATCTGGGCGGGGTGCGGGCGGGCGGCAGAGGTCCTACCCGTACCTCAGTTCTCGACGAGTAGCCGTCAAGGTTATTCGCGTGCTATGTTTATTATTAAAAACATCCCTAAGTTTCCCAGTCATGGCCGACGAAGAAAATTTTCAGTGGAACGTGGAGAACACAATTTTGTTTATAGATTGTTATAAGTAAACAAAAGCCAATATTATGGGATCCGACTGATATAAATTATTATAAAAATGACTTGAAAAATGATGCCTGGTCAGAAATAGCAAAATGTTTGAACACAAATGTGGAAAGTTGCAAACATAAAATGACCTCACTTCTCAGCGCTTTTAGAAGGGAGAAAAATAAAACCAAGAAAGGCAAAGGTACTGGAAAAGGTAATTTTTTTTTGTACTTATTAGTTATCACATAAGTAGGTAGTTATATTATAATGTTACTATTAGTAGTAGGTAATTAATACACTCATTTTTGATTTTTCTTTTTTAAAGGAGCATCTGAAGTTTATAAAAGTAAATGGTATGCTTATGAAGCAATGTCTTTTTTGATGGATCGTGATAAACCACGAAATCGGCGAGATTCTGCACAATGCACACAGTTCGATTTTGTAAGTAAAATTAACAGTATTTATTTTGCCACTGAAGTTTGCCTTCTTTCATAAAGTAATCGGAGAGTTCATGTCTTATTTCTTTGGGTGTTGTAATATTTCTTGTTGCCATAGGGCGAAGTGGCAACCAGGAACGAGTATACTCTTCGGTCTCGTTCGGACGTAATGTATGATACAATTCAGATTTTTCTCTCAAAAAATTATGCAAATGTGCAATGGCCATCAAAACTATTTGCGCTTTGTGTGGCTGCAACAGCATTGGTTTCTTCAAAACTCTAAAAACAGATGCCATAATACCAAATGTATGTTCGACAGTAATACGAGCCCGGCTTAAACGATAGTTGTAAATTCTTTTTTGTGAGCCCCTGGGATGTGTACCAACGTATGGCGTCATTAAATTTTCTTTTAATGGAAAGGCTTTGTCACCTACAAATAAATATGGCAAATTGACTCTTCTGCCTGGCAATGGTATCGGTGAAGGTAAATTCAAAGTACCTTCTTCCATCATAGAGTTTATTTTGCAGTCTCTGAATACTCCTGCATCTGATATTCTCCCTTGACATCCCACATCAACAAATACACCCCTAAATTAAATTCACCAGAAAAAATTTAAGGGCATGGTCAGTTACTGTAATAGAACATATAAAGAGAAAAAAAAAAGAAAATTATTTTGTTTGAAAACTGTACTTCAAAAACATCAATAATTGGTAAGAAAGTTCAATCACATTGACAATGATATTCGTACGCGCACGCGCACACGCAACCCTTTTATCTATTCATTCAAAAAAAAGCCCGCGCAATACATAGGCTGCGCACGAGACGGACGGCGTCAACTAGTCTGGCTCCCGCACCACCCTCGCCCCCACCCACACCGGCGCGTGCGCGTGTCGCCCGCCGCCCGCCGCAGTCGGCCGCCCGCAGTAATTAGATCAAGTTGCGTGACGCGCGGTGCAAGCGCAACCTCTCGTTACCGCGTACCCGGTTTTTGTTGTATACGTAATTACATGTTGTGTTGATGAATACTAAATAGGCTTAATATTCGGTAAACTAAGGTCAAAGCAGACTGCATCGCGCCCTCTCCACCGAACCCGTCTCCTCAGAACGCAACAGAGAGGTTATTAAGTTTACGCGAGCGCGCAATACGTATTACCTGTTAACATCTGTTATTAAATTGATAACTACGATGGCTTCATACGATCATCAGTTCACGTCTCGAGAGTACCCTTTGTGTTAATACTTCATAAAAGGCCGGCACGCAGGTGAATCTTATCTAGATAGGTCGGAGCGAAAGTACCTAACCGAGGAGTTCGGGAGTCGGTGGACAGGCTGCGGCGGCCTAATTGCCTGGCCCGCGTGCCGCCTGACCTCACACCCATGGATTTTTACATGTAAAGTGAAATCAAACGGAGAGTGTACGTGAGTGAGCCCGATAGTCGCAAACTTTTAAAACAACTCGAAGTAAAAGGGCAAAGTGATGTTCTAATATCATTAAATAACTATCTATTAAAAAGTGCTCGCTTGTGTGTTGATAACAAAGGGCGGTGGCCATTTGGAAAAATTGCTGAACTGTAAGTTTTTAAAAACACTGTAAATTACCACCCTTATCAGCTGATTTCAATCCTTATCAGCTGATCCTAATCACTGTTAGCTAATCCCTTCAAATTCAAATCCCCATTGTCTCAGAACAAATTCTAACTTTTTAAATACGTGGAGTGGAGTGAGGGAGAAAGCATTTCTGTGTGTGTGTTGCACGGATTTCGCGCTATCGACTCGCTCGCACGCATTACATACCGGTATAGCTGACTGACGCATGACTCACACAAGCGTATAATGGTGCATGATGTGTGTAGCTTACGCGCGGTGGGATGAATTTCATTGATAGTCCGTGTCGTTGACGTAGTATTTCTAGTATTAGAGTATTATGTGCATAAAATTATTCATATTTTCAGGATCAAACAAAAGTAAATAACTTTGTTAGATTTAAATAAATTATATTAATGATTTTACATTTCAATAAGTATACCGCTTCCGTATGTACCCTTAAATTTTTTCTGGTGAATTTAATTTAGGGGTGTATAAATCTTTTACTTGCATCTACGACGGCCATTAATACAATACTGTACGTTCCTTTATAGTTATAGAAATCAGATCCAGAATTAATAGGCGATTCCAATACAACATGTTTCCCATCCAGTGATCCAACACAATGAGGAAAATTCAATGATTGTTCAAATTCTTCCGATATTTTCAGCCACTCGCTTTGGGTTGATGGTATCTGGAAAAAATCATACTTATTACATTTTTACAGGAAAACGAGGAATCGCAACAATTGGAATTGTCTGATCAAGGCGAGACATCTGCTAAACGAACCAAGAAGGAATCGCCACGTCTGGGTTTATTAAAACAAGCGTTGGGTGTATTAAAAAAATCATCTGAAAAAAATATGGAGGAGCGAAGTGGTGACCCTGAAGTACAACATTTTTGCAAATTTATCGCATCGAAGTTAGAAAAATACTCAAAAAATAGCCAAAATATGCTTCAGTACGAAATTTTTGATTTATTTCGTAAAGCGGACAGTGGATATTACGAATATTATAATAATAATTATAGTCGTAGTTATGGATATAACTCAAGGAACGTAACCGATAACGTAACCGATTCACACGCTACTGAAGAACAAAATCGAATAAGTGAAGTACAGACTGAAGTTTCGACACGAGTTGGTAGTTCAAATTATTCACCCCAACAACGTTCCGACGAGGATAGTGTTTCAACTATTCAAAATATCAACAGTGATACTGATACTAATGATTCGTTTGATGATTTATTCTCATTATAAGTTTCTCGTTTAAGAATTCTTAAATTACTCTAAGTGATAGAAATAAATGTTTGATTACCTTTATGTTGCTTTTCAATTCTGCTACCAGTGCTTCACACACCTCCGGAATAATGGAACTGAGTGCTTGTTTCGATATTTTAAATAAATATTGCAAACTAGTATACGAATCACCACTATTCAGAAAGCGCAAGGTCACTGCCAAACGATTTTGCACAGATATGGATTCTCTCATTATCGTATTCTTTTTAACGATTCTTGGCCCAACTAGGTTTAATAGACATTCAAAATCTGTACTTGACATTTTTAGCAGAGTTTTGTAGTGTCCACTTATTTCTTGTGATTTTAAGTCTAAAAGAAATGTATTTTCATTTCGTTTTTTGTACAATACTGTTTCCCACCATCTAGGATCCGCTTTAGGAAACAACATTTCGTGAATCACTGCGAACATCAAAAAATTCTCCGCTACTTCACAATCGACCACTTCCAACGGCGCCGTCATGGCTACTAAGATAGAGTTCACGACTGTTGTTCGCGAACTCGACTCGAACTATGTTTGCGTTCGTGTTCGAATATGCCGTCCATACGTACGAACCAAATGTTCGGGTCTGGTGTTTGTGTTCGCTATGTTCGTGTTCGTACGTGCGTACGCGCCTTAACAATTATGCGAAGAACACGTAGTGTATTCAAATGTCCTCTTTTTGGTGATATTTGTGAAATAAAAGAAAACATTCTGCCTACCTATGAAGATGTCATGGACGCAACATCAACAAAAATTTCAATTGGAAACTGCAAAAGAGTCTACATTTTCAGAAATAGCAGACATAGTCCAACAGTTACTGTTGTCAACATGTTAGTCATAGTCCAAGATTGCAAATATATGGCGATTAGCATTTATTCCAACAGTAACACATACCAGGGGGCTTAGACAAAGTAATAATTTAAAAACGATAACGAAGTTCGAAAAGACTAAAATGTATAGGATTGACATAAGCCGCGTTAAGTCACGTGGTCAATCGTCATCGTTATCGCAAGTTGGTAGACAATGTTATAATTCGTAACGAAACTATAAAGAAACGATTTGTGTATCGTGGTTATCCCGTACAAATGCGTAGACAAGCAGCGCTTTCAGTGTTCGCCTTCGCTTCGATCGTGATCGCCGAAAAAGATAACGAAACGAATGTTAAAACGTTTTTCGTTTCTTAACGAATTAACAATTCGACACAAAGATCGCGACAATAGAGACGATGACGAATTTAGATATCGTTTCGCTACGAAGCGATGTTACTTTGTCTAAGGACCCAGAGTCGTACAGATGTTGAAAACATATCATTTAAAATGCAAAAATCTGCTCAAGTCTTTCAAGAGGCTCTCCTCGGAACAATTAGGAAGTTTTCGACAAAGCAGTAAGTTACTCTTTGATATTTCAGCATGCAAGTGCAAAGAATTCGCTCAATGCATCTGTCCCAAGATGTCCAAAGATAAAAAGGTTCCCAAACGAGAACAAACTTTTCTAATTGACCAAAGAACCTCTCGCATTATGGCAATAGGCCGAATTGACGTAATCGTTACTAAGAAGCTGGAAAAGGGTCTAAAGAGGAAGCTGATTCAAGAAAACCGCCAAACTACAACGGTATTAAGTACTTCTACGTCAGCTGTTTTAGTGGTTAGTGCTTCTTTGACATCGTCAGCGCCTAGGCGTAGTAGTACAGATAACTTGATAAACACCGTAAACGAGTCCGCGTTCCTGAGAAGGACCTCATGCGTCAATTTTCCTACATTATCGAAGACCTGTGATAGGTATGGAGTGTCAGATAGGGCAGCAGCAGCGATTGCGTCCTCTGTTTTGTTTGACATTGGGTCTGATGTCGAGATCATTGACAGACATAAATTACGACGAGAGAGAACTAAAACTAGAGAAGAGTTAATGAAGAAGACTGTTCCAGAATTATCTGCTTTATACTTTGATGGGAGGAAAGACAAAACATTTAAAATCATTAAAAAAGATGGTAAATGCTACAGGACTATAACTGTTGAGGAGCACATCTCATTGATTCTAGAACCGGGATCTATTTATATGGGATACGTGGTACCTAGCGTTGGTACAGCGAAAGGCGTGGAAAATGCATTAAGAGGTTTTCTTATAGATGAAGGAATCAAGGAATCAACATCATCTTATGGCAATTGGTTGTGACGGTACGAATGTGAATACTGGAAAATATGGTGGATAATAAGATTGCTCGAAAAAAGGCTTCAAAAACCACTTCAGTGGATAATTTGCTTACTGCATATGAACGAACTGCCTTTAAAACACTTGTTTCTTCATCTTGACGGGTGTACTTCGGCACCTAAGTCTTATACTGGACCTTTAGGAAAAGGACTCGAAACCTGTGAACACTGGCCTGTAAAAAAGTTTCAGGCAATCGAAGGAAATACACTTCCAGAAATGGCCACAGATTTAAGTACAGATCAACAGTACTTGCATAAGATTGTCTCAGCAGTAATATCAGGTGATTTCCCAAAAGATCTGGCAAATAAATCTCCAGGCAAAATGTCTCATGCGCGTTGGCTCACACGTGCCAACCGAATACTACGTTTGTATGTATCAACAGAGACACCTTCGGAAAACTTGACAACTCTGGCCACATTTGTTGTAAAAGTTTACGCACCATCTTGGTTCTCCATTAAAAATAAACCATCATGCAAAGATGGCACGCAACATCTTTTTCAGATAGTTATGACCTCCAGGTACCTACCAGAAGATCTTATAAAGATAATCGATCCTGTCATTCAACGAAATAGCTATTTTGCACATCCCGAAAACATTATTCTAGCAATGATAACCGATGACAAGAAACACATTCGAGAACTGGCAGCACGACGCATATTAAAGGCACGCAAAATGCCTCAACCTTCGACACCTAGGCTGTTTGAAGTGCCGCATATAAATTTCGATGCTCCAACCTATATAGATTTGATAAATTGGCAGGAAACATTAACTGAACCGCCGATTATGCAAAACTTGTCTGACCAGGAAATTCAGTTAAGTGTAGAATCTGGTGGTGAGGGTGAAGTGTTGTTTTTAAGGCTTCCGTGCCATACCCAAGCTGTTGAACGGGCTGTAAAGAGAAGCTGCCACTTCTCAATGCACAAAAAAATCTCGACTAGGTGCAATAAAAGCCAAAGTGGAATCACGGAACGCAATGCCAAAATTTGAAACAAAAAGGGATTTTCAAGCAAATTAACTACTTTTTTTTTCAATATTGTTAAAAGAATTTGATTTATTTTTGATTAAAGTGGATTTGTAATCATCTGAACTATTATTGCATTTCATTTACTACCCATTTACTATTATGTTCAATATGTTAGCCATAAGCCATAACAACAGTCACTTTTTCCATCAAATTAAAACATTTGAGGTCAGTGCGGAGGCAGAAGATCTCAACCAATTTTATTTATTTATTTATTTATTCAATAACCAACTTATATTAACAGTCAACACCACACATACAAGTTTTAGGTTAGATATTATATGTATACAATACAACAAAAAGGAAGTATTACTATGTACCCTGTATTATGATATTCTAAACATTGTGTTCATAAAGATGGAGATAACATTATATACAGACTTTCAGCCTTATTCGTAAAAAGCCACAACAGGCCTATAAGCCCGCTATCTATAGTGCGGTTTTCTATTAAGATTGACACGATAGCGAGCCTGCAAGCCTGCCATAACCTAGGTATTATAACTAAGAAAATTATTAAATTATTAAAATTTATAAGTACATAGAAAAATATTTAAAATAAAATGAATGCTTAAAGATAATAATTTCAGTGTAAATACTTAGCTAATAATTTGAGCAATCAAGTAGGTATAGTACTGGGAGTGGCAATAGTCTCGAGGTATAGGTTTGCCGTTTTAAGGAAACTTAGTTCAGTACTTGTAAACACATCAAGGGATTCATCGAATTGTAATATGTTATTAATTAGGTTAAGAGCTAGATAAAGGGGACTGCTTTTGAGGGTAACAGAAGAGGCTTGTGGTATTGAGAATAGAGGACGTTGGCGAGGGCGAAGTGAATGCCTAATGGGTAGTGGAACATTAATGGAAATGTATTGCTGCAGAGAAGAATTAACGAGGGAACCACGAATTAGCAGGATGAAGTACTTCACAAGCGAAAGATTTCTCCTAACCTCTAAACTTTGGTATGTAACCATTCCTAGTATAAATGGCGTCGGGTACATGTATGGGTAATAACCATATAGTTTTAAGTATAGGTAACGAATAAAGCTCTTCTGAACTTGTTCAACAAGAAGGGTGTAAGCTTTTTCGTGTGGGTTCCAGATAATACTATTGCTCTCCAATAAGCTGCGGATAAAAGAATTAAACAGTATACTAGTACAGTACTGTCGGTTGTCGAAAATTTTTGCCTGTCGCAGGACAAAGCCGAGGCTTTTACGGGATTTGTTGCAGGTCTGAATTATGTGGCTATTGAAGGTAAGGTGTGGATCAAAGTGAATTGAAAAATTGAAAAATTATATGTATATTTACTCTTATACGAGTATAAGGCAAAAGACTGAACATAAAAAAAAAACATACATCCGTGCTACACCCTAGTGTGTAGTCGCGGGTTCTAGTCCCGCCAGTGAATTCGTTTTTTTTTCTCATTAAAAAAAATAAGTTCAAAAACTAAAACCCGACTACTGAAAAGTGAATGAAACAAGAAAATATTATCATCTGAAATTGTTATGTGCAAACTATTCAATATTTATCTTCTATTAAATAAACAACTTATACGTAATATATTTTAATATATTTAATACATATTCATAGTGATGTTCAGAGGATAGCCGTGGTCCGTGGTCATATGCCACTGTCCCAAAGCTTATGATCGCTTACTACTGTTAGAATGTATCGTTTTGTTAGGGTAGGAGGCGCTTCTAACGATGCCTCATTTGTCAAATTATGATAAGTAGTTTGGAAGTTACAAGGGAACAGATGAACATACATACATACCGGTCAAAATCATATACCCTCCTTTTTGCTTCACCGTAGTCGGGTAAACAAGCCAATGATTTTATTTTTAGAGTTCCGTACCCAAAGGGTAAAACAGGACCCTATTACTAAGGCTTCGCTGTCCGTCTGTCTGTCCGTCTGTCACCAGGCTGTATCTCATGAACCGTGATAGTTAGACAGTTTAAATTTTCACAGATGATGTATTTTTGTTGCCACTATAACAACAAATACTAAAAAACAGAATTAAATAAATATTTAAGGGAGCTCCCATACAACAAACGTGATTTTTTTGCTCATTTTTGCTCGATATTGATAACGGCTACAGGTAGACGCTTGAATTATTCACAGAATATTTAGTTATATATTCACGTTAAAAATAAATAATTAAATTAAAATAAAACAAATATTTAAGGGGGGCTCCCATACAACAGACATGATTTTTTTTGCCGTTTTTATAGATACTGGTACGGAACCCTTCGTGCACGAGTCCGACTCGCACTTGGCCGGTTTTTAGATTGTAATATTGCTCTTGATTGCTAAGGATGAGTACTTTGTATTTTTGCAGATTATTAAGAATGAAAAATGCCAAAGAGAACGAAACTGTCGGGAACTTCGTGGAGTGAGCGCCATCTGTTGTCCGCCACCTAACTAACCATGACGTCAACATTATGTTATAATTCCATAAATATATGATGTATAATCCACAACGTGGGGGCAGACGCCCAAACTTTGATAACCCAAGCCAATCCGGTGGTAACCGCCGTGGGCAACGGGATGCTGAGAGGGGCTACCAGCATATGGTAGACAGGAATCAGGTGGCTCAATGGTCATATGAGCCTCCCCCCTATGACCAGCGATATGAGCAGCAGACCAATAGAAACAAAAACACAAAAAGGTCAAGTAACTTCAAAAAGAACATCGAAGAGAAGAAAGCTGCTAAGGAGCAAGCGATGATTAATTCCGCACTCCCGCGTTCAACGGTTGAAACTCCACCCTCCGATGAACCATTATATGATATTGGACCACATTCATCTTTAGTGGCCATTAATGACATTCATTGTCAAAATTATGAATTTTCCGGATACATAACATTAATTGAGGAGATTTATGAAAAACTGAGGGCTATTGACCCCAGACTTTTAGAAAGGATGCCATTTTCCCTTTTTCAGCACGTGATGTGCAATCACTTAAATTTAACAATTGCAGAGGTCGCGAGGCAGAACGGCCAAAGAATCTTAAACTTCAGGACCGATTTCCGTGACGCTTTGCCTGATTATCAGTGCATACCAAAAGCAATAGCTGATTATTTGGCACATATTACCAACGTCATCACTGGTAATGGTATAGAAATAAAACTCAACCTACCAAATATTGCTGTACCCGAGGGAGGTGGAGAACTCTCTGGTACTTTCGGAGCATGTAATGCGCAGTCACAACGGACCACCACTGCCCGTTGGAGGGAGGAGACCGGCTCGCTCGGTGCGCCCGGAGGATTGCTCCTTGGACCGTACGACGGAACACTCGTCTAGAGTATTCTGTGTAGATCAGCTGAAGAAGTCTGACCTTTTATATCTGACTAGCTTGTCCTTATTTTATGATCTTGTAATAATTATCTTAAGTATTATATTGTGATCTAGTTCATGTTACTAACACTAACCCAAATACAAGTACTCTCAGTGGTGGAGAGTCTATGTTGGTTTTATTTACTACATTTACCTCGCTCACAATCCTGACATACCAATATTAGCGATAACTGTAATGATAGAATCACTCCTTAACGATTAAATTGTAGTGTCGCTAACAAAACAAACATTAAAGCAGAAACGAGAGCGCGATTGATTACATAAACAAAGAAAGTATGCAGAAATTAAGAAAGATCCTGAAAACTATGCAGATCTGAAGGAAAAGAAAGAGCCAGATACCTTAAAAAAAAGAACAAAAAAATTGTAAGTGCAGAAAATATGACACCCAGAAAATTGAGAGTTCAGAGAAAAACGTGGAGAGTTAATTCGAAACGTCATTATTCGAAAGAAAAAGGTATTCAAGAGCTAGCTGCTACTAGATAATGCTCCACCAAATAGTGACACTGAAGTTGTCGTCGCAGTTGAACAAGGTCCTCTCGCCCGACCAGCCCTAAGCTCCATCTAGTTCATCCCTAAACTTTTTGGGTTCCGGTAATATTAATTCTTGTCAGCGGTATCCACAAAAGGATGTTCTTATGAGAAAGCAGCAGACCCACATTGCTATTCCTTTCAAATTCGAGTCCGTGATAATGCAGATCAGGATCTATATGTTTTTCATGTCTTCAAAAATTGTTGGAATAGCCGCATCACTTATTAGTGAACGACGTCAAGATCTAGATAACAGCCTGTATTAAAAAAGGCTTTAGAACAACATTTCGGTGATCCAAGATCCGATGAATGCATAGCTATAGAATTAGAAACATTAAGAGGAGAGTCCTTAAGAAACACCTGAAAAGGCACTTACTGTTTTCGAAATTTCTATAAACTCTCCGCATGGAATTACGTAAAAAAAATAATGAAGAACCTTAATAGATGTGCCAACAGTTTCACCGCGAGATATTTGCGAAATCATCATTAATTTCGAGAAAAAAAAATGTTAAATTCCCTCAAAAACATCTAAATCGACCTTTTCTATTTGCAGAATTTACTTAATTTTAAAGGAATATATAAAAATCTATTTAGTTTAATCGTGACACGAAAGTATGAATAACACGTCTACCGTTTTATTATTTTAATAAATCAAACCAAATGAGAGTAATCTACGTCTCAACATTGTTAATTTTTTACGGAAATTGTTTTCCGTTCCCCATACATTTTAGTATGGAGCAATACTCTCCCGTAATTTGTTTTATAAAAGAGTACGCACGCGAAAAATATTCAGTGCCATCCTAGAATCCAAGGTGACAGCACGTCCGTTTATAATTCGAACCGAGCTCTCAAAACATCTACGCACAAGGCATAAGGGTGGGTTGCGAGTGTCGTGACATGACTGCATTTTTTCACTCTTTGAACAATAAGACAGACGACTCGGACAGTGACCGAATTGACACAATCAAATTATTGAAGCTTTTTAGTACACACGGCTACACTTCAAGCTATGCAAAACCAGTATAAGCTGACCGTTACTTGTGCGAAAAGATTATACAAAGCGACGCCAAGATAAACTGGTTTTGTATAGCTTGATGTGTAGCCGTGTGTACAGTCAGATGAAAAAGTATATGTGACAAAAAAAGCGTTACCAAAAAAACTATTTGTGGCTTTAAGGTGGCATCTTTCAGTAATAAATAGCTTTGTGGACTCACCACTTTGAACTGCACCAAAATATTCCTCGAAACGCACCAACGATGAAACATAGAGAAGAAAGAGCATGAAGGATTCGTAGTGAATTATGTCGATAACGTTTTAAAATTCAGTTGCCCCTTATTGTTTATTTATTAAAACTACTAGGAAAGCAGAAATGAACTGCAACTAGGTGCTTAAGCGACTTACCTCCGGTTTCTGAATTGAGAATTCTAGGATAAGCAGTACTTAAGTAACATTTGAGTACAGAGTCGTCAAAAAAATGACGGATTTTAAAGCATTTTTTTGACAACTCCGTACTCAAATACTACATAAGTATTGCTTATCTTGAATTCTCAATTCAGAAATCGGAGGTTACTACTTAGCCCAATAATGGTAAAAATATAGGTTTTGAAATTGATCATTTGTCGTTTTCAAAAGTACCAGGGTGACAGAAATGAACAGAAAATGGGCGCCTAAACGATGTCACTAAGTTGTGCACCAACGATTAAACACAAAGAGGAATATAAAGTATTCGTTATTATTCTTATATAAAATAAGATAGAAAACTTAAAACTGTCGTATATATCTTACCTTATAGGTCACTGTCACTTAGTCAGATCGTCTAAACGCCTATTTTCTGTTAATTTCTGTCATCCTGATACTTTTCAAAACAACAATTGATTCAATTTCAAAACCTGTATTTTTACCATTATTCAGCTAAGTAGTAACCTCCGGTTTCTAAATTGAGAATTCTAGGATAAGCAAGCAGTACTTAAGTAACATTTGAGTACGGAGTTGTCAAAAAAATGACGTATTTTAAAGCATCTTTTTGACAACTCAGTACTCAAATACTACTTAAGTATTGCTTATCCCGAATTTAATTCAGAAACCGGAGGTAAGTCGCTTAAGCACCTAGTTCCAGTTCATTTCTGCTTTCCTGGTAGTTTTAATAAATAAACAACAGTTGAATTTTAAAACGTCTATAGATATAATTTATCACGAATCCTTCGTGCTCTTCTCTATGTTTCATCGTTGGTGGGTTTCAAGGAAAACTTTTGGTGCGGTTCAAAGTGGTTGCGCTTCGAGGAATACCCCATCTTTATTTTTACCTAACTGCCAAGGCGCGTATCTATCTATGTATGTGGGTTTATAATATTATTTATTAAAAACGGCTGCTTTACTTATAATCCGGTTAAAAACAGTTTTTTTATAACTATAGGCTGGGCGGAGGACGGATTTCCACAATTATTACGGTATCGTTGAAAGTTTTTTATCTGACTGTACAAAACAGCTTTTTTTATTGGTGTCCGAATCATCAGTGAAAAAAATATTGAATATAAAATATGTCAATTCGGACACTGTGTCCGAATATATTGTGAGTTTTATATATATATTTTTTACTTATTAATGATTTCCTTATTTTACCACGTTTCATGGCTACGTCAAGGCCGTGGTCAGACTTGCCAATTTTGACGTTTGATAGCTTGTCAGCTGAAGGGTTCTCTATTTCTTGTTAATATATTTTTCTGCATATTATTACTATTTCAGATAGAAATGGCAAAACGTAAAGAAAATTACAAAAGTTTTATCTTGATTGTATGCTTCCGGAAATAACAGATTCAAGATTAGACAGAAAAATGGAAATAAATGAGCCCAATTATTTGATTGAGGCAATTAAAAAACGAGAATCTGAAAGAAAATCAAAGAAACGGAACAGCGAAAATTAATGTTTTATCTGATGTCAGCAGCCCCAAAGCGCCAAGCAATAAATAAATAAATTAAAGAAAATTATTTTATCAAGCATTAATTTTTGTATTGTACTAAGATGTACCTATAATTTTTTTATAATAAAATATAATTTTAAAATATCAAACAGAAAAAAATGTTACTATACCCAGTAATTGAGTTATGTACCTACATTAATTGTTTTTCATTACAAATCAATCACACATTATCTCGTTTTCATTTTTATGTTGGCTCTTATCTTCCCTCGCAACATTTACATACCCTAAAATATTCCCAAACAAAAATTATGTGTCATTATATTCCAAAATAGAAACACAGAAAATCAACAATAATATGTTACAGTAATTATTCTAAGTTTAAATCTGTCAATACCGATTACACTGTGACCCCACCCTTTGTTCACGACACCAATACTATGGGTACGCGTGCCTCCCGGTGCGGTGAATAAATAGCTTATACATTGCGCGTTTTTTGCAACATACTTACTAGTCCTTCAGAAGCGAACGCGCACTGAAGGTTTATTTAACCCGGCGCGCCAAAAAATAAACCTTCGGTGCGCTTTTGTTTTTCGGTATGTGTACACTACATTATGTGATGCAGCTGTATTAGTAGAAATGTCGAAGTGTGGGTTCTAAAATAAGTTCTCACGCTCGCAAACCATCCTCTTAAAGATTAATGACGGTGAATCTTATCTTGATTTCTTTAACTGAATTCAATATGTAAAAAGTAGTTTAATCGGTAAAGTTAACTTAGTGTATCTGTACACCTTCGGGCGAGTAAGATAACTATTTTCGATCCTATGCCAATGAAAGTATTTCTTAATAACTTAGCCGAAGAATTGCTGCGTATTGTAAGACTTTAGTCTTACATACACAAGGGATGTAATTCATTGGAGGATTCATTAAGTATGCATAGTACTTGAGGAGGTAAGTTTCCTAGACCAATATAACACAAGGAATAAAATGCTAAAAATGCCTGAAAATACTAAACCAGAGATGTTAAAACCTCAAACAATATCGTAGAATCCTTAGGGCCGAGTCACACCGGAATGGCAGCGGCCGGCAGCGACGCGGCGAGCATTTTCAATGTGAAATAATTTTAAAGGGGAACGCCCATAAAATGCTTGAAATGAACGGAAACTACTAATAGTCCTAAATTCTAATTAGAATTAAATATGCATAATGAATAATTCTCAAGTTTGTAAACGTAGGAGGAAAATATAACGATCTTTAAAATATTTCGCTTGATATCCGTCTAATTCATTCTTATTTTTTAATGGACAACTGTGTTTAATCTGACATGTGTAATCGACATTCAGCCAAACAAGAATTTTCAAATAATTTATCGAAGTATTTTATAGAATTATTGCACAGTTATCGTTCATTTAGAATAATTCGACCTAATTATAACGTTTATCTAATGAAAGTAATATTATATGCATGTCAATATTAATTAAAATAAAATTATTTTCAAATAAGAAAAAGTATCGTAGGCTGCATGGATAACATGTCCTTTGCCTTACTGACAGTTTGATATTGATTACTGCATTTCATTTTTCCGTTGAATTGTGGTTTTGAATTGATCGATTCACATTTTGCGTTTGCGACTTGAGTATAACTTAATAGGATATAATAACGACGACTTTGGCCATTTTTAAGGATTTTGATTTTACTTCTGCACACGTTACCCCTTTTCGAACTCGACTTAGATTGAACCCGCCTTGACGACGACTCGGCTTTTTGACGACGGACCTGGACCTGCTTTTTATACGACTCTGCTATTGTTTTGGACTCTTACACCGTGTACATTTAAAAATGGATGGAAACGTACACTGTGTTAATTGCTATCTCGATCTTACAGCGATGAGACGTAATGTCGTATCAGAGCAAAATGATGAAGTACGTCGTTTAATACAGGCATGGATAACACCATTAGCTGTAAGTATATTCATTCCATAGTTTTTGTGAATAATTATATTGAACTGAACGCACTGACATTGAACAATTAGTACATTGTTTTTTGTTCTTTCTCACAGGTTGAACCAGGTAGTGTTGTTTGTGATGCATGTCTTAGATTAGCGGTTCACACTATCACCGAGACACCTGGAACCAGCCGGCCAGGTAGACAAGTAGGCCACCAACATGTGTGCGTTTGCTGTGGACAGTCTGTTCTACGACAACGATCACATGTTGTAAGAAATAGCAGTGATCGTGAGAGGCACATAATGAATGTAGTAGCACACAGAATCCAACCACGCCAGGTAAGTTCATTCCTCTGCCCTAATTCTGTGTAATTCCCTCTTATCCCGTGCAAATAACGTCACTATCATGTCTTTTAAAAACTTATCACAGAGTACTTTTTTATGCATAGGTTTTCGTTCATCGAGCTTGAAGTAAAACAAAACCAACTTTTACTTTTCATTTTGCTTGCAGCTACGTTCTTCGGATTTGATCTGCCACCCATGTTGGCAACGATGCAGCCGGGCTACCTCACCCCCTACTACTCCTTCACCAAGCCCGAGTCCGGTACCCAGTCAGGCAGGTAGTTTGAATATACCTCTACATGAAGAACCTCCTCAAATAAGATCCAGCGTACTGTTACCTAATTACGGAAGAGCAGTTGATACTCAAAGTCATTGTTTCTATCCAGGATGTAATATGATTGATAGACATGTGGTACCACTTTCATTAAGGGTGTGGCTCTTCAAGGACTACAAGTTTTATATACCAAAGAATTCAAAAATATGTAGTCATCATTTGAATAGTGACTTTTGGCATGAACTCCCTGCTTTGGAAGATATGAATCATGAATTCACTGTGGACCACATTGAAGACTTTGCATCATTTGTGAATTATGAATGTCGTGCTTTGGACTTCGAAAATATACACTTAATGGAAGAACATATGGTGTGGTACTTTTTAGGAATGAGTAGAAATAGTTTTGGTACTCTAATGGGAGAGGTGCCCCGATTGGCGCAAATGCATAGAGGTTCTACTGCCCTTGGAGCTTACCTGATGAAATTGAGAACTGGAGATTCTGATGAAAGATTATCATCTCTTCTACAAATACCGAGAAGTACTCTGGAACGTCTAATGGCTAAAGCAAGGGAAAAACTGCATCAAGATTTTGTTCCTATGAACCTTGGAATTGGACATATAACAAGAGAACAAATAGCAGCAAGAAACCTTGTTCTACCAAATGGGCTGTTTGGCGAAGTCGACGGAATAAGGAAGCCTGTCGTAATTATTGATGGAACATATATCTATGTACAAAAAAGCTCCAACTATTTGTACCAAAAAGAGACATATTCTCTTCACAAATATCGAAACCTTGTGAAGCCATTTTTGCTTGTTTGCTCCGATGGCTATATAATCGATGTGTTAGGCCCTTATCCAGCAACAACTTCCGATGCTCAGATAATGATTAGTGAATTTGATGAACCCAGTAAGCCATTGAGACAATATTTTCAGGATGGTGACGTATTCATTCTTGATAGAGGGTTCAGGGATTCCATTCCACTTTTGCAATCTTGCAATTATAGTGTTCACATGCCATCAACACTGCAAGTAAATGAAATTCAATTATCCACTCTGGAAGCTAATAAAAGCCGAAGAGTTACTATTTGCCGCTGGGTTGTGGAAGCCGTAAATGGAATATTCAAGCAGCAATTCAAATTATTTCGCCAAGATTTTTTTAATAGAGCTTCGAGACATTTAATGGTAGATTTCTCTATAGCAGCAGCATTAATTAATAGGTTTTATACTAGAATAGTTGACAGGCCAGATGCTGTTGATATTTTGCAAATAATACATCAGAATATGTATACAGAAAATATACTAGCTGATTATGTGATCACAAATAATTTGAATCGTCGCAGAGCGCAATTCCAAAGCATTAATATAAATCCTAACAATGTTGCTGATTTCCCACAACTGACATACAGCGAAATGGTTTTGTTGGCATGTGGTACGTACCAAATAAAACAGGCTCGCTCATACTATGGCGAGCACACACGAGCGAATGGTATTTATAAGATTGAAATATGTAGGGAACTGGATAACGAATTAGTTGAGCATTTATCTCTTCCGGGTAATTGCTTTTTACTTCGAGGAAAAATACAAAGCAGACATATTTCTCAAAAAATATATTTTGTTTATATAATAATTAACAATTCCTTATCAGGGATAAGGGCTTTACAGCATCGCTATTGTAACTGCCTCGTGGGACGGCGAACAGTTGGTACCTGTGCCCATACTATGTCAATAATATGGTACTTAGCATGGGCCCGGTACCAACCCAATATCAATCCTCCTGCACAGTTTCTTGATGATGTGTTAGTGGTTTTTAATGATGATTAAAACATTTAAATGCAGTTTTGTTTATTAATTATTGCGTAATAATCTTAAACCTTGACTTAACCTATATTTTAGAAAAAGATGTTTGGAACAAGTTTTGCCGAGTTTTTTTGTAATTATTGAAAATGATATGGGTTCCCTACGACTTATAGTGCAATTTGGCGTATATTTCATTGTTGTTTATTTCAGGCATTTTTATGTGTGGCATCTGGGCATTTCCCTTTATCTACATACCTAAAAGACCAGTATCGCTTGAAAAGGTCTTGTCGGTGGTTGTGCCCATCGCTGACAGCGGCGACGCGAGGCCGCTCGCGGTATCGCGGGCGGCCGAGCGACCTTTTCAAGCGATACTGGTCTTTTAAATACGTAGTGCTCGCCGCGTCGCTGCCGGCCGCTGCCATTCCGGTGTGACTGGACCCTTAAGGTAATAACTTTGCGTCGAAACCTTTTATTGGACAAAATTCCCAACTTCAATTTAAGTTTAGAATTTCCCAAAATTGACAAAATACGAAAAACTTGACCTCAACCGGAATCAAACAACACCCTCAGCAACGTGTACTTATCGTGACTTAATTAATTGATGAATCCCAATGAATTTCCATTAATTTTAATCAGCATGAAACGCATTTTCTGTAGGAATAACTTTGATAAAAACTTATTTGAGTCTTTACATGCTAAATCTTGTTCTTAAGTTGACGATAAGGATCCTGTAACATATGATGAGGCTGTTTCGGGAAGTGACAGTAAGAAATGGAAACAAGCAATGGAGACAAAGACGAGAGCAGAAGCTTGAGAATTGTGATATTATTGACTGTAAATGGGTTTTTAGACGTAAGACAGATGAAAAGGTTAATATTGTATCACATAAAGCTAGGTTAGTAGCTAGGGGTTTCAAACAAGATTTGTCTTTGTCAGAAATGTAGTCTTGTAGCAAGTTTAATGTCTGTAAGATTATTTTTAGCTTTCTGTAATTAATATAACCTACCTATACATCAATTAGATGTTTGTAGTGCCTTTTTGTATGGATACATTGATGGTGATGTGTATACTATGTATCTTTGCCAAAAGGGTGTTATAATGAGAAAAAGGGTAATAATGTGTGGTTGCGCGCAATGTTTAGTTTTAATTTTATAATTATGTCATCTGCCGGCGACGGCGCACACTGTTCCACAACCCCAATATTGGGGAATTTAGGCGTTGCAGTAAAATGCCAATAGATGGCGCTAAATCACAGTCTCACAATTTCACCTTCCACGCGCCCTGTGATTGGCTGCACGCGTCGGTAATATGCATCGTCAAAATTGTCGGTGCAACAGTTCATTACAGTTCAAGAGAAGAAAAATTTGAATCTATACAACGCCTACTACTGCCCTCTTGAACGCACCTATTTTTTCTTTTGTTTTTTGTGAAAGTGCTTCACAGACACCCAGGAGTGCAGTTTTCCGGAGACTGGTGAGTTCAGTGTTCTGTTGACATATTTTTAATATTTAAATTATACATTGCCGCACCGCACCGCACCGCCATCAACTAGGACTGTTCTTTCTCAGTCTCCAAACCCCTCCATCGGCTGGAGCTATTTACACGCTCCACCAATGTGTATAAGTTGCAAAGATCATTGTATGGTTTAAAAGGCTTACCAAAAAATTGGTATAAAAAGTTCCATGATGTAATAACTAAGTTAGGTTTTGTGAGGTGTGAGTATGAATCTTGTCTGTATATGAAAATAACTGTAGAGTGTAAAGTATACTTACTACTATATATTGATGATTTGTTGTTAACATCTAGTGTTGTCAAAGAGATGGAAAATGTAAAGCAATTGTTAAATTAACACTTTAAAATGAAAGGATTGGGTCTAATTAGTCACTATTTGGGAATGCATTTAAGTCACAGTTTAAGGGAGGGTAATATTGTATTAAATCAGAGTACTTACCTTGAAATTTTTTTTATTTCTTGTAATATGTTAGATTGTAAGGCGGCTGTGACCCCCATGTAAGAGAATTTTGATCACAGTATATTAAAGAGAGATAAATCAGAAAATCAGGAAATAAAACATACATAGATGTAGAATGGTAATTGGTTCACTTATGTATGCAATGTTGTGTTCCAGATCCGACTTATGTCTCTCCATTAGTATTTTATGTAGGTACCAGTCTTGTGTATAATATGTAGCTCTAAGTTTGGGTGTTAGTGAAGCCTGTTGGTTGAGAAACTTCTTTGAATGTTTTGAGGGTAGAACTGTTTGTGCGAAGTTGTTTGAAGACAATCAGTCAGTAATTAGACTTTGTAAAAATCCGCAATTTCATCATAAAATAAAGCATATTGATATCAACGCTCAGTTTGTACGCGATAAAGTAAATAGTAATGTTGTAAGTGTCGAGTACATTAGCACAAATGATCAAGAAGCGGATATTTTAACTAAACCTCTAGGTAAAATCATTTGGGTTTGTGTTAGTTTTTTAATGATTTAGTTCAAAAGTTTTAATTGTTTAATTTGTGTGGAAATTTAACATTGAGGGAGGTTGTGATTTAATTTGACAGTTGCAATGTTAAATATAATTTTTGGTTTCTTGTATGGCAACACTGTCTTCCTCTTCCCTTTTTAGATCCGCCATTATTGTGCACGTTTTGATTTTTGCTGTGTGTCCAATATTATTTTCTATTAAATAGTCAGAACAATATTTGGGAGCCTTCTATTCAACTCACAACAAAACTAACATCCGGTGAAGCGGCCCGTAAAAAGAAGCAAACATTTATATTTCACTTTCTTTAATAGCCACTACTACAACTGAAAGCGAATATTGTGGGAAAATACATTCGAAGACGATTTAATTCAATCGGAGGCTGATGCAGATGCTGATATTGCCATGCCTAACTGAAGACACAAGAAAAAAAAACAAATATTCAAGAGAAAACCGACTGCGAAGAGGAATGACTAAATATTTTCGGGAATCAGAAAAGAACATTGGATGAAGATGTGAGCTTCTCAGACATGATAATACCAATGTTGAAAAACCTTAACGTTGATCAAAAGCATTACGCTGAAGTAGAAATTTTAAACATTCTCAATAAAGCTCGTTATTTTGTCCCTCCGCCAATGCAGCCGTTACCACATTATGCTCAACCACAGTGTCACATTTCACAAACACACCATTTTCCATCGCAAGTACAGTTTTCACAAGCTCAATCACAAATAACAGCAAGAGAGACACCCCAGTCTTCAACAACTATAATTTTACCGCCATCAACCATACTCTTAAAAAAACAATGGACCCCAGCCATTAACTAGTTCTTGAGCAGATTTTTTACAAAAGTTTACAATGGATCTGTCGGATTGTAACACATTAGAATCGGAAGAGTTGTATCACGTAGGAGGATCATATGATTCACACACATTATGAGTAAAATTGACATACCTTTGTAAAAAGATCGCGAAAGGAAATTGATTAATACAAAAAATAATGTTTGTTTCATTTACTTACCTTATTGTCACCGACAGCCTCTCTTCAGGAGATAATGCATTTTTCCATGAAGTGTTGCTATACCGAAGAAAGGGGGCAACGATATTGAGAAGGTTGTAAGAACTTTAAATAGTCATCCGAAAATAACTAAAAAACTTTTTATCATGTACACTAAGATCGATTTTTATACGTGTAACGGAACAACTTTCTTTACTAAAGTTGATGAAATGAATCTTTTTTCGTCGTGACAAGTAGAATAGAGCGTAAATCCGCCATTTCGTTCGCGTGTAATGACACTAACGACATGACATTTTGTTGTTATTCCGTTTCTTTCCAAGTTGCGTAAACGTGTTCGTTGGGATTTCGGTTGTTTTTCGTGGTGTTTTCGACGATTCTTGCTTGTTTACTGGACTGTGATCTCTTCTTCAACTGTTTTATTTTGTTTGTGTATATTGGACTCCGATTTTCTGCACGAAGCAGTCTTCGTAGGGTCAGTAGTTTATTTGACTCGATAGTGGCGGAATCTCCGACACCATGTACAAGCGTAGATGTTGGCGAACCATCACCTGCAAGCCGTGATGTTGGCAACCAACAGCCTCTACGAGCCGAGATGTCGATGAATCTGCAGCTTCTTCTACAAGCAGAGGTGAGACAGTAATCCGTTATAAGTAATTTGTATGTTGTGGTGTTAGGATATCAAATTCATCTTTGGTTTTTGTTTCTAGGTGATTTTGAGGATGAACCTTATGTTAGAAAGCGACTGTACATAAGTAACGTACTGGCGGGATATAATTTGTCCCGACTCGTGCGCAAGTTAAGCAGTCGCTAGCAAGAAGTGGCTTTTGCTAAGGAGCATGGCCTAAACAACCCATGCGGATAAATATTTCACATAATCACACTGTGGGAAAATTTGTGTTTAACAAAAGGAACTGAAGAACCCGACCCGGGGTATCAAGAACTGAAGGCACGTGATTCAATATGTAAAGTTGAACTGCCACATTCACAGGGTGTGAGGGATGAAATTAAAAGTAAAGGTAATTATGAACTTATTTATATCAAGACTAAGTTGTAATGTCCGTTAATTTTATTTTAAATATCTATTTGGGTTTTTTATTTTTGTTCAAGGGAGGCGAGTTGAAGCACTGATTCCTTGGCCTCATTGAAGACGACTCAGAGGATCTACAATTGGAAGTGTGTCCAGAAAACATACAATCGACAGTGGTGCCCATTATTGTCGGGCGTATGATTGCCTCGGTAACCACTTATTTCTCCACAAAAAAGTTAACCATTTAGACCCAGATAATCCATTTGTGGCTGAGGATGGGGCTCACACACAAAGAATAGAGTCCCAGTGGCGGGTGGTTTAAAGATATTTTTATGAATTACATAAAACCACCCTGAAAATTTTGGAGATGTTATCGTGGAATATTTGTGGAGAAGATCCGTGGAGAAAAATAAAAAGGATCCCTTTATGGAACTTATTAGTGCAAAATGTATATGATCCATATAGAATTGAATTAAATGTTTCGAGCAAAAGCGTTTTTCCATAAATGAAAGTCGTAAACGCAAGATACCTCGCCGTAAAATCAACTTTAGTGCAAGGCCCGTAACTAACGTTGATTACGGAAATATATATCAAAAGCCTGATATGAATACTGACGATTTCAAGCAGGCTCAGGCAGTTTCCTAGAAAATCTGAAGAAACAGGCTTTAAAACGGCATTACATTGAAAGGGAAAAAAATCTTCAGGCCGAGAGTGCCTTGTGGCTTGAGCTGAGGTGTATTCTGAATGCTTCTAATTTTGGCAAAATTTGTTAAAGACGGCCGAATTTAAATTCAGCAGCAATATTAAGTGCAGCACAGTAACTGTTGGCATTCAGCCACACATACGACTATTTTGATATCACCATGCTGCAGAAAGAAATCAGTAACCTGAAAACAAGCCTGGCCGAGATGCAGTCTAAGTTGTAATCATCAGATAAAATCATAGGTGAACTAAACCATTCCATTTTCAACCGGTGCAGGATTTGACCTTGATTTGGACCTTGGCCGATTATCACGCAGGAGTGATTTTTTGCACATAGCTGTTGCAAAATTTTAACAAAATATCTTGTGGACAGACGAAGCAACATTTACCCGGATGGGTTTGTTTAATGTGCACAACGACCACTGGTGGGGACCCGTGAATCCACACGTCACGCGGCGTGATACTTTCCAAACGCGGTTCAGTATTAACATCTGGGCGGGAATTCTAAATAATCTCATTTTAGGGCCTTATGTTACTGAAGGTCGACTAACAGGCCTCAATTATTTAGAGATAGTGCAGCCCATAGTTTCCGAACTGATAGAAGATGTTCCTCTAAGCGTACATCGTAATCTGATTTACCAAAACGATGGAGCTCCCGCCCAACTACCACAACATAGGGCGCACCGTAAAACCTTACGACTTTGCCAATTTGATCTTAGTTTGCCCAGCAGGGTATTTTTTACAAACGTTGAAAAATTGCTGCGTTTATAATTTAATATACGGTAGTAATTTGAATATGTTGCTGGCAGCACTACGTAAGTGACTTTCAAGAAGTGATTTGTTCGATGGCAAATTGACCATCAGAACTACTCGAAATATAAAAAAGTCCGTGCTGAGAAAGGATTAGAAGAAACGGAACATTTCGTTGTCAATTCAAGCGAAACGCTAAAGGATGTACCTGTAAGAAATGGAACGCAACAATATTAGTGCTCATGCCTTCCGTATGTGTCACTGTCACTCACTGCAACTGCAATTATCTAGTACCTTCTGTTATAAACTCTCTCGGTAAAATAAACAAGATACAATTATTTCTAATATCTGTCTTTATTTCAACATAATCCAACCCACCAGCCAACATACTAAACTACGACGAGACTAATTTATCCGACAATCCAGGCACCTCAAAGTGTGTTTTTAGAAGGGGCGTTAAAAATGCTGAAAGGATTTTAAATAGCACAAAGAGTTGCATTTCAATATTTTTTACTGCAAGCGCAGCTGGGACCTATGTACCAACACATATGTGGTTTATAAATCCACAAATTTATATTCCCAGTGGCTTGAAGGAGGTCCAGATCGCACAAGGTACAGTTGCTCTAAATCCAGTTGGTTCGATATTGCTTCTTTTGAAGACTATTTCAAAACTATGTGGTACATAGAGCAAGGATAGAAGGAGTTCCAACATCTTTAAAAAAGCTCGTTGATCTGGTCATTCCAGACAAATACAGTGATTTTCTGCTGCCTCACTGTAGTGATACTGGAACTGTAGTACTGAAGAAGATTTTAAGTGATTTTCATCAGATTTATATGGTGCACGGATTAATTGGAGTGCACGATACCGTACAAAAGGTGGTACCTTTCGTGTTTGGGCGTCTGTATAAAGTGTTAGAATTTATTGTTAATTTTTCGAGCTTCTTAAGTCGCAAGCTTATCAATTTGGAAAAAAATTGAAAACTAAAATAGTAATTACTGACTTCGAGAAGGCATCAATAAATGCGATAAAACAAGTGTTCCCTGAAAGTAAACACAAGTGTTGTTACTTTCACATGGCTCAAAGTATTTGGAAACATACAATACGTCCGGCGCACCCTGGGCAGTCAGTCCCGCTACCAACCTTGCTGATTGCGTAATCTTTTCACCACAGCATGAGCTATTTTCGTATAGCTCGTGCTGCACGAGAGAAGAAGAAGAAGCACATGCAATCTATTGGTCTATCCAAACAATACTCAAAACCGACATCTTCATTCGTCATTTGACAAAACCTCAAAACATTAAAGACAAACTTGCAAAAAGTGCTTCCATCGTTTTCGCCTAACATCTGGTCGGTAAATAGCTTTGCGCGAATAGCGAATTGGGACCACTGTTCCAAGATACACAAATTACAGAAATATATTAAAAACCAACAATACTTCTCACCTCCACGAACCAGACCAAGATTCTACGCAGGCGCATGCTTTAAGAGCTTCACTGAAAAGAAAAGCTGCGGACAGTTTTGATCGGCCTGCCAAATTATACAAAAAAAGCATACAAGACGTACCTATTACATCAGCTCCCTATATCAATACCTCTGGCCTCAAAGGGAGTATAGCATAAAACATGGGTTTTCAGGAGAAGCAAAAAACAACAAAAAAAACGAATTTTCGTTATATTTATGTGAAAATGTCATTATGTTAAAAAATGTGCTATACGCCCTTTGAGCCCAGAGGTATCGAAATGTATACCCTCAAAAGAAGCCATATGATTGGGAATTAATTAATAGCCCTTAGGCTATTAATTTAGCCATTACATTAAATAAGTTTAGCGCAGTGTAAGCAGATGGGCAATATAACTCATTTTAACAATAGCTATGTTATTTCAGGTTCCTCACATTCTTAAGTTCTCGAATTGTCTGACTCCATGAACGGTAGTTTTGATAACTTTAAAAGAGAAGAAGAAAACTACTCCTGGGCCCATTATCGCCAAGATCTAACCATAAAAAAATATGGGCTCAAGCTAAAAAAGTTTGGTCATCAATGAGTTTAAAAAAAAAATGGATAATCAGTTACTGTACCCTCTATTAAAAACAGGTTACACACTATTGATAATATAGTATTCTATATACTAGAAGTCGCTCGCGACTTCGCCCGCGTGGATGTCGTATATCGTATTCCGTATTTTTCGGGATAGTATAATTCAATCATGATTCGAAAGACACGTGGCGCCATCTATCTACGTTATTGTTGTTTTCCTCGGGAACATTACTTTTTTTCGGGATGAAAGGCACCCTATGTCCGTTTCCGTACACCTGACAACGTATATGCAAAATTTCAGGATGATCGGTTCAGTGCTTTAGGCGTGAAAAGGTAACAAACAAACCTACTTTCGCATTTATTTAGTTAGGATCTTGTAGATGTATTACAAAAAACAAATATAAGCTGACATCTCTTTGGATGCGCCACTTCAACCAGGACCCTTTAGAACTTTTTCGGAAGCATAAGAAGCCATGGGTACCGAAATAATTATCCTTCTTGTGCTTCCTTCGAAGCAGCTTTTACCTCACTGCTAATTAATAATATGAGTAGTGTACATTCACCAGGGCCTGGGTCCAACTGTGAAGTGAATTCTTGCATCATATTTAAATCTTTAATGATCTTGTTTTTAAGACACGTGAGAGGTCAGCTGGTACAACGGAAGTAGATTTTGAAGACGTTGATAGTGACCACATCTTTCAAGATTTAGAAATTAAAAGGAGTGATCCAAAAATAAGAGCACACATAGATTATGTGACTGGATATGTGCTGCGCAAGTTAAAAATAAAGTGTATGGCAACCCACGCATCTACGCGCCTTATGCGAGCCTCGCGCGGTCGGATACCCAATTTTTTCTACGCCGAAGCTAAAGAGAAAATTTGAAAAAAAAAAGGAAAACGAACAGCAAAAGAAGATCTACACCAAAGAAGAGATCAAGAAGATAGCAGCAGGTTATCGTGGTAAGCCAGAACGGTTCGATCCAGCGAAAGTTGGAAAGAAAAGCGAAGGACCACCACCCAAAAGAGGAGGACCAGCTTCAAAAGAGCTAGCCCCCCCGAAATTGACAACGCGAAAACGCCAACGCCACCAAAGAACAGTCCCATGTGGGCTGATTCCGTATTTGGTATTGACGTCGCCGTCCGCGAATTACATGTCGACCAAGAGATTAGTCCCAACTGTTCTAAATTCGCAGACATAACAGAAGAGGTCTACACCTCAATAGGTGGAGACGATAAAAATCTAAATAAACAAATGACAAAATGATGTTAATGTATTATAATACAGCACTTCTCTGGTCACGTTTATTAGATATCAAGGCCAAACGCGGCAACGCAAATTTGATCTTCGAGGAGCAGGAATTGTGCAAATCGATAATGGCACATGAGTATACGGATACGTGACGTCACGGACAGTTTGCGACACACATCAGCTGTTCGATAACTTGCTTCGTAATAATTATAATTTTGCATTAACTCTTTAATAACAGTTTATACAGACGCGATACAGAGTTGCTTACGTGCGTGAGTGTTATCCCGTATAAATTCAGTGGATAAATACGGTTTATCAGACTTAATAACTATTACACTTATTTAATTTTTTAAACATTGAAGTTAAGTTAAAAACTTAGTTGTCACTGGTACCTCCAAAAGTGTACCATAACAAGTAAACAACTTTATTTGTCTGTGCGCGGGCTCTTATTTTTTGTGCGGATCTGTGAATCGGCTCAATATTGTGTGCGGTACAGGTGCCATCTGTCGCTTATTTGACACTTTAAGTACCGCGCCATCTATCTGTTCTTGCCGGTACCGTTTCATACCATGGCGAAGTGTGCGGCCTGTGGCAGATTCTTGTCAGCAAAAGGGGGCGCTATTTGTAGGATCTTCACCTGCCCAAACCGATACCATCTTGCGTGTCTACTGCTGCCTGACTCTACGCAGATAAGCAGCGACTGGCTGTGCCCGGACTGCAAGAAGAAGATGCCCAGGGGTGACAACAGTGCCACTCCAGTAAAAGAGTTGAGCAGTGGCCCTCCGGAAATCACTGAGCCAGTATCAGTGGCAACTCCTGGTGCTGTAACCGGTTCGCCAGTTACTGTTGTTCAGGCCCAGGCTGACGGGGTACCATCTGCAGAAAGCGAACCTTCCCCTGAATCCGAATTGAGCCTGAAGGACGAAATTAGGCTGTTCAGGTCGGAGCTACGCGAGGTTAGGGATGAGCTGCGGGATTTTCGTCGGGAGATGGTCGAGCTTAACACGGCGTATGGAGCCTGCGCTCAGCGAGTCGATGGTCTTGAGGCAAGAATCGAGGCTCTGGAGAAACAGGAGAGGATGACCGTTGCGCCGGACAACAAAGTGGGCCAGCTCGAGCTCTCCGTAGCAAGGCTACAGCTCGAGCTCAATGACCGAGAACAGGACTTGCTCAGCTCCGACTTGGAAATCGCCAATCTCCCTGACATACCTGGCGAGAATGTGCTGCACACGGTCGTGTTGGTGGCCGCTAAGCTTGGGGTGACCCTGGACGAACGCGACATAGTGTTCGCGCAGCGGGTGGGCGTTCGTGCTGAGCGCGAGTTGAAGACGGGCGTGGGTGGCAAAGTGACCACGGTCGGTGGAGCGAGTCCAGCTGGCGGAGCGAGTCCGGCAGGAGGAACTAGCCCCATCGGAGGAGCTGGAGCGGCTGTGCGGGAGCGGCGCGTTGTGGTACGCCTGACGCGGCGCGCACTGCGGGACGAGCTGCTGCAGAGTGCGCGCGTGCGGCGTGACGCCACTACGGCGGATCTCGGGCTCCCTGCCCCCCCGCGTCGCTTCTTTGTGAACGAGAGGCTTACCCGGGCAAACAAGTACTTGTTTTACCGCGTCCGTGAAGCTGGCAGCCGTCTGGGGTGGAGATACACCTGGACCAAGTTCGGGCGCATCCTGGCCAAGCAGGGTAATGGCAAGCCTACCCACTACATCCGCTCAGAGGAAGATCTCAAACGTGTTTTTGGCTGTGAAGCATTTACAGACAAGGAGGTCTAACTGGTTCGTTCCTTTTATGCGGCATGTAAATTCTACTATATGCGTGATTTACAGTGTAATTTTGTCTTTTTGTGTATTTTTGTTTGTTTGTTTATTTTTATCTTGTGGGGCGAGGCCAACAATGCTCCTATCTCAGTGTCTTTTGGTAACTTTCAGAGCCATTGCTGCCAGAGCGATAACAAAACATGTTTATTATTTATTTATACTATTGTGGCTCCCTATCTATAAATTTTTCATATACACAACAATTTACTTTATATCACTATTAACTACATTATTGACTATTTACTACTTATTATACACATTACTACAAACTATGCTACACTATATCCTGCTAACTATGCTACACAATATCCTACAAACTATGCTACACAATTTACTACAAACTATGCTTTACACTATACTAAATACTACAATAAACATTATATACGGAAAACCAACTATATACATAACTGATTTTATAAATGATTAAGACTAAAAACCTAAAAGTTGGATTATTTAATGCGGGGTCGCTAGGCACACGCCATGACGAATTTCTGGTGGCTATGGAAAGCCTTTCAGTGGACATCATGGCGATAAATGACACTTGGCTTCGGGCGGGTGAGGAGGGTCGCGCGCCAACTGTTCCGGGCTATCGGCTGCGGCACGTGCCGCGCCCGGCCACCGTGCGCGGCGGTCGCGGAGGCGGCGTAGGGTTCTACGTGCGTCACGGGGTCCGCGTGCGCGCCGTGCCGCACCCGCCCGCGTCACAGGTCGAGCAGATGTGGCTCAGACTGAACATCAACTCGCATTCAGTGATTATCGGTACGGCTTACAAGCCGCCGTGGCTTGACGTGAACATCTTCCTGGATGCGATAACCAACTCTCTCACCTCCTTTGCTAGAGCAGATAAAGTCCTCTTGCTTGGTGATTTTAATATTAACGTACTCAATACAACAGACAACAAAAATAAATTACTCAACAACTTTCTGCTGTACTCAAAGCTCAATCAACTTATTACTGAACCAACCCACTTTACAGACCACAGTGAGACTTTAATCGATGTTGTATGCACTGATGCCCGTGTGTGTGGGGTCTCAGTATCACACATACCGGAGTTGGGCCAACATGCAATAATATCGGTTGAACTAAATTTCAAAGTGGAAAAACCTACCCCCCACTGGATTACTTACAGACCACTCAAAGACATCTTGTTGGACATTTTTAACAGAGACTTAAACAGAATTGAATGGGAACATATTGAAAGTCTGGAAGATGTTAATTCCATGGTAGCAACATTTAATCATTATATTTTGACTTTATTTGATTTGCATGCACCCCTTAAAAAAAATTTAATCAAGGAGAAATCTTATCCATAGATAACTAACACTATTAAGGAAATGATGAAGTTGCGTGATAAGTGTCATAGACAGTCTAAAGTTACAAAATCTGAACATCACATAAAGTCGTACATAGATCTTAAATACCTCGTCAGAGCTGCAATGGATAGTGAAAAGTGTGCATATTTTAAAACATACATAAATAATAATTTCAAACAGCCTAAGAAGTTATGGAGCCACATTAAATCTACTATTACCATATCTAAAAGACAAGAGCAACGTTTACCACATTTTTGCAATGACCCAGAAAGTATTAATCAACACTTTTTGGAGGTAACAGGTAGTGGCAAGGTTACAATTTCAGATCTGACTTATTTTGAGTTCAACAGATTTGGTTCTAGTGATTTCCAACTTCAGCCGGTCCGGGAGGATGTTGTGCTGAAACTTCTGCGCAGCCTCAAGTCCAATGCTCAGGGTTCTGACTGTATGTCTCTGGAGATGCTGATGATGACACTTCCTCGAACACTTGCAGTGATAACTTCCATCATCAACAAATCTATAGCCACCTCTTCTTTCCCGGATCTGTGGAAAATGGCAATAGTTAGACCCATTCCGAAGGTTACAAATCCCACTGGTGCAAAGGACCTTCGTCCCATTAGCCTATTACCTTGTCTCTCCAAGATTTTGGAGAAGGTTGTTTGCAACCAATTTAGGGAATATCTAGAGCACCATAATATTTTACCAATGACTCAATCCGGATTTCGCAGAAAGCACAGCACAGCAACAGCCCTTCTGGATGTAGTTGGAAATATACTGGAAGACAGAGACAAGGGCATGGGAACGATGCTGGTCCTTCTGGATTTTTCTCGTGCCTTTGATTCAATCAATACCTCACTCCATCTTTCCAAGTTGTCCTTTTACGGGTGTCATTTTGAAACAGTAAAGTGGTTTAATAGTTACCTGAGTAACCGTTCTCAGTTTGTCCAGGTCACAAATGACAGTGATGGGGGTATTTTAGCTTCTCGTCCTAGGCAGGTGAGTAGGGGTGTCCCTCAGGGATCTATCTTGGGTCCGCTTCTCTTCATTCTGTACAGTGCTGACATCATCAGCTGTCTGGTCAACACCAAATTCCATCTGTATGCCGACGATCTGCAACTGTATGTTTCCTTTCACTCCCGGAATACTGACGAGGCTGTAAGCAGAATAAATGAGGATTTGGATAGGATTGCAGTATGGTCAAAAAGAAACTCCCTGGTCTTGAATCCTAATAAGTCAAAATTTATTGTTATGGGGTCCAGAGATACTATCAATAAAACCCTTTCTTTCAACCTGGACCTCAAGATTGATAACTGTCCCATCGAAAGGGTTCAAGAAGCCCGTAATCTTGGAGTGGTGTTTGACGGGCAGCTGCATTTTGAGACTCATGTTTTGGAAGCTGTGCACAACTGCTTTTACCGTCTCAAGCTTTTGTACCAAGTCCGATGCTATGTGAGTCACGTGTTCTATCCAAGCTGAATTACGCTGACACAGTGTATGGGACCTGCATTCTCGGTAGAACCGATAAACTAATTCAACGGGTACAAAATGCTTGTGCGAGATTCTGTTTTCATGTCCCTCCGCGATCTCACATCACTCCCTTCCTAAACAAAGGAAATTTAATGAAGATGTCGGCCCGCAGAAAGCTTCATCTGGCTACCTTACTGTTTGACACTATACTGACCAAAAAGCCAGACTATCTGTACAGTAAATTGTCTTGGTCGCGTGAGTTCAACAAAAAAAATACAAGAGCATCTTTATACCTCTTGACAACCCCAAGGCACAGAAATGCTGCATTTCGTGGGAGTTTTAAATTCGCTGCTACTGAACATTTTAACATTTTACAAATTCAAATATATGTCCACTTATTTACTACGAAAACATTGGGCAAAAACTCCGTTTCGTTTCAAAATCTAGTAAGTCCTTAAAGACATTCATATCAAAATCCAATACGTCCAAACGGACCAATCAAATCAAGCGATTGGCCATGATGGCGGCCATTAATGTTTTTGTTACAGATCGATTCGGATATGGTTCCGCAATTTAAATTCATTTTAAATAGTTTCTTAATGTTACAATGGACTCCAAAGTGAAAAATGTTGAACCTGATAAAGCCAGGAAAAGGACAAATATAAAGACGCAGCAGAAAAAAATTGCCTTGGCTGAGCTTGCTCTAGTAGGTATAGGGTTGCCGCCGCATTTACTATGATTTCGCGCGCAATTCAAATTCCGGGAGATTTTTTGTCGAATAACTGCCTACACTTTTATTTGCAATTTCTATACTTAGTGTATACTTTCTATTCTAATTCTTCTAATTAAAATAATTCTTTATATGAGTACTTGAACGTATTTTTTTTGTCAGTCTTTTTGTAAGTACCCACAGACCTCAAACGACTTTAATGTAGTTTTGGCTTGATTCCTGAATACAATAAGGGTTAAGAAGCTTGTAAGGTGTTTTAGGGGTTTGTATGGATTTCGTAGAGGTGCACGTCAACGGTTTTATTTTATTTTTTCAGATATTCAGCAGCGGGTTTGCCTAAAAAGCCTCTCTGCAAACATAACACCAAAACTCTAAAATGTATGTCACTTGCAAGTAAGGACCTCTTTTACTTTCATCAAATACTCTATGAAAATGTCAATTATATACTTAAATACATAGCTGTCACTAAAGTTAAACGTTATCGGCCGAGAAAAGCGATTAAAAATCCTAGGGCTTTTGTTGTAAAATTTTATATACCAAATTATAAAACCAAGGATTCTGTTCCTGTATGTAAAAAAACTTTCCTGCTGGCTTCACGATTAAAGTCATCCAGAGTTGAAGGAGTAGCTAAAAGGCATTACGAAACTGGTGGTTTAGCCAAGGAAAAAAGAGGAGGAAACAGAAAGCAATTTGCTTTTGTCTCAAGAGCAGAAGCCGTAGAAATGTTTATAAAAAGTTTCACACCTTTAGAAAGTCACTATTGTAGAGAACAGATAAAAGTGCGGCAATATCTTCACCCAGACTTGAACATAAAAAAATGTTTCAAATATACAACGACCAGTCTTTGCCAGTTTAGAGGCTTCGTAGTACTAGTAAACCTCTATACAATATTACTGTGATTATTTATAAATTAATTCGGAGTTGGTAAATGAAAATTCCAAAGGCGATTCAGCAGTATATTTTTCTATGTCAGAAGTGTCATCTATTTGTTTTACAAAGACAGATGTTTTAATCGTCGAATTTTAATAATGGAATGTCTCGCTACATAATTCCCCCGCTAGTAAAGCGTACCGAGGGTTTGGATGTCCTCCCTGATCGGGTGACATACGCGTAGGAGTCCTTAGCTGTTTCCACATCAGTATTCAAACGAAATGCTGGCTTCAGCCTGTCGATGGTTACATTGGCGGTTCTGTTGCGCAGCTTGATCGTATAATATTTCGCTTGTCGATTGATAATTTCGAAAGGACCGTCGAATGTTGGCGTTAAAGGCTTACTCGATGCATCATTACGAACGTATACATGGGAGCATTTATGTAACTCGTCGTGTATAAACGTAGCTCGTGATTGGTTTGATTTCCTTTGTGCCTGTGCCTTTTTAAACGCTCCGCTTAACTTATCCATAAAGCTTGAAGATGTATCACAATGTTTAGGAGATTCGTCGTAAAATTCTCCGGGTAATCGCAATGTTTGGCCATATAATAGTTCAGCTGTACTTGCACCTATGTCCTGTTTAATTGTCGCTCGTAAGCCGAGTAAGACTGTGGGTAACTCCTGAGACCATGTTGACGAGTTGAGTCTCGCTGTGAGTGCTGCTTTAAGCGATCGGTGCCAACGTTCAATCATCCCGTTACACTGCGGGTGGTAAGCAGTGGTCCGGGTCCGATGTATCCCCATGCGATACATTAGTCTTTTGAACAAATCGGATTCAAATTGCCTTCCCTGGTCGGTGGTTATTGTCACTGGGCAGCCAAACCTTGCTATCCAGCCTTCGTAGAAAACACTCGCGGCCTTTTCTGCGGTTATGTCTTCTAGTGGGCAGGCTTCAGGCCATTTGGTAGCCCGATCTATCATGGTCAACAGGTATCGGTAGCCGTTCGATATAGGTAATGGACCAACAATGTCGATATGCACGTGCTCCAGTCGATTCGCTTGTTTAAAACTCGCCATGGGTGCCCTAGTGTTCTGTTGCACTTTCGATCGCTGGCACGGGCCACAGGTTCGAGTCCAGTTATTCACATCGCTATTCATTGAAGGCCAAAAGTAGCGGGCAGTGACTAGCTTCCTTGAAGTCCTTATTCCAGGGTGACTAAGGTTGTGAATCGCTTGAAATGCAACTTTTCGAAATTCGGGTGGCAAGTATGGACGAGCGGCACTGGTTGACATCTCGCATGTAACCTTGGTTGCTGAATTGGGCATAGTGATACTTTTAAAAACATACTTTCCTATACGTGTTAGCGCTTTTAGCTCATCATCTTGTGACTGTTGCTTGGCTAACTCGTCGTAATCAATAGGTGTCGGGCAGGTTATTGCTTCTACTCGTGATAGTGCGTCTGCCACTTGATTGTGCTTGCCGGTTATATGTTGAATATTGGATGTGAATTGTCCGATATATTCAAGATATCTTGTACGACGAGGTGTCTCAGTATTACTGTTTGCCGTTAGTGCATGTATCAGTGGCTTGTGATCCGTGTAAATGATCAACTCGCGTCCTTCAAAAACGCGACGGAAATGTCGTATCGCCATATATATTGACAGCAGTTCGCGGTCGTATGTGCTGTATTTTTGTTGAGCATCGCTGAATTTCTTGAAGAAAAATCCCAGCGGTCTCCATTTTCCGTCGATTTTTTGTTGAATAACGGCGCCAGCACATGTATTCGATGCATCCGTCATTAGAGCAAAAGGTTCGCTCGGAGATGGGTAGGCGAGGAGGACTGCGTTTTCTATGTCCTGTTTGCACTTGTCGAAAGCTTCTTTGGCTACTGTAGTCCAGTTGATCTTGGTTTTATCGTTCTTTTTTGCATTGTGAAAAAATTTACTTAGCTCCTTTTGGTGCTCAGCAGCATGGGATAAATTAGAACGATAAAAATTTTGCATTCCGACGAAACGGCGAAGCTCTTGAACAGTGTTAGGCAGTGGGTACGATTTGATTGCCTTGACTTTCTCTTCTGTCGGAGAAATGCCTTCTGAGCTAATTGTATACCCTAGAAAAACGAGTTTTGCTTGGCCGAAGGTGCACTTAGCAACATTCATTTGCAAACCGTTGTCATTGAGTCGTCGAAACACCTCTTCAAGGTCTGTTCTGTGAGTATCCTCATTTTCTGAGGCGATGAGGATATCGTCCACGAATGAGAACACGGGTAAGCCACGCAGAACGTTGTCGATGTGACGTTGAAAGGTCTGGCCTGCGTTCCTTAGGCCAAAACACATTCTCGTGAACTCATACAAGCCAAATGGAGTGATTACGGCTGTTTTCTTGATATCTTCTTCTCTGTTTCTTATCTGATAGTAAGCTTTCTGCAAATCTATCTTGGAGAATATCTTCTTACCTTGAAGATTGTGAGTGAAATCATGCAGACGTGGTATCGGGTAGCGATCGGGTGTTGTTACCGCATTGAGTCTACGGTAGTCGCCACATGACCTATATTTTCCGTCTTTCTTCAAAACCATGTGTAACGGACTTGCCCATGGGCTATTTGATGGACGACAGATGCCTTGGCTCATCATGAGTTAAAAATCTTCCTTCGCGGCATTATACTTATGCGGCGGAAGAGGACGCGCCTTTGCGTAAATCGGTGGACCGGTAGTTTCGATGTAATGCTCGACTTCACTGGGACAAAATTTCTGTAAGCTGGGTCTTGTGATGTCCGGATACTTGGCTAGGAGGTCGTGGTACGGAAGATTGTCGTCTATGGTTCGTATGCTTCCTTCAGATGCAGGTGAAAGGAATCCGGATGCTGACATGTTCGTCTTTGTGTCTACCAGTCTTCGCCCGTGAAGATCTACCATAAGGGCATGATGATGTAGAAAGTCAGCGCCTAATATCGGTCTACTGACTGTAGCTATCACAAATCGCCAACTATAAGGACGTCGCATGCCGATATTCAGAGTGACAGTTCGCTCACCGAATGTAGGGATTTGCGTTCCGTTGGCAGCGTACAGGTGGTTGCTCGGATTTCTTTGCTTTTTGTCACGAACGTTGGCGGGAAGAACGGAAACATTAGCGCCGGTATCGACAACATTAGCGCCGGTATCGACAAGATATTTTTGTCCGGTCGTAATGTCCTTTATGAATAGGCGGTATGTTGATAGGCTGTCGACTTCGGCCACCGCCACGGCTTCAGTCTTTCTTAGTTTCCCGGCTGTGAGTTTTTTTGAAAACTGCATGGTTTCCTACATTTATATGCAGTTTTCCCGAACTTCCGATGGAAAAAGCACAAGGTGTTACTCCGGTCATGCGATTTGGAACGTGATCGGCTTCGGAAGCGTTGTGATCGTCGATGATGATGATTTCCACGATTCATCTTAAGCGCAGCTACTTCTTTGGTCAGGGCTTCGATCATGCCGATGATATGGTGCCGATTGATTTCTTCTTGCGTGCACATTTTTTCGCGGGGTCACCACTTTAGAGGCTTCGTAGTACTAGTAAACCTCTATACAATATTACTCTGATTATTTATAAATTAATTCGGAGTTGGTAAATGAAAATTCCAAAGGCGATTCAGCAGTATATTTTTCTATGTCAGAAGTGTCATCTATTTGTTTTACAAAGACAGATGTTTTAATCGTCGAATTTTAATAATGGAATGTCTCGCTACACCAGGAATCAGTGTTAAAGAAGGCTTTTTTTTTCTCGTGGGAAAATCCTCATGGATAGCCTCCGCCCGGGGAAGGCGAAGGATTATGCCGGACTCTTACCGGCTAAAAACCCACGGTGTTCCTTCTCCTGACCTATGGCCGGGGTCACGGGATTCGCAGCTGCATGCACCGCGACCCCGGCAGGCCTCGGTCCGCCAGCCTCTGGCGGACCTTTCCTGTGGGGCCTTGCCCCAAGTCCTCCTGAGAGGCGCGCACGGAACACTGCGCGCCGCCTTCTCGGGCCTGTTACTGGTCGGGCGACGGGTCGCCTAACCCGCCGCCCGCAGGCCACACACTACGGGGGCCGGAGATCGTCGCGCGCCCTCCGGCGCCCGATGCGTCTGTCGCGGGAAGATCATCCTTATTTAGCTGCATCTCCTGATGGACTTGTGCGGTCGTTAACTGTTTTAGAAGTAGTGTCCCTATTCAATAAAGGACTCTATGATAAATTCCGATACTTTAGCATATTTGGAAATGCAAAACAATAAACTTTGTTTGAAAAGTGACTCTTATTATTACTATCAAGTACAAACTCAGATGTTTGTCACTGGTCGTGAATTCTGCGACTGTGTCATTTGGACAACAAAGTAATACCGAAGCAGGTCGGAGACGATAAAGTATCGCTGTAACTGCATTGTTGGCCGCCATACTGTTGGATGCTGTGCCCGTAGTTGATGATGATACATTGGATGAATAAAATATTTTCTTGTTAGTAATTGTGTACGGCACATTGAAAAAATCGGCACATTAAATCAATTTAATGATAATGATACAGCCACACTACAACATGACATTGACAACATACAGACCTGGAGCACTATAAACAATCTCAACTTAAACATCAATCAATGCGCTATCATGTCTTATTCAAAGGCCAAACAACCCATCCATAACATCTACACTTTAAACAATGTCACCCTCAAACGTGTTTCCACTGTACGCGATCTCGGCACACACTTTGATCCACACCTTACCTTCAATAGCCACATAATTCAGACCTGCAACAAATCCCGTAAAAACCTCAGCTTTGTCTTGCGACAGGCAAAAATTTTCGACAACCGACAGGCTATTACCATACTGTATAATTCTTTTAATGTGCGTAAGGATTGAGGGCCATAACGGTGAATCGAAAAACTATTGTTATCAAGATATTGTAGAAGTTGTAAAACAATTGTAGAACCGATTTAAAAAATTGTAAATTTAAATTTAAAAAAGTTATAGTACTTCAAAGGGTGTCCCTCAATCCTTACTCAGGGTACCTATATCTCGGTAAATGGATGCAAGGAGATGCTAAATCTAATATCAAGATTTAGTAGAAGTATAGCCAATCATCTCCGCAAAAATTCAGCACGATCAACGAAC
Source organism: Amphipyra tragopoginis (assembly GCA_905220435.1). Classification (NCBI taxonomy): domain Eukaryota; kingdom Metazoa; phylum Arthropoda; class Insecta; order Lepidoptera; family Noctuidae; genus Amphipyra; species Amphipyra tragopoginis. The sequence continues at coordinate 18,664,666 of HG992011.1, forward strand.
ATACAAAACTTTTATAGAGGTTTTGAACATGTCCCTCAATCCTTATAGTATAACATTGCGTTTTGGCAAAGTGGCTATGTGTACAACAGTATTTTTTTCGTAAACTTTTAGTAGAAGTTGTGTTGTAAACTGTTAAAAAATAATAATTGTAAAATACTTCTCGGTTTAAAAGTTATTACGCTAGAAACCATGTCCCTCAAACCAAAAAACATTTGCTCGTAGCTCACTAGCAACTTTAAATATGTAGATATGTATGAATATAAATTTTTGTAGAAACTTTCTTTTTATAGTTTATAAAGTTATTTCGCTGAAAGATTCGTTATTTATCAAGATATTAACTTACCAATATTCCTGAAACTAAAGACGTATAGGGTGACCATCAATTAAACAATGATGTAGGATACATTTATTTATCTGTATGTTTAAAGCTTTTTACACGACTTCCCAATAAAAAGAATGTTTTCAGGGTGTCTTTACAAGTATGAGTGATAGTTTTTTATTCTACCATAACTTCTAAACGCCTGAATCGATTAATCTAAATCGTTGTGATATCGTTAGATTAACAGTGAAAACTGAAAACTTTAAAAAATATGGAGTAGCTATGGTGCATGAATAGAAAAAAAAATATAAAAAAAGAATTTGTAACCCACCGGCATCGGAATCAAGATCCAAGCTGCCAGCGGTAAGGGCCTCAAAGAGAGAGGAACTTAGTACAACATTTTTTTTTTATATTTTTAAATGTTTTTTTTTTCAATTTTTTTAAAAAAAATGTAATTTATTATTTTAACGTAATTACATGTGTATATTAAGATGAATAAACGGAATTAAAAGTGTAAGATATATCGATCGATCGATAACATTGTATCGATGTTTAAAATTCTTGTGTTCACCGCTACTCGGCGACGCCGACGTTTGAAATGCATATTATTAGTGAACGAATAGATAGTGAATGATGGTGTTAGATATTTTTGGAATATAATAAGAACTTCCAGACAATGATCATACACATTATCTATTTTTTTTACATTTACGTTTTTTATTCATGCACCATAGCTACTCCATATTTTTTAAAGTTTTCACTGTCCTATATTATCTGGAGTAATGCAAGGATTCTAACGATATCACAACGATTTAGATTAATCGATTCAGGCGTTTAGAAGTTATGGTAGAATAAAAAACTATCACTCATACTTGTAAAGACACCCTGAAAACATTCTTTTTATTGGGAAGTCGTGTAAAAAGCTTTAAACATACAGATAAATAAATGTATCCTACAATACTAAGGAGTTCTTCGCTTAAATGGGAACATAGTTTTTTTTTTTCTTCTGTGTACGGAAAACGGTGTGGGGTGGCCTTAAGAACTTTGATAATGTTGTAATCCATTTTCTGAGCAAGTACCTGGCGTGGTGAGAATTTATATGTATTTAATACGCATTCATAGTCATGTTCAGAAGATAGCCATGGTCCGTGGTCGTACGCCACCTACCCTAACAAAACAATACATTCCAAGGCTCAAAACGAACTAGCGGCCAGCCGCAATACGGCGGCGTGCCGCTTGCGGCAGGCCGCACATCGATTTTTACATGAAACCGCATGATCTCAACGCATCGATTTCCGGCCAGCCGTCGTGCGCCAGTGCGTTGAGATCATGCCGTTTCGTGCGTTTTAAGTCTAACAGCAGTAAGCGATCATAAGCGTAAGGGCAAACTGGCACATAACGACGGACCACAGCTACACATACTCCATACACGACGTCACATAACCTACAACCAGCGGAAGATCAAGACGCTTCCAACGATACCTCATTTGTCAAATTATGATAATATGTAGTTTGAAGTTATGAGGAAACATAATTATGAACATTCATACCTACATACATACCGGTCCAAATCATAACCCTCCGTTTTGCTTCGCCGTAGTCGGGTGAAATAGCAAAAAATCACATAACATCGATATTCAAGTCACATTAGATACCTCATAAAAAAAATTATGATGATTAAAATACAACAAAAAAAAAAAACTTTGATACTCTCTCCTGTAAAGTAGGTTTATTGCCGCTTTAGTCTTTTTACCTTTCCACTGGCGTTCTTTATGGTCACCCTATACGTCTTTAGTTTCAGGAATATTGGTAAGTTAATATCTTGATAAATAACGAATCTTTCAGCGAAATAACTTTATAAACTATAAAAAGAAAGTTTCTACAAAAATTTATATTCATACATATCTACATATTTAAAGTTGCTAGTGAGCTACGAGCAAATGTTTTTTGGTTTGAGGGACATGGTTTCTAGCGTAATAACTTTTAAACCGAGAAGTATTTTACAATTATTATTTTTTAATAGTTTACAACACAACTTCTACTAAAAGTTTACGAAAAAAATAATGTTGTACACATAGCCACTTTGCCAAAACGCAATGTTATACTATAAGGATTGAGGGACATGTTCAAAATCTCTATAAAAGTTTTGTATGTTCGTTGATCGTGCTGAATTTTTGCGGAGATGATTAGCTATACTTCTACTAAATCTTGATATTAGATTTAGCATCTCCTTGCATCCATTTACCGAGATATAGGTACCCTGAGTAAGGATTGAGGGACACCCTTTGAAGTACTATAACTTTTTTAAATTTAAATTTACAATTTTTTAAATCGGTTCTACAATTGTTTTACAACTTCTACAATATCTTGATAACAATAGTTTTTCGATTCACGGTTATGGCCCTCAATCCTTACGCACATATTCTTTTATCCGCAGCTTATTGGAGAGCAATAGTTATCTGGAACCCACACGAAAAAGCTTACACCCTTCTTGTTGAACAAGTTCAGAAGAGCTTTGTTCGTTACCGATACTTAAAACTATACGGTTATTACCCATACATGTACCCGACGCCATTTATACTAGGAATGGTTACATACCAAAGTTTAGAGGTTGGAAGAAATCTTTCGCTTGTGAAGTACTTCATCCTGCTAATTCGTGGTTCCCTCTTTAATTCTTCTCTGCTGCAATACATTTCCATTAATGTTCCACTACCCATTGCATTCACTTCACCCTCGCCAACGTCCTCTAATCTCAATACTACAAGCCTGTTCTGTTACCCTCGAAACCAGTCCCCTTTATATAGCTCTTAACCTAATGAATAACTAATAACGTGTTTACAAGTACTGAACTAAGCTTCCTTAAGACGGCGAACCTATATCTCGAGACTATTGCCACTCCCAGTACTATGCCTACTTGATTGCTCAAATTATTAGCTATTTACACTGAAATCATTATCTTTAAGCATTCATTTTATTTCAAATATTTTTCTATGTATAAATTTTAATAATTTTCTTATTTATAATACCTAGGTTATGGCAGGCTTGCAGGCTCGCTATCGTGTCAATCTTAACAGAAAACCGCACTATAGATAGCGGGCTTATAAGCCTGTTGTGGCTTTTTACGAATAAGGCCGAAAGTCTATATATAATGTTATCTCCATCTTTATGAACACAATGTTTAGAATATCATAATATAGGGTACATAGTTACATTTCCTAATTGTTGTATTGTATATAATATCTAACCTAAAACTTGTACGTGTAGTGTAAACTGTTAATATAAGTTGGTTATTGAATAAATAAATAAATAAATTTAATGTAAAAGGAGCTCGTGGCTAAATAATTACAGCCGCATAGACCGATCTTCCGGGTTAAGCCACGCTTGCCGAGGTTGGTCTGTGGATGGGTGACCATTTACCATAGCGAGTTTTCTCCGTGCCTCGGAAAGCACGTAAAGCCGTTGGTCCCGGCTGTCATTTGTAGATCTTTGACAGTCGTTACTGTTGGTCAGAAGCCAGAAAGTCTGACAACCAGTCTTACCAAGAGTATCGTATTACCCAGTTACTGGGTTGTGGAGGTCTGATAGGCAGTCGCTCCATGTAAAATACTGATATTCAGCTGCATCCGGTTCGACTGGAAGCCGACCCCAACATAGTTGGGAAAAGGCTAGGCAGATGATGACTTGACATTCATTATCTTCTTATATTTTAATTATTCCAACCATTTTTCAAGTTGTCAATTTTTTTTTCTTTTTAAATTCGTTTAAATATTTAGCTAGCTTTGATTTGAAAATTGTTAGCATGTTGTATGTGGGCGAATAAAGTCCACAACATTAATAAAAAAAGTTGCAACTGTTCACGAGGACATTAAAAATTTCACTTTGTTCACCCAGGTTATATCACCCAGGTGAACAAAGTAAAATAAACCGAGTCGCTAGTTCCCGGTCATGTCCTATATTTTGACATATATTTTACATCGGAGGAATTGTTGGACGAGTTAGGAAAGAAAGGACTCAAAGGAACTGGGACGATTATGAAAAATCGGATTACTGCCGAAGTTCGCCCATTACTGGTCGATGACGAGGAATTAAAAGCTCAAAGGCGCGGAAGCAGTCAAGTTTTAGTTCGGAATCATGGTCAAATAGCTTTTACGAAATGGTACGATAGTAAGCCGGTCACATTTTTATCTTCTGTGGTGGGTAATTATAAAGCCCATGTTTGTCGACGCTGGTCCAAACAAAACAAAACTTATGTGACCGTACCCCGACCCCAAGTAGAGAATACAATCAGAAAATAGGTGGAGTGGATTTGACGGACCGCCTTTTAGCCGTGTGCCCCTATAGATACCGAAGAAGGAAGTGGACGCAAAGTTTTTTTCATCCATAGTTGATGTAGCCGTAAGCAACTCTTGGCTTCAGTATAGAAATGATTAGGTGAAAGCTCTGATACCTGTGAAAAAATATAGCAGTACTGCGTGCTTCTAAAACTGGAGCTGGGAGAGATTTTGATTGAATCGTATACTCATACGGATACTGAACTTCCAACTGATTCAGAAGAGGACATTGAAAATCGTCCTCAACGGAGAAAAAGTAGTGCAGTAGTTCCTGTACCAAACATAAAATTTCGTCAAATCAGAAGAACCAAAGTTAACAGTCAAAAATCCGAAATTGCCTAATAAAATGCCTACATTTGACCAAAAAGCATTAATTAAGGCTGTTAATAAGCTGCAAATAAAAAAAAACAATCATTCAACAAGAAAAAAGGAATGCATGATTGTAAAAACCCACCTATGCCGTTTTCCGTGCACCAAATGTGCACGGAAAACGAAGCACAAGCGGTAAGTTTTGTTTACTACCTACACATATCAACATATCATAATGACGTGGGGATTTAAATAAATATTGCAGGAAATGCAACCAAAACCTTTGCGTAACATGTTTCCAAGACAGGCTTAAGTAAATAAAAACATTTTCTCCTACAAAATTCGCCCTCCTAAAGCTAAACCTAAGATACTCCTTCAGCGCAGTTTTGGTGGTATGAACCTTGAAAACCTTCGTGAGGATGCCGTCAACATGGACTGGTCTGATCTCATTGCCGCTGAGTCGATTGATGATAAAATCAACCTTCTCAATACCAACATTAACCTGCTTTATGACGTCCATGCACCTGTTCGGTCTGTGAAAATAAAGCATCTACCGGCACCGTGGCTAACAACCGATTTAAGAGTTTCTTTGCAGAAGAAAGCAGCAGCAAAATCTAGATTTAAATGCAGACCGGACTCCATAAATCGTGAAAAGTATGTTGCAATCCGCAATCGCTGCAACTTGTTGTGTAGGGATGCTCAACGCCGCCATATTCACAAGTCCGTTGAAAACGGCGACCCAGCTAAAGTCTGGAAATTTCTCAGATCAATGGGAGTTGGAAAATCGCGCCAAGATTCTATTCCTAAAGACATAGATCTTGAATTACTTAATCAACATTTCTCAACGTCACATAATTTCAATAGTGCTATTAAAGCCAAAACTTTAAATATTCTTTCATCTCTTCCCACTCCCGATTACTCACCATTCGTCTTTAATCAATTCTCTGCTTGTGATGTTAAAAAGAGCATAGCATCTATCACGTCCAATGCTGTTGGAAGCGACTGTGTCAGCCGCAAAATGATACTCCCTGTCCTTGACGAAATTCTTCCCGTTATTTGTCATATCCTCAATTATTCCACATCCTGTGGTGTTTTTCCTTCTTTATGGAAAGATGCCCAAATTACCCCTTTACCAAAAAAGTGTAATCCTATTTCCTTCTCTGAGTACCGACCAATCTCCATCCTACCATTCATATCCAAAGTCCTAGAACGCCTCATCCATAATCAGCTTAGTGCATTTCTATGCAAAAACAGTCTCCTTAATTCCTTCCAATCCGGGTTTCGTTCAGGACATAGTACTTCCACAGCTCTTGTTAACATTACTGACGATATTAGATTGGGTATGGAAAATGGAAATCTGACGGTTCTTTCCTTATTAGATTTCAGTAATGCTTTCAACACCGTCGATTTTGATATCCTGCTCGGCATGCTCTGCTCTCTTAACATATCTCCAACGGTGATTGATTGGTTTCGTAGTTACCTGTGTGGCCGCCGTCAACGTATTTGCATTGAAGATACTTTCTCTTCATGGTGTGATACTTCCGCCGGCGTACCACAGGGGGGCGTTCTCTCTCCTCTTCTTTTCGCAATATTTATAAATTCTATTTCCAATGAACTCCTCTCATCCTACCACCTTTATGCTGATGATCTGCAAATTTATTCACAAGCACCCTTAGATGAGTTGGCTGAGGCTGTTAATATGGTGAATAAGGATTTAGCACGTATTTCCGACTGGAGTATGGCCCATGGCTTAAAGGTTAATCCTACGAAGACTCAAGTCATTGTTGTCGGCAGCCCTAGGCTACGCTCAAAAATTGACTGGTTACAGCTTCCCCAGATTGTTTTTGATGGTTCGACAATTCCTTACAGCGATTCAGTGAAAGACCTGGGTATTTATATAGACAAAGAGTTTTCTTGGGGTCCTCAGTTGCAAGAAGTAAGCCGCAAATTGTTTGCGTCAGCGGGGTCTTTACGGAGATTGCGCAATTTTCTGCCTACTGCCACTAAAACTGCGCTCGCCCAATCCCTTCGTCTCCCAATCCTTGATTATGCCGATGCCAGCTATCCTAATCTTACTGAAGTGCAGCTAGATAAGCTTGAGCGACTCTAAAATTTTTGCATCAGATTCATATTTGGTTTACGCAAATATGATCATGTTTCAGAATTTCGCATTAAGCTCAAGTGGCTGCCAATCCGCCTTCGCCGGAATGCTCATATCTTATCATTGCTTTATAGTGTTTTGTTCAATCCCGCAACCCCCTCTTATCTCAAAGAACGTTTTAAGTTCCTACTTGACACTCATACTAGAAACTTAAGATCATCGGAAAATTTGAGACTTTCGATGCCCTCGCATTCTACCAAATTCTATGACAAATCCTTCACAGTCCAGGCTGTACGTTTGTGGAATGCGTTGCCGATGCCATGCTCAGTCATTGGATTCTTTTAAAAAAATACTTAAAGACCATTTCTTCTCTCAACACGTTTCTAATTCCTCATGATACCAGTACCTCATCATCAATCTACCTTGTTTTTCCCTGTCATATATTATTATAAAACATATATACAATATCTTATATATATAATTTTAAATGTAAGTATTATGTCTATGTATTGTGTGTAGTATATATTTTGCAGCAGTACGCCACGGACTACCCCCCCTATCTTATTCATTGTCTTCCTGTTCATCCAAAGGTTGTCTGGTAGATATCGCTTTCAGCGATAAGACCGCCATTGTACCCTTCAATGTATGTTATTGTATAAGAGCTGTATTACAATTTTGGTGTACAATAAAGTATATTATATCTATCTATCTATCTATTTTTCTGTTCTTTTACGATAATTCTGTTTTATTTTCGATATCCCCTTATTTTTCTCTGTCCCATCTCTACTAAAAATACTTTCTAGTGCGGTTCGGGTCGATATCGGCCTGCCGCTTTTCCTGCTTTATTTCACATTTCCTGTTTGGCAGATCCCTGGGCGAATCAAACCTAAGGAAGTTGGGATCAAGGTCATTCTAACAATATAAAAAAAAATGTTTACATTATGTTTCCACATAGTTATAGCAATTTTTAATCTATCCTAGTGCTGGTGGGTCAAGAAAGACCTGCCACGCACTGGCGGAAATATCATTTGGGGCGCATTTTGGCCCACCGCCGCACCAGATGAAGAATTCTGATTTTACTTGCCGCAGTAAACGTGATATGTTAAAGCTCATGATAGCCTGTAAAGAGGCTGTGATAGCAACTTTGGCGCTTAGGAACCATGATAATATGAATTTAAAACCGGAAGAATGGCATCTGTCATTGTGGAAGAGGTGGTACATATTTTGAAAATGAGAGGTAACCACAGAAATTTCTACCGAGAAGCATGTCAGCCTTTCGAAGGCAATTGTATGTTGTCGGCTCCTCAGGCAACATATCAACAAATATGATTCCAATACTTATTCAACGCAGTCGGAAACACGACATTTCATTGAAAATCTTAAAGACCAAATCGCCGGGTTAATTAAAAAACCAACTAACTGCCCAAATCATGATTTCGAGTAATGGCGTTTTGAAAGTTTGTGTCCTATAATTTCATATAATATCTTAGATAAGATAGTATACGAGGTTTTAGGACACAAACTTAGATAAATTAGTACATGAAAATATAGGACACAAACTTCCAAAACGCCATTACTCGAAATCATGATTTTGGCAGTTAGATGGTTTTTTTAATTAACCCGGCGAAATATACAAAAGGTTTTACGATAAAAACGATGTTGAATCTAATATATTACACACAGAAGCAGCCATATTGGACCCAACATTTAAAAGAAAGGGTTTGTAAGCATTAGCCAATATGATAAAGCACTGTCAGCTCTTAAGAAAAAGGTCGGCCTTGATAGCGAGAGTAATCCATTAACACAGTGGCCACCCCGGCCACCATAACCATCAACTTCCAACGCCGTCATCGTCATCGATATGGCATGATTTTGACAGAGAAGTTGCCGCTCTTGTTGCTTGTAACCCAATTGCCGCTGGAATTGTAGAAATGGATAAATATTTACAGGAGCCAATAATAAGTCGCAATGAAGACCGAAGCACTAACAGCAGTCGTCGAGCTGCAAACAAAGCTCTTGCAATCGATGCAGGAGCAAATCAACTGCTTACAAAACGCTAACGCCAATATCAACGTGCCATGGCCGGCCCCGATCAACATTAACATCGACCCGGAGGATGCATACAAAGTCCTCGAAGCGTCATGGAAGACTGATTGCAAAGCGTCACTGATGAATAGCTGGACCGCAGACAAAGAAAGAAAAATCAGCATCCTTTTTGACGCCATAGGAGAAGCCCTAAAAAATATGGGTACTTCGGCATCAACCAAGCCAGCGTTAAAAGTTGCGAAGAAGTCTTACAAATAATGTGTTCAAAAATGGTCCCCAAGATAAATATAATTTATAACAGATATAAATTCTGGAGCAACGACCAATCAGAAGAATCTTTCGATATCTTTTACAGTGATCTATCACAGCTCATAGAAGATTGCGACTACAATACGTGTGCAGACGAAATGCTGAGAGACAAAATTGTCCTTGACATTAAAGACATGACCCTCAAAAAGGAAATGTTAAAAGAGAAAATTTAAACGATTAAAAAAATGGCGTTAGTGTTGCCCCTGAAAGCTCAGATCATAATAATTTTGCAGAGGCTCAAGTTATTTTGCCTGAGGAGCCAGTGTTCTGTAGTAAAGGTTAGTTAGTTACCTTACAGTTTAGTTAAGCACAATACAGATTAGAAATTAAATATAACATTATTTGGTTACAGATCTTGAGACTGGGATCAATGAGATTCCAAAGATTGGGGTTGACTTTAATGAAGAAGTAATACAGGTAAATTCAGAACATATTCATAAAATCTGAAGCCATACACTTGTTAACTGAAGCAACTCAAGTCACCTTTCAGAGCCCTAATTATAATTGTTGCAAATAACCATTATTTGTAACAAATAATTGTCTAAGAATCTTAAAAATTGTCTCAGTTCATGGCAGTACACCCATTAAAATACAAAAAAAAAATGAGAGCTCACAAATAATTTCAATGTAAAATAAGTTTCTACCATAATAATTACTGAGATTCAAGTAAAGCCAAGTCAATCATTGTTAATTTGACAGGGCATGTTTCTTAAATACTTTTTATATGCTTTGCCATGCTGTAATGTGCCCTGTCACAGCACTTTTCACGAGATGGCTCTATTTTTTCATTAAAATGTGTTGGTGAGATATGTTGTTTCAATATACACACATCAAAAGTGTCTAGGGATCAAGCATTTTTATGCGGATTTCTTGAGATTGAGATGTGGCTTTGTAATAAATTTATGATTTTATAAATTTATATGGATCCTTTTTGGTGCATTTCATAATTTGAATCAGGAACTGTGAATCAAATTCGAGTAAAAGATGAAAATCAGCTGTCAATATTTTCCCTATAAAAACATACAACGCATTGAAGACATTATTAGTGCTACTGTTTCCCTACTACTGATTAAAACCAACGTTATTATGGAGCGGCGACGTCATTTAAGCAGGGAAGAAATGCTCAGAGCCGTGGGAATGATAGAAGCTGGTTCCCGGCAACGTACTGTGGCTTTAGCTCTGAATACAAGTCAGAGTGTTATCAGTCGACTTTGGACACGTTACCGAAGCACTGGTACCGTGGCTGAGCGCCATGGAGGACGGTATCGCTGCACCACACGGAGACAAGACCGATACATTCAAATCTTAACTCGAAGAGCTCCAACAATAACCGCCATGATGTTAGCCGTGAGGCTTCATCACTCTTCAGGGAACTTAATTAGCGACCAAACAGTCAGAAACCGCTTGCATGAAGTGAACCTTCATTCCCGAAGACCGCTACGGGTACCACCTATAGCAATGCACAATCGTAGGATTCGATATCAATGGGCTCTTGGACACAGAAATTGGGCAGAAGAACAATGGCGTTTCGTGTGCTTTTCTGATGAGTCTCGTTTTGGTATGAGACCGGATACAAGACGTATACGACACTGGAGAACCCCTGGACGCCAACAGCGATTAAAATCCTGCCAGGAAGTCCATCCTTATAGTGGTGGAACCATCATGGTATGGGCGGGTATTTGGATCGGCGGAAGAACTGAGTTGATTTGGATCAGAGGCAACCTCAACGCTCAAATTTATGCTGAGACGATTGTATCAGACGTCATCGTTCCTCTACAAGCGCAAATCGGTCCCTTATTTCAGTTAATGCATGATAATGCACGACCGCACACCGCAAGAGTTGTAAGACAGACTCTCGCCGCAGCTAACATCAATGTCCTGCCCTGGCCTGCTCAGTCGCCAGACTTGAACCCGATTGAGCATGCATGGGATATGCTACAGAGAAGAGCTCTGCCGAATATGGAGGGTATCCAGTCGCAAGAAGACCTTTTTTTGTTGTTGCAACGAACATGGGCGGCCATTCCACAGCGTGATTTGGATGAACTCATTTTGAGTATGCCAAACCGATGTTCTTGTGTTGTTAGTGTTCGCGGTAGAAACACGGATTATTAATTGTTTAAGTTACCCAATAAAATTTTAAAGAAAACTGTTATTTCAGTCTTTTTTTTCGAACTTTTGTGTTAGTGGTTCAAATGTCAAAAATCCCTTTATTAGGAAAATGGCAAATTTCTTTATTAATGCAAAGGTGACTTGGTTTATCGTTACTGTGACAAACGAAAACACTTTATTTGATGAATCCTTAAAGAAAATTTTAATTAATATCAATCAGGAGAAAAGTTATTGCAAAAATATATGTTGATCCCTAGACACTTTTGATGTGTGTATATTGTTAACTAATGTCATTTATTTGTTTATTTTAGGATTGGAGTGATTATACCCCAAAACTATTAAGAACTCCTGTTTCTACACCTCTTCAATTGAAGTTGAATACTAATGAGCAAGATGGAAAAATTAAAAAATCATGGGTATCAAGAAAGCGACCTACATATACAGCTTCATCATCATCTTTGCAAAAATTACACGAAAAGAAAATTGAAGCAATAGATTTCCAGAAGAGTGTTGCTGAGAAGGAAACACTACATTTAAATGAAGTTCACGAATTGGACTTACAAATAAAAAGAGAACAATTAAAACAAGAAAAATTAAAGACCCGCATTTTATTATTAGATTTAAAATTAAAGGAAAAACAATTGTTTAAAGAACAATAAACTATTTAATTGTATTTATTACAAGTTTTTTTTACTACCTGTTTTTATTATAGCTTGAACAAAAGCATGATTTGGAATCACTGCAATCAACTGGCTAGATTCCATAGCTACAATAAACTTTGAAAATAATTACTGATTAACATATTACGTGCAAAGTGACCAGTAGATTGTTGTGTTGATGCCAATTCTGCAGTTTGCATTTGGCCAAGTCGTAAAAGTTCGTCCCATGGTGCTGGCAATTGCACTTCTGGGTCATCAGGTGGAAGTTGTTCTCCTCGCCTGCGCAACATATTGTGAAGTACTGCTGTGGCCATGATAACAACTAGTGCTTTATCTAATTTAACTCGCATCCCAAGTGCCAATACTGGGAAACGTCTCTTCCATACACCATATGATCTTTCTACAGGATTTGTGGTACGAATTTGGGATTCATTTACAGTTGCTCAGCTGGTGTCCTTGGGTTTTCTAATGTGGAGTCATGGTATAACACTTCAAAGCATATCCTCCATCCACCACTAATAATGCATTGTTATAGCGACCAGTTTCAAAATGTACTTTTCTGACGCTGTTATTAAATATAGTGCTGTCATGAGTTGATCCTGGCCATCTTGCGACTATGTCTGTTATTTCTAAATTGGCATTGCATATAGTTTGCACATTGATAGAGTAGTATCCTTTTCTATTTCTAAATGTTTCTGCTTGTTCTCCACCTACTTCTAATCTCAAGGGTACAAAAGTGAGTTGAATGTGTGTACAGTCCATGGCTCCAACTACTCTTGGAAAACGAGCTATTTTATAAAATTCATCTTGCTCATGTCTTATTTGTCTATTGGTTGTCTATGAATCCATAGACAAATGACAAATGAAGGTACGCGGACCCGGCGCAGGCACCGACCGGTTGTCACGTGATTATACAAGAAATATCAAAATGGCCGAAAACAACAACAGAACTAAAAGTTTTCAAGGAATATTATGCTAAATTATAGTAGATAAAGGAAATGGCATTGTGCCTGTATGTACTCTTGCTTCACAAACGAATCCGTGAGCGGGTCCGTCGTGAAGAAGTACCATGTTTCGCCGCGTTGCTGCGTCGTGCACGAGAAGTCGAGGATGCAGGGGAGCTGGACGCGCCGCTTCATCGTCTTTGTCGCACCCGCAAGGCCGAGCACGTGACTCTGGGCCGAGCACGTGACTCTGGGCCGAGCGCGCACGACTCGCCGCTCGCGTCTCGAGCCGCTGCCTATCCCGGTGTAACTGCAGGGCGTGATGCTGCCTTGAAATCCACCGCGACCGCGTCGCCTACCTCGACGCCAGCCCGCCTATCCGCGGAGGTGCGTAAGCGCGCAAAGCAAAAACAAAGGTAACAAGTTTGGTACATATTACCGCAAACGTGGACATAGTCGTGTTAATTACAACGCAAATACTGTAAAGTGTTATGGTTGTGGTGCACCGGGTGTTATACGTGCACAATGCCTAAAGTGCAATAGTGATAACAAAGATTCCTTCTTTGCGTTTGATGTTCTTGTAAATGATAATAATTGTCGTAATAGGGTACCTATTGGGGACAACCCACTTTATGAGTATGTTTGTTTGTCAAATAGATTTTATGATTTTAACCGTATAGTCCGTAGCGGGCCCCGAAAGGGGACGAACACAAGAACTACCGTAAACTCGTTTTCGACCCCGATTGGGGCCCAGAATGATGTCATACGACATCCTAATTAATAATAATAAATATTTTTAAAACTAATTACCAAAACTTGTTTCCATTTATATAATAAAACAGCTAGATAAAAAGCCTTTGTACCCCGGCTATTTTATCTCTCCATTTTTGACCGCGAGTTTTAAATTTCAACCAATAAAAGTTTGTTTTGTTACACGACATTGACAACGCCATTTTGACGGAAGAGTAGCGGGAGTTTATCGGCTTATTTTATTGTGAATAAAGTGGTTTATAGTGATAATTCATAAAAATGGTAAGTAAATACATTTATTTGAACGTTTCTCTATTAGAATTAGTAATTAGATTATAAAAAAACGCGGTAACAACAATGTTTTGAATCGAAGAAGTATAGGTTTTGTGTACTTGTGTAGTAATATCTTTTCGAATATTTGTTGTCCTTGTAATTATACGTAAAACATAATTCATGCATACTAAATGCTGTAAACTAAAAGTAAAATCGATATAGTTCATGTAGTTTGTCTCATTTTCATCGTAAATCATGTATTTATGTGAATTATTGCTAATTCATTGTTATAATTATTTGATTTTGAGTTTAGAATTAGTCGCCATATTTGTAAAATATTTACAATTTGCTGGGCATGCACGATAATTTGTTATCGATAGTTTTTACGATAGTTTTTTTTAGGTACGTAAGAATAATGTGATTTTCATAGTGATTTTTTTTCAATATGTTTTATTGATTTCAGTTTTCAGTTTGAGAATAGTGAGAATTACACATAATTGAGACTTTGGAATTTAATATGACTACGTAAACAAACCCCCATACATTATCATGTTATCACTAGTAACGAAAGTAGATTATGAATTGAATAAATTTTTTATTTGGTTACGGACATGGTTTGTTGGCACTTCTCTGTATTTGAATCGTCATTTATCCATTCTAAACTATAATAGCTGTATAACATTCCGAAATGCATAAAGTTGAAGTTTCTTCTTTGGCTCAAGTAAAACTTGCAAATTTTATACAAATAAATACCAATATACAAATTATAAATATTGTCTTCATAACTAGTGAGTAATATTTAACATATGTTATAAATTTTATTATTTTGTAGGAATCCAGGAGATCAGACTCTAACCTAACATTACTCTATGAAGAGTTATTCGATCCAGATTGCTCCGATGATGAGGTTGGACAATGTGAAGTAGGAAGCCCGACCTTCACAATTGTCGAAGACGGATTCTCCTCGGAGGATGAGCTGGAGGACACTGTGATGCAGCATTATTTGGAGTCCCAACGCCAACACAGTGCCTTCCAGTCTCAATTCGAAATAAATGTTGAAATAGAAGAAGGTTCCGACTCGGGCAACTACAATAATTCTATGGTTAGTAGTTTATTTTATCACAATCTATTATAGTTACCGTAGTCACTATGCTAGGCCATTTGGTTATAGTTGCTCCCATTCACCACCCTGTAGTATTTGGGTTGGCAAGTTCAAGGGTTATAATATAAATATTTAGTTTTTTTCATCTCAACATTAATGAATTGTTCATGTTTCTGTAGCTAGTAACAGAGTGTACCCAATGCAGGGGAGGCTAACTTTCAACAAATCTAGATGTTACCCCTCCCCTATACAGTTTTGTAGCACTATCTATTATATACTACTCAAAACAAAATAAGAGCCACTAGGTATTTAAGGTATACCATGAAAAATATAAAATTAACACATTGTTCAATTTACGTAAACTTAAAACAATGTTATTGTTTACCGTTTAGGCTAGTAATTGTTGAAATTAGTGATTAATAAACATTTTTATTTAACTTTTGATAAAAAATGACAATTTAGGATAAAAAACACAAATAACAAAAAGTCACTAAAAACTAAAAAAAACTTCACATTTGATTTGTTTTTCTCTTTTTTAATTACGGGTATGCCCTTTTCTTTTGGCTATGCACTCCTGTAGCCTGGAATGCATGCTCTCTATCAAATGGCTGACGTTTTCAGCTGGGATATCTTCCCAGGCACTTTTCAAAGCATCAATCAGTTGGTGCTGGTTGTAGACCTCTTGCGCACTCTCTCTAACCCTTTGTTTTAATTGGTCCCACATGTGCTCGATCGGATTTAAGTCCGGACTGTTTGCTGGCCACGGCAACACTTGAATGTGAGAGCCTTCCAGTACAGACTGGGTCGCTTGAGTTGTGTATGCACAGGCATTGTCTTGCATCAGGATGAACCCAGGACCCATTCGCTGTGCAAATGGAATCACACGAGGCCTGATGACTTCCTCAATGTAACGCTGAGCAGTTACGGAACCTTCATTTAAAATAGCGAGTTCAATTTTGCCATGTAAGCTTGTTCCACCCCAAACCATTACATTGGGTCCGTCGAAATGGTCAACTTCTTGAATGCAGGCTTCAGAAAATCGCTCGCCACGTCGCCTCCATACTCTAATGCGCCGATCGTCATTAAATAATTTTACTTTACACTCGTCGGTGAAAAGCACCATGCCCCACTCGTTTATGCCCCAGTCTAAATATTGACGGGAGAAACTTAAACGATTTGCACGTTGAGCCCTGGACAAAGGAATTCGAACAACTCGACGTTTTGAAGTTTGCTGGTCTTCGTGCAATCGGTTACGGATCGTTTGGTCACTGACGCGAGTACCCGTTGTCAACCGTAGGCGATTTTGTAACTTACGAGCCCTCACTGTGCGTTCTCGGCAGGCACTTAACCGGATATACCGATCCTCGTGAATAGTTGTAATGCGAACTCTACCCGAACCAGATCTTCTTGCAACACTACCAGCCTCTTGGAATCGATTCCAAGCATTTTGGATAGCTTTCCGAGAAAAACCCAGATGCAGAGCCACAGACCGCTGCGAAATTCCTTCTTGGATCATTGTAACGGCTCTGGTTGCAGTAATTACGTCCATATGTCTTCGTACTTTCGGCATATTAACATAAGATGTTACATAAACAAATTAACTAAACAAAGTTAAACGATTATTTCAGATTACCATAAAGATAATCGAAACAAAACTTAAAGAAAAATCGAAACAAATTAACAAGAAAATTTCAATTTTTTTTTTTTTTTAAATGATGGCTTGCATTTTGGTCTCAAGTACAAAATCAAAGAGGTTAAATATCGAAGAGTTTGTAACATCAATATTTTGTTACTTATTAATTACATAACGTTCATTAAATTACACTGAAATGTGAAAACAACGAGTGGCTCTTATTTTGTTTTGAGTAGTATAGATTGAAGAAGTATGCACCAGTGCAACATTATATTTAATATTGATGTATAAATAAATACATACACAGCATTAACTCACAATCATTATAGAATTTAAAGATCTTGCATGCATCTAAATTCATTGAAGGAATGCACATCAGTATTAGGTACTTATAAAATTTTGCATAAATTCGTTTTTACTATTAAAAAAATTAAACAACAATTATTTACAAATGGCTCTATATATTTTAATGATGATAAATGCAGAATACAAAATTTAGAATAATGATCTTAAAATATTAGAAACTAATTAATAAACATAGTTCTAATTAGTGACATTTCACACCATACAATTTGTGAAAAATGTACTTGTAAATGTAATTGGGTATTGTATGTGTAGAAGATAAACAGCTGTCAACTAATACCTATAGGCTTTGAACAGCATTTGTAAACCATTTCAAATAAATCATCATTCTATCAGCCTGTAATTGTCCATTACGGATCAGTTTATTTAGCATTCACTGTTACAAGTAGACCCATCCTAACAACGAATGCTAAATGAATTGGTCAGTATACATATATTTAATTGTATTGTGATTGAGTTATTATTATTTTTTGTACTGCATAGGATGCAACCCCCATGTTCCAGCTGGAGGCTGAAGGTATCCTTGACCAGCAAAGGGGCACCATAGAATCTGCCCCCCTCCAGGATTGGTGAGTACAGAAGTCTATATATTATATCTATCTTTTAAAAATAAATCCTTATTTTAAAAGTTTGCCTGTAATAGGTGTGTGAATACAGAAGTTGAGGATGATGAGTTCTTGAGATGGGATATTCTATGGAAAGACCACAAGCTCTATTTTAGACAAAACTAAATCTGATTTATAGAATTTGATTCTTTTCAAGAACATTATCAATAAATGCAATAATATAGGATGTTTTTACTTCACTTTAGTTGTATAAACCAACTTGTGTGGAGAAAAACATTGTGAGAAACCAAAATCACCAACATACTGTGAGCAAGCGTGATGATCAAATACTCATTCCTTTTCTGTAAGAAGAGAGGCCTTTGCCCTGAAGTGGGTCAATTGCAGACTGGTATTATTTAATTATAAAGACACAATTGTCTCAAAATTCATTAATTTATAGTAATTAATTGTTCATGTTATAAGTTTGTCATTTCAACCTACCAATGCTTAGTTGCATCTGACCCAAACAATAGTTGTAGATAGGGAGACTGATGGATGGTAATATCCAAGACTGTTTTGGAATGGGCTGAACTCAATAAAATGAAAGTTTACGACATTCCCATTATATGACTTTTTTTTTATTATGGCCAGGATGGAAATGGACGACCCGGAGGACGCCAGGGAGCAGATTCCTATACCTGTGAGCCCCCTCTCGCTTCCCCGCTTCTCTCGCCTGGATCAGGTGGCGAGTGCGACGCGACGGGGGGTGTCATCGAGCAGCCGCGGCGGGCATTCGGGAAGAGGCCGAGGAAGCTATATTGGTAGTTGGAAGCGGGGGGATGTATTAGTTGAGAAGTATCCTTCTAACGAAGACTTCCCCCCCGAGTTGATTGAGGAAATTGGTCATGTAATGGCCAGGCGCGAAAGGAATGCGGTGTCTAGGAATGAACGAAGACCTAATGAATATGTGAGTGAGGAGGAAGCGCTTTTTTATGAAATAGATGAGGAAGAGTTTAAGTGGGAGGTGATGGATGGTTGGCAGGGTGAGAAGGAGCGATTCCTCCGCGATACCGTTGGTCCTACTCGACAATTTTCTGACCCCTATGATGCTTTCAGATCCTTTTGGGATGATGGCATCCTGGGTCACATTGTCGAGGAGACGAATAGGTACGCTGCTGAAATAAAAAGAACGAGTGCGAGATTTGCCAGATTATGGTATGATACAAATGTGCATGAGTTATTGGTGTTGTTCGCATTTTGGATGTTGCTTGGCATCATCAAAATGCCTTCAATAAGATCTTGTTTTAGCAAGTTACCAATGTTGAAAACGGATGTGTTTAGGCATCTTTTCAAAGAAGAAAGGTACTGGCTATTAAACCGTGCCCTACATTTTGCCAGGGGTTCTTCGGATCCTTCTGATCCCGAGAATGTTTTATACCCAATGGGGCCCATTCTGGATCACTTAAATTCAAAATTTAAGGAACTTTATATTCCGAGCCAGAACATCTGTATTGATGAGTCCCTTATTCTTTGGAAAGGTCCTTTGGCAATAAAACAGTATATCAAATCAAAATCTGCACGTTTTGGTATTAAGACTTTCAATTTGTGCGAGTCTAACACAGGTTACCTGTGGATTTTTTTTATTTACATTGGGAAAAGAACGACCAACTCTACTCTTCCTTCGAGTACCAGTACGGTACTCAAATTGATCGGACCGCTTTTGGACCTTGGACATGTCTTGTACATGGATAACTGGTTCAACTCACCTTCGCTAGCAAGATTTCTGAAAAGGAGGAAAACGGATTGCGTTGGTACACTTCGTGCATGTCGCAAGGACGTTCCAGTCTCGCTTCAGAAAGTCAAGCTAGTGGAGGGCGAATAATTGCGTTGGTACACTTCGTGCATGTCGCAAGGACGTTCCAGTCTCGCTTCAGAAAGTCAAGCTAGTGGAGGGCGAATACATGGGACGCCAGTGTGGTGACGTAATGGTAATGGCTTACCAAGACCGTAAGCGGTTAACCTGCATATCTACGTACCATGACATGGCCCAAACCAAAACGCCCGTGAAGCCCGGTAGAATATCAGTCTACAAGCCCACACTTGTAACTGATTACAACCGGGGGATGGGTGGAGTTGATCGTCTGGACCAAATGCTAGAGCCCTACTTAGTAGAGCGAAAGCAGTGCATAAAATGGAACAGGAAATTATTTAAACGGTTGCTGAATATAACTATTCAGAATAGCCGCATTCTTCTGGAGAAGTCAATGGGACAGTCGTATCAAGCGCTAATGTTCCGATTAAAATTAGCGGAAGACATTTCTAATTATCACCTTCAACATGTCCCAGTGCCTATTTCAGGAGCGACCACTGTCCAACGTTCTCTTTTCCCTGTAGGTCGCCTGACAGAGCGCCATTTCGTACGCCGTATCGCTATGAAGGAGGGCGATTGCCGCGCACCCCGCCGTAAATGTGTGTGGTGCGCATATCGTCGGGATAAGCAGACAAAGTCCTCCTTCGAATGCGAGGAGTGCGAATTGGCTCTTTGTTTAGACTACTGCTTTAAAGAGTTTCATACTATCCCATAAAGTTAAATGTGTGTATTTATTGTATAAACCTGTTCTTTCTATTTCTATTCTTTTTCTTATTTTCATAAATATGTTTATGTGTGTACTTATAGATATAATAATTTGCTGTTCCATTGGAAAGTAGTTTTGATACATTGGTTTTTGTCATTGAATGGCGATGAATGTATGCTGATGTACAAAAGAATGTCAGAACGACGAAGGATGAGTAAGCAGGATATGATTGTTCTTCCTCGGCCTATTTTTTTTGTTTTATTTTACACTGTTTTGTTTAATTGTTCTCAGATGTCCACTATATGTGGGTTTTTCTGCATCATTTGAACAGCAACCGTTAATAAATCTTAGTCATACTACATAAATACCAAGGGCGTCCCTGAGGTGTACCTCATCTTTAAGGGCACTGCTGAAACACACATGGCTCCGGAGACTAAGACTGGACCTAAAAGGGATGGATTAAAGCGATATTATATTGCGTTGTTACAATATTGATTCCTCCTCATAACGTAAGTACATCGCTTTCCTGTAGGCCTGGTTTCTAAGATCACTTTGAGTTGAGTAGAGCGCTAATATTGTCTACCCACTTCTGTGTACCTACTATGAGATTACTGAATGGTGATGGTGTGTTGGTTTTGAGTAATCTTGAGTGAAGCATGACTAATATTGCACTGCTTTAGCATTCTTACTCGTTTATTTTACAAGATACTACAACATTTAAAATAATAATTGTTAGTTCAAAATGCATTATTAAATATTGTAAATCTATGAATATAAAATTCAAAGTCCTGACTGACTGACTGAGTTATCAACCCACAGCCTAAACCGTTGCGGTTAGAAACTTGATATTTGGCACAAACACTACAAGGTAAATAAAATATAGACTTTTTGGACTTTGAAATTACAGCTAAAAAGGGGTTTAACGAGGGTTTAAAATTTCACGCTAGAGAAGCTGCGGGCAAAAGCTAGTGCTTTAAAGGATAATTTCTTAATCACCAATTTTTTTTAGCTTTGACGAATAACTCAGAATCCATTTTAAAAAAATACGTAGGTCAAATATTCACAACAAAATATTTTTCCTGAAAGTATTATCAGTTTAGCTTGGTTACGAATGCTTTTAATTTCTGACGAAGCGTTTGTTTTAATGCGTTTTTTCTAATATACAGGTGGATTTTTAATTACCTTACATTTTTCTTCTGGGCATATATTCAAAAGAATTTTATTTAAAAAAAATGTACCGCCTTTTTTTATTTAAAAAACGTGGGTTCGGCTCTCCCCTCGCCCATGTAGGGTCCCATACCACAACATGCTCCGACCGATCACAACTTTTTTAGTTAATTAATTGAAATCTATCAAAAGGAGATGTTTGATTTTGGGCCACCACTATGTACAGTATATAGAAAAATAGGAAAAAAATAGGGGATTACCATAAAAATACAAATAAATTAATTTGAAGAAGAGTACAATTGTACTGGAATTATTATTTGGGGGCGTTTTTAATATGTTAACCCTTTTTTCTGGTAGCCATGACAGTTGTGTTTGACATTAACATGAGTTTGACAACTTTGACAGTCCTAGGTTTCGTGATGTGTGTGTGACACAATCGAGTACAACACTTATATTTCTATTTCATTATAATTATAACGAAATCCAAGTATTTTCGTCTATAAACAACGTACTTATGTTATATAAGTACACAAGAAATAAACACTATGGAGTCATTGACATGTCAACTGTTGTCAAAATGACATTTCACTTAATTTCGATCCACCATATTTTCATGTGTTGTGTTGCTCTCCTTGACCAAGATAACTTGAATGTACAATTAAACGAAGTAAAATTATAGAAAATTAACATTAAAAAACGGTTACTTTATTGCAAAGCTATATTTACTTATAGTGTACATGGTGCTGGCCCAGGCTCCATACATTTCTGAAACATCTCCTTTGGCTAATGATTAACACAGCGCCATCTGTTAACAATGACTACGAACTACTTTCGGAATTACGATGGCAAATAAAACGTTGACTAACTTTATTGACTTGTAAAAGTGTCTGTAACAGATTTATTTACAGAAATAAATATAATTTCATCATTTCATTTCAACAGTGAATACAGAATGGACAAAAATAAAAAAAATGTTCTGTTTATAGACTTTTTGCCAAGCTGTACGAATGCTCAATCATATCTTTACACTTTGACAACTGCACAAACTTCCAGTACTGCGCCCTTGTGCAGTACGTGCGTTTTCATACAAAAAGTATGCAAAACACACGGTGTGTGCGCACGCCGTGAGCGCATAATAGCATTGAAGAAACTTACCGTCTGTGTTTTCCCACAGTAATAGGCGTAATGTTTCTAATTACAACGTATATTAAGATATTTGACTGAGCGTGCAATCGTAGGTATCGTATGTCTAAGCGATTGCTTGCCAGTTATAACGATGTCTGTTACAGTTTGATTGAATAGTAATTAATAACTAAGACGACATCTATTTTGAAAATCTTTCTAATATTTTGCTCATTTTACCGACAAATGCTACCCCGCCCCCACCCCGCCACTTATTTTGTACCTAATGTAAATATGATAATCTCATCAGAAATATGAGTTTTCTAGTAGGTATATTTGGATGTTTTCAATGAAAAATGCTGCTTGAGCGTACCTTTGATAGATCTGCTAAAACTAAGATAATTAGTTGTTTGCATGGACCCCACTAATTTTGTACCTAACATAAATATGATTATCTCATCAGAAATGTGAGTTTTCTAGTATATTTGCATGTTTCCAACGAAAAATGCTGCTTGAGCGTACCTTTTGATAGATCTGCTAAGAATAAGATAATTAGTTGTTTGCATGGACCCCAGTTATTTTGTACCTAATAAATAAATTAGAAATATAGGTATAGTAGTATTATTGCGCATGTTTAAAAAAAATGCAACTTAAGCGTAACTTTTGGTTTGTTACCTCCTTTACATATCACGATTGTGTTTACAAGAACTAAGACAATTCGTCATTTGCATGGACTCCACTTATTTTGTGCCTTACATAAATGTTTCTTACTAGAAATATGAGTTTTCTAGTATCACTTTTGCATGTTTTAACAGAAAATGCTACTTAAGCTCACTTTTGTTATCTCCTATAGGTACTAGCCATATTTTTTACATGAATTGAGACAATTTGTATTTTTTCATGGACCCCAGTTATTTTGTACCTAATAAATATGTTAGAAATATGAGCATGGTAATATTATTGTGCATGTTTTAACAAAAAATGCTACTTAACTCATTTTTGTTATCTCCTAGACTAGGCATTCTATTTTTTCATGGACCCCAGTTATTTTGTACCTAATACATATGTTAGAAATATGAGCATGGTATTATTATTGTGCATGTTTTAACAAAAAATGCTACTTAACTCATTTTTGTTATCTCCTAGACTAGGCATCCTTTTTACAGAAACTGAGATAATTAGGTAGTAGTTTTGCATGGACCCCAGTTATTTTGTACCTAACTTAAATATTTATTAACAGAAATATGAGCTTCTAGTATTATTTTTGTATATTTTAACAAAAATACTAGGTACTTATGTCAACTTTTTAATGCTATATTATATCTCTGAAAGCATGATTACGTTTATAAGAACTGAGACAATTAGTTCTTTGCATGGACCCCATTTATTTTGTACCTAATATAAATCTATTTTTATCAGAAATTTGAGTTTTATTTTTGCCTAAAATAAATTATCTGATCAAATTAACAAGTTGTCTCATTTATTTCCTGTGTCCAACAAAAATAACTGTTTAATCGTTATAGTTATTTTTCTTGATAGATAGACGCACGTTCATATAAAGTTAAACATTTCCATTATGAGCTGATCTCGCATTGTATATAGGTAGGTATATAATAACCTTTTTATACAATGAGAGGTCAACTTATACTGAATGTATAGCTATATCTGTAGCTGTGTGTTCCTACCTACCATTTAATATTATCTACCCTCGTAAAATTAATTTTGTGCATGAATCGACTAACGTGCACCTAAAATAAATTTATCTAATCAAATAAAAATGTCTTATTTATTTTCTGTGTTCAACAAAAATAACTATTCGATCTTTACACACCAGACACACCGGCTCCAATAACGTCATCTAAGCTAAAATGAGTTATTGATCACAAATAAGATGCAAACATGTTTGACATCATTCGTGATCAATTTCTCATTTTAGCATAAATATCACTTTATTGCACCCGGTGTGCGATATATTATTTTTCTTGCTACGTATGTACTATTATTTAATTTATTTATTCTCCACCGCCACAACGCCGACACAAATAAAATAAATTATTAAATAAATAAGCTATCTTATTTATTTCCTGTGAAAATAACCATGTATTCGATCGTTAGAGTTATTTTCTTTGATACTTATGCACTATTTATTTACCTTCGGAAAATTTGGAAACTCGACTAATTTTGC
Source organism: Amphipyra tragopoginis (assembly GCA_905220435.1). Classification (NCBI taxonomy): domain Eukaryota; kingdom Metazoa; phylum Arthropoda; class Insecta; order Lepidoptera; family Noctuidae; genus Amphipyra; species Amphipyra tragopoginis. Next base: position 18,689,509 of record HG992011.1, read on the forward strand.
GTCAAAAATAAATTATCTTTTGAAATACATCAGCTATCTTATTTATTTCATGTGTTCAACAAAAATAACTATTTGATCTAAATAGTTACTTTTCTTTAAGAATTTCGTAACTCCAACAACAATTTATCGATAGCACTAGTAGGGACGCATGACATCACTACTGTCTACTTGCGATGTCTTACGATTTCATACAGTTTTTAGCTAATTTTATTTGTGGTTTTAAGTGTGCATAGAAACAAATAATGATAAAAATCAAACTATTTATACTACGAAAATTTAATAAACGTTTTACTTGTACTACAATTTGGTGAGTTATTATGTCCTATATGCACATTTATTAAGTTGATCTAAGCCGTTGGAAATTTGGATTGGTGTAGAATATCTAATTATTTATTATCCCACAGTAAACAAATATAATTTTTCGGACACTGACGCACAATTACATATATTTTCTTGAGATATTAGGCCTTAAATTGACGTCACATCGATATTTTCATTTATAATTACGGAATGAAATTGTGTACAAAGGGGAATGCCAAGATCCGGCAGTACAAAGTAGTATGAACAGATATGCCGTAATTTTGATAATTCGCGTTTATTTTTTGTAAGATTTATGCAATGTAAACAAAGTCTGGGGAAGTACACCGTCGGATAATCATTTTAAATAGTAGTTTAATGTTTTAGTTATTATGTTTCAACGCTTTTTTATCTACAACTGCAAATAGAAATGTTGCACCGTATAAAAATATAATTATATCGATACTAAAATTACATTTATAAATCGATTACAATCATGAAACAATATGTAATTGTAAATAATTATAATTATCACAATAATATCATAATTATTATTTAGGTAAACAAGTATTTATTTTTCATTCGCGTTTTCTTGTTTGAGAAATGTGTTACCTATGTGAATAATAATTGTGCTCTTCCATTAATAGCTACAAATTATAGTACTAAGCTTTATTAGTAATTAATAAGCTGTTACGAATAATCCTAGTAACCACTATAACACAACAGGTTTGTCACTATTCTTGTGATTTATCATAAATGGGCTACTTGTTTAATACGAAACACAATAAATAACATAATATTTTATTAAGCTGAGTATGCATAGGTACCAAATACATTCAATAGTGTTAGTTAACATATTCAATTAATCTCTTTGATTTATACTAATTTAAAATTAATATTTTGTAATGATATGAAATTATTTACAAACATCCTATTATTACTATATGTTTAAATAAGTATATATTATTTTATTTTATATTCCATTCGATTTTATACATACTCGATAATCGATTACGTTTAAAATCGAATATTGTTATGATTTTATTTTAATGGCGACAACACCATTGTCACATTAAAATGACTTCCACTTGTTTCTTACGAATAATGCGACAAAGTAAGTATCTATATCGAAGTAAGTCACCATAATTATGTGTATAATATTCCTATCGTGAATACAATATTATGGATTCCGTTTGGGCAAGATTTTTGTTAAATAAAATACTTTGTATACCTAGTAAAAGTAATTATTTGGGAATAAGACATGCATGTTTTATCATCGTTGCCATGGCAACGTCAATAAACGACAAATTCAAAATAATATAAGATTTATTTTGCGCTGGTTTTGGTTTGGTTATTTAGTTATTATTCTGACCAAAAATGGTTTAATTTTGTTGTTTACATAATTAAATGTTGTAATCAAACAATAATATTAAGATTTTTACAAAAATATTAAAGGTCTATCAATAGGACAAGAATAAAAAAAAAACATGAAAATGTAGACGGAGTATAAAGAAAATTTTAGTTCGATTTTCGAATTACTTTTCTTCCCTAGGTTAAAAATCTACTATTAAGATCAACTTTATCGACCTATAACTTTTCTTGGTGTACTTCCAGCGGAAATGTTGTTATTGTAATACATTCTACAATATTTGCCCTTTTTAATAAGATACGTTCCATTCTTGTTCTTTCTGGCCGTGTCGTAAAGGAAATCTTGGCATTCCCCTTTCATGTATTTTTGACGAAATTCACGATTGCTCTCCGAGTCAGCGGGTATGTCAAATGTCAGAATCTTGTCGAGCCGAAGGGTTAATGTTGTTGATTCATATAACGTAATGTCGACGAAGCATTCTCCCGCGTTGTCGGCTAGTGACCTCACGCGCGGCCGACCGATTCTCAATATAGAGATTTACATTGCATTTAAAATGCAAACTTGAAATATGTTGTGGTGCGCTCATAATGAGGAAGTGTGGCCTTAGGACTTAAAGGCTGGACTTAGAGACATAAATCGTTAATGTATGGAGACAATACGCGAAATGCCGGAAACTTTATTTGTGCAGCAATTTCTGCCAGACAAATCGACTTCCCAAGCCCTTTGTAAAGAACTCCGACACAAAACTTCGTTAAAAGGAACCAAAGAGATTCCCATAAAAGTTAAAGTAAGTGCTATTTGCGATTTTTTTTATTACTTAGCTATCATTTCATTTCCTCAATATTTGTGTTTATTTAGGTGTTGTGCGCTCTTTTCTTAGCAACAGGATCCTATCAGCGATTTGTTGGTGTCACTCATCTTTCACTTTCACACTCCGAATAGCTGCGTTGGGTATCTTGCCCAACGCACAGCTAGTCCGAGTGCATCAGACTAGTTGTTGATACTTTGAACCACTCTGCAGTCATGGCAAAATGGATTGTGTTTCCGAAAACACTACAAGACAGACCATTTACAAAAGTAGTTGTGAGTACTTAACAAGTTATTTAATATTTAAATTATTAAGTGCATCCAACACATAAAATTAAAATTATCAATTATTGTTTCAGGTTCCAAAGAAGATTGGGCGCATAGGATTGTACCCATGTAGCTTTGGTAAAGCCCAACGATGAAGAGCATATTTTTATAATAGAAAAAGATATCATTCATTAAATGTTCAAATGGTAGATATAATAATATGTATTTGTTTATACTGTATGACATGTTAAAGCTAGATAAATCATTTCTTAATAATAGTTTTATTTTCAGATTTGTGACGGTAATTTTCTTATTGTAAATGTGAATGCAAAGTTTGGAGGAGCTACACATGATTCACATTTACATGGTGTTCTAGTAGAATTGAATCATATATGCGTGAACTTCATCAACATAATGAACAAGTATGGCTACTGCTATACCTAATGGTAGGTATTTAAAATCGTAAAAAGATCTAATTAATCGATAGGAGTTTTCCTTTGTTTTGTCTACATATACTAATTTTTCAGGTGACTCTGAATATACACAACGCCCTTGGCTTATGACACCTATCCTCAATGCAGTTCAAGGTTCTAGGGAAAAACAATACACTCAAAAGCATGTGCAAGCCCGTAACTGCATTGAGCGCTGTTTTGGATTACTCAAAGCACGGTGGAGATGTTTGCTTAGAGACAGGGTTCTCTACTATCATCCTCATGTAGCTAGCAACATTACAATGGCTTGTTGTGTGTTGAACAATAAAAAAATACTTGCTCTAAAATTGGTTTACGAGTGGTTTTATTGGAATAACCCATATAAGTGGAGCACAACATGGAGGCCGAAGATAGAAAATATTTAAGGGCACGGCCCACTCGTAGACCAGTTCGTTTTGGAAGCAGTCCTCCTGAAGAAATGGCTATCAACGTGTCACACAGTCAGTTGAAGGAGCTCATTCTCGCAATCAACACCGCCACACGAGAGAGGAGTACCTTTGCACAATGCCCAGCAAAATTTGGAGGTTCAAAGGCGGAAGTTGAAGCGTTCTTAGCAGCAGTGACAGCGTTCTTGAAGGCCTACCATTGGTTCTGGTCGTTGATGCAGCAATTTGGTGGCAAGGCGTTAAAAGAAGTGTGAAGTCATGGGAACTTTTTAAGGAACGTCTGCGCCATACCTTTGTCCCAAAGAAACTAGACTACGTAATCTATTAGGAAATAGTTGGTGTTAAGCAAGATAACCAGACCCCGACAGAAATTTTCGTTGCCAAGAAACGGGCGCTTTTTGCCGAGATGTCAGAGCCACATACCGACCATAAAAACCACATTTACCGACGTGTAAAAGTGATTTTTAAATATCCAATTTGCAGAATAAATGATTTCATTTCATAAGGGAGCAGCAAGAGATCAGTCTCATTTTTTTAGATTTGTAGGGAATCTATAAAACTTTTGACGAGTTACTACAAAAGGCAAGGGATATTGAGAGAACACTAGTAGAGAAAAATAATCAAAAAGAGGAATCAGAGCACATACACGATAAAGATACAACAACACAACCTAAAACTAATAAAAAACAAAATAAAGTACGCTGTGGTTACTGTCGTCTTCTCGTCATGCAGCCGAGGAATGTAGAAAGAAGGCACGAGAGGACACAGAAAAGCTAAAATGTTGTTGTTAAGGCGGAAACTACTTCAAGCACCGAAAATGAGGACAAACCGCAGTTTGCCTGTTATGATTGTGGGGAGCCAGGTGTAATACGCAGTCGCAGCCCAAAATGTAAAAGCAAGCTGTCTCTAATGGCTGTTGACTTTTGTTTCTGTTCAGCTAATATGACTGCTAATGTACGACCACCTCCCACGGTAACTGTTATCATCGATGGTATGAGTGGGATGGCGTATATTAATACGTGCGCAAAATTGAGTATCGCCTCCTACCAGCTACATAAGGTCTGGAACGAAAAGGCGTTAGTTTAGAGAAGGAGGTTATTAACGTAACACTAGCCGATGGAGTACCAAGGAGGCAGGACGTCCTTACAGCTAAGACGACTGTCAACCTTTATGACCGAGATGTAGCCATGTCGTTTGTGATCTTTCCTGAAGCCCGAAAAAAAAGGGACACTACTTGGGATAAGACTTATAGAAGATGCTATGTTAGCCCTAGATAGACCTACCCCAGCGAACCTGTCATTTCTTTGATGAGCCACAAACTACGGGATGAAATCCTTGTGAGCCGAATTAATGTAAAAGGGGTTGTTACGATATTTCCGAAGAAAAAAAAAAATTTTAAATTTCTACCGGAGCTAAGATTTGCAACGAAAAAAAAACTGGCTTGTCAGTTGTACTCGCTAAGTTCCGGTACCACGCATAAGGACATCTCATGAAAGCAGGAGAAGTCTTACTTATGAATATTTTATCAACGGTGGTGAAGATCGTAAGGTGTGTCAAAAGTTTTTACTTCAAACCTTCAATGTAACTCAGAATTTTTTAGTGTACACTCTGTCGCATTCTAAAGGCATGGCCCAAAATTACTTGAGGACACGCAATGTTCCTGCCAAATATTCTTCCGATGATAAAGAATATGTGAAGATGTTCATTGAAAAGCTACCTGCAGTGCCTTCGCACTACACCCGGAAACGATCAAGTAGGGTATACCATACTCAGGAACTCAAAAACGTTACTAATTTGTATAGAATTTACCAGAAACTCTAGCTAGTTCGGTTTCTTGCGTCATCGAATGCGCTTGCGTTTAGTTTTTGCGATAAACTCATTATTCTATTTAATATTTTCAGTTACGTGATAGAGATTAAGTAGTTTAGTGTAGTACTGATAAGTGATAGACAAAGTGTTACTATCAGTAGTACCTACTGTATTTGTGTGAGTGTTTGTGTGTGTGTTTTAGTTGATTGGAAAGATTCGTAACTTACGAAGATGCCATTCCATGAGTACACTGCACGCGAGTATGTAAACATGGTTTACTGCTACGGCATGGCCCATGGAAATGCTGCAGTGGCCCTACGGCTGTACGGGACCAAGTACCCCACCGCGTATCAGCCCACTGATTCACGCATTTTCACGCGAGCTGTGCAACGCCTGTTGGACAACTAGCCGATCGTGCCGGTTTTACAGGGAGGCGGCCGGCAAATACAACCAGCGACGGAACAGGCCATACTACTTATCCGTAATGCGGGAAAAGCCACGTTTGGGCGTGCGCACAGCGGCCAAAGTGTTGCGGAGACGGCATGGCCATCGCGCTCGTCATGTGGTGTCCCACTCCACTGTGCACAAAGTCTTAAAGAGGGATAGGCAACGGCCCTACAAAATTCACCGTGTCCAAGCGCGCGTGCCGGGCGATACAATACGCCACATGGCTTATTGCAGGTGGCTGTTAAGGCAGGACCGAGGGTTCGTAAGGAAAGTTATTTTCACCGACGAGAGCACCTTCACTAATAACGGAATGTGGAACCGCCGCAACTCACACTTTTGGTGCTCCGTCAACCCACACCAAACCCAAGAAACGGGCTTCCAGACACGGTGGAAACACAATGTGTGGGCAGGCATTGTGGGTAACCAGATCTTGGGCCTCGTTTTCTTGCCACCCAGGATGGACGGACCTGCCTACCTGAACCTTATTAATGGCTACCTGACCGACTATTTAGACGACATACCACTGACCCAGCGGCGAGAGGTGTGGTACCAGCACGACGGTGCGCCGCCACATATCGTGAGACCGGTCCGCGAGCAGCTGACGCAGCTATTCGGCGACCAGTGGATTGGGCGGTTTGGACCTCACGCATGGCCTGCACGAATGCCAGATTTAACCTCTCTGGATTTCTTCTTGTGGGGCTATGTTAAAGATAGGGTGTTCGACCGCCCCTGCGAGACCGCTGCTGAGATGCGTCAAAAAATTATTGACGTTTTTGACGAACTCAAGCAGCTGTCAGAACGAGAAGGAATCCTGGAGCGGGTTCATCAAAACACGCTAGCCCGGGCGCACATCTGTCACCGTGTGGATGGTCGGCAGTTTGAACCGCAAATCGTGAGCGTTGAGCGGCCACCGATGGTTGACGATGACAGCGATGGGCATTAGGTAAGTAGGTACTTACTCGGGCTATTTACAAATGAGTTATTTTTTTAGTTTTCTTTGAAAAAAGTGCAACGGTGCAAGTAGTTGTCATCGCGGAAAAATGTTATTGTTACCTACCGACAAATCACGCGAAACGAGTCAGGGACAAGAAGCCGCGACGACCGACGGCCCGCGGCGGGGCACGGGGCGCGTTCATTCATCACGCGAGACGCGCCGTGCGCTATGTTGCGCCAGCCTGTATCACTTCAATGACTGGTTAGTAAAGAATAACATAAAAAACCAGTAATCCTTTTCTTAGATGGGCATAAATCACATATGTCGATGGCCTTAAGTCTTTTTTGTGATGAAAATGGCATTGTTTCATACGCTTTACCTCAGAGTACTACTCACACTATGCAACCAGCCGAAGTTAGTGTGTTTAGACCTTTAAAACAAGAATGGAAAAAATCTTTAAAACCTGGCAGGCCAAATCAGAAAACCTTAATAAAATCGTGACGAAGACAATTTTTTTACAAAGTATTTAAGGAAACCCTGGATGTAAATATGACACAAACTACACTCGGCGTCACAAAAATCGCACCTCTTCAAGAATTCCCTTCAAAGTCATTTTAACCCTATTAATCAATGGTAAACATAGGACTATAAGATATCATTGGAAAGGCAATTTATTTAAATTTCAGAATAAAGTAAGACTGTAGATTTGGTTTTTGTTTACCAGGGAATAAAAAAAGCATGCTAATGTAAATGATTATAAAGTGTTTTATTTTAACAGCAAAAATTACAACAAAATCCTTAAAAACAACTTAAAATCTAGTCTTACCCCCCCCCCTAGCCCTGATGACTGCTTCCATGCTTTCTCTCATGGACCTAATTAATGTTACAACAGTCTCTTGAGGAATGTCGTCCCATTCTGCAACGTCGGCATCTTGGAGGTCTTGGAGAGCGGTAGGGGCAGGATCACGTGCCCGTACTCGCCGTTTCAGTTCATTCCAAAGGTGCTCAATAGGGTTCAGATCTGGACTTCGCGCCGGCCAGCGCATAACAGGGATCCCAACTTCTTGCAGGTAGTCTCTTACAATTAATGCGGTGTGACAGCGGGCGTTATCGTGCATTAACATGAATACACTGCCAATAAAAGCCGCGTAAGGGACCACGTGTTTCTCTAAAATCTCTGTTATGTACCAAGGAGCAGTCAGCGACCCTTGCCCGCAAGTATTTCCAGTCCGAGAAACACACACAAGGTTCGTTTTGCCTTCGATTGACAAGCCACCCCAGAACATGCACGAGCCATCCCCGTATTCCACTGTCTCTTGAATATAGGAATGTGCGAATCGTTCCCCTTGCCTCTTATACACTCTTCTACGCCTGTCGTTGCAGAAAAGACACATCCTCGTCTCATCCGAGAAGAGCACAGCCCTCCGTTGATCTATTGTCCAATACACATGGTCGCGGGCAAACAACCGGTCTCTCCTATGCTGGGCAGTCAATTTTGGCCTTGTACCAGCCCTGTGAGCTGCAATTTTCTTCTCCCGCAATCTTCTTCTAATCGTAGAGACGCTTACAGAAGTTCTGCGAGCTGATCGGAGTTGTTGTTGCAGCTCAACAGCATTGAGGAATCGATTACGTAAAGACGTCAAAACAATGAAACGATCGTCTCTTTCGGATGAACAGCGTTGTCTTCCATACGTGACATTGCCGCATCCCTGATTGCAGGAGTGCAATGACTTTACCGTACGATCTCCTTCGAGGCGGCGAGCCTCCTAGCCGGATCGATGCCCTGGGATCTGGAGGCGAGGGCCCTCGCGCTGAGATATCGTCAGAAAGAAAGAAAGAAAGAAAGAAAAAGTATTTATTCCTACGCCCAAACAGACGCACAAACATACTTAAAATTAATAACATAATTACAGTTATAACTAACAATTCCTTAATTTAAACATATAATTGCCTGGCAACCCAAACACAAAACAATAAAAAATAATAACTATGACTTAATTTCTTAATTTATAATCTATGCAAATCACGTTTACATATTTAGTCTGTGGTTACCTAGACATTAGACATAAACATCATAGTAAACATTTTAATAAAAATACATACATCAATGATTATTTGAATTTGCGCGTCGCATGGCACATAAGAATTTAGGTCGTTGCTCAGCTTTATGCTGTGACTTTAGACAAGCCTAATGCCAACAGCGCTGATTTTCAGCAACAACCCTCGAGTGACGTAATGAAGTACCGCAAGGGAGAACCAGAAAAACAAAGTGAGTACTATTTTATTATGTACCGAACTGTGTGTAAAATAGAGTTAATAAACTGTGTAGTGTGCTGTAAATATAATACAAATATTGTTATTAAATAACCAATTGCACTTCATAATAAGAACATAATAAAACACGACAGACATCAAAACAAAAACAAACAACAAAGTTGCCGGCGGCCATTGTTGCGTAAGAGCATCGTAACGGTAACGGTAAAACGACACCGACGCTTGCGCGAGTGTCATGTGATTAGTCCCGTTTGAAATGCAAGTGCGTGCACCAATCCAGAAGTGTAATAATAATAAATAAATAAATTTTACCTATTTTGTGTAACGAAGCTAGTGTCAATGCTTTTAAGTACTTGACCCAATTAAAAATGTTTCAGTGATTCAAGAAAACATACAGATTGTTTGTAAAAATCAAATAATTAAAGTAACCCAAAAAGACTTGAATAACCGAAGCAATAGAACAGACACTTGGGAATCCTGCTCAAACTTGCCTTAAGGCCATGACCCCCCAGGTAATCCTTCATTTTTGTGAGAAATCTACATTACATTTGCAAGTACTTACCATCAACCTAGTATGTGCAGCATCCTTATTTCCATTTTCAGGACTTAAAATGTTTGTGCTAACACCAAGCGCAAGTCAGCGCGAGGAGGCGCCTGAGCGGAGTGAGCTCCGCCAGATCCTAGTGGCCGAGTGGAGAGAACGACTTGCGCAACCCAGCGCAGGGCACGCCGCAATAGCGGCGGTAAGACCCGTTATGGAGGAGTGGCTGGAGAGGCGGCATGGCGCCCTCAGCTTCCGGCTGACGCAGGTGCTTTCGGGACATGGATGTTTCGGGAAGTACCTGTGTCGCATAGGCCGGGAGCAGACGCCCGGATGTCACCACTGCGTCGACTGCCCGGAAGACACGGCGCTGCACACGTTGCAGGAGTGCCGTGCGTGGGCGACGCAGCGCCGTGAACTAGTCGCGGCGATCGGTGGTGACCTCTCGCTTCCGGCCGTGGTTCTGTCCATGGTCGGGAGCGAGAGTGCGTGGGAAGCCGTCACCTCCTTTTGCGAGGTGGTGATGGCGACCAAGGAGGGAGCAGAGAGGGAGAGAGAGGCGACGGCCACTCTCCCTTCCCGCGCCAGACGCACCGGGCGCCGCCGGAGGGCGCGCGACGATCTCCGGCCACCCTAGTGTGTGGCCTGCGGGCGACGGGTTAGGGGACCCGTCGCCCGACCAGTAACAGGCCCGAGAAGGCGGCGCGCATGTGTTCCGTGCGCGCCTCTCAGGAGGACGTGGGGCAAGGCCCCACAGAAGGAGAGGTCCGCCAGGGGATGGCGGACCGAGGCCTGCCGGGGTTGCGGTGCATGCAGCTGCGAATCCCGTGACCCCGGCCAAGGGTCAGGAGTAGGAACACCGTCGGTTTTTAGCCGGTAAGAGTCCGGCATAACCCTTCGCCTTCCCCAGGCGAAGGGTATCCATGAGGATTTTCCCACGAAAAAAAAAAAAAAAAAAAAAAAAGGAGTGCAATGACTTGAGCGGCTTCATCTGCAGTGGCATCCATCATCAGGGGTATTTTTCTTGCTGTAGCTGTTCACGTGTGTTAAATTAAAAGGTTGGATAGCGAACCACCCACATTTGAGGCGGGTCGCCTGTTTTATACCCTTGTAGAGTGGTGCAATTAAGAGTTCTTTGAACGAGATCCCAGGCGTAGTACAAATATGGCTGCAATTAGCCTTAACGTAAGTCAATGCTACGTTTGGAAGCTCTTAAATACAGAAGGACTCTATCCGTATCACTTTAAAAAAGTACAAGCCCTCCACGAGAACGACGGGACGGCTAGAGTCGCATTTTGCCAGTGGATTTTAAACAATCGCGAAGGTAATATTCTGTGGACGGACGAATCGACTTTTACGCGTGTCGGGCTATTTAATCAACGAAATGAACATTTTTGGGCATTTAATAATCCACACGTGATTAGTGAGTGTAGACATCAAGTGCGTTTCAGCATTAATGCGTGGGCTGGCATCATAAATGATAAAATTATCGGCCCGTATTTTGTCGAAGGAGATTTGGCCGGTGGGACATACCTAAACATTCTGCAAAGTGTAATTCCAGACTTAATGGACGACATACCACTGGCGTATTTTAATAATTTGTATTATCAACATGACGGTTGTCCAGCACATTACGAGCGTAATGTTCGTAATCACCTGAATTCCGTATTTGGAGATCAGTGGATTGGACGGGGTGGTCCAGTTGCTTGGCCAGCAAGGAGCCCGGACCTTACGCCGCTGGATTTTTATTTGTGGAGTGAGATGAAACGATTAGTGTAGAGAAACGAGCATCAAACTCTAGAACAAATGAAAAGTGCGATAGTGGACGCGTTCGATGTTTTAAAAAGTGACAAAGACACATTATTGAAATTAAAACATTCAGACGAATTGAGAACCTCCTCCTTTTTGAAGTCGGTTAAAAAGACAATTTAATTAAACGTGCAAGACTATTATGTCTCGAAAGGAATGGTTTGCACTTTGAACAATTATTACGTTATCGTGAAGTGTAGCCCTAAGTGATGATTTAGGTATGTAAAAGAACTTTTTTTAAATCGTGTAAGTAATTAGAACTTTTTTCTTTGTTAAATCATTGTAAATAATTTTGATTCCACATTTTTAAATACGCCATAAGTAGCAGGCCTGCAGTGACTTATTTTGACATGTACCGCTTTAAGCATAATTCTTTTAATTTTATTAGGTATGTCCCGAAACCTATGCACAAAGCGGAAGCGCACAAACAAAATTATGACGGTCCTAAGCCCGTATATGAAGGAAAATTTGGAATCATTTAATTTGTTTACGTGAACATCAGCTGAGCGAGTCAATAACCTAAACTTGATCGGGTGGAGTGTAGATAGTTAGGTACGCACCGACAACGATGCGACGTACGCGTAGGTAACTAACTCGTGGCGCTACTGTCGGTTTCATGAATTTTACGAATATTACATTATCACTTCGTTTTTTTTTAAGAGTTTCTGTGCTGTGCCTCCTTTTGGTGAATAGTATTTTGTATGTTAAACCACCGGTCCAAGGGATTAAAACGATCAAAATGTTACGCTTTATATCACTTCTCGCAAAAATACTACAACAAACACTGGAATAACATATGGAATCAACTGGAATTTGGTTGAAACAGATACTATGAGTATGACACAGCCATCATTACTTGCTAATACGAACTCGATTACTGAATTAGTGACGACATAAACACAATTTCTGTCAACTGTGACGCAACCGTCATTTTGTAGCAAAGAACTCGTTCCTATAACTCCCCCAAGTAAAACATCACCAATACTTTCAGCGAAAATCAAAGCGACATCGATAATGGCTGATAATACAACTCCTGATTATACACAGAGCAGAATCAAAACATCCAAAAATATGAAGACACCGCCACATACACCTAGAGTACAAGCGTTACCTGAAGATGACAACCGCAACCAACCTAAAACTAAATATTATGGTGATTTAGTTGTGCTGACACCATTTTAGGACGCTTTGTTTTGGCCAGAAATTCCTAGTAGCAGCACGAAAAGTAAAGTTAAAATACCTAGCGTTATAACATCGGATAGGTGGCAAATCTTTGCACAGGAAAGGCTAGAAGTAAAGTCAAAAAAAGAGGAGAAAGTTAAAGCAAGAAAACAAAAGAAAAATTTGAGCTTGGGTTTGGTAACAAGAAACTTAAGAAGAAATCAATAGATACTGGGACAATGAACATCACAAATGAAGATTGGTTTTGTCCGTTATGCCAAAGAAGCACGAAAATAGACATGATACAATGTGTGACTTGTAAGACCTGGTATCATACGATATTATTATGAGCAGAAGTTTCGTCAAATGAAATAATGTTTACTTGTATGTATTGTAACGTGTCGTTTGATGAATAAGTGATATTAAGCTTTGGGTTTGACTGCCTCGTCAATTTTCTAGACGGATAACTTTTTAATAATTTCGTGATGCTCGTTTTTAAGTACGTCATATTGTGTGGATTTTATTAAAATTTCAAGCTGACACGTGGTAAATTCATCTCATTTTATCCTATTGATCTCAGTGAATTCTTCCAAATGTTAGTGGTAAAGGTGTTTGACCAAGAAGGACCAGATTTGTGAAGAGAAAGAACTGTCCAGAGAAGAAAAGGAAAATGATAAAAAAAATGTTGGACTAAATAATATTGTTGCAGTATATGATTTGCAAGCTGCCCTTCAGCTTCCACGAGGGAACACTTCTATTTTTTACTACAAATCTAAACTCAATAATAATAATTTTACTATTTCACACATTAATAATAACAACACAAACTGCTTCTTTTGGCATGAAGCTGAAGCGAACCGTGGAGTAGATGAAATAGGATCTTGTGTTTTCAAATTCATAGAAATACAGATGCAAAATTACGATGGAACTGGATCAGATATCACATTCTTCTCAGATAACTGTTGTGGCCAAAACAAAAATTCTTTTATAATTTCTATTTACATTGTTGAGAGTCAGGACAAGTAATGAAACGCTCAGTTCGGGAGTCTAAACGATTGTGTGTATAATTTCAAAACTTGTTAACTTATGTACTAATTCTAACATAACTAAAAATACATACGAGGGTGACTTAAAAAACTATACAAATTAAATTAACCAATCGCTGCACAGAGCGAGTAAGTCTATAGTTCACAAAACTGACGACGGGGGCGCCACCAGCGCGGTAGCGGCAGCTAAGGCTCCGCGGTCGGTCACTCGGCCGGCACACGCGGCGCGCTGCGGCGTTTTCGATATGATGTGGCTACAACATGTTTGCATTATTAAAATTCCCTAAAATCAAAACCAGAACACACAAGTACCTAATAAGCGGTCACACACAAAATGAGGGAGACTCAGCTCGTTCTACGACCGAAAAACAAATCCAAAAAAGATTGAAGTCGGGTCCAATTTGTGCCTAGTCAGTAAGTTGAAGCCATTAAATGCGCCAAGAAAAAAGGCACACCCTACGTCGTAACAGAAATGTCTTCTCAAGATTTCTACTCTTTGAAAGGACTGTCTGAGGATATAGGATTTACAACTTCAAAGACATTCAAAATTACTGAAGTCAAGGTATTTAAGTTAACGCAAGATGATCCTACCAAGTTATTATTTAAAACATCCTATAAAGATGGTAAATTTTCTGAGACCGTTCTAACTCGAAAAAAGAACCTGCCCCAAATTACCCTCAAACTTGCATATAGATCCAAAGCAAAACTTAGAAATAAAGGATCTCTTAGAGCTGTTGCAAAATAACCATATTCCTCATTTTTACGAATCTTCAATGAAATATAAAACTACGAACCGGCTAAAGCGCAATAGTGACGTAGAATCACTTAAACAGGACAAAAAAAGAAGAAAGATCCTTGTTAGTACATTCCACTGAAAGATATTAGATTGGATCGATTGGGGCACTGGCCTAGATGTACTGAAGAAAGGTTAAGATGCAAACTTCCAGGATGTACTGGCACAGCCCAGACCGAATGTGAAAAGTTCGGCGCGGCGTGGCGTTATATTTAAACAAGAATAATAACTGTTTTTAAAATGTTTCATACTTTCAATTTTTTTACGTTTTAACACCATGATGCACATCTGCATCAAGATTTCTTTTTTAATAAATTCCATTTTTACCTAAATATTTTTTTCATTATTTTGACACCTCTTCTCGCCTATTGCCAACAACAAAATTTTACAAAATTTTCTTGCGCCGTGAAGGGTTAATACATTTTACCAAGGGCATCAGAACACGAAAAGATACTTAGAAATACTTGAGATTTTAAGGAGCGAGATTAATAAATATTCCCGATTCAGACCGACGAAATCTCATTCTCCAGCAAGACGAGGCTCCGGCTCATAACAGTTGGAGGACAAGGGATTTTCTTAATGAACATTTTCCTTCCTGGATCGGTACTCATGGACAAATCAGATGCTATTTAAAAGATTTAGTTTACAGGAACCAGTATGAGAGTGTGCAGTAGTTGCAAATTGAACTGAAAAATATTATTTTAAACATTCACCATGAAAAAATAAATAAATCAACGGGAAGCGAAATTATTAAAAGAGTTACTATTTGTATTCAACAGGAAGGGACCTATTTTGAGCATTTAATAAATTAAATTGATTGTGAGTTGCAGTCAAACGTACCTTATTATTTTAAATAAATGTTACATTTCATGATCTTCCTTTTATTTTAGATGCTATGTTATTTAGAAGAAATAAATCTTATTAGAAGAAATAGACCGATCCTTTCGATCAGTAGGTACAATAAAACTACAGTTGTTTTTTTTTCACATTTAGCGGGTTCGATTCCCGGTTCAGACAGGTGATTATTTAAAATTCTTTATAAGCTGTTCGTATTGTTTTTAAAATAAAAATGAAGTCTTCATTCAGTATTTTTTTCTATCTACAGTATTTAAGTTACTTTCCCACCATGTGGCAAAGTCGTAGGACGCACTGTAAATGTCCTCCGCTCTTCCCACTTATGGAAGCAGTTGCAATTTTTAGAAAGAATAAACCAAATTATACGAAACACTTTAACGTCCAATTTAAATGTGGCCCTGAACGACCGATCTTGGATCCAAGCCACACTACCTACTCGATTTGGTGGGCTTCGCGTTCGCAAAATTTCCCGTGTAAGTGTTCCTTTCCTCGGTCCACAATACAGAAAAGTTAACCAGGTAAATCTTAGCTTCCTCACTGGTTGACTTTGAAGTGCCGTGCTTGACCGATGCTGTAGACGCCTGGAAAATGGCTTGCGCAAATACAATTTTACCCGTCAACCTATCTTCCCAGAGACAGTGGGATGAGCCGCTCTGCAGGTTGGTACGGAACAATTTAACTAACACGTCCACCAATACTGCTGAGCGTGCTCGTTTGCTGGCTGTGGGTGAATGCGAGTCAGGACTTTGGCTTCAGGCACTTCCCTTACCCAGCATAGGTACCATGCTGGATGACGCCAGTTTTCGGATCGCTACATGCCTACGCGTAGGTGCTCCTTGTGTTGCTGCGCATCGGTGCCACGATCGGTGCGGCGAAGCTGTCGACGGCCTCGGACACCATGGTCTATCTTGCTGCAAGAGTGCAGGTCATATAGCACAGCACGCGAACTTCAATGACATAATCCGTCGCGCTCTTGCCACCGCCGGCGTGTCAATAGGCGAAGTTACCGTGTCGAATGCAGGTAGCCGCCCGCTCGATCAGTTCGACCGTAACTGTTGGCGTTTGTGCACGAATTTGTCTGTTTTTTTCAAGTCCTTTTTAGAGATGGATTCTTCAATTCGAGGTAATAATCTATATATAAATTGATTTTAATCCACCTAAATGTTTTCGAAGACTTAGTTATTTTGTTTTAAAATAGACCTTCCACAGAATAACAAAAACATATCAAATATATTAATTCACATAGTCTTAAAGTAGGTAGTCAAGATGAGTCGAGGCGTCATCAAGCTCTTAAAATATTCTCTTATCGTTTAAGTTTGCCAAAAACTTGATTTGGTTATGCGACCTACTGCGATTCTAAATATTTCTTATTTCTCTATAGGTGCCCGAATTCGACGAAAATCGCAATTTGACTTTTGGCGTTCTACCCCACCTAAAAGCAGATTAGTCCAAGTGTTAATGTTTGTCAAGTCAAGATTTGTTGATTTGATCCTTCCACAAGATCAGAGCAGCCTCTAAAGGCCTTTTTGAAAAAGAAATGCCAGAAGATTCGTCTTAAATGGCTTCACAAACAGACACGATTGGACTTTTTTTAAATGCCAACGAAGAATGGTTAAGTGAAGAATTGGTGCTTAAACAGAAACAGAGTTTTGATGGTAGTTCCACGAAAACGAAAAAGCGTAAAATTCAACATTTAGTTTTATTGTTACAAGAATATGACATGACGTTGAACAGCTATCATATGCAGCCATAGCCATAAAACATTATATTGATTTAAAATCATTTCAAATCCTATAACCCTTTACACCCGAGATGAAATGAGTGTGAGTTTCACTTTTAAAAAATTCTGGCGCCAAACCGTTTACTTTTTGCGAACGCAACCGGCATCGATCGACCGTATGATTATATTATGCTTAGGCTAATAAAGTCAAGAGGCCCGTGCGGGCGACCAGTGTCCTGTGAGCCTTGGTGGAAGATGGCGGCATTTTTTGAGCCCCGCAGCGTCACGGGTAAGTACTTGTTGCACGTATTATTTGTTTAGTAATGTATTATGTTTTGAAGTAAATTACAAGTTACATGAACACTAAATAGGTGACTTATTTTAGTTTCATGAATTTCATTGTAATTTTGATACAATTTGGTCATAAAGTTTGACTGCTAAAATCGTGTGGTTTCGGTTGTGCGTGCGAGAAATAAATCAAAAATATTATAACCGTTATTTATTGATTTTTGCTTGGATTTCATTAAAAATATATGTATTTTTTTGTTTTTAGGACGGGACTTAAATGACGATCAAGTTCTACAAATCTTGGGCGATGGAAACTTTTCCGATATTGAGGATTTTGATGAAGATGACGATAATTTTTAACCAAATGTCCTGGAAGACCTCAATTTCAACGATGTATTACCTGGCATAGAAACGGAAGAAGAACCTGAGCTGGATCCTGAGCCAAACCCTCGCCCTGCCAGTTTCGCACCTTCAACAGCAGAGAGCCGCCAACGAACTACACATCTAGCTCCTCGCAAGCGGGTCTGGAAACAGGTACCTTTCCAAGATTCTTCCCATGACTATCCCTCGCTGCCAGTATCTGCTGTGAGGACCCCCATGGAATATTGGCGGAGGCGCCAAGCCACGCCCCCTTAAAGTTTGGGCCTATTGGGGAAGCGTTTACGCAATTAGTTGAAATCTGCACTGCGCAGCTTAGTGACGTCTCCCGTGTACTCCTTTTGCGAATTTTACGAACGAACCTTGGCGCGCTTACCGGACCTTTTGAATATTGACCATTGCTCTGTTTACCTGACCCTTGATTGCCTAAACCATGGGTTCCCAACCAGTGGGGCGCGCCCCACTTGGGGGGCGTAGGGTGATCCAAAGGGGGGCGCGACGAGCGGCTTAAAAAAAAATCATAATTTCGCGCGCTTTTAACTGCGAGCGACGGACTGCAACAGCGACAAGTCAAGACGCGATCACCGCCCCCGCGCCGCGCCGCCCGCGCTTTTCGCATTACCCCGTCCGCGCCCCGCTCTCTCTCACTCAGTGACTCGATGTATGCTGTGAGTGAAGTGTGTTTCGCTGACCGTTCCGCACGATACTTTTAAAAATAGCGAAAAAATGAGTACTTCTAGTAAAAAAAGAAAGTATAGTGATGATTACATTAAGTTCGGTTTTACTGTGACGACTAAATCTGGTTCTGAGCAACCACAGTGTGTTATATGTTACGAGGTATTAAGTAATGATGCGTTGCGACCTACACGGCTTATGCGACATCTTGAAACAAAACACGCCGCATTAAAAAACAAACAAGAAGAATATTTCGTAATGAAAAGCCAAGAATTAAAACGAAGCCAATTCATGACGCTGGTGGGTATAAAAACGAAGCAAAGAAATAGACTTCATGTCGAAAATGATCTACGCTGTGCACTGACCAACATGAAGCCTAGAATTGATAAAATTGTAAATAAAGTGCAGGCCCAATGTTCTCACTAATGGTCATTATTATACGTTGTACACGATTAATAAATTCCATTAAAGTTTTCATCGTTTGTTTTTTTCTCCATTGTAGTTGAGTTGAGATAAGGGGGGCGTAGTATTTTAGCGTAAACTTTAGGGAGGCGCATAGGGTAATAGGTTGGGAACCCCTGGCCTAAACGTTAACCTGTGCGAGAATATTGGACTCCTGTGAACTGGAACTGAGTGCTGGAACATTTTTGTGCATAATGTCTTCCAGAAATCTCATACGAGAAGAACGAAATCAAATTATAGTTTTACATGGACAGGAATTTAATATTAGTCAAATCGTTGAGCAGCTGCATATGAGCGTAAGTAGTAAATTATTTTAATTATATTGTCATGATAAATTTTGCTATTTTCAAATACCGTAATTTATAAATAAATCTTTATTAGCGATGCAAAGTGTATCATGCAAATGTTATCTTGTGTAAGTAATTGGATACTTTTTAGCTTATTTTACAACAATAAAAGAATTTGATAAATACAATTAAAAAACAAGCAGAAAAAATATTCAGTTTTCAAACTTGGTAAAACAATTATTACTGCGCGAACTCTACTATTTTCTATTTTCTCACTCACACACGCGCTGTTTCAATTTCTGTTGTTGATTTTTTAAGGAACAATGTTTGCCACTATGTATCGTATAAAAGTATTTTATTGGTTAATTAATATACATGTAGATATATATGTAGATAATCTTGTTTAACACTTTCGGTGCCAAGCATGATCTAACTTATGGGTCGAACAATAATTCGTTCGTGTGCCCACAACCGGCCTCCCGAGTCGTCGTTATACGTAGCTATAGATGATTTGTGCTCATTCCCATCCCATATACTAATATGAATCACATTAAAGTTCTTAAAATAGTCGCAAACGCAGTTTATATTATGATTTGTTACTTTGTGACCATTTTACGAATTGTAATGTAATTCATATTATTAACCTATTACGATTCTGCTAAAGCGGCTATTTTAGGCCCCCAGGACACCTAGCGAGACAAAATAAACGAATTGTATGAAAAGTCTATTGATTAATGTCAAAAGAAACGTAATCTCTTTCGATCATTGATTGTGTCTTGAATATCGAATGAGCTTCAGATTTTAAATGCAAAACGATATAATAATAACTTAGAAAAACCCAAAATCCTATTTCGTAGATACCTCAGAATAACAAAGCAATTAGAAACAACAGAAGGTGTCAAAGAATTTTTAGTAATCCTTTGCCGACGAAGTTTAAAAAGTGATAACAAAGCGCATTAATAATGTTTATGGCTTTAATCCCTTGCCAAAAAATGCAAACAAAGGGCGGGCGTCCACAAATTTTTCTTGAACTTCTCTCGACTTGAAACAGTAGTAACTATTTTCTTTGTTTCAAATTGCACGCCGAAGTAAAAACATGCTTTGTTCTATAATATTTCTAATATGACACAAAAATCGGGCCAAAACCGTAGTTTTATTATCGACACAAACATTGCACTGAGAACACATTAACAGCATTGAGAATTAAATAGGTGTAAATAAAGGGCAAAGTAGTTATTTTGTTCTGATTAAAACTTTCAGGTTAAAATTTGTGTGTGTACCTGTGACTTATGAGGTTGTTTATTGTTTGTAGAGAAACACTGTCCGGCTGTGGATCAGACGCCATGAAGAAGAGGGTATCTTAGAGCATAGACCGCGGGCACCACGTCCATATCTGATAACAGAGGAAACCCTCCAACGTATGGTGAACACGTATCAGCAAGAGAACGCGTTCACGCCGACGAGAGTGTTCGCCGAGGAGTACGACGTGTTATTGCGCACAATTCGTCGTGCTTTACATAGAGCGGGGCTCCACCATAGCAAACCGGCCAAAAAAATCGTGCTCACCGAGCAACAAAAAGCGGCGAGAGTGAGGTTCGCGAGAGACTATAGGGATATGGATTTCTCAAGCGCTATTGTGCACGACAGCATAAAAATGGCACAGGTACAAGCAGTACCACAAACAATCGGACGGCTCATACTCGGCCTCAATGTAAATAACAGCAAGTTTAGGCATTAGATAATGGATATAAGTCCTTCCATTTAGGTTACCTAGGTCATACTTGTGTACTTGCGTAGAAATCTGTAAGGAAACACACTTACTTAGATGTTAACCACTTTGAATAGTTTGTTAGACTTAACCCTCTATCATGTACATACGAGGGCTGCACTAAAAGTATCGGGAATGGAATATTTCCACTGTTCCTGTCATATTAAAATCTTTTTAATTGAAAACTCATTGGTTTTAAAAATCGAATACCATTTATTTATTTTAAAAAATATTCTCGGTCTTGTCACAAAGTTTTGTCAAACTTGTTTAGTCGTTGAGAAAATGGAATTGACTCGAGAAAATTTAAGAGCTATGATTTATTATGACTTTCGAAGTGGTTTAACACAAAAACAGTGTGTTGACCGGATGATTTCTGCATTTGGTGATGAAGCCCCATCCAAAACCACAATTTATCGCTGGTTTGCTGAATTTCAACGTGGACGTGTCAAGCTCAGTGATGATCCCCGTCAAGGTCGTCCAAAAACTGCAGTCACCCAAGAAAACTTTGATGCTGTGCGTAAGCTGATTGAGGAAGATCGGCATGTGACATACCGCGAAATTCAGGCAACTTTAGACATTGGCATGAGTCAAATACAAATAATCTTGCATGAACAATTAGGTGTAAACAAGTTGTTTTCCCGATGGATACCGCATTCGCTCTGTGAAGAGCAAAAAGCGGCTCGCGTTACTTGGTGCGTCAGAACTCTCGAAAGATTCCACGCAGGATCCTCAAATGCTGTACACAACATCGTATCAGGTGACGAATCCTGGATATACGCGTACAAACCCGAAACAAAAAACCAGTCACGAGTTTGGGTGTTCGAAAATGAGTTAAAGCCAACAAAAATTGTTCGTTCACGGAGTGTTGCAAAAAAAATGGTGGCCACGTTTGTCTCCAAAACCGGCCATGTTACGACTATTCCTCTTGAGGGACAAAGAACGGTTAATGCAGAATAGTATGCTAGCATTTGTTTGCCACAGGTTGTTTCTGAACTCCGTAAAGAGAACTGCAACCGCCGCATCATCCTCCATCACAACAATGCGAGTTCTCACACCGCGCACAGAACAAAAGAGTTTTTAGAGCAAGAAAACATAGAATTATTAGACCATCCGCCGTACAGCCCCGACCTAAGCCCTAATGATTTCTATATTTTCCCTAAAATAAAGAATAAATTGCGTGGACAGAGATTTTCATCACCTGAAGAAGCTGTGGACGCCTACGAAACGGCCATTTTGGAGAACCCAACTTCCGAATGGAATGGTTGCTTCAATGATTGGTTCCATCGTATGGAAAAATGTGTCAAATTTCGCGGAGAATACTTCGAAAAGCAATACATACATTTTTAAATAGTAATGTTGTGTCACTTCCTTGATTCCCGAAATTTTCAGTGCCGCCCTCGTAACGTAATACGCTGTAAATAACGCTACATACCGTGATAAGCAGCGAGAAAGCGTAAATAACGTAGATAACGTAAAGGGGAACGCCCATAAAATGCTTGAAATGAACGGAAACTACTAATAGTCCTAAATTCTAATTAGAATTAAATATGCATAATGAATAATTCTCAAGTTTGTAAACGTAGGAGGAAAATATAACGATCTTTAAAATATTTCGCTTGATATCCGTCTAATTCATTCTTATTTTTTAATGGACAACTGTGTTTAATCTGACATGTGTAATCGACATTCAGCCAAACAAGAATTTTCAAATAATTTATCGAAGTATTTTATAGAATTATTGCACAGTTATCGTTCATTTAGAATAATTCGACCTAATTATAACGTTTATCTAATGAAAGTAATATTATATGCATGTCAATATTAATTAAAATAAAATTATTTTCAAATAAGAAAAAGTATCGTAGGCTGCATGGATAACATGTCCTTTGCCTTACTGACAGTTTGATATTGATTACTGCATTTCATTTTTCCGTTGAATTGTGGTTTTGAATTGATCGATTCACATTTTGCGTTTGCGACTTGAGTATAACTTAATAGGATATAATAACGACGACTTTGGCCATTTTTAAGGATTTTGATTTTACTTCTGCACACGTTACCCCTTTTCGAACTCGACTTAGATTGAACCCGCCTTGACGACGACTCGGCTTTTTGACGACGGACCTGGACCTGCTTTTTATACGACTCTGCTATTGTTTTGGACTCTTACACCGTGTACATTTAAAAATGGATGGAAACGTACACTGTGTTAATTGCTATCTCGATCTTACAGCGATGAGACGTAATGTCGTATCAGAGCAAAATGATGAAGTACGTCGTTTAATACAGGCATGGATAACACCATTAGCTGTAAGTATATTCATTCCATAGTTTTTGTGAATAATTATATTGAACTGAACGCACTGACATTGAACAATTAGTACATTGTTTTTTGTTCTTTCTCACAGGTTGAACCAGGTAGTGTTGTTTGTGATGCATGTCTTAGATTAGCGGTTCACACTATCACCGAGACACCTGGAACCAGCCGGCCAGGTAGACAAGTAGGCCACCAACATGTGTGCGTTTGCTGTGGACAGTCTGTTCTACGACAACGATCACATGTTGTAAGAAATAGCAGTGATCGTGAGAGGCACATAATGAATGTAGTAGCACACAGAATCCAACCACGCCAGGTAAGTTCATTCCTCTGCCCTAATTCTGTGTAATTCCCTCTTATCCCGTGCAAATAACGTCACTATCATGTCTTTTAAAAACTTATCACAGAGTACTTTTTTATGCATAGGTTTTCGTTCATCGAGCTTGAAGTAAAACAAAACCAACTTTTACTTTTCATTTTGCTTGCAGCTACGTTCTTCGGATTTGATCTGCCACCCATGTTGGCAACGATGCAGCCGGGCTACCTCACCCCCTACTACTCCTTCACCAAGCCCGAGTCCGGTACCCAGTCAGGCAGGTAGTTTGAATATACCTCTACATGAAGAACCTCCTCAAATAAGATCCAGCGTACTGTTACCTAATTACGGAAGAGCAGTTGATACTCAAAGTCATTGTTTCTATCCAGGATGTAATATGATTGATAGACATGTGGTACCACTTTCATTAAGGGTGTGGCTCTTCAAGGACTACAAGTTTTATATACCAAAGAATTCAAAAATATGTAGTCATCATTTGAATAGTGACTTTTGGCATGAACTCCCTGCTTTGGAAGATATGAATCATGAATTCACTGTGGACCACATTGAAGACTTTGCATCATTTGTGAATTATGAATGTCGTGCTTTGGACTTCGAAAATATACACTTAATGGAAGAACATATGGTGTGGTACTTTTTAGGAATGAGTAGAAATAGTTTTGGTACTCTAATGGGAGAGGTGCCCCGATTGGCGCAAATGCATAGAGGTTCTACTGCCCTTGGAGCTTACCTGATGAAATTGAGAACTGGAGATTCTGATGAAAGATTATCATCTCTTCTACAAATACCGAGAAGTACTCTGGAACGTCTAATGGCTAAAGCAAGGGAAAAACTGCATCAAGATTTTGTTCCTATGAACCTTGGAATTGGACATATAACAAGAGAACAAATAGCAGCAAGAAACCTTGTTCTACCAAATGGGCTGTTTGGCGAAGTCGACGGAATAAGGAAGCCTGTCGTAATTATTGATGGAACATATATCTATGTACAAAAAAGCTCCAACTATTTGTACCAAAAAGAGACATATTCTCTTCACAAATATCGAAACCTTGTGAAGCCATTTTTGCTTGTTTGCTCCGATGGCTATATAATCGATGTGTTAGGCCCTTATCCAGCAACAACTTCCGATGCTCAGATAATGATTAGTGAATTTGATGAACCCAGTAAGCCATTGAGACAATATTTTCAGGATGGTGACGTATTCATTCTTGATAGAGGGTTCAGGGATTCCATTCCACTTTTGCAATCTTGCAATTATAGTGTTCACATGCCATCAACACTGCAAGTAAATGAAATTCAATTATCCACTCTGGAAGCTAATAAAAGCCGAAGAGTTACTATTTGCCGCTGGGTTGTGGAAGCCGTAAATGGAATATTCAAGCAGCAATTCAAATTATTTCGCCAAGATTTTTTTAATAGAGCTTCGAGACATTTAATGGTAGATTTCTCTATAGCAGCAGCATTAATTAATAGGTTTTATACTAGAATAGTTGACAGGCCAGATGCTGTTGATATTTTGCAAATAATACATCAGAATATGTATACAGAAAATATACTAGCTGATTATGTGATCACAAATAATTTGAATCGTCGCAGAGCGCAATTCCAAAGCATTAATATAAATCCTAACAATGTTGCTGATTTCCCACAACTGACATACAGCGAAATGGTTTTGTTGGCATGTGGTACGTACCAAATAAAACAGGCTCGCTCATACTATGGCGAGCACACACGAGCGAATGGTATTTATAAGATTGAAATATGTAGGGAACTGGATAACGAATTAGTTGAGCATTTATCTCTTCCGGGTAATTGCTTTTTACTTCGAGGAAAAATACAAAGCAGACATATTTCTCAAAAAATATATTTTGTTTATATAATAATTAACAATTCCTTATCAGGGATAAGGGCTTTACAGCATCGCTATTGTAACTGCCTCGTGGGACGGCGAACAGTTGGTACCTGTGCCCATACTATGTCAATAATATGGTACTTAGCATGGGCCCGGTACCAACCCAATATCAATCCTCCTGCACAGTTTCTTGATGATGTGTTAGTGGTTTTTAATGATGATTAAAACATTTAAATGCAGTTTTGTTTATTAATTATTGCGTAATAATCTTAAACCTTGACTTAACCTATATTTTAGAAAAAGATGTTTGGAACAAGTTTTGCCGAGTTTTTTTGTAATTATTGAAAATGATATGGGTTCCCTACGACTTATAGTGCAATTTGGCGTATATTTCATTGTTGTTTATTTCAGGCATTTTTATGTGTGGCATCTGGGCATTTCCCTTTATATGGTCAGTTTTCCCCGTGCGCTTACATGGTTTTAACCTCGGCTCTGGGAGGGCTAAGATTAATATCATGGTATGTATCGGTAAGACTACGAACCGTACTAACCCCCTGTAAAAACGGGATGAATGTTAACATGATAGTTTGAAAGATAATACGGTTCAAAAAAGGTAAACAAACCACGTTAAATTTGTAATAATTTATTTATGTTATCAGAAACGTTTTGAGGCGTGTAATTATTGTTATACCCTTTAGGATAAGCATAGTTAAGGTATTTGGAGCTAGGTATGTGCACGCACCGACGTCCAGAGAGAAACTGCAACGTGCGCACGAATGAGGGCGACTTTTATACCAAGGTGAAGCGGGGGACGCGGTAATATAAAATACGCGAATCGGGAAACGCGCCGCCACTCCCAAAATAAGCGACGTCGGGGGCACACACCTATCTAGATAAGTCTAGAATAAGGTAGACTAAGACCTAGGAATAAGATTATCTATGTAAAATAAATGATATATGGAAAATAAAGGAAAATAGGCCTAAGGGGGTGAGGCATGGAATGTGAAAGAATGTTCTAGAGATATCGGTGGATATGAGTATATTAAGCGGGCCGATCGCCGCGATTGGACCAATCAGGAATCAGACTCCAAAGGAAGAACACGAACCGAAAAGGAAGAAAACTAGAAGCGAGAACATTCTCTGCCTACCTCCCTGCGGCCTATACAAGGTAAATAAGTGTTTTATTTATATTCCCCGTAACAGGTAGAAGTAGAACTTTCTTGAAGCCCTAGGTAATCTACGTGTGTGGCGAGAACCAATACAGTCCACTTAAAGAAAACACCTACGTCAGCCACAGCTATCTTTTCCGATAAGAAGTGTTTCAGGTCGAGCCAACATGTCGTCGACACTTGTGGCGCGTGATGAATACCCGCTACGAACCTAGAAACGTGATTCCAAACAACGATTCTGGAAGGGTATGCGCGAATATGTGGGGCTGGATGAGTGCTGATGGTCCCGGAGAGCTTGCCCATTTCCCAGGGCGAGCAAATGGCGCAGCTTACCGCGAACTATTAGAAACCTACTGTGCGCACAGTTTATCCGAGAGCAGAGCTCCCCGAATTTATTTTCATTCAAGATAATTGTCCAATCCATTCAGCACGCAGTGTGCAGACTTGGTTAAACCAACAACCAGAAATAAAAACTTTACGCTGGCCATCCCGATCTCCTGACCTGAACCCCATCGAAAATTTGTGGGGTATAGTGGTCCAGAGATGGGATCACCGACGGGAAAGAACGGAAGTAAAACTTCTTGCTCATTGTGACGAAGTATAGGAGTCATTAAGGGATTCCAATTCGTGTGAAGTTCTCGTACAATCAATAAGGACGAGATGCGACGCTGTTATTGACAAGACGTCAATACACTGGAATCACCAATGGCCATTGCAATTGCTGAGGTTCAAAGATATTTCAACGATAAAATGTTACACAAACTGAAACTCGAGACCGAACGATTGGTGGCGTAAATATTCTTTTTTATATCCTAATCTCAGCAAATTATTCAAAATGCACTGTTGTGTACTGGCGACTTCAGTGCCTTGCGAAAGGGTTTTTTCTAAATCTGGAGAGCTGATTTCCGACCGGCATACTCGGCTATCATCAGAGAAAGTAAAAAATTGATGTTTTTAAACACAGATTAAAAGTAATTTTTTGAGATATAATTTTTATTTATTTGATCCCACACCACGACAAGATGTATTAAATTGTATATAATTCATTAGTAACAGTATTAACAATTTAACATTCATTATGCACCTAGCATTATTAAATACCGAGATACAGTCTATTGAACAATAATTTAATACGGCAGTGATACGTATTATTAGGTCTTAGTTAAATATTACTGATACTCAAATATTAATTAAGATAATAAACGAACTGAATGCAATTGGGCCTGGGGTAAATTGAGTAAGTAAATAAATGTGATACTTTTTATTATGTTCTTTCAAACAAACTTTAAATCTACTTTCCTTTCAAGATGTAGGTAAATAGTATGGTTACATAAACTATATTTAAGTATGCGGTTTACCTAGGACGCTGACTAAATGCATTAAATTCGCACGTATACTATATACCTTTTTTTTTTCGTTTATTTATTTTTTTCGTGGGAAAATCCTCATGGATGCCCGTGGAAGGCGAAGGGGTATGCCGGACTCTTACCGGCTAAAAACCCACGGTGTTCCTTCTCCTGACCCTTGGCCGAGATCGCGGGATTCGCAGCTGCATGCACCGCGACCCCGGCAGGCCTCGGTCCGCCAGCCCCTGGCAGACCGAGATCTACTATAATTTCACACATAAATAGTACACGTGGTCAGAAACAGGCGAATGCTGGAATGAAGACAGTATTTTCAATTGATATCGAGCGAAAGATGGCTTCGCATCTAAAAAGGAAGTTAGAACATTAGTATCCGAATACGTTGTAAGAAACAGGTGGATAACTCCATTTAAAAATAATATTCCTGGACATGATTGGCTTCATCGCTTTTACAAAAGAAATAATCTATCATTAAAAAAACCACAATCAGTCAAAATAGCTAGAAGGAAAGCTTGTAACCCATTTAGCATATATGGATACTTTGATTTATTGGAAAATGCCATAAATGAATTGGAAACACGAGCGCATCTGTAATCTAGATGAAACAAGTTTATGCAACGATCCTTCCAAGAATAAATTACTTGGCCAGAGAGGGTATAGTTCTACTAGTTCCCCTGGGCGTGATAAGACGAGTGTCCTATTGGCAACTAATGCACGCGGTGATAAAATCCCACCACTCATAATTTTCAAGGAAAATACCTGTGTGGAGCGAGTGGTGTTACAAAAATCCGCCAAAAGTTGGAAAGAAGAGTGAAGGTACCAAACAGCAAAAGGAAGGGAGGACCCACCTCCAAAGAGGTCACCCCACCAACAGCACTTGACAAAGCTAACACGCCTACTCCGCTGAAGAACACCCCCATGTGGGCTGATTCTGTTTTCGGAATAGACGTAGCCGTCAGGGAACTTTATGTTGACCAAGAAGTTAGCCCATCATACGCCAGACTCGCGGACATCACTGAAGAAGTCTACGCTTCCATTGGAGGCGATGACAAAAGTCTAAACAAGCAAATGACCAAAGGAATGTTGATGCATATTGCTATTGCTTTGGGCATTAAAGCCAAACGTGGTAACACAAACTTGACTTTTGAAGAACTCGAATTCTGCAAATCTATAATGCAACATAAGTATGTATCCCACAACCACTGTATCTGTTTCTCAAAGGAATAGGTGAGGTTAAAGATGCAACAGGTAAAACACCGCGTCCGCGAGCTTTTTTTTTGTTCTTTCATTGTGGAACCATTTCAGTGAGCTCGCGGACAACAAAGCAAAATGTGGTTATTGTGCACAAAGGACAATGGGACAAAACGTCCCCAGTAGTGTAGCACTTTTTTACCTATTGTATATGAAAGACCATATTAATCTCTTAATTTTATTGTATGACAGCTCATCTGTAAAATGTATAGTTTAGAAGTTATTTAATATGAAAGTAACATAAAAATTACCTTAAAAATGCTTATATTCTTTTTTCTTCATTGCTTCAATATGAATATAATTATTTTAGTTAGTGATTAGGGGTTATTTGAAGAGCTCCAAAGCTAGTGTAACAATAGTTCAATGTGGGAAAGAGAGAACGAGAGGCGCACGCGTCTGGAGGCAAGACGCAGCGCGAAGCCCTAGGCAGCGGTTCGGTAGTTATCATTTTCAAACGTAATATCACCCGATAGAGTTTACATTACCTACGCATCGTACCCACAATTGCATCCCTGAGAAACAGCTCGGTTTTCGAACCAAGCACTGTTGCATTCGACGATTGCACCGCATAGTCGAACACATTAGCTCCCGCTTCATGCGCTCGTACGAAACGGGCATCCTATTCTTCGACTAGCAAAAGCCTTCGACAAGGTCTGGCACAACGGTGTATTATACGAACTCGGACAGTCTCGTGTTCATCATTCGAGACTTTCTTTCGGATCGCTCCCTCCGCTATCGCCTAGAAGGCACCTTCTCGTCCCCTCGCCCTATCCGCGCTGGAGTCCCTCAGGGCTCCGTGCTATCGCCCCTTCTATTCACGCTGTACACCAGCGACATTCCCAAACGTGGCTTCGCCAAGTTGGCTCTCTTCGCCGATGACACGGCCATTTACTTTTCCAGTAGGAGTCTCTCGAAACCAAACTCGAACCTTCCAAACCGCAGCCGACGCCCTCGGGGTCTGGTTCCGGAAATGGAGAATAGAGGTGAATCCCGAAAAGAGCGCAGCCATTCTTTTCGAGAGATACGGTGATTCCCACACCCACATCCGTCCCGTCCTCATGTTCGGCAAACAGATCCCTTAGGAGAAGAAAGCCAAATACCTGGAGGTTATCCTCGACCACCATCTGAATTCCCGAGACCACATCGGTCGCCTCCACCCCATCCTTAGAGCGCGCAGTAAATTGTCACTTAGAAATAAGCTAAGAATCTACGTGACGTGCAGCCGCCCCATCTAGACTTACGCTAGCGTCATGTTCGCACACGTTACGCCTTCCCGCTTCAAATCCTTCCAAACCCTCCAAAATCGAGTGTTGCGCAGAGCCGTGGTTCATGCGTAACGTTCAACTCCATCTCGATCTAAAAATGCCAACCATGAGGCAATATCTCAAACGCATTTCCAAGCGTTACTTCGACAATTCATTGACACCCGCCATCCGAATTCCCTAGTCGCCGCAGCGGCCGACTACAGTCTCTCTCTCGTAACTAAAGTTCGCCGCCCAGGTACACACTTTTAGAGCCCGATGACGAAATTACGCTCCTCCAGGAAGCGAGCAAATCGACCAGCACAATACACAGCGTCCGCCGCCGTCCGGCTTACCGTCCTCGCCGACGAGGCCCGTCGCGTCGTCCCACCGCTGCCGGTCATGATCCACCAAGCTCTCCCGTCGGCAAGCCGGTCGTCTCTTCGTCGTCTCTTCAGACTCCGCAGTCACACCGATAATTCAGCCCTCATCAAGCTGTTCTTTTATATAAAACCTTCTCCAGAAAAATAAAGAATCATAATTATAGTTCATTTTATTATCATAATTATTACTCTTATTTTAGGAATTTTTGATTCATTGACTTTATAAACCGTTTATTTTGAATATAATGACTCATTCTTTAAGTCAATATAGCATTTATTTTTCAGGAAATTATTGATTTAAAATGAGGAATTATTAAAAAGTAAATATCATTTTTATTTTATTTCAAACAGGTTTCATTCATTCCTTCACTCATTCTCGACTATTCATTCGTTCGTTCATTCAATCAAACTCACTCTATAGTGCTACAAGGGTGGGGACGGGGTCCATACATTTTGTCCCATTGTCCTTTTGAGTATACCCAATAAATCCATCGGTAATTTGAGCAGGCATATGAGACTGAAACATCCAACAATTCAAATACAGTTAAGCAGACAACAGAATATAATTCAACAGCCGTCATCAACATCAATACAGATCCCAGTACCATCTACGTCATCAGTTACACCTTCTATTTCAAAATGAAGTACCTGCAACGTCACATATCTCCCTACCGTTAACTACCCATGGATCACCAAAACAATCCACTATGGCAGAATTTATTCACAAACCTGTGACTGTCAAAAAAAACAAATGAGATCGACAAACAAATCATCAAAATAATTGTTTAAAATTATCAACCATTTTCGGCCGTAGCGCAGCCAGAAATAAAAGAATTGTTCGTCATGATTATTCCTGGTTACAGTTTACAGACTAGAAAAACTGTATCAAACAGTCTTTTGCCAAAAATTGTGATGTCTTTGTCTTGTGATAAGCGTAAGCGCTGGGTAAATTTTACTGCGGACGAAAAAATGAGATTTTTGCGTATTTTGCAAAGAAAAGGCCAGGTTATTCTATCCAAAGTGACCTCACATGATATGCAAACAAATCATTTGAAGGAAACAACACGGACAGAAATAACTCAAGATTTAAATGCTTCTGGTAACGTTCTGAGGGTAATATTGTTATTACCCATCATTCATTATCTATAATTTATAGCAAAATTACATTTCTTAAAACTATTCAAACTCTTACTTCTGTGTGCCTTTACTTCTATTTTAGAACTACTGACAACCTGAAAAAAATATGGCAAAAAATGAAAAGCGAAGCCAAAACATATAAATCAGTTGCTCATAACCAAATATACGGAAAGGCGAAAAATGGGGGACCCTATCCTTGATCTAGTGGTCGAAATGACTGGCCGTGACAGCTCCGGGAATATAATGAATGGGAATAGAATGTGTCAACGATTGTGATTCCCAAATATTACGTAAGTAAATGCAATTTCATTGCTAAACCGGTTTGCCTATAACAGTGTGATACGATTTCTAATATTATGCTACAGATACAAACACGAGATCAGACTTGGAAAAACCGATGGCTCCTCTTCGTGCAAGTACCTACCCCTACAACAATCAGTAAGTACATCATTATTGTGAAGCAGGTTTGTTAACGGTGTGATATAGGTAGTTTATTTCATATACAGATTGTTACAGGACGATTAACATTCCTTTAAACCACGTATAGAGTATCATATTCTTTACCCGTATACAAAAAATCAATCAAATCCAATAAATACTTTAGTTTACTTTACTTACTTTAATTAATACACGAACGTGTCCCACCAACAGCCCTGTTTTTACACTGCCGTTTAAAGGTTACGACAGAATCGGCCTTTGGTTCCTACAGGAAAGGGCGTGTCTTTAAATTCAGAAGTCCTGAAGCGGATATTACAACATTTTGAAATCAACCCAACGTGCAGCCTCCGGAACGCAGCGCGGCGGTTTCAAGCGAGTCACATAACTGTCCATAGAATTTAGAAACGGCATGCAAGGCGACCTTACAAGTTCAGAAAAGTTCAAGAACTGTTGTCAAGAGATATCCCGTCAAAGTGTAATTTTGCCGATGGCTTCTCGACGAAATATCAGACGACCTTGACTTCCTATTTAATGTTATGTGGACAGACGAGAGCACTTTTACTCGAAATGGATGGATGGTAGCGGAAACCCACGCCTAAGTCTAGTCTTCATTCCAGTACCGGTTTTCACCTAATGTCTGGGCTGGAATTTATAGTACATGCATCTTATCTACGGTGAATGTCGTTGTAATGCCTCTGCCGCAGCCAGATTGTATCGCGAAAGGTACCCAAATTCGGAACGTCACTCAGACCACCGCGTGTTTATTAATTAATGTACATATGTCATACTCGCAAGGACGATTGCCTAGTGCTCGTACGGCCGGTGGGAGACCTCGGGGACGACACGACGACGAAGTAGTTTTAAATGAAATCCAAAATGACCCTAGCATTTCAGTACGTGCGACTGAAAAAACCATTGGAATACCGAAAAGTATTACTCATGAAATTTTAAAAGAATACAAATATCACCCGTACTATGTGCAACGTGTACAAAGTTTGCTACCTCGTGACTACTCTCCCTGAATCGATTTTTGCAGAATAATGTTGGCAAGAAATAGTGAAGATCCGCAGTTTCTAAAGTTTCCACTTGGATCTTGTTATTTAACTTTACAAAAATTATGTCACAACCTTTCCATCACATCATGTGCCATGCTGTAACTGAAAAGCACATTTATTACATTTTTTTCCACTCGTCTCAGATTTCTGTAAACTTCTGAAAAAACCAACAGAAATTTAACGGCCGACAAACTGATTAAGTTGAATCCTTGTTTTTTTTTACATTCTTATGTTTGACGTATATTGGATCTAGCTGGTGTAAATGCTTACGTCTTTTCGTTACGAATTTTGAGAAGGAACATAATAAAAGAAAACAATGCATTTTTTTTTGTATCCGCAGCAACCAACACCCAGACAACCTTATCTGTCACCTTAAAACCTATTAACGTTTCAATGATAGCCTCACTAATACCATCATCACCTCTTAAAGAGAGAGGAAACGTTCAGGTGGATCAAGCGAAAAATCTCAATCAATCGAGCAGCAGCGGCCTCCACCCATCAAATAGAAGCGGATGATGAGCTGTCAACTATTAACGTATGTGAAATTGATGTTGCAAACTACCACACCAATCTCAGAAGCACAGCTCACAAAAACAGAGCATGTTGTAAGGGGGAGCATGATGAGCATGTGATTTATTAGAACTATGAAAATTGCCAACGACTGTGACGTAGACACGGTTCTCAAAGATTTCGACTTCCTAAAACGGAAGCAGGCCTCCTTGACTTCGATTCGTTCGACGCGTTCGGCTCGGATAAGTGTGCGTTCACCTTTATATAATATTAATAAATCATTTATTTCAGGCAACTTGGCCCATAGAAAACAAGTACATAAATAGTAAAAACAATACGTAACTATAAACTAATACATAATATCTAAAACTACTGCACACAAAGTGACGGCGTCGTGTTGCGCTGCGTGGTGTCGTGTAGCCTTCCGCGAAATCGTCTATAAATGACACCCTTCGGCCAAAACTCTTCTTTGAGGAAGATCTCAATTTGATGAGTCGGAACACGCACCACAAACGACTTGAAATTTGTGTTGTGGCGCGACTCCAACTTCTCGACCCTCAAAGTCCAGTTGGTCTTCACCCGAACATACTCCACGATCTCTTCAACCTTCGTGGAGTGATGTAATCTGGACACGTACAGCAGCGTCGTCGGTATTGCTGGACGCAGCAGCATGTTAGGTCCTGCCGGCGCGGTACCGCACTGGTTTCGACAAGGAGGCTTCTTCTTCTTCTTTTTCTCCACCTTGATGAAGTCATCCTTGTCACACGTATCCTTATGTGGACCCTGCTGTTTCAGATCTTTGTTGACCGATACACAGCGACTCTGGTTACCCCCTTTCGTTTTTTCTGCTTGCCGCTTTGTTTGCGACATAGCAGGTTTGTGTGTGGCTACGATAACAGCGTAGGCACGTTTAGGGGTCGACGTACCTACATTATTCACTACTTCCATGTGTTGTGTTGTTGTGTTGAAGCAACGACGGCGGCGGGGCAAGATGCAACGCATGCAATATCGGCAGCTGGTGACGCAGTAGAGCTCGCTGACTCAAAACTGCCGATGGAAGCGTTTTGCGCCCCGCGACGAATGTTTACGTTAGAGGCGTCAGGTGACCTACTTACCGAAACAGCGTTGCGCAACAACCCTACTTCGGCACGCAGGTCTCCTATGGTGTTATTCGACACCTCCAGCTTGGACTGTACCTCGGCCAGGCTCGCTTTTAGGAACGTTATCATCCTTCAGCAGCCTGGTGACGTCGACGAGGTCGAACGTGACGGGGGGCAGCTTATGCAGCTCCATCGCCACGAAAGCGGGCACGTCATCTGGGTCCGTGTTCTTCATCATTGTGATGATGTCCTGGACACTCTTCTCGCCACCATCCCTCCGACGGGACCGGCATTTGCGGTTTATGCGGTCTACTCGACCGATGCGCTTGCATTCTATCACTTGTGTACGACAGAGCAACGCGCGAGTACTACTTCTTCATTGTTTATAAAAATGAGTGATTCTAATTAAATAGAATCAGTATGTAATTACGAATGAATAAAATTAACGTAGTGGTCAAGCAAACTCTATTTTCCTGTTTACGTACCTGTTTGCAACTTACCATACTACCATTATGACTGAAGTAAGCGACCCCGAACTCGTATTTATCCAAAGAAAAGGTGGCACTATTCTCATTGGCAATGATGGACACCAATATTATAAGCTAAAATATTACAAAAATGGTAGTGAAATATGGAGCCGCAACTTGTTCACCAAATCAAAATTCCGATGGTAGGTTTAGTGTCACTATTCCCTTAAAGTTATCGACGAGAGTTTTAGGAGACACTTATAAGTTAGCAAAGTCAAGGTTTATGCAGGTTATTAATCCAGAATTTAAAAATCAGTAGATTTTTATACAAAAATATAAACCATTAGGCCACATGAGAGAATCAGTAATTTGTAACCGTGATCAAATTTGTTATTTTGCACCTCATCACGTTGTCGAGTTAAAGCGCAATACACACTGAGCCCGCCGGGCCGCCGACAAAGCCCAGCGACACAACCCGGCGGCCTGTATGAAAAGAATCATGTCGGCAACATGCGCCCGCGCGTGTTGCCCGCCGACATGTTGGCGGCTTGGGTACGCCTGCGCTCAGTTGCAAGGCGACGCTCGACCTGTAGTGACGTGCTTGTATTTTTTTTACGACATGGAGTGGGACGACGAAAAATGTCTTACGTTAATTAATCTTTATCATGAGAAGGAGGTATTGTGGAATCCAAAACACCCAGATCATAAAAGTCGACCAAAGCGTTTCGACTCATTGAATGAAATAGCAAACCATTTTAATACAAATGTATCAGAAATAGAAAGAAAAATTAAAAACTTGACAAGTCAGTATTATAGAGAAAAAAAAAGTGACTGACTCAAAAAAGTCGGGTAGCGGTACAGATTGTGTTTATCAGAGCAAGTGGTTTGCATATAAATCATTTACTTTTTTGCAAAACAAGAATACTCTTACTGCCACGATCGATTCTGTAAGTAAAAATGCATTTATTATTTTTAACCGACTTCAAAAAAAGGAGGAGGTTCTCAATTCGTCGTAATCTTTTTTAGGGTTCCGTACCCAAAGGGTAAAACGGGACCCTATTACTAAGCCTCCGCTGTCTGTCTGTCTGTCTCCAGGCTGTATCTCATAAACCGTGATAGCTAGAAGGCTGAAATTTTCACAAATGATGTATTTCCGTTGCCGCTATAACAACAAATACTAAAAATTTTAAAAAAATATTAAAATATTAAGATAGATGATAGTACGGAAGCCCTTCGTGCGCGAGTCCGACTCGCACTTGGCCGGTTTTTTTTTATTTTTTTTTTTATGTATGTTCCCCGATTTCTCAAAGACGCCTGCAGTGCGAGCACGGTTATTCTTATCGAGTCGAGTCGAGAAATTTATCAATTATAAACGTCAAACTTGACATAAGATATGGATAAAACGACAGCTCTTGTCGTTATATCTATATCTTATGTCAAATTTGACGTTTAGAATTGATAAATTTCTCGAATCGACTCGATAAGATCTCGAGTCGATAAAAATTTAAACATACCGAATCTTATCGAGGGTGGGTAGCACGGAACTTGCTTCGGGAACTTTATAGAGCCTTGTCGACGGGTATGTTTTCTCGAGAGCTTATCAACTTTACAAATAGCAACACCAGAAATATGCAGATACACAAATACTATCACTAAAATATTTACAATACTATTAAATAATCTAATCAATTAGAAAATAACCA
The DNA here is from genome assembly GCA_905220435.1 of Amphipyra tragopoginis. Lineage (NCBI taxonomy): Eukaryota > Metazoa > Arthropoda > Insecta > Lepidoptera > Noctuidae > Amphipyra > Amphipyra tragopoginis. Next base: position 18,726,697 of record HG992011.1, read on the forward strand.
CAGAATAATAAAAAAATACTCCGCTGTGGATCCTTTCCACGTCCCGACGCGCTCTGCTTTCAACATTAACAAGATGATTTCTCCAAAATCCATTTTTTTGCTTCAAAAAATCTTTATCGACCAACTTTTTAAAGACGACAACGATTCGAGATAATTCGAGAAATTTACCAATAAGAACTGTCAAAAGTCGATATAATCGATAAATCTTATCGAGTATGTCGACTTCATATCGAGGCGTGAGTAAATTACATTGATGAAAGAAAAATAAGAGGATATCAGATGTGGTCACACGATCTGAAGCCAAGTTTTCCTCTTATGGCGTCGACTCCGCCCTCAGCAATGAATTACATCTTCTGATGCAACACTTTGTCATGTTAGGTTTTGTTCACTTATCTTTTGTAATACAACAAAAAATACCTAAACACACAAGGTTCACTGTAAAACTGTAAATAAACTTCGAACAAAGCATGAACGACACACGAAAGGCATACTTAAATACTATGCCAATATGTATCGCAGTAAAAAATATAATCTGTCTCGTTCTTACACGTAATAATTTACAAATGTAAAAAGTGTGTACACTATTATTCATAAATTTTAATTTTCTATTATCGTTTTTCAACGTCACCAAGCTCCGCCTTGAAGGACATTTTTGACATGACGCCATTTTAGAGAATTACTTAAAATAACATCAATTTAGGGCTTATCCTCTTATATAAGTTTTTAAACTGACATGGTCACTAACACAATCTTTAGAGGTTAAAACGGGATATTTACCATGTTTATTTTTTATCCTCTTATGTTTCTTAAATCAATGGTAAATTACGATCCGTGCTACCTTTGTCGTTTTATCAATATCTTATGTCAAATTTGAAGTTTAGAGTGGATAACTTAACGTCTCGATAAAATTCGATAAAAAGAACCGTGCTCGCACTGCTGGACCGATTTTGAAAATTCTTCTTTTGATTGAAAGAGTACACCTTCCAATTGGTCCCATAAAAATTTCATCCAATTTGGTTCAGTACTTTTTATTTTGTGAGCATAACTTTATATTCACATTTATCCCCAAAAACAAAACATTTTTTTTTTTTGTATTTGTACGTTACGCAGTGTTTTGATTTTTAATTTAATTTTTTAATTCTTTTTGTAAACTTGTTTGTTGGCTTTTGGGGGCAGTCCTATGTTTGACGTTCAAAAAGAACTAAGTAATCCTAGTCAATTTTGAATAAATGAGTTTTGAATTTGAGTTTGAACGAGTTACAGAAAGTAGGTCCGACGAGAGCGACGAGGAGACCTACCCTGCGGTCATTCCAAGGGTGTTTCAGAGTATGATGGAGACACAGCTGCCGTAGATCCAGGGCCTACGTCTGCGCCTAGGCCCGCGGTTCCCTCCGACTCCGGCGATGTTTCTCCAACGGCGACGGACCAGCCTTGGAGATGGTATGATTTTGTGTGGAAAGATTTTCCAACTTCCCCCGTGTCACCTGCATCGAGGAGGGAAAAGTTTTCCGAAACTAATGTAGGTCCGACAGTTCCACGGGAAGACCCAATTGACGTTTTTCTCGACATTTGGGATCGTCCAATTATGGAGCACATTGCCTCTGAGACGAACAGGTACGCTCAGCAGGTAGTAGATCAAGTGCCCACTAAAGGCAACCTTCATCCCGGCAGAAGCATCAGCCGTTGGTATAACACAACGGCTGATGAGCTCTATGTGCTCTTCGGGCTCATGCTGGCTATGGGAGTTGTCGTTTAGAGGAGTATTGGACTACTACCCCTGATGCATTCTGTACTCCGGGCTTTAGCTCATACATGCGAATCGACCGGTTCTTGTTGTTGTCGAGGTACTTGCACTTTGCTAGACCTGGAGGTCTCAAAAGGCTAGGTTATTCAAAATACAGCCAATACTCTCGCATCTAAATAAGAAATTCCAGTCTTTGTATGTCCCTTCGCAGAACATTTCTCTAGACGAGAGTCTTTTGATGTGGAAGGACGGGCTGGATATCAGCCAGCTCATTTTAAATAAAGCGGCAAAAAAGGCGTCAAGACTTACGAGATTTGTGAATCTCAAACCAAGCGGAACATGCGCAAGGGCCAGCTGGCTGGTCTTATCTCGGGGGACGTTGATATCATGGTATGGAGAGATAATAGCCGGGTGGCTATGATCTCTACATACCATGGCAACTCTCAACAAACCGCCGAGGGATCCACCAAACCCAGCTTGATATTGGACTACAATATCATGATGGGTGGGGTGGATAAAAAAAAAACAGGTCGTTGCCATGTATCAAATCGAGCGGAAACGAACAAGGGTGTGGTACAAAAAATTATTCCGGAGACTACTAAACGTCTCCGTATTAAATTCCTATGTCATCCATCGCAAATCTTCTTCTCCTCTATCTCATCGAAAAAGCGCCTTCATGCAGCCGCACAGAGCCCTCGTTCTCCTCTAATCGATGTGTCCCATCGACTCGAGAATAATGTTTTGCAACGAAACAGGGAAAGATTTGATTAAAACTTCGAAAAAGTTTTTCATAGATGGTACTTCCAAATCATGCCCGGAACCGTTTCGTCAAATTTACGTGATTCATGGAGACCTTGGTAGCAATTTAGAATATAAAATATTATCCCATTTGCGTTTATGATTCGTGGTCATCAAAATGAAAAAGCGTACTCTACACTTTTCGAACTACTCAAAATACAAATTACGGAATGGCAGCCAAATGTGCATTAACTAAAATTGGTATAAAAGTTACAGGATGTCATTATCACTTTTAAAATGCTCTGCGACGTAAGGCAAAATCTTTGGGCATGAAGAAAACTAGGGATAATCAACGAATCATTAATTTGGCTAGTAAAAATTACTAGCCAAATTAGCTTTGCTCCCAACAGTAAAAAATTAGGAAGGATGGGATTATGTTGTAAGAGAAATGAAACAAGACGTACCTGCAATGAGAAATTTCCAAAAATACTACGAGACAGTTTGGATGAAAAGTCCTTTCAAAGATATATTAAGCGTTTTTGGCTGTCAACATCGAACAAATAATTCAGCAGAAGGACGGCATCATAACTTAAATTCTTACATAAGCAGAAATAGACCAAATTTCTTGCAAATCTTGCATGTTGTCAACGCCGACGCCCGAGTTGCCTATATGATCCGCTCGGGGGCGCAGGAGTCGCGGAGCCGGAATGAGGTCCGGGGGAGCGAGTGACGCGTGGCCGGAATGAGGTCCGGGGTAGAGGTTTGCACCGGAGCAGTGAGTACCGGAGAATAACCGGTGATTTACCGGTAAAACTACTCGATTGAAATAATCGGTAATTAACCGATTGATCTCCGGTGATCGACGACGTTTTTTTATATAATACAATGAATTCACAATGAAAGTGGAATAATAGCGCTTCGTTCGGGTTTTTGGTATATCAACAATGAACCGATGGCGCTTTTTCGTGCTTCTGGATCAAGCAAATCTGAAGCACACTCCGAAATGTATCCAATAAAAACCGATAGACTAGCAACTTTGCGCCGATACTCAAGACTTTGGAGCTTGGTCTGAACAAGGGAGCTGTTGCTGATAAGCTTCTTAGCACGCATCTCAATGGACTCCGACGCCTCAAGCTATCAGCTGGCTGCGACATCCCAAAGGTGCGAGCAGTACTCCATGCGCGGACGAACTTGTGCTTTGTACAATAGAAGCAACTGTTCCGATATGAAGTACCGCCGCACCTTAGAGAGGATAGCCAGCTTTTTAGCAGCCAATTGAGCTTTGGGCTCAATGTCGGGGCCAAAGTTGAGGGTTGACGTCAAAGTAACGCCCAAGAGCTCAAGATGGTCAGTTATCGGTATAGACACATCTCGAAAAGTAGGAGCCAGCTGGAATGGCCTCCTTTTGGCAGAGAACAGACACGCTTGGGTCTTAGCGGACAGGTTGGCATCGCCCCAGTCGGAGAATGCCTTAAGGAAAAATTCAAGCGCTCGACCATGGCCTCTCTCAGAGAGTGGATCTGTAGTCCACTGGTTCGTGCATTGGATACGTACCTCAATACGAGGCCTGAACAAAATGGCGACCGTGAGAAAACATACGTAAAAGTGGATAAAAATCTTGCAGAGATTCGTAAATTGGCCAGAAAAGGAATCAAGGGGACTTCAGGAGTGACGACGCGACGTTGGCGTGCATCATGACCGTTCACCTAAGTAGCTCCATCCTTCTACTATCCTTCCGTCCTAACTTCGATCTGTGAGAGGGGGCTATCTCAGTTATGGAGGCTTACGCAATCTGCTTAGAGGCTTATGTTACAATAAATAATAACAACATAAATCGCTGCTCATAATCATAGCATAATTAATAAATAATAATAAATAAAATCTTTATTGTACAAATAAACTTACATTTGGCACTAGCTTCCACACTAGGATTCCCTGTGTCGTGGAAGCTAGGCGAAACCACTACATAAAATATACATACTAACAAAATACAATAATACAATACAATATAAAACTTACAAAACTAACAAAAATACTATACATAAACAATAAAATATTAACACTAAATCACACGAGGAGTCGGCGTCGTGTGTCGCGCGGTGTCTGGTAGCCGGCCCCGAAATCGTCGGAACGCTACACCTCTCGGCCAAAATTCCTCCTTCATGAACGTCGACAGCTGTTCAGTCGGCACTCTCACCACAAAGGAATTGAAATTAACATTGTGGCGAGACTCCAACCGTTCGACCCTCAGGGTGGAATTGGTCTTCACTCGGATGTACTCTACAATCTCCTGGGCCTTTGTAGAGTAATGTAGCCGAGACACGTATAGCAGCGTCGTTGGTACAGCAGGACGCAGCAGGTGATTCGGTCCGGTCAATGCGGTACCACACTGGTTCCGAGAAGTGGGCTTTCTCTTCTTCTTCTCGACTTTGGTAAAGCCCTCCTTATCGCACTTTTCCTTTTCGGAACCCTGCAGTCGCAGGTCACTATGAAAGGATTCACAGTGGTTCTGCTTATCCGCTTTTTTCTGCTTTGCTTGCGACGCACCGGATTTTTAATTGACTTGTCTATATCCTCAAATTCGTGTCGGGTATGGTGCGTGTGTGTTTTGTTTGCACTTTATTTTGCACTTAATTAATTTGCAAATACTTCCTGCCTCATAATTATGTGAATATCTTTATTATCATATTTACACTTAATATTGGCTGAATATCCTTAATAGTCCGGTCAAGTTAGCTCAAAAAATAGGGGTAGGTTAACAGAAATTCGCATAGAGCTGAAAATTGGTACGAATGTTCGGAACACCATTACAAATCAAATGTAAAAAGTTCCCAGCGATTCCACACTTGCAAAAAAAAATATTCAAGGTCAAAGTTCGCAAATATGGGTTTTTTGCGTTTTTTAGCCAAACGGTAAATTTTATGATAAAAATACGTCAGACAAAAATTGTAGATTATGCAATTCTCTATAAGAATTTGTCTACAATTTTCCTCCTAAACGTCACCGTTTCTGAGAGAGAAACCACGTTAAAAAAACGCGCCAAGTACACTACCTTCCAGGTGGCGTGGAAACGCATATTATAAAGAATACAACTTTTTCAACCATTATATCTCAGAAACGATGACGTTTAGGAGAAAAATTGTAGACAATTCTTATAGAGAATTGCATAATCTACAATTTTTGTCTGACCTATTTTTATCATAAAACTTACCGTTTGGCTAAAAAACGCAAAAAACCCATATTTGCGAACTTTGACCTTGAATATTTTTTTTTGCAAGTGTGGGATCGCTGGGGACTTTTTACATTTGATTTATAATGGTATTCCGAACATTCGCACTAATTTTCAGCTCTATGCGAATTATTGCACTTTGAAATGTCTAATTTGACCGGACTATAACATCATGTTCGCTCCACTTAATAAGGTTGGAATGAAAAACTTAACTGAGTAATCATAAATACAACACAGGTGGTGACTATATTATTCATCATAGTCCGATACTTATTGTGGATTACCGAACTTTCCAGAATCTCGGTGACCACGCGCCGCACCGCATAGCGCAAGTTGGCGTTATCGTGCGCAGTGCTGCATTGTGGCTCCGTGTCGCGCGGTGTTACACGCGGTGCCTGCGCGCCGGTGACCTCTAAGCTGGTTTGGTGCACATTATCTTGTCTAGTTTGTTGAATTCGCCACACCAATATGCCTATTGACACAGACTATGTTAAGGAGGGGTCGTCTTCTAGCGATAACACCGAATTATATAAAATCAAACTAAGGGAATTCATTAAAAACGTGGTGCATTAAAAAGACGTTTAACTAGGTTTAAAGTTCATGTAGCTTCAATAAATAAAATTAGTTGAAATTAGTGAAGTACAGGTAAAGGAGCTGAGGCTCCGCATGCTCTTTGAATTCAATGACGTTAAAAATAAACACTTACCCGTATTTCGTAATTTTCTTTATATTTCCTTCCTCCAATTAAAAATTGAAAACTACCTTGTCTGTTGGCGAGAAGGCCATAGTATTAAATGTATATAAACACATTAAAAATACATGGGCTGGGAATGAATACCGCTCCAATTCGGCTATGATCAATGAGACAGCAGAGATGACTGGAATAAGTTAACGATCTTTTTCCGGAATTTTGAGGGAATATAAGAATACCCATGGACTTAAACCCAAAGGGACTACAAAGAACAAATTGGGCATAGTCCAAAAACTAGATAGTTTTGACAAGACAGCTATAAGGCAAAAAGTGCATATATTTTACATGGAAGGTGAGCTGCCCACAGTACATAAAATACAACAAAAAATAAACGAAGATGACACTGACCAATTTTAGCAAAACTACCTTAAGACGTATTCTAAAACATTTGAAATTTAAGTTCCAAAAGACAAACAGGAAAAGTGTCTTAATAGAACGTCCAGAATTAATTCTACGGCGAACTAAATATTTAATAGAAATGGAAGGATACGGAAAAGAGAACCGTTACAGCGATTACGCACTGCATCCGATCCGGATCCGTGAAAATAAGAATATAAAAAACTCGGACCGAATTCGGATATTGCTTTGCGCACTGCATCCGATCCGAATACGTGAAAATACGAATCTAGAGTCTAAAAAACTGGGACCGAATTCGGATATCACTTATGCACTTTTCCGATCTCTGATCCAAATTCAAACAATTCAGGGCCCATCTTTGGCACATCCATTTGACGTCCAATTTAATCCGAGGTAATGCGAAAGCGTTCATACAAACTGTGCTAACGGCTACTTCGGTCCGTCAATATTCCTTCCGAATTGGAAACTCACGGATCACAGAGAGAAATCGGATGACGGAAGTCGGATCTAGTGCGTAAACTACCATACAAATAGTTCTATGACTACTTCAGAACGTATTTTCTCGGATACGTGCGTAATAATAAGTGCGTAACCGCTCTAATTATTACCTGGATGAAACTTGGGTCAGTACAGGTAAAAATCTACATATGTCACTAATTTACACAATGTGCACCCTCAATTTTTTTATCCTTTTATTTTGATGCATTTATTTATCCTTAATTGTTTTTAGGTCATACAGTTGCGAAACCATGGACGGATACCACGGGTCACTTCATCACGCCAAGCATTTTTGGAAGGTCTGTCGACTGGCGCTAAAAACCCAACTGGAAAGGGAAAAAGAATCATTGTCGTACGACAATATACAGAGTTACAGGTTAAGTCGACCTAGATCCTTTAAGAGGTTTTAGTTTTCATCATTCCTAGCTGATTTGAATATGAAACACCCCACCCCAAACCTAACCCATATTGAGATATTGGATTTTGATTATTTTTTAAATAAAATGAAGATTTTTTGTATAATTGTCCTTTTTTTCGGATTTTGTGCCTCTAATTGATAATGTTTTTGCTATTTTTGTGTAGTAGATTAGTTTGTTTATTACTCTCAACACAAAAAATAACATGTTATTGAACCAACTGGGTAGTAGTCGACGATTGAAAGTTTAAAAAATAAACAAAGGACGGCGGGCAAAATACACCCAGCTCCGCCAGCCATACAGTAAGTGTGACCAAAAACATCTACCAAAAACGAGCATCTTTTCTTATGAAGGCATAAAAAAATATCCCAGAGATAAAAATGTATACATACTCGTAGCTAAACTGAAAAAATATTTTTAATGAATATTATACATAACTAGGTATTTAGATGAGTCTAACGATATGAATGCGCCAGACCGATCATAAAATCCCCTGCGACCCTCTTATCGCCGTAGTCGTGTCGCTTTACAAACCGTTGCTTGCTGGACGCAGGTAGTCGATACGTCATCGATGCAGTCTTTCGTGTTACGTCGCGGTGATTGTGCGCTCTCTTGTTACTTTACGATACTTAATTAATTACTAACTACACGCTTCGGATTTTGGACTTTGTTTATGTGCTTTGTGACTTGTTTTTTGTTGAATTGGAATCATGTTTCGTCCTAGTTCTGGAACAGTTTGTTTGATTTGTAATCGCTCCGTATTACGTAGAAGACGATTAACTATAACCAATCTACTGTTTGAACAATACAGGTTGCTGCGCCCATGTAATGGTAATTATATGGTTTTTAAGCCTGGCAAGGCATGAAGAAAATATCCATAGACCGGCGCTATTCTTGGACTCCGTAATAATAGATCACAATAATTAATATGTACTGTTTATTTCGTTTTTATAACAATAAAAAATGTTTTTGTCGGGCATGCCACCGTCCGGGTGAGTCTATCAGACATATTATTTCTGGCTGTTCTTGTCTGGCTAACGGCGAGTACTTGCACAGGTATAACCAAGTGGCCAGGATTATTCATCAGCAACTTGCTTTGAAATACAATCTTGTGGATTCTGAGGTGCCGTATTACAAGTATGTGCCCGGTCCAGTTCTCGAAAATGACCATGTCAAGTTATCCTGGGATCGGTCTATCATCATCGACGGGACTATTGTAGCCAATAAGCCTGATATTGTGATATACCATTGACGATATTACCATCCCGCATGACGAGGATCTCGTGAAAGCTGAGAAAGAGAAACAAATCAAAGTCGTTACGGCCAACGGCTTGATAGCCAAGAGCCTCGATCAACATCTTTGGAGGCTCTCGTTGAGCGCCTGGATCAAGGGCCTGATTCAGAAGGCAGTTCCCCTCGATACGGCCTCGACACTACCTTGGACCCTGTTCCCGACACCGGCGGACCACTATTTTTTATATTTTTAAATGTTTTTATATATAATTTTTATAATAGATAAATAAAGGATAAAAATGTTTTATATGTTAAGTTGTATTTGTTTCAATAATACCTGTTATTCAACTTTTAATAAATAGAGAACCCCAGGACAGAATTTGATGTACATTGGCACAGAGAAACATGGATGTGGTGCCTTCTAAATAAAAGTAGTCAAAGCTGTGGCGGGTGTGGGTGTGCCGCCCATACATTCTTGCCCACTATCCTTTGTAAAAACATTTTTTTTCTTTTAAGAATATTTCAAAAAAAGTCTATGACAGTTATGCTGCAGATGTACTAAATAAAATCTACGTTTCTTTAGCTATCCAACAAGGTATAACAAGCTAGGGTATTATCAAAATTCTTAGAAAAAACTTTCATAAAAGGGTCCCAGGTAGTAGCAAAAATTACGGTACTATTGTTCTTCGATGGAGCTGTGGTGCGTGCAAGCGGGACGATTTATGTAGGTGTGAGGGAGATAGATTATTTTCGGCCATTTTGTTGTTATTCTGTTTGGTTTTAGTCTGCTTACGCGATTCGTCCGTAGTAGATGTGATACTTAGTGCTCTTGGATTCATACTCGACTTGGCTTGTGTTTCTGGACTGTTTCCCCTTCGATTTGTGACTGTGCTTGTTAACTGGACTTCGATACGTACTTCGGATTTGGAACTGTTGACGATGACGACCTTCACGAACGAGGAATATGCGGATATTTTAATTTGTTACGGGTACTGCAACTGTGTATCCGCGCGAGCTCGGGATGAATACATTGCACGTTATCCCGGGCGCCGAGTACCGGATGTCAGTGTCTTTGACGGAGTTTACCGACGACTAAGAGAGACTGGCTCTGTTTCGAGGCGACGATCAGACCTAGGCAGACCTCGTATTAATGATGACGATGAAGAGCAAGACAATGAAATAGTGCAACGGTTTAGATCGGATCCAACTACTTCCACTAATATTGTTGCCCGAGAACTTGGACTATCGCAGTGGAAAGTGTGGTTTACAGTGAATACTGCAGGCCTTTATCCCTACCATTACACGCCGGTACATGTTATCGAAGAAGGAGATCCTGTGAGGAGGTTTGATTTCTGCAGATTCATGCTCAACGCAGATTTAGAAAACCCAGCATTCTTAAGACACATCTTGTGGACAGATGAATCAAAATTTGATAAAGACGGCATCACCAATTACCACAACGCTCATTATTGGGCTCCGAAAGAAGACAGAAATCCCAATAAGAAGCGACCAAAGGGATCACAAAGACGGTTCAGTTTGAATGTCTGGATGGGAATAATCTCAAACCATTTGATTGGGCCATATTTTCTGCCTGACAATTTAAATGGGGAACATTACGAAAACTTTTTAAGAAACGATTTACCCGAATTACTGGAAGATTTACCCCTCAATTTAATCCGAGATATGTGGTATCAACATGACGGTTGCCCTGCACACTACCGACGAAGTGTCAGAGAGTGGCTAGACACTAATTACCCCAACAAATGGATTGGAAGAGGTGGACCCATACCGTGGCCAGCCCGAAGTCCCGACCTGACCCCCATGGATTTTTATTTATGGGGCCATATGAAAAGTTTAGTTTATAACGAACCTCATCCAATCTCATCTGTTGATGTTTTAAGACAGAAAATTATCGATGCGGCAAACGAAATTAGAAGAGGCTTAACGACTGGTGTGGTTAAAAGTGGACTAAGGCACAGAATGCGATTATGTGTGCGAAACAGAGGCGGACATGTGGAACATGAATTGTAAAAATAATAATAAATCTTGTTTTAGCTATTTAGTTTGTTTTATTTCGTTTGCTGACCCAAGTGATAACTTTGTCCATAAGTACAGTTATTTTTTACTACTGCCTGAGAGCATTACATCACAGTTTTTTTCTGAATATCATGATGATACCCTAGCTTGTTATACCTTGTTGGATAGCTAAAGAAACGTAGATTTTATTTAGTACATCTGCAGCATAACTGTCATAGACTTTTTTTGAAATATTCTTAAAAGAAAAAAAATATTTTTACAAATTTGATTATTTTTTAAACTTTCTATCGTCGACTACTACCCAGTTGGTTCAATAACATGTTATTTTTTGTGTTGAGAGTAATAAACAAACTAATCTACTACACAAAAATAGCAAAAACATTATCAATTAGAGGCACAAAATCCGAAAAAAAGGACAATTACACAAAAAATCTTCATTTATTTAAAAAATAATCAGAATTCAATATTTCAATATGGGTTAGGTTTGGGGTGGGGTGTTTCATAGTCAAATCAGCTAGGAATGATGAAAACTAAAACCTCTTAAAGGATCTAGGTCGACTTAACCTGTAACCCTGTATATGTATATACGACATATTGGAAATGAAAATGGCTTTTTAGACAATTGTCAATGGGTCTTCGATTGTAAAAAGACTGGTGATTACCACGAATCTATGGATGCCGTTCATTTTGAAGAATGATTCGAAAAAGTTTTAAATAAGCTCCAACCGAATGACGTTGTGGCGTTCATATAAACGCACAACCTTCCTTTTGCTAACGTGGTTAAAATTCCGTTACTTGGTCGGTGTTGGCCGCCGCCGCGTAGCTGCGCCGGAGACGCCCGAACGTAACGATCGTGCGCGCTCGGTTTTCACTGCCTCGCCAGTCGATATTCGTATACGACGCCGCGCCGGGAGGCTGCGCGCACGCTCCCCGAACGACCGTTATATTAATTACGCTAATAATATTGCTGTGTATTTGCTTTCATACGTGTTCTATTCTCTATGCTGTTTTCTTCTCTGTACTTATCTCCTTCTGAGCTTTGTGACATTATAGGAGACTGTTATATAGTATTGCGTTTACTTTGTCTCTGCTTAACTTGCCTGCTACACGTACGAACATTACTATAACGTTGCTGTTATCGATAACAGGTACTAACAAACAAATGGACTGATAAAGTGTCATTTTTTTTGTATTCATTATTCTTAATTTATTCTACATCACTAGGTACATAGTATAAAACAAAGTCGCTTCCCGCTGTCTGTCCCTATGTATGCTTAGATCTTTAAAACTACGCAACGGATTTTGATGCGTTTTTTTTTTTAATAGAGTGATTCAAGAGGATGGTTTAGATGTATAATACATTGCACCCGGGCGAAGCCGGGCGGGTCGCTAGTATTTTATAAATTAACTTTCAGATGGTTGGAAAAAACACCGACTTCATCTTGGAAAAAGCAACAGATTATTGACTGGTTACAAGTTAAAAATATTGCCTTCGACTAAGAGGGCACGAAAGCACATTTGCTAGAAAAAGTCCGATCCGAGAAAAGTTTTTATCAAAAATACGCAATTGATGAAATGGCGAAAGAGAAAGGTGTAATGGTGTTAAGGTTACCGCCTTATCATTGCGAGCTCAATCCAATAGAGCTCGTATGGGCGAACACCAAAGGATACGTTGCTCAACACAATACTACATTCAAATTCACAGATGTTAAAAAGTTATTTAATAATGCCTTAAATGGAAAAATTGTGTAATTGTGTGTGACTGGGTCATCAGATTGATAAGACAGTCGATCGTTTTATTACAAATATAACAAACAGTTCAGAAAGTGAAAGTTCCGTGAGTGAAAATAGCAATCATTGTCGAAACTTTTGCCCGAAGATCGCATCAAGTTTATAGATGACGCGCAGAATGTGTATGATCGAGTATTACAATATTCGACGAAGTGGTTTGATTTCAGCGACACTTCTTTTTATAAACTGTGTACTCCCCTCAATTTGAACGAAGACGTGGAATTCATGGATGTAGTCATGGTTGCAGAGAAGCTACGTGTTAAATTTGATGGCGACCAACTATTCTCAGAAATTTGTTTGCTGAATACAGTAGTTCAGGAGCTAAAAAACAATAAAAAACTGTTGAACCTGAACCAAGTACTAATAATAGCACGGACCAACGGAATCAGGAAACAAATCCAAAGAGAGCTGATCTATTGCGGGTTGTATTTTTCAAAAAAACTAAAGCCCAAAATCTTCTAAGAATAGTACAGACAATATTTGCGGTTCCACCTTCAAATGTGTTTGTAAAACGCATATTTAGCGACATGAAAAATATTTGGCAGGACGAAAGAAATCGTCTGAAAGTCGAAATGGTAAAGGCGGAATTGATGGTGATGTTCAACTACACTTCTCATCAAAAAAATCGAAACAGTACTGCAATTACTATTTAGGCGGCACACACTGGGGCAAGGAAACCACATTGATGGCGGAAATAAAAAAATTAAAGGTTATTTTACAGATCCCACTTATAGCAGTTCCATAGACTACTTATCAACACACGATATGTCAGTATTTAAATGCATTAGAACTTATCCACCTTTCCACAACATTACACTAATGTTATTAGTTGTCAGTGCGTGTTCTGTGGCTTACAAATTTGCATGCGTTTTCTAAGCCTTTGTTTCGGTACAAATAAATAAATTTAGTATTTTTTAACTATGGAAACTTCAACATCAGGTATGTAACGATGTTTTAGCATATTTCAATTTGTGAGTGTTATACACAGATAATGAAAAATAAATGAAATGATTTAGTGTGATAAGATTGTACCGAAACCCGTAAACATTTAGTGTTTTAGTTGGGTATTCCGGGATATCAAGCATTACGTTTTGTGTTAAAATTACTCCTGTATCGTGTACAGTTAAAATACCTAAAAGGATTTTGCTACTTTTTGCTACATTTTTAAATAATGACGATTTTCATCGCTACCAAAATATCATTTATTTTGCGTAAAGTCATATTATTCAGCATTATTTTTTTTGTTTTAGGTACCAGTTTTAATACATTATTCATAAAAATAAATGATTTGCTCGATATACTTAGTGAAATGTTCTGGTGAAGGTGGTTTTGAAGAAAAGTCTGATTTTTTGGTAAAAGAATTGGAACAGAGAACGAATTGCGACAAAAATAATTCAAAATACAAAATATTTAGTTCTTTGTTTTCATATTTCCATAAAATAAACCAATTACAACTTACTTCTGTTTGATTTTAATATTTAGTAACAGAAAAACTTAAAACATTAATATAATGATCCTGTATAACAAACAATATATTTAAAATCTTACTAGATATAATCTTGTAATTATTTATAACGCGTCAAATGTTTTAGCGATATTATTTTATTTAATGCCACATATTAGTGTTCCTTGCCCCAGTGTGCGGCATTTAAATAAAAAAGAGGACTGATATCATAAAAAAAAATACGCCAATAAATAGCTGGCAGTTTAGTCAACACTAATGTTGGGCGTAACTGATATATTTTTCTAATGCATTATACATTATATTATAATTTTCAAACTGTTGTTTTTAACTGTTGTAATATATATTATATTGTATTGTATTGAAGGAACACTAATTATCAATAGAGCAGAAGACTTGCAGTAATATGAAACTAAGTTTACACTAATATAATATAAAATTATTTTAACGGTAATACAAATTTGCTCTTGTTATTTGTGAGTTAAAGTTCATAATTGTGTGACGCTTTAATACGATGTAAAGTACGACAATATTATTTTGCCGGTAATATGAAACAAGTTCATACTAATACTAATATTATATAAATATTTATGTTATTTTAACGGTGGTAAAAATTTGCTCTTGTTATTTGTGGGTTAAAGTTCATAATTGTGTGACGCTTTCGGCCGACTTAACGACTCGACGCGAGTGGCGGGCGACTACTACCTATAGACAATAATATATATTATAACAGTCTTTGTTGCAAATAAATAATGGTTAGAATATTAGAAATGTATAATCTATATATATAAAAGAAAGTCGTGTTAGTTACTTCACTTATAACTCAAGAACGGCTGAACCGATTTAGCTGAAAATTGGCAGGGAGGTAGTTTAGAGCCAGGAGAAGGACATAGGATACTTTTTATCCCGTTCGACATCATGTAGGTAGGTAGTAGGTAGGTAGTAGGTAGGTAGTAGGTAGGTAGTAGGTAGGTAGTAGGTAGGTAGTAGGTAGGTAGTAGGTAGGTAGTAGGTAGGTAGTAGGTAGGTAGTAGGTAGGTAGTAGGTAGGTAGTAGGTAGGTAGTAGGTAGGTAGTAGGTAGGTAGTAGGTAGGTAGTAGGTAGGTAGTAGGTAGGTAGTAGGTAGGTAGTAGGTAGGTAGTAGGTAGGTAGTAGGTAGGTAGTAGGTAGGTAGTAGGTAGGTAGTAGGTAGGTAGTAGGTAGGTAGTAGGTAGGTAGTAGGTAGGTAGTAGGTAGGTAGTAGGTAGGTAGTAGGTAGGTAGTAGGTAGGTAGTAGGTAGGTAGTAGGTAGGTAGTAGGTAGGTAGTAGGTAGGTAGTAGGTAGGTAGTAGGTAGGTAGTAGGTAGGTAGTAGGTAGGTAGTAGGTAGGTAGTAGGTAGGTAGTAGGTAGGTAGTAGGTAGGTAGTAGGTAGGTAGTAGGTAGGTAGTAGGTAGGTAGTAGGTAGGTAGTAGGTAGGTAGTAGGTAGGTAGTAGGTAGGTAGTAGGTAGGTAGTAGGTAGGTAGTAGGTAGGTAGTAAGTAGGAAAAAGTGCATTGCAACGCATGCGGGTACAGCTAGTGAATTATATTAGCTGTTATATGTTATAACGCCCAACATTAGTCAACACAATGGTGTACCGCAATTCACAATTTGAATTTAAATTTTCGAATTTTCATCCAATAAATGAATGCAGAGACTGTTTAAATGTGTATTCCGTCGGAATATCTGCATTTAATCACACTTGTTGTGCAAAAAAAATATCGTTTTTTTAATAGTTTGTTAACTAAACTCTGTGACATCCTACCAAAGAGATTTTTTCCTAATAAATATGGATACCTCGCCCACGGAAGCCGCCCAAGTCGTGGCGTTGCTGGATTCAGGGCATAGTCAGCGTGTTGTTGCCGCACGATTGCATCATCATCAGTCTCTCTGTTGTCTGTGTAATTTATGGGTGCCAAAGACGGGTGCTGACTAAATCCCAACAGGCAAAATTACAAACATGTCAGTGTAGCATGGAACGGAGCATGATGCGAAAAAGAAGGATAGAAAAAACCAGACACAGTATAATTAGAGAAGCAACAAAAACTCATGATGTGGTACTAAAACTGAGAAGCCTAAAATGGAGGTGGGCCGGCCACACAATTAGAGGAGAAGAGAAGTGGAATAAACTGGTATCCCTGTGGTACCCTAGAGAGGGAAAGAGAAAGAAAGGAAAACCACTTAAGCGATGGGAAGATGAGATAGTGAAAACAGCTGGAAAAACCTGGACTAGGCTAGCACGGGAGAGGGAAAATTGGAAAAAACAACATCACCCTAGATGTCTATTTGAGCTTGAGTATTCTGTTAATGCATTAGTCACAGAAACAAAAGCACACCATACTAAGCTGTTAGTGTATCATGATGGATCCAGTTTAACCTTATTGGAGGGGAAGCAAGCAGGTGTTTGTTTTCTTGATGACAACTTAGTGACAGTGTACTGGATAATTACAGGACATTTTGTACTGCTTGAACGATATGGAAGTGAAATTCATAGAGGGACAATGTCTTATAATCTTTACAGCCCCACCCAACCAATAATCCCCCCATCCATTACATGAAAACTCATTTTCTACTAAAAAAAAAAAAAAAGGTTGGAGGAGGCCTTTGCCAAAGAGCACACAGAAAATATAAACTGAAAATATATAATGTTTTTAAACATTTGTTAAGTAATCTGTTATTCTGAAGAAAGGCTATAAATAAATAATTGAGAAGGACTTCATCTAGGGTATTTGCTTCACATTTTTAAAACCAATTTGGCACCTCAAGCATTGCCACCTGTAGAAAAAATATATTGATTTCAGCATTGGTTTGGCATTCAAATGTAATATAAAATCGAAGAAAAACTAGCTGTTAAGATAAAATGAGATATAAAACCAACTGGATCATAAAAGTTTAGCTTTCGATTTTTATACCTGTCAGACCTTTTTCAACTTTTATGGACCAACACTGAATTTGTGAAAAAAAAACTGCTATTTTCAAAATAATCAATGTTGCTTGACAAAATATTGAACAGCAATTGTAATCAGTCATGATGTATAGACGGCAACGGCGACGGTTCTTACGTTATTAACAGTACACGGTGCACTATTTTCCCACCTTAACATTCATGCTTATTTGTGCAAATAAGGGTTGGAACGTACAAGGTAACTTGTGGAGAGAGCTTCATGCTATTTATAGTAAATACTACCAACATTTTTTATCCTGTTCCATATTTTAGCTGGCAAACAACTAAAGATGATTACAATCAGAGAAACATACAAAGCAACCTACATATTATCTACGTATGTATTATGTACTTAACTTGTACTTGTTCCTTATTATTTTTATCTGACACAATTTATTTTATTTATGTATACAGACACACCTTGCAGTACCCTGACTTACATCTGTCACCTCACACTTCAGGTCCAGTTGAAAACCAGCGTCAGGCAATAGTTGTCTGGCATTTTTTGCTGAATTGGGCCTTTTTGGCAGCTGTAAGGTACACTTCCCTGCAATATTTTTGTTTACGCTTGTGCTTTATTTCATATTGTGTGCCTTTTAGTCTGTGTTAAATAAATGTATTTTCTTTCTTCTTTCTTTCACCCAGTTTTTGAAAATACAAGAACCTTACATCTCTCTTTAGATGATCCTCTGACCCATATTCTAGCTGGTGTACATATCGAGGGGTAACGGGATATTTGGTTTAAGCGACATTTTGGGTGATATTGAGTTATTTATATATTTGGAATGAGAAAAATTTGCTGATTCCAAATATATAGATAACTCAATATCACCCAAAATGTCGCTTAAACCAAATAGCCCGTTACCCCTCGATATGAGGATTCCAATAACATTTTTTAAGTACAATAACAATGAGCAGAAATCATTTTAGCATATCAGATAATGCTTTGATGGACCTTTTCTAACATACATAAAGAACAAAATAAATATATAAATAGAAAGACACTGACTCATGCAACTGCTGAGCGTGAGGTCTGGGGTCCGATCCCCAAGTCGAGCAGTGTTATTGGGTTCTTCTGAGTTGAATATCTCAGTAGCAGCCCGGAGTCTGGATTTGTGCCTGGTTGATGGCAATAGGCTCGCCCCCTATTACATGGGACTTAAACATAACGGCGGAATGAGGCTGTATTACTATAGGTCGGTACACCTCTGCCAACCCTTTGGGAAATAAGGCATGAAGTTATGTAATATGTATAAATAGAAAGTTGATTTCAACACTAACAGACATTTGTTGGCACCATTCATTTTTTTCAAGTAATAATCCATCACAAACGAAATTAAAAAAAAAACATACTTTGAATATAAGACACGTAACAGTGAGCACAAAATACGAACATTCTAGAAACTTCTCAACAAAAAAAAAGAATGACCACATTCAACAACAACATTTTTAAATCCACTTGGACGAAAGCGATGAGACCAAAAAAAAATATTCGGCGTACTTGGGGTAATTAGCCCCTTTACCAACCGGCAGCCTTGATACTGACGGGCTTATCTTTTCACCACGGTATGAGCTATTCAATTCAACACGAAAGAACAAGAAAAAGCATAAAAACGACATCATGATACCACGGATAGTGATCAACTTTTACGGGTTTTAAAATCCCGCGTTTTAGAAAGAAAATTTTCACTCAACATAATATCTACCGAAGATGACTTTACGAGAAATATTACAGTATACGACTCCACCACGAACTCACTAGAGTAATAGTATTCTGTGGCCATGATCGCTGAAATTTTGCGAAATAACACTGTAAAATCAAACGGTCAGAGGATTGTCTTGGGAGAAAGACCACTTTTCTATTATCGATGGTTCCCAAAGCTAACAAAATACTTATTTTTTCAAGTAAATCAGACAACAGTTTTAAACCAAAACAAATTAACGCACTAGAACGAAGAATTATTTTTTAAATCTAGGTTACGTTAATAAGCAAGCGATCTAAAGACTGGTCACCGTCACTGTCATGTCAAATGTCACTGGAGGGGGAGGCGCGCCATATTGTTTATTTAGGAACAAAAAAAAAACTAATAATAGTCTGTGTCTGACCACAGAATATATAATATATACCCTAAAGGCCCATTTAGATGGAGAGAGTTTCTCGACTCGAAGATACGATTATCGAAAGAACATTTGAAAAGTTTCTTCGTGTAAACATTCACGATTATCGCCCTTCCCCTTGGGCGACAATTGCCTCGCAATAGAATATATCTGTCTCCGTGTAAACAGAACTTAATCACTGAAGTCTAAACTCGAATGGCAAAACTCGCACTCAAAAACGGTTCAAACCGATTTGTACGATACTCGTATGAACTTGAAAAAATGTCATACGAGATCGTGTTTATACAAGTCGAGAACTCGTAAGCAAGAATCTTCTTACTATAATTTTCGCTGTGTAAACAGTCACAGTAATTTATCGCCTAGCGAAAAATTACTTGCGAATCTCGTATGACATAATCGTAGGCGAGAATTTAGTTCTTGCCTGTATGTAAACATTATGATACAATAATCTTATGGCGATTATTGCTTGCGATAGTAGCATACGATTTCTCGCCAAGAAACGTTCGAGAAACTCTCTCCATCTAAATGGGCCTTAAAGGCCCATTTAGATGAGAGAGTTTCTCGACTCGAAGATACGATTATCGAAAGAACATTTAAAAAGTTTCTTCGTGTAAACATTCACGATTAAGGCCCATTTAGATGGAGAGAGTTTCTCGACTCGAAGATACGAATATCGAAAGAACATTTAAAAAGTTTCATCGTGTAAACATTCACGATTATCGCCCTTCCCCTTGGGCGACAATTGCCTCGCAATAGAATATATCTGTCTCCGTGTAAACAGAACTTAATCACTGAAGTCTAAACTCGAATGGCAAAACTCGCACTCAAAAACGGTTCAAACCGATTTGTACGATACTCGTATGAACTTGAAAAAATATCATACGAGATCGTGTTTAAACAAGTCGAGAACTCGTAAGCAAGAATCTTCTTACTATAATTTTCGCTGTGTAAACAGTCACAGTAATTTATCGCCTAGCGAAAAATTACTTGCGAATCTCGTATGACAGAATCGTAGGCGAGAATTTAGTTCTTGCCTGTATGTAAACATTATGATACAATAATCTTATGGCGATTATTGCTTGCGATAGTAGCATACGATTTCTCGCCAAGAAACGTTCGAGAAACTCTCTCCATCTAAATGGGCCTTTTATCGCCCTTCCCCTTGGGCGACAATCGCCTCGCAATAGAATATATCTGTCTCCGTGTAAACAGAACTTAATCACTGAAGTCTGAACTCGAATGGCAAAACTCGCACTCAAAAACGGTTCAAACCGATTTGTACGATACTCGTATGAACTTGAAAAAATGTCATACGAGATCGTGTTTATACAAGTCGAGAACTCGTAAGCAAGAATCTTCTTACTATAATTTTCGCTGTGTAAACAGTCACAGTAATTTATCGCCTAGCGAAAAATTACTTGCGAATCTCGTATGACATAATCGTAGGCGAGAATTTAGTTCTTGCCTGTATGTAAACATTATGATACAATAATCTTATGGCGATTATTGCTTGCGATAGTAGCATACGATTTCTCGCCAAGAAACGTTCGAGAAACTCTCTCCATCTAAATGGGCCTTTACACCATGTCGAACTTACGCGACCGAACTTCAGCGTCTTTATTTTTAAACGGGGTTACTGTAATTCGACGTATTCCTTGCACCACGATATGGGGCCTAATATGCAACAAATTTAACCCCACATAATTATGTTCTACGAAAGTCAATGGATTTCGAGATATTGCAATTTTTATATTGTTTTGAATAATACCCAGAATTCCTTATTAACAAACGGGCCAATGTGATGAAAATAAATGTATTGCAGTACGTTCACGGTTATTTTACTTCAAACATTTGCCATTTCCTCTGCAAGCACTTGACTCGTTTCGCCATTAAAGATAGGCCACGACGAGGTACGTGCGCAGTTATTGTTACAAGTCTGTTCCTGGATGTAGATTTAAACCAGTTTACCAAAGACATTTAATTTTTTTCAATACTGTAGTTGGTACCAACCCTAGTACCAACCCATGATTAAATAAACCGAACAGAATGAAAGCTTCATAAGGCTGGGCGCAAACGTTCCGATTCCGGATTAGGTTTCCTAATCAGGAATTCAGATTCGGAATTCCATGAGACTAGTGCAAACGTCCGGTTTTTTTATTCGGAATTTTATATGACCATGTTACCTACGACGACGAGTCGATAGACAGACGTCCACTCGGTACAAGGCACAGATAACTATATACTAGTCAGAGACAGATAGGACAGTACTATGGTTGATGATTAGTTCCAAAAATATGCGCCAAGCGCTAGTGTCGTAATGTCACCTAGTGATGATCCACAGCGTACTATAAAAGTAACGATGACCATCCGGCATTGAATATCGATAGTTTAGTGATGTACCATGCTAAATTCTTATAGGATTAATTTATTTCATTGGATAGGAATATAAAGGCCTCTACAAACCAAGGCCTGGCGGTTTCACCCAGCGAGTTGTTGCGGTCAACTAACGCGAACTAAGCGAGCGAACATGACGCAAAACAAGGCCGGCGGCGGCGACGCCTTTGGTTTGTAGAGGCCTTATCGAAAGAAATGTAAAAATAAAACGACTTTTCAGTTTTGGTATTTTATTATTTTTTTCCTCTTAACCTATGGGCTTTATATTTATCAAAGGCAATTTGTTGAAGTGTACACATCTGTTTCACAAGTTTTTCTTGTACACCTCCTTTTAAAATTTTATTAATTATGTTGCACCAATTATGTACATGGGTGCGAATCATTAAATTAAGCAACCATTCTGTTACTTCCGTTTTATGACGTGTACACCCCAACCAATTTACATCATTTTTTTTTAATATTTCTTTTTTTAAAGATTGTTTTACACAATTTTTGTAGGCATACTTATTTAAGTAATCATGTATAAGGCCCGAGATATCCCTATATAACATTAAAAACTTCTTTGATGGGTATGTTAAATTACTATGTTTTAAAAGGTTGTATTCTCTTTGTTCGATCCATTTGTGAAACACATCTCTTTTTGTTTCGGTATATGTTTCAGAGCAACTCCTACAATTCATTTTTTTTGTCACTCTTCTGCACATATACCCTGCAGTATATGCAGAAGAGTGCACGCGCAATCTTTCATTTACTGCATTTAAAGATTGGTTGCAATTACTGCTTATGTTTTGAGTTGTTGTTATGGGTCTACTACAGATTCCGGCATTTTCTTTATCCTCATCAAATGTTGATGAGGGACTCTCATCAACATTGGAAGAGGATATTAGTTTTAAAAAATCTATTACTGTGTCTCCTGTATCATCCTCACAGTTTGCATATACTGAATGTGGACCCATAACATTGGACATAAGCAGTGATTTGAATGCATTCATGAAAGTGTTTGCATCAGGATTGACATTCCTGTAGTTAATTGCTCTGATCCTACCGAAAAAATTCTCGAGAGGATCCTGATTTATATTTCTCGGATAAAAGTACTGTATCTCATATTTTGTGAACAACAGTTTCGACAACCTTTCAAAACTTTCTATAGTTGTAACCCATCCATTAAGAGAAGGAACTCGAACCTTATAAATTTTATTATATTTGCGAGCTTTCTTGCTATTTTTATCAACGAATTGAATATTTTTCAATATTTCTTTGGCTTCTGTCCAAAAAGTGAAGAATTGATGGACATTCGGCTTTATTGGTCCACGCAGTTTGCCCCGAACAGTGCTCCCTCGAGATCCATTCACGCTATCAAATAGCTTGTCAATGAAGTCCACAGCTTCGCCTGTTGTGGCCATTGTCTCACTGACATTTTGACCCGAGACTGTAGTTTCTGAAATATTACATAATTATATATAAGTATAACACATAAACAAGCATACACAAACAACAACAAAGTGTTTCTATTCTATCAGACTCTAAGAAAGATGTGTTTCTTTTGTTGGAGACCCTAAATAAATAAATAATAGTAAAGTGAGTGAGTGAGAGATTAAGAGGATGATTTTAGTATTATTAGATAATGTATATTGATAACAAAATAAAAACTTACTGAACAATGCAGTGTATTTAAGCATTGCACTGGTAGTTGCACTCAGAGTTTGGGCAGCTACACTAACTTTCATCTTCTTCATTTTTGCTTCATAAACATGGTGCTCTGTCAGTTTTTTATGCATCCTAGTATGACCTAGTTGGCAATCAGCGTCAAATACAGTTACTATATCCTTCCAAGTAGCAACTTTGCCTTTGAAGAGCATGTCCTTTGTGAGAAGGTTGTTCCTAAGGCCCTTAAGTAGGTGCGGGGGATCATACACTACACTTAACTGTTGTCCTGACCCCTCAATAGTTCCATCTGCAAACAAAAAAAAAAATTAAGTTCAACAAGCTAATTTGATGGATTAGACTACTAAAATTTAATGAAATAATGTCAAAGTTTAGATGTTTGTTACGCAATTGTAGTTTAACAGCTGAACACATTTGGATGGCTCACAAGTAGATTATGACCTGGACTAACATAAAGATGGATATTTTAATATAATGGTGATGGATACTTTTATCCCAGATAATTTCCAACTGCTATGTAGACAATATCCATGCAAAGGCTATTTGTAAAGAGAGTTTATCTACTCACCATTACGTTCCTCATTTAAAATCCTTTTGCGTTCAGTCTCCAATTTAATCATATTTATGGCTGTTCTAAATGTCGAGCCCTGGTCACATACAATAGCTAAGGGTATCAAGTCTGACTCTGATACTTTAATGACCACTTCCTTTAAAATCCTTACTACTGTTGCAGCTGCAGTTGTTCCCTCACAAAAATAGAAACAAATAGGCTGTCTCCAGTTCGAGCACACTCCTTTTATCATGAATACCAAAGCATGATCACAAAACCTTAATTCTCTTTCATACCCAAAGTCTTTAAAACCTCTTATCTCATCTTGGGACTCAACATAAGTGAGATGAGGTGTAAGAGCAACTTCATCAAACAAAATAGAGCACAGTTTCTTCTTTGTGTCCCACTTTTGTGTTTTATGCTTTAGTACTCTAAAAATATTTTCATTAATCCCCACATTGAACATAATATTTTCAGCAAGACGGTTTAATGTTCTTTTACTGGGCAAATTAAATATTTTTTGCAACAACCTATATCCTTTCGGGCTTTCCTTCATTAGGGTCAACGCCAAATGCTTTTCACTGGTAGTGTATCTCATTGCCTTTTTCTTTCTGTTTGCCATCTTTAGCTGCATGAGTAGAAAATCTTGGGCTTGAAGTGACATTTTATCAAAATTTTTATTAAACAGTTGGCTGCAGCTTAGTGTCTTAGCAGCATCCAATCTTTGCAAAAATGGCCTCTGAGTCTTGTTTTCCCCAATGGCAATTTTTCTTACTTTTTTTATAAAGCACTTTGCGGTCAACGTATTAACTGTAAAAGAATAATTACATTATTTAGTTTTTAAAGTGTTACTATAGGGTTTGACATAATACTTTTTTTTATATTATCTTGTCTTTTTGTGTAGAAACTTTTTTGAGTATTAGTTTATCTTTCTGTAACTAGGGTATATACCTATTACTGACAGTTTTGTAAAGAAGAAGGGTCACGGCCCATAGGAAATTTACCCCGGCCCGACACAAAAGGAACTTATCTCAGTTATTTTGTTGTATTAAATATAACAGAAATAAATTAACACTATTCTGAATATCAGTGGCTAACTCCTATATATTGCCATTTGATTTTGTTCAGACAAAATATTTTAAATTTTTTTTTATTAACGAATAGTAATAATGGTTTTATTTTTATTTCACAAACGGCACTGAAATAGAGTTATTATTGATAAGCTCAAACTCGGTGTGTTTAGTACCTAACTACCAAAATATTCCACTTTCTAGCCAGCTTCTTAATTATACCGTAATCTCTAATCTGCAATGAATCACTGATTAAGACGATTTTAATGAACCTTAACTCGATTGTTATACTAGAAGTTTAAAAATTACATAATCCAGCTCCATCACCAGGTCACCTGGATAATTCCATAACTATTGTATCATCATTAAGTTTTTGTAGGTAAATAGGTATTAAAAAAATGTATATCGCCTGAACAAAAACATAAGGCAATTTTTTGATGTCAGCCATTGATTTCGAAAATAAAAAATATATATTTTAGCAATGCATAAAATAAAATAAAAACTGAGATATGTATATTTCGTGTCGGGGCTGGGTCACAAATGACCGTTCTTCTTTATTTTCTAAGTTTGTGTTAAAATATATATTAGTTTTATATTTTACCTCCTCTCCTAATAACATATGTTTTTGGTGCTTTATTTTTTAATTTATTTCGCTCCACACTACGAATCACATCTGTAAATAAAAGAAACATTCAATTTGAATTAAAAATTCAAATACAAATTCAATTCGAAGTAAGGGTGAATCAAGAATATCAAATCCTCCTGGGCAATATTTAATGTTTGTCATCACACTATTTCTTAAAGCAATATTTTAATAGCATAAGACAATGCTTAAATATTTTAAAATAAAGTTGATCCTAACCTTGGGACCCTAAAGAGTCAATCTGTATGTTATGTGATGATTTTTCACACTTGCTTGTTGATGGTATTTCACTTGATTCAAAGGCATTGAATGTAGTTATATCTGCAATAAAACATATTAATTTTGTAAAATAATGTTAATTATGTAAAAACCTTAATTAAAAATTTAAAGTTGTTAAAAATTATTACCAGTATTGAGAAATGATGATGCTGGAGGATTTGTGGCTGGTCTTGCATATAAATGATCAACTGGATGTTCTAAAATGAGAAAAAGGTGTATCAGAAAATAGAACATTATTTAGTTATACCTAAGTAAGATTGAAAAATAAGTATCATTACCTTGGACAACAACTGGATTTTCTGAAATTTCTTCGATGTCTTCCTTTTTACTGTAGTTATGATCAAACTGATCACCTAAAAATAACCAAATAAAGTTTAGTTAGGTATATAATTTTAATAAAGAAAGAAGATCACCCATTCTGGGTTTTTTTTTTCCCTTCCTTTATTTTTAATAACCCATTTTTAAAGCACACGGGTAATGCATAATTTTTTACTATGGCGTCAAAGTCGATAACTATTGGGGTTCAGAGATATACATATAGGTACCAGGTAAGAATTAAAACAATAATGACAGGAAACAATTTGCATTAGGGTTTTTTTTATTCCAAATCATCGAAAAAAATGGGTGATCTTCTTTAATCATAAACAGGAAGAATAACTATCAGAGCATATCTATTTTCTACTAAAATCTGGAGAAATTCATCATAATACATGTATACCCCATTCTATGTTAATTGGAAACTATAACATGTCATTATTATTGTCGAGTACCAATGGCAATATACATACATAGCGGCCATGGTTTCCTATGGAAATTCAATATTGTTTTCAACACTAAATTTGCCTATGCCACTTGCCACCTATTCATCATCAATTCAGCCATAGGATGTGCACTGCTGGACATAGTCCTCCCCCATAGGACCAGTTGGAAGCGGCCTGCATCCAGCGTGTTCCTGCGGTCTTAGGGCCTGTTGTTTGATCAGTAGTTAAGTATACTACTACATAAATTGCATTAGTTAAACAAACCATTTCTTAAAAATTACAAAATACTGTTGTCTGATCAATAGTTAAACTTACCCATAGTTAAAATCATTGACAATTTGTTAAAAATTTAACCATGGCCCATCCAAGTGGTTATCTTTGAGCATTAGTTGAAGCAAAGCTTTTTGCCTTGTGTGACATGATGACTGACGTCATTGAAATAAAAAAGTGAACTATAATATATCAAATTATTTTGAAGACTGAAAGCTCATCTGATGATGAAATTATTGTGAACTATTTATATTAATTAATTGTAATATTATACACAGGGTGTAAACGAATTTTTATAATTCCTTCCTTCAAACCACGTGATCTACCTACTGGTGACACAGATTATCCCTAAATGTTTTTTTTTTATAAATAAACTAAATAAAAATAAAATAATTTTTCTAACTTATTATCTACTAAATACTTCTATTAAAACATTTAAAAATATATAAAACAGTAGCCCACCGCCATCGGGAAACAGGGTCTAAACTGTTATTGTTATTGCTTTATTTACTTCTTTATTATGTACCACAATATGAAAATAAATTAACAATTAGCACATTCTTTCACAGCATTTCATGTTTTAATAACCGGAACAAAACATTCCCCATAGAAATCTTTAGTCTCCATGCTTATTATTTATTATAGTAACAACACTGTTAACTATTGTAACATAACAATTGTTAAAAATATTTTCAAATAATGTATTTCTACTTTAACTTTAAGGTTAGGCCTTAACTATTGTTAGTGTATTAATAGTTAAATTAACTATTAGCCATATTTAACTGTGTATCAAACAACAGGCTCTAAGTCAGGTCATCGGTCCACCTTGTGAGTGAACGTCCTATGCTGCGCTTGCCGGTGCGTGGTCTCCATTCGAGAACTTTGCGGCCCCGTCGGCCATCGGTAACACCTATCATCTATAAATATGCAGAGCTAATACACTTACCAGATAAAGGCACTCCATGCTCGACTTCTTCAGTAGAAAATAGACATGGATAACCGTCTTTGAGACGATTACCCTTGTCATCCAGTTGGTATTTGTCGAAATGTTTTTGGCACACACGTTTATTCACTAACTGATCCTTTGACAGACCAAGGAGTTCGGAATTCACTGGCACCAAAAACGACAGCCACAAAGCCCTAAGTTTATCGTCCTTTGGTAAATTATAAAGGCGATGAGTTTTGTTGGTTGAACTACAACCGACAACACAGCAATTGATAGGAGCCATGGCCGCTAACCAAAGCACCGGAGCACAGCAGTGTTATTCGTATCGAGCAAGGAACTTGGAATTATATCTCAACTCAAGCAACAAGGCGAGGAGAAAATAATAACGTAAAAGAACACGAGCTTCAACACGAATGACAGAAAATGTCGCGGTAACAATAAACAGAAAACAATCTGTCACTTTGACAGATATACTGTCAAGTGTCAACGGTCAATTAATATGGCTGCCAACAACATGGCTGCCGAAAGCAGCGCTTTAACGCATTTTTTGGAACTAAAGCTGTCGCAGGCCTGGTACAAGGCTCGCGCGGATCCGAATGAAAATTTCCGTGCGTGTACGGCGGACGAGCCAAAATGTACGCGAGCGCTGCGTTCGGGTTGACGTCATTAGGTTTTTTCCGTTCTTACGATCCGAACGCACCGAACCGAACGTTAGGTTTTTTTCCGTTCGGAAAAAATAAGAATGATGTGCGCCTTGCTGAACATTTTGTATGTAAGCAGAGCATTCAGGTTTCCGAATCTGGATTCCTGCATGCTTATTCTCAACCATCGGATGAGTTTCCGTATCCGAACGGAAAGTATCCGACGGATTGATTCCCGATCCGATGGATTACAAAACTTTATTCACAGTTCCTATCGGAAGGGAGTTTCCGAATCCGTGAATGGTTTTTGGAAGGTGTGTTTACGGCGTATGCTACGCAGTGGTAGAAAATAAATTACTGTGGTAGAAAATGTTAACGTAGTAAATATAATACTATTATTATGTATTTCGCAAATAATCTTATGTGCAACTATACAATATACATTAATATATAAATTTCAGCATTTTTTTAATAAAATAATGTCTAATTTATGCGATCGTTTCCTTATTTCAAAACATGTTTTGTAAAAAAACAACTTTTATAATCTGTTAAACCAAACGGGGAAATAGACAATGTAGTAAATAAACAAAAATGCCTTATTCATTTAATTAATGATAAATATTCAATCAAATTATCAACCGAAAACGTGTGAAGTTCAGTGTGATCACCAAACAAAACTCTAGCGTGTGATGGTCCAGAAAAATTAATGTAAAAATGTTATCAGTGTCGTATAATTCTTGTTAGTAAATTTTTTGTTGTAAAACGTAGTTGAGTATAATTCGATTTTGTAGAAATGGGTTAACACAAACTCATTATTACTTACGTGTGTCTAAGTAACCACCTAAAATTAAGTATACTTTGATTCATCGAGCATTTAAAAGCGGCGGCCAAAACATTCTTAAAACTTGTTATAAAATAGGTAAACTTAGCTCAAATATAGCTTAAAATGATTAACATTCCTTATAGTTATTAAACAGTTTTTAATTCATACCAGCAGAAATTGTATTGTTTTATTTAAAATCGAGTGCTTTCCGACAACAAATAGCTCTCGGATTAGTTTCCGTGAATTGGCGTCTTCATTCCGAATAGAACTGTCAAAAGTTTTCGATTTCGGATTTGTGAATAGAGTTTAGAGGGCACTGTCGGATACTTTCCGATCGGATTCGGAAAGGGCAGTTTCCGATGGTTGAGAATAAGCATGCTGATCAGGAAACCTAATCCGGAATCCGAACGTTTGTGCCCAGCCTAACAAAGTTCAAAATTCTTACCTACTTTCATAGGGCTGTCTACTATTTCACGACTGTAAGTTAAGTATCTACCTGTCTAATAGAAAAGGCCAAATGAAATCTTACTAAGACGGCCTACAAATACTTTGGTACTATTCTACAAACCTACTAAAACAAAAATACGAAACAAATAATACGCCAATATAATTACTTACTACCTAATTATCTATATATAATGATTCTCATGGGAAAGCCTTATCGTCATCTTAGTTATTTTGGGTATTATCTACTCGTAACTGCTCTAAGCTCGTAACTAAATATTCTTATTTATTCATGTGGTACCAACAGAGGTGCTGTCATCTACTTTCGTTTTGCCTGTCTCCCCATTAGGCGATTTCTTCTTCGAAGGCTTTCTTGCAGCAATTTTTTGGCTACTTGTATCGGGCTCTACCTGGCAACACTGAATGTCAGTTATCAGTCATGTCAGATTGTTGTCAGTCAACGCGAAACTTACTGTCGTCTGTCACCTGTCACTAAAAAAATCAATTTCCAACTATGCACTAGTTTAAAAGTTTCCGTCAATACAAATTACAATAAATACTTCAAAATTTATTCATACGCCTTATAGCACCAACCAGGACGGACGCTAACAGTACTTCATTTTTTTTAAATCAAACTGTATTCGAGAGTTTTTTGTTTAAATTTTGCCAAAATGTCGCAAGCTCGTTTCTCGTCGGTTATTCCGCTGCCCATAGAACCTAAACACCTAGCGAACGTGATTGAGAAGGCTAGAGACTGGGCCTTAATGCATGGTGTCGCTATGAGAGACAAGAAACACTTCAACAAAGATGTCATTCAGGTAATTCCTCACTTTATCAATTATTATTATATTCTAGTGCAACCTTTGCGTCTTAATTACTACATTTTAATCTAGAAATATTTGCATACAATAGAAATAGATTTCATTAAAAGCAAAACTCTTTTCATGAAGTTTAAATTTTTTACCATGAATTTTTTATATTTTTATTATGTCTTGTTAAAAGGTGTCCTTATCTTTCGGTGCCAAGTATAGTATTATAATATCCTCTTGATACAATCTTTGGCTGGCTCTTACAATATTCTTTACGTTGCCACTTTCAACACAGGAATCAAAAAATACTTTTCATTGGTATTCATAATGTGACCATTATTTTTTCGCTCAGAGCAGGACACTGGCAAATTTTAATATTTTTTTGGAAGCACTGTACAATATGACCCATCGCTTTTATATAGTAGCTATTTTTTTTTGGGTAGAATATGGTGTTTTTAGTGTGTTTTTGAAAACTAAAAGTTGCGGAAAGCCATAGGTTACGAGAAAAAAATCTCCAAAAGTGTCATTCGGGATTGGTGGGATTGTGGGAGTATTAAGGGTGGGGGGTCGGGATCGTGGGTCAAATTTTGTGTCAAAGTAAGAATTAGGTCAAGGTCACCTCCAAGGTCAAGGTCATAGGTTCAAAAGGTCAAGGACATACAATTTTTTTTTGAAAATCGTGGAAAATTGCCCCCAATCGTGCTCAAAGGTCAAGGTCATATCAAAGTCAAAGGTCAAAATACTAAGGTCAAGGTCATTTTTTTCTTTTTGCCTTTTTTTTTCTCTTCCGTACTTAAATCATATTCAAGGTCAAAGTAATTCGCAGAATACAGTATTAAGGTGCAGTCGACGGAGCCCCGCTTCGCGGGGCACCTATTTCTGGGTAAATTGTTTGAAAAAACCTAACATGAAGGGCATGACGGGGGCTGCATTCGCTCGCTTCGCTCGCTCATTCTAGCCCCCGTCATCCCCTTCAAACCTAACCTATCCGAGTCGGGGTGTCCCAAGTCCCGAGCTCGCTGCGCTCGCTCATGCATTTTAGGTTCATTAGTATCCAGGTGCAGTCGACGGATACCCGCTTCGCGAGGCACCTATTTTTGTATAAAGGGTCTGAAAAATAGGTGCCCCATATGTGTGTTTGTGTGGTGTGTAGTTTGATAGGTAAACAACAAATAAAAAATTCAAAAATATATGATTAAACGAAGACTGACAAGTGTCAAACGCGTTTACGTCATTGGTTAATCACATCAAATTGATCAAATTCCATAAATTACGTTCCGTTATCCACAATTATTAATAAGTACAAATAAAACTATTTCATTTTAAATCTTAATAATTACATTATTCACATAATATTTTATTTAATTGCGTTAAATATAATTTAAAATTTAAAAAAATGTAAAAACTGCTTTATTAGTATCAAAAAACATTTAAATCCGCTGTCACTTTGTCTGAACGTAAAACGAAACGACCAAGGAGTGAAATTTTTACATTATCTGTGGCAAGTTATGTCAATTTATACGTAAATTAATTAGAAATTATTGAAACTTTAGGATTTTTTTTCTCAAAAATTGTGCGGCTCTGCAGTAAAATGTTTTGTGAAAAGCTTTAAGAAGGACGAGATCTACACGCAAAAAAATTGTGAAGCTCCAAATCAGCGGGTCATATTGTACAGTGGAGCCATTTTTTTTAAGAATGAAACATATTTATGGTTTACTTAAATATATTTATAAAAAAAAAAACGAAAGCTACGATCCAATCTTGTGTAGTCTGGTGGGCTGGTTCTAGTATATTTTTCGGATGAGCAGTTCGCTTTAAAATAATTATCAGGTTTGGTTTTTAGACATCAATATGTGTTGAAGTCTAGTTGATGTTATCCTTGGATTCCAAAATGTTTTCTGATGCGACTATTAAATACGCGCCCGTTATATTGAATTCATTGACATCGATTACCTACGTTTTTTTCAAAGCGGGACATTTATGTGTTTTCGGGGACAGCGGGACACGGCTCAAAAGCGGGTCTGTCCCCCTCAAAACGGGACGTATGGTCACGTTAGGTATTCATCAAGTTCCATGTAAGACAAGGTATCAACACAGCAAGTAATGTTTTTTTTTTACAGGTTGCACCGTTTGTTCTCTTGCCATCTCCGTTTCCAAAAACTGAGTTTGAAAAAGCTGTGGAATTACAACCAATATTAAATGAACTGATGCATAAGGTAAATCATTTCTTATTCTACTATTTTACTAAACATAGATAACAAATTTTTGTGTGATATAAAATACTAGCTTATGCCCGCAGCTCCGCTTACGTGAAATTTTAAGCCCTCATTGAGCCCCTTGTTATGTGCAGTTAATAAATCAAAAAATCTTTCATTCCCTATTTCACCACTTACGGTAGAATTTTCAAAAACCCTCAAACATGTGTATATTTATTTCTCACCAAGAGCCTACATTTTTAATTCCATGCTTCTTACTCCAAAAGTAACAGATTTCTCATACAAACTTTCAACATTTATTTCACCACCTAAGGGTTGAATTCTCAAAAACGCTCAAACACATATATCTTTATTTCTAACCAGGACCCTTAATATTTAATTTCATGCGTCTTACTTAAAAAATGACGAACTTACATACAAACTTAAATCCTCTATTTCAGCCTCTTAGGGGTTGATTTTCGAAAAATCCCTTCTTATTGGATGTCTACGTTACAAAAGAAACCTATATAAGTTTTTAAACTGACATGGTCACTAACACTATCATTAGAACTTAGAACGGGATATTTACCATGTTTATTATTTGTTTTGAAAATATCGGAAACTCAAAACAAATAATAAACATGGTAAATATCCCGTTCTAAGTTCTAATGATAAAAGAAACCTACTGTCAAAATTTCAAGTTTCTAACCCCAGCGGTTTAGGCTGTGCGTTGATAGATCAGTCAGTCAGCTTCTCCTTTTATGTATATAGATAACGCACAACCTCTTAAGGATTCACTGTACTCATCATGGTGAACAACTTTTACTATGGGAACAAAACTGTAATCACGAAAAAAAAACAGCTGTTCCCTACATTTTGACGAGTTACGCGAACATAAATGTAGGGAACAGCAGATTTTTTTTTGCGATTTCGTTTTTGGTTCCATAGTAAAAGTTGTTCATAGTGATGAGTACAATCTCCCATTTCGGTTTGTCGACTGTTTACAATTTCACCCTGTGTAAATATGGTAATCAACCAATTTAAATGTTTGTAATGTAGTTAGTAACTATTAACCGGTTGCGTACCGCCTGTCGTCCCAGGACGACACTTAACTGTCTTATCTATTGTGTCTATAATTACGGTGATTGAGAGTTTAATTTTTGTATGTATTTACAAAAAAACTATATAAGTATTATATCCATTGTCTAGTACCCATAGTACAGGCTCTGCTTAGTTTGGGACTAGATGGTGCTGTGTAAAAAATGACCGTAATAATTATGGTCATTTTTTACGTAATAACAAGTAGTTAGTAATTATTACTAACTACTTATTGATAGATTGGTGATAACCTAAAAATAATATTTTTACTGAATCTGATTATTACTTATAATAACTTCATTTAATTTATTTTGAACATAATTGAATAATATCTGTTATTGCCAGTTCATTTGATGTACTTATAAATTCAATTTGCATTACAATACCATCTGGATACCATCATCATCTGCCTAGCCTTTTCCCAACTATGTTGGGGTCGGCTTCCAGTCGAACCGGATGCAGCTGAATATCAGTATTTTACATGGAGCGACTGCCTATCAGACCTCCACAACCCAGTAACTGGGTAATACGATACTCTTGGTAAGACTGGTTGTCAGACTTTCTGGCTTCTGACCAACAGTAACGACTGTCAAAGATCTACAAATGACAGCCGGGACCAACGGCTTTACGTGCTTTCCGAGGCACGGAGGAAACTCGCTATGGTAAATGGTCACCCATCCACAGACCAACCTCGGCAAGCGTGGCTTAACCCGGAAGATCGGTCTATGCGGCTGTAATTATTTAGCCACGAGCTCCTCCCCATGTGGATACCTCAATATGAAATTAAGTACTCATAGACATACACTTGGGAGCAAATAAATCGAGCCACTTCTATTTTTCACGTATAATGGTTATTATTTTTGTTATCATAGAGCAGATCAATTCTAAACATATATCGCCTAAAAGTTTATTTGATAACCTTTACAATGAGGATAGTTTTTTGTTAACTTTTCATTTTAAATTAAAAATTAAAGGGTAGTTAAAATTATCGCATTCAATTTGCTTACGAAATTTTGATTGCACTCTAATAAGAAAAGGTTAAATTGGGGGTTTTTGTTAATTATACCTATGTTGTAGCGTGTTTGTCACAATATTTTTGTTTTTAACTGTTTTTTCTGGATTTTTAACCTTACCCAATTGTCTATCAAAATTACCGTTTTTCTTTATGAACCAATAAATTATCATTCAAAACAGTTATCATTCAATAATTTACCCTGATTATAAAGATTATTTAATAAACTTTCAAATGGGGATGAAGCAAAATTCTTGACTACAATTTTTTATTTTAGATTTTGAAAATATAGAGTAATCTAAGAAACCGTTTTAAATATTTTTGTTATTTTCATTGTAATTATTTTTTTATTAATTATTTAAAATTCAATATCATTTCTGATCTATGACGTCATCAGTGGCATAAAATCTTTGGGCCTTTGCCTCAATCCATATTCTAAAAACTGTAACAGTGATGTCAAATGTCAATAGTGTCAAACTGTCAACTGTCAAATCAATGAAATAATAACCTCAGATTATTATGTTCCTTGCCTTTAATTCATAACAAACAAAACACCACGTTACGCTGCTATTGCAATTAATCTCGATCGTACGCCCTTCATATTATTTAGCGACCAACCAATCGCCATGAGTGATACTTTTATCAAAGCTGACTCGCGGAACCTTCCGAAAGTTGAGTTCCCGAACACGAACAAAAATTTTGTTTGGGCTATTTTTAGTGTCGTTCTTGCAGGTAGGAACAAAGCACTTCCTATATTCCATCGTTATTGCTTGACCGTCTCAATAAAACGCTATAATAGTAAAAGTTGAATTTCTGTTGAGGATTGAGGTTATGTTTATTGTTTATTATTTGTGACATTCACGTCACGTGACCACGTCTATCATTTTTTATTTACAATCGTAGGTAGGCAAAGGCATTACTGCCATACTGCCAGCAGTGACGTCATTTGGAGGATAAATTAAGGTCATTCACATATAACCCGAAATACTAATAATCCATAATTATTTTCCATTTCTAAATAGTGAGATGTGATCAGTAACCTTATTCCTCGAAATGGTTTTCATATCTTAACAGATTTAAAAAAAATGCACAATGCCCATTGCATAAATCTATACTAATATTATAAAGAGGTAGAATTTGTTTGTTTGTTTGTTTGTATGTAGGAGGTAATCTCCGAAATTACTCATCCGATTTCAAAAATTCTTTCACCAATAGGAAGCTACGTTATCGCTGAGTGCTATAGGCTATATTTTGGGATCAGAAAATTAGGGATCCGTAAATTAACGGGAGCGAAGCCGCGAGCAAAAGCTAGTATTTTATAGAATTAATAACTCAGAGCCTTTACGAATGTGGCCAGCGCAGTTTAACCTTGCCAATCATATGATCCGCGTAGTTGATAATTAGCCACGAGCCCCTCAAGCTCAGGCTGATACAATAATGATAGATTAAATCTTCATACTGCAGTCTCACATTGGCCGTATTTGCACCAATGTAAAATCTTGGAGCCAATACACCAATGTGTATTGGCTTAAACGACACTTGGATAGTGATGTGAACAGTAGTCGGATTCAAAATTTCCGATTTAGGCAGTTGTCCCACCGCCGGCGAGGAAGCGAATAACTATCGACTATTTTCTCGCTCAAGAAACATACAAATATATATACATTCCGTGTAAACAAAAGAGATGCATATTTTAATAGCTAATCGCTGACTGTTCACACTGCCGGCGAGGACTCGCTCCACTAGTTTGTCGCCGAGCAACAAGAGCTATTAAAGATAATACTCGCTCAGCGATACTTGTTCAGCGATGTTCGCTTGGCGGTCAGAACTCACGCCGAGAGACCAACGCGAGTGGTGCGAGTATTCGCCCGTCGCACTCGCACACTCGCTTATAGCCCAGCGACAAAACTATCAGAACTACACACTCGCTTCTAGCTGCTCGCCAACTCGTTTCTAGTTTCTAGCTCTACTCGCTTCTCGCTCATCGTCGGCGGTGGGACAAGTGCCTTAATTTTGGAGCCAAGTTTTGACTCAAAGTTGAGTGCAATGTTTGGCCGCGGTATTATTTATTGTACCTATACTCTATTTATTATAACAATACACAAATAAGAACCTTTTAAGCATGGAAATGTATAAATATATACATATATGAAGCAACATGTGTGGTTCCAGCAGGGATTCAATACAGTATCATGCTTTTATGTACCATAACAGTCAATCAAGATGACCTAAAACTGTACTTGAAGAAATGGTTCAAAACATATTTGTGCCTTGTTAGACCAGTTTTGTCTATTGTTATGATAAACAGTATATAGCTGTATGTTTTAATAACAATAAAATAAATATATATATGTTGATTCAGGTGGCGCATAATGACGAATTCTTGGAGCAGACACTGCAGAACGCCTTGCAAGTAGATGAGTTTACAAAGAGTCTCTTTGACATATGGGTGAAAGTTCGTAAGGAGGGAATCACTCAGGTACACTTAATAATCACTTTTTATGCGCAGAATGTGAGTGCGGTTTATACACAGCTGTTTATCATGCACACAGAAAATTGTGAGACAAAAATAACAATCAAAATATGTATATTGGTCCGAGTCTATTTTGAATTCACGATAATTCAAAATAGACTCAGACCAATATGTGCTTTTTAAACAGGCCTCTAAAACGGACCTATAATTAAAGGTGATAACAAAATTTAAAATTTAAAAAACCCCCAACTCAAATAACAAAACAGCTGATAACCCTGAAACGGCTGAACCGATTTTGATAAAACGTGTCTAAGAACCACCACTAGAAAACTAGCTTTTAAATAAAAAAAACCGCACCTAAATCGGTTCACCCGTTTAAGAGCTATGGTGCCACAGACAGACAGACACACAGACACACATAGCGCTCAAACTTGTAACACCCTCTTTTTGCGTCGGGGGTTAAAAAGTGACCGAACTGACGCTCAAGCTTCGCTCGCTAGGTATGTCGATAAGAAGTATCCTATGTACATCCTCTGTCATTCACGCTATGTCAAGTTTCATGAAAATCGGTTCAGTAGTTTAGTCGTAAAAAGGATTAACATATTTAGACAGTCAAACTCAGTTTAATAGTGATAGGATTGGAATTGGTATAGAAATAGCGTTTTTCATCACACTATACCTATTCAGAGATCTATTAGAAATTAGAGATTAATTAACAAAATAGTCTGTACAAAACTCTGTGTGTCTGTACGTAAAAAACAGTCTGTACTAAATTTTATCAAAATCGGTTCAGCGGTTTAGTGCGTATACACGTAGAAAGCGGGTTGCGATCCAGCGCCGATCTGCCAGCGCTTCTCGGTGCTGGTCTGCGCAGTTAGTCAGCGCAGGTAGTCTCTATACTGTTAGTCAGCGCAGGTAGTCTCTATACTGTGTGGCGAAGCAGCGCCGACAAGCTCTGAACTTCGCCGACAAGTTCCGACCTGCTCCGATCAGCGCTGGTAAGCCATCATTTGTTGTTGTATTTGCAAGGGAACAAGGCGTATTTTTGCTAAAAAAATGCCAGCCCCTGCTTCTACCTGCTTCCTTTAAGTAGCGGTTATCTGCACGGACCAGTCAGTACCGATAAGCGCTGGTAGGTCGGCGCTGGTTACTTACTTCCTTTATGAATACGCCCTTAGACGTGAAAGCGTAACAGAGAGACAGACAGAGTTACTTTCGCATTTGTAATATTAGTAGGGATAAGGTACACGACAGACCAAACTATAAATATCCAGTATATGGTGACCTCTCATTGTAAGGCAGCCTATACAATGCGAAGATCAGCTTATACTGGAAATGCAGCCTTGTGTAGTACGCTAATTTTCAACTGAAAATAGTTGTCTCACGATTTTTTATATTCTCAATTCACTGTAGAGCATGAAAATGCAGAAGTATTACTTACTCTGTGTGACCGCACCCGCATTTTGTTTTTATTTCCTGAAACCACATGCACATGCAATATCTCATCTCAAAATAAAATATAGAGGTATTTGGCACCCAAATTAATAAAGCACTCTTTATAAAGATCAAGAAAATCGCGTTTGCATGTGGTAAAATCACAATAACACATCATATCTCATACTAACTGTCGGCGTTCGAATATCATGTAAAATGTCCTATGTGGCGTAGCCAATATCATTAGGGATGCTGCGCTCCGACATCATGCTGGAATCCCGCTGCCCGCATACCGAGAACCAGTGTGCTAAACATACTCCATACTGCTCGTGGAAGCAGGTGGAAATCAACAGCATTGCGTCAGGATTCGGACACCTTGGCCCCGTTTCCAGAGAAATTCAGAGGTAGAAGATTGTAGAGGTCGTTCTTATTCAGCCACATTCACACATTCGAAATTACTACCTATTTTTTATTTTAATAAACCATCCGGTGTCCTCAAGCGGTAACCTAACACCGAATATATCAAGGCAGTCTTCTCAATGCGCCAAGACTAAAAAAAAAACCACCAAAAAGTTTGAATACCATGTCGAAGCCACAGGCTTCTAACACATTCGAGTTCACCATACTTTTCATAGAGCTCATACGCCATGCCGCCATACATCGTCTCCCCATACATCGTCTCCCTGCGCGCTAACTGTCGTAACTAGCAATTGATAATTTTTCAGAGAAATTCTCACAGAGTGACTTATCTGCTTCAAATGAATAGAAATAAATAAATAGATATCTTAGGGCTTTAGGGCCACTACTAAACAAGCCAAGAGTAAGCCAAGAGCAATATAAAAAAGTTATTAATTCATTAATAAAGCCACAGCTAACTAGCGCGGAGGGTGACGACATATGGTTAGTGCACTTCCAGGAGGGAGGAGGTTACATTTGCGCTAAGAGTGAACCCTCCAGGAGCGTTCTTGGCATTAGGTTAAAACCATAACACACGCTACTACGGGGTAAAGTGTGTTTTCTAGAAGAAAGTAGGGTCTTGTTGCTTCTTTTATGACGGAATATTTTAGAAGAAAAACCTACATTTAAAATGAGCCCTCCACTAGGGCATCCGGCATCGCGAACATGACTAGAGGTTGCCCTCCTGGAGTGCACCCGGCGCTGAACGTGTTAAGCGCACATTGGCTGTCACAGGCAAAGAATACCTGGGGCCCAATTCTCCTAAAATAAATTGTTGCCAAACGCAATCGAACTACAACCGTCAATCAGTTTTTGTTTTCGAAAACTTTCAAAATGATTGATTTTGTTTTTTGTGTCAAACAATTTGAAAGCTTTTGAAATTGAGAACTGTCTGAATGAACGGTTCGGCCTTGGTTCGGTTGTGGTTTATCAAGATTTATTTTAGGAGAATTAGGCCCCTGATGCAGCAGAATTAATGAAGTATGTGTTAACCTTTGACTACATCAGTCGGCTGTAGTTTACAGCTTGTAGTTCTAGCTATTGATGAAGCAAAAAGTAGTTCTTCCACAGACAAATTATGTACTCGACCTGCTGGAAAACAATATTCGTTTAAAATGTATAAAAGGTTAGTCGGAAAGGGGGTACTAATCCGCAGGCCATTTAAAGTATCACTGATGACGGTTTCAAAGCAAGTGTTAAAATTTCGAAATTCATTAATTTTGATTTCCATTTAAAATATTTTTTACTGTAGTTTTTTAAAAAAATCGTCATTCCTACTTTAGTTACGAATTCATAAACTGGAGCTTCTATTTCGTGACCCCAAATATGACCTAAAAGGTAAACACAGCTGATCATAGCCGAGGATAGATAGATTTTAGCATATTTTATATGTAATTTTTGAACATTTATTTCTCTTAAACTATTGACTTTTAGGGAAAGTGGTAGAACAAAGTTTACTCATTATTATGGCTAGTTTAACACCCTTTCGGATTAGTACCCCCTTTCTGACTAACCTTGTATAATATTATGTATTTTTTATTTAAAAGTAAAACGTAGTTCGAATACCATCGTAGGTATATTGCTCACTTGTTTTCTATTCATATGGATTTTCTACTAATATTTTCATTATTTTTCCTTGTTTTCCTTTCGTCCTTTCTTGGGGGAATTACACACATGATTCTTGTTAAAAACATTATAATAAACTTCATTTAATTGAATACGATTTGATGTGGCAACACAGCTGTGATACAGATGCCATTACGCATGAACAATATTTACAATACACCTGACCTATTTAGAGGACATCGCTAGACTAAAATACTGAAAAAAATAAAAATAGTGTGCAATGTAATACGAGTATTTTTGAATGTGTGAGTGGGGCTAGTGAACTATCTCTGCTTCAATATGATATAGCGGGCAATTCGTTCAGTTGTGCCTGTTGTTTTATGTTTAATACAGACTTTACTAGAAATTGATGGATAGGCACTTAATACGAACCTTATCGCTAACTAACAAGCTTGAAACCACGAGCCCAATTCTACTAACAGAAACGCTGATCAATTGCTACCGAACCAAAGGCGAACCGTGAATACAGACAGTTTTTGTTTACAAAAACTTTTAATTTTTTTGACAGCAAAAACTAAACCAAACATTTTGGCAGGTTTTGTAAACGAAAACTAACTGACGGTTGTGAATCGTTTGTAGTTTCGCAACAATTTGGTTATTAGAATTGGGCCTCAGCGGCCAGCTTGAAAATTCCAAGCCGTAGCAGCATTACGGTAAAGTTCGTAAGAACGGGAGTCCTTGGACCTCATTGCTTATCTTTTAAAAAGTTAGACAGCTCCCTGCTGATTCAGAATTGGTATGCAATTGGTTAAATATAACCTAAAGTGAAGTTAAAAAATACTACTAAATTGTAGAGTCCTTCTCGATTTTGTGTGGTTGAGAATTCTATTAGTGGTAAAGTGCTAATTAAATAAATAAATACTTTACGCTAATATTTATCCTCAACAATTATTTTTTTAGCAATACTCGGCATTTGAAGTATTCAAATTTGAGATTTTTAAATTCTATAATGCCACAATTTCTAGTAAAGAATTTTATTGTGACTAACAAACTAAAATTCTTTCGAGTTCAGTTAGAAAACTTAAATATTTTAAGATTTTTGAACTTGGAAGAGAAGGAGGTTTATGTACTCAATTTTCACGTTACCATAAGGTTCCATGTATACGGTACGTGGATCATTGGGTACTGGAGTCTCCAAGAAAAGAAAAAAATATTTTTTTGACTTTCAATGATGTTTTTGTCTATGTTAATTAACATCGTGCTAATATATAATTTTGAATTTATTTCACATTGTTTTAAAACAAAACAACACTGAAAACAATAAATAAATCTATGTTTTATTACAGATAATTATGTAATTTATGTTCAAATAAATAAAAATTGTTCCAAATAAAGAACATAGAACATTTTACATTGATAAATAATGTTCTAATTGGACAACAAAACAAAATAACACGAAATTGATTTTATTTTCATTTTGTTTCCAGTGTTGGTATTTTTTAATATTAATAAGAAAACCGTAACATAGTTTACATTTAAATGCGTATAGTAATTGCATGTTAATTAATTGTATATTACGGACAACTGAACGTGTTGCCCGTGTAAACGAACAATGCATTTGTAAACGTTTCCTAAAAAACAATAAAAATCCACGAAACTAGAATGATGTAAAGTGCCACGATAATAGTGTGATAGTTCTGATATCTATAACTGTTTAAGATCAATGATATTATTAATTACGTAATATATTTTTGCATTGTTCGTTACATTAAGCCCTTAGAAATATTTAGCAAGCAGATAAAGCGGCTTATTATTTAACAAAGTCGGTAATTAAAAAAAAAACTGATAATTGAACGTAATAACTAATTCAAATTAACTTTCTTAACAACACTGTTCTAACAGTTTTAAAAACAATAAAAAAACAGCTATTCCATACAAAAGTGCAATGCTTATACAATCAAAATGTACCTATAGGACAGCTGTTTTTTATAATTTAGATTTAGTCCCATAGTAAAAGTTGTTCAAATTCATGAGTACTGTGATCTGTAATAGTTTGTCTAGGTATTTTGTTAAGGCCTTATATTCTAACCAGTAGGAAAGAACTTATTGTCAATAATTACTAAAAAAAACTAACTCAATCCATGAAAAAGATACGGGCTTTCAAAGTGTATTTCTCATACTGATAGACTAAAGCCTACCATTCACTACACGAGCCCATCCGCCGGATTTGTCGCTGGCGACAAGTCAGCGGACAAATCTGCGTGTGAATGTTAAGGAGGGCTTAACATTCACACGCAGACTTGTCCGCGGATTTGTCGCCAGCGACAAATCCGGGGAGTGGGCGCGCGTGTGAATGGTGGCCTTAACTCACTCGCTGACTGACTGACAGAATATAGAATCTGTCAAGAAGGAAGGCCAACGAAAAAAAAAACATTAATTTCTAATTATACAGGGTGTTAACGAATTCGTGTAATTCCTTAAAACCACATGATCTACTACTGATGTAGACAGGCCCAAAAGGTCACAGGCATTAAAAAAAAAAAAAAAATTTTCATGCGGCTTTGTTACCGATCGTATCTAAACCACCTAATAAGGATTCAGTAAAAAAATAAGTTTTTTTTTTTTGTGTTTGTAAAATGTTTAATTTTTGTGAACATTTCGATGCCATGCATAAATTAATGAAAGCAC
Source organism: Amphipyra tragopoginis (assembly GCA_905220435.1). NCBI lineage: Eukaryota > Metazoa > Arthropoda > Insecta > Lepidoptera > Noctuidae > Amphipyra > Amphipyra tragopoginis. The sequence continues at coordinate 18,770,251 of HG992011.1, forward strand.
GGCGACACGGCTGGCAGGCACGACTAACGCGATATCGCTCTTTGCAGTCAGATAACCCAAGACTCTAAAATGACTCAGAAATAGAAAACAAGGTTTTTTTTTTAATTTTTTTAGTTTATTTTCAAAAATTCCCATTTAGGGTTAATCTGTGACATCAATAGATCACGTGGTTTGAAGGAATTACACGAATTCGTTAACACCCTGTATGTAGGATTATAACTTAACAAACTTAAATTGACGGGATTTTTCCGGGAGTAATATTAAACCAATTCCGTAAACAATTCGATTGCAGTTTTTTTTTCAAATTACCGACTGTAGATAGTACTATAGATAGTGCGAAACTTTGTTTTGTAAAATTAGCTGTACATATTGCTACCACAATGCAAAGCCGAGTATTATTACCAACGTAGTTGTACTACAGAATAATTGTCAATATTTATCTATCAACAATCGACTATTGTCTTCGGAAAATACACTACGGAAACAATGGAAATTGGCGGGAAAACATCTGTCAATTTTCTTTACAGCCATTGTATTTAACAAAGTTGAAGTCGTTCGTATTTATAAAATATGGAACTTAATATTACTGAAATGGTATGTTCATGTTTAATAACAGAAATTTAGTATGTTTTAAAACAAATATCACTAATATGGAGTTTGTTCAATGATATTTTATACTATATATATGTTACGTATATCTCTCTAAAGAGTGAGACAAAGATACGGAAGATGTACGAGAGTAAAAGAGATAGTTTGAGTCCTCACTTGCGAGTCTATGACATATACACACATCAAAAGTGTCTAGGGATCAAGCATTTTTATGCGGATCTCTTGAGATTGAGATGTGGCTTTGTAATAAATTTATGATTTTATAAATTTATATGGATCCTTTTTGGTGCATTTCATAATTTGAATCAGGAACTGTGAATCAAATTCGAGTAAAAGATGAAAATCAGCTGTCAATATTTTCCCTATAAAAACATACAACGCATTGAAGACATTATTAGTGCTACTGTTTCCCTACTACTGATTAAAACCAACGTTATTATGGAGCGGCGACGTCATTTAAGCAGGGAAGAAATGCTCAGAGCCGTGGGAATGATAGAAGCTGGTTCCCGGCAACGTACTGTGGCTTTAGCTCTGAATACAAGTCAGAGTGTTATCAGTCGACTTTGGACACGTTACCGAAGCACTGGTACCGTGGCTGAGCGCCATGGAGGACGGTATCGCTGCACCACACGGAGACAAGACCGATACATTCAAATCTTAACTCGAAGAGCTCCAACAATAACCGCCATGATGTTAGCCGTGAGGCTTCATCACTCTTCAGGGAACTTAATTAGCGACCAAACAGTCAGAAACCGCTTGCATGAAGTGAACCTTCATTCCCGAAGACCGCTACGGGTACCACCTATAGCAATGCACAATCGTAGGATTCGATATCAATGGGCTCTTGGACACAGAAATTGGGCAGAAGAACAATGGCGTTTCGTGTGCTTTTCTGATGAGTCTCGTTTTGGTATGAGACCGGATACAAGACGTATACGACACTGGAGAACCCCTGGACGCCAACAGCGATTAAAATCCTGCCAGGAAGTCCATCCTTATAGTGGTGGAACCATCATGGTATGGGCGGGTATTTGGATCGGCGGAAGAACTGAGTTGATTTGGATCAGAGGCAACCTCAACGCTCAAATTTATGCTGAGACGATTGTATCAGACGTCATCGTTCCTCTACAAGCGCAAATCGGTCCCTTATTTCAGTTAATGCATGATAATGCACGACCGCACACCGCAAGAGTTGTAAGACAGACTCTCGCCGCAGCTAACATCAATGTCCTGCCCTGGCCTGCTCAGTCGCCAGACTTGAACCCGATTGAGCATGCATGGGATATGCTACAGAGAAGAGCTCTGCCGAATATGGAGGGTATCCAGTCGCAAGAAGACCTTTTTTTGTTGTTGCAACGAACATGGGCGGCCATTCCACAGCGTGATTTGGATGAACTCATTTTGAGTAAGTATGCCAAACCGATGTTCTTGTGTTGTTAGTGTTCGCGGTAGAAACACGGATTATTAATTGTTTAAGTTACCCAATAAAATTTTAAAGAAAACTGTTATTTCAGTCTTTTTTTCGAACTTTTGTGTTAGTGGTTCAAATGTCAAAAATCCCTTTATTAGGAAAATGGCAAATTTCTTTATTAATGCAAAGGTGACTTGGTTTATCGTTACTGTGACAAACGAAAACACTTTATTTGATGAATCCTTAAAGAAAATTTTAATTAATATCAATCAGGAGAAAAGTTATTGCAAAAATATATGTTGATCCCTAGACACTTTTGATGTGTGTATTTTCTTTATGTATATCTGTCAATCGAAATACCTACTGTTTTTTTTTTATTTAGCTCTAATTTGTTGCAAAAGCAAAAACGGGGGAAAACAGCTAAGAACTTCATCGTATAATCCAAGTACGACGTCACTTAATAACAAGGACAACTTATAATGTTGAATGGATACTAGATACTACTCATTCATCAATTAAATCATTGTACGTTATGAGTTATGAAACAAAACCCATACAACAATAAGTTGAATCATACAAAATGTATGATCCATAAAGAAGGATATTAATATTATTTTTCCTCAGTCGCTTGTTAGGTTTCGTCATTCTATACAGAACCGTTAATTGAATAAAAATACTAACAGGATATTTTAGAGGAAAATGTATTGATATTATTATTCCATTGAATAAAAATATTGTGGTTTCCGCATTATTACATCGCCTTTCCTTTAGGTATTGAGTGTATGGGAATTTACTTTGATTAATTTCCACCTCGCATAGATTTAAGGAAAGTATTATTATGCGGAATATATTCATGTATACCTAAACAAAATTGTCATTGCAGGAAAAAATCTAAACACAATGTATTTACGGTTTACTCATTAGACTAAGTCACTTGTAGTTTATCTACCGCGTGACTTTTAGGTGTTAATACTCGCGAAACTTATTGACCGTTCTGAAGTTCGGTGAGTGGTTGCGCAGCAGCAATTTTTTTGCTACTGCGCAACTTTACGCTGAACTTCAGAGCGGTAAAAAGTTTGGCGAGTAGGTACATTGGCTTTGTTTTTATATTGGGTAGATTTCTGTAGTTTACGTTGCAAAACTAGACTTAACACCCAATCGTCCGTAAAATTTTTGCTCAATCCCTTTGATAAGTCGTTCGACCGTAACCAAATTATTACAGCTTAGTAGAAAAACTTTCTAGTTGCGTAGATATTCTAATAAAATATTCAATGTTATTTTTGTAAATTTTTTCTCGGTCTTCTTTAGAAAGATGTGTATTTCTAAGCGCCAGATATTTCTATTTTATTTATTCTATAAAAATCTAGTGAATGTATCATTTTTTAATTCTAGCATTTGTACACTGCCCTTAAGTTGTAAGAAAAATTTTCATGGGTACATAGGTACCCACTCATTAAAGTTTTCCTAGCTACTTAATTGGCACCATGTACAGACATAAGATGCTATACAATATTTAAAAAATGCGATGTGAAGTACAACGAGGGCGAGTTTCACAGACCGCACTTGGACTTTACTTTGCTAAGTAAGCGTTTCATACGATTATGAAACTTATAACTAAACTAATAATGTTCATATTCGTAAAGCGCATGTGTGTGCGTTTTATACGAATATGAACATTAATTTAATACAAATAATGTTCATATTAGTATAAAACGCTTACTTAGCAAAGTCTTAAGTGCGCTCTGTGAATCTCGCCCTGAGACTAATGGTAAAAGTGATTACCATGATAAACATACTATGCGGACGTACTTAGGGAGCATTATTGGGCGCACGGCAATGCACCCACAACATTGCCTCAGGCACAGTAGACATATAAGCTAAAGCAGTACTTCAACTACCTACAATCGTCCGATTTGACACACTCACACAGACACGCACTGCAACAAGACAAATAAGGTGTTTTCGGGATGCAGTTCTATACAAAAACAAAACACTACTCAGTATACAGAGCGTGTCTGTGTGAGTGTTTCAATTCTTGAGATTATAGTAAGTTGAGGTACTGCTTTAGCTTATATGTCTACTGTGCCTCAGGGTTATTACCAAACCCACACGATTGAAGTCGTCTATCAATTCATCAGTTGTCTATCAATCTACCAGGGGGCAATTGTACTAACATAAACTTTTATCAATCGCAACTTAATCGTTCATTCAGACAGTTTTCGTTTACGAGAACTGTCAAAATGTTTGGTTTTGTTTTTGTTGTCAAACAATTTGATAGTTTTTGTAAGCGAAAACTGTCTGAATGAACGATTCAGTTGCAATTGATAAAAGTTTCTGTTAGTAGCATTGGGCTCCTGGGCAATAGTATTATGACAAAGAGTACTGATTGTTCGAAGATTGATTAAGCCTCGATCATTGTTTTTATTGATAAATGCTTTATTGTAATTAGCATGGTTTTATTCGGTTGGTCTTTGAAATCTTTCAATTTTCCTAGTTACAGCTTCCATACTCCAGAAGTACCAAGCGGTCGATAAGATCGATGTGAAAGTTCGTGTTGGTCTGGTAAAACCATTAGATGAGAATGCAAATCTGTATAATATAGTATTATAGTGAAGTACACGTTTTTAAAACTATTTAGTCTATGCAGCCTCCTAATTCATATACAGGGTGGAAAAAATCAATGGGCCCTGAAGGGAAACCACTTGAAATCCTTAAGATAGATTATTTCACCTGAAGGAAACATTCCTTTATTTTTAAAAAGAAACCAAACTGCATTCACAGATTTCTCGACAACCTTACCTAAACCGGGAATCGAACCATCTAAAAATTCAAAAAATTAAACACTCGCTATTTTATTCTACTAATCGGTAGGATTATTGTCAAATGGAACGTTCTATTTTTAAACTTTTCGTCAGAACGCCTCGTCTAAAGCCTGGCGTCGACTACAGCCGAAACGCGTCGAATCGAGTCGAGTCGCATTTGTTCCGTGTGAGGCGAAACGGTCAGTAATGGCAAGTCGTTAAAACATAAATTCGCGTGACAAGCGATGCGCGCGAGTTATGCGACTCGGCGCGTGTCGGCTCGTCGCTGATCGACGCAGTTTTATAGTAAATGTATAGGATTAGGAGGCGAATTATTGCGGTTCTATTCGACTCGACTAGTGGACGCCAGCTTTAAGAGGGAAATGTTCATAAAATTATTATTACCAATTAAACGATTTTCTTATCTAAGTCTTCAACAAGGTACTTAGAGATAAATTAGCAAGCTTGTACTTCATAGAATGTCTATAAAGGTAAGAGTTAAAAAAAAAGTGTCTATTGCCTATTAAAAGTGAACAGTTCCAGTCTAGGTAAAGTTGATTAAAGCCCTTGTGTACTAAATATTAGATTTAATGGATATCTTGTACGACAGACGAGTGTAAGACCTAATGTTTCTTGGAGAAATTGTATCTTTAACATTGACTGTATCGACTAGTGAAATAAAAAGCGAGTATTTTTTTTTAATTTTTAGCTGTTTCGATTCCCGGTTTAGGTAAACTTGTTGAGAAATCTGTGACAGCAGTTTTGATTCTTTTTAAAAATTAAGGAATGTTTCCTTCAAGTAAAATAATCTATCTTAAGGATTTAAAGTGGTTTCCCTTCAGGGCCCATTGATTTTTTCCACCCTGTATATAAGTCAGCTGTCGAACGATTCGGTAATCTATCTCTTTTTCTCTCGCTACGAGAATCGTAGACGGAACGAGATAGCAAGCCGAATCATTGGATAACTGCTTTTCGAAAAGGGTCTGAATCACCCCCTACAAAACTAGCGTGAATTTGGACCTTATGGCAGTGCAAATCAGATGCCATTTTAAATGCACTACCAAATCGGACTCAGAACACAATACTGAGAATCATGCCACAAACAAATATGCACCTGAATAACATTATAAAGATCAAAATCGTATAACAGGAAGTTGTAAAAATTCACCAAGGAGTAGTTATCCGATTCGGTCGTGCAAATAAAATGGCATTTAATTTATACTGTCTTATGGTCTAATTTGACGGTGTTTATATAGAGGGGTCAGCTATCTTAAAGAACAAACTGTACTATGTATTCATAAAACGATTTTATGAAAATGACTATGTATTTTAATGACGTGTACTTTGTTAATGTAGTTAAGATAAAACTTGGTAATGTAAGTTCAATCTTCAGTTTCTGCACATAAAGTATATTTTCTTATACTGATAACTTAAAAAATGAACAGAAAATAGTTTTGATGGAAACCAGCTTTTTCTAACAAGAGAAGAATTTATGTATTTTTTGTAAATAATAGATGGTGATGGTGGAAACGGCGGGCCGATGCTATCAAATTTTGTCATTCATACAATTTACAGTGGATTGGACAGAATTTCACAGAATTCAATTTTACAGTCGATCAGCCTCGGTCTCTTCCGTTCGGACTACCTGATGCAGAGCGCAGAGAACAATAACATCAAGCAAGTGGAGTTTAACACTGTGGCCTCAAGCTTTGGAGCCATGACGTCGTATCTACGTCCAATGTCTCGGTACCGACATGCTGTACGGCGTGGCTAGGATACCTGGATACTTCTAATCGATAAAGTAAAGACAAGAATTAGAATTATCTCGATTTCGCAACTCGATTTCGCATCTCGATTTCGCATCTCGATTTCGCTCAAGTAGTTCTGTATAATTTTGCTGTGATAAAAGTATCCAGGAACCTAACCATACCAAGTCAGCTCAACATCTCTCATGTGACTGCTGTTCTTCCGATCTGTTTGCACGCTGCATCTATCTCTTCTTCTCAATCACTTAGTGCTTCGTGTATCTTCGTATTTTTTTCTTTGTTTTTGCACTGTACGCTTTGCTTTGACATTGGTGGCAGTTCCAGGCATGGTATATAGAAAAGTATTTCCGCTTCCTAGTTAAGATTTGTATGACATCGCATTGTTGGTTTCCAGATTTGTTATCGTATTAGAATAGGCATGTTGACAGCATCAATAAATTGCTAATCTAATTAGTCTGCCAGTTAGAGTTTTGAAGAATAATGGACACGTATTTTTTCTTTTGTGAAATCTACAAATATTTGGAACGATAAAACGCATCAAAACTCGAGAGTGGGGGCTTTTGATGTCAGAAGCAAGTAAAAATTGTATTTGCTTGTGACGTTTTGCCAATTTTAAAAGTGTCGTATCTTCGTCAATTTTGGATTACGTAACAAAAGAAAAAATACGGGTCAAATATTTTTTGATAATGTAACTGACGGACTAATTAGATTTTTTCAATCAAATACCCTAATAAGTAAGCAGTATTTTATTTTTGTTTTATCTCATCAGTTTACGTGCATGTAGTTTTTTGGATTGTAAGCTTTAGATTGCTTTGTCCTATCACGTTCACTTGAGAGATGTTACCTGTCCAGGCCTGCATTGTCGGTTAAATTACAGTTCCTTTTATTTCCCAAATTTGGTGCGGAACACTGAAAGAAATGGTGTTTAATTTCACGTGATAAAATGTGTATTTCTGTCCAATCTTTGCTGGGTATGGCATAGGGTACACATCTTTCAAAAAAATGTTTTGCGCTTGTGTTTCATTCATACACACATGCACAGATTTTCACTCAACACATTTTTGTTAGTTTTCATCGATATTATTTAAATGTTCCGTCAAGTGCGCTGTTCGTTTTGTGATTTTAGATGTCAGTGTTCTAACTTAATATTCAATAGCCAAGTAAGCTCTGAAACATACAACCATTTTATGTATTTTATTCATTGTCATCACTTTACCATCGCTTAGCTTCATTTGATATGGCGAATCATGTTTTCCGCTAAGCAACTAATTTCCAAATAGCCCAACTCTTGGAGATAATCAATGTCGAAGTTAAATATTTTGTAAATGCTTATGAAGCTATTTCTATACGTTACGAAATGAAGAAGCGGTAATTTATCGCTACAGTTGTTAATGGGAACAAAACAAATCTTACATAGATAAAAATTTACTCGCAACAGTTTTATCTTATTTACTGATAATTATTTAAAGCAATACAAGCAATTTGTACAGTTACTAAGTAGCTGTTACAAAGTGCTGAATCATTGTGAATCTTTTCCAATTAGTTGAAGACGGCTTGCAGTCTAACTAGGTATTGTTGAATACTAGGGGGGTTTACCATGATCTCTTAAAGCAGGAATGTGGGACATTGACTCAGCAGTCATTGTGCCGATAGTCGTTATAGCCAATGGCTTAATAGCCAAGAGCCTCGACCAACATCTGATGAGGCTCTCGTTAGGCAGATGGATCAAGGGTTTGATTCAGAAAGCGGTACTTCTGGACACGGCGCGTATCGTTAGGAAGTTCCTCTCTCTGGAGCCCTGACCGCCGGCAGCTTGGACCCTGTTCCCGATGCCGGTGGCCTACTATTTTTTATATTTTTAAATGTTTTTTTATTGTTTTGTAATGAAATATTTAAAAATGTAAATTTTATGTATACACATGTATGATGAATGTTTAAATATTATTACGAGAGTGGGTAAGAGATGGCGCTAGAGAGCTGTCTAGCTCTTTCACTTTCCCACTCTCGTAATAATATTAAAACATTCCTGCTCTAACAGATCATGGTAACCCCCCTGTACTCAGTGGCGTACCTAGGGTGGGGTAAGTAGGGCCGTGCCCTTGGCGCCATTCTGGGGGGCGAAAAATTCGCAAATTAAACCAACAATATGATTTATAATAATATTATTATTCAAATATTTAATTCATATTATTATCATGCGACTCCTACGGTTATCTGACATAAAAAACCTCTAAGACTATTTTTAGTGTATTTTGTTTATTTTGTATTTAGATAATTTACGAAAGGGTGCAATTTCGATGTTCGCCCTAGGCGCCATTTTCCATTGGCACGCCCCTGCCAGTTCAAGCTAATTTAATGCAAAGTCAACGTTATTTTTTTCAAAAGTTACGTTTTATTATCCTCTAGTGAATTGGCTGATAATACAGAATGTTAACGAATTCGTGTAATTCCTTCAAACCGCGTGATCTACTGGTGACACAGATTAACCCTAAAAGAGATTTTTAGAAAATCAACCGAAAAAAAAATTGAAAATAAAATCTTAGTTTTCTATTTCTGAGTCATTTTAGAGCCCCGAGTTAACTTGCTGCAAAGAGCGAGATCTTGTCAGTCTTGCCTGCCAGTCGCGTCGCAGTGCTTTCATTCATTTATGCATCGAAATGTTCAAGCGCAAGAAATTACTTTTTTGCAAAAAAAAAAAATCTTTTTTTACTGAATCCTTATTACGTGGTTTAGATACGATCACTTACCTCTACCGCATAAAAAAAAAGATTTTATATTTTGATTTTTAATCAAGCTAATTCCCGTGCGTGGCCAATCTACACCAGTAGTAGATCATGTAGTTTATATTATATTGTCCTACAATAATAGATAAAAGAATGGTCAGCAAAAACTAAGCTAGCTCACAGCACTCAGACCGTTCGGATGTGTCTCCACATGGTTTTTTTTGCGTCGTTCTTTACCTTAACCGAATTTGTCGGTCATGTGGAAAAAAAACTGTCTGTCATTTATTTATTTATACTTTCGCACAAACTTTGTACAGAGGCGGACTTAATGCCTTAGGCATTTTCTACCAGTCATTCCATGATACGACGTATCTACGTCATGCGTCGATTTGGTCTCTTACAAAAAATCATGGCGGAACAGCAGCAGTTGCGATGGTCGTATTGATGCGCGCCTCGTAATGAATGAAATGAAATAATTTGGTTTTTCTAATCGATATGAAATACGTTGTTTAAAAAAAAAGCATGAAAATATAGACCTTATTTTTACACCCGAAATGAAAACTCGCGAAATTATGTACTATCGCGAAATTGTGTACTATCGCGAAATTGTGTACTATCGCAAAATTATGTACTATCGCCAAATTATGTACATTTATCTTAAGCGGACTGCCTCGTTGGTCTAGCGGTTGCAAGCGCGACTGCTGAGCGTGAGGTCCCGGGTTCGATCCCCAGGTCGGGCAAAGTGTTATTGGGGTTTTCCATGTGGAATTTCTCAGTAGCAGCCCGGAGTCTGGATTTGTGCCCGGTCGATGCCAATAGGCTCGCCCCCATTACATGGGACGTAAACATAACGGCGAAATGTGGGTGTACTATACACCTCTGCCAACCCTTCGGGGAATACAGGCGTGAGTTTATATTATGTTATATACAGGGTGTTAACGAATTCATGTAATTCCTTCAAACCGCGTGATCTACTGGTGATACTGATTGACCCTGCACAGTTTTTTTTTATTATCAAAAAAAAAAGTTTTCAAAAAATGAACCATGGTATTCTGTATCTGAGTAATTTTAGCGTCCCAAGTTAACTGACTGCGTGGAGCGATATCGCGCTAGTCGTGTCCGCCAGCTGTGTCGCCGTGCCTTCATTCATTTATGCATGGCATCGAGGTTTCTATGACATAAAAAAAGTAATTGGAAAAAAAAAACAATCTAAATCCCGTGCGGGGTTAATCTATACCATTAATAAATCATGTGTTTGAAGGAATTACGCGAATTCGTTAACACCCTGTATTATCTTAGGCTTTATTGCAGTATTTAGCACTAAAATCTTTAGCCTCATACCGATAGCAGGCTTAGGCTAGTCTTCACATACATTAATTCTTTCGTTAAACAGCCGTTTACTCGACAAATGTACACACGGCTACATACCAAGCAATACATTTCCAATGTAAGTTGACCTCTCATTGTACGGAAAGCCAAGCAATGCGAGATCAGCTCATACTGGAAATGTACGGTTTGATATTATCGATGCCTCCCACGTAAGTTGTTGTAAGCCAAGAATTGCATTTTTGTGTTTTTCACGTAACAGTGTCTAATTTTATGTATATATTATTTGTTCCAAATATAAAAATACCGAAAAACGATATACAAGGTTAGTCAGAAAGGGGGTACTAATCCGAAAGGGTGTTAAAGTACCTACTCATAATAATGAAAAACTTTTCTTCTACAACTTTTCCCAAAACTCAATAATTTAAGAGAAACAGTTATTCAAAAATCTCAAAAAAAAAAAGTCTATCTATCCCCAGTTATTATCAGCTGTGTTTACATTTTAGGTCATATTTGGGGTCATGAATTAGAAACACCATTTTCTGAATTTGTAACTAAAGCAGGGATGCAGAATTTTTGAAAAAACTAAAATAAAAATCATTTTATTTGGAAAAGAATATATCAAATTTTGAAATTTTAACACTTGCTTTCAAACAATCATCAGCGATACTATAAGTGGGCTTCGGATTAGTACCCCCTTTCCGACTAACCTTGTATACTTGGGAGCAAATAAATCGAGCCACTTCTATTTTTCAGGTAGGTATAGATGTTATTATTTTTAGTATTATGGAACAGATCAATTCTAAACATATATCGCCTAAAAGGTTATTTGATAACCTTTACAATGAGGGTAGTTTTTTGTATTTTGAATTATATAATTCATGAAACCAAAACTAATAACCAGGACACGTGAAAAAAGGAGTGGCTCGATTTCTTTACTCCCAAGTGTATATTGTTGCTATTTTTAAATGGGTAGTATTTAAACGATCGAATATAAATTCAAAGTAAGGGTGTCAAATATACTGATTATGGCGTACTGAAATACTAAGTGGGCGAAAGACTGAGGGCGAATGCAAATACTGAAAATGGCGATTTAAAATTACGAATTTGAGGTACTAGTTATTCAGAACGATCAGTATAATAATTCTTAAGCGAACAAATTTTACTCACATTATTGTTGTATGTTTGTAAGGTTGTTTGGGTTTTCAAAGGAGCGTCGACGGAGCCCCGCTGGGCGGGGCTCCTATTTCTGTCTGCAGGCTTTAAAGTAACCTAACACGAAGTGGATGACGAAATAATAATCCCCTTCGAACCTAACCTATCAGTGTCGGGGTAAGGAAATGTATATTTTCGCCCACTCAGTATTTTTTCGCCCAAATTAGTATTTAATTCGGACACTTGGAATTTTAGTTGCTAGCTTAGATTAACTGTTTCCCACTGCTAGTAGATCATTTTACGAATTTTAATCATTCATAATTTTTCGCCAGTTAAGTTAATTTTTCGCAAATATATTTTAATGCCGCTCGGTTTAGTATTAAAGTATCTCATTAACAGTCTTCCGTATATTATTTATTCGCCCGATTAATAATTCCCCTTTTTAAATTTGGAACAGATAATATAATATACATAAAATAAAACACATTTACGTGAAAAACACAAAAATGCAATTTGTGGCTTACAACAATTGACGTGGGAGGCATCGTTATGTAGTGTACATTCAGGCAAAAGTATATAAACCACGAGGTGTTTTAGCTGATGTGTGATTTCTTACTTTATCTAATCGTACAAAAATCTTACAGATTTTTCAATCATCATTATCTACTGAAATTAGTTAGTAACGACAATGATTTCAGTTAAAAAAATACTGATAAGTACTGCAATTCTGTAACAAAAATAGAAGTAAAAAAAGATAATTATGTTTAGACATTATAAAATAGGGAAATATTGTAATCTTTAAAAAATAATTATATCTACTAGGTATTATTACATTGAAAATGCATGTTAGTCAATGCCATGCTTCTCTATCTCTTCATCTGTTTAGCGTATGAAATTATACTTTTTCTGCAGCAAAAGTAATTTAATCTACAAATCGCCAAAATATTTAAAAAAAGTTGGCCTTCGTCGATTTCACCACCTAAGCGTTATTTACTACAATCAACGTATTTCGGTTCACTCAGTGGCGTAGAAAATAAAAAGGGGCCCATGATAGTTTTTAAAATTGGGGCCCTTTAAACATAAAGCTAGTGTAAGTAGACATAATGTAGCATAAAAATTATAACACGGTACTTTCATCAATTTAGAAAATAATTAAAATATACAATTTATGATATATCTTTAATAGTCCACGATATCTTGCATAGCGCCTTAGTGAATGCAGAATAATGTAGGTCATCACTAACAATGAAATCAGTTGCTCAGCCCAAATAAAAAACCAAGACAGAACGCTGCGAACAATACAGTGAAGCATGGCAAAACTACACCTCCACTCTGTACATACACGCACACACGCACACATTTACTACATTTTTCAATCAACCTACAATAAAACTACACCTCACCAAGTGCACACATGCTTACGAAACCGGCCTTACGTCACTGTTGACAGCGCTCTGTCTTGGTTTTTTATTTGGTCTGAGATCAGTTGTATATTTTTTTAAATTTTTCATTCATTTCATTAGTTATTGGTTCTCTAAGTTATAATAACACCACGGACTTTACACAGATGTTATTACATCTGAAAGAACCAGTAAATTCATTGATTCATTCATAAAATATTTTTTAACAGAAGATATTTATTTCATCGGATTTATTGTTTGTGGATACATCAGCCCGTATCATCATCATCATCGCCCCGGGCTTCGGATCTAGGGAGTGCCTCAAAATCTCGAGAAATCTTCCCCTCAGTCAAGTCCCAAATAAGGGTACACACACATCAGACGTCACCGTCAAGACACAGATCAGTCACGTCAATGTTAAGGGACATTTATTATATTTATGACATTTATTACAGACATGTTAATGCTAACAGAAAAATAAATTCGCAATAACTGCTAGTAAACAGTAATGATAAAAGTTGTATTTATTTATTAAGGACGTCCAACAAAGGACATACACAGAAAATCACAAAAATTGGTAAATAGAATGAGCCTTATATCCAAGTACTCTTTCAATTATAGGAGGCCACAACATGCCATTTTTTTTTCGACTAAGGGTCGATTTTTCAATCGTCAGATAACTTTTATCTGGGGAATAAGTTTGAAGTTTTGACGGCTTTTGTATAGAAAATCTATCAAACCGTCACATTTATTCGTTGGATAAAATTTATCTGACGATTGAAAAATCGGCCCTAAGCTAAATTACAACAATATTGAATAAATAATAAATTGTGAGTTAAATAGTTAAAAACAAATTTAGAAGTTGAGAAGACTAGTAATAACGATATTTTAAAACTAAATTAACAAATGGTTCTAGTCAGGCGCTTTAATTTAGTTACTGCGCTGGGGCCCTTTTCCATATAGCTACGCCACTAGGGGGGCCTCCGCATTAATAGCCGCCCGGCCCTCCGACAGGGTTAGTCCGCCACTGGCCCAAAGTACTATGCTGCTGTTCACCCTGTTTCTATGGTAAGGGCCCTTTTCCTGTCATGCGTATTTTCGCCCACGTGCGGATCTGGTCCGCATGCGGGTGATAGCACGCTCCTGGCCACACGCAGGACAAAGATTTCGTTTACCGCTGCAGTGTCGTGCCTGTCGCCAGTGACTAAATTCGTGCACAAAGATGAACTTTAAAAAAGTAATCATGCGTATTAAGACCATGCATGCGACCCGAGTCAGTAAAAACAACACTGAAGGCAGAACGCTTTTGGGGAAAGTTATGGAACAAAAGTTATTCACTATTATGGGTACTTTAACACCCTTTCGGATTAGTACCCCCTTTCCGACTAACCTAATGCTTAGATATTAATTGTGTTCCGTATTTGTATTTCGAAAAGATGTCTAAATAAGCCTATTTTTACATTAGTTTCGATTTTAACCGAGAAATTTTGGAAATATTTAGGTTCGACATTATAGAGACCAAACTGATCAATTTTTATCTTGGAGATTGAGCCAGTTACGCTATCACAGAGTCTGTATATTTCTTACAAAACTTCACAACTGACACCGATAGAACGGTTTTAAAATTTCCACATTTTCCAGTCCCTTGAGGCGTTGTTGTCCGGCTGCCGGACGGCCGTTATAAGTGTCTCATTATTAATAAAATTGGTGGTGAAAACGACTGAACCTTGAAATTAAAAAAAATCTTTTGTGGATTAACCTACTTTTTCTTGACATTGCCTTTGTATTCAGCTCTATTAAGGAATAAGGGAACATGCAAACCATCGACCATCATTATTGGAAATTTTCACAATATTTCACGTAGCATTGGTACAATACGGCCGACGTATCTTGGCGAGTCTGAAGTTAGTTGTTTGGATGCGCAATGAATCTTTTAGAAACGAAATTGTCTACTGCGCAGCTAATCAGCTAACTTCAGACTCGCCAAGATACGTCAGCCATATTGTAGCCAGCTTGGTTATCAAACTCAATCAATTCAACTTCAGGTGCCCAATTCCCCTAAAATAAATCTTGATAAACTGCAACCGAACCTAGGCCGAACCGTTCATTCAGACAGTTTTCGTTTTCAAAAGCTGTCAAATTGTTTGACATAAAAAACAAAACCAATCATTTTGACAGTTTTTTCGTGAACAAAAACTGACTGACGGCCTGTCCACATCTCCACGTCACGATGTCGTCAACGTGGAACAGTGCGATAACGCGACACGGTGTGTTGACATATCGTGCAAATTTACGTTACCGTATCGTAACACGTTCCGCCTCTAGCCGCAAGCGCACACTTATATGCGATCCGCCCGCGCTCTCCACGCACGCGAGTCAGTCGCCGTCTATGTGCTCTGACGCTTTAAAACCATACTTTTCTGTTTCTCTTATTAAAATTCAGGATCTACATGGTCAACGATAAATCTAACAATGATCCTGACGTGCATTTTTACGATACGGTAACGTAAATTTGCACGTTATGTCAACGCACCGTGCCGCGTTACAGCACTGTTCCACATTGACGACGTTGTGACCTGGAGATGCAGACAAGCCCTGACGGTTGTGGTTCGTTTGTGTTTGGCAACAATTTTGTAATGCTTGTTTCCCACGGTGCGTGATATCATGCACCGCGACGCACGAGCTCGCACCGACGCACCATGGGAAGAGACTCGTCCGTGGTAACGCGGACGCGTGCGGAGAGGTGCGCCGTATCCACATCACGCACCCTCATAATGTGGCTTCCCACGGTGCGTGATTTTACGGATAATACCACGCACAGCCGGTGCGCGCTACCACGCACTGGGTAGTCAGCTTTAGTCGAATTGGCCACTTGTCAAACCGTAGAGAAAAATTGATGGTGTGCGTGAGCCTATATTTAGACATAGTTGCCTGTATCTGAATGTACGTCCATTAGTGTAATGTACTTAGCTTATGTAGTTCATTATGTATGTGTATTTTGCCTGTAGTTACTTTTATAAAACGAACAACATTTTGCAAGCAATTCGACAAAATCACTGCTTGTTTTTTGTTTTGTACAACCTGCGCAACTAAAGACTTGTTTTCATTTTTATTTGTACTAAGCATTGACGTAGCAACACATGGACCTCGGGCACAGTAGTTATATAAGCTAAAGCAGTACCTCAACTACCTATAATCGTCTGAGTTGACCCACTTACACAGACACGCACTGTGTACTGAGTATAATTTACTCCTTGTGATGCTATGACAGCCGTGACTGACTGCATTGTGAAGCTCACTTAGAGGTCTTGTTGCAGTGCGTGTCTGTGAGTGTCAATTCAGGCGTTCATAGGTAGTTGAGGTACTGCTTTAGCTTATACGGGGTGAAATTGTAAACACTCGATAAACCGAAATGGGAGATTGTACTTATCACTATGAACAACTTTTACTATGAGAACAAATCTGAAATCGCGAAAGAAAATCAGCTGTTCCCTATATTTTAACGAGTTATGCGAACATAAATGAAGAGAACAACTGTTTTTTTTCGCGATTTCACGTTTGGTCCCATAGTAAAAGTTGTTCATAGTGATGAGTACAATCTCCCATTTAGGTTTGTCGAGTGTTTACAATTTCAACCTGTATATCTAGGTACCTACTGAGCGTGGGGTCAGCGCTCAAAAATATCCGAACCGAATGTTGACTAAAACGCGAAAGAAAAGACTAATTTACATCATTGGGTGCAGTCAAATCTTAGTATGGTGCAAAACTAAATTAGACATTGTGATGATAGGATTTAAATTAGGTTGTTGGTATTTCTAAGTTTATATGGCGGTGTACCTTGGCGCGCGCTCTGAGGTTTCCTGTACATGACGCCGGATCCGCACCGGCGCTGGACCGCATATTTGTGTATACGAATGAATCGCATAAATGACCCGCACCGGCGCCGGACACACCTTTTACACCGCATTGATGCCGAGTTAAACAGTAAAGCAACGATCACACAGTAAAAGCATTAAGCAAGAGCCTTAGTGACATCAATAGTTTTTTTTTCTAAATTAGATGGATAGAGATTATAATTTAAAAAAAAACACGCATTTTTCTCAACTATTCGTGACACTACGATCAAAAATGTCATTAATGTCAGTTTGGTTAAAACATGAAAAGAAATCATAACTCGAAAACTACAAAAAATCACGGAACATACATGGGGGTGAGTCGGGTACACACGGCTACACATCAAGCTATACATTTCCAGTTTACACTGAACTCTCATTGTAAGGAAATCCTATACAATGCGAGATCCGCTTATACTGGAAATGTACAGCTTGATCTGTAGCCGTGTGTACATCTAAGGGTGCCTCTGGACTTCCGCTTGACACTACTTTTTGGGACATCCAGTGTAATGTAGTAAGCGTTAAGAAAGGATTTCTAAAAATTCATCCCTTATGGGGGTTAAATAGGGGATGAAAGTTTGTATGAAAGTTCGTCATTATTGAAGTATGGAAAATCCCGTCGGGCACTCGGCTAGTTCTTTATAAAAATATAAATGAAAACAGCTGTTTAGTTGGACTTGTTTGTGTTGCTTTTTGTTTGTCAACTATTTAATTTTGCAGTTTTTTATCCACCAGCTTGTAAAATGTAGTTCGTTTAAGGCGTTAATTACATACGCGGTCAGTTAATGTTGCGAGCTATGAACCTTTTTGAATTTTGTGAAATTCAGCATTCCAAGAAATTGCAGAGCTATTCGTGAGCGCGATCTAAATTGACTGTGTAAACAACGCCTAATACGTTTATGACGTAATTGGAAATTCTAAAATACGTTTTCTAGATTCTTCTAAATTTCGCTACACATTATTCTAATTTCGAATACTAATTTCCAGTTCTGCCATGTCTGTATTTTCGATTAGTTCAGCATGACTTTTAGTTTTAAGATTTTTGTTTCATCACTTTACAAACATACCTAAAATATCTTGTTAGCTGTCATAATGATGTCATTTTTGTGGTAATGATTGACAAAATTTTAGGAATGCTACTCACGGGTCACTTACTGTCATCATCAAATATATCGGGACGAACAGACTCCAAAATTACCTAAACAACTAAAGAAATTAAACTTTATCTCAATGGGATAAAATTCTTGTCCGAATGACAGTTGTCATGAACTGTGTTCATTCTGAAATATCCCTTGTATCATTGAGATATAGTTTAATTTTCTTAGTTGTTCAGCTCGTTTTGAACAGTCTCTTCGTTCCGATATATTTAATGCTGACTGTATCAATTTCGTATGTTTGTATGACACGAAATATAAACTAATTATCTATCACTCAGTTGCAAGAAAGGTCTATTAAATGTTAATGCTCTCATTAGAATGTTAATGCTCCATTAACCTCTTCTGTCCATTGCAAGAAGCTAGATTTAATGGAATGATTATGAATTCATTAAAATTAGTTTTGGATGTGTCAAACTCCCCATGATTTCAATATATGATAATTAGTAAATGAAGAACGAACTACGACCTAATTAGTGTTCATGCAATAGCCATTAATTTAATGGAAACATTATTCTTAATGACGGATTAGTTAATGATCACGTAATGGTATCTTTCTTGCAACTCAGTGTAAGTATCAATATTTACTTAGTTTGATAAATACGGACGCTAAATTAGACATTTAAACTGCTTAGCTAACGATATCCTCGCAATGAAAATGACGTCATTGTGCAGTTTTTAATTTTTCAAACAGAATATGAATAACTGACTGGATTTTTTTACATTTTCAGCTACATCTTACGACAATTGGGACATCCAGATTTAATCAAAAATGTAAGTACACCATATTAATAAGAACAATATAGTAATTCCTTGTCATCTTGATTCCATCAATATTCGGTTGTATCTAACTTCCGAATTATTTGTTTTCAAATTTATATTATAGGTGTAGTGCTTAACTGAGGCAGTGCCTGAGGTATGGGAGCGGCACGGGAGGGGTGACATATGACGACGTGTCCGAACTATCTCGCTATACACGTGAAAAATATAAGTAATGAATATATCTCTTACGATATTTACGTGTGTATACTTAAGTTAAATTAATTAATATAATTGCGCGTGACAATGTAAACAAAAAAATAAGTTACAACAATTATATTATTTTATTTAATAATTATTAATATTTTCAACTGAAACAACAAAAAACAACTAATAAATTCCGAAATTCCAAATTTAATTAATCAGATTCCTTATCGCTGTCTGTACCGTCACTGTATGAATGGCTCGAAGCACTTTCATTATCTAATAGTAGTAAACATATCGTAAGAGATATCTTCATTATATTTATCACGTGTATAGCGAGATAGTTCGGACACGTCATTTCACGTCATATGTCACCCCTCCCGTGCCGCTCCCATACCCCAGGCACTGCCACAGTTAAGCGCTACACCTATAATATAAAATAGATACGTTGTATAGAATGGAGTTAGAAACTACCTAAATAAAATAAAACTTATCGTTTTTTGCCCTGTGATTGTAATAATAGTAAGCTAATAACTTAGTGAGTGACGGTATCTTAATAGTAAAATACCATAGAGACCTGAGGCCCTACTCCCTAAGTCCGTCAACGAAATTAGTCGCCCGTCCGAAAGTAGCCCGAAATGTAGGAGTGAACAAAACAAGTGTCAAGTTCAACTTTTCGGACGGGCTGGTTTTCTAGCGTTGGTTCTTAGACATGTTTTATCAAAATCGGTTCAGCCGTTGCAGGGACATCAGCTGGGGCCTAATTCTCCTAAAATAAATTGCTGCCAAACGCAATCAAACCACAACCGTCAGTCAGTTTTTGTTTTCGAAAACTTTCAAAATGATTGATTTTGTTTTTTGTGTCAAACAATTCGACAGCTTTTGAAATTGAGAACTGTCTGAATGAACGGTTCGGCCTTGGTTCAGTTGTGATTTATCAAGATTTATTTTAGGAGAATTGGGCCCCTGTTTTGTTATTTGCGTAAGGGGTTTTTAATTTTTTTTAATTTATATGTTATTTTCTCAGATGCCAGAGAACAAAGCGCTTTCAGGCTTATGTTCTGGCATAACAGATGCATACGACCTGTTCGGGGTGCCAGACGCCGTAATATTGTTTGTGGTCGAAGAGGTTTCTTACAATATATGCGACCAGAGGTTCCATGAGTTTGAAATAGCTGAGAAGCGACCTGAAATAATGGTGAGTTGTAATTTTTTATTTTTTATTATTATTTTCAAACAAAAATGCAAATAGAATATCTAGCTTTAATTCCGCTGAACAAGATCGCTGGTTTGGATGCAGTATGCAGCACCACCCTCCCGCCCACAAGTATATGCACATGCAGAAAGAGTGAAAAAATAATGCAACATGCAACCAAACCAATACACGAATACACCAATTGTTCAGCGGAATTAAAGCTAGATATTCTGTTTGCATTTTTGTATGTCATGGATTTCCGCAAAGTAACGCCTGATTCCATCATTCATGAGTGGGTATTATTACACTAAAAAAGCCTGCAATGCTCTGCGCGTCCAGTATAACAACGCGCTCAGGGGTTTGTTGGGGCTTCCATAGCGTTGCAGTGCCTCCGGCATGTTCACCGACCACAGCACGGACGGCTTCCAGGCGGTGCTTCGCAAAAGAACGGCCTCCCTGTGGTCTCGGGTAAATGGTAGCACCAACACGCTTCTGAGCGCGGTGTCGGACCGAGTGGACAGCCAAATCCTGAGGCATTGGTCCCTTATTGCATGTCCAAAATAATAAGTATTTTAAATTTTACTAACGTAGCTATAAGTTTAAGTATCTACCTACTAACATAATATGGACTTGTATCAATTACTGTATGCTTGGTCTGAAATAAATATTTTCAATTTCAATTACACAAATCTTCTGCCAAACTGCCGGACAGTTTGTCGGCAGTGATCTCGTGGATACAGCTCTTAGTTTACATTACATTATTGCATCATTACAAAGGTGCAAAGGTAAGGAACACATAAAGTCCCCGTCGCGAGAAGCTATAAATTTTGTAAACACACATTTAGGGGTTCGCAACCTTTGGAACAAATAAAAAAAAAAAACAGTTTTGTAATGATTTTTATTTTTATATAATGGTTTTGATTTTATTTATATAATAATAAATAATAATCTACGAAAACAACACAAACAAACTGAAACGCATTCAAAACTCAAATGACAGCATTGACAGCGTCAGTGTGAACTTACTTCAAAATGGCGGGCCAAATGTTGACGTTCCATGAGTCAGACACGTTCCGGTACCACAAAACATTAGACGATAGCGCTTTATATCGCTAAAATATAACCCGACTAAGTGAAATTGCTCGTTAGTTTCGTATTACACGTATGTAACTTTGAGTTGATTGAATTTGGGATTATTTGTTGTTGATTGAATTGTCGCTACGTAACTTTGTAGAAGTTCTTTATTTACAAAATTTATAGCTTCTCGTGACGGGGACTTTAGTTTTATCACAGTCTACCTATATCTTACTACATACAGTGGGTCAACACCCATACATTTGACAGGTCCTATGAAATGTCAAAATTATGTAGGGGCGGAGGTTATGTCCCAAGTATGCAGTATGGCTACTCGGGACATAACCTCCGCTCCTTCACCCCGCAACCCCCCGCACGATTGCTCTGCGACAATGTTCTACGTTGACCGACTGTAAGGAGTAAGATATAGGTAGACTGTGGTTTTATTATGATAAGGGTAGGCACATCGCCTTGTATTTTAGTGCGCCGTATGCTAACACAGACGTACGCACCACGCCTAACTGCATTTCATTTGCTGCAGTCGTTGACTCGTAGACAAGGGTTTTGTCGACTGAAGAATATATATGTGGAGGAACGATGTATGGTGTTCCTCCAACGTAAAAGGAGGATCCTCCAACCAGGCGGAGTCTTATGCCTGTCGGGCTGCTGCCCAACGGTTGATGGTCCAAAATGTATGGACCAAAAACCCAAAATCGAAACGTAACCGATACGGTCAAACTGTGTGCACAAGAATTACTTAGAACTATCTAAATAAACGTACTCAAGTTGCAATATCCTAATCCGTGGGATATCGGAGCTATGGACTGTCAAAGTATGCAAAAAATCAACTTTTTGACGTGGGATTTTCACAGCTGTGGTACCAATATAGTCATGTTGTTGATTGTATTATGTACCAACGACGTAATAGATGCTATTAACGTTATTACACTAAGAACAATATCGATGTACAGTTGACAAAATAATAATAGTAGTAAGTAAAAATAGTTGTGATATCATTGATAGTATTGTATTGTCATTGATGGTATTATAAGGTATTCATTTATTTCAATCTTAGCATGTCTGCAGAACAGCAGTCGAAAATCTCAAGTCAAAAAGATGATTTTTTGAATAATTTGACAGCCCATAGTTCCGATATCCCACGGATTAGGATATTGCAACTTGGGTACGTTTATTTAGATAGTTCTAGGGAATTCTTGTGCACGCAGTTTGACCGTATCGATTGCAATTCGATTTCTGGGTGAATACACCATCTCCTTTCATCGAGTTTTATAAACTCATCTGTCGCGCGGTCACCGGTGGGCGACGTTGCCCGAACGGAAGAATTGGTTGTCGGTCAACTGTGGTCGGCACGGCTCGAATGGAAAACATATTTTTTATCGTTGGCAGTCATCGTGTTAAATGTTGTAATCGGCCTATAAACATCTTGGCATAGTTAAATATTGCACGAAATGATAAAAACAACGATACAAATTGACAAGTTGCAGTTAGTTTCACAAAAACCGAAAGTGGTCTAGCCTTTTTTTAACATGGACCCGATGTAACAACAAGTTAACATAAAAACAAAGGTAGAAACATTAGAAAAACTGTTATTTCATCTAAAATGCAATGTGAATAAATGAAAAAAAAGGTACAGTCTGCAACGAAAGTTGGCTGACACTGTTACATACAAAATGTTTACATAACATCTAAATTGACAAAAAAACCGGCCAAGTGCGAGTCTGACTCGCGCACGAAGGTTTCTGTATCAAAACGGCAAAAAAAATCACGTTTGTTGTATGGGAGCCCCTTTAAATATTTATTTTATTCTGTTTTTTAGTATTTGTTGTTATAGCGGCAACAGAAATACATCATCTGTGAACAACTGTCTAATTATCACGGTTCATGAGATACAGCCTGGTGACAGACGGACAGACGGACGGACAGCGGAGTCTTAGTAATAGGGTCCCGTTTTACCCTTTGGGTACGGAACCCTGAAAACGAAACACTGATTTTCGCATTTCATTTAATAGTCAAGAGTTTACGTTAATTTAGGGCTGATTTTTCAATCGTCAGATAACTTTTATCTGGGGAATAGGTTTGAAGTTTTGACAGCTTTTGTATAGAAAATCTATCAAACCGTCATATTTATTCGTTGGATAAAAGTTATCTGACGATTGAAAAATCGGCCCTTAATGGTATAAATGTGTCCCGATTGTATTTCAATACTTGCTGTGCCCTCGCAGTTCCGCCCGCGTACGCAAAGTAGATGAACAATTATCCGTACGTTGTTCCTTGATTGTACCTTTATGCAAGAGCCAACAACAACTGCGCAAAGCTTCAACTTGATTAGATGAATAATCGTCGTCAATTAGCTGACGTTTCTTTTTTAATTAAGTTAATTTTGTAGTATTCACCTTCATCATCATTTCACCTCTTTGCTTTATATTTTTATATTTTATACTTTTTTACGATGACAGATATTGGAATTAGGAATTTTAACTTGACTTTGGATTTGGTTTTTTTTACGCCATGGTGTAATTTTGATAAGAGTGTTATTTTTTTGATTTTCTACATGTACCTACTATAAGGTAAAATATAAAAATATAAAGCAAAGAGGTGAAATGATGATGAAGGTGATACTACAATTTCGAATGAAATTGACAGCCCTGAGTTATTGTAGAAACTTAATTTTAGCGTCCCAAATAGGTCCCCTAGATATAATCCCCCTATTTCTATTCCGCATTGTTCCTCAAATTATAGGCAAAACTCATATATCGTGCGGGCAAGCAGGAATCTCAATAAGTTATGCGAAGAGTTCACCTTTGATCCATTTGTCATGAAAAGCTACACGGCACGACAACCTTAAGTTTTTGATAATTTATAACCTTTACTTAAAACATAACCTGTAGTTGTCCTGCTTAAGTGTCCTTTAAGTTTTTTGATTTTAAAGTCTATCGCTAATCGTGAAAACCTGTAATTGGCTTTATGACACATATTGTAATTTTTTTACTCCATTTTATAGCTGTTGGTTTTCCTAAATAAATAAATAATGCGCGAACGCATAGACGTACAAACATTAATTCTTATATGATAGATGAATGTTGTGTTCAGGTATGATTTAAAAACTAAATTGTTAACCGACTTTCATGTCTAACTATACCACCACAAATAGCTTTGCAATATAATAAATAATCATTTGCATTTTCTTTTTACAGATACATAGAAAAACGTTAAACGAAATCTTTGAAGAAACCACTCTCAATGACAAGAAGCAACTAATGCTGTAAGTGTACATGAGCCACTTAAAATTATTTTTAACTTGTAAAAATTCTATCTTATTAGTAGTGATCGGAAAAGGGTGAGCTAATTTTACCTAAACTTCAAAGAACAGACAAAAACTGGAGACTTCCTTACGACAACATTTTTTTTTCGGAAGAATTTTCTCGGAGATTGTCTTTCATTTTTTTCAAAAAATAATAGACAATCTCCTTTTTTGAAAACAATAAACAATCTCTTTTTTAAAAACAATGAAAAACGTGTCATCTGATTTTGTGACAATTTTGGGAAACAAAAATAGGAAACGAATTTAATTGTTTTCTGTACTATTAACATTAATATTAAATGTACTTTAGTGATGTCCCGAAACCCGGAATAATTTTCACGAAAAAAAATGTTGTCGTAAGGAAGTCTCCAGTTTTTGTCTCTGTTCTTTGAAGTTTAGGTAAATTAGCTCACCTTTTTCCGATCACTGCTTATAATAAACTGGCATTTAAAGATTATGAACTTAAATAAAACTTTAAAATGCTCTAGTGTAAAATTGCCAACATGTCGGTTGGTAATTTTTGCCTTTCAAGCGTCGACAATAACAATAATTATAAAAGTAAATAACGCATACTGTGTACACGTTATTTAATTTAATTTTAAAGCAAACTGTAGACTTGGCCCTCCCTTAGGCCTACTAAATTATTTCGTAAATCTTAGTTTACAATTTTAGGCAACTTTCCCTTCAGTATAATTATTGATCACTGTTATGTTTTTAGGGACGGTCGCCCAGTGGCCGTAGCGTACTACCGCTCGGGGTACGAACCGGCGCAGTACCCTTCAAGTCGGGAGTGGGACGCAAGACTGCGGGTCGAGAGGTCCACGTGAGTACTTACATAATAATTGTTTATTATACAAGGTTAGTCGGAAAGGGGGTACTAAACCGAAGCCCGCTTATAGTATCGCTGATGACTGTTTGAAAGCAAGTGTTAAAAGAACAATGGGTAATTTTGTTTGGAACCCGTACCCACCTTGTAGCATTTTAGACTAGGTGTCATTTAAAAGAGGCATAAGTGAACAACTCAAAAATGAACGAACGAATGAATGAATGGGAGACCGAAGTTATGATCACTTCTATTTTGCATTTTTGATCATCTCTGTAGTGTTATAATAATTATTTTATAGGCCCAATGAATAACCAGTCGTTCTGTTTCATGGAGAGACACCCAGCTTCCTAAGGTTTACTTTTTGCTATGGAAAATATTAATTAAAACGCCATGAATTCAATTAATTACAGTTTTTTTATTTATTAAGGTACACAAAATAAACATCAACACTAAATGGTATTGTTGCTCTCAATGATTATTTCATCCCAAGCATTTGCCGGACCGGCGAAGTTTATTTTTTCGAATTTTATTAAAAACTAAGTAAAAAGTGATAAATATTTTTTTAAATTAATTATCCCATACGCACCGCCTACTTATTAAAACAATTTTAATTTAGATAATCATGGAATACCTTATATATTTTTTTAAGTTTTGCAATAACATCAATATTTTTATTTAAAATGGCTCCTACAGTCGGCGTACGCACATGTTTGTAGTTTCCTTCCGTTTTGTGTGTTTAATGTGGATTTTCGGTTGTGTTAAGGTTCGCGCACATTATGTCGGGTCGCAGCGGAGCGGAGCGGGCCGCAGCGCAGCGCAAAATGCTTACTTAGGGCGTAGTGGGGCGGGGCGGACCGCATCGCACTCAACCAAAATCCGCGGCGGAATATGCGGCCCGCTGCGCCCCGCAGCATAGTGTGCGATAGTTCATATAAAATACATAAAAGCGATTTGAGTGGATTTTTGCGCTGCGACCCGCGACCCGCTGCGGCCCGTCATAATATGCGCGAACCTTTAAGCTTCAGAAAGTGCGGTAGAGTTGAGCGTATTCCTCCTCCCGTTTTCCTGTTTAGTTTTCCATCCGGGAACTTCATTCATGCATGCATTCCCAATTCCCATTAGAAAACCTACTCTAGGTATAGCAAAATATATGCGCATAGATGTTTAGGTGCATACGAGGGTGTATAGATACACCTACGTATTGTAGGTACCTATAGCAGAATATTGGGCTAGTTTAAGGGATATGATTGAATGGCGCGCGGGGTGAATTCACAAAGGGTTTTCAGCATATTTCAACGTCGAATAACTTTTTTCTCCCGTTAGATACAGAGTTGTCGCCATACAAAATATTTATGTATTTTTAAAGACCTTTCTAATGGTACTAGTCTCAATTTGCTACAAGATGGGTACGTTTTGTTCCATGTCCTTTCAAAATTCGTTTTTTTTTTTCAAGTAAAATGATTTTTATTGTAGTTTTTTCAAAAATCTACAATACAAAAACAAAAAACTACTCAGTCTACAGAGCGTGTCTGTGTGAGTGTTTCAATTCTTGAGATAATAGTTAGTTGAGGTACTGCTTTAGCTTATATGTCTACTGTGCTCTTAGCCTCCCGGTGTGATTTTATTTAGCTACTCCAATTCTAGTCGTATGTAAATTAAGTTAAATTCCAATTGTTACTAAATTAGTCGCCATTCTGCGACTCCATCGGTATCGCTAACTCTTAGACCAATATGTCGTTTAAAAACATGGTGAAGTTTAACTTGTAAACTAGTTTGACAAGTCCGACAAAATGACAGACTTATGCTCTAGTTTGTTTGATTATAAACTTTCGATTTAAATTCTATTTTAAGAAATATTTGGAGCTTCATGTGTTTTATAATGTCAGTTGAGTATACAAGGTTAGTCAGAAAGGGGGTACTAATCCGAAAGGGTGTTAAAGTACACATAATAATGAGTAACTTTTGTTCTACCGCTTTCCCCAAAACTCAATAGTTTAAGAGAAAGTTGTTCAAAAATCTCAAAAAAAAAAACTCTAAAATCTATCTATCCTCAGTTATGATCAGCTGTGTTTACATTTTAGGTCATATTTGGGGTCATGAATTAGAAGCACCATTTTCTGAAGTTGTAACTAAAGCAGGGATGAAGAATTTTTGAACAAACTAAAATAAAAATAATTTAGCATTGAAAAAAAATATACCGAATTTTGAAATTTTAACACTTGCTTTAAGACAGTCATCAGTGATACTATAAGTGGCCTGCGGATTAGTACCCCCTTTCCGACCAACCTTGTATTTTTTACTTTCTTTATCTGCAAGTAAAAGATAGCTATATTTTTAGTTAGTGACTAAGGCTCTTTTAAACCAACTGACTATAACTGTAAGGCTGCTTTTCCACCAGAGATGTGCTATGCAACGTTGGTATGGATGCCTTTGATATCCACCAATCATATTCATTGGTCCATATAGCATAGCACTGGTGGAAAGTAATTCAACTAAGCTACGTTTTTATATGGGAAGGATGCGTACTATGAATGGTTGCGAGTGGTGTAGCTATGTGCAGAGCACCGCGCCGTCACTCCCCGTGCCTTCCCTATTTTCGATAAGTCGCATAGCTCGAGCTGCGCATCTTCCTCGCACAGCTACCTTGCACCGGCGCATTTTCATAGCACATCTTACTCGCTCCGCTACATAGCTTAGCATCAGTGGAAACGGTCACATAGTTTCGTAGCTTAGCTTTTACATTCTCGCAGCATAGCTGCATAGCACATCTCTGGTGGAAAGGCACCCTAAGCTTGCCATATTTATGTCAAATTAGTATTGAATTGAAAGTAATTCTGGTAAAGTTACGGTTATAGTTGGTGCAACTAACACTAAACAGAATCGAGGCCAATATTTATTTTTTTAAACACCATTTCAGAGCCATAAAATGCCCATCAATCCACTACCAGCTAGCGGGTACTAAAAAGGTGCAACAAGCGTTAGCGGCGCCGGGAGTGCTCGAGAAGTTCATGGGTGCCGGCGCCACCACCAGCAGGGTGCGGGACATCTTCACTGGACTGTACTCCTTGGACTTCGACGAGAGCGGCGAGAGAGCCATCGAGATGGGCTTGAAGGACGCTGAGAGGTGAGTGTGGAACTACTACTACATATACTCAGTTCCGTCTTTACCATAAGGGCCCGTGGAGCACGGGCCCAGGGCCCCCGTCCTGATGGGCGCCCAAAAATGCCAAAACCCGTGACCTTTGTACTCATCATCCATAAAATTAATTTAAAAAAACACATTGGTTTCTTGGTTCAATACATCATTAACAAAGCACCTAGATAGTCAGGGCTGCTCAGCAAAACTTTGCTTAGCAGAAGTTTGCTTTATTGACACAAAGGGCTGCCAACTTTCTAATTTTTCACTGCTATATGAATACACGTCACGTCTGCCGCATGTCGGACGACCTGTGGGCAAAACTCACCACTGAGTGGAGCCCACATAACGTTAGACGACGTCGCGGTAAGCCCAGAAGGAGATGGCGGGACGAGTTAGACACTTATTCGAAGGATTGGCCGCAGAAATCATTAAATCGAGAGGAGTGGAAGGAGGTAGGGAGGCCTTTGCCCTGCAGTGGGGTGACCATGGCTAAATAATAAAAAAAAAATGAATACAACGTGAGCTTCAAGTTGGCCCCAATCTAATAACCTATAAAGTCACTGAACAAAAAGTACATTCTGATGTTCTCATTCATATTTTTTTGGCATTCTAAAGGGGCCCCAAACTCTGTGTGCCCAAGGGCCCCTGTATGGCTTAAGACGGCCCTGCATATACTTTAGTTGGTTAGATAACAAGATAGAAATCAACTACGATAGCAAAGCACACCCCTCTAACATCTGTCCTGCTAACGAGTCACCATGTTTGTGTTTGATATTTACTAGATTATTGCTCGACTAGTGCATATTTAACTGACTAACACTCAGTTGCAAGAAAGGTCCATTAAATTTTAATGCTCTCATTAGAATGTTAATGCTCCATTAACCTCTTCTGTCCATTGCAAGAAGCTAGATTTAATGGAATGACTAACTATCCATTAAAATTAATTTTTGATGTGTCAAACTCCCCATGATTTCAATATACCTATGATAATTAGTAAATGACGAACGAACTACGACCTAATTAGTGTTCATGCAATAGCCATTAATTTAATGGAAACATTATTCTTAATGACGGATTAGTTAATGATCACCTAGTGGTATCTTTCTTGCAACTCAGTGTAAGGGCCTTATCATACTAGCGGATAGCGAGAGTCCTCAAAGTGGAGCGGGCGCGCAACGAATACGTTACGGGCGCGCAACGAACACACCGCGCAAGCGCAGCGAATTCGTTGCGGACGTACAACAAGATCGCCGCGAATAGCAGCGTGGGCGCCATTTGTACTGTCTCGTACAAAAGCCATCCGGTCTGCCCCCTCCTCATTTCAGTCCAATCGTCGGAATCCATTTTGTTACTGAGTACGTCGTTAATTCGCGACGAAAACATTGAGTATTTGCCACGCGTCCGCGACGTCCTCGCTATGCAGCCGCGGCGTGTTCGCGACGCATTCGCTGCGCGGCCTCCCCGCCCCGCAGCCGTTCGCAAACCGCTAGTATGATAAGGCTCTAAGAAACAGTTTCAGAGACACAATAGATAGACAATGGATGCCGCCGCTGATTGGTGGCGCTGGGACATTAGCGGTTAATACATAATTAATCTATTTAATATTTTAGATTCGTTCTGAAACCACAACGAGAGGGCGGTGGCCACAACGTGTATGGCGCGGAAATACGCGAAGCGCTACAGCGCATGCGACACAGTCGTGAGAGAGCCGCCTACATACTGATGGAGAGAATCCTACCACCCCTTGTAAGTTAGATTTAGTATTAAGGCGCAAATTGAACACGCAAACGTTAGTTGCACTTTTCGAATTGCGAACGAGTGATTGACACCCATGATGTCCAACTCAATCGTTGAACATCTCCACGTATATGCAAGTAAAATCAGCATGCAATTTGCACACTCTCGGAATAGTAGATTGTTGCACCGAGCGCAAAGTGAGTTATTGATGCACGAGTGTTATGTTGGTGCCCGAGCGCACGCGAGGGCACTAAATTAACACGAGTGCATTAATTACTCACTTAAGCAAGGTGCGTAATCTACTTTTCTTTCGACTACCAATCTACCTACCGTGATAAAATATACCTACTCAAAATAAAAACTCAAGTTAATGAAAACAAAGTTATCCCGCGACTTTTGCGGCAAAAGGTTATTAACAATTTCATTTGCAGCTGTTTTATACTTTCTGGAGTTGAATTCATATCGCTATCGCTGTCTATTTGATCTATTTCCATTTTTTAAAACTTTTCTTGCTAAATATGAAGTATCAAAGTTTTACAATGGTACAAAATGCGCACCATTTGTTTTTTTTTTCACTAAGTCGGTTTTATTCAGCCGATTTTTATTTTCAGCCAGTATCTTTTTGATCTAATGCATACATTTAACATTAAACTTAATGGGAGACATTAACTCTGTGGTAAATTTATATCTAAATAAAAAACAGTGCATTAAATGTAAAACAGTGCAATAATGAGATTTCATACAACATTTCTGCACTGTTTTGGTTCTAAGCAGAAAATACGTCCTTTGTGATCGGTTTTGTAGTGATTAATGATAACATTACTGCGTAGTTGAAAGAAAACATATTTCCAATGTAAGCAACTTGTACGCACATGTGACGTCATACTTTCACTAAAACTGTGCACTACTCTCTGGTAATAATACAAACCGGGTCAGTTTGCGGGTTGTTTCGCCACTAACCCCAACGGCCTATGTCCAGCAGTGGACGGCTTAAGACGGGCAGAGTGGACATAAAAATATATGTTGTGTTCCAGGTCCAAGGTTACGTGGTACGTCCGGGCGCTCCGTCGCCGCTTCCCATCGTGGACCTGGTATCAGAGCTCGGTATATTTGGAGTCATCATTGGGTAAGTTATCTACATGAAATTAGCGATGCGCGATGGCGAGAGGTTTTATTCGATTGTTTCGACTTGGAATCGAGTCCGACTCGTTCTGTTATAGCGACTGGCGCATGGCGCGTTCATTCGCGAGTTGTTCCTCGATGGTTTAGAGTTTCGCGAGTTCTTGACCGCAACTTAAGAACTCGCGAAACTCTAAACCGCGTGATCTACTGGTGACACTGATTAACCCTGCATAGGTTTTTTTCTGAATGAACAAAAAAAAGTTTTAAAAAAATGAACTGGTATTCTGTATCTGAGTAATTTCAGCGTCCTAAGTTTTGACTGCGTGGAGTGATATCGCGCTAGTTGTGCCCGTCAGCTGTGTCGCCGTGCCTTCATTCATTTATGCCTGGCATCGACATTTTCTATCACAAAAAAAAAATGGAAAAAAGAAAGCTTATTTTTATTTTCAATCAATCTAAATCTCGGGCGGGGTCAATCCTTTATTATTTTTATTTATTTATTTCCAAAAAACTTAAACTATTTTACAAATTGTTTGTAGCCGCACAACGAAAACCTCTCAGGGTTTATCTGTGTGCCGGCGAGCCGTTCAAATACATTTCACAAAAAACAGAAAAATTGTTAGTTGGTTACTACAATAATACATTAATTAAAGTAACCATATAATGATGAAAACAATACATTAAGAGAAATTTTGTGTAAGGAAACGCTTTGATTTGTACTTGTAACTTTTCGAGCTCGTTTTGTATAACGTTTGCAGGTCTTCTGGAAGTTTATTAAGAAAAAAAGGTACTAAATAATCCACAACCCTCATCCCGTACACATTATTAAATGTTGGTAGAATATATTTATTTTTAAGTGGTATCGTTCTCAGAAAGTCAGGTCTGGTTCTTTCGGTTAGCAGGTCAGGTCTATTGACTTCCGCAAGAGTAAAAAATTCAACTTTATTGAACACATTCATAACATTACAGTATTTAAAGAGATCTTCGTCACTGTTTCTGAATTTCTTTTTTATATGTTTTGGCGTAATTACTTTTAATATTCTTAGTTGTAGTGTATATATATCTGTCAGGTACGTATGATAAGTTCTCCCATAGCTGCTGAGTCCGTAGTTGATAACCGAGTCCGCTAGGGCCATATATAACATTCTAAGCGTTTTGTAAGGCAGTTTATATTTAAGTATACCAAGCTTACCTAGAATAGACCTCAGTTTGTTGCACACGTAATCCTTGTGCGGTCCCCAGCAGAATCGGCTATCGACCATTAGACCGATATACATGTGTTTATCGACTACTTGTAATATCGAGCACTTGCAAGTCTTTGGCGACCTATGTAGGCAAGTGTGTTCGTGTGCTATAACTGTAGGTATAGTGGAGCATTTATTGTGTGATGAATGTATGTGAACAATTTTTGTTTTTGTTGCGTTTATTACTAATCCTACGTCATGAGCCCATTTACACATTTGGTCGAAGTTACGTTGTAAGGATACCTCCGCGTCATGGATGTTTTTACTAGCGACCAATATGCACGTGTCGTCTGCGAATTGGTATACAGAATCTGAATTTATAGCATTACTCATATCATTAACATAAAGTAAGTACTCTGTCGGACCGATAATTGAACCCTGGGCCGTTCCTTGCGTAGATGGAAGCTTTGTACTATACTCATTTTGAATTTTAACCGTATTGTATCTGTTTGTGTGATAGTTTTTTAATAATTCTAATAGTGGCCCTTGTATTCCACTTTGTGACAACTTGTCAAAAAGTGTATCACAACGGAGCATATCGAATGCTTTGCTAAAATCTATAAAAAGTGTCAATACATGGTTTTTATCATTTAACTGTTTATTGACTTCATCAGTGAATTCTCGTAATAATTCTGTCGTACTCTTATTTTTCTGAAAACCATATTGTTTATTGTTGATTATTCCGTGTGTTTGCAAGAAGTTGTTTATCTCATTACCAATGTAACGTTCTAAGATCTTATCTATACAAGACAATATAGTGATTGGACGATAATTATTGACGTCATCACGTGAGCCCTTTTTGTGTATTGGACGTATCACCCCTATTTTTAAAAGGTCGGGATATGTACCAGTCTGCAAGCAGCAATTGATTAAATGTGTTATAACTGGGATAAGTTTAGCTGAAGTATACTTAATATCTTTAGCACGTATCCCGTCATAACCCGGGCTTTTCCTATCGTTCATTTGCTTAATGATACGTTCAACCGAATCTTCTCGTGCAGGTTTCACTCTTATCGACCTTTCAGGAACTATCTCGTATGTAGATTTGTCTAAAAGAGGCACATCGCAAGAGATGTTTAGGTTCTTAATATTAGAGTTAAATTCAGTCATGAAGGTGTTGGCCAATGTTAATGGATTTGTTCGAAAAGTTACAAGTAAAACGTGTTCAATACATTGCATAATTCTGCCGGATAACCTATTCACAATGCTCCAAATCTTTTTGCTATTTTTGAAATTCTGAGAAACTTCCATCATTATTTGTCTATTCCTAATGTAATTTGTGTATTTATTTGTTTTATTTCTATATCTATTATATAACAATCTTTTTTGTGGGTTATTTTCATCTTTGAGCCAGATATTAAATAATAAATCCCGCTTCATACACATCTTTTTAAGTTTTTCGTTGGCCCAAGGACATGTATTACGTTTACTGAAACTGCTTTTACTAATTGTGTATTTACATTTATCGTATACATTATTAAAGCTAGAATGGATGTACTTAACTACATCATTTGGGCACCCGTATTGAAGAGGTATACTCCAGTCGATGTTATTTAGTTCACTGTGCACTCGACGATTATCTATCTTGGTTATTAATTGACTAGAGGAGTGTGAGTCATTCTTGTTTAACGCGCTCATTATAGCACAACCTGTTATGCAGTGGTCGGCCGGTGAAGTGTTTACAACAGATGTATAAATGTTATACTCACTAGCATTGCGAATAAACACGTGATCTATACATGACTTAGAAATTCTGTCACCGTATTTTTCGATGCGTGTATAAGAATTAACGCCATCAATAAATCCCAGGGTGCACAGCGAATATAAATATTGTTTTACCACGGGGTTACTTACTTTTAGATCTATATTCATATCTCCCATAATTACATAATCCTGTTTTATAGGATATTTCGCTGTTAAGGACGACAATTCCTTTATAAATCGAAGTTTGGATGTTTCGGGCGGTCTGTACACGGCACATAATCCGAATTTAAGACTATTTATACTCAACTCGCCGGCCACACATTCAAACTCCTGTGTACACAAATTATTACATCTCATAAAATATGCAGACTTATGAATATACAATAATACACCCCCACCTCTTTTATTAGTTCTTAATTCTGAGTATAAGTTGTAGTCGGGGAGTTCAAACATTTGCACCAAGTTATCCTTAATGTTTACTTCAGTTAATAACAGAATGTGAATTGTATGTTTACTATTTAACACCATGTACTCAATTTGAGCAAAGTTTTTTTTGATAGATCGAATGTTTACATGCAGAAAATATAAACAATTTTCGGGTACCGGTATGCAAGAAATAAAATCATCCCATGTCTGACAATTGATTTCAACTATATTATGTTCTGTTGTATCTAGCATAGAAAATATTAAGTTTATATATATTTATAATGACATTAATGTAAGTGTATTTACCTATTGTCCATCATGTGATAATTTTACCTTTTCGATATCGGCGATCGAGCGGATTGTGGTTATTTTTTTCTCTTGGATACTTTTACGCACCAATATATTTCCGTGTTTACACCATATAAAGTTAAAAAATCCTTTGAGTTCTTCTTTTGTTTTCCATAACAGGTAGGCCGTCGACGGCGTCAGACACTCCCGAAAGTAAACTTTATCAGCACCGTCTTGTCCTATGCTAGCTGCAGAAATCGTCGTGTTTTTGGCAGCATCTATCCATAGATCTCGGTTTCCCTCCCGAAGTATCACAGTAATCGGAGTCTTGTCTTTGTTTCTCGCCACATTTGAAGGGTTTCTCGTTTTTCTATAAGCTTTTACGACGTCATCCGGGTTTTGCGTTATAGTTACGGCAACTTTCTTGGCAATTTCTTCAGGATTGTCTTTCTCAGTTAGGTTGATGCCACATATTTCAAGATGGTTGCATAATTGTGCTTGCTCCATTTGATTTAATTTGTTTTCTAGAACTTCATATTTTATGTTTGTGTTTTTAGTATGATTTTGTAAATCAGTGCAACGGTTTTCCAATTCCTTCATTGACTTCTCGTATTTTTGGATCTTGGTGTCATACTCATCGATTTTATCAGAGTAGAATTGCAGGGTACGTTGTAGCTCTTCTTTAATCACTTGCCTCACTTCCCTGCGCAGATCTCGTAGTACTTGTTGCATCATATTATCAGCATGGGCACCAGTGTGTGGGGTAGCAGACTCTGTATTTTCGTCTCCGTCGATATCGGGGATGATGCATGATAGTCTTTTTGGCTTACTACCTCCGGTGCAAGATTTGCATTTCCAGTCCACTGAATCTGTATCGTGCAATACACTAAGTTGGTCGGGTGTTATTGACGCACAGGAAGCATGAAGCCACTTATTACATTTGCTGCACTGTAATCCAGGAGACTTTTTGGTTATCATTTTTACACATTTTGCGCATTTCACCATTATTATTTAATATATAGGGTAGATGAATAATAGTTAGCGATCGCTGCGTATGCGACTACTCTCGATTGACACGCGTGAGCGACTCGATCGATCCCTTTTAATTATTTAATAAAAAAAATAGATTCATTACTTAAGTTACGTACGTTACATTTTTTATATGCAATCTATGCTATGGCCCAAATACATACAATTTTTCCCCGAATTTAGGGGAAATTATATTTTCGAGCAACATTTTTTTTACGTCTGTGTGCGTGTCAGTCTCCGTAATTACATGCCGCTCACTCACACATAATTACGAATGTTGCTTCAGTTTTATGTAGGGAGCGTGTATGAGACTATCCTTGTAGGCGTTATTATTCTAAGTCTATACCATTAATAGATCATGTGGTTTGAAGGAATTACACGAATTCGTTAACACCCTGTATAATCTTGCTATTATTTTTGCAGATCAAAAGATAAGATATACCACAATCGCCAAGTTGGCCACATGCTTCGTACAAAGTTAGCGGACGCCAACGAGGGCGGAGTCGCCGCCGGCCTCGGAGCCCTAGACTCGCCGTACCTAGTGGACATGTAGGACGAAAGTGCCTCCAAGTAATAATAAGGGACTCCACTCATTTGTACGGTGATGACACTCGGTTTTTTTAGGAATACAAATTTGTTACGTCATAATTTATGGCGTTACGATAAACATTATACTAGTTTCAGATTATTTTAGGCGCAATTCAGACTACGCTATAATATATAGCAAATATTGTATAGCACAACGATATCGCGCAGCATACATTTTATATGGACAACAACTCAACGCTATACTATAAAGTATCGGCTCGCTGTACGCGATATACTTGAGCGATTTTCAGAGAGTACGATTCTCCGGTTCCCGCCCCGACTCACTTCAACTCCGTCCGTCGCCCGACCGTAGTAGACCGGCCTGCAATATAGCGTATAGTGTGTGTTGACACGTGTTATTTACATGTGTGCGCGCACACAGCTCTCAACACACACACAGACACACACGCACACACACACATACGGCACGAGCGTCGACGCGCAGTGACAACGGCGCGGGGCGCCCTCTATAGTGCATTTACCGACACCGCGGGTTATAGTCGTGTACTCAATACATTTTGTAAATTCTTGAATACAGTCATTTTAAATTTAATTTTTAAAGAGAATTATTGAAGAGTATCATCGGTCCACCCCCTTCACTACAAGCAGTACCATCGCCGCTACAGTGTGAACGTCATGCTATATAGTTATAACTTATGACGCAGTATGCTTTACTATATAGCGATATAGTATAGCGTAGTCTTAACTGTGCTTTATTCTTGTCGTATTGATTGACGGCAGTGGTATAGTTCAAGTTTTCATTATCATAATTGGAGTTTATTCAACTCGCTGCTTTACATAAATAACCACACAATCCAAAATGTTCAAACTAGATAAGGAGATAGCGGAATCCAAAATAGACCTTAATTTTTTGTGAATAAAACTCACATTCATATCGGCAAGAATTACGAAATGGCATCGCAAAATGTCATTTGCTATTGATTTTGCATTTTGGCGCCGTTTTTCTTCAACAATGTAAACTTAAAAGGCTCTCCTCTAAAATAAGCTTTGTTGAATTGTGTCAATATTCATCTAAAGCAGCGAACTGTATTTTAAACTTTGAGTTCATGATATTGACGTTCTTAATTTTTGTTAATGTTTTTTGATTATTCACCCCACAACCGCCAGTCAGTTTTTGTAAGCGAAATCTGTCAAATGTTTAGTTTTGTTTTTGTTGTCAAAATATTTGACAGTTTTTGCTAACGAAAACGTTTACAAAGACGTTAACGTTTCTGTTCGGTGAATGAACGTTTGAAAATTAAATATTCTCACTCGTCCTAATATCGATAAATGAGTATAGTCCCTCAGTGTCACGTAATTTTAACAGAACATTGTATTTTCATAAGTTATTGTAAGTTTTTTAATTATTTTAGAGTACTCATTAAAATTGACGGTAACGCGTAATTGTAAATTTAGCTTAAAACATTATGCATCTAGAAATATAGTGTCTATGGTATTGATAGATTCTTTAATACCAAACACACTGGTGCCGATTCTGTTATGGACAAACTAAACTTAATTTAGGATATTGCCATCTTTTGCACTCTAATAAAATAAGAAAGAGACATACGTAAATAAGAGCTGTCAAATTTAGTTGAACTAAAAATTCCATACAAGACGACATTTAAAACGTGTCGACTAAAAACACGGTGAAGTTCAAGGCGTAAACTAATTTGACATGTCTAACTTAGTTGTTGTCTATCACCGTCCTTTTCTCGCGCTATCTGTTAGTAAAAGATAGCAATTCTCTAATTTTAGTTTAGTTGGTGAATAAGAGAATCGGCACCACTGTAAGTGAATCTATCTATACCACTTTTAAAATGAGGCGTACTCAGGCAATTCGGTTATAAAGACTTGTTAAATAAGAATACAGGTTTAATTAATAAAATAATTGTAAATATTATTAGACAATTATTGGTAACAATGGCTTAAACTTTTTTATTGAATTTTTGGAAGTAAAACTTTTTCTGGAGCTATACGTGTTACAAAAATACCCCTAAAGCTGAAAGGGGATTAAAAGGTCCCTTGTAAAGAGTCTATTGGCAATATTTTAAAATAAAAGTAAACCAAAAAAAAAAATTGGACAAGTCATAAAATAAAATCATCATTGAAACGCAACCTTGAAAACATAACAGTAAAGAGTAGACTACCCAGACAGTTATTTACATTCTTACCTAATTTCGTCTGAGAGGTAAATGATAACAACCATAAAAGACTACTTGATTAACATTTTCTTTTTTAACCCTTAAACTGGCAAATAAATTTATTTCTAAAATGTAATGTTTTTTTGTTATTTCCTGGTTTATTATGATCCCAGAGGACTGATAAAAAATGTGAAAAAAATCTACTTATTACAGTTTTCGCGAAATTCTATGTACTCCAGGAAGTACATTGCCAACTATAGTGTAAAGTATGTCTTCTTATGTTTGTACTACGTGGATCACGGTGCCAAAATATCAGTGAAACAAATTTTAGTTAAATCTTTACTTTATTAATCATAATTCTTATTAAACAATATTTATTGGGTGTGAAATTGGCGGAAACAATTTCTTTTGTTATTTTCTCCTACCACAAAACACAGATACATATTGCACTTTACGCAAAACACTTTGGTTCTTCCCTCTTTGCAAAACCTACAGCGTGATTGCTTATTTGCCGATTCTGGAAAATGTCCGACAGCATCGTACCTGACACTATCCACTGGCCGTTCAGCTGTAGGTTTCTGAATTATTCTCCCCTTCATCTTCTCCATACTTACACTTGACTCGGCAATTTTTCCAGCCCGACAGAGTCCTTCAAATAAATCAAGCCTAAACTCTTTTAGAGACTTTTTAAGTCTCCCATCTCGCCTGTAAAGAAGCCAGCCGTTGTTTATGCATATATCCAGCAATTGCGAAAATATACCCAGATACCACCGTCGGCTCTTGAACGGGGTCCGGTACAAAGATATAAGCATATCCGCTAAATCTACGCCCCCCATATGCTTATTGTACTGCTTCACAAGTTGAGGGCAGTCAACATCGATCTTGCGTTTGTCTTCCTTCGAGTATCTCCTTATCTTTTCAATAGGATGAGAATCCACGTAGGAACTTATAAGCGTTACCACCTTGTTATCATTCCACTTTACGACAGCTAACTTGTTGCTATTGCACACAACTTGGGCACTGTACCCTCTCTTTTTCTTTTTTATTTCTTTTTCAGAGGGTAACAGATCTTGACAACCCCTGAGCCGGTTTGTTCTTATTGTTCCCAGGCTGAATATACCATATTCTTCTCGCAACAAATAAATAAGCTCTGGAGAAGTAAAGAAGTTGTCCGCATATATGATGGATGGCTTCTTTTTTATTGTTTTGCACAACGCTATTACCACCATGCCACCAACCCCAAGTGAAGCTTCTTTGACTGTGAACGTATGTTCCCGAAACGTGTCATCTCCACCGTACATGATGAAATCATATATAATGCCTGAAACCCCGGCGCGTACAAAGTTTTTAAAACCCCATCGTCGTCATCGGAACATGCATTTTCTTTCGGGATCAAAGCTAAAATCTTATGCGATCGTGTCAGGTTCAAGCACTGCAGAAAAAGAAAAAAGAACATGCTGTACGACATACAATCCACACCTCAACCGATGCTATTTTGTATCAAAACAAACAAAGAAACTCAGTTTGCATTTCTTTGTGTACTTGGCAATGTACTTCGTGTATACCGAATTATACTTTATGTTCTTTACTACGTTCTTGACAACGGTATTCACGGAGTACACACAAAATTTCGAACTCGTAAAATTGCGATTTCGTAATATACACATAAAATTACAAACGATTGATATTATTTATAATGTGTCTATGCAATATAAAGCAAAATAACCACAAGTCCCACTCAAAAAACTACAAAAAAACTTAAAAAGCTTACCCGTGACGGAAAGACACCAAACCGCTTCGAAGACATTTTGAATTTGACGGATAATTTTTGACGTTACCACATCTAATATTTTTTCTACCAAAATATACAATTATTGCAAGCTAAAAATAATGATAAATGGTATTATTTTTATATTAGTAGATACAATAGATTTTTTCAAAGTTTATGTCTTTGGTGAAGTACACTGCCAATTTAAGGGTTAAGGGGAATTATGTAACACGTTGTATATTAAACTAGTTTCTGTTTCAGCGCCTGTACTTATTTAAGGAACCATTTTTTTATTTTAATTCCTGCCACATTTACAGCGGTTACGCACTGCATCCGATCCGAATCCGTGAAAATACGTTCCGAAGTAGCCATAGAACTATTTGTACGGTAGTTTACGCACTACATCCGGCACTCGTCATCCGATTTCTATCCGTCATCCGTGAGTTTCTAATTCGGAAGAACAATTGATGGACCGAAGTAGCCGTAGTACTGTTTGTATGAACGCTTTCGCATTACCTCGGATTCAAATCAAACGCCAAACGGATATGCCAATGATGGCCCCTGAATTGTTTGAATTTGAATCAGAGATCGGAATAGTGCGTAAGCAACATCCGAATTCGGTCCAAGATTTTTACTCTAGATCGGTATTTTCAAGGATTCGGATCGGATGCAGTGCGTAATCGCTCTTAGAATATCCTTTGTCTAATAATTGTCTATAACATCTAATAATGAAACGCCCAGTAACATTAATTGCATACTTGACAATTATACTTGCCCTAAAAATTTGCACAAGTATAGTTTTGAGCGTGTTTGCTGAAGCCAAGTTTGCATGTATGTCTCAAATGCCAAGTTGCTTGTGCGGGTAAGACTCAAGCGCCAAGTGTGACTTTCAAGTATGCACTTATGTATGATTAGGATGTTGCCCACTTCCGACCCAAATGTTTAAAAAAGACCAAGGTGATGATATTTTAAATTGTGTATAATTATATAAATATTTTAATGCATTTGATCATTAGGCATGTTGGTTAAGGAACTTATCATTAAGAATATAATTATTGTGATATCTTGCACTTAGCCTACGTAATTTTATACCGTACTTATATAAAATTTATTGATAAAACTTATATTACTGTAAATTTTTCGTCACCATTGAAATATGTCTCTGCACATATTTGCACGATTTGTGAATCGATGTCTAGTAACCGTAGGAAGAAAGCGATCGATATTATTGACCAACAAAATCGATTGTCTTTAATCGAGTCTATCGGTTTGATCCGACATAGCTCTTTGAGCAAAATTATCGATCGTCAAAGTCGAACAATTGTCGATTTTACAAAATCAAGCAATAATTATAGACGCCGTTATGTTTACAACATTACCTTTTAAAGTGTTGGTAGAACCAACATACAGTCAACATTCGTTCTTTTTTGTTTTCTTCTAGTAGAAATAACGCGCATAATATTTAATAATCAAGATGAAGTAATATTGTTTTGTATCTCTCTGTAATCACGGCTCATCTTCCATGCGGAAGATGTCCGGTCCTTTGGAAGGCATACACGGGGACACAGGACCAACGCGCAGAGGCCCCTTTGAGAACTTTAATCTAAAATGCGATGGGGCACCAACCGGGGACTATCCACGGCTGCACTATTGGAGTACAGTCATGGACCGTCCCAGGCGGGTGCAAGACTTGTAAAATATGGTGAAAAATATCTGGTCTATTAGAAGAGGTGTTATGTAGACTGGATAACTTCTATTGCCGGAAGAAAATGGCGTCTGCCTTTCAAATTTAAAATTGAATTGTGTTGGCAGACGGTGACTCGCCAGCTCACTAGCTGGGCCCCCTGTAAAGCCGCCATATTGTTTTTGTTATTATAATATGATGTTGCATGATGATATGTCGTAATTAATACTTTCAATTTTTTTTCAGTTATTTAACTGACATGTCTAATAATAGTTAACGACCGGCGAATTTATGTTGTCAAATATGAATGTAATTAATTTATTATAAATTTAAATTATGTTTATATTTTTTTATAAAAAGACGCCGCAATAATTAAGTTCCTTTTGCCATATTTTTTTTTGTTTATATATTGACTATTATGACATTCCTTGTTTTTATTTAAGGCGTTCGCGTTGGTATAAGATGTGAATGGAATCGCTGCGTGCCCATTTTGATAACTAGAACAGTAATTTAATGTAAGGAAAGGGCGAAAACTAAACTGTTGTCGGTCTAAGAATTTTCTAAAGATACATAGAGCGATTCCGTTCAAAGTAAAGCAATAATAATCAATTTTAGGTAGAACTGAAAGACGTCTTGTGCAACAAACCTCAAGTTCTAATTATTAATATTTAAAAATAATAATCTTCCAATCAAGTAATCATTATTTGGATACCTTGGAAGCCGACTGAACCAAGTCAAATTTTTGGTAAATTGGATTGTAGACTTATAGTCTTATATGTATAGGGTTAATTGAAAAACACCAACAACCTCTTAAGGGGTCACTGCACTCATCATTATGAACAACTTTTACTATGGGACCAAATCTGAAATCGCGAAAAAAAATCA
This sequence comes from Amphipyra tragopoginis, assembly GCA_905220435.1. Lineage (NCBI taxonomy): Eukaryota > Metazoa > Arthropoda > Insecta > Lepidoptera > Noctuidae > Amphipyra > Amphipyra tragopoginis. The sequence goes on from HG992011.1 coordinate 18,813,627, forward strand.
GCTGTTCCCTACATTTATGTTCGCTTAGCTCGTCAAAATGTAAGGAACAGCTGTTTTTTTTTCGCGATTTCAGTTTGAAAGTTGTTTTTCAATTAACCCTGTATTTTGCCAAGGCATTCCCTCCCGCCATTGCTACTAATATTAACGCAATAAATATTCTTTTTATGTTTTTATTCGCTATCAATTCCTTTACGGTATTTTTCTCGTACAGTATATGTTTATATGATTTTATAAATATGTTTCCAGTTATCCTGAAGTTTGTTGCACGGTACCGTCGATCTGTGGTGCTGAGCGAAATGCATAGATTTAATACTTTATACGTTTTTAATAACTTACATGAAATATAAGCAGTTGACTTTATTTGTTGAAGTTTTATTTCTATTTCATCTGTAATAAGCCCAAGCCGTTTAAAGACTATATTGTATTATACTCTCCCGGTTTCTAGGCGCGTTTCCTTGCGAACAAAGAGAATGTAACTAGTACTTGCGAATGAACACTTGATGTCTGCGTCCAGTTCTTTATTGTTACATCAAAAAATGCGTGAGGATTTTTCCGTTTGGTGGGAACTTTACAGTACTAAAAATGCAGGGTGGCTCGATTCAGGTGTCCGGTAGTATATATTTTTTCTAAATAAAAATAAAAAAGGGCATGAACTTTGTTAGAATATATTTATTAAATTATATTAACAATCTACAGAGACCGACCACATCTAAACATATTCTGTATATTTGGACATCTTGTTCTTCAGAAGTAGTCCAGATTCGCCCTGGGTGTATCCCTCCATATGCGCGAATTGAGGATGCGCGTCAACGACCTGAAACAAAATTATACATTTAAGAGCCCAAATACACGTCCGATACTTGCCTCCGATAGTCTCATCAGACTATCTGAAGGCCTCTGCGTCATACATTTGTTTAAACATGAATTACACTAACGATCAGACTATCGGATCGGATGTCAGAATCGTAACCATAGTCCGGGCGTCGTCGTCGTCCAGAAAAAATCGGACACGAGAATCGTACGTGCATTTCATGAATCCGATCCGATAGTAGGATCCGGCTCCCGGAAGCAACTAACGTGTATTTTGACCCTAAATCTGGCAATTTGACAATTTTTGTATAGAAAATATGTCAAACTGCCATAATTATATCTCTGATAAAAGTTATCTGACAATTGAAAAATCGGTCCTAAATAGATTATTGAGATGTCTACAATGCGTAAGCCACCATCTTGCAGTTTTACAGCCGAAACGAAAAACCGATCTCTATCAGAACCTCTGAATTGATAGATTTTGACAGAAATTCAATAGAAGTAATGTCAAAAACTAAAGAAACGCACTACCCCCTCTTCTCATGGGCGTCGCAAAAGGCTACTAAATTCCGATCTGAGCTGCCAACTGCAATTGCCGACAGCACGTGCAGCGGCTAGAGGTGACGCTGGTGTGTCGTGCGTGGTGCGACTTCATGCAGCCGCTGCACGTGCTGTCGGCAGTTGCCGTTGGCAGCTCAGTTCGGAATAGTACCTTTGGGGCCGTCCATTAATCACGTGATGTTTTTTTAGCATTTTTTAACCCCCCCTCCCCTTGGTGATACGTGGTGATGTTAAAGACTACCCCCCTCCCCCACCCAAAATCACGTGTTATTTTATTACCTACAAAGAATCTTAAAATTTTTAGAATATTATCTTTAAATACAGGCACAAAGTATAATCTAATTTTATTCTGAAATTAAGGACCATGATAAAAATGTCTAGACAGAAAGGTTGCAGGTTGTTTTTGACTGGCATAAAAATTTTCGCTTTTCAGTTTATAAATCGCGCGTTTGACAAAAAAATAAATACACGTGATATCTTATTACACCCCCCTCCCCCCTTGTGATATTTCGTGATTTTTGCCAAACCCCCTCCCCCCCTTTCGAACCTCACGTGAGCATTTCTCGGAGTATTTTAACAACTATACTGCGATCGCCAACCCGCCTGCCAAGCGTGGCGATTATGGTAAACCCCCCCTTTGGGGGAGGCCTATGTCCAGCAGTAGACGTCTTTCGGCTGGATATTGATGATGAATGTCAAAACCCTGTGCAGCAGCATCCTGTGCGCTTATTGTGGAATATACATGGGGGTGATTTGGGTACCTCTAAGGATGCATGCATCTCTGGACCCGCTTGACACTATTTTTTGGGACACCCACCAACACATAAGTAATCACCAGTGATCGGAATAGGTATATTTACCTAATCTTCGAGGAAGGAAGTAACATAGAGTGGATTATGGTGCCGATTCTCTTGTTCACCAACTAAACTAAAATTAGAGAATTGCTATCTTTTACTAACAGATAGTGCGAGAAAAGGACGGCGATAGACAACAACTAAGTTAGAGATGTCAAATTAGTTTACGCCTTGAACTTCACCGTGTTTTTAGTCGACACGTTTTAAATGTCGTCTTTTGTATGGAACTTTTAGTTCAACTAAATTTGACAGCTCTTGTTTACGTATGTCTCTTTCTTATTTTATTAAAGTGAAAAAGATGGCAATAGTCTAAATTAAGTTTAGTTTGTCCATAACAGAATCGGCACCAATACCTCTTCTAAAATCCCGGAATAATTATAATGACGTTTTGATCCCGGGATTTAAAAATCACGAATTATTTTTTGGACTTTGTTTATAGTTACTTACAAATTATTTATTTGAAGAATCATATAACATTTTTAGGGTTCTGTATTAAAAGTATTAAATTATAGAGGTTTGTTTTACATATTAAATACATTGTTTTACATTTTACATAGTACGGAACCCTAAAAAATGTTATATGATTTTTCAAATCAATAATTTGTAACTATAAATAAAGTCCAATAAATAATTCGTGATTTTTAAATCCCGGGATTAAAACGTCATTATAATTATTCCGGGATTTTAGAGGAGGTATTATCCAATCTATATTATTTCCTTCCTCGAAGTTTAGGTAAATATACTCTACCTATTCCGATCTCTGGTAATCACTTACCATCAGCTTGTTTGCAAACCTATAACGTAAATAAACTCTTACCTTTTGCCTTTCATAAGCATCGTCAGCGCTAGTAATAAGTTCTGGGACATCCAACTTGGGAATACCGAAGAGGTTCATGAGGAAGAACTTCTGGTTGGTGTAGAGCATTCTCTGGTCTGCCCATTCCACCTCACGGGGAAGACGCCAGTCCTTCATCTTGGGTTCTTCGCGTTCTGTGTACTGATCGAAGTTAAGACGCTCTATATCTTCAACGACCTGGAAGGGACAATTTATAGTTAAAATAAAACAATTTAAATAAAATTTTGGAATTGTGAGATTAGTTTTTTCTTGAGCTGTTAGCATGTGTAACCATTAGTAGGCCTGTGAAATTAATTATTTTTACTGTTTTTATATTTTACATCCAGCATGAAGTATATTTAAAAAAAACTCGCCGGCATGACAAAAACAATCACTTTAACCCTTAGAGCGATTGTCCACCGGCACCGTCACGAAGAAACGAGATTATTTTGGACCGAGTTCGGAAAGACGTGAGGCGATCGTGTGTCCACCGCGACCGATCTCGGTGGTTCGCAACACAAGACAAAAACTCGTGCACCGGCGTCGTCAATCTCGGATGCAGTGGACAAGTGCAGATGTGTTTTGTATTGCCGGCATTTCTGTCCGTTATGATCTCGGCCGAGTTCTAGCGGTAGCGCCGATTTACTGACAATCTCGGTGGCCGAGATGACGGACGTGCGGTGGACACGCAGTCATAGTAATGTATGTATCGCTACTTCGGCAACGTCATCTCGTTCTAACAAACGTGGACAAATGCCTTAGGGTAGATTTTACATTACGACATAAACGAAACCACCATTAGTAGGCGTCACTGGTGATCATGTTGGCTAAATTCATGTTGGTGGTCGCGTTTCTGCGCTGTGCCCGTTTGAGGTGGTTGCGTTTTTAGCATATGAATGATCATTCTTACAAAAGTTTCGATAAAATCAACGTTAAAGTCAGACTAGTGGGGTGGTTACAAGCACTGTACAAATTTCTTTTCTGACCTACAAAGGGTCAACAGTTTCATGCGGCACTTTAATTAAGGCTAGCTGTGCTCACTGCGTCGCCCGCGTGGCAGTGCTACGTCCATCCTGTAGGTCCATTCTAATTATTGGTGGATTCTTGAAACTGGACGAGTAGATCCGACATCCAAACTTACAAACTATACCTCATTATAATATTAGTGTAGATAATACTGACCACTTCCACCTCGCCACCACCGCTCCAATCGTAGACAAGCAGCTCTGCATGCGTAGCAATGTCGCGAAGATACTTATTCTTGTATTGACGTTCCATTTCAGTTAAGAACTTTTCAGTCAGTGCAGTACCATCCTTCTCATGGGAATGAGACCGTTCTTTTATGGCTTCCTGCACCTGTAAGTTTGAATAGCAGTCTATTAGTAGTGCTATAAACGATAGTATATCTGGTGACTAATTCACAACCATGTGGATCACACGCTCATTTGCGACAAGAACGTATTAAGTCCGAAGACAGCATTTTTCAAAAAACCCCTTCGAGTGTTTGGAATAAAGGCGTTTTCTGAAAAATCCAGTCTTCGGACTTAATACATTCCTGTTGCAAATGAGCGATGATTTGCAAGGTTACGCTGCGCTTGTCGTGGTCAGTACGTGGATGGGTTACCATTCGTTACACATCGAGACCTCTCCGTGCCTCAGAGAGCACGTTAAACTGTCGCCGCGTCGGTCTCGGGTGTCGTATGAATACCTATGACAGTTGTTACAGTTAGTCAGAAGCCCGAAAGTGTCAGACTTTTTTTTGAACCGGTCTAACCTTAAAGGTACCGCACTAGGCGGAACTGCACCGCAGCGGAACTGAGCGTCACGACGCGTAATTTTTTGGTAAGCCGCACTTGAACTGCAGCGGCGCTACAAAAATATAGCTAGGCAACCTCTGAGCAAGATGAACGACGAAATGGATAATAATATGATTATTATTTCCTTATTGTGCGAGGAAGAGGAAAGGATCGAGCAAGAACAGGCAAGAAAAAAGCAAAGAATATGGCTACATGACCAAACTCGCGATATGAACAAGGCGAGTATTTTATGCTTTTGCCACGACTTAAGAAGGATCCAATAAGATTCCATAGGTACTTATTTTAGAATGTCTCAATACAAATTCAATGAGTTATTACAAATTATGCAGCCGCGATAGGAGTGGAATGAAGTTTGTCGAACCGCACTCCGCGGCAGCGGAACTACACGTCGCGACAGGTTGCGACACTTTTGGTCAGTTGCTCAACTTTGCCGCGCAGTTCAGTTGCAGTGCAGTTCCGTTGCCGCTTAGTGCGTGTTGTCTCATATAATTTCATATAAAGAATATTTTGACGCGTCGTATCGCTCAGTTCCGCTGCGGTGCAGTTCCGCCCAGTGCGGTCCTACCTTATGCGTTAATTACATAGAAACGGCATAAGGCGCAGGCAAGGCGCAGGCGCGTCGCTTTAATAGATTTTGTGCGAAAAAAAATTGAAGCGGCACGAAATAAGTATGAAAGTGACGCGCCTGCGCCTTATGCCGTTTCTATGTAATTCAGGCTTTAGGATATCAGCATTGCCGAGTGAACCAAAAAAAGTGTTGTTCACTACATTTTGACGAGTTATGCGAAAATAAATGTAGGGAGCAGCTGTTTTTTTTTCGCGATTTCAGTTTTGTTCCTATAGTAAAAGTTGTTCATAATGATGAGTACAGTGACCCCTTAAGAGGTTGTTGGTGTTTGCCAATAACCATGTATAATATAATAATATGTATAAGTCGCGCGGAGAAGGTTTGCCGATAGCCTCATGACGTCACGCGTCGATGGTCGGTACGATTAGTAGGTAGGCCAGACGAGCGCGGGTAGCGGTCGGTGAAGTGGGAGGGGCAGTCATCGGCAAACCTTCTGCGCGCGACTTATATTTCAATTCTTTACTATCAAAAAACAAGTGATAATATCATTTGATATTATTTTTTGGCATCTAGGAATAAGTTGTAAAATTAAAAAACAAATTGTCAGTTCAAAGTGTTAAACTGCTATCTCCATTTCAATAATTATGATTTCACAGACAATTCATGAAACAGTTTTTTTTTCTATTATTTATATTAAATTAAAATCAAAATCACGTTTATTGATAGTAGCTTTATATTATCCAGAAAGCTCTTCTTTTGTAAAATATGTAATTAACAAACTACTTTGAAATGATTACATTTTATTAATTAGCTGTAAAATCGTTCAAATGGAGTTATCAGTTTATCACTTTTAGACGACGATATGCTAAATCCTAGAAAACAACATGTACACTAAGAAGTCTTGTTCAAATAGAAAATCAATTTTATTTTCTAATTTTATTATGAAAGAACACCTGTTTTTATAAAGAGCCCACACTACTTTATTTATGTATGCGAATTTGACAAAATCAGGCTTCATAAGATGTGTTAAGGGACTGGCTACACATTCCCCATGAGGAATCAAATAAAAAGAAAACTGATTATGCGTAGTTTAGTAGAAAATGAACATCAACAAAAAATGTGTTTTGAGAAATGGCCGTTTTACGGTATTCTAGCTGTTACTTTTTATACAATCATGTAGGTACTGTGATGGTCGCTTCCTGCTTAACTCCGCTCAATTGAAAAATCTCTTACCTTTTTCACAGGCAAGTCCAAATAGATGACCAAGTGCGGACGCATCAGTTCTTCAATAGTGTTCGCTCTCAGCTCATAGTAGACGGACCTAACCGCCTTGCTGAGAAACTTCTGACTGTACATTGCCTCCAGAAACACAAAGTCAGAGTACGGAGACCTCTCCAACACAACTCCTTGACCGGTGTTCAACAAATGGGTCAATGCATCAATGTACTGGCTGTATCTAGCAATGTACATCATAATCTGGAAGTTACCAGCCAGACGATGGTTTGGAGTACGATTAAAGTTGACATGGTCAAATGTCCTGGTGTCTTCGGGTATTTCTGGGTCAAACATACGCAGATCACAACCATTTGGTCTTACGTAGTGAATATCCATATTCGCTTCGGGGAAATGTTTCATCCCCAAGTCCTCGGCGAGGGAAGACGCGAATTTAGTCTTACCAGCCGCCACGGGCCCTTCAACCACGATGACTTTTGTGTTCTCATCGAACCTATGGGTGGTACGGTCGAAGAGACTCCTCAACCAGGTATAGTCTTTATTGACATAGTCAAAAGGAGCAGGTTTTGGGGGGGGCGGTGGCAGGGAGGATCTAAGAGCCTTGCCAGCGATGTTACGGTTTTGCACGAATGTGCATGCCGCTATTTTACATCCCTGGCTCGGACTTAGCACTTTAACAACAGCGACTTTTACTAGTGCAGACATTTTGACTCGAGGTATCTCCTGTTGTACGATACCTAGAAGAATTGTGCTCTATTAGTTTTTGGTGCGAAACTGTTATATATAGCCATTTATTGCTGGATTTCTTACCTCAAATCAACTCATAACAAAAATTAAAATTTATCTTGTGACATAACCATTCACAAGGAGTGCGTTCGTAATTCGAAGATTAAAAAAAGATTGACAGCTTATGAACGCAGCCTTGATAGTGATGTACATTGTTCCCACGATTTAAACTTACTAATTGAGTAAATACGGTTTTATTTATTTAGATAAAAACGTTTAACAAACAGGCCAATGTGATAAAATAAATGTGTTCCAGTACGTTCACGGTGACATTTGCCATTTCCTCTGCAATCACTTGACTCGTTTCGCCCGTATAGCTAGGCCACGCCACGACGCCACGACGAAGCAGTACGTGCGCAGTCATTGTTACAAGTCTGTTCCTGGATTTAGATTTAAACCAGTTTAGTTTACCAAAGACATTTTTTTTTCAATGCTAAACAAACATAGACAAACATTTTCGAATGACATTGACAATTACTTGACGTTTAATTCTTTTTAATCTGTGCTTTCTGTAAAAAGCCATGTGAGATTTTATTTTGAATCAAAATAATTCGAAATAGTCGCAATAAACAAATTGTAACAACATGACTGACCAAACAGAATTGAAGATGGACACGGCAAATATAAATGTGGATGAGTTTCTACCTGCCAAGAAGACTGTGAAGCTTAAAAATATAAAGCGAAGGGCAGTATCGGAATCTGGTGATGGCATGGAAATTGAAGAACATAATGGAATCCAGGGGAAAGCTAAACATAGTCGTTCAAGGCCAAAGAAGAAGAGGAATGCAGAGCTGAACGAAACTAAAGAGAATATGAGAAAAATACCTGTTCCAGCACACAGGTATAACCTCAAAATATCCTTATATTTACTATCTTTATGAATACGTAATATGTTAATATCATGTAATCTACCTGTTTAAACTATCTTGTATAACAAGTTTTGTATAAATAATCACATCATAACTAATTGATTTAGTTTAATCATTAATCTAAGAAGGTATTTAATTAATATTCTAAATATTTAATTCACATCTGCCTAATGTACTCTATAGTTCTAACCTTTCATTTCAGATATACACCTCTAAAAGAAAATTGGCTAAAGATCTTCACACCAATAGTAGAACACCTACTACTTCAAGTTAGATTTAACACCAAAACTCGTAATGTGGAGATCAAGGTTGGACCAGAAACAAAAGATGTTGCCAACTTACAGAAAGCTGCTGATTTTGTAAAGGTAACTTTTTAAATAACTTTGGGACTAAACTCAGTCATGAAGCTGCTTTCATACTGCTATACAAAAAAGCCATAATCCCTACTAATATTATAAACGCGAACGTAACTGTCTGTCTGTGACGCTTTCACGCCTGAATCACTGAACCAATTTTGATGAAACTTGGTACAGAGATAGTCCTGGAGAAAGACATAGGCTACTTTTATCCCAAAATGTTGTTGTAAATGATGTTGTAACTGCCACCTCTATAAATTCATTTAAAAACAGACTCAACAACTGGCTACGAACTAATAAACTTTCGTCAAAAAACGGTGAACAATAAAACTGTGAACTAAATCAATAAACTATGAACGTTCAACACTGTGTGAAATAGACATATCAGCAATATTGCTGCTCGTCTATAATTAATTAAATAAAACACAAACTATGTAATACGCAATAAACAACATACACACAGGTGAGGCCGCTTGCAACCTCTAGTAGAATGTATTTTATAACTACAATATCACTTAGCATTCATTTGTATGGTCACATCCATGCTAAATTGACGGGTCCTACGTATACTAGTATAAGTGCAAAAACCTAACTTTACAGGAGAGAGGTTTAAAGGTTCGAAAGCTTTTAACTTTGACATAAATCAATAGAAATATTTGAAATTTTGGAATGGACCATACCTCACCATTTGAAAATTTCAAATATTTCTTTTGATTTACGTGAAATTTAAAATCTTTAGAACCTTTATACCGCTCTCCTGAAAAATAGGGATTTTGCACTTGCACTAGTATACGTAGCACCTGTGGAAATAGTATAGCTAAGTGTGAATGTGTGTGAGAGAATGCCTATGGCATTAAGTCCGCCTTGTGTACCACCAATGTACATGAAGTTTAAATAAATGAATAAATATTGGTGTGCTATAAAACATATAGGCGCTTGAAAGCCAAAAATTACCAAGCGACATGTTGGCAATTTTACACTAGAGCATTTTAAAATTTTATTTAAGTTCATAATTTAAATGCCAGTTTATTATAAGGCTTTAAACTGCACTTAAAATTCGTTGGAATCAAGTAGTTATGACAAATAGGCGATTTTTTAAATTATTTTTCAAAAAAATAAACTTTAATATGCTCTAGTGTAAAGTTGCCAACATGTCCATTGGTAATTTTTACCTTTCAAGTGTCGATATGCATATACATAATGGTATAGCATAGTCTATTTTTGTACAGTGCTACACTGTTGAATCTTTATCCCATTGTGATTGGGAATATGCATTTAATTTCTGTCTGTACAATCAAAGAGTGATGATAGCGAAAGTCATTAACCTCCAGTTTCTGATTTGAGAATTCGGGATAAGCAAATACTTAAGTAATATTTGAGTACAAAGTTGTCAAAACAATGCTTTAAAATCCGTCAAATTTTTGACAACTCCGTACTCAAATGTTACTTAAGTATTTGCTTATCCCGAATTCTCAAATCAGAAACCGGAGGTAATTCAAACATCATAGACATAATTTCAGTAGGTGGAACATAAACCTTTCTTGGCCTATGTATAGTATGTTTTCTTAGGGAATAGTTATAACAGGTGCCTGAGGTGCAAGCACAGTACACTGTGTTTCGGGTGCTTAGTAAAATTGTATGAATTTCTGTCCTCTGGTTTCTGATTTGAGAATTCGAGATAAGCAGTACTTAAGTATCATTTGAGTACAGAGTTGTCAAGAGAATGACATTAAAGCATTTTTTTGACAACTCCGTACTCAAATACTACTTAACCCTTTAACCGCCCCAGTCGGATATATCTGACAATTTTGTTAACCTATAAATGGATAGTAACAGACACAGGTATATCCGACATGGTCGAAATAGAGATGATTTTTTTGTTGGATTTATCCGACTGAGGCGGTTAAAGGGTTAAAGTATTGCTTATCCCGAATTCTCAATAGAGAAACCGGAGGTAAATCACGTAATTTCATGACGTGCCGATCAAGTTGCAGTTAACTTCACGCGAGCGTATCTGACAGCAATCGCCGAATAAGGCCGTTTGTCCACCGCCGCCGTCACCGAGAACGAGATGACGTTGCCGAAATAGCGATACATACATTATGGCTGCGTGTTCACCCGCACGTCCGTCCTCCGAGCGCCGTCATCTCGGCCACCGAGATTGTGAGTAGTTCGGCGCTACCGCTAGAACTCCGCCGGAACGTGATGGACCGAAATGCCGGCAATAGAAAACGCGTCTGCTCTTGTCCACTACATCCGAGATTGACGGCGTGCACGGATTTTTGTATTGTGTTGGGAACCACCGAGATCGGTCGCGGTGGACACACGATCGCTGTCACGTCGTTTCGAACTCGGTCCGAAATAATCTCGTTTCTCGGTGACGGTGGCGGTGGACAAACGCTCTAAGAAAATACAAAAAGCGTTGTTTTGATCGAACCTTAACTGCAGCTGGTCGCGAGCCCCGTACGCCTGCTATAAGGGACTAGTCCCGTAGTGTAGTTTTAAGTTATTGCTTTCACAAAACTGTTATAGAAATCCAGATAGTGTTTGAATCAAATTTATTTGTTCCTTACTTTTTAGTAAAACATGAACTTTTTAAAGAATTATCCTAGGCCCAAATCATGTCAGTAATAAAGTTATTGTCACTTTGCTGTCTTTACAAAAATATTCTTTCGGCTTTCAGGCTTTTATCTACGGCTTCGAAGTCGACGACGCGCTCGCCCTCCTTCGATTAGACGACTTATTTGTTGAATCATTTGAAGTCAAAGATGTTAAGACTTTAAACGGTGACCACTTAAGTCGCGCGATTGGCCGCCTTGCCGGAAAAGCTGGACGAACAAAATTCACCATAGAGAATGTTACCAAGACAAGAATAGTGTTGGCAGACTCAAAAATTCACATCCTTGGCAGTTATCAGAATATCGCGTTGGCGCGAAGAGCGATATGCAACCTTATTATGGGCTCACCTCCTTCGAAAGTGTATGGAAACCTGAGAAATGTTGCCAACAGAGTTGCAGAGAGATTTTAGTTGTAAATAAAAGATATATTTATAAACTAGCTGTTCCCGGCATGCGTTGCAATGCCCTTTTTCCTACTTATTACCTACCTACTACCTACCTACTACCTACCTACTACCTACCTACTACCTACCTACTACCTACCTACTACCTACCTACTACCTACCTACTACCTACCTACTACCTACCTACTACCTACCTACTACCTACCTACTACCTACCTACTACCTACCTACTACCTACCTACTACCTACCTACTACCTACCTACTACCTACCTACTACCTACCTACTACCTACCTACTACCTACCTACTACCTACCTACTACCTACCTACTACCTACCTACTACCTACCTACTACCTACCTACTACCTACCTACTACCTACCTACTACCTACCTACTACCTACCTACTACCTACCTACTACCTACCTACTACCTACCTACTACCTACCTACTACCTACCTACTACCTACCTACTACCTACCTACTACCTACCTACTACCTAAACAGATTAAGAATATGGATATACTGATATAATTTTTTTTTTTTTAAATATCAAAATGTCGAACGGGATAAAAAGTATCCTATGTCCTTCTCCTGGCTCTAAACTACCTCCCTGCCAATTTTCAGCTAAATCGGTTCAGCCGTTCTTGAGTTATAAGTGAAGTAACTAACACGACTTTCTTTTATATATATAGATATAATGATTTTAATTTATTTGACTTAATATTAAATACATTTTATAGCTAAATAATATATTTTACACATGTTTAATTATGGAATGCTTAGTTTTTATTAAGTTTTGTAAGAAAACAATTTGATAATCAGAATTAGCTCAATTCGACATTATTCATAAGTACATATTAATAAAAAAAAACATAAAGATCACAAACAACAGAAAAATATATCAATATTTTATTTCAATAGCCAAAATTATATTTCGGTCTAATATCTACTGCAACTGCAATATAGTAGTTCTGACTAGGGATGGGCCGAATATTCGTTTTATATTCGTTATTCGGCATATTCGGCAGGTTTACCGAATATTCGTTTTCGGCCGAATATTCGGCTAAATCACCGAACGTTCGGCAAAGTGATACTCAAAGTATTTTCACTGTATTGAGCCGTGTATGATTGATTACAAGTGATCACGTGTATGATAGGCACGCAACAATTAAACCAAGCAAAATAAACTCAATAAAATAGTCTTTTCAAATAAAAAAATACCAAAACAAACGCACTCGGTGAAGTTTTACTCTTTACTAGACGATGCAATGACAACATCGGATACAGCGAAGGTAGCAGGCGGGGGTAGCGGGTGGGGTCCGGCGCCTATCCGCGCGTTTTGCGTAAACGCGTTCAGACTTGTATTGTTTACGTAAGGGAATCAATTATGCCGAATATTCGCCTGAATATCCGGTTCGGAAACAGTTTTACCGAATATTCGGCCGAATGTTCGTATTCGGTGAAATCCGTGTTCGGCCCATCTCTAGTTCTGACTCCAAAAACCTCAACATTGCAATTTTTTAAACTTTTTTTTTTATTTCTTTTCCTATTTGTGGCAATTAGAGTAGTATCTTGTACTTAAAATGTCTGGGCACTCTCGAGAGCACGAGGCGCGCGTCGTAACTCAGTGAGGCGAAGGTCCAGGGCTCCGCAGCGCTCCATTCTGCACAGTACACAGAGTCTTCGTGTTGTTCGTAAGATTGTAGCACGCCGTCCTCGAGACTAGAAGGAAAAAGGTCCTTTAAAATAAATGTATCTATACTTGGGAGCAAATAAATCGAGCCGCTTCTATTTTTTGCGTGTAATGGTTATAATTTTTGTTATCATGAAACAGATCAATTCTAAACATATGTTGCCTAAAAGGTTATTTGATAACCTTCACAATGAGGGTAGTTTTTTGTCAACTTTTCATTTTAAATTAAAAATTAAAGGGTAGAATAAAATTATCGCATTTAATTTGCTTAATTATGACATTTTGATTGCATTCCATGAAAAGGTTAAACTGGGGGTTTTTGTTAATTATACCCGTATTGTAGTGTGATTGTTACAATATTTTTGTTTTTAGCTGTTTTTTCTGGAATGTTTTAACTTTATCCAAGTTTCTATCAAAATTACTGTTTTTCTTTATGAACCAATAAATTATCATTCAAAACGGTTATCATTCAATAATTTACCCTGATTTTAAAGATTATATAATGGACTTTCAAATGAAATATTTTACAGAATTATATAAAATTCATGAAACCGAAACTAATAGCCAGGACACAATACATGAAGGAAGGGAGTGGCTCGATTTATTTGCTCCCAAGTGTAGAATAGTAAAAGTGAATCGCCAAACCATGCCGAAAATACGCGACGCAATTTCGTCGTAATTACGCCTGCAACGCTTTATAAATTACCCGCAACACACCAGGCTGAAACTACGTCGCGTTTTATCAATATAAATAAACTTAGCCGCCGAAGTTCGGTCGCGTAATTTCGGCATGGTGAGTGGCGCTACACTAAAGTACTGCGAATCGGTCCTAAGGCGGCGTCTTACGTAAGCGGTTCAATGCGAAGGCGATTGCGAAGCGATCCGATGCGGTGACAAGCGAATTCAATGCGATGCGGTGCGAAGCGGCGGCTTTGTCCTACGAGCTCGCGAACCGCCCACCGCGCACCGCCTTTCAGTAGCACTGGGGGCTTACCATGACCTCTTAAAGCAGGGCAGAAGTTGCCTGGAAGTTGAACTGCCTTGCTTTTTTGTACTATGACATCGTTAGAGCAGGCCTGCGGCAGGCCTGCTACGTTGACGTTTACGAAATCCGTTCACCTGTTTTTTTTGTATAGACTTTTCGTACCATGAACAAGCTTATCCGTTCAACTTGGTTGACTAGTCGTTCACCTTTTGTACTGTCATGGTACGATTTTTAGCGATTCAGAAGCAGGCCTGCTTTTGAACGGATATTGACTGGCTGGCATTTGAACGTTTTCTTAAGACGTCATGGTAAGCCCCCTGTACGGCACCGCATCCAGTTCGCGCAAAAATATCAAGCCAACTGATCGCATTCGTTTCGTGCCGCGCCGCATCGCACTCCACGTGCGTTTGGTTATGTAGGACACTTCAATAGGTATCGACTGTATGTTGTTTTCGCGTCGCGCCGCGCCGCTTCGCGTTCGCTTCTAGATCGCTCACGTAGGACCAAACCTCGGAAGTGACTATAATACTTACACTTGGCTGAGCCGCTTCCCGTCGTCGTCTACGTCACAGCACACACTAGCGGCCGCCGTAAGAAGCGCACGCGCATCAGAACTGCCCGTTAGAAGAAGTTGCTCGTGGTATGTGTTGTAACGTACAGTCCAGACCCTGAAACATTCAAATTTATAGTTATAGTTACGACTCGATTCTTCTACTTAAACACAAAGAAATGTGCTTATACATATCGTTAGTGAAGTTCTAACAGTGCGGAAATCAAAAATGGCTTCTTTACAAGAGAGTGAAAAAACTATTTAAAACGAGCGTAACCTATGCTGAACGCAACATTGTTTTTAACATTCAAACTCAAAACTCATTTATTCAAAATAGACTAGAATTACTTAGTTCTTTTTGAACGTCATGTTTACAATAGACATCCTACAAAAAGCCCTCCCTTCACCGCTTCCTAGTGTTTATGCTGTGAAGAAGAAACGGCGCAACAAACTCCCCAGCAATACAGATTATGTCTGTCAAGTGAATAAATTAATTGACTCTATAAAAAGAAAATCACAATATTTTTTACAGTAATAAAATTATGCAATTATAGGAAAGGTAAAAATTAAAAAAAGTAAGTATATAAATCAATTCTGTACGAATTGAGATAAATCAAAATCGTATCTAAATAATATAGATACTTATATAAACCTACACAAAAAATAATGGTTTCCAGGGAAGCCACATGTGCAGAAAAGAACTAGCGCCACACGTTTCTATCGTCAACATAGTCGTTTATCTTATAGTATGCCTTTTTAATGAGAACTGATTTAACGTAAGATTTAAATTTGCCATCTGATTACAGATAAACTCTTTGATGATTTAATAAACCTTTGAAAATCCTAATAATCTTTTTCATTTCAAGTAATATTGTCACTTTCGCAGTGTTGTCTGTTTTTGTCTCAAAATGACTTACGCGCTGTTAGAACTTCACCGACGATATTGGTTTTTAGTGGTGCAAGTAAGTTGCTATGTTCAGGCACTTATTCAGGTTATACAGCATGTAAGGGTAAACACCGTTATCACTCAAGCCATGGGTAGTTGACTTAAACATAAAAATAAAGGGCCGAGTAAAAAAAAAAAAAAAAAAATATACGCGCGAGAAATGAGCGGCGCGGCGGCGCTACGAGGCGGCGTACACAAACCACATGAGTAGATAAACGGAACAGAGACAAAGCTTCATACAACCGCGCAAATCGGTTGCACTACTACAAGCACGCGGGGCATGTGTGCGTGACCACTGGCCGCTTGTCACGTACGCGGCGAGACTGAAAAAAACCGGTTTACGCTGGCACAGCCAGTTGACAATCTCAGGGTTAGTGCGACACACATTATTTGTTGCTAGTTGGAATATTTTAATGTAAAAACGTGGTATTTCATTATTGATAATGGTTTTTTATTGTACTGTGTGTATGAATAATAATTGAAAAAATAAAAATATCTCGTACATTAACTATTACGGAGTAAAGCTGTGAGTTCAAAATTAAAAAAAAAGTTATTCTTATGGATTTTTTATTTAATTAATAAAAAGAAAACCGAATGCCTATTCCGTCAAAGCGAAGGCAGAGGAGTTCTGATATACAGCCACAAGTTTGTGATGACGGTATTTAGCGCCATTAAGGCCGTGGCCCCATGTCTACGGTGCGGCGCCGGCCGCCGTGTGAAGGCGCGGCGGCGCCGCGCGCGGTGCCGTGTACGGCGCCGTATACGGCACCGCGTACGGCGCCGCATATGGTGCCGCGTAGGTTGCACGGTACACTGCTGGCTGGCGTGAATATGACATGTCTAAAATTGCAATATTTCAGGGCGGCCATTTTAAAGCTTTGACCTCTTCTGGTAAATCGGTAAATTATTTTAACGTATATTTTAGTTGTTTTAAAATATAAAGGATGTTAACGAATTCGTATAATTCCTTAAAACCATATGATCTGCTACTGGTGTAGATTGTCCCGGCATGGAAATTAGGCAGATTTAAAAAAAAACCTTTTTTTTATGTGGTACCTATGGCTAAGTAATCGAATCTAAACCACAGGATTCAGTAAAATACAAATGTAAATGACGTCAACGTCAAAATCCAAGATGGCGGCTGTGAAATTTTACAAAACATGCATCATTGGTGTCATTTCCGTGGTTTTCGGGGGTGCTGATGACGAAAATGAGGTCAACGTCAAAATCCAAGATGGCGGCTGTAAAATTTTACAAGATATGCATCATGGGTGTCGTGTCCATGGTTTTCGGGGGCGATGATGACGAAAATGAGGTCAATATCAAAATCCAAGATGGCAGCTGTGAAATTTTACAAGATATGCATCATTGGTGTCGTTTCCGTGGTTTTCGGGGGTGCTGATGACGAAAATGAGGTCGAAATCAAAAACCAAGATGGCGGCTGTGAAATTTTACAAGATATGCATCATGGGTGTCGTGTCCATGGTTTTCGGGGGCGATGATGACAAAAATGCGGTCGAAATCAAAATCCAAGATGGCAGCTGTGAAATTTTACAAGATATGCATCATGGGTGTCGTGTCCATGGTTTTCGGGGGCGATGATGACGAAAATGAGGTCGAAATCAAAATCCAAGATTTTATCTTGTAAAATTTCACAGCCGCCATCTTGGATTTTGACGTTGACGTCATTTACATTTGTATTTTACTGAATCCCGTGGTTTAGATTCGATCACTTAGCCATAGGTACCGCATAAAGAAAAAAGTTTTTTTTTGTAAATCTGCCTAATTTCCATGCCGGGACAATTTACACCAGTAGCAGATCATATGGTTTTAAGGAATTATACGAATTCGTTAACATCCTGTATATTTTATAATAACTAAAATACATACGTTAAACTAATTTACCGATTTACCAGAAGAGGTTAAAACTTTAAAATGATCGCCCTGAAAAATTGCAATTTTAGACATGTCACATTTACGCCAGCCACGGAACTAACATGCGGTGCACCGTACACGGCACCGTGCGCGGCGCCGTGCTGCGGCGCGGCGCCGCGCCGTTTTATGGCGGACGGCGCCGCACCGTAGACATGGGGCCACGGCCTTAATAAGGAAAATTGTCGTTGAACTATTCGTATTTGTATTAGTTAAACAAATTGGTTGCAATACTATTATTATTTATTAAACATGAAAATAATAGGCTATCGCATTACGTAGGTAAGCAGTCTGGAACTACAAAATCTGTCCGTTTTCTGTTCGAAATCCTGGTTTAGATTTAGGTAATGCTCAGGAATATGGTGATATGAAGCTTTATTACAAAGATGACTAAGATAGACCGAAGTCGAGTAAGGCTAAATCCGCCGCCATATTAACAGTAAGGAAGAGAGAGAATAAGTAGGTATGACTGGTATGATCACTTGGAAGAAATTCTCATGCTAAATATATGGAGGGAGCGAAAGACAAAATTTTCAATATCTGGCTTTTCTTTTTCCTGAAGTTATTTATATTATTTTACTCTCCATATAGCCTTATTTTGATAATAGCCTTAACTTTTTAAATATCTCTTAAATTGACGAAAAAATCGTCTGTTGGCACTTAACGATTCCGCCCTGTATATACTATCTGCCTGTCGAATGTTGATATCGCGATGCAGGATAGTTCGCATGTGGGGTGATAGATGTCGCCACACTATCATACTGAATAATAAAACTAAAAAATGCTTAATTTGTTTTGAACTATTGTGACAACCCTACCAAAATAGGTAACAGTTTTGCACGTTCTTAAGAAGCTTTGTCTCTGTTCCGTTTATCTACTCATGTGCACAAACTCGCTAACGAGACAGCTGACTGACTGGGGTAGCGAACTGTGCGGGGCCGTGCGTCGGGTCACGCGGCGAGTTCCCCGCGCCCCCTCCCGTAGCTTGTTGCCCCCGCGCATAGGGCGAAATGCTTTTGAGGAAAAATGCTAATTTTACAAAAAAATAAGTTCGTTATTTTTCATTGATTTTACGTTCTTTAAATGAAACCAAACCACTGGTTTCAAGGATAACGGTGTTTACCTTTACAGCCTGTATATGCATCATGTAAACTGTCGTGTAATAATGGTAAAAGGAGAGTAACTGAAGCGTGCGTGCGTGACAGTGTGCGTACCGTGCGTGAGAGTGTGCGTAAGTGCGTGTTCGTATGTGGGTGTGTGGGCGGATGTTCGTATTCGTGTGTGTCTGTGAGTATGTTCGTATGTGCGTGTGTTTTGAACTCACCAGTGCGAATGGTCGGTTCTGCTAAATATGGGCTCCTTCCCGTTTCTGTAGTCCCATATGTTGAGTGCCGCGTCGTCGCCCGCACTCGCCAAGTGAAACTGCCTGTAACAGTACAAAAATATTAGTGTCTTTTTATTCTTTCTTTTTCTTTTAACAAAAAATTTTGCCCCACACTAGGCTGTCTCCTGCATTTTGGGTACGTTCTTCATCATAGCGTGGCGAAGCCAAAAAAAAATAAAAAAAATAAGTCAAGTTTGTTTTGCCCGAAAATCAATGCGAACTGCGTTTATGCTGTCATTAGATCCTCAAGTCGGCTGTCCCATTTCAAAACTTAGTAAGGGCATAAAACGAAATTTTACAAGAGAGCGCATAAACGTTAAATCGGTCATCCTTTGAAAATTATTTATGTTAGGTAAAACCATGTGGTTAAAGTGACATAATAGGTTTTAAAATGATCCTCTGATCGATACCTAGTAAGTGCCATTCGCTGCAAAGGCAGCATTAGCAGAGATGCTTAAATATATCTGCTTATTATGTGAGTTTTCAACGCTGGTGTTTTAGTATTTAGTAGAGACTTTCTAGGTTAGCAAGATTGTGCAATAAAACGATTTTTGTAAAGTGTCCCTTACTAGGTTTTGAAATGGGACAGCCGAAGTGTACAGGCGACAAGCCATGCGGAGCAAGATGGAAAGTAGGCCACTGGCTGTGAAGAGACGCCGTACACATATTGAAGATCTGGGCCTTGAGTTAAAATTTTCTCCTTAAACGTTGACGCCTGCGGAATTATCAAAGTGTATGGAAATGACATTTACTCGAGCTTAAGCAAATGCCATTTCCATACAATTTGATCTTTACATTATGTTGACATTTAAAAAAAGGGATTTTGTCACGGGGCTTAGCCGACTGTGAATCCCCACTTGTGGAGATTGTCTTTGCTACGGCCGACGCGACATGAGTACGAAGTCTATTTAGACTTTTCCAAGTTCCAGGTAGAAGGCTCGTTAGGTGCGTTTACAGGTACCGTTCATTGAAGCGGATGTGACAGCAAAGGGGATCACTCACCTGTTAGGATTGAAGTCCAAGTCTCTGGCGAGCTGCGTGTGCGCATTGTCGATGCTCCACGACGGCTTGGTGCAATCTGAACGAGTATCGTAGCACTTTATGTGCATGTCTTGTAGTACTGCGAACTGGAGATAAAATGGCATCATATTAGAATAAGGTAACATAATTGCCTCACACGAACACTAACGCTCATCGCTTATCCAACCCCACAGCATCAAAACATAAAATATTATGGATTAATGGAAAATGTACTTTAAGATTGTGCTCTATTTTGCCAGGCTGATCCACGAAGGCTTGCGGGCGGCGGGTTACGGAATCCGTCGCCCGACCCGTAACAGGCCAGAGAAGGCGGCGCGCTGTGTTCCGTGCGCGCCTCAGGAGGACGTGGGGCAAGGCCCCACAGTAGGAGAGGTCTGCCAGAGGCTGGCGGACCGAGGCCTGCCGTGGTAGCGGTGTATGCAGCTGCGAATCCCGCGGCCCCGGCCAAGAGTCAGGAGAAGGAATACCGTGGGTTTTTAGCCGGTAAGAGTTCGGCATAACCCTTCGCCTTCCCCGGGCGAAGGGTATCCATGAAGATTTTCTACGAATTCATGAGGCTGATCCAAGAATGATTGCGTTAACGACGCCAGGTTCACGGCGCACTGTCCACTATTTTAGCTTAAGCTTTAAGCGCCAAACCCGCTAGCAAGTTTTAAGTGCTCGCTTAGTTCGTAAAAGTTGCAGAAGGAAATTGACTTGCGCATAAGGCTAGTTAGTGAATTTAGTACTTTTACCATACAGTATGGTCCATGCTTCGATCAACAATAGCAACTAGATATCGGGTCGGCGCAAGAAAATCGTCTCGGCAAATAAGAGCTCGCTTGAGAAGTGAGCTCTTATTTTGTTTAGTACGCTTGAAACACGGCCAACGTAATCACGTCTCACGATGCCGCAGTGTGTAATTACAAGTTGCAAAAATAATACCCGAAAAAGCAATTTAACGGCCGGAGTGTCTTACTTTCGGTAAGTACATAAAGAATAAGTAATATTTTAAGCTTCATAAACTAGTAAATAATATCAAATTAGACAAAATTACCAATTTTAAACCAACGCCACAAATGTTTGTGCGTGTGTTGGCGATCCTTTAGCCAAGGCTCGCCAACACACGCACAAACGAAACAAAACGACGTAGATCGCAAGGCAATAACGGAAAAATGATCTTTATTTGTTGTTACTTAAGGTTGAATTCACACTAAATATTGTTTAACTTACTTATGTCTTTTAATTTCTACATGACAGGAGTAATAAAATGCTTTGCTCGTCTTTTGTGACGAATGGTCGTAAGTATTAGATAATATTTTGACGATTTGTGACTTTATTAATAGGTGTCATGGTTGTTATTAGGTTGAACTTAAAATTATTTTAAAACATTTTTCTCTGTTTGTTATTTTTTTACTATTATTATTCACGCGGACAGAACTGAGCTTGATTTTGTACGTAACCCTTTATCTAGTTGCTATTGTTGATCGAAGGGTCCATGCGTAAATGCTACGTCTATATCTTATAGTACGTTCACAGTTATACATTTCCCGTCGCCTAGCCCGCGTCACTAGTAGTGATGGCGTGACTTTTGAAAGACTAAAGCATCTATTAGTTACTAGTTTTCGCCCGCAGCTTCGCTTGCGTGAAATTTTGAACCCGTTAAGTGACGATTTTCCATACAAACTTTCATCCACTATTTAACTCCCTTAGGGGTTGAATTTCGAAAAATCCTTTCTTAGTGGATGCCTACGTTACAAAAGGAACCTACTGTCAAAATTTCAACTTTCTAACCCCAGCGGTTTAGGCTGTGCGTTGATAGATCAGTCAGTCAGTCAGTCAGCTTCTTCTTTTATATGTATAGATTTATCTCATCATCTGCCTCGCCTTTTCCCAAGTATGTTGGGGTCGGCTTCCAGTCGAATCGGATGCAGCTGAATATCAGTATTTTACATGGAGCGACTGCCTATCAGACCTCCACAACCCAGTAACTGGCTGTCAGACTTTCTGGCTTCTGACCAACAGTAACGACTGTCAAAGATCTACAAATGACAGCCGGGACCAACGGCTTTACGTGCTTTCCGAGGCACGGAGGAAACTCGCTATGGTAAATGGTCACCCATCCACAGACCAACCTCGGCAAGGGTGGCTTAACCCGGAAGATCGGTCTATGCGGCTGTAATTATTTAAATTACGAATGCCCAACTCCCCGATTTCTATAACTTACTGACCGTGGTTGGTTATGAACAATTTAGCTGGAGGTAAAATTGCATACACTGTACCTGTGTATGTCCTTGGTGTGGGTTCCACTTGCCGCTCGTAAATTTGAGGCGGGCGGAGGCGGCGGCGCGGCTGAGTGCGGCGCCGCTCGTGACGTCATGCACGCGCACGCCCCCCTCACACACCACACCCACGCGAGTAGCGTCGGTGGGGTGCCACTCAGCACAGCGAATCTCTTCCTCGGGCTTCTAGAAAGTTGAACACGTGTTTACGGCAGGTACGGTCAACATCAAAAGTAGCTGAACATTTGAGTTTTTAAACTTAGATAACTAATTGATAGGAAGCAAAAAATTTAAGGCATACTTAGAGCTATATCTAGCAGCTCTAGGTATCTATTAAACTTTTTGTTTTAAAACAATTCGTTTTCTAATTAATGCCAAGTTTAAAAACTCAAATGTTCAGCTACTTTTGATGCTGACCGTACACGAGTGTGAGTAATGCGGGGATATAATTGTACAGTCGGAAAAAGAGATAAGTATGCAAGCAAACTTACAACCAGTGATCGGAAAAAGGTGAGCTAATTTACCTAAACTTCATAGAGCAGAGACAAAAAGTGGAGACTTCAAGACGACAACATTCTTTTTCTTATTTTTAAAATTTACACTGAAGCAGTAGACACGTTTTTTATTGTTTTCAAAAAAACAATCTCCGTTTTTGAAAACAAATTTGAAAAAAAATAAAAAACGTGTCAACTGGTTTAGTGTAAATTTTGAAAAAAAAAACAGGAAACGAATTCAATTGTTTTCTGTATTAATAACATTAATATTAAATGTAATTTAGTGATGTCCCGAAACCCGGGACAATTTTCCCGGAAAAAAATGTTGTTGTAGGGAAGTCTACACTTTTTGTCTCTGTTCTTTGAAGTTTTGGTAAATTAGCTCACCTTTTTCCGATCACTGGTTATAACATAAACATTTCAACACTCGTGCGAGTTCAGTTCAAGTCTGTCATTGTTTCAAGTAGCATTGTTTGTTCATAAAAAGTTTTTTCTCTCAGAATTACGATTACAGTTGTCGTCTGTCGTCTGTACAAGGTGTAACATAACGCACAACCTCGTATGGGGTCACTGTATTCATCATTATGAACAACTTTTACTATGGGACCAAACATGAAATGGCGAAAAAAAAAACAGCTTTTCCCTATATTTTGACGAGTTATGCGAACATAAATGTAGGGAACAGCTGATTTTTTTCGCGATTTCCTTTTTGGTCCCATAATAAAAGTTGTTCATAATGATGAATACAGTGACCCCTTAAGAGGTTGTGCGTTATTTATTTTACACCACAGTGTACCTTCTTACTACATACAGTAGGTCAACGCATATACATTTGACAGGTCCGATGAAATGTCAAAATTATGTAGGGGCGGAGGTTATGTCCCAAGTATGCAGTATGGCTACTCGGGACGTAACCTCCGCTCCTTCACCCCGCAAGCCCCCGCATGATTGCTCTGCGACAATGTTCTACGTTGGCCGACTGTAAGGAGTAAGATATAGGTAGACTGTGGTTACACCTTGTAGATGTTCACCAGTTGCTTGCATACATAATTCCTGTGCTGTGTGTATGCAAAATAAGTAGCATTGCTCTAAACATCACACTGACCTCTGGTTTTATAGTAAGCAGAAGTTCCATGTCCTCAGCATTTCTACCTTGTATTGCGCTTAAATCATCTAAGTCTTTTGGTATTACCTGCAAGTAAGAACAGAATAATAGGCATGTTGACAGCATCAATAAATTGCAAATCTAATTAGTCCCCAGCTAGAGTTTTGAAAAATAATGGACACGTATTTTTTCTTTTGTTAAATCTATGAATATTTGGAAAGATAAAACGCATCAAAATTCGAGAGAGCTTGTGACGTCAGAAGCAAGAAAAAATTGTACCTGCTTGTGACGTTTTACCAATTTTAAAAGTGTCGTATCTTCGTCAATTTTGTTTTACGTAACAAAATAAAAAATACGGGTCAAATATTTTTTTGATAATCTAACTGACGGACTAATTACATTTTTTCAGTCAAATACCCTACTGAGAAAATCTTATGAAAATTCGAATTTAGGTGCACGGTTCCAATTAGTCGTTTCCTATGGAGAAGAGCCGGCAAGAAACTCCATGATGATAATAATTATATGAGAACCAGGAGCATACCTCAACTGTGGGTAGTTTGAATATGGAGACCCCCATGGTGCACTGTGACGTGGCAGGGTCATAAGAGTTGTGTGTAGTGAGAAGGGTGGCTGTATCGTGAGGGGAGCAACGTAGGTGCCAGACCTCACCGATATCATGCTTGAAGACCTGGGAAAAACAAATTAATTAATTTGCTGATATTTTTAGAGCTCAAGGTTTTTTTTGTAATAGGTTGGTACTCCAGCCCACGGCCCAGCTCATGGTAAGTGGTTTACATCGCCGACAAACACCTACAATCCCAAAGCCGCGTATCCACTTGCGCAGCCTCGTGCCGAGCTGCCTCATCGTGAGAGTGCCGCGGGCTGCGGAAAGTTCACGTGTCTCCACTTGAGGCACAAAATAGAGCAACGAGGCAGCAGGCCTCAGCCCGAGCCACGGTTCTCTCAGTTTCTCATTAACCACCATGGTTGACGCACGTGAAGTCGATGCAGCAATGGTCCTTATTAGTTCTTTGTTTATGCCGAGTTTTCCCTCCGAAAAGATCCACAAGGTGCGGTCATTTTTTTTTTACTTCGAAAACGTTTAGTTTCATTTAAAGATAAGATAAAGATAAAGAATCATTTATTTGGACACAGCACAAAGAGACACAACAGGTAAAAAAGTGATACAAATAAAAAAGTCTTGGGTATGTGTCTCACGGCTGGACCAAAAAGGTGTCCAGATCAGCTTAATGTCAAGCACTTAAGTACTTGACGCTGGTTTCGTTGCTTACTATTTTCCAAGAATCTTCTTTAAAATGTTTATTATAATGATGTGGTGAAGTTGGATCCCACAAATGTCTGTGGTTTTCATATAACTTAATTAACTCTATACATTTATCTTTATCAATTTTGCCGCGTACCGAGCATAAGTACAACCGTCTCCACTCAACGCATGGCTCACACTGAGGCGTCTTTGAGCATGGCCATTTACCGACATAATTTGGCGTGATGCGCGGCCGCCGCGTTGCTGCATGTCGCGGCAAGCCTCGACTCGCGGCATGG
This sequence comes from Amphipyra tragopoginis, assembly GCA_905220435.1. NCBI lineage: Eukaryota > Metazoa > Arthropoda > Insecta > Lepidoptera > Noctuidae > Amphipyra > Amphipyra tragopoginis. Next base: position 18,839,294 of record HG992011.1, read on the forward strand.
TCTCCACTAGATCTGCCTCGGGCCGAGGCAGTCGCTCGGCCCGAAGCTGCCTCAAATGGATACGCAGCTCAAGAGACCAAGTTTCCAACCTCAAGCTAAGTATCCACTAGACGCAGCCTCGGGTCGAGCGTTTGCCTCGACCCGAGGCAGCGCAACTGGAGACGGGATGCTTCAACTTGAGGCACGCCGCGCCATGAGCCAATTCGTCGCCGCAAGCCGAGCCATATTTTGTCGGTTTTTTGGCGCGCTCAAAGGAGCCTCAGTCTGAGCCGTGCGTTTAGTGGAGACGGGCGTGTCGCCTCAGGTCGCAACTTACAATGGAGATCAACAACAATACTACTTCCATGCTGAACTCTATTGCGATATAACTCTATTATCCACCATCGGTGCTTCCTCTTTTGTATTTGTTTTTGTTGTATTCCCTTTTTTTTAATAGTGTTAATGACTATTAAAGCAGCAGCAACTCTACGCGCGTTTGGTGCCATCGCGCTTTTGCTCTAAACTGGCTCGCGTCGTGCCTCGTCCCTCTGCCTCAAGGTGAGCAGACTCAGGCTGCCTCAAGTAGAGGCTGCTCGGCCTGAGGCTGCTCAAATGGATACACAGCTTTAGAGACAAGGTTGAAGTCCTGTGTGCCTATAATTTCAGCAGCAGTCCTCTGTGCACACAGCCAGTTATATGTATATCAAGCTACTAATTTCCAGTGTAAGTTGGAAAAAGAAGAAATATTTTACCTTAGTATGTAAGGCCCCGGTATCTTCTTCCAACTCCACAACATGGATTTGATTGGAGTTGGGCTTCAGGCTTTGTGTCCCAATCAGAAACCTGATCGCGTCGCTCTCTCCATACTGTGGGGACAGAGCTCTAGTCTGAAAAAGAAAATTATTTATTAATTTTTTACTTTAATAACAACAGTCTTGGACCAATTACAGTAATTAAAGATCCAGAAATGAAACATAGTAAAATATACATCTTTCATGAATCTCTTTCGCAATGCTTCAGACATACTAATAACATCTTCTTCCAATCATCCGCAAACAGATCACTTTTCATATTATAATCCCAGAGTTTGTTGAGTGCGGTGAGAGTACGAGGTATTGGCGATTTAGCTTGTGCTACAATGCGACATGAAGGCACAGCAACAAGCTTGTGCTTCCTGTTGCGATGGTAATTATCTACTCAGAATTCTTATAAATAAATAAATCAGCCTGTAACTGTCCCTCTACACTCTGAACGAGTATTGGTTGCTAGGCTTGCTCACTGCGGGTTAGCAATTTCAGACCATTTAAGCATTTTGAGGAATTCTTATAGTATCCTGATATTGTAGTCCACAGACATGACGGCTACATTAGGGTAGTGATTATGGCTTAACCCTTAATAGGGTTTAGGGTTTTAAGAAAAAGTAAATAACATAAATAACAAACAAAGAAGTTGCAAAAATGCCCCACTTCCAACTGCAAAGATTAGTATCTCAAAAAATTGCTAAAAATGAGTATAAAAAGTGATCTACTTTTTAAATATGTTATTATGAACCTAGTATAATAACTATTAATATCAAACAATCGCAAGTGAGTTATTACAGTGTTTAATTGCTTATTAATCCTATTCTAAAACTAAAATCAGAAGTTAGTATATTACAGGTATTCTGCCCCTGAAAGAATATTTGGAGCAATTTCTAAATATGATAGCCAGTAAGGATGACAATCGGAGGTATGCAATTTATTAATACTCATTTTTATCTATTTTTTGAGTTATTTTTCTCAGCTGTCGGACGTGGGGTAATTTTCTATGGAAGTTGCAACTTCTCCTTTGTTTTTTTTTGTAAATAATCAAAAATGCTTTTTTTATGTATCATGTTTATTTTCTAATACTTAAAGAAAATGGTACTTAAAAAATACGTGTTACAACTAGGTTTAAAATTAAAATACAATAAGCTTTTCGCGATATTTTCCAAAAATTGATGGGAAGTATATTATATTCCCTTTGCCTTAATATGGATTAAATGATGAGAATCGCCAACATGCAACCCTTTCCGATAAATGTTAGGTTCAGGTTCCTTACTAACCATATAGAGACTGAATAAACAACTGGAAAATGAAATTTGTTGCAATGTACGAGTTGAATATTATATCGAAATTGTGTACGTGCAAAAAATTGGGGAATGATGTGGATTTTGAATCGTGTGCTCTAAAAAATAAATAAAGGTGACGTTTGAGCGACTGTATGATGAAATACAATATTAATTTTGAATACAATAGCTCACCTGGTGCTCCAATCCATAAATTATCGAGTTTCCCTCTTCCATTTCAGCTTAATTATTATTTTTATAGATTAGATAAAGTTTGTTTACATCACCCATCAGCATTTTGCTGAAGCGCGTTCCATTATAGTTGTGTCATTACTATTAGCATTTTCTTCTATCTTTTTTAACTATCCTGAAACTGAATACGAAAAAAAGAGTAAGAAGATGTCCATGCTTCAATTCCAGTTATCATCAATCACGATGGACGTCACTTTATTGACAGTAATGACAAAATGTTTTTTTTTTATATCGAGTCAGGACACACGTCTTTTTGACCGTTCATCTTCATAAATATATTAGCTCGAAAAAAAACACTTGAGTGTTGTTAGTAAGTAGTTACTTATTTTCCCAATAAATACTGTAGTTAATACCATACGATACATACCTACTTTATTGCAATTATGTGGCCTACAGCTTTAGAGCATATACCTCTAAGCCTACAGTGGCTATATTCGTCTCGGTCTTTGGCCATGTGTGCGAGTTATTTGAAAAAAGACGACAGATGCGGGTTTTTTAAATTTAAAACATTGCTTCGCTCTCTCAATTATCCTATACCACGGGTGCGTTTAGAGACACAAATCTCACATGCACAAACGCCCAGACCCGGAACAACTATTTGTAGGTGTAGGTCATACAAATATTTGTTCCGTGTGGGAATCGAACCCACAATCCGTAGCGCAAAAGCCAATCGCTCAGCCACTGCACCAAACGTGTCGTTAACAAATACCGAACAATAAATTTTAAAATACAGAGATATAAATTGAGATATGTACCTACTATATAATTGAGATATATACACTATGTAACAATTTCAAGCAATATGGATAATTGTTTTCGTGTAAAGAGCAGGTAATCACGTAGGTAATCGCGAAGGATTAACAAGAAAATTGCCCATAAACACCCACTTATATTGCAGGAAAACAATGGGAATTATACCTACTAAATAATTATTTAATTGCGATACACGGACTGTAAATAACATCTAGTAATTCGCGTATAATTGAAACTCGCATTCATCTTAATTATAATATCTTGATAAATGAGGATTTTCCACATTGTTATTATTAAAATGAAGATATGGATTGTTTTATCTAAAATGACGTACACTACCGTATTTACGCGTATTTTGATGTTGCAATCAACGAACCTATAGGTACTCGATTTCGTATAGCATAATCATTATAATATAATGAACTCTTTATTTTCAGGCTACTTTGGCCCATAGATATACAGGTACCTTACAAACTAACAATATGTTAAATAATACAGTAATAAAACTTATGTCTATGTTAGTAGAAACACTTCACTTGCTCACTATGTCATTCACTGTGCGATCGTGTGGCACTTGTCCGCGGAAGCACGGAACACCACTAACTGTGGCCAAAAGTTCTCTTCGATGACGAAGTGCAGAACACAAGTTGGTACTCGCACCTCGAATGCCCTGAAGTTGACATTGCGGCGCGATTAGGGTTACCATTTAGAAATTTGAAAAGTCCTGACAAAAAGCCTGACATTTGAATAAAATTCCGGACATTTTATTCACAAAATGCAAACAGAAGATTTATTGTTTGATCTCGTTAAGTTGATCGTTAAAGAAGATTTAGATCTTGTTTTTAGATGAATGAGAAGTTAATAAAGATTAAGTTTGATAATTATTACAACATGTAAGTTTTATTACTCGTATTCCATATAAGCCAAAAAATCCGGACAAATTAAAGAGCCGGACAAAGTCCGGACATAAGTCTAGAAGTCCGGACATGTCCAGACAAATCTGGACGGATGGTAACCCTAGGCGCGATCCCAGCAGCTGCACTCTCGCCGTGTTCTTGGTCCTTTGGCGCACGTACTCCTTGATGTCCTCTGCCTCAGTGGTGTAGTGTAGGCGGGATATGTACACAGTACAGGCGTAGCTACCGTATGGCTAGGCGGGGCAGTGCACTGGGGCCCCCAAGCTCGAGACGCCCCTCGGCCTCCATGAACGACGTTCGAAAAAGTTATATAATACCCTAGTTGAATAAATAATTTTTGACTGTAACTTTTTGGCCCCTAACCAATGACTTTTACGTGAAAGCGTGACAAACAAACAAACTTTCACATTTATAACTGTATCTCTCTTCAAATCACGGCTCATCTTCCGTGCGGAAGATGTCCGGTCCTTTGGAAGGCATACACGGGGACACAGGTCCAACGCGCAGAGGCCCCTTTGAGAACTTTAATCTAAAATGGGGTGGGGCACCAACCGGGGACTATCCACGGCTGCACTATTGGAGTACAGTCATGGACCGTCCCAAGCGGGTGCAAGACTATTGTAAAATATGGTGAAAAATATCTGGTCTATGGGAAGGGGTGTTTAGTGGATCTGTTAACCTCTATTGCCGGAAGAAAACGGCGTCTGCCTTTCAAGTTTAAACTTGAAATGCGTTGGCAGACGGTGACTCGCCAGCTCACTAGCTGGGCCCCCTGAAATGCCGCCAGTATATAGGCGAAGGGGGCAACAAACGTGTGAGCGACATTTATAATATTATTACGAATTACGATTAAATAATTATCTGCTGCGTTATACATAATGCTTACTAGTAAATAGCTTTGCTTTATTATGCCCTGCAATGGGCGATAAGGAGCGGATGATGAAGTAGTTTTGCACCTTCAAAGTATTTAGTTTAGTTTAAATAGGGCCCCAATTTCATTTTTGCCCCGGGGCCCTTGGTTACGTAGCTACGCCTCTGGATGTACACACGGCTACACTTCAAGCTATACAAAACCAGTATAAGCTGACCGTTACTTTGCGAAAAGATTATACAAAGCGACGCCAAGATAAACTGGTTTTGTATGGCTTGATGTGTAGCCGTGTGTACACCGGAGTGTTCGACTTCGCGGCACGTATAATTAAGTTGGGCTCCACAGGGGCCGTACCGCAGCGGTTCTTGACGGTTCTCTGCCGGCGTTTCCTCCATTGCGACGTCACAAAACCATCATCACCATCAGCCCGCTTCGATGCTTTATCAAGCAAGGCTGCAATCACTACATAGTATAAAACAAAGTCGCTTCCCGCTGTCTCTCCCTATATATGCTTAGATCTTCAAAACTACGCAACGGATTTTGATGCGGTTATTTTTAATAGATAGAGTGATTCAAGAGGAAGGTTTTAAGCTATAAAACGTATACGTGCAAAGCCGGGGCGGGTCGCTAGTCATCTCAACATAGTATAAAACGAGGTCGCTTCCCGCTGTCTGTCCTATGTATGCTCAGATCTTTAAAACTACGCAACGTATTTTGATGCGGTTTTTTTTAATAGATAGAGTGATTCAAGAGGAAGGTTTAAGCTATAAAAAGTATACGTGCAAAGCCGGGGCGGGTCGCTAGTCATCACAACATAGTATAAAACGAGGTCGCTTTTCCCGCTGTCTGTCCCTATGTATGGTTAGATCTTTAAAACTACGCAACGGATTTTGATGTGGTTTTTTTTAATAGATATTTTGATTCAAGAGGAAGGTTTATATTCATAATACATTGCACCCGAGCGAAGCCGGGGCGGATCGCTAGTTTTGAATAAGAGAAAACGTCCCGTGATTTCGCATTCATAATTTCATACGCACGTTAAATTCTTCAAATTCCTGCGCTAAACTTCAGTTAAAACAAACATAGTTTTATGTACGATGTACAAACAGAGTCGTTATAAATTATGATTTTGGTATATTTAGCGCAAAACATTTTTTTATTAAGAATTCCGTTTATCTTCGTACATTTTAATAGAGCATTCGATTCAGCTTTTTATTTTGTTCAGACGTACGATCTAATGTGGAATGTAAACACAAGCAGCAGGCGCAGCATGAACACCGTAGACAAGGATTTTGTCGACAGAAGAATAGACAAAATGACCTAAACACAATGGCAATATGTCATTTTGTCTATAATTCCATGTGGTCATGCTACGCAGGGCCGGATTTAAACGTAAAGTACCTCGTGATTGTGATCCTTTTTCTCTTTGTCAGAAACAGTGTCTTTTTTTGTTCTTAAATAAATAAATATTAGCCTGTAATTGTTCCACTGGGCAAAGGCCTCTTCTCATACTGAGATTGGCGATTTCAGACCATTAAGTCCAGGTTTCCTCACGGTGTTTTCCTTCACCGTATGTCAGTGGAGTCTTAGATTAACATTAACTATGAAAGTACATAATTATGAAATTGAAAAAGTCATATCGGTACATGCCTGGGTTTGGACTCAAAACCCGGTGCTTAACAAGCGGGTCTGTAACCTCCGGGCTACCACTAATGTTGGGCGTTATAACATATAACAGCTAATATAATTCATTATACATTTCTAATATTCTAACCATTATTTATTTGCAACAAAGACTGTTATAATATATATTATTGTCTATAGGTAGTAGTCGCCCGCCACTCGCGTCGAGTCGTTAAGTCGGCCGAAAGCGTCACACAATTATGAACTTTAACCCACAAATAACAAGAGCAAATTTTTACCACCGTTAAAATAACATAAATATTTATATAATATTAGTGTGAACTTGTTTCATATTACTAGCAAAATAATATTGTCGTACTTTACATCGTATTAAAGCGTCACACAATTATGAACTTTAATTCACAAGTAACAAGAGCAAATTTTTATTACCGTTAAAATAATTTATATTATATTAGTGTAAACTTAGTTTCATATTACTGCAAGTCTTCTGCTCTATTGATAATTAGTGTTCCTTCAATACAATACAATATAATATATATTACAACAGTTAAAAACAACAGTTTGAAAATTATAATATAATGTATAATGCATTAGAAAAATATATCAGTTACGCCCAACATTAGCTACCACGACATTCCTATCGACATATCATTTTTTTCTTAATTAAATAAAAGTATAACCCATATTGTGAAGGCCTCTCTCTTATGGAGGCCGTGGGACTAACGCTCCTGCACTCCCTAACTGAATTTCGATAAATCGTTCTAAGTACGACAAGATTTTACTTCTACACTATGGAACTCCGACATTACACTACTCCGACAATCATGGAATTTCGACATCTAATTTGGGGCACCCCGACACGGATAGGTTAGGTTCGAAGGAGATGACAGGGGCTAGAGTGAGCGAGCAAAGCGAGCGAACGAAGCCCCCGTCATCCCCTTCGTGTTAAGTTACTTTAAACCCCAATGTCGAAATTCCATAATTGTCGGAGTAGCGTAATGTTCAATAATGTCGAAGTAAAATCTTGTCGTAGAACAATTTATCGACATTCAGTTTGGTATAAAAAATACATTCTAACTTTACAAATTGGTACCTAATGAGTTAGCAATTGTTTCTAATCTACATTTTACGTAATAGCAAGGATGTTCCCACGTCTATCTTCTGTAAGTTCCGGTCGGTATCTACGCCATATCCGCCCCATGGCTGCCCCGTATGACTCAGTACCTTCACTGCTAACAATCTAATGAGTGTCATTACAGAAATGTTCTTTCGAAAAGAGATGAACATGAAGATCGAGGCAGAAAAATGGCCACTGCGTAGTATTGTAAGAAACTCGAGTCTTCTAGTCTTCATTTCGAGACTTGAGTCGATTTTCAAGACTAGGACTCGTTAGTCACATCTTTGAGTCTTCTGAGTCCTTTAGAGTATTTTAAATTCTTTGAGCTAGACTGAGTCATGAACTTGAGCTGGTGTATTGTAATAGGTAATACTGGGTGATTTTATATGGTCATCTATATTAATTACTGATTGAAAATAAATCACACAATAAAAAATTGTAACAATTAAATTGCATGAAACGTAAATAACCTAATCAAAAGTATCCACCTGAAGACTGACGATTTGCTGAAACGAAATGCGAGTTAAAACGTCTAAATAAAATAATAAACACACATAATACCGTCTACTTATAGTAAATAAAATAAAATAAATAAATATTCCGGAACAATTTGCACAGCTATGGATTTAGAGGACTCAGTCATGAGTTCTTTTAAAAAGACTCATCTTTGAGTTCTTTTTGGCAGGACTCAAGTCTTTTTACTAAAGACTCCAAATTCTGAAGCTCTAAGTTTTATTTATAAGACTCTGTGGCGGCATCTATCTTGCCACATGCGAACTATTCTACATCGCGCAATCAAGATTTAACACGCAGATAGTATATATACAACCTCACAACATCAACCGTTGGGCAGTAGCCCGCTAGGCACAAAACTCCGCCTGGTTGGAGGATCCTCCCTTTGGTTGGAGGAACACCACACCAAGTTTCTCCACAACTCCAAGACTCGAGTTTCTTACAAAACTACCACTGCGTCTCTACCAGTGGGTTTTGTAAAAGGATGCTAGACGATTAGTCAGGATTATGGAACGCAAATAAGTCTCCTGTGTTCCGTGGCCAGCACTCTCCTGTGCGCTTATAATAACTGCGATCACCAATTGGTACGTTTGCCATGCACAGTGATTTTGACAAAAGTACAACCTCCAGCTTTCTGAAATGTCAACAGCAGGCGTAGCATGACCACCGTAGACAAGGGTTTTGTCGACGGAAGAATAGACAAAATGACATATCAATATCATAATTTTGTCTATTCTTCTGTCGACAAAACCTTTGTCTACAGCAGTTATGCTACGCCTGCTCGTTCGACTTTTATTTCTATAAGAAAATAACATCATCCGGCCGTGCTTCAGCTGTGATTCGATTGCAATCAATTTTGTTAGTAGTATTGGCTTCCTGGAGTTGACTGATGGCTGGACAGCCCCTGATTCAGAACCGTTCGATTAATCAGTTGTCGAACAATTCAGAAAGCTATCTCTTTTTCTCTCTTTCCGAGAATCGTAGACGGAATGAGATAACAAATCGGTTGAAACTGTTTTTCTGAAATCGGGGGGCAGGTATAGTGAGTGAGATACCTCACTTTTCAGCCGCATTACTCTTCTAGGGCTAACTCAGAGCACTGAATTTAGCATAACGTCGTTGCGCTTGCCAAAACCCTTATGTGCATTTTATCAACTTTACAGGAAGCAGACTGTTTTATCTGATAATTAGTAAGTTTATATGAGAAATTAAAAATTTCCAAACGCTAGCAATATATCTTGTTTTAAACTGTGATAAAAAAATTTTTGTGTTATTTCATTACCTCAAAATATACTTTTTTTGTATTTTTCGTGCACACGGCAGATTTTTTACGCCGGCCGTGCACTGCACATATGGGTTTTGGCAAGCGCACGAAGATAATTTCCATTTTCCTGACTATTTTTGTAAATATAAAAAATACAATACATTAATAATCATTGTCATTCTCAGAATACAGAAAGATCATTGTAACTCGCATTGTAAGCAATTAGCTAAGGAGAATATAAAATATTACTTCTATGGCATTAGCGTTTTTTTTTTCGTTTGGCCTATGTGTCTTTGATGTCGACTATTCTGCCAGCGTCAAGTTGAGACGGCTCTATTATATTTATTGACAAAAAGGTCCACACAATATGTCATAAAATAAATGTCTGTCAATAAATACAATGTTAGTCAGAAAGGGGGTACTAATCAGAAAGGGTGCAAAAAAAATACGCTAAAATCTATCTATCCTCAGCTTTGGTCAGCTGTGTTTACATTTTAGGTCATATTTGGGGTTACTAATAATTAGAAGCTTCATTTTCTGAATTCGTAACTAAAGTAGGGACGAAGAATTTTTGAAAAAACTAAAATATACCTACACCTACATTTTTTTTTTTACATGGACATAAAAGTTATTTGTAATTTTAACACTTGCTTTAAAACCGTCATCTGTGATACTTTAAGTGGCCTGCGGATTAGTACCCCCTTTCCGACTAGCCTTGTATAATAAATTTGTCTATATTGTCTTTGACATTTCGGATTTTGCGGTTTTTGAAGAAGAACCGCCCCTTTTTCCAAGTGGGTGGTCGCAAGCGCAGCTTACGATTATGAGGTCATGAGGGCGATCCCTAGGTCAAATAAGAGTAATTGGGCTTATCTGTTAGAAAAACTCTCAATTATAGCCCGGGGTCGGAATTGTGGCTGATAAACGGCGATAGGCTCGCCCTCTAACACGTGGGCCCTAATACCGTTGTTAGCGAATTGTAGCTGAATGATAACGTTTCTTTCTCTGCCTTTGTAACTTTTAAGCTGGTGTTCACCAATATTATTTAATTTTATTTGGTTAAATAACAGTTTACGTTAAATTCTAGTAGGTATTTTTTTCGAGTAAATGGTTATTTACAGGGCCAGATTCAGGGGAAGGCAACAGGAGCTTTCGTCCTGGGCCTCCACAAGAGGGGGCCTCAAGAATATGAGTCTTAGATTTTTTTTAGATAATAAATAATAATGACAGCCATTCTGACAAAGAGAAAAAAGTCCAGATCCACAAGGTACCAGTGGCGAGGGTCGAATTTTCTTAAAAGGGAAGCCGTACCAAAAAATGCTTACCTTGCTCAAGTGTGATGCGTGAATTCCAGTAACTACTCGTTTCGAAAGGGAAGCCGATAGGAATCGAGTTGTATGGAGCCTTCGCCACTACAAGGTACTTACTTTTTTAAAACATTTTAACGGGCCTTCACTTCTTCTTTTTCCCCAGGGCCTCCAAACCTTTGAGTTCGGCCCTGGTATTTTACCAGAGAATTCATGTTGATTAACATCAACCTTAGCTTACACACTAAGAACCGGTGAAGGGTGAGAGTTTTTTTTTATTTTAGTTCTTATTTTAAAAAAAAAGGTTCACCACTCTAAGATTTATCTTGTACCGTGGGTGCATTTACAGACACAAATCTCACATGAGTACACAAACGCCCAGACCCGAAACAACGATCTGTAGGCCATACACATTTTTGTTCCGTGTGGGAATCGAACCTACGACCCGTAGCGCAGAAGCCAATCGCTTAGCCACTGCATCAAACGTGTCGTCAACTTTATATTATACTCGTAATAATGTAATCAATTATGGATAAATAAGTTTCTGAGCTCGATTTTTGAGATCATCGGTGTGCTATTACATAAGTAAACTACAACCCGCATTTATCCCTTAGCCCTTGAATTAGAAAATTGCTCTATAAACGAATTTCGCAAGATTATTTAAGCCCGCGTCTCCTCCCTCATTCCTCCTCTTCCTTCCTCGTAAGTAGGGCCCGCACAGCAAGTGTGCCTAGCAGTGGCGAAGGGTGAATTTTCTTAAAAGGGAAGCCGGACCAATTATTTGTTTAAATGATAATTGCAAATAATAGTAGTATATGCCATATTTCGAAAGGGAAGCCGATAGGAATCGAGTTGTATGGAGCCTTCGCCACTGGTGCCTAGGGTTCTACATATCCCAAATGCGGCTCTGTATACGACACCCACGGAATGAGTGACGACGACCAACTAAATAAATGCCCGTCGCGACGTCCCATCGTCGCCGGTCACGATCTACCAAGCTCTCCCGTCGTAGAGCCGGTTGTCTCTTCAGACTCCGCAGTCACACCGATAATTCAGCTCTCATCAAGCTGTCTCCCCCCCCTAAGTCCCCGCCAGCAACGCCCTAAGCCTCGTGCTCGTCCCACTAGGGGTCCCCCTTAGCTGTTGTTGCAGGTAGGTCATGATGTTAGTGTAGTACAAGTAGTTAGCTTAGGTGAAGTATTTTACTTTCCCCCTCATTGGCTGCAGACCCTTCAGGTCTCGCCAATAACTGCCCGGTTACGTAGAAACGGTCCCCTAGGACCATCTACAGCAGTCCAAAAGAAAAAAAAACTAAATAAATATTCCTTGCCGGGGAACGGCAAGAAATATAGTCAACGTCATTAACTAGTTTGCCGCGTCACATGTTTTCGAAAGTGTTGCATTTCCTATTATCGCTATAAAACTCATAAAGATGAGTCATACTCTTTGTTAGGTGCGACATGATTTTATTATGGGTCAAGGGTTACATGCGCATAATAAATTTATTATTATGTACTGTATTACGCGGTAACGGTAACACATTACTCAGAGTATCGGATAGCTTTGTTGGACTTAGGGCTCTCCCCGGTAAAGTTATTAACTTAGTTGCTAATTTATGCTGTTATTGGGCGTCAGTTGACAGTCGCAAGCTGTCATTGTAAATGGAAAATGGAGTTAGCTTGGAGTCGTGATTGCGAACATTAGACTATTAATAGGCCATTATTTTAAAAGTAAATTAATAAGTTAACTTTTAATAAACCGACCAAGTGCGAGTCGGACTCGCGCACGAAGGGTTCCTTAGTTCTTTTACCAAAAATATATACTTGAAAGTCTAAAATTACAATAGTACTAGCTATTTTAGTCACAACTGCACTTCAAATTGTATTCGAATACCAAATGTAGTAAATGGTCACCAAATCTTAGCGAGCAAATTAACGCGCTATTTCTGCCTAAGCACCCCCGTGGCACCCCGACACAGATAGGTTAGGTTCGAAGGGGATGACGGGGGCTAGAGTGAGCGAGCGAAGCGAGCGAATGAAGCCCCCGCCATTCCCTTCATGTTGGGTCACTTTAAACCTTGCAGACAGAAATAGGAGCCCCGCCCAGCGGGGCTCCGTCGACTCTACTTTGGAAACCCAAACAAGTGACAATTTGGTGTTCATTAACTACAACATTTACTACTTTTGGATTAACAATGATTTATTTGGAGTCGTTTTGCTTTAATAGGATAGCGAGATGTTAAAACTTTGGTTGTAATTTTATATTAACATGCGGGTTTAATTTTGGTGATCATTTACTATTTTTGTCTGTTATATGTTACTATATCTGGTGGTAACTTAAACATAAGCCATAAAAAATAAGCACAAACATTCTACAAAAAAAAAACATGTAAGTGAACATTTCGATGTCACGCATAAATTAACAAAGTACCTACGAGTACTACCTACGGCGACATAGCTTACAGGCACGACTAGCGCAATATCGCTCTTTGCAGTAAGTTACTTCGGGGCTATAAAATGGCTCAGAATTAGAAAACCAACAATTTTTTTATAATGTATTTATAAAAAAACTATTTAGGATTAATCTATAACACCAGTAGATCACGCGGTTTGAAGGAATTATACGAATTCGTTTATATGTACGAGTATAAGTCGCGCGGAGAAGGTTTGCCGATGGCCTCATGACGTCACGCGTCGATGGTCGGTACGATTCAGACGAGCGCGGGTAGCGGTCGGTGAAGTGGGAGGCGCAGTCATCGGCAAACCTTCTGCGCGCGACTAGTATATACCTAGTCTTGCCATAAATATTGAAAAGAAAAAAAAAAATATTGCATATTATATTTATTACTTTTACAGTGTGATAGTTTAATACATAAATATAAAACAATTTAAAATATCAAAAGCTTATTCGAAGTGGTCTCCATTGGCTGCAATACAGTCCTTTAAACGTTGAGGCCAGTTATCAATAGAAGCACGCACTCTTTCCATGGGAAAATTCTTCACTGCCAATCGTATGAATTGTTTTAGGGACTCCAAATTATCATGGCGTTTAGAGTAAGCCATACTCTCTAAAACTGATCATAAATCATAATCCAGCGGATTAAGATCGGGACTAGACGACGGCCAGTCTGATGAAGCCCGAAACGTTCACTTCCAACCAAGACTGCGTGGACCGAGCTTTATGACCCGGCGCCGAGTCTTGTTGGAAGGACCATACTTGGTTATTGAACATGGTGTTGTTAAGGGGCTGAACTACCTTCTCAAGAATGGTATCTTGATACACCCGTGCCGATGTTTTGATACCTTTTTCACAAAAATATGGCTCAGTCACTCCTTCATAGCTAACACCCCACCAAACCATCACTGAAGTCGGATAATGCCCATGTTGCACTCTCTCGACTAATTGGGAAGCTTCCTTAGAGCTTTGAGCATAAATACGGTCATTTTGTTTGTTAAAATGTTGCTCAATTGTAAAGATTATTTCATCCGTAAACAAAATTTTTCTGTGACCTCCTTTTGCGTACCGCTTCAGTAGTTGTTTCGATTTTACCACCCTATTCTTTTTTAAATTATCAGTTTTAAAATGACCAGTGCGTCTCTTATAAGCTGCAAGTCCTAAGGTATCTTTTAAAATACGCGACATGGTTCTGGGTGCTATCTTCATCTCCCGAGATAAAATCTTTTGCTTTCGGACAGGATTTCTTCGAATTCTTTCCCTTACTGCTTTGACCACCTTTTTCGTACGGACACTACGTGGACGGCCAGATCTTTTTCTGTCACAAACAGAGGAGGTCTCATTGTACCTACCTATTAATAGCCCGGTACCTTAGAGCATATACCCGGTACACAAACATTTGACTAATACCAAGCGTATGGAGAGTTTTAAAAATTGCATTTGGCTCCATACCAACTTTGTGTAATGCAATCACAGCGATTCGGTTCTCTTTATCACCCCACTCCATTTTAATATCGCAAAATATTGTAAAATATAATGGCGCCAAAATTAGAAAACACAATGAACAATCGTATAAAAATGACAGATTCCAAATTCAAATGTAATATTTATCTTTCTTATTTTTAACTGTAACAGTATTTATGGCCAGACTAAGTATATGGGAAAAAATAACATACAATACAAACGAATTGAGAACCTCCTCAATTTTCGTAGTCGGTTAAAAGTGAAGTACAACATCGTAAACTTTGCATACACTGAAGAGTACAGATCTTTCTAAAAATAACTCAGGAAAACTGCAAATTACGCACTTTTATTTTATTACATAAACATTCCAACCCCAGTTACAGCTTTTCGCAATATTTATTATAAAGGAGCTTATGTAGGTTACGCACGATCACCCACGATCGAATACCGATAAAATCCGAGATTATAAAATACTATACAAAATCTATTTACAACGAAACTACTCGATAACAACTCCCGCAAATCAATCAAATACTATTTTAGATAAAAAAATATTTTTTGTGCATCATTTTGCGTAGGAAGATACCTAATAAAACATCTAAAATATTTTTCAGATTTGACGCAGGACCTATAAAAAACCTTGTAGTATTTTCGTCTACAGATTATACACTACAAGCTCCAAAGAGCTAGCATCAAAGAGTTCGCGCCATAAAAAAATTAAAAACAAAACCGGAGTTAGCAACAGACTGGCCACTGGGATCATTAAAAAAACGAGATTAAGGGCGAACGTGCACTAGCTACGAAAAGACTAGACAAATATTTTTAAGTTTGTTAGAAATCAGAAGGTCAAAATGATCTAAATAATAGCACAGTGTACCTACTTACTACATACAGTGGGTCAACGCCCATATATTTGACAGGTTCTATGAAATGTCAAAATTATGTAGGGGCGGAGGTTATGTCCTAAGTATGCAGTATGGCTACTCGGGACATAACCTCCGCTCCTTCACCCCGCAACCCCGCACGATTGCTCTGTGACAATGTTCTACGTTGACCGACTGTAAGGAGTAAGATATAGGTAGACTGTGCTAATAGTATACAACATGTCCCAAAAAGTAGTGTCAAGTGGAGAGTCATGTATGTTCCGTGATTTTTTGTAGTTTTCTAGTTATGATTTCTTTTCATGTTTTAACCAAACTCTGACTTTAATGTCATTTTTGATCATAGTGACGTGAAAAGTTTTTTTTTTCTAAATTAGACGAAAATAGACTAATTAAAAAAAAAAAAAACGGCCATGTTCGAGTCGGACTCGCGCACGAAGGGTTCCGTACCATTATCTATAAAAACGGCAAAAAAATCACTTTTGTTGTATGGGAGCTCCCTTAAATATTTATTTTATTCTGTTTTTTAGTATTTAGGTACAACAAATATAGTAATATAATAAATAAATGTAGCGGCAACAGAAATACATCATCTGTACAAATTTCAACTGTCTAACAATCACGGTTCATGAGATAGAGCCTGGTGACAGACGGACAGACGGACAGCGGAGTCTTAGTAATAGGGTCCCGTTTTACTACTTTGGGTACGGAACCCTGAAAACACGCATTTGTTTCAACTATTCATGACAATATTATCAAAAATGTCATTTCATGAAAAAAAAAACGGGTACCTTTAAGGAGGCTCTACCTTAGGACTTCCGCTTGACACAATTTTTTGGGACATCTTGTATAATAAATCTTTGTTGTGTGTGAGTGTTTGAAGTGCTTGAAGAGAAATGACGCTCGTCAAAGAAGCAGTGTGTATCCTCAATATTTGCGTGACAAGTAAACTAAATATTAGAAATGGTATGCGCTTCGTAGAAATAATAGTATTGTCAATAGGAGTCTGCAGTCACTTCTTGTTGTAACTATGCTGAAGAAAGTGACGACACGTTTGGTGCAGTGGCTAAGCGATTGGCTTCTGCGCTATGGATCACGGGTTCGATTCCCACACGGAACAAAAATTTGTACGGCTTACAGATGGTTGTTTCGGGTTTGGGCGTTTGTGTATGTGAGATTTGTGTCTGTAAACGCACCCACGATACAAGAGAAATCTTAGGGAGGGAAACGTTAAAAAAAAATGTTTTGTCTCCGCCGAATCGCGTTTAATGCCCCGTTCCTATAGCCAAAAACGAATCGTTTTGCTTACTAATGGTAGCATTTTTTGCTGTCAAACTGGGCATGCACTTAAATAGATAAGTAAGCTAATTTTACCTGTGATAGCTATATTCGTATGGGAGGGTCTATTAAAAGGTGTAACATAAATAACGCACAACCTCTTAAGGGGTCACTATACTCATCATTATGAACAACTTTTACTATGGGACCAAAACTGAAATCGCGAAAAACAAATCAGCTGTTTCCTACATTTATGTTCGCATAACTCGTCAAAATGTAGGGGAACAGCAGTTTTTTTTTCGCGGTTTCAATTTTGGTCCCATAGCCTTAACCTTGTATGCAAAGCTATGTGTTCTTTTCTTCATTATTGGTAAAGATACATGATTCTTAAATTTAACCAATACCGCTCGGTATATAGGAATCAGCCATTAGACAATTAAATAAATAAGAAATTTTAAACCATATAAAATATACGCGAGTTTTTCTGACAGGATTCTACGATTACGTGGTTTACATCAGTAGTCATTGAGTCTATAATGGCAGTCAATGATCATCGGAAAAAACAAATTCAACAGCCTAGTCATTTCCCAAATTATGTTATGGTCGCGTTCCAAATTATTGGCTAGTGTCCAGACCTCCGCTCCGCCGCAATCAAAATTCTGGGGGGATCGACCAAGTCAAAAAAGTAACAGCGTTAGCAGCTTTTCCCTTTGGAATTTCTGTAGTTGGATTAAAAGCCTTACCTACTTAAAGTAAATTAAAATTAGTAAGTTAAAATTATGCCATTTTATACTACACACATCAAAAGTGTCTAGGGATCAAGCATTTTTATGCGGATTTCTTGAGATTGAGATGTGGCTTTGTAATAAATTTATGATTTTATAAATTTATATGGATCCTTTTTGGTGCATTTCATAATTTGAATCAGGAACTGTGAATCAAATTCGAGTAAAAGATGAAAATCAGCTGTCAATATTTTCCCTATAAAAACATACAACGCATTGAAGACATTATTAGTGCTACTGTTTCCCTACTACTGATTAAAACCAACGTTATTATGGAGCGGCGACGTCATCTAAGCAGGGAAGAAATGCTCAGAGCCGTGGGAATGATAGAAGCTGGTTCCCGGCAACGTACTGTGGCTTTAGCTCTGAATACAAGTCAGAGTGTTATCAGTCGACTTTGGACACGTTACCGAAGCACTGGTACCGTGGCTGAGCGCCATGGAGGACGGTATCGCTGCACCACACGGAGACAAGACCGATACATTCAAATCTTAACTCGAAGAGCTCCAACAATAACCGCCATGATGTTAGCCGTGAGGCTTCATCACTCTTCAGGGAACTTAATTAGCGACCAAACAGTCAGAAACCGCTTGCATGAAGTGAACCTTCATTCCCGAAGACCGCTACGGGTACCACCTATAGCAATGCACAATCGTAGGATTCGATATCAATGGGCTCTTGGACACAGAAATTGGGCAGAAGAACAATGGCGTTTCGTGTGCTTTTCTGATGAGTCTCGTTTTGGTATGAGACCGGATACAAGACGTATACGATACTGGAGAACCCCTGGACGCCAACAGCGATTAAAATCCTGCCAGGAAGTCCATCCTTATAGTGGTGGAACCATCATGGTATGGGCGGGTATTTGGATCGGCGGAAGAACTGAGTTGATTTGGATCAGAGGCAACCTCAACGCTCAAATTTATGCTGAGACGATTGTATCAGACGTCATCGTTCCTCTACAAGCGCAAATCGGTCCCTTATTTCAGTTAATGCATGATAATGCACGACCGCACACCGCAAGAGTTGTAAGACAGACTCTCGCCGCAGCTAACATCAATGTCCTGCCCTGGCCTGCTCAGTCGCCAGACTTGAACCCGATTGAGCATGCATGGGATATGCTACAGAGAAGAGCTCTGCCGAATATGGAGGGTATCCAGTCGCAAGAAGACCTTTTTTTGTTGTTGGAACGAACATGGGCGGCCATTCCACAGCGTAATTTGGATGAACTCATTTTGAGTATGCCAAACCGATGTTCTTGTGTTGTTAGTGTTCGCGGTAGAAACACGGATTATTAATTGTTTAAGTTACCCAATAAAATTTTAAAGAAAACTGTTATTTCAGTCTTTTTTTCGAACTTTTGTGTTAGTGGTTCAAATGTCAAAAATCCCTTTATTAGGAAAATGGCAAATTTCTTTATTAATGCAAAGGTGACTTGGTTTATCGTTACTGTGACAAACGAAAACACTTTATTTGATGAATCCTTAAAGAAAATTTTAATTAATATCAATCAGGAGAAAAGTTATTGCAAAAATATATGTTGATCCCTAGACACTTTTGATGTGTGTATATTAAAGATAAAAGAGAATATCTTCCAAGTTTAATCTACCGCGCAGTCTAACCATCATCTGCCTAGCCTTTTTTCCCAACTATGTTGGGGTCGGCATCCAGTCGAACCGGATGCAGCTGAATATCAGTATTTTACATGGAGCGACTGCCTATCAGACCTCCACAACTCAGTAACTGGGTAATACGATACTCTTGGTAAGACTGGTTGTCAGACTTTCTGGCTTCTGACCAACAGTAACGACTGTCAAAGATCTACAAATGACAGCCGGGACCAACGGCTTTACGTGCTTTCCGAGGCACGGAGGAAACTCGCTATGGTAAATGGTCACCCATTCACAGACCAACCTCGGCAAGCGTGGCTTAACCCGGAAGATCGGTCTATGCGGCTGTAATTATTTAGCCACGAGCTCCTCCGCACCGTCTAACCATGTGTTTTCTAATACCAATAATATCTTATTGAATTTCAATTTTCTCATATTTCTCATCTCAACCTGCCTAGTATACGACCGCCTTAAAAGCATTGGAAAATGCGAATTCTAAATTTAAACGCAACATACCAAAGAGAACAAGAGTCTGTAGTCGTAAAAAGCGCATAAAGTTATCGCGGAGCCTTTGACGCGGGTCCGGCCGCATACGAACGAGCCGATTTCGTGATAGGCGCGCTCTGGCATTTCGCCGCTACCTTTGCCTTTATTCGAATGCTTTTTAAAAAGCTTTTACTCCATATCAAATATGCAGGACATTAGAATTTAGATGTTAGATTTATGATAATGTTTGTTTTGTGTTACATTTTAAACCTTTGTTAAAGTTTTGTTAAGAAAAGTCTTTTTCTGTTTAAAGATTTGATTAAAATTGCAGACTGCATTGGTTATACCATACCTGCAGGGCAATTGCGTAATGTAATCAACATTAATCATGACAGTTGATGTTTCAAAAACAATATTCATTGCGTGGTACACAAGGTACACAGGGCTACAGATCAAGCTGTAAGTTTCCAGTATAAGCTGATCTCGCATTGTATAGGATTTCCTTACAATGAGAGGTCAGTGTAAACTGTAATTGTATAGCTTGATGTGTAGCCGTGTGTACACAGTTTTGGATCAGATTGTTAGCACACACGTTGCTATGAAAATTATTGCCCTGTTATGGTATATCTACACCAGTGCGCTTTCATGTTCATCTTGCGTCTTCGTCTGAGCTATGCGTGAAGCGCCATAGCGCATGCAATAGCACATGCCTTAATACTAGTTCGACAAAAGCGCATGCCCCTAGCGCACGCTAATGCGTCTATTGTATGTCGACTGACGACTGACCGAGGCGCACCGGTGTAGACGATGAGCTGCATGCGTCTTATGGCAATAAACATTGCATGCGCTTGACGCAAGAGGAATTGAACGTTGAAAGCGCAAGATGAACATGATAGCGCACTGTAGACATACCATTAAATTCCGTTCATTGTTAATGACACCACCAAATGATACCCCCAGGGGTGTGGTTGCCAAAAAGTATTTGTTAATGACACCACCGTAATGTTGGGATGCCACAATTAGTAATAATATAATATGAGAGTTAGTTTACTTACCCAAACTCGTTGTTTGCCCTGAAGGGCAACAACACTATTCATTAGTGGTGTCATTAACAAATCCTTTTTGGCAACCACACCCCTGGGGGTATCATTTGGTGGTGTCATTAACAATGAACGTTAAATTCATAGCCAAATCGATTACGAGTGTGTTACGCACATAGAAATAATATGTACTACTTATTGTGCAATTAGAATGAACAAAACTAGAGTCAAGTTCAACTTTTCGGACGGGCAAAAACACATCGGTAGTAGGGACAACAAATCGTGTTGTCATTAATTCTTAGTTCGGGCCCCGAAATAATCGTATGTCGTCGTCGTCCAGAAAAAATCGGACACGAGAATCGTACGTGTATTTCATGAATCCGATCAGATAGTCGGATCCGGCTCCCGGAAGCAACTATCGGACGTGTATTTTGACCCTAAGGCTTTTAGCGAGATTTATAGGAAACGATGAGATAGCATACCCTATCAAAACTGTTCTAAAAGGAAGCCACTGTATCTATTAAAAAAGCGGGGCTCGTGGCTATCAACCGCTTAGGGTATTTGACTGAAAAAACTAATTAGTCCGTCAATTAGATTATCAAAAAATATTCGACCCGTATTTTTTCTTTTGTTACGTAAACCAAAACTGGCGAAGATACGACACTTTTAAAATTGGCAAAACGTCACAAGCAAACTAAGTACAATTTTTACTTGCTTCTGACGTCACAAGCCCCCACTCTTGAGTTTTGATGCGTTTTATCTTTCCAAATATTCACAGATTTAGCAAAAGAAAAAATACATGTCCATTATTTTCCAAAACTCTAACTGGCGAAGCCAGTAACCAGAGCTGTGCTAAGCTGCGTAGCGAGGAATGTGTTTTGTGAGCACCAATAGAATCACTTCATTTACATAGCTTCGCTCTGCGCAGCTCTGGTGGATATGGGCTTAGCGGTGCGAGGTTTTTGTTCATACAAAACAAGCGAGAAATACGAGCGAGGGATGTGTTGTGAGGAATGTGTTGCGAGGAATGTGTTACGAGGAATGTGGATTTGAAAATATGCGCCTACCAGTCAGTCAATAGATGGTGTTTGGAAGAGGTAGATGATCATTTGTACACATTAACACATTACGCATTCCTCGCACAGCTCTGGTGGAAAGGGTCACACCGTTTCACATCCTCGCTACACATTTTCGCACCGCACATTTTCCTCGCACAGCTCTGGTTGATGTCCAGCCTTAAGCCGCGCTTGCCGCGGTAGTTCCGTGGATGGGTGACTGTTCGTTATACATCGATACCCCTCCGTGTCTCAGTGCCATTAGAGCACCTATGAGAGTCGTTACGGGTAGTCAAAAGCCCGAAAGTCTAACCTTAGGATATCGGCATTGCCCAGTAACTGGGTTGCAGAGTCGATCCGTGTAAAACACTGGTATTCAGCCGCATGTGGTTAGACTGAAGCCTAACCCTAACATACTTGCGAAAAGATTAGGCAGTATCGATTAAAAAAAGCTTTAATTTTTTATAGCTTCGTAGTACGACAGAGCTTTCTTTAACTATTAAAATACAATTGGGAGGAGACCCCATTGAAATTAAACCGTAGAGTTCCTAGATCGAATTCATCGCAAGGAAAGATCGCCAGCGGCCTGAAACTCAGTCTAATAATATTAGTCTGTAACTGTCCTACTGCAGGGCAAAGGGAAAAAACAAAGTCTTCTCATATGGTATGTCTACACCAGTGCACTTTCATATTCATCTTGCGCTTTCAACTTTCGATTCCTCTTGCGTCAAGCGCATGCAATATTGATTGACATAAGGACGCATGCAGCTTGTCGTCTATACCGCACCGGTGCGCCTCGGTCAATCCTTAGTCGACATACAATAGAGGGATTAGCGTGCGCTAAGGGCATGAGCTTTTGTCGAACTAGTATTAAGGCAGGCGCTATGGCGCTTCACGCATGCTTCAGACGAAGACGCAAGATGAACATGAAAGCGCGCTGGTGTAGACATAGCTATACGGAGAAGGAACGAGCATTGATCGCCGCGCTTAAGGTGCCTTTCCACCAGAGATGTGCTATGCAGCTATGCTGCGATAATGTAAAAGCTAAGCTACGAAACTATGTGACCGTTTCCACTGATGCTAAGCTATGTAGCTGTGCGAGGAAGATGCGCATCTCGAGCTATGCGACGTATCGACAATAGGGAAGGCACGAGGAGCGGCGGGCATAGCTACACCACTCGCGACCATCCATAGCACGCATCCACATCACACATCCTTCCATATAAAAAAACGTAGCTTAGTTGAATCAGTTTCCACCAGTGCTATGCTATGTGAACCAATGAATATGATTAGTGGATATCAAACGCATCCATAGCAACGTTGCATAGCACATCTCTGGTGGAAAAGCACCTTTACTCACTGCGGGCTGCCTTTAGACCATTAACACGTTCAGTACTGGGTGCCCTCCGGGAGAGGACCTTCTAGACGCCTTCGCGATGACGGATGCCCTCGTGGAGGGCTCATTTTAAATGTAGGTTTTTCTTATAAAATATACCGTCATGAAACAACAATAAGATCCCCTGAAAATACCATTTCACTTTGTAGTAGCGTGTTTTAGAACACGGTTTTTAACGTAATACCAATGTAAGGGGTGCATGAAAAGAGCCTCCACGAGTGACGATACTTAAGTACGTCCGGCGCACCCTGGGCAGTCAGCTCCGCTACCAACCTTGCTGATTGGCTAATCTTTTCACCACAGCATGACCTATTTTCGTATAGCTCGTGCTGACACGACAGAAGAACGTAATGCCAAGAACCCTCACGTAATGTCGAGGATCCTCCTGGAAGGTCCACTAGCAATACGTATGGCGGCATGGCGTCTGAGCTCTATGAAAAGTGTAGTGGACTCGGATGTATATCCTCACCATGTTTTCCTTCACCGTATGTCAGTGGCGTCTTAGATTAACTAAGAAAGTATGTTATGACGATGAAATATCATTATTTTCAAGGTTTTTTAAGTTTTTTTAAGGTTGAGATTCTCACAATCTCAACCTTCGTGCTTCTGAAAATTTACTTCTCCAAATACCTTCCCACCGCACAGGTTTCATTTCTAACTCCTTCGCTGTCTCAGCAATCAAACTTTGGAACGTGCTCCCCCTTGATATTAAAAAAGCTCCGAGTAAATTCTCGTTCAAACGCAAAGTTAAGGAATACTACTTGAAGTCGCTGCACTCCTAATCATCTAATTTAGTCTTCGTCATAATTGTATTTAGATTTTCATAATGTTTTGTATTTAATATTTATTATAATGTCTACTTATATATTTTATTATTTGTATTTATATATTTTATGTAACTTATATTTATCTTATGAATTTGTACTACTTACTTAAGTATATATTCAGTTCGAAATTGTCATCTCATTTGTTTATTTTTTGCTGTACCTATGTCGATGCCTTTCTTTTTAACCCAAAAGTTGACGGGTAGAGAATGCCTTCTGGCATTAAGTCCGCCTTATGTATCACCATAGAGCATAGAAGTATAAATAAATAAATAGTTACATTGGCATTGAAAACCCTGGGTTTGAGCAACTGGGTGCTTAACAAGCGAGTGTAACCTCCGGACAGACTGTCCACCTCAATAAATCAAACAAATTGATTAAACAGAATATAAACAAGAATACTTATGATGTAATACAAAATACGTAATTCCGTAATCAACAACAAATGTCTCGGACTCTCGGTCCAATAGATATTATGTTTACCATCCGCGCACACACGTGACTGATCTTCAAACTGCAACTAATCACAATATTTCTACGAAACACAAACTCTATAGCATTATCAGATACGACTATTTGCCAAGAGGTCAGGGGGAGCGCGCCGGTCAAACAACGGACCACTTCAATTCACAAACTCCACCGTATTTAGAACCTATTAAAAATAATCACAATTATAGATAATAAATCGCAAAGCTAACTTTGCTGACGATAAAAAAACGCTTCCTTCAACTTCGCCCTTATACTGTGGGAGTAACGAGGGGTGGGGCGAAAAAATTCATAAATCGAACGGTAAATTTAATGTTGCGCAGGAGTATATCATTTGAATTGTACGCGAAGGAATATCAGTTGTGTCTTGGAGTCGGCGGGCGGCGGTCGTGTGTCCCGGCGGATAATTACATTTAGTGTTGTGTCTGATAGTGCGATGAAGTGGTCGATATTTGTTTGTTTGGTCCTGTGCTTGGCGAGGTTCTGCGACGGCTTGGGTAAGTCCAATCCTCGGTTTCATGAAAATTCAGACGTGCTTTTCCAATTTCGAAAAGAAATTTTCTAGGTTTTCATTTCTCGTGTTTAACTTTTTTTTATTACAAATGTTTTCAATTATGTTTATTATCAGCGGTCGTGTCAAAAGGTATAAAACCACTTATTTTATTTAACTTTCAATAAATCTTCAATTTCCGCACTCCCTAAACTTGAAACATTTCGGCCTTCATGATAGTTTATTGGCAATCAATATTCTCAATAGAAGTGCTATTAGTAGCAGCTTCTTTGGAGCGCTTCAATAAATTCTGCAAGTCTTCTTAATTTTTATCGATAACAAGTCAGGTCACTTCCGTCACGTCACTTAGAAGGCTACTTTTGGTGTTCCTATATTATTAGTAATTGAATATACTGATGACGCTGTAATAAACAATGATCTAAATAATTTATCTCACTCATTTACACTCGGAAGATCGAACGATTTAAACTCGATAGCTCTGACGTTTAGTTCCGATAACGAAGTCGGTAAAAAAAAATGCGATATCGCATTGTCAGTCAAATTCCGGGCGTGTTCATTGTTTTTTAAACAATTGTTGAATTATCACTGGCTTAATGAAATAAAATATGGACAGTTTTTTGTGAGAAAAGCATATTCAAAATCAATTTTTTTTTGTTTAATCTCCTAAACCAAAACAGGCGCTTATGAAAATTCGAATTTAGGTGCACGGTTCCAATTTTTCGTTTCCTATGGAGAAGAGGCAACAAGAAACTCCATGGTTACTCTTTTAGAAATAATTAACAATTTCAGTGAATACAGTACTGTGATTTAGGATAGTTATGAGAGAACAATGTAGTCTTGACCACAGACCAGTGAGTAATGAAGTACTATTATTATTCATTACCGAACTCAGTTGCCTAAACTTCTGGGTCAATTTCGATGTTTTTTGCATGACCTATGTTGAATGTTCAGTCATTTAAGAAGACTCATAGGAATAGGTTTATAGTTTTCCGAGAAATTCTCAGATGAGGATAATCAAATTAACCCCCATCAAATATTACTCAAAAATAAAAAGTTAAAATAAAAAGTCCTATACCTAAGACCTTTTATTTCTGAGATATTGAGAATTTTGGAATGTTTCCGCATTTTTGTCTAAACTGATTGCTACTTTACTAGCTTTTAGAAAAGTATCAAAAGGACAATCAGCCCAGAAATTAGTAGTTTTTTTACAAATCCTTTTTTCGATAAGAATTAAAACCCCGATATCTCGGAAACAGCTCATTTTCGACCCAAAGGTGATAAGGGCTAATTTATTGCAAAGGTCTCTAGTATAACCCATTTCAAGGAATAGGTCGAATTAGCAGTCACCCTGTATAAAAAGAACATGAAATGCATGAAATTTTGCACATAGGTTCCATAACAAGACTTATTGTAGGCTCACTAAGAAGGCTCGGTGGTGATGCATCACATATTAAGTTAATCAATAAAAGCTCTGATATATCAGTAATTCCTATGAGAATTATCATTGGCGAATGGTCGTTGGTAATAGTTGGCGTGGTGAAAAGTTTAGCCAGTTAGAGCACGGTTGTAGCGCGGCTGACTGCCGTGACTGACGTGCGCCAGACTTAAGAGCGATACGCACTGCATCCGATTCGAATCCGTAAAAATACGTTCCGAAGTAGCCATAGAACTATTCGTATGGTAGTTTACGCACTACATCCGGCATCCGTCATCCGATTTCTATCCGTCATCCGTGAGTCTCCAATTCGGAAGAAATATTGACGGACCGAAGTAGCCGTAGTAATGTTTGTATGAACGCTTTCGCACTACCTCGGATTCAAATCGGACGCCAAATGGATATGCCAAAGATGGCTCCTGAATTGTTTGAATTTGGATCAGAGATCGGAATAGTGCGTAAGCAACATCCGAATTCGGTCCGAGATTTTTACTCTAGATCGGTATTTTCACGGATTCGGATCGGATGCAGTGCGTAAAGCAATTTCCGAATTCGGTCCGAGTTTTTTATATCCGTATGTTCACAGATTCGTATCGGATGCAGTGCGTAATCGCTCTGAGACATAAATGGGCTAGTAAGCTACTTTTGCCTGTGATAGCTACTAACCTAAAGGAGAGTCTACTAAACTCTGAGGTCTTATTTGCTTCATTATTGGTAAAGAAACAAGAGTATTAATTTTAACCAAAAATGTTCGGTAAATCATAGGAATCAGCTATTATGCTCCGTTCACCATTGAAAAAACTTAAACGACATCATCAAAAATCATAAAATAGATTTATTATCAATGGATTGTTTTTTTGAAAATATTTGATACTTACCCTTTGTATCTCTGTATATGGTAAGGTTTTATAGAGAAACTTCAGGAATCAAATTACTGTAAAAGGGTATAGTAGCTATGACGCCGCGTGTTCAGCTCATGATCAGTGATCGGAAAAAGGTGAGCTAATTTACCTAAACTTCAAAGAATAGAGACAAAAACTGGAGACTTCCTTACAACATTTTTTTTCGGGAGAATTTTGTCTAAGATTGTCTTTCATTTGTTTTCAAAAAATTAAAGACAATCTCCTTTTTTGAAAACAATAAACAATCTCTTTTTTAAAAACAATGAAAAACGTGTCATCTGGTTTTGTGACAATTTTGGGAAACAAAAATTGGAAACGAATTTAATTGTTTTCTGTACTATTAACATTAATATTAAATGTACTTTAGTGATGTCCCGAAACCCGGAATAATTTTCACGAAAAAAAATGTTGTCGTAAGGAAGTCTCCAGTTTTTGTCTCTGTTCTTTGAAGTTTAGATAAATTAGCTCACCTTTTTCCGATCACTGATCATGAGCTGAACACGCGGCGAGGTCGCGAGTCAAACTCAGGGTATAGTAGCATTTACGACGAGAAAGGTGGCTATTTTCGGACGGGAACCACTCAGCCTAATAAGACTTCATAAAATCAGTCTAGCTAGGCTTTTAGAATGGCGCCAGCCAATTCCCAGTCCAAAGTCCGCAACAATTTAGTTGTAGACGTAAAAAAAACTGTTCTCAGTAAACTATTGGTGTTGATTCAAGTGATTGGTGGTCGCTTGACGCTAATCAAAGCTCGATTGGATCCAATTGGGCGTGATTGGTCTGATTAGTGAGGCGCCAAGCTTGCGTTGTGTTCGACATTGGGTTTATTTTTTGCCTATCTAATCACCTCTCACCTTTTCCCATCGAAGTAAGAAGACAAGTAAAGGTTGGGAAAAGGATGGGCTGCACCATTCCCTTGTCTGCTAATAAAAGTAAACTTTGATCACCGATCCGTCTGGCAAGCGTGATGTTCAACTTCAACTTCAAAACTCATTTATCCTAATCCTAACTTTCTAACTTTATATTATATTATATTTATATAATATTATAAATGCGAAAGTAAGTTTGTTTGTTACCTTTTCACGCCTAAACCACTGAACCGATCATCTTGAAATTTTGCATATACGTTGTCAGGTGTACAGAAACGGACGTAGGGTACCTTTCATTCCGAAAAAAAGTACTGTTCCCGATAAAAACAACAATAACGATAATAGATGGCACCACTTGTCTTTACAATCATGCTTGAATTCTATTATTATAGAAACTTTAGTAGTGAGTTAAGAGTTGATTGTCAAATTCTAAATTAACGCGAGCGATGCCGCGGGCAAAAGCTAGTTCAAAATAAACTAGAGTTACTTAGTTCTAATGGAGTGATTGTCTTCTGCCCTGTTGGTGTAGTGAGCGTGAGGTCCTGGGTGCGATCCCCAGGTCGGGCAAAGTGTTAATTTCTCAGTAGAAGCCCGGAGTCTGGATTTGTGCCCGGTTGATGGCAATAGGCTCGCCTACTATTACATGGGACTTCAACATAACGGCGGAATGAGGTTGTATTATACACAGGCTTGCCAATCTCAATGTATGAATTTACCCGGACTATGGCAATCAAAATGCGGGACGTGGCAAAAAAAAGCGGAACCCAACTGTCTAAATATAGGGAGGCGAAAATACAATTAGAAATTATTTTAAAAAGTTTTATTGAAATAAATGATGGAATCAGGCGTTACTTTGCGAAAATCCATGACATACAGAAATGCAAATAAAATATCTAGCTTTAATTCCGCTGAACAAGATCGCTAGTTTGGATGCAGTATGCAGCACCACCCTACCGCCCACAAGTTTATGCACATGCAGAAAGAGTGAAAAAATAATGCAACATGCAACCAAACCAATACACGACACGTGTTTCGCCCTTGCACGGGGCATCCTCAGGATATGTTGATTCCTCGACCGCTAGGACGCGAAACATATAGGTCGAGGAGTCAACATATCCTGAGGATGCCCCGTGCAGGGGCGAAACACGTGTCCGATCTCCACTCTTCTAGTTAAACAAAACGTGCGTTCACTAAATTCCGACTTCTGCGCGAAGGTTTAGCCGTAGGTACGATAAAACGGGTCAATTTTCGTCCCGCACACGTCTTTCGCGGGAGACATCCTCTAAAGCTCCAGAAACGGGACGTCCCGGCTCTCGCGGGACGGTTGGTTGGCAAGCCTAATTATACACCACAGCCCAACTCTTCGGGGAATGTAGGCGTTTTGTTATGTTACTGTTTCTCTTAACTTTGAAAACCGACTAATGGGGAATACCACTCCGATAATGAGGTTACATCGGTCGGAAGCACGACCTTTTCTTCGATTTGTCGATTACGTCAGTCATAGATATATTATAAGACTAGCTTTTTCCCGCGGCTTCGTTGGCGTTAATGTAGAATTTGACTATCAATTCGGGTTGTACTCTGCATAATTCAATCATGATTCGAAAGACACGTGGTGCTAATTATCATGAGAAGGTTTTTCTCGGGAACAGTACTTTTTTTCGGGATGAAAGGTACCCTATGTCCGTTTTTGTGCTCCTGACAACGTAAATGCAAAATTTCAGGATGATCGTTTCAGTGGTTTAGGCGTGAAAAGGTAACAAACATTTATAATATTAGTTAGGATTAGGATTTGGTGTCCTTTGTTCACCTTGGAATTAAATGACCCAGGTGAACAGTGGCGACTTTTTATATTAATTTTGTGGACTTTATTCACCCAAGAATATACCAAAAAATTGGCAGATAGATATAGACTGAATAACCAGTAATATGATAACTTGATGACCCATCGTGCTGACGACCTTCGCAAGTTGAAGCTGCAACGACAACAAAGGACATGAAATGATGTCAAATAATTAGTGATACAATAGCATGATTGCGTTATGTGGGAATTGTTTTCCTTAATACCACACAAGATGCTGCTATTCTTGTACCCGGATAGAATTTATAATACACGCAAATACTTTATTAACAATTACATGTATTCCGGTTAATATTGTTACCTAGTTTAATCTATCTATACAGGGTGAAATTGTAACCACTCGACAAACCGAAATGGGAGATTGTACTCATCACTATGAACAACTTTTACTATGGGACCAAACCGGAAATCGCGAAAAAAACTGCTGTGCCCTACATTTTGACGAGTTATGCGAACATCAATGTAGAGAACATCAGAATGTCCACATTGTCAGGTTATTTAGATTATTTCTAAAATCTCCGAAACCTGCATTTTGTTTACAAAAAGAACCTTTGTAGGAGTTAATATGATAAGTATAATCTATAAAAAACAAAGTTTGACTTTGATGCAGCATGGTACGGGACTCCATACATCCATGAGCATTGTCCTTTCTTTCCTTCTTTCTATGCCTTGATATTCTTCGAGACATCACCAGCTTAGTTTATTCCAACTACATATGTTGACGTCAACTTTTAG
Source organism: Amphipyra tragopoginis (assembly GCA_905220435.1). Taxonomy (NCBI): domain Eukaryota; kingdom Metazoa; phylum Arthropoda; class Insecta; order Lepidoptera; family Noctuidae; genus Amphipyra; species Amphipyra tragopoginis. The sequence goes on from HG992011.1 coordinate 18,870,069, forward strand.
TCTAATCAAAGTCAGTTTAATATCAGTATTTTAAACAAAGCGATTGCCATTTTGACCTCTGCAACGTATAAACTTAGGTTAGGTACGCACTGATATCGTAAGGTTAGACCGGATGTCAGACTGTCGAATTTTTAAATGCACGTAACGTCTAAAAGAATGACAATGAAAACCGATGATATGACGTGTTTTCCATGACCTCTTATGAAAACGCTCAAATGTCAGCCAGTCAACTTCCGTTCAAAAGCAGGCCTGCTTCTGAATCGCTAATAATCATACCATGACAGTACTAAAGGTGAACGACTATTGAACCAAGTTGAACGGTTATGCTTGTTCACGGTACGAAAAGTCTATACAAAAAAAAAAAGGTGAACGGATTTCGTAAACGTCAACGTAGCAGGCCTGCCGCAGGCCTGCTCTAACGATGTCATAGTACAAAAAAGCAGGGCAGTTCAACTTCCAGGCAACTTCTGTCCTGCTTCAAGAGCTCATAGTAAGCCCCCAGAACACGTAAAATAAATTTGCCTCTCTGAAACCAGGCTTTGGGCATTTAATTCCTCACTTCAGAGGGGCAAAGCTATTTGGTACGCGTAAAATAACATTGCCGTTCTTAAACAGGATTTCAGCGTTCTGTTCCTCACTATATGGTATGTCTACCAGTGCGCTTTCATGTTCATCTTGCGCTTTCAACTTTCAATTCCTCTTGCGTCAAGCGCATGCAATATTGATTGCCATAAGACGCATGCAGCTTATCGTCTACACCGGTGCGCCTCGGTCAATCGTCAGTCGACATACAATAGACGGATTAGCGTGCGCTAGGGGCATGCGCTTTTGTCAAACTAGTATTAAGGCATGTGCTATTAATAATAATAATAATCATTTATTTCAGGAAATTATTCCCATAAGCATAAGCACTACAAATAACAAACAAATATACATAGGCTTTATTAAAACATTAATGAACATAAACAATAATTACTTAATAAATGGTGACGAACTGGCATGCAGGTGCATCCACCTCTTCAAGATCGCCGAGTCCCACCGCTCGGACAATATGCTCAGGATACTGTTAGTACTGCCTCGGAAGCGACTTAGTAGCGAGGCGCTCCGCTTCCTAATAATAGCATAAAAGTCATCGGTATGTGCCTGCGCGAACATCGTAGAAGCGCTGCAAAACCACTGCAGCCCCAACAGCACCATTGTATGCGCTATGGCGCTTCACGCATGCTTCAGACGAAGACGCAAGATGAACATGAAAGCGCACTGGTGTAGACATTGCTTTAGAGAGGCAAAGTTGTTTTACGCGTACTGTACAGAATAGTTTCACAATTGAGTTTTTTTAAAAGTCATTTATTTACAAGTTTCACAATAAGCACATTCACCCATCCATGACGTTGTAAGAGCATCTTACCTCGCAGATTGTTTCTGTTTTTTGGAATTCTCCGAGTCATCATCATTTCCCTGCCCTTATTCCGCTCTAGGTAGAGTCGGCAAAACATGTATTCCTCTTCTATTCTCCTCTACCAGCCGTTGTTACAGTACTCACTTCTTCTTTCTTACCCAAATCATCTTTCACACAATCCACACATCTTTTCTTTGGCCTACCTCTACTTGTACAAGCTTAGTTTTAGTATACAATGTTAGTCAGAAAGGGGGTACTAATCCGAAAGGGTGTTAAAGTACACATAATAATGAGAAACTTTTGTTCTACAACTTTTCCCAAAAGTCAATAGTTTAAGAGAAACAGTTGTTCAAAAATCTCAAAAAAAAAAACTCCAAAATCTATCTATCCTCAGTTATGATCAGCTGTGTTTACATTTTAGGTCATATTTGGGGTCATGAATTACAAGCACCATTTTCGGAATTTGTAACTAAAGCAGGAATGAAGAATTTTTGAAAAAACTAAAATAAAAATCATTTTATTTCGAAAATATCGAATTTTGAAATTTTAACACTTGCTTTCAAACAATCATCAGTGATACTATAAGTGGGCTTCGGATTAGTACCCCCTTTCCGACTAACCTTGTATAAGTATACTAAACCACTAGTTTGTTCAGAATCACTAGGAGAATCGATTGACATATTTTTTACACGACATTTTTTTTTTTCGTATATTTCAATTTTGTTTCAGTAGTTTTCTACCCATAACAGTTGACGGGAATAGACACCTTGAGGCTTGAGACGGTCCTCTCGGTCAGTTTCCGTGTATTAGACAACCCCGGCATAGCACATCTCAGGCATTTCACACTTTTTAGGGAACTTAACGCGACATAAACTAAGTTGTAACTTGGAGATTTACTAAAAAAAACACATATTCAGACAGTTCTGATGAAAATCTTGTTGGGGTGTCTCGGTTTTCGTATAAAGTAAAAATAAGGTTGTATGTCCATCCACATTGGTGTTCTCCGAGCAGTCTCCCAATTATTTTCACAAGTGCACATTATCAATAAGCGAAGTCTACGGCGTCGACGTCACACTCTTATCGAGGGTCGGAGGTCGCCTTCGACGCGTTCATTCATATATTGGACGCGGTCCGACGCTATCCGCTGATGACGTCACCAAACACGCGCCGCCTGCGCAGCCGGATTTTGTAACGATCAACATACGTTAATGACTATATTTACTATTATTTTAAGGTCGGAAAAAATACACTGGTCAACAAAATTTTGTAACAAGAAAGGTGCTTACTAATTTAAGCCTACACTACCTATCCATATTCGAACACCATATTTATTTTGATTTGATCAGGTCTCATTTTTGTGTTACAACCAGGTACTACCCAGAAAATTGAAGATTAACCGCTTTTAAGTTTCACGTTCACATTCAGAGTATTTATTATTTGAAGAGCCTAGTTCTGTTGTGATTCTTAAATAATGTCAAGAAAGTGTAAAAATCCTGACAAGTTTTGTTACATTTGTGGCGTCATTACTTTTAAAACTCAGCCAAAAAATTTTACGCCATTAGTAACTTAGTTATATGAACAGTATTTTAACTTTGCCATCAGACAACAAGACAAAGCGTGAGTTCCACACATCCGTTGTATTTACATGTGTGGGTCATCTCACTGGATGGGCGAAAAGATCACTATCTATGCCTTTACTATTCGTATTTGGAACATTCTAATTTTATTTCTATTATCCTTATCCTTGTTCTAAACATAACTAGACAAAAGTTTTCATGTTACATACAAAAAGTGTTTTTTTGTTGACCAGTGATATTTTATTTAAAGTAGAATTATTTAAAGTGATATTTTATAAGTAAAGAGAACCCTATAAGTACCTACTTAGCAGCAGAGAGACTGTGGATGATGTTGACATTGATTTTAAGTTGCAAATACAAGGTTAGTCGGAAAGGGGGTAAGTACTAATCCGCAGGCCACATAAAGTATCACTGATGACTGTTTTAAAGCAAGTGCTAAAATTTCAAAATTCAATAATTTTTATTCCCATACAAAGTTAATTTTATTTTAGTTTTTTCAAAAATTATTCATCTCTGCTTTAGTTACGAATTCAAAAAAATGGAGCTTCTAATCCATGACCCCAAATATGACATAGCTGAGGATAGATACATTTTAGAGTATTTTATATGAAATCTTTGAACAGCTTTGAACTATATGAACAGAAGTTAACATGAAATCGCGAAAAAAAAACAGCTGTTCCCTATATTTTGACGAGTTATGCGAACATAAATGTAGGGAACAGCTGTTTTTTTTTCGAGATTTCAATTTTGTTCCCATAGTAAAAGTTGTTCATAATGATGAGTACAGTGACCCCTTAAGAGGTTGTGCGTTACTTATGTTACACCTTGTATAGACGGATTTGCAAGATTATTTTTTGTTTGAGTGGGTTTTCTTCCGAAGTGGTCCCATTTAAATTTGGTGAAGATCTGATGAAGATTGAAGACCCTCGGAGATTGACAATGGAACTCTTTAATGGATAACAGCAAATTACCCGGGATTGCTGTAATTGCATGTTTGCGTATTGTTTTTGCCACTTAAAATAGAAAAATAAAATAACTTTAAAAAAAAGTAAAAACCGACTTCAAAAAAAACTAAAAAGAGTGAAATAATTACCATATCGCACTGATAATACAATACTGTTGTAACTCAAAATGTGACTTTTTTCAGTGATTATAAAAAAATTAATACTTTAACTTTACTTTTCATGTAAAGTATTCATTTTTTTAAATCTATAATAGGAAGCGAATAATCAATTTTCCGTCGATTCTAAAAAAAGTCACATTTTGAGTTACAACATTTTACCTTAAAACTAACAATCATGTTAATTTTTGTATTATCAGTGCGATATTATAAAACTAAGTTTCAGAAGTCGGTTCCTTCAATTTGCTTCAGTGTAAAATTGCACCGACTTCTGAAACTGTTAGTTTTATAATATGGTAATTATTATACTCTTTTTAGTTTTTTTTGCAGGCGGTTTTTACTTTTTTTTTAAAGTTATGTAATACAGACCTAATTTATTGATTTTAGTTCTTAGAATAAAAATAGACCAGTTATTATTGTCTTTTCCCATGCCGTCTTAATTCAAGGAAAAGAGCGCCATTGCGAGACAAGTCGAACAAGTTTATCGCATTAATGCAAATTATCGCATTGTATAATAAATTCATCCTATATTTTCCTGTTCATTTTACCTTAAAACTAACAATCATGTTAATTATAATAAGTCTAGCCTTTGCCCAACTATGCTGGGGTCAGCTTACAATCGAACCAGGGGGTCTACTCCCTAGCACGAAGTCCGTGGTTTCGGCCTTAGTTACGAGCGTTTCCTACTCCCTATCACCTACGGACATACGATTATTTCGGGGCCCGAACTAAGAATGAATGTCATTCATTCTTAGTTCGGGCGATTGACAGTTGTCCCTGGGGCCCAATTCTACTAAAATAAATCTTGATAAATCGCAACCGAACCAAGGACGAACCGTTCATTCAGACGGTTATCAATTTCAAAAGCTGTCAAATTGATTGACCAAAAAAAAAAATTTATTTTTTTATTTATTTATTCAAGAAAAGTTACACAGAAAAGAAATTACCCATATCTTCTGCCAAACTGCTGTACAGTTTGTCGGCAGCAATCAATCAATCATTTTGTCAGTTTTCGTAAATAAAAACTGACTGACGGTTGTGGTTCGTTTGCGTTTGACAACAATTTCTTTTAGGAGAATTGGGCCCCTGCTACCGATGTGTTTTTGCCCGTCCGAAAAGTTGACACTTGTTTTGTTCACTTCTACGTTTCGGGCTACTTTCGGACGGGCGACTAAGGGAGTAGGCCCCCTCCGGCTGAATACATATATCAGTCGGAGCGACTGCCATCAGACCTCCATAACCCAGTTACTGGGTAATGCCAGTATGCTAAGGTTGCCGGTTGCCAGACTTTCGGTCTTTTGACTATCCGCAACGACTGTCTTAAGCGTGAATTACACAGAAAAGGGATAAGGTGCAGGCGCGGCGCAGGCGCGTCACTTTCATACGTTTAGTCGTGCCACTTGAAAACTTTTACGCAAAAAATGTATGAAAGCAACGCGCCTGCGCCGAGTCTGCGTCTTACGCCGTTTCTATGTAATTCACGCTTTAGGTATTCGTATGACATTCGGGATCGACGGCTTAACGTATTCTTCGAGACACGGCCCCTCCGTGTCTCGAAGAATACGTTAAGCCTCGATTCTCGATTTGTATAATCTTAAAAGGCTCTCCTAAACTTTTTTGAATTGTGTTATTATTCATCCAAAGCAGCGAATTGTTTTAAGTGTTTATTAATGCCCGGTTCTTAACGAAAAGCGGATCGTTTTGCTTACCAAGGTAGTATTTTTTATTGCCAAACTGGGGATATAAACAGCACCGTAATATAATTTGACCTGTGATACTAACGCATAGGAGGTCCTACTATGCAAAGCTATGGAAAATTTGAAATCTTTGCCCCAGTCTAGGATTTCTCTTGTATCGTAGGTGCGTTTACAGACACAAAATTCACATACACAAACGCCCAGACCCGGAACAGCTATCTGTAGGCCATACAAATTTTTGTTCCGTGCGGGAATCGAACCCTCGACCTGTAGCGCAGCAGCTAATCGCTCAGCCACTATACCAAACGTGTCGTCATATATTTTACCAATAACGTTCTGTAAGGAATCGGCCAATAGTTTGCAATCCCTACTTATATTATACATGCGAAAGTAAGTCTGTCTGTCTATTACGCTTTCACGCCTAAACCGCTGAACCCATTTTGATCAAAGGACAATGAGTAATGGTGGGCCCAGGGGCCTAATTCTCCTAAAATAAATTGTTGCCAAACGCAATCGAACCACAACCGTCAGTCAGTTTTTGTTTTCGAAAACTTTCAAAATGATTGATTTTGTTTTTTGTGTCAAACAATTTGATAGCTTTTGAAATTGAGAACTGTCTGAATGAACGGTTCGGCCTTGGTTCGGTTGTGATTTATCAAGATTTATTTTAGGAGAATTGGGCCCCTGTTCTCAATAGACATAAGATACTCATGAATGAGTATTTATTTTTATGCTATGGGTGAATGGGTTTTTTAAATGATGTAATTGATGTCTAGGACGAATATGAAATCTTTTTTGTTTTAAAGTGAAATACATGTATGTGTGAATATACAGGGTGTAAAAAGACCCATCACATAGCCGAAATTTACGCACTCTGTACATCAAACTAAACTACATTGACCAAAAATAATTGTTGGGAAACGACTTTTATTTTTTGGCATAAAAAAAACGCTTTTTTTTGTAGCGCGCAATGTGTGGTTGTGGCGATGCCGCGCGTTTGCATGCGTGCAGCGGCCACACAGCTGAGCCAAGACGGTCGTGTGCGTTTGATATTCGTTGCGTTTTTGTAACTTCAAATGCGTAATTTGTGAGGAAAAATTTAAAATTTTGATAAGGCTGTTTGGAAGAAAGTTTTGTATTATCATTTAGAATACGATTTTGGAAAAAAACTAAAAAAAAAAGTGTACTTTGACCTTCAATATCTCCAAAACCAATGGTTTCCTAGGTCTGGTAGAAAAAAATGATCCCAATGATGGATAGAATATGTGGTTTTCGTTATCGTTAAGGCTCTTTTTACACCCGATATGTATACGTGAAAGTACTAACATTTGACTATAGTTTCATTAGTAACTAATGTTCCGCTTAAAAAGCCCTATCCAACGGTACATCAAATGTTACTATTGAAGGGTGGGCCCAGACCCCTTACATTTGTTTCCCACTCTACTTTGGTACAGAGATAATCTGGAACCCGAAGAAGGACATAGGCTACTTTTATCTCGAAAACCGCGAAATAACAACGCGATTAACGACATCCACGCGGTCAAAGCTGCGGGCGATCTCTAGTATCCTCTAATTGTCTCTCTCAAATAAAGCCATGTTTTGTTTTTAAAAACACGGTGTATGTAACATGAATAATATTCTAATCAAATATGAAACTGTTGACAGTGTCATGTCACATTTGCATATCCGACCAGAAAAAACGGTACAATAATTAAATTCTAAATTAAAACCGGTCAAGTGCGACTCTGACGCACCATGGGTTCCGGACGAAAAATAATCGCAACAAAAATGTTTTGTTTGTACTAGTCGTCACTACTCTACTATTCTATATTTTTGTTTAACAACAGAAGAAGTACGGTTTTTTTTTTAAACAATTTACTTAAAATAGAACACGTAGAAGCTGCACTTAGGCGTCGAAATATGCATCACTGTTATCGGGGAGCGTTGCCACGCTGGATGACAACGCTAATTCTTTGGCCAAAAAATAAGCCAGCGCTCTGGTCACGCGAAGTGTCGACCAGCCTTTGAGCAATTTCCTTGAAGAGTACAGGGAGCCTACTCCCTAAGTCCGTCAACGAAGTTAGTCGCCCGTCCGAAATTAGCCCGAAACGTAGGAGTGAACAAAACAAGTGTCAAGTTCAACTTTCCGGACGGGCAAAAACACATCGGTAGTAGGGACAACTGTCAAATCGTGTTGTCATTCGTTCTCAGTTCGGGCACCGAAATAATCGTATGTCCGTAGGTGATAGGGAGTACAAAACGCTCGTAACTAAGACCGAAACCACGGACTTCGTGCTTAGGGAGTAGACCCCCAGCTACGAACAATTTTGCATTTTAAATTAAATAAGTAAATTACTCTATAAGTCCGCATTTCATCAAGAGGAGCTCGTGGCGAAATAATTACAGCCGCATAGACCGATCTTCCGGATTAAGCCACGCTTGCCGAGGTTGGTCTGTGGACGGGTGACCATTTACCATAGCGAGTTTCCTCCGTGCCTCGGAAAGCACGTAAAGCCGTTGGTCCCGGCTGTCATTTGTAGATCTTTGACAGCCGTTACTGTTGGTCAGAAGCCAGAAAGTCTGACAACCAGTCTTACCAAGAGTATCGTATTACCCAGTTACTGGGTTGTGGAGGTCTGATAGGCAGTCGCTCCATGTAAAATACTGATATTCAGCTGCATCCGGTTCGACTGGAAGCCGACCCCAACATAGTTGGGAAAAGGCTAGGCAGATGAAGTCCGCGTTTCATATTTTGGAACTATTCATCTGAATTTATGTACAAAAGTATGGAGTGCAGACTTGCAGATTGCAGAGTAGTTTTATCAAATGGGCCCTTGGTAACAAAATATTTCTGACAGACAGAGAGATGGACGGACAGACAGCGTTACCACAGCAATAGATTTCTTTTCGAACTTTTCGCATATGGAACCTATCTTCTTCTACTATCTTGTCGGTACGAGAATACGAGCATAGCGTAAGCCGTGGTGTAAAGATTAGCCAGTCAGCAAGGTTGGTAGCGAGGCTGACTGCCCAGGGTGCGCCTAACACATTTGAGTAGCGTCAGACCGTTTGTCCACCGCCACAGCCACCGAGAAACGAGATTATTTCGGACCGTGACGTGACGGCGATCGTGTGTCCACCGCGACCGATCTCGGTGGTTCCTAACACAAGTCAAAAACTCGTGCACCGGCGTCGTCAAACTCGGGTGTAGTGGACAAATGCAGATGTGTTTAATATTGCCGGCATTACGGTCCGTCGAGATCTCGGCCGAGTTCTAGCGGTAGCGCCGATTAACTGACAATCTCGGCGGCCGAGATGACGGCGCTCGGATGACGGACGTGGACACGCAGCCATAGTAATGTATGTATCGCTACTTTACTACGACAAACGGCCTCACTCGTGAAGGCTAAAATACATATAATATGGGACCCTAAAAAGATTAGATACAAATTGTAAACAACTAAATATATTATACGAGGTAAACAAATGTAAATTTAAAACCAGACATTGTATAAATTTGCAATCATTAGGACGTTTTATAGCTCGATAGCGGGGTACCGTTATGTTGGTCGGCTGCTTGTTGCTTAGCGCATGCCCCGCATAATGTAGTCCTGACTACACTGCAGGCCAAGATTATAGACCCAGTTTTTTCAATTATATTCGATAAAGGAGAAATCTTAGTGGGGGCAAAGTCGTAAAAAAAATAAAAAAATAGTAGATGTACCAAAGGAAAATTTGAATTTGCAATCCTAAATTAGAATGTTGACCAAAAGAAAATTTGAATTTGGAGTCCGTTCAATAGACAATCTTTAAGTTTGACCACTCATCCTGTTGCATATCTAACTCCATTTGCAGGACAAGCGTTGGATTTTAGAAAAATGCTTTATGCTTCATTTTGATATAATAATTTAATTTTGACATACTTTTATGAATGAAGTGTTAATTTTATTGAATGAAATAAAGCCCATTAATAGTAATAAAATAAACACAATAAGATTATAACATATAATCACCTCTGAGTTACTTGTGTCGGCAACAACGTAAGTTAATTACTTGTAGATACTAAGTGCATAATTCATTGCACTTCAAGAACTGTAATACGATAAGTGTATCCATAATAAAAATCGAATAACCTACCTATCAGCGTTTGTTATGCTCTGCTCTGGTTTAACTTTTTTTGAGAAGCATCTTTAATTAGGCTTTCATTATGAATTTCTTTGCGTAATTCACGTTTGTGTCATTACTTATACCTATTATTAATATTTGATAATATACAGAGCTTTTGACAAATTGTTTTTTAAATGTATTTGAGCCTGCAGCTCTTACTTGTTTCCGAAAACTAATTCTTATTTTTTGTTTTATCAAGTTACTCTTTTTTTTTGATATTGCTTTCTTATTTTTACACTTAAAAAAAGACTTAAAGCTAATCCACTGTCTCTCAACTTTCTATTCATAAATAAAATAGACTACCTAGTTCATAATATTGAAGCAATTTTCGGAAAAGCGTTTCTACATACTTAGTACAAAGTTTGTACTAAGTATGTAGAAACTTACTTATTTGTACTACAAACCTAGGTGCATTAATTATTAGCATAGTTTGGCACTGACAATGGTGCCGATTCTCTTGTTCACCAACTAAACTAAAATTAGAGAATTGCTATCTTTTACTAACAGATAGCGCGAGAAAAGGACGGTGATAGACAACAACTAAGTTAGAGATGTCAAATTAGTTTACGCCTTGAACTTCACCGTGTTTTTAGTCGACACGTTTTAAATGTCGTCTAAATTTGTATGGAAATTTTAGTTCAACTAAATTTGACAGCTCTTATTTACGTATGTCTCTTTCTTATTTTATTAGAGTGAAAAAGATGGCAATAGCCTAAATTGTGTTTAGTTTGTCCATAACAGAATCGGCACCAATATCAATTTCTCTTTACGATATTAGTCTAGATAATTTACCCTTAATTTATTACCTCCGTTCTATAACGAGTTTAAGTTCACAAATGTCATTAACACATGACTAAAAATAGACCACAACTGCGATATGGTCTATATTTGCCGAGATTCCCTACGGCCGTGCTATAAATATACTGAGAGATAACATTAGCTTACGAGCTTTATATAAAGTTCTATTTTGAGCTTTCAGATAATAATTATTTATGTATTGTGATTTTATACGAAGAAGATTTGTGCAGTTATTTTTAGTTCATCTTTGCATATTTTACGGAAATGTTTCGTGAATGTGAATTATATTTTATTTCGATATTGATATACAAGTTTATTAAAAAAATATTATAGGACAGTTTTTTTACTAAAAAAACATAAAATTTTGTTATTAAATACAAAATATGTAAATTTATAAAAAAAAACTTTTTTAATAAGTTTATAACTACGTAGAACAGTAATCCTAATAAAATATAGGTGTTTGGCGGTTTGAGTATTTTTTTGTGACCTACGCAAATGTCCGGCTGATTGGTGGCGTCGTGCGTCGGGTCGTTCAGCTCCCTAAAATAAGGTTGAGCTACACGATGGCTGATGCATGCGTACCGTCAGTTGGGACAGGTCAACTCAAACCTGCTATGGCTCTTTCATCAAAAGGTCATTCCAAACGTTGCCCTACATTGTTACACTCGCATAGTTTTATACAACAATATCTGAACTTTAAAAGAGACCTTGACCTCTAAGTTTGTTTCGGCTTTTCTTCTCAGAGCTAGTCAGATAGGAAATGCCGGCGCCATCTAGTCTTAAAAAACATTACATTGACTTGTAAAAGTGTCTGCAACAGATTTAGTTACAGAAATAAATATCCATATTTTTGATTAATTACGGTTTTCTCACGTGCATTTTTTCGGGATTGCGCGACTAGTTTCGGACCCAAACGGAGCCCTTAATCATGAGCTGATCACGCGGCGAGGTTGCGAGTCGTAATTAATCATAAATATGAATGTGTCTCACAAAAGTTATAATACAAAAAAAGAAATAAATATCATTCAAAAAAAACCTTCGAGTACTCACAGTGTACTCTTTACTTTGGCCCGAAGTGTATCAGGTGTAAGATACCTGTAGGTGGGCGGGCCAGTCGAGGGCATTAGCCGGCGATGTCCCCTTAGAATCATAACACCATATAATATGCATAATGTGATCGTTCCCATACAAATCGTACTTACTACGTATTTTATGCTTAGGTCGGATTATTATGGACTTTGAACTTGAACCGGTTAGAGATGATAAAAATAATGTGCAATGTATGCATTGGATTGATTTCACTATTTTAACTACGCGGACGATCATCAGATTTTTTTTTTATTTCACCAACCTTATTATTGATAATAAACTGGTGTAAAAACTCGAAATCCTTTTCTTATCTATAAGTTTTATTTCAATCAGCGACATAACAATGTAAACACTTAAAGATAATTAACAAGTGAATTTTAGAAGAAATATTTATCGAAATGATGTTTGTAGACAGGCCATGGCGGGACTTGCCTTAAAAAATCTACCGTAATAACTGCACATATTCTTTTTATTATTTTTAAATTTTAAAGACGGTCCTGTACACGAGTAAATCACAAGCGTATTGTTAAGCTGGTTAGCTTTCATTGTTGCTAAAAATACGTCTAACTTGTCTGCAATAAAGAAATACTCCGATAGTAGGTATTTGTTACGTTATCCAATAGATTATAGTAATATTAAAAGGGTGCTAATTAAACAGACTTCTTTTTAATAGCATTATTCACCTCTAAAAATCTACATTGGCTTCTAAATTACTAAGTCAGCCACAATTAACGAGCGTCTGAATGATACTATCTTAGCCACTAGTTATCTTCTATATAAGCCACTGTTAGTCACCCTCTTTCATTTTCACAATAAAAACAAATGAAAAACAAAAAGAGTCGACGGAGTCCCGCTGCGCGCGGCTCCTATTTCTGTCTGCAGGGTTTAAAGTAACCTAACACGAAGGGGATGACGGGGGCTTCGTTCGCTCGCTTTGCTCGCTCACTCTACCCCCCGTCATCCCCTTCGAACCTAACCTATCCGTGTCGGGGTGCCCAAAAATTTAGTTGGCGTTGTAAGAAAGTCGAATTAGTTTATTAGAGGTTATCTCATTTTCCCGTTACTTAGTTATAAAATGAGAAGTTTGGTCACGTGGCCAATAAATAAATTTGTGGCTTGATTTATTATTTCTCATATTAAAAGATTTATTGCATGCTAAGTGAACATAATCGGTTTGATTGGCATGATTACATAATCACTACATAGTATAAAACAAAGTGGCTTCCCGCTGCCTGTCTGTCCGCGAAAAAAAAATCAGCTATTCTCTACATTTTGACGAGTTATGCGATCATAAATGTAGGGAACAGCTGATTTTTTTTCGCGATTTCAGGTTTGGTCCCATAGTAAAAGTTGTTCATAATGATGAGTACAGTGACCCCTTAAAAGGTTGTGCGTTATTTATGTTACACCTTGTATGCAAAAACTACAGAATTTACGAACAGGAAAACGCAGTCCGAGAGCCCATTCATAATTTTATAAATGGATACAGTCCAGCAATACGGGAATTCTATAACAATTGGTCATATATATAATAATATAATAATATTAATATAATATTGTTGGGACATTTTTACACAGCACCATCTAGTCCCAAACTAAGCAGAGCTTGTACTATGGGTACTAGACAATGGATATAATACTTATATACTTTTTTTTTTTTGTAAATACATACTTATAATACATAAGAAACACCCAGACCAACACAAACACTCATGTTCATCACATAAATATTTGTGTTGTGTGGGAATCGAACCCACGACCTCGTGGTCAGCAGTCCGACACTCGAACCACTAGACCACAGACGTCGTCAATATAGTTATTTATACACTTGGGAGCAAAGAAATCGAGCCACTTTTTACACGTGTCGTGGTTATTAGTATTGGTTTCATGAATTATAATCATTCAAAATACAAAAAACTACCCTCATTGTAAAGGTTATGAAATAACCTTTTAGGCGATATATGTTTAGAATTGATCTGTTCCATAATACCAAAAATAATAACAATTATACCTACACGTGAAAAATAGAAGTGGCTCGATTTATTTGCTCCCAAGTATAGATATAGAGCTCCCTGTGAAAGAGTTCGTTCGGAGAAGTACTAGCTAGTTTATTTGGTCTGAGGTATGGACCTCAGACCAAATAAAAAACCAAGACAGAACGCTGCCAACAATACAGTGTATATACAGGGTGGTTCAAAAGTCGTGGATCAAACGGAACAGGGCGATAGTTGTGGTTATTTGCAGTAAAAAATATCTATGTGGCAGAGCACTTGATCTCCTTAAAAGTTATGACACTAAGAGTGTTTTTTAAAAAAATATCAAAATTTGTAATAAATAGGCAATTAGAGTAAAATGGGTACCTATTTTAAAACAATAAATGGTGTTTAGTTGCTTGAAAGTGCTTTTATGACAGTGGGTACCATGATTTATGAGTATTGGCACTTTTTTCAATATTTTTTAAGTCTCATGAAAAAATATTTGTAACTTTAGAACCTTACTGTAAAAAAAAAATGTTCTACTATAAAATGCTGCAAATCACCCTAACTATCGCCCTGTTTCGTTTGATCTACGACTTTTTAACCACCCTGTATATACAATTTTATCCCAATCTGCATGGTAATTAGGCGAATACAGTACCCAACGACAGTCAAGTCATTGAAACACTAGATCACTGAAGAAGTCGCATTAGCAAACTTCGTAAAACCGATCACTACCGAAATGAGTGCGACTTCCATGTAAATGTTAAATGCACCCACAAAGGTGGTTTATTTTGGGTGCAGTTATACACACAAGCACTCGGAATATCTGTGGACAAATATTTGATGCGTACGGGAATTCCCTTCAGCGCAGAAAGCCGAGTGCATAGCCCCTGCGTTAACCAATGTTTGCAAATATCTTTAAGGTCTCTATGCACACGACGTTTTTTCTACGGGCAGACAACCCGCGTTAACGTAAACAAGATGAGTAGGAAACCCGATGCAGTCGCAGCCTGTTTACTGTAGATTCCTATGCATACGATTAGCGTGGTGATTAGTATTTTTTATGTCTGGAGTTTGAGGTTCGATGGCATGTAGTAAAGATAGTATGTATTCAATTGTAACTAAGGTTTTTTTTGTCAACAAACTTATTATTACTTCTTTTTATTCACGGCTCATCTTCCGTGCGGAAAATGTCCGGTCCTTTGGAAGGCATACGGGAGACACAGGTCCAACGCGCAAAGGCCCCTTTGAGAACTTTAATTTTATACTTACAGGAAGTTATTCATTGTAAACACACATAAATTATATTTTTAAATACATATCATAAATAAAAGAAAACAATATACATTTAAAGATATAAAAATAGAGGCTCACTGGCATCGGGAGCAGGGTCCAAGCTACCGGTGGTTAGGGCTCCAGAGACAGGAACCTCCTCACAATACGCGCCGTGTCGAGGAGGACTGCTTTCTGTATCAGGCCCTTGATCCAACCACCTAACAAGAGCCTCATGAGGTGTTGGTTGAGGCTCTTAGCTATTAGGCCATTGGCCATTATAACTATCGGCACAATGGTTGCCGAATCCACATTATTATTATTAAAGATGTCATGTGTATAGGGCTTTACCTCCGCTTTTTTGGAACTTAACGGTGAAAACGCGCGTCGTTTGCGGGTAGAAAAGGCGACGTGTGTATAGGCCCTTGTTTCTATGTGGGACTTCCCCTAAAAAGCGTATCACTTGAGACGGATGCTAGTGGAGTTTCTAGAAGCGAGTCTCATATTATCTCTGTTTTCCTCGTCGAGAATGACAAAGTCATAACGAGTCTCGTTTCTATACGAACTTAAATGTAAATCAGCTTTTAGCCATGTCACACCCAATTGCACAGCAGGCTAGCTTTCACTATAGCCCCGAACTAAACGATGTTGCGCAGTGAGTGTAGGGCTAAACAAGGCTAAACCAGGCATCTTAGCCAGTCGGGTTAGGGGACACGGTGCCCGACCAGTAACAGGGCGTCTACTCTGTAAGTCGAAGTTAGTCGCCCGTCAGAAAGTAGTCCGAAATGTAGGAGTGAACAAAACGAGTGTCAAGTTCAACTTTTCGGACGGGCAAAAACACATCGGTAGTAGGGACAACTGTCAAATCGTGTTGTCATTCATTCTTAGTTCGATCCCCGAAATAATCGTATGTTCGTAGGTGATAGGGAGTAGGAAACGCTCGTAACTAAGGCCGAAACCACGGACTTCGTGCTTAGAGAGTAGACCCCTAGGCCCGAGAAGGCGGCGCGCAGTGTTGTACACACGCTTCTCAGTAGGACTTGTGCAAGGCCCCACAGAAAAAAAGGCCTGCCGGGGTCACGGTGCATGCAGCTGCGAATTCCGCGACCCTGGTCAAAGGTCAGGAGAAGGAACACCGTCGGTTTTTAGCCGGTAAGAGTCCGACATAACCCTTCACCTTCCCCGGGCGAAGAGTATCGATGAGGATTCTCCGACGATAAGGGTAGGCACCCTTATCCATTATTCCAGCAGAGATGTGCTATGCAGCTATGCTGCGAGAATGTAAAAGTTAAACTACGAAACTGTGTGACCGTTTCCACTGATGCTAAGCTATGTAGCTGTGCGAGGAAGATGCGCAGTTCGAGCTATGCGACGTATCGACAATAGGGAAGGTACGGGGAGCGGGGCGGCGCGGTGCTCTGCACATATTACACCACTCGCGACCATCCATAGCACGCATCCATAGCACACATCCACATCACGCATCCTTCCATATAAAAACGTAGCTTAGTTGAATCAGTTTCCACCAGTGCTATGCTATGTCGAGCAATGAATATGATTGGTGGATATCAAACGCATCCATAGCAACGTTGCATAGCACATCTTTGGTGAAAAGGCACCTTAAAAAAAGGCCAGTGCGCTAATCGGGCTATTAATGAATGTAATGTTGACAATTCAAAGAAACTCAGGGTTATCATAGTTCTTGATAAACGCTATCGCGTACTACGAAGTCGTAAATGCACTTCTTCTTCCTGGCCTTTCCCAACGACGTTGGGGTCAGCTTCCAGTCTAATCAGATGCGGTTGAAGACCAGTATTTTACATGGAAATCAAAATCAAAATATTTTATTTGTGATTCACAGGTAATAATTAGGTCTTATTTATACAAAGGTCATGCTGTGATCAGTCTCATGGGGATACAAATGTCATAAAAAATAGTTTAAAATCATTATTAATTACAATTAAAGTCATAATCATGTAGGTAGATTCAATCGGACATTAATACTTTAAGAATTCGTCAACAGAGTAGAATGAATATTCAAGAGGAATTGGAACAGCTTATATTTGAAAACACGAATGTCTCTAAACTCCTTAATACTATTAGGGATCTTGTTATAAATCTTTGGTGCCACAACAAACACACTATTCTCATACATCATCATGGAGCATCTGCCATCAGATCTCCGCAACCCAGGCACCGTACTGGGCAATACCGATGTACTAAGGTTAGACCGGTTGTTATACTTTCGCGCTTCTGACTACCCGTAAAGACTGTCAGAGTTATTCTTATGACACCCGGGACCGACGGTTTAACGTGCTCTCCGAGTCAAGGAGAGGTTTCGATGTATCATACCTTCAAAGCGGTTACGCACTGCATCCGACCCGGGTCTGTGAAAATACGGATATAAAAAACTCGGACCGAATTCGGATATTGCTTTTCGCACTGCATCCGACCCGAATTAGTGAAAACACGGATCTAGAGTTTAAAAGTCTCGGACCAAATTCGGGAATTTGCGTATACGCACTAATCCGATCTCTGATCCAAATCCAAGCAATTCAGGGGCCATCTTTGGCATTTATGTCCGATTTAAATCCGAGGTAATGCGAAAGCCGTTCAAACAAATAATACTACGGCTACTTCGGTCCGTCAAAATTTCTTCCGAATTGGAGACTCGGATTGTTGACGGAAAGAAATCGGATGGCGGAAGTCGGATCTAGTGCGTAAACTACCATACAAATAGTTCTATGACTACTTCGGAACGTATTTTCACGGATTCGGATCGGATGCAGTGCGTAACCGCTCTCACCCGTCCACGCGGCAAGCGCTGCTTAACCTCGGAAATAGTATGATCAGCGCGATTGTTAATTTAGGCTTCGTCCTAGGGCAGCGCGTTGCATTTCAGCGTGTGATAAAGCAATGTGTTACGATACATCTGAATTGTCCCAGCTGCTGTGTTGCCGCTAAACTGTTGTTTTCAATTCAACCAGAATTGTATTATACTTTGTTTATAATCCTCATTTTGCATAACTTCATTATTGTAATTAAGTAATATTACCTTTTGCTGTGTTTAGAGTTTAATTAATTTATTCACTTGACAGACAGATAATGTGTTGCTGGGGAGTTTGTTGCGCCGTTTCTTCTTCGCAGCAAAAACACTAGGAAGCGGTGAAGGGAGGGCGTTTTTGTGGGCTGTCTTATAAGTGACGTTGACGTTCAAAAGGAACTACTTAAGTGATTCTAGTCTATTTTGAATAAATGAGTTTTGAAGTTTGAAACCGCCCAAAACAAATTATAAACGGCGCTCTGTTAGATGCACTGCTCATGTAGTAGCCCACAAATAAAGAAGTCATATTGCTTGTTATCTTGGCGTCTCAATGCAACGCAACGCGCTGCCCAACTAGGACGAAGGGTAAACCACAAGCCCCGATGTCGTACCTTTGTATTGTAGTACAACTGGGGAGGCGTAAGCTGAGCTTTGCATTTGTGTGAGTGCACATAGAATCGATTGCCAAAAAGCAGTATAAACCGATTGAAACCAAGCAAAGGACGCGCCTGCATTTATTCTCACACAAATGCAAAGCTTAGCTTAGGCCTCGCGGACTGTACACTATTGTACTAATAAGTCATGGAACAATTATAGTTATGATTATGAATTAATATAGAGTAAATAGCCATTTGTAATAAACGAATGAATAATGATTCTAGGAATCGGCTGTCATGCCTTCCGCACAGTCATTGACAAAAATTTGTATACACGAAGCAAAATTACTCAACATTATTTTAAAACAGATGGTAGGCTTTTAAGACTATGGGGTCTAAAGTTAAGAAAAGTTTAGCAATAGCAAATACTACGGACGGTAGGTAAGCAATACGATACCGATAAAGGATATAGGAACCGGGCAGTAGTACAGTACTACACAACTAATAAGTTAGTTACAACGATGTACCCTGATCGAACTAGCTCTTTCTGATGGCACTATTTTTTATGGGTCTAGCTCATTTTCTGATGGCACTATTTTTTATGGGTCTAGCTCATTTTCTGATGGCACTATTTTTTATGGGTCTTGCTCATTTTCTGATGGCTCAATTTTTTTTTTGGGTCTAGCTCCTTTTCTGATGGCACTATTTTTTATGGGTCTAGCTCGTTTTCTGATGGCTTTATTTTTATGGGTTTAGCTCATTTTCTGATGGCTCTATCTTTATGGGTTTAGCTCATTTTCTGATGGCACTATTTTTTTATGGGTCTAGCTCGTTTTCTGATGGCTTTATTTTATGGGTTTAGCTAATTTTCTGAGGGCACTATTTTTTTATGTGTCTAGCTCATTTTCTGATGGCTCTATTTTTTATGGGTCTAGCTCATTTTCTGATGATACTATTTTTTTATGGGTCTAGCTCATTTTCTGATGGCACTATTTTTTTATGGGTCTAGCTCATTTTCTGATGGCACTATTTTTTATGGGTCTAGCTCGTTTTCTGATGGCACTATTTTTTTATGGGTCTAGCTCATTTTCTGATGGCACTATTTTTTATGGGTCTAGCTCATTTTCTGATGGCACTATTTTTATAGGTCTAGCTCGTTTTCTGATGGCACTATTTTTTATGGGTCTAGCTCGTTTTCTGATGGCACTATTTTTTTATGGGTCTAGCTCATTTTCTGATGGCACTATTTTTTTATGGGTCTAGCTCATTTTCTGATGGCACTATTTTTTATGGGTCTAGCTCATTTTCTGATGGCACTATTTTTATGGGTCTAGCTCGTTTTCTGATGGCTCTATTTTTTATGGGTCTAGCTCATTTTCTGATGGCTCTATTTTTTTATGGGTCTAACTCATTTTCTGATGGCACTATTTTTTATGGGTCTAGCTCATTTTTTCGCATTACACACTTATTGTGTCAGCGTAAAGATAATTTTTTACTGCAGTACTAATAAACATTTGTGGTCTTGAAGTTGCATGCAGTCTGGAAGCGATCGGTTTTACGAAGATTGCCGATGCGACTTCATAAATGGGTGAATTTCAACAAGAGATTTTTATATGTCATTTCGGTGGGATTTTTTTATTTCAATGCTATCTACATATTTTTAGTGACAAATAAAACTTTAGCCTATTTTATAACATTGTGCGTGAGTGGACATCAAATTTCATCAAAACTTACATAAATATTTAAGGATAAATTTTTAAGAGTCCACTGAAATGAAAAGTGTTTACCGAAATGATAAAAATGACCACCGAAATGATAGACTGTGCACCGGAATGAAATAAATCCACCGAAATGATACAGCTAAGAACAACCGTGCCGGGCAGCCAGGGTTCCGTACTTTGTTAGGTTTGATTTCCACAAATTTTAGATAAACACTGAGACAGGACAGTACACAGTTATTTTAATATCATCATTAATATATAGATATTACAGTTAGTATTACATATATCATTCTTTGAGGTTACAATAACCTCAAAGAATGATATTAATGTAATGTTTATTATGATATGAATGAATTGTTTCTTTACTTATTTATATAAGTAAAGAAACAATTCACAACAACAACCAGAAAAATGTGTGTTGTTGTGTGAAAATGTTGGAAAACTTTATCGTAAATGCTGGTAACCATTAATAAATATTTTTGTTTGTTTATGAACTAATACTAATTTACTTGATATATTTTCAAAAGAGTGAACGAAGCGCGATTAGAAAGCTTTTAGTTTCTGATTAATATGATGGCTGCATTTGTAAGTTATGAAATTAATAGTAATACATAATGTGTACCTGTTGCACTAAGAGAAAAATGCTAGGTATAATTTAGTCAAATTGGTAACGAGACGAGAATAGTGTTTCTACAGGTATATAAGTAAAACTTCTAAAATTAAATCAACTTTTATATTTTGAAAACACAATAAATGAATAAAAAACATTATAAAAATATCTTAGTAGTAATAGCTTAATCCTTTTACATAAACGTATGAAACATAACAGAAACCTGAAATTGAGATCACATTATTCTTAAATTACTACAACAATAAAGAAACGTACCTACATTTCTAAATAGAACAAAAACCAACAGCGTTTTGTTCTACCTAATTACTTATACATAATTGCGAATTATAGTTACTCCAATAAAACAGTCTTTCTGGGTACATAAATGCCATATTACACAACAAATACACCCGAATAATCTAATCTACACTCTAGGTAAAAGTACATTACAAAACTATGACTTTGTATTTGACACAAGGATCTCTAAAACTTTATGGTTTTATCATTTCGGAGATACATTTCATTCCGGTGGATTGTAATTGGTATAACAGTCCACCGAATCCACTGAAATGATAACACTGAGATGATAAAATAGAGGTTAGTTCTACATTTAACTCCGAAATAAAATTATTAAAAAAATATGAACACTACTCAAACAAAACAGTACTTACGGCGAATTTAATACACAATTTTGAAACAAATTAAACGAATCTAGCACGAGTTATAACAGTCACCGAAATTAAACTATTTTTGTCCCCATGTTACTGAAATGATAAACTTACTTTTTTGGCGGGAAACCGCAGGACGTTGGGACCTTGGGACCGGTACGTTCGCGCCGAGACCTTGAGCCGGACTGATCCGAAGTGAGGAAAGGTGAGAGGGGCGTAACCACGCAATGTTGACATGGCTATTCTACTAAAACTTACTGTCCTCTGAAATGATAACTTTTTTCCAGACAAAAGTTGACTGCCTGTCAAATCCATGAGAAAGAAGATAAACAAACAAAAATAGTTTTATTTGATCGAATATATTATAATTTAATGATAACAAAATCGATTTAATTCCATATTATGAATGTATTGGCAGGGGAAGGTATTTTATGAGCGGAATTGGGTTCAGGACAGGCCACCGTGATGATAAAATAACACTTTGATACTTTTTTTTTGGTATATTGAAGAGTAGAAATCAATGATTTTTTTTGTCAAGGTAGAGAAATACTTACGTTGTTGAGAAAAAATATATAAAATAAAAAATCAGCACATTGCACTACCGTTCTCAGGTTTGCCGTGTATTTTTTTTGCTTGGGCAATTCACCCAAATGTAGTTCTTTTCCTCATTCTGTTGAACAGCTGTGGTTACAGTACAATATAAAGGGGTGGAGTAGCCATTGTGTTCGTGATGATAAATGCTCTGTTATGACTATGAACTAAGTACTAGTGATTCAATGCTGTACGATATAAGAATTCTTATTGTTAATTAGACTAGTGTTTAGACGATTATGACACAACAATGCAAAGGTAAGATAATCATAGATATTACCATAGAGTGTAATTCCAGCAAAGTTAACAAAGGAGGATATTTACTTTTACGTTTTGTTAAAAAATTAGAGTCCAAATACACGTCCGATACTTGCCTCCGATAGTCGGTTCTGATGGTCTGATCAGACTATCTGAAGGCCTCCGCGTCATACATTTGTTTGAACATGAATTACACGTACGATCAGACCATCGGATCGGATGCCAGAATCGTAAGCATCGTCCGGGCGTCATCGTCGTCCAGAAAAAATCGGACACGAGAATCGTATGTGTATTTCACGAATCCGATCAGATAGTCAGATCCGGTTCCCGGAAGCAACTATCGGACGTGTATTTTGACCCTTAGATCCCATATGTAAAAGAGCGTCTGTCTGCGGAGAAGACGATTGAAAGAAGATTGCATGTAGCAGAGATGAAAATGTTGAGGTGGATGTGTGGAGTGACTAGAATGGATAAAGTTAGAAATGAGTGTACTAGAGGAAGTTTGGAAGTGGCGCCTGTAACAGAAAAGTTGAAAGGGAACCGATTATCTTGTTATGGGCGTGTGATGAGGAGGGACGAAAAGTATGTGAGTAAGAGAGCGATGAATATAAATGTTGATGGATGGAGGGGAAGTGGGACCAAAGAAAAGATGGATTGATTGTGTGAGAGATGATTTGAATGGAAAGGGAGTAAATGATAGTGGGATGGATAATATGGAAGAATGGAAGAAGAAAACATTTTGTGTCGACCCCAGGTAACTTGGGATAGGCAGAAGAAGATGTAATGAAGCGTCTGTCACCATATACAAGGTGTAACTTAAATAACGCACAACCTCTTAAGGGGTCACTGTACTCATCATTATGAACAACTTTTACCATGGGAACAAATCTGAAATCGCGAAAAAAAAAACAGCTGTTCCCTACATTTATGTTCGAATAACTCGCCAAAATGTAGGGAACAGCAGATTTTTTTTCGCTATTTCATGTTTTGTCCCTTAGTAGTTGTTCATAATGATGAGTACAGTGACCCCTTAAGAGGTTGTGAGTTATTTAAGTTACACCTTGTATATGGCATAAATAATTCTCATAATACTTACCGCGGCCTAATTAACAACTGCGGACCATACAATTTTTGCAAGGTTAAGCTGCGCTTGCCGCGGTTCATCCTTGGATGGGTGATCGAGACCCCTCTGTGCCTCGGAGAGGTCCCGGATGTCATACCTAAAGCTATAATAGTTATTACGGGTAGTCAGAAGCCCGAAAGTCTGACAATCGGGTCTAATCTCAGAATATCGGGCATTACCAAGTAACTGGGTTGCGGAGGGCTGATGGCAAGTCGCTCTGTGTATTCTGGTACTCAGCTGCATCAGGGTAGAATGGAATCTGAACCCAACATAGTTAGGAAAAAGGGCATAGAACAAAATATGACAGCGGTCTAAAAAATAGATTTTCTCGAAATTCGACTACAAAGTGTACTTGAATTTATGCTTAACGTGAAGTTAGAATTTATGACACCTATGTTTGTGATCGCTATGCTGGTATACTATGCTGATGCTGCCTATAGACCTGGAGCCCAATTCTACTAACAGAAACTTTTATCAATTGCAATTGTATCGTTCATTCAGACAGACATGTTTGGTTTTATTTTTGATGTCAAACAATTTGATAGTTTCTGTAAACGAAAACTGTCTGAATAAACGATTCTGTTGCAATTGATAAAAGTTTCTATTAGTAGAATCGGGCTCCTGATATGTCTCTTAAGCACCTGTTATGATGAGCTAGAAAAGGCTAGAAAGGATAGCTAATATCGTACTAGCCAGCGACAAATTAAGAAAAAAAATAAAAAAAAACATGGATGTATTTTTTCTGGAACGCGGAATTTAAATTTCAGCTGATAATTTCGTAATATCCACCATCAAAGATGATCGTCGGCATGTAATTATTGAAACCAATTGTTGTCGCTATTAATAGAACTGCAATAATTGTGAAGGTTAAAGGGCAACTTGAGGACCGACCGGGCGCGCTCCGGCCGAAACAAATCACGTGACATTTCGCCGCCATTTTTAGAATTTATGGCGCGAAATGTAATGTCAAATTACCTAATGTTTACATACATTCAGCCTAAATTAAGAGAAACGAAAAAATTAATAAAACAAAAGATGATTTTAACTTACATTTAAATACAACGAAATGGTATTTAATAAGTAATATGCATTAAAAGATCTTCCCTAACTATATTTAAATAAATCCGGCGCACCCTGGGCAGTTAGCCTCGCTACCAAATTTTGCGGACTGGCTAATCTTTTCAAGACTAGAAAAGAAAATGAACAACCATTTTAGCCACAGTATTAAAATTTTTCATTTGTATAATTGTTCTCGTAGAACATTATTCCTATGATGAAGAATGACTATATGCAATGTGACATTTACCAATTAAGTAATTATAAAAACGCTGCGTCTTTAATTCAGTGTTTTGACGCACGTACACCGAACCACACTTGCAAGTCATTATAATTATTTTATAGTATATCGTGCTTATGGTGTCCTAAACATCTGATGTTACCGAAGAACTGCCTACTGCTTTCTTAGGCGTGTTTACTGCTCATCCGCGAAGCAACATTCCAGTTATTGCGTGTTGGAAAAATAATGTTTTTGCTAGTCCAATTTTGACAACCTATTTCTTTTTCTTTTTGGTGCCTAATTTGGAATTTGCATTTAAAAAAAAAACCTTTCTGACAGACAAAGCACTGCGATAGGCGAGATTAAGATGATATGGAATTCTTCAGTAGGTTCTATCTACAAAGTTTTCCATAATTAACAATCTGCGATGTGGACTTTTGGCAGAAAAATTAGAGTTCAGTTTATTGACTAAAATGGAAGCTCTAAGATATGTTTTTACATAATTCTTTTTTTCTGTTTCAGCGTTAAAATGTCCGCCTGGTGTGACAGACCCCTCGTGCACAGAAGAAAGAAAAGAAGTTGACACACACGGTGAGTCTTATCTTGCTAATATTATAAACGTGAAAGATTGAGTGTTTGTGAGTTTGTGAATTTGGATATTTGTTGATCAAAGCGAAACGGATTTGGAAGAAATTTCGCACACGGATAGATCATTACCTGGACTAGGACATAGGATCCTTTTAATCCGGGAACATGAAGTAGTTCTCCTAAGATGCGAGTGTAAGCGTGGGCATCAGTTAAACTTTATAACATTCAGACTTTTCCGTTCGCTTGGAATTCGGAAAACGAAATCCAAAGTGTCCAAATCCAAAAGTGGGCATCGCAAAGGGCAACTAAGGGAGGAAGAAGACGGGCAGCATCATTCTCCTATGTATCTAAAACAATATCGATTAGATCCAAACATGACTACTGTCAATTGACTATCTTATGAGCGTTCTTACCGTAGTACACTTTTACAAACAGATAGGAATAGGATGAAAAAAATATTTGTGCTATTTTTTACAAGACCGAAATTAATTTCTTGTTTTGTTCCCCCGTTTATTTTCTTTTGTAACGTATAGGCACTCGAATATCTTCTCCTGTTTTCAAAACAATAACACACGTGTGCTGAAAATTTCAGAACCATTACAAAGCGATGTGAGGGAAGCGCAATGTTTGGTGGGCAGTGAATGGGAAAGCAACTGCCATTACTGCCGCTGCTCCGACGATGGCATCGCTGAGTGCTTGAAGCAGGGCGCTTGCGACAAAGGCGTGTTTGGTAAGTGAAAATAGTAACTATTTTATTATATTACTAGTAGTAAATATTTTGTTGTCTGCTCTTAGTGCCTTCTGAAGGAGGAACCTTGAAATCTTGGAATCCTGTGTTGCAGTCAACGCTTTTGTGATGATGTAATAAAGTCGTTCCCGATCAAAAAAATCATTATAAGCCTTTCTCAACTAGATTGGGGTCGGCACTAGTAAATACCCGGTATCCTGAGGCTCGATCTGCGTCGGACTTTCGGGATTCTACCAAAGATTTTCGTGGAGCAAAAGCTAATAGATGTAAAACGGGTATAATAGACGTAGGAGAAAACGCTGCCAGGCTTAAATGGGATTGGGTCACGTCAGCCACGTGCATAATGACCGCTGAGCAAGAATCTGCACACAAGAGTGCCTGAAGAAAGAGGTGGCGAGCTGACCTAGACGCGTACCGCGAGGGCTGATTTGAGGTGGCGCAGGAAAAGAGTATAAGGAAGAACTTCGGGGGGGGGGGCTTTGCCCAGCAGTGGGGTAGTACAGGCTGACAAAAAAATAGGAGCTTCCTTACATTTATTAATTCATTTAATTTCAGCGGAGCCAGTGCTTTGCAAGCCGAACACAACGTTCCAGAGGGACTGCAACACTTGCATCTGCCTCGAGAATGGACTCGGACTCTGCACCTTGGACTTTTGTAGGAGATCAGGTAAGCATCTCCAAACGTACTTTTGCTCAGAAGACACTTATGTGTACTGCAGTACACATAAGTGTCTTCTGAGCAAAAGTACGTTATAATAATAATAGCTTATAAAAATAATAGCTCTCAGCTTAATTATAATTTTAAACCAAATAGTAATTGGGTCCTTCCTTCCTTCGGGACTGTTAAAGTGGTTATTTATGAATGAAACATTTAAAGGAAAGTAGATGCAAAAACCCTGACTCATGGGAGGGTTAGGCAGAAATCAAAGATAATATACCCGTAGTTGACAATGACATCATTATTTGGACACAATTCCAACCTACCGCTATTAAAGATATTTCAGAACTTCTATTTGCCCAAAGCTACATCCATCAGGGTTACCACCACTGAATTTCTTTATTATTATTTTCAGATAGCCTTGGTCCAGAAATTCTGTTAGGCAGTGATAGTGAATCAAGCGACAGTAAAGATGAATCTACTCAAAAGTCGAGCAAAATCGACGTTGTAGTACCAGTAAGTACTTTGACACAGATAAATATAGTCATGAGCAAAAAAATTTACATTTTGCACATTGTTAACTCGGTGTTCTAAGGTATTCACACAGATTTAAAAAAGAATATTGTAAGTTATTACAAAAAAATCATGGTCTGATCTTGAGCATATAAATGTATTACAAAAATAACAACAAACTTACCCTTGGTGGTTTCAAGATTAATGACAAAGTAAAGAAGAGAAAAAAAGTAAAAAATTATCATTATTGAAGAATTCATTTTATTAATCACTCACAAATCGATGTTCAATACTTACATCGAGAACATTGTTCTAATATAACTATGTGATTATCAACTGCACATTGGTGAATGGGATGCACAAATTATTTTTCTTAAGGTAAGTACACGTTTAAAATTAATTCAGTTAATGAAACAGCTAAATTCGAACTTGCACCTTTACTATTATTCTTCTTCCTGTAGTCGATGTGAGTTATTCGAGAATAGCTCTTGCGCTGGTGAAAAGATTAGTCAATTAGCGAGGTTGGTAGTGGTGGTGACTACCCAGAGTGCCCCGGAATTACTTAAGACACTCGCTGATGCTCTTCAAACATACCCCACCCTTTCTTTATCTATCTATCTATACATATAAAAGGAAAAGCTGACTGACTGACTGACTGATCTATCAACGCACAGCCTAAACCGCTGGGGTTAGAAAGTTGAAATTTTGACAGTAGGTTTCTTCTGTAACGTAGGCATCCACTAAGAAGGGATTTTTTGAAATTCAACCCCTAAGGGAGTTAAATAGGGGATGAAAGTTTGTATGGAAAATCGTCACTTATCGGGTTCAAAATTTCACGCAAGCGAAGCTGCGGGCGAAAGCTAGTCAAGCATGTAGTAAACCATTGTAAAGGTAAATAATCCTGTATTTTAAAAGTAAACAGTCTTGATTTTCAATGATATGTATAGTATTAAAAAATTCCAAATTGTGGATATAAAACGACGTAATCCAATTTTAACTGCAAATACAACTTAAGTCTGTTTTATTAAGAGTAAAGAAGATACACGAATCGTACGTAGTTTTAACTTATTGGTAAGATATAGGTACCATGCATTAGAGAGCAGTCTATTAAACATAACTGCATTTCAAACTTCAGACTCAAATACGTTACGACGAAGAAAACCTGCTCGATTTGGATCATGACGTCATTATTCTAAAGCGTTCGACCATTTGCAAGCCTCTTGAAGAATTCTTCAGGGACTGCAATCCTTGCAAATGTGCCAGCGACGGACTTAGCTACTCGTGTACACATAATGAATGCATGGAAACTGAAATGGATAAAGATAAAGAAGTTGAAGTATTTATGCAAAGTGAGGTTGGTATAAATTTATGGTACCTATTTTAGTAAAATAAACTGTGATGTAACTGTTTCAGAATATCGTCAGTGAAGTTCTAACAGTGCGAAAGTCAAAAATGGCTACTATACAAGAGAGTGAAACAACTATTTAAAACTAGCGTAACTACGCTGAACGCAATATCGTTTTTAATTATCATTACTAATGAACTCTTTGATGATTTAAACCATTGAAAATCCTAATAATCTTTTTAATTTCAAGTAAAATTGTGGCTTTCCCAGTGTTGTCTGTTTTTGTCATAAAATGAATTACGCACTGTTAGAACTTCATTGACGATATGTCAATGGCTTTCTTTGAATATTGAGATAATATAGAAGATGCTTTTATTCTTTATGAAATTGTGGTTCTGGATACAGTAAAAGGTATTATATTGAGTAGACGTGATGCAATGGGTGTGGATGTCAATGCGTGACAAGAGTTGAATTCGACAACAGTTTAATCGCAGAAGAGTAAACCAGAGTTCCTAAAAAAATACGTGGTTTGACCATAGGTAGAGAAAACTAAAAGGAAACATAGCGTCAACAAGAAAAGTTTAGAGAAACCAAAGTTGAATATTTACGGAATATTTCTATAGTAATTTAGTTCTGTATACTCCCAAATTTCCTACAGGGACAAGACCACATAGAACGCCACTCAGTCTGTCGTGCTGGTAACACGTTTTACATCGGTTGCAACACTTGTCGCTGCAACGCAATAGGCACTGACTACTCCTGTACCAACAAGCCATGCCCATTGCCGGCTGATGTTGAACTGTTTCATGAACTTAAGGTAACTTAAAATGTAAAATAAAATAAGCCAAAAAATAATGGCTGTATTGTTCGGGATCAAACAATAAAAATGTTTTCAATAATTTCAGGATATAAAACCAGCAGTACCGTATTCAGGAGATCCGAAACGTAAATTGGAGGTATTCAGATTGTAATCACAGAAGCATGATTACTTTTCACATGGATTAGTGTTTTGTTTTTACACATTTTATTAAAACGAATGTTGACTAGAAGTGTTTTATTTCATTTACTCTATTATTATATGGTATTTTCTAATAGAATAAGCATTATCACTTATTAACATTTGACATACAACTATCTTTACAGAAATGTCTTCCCTTCCTAGCTTCTTGAAATCAAACCAGATGCCAGAAATTATTAATTATCAAAGATTCGGGAATGTCGACGAGAAATGACTTCTATAAGACCCCTAAAATTTACAAACCTAATCATAGACCAATGTTACTAATCCCTGTCTTTATTTAACATTAATACTTATGGTAATTAAATAACCTAACTAGATGGGCCCGTAAATTAAATTAACTTCATCGTCATCAGCCTAAAGCAGTCCACTGCTGAACATAGGCCTCTCCAATAACATTACCTAACATTGATAGTATGCGTATAGATGTGATCATATCTTAACTAAAAAAATCATCATTTCATCCCAAAATTTCTAGACAACGAAATCAACACAATCATCTAAAAACACAACGAAGTCTCAAGTCTGCGAAGCGAACCGCATGTTTATTAAAGACTGCAACACTTGTTGGTGTAACGAGGATGGCACCGGCTATTACTGCACCAGGAGGGTCTGTGTTCCTCTTCTACCTGGGGACGAAGCTGATATCGGAGGAATCCCGGCTGAAGTACGATTTGATGAAAGTTTCTAGCATGATCTACACCGACGAGTTCATTTCCTTCTTTGACAGATCTAAGAAATCTGAGGCTTTTGCTTTATGTTGCTTTACCAAAAGCATCTTTGCATAAATCCATTGCTTCTACAATCGCTTCTTTGTCTATTTAAAATTGTAATTCTTCTAACACATCATTCTTATAAGCAGAATCTGCGCGTGATAAAGAAAGAATGTCGTCCTGACGAAGTTTTTGAGTTAGACTGCAATATGTGCCGCTGCAACCCTGATGGAAAATCATATGCGTGTACTCGAAGAGCGTGCGAAGAACAACTTGAAGATAAAAAGGTCTGGTGACTTTAAATCTCTTGGTCTGGTGACTAATTTTCTTGGTCTGGTATGGTGGTTGGCACTTCGACTTTTAATTGGTGAAGGATTTTTTATTGTCTATTTGTATTAAACATTTCAAGTGGTGGAGGATTTTTAATAAAGACTGCCTAAGTATATTTAATGGTGTTTTCATTCAAACCGGTGTAATTGCATACTATGTTGTTTTTCTTATTACTTAAGTGTGCACTATTTACTTTTTACTAATACTACATATATTATGTTATCCACATATTCATTTTATTTTTAGGCTGTTATTAAAATGTTGATAATTGTAACGCAATGGTAAATGGGAAATACACTGATTACTAAAAGTAGTATAATTTTCTTCCGTACATACTTATTTGTGTGTGAATTTAATTTGTCTAACTTTTCTCATTCTTGACTATATTAATGAAAAAATATTTTTATTGCATTTGTACTAAATGTTGTATTTTTTGTTTTACAGAAAGTCACTTTATCAAGAAAAGTACGGGCGTTTACTACGGTAATATTTTTTACTTTTCTTATACCAAACGAAGTTTTTAAAGTAGTTTAGATAGCTCTGGAATTTGAACATTGGAAAAAGCTAATATAGACCAAAGTCATTCTTTCAAGTTTTCTCCGAAAAATCTAGTAGTCATAATTTGCAGAATAGTCTCTTTGAGTTTTTAGACCTGTGAAAGGTCCTAAACTTTATTTCAGGTTTGTATGTCAAGTAACAAATAATAACGCACTCCGTGTATCTAGTAGGAGCCGCCGAAGGCCTGCCAGCCCGGTCAAGAATTCCGCATGGACTGCAACAAGTGCCTCTGCGACAACAAGGGACAAGACTTCTCGTGCACGCGAATTGACTGCAACGCTGTGAATAACAACCATCATGCCAGTGCGTTCACTGCGCCTAGGAGTAAGAGAGGTATGTGATGTACTTTTTTCATCATTAATTAATAGTATTAATTAACTTAGTGTTTTGCAGCACTTAGAGATGTAATATTGCAAACTGTAGTCGGGTTCATTAGTCAGTGAAGTAGATCAAGATATTAGACTAGGTGTCACACATTGCTTTTGCATTCGCATAACCTTAAAGAAAGGTCATAAATCTTAAAGAGATTCACTACACAACATTGGGTTCCAGTCATTCTTCTTTTCAAAAATAAAATATCTCTTACTTAGAAAAAAAAAATCATCAGCAATAATTACGTCATTTTTGACTCAAATATGAAAAGGTACATTATAAAATAACGGACCAAATATGGAACCTTGAGGAACCCCTTCGTTAGCCTAATAATTTGAACCAATTTATGAGAATGTTGTACTGTTTGTTGTTTTTAGATCAAATGTTTATTTTAGTCTCGTAATATCCTAGTTTTAACTACAAGAGCAGGTGGTTTACGCAATCAAAGGCTTCCAAAACATCAAAAAAGATGTTTCGCTATGGCGTGATCAAACATTTGTATCATAACATTTAAAATTATATTTTCAGACACATCTAAACAGCTAACAATGCAGTGCGTTCCGGGAAGCGTATTCGACCGGGATTGCAACGTGTGCAAGTGCAGTCAAGATGGTCGGTACGCGGCCTGCTCGCTCAAGTCATGCAAGGATAAGAAACCTGAAACTGAGCATGCGTCTGGTAGGTAAGAGTTGTTAGGAGTACCAGATTACGTACATTTCCGCTACACTATGGTCCTAGATTTTAGACTGAATAATATTAGGAAGCCACCCTAAACTGCTCCGCAGTCATAAGAAACTCAATGAAATCATGGGCAGGTGTCGTCATAAGCTCGTAACATCTAACCTGGAGTATCGGGTCAAATCACCCTGCATAATTATATGGGCATTGGTGCCGATTCTCTTGTTCACCAATTAAACTAAAGTTAGAGAATTGCTATCTTTTACTAACAGACAGCGCGAGAAAAGGACGGTGATAGATAAGAACTAAGTTAGAGATGTCAAATTAGTTTACGCCTTGAACTTCGCCATGTTTTTAGTCGACACGTTTCAACCTGTTGTCTAAATTTGTATGGACATTTTAGTTCAACTAAATTTGACAGCTCTTATTTACATCCGTCTCCTTCTTATTTGATGAGAATGAAAAAGATGGCAATAGCCTAAATTAAGTTTAGTTTGTGCACAAGAGAATCGGCACCATTATCACCATCTTTGGCCTAGTTTTTCCCTAATGTGTTGCGGTCGGCTGTGGGTCTAACCAAGCGCGGTGGAATATTAATATTTTACACGAATCGACTACCATCAAAACTTTCTACTTTTAATCTTATGTTATCGATATCGTCTTCAGGTTAGAACATAGTCAGATTCTCTTCATTCTTCTAAACTGCAATAAGTACACCCATGACTTGAGATCAAAAGGTACCTCCTATATTCTTTTTTAATTAACTTATTTTGAATTCAGAATCGGATCTCGGATTCCGCTGTAACCCCGGCGAACAATTTAAGCGCGACTGCAACGACTGCACCTGCTCTGCTGACGGTAAAAGCGTATTCTGCACACTGCGTTTTTGCGACCAAAACCTTACGCCCGACATGTAATCGCACAATCCGCTTATCTTGAAATGCACACGAATCCTTTTTCCACTCAGAATAATTCCTGCTTGATACATTGCGACTCTGTCAGGGGCCTTCGAAGCCTTCATTAACAGTCCCGACAATGAGATTCCTGTTTAGATTGATAAAGCCAAGCGTTTTCACCATCGAAGACATTTTAGCGAGAATTTTTGAAGTCCGCCATATTGAATTTGGGCCTCTAGACAATCGTTATTGTAATCAACATTCATCTTGACAATTTTAAAACCATTTTAAGAATTATTAACGTACGATTATGGTATACCAGTGAATATTATCAATACTGTGTGTATTTTTGGTTTCAGCGTTTTAATTATATTAAAATATGCTCTCTATATTTTAATAAAAGTATATCTTTACTTTTTCATTAGAAGATTGAACAAATTCTTGTATGTGGTTTTGTTGTATTAGTTTTTTAAATACAAATTGTTTAGTTTCCTTGCTATGCAGTATTTTTCAAACATTTCTATTGTTAAAGTATCATTATTTCTATAATGCAAGCTATGCACTTGAGTGACTTCTCGCTCTATATTTTTTCTGTTGAATATGGTTGAGAATTTAAAAACAGTTTTAAACTGAATGTAGTAGATAAAGGCCGTGATAGTCATCACAGCGAGACATCGGTTTTGCATCTGCGCAAGTGGGCGCCGATAGTATTAAGCGTGCACACGTATCTTAACACAAACGCAAAGCTCATGTCTCGTTGCAAGGACTGCATTTTTTATAATTCTTTTTCTCTTCGTTTCGTGTCATATCAAGATAAGTTTCTGATTTATGTTTCATAGCAGCTGCGCAGTCGATCAACTATCTGTCATTGAGACGATTAGTTGTATCGAATAATTCTGTGCCTAGTATCATTTCAATGTTTTGTGTTTTTTTAAGTATTTTGTGACTAATTTTACTTAGTATGTAATACGAATGAACGAGTAGTTACTATTTCACATTTTATTGTACAATGGTTACAGTAAACATTAGTTAAAGCTAATAAATTAGAGATTAATCGATTAATTCACTAAATAGTCAGCTAATCAACAGTTGGCTAGTTTACTTGGCTAAAAACCAACGTTATCTACTTCACATCACTTATTATGAAATTCGTCTAAATGTGAACAGTTGTTGAACTATGTTTTGTTAAATACTGAAAGTATAATTAAACAACTAATAGTTTCCCGTGCATTGTATTTAGTTTACGTATTAGTAAACTAATTATTCTAGTAATGGTAAGTTTGAAGAGCCTATTTTCATTTTGATGTGTGTATGTTTAATGTGTTTTCATCGACATTTTCAACTTAGTTGGCTCACATGCGATTTTCGCGTGTAAGTGATTTATTTTTCATGTCATTTTTCATTCCCTTTGGTGTAGCTTTGTGTGGGCCGAGCGTGTAGCCAGATTTTTATACAGAAATATAGATACTGCCTAGATCTCCTTCTTCATCTTTCATCTGTTCTGAAGTAACAAACCCAAATATTATACAAAACTTTTTCTTTATAATATTAGTATGGCATTTACTTAATTTTAATTAGTCTCGTTTCTTCATTTTTTTTTGTTTTTTTGTTCATTTGTGGCAGTCTTTTACCTTCGTTAATAATCACCTTAGTTGAAGAAATGAGGGTCAAGCATTTTTTTTAACTTTTGTCTTTAATCTGTTACCGCGCTGTGTCGACACGACGACCAAGTGTGTAAACACTTTCAAATATGAAGCAAATTATAGAACTTCACGATCGCCGACGACTGTTCGGCAATGCTTAATGGCTCTTACCTACTAATTAATTAGTTATGTATTCATCTTTAATAATAATAGTTCATTGAAGGACTTGTGAAAATACAGGTAATAAACAGGGAGGACCCGTGCCCATGCCAACCCTATTTACTAAAATTTTACGATTACAAAAAAATGCCTAAAATGTAGTCAATTTTTTAACGCACAACCCTGGCTGCTTGCTCGGCGACGAATAGTATCGCTCGAATGTTTAGTAGTTAGTGAATTAATAGTAATTACGTGGCTTAATTTAGAAAGTACGTACCATCATGTATTAGACGATACGTAATTAAAACTTAAATAATTTGAGTTTAAGGTAATCACGAAACGAATAAACGAGTTAATTTTACGATTGTGTTTCATTTATGAAGTCTTTTTACCTTCTTTTTTCTCTTTTTATTTTTTCTCTTTTAGCATCAGGGTTCGTCGCAAATGACTGTCTCTGAGGCGGCTCTGACTTTCTAGACAAAATCTCTTTTCCTTAAACATTAACGTCTGCGGAAAGATCAAAATGAATGGAAATGACGTTCATTCACGCCCGGGCAAATGTCATTTCCTTGACTTTGATCTTTCCACGTTTAAGGAGAGTGATTTTGTCTAGAGAGCCTGCTGCATTTGCGCCTGAATTTAAACTTCCAAGACACAATTAATGTTGTACTTTACTCAAAAAAATATAATGTTACAGAAGTGACACGAATAAAGAATGTTTCTTATATTTTGCTATCGGAGTGCATTGCAACCGCGGAGTTATTTGGACCACTTGTTTGCAAGGAAAATAATACCTTATAGGTATTTTGTTCCGCCACCAATGCTTTAAGTAGCGATGGGCGCGAGCTTGCTAATGGAATATCTCATAACAAACTTGCCAATGATATCGAATGCATGTCAATTTAATTAAAATTTGTAACCGGTAACATTGACACAACGAAATGCAACTTTGAGATATTACGTCTAAATGGGACTTTAACAGGTGAGCAACATTATTATTTAGGCTTCATTAGCAGTAACATGTTAGGGTACTCCATTGCCTATCAGTACAAGACCCTCTCCATCCATTGCATCTTGAACCTCTTCCACAGACTCAAAGGCAACTGTGATCGCGGGAAACACTGCTACGCATCTTTTATTATTGTTGCATTACACTACTGTTGGAACTATAAAGCAAAAAACTACTATAGGAGTACCAGCTGCTTGCTTTTAAGGAGTCACCAAAAGTGGTTGCACCTAGATTATTGGTCCTTCTGCCTTCTGTCGAGAGTCGACATCAGAGCCTCTTTGATCAGTATGATGAGGTTGTTGTTTAGCGAAGCTGAATGGCTACTTGCGTTATGACATTTTATCATCCGTTTAGCCTTTTCCTCAAAAAAGTGAGCGGTCTTCTTCAAGCCTAACCAGATGAGACTGAACATCACATATTGCACGGAGCGACTGCCATCTGGGAGGTTACCATGATCTGTTATAGCAGGAATGTTTTAATATTATTACGAGAGTGGGAAAGTGACAGCGCTAGACAGCTCTCTAGAGACATCTCTTACACACTCTCGTAATAATATTAAAATATTCCGACTCTAACAGATCATGGTAACCCCTCTGACAACCGCAGCTCTCATGGGGGATACCGATATCCTAAGTTTAGATCGATTGTCAGACCTTCGGGTGAATATCATGGGTCATTTAAATGATAATTAAGACCAGCATCCTAAGGTGCTATTAGAGGCACGGAGGTTTTCAATGTTCAAAAAATTGAGGCATTATCGCGCCAGGATTCATCGATTTATGGCTTTAGCCACGAGCGAGCGTCAATTTTTTTTTTCTAATTACACGTTATTGCACCAATAAAACTTCAATTTATTATTCTGATTTGCGTTTTATTGCTGATAAAGTAGAAAGTTTACCGAGCGTACCTGAACAGTCTTTTATAGTTCCATACTTCAATTAAGCATTGATTGGATCAGAAAATTTAAGTATGTTGATCTATTTGGTCACATTAATATCAACTTTAGTATTTTTAAAGGGAACAGAGTCAACTATATGTGAGTATATCTCTTACATAAAATTTTTGTTTTACTAGGCATCAAAAGGTTTATGCTAGTTCGTTGTAGTTTCAATTTATTTTAATGTATTTAGAAGATTAAGTACCTACTGCTAAGATTTGTTTTACATTACGATGTTCAATGTATTTATTATCTTTTTCTTATATGCATCCTGGTCCTAGTATTTTTCGATGCAGAATATTCATTGGTTAAACAAATTGTCAGGATTCTAAATTGCCAGTGATGACTGCATGTAGCATGTTTTCTTCCAGGCACTTTGAGCTCTCGATCGACGTGGTAGATAGACTTTTCTTGTTTGAGGTCTACTGCCATTTCTCGTAATTTGGGGGAACTTTAACTTAAACCGGAATCCTCGTCAAATCATAAGATTTTTTTTTTCGTGGGCTTATCCTCCTGCGTGCTCTTCACCCGGGGAAGGCGAAGGGGTATGCCGGACTCTTACGGCTAAAAACCCACGATGTTCCTTCTCCTGACCCTTGGCCGGGGTCGCGGGATTTGCAGCTGCATGCACCGCAACCCCGGCAGGCCTCGGTCCACCAGTCCCTGGCGGACCTCTCCTTCTGTGGGACCTTGTCCCACGTCCTCCTGAGAGGCGCGCGCGGAACACATGCGCGCCGCCTTCTCGGGCGTTTTACTGGTCGGGCCACGGGTCCCCCTAACCGGTCGCCCGCAGCCCACACACTACGGTGGCCGGAGATCGTCGCGCGCCCTCCGGCACCCGGTGCGTCTGGCGCGGGAAGGGAGAGTGGCAGCTGCCTCTCTCTCCCTCTCCGTTCCCTCTTTGGTCGCTATCACCTCCTCGCAGAAGGAGGCGACGGCTTCCCACGCACTCTCGCTCCCGACCATGGACAGAACCACGGCCGGAAGCGAGTCGTCAAATCATCCCATGCTCTTCGCATCCATGGCACGCTTTTTATTTTATTAGTGTCTCACTGCAAGGCTTATGCCTCCCTACTCTTCTCTCTGCCTAATGCTGTTAAGGACTAGTCTATTTCGAAGAAGTCCAGCTTAACCCGCCATCCCCATCTGGGTCTGTCGTGTTGTCATTTGCTATGTAGAGAGACCCACTGGGTTGTAAGATTGGGCCATTGGTCCTCTGACATGCGGCAGATGTGTCCAGCCCAATTCCACTTCTTTTAATATTTACTTATCTTTCTTTTTTAATGCCTTGGAATAAGTCCTTGACGACGAGTTTAGATGGTCTTCATCTTTAACTATGATGATGATGATCGGAGTTATTATGACACAAGCTTTGCTATTAATTCGCATTTTGTATAGATAACATGTTTAACTCCCCTCTGCTGGTCTTCTTCTCATGTCGAAGGGTTTCAGACAATTCTTTACTTTCAACTTTATGTTTGATAATTTCGTGCTATAACGGATACGAATTCGGGAGAACCCTCAGCAGGAATCTGGATTATAGGCGTCAGTCACGATGTCGACTTTTCCTGATAGAAGATACTATTTCTAATATTACTACTCTACTATACATATACATACATATCGAGTGTAAAAAGACCCTTAACGATAACGAAAACCACATATTCTACCCATCATTGGGATCATTTTTTTCTACCAGACCATACCTGGGAAATCATTGGTTTTGGAGATATTGAAGGTCAAAGTGTACATTTTTTTTTTAGTTTTTTTCAAAAACGAATTCCAAGTCATAATACTATCCAAACGGGTGTACTACGCCATATCGAATGCCAAAACATCGAATATCAATTGATCGAACACTATATATCGAATGTTCAAATAGTCGAACGTTCATTTCATCGAATGGTTAATAAATCGAACATTCACAAGTGTTTTTAAATATTCAATATAATAAGTAATCAGTATGTTAATATTTCGATATAATGAATATGCGATACGATGAACGTTCAATGAAACAAACATTCGATATTTTGAACGTTCGATCAAACAAACATTCGATATTTTGAACACTCGATGTATTGAGTGTTCGAATTATTGAATGTTCGATTTATTAACCATTCGATGAAATGAACGTTCGACTATTTGAACATTCGATTTATAGTGTTCGATCAATTGATATTCGATGTTTTGACATTCGATATGGCGTAGTACACCCCTTCCAAACAAACATTATCAAAAATTTAAATTTTTCCTAACAAATTACGCATTTGAAGTTACAAAAACGCAATGAATATCAAACGCACACGACCGCCTTGACTCAGCTGTGTGGCCGCTGCACGCATGCAAACGCGCGACATCGCCACAACCACACATTGCGCGATACAACAAAAAGCGTTTTTTTTATGCCAAAAAATAAAATTCGTTTCCCAGCAATTATTTTTGGTCAATGTAATTTGGTTTGATGTACAGAGTGCGTAGATTTCGGCTATGTGATGGGTTTTTTACACCCTGTATAAAAACAATTTTACAGTTTAGGATTTTAGGTGTCCTGTATTGTATTTTTAGTTTTATGTCTTATTTAGTACTTAAAAAAGTATGTCGCCTTGCCACGACGATTGAACAAAAGTAGCAACAGACAGCGATAAGAATGGCAATAGGGAATCGTTGAAAGTGCTTCGTGGAAACCAAAACTGTACCCCGGTTTTGCTGCTTTAATTCAAGAGATAGGTACCTAAAGTCAATAAGACGTCCTATGAAACGTATGTCGTAAAACGTCAAATCTTCGATGTCAACTCAAAATCTCCATCATCCAAATCAATCAATACAAACTCTGAAAACGTAATTGCTGTTTCCACATCATATACAAGGTTAGTCGGAAAGGGGGTACTAATCCGAAGCCCACTTATAGTATCGCTCATGACTGTTTGATCGCAAGTGTTAAAATTTCAAAATTCGATATTTTTTTTTTTCCAAATACAATGATTTTTATTTTAGTTTTTTCAAAAATTCTTCATCCCTGCTTTAGTTACAAATTCAAAAAATGGTGCTTCTAATTTATGACCCCAAATATGACCTAAAATGTAAACACAGCTGATCATAACTGGGGATAGATAGATATTAGAGATTTTTTTTGAGATTTTTGAACAACTGTTTCTCTTAAACTATTGACTTTTGGGAAAAGTTGTAGAACAAAAGTTAGTCATTATTATGTGTACTTTAACACCTTTTCGGATTAGTACCCCCTTTCTGACTAACCTTGTATATATTAACATCTTCCTGCAACATTGCTACAGTTCAGCAGTAACAATTGTAAGCAAAAAGACACATAATGCCCTCACACTTTTTACCTTTAAAAATAATATGACAAGATACAGTTAAAGTTAGTTAATGCATGGCCTAGTGGAGCCGGTGAGGCGATGCGTGCCTACCGCCTCGGTGGGAGGGCCGTGCCACAAGTGCATTTGTTCCACTGAGGGTGTGTACCACTGCCGGGAGCAGCAGTGCCAGAGCGAGAACTTAGGTAAGTGAGTCAGCAATGTATAAAAACTGGGCCAACGAAGGTTAAGGAACGCAAAAGGTGGGCTAATCGATGCTGAATAAGTTCTGCGGGCCAATTCTACTACAGAAAAGTTGATCAAACGCAACCGAACCGAAGCCGAACCGTTCAATATAAATAATGGCAACAAAATTTTCGTAAACGAAACTGACTAAGGGCCAAAACACACTTAGCGTATCTTGCGCAGTAATGCGCGCGCACGAATCTTCTAAGTGTTCGTTCTGAGTGACGGCGGCGCACCAGCGCAGGCGGAATGAACGGCCCATTAAACAAATGTTCGAAACGTTAGAATTTTGATTTCGACATTATTAAAACCAAAGTAAAATAAACGCAACACTAAACACGCGCGTACGCGTCAACTTTCCCGCGTGCACTAAGGACAGGTATCGATGGTGAAGCCACGGTAAAGCCGCTCCGCAATCCGCAATACGCCCGTGCGCCGTCACTCAGGACGCACACTAAACCCTATTACGCTCGGCGTAACGACATAAAATACGCGTGGTGAGGCCGCGCAAGAGAATTTGTATGAAGCGCGATACATATGCGTAACGCGATGAAACATGAGTCGCGCAAGATACGCTCAATGTGCACCTTGACAATTATGGTTGGTTTGCGATTTGGCAACCATTTTTTTAGTGGAATTGGCCCCTGATTTGGTTACCCAAGGTTTGGTCTTTAAAGTGGGCGACATTATCGCAAAGCGACAAAGCCCGTAATAAAGAGAAAAAAAAAGTCTTTAAAGATACATCTGGTTTTTCGATCAAACGTTCGTTGGAATGTGTATTTGATATAATGTTTATATTGAATTAGGGCTTTTAAAGGGGTAGCAGAATCTTAGCTGTGTAACCTATCCGTTAACGTTCGTTGGCCAGAATACAAAACACCGAAAACAGCATCCGAATTGCGTTTCACATTCGTAATTATAATAGCTTTCATTTTAACAGTACAACAATATTCATTGCGTGGTACATAGTTGTGGAGAAGTCGGATTGTCAGTTTATAAGGTGTAACATAAATAACGCACAACTTCTTAAGAGGTCACTGTACTCATCATTATGAACAACTTTTACTATGGGACCAAACATGATATCGCGAAAAAAAAATCAGCTGTCCCCTACATTTTGACAAGTTATGCGAACATAAATGTAGGGAACGGCTGATTTTTTTTTCGCGTTTTTACATTTGGCCACATAGTAAAAGTTGTTCATAATGTTGAGTACAGTGACCCTTTAAGAGGTTGTGCGTTATTTATGTTACATCTTGTATACGTCGCTATGGAAATTGTAGAACTGTCAAAATCAAAGCCATAGCGATTCTGGTGTTGTGATGTCAATTAAAAATTAGAAGATCATGAGTCTTTTTTGTTAAAATCTAGTCTCTAGAATAGTATTTTTCTCGTTTGGATCTAAGGACCACACAATGGTGCTGATTCTATTATTCACCAACTAAACAAAAATTAGAGAATTGCTGTCTTTTATTAATAGATGGCGCAAGAAAACGACGGTGCTAGATAACAACTAAATTAGAGATGTCAAACTAGTTTACGCCTTGAACTTCACCGTGTTTTTCGTCGAAACATTTTGACGTATCGTCTAAAAATTCACTAAATTTACTAAAGGAGAGTGGGAAACAAATGTATGGGGTTTGGGCCCACCCTTCAATAGTAACATTTGATATACCGTTGGATAGGGCTTTTTAAGCGAAACATTAGTTACAAATAAAACTATGGTCAAATGTTAATACTTTACGACGCGGCGACGTCTTAAAGTCGTCTCAGTGTAACATATTCTTTATAGATATTTATAATGTAGAATAGCAATAATACATGTATTACTACAATTTAAAACAAAAAAGATTTCATATTCGTCCTGGACATCATTTAAAAAACCCATTCACCCATAGCATAAAAATACCTATTCATTCATACTCATGAATGAATAGGTATTTTTATGCTCGTATTAAATAACGTCTATATAGGGTGACTGGTAATTAGTGACCGATACTTTAACACATGGTTGTACTCATAATAACAAACAACTTTACCAAAGAAACATTATTAAAAAAAAAACATATTACGAGCCGCGTCCATTCCGTAACGGTTTACTTATAAATTTTAAATGAAAAAAATAAAATAAAAATAATGTTTTTTTTGGAAAGTTGTTTGTTATCATGAGTACAATCATGTGTTAAAGTATCGGTCACTAATTACCAATCACCCTATATATATTACACTCATCTTGTTTCTATTGAGAGGTGGGCCCACCATTACTCATTGTCCTTTGACAGCTCTTATTTACGTCTGTCTCTTTCTTATTTTATCAGAGTGTAAAAGATGGCAACAGCCTAAATTAAGTTTAGTTTGAGCAAAACAGAATGGCACCATTATTATAATACATATCGATTATCTATAAGTGCTTGAACCTCATATCGATTTTGCAGTAATCACTTGTTTTAATCCTAAACTAAGTAATGAATTATTGCATTTCTTTTATTTGCATATGGCTCAAGAGCTGTCAGGTCGGCGTAATCTTAAGCTGGTAATCTACCTTCACCGTTTGTACGGAACGGGAAAACTGAACAAAACAAGTAATAATTTCTGTTATCGCGTATTACAGGAATTAGAATGGTTCCATTTTTAAAACCTTAAATGCTAGATATTTGGAACATAAAAAAATTTAAGAGCAATTACTTTTCCATCCATGTATCTAAACGCTGTGCCATGTTATTGTTACTGTTAGGCCAAGCCCCTATTCGGTTAGCAAACAATGTTAAGCCGGGTCCGCAGCGCTAATTTTCTAACAAAACTGTTAGGCCACGCCCCTATTCGGTTACAAACAATGTTATCCTGTTTGCAAACACGAAAACACGGCGCAGCGGACCCGGCTTTAGGGTCAAAACACACTTAGCGTATATGCCGAATATAGTTAACCTCAACATCGATCGAACGCAAGATGCGAGCGAAACTTCTATGCCCTAATTACGCTCGGCATAACGATGACAACGAATACAGTACGCGTAAAATAAGTTTGTCTCTTTGAAATTACGCACAGAACGCTCAAAGCCTGTTTTCAGAGCGGCAAATTTATTTTACGAGTACCAAATAACTTAGCCCGTCTGAAGTGAGGGACAGAACGCTCAAAGCCTGGTTTCATAGAGGCAAAGTTGTTTCACGCGTACTGTACGCGTGGTGAGGCCGCGCAGGAGAATTTGTATGTAACGCGATGCATAAGCGTAACGCTAACGCTAACGTAAAATACGCTCAGTGTGTCTGCAGCCTAAATCTCCATTTTAACGTTTTTTTAATTACCATGCATGATTGCTGCCTAAAGATATTTCCAATTACTTACTAACATAAAAAGGGTAACAAAAAAAGCTCCAACAGCAAAAATCTATGGTAATGAACGACGTAATCTTCTTATTTTTGTAAGTATAAATAAATTACTAACCAATAAACATTATTTTCAGTGACGAATAAAACACTCGAAGATTGTGAACCGAACTACATGTACAGAGACAATACCACATTCTGCACATGTAGCAACGATGGCTATTGGAATTCAGAAAACTGTGCAGAAAAATTCAAATACCTCCAACCAAAATTACCCGCTAACCAAGAATTATTTAAGACCAATATCCCATGCATTGCCAACGCTTTTTATCTTATAGACTGCAACATTTGTCAGTGTGCCACCAACGGAGTTATAGACATAGCATTATGCACCCGCAGAAACTGCACCAAAGGACATAAAGCCGACAAATGTACATACGGCGATATCCTTCGGCTTGAACATGAAGTCTGCTCATGTAGCGATATCGATTATTATATCGATCGTCTCTGCACTCCGATCCTTAATCGAATAATTCAAACTCTTCAAACAGAAAATATTGAACAAATTATCGATATTGGTAAATCCTGGAGACCCGTACAGGATCTGACTGACAATTGTGACACTGATGTAGTTTATACTCTTGATTGCAATGATTGCGTATGCGTTGACGGCCATCTTAA
Organism: Amphipyra tragopoginis; assembly: GCA_905220435.1. Lineage (NCBI taxonomy): Eukaryota > Metazoa > Arthropoda > Insecta > Lepidoptera > Noctuidae > Amphipyra > Amphipyra tragopoginis. The sequence goes on from HG992011.1 coordinate 18,914,563, forward strand.
TTGTACGACAGAAGATTGCATACAAAATAAGAAGTCTTATTTGAGACACGAAAATCCGAAAGAGAATGAGTCTCTTCCGGAATTGAGAAGTGATAGTTCATGTGAACCGGGAGAGAAGTATCGTTTTAAATGCAATACTTGTTTGTGTTCTTCTGACGGTACTCCTTCTTGCACAACAATGGTTTGCTTAGAAGATTTTGTGTTAGATATAACGGCTCTTAGAGGAGCATTGTCTAATAGCTAGGAATCCGTTTTAATAATGTTGTGTTTAAGTTTTGTTTTTATTAATATAATTACACTGTAGAGGAATGTAACTTAATGTTGTTTTCTCTTAGTAATTTTATTGATATATCTGTTTTTTTAGTGTCATTACAGTTAACGTTTTTTTATAATACACACATCAAAAGTGTCTAGGGATCAAGCATTTTTATGCGGATTTCTTGAGATTGAGATGTGGCTTTGTAATAAATTTATGATTTTATAAATTTATATGGATCCTTTGTGGTGCATTTCATAATTTGAATCAGGAACTGTGAATCAAATTCGAGTAAAAGATGAAAATCAGCTGTCAATATTTTCCCTATAAAAACATACAACGCATTGAAGACATTATTAGTGCTACTGTTTCCCTACTACTGATTAAAACCAACGTTATTATGGAGCGGCGACGTCATTTAAGCAGGGAAGAAATGCTCAGAGCCGTGGGAATGATAGAAGCTGGTTCCCGGCAACGTACTGTGGCTTTAGCTCTGAATACAAGTCAGAGTGTTATCAGTCGACTTTGGACACGTTACCGAAGCACTGGTACCGTGGCTGAGCGCCATGGAGGACGGTATCGCTGCACCACACGGAGACAAGACCGATACATTCAAATCTTAACTCGAAGAGCTCCAACAATAACCGCCATGATGTTAGCCGTGAGGCTTCATCACTCTTCAGGGAACTTAATTAGCGACCAAACAGTCAGAAACCGCTTGCATGAAGTGAACCTTCATTCCCGAAGACCGCTACGGGTACCACCTATAGCAATGCACAATCGTAGGATTCGATATCAATGGGCTCTTGGACACAGAAATTGGGCAGAAGAACAATGGCGTTTCGTGTGCTTTTCTGATGAGTCTCGTTTTGGTATGAGACCGGATACAAGACGTATACGACACTGGAGAACCCCTGGACGCCAACAGCGATTAAAATCCTGCCAGGAAGTCCATCCTTATAGTGGTGGAACCATCATGGTATGGGCGGGTATTTGGATCGGCGGAAGAACTGAGTTGATTTGGATCAGAGGCAACCTCAACGCTCAAATTTATGCTGAGACGATTGTATCAGACGTCATCGTTCCTCTACAAGCGCAAATCGGTCCCTTATTTCAGTTAATGCATGATAATGCACGACCGCACACCGCAAGAGTTGTAAGACAGACTCTCGCCGCAGCTAACATCAATGTCCTGCCCTGGCCTGCTCAGTCGCCAGACTTGAACCCGATTGAGCATGCATGGGATATGCTACAGAGAAGAGCTCTGCCGAATATGGAGGGTATCCAGTCGCAAGAAGACCTTTTTTTGTTGTTGCAACGAACATGGGCGGCCATTCCACAGCGTGATTTGGATGAACTCATTTTGAGTATGCCAAACCGATGTTCTTGTGTTGTTAGTGTTCGCGGTAGAAACACGGATTATTAATTGTTTAAGTTACCCAATAAAATTTTAAAGAAAACTGTTATTTCAGTCTTTTTTTCGAACTTTTGTGTTAGTGGTTCAAATGTCAAAAATCCCTTTATTAGGAAAATGGCAAATTTCTTTATTAATGCAAAGGTGACTTGGTTTATCGTTACTGTGACAAACGAAAACACTTTATTTGATGAATCCTTAAAGAAAATTTTAATTAATATCAATCAGGAGAAAAGTTATTGCAAAAATATATGTTGATCCCTAGACACTTTTGATGTGTGTATTCGAAATACCAACCTAAATACTAAATTTTTTTAGGTTTTTTTTTCTATTGGTCTGCTGTAGATGGTCCTAGGTAGGGTTACCATTTAGAAATTTGAAAAGTTTTGACAAAAAGCCTGACATTTCAATAAAAGTCCGGACATTTTAGTCACAAAATGCAAACATACGAAGATTTATTTTTTGATCTCGGTATGTTGATTGTTAAAGATTTATATTTTGTTTTTAGATGAATGAGAAGTCAATAAAGATTAAAAAGTTATTTGATATTACATAAGTAAGTTTCATTACTCGTATTCCATCTAAGCCAAAAAATCCGGACAAATTAAAGAGCCGGACAAAGTCCGGACAAAAGTAGACTTTTGTCCGGTCTAGAGAAGTCCGGACAAATCCGGACGGATGGTAACCCTAGTTCTAGGGGACCATTTCTACGTAACCGGGCAGTTATTGGCGAGACCTGAAGGGTCACCAGCCAAGTGTTTTTTTAGGTTTAGTAGGAAGACTTTTATAGTAATGGTGTATCTACTCTAAAATAATGTTATCGATAGTTAACTCAACATTATACTATATTTTCCTTAACAATTCATGTCATGTATTGACTGGCAAACATTTGTTTATAGACACAGTTTAATGTACGTGTTTCTGAAATGTTGATATATGTTTCTTACCCCTCGTTTACACCAAAAAAAAGTTGTAAACAAATTCTTTAAAGGTCTTTTTAAATTAAGTTACTTGTTTTTAACACATAATGAACATGTATAGTTTTTTTAAATAAGTGTTTTAAAGATCTACATACATATCTGCCATTAAAGTACGCAAGAGCAATTATTTTGATTCTCAGATGCTTGTAGACGAGGGGTTAAAAGCGAGGCGCCCGACGCGGCGGCGTGGCGCGACGATGCATGGCAAGAGTCCCGGAACATCGTTTCTAAAATCATTTACTTGACGAAACATTGTTTACTAGTAAATAGATATGGCTTATCTTCTATCTGGCATCTTTGATTTTTGCAGCAATTTTCTAAGTTTAGTCAAAATCAAAGCATTTTTAAATCTCGTCACTTCTGTCCTCGATTTTCATTAGCTACACGCAATTCAGTAGGTTTTAAAAAAATCTACCTAATTCTTTACACAACTAATTGCAGCAAATGTGACGGAAAGTAATAACCTCTCTGAAATACGCTATGGGATGAAATGTATTTATGGAAAATTGTATAAAATGGAATGTAACACTTGTCGCTGCGGCCACCATAATGCGTTGCTGTGCACTAAGGCAGCATGCCTAAACACAATGGACTCTGATATAACACACCTAGAACAAAAAAAGTTCGAAAGAAAAGAGTCAGATCTTGAAGATATACAGGTTAGAACTGTAGAGAAGAAAAAGAAAGTAAAAAAAACCGAGAGAAAACCGAAAAAAGACCTAAGAAGACCAGATTCAAAAGACTTTCCAACCTTGCCGGCAACTAAAAATTGTGTTCCTGGGAGAATTTACCAGGTTGATTGTAAAAGATGCTTCTGCAAAGATAATGGACAGTCTACATGCTCCATTATAAATGCATGCACCAAACCAAAGGGTAAGGCCAAAACAAAACTAATGGGGTATTTCTATTTCACCAACCTATAGTCGGACCATTAATTCGATGTAGTAACTTGACAGTTCAAAGCAAAATAATTATTAAAACTAATAGTGTTGGGGTAGTGAAAGATTTTACGAAAAGAACGAATACGAAAAATAGTTCAATTTAAACAAATCTCTACATATTCGTTTGCAATTTAAGGATAAAAAGGAGGAGGAACTTAAATACTCTCTGTATTTAAGTTTAAAATAATAAAATTAAATAATTAACGAGTATTTATTATTTATACAGGTTAAAATTGTAAACACTAGATGACTAGACAAACTGGAATGGGAGATTATACTCATCATTATGAACAACTTTTACTATGGGACCAAACCGGAAATCGCGAAAAAAAAAAACAGATGTTCCCTACATTTATATTCGCATAACTCATCAAAATGTAGGGAACAGCAGTTTTTTTTGCGATATCCGGTTTGGTCCCATAGTAAAAGTTGTTCATAGTGATGAGTACAATCTCCCATTTCGGTTTGTCGAGTGTTTACAATTTCAACCTGTATGTGTTGGTTTAAGATGATTTAATCCAAAGCCGAATTCCCAAGTTTATTGTGCTCGGTTATATTTACGTAATATATTTGTGTAATTTTAAGGTATTTTTTACGTAAGCCTTTAACGCCAGACATAAATTAATTAATTAACTTATTTATTTATATTCAGACTTTCTGTATCTGTGTAGATTGGTATGTTTGTTATTGTTACCTACATTTAGTAACTATTGTTTGGTTTAGTTGTGTGCGTCTTTTGTGCAACAATAAATTAGTTTTTTTCTTTTCTATTCTTACTTCTTACCCTTTGGTCGATAAAGTCCGGCCGCCGGACGACCGTTATTATAGAAATAGAATAAAAAATAATAATCATGTCATGTAATATTTTCTTGGTTGACTGATGAAGAATGCCTTATGGCATTAAGTCCGCATTATGTACCACGATTGTGCATTGAAGTATAGAATAAATAAATAACCTTATTTCAGTTACTCGTCGCATCAAAAACGTCATATCAGTAAATTACCTACTAGTGGTTAAGACTATGTTTAATATTGGTATATCGTGTTTTGATCATCAAGTTATTAAAATCAAGAAAAAGTTTGCATATAAGTACATTAATAACTTCATTTGATTTCGTTCATTCTGTTTTTCACCTATCTTTTTTTTTTGTCAAAAACTGGTATCCCTCCAACTGTCAACTTACTGCATCGAATTAATGGTCCAACTTTAGATTTCATTAAAAGGAAAACTATCACAGCTAAGTAGGCTTTACAAGTTTACGAGTAATAGTCTTATAACTTATAAAATGTACTTGGAAAAGTAAAAATTTCGTACAAATTCCATTGAAAAATTACTAAGCCCTCTTCTTAGTCCACATTATTGTGCAACTACGGAACCGTATTACTGCGCGTGGCCCGACACGCACTTGGCCGCTTTTATTTATAGGTAATTAAACTTGGTCGCGTTAAACCCTAGTCGCACCTAATGGTAAGCGCAGACAGGGTCTAAGCATACGAACCCAACTAACTAGCAACGCGGATCGTAAAACCTACCACCAAGCGTGCTGGTTTTCGTTGAATCTTACAACACGCATCTATTCCCAGCGTGCGGTAAGGAAGTTTTATATTCAAGCCCGTCCCCACACGGGAATATTCCGATCTGTCCCTCTGATCTGTCCCCTCGTCGGTAAAACTTTTTCATTTCTACAAGGTTAGTCAGAAAGGGGGTACTAATCCGAAAGCGTGTTAAAGTACACATAATAATGAGTAACATTTGTTCTACAACTTTTCCCAAAAGTCAATAGTTTAAGAGAAACAGAAAAAATCTCTAAAATCTTTCTATCCCCAGTTATGATCAGCTGTGTTTACATTTTAGGTCATATTTGGGGTCATGAACTAGAAGCACCATTTTCTGAATATGTAACTAAAGTAGAGATGAAGAATTTTTGAAAAAACTAAAATAAAAATCATTTTATTTGGATTTTTTTTTTATTGAATTTTGAAAGGATGATGGGCACAAATGTATGGAGTCTGGTACTGGCTCCAATCGGAATGAATGATACACCGTTGGAAAGGTATTTTTGTGTAGATTATGAATAACCATAGCGCTTTTCCCGGTTCCCTGTCCGATCGAAGTAATCCTGCTTGAAAGTTTATTAATTTAACATCCTATTAAGTACACATACTTTTATTGTCATTTTTCTCCATTTTGACATGGTATTATTATAATAATTATTAATATTTTTCATTATCTAGGTAAATTAAACAAGTTCGAAGTAAGTTTTATCGTTTATTGTATGTAAGTATACAGGGTGTAAAAAGACCCATTACATAGCCGAAATCAATGCACTCTGTACATCAAACTAAATTGCATTGACCAAAAATAATTGCTGGGAAACGACTTTTAGGATTATTACTATTATTAGGCATAAAAAAACGTGTCCGAGTTGTTTAATAAATAGATCACCCCTAACTGAAAAAATACTAAACCAATTTTTTTGTGATTTTCATCCGTTAACTGAATTTACTTAGCTTAAAATCTGTGCAAATATCATCAAAATCGGTCAAGCTAAACTGGAGATACGATTTTTTAAAATTCTATTTTGAACTAAATATCCAGTATCTTCTGAAGACTATAATTCAAAACGGACAATTGATACGGGTTTGTTGCCATAGTAGTTTTTTGTACTCTTGAAAAGAGCTATCCAACGATGGCAAATTCATTTTGATTGGACATGAGTACCAAAACGCCCATCCTCCACACTTGCTTTCAAACAGTCATCAGCGGTACTATAAGTGGGCTTCGGATTAGTACCCCCTTTCCGACAAACCTTGTATTTATCCCCCTAAAGAACAGCAGGGGACAGACCAGAAATAATTCGTTCGATCTGTCCGTTCGTCTTGGTGACAGGGGAACAGATAGATTTTTTATTCCTGATTGTCCCCCGAAGGGAACAGATCAAGGGGACAGATCGGAATATTCCCCCACACTGGGAAAAACTCCTTGATAATAACGATGTTTTCCTCTACTTTAGTGACACGGGATTTAATACCAGAAGAAGTTCGACCACGAGTACGGGACAAGGAGTTTAAGAGTCTGCCGGTGTTAGCTCACGCTGCTTCTCCATGTACGCCTGGGAATACCTATAAAGTCGAATGCAACGTTTGCATTTGCGACGAATACCAGAACCTGATATGTGACAAGCTGTTGTGCATCAGTTTCGAGGAGATGCATAGGGCCGAGGCTTTAAAGAAATCCGGTGAGAGGATAGCTTTTAAAATTTTCACCTTATTCTCAGCTTTTTGTGTGACTTGCATCGAAATCAGGTTTAAGGATCATTTTTTTTTTATTTCATTTGTTAGCTAAGAATCCACATGCGCAGCATATACATTTCATATTATTAAGTATTATTGATAGTTCTTTTTGTTTTTAATTTAAATTAAAATCATCACAGGTAAGAGAGACAAACAAAAATGTATAATAATTAACTCTCTCGTAATACGGACACTCAGAACTTCAGAAGCGCGAAAGCCTGAGAAACAGCCAACTTAAAAAAAAGTATATTACTTAGTTTGGCGCACAAGCCGACGGCACAGTAGATATACAGTGGTGGACATATAATTAGAAACACCAAGTGTGACTTTTATTTTTAGTACAATTTAACTTGATAATTAATGTTTTACGTATCATAGAGGGCTTATACCTATTTATCTATAATGTATGTACATCATGAAGTATTACTATGTCAGTTTTGGAAATATCATACAACCGTTTATGTAAAATCTGGTATACTTTGTAAAATAAAATGAAGCAGCACAACGTACTAAGGTGGACAACTAATTAGAAACAGAAAAAAAACATTATCATAAATATGAACAAAGGTAACGAAACAATAAATAATGAAGTTAAATGGTACAAACGTTTGATAATAAACAATTAATGCTTGGTTGGGAAGCCTCTGCTGTCGATTACAGCTCTACAACGACGTGGCATTGATTCTATGAATGTTTCATACATTTCTAGGGAATATTTCTCCAAGCTTCTACAAATGCGTCATAAAGTTGTTGTAGTATGATACTAGTAGTAGTACGATATTAGTGATATGTGTATTGGACAATGTTTTCTTTACAATGTACCACAAATTTAAATTTGATTCGAATCCAGACTATTTGCAGACCAATCCAACACCGACACTACAATAATCCAAACCAAAGAAACAGCGTTAAAGCATTTCTAAGAGACTAATTAGTGTCGGTGTTAGATTGGTCTGCAAATAGTCTGGATTTGAATCAAATTTAAATTTGTGGTACATTGTAAATAAAACATTGTCCAATAAACATATCACTAATATCGTACTACTACTAGTATCATACTACAACAACTTTATGACGCATTTGTAGAAGCTTGGAGAAATATTCCCTAGAAATGTATGAAACATTCATAGAATCAATGCCACGTCGTTGTAGAGCTGTAATCGACAGCAGAGGCTTCCCAACCAAGCATTAATTGTTTATTATCAAACGTTTGTACACACGGCTACACATCAAGCTATACAAAACCAGTTTATCTTGGCGTCGCTTTGTATAATCTTTTCGCACAAGTAACGGTCAGCTTATACTGGTTTTGCATAGCTTGAAGTGTAGCCGTGTGTACCATTTAACTTCATTATTTATTGTTTCGTTACCTTTGTTCATATTTATGCAAATATTTTTTTTCTGTTTCTAATTAGTTGTCCACCTTAGTACGTTGTGCTGCTTCATTTTATTTTATAAAGTATACCAGATTTTACATAAACGGTTGTATGATATTTCCAAAACTGACATAGTAATACTTCATGATGTACATACATTATAGATAAATAGGTATAAGCCCTTTACGATACGTAAAACATTAATTATCAAGTTAGTTTGTACTAAAAATTAAAGTCACACTTGGTGTTTCTAATTATATGTCCACCACTGTATAAGCCAAAGCCTCAACTACCTATAATCGCCTGAATTGACACACTCACACATACACTCACTGTATACTGAGTACATAGAAATAATATGAACTACGTTGACTGAGTGTAATAATTATATAATTGTATATAATATACTCTTTGTAATGTACTCTATGACAGCCGTGACTGACTACATTGTTACTGTATTGCTGCTGCGCATCTGCTGAGCACGAGGTCCTGGGTTCGTTCCCCTGGTCTGACAAAGTGTTATTAGGTTTTTCTGTTTGAAATTTCCAAGTAGCAGCCTGAAGTCTGGATTTGTGACGGTTGATGGCAATAGGCTCGCCCCTTATTACATGAAGCGAAATGAGGGTACACTATACACCAACCCAACCTTTAGGGAAATACAGGCATGTTATATTTTGTTGGTGCATGTTGGGTGCACAAATATCAAAAAAAGAGGACGCTTCGAAATGTTGCCACTACATAAACCGTAAAATGTTTATTGAGGAAGATATTCTCATAGCACGTACGGATGTCTATTTCCTTTTCTTCTTTTTTATATTCCTGTTTATAGTATACTAGCTTTTGCCCGCGGCTTCGCTCGCGTTAATTTAGAATTTGACAATCAACTCATAAACACACTAGTAAAGTTTCTGTAATAATATAATTCAATCATGATTCGAAAGACACGTGACGCCATCTATGAACGTTATTGTTGTTTTCCTCGGGAACAGTACTTTTTTCGGGATGAAAGGTACCCTATGTCCGTTTCTGTACACCTGACAACGTATATGCAAACAGGATGATCGGTTCAGTGGTTTAGGCGTGAAAAAGTAACAAACAAACAAACTTACTTTCGCATTTATAATTTTAATTATTTAGGATTCTATCACTTGTATTAAATTAAATCATATTACCTATTTATTTATCTTTTATTATAAATTGTTTGTTGCACCGAACGACGTCACTACGTCGGCGCCGGCTGTCGCTGAAAACCAGCGACACGGCTCTGTCTTGCATAGGGTCGCAGCATAATGCTGAGCGATAGCCGTTTTGCGTGGATGTGACGCATGTTTCCCTCAACCTTCTTATTTTGTGTTTTTTTCGTCATGTTCACCGCAATTAAACATATTTTCTTTCCTTCTTTCTTATATTATGTTGTCTTACTATCTTCTTCAACTTTTCAATTACCTACATTTTCTTTGTAGGTCTACCATGCAACAGCAAAAATTATGAACAGAACGAGGTGATGCAGTCCGAGTGTGTGCACTGCACCTGCAATGGTACCACCTACTGCACAGCTAAGGAGAACTGCGTGGCTAAGACAGAGTTGATGCGTACCTTGGGTTCCAGCGGTAACGGCTCCCGCCTGACCTACGACTACACGACGGAGAATTGTTTACCTGACCATATTTACAAGTACCATTTTTTTTTTGTCTTTCGAGTCTTGTTGTCTTGTATGGATCAGAATGTTGGGCCACAAAAGGGATGAATGAAAGGCAATTGCATGCAGCAGAGATGACAATGCTAAGAGGGATGTGTGGTGTTACACGAATGGATAAAATAAGAAATAAGTACATAAGAGGAAGTTTGAAAGTGGCATCGATAACTGAAAAGTTGTGTGGAAATCGGTTGTCATGGTATGGGCACGTGTTACGGAGAAATGAGGAAAATGTAGTGAGGAGAGTTTTGAGTATGAATGTCGATGGCTATAAGAGTAGGGGAAGACCAAAGAAACGATGGATGGAATGTGTGAATGATGATATGGTTAGAACGGGGGTGATTACCGAGATGACGAATAATAGAGAAGTATGGAAGAAAAAGAAATGTTGCGCCGACCCCAAATAAATTTGGGATAAGGGCAGGAGAATGATGAATGTCCTCATGGATAGATTCCCTTCGCCTGGGGTAGGCGAAGGGTTATGCCGGACTCTTACCGGCTAAAAACCCACGGTGTTCTTTCTCCTGACCCTTGGCCGGGGTCGCGGGATTCGCAGCTGCATTCACCGATCCCCCGGCAGGTCTCAATATCGTCAAACTCCTTTAACGGTTAAAAGGTTTTAAGAAAAAGAAAATAACAAATAATGTGGCATTTATGATTATTTACGGTTTAATCACGTGCATTTTTCGGGATTGCCCGACTAGTTTCGGACCCAAACGGAGCCCTTAATCATGAGCTGAACACGCGGCGAGGTCGCGAGTCGAACGACGAACGAGAGTTCGTCTCGCGACCTCGCCGCGTGTTCAGCTCATGATTAAGGGCTCCGTTTGGGTCCGAAACTAGTCGGGCAATCCCGAAAAATGCACGTGAGTAAACCGTAAATAATCATAAATATGAATGTGTCTCACGAAAGTTATAATACAAAAATGTGGCATTTTTTTATAAATAATAAAAAAAAGAAAAATATTTTTTTTGTTAAGTAATCATTTTTATTTTCTATTAAAGAAAATAGTAAAAAAAAAGATAATGTCAGGTTTAAAAATGAAAATGTAACAGGGAGGTTTTTGCGACATCTTCCAAAAAAGTTGGTGGGAAAAAAAACCTCTAACTGTAAAAGGGTTAAATAAAAAACGTGAATCAACGTTAACGCACGTCGACGGCGCATCGAAAAGACATCGCGAGCATAGGCCATTAGTAAAAAAAAAGTAAAAAAATATATTATGCTCTAGCAATGACTTTGAAATGATGACGGAACCATCCTCGAATCCTTGACGCAATCGCTGTTAACGAAATCACGAGAAGAATCAGATTTTTCTTTTCCAAAGACCATACGGCATCATAGTTACGTTTTTTAGGGTTCCGTACCCAAAGGGTAAAACGGGACCCTATTACTAGGACTCCGCTGTCCGTCTGTCACCAGGCTGTATCTCATGAACCATGACAGATAAACAGTTGATCACAGATAATGTATTTCTGTTGCCGCTATAACAACAAATACAAAAAAATAGAATAAAATAAATATTTAAGGGGGCTCCCATACAGCAAACGTGATTTTTTTTGCTCGTTTTTGCTCGATATTGATAACGGTAACAGGTAGACGCTTGAAATATTCACAGAATATTTAGTTAGATAGATAATGTATTTCTGTTGCCGCTATAACAACAAATACAAAAAAATAGAATAAAATAAATATTTAAGGGGGCTCCCATACAGCAAACGTGATTTTTTTGCTCGTTTTTGCTCGATATTGATAACGGTAACAGTTAGACGCTTGAAATATTCACAGAATATTTAGTTATATATTCACTCTAAAAATAAATAATTAAATTAAAATAAAACAAATATTTAACGGGGGCTCCCATACAACAGACATGATTTTTTTGCCTGAACCCTTCGTGCGCGAGTCCAACTCGCAAATGGCCGATTTTTTTAAAGATTTTCCTCAATTTCCAGGGATAATTGCAACAAATGCTACTGCCAGTCGGACCAGAGCTTACGCTGCACCCAGAAGATCTGCCTCAACTACAAGCAGGCTGTTATTTTGGAGAAACAGCATTATTATCTACGGGAACATGGACTATAGTGATGATACTTTAAAGACACTGGCTTGTTCAAAGGAATCGATTAATTTTAGTAAGCGTTTGCGGAGCAATGAATAAAAATATTCACTAAAGTTATTTTTTTATATTTTTCATGCCCCTAACGTGTCATCCTACGTGAGCGATCTACAAGCGACGCGAAGCGGCGCGGCGCGACGCGAAAACAACAAACAGTCGATACCTATTGAAGTGGCCTACGAGACCAAATGCACGTGGAGTGCGGTGCGGTGCGGCGCGGCGCGAAGCGAACGCTGTCAGTTGTCTTGATATTTTCACGCGAACTGGATGCGGTGCCGTACAGTGCTACTGAATGATGACGGCGGCGCGCGGCGAGCGGTCCACGAGCTCGTAGGACAAAGCCGCCGCTTCGCACCACATCGCGTGTCACCGCATCGCATCGTTTCGCAATTCGCGTCGCTTTAATCCGCCTACGTAACGCGTCATCCTACGTGAGCGATCTACAAGCGACGCGAAGCGGCGGGGCGTAACGCGAAAACAACAAACAGTCGATAACTATTGAAGTGGCCTACGTGACCAAACACACGTGGAGTGCGGAGCGGCGCGGTGCGGCGCGGCGCGGCGCGAAGCGAACGCTGTCAGTTGGCTTGATATTTTCACGCGAACTGGATGCGGTGCCGTACAGTGCTACTGAATGACGGCGGCGCGCGGCGAGCGGTCCGCGAGCTCGTAAGACAAAGCCACTGCTTCGCACCGCATCGCGTGTCACCGCATCGCATCGCTTCGCAATTCGCGTCGCTTTAAACCGCCTACGTAAGACGTCGCGTTAGTACTGGCCGATTTACACGAGGAGAGTTTCTCGAAGCGAGACTCGTTCTGTCGTTGTCTTTCTCTACGATGAAAACAGAGATAGCATGAGACTCGCTTCGAGAAACTATCTCCGTGTAAATGAGCTTTAAATAATTTTCGATGACACGCGAATCTCGACCTACGAGATTCGCCTGTCATCGAAAATGATTTGTTATACAGTCGTGAACTCGTAATGTTTACCACCCTAAGGTCTATAATGGGTGTACTACTATCGAATGCCAAATCATCGAACATCAATTGATCGAACACTATAAATCGAATGTCCAAATAGTTGAACTAAGTAATTAATAAATCGATCATTCAATAAATCGAACACTCAATACATCGAGTGTTCAAAATATCGAATGTTAGTATACAAAAATTACGTCTATGTCGAAGAAAAACACAGAATTTACTACTTAATCATTTTTTTATTTGTTTTTAATTCAATATAAATAACTTTGTTAGATTTAAATAAATGAAATTACTGATTTGACATTTCAATAAGTATACCGCTTCCGTATGTACCCTTAAATGTTTTCTGGTGAATTTAAAGTATTCTTGTATAAAATTCGTGCGGAAAGTCGAGGACAAAAGTTTGCCGTATAAAATACATTCGACGCATTTGAATCACGTCGATCGGCGTCAAAGGGCGTGGCTATAGTGTTTAAATATTGATACTACTTATAATAAAGATAGCATACTGCTTAGTAACGTCTTGCTTCATAGTTATCATGAGTTATCTTCAGGCGGTCGTGTTGAGGTGAGATAATCTGTTTATTTAAAGTGAAGAAAAGAGTGTTTTTTGTGTAACGAAATTCGAACTACGGGAGTTCGGGACTGTTACTGTGTATGTTTTAAAAAGCTTATTATCACTCATGTTTTTATTTGAGGAGGTAAGTAACAAAAGGGGTTAATTTTACTGTTCATTTTTGTTCAGAATTCAGAAAAAACTTTTTATGATTAAGCCTTGTCATCTGGCAAGTTACCTTGTAAATGTCACTTTTTGATCAGAATTACGACTTGGAGATGCTATTTTGTCTTAAGCGCTTATTACACTTGGCTGAATTTAGTCGTCTTAATTCAGTCGGTACTGAATTTAGTCAAGTATAATCACAATTAGCAAGCTAGCATCCTAAATTCAGAAACAAAATTAGCTTGCTAATTGCGATTATACTTGACTAAATTCAGTATCGACTGAATTAAGACGACTAAATTCAGCCAAGTGTAATAAGCGCTTAGGTTAGGACTCACATTTCGTTGAACAGAGTAAAATTTCGGACACAGTCTTCATAAACAAAATGTTTACAAATGAGGCGCTCAGGATCAAAAAGTGTCATTAACATTTTTCAAATCAAATAAAATCAAATCAAATAACTTTAATTCAGACAACATGGGTCCATTGGTTAGTAATAACAAACTTAAAACTATGTTAGTATGTATAAATAACTACAGGAAAAATATCGAACGAAACATGCGAGTAACAATTTAGTACCGCATGTACCTAAGAGGCATACCGTGCGGACGACACTGAGTCACGGGAACACCCAAATATTCCGAAAAATATTTCCGAATTTGGTTATTCCGATGTACAAAAATCCGAATTTGATAATTCCTTAAAAATGAAATACCGATTATTAAAAAACACGAAAGTTATTTTACCGAATGTCATAAATACGATTTATTTGTTTTCCGACTTTCAAAAAACTTTCAAGAAACATCCGATGTGTTCTTAGCCCGAAAAACAGCATTCCGATTTGCAATTTTCCGAAAACAATAAACATTACGTCAAGCAATAGAGTATTAAACATAACACAGAAAGGTGAGCAGTTGGTTAGGTTAGGTTAGAACTGCGACCCCCTACGCACGAGCCGAGCGAGCGAAGCGAGCGTGCCGCGGCAGCGGCCGGCGAGTGCTGGAACCTATTAGTTACAGATACAAGTTAATAAAAAAGCTCGTAATAGTGAGCAGTTGGTTAGATCTGCGTAATGGTGAGTTTAAAGAAGTTCAGCCAAGTGTAATAAGCGATATGGCGGTCATTTCGTAAATTGTAGCCGTAAGGAGACTGCTATCGAAATAAAAAGTAAGTTCAAAAACTAAAACCCGATTACTGAAAAATTAATGAAACAAGAAAATATTATCATCTGAAATTGTTTTGTGCAAACTATTCAATGTCTATCGTCTATTAAATAAACAAATTACACGTAATATATTTTAATGTATTTAATATTCATAGTGATGTTCAGAGGATAGCCGTGGTCCGTGGTGGTATGCCACCTACTCTAACAAAACAATACATTCTAACAGTACGTAGTAGGCGATCGTAAGTTTTAAACCAAAGTGGCAGTTTATTTTATTGTGTGAATGGATGTAGCTAGCTTTCTGAATAAAATATTAATTATTGAACCCTCTGTGCGCGAATCTCACTCGCACTTGGCCGTTTTTTTACTAATACCAGGAAGTGGAGGTTCATTGGATAAAAGGGAAAGAAAGAGAAAGAAAATACATTTATTTACCACAGACTAAAAAGACACACAATATAAAATAGCGCAGAAAAAAACAAAAAAAAAAAAATAGCAGGAAAGTGTGCCTCACGGCTGCGCCAAAAAGGCCCGGTTCAGCAAAAATGCCGGACAACTAGTGCCTGACGCTGGTTTTCAACTGGACCTGAAGTGTGAGGTGACGGATGTAAGCCAGTTTTATGCTGCAACGTGTGTATGCTAAATAAAATAAAATAAGATAAATTGTCAGTTAAAAATAATAATAATAATAACCCCCCTCTGGGAAAGGCGTTACCTCACCATGAGATTAACGTAAAACCGGAGGGAACATTAGACTAGCTTTCTACAACCCCATCATAATTATAATAAAAAATGTATCATGAGGTCTACTGAAAAGCTTACAAACCGCAGGGCAGCTTGTGGCGAGCTGTTGGTGAGTGGCGACACTGCGTACCTTATTGCCTCAGAGAATCGGTCAGGGCCTCGTCTCCAGTTTGCCTTTATTGGCTGGCTGGAGTGGAACCCCAAGAGTGCCCGCAGGACTCTCAACTCTGGCTTGCCTTTATCGGCCGGCCAGAGGGGGGCCGCCAGAGCTATATGCTCGGGGGTGGAAGTGTCTAATGGCATAATAGCGGGGAAACCCACTCCGGGTCTTTTAGACCCGCGACGGCGAAACCGGGGCCGCACCTCTCTACACCTCTAGCCGCTCACACGTCTGTTGCCCCCTTCGCCTATGTACTGGCGGCTTTTCAGGGGGCCCAGCTAGTGAGCTGGCGAGTCACCGTCTGCCAATAAATTTCAATTTTAAATGTTGGAAGGCAGACGCCGTTTTCTTCCGGCAATAGAAGTTAACCAATCCACTAAACACCCCTTCCCATAGACCAGTTTTTTTTTTTACCATATTTACAATAGTTTTGCACCCACCTGAGACGGTCCATGACTGTACTCCAATAGTGCAGCCGTGGATAGTCACCGGTTGGTGCCCCATCCCATTTTAGATTAAAGTTCTCAAAGGGGCCTCTGCGCGTTGGACCTGTGTCTCCGTGTATGCCTTCGAAAGGACCGGACATCTTCCGCACGGAAGATGAGCCGTGATATAAAGAGAGATAATAATAATAACGACCAATTACATAATTATGTAGATTGTGATTTTAATATAAATTTGCAACAAAACCAAAAAAAAACGTAAAAGAAAAGAAAAAAAGGGCCATTTTGCGAAAGAGACATTTCGCGAAAGGGACATTTTGCGAAAGGGACGTTTTGCGAAAGGGACATTTCGCGAAAGGGACATTTTGCGAAAGGGACGCTTTACGAAAGGGACATTTTGCGAAAGGGACATTTTGCGAAAGGGACGTTTTGCGAAATGGACGTTTTGCGACCGGTTGACATTTTGCGAAGTGCTGTTCTGCGTCTGAGCCGTGCTTTTCACCACGGCATGAGCTATTCTCTTATAACTAATGCGGACACGACAGTAGAACCATATTTTAATAGCATAGTAACAAAATTCAGCAGTATTTACAAAAATAAAAGTAAGTAAATAACATCAAATGTGTTTGTATGAAGCTTACGTAGATTATTTATTATCTGTATTGAAAACAAGATTAGATATTTTAAAGTCGCGATTGTACAATAACAAAGTAGGTAATGATAGGTCGGTAACCCAAGCACCTACAAAAGTGTTTTTGAATTAAAACTTGCAATTTGTATCTCTTGATGATCACGGTTCATCTTCCGTGCGGAAGATGTCCGGTCCTTAGGCATGCGGATGACACAGGCCCCTTTGAGAACTTTAATCTAAAGCCTCCACTACGCGTCTACAAATGCATCTGCAGACGTCGTCTTCGGATGCGTCCGCCGACGTACACTAGAGGGGGTAGTTTGCTCGTCTATTGTAGGTATTTAACGTCCGCAGATGCGTCCGCCTCGAATCCGATTGTTGTCGGTTTTTGTGGCACGGATCAAAGGGTTTCGGTGCGAACGTCCGGCGTCTGTCCACACGTCTGACGACGCATCAGTTTGATTGGAGTTGCGATTGAGAGTGCACGCGTTCTTCTTGCGGTTTAATTTTTATAGGTACCTACTTTGCGCAGCATTCGTAAAAACGCTTGAAATGGCTAACAATATGAGCACCGAGAAAACTTTAAAGTTTCTAGAGCTTTATCAAGCTGAAAACTGTTTGTGGAACCCTAAAAATAAATACCCCAAAAATAAAAATGTTGTAATTGTACCTACTCATCTGCCTAGCCTTTTCCCAACTATGTTGGGGTCGGCTTCCAGTCGAACCGGATGCAGCTGAATATCAGTATTTTACATGGAGCGTCTGCCTATCAGACCTCCACAACCCAGTAACTGGGTAATACGATACTCTTGGTAAGACTGGTTGTCAGACTTTCTGGCTTCTGACCAACAGTAACGACTGTCAAAGATCTACAAATGACAGCCGGGACCAACGGCTTTACGTGCTTTCCGAGGCACGGAGGAAACTCGCTATGGTAAATGATCACCCATCCACAGACCAACCTCGGCAAGCGTGGCTTAACCCGGAAGATCGGTCTATGCGGCTGTAATTATTTAGCCACGAGCTCCTCCTGCCTGTAATTGTACCTACTATTAATATAATTTAATTATTTACCTATTTCAATTCATTCATTCTATAGAGACTACTGTTAATGGATAAGGTAAAAGCTACTACAGCTACGGTCTCAATATCAATTTTTTAAACGTTACGTGCGAGTTGCGTCTGTCGAGAATGAAAATAGACTGATCGACCTACGGACGTGTGGACGGCACGTGGTGATCCATCTGCTGATGCTTCTGGCAGCGTCCGCGGACGCATCTGTAGACGTGTAGAGGAGGCTTAAAACGGGGTGGGGCACCGACCGGGGACTATCCACGGCTGCGCTATTGGAGTACAGTCATGGACCATCTCAGATGGGTGCAAGACTATTGTACAATATGGTGAAATATCTGGTCTATGGGAAGGGGTGTTCAGTTGACTGATTAACTTCTATTGCCGTAAGAAAACGGCGTCTGCCTTTCAAGATTAAACTTGCCTATTTTTTTTTTTTTTGCTTGGTGGTAGGATCTATACGGTCCGCCTGGCTAGCTACCACCCACACATTAAAGTCCGGCGCCAAGTGTTTGCGCCGGAACTGTGTTCCGTCGTGTGTATGTGAGAGCCTGAGGGGTATAGGGAAATCTCTCTATATGTCTGTTATTTGGATTCGTGTGCTCCATTTTGCACCCTGTCTGCGACTACCATCAGGTGTGACGAGGATCTAGCGCGACCAAGTCAAATAATACAATAAATATATATATATATATAAGATAAGAAATAAGATGAATGGATTTTGTTGTTTTGTTCAAAAAGCGCTGAATCAATTTCGATAAAATGTATATGGGACCACCTCTAAAGTATGGCCTACCAAACAAAAAAAGAATAATCAAAATCCATTCATAATTGACGGAGATATCGGGTAACAAACACACAAAAAAAACATTCATTCAATTGAGAACCTCGTTCTTTTTGAAGTCGGTTAAAAATAAGTCCATTTCTCAGTCTGGATCACTTAATTAATTTTTTTGGTGCATTTGCAAGCTGCGTACATCAGTTAAGATAAAGAAATTCTTGGCGTATACATATTAAATTATTTTATCTCATTATCTGTACAATGTTTACACAAACAATATTTATTATAGTTACAAATAGAAGTATATACAAATAAAGTTCTTTGTCTTTATTACATCAATATTATAAATTGTGTTTGTACGAATCGAATTACTCTGAGATAGCGAGGATAAGTATTATGTCTATGTATTGTGTGTAGTATGTATTTTACAGCAGTACACCACGGACTACCCCCTCTATCTTATTCATTGTTTTCCTGTTCATCCAAAGGTTGTCTGGTAGATATCGCTATCTGCGATAAGACCGCCATTGTACCCTTCAATATATGATATTGTCTAAGAGCTGTTTTACAATTTTGGTGTACAATAAAGTATATTCTATTCTATAAGACGACGTAGGGTTGCCACCTGTACTTTAAAATAAAGAATTGAACTTTACTTCGGGAAAACGTTAGTTATACTTTATGAGAGCAATGAATTACGTTAAAATACATTATTTCACTTAATTTTGAATTTTCATGATAAGTATGGGTTTTTCAACTTCAACTTAAGAACTCATTTATTCAAAATACTTAGACTAGAATTAATTAAGTACTTAGTTGTTTTTGAACGACAATGTTACAAAAGACAGCATCCAAAAACGCTCGCCCTTCACGAAGAAAACCGCCCTTTAGGAAAAAAAAATACAATTTTTTTTTTGGTAACGTATAGCTTACATAATTGACACTGATTTCGTTTTTAAACGTAGCACCAAACGTCAATAGATTGCTGTTAACAAGGATGGGTATACAGTTTGATAATTTTAAATAACAAATATTTGTTTGGAAAAATAATAGCAATAAAAATAAAAAAAATACATCTTTTTTTCGAACTTAAATGTAAATATACTTTATTTATTTGCTCAAAAAAAGGTGCAACCCTAAATGACGTCGTCTTGAATAATGTTGATAACAATTCTATTTTTGTCAGTGAAATTAGCTTTTGCCCGCGGCTTCGCACGCGTTAATTTAGCTCAAAAAAAATTCTTAAATAAAATAACTAAAAAAAAAACTAAAAAAAGAGTAAAATAATTACCATATTATAAAATTAACAGTTTAACAGAGGAGCTCGTGGCTAAATAATTACAGCCGCATAAACCGATCTTCCGGGTTAAGCCACGCTTGCATGCTTGTTGGTCTGTGGATGGGTGACCATTTACCATAGCGAGTTTCCTCCGTGCCTCGGAAAGCACGTGAAGCCGTTGGTCCCGGCTGTCATTTGTAGATCTTTGACAGTCGTTACTGTTGGTCAGAAGCCAGAAAGTCTGACAACCAGTCTTACCAAGAGTATCGTATTACCCAGTTACTGGGTTGTGGAGGTCTGATAGGCAGTCGCTCCATGTAAAATACTGATATTCAGCTGCATCCGGTTCGACTGGAAGCCGACCCCAACATAGTTGGGAAAAGGCTAGGCAGATGATAATTATAAAATTAACAGTTTCAAAAGTCGGTGCAATAAAACACTGAACCAAATTGAAGGCACCGACTTCTGAAACTGGTATTACTATTATTAGTAACTGGTTATTTTACTCTTTTTTAGTTTTTTTTGAAGTCATTTTATTTTTCTATTTTAAATGGCATAAACATACATAAACATGCAATTAAAACAATCCCGGGTTATTTGCTGTTATCCATTGAAGAGTTCCATTGTCAATATCCGCGGGTCTTCATCAGATCTTCACCACATTAAAATGGGACCACCTCGGGAGAATACTCTTTCAGTTCAGACAAACAAAGAATTTTGCAAATTCGTCTATACCGGGTGTTAACGAATTCGTGGAATTCCTTCAAACTACATGATCTATTAATGGTATAGATTAACCCCGCACGGGATTTAGATTGATTAAAATTAAAAATAAACTTTTTTTTTCCCAAATATTTTTTTTTTGTGATAGAAAATTTCGTTGCCTTGCATAAATGAATGAAGGCACTGCGACACAGCTGACGGGCACGACTAGCGCGATATTGCTCCACGCAGTCAGTAAACTTGGGACGCTAAAATTACTCGGATACAGAATACCATGGTTCATTTTTTGAAAACTTTTTTTTTGTTGATTCTGAGAAAAACATATGCAGGGTCAATCAGTGTCACCAGTAGATCACGCGGTTTGAAGAAATTACACGAATTCGTTTACACCCTGTATATGAAGGAGTTATGCCCGAAAATACATAAAAAAACATGCGAATTGAGAACGTCCACCTTTTTGAAGTCGGTTAAAAACACCTGGGACCGACCGTTTAGCGTGCTCTCTGAGGCAAGGAACTTTCGTAGTGCGACTCATAATGTTCACAATGTTTGATTCACAGCGCTGTGCTTTCTGTGTCTTGGTGTGCTGAAGACCTGACCTTTCCACCCGGATTTAAGTTCGGGGCGGCCACTGCATCCTACCAAGTCGAAGGCGCCTGGAATGTCAGCGGTAAGTTTAGATCTACGCGATACTAGTTCAAGTAAAGTAGAGCTCGTTGTAAAAATTTCGTCCTGGGAAGTACCACTTACATAACTTTAAATAAAAGTAAAAACCGACTTCAAAAAAGAGTAAAATAATTACCATAATATTGGCAAGGTGGCTTTTATTTGCTTCAGTGTAGAATTGCACCGACTTCTGAAACTGGGGCCTAATTCTCCTAAAGTAAATCTTGATAAATCACATTCGAACCAAGGCCGAACCGTTCTTTTAGACAGTTCTCAATTTCAAAAGCTATCAAATTGTTTGACACAAAAAACAAAATCAATCATTTTGAAAGTTTTCGAAAACAAAAACTGACTGACGGTTGTGGTTCGATTGCGTTTGGCAACAATTTATTTTAGGAGAATTGGGCCCCTGTTAATTTTATATTATGGTAATTATTTTACTCTTTTTAGATTTTTTTGAAGTCGGTTTTTACTTTTATTTGAAGTTTTTTATTAAATACGTTTTAGTGCCATAAATTACACGGTTTAAGACTACAAATTTAAATGACACTGTTGCGTAATCTTTCCAACAACTAGGTAGTTTTCTTTAAGAATAGGTATGAATGTACAATTTATCATAACGGTTCCTTACAAATATATACAATCTTCTTTGTTCTTGGCTAATGTTTATGTGATGACAGTTAAAACAGAGATTGAAAGTCCTCACCAAAACTTTTGTTGAAGGGAACCACAAACCAAAACGTTATCGATGTATTCTATTTTTTGTTTTTGTTGCTTTTTTCAAAAAGCGCTAATTCAATTTTGATAACATTTATACGGGACTACCTCTGAAGTATGGCCTTCCAAACAAAAAAAGAATCATCAAAATCCATTCATAATTGGCGGAGATATCGCGTAACAAACATACAAAAAAAAACATTCTGACGAATTGAGAACCTCCTTCTTTTTGAAGTCGGTTAAAAATGGAATCTTTGAATGATAAGATAAAGTCGGTTTTTACTTGTATTGAATAGAAATAAGTAGGTGTTTTCATAATAAAAAAAAAGGTATCCTGGAAGAATTTTCAATTTAGCGCGGAACAGGTTACTAAGTCAAACGTTAAATACTTACTACGCTTCTCGCTCATGCACAGAATAAGAGAAAAGGACTCTCTTACCATTTAAACCGCCTTCGACTGTGGTGGAACAAAGTGAGCGCCGCAATTCACTCCCGTTTGCCCTATCGGCCTGTCCACATCTCCACGTCACGACGTCGTCAACGTGGAACGGTGCGGTGACGTGGCACGGTGCGTTGACGTAACGTGCAAATTTACGTTACCGTATCACAAAAATGCACGTCAGGATCATTGTTAGATTTATCGTTGACCATGTAGATCCTGAATTTTAATAAGAGAAACAGTAAGTTATGGTTTTAAAGCATCGGAGCACATAGACGGCGAATAACTCGTGGGCGTGGAGAGCGCGGGCGGACCGCATATACGTGTGCGCGCTTGCGGTTAGAGGCGAAACGTGGTACGATACGGTAACGTAAATTTACACGTTACGTCAACGCACTGTGCCGCGTTACCGCACCGTTCCACGTTGAGGACGTCGTGACGTGGAGATATGGACGGACCCTATGGTAGGGCCGGCTCTGCATCAGAGTGAGAGGAATTGCTTATATATTTTTTCAAAAATCGTTTCTTATTAAGAAACTCAATACCTAAAAAAATTTGGATGGTGATTAAAAAATCAGCCTATACAAGGTTAGTCAGAAAGGGGGTACTAATCCGAAAGGGTGTTAAAGTACACATAATAATGAATAACGTTTCTTCTACAACTTTTCCCAAAAGTCAATAGTTTAAGAGAAACAGTTGTTCAAAAGTCTCAAAAAAAAATCTCTAAAATCTATCTATCCCCAGTTATGATCAGCTGTGTTTACATTTTAGGTCATATTTGGGGTCATGAATTAGAAGCACCATTTTCTGAATTTATAACTAAAACAGGGACGAAGAATTTTTGAAAAAACTAAAATAAAAATCATTTAATTTGGAAAAAAAAAATCTAATTTTGAAATGCTTTCAAACAGTCATCAGCGATACTATAAGTGGGCTTCGGATTAGTACCCCCTTTCCGACTAACCCTGTATAAATATAATTCTATGTATGTTGCAGACAAAAGCGAAAGCACCTGGGACCGGTTCACACATGAGGATCCAAGAAGGATCAGGGACAGAAGCAGTGGAGACGTCGCCTGCGACTCTTACAATCAGTGGAAGAGAGATATCGAGGCGGCTGAGGAATTAGGGCTGCACTTCTATAGGTAACACTTTAAATGTTCTAAAAGTATTTTCTTGTAAGTGTTTTACTTTCTTTACCAGAGTCAAGCCTGTGTCGCTCCACAGTTTGGGTATGAAAACGTAGCCTGCCAACTTTGAAGTGAAACAAAAAAAACCGGCCAAGTGCGAGTCGGACTTGCGCACGAAGTGTTCCGTACCATTATCTATAAAAACGGCAAAAAAATCACGTTTGTTGTATGGGAGTGGGAGCCCCTTAAATATTTTTATTTTCTGTTCTTTAGTATTTGTTGCTATAGCGGCAACAGAAATACATCATCTGTGAAAATTTCAACTGTCTAACTATCACACGGTTCGTGAGACTGGTGCCAGACGGACGGACGGACAGCGGAGTCTTACCTCCGATTTCTGAATTGAGAATTCGAGATAAGCAATAATTAGAATAGAATAGAATAGAATATACTTTATTGTACACCAAAATTGTAACATAGCTCTTATACAATAGAAGATATAATTATGTAGTATATTGAGTACAGAGTTGTCAAAAAAAAATGCTTTGAAATCTGTCATTTTTTTGACAACTCCGTACTGCTTATCCTAGAATTCTCAATTCAGAAACCGGAGGTCAGTAATAGGGTCCCGTTTTAACCTTTAGGTAACCCTAAAAACGAACCTTCTTCTTCTCTCGTGTCAGCACGAGCTATACAAAAATGGCTCATGCTGTGGTGAAAAGATTAGCCAGTCAGCAAGGTTGGTAGCGGGGCTGACTGCCCAGGGTGCGCCGGACGTACTGAAGTATCGTCACTCGTGGAGACTCTTTTCATGCACCCCAAAACGAACCGAATATCAGAGAATGACTGAACCGAAACGTAATAAAAGCGCAAACGCACAGCTGAATGCAAACTTTGTCAATCACAAAATCTGCCTAGGCAGCCCCGCTACCAACCTTGCTGACTGACAAACCTTTTCACTAAGCTAAGATTTAAGGGCCGGTGACTCGGGCGGCCGACCGAGGCGCCAGGATCAAAGGGTGCCGTGTACCGCGCTGCGGCGCCTTACCCACGAATTAATCGGTTCAAAATGAACAACATCACCAGTGAACAAAGTTTTTTTTTTTTTTATATATTTGGGACATTTTTACACAGCACCATCTAGTCCCAAACTAAGCAGAGCTTGTACTATGGGTACTAGACAATGGATAAGACTTACGTACTTATATACTTTTTTTTTGTAAATACTTAAGTACTAATAATTCATAAGAAACACCCAGACCAACACAAACACTAAACTTATGTTCATCACATAAATATTTGTGTCCTGTGGGAATCGAACCCACAACCTCGTGATCAGCAGTCCGACACTCGAACCACTAGACCACAGACGTCGTCAGAATTGAAACAAACTTGATCAAAAAGAGTAATTTTGCCTGTTAACCGTGGCAGAACACACAGAAAGAAATATGGATAGCTAAGCGTTGACAAAAACATAAATTCAAACGATAATCCTACTTTTCCAAATCCCTAGGTTCTCAATATCCTGGCCTCGTCTACTCCCGACTGGTTTCTCCAACTACATCAGTGAGGATGGCAAGAACTACTACAACAACCTGATCGACGGTCTTCTGGAGAAGGGTATAGAGCCCTTCGTCACTCTATACCACTGGGATCTGCCACAATCACTTCAGGATCTCGGTAAGTCTGATCCCATGGTTCTGTTTTCCCAAATACGTAGAGGCTGGTCTTTTTTCAGTCTATTATTGCTATAAAGCCTGTACCCAGAGCATACATATAGCTACTTAAACACGTGCTTTAAAGAGAAGTAGGTTTTTACATGTTTGTATCTTTCTAGCTCATAGACACATTGAAAATTAAACAAAAACGAGCATGACATCAGTGTGTTCATCAAAAGAAGTCCCTCAGCGCTATGTTGGCACCACCGATTTTCGAGACAATTAAAAGGCAGTAGTGCCAACATAGCGTACAAGAAACTTCTTTCGGTAAACGCACTTTATGCATGTATGGATTCCTTCTATGCTTTAGTAAATATTCTAAGGGTATATAGATAAAAAAAATACAAGTGAGTGCCCGGCGTTGATAAGTGCGGAGGAGCGGGCAAGCTTCTGCTACCAGCTTTGTTACCCAGATGCCACATAAAAACGTTAATACTTAAACCCTATAATGTTTGAGTGCACTTCTAAGTCACACATACCGGTCCATTGCTATACCAGAGGTAATCGTAGTCGATATACGCTATTTTGTATCAGACTCCTGAAACTATTCTTTAAAGACTTCAAACATTTCCAGCACAAGCAATTAACCTACCTAACTGTTATTCACAGGTGGCTGGGCAAACCCTCTCGTAGCAGACTGGTTCGAAGACTACGCAAGGGTAGTTTTCACACTCTTCGGTGACCGCGTCAAGTTGTGGCTGACCCTCAACGAACCTCTAGTTATTTGCGATGGGGTGTACAATTCCGGGATATTTGCCCCGGCAATCTTTAGCCCTGAAGTTGGAGCCTACTTGTGCACTAAGAACACAATGCTGGCGCACGCCAAAGCTTGGAGGCTGTATGACCAAGTGTTTAGAGCGAAGTACCATGGTAAGTGGGGACCGATTGTCTTTTTTAAGTTAAGTTTTAGCAGAGTAACCAGACCCCAGTAGAGGAAGAGAGACAGAAGAAAAGAGAGAGAGAACGTCAAGGAATGAGGAACTGATTTAATCCGTTCAGTACATTGCAATCTAATCCCCTGTCTAATCCCCTGTGGAAGGTAATGTGAATGTTAGTAAAATGACAACGCCCCATCTCAATAGGAAGTGCGTACCGCCGCGCCGCCTGCTATTACAATTAACGTTGCCATATCTTTTGACTGACTGTCATAAATTAAAAGTAGTTTTCATCTTTTATTATCATTATCTTTTATTGTATTTTTGCAATTGTAATTTATCTCAATAATATATACATTATTAATTTATTGACACATTATAAAGCACTAACCCGCATAAATAACAAAATATATATTTAAAATTACCTCCGTCCATGTGTCACTGCAAGGGTACCAACTGAAAATCAGCGCTGTGCGTTTGACGCCCAGCGTATGCTGAGTTGGTGACCCTTTCGGCATGGGCATGCTCGACAGCATCTAGTGTATGTTTAATTATTTTTATGTTTTTATTGTTTATGCTGTCATTGTGTCCTTGGCTGAATAAATTTATTTTCTTTCTTCTTTCTTTCTTAATCCTTAATTGAAAGGAACTGCCTCCTTTATACAAAGATGATTCCATTATTTACAGGTAAAGTGTCGATAGCCAATCACTTGCTGTGGTTCGAGCCTTCAACTCCAGAAGACAAGGAACTTGCAGAGCTGGCCATAGAAAACGGTGTATGTAATGAGTACCATTCATAAGTATAACTGTTATATGGTATGTCTACACCAGTGCGCTTTCATGTTCATCTTGCGCTTTCAACTTTCAATTTCTCTTGCGTCAAGCGCATGCAATGCACTTGACGCTTGATGGTTTAGACAAGACAAATCGATAGACACCTCATTCATTCAAATCGTTCATTGTTAATGACACCACCAATAAATAGTATTGTTGTCCTTCAGGGCAACAGCGAGTATGTGTAAACTAACTCTCATATTATATTATTAGGTACTAATTGTGGCATCCCAACATTACGGTGGTGTCATTAACAAATCCTTTTTGGCAACCACACCCCTGGGGGTATCATTTGGTGGTGTCATTAACAATTAACGATTCAAATCCATCCAGCCGTTGGGCTGCTTGGAGGGTATAGAGAATCCCACCCACATAGATACAAAGATACATAGATACGCGTGAAAAACATAACCCCGTCCTTGCTGTCGCGCAGTCGGGTAAAAATATACGTAGCCTCTGACTGCATGTTGTGATTTGATAGCAGGATTTTTTGAAAATCTATACTTACGTCTTGTATAGGTAGGTACATCTTTTCAGTTCTTTTTTTTTCTACATCCTCTTTTTACCAACTTTTTAGTTCGCGTTTTAAGCAGTCGGGTTTTTTGTTTTGTTTAATTATTTTTTTCTTGCCTTTAACACTAAATATGGCGCAGAGATAGCTATAAGTTCACACGCGTTCATCTTGACGACTGACCGAGGCGTACAGGTGTAGACGATAAGCTGCATGCGTCTTATGGCAATCAATATTGCATGCGCTAGACGCAAGACGAATTGAAAGTTGAAGGCGCAAGATGAACATGAAAGCGCACTGGTATGGACATACCATTAGTATAGGTATTGGTATGACAACGGGACCGACAGGTCTCGGTCACAGAGAGGTTTCGATGTGGTCACCTGCCCACAGATAGACCGCATCAAGTACCTCGCAGGTCGTCCAATCCACGAGGCTAATATTCAGATCAGCTTCATAGTTTGATCTACCTCTAGATAACGTGTATTCCGATTACCTTGTTTAAAGATGCAGACAATTGAAAGCCTCTCGTTTTTTTTAGGGTGGCAAATACTCTCACCCAATTTTCTCCAAAGCAGGGGGTTGGCCACCTTCCATAGAAAAACACATGGAGGAGGTCAGCAGAAAGAGGGGTTACGCCAAGTCTACGTTACCGGCGTTTACCCAGGCTGAGATAGAGCTTGTTAGAGGTAAACCATTTTTTTTTGCTCATGACCTTGTCGTATTTTATGATTGATTTTGTTGTTTGAAAGATTATTCTCTCGTGGTGCTCTACCACGCGCCACGCTCCAGTGCGAGGGGCTGCGTTTTTTAACGTTGACCGTAGGTACTTCAGTTTGTATACAAGGTTAGTCAGAAAGGGGGTACTAATCCGAAAGGGTGTTAAAGTACCCATAATAATGAGTAACTTTTGTTCTAGCACTTTCCCCAAAAGTCAACAGTTTAAGAGAAATAGCTGTTCAAAAATTTTATAAAAAATTTGCTAAAATCTATCTATCCTCTGCTATGATCAGCTGTGTTTACATTTTAGGTCATATTTGAGGTCACAAATTAGAAGCTCCATTTTCTGATTAGTGCGGATTAGTACCCCCTTTCCGACTAACCTTGTATAAAACACGCATAGCTCAACACACCGACAACGCATCGACACGCGTGGTTGCAGACCGCGCGGAGATCACGCAATCACGCGCGGGGGTGCGTAGCGTCCCGCAATGTATGGCACACTGGGACCTGCACGCAGATTTTTGTGAATAATGGACGTATCCACGAGTTGAACTTTATTTAGTGCAGGGATATCGAAATCTGCGGCCCCGCAAGGAGATGCAGATAAAACCGATGATAGTGCAGATCTGTGCCCACAACGTCCGCCGCTATCCGGCATACCGTCCTCGCCGACGAGGCCCGTCGTGACGTCCCACCGCCGCCGGTCACGATACACCGAGCTCTCCCGTCGTAGAGCCGGTCGTCTCTTCAGACTCCGCAGTCACACCGATAATTCAGCCCTCATCAAGCTGTCTCCCCCCCTAAGTCCCTAAGTCCCCGCCAGCAACGCCCTAAGCCGAGGTCCGAGACCCACTAAGGGTCGTTCTTAGTGCTGTTGTTACAGGTAGTCATGATGTTAGTGTAGTACAAGTAGTTAGCTTAGGTTAAGTATGTCACTTCCCCCCATTGGCTGAGGACCCTTCAGGTCTCGCCAATAACCACCCGGTTACGTAGAAACGGTCTCCTAGGACCATCTACAGAAGCTCGATAGAAAAAAAAAAAGGTCTTTGCCACGGTCGACGCGCGCGTGGTTGGGTCGCCCCGCGCTTCGGAGCGTAGCGCGTGGTAGTGTGAGATCCGCCATATACAATGGATAACAGCAAATCAGTCGTGATTGCTGTAATCGCATGTTTATGTACTGTTTGTGCCACTCAAAATAGAAAAACAAAATTACTTGAAAAATAAAAGAAAAACCGACTTCAAAAAAACTAAAAAAAGAGTATTTATAATTACCATAATCATAAAATTAAGTTTCAGAAGTCGGTGCTAATTCACGCTGAACCAAATTGAAGGCATCGACTTCTGAAACTGTTAATTTTATGATTATGGTAATTACAAATTTACTGTTTTTTTAGTTTTTTTGAGGTCGGTTTTTCTTTTACTTTAAAGTAATTTTATTCTTCTTCACTTTGATGCTGTTTGCTGCGTCTGGGTCATTCCATAGTTTCGTGCAAAAAGCATTTCCAGGCTACCCACTCGTGAATTTATGATTTATTGATAATTATTTATATCGCAAAAATTTGTAAAATAGTGATTTTAAAGGAAGTATCTTTTATATTACAGGATTATCAAATAGTTTTTTCAGGAAAATTAAAAAACTGTGTAAAAATTCATTCCCATCCTTTTCCAAGCAAGGACCTTGGCAGGCATGTTACTATTTACTTACGTGCATTTGAAGGAACTGTTTTAATTAATACATAATATTAAAGTTGTACTTCTGAGCTATTGATGAAATAATTTTATTAAACAATTCGTGCAGTAGTATCAGAAAAAAAGCTCATTTTCAAATTGTCACACGAAAAAATTCATCACCATCCGGGTTCAGATTTTTTTTAATTACGTAGGTTTGATACGCGATCTCTAATTTAACTTGGTTGCTATGTGCTTATAACAGTCAGTGGTCCGCGATATCGGAGCGGGAAGGACATGCGCCCATCACTGTCGCAATTACATTCATTCTTCACAACGATTTTAGTGCTTCGTCTGCAAAGTGACTCATTACATTCCCTTGATTTAAAAAATAACTGCAGTAAGTAAATAATTTTAATTGCTTTATATATTTAACCCTAAAATTAATTTTGACCTTATATTAATATTGAACATGTACTGTAGTTGATAACAATTATATCCTAGAAAATGTTTGATTTCTTCATTCATCTCCACTTCATTACCGTCTTTTCTCTCCAATTTTTTGAAGGATGGTAATGAACGGATTTTGGAAGAAAATGAATAATTTTAATCTTAATTCATTACGATTTTTATGTTTATGTTTACGATGTTCTGAGCCTATTTTTGGCATATATGTTCATGTTTTTTGCATTTAATTTTTGAGTGAAGTTATACAATCCATTATATTTATTTTACATTTTTCAGAATCAAAGATATTTAGCGAGAAAAGAGAAGAAAAAGATTTGCAGCATTAAAGACATGACTCCTAGGTCACAACGAGAACAAAGAAGACGTCGGCGGAAAAGATCACTAAAATACACAAAAGAAAAAGTAGAAAAAAGAAATTAGAGATGATATTTATGGAAAACTCACCGCCTTAGTGCGACTCGGGTGAATTTGAAAATCTAGAACCTCCCAGACCATTTCTTTTGGTGCTTACTGAACCAGCTCAAAGTCAAAATATACCTGATCTATTATCTATTTCGAAGAACAAAATTAGGCGTTTACGTTATAATTATATAAAAACAATAAAGAAACTATAAGATAGAATTAGTAATCTAGAAAGAGAAAAGGATGTTTACGTGAACGAAGAAATGAAACAAAAAGTGTGTGATTCTGTTCAAAAAGAGATGAGAAGCGTTGCCTGATATTCAAACAGAAAAGAATAATGAAATTAAAAAGAAATTGCTCTTTAGTGAAACTTTGTCACGAAACCTGGAAGAAAGCTATAGAACTGCTATTAAAAAAGACAGAAGAAACTTTGTGGAAACGATAGTCAAACACGATAAGAGATTAAGAAAATATAAATTGCTACACAAATTGCCATTTTCTCGAAGACAAAAAACTGTAGCAAATTATATAAAAAACGTAATGATTAATCGAATCCAGGCTTTTTTTGAAGAAGATACAAATAGTAGAGTTGCAGCAAGTAAAAGAAAATTTATAAACAAGACAGGTGAGAAGAAACAAAAGCGGTATTTAAATGATAATTTGAAAAACTTGCATCGTTCATAAGTAAGTTATTCAATGTTTTGTAAATATATACTCTTTTACGTAGTTTTTCCAAAAACAGATCGTGATAGTTGTCAAATATAGACTCCATTCAAACGTTAAATATTTGAATAAAGCTTTAATATCACGAAGATCATCACTGAAAGCACACGAACAGATTTTATTAATAGTCTGTGTTGTGATGTAAAGCAAACATGTCTGCAACGTACATGTAAATTCTGTTTAAACAAAGGTTTGAATTATCATGAATTTCAGAATGATAAAAAAAGTTCTATCAGTGGGTTGTAGAGATAAAGCCATATACAGTAAAAGACAAAATACAAAAGATTTGAGGATTATGAGGAACCAGATGATAGTTAGGATTATTTTTAAGAAACGCTTCTGAATTCTGACTGATTTTATTTAGATTGTTACCTGATGATATTTCTCTATGAGACGAGATTTCCCAAGTTTTATTGTTATATATAATATTATTTTGATAATTCTGTGGCCCTAGTGAAAAGGGATCTAAGTTACCCATAATTTAATGGGACTTAATACCCCTTTTCACTAGGGTCAGAATTTTACCAACATTTATTCAGAAATTTACTAAAATTAGAAGTCAGAACCTTCTTGGTTAATATTATTAATCGTAGATTTTGACTTGTAGCAGAGTTGTTGATGATTTTTTTGTAAATTTTTTTAGAAGTCTTTTTAATCCTGTTTTTTTTTTAGTTTTTAATGATTCTCAAGTAAAGTGATTATTGTGATTTTTCATCTAATACCAAAACAATATAATTCCTTTGTTCCTATTACTAAATTTAATGATCTTAGTTTTTGTAAATACCTTAGTGACTTTTAGTAAACACAAATGATTAAACTACAGTTAGATACTTGTTTAATC
Source organism: Amphipyra tragopoginis (assembly GCA_905220435.1). Classification (NCBI taxonomy): domain Eukaryota; kingdom Metazoa; phylum Arthropoda; class Insecta; order Lepidoptera; family Noctuidae; genus Amphipyra; species Amphipyra tragopoginis. Next base: position 18,947,053 of record HG992011.1, read on the forward strand.
TTTTCTTAATATTGATTGAACGGAAACCAAAGTCTGAATAGAAATAAATGTTGATTATTAATAATATATTTGTTTTATTGGCATTCAAATCTATTTTCACAGTTATTTTGCAGTAGTTATTTCATTACCATCCGCTTTAAAAATTACCATCGCAGCTCAATTCATTACGTTCCTTCCTCTTTTCATTACCATCCAATCATGAAATTTCAGTTATCATTTTCTCCGTAAATAAACAAGATAAAAGAGTGCCTTCGAGTTTTTATAAATCTGTTATCGACCAGAATTCGAGTTTTTACAAAAAAAGGGCGGAATATTTAAAAAGTTTTTGATTCTTCAAAACGGTGTTTTTTGCACGAAACGGTGGAACGACCCGTCTACGTTTGTTCTGTGCCTAAAATACTTACTTTAATTTGCACAGGAACCTTCGACTTCTTCGCAATGAATCACTACACGAGTCGTCTTATCCGAAAGGCAAAGGAAGGTGAAAAGTTTAGACCCTGGCCACTAGGTGATGTTATAGATCTCAACGGTATTATAGAAAAGCGAGAAGAATGGCCCAGAGCTGCCTCTTCTTGGTTTTTTGTAAGTATTCTCCATTATCGTTTTTTTTTTGGTTCCGTACCACAAATGCAAATAAAAAGTAAGTTCAAAAACTAAAACCCGACTACTGAAAAATTAATGAACATGAAAATATTATCATCATAAATTGTTATATGCAAACTATTCAATATTTGTCGTCTATTAAATAAACAACTTAGGCTAAGAACTCACGACGCGGTTATCACCCGCGCCCGCCGCGGTCGAGGAACAGCTGTTTTATTTCCAAACTCACGAGACCGGAGTTTTGTGCGATTACGCAGCCGTCGCGGTTGCGATTATCGCTCGCAAACTTGGCGGGCGATTATCGCAAGACGAGCGGTTGCAAGACGGGCGGTTATTTACGATCAGATTGTTTAGTTGAGTTCCAGACCGCCATGGACACACACCAGAAACGAGCTTTATACTCACTTCACAGAAAGAAAAATGGAAACTGCTCTTCAAAAACAACTTTCTGATTCTGATTCAAGATTTCTGTACCCCCCGTCACCCACCGCGATCGCCCGCCAACCGATCGAAGAGCGCGCGGGCGCAACACGCCGAGGCTGCGGGTGACCGCGATCCGCGCGATTCTACTAGTTGCCCGCCGGTGCAGCGGGAACCGCAAACAATCGCGCACGCCGCGGGCATTAAACGCGTCGTGAAATGTGCTTTAATTTTTTACAAATATATAGCTGCATTCTACAGAAGCTGCGGGCCCGCAAAGGCCTGCGGGCTGCGGGCGCGGGTGAAAACCGCTTCGTGAGTTCTTAGCCTTACACGTAATTTTTAACGTATTTGATACATTAAAAATAGTGATGTTCAGAGGATGGCCGTGGTCCGTGGTCGTATGCCACTTTACCCTAAAGCTTATGATCGCCTACTACTGTTAGGTTAGAATGTATTGTTTTGTTAGGGTAGGTGGCATACGACCACGGACCACGGTTTGCGCTAGAAGCGAACCCTCGAGGAGGGTTCTTGGCATTAGGTTAAAAACCGTGTCTTATAACACGCTACACAAAGTAAAATTGTGTTTTAAGGGGGTCTTGTTGCTTATTTTACGACGATGTATTTTCTAAGAAAAACCTACATATACAGAATGACTGATGAGACACTAACGATCTCTTAAGGGTACTTACTCATCATTATGAACAGCTTTTACAATGGGACCAAAATTGAAATCGCCAAAAAAAAAACAGCTGTTCCCTACATTTATGTTCGCTTACTCGTCAAAATATAGGGAACAGCTGAGTTTTTTTTCTCGATTTCATGTTTGGTCCCATAGTAAAAGTAATTCATAATGATGAGTACAGTGACCCCTTAAGATATTGTTAGTGTTTCACCAGTCATTTTGTATAATGAACCCGCTGTGAAGGCACCCGGCATTGCGAATGTGATCAGAGGGTGCCCTCCACGAGGGCTGTGAAAGATGTGCACTATAATGGTCTCTCTCAAACACCTGACGCCGCGTTTGTAACAGGCCGCGCCGCGGTCTAAAGATGATAAGAAAACGATCTGAGCAATACGTTAAGCAGTTCCAATTCTACAGGTATACCCAGAAGGCATTCGACGCATGTTGGTCTGGCTGAAGCAGCAATATGGTGACATGGAAATCATGATTACTGAGAATGGATTCTCAACATTAGGAGGACTAGAGGATCCGATTAGAGTGGAGTATTACAGAGATTATTTGAAACAGGTAAGTTCCAGCTGTTAGTTGTCACTGAAGAAACCTGAAAAGGTCTGACAACTAGTCTAACTTACATCGATATTACTTAACAGTTAGGTTGCATGCAGATGGTAGACTCTCCATGCAAAATATTTGTATTCAAGCGGCACCAGGTCTGACTAGAAGGCGACTCTCACATAATTGGAAAAAGGATAGACTATGACGCTATTGGACACTGACTTAGGAAATAAACTCGTGTACTAAGGGCGATAGTCTCTGACGACTTTTTGCAGAGACATAGTTCCAAAACTCTCGCTATTCTAACATGATGCTTTTGCTGGACCTTGTACTTTACACCTTAGCACATGCAGTCCCGATTCTGTACCGCTACTCTAGCGCAGTCTGCGTTAGCCTTCATTCCCCCGACGTGTTGCCTCATACAGTCGCGCGTTTGCATCGATGCAGTAGCGATGCTGAATCGATACAATGCGACTGGATCGACTATATTGCTGCATAAAGTCGTCCTAGGCTGTCATTTGAGAGCTTACTCTTAAATATCGTTATATGTATCACAAAAAAAAAACCTTATAAGATTCAGATGCCGTTTACACTTTGACAGTTAGTTCTTTTTGGGATTTTGCACCCAAGGCGCCATTATTGAGAAATTATTGATTTTTTAAATTATTTTCTTATTGCAGATTTTGCTGGCGATCAAAGAAGACGGCGTGAATGTTACAGGTTATACAGCATGGACTCTTCTGGATAACTTCGAATGGATGGATGGATATGAGTAAGTGTCATAATATCAGCTGATAAACGTTCATAACTGAACACGTGGCTCCCAAACCACTACAATGGAGGGCTGTGAAGAAATATTGCAGTAATCATACTACGTTTGATAAATGAGAGGGGCTTGAGGCGAATTAGTAACCACGCAGCAGTGCAATTCTGTAAGAATCTCACCTCGATCGCGACTGTCAATTAGACACTTGTCGTGACACAGCGTGGATAAAAAAACTACGCGATATTGATTATACTGCACGAAGCAAATACATTGTATTTGCTTCGTGTTATACTGTCGATTATCTGTGTGTTATTTGCTTCTATTATCCATACTGTGACATTATGGATAGCGTATTTCAAAAGTATACAAGGCCAGTACGCAGCCGCCCGAACTAATCGCGTATACTTCAGAATACACATTTGACGATCGAGCGTTCTAAACTATACATCAGTATTCCGCAATAATCGTGTATATTTTAGAATTGATAATTTCAAGCATTCGATTCTAAAATATACTTCACTAGTACCATCCAGCACGCAGTGCGTACTAATCGCGTATAATTTTGAATACCTGCGCCACCATGCTCTATTCTAAAGTAGCATTAGACGAATGGTGGAAAGTGATCAGTGAAGCGAATCGTTTCTGGCACTCGCCGGCCGCTGCCGCGGCACCGCTCGCTTCGCTCGCTCGGCTCTTGCGTTGACTGTATACAGTTCTAACCTAACCTAACCTACTTTTCAGCTATCTGCTTGTCACTTTATTTCCTACCGCGGGGAACTTTGAAGTTGAAAATAAACTTTTAAAGTTAGAATTATTAAAATTAAAGTAAACTATTAATTTTAAAGCTAAGCCTTTTTAAAGTGGGAACTATTATTTTTAAAGGTAATTTATATACATACCATAAGTTAAGTCATATTTTAAGTGTTGTTTCCTAACTAAGTCGTTTGGAAAAGTTAAGTCACTTCTTAAATGTAACTGACACTGTATAGTTTAGAATCCGTTTTTCACTCTTAACATTCTAAAGTATACGCGATCAGTACACAAAATCTGTGTATATTTTAGAACTGAAGTTTTAATTTACAACATTCTAAAATATACGCGTCTAGTTTCATATGGATGCGTTCTGGCCTTGTATATTCTAGAAATACGCTTATGGATATCGAGCTAACCGTCGATATTGAGGTGGGTTTCTTACAGAATCACACTACTGATCATACGGTTTGCCGCGGTCAGTCCGCGGATGGGTGACCGTTCCTTACACATCGAGACCCCTCCGTGTCTCGGAGAGCACGTTAAATCGTCAGTCCCGGCTGTCATACGAATACCTTGACAGTCGTTACGGGTAGTCAGAAGCCCGGAAGCCTAACAACCGGTCTAACCTTAACGAGTCTACACACAAACCCGCCGACCTGCCGACACAGCCAATGGCTTGATGACGACGGCTTTATTTCAAAAGAATCATGTCGGCGACTTGTACCCGCGTGTGTCGCCCGGCGACTTGTGGCAACATGTCGACGGCATGTCCGTGACTTGCGTACGCGCTCATTTGCCCGCCGACACTCAAGCAATGGTGATGTTAGTGTTTTTCAATTTTGTGCTGCTATAATTAGATCAGTATCACTATCCGTGTTCAGGAAAATGTACGCTGAATTATTCGGGAAACACAACACACGTCACTTTCCTACGCGGCAGTCACTAACTACCAAAAAAGTTACTGATTTCGCGCCCTCGACAAAGTTTAACTACTTGAACGAGGGGGCCTACTCCCTAAGTCCGTCAACGAAGTTAGTCGCCCTTCCGAAATTAAACGGAAACGTAGGAGTGAACAAAACCAGTGTCAAGTTCAACTTTTCGGACAGACAAAAACATATCGGTAGTAGGGACAACTGTCAAATCTTGTTGTCATTCATTCTTAGTTCGGGCCCCGAAATAATCGTATGTCCGTAGATGATAGGGAGTAGGAAACGCTCGTAACTTAGGCCGAAACCACGGACTTCGTGCTTAAGGAGTAGACCCCGAGATGTGAAGTCGCCGACTAACCCGCCGACAAAACAGCCGACGACTCATGTCGGCGGGTCGGCGGGTTTGGTGTGTAGACTGCATTAGGATATCGGCATTGCCCAGTAACTGGGTTGCGGAGGTCTGATGGGAGTCGCTCTGTGTGAAATACTGGTATTCAGGCGCATCTGGTTAGACAAGAAGCTGACTTTAACATAGTTGGGAAAGGTTAGGCAGAACACTACGTTCGAATAATTATCGTAACCAGAGAATGGTGTTATTAACATTAAAGTCAAGCGCCAAGCAGTTTACTGCGTTCCGACGTGTGTATGTGAGAGCCAGCTTGTATACAGGAGTCGACAGGAAGAAGCTACTGTCTTGCTTTCCTTTCAAAATAATGCTGTAAGAATAAGAGGAAGGAAAAGCGGGGGCGGGGGGGGGGGGGGGGGGGACTGGCTTTTCTTTGCCGACATTTTTTACCTTTAGTATGTTATCACGTAATATTTAATTTTCCAGAGTCAAATTCGGGCTATACGAGGTAGACTTCACGGACCCTATGCGCAAGCGCACACCTCGTCACTCGGCGCGGTACTACGCTAACATTATAAAGAGCCACTCACTTGATGTACCTACAAAGGATGAGCTTTAATTATAACTATTTTATTTTATAAGAAAAGTTAATTAATGATTAAAAAAATTAAGAAAATATGATTTGAAATTGTTTTTTTTTATTCCATCAAACACCCTACTCTTGACTATGATTATAGATCAGTCACCATCATTAATTTATGGAGCGCCATCGAGTCCAATCAGTGATAGCCTAGCAGTTAGAGCCCAAATACACGTCCGATACTTGCCTCCGATAGTCTGATCAGACTATCTGAAGGCCTCCGCGTCATACATTTGTTTGAACATGAATTACACGTACGATCAGACTATCGGATCGGATGTCAGAATCGTAAGCATCGTCCGGGCGTCGTCGTCGTCCAGAAAAAATCGGACACGAGAATCGTACGTGTATTTCATGAATCCGATCAGATAGTCGGATCCGGCTCCCGGAAGCAACTATCGGACATGTATTTTGACCCTTAAACGCTTGCTTTCCATAAAGAAGGGCCTGAGTGCAATTCCGGCCTCTTCTGCTGATTTTTCGGGTTCCATATTGGGTCGCATAAAATTCAAAGTCATAATTTATATTCGCATAATTTAACCTGTCATAAACATAATTTCGCATAATTCTTATGCCGAATAAATTATCGGGCATAACTTTTTTCCCATAATTAGGTACTGATGTCATAATAAATCTGCAGTCCTAAAATTTTCATGCATATATTTTTAGGCATAACAACCACGAGACAGAATCATTAAGAAAAAAGTTTTTAATTTTTGGTTTAGCTTATCAACAAAAATTGTAAAGGCTTCTACACACATGCCGCCGGCTTTACCGCCGGCTTATTGCTGCGCGGGTGTAAGTCAATAGGTGTTATAGGTACCCGGCGGCCTGGTTAAACACCCGCCGGCAAGCTGCGCGGCAATGCCGGCGGCATTGTGTGTGCCTTAAGGTTTTGTAAGGTTGTTTGGGTTTCCAAAACAGAGTCGACGGAGCTCCGCTGTGCGGGGCTTCTATTTCTGTCTGCAGGATTTAAAGTAACCTAACACGAAGGGGATGATGGGGGCTTCGTTCGCTCGCTTTGGTCGCTCTCTATATAAAGCCCCCATCATCCCCTTCGAACCAAATCTTTTCATGTCGGGATGCCCAAATCAACAAGCTCGCTTCGCTCTCTCTTGAAATTAGTTAGTTGGAAGACAGGTGACAGTGTCTGGCCCAAAATCTATGTAAATATAAATTAAAATTTGTATTTTGACTAAACTACTATTAGGCATATCAATAATATGACTTCTACATTTATGGCAACTAAGCTTAGAATAAGTACAACTAAGGTTATGGTAAAGAAAATAAGGGTAAATTATAATGATGACGTTTAAACCAATATGCCAAGTCAAACAACTATGCCAATTTATCAATTAAGTGAAAAATCTTTATGGCGAACATTGTATGCCTTTTGTAATAAGGACTTCGGATATTATGCAAATTAAGGGGATACCGACTTTTCGAATTCATGTGCCGATCAAATTATAACTTTTCTTTAATCAAAGTCAAAGTCAAATAGTTTTTATTTCAAGTAGACCAGATCCCTGGTGCTTTCAAAAGGTCAACACTAGGGGCTCGGTTCCAAGTAGTTAGGCCCTTTGGAGAAGAACCGGCAAGAAACTCCATAGACACTCTTTTTAAAAAAGTAAATGGTTTGACAATTTTAATTGTAGTAATGTAAGAACAATGCAGATTAATGTACATGCGGTTAACAACATGAAAAGCAATGAAAAAGTTAGCCTTTTATAACGATTGCCATAGCAGTTACGAGCTGACCAGTTCCAACAGACAGCACCCGTTCACGAGCATGACGCATACATCGGCGTCGCTCAGCTCAACCATGTTGCAGGGAACTCAACGACCCGATGCAAAACGCCACCATTAGCAGGACATTTCAGTGAGCATGACAGACTCATACCGATAGACAATAGGCAGTCAAATATTAATGGTAAAGGAAAACATCGTGAGGAAACCTAAACACCTCGGCTCCATAAAATTCTCATGAGGTGTTGGTCGACGCTCTTTGCTATTAGGCCATTAACCGTTACGACTATCGGCACAATGGTTGCCGAATCCACATCCCATAATAATTCGTTTGGAAATTAATTTGAATTTTGTTTTCAACACTTCGCTAATTATTATATTTTTTCAGTCATTTATGTCTTATTTCGGACGTTTGTAATGGCTCAAGTATAAACATATTTCTCGCAGCAGGTGCAGCAATAAAACGCGAGAGCGTGAAAAAAACGTGTTAATTCAATAATTAACGTTACTATTTTTTGATTGACTGTCATAAATTAAAAGTAGTTTTTATCTTTTATTACATTTTTGTAGTTTATCTCAACAATAAACGCATTAGTTATTGACACATTATAAAAACACTAATCCGCTTATAAAACAAAATTTATATTTGAAACTAGCTGAGCCTTCGACTTCGTCCCCGTGGAAGTGTGAAAACAACACTGTGTCGAAACAACTAAACAATGTTCATTCCATCAGTTCCATTTTTAGGGTTCCGTCCGTACCCAAAGGGTAAAACGGGGTCCTATTACTAAGACTTCGCTGTCCGTCTGTCCGTCTATCCGTCTGTCTGTCCGTCTGTCACCAGGCTGTACCTCATGAACCGTGATAGTTAGACAGTTGAAATTTTCACAGATGATGTATTTCTGTTGCCGCTATAACAACAAATATTAAAAAACAGAATAAAATAAATATTTAAGGGGGCTCCCATACAACAAACGTGATTTTTTTGCTCGATATTGATAACGGCAACAGGTAGACGCTTGAAATATTCACAGAATATTTAGTTATATTGTATATTCACTTTAAAAGTAAATTAAAATAAAACATATATTTAAGGGGGGCTCCCATACAACAGACATGATTTTTTTGCCGTTTCTATAGATAAATGGTACGGAACCCTTCGTGCGCGAGTCCGACTCGCACTTGGCCGGTTTTTATTTGAATCTACATAATCACATTTACTTCCAATAAAGTTACTGCTTATCACCCGCACTCAATAGCGTGATGATTTGTTCCCTGCCTGACCCGCTCTACAAGGTTAGTCAGAAAGGGGGTACTAATCCGAAGCCCACTTATAGTATCGCTAATGACTGTTTGAAAGCAAGTGTTAAAATTTCAAAATTAGATTTTTTTTTTCTAAAAAAAATTATTTTTATTTTAGTTTTTCAAAAATTCTTCATCCCTGCTTTAGTTATAAATTCAGAAAATGGTGCTTCTTATTCATGACCCCAAAAGTGACTTAAAATGTAAACACAGCTGATCATTACTGGGGATAGATAGATTTTAGAGTTTTTTTTTTGAGATTTTTGAGCAATTGTTTCTCTTAAATTATTGACTTTTGGGAAAAGTTATAGAAAAAAAGTTATTCATTATTATGTGTACTTTAACACCCTTTCGGATTAGTACCCCCTTTCTGACTAACCTTGTATAAGAGACATTTTTGCCTTTCAACTAAATGTGGCAAACATACCAGTAAGAAATTCCAAAAAAAAACTTAAAAAAAAGTAAAAACCGACTTCCAAAAAACAAAAGGAGTAAAATAATTACCATACTTAATATAAAATTAACAGTTTCAGAAGTCGGTGGCTTCTATTTGTTACAGTGTAGTGTTGCACCGACTTCTGAAACTGTTAATTTTATATGGTAATTATTTAGTTTTTTTGAAGACGCTGCAATCTTGAAAAAAAATATTTAAGTCCTAATGTTTTAATGTATTCTATCATAGCGGCATTTGGCCAAAATGACATTTTGGCACTAGGCAATTTGTACATTTTGACACTAGGACTATGTTGCCCATTGACTTTTTGTCTTTCTAACATTTAGTATCCGGCGCCCAAATATCTCGGCAACGTGACACTTTATGGCACCATTTCCCTGATATTTTTTGATTGTTTAAATGTCCTCTACCCATAAGATAATCTAATCGTGCGCCGCAACTTGAAAAAATAAATCAAAATGGCAGCGGGGGCGCTATGCCACAAAGGTTCTATCCTCTTTCATGGTCTCCCTTTTATTTTAGATGATATGTTATTTAGAAGAAGTAAGTGTATATGATCGAGTCTTTCGATAAGTACAATAAATATGCAGGTTTATTTTAAAAGAAGAACGGTCATTTGTGACCCAGACCCGACACGAAAGAGTCATATCTCAATTTTTATTTTATTTTATGCATATCTAAAATATATATTTTTTAAATTCGAAATCAATGGCTAACACCAAAATATTGCCTTATGTTTTTGTTCAGGCGATGTACATTTTTTTAATACCTATTTAATCTAAAAAAACATAATGACGATACAATAATTATGGAATTATCCAGGTGACCTGGTGATAGAGCTGGATTATGTAATTTATAAACTTCTAGTATAACAATCGATTTAGGGTTCATTAAAATCGTCTAATCGATGATTCATTGCAGATTAGAGATTACGGTATTATTAAGAAGCTGGCTAGAAAGTGGAATATTTTGGTAGCTAGGTACTAAACACACTGAGTTTGAGCTTATCAATATTAACTCTATTTCAGTGCCGTTTGTGAAACAAAAATAAAACCGTTACTGCTATTCGATATTTTTTTTTTTTCATATTTTGTCTGAACAAAATCAAATGGCAATATGGTGTTAGCCACTGATATTTAGAATAGTGTTAATTTATTTCTGTTATATTTAATATAACAAAATAACTGAGATAAGTTCCTTTTGTGTCGGGCTTGGGTAAATTTCCTATGGACCGTGACCCTTCTTCTTTACCGGATACCGGTAAATTACAGGTGACAGGTGATTATTTAAAATTCTTTGAATACAGTTCGTATTGTTTTTAAAATAAAAATGAAGTCTTCATTCAGAAAAAAAATCTAGCTACAGTATTTGAAGTACTTTCCCTCCATGTGGTAATCTCGTGGGGTGCCCTTTATACAAAGAGAAAGGTACTGACTGACAAATGATTCATCAACGCAGAGCCTAAACCACTAAAGCTGGAAACATGAAATTTGGACAATCGGTTCCTTTTGTGACGTAAGCATCTAATAAGAAGGGATTTCTCGAAATTCAACCCCTAAAGGGGTGAAAAAGGTGACTAACGTTTGTATGCAAGTCCGTCATTTTTTAAGTAAGAAGCATGAAATTAAATATTAAGGCTTCTGGCTAGAAATAATGCACACGTGTTTGACCGTTTTTTTTAATCCAATTCTTAAGGGGGTGAAATAAGGGTTAAAAGTTTGTATGAAAAATCCGGTAGGTACTGAAAGTTGGTAGATGAAAGTTTGTTTATTGTTGGCACTTGCGCGAGAGTTTCTAACATAGTATAGTACAATCAACGTAAGATAGGAGGTGATGCGCGAGTCGTATCGGATGGTTGTAAATAAAAATACTCATCGTTCATCCGATTGAGTTGAAACTTTGTATAGTTGTTCTTACTCACGCGAAAGTTTCTGACATAGTACCTTCAACGAACAATAGGTGACGCGCGAGTCGTATTGGATAATTGTTTGTCTTCGATGCGTATGCGGGCGGAGCCGCGAGGGCACAGCTAGCTATAATAAAGTGCCACAGTATATCAAAGAGTGTAAATCCATCCACAGCTTCAAGACATAATTAAAAGAATTTCTGATCAAAAAATCATACTATACAATAATTGAGTTTTTAGTGACATCAAAATTGACTAGTTTATGATAATAATTTGTATCTCTCTTTATATCACGGCTCATCTTCCGTGCGGAAGATGTCCGGTCTTTTGGAAGGCATACGGGGGACACAGGTCCAACGCGCAGAGGCCCCTTTGAGAACTTTAATCTAAAATGGGGTGGGCACCAAACCAACCGGGGACTATCCACGGCTACACTATTGGAGTACACTCATGGACCGTCTCAGGTGGGTGCAAAACAATTGTAAATATGGTAAAAGATAAAACTGGACTATGGGAAGGGGTGTTTAGTGGATTGGTTAACTTCTATTGCCGGAAGAAAACGGCGTCTGCCTTTCAACATTTACAATGATAATAATTTATTATTATTTTATTAGATTTAGTTTAAAAACCTCAAGCACGGTAATTATAGACACAATAGACAAGGCAATTAAGTGTCGTCCTGGGACGACGGACGGTACGCAACCTGTTAATGGTATTGACATTTTATGATTGTGAATAAATTTTGGTACGTTATTTTGTTTAATTAATAATTTCTTGAAGAACTGTATTTTGCGAAGTAGGTACCTACGATAAAGGTGCAAGTAGAAATGTTTACTTATAATAAGTATGATAGAAGTATGTAAGTAGTTATAAAAACAAAAATGCATGAATAATACACCCAAGTGTTTTAGCCGAAAATGTTTAACAAGTATAACATCTGTATTTACCTGTGACAAACAATAAATGAATTGAATTGAAACGACAGCTCCATTTCAACGTCGGGATATTTTTTCTTTTTGTATTTTATTTTTAAATACAATTGGCTCTACAAAAATGCTGAATTGTCGTTTCCAATGCTATGTATTATTTAAATATGCAAATACTTGACTGAAATAAATATACGAACATTCGACTCCGTTTTCATGTCAGATGAACAAATATCAACTTATCGGATCGTGTTAGAGTTCTTACACACCACGTTTTTTTCAGGCGCCGTCGACGCGCGTTTCCCTATCGCGCGTTGTCGGCGCTGCTAAACTTGAAATAGGTAGATTACTTGCGATTGCATCGCTGCAAACTCACGAGAAACACGCTACAGACGCGCGTGAGCAACTCTCCTTGCAAAGTAAAACGCGTGTAGCACGCGCGCGAAGGAGCGTGTACCACGCTATAGACGCGCGTGAGCAACTCTCCTTGGATTAAAACACGCTGTAGGTACGTATGTTTGCAGCTAAAGAGGCGCGCTGTGCCAGCGCGTCTGTATCGATGTAACTCCGCGCTACGAGCGCGTCGACAGCTCGCGAAAAAGTCGTCGTCTGCATACCCCAATTTTATGTACGTGTGAATAGGTAAATTGGTTGCGATAACATTGCGTTATAGTTGTTATAGAACCGCCGTAAGCTTGACGCTCCCGATGGTCTGCGGGACGCGGGAGGGGAACGAGTACCCAATCGCCTGTTGGCCGCCCGCAGCGATAAATAACAGCGGACTGGCTAATTGGTCGAGTCATTCCCCTCCCGCGTTCCATAGACCATCCGGACAGCCAAGCTTACGGCGGTTTACTTATAGGAACACTAAGTTCTTCGACAAGCAAATGTTTTCAGAATGGAAGACCTGACGAGCCGTCTGCAGCGATGGTGCGGTCATCAAGTACGTTTGCCCAACGAGAGAGTGGCGAAACGCATTTTCTACTCTGAGCTCCAAGGCGGCAACTGGAAAAGCGGATGCCAACTCCTCTGATATAAAGATCGGAAAAGAACAAGAAGAAATGCATGATTGAGCACTCTCGTTGGGAAACAATAGTAGACAACCGGCTAGACTGAAGACGTCTTGTGCAGTGGAATACCTATGAAGACGAACGCAGACGAGATCTCGATAAAAAACGCGACCACCTAAAAAATGAACCGCCAATATAATCTAAAATTACGACAACGATGTCCTAACATGCACTTTTTATGCATTTTAGATCAAAATTGGCTACATCAGCCATCTCAAGCCGCGTTTCCACTTTGCTGCCGAGCAAACATTTTGATCAGAGCAAATGTTTACTGTTCTGCCAGTGTTCACTGAAAGCAACTACTTAGTACTTGTTTTCACTATGATGGCTAAACGAATATTTGCTCCGAACAAAAGCCTGAACGTTCGCACAGGTACCATGTTCGTCCGCACTGTTGCATTTTCACTGTTGTGTCGCTCACTCAAGAAACGGATGATCATCATGGGCGTTGATTTGCTTTTGGCTAGTGCAGGGTTTCTAATAATTGCCACGTTAATAAAAAAACAAAAACGAAAAAGGCGGTATTGGGTCATGGGTGTATAGTTTCTTAAAACAGAGAGAGGGAAGAAATCTTCGCATCACATCAGCCATTTGTTTCAAAGCATCGTTTTTTATGGTATTAGTTTTATAGCTTTCAATAGTTTACCATCACACCTGGAAATCGATTTATTTTGCATCAGCGCACATAAAATTCGAAACATTTTAAATAAGGAGTATTTTGGTGACAACCATAAATAGCTTTTGATTTTGATATTGCAGGACTTGACATTCCTAATATATTATCTCGACATACCTAATATGGCTACATTGTAATCCGTTTATTTACATACTCAAATCGCTGTAACTGGTCAACGCAAATGGCTCGTAAAAAAATTGATAGTCATGTGGAAGCTTTTAATTAGCAAATGTCCCTACTTATGCATGATATTTAAGATTGTTATTAGTCTGTAAGGTTTCTTTAAAATTAAATAAATATTATTTTTGTATTGCCTGCTTTGTGTGTTCCATAGGCACAAATGGGCCCTAAAAATATCAATAAGTTGCAACGTTTTTTCTTGAATCCACTCCATGTTCGCTAAAAAGATCCGACGACCACCAAGCCCGTCAAACACCAAGCGAATGCTCAAAACAAGTGTTCGTTCGTCGTTGCGTGGTTTTCATTGAATGATTGAGCGAGCGAGCATTCGTTCACTGAGCTCAGCCGAACATCGTTGAACTCGCTCTGATTTTTCCATTTACCGGGCAAACACACGTTTGCTCGCTCAGAACCGTTCCGAGCGCTAAGTGGAAACGCGGCTTTAGAGCACGCCAACGTCAATTAATGAAAGTCGCCGTAACCGAAATTGGCATGGATGACATCATTTTTATAAGAAAAAAATATTTACTTCACTTATTGGCAATTTGAATAACAAATAGAATTAAAATATCCAGTACTTAAGCAGAAAATAAGAGAAAATCCAGTCCACACAATTATGAGAATCCTACAGGTAATGTCAGATGTCCCAACGCCGGCGCCGGTGCCTTATCAAGAAAACTTTAATAGATATAATCAATGGGAGACTACATGACAGAGAGTAAAAATAAATAAACATTACCCTGTAAATATCTCACTGCAGGGTTTGCCCTTGCCTTGCCAGAGCTTGTTATCGCTAGCGGGTAACACTGGGCAATGTTGACAAAGGAAGGTAGTCGTCTTTATGGATCAACGCACCCGATGTTATAAAGGCGGTGGTCTTTCAACGAAGTGGAGCATTCTGTGTTCATCAGCTGAAGAAGTCTGACCTTTTATATCTGACTAGCTATCTTGTAATAATTGTGTCAAGTAATATATTGTTATCTAGTTCGTGTTACTAACGCTAACCCAAATACAAGTACTGTGGTGGAAAGTCTATGTTGGTTTTATTTACCACATTTACCTTGCTCGCAATCCTGACATACTGATATTAGCAATAACTGTAATGATAGAATCACCGCTTACATGATTGTGTTGTTGTGTCTTTTGCAGGCTTGTCCTCACGTACCACAACTACCCCACAACCACACCAGAACAACAACACGTGAGCGAGCACTAATTTGTATGAAAATGAATAGTTTCATTCACACGGACCACATTTTGCCACCAATTTCAACCGTGTGGGCGATACCAACCACATCGCAACCATATTTTTTTTTTCTTGATGGAATTCCTCATGGATGTCCTCCGCCCTGGGGTGGGCGGAGGGGTCTGTCAGACTCTTACTGACTAAAACGGGTGGTTTTAGTCAGTAAGAGTCTGACAGACTTCTCCGCTCCGGTGTTCCATCTCACACCTGCGCCGGGGGTCAAGGGAACTAACGATACTTCTGCAACCCCTGGCTGGTGCCGGCCCGCCACTGCAGGCCTCCTCGGGTTAGCGGGGGGAGTGAGGTGTTAGACTCGCCCCGCGTCGTCTAAGAGGGGCGCGTTTGGAACACTTCGCGCCGCCGCCTCGGTTCCTGATGTGTGGGGGGCGACAGACTTCCCCAAGTCCGTCGCCCCTGGACCCATTTAGGGGGGCTGGAAGAGGTCGTTGTCCGCCCTCCGCCGACGCACGGTGCGTCTGCTGCGGGCCGGGTGAGTGGAGGTGATCTCCCTCACCCTCCATCTCCATCCTCCAGCGATACCGCGCACTAGCGGCTACTACTATCGACATTTTGTAGTTACCACAACGCAACTGCAAGAAGCTGCAGCGACACTATTCACACGTAACCACTGCGTGACCTCATTTTGTCGCTGCGATGTGGTGTGGCTGTGGTACGTGTGAATTCTCCCTAAGTCCAAGTTTCCTCGCGATGTTTTCTGTCTCTCTTTACCGTATGTCAGTGGGGCTTCTGTTCCTGTTTATTGTATGGTAAATAATAAATGATACCATACCTTAAATAAAGTCGTTTTCAGTGTGACTGTCAGTCACCACAATGTTTAATATAGGTGTGGTTATATCCTGGTGAGTTTCAGCTACTATAACATACATTTCAACTAATTGTTAAATATTATAATGTTCATTCATCATACCATTCGTATGATCTAATCAGTATTTAGTATATGTTTACAAGCTTTTATTTTATTTTTTAACTTGCAATGTATGTATGTTTGTCCGGGTGGAATCTTGCAACTGAATTTTAAATCTTAACCGATTGAGCTGAAATTTGGTAAACACGCTTATTTTGGATGACAGTATATGCTTAGCTATGTGAAGTCATTCTAATTCTAATATGGCGGATCATCCAAGATGGCGGACTAGTTATTTTTTCTGTACTACCACAGTATGGGCACAGAATAAATAAGAACTTGCTGAGGAGAACATGAAAACTAATACAACGTCACATTAAATCCAAAATATGGGGGACCATCCAAGATGTATTCTATAAATCCAATATGGCGGGACCTCCAAGATGGAGGAAGATGTTTTCTGGTTTTCTGAAGTCATTAACAGCTGAATTTTAACAAAAGTATGCCTTTGACGACTTCATACTTTTACTTGAGTAATTTGGCGAGATGGGCGTCAACAGCATCCAATCATAACTAAAAAATAAAATAATGGTACACAAAACTTTTTTAAAACAAGCTTTTATTTAATTGCCCTAAAAAGAAGAAAATAAAACTTTAAATTAAATCAAACCAATCAATTTAGTCCATGTATCCATTTTCCAATTTATTAAATGATCTAATAGCTTGTCGCGAGATTTGCATATTTTATAGGGAACATTTTCTTTCATAGAATTACTTATAATAAGTATGTCAAGCTAGACTAGTTAGTACTCGTACACAGGTAAATCTCGCGACAAGTTTTTATATCATTTAATAAATTGTGTAATTAATTGTGTTGTTTGGTAGCCGCAATCTTAATATGCCAGCTTCCATAAAAAAAGTTCGAACTCCTTTTAATATAATTTCAAAGTCAAAGTATTTATAATGGCCCATGCAGACGACGTCTTTTAAACGCGCCGTCGTCGCGCGTTTTTGTCAAACTCCATACATAAAAAACGTGATCATGTTTCTTAAGTATGGAGTTTGACGGAAACGCGCATCGACGCGACGGCGCGTTTAAAAGACGTCGTCTGCATGCGCCCTTAGTGTGATTTTTGGTGATACACTAGGTCTTATAGTTTTCTTATAGTTTATACCATAAACTATAAAACTATAAACTTTATAGTCTTCTAATTTATGTACATTATCTACTTTACAAAATAATATTACTGTAATCTATTAAGATAGTTACTTAGATTGTGTGTTGTGTTCATAATAGTAATAGTTATCATGAATTGGCAACGGGCAGTTGTGTTGAGGTGAGAGAAACTAAATATTTAATTTCGATTAAAATATTATCCAAATACCTACCTACTTGCTTATACAGGGTGTAAAAAGACCCATCACATAGCCGAAATCTACGCACTCTGTATATCAAACTAAATTACATTGACCAAAAATAATTGCTGCGAAACGACTTTTATTTTTTGGTATGAAAAAAAACGCTTGTTTTTGTAGCGCGCAAATTATGGTTGTGGCGATGCCGCGCGTTTGCATGCGTGCAGCGGCCACACAGCCGAGCCAAGTCGGTCGTGTGCGTTTGATATTCATTGCGTTTTTTGTAACTTCAAATGCGTAATTTGTCAGGAAAAATTGAAATTTTTGATAATGTTTGTATGGAAGAAAGTTTAGTATAAAAAAAAGTGTACTTTGACCTTCAATATCTCCAAAACCAATGATTTCCCAGGTATGGTCTGGAAGAAAAAAAATGATCCCAATGATGGGTAGAATACGTGGTTTTCGCTATCGTTAAGGGTCTTTTTACACCCAATATACAAGCTTAGTCGGAAAGGGGGTACTAATCCGTAGGCCACTTAAAATATCACTGATGACTCTTTACCCTTTGACCGCCCGGACGTCTATGGACGTCAACCTTTCGGACTGTTACAAAGTGGTGTTTTCGACGTGCCATGCCGTCGGAGGCGTCTTGAGCACGTTTGAATTGGACGTCCATTGACGTCCGTGGCGGTTAAAGGGTTAAACCAAGGGTGGACATTTCAAAATGCGATAATATAAAGGACAATGCGTAATAGCGTCCTAAATATCAACATTTTCCAACATAGTTAAGATATACCTCAATTGAAAGATCTTTTTAAGTAGTAAAAAAAATACACTCACGCATAATTAGCGGTACGCAACAAAAAACCCTATTTGTTCCATAATTTTGTATTGTTTATTAATGTTTTTGTTTAAATATTTTATAATTAGGGTTAAATGCATTAAATGGACAAATGATCAATAGTCATTTCATTGAATTTGGCAATTTAAATCTCTAATTCGCTAAAATATATTTTTTTTTACTTTCGGCGCATATTTTTTGGAATAAATATTTGCCATTTATTTTACTTTTTTGTTTGTTTTATCACCGTTTCTATACTGCTAGGGTCCTTATAGGTATTATGATATGTTTTTACATGTAATTTATTATTCCATTATCTTTTTAACCGACTTCAAAAAAAGGAGGACTCAATTCGACTGAATGTAGTTTTTTTTTGTATGTTTGTTACGCAATTTTATTATGAATGGATTTTGATTATTCTTTTTTTGTTTGGTAGGCCATACTTCAGAGGTGGTCCCATATAAATATCGAAAATGATTCAGCGCTTTTTGAAAAAATCAACTAAAACTAAACTCCGAAAAACGAACGTTGAAGTTCCGGATCGAAGCGTAACAACGACGAACAACGAACTAGGTACTCCAAACAAAATCTTATTTTATTTTTTATATAATATATTTAGATGACGTTTTGGTGTGTGGTTCCCTTCCGCAAAAGTTTTGATGAGGACTTTCGATCTCTATTTTAACTGTCATCACAGAAACATTAGCCAAGAACAAAGAAGATTGTATGTATTTGTAAGGAGCCGTCATGATAATTATACATTCATACCTATTCTTAAAGAAAACTACAAGTACCTAGTTGCTGGAAAGATAAATAATAATCATAATATAGCTAAATCATAAGCGCCTGTATTAGCAATTGAGAAATAAAAAAAAGAAATAAGATTTTGTTTGGAGTAGTTCGTTGTTCGTCGTTGTTACGCTTCGATCCGGAACTTCAACGTTCGTTTTTTGGAGTACGTCCCCTATTGCGAGTTGGTGGAGTACAAACTGTTGAGAACTTTTTGGAGCACTCTCAGGTGTGCAGGTTTCTTTACGATGTTTTCCGTTTATCAATTTCTGATCGACACATGAATTAGAAAAGTTAGAGGTGTTCAAGCTTGGTAATTACGTTGTGGAGGAACCAGGTGTGGTGTTCCTCCAACCAAAGGGAGGATCCTCCAACCAGGCGGAGTCTTGTGCCTGGCGGGCTACTGCCCAACGGTTGATGATGGGCGGTTGTATATTTACTATCTGCGTGTTAAATCTTGATATCGCGATGTAGGATAGTTCGCATGTGGCGAGATAGATGCCGCCACAACGTCAATATTCTCTCAATATCGTTCCTTGAATAGGTGCAGTAAACAGACCATGTCGGAAAATGGGTTTACGAGCTGATATGATATTTGTTCCACAGTGCTGTACTAGCAGTGTCCTCGTGTGCTGAGGACTTGACGTTTCCACCAGGATTCAAATTCGGAGCGGCCACTGCTGCTTACCAAGTCGAAGGCGCCTGGAATGTCAGTGGTAAGTTGCAAACATGTGTTACATTATGAACAGTATATTATGAATGGCGCACGCTTGTATTGCTCTAGCGCAACCTCCTTTCTTCCGGTAAGAACGTTAAATAACCTATGCTGAGTTGGACTCCCATTTGGTGCAACTTGGAGACACACACCGCACTTTGAATTTTTTTATTTTCTTATCGATTGGTTTTTATGTCGGTAGGTAGTTTGACACTACTGCCACAGATTGTTATAATGGGGTATCTGACTGTTGTTTTTTTTTCTACACTTTCTTTAAAATAATACCAAATTGTTGTACATTTTCAATAGTAGTCAGATACCCTATTGTCTTTTAATTTTAACATGTTTTTTATTTTAATATTTCTATCTTCTAGTATTGTTTTATGTAATGGTGCTTTTGTGTGTTGTGTTTTCTGTATGTGCCAAATAAATGTCTTATCTATCTATCTAAAATAAATTGTTGCCAAACGCAATCGAACCACAACCGTCAGTCAGTTTTTGTTTTCGAAAACTTTCAAAATGATTGATTTTGTTTTTTGTGTCAAACAATTTGATAGCTTTTGAAATTGAGAACTGTCTGAATGAACGGTTCGGCCATAGTTCGGTTGTGATTTATCAAGATTTATTTTAGGAGTATTGGGCCCCTGCACCATCATGCAGTTTTAGCTGCGTCTCCGTGCAGAGCCGCAGACGGTTATCAATTTCAAAAATGAACCTGTCGTCATTTAGTGTAGTATCACCTTTTTCATCATCATCCCCATTCACCTTCTTTCTATTTTATACAGGGTGTAAAAAGACCCATCACATAGCCGAAATCTACGCACTCTGTACATCAAACTAAATTACATTGACCCTACACGAGTTCCATCGTGGACACGTCCATTATTCACAAAAATCTGCGTGTTACTGCAGATTCCAGTGTGCTGTACCTTGCGGGACGCCACGCGCACCCGCGCGTTTTCGCGAGATTTGCGCGCGGTCCGCATTCACGCGCGTCGGTGCTTTATCGGTGTGTTGCACTATGCGTGTTTTATATACAAACTGAAGTACTTACTGTGTTTATAACAGACCACGGCCTTACGTGGACGGGACCTACAAGGTATTGCAGTATTATAGTTTTCGCAGAGGTAAGTTTAAGTAACGGAAAAGACAGATAGCCTCCAGTACCCCAAGTGTGAGTTTTTTTCGTTAACTACTGTAGTTGCGTCACGCCAAAAATGTATGAAAATTTAGGCAGCGGCTCCAGGCGCCCCGTTCAATACTACTATTCGCGCGTAAATTGAACGGGGCGTCTAGAGCCACTGCCTAAATTTTCATACATTTTTGGCGTGACGCAACTACGGTAGTTAACGAAAAGAACTCACACTTGGGGTACTGATATTAATATCAGGAGGCTATCTCTCTGTGCTTACTCAAACAAAATAAAAACACCTCAATACAACTCCAAACGTGCACGAGCCACCCGACGCCCAGCCGCACGCACCACTTTCACGTAAACACAGTGTTGGGACTGTGACGCGGCATCCTACGTGAGCGATCTAGAAGCAACGCGAAGCGGCGCGGCGCGACGCGAAAACAACAAACAGTCGATACCTATTCAAGTGGCCTACGTGACCAAACGCACGTGGAGTGCGGTGCGGCGCGACGCGAAGCGTAGCGAACGCAATCAGTTGGCTTGACATTTTCGCGCGAACTGGATGCGTTGCCGTACAGTGCAACTGAATGATGGGGGCGCGCGGCGGGCGGCGGGCAGCCGCCGCATCGCATTGAATTCGCGTGTCACCGCATCGGATCGCTTCGCAATTCACGTCGCTTTGAACCACCTACGTAAGACGCCGCGTAACTCCGTCCCTTTGTGGGTTGATATGTGTGGAGATAAATTATAACGACTTTTATCTATGTACATACAACTTTATAATGATAATAATGAATTAATGTTTTACAAAGATGACCGCGACGCGTCATTAAATATTGCGTTGAGTTAAACACCGGCGCGTAACAGCTGCTACAGTCGAATGGGGCGCACGAGCGCCGGAGCCCGAGAAGACACCTTGGCCGGCTATCCTTGGCCCTTTGGGCGCTTATGTGCGCGCCAACACACAGCCTAGAAGTAAAAATGTGTGTGTTTCACAGATAAAGGTGAAAACATCTGGGACCGGTTCATCCACGATGACCCAACAAGGATAGCAGACCTGTCCAATGCGGACGTCGCCTGCGACTCTTATCACCTATGGAGGAGAGACGTCGAGATGGCTAAAGAACTCGGTTTGAACTTTTATAGGTAAATTACTTTTTGCACATTAAATTGCTTTATCCTTACATATAGTCCGGGGGGGATGGATTAAGATTACAATTGTCCTCAGTCGGTGGGCAAGCAAGTCGTAAGAGGTGACTAGCAACATAATTGTGCCCGAAAAATGGCAATAGGCTCGCCCCGATCGTGGGTGTACAGACACCTAAAATAGGAGAACATCTCTGCTGACCTCTTCTGGATTATAGGCGTAAATATATAGGTATGTATCCTGACTAATTGAATATGATATTATGAAATCTTAGGATGATATAAGAGCTTCCACAAGTGACGATACTTAACGGCCTGTCCACATCTCCACGTCACGACGTCGTCAACGTGGAACGGTGCGGTGACGTGGCACGGTGCGTTGACGTAACGTGCAAATTTACGTTACCGTATCGTAAAAATGCATGTCAGGATCATTGTTAGATTTATCGTTGACCATGTAGATCCTGAATTTTAATAAGAGAAACAGTAAGGTATGGTTTTAAAGCATCGGAGCACATAGACGGCAACTAACTCGCGGGCGTGGAGAGCGCGGGCGGAGCGCATATACCTACGTGTGCGCTTGCGGCTAGAGGCGGAACGTGTTACAATACGGTAACGTAAATTTGCACGTTATGTCAACGCACCGTGCCGCGTTACCGCACCGTTCCACGTTGACGACGTCGTGACGTGGAGATGTGGACAGGCCCGTAAGTACGTCTGACGCACCCTGGGCAGTCAGCCTCGCTACCAACTTTGCTGACTGGCTAATCTTTTCACCACAGCATGAGATATTCTCATATAGCTCGTGTTGATAGGAAAAATGATAAAACCGTTACTTTTTGCCACCAGATTGTCGTTATCATGGTCTCGTCTTCTTCCGACTGGCTTCGCAAACTATATCAGTGAGGATGGCAAGAACTACTACAACAACTTGATCGACGGTCTACTGGAGAAGGGCATAGAGCCTTTCGTAACGTTGTACCACTGGGACTTGCCACAAACTCTTCAAGATCTTGGTAAGTAAGATAAATCGGTTGTTAAGTAAATTCATCATGATTGCCTACAGCAGTGATAGGCTGGCAGTTGAACGCTTATAAACCTCTACTGTGAATGAGAGGAATTTTGGCACTAATCCACCGGGTTAGGGGGAAACTGGCCACTGGTCCGCGGCCCAAATTACACGGAGTAGGAACAGGTGGGAAAGTTGGCCGAATGCGTGGGCCAGAATACCATGGGAAAAAAGTATCGTAGTTAAATCGACCCATTGGGATTTAATTTAATTAAAATGAAAAAAGGGTGTGAAATAAAACGTTACTATCAAAATATGGGGTATTCCTAGAAACGCACCAACGATGAAACATATAGAAGAGCATGAAAGGATACGTAATAAATGATGTCGATAGACGTTTTAAAACTATTTATTTATTAAAACTAACAGGAAAGCAGAAATGAACTGGAGCTAGGTGCTTAAGCAACTTACTACTTAGCTCAATAATGGAAAAAATACAGGTTTTGAAATTGAATCATTCAATTCTGATACTTACGTTTTATTTCGCACCTTTTTTCATTTTAATGAAAACAAATCCCAATGGATCGATTTAACTACGATACTTTTTTCCCATGGTATTCTGGCCCACGCATTCGGCCAACTTTCCCACTGCTGTTCCTACTCCGTGTAATTTGGGCCGCGGACCAGAGGCCAGTTTCCTCCTAACCCAATCCACCACGCTGACCTGCAGTGCAATTCTGTAAGAATCTCACCTCGATCGCGACTGTCAATTAGACACTTGTCGTGACACAGCGTGGATAACAAAACTACGCGTTATTGATTATACTGTCGATTATCTGTGTGTTATTACCCACTTTATTGCAACAAATAACCGCAAGCGACCCGACCGACGAACCGGTTCGTCAGTGCCATTGTTTATCTATTGAGTCTATAATTACGGTACTTGAGACTTTATGGCAGGTATTATAAATGCGACCACAGCGACGCTGTCAGCGGGCCAGATAAGTTTGCGGGAGTGTATGTAGTATTTGAGTACGTATTGTCAAAAAAAATGCTTTGAAATCCGTAATTTTTTTGACAACTCCGTATTCAAAGTACTGCTTATCCTAGAATTCTCTAGGTAAAGGTTGCATGCTTAATTTCCAATTACGAGGGTCTGAATTCGATCCCGGCCCACACCTCCAGTTTTTCAAATTCATGTGCGTATCAGAATTTGATTATAGTTTGCGTTAATGGCGAAGGCAAACATCTAGATGAAACCTGAACACCTGAAACGGCTCCAAAAAGGTCTCGATTGTGTGTGTAGTCCGTTCTGTAAGAAACTCACCTCATTAACGACGGTTAGCTCGATATCCTTAATGTCACAGTAAGGATAATGGAAGCAAATAAATATAATATGTAAATGTAAACGCTACCATATTTAATTTTCAAATGCGCCATTTCAAAAAGAATGCGCTGCGAATAGCGCATCATTAGTTCCACTTTTGGTCACCGGGCCAAATAAGTTTGTGGCCCAATATGTATTGCGTATCCCGAATTCTCAATTCAGAAACCGGACTATCACTGTTTTATCAAATGCTGTGCGTAAAAGGTCCCCAAAGGGGGCGTGGCTACTTTAGCAGCAAAAATAATATATCTACTTAACTGTCTTTTAGGTGGCTGGACAAACCCCGTCATAGCTGACTGGTTCACTGACTACGCGAGGGTTGTATACACGCTTTTTGGTGACCGCGTGAAGTATTTTCTTACCATCAACGAAGCGATACTTGTTTGCGACTCATCCTACAATGCTGGAAACACTGCTCCAGGGATCATTAGCCCTGAGGTGGGAGCTTACTTGTGCAATAAGAATGTTCTGCTAGCTCATGGTAAAGCTTGGAGGTTGTACGATGAAGAGTTTAAAGCAAAATATCATGGTGAGTTAGAATTTTGAATTTGAACTCTTGAACAAGCATGTTTTCTTGTTCGGTTCCTGTATCTTACTGATCGTTTTTGGTTAAAAAGGCTTGCGTATCATTACTAATATTTAAGTGCAGTCTTCAGTGGCGTTGTATAGACTTTTTTTATCCCTTTAGCTAAAAGAAGTTACGCTATCAATATTGTTAGCTTATATCAATACGCGTGAGACGCGCGTTGTATTGTTTTGAGCAGTGCGATGAAAAGCGTTAAAAATAAATAAATGTTAGAGCCAAAGGGCGATTAGCTCAGCATTTTGTTTGGTAGTAGTACAATTACTTACTATCTAACGCTGATTTTCAGCTGCGACCCACGGTTACCATACGCTTGAAACTAGGTGAATATTATATTATAACAGGATGTAAAGTATACGTAAAGTACGTTAGTGAGTACCATATGGCAACATTTTGAGTCCAGTAACGCAGCTGCTAAGATGGGTGCCGCTCATTTGGTGTGATAACAGATAATCTATTTTTAAAAGCTATATCGTTCAAATCCAATAATTTTTACTTGGCCTAAAAATACTTCACATAATTTTCATTTAATATAACGTTCAGTTTTTATAATAAACACTTCGTTTAATAACATTTTGTCTAACGTTCATTTAATATAATTGTCATTTTGAATAACGCTCTTTTTTATTTTTATTATCATTTCATATACCTACTAAAACTTCATAATTAGGGACTTTAATCATTCGGTGTTTTAATTATTCGGCGAAATAAAAAGTGGCGAAAGATTGTCGGCTAGATAAGAATCGGCTAATAATATTTCGATTATAGATCTATACGATTATTTTACAGGTAAAGTGTCACTAGCCAATCATCTGGTGTGGTTTGAACCTGCAACAGATGCAGATGCAGAGCTTACAGAGCTGGCCAGAGAAAACAGTGTATGTGACGACCACTACTAGTACACTCAGGATTAATGAATCCCGGCCACCAGCTTAAACCTTAATATCTCGGAAATTACGAATAAAAAAAAGTATTCAAATAAAAAGTATTTTATAGACCATTTAATACTACTCAAATAAATAAATAAAACTTCTTAAATAGTCGACTACGGACTATAAAATGACTTTAAAAAAAAAGTAAAAACGTAAAAGTAAAGTTATATAAGAGCTATGTTACAATTTTGGTGCACAATAAAATATATTCTATTCTATTCTAAAAACCGACTCCAAAAAAAACTAAAAAGAGTAAAATAATGACCATATTATAAACCTAACAGTTTCAGAAATCGGTGCAATTTTACACTGAACCAAATTGAAGGCACCGACTTCTGAAACTGTTAGTTTTATGATAAGTATGGTAATTATTCTACTCTTTTTAGTTTTTTAAGTCGGTTTTTACTTTTTTTTAGGCCCTGCGCAGACGGCACACTTTTTGAGCGATCGAGTCTGCGGCGCACAAAAAGTCTGCATGGCGCGCAAAAAGTCGGTCGCGGATTTTTCACAGACTCAACGCACACGACGCACATCTTCGATCATTTTGTCGGCAGAGCTGTAGGGACGTAGACGCTATGGAAATCGTGCAGAGATCGCGAAGTGTTATTTTGTACATGAAGTACAGAAAAAGAAGAAGAAATAGAGAATTTTGGGTACATCCTATACTTTCGGAAAGATTACTGAAGGGACAGTTCCATACCAAATATTCAATTCTGAAACAACATCCGGCAAATTTTTACAAATTTTATAAAATGTCTGTTACTACATTTGATGAGTTGCTATTTATTTTGAGACCTGCTTTGACTCATTCAGAAATAACAATGAGGAGGTGCATTGGTCCAGAAGAAAGGTTAACATAGTTACATCGACCTCTGGCGCCACGATAATAGATCGCGTGCGTTACGTCCACCCCTAGCAAATGCAGATTGCCGACTAAAGTGTGCGCCGTCTGCGTTAGCGCGCGTTGAAGCAAACGTTCAATTTTTTTCACACACTTTTTGTGCGGAGCGGCGCGCCGCGGCGCGGTGCGGTCTGCCCGAATTACACGGATTTTTTGTGCGCCGGACTTTTTGCGCGTCGTGTGCGTTACTGCATATAATTGCATAGGTTCTATTTTCACAGACTAAAAAGTGCGTCACGGATAGTCTGTCGTCTGCGCAGGGCCTTAAAGTTATATTATTTTTCTATTTTAAGTGGCATAAACAATACACAAACATGCAATTACAGCATCATCATCATCATCATCTGCCTAGCCTTTTCCCAACTATTTGGGGTCGGCTTCCAGTCGAACCGGATGCAGCTGAATATCAGTATTTTACATGGAGCGACTGCCTATCAGACCTCCACAACCCAGTAACTGGGTAATACGATACTCTTGGTAAGACTGGTTGTCAGACTTTCTAGCTTCTGACCAACAGTAACGACTGTCAAAGATCTACAAATGACAGCCGGGCTTTACGTGCTTTCCGAGGCACGGAGGAAACTCGCTATGGTAAATGGTCACCCATCCACAGACCAACCTCGGCAAGCGTGGCTTAACCCGGAAGATCGGTCTATGCGGCTGTAATTATTTAGCCACGAGCTCCTCATGCAATTACAGCAATCCCGGGTAATTTGCTGTTATCCATTGAAGAGTTCCACTGTCAATCTCTTAGGGTCTTCATCAGATCTTTACCTTTAAATGGGACCGCTTCGGGAAAATACTCTTTCAAAAAAAAAAATCGCTTCATGTGTGCCTATAAAATTTGAAGAGTTCCCTCGATTTCTCCAGGATCCCATCATGAGATCGTGACCTAATGACCATAGGACCACCTGGAAAGTATATACCCTTTCAAACAAAAGAAGAGTTTTCCAAATCGGTCCAGACGTCTTTGAGTAATCGTTGATAATACATAAAAAAAGATTCCGACGAATTGATAACCTCCTCCGTTTTTTGACGTCGGTTAAAACTACGTTTTAATTGAATGGGCTAGCATTCTTAGGCCTCATTTACGGAGACGCGGGGCGTTGCGCGTAGCGTTGTGCGGCGCGGCCCGCACTGAATTCAAACATATGGCGTTGTATGAAAGCGTTTACGGAGAAGCGATTTTACACGCGTTTGCTTGAAATGCAGGCGGAGCCCGTGGATGACATCGCCGCGTCGCACGCGACGTTTATCGCGGCGGCGCACGCAGCGTTGTGACCAGCTATTCGTGCAATTCTCCGTCCACTGTAAAACGTAGCGACAACCGCGGCGGGGCCCGCGGCGTCGCACGCGCCGCATCTTCATAAACAACATCGTACATTGCCATATATTTGTGTTTGCGCGTGTGATGATGAGGGCCGCTGCACGCGCCGCCGCGAACTAAACAGAAAAATCGTACGACGCGCCGCGAGACGCCACGCCGCGCCGCACGCGACGCGCGTCGCCCCATTTCTCCGTAAATGAGGCCTTAGTTTCCAAGATATTAAGGTTTATGTTGCTGAATCGGATTCATTGCTCCCTAGTATATTTATTATTTAGTACTTATTATTTTGTTTAAATTGTAAAGCGCCAAACCCACTATCAAGTTAAAGACAGTTGACATCTGCAACCGACTTTTAACTATGGACACAGCCTTTCTTTTATCGTGGTAACATCCTCGTGGATTCCCTTCGGACTCCGGACTCTTACCGGCTAAAAACCCACGGTGTTCCTCTCCTGACCCTTGGCCGGGGTCGCGAGATTCGCATACGTCATCACTACATAGTATAAAACAAAGTCGCTTCCCGCTGTCTGTCCCTATGTATGCTTAGATCTTTAAAACTACGCAACGGATTTTGATGCGATTTTTTTTAATAGATAGAGTGATTCAAGAGGAAGGTTTTAAGATACAAAACGTACACGTGCGAAACCGGGGCGGGTCGCTAGTGATAATATAAAAACAGGCCAAGTGCAAGTCGGACTCGCGCACGAAGGGTTCCGTACCATTATCTATAAAAACGGCAAAAAAACCACGTTTGTTGTATGGGAGCCCCCTTAAATATTTTTTTTTTTTATTCTGTTTTTAGTATTTGTTGTTATAGCGGCAACAGAAATACATGATGCGCGAAAATTTCAACTGTCTAACTATCACAGTTCATGAGATACAGCCTGGTGACAGACGGACAGACGGACAGCGGGATCTTAGTAATAGGGTCCCGTTTTACCCTTTGGGTACGGAACCCTATAAATGACCAAATTGCATTCCCGTGGTTTTCACTCTAAGTCGACTCTACAGGATGTAAACGAATTCATGTAATTCCTTCAAACCGCGTGATCACTGATTGACCCTGCATAGGTTATTTTCAGAATCAACAAAAAAAAAACCAAAAAATTAACCACAGTATTCTGCATCTAAGTAATTTTAGCGTCCCAAGTTAACTGACTACGTGGAGCGATATTGCGCTAGTCGTGCCCGTCAGCTGTGTCGCCGTGCCTTCATTCATTTATGCATGGCATC
Source organism: Amphipyra tragopoginis (assembly GCA_905220435.1). Lineage (NCBI taxonomy): Eukaryota > Metazoa > Arthropoda > Insecta > Lepidoptera > Noctuidae > Amphipyra > Amphipyra tragopoginis. The sequence continues at coordinate 18,976,475 of HG992011.1, forward strand.
GAAATGTTCTACAAAATAAAAATAAAAACTTAGAAAAAAATTGTTTATTTTTATTTTTAATCAATTCAAATCCCGTGCGGAGTTAATCTATACCATTAATAGATCTTGTGGTTTGAAGGAATTACACGAATTCGTTAACACCCTGTATACCGTTCGCGTTATCATAGAATACGTGTATTATTTAATTTGATTTAAGGTTAAGTATGTTTTGTTGTATGTTTAGGCTGGCAGATACTCTCATCCGATCTACTCCAAAGCTGGAGGTTGGCCACCTTCTATAGAAAAACACATGGAGGAGCTCAGCAGGAAGAGAGGATACCCCAAGTCAACTCTACCGGCGTTTACCCAGGCAGAGATTGAGCTCCTTAGAGGTAAATAATTTAGAAAATGAAGCTTCTAACTTGTGACCCCAAATATGACCTAAAATGTAAACACAACTGATCATAGCTGTGTATAGATAAAGGAGACCTGACAAGCTTCAAGCTTCATACATTTTTGGACCAAAATCCAAAGTAGCTGGCCAAAGAAAAGTATACCTATACCTACATATTATGATAGCACATGAATACCTAAACATTTTTTATTATTACGTCATTCCTCTAGGTCTGATATCTGAGTCACTACGTAAGGTTAAAATGTTCGATCTTAGTGAAAAAAATTAAAGAATTTAAGCGTTAAGATATTAACTAACAGTACATAGTATCTTAATGTTTGTAAGTAAAATACATATGTACTAATACGCTATATACAGGGCTACTGGTAATTCGACGTATTCCTTGAACCACGTTATAGGGGGGCTAATATGCAACAAATTTAACCCCACATATGTTCTACGAAATTCAATGGATTACGAGATATTGCAATTGTTATATTATTTTGAATAATACCCAGAATTCCTTCTTAAACACTATTTATCTCTAAAATATCAAATTTATCGCCTTTGATTATGATATTAGCTTGTAGCTGATACTTTTACGAAGCTTTCTGCGTATTTAACTGTTCTTAATGACCATCCAATTGAAAGTAATCATTAAATGTTAAATAAGTGTATTAGAAAATCATCGAGGTACACGATAAAGAATGATGTTTATCTCAAAAATTTACTATGACACTAAGTGTACAAAATGCAAGACAAACATCCTTATTCAATCAGCTATCCAACGAGGTATAAACGTTCAAAAAATATTTAGAAACTAATGTAAAAATGTCTTATAATACTGACAAAGGCGATTTCTGAAAAATCTCTACAAGCACGCAAGTGGCCCGTTAAGTGCAATTCATTGCATAATCCTCGCGTAGAGATTAAACAGCAGTCTCTCGGGCACCAACTGTCCTCTAAATGTCAGGATTAGATTAGGTCAGGTCGTTAGGTTATGTTTGGTCAGGGTTAGGTAAGTTAGGTTAGGACCTAAGTGTGCGAGGGAACACCGGGGTGGGTTTAGTCAGTAAGAGTCTGACAGACCCCTCTGCCTACCCCCAGGACGGAGGACATCCATGAGGATATCCAGAAGGCAAACAAAAAAAAAATGGTCAGGTTAGGTCGTTAGGTTAGGTCACGGTTAGGTTTAGGTTAGGTCACAACTTCGATGCCCTGGGATCTAGAGGCAAGGGCCCCCGCGCTGAGATATCGGCACCTGCGTCATCTGGAAGCTGAGGTTGCCATGCCGCCTCTCCAGCCACTCCTCCATTACGGGTCTTACCGCCACTATTGCGGCGTGCCCTGCGCGGGGTTGCGCAAGTCGTTCCCTCCACAGCCACTAGGATCTGGTGGAGACCACTCCGCTCAAGCGTCTCCTCGCTTTAGCGACATCTCAGCGCGAGAGCCCTCGCCTCCAGATCCCAGGGCACCGAAGTTGTGACCTTTTTTTTTTTTTTTTCGGGGTGGAAATCCTCATGGATGTCCTCCGCCCTGGGGTGGGCGGAGGGGTCTGTCAGACTCTTACTGACTAAAACCACCCCGGTGTTCCATCTCACACTTAGGCCGGGGGCCGCGGGAGCAGTACATTCGTCCGCAACCCCCGGCTGGTGCCGGCCCGCCGCAGCGGGCCTCCTCGGGTTAGCGGGGGGAGTGAGGTGTTAGACTCCCCCCGCGCCGTCTAAGAGGGGCGCGCTTGGAACACTTCGCGCCGCCGCCTCGGGTCCTGGTGTGTGGGGGGCGACAGACTTCCCCAAGTCCGTCGCCCCTGGACCCATTTAGGGGGGCTGGAAGAGGGCGTTGTCCGCCCTCCGCCGACGCCCGGTGCGTCTGCTGCGGGCCGGGTGAGTGGAGGTGATCTCCCTCACCCTTTCCGCATCCTCCTTCTGCGACATGACCGTGTCGCAGAAGGACACCACCGCGTCCCAGGACTCCTCGCTGTCGACCATGGACTCGACCACGGCCGACAGCGACAGGTCACCGCCTACTCCTGAGATGAGGGCACGGCGCAGCTCCTCCCAAGCGGCACACTCTGCCAGCGTGTGCCACGCCGTGTCCTCCCGGCAGACTCTTACTGACTAAACCCACCCCGGTGTTCCCTCGCACACTTAGGTCCTAACCTAACTTACCTAACCCTGACCAAACATAACCTAACGACCTGACCTAATCTAATCCTGACATTTAGAGGACAGTTGGTGCCCGAGAGACTGCTGTTTAATCTCTACGCGAGGATTATGCAATGAATTGCACTTAACGGGCCACTTGCGTGCTTGTAGAGATTTTTCAGAAATCGCCTTTGTCAGTATTATAAGACATTTTTACATTAGTTTCTAAATATTTTTTGAACGTTTATACCTCGTTGGATAGCTGATTGAATAAGGATGTTTGTCTTGCATTTTGTACACTTAGTGTCATAGTAAATTTTTGAGATAAACATCATTCTTTATCGTGTACCTCGATGATTTTCTAATACACTTACTTAACATTTAATGATTACTTTCAATTGGATGGCCATTAAGAACAGTTAAATACGCAGAAAGCTTCGTAAAAGTATCAGCTACAAGCTAATATCATAATCAAAGGCGATAAATTTGATATTTTAGAGATAAATAGTGTTTAAGAAGGAATTCTGGGTATTATTCAAAATAATATAAAAATTGCAATATCTCGAAATCCATTGAATTTCGTAGAACATATGTGGGGTTAAATTTGTTACATATTAGCCCCCGTATAACGTGGTGCAAGGAATACGTCGAATTACCAGTAGCCCTGTATATAGCGTATTAAGATACGACGATACCATAACAACACTGGAGATAGGATAGCTGTCCGATGAAACTGAAGTTTCATGGATAATTAAAAAGCAGGGTAGTCACGCAGGCATGCGATCTTTCGGCCTTCATGGCTACCTGCCTCTAAAATAATAACAAGTAACGTTTGGCACATGTTTTTCACTTACAAATTCTTTTTTAGTATGAAATGGAATATTTTAACCTTATGTAGTGACTCAGATATCAGACTCAGAGGATATACGTCATATTAAAAAACGATCTAGTACTATCATAAAATATGCATAATTATTTTTGGCCGGCTACTTTACTTTTTGGTCCATTTTGTCAGATGTCCTTGTAGAGTATTTTTTATGTAATATTTAAACAGCTATTTCTCTATAACTATATGACTTTTGTCGAAAGTGGTAGAACAAAAGTTGTTCATTATTATGGGTTCTTTAACACCCTTTCGGATTAGTACCCCTTTCCGACTAAAGTTACTGTATCTTAATTATTAAAACAATTGAACTTTTACAGGAACGTACGACTTCTTCGCAATGAACCACTACACGAGTCGTTTGATACGCTACGCGAAGGAGGGCGAAGAGTTATTAAACCTCTTTCCGTTTGGTGACTCCATAGATCTCAACGCTAAAGCGGAGAAAGACGAGGATTGGCCTGTAGGTTCCGCGTCTTGGTTTTATGTAAGTATACGTCTTTATTATTATGTTTTGATGACCAATGAATGTGAAGGATGATAATATGAGTAAATAAAAATAAAGTTAATAAAACTTTAACCCGTAAATCCCGTCAAACCCGTAAATCGAAAATTAATTAAAAAATCATACCGAAATGGGAGATTGTACTCATCACTATCATATGAACAACTTTTACTATGAGAAAAACCTGAAATCGCGAAAAAAAATCTGCTGTTCCCTACATTTTGACGAGTTATGCGAACACAAATGTAGGGAACAGCTGTTTTTTTTTCGCGATTCAGGTTTGGTCCCATAGTAAAAGTTGTTCATAGTGATGAGTACAATCTCCCGTTTCTTTCGGTTTGTCTACTGTTTACAAGTTCACCCTGTACATCTTTATAAAAATCTGTTTATCAATCCTCAGATATATCCTGAAGGTATACGTAAGCAGCTCGTCTGGTTGAAGCAGCAGTACGGTGACTTGGAAATCGTCATCACGGAGAATGGACTCCCTACTACGGGAGGACTAGAGGATCAGGACAGAATAACGTATTATAGAGACTACATGAAACAGGTAGGTACCTATTAGTCGACAGAATCGCCCAGCTCGCGAAACCCCCGCCGTCACCGAGAACGAGATGACGTTGCCGAAGTAACGATACATACATTACTATGGCTGCGTGTCCACCGCACGTCCGTCATCCGAACGCCGTCATCTCAGCCGCCGAAGTTCGGCGCTACCGCTAGAACTCGGTCCGAGATCGTGACGGGCCGAAATGTCGGCAATATATGTTGGAGTCAGCTCCCAGTCTAAGAAGATGTGGCTGAATACCAGTACATGGAGCTGCCATCGGACCTCCACAACTCAGTTACTGCGGGCAATATTAATATCCCAAGGTTAGACTGTAATGATTGTCATAGGTATTCGTATGCCAGGACCAACAGTTTAAACGTGCTCTCAGGGCCGTCTTAGGCAATGCAGGGGCCCTTGGGCACACAGATTTTGGGGCCCCTTTAGAATGCCAAAAAAACTCGAATGAAAACATCAGCATGTACCTACTTTTTGTTCAGTGACCTTATTGGTTATTAGATTGGCGCCAACTTGTAGTTCAAGTGTTATTCATATCGTAGCGGAAAATGAGAGTCTGAAGTTGGCAGCACTTTGTTTCAAATTAAAGGAAACTTTTGCTGAGTAACCCTGGCTATCTGGGTAATGATACGTTGAACTAAGAAACCAATGTGTTTTTTTAAATTGATTATTGGATGAAAAATACAAAGGCACTGGGTTTCGCCATTTCGGGGCCCCCATCTGGTCGGAGACCCTGGGCCCGTGCCCCACGTGCCCTTATGGTAAAGCCGGAACTGCGTACTCTCCGACGCATGGATGGTCTCGGTGTGTAATGCACGGTCACATATCCACGGACTGACCACGCCAAGCACAGCTTAACCTTCGTTGTTAATTAGCCACGAGCTTCTTGAAGATAACATGTTCTAATTGCAGGTTTTGTTGGCGATTAAAGAAGACGGTGTGAACGTTACTGGTTACACCGCGTGGACTATCATGGATAACTTTGAGTGGACGGACGGATATAAGTAAGTATAATCCCATCAAAATATTCCTGTAAAAAATGCCGTCTCGCGACTCTTTCGCCGTGTAAAGTTATGAGATTCAATGTAGAACCAAGTCGGGCGTTTCATTTAAAAATATATATTTTTCGGACTTGGCGATCACGAAACGAAACTTTGATGGCGGATATTTTGTAAGCTGTTTTAGTTAGAAAATTGTAATTTTGCATTTCAGTTAAACACATTTAGTACTCTCTTAAACATAATTTTCAAGCTTTCGCTCTGATTTGTTACGAAGATATAGGGTGCTTAAAAGTGCCTTGAGTTGCTTTGAGAAAAGGGTGTACGGCCATGCCTGCTCGACGTTGGGGGGGGGGGGGGACACGGGAGTGAGTGTCTGATTACCGTAACGCAAGATAATTTTGCCGTCGAATGATCATGCATCGACAAAATTATATCGCGCTGTGCATGTTAACCCGACAGAACCCCAATTCTTTTAACAATATTATTTAAAATCGCAATGGAACCTCAGCTCAACCACAACGTTTGACAGTTTTCTTCTTAGGAAAATTGTAACTTATACCCCATTATAGGTGTCCCAAAAAATTTTATCAAGCGGAAGTCCAGATATAGAGCATCCTTAAGCGTGAATTACATAGAAACGGCATAAGGCACAAGCACGGCGCAGGCGCGTCGCTTTCATACATTTTGTACGAAAAAAAATTGAAGCGGCACGAAAAATGTATGAAAGTGACGCGCCTGCGCCGTACCTGCGCCTTATGCCGTTTCTGTGTAATTCAGGCCTTACAGGTACGCGAATCACCCCCATGTATGTTTCGCGATTTTTTGTGCGAGTTTATTTGGTTCGACGCCATTTTTCAAAATCTTTCATTCATCTCTAGCGGGTGTCATCTCAGTCACTTCTTCGTCATAACATCATTGATCTCACGTACAATATTAATACAGTTTAATCTTATCTTTCAGTACTAAATTCGGGCTATACCAGGTGGACTTCTCGGATCCTCAGCGCACGCGCACCCCTCGAGCCTCGGCGCGGTACTACGCTAACGTTATAAAGAGCCACTCACTTGATGTACCGACGACATTAGATGGACTGTAGTTTATAATAATTATGTTATTGCTAATATAATATTGTTATTGACACGTTATAACAACATGAAATCCTAATCCTAACTTCCTAACTAATATTATAAATGCGAAAGTAAGTTTGTTTGTTTGTTACCTTTTCACGCCTAAACCACTGAACCGATCATCCTGAAATTTTGCATATACGTTGTCAGGTATACAGAAATGGACATAGGGTACCTTTCATCCCGAAAAAAAGTACTGTTCCCGAGGAAAACAACAGTAACGTTCTTCTTCTTCTATCGTGTCGGCACGAGCTAAACAAGAATAGCTCATGCTGTGGTGAAAAGATTAGCCAGTCAGCAAGGATGGTAGCGAGGCTGACTGCCCAGGGTGCGCCGGACGTACTGAAGTATCGTCACTCATGGAGGCTCTTTTCATGCATCCAAATAACGTTCTTATATTAATAGATGGCGCTACGTGTCTTTCGAATCATGATTGAATTATATTATCCCGAAAATACGGAATACGCGATAAAAGGCACCCACGTGCCTTTTATCGCGTAGAAGCCGCGAGGGATCTCTAGTAATACAAAGAAAATTTATCAAAACTGTTTTGTGAAGTTAACTCCTTGCCCTTGCTATCTCATTGTCACTACATGGATTATGGAACTCAATTTATATGTTTAACGAGGGTAGTTCACCCATTGGGGGTACCTCGTCATCAGAGTCCAAGTTCGACATGGTGTAGGTAGGAAATAATAGTCTCAACACTGATTATAGTCCTCTATTTATTCACTCTCGATAGCAAAATAATAAAATCTCAAATGATCAAACCGATGGAAACTGATTAAAGTACGCCCTCGTGTCTCACTCCAAAGTCACGTCTCTCCAATCAAATGCATCCAATGTCAAAAAGGATGATAGCTGACAGCCGACCGCGCTGACAGCTTGCTGACAACCGTCAAACAATAGATGCCACGCCCCGCACCGACCTCACCCAAGCACACTGCTTGACGTTTCCGACAAACGATAATAGATGGCGTTGTACTACATTAACAATAATCAATAGTGATTCTAATAGTTGCGCCTCTGTGTTGATTCTGCCGACATGTATATTGTATAATAGCAATCAGTGCCGTCCCGAGGCAAGATTTAGGATGGAGCGAAATCCAATTATGGCGCCCCATTTTTTTTCTATTGGACTGCTGTTAATTGTCCTTGCGGACCCCTTCTACGTAACCGGGCAGTTATTAGCGAGACTTGAAGGGTCTCCAGCCAAAATGGCGCCCCTCTTGCTTGCCTTATAATATATACCAGTTGAGTGAGGCGCCTCTTGGGACTTGGCGCCTGGAGCGGCCGCTCCGTTCGCCCAATGGTAGGGCCGGCCCTGATAGCAATCATAGAATGAAATTAATGTTTTAGGAATATGCACGTGCAATTTATCGGGGTTACCCACAGATACGTAGAGTGAGTTGAAACAAACAAAGAAACATTTAAAAATATAAAAAATAGGGGTCCACCGGCATCGGGAGCTGGGTTCCAGCTACTGGTGGTTAGGGCTCCAAAGAATGCAACTTCCTCACAATATGTGCCGTATCGATGAGGACTGAATTCTGTATCAGGCCCTTGATCCAGTCACCTAACGAGAGTCTCATGAGGTGTTTGGTCGAGGCTCTTAGCCATCAGGCTATTGGCATTACGACTATCGGCACAATTGTTTTTTTTTATTATCATGTCCATTATTCATTTTACTTACTTTTAATTACATTTTTAAATATTTCTATAAAAACTAAACAAAAAAACGTTTAAAATATAATAAATAGGGGTCCATATAGGGAGCAGGGTCTAAGCTACCGGTGGTTAGGGCTCCAGAGACAGGAATCTGCTCAAAATCGCCCTATCGAAGAGGACTGATTTCTGTATCAATCCTCTGATCCAGCCTCCTAACGAGAGTCTCATTAGGTGTTGGTCGAGGCTCTTGGCCATTAGGCCACTGGCCGTTACAACTATCGGCACAATGGTTACCGAATCCACATCCCACAATAATTCGTTCGGAAATATCAAAATCGCTTATAATCGCATTCCTTGAAGGGTTAGACAGAGGTGTTCTGTATTCAACACTTCGCTAATTATGTTATTTTTAATTGCAATAAAAAAAGTAAGTTCAAAAACTAAAACCCGACTACTGAAAAATGAATGAAACAAGAAAATATTATCATCTGAAATTGTTATGTGCAAACTATCGTCTAATAGAATAGGTAAATGAACAACTTACACGTAATATATTTTAATGTATTTAATATATACGAGTATTCATAGTGATGTTCAGAGGATAGCCGTGGTCCGTGGTCGGATGCCACTTTGCCCTAAAAATTATGATCGTTTACTACTTTGTATTGTTTAGTTAGGGTAGGTGGCATATGACTACGGACCACGGCTATCCTCATTTTTGCTTCGCCGTAGTCGGGTAAAAACAAAGCACATCTATTACAGAGCCAAGCACAGTTATTCCAATCCACTCAGGGGAGTGGATTGGAATAACTGTGCTTGGCTCTATAATAGATGTTTTTTCTTAGTAGCGGCTAGGGAGCCGCTACTAAGAAAAAACATGGATAATAGAAGACAATAGTGTCTTTTTAGGGTTCTGTTGTGAACAAGGAACCCTTACAGTTTCGCCATGTCCGTCCGCAGCTTAGCTCAGAGACTCTTAGTACTAGAAAGCTATTTGGCATGAATATACTCGTACATTTATTAATCGCGCCGACAATTTGGTAAAACAAGGTCGTGTTTTTTTCTTTTTCAAGTGTATCTCCTTTGCACCTAAAGTGGGATGTTTTTTTTTCTCGTCTACCCCATGGTGTGTAGGGTTGTTGGATAGGTCTTACAAAAATATTGCGGGTTTGTGATACTATTTTTCGATTAAGGAATCCGTTTCTGAAATATTAAGCTTTAACGTGCGAATTTATGTTAGAGTCAAGTGTCGTCCGAATAACGCATTGGAGTGGGCGGCGGCGTTTGGGAGTACCCTTAGGCCGCTTGTACACGCTAAGAAATTTCACCGTGTCTGCTGCAGATAGGACCAATTTATCATGTACACGACAAGAATTTTGTCGGATCTGGGCACGAAAACTTCTCATGTCTACTGCAGACAAGACGAATAGGAACGTGTAAACGTTAAGATTGTTTTCGAGCAGTCGTGCGTCTACGTCCACGCAAACAAACGTATACAAAATACCTGAACCACCTTACCCTACCCCGCCCCCCACTGCACCGCAGCAGGCCGCGTGTCCACGGCAAGAAATTTGTCGTGTCGGCTACAGACAAGATGAAAATATTCATGTACATGAAAAGAATTTTGTCGGGTCTGTGCACGAAAGAATGTCGTGTCTGTTGCAGACAAGAAAAAATCTAGTATGTACACGGTACGAATTGTTTCGTTCAGTCATGGTTGAGACATTGTAGGGTGTACATCGTGTTGTGTATTTGTGGGAAATAATGTTGACTACCAAGTAAAAAAAATGGATAGAAAATGTAAAAAAAACTAAGTAACTCCAAGAGAAAATGCTGGGTGCATCCTATGTTAAGTCAAAAACATGAGTTTGCTAACTTCTACTTTGAACTGTGATAGTAGGAGGAAAAGTTCGTCCTTTATTTTCGTATGAAAATCACTTCATTTGATAAATTACTGGCTGTTATACAAAATAAAATAAAACATGAGAGTAAGAAAATGCGTGAAAGTATTCCCCCGTACATCAAATTGGCTGTTACTTTGAGGTAAGTTATAAGTGAATCAAGCATTTTATGAAAGCGTAAATAAACTGTCGTAAACAACACAGGTCCACACGCTCAACCGTTCTTATGTGCACTGTACACACCGCCCCACGCCCCCTACAGATCGCGTCGTGTCTGGCGCAGACAAGATTTTTGTCTTGTGCAGCGCCGACGCAGTGTACACTAGTCGTGTGTAGAAACGACACGAATTCTTGCATAGACCCGGCGATTTTTCTTGCCGTGGAAACGCGGCACGCGTCGTGTCTAGCGCAGGCAAGATTTTTTTCTTGATCAGCGCCGATGTAGTGTACACAGTTCGTGTGTAGAAACGACACGAATTCTTGCATAGGCCCGGCGACTTTTCTTAGCGTGTACAAACGGCCTCAGTCCGCATTTTTTTGCAACTACGGAACCCTATTACTGCGCGTGGCCCGACACGCACTTGGCCGTTTTTTATTTTCTAAAACCGTCCGGGAATCGACTTTACGCTCAAGTGCGTTTGCGACAAAAACATAGCAGAATCACTTTTGCATTTATGATTTACAATAATTATATCAGAGTGGTTAGTCAATGATAAAAACTTACAAGGCTGAGGATTTGAAAAATAAACAAAATTAAAGTAATGGGCTCCTACTTATCTCCAACATTTAAACTGTTTGCTTGTTTGTTTTTTAAACTGTCGTTAGGCATTTATTTAGCGGCTTTCGAGACTGGTAGGCAGTTCCGTCTTTACCATAAGGGCACATGGGGCACGTGCCCAGGGCCCCTGGGCTGATGGGGGCCCCGAAATACCGAAACCCAGTAGGTACCTATGTATTATTCAAGAAAAGAATCAAATCAAAAAAACATTGGTTTCTTAGTTCAACGCAACATTAACAAGGCTCCCATATAGCCAGAGTTACTCAGCAGAAATGTACTTTGATTGTATGTACCTACTTACAATACGAATACAACTTGAACTACAACTAGGCGTCAATCGAATGACCAATAAAGTAACTGAACAAAAGTAAATTCTGATGTTTTAATTCACGTTTTTTGGCTCTCTAAAAGGGCCCCAAACTCTTTGTGCCCGAGGGCCCCTGCATGGCCTAAGACTGCACTGCTGGTAGGTAATAAGAGTGTTAAAATAAAAATATCGTTCCGTCGTCATAATATCAAGAGGATGGCCAGCATCGTCCTCATGTCTGCTATTAAAAACAAACTGTGACCACCGATCCGTCTACCAATCGTGGTGATTATGACAATTTCTTCTTTTGACCGTTTATTTTAGCGGTCATTGAGAGGTCCACATGTTTAGCAGTGGACGTTTATGGGTTGATGAAGGGTTAAGATGGCAGTGGATGGCAGTGGCTGTGGGTGGAGTGGCATGGCGCCCTCAGCTTCCGGCTAACGCAGGTACTCTCGGGACATGGCTGTCGGTAAGTACCTGTGTCGTATAGGCCGGGAGCAGACGCCCGGTTGTCACCACTGCGTCGACTGCCCCGAGTACACGGCGCTGCACACGCTGCAGGCGTGTCCTGCGTGGGCGACGCAGCGCCGTGAACTAGTCACGGCAGTGGGTGGTGACCTCACGCTTCCGGCCGTGGTTCTGTCGGGAGCGAGACTGCGTGGAAAGAGAAGCCATCTCCTTCTTTTGCGAGGAGGTGATGGCGACCAAGGAGAAAGCGGAGAGGGAGAGCGACGCCACTGCCACTGTCCTCCGGCCACCCTAGTGTGTGGCCTGAAGTCGGCGGGTTAACGGACCCGCCGCCCGACCAGTAACAGGCCTTGAGAAGGCAGCGCGCTGTGTTCCACGCGCACCTCTCAGGAGGACGTGAGATAAAGCTTCACGGAAGGAGGGATCCGCCGAGGGCTGCCGGGGTCGTGGTGCAAGCAGCTGCGAATCCCGCGACCCCGGCCATAGGTCAAGAGAAGGAACACTGTGGGTTTTTAGCCGGTAAGAATTCGGCATAACCATCCGCCCTCCCTGGGAGGAGGGTATCCATGAGTATTGTCCCACGATAAAAGAAGTGTTAATATGAGTCACCACCGATTGTTATGTTGTTATCTCCAATTTCAGCTGACTTCACATAATCACCACATTACTGAGTGTCCCACTGCTGGGCACGGGCCTCTTCTTAGAATAAGAAGGATTTTAGGCCTTAGAGCTCTTACACACCACGTTTTTTTCAGGCGAAGTCGATGCGCGTTTCGTTATCGAGCGTTGTCGGCGCTGCTAAACTTGAAATAAGCAGATTACTTGCGATTGCACCGCTGCAAACTCACAAGAAACGCGCTACAGACGCGCGTGAGCAACTCTCCTTGCAAAAGTAAAACGCGTGTAGCACGCGCGCGAAGGAGCGTGTATCGCGCCACAGACGCGCGTGTTGGCAAGTAACCGATTAAAACGCGCTGTACGTATGTGTTTGCAGTTAAAGAGACGCGCTGTGCCAGCGCGTCTGTATCGATGTAACTCCGCGCTACGAGCGCTTCGACAGCTCGCGAAAAATTCGTCGTCTGCATACTACAATTTTATGAACGTGTGAATAGGTAAATTGGTTGCTATAACGTGTGTCGTGTTTGTGTGTGACGTGAACGTACGTCGCGTATGCAGCGCGTTACTGAAAAAAACGTGGTGTACAAGAGCCCTTAGTTACTACGCTGGCCTGGTGCGGGGACCACACATGACTGAGGACTTTTTGGAGCTCTCTCACGTGTGCAGCTTTCTTCACGATGTTTTTCTTCATAAATTATTAGCTGGTCGAATTCGAAAAGTCAGAGGTGCGGACAGGGTTCGAACTTGGACCCTCCTGCATGAAAGGCAAGCGTTCAAGCACTAGGCAATCACTGCTTATAATAATTGACTTACTTAACACAATTTCTCGCAGCAGGTGCATAAATAAAACGCGTGAGCGTGAACAAAACAAACAACAAAAGATGACTTATAATAATATATCGAGTCACCGTCTGCCAACACTTTTCAATTTTAAATGTTGAAAGGCAGACGCCGTTTTCTTCCGGCAATAGAAGTTATCCAGTCCACCTAACACCCCTTCCCATAGACCAAATATTTTTCAGCATATTTTACAATAGTCTTGCACCCACCTGGGACGGTCCATGACTGTACTCCAATAGTGCAGCCGTAGATAGTCCCCGGTTGGTGCCCCACCCCATTTTAGATTAAAGTTCTCAAAGCGGCCTCTGCGCGTTGGACCTGTGTCCCCCGTATAACCTTTCAAAGGACCGGACATCTTCAGACCAAGACCAAGTCCATATTTAAAAACATGACAATTTTACATTCATACACATACATACGAAAAGATACACATACAGTCTTATGACCGCGACTGCAGCTAGAAAATTTGTTTAGTATAATAATTTAAAATCTAATAACTACGAAAATTACGAATCTTACAATGGATATTTAGAATTTTGAAGAAAAGCAAATAATATAATTTATGTACATTATTTACTGAGCGAATAAATATTACTTACTGTAATCTGTCAAGATAATAAGATTGTGTGTTGTGTTCATAATGGTAATAGTTATCATGAATTGGCAACAGGCAGTTGTGTTGAGGTGAGAGAATTTAAATATTTAATTTCGACTAAAACTCGGTCGATCACGGGTTTACCTGAGTGGATCTTTGAAATTCTCGCCTTTTCTTTATTATAATATGCAAGTTTTATACATACATGGTGTTAAAGAATTCGTGTAATTCCTTAAAACCACATGATCTACTACTGGTGTAGATTGGCCCCGCACGGGAATAAGCTTGATTAAAAATCAAAAAATAAAAATCTTTTTTTTTTCTTTAGGTAGGGGTAAGTGATCGTATCTACACCACTTAATAAGGATTCAGTAAAAAAATAAAGTTTCTTTATTTTGCAAAAAAAAAAAATTCATGCTTTTGAACATTTCGATGCCACGCATAACTGAATGAAAGCAAGGCGACGCGGCTGGCGGGTACGACTAACGCGATATCGCTCTTTGCAGTAAGTTAACTCGGGGCTCTAAAATGACTCAGAAATAGAAAACTAAGATTTTATTTTAAATTTTTTTTCAGTTGTATTTCAAAAAAATCCTCTTAGGGTTAATCTGTGTCACCAGTAGATCACGCGGTTTGAAGGAATTACACGAATTCGTTAACATTCTGTATAAACCTTCCTCTTGAATCACTCTGTCTATTAATGAAAATCGCATCAAAATCCGTTGCGTAGTTTAAAAGATCTAATCGTACAGACGGCGGGAAAGGACTTTGTTTTTTTACCCGACTACGGTGTAGCAAAAAGAAGGAGGGTTATGATTTTTATACCATAGTTGTTTCAAAATCCCTGAGACAAAATTGACAGGCGCAAATGTTAAACTTGTAAATTTTAGGAACATTTTTTTTTTTCAAATTTGACGTTTCGCGCATGTCGATCAGTCTCAGGGATTTTGAAACGAACTCTATGTAGAGATATTAAATAAAGGGGGTACACTCCGTAGGCCACTTAAACTATCACTGATGAGTGTTTAAAAGCAAATGTTTAAACAAAATTTGATAATTTTATTTCCATTCCAAATTATTTTAAATAAGTTTTTCCAAAAAAAAAAACGTTTACTTACGAATTCAGAAAATGGAGCTTCTAAACCGTGACCCCAAATATGACCTAAAATGTAAACACAGTTGACCATAGTTGAGGAGAGATAGATGTTAAAGTATTTTTAAGAAATCTTTGAACAGCTATTTTTCTTAAACTATTGACTTTTGGGGAAAGTTGAAGAACAAAAGTTATTCACTACTTATAAAGGTTCTTTAAAACCCTTTCGGATAAGTATTCCCTTTCCGACCAACCTTGTATTATGTACATAAAGACATAATTTTTTTAAAGCGACGAGTTTTATTAAACATACATTAATAATAAAAACTAACTTTTATTAAAATCTGTAATGAAAGTGAAATTCAGATTTATTTTCATAATCCTGGCGTTGGAAATGTTTGTCTAGTAATTCTTAGGTGTAATAATTTTTGATGATTGTATGTTTAACCATTTATTTATTTATTTTTATTTCTCTGCAAACATAGATAGTAAGTACACTCGGGAGCAATGAATCCGGGTCACCAACATAAACACAGTATAAACACTAGTAAGCGGTGAAGGGTGGGCGTTTTTGGGAGCTGTCTTTTTTAGGGTTCCGTACCCAAAGGGTAAACCGGGACCCTATTACTAAGGGTTGGACCTCATCTGGCAGCACGGAATCGCCTTTTTCCGTCGCCCTTCCTCTTTCTGACGCTTAGAACTGCCATTGCCGACCATTGCATTTTGTCCGTGATGCCGATCGCCTCGAGGATTCCGCCGCGTGCTATCGCATTATGCTTTCTGTCTCGGTCTAGCAAATGGTAGTTCTAAGCGACAGAAAGAGAAAGGGCGACGGAAAAAGGCGATTCCGTGCTGCCAGATGAGGTCCAACCCTAAGACTCCGCTATCCGTCCGTCCGTCTATCACCAGGCTGTATCTCATGAACCGTGATAGTTAGACAGTTTAAATTTTCACAGATGATGTATTTCTGTTACCGCTATCACAACAAATACTAAAAAACAATAAAATAAATATTTACGGGGGCTCCCATACAACAAACGTGATTTTTTTGCCGTTTTTATAGATAATGGTACGGAAACCTTCGTGCGCGAGTCCGACTTCGCACTTCATCATATCAGCCTATTGCCGTCCACTGCTGAACGTAGGCCTCCCCCAAAGATCGCCAACCATCCCGGTCTTGGGCAGCCCGCATCCATCCGCTGCCAGCCACCTTTTTCAAATCGTCGGTCCATCGTGCCGCAGGGCGTCCCACACTACGTTTGCCCAAACGCGGTCTCCACTCTAACACGTGTCTGCTCCATCTACCATCTGTTCGTCTGCAGACATGGCCGGCCCACTTCCACTTCAGCGTGCTAATTCTACGCGCAATGTCGGTGACTTTAGTTCTCTGGCGAATGACTTCATTGCGAATTCTATCCACCAGAGAAACCCCGAGCATCGCTCTCTCCATAGCACGCTGAGCAACCTTAAATTTGTGGACCAGGCCCACGGTGAGTGTCCACGTTTCGGCTCCGTAAGTCATTACGGGTAGGACGCACTGGTTAAAGACCCTGGTCTTAAGGGATTGTGGGATCGACGATTTAAAGATATTACGTAGCTTCCCGAATGCCGCCCAGCCCAAGCGTATTCTTCTGCTCGCCTCTTTCTCGAAGTTGTGCCGCCCCAGTTGTATAGTTTGGCCAAGGTATATGTACTCTTGCACAACCTCGAGAATAGCGCCATTTACGACTACGGGTCTCGGGAAGACATGACCATTGTACATGACTTTGGTCTTATCCATGTTCATCCCGAGGCCCACCTGTCTTGAAGAATCGCCTAGGCCGTTTAGCATCACCTCCAGATCCTGCAGAGACTCTGCCATGATGACAATGTCATCCGCAAATCGTAGGTGCGAGATGTACTGACCGTTGATGTTTATACCCCGTCCTTTCCAGTTGAGCGTCTTGAAAATGTCCTCCAACGCGCTTGTAAACAGTTTCGGAGAGATAACGTCTCCCTGTCTTACTCCTCGGCGCAGTTGGATTGGTTTTGTGCTCCTTTCTTGTACTTGGACGGTCATTGTTGCGGCCTTATACAGACACCTCAGCACCTCGACGTATCGGCAGTCAACGAGGCATCTCTGCATGGAGTCCAGCACAGCCCAGGTCTCGACGGTGTCGAAGGCTTTCTCGTAATCCACATACGCAAGGCACAGAGGCTGATTGTATTCCTCGGTCTTTTGGATAATTTGCCTGAGGGTGTGTATGTGGTCCACGGTGCTGTAGCCTTTCCGAAACCCGGCCTGCTCCGGTGGCTGGAAGTCATCAAACTTTTGTGCGAGACGATTCGAGATAACCCTCGAAAACAGCTTATAAACATGGCTCAGGAGTGAAATGGGGCGGTAGTTTTTAAGGAGCGTATTATCACCTTTTTTGAAGAATAATACCACCACGCTCCTGCTCCATGCCTCCGGTGTAATGCCTGTGTGGATGACGGAATTGAATGCCTTTACAAGTTCAGTCAAAACAGGCGTTCCTCCTGCTTTGAGCAGCTCTGTGGTTATCCCGTCATCCCCCGGAGCTTTGTAGTTATGAAGCTGTCCGAGAGCTATTCTAATCTCGCCCAAGTCAATGTCGGGAAGCTCGTCTGTAAGGTGGCGTGTGAGTCTGGCTCGTGAATCATCCGCGCCGTGGGCCTGAGGCGGGCATGTTTTCTGGGAGTATAAGTCCCCGTAGAACTTTTCGACTTCAGCGAGTATCTCTGACTTCGAGGTGACGGTGGTGCTCTGTGACGTTCTGAGTTTCATCAGGTGACAACTGGAGGCTTCAGGCTTAGCGAACACCTTTGAGCCTTTGTTCCGGGCTATGGCTTGCTCGATGGCTCGGGTGTTCGCGCGCCGATTGTCGCGTCTGATCAGCTTCTTG
Organism: Amphipyra tragopoginis; assembly: GCA_905220435.1. NCBI lineage: Eukaryota > Metazoa > Arthropoda > Insecta > Lepidoptera > Noctuidae > Amphipyra > Amphipyra tragopoginis. Next base: position 18,994,250 of record HG992011.1, read on the forward strand.
ACCTCCCTGTTAAGTACCTGATGCTCAGACGGTGTGGCATGCGTTAGTTCTCGTCGTTTCCTCATCAATTCCAGAGTCTCGCTGGTGAGTATCGACTTACGTCCATTTCTCACTGGTCGAAAGTGTTTATAGCCCACCTCGCGGATGATACGTTCCAGGCAATCGGTGACGTCGTTTATGTCCTCTGTAGTTTCCAACAAGGCGAATCGGTTCTGAAGTTCCAACTGGAAGTTTTCGCAACCAGCTTCGACCTGGGGCAGCGTTGGTCTAAGAGTCGACCTCGTTAAGCGCGCTCGTTCAATTTTGACATTTATATTCAGAGTGCCTCTTACTAGTCGGTGATCACTTCCGGTATTGACCCTGTTGATCACAGAGACATCTTTGAATATCTGTCGCTTGCTAGACATAACGAAGTCGATCTCGTTTTTTGTCACGTAATCGGGGCTTTGCCAGGTCCACTTTCTTTGAGGCTTCTTCTGGAAAAACGAGTTCATCAGAAAAAGCCCCTGAGCCTCGAGAAAGTTTACCAGCATTTTTCCCCTGTGATTTCTGCGCCCATAGCCGAATGGACCTACCCTTGACTCGCCACTCTCTTGTACTCCCACTTTAGCGTTGAAGTCACCCATGACAACAGTGTAGAATGTTTTGGTACGAGTCATGGCTTTCACTATGTCCTCGTACATGGCCTCGACTTCGTCGTCAGGGTGTGCGGACGTTGGGGCATACACTTGTATAATTTTCAAGGCATACCTTTCTGTAATCTTAAGTACAAGGTATGCCACCCTTGCCGACACACTGCCTAATTCTACAATGTTGCCCTTGAGTGACTTGTGGACCATAAACCCGACGCCACCTTGGGATGGTTGGTGCCCTTCTCGGAAGTAGAATAAGTGGCCACTGTCGAGGGTTATCGAGTCCTCCCCCTGTCTTCGGATCTCCGACAGTCCCACAATGTGCCACTTGATACGACTTAACTCTACTTCCAATTCAGCGAGGTGCTCGTTCAGTCGCAGAGAGCGTCCATTAAACGTCGCCAGGTGAAGGTTATGGTGTTGGTACCCTGCCGTCGCCCGGGGATTCTTAGCACCCCCCACCGCACCGTTACCGTGGCCGGTACCATGGCCAGGAATAGTGCAGCTACCGGGAACTGGGGGCCGTGAATCTATAGTGCTACTCATTGGGAGGGGTTTGCCATAGTCACCACGCTTGGCAGGCGGGTTGGTGACCGCAGTCCTGGAATGCTTTCGCTGATAGTGCTGCTGCCCACTATCAGGTTCGGCATTTGGGAGCATTCCAGCATAATTCATGGTTATACCGCCATGTATCGGTGAACCGCCATGTATCGGTGAGTGAATCCCTTAGTCGCCTTTTACGACACCCATGGGAAGAGATGGGGTAGTGCTATTCTTTATGTCCGGAACCACACGGGACAAACAAAGACTTCGCACTTGGCCGGTTTTTATTTGAATAAGGAATAAGGTATCAGTCTTAGTTTCCGAGATATTAAGCTTTATATGGTAACCCAGATTCATTGCCCACAAGTGTACATATAGTTAGGTACTATGTTTGTGTTAGTGCTTATCGTAACAATGTTTTTAAACGTTGATAAAAAAGAGGCATGCTTGCTATATACATAGATACATACTTGTTATCTAATTTTGTTTAGATAATAATCTGTGAAGTCATTCTCGCATAAAGAGGCGGGTTTTAGGGGGGCGGTCCCGGGGGGTCTTCCAATAGGGTTCCGTACCCAATGGGTAAAACGGGACCCTATTACCACAGTGTAACTACATACGGTGGGTCAACGCCCATACATTTGACAGGTCCTATGAAATGTCAAAATTATGTAGGGGCGGAGGTTATGTCCCAAGTATGAAGTATGGCTACTCGGGACATAACCTCCGCCCCCTTCACCCCGCAACCCCCCGCACGATTGCTCTGCGACAATGTTCTACGTTGACCGACTGTAAGGAGTAAGATATAGGTAGACTGTGCTATTACTAAGACTCCGCTGTCCGTCCGTCTGTCACCAGGCTGTATCTCATGAACCGTGATAGTTACAGTTGAAGTTCGGAACTTATACCCGGAATACACGAGGCTAGTTTTTCAAGCTAGGATAGTAAGCTAGCAAGCTAGTACTTCTGGCTTCGTGTAAACAAAGCTAGCTTCTTTTCTAAGCTAGTAAGCTAGTTTACAAGCCAGGATAGTTTGTAATAGGATGGAGTTCTATTTTTAGGGTAAGTATAGCGCCCCCCACCGAGGAGCTCGTGGCTAAATAATTACAGCCGCATAGACCGATCTTCCGGGTTAAGCCACGCTTGCCGAGGTTGGTCTGTGGATGGGTGACCATTTACCATAGCGAGTTTCCTCCGTGCCTCGGAAAGCACGTAAAGCCGTTGGTCCCGGCTGTCATTTGTAGATCTTTGACAGTCGTTACTGTTGGTCAGAAGCCAGAAAGTCTGACAACCAGTCTTACCAAGAGTATCGTATTACCCAGTTACTGGGTTGTGGAGGTCTGATAGGCAGTCGCTCCATGTAAAATACTGATATTCAGCTGCATCCGGTTCGACTGGAAGCCGACCCCAACATAGTTGGGAAAAGGCTAGGCAGATGATGATAGCGCCCCCCACCACTGATTTTACTATCCTGGCTTGTGTACTAGCTTCATGTCACCGGCGAAGCTAGTTTTGAGTTGGCTAGTATACAGGAACCACGCGTTTCGTTTGTTTTTCTCCACGACGTGTTTTTGAGGTTTTAAGATGCCCAAACTAAGTACGGAGATTAATTTAAAATTTGTACACACGGCTACACATCAAGCTATACATAACCAGTTTATCTTGGCGTCGCTTTGTATAGTCTTTTTGCACAAGTAACGGTCAGTTTATACTGGTTTTGTGTAGCTTGAAGTGTAGCCGTGTTTACAACTGTACCATGAGTATCTGTGGAACGCCACCATTCCAAGTTATAAAGGCAAGTCTAAACGTGATTCAGCACTACAAAAAATGTGGGGCAAATTAAAGACAGTGGGTATTGATATGACTACCAAAGACGTAAAAAGTAAAATAAAAAATTTAAGAGCAATACCTATATTCTCAAGAACTGACAAAAATTGATAAATCAACGCGCTCTGGAGTAGGTTCTCAAGAACAGTCTTATGAAACATGAAACTCAGTCTCAGCTTTCAAAGTAACTGTTTCAGTCGAATAGTGGTATTTTTTCGCACGCAGTTCATTTTGGACATGGTCACCTCAGTCACTGCAATTAGGGTTGCCAACTTTTTTTGCAAGAAATACAGTATATTCAGGTTGGAGAAAGAAAATCAACAGTATTTCAATAAAATGAACAGTACCTACTTTAGATGTTTAATGTTTTAAAAACATTTTTCTTGGTGCTTCGCGCACAACTTAGCAATTTAGTGTCATTTTTGAAGGCTTCATAAGCTTCACTACAAGAGAAATCAAAATTAAAGTAAATGAGCTCATTTTTTATTAAATTTATGGAAGATCTATTTCTGTCGGCCCGCCACATTGCATTCATGACAGAAAAAACTCTTTTCATTCTGAAACGAGGGAGGTTGCGCTGCATGCACTGCATCTCGCGACTGTGAGGTGTGGCGAGCCTATAAATAAGTACTACCAGTGATGTTAAAAACAGTATTTTTTTACACTGTTTTTTTGTCCGACAGTAAAAAGTATAATGTAGTGAAAAACAGTAAAATACTGTTTTTAACAGTATAGTTGGGAACCCTAACTGCAATAGTACTAGCTTAACATAATCTGCGTCATGTAAACAGAACTAGCATGTTCCAAGACAGGTCAGCAAGCCAGGACAGTTTAGCAGAGAACTAGCTTGCTATCCTAGCTTGAAAAACTAGCCTCGTGTAGTCCCGGCATTATGGTGTGTCGTATTGTAAAATCAGGGGGTCTACTCCCTAAGCACGAAGTCCGTGGTTTCGGCCTTAGTTACGAGCATTTCCTACTCCCTATCACCTACGGACATACGATTATTTCGGGGCCCGAACTAAGAATGAATGACAACACGATTTGACGGTTGTCCCTACAACCGATGTGTTTTTGCCCGTCCAAAAAGTTGAACTTGATTGTACGTCCATGCTTGACACTTGTTTTGTTCACTTCTTCGTTTCGGGCTACTTTCGGACGGACAACTAACTTTGTTGACGGACTTAGGGAGTAGGCCCCCAGGCGCGGAACTTCGGTCGCGTACCTTCGGCATAATGTGTTTGGACACTAACCCTCAGACTGGTAGTCAAGCGATCTTGAAATGAGTTTGAAGGTCGAGCCCCACCCGTTGCACCATTGACGTGAACGTGACTTATATCTAAAATTAAGATTGAGAAGTTGAGATAAAAACTTATAAATATTATGATGAATTGAGCGCCCCCCATCAATCTAATCTTTAATATAAAATACTTGAGATAACAAGTGTTATCTGACTATCAAATAAGCCAAGTTCAAGAGAGTGACAGTTCGGCGTATTTTTGAAAATAAAAAACTATAATATAATAAGGGGTGTAAGAGGTCCTAAATAACATCTTTCGGGACCCAGGCCAACCTCACCTGCCCGTGGTGCAGCCTGCTAACAAACAAACGAAGCTATGGCGCACGGGCGTAGCCAGGGGGAGGGTTTTGGGGGTTCAAACCCCCCCCCCCGAAAGGTTCAATTCTAACATTCATAGAATTAAAATAAGAAGGCGTGCGGCATGTCTCATTGATTACTAACTATTACCTACATTTAAATTTAAGGTGGTTTGGATTCCTCCGCCACCGTCGATTATCGGATTCGCATTCGGTACCTAATCTTCGTATATTTTCGTGCCCTTTCGTATCCCACGCGCTTTTTTTCACGCGCTGATTTTTTCTGTATGTATTTTTCACATCTTTAATATTTTTCTTATAGAAGGGTTATTTTATGTACCTACTTTTAGTCGTTTTAAACCTGGCTACGCCCGTGCTGATGGCGACCCGCCAACACGCACTGGACCAGCGTGGCGGGTTACGGTCCAAACTCCCCCCCCCCCCCCATGGGTAAAGAGTACATGGAAGGATTTGGGGGGGAGGCCTTTGCCCAGCAGTGGGACAGTATAGGGAAAATAAAAAATATAATAAACAGCTCCGTGCCTCGGAGAGCACGTTACACCGTCGATCCCGGGTGTACCGAATACCTACTATGACAGTCGTTACGGGTAGTCAGAAGCCCGAAAGTCTGATAAGCGGTCTAACCTTAGGATATTAGCACTGCCCAGTAACTGGGTTGCAGAGGTCTGATGGCAGTCGCTCCGTACAAAAATTACTTTACAAAAAAGTAAAAACCGATTTCAAAAAAAACTAAAAAGAGTAAAATAATTACCATAATATTATAAAATTAACAGTTTCAGAATTCGGTGCCTTCAATTTGGTTCAGTGTAAAATTGCACTCTCAGATGTGCAGGTTTCCTTGAGATGAATTCGAAAAGTCAGAGGTGTTCGGGCGTGGTAATGAGGGTTTTTACGAAAATTTACGCCACTAGTTGGCGTCACTTTGGCAAGAGGTCTCCCCCATACCAAACATCCGCGCGGTCTAGCTGAAACATCGCATAAATTTTTATATGTTTTCATTATGAAGTTCAGTAAATTAAATGAAGGCATTAGTCGCCATTTACATACTTTACAATTAAATATACCAAATTAAATGTCACAAATACTAACAAAGTTTAGTGCTATGTTCTTGCACTTTTTAATCATAGAACACTATAAAATACTTACGTTTCTCTAAAACTGAGTCTTTCGGCAGCTCATAATCGTCTCTACTGAAGTGATCTTTGCGTAGAAGACTATTATTTGTAGGCGTAAACCGATCTCTACGAATGGCTACAAGCCATTGTTTTAAACGTATTTTAATCCTTAGGAAACTTATGACCTCCCGTTTTTTTTAGCACATAGGAAACATTGTGGCATTTCGATTTTGAGAGAATATTTGTTGTACTTATTTAATTTTATTAAAAAATACAAAAAAAACAGACACGAAAATATAGGCGCTCTGACACTTTTGACAGGTTTCTGGACCTGACGTCTCAGTGCTGCTACCTAGTGGGCGCCATTTCAGAAAACCCTCATTAAGTAAATATTCTCTCAATACCGTTCCTTGGAGAGGTGCAGTAATCAGAAAATGTCCACCAATGGGTTTACGAGCTGGTATGATATTTGTTCCACAGTGCTGTATTAGCCGTGTCCTCGTGTGCTGAGGACTTGACGTTTCCACCAGGATTCAAGTTCGGAGCAGCCACTGCTGCTTACCAGGTCGAAGGCGCCTGGAATGTTAGTGGTAAGTTGCAACCATGTTATACATTATGGATGTCGCACGCTTGTCACTATTTCATAAACTCAAGTGCAAGCTTCATAATTCTTCTGAGAACGTTTAATAACGGATGCGTACCACCCGTCGAGGACGACACTTAATTGTCTTATCTATTGTGTCTACAAGGTTAGTTTTAGTATATGCGAAACCTGAAACTAGTTTGTTCAGAATCACTAGGAGAATCGATTGACATATTTTTTACACCACTTTTTTTTTTTTCATAAATTTCAATTTTGTTTCAGTAGGTTTCTACCCATAACAATTGACGGGAATAGACACCTTGAGGCTTGAAATGGTCCGCTCGGTCAGTTTCCGTGTATTAGACAACTCCTGCATAGCACATCTCAGGCATTTCACACTTTTTTAGCGAACTTAACGCGACATAAACTAAGGTGTAACTTGGAGATTTACTAAAAAAAACACATATTCAGGCAGTTCTGATGAAAATCTTGTTGGGGTGTCTCGGTTTTCGCATAAAGTAAAAATAACGTTGTATAATTACCGTGCTTGAGGTTTTAAACTAGTACATAATCTCCTTGTGGAGGACTTCAATGAAGTACTACCACTACACCTATTTCTGCCAAACAGCATTCCTGTTTTCCGATTAGGAGGTATGGGTGCTGGTTATATGACAGGCAGATGACACGTTTTAACCCCGTTTCTGGGCGAATGGGCGCAATGCTACGTACCATATCGTATAAACGTAGTATGTATAAGGCAAGCCATACGTATCATATGTAGTAAGTACTTATTATGATATGTATGGATTGCCTTAGTGCTCATTCACACGAAGACGATTCGATTTTTTTGACGTAAGTATCGTCTTTTTTCACGACTCGTTTTTTTTTTTTGACGGCCTCTTTTCTTTTTAAATGCCCGTGTTCTCACGCATCACGAATCGTGAAAAATGTCGGACAAGCCTTAAATTCCGTATCGTCTTTTAAAAATACGTTCGTCAAAAAACACGAATCGAGATTTTTTTGTGACGGATCCATCGTTTTCGATAGTTCATCTAAGAGTAAGAATCACAAAACGAATGTGAACATCAATCCGGATATTTTGCCGAATCGTGATAAAACACGATTCCGTATGCAACGTGAACGTCCATCCGTCATGAGTTCATGACGTATCGTGTTTTATGATGAATCGTCAATGACGGAACCCGTGTGAATGAGCCCTTAGCTTAGGGGGACAAGACCGAGAAGGTATTTCAATATGCAGAGGTATCAGAAGGCTATCTGTCTATTCTGTCACTTACGCGGCGTCTTACGTAGGCGGTTCAACGACGCAAATTGCAAAGCGATCCGATGCGGTGACACGCGATGCGGTGCGAAGCGGCGGCTTTGTCCTACGAGCTCGCGAAACGCCCGCCGCGCCGCTTTCATTCAGTAGCACTGTACAGCACCGCATCGAGTTCGCGCGAAAATATCAAGCCAACTGATCGCGTTCGCGTCGCTTCGCGCCGCGCCGCACCGCACTCCACGTGCGTTTGGTCACGTAAGCCACTTCAATAGGTATCGATTGTTTGTTGTTTTCGCGTCGCGCCGCGCCGCGCCGCTTCGCGTCGCTTCTAGATCGCTCACGTAGGATACCGCGTAACTCAAACAAAAAAAAAACACATCTCATGGCACACACACTTCACTCGACAGTCCGCCGCATGCTATCTCGTGAAAAAAGTGCTTGTGATTCACAGATAAAGGTGAAAACATCTGGGACCGGTTCATCCACGATGACCCACAAAAGATCACAGACCTGACCAATGGGGACGTCGCTTGCGACTCTTACCACCAATGGAGGAGGGACATCGAAATGGCTGAAGAACTTGGATTGCACTTTTATAGGTAATTTTTACATAAGCCTTTATTCTGACTGATAGTCCGTGGGGGACCGGACTAAGATTGCAAATCCCTTCCGTCACAGACTCATGTTATAGGAGATCACCTCTGCTTACCCCTTCAGGGATTACTGGCGTGAGTATATACAAGGTTAGTCGGAAAGGGGGTACTTATCCGCAGGCCACTTAAAGTATCACTAATGACGGTTTTAAAGCAAGTGTTAAAATTTCAAAATTGGATAATTTTATTTCCATGTAAAAAAATTATTTTAGTTTTTTTTTAATTATTCGTTCCCACTTTAGTTACAAATTCAGAAAATGGAGCTTCTAATTCGTGACCCCAAATATGACCTAAAATGTAAACACAGCTGATCATAGCTCAGGATAGATAGATTCTAGCATTTTTTTATGTAATTTTTGAACAGCTATTTCTCTTAAACTATCGACTTTTGGGGAAACTGGTATAACAAAAGTTACTCATTGTTATGGGTACTTTAACACCCTTTCGGATTAGTACCCCCTTTCTGACTAACCTTGTATATGTATGTACATGACTGTTTATTTGCCTGACTAGCTGATCATCTCTCCGGTCGTCGTTCTATCCATCGCAAATAGTTATACCTCGCTATCTCAAAGACAGGCTAGCTGGAGCTTAAATGGTGTTCAAATAGATTAACCATGATCAAATTTTAAAATGCAATACAAGAGCTTCCACGAGGATGATACTTAAGTTCGTCCGACGGACACTGGGCAGACAGCCTCGTACCAACCTTGCTGACTAACAAATATGCAAATAAAACTCAAAAAACTCAAAACTCATTTATTCAAAATAGACTAGAATTACTTAGTTCTCTTTGAACGTCTGGTTTACAATATTATAGACATCCCACAAAAAAGCCCTCCCTTCACCGCTTCCTAGTGTTTTTGCTGTGAAGAAGAAACGGCGCAACAAACTCCCCAGCAACACAGATTATGTCTGTCAAGTGAATAAATTAATTGACTCTATACAACGAAAATCATAATATTTTTTTTACAATAATAAAATTATGCAATTACAGGAAAAATAAAGTAGGTAAGTATATAAATCAATTCTGTATGAATTGGGTTAAATCATAATCGTATCTAACTAATATAGATACATACATAAACCTAGGTACATCTAATACAATATCTAGCTTTAATTCCACCAAACCAGATCGCTAGTTTGGATGCAATATGCAGCACCACTCTCCCGCCCACAAGTATTATGCTCATTCAGAAGGAGTGAAAAAATAATGCAACATTCAACCGAACCAATACGACACGTGTGCACGGGGCATTCTCAGGATACATAAAAAAGGAGGAATTAAAGCTAGATATTGTATTCGCATATTACTATGTCATGGATTTCCGCAAAGTAGCGCCTGATTCCATCATTTATCTTGTTGACTAACTAATCTTTTCACCACGATATGAGCTAGCCTCGTATAGCTCGTGCCAACGCGAAAGATGAATGATAAAATCGTTACCTGTTACCGCCAGGTTCTCATTAGCGTGGTCTCGTCTTCTTCCGACTGGCTTCTCAAACTATATCAGTGAGGATGGCAAGAACTACTACAATAATCTGATCGACAGTGTACTGGAGAAGGGCATAGAGCCTTTCGTAACGCTGTATCACTGGGACTTGCCACAAAGTCTTCAAGATCTTGGTAAGTACGATGCATCGGTTGCAGTCCATTACTGTCTTATTGCTAGGCACAGGCCTCTTCTCAGATTGAGAAGGGTTTACGCCTTAGTCCACCACGTTAGCCTTGTACGGGATGGCGGACAACACCCACCATTTCTGGAGCCTTCTCAGATGTGCAGGTTTCCTCACGATGTTTTCCTTCACCGTTAATGCAAGTGATAATCAAATTCTGATCCACACATGAATACGAAAAGTCAGGAGTGCGGGCCGGGATCTACTTCAGACCTTCTTTTATCGGTAGCGGGTGGCACTGGGTAACGTTGACAGGGGAGGGTGGTCGTCGTAGATCAACGCACCCGATGTTATAAAGGCGGTGGTCATTCGAAGCGGGAGCATTCGGTGCTGAACAGCTGAAGAAGTCTGACCGTTATATCTGACTAGCTTGTCCTTATTTTATGATCTTGTAATAATTGTGTAAAGTATTATATTGTGATCTAGTTCATGTTACTAACACTAACCCAAATACAAGTACTCTCAGTGGTGGAGAGTCTATGTTGGTTTTATTTACTACATTTACCTTGCTCGCTATCCTGACATACCGTTATTAGCTATAACTGTAATGATAGAATCACCCCTGAACTACTCGTAGATAGATAGATAGAATATACTTTATTGTACACCAAAATTGTAATACAGCTCTTATACAATAACATACATTGAAGGGTACAATGGCGGTCTTATCGCTGAAAGCGATATCTACCAGACAACCTTTGGATGAACAGGAAGACAATGAATAAGATAGGGGGGGTAGTCCGTGGTGTACTGCTGCAAAATATATACTACACACAATACATAGACATAGTACTTACATTTAAAATAATATATATAAATATATATATTGTATATAATATGTATACATATAAACATGTTTTATAATATTATGTGACAGGGAAAAACAAGGTAGATTGATGATGAGGTACTGGTATCATGATGAATTAGAAACGTGTTGAGAGAAGAAATAGTCTTTAACTAATTTTTTAAAAGAATCCAATGACTGAGCTTGTCTTACTGGCATCGGCAACGCATTCCACAAACGTACAGCCTGGACTGTGAAGGATTTGTCATAGAATTTGGTAGAATGCGAGGGCATCGAAAGTCTCAAATTTTCCGATGATCTTAAGTCTCTAGTATGAGTGTCATGTAGGAACTTAAAACGTTCTTTGAGATAAGAGGGGGTTGCGGGATTGAATAGAACACTATAAAGCAATGATAAGATATGAGCATTCCGGCGAAGGCGGATTGGCAGCCACTTGAGCTTAATGCGAAATTCGGAAACATGATCATATTTGCGTAAACCAAATATGAATATGATGCAAAAATTTTGGAGTCGCTCAAGCTTATCTAGCTGCACTTCAGTAAGATTAGGATAGCTGGCATCGGCATAATCAAGGATTGGGAGAAGAAGGGATTGGGCGAGCGCAGTTTTAGTGGCAGTAGGCAGAAAATTGCGCAATCTCCGTAAAGACCCCGCTGACGCAAACAATTTGCGGCTTACTTCTTGCAACTGAGGACCCCAAGAAAACTCTTTGTCTATATAAATACCCAGGTCTTTCACTGAATCGCTATAAGGAATTGTCGAACCATCAAAAACAATCTGGGGAAGCTGTAACCAGTCAATTTTTGAGCGTAGCCTAGGGCTGCCGACAACAATGACTTGAGTCTTCGTAGGGTTAACCTTTAAGCCATGAGCCATACTCCAGTCGGAAATACGTGCTAAATCCTTATTCACCATATTAACAGCCTCAGCGAACTCATCTACGGGTGCTTGTGAATAAATTTGCGGACCATCAGCATAAAGGTGGTAGGATGAGAGAAGTTCGTATTATGTTGTAGTGTCTTTTACACTTCCTACATGGAAAATAAGCATGCAATCTTTAGGCTATCACTGTATTGCCAAATGCTGTGCTTTCGTCAGTCCCCCAAAAGGGGCGTGGCTACTTTAGCAGCAAAATTAATATATCTAACTGTCTTGCAGGTGGCTGGACAAACCCCCTCGTAGTTGACTGGTTCACCGACTACGCGAGGGTTGTATACACGCTCTTTGGCGACCGCGTGAAGTATTTTCTTACCATCAACGAACCGCTAATTATTTGCGACGTAGCCTACAATTCTGGGATCCTTGCCCCAGGGATTATTAGCCCTGAGTTGGGAGCTTACTTGTGCAATAAGAATGTTCTGCTAGCTCATGGTCAAGCTTGGAGGCTGTACGATGAAGAGTTTAAAGCAAAATATCATGGTGAGTTAGAATTTAAAATGTGTTTAATCTTGCTCAGTTCCTGTATCATACCGATCGTTATTAGTTAAAAAGACTGACGTCGTATCGTTAATAATTAATAATGAAGTGCAGTCTTAAATAACATTGTACACTTTTTAGGGTTCCGTACCTCAAATTGAAAAATCGGAGCCCTTATAGTATCATTTTGTTGTTCGTCTGTCTGTCTATGTGTCCGCCAAGACCCGTTTTGTTAGGAACAGCTAAAGGTATCAAGTTAACACCGAACGACAGTTGTCAATGTCACTGTCGTGCTGTCGCACGACAACTTAAAATTGAGCGTTTATTAATTTCACCAAAAGCCAAACAAAGTCCTTTAAAAATAAACTTTAAATGACGTCATGTTATTGCCAAAAATCCGAAAAAAAACCTTGCTCTAGAGGCTCACGACTCTGGCTACGACACTGGTTATTTATTACCTTATCAATACGCGCGAGACACGCGTTGTGTTGTTTTGAACCGTGCGTTGAAAAGAGTTATGGTATGTCTACACCAATGCGCTTTCATGTTCATCTTGCGCTTTCAACTTTCAATTCCTCTTGCGTCAAGCGCATGCAATATTGATTGCCATAACGCATGCAGCTTATCGTCTACACTGGTGCGCCTCGGTCAGTCGTCAGTCGACATTCAATAGACGGTTTAGCGTGCGCTAGGGGCATGCGCTTTTGTCGAATTAGTATTAAGGCATGCGCTATGGCGCTTCACGCATGCCTCAGACGAAGACGCAAGATGAACATGAAAGCCCCCTTGTGTAGACACAACTTTAGGGAGTACCATGTGGCAATATTTTGAGCCCAGCAACGCAGCTGCTAAGATGCAGTAGGCGTAAAATAACTTTGCCCCTCTGAAACCAAGCTTTCAGCGTTCCTGAACTAAGACGAAGCCTAACAGCGGTTACGCGCTGCATCCGATCCGAATCCGTGAAAATACGTTCCGAAGTAGCCATAAAACTATTTGTATGGTAGTTTACGCACTACATCCGGCATCCGTCATCCGATTTCTATCCGTCATCCGTGAGTTTCTAAACCGGAAGAACAATTGACGGATCGAAGTAGCCGTAGTACTGAATTGTTTGAATTTGAATCAGAGATCGGAATAGTGCGTAAGCAACATCCGAATTCGGTCCAAGATTTTTACTCTAGATCGGTATTTTCACGGATTCGGATCGGATGCAGTGCATAAAGCAATGTCCAAATTCGGTCCGAGTTTTTTATATACGTATTTTCACGGATTCGGATCGGATGCAGTGCGTAATCGCTCTTAAGGATCTATACGATTATGTTACAGGTAAAGTGTCACTAGCCAATCACCTGGTGTGGTTTGATCCTGCAACAGATGCAGATGCGGAGCTTGCAGAGCTGGCCAGAGAAAACTGTGTATGTTACGACCACTACTAGTACACTCCACCACCAACATAAACCTTAATATCTCGGAAATTCAGAATGATAGCTTAACGAAATAAAAAAGTATTTTATAGACTATTTAATAACATCATCACGCCTTGTATTCCCCGAAGGGTTGGGCAGAGGTGTTTATAACACCCACATTTCGCCGTTATGTTTAATTCCCACGTAATAGGGGATGAGCCTATTGCCATAAACCGGGCACAAATCCAGACCCCGGGCTGCTACTGAGAAATTTCACACGGAAAAACTTAATAACATTTTGCCCGACCTAGGGATCGAACCTAAGACCTCACGCTCAGCAGTTGCGCTTGCGACCGCTAGACCAATGAGGCAGTCTATTAACCGGTTGCGTACCGCCCGTCGTCCCAGTACGACACTTAAATGTCTTATCTATTGTGTCTATAATTACGGTGATTGAGAGTTTAATATGTCGCAGAATCAACACAGAAGCACAATTATTAGAATGACTATTGATTATTGTTAATGTAGTAGGACGCCATCTATTATCGGAAACGTCAAGCAGTGTGCTTGGGTGAGGTCGGTGCGGGGCGTGGCATGTCTTGTTTGACAGTTGTCAACAAGCTGTCAGCTGTCGGCTGTCAGCTGTCATTCTTTTTGACATTGGATGCATTTGATTTGAGTGAAGTCACTTTGTAGTAGTGTTGGGTAGGACATGACTTGAAAAAGAGTTTGTAAGAGTAGCCTCTTTTTTGCTCTGAGCCAGTACAATGTACTACTTCAAATGAGGTGAGGCATACTGAAGCTCGGTGATACGTTTGAAGTAACGAGTATGAATATGACATTTGATGTTACTGGTTTCGATGTACTGATTACGTCTTTCTCGAGTCGCGGTCACGTAATGTCCATTGCAGAATGAATGACGTGCTATTGTAGCATGTGCCTCACTCCCTCTCTTTCTCACCCTATAGTTAACTTACCGAGAGTAACGAGCAACGCGACTACTGCGACATAAAAGTTGAAGTAGTACAATTAAAATTTTCGAGCCGCTCTTACATTTTGACGTCATGTACGGGACGAATGTACCGCCTCTTGTATGTCCTACTCAACACTACTTTGTAGTGAGACGCGAAGGCGAGAGGTCGTTTTGCCAGCCTGCACCGAACTTACCGCGTTTCTGTACTTTAATCTATTTCCATCGGTTTGATCATTTGAGATTTTATTATTTTGTTATCGAGAGTGAATAAATAGAGGACTATAATCAGTGTTGTGACTATTATTTCCTACCTACACCAAGTCGAACTTGGACTCTGATGACGAGGTACCCTCAATGAGTGAACTACCCTCGTTAAATATATATTTAATACTACTTAAATAAAATGTATAAAACTGCTTAAATACTCTAAAAAAATTACGTTTCATTTGAATAAGTTATCATTGTTAGTTTCCAAGATATTAAGGTTTATGTTGGTGACCCAGATTCATTTCTTCCGAGTATATTTATTATTTAGTACTTATTGTTTTGTTTAAATTATAAAGCGCCAAATCCACTACCAAGTTAAATTGCAGAAGTTGACTTCTGTGAACGAGTGGACACACCCGTAGCAAGTCAACTACTGCAATTTTTACGAATACGTTTTTTAGTTTTACACATCCCTCTATCTAGTCTAGATGAAGGGATGTCGAAGTGGAATCTCACGTTAGCTAAAGAGAGATCAATTCACAAAGACGCGCTCCACTTTTTGTCTAAATCGCTACAGGGCAAAAGTATGTATGTGCTCATTCACACGAAGACGATTAGTTTTTTTTGACGTATCGTCTTTTTTCACGATTCGTTTTTTTGTTTTGACGGCGGCTTTTCTTTTTAAATGCCCGTGTTCGTGAAAAACGTCGGACACGTCTTAAATCACGTATCGTCTATTAAAAAACACGTTCGTCAAAAAACACGAATCGTGATTTTTTGTGACGGATCTATCGTGTTCAATAGTTCATCCAAGACTAAGAATCACGGAACGAATCATCTGCCTAGCCTTTTTCCCAACTACGTTGGGGTCGGCTTCCAGTCGAACCGGATGCAGCTGAATATCAGTATTTTACATGGAGCGACTGCCTATCAGACCTCCACAACCCAGTAACTGGGTAATACAATACTCTTGGTAAGACTGGTTGTCAGACTTTCTGGCTTCTGACCAACAGTAACGACTGTCAAAGATCTACAAATGACAGCCGGGACCAACGGCTTTACGTGCTTTCCGAGGCACGGAGGAAACTCGCTATGGTAAATGGTCACCCATCCACAGACCAACCTCGGCAAGCGTGGCTTAACCCGGAAGATCGGTCTATGCGGCTGTAATTATTTAGCCACGAGCTCCTCAAGAATCACGGAACGAATGTGAACATCAATTCGTATATTGTGGCGAATCGTGATAAAACACGATTCCGTATGCAATGTGAACGTCCATCCGTCATGACGTATCGTGTTTTATGACGAATCGTCAATGACGGAACCGTATGAATGAGCCCTATTGCTATTGTGTTAGTTCTATTGCCACACAATAGTTAGATTAGCACACTAATATGATCATAATAAGAGATGTGTATCGCACCACGTGACTACCGATCACAAAAAGGAGTGGGGCATGTTTTCGTAGATTTAACGCACTAATATGAGCATAATAAGAAAAGTGTATACGCACCACGTGACTACCGATCACAAAAAGGAGTGGGGCATGTTTTCGTAGATTTAACGCACTAATATGAGCATAATAAGAGATGTGTATACGCACCACGTGACTACCGATCACAAAAAGGAGTGGGGCATGTTTTCGTAGATTTAACGCACTAATATGATCATAATAAGAGATGTGTATACGCACCACGTGACTACCGATCACAAAAAGGAGTGGGGCATGTTTTCGTAGATTTAACGCACTAATATGATCATAATAAGAGATGTGTATACGCACCACGTGACTACCGATCACAAAAAGGAGTGGGGCATGTTTTCGTAGATTTAACGCACTAATATGATCATAATAAGAGATGTGTATACGCACCACGTGACTACCGATCACAAAAAGGAGTGGGGCATGTTTTCGTAGATTTAACGCACTAATATGATCATAATAAGAGATGTGTATACGCACCACGTGACTACCGATCACAAAAAGGAGTGGGGCATGTTTTCGTAGATTTAACGCACTAATTTAATCTGTTCTACACGTGTACAATACGGCTGACGTATCTTGGCGAGTCTGAAGTTAGTTGTTTGGCTGCGCAATGAATCTTTTAGAAACGAAATTGTCTACTGCGCAGCTAATCAGCTAACTTCAGACTCGCCAAGATGCGTCGGCCGTATCTATACTAATATTATAAAGAGGTAGAATTTGTTTGTTTGTATGTAGGAGGTAATCTCCGAAACTACTCATCCGATTTAAAAAATCTTTCGCTAATAGAAAGCTACGTTATCCCTGAGTGCTATAGGCTATATTTTAGTATCAAAAAAATTAGGGATCCTTAAATAAATTACAATAATATAACCCAAGGTATCAAAAATTGGCTTATCTATACTTCAATTAAAAGAGGTAGTATTTGTTTGTTTGTATGTAGGAGGTAATCTTAACGCGAGCGAAGCCGTGGGCAAAAGCTAGTTGTAAATAAAGATCTTAGGCGGATCTCACACTACCACGCGCCACGCTCCGGTGCGCGGGGCGACGCATACACATGCGCGGCGACGGAGTCGCAGATCTGCACCATCATGTGGTGTTATCTGCGTCTCCGTGCGGAGCCGCAAATGAACCTGTCGACATCGAGTTGCATCGTGAACACGTCCATAATTCGCAAAAACCTGCGCGTCAGTGCAGATCCCAGTGTGCCATACCTTGCGGGATGCCACGCGCCCCCGCGCGTTTTTGCGTGATCTGCGCGCGGTTTGCAAACACGAACGTCGATGCGTTGTCGGTGTGTTGCATTATGCGTGTTTTATATACAAACTGAAATACCTACTTACGTTCAACGTTAAAAACGCAGCCCCGTGCACCGGAGCGTAGCGCGTGATAGTGTGAGATCCACCTTAACGTGATTATGTCCTCTCCTCTTTTTTTTTTTTTAAAACGTTGCCCCACACTAAGATTTCTCTTGTATCGTGGGTGCGTTTACAGACACAAATCTCACAAACAAACGCTTGTATAAATCGAAACTTTGTATAAATCGAAAACCTATTGTTTTAAGGTTGGCAGATACTCCCATCCAATCTACTCCAAAGCAGGGGGTTGGCCTCCTTCTATAGAAAAACACATGGAGGAGCTCAGCAGAAAGAGAGGATACGCCAAGTCTACGTTACCGGCGTTTACCCAGGCTGAGGTTGATCTTCTTAGAGGTAAACAAATAAAATAAAATAAAACACACATTTCCACGTAAAGATTTTGTAAGGTAGGTACCTTTCTCGAGTCACATTCATATTTATGATTAGTTACGGTTTACTCACGTGCATTTTTCGGGATTGCCCGACTAGTTTCGGACCCAAACGGAGCCCCCTTAATCATGAGCTGATCACGCGGCGAGGTGGCGAGTCGAGTAGTTCAAAGATATCTAGTGTATTTTAATTCAAACACCTAAACTTCTGCAGGATCCTACGACTTCTTTGCAATGAACCACTACACGAGTCGTTTGATACGCTATGCGAAGGAGGGCGAGCAGTTCAGACCCTGGCCACTAGGTGATGCCATAGATCTCAACGGTATAACGGAGAAACACAAGGATTGGCCTGCAACTTCCTCTTTTTGGTTTTATGTAAGTATACTTCTTTGTCCTTGTATTATTCCTGATCCTTTGTATTTTTGTAATTCCGGCGCCAAGCAGTTTACTGTATTCCATCGTGTGTATGTGAGAGCCAGAGGGGTATAGGGGAATCCCTCTACATCTTTTTTACTTGAATTGATGTGCTACATCTTAGACCTTGTCTGCGCTTTCCATCAGCTACATCTAAAGTCAAACGAGACCATGTCGAAGAGCAAAATAAAATATATTTTAAATCTATTTCTCTATCCTCAGATATATCCTGAAGGTATACGTAAGCAGCTCGTCTGGTTGAAGCAGCAGTACGGTGACTTGGAAATCATCATCACGGAGAATGGACTCTCTAATACTGGAGGACTAGAGGATCAGGACAGAATAATGTATTACAGAGATTACATGAAACAGGTAGGTTCCTGTCAGTCGTCAGAATCGCTCAGTTTACGACATCGCCGCGTGAGGAGCTCATGAATTTCATGATTGAGGGCTTCGGCCGAGACCAAATTTACCCAATTCGTGTTCGTGAGTACAACCGTAATAACCTAAACATGAATGTCCCCCATGGAAGTTACAGAAGTCTAGTTTCAATATTTTCAAGTGATCAGAATTCTGAAAATTGCTAAATATGCAATGTAGGTATACGGGTCGATATAAATAATCGATCAACCATCGATCGCCACTTTATTTGTCGGGAGAGGGGTGATCGGTGCAGCGCGGTGCGGAGGTGCTGGGGCCATGTAAGAGCCGTTTCTCATTGATTGATCGTCGATCGAAGTCGGTCTGGTGGGTGTGGTAACACCCTAACTCTAAATTACTTGCGAAGAGGCTAAGCCCGCAGTGGGGTTCTCTGTTGGAATATCGAAATATTATTAGCCGCTTCTTATCTGGCCGAAAACCTTTCGCCACTTTTCATTTCGCCGAATAATAAAAACGCCGAATAATTAAAGTCTCTAATTATGTTTTGTAACTTTTTGTTACGCCGACTAGTCTACTGGCCACTGTTTCATTAGTCAACTGTGTTATTGGCCACTTTACACTTGTTAGATGGCTCAATTGCCCATCATGCAAGTGTTTCTGGGTTTGCTCCGCCAGAAGACTCCACGCTTTTAAATAACACCCTAGGGGTAGGACAGAGTCTGACCACGTGTAGTCGGGGTGCGCTGAGTTGGATTAACGTTACATTCCGCTGTGTGAAAATAATGTTGTGCGAATACTTATTTGGCAAATTAAACAATAACCAAATAAGTATTCGACTAAAACACTGAATGATATTTTGGCCTAATAATTATGGTGGCTAATCATTAATCATTCAGCGAAATCTAATTAGGGTAAAAATTGCTTCGGCAAAGATTACGTCAGCGAATCGTTGTCGGCGTAATGAATTTCGATATAAAACACTTTTATTTATTTATTTATTTATTTATTTATTTGGCTCTTCAACAATGAGTACACTATTACTTAACAATTAGTACATTATAAACTTAAGTCTAAGCGCCCCATTACTTAAAGAAGAGCACTACATGCACTATAATACGCGCAAATATTATAAACTAGAAGATAATACACTATGCTTCGTGGATTAAATTAGATAAGATTACATTAAATTAGAATAAATTAAATTTTGGATTTTACATTGGTTAAGTTTATAGTTTTTAAGTTATTAGATTAACAAAATATTATTATTATTAATACTTCGACAAAAACACGGGCATCCCCCGCAGTGGTGATATTGATTGTTCTAATTGCAGGTTTTGTTGGCGATTAAAGAAGACGGTGTGAACGTTACTGGTTACACCGCGTGGACTATCATGGATAACTTCGAGTGGATGGATGGATATAAGTAAGTATCATCATCGTTTTATCTGTTATAATGAGACCCACATAATAACAGTCCCCTAATTCAGAAAGATTCAAAGCTATCTCTTTTTCTCTCGTTACGGGAATCGTGGACGGAATGAGATAACAAACCAAATTGGTCGAGAACTGTTTATCGAAAAAGTTCTGAATCGGGAGGCAGTTAGAACTTTACCCTAAAGCTTACGATCGCCTCCTACTGTTAGAATCTATTGTTTTGTTAGGATAGGTGGCATACGATCACGGACCACGGCTATCCTCTGAACATCACTATGAATATGTATTAAATACATTAAATTATATTACGTATAAGTTGTTTATTTAGTAGACGATAAATATTGAATAGTTTGCACATAACAATTTCAGATGATAATATTTTCTTGTTTCGTTCATTTTTCAGTAGTCTGGTTTTAGTTTTTGAACTTAGTTTTTATTTTACTTACTGTATTTTCGGTCGGCGATGTCTGTCACAATCTTTCATTCATCTCTATCGGGTGTCATCTCAGTCACTTTCTTCTTCGTCATAACATCATTGATCTCACGTACTTACAATATTAATAGAGTTTAATCTTATCTTCCAGTGTTAAATTCGGGCTATACCAGGTGGACTTCTCGCATCCTCAGCGCACGCGCACCCCTCGAGCCTCGGCGCGGTACTACGCTAACGTTATAAAGAGCCACTCACTTGATGTACCTACAAAGGAAGAGCTTTAGTTTATAATAAGTATTTTATTTTTTAAGATAAATAAAAAAAATAGAAATTATGATTTGAAATTGTTTTTTTATATTCTGTCAAACCCGTGATCCCTTGACTATATAATTATAGATCAATCACCAACTTTGAAGTCTTTTAATTCATCATTCTTCAAACTCAGAGTTTTCAACCCGAATTTTTATAATTGGAGTAATTAATTATAAATCGAAATAATTTCAAAAATTATGGCCAGTCTCCTATCAACATTTTCTTGTAGCCACAACGATTAAGGTAGCTGCCCTTATTACAACCCCATCTCAAATAAGTTTTTTGCGATTTCTGAGTTTTCTAGTACTCGGACCTCAGTTGGTCAGGAAGAGTCTTTTGATCCTTATGGGAAATGGGATCGATGGGCATCATAAAAAAGATTTGTGAAAACAGCCCTTTTTCTCGCTGACTGTACTTTTTTTTCAAAGTCTGTGAATGCCGATTGTAATTATCCCAAAAGTTAGGGGTAGTCTTCTAAGCACGTTTTCCTGTAGTTACAATGGTTAAGGTAGTTGTCCTTCATGCCCCATCTCAAATTACCACCCTGTATACCATCGAGAAATTATAAGTCAAGCCACACATTTCTTTATTGGCCACGTGATCAAACTTCTCATTTTATAACTAAGCAACGGGAAAATGAGATAGCCTCTAATAAACAAATTTGTCTTTTTAAAAAATTAATGAATTTTTTGAAAAAAATGTCGCGCAGCTCACTCGTCGTATCGTCATTCAGCCGAAATACGTCCTCTGCTGGATATACTTAGGCCTCCTCCAAGCATCGCCACCATCCATGTTGGGGGGTTTGCCATAATCGCTACGCTTGGCAGGCGGGTTGGCGATAATAATAATAATCACCTGGCAACACTGACTGTCAAACGCATCGTAAAATTTTCTTTATCAAAATTAAATAAAATTAATACAATCCTGCTACCGAAAAGTCTGAATACAGCTCCAAACATCTAAAAAACATCAAAACTGTTTTAATCTTAGAATAAGTACTAAAGCATAGAAGGAGCGCTACTTAGCATAAACGAATCAAAATATAGCCATGCTATTTACTCATATGGCGGACTCGCTGTTGTCAGAGCGGGAAAGGTAAACTTTTGACAGGCCGTAAAAAATAATTTTGTAACCTTTTGTACAGAGACTAGGGATGAGGGTATTCACACTATTAGACTATTGCTATCGATAAAATAAAGTCATCGTATAATGTATATTACGAAATATCTGAAGTAGTATTGTAAGGCCGAAAGAAGGTGACTATGATTGTGTTAACCAAATAACAGCCAAGCCCGATATTGCCATAGTACATATAAATACTTACTTCTTAGAAAGTTATAATGACAAAAGTAAAGTTATAATATCATTATTATTCAGCCGAAAGATGCCCACTGCTGGACATAGGCCTCTCCCGAGCATCATCACTTCGACTGGTCTTGTTATTATCGTGTAAGGTGGTGTGTTTGGGAGACAACTGAAACGCGCATTTGTTGGTAATAGACTGAATATATTGTTATAATGAACCTGATTATATATGACTTATAACTACTACATCTCACCTTCAATATTAGAGAAAAAAAAAATACAATGTAATGTTTTTTTTTTTTTACCTTCGCAGAGGTTAATTGAGAAAATTAAGTATATGGGTAATATATAGGTTTAGCATTTTACAATTACAACACATTATAAAAAAAAAAAAATTACAAACTTTTTTTTTTTTTTTAATGTTCAATTCGAATACAAGAATTCAAGATAATATTAGAATAAATGATTAATTCTATAATTAAGCAGTTGCATTTACATTGATACAGTAGGTATGTAAATGCTTCAGTATGGGCCAGAATACAAGTTTAAACATAATATAACATCGTACAAATTATGAGAATAACAAGTTCACTCTAAGATACTTTTACAGGGTTTAGTGCGATTTTTATGCACAACATCCTCCTTTCCGTTTTTTAAAATTCTGACGTTACAGTCCAAGTCGTCCAATACCAAATATGGTCCTAAAAAAATTGGATCCATCTTATTATCTGAAGGATTTCTCAATAATAATAAATCACCTTTATTATAATAAACGGGGTTTATAACAGTATCATATTTACTTTTCCTCTTAATTTTGCTTTGTATTAAATTACTGCGAGCATCTTTTTGAGCCAACTGCAGTCTATATTTTAATTCTAATGCATAGTTATCATGAGCGTATAGGGGATCTACTACATTGCTGTTAAAATTGCCTGGCAATAAACATTGCTTACCAAACACCAATTCATGTGGCGTGTAGTTGGTTTCCGTATGAACCGTGTTGTTATATGCAAAACACCAATATGGTAACCAACTACTCCACGCTGCCGTCTGATTTTGGCAATTTATTCTTAAATACGCACCCATCGTTTTATGTGTGTTCTCCAACGCTCCGATGCTTTCGTGATGATATGCTGTAGAAAAAAGTTGATTAATTTTTAAGAGTTGGCATATTCCTTTCATTGTGCTGGAGATGAATTCTGAACCACGGTCGGTTGCTATTTCACGTGGTATGCCAAATCTTAAAATAAAATCTTAAAACAAACATATTATTATGAATAGATATAAAATGGAAACGCTATAAAATAGTACACTCGCTCGCTAGCTATACTCGCGCACTTTGGGGCTGAGAACTCTGCATAAGCCGATATTATCACGCACTCAGATTTCACACGCACACGTTGATGATAAACACCGTATTACACGATGACCTCTGGTTTCCCGAATTGCGGCTGGTGGCTGGCTCCCTGGGTTTGGGCCCTCTTAAGAAGACTGGAATACCTCTTCAGCGTCAACTTGTCCAACTTCCTCTCAATCTGCTTGGCATGACATCGTTTATATAATTTGTATATAACCACCAATATTCCAATTGCCAGAATTGTGCAAATAATTACGAGAATCGTGTTAGTTGTCTCATGCAATTGTTGTGTGCGGGCATAATTCGAACCGGCTCCAGCAGCTTGGGCTATCACAACTTCTTCTTTAGTACTTGAACCACCCATTTTGACAATAAAGACAATTGAACGACTTTGAAAATGACGAATTGCAACGCGTCAAATGCGCCAAACGACGTTCAATGAAATATTCCATTCTATTAAAAGTTCACACAAACTCTTTGAATTGTTTTCATTTATGAGTCCATATAAGGTTTACCTACATGCACGCGTTCACTGGCGGGCTCCTGTGACGGTCACGGTCGCCATGTAAGGTGGTGTGTTTGGGAGACAACTGAAACGCGCATTTGTTGGTAATAGACTGAATATATTGTTATAATGAACCTGATTATATATGACTTATAACTACTACATCTCAATCGCTATCAATAAATAAAGTCATCGTAAATGTATAAATGTCTATTATTTAATTTGCAATTGCTAAAAGCTTCACAAAAGTTAAATACATTATTATTGAGTATTCCTTGTAATATACTTGGACATGCACGTTTTTTTCTGTCACTAGAACGGCGCCACGTGGTCTCAGGTAAGTTGTCAATTTCGAGGCGCTGGAAATTTTAAACAAAATAATGATTGTTTTATATATAACTAGCGACCCGCCCCGGCTTCGCACGTGTACGTTTTATAGCTTAAAACCTTCCTTTTGAATCACTCTAACTATAAAAAAACTGCATCCCTAAAAATACAAGATTTTAAAGATAATTACGGTAAAGAGGTGTAAAAGTTAGTGGCACCAAATGCAAACTGATTGAGAAGTAAGTTAATCATCGTTCATTTAATACGTTAATTTTGTTTAGATTCACTGTTCTCCTAATTATTTTATCTATCAGGCTTGAAGATTACGACTGTATTAACAGCATTTATTTGAAAGATAAACAAGACAATGAAATATTATCTGAAATAGTCTATTGTATGAATGGCCGAAAGAAGATGTCGAACGTAATGTTGCAAGAAAAAAAAAGATTTTTATTTTTTCATTTTCAATCAAGCTAAATCCAGTGCGGGGTTAATCTGTCCCAATTTTTTTTAAAGAAATCACTCGAATTCTTTTACTTCCTGTAGACATGCAATTCAATAAGAACTTAGGCTTTTAAATTTAGATTGAAGGTATAATGTTGGTATAGAGTCCTCCTTCAGTCTCCGCCATTTGCCAGAACGAGTAAAAGAAGATAAAGTGAAATGGCTGGAGCAAATTCGGTGGTGCTTTCTTGGAACCCAACCAATTTCGTGAGCTACCACGGCAATCAATTTATTTCGAAAATATTCGTCACAGGGAAACCTAAATGAAAAAAAAAAGTATAAATACCTAATTAATTAAACCTAACACAAAAATCACGTTGCCGATAGATTTATCGATAAAATTTTCGCACCCCTTTAATAATTTCTTTGGCGAATATTCATATTGATAAATATATAAGATTTAGATAGTTTATACTTATTTATTTTACTTCTTCTAAAAGGTAATGTCTTACTTTTACTAATTTTATGTATAATGAAATATATTTAAAGGAAAATCTATGAATAAACATAAAAATACTACGTACTTGTGGAAACTGATATTTTCACTTTGATTTTTTGTACATCCCTTGCGAGATTTACATTTTTTTACTATTCAGGACGTAACGCACACTCTTATTTATAAGAACAATGTGCACATATACAAAACACAATTAATTAAATATAAATTCTAGACTAAAATATTTTTTCAAATCACCGCGCCACTGACACAAGTATTATACGACAAAATTTAAAATGTCGTTGCCGTTTGACAGGCGGTACTAGTGGCGGGCTATTTAATTTGGTAGCGTGGCTTTGGCTCAAAATCTCGAAATTGCTCTTATTTGACAGATGCCCCTGTACGTTTTTCAAGTACCGAGGCGCCTTCTATGCTTTAGTACTTATTCTAAGGTTTTAATAATACATAATAACTGAATAGAAATGGCTGTAAAACAGAAACATAGAAAAAAATATGTAAGTAGACGCAGGTGACATATGTCACACAGAAACAGGACCCATCCCACGATGAAGAAAATTAAAATATTATGCTGACACGATCAAGAGCTCGAGCCAGAGACAACCAAGCACACCTACCACCTCCGGACTCGTCGCCGAGCTCCGCCTCGCAGCAGCAGGGTTTGAATCCAGCCTCACCCGCTGCTGCAGTAGCGTCGAGCTCCAGCGACGAGTACTACTCTCCGCCGTCGTCGCCACCACCTGCACGTCGTCGGGGAGGCACCCGGCCGCCGGTCGGCTTAGGACTCCGAGGCCCATTGGCCTCTGACAGGGTCCCCGCTCCCGGTGGTATAGTGCCGCGCATGAAATGGACGCAGAAAATAAACGAAAGTGTTATGCGCGCGTACTATGGGGCTACAGAGGGGGGAACTAACCTGACTGCGTACCGTGGTCGGATGCTCTCTCTGTTCCAGGTGCTTGAGCCAGCTGTCAACGTGTCGGCCCAGCGACTTTCGGATCAGGTGCGGGTCATCCAACGTGGTCACATGTTGGATGACACCGTGCTTGATAGGCTACGCTCTGAAGTACAAAGCAGCCCTGTTATCTCTCCCTCATCACAAGTTTTGGAACAACAGCAAAATCTGGCCGCAGCTCTACCGCGGCCTAACCGTGCTGATGAGGAAGATGATGACAGGGCTGCAAACGTAAGTACCCAGTGCAATGATGAGTTGAGGAGCGCTTTGGAGGACGCAATGCGGGAATACCGGTACACACGATCCGACCTTAGGCCTCGTATACCCCGCTTGCCCATGCACAGAAAAAACCGAGCGCTGGTGTGTGCCTTAGATTCGCTGCTGTCAAATTATTTTGATGGCAGCGAAGACCTTGGCGATACCCACTCGATCCTGTACTGCGCGGCTGTTGCGGCATGTCGTGTGGCTCATGTCAAGTTTACAGATAATGAGAGAGCCACACGACCGAAAAACGCCGTACCGGCTTGGCAGTGCAGGATCGAGCGCCGTATTGCCGAGGCTAGGGCACTCATCGGCAAGTTGGTCTGCTTTGGGGAGGGCAATACTCGACCGAGAGTGATGCGCTTTGTGAGACGAGCATTCTCGGGGACTGATGTCAACCCTCGAGAGTATATGTCTCGTGTCACAGAGCGCATCGACTTCCTAAAGCAGAAAGTCTATGCATGGGCAAGCCGCATACGAAGGTATAGGCGGCGGGTGGACCGGTATACCCAGAATCGCCTCTTCCAAAGCGACGAAAGGTGGGTATATAGAACCTGGGAGCGACCTGATCAACGTGTGAGTGACACGCACCTACCGGATAATGATGTCATGAATACATTCTGGCGCAATATCTGGTCGGTGCCTGTCGCTCACACTGAAGGTGATTGGATGCAGGAGGTCCAGCGAGCATGCGAACCGATTCAAGAAATGGGGGACATAATTATTAGTCCCCAAGACGTAGCCAGTGCAGTCCGTCCAATGTCAAATTGGAAATCGCCTGGGCCGGACGGACTGCACAACTTTTGGTTAAAGTGGCTGCGCAGTTCGCATGCTCGTTTGGCCTCACAATTCCAGTCATCTTTGGAATCTGGGTCGCTTCCACAGTTCCTAACGACAGGAGTTACCCACCTGCTCCATAAATCAGGTAGTACCGCGGAACCAAAAAATTATGGACCGATCACGTGTTTACCGACGGTCTATAAAGTTCTTACATCCATTCTGAGAGCAAAGATTAATAATCATATTGATAATAATTCAATCATGTCTGCTTCTCAGAATGGATGTAGGAATGGGTCCCGCGGTACTAAGGAGCTACTCCTCATTGACATGGCCATCAGCCAACAGGTTCGCCGATCCCGAAAGGATCTGTCGACATGTTGGATAGATTATAAGAAGGCCTACGACTCGGTGCCACATACATGGCTCATGAGGGTGCTGGAGTTGTATAAAGTAAATACAACTCTATGCGCCTTCCTGACGTCATGTATGGGGCAATGGAGGACGGTCCTTCGAATTATTCCTCTTTGCCCCACCAGCCGCCCCACTGGTGGGGCAAAGTGGAAAAAATCTAATTTTGGAGTGGAATTTGCCCCACCAAATTTAATTAGTGGGGCAGGGTTGGCACTGGAATTTGTGTAAGTAAGTATGCTAGTATTTTATATTTTTTTGGAAAGAAATGTATATCTAAGTGAAATGTAAACTTGTGACTTAGTACATAGGTAGTGTTTTTAAATAAAAGTACAAAAATAATTGTTTCAATTTTTTTATTTACTTTTCGTTTCTGGAAGGAAAGTAGGAAGTACTTAAAGGTAACATTTTAAAACGTGTACTTCAACCATTATAGTGAGCTAAGTAGTATCGCATACTTCCAGTTCATTTCTGTTTTCCTGGTAGTTATAGGTATAGTATAGGACATGAAAGTTATAATAGGACAGTTTTAATTTAGACTAAACTTCTATCGATGTAGTAAAAATAACGAATACTTTAAATTCATCTTTGTGTTTAAGCGTTGGTGCACAACTTAGTGAGATTGTTTAGGCGCATGTTTTTTGTACATTTCTGTCACCCTGGTACTTTTCAAAACAACAAATGATTCAATTTCAAAGCCTGTTTTTTTACCATTATTGAGCTAAGTAGTATCGCATAAGCAGCTACTTCCAGTTCATTTCTGTTTTCCTGGTAGTTATAGGTATAGGACATGAAAGTTATAATAGGACAGTTTTAATTTAGACTTCTATCGAATGTAGTGAAAATAACGAATACTTTATATTTATCTTTGTGTTTAATCGTTGGAGCACAACTTAGTGAAATCGTTTAGGCGCATGTTTTTTTGTATATTTCTGTCACCCTGGTACTTTTCAAAACATCAAATGATTCAATTTCAAAGCCTGTATTTTTACCATTATACCATTATTGAGCTAAGTAGTAAGTTGCTTTTAAGCACCTAGCTCCAGTTCATTTCTGCTTTCCTGGTAGTTTTAATAAATAAACAGTTTTAAAACGTATATCGATATCATTTTTATTATGTGTATCCTTTCATGCTCTTCTCTGTTTCATCAATTATTTTTGTACTTTTATTTAAAAACACTACCTATGTACTACCTAAGTCACAAGTTTACATTTTACTTAGATATACATTTCTTTCCAAAAAATATGAAATACTTAGCATACTTACTTACTTACACAAATTCCAGTGCCAACCCTGCCTCACTAAAATTAAATTTGGTGGGGCAAATTCCACTCCAAAATTAGATTTTTTCCACTTTGCCCCACCAGTGGGGCGGCTGGTGGGGCAAAGAGGAATAATTCGGTCCTTCGCTATCCAGGATGTCGGCAAATTCAAGGGATAGGTGAACCAATCAGGATTGAGCGGGGTATATTCCAGGGCGATAGTCTGAGCCCGCTGTGGTTTTGCCTGGCCTTGAACCCTCTAAGCACATTGCTGGAAGGGTCGGGGTTAGGCTATCGGTTGAGAAGAGGTGGTCAGGTAATATCCCACCTCCTTTACATGGATGATCTGAAACTCTTTGCCCCCAACAATTTGCAACTGCTGGAGTTACTGAAGGTCACTGAAACTTTCAGTAATTCCATCAGGATGGAATTTGGTGTGGACAAATGTGCAGTCATGCATGTAAAGCGAGGGAGGATTATGGAATCCGTGGGAACCCAACTCTCGGATTCCATACACCTTAGATCCCTCTCCTCAACCGAAACCTACAAATACTTGGGTATGTCGGAGGCGTTAGGCATTAATGAGGCTGACATGAAGCAATCGTTAAGGGAGCGCTTCTATGGCCGCCTGAAAAAAGTACTTAACAGTCTTTTATCAGGCGGAAATAAGGTGCGCGCCTTTAACGGTTGGGTCATGCCGGTCCTGATATACTCCTTCGGCATACTCAAGTGGGCTCAGACCGAACTGGACGCCCTGGATAGGAGGGTCCGTTCGCTGCTGACTGCAAATCGCATGCATCACCCACGTTCATCGGTAATGAGACTGTACATCCCGCGGAAGTGTGGGGGACGAGGCTTTTTAAATGCTAAGACCCTCCACAACCGCGAGGTGTGCAGTCTCAGGGAGTACTTCTCCCAAGCCGACGTGGGGATGCATCGAGATGTAGTCGCAGTGGACAAAGGATTCACCCCGCTCTCCTTGGCTAAAGAGAACTGGCGCAAGCCTGTAGTACTTGATACTAATGGCCGCATGGAGGTATGGCGGAGCAAGGAGCTCCACGGACGCTTCTACCGGGCCCTTCACGGGCCCGATGTAGATTTTCTAGCGTCCGTGGCCTGGCTACGTTTCGGTGACCTATTTGGGGAAACCGAAGGTTTTGTTTGTGCAATTATGGACGAAGTAATGATGACGAACAACTATAGAAAATATATCGTGAGGGACGGCACGGTTGACATCTG
Organism: Amphipyra tragopoginis; assembly: GCA_905220435.1. Taxonomy (NCBI): domain Eukaryota; kingdom Metazoa; phylum Arthropoda; class Insecta; order Lepidoptera; family Noctuidae; genus Amphipyra; species Amphipyra tragopoginis. Next base: position 19,024,545 of record HG992011.1, read on the forward strand.
TCGGGCATGTCACTGTCCCGGTGAATCTATCCGACATATTGTCTCTGGTTGTTCTCGTCTTGCTAACGGCGAGTATTTGCACAGACACAACCTCGTAGCTAGGATTATCCATCAGCAACTTGCTCTCAAATACAACCTTGTGGACGCAGAAGTACCATACTACAGGTATGTGCCCGACCCAGTTCTCGAGAATGGTCATGTCACATTGTACTGGGATCGATCTATCATCACCGACAGGACTATTGTTGATGTTCGTAAGGATTGAGGTGCCACATTTCGTATCTTAATGAAATTAAATACTTATTTAGTAGTAAGTTTAAAAATTTTGTAGGTTCGATCCTCGATTTTGTAGTATAATACTTCAATAGTTATATGAACATAAAGGTGGCACCTCAATCTAAATGTTTGGATTGAGTAGCCACGTCAGAACTAGGAACATCATGGATGTATATATATCATCATGCCAATAAGCCTGACATCGTGGTGATAGATCGATCAGAGCGTCTCACAATGATTGTTGATATCACGGTTCCGCATGACGAGAACCTTGTGAAAGCCGAGAAAGATAAAGAAATTAAGTATCAAGACTTGGCACACGAGGTTGTCGCCATGTGGGATGTTGATTCAGCAATCATTGTGCCGATAGTCGTTTCGGCTAATGGTTTAATAGCCAAGAGCCTCGACCAACACCTTAAGAGGCTCTCGTTGGGCAGCTGGATCGGGGGCCTGGTGCAGAAAGCAGTACTTCTGGACACGGCCCGTATTGTTAGGAAGTTCCTCTCTCTGAGGCCCTGACCGCCGGTAGCTTGGACCCTGTTCCCGATGCCGGTGGGCTACTATATTTTTATATTTTTAAATGTTTTAGTTTTTTTTTATTTAAATGTGAAAATATTTAAAAATGTAATTTTATATGTGTATAAATGAATAAAGGGAATAATAATAAATCTTTATTGTTCAGAAAAATACATATTTAGGTCAGACAGATCACTGGTCTCCACACTAGGATTCCCTGTGTCGTGGAGGCCAGTCTCTTTCATCATTGTTCAAAACTACAATGTAACTTAAATTAAAACAACAAAAAATTATAACAATCACACGAATTTTAAGGGGATAACATGGCGTCTTGCAGTAACTGTGTACAAGAGTGTGAAACATGTTTTGTTTGGGTGAGTGTATGGTGTGTGTTGGTGCGTGTGTGTGAGTAAGTGTATGTCTGTATGTGGGGTGTGTGGATGTTTGTTGAGTGAGTGTTATGTCTCTGAAAAATAATATATCATGGTAGCATGTAATAAGAAGTTCAAGAAGTACTTAATAGTTTCTCTGTATCGCTGTAATCCAGATCTTTTAGGTAAGTCATAATGTGAGCTTTGCATTTCGATTTAGTCATTTGTAATACATCAATTTTTTCATTAAGCTTTTTGTAAAGGAACGGACCCATGTAGTGAAAACACCTCTTACCAAAATCAAGTTTACGTTTTGGTTTATGCCATCCTGGTTTCCTTCGGGAATGCGCTTTGGACTCGATTTTGACTAAAGCCTCTTTATGGAACCTTAGAGCTATGGCCATAATATATATCTGTCGCACTCGCATTGCACCCGTCTCTCGATATAACTCATTTGTTGGGAAACGCCTTGGTTTTTTATAAGCCACCTTGAGAACGGCCCTTTGTGCGCGTTCAGCTTTTATGAAATGAGTCTTTAGTGCAGCCCCCCATGCAGCTATACAATAACTAAGAAGAGATTCACACAAGGTGTGATAAATCATCTTCAAAATCGTCTTGCTTGCAATCTGACCCATTCTCTTAAATACATGTAACAATTTTCTAACACGTCCAGTCACATGCGCTATTTGCTTTGTCCAGGTGAGGTGTTTGTCAATGTAGACACCAAGATATTTTATGTGAGCTACCTGTTCAAAGCATGGGCATGAACATTCAGAGTCTGGGTCACTTTGGCAGGTATGCAATTTGATAGCTAAGTGACTTGGGCAAGTGTTTACAGAGCTGACACTAAAGTTGATTATTTTCGTTTTCTCCACATTTAGTGTCAACAAATTATAATTTAGCAACTGGGCAACCGCGTTGGCGATCGCAGTATGGTTGTTAAAATACTCAGAGAACGCTGCTGCCCATCCTCTAGTGAATCCCTTAGGCCTCATTTACGGAGACGCGGTGCGTCGCGCGTCGCGTGCGGCGTGGCGTCTCACGGCGCGTCGTATGATTTTTCTGTTTAGTTCGCGGCGGCGCGTGCATCGGCCCGCATCATCACACGCGCAAACACAAACATATGGCAATGTACGATGCTGTTTATGAAGATGCGGCGCGTGTGACGCCGCGGGCCCCGCCGCGGTTGACGCTACGTTTTACAGTGGACGGAGAATTGCAGGAATAGCTGGTCGCAACGCTGCGTGCGCCGCCGCGATAAACGACGATGGCGATGCCATCCGCGGGCTCCGCCTGCATTTCAAGCAAACGTGTGTAAAATCGCTTCTCCGTAAACGCTCTCATACAACGCCATATGTTTGAATTCAGTGCGGGCCTCGCCGCACAACGCGACGCGCGACTCCCCGCGTCTCCGTAAATGAGGCCTAAGCCTTTTACGACACCCATGAGAAGAGATGGGGTAGTACTATTCTTTACGTCTGGCACCACACGGACTCGTCGTATATCTGTGGGTAACCCCGAGAATAAGCATGTGAGTACCTACATAATCCTAAAACATGAATTTCAATCACGATTGCATACAAACATTGATTTCCACAATCCATGAAGTGAGATAGCAAGGTATGAGGAGTTACTTAATAAAACAGTTTTGTTTAATTTGCCCTTGCCTATAATTTATTTATAAACAGTGTCATGTTGTCATAATATATCAATAACAATATTATAATAATATCAATAACATAATTATTATAAACTACAGTCCATTCTGTGTCGTCGGTACATCAAGTGAGTGGCTCTTTATAATGTTAGCGTAGTACCGCGCCGAGGCTCGAGGGGTGCGCGTGCGCTGAGGATCCGAGAAGTCCACCTGGTATAGCCCGAATTTAGCACTGGAAGATAAGATTAAACTATATTAATATTCGTCGTGTATTAGTATTCTATCGTCGTGGTGGCCCGGAGGTTACAGATCCGCTTGTTAAACACCGGGTTGCAGGTTCAAACCCAGGCATGTACCAATGTGACTTTTTCAATGTCATAATATGTACATTCTTAGTTTATATGTAAGACGCCACTGACATAAGGTGAAGGAAAACATCGTGAGGAAACCTGGACTTTAAGGGCCTTATTACAAAAGATGGTTTAAACCAAGACTAAGGTAAACCCAGGTTTAAAATATACCCATCACTTTCTTATGTCATATAACAAAAAGAGACGGGGCTATTTTAAAACCTAGGTTTTTCTTAGACCATCTTTTGTAATAAGGGGGTTCCGGTCTCAAATCGCCAACCCGCAGTGAGCAAGCTTGGCGATCAATGCTCGTTCCTTCTCTGTATGAGAAGAGGCCTTTGCCCAGCAGTGGGACAGTTACAGGCTAATATTTATTTTTTATTTTATTAATATTATACGAGAGATCAATGATATTATGACTAAGAAGTGACTTAGATGACATCCGATAGAGATGAATGCAAGATTGTGACTTGTGTTGTGACGGATAGTGCCCACCCCAAATAAATAACATAAAATCACGCCTGTTTTCCCAAAGGGTTGGCAGAGGTGTATAGTACACCCACATTTCGCCGTTATGTTTAAGTCCCATGTAATAGGGGGCGAGCCTATTGCCATCAACCGGGCACAAATCCACACTCCGGGCTGCTACTGAGAAATTCCACACGGAAAAACCCAATCACACTTTATCCGACCTGGGGATTGAACCCATGACCTCACGCTCAGCAGACGCACTTGCGTTCACCAGACGAACGAGGCAGTCCTCATCCCAAATACACTCGAACATACATGGGGGTGATTTGGGTACGGTCAGCAACAAAAGTAGCTGAACATTTGAGTGGCATTAATTAGAAAACTAATCTTTTTAAAACAAAAACTTTAATAGATACCTAGAGCTGCTAGGTACAGCTCTAAGTATGTCTTAAAGTTTTTGTTTCCTATCAATTAGTTAACTAATTAATGCAAGGTTTAAAAACTCCAATGTTCAGCTGCTTTTGTTGCTGACCGTACCTGCAATGGTATGTCTACACCAGTGCGCTTTCGTCTGACGCATGCTTGAAGCGCCATAGCGCATGCAATAATGCATGCCCTAATACTAGTTCGAGTCTTATGGCAATCAATATGGGGCCGTTCAAATATTACGTAAGCAGATTTATTACAATCATTTACCCCCCCATCCCCCTTGTCAGCAAAAGTAAGCAAAGCTCTTACCCCCTCCCCCCATGCTTACGTAAACATTTTTCAATTATAAATGTATTTTTTTATATTATAATTAGAATTTAAAAAAAAGAAAATAGGTTTAGGATAAAGATTAGATTTAACTGATACAGTATTCAACATAGAGTAAGGGACAAAAATATTATAATCTTACGAACAGAAACTTTTCAAGCATAGACAATGTAAGGGTTGCCATTCGTGTAAAAAAGTAAATAACTACCGTTGACGTAATCATCATCTAGACTCCCCTACCCCATATGTCATCCAAAATAAGCAAAACAAAGACCCCCCCACCCCCCTATAGTGCTTACGTAATACTTGAACGGCCCCCTATTGCATGCGCTTGACGCAAGAGGAATTGAAAGTTGAAAGCGCAAGATGAACATGAAAGCGCACGAGTGTGGACATACCATAAGGGTGTTCTATCTGTGGACTTCCTCTTGACACTATTTTTGGGACATCTTGTATAAATTTTAATCTTCTTATGAAGAAAACTGTCAAAAATTGTGGTTGAGCTGTTCCATTGCGATTTTAAACAATATTGGTAATAGAATTGTGCTCCTGTCAGGCTAATATGCACAGCGCGATATAATTTTGTCGATGCATGATCATTCGACGACAAAATTATCTTGCGTTGCGCATGTTAGACTAGCTGGTCTGTGTCCCATTGTAACAGTTACCATATAACGGTGATTATACTAACTTATAACCAGACGTCCACTCGAAGTTATCCATGATAGTCCACGCGGTGTAACCAGTAACGTTCACACCGTCTTCTTTAATCGCCAACAAAACCTACAATTAGAACATGTTATCTTCAAGAAGCTCGTGGCTAATTAACAACACGCGGATCATATGATTTGTAAGGTTAAGCTGCGCTTGGCGAGGTCAGTCCGTGGATGGGTGACCGATGGTTACATATCGAGACCCTCCGTGCTTTGCAGAGCACTTTAAGCTGTCATTCCCGAGTGTCGTACGAATACCTATGACAGTCATTACAGTCTAACCTTGGGATATGAATATTGCCCGCAGTAACTGGGTTGTGGAGGTCCGATGGCAGCTCCATGTACTGGTATTTAGCCACATCTTTTTGGACTGGGAGCTGACTCCATCGTAATTGGGGAAAGGCTAGGCAGAACGACCATTTTTAACCGACGTCAAAAAACGGAGGAGGTTATCAGTTCGTCGGAATCTTTTTTTATGTAGGTATGTTCACCGATTACTCAAAAACGTCTGGACTGATTTGGAAAATTCTTCTTTTGTTTGAAAGAATATACTTCCCAGATGGTCCCATTGTCATCAGGTCAGGATCTGATCATGGGATCCTGGAGAAATCGAGGGAACTCTTCAAATTTTACAGGCACACTTGAAGCGATTTGGTTATTTTTTTTATAGTAACTCATGCATTTGCTTTCGGAAAGCACAATTTGGTGAAGTCGAACTGTTGATGGAGACCATAGATGGCCTACGTAATTATGTGTCATTGTTAAACCTGACCATTGTAGAATTATTGATGTATGTTGTGGTGAGAAAAAATAAAATAAAGTTATTATTATTTGAAGTCGGTTTTTCTTTTATTTATAAGTAATTTTATATCTTCAAGAGTTAGTGCCTGTAGCTAAATACACTATGCCGAAGATACGCGACTGAAGTTCGGCATGATTACGCCTGCAATGCTTTTTAAATTACCCGCAACACACCATGCTGAAATTAAGTCGCGTTTTACCTATATAGGTAAAAACATAGACGCCGAACTTCGGTCGCGTCTCTTCGGCATAGTGTGTTTAGACACTTAGATCAATATCGCGTAAATTATCCTAGGGGGCCTAGCCTCTTCCCAAGTATTTTAGAGTTAGGGTATTACCACACTTACTAAAACGACGTGGATTAATGTCATTGATCGATAGAAAAATGACATCATCCGTCAACGAGTGACAGTTCTTATTATACACCAAATCGATAAATTGTCGATTGATGATGATTGATAGATTATTTTATCGACTCGTATAACCTTCATTGCGTATAACTATAGAACTTCAGGCTTCTGACAACTTGACAATATTGACACTAGACTTCTGTAACTTCCATGAGGTACATTCATGTTTAAGTTATTACGGTTATACTCACGAACATAAATCGGGTATGCCCGACTAAGTTCGGAATCGACTGTTCGACAATGTTGCGAGCTGAGCGATGCTGTCGACTAACAGGGACCTACCTGTTTCATGTAGTCTCTATAATACGTTATTCTGTCCTGATCCTCTAGTCCTCCAGTATTAGAGAGTCCATTCTCCGTGATGATGATTTCCAAGTCACCGTACTGCTGCTTCAACCAGACGAGCTGCTTACGTATACCTTCAGGATATATCTGGGGATTGTGAAAAACATTTTATTTATATATTTTTTATTCTTTGACATGGTCGCGTTTAACCCTTTGCAACTGATGGTAAGCACAAAGTTTAAGATTGGAGCACACCAATTCAAGTAAAAGTGATGTAGAGGGACTACTCTATTCCCCTCTGGCTTTCATATACACATGATGGAACACAGTAAACTACTTGACTTGACTTACAAAAGGTCAGGAATACACAATGATAAAGAACTATACTTACATAAAACCAAAAAATGGATCCTACAGGCCAATCCTTGTGTTTCTCCGCTTTTGCGTTGATATCTATGGCGTCGCCAAACGGCCAGAGGTTAGATAACTCTTCGCCCTCCTTCGGGTAGCGTATCAAACGACTCGTGTAATGGTTCATTGCATAGAAGTCGTACGCTCCTGTAAAAGTTTTTTTTTTATAATTAAGATACAGAAACTATTTTCACCCCTACGTTAGAATATTATTGTGAGGTGTTTACGGAAAGAAATCGCACACACACCAAAACATCTTTTTTATCTTGGTAAAATCCTCATGTATACCCGTCGCCGAGGGAAGGCGAAGGGTTATGCCGGACTATTACCGGCTAAAAACCCACGGTGTTCCTTCTCCTGACCCTTGGCCGGGGTCGCGGGATTCGCAGCTGCATGCACCGCGACCCCGGCAGGCCTCGATCCGCCAGCCCCTGGCGGACCTCTCCTTCTATGGGGCCTTGCAACACGTCCTCCTGAGAGGCGCCCACGGAACACCTAACCCGTCGGTCCCCTAACCCGTCGACCGCAGGCCAGACACTAGGGTGGCCGGAGATCGTCGCGCGCCCTCCGGCGCCCGGGGCGTCTGGCGCGGGAAGGAAGAGTGGCCGTCGCCTCTCTCTCCCTCTCCGCTCCCTCCTTGGTTGCCATCACCACCTCGCAAAAGGAGGTGACGGCTTCTCACGCACTCTCGCTCCCAACCATGTAACACACCCAACCCCCTGATCAGAACAATTCGATTAGTCAGTTCAGTTTGCTATCTATTTTCCCTCGTTACGAGAATCGTAGATTCTCATCCAAAAGGTTTTAATTCGGGGGGCTGATCCGACAAATATTATTTCTGCATAGGAATCGAACAACCCGTAGCGCAGAAGCCAATCGCTGAGCCACTGCCCCTACACTGCATTTTGAAATTGAAATATCATAATTTGCAGCCCTTACAAAATCCTTATGTAGAAATGAGTAGTTTTGCCGATCGATAGTCGAATATCGATAGCAGTACGATAGTCTATCGATATATAGATACCTAATACTATCGATAGCTCGAAAGGTGACAATAGCATTGACAGAGTGCAATACTATCGATTCTATCGATAGCCCTATCGATGGAGTAGCTGCTTTTCGATTTAAACTATCGATTGTGAAACTATAAATTGTTCGGCAACACTAGAAATGAGTGTCTTTATTTTATTCTACTTATTTACCTCTAAGGAGCTCAATCTCTGCCTGGGTAAACGCCGGTAGAGTTGACTTGGGGTATCCTCTCTTCCTGCTGAGCTCCTCCATGTTTTTTTCTATAGAAGGTGGCCAACCTCCAGCTTTGGAGAAGATAGGATGAGAGTATCTGCCAACCTAAACATGTAACAAAACATACTTAACCTTAAATGATACACATATAAATGAAGTTACTAAGTATCAATTTATTATTGTTTATTTATTTTTTATATAGATGAATTTTGAAGTTTCACACCTTTCAATCGCCAAACTTTTAAGTCCAAAATTACAAATCACACACAACAGTTCACAATTGTGTCCTCAGTTAAAAGTCGGTTGCAGAAGTCAACTTCTGCAGTTTAACTTGGTAGTGGATTTGGCTCTTCACAATTTAAATAAATAATAAGTACTAAATAATAAATATACTCAGGAGAGTCGGGAGCAATGAATCCAGGTCACCAACATAAACCATAATATCTCGGAAACTAATAATGCTTAAGATGTTATTTTATTTGAGTAGTAATACCTTTTGACCGCCACGAACGTCTATGGACGTCAAACTTTTGAACTGTAAAAAAATTGTGTTTTCGACGTGCCATGCCGTCGGAGGCGTCGTGAGCACGATTTAATTTGACGTCCATAGACGTCCGTGGCGGTCAAAAGGTTAATAGTATATAAAATACTTTTTATTTGAATTGTTATTATTCTTAATTTGACCCGGATTCATAGCTCCTGAGTGTACTAGTAGTGGTCGTAATCGTAACATACACAGTTTTCTCTGGCCAGCTCTGCAAGCTCCGCATCTGCATCTGTTGCAGGATCAAACCACACCAGATGATTGGCTAGTGACACTTTACCTGTAACATAATCGAATAGATCTATAAGGCTTTGTCTTAGTTGGGCCTTGCTCCTCTAAAGTGAGGAAAATACGCTGTAAGCCTGGTTTCAAAGCGGCAGTTATTTTAAACCATTTAAACCATTTATTTTGCCACACACACAAGATATTATTTATATAAAACAGTAATGCAACACATTTAAAAGATATAATCGTTGTGTGGCAAGGAATCCAGCTCAGTATTCGCTGTGCGTACAGCACAGCACTGATTTTCAGCTGGTCCCTGCCATTTTTGCACGCGCACTTCATGCAATACGCAAATAAGCAAACAAACCGAAAATAAAGATAAAAAAATAAATAAAACAATTATCTCATAAGTAGGTACAGCAACAATCATAATGGTACCAAGAATATGTGAATCGACCCACAGTACAGGGCACCACGGCCAGACTCAACACAAAAAACTGCACATAAAATGGCTAACAGATACACAAGGCCGCTATTGTAATTTTTGAATTTTAATTTTACGCGTGTTGCATCAAAGTCAAAGTCAAACTTTTTATTTCAAACTAGCTGTACTCGGCATGCGTTGTAATGCACTTTTTCCTACTTACTGCCTACCTACTACCTACCTTCAGAAACAAAATGAAAATAGTAATAAAAAGTTAAAATGATTTTCATGCATGCGGTAAACAAATGAAGAATATGGACATACTGAGATAATTTCGTTTTCATAAGACAATTAATTTCTCCGGAAAATTAGGAAACCAACAAAAAAAAACAAAAAAATAGTGAAAAAATTAGTATGATATAAAATTATAACAGTTTCAGAAGTCGGTGCAATTCTACACAGAAACAAATAAAAGACACCGACTTCTGAAACGGTTAATTTTCTATCATGCTAATTATTTCTCTCTTTTTTTAGTTTTTTTTTTAAATCGGTTTCTACTTTTATGTACCTAAAGTTTTTTATTAACCAATAACGATCAGTAAGAATACAGACACCGAACAAGAAAACATGCTTTTATTCTAATAAATTCTAACTCACCGTGATGTTTTGCTTTAAACTCTTCATCGTACAACCTCCAAGCTTTACCATGAGCTAGCAGAACATTCTTATTGCACATGTAAGCTCCTACCTCAGGGCTAATGATCCCTGGGGCAATGATCCCAGTATTGTAGGCTGAATCGCAAACAAATATCGGTTCGTTGATGGTAAGAAAATACTTCACGCGGTCGCCAAAGAGCGTGTATACAACCCTCGAGTAGTCGGTGAACCAGTCAACTACGGAAGGGTTTGTCCAGCCACCTGAAAGACAGTTAGATATGTTCTATGTTAGGAGATGTGGTTTCCGCACTTAGTTCTTTAAGTGGACCATTGTACGTGGGCCATGGCGGCCATCATTCCAGCCAGCCCACCTCCTTCCAGAAGCAGATTAGGGCTCTCAGTCCGCTCAGAACATTTGCGAGTGATTTCGGTGCACCAAGGGTTTAGGTTTAGGGACAGTTAGATATATTCATTTTGCTGCTAAAGTAGCCACGCCCCTTTTGAGTGACTTTGACGCACAGCATTTGATAAAACAGTGACAGCCTAAAGGTTGCATGCTTACTTTCTAATTACAAGGGTCTGAATTCGATCCCGGCCCACACCTCTGGTTTTTCAAAATCATGTGCGGATCAGAATTTGATTATCATTTGCGTTAATGGCGAAAGCAAACGTCTTGAGGAAACCTGAACACCTGAAAGGGCTCTAAAAAGTTCTCGATTGTGTGTGTAGTCCGCCAACCAGCACCAGTAGTGTCATTCTGTGAGAAACCCACCTCAATATCGACGGTTAGCTCGATATCCATAATGTCACAGTATGGATAATAGAAGCAAATAACACACAGATAATTGACAGTATAATCAACAACGCGTAGTTTTGTTATCCACGCTGTGTCACGACAAGTGTCTAATTGACAATCGTGATTGAGGTGAGATTCTTACAGAATTGCACTGCAGGTCAGCGTGGTTGGTGGATTAGTGCCAAAACCCTTCTCATTCTCAGTAGAGGTAAACGTTCAACCGCCAGGCTATCACTGCTGTTGGCAATTATGATGAATTTACTTAACAACCGATTTATCTTACTTACCAAGATCTTGAAGACTTTGTGGCAAGTCCCAGTGGTATAGCGTTACGAAAGGCTCTATGCCCTTCTCTAGTAGACCGTCAATCAGATTGTTATAGTAGTTCTTGCCATCCTCACTGATGTAGTTTGAGAAACCAGTCGGAAGAAGACGAGACCATGATAATGAGAACCTGGTGGTAACGGGTAAGATTTTGTCATTTTTCTTTTGCGTCAGCACGAGCTATACGACAGTTGCTCATGTCGTGGTGGAAGATTAGCTATTCAGCAAGGTTGGTAGTGAGACTTACTATTGCAATTGCTATGGCAAATATATTGCCAGGTTAGTCGGCTCTTACTTCGTAAGGTAATGGCTGACGCTTAATATTTTATTGTAAAGTACCTACCTATGTTAAACTAAAACTGTACATTATTTGCATGCCCATGACTCCCATGAGTCGGTATAATATGGAGAACTTAATTATAAATAACATCTAAAGTCCCCGTCGCGAGAAGCTATAAATTTTGTAAACACACATTCAGGGGTTCGCAACCTTTGGAACAAATAAAGAAAAACAGTTTTGTAATGATTTGTATAAGGTAAAGGCACCTAATTCCGCGGTGTTTTCACCATAACTAGAAAGAACATTAAAAATTAAGTATTTAATATACCTTTCTGTAGAATTGGCTATTTTTATCAGAAGTATTATATATCTTATTTTTGAAATATACTCACAGTTTGACAATAAAAGTTTATTAATAATGTCAAATTATTTAAAAATATGAAGAAGTCCGAAGCACCTAATTCCGATGTAAAAATCCTAATTCCGATGCATTTGGTTCCTAATTCCGAGTGTACAAAATGCAAAGGAAAGGAGGTGGGGAGAATGATACATGATGTTCAAAAAATCAAGTCAATTTATCTTTGTTTGTCTTTGGATCAGTCTCAGACTCTGTCTTACATGATTATTAATATGGTACCACAATATGTAATTTACTTAGATAGGAATTCGGGAATATTGTACTGTCGAGAAACTTTATAAACACTACTGCCATTATGAATTGCTGTAATAGCATTTTGGAGATCGTCTTCCGTGTATTTTTTTCTTGGCTTCATTCTCCTACACTAAAACAATTATAATAATAAAACAATTTTATTAATTTTATTAAAAGTATATAATATATAAGTATAACTATATCTGAGTATATCGGAATATGAAAGTTATTTAAAGGGAAAATTTATATTCTTGCAGTTACTAAAACATTACTAAAGTTTTGAACAAGCTGCGTAAGATAATGAACACTCTGTATTTAACGTGTGCCAATACCACGGAATTAGGTACTAATATAACCTTATTCCGACTTAAATACATCGGAATAGCGTTTTATAATACTAAATCAAGATTTCTAATTCCGAGTAATAAAAAGTAAAAGATTTTTTAATATTAAAGAAATAAATTAATGTTCAATTGCGATATCTTTGTAAAAATATACAAAGCTCACTCAGGATTATATCAGAACACATTAATAACTTAATTTACTGTTCTTAGCTTTTCCAAACAACGAATTAATAAAGTACCTAAATAGGCAATCTTTGACCTGCTATAATTAGTAAATGCGAAGCCATAGTGTACCTCGGAAATAGATTTTTATATCTATTGGTTATTTAAGTAATCAGAACTAAAATATTAAGTTCGTAATCATAAATCTGCCTTCAAAATTTGAAAAAAATTCAACGTCTATTAAATTGCATTTCCGTGGTATACATCGGTATTTAGGAACCAACTAAAATATTTGGCACCTAATGCCGCGGTATTTTAAAAACGTATTTTCTCCTCAATTCGTAAAGAAAATATTAAAATGTTAACTGTTTTCAATAAAAAATATAACCCTTCCAATATTTCAACCTAAACAAAAACTCACACGGTATAAAATTATCATACAAAACACTATTTAGCAAATCGTATTAATCACGTGCATAAGGTCCGAAATGTATGAAGCGCGTGTTGGATTATACATATAATAATATAAATATAGCTGTAGATATGTATAAATGTAATGAGAGAAAGATAGAATAATATATAAACCAGAATTATTTACCATGAATAGTTTATTATGAAAACTACAAATATCTTTGACTAAAGTATACTAATAATTACTTATTTCACTTGAACAATAATTTAGCAATATCAATGTACTAGATATTAGGAATAGCAATAATGTAGGCTGTTATGGTTATAGAAATGGATATAGTGAGCATAGCATTACAGTTAAGACCAATATCTACCTATCAGGGGCAAAGCGGGTATGGTAAATGAAACCAACATAGACTCTCCACCACTGAGAGTACTTATATTTGGGTTAGTTGTTAGTTACATGTTATACACAATATAATTCACAAGAATAGAAAATAATAAGGACAAGCTAGTCAGATAATAAAATAATATAGGTCAGACCATAGCAATGTCAAGCTAAATAATATACATAAACACACATAGCAAATAATATATAATTATTTACAATCAAATTAGCATAGACATATTTATAATCAGACTAGCATAGTAACAGTGTAAAATAACAATCAGAGTACTTAACTTAGTATCTTCCTGTAATCGTTCCAAGACTAATGTAAACCTATTTTGAGAATTACCTCCCTTTTTATAACTTTATCAAACAATAGCACAAAAGTAATCATAAGGCGCCATTTTCAACCAATCAGAGATTGTCATACATTTTAACTAAATAACTTTAAACATTGGTAATAATAATAAGATCTAATTTAGCAGAACTGTTTTGAAACATAGTCAGATAATTACGTTATTTTTATAAGCATTAGATTGTAACCTCTAAATAACATTCCATAAAACATAACATCAACTGAGCTTACTTTAATTACTAAATCTATCTAATAATGACAAATTAGTAAGTTGAAATAATAAAATAAAATATAAGGAGCATTATAAACATCATACATGATAATGGCATTGTTTCTTTTTAATTGTAAAATAAACAATATTTTGTATTGAATAAACATTGCCACAGATCATAACTTTCGTTCGGAAATCATGACCCATGGTTGTCTGTTCGTTTAGAAATGCTTTTAAAAGTAAAAAGAAACAAGAAACACAATGAACGGAACATAATATAGAAAGCTTTAATTGTTACAATTCTACATACCCTGACACGGCCATACTGACATGTACTTCGTCCCCGAAGTACCTGCTTACTAAAAAAAATACTCATTATTTATTTATAACAATTCGTACCCCGTCACGGCCATACTGATATATAGGTACTTCGTCCCTGAAATGTTTACTTCTAAATATACTTATAATTTATTTCTAATAACTATTAGCCTATTACAATAATGCATTGTCTTTCTGACAACGGTCAGTTGCTTCCTCTTCTTCTAACCCCACACCTGCTGCACATGCTTGTTAGAAGTGAAACAACAGACTTCAGCAGTTCTAACATATACATAAATATCATACATATACTACATATACATAATAATGTTATGTTTATATTTCGAATAACATTCTTAATTCTATTACAATAATGCATTGCCTTTTTGACAACGGTCAGTTGCTTCCTCTTCTTCTAACCCCACACCTGCTGCACATGCTTGTTAGAAGTGAAACAACAGACTTCAGCAGTTCTAACATATACATAAATATCATACATATACTACATATACATAATAATGTTATGTTTATATTTCGAATAACATTCTTAATTCTATTACAATAATGCATTGCCTTTTTGACAACGGTCAGTTGCTTCCTCTTCTTCTAACCCCACACCTGCTGCACATGCTTGTTAGAAGTGAAACAAAAGACTTCAGCAGTTCTAACATATACATAAATATCATACATATACTACATATACATAATAATGTTATGTTTATAATTCGAATAACATTCTTAATTCTATTACAATAATGCATTGCCTTTTTGACAACGGTCAGTTGCTTCCTCTTCTTCTAACCCCACACCTGCTGCACATGCTTGTTAGAAGTGAAACAAAAGACTTCAGCAGTTCTAACATATACATAAATATCATACATATACTACATATACATAATAATATCATGTTTATAGTTCGAATAACATTCTTAATTCTAGTTACATAATTGCATTGCCTTTTTGACAACGGTCAGTTGCTTCCTCTTCTTCTAACCCCACACCTGCTGCACATGCTTGTTAGAAGTGAAGCAACAGACTTCAGCAGTTCTAGCATATACATAAATATCATACATATATACATATACATAATAATGTCATGTTTATATATTTCGAATATCATTCATGTCTTATCGATTAAATTTTCGTAAATTTACACCACAATTCAATATATAATACTCTTTATTGTATATTGCATCATCATTATCTATTATGTTTTCGTTGATTGACACTACAATTCAATGTATAATACTCTTTATTATATATTGCATCATCATTATTTATTAAGTTTTCGTAGATTTACACCACAATTCAATATATAACACTCTTTATTATATATTGCATCATCATTATCTATTAAGTTTTCTTAGATTTACAAGCACAATTCAATGTACAATACTCTTTATATATTGAGTCATCATAATTCATAAAGCAAACTTATTTAGGAACATCATTGTGACCAACAATATTTTCGTAATAATTATGGGTGAATCAACTTTTTTTGTTAAAACGTGTGTGTTTATAAAATTTTAAAAATAATTTCTTTGAGGATTTAGGGTTTTTTTTTTTTTTTGATATGGTTATAAAATCAGATCTTTAATAGTTATTCTTCAATTAATATCTAGTTTAAATTAAACTTTAAAGAACGAAAAAAAACATCGTGACCCAACAGACAAAATAGCGTTCCCATACAAATTCTTGCTGTCCCCGTGGCTTGTCGGCCTAGTATTCAGCGATGCTGTCACAAATTTTTCCTAAGGATGTAATGAACTTTTGGTCCGAAAATTAACTACAACACACCTACTTTCTCCATCTCGTTCTATGAATCCGCAAACTTAGATTTCGGTATAAAAATCAAAATTATAGTTTATGTCCCCACTATAGCCAGTCAATCACACGTCCTCTAGGTCATACACATTAAGCAATCCTAAATGCGAGGGAAATAGCACGTTAATAGCTTAACTAATAGGAAATAGTTCTGCACATCGTATGATCGTGTCTACGTTTATTATAACCTGAATTTGGCTCGGCCATTTCATCCGTGGTTCCAAGAGAGGCAGCGTGTCTTTATTGTGCTTCCGCTGGAAGACGTCAAAATTTCACTAAGCTAATATTTTATTATGTTAATTTAATGTAGTTTGATTGAGTTTTAGGTCTGAAATTCCTTTTAAATATGTTATCATCTAGTTATTGTATATGTTTTGAAGAAAAACGTTAAAAACCATAAAACTTCTCTTAGGTCACGGTTCCACTGAGTCACAAAAACCGTAACCCAAGAGACAATTTTAGTGACCCAAAAGACTTTCTTGCTTTTTTGTTACAAATTATAATAAATTAGTCTTCTTATTCAATATATGCCGTTTGTTCTAATGTTCAATGTACCTAATCTACTTGTTCTATATAGAAATTGATTGAAATTGTAAATTTTTATTTTTGCCATGTTATCTAAACAAAAGCTGTCAAAAAGTCAAACTTATTCCCCAGATGAAAGTTATCTGACGATTGAAAAATCAGCCCTTAGACTACAAAAGAGAATTATTGACTGAATGTTAAAATTTATATATTTTTTGTTTTATTATTGCTACTTTAGTGAAGCTCCTAAAAAATATGGTAAGTATTTTTATGTCTCCTAGGTCACCGAATTTGTCTCCTGGCTGACATATTGTCCCCATATTTTCCGCAGGATTTTTCGTCATTTAAATAGAAATAAATATATAAGGCCCATTTTATTTTTAGATTATGATAAATGAATAAAAGGTGGTAGGTACAGCATAAGTTTGATTTTCTCACTATATCTAGAAAAAAAATATTACAAAAGTTTGTTCTGTATTATTTCACGAGTGACCCAAGAGACACAATGAAGGTTATTATTTTAAAAATAAGACTGATTTGTTAATTTTCCATGTCCTATAATGATTCCTTTAGATTTGTTTTAATATTTTAATATACTAATTAACCATTCTGTTTTGTTTCACTTACAAGATATCGTAATTTGCAACCGTTATCCAAGAGACGTTAAAAGTAGTCGGGTCTGACACTCTGGCTTAAAAACAATAGAAACATTTTAAAAAGTCCGCTGCTCTACATAAAATCATCAAATTCAATGAATAGGCTATCTATATTCAGCGGTAAATTAATAAAAACACCATGTTTATTTTTTACACAAAAAGTTGATTCGTTACAGAAAATAGTTGATTCACCCTTATATCAAGTGTAAGATTGTTCATTTATTACAACGCCATCTATTATAATCATATCAAATGATCGATAATTAGTTCTGTTAGAACACTAGATGTCCCTATTTCAAATAATAAAACAATTTAGGATAATAATGTAAATAAATATTTGTAATCTTTATTATAGAATAGTATCTTGTCTACGATTCCTTTGTAGTTATATTATAGGTACCAATTTTTTTTTTGCGAGGCCCGTGTAATAGGTAAATAAGTGTCAATATTTTCAAAACATTTTGTTTTTTTTTTTTCATTTATCAATTTATAGCATCACCCGCTTGGGATCCTGCTTTATCAACATTTGCTTCGTCATGTTAGGGTTTCAACTTTTTCCAGGCGATGCCTTTGGCCAACCCCGGTTTGCCGGGCGTTACCTTTGACCAACCCCGGTTTTTCCGGGCGTTGCCTTTTGGCCAACCCCGGTTTACCGGGTGTTGCCTCAGGTCAACCCTGGTTGCATTTCACCACAAACCCTAATACAACTGTAACGCATTTATTTACACAAACAAATATAGATACCATATTTATTTTGCACGAAATACTATCGGACTTCCTTTTAATTAATGAAATATTTATCACTTTATTTCTATAAGATTACATATTATTATCATTCACTTACATGAGAAATACACACTTCTTGTCGGCCAACTACCTGTCATTAGCACAAATCACTAAGCAATCCAGTTACTATACACAATAAGTCATGGACTTATTAAAAATAAAAATAAATATTTTACGATTTTCAAATAATACAATTAATTACAATTGACGGTAAAAAAATATTCATAATAATATTTTTTTCATATTTTTAACATGTGGGTATTACTAAATAATTATCAGAGATTTTTAATTTTATACGGATTAAGACGCAACTGGATGTGATCAGTGAGTTGAGATTATGATAACGTTCGATATTCAAATCTATCAATCAGGCCAGACTTGCAATTTCATTGTTATAGATTTATTTATTTAAGCAAGTTATGCATTTATTTATTTTAATTATACAATAAACTTATCAAGAGGGTTCATTAATATTTGCATCAGTCAAATCAATGTTCAGAGCCCCTGAGGGCCTTACCGGCTTTAGCCACAGTCTTGAATTTCTTCACAATTTTTGTCAGGGGTAAAAGATTGGCAGGGCGATGTCATCCAAGATAGGCTTATATCCCCTGTCTTGACGCCGCGCCGCTCCACATGAAGTCCTTCGAAAGGGCCACAATGCTCGTACACCAGTGCGCAGCTCCGTCGTCGTACTTCTCGGGAACAAGGATCGGCAGCGCGATGTCATCGTCGTTTTGAGATGGTGTTGAGACAGCATCCATTCTTAAAATAATTAAATTGATTAATAATTTGTTATGCGAGGCCAGAGATCGATCCCACTTCTGATGTTGGATTATACATATAATAATATAAATATAGCTGTAGATATGTATAAATGTAATGAGAGAAAGATAGAATAATATATAAACCAGAATTATTTACCATGAATAGTTTATTATGAAAACTACAAATATCTTTGACTAAAGTATACTAATAATTACTTATTTCACTTGAACAATAATTTAGCAATATCAATGTACTAGATATTAGGAATAGCAATAATGTAGGCTGTTATGGTTATAGAAATGGATATAGTGAGCATAGCATTACAGTTAAGACCAATATCTACCTATCAGGGGCAAAGCGGGTATGGTAAATGAAACCAACATAGACTCTCCACCACTGAGAGTACTTATATTTGGGTTAGTTGTTAGTTACATGTTATACACAATATAATTCACAAGAATAGAAAATAATAAGGACAAGCTAGTCAGATAATAAAATAATATAGGTCAGACCATAGCAATGTCAAGCTAAATAATATACATAAACACACATAGCAAATAATATATAATTATTTACAATCAAATTAGCATAGACATATTTATAATCAGACTAGCATAGTAACAGTGTAAAATAACAATCAGAGTACTTAACTTAGTATCTTCCTGTAATCGTTCCAAGACTAATGTAAACCTATTTTGAGAATTACCTCCCTTTTTATAACTTTATCAAACAATAGCACAAAAGTAATCATAAGGCGCCATTTTCAACCAATCAGAGATTGTCATACATTTTAACTAAATAACTTTAAACATTGGTAATAATAATAAGATCTAATTTAGCAGAACTGTTTTGAAACATAGTCAGATAATTACGTTATTTTTATAAGCATTAGATTGTAACCTCTAAATAACATTCCATAAAACATAACATCAACTGAGCTTACTTTAATTACTAAATCTATCTAATAATGACAAATTAGTAAGTTGAAATAATAAAATAAAATATAAGGAGCATTATAAACATCATACATGATAATGGCATTGTTTCTTTTTAATTGTAAAATAAACAATATTTTGTATTGAATAAACATTGCCACAGATCATAACTTTCGTTCGGAAATCATGACCCATGGTTGTCTGTTCGTTTAGAAATGCTTTTAAAAGTAAAAAGAAACAAGAAACACAATGAACGGAACATAATATAGAAAGCTTTAATTGTTACAATTCTACATACCCTGACACGCGCGTTCGAGTCAGCTGCTAGTGTCAAACTTACTGTTTATTTTAAAACGTTAAAGCACCAAAGCACTCTTTTGCTCATATAAACTTAAACAGATAAATTATTAATTGATTAATGTATCTTGCAAACAAAAAGAACTTGTAAATTGCTTGAAAACGCCGTTATTCTAAATACATCGGAATAAGGTGCCATTTTTAGAACCCCTCGGAATTGGGTGCCTTTACCTTATAATGGTTTTTATTTTATTTATATAATAATTAATAATAATCTACGAAAACAACACAAACAAACTGAAACGCATTCAAAACTCAAATGACAGCATTGACAGCGTCAGTGTGAACTTACTTCAAAATGGCGGGCCAAATGTTGACGTTCCATGAGTCAGACACGTTCCGGTACCACGAAACATTAGACGATAGCGCTTTATATCGCTAAAATATAACCCGACTAAGTGAAATCGCTCGTTAGTTTCGTATTACACGTATGTAACTTTGAGTTGATTGAATTTGGGATTATTTGTTGTTGATTGAATTGTCGCTACGTAACTTTGTAGAAGTTCTTCATTTACAAAATTTATAGCTTCTCGTGACGGGGACTTTATGTATCATCTACCCTCAGATTATAAAACAGACTGAGCATCTACCCATATTTGCAAAGAAATAAATGATTTGATTTGATTTGACGGACTATCTGTCAGAATGAAGATAATTATAATAAGTAAAAAAAAATTACCTATAAAAGTTCAAACCGAGTTCTTCAGCCATCTCGACGTCTCTCCTCCATAGGTGGTAAGAGTCGCAGGCGACGTCCCCATTGGTCAGGTCTGCTATCCTTTTCGGGTCATCGTGGATGAACCGGTCCCAGATGTTTTCACCTTTATCTGTCAAACACACACACATTGTTACTTCTAGACTGATTACGTGAAAGTGGTGCGTGCGGCGGAGCGTCGGGTGGCTCGTGCACCTTTGGAGTTGTATTGAGGTATTTATATTTTGTTTGAGTGACGGAAAAGACAGATAGCCTCCTGCTATTAATATCCTAAGCCGTAACCTCTGCGAAAACTATAACACGGCATCTTACGTGAGCGATCTAGTAGCGACGCGATGCGGCGCGGCGCGATGAAAACAACAAACAGTCGATACCTATTGAAGTGTCCTACGTGACCAAACGCACGTAGAGTGCGGTGCGGCGCGGCGCGAAGCGAAGCGACGCGATCAGTTGGCTTGATATTTTCGCGCGAACTGGATGCGATGACCATACAGTGCTACTGAATGACAGCGGCGCGCGGCGAGCGGTCCGCGAGCTCGTAGGACAAAGCCGCCGCTTCGCACCGCATCGCGTGTCACCGCATCGCATCGCTTCGCAATTCGCGTCGCTTTAAACCGCCTACGTAAGACGTCGCGTTAGACTGCAATACCTTGTAGGTCCCGTCCACCTAAGGCCGTGGTCTGTTACAAACGCAGTATGCCGTGTTCGGCGTTTTGCTGTACGCGGACGACGAATGCTTATAGAAATCCACTATAGTTGTCTCTCTCTCTCACGCGCCTGACGTCAGACGCCGCGCGTCCGCAAGAGACCACCATGGTGCATTTCCATAATAAGCATTCGTCGGCCGCGTACAGCGTCACGCCGCCGCGCTGGACGCGGCGTACGGCGTTTGTGATGCTGGCTTCTCACGGCGCGCGATATCACAAGTCGAGCCGCGCCAGCTCGCGCCTACGCGCCGTGTAAAGGTAATGGCTCGAGGAGACGCGGGCTAGCGCGTGCAAGCACGTCCGAACCGCTCGGAGTCGGTACACCAAAGGCGCGGCGCGAGCGCACTCGTGGCGAATCGAGCGCGCGCGGGGTTGCGCGCGGTGGCGCGGGTGAACAAGTAAATAATATCCACTAAATAACACAAAAGCGGCAACAGCAATGACTTCTTCTTGCGACATGATGCGCTGCGTGTCTCGGACTGTGGTGTCGACAGCGTGGCCGGCGGGAACAACGCGCGCCGCACCGCGCCCGTGAGAACGGGTAGCGCGGGCTCACCTGTTGGCGCGTGCTCGCTCGTACAAATCGGCCGGCGCCGTGAGAAGCCAGCATAACAGAACACGGCCCAAGCCGGGCCGTGCGCATTGCATTGCGACCGTCACCCGGAAACAGGGTTGAAACGTGTCATGTCACTGGCACCTATACCCTCCTAATCGAAATACTGCAATGCTGCTTGGCGACAGAAATAGGTACGATGATAGTAAGTATTTCCTTAAACTCCTACATAAGGAGATCTACTTACTACTTACATACATACCATACATACATAATATCACGCCTGTATTCCCCGAATGGGCAGAGGTGAATGGTACACCCTCATTTCGCCGCTATGTCTAGGTCCCATGTAATGGGGGGCGAGCCTATTGCCATCAAGCGGGCACAGATCCAGACTCCGGGTTATATCGAACCCCGGACCTCCACGCTCAACAGTCGCGCTTTCGGCCACTAGACCAGCGAAGCTGTCTACTACTAAGTTACTTAACGTTCACAGGAAGAAACGAGCTTGCGCTAGAGCAGGGTATAGTGACAAATGTGCGGCATTCATAATGTAACATATGGCTGAACTTACCACTAACATTCCAGGCGCCTTCGACCTGGTAAGCAGCAGTGGCCGCTCCGAACTTGAATCCTGGTGGAAACGTCAAGTCCTCAGCACACCAGGACACGGCCAGTATAGCACTGTGGAACAAATATCATATCAGCATTATCAGCTCGAAAACCCATTATCGGACATAGTTTGTTCACTGCACCTATTCAAGGAACGATATTGAGAGAATATTGACGTAATAACCAAGTTCGAACACCCCTAACTTTTCCAATTCATGTGTGGATCAGAAATTGATAAACGGAAAACGTCGTGAGGAAACCAGCACACCTAGAGTGCTCCATAAAGTTCTCAATTGTGTGTGTAGTCTGCCAACCCGCACTAGGGGACGTACTCCGAAAAACGAACGTCGAAATTCCGGATCGAAGCGTAACAACGACAAACAACGAACTACTCAAATCAAAATCAAAAATTTTATTTCACTTTTGCCAATACAGGCGCTTATGAAAAGTCGAATTTAGGTGCACGATTCCAATTTGTCGTTTCCTATGGAGAAGAGCCGGCAAAAAACCCATGGTTACTCTTTTAAAAATAATATCTTTAACAATTTCAGTGAATTCAGGAGAGCCTCCCTGCAAGTTATGCGAACGTCTGGGCTGGCGCCAGCGTTCTCTGCTGGCGAGTACACATGCCCAGTGTGGAGCAGTATGTATTTGTAAGGAGCCGTCATGGTACTTATACATTAATACCTATTCTTAAAGAAAACTACCTAGTTGCTGGAAAGATTACGCAATAGTGTCATTTAAATTTGTAGTCTTAAACCGTGTAATTTATGGGACTAAAACGTATTTAATAAATAACTTTAAATAAAAGTAAAAACCGACTTCAAAAACAACTAAAAAAGAGTGAAATAATAAGCATGTTATAAAATTAACTTATAATTTATAACATGCTAATTATTTCACTCTTTTTTTAGTTTTCTTTTTAAATCGGTTTTTACTTTTACTTAAAGTTTTATAAGAACCACTAGAGGTCGCCAGCGGCTTCGCCCGCGTGGATGTCGTTTATCGCGTATTCTGCGTTTTTTTCTACTATAATATGCATGTATTATACATATAAACCTTCCTCTTGAATCACTCTATCTAAAAAAAACCGCATCAAAATCCGTTGCGTAGTTTTAAAGATCTAAGCATACATAGGAACAGACAGCGGGAAGCAACTTTGTTTTATACTATGTGTACGTAGTGATGTTATCAAGCCAGTGATCGAGCCAAAAATAATATTAAATGTTAGTAAAATTACATCGCCTCATCTCAACAGGGAATGCGTACCGGCCTGCACCGCCTGCTATTTCGATTAACGATGCCATATTTTTGATTGACTGTCATAAATTAAAAGTAGTTATTATCTTTTATTTTTATTACATTTTTGTAGTTTATCTCAATAATAAATATGCATTATTTATTGACACATTATAAAAACACTAATCCGCATAAATGCCAAATTTATATTTAAAATGACCTTTGTTCGTGTGTCACGTGCAGGGGTACCAACTGAAAATCAGCGCTGGGTGTTTGATGCCCAGCATATTATTATGCTAAGTTGGTGAACCTTTCGGCATGGGCATGCTCGACGCCATATGATGTGTGTACCTATGTTTAATTATTTTTATATTCTTATTATTTATGCTGTCATTGTGTCTGAAAAGTTAAAGTACCCATCATAATGAATTACCTTTGTTCTGCAACTTTGCCCAAAAGTCAATAGTTTTCAAACATTTCGTAAAAATACGCTAAAGTCTATCTAGCCTCAGCTATGGTCAGCTGTGTTTACATCGGTCGCCAATTAGAAGCTTTTTTTTCTGAATTCATAACCAGAATAGGGTAGGTACTAGGGTTTTCACGTTCCCGGCCTATTTGAGTTCCCGGGAATCGGGAATTTTTTCTCTTAATTCCCGGGAATTCCCGGGTACCCGGAAATTTTCATATTTTTTGTATAAATATAGTTTTTCTCATATAAATCAACATTAAACTTGTGTAAATACTTTAAACATGATAAATTGTCTAACATACCTATCGACTTTTCTTATTAAAATAAAAAATCTTACACTTATTTAAAAAATTGAACTAGGTACAGTTACAGTAATTTATTGTGCGTCATCGCGAGTTACTTCAATGAAAAAAAAGTCTTCTCTTCATATAATATGGCAAAATATTACGGAATAACAATAGGGTGAATGACTATAAAGGGTGTTACCAAATTCGTGTAATACCTTAAAACCACATAATCTACTACTGGTGTAGAATGACCGATCACGGGATTTAGCTTGATAAAAAATAAATATATGAAGTTTTTTTTCTTGCGGTAGCGATATGTGATCGAAACATAACCAGCTAATAAGGTACAAATAAAAAAATAAAAATTGCTAAATAAAATTTTTATTCGTTGGAACGTTTCGACGCTACTCATCAATGAACGAAAGCACGGTGACACGGCTGGTTAGCATGAATAGCAAAAAAACGTTCTTTGCAGTCGGTTAACTCCGCGCGCATAAAGGACTTGAAAACAGAACTTTTTTTTTGAAAATAAAATTATTTTGTATTTAAAATAAAAACCATTTTGGGTTAATCTGTGATCAGTAGGTAGATCACGCTGTTTGAAGGAATTACACGAATTCGTTTACACCCTGTATATTTTCATTATAAATCTCGAAATTACACAAAAGATAAGCACTGTGCATAGTTTCTACAAATGAAACATTTACAAAAAAAAATCAAGCGTGTAGAATTTGTTTACTAGACAGAGACAACAGTACTGTGTGCTGACATCACGATACATTTACCCCATTCTAAGTTCACACCACGTCCGTTTCACGCGAGAGAGACAGAAAATGCTCTAAAATCTTCGGAAGCGTGCAGACCCTTCATTTTTCATCATCATTTCTTCATTGCAAATAATTCCCGGGTACCCGGGATTCCCGCCAAATAATTCCCGGGTCCTAAAATTCCCAGGAATTCCCGGTTCCGGGTACCCGGGGCGAAAACCCTAGTAGGTACCAAGTGTTTTTGGAAAAATTAAATTAAAAATAACATGGAAATTAGCATGGAAATGAACATTCGTGAAAATGTATGTGTCCTGTGTGGAAAATGATGACCAACAAATACAAGGTTAGTCGGAAAGGGGGTACTAATCCGCAGGCCACTTAGGGTATCACTGATACTCGTATGGGCGGACACCCTGACGGCCCGCAACGTCGCAATCCTGCGAAGACCGCAGCGTGCGATGGCCGTCAGGGTGATAAGGGGATACCGTACGATCTCCTTCGAGGCGGCGAGCCTCTTAGCCGGATCCGTGCCCTGGGATCTCGAGGCGAGGGCCCTCGCGCTGAGATATCGTCAGCGCGAGGAGGCGCCTGAGCGGAGCTAACTCCGCCAGATCCTAGTGGCAGAATGGAAGGAGCAACTTGCGCAGCCCAGCGCATGGCACGCCGCGATAGCGGCGGTAAAGCCCGTAATGGAGGAGTGGCTGGAGAGGCGTCATGGCGCCCTCAGCTTCCGGCTGACGCAGGTACTCTCGGGACATGGTTGTTTCGGGAAGTACCTGTGTCGCATAGGCCGGGAGCAGACGCCCGGATGTCACCACTGCGTCGACTGCCCCGAGGACACGGCGCTGCACACGCTGC
Source organism: Amphipyra tragopoginis (assembly GCA_905220435.1). Classification (NCBI taxonomy): domain Eukaryota; kingdom Metazoa; phylum Arthropoda; class Insecta; order Lepidoptera; family Noctuidae; genus Amphipyra; species Amphipyra tragopoginis. Next base: position 19,050,953 of record HG992011.1, read on the forward strand.
AGGCGTGTCCTGCGTGGGCGACGCAGCGCCGCGAACTAGTCGCGGCAGTCGGTGGTGACCTCTCGCTCCCGGCCGTGGTTCTGTCCATGGTCGGGGGCGAGAGTGCGTGGGAAGCCGTCGCCTCCTTCTGCGAGGAGGTGATGGCGTGGCTACCAAAGAGGGAGCGGGAGCTGCCACTCTCAATTCCTGCGCCAGACGCACCGGGCGCCGGAGGGCGCGCGACGATCTCCGGCCACCATAGTGTGTGGCCTGCGGGCGGCGGGTTAGGGGACACGTCGCCCGACCAGTAACAGGCCCGAGAAGGCGGCGCGCAGTGTTCCGTGCGCGCCTCTCAGGAGGACGTGGGGCAAGGCCCCACAGAAGGAGAGGTCCGCCAGGGGCTGTCGGACCGAGGCCTGCCGGGGTTGCGGTGCATGCAGCTGCGAATCCCGCGACTCCAGCCAAGGGTCAGCAGAAGGAACACCGTGGGTTTTTAGCCGGTAAGAGTCCGGCATACCCCTTCGCCTTCCCCGGGCGAAGACAGCCACGAGGATTTTTTCGCTCGAAAAAAAAAACGTGATCGCAAATATGACGTAAAATGTATACACAGCTGATCATAGCTGAGGATAGATAGATTTTAGCAAATTTTTTCTGCAATTTTTGAACAGCTATTTCTCTTAAACTATTGAGTTTTGGGGAAAGTGGTAGAACAAAAGTTACTCATTATTATGGGTACTTTAACACCCTTTCCGATTAGTACCCCCTTTCTGACTATTCGAATAACCCGAAAGGGTATTAAAGTACCCATAATAGTGAGTTACTTTTGTTCTACCACTTTCCCCAAAAGTCAATAGTTTAAGGGAAATAGCTGTTCAAAAATGACATAAAAAATATGCCAAAATCTATCTATCCTGAGCTATGATCAGCTGTGTTTACATTTTAGATCATATTTGGGATCACGAATTAGAAGCTCCATTTTCTGAATTCGTAACTAAAGTAAGAACGAATAATTTTTGAAAAAACTAAAATAATAATTATTTTACATGGAAATAAGAATTCTCGAATTTTGAAATTTTAACACTTGCTTTAAAACATTCATCAGTGATACTTTAAGTGGCCTGCAGATTAGTAGCCCCTTTCCGACTAACCTTGTATTAGGTAGCGATTCGTTCCTACATTAACACTGAATATTTTTTTCTTATGTTCCGAGATTCTCCCGAGGCTTTGACATTTTTGGCCATATTTTTCCTACTTAACTCGAGTTTCTGATTGAGGTATATGTTAACTCTGATGGAAAATGTTGATATTTAGGATTTAATACGCATTGTCCTTTAAATTATCGAATTTTGACACTTTCACGCTTGCTTTAAAAGAGTCATCAGGTGATACTTTAACCTCCGGTTTCTGAATTGAGAATTCTAGGATAAGCAGTACTTAAGGAACATTTGAGTACGGAGTTGTCAAAAAAATTACGGATTTAAAGCATTTTTTTGACAAATTCGTACTCAAATGCTACTTAAGTATTGCTTACCCCGAATTCTCAATTCTGAAACCGGAGCTAAGTGCCCTACGGATTAGTGTACCCCCCTTTCCTACTAACCTTGATATGTTAGTACTTTAGATAGTATTTTAATCGAAATTAAATATTTAGATTCTCTCACCTCAACACAACTGCCCGTTGCCAATTCATGATAACTATTAACATTATGAACACAGCACAATCTAAGTAACTATCTTAATAGATTACAGTAATATTTATTTGCAAAGTAGATAATGTACATAAATTATATTATAAGGGATTCGAAAAAAAACTACGGAAGCTAGCATTTGTTTCAGTGTAGAATTGCACTGACTTCTGAAACTGTTAATTTTATATAATTACTAGCTGTTCCCGGCATGCGTTGCAATGCCCTTTTTCCTACTTATTACCTACCTACTACCTACCTACTACCTACCTACTACCTACCTACTACCTACCTACTACCTACCTACTACCTACCTACTACCTACCTACTACCTACCTACTACCTACCTACTACCTACCTACTACCTACCTACTACCTACCTACTACCTACCTACTACCTACCTACTACCTACCTACTACCTACCTACTACCTACCTACTACCTACCTACTACCTACCTACTACCTACCTACTACCTACCTACTACCTACCTACTACCTACCTACTACCTACCTACTACCTACCTACTACCTACCTACTACCTACCTACTACCTACCTACTACCTACCTACTACCTACCTACTACCTACCTACTACCTACCTACTACCTACCTACTACCTACCTACTACCTACCTACTACCTACCTACTACCTACCTACTACCTACCTACTACCTACCTACTACCTACCTACTACCTACCTACTACCTACCTACTACCTACCTACTACCTACCTACTACCTAAACAGATTAAGAATATGGATATACTGATATAATTTTTTTTTTTTTAAATATCAAAATGTCGAACGGGATAAAAAGTATCCTATGTCCTTCTCCTGGCTCTAAACTACCTCCCTGCCAATTTTCAGCTAAATCGGTTCAGCCGTTCTTGAGTTATAAGTGAAGTAACTAACACGACTTTCTTTTATATATATAGATTTTACTCTTTTTAGTTTTTTTTTTAAAGTCAGTTTTTACTTTTATTTAAAGTTATTTATTAAATACGTTTTAGTGCCATAAATTACACGGTTTAAGACTACAAATTTAAATGACACGGTTGCGTAATCTTTCCAACAACTAGGTAGTTTTCTTTAAGAATAGGTATTAATGCATAATTATCATGACGGCTCCTTACAAATACATAGAATCTTCTTTGTTCTTGGCTAATGTTTCTGTGATGACAGTTAAAACAGAAACTGAAAGTCCTCATCAAAACTTTTGTTGAAGGAAACCACAAACGAAAACGTCATCTAAGCATTATATTTTTTGTTTTTGTTGATTTTTTCAAAAAGCGCTGAATCAATTTCGATAAAATGTGTATGGGACCGCCTTTAAAGTATGGCCTACCAAACAAAAAAAGAATCATCAAAATCCATTCATAATTGGAGGAGATATCGCGTAACAAATACAGCATGTAAGTGTAAACACCGTTATCACTCAAACCATGGCGGCTAGTTTACTTACTAAACATAAAAATTTAGGACCGAATAAAAAAAAAATATACGCGCAAGAAATGAGCGGCGCGGCGGCGCTACGACGCGGCGTACAGAAACTCGCTAACAAGACAGCTGACTGACTGGGGGAGCAAACTGTGCGGGGCCGTGCGTCAGGCCACGCGGCGAGTTCCCCGCGCTCCCTCCCGTAGCTTGTTGCCCCCGCGCATAGGGCGAAATGCTTTTGAGGAAAAATGAAAATATTATAAAAAAAAAGTTTGTTATTTTTCATCGATTTTACGTTCTATAAATTAAACCAAACCACTGGTTTCAAGGATAACGGTGTTTACCCTTACAGCCAGTATACAAAAAAAAAAAACATTCAGACGAATTGAGAATCTTCTTCTTTTTGTAGTCGCTTAAAAATAATTATTAATCATGCCTTTTAGAAAAAGGTAGAGTCTTTCACGAAACTCCAAGGCTTCTAAAATGCAAAGGTTAGCTCGATTCCTCGAAACTCTGTTAAGTAGGTATACCTACTTATACATTTAAGAAAACTAAGTTACGTGAGCGAAGCCGCGGGCACCAGCTAGTTACATATGTATAAATTGAGTTAAATATAATATAAAATCAAATAATATAAAATCATTTGAACAAAAACGGCTCGTTACACTAAACGAAAAACGCCAAATACGTAAAGAGAGAGCAGAGAGACCTAAACCCTCTTACACCTATACTTTTAACTCTGCAGGCCAACTTTATTGTATTAGTTGCGACCGGGTATTCAAAACAAAATTCGGTCTGGCGAGTCATACTAGGGCACACGCTAGGAAATAGTTTTAAAGGGTCACCGTTATCGAAATCGATATATATAAAAATTGAGTTCCACAATCCATGTAGTGAGACTGAGATAGCAAGAGCAAGGAGTTAACTTCATAAAACAGTTTTGATTAATTTTCTTTTGCTTATAATTTACTAGCTTTTGCCCGCGGCTTCGCTCGCGTTAATTAAGCTCAAAGTTTCTATAATAATATAATTCAATCATGTTCGAAAGACACGTGGCGCCACCTATGAACATTATTGTTGTTTTCCTCGGGAACAGTATCTTTTTTCGGGATCAAAAGTACCCTATGTCCGTTTCTATATACCTGACAACGTATATGCAAAATTTCAGGATGATCGGTTCAGTGGTTTAGGCGTGAAAAGGTAACAAACAAACAAACTTACTTTCGCATTTATAATATTAGTTAGGAAGCTAGGATGTCATGTTGTCACAACGTGTCAATAACAATATTATGGTAATATCAATAACTTATTGGCTTAATAGCCAAGAGCCTCGACCAACACCTAAAGAGGTTCTCGTTGGGCAGCTGGATCAAGGGCCTGATACAGTGAGCGGTACTTCTGGACATGGCACGTTTTGTTAGGAAGTTCCTCTCTCTGAGTCCCTGACCACCGGTGGCTTGGACCCTGTTCCCGATGCCGGTGGGATATTATTTTTATATTTTTAATTGTTTTTATTTTGATATTTAAAAATGTAACGAAATATGTTTATAAATGAATAAAAGAAATATCAATAACACAATTATTATAAACTACAGTCCATCCTGTGTCGTCGGTACATCAAGTGAGTGGCTCTTTATAATGTTAGCGTAGTACCGCGCCGAGGCTCGAGGGGTGCGCGTGCGCTGAGGATGCGAGAAGTCCACCTGGTATAGCCCGAATTTAGCACTGGAAGATAAGATTAAACTGTATTAATATTGTACGTGAGATCAATGATGTTATGACGAAGAAGTGACTGAAATGACACCCGATAGAGATGAATTTGAAATATTGTGACAGATGGCGCCGACACCAAATATACATATTATAAAACTTTTCGAAAATTTTCCGTTTAGGGGAACCAGCCCCCTGATTCAGAACCTTTTCGATATATTTCGAATATTGTTAATATAATTGGGCTCCTGTCAGGCTAACATGTGCAGCGCTAGATAATTTTGTCGATGCATGATCATGATAATTCGACGACAAAATGATCTCGCGTTGTGCATATAAGGCTAGCTGCCCCCCGATTCAGAACCTTTTCGATAAGCAATTGTCGACTGATTCGATTTGTTATCTCATTCCGTCAACGATTCTCGTAACGAGAGAAAAATAGATAGTTTACCGAATTGTTTGACGGCTGACTTATCGAATCGTTAGTGTATCGTGTAACGTCACATTTGATGAATATTATTTCGTATCATATTCGTAATCATAACTGCAAGTGTGCTGCATATACAGTTGGCAGGTGTCACGCAGTCCCACAGACTGCATTTAAAGGTACATCCACATTTGTAGCATTTTGGCGTATCGTATCTCTGTCGCGTGGCACCGACGTGTATCATGATCGCTGGTTAGGACGCAAAATGATACGTGACAATGATACACGCCGTATCTGATACGGCCCGACCCGCACTAATCTCGTATCTTGATACACTTCGTGTATGATGCACGTAACATGATCGGTAATATGGACGTATTTTGATACCGTATCACGATACGACGTTGCGATACGATACGTGATACACCGCGTCCCGAGACTTGTCGGTTTTCCGCGATCATCAAAGTGTTATAAACATATGCATACTTTCGAGATCGGAGAAAATGTTGTAGCGTCCACATTTAGAACGTTAATGCCGATACGCTGACGTGATACAATATTTGACAAGTATGGACGCGATTTTTGACACGATACGGCTAGTGTAGTCCATACTTAGGATACAAATACTCGATACGGCTGATCGGGATACACCGAAATGCTACAAATGTGGACGTACCTTTAACTACCTGCAAGCTGCATTTGACAATTGCATAGTTTGCAGCTCAACCATTGTTTTTTTTTCAAAATCCAAAACACATTGATTCTATTACATTAGAATTATTTCGTTCTTTTTGAACATCAATGTTACAAAAGACAGTCCCCGAAAACCCTTCATCACTTCCTAGTGTTTATGCTGTAAAGAAGTTTTAATTTTCTTATGAAGAAAACTGTCAAAAACCGTAGTTGAGCTGCGATGCTAATAAATAATATTGTTAACAGAATTAGGCTCCTGCCGGGCTCACATGTGCAGCGCTAGATAATTTTGTCGATGCATGATCATTCGACGACAAAATTATCTCGCGCTGCGCATGTTAGGCTAGCTGCTCCCCGATTCAGAACTTCTTCGATAATCAGTTCTCGACCGATTCGGTTTATTATTTCATTCTGTCTACGATTCTCGAGAAAAAGAGATAGTTTACCGAATTGTTCGATAACTGACTAATCGAATCGTTCTGAATCAGGCTGGGCTGTTATTATGTGGGTCTCATAGTAACCGATAACATATAACGGTGGTTATACTTACTTATACCCATCCATCCACTCGAAGTTATCCATGATAGTCCACGCGATGTAACCAGTAACGTTCACGCCGTCTTCTTTAATCGCCAACAAAACCTACAATTAGAACAATTACCTACATTTAGTCTTCAAGAGTAAATTATAGCCTTAGATCAATTATCACCAGTATCCTAGCGGGCCTAGCCTCTTTGCAAGTATATTAGAGTTAGGGTGTTACCACACCCCGATCGACTTCGATCAATGTCATCGATCGATGACCAAACAATGAGAAACGGTTCTTACATGTCCCAACATCTCCGCACCGCGCAGCACTGGTCGCCCCACTCCCGATTGATAAATTGACGATCGATGGTTGATCGATTATTTTATCGACCCGTATACCTACATTGCATATAACTATAGAACAATATATTGAAGTTAAAGTAATTTTCAGACTTGTGTTCACTTGACAATATTGACACTAGACTTCTGTAACTTCCATGATGGGCATTCATGTTTAGGTTATTACGGTTGTACTCACGAACACGAATTGGGTAACTTCGGTCTCGGCCGAAGCCCTTAATCATGAAATTCATGAGCTCCTCACGCGACGATGTCGTAAACTGAGCGATTCTGACGACTGACAGGAACCTACCTGTTTCATGTAATCTCTGTAATACATTATTCTGTCCTGATCCTCTAGTCCTCCAGCAGTAGAGAGTCCATTCTCCGTGATGATGATTTCCAAGTCACCGTACTGTTGCTTCAACCAGACGAGCTGCTTACGTATACCTTCAGGATTTATCTGAGGATAGAGAAACAGATTTAAAATATATTTTATTTTGCTCTTCGATATGGTCTCGTTTGACTTTAGATGTAGCTGATGGTAAGCGCAGACAGGGTCTAAGATGAAGCACACCAATTCAAGTAAAAGGGATTTAGAGGGACTCCCCTACACTCCTCTGGCTCTTACATACACACGACGGAACACAATAAACTGCTTGACTAGCAAAAATACAAAGGGTCAAGAATACACAAGGAAGTATACTAACATAAAACCACAAAGAGGAAGCTGCAGGCCAATCCTTGTGTTTCTCCGTTATACCGTTGAGATCTATAGCATCACCTAGTGGCCAGGGTCTGAACTGCTCGCCCTTTTTCGCATAGCGTATCAAACGACTCGTGTAGTGGTTCATTGCGTAGAAGTCATAGGATCCTGCAGAAGTTCAAGTGTTTCAGTTAAAATATAGAAACTATTACTACGATATTCTACGACCTCTATTGTGAGGTGTTTACGGAAACAAATCTCACAAGCTCAAGCGTGATTCAGAATGATTCGAATTCAGTTCAGTAAGCTATCTCTTTTTCTCTCGTTACAAGAATCGTAGACAAAACGAGATAACAAACCGAATCTGTCGACAGCTGATCTGAATGCTGCTGCTGATAGGACCTGCAGCCACGACCCGTAGCGCAAGAGCCAATCGTTCAGCCACTGCGCCTGCACTGTATTTTCGAATTGTAAAGATCATAGTTTGCAGCCCTTACAAAATCCTTAACTGGATATGTTTGTTTACGGAGAATCACTGACTCCTAAGTCACAGGCACCTATACCTAGTTTAGGAGTCAGAGTATCTAATTTTTGTGACCTAGCAATAAGCCTTGTAATATATTTTAGTTTAATGGATATTGTATGTGATGGCTTTGTAAAATAAAGAATTATTTTTTCCTTTGTTCACTTAAAGACATATAAAATTATATTTTTAAATATTTCCATAGAAAAAAAAACAAAAACATTTAAAAATATAGTAGACCACTGGCATCGGGAACAGGGTCCAAGCTACCGGTGGTCAGGGCCTCAGAGAGAGGAACTTCCTAACAATACGCGCCGAGTCCAAAAGTACCGCTTTCTGCACCAGGCCCTTGATCCAGCTGCCCAACGAGAGCCTCTTGAGATGTTGGTCGAAGCTTTTGGCTATTAAACCATTGGCCGTAACGACTATCGGCACAATGATTGCTGAATCAACATCCCACATGGCGACAACCTCGTGTGCCAAGTCTTGATATTTAATTTCTTTATATTTCTCGGCTTTCACAAGGTTCTCGTCTGGAACCGTGATATCAACAATCATTGTGAGACGCTCTGATCGATCTATCACCACGATGTCAGACTTATTGGCGACAGTAGTCCTGTCGGTGATGATAGATCGATCCCCGTACAATGTGATATGACCATTCTCGAGAACTGGATCGGGCACATACTTGTAGTATGGTACTTCTGCGTCCACAAGGTTGTATTTGAGAGCAAGTTGCTGGTGGATAATCCTAGCTACGAGTTTGTGCCTGTGCAAATACCCACCGTTAGCAAGACGAGAACAACCAGAGACAATATGTCGGATAGATTCACCGGGACAGTGGCATGCCCGACAGATGTCAACTGTGCCGTCCTTCACAATATATTTTCTGTAGTTGTTCGTCATCATTACTTCGTCCATAATTGCACAAACAAAACCTTCAGTTTCACCAAATAGGTCACCGAAACGTAGCCAGGCCACGGACGCTAGAAAATCTACATCGGGCCCATGAAGAGCCCGGTAGAAGCGTCCGTGAAGCTCCTTGATCCGCGATACCTCCCCGCGGCCATTAGTATCAAGTACTACAGGTTTGCGCCAGTTCTCTTTAGCCAAGGAGAGCGGGGTGAATCCTTTGTCCACTGCGACCACATCTCGATGCATCTCCACGTCGGCTTGGGAGAAGTACTCCCTGAGACTGCACATCTCGCAGTTGTGGAGGGTCTTAGCATTTAAAAAGCCTCGACCACCAACCACACTTCCGCGGGATGTACAGTCTCATTACCGATGAGCGTGGGTGATGCATTCGATTTGCAGCCAGCAGCGAACGGACTCTCTTATCCAGGGCGTCAAGTTCGGTCTGAGTCCACTTGAGTATGCCGAAGGAGTACATTAGGACCGGCATGACCCAACCGTTAAAGGCGCGCACCTTATTTCCGCCTGACAAAAGACTGTTAAGTACTTTTTTCAGGCGGCCATAGAAGCGCTCCCTTAACGATTGCTTCATGTCAGTCTCATTAATGCCTAACGCCTCCGACATGCCCAAGTATTTGTAGGTTTCGGTTGAGGAGAGGGATCTAAGGTGTATGGAATCCGAGAGTTGGGTTCCCACGGATTCCATAATCCTCCCTCGCTTTACATGCATGACTGCACATTTGTCCACACCAAATTCCATCCTGATGGAATTACTGAAAGTTTCAGTGACCTTCAGTAACTTCAGCAGTTGCATTGTTTCCTTTATGTTATTATTATAGTATATAGTGTCTTTATTTTATTCATTTACCTCTAAGGAGATCAATCTCTGCCTGGGTAAACGCCGGTAGTGTAGACTTGGGGTATCCTCTCTTCCTGCTGAGCTCCTCCATGTGTTTTTCTATAGAAGGTGGCCAACCCCCTGCTTTGGAGTAGATCGGATGGGAATATCTGCCAACCTAAACACAATCCCCCTTATTACAAAAGATGGTCTAAGAAAAACCCTGGTTTTAGAGTAGCCCTGTCTCTTTTTGTTATATGACATAAGAAAGTGATGGCTATATTTTAAACCTGGGTTTACCTTAGTCTTGGTTTAAACCATCTTTTGTAATAAGGGGGTATAGGTTTTCTTTGTAGACAAAGTGTGGATGACGTAATTACCATTAATGATAGGTACGTATTCTGTGATGTCTTCTACGATCGCACACAAAAAGCAATCAAGTATATTCAAAAGTTTGGTCACAGGAATTTATAAGTTTTTTTTTTTTATATTTGTCTTGTTTGCCTTGGATTCTAAACGCACTTGATGTTAAGTGCAGACAGGGTCTCAGATGGAGCACACGAATCCAAGTAACAGAGATATAGAGGGATTCCCCTATACCCCTCTGGCTCTCACATACATCCGACGGAACGCTGTAAACTGCTTGGTGTCAGACTTTAATGTTTAGGTGGTAGCTAGCCAGGCGGACCGTACAGATCCTACCACCAACCGTGCTGTGTTTTGTTGAATCTTACACGCGTCTATTCCTAGCATGCGGTGAGGAAGTTTTATATTCTAGCCCGTCACCACACGGGGACGATTTAATAATGTTACACAACTTACACATTTTAAAACTTCTACGCGAAAATCAATCAATGTTTGAAGTCAATGTTCAAACCAATATGGCCTTTATTTACACATGTAGAACAAATATAGCTGATGTAAGTTCCCACTTCGACGTCCCTTCATCTAGACTCCTTAAAGGAATGTGTAAAATTGAAAATTCATAGGTATTCGAAAAACTTCTAGAAGTCGAATTGCTGCGTGTTTCCACAGTTGAAAGTCGATTGCAAAAGACAACTTCTGCAATTTAACTTGGTAGCAGTGGCGAAGGCTCCATACAACTCGATTCCTATCGGCTTCCCTTTCGAAACGAGTAGTTACTGGAATTCACGCATCACACTTGAGCAAGGTAGGCATTTTTTGGTCCAGCTTCCCTTTTAAGAAAAATCACCCTTCGCCACTGCTTGGTAGTGGATTTGATGCTTAAAAATTGAAATAAATAATAAGTACGTCACATAACATAGCATCACGCCTGCATTCCCCGAGGGGTTGGGCAAAGGTGTACACCCTCAATTCGCAGTTATGTTTAAGTTCCACTTAACCTATAACCTAGGGATCGAACCCAGAACCTGACGCTCAGCAGTCGCGCTTGCGACCTCTTGATCAACAGGAGGAAGCAATCACAAATATTAAATTATAAATACTAGTAGTGGTCGTAACATACACAGTTTTCTCTGGCCAGCTCTGCAAGCTCCACATCTTCATCTGTTGCAGGATCAAACCACGCCAGATGATTGGCTAGTGACACTTTACCTGTAAAATAATTGTATTGATCCTTAAGGCTTCGTCATAGTTGGGCTCGTTGCACAACGTCGTGCCGGGCAGTGCGGCCTGTGTTAAAACGGTGCATTACCGCGGAGTCGACGTACACGTACGAATAAAACAACTTTGCCCTGCTGAAGTGAGAAACGGAACGCTGAAAGCCTGGTTTCAGAGCGGCAAAGTTATTTTACACGTGAATGATACTCCCTAACGCTTTTCAACGCACTGCTCAAAACAATACAATGCGCGTCTCGCGCGTTTTGATATAAACCACAGTCGCTCCGTGTACAATACTGATATTCAGCCGTGTCTGGTTATATTGGCAGCTGACCCCAACATAGTTGGGGAAAGGCTAGGCAGAATGAACGCGAATCTTCTTAACCAATAACGATCAGTAAGATACATAATCCGGGCAAAATCAAACAGATTAAGGAATTATATTAAATTCTAACTCACCATGATATTTTGCTTTAAACTCTTCATCGTACAACCTCCAAGCTTTACCATGAGCTAGTAGAACATTCTTATTGCACAAGTAAGCTCCTACCTCAGAGCTAATGATTCCTGGAGCAATGATTCCAGAATTGTAGGCTAATTCGCAAAGACTTATCGGTTCGTTAATAGTAAGAAAATACTTCACGCGGTCGCCAAAGAGCGTGTATACAACCTTCGCGTAATCGGTGAACCAGTCAACTACGAGGGGGTTTGTCCAGCCACCTGCAAGACAGTGCAATGAGATATATTAGTTTTGCTGCTAAAGTGGTCACCCTACCAAACCCATTCGTGCCACCTGCGGAGAGACCTCCGCCTGGACATGAACTGCCACGGCCGATCTGGAAGTCATTGAGTAGACTTCAAACTCAGGTCGGTCGGAGCAAAGACTGTTTAGGTGGGGATTCAGTGATGGTACCGATTTGAGCTATTTGTGCGGTACAACTCATACGATGGCCCACCTCACATCATGCCGTGCGTGCCCTAACAGCTGCACACAGGAAGACTTAATGGTTGCCAATGACAACGCAGTTCAAGTGGCCAAGTTCTGGGCCGCAATAATATAATTAAGTTTTAATTAGTTTGTCATCGAAACGCTAAGAATAAGAAGCTGCTAAAGTAGCCACGCCCCTTTTGGGCGACCGATGCAAGCACAGTAGTTGGTGTAAAACAATGATAGCTTAAAGGTTGCATGCTTATTTTCCATGTAGGAAGGTCTGAAGTCGATCCCGGCCCGCATCTCTGACTTTTCGTATTCATAATGTGGATCAGAATTTGATTACCACAACGGTGAAGGAAAACATCGTGAGGAAACCTGCACACATGGGCTCCAAAAATGGTGGTTGTAATCTGCCATCCCGTACAAAGCTAGCGTGGTGGATTAAGGCGTAAACTCTTCTCAATCTGAGAAGAGGCCTGTGCCTAGGAATAGGACAGTAATGAGCTGCAACCGATGCATCGTACTTACCAAGATCTTGAAGACTTTGTGGCAAGTCCCAGTGGTACAGCGTTACGAAAGGCTCTATGCCCTTCTCTAGTAAACCGTCGATCAGGTTGTTGTAGTAGTTCTTGCCATCCTTACTGATGTAGTTTGAGAAACCAGTCGGAAGAAGACGAGACCATGATAATGAGAACCTGGTGGTAATGGGTAACGAATTTATCATTCTTCTCTTGTATCAACACGAGCTTTAAAAAAATAGCAGCTCATGCCGTGGTGAATAGATTAGCCAGTCAGCAAGGTTGGTAGAGGCTGACTGCCCAGGCTAGGGATTTATTCAAGTGTCATCACTCGTTGAGGCTCCTATAGGTATACACTCTAAGATTTCATCGTCTGAACTCCAGTCAAGCTCTAGCTATCCCGTTTTTAAGATAGTGATAAACTGTTTCTCAAAAGAGCCGACATGGTTCTTGTAACTGTAATTTTAATGGACGTGCACTAGGGTACAGTGTACACCCACGTTTCGCCTCTTGTGTAAATCCCGGTCCTAAGCCTAGTGTCATTTTTGGGCACATTTACGGTGCCAGGTTAGTCGACTCTTATGACTCGCTTGTCGGGGGTGACTCCGGTAACGGAGGGGGTTGGTCTTCTTTTTCTGTCCCCCCCCCCCCCCCCCCCCCCACGGACTATCAGTCACGATAAAGCCATTTAATGTGAAAAAAATACTTTACCTATAAAAGTGCAAACCGAGTTCTTCAGCCATCTCGACGTCTCTCCTCCATAGGTGGTAAGAGTCGCAGGCGACGTCCCCATTGGTCAGGTCTGCTATCCTTTTCGGGTCATCGTGGATGAACCGGTCCCAGATGTTTTCACCTTTATCTGTGAAACACACCTATTTTTATTCCTAGGCTGTGTTTACGAGAAAGTGGTGGGTGCGCGCGAAGCTTCTTGTGAAACTTGGAGTTGTATTGAAGTGTTTTTGGTTTTGTTTGACTAACAGAACAGACAGCTGGCCTCCTGATTTTAAGCGGTAACCTCTGCATTAAACTACTGCAATACTTTGTAAGTCTCGTCCACCTAAGCATGAAGCCACACTGCTCCGTTGCGTTGCGACGTCGTAGCGCTAGATTTGGACCAATGAGTTCGCAGCGCTACATTTGGAATCCATCGATTGGTCAAAATCTAGCGCTGCGACGTCGCAACGCAACGCAACGGAGCAGGGTGACTTCACTCTAAGACGGGCCGTACGTGTTAAGGTGGATCCAGACTTTGCGCGGCATGCGCCACGAACGGCGCACAACGAATGCCTCGGAGTGAGGTGTGCGTGTCGAAAAAATATACCAACGTATGCTCGGGGTTTGTCTGTCTTCATGTTTGTGGCGAGACATGTGCTGCGCACAGGCTGAGCATGTGCGAGGCGAGCCAGCGTGTGTCGGTAGAGATACGCATGCGTTGTACGCCTCGTAATGTCTGGATCCACCTTTATGAGTCATTGCATTGCGCGCGTCACGGCGCATCACCCAGAAACATGGTCACAAGGTCAATGTGACTATAATGTCACCGGCACCCATACCCTTCTTATTGAAACACAGCAATTCTGTTTGGTAGCAAAAATAGATATGGAGGTAGTACTTCATTGAACTCCTTCACAACAAGATCTACTACTTCTAAGTTATCAGAAAACACGGAGCTTGCGCTAGAGCAGGGTATAGTGACAAGCATGCGACATTCATAATGTAACATTTGGTTGTAACTTACCACTAACATTCCAGGCGCCTTCGACCTGGTAAGCAGCAGTGGCCGCTCCGAACTTGAATCCTGGTGGAAACGTCAAGTCCTCAGCACACCAGGACACGGCTAGTACAGCACTGTGGAACAAATATCATACCAGCTCGTAAACCAATTGGTGGACATGGTCTGTTTACTGGACCCCTTCCAGGAACGATTTTGAGAGAATATTGACGTAATTACCACGCTCAAACACCTCGGACTTTTCGAATTCATATGCGGATCAGAAATTTATTTTCACTTGCGTTAAGGCCGGCCATACACGGGCAGCTTGAAGCAGTCAAGATCGACTATTTTAAGCTGCAACTGCATAGTAAACTACAGCCTTCTACGTACGTACATACACGAAACAGCTCGAGCAGTTGCAACTGCTTCGGACGGTTGGCGGCAGGGCGTGCGGTCAAGCAGTCGCCAGGCATACAGGCATACACTGACTGCTCGAGCTGTCGACTGCTCTCTCGCAGTTATGCTGGTTTCACACGAGGGCAGAATCACAATCCATTTTTATTTAAACCGTTCCGTTGCTCCTTGACTAACTGCACATTAACTGTATGCGGTCAGTGATGGACAGCGTGTGTCCTACACGACTGTAGCCGACCGCGTAAAGTTGAAGTCACGACTGTATGCAGTTAGCATTGACTTCACACGACTGCAACCGACCGCGTGAAATTGATATCACAACTGAACGAAGTCAAACGTACAACTGCATGCAGTTGAATATATCGACTGCGCGCGGTTGCTGCGATACAGTCCGTCTGATGGCAGCTTAACATTGAAATTGCTAACTGCTCGAGCAGTTAAGGTAAAGATATCAATAGCAGCTTCAAGCTGTTGACTCTGACTGCTCGAGCTGTCCGTGTATGTTTATCACTGGCTAACTGCTCGAGCTGCCCGTGTATGGCCGGCCTAACGGTGAAGGAAAATGTCGTAAGGAAACCTGCATACCTGAGAGGGCTCCATGCGTGTAGTCTGCCAACATGCACTAGAGCAAAGAGAAAATTCAAAAAAAAAAGTTTTACAGACGCCAGCAGGTCACGCTACCCGAAACTGTCAAATTTTCCCAATCAAACTTGAACCTAATGCTTTCGCGATAAAGATGAAAATCTATTAAAGAAATTTGACAGATTGTAGTAGGTTGATGTGCTGGCGCGCCTGTACAATATTTTAACCAAAAATTCATATTTAGATTCTCTCACCTCAACACAACTGCCCGTTGCCAATTCATGATATCTATTACCATTGTAAACACAGAATCTAAGTAACTATCCAGTAATATTAATTTGCTCAGTAAATAATGTAGGTACTTACATAAATTACTTATATTAAAATTAGCTTTTCTTCAAAATTCAAAGTATCCATTGTATTTATGATTAATTACGGTTTACTCACGAAAGTTATAATACAAAAATATCCATTGTATGATTCGTAATTTTCTTAAATATTTGATTTTAAATAGGTACCTACTAAAAACATTTTCTCGCTGCAAGCGGGCTCATAAATCATCTAATTTGTTGTTTGTTTTGCTCGCGCTCACCTGTTTTATTGCTACACCTGCTTGCAATTTGTGTTTAGTAATACTTGTACGGTTGAAAACTTGCCTTTCATGTAGAAGAGACCGAGTTCGAACCCGGCAAGCACTTCTAACTTTTCGAATTCGACGTTGAAGGAAAACATCGTGAGGAAACCTACCCACCTGAGAGGTCTCCATACAGTAGGTACTCAACCGTGTGTGTAGTCCACTAACTCGCACCACGCCAGCGTAGTGACTAAGGTCTAAGTGTATACAGGGTGTAAACGAATTCGTGTAATTCCTTCAAACCACATGATGTATTAATGATATAGATTAACCCTGCACGGGATCTAGATTCATTAAAAATAAAAAATAAAAACATTATTTTTTCATGCGGTAGCGGTAAGTCGTCGTATCTAAACCTATTTCTAAGGATTAAAAAAAAAGGCAAAAATATTTTTAGCAAAAAAAGTTTTTTTTTTTATAGAACATTTCGATGCTACGCATAAATGAATGAAAGCACGGCGACACAGCTGACAAGCACTACTAGCGTGATATCGCTCCGTGCAGTCAGTTAACTCGGCGCGCTAAAATGACCAAGAAATAGAAAATCAGGTTATTTTTATGAAAAAATGTATTTGCTGAAACTGAAAAAAAAACAATTCTTAGCCAATCTGTCACTAGTAGATCACGCGGTTTGAAGGAATTACCTACATGAATTCGTTTACACCCTGTATACACGTAGAAAGCGGGTTGCCGGCGCCGATCTGCCAGCGCTTGTCGGTGCTGGTCCGCGCAGTTAGTCGGCGCAGGTAGTCTCTATAATGTGTGGCGAACCAGCGCCGACAAGCTCGAACTTCGCCGACAAGTTCCGACCTACTCCGATCAGCGCTGTGGTAGGTAAGCCGCCATGTGTTGCTGCATTTGCACGAATTTGTATTTGGAACAAGACGTATTAAAATGCCAGCCCCTGCTTCTACCCGCTTCTTTTATGTATTCTTTGTAAAAATGTATGGGCTTATGTCTGAAATAAAGAAAAAATTACCTTTTTTTTCATACGATCATCCTCATGTCATGGGCACCCTTCGCTTTCCCCGGGCGTTATCTTACCGCTTAAAAACACACGGTTTCTTCTCCTGACCGGCTGGTGTTGCCGGATTCGCTTGGTAGACGGATTGGTGATATATTGTCAATATCAGACAGGAAGACGCTACTACCCATCCGACTTTCAAAAGAAGGAGGAGGTTCTAAATTTGAAGAGTATTTTTTTTATGTATGTTGATTATTTTAACACCTACCAGTGTTGTGTCGCCTAGTTAGATACCTAACTTATCGCCAAACGACAGTTTAGAAAATGAACAAGCAACCTTAAAATTTATTAATTCAAATTCCCAACCTTGTAAGTTTTTATGATTGACTAACTCATTCTGATATAATACCTAATTATTATAAATCATAAATGCAAAATTCTGCAATGTTTTTGTCGCAAGCGCAGTCGAGTGTGAATGTGAAGTCGATTCCCAGTTCAGTAATAGAAAAAAAAATGCTATTGTCTTCTAATCCATGTTTTTTCTTATTATCGGTTGGGAGTTTGGATTGGAATAACTGTGCTTGACTGTCTTAGAGCATATAGATTTACTTTGTTTCATAATGCATGGGACTGAAAAAAAAATATAACGATTAGTGAAGTGTTAAAAACAGAACACCTCTGAAAGCGTTATTGTTATTTCCGAACGAATATAACAACTGTCAAACTCAATTGCTGAACTGTCATCTTCAACGTCAAAGTCACATTGCATTTTGTTAATTTGTGTTGAGGTTAACTTAGTGAAAATAACACGACTTTTAAAAGTTTTAAAATAAAACCATAACAATGAGTAAGAAGCTACATAATATGAAATGGGAGTCGGTAGCTATGGACGGCTGTCCGGCCTCCATGACCGATAAATTCCATGGTTTTGTCGGTTTAGAAGAGTGCACCGAATACAATTTTGATAAGGAAAGCAAGCGGCCAAAAAAGGTTTGTTTATTTCAATTACAACCTTCTTATTCTACAATTATGTTCCTTCAGCATCAGTAATACTTAGGCAAAAGATGACCAAAGCTAGCACAGATTAGTTAGTTCTATGTTTACAAATTGCTGGACAAACTTCTGCACATAAAACATGCTACTTTAAATAAAATAAAATCTATTGTACATAATTTGACTGCATCGTTGGTCTAGTGGGCGCAAGCACGACTGCTGAGCGTGAGGTCCTGGGTTCGATTTCCATGTTGGTCAAAGTGTTATTGGGTTACAACTTACAAAATATGCAAATACAATATCTAGCATTCGCGTCCTAGCGGTTGAGGAGTCAACATATCCTGAGGATGCCCCGTGCAGGGGCGAAACACGTGTCGTGTATTGGTTGCATGTTGCATTATTTATTCACTCTTTCCGCATGTGCATATACTTGTGGGCGGGAGGGTGGTGCTGCATACTGCATCCAAACTAGCGATCTTGCTCAGCGGAATTAAAGCTAGATATTGTATTTGCATATTTATATGATGATTATGATTCCCCTGATATAAATCGCAGTGCGCGTTAACTCACCCACACACAACATATCCTACACATAAACATACGCAAGCATACCCTTACAGACACAAAATCACATCACTTTACATTCACTCACATCACATTCATTTAGACACATTATACTAACTCACACCCACATCAAACATCTACACACATACACATCACACACATACACATCACACACATACACATCACACATACTCATAACTATAATGTATTTAAAAAACTCTTAAGTTTGAATTAGTATTTAATTTGCGATACCTTTGCTTAATATTATGATTTGTTTATTAGAACCCAGCTGTGAACCACTACGTGCACTTATGTGTCATCAACTATGAGGATACTAGATCCCACGACACAGGGTATCCTAGTGTGGGGTCTAGAGTTACTCCATTGCACACAAATTTTGTTTTACACTCCCAATCTTGGTGCTTTTAGATTTATTTTGTGCTTATTATGACTGTAAACTTGTTCCTAATAAAATTTATTATTATTATTATTATCACCTTTATTCATTGTAAACACATATAAATTATATTTTTAAATACATATCATAAATAAAAAAAACAATATACATTTAAAAATATAAAAAATAGTATCCCACCGGCATCGGGAACAGGGTCCAAGCCGCCGGCAGTCAGGGCGCCAGAGAAAGGAACCTCCTCACTATGCGTGCCGTGTCAAGGAGTACTGCTTTCTGTAACAAGCCCTTGATCCAGCCGCCCAACGAGAGCCTCTTGAGATGTTGATCGAGGCTCTTGGCTATTAGGCCATTCGCCGTAACGACTATCGGAACAACGACTGCTGAGTCCACATCCCACATGCCGACAACCTCGTGTGCTAGATCAAGATATTTTATTTGTTTATCTTTCTCAGCTTTCACGAGATTCTCGTCATGAGGGACGGTGATATCAACAATCATTGTGCGGCGCTCTGATCGATCTATTACCACTATATCAGGCTTATTGGCAACAATAGTCCTGTCAGTGATAATAGATCGATCCCAGTACAGTGTGGCATGACCATTCTCGAGAACTGGGTCGGGCACATACCTGTAGTACGGTACTTCCGATTCCACAAGGTTATATTTCAGAGCAAGTTGCTGATGAATAATCCTGGCCACCAGGTTATGTCTGTGCAAGTATTCTCCGTTGGCAAGACGAGAACAACCGGAGATAATGTGTCGGATAGATTCTCCCGGACGGTGGCATGCCCGACAAATGTCAACCGTGCCATCCTTCACTATATATTTCCTATAATTGTTCGTCATCATGACTTCGTCCATAATTGCACATACAAAACCTTCGGTTTCTCCGAAGAGATCACCAAAACGTAGCCAGGATACGGACGCTGGAAAGTCAACGTCGGGCCCATGAAGGGCCCGATAGAAACGTCCGTGTAGCTCCTTGCTTTGCCATACTTCCTCGCGATCATTGGTGCTAAGTACTGCAGGCTTGCGCCAGTTCTCTTTAGCCAAGGCGAGCGGGGTGAGTCCCTTGTCCACTGCGACCACATCTCGATGCATCTCCCCTTCAGCTTGGAGGAAATACTCCCTGAGACTGCACACTTCGCGGTTGTGTAGGGTCTTAGCGTTTAAAAAGCCTCGACCCCCACACTTTCGCGGAATGTACAGTCTCATCACTGAAGAGCGTGGGTGATGCATCCGATGTACAGTCAGCAGTGCACGGACCCTTCTATCCAGGGCTTCAAGATCAGTCTGAGTCCACTTGAGTATGCCGAAGGAGTACATCAAGACCGGCATGACCCAACCGTTAAAGGCGCGCACCCTGTTTCCGCCTGATAAAAGACTTCTTAATACTTTATTCAGGCGGCCAAAGAAGCGCTCCCGTAACGATTGTCTCATGTCGGCCTCACTGATACCTAAAGCCTCCGACATACCCAAGTATTTGTAGGTCTCAGTTGGGGAGAGGGATCTAAGCTGTATGGAATTCGAGATTTGGATTCCCTCGGATTCCACGATCCCCCCTCGCTTTACATGCATGACCGCACATTTATCCACACCAAATTCCATCCTGATAGAGCTACTGAAGTTTTCAGTTACCTTCAGTAGCTCCATCAGTCGCAAATCAGTGGGGGCAAATAGTTTTAGGTCATCCATGTATAGGAGGTGGGATATAACTTGACCTTCTCTCCTCAACCGATAGCCTAGCCTTGTTCCCTCCAGCAATGTACTCAGGGGGTTCAAGGCTAAGCAGAACCACAGGGGACTCAGACTGTCACCCTGGAATATACCACGCTCGATCCTTATCGGTTCCCCTCTCCCACGAATCTCTCGACATCCTGGATAGCGAAGGACCGTCCTCCATTGCCTCATACATGACATCAGGAAGGTGCGAAGAGTTGTATTTATTTTATACAACTCCAGCACCCTCATGAGCCATGTATGTGGCACCGAGTCGTAGGCCTTCTTATAGTCTATCCAACATGTCGACAGATCCTTTCGGGAGCGACGAACTTGCTGGCTAATGGTCATGTCAATGAGGAGCAGCTCTTTAGTACCGCGGGACCCACTCCTACATCCATTTTGAGAAGGAGACAGAATAGAATTATTATCAATATGATTTGAAATTTTGACTCTCAAAATGGACGTAAGGAGTTTATAGACCGTCGGTAAACATGTGATCGGCCTATAATTTTTGGGTTTCGCGGTACTACCAGATTTATAGAGCAGGTGGGTGGCTCCTGTTGTAAGGAATTGGGGTAGCGATCCTGACTCCAAGGACGATTGGAATTGGGATGCCAAGCAAGCGTGCGAACTGCGTAGCCATTTAAGCCAAAAATTGTGCAGCCCGTCCGGCCCCGGAGACTTCCAATTGGGCAATGGACGGGCTGCACCGGCTACGTCTTGGGGGCTGATTATAATAGCCTCCATTTCCGGTATTGGTTCGCACGCTCGTTCGATATCCCGCATCCAATCACCCTCGGTGTGAGCGATGGGCACGGACCAGATGCTGCGCCAGAATGAACCCATGGCTTCGTCATCCGGTAGGCGCACATCACTCCCACTTGGGTCAGGTCGCTCCCAAGTTCGAAACACCCGCCTTTGGTCACTCTGGAAAGTGCGGTTCTGGGTATATCGTTCCACACGACGCTTATACCTCCTAATGCGGTTTGCCCATGCATAAACCTTCTGCTTCAGGAAGTCGATGCGCTCTGTGATACGGGACATATAGTCTCGAGGGCTGATATCAGTCCCCGAGAACGCCCGCCTCACAAAGCGCATCACTCTTGGGCGAGTGTTGCCCTCCCTGAAGCAGATCAGCTTGCCAATGAGTGCTCTAGCCCCGCCGATACGCCGTTCAATCCTGCACTGCCAAGCCGGTACGACAGGTTTCGGTCGTGTAGCTCGGTCACTTTCTGTGAATTTGACGTGAGCTACACGACATGCCGCAATCGCCGCACAGTACAGGATCGAGTGGGTATCAGCGAGGTCTTCGCTGCCATCAAAATAATTTGACAGCAGCGAGTCCAGAGCACACACCAGCGCCCTGTTCTTTTTATGCATGGGCAAACGAGGCAGGCGTGGTCTTAACTCTGGCGGTGTGGTCCGATATTCCAAAATCGCACCCTCCAGAGCGCTCCTCAATTCGTCACTGCACTGGTTACTTACTTCAATAACCTCACCGTCACCTTCCCCATCAGCGTGACTGGGCCGCGGAGGTACAGCAGGAAGTTGTGGCTGCACCGCGGACTGGGCTGGGGACGTGACGGTACGGTTATTCTGTGTTTCAGAGCGAAGCCGCTCAAGTACGGTGTCGTCCAACCTACGATTTCGCTGGATGACACGCACCTGATCCGACAGTCGCTGAGTCGAAACGTTGATGGCTGGCTCAAGCACCTGAAACAAAGAGAGCATCCTATCTCGGTACGCAGTGAGGTTAATTCCCCCGTCTGTAGCCCCATAATATGCGCGCATGACATTTTCATTGATGGACTGAGTCCATCGCATGCGCGACACATTTCCACCGGCAGCGGGGACCCTGTTCGAGGCCGGTTGGTTTCGAGGCCCCAAGCAGGCTGGCGGCCGGGCTCCTCCCCGACGACGTACAGGTGGAGGCGACGACGGCGGGGAGAAATACTCGTCGCTGGAGCTCGACGCTACTGCAGCGGCCGGTGTCACAGCACTCACGGGGGGGCTGGATTCCGGCGGCTGCGAGGCGGAGCAGAGCGACGAGTCCGGAGATCTTGGGCGTGCATCTTTTTGTCTGGCGCGAGCTCTTGTTAACATTACGTTAATTTTCCATTATTACAGTGGTGGTATTTTGTATTTTCATATTTTCTTGCAATGATTTTATATAAGTAGTTTTCTTCTGTCATTCTGTAGTTGTCAATTTGTTTCTTAATGTTATTTATACTGTTTCAGCCATAAATTTTGATTTTAAACTATTTCTATTATTTTCCGTCGCAAAAAGTTATTGAATAAAATGATCTGTAGGACAATTTATTGTATAAAGCGGAAAAAATGTAATAAAATATAATCTCAGGCGAAAATTGTATGTTGACAAGATTAAGTGTTGCCAGTTATTATTATTATCTTGTATCTCTTTGGACATCACGGCTCATCTTCCGTGCGAAAGATGTCCGGTCCTTTGGAAGGCATACACGGGGACACAGGTCCAACGCGCAGAGGCCCCTTTGAGAGCTTTAATCTAAAATGGGGTGGGGCACCAACCCGGGACTATCCACGGCTGCACTATTGGAGTACAGTCATGGACCGTCCCGGGTGGGTGCAAGACTATTGTAAAATATGGTGAAAAATATCTGGTCTATGGGATGGGGTGTTAGGTGGACTAGATAACTTCTATTGCCGGAAGAAAACGGCGTCTGCCTTTCAACATTTAAAATTGAAGTGTTGGCAGACGGTGACTCGCCAGCTCACTAGCTGGGCCCCCTGAAAAGCCGCCAGTACATAGGCGAAGGGGGCAACAGACGTGTGAGCGGCTAGAGGTGTAGAGAGGTGTGGCCCCGGTTTCGCCGTCGCGGGTCTAAGAGACCCGGAGTGGGTTTCCCCGCTATTACGCCTTTAGACACTTCCACCCCCGAGCATATAGCTCTGGCGGCCCCCCTCTGGCCGGCCGATAAAGGCAAGACAGAGTTGAGAGTCCTGCGGGCACTCTTGGGCTTCCACCCCAGCCAGCCAATAAAGGCAACCTGGAGACGAGGCCCTGACCGACTCTCTGAGGCAATAAGGTACGCAGTGTCGCCACTCACCAACAGCTCGCCACAAGCTGCCCTGCGGTTTGTAAGCTTTTCAGTAGACCTCATGATACATTTTTTATTATATGATGGGGTTGTAGAAAGCTAGTCTAATGTACCCTCCGGTTTTACGTTAATCTCATGATGAGGTAACGCCTTTCCCAGAGGGGGTTTATTATTATTATTATTATATGTCATGGATTTCTGCAAAGTAACGCCTGATTCCATCATTTAGGTTATTGGGTTTTTTCATGTGGAATTTCTCAGTAGCAGTTCTACTAAATGCTCTAGTGTAAAATTGCTAACATGTCGCTTGGTAATTTTTGCCTTTCAAGCGTCAATATAATTAAATTAAATATTAATTTTACAAATGCCAGATAACATTTATCCGAGGTAAATTTGACCCTTTTACAGGTTTTTATAGAATTCCTGTCCAAACATCTCAGATAAAAGTTATCTAAAGTTGGTAAAATCAGCCTTAAGTATTTTTAATTACACACAGGGTATGGTATAATTACATAATACACACAAGGTCCTATGTTCATGCTGGCCTCCACATTATTAACCACAATTATAATAATTTTATTTCAGAATAAACAAAAAGAAAAGAAAGTACAGAAAAAAGAAAAACAGAAAAGGAAATCTTCTGAAAGTGAATCCGTAGAGGTTCCTAGCAAAAAGATAAAACTAAGCAATGGTTTTGTAGTAGAATCATGTAATGCCATAGCACCATCACTAGCCAACAGTACTCAAAAGAGAACTAAAACTAAAAATAAGAAAAACAAAAAATCGAATACTACAGAAAGTAATGACAATACTGAAAAACCTATGAAAAATATACCAGAAAATGATGACAATATAGAAAATTCTAGTAAAAATAAGAAAAATAAAAAAACCGAAGCTAAAACTGAAAATAATACACAAAATCTTCCTAAAAAGATTAAACAAAAGTTAGGAGACTTACCGCAGTCTACATCAAATTTGACACCAGAAGATATGTTGACATGGGCAGAGTTTAAGTTGCAGGAGCCTATATTAAGAGCTCTAACTGAATTGGGCTTTAAGCAACCTACTAAGATACAACAGTTGACGCTACCAGCTGCAATTCATGGTAAATATGGCAAACCTTTTTTTATAAATGACTCTTAATTTTACCAATCCTGCCTTTTAGTGTTCATTGCCAGACATTTCATTTTATTTTCAAAGCCTTTAGTACCAATAAAAGTTTACTCAACTGGTTGCGTACCGCCCATCGTCCCAGGACGACACTTAATTGTCTTATCTATTGTTTATAATTACCGTGCTTGAGGTTTTAAATATAATGTATTTTTTAAACTATATAACACGATTTAATACTTTTTGTAATTACTGTGGCACATGGAATACTGTTATGGCCTTGTTCTTATTTGTTAGTGTGTTCTGTGACATGTAGGCCTCCTCCAGCTCTCTACATCTCTCTCCCTCCCTGGCAAGATGTAACTAAAATTGACTAGCTACCTACCTTTTTGATATCATTGACCTGACTACAGATTAGTTGTCAACAGCATCAACTAATCTGTTTTATTTCCACAATAGAATATGCCTCAGTGAAATTTCACAAACATTTGTGAATATATCCTTTAGTTTTAAGCAATATTCTTTGAACAGTGCTTTTATTTATTGTAACATTTATTTATAGGCCGTAGAGACATACTAGGTGCAGCTGAGACAGGAAGTGGAAAAACTTTAGCGTTTGGCCTCCCAATACTATCAGGCATACTAAAACTAAAAGAAAAAGCCCTTCTGAAAGGCTTAGATGTCTATGACATACCCTATAAAAAGTCTTCAGGTAAAAAGAGTAACACTAAACCAAAAGAAGATAAAAAAGAAAAGTTCAGGAGAAAAGATAAGAAAACAATAAATAAAGAGGTAAAAGTTGAGGAACCAAAAGCTAAAGAATCTTCTGAAGATGGCTACAGCAGTGGTATTGAAAGCAATGATGAAATAGAAGATCCTAAAACAAAGAGTGATGAATACAATGATGATGATTATTTAGAAGAAATTGTAGTACCTTACAAAAAGAGAGAAAATTCCGCTGATGAAGGAAATGACAGTGATGATGAAGATAATTATATCCACCTCTCTGATATGTTAGATTCTGATGATTTAGCTGAAACTAGTGATGATGAAAACAAAGAAAATAACGATAGTGAAAATGTCAGTGGTGATGAAATTGAAGAGGACATTGATAGTGATGCAGCTGTTAATGAAAGTGATGTAGCAGATAGTGAGGTGAATGATGAACAAGATAGTGAAGCGGCTGATGATTCAGATGATGAAGATAATGACGATGTTCCAGACGAAGGCAATGAAAATGAAGAAGGTAATTATAGCTTCCATTTTCAACATACTTTTATAGCATCTTATTGTAATTGTAATTAAGCCTAGTAGTAGAGGTCCTTTGAAAATCGTTGTCCGGGGAAGTAGTAGGTACTATCACGCTTATTTCTGGCGCGGCAGCACTACTGTTTTCAAATTGAAGTATATGAGTGCCCTTGAAATTTCAGCCACATGAAACAATGCAACCTTCTCTGGGTGTCTCGAAGGTCTACATCGTAAGTTGTAACAGGGAGTCTACTCCCTAAGCACGAAGTCCGTGGTTTCGGCCTTAGTTACGAGCGTTTCCTACTCCCCCTATCACCTACGGACATACGATTATTTCGGGGCCCGAACTAAGAATGAATGACAACACGATTTGACAGTTATCCCTACTACCAATGTGTTTTTGCCCGACCGAAAAGTTGAACTTGACACTTGTTTTGTTCACTCCTACGTTTCGGGCTACTTTCGGACGGGCGACTAACTTCATTGACGGACTTAGGGAGTAGGCCCCCAGGAACAGATATGCATCGGCCATATGCCAGTTCCGTCACCATCATCGTCATCATTTAGCCGAAAGACGTCCAGTGCTGGACATAGGCCTCTCCCAAGCATCGCCACATCGACCGGTCCTGTGCTTCTCGCATCCAGCGGATTCACGCGAACTTCACCAGGTCATCGGTCCACCTTGTGGGAGGCCTACCCATGCTGCGCCTTCCGGTGCGCTACTCAATAAAATAACACATCCTAACTATATATATACAGGGTGGTAATTTGAGATGGGGCATGAAGGGCAACTACCTTAACCATTGTAGCTACAGGAAAACGTCCTCAGAAGACCACCCTTAACTTTTGGAATTATTTAAATCGGCATTCACAGATTTTGAAAAAAAAGTACAGTCAGCGAGAAAAAGGGCTGTTTTCACAAAACTTTTTTATGATGCCAATCGATTCCATTTCCCATAAGGATCAAAAGAGTCTTCCGGACTAACTGAGGTTGGAGTACTAGAAAAGTCAGAAATCGCAAAAAACTTATTTGAGATGAGGTAGTAATAAGGGCAGCTACCTTAATCGTTGTGGCTAGAGGAAAATGTTTGTAAGAGAGACTATCCATGTTTTTTGAAAATATTTCAAACTGCATTCACAGATTTTGAAAATAAAATAATTTATTTTTTCAGCCTTATCGTCACTTTTAACAAAATGTTGTTTTTCGTGATTTTTGACGTTTCTAGTACTTTTACCTCAGTAGGTCCGGAAGAGTATTTTGTTCCTTATGGGAAATAAGATCGATTGGCATCATAAAAGAGTTTTGTAAGAACTGACCATTTTTTTGCTGACTGTACCAATTTTTTTTTTGTCAATATCTTTTTATGCAGTTCGAAATAATGTCAAAAACTATGGCCAGTCTCCTATCAAAATTTTCCTGTAGCGACAACGATTAAGGTAGCTGCCCTTATAACTAACCCATCTCAAATAGTTTTTTGTTATTTCTGACGTTTCTAGTACTCAAACCTCAGTTGGTCCGAAAGAGTTTTTTGATCCTTATGGGAAATGGGATCGATTGGCATCATAAAATCAAAAATTGGCATCAGTTCGGTCGTGACAACCGCGGACGAGCGACGCGCGCATATACTGCGCTTACGCGAATTATGGCGGATTCGACGGCTATAATAATAATTAACGAATTCTTAACATTTGTGCAAAATAAAATAGACGTTATAGATGAGTTGAGTGTAACTCAAATATGTGCGAGTAATTTTACCGAAAGTGAAATTGAAAATGGTAACTCTGTGCTATTTAGTTCACTGTCCCTGAAATGTGTGCAACGAAAAGGGGAAGATAAAAGCAAGAAGAATATTAGAGATGTGATTAAGGCTTTCAAGGAGTCGGAACCGTCTAAACAACCAGTATTTGTGGCAAAAGATTTAAATCGCCTACCCCCCGTGACGTTTGACTATGTTGACGTGACTCGTCTACTTAAGGATATAGTTCTCTTGAAAAATGATTTGCAGAATATGCGCGAAAGCTCAGTCTCAAAGTTGGACATGAGTACTTTTGAAACAAAAATTAATACGGAATTAATCGACATACGATCGAGCATTGATAGTTGTGTGGTAAAGAAATCTGTACCATACAATCCTAAGAATAAAGGCGAGAATCGAACAGTATCAATGGCGTTGCCGCCGACGTCACAGCAGACAGCCGCTATTAAGTGCATTGATAAAAGTGTACACCTACCTACACGCACGGATAGCGAATGTGAAACATCGATGGAGACGGTTCTAGACGCACCGTCTTATTGTAATATTGCAAGTATTACCGCTAAGCCGCGCTCTAATGATGAACCAAATATGAATGACGAAGATGGTTTTACTTATGTAGATAACAAAAAGAAGCGTACACGTAATAGGAATATGCGCGGGACGGCGACGGCGTCGAGTCGCCTACTGGTAGCTGATATACCGGATGCGGTGTACTTATCGCGACTTAAAAACACCACGACTGTTGAGGATATTAAGGAGCATATACTATCATTGGGTGAACTATATATGGATATTCAAATACTGCCACAGAGACAAGAAACTAGTTTCCGATCATTTAAAATTGTTGTACCTAGACATAAACTTACAACATTTTTAAGCACTGATTTCTGGCCGAGTGGAATTATAGGTATTCAGACGATTTCGTGAGCGTACAACTAACGTAAACAAACCAACATAAACATGGATAGTACAAGTTCCGAGATAATTATGTTATCATTTAATTGTAAGTCCTTAAAGAGATCAGTACAGCAAGTAAGGCAATTGTGTAGCAACGCAGATATAGTGGCTTTGCAGGAGACCTGGCTGTTGCCTCACGACCTGGATTTTGTTCACAATATCGATAAGGAATATGGCTGTACGGCTAAATCATCCGTCGACACCTCCGCCGGTATACTACGTGGAAGACCCTACGGTGGGCTAGCATTGATGTGGAGGAAGCAAAAGTTTCCAAATGTGACTATTGTTGAGTGTGGTAACGATAGGTTACTTGCGATCCGTGTTAACAGTCCCGTGAGTTCCTTCTTAGTTTTCAGCGTTTATCTACCTACGGATAAACCGGATAACTTACCTGAGTACACGGACTGTCTTGCCCGTATGAATGCAATTATAGAAGAAACTGATGTTTCTGCCGCTTATATGTTGGGTGACTTCAATGCTCACCCAAATGCACCGTTGGGTCGTGAATTGATGATGTTTTGTGAAGAACAAGAACTTATATGTGCGGATATTGTGTTGTTAGGTTTAGGATCGGATACGCATACTTTTACCAGTGAATCGCATGGCTGCAACCGGTGGCTAGACCACTGCGTAGTCACAATGTCTGCTTGGAGCACTGTCAGGTCAGTTAATGTTGTTTATGACGTATTCTCTTCGGACCATTTTCCATTACGCATTGTGTGTGATGTGAGAGGAACGGGCAGTGGTCTGGCTGCCGATTGTGGCATAAACAAATGTAACAAAATATTGTGGGGAAACAGAGCGCTTAGTCAGATAACGGCTTATAATACCTATTGTAATTTGCATTTGGAAAAAGTTAATGATGTATTAAGTTGCGTAAACTGTGAAAGTAATGTAACATGTGAGCATATAAATGAGCATCGTCAATTTATTGAAAAGTTATACTCTAATATTGTTGATATTCTTCAGCAGGGAGCTATAAAAAGCTATGGGTTGGACTCCGGTGGATGTAAATTACGTAAACCTGTAACAGGATGGAATTATCATGTACAAGAATGTTATAGCTCGGCGAAGTTTTATTATAATTGGTGGGTGACAGCTGGTAGACCGTCTATGGGTGACATACATAATAATATGATTATCACTCGCAAGATATTTAAAAACAAATTAAAGTGGTGTCAACGTAATGAAGAATCAATTAAAATTGATATATTAGCCACGCATTGTAAAAACAAGAACTTTATAAAATTTTGGCAAAGTACAAAAAAGCTAAATTGTAAACAAACTGTACCGTTAGCCATGGACGGCCTACTAGAGCCGACTCAAATCGCAAATATATTTGCTGATAAATTTAAAATGGAGCCAATGCCTGTGGGTCCGGCCAGCCAGGTTTTGGGAGGGGAAGGTCGGGGGTTGGGTGAAGGTGAGACTTATGATCGGTTGCATTTTTCACCGGAGGATGTTTGTGACGTAATTAAGCGTATGAAACGTGGTAAATCTGCAGGCCATGATAACTTGAGCATTGAACATTTGATTCATGCAGGCGAAGTCATTCACGTCAAATTATGTGTGTTATTTAATTTATGTATAAAATGTTCTTATTTACCTAAAGCTTTAATGAAAACAGTGGTAATTCCAATCACAAAAAATAAAACGGGGGATCTCAGTTCTGCTACCAACTACCGACCTATCTCCCTCGGCACTGTCCTGGGTAAGGTGTTGGAGCGTCTCGTGCAGCCCATACTGTTGAAAAGTGCTAGGGTAGATGATGCTCAGTTTGGTTTCCGCCCTGGTCTCTCAACTGACTTAGCAATACTTTCGTTAAAGCATACGGTAAATTATTATAAAAGTCGTAACACGTCAGTTTATGCCTGTTTTTTGGACCTGAGCCGCGCGTTTGATTTGGTAAATTATAATATTCTCTGGAACAAACTGCTTGACTCGGGTGTACATATGGACTTAGTAAATATCTTAAAATACTGGTATGGAAACCAAACTAACTTTGTCAGATGGGGCGATGCACAGTCTAGCGATTACAGGTTAAAGTGTGGAGTTCGTCAGGGGGGATTAACTTCTCCAGACCTATTCAATATCTACATGAATGGTCTTATTGAGGAGCTGAGGGGGACCGGTGTCGGCTGCCACATGGGCGGTGTGTGCTTTAATAATATAAGTTACGCGGACGACATGGTCCTCCTGAGCCCCTCAATAAGAGGCCTCAGGCGGCTAGTAGCCATTTGCGAGCGTTATGCCAGCTCGCATGGTATGGTTTATAATATCATGAAAACTGAAATGTTAGTCTTTAGAGCTGGAAAGGGACCTGAGAAAGTTCCGGATGTTTTTATCTGTGGTTCACCGGTGAGGGTTGTGCAAACGTTTAAATACCTGGGACACGTTCTCACTGACGATCTTAAGGATGACGCCGATATAGAACGAGAAAGACGGGCACTCTCGATACGGTGCAATATGCTTGCTCGTAGATTTTCTCTCTGTAGCCCTTGTGTGAAGAAAACGCTTTTTCGTGCTTATTGTCTCTGCTTTTACACATGCCAGCTCTGGACAAAATTTAAAAGGTCGACATTAAGTACCATGCGCGTGCAGTATAATGATGCATACCGCATCTTAATGAAATTTCCACGGTACTGTAGTGCGTCGAGCATGTTCGCTGAAGCGAGAGTGCCGGACTTTTATGCAATCATACGTTCTCGCATTGCATCGTTTTTAAACACCATACGTAAATCGGCCAATCAACTGCTGAGGATCGTTAGTGAGGATTGGAGTGGTCCGATCCACAGGTATTGGCTCGAAGTCCATCGGAGTTCCAATAGGAAATAAAATTAAGTATAAATAAATAAATAAATGTAATTAAATATTATGAATAATATAATTATGTCAAGGTTGATGTAGGATAATGTAATCTGTAATCATTGGGACTTGGTGCCTTAATAAATAAATTTTATTATTATTATCCTTTATTCATTCCAACTTCTTATTAATTACATTTTTAAATACATATCAACTACAAAAACATAAAATAAAAAAATATGATATACATTTAAAAATATAAAAAATAGGGGTCCACCGGCATCGGGAGCAGGGTCCAAGCTACCGGTGGTTAGGGCTCCAGAGACAGGAACCTCCTCACAATACGCGCCGTATCAAGGAGGACTGCTTTCTGTATCAGGCCCTTGATCCAGCCACCTAACGAGAGCCTCTTGAGGTGTTGGTCGAGGCTCTTGGCCATTAGGCCATTGGCCGTTACGACTATCGGCACAATGGTTGCCGAATCCACATCCCACATGTTGACAACCTCGTGTGCTAAGTCAAGATATTTGATTTGTTTATCTTTCTCAGCTTTCACGAGGTTTTCATCATGCGGGATGGTAACATCAACAATCATTGTGCGGCGTTCTGATCGGTCTATCACCACTATATCAGGCTTATTGGCGACAATAGTCCTGTCAGTGATGATAGATCGATCCCAATATAACGTGATATGACCATTTTCGAGAACTGGGTCGGGCACATACTTGTAGTACGGTACCTCCGATTCCACAAAGTTATATTTCAAAGCAAGTTGCTGATGGATAATCCTAGCCACTTGGTTATGCCTATGCAAGTACTCGCCGTTAGCAAGACGAGAACAACCGGAAATAATATGCCTGAGGGACTCGCCCAGACAGTGGCATGCCCGACATATGTCAACCGTCCCGTCCTTCACAATATATTTCCGGTAGTTATTCGTCATGATGACTTCGTCCATAATTGCACAGACAAAACCTTCGGTTTCCCCAAATAGGTCACCGAACCGTAGCCAGGACACGGACGCTTGGAAGTCTACGTCGGGCCCATGGAGGGCCCGGTAGAATCGTCCGTGTAGCTCCTTGCTCTGCCATATCTCCCTGCGGTCATTAGTACTGAGTACCACAGGCTTGCGCCAGTTCTCTTTAGCCAAGTTGAGTGGGGTGAGTCCTTTATCTACTGCGACCACATCTCGGTGCATCCCCGCGTCGGCATGTAGGAAATATTCCCTGAGGCTGCACACCTCACGATTGTGAAGGGTCTTAGCATTTAGTAAGCCTCGACCCCCACACTTTCGCGGGATGTACACCCTCATTACTGACGATCGCGGGTGATGCATCCGATTTGCGGTCAGCAGAGACCGGACTCTCCTATCCAGAGCATCTAGTTCAGTCTGAGTCCACTTCAGTATGCCGAAGGAGTACATCAAGACCGGCATGACCCAACCGTTGAAGGCGCGCACCCTGTTGCCGCCCGACAAAAGACTTTTTAGAACTTTTTTCAGGCGGCCAAAGAAGCGCTCCCTCAACGATTGTTTCATGTCGGCCTCACTGATGCCCAGCCCCTCCGACATACCCAGGTATTTGTAGGTATCGTTTGCGGAGAGCGGTCTGAGGTGTATGGAATCCGAAAGTTGTAGTCCCTCGGATTCCATAATCCCCCCTCGTCTTACATGCATGACTGCACATTTGTCCACACCAAATTCCATCCTGATAGAATTACTGAAAGTTTCAGTTACCTTCAGTAACTCCACCAGTTGCAATTTAGTGGGGGCAAAGAGCTTTAGGTCATCCATGTAGAGAAGGTGGGATACTACCTGACCTCCTCTCCGCAGCGGATAGCCTAGCCCCGACCCCTCCAGCAATGTGCTAAGAGGGTTCAGGGCTAAACAAAACCACAGTGGGCTCAGACTGTCGCCCTGGAATATTCCACGCTCAATCCTGATCGGTTCACCGCTCTCCCGAATCGGTCGACATCCTGGATAGCGAAGGACTGTCCTCCATTGCCCCATACATGACATCAGGAAGGTGCGTAGAGTTGCATTTATTTTATACAACTCTAGCACCCTCATGAGCCACGTATGTGGCACCGAGTCATAGGCCTTCTTATAGTCTATCCAGCATGTCGATAGATTCTTTCGCGAGCGACGAACCTGTTGGCTAATGGCCATATCAATGAGGAGTAGCTCCTTAGTACCGCGGGACCCATTCCTACATCCATTTTGAGCAGAAGACATTACCGAATTATTTTCAATATGAGTGTTAATTTTGGATCTCAAAATGGATGTAAGAAGCTTATAGACCGTCGGCAAACATGTGATCGGTCTACAATTCTTGGGTTCCGCGGTACTACCTGATTTATGGAGCAGGTGGGTAACTCCTGTCGTAAAGAACTGTGGAAGCGACCCTGACTCTAAGGACGACTGGAATTGGGTCGCCAAGCGAGCGTGTGAGCTACGTAGCCACTTTATCCAAAAGTTGTGCAGCCCATCCGGTCCTGGAGATTTCCAGTTAGGCAACGGACGGGCTGCACTGGCTACGTCTTGGGGGCTGATAAGTATTTCCCCCATTTCTTCTATTGGCTCACACGCTCGCTCAATATCCCGCATCCAATCACCCTCGGTGTGAATGACGGGGACCGACCAGATGCTGCGCCAGAATGAGTTCATGGCATCATCATCCGGTAGGCGCCCATCACTCACACCTTGGTCAGGTCGCTCCCAAGCTCTATACACCCACCTTTGGTCGCATTGAAACATGCGATTCTGAGTATATCGCTCCACGCGGCGTTTATACCTACGAATGCGACTCGCCCATGCACAAACTTTCTGCTTCAGGAAGTCGATGCGCTCTGTGACTTGGGACATATATTCTCGAGGACTGATACCAGTCCCCGAGAATGCCCGCCTCACAAAGCGCATCACTCTTGGTCGAGTATTGCCCTCCCTGAAGCAGATTAGCTTGCCGATGAGTGCCCTGGCCCCGTCGATACGACGCTCAATCCTGCACTGCCAGGCTGGTACGGCTGGTTTAGGTCGTGTAGCTCGTTCACTATTATTAAATTTGACGTTAGCTACACGACATGCCGCTTATTATTATTATTATTATATAAAAAAATTTTGTTAAAACAATCATTTTTCTCGCTGACTGTACTTTTTTTTCAAAATCTGTGAATGCCGATTGAAATTATCCCAAAAGTTAGGGGTGGTCTTCTAAGAACGTTTTCCTGTAGCTACAATGGTTAAGGTAGTTGCCCTTCATGCCCCATTTCAAATTACCACCCTGTATATTAGATTTATATATTTTTACATATCCTAACTAATATTATAAATGCGAAAGTAAGTTTGTTTTCACTCCTAAACCACTGAACCGATCATCCTGAAATTTTGCATATACGTTGTCAGGTGTACAGAAACGGATATAGGGTACCTTTCATCCCGAAAAAAATTACTGTTCCCGAGGAAAACAACAATAACGATCATAGATGGCGCCACGGGTCTTCCGAATCACGATTGAATTATTTATAGAAACTTTAGTAGTGTGTTAAGAGTTTTTTTGAACTTCGTTAACGCGAACGAAGCCGCGGACAAAAGTTAGTATAATATATTTTCTTTTATATCTGAGATGTTTATTACAGGCATAGGTTGTGTGAAGGTGATAGACAATATTGAGATCCCGGGTCATGTGTCTATGAGAACTGGCAAGCCTCTATTCGCGCTTATCATAACTCCCACCAGGGAACTGGCGATACAGATCAGCAGACATTTGATAGCCGCTGCTA
This sequence comes from Amphipyra tragopoginis, assembly GCA_905220435.1. Lineage (NCBI taxonomy): Eukaryota > Metazoa > Arthropoda > Insecta > Lepidoptera > Noctuidae > Amphipyra > Amphipyra tragopoginis. Next base: position 19,086,496 of record HG992011.1, read on the forward strand.
AGTATACAGGTATGTAACAAACGTGAACTGATAGTGAAGTCTATCCCATGTGGGGACGGACTAGAATATAAAACTTCCTCACCGCACGCTGGGAATAGATGCGTGTTGTAGTATACAACCTTAGAGCTCTTACACACCACGTTTTTTTCAGGCGCCGTCGACGCACGTTTCTCTATCGCGCGTTGTCGGCGCTGCTAAACCTGAAATAGGCAGATAACTTGCGATTGCATCGCTGCAAACTCACGAGAAACGCGCTACAGACGCGCGTGAGCAACTCTCCTTGGATTTAAACGCGCTGTACGTATGTGTTTGCAGCTAAAGAGACGCGTTGCGCCAGCGCGTCTGTATCGATGTAATTCCGCGCTACGAGCGCGTCGACAGCTCGCCAAAAAGTCGTCGTCTGCATACTACAAATTTATGAACGTGTGAATAGGTAAATTGGTTGCGATAACATCGTGTTTGCAGCGCGTTATAGTTGCGTGCGACGCTTGTCGACACGCCTGAAAAAAACGTGGTGTGTAACGCGATCGCAATCGGGAGTGACCATTTTCTTTCAATTCAAAATAGCCTGTCATTTTTGGGGGGGGGGGGGGGCTCTCACACATATGCATTATACACTGTAGCTACAATATTCATACATTGAAAATAAAACAAATAGAATAGAATATATTTTATTGTACACCAAAATTAGGCTCCATTTGACATGAACTAGCAAATGGGTCCTAAGCGAGTTGACAGTGGGGAAATGTTCCGTATGGCCACTACCGACTACGTCAACCGCGTTACTCTAAGGATACAACAAAACCCAGCACACTTGGTGAAAGGATATTTACGGTCCACCTGGCTAGCTACCACCTGAACATTAAAATCCGGCGCCAAGCAGTTTACTATGTCCCGTCGTGTGATGTGAGAGCCAGAGGGGTATAGGAGAATGCCTCTACAAGGTGTAACATATTAAACGCACAACCTCTTGAGCGGTCACTGTACTGATCACTATGAACAACTTTTACTATGGGACCAAATAAGAAATCGCGAAAAAAAAAATCAGCTCTGCCCTACATTTATGTTCGCATAACTCGTCAGAGTGACCCCTTAGGGGTTGTGCGTTATTTATGTTACACCTTGTATGTCTCTGTTACTTGGATTCGTGTGCTCCTTCTTAGAGCCTGTTTGCGCAAACCATCAGATGCGACAAGATTAAAAGGCGACAAAGCAAAAAAAAAATACTTTCAACGGTTTTTGTGTGTCTATATCTTCCCAGGTATAAAAGTAGCCACAATAGTAGGCGGTATGGCGGCAGTGAAACAAGAGCGGGTGCTCCGCTCCGGTCCTGAGATAGTAGTGGCGACCCCCGGACGATTGTGGGAGCTCATCGGTCAGGGTCAACCGCATCTACAGCAGTTGGACTCTATCAAGTAAGGAAATCTCGACAAAAAATATTTTATTTTCTATAAATTAGTTTTCTACTTTGATTTATCTTGTAAATTAAGGCTAAAGTAAAAAATGTGTTACTGATGGCTGTAGCTAGAGGCTCTGAGCCCCAGGGCAGTAAAGGATCAAGTCCTCGAGGCTCCTTATGAACAAGAACAAGTATACTCGAGGGCTTCCCGGGCTCTGAGGCCCTGGAGCAGCAAATGTCAAGCCCTCGAGGCTCTCTATGAACCAGAACAAATATGTTCGGAGGCCATCTACTTTATAGGACAGGACAGCATGTGATCGAGTTCTTTATCGGGCCTCTTTATTACTAGTTAGGGAGCCCCAGATCACTGCGCTGGTTGAAGCAATGGTCCTAGTTTGCTCTTCAAACCAGTTGAACAAATATGTGCAATAGATACATATTTATTCAGAAGTTACCTTTTCAGTGCTATTTGATTTGGATACAATGTAACACTACTCTGGAAAGTGGCTTAGAACCTGTCTCCTGATTCGGAACGATTCGATAAGTCCAATTGTTAATTCGGTATCTCTTTTTCTTACATTACGAGAATCGTAAACGAAACAGAACTGCTTATCGAAAAGATTCTGAATCGGGAGGCTGTTTCCTAATTTTCTGAGCTGCCAAATATACTCTTAAGAGGAAACCACCAAGTAACGGAAGGCGGAGCGTGGGTAGGCCCCTCACAAGGTGGACCGGTGACCTGGTGAACGTCGCGGGAATCCGCTGAATGCGAGACCGGGACAGGACTGGTCGATGTGGCCACTCTTGGGGGAGACTTATATCCAGGAGTGGACATGTTTCGCCTGAATGATGATGATGATGATGATGAATAGGAAACGAAACCTAGCGTCTCGCATGAATTAACGTCAAATACATTCAGTTCGTCTCGTGTAGTGCCGGACTTAAAAAATAGCACTAACCCATCTCTTCCCGTGGTGGGTGTCCTAAAAGGCGACTAAGGGATTCACTAGAGGATGGGCAGCAGCGTTCTCTAAGTACTTTAACAACCATACTGCGATTGCCAACCCGCCTGCCAAGCGTGTCGATTACGGCAAACATCCCCCCCCCAGCTTTTGGGGGAGGCCTATGTCCAGCAGTGGACGTCTTTAGACTGAGTGATGACATTCAGTTCTTAAAATCCAATCGTACTAGCAACTAAATCTTTTGACGTAAAAATCTATATCTGTCATTACCAGATTCCTAGCAATAGATGAGACAGACCGCATGATAGAGCGCGGTCACTTCGAGGAGTTGCAGCCTCTATTAGAGCGACTAAACGCAGACGAAGATCGCCGCGCCGCTCGGCAGAACTTTGTGTTCTCTGCCACGTTGACTATGGTGCATGATCTGCCTACGCACATGAAGGGAAAGAAGGTTGGTATATATACATTACCAATATAACAACATAATTAGAATACTGACAGCGGTTACGCACTGCATCCGATTCGAATCCGTGAAAATACGTTCCGAAGTAACCATATGGTTTGTATGGTAGTTTACGCACTACATCCGGCATCCGTCATCCGTGAGTTTCAAATTCGGAAAAAAAATCGACGGACCGAAGTAACCGTAGTACTGTTGTATGAACGCTTTCGCATTACCTCGGATTCAAATCAGACGCCAAACGGATATGCCAAATGTTAGCTTGTCTCTGGTAATACCATATTAGATTGTCTCTGGTAACTGTCATATTACTTACATTCACTCAATCGATCATTCATTCGTTCATGATTAAAAACTTATTGGTAGTCATTCGGCAGTCTTGTCAGAGACGTCGAGGTGTGAACATCAAGTGATACTTACTGTGTAATTTTGGATTAAATGGTAACACTTCAGATACAAGTGTAAGTACAGATTAAATCATTATGTATTGAATAAATGGAAGTAATTGGAATTGTACCGAGTGTATTTGTGGTTTATGTTGAAGGAAGTAATAAATATCTATGTTTATACTGAAATGTCTGGTTTTCTATTATGAATCCTTTATTCTGAACCGGTGGCCAACAGTTCAGAAGCGGGATAATAAGGGAATTCTCATAATTCCCTTTTTCACGTCCACATTTTAACGGATATTTGATGTCATTTATTATCAGGTGTAATTTATTTTTCCCACCCGGTAAATATATTTTTCTGGCTATTTAAGTAAAATAAATATCAAATATTTTATTTTTCTTTTCCATCTGTCATACGATATTTATTTCCTTACTCTTTACCGTAATAATATTAAATAACCGTTATTAATAAATATCACATCATCCATATTTAGAAAACGAAGTATTAATTTCGACTATGAATTTATGGAAGTTTCTACTGTGGTAGATTTATAATTATTCAATTTGATAAGCGACCAATCGATATGGTAGTATGTGTTCTGTTACATACTTAGATATTATGACATTAATAGGATATTTATATAAAGATTTTAGTTTACTTTATTCAAAGTAGAATTGGTACGGTTATTTTATTCGTGTAATTATTATCATGATATGATGACGCACCAAATTAATTTAAATTATTTTTTTGTGTATTTGCATAGTATGGCTTACAAGGATAGAGATGGAAAAGAAAACTGCTTTATTTCTGCCTTAATAGCTTCTTTAAAATAATGCAATTATAAATGGAACAATATTGGATCAATATTATGATAATAAAACATTGACTTTGACTTTTATTATAATCTTAAATATTGTTTCGTGTTTATGAACAAACACTAAGCTTTACAACTGTAAGTTTCAGATACACTCACGATGGACAAGGAAAGACACAGTCGAGGGGAAGGACTGATGTTCATGGATTGTTATAGATGACGATGGATCGCCCAGGTTAAAGGGCCAGGAAATGTTCAGGATTAGAGCATTTAGCATTTTGGCTAGGACAGACGGCCAGGATGTTCTCAGGTTAGAGAGCAGGGAGTTCTCAGGTTAGAGAGCAGGGAAAGTTAAGTCGTTGGATAGCGGAATGAATACTACTGGATGGACCAGAAATTTGAAAAAGCGAAATGTTATCATAAATGAACAGTTCAATGAACGAACAAAATTACAAGAAACGAAAAGCAGGAATACAGGAGAAAGATCAATGCGAAGGAGATATCGCAACGATAGCTCGAGTCCGGGTGAGTCTTTACCAATTAGTATTGTGTTGACTATGACAATGTTAAATAAAGCCTGGAGTTCAGATAAAAATAAGTTAAAATTTAACGCAAACATCGTAACGGATTTGAAGCCTATGAGTAAAGAACAGACTCTGTTAGTACGGATCACTAAAGTTGAAGAATGCGCGGAAATATGTGGATTATATGAAAAACAACATACATTACGTCCTTCCTAATCTTACTGGGGTTACGAAAACGTGGTATCAAAGATGACCTTCTCTTTTGCATAAGTAGGGAGCATTGAAGAAAAAATAGTTATCTATTCCCTTGCCGTGAGAACTATGCTGAACTCCTTACTGAAATGCTAATTAACCGCTAACGTCCCGACCGACGAACCGGTTCGTCAGTGCCATTGTTTATCTATTGTGTCTATAATTACAGTACTTGAGATTTTAAACGTGTCGTGTATGGTTAATCATTGGAACAATAAATTATTATTGCATAAAACTGAATTGACTGAATAGGTGTAAAATTCATAGGAAACAGGCGGTGGATTGAATTTTAAATAGAGTAGATAATCAGGCCACAAAAGTGGGAGTTCAAGTAGCTTAATTTAGTGAGTCAGTATTTTAGAATAGTCAAAGTAGGGCAAACTAGAGAAGTTACAACATACAAGCAAAAGAAATGGGTATGATAACAGGTCTCTTATTAACACAACACATCGACAACTTTAAATCCTGAACGATTAATTAAATTCAATTGCTTTTATTGTAATGAATCTGGCCATCCCAGCTTTAGAGTATACGTATTCAAAGAGCATAATTATACTCATAACGAATCGGCTGAAGTTATGCGTTACTGATGGTTGCAGTGACGGATACGTTTTTCGATATTGGTATCAGTGGCTGCATGGGCTGTACATCCAGTCATTAGATTTGAGAAGTCGGTCTTCTCAAGTTATCCGTTACTGATGGTTACAGTGACGGATACGGTTTTCGATATTGGGATCAGTGGCTGGGCTGTATCCAGTCATTAGATTTGGGAAGTCTGTCTTCTCAAGTTATGCGTTACTGATGGTTACAGTGACGGATACGTTTTTTTGATATTGGGATCAGTGGCTGGGCTGTATCCAGTCATTAGATTTGAGAAGTCAGTCTTCTCAAGTTTTGCGTTACTGATGGTTACAGTGACGGATACGTTTTTCGATATTGGGATCAGTGGCTGGGCTGTATCCAGTCATTAGATTTGAGAAGTCAGTCTTCTCAAGTTATGCGTTACTGATGGTTACAGTGACAGATACGTTTTTCGATATTGGGATCAGTGGCTGGGCTGTATCCAGTCATTAGATTTGAGAAGTCGGTCTTCTCAAGTTATCCGTTACTGATGGTTAGAGTGACAGATACGTTTTTCGATATTGGGATCAGTGACTGGGCTGTATCCAGTCATTAGATTTGAGAAGTCAGTCTTCTCAAGTTATGCGTTACTGATGGTTACAGTGACAGATACGTTTTTCGATATTGGGATCAGTGACTGGGCTGTATCAAGTCTATAGATTTGAGAAGTCGGTGTTCCCAAGTTATGCGCAGCTGATAGTTGCAGTGGCTAATACGTATACGTTTTTCGATATTAGGATCAGTGGTTGGGCTGTATCAAGTCATTAGATTTGAGAAGTCGGTGTTCTCAAATTATGCGCAACTGACGGTTACAGTGACAAATACATTTTTCGATATTAGGATCAGTAGTGGGGCTGTATCAAGTCATTAGATTTGAGAAGTCTGTGTTCCCAAGTTATGCGCGACTAATAGTTGCAGTGACAAATACGTTTTGATAATAGGATCAGTGGTGAGGCTGTATCATGTCATAAGGTTTGAGAAGTCTGTGTTCATTTATTACAGTTAGTAGAGCTAGGGAACTTGGTCTCCATGTAAAGGTTTCTTCTAATATTCTACTGCTTGGAGGTATGGGTGTGAATTTTATTGTTGTATGTACACTAACAGCCAGTGTTGAGGTACAAGGTGTCAAGAAGGTTATAGATGTTTATGGGGTTCACGATTGCGTTTTGGATTGTCCCGCGCTCCTAGGACGTTCTTATACTGAGGTGCCTAGTTTAATAACCATTCAAATTCCATACAGGGTGATTTTTTTGGAAAAAAAAGGTGTACCTGTATACTTATTGTCTAGTGGTGACATTGTTGTTTCGTGTCCATCGCATCTAATCTAGTATTTGATGGGAGCATTTACGTACGTGGTTCGCTTCGAGGTGAAGAAGGCAAAGAATCTTTTATCTGGTAGATGCCGTATCGAAGACGGTCATGGTTCCCTACTTGCATATAATACGTCGTAAGGACGATGTAGCAATTTCTGGGAATTCTTTGCTAACGCGGTCTATCAACACTAAACATTTGCATTTACTACAAGTTTAAAAAAAATGTTCACAGAAGACTTTTGAGTCGTATAGCTCTGATGATTTGATAAATTGTGGCGAGGAACTTGTTGGCATTGGCTGAATGGGCTAGTAGCCATTGCTCAACATAATTGCAAAAAGAAAAACACCATTTTGGGTCTGGCACTTTCATACGAGACCGGGGAAGCCATGACGTCAGGTTACACTATGTTATAATTATAAATAGGAAATAAAGCTTATTTACGAAAAAAAAGTAGTTTTAAAACAGAATTAAAAGACAATTAGCGTGTCTATAAACATAACTTAATAAACATCTTGTTTTTAATGATCTGAAGGATTTACGATTTACGGGCGCTAACGAAATGGTTACGGAGTTTGATTTGTTGGGTTTTGAAGTGGACTCATGTATACGGTCACGTGGTGGGAGAGCAGATGGTGTCTCGAAGTTCCCGGCACTTAAAACCAGCGTGAAATTGGTAAATTTTTGGGGTTGTCTACGAATTTATATTAATTGATTGATATTTAATGTTTTGTTTATTAATAGGTATTTGACATTACCATTGACTGGCACTCGAAAGGAGGTGGCATGGATATGGAGTGGTATTCAGGACTGATACTTTACTTACGTGGCGTCTATTGTTAGCTTTGTGTGATTTTAAAGCAACAACACAAGTTACACACCGATGCGTGCAAAGATGGACGGACTGACGGGTGTGCTTTTGCAAGACGATTTCGTAGGAGTGTTTCGATCTGTCTCATGTTTTGGGCCGTAGAACCTCTCCCTGACGAATATGAGATTCGCTCCTAGGAATCTTCTACCTTGGCGGTGCTAGCGTCTTTGAGTGGACTTATAGTGTGCTTGCTATCACAATTTGTACTGACTGGTGGATTCACATTTACTAAGCGCAATCTGATTTCGTGAGTTGCACACTGCTGGGTCCAGCTACAGGTGTTTGATTGTGTTATCGAGTCTCGACTTGGCTATCGAGTGGTGCATACTAACGCGTAATCGCGGCCTGGTTTCGGTCCCCGTACATAGGAACTTGTATTTTGAACATTCCTGAGTTGAGTACTCTTTGCCATTGCGCAGAATGGTGGATGAGGAAGTGCAGATGTTTGAAAATATACTCTGCAAAAGGGGTGCACGGTCATGAATAACGCAGGATATATAATATTTCGCTGGTTTCTAAGGAGGTCTGAAGGAGATGTACGGAGGAAACCACGACAAAGTTGGGCATTGCAGATTTGATGAGGCTCTTTGTTGTTTTGAGAAAGGTGTTTGGAATGGGCTCTGTGCCCTTGCACTCGCCTGCTGGTGAGTGAGAGGGTAACTCTCATCTAAACGAAGGAATCAGCGTTACCTCCATACGGTGGATGCGGACTGCCTAGGTCTTTTCATTAAGAGCGAGGGGGGTGGCTGTTATTTGCAAGTATTGTTTTATGGTTTTATTGTATATGTTGGTATAACTGCTGTCAAAAATAATAAATCATAGATGAGTATACGAGTGTTTGAGGAACGTATTGGCTGATATGCCTTCTCGCCTGACAGCCGACTAGGAAAGAAGCTTTACCAGTAAAAGATTTAGAGAGTTTGTTCCTTTATGTGGAATGAAGAATATTGGCAATACCGTCGCCTAAAGCGAGTGGGCGAGTCGAACGTTTTGGTGGACTTATTTTGGACGCTCTGTCAACTTTTCCGTAGCCAAGATGAAGAAACCTGGGATGATTGTATTTATGAAGTCCAGATAGGCAACGGTGCCACGATCCATAACATAACCTGGAAAGGGTCACTGAATTGTCATTTAGTTTTGGCATTGCTAGCGGAACGGAAGGAATTTGTACTCTACTGTGTCTAATGCCGCCGATGTAGCTGATCTGGAGGAGTTAGATAGGCTGGGGCTAGAGCGAGCGAAGGTATTGGGGAACAACGGCTAGAGAACATAGGGGTTTGATAGGTGTGGGAAATCAGAAAGTGTGGAATGGAGATTAGGTTTGCGTTGAGAGATGGGTGTACCACGATAGTGCGTGTCGGATACTAGTGGTTAAGTTTCAAGGACCATGATCGCGTGGTAAGGGTGCTTTCCAATGAGAGGTATCTGATTGAAGACACCTCCATGTCCCGCAAACGTGGCCGTTATCGACGGGATGTAGTCTTGTATGTATGATGTAGGATGTAGTCTTGGCGTTTTGTAGAGATTTGGAGAGTAATGAAGAGGTTAGACGTAGTAGCAATAGTGAAAACAAGGTAGAGATAACAAACTTTAAGTTATTACAGGATTAAATGTGCTTTGTATTATTAATATTAATTGGTTGAGTTATATTAATGAGTTCACAGAAAAATGAAGGTGTTTTATTGAGATCGCGGCCTTCAGGGTTAAGGAGAAAAAGAAAGAAGGAAAAAGTATTTATTCGGGATGAGCACAGGAAATAAAAACCGAGAGCGACGTAGGAAGAAGGAATAGGTTGATTGTAATTGTTATTTCATAAAACAATGTTTTAGAAAGTATAGATACTGTTGTGTTATATTCTTTATAACTATAATTTGTTGCTAGATTGCCAATGTTATACAACTGTTTGATTACTGGAAAAATAACACCTAAAGACTATGATTGTTTTGTAGTTTACATAATTAAATTAATTTAACGATACTATCGTTGGTGTTTAAATAGTGAAACTCGTTTTTATAGTGTGTATAAAACTGTACGCGTGAGGACACGCTTTGAACAGGATGGCCGAACTGTTAGCTTGTCTCTGGTAATACCATATTAGATTGTCTCTGGTAACTGTCATATTACTTACATTCACTCAATCGATCATTCATTCGTTCATGATTAAAAACTTATTGGTAGTCATTCGGCAGTCTTGTCAGAGACGTCGAGGTGTGAACATCAAGTGATACTTACTGTGTAATTTTGGATTAAATGGTAACACTTCAGATACAAGTGTAAGTACAGATTAAATCATTATGTATTGAATAAATGGAAGTAATTGGAATTGTACCGAGTGTATTTGTGGTTTATGTTGAAGGAAGTAATAAATATCTATGTTTATACTGAAATGTCTGGTTTTCTATTATGAATCCTTTATTCTGAACCGGTGGCCAACACAAAGATGGCCCCTGAATTGTTTGAATTTGAATCAGAGATCGGAATAGTGCGTAAGCAACATCCGAATTCGGTCCGAGATTTTTACTCTAGATCGGTATTTTCACGGATTCGGATCGGATGCGGTGCGTACTCGCTCTCTATCCAAGCCTCATAAAGTCTAAACGGTTCCCTATCCATTTGCATAAAATTTTAAGACCTAATATAACTTAGCATAATTTTGTTTGGCATAATTATATTTTCGCATAATATAATTACGCATAACAGCTTACGCATATCAAATCAAATCAAAAATTTTTATTTCACATAAACCAATACAGGCGCTTATGAAAAGTCGAATTTAGGTGCACGGTTCCAATTAGTCGTTTCCTATGGAGAAGAACCGGCAAGAAACTCCATGGTTACTCTTTTAAAAAAAAGGATATCTTTAACAACTTCAGTAAATACAGTAATATGATTTATGATAGTTAAGAGAGAACAATGTAGTCTTGACCACAGACCTGTGAGTAATGTAATACCAAGTCTTGAGTACAAAAATTAACCAAAAAGAAAAAAATAACACAATATGAATAATAGTAATTTACACAATTATATGTATAGGCAAGTCCACGAAGTTCTCACATTTACAAAAGATAAAATGAAGCTAAACTATATAAAACAATTGACATGATTAAATGTCATCAAAACTTAGAGAAAAAATTATTGTAAGATAAGATAAAAGATATCTTGAGAGTAACGACAGCAATAAAAATAAAAAATAAAAATCATAATTGAGGATAGTTAATAGACATACACATACGTCGTTAATGAGGTACCAGGGAAGCCACATGTGCAGGGACTAATGCCAAACATCCTTGTCGTCAACGTAGTCCTTAGTCTTGTAGTATGCTTTTTGAGTGAGAGTGAGAGTGAGACTCATAATTTTTTTAAGCATAATTTCTCTAACCATAATAATGATTAAGCATAAAGTTCTAAAGCATAACTTTTTTAAGCATAATATCCTAAAGCATAAATTTATTTACGCATAATGATATTAAAACATATTTTTATAGGTACCTATACGGTAGACGATTATTCGTCACCTACTTTCATTTTCACAATAAAAACTTAAGGGGATGCTTGTAAGGTTGAGGCTCCAAAGCAGAGTCGACGGAGCCCCGCTGAGCGGGGCTCCTATTTCTGTCTGCAGGGTTTAAAGTAACCTAACACGAAGGGGATGACGGGGGCTTCGTTCGCTCGCTTCGCTCGCTCACTCTAGCCCCCATCATCCCCTTCGAACCTAACCTATCCGTGTCGGGGTGCGCCTGCGACTAGATTATTAGACAATGGTGAAAACATTTCTGATTATCATAACTAACGTTATGCTAATAGTCATTAGGCCTACTAACGTTATGCGAATCAAATTTATGCCAAAACAAATTAGTCTTTAAGATGATTATGCCAACATAAAAGGTATGCCTAAAAAAATTATGCCGAAGTATTATTATGCCAAAAAAAATTGTGCCAAAATCGTTATGCCGAAGTATATTAGGACAAAGAACAATATGCGAAAAGAAGGGATCCCAGTCTAAACAGCTGATCATAGAAAAAAAACGAGAGTGGCAAAGTTTTTCGTTAAAAAGTTTTCATAACCGCAGTCGTGAAACTGAATAAAAAGTATAAAAGTTATTTGCATTCAACCAAATCCTGGGACTAAATCAGAATTTAGACAATATGCCAAACAGAGACAAAGAGCTGCTTTGCATGAATAACCACACAATCCAAAATGTTCAAACTAAATAAGGAGAAAGCGAAATCCAAAATAGCCTTATATTTTTGCGAATAAAACTAACATTAATATCGGCAAGAATTACGAAGTGGACTCCGCAGACTCCGCAATCACACCGATAATTCAGCCCTCATCAAGCTGTTCCTCCCCCCCCCGCCCTCCTAAGTCCCCACTAGCAACGCCCTAAGCCGAGGTCCGAGTCCCACTAGGGGTCGCCCTTAGTACTGTTGTTGCAGGTAGTCATGATGTTAGTGTAGTACAAGTAGTTAGCTTAGGTTTAGTATGTTACTTCCCCCCCATTGGCTGGAGACCCTTCAGGTCTCGCCAATAACTACCCGGTTACGTAGAAACGGTCCCCGAGGACCATCTACAGAAACATAAAAGAAAAAAAAATACTATAATATTTTGCCAGGATTTGATGTAACGCATTCTTATAATTCCAGGTAACAAAGCGTGGTAAGATAATAAACAGAAAGATAGAGAAGATGACTGCTGAACAGAAGTTGAACCGACTCATCAAGATGATTGGCATGACTGACACCAAGGTCGTCGATATTACTACACAGAACTTAGGTAAGATCATTTTATTAGCCAAATTTTATGGTAAGCTACGGATAAACTACTACTTTGTCTAAAAAAGATGGAGAAAACATTTTTAAATTTGACACTTTAGTTTTCCGTAGCTTCCTCCTACGGAAATAACGAAAATGAGGAGATCCGGTACATATTCCTTAAGAACTCAAAGGTTCTAACAAATAAATCTTTTTTTAAATTAGTTAGCAGACATATTATTTAGCTTAAAAAGGTGGAGAAAAAATAAGAAATGTTTTGAATATGCACATTTCATTTCTAGCCTGCGTCATTCCACTGCTGGGCAAAGGCCTCTCCCCATGACTTCCAATTTCCTTAGTATTAGTCATGAGGAGGAAAAAATAGACAGTAAAGCCACCACGCTTGTCTAGTGCGGGTTGGTGGTTGCGCAGTAAGCCTTCTAGCTCGACCTCTGGTTACCGCCGTTGACGATTGTTGATTCAATCGTTCTTCCGCCGCCAACCAAACTGATAACCTGCACTATTACCAGTTTTTCTGCAATCTGGACCGTTTAGAGCTACTGCTCAGATGCTCCAAATGCAACGCTACCGTTTTGTGCCATGTCGGGGGCAAATGCATAAGAAAAGAAAAAATGCTCAGTCAGCATCAATTCTCAAAAAGCTGAATGGTTTTAGACATACATTCGCATAAAAGGGTGCTCGATAAAGTTCTTGACAGTTCGCCAACCCACACTGGGCCAGCGTGGTGGCCTAAAACACTTCTCATTCTGAGAAGAGGCTCAGCAGTGGGACAATAATCGGCTGATCATTATTGCAATGAAAATGGGCAGGAGCGTGATCACATGTTGTTTATAACAACTTAACTTGACGACACGTTCGGTGCAGCAGCTGAGCTATTGGCTTCTCCGCATTCATGGGTTGCGGGTTCGATACCTGCACGGGTCAAATATTTTTATGGTCTACAGATGGTTGTTCCGGTTTTGGCGGCTTACTATGACCTCTTATGAAAACGTTCACATACCAGCCAGTCAACTTCCGTTCAAAAGCAGGCCTGCTTCTGAATCGCTACAAATCATACCATGACAGTACTAAAGGTGAACGACTATTGAACTAAGTTGAATGGTAATGCTTGTTCATGGTACGAAAAGTCTATACAAAAAAAAAGGTGAACGGATTTCGTAAACGTCAACGTAGCAGGCCTGCCGCAGGCCTGCTCTAACGATGTCATAGTACAAAAAAGCAGGGCAGTTCAACTTCCAGGCAACTTCTGTGCTGCTTTAAGAGGTCATAGTAAGCCCGCTGGGCTTTTGTGCATGTGAGATTTGTTTCTCTAAAAATGTTAAATGATTTGACTTTGAAACGCACCCAGGATACAGGAGAAATCAAAGAGAGGGGAAAGGTTTTTTAAAAAAAAAGCTTCCATCCAATCCGTAAACCAAGCGTTGTCATTATGATTATGACCCCATCTCGACTGCTCATGAAAACGGTATATACGAAAGAAGGCTAATCGGTAGGTACTATTACATAATCTTCTTGTAATAACAGGTACAGCAGAAACTCTCACCGAGTCCCGGATCGCATGCGCGTTAGAACACAAGGACGCGTATCTGTACTACATTATCAAGCGGCACCCCGGCCGAACCATCGTGTTCTGTAACTCTATAGGCAGTGTTAAAAGGTATTTATTTTAATTACTACTAGCTGTTGCTAGAGGAACTACTTCATGTACTCGAATATAAAGTATCTTATGTGTTAATCTAGGACATGATCTATCTGTGTACTAAATTTGGTTCATGTCCGTACAGCCTTTTATGTGTAATTGAGTAACAAACATTTATCCATGCATCTATCTTCACAAACATTTAATTTTATAATATTAGTAGCTGAGTACCGAGATAACTTCCATAGGCACTAAAGAGTAGAAAGACCTCACTACAAAAAAAAAGTATGTTGTTCTTGGCTTTGGCTTAACCAAAAACATGGCAAAGTTCTACACCCTAATTCTTAATGAATGATTTTATGAATAAACATTTAAACTTTTGCCATAAGTAGTTACGTGTTTTTTTTCAGTATGAAAGATCACGTTGCACGTATCTAAATATTAAAGCCGACATGAAATGATAGGCCATGAACTTCTCTATTCTAATATCATGGATTAAATTTGCAGACTAGCACAATTATTCACACTGCTCAAGTGTCGCCCTCTACCGTTGCACGCCAGCATGCCACAGCGACAGAGATTAAAGAATTTGGAAAGGTAAGATAATAAGTATAATAGAAATATATATAGTCCAAGTCCAAAGTTGTATTTTAGTTTAAAAGTTAATTTTTCAAGCTTTTGGATTCTATCAATGCTTTTTATATTATTCAGTTTTTGTTTATTATTTAATGAATGGGGCTAAATTGAAGCTGAAAATCCATCAAGCGGCGCCAGTATGGTCAGAGGTAAAAAAAAAACTATAATGTAATAATAACAACTTAATGGACAATGGACTTGTATCCGTATGCCTTCCAAAGGACCGGACATATTTTGCACGAAAGATGAGCCGTAAACAGAGATACAATTTAATAAATGATTTTATTGCAGACTAAGAGCGATTACGCACTGCATCCGATCCGAATCCGTGAAAAGACGGATATAAAAAACTTGGACCGAATTCGGATATTGCTTTACGCACTGCATCCGATCCGTATCCGTGAAAATACCGATCTAGAGTAAAAATCTCGGACCGAATTCGGATGTTGCTTACGCACTATTCCGATCTCTGATTGAAATTCAAACAATTCAGGGGCCATCTTTGGCATATCCGTTTGGCGTCTGATTGGAATCCGAGGTAATGCGAAAGCGTTCATACAAACAGTACTACGGCTACTTCGGTCCGTCAATTGTTCTTCCGAATTAGAAACTCACGGATGACGGATAGAAATCGGATGACGGATGCCGGATGTAGTGCGTAAACTACCATACAAATAGTTCTATGGCTACTTCGGTCCGTCAATTGTTCTTCCGAATTAGAAACTCACGGATGACGGATAGAAATCGGATGACGGATGCCGGATGTAGTGCGTAAACTACCATACAAATAATTCTATGGCTACTTCGGAACGTATTTTCACGGATTCGGATCGGATGTAGTGCGTAACCGCTGTAATTATACAGTCCAAATATCGGTCCTGCCATTCTTCACCTCGTCCGTGATCGAACTTACTGTATACCTACTATGATTATGTGGGTGCCAGGAACACCTCCATTAAACAGACATGGTATGTATACAAGGTTAGTCGGAAAGGGGATACTAATCCGAAGCCCACTTATAGTATCGCTGATGACTGTTTGAAAGCAAGTGTTCAAATTTCAAAATTCGATAAAAAAAAATTCCAAATAAAATGATTTTTATTTTAGTTTTTTCAAGAATTCTTCATCCCTGCTTTAGTTACAAATTCAGAAAATGGTGCTGCTAATTCATGACCCCAAATATGACCTAAAATGTAAACACAGCTGATCATAACTGGAGATAGATAGATTTTAGAGTTTTTTTTTTTTGAGATTTTTGAACAACTGTTTCTCTTAAACTATTGACTTTTGGGAAAAGTTGTAGAACAAAAGTTATTCATTATTATGTGTACTTTAATACCCTTTCAGATTAGTACCCCCTTTCTGACTAACCTTGTAGTATACAGTAAGTGCGACCACGGCTTTACCTTGACCATTTTTGTACCTATGCATTTCTGGATTTGAATAAATTATTTTTTTGTTTCGTCCGTTTTTAGGGTTCCGTATCCAAAGGGTAAAACGGGACCCTATTACTAAAACTTCGCTGTCCGTCTGTCACCAGGCTGTATCTCATGAACCGTGATAGTTAGACAGTCGAAATTTTCACAGATGATGTATTTCTGTTGCCGCTATAACAACAAATACTAAAAAACAGAATAAAATACATATTTAAGGGGGCTCCCATACAACAAACGTGATTTTTTTGCCGTTTTTATAGATAATGGTACGGAACCCTTCGTGCGCGAGTCCGACTCGCACTTGGCCGGTTTTATTTAACTTTATTTTTTATCACTATTAATCACGCAAGCAATTCATCACAAAATTCAACTATCATCACTTATTTCCAGATTCCGCGACGACCCGCACGGTGTTCTAATCGCCACCGATGTAGCGGCGCGGGGGCTCGACATACCCCACGTGGAACACGTCATACATTACCAAGTACCCCGCACGGCCGAGAACTATGTACATCGCAGTGGACGCACCGCCCGGGCTACTCGGGAGGGGCTCACTATACTCATGATGGAGCCTAAAGAAGCTTACCTTTATACTAAGATGTGCAGGACCTTGAATAAAAGTAAGTGGACATCGTAAATTAAAGTTTTTTTCCTGTAAAAGTTTGTCAAACAGATCGACGGCCCATCTGATGGAAATTAGTTACCGCTGCCTAAACAACGTATAACATAATAAACGCGAATCCTGAAAGTAGTGTAAAAGACATAACAACATAATCGTTCAGGGGTGATTCTATCATTACAGTTATAGCTAATATCGGTATGTCAGGATTGCGAGCAAGGTAAATGTAGTAAATAAAACCAACATAAACTCTCCACCACTGAGAGAACTTGTATTTGGGTTATATTCTATTCTATTCTATTTTTATTATATGGCGTGTCAAGTCGATGTCGACTATTCTGCCAGTGTCAAAAGTGACTTGGAAAAACAAGTGTGCATTAGATTAGCTATCACAGCTATCAAAAAAAAAAAAAAACAAAAGATTATATATAAAAAACTTCGGTTGATTCAGTTATTGGGTTATATTGTTTTCACGATAAGTTGATTAAAATGACACATGTCAATAAGAGATGCTAGACATGTAACTACAGTCGATTCAACTATCGATAAAATTTGTAAAATTTCAGCGAGAATTTGACAAATTATTGCAATGTGATTGTATGTAGATTCCAAATACCTTGTGATTTAAGTAATTAGGATTAAGTCAATTAGCATGCACATCTTCAACAATAGACGATTACGTGCTGATGTGATAATGAATCCAGCAGGTATGGGATGAGTGATAATAAATGTTTATTTACTACCAATAACCAAATATAACCCAGTAGCCGGGTCACAAAAAAGGGGTTTACCTTGCGAAAAGTCCGTCAGTCCTGAATTTTGGATGTGTTTAGGTCTTTTTATGAAAAGCTGACAGACAGAGAAACAGACAGCCAAACAGAAAGACAGACATGGGACAATACCTCTTTTTTTGAGTCGGGAATGAAAAATAAGAAAAAGTAATTGTGATTTTTATCTACTTCAAAGTGCAATATGTCGTAAACTTTTAGCCATAAAAAATACTTAAGACAAGAATTGTAGGGAATTAAATTTTCTACAAAATTGGTGTGATAAATTTTTGGCATAAAACCCATAAGGAGTTATTTAATAAAAACTTATTTTTGGGATCTTTAATCCGAGGTCACTCAAGGTACAAAATTTGTAATATTCATAAGAACACCTATCCTTATCACATATCCAAAATTCAGGACTGGCCGACCTTTTGCAAGGCGACTGGGCCATAAATGCCATAATGACCCTTATTCTAATTATTGAATCAACTGCACCTATCGTCTATAATTATTACGATAGTCAAGATATTCATTCAGTTAAATATAAATTTATCGAAATTATTTTATCGATACGCACGTCTCTGGCAACTGGTACCATTTGACGCAAGTTTGAAAACGCGTCGGGGTTTTTTCAAAATCATTTATGTAATACATAATTATGGCGTTAAACACATAAAACTATATTGTTTCTATGTTTGTGATTTTAAAAGAACCTTCTGGGTAACGCTTTACTAATATTTTAAATTGATTTAATACATATTGAATTAAATTGTCATAAACAATCGCCATTACAATTTATTTTCATGTCATGAACTGACATCTGCCAAATTAATCAAGATACCGTGAAAACAATATAGTATTAGTAACATGAACTAGATCACAATATAATACTTTACACAATTATTACAAGATCATAAAATAAGGACAAGCTAGACAGATATAAAAGGTCAGACTTCTTCAGCTGATCAACACGGAATGCTCCCGCTTCGTCGAATGACCACCGCCTTTATAACCTCGGGTGCGTTGATCCATACCGACGACTACCTTCTTTTGTCAACATTGCCCAGTGCTGCCCGCTACCGATAACAGTAGTTTGTTATGAATCGGCAACTGAATCGATTTCAGACATTTTTAATATGTGTAAAAAAACTTGCTTTTACAAATCAGTGTATAAGTTGAGATAAAGAAAATTGAACTTTATGTCAAGTATGTAAGACTGAATTTTAAATGCAGTTAATTAACATTGAAGAAGTAATACTGTTTTTAGGGGTTCCCTACCCAAAGGGTAAAACGGGACCCCATTACTAAGACTCCACTTTCCGCCCGTCCGTCTGTCACCAGGCTGTATCTCATGAACCGTGATAGTTAGACAGTTGACATTTTTACAGATGTATTTCCGTTGCCGCTCTAACAACAAATACTAAAAAACAGAATAAAATAAATATTTAAGGGGGCTCCCATACAACAGACATAATTTTTTGCCGTTTTATAGATAATGGTACGGAACCCTTTGTGCGCCAGTCCGACTCGCACTTGGCCGGTTTTTATTCTTCACCATTAACACAAGTGATGATCAAATTCTAGTCTACACATGAATTCGAAAAGTCATGAGCCCGGGTTTAAACTCGGACCCTGCTGCCATGGAAAGCAGTCGTTCATCTTCTATACTGCTTAAGAACTGCATAAGAACAGATGGTGGTATAACTTTTCTTCTCCACAGCATCCGAAGTGCCGACCTTCCCAGTAGACGGTCTGGTGTTAACCCCACTCAAGGAGTTGATGGTGGTAGCCAGAGAACTGGACGGATTGGAGCTGAAGAAGCGAAGGGCTGCGCAGTCGCAAGGATGGAAGGAGCGGGCGGCTAGGGAGATGGATATCATCATTGATGATGATGATCTGTATCCTTTGAAATTATTTTTTAATTAATTGGTCTAGATTTTATGGATTACGCACTAAAACACTGATTTAATGTTGTAAAATTTTAGTAGTGAGGATTGTCCAGAATATCTGCACTTTTAACGGCACTTTTATACACTTTTAGCACTCATGTTCAATATTTTTTGAGGAGCAATTACAAAGACGCTATGCGGCTGCACTGTCCCCCCGTGACTGAATGTTTGATAAAAAGATATGTTTTTATACTCCCTTCATCTCAGCGAGTCCCCTCCGTGCCTCGGAGAGTACGTTAAACCGTCATTTCCGGGTGTCATACAAATACCTATGTCAGTCGTTACGGGTAGTCAGAAACCCGAAAGTCTGACAACTTGTCTGACCACAGGATATCGGCATTGCCCAGTAACTAGGTTGCGGAGGACCGATGGCAGTGGCTCCGTGTAAAATACTGGTATTCAACCGCATCAGGGGGTCTACTCCCTAAGCTCGAACTTTGTGGTTTCGGCCTTAGTTACGAGCGTTTCCTACTCCCTATCACCTACGGAAATACGATTATTTCGGGGCCCGAACTAAGAATGGATGACAACACGATTTGACAGTTGTCCCTACTACCAATGTGTTTTTGCCCGACCGAAAAGTTGAACTTGACACTTGTTTTGTTCACTCCAACGTTTCGGGCTACTTTCGGACGGGCGACTAACTTCGTTGACGGACTTAGGGAGTAGGCCCCCTAGTTAGACTGGAAGATGACGCCAACATAGTTGGGAAAAGGCTAGGTAAAAGGAGTCTTACAATAGACTATTATAAAAAAATAATGGTGCCGTTTCTATTGTGCACAAACTAAACTTAATTTAGTCCATTGACATCTTTTTCACTTTGGTAAAATATGAAAGAGACAGACGTAAACAAGAGCTGTCAAATAAACTTTAACTTCTTCTTCTCTCGTGTCAGCACGAGCTACGAAAATAACTCATGCTGTGGTGAAAAGATTAGCCAGTCAGCAAGGTTGGTAGCGGGACTGACTGCCCAGAGTGCGCCGGACGTACTGAAGTATCGTCACTCGTGGAGGCTCTTATCATGCACCCTTACCTACTCACTTTAACAAAAATTTCCATACAAATTTAGACATTTGGGACATATTTGGGACATTTTTCTACACAGCACCATCTAGTCCCAAACTAAGCAGAGCTTGTACTATGTAGACGACACGTCAGAACGTTTCGACTAAAAATACAGTGAAGTGCAAGATGGGTGATCTGAACAATTAGACGACTATCAATGGTTAATAAGATATTAGTGATCACTTTGGATGTTTCTAAATATGTCGTCACCCTGACGGTCACTGAATATATGACGCTGATTGTACCACCGTACCGTATTATATCAAAAAGTCCATACACAAAATCCTTAACTCCATCTCCAGTCCAGTCAAGCAAGTGGACGCTTCAATAGAAAAGGCGTTGAAAGCAAAGCGACGACAGCTGGACTCCATGCTGTCTCGTCCGATATACCCGAGAGGATTCTCCTTCAAATACCCTACCCTCAACGACACGGTGGCATTCGGAGGCAGCGAGGAAAACGCTTTACAGGTCAGTTCAGTTATTTGTATGCTACACGTTAGGATAAGGATATGCCGAAGATACCTCAAGATTTCTACATGGATGGCGGTGCAAACGTGTCGGTTCAGTCGCACCTGGAAGCTCAGTTGCTCAAAGCCCAGCAGTTACGATGAGCTGGAAAGGCGAAACGATTTGACCAATCGCGAGCCAGATCACATCGATGTTAGCCGTCGACCGCGATATAAATAAAATCTATGAAATAAATTAATGGTAAAAAAAACTTTTTAAAAACAAGCTTTTATTTAAGTAATTGCCCAAAGAAGAAAATAAACTTTATTTTTTAGTTATGATTGAGAATGTTTCTAAGTCTGTTTTCGTGTTCTCCTCAGCAAGCCCATTCATTTGATACCCATACTGTGGTAATTATAGAAAAAATAACTAGTCCGCCATCTTGGATGATCCGCCATATTGGAATTAGAATGACGTCACATAGCTAAGCATGCATTGTCATCCAAAATAATCGGTTAAAGATAACTGATTTAAAATTCAGTTGCAAGATTCCACCCGGACAAACATTCATGACATACATTGCAAATTAAATAAAAGCTTGTAAAAAAAGGTTTTGTTTTCACGTAGGCTCTTAGTAAACCTCCAAGTAGCCCGCTGTATATAGCCATGAGGTATGCATCGGCATATACGTGCGTGTCTATTTGCATACGTTTGACATGGAGTTAACATTGAGATAGCGAGCTAAACCGCGACTGCGAGGTATCGCAGTGAGGCATCTTCGGCATGTCCTTTCCCCTAATTATTACGTTTTTAGCCACACACGTTACATCACTACGGTAAATGTCTAACTTCCTCACCGCACGCGACGTGGTATGATCTATACAGTCAGCCTGGTTAGTTACCACCTGAACATTCAAAAAGTCCGCCGCCAAGCAGTTTACTGTGTTCCGTCGTGTGTATGTGAGAGCCAGAGGGGCATTATAGGGAATCCATTTATATTTCTGTTACTTGGATTCGTGTGCTCTGTCTTAGACCTTGTCTGCGCTTACCATTAGGTGCGACTAGGGTCAAGCTCAATTAAGTCAGTAAAACTTATTATGTATTTTATTGTAGGTAATGAAAAGGGCGATAGAATCCGGTCAGCTGAAGAAAGAAAAGAGGAAAAGCAAGAATGCGCCTCTGTTACAACTTCAGAAGAAGTTGAAAAAATAAAATATAATTATCATCAATAAAATTTGTTTTTTAAATGAATTTATTATTTTATTCATCTCCAACAAATTCTTCCCGGAATCAAAATCTGGCTAACCTCCGGTTTCTGAATTGAGAATTCGAGTTAAGCAATACTTAGTAGTATTTGAGTACGGAGTTGTCAAAAAAATGCTTTAAAATTCGTAGTTTTTTTGACAACTCCGTACTCAAATGTTAGTAAAGTGCTGCTTATCCTAGAATTCTCAATTCAGAAACCGGAGGTATGTCTATGAAATACCATAGCACACTTAAAACTATATTTTCTAGGGGCATTTTTTTTACTTGCAACATCGCCATATGATTTGTTTACTGCCTCCCCCACAGACGTCAATATCCTGCCCCAAAGGCTGAATCTCCCGAGAAGCCTTGGACTAGCAGTGAACTGTGATAGCCTAGCGCTTAAACATTGGCCTTCATCATGCAGGAGGGTCTAAGTTCGATCCTGGCCAACACCTCCGACTTCAAATTCATAGGCGAGTTAGAATTTGATTGACGTGTGTTAACGGCGTAGAAAACACATCGTGATGAAACCTGCACACCTGAGAGGACTCCCGGGGTTACCATGATCTGATATAGCAGGAATTTTTTAGTTTTTAACATTATTCCGAGTGTGAAAGTGACAGCGCTAGACAGCTCTCTAGCGCCATCTCTTACCCACTCGTAATAATATTAAAACATTCCTGCTCTAACAGATCATGGTAACCCCCCAGTTGTCGATGGTGTGTGTAATCCGCTAAACCGTGATATATCTTTCATAGTTATTGGCGTACTATGGAAGCAATGCCTCTATAATCTACATTTATACCTACTCTTTCGCGAATGACATATTATCAAAGGTACCTATTGTTTAGGTACCTACTTATTCTGTAATTAAGTAATCATATCAATTTTGTTATCAAAGTTATCTGATTTTGAGAGCATTTAGGTACTTATTATGGATAAGCGATATCTTGAGATAAATAAATGATTTTAAGATTATAACTATTACATTTGAATGTTTACTTGGTTATCTTTTGCGCAGTTCTCGGCCAATGACCGTATTCCACAACTATACGGGTATTTCCCTCGCATGGCCAGGCGTGGCGCAGGGCCCAATTTGCTATAGGCTGGAAGGCGCAACGAGATAGGTTGAGCAACCGATGACGGACAGAAAATATGCCGAAAGGGTAATGGAAACATTCAATTTAGAAGTTAACATTAGCCTAGGGGCGACTTGAACCCCGAATCAAACCTATGGGTCTGATTCGGGGTTCAAGTCGCCCCTAGCACACACTACTCTAGCATGTTTGTGTCACTAGGGTTCTATGGCTATGTCTACACCAGTGCGCTTTCATTTTCATCTTGCGTCTTCGTCTGAAGCGTGCGTAAAGCGCCATAGCGCATGCCTTGATACTAGTTTGACAAAAGCGCATGCCCCTAGCGCACGCGCTAATCCGTCTATTGTATGTCGACTGATCGAGGGGCACCGGTATAGACGATAAGCTGCATTCGTCTTATGGCAATCAATATTGCATGCGCTTGACATAAGAGGAATTGAAAGTTGAAAGCGCACAGGTGTAGACATAACATACTAAAGACATGAATTCACTGATAAAATATATACCTACTTGGGAGCAAAGAAATCGAGTCACTCCTTTTTTCACGTGTCCTGGTTAGTAGTTTTGGTTTCATGAATTATACATAATTCAAAATACAAAAAACTACCCTCATTGTAAAAGTTATCAAATAACCTTTTAGGCGATATATGTTTAGAATTGATCTGTTCCTTAATAGGTACCAAAAATAATAAAAATACGTGAAAAATAGAAGTGGCTCGATTTATTTGCTCCCAAGTAGGTATATTTCGAATATAAGTTGCCAGTAGTTCCTGAAAAACCGGGTAAATAACATAACATCACGAACACGAATGTATTCCCCGAACGGTTACTAATTTCGCCGTTAAGTTTAAATCCCATGTAATAGGGGGCGAGCCTATTGCCATCAACCGGGCACAAATCCAGACTCGAAGCTGCTACAGAGAAATTCCACACGGAAAAACCCAATAACACTGCCCGACCTGGGGATCGAACTTAGGACCACACGTTCAGCAGTCGCGGTTGCGATCACTAGCCCAACGAGACAGTCGCCTAGCATACTTAGCTACCTACTACTAGGATACCTAGTTCTATTCATTTAAAAATCTATTCAGTCCTGATTTATCTTCATGATGTTTATAAACGTTTACGAAAGTATTTTTGTAGGCTCTAAACAAGCATAAATCAACTTGCTCATTGTTTCTACAGTCCGCGAGGCCTAAGCTGAGCTTTGCATTTGTGTGAGTGATAACACAAAAATGTGCCAAAAAGCAGTATAAACCGGTTTAAACCAAGCAAAGGACACGTCGCGCTCTGGGCCGACGTCACACCTACACTATGTGCACTCACACAAATACAAAGCTCAACTTAGGCCTCGCCGACTGTACTTGTTCTTGACTGCAGAAACAGCAATAGATTTTTAAAGACTTGGAATTAGGTCTACCACTATTTAATATGGGTCAGGATTATCGGAATAGAAAGGAAGAAATAAACTACATTATAGATTAGAATTATTTGATATAATTACCGAAAATTGCCGTCCAAACTTTTTTGTTTTCATAATATTTAATTGTCGTCATAATAAAAATTAGGAGTACATTTCATTTTGATTGTATAATACACAAACTAATGTGGACGTGCAGTGAAAAAAAACAGTAATACTTAATGAAAGAGCTGCAGGCCACGACTTATAGTGCGGCGGTGGCCTGACCAGGCCAATTTTGATACCTGGCAAATCGACTAGCACTTTGCTTCCCCGCGTGAATGTTATCTTAAAATTAATTATTGCTTATATTCCTTCTAAGTCATTCTTTATTTTAATCTTCATTAAAAAGCGTTCAATGAAAAATTACTCGTAAACTTGTTGATATTAATCTTCAAGGATACAGTAAAGGCAAATGAATTAAAAATCTTAATTTATAGACATTTAAAATTATCAAGTACACTTATAGCAATATTTCTAGATTAGGGACTGTAATATTTGAGGCCACATCGCTACCGCACTACAGGCCATGGCCTGGTCACAAATTGACTGCCAAACCGGCGCCATTAATTTCTGCTCATAAACACGCCTTATGATTACAAAATTCACGTAATTCTTCTATTCTGCACCCACTTTGAAATACTACGAAAGCGCATCGTGGAAAGTAAAAGGGCTAGTATCATTTGAAGGCCTAAGGCCGTTATCTGTCACAAACGCTGTATTCTGTGACAAACGCAGTTGAACGCTGTACGCGGCCGACGAATGCTTATTTATTATGGAAATGCACTGTAGTGGTATCTCTCACACGCCTAACGCGGCTTCGGGCGGCCTACAACGTTTTTCACAGACTACAGCGTTTGTCACAGACTACGGCCTAAGCCTGGCCATAATACGAAGTTCCATTCATTCACTAGGTTTGAATTTCGCTGGTAATGGTGTTGTATGTGACAGCTATTTACACAATACGAAAGTGACAATTGAAGTCCAGGCTAGGTTTCAAATGTCAAAAATGAAGCCCATGTCGATTACCAGTTGAGTTAGACAATAAGGCTGCCGATTTGCAACAAGAACTCAATTTTTAATCGCTCATTTAAAAGCTCGCTAACGCTAAATTCTTGAATAATTTCCCTGAGAATTTAGCGTTGCGAGAGATTTCACGAGCGATTCAAAAATCGAGTTCTAAATGAGAGCTGGCTAGCACACGGCTTAATAAAAGCACTAGAATATACCACTCTCAATTTACTTTTAAACGTTTCTTTTTTATGATCCCGGAATACTGAAGAGACCATATAAGACTTTCCTCCGATGCGCTTGCGTAATACGAATAGGAACGATATCCAAAACATAATTTGCTATGTCGTCACGAAAAAAAAAAGAAATTAAATTGTTCTATACTTGTCATACAGGCTACGATACATACAAAATCAGATTCCTGATAAAAATTAAATCAATTTTATTAAAGCAACTTTGGAAAGACTGGCCTCCGTAATACAATGATTATTTCATTGCGAATCCTTTGAAATATAATAACTTAGGGAAACAATATTCCTATCGCCCAAAGCGCCATTTATTCAAGTTTTTATTATTACTTTGAATCTTATACGTTTCGACAATCATTAGGAAAAGGACGCGCGAAAAAAAAAAGAGAGTAATCTTCATAGCATTTTAACTATGAAACGCAGTTCTCTCAGTATAGTGTTGGGTAATCTTCTCACAACGCAGTAAAGAGCTAAACAAACTGCGTTTTTATAATTAAAATGTACATACATGCGCAGGGAGTGTCGAATTTTGTATGCTACATGAGATTTCAAACGGCAACTGCCAAACAGTTGAAACTCCTGAAATTAATACATTACACCAGTCTTTCAAAAATTACTTTTTTATAACAGTCTTTTAACTCTTGAATGAAAATTATGATAATAATTTATTGTTTTATAAATTACAAGTATTTCAGCGTTGGAAGACAGACATATTCCAGCCTAGAGTTAATTTTTCACAGTCAAATCTAATATAAAACTATTATTTTGCATGTGGATTCACGACTTTAAATGCTACGTTAACATCCAAAGAGTTAAAATACCGCTTACAATTTATGTCAGCATGCATAAAAATTGACCGATTTATACTTCCAATATTATTATCGTCGAAATATAAACTAATTTTACGGATTGTGATGTTGAAACCTCGGATGCTTTAAATGTCTTGTAAAACCGGGTCCGCTGCGCCGTGTTTTCTTGTTTGCAAACAGGATAACATTGCTAACCGAATAGGGGCGTGGCCTAACAGTTTTGTTAGCAAAATTGGCGCTGCGGACCCGGCTTAACATTGTTTGCTAACCGAATAGAAGGCGTGGCCTAACAGTTTTGTTCGCAAAAACATAAAAACATGTTAGAAAATTGGCGCTGCGGACCCGGGTTAATGGTGACGTTTTTTTACATTTTCGCGACCTATAGATTGTCTGGTACTATCAAGCTATAGATTTCCAATATAAGCTGACCTCTCGTTGTACAGAAAACCTATACAATGCGAGATCAACTCATACTGGAACTTATCGCTTGATATGTAACTGAGCGTACCAATGAGGCGCTGTGTGGTTTGGTGACATCTGCCTCTGTGGGCCAATAATTCTACTAACAAAATTGTTGCCGAATTGCAAATGAACCACAACCGTCAGTCAATTTTCGTTTACGAAAACTGTCAAAATGTTTAATTTTGTTTGTTGTCAGCATTTTTGACAATTTTTGTAAATGAAAACTGTCTGAATGAACGGTTCAGCTTCAGTTCAGCTGATTAACGTCTCTGTTAGTAAAATTGGCACGCTGGTCTGGCATTGGGCTTCGTCCACGTTTCGTTATTAAACTAGAAGAACAAATGGCTCGCTGTAATTACGGTTTTCACAACACGCTTTTCCAACACGGCTATTCATTCGCTCTATTTTAACGGACTTTGAAAAAGACGTTCTGGCGAATGATGCATTAACCGCTGTTGTCGGAAGTATGTAGCTACATTCACACTGATATGTCATGTGGCTTACTCAGCGTGTAGGGATATCTGTTTAGCCTAGATTTTCATTTAGAAACTGTCTTAAATCACCAGGCTAGCCACATTGGGCGCTTAGCGTAGGTACTGAATAGTCGCTTAGAATAAATAGCAATGCAGCCGGTCCCAAGGACCAAGAATGTAGTCGTTTGTCGACTGAATAGCCGGGCGTCAATCATAGATTTATAGCGCTAAATAGAACATTTGTCAGTGCTTAGCTTAACTTCAAAACGGTCTACGGTTGATTAGCGTCTTGATAAGTCCGTAAAATTAGTTTATTTTCTATAATACAGTTTACTACTCTCATAAACAAATGATTTTATTACACAACCGTGATGTCAAAACAAAAAAAAAAAAAAACAAACATAAATGTTACAAGTTGTTCTTATTTACATCTGTGGTTCTAAGTGTTGCTAGAAATGAAAATTTAATTTCTCTCCCAAGTATGTAATTATTCCTTTGATGTCGGGATTCTAACTTTTTAATTACTATCTGGGGTTCAATTAAATTGGCAGTGTTAATCGATGATTGCTGTTATATAGGTACTGTCATTCCTTTTATAAAGGATACATTTTAATTCATAAGTTATACCAATGGTATTGATCAAAGTTCTAGCATTTATTATCTAGCCTAGTATTGGATGCCTAATGTAGGCCTGTCTAAAATTACGTCTTATGCGCGAGGATAGTCAAGTACTTCGTAAGTAGACACATTACTTAGGCTACAAGTATTATCAACAGAGAGCCGAATCTAAAGGCAAAACAATTGAAATGTAATAGAGATTGGTTGGTTTTTTATTGAGTATTCATGCTATAGATACTTTTTAGCTTTGAACTTTATTTTAACTATCTTACATGACATGTGTACAACTTGTTACATAATTCCCCTTAAAAAGAAAATATTAATAAAGTAGTCTTTTATGATTGTTGTCATTTACCTCTCAGAGGAAATTAGGTGAGAATGTAGGTATACAACTTTTTGAGTAGTCTAGTGATGATTTTATTTTATGAAAAGTCCAAATTTTTTTTTGGGTCTAATTTTTGTTTTAAAATATTGCCAACGGATTCTTTACAAGGGACCTTTTAACCCCCTTTCGGTTTTAGGGGTATTTTTGTAATAAGTTGTATAATACTTTTTGAGAAACAAAGATTTATATAAAGCAACACGAAATGTCAAATTGAAATAGACAACGTTATATATTCTACATTGCAATACAGTACGGTAATCAAAAGATATCAAATATAAGGGTTGATAGGGTAAACACTGGTAGATAATAAGAGGTTTGTTTTAATTATGTGTCATCATAAAGAATTAAATGCACGTGTTAAGTTATTAAAGCAATAAAGTTCAAAAGTAATAATATTATCGATAGCTCGAATACTCGATAAAAACAATGAGCCATCTCTTACATTTCAATTGTTTTTCCATTAGATTCCGCTGTCTGTTTATCACTCTTATCCTATATGAAGTATAGGTACTATGATACAATTTAATCAATGATTACTTCAGAAATTAAATATCACTTCATAACAGGCAATTGGCGCAATAGTACACCGCTGACTACTCTTCTTATGATAATGGGCGTGAATATATCATTCAATATTCAGCACTCGACATATTCATATTGATTCAATAGTGTCATCATGACAACCCCAAGACTTCGAACGAATTTATATCAATTTGCATCAATTAAATTTTCATTTTTAGCTCACTGATCTAATGTTGGTGTTATTCTAATTAGTGGCCTAACACCTAATTAGCCAAGGGAATATAGACTCTATGATATTCATAACATAAAAGTGAATTTCGTTAAAATGGCAAGTGATATTGGCTTCGTATTAAACACCAATGCCGCGGGACGGGGTGAAACGCCATTCTATTACGGCCACATTTAAAATAAAATAAAAATGTGATGATTTTTTTTTTTTATTTAGACTCGTATTTTCGCGCCTTTTTATGACAGAGCGGACAACCGCAAGTCATAGATAATATCGCACCCTTTTTTCTATAGAGTAGGCAGAAGCGTCCGTCCTAAGTGCCTGAAGTTTGTCAAATACTACTTATCATGACGAAGTCTTCAACTACAGTGATGACTGCCTATACTGAAATCCCTATTTAATGTTTTCAGGGTGCTACAAAACCCTTATATTTATGACAGCACCTAGTCATACAGTAGATGAACTACAAGACATTAAAAGCACTTACAATTTTACATTTTTATCACCCCGCCCGCGCAAAACTCTTACGTTAATGTTGCCAGAATATCTAATATGAAGTAATTTTATTATTGCTCTGAGTAAAAGAGGAATGAAATGTGTTTAGGCACTTATAAATGACATGCTAATAATTACAACTTTCTTGATACTGATAAATTACTTTTTTAAAAGAAGGAATAAGCCCAGTTTTCAGAACTCGATATCTTTGGATGAAGGAGTGAGTTGACATTAAGCAACATTGTGGATGCAAATTACACTCGTAAGCAGTAAATCTGGGTCACCAAAATAAACCTTAGCATCTCAGAAGCTAAAAATGCTAGCTTAAGAGAATAAAAAGTATTTTATAGACTACTAGCTTTTGCTCGCGGCTTCGCTCCCGTTAATTTACGGATCCCTAATTTTTTGATCCCAAAATATAGCCTATAGCACTCAGGGATAACGTAGCTTCCTATTGGTGAAAGAATTTTTGAAATCGGATGAGTAATTTCGGAGATTACCTCCTACATACAAACAAACAAACAAACAAACAAACAAACAAATTCTACCTCTTTATAATATTAGTATAGATAGAAGTATAGATTTACGAAATTTTGTTTGAGAAGTATTAAATAATCTCTAAAATAATTTTTATTTTAATAAGACATCATTTTTAGTTTCCAAGGTAATAAGATTTACGTCGGTGAACCTGATTCATTGCTATTTCTTAATGTTTGATACTCCTTCAGCTAAAAGTCACTCTCAGGTACGGTAGTCATACTTTCGTTCAGACATTGCTACATAATTAAATCCACTTGCTCTGGCCATGACCTGAGAAGCTGTTATTTGAAAGTAAATGGGGTAGTTTGAATATTTTAGTTTGTTTGAGCTTCAGACCAAATTTAAAAAAGAGCATACACAATCAACCTATTATTGTCCCACTGTTGGGCGTGATCCGCTTCTCAGAATGAGAAGACTACGCCGTAGCCCACCACACTGGCGTGGTGCGAGTTGGCAGACTAAATGCACCGTCAAGCACTTTGTTTATTTCATAAGTTGAATAAGTGTACAGGTTTTCTCACGTTTTCCTTCATCATTAAAGCAAGTGATAATCAAATTCTGATCGGCACGTGAGGTGCATACTCAGACCATTCTATTTGGAAGCCAAGCATTCAAGTGCTGCTAGCACTGCTTCTGAACAAAAGTATCCACCAAACCTAAGACCATGTTTTCATGTAATATCAAATTATTTTCTTTTTAACTGTATTTCAATCTATTGTGATTGCTATCTGCTGAACACTTTTCATTCCACTTCTAATCAGAGCTGTTATGGCAACTCAATGTGATCTTTCATGATACAAAATTGTCATGTTATTATTTTCTATCAAGCCAAGGCTTTTGCAAGCAAATTCGTGACTTAACTAAACAAGTACGCCGTATATTTATCCAAGTAATTTTGGTGTCCCATGTAAATTGTTTACTATCATAAGTTAAGGATGATTTTGCTTGCAATAGAATCTCAGCACACTTTTTAGAGATCCAATTGTCTGCCAAATCATGAGGTAGTCATGTTGTCTGATCTATTTTTGTGCAATAGAGGATCGAGCACCAATGTTACTACAATGAAAAATAGCAGATCCTTGCCCACATTTTTATAATGTTAGACTTACAATACAAAAATTCATAGTATTCATAAGTATATCAAGAAATAAGAACACATACAATACTGATTATTTGCTCAATATCAATGTTCCAGAAAAAAAAAATTGATCACTTTATCCTATATTTACAAAAAGGATTTTTTACACAATCTATGGCTAAAGTGCAGAGTATAAAAATATTTGACGGAAGTAAATTTTCATAATTCACGATCTCTAGTGTTGACTGGCAGACAGAAGGTATCATTGGACTGGTTAACACTGGCAGCGTCTACCTAACTAATGATTGAGCCTGACTCCAATAATGATAAATGAGTATTGACAATGATAAGCATTATCATTTAGATTCAGCATTTATTGCTTATCCTAAATGTACTTGGACTATTAATAGTACAATTATTAGCCATGAGCTGCCTTGCCGAGACAGTCAGCCTGGCTTGTCTCGCCGATTTGCGTCCAACTATAGAATATTTACATCAAAATTTCACATGTCACCCTTCTTTGTGTTCGAATTAACACTAATAAGCGTTGGTACCGCCAAAACTAAACATTTCACTGAGAAGGCTTTAACTTATTGCCTTTGATTACCATTTCACTTTTTACTTAATTAACAAGGCCAGCAGAGTCTCTAGTTACATGATTGTGTCACTGTGATGTATCGTTATCGTAATAAATAAGTCCGCTTACACACTATAAAGTCTGAACGGAAGATAGTTCACAACCGATTGCGGCGGTTCCTTATTGCCCTAAGGCGCGCTCGGCGCGACCTCTCGGATTATATGTCTCCATTTTGACTAATCCCGATCCTCTTGATGAATTCCTCCTGCAGCATAACTGTTTTGATCATGTTGGGGTGAGCACCATAAGCAATAGTCTGGTCTGGGGTGGAGCAGTACTGTTGGGCTGCGTCTGTAAGCATCACTCCTTGTCCGTTACTTAACGAGGCAGTTGACTCAATAGAGTTCCAGTATGTTTCACTTGGTGAGGTGCTGTTCACGCCAGGAGGGGGCGCTGCCGGCGCTCCAGTGTACCTGAAGTAGGGGTTCTTCAAATCTAGGGTATTGGATGATGTGATGTTTGTACCTTCTAGGTTGATCTCCATGGTAACGTCATAACTCTGGCGTTTGTTTGCCAATAGCAACACACGGCCTGTGAGCGCTTGACCCTGTTTAGCAAATATAGGGGTCTCTAAGAGGCATCGCACTTGATACCAATGTGTGAGTGGCTCGGTTGGTGCGGTTGACAGCCATATATGCTGCGTAGCACCAGCAAACAGTACGTCAAACCAGAATGCCAGGCCGTGGCATGTTCCTGACTGTGTGAGCTCAAATCTGAACGGTATTTCAATTCTATGTAAATCTGTCTCATGTGCATTCAAGAAGTCTACTACATGTCTTTCTGACCGCGCCATACAGATACGAATATCAAATGTGTCTACAATAGGCTGTCTAAAATACTCCTTCATGGCAGCGGTGCGTAATGCACTCAAGTCAACGCCATGGAAGCACGTCTGATACCAGAAGTTGGCTTTATTATACTGTTCCATGAACAAAGCATCGTCAGTGAACGGTGCTATGTGGAGGTCTCCTCTCGTTGGGTACATGTTGCCGTTTGGTTTCAGCCATTTTTTCGCATGAAGATATGTTTCTAACATTCGCTCATTGTACAGCATGTAACCCATAGGCTCTGAAATTATCACATCTACATGCTCTGGTAGTTCAATTTCCTCAATCTTGCCAGCCACTACAGAGATACGGTCGTGGAGACCGTTCGCTCTCACTAACGCCTGCGCGTGATGTGCCATGTTACTGGCTTCTACCGCGTACACCTTACGAGCACCCGCCTGAGCGGCAAAGAACGATAAAATACCTGAACCCGCTCCAACGTCCAACACCACTTTATTCTTGAAATCGTTGATGTTCGATAGTATAGCGCGCTGATATGTGCTTGTTCTCACGTAATCTTGCATCATGTTCTGCTGCTGACTCAGGTACCCATAGAACTGGAAGTATTGCATCGCTGACGAGTCCTCAGTGCGCACAGTGAACACCGACGACGACCTGCCTGCTTTGGTCTTCGTAACAAGCAGGTGGAAACTTTGACAGTCAGCATCTGACGCGAACTTGAAGAATAGCGTTTCATTGTCAATCGTGAATATGTAGGATTGGCCTGCGACTCGCGAGCACTCACTCTCGCTGTGGATGGGGAACTCGAGCACCTCCTGTGCTAGCACCGGGTCCGCACGAATCACTTTAACACTCAACCCCTGCGGGTCGTAATCCACGTTTACGTTTGTCGGAAAATTGAAGCGCGCTGTGAGCGCGCCCTCACCACTCACCGCCGACACCGTCACCGCGCGAAACGTGTTCGCCATTTTATTGATGTGTACGCGGACTCGCGGCTAAAGTTGATATTGTCCACACGCGTTACGGCAAACAAAGAAAAATGTCGTTGAGAAGTTCAGGAGGCCGGCGTAAAATCGATCATTCACAAACTTCCTCCTTCTTTTGTCTATGGTTGGCAGCGTGCTGTTATGACTTTTTTACGCGAACTGACCCAACGCATTGGTAAGTCGGATACGGCCATGGCAAAAAATGATTGTTAATTTAGATAAAATCAATTTTTAATCCATTTACTTTACTATTTTCAAGATATTAATACATTCATCCAAAGATATCACGCAATAGCATCAAAAAATATGAAATAGGTATTCCAAAAGTACCATTTTTTTAATTATGCTTTATTTGCACTTTTATTTAAATGATTCGTAAAAAATCTTTGAGGAAAGCTTCCAACAAAATCGTACAAATACCATTGAAGTCAATATACAAAACATTTAATTATTTATTTCGACAAAATAAACTATGCCATGGGGTGTGTCCGGTATGTGATTGAGAAACCATAGACTATTTTCATCTTGTATTATAAACCTTTGCAAACATTTAAGGACTCTACACACTTTGTGATCCGATTACAATTTTATTATCAGTTTTAGTAAAATATGTTTCAAGGATACACGTTGAAGCGTTGAAGGGGTTGAGGTATGGCGCTTTTTTAAATCGCAAGATATGTAAGCAGTTTTATGTCGCAAAAAGGCCTCATTTACTTTACGATCGTCGATTTGTAAAACTGAAAGTTCATCCATCCGATTCGGTCCGAATTATTGGTCACATATCTCACACGATTAGAAGTTAATCGTAGAAGTAATAATTATGTACTAATCCTTGAAGTTAATGTATTAAACAGTTGACTGCAGGTCAGTTTAACATTGATAGCACCTTTAGTCCATAGCAGCAAATCAGTTTTCGCAATTTGTTTTACCACTGACGTGCACTGAACAACGGAATAAATATTAAAGAATATTTATGTTTGTACTTTGAATGTGAGCTTTGTTTAGATCTGTACCTAAGGCGCCCAAGGCGCTGTAAGCACCTAAGACGCCTAAGACGTACCCTTTTTTCCTTTTATTTTCTATGACTTTTGGCAGGTACATATCTATACATATATTTGGCGTAACCGGATGGGTCTCCAGCCCAGGGCAAAATCCTAATGAGGGGCAACTGACAATTTATATAAAACCGTGTTGGGGAAGTCCGGGAATAGTCGTTTTAGAGGTAATTTGTCTATGGTTTTTTATCACGCCTGTAATAAATTCCTTAGTAGTACTTATTACTTCTATGTTCTTTTACAGCATATTATAGGATGTCCCAAAATTAACGCAAGATTTGAATTAAATAGAAAACATAGTTTTTAGTCTTTTGATTGTTATTTTTTATTGAATCATATAGTGCATAGGATAGGGCTATATATGAAATAACACATCGGGCAAATGGCTTCCACGGCTTTGCATGCACATACGCACTCGTTTGTCGAAATTTTCCATGACCATTTTACATAAATGTGGCTGAATTTCGTTGATGCAGCGTTGAATCTCCTCCTTTAATTCAGGGGTGGTTGTGGGCTTGTTGACATAGACCTGTGCACGGAGTAGAGAAAGAAGCTGTGATTTCAAATAACGCCATAAAACAAATCTAATGGTGTTAAATCTCACGATCCAGGGGGCCAATTCTGATTACCGAAACGATAGAGTACACGACCAGGAAATGTCTCATGCAGTAATTGAATTGTTTCATTGTATGGCATGTGACACCGTCTTGTTGATACTTATTATATACTTATAAGTCGCGCGGAGAAGGTTTGCCGATGGTTTCATGACGTCACGCGTCGATGGTCGGTACGATTCAGACGAGCGCGGGTAGCGGTCGGTGAAGTGGGAGGCGCAGTCATCGGCAAACCTTCTGCGCGCGACTAGTACTTACATACTTATTGGCCTCATCAATATCATCCAATTTCGGCAGAAAGAACTGTTATCATGTCGCGATATCGAGCACCAGTAACAGTCACTGCTTGACCAGCATCATTTTGAAATATTGTTTAGAAATGAAGACACGTTGTTCTATTGTGTAACGCTCCATTTTTACTAAACTAACCCTAAACTGTCAGCTGTCGAATTGTTTTTTTAGGGTTGCCAACACTACTGCACAAATGGCGACAAATTCAAATGTTGCGTTAATTTTGGGACATCCTTTATATTGCTAAGAGGATTTTAAGGGAAAGGCAATGGAATACTCCTAGCTCACCGGTATTAACGCTCGTTTACACGGAGGTCCATTTTTGATAAATTTTCATTTACCCTTTGACCAACCCATATCCAATAAAAATCTGTGTTCATTTCGCCCTCGCCTTATTATGGATATACGACAGAAAATTTTACTTATTTATGAACGTACAATGTACCACAGCTGGACGCTCGGGGAACGCCAACTTACAAAACCAAGCATTCCAAAGATCAATAATCCGTGTGAACTCGCTCATATAAGTTCATACATGACGATTCATAATAAAACACGAAAAGTTTTTTTTCCCTATGTTCTCCTTCACTCCCAAACTGAATTTCGACAAATCGATTTTACTTCGACGCTATGGAACATGGAACTTCGACACCTAATTTGGGGCATCCCGACACGGATAGGTTAAGTTCGAAGGGGATGACGGGGGCTAGAGTGAGCGAGCAAAGCAAGCGAACGAAGCCCCCGACATCCCCTTTTCCATAATTGTCAGAGTACCGTAATGTCGGAGTTTCATAGCGTCGAAGCAAAATCTTGTCGTAGAACGATTTGTCGAAATTCAGTTTGGTAGTCGTTCTCTCTTTGATCCAGTCTGTAGTAACATTTAAGTCCCAGTGATAGAGAGCATCCAATCTCATTATCAAGGACCAAGAGGCAAGAGGGACAGTAAAAAAAATATTATTAACTCAATTTTTTTATTGCTTTAACCTATTTATAAATAAATCTATACATATAATAAAACTGTAGACATGGCGTGTCTGTACATAGCAAATATTTTGAAAAAACCTGGTTGGGATGTTAAACTATAACCAATAGAACCCATTTTTAACATTTTTGGAATTTTTGTCTGTTTGTCTGTTTATCTGTTTGTCTGTTTGTCTGTTTGTCTGTTTATCTGTTTGTTTGTTCAAGCATCACGTAAAAACAACTGATCCAATGTTGTTGATTTTTATAAATAAATATTTTGCTTATCTCCAAGTAACATATGTTTTTTGTTTCATCGCAATCGGTTGACGCAATCAAAAGTTATGCCAATTTTAAGTTTTCTAGAAGAACTTAGCATGTATTTGTGTATACTTACCATTTCTTTTCAATAGATGGCGTTACGTGTATCAAATCACGTTGTGAGGAAATATAATCAACGAATATATTACTATTCTCAGTCTACGGAAGGTCTATTGAAATGCTATCCGAAGAAGGTACTAACAAAGCTTTTATAAAAAAAAACGAAATTATTGTTATTTAAAATTTATTAGGTACCTATCTATCTGAATGGCAGTGGAAGAGAAATACATTCAATTTCATAAGCGAGTGTAGGTATTCTAATTTTTTTATTGTGCAAGGCAATACGATAGATTAATTTGAAATACTCATATATTTTATTATGAATACTTAAATAAGTATTTATAAATCTATTTACTATTAATAAAATTCAAAGTGCACTTTGTCTGTAATTAAATATTTTTCCAAAATTTCGATTCGGTGGTACTATACTGTCAATACAGAAACCATAACTTTTTTTTTTTTAAATTATTGTGTCTGTTTGTCTTTCCGTGCGGACATCACGTAAAATCCCGTGGATGGATTTTGATGGGACTTTCGCTGATGTGTTGCGTAAAGAGCGACAATTTTGCTGCTACATATATCATCACGCTATTGTTCATAGGAGCCGAGCAGCGGAACATTATTTCCACATACTGCGAAGTATAAGCTTAATATTTGGATCGTAAAATCGCGTGAATCGATTTTGATGGGCCTGCGCTTATGCTGGTATATAAACTATCACGCTATTGCTCATAGATGCCGAGCAACGGAATATTATTTCCATATACTGCGTAGTATAAGCTGTAGACTGAAGTAAGTGCTGCAGTGAACGGTCCCTAGCTCAGTGTCCTGCGTTAAAACCTCACTTTAAAAAAATACACATTTTGTAAATTTTTTGGAATGTTTTTATAAAGGTATTTTATTTTGTTCATTGTTGTCAGAACTATTCAAAGCCTGTCATCGCCGTTTTATTCAGTTTATTTAAGCCTTAGGTAATGTCCCAAAACACATAGCCATGAAGGGAAAGTACTTTAAATATTAAAAATTGCAAATTTCACTCAAAGGTGACTTCATTTTATTTTTAAAAGTAAGAAATATTGCCTTTACTGATTTTTTTGCCTGAACCGGGAATCAAACTGACAAAGCTATACCATCTGGTGGCACCTGTTGATAATATCTTTATGGTCAATAATCAGGATCAAATCTCTCCAACAAACACACTGAATTAAATTGAACGAAGTGGAAAAAATAAGAACTACCTACTTAACAACAATTAATAAGTGCTTGAATTTAAATGTACCTAAGTTAGTCAATTTTCGTTTTATGGTATTCCATCAATTTCAGACACAATGTTTATTGGAGCGATTTGACCCGTATTAGAGTGCGCGCAAGATAAGTCTGCGCGCGGCCGAAATCGGAACTAATCATGGTCCACCAAAGTGTGTGCCGTTTTATCAATTTTGATAGTAGAACTACCTGATTGTAGGAATATTTAACGGGAAAATTATGTTAAGCGATAAAAAAGTTAAGCTTAAAAAGCGGTAATTTGAACTTTTGCGATCACGGCAACGTTTAGCACGCCCTCAGTCGCGCGCAGAGTTATCTTGCGCGCACTCTATTGATCCTATCGGTTGGTGAAATAAAAATACAGATGATATTTTTTCGCATTTGGGTTGGTTCGATTTCCAGATCAAACTTTTTGAAATCTTTGAAAGCTGGGGGCTTACCATGACGTCTTAAGAAAACGTTCAAATGCCAGCCAGTCAATATCCGTTCAAAAGCAGGCCTACTTCTGGATCGATAAAAATCGTACCATGACAGTACAAAAGGTGAACGACTATTCAACCAAGTTGAACGGATAGGCTTGTTCATGGTACGAAAAGTCTATACAAAAAAAACAGGTGAACGGATATCGTAAACGTCAACGTAGCAGGCCTGCCGCAGGCCTGCTCTAACGATGTCATAGTACAAAAAAGCAGGGCAGTTCAACTTCCAGGCAACTTCTGCCCTGCTTTAAGAGGTCATGGTAAGCCCCCAGTACCTATTTCTAACACATAAAAATAAAATGAAGTCTTCTGTAAGTGAAATTTTTATATAATTATTTAAAGTACTTTCCTATTCCACACCTCGAATGAAATCATTTTATAGACTGCACTGCGTAAAATATTTTGATTTAGTTCGCCGATTGTGACTAGATGGCGTTGTAGCCATTTTTGTATCGCCATAAGGTTTCGTTACATTATCACAATAAATATCAATATTCAATTATAATCCATTTTAGCAAGGAAATGTATGGAAATAAGCAACGCGTTTTTAGTATTATGGTTATATGAACCTTTACGGTCAATCAAGAAGAGCTGAAACTCTACCCAAAGAAATGGTTTAAAAGATATAAGTGCCTTGGTGGGACACCTTTGTCTATTATTATAATAAATGGAATACATATACACTATTTAGTTGCTGCGACACAATGTTGTTTTCTGAGTTCCACGCGGACGGAGTCGCGGGCACAGCTAGTATTAAATAAAATATACTATTATTAAATATACGACATAATTACAAATCACAGATATAATATAAATTCTCTATTAAAAGTGAATTTTCAACCAATATTAAATTATTATGGTTGTACACATTTTTATAGCATACAATTCTAAATATCATCATAAAATAAAGAAATACAGCTAGATTATACTAAAAAGGTCTTTTGAGGTCAGTTGACGAAAGAATATAGCTTATAATACATAGTTTTTGTTCTAGCAGGGTTGCACGGCGTAAATAACACCGTCGTTATCGTTCATCGATATTGCGGACACAAAGACAACGCGCTGCGTTCTTCTATGAATCGCGCCGCGCTACCCGCCTAGCCTAGCGATTGGCAACTTGGTAAAATGTGCCATAAACCCGTGTGTTTATGGCACATTTTACCAAGTTGCCAATAAGCACACCTAGAGGCGGATACAGACATTGCGAGGCATGCGCAGCGCACGGCGCTCATCGTATGCTTCGCAATGTGTGGACGTTCATATTCGTGGTGAGGCATACAAGATCGAAGAAATATCTTGTGATCTTTTTGTTATCGCGTGCGTTGCGAGGCGGTGTCATGCTCTCCAGCAGGACCACTCCAAATTTAGGAAATGTAACTAGCAAGAAAAAAATGTACCGAAAATGTACTATTTTGTACCCTAATATTAAAATTTGTACTTCTATAGTTTCGTGGTATTCATCGATTCAAAGCGGTCCTGCCACTATATGCCAATATGTCACTAGGACGTACAATTTCCTTACATTTTTTTACAGTTAAACATTGCTTCAGGTATAAAAGGGAAACGTAGTAGTCATAATAATTTGTCTACTTAGATGATTTCATTATTGTTACGAGAAAAATTGAATTGTCCGTACAAACTTTATTTATAGCTTTTTCAGGGAATTTCTTATGTCACTAGGACGTACAATTTCCGTACATTTTTTACAGATAAACATTGCTTCTAAGTCACATCGGATTCTTCAGAAAATGGTGTAGTCCTGCTGGAGAGTATGCTCCCTGGCAGGACCACTTTGAATCGATGATTACTACGAAACTAATAAGATGGGGGGATAGTCCGTGGTGTACTGCTGGAAAATATATATACTATACAAGGTTAGTTTTAGTATATGCGAAACCTGAAACTAGTTTGTTCAGAATCACTAGGAGAATCGATTGACATATTTTTTACACCACATTTTTTTTTGTTTTTTTTTTTTTCATAAATTTCAATTTTGTTTCAGTAGGTTTCTACCCATAACAATTGACGGGAATAGACACCTTGAGGCTTGAAATGGTCCGCTCGGTTAGTTTCCGTGTATTAGACAACTCCTGCATAGCACATCTCAGGCATTTCACACTTTTTTAGCGAACTTTCGCGAACCGTGCGAGCGAGTGGACGTGTTACGGATCGTGTACGTCACTAAACTATAAAATATTATTTTTCGAAGATCTACATGGGTACGAAGTGTGATGGCTGTGAGGCCGATATTGCTGATTTACTGTATATGGAGTGTTCGCAAGAAAAATGTAAGAAAAAATTCGATCTGCAGTGTCTCGCCTTAACGAAGGAGAAGGTTAAGGCTTTTACACAGGAATTCAAGAACCAGTGGATGTGTCCCGAATGCGCGTGCACCGTGCCAAAAAGGGGTAATGCTGATACGCCTGTGAGAGGAAATACACTGTTGAACAAAACGTTTTCACCGAGCAGTTACGTGAACACTGAAAAACGTCGAAAACCAAGTGAAGTGATCGAAGTGATTGATAGTGAGACTAATGAGAGTCAACTTCTAAACGAGATACGCGAGTTTCGCTGTGAAATGAAATCTCGGCTCGAGGAGCAACGGAAAGAATATATTTTACTGCAGAATAGACTTATCAACACAGAAACAGAGTTAAAAGAGATAAAACAAATATTAAAGGTAGCTCAAGAAAAAGGAAATAAAATGGATATATTAGAATCAAGAATTAAATCTGTATTAGAAAAAAATGAAAACCTACAAGTAAGTCTCAACAAGAGTCAAATAGAAGGAAATAACCAGATAGATCAAGGATCTAAAGGCGTTGCATTGTCTTTTGCAAACGCAGTGAAAGAAAAACAAACGGAGGTAATTGTCAATAATGTACCAACAAAGGAAGGTGTGGCCACGAAATCGGCAAAGAAAGATTCAAACAAAGAAAAAATACAAGAATTAATTAGTGAGAAGAGTTTAAGGAATGTTCATAATACAGAAAAGGAAAGAGAAGAAGTAGAAAAAGAAGAAAAATGGACTACTGTAAATAGGAAAAAAAACAGATACTCGAACAGTGAAGTCAGAAAGGGAGGAAATACAAGTGCAATTGATATTCAGGGAATGGAAAGGAGAAAATATTTACATGTATGGCGTTTGCAAAAGGAAACTACCGTCGAAAATGTAGAAAACCACGTTAAGAAGATTTATGGAGAGGAAGTATCAATTA
Organism: Amphipyra tragopoginis; assembly: GCA_905220435.1. Taxonomy (NCBI): domain Eukaryota; kingdom Metazoa; phylum Arthropoda; class Insecta; order Lepidoptera; family Noctuidae; genus Amphipyra; species Amphipyra tragopoginis. Next base: position 19,128,783 of record HG992011.1, read on the forward strand.
AAGTGGAACGAATAAAACATAAGACTGTAAGGGATTATGCCTCCTTTATAATAGGAGTCCCTGAAAGCAAATACGATAAGTTGTGTCAACCAGAATGCTGGGCCGTAAATATCGAATTTTCGGAATGGGTGTGGTTTCGTAGACCGACTAATAGCCCAAAAACCACCTAAGAGATCCGTGGAGATGTTTTACCAAAACGTACGTGGGCTCCGAACAAAGTTGGAGGAATTTAACAACAGCATCGCGACAGCAAGTGCAGATTTGTTTGCCGTTACGGAAACTGGCTGCAATGAATCCATCCATGACGCAGAATTAGTTCCACAGGGATACACCATTATACGTTGTGACAGGGCGGATGGACGAAAGCAAGGCGGCGCGTGTCTCGTGGCCACACCGGGTTTTGAGCTACGGCGAGTATCGCTACCGAGTGAAGTCAACGTCGATAATCATGTGTTTGAACTGGTTTGCGCTAATGTATATCAACGTAACAAATTTTTATTCTTACTTTGTGTTGTTTACATCCCACCTAATAGCAATGAGAATGAATACATGTTATTATTTAACATCATTGAACAGTTTTGTAATCAGTACAGTGAGATAATAGTTTTAGGTGATTTCAATTTGTGTTCGTGTTCCCCATTCATAACTAATTATTATGAATACTTTCAAACTTTTTGTGGATTTACTCAGAGTAACAGTGTAGGTAATTGCAATGGTCGTCAATTGGATCTAGTGTTGAGTACATTGGCGGAGGGAGGGGCTGTGAGAGTGCGCGCGGCGGAGGCGTCGCTCGTGCCGGTGGACGCGTATCACCCGCCACTCGAGATCTCGGTGAGTATCCACACGCGCCTGCGCCGGTGCTCCGGCTCAGCGGGCTCAGCAGCACCTGACGGAAACGCATATGTACCAATGGGTTGGAACTTTAATAAAGCCGACTTTTCGTCATTGTATTCCTTAATTGCGGCCGTAGATTGGACTCCGTTGTATGAATTGGACGTAGAAATGAGTCTAAATTATTTTTATAAATGTATTAATTCTATTATAGATGACTGTGTTCCGAAAAAAAAGCGAACTCGTGTAAACTCAAGGTACATTTACCCTGAGTGGTACACTGTTGAAATAATTCGCGACATAAAATTGAAAGCTTTTTTACATAAACGGTACAAAGCAAGTGGGGCAGGCACCGATTACGAAGCGTTTGCTCAGTGTAGGACCAAAGTAAAAAATATGATAACATTCGCGCAGGAACAGTATCAACACCGTGCCCAGAACGAAATGCTAAAAGATCCAAATTCCTTCTGGAATTATGTAAAATCTAAAAGAGGTAGGAGGAGTCCTCGATTGATCTTAAAGGACGGGGTAGCGTTAACGGGGCAGCAGTGTGTAGACGAGTTCGCAGATTATTTTTATTCTGTCTATAGCTCAGAGCGGCCCGAGTTGAATGTGAGCGCGGCTGTAGCAGAAGCTGGTTGCGGAAACGGAGCGGCGCGGGTACACTTAGACCAATTACAGTTAGTAGACGTATGTCGTGCGCTTCAAGAGCTTAAGCCAAAAAGGTCAGCAGGACCTGACGGCATTCCGCCTTACATCCTGAAGGATTGTCGGGTGGTGCTAGCCAAGCCGTTATTGCATATCTACAACAAATGCCTAAAGACTTCGGTGTTTCCAGAGAGGTGGAAAGTGACCCGCGTTGTTCCGGTTCCGAAAGGAGGTTCAGCAGAATCGGTGGATGGGTATAGGCCTGTGGCAGTATTGTCGACGCCAGCAAAAGTACTGGAAGCTGCTATTCATAAGCGCATATACCTTCAGGTGAGCGCACAGCTCTCAGACGCTCAACACGGGTTTCGAGCAGGAAGAAGTACCACCAGTAACCTCCTTAGCCACATGACTAATCTCGTGCCATCTGTGGACAGTGGGGGTCAGACTGACACTGCTTATTTCGATTTCAGGAAAGCATTTGACTTAGTCGACAATGACATTTTGCTTAAGAAGTTAGCGGGTGTTGGTTTCACCCCACACTTACTGCATTTTTTTGCTAGTTACATGACCGATAGGCAGCAATATGTGGAATATGCGGGATATGTATCAGAGCCATATTTCACGAGGTCCGGGGTAAGTCAGGGCAGTAATCTTGGCCCTTTGGAATTCTTGCTGATGATAAACGACTTACCAGATGTGGTTAAAGACGCCAAGTGTTTGTTGTTTGCTGACGACCTCAAAATGTCTCTAGGAATAAAAAACCGGAATGACTGCTCCAGACTGCAAAGGGACATAGACAGGGTTGTTGCCTGGAGTAAAGAAAATCGCTTACAATTCAACAACTCAAAGTGTGTGACAATCACTTTTTCTCGCGCGCACACACCTGTCTTACATGATTATCACATTGACGGGTTGCCGACGGTAAGGGTCACAGAAGTCAGGGATTTGGGAGTAGTTTTTAACACGGGGCTAAACTTTCGTGATCACATCATGAGCCGGTGTAAAAAAGCTTATCGGAATTTGGGTTTTATAATTCGTATGGTGCGGGAATTCACAAATATAAAAGCGATTGTCGCGTTATATAATGCATTAGTTAGAAGCCAATTAGAATGTAACGCAGTCATCTGGGCTCCGCATGAAACTAAGTATAGTCTCATGCTAGAGCGAGTACAAAACAAATTTATTAGGTATTTATATATGCGGTATTATGGTGTTTATCCATTTTACCCATTAATTTACCCAACTTTATTTATTTTAGGTATGGTAGGATACAATGAATTGAAAGTTAGAAGAGAAATGGCGCTCGCATTATATATTTTTAAAATTCTGAGAGGTAAGGTGCATAATGCGGATATATTAGGGCAACTGAGCCTGTGTGTTCCGGACAGGTACGTGTGGCGACGACGACAGCCACCACTGTTGGCGGAGCCGCGCGGTCGGACCAATCTCTTGAGTAGGGCGCCGCTGACGCGGGCACTCCGCACGCTCAACCTCATAGCTAGTGAAACTGATCTATTCTGTTGTTCTCTGAGTGAATTCACAAAGACGGCATTGTCTATTGTTTCATATAAAATTTAAGACATTATATTTGTAAGAAAAATAATTAAATTAAATTATGCTATCGCCTTAGGTTAAAAAAAAAAACCCTGTAAAGATAGTTATAAGTGAGTGAAATAAATAAATAAATAAATAAATAAATAAACTTAACGCGACATAAACTAAGGTGTAACTTGGAGATTTACTAAAAAAAACACATATTCAGGCAGTTCTGATGAAAATCTTGTTGGGGTGTCTCGGTTTTCGCATAAAGTAAAAATAACGTTGTATACTACACACAATACATAGACATAATACTTACATATAAAAATTATATCTATATATACAGGGTGTTAACGAATTCGTGTAATTCCTTAAAACCACATGATCTACTACTGGTGTAGACAGCCCCCGCACGGGATTTAGCTTGATTAAAAATAAAAAATATTAAATTATTATTTTTTCATGCGGCTTTGTTACCGATCGTATCTAAACCACCTAATAAGGATTCAATAAAAAAATAAGACTTTATTTTTTTGCAAAAAAAATATTTTCTTTGTGTGAACATTTCGATGCCACGCATAAATTAATGAAAGCACGGTGACACGGCTGGCAGGCACGACTAACGCGATATCGCTCTTTGCAGTCAGATAACTCAAGGCTCAAAAATGACTCAAAACTAGAAAACCAAAAATTTTTTGCAAAATTTTTTTTTAATTTATTTTCAGAAATTCCCATTTAGGGTTAATCTGTGTCACCAGTAGATCACGTGGTTTGAAGGAATTACACGAATTCGTTAACACCCTGTATACAAGGTTAGTCAGAAAGGGGGTACTAATCCGAAAGGGTGTTAAAGTACACATAATAATGAATAACTTTTGTTCTACAACTTTTCCCAAAACTTAATACTTTAAGAGAAACAGCTGTTCAAAAATCTCAAAAAAAAATCTCTAAAATCTATCTATCTCCAGTTATGATCAGCTGTGTTTACATTTTAGGTCATATTTGGGGTCATAAATTAGAAGCACCATTTTCTGAATTTGTAACTAAAGCAGGGATGAAGAATTTTTGAAAAAACTAAAATAAAAATAATTTTATTTGGTTTTTTTTTTTATCGAATTTTGAAATTTTAACACTTGCTTTCAAACAGTCATCAGCGATACTATAAGTGGGCTTCGGATTAGTACCCCCTTTCCGACTAACCTTGTATATATATTATATTGTTGGCAACATTGGAAAAACGTGTACCACAGGTTAAAAAGAGCGGCACGCGCATGCGCTCTAGGGTAGTAAGTAAAATAACCGCCATTGAGGAACGTCCGATATTTTTGCTATTTTCCCTTTTTATGATTAACTTTGTTGTGTAACTTAATAACTGATTGTGATTCAGTGTCTATGTTTTTAAAAAGTACCTTTAGTTCAAGGTATACAAGATCAGAAGTGGGATAGGATCTTCGTGATTCTATCTCACGTGCCCACTGATTTGTTTTGTAACACAACATGTAAAGAATATCGGACGGTGCTCAACATGATTTGCATCGACTAACATGACCAAACACAGGACGACCGAGTTTACCGGTCTCAATATTTTGGCGGGAAACGATGCAGCGACACCTATCCGAAGTTTGCAAGCACAGTCAACTGATAAGCTGGACTCGTGCGCGGCCCATACCTTGTGGTGAAGATACTACGGTACCTCAAAGGCGTTACGAGCTGCAGCTCCAGGCTGGATCCTACGGGAAGTCGACGCATGTAGCGTCGGAGTACATGATCCCGTGGCGGGGAGAATGGACTTCTGAAGTGTGTGTTGCTTACTGTAATGGTGAGTTGTTTGGCTACTTAGAGACAGGTTTGCTTTGCCTCTCAGGTGTGTATAATAGTTGGGATACGCTTCACGTAGTGCCTCTTTCCCTTTATAACAATTATTTGTGCGCGGACATGCTTCACGTCGTGCCTCTGTCTCGCTGTTATTAAGACATGCTTCACGTCGTGCCTCTGTCTTGTTCTTTTGCTAAGCTATGCTTCACGTCGTGCCTCTAGCTTGGTTGTGTGTTGAGATACGCTTCACGTCGTGCCTCTGTCTCATGGTTATTAAGACATGCTTCACGTCGTGCCTCTGTCTTGATCTTTTGCTAAGCTATGCTTCACGTCGTGCCTCTAGCTTGGTTGTGTGACGGGATACGCTTCACGTAGTGCCTCTTTCCCGATAGATAACTTTGTGTGTATTTTTTGTATAACGATTTATGTTTGCTATAAATGCTCGTGCATTTACATAACCGCGTGGTCGGTCTTGTAAGTGTTTTGTGCAGATGCAGTGCTGACATTGAAAATGAGGAGTCTCATCCTGCTGAAGTGTCACCAGGGGAGCTGCTCTCAAGTGCTGAGCTCCATGCTGCTGGTACCGCTGGAGGCCGAGCTGCAGATGCTAAGTTAACGATGCTGAACGAGGGAGTCCGAGGACGGCCTCCTGCCAGGAGAGGCCGTGTTGGCAACATTGGAAAAACGTGTACCACAGGTTAAAAAGAGCGGCACGCGCATGCGCTCTAGGGTAGTAAGTAAAATAACCGCCATTGAGGAACGTCCGATATTTTTGCTATTTTCCCTTTTTATGATTAACTTTGTTGTGTAACTTAATAACTGATTGTGATTCAGTGTCTATGTTTTTAAAAAGTACCTTTAGTTCAAGGTATACAAGAATATATATTGTTTATATGTATAAACACAGTCTACCTATATCTTACTCCTTACAGTCGGTCAACGTAGAACATTGTCACAGAGCAATCGTGCGGGGGGTTGCGGGGTGAAGGGGCGGAGGTTATGTCCCGAGTAGCCATACTGCTACTCGGGACATAAATTCCAGGGCTCGCACTTTTTGATTTCAAATTTGATTGATATCGTTCATAGAAATTATATTAATTAATATTGATAATTATGTATGAGAATTTTATTATAAAGTCTGTTTACTAATCCAAGATGGCGGCATACATACATTTTCAAATGATTGTTCGTGGGAAGTCATTTCTACGGTTTTTGGGGTCATTGATGCCGAAAATGACGTCAAAATCCAAATGCAAGATGGCGGCCATGAAAATTTTCATGTAATCATCATGGGTGTTAATTTCATGGTTTTCGGGGTCACTGATGCCGAAAATAACGTCAAAATCCAAATCCAAGATGGCGGCCATGAAAATGAGTAAATTAGTCGTCATGGATGTCAAATCCAAGGTTTTCTGGGGTGCGGATGCCGAAAATGAGGTCAAAATCGAAATCCAAGATGGCGGCACTAAAAATGTCAAATTAGTGGTCATGGGTGTCATTTCCATGGTTTTCGGGGGTACTGATGCCGAAAATGAGGTCAAAATCGAAATCCAAGATGGCGGCAATAAAAATATCAAATTAGTGGTCATGGGTGTCATTTCCAAGGTTTTCGGGGGTACTGGTGCCGAAAATGAGGTCAAAATCCATTTCCAAGATGGCAGCTTTTAAAATGTCAATTTAACCATCATGGGTGTCATTTCCATGGTTTTCGGGGGTACTGATGCCGAAAATGAGATCAAAATCGAAATCCAAGATGGCGGCAATAAAAATGTCAAATTAGTGGTCATGGGTGTCATTTCCATGGTTTTCGGGGGTACTGAGGCCGAAAATGAGGTCAAAATCGAAATCCAAGATGGCGGCACTAAAAATGTCAAATTAGTGGTCATGGGTGTCATTTCCATGGTTTTCGGGGGTACTGGTGCCGAAAATGAGGTCAAAATCCATTTCCAAGATGGCAGCTTTTAAAATGTCAATTTAACCATCATGGGTGTCATTTCCATGGTTTTAGGGGATGCTGATGACGAAAATGAGGTCAAAATCTATATTCAAGATGGCGGCCATGAAAAATTTCAAATTAGCCGTGGTGGGTGTCAAATCCATGATTTTCTGGGACGCTGATTACAAAAACGAGATCCATTCTCAAACACCAAGATAGGGACCACGTTTTACCTGGCAAATTAAATTTAACTGGTAAATTTTTTTGACCGCCGTATATTGTCGAGGAATACTTAGTCTTTATTTCCAGCATCAGCACCCACGAAAACCATAGAAGTAATAACCATAAATAATAAGTAATTTTCTATGGCTCCTTCCTGGATTTGGGAATCATTTATTACTCTTACCTACCCCCGCAAGCGTTAGCCACTGCGACTGTAACCTCGACAAAATTTGTAGTTTTAAATATTGTTTGAAAATTCCAAGATAAGATGGCGGGCGAAGTTGCTGCTACATACCTTTGCATTATTTTGTCAATCGTCAAAATTACGCATGCGTGGTTTTCTTTTTGCGTGTCACTGTTTCTATAAAACGTTAATTAATTTGGACGTTTGTTTGACAAAGTTTGTGTAATTTGTTTTATGTGACAACCCTATGACAAGTGTTACCAATTTTGACATTTCATAGGACCTGTCAAATGTATGGGCGTTGACCCACTGTATGTAGTAAGTAGGTACACTGTGGTATAAATATGTTATATAGTTAAGCGATAAGGAAAAACAAAGTAGGTTGATGATGAGGTATTGATATTATGAAGAAATAGAAATGTGTTGAGAGTAGAAATGATTTTTGACTAATTATAGACATTTTCTGTACATTTTTTCCTGCTAGTTTCATTTCCTAAATTTAGAGTGGTCCTGCTGGAGAGCATGACACGCGAGGCGTGCGTTGCGAGGCGCGCGCGGCGTATGCCTCGCAATGTCTGTATCCGCCTTAAGGTGCCGTGGCGTGTCATTAGTTTGAATTTGTTTTTAATTAGTAAATAGGAGTCATTCAGCTGTTCTGTTAATAAAAGATACACTATGTATACCAGTCTTTCCCAAACTACTTTTGTACTTCGTAGTTTTGATATTGGGTGGACCCCGAAACTGGGCGTCTACTCCCTAAGCATGAAGTCCGTGATTTCGGCCTTAGTTACGCGCGAGCGTTTCCTACTCCCTATCACCTGCGGACATACGATTATTTCGGGGCCCGAACTAAAAATGAATGACAACACGATTTGACAGTTGTCCCTACTACCGACGTGTTTTTGCCCGTCCGAAAAGTTGAACTTTACACTTGTTTTGTTCATTCCTACGTTTCGGGCTACTTTCGGACGGCCGACTAATTTCGTTGACGGACTTAGGGAATAGGCCCCCTGATAGGACGACAGTTGCAACACGTCGGTCGGGAGGAGTCTACTTTTTTTCATGTTATGCACGGGGTGGATCCCGAACTTTGTTTTTTGTTTAAATGAGCGTCTTTCCATACAACTTTGAGAACCACTTCACTACTTTGAGAACTACTTTCACAGGTTGTAAACGAATTCGTGTATTTCCTTCAAACCGCGTGATCTACTGGTGACACTGATTGACCCTGCACAGGTTTTTCTCAGAATCAACAAAAAAAAGTTTTCAAAAAATGAATGTTGGTTTTCTGTATCTGAGTAATTTTAGCGTCCCAAGTTAACTGACTGCGTGGAGCGATATCGCGCTAGTTGTGCCCGTCAGTTGTGTCGCCGTGCCTTCATTCATTTATGAATGGCATCGAAATTTTCTATCACATAAAAATTTTATTTGGAAAAAAAAGTTTATTATTATTCAATCTAAATCCCGTGGGGTTAATCTATACAATTAATAGATCATGTGTGTTGAGTCATCCCACTCAACAGCACAGCCGACGCGCTACTAGAGGAACGGGGCGCGCACGACGGCTCAAAGGTCAACCCGTCAGCGACCGACTTCTAACCAGTCAGCTGCTACATGCGTTAACCTCAGAATACAGAAAGAACCAGAAGCCGTGATCGCGCCTAATACTGAAGCATCAAAAACTACTCTTAAACGGAGTAGTTTGACGCGCAGCCGATCAGTCACTCTGTCAACGTCATATCGAGTACGTGTATTTACCGGTGTCAAATTAAATTAAACTATGCCGTCTTGTGTCATTCCTACCTGTAAAAATGCAGCGGGGCTAAAAGCAAAACAGAATGGGATCACATTTCACGTTTAAGTAGCAGATTTAGATATCGTCTTATTTAATTACTCAATTAATTGTTCAGTTTGTAATTGTCATAGGGAATGATGCGTCCATATTGTTAGTGTTGTCAGTATAAGAGTTTTGATTTTCCCTTCTTTTTATTATCTACTGAGGGCTTAAATTAAACGTTTTTTTCTACCTTCTCTATTTCTTGAGATTATCTGGTAGAGTCAGCGTCAAATATATCGCGACGAACAGACTGTTCATCATTACCTAAACAGTTAAAGAAATTAAACTTTATCTAAATGGGATTCTTGTCAGAATGCCAGTTGTCCTGTCTTACGTTCATTCTGAAGCACCCCTTGTTTCATTGAGATATAGTTTTGTTCGGATCATTTTGAACAGTCCGTTCGACCCAATATATTTGACGCTGACTGTACATAGATATAAAATATTGCCTGTATAGAAAAGCACAATTTTGATTTTATTATTATTTTACCTCCAATACTCAACGTTTTTCCCAAAAACGAGTAAACAATGTCTGAGCTAGCAACAGTACGCGGGTGGGAAGTGAGACGGGCGCGGGATACTTGTTTTGATTTTGGACACAGAGTACGGCTTGCAATTATTGTTGAACGCGGATTCTGGTTCTTTCTGTATTCTGAGGCGTTAACGTACACAGCCGCGCTCGCGCATCTTAACGAATTATTGTTTTTATATACCGTAACCTCATTGTACATTGTTTTATAGTTATTGCATTACATATTATTTATACAGCCCACTAGCGTATGTTATTGATACCTACAACCCAGAGTTATCGTAGCCCTATCAATGTGGTTTGAAGGAATTACTATAATACAAATGCTAACAAATACGATTACAATATTACTTTTATATATAATTGCGCGATTTACTACTGAATGCTGCCAATTAACTATCTATTAACAATTTTAACTCAACTTTAAACATTCTAACACATTAGGTATAGTATCGCTTTTATATTTGCAAAGCATTCTTAATAAATTTAATTTTTTCTCGTTCGTTTTTGAGGATTCTAGTTCGTATAGGGTACATAGGTTGATGAGGAGGCTTTCGTTAAGGCCTCTCTCGGGGTCCGAGTTGATAGCTTTCTGGAGCACCGATATAGCTTCCTTTAGACGCCCCATGTAGAGTAAGCAGACTGATAGATTGTTGGCTACCTGTAAAACAAAATGATGGTTTAACTAAAACGGAGAAAAGAAACGCTAGTGTATAAATAAAATTCATAATTTTATTTATACACTAGCGTTTGCCCGCGGCTTCGTTCGAGTTAATTTATAATTTAAAAAAAAAAACTTAACACGCTACTAAAGTTTCTTTATTAATATAATTCAATCATGATTCGAAAGACACGTGGCGCCATTCAGTGAGTATAATTTCTACCCTAACACTATACGATTCATGGTATAGTAATATGTTTCACTGATATTCTCTTCCCGTGACAGCTAGGTCACGTGATTGGCCTAAGACTACGTCATCAGCTGGGGGTGCTTCCACTATGTATAAATAAATTACCCGAACAAGATGCATTTTTTCAAATATTTGCATAAAGAAGCAATTTTGAACTAATAATTTTATACAGTTTACTTTATAGCTAAATAGATGAATAACACGAAATAGAATATAGTTAGGCTAGTTAGCAATTTATTTAATATTTATTATGAATTAAAAATCTCCTTTATTGTATTGTAGATGTTAATCAATGGCAGCACTGATCGTGACATTCATGACGTAGTCTTAGGCCATCGTGGGAAGAGAATACCTGGCGTAGCATATTATTATACCATGATACGATTAATAGAACACATTCAAATAAAAACAACATTCAGACGAATTGAGAACCTCCTCCGTTTTGAAGTTGGTTAAAAAATATATAAACTTTAATTACATAACAAGATACAGATTCAATCCATGAAGAAGCGCCCTACTCTTTGTCTAAATCACTATTGTGCAAAAGTATGCATTATAAATGGTTATTGTGTTAATTGTATCGCTACACAATAGTTAGATGAGTGCATACGCACCACCAAACTTAAATGGCAGTGGGCGGGGGACATTGCTCGCAGAACGGATGGCCGATGGGGCTGAAAGGTTTTGGAGTGGCGACGGGTACCGGAAGACGCAGCGTGGGCAGGCGACCACAAGGTGAACCGATGTGAAGGTGAAGGTCGCGGGAATTCGCTGGATGCGAGAAGCACAGGACCGCGAGATGTAGCGATGCTTGGGAAAGGCCTATGTTCAGCAGTGGACGTCTTTAGGTTGAACGAATGAATGAATTAATGAATACGCACCACGCGGCTACCGAACACAAAAAGGAATGGTGGATTGAACGCACTGTCCTAATTCTAATTATCCAAAGTTTGGGTATTTTTGTTTAAATGTTTATTAGCAGCATAAGGCCCTTAACCTACTTGTTTTGGGGCCCCGGTGCTCTGCTCCGGTGCCCCAAGGTCCAGCTCCATTTTTGGCATAGCTTCAGCTACTTAAAAAGTTTCTAATAAATAACATAACTCACCATAATATTAGTAGGTTCCTGATCAGCTGCTCTTGCGAAGTTATTATAAGCTTCCTGGTACTTTCCATGAGCTATGTCAATCAGACCGAGATCTACATACTCTCGGACGTCGGGCGTTGGACATCTAGGGAAGAGTTTACATTTTAGATTTATAATATTGACTCTGGATGTAGAATAGGTTTTATTGTCCTGCTGATGGAAAAAACCTCAAATAATGATGTCTCGCATCCCTAGCATAGTTTAAAAAGAAAGCTTGGCCTTCACATGTCCTGCTGATGGGCCTAAAAGTCCTGCTTAGGGTATCGTACTCAAATATGATACCTTGCGTCATTTAAGTTGTCTAGAAAAGACAGCGTAATTTTCAAATGTCCTGCTATTGGCCCTGACATGGCCTGCTACACTCTATACTCACATATGATGCCTCGCCTCCCTAGCGAGATCTAAACTCAACATCGCGGCCCTCACATGTCCTGCTAACAGCCACAGTCGACACAATGCGCTGCAGATCGCGCGTCGTTGTCCTGCTGATGAGGCCTGCTGTTGCAAAGACATCAGGATTCTGCCTGCTTGTCTGTAATCCTGAAGACGAGATATAGTGTTGTTACTGTTATAGTTTGCTTGGGATGCCCTATGGTTATGGATAGCCACTGTGGCAGCGAAACATAATATCCCCATGGGAGGTTCTACGCAAAACGAAAGCAGATAGCAGCATCATCCTAAGACTCATTACAACCAATCTAAACGAGTTAACATGACTGGTAATGTCAATTGGAAATTATGGTAGTCGTCATTGTGTGTTCTGCCCAAACGCCCATAATACAATCTTTGCTTTCAAGACTGACCTCTGGTTTCTGAATTGAGAATTCTAGGATAAGCAGTAGCTTCTCTCTATGGAATTCTCAATTCAGAAACCGGATGTTACTTAAGTAACATTTAAGTATGGAGTTGTCAAAAAAATGACGGATATAAAAGCGTTTTTTTGACAACTCCATACTCAAACACTACTTAAGTATTACTTATCTCGAATTCTCAATTTAGAAACCGTAGGAAAAAGAGCTGAAATTCCCTGCAATACCCATTGAAAACTTGCTGACTGTAATTTGACGTAATAAATTAGTTTTACCTTCATCGCTATAGCACAGTTGACAAGAGAATGCATAACTCTTGTCTCTCGGCCCATCCATAGACGAATAGATTCAACTTTGTCCTGCTCAGCTATAGTGGATAAGCCGTCTTCAGACTTGCCTTCACGAAGGTTTGATAACATCTAAAATAGGGCATTAGGTTTACATGTTTTTATATTTACATGAAACGATTTAAAAAATGATACATAGGCTAAGTTAATCGAAACAAAATCGATCTTTTGGATCGATTAAACGCAAAGCGATCCAATTCAAAAGTAGAATCGATGCCTTTAGATGCAGAAAATCGATCCAAAGGATAAAATATACACAATGGGTTCGAGGTACCCAAAAGATTTTAACCATCTATTCGGATGCCTAATGGACACAAAAAGCTAGGAATTAGTTTGTCGAATAAAGCTTAATATACGAGATAAAAAAAAGTCGTGTGTAATCTGCCAATCCGTACTAGGCCAGCATGAAGTAAGGTCTAAACCCTTCTGTAAATGACACAACAACATAATCGTTCAGGGGTGATTCTATCATTACAGTTATAGCTAATATCGGTATGTCAGGATTGCGAGCAAGGTAAACACAGTAAATAAAACCAACATAGACTCTCCACCACTGAGAGTACTTGTATTTGGGTTAGTATTAGTAACATAAACTAGATCACAATATATTACTTTACACAATTATTACAAGATCATAAAATAAGGACAAGCTAATCAGATATAAAAGGTCAGATTTCTTCAGCTGATCAACACGGAATGCTCCCGCTTCGTCGAATAACCACCGCCTTTATAACCTCGGGTGCGTTCATCCATATCGACGACTACCTTCTTTTGTCAACATTGCCCAGTGCTACCCGCTGACGAACACACACTTCCCATTCTGAAAAGAGGCCCGTGCCCAGCAGTGGAAGAGTAATAAGATGATTATGTTTATGATATGTGTCTGCGCCCTTTTTCAAATATTAAACGATTAAAAATATAAATAAACAATCACTCAATACATTTAATCAATACACGCACATCACTAATTTACTATTCACTCAATACGCGAGATGCAATCCCTACTTCCGCTTTCCCCGCCCTATTTCGTCAGTTGCCAAAAAGCTCAATTCAAATACGCGCACGCGCGGTCATCCGCTCCGTAAAACCCTCAAAATAATGTATAAAACAACAAAAACCCAAAATATGTGTTGTGTGTAAACATATACAAGGTTAGTCGGAAAGGGGGTACTAATCCCAAGCCCACTTATAGTATCGCTGATGACTGTTTGAAAGCAAGTGTTAAAATTTCAAAATTCGACATATTTTTTTCGAAATCAAATAATTTTTATTTTAGTTTTTCAAAAATTCTTATTCCCTGCTTTAGTTACAAATTCAGAAAATGGTGCTACTAATTCATGACCCCAAATATGACCTAAAATGTAAACACAGCTGATCATTAGTGGGGATAGACAGATTTCAGAGATTTTTTTTTGAGATTTTTGAACAACTGTTTCTCATAAACTATTGACTTTTTCGAAAAGTTGTAGAACAAACGTTATTCATTATCATGTGTACTTTAACACCCTTTCGGATTAGTACCCCCTTTCTGACTAACCTTGTATAAAGACTGCTGTGGGTTGCTTACGCCAGTGACCATGAAAAGTGATCATTCCGCTGCCCTTCAACACCAAGCTATCGAAGGACTCAACCACCAGTAAGTGCCCCCCTTTTGCTCTCACAATATGCTTATTGGATGCTGGTAGACTTAGCTAACATCAAAGATGATAAATATTTCAATGTCTACCATATTTAAAGGAAAAAACAAAATACTATTGCAAGAAATATAAATAAAACAAATAAAACTTACAGTTTGTATAGTGTCTAGCATAGCATACAGTCTGTCAACAGCCTCGTCTGGCTTGCCGATGTGTGCCGGCAGTTCTGCGACTAAAAGTCGTAAAGAGAACGGCACTAGACTGCCTGTCCGATTCTCGTATGTATCGGGGTAGAACTGAAAGACAGAATTATCAATTAACAACTGCGCGGATCATATTTACAAGGTTAAGCTGCGCTTGCCGCAGTCCGTTCGTGGATGGGTAACCGTTCGTCACATCGAGACCACTCCGTGTCTCGGAGAGCATGTAAACCGGCGGTCTCGAGTGCCATACATATACCTATGGCAGACGTTATGGGTAGTTAGAAGCCCAAAAGTCTGACAACCAGTCTAAGCTTAAGCCTCATTTACGGAGACGCGGGGCGGCGCGCGTCGCGTTGTGCGGCGCGGCCCGCACTGAATTCAAACATATGGCGTTGTATGAGAGCGTTTACGGAGAAGCGATTTTACACGCGTTTGCTTGAAATGCAGGCGAAGCACGCGGAAGGCATCGCCGCGTCGCACGCGACGTTTACCGCAGCGGCGCACGCAGCGTTGCGACCAGCTATTCCTGCAATTCTCCGTGCACTGTAAAACGTAGCGTCAACCGCGGCGGGGCACGCGGCGTCGCACGCGCCGCATCTTCATAAACAACATCGTACATTGCCATATGTTTGTGTTTGCGCGTGTGATGATGCGGGCTGCTGCACGCGCCGCCGCGAACAGAAAAATCGTACGACGCGACGCGAGACGCCACGCCGCACGCGACGCGCGACGCCCCGCGTCTCTGTAAATGAGGCCTTAGGACGGCATTGCCCAATATGTGGGTTGCGGAGGTCTGATGGCAGTCGCTCCGTGTAAAATACTGGTATTCAGACGCATCTGGTTAGACTGGAAGCTGACGACAACATAGTTGGGTACCGTCCGCAAGGCCTAAGCTGAGCTTTGCATTTGTATGAGAATTAATGCAGACGCGTCCTTTGCTTGGTTTAAACCGGTAAATACTGCTTTTTGGCAATCGATTCTATGTGCACTCACACAAATGCAAAGCTCAGCTTACGCCTCGCTAGTTGTAAAGGGGTACACTACAATAATACGAAAAACTAAATTCCGATATTCTTAATCCCGATTTTTATAATACCGATTTTCATAATTCCGGACGGTTTAAAACTCCTAATATGACAATTCCGATTAATCATAAAACCTAGGTTTATAAATCCTAAATTACAAAACGCCTAACGTTTACAATTACGAATATCAAAATGCCGAGTTTCAATATACCTAACAATAAAAAGTCAGATTCAACAATAATTAAAATACCTATTAATTAAAAGTCCGAAATTAAAACGCCTAGTAAACTTAAATAGCAAAACAGATTAACACACAATGGTTCGACTTTATCCAAAGGGAGCAAGTTAATTATTCATAGGAAGGTAGAAAAAGAAACTAATGACGGAATCACTTTCCCTACTTGTAACTTGTAATAACATAATTGTGGGAAAAATATTTTTGTCTCATTTAAATATTTTTTTCTTTAAACTCACCATTACGTATTACGCGCTTTTTTATTAAGTATATGTAACTAATCGGTTCCAGCACTCGCCGGCCGCTGCCGCGGCACGCTCGCTTCGCTCGCACGGCTCGTGCGTAGGAGGTCGCAGTTCTAACCTAACCTAACCAACTGCTCACCTTTCCGTGTTATGTTTAATACTCTATTGTTTGACATAATGTTTATTGTTTTCGGAAAATTGCAAATCGGAATGCTGTTTTTCGGGCCAAGAACACGTCGGATGTTTAATTTTTCGTACTTTTGAAAGTCGGAAAACAAATAAATCGTATCTATGACATTCGGTAAAATAACTTTCGTGTTTTTTAATAATCGGTATTTTATTTTTAAGGAATTATCAAATTCGGATTTTTGAACATCGGACCAAATTCGGAATAAAATATTTCGGAATATTTGGGTGTTCCCGTTGTAAAGACTTGGCAGAACACACCAAATAAAAAAAAATGTAGCAAAAATCTAATTTTTCTTACCTCATAAAACATATCAGGCTTGCTAAAATCTCCGAAGGGTTCAGCCTCCTTCAGTAAAGGATCATTTAGCTTGATCCTCAACATGACCGCGAATCTTGTCAGCCATAATTGAAGGGAGCGCGGCGTATGTTTTGTGGGACGATGCATGCGACCGACACCTGGTGAACAGACGAGTGGATTATACAGAACGTAAACGAATTCGTGTAATTCCTTAAAACCACATGATCTATTACTGGTATACATAAACTCTGCACGAGAATTAACTTGATTAAAAATAAAAACATTTTTTTTCTTGCGGTTGGGCTAAGTGATCGTATCTTAACCACCAGGTATAAAAAAAGAGCTAAAACTATATTTTTTGAGATTTCTGTGCCATGTCTAAATAAATGAAAGCCTGGCGACACAGCTGGCGGGCATGACTAGGGCGATATCGCTCCGTGCAATCAGGTAGGAGCGCTAAAATGAGAATTTTACAGTTACATTTATTTATTTATTTAATTATAGACGAGCAGCAATATCGCTAATATGTCTGTTTCACAGTGTTGAAGGTTCATAGTTTAGTTTTATTGTTCACAATTTTTTGACGAAAGTTTATTCGTTCGTAGCCAGTTTATAAATTTATAAATAACAATCGTAAGTACGCTTGGTATAATTTTGCACTTGATGGGGTTTGATTACATTGTAACGCAGAGAAATATATTTTGTTATAAGACGTCTACTCAGTGTAAAATAGACGCTTTTATAATTTTAACAGTTTTTTTTTCGTTATAATCATCTTTGACACGTAATTTTGTTATTCGCGCCTACTACATATTACATTGTATTTATGTAAAATCAACTAAAGAGTTAGATATACAGGCAAACAACGGTTATCGATACACTACGCAGGCAATTGTCATTGTATTATTGTGTGCGTAATAACTTTTTATACGCAAAACTCGCTCAGACAAGCGATGACAAAAACTTAGCCTATCAACACAAGCATAAGTCTGTTAAACTACGAACGTAATTTTATACTCTGTTTAACAAAAGATGAGGTCTGACATAGAGGTAATTTCGTAAATTGTAGCCGTATGGAGACTAATTATTGTACTAATTATAAAACTAATGGAGATTAATTATTATCCACGATTAGTTTTTTAAAAATATTTGGTATTTTTTGTAGGGTAACGTTTTGTAGAAAAACCCCAGGACGTGAGTCCTTACATTGAAAAGGGTATAGTTGCCTGTATATTTGTCTCTTTGGTTGACTGTACTATTATTATATGGACTGTCATCATCAGCACAGCTGCCCAAGTACCCACTTGCTTACCTTGTCCTGCAGCGCTGATCAACACGTGGGTCAGGTTGATAGCGGCGCGCAGGTAGCCAGTGCGCAGTAGCTCCCGTAGCCCAGCCTCGTCGCGACTCACGTGCTCCGCTCTCACGACCCCCCGGCTGCCCGCTGAGCTCACTCCGAGGTACTTTACTGCTACTTCTTGTAAGGCATCAGCCTGAAGGAATTTAGGTGTTAAATTGTAGTTTTACATACAACTCCTCTTCATAATTGTTAGGTCCAAATGAGCACCACATTGTATAGCCGGTGCACACATGCCTATAGCTTGCACATTGCCTGTAGATAGCATGCAAGTAAATTGCACAGCATTTGATTTTGGCGGGGTTGGCGAGGGGTGCAAGTTGCATACCAAATGGCACAGCTACACGCATTTCAGTAAGCTATTAAAGACTGTGCCATTTAAAGGTATGCCATTTCACTTGAAAATGTGTCCTCAGAGTGCCATACATGCCATTTTTTGGCATGCAAGCAACTTCGCTATTTTACTCGCATTAGGGTCATAGGATCATACTAGGGAAGAAACATTAACTGTAATTCGAATATAGTATGGTCACAGTGTACCTACTTACTACATACAGTGGGTCAACGCCCAACAATTTGACAGGTCCTATGAAATGTCAAAATTATGTAGAGGCAGAGCTTATCGCAACCCCCCGCACGATTGCTCTGCGACAATGTTCTACGTTGACCGACTGTAAGGAGTAAGACTGTGGTATGGTGCTGCAATGACTATCTATTTGCTTGTATTATTAATTGCTGCAGGCGTAGCACAACCACTGTAGACGAGGGTTTTATCGACAGAAGAATATACAAAAAGACATATACGGGGTATTACAACAATAATATTTACAGGGTATTCACAATAAAAAGTGATTGTATATGATTGTACATTCAAATTGATATAATGTATAGTAAGATTGTAAAAATCGAATGGACTTACCAGTTCTTCTTCTAGCACTAGTCCTGGCATTGTGAGCACTTCTCTTTCAGGGAAAAAGGAACCCTTGGGTGAGGACTGAGCCTGTTATAAAGAAAAAAATGGTAATTATGCCTGTGTTGCTAATCCCATCCCAAGCACAATAAGGCTAAGCGTGTGCTGAGATGCAGGTTGACGCAGGTGCACGCAGAGCAGATTTTGTAAATGTATGAACGTACCAGTGGCGTAGGGTGAATTTTCTTAAAAGGGAAGTCGGACCAAAAAATGTTTACCTTGCTCAAGTGTGATGCGTGAATTCCAGTAACTACTCGTTTCGAAAGGGAAGCCGATAGGAATCGAGTTGTATGGAGTCTTCGCCACTGGAACGTACTAAGAGCTGCGTACGCTGCGGCGCAGACGCGTGCGACGCAGACATGCGTCTGCCCTGCTCTGCGCCTCGTTGTAGTGCCGGCACAGATTTCTGCGCGACGCGTGCATGTTGACATATGTTTTTTACCGCTAATTCGAATTTTATTGCAATGACAGAACATTTAATTGAATTAGTGCGTTGTGAACCTTCTTTGTATGATACTAATCATACAGACTATTAAAAAAAAAAGTTCGTCAACTCGAACGCGTCTATTCTTTGTATTAATTAAAACTCGAATGTGTCTTCGAGCTGCGTCGCAGCATGCAGTCGTGGGCTATGTCTGCGTCGCCTGCCCTGCGCGGCAAAATCTGTACTGTGCTGCGCTGCGTCACCTGCGTCTCAGCATACGCTTAGCCTTATGGTACCAATCTTTATGGTAGTAAAAAAACCTGGTCAAGTGCAAGTCATACTCGCACTCTTACAGCGGTTACGCACTGCATCCGATCCGAATCCGTGACAATACGTTCCGAAGTAGTCATAGAACTATTTGTATGATAGTTTACGCACTAAATCTGACTTCCGTCATCCGATTTTTCTCCGTCATCCGTGAGTCTCCAATTCAGAAGAAATATTGACGGACCGAAGTAGCCGTAGTACTGTTTGTATGACCGCTTTTGCATTACCTCGGATTCAAATCGAACATATGCCAAAGATGCGCCTGAATTGCTTGGATTTGAATCAGAGATCAGATTAGTGCGTAAGCAATATCCGAGATTTTTAGACTCTAGACCCGTATTTTCACGAATTCGGATCGGATGCAGGACCCCTTTTGAATTTAGACTTTTTATTATTTTTAATATTTGCCATGATAGAAGCCATAGTACATAAAATATATTTTGTGAAACTTCAACTGGGTACGACAGACGGAAAGACGGATAGACTAACAAGCCTCTTGGCAGCCTTTGGGTAAGAAACTTGGAAAAGAGGTTTATTGCTTTTAAAACAAGGACTTACCTTCATGAGTGTCTTCTTAGCTTCATCATTTGGTAGCCAAGCATCTCTCCTTCTATCAGCTTCTTTGTCTACAGGTTGATTCTGCAATAAGAATAACAAAATAAATCTGCAATGAAATTAGTGCCTAGAAACATTTGATCATCATCTATGTATATGGAACATGCAATTTATTATGCAATTTTAACATCGAGCCTGTTATGGAAAAACGTAAAAGACAGAAACTAGATATTTCACTTTTTTATCATGACATAAAGCTAAAATTAATTAATAAATAACCAATAAAATACCTCTCCTGTAAAATTGTATGTGTCGCTTACGATGTTCTTCCATAACAGGCTCGACATGTTAAATTGATAGCAGCACGAAAAATGTATCTCACAGAGGTATAAAGTATAAAACTGATATCTTTCATCAGTTTGGTGTAGGGTTTCTGCTCGAGAATTCTCGAGTCGAGAAATGTCGAGAAATCATGCCAACTTCGAGACGAGAAAAAATACCTCGAGAATTCAAGAACTCGAGAAATCAAAGATTTTCTTTTGTTACTGTAAAATTGGCTTAACATTTATGTAATCTTTGCATTCTGGCTTCTGTAAAACATCAAATAAAAATTAACAGTAAGGCGAAGAAGGTGTGTTGCACTATGCATGTTTTCTATACAAATACAGATACTTGCAAACAACATAAGAACACCCACTCCCGCGCTACGCTGCGTGATGCGATGCAGTGTGCGAATCGCCTAAAATAAACTCCGTTCATCTATTGTTGGGTTTCTGAATACAAAATCGACGGCTAGATAACTATCCAAACAATATGTAAGTTTGTAAATTGACCACTACATGGGATCTCTTTTTAAAAGCCCAGCTAAATATATTTTTCTCGCCTTAAACTTTACATCTTTTTGCAGTTAGACCCAAAGTTTAAATGAAAATCTCCTCTGGTATATGCAATCATTTTAAAACGAACCATTACATACATAAAATATAAATCACAATATTTTCTTTTTGTTGTTTTTAATCATAGCAACAACACAATAAAACTATTATAACAAAATAAGTAGGATTTTATTTTTTTATTGTAATTTATAACATTGGGCAGTATAGTTTATTTATATCTGAAAAAAATTTAGGCCAACGTACCTATTTGTGGTGTAAATGCATGGGTTCTAGAGCAGGGTTTGTTATTTCACAAAGGTATATATCATAGTGCCCTTGTTAAAATGATATCTCATTTTAAACTCTTCATCCGTGAACATTTCGGATGGATTTCTTCGATGCCTTTTTATTGGTACTGATACATTTGAAATAGCCTCCAGCACTTCCAAATCAGACTCCGATGAACTACTCGAGTCCATTTCGCTGGGAGTTCAAAACTCAATATCCAATATAAAATACTAAAAATAAAACTCCAAATACTCTTGTTATAGTAATTATGATATAAAACGACAAATAAATTTCTGCAACCGATTAACGCCCCAAATTGGTCAGTCAAGTTAACTGAAGTTTAACTAGGATTATCTTCTGACTGGGGTGTTCAGAAACGCAATGAGTCAGTTTATTGAAATAATAGCGCTATCGAACAGATAAACTACGTTCAAGAGTACCCCAGAAAACGGACATAAGCAGATTTTTTAAGGTTTTTAAAAATTTCTCGAAAGACCCGAGAAACCCGAGAAATCGGGCTCGAGAATTCTCGAGACCCGAGAAAAAAAATATGTCGAGAAAACAGAAACCCTAGTTTGGTGACACTGGTTCTCATACTAAGGAAGTCTAAGGGCCCTTCCACTTGTTTTTTCAATTTTGTGTAATTAACCATGATAAAAGGTAAATTCTAGTAATAGCTTAAAGAACAACACTCTGCCTGTATAGCCTATATCCATGATTATGGATTGCGGTGAAACATTCCATAATCTGTATACGGTATCTGCGAAATAATCTAAAATGAAAACAATTTGACAGCATTCTTCTTTTATTAAGTTTGAATGAGTTGTGGAAAATACTTATTTTTAACTTACTTTAATGCTCAGTCCGTCTAAAGCTTCTGTTAGTATAGTCGGGTTAGCTATACCACTTTTAGCCGGCACAATTTGTGGTTCAGGGCCAATAGTATCGAAGAACGTCGACGGGTCCGGCAAACTCGTCGCTGGCACCGCAGCTGATCCACTCACAGTGGGCAAAACATTTGTAAAAGTCATCTCATCAGACATTTTATGTTGCGTGAATGAAGCAGTCATATTTTGCGGAAAAAGGTTCGCTGTTGTTGTTTGATTACCTACATAACATAAAAGAAGTCTTTAATTTTCTAAATCAATTAAAAATAAACATTTATGATAGATAAATATTCATTAAACAAAGCTAAAACGTTACCTTCACTTTCGCCTAAATAAATGCTTTGAATCATATCAGACGGCGATGTCCCGATTTCATCGAAAAACTGGGAGGCGGGAGGAACTTCCTTATCGCCGAAATATTGACTCAGCGATGGTTTATTATCCATTTTAGTGTGTTTATAATTCTCTTTTATCACTAAATTCCTCGCCGATAACAAATAACGTTGACATTACAGTTTTTTTTAAACATTTCTCATCTATTTTCTAATAATTAGTCTTTTTAGATTTAATGTTATTTATTTGTGAACGCACCATAACATGAATGTTGCCATATTTTTTACCATCATATCCTTTATATACGGCAAAATAAAAAACGGAAACATTGAAAATCTAGGAAAACATTGATTGAAAGTTGTAGTTCAATACCTTGAGAATACCTATGTTTTATACTTTGTTAGAAGGGTACGCAGGGTACAAGATAATTCTGTTTCCTACGGAAAGAATAAACTTTTGTGCTAGTTTAGCTTCATTTTACTTCTGTGTAAAGGTGCTGGTCATTTATCACAGTTATTTTCAAGTAGATGTTTACTGAATAATATTATAATATTACGGAAGATCATTTTTGTTGTAAGCATTAACATTATTTTGTTGCAATTTATGAAGCACAAGGTAAAACTACTATCTTGTCAATGACAACCCGAAAAATAGTTGTCAAAGTTCTAACTTGTCAAACTTGTCTAATAAAATCGCTTACGCTTTCAATACAGAAAATTGAAATAAATTTTCCTTTGAAAATCTTATCGGTGGCTCCGTTTGTCCTCAGTTTACGACACAGGTGCGTAGCGAAATGTTACACCGTCAATTCACAGTTTGATCTAGCCATATGGAGCGAATAAATCACCCTTTTCTCTATATATGGTCGAGTGTTAGTAATAGTAGCCAATGTAGGTACTTTAATTATCGTATAGTTTATCGAAACGGTGCTTATCGGTTTGTGTTTTGTAGGCACAGATGACGAACCAGGCGTCCCCGGTGGAGGAGCAGGAGAAACTCCTGGATGAGGCCCTAAACATCGTCAAAGTTCAGGTTTGTTGTCAATTATCTAATTGATCAGTCGTCATTATAGGGGCGGTACTTAAGCGGTTTCCGTCGTTTTTTTATACGTTGTTAAGCTTGTGACAATTATTTGAGTGTTTTTTGCTGTAGTTTTTTTTTAATCTATTTTTTTACGAGGCTTCAGCCACTCTGGGTGGCTATGCCAGCCCCATGGGAGAATGCAAATTAAAAGTATATAGATTTAATTTTTAAACATTATTATCCTTCATTCAATCTTCTTTCCCTCATACACATTCTCACAAAACCCAATATGCCCACATGTTCATTTGCTGTAGTTAGAACTAAAAAGTTTTTTGTTTTTATTGTTAATCAATTATTATTAGCGTAACTGGTTTCTTAGCAGGAGATCTATGAAACATATCTAGACTTTGCTCAGACTTTACTTTCGAGTTTAGTCAAAGTCAATATTGTTATAGCAATCTTCAAATCCCTGTGAGTGTGTGCTTAGCAAATGCATAAGTCCGTGAAATCAATATCTGACCAAAAACTTAGATGATAAGTCAAAAAAAAAAAATGGTCTAGTAATAATGGTCTATTATAAGTCAAGTTTGAGCAAAGCCTAAGTACACTTTATGGATCTCAGCTAGGGAATGCAAAACCCGCCAAAATTAAAACCCATTTTTTTTTCGGGTGTCGTATAAAAAAAAACTGGTTTTCGGTGAAACCGGTTTGAAAATAAGTTTTTTTTATTCGTTGTCCAAATGACATTTTTTAACTGCTTATGAAATTCAGGCCGCCTACATCTTGCCTTTCTCCAATTATTAAATACAACGATTAAATTAAATTAAAACCCGGTTTTCGGTGAAATCGGTTTGCATTCCCTAATCTCAGCCTTAGAGAGATTAAAAATTAAAAAAAAAACTTTTTCATTGTTATCAAACTTCAATTCAAGGACAATAGGCATGTTGACAGCATCAATAAATTGCAAATGTAATTAATCCGCCAGTTCGAGTTTTGAAAAATAATGGACACATTTTTTATTTTGTTAAATCTATGAATATTTGGAAAGATAAAACGCGTGGGAGTTTGTGACATCAGAAGCAAGTAAAAATTGTACTTGCCTGTGATGTTTTGCCAATTTTAAAAGTGTTGTATCTTCGTCAATTTTGGTTTACGTAACAAAAGAAAAAATATGGGTCAAATATTTTTTGATAATCTAACTGACAGACTAATTAGATTTTTTCAGTCAAATACCCTATCTTTTGAAAATATTTAAAAAAAATAATAAGCATGTCTTATGAAGTTTCAATAAACTTATTTGAGCAATAGAACATCTTTTTCTCACTAGGTTTAATTTTGCAATCTTTCTCATCTTTCTATGATCTGCAGACTCCACAAACTTGGGGTTGTTTTATGCACTAAATAATACAGGATTCTCTCCAGCTAATTTAATACAATTTTAACTATTTTTTTTAGGTTTTAATATGTTCTAGTGAATTGGTTTACAGAAACTAGTGAATATATTGTAGTACAAAAATAATTTAAAAAAATGGCAGTATATTCTAACCCCTCGTTTACAGCAGGTATAAAACATGTATTCTACATGAATATGAGTATTAGTTCGAAAAAAATATTGCTATTGCATACTTTAAGTGGCAAACATGTCAATGTCTTTAAAACATTTGCTTTAAATATTTAATACATGTTTACTACATGTTAAAACCAAGTAACTACTTAAAAAAAGACCTTAAAACAATGTGTATCAAACTTGTTTTTAAATGAGGGGTAAGATCGCAAGAAGGAATCATTGCATAAGTGTCTAAACACACTATGCTGAAGGTACGTGACCGAAGTTCGGCATGATTACGTCTGTAATGCTATTTGAATTACTGACGACACATTATGCCGAAATTACGTTGCGTTTAGCGTACAGCTGAACTTCGATCAGCCGTAAGTTCAGCGACAATTCGGCGGCAACGTATTCTGTAGAGCACACATTATACGCGACCGAAGTTCGGTTCGATTGCCGACGAAGATCCGGGGCGGGGAGCAGTGGGAGGCAGGCATGCCCGCTACCCGCGTGTCCGCCCACAAGTTTGCGCAACAGAATTTCTGCCGCGTAAGTTCGGCACTTATGGTGTGTCATATCAGCCGAATACGTCGGAACGTAAAATTAGCCGCAGAATTTCGGTCGCGTAACTTCGGCATAGCGTCGATGCAAATTTAGAATCTCCTATCTGTAAAAAGTATCTTTCCCAGAAAAACGAACGATTTGATGAACAAAGTAATGTAATGGACACTAAGAATATTTTTAAAATGAGATGTAGGTCTGTGAATTATGGGAGTTTTTTAAACGCTAATGTAAATGACACAACAATATAATCGTTCAGGGGTGATTCTATCATTACAGTTTTAGCTAATATCGGTATGTCAGGATTGCGAGCAAGGTAAACACAGTAAATAAAACCAACATAGACTCTCCACCACTGAGAGTACTTGTATTTGGGTTAGTATTAGTAACATTAACTAGATCACAGTATATTACTTTACACAATTATTACAAGATCATAAAATAAGGACAAGCTAATCAGATATAAAAGGTCAGACTTCCTCAGCTGTTCAACACGGAATGCTCTCGCTTCGTCGAATGACCACCGCCTTTATAACCTCGGGTGGGCCGATCCATATCGACGACTACCCTCTCTTGTCAACATTGCCCAGTGCTACCCGCTACCGATAACACGGCCCTCCTGCAAAACACACGTCCTCATGTGTTGGTGGTTGGTGGTTGACGCACCATCAACCCCATCGTCAAGATTGTGCATCAAGGCCTAACTTCAGTGACACCTTCGGACCTTAAACAGAAATTAATAATACAGTACACATCTCGGCCACACCTGATCTTTGACCTCGTCATTTTACTCATGTTCATGTCTATGACCAAAGTAAAATGAAGAGCATCCAAAGAATGTTTGAATCGATTAGAGCTTGTTATCCCATCGACGGCCAACAAGCTCATCACCCATGACTTAAACTAGTTGATATTCATTCAGTATCAACCTAGTTCTATATTCGTTTATAACTTCTCGTATCAAACTTACTTATTTACCAACATCTACACATTAGATTTCAACATTTTCACAATAAAATACTATCTCAGATGCCTAATAGATAGTTCTACTTTGGTTAAACATCAAATCATAGTTATTCAATAAATCATAATAGGTACATAAACACACAATCTCATCATACACAAATTCATAAAATCATTTAAATACATTTACAATATTTTTCAGGGCTAAATAATCCATTATAGTTTTTCACAAATTCATAATACACACTTAAAATATTTCTTGGTTAAATATTTCAACGATTCACAAAGCCATAATACATAAACACTTAAAATATTTCATTCGTAAAAATCTCATAATTATTCACAAAATCATAACATAATATTATCTCAATAATTTACAAACTCATAGTACATTTAACACTTAAAATATTCCATGATTAAATATCTCAATTATTCACAATTCATTGTACCAGCATATAAACACTTCAAACTCATAGTACGTTAAACACTTAAAATATTTCAAGATTAAATATCTCATTATTCACAAACTCATAGTACATAACAACGATTAAAATAATTCACGATTCATTATCTCATTATTATTCACAAAATCCTACATTCTTAAATATCTCAATTCTTCACAAAATCAGAAAACAAACATCCTAAATGTTTCATGGTTAAATATCTTATAATCATTATTCACAGTATCATAGTACATAATTATAAACACTTAAAATATTATCTCAATTATTCCAAAATCATAATACTTAAGTATCATTTTTCATGATTAAATAGGTAGGTATCTCAATTATTCACAAACTCATATTACAAAACTGACATGATTTTGTAAACATAACATTTCTATGTTGCGCTAATAATACAACCTTTTTTACAACAATACAATAAGTACATATTATACACATCTTTATCGAAAATAAGTCAAATTATTTCTTATTTAAAAATAAATTTGACAAATCAATCTTTAACGGAAGCCATCATAATACGTATCGTCAATAATATATACAATTTCCTGTTTTCGTCTACAAAAAATACATTTTAAACCATAAGTAATAATAACAAACTACTTTTTAATTTCAATCAACTATTTTGCACCATTCTACAACAAGAATTATAACAAAACCAATCAAAACAAATATCAATATTTTCAAAACTTTTTCAAAACATTAATTCAAAACAGAATCTCATTTTCACTGCATTTTCATTTATCAATTAATAGCATCACCCGCCTTGGATTTAGCCAACTCATTTGGCATCACCCGCCTGGGATCCTGCTTTATCAACATGGCATCACCCGCCTTGGATCTAGCCATATCATGGCATATCCCGCCTTGGTTCCAGCCCTATAACAATTGCTTCGCCACGTTAGAGTTTCAGTTTTCCCCAGGCGAAGCCTTTGGCCAACCCCGGCTGGCCAAACCGGGCGGTGCCAAAGATCAACCCTGGTTGCATCTCACCACAAACTCTAATACGACTTGCAATGTATTTTCCTACACGAATAAATACAGATGCCGTATTTATTTTCCACGAATAAATACAGATACCATCATATTTATTTTATACTAATAAACACTTTTGATCTTTGATCTTTTGATCTTTGCATCCGGACGGTCAACATAGGTGTTTTTTTGCTCTGTGTTTGAATATCTTTAATTCTACTCAATTCGAATATCATTTAAAATAAATTACATCCTAGTGACAATAGATCATCAGTGAAGTGAATTACATAAAGAAATAAACGTAATAAAGTGCATAAAGTAACATTTTATAGTGATAACAGTTAAACATTTTAAATGACAGCTGATCAGCTAGTGAGTGAATGACAAGTCATTTTACGCGCAGAGCACGGAATTCTCACGGTTCGGTGGCGCGAAGAAGCCACATTACCGCTTGCACCGACGTACGGTGACGTATGCGAGGGCCCGTACCAAAGAGTAAGCGACACTGATCGTGCAACGTTTTGTGCCTTCATTGCATTGCCTCTGAGAGGACGACAGCAAAAAAATAAAATTAAAGAATATTTAATTTTAATTTGTTTACTATGGCTGGCGAAGCTGTACAATGGGGTTGCTGCGCTAATAATAATCAAACGGATTTAGAGGAAAAAAATTTAAAGTGCTCTTCTTGTGGAAAATCTTACCACTACACCTGTATTTCCATTAAAGAACCTCCGAATAATATGAGTACCTGGAAATGTTCGACATGTATGAGTAATGCCCCGAAAGTGTGCAGAAACGACTCAACTCCAATTCGCAACGTTACCACGAGTAGGGGCCCCAAAAGACAAGCCATTGGGTCCCCCTCACCTCCCTCGCCGTCTAATGATATAACTGACATACGCTCTGTGATTAAAGGAATAATAAAAGAAGAATTTAGCGAGATGTTAGTAAAAATTAATGAAACTATTATCAGCTCAATCAACCATGAGCTAGAACCGTTACAGAAGGAAATGCAAGGAATCCGAGATTCAATGTCCTTTATGAATACTAAATTTGAAGACATAAAGAAAGAACAAGAGTTTTCAAAAGAGAGTGTCAGAAAATTAGAATTGGAAAATATAGAACTCAAGACCACTGTTGAAGACTTAAACGAGAGACTTGTCAACCTGGAGCAACAGTCCCGGTCAAATAATTTAGAAGTGCAATGTGTACCCGAAAATAAGAATGAAAACGTATATAATATAATAACACAACTCGCGCGTGTGGTAAAGTGCGACATAGATGATAAAGACATCGCCCACTGCACACGCGTTGCTAAGACCAATCCATCCAGCGCTCGTCCTCGCTCAATAATAGTTCAGTTAGCATCACCAAGACTACGAGATCAACTACTGGCTGCAACTATAAAGTATAATCAATCAAACCCACAAGAAAAGCTAAACTGTACCCATCTTGGATACGCAGGACCAAAGTCTCCGGTGTACATTACGGAACATTTATCACCAACCAACAGAGCCCTTCACGCAGCTGCTAGGATCAAAGCCAAGGGGTTGAGCTACAAGTACGTGTGGGTCAGAAACGGCAGAATATTTGTGAGAAAAATCGACGGCGCTGAATGCATTCAAATCAGAAGCAAAATCAGTCTAAGTAAAATAGTATAACTAGTACCTTGTCTTCTTGATATAATTGAATGCATGTAATAGGTCTAACTCGTATAAAATTCAAGAATATTTCAATATATTACCAAAATAGTAGAGGGTTGCGAACGAAAACTAAAAATTTTTACTGTAATTTGTGTTGTCAGAATTATGATATAATAATATTAACGGAAACCTGGTTAAATAGTAGCATCCTGAGCAGTGAGTTATTTGATGATCGATATGAGGTGTACAGGAGAGATAGGGAGACAACTGGATTTCAGGCTGGTAAGGACGGTGGTGGAGTGTTAATTGCCGTTAATAAACAGATTAACTCATCACGTATTGAACACTGGCAAAGTAGGTGTGAAGATATCTGGATTACTATTGATATATCACCATCTTATAAAATGGCTCTATGTGCGATTTACCTTCCCCCACCTGTCAGTCCAGCAACTCTTGAGCATTTTGTCGAGCATAGCAATCGAGTTATTGATTCAACAAATATTCCTATTTGTATAGTCGGAGATTTTAACTTGGGTAAAATAAATTGGGACTTAAAAACTTTAAATGATTCTTTGCCTAAAACTAGCCAAATTCTAATGGATTTCATAAATGTAAGTCAGCTAGTTCAGTGTAATCGAGTAAAAAACCATTCTGGGCGTACACTAGACCTGGTACTGTCTTCAGTGCTCTCCTGTTCAGTAAACGAATCCAACTCCTCCCTAACGGTTATCGATAAACTTCATCCCCCGCTTGATATAGGTCTGGCACTAGTAAAGGATCGTAATCTGCCGTATAACAACTCCAATTGTATACCTAACTTTTTTAAATCAAACTATAAAGAAATTAATAATTATCTTAATGAGCAAGACTGGAATGGACTTTTTAAAAATAGTGATAACGTAAATGACATGTTACAAATACTTTACAGACACTTATATGAAGCCATTAAAAAATTTGTGCCAGAGAAAAAACAAAATAACCGTCGTTATCCGCCATGGTTTAACAAAGCACTAATTAAATCCTTAAAAGAAAAAAATAATTTGAGGTTACGCTTTAAAAAATATAAAAATCCTATGGATAAAATTGAACTGAAATTGATTTCCAAGCGATGTGAAAAATTAGCCATGAATTTATATAATGTTTATCTTCAGAATTTAGAACAAGGTATCAAAGTTAATCCTAAACTTTTCTGGAGTTATATAAAAGCTAAGCGGGGAGGATCTAGTGCTTACCCACAGACAATGACTGACGGACACATAGTAACATCTAATGGCTCTGAAATCTGCAATCTTTTTGCCAATTACTTCTCGTCCGTATACACATCTGACAGCAATAAAGAAATAAATTGCAAGACAACGTTTCTTCAAGCTCTACATAGTTACAGTCAGTGCTTGAGTACCCCGGTAATCGATCGTGAATGTTTGCTTAAGAAACTAAAAGCAATCAATATTACCAAGGGACCAGGACCTGATGGCATCCCACCGATATTCATATCTTCCTGTGCAACAGCTCTGGTTTCCCCTTTACTGGTAATTTTTAATACTTCGCTTGCTTCAGGGACTTTTCCATCAGAATGGAAAAAAGCGAAGGTAGTTCCAGTATACAAGTCGGATAGCAAAGATGTCATTTCCAACTACAGGCCTATTTCAATACTTTCCGCTTTCGCAAAGATTTTCGAATCTATTGTTTGTCCATACATCCAGAATTACTTTAAAAAATACCTTAGCGACCATCAGCATGGTTTTGTAACTGCGAGATCTACAACAACGAACTTAGCAACTTTCACGGAGTCACTGATTCAGGCAATGGATAAAAACAATCAATTTGACGTAATATATACGGATCTCAGTAAGGCGTTTGACAAAATGTCACATCACATATTAATCTACAAACTTGCGGCTTACGGTGTTTCAGGATACTTGCTAGAATGGTTTGAATCATATCTAACTGAACGCGATTTCTATGTCGTTATGAATGGATTTAAGTCCTCAGAACACATAATAACCTCTGGCGCTCCTCAAGGTTCGCATCTAGCTCCGATATTATTTAATATATTTATTAATGACCTTCCTCAATGTTTCCATTATTCAGAACCATTTCTATATGCTGATGATCTGAAGTTTGCACGAACGATTGAATCCTCAACAGACAACGAGCTTCTACAGAACGACCTTAACAGGGTTATTGAATGGTGTAAAAATAACAGAATGCAACTGAATTCTGACAAATGTTATCACGTAAAATTCACTAGAAAGCATAACTATATATGCACAGAATATTTCATAAACCAAGTTAAAGTACAGGAACTGGAAACAATCAAGGACCTAGGAGTACTCTTTGATAGAAAAGTCAGCTTTATACCTCATTTTGAATACATTACTAAAAAATCTTCTAAAATGTTAGGTTTCCTGCTTCGTAATACTAGAGGTTTTCGTAAAAGCAGTACCAAAATAATGTTGTACAACAGTCTCGTGCGAAGTGTCCTGGAATATTGTAGTGTTGTATGGAGACCCCACTACGCTACTCACATGCTGCGGTTAGAACGAGTGCAGAAGCGTTTCGTGTGGCACTTAGCTTTTCATAAAGGGAAAATCAAGCAGCTACCCTCCTACAAAACCCGTTTGCATCATTTCAGAATGCACACTTTATCCACTCGCGGTGACGTCGCCGACGCCATATTTTTGTACAAAATAATAAGAAATGTAATTGATTGCTCTAAATTATTAAGTCTTATTAGATTTCGTGCTCCATCTAGATATCCGAGAAATATCATTACACCGTTATGCCCACCACTACGTAGGTCTGTACTTGGCGCAAACTCACCTATATCTAGATTATGTAAAAATCTCAATAGCTGCAGTGATTTAGTGGACATTAACCAGGATAGTATTAAGGAAATTATTAAAGTAATTGTAAATAATCCACTCGCAAAAACTTGAATCCCCATAATAATAAGCTTAGATTCCAATATTCCGTTAATTTAATGTACCAATTAATTGTAATCTAATTCAATAATATTTAATTTATTCTAATTTATGTACCCATATTTATTATATGTACTTTTTTATTTTGAATATGATCATTATCTTAATTAAGTAATGTTTGTTTTAAATATGATGATTTAATTAATGTTTGTGTCTTCTGAATGTAATAATTAATCTAAACTAATCTTAAGAATTCATTATAATTTTTTTCATCTTTCATTTGGTATAGATAAGCCATTTCACTGTGCACGCGGTGTTAACCTTTAAGTGATTGTTACACTTGCAAATGTATATCTGGCAATCGCAATGTAATTGTTACGTGTAAACAATTGTTGGTTAACCTAAAAAATAAATAAATAAATAAATAAATAAACACAGATATCATCTCATTTATTTTACAGGGATAAATACAGATAACATCTCTTTTATTTTACATGAATAAGCAAAGATATCATTTAATATTTATTTTACACGAATAAATAACCTCTCATATTATATTTCCTTCCTCAAAATTCCTTCACACATAATAAAATGGTTGTGACTCACCGGATTTATCACATTTTCTCATTCTCACATTTCTCACCATTGTAATATCAGTCGACTAATCAAGTTTTTGTCAGTCCGTCTACAGGGGATTTTACTAAAAATATTTACATTTGGGTATACAATCATAATGTGGACTGGTTTTTTCTTGTTCCACTTCTGATGTAAAAGACACAACAATACAGGGTGTTAACGAATTCGTGTAGTTCCTTAAAGCCACATGATCTACTACTGGTGTAGACAGGCCCCGCACGGGATTTTGCTTGATTAAAAATAAAAAATAAAATTATTATTTTTTCATGCGGCTTTGTTACTGATCGTATCTAAACCACCTAATAAGGATTCAGTAAAAAAATCATAATTTATTTTTTTGCAAAAAAAATGTTTTATTTTCGTGAACATTTCAATGCCACGCATAAATTAATGAAAGCACGGCGACACGGCTGGCAGGCACGTTTAACACGATATCGCTCTTTGCAGTCCGATAACTCAAGGCTCTAAAATGACTCAGAAATAGAAAATCAAGATATTTTTTTAAATATTTTTTTTAGTTGATTTTCAAAAATTCCCATTTAGGGTTAATCTGTGTCACCAGTAGATCACGTGGTTTGAAGGAATTACACGAATTCGTTAACACCCTGTATAATCGTTCAGGGGTGATTCTATCATTACAGTTTTAGCTAATATCGGTATGTCAGGATTGCGAGCAAGGTAAACACAGTAAATAAAACCAACATAGACTCTCCACCACTGAGAGTACTTGTATTTGGGTTAGTATTAGTAACATTAACTAGATCACAGTATATTACTTTACACAATTATTACAAGATCATAAAATAAGGACAAGCTAATCAGATATAAAAGGTCAGACTTCCTCAGCTGTTCAACACGGAATGCTCTCGCTTCGTCGAATGACCACCGCCTTTATAACCTCGGGTGGGCCGATCCATATCGACGACTACCCTCTCTTGTCAACATTGCCTAGTGCTACCCGCTACCGATAACACTAACGCTATAAAACCACAATTCGAATTTCTGAAAAACTAATTTTCTACAAAAATGTCACATAGGAGATTTTAAATTTGCAACGATGATAGTGTCTTTGGACACTAAGTGTCTAAACACACTATGCCGAAAATACGCGACCGAAGTTCGGCATGATTACGCCTGCAATGCTTTTTAAATTACCCGTGACACACCAGGCTGAAATTACGTCGCGTTTTACCTACATAAAAAACATAGACGCCGAAGTTCGGTCGGGTAATTTCGGCATGGTGTGGCGCCACACTAAGTCAGTCACCCCCTAGCGTTCAGTCCATTTGTTTTTGTTTGGTCTTGTTCTTAAACAAGTAAACATGTAATAAAACACATTAAATACACACACAGTTATTAGCAATCATTGACACTTACATGAATAGCGTTAAATACACATACAGGTCTGTTATAATTATAACATGAAGTGACATTGTACACGGCAATGAGCAGTGTTTAGTTACAGCTGTATCATTAACATATTGTATGTTGTGTCTTATTATATGTTTATGCTAAGACATGGAGATAACATTATTGTTCAGTTTATTATGGCTATAATTTCATCTGTAAGATTTTTTGTATGTACCTATTCACATGACAGTTTAAAAGGAGTAGATAATGCAGGTATACATACCTACAGAATGCCACGTAATCATTGCACGTAATAATAAAATCCTTACCACCTCAATTACACCTGAAACAAGTTGTAAAACAAATAGTGTATAGGTATTTTTAAAAGTAGTTGTTTTTAACACGTTATTGGGATATAAATCGGTCCGTAAATCGCTACTTACGGATTTGTTTCTATATAAAATATAAATAAAATTTATTTGTAATATCTATGCATTCAAACTATCGTCCGTAAGTTGAGTGCTTGGACGCAAATCTGGCTGAGGCGTAAGTCGCGACTTATAATATCTTTCAGGGTTAGAAGGTATAAGTATAAGGTATAACGGGCTGGTATCCGCAACTCCACGTCTGAGCGTGTATTTTGCGTGACGGGTGGTATGTATAATCACTCGATCCACCCTAACTCCTCAAAAAGGCCAGCACACCCTTGATGTTGCTGGTGATCTCTCGGAGAGTACCTGGGTTTCCGAAGTACTTGGCCCTGTATGTCGCAACCTCAGGGCAGTTTAGTAGCACCGGGCTTCCGTCTCGTCCTCCTCCATGCATGCTCTGCACAGTGTAACTCTAATGATAAAGAAGTGTTTGTTAAATGAACCATAGCCAGTGATGTCTGCTGTGACTGTATGCAGTTGTTGCTTTGACAGTCTGAGAGCTTGCTTAGTGAGACGCAGTAATCTTTCAGTGTTATCATAATATAATATTTGTTGCAGGCATTTCAAATGAAGAGATGTCTGGACAAGTCGAAGCTGATGGACGCGTTGAAACACGCCTCTACTATGCTCGGAGAGCTGAGGACTTCTCTGCTGTCACCCAAAAGCTATTATGAGCTTTGTATCCTTTTTGTTAAACTGCTGGAAGCTATTTGAATCGTATATCGTAATAGTACAACCTGGGGTCTACTCCCTAAGCACGAAGTCCGTGGTTTCGGCCTTAGTTACGAGCGTTTCCTACTCCCTATCACCTACGGATATACGATTATTTCGGGGCTCGAACTAAGAATGAATGACAACACGATTTGACAGTTGTCCCTACTACCGATGTGTTTTTGCCCGTCCGAAAAGTTGAACTTGACACTTGTTTTGTTCACTCCTACGTTTCGGGATACTTACGGACGGGCGACTAACTTCGTTGTCGGCCTTAGGGAGTAGGCCCCCTGGTCGCGTACCCAAAGGGTGCCAACGGGACCGTATTACCACAGTGTACCTACTTACTACATACAGTGGGTCAACGCCCATACATTTGACAGGTCCTATGAAATGTCAAAATTATGTAGGGGCGGAGGTTATGTCCCAGGTATGCAGTATGGCTACTCGGGACATAACCTCCGCTCCTTCACCCCGCAACCCCCCGCACGATTGCTCTGCGACAATGTTCTACGTTGACCGACTGTAAGGAGTAAGATATAGGTAGACTGTGGTATTACTAAGTCTACACCGCCCGTCTGTCCATCAATCTGTCTGTCACAGGGCTGTATCTTCGACATTTTCGCAGAATATGTGTTACTATGGCCTCTATGATAGCAAAGGAATCCTTAGTGCGCAAGTCCGACTCGCCTTTAAACGGTTTTAAGGGTTCCGTACCCAAAGGCTAAAACGGGACCCTATTACTAAGACTCCGCTGTCCGTCCGTCCGTCTGCCACCAGGCTGTATCTCATGAACCGTGATAGTTAGACAGTTGAAATTTTCACAGATGATGTATTTCTGTTGCCGCTATAACAACAAATACTAAAAAAACAGAATAAAATAGATATTTAAAGGGGGCTCTCATACAACAAACGTGATTTTTTTTCCGTTTTTATAGATAATGGTACGGAACACTTCGTGCGTGAGTCCTACTCGCATTTGGACGGTTTTTTTTATTCGGTTGCAATAGGTCCCTTCTTTGAAATTAAGTATCCGTTGTAAATTCAAAATATTTTTTTTGTACACATACACAACATAGGTAGGTAGTTACAGTATTATCACAGTCTACCTACATCTTACTCCTTACAGTCGGTCAACGTAGAACATTGTCGCAGAGCAATCGTGCGGGGGGTTGCGGGGTGAAGGAGCGGAGGTTATGTCCCGAGTAGCCATACTGCATACTTGAGACATAACCTCCGCCCCTACATAATTTTGACATTTCATAGGACCTGTCAAATGTATGGGCGTTGACCCACTGTATGTAGTAAGTAGGTACACTGTGGTATTATAATGTATAGCAATAGTTTTAGGCAGGTTTGGTATGGGTCCATTGGCACATCCACGGCAATATGAAGTTCACGTTGTCATAGCAAGTCTTCTGGGGCCAATCGTTAAGCCGTTTGAGTGATGTTTTAGTTTTCATCAGGTTTGATATCAGTACAGCACCCTATGAAAGAGTTCTTCCGGGGAAGTCTTCATCTCTCGTGTCAGTACGAGCTGTACGAAAATAGCTGATGCTGTGGTGAAAAGATTAGCCAGTCAGCAAGGTTGGTAGCGGGGCTGACTGCCCAGGGTGCGCCGGACGTACTTAAGGGTCCTCTCGGAAAAAAAGCGTGCAGATGAAGCAACTTTTCGTCGGCATTTACAGAGAAAATATATCTGAAAAAATAGGTAGTAATCTACAGGATATTATGATACGTATCTTGAACATGCCAGATTTTTTCTATCGACATCACATAATAATAAAAAAAAACCACCAAATCACCTCCAAATCGTTGAGATGAAACCATTTTACTCCTACATTTTTTATCAAAAGACTATAAAAAAATATCTTCTGCTTTGCAATATTATAGGGCAATAACTTGGACTTGTTATTTTTTTAAATATGTATTAGTTTCATTATATTAAATTATAAATGCGTCAAATTATAGATTGCGTCTATGTCACACTCGCACTCGTCCCTCTCTCTCTCGTCGACTCGTCGTAAGTTAGTACGGTACCAAATGCTCAAGGTCGTTGGCGTGAATACAAGCCTTAAGTATCGTCATTCGTGGAGGCTCTTTTCATGCACCCCAACACCCCGGGGAAGTTCTACCACCATACTAATTCGGCGGCCAATCAGAGCTGTTTTATGGATTGAAGGGTATCAATGGCGCGTGGCGGTGAAATTGCAGGCACACGAGACTTTCTAACTTTGTCTCCAAAGTTAGACACTTGCAGGTGTCTAGGTGGTGGTAACCACTCATGTGGGCCACCTTACCGTATTCAACACCGCGACGAGTGTAGGGCATACTAATAGGTAAAAGGGTGAAAGGTGTCGTGTACCGACTTTTCCGCGGTAGGTTACTTGACACCACGCAGCGAAACACGACGCCGTCAATACGTGTAAGTTAGTTATTTAGGTTAAGTTGTGAATGTATTTATTAGTTTATAAGTTGTTATTGTATGTGTGTGTATTCATAGGCCTTAGTTGCTTGAGAGCAAATAAATAAATTAAAAAAGAACAATGTTATATTGTCCGAAACATCTATCTGCATATCCCTTAAGGTGAGTATACACTAGAGCATTTTCTCGAGCATTTCCATGTAATGTAACGTTCTTACGAATGGTACAATACAAGCAAAAGCTCAATTTAAAAAAGCATTTCCATGTAATGTAACGTTCCTGCGAATGCTCGACACGGTGTTTGAAGTAATGCTCACGGCGAGTGAGCATTTACCTGTAACCCTCCTTTCTATTTTGCGTTTACTTTTCGCTGAAATGTCGGATCTGCAGGTCGCGTGTGTTGCGTTCGCGCTCGTGTCTTTGTCCGACGAAATGTTACACAAATTCGCTCGGTTGTTTGCAAAAATAAGTTGTAACAAAGCATCGAGTGTCGTGTTTATTGTTCGGTTCGTGAAAGGGTGACACATTAGAGCAGCTCGATGTTTTGATACAAGTAAATGCTCTAGTCTATACTCACCTTTATAAGTAAAGTCTATAAAGAAACACAATTTAGATAACATAAAGTTAAGTCGTATAGAATCAAAGATTGCAATCTCACTTTTTGGCACTTTTGAGTTAACGCGGCAGAAAATTCAAAAATATTCAAAATAAACTGCTTTTTTGACATAATTATTATAACTAAACATAGTCATATTCTTTGCTAAATCGACACAACATCTCAATTTAGTCCCAAAGACGGCAATCTTCCATTAGGGCAGAGTTACAGCGGTTACGCACTGCATCCGATGCGAATCCGTGAAAATACGTTCCGAAGTAGCCATAGAACTATTTGTATGGTGGTTTACGCACTACATCCGGCATCCGTCATCCGATTTCTATCCGTCATCCGTGAGTCTCCAATTCGGAAAAAATATTGACGGACCGAAGTAGCCGTAGTAATGTTTGTATGAACGCTTTCGCACTCCCTCGGATTCAAATCGGACGCCAAATGGATATGCCAAAGATGGCCCCTGAATTGTTTGAATTTGGATCAGAGATCGGATAAGTGCGTAAGCGATATCCGAATTCGGTCCGAGATTTTTACTCTGTTTTTTATATCCGTATTTTCACGGATTCGGATCGGATGCAGTGCGTAATCGCTCTTACTTAACTTTTAATTTTTTGTTTGCTCAAACGTTGCTAAAAGTGAGATTGTCACCTTTGATTTTACACGACTCAGTTATCTGTTCTACTCTGTTGAGTTCAAACATGTGATACACCGATACATGATACTCGGACTCGTTTTATATTTCAGATATTATTAAAACATGACGTATAGGTATTTCCTCTTCATTTAACTTGAAATATTTTTTCTTTGACCTGGGAACAATTCTAATAACAGAATCGTTGGTCAATCGCAACCGAAATGAAGCCGGACCGTTCACTTAGACAGTTTACGTTTACAAAAACTGACTGACAGTTCTAATTCGTCTGCGGTTTGGCAACAATTTGTCCACTGTTTATCTTACTCTATTTTCCATGCTGCCTAGGATAATAAATGGCAATTTAACAAATCCTCATAGGTACAGTCAGTGACAAACAAAAATAACTGCACAATTAATTGGAAAACGAATAAAATAAAAATAAACATCTACTCTAGAGTTGTATCTAGACTCTTTTACAATTTAAAACAAACAACATTATACATTTTTGGAATAAGCATTTTGCTGAGATTAATTTTGTCTCGTCTACCTCCGTCCGTGTGTCACTGCAAGGGTACCAACTGAAAATCAGCGCTGCTTGTTTGACGGCCAGTATATGCTGAGTTGGTGACCCTTCCGACATGAGCATTCTCGACAGCATAAAATATGTGGCTATGTTTTATTCTCTTTATGTTTTTTATGCTATCTTTGTGCCCTTGTCTAAATAAAATTTATTTGATTTCTTCTTTCTTACTTGTTTACCAACTGATATCGCTGATTTTGCAAAACGAATTTCTCAACTCCACACTCCATCCTTAACTCCACATCAGACATGGCAATAACAGATGAGCTCCGTCACCTAGAGCTGTACCTCCTCGAGGAGTTCCAGAAGGGTCGCAAGGTGGCTGACCTTTACGAGTTGGTCCAATACGCGGGCAACATTGTGCCAAGGTTGTACCTGTTGATAACAGTGGGGCTTGTGTATATCAAGACCAACTCTAACCTCAGAAGGGATTTGCTTAAGGTTAGTGCAAGATGTACAACTAAAACCTATTGTTTGGATTTCCAACCAACATTCATCATCATCTCCCTGCCCTTATCCCACTCAAGGTCGGGTCGACATAACATGTATTCCTCTAAATGATGGAATCAGGCGTTACTTTGCGGAAATCCATGACATACAAAAATGCAAATAGAATATCTAGCTTTAATTCCGCTGAACAAGATCGCTAGTTTGGATGCAGTATGCAGCACCACCCTACCGCCCACAAGTATATGCACATGCAGAAAGAGTGAAAAAATAATGCAACATGCAACCAAACCAATACGCGACACTTGTTTCGCCCCTGCACGGGGTATCCTCAGGATATGTTGACTCCTCGACCGCTAGGACGCGAATTCGCGTCCTAGCGGTCGAGGAGTCAACATTGTGGGCTGGAGGGTGGTGCTGCATACTGCATCCAAACTAGCGATCTTGTTCAGCGGAATTAAAGCTAGATATTCTATTTGCATTTTTGTATGTATTCCTCTATCAGCCGTCATCTCGGTACTCACTCCTTACCCATATCATCCTTTACACAATTCATCCATCTTTCCAACATTACGCGGCATAAAGGATAAGAGCACAGGAGTTGGGTCTTGCTGCCACCCAAAAATGGCGTTGACTTAATTATGTCAAGGGGGGAGGGATACAGTTATTTTCTGGGGCAGAGACGGGCAGGGTTTTTCCTCATAACCTACTAGAATCATTCTGGGACCTAGTCTCCCTTTGTCTGGTTAGTGTCGACCTTCTGGGGGGAAGGGGGAGCTCCCCTCCCCTGAATCCGCCTTTGAATGTTGTGAAGCGTGACATATGAGCTAAACTGCTATGGAGGATGGAAAGTGGCGATTGCACTGCGAGTTGTCTGCTCCTAATACAAACTTAGAGAAGCTTGCATGTTGGATGACTTTTACGCCATTAGTCTCGTCAGAGCTTTGTCGAAATAGCAATTTGCACCACATACAGGAACAGGCCAGTTAACGTAAAGAGAATCAGACTATTGTATGCTCAATCTTAAATAACACCCAGTGCAAGTACATCATAGTTATCAAATTAAAGAGCAGATCAATTTTGACAAACTTTTATCATTTTCACATTTTATATCAAGATCTACGTTTCAGGACTTAGTGGAGATGTGCAGAGGCGTCCAGCATCCCTTACGAGGTTTGTTCTTAAGGAACTACCTCCTACAGTGCACCCGAAACGTTCTACCCGATACCTCGGAGGCACAGAACGAGAATGAAGGCGTTGTGAGTATGAGAAGGCAACTTACATTATTAAGAAAACTGTTACTACTAACTGTACTTATCTAAGAAAGCTGAACATAATATTTGATAATACTTTCCGATTGGTAATGAATTATTCGAAAGGAGGACGATCAAAATGTCCCCACCCAGCAATAACGACAAGACCTATGTCGTTAGAAAGCTGTCTTCATGACTATCATTTATTACTATGGGCATTTAGTCCAAAACACTGAGAAAAAAGTTACAGCTAAAAAAAATGTATGATTTTATGTAAAAATACCTAAATAACTTCGATAATATAATATGGTACATAGGATACGCAAGGCATGCCCCTTTCGTTGCTCCAGCAGTGTTTTAATGATGTCATTATTGATGACCCCTTAAGTCTATGATTTATGTGCTATACAGCATGTTTTATTGAAAGTCCTACTAACCCATCTGGACTAGAGTAGCATATTACAAAGCCAATGTTATTTATTGATTTTTTCATTTGTCTTTTACCTACTCTAATGTGATTTTTTGGATTTTTGGAATAAACGATTTTTGTATGGAAAACTTTTTTTTTCACACAATGTTTTGGACTAAATGCCATAGTAATAAATGATAGTCATGAAAAGAGCTTTCTAACGACATAAGTCTTGCCGTTATTGCTGGGTGGGGACCAGTGGCGTGCACAGAGATTTCAGACAGGGTATGCACAAAAAAAAAGCTGGGTTCGTCATGACCACGGAATGCTAATTCAGATTTACCTAGAAAACAAACTACATCAATCAACCGTTTGAAGATGTTTCTATTTCTGTCGTCTTTCGCGTTGTGCCTTTCAATATCTAACTTTAACTGGCTATTCAAACTAGTCTCTATTCTACCTTTATCAAAAGTTTGGAACTTTTAAGCAGGATTCTAGATGTTTTTCTGAAGAATCATGCTTAGCAGCCGCTTTGTGAAAATTATTTAAATCTGAGTATCCGCTAGGTCCAAACATTATTTTTATCTTGATTTATAAACAAAATGCAAGGGAAACAATCCAATGTATTTGTGTGTACACAACGAATTAGCCAGTAATAGTCAGCATAAAACATTTTATGAAAATAACGAGTAGTATTTATTACCTTTTCTTTGAGTTAAATCCAACCCGGGTACCTACACGCCTTCCCTTTGCAATCAATTTAACTGTTTCCTCAAAAGATAACGTGAAAACGCGGCCGATTTTAATTTATTTAAACACATTTCGCCAGCACAGGTCTCACAGGTATAATTTTCCATTTTTACAATAAACTTACTAAATAATTACTCGACAGTCAATCACTTGCGCCAAAAAAAACAATAAGGCGAAAAAACTTTGCAATTTATTACGTTACGAACTAATTAATACGAACGAATGAATCATTTGGTTAATCCGACTAAAATAAGTCGACTCTCTGCAATCAACAATTAAACGGTGCATTTACGGGTTCTCAATTTGGACGGTTTGCAATGTAAGCTATGCCTCCAAAACTCCAACACACGCACACATTTTCACGCACACAGTCACTCTTTTGCTGTGTACTACACGAGATGCGTTGTATGAAGAATAAGCCAGGCGTAGTACAGCTTATGCTCACGGGAGGCGCTGCAATGCGCGGTCGCGGCGGCATGCGGCGGGTATTCCCCGCTCCGAGTTAGTTCCAAAAAAAGCAATAGATGGCGTGAAAACTAGATTACCATGATTTCTTTTAATTATAGTTATTTATCACTTAGAGGGGCATGTATGGAACTGCAGGGTATGCAGAGCTTATTTGCATGTATGGAGTGCACGCCACTGGTGGGGACACCCCCCATACATTTTTGATCGTTCTCCTTTACAAAAGACAATGTTTAAAATATAAACTGTAGAAATACGTTTTGACATTATTTGATCTCTCGCAGACTTTAGACGGAACAATGCATTTCTCTGGTTATTTGTATTTTTGTTTACTTTTAGGTCAAAGACGCCATCGATTTCGTGCTGATGAACTTCGCTGAAATGAACAAGCTGTGGGTTAGGATGCAGCATCAGGGACATTCCAGGTACCTAAAAAAAAGTTTATCCCTATAAGCTTAAAGTAACTTATTTTTTATCAAGTTTTATGTATGTTTGTCCGGGTGAAATCTTGCAACTGAATTTTAAATCAGTTATCTTTACCCGATTGAGCTGAAATTTGGTATACACGCTTATTTTGGATGACAATGCATGCTTATCAATGTGACGTCATTCTAATTCCAATATGGCGGATCATACAAGATGGCGGATTAGTTATTTTTTTCTGTACTACCACAGTATGGGTATCAAATAAAAGGGCTTGCTGAGGAGAACACGAAAACAGACTTAGAAACATTCCCAAACATAGCATAAAAATAAAGTACTCCATGGTAAAAAAACTCTTTAAAAACAAGCTTTTATTTAATTGCCCTAAAAAGAAGAAAATAAACTTTAATAAATTATATAAAAGCTTGTCGCGAGATTTGCATATTTTATAGGAAATATTGTCTTTCATAGAATTACTTATAATAAATATGTCAAACAAGACTAGTTAGTACACACACAGGTAAATCTCGCGACAAGCTTTTATATCATTTAATAAATTGTGTAATACATGTACTACATTGATTGGTTTGATTTAATTTAATGTTTATTTTCTTCTTTTTAGGGCAATTA
Organism: Amphipyra tragopoginis; assembly: GCA_905220435.1. Taxonomy (NCBI): domain Eukaryota; kingdom Metazoa; phylum Arthropoda; class Insecta; order Lepidoptera; family Noctuidae; genus Amphipyra; species Amphipyra tragopoginis. Next base: position 19,173,236 of record HG992011.1, read on the forward strand.
AATACAAGTTTGTTTTTAAAAAGTTTTTTTTTTTCCTTTAAGTAATTTATTTAGTGTTAAATTACGTATGTGTAGATATGAAAGAGGTTTAAAAATTTAACACACTATATTTCCATCACCAGAGACAAAGAACGTCGCGAACGTGAGCGCTCAGAACTTCGTATCCTAGTTGGAACGAACTTAGTTCGTCTATCCCAGCTGGAGTCAGTCACAGTGGAGGACTACGGGCGTCTGGTGCTGCCCGGGATCCTGGAGCAGGTCGTCAGCTGTAGAGACGCGATTGCGCAGGAGTACCTTATGGAGTGTATTATACAGGTATTAAACCATAGCACTAAACTACAGTAGATATACAAGGTGTAACCTCTTACGGGGTCACTGTATTCATCATTATGAACAACATTTACTATGGGACCAAACCGGAAATCGCGAAAAACAAATCAGCTGTTCCCTACATTTATGTTCGCATAAGGGTCTCCCCACATTTATCGACGCGGAATCGGCAAACACCGGTCAAAAAAGCCTTTATGTCTACGTAGTAAGGGTGTTACTAATACCATTCGCATCGGCTCGGCTCGGACGACGCGTCGCGACGCCGGCCGACGGTGAAACGAGCCGTTTGCCTAGATAAGTCAAGTAGTGTGGTGATACGCACTCGGCTTAAGCCGATTCCGCGTCGATAAATGTGGGGAGACCCTAACTCGTCAAAATGTAGGGAACAGCTGATTTTTTTTTCGCGATTTCTGCTTTGATACCATAGTAAAAGTTGTTCACAATGATGAGTACAGTGACCCCTTAAGAGGTTGTGCGTTATTTATGTTACACCTTGTATAAGCTAAAGCAGTACCTCAACTTACTGCGGAGAAACTAGGGTGTGGTGTTCCTTCAACCAAAGGGAGGATCCTCCAACCAGGCGGAGTCTTGTGCCTGGCGGGCTACTGCCCCACGGTTGATGTTGGGAGGTTGCATATATACTATCTGCGTGTTAAATCTTGATTGCGCGATGTAGGATAGTTCGCTAGTTCGCATGTGGCGAGATAGATGCCGCCACATCACTCCCCCCCTGAGACCGGAGGTCGATCGTCTTGATGAGTCAGCGGTCGTTGAGTCTTGAGAACTTGCCAGGGCCAGTGAAGGGTTCCTTTGAGTCGAAACTGTGAGTGGTGGCTGTGGACTGCGTCGACCAGGAGAGAAGTGCCTCTGCTAGTTGACCGGCCGAAGTGCAGTATGATGCGCCATGATGCTGGAGTGGGCTGAGGGTCGTGACCAGGCTTGCGCGTTTGCTGCAGGCTAGTGGTCACATCACCCGTTGAAGCCGAGGATGCTGGGGCTGGCTGTGGGACTCGCTGCTTGCTGCTCGATCTGAGCTGCTGAGGGAGTGATGATGTGGCTGCCGAGGCTGCGAAGGTTGTGTGTGACGTCACCAGTGTGGAAACACTGTCTGTGACGATCACGTCGGGGTCACCAATGTGGAGAAACTTGGTGTGGTGTTCCTCCAACCAAAGGGAGGATCCTCCAACCAGGCGGAGTCTTGTGCCTGGCGGGCTACTGCCCACCAGTTGATGTTGGGAGGTTGTATATATACTATCTGCGTGTTAAATCTTGATTGCGCGATGTAGGATAGTTAGCTAGTTCGCATGTGGCGAGATAGATGCCGCCACATTACTATAATCGTCTGAATTGACACACTCACACATGACACTCATAATATTTATTTTTGATTTATATTATACTTTTGTGTTCAGGTGTTTCCCGATGAGTTTCACCTGGCGAATCTGCAACCATTCCTCAAGTCTTGTGCAGAACTACAACCAGGAGTTAACATCAAGAATATTATCATTGCGCTGATTGAAAGACTTGCTACTTACAGCCAGGTAAATATCTCTAATCCTCGTACAGTCTATATATATAAAAGGAGAAGCTGACTGACTGACTGACTGATTGATCTATCAACGCACAGCCTAAACCGCTGGGGTTAGAACCTTGAAATTTTGACAATAGGTTCCTTTTGTAACGTAGGCATCCACTAAGAAGGGATTTTTCGAAATTCAACCCCTAAGGGGGTGTAATAGGGTATTTAAGTTTGTATGTAAGTCCGTCATTTTTGAAGTAAGAGGCATGAAATTATAAACTAAGGTTTTTGGTTAGAAATAAATGTAGAGGTGTTTCAGCGTTTTTGGAAATTCAACCCCTAATGGGGTGAAATAAGTGTTGAAAGTTTGTATGAGAAATCTGGTAGTTTGAAGATAGAAGCATGGATTTAAAAATGTAGGCTTTTGGTGAGAAATAAACATACACGTGTTTGAGGGTTTTTGGAAATTCTACCCGTATAGGGATGAAATATTTTTTGACTTAATACTACACCTAACAAGGGGCTTAACGAGGGCTCAAAATTTCACGCAAGCGGAGCTGCGAGCAAAAGCTAGTACAGTATATTTGCATTATGATACATTTCCTACCACCATAATTTAACATAACTTTTTTTGACAACTGTTCCTCCTAACCTTTTTCCATCTATGTTGTGGCCAGCTTCCAGTCTAACCAGATGCGGCTGTATACCAGTATTTTACACGTATTTTATTTTTTTATTGTTTATTCTCGATTAACCAGGCATCTTTAACAACGTTTCCCCACAGCCTATCGCTCAGACACTGCGCCAAACGTGTCATCAATATTTCGTCTTCGTACTCTTCGTAGGTGTGAAATAATATAATTCCTTTTATTACAGAGGAACGAGGGTAATATCAACCTAAGCGTGGTTCTAGAAGATGGTAAGGAACAAGAAGTTCAACTTTTTGAAGTGTTCTCAGACCAAGTGGCTGCTATCACACAGGTAATAACATCTTCCATGGTAGACCACGATTTCAATGGTATGAGCCCTTCTATTTCGCTCTGTTTAAATTTGAGTTATTTGATTATTTCCCTCTGTGTCGCTATTAATAGACTGTTGCCACATGAGTAGATAAACGGAACAGAGACAAAGCTTCTTAAGAACGTGCAAAACTGTTACCTATTTTGGTAGGGTTGTCACAATAGTTCAAAACAAATTAAACTAAGCATTTGTTAAATAGTTTTATTATTCAGTATGATAGTGTGGCGACATCTATCACCCCACATGCAAACTATCCTGCATCGCGATATCAACATTCGACAGGCAGATAGTATATACAGGGCGGATCGTTAAGTGCCAACAGACGATTTTTTCGTCAATTTAAGAGATATTTAAAAAGTTAAGGCTATTATCAAAATTAGGCTATATGGAGAGTAAAATAATATAAATAACTTCAGGAAAAAGAAAAGCCAGATATTGAAAATTTTGTCTTTCGCTCCCTCCATATATTTAGTATGAGAATTTCTTCCAACTGATCATACCAGTCATACCTACTTATTCTCTCTCTTCCTTACTGTTAATATGGCGGCGGATTTAGCCGTACTCGACTTCGGTCTATCTTAGTCATCTTTGTAATAAAGCTTCATATCACCACATTCCTGAGCATTACCTAAATCTAACCCAGGATTTCGAACAGAAAACGGACAGATTTTGTAGTTCCAGACTGCTTACCTACGTAATGCGATAGCCTATTATTTTCATGTTTAATAAATAATAATAGTATTGCAACCAATTTGTTTAACTAATACAAATACGAATAGTTCAACGACAATTTTCCTTATTAAGGCCGTGGCCCCATGTCTACGGTGCGGCGCCGTTCGCCGTGAAACGGCGCGGCGCCGCGCCGCAGCACGGCGCCGCGCACGGTGCCGTGTGCGGTGCACCGCATGTTAGTTCCGTGGCTGGCGTAAATGTGACATGTCTAAAATTGCAATTTTTCAGGGCGACCATTTTAAAGTTTTAACCTCTTCTGGTAAATCGGTAAATTAGTTTAACGTACCTATGTATTTTAGTTATTTTAAAATATACAGGATGTTAACGAATTCGTATAATTCCTTAAAACCATATGATCTGCTACTGGTGTAAATTGTCCCGGCATGGAAATTAGGCAGATTTACAAAAAAAAACTTTTATCTTTATGCGGTACCTATGGCTAAGTGATCGAATCTAAACCACAGGATTCAGTAAAATACAAATGTAAATGACGTCAACGTCAAAATCCAAGATGGCGACTGTGAAATTTTACAAGATAAAATCTTGGATTTTGATTTCGACCTCATATTCGTCATCATCGCCCCCGAAAACCATGGACACGACACCCATGATGCATATCTTGTAAAATTTCACAGCCACCATCTTGGATTTTGATTTCGACCTCATTTTCGTCATCATCGCCCCCGAAAACCATGGACACGACACCCATGATGCATATCTTGTAAAATTTCACAGCCGCCATCTTGGATTTTGATTTCGACTTCATTTTCGTCATCAGCACCCCCGAAAACCACGGAAACGACACCAACGATGCATATTTTGTAAAATTTCACAGCCGCCATCTTGGATTTTGATTTCGACCTCATTATTGTCATCAGCACCCCCGAAAACCACGGAAACGACACCAATGATGCATATCTTGTAAAATTTCACAGCTGCCATCTTGAATTTTGATTTCGACCTCATTTTCGTCATCATCGCCCCCGAAAACCATGGACACGACACCCATGATGCATATCTTGTAAAATTTCACAGCCGCCATCTTGGATTTTGACGTTGACCTCATTTTCGTCATCAGCACCCCCGAAAACCACGGAAATGACACCAATGATGCATGTTTTGTAAAATTTCACAGCCGCCATCTTGGATTTTGACGTTATCGTCATTTACATTTGTATTTTACTGAATCCTGTGGTTTAGATTCGATCACTTAGCCATAGGTACCGCATAAAAAAAAAGGTTTTTTTTTTAAATCTGCCTAATTTCCATGCCGGGACAATCTACACCAGTAGCAGATCATATGGTTTTAAGGAATTATACGAATTCGTTAACATCCTGTATATTTTAAAACAACTAAAATATACGTTAAAATAATTTACCGATTTACCAGAAGAGGTCAAAGCTTTAAAATGGCCGCCCTGAAATATTGCAATTTTAGACATGTCATATTGACGCCAGCCAGCAGTGTACCGTGCAACCTACACGGCGCCGTACACGGCGATGTGTCGCCGTACGCGGCACCGTATGCCGCGCCGTTTCGCCGCACACGGCGCCGTACGCGGTGCCGTATACGGCGCCGTACACGGCACCGTGCGCGGCGCCGCCGCGCCCTCACACGGCGGCCGGCGCCGCACCGTAGACATGGGGCCACGGCCTTAATGGCGCTAAATACCGTCATCACAAACTTGTGGCTGTATATCAGAACTCCTCTGCCTTCGCTTTGACGGAATAGGCATTCGGTTTTCTTTTTATTAATTAAATAAAAAATCCACAAGAACAACTTTTTTTTTTAATTTAGAACTTACAGCTTTACTCCGTAATAGTTAATGTATGATATATTTTTATTTTTTCAAGTATTATTCATACACACAGTACAATAAAAAACCATTATCAATAATGAAATACCACGTTTTTACATTAAAATATTCCAACTAGCAACAAACAACGTGTGTCGCACTAACCCTGAGATTGTCAACTGGCTGTGCCAGCGTAAACCGGTTTTTTTCAGTCTCGCCGCATACGTGACAAGCGGTCAGTGGTCACGCACACATGCCCCTCGTACTTGTAGTAGTGCAACCAATTTGCGCGGTTGTATGAAGCTTTGTCTCTGTTCCGTTTATCTACTCATGTGCTGTTGCCCCGTTATTACAAAAGGTGGTTTAAACCAAGACTAAGGTAAACCCAGATTAAAAATATACCCATCACTTTATAACATAATATAACAAAAAGAGACGGGGATATTTTAAAACCAGGGTTTTTCTTAGACCATCTTTAGTAATAAGGGAGATTATTCCCCCTTATTACAAAAGGTGGTTTAAACCAAGACTAAGGTAAATCCAGATTTAAAATATACCCATCACTTTCTAACACTAATGACAAAAAGAGACGGGGCTATTTTAAAACCAGGCTTTTTCTTAGACCATCTTTTGTACTAAGGGGGTTGATGTCTGACAATATCTGAAAATATTTTCTTAATACTAATCCGACAATAATTAAATCAATTTCTTGATAAAAACTTAGGTAAATCTAAATTTATCTAATAAGTATATATATTTTTAAATGAGAATCGAAATAGTGTAAAAGAAAATCTATGAGCGAAACCCAAAAATTGGGTACATTCGCATTAATATTCCATTTCTTTTATCCAGAGTCGCACTGACATGCCTCCAGAAGACATGTTGTCTCTTCAATTGGCACTCCTGAAGCTAGCTCAGAGGTGCCACCCTGACAAACTGAATTACGTTGACAGAGTACTCGCCCACACAGACAAGATATGCGCAGATATACATCAATCCAGGTATTGTCTTCATATTATCGTTTTTCAGGCTTATAATAAGGATCATTCAGAAAATACGTCACACAATTTTATGGTTTCTTGACTCCCCCACGCCATTGTTACAGGTAATCACATTCGTGTGACCCCCGTCCCTTCCCCTTCCCCCTTGTTGCATGGTGTAACGTCACACAATTTGTAATTTAAATCTAGAAATAATTAGAATAGTATTGAATATTTCATTATTTTGACTTAGAAGACACCCAAAACTCCTGCTGTGCGAGTTTTTTGTATAATTCTTTGAGCGGAGCAAGTTAACTCTGGATATTTAATAAGTCTCAATCCCCCTTATTACAAAAGCTGGTCTAAGAAAAACCTAGGTTTTAAAATAGCCCCGTCTCTTTTTGTTATATGACATAAGAAAGTGATGGGTATATTTTAAACCTGCGTTTACCTTAGTCTTGGTTTAAACCATCTTTTGTAATAAGGGGGAATAAGTTTTTGAGTAGTAACGAATTGAAATCGTTTCGTAAGTCTCCACTTAGAGGTTAACAAGCTTTACCAAAACCAATTAATATAAACTAACCTAAACCCAAGTTTAAAGATAGAAGATAGCATTTCCGGATCATCAAAACCCTTTATTATTTTCCAGCGGCAAACCCCACTTAGAACATAACACGGCAGTCTTCAAAGAGCTGATGAAGATTCTCAAACTACCTGCAGACCACTACAAGAACATTCTAACGTTAATCAAGCTACAGAACTACGCGCCTCTCATCAAACACCTGAACCATCCCGGCCGGATCATGATAGCCGTCCATTTGATTAACGACGTGTTGGAAACTGATTGTTTGATCTCTACGCCTGAAGATGTAAGTAGTTCTTTATATGCAGATGATCAGGAAAGTGAGGTAAAGAAAGAAAAATTTAGAAGCCTCATAAAGGGCTATCCCAAACCTCTCATGTATGTTCTGTGATTTTTTACAGTTGAAGAGTTTTTTTTACTTTTGTCTTTTTATTTATGGTTTAGGTAGACAATTTTTTCAGCCTGTAGTAGGTAAGCATAGTGGCGAAAGATTAGATAAAAAAAACACGTCACACATAAAAGAAAAAAATACATTCAGACGAATTGAGAACCTCCTTCTTTTTGAAGACGGTTAAAAATAAATTAAATCCGATGGTAAATGTGAATAATACTGTTGAGTCATCCCACTCAACAGTACAGCCGACGCGCGCTACTAGAGGAACGGGGCGCGCACGACGGCTCAAAGGTCAACCCGTCAGCGACCGACTTCTAACGAGTCAGCTGCTACATGCGTTAACGTACAGCCGCGCTCGCGCATCTTAACGAATTATTGTTTATACCGTAACCTCAGCATTGTACATCATTTTATAGTTTATTACATTACATCATTTTTATACAGTCCGCTAGTTTATGTTATTGATACAACCCAGAGTTATCGTAGCCCCATCAAATACAAAAAAAAAGTGTACTATGTATGTTAGGCTCATAGATTCAACGCTTATTGAGCGAAAACAAAATACCAGAATACATTGTGGTCTCTTGAGGTCACAATAGGGTAGCAAGAGCCTGAGGCCTTTTACATACACAATTGGGAATACTTTAAATGTTCAGGTGGTAGGGGGCCGTTCAAGTATTACGTAAGCACTATGGGGTGGGGGGGGGGGGGGGGGGTGGGGGGGTCTTTGTTTTGCTTATTTTGGATGACATGGGGGGTATGGGAGTCTAGATGATGATTACGTCATCGGTAGTTATTTACTTTTTTACACGAATGGCAACCCTCACATTGTCTATGCTTGAAAAGTTTGTTATGTTCGTAAGATTATAATATGTTTGTCCCTTACTCTATGTTGATTACTCTATCAGTAAAATCTAATCTCTATTCTAAATCTATTTTCTTATTTTTAAAATTATAATTATAACATTATAATTATAATATAAAAAAAATACATTTATAATTGAAAAATGTTTACGTAAGCATGGGGGGAGGGGGTAAGAGCTTTGCTTACTTTTGCTGACAAGGGGGATGGGGGGGTAAATAATTGTAATAAATCTGCTTACGTAATATTTGAACGGCCCCTAGCTAGCCAGGCAGACCTTATAGATCCTATCACGTCGCGTGCTGAGTTTTGTATAATCTTACAACACGCGTCTATTCATAGCACGCGGTGAAGAAGTTTTACATTTTAGCCCTATCGCATCAGTCAGTGCTCTCATCTTCGATCATAATGACAGAGTATATTTTAAACAAATTATTAAACTATTTGTTTCCAGGTGGAGGCCGTGCTAGCGATGTTGGACGTTCTAGTAAAAGATCAGGGTGACCAGCCGTCTGCGGAACCTGATGTTGAAGACTTCATGGAGGAACAGGGCTTGCTGGCGAGGTATGTGGCTTATGGTATCAACATTAACCTAGCAGCTACTACATATAAAACTACGTGGAGGTCAGATACCTAGAAAAATATGCTCCGCGCGTGCGAAATTGAACTCTAGTGTTAGGCGAGAGCACTTCCAATCCGCTGTAGGTTTGCGCACTTTATACATTTCGGTTCGATCACTCATAAAAAGTCGGTTCGGGTTTCTTTTGTGTTCCACTCCGGAGGTGAAGCGGCGTGTACGCATGTTTTTATACTTAAACCGCGGATTAAAACAAGCTAGCTTCCAGTCTAACCAGATGCAGCTTACTATCTGTCATCAACCTAATTATTAGATTCCGATGTATCATAAAGTTACGCAGTTAGACTTTCGACCTTCTGACTACCCGTAAGGTCTGTTAACCCGCCAGCACTCGCGCCTCAAGAAATTACATCAGCACTCGCGTGTAGAGCATTTTGCTCACGTTTATAAATGTCAATAAATGCAAGTTTTACCAAAAAATGTTAATAAAAATATATTTTATTAAATAAAATATACTTTATTTATTCTATAAAATATATATTCAAAAAGTTAACAATATTAAGGTTTTTTATTTTAATTAACAATCATAGGAACTAATTTGCCAGTCTTCTAAGGCAGTCTTACGGAAAAAATTAAACAAAAAAAAAACTTTTCAAAAAAAAACTTAACTAAGTATAAATAACTAATCTTCGTCATATACGCGAGCTTTACATATATCACATAGTGTACGACTATGCTCGGTACATAAAAATTTTTGGCAGTAAATGCAACTCTTTTTGGTATTGAGATTTTTGCGTCTTGCGCGCAGATACCACTTGGTTTTTCTTCTTCTGGTAACTCAGATTCTGGTACAAAGCGTTTCATCACTTGCTGAAGAGGATATGAAATATTTTGGAAGGTGCTTCTTCTTCGGATATGTGGCTGTGTTAGTTGAAGAGCTAGTTGTTTCAAGTAGTCTTTCTTCAGAATGTTTTCCAAACCTTCCTCCATCAACCATGCCAAAACTTGTTCATCACTTCGATCACGATCCATCTATAATAGAAATACATAATAGATAACTATTTCAGTAATGTAAAATCATGATATTACATAAAAGTAGAAGTAAAACTGTCGCTAAGATGAAAAAAAAATAAAGTCATGAGTAAAAAAAGTACTTACGTCGACACCCGCGCGATGAGCAAAACGCCGCCTGATGGTACACGGCGCAACAAACCACCTCGTCCGAGTGACTGGCGCACACTGGCGAGAAGTGAACTGCATACAGGGGTGGGGGACGGAACAAAACTCAGCTACCAAATGAACGATGTACATACGAATAATTTTAACAAAATGGCGCGTGTTTTAAATTTACTGTGAGCAAAATGCTCATAGCGCGAGTGCTCGCGGGTTAAGCAGCAATATCGGAATTGTCTCTACACACATTGAAATTGCCCCTGCTTGTCTATACACATCACAATTAAAGTGGCAATTAAGGGTCATCCCCACTTTTACACTCTAGATTGCCCCACATTGTGAGTAGCCCGCTTTATAGGTTTTCATATGACAGTCAAAACCGACGTCTAGTTTTCTCGTTGAGGCACAGAAAGGTCTCCTTAAGGCCGACTTTCCTTCAGCCAGAGTAGAGATCGACTACCATATTATGGCTCGCCCCTCCATTGACACTGGGGCCGTTCAAGTATTACGTAAGCAGTATGGGAGGTTGGGGGGGTCTTTGTTTTGCTTATTTTGGATGACATGAGGGGTAGGGGAGTCTAGATGATGATTACGTCATCGGTAGTTATTTACTTTTTTACACAAATGACAACCCTCACATTGTCTATGCTTGAAAAGTTTGTTATGTTCGTAAGATTATAATATTTTTGTCCCTTACTCTATGTTGAATACTGTATCAGTAAAATCTAATCTCTATCCTAAATCCATTTTCTTATTTTTAAAATTATAATTATAACATTATAATTATAATATCAAAAAAATACATTTATAATTGAATAATGTTTATGTAAGCATGGGGGAGGGGGTAAGAGCTTTGCTTACTTTTGCTGACGAGGGGGATGGGGGGGGTAAATAATTGTAATAAATCTGCTTACGTAATATTTGAACGGTCCCACTGCAACTAAAAATGAGTGAGAAAGAATATTTACAATGCGTAATTCGTTCAATGTCGATGTGTGCATTCTGCAACTGTAGGCCAAACTGAAACAATAACATGGATCAGTCTCTCGACAGATTTGACGTCGCTAATTAACAGTATGGTACCGTTTCGAAGTTTTTCTGAATGACACACGTGCGCACTTGTACACTAGTCGAGCAATAAATCTATTAAATATCAAACATGTCAAGTACTGTCAAACACAAACATAGTGACTCGTTGGCATATGAACACACACATTGAAGACAGATGTTGGAGTTGGAGGGGCGTGCCATGTTATTGTAGTTGATCTCTAACTTGCGCAGTGCGAGATAATTTGTCGTCGCATTGTCACGTGCGGAGACGAGATAAGCTATACATTATCTCGTCCCGGTACGAGATAATACGACAGCAAAATTATCTCGCGCTGCGCACTTTAGGCTAACAGAATTAATTAAACACATCCAAAGTAACATGACTAACAATAAATCGTAATTCCTTTTTCCAGACTAATCCACCACTTCAAATCGGATTCAGCAGATCGTCAATACCTAATACTAAGTGCGGCTCGCAAGGCGCTACAAGCGGGAGGCGCCACACGTATACAGCACACGTTCCCGCCGATATTGTTCCACGCTTACCGACTAGCGCATACCTACAAAGAGCTCAAGGATACGGTAAATATAATAGGACTACTATATTCATAAAGAAGGAAGAAAGGAGGAGCTCGTGGCTAAATAATTACAGCCGCATAGACCGATCTTCCGGGTTAAGCCACGCTTGCCGAGGTTGGTCTGTGGATGGGTGACCATTTACCATAGCGAGTTTCCTCCGTGCCTCGGAAAGCACGTAAAGCCGTTGGTCCCGGCTGTCATTTGTAGATCTTTGACAGTCGTTACTGTTGGTCAGAAGCCAGAAAGTCTGACAACCAGTCTTACCAAGAGTATCGTATTACCCAGTTACTGGGTTGTGGAGGTCTGATAGGCAGTTGCTCCATGTAAAATACTGATATTCAGCTGCATCTGGTTCGACTGGAAGCCGACCCCAACATAGTTGGGAAAAGGCTAGGCAGATGATGATATTCATGAAGAAAATTTTGGATGTTCTAACCACTCCTACTCCCTAAGTCCGTCACCGAAGTTAGTCCCCCGTCCGAAAGTAGCCCGAAACGTAGGAGTGAACAAAACAAGTGTCAAGTTCAACTTTTTGGACGGGCAAAAACACTTCGGTAGTAGGGACAACTGTCAAATCGTGTTGTCATTCATTCTTAGTTCGGGCCCCGAAATAATCTTATGTCCGTAGGTGATAGGCAGTAGAAAACGCTCGTAACTAAGGCTAAAACCATGGACTTCGTGCTTAGGGAGGTAGACCCCCAGATGTGGCTGAATACTAGTATTTTACACGGAGTAACTGCCATCAGACCTCCACAACCCAGTTACTGAGCCTTTCGGCATGGGCATGCTCGACCGCATAAAATGTGTATCTATATTTTATTGTTTATGCTGTCATTGTGTCCTTGGTTGAATAAAATTAATTTTCTTTCATTTTTTTAAATGTCTTTTACATTGTGGGAACATCGTGTGACGAAAGGATGCACTCTTAATAGTCGTGTGTACGGATATACCCTAACCGAGCGTGTCGACTGTGTACCTCGTTGCCGGCGCCCGCGCAGCAGATCCGCGACCGTGAGCTCACAAGCTCCAGTAGCCAACGCACTGCGACGGCGAATGCACGCGCAAAATTGCCTCTTGCGAAAACTCTTATAGTCTCGCGTATTTAATTAGTAATTTCTGTTTGTACTTTCTTCTACTCTTCAGTGCTGTCTTATCATCTCCTACAACATTATAATTTTGTTTCAGGATGACATGTGGGAGAAGAAATGTCAGAAAATATTCCAATTTTGCCATCAAACTATCAGTATGCTGGTCAAAGCTGAATTGGCAGAGTTACCTTTGAGGTAAGGCATGCTTTATTCTTTATTGTAAACAAGAAAGTCCTAATCCTAACTTCCTAATCCTAACTTAATACTATAAATGCGAAAGTAAGTGCCAGTAGTATGCCTAAAAGTAAATGCACATTTTCTTACAGGTTGTACCTCCAAGGAGCCCTCGCAATCAGTGAGATAGGCTTCGCCAACCACGAGACGATAGCGTACGAGTTCCTATCACAAGCATTCTCTCTCTACGAAGACGAAATATCGGACAGCAAAGCTCAGTTGGCGGCCATTACACTCATCATAGCTACGTTTGAACAGATTAATTGCTTCGGTAAGTTACCCAATAGCTAATTAAGTATGTACGCCATCCTCACCATTTTAACAGTTTATTTTTTCGCTTACTGTGAATTAGAATACTTTTAAATATAGGTATAGGTATAGTACGACACAACTAAGAAGTCGTATCGACATTCATAAAACCGAACTAAGTGCGATTTCATGACCATGAATGTTTATTAGTACTGCAGTAAAAAAATATTTTACGGTGACAATAAGTCTGAGTGGTGTGAAAATGAGCGACTGCCATTGATTGTTCGATCAGGGACATCGATGTAACTTCTATGTTTTGTCCTTTTAGTTTTTTTTGGGGACAAGCCGAACACACTCCTGTCACTAACTCCGCGTTGCCTCATGAAAATTTTGGCTGTTTTGTAATCATCGTGGCTAATATGTTCTATTAAAAGTAACGTTTCCTTGAGCATTCGTCCGTTTATCACTTTAACGTCTTCCCACTTTCCTTTAAAAGCGCGCCGACACGTACTTGGCAGGTTTCTCGTCATCCGTATTCAGCGTCTTAAATTTACGAACCCTAATTCATAATTTCGCATCACCAGGTGCTGAAAACGCAGAACCGATGCGTACGCAATGCGCCCTCGCAGCTAGCAAGTTGTTGAAGAAGCCGGATCAGAGTCGCGCTGTCGCACTGTGCGCTCATCTCTTCTGGAAGGCTGCTAAAGATGGGAAGCAGGTGTGTTACATTTATATGATCCAAAACAGACTATTACAGGACATAGAAGTGGCCAAAATAGAGTTTATAAATATACTACATACATTAAACTCACGCTTTTTACCCATGGGGGTAGGCAGAAAATGTAGAACGCCACATGCTACGATCCTTACATACTCCTTTCTCTTCGTCCACATTCATACATCTTGTCATACACGCACGCCTGTTGTGAGTACTACACACCTGTCCTTTTTAAAGAACATTGCCAGCATCGATGCATGGTCCTTCTGGGGCGTCCTCTATTGGCGTTTCCATTAACAATAGTTTATTAATGATATTTAAAAATTGAACCGGTTGCTTCAATGCGCTACTTGGGGTACATTTGGTAGAGAAAATCTAAGGCATTTTGTTTTATTTGCATTAAGTAATAGATTATTGGCTGTAAACCATTTGGAAAGAACAGTTAGGCTCTCATTGACATGTAAAACGTCCCTATCTTTCCTATCTATTTTAAAAATTAGGGAAGTATCATCAGCAAATAAAATTATATCAGATAAATTGGACATCATAAAAGGGAGATCATTTATACAAGGTTAGTCAGAAAGGGGGTACTAATCCAAAAGGGTGTTAAAGTACACATAATAATGAGTAACTTTTGTTCTACAACTTTTCCCAAAAGTCAATAGTTTAAGAGAAACAGTTGTTCAAAAATCTCAAAAAAAATCATCTAAAATCTATCTATCCCCTGTTATGATCAGCTGTGTTTACATTTTATGTCTTATTTGGGGTCATGAATTAGAAGCACCATTTTCTGATTTTGTAACTAAAGCAGGGATGAAGAATTTTTGAAATAACTAAAATTAAAATCATTTTATTTGGAAAAAAAAAATATTGAATTTTGAAATTTTAACACTTGGTTTCAAACAGTCATCAGCGATACTATAAGTGGGCTTCGGATTAGTACCCCCTTTCCGACTAACCTTGTATAAACTAGAAATAGAAAAGGCCCAAGAATTGAGCCCTGAGGCACGCCCATCTTAACCAGAGACCCCGACGATATAGCACCATTGACACCCACCTTTTGCTGTCTATTTGATAGATAAGAAAAAACGAGGTCAGCAGCTCGTCCACGAATTCCGTAATGGTGTAATTTACAAATAAGTGTATTGTGGTCAACGCAGTCGAAAGCCTTGGAGAGATCACAGAAGATGCCAACAGCATTCTGAGAGCTCTCCCAGGATTCCAAAATTTGAGTGACTAGTTTCACTCCTGCGTCTGTGGTCCACCTACCTTTCGTGAAACCATACTGGCGACTGTGCAATATCCCGTTTAGGTTGAAATGAAACATCATCTGACCAAGCATAATTTTTTCAAAAATTTTACTTTGTGCTGGAAGCACAGAAATGGGTCTATAATTAGAGGGGTTATTCTTGCAGCCCGATTTGAAGATTGGTATTATCTTACTATGTTTCAACAAATCGGGAAATGTACCGCTATCTAAACATTGGTTGAATATGCCTGCAAGTATAGGGGCAATGGTGTCAATTATAACTCCAAGAACCCTTACAGAAATGCCCCATAAGTCTTCAGTATTTTTATGTTAAGACTTTTAAATGCTTTTTTAATCGAAGCAGGAATCGGCCTCCAACGTGTCTCGTGATACTAATAACAAACAAACTATAGCTGTCTCGTTTTCGCGCGATGGTTTTTATGTACCTATTTGGTTTTCTTGGTCTATTTATTATTATTTCATGTTGTGATAAGAAAAGCAGTTAATATTCATAAATTTGTATAAAAGAAACAAAATAATGTTGTTTTGACTTCAAGTGAAAGTATGCTCCCTATCAACTTCAAATGCTTTGAACACTAAGTTCCGGCAAGCTTAGACCTGGCAGACCTTTTGATCCATTATCAGGGGCATCTTGGTTATTATTTAGCGTTGGTCCCATCCGGGTACTCGATGAGGTAGGTTTAGTGTGTCAGAAGGGCATATTTTAGGGGTCTGCCAAGTACTTCCGGCAGGGTGCGCAATGGCAGACCCACTTTTTTTTACATAACTAATCAATGGTTAACTGCTGCCAGCACTTTCATTCGGGTATCTTATGACGTAATTTTTACTAAAAAATTACGTCAAAAAGTATCGATTATTTCTATGACCCGGCAGGATCGGCTCTGGCAGACCTGATTTTTTTGACGTGTTTAAGTGTCGGTTAACGATCTAAACATAGCCTATTGGGGTAGCCGATGAGGTGGGTATTTTTGCAGCCGGCTCTCGGACTAATAGTTCAGCAGGTCACGTGAAGTAGCGAACAACCGCTTTGCAATACACGGAGCGAGTTTTTCGCCTCGGACATTCGATAATCGATACTAGAAGGAATATAAAAACCGAATCGTATAAACAACTCTTGTGATATCGCACACCGTACCTCATATAGTCCAAAAGAGTTTTAAGACTTTTTGAAGTGAGGAACAGAACACTGAAAGCTTGGTTTCAGACCGGCAAAGTTATTTTACGAGTACCAAGTAACTTTGCCCCTCTGAAGTGAAGAACAGAGCGTCAATAGCCTGGTTTCAGAGCGGCTAGGTTATTTTACGCGTAACAAATTAGTTTGCTCCTCTGAAGTGAAGAACAGAGCGCCAAAAGCCTGGTTTCAGACCAGCTAGGTTATTTTACCCGTACCAAATAACTTTGCCCCTCTGAAGTGAAGAACAGAGCGCCAAAAGCCTGGTTTCAGAGCAGCTAGGTTATTTTACGCGTACCAAATTAGTTTGCTCCTCTGAAGTGAAGAACAGAGCGCCAAAAGCCTGGTTTCAAAGCAGCTAGGTTATTTTACCCGTACCAAATAACTTTGCCCCTCTGAAGTGAAGAACAGAGCGCCAAAAGCCTGGTTTCAGAGCGGCTAGGTTATTTTACGCGTACCAAATTAGTTTGCTCCTCTGAAGTGAAGAACAGAGCGCCAAAAGCCTGGTTTCAAAGCAGCTAGGTTATTTTACCCGTACCAAATAACTTTGCCCCTCTGAAGTGAAGAACAGAGCGCCAAAAGCCTGGTTTCAGAGCAGCTAGGTTATTTTACGCGTACCAAATAACTTTGGCCCTCTGAAGTGAGGAACAGAGCGCCAAAAGCCTGGTTTCAGAGCGGCTAGGCTATTTTACCCGTACCAAATAACTTTGCCCCTCTGAAGTGTGGAACAGAGCGCTGAAACACTGGTTTCAGAGTGGCTAAGTTATTTTATGCGTACCAAATAACTTTTCCCCTCTGAAGTGTGGAACAGAGCGCTGAAACACTGGTTTCAGAGTGGCTAAGTTATTTTACGCGTACCAAATAACTTTGCCTCTCTGAAGTGAAGAACAGAGCGCCAAAAGCCTGGTTTCAGAGCGGCTAAGTTATTTTACGCGTACCAAATTACTTTATTTACCCCTCTGAAGTGAGGAACAGAACGCTGAAAGCCTGGGGGTCTACTCCCTAAGTCCGTCAACGAAGTTAGTCGCCCGAAAGTAGCCCGAAACGTAGGAGTGAACAAAACAAGTGTCAAGTTCAAGTTTTCGGACGGGCAAAACACATCGGTAGTTAGGACAACTGTCCAATCGTGTTGTCATTCATTCTTAGTTCGGGCCCCGAAATAATCTTATGTCTGTAGATAATAGGGAGTAGGAAACGCTCGTAACTAAGGCCGAAACCACGGACTTCGTACTTAGGGAGTAGACCCCTGGTTTTAGAGCGGCAAAGTTATTTAGCCCCTTTGGCTAGAATAATTAATGGAACTTTATTTATTGTGAAACTTTTGTTCTAGTGGCCTCTAAACGACGCGTCACGAGCCCTCGACTGCCTCAAAAAGGCCGCTAGAGTGGCCCAACAATGTATGGACGGAGGCGTTCAAGCTCAACTGTTGGCAGAATTGTTAGGACGATACGCGTTATTGAGGGAAAGAGGCAACGCGAGTCTCACTACGAACCTTATTGATGCGGTGAGTACTTATAACGTATTTTTTTTTCGTTCGCATTTGACCCTCGTCGCACCTGACGGTAAGCGCAGACAGGGTCTAAGATGGAGCCCACGAATCCAAGTAACAGAGATATAGAGAGATTCCCCTATACCCCTCTGGCTCTCACATACACACGACGGAACACAGTAAACTGCTTGGCGCTGGACTTTGTGAGGGTGGTAGCTAGCCAGGCGGACCGTAAAGATCCTACCACCAAGCAAATAAATAAATAATAAAGCAATAAAAAATGATAAATACCACAGTGTATTTTGCGCGGCCTTTCTCCGTATCGTCCGTACTGTCGTAGTACCGGCGCGGTGTTACGCAGAGACTGGCGACTGGTCGCATCGATCGAGCGCAAGGTGCGCGAGAGACTTCTAGGCCTTATTACGCACAGGCGATTTATACGTAGCGCGATGCATACGCGTAACGCGTCGAAAAATTTGCCGCGCAAGATGCGCTCAATGTGTCTACAGCCTAAAGGTTACAGCTCATTAGAGCCACCCGGCACCCTTGCCGCATCGCCTCGTCGCTCGGCGTCCACTCGTTGTCAGTAGGTGGTTTACGGGTGGACGCCGCGTTATCACCAGTGACACCAGTAAACGTCGCGTGGTCAACTAGAGGAGTCGTCGGAGAAGTCCACTCGATGTTTGCGCGCGCTTTACTCGGGACTTGTGTTTTGGCAATGCGCAGCAACGCAAGGCAAGCATGCGAGCTGTCACTGAGTGGTCAACTCGTCGTCCGCGCGTGGACGGCATACGCCCGAGGCGATCCGGTGACGCCACGGACTTGATGTAGTGAGCACACATCCATACAGTCGGATGCTGGGTGGCTCTAATGAGCTGTGACCTTAAATCCGTCCCCCCCATTATAATGTTGTCTTTTACAAAGTTTTAATACCTTCCTTTCCAAACCAGGTAATCCAAAAAATCCGCGAAGAGTTAGCGAACCTGGACCAGTCGGAGGAGGTGGAACAGATCAGCAAGCACTTCCACAACACGCTGCAGCATCTCAAGAACCGGATAGAGTGCCCCGACCCTGATGGCTTAGGATATGAGGGACTAACACTCTCCTAAATGTGGTGAAGGGGTCAAATTGAGTGTTGAGAGGTTTTGAAGTTCGTGTTAAGTGCTAAATCCACTAGCAAATTAAATTGCACAAGTTATGAAGCAAGTGCTTGCTTAGAGTACGCATAAAATAACTTTTCATCCCATTTATTCGAAAAGGACGACTTGGTTCGCCTTTAAGTGCACCCAAAGGTGGTGTTTTCTATAAGAAACTTTTAGCGGGCAGGAATGAGTTTTTAATCCTCTTTATAAGTGCGCCGCAATTATCTTTGCCGCGCACTTTTTGAATTTGGAACATCTTAGTGTTCAGCGCCAAAGAAATCGAACGCAAATATTGTTTGAATAAAGATTGGCTGGTACGACGGCCCATGGTCGCGCCGCCGGCTGAATAAAAAAAAAGAAATCAAATTAAATACGCGCGAACTACAACCCGCGTTTAAATGAGGCGCCTTTTATTTTCTCATAGTGGGTGATGAAAAGTAGAGTGTATCACTCGGGCGCCCTCGCCGTAAAAATAGTATTTTGCTCCCTTATGATACAATCTACTATTGCCTCTCTGAAGTGAGGAAAAGAACGCTGAAATCCTGTTACAGAGCGGCAAAGCTATTTTACGACTACCTAATAACTTGACCGCTCTGAAGTGAGGAACAGAACGCTCAAAGCCTGGTTTCAGAGAGGAAAACTTATTTTATACGTACTAGTCGCGCGCAGAAGGTTTGCCGATGACTGCGCCTCCCACTTCACCGACCGCTACCCGCGCTCGTCTGAATCGTACCGACCATCGACGCGTGACGTCATGAGGCCATCGGCAAACCTTCTCCGCGCGACTTATACTGTACCTATTTACACTGAAAGTAAGTTTTGTTAGAACCTTCACGGGCAGCTTGCAGCAAGTCAGGCATGTCTGTAAGACTTGCAGAACTTGATTTGCTGCGTGTATGTTCACAGTGAGAGTCGGTCGCTGAAGTCAACTTGCCCAATTTGACTTGCTAGTGGATTAGCACTTTAAGAGTATTTTTTTGTCATTATTTGGTATAAGACGTGCTTGTGAAAAACGCGTAAGAGACTTATAACATTAATCGACATCTAGAGTCTAATAATTACATTAATCAGCACCAAGTCGCAAAAATCCTGGATGGATTTAGAAATAGCTGCTAAAACATTCTACGGCATGTGTAAGCGTACTTGAAGCATGCGAAAGCTGAATAGATGCAAAAATATAAAAGCATGCGTACGCATATTCGTACAAAATGCCCATTTTCTATGCGTATAAAGTGCGATTTGTTGTTGACTAGTGTTTAATCCCCTTTAAAAAACAGTTTTCTCTCAGAGTAACAAACGCTTTTTACGCTGCACAAGCGCACACGTTCATCATACGCATTTTATCTAGAACAGAGGTTCTCAAACTCTTTTCGTCTACCGCCCACTTTGAGAATCAATTATTTTCTAGCACCCACTAAATTTTTTAACTTTACCACATCTTACGAATCACAGTCGCAATCCCTTTTTTAACCGCTCTTTAACGCCCCCTTTTAGGCCTCTAGCGCCCACAAGGGGCGTTATCGCCCACTTTGAGAAAGACTGATCTAGAAGAAGACACGAAAAGATAAAAGTTATAGGTGAATAGTACTGCTGATTCCTTGTATGAAAATTATAACAGAGCAATTTCTGGAAGTCCAAAAATCACAAAAATACTCTCACGAAAATACACAAACAACGGAATAATAGTTATATCTACAATATTGGTAACACTGGCAACGTTGGTATTACCATTGTCCTGTCAAATATTGGAATGTTGGTAACATTACCAATAGTTGGTCAAACATTGGAATGTTGGTTAAGCATCTACATTCCTAATATTAAGATTATTTTAATGTAAACGATGATTTAATCTCACGTTGTAACGTTAAGTGTAAATAAATGAATATCATTTTAATGTATTTTAAGTTATACGTAAACGTAATGCTAGTTTTATAGAAGCAATATATTTCGTGTTATTTTTATGGTGGTTTTATTTTATTGTCTTAACACATCGAACACTCTTACTGCGAGATGGTCTAACTTAGGGGTGAGCAAACCATAGTTTATGTATGGGCTATGGCCCGCAGGCCAACTCCGGCCCGCGAAGGGTTTAAATACGGCCCGCGAAGGGTTTAAATCCGGCTCGCGAAGGTTTTTAATCCGGCCTACCAACCGTCCCTTTTAGAGTAAGAGTTTGGCTATAACAAATAACCGTAATTATTTGATCCAACAAAGTTAGTTTGGGCAGAACAAAATGCTTTTTTTTTCGAGCTCTGGCACCAAATTACTTGCTGATGAAAAAAAAATGCCCACTTCGTATAACCTAGGTACTTATAAAATATGTGCTCTGCATATACCTGAGATTTATTTCAAAAAAATAATTGCTATTACGTACTTTAAGTGGCAAACATATATTTAGATCTTGAAAAACTCGTTTTAAATACACTTGGGAGCAAAGAAATCGAGCCACTCCTTTTTTCACGTGTCCTCATTATTCGTTTTGGTTTCATGAATTATGTAATTCTAAGTTGACAAAAAACTATCCTTATTGTAAAGTTTATCAAATAACCTTTTAGGCGATATATGTTTAGAATTGATCTGTTCCATAATACTAAAAATAATATGTGAAAAATAGAAGTGATTTTATATATGTTTATTAGAAGAAAACAAGTAACTACTTTTAAAAGTTGTTTTTAGGTGTATATGAGGAGTTAGTAAAAACCTGTTTGAAATAGCTCCTTCTCTTTTTGTGTTATGACGTTAGAAAGTGATGAGCATATTTTAATTCTGGGTTTAACCTTAGGCTGCAGACACATTGAGCGTATCTTGCGCAGCTCATGTATCGTCACACGTTACGCGTATGCATCGCGCTACATACAAATTCTCCTGCGCGGCCTCACCACGCGTATTTTACGTCGTTACGCTGAGCGTATTAGGAGTTAGAAGTTTCGTGCGCGTGCGCGCATTACTGCGCAGGATACGCGACGCAAGATACGCTAAGTGTGTTTTGGTTCTTAGGCCTCGTTTAGAGCGACGCGGGGCGTTGCGTAGTGCGTCTGGCGTGGTCGCGCGGGGCGTTGCGCGTTTTTTCTGTTCACAGACGCGCGGCAGGCAGGCGGGGTCCCCGTGCGTTGCACGCACAAATTCAAACATAATTAGTACTGTGTAGTTCCGTTCATGAAGACGCGGAGCGTCGTGCGGCGCGTGTTGCGGTGCGTGGGCAATGACGGTGTCCGTCGCGGCCGCTGCAGCGGACATCGCAGCTTCCGCTTTTGGCAGTCTTTTTTGGACATCTCACAACGCAGACGTGTCGTTACAATTGAGTATGATTTCATCGACATATTACTAGAGTGCGCGCAAGATAAATCTGCGCGCGGCCGAAATCGGAACTAATCGTGGTCCACCAAAGTGTGTGCCGTTTTATTAATTTTGAATAGAACTACCTGATTGTAGGAATGTTTAACGGGAAAAATGTGTTTGGCGATAAAAAAAATAAGCTTAAAAAGCGGTAATTATAACTTTTGCGATGATTGAAACGTTGAGGACGCCCTCAGTCGCGCGCAGAGTTATCTTGCGCGCACTCTAGAAGATAATTGCAACATACAACAAAAACAAACTGACACACGCGTACGCGGGGTAAGCGCCGGACGACGCGATGGTGGCAGCCGCGGCATACTAGTAGTGCCCCGCTACGTGTAGCGCTCAATATTAAACAAAACGTACGTGATGACGCTTCTATATGAACGCTCTCGTACATTACCATATGTTTGATTAGACCGCGCGACGCGATGCCTGACGCGCCGTGCAACGCCTCGTATCATCCTGAACGAGGCCTTGGGCCTCATTTACGGAGACGTGGGGCGTCGCGCGTCGCGTTGTGCGTCGCGGCCCGCACTGAATTCAAACATATGGCGTTGTATGAGAGCGTTTACGGAGAAGCGATTTTACACGCGTTTGCTTGAAATGTAGGCGGAGCCCGCGGATGGCAGCGCCGCGTCGCACGCGACGTTTATCGCAGCGGCGCGCGCAGCGTTGCGACCAGCTTTTCCTACAATGCTCCGTCCACTGTAAAACGTAGCGTCAATCGCGGCGGGGCCATCGGCGTCGCACGCGCCGCATCTTCATAACCAACATCGTACATTGCCTTATGTTTGTGTTTGCGCGTGTGATGATGCGGGCCGCTGCACGCGCCGCCGCGAACTAAACAGAAAAATCGTACGACGCGCCGCGAGACGCCACATAGCACGCGATAAGCGACGCCCCGCGTCTCCGTAAATGAGGCCTAAGACTTACTTTAAATTATTGAATTTAGACAACAAACAAATAAAACACCGATATATTATACACTTATACAATAACATATATTTCTATAACTTTACACATAAGCAGCCCATTACTGTCCCACTGTTGGGCACGAGCCTATTCTCAGACTAAGAAGAGTAGACGCCTTAGTCCATAATCATTTTACACATATTAATTACGTAGCTACAATATTCTGTTGCCCTGAACATTATTTCTGTTGTTCATCATAATCTTCTCCTGTCGTTTCTTCTCTTCTTTGAAAGCCTCACTGTTTGCCTTCTTTTCTATTCTTCTTTCTTTCCTGTATTCTTTTAGGAGACGTTTCCTTTCTTTCTTTTCTTCTGCAGTTTCGTCTTTAGGTCTGCAATGGTTAAATGTTTGAAATTAGTTTTCATATTAGACTATAGCATCCTATATATACGGCCCGGCAAAGATTGAGTCAAAATGTATGAATAAAAGCCGTCGCCGGCAAGTGGAAAGACGCTTTTTATACATTTTTGCTTCTTGCAGCTGCCGGGCGGTCGTCGTGCCGGTTCCGGTGCCGTTCTGTATGAAAACAAGCGCTTCACATTTTTTGTTCTAACTATCTACGTTACGAGGGTAATTTAGTGCTGAAAAGTATACATTGCGCACGCCTCATAGGGAAACGTTGGGCACAAAATTATTAAAATTAACATTTTCTGAAGTCGGTGACTTCAACTGCACCTTAGGTGTCAATTCTTCGTTACAGCGTGGCTTAGCTGCCTTCAGAAAATATTAATATTATGAAAATTATTTTATTTACGTCTTTTAATAGACATGTGGACAGCATCAATAAATTGCAAATCTAATTAGTCCGCCAGTTAGAGTTTTGAAAAATAATGGACACGTACTTTTTCTTTTGTTAAATCTATGAATTTTTGGAAAGATAAAACGCATCAAAACTCGAGAGTTGTGACGTCAGAAGCAAGTAAAAATTGTACTTGCTTGTGACGTTTTGCCATTTTTAAAGGTGTCGTATCTTCGTCAATTTTGGTTTACGTAAGAAAAGAAAAAATACGGGTCAAATATTTTTTGTTAATCTGACAGACTA
This sequence comes from Amphipyra tragopoginis, assembly GCA_905220435.1. Classification (NCBI taxonomy): domain Eukaryota; kingdom Metazoa; phylum Arthropoda; class Insecta; order Lepidoptera; family Noctuidae; genus Amphipyra; species Amphipyra tragopoginis. The sequence continues at coordinate 19,197,545 of HG992011.1, forward strand.
ATTAGATTTTTTCAGTCATTTTTTATAGTAATATAAAAATCAACTTTGTTCACATTTACATAAAGTTCATTTTCGCTGCTATAGCAAGCTAAGATCACTTACCGTATCGATAGGACACTCAGAGTGGATAGTATAGTATCAGCATTAGTTCTGCCATCCTCGTCTTCACTGGAGGCGCTGGGCTCGTTCATAGCGTTGAACTTGGCCAGTGACTTAGCCGTCAGCTTATTGTCTTTACCAAAAACGTCTTTAGGAATGCCGCGAGCGTTTAGCTGGATTTTGTGGGGTTTCTGAGGAGAAAGATAAATTTGTTATTCGCCGGGTTAATTCAAAAACCAACTGCCCAAATCATGATTTCGAGTAATGGCGTTTTGAAAGTTTGTGTCCTAAAATTTCATATACTATCTTATCTAAGTTTGTGTCCTAAAATCTCGTATACTATCATTATTATCTAAAGGACAGACTTTGCGAGGTATGCGCCACGAACGGCGCACAACGAATGCCTCGCAAGGTGTGTACCTTCATATTCGTGGCGAGGCATGTGCTACGCAAGTGCGAGGGCGAGCCAACGCATGTCAGCAAACGCTTCAAGATCAAAGCGCCTCAGTGCGAACATTACATTAGTTGTGGACGTAGTCGCGCACGTTCGAGGTGCGCCGCGTATGATATCCCCCACGCCTCGACTGAAAAAATGAAACTGCGCCTATGCGTAGCACATGCCTCGCCACAAAAATGAAGACAGACAAACGAGGCATTTGCTCCGCACGCGATGGCTCGACCCGAGCAATATGTTGGTATATTTTTTCGACACGCACGCCTCAAGTAGAGGCATTCGTTACGCGCCGTTCGCGGCGCATGCCTCGCAAAGTCTGTATCCACCTTAAGACAAAAGTAGTCTTATGTCCTTCTCCAGATTCCATACTATCTCTGTATCAAGTTTCATCAAAATCGGTTTAGCGGTTTAGGCGTAAAAGCGTCACAGACAGAGTTACTTTCGCAATTATTTTATTAGTAGGGATTTGCTTAATCAGTATGGTGCAGATGAATCATAGTGATGAACAATGCACTAACGGAGGAACGGGGAATGGTGTTCCTCTAAATTAAAGGAAGGATCTTCCAACCAGGTGGGGTTTTATTGCTTGGTGGGCCACAAGGGTTGATATATTTTTTTTTCTATTGGACTGGACACCGGTTTTTCTACGTAACCGGGCAGTTATTGGCGAGACTTGAAGGGTCTCCAGCCAATGGCGGGAAGTAAAATACTGAACCTAAGCTAACTACTTGTACTACACGTCACATCATGACTACCTGCAACAACAGCACTAAGGGCGACCCCTAGTGGGGGGAGCGCGAGGCGCAGGGCGTTGCTGGCGAGGACTTAGCGGGGGGGGGGGGCACAGCTTGATGAGGGCTGAATTATCGGGGTGACTGCGGAGTCTGAAGAGACGACCGACTCTACTCAGGGAGAGCTCGGTGGATCGTGACCGGCGGCGGTGGGACGTCGCGACGGGGCACAATGGTTGATGATGGGCGATGGTATTTATATAATCTGCGTGTTACATTTTGATAGCGCGATGCAGTCTGTGTAGTAATCTTGAAAGTTGTTTTTATCGATGTAGTTAGCTACGCAGCCACATTTATGTAGCGTGATAGATAACGTACCGACCAATGAGGTAGTTTTTTACATATCTGCATTTAAACAACATATCATCACGACTTATTCCCCGAAGGGTTGACAGAGGTGTTTAGTACACCGTCATTGTACCGTTATGTTTAAGTCCCATGTAATAGGGGGCGAGCCTATTGCCATCGACCGGGCACAAATCCAGACTCCGGGCTGCTACTAAGAATTTCCACACGGAAAAAAGCCAACAACACTTTGATATCTGCATTTTCCTCACCTTGGGCTCATCAATAACTTTAGGATGGTTATACAGGTTGGAGTAAGTGGATAATATGGTCTCACAGTCCCACTTCTCTTTGGGATCTACTTCTACAGTCACCAGGTCGTCCTCAGATTCCTCTTCGATTTCTTGGAGGCGGTTTAATCTGTAAAAACAATTTACTATAAGAATATCTAAAATAAAGGTAGGGCACATCTGCACAGGTGTGGAAAGGAGAATGACCAAAAGTGGTACCAAAAAGTCTCATGCATCAAGATCAAAATATTATACCTAGTAATTATTTTCATAATTTTTTACGACATTACGCGTCGGGGATATGATTTTTGAACAGGGAATTTAATTTAAACTAAAAAAGTGTTGATATTGTTTTATTCCCTTTACACGACGTTCCGTTTTACTTGATTTATGGTTACTATAACCTTGAATTTTGAAAGTGTCATGATCACATCTTTCAAAAACATGTAAAAAAATATATTTTGCCGATTATACATTGATTAAAAACAACTACAATAGATTAGAATTTTTATTTAAACGATTATCATTTTTTTATCTATGCTTAATTGGCCGTTCACAGCCGGTCATAGAGATGTAGAATGCAATAGATGCGGATTACTGTTTTTTTGAGCAATAATAAATCGTGTCTGACATGTCCACATTGTCAGGTTATTTCGATTATTTCTAAAATCTCCGAAATTCGCGTTTTGTTTACAAAAAGAACTTTTGTAGGGGTTAATATGATAAGTGTAGTCTATAAAAAACAAAGTTTGACTTTGATGCAGCATGGTACGGGACTCCATACATCCATGAGCATTGTCCTTTTCTGAGGATGGTTCCTTCACCGTTAATGCAAGTGATAGTGGGCATAATGTGATGTGACTAAGAGAGTGATGAATATAAATGTTGATGGATGGAGGGGAAGAGGGAGACCAAAGAAAAGATGGATGTGTGTGAGAGATGATATGAATGAAAAGGGAGTAAATTATAGCAAGACGAATAACAGGGAAGAAGAAAACATTTTGCGCCGACCCCAAGTAACTTGGGATAAGGGCAAGCAGAAGAAGTGAGGCCTCATTTACAGAGACGCGGGGCGTCGCTTGTCGCGTGCTATGTGGCGTCTCGCGGCGCGTCATACGATTTTTCTGTTTAGTTCGCGGCGGCGCGTGCAGCGGCCCGCATCATCACACGCGCAAACACAAACATAAGGCAATGTACGATGTTGGTTATGAAGATGCGGCGCGTGCGACGCCGCGGGCCCCGCCGCGGTTGACGCTACGTTTGACAGTGGACGGAGAATTGCAGGAATAGCTGGTCGCAACGCTGCGTGCGCCGCCGCGATAAACGTCGCGTGCGACACGGGGATGTCATCCACGGGCTCCGCCTGCATTTTAAGCAAACGCTTGTCAAATCGCTTCTCCGTAAACGCTCTCATACAACGCCATATATTTGAATTCAGTGCGGGCCGCGCCGCACAACACGACGCGCGACGCCCCGCGACTCCGTAAATAAGGGCTCAATCTCAATGTAAGTGATTATTTTAATCAGATTCTGGTCCGCACATGAATTCGAAACGTACGAGGCGCGGGCCGGTTTCGATCTTAGACCTTCCTATATGGAAGGCGAGTATTTAACCGCTAGGCTATCGCCTATCACTTATTTTGAAGGTAATAAAAAATTATAAAAAAACCGGCCAAGTGCGAGTCGGACTCGCGCACGAAGGGTTCCGTACCATTATCTATAAAAACGACAAAAAATCATGCCTGTTGTATGGGAGCCCCCTTAAATATTTGTTTTATTTTAATTTAACTATTTATTTTTGAAGTGAATATATAACTATATATTCTGTGAATATTTCAAGCGTTGCCGTTATCAACAACGAGCAAAAACGAGCAAAAAAATCACGTTTGTTGTATGGGAGCCCCCTTAAATATTTATTTTATTCTGTTTTTTAGTATTTGTTGTTATAGCGGCAACAGAAACACATCATCTGTGAAAATTTCAACTGTCTAACTATCACGGTTCATGAGATACAGCCTGGTGACAGACGGACGGACGGACAGCGGAGTCTTAGTAATAGGGTCCCGTTTTATCCTTTGGGTACGGAATCCTAAAAAAGGCTCATGATATTATTTTTTCATCCAGCGGTCTCCTTTTTTCTCTCATAAAGCCCTCGATCTCTTTACTTATCATGTCATGTCTCACCTAGCGATCTCCTTCTCCTTATCGAGGTGGTACCGTCGCTGCGACTCCTCGAAGTGTTCAGCTGCCTGCAGCAGCATGTCGTGCGTCTCCGGCATGAAGCCTTCTATCTCTTCCAGGTCTAACGCACCTACTTCCGTGTCGTCGTACTCCGCGAACATCTGTAATATACATTGAAGGACGTATTTACGAAATTGCTATAAATTACCTTTTTTTAGTGAAACTTTGCTAGGTGTTATGGTAAGCTGTAGATAGATACACCTTTGTCTAAAAAAGGTGAACAAAACATTTTTAAGTTTGACAATTTTTAATGAGGGTTTTCTGAAATGACGCCCACTAGGCGGCAGCACTGAGACGTCAGGTCCATAACTGTCAAAAGTGTCAGAACGCCTATATTTTCGTTTCTGATATTTTTTGTATTTTGTAATAAAATTAAACAAGTACAATAAATATTCTCTCAAAAACGAAATGCCACAATGTTTTTCAGTTCCTATATGCTCAAAAAAAAACGGGAGGTCCTAAGTTTTCTAAGGATAAAATACGTTTAAAATAATGGCTTGTAGCCATTCGTAGAGATCGGTTTACGCCTATAAATAATAGTCTTTTAGGCAAAGATCACTTCAGTAAAGACGATTACGAGCTGCCGAAAGACTCAGTGTTAGAGAAACGTAAGTATTTTATAGTGTTCTATGATCAAAAAGTGCAAGTACAGTCAGCAACAGAAGTCGTTGAACATAATTTATTTCCAATATTTTGTAATCATTATTATTTAGCATAAGTTACTGACTAAAGTAAATTATAAAACAACTTGTCATAATTGAATCACAAAAGTCGCTGAACTCAGTTAAACCATTAATTGCTGTACATTACTACCAACAAAATTGTATGATCAGTAATAAATACAAAAGTCGCTGAGCATAGCTAATTTCCTATATTTCCTGTTCGTTAAACCTGTTTGCTCCACGCCACTATCTCGCGAAGCGCAGCGCACCGTATTTTTATAATCAAAACATTGCCGAATAAACATAGCTACTAGTTCAGAATATAAATTAAATATAATTTAAATACTATTAATAGGCAGCTGAATCAAGGGTTTCATTCAGAAAGCGGTACTTCTGGACACGGCGCATTTTGTTAGGAAGTTCCTCTCTCTGGAGCCCCGCCGGTAGCTTGGACCCTATTTCCGATGTCGCGTGCCGATGGGCTACTATTTTTTTATATTTTTTAAATGTGGATTGTTTTTATTTTTTATAACGGATGTATTTAAAAATATAATTTAATATGTATTTACAATGAATAAACGAATATTAATATATTTATTGATTTAATATAATTAAACACATTCAAGATACCAAAAACATCTATGCAACAAAACTGTTCAAATTGTTTTGAGCATCATAATCTCCAAATATATCTGAGCAGTCACAATGTCAAATATTTATTTACAAACTAAAGGTCTATGGTAAGTAAACAAGCTAAACATTCAAAGGTAACTAAGCAACACGTTATTCAGAAAGTCAGGATGGCAACGTAAAATGAATTGTATTTGATTAAACTTAGAGTCATAAATTAAAAGTTCAAAAATAGATACAATGTGTACTATTGTGTCAATACAGCATTTTTTCTTTTTCTTCATATAGCTATATCCCTTTCATTTCGTGCGTGACGTCATTGACGTGTCTTTTGTTTATAATATAATCTGATAGTCAAGTTATAGGAAAACATCGAAAGGAAATTGAAACGAGTATTTATTCCACGCGAAAGCCATTAAATTCGAAACAATCAGTTTGAATGAAACTGACATTTTAATTTGCTACATTTTCTAGTATATCTTCAGGAATTGAATTCGTAATAAATGCCTACAAAATATCTCGGTTCATTTTAACCATGTTTCGGATTGATAACCATGCTCAAAAAAGTACAAAATCTGTTAAACCTCAATTTAATTACTCGGTTAAAAGATATCTGACGATGTCAAATCAGCCAGACTAAGCACGCACTGAGTTGCTATATGATTTTACGCAAGCGGTTTTCAAATGCTTCTTTTTCTATCGTGTCGGCACGAGCTATACAAGAATAGTTCATGCCGTTGTGAAAAGATTAGCCAGTCAGCAAGGATGGTAACGAGGCTGACTGCCCAGGGTGCGCCGGACGTACCGAAGTATCGTCACTCGTGGAGGCTCTTTTCATGCACCCCTTTTTTTTCAAATGCTAAAAGCGCCATACAGCTTATCTATGAACATGCACTGTAGCCTGATTTTAGTAGCCAGTTATCATCGAATCGCATCGAATATACAAGTCTTTAGCCAAAATCTAGCACGATACGTTTTAAAAGTCATTTTAAAAAGAACCGCTAGTGCGTGCGCTGGTATAGAAAGCCATACGCGTTACATTTTTTAGTAGCTCACCGCCTGCCTTTAATTGCAATGCCTGCATTTTAATTTTAATAAAGTCACAGGACACTGTACACCTTACAGCGATAACACACTGGCATGGCGGTCGAATCCATATTGCTACAGAGACCCACTGGCAGTACGAACAGTAGCATATTATACGTGCGTTCGGTTTTGCCATGATGCATATCTTGTAAAATTTCACAGCCGCCATCCTTGGATTTTGACGTTGACGTCATTTACATTTGTATTTTACTGAATCCTGTGGTTTAGATTCGATCACTTTTTTTTAAATCTGCCTTATTTCCATGCCGGGAAAATCTACACCAGTAGCAGATCATATGGTTTTAAGGAATTACACGAATTCGTTAACATCCTGTATATTTTAAAACAACTAAAATACATACGTTAAACTAATTTACCGGTTTACCAGAAGAGGTTAAAACTTTAAAATGGTCGCCCTGAAAAATTGCAATTTTAGACATGTCACATTTACGCCAGCCACGGAACTAACGTGCGGTGCACCGTACACGGCGCCGTGTCGCCGTACACGGCACCGTGCGCGGCGCCGCGCCGTTTCACGGCGGACGGCGCCGCACCGTGGACATGGGTCCACGGCCTAACATCACTAATTTGTAGGCTTTACTATAAAATAACAGCATATACCTTAAAAACCACAATGATCACAACTGTTTAATTGTGAAATAAATCAGAACGATGTTAGGTCAACCAATCACATTCGTTGACATAAGATTTGACAGCAAATTAAATTGATCAGCTTCGTAATTGCGCAAAAAAGGTAATTCTGTAGTACCTATCTTGTATTCAATTATGAGATTCAACAACTCATGCATTATCAAGTTAAAACACTCGCGCATAACATGTTTAGCGACTTACGGTAAAATTATAGTAACCGACTTACGCTGTAATGATGTTTAGCGACTTACGGTAAAATGATAGTAATCGACTTATGCTGTAATGATGTTTAGCGACTTATAACATATTAATGCTTAGCGTTTTTGAAACATTGAAATGATAACCTTATTCTGTACTCTATTCTGGTAAGTGATTTATGGTCCGTTTTAGTGTTTAGGTGTTTTGTAAATTAGTATCTGTTCATGGACTTTCGTTGCTGACTGTACATAGCACTAAACTTTTTTAGTATTTGTTACATTTAATTTGGTATATTTAATTGTGAAGTATGTAAATGGAGACTAATGCCTTCATTTAATTTACTGAACTTCTTAATAAAACCATATTTATTCGATGTTTCAGCCAGACAGCGCGCATTATTGTGTTGGGAGACCTATTGCCAATGTGGCGCCAACTAGTGGCGTAAATTTTCGTGAAAACCCTCATTGAATAATATTAATTTTTCGTAGCCTCCTCTCACGAAAGCACTGAAAATGGGGTGGGTATTCTTGAAAAATTCAAGGATTTTAATAAATAAATACAATACGATTAGTTATAAACCACACTTACCCTTTCAAATCTGTTGTCGAGCAACGTCAGTCCCTGGTTACGCTTCATGACGCTTGAAGACATGGAGTACTGAGAGAATCGAGACTTCGTGTCGTCTTTGTCACGTGCGTCCCAGTTTGGCATGCGAGCGCCTCGGGTGGCTCTGTCGCCCTGGTGGTGAAGATAAGAATATAAGTATTGATTTTAATATTAATTATAGGAGTTAATAATTGAAATATTTAAAAAAAAAGTGTTTAAAACAAAGATGACTTTAGTCGAAATCTGGGCAAGATTTGATTGAGTGAACTTTTCGAGGTATCCTTCTAGATGGCTGTTAGCGACGCCGCATGATTTTTGATAGTAATTGTGAATATTAAATAATAATAATTAGATCGAGAACTTTCTAGAACAGTTTAATAGAACATACTCGAAGTTTGTCGTATGTTCTGGAATATTCTAGAATATGATATCGATCGACTATGTATTTGCTGGAATATTCCAGAACATGTACTACAAAGTTCCAGAATATGTATGTAGAACGTTCTAGAAAATGTGTCAGCCTCTGATTGGTCGATGGTATAATATAAATACGGCCGGTTAGTTCCGACCAGTCACCCCCATTGGCTGGAGACCCTTCAGGTCTCGCCAATAACTGCCCGGTTACGTAGAAACCGTCCCCTAGGACGACCTACTGCAGTCCAATAAAAAAAAAAAAAAAAAAAAAAACCGACCAGTCAGTTGTTATTCGGACATTGAACCAAGCAGTTGTATTTTGGATATTGACCAAATCAGTTGTTATTTAGTTCCGCACAGTCAATTGTAAATTGACATTGGAACAGAATAGTTAGTTGTTATCTGAACACCAAACAAGTAAGTTGTGAATAGTGAAACGAATAGTGAATTGTAACAGTGAATTGAACAAGTGAGTTGTAATTTGGAATCAAGCAGTGAAGAATAAAGAACATTGGAGAATTTGGAAGCTTTTTGTTTGGTATTGCTGTAAGTCCCGCCAGTCCGTGAATTTGGTTACGAGATTTACCACCTTCGTCCGTAACAATGGCATTGATTGAATAACAACTATTGCTGAACAACTAAACAATAGACCTGTTGTTTTTAAAGTGCGGGTGTTAACTGGTTATTATACAGCTATAACTATTGGCTATACGGAAAAGCCCTTATTCACAAAAGAGGCAAATAAATAATTGAGATTGAAGGTCGACGAGAGCTTAGCAGATCATTTTCCAACAGATCAAATATAAAAGCGAGTTCTTTTCGGATGCAGCTGAGTTCTACAGTTCCTGATACCTTTTAGCGATAGTTTTAGCGATTTTACCTGAAACAAAGCGATCTGCCAACTTACCATAGCAGATCATTTTCCAGCAGATGAAAAATACAAGTGAGTTCCTTTCGCATGCAACAGAGTTCTACAGTCCCTCTACTAAAAGAACTCACTTATATTTTTGAAAAATGGTCTGCTAAGTTCACTAATATACATTGAAGGGCGTTTTTTATTAAACATGATACTGGAACATACCGAATCACTGTCATCATCAGAGTCGAGGTCTGACGCGAATGCTTTGTCAGAGTTGCCATCATCAGACATGCTATCACCATCTTCATCGTCATATTCTTCATCACCAGATCCTGCAAGTTTACTTTTGTTTTACAATTCAGTGTGAGAATTTTTCTAAATGAGAATATAGCTTTACACTCTATTCACGATAGGAAGGTTTGTATGACAAATCGTACACATCATAGAACGTAAATTGTCCATCTTCAAAACATACTTATGATATCGATAATACTTAGTTTTGGAAAAGTATTGATACTCAAATAACCAACCTACGATTTAGGTTGTACCAAATCTCTAAACTGAACATTTGACATGCCTTGTGCAAACCTTTGTACCGTACACTAAGTGTAATGAAGGCGGTTTATCTCCCTGTTTCTAACCCTATGCTTAACCATTCAATGGATCAAAGGACACAGCGGTTCCCGAGGCAATGATGCAGCAGACGAGCTCGCCAGAAGAGGATCGAGCATGGATGCGGTGGGTCCCGAACCCATAGTACCACTCCCCTTCGGATATCTACGCACCCTGGTAAGGAAACGCACCAGAGACCAACACAACGATTTATGGATTAACCATGGCGAGAGCAGGCAGGCCAAGGAGGCGCTTCCGGCCATTGACGGTCGTTTCACTAAAAAGCCCTCCGGCTGTCAAAGCAACAACTACGTACAGTCACAGCAGCCATCACTGGGCATGGTTCTTTTAACAAATACCTCTGTCATTGTAGTTACAGACAGTCCACTGTGCAGAGCATGCATGGAGGAGGACGAGACGGCAGCCCACGTGCTACTAAACTGCCCTGAGGTCGCCACATACAGGGCCAAGTACTTCGGAAAGCCAGGTACTCTCCGAGAAATCACTAGCAACATCAAGGGTGTGCTGGCCTTCTTCGAGGAGTTAGGGTGGATCGAGTAATTATACTTACCACCCATCACGCAAAATACGCGCTTAGACGTGGAGTTGCGGATACCAGCCCGTTATACTTTATACCTTATTATAACCCTATGCTTTGGTCTAGGCATCGCCAGCGCAGCCTGCAGGTTATTCCAAGGTTACGCAGTATTATTAAGTTTTCCTGTTAAGAAATCTTAGTAGGTCGCCCCTTACAGATGGGGTTGAAAACACTCATCAGAAAAATGATCATTTACAGGCCACATCTGTACCTTAAGTTAATTTAAGCTTGAAGTGTAGTTTAAAGAGGGTTCGAGTTCGAACCAACAGGCTTACTCTCGACAGCAGCAGCATCGAGTTTTGAATCGAGTCGACTTATTGTAAATTCTTACTCTTGAAATCGACAAAAGCGCACAATTGTGCACCGGCTCGAATAAAAATTAAACTGTTTTTGATATTTGTTAGTTTTAAATCAAACCTCAGCACGGTCGTGCAGTTTTGTCGATTTCAAGAGTAAGAATTGACACTAAGTCGACTCGATTCAAAACTCGATGCTGTCGGGAGTAAGCTTGCAGATCTGCATGATTATCCCTTGCGTTAACAATGAAGAAAAACATGGTGAGGAATACTGTATACCTGAGAGGACGTTCAAAATGTTTTCGATTATGCTTTATGCTGATATTTTGTGTATTTTAAATCTTTGTTTTATAGTTCTTGATTGTACTAAAGTTTAAATAACTTACCTTCAGCCATAGCAAGATCAATGAAATTGTCTTCGAGCTCATTATTGGGGTCATCAAAATCGAAGTCATCGTCCAAGGCGGCTACCACTTCAGGGTCCAAGTCCAGACAAAGTCCTATAAATAAAACAAATATAGTAGTTGATGTGTTGCTCTTTGTTTTTGTTTCTTGGTAAAAAAGGGGGGCTTCCAGTATTAGTCAGATATCATTTAAAACATTTGTGGCGTAGGGGTGTTTAAAAGAGCTCCATGAGAGACGATACTCAAGTGTGTGGGGTGCACTTGCACCCGTACTGACATTTTTTATTTTCATGTACTCATTTACTTTGTTGTGACACAAGAAAGACCATATTGAAAAGAGGTACATTAATATCGGCTGCATGTTGCATATTATGCTATGTATGACCATAGACAAATGAAGTTTATTTGTCTATAGTAATGACTGACCTAATGAGGTTGGCAAAGCTACACAGAATGTACTAAATTCTCTCAAGAATTTTCTATGAAGAATAACTGATAATTTCCACCACTATTACGTGAGAGTGTTACTTATCTGGTCAAGCCTGCCAATTTAAAAGCTGTAGTCAAATAAGTGCTATAGCAAGACTGCAAATGTTATTTCAATTTGTAATCCTTCTGCATTCTGTCAATCAATAATCATATTAGTTACAGATATCCAATCTAATATTACCTTGTGGAGCTGCTTTGTTCAGTAAACCAACATTTTCTTCAACTTCTGAAGCAAAAACTGAGCTGGGCAGATTGAGTGACTCCGTCACTGGGATAATCTCCCCATCCTCGGTGGGATCTGTGGACTCTGTGGATTTCTCCTTCCTTTTGTGAATTGGTTTCTGTAAAATATACATACAGGGTTTGTTGAGATGGGATTCCTTTTTAGGTTTTTATTGCAACAATTAGTTCAATTCAGTCAGATTTGATTCAGTAAACTGATTATGTGGATCTTAATTTTTTATTCAACTCAACCTTTCAAAGTCCACTTTGCAAATTGGGTCTCTCCAAAGTGACAATGACCCTCTTATTACAAGAGACAAGCGTGGTTTTAAAATAACACTGTTTCTTTTTATTATACTTTGCATTAGAAAGTATTGGGTATATTCTTCTTCTATCGTGTCGGCACGAGGTATACAAGAATAGCTCATGCCGTGCTGAAAAGATTAGCCAGTCAGCAAGGTCCCGGGGCTGACTGCCCAGGGTGCACCGGACATTATTATTGTCACTCGTGGAGGCTCTTTTCATGCACCCCTTAGGTATATTATAAATCTGGGTTTATTTTAGTCTTGGTTTAAATCATCTCTCATTATAAGGTTGGTAAGGGTATTTTTCTTAAGAGGAAGGTTTGCGAGCGTGAGAACTTATTTTAGAACCCACACTTCGACATTTCTACTAATACAGCTGCATCACACAATGTAGTACACATACCGAAAAACAAAAGCGCACCGAAGGTTTATTTTGTGGCGCGCCGGGTTAAATAAACCTTCAGTGCGCGTTCGCTTCTGAAGGACTAGTAAGTATGTTGCAAAAAACGCGCAATGTATTAGCTATTTATTCACCGCACCGCGAGGCACGCGTGCCCATAGTATTGGTGTCGTGAACAAAGGGTGGGGTCACAGTGTAATCGGTTTTGACAGATTTAAACTTAGAATAATTACTGTAATATATTATTGTTGATTTTCTGTGTTTCTATTTTCGAATATAATGACACATAATTTTTGTTTGGGAATATTTTAGGGTATGTAAATGTTGCGAGGGAAGATAAGAGCCAACATAAAAATGAAAACGAGATAATGTGTGATTGATTTGTAATGAAAAACAATTAATGTACATAACTCAATTACTGGGTATAGTAAAATTTTTTTCTCAGTTTGGTATTTTAAAATTATATTTTATTATAAAAAATTTATACATACAATTAATGCTTGATAAAAATTTTTTTTTTAATTATTTTATTTATTTATTGCTTGGCGCTTGGGGCTGCTGACATCAGATAAAACATTTTCGCTGTTCCGTTTCTTTGATTTTCTTTCAGATTCTCGTTTTTTAATTGCCCCAATCAAATAATTGGGCTCATTTATTTCCATTTTTCTGTCTAATCTTGAATCTGTTATTTCCGGAAGCATACAATCAAGATAAAACTTTTGTAATTTTCTTTACGTTTTCCCATTTCTATCTGAAATAGTAATATTATGCAGAAAAATATATTAACAAGAAATAGAGAACCCTTCAGCTGACAAGCTATCAAAAGTCAAAATTGGCAAGTCTGCCCACGGCCTTGACGTAGCCATGAAACGTGGTAAAATAAGGAAATCATTATACTAATAATAAGTGAAAAATATATATATATATAAAACTCACAATATATTCGGACACAGTGTCCGAATTGACATATTTTAATTTCAATATTTTTTCCACTGATGATTCGGACACCAATAATAAAAGCTGTTTTATACAGTCAGATAAAAAACTTTCAACGATACCTTAATAATTGTGGAAATTCGTCCTCCGCCCAGCCTATAGTTATAAAAAACAGTTTTTAACCGGATTATAACTAAAGCAGCCGTTTTTAATAAATAATATTATTAACCCACATACATAGATAGATACGCGCCTTGGCAGTCGGGTAAATAAAGATGGGGTATTCCTCGAAGCGCAACCACTTTGAACCGCACCAAAAGTATTCCTTGAAACCCACCAACGATGAAACATAGAGAAGAGCACGAAGGATTCGTGATAAATTATATCGATAGACGTTTTAAAATTCAACTGTTGTTTATTTATTAAAACTACCAGGTAAGCAGAAATGAACTGGAACTAGGTGCTTAAGCGACTTACCTCCGGTTTCTGAATTAAATTCGGGATAAGCAATACTTAAGTAGTATTTGAGTACTGGGTTGTCAAAAAGATGCTTTAAAATACGTAATATTTTTGACAACTCCGTATTCAAATGTTACTTGTACTGCTTGCTTATCCTAGAATTCTCAATTCAGAAACTGGAGGTTACTACTTAGCTCAATAATGGTAAAAATACAGGTTTTGAAATTGAATCAATTGTTGTTTTGAAAAGAACCAGGGTGACAGAAATTAACAGAAAATAGGCGCTTAGACGATCTGACTAAGTGACAGTGACCTATAAGGTAAGATATATAGGACAGTTTTAAGTTTTCTATCTTATTTATATAAGAATAATAACGAATACTTTATATTCCTCTTTGTGTTTAATCGTTGGTGCACAACTTAGTGACATCGTTTAGGCGCCCATTTTCTGTTCATTTCTATCACCCTGGTACTTTTGTAAACGACAAATGATTCAATTTCAAAGCCTATATTTTTACCATTATTGGGCTAAGTAGTCTCCGATTTCTGAATTGAGAATTCAAGATAAGCAATACTTATGTAGTATTTGACTACGGAGTTGTCAAAAAAATGATTTAAAATCCATCATTTTTTTGACAACTCTGTACTCAAATGTTACTTAAGTACTGCTTATCCTAGAATTCTCAATTCAGAAACCGGAGGTAAGTCGCTTAAGCACCTAGTTGCAGTTCATTCCTGCTTTCCTAGTAGTTTTAATAAATGAACAATAAGGGCAGCTAAATTTTAAAACGTCTATCGATATAATTCACAACGAATCCTTCATGCTCTCTATATTTCATCGTTGGTGCGTTTCGAGGAATACTTTTGGTGCAGTTCAAAGTGGTGAGTCCACAAAGCTATTTATTACTGAAAGATGCCACCTTAAAGCCACAAATAGTTTTTTTGGTAACGCTTTTTTTGCCACAGATTAAAACTTTTTTATCTGACTGTACTAAAAAGCTTCAATAATTTTATGGTGTCCGAATATTCAGTGAAAAAAATATTGAAATTAAAATGTGTCAATTCGGTCACTGTCCGAGTCGTCTGTCTTATTGTTCGACGAGTGAAAAAATGCAGTCATGTCACGACACTCGCAACCCACCCTAATGCCTTGTGCGTAGATGTTTTTGAGAGCTCGGCTCGAATTACAAACGGACGTGCTGTCACCTTGGATTCTAGGATGGCACTGAAAATTTTTCGCGTGCGACGCACGTGTTTTATAAAAGAGTACGCACGCCGTGCGTACTCTTTTATAAAACAAATTACGGGAGAGTATTGCTCCATACTAAAATGTATGGGGAACGGAAAACAATTTCCGTAAAAAATTAACAATGTTGAGACGTAGATTACTCTCATTTGGTTTGATTTATTAAAATAATAAAACGGTAGACGTGTTATTCATACTTTCGTGTCACGATTAAACTAAATAGATTTTTATATATTCTTTTAAAATTAAGTAAATTCTGCAAATAGAAAAGGTCGATTTAGATGTTTTTGAGGGAATTTAACATTTTTTTTTCTCGAAATTAATGATGATTTCGCAAATATCTCGCGGTGAAACTGTTGGCACATCTATTAAGGTTCTTCATTATTTTTTTTACGTAATTCCATGCGGAGAGTTTATAGAAATTTCGAAAACAGTAAGTGCCTTTTAAGGTGTTTCTTAAGGACTCTCCTCTTAATAAATGAGCTTCTGTGCTGATAAAAAAACTGCTGTTTTTACAATATTTATCATTGTTCACTTTTAAATTTACTTAGCCTTGACTATGGTCAAAATGAATTTACTTACATATTAATACATTTTTGTACCTCATAATATATATTTTTTGCACAAAACCACAAACCCAACTTAGATAAAATGAAATAGAATGGTTTAAAACTTACAGGCTGCACCACGAGTGTAACTTCTCTAGTATCCTTGAGATGCTGTAAGTAGTTGTAGTCATCATCAAAGTATATTCCATATTTGGCCTGTTGCTCTCTACGCTGTTCTGGTGTTAGATCCTGTGAATATTAGGTACAATAAAATATACAGAATAAAAAAACAGTAGCAGTAACAAATTTAAAAGCAGTACTTATGAAATTATTTCTCTTCTTTCTGAAACTTCAAATCCACTAGCAAGTCTTCTTCTTCTATCATATCGGATCGAGCTATATGAGAATAGGTCATGCCGTGGTGAAAAGATTAGCCAGTCAGCAAGGTTGGTAGCAGGGCTATCGTCACTCGTGGAGGCTCTCTACTTACTTACTAGCAAGTTAAATGGCGCAAGTGATTGAAGCAAGTACTTGCTTAGTCAGTTAAACTCCCAGAAATAGAGTTGCTGCAGGTGTATCCATGTAGAGTTTTCACATTCCAGGGAATACCCAGGAGGGAATTTTCATGTTTTTGTAAAAATATAGTTATTCTCATGTATTTCAAAATTAAAGTTGTGATTTGAGCAATCACGCGTTCCCGGGATTTTCCGTGAACGCGAAAACCCTAATCCATAGTGAAAGGTGGTCGCAGAAGCCGACTTCTGCAATTTAACTTGCTAATAGATTTGGCGTTTAAAACTAGGAAATGACTGAGTATGTAATTTTAAATGTTAAAATCCATAATTGTACAGACTTACTTAAGTACTAGTTTGCAGTACTGTTACTAGCAAATCCGGAAATAATTATACCTAGCCTACTACCTGACTGGCCAGTCAATTCAAAGAAGAGAACAACCTGCTCAGCTCAACATTATTTTCACCAAAATAAAAACTTTTGCTGGTCACAACAGTCGACAATTTTGAAGAATCGATTCGATATTCAAAATTATTACAAAATGATCCATTTTCCTACCAAAACATGTTGCATACTCACTGGATCTTTCTCCTTCTTTTGTGGTACATTAGCGTTGATAGGCACTAAAACACGTTGTGGGGCTGTTTCATCAGCTGCTAGAGGATCCCTTTGTGAACGGTGCACCAGGTTGAACGTCACTGCTTTCTTACGATCTATGAATTTCTTTTTTGTCTTCGGCTGAAATTAGGTTATGTATCGTTTATTGTGGAATTTGGTTCTATAAACTTAATGAAACTGTAGTGTTGAGAAAGTTTAGCAATACTTTACCATTTTGAAGTAATTTTATTCGAACAGTTAAGTGGAAAGTTGTAGAAATATTATCAAATACGCGCAAAACATGTGTTGTTTTGGAAATCGTACGTCAAGTGAATGTCGCTCAGTTCAGGAATGATAAATTAGAAAAGTGAAATCGAAAGTTATTTCTTGTTACTTATTTCTGAACGTTTTATACAGATTGTTCACTTTAGTGCTCGAACTGTTACAACATTTAGCTTGAGTTGGCATCACGTTGCGGCCGTTTGGTAGGCCGTTCAAGTTCAATTTGTCCTTGACAGTTTTGCCTTTATTACGAACAGGCTGAAGCAAATATTTTTAATTCTACCAACTTTAAAAAACTAAATGTCATCTGTATGTCATAACAAAATAACCTAAAAGTATGTACTTCGCGAAAAATTCAAACTTTTTGTATCATAAATACAGAAAAATTGTAACAAAATGGACTTGTATAGACTGTATACGTGCGAAAAGTACAGCTGCACCAAAGACCAAAACATATTCTCATACCATTCTTTCCCCAAAGACCAATTTCCCTGCTCGATCAAGTAATGTTATAAAAGAGCAAATTCAAAAGGTAAAATAGCTTAAAGACTTATAAAAGTGCATTGGCTCGCAATATACGACATCGTAAAGCTAAAACTTAACAGTAATAATTGGGTAGTAAACAATATAAGTGATTTATCCATTCAAAATATTATTTGTTTATTTTTAGTCTGCACAATTTGCGGAGCTCTATAACTGGCAAAGGAAAAACTTGAAAGGTCCAGAGTTTGTACTGCACGACGGCCCACCGTATGCCAATGGAGATTTGCACATGGGTCATGCTGTTAATAAGGTAAATAATCAAAGTACTTACGTACATCATTATTCAGCCGAAAGATGTCCACTACTGGACCAAGGCCTCCTCCAGCATCGCCACATCGACCAGCCCTGTGCTTCTCGCATGCAGCGGATTCCCGCGACCTTCACCAGATCATCGGTCCACCTTGTAGGAGGCCTACCCGCGCTGCGCCTTCCGGTATGCGGTCGCCACTCCAGAACCTTTCGGCCCCATCGGCCATCTGTTCTGCAAGCAATGTGCCCCGCCCACTGCCACTTAAGTTTGACTTCGAGCTATGTGGGTTAGCTTGGTTCTCCTGTGGATCTCATCATTTCTGATATGATCATGCAGGGAAACTCCGAGGAAAGCCCTTTCCATTGCTCTTTGGGTGACCTTGAGCCTTCTTACTCTTTTGTGTACTTATTGTATCTAAATTAAAAGATTCCGTTACCATACACAAAAACACCTTTACAGATAATCAAAGACATAAACAACAGGAGCCAAGTACTTCAAGGCAACAGAGTCCACTACATACCGGGCTGGGACTGTCACGGCCTCCCCATAGAGTTAAAAGCATTACAGAAGGCCAAGAAATCCTCTAAAACCAGCCAAATATCTGACCCGGTACACATCAGAGAAATTGCCAGAACATTTGCGTTAGAAACGGTTGAGAGACAGAAAGATGCGTTTAAGAAGTGGGGCGTTATGGCTGATTGGGACGAGCAATGTTATTTGACGTTGAATAAAGGCTACGTACAGAATCAGTTGAGACAATTCTACAAGATGTATAAGTCTGGTTTAATATTTCGGGCACTGAAACCTGTTTACTGGTCGCCATCATCTAAGTGAGTTTTGGTTTTATATTTTGAATAATTTTGTATTTATTTTAGGGAGTGCCTCCGCTGCCGGCGCCGGTTGCCATTACGAGTGCCGGCGCCGGTTGTCAAACTGGTTGCCGGCGCCACGCCGACTTCAGACACTGTTTTTTACACCTTCAAGGCCACTTCAAACTCTTCTTGAGATTATTCGTCACCCACTTACATTTTCACAATAAAAACAAATGAAAAACTCAAGGGGATGTTTGTAAGGGTTTCCAAAGCAAAGTCGACGGAGCCCCGCTAGGCAGGGCTCCTATTTCTGTCTGCATGGTTTAATTAAAGTAACCTGTGGGGGTACCCCGAAGTAAAGAGCTTGCTTCGCTCGCTCTTGAAATTAGCCAGTTGGAAAATAAGTTACAGTTTTGGACCAAAATCTAACCTACCTTTCAACTAACATACCTACCAAACAACTTATTACCGCCGCAAGTGTCCAGTTTGGGTGCCGGCAGCCGACGTTTTTAATCTCAGCTGCCGGCAGTAATGTACCGCTGGTTCCCAATGGCGTTATTTTTGGGTGGCGGCACCAGCAGCGGAGGCACTCCCATTTATTTTACACTAGCGACTCGGAAGAAATTACCTAAATTAAGATGAAAACCGCATCAAAATCCATTGAGTAGTTTAGAAAAAGTAAGCAGACAAACAGACAGACGCGAAAAGCGACTTAATTTTATACTACACACATCAAAAGTGTCTAGGGATCAAGCATTTTTATGCGGATTTCTTGAGATTGAGATGTGGCTTTGTAATAAATTTATGATTTTATAAATTTATATGGATCCTTTTTGGTGCATTTCATAATTTGAATCAGGAACTGTGAATCAAATTCGAGTAAAAGATGAAAATCAGCTGTCAATATTTTCCCTATAAAAACATACAACGCATTGAAGACATTATTAGTGCTACTGTTTCCCTACTACTGATTAAAACCAACGTTATTATGGAGCGGCGACGTCATTTAAGCAGGGAAGAAATGCTCAGAGCCGTGGGAATGATAGAAGCTGGTTCCCGGCAACGTACTGTGGCTTTAGCTCTGAATACAAGTCAGAGTGTTATCAGTCGACTTTGGACACGTTACCGAAGCACTGGTACCGTGGCTGAGCGCCATGGAGGACGGTATCGCTGCACCACACGGAGACAAGACCGATACATTCAAATCGTAACTCGAAGAGCTCCAACAATAACCGCCATGATGTTAGCCGTGAGGCTTCATCACTCTTCAGGGAACTTAATTAGCGACCAAACAGTCAGAAACCGCTTGCATGAAGTGAACCTTCATTCCCGAAGACCGCTACGGGTACCACCTATAGCAATGCACAATCGTAGGATTCGATATCAATGGGCTCTTGGACACAGAAATTGGGCAGAAGAACAATGGCGTTTCGTGTGCTTTTCTGATGAGTCTCGTTTTGGTATGAGACCGGATACAAGACGTATACGACACTGGAGAACCCCTGGACGCCAACAGCGATTAAAATCCTGCCAGGAAGTCCATCCTTATAGTGGTGGAACCATCATGGTATGGGCGGGTATTTGGATCGGCGGAAGAACTGAGTTGATTTGGATCAGAGGCAACCTCAACGCTCAAATTTATGCTGAGACGATTGTATCAGACGTCATCGTTCCTCTACAAGCGCAAATCGGTCCCTTATTTCAGTTAATGCATGATAATGCACGACCGCACACCGCAAGAGTTGTAAGACAGACTCTCGCCGCAGCTAACATCAATGTCCTGCCCTGGCCTGCTCAGTCGCCAGACTTGAACCCGATTGAGCATGCATGGGATATGCTACAGAGAAGAGCTCTGCCCAATATGGAGGGTATCCAGTCGCAAGAAGACCTTTTTTTGTTGTTGCAACGAACATGGGCGGCCATTCCACAGCGTGATTTGGATGAACTCATTTTGAGTATGCCAAACCGATGTTCTTGTGTTGTTAGTGTTCGCGGTAGAAACACGGATTATTAATTGTTTAAGTTACCCAATAAAATTTTAAAGAAAACTGTTATTTCAGTCTTTTTTTCGAACTTTTGTGTTAGTGGTTCAAATGTCAAAAATCCCTTTATTAGGAAAATGGCAAATTTCTTTATTAATGCAAAGGTGACTTGGTTTATCGTTACTGTGACAAACGAAAACACTTTATTTGATGAATCCTTAAAGAAAATTTTAATTAATATCAATCAGGAGAAAAGTTATTGCAAAAATATATGTTGATCCCTAGACACTTTTGATGTGTGTATTTAGAGATTTATTATGAGCAGTGAGCTGTTGGGTCTGAGGTTGAACCTGGCCTGCACCTCAGACTTTTCGAATTCATGTGCAGATTAGAATTTAATGGAACACATCATGAGGAAACCTGCAAATCTCAGAGGGCTCCAAACAAAAAGTTCTCCGTATTGTGTTAGCAGACTAAGGGGCCATACATAAATTACGTCACACGTTAACGGGGGGGGGGGGGAGGGGGTCGACGAAGTGTGACATTGTGTGACAAGGGGCGGGAGGGGTCATAATTTCGTGACGTCACATTTCAAAAACGAATATATCTAAGAATTAAATGGAAATAAAACTAATTTTGGACTTGTTGTTTTAATTTAATTTCTACATGTAAAATTGCAAAATATGTGACGTCACACGAGGGTCTCACAAATGTGACCAGCTGACGGAGGGGGGGTAAAAAAATAACGATATTCGTGTGACATAATTAATAGATGGCCCATAACCCGCACCAAGGAAACGTGGTAGACTAAAGGCCTAAGCTCTTCTCATTCCGAGGAGAGTTGCCCTACAGTGAGACTGTGATGGGCTGATCACGCTATTATGCTTTATATTTATGAGCAAAATACATTGATACCAAATGAAATGGCAATAAAGATTTATTTCACTAATTATTCCTGCCTTTTCAGAACAGCATTAGCAGAAGCTGAGCTGGAGTATGATCCTCAATATAAAAGCAAAGAAGTGTATGTCACATTCCCTCTTGAGAGTCTACCATCTGCTGTACAGGATGCAGTTCAAGGGTAAGACAATAATTTGATGATCACTCTTGATAGGCGGATAATGAAGCATGCTTTGTTACGAAAACGATAACCCCAAAGTATTTCAAGTAAACTACAGACAAACTAAATATGGCAGTGTTGATATGATTCTTTATAATCTAAATGCAACCTTATTACTAAATGTTTAAAATCTACAGTACCCTTGGAAAGAGACCACATCCTTATTGCATAACATCCGACAAGTCTACTGCAACTAGGGTTCCATGTTGCATTGTGTAACCTGGAGTCCGACGACTAACAGACCCGAGAAGGTGGCGCGCCGTCTTTACGCTTCTCAGGAGGACGTGGGGCAAGGCCCGGAGAGGTCTGCCAGGGGCTAGCGGATCGAGGTCTGCTGGGGTTGCGGTGCATGCAGCTGTGAAACCCGCGATCCCGGTCATATGTCAGGAGTAGGAACACCGTGGGTTTTAGCCGGTAACCCGGGCGGAAGGTAGCCAAGAGGATTTTACCACGACAGAAAAAGAAATAGTCCCACACGAACATTCGTTAAATGCGTCGACACCCAAACAGCGAGACGCGATATTGTAGTATACCGGGCTGTTTCCTCAGCTTCACGACAAAGCAGGTGTTTTGCGTGCGGGTGGGAATAAATCTATGCGATACACCATATCTCTTTGAAAAAGGCCACCAAACATTTGCTGACAATTTCTCGAAAAGTACTTGGGTTACCGAAGTAGAAATACTTAGCGATGTGACGAATTACATGGCCAGACATGTCGCGACAACGCGAACATTCATCGAATCCCGCCAATGTGGCCACAAGGTAATAATTAATTATTTAATCATTATTTTCCTCCAGAAAGAAAGTCTCGGCCATAATCTGGACGACCACACCTTGGACTCTGATCGCCAACCGCGCGATCTGCTACAACCCTGCAATGAAATACAGCATCGTATCCCTGAGCAGTAGAGCTGGGGACCTATTCCTACTTGGCAGCGCACTTGTTGAGGCGATGCAGAACATGTTACAAGTGGAGATTAAAACAGTCACTGAGTTTGATGGTATGTATGCTTTTCATTAATTAATGGGGTGTATGAGGGGCTCGTGGCTGAGTAACAACCGCGCGGATCATATGATTTGCAAGGTTAAGCTGTGCTTTCCGCGGTCAGTCCGTGGATGGGATACCATTCGTTACACATCGAGACCTCTCCATGCCCGAGAGCACGTTAAAGCTAGGTTCATATTGCTGTGTTGGGGTGTGTCGGGGCGCTATCTGTTGTGGCGCTGAGTGTTCACATTGATGTGTCGTGTTGTGTCCGGGTGTGGCGCGTTATAAGATCATTGTCAAGTCAGATTTGAGGTAAAACGCACGTTTAAAATGTTTTCTTCAAGTAGTGACAGTGATTTTAATGAAGAAATTCAATTTCTTTTAATCACGAATCTGGTTAAAAAGATAAAAATAATTTTTTTGCACAAGGTATCAGAACATTTCTGATACCTTGATCTTTATAATCTTTAGATTTAGTGTCATAAAGCACTTTATATTGGCGCACTAATTCGATTAGCTCGTCTGACATTTTTATAAAACACGACGTTACCCCTCGCTTTAACGCGTCGTACTGCTAGATTCACATCAGTGTGGTGCGATGTGTCGCGACAGATCCCCCACCGCCTCTCTGGCGCGACCGGGAGCCGAGCGATGTGTGCCGCGACACACGCCGCCATAACACGCTGCGACACACCAATGTGAATCTAATCACAATAAATGAACGAAACCGATAGCAGTCTGTCGCGCCACAACACACCCCGACAGAGCAATATGAACCTAGCTTAAGCCGTCGGTCTCGGGTGTCATTCGAATACCTATGACAATCATTACGCGTAGTCAGAAGGCCAAAAGTCTGACAACCGGTCTAACTTTAGGATATCGGCAGTGCTCTGTAACTGGGTTGCGAAGGTCTGATGGCATTCGCTCCATTTAAAATACTGGTATTTAGCCGTATCTGGTTGGATTGGAAATTGACCCCAATATAGTTGGGAATAGGTTAGCCAGAACTCGAATGGGGTACATGAAAAGAACTTCCACGAGTGTTGATACTTAAGTACGTCCGGCGCATCCTGGGCAGTACCGCTATCAACCTTGCTGACTCGCTAATCTTTTCACCACGGCATGAGCTATTCTCGTATAGCTCGTGCCGACACGAGAAAAAAAGAATTAATTCTACATGCGCAGTATGAATCTGTGCTGCTTTGGTTCGCATGGTCTCATTTCGCGTAGCCGCTTACCGCTCATAAAAGCCACTCGCTTCAATGGTGCTGGTATCATTGCCATGCAAGCATGCCACTGGCATGCATCGGCATTGCCCAGTAACTGGGTTGCGGAGATCTGGTGGCAGTTGCTTCGTGTAAAATACTGAATTCAGCCGCATCTAGTTAGACTAGAAGCAACATAGGAAAAGGTTAGGCAGAACATAGGATATTTTAAGACATCTTCGTTATTGTTTTACAAACAGCTAACTTAAATTAACTATTGCTATTTGCATCGTCCTTAGGTCACAATCTTCAAGGCACAACATACCATAACAAGCTGGTGAACCAAACACTACCATTCCTCGACGGTGACCACGTCACAGAAGGTAAAGGCACAGGTTTAGTGCACACTGCGCCCGCGCATGGCCCGGAAGACTTCCTTATTGCGCTCAAGAACAATATGACGGTGGTAAGTTTTTTCTAAATACTCGTTTAATTGCACCGCGTATACATAATATGGTCTTAACGGGGATCCATTTCGTTGCTCTGACTTTACGTAATATGGGAAAAAATATTATACACGGTGGGCCCGAGGAAACCGAAAGATTTTAACCACGCCTTTCTGATGGTATTATTAGTCAAATGTTATATCAACGAAAGTCCAATTCAGACAAATTTTTTTTCGGTACTTAGAAGATCAATTAACTTTAGTACTTCCTTTTTAAATTATCGTGTGAGTGGATAAGAAACTTCTCACTTCACAACCCTCCCCGACAAATAAACGGCGAGAGGGGTATGGTATGACAAAAGTCACAACGCCGCGTTCGTAGGACTTGTTACCATAGATATTTTTCGGTTTGTGAATTTCCGTAAATAATGAATATTTCGAAAATTAAGCTTTATTCAACAAACTACATCCTAGCTTTTCTTCTCCAATTAGGCATCGGAATCGAAGCTTAAAATCTTTCGAGTACGTCGGGCCCACGGTGTTTAATGAAGTAGATATTGTGTATTCCTTCTGTTTTTTCTTTAAGTGTACAATAAAGTATCTGTCTAATCTATATCTGTGAAAAAACTATGTTTCGCTGTAATAATATTTTTATTCTTCCATATTAAAAAATATACATGGAATCTCTATGCATAGAAATATTTTTTACGTGACTTGATCGAACCTGCAACCCATGGCGCCTAAACCTAAGCGAAAACTTTAAGTTTTTTATTTGTCCTTACGATATTATCAATTTTGTATTTCAAAACTTTCACAGGAATGTAACGTCGATGAATCAGGTCGCTACACCAACTTAGACCCTCAACTCAACGGTCTCCCTGTGTTGGGCGAGGGTCAGGAGGCGATCATCTCCCGCCTCGGTGACGACGTCATACACAGGGGCGTGTACGTCCACTCGTACCCCTTGGACTGGAGGACCAAGAAGCCAGTCATCATCAGAGCTAGCCAGCAGTGGTTTATTGATACTGCTGCGCTGAAGGAGAAGGCTTTGGTGAGTTTAACTTAGGGCTATACACAGACTTATTAGGACTAGGAGCCATTCGAGCAGAGTATGAGCTAAAGACGGACTACCACAATTAAAAACAACCAAAAAAGTTGAAATAAAGTTTACTGAAAGAATAAAACGGACATTAATTTAAGAGTTTAACTCGCTGGTGGGCTTGTGATACGAATACCTATATCAGTCGTTATGGGTACTCAGAACTGGAGTCTAACAAACAAGTCAAGTAACTGAGTTGTGGAGGTCTGATGAGAGTCGCTCCGTGTAAAACACTGGTATTCAGCCGCATCCAGTTACACTGGAAGCTGACCTCAACATAGTTGGGAAAAGCCTAGGCAGAAAAATTCGCTGGCGGGCCGCACGTGTATTAAGGGCCCTTTTCCTGTCATGCGTATTTTCGCTCGCGCGCGTATCTGGTCCGCATACGGGTGATAGCACGCTCCTGGTCACACGCAGGACAAAGATTTCGTTGACCGCTGCAGTGTCGTGCGAGTCACCAGTGACTAAACTCGTGCACAAAGATGAACATTAAAAAAGTAATCATGCGTACTATGACCATGCGTGCGACCCGCGCCACAGTAAAAACAACACTGAAGGCAGAAGAACGCCGCCCGCATCCGGTTAGCACGCACGCGGGCTGCGCTCCCGCAGCCAATCTGCGTTGCGCGCGCGTGCTGCCCGCATGATAGAAAAAACATGTATGAAATGACAAGATGCGGGCAGCCTGCATGCGGACCAGATCCGCGCGCGGCCGAAAATACGCATGACAGGAAAAGGGCTCTTACGGAAGGCTGTGCATCCATTATTTTTTGTTTGTCTTGTGGAAATCCTCCTGGATACCTTCCGCTTGAGGAAGGCGAAGGGTTATGCCGGATTCTTACCGGCAAAAAATCCACGTTGTTCCTCCTCCTGACCTATGACCGGGGTCGCGGGATTCGTAGCTGCATGTACCGCAACCCCGGCAGGCCTCGGTCCGACAGCCCCTGGTGGACCTTTCCTTCTGTGGGGCATAGCCCCACGTACTCCTGAGAAGCGACCACGGAATACTGCGCGCCGCCTTCTCAAGGCTTGTTACTGGTTGGGCGACGGGTCCCCTACCCCGCTGCCCGCAGGCCACACACTACGGTGAACGGAGATCGGCGCCCGGTGCGTCTGGTGCGGTAAGGGAGAGTGGCAGTTGCCTCTCTCTCCCTCTCCGCTCTCTCCTTGGTCACCACTACCTCCTCGCAAAAGAAGGTGACTGTTTCCCACGCACTTTCGCCCCCGACCATGGACAGAGCCTGTGCGAGGCTGACTTCCCAGGGAGCACCCTGGGCGATCCACTCGTGGCTTAAATTTTTATCACTATTATTACCATATTTCCTTCAATATTTTAATTCTAGGCAGCTCTAGACAAAGTGGAGATCCTACCGCCATCAAGCAGCGAACAATCTCGGCAGGGCTTTCGCGCTCAGTTGGAGAAGAGACCATATTGGTGTATCTCGCGACAGAGGGCTTGGGGCGTGCCTATACCTGCCGTGTACAGGCGTGAAGAAGTCTTGGTGGACGAGTAAGTAGTATACCTAGTCAGATTTTAGGGCGAACAAATGTTGAGCATCCCCAAATGCACTCTACTGCGGACAATAGAAGCATCCGACCGATTTGTCCAATTGCCCAGGCCGGTGACAGTGGAGTTACCAGAGCGAGAGGACTAGTAATCCAAACTAATCCGCTTGCCCAGTGCCATAATTTTATAGTACTTGTAGATTCAGAGATACAGCTTGACATCTCTTGACAGAGAGTGGAATGTTGGTCGGAAAGGGGATACTAATCCGAAAGGGTATTCTTCTTCTATTGTGTCGGCACGAGCTATACGAGAATAGCTCATGCCGTGGTGAAAAGATTAGTCAGTCAGCAAGGTTGGTAGCGGGGCTGACTGCCCAGGGTGCGCCGGACATACTCATGTATCGTCACTCGTGAAGGCTCTTTTCATGCACCCTCAAAAAGGGTATTAAAGTACCCATAATAATGAATAAGTTAAGTTCTACATCTTGCCTCAAAAGTCAATCGTTTTAAAGAAAAAGCTGTTCATGGTTTTATAAAAATACGCTAAAATCTATCATCAGCTGTGTTTATATTTTAAGTCATATTTGGGGATTAGTTCCATTTTCCAAATTCATAACAAAATCTGGGGCCTAATTCTCCTAAAATAAATTGTTGCCAAACGCAATCGAACCACAACCGTCAGTCAGTTTTTGTTTTCGAAAACTTTCAAAATGATTGATTTTGTTTTTTGTGTCAAACAATTTGATAGCATTTGAAATTGAGAACTGTCTGAATGACCGGTTCGGCCTTGGTTCGGTTGTGATTTATTTTAGGAGAATTAGGCCCCAGAGCTAGAATAGAAACAGTGTGCAAAACAGTCGTTATAGTGATATTTTAAGTGGCCCGCGGATCGATACTGCCTTCCCGACTAGCGCTCTATCAGACGAGCAGCACATTGCCGACGACAGGGGTAAGAGCCGACGCATCGACGGGTGCTGTGCTTAAATCCCTGTCGTCGGCAATGTAGCGCTCTTCTGTAAGGGCTCTAACCTTGCATAAAGCACAGTTCATATCATGTGGGATGTGAAATATGTGTACAATCATTAAACCATATTCTCAATCGTTGTAGGCGCATCATAGACAAGCTGTGCTCGTTGGTAGAGTCACGCGGCGCTGATGTGTGGTGGACATGTGACGTCACCGACTTGCTGCCTGATGACGTCATTAAAGAACATCAGCTGGATAGTAAGGAAGTCAAGAAGGGAAAGGTTTGTGTCTTATTTTATTTGTGCTGCTTTCATTTTGTTTATGCATATTAATGTTATAAATGTATACAGAGTGTAAACGAATTCGTGTAATTCCTTCAAACCGCGTGATCTACTGGTGACACAGATTTACCCTGTAAAGGATTTTATAACATTCAACAAATATAAGTTTTTGAAAAAAAAACATGGTGTTCTCGTTTTGAGTCATTTTGGCGCCCTGAGTTAACTGACTGTGCGGAGCGATATCGTGCTAGTTGTGCTCATCAGCTGTGTCGCAATGGTTTCATTCATTTATGCGTGGCATCGAAATGTCCTAACTTTTACATTTTTTGCAAAATTTTTCTTATTTTTTTATTGAAACTTTATTAGGTGGTTTAGATACGGTCACTAACCTCTACAGCAAGAACAAGAAGTTTTTTTATCTTTTTTGATCCTCTGCTGGTTCAATGTACTCCAGCAGTAGATCATGTGGTTTTAAGGAATTACCCGAACTCGTTGACACATTGACACCCAGTGGTGGAGCGTGTAAATAGCTCCAGCCGATGGAGGGGTTTGGAGACTGAGAAAGAACAGTCCTAGTTGATGGCGGTGCGGTGCGGTGCGGCAATGTATAATTTAAATATTAAAAATATGTCAACATAACACTGAACTCACCAGTCTCCGGAAAACTGCACTCCTGGGTGTCTGTGAAGCACTTTCACAAAAACAAAAAAAAAATAGGTGCGTTCAAGAGGGCAGTAGTAGGCGTTGTATGGATTCAAAATTTTCTTCTCTTGAACTGTAATGAACTGTTGCACCGACAATTTGACGATGCATATTACCGACGCGTGCAGCCAATCACAGGGCGCGTGGAAGGTGAAATTGTGAGACTGTGATTTAGCGCCATCTATTGGCATTTTACTGCAACGCCTAAATTCCCCAATAATGGGGTTGTGGAACAGTGTGCGCCGTCGCCGGCAGATGACATAATTATAAAATTAAAACTAAACATTGCGCGCAACCACCCAGTATATTTCATTTATACATGCTCAGCTCTATCTCTAATAGACTGAAAGATAATATGATGTGTAAGTATACCTAAGTTGATTTATACAAGCTTAGTTTTATTATATACTAAACCTGAAACTAGTTTGTTCAGAATCACTAGGAGAATCGATTGACATATTTTTTACACCACATTTTTTTTTGTTTTTTTTTTTTCAACAATAATTGACGGGAATAGACACCTTGAGGCTTGAAATGGTCTGCTCGGTCAGTTTCCGTGTATTAGACAACCCCTGCATAGCACATCTCAGGCATTTCACACTTTTTTAGCGAACTTAACGCGACATAAACTAAGGTGTAACTTGGAGATTTACTAAAAAAAAACACATATTCTGGCAGTTCTGATGAAAATCTTGTTGGGGTGTCTCGGTTTTCGTATAAAGTAAAAATAACGTTGTATATACCTACCTACCGAGCAGTCGCGACGCGCGGGCCGCTGTTCGGCCGAGCGGCCATCTTGTATTTAGTAAGGAATAAACCACCGTACGCACAAGACGTTGTTTGAGTTATAACCCGCATATTACATTTACCCTAAATATATGTCATAATACCAACACACTAAAAACATTCAGACGAATTGAGAACCTCCTCCTTTTTGAAGTCGGTTAAAAAGACTATCATAATAAATGATGCACTGGTTTCCAGGATATAATGGACATCTGGCTGGACTCAGGGCTATCATGGAGCACACTAGGTGGTCGTACAGCTCGCTTGTACTCTGAGGGTGTTGACCAGCTGACCGGCTGGTTCCAAGCGTCGTTGTTGACTTCTGTCGCGCTGACCAACGAAGCACCTTATAAGTAAGTTTATCATCATTATCATCATCAGGCCTTAACCGTCCAGTGGATTATACGATTTAAAGACAGGAGGACGCTGCTGACCCCCCTCTTGACGTAATCCCTTAGTCGCCTTAACGACACCCACGTGTTCATAGTTCAAGTGTTATATCAATAACATTCATTGCAAATATCATAATTATGTCTGGAATAAAATAAATAACACAAAATAAAAAACAAAACTGTTTTGCGGTACCGTCCGCGAGGCCTAAGCTGAGCTTTGCATTTGTGTGAGAATGAATGCAGTCCTTTGCTTAGTTTAAACCGGCTTATACTGCTTTTTGGCAATCGATTCTATGTGCACTCACACAAATGCAAAGCTCAGCTTACGCCTCGCCAGTTGTATTACTTTCGTGAGTCACAGTCATATTTAATTAAATTTTAATTAGTAACGTTGTCCGACTACTTCTGGACCCAAACGGAGCCCCTAATCATGAGCGGAACACTAGCGACCTCTAATTTTACTAAGGGCACTGATCTAGAAAAAAAATACTGCAGTAATCCTCAATAACTATATCGTACCTTATTTTCCTAGGTCGATATTCGTCCACGGCTTCGTTGTGGATGACAAGAAGCGAAAGATGTCTAAATCTATTGGCAACGTGATTGACCCCATCACGATTATACAGGGGGGCAAGGATAAGAATAGCCAGCCGGCGTATGGTGTTGACACTTTGAGGTAAGTTATATTAAGTTAAAAGGAGAAATGATAGACCCCCACACGTTTATACCGGGGCTCAAAGATAAGAATAGCCAGCTGGCGTATGGTGTTGATTGTTTGAGGTAAGTTTAAAGGGACATGACAGACCCCCACACGTTCATACAGGGGGTCAAGGATAAGAATAGCCAGCTGGCGTATGGTGTTGATTGTTTGAGGTAAGTTTAATTAAAGGGACATGACAGACCCCCACACGTTCATACAGGGGGTCAAGGATAAGAATAGCCAGCTGGCGTATGGTGTTGATTGTTTGAGGTAAGTTTAATTAAAGGGACATGACAGACCCCCACACGTTCATACAGGGGGTCAAGGATAAGAATAGCCAGCTGGCGTATGGTGTTGATTGTTTGAGGTAAGTTTAATTAAAGGGACATGACAGACCCCCACACGTTCATACAGGAGGTCAAAGATAAGAATAGCCAGCTGGCGTATGGTGTTGATTGTTTGAGGTAAGTTTAATTAAAGGGACATGACAGACCCCCACACGTTCATACAGGGGGTCAAGGATAAGAATAGCCAGCTGGCGTATGGTGTTGATTGTTTGAGGTAAGTTTAATTAAAGGGACATGACAGACCCCCACACGTTCATACAGGAGGTCAAAGATAAGAATAGCCAGCTGGCGTATGGTGTTGATTGTTTGAGGTAAGTTTAATTAAAGGGACATGACAGACCCCCACACGTTCATACAGGGGGTCAAGGATAAGAATAGCCAGCTGGCGTATGGTGTTGATTGTTTGAGGTAAGTTTAATTAAAGGGACATGACAGACCCCCACACGTTCATACAGGGGGTCAAGGATAAGAATAGCCAGCTGGCGTATGGTGTTGATTGTTTGAGGTAAGTTTAATTAAAGGGACATGACAGACCCCCACACGTTCATACAGGGGGTCAAGGATAAGAATAGCCAGCTGGCGTATGGTGTTGATTGTTTGAGGTAAGTTTAATTAAAGGGACATGACAGACCCCCACACGTTCATACAGGGGGTCAAGGATAAGAATAGCCAGCTGGCGTATGGTGTTGATTGTTTGAGGTAAGTTTAATTAAAGGGACATGACAGACCCCCACACGTTCATACAGGGGGTCAAGGATAAGAATAGCCAGCTGGCGTATGGTGTTGATTGTTTGAGGTAAGTTTAAAGGGACATGACAGACCCCCACACGTTCATACAGGGGGTCAAGGATAAGAATAGCCAGCTGGCGTATGGTGTTGATTGTTTGAGGTAAATTTTAGTAAGTTTGAACCATACCATATACGTACCATACTGTTAATTAGCGACGTCAAATCTGTCGAGCGACTGATCCATGATCCATCCACGCGTTGTAAATATTCTTTCTCACACATTTTTACTTGCAGTGTCAATGGAGGGGCGTGCCATGTTATTGTAGTTCATCTCTAAGTCATATTAAGTTGTACCTATGTATATGTAAATATAAGGGTAATGTGATTGACCCCATCACAATTATAAAAGGGGGGTAAGTGTAACAATAGTCAACTAAACATAAAGATGCATAATTATACAAGTTTATTAATACTTTTATGGCGATTGTCTACACCTCTACGATATTACACTCCTTTCAAAGAACTAAAATGTGTAAGACCCCCAAACGTGTTCTATTCACGTTCAGGGCTCAAATACATTTCCGTTCATAGAAATATATCTTATTATTTACAGATGGTGGGTAGCTAGCCACTCGACGCAGCACTCTCAAATAATAATAAGCAAGAAACTTCTCGATGACTGCCAATCAGAACTTATCAGAATTAGGAATATCATGAAATATCTTCTAGGAGTCGTCGCTGATGTTCGGAAAACCGATTTTTCCCGAAATCCGAGTCTAAACTATTTTGACAGCTACATGGTTAAAGAAACAGAGGATTTTGTCAATCAAATTAACGAAAGTTACAATAATTTTAGATACAATCATGTAGCACAAACAATTTTGTACTTTATTAGCAATAAAATCTCTGGTTTGTATTGCCATTGCATAAAAGATAGGTTGTATTGCTCTCAAAGAGATTCTGATGAAAGAGTGTCAGCTCAATTAGTAGTACATACAATTTTAGTCTCTCTGTGTAAATCTTTAGGGCCGATATTGCCGCATTTGATTGAAGAAGTCTGGCAACACCATCCGTTATACGAAAAACCGTTTTATTTTACCGAAAATCTACCGGTTTTGCGGCAAAGCGAGGTAAATACATCACTAATGGACGCCATCTTGGATTTGAAGAAGGAAATATGTGTGTTGGCAAAGAATGAAAGTTTAAAGAAATTCGAAGCTAATATTGTATTAAATTCAGATTTGTATGATAAATTAAATAATTTAAATAAGTCTGACGGTGTAAACGATAGCGTTTTGTGTGAGATTCTAGAACTGTCATCTGTCAAATTGACAGTTAAAAACGGCGGGACAGATACGCACATTGAGTTGTCACAGAGTAAAAATGGGCAGTGTTTGAGATGTAGGAAATATAATGTTACAGATGATACCGATAAATGTATGAGGTGCGAAAAAGTGTTGAATGTCTTGTAAGTAAATATTACAAGCAGGTAATATTAAGTTAGGTGCACCTAGATGGCAGGATCGCATTTTAGGGGGCTTAGTATGAGCTCCAATTCCCAGATAGTTGCCAATCGCATAAAGTACAGACGCATGCACATCAAGCTACTACAATCTGTCAATTTTTTAAATAGATTTTCAATTTTATTGCGAAAGCATTAGGTTCAAGGTTGATTGGGAAAATTTGACAGTTTCAGGTAACTTGTCTGTACATAAAGTAAAGATAGTTCAATCCACGAAGACTCGTCCCACTCTTTGTCTAAATCGTTATAGTGCAAAAGTGTGCATTGTAAATTGCTATTGTGTTAGTTGTATCCAGGGGCGGATTTGATACGTTGGCTGCCCTAGGCCTATGAAATATTGCCGCCCCCTACTCGCTGTAAATCACGAAAAATTAAATGAACTATAGGAATTAAATTAAAATAAAAAAAAACAACGAAAGTCAGTAAATGATAAAATTATCTCAATCAGTGTTTCAAATAGTATAGTATAGTAGTAACAATTAATCGTTATTCACAAATTGTATTTTGTCTGGCTTTCTGAGTAGCAACATTGTGCAACTATGATTCGATGCAGAGGATAGCCAAAGCGTTCAATCTGTCCTCGTTCATTTTCGTGCTCCAAATTTTGCCGCCCTAGGCCCGGGCCTACCTGGCCTATAGGGAAATCCGACCCTGGTTGTATCTCCACACAATAGTTAGATGTGTGCATACACATACTAATATAAAATAATAATAAGACATGTGTACATACGCACGACGCGGCTACCGACCACTAAAAGGAGTGGGGCGACTCGTAGTGGATCGAACTCACAGTAGATGCCTACACAAATATGTTCGTAAACATTTCTCAGCTTATATGTTGAGTAGTGTTTGTATACAGAATGTTTCGGGAGTTTATGACTGTTTTTTTTTAAGATGTATACTTTTTAAAACACATTTAATTTATAGATGAAGTAAAGTTTTATTCATGGTAACTTTGAAACTCAAAAAAGATAAAACTTGGTATAAAAAAACTGAACATTCATAAACTGCCCTGTAATTTGTTCCGACTTTGAGTTTCGGGACACCCTGTATGATAGTTTGTTATCAAATAAATTATTTAAAATAGTTGTTCAAAGAAGTTGTAGTTTTATTGATTTTAATATAAAACTATCTATCTAGCTTCTCTCGTCGGCACAGCTCATGCTGTGGTGAAAAGATCGGCCAGTCAGTAAAGGTACAAATCCGAGACGGGCTGCAGACCGCAAACTGCAAAAGTAGTATCGCTTGCGGTGCGATCTGCGGCTGCAGTCTGCGGTTGCAGTTTTGCAGTCGCTGTCGGAATAGCACCTTTAAAGTGCACACCTTAAAGGCGCTATTCCGATGGCGACTCAGTTCCAGTCTGCAATTTGCAGCCCGTCTCAGATTTGTACCTTAAGGTTGGTAGCGAGGCTTGTGCCGGACGTACTTCAATATCGCCTCTCGTGGCAGCCTTCTCAGGAGGAGATCATAGAAACAAAGGACCGGAATTAAAAGCTTTCTTAAGCTGCAGTCCCACGGCCTGATTTATCCCAGGCCAGATCGCGCCAGGCCAGGGTGACAAGCCGTGGGAACCGTTGCATCCGATGAAGCCCGCGGTGGCCTGACGTCGCCCGTCCGATCCATCGGGAGTTGGTAAGTGCAAAGGCGCGGCGCGATGGTGCCTGTCGCGACTGTCGCTATTCACTCATTCATTTCATTTGCGCACATGATGGAGTGGACGAACGAATCACTTTTCATGTTGGAACAGCGGCCAGCACGCCGCACCAGGCCGACTCACGTCGTGGGAACACTCGGTACAGGCCGCGCCAGGCGTTGCCTCGTCCGGCGCGGCCTGTCGATTAACGGACCGTGGAACCGCAGCTTTGCACACGCGTGTTGTAATAGTTTTTACTACCCCCAATAGAAAATACCGTGATGCTATGTATACAGTATGGCAGATTCAGTTTAAAGTCTATAGTCGGGTTATTTAAATGTTGTATACACGATAAACAAACTCATGATCGAGTAACATTCATTTTTCATTAGCAATCGTATGAAAATACACATTTTTCAATGGTTTAAAAATACACATTTCTAACCGAAAGAAGAAAAAAAAATGGTACAGACGCCAGCTGCACATCAAGTTACCCGTAACTGTCAAATTTTCCCAACCAACCTTGAACCTAATGCTTTTGCAATAGAGATGAAAATCTATTAAAGAAAGACAGATTGTAGTAGCTTATTGTGCTGGCGTCTGTACGTAATATAACATCACGCCTGTACTTAGGGTTGCCAACATTTTTTTGTCTGAATATAGTTTTTTTTTTTAAAAGCCATAAAAAATATAGTACGCTTCAAAAAAATATAGCATTTTAGTAGGGAAACTCCACTAACTCAATAAAATTAACGAAATCCAAAACAAACGAAAAAGGCAAGGAAGATTAGAATAAATAAACATTAGAGTGCGCGCAAGATAAGTCTGCGCGCGGCCGAAATCGGAACTAATCATGGTTCACCAAAGTGTGTGCCGTTTTATCAATTTTGATAGTAGAACTACCTGATTGTAGGAATATTTAACGGGAAAATTATGTTAAGCGATAAAAAAGTTAAGCTTAAAAAGCGGTAATTTGAACTTTTGCGATCACGGCAACGTTTGGCACGCCCTCAGTCGCGCGCAGAGTTATCTTGCGCGCACTCTAGTTTGATGTTGTCAAGTTTGACATTGACGTATCAATTAGGAGCGAAATATGACAGGGACGCGTTCGGTTACACGCACACGCACAATACTTCTGCCGAACGAAAGACGCGTTCGAAAATTGCAGGAAGTTTTTTTTTATTTTACTAATTTTAGTATTACATTGAGTTATTGTACTTAAATATAGTATTTTCGCGTACTATATATTTCTTCACCAGTATATAGCACGGAGACCCTAAATATAGTACAATACTATATATTATAGTACGGTTGGCAACCCTACCTGTACTCCTCAAACATCTACACCTTCATTCGCCATTATGTTTCAGTCCCATATAATAGAGGGCCAGATTATTGCCATCAACCATGCAAAAATCCAGACTACGGGCTGCTACTGAGAAATTCCACACGGAAAAACCCAATTAAACTTTGCCCGACCTGAGGATCGAACCCAAGACCTCACACTCAGCAGTCGCGCTTGCGATCACTAGATCAACAAGGTAGTCAGTAAATGTTAAGATTTTCAATAAATATGTAGGTAGGACTTATGTTTGACGGATTTTTTAAGCCAACTGAATGTTTCATGATTAATAGATGAAACGTTTCATGGTTTGTTTATCTTTTATCATTATCATCATTCAGCTGAAAGACGTCCACTGCTGGACACAGGCCTCCCCCAAGGCATAGGCCTACCTACCTTTATTTTTTTCATAAAGCAATTACAACAGGTAACAATCACAACATGACACAGGTAGACAAAACAATAGGTATTGCACAAATTGGTACCCTAACGTAATCGCACAGCATGATAAACAAAGTTAACAAAAGTTAGGTGTTAGAAGAAAATGAAATGTAACAAGTTCAACAAACAGAATGCAGAAGTTCAATATAAAAATTTACAGAATTTTAGTTTTTTTTAAGCTTGGGTTGGGATATCGTCAAATAACTTCTTCCGCTCTGGGCGGAGCGGAAGGGAGTGTCAAATTCTTACTGACTAAAACCCATCCGTGTTCCTCCTAATGCCCTTTGCGTTCCAGGGCCGCCGTAGCTCTTTAGAACAAATTCCGCAACCCTGGCAGGCACTGGCCCTAGCGGGCCCCGTCTACTATGCTGACATCTCTTTGAGGAGCGCGTGGAATACAACGCGCCGTCGACCCAGGCCTGGTTCCGATCGGACGGCGAGCCACCCAACGCTCGTCGTCCGCAGGCCCGCGTCTGCGGTGGCCGGGAATCGCCCTGCGACTCCCGATGTCCGGGGCGTCTTCTTCTGTTGCGGCAGCTGGGGCGTGAGGTTTGCCTCTCCCTCACGCGTTCCGCGTCCTCCTTCGCTAGAATTACTGCTTCGCAGAAAGAGGTGACTGCTTCGCAGAAAGAGGTGACTGCTTCCCATGCCCCCTCGCTCCGGCCCATGGATTGAACCAGGGCCGGACGCGAGAGGTCGCCGCCGCCGATTGCCTCTACGAGGACAGCGCGATGCTCCACCCAAGCAGGGCAGACCTCCACCGTATGCTCCACCGTGTCCTCTGGGCGATCCTCATAGTGATAACATCCGGGCGTGTCCTTCCGCCGAATCCAAAACAGGTAGCTCCCGAAGCAACCGTGTCCGAGAGTAGGTACATGCGTCAGGCGGAAGGTGAGGACGCCGTAGCGCCTCTCTAGCCACTCCTCAAAGAGGGTACTTATCGCCGCAATTGTGGCGTGCCCAACATAATTTTAACCTACACAAGTAATGTTGAGTGAGCCTGATTCTTGTTTTTATAAAAAAAAAATGTAGAGTATGATTGCCCTTCGATACACATCCCACATCAATTCAGGAAATGTAACAGAGAGCAATCTTTATTTCACGCAAAAATCTTAAGCAATTTCAATGTATTAACAATAACAAGGATGCTGCTGCCAGTTAGACAAATAGAATAAAATATCTTTTATACGTAATTTTAGTGGTCGGACTATAGTTTAATCCGGCTCAAACTGGCTCGAGCCAATTATTCTGCATTCGGCCGGGACGTCCAGCACTAATCTTATTTGCATCGTATTTTGAACGTCCGCGAAATGTTTGGCAAATATTTTATTTTCTGATAGTTTGACTACAACTAGAGTTGGAACTGATCGCATTTAGCACGTAACCGTCTTCTCTTGAACATGGGCCCAGGGTCACATTTAGGGTTGGACCTCATCTGGCAGCACGGAATCGCCTTTTTCCGTCGCCCTTCTCTTTCTGTCGCTTAGAACTGCCATTGCCGACCATTGCATTTTGTCCGTGATGCCGATCGCCTCGAGGATTCCGCCGCGTGCTATCGAATTATGCTTTCTGTCTCGGTCTAGCAAATGGCAGTTCTAAGCGACAGAAAGAGAAAGGGCGACGGAAAAAGGCGATTCCGTGCTGCCAGATGAGGTCCAACCCTTAGGGTCTGGAGACCCTTAGGCTAACTTGTGGTGTTGGCTCTGCTACCCGTGAGGGGGGAGTGGTATAACGACCGACTGCCATCGGACCGCCGCAACCTTAACGCGGCATCTTACGTGAGCGATCTAGTACCTAGTACTTGTTCACGTTAACTCGCGGGCGCGGTGGCGGGCGCGGTCGCGAAATATCAAACATATGGCACAATATGCAAGTGTTCACGCGCAAAACGCAGGTGCGGGCTATATAGCGGGTGAACTCGCGACGGGAGCGTGCGGCGCGCTCGCGATAGTATCAAATGTGTGAGGTTGTTTGCGAGTGTTCACATCGAACTAGCGGCGGAGCGCGCGATTCACTAGCGTCGCCGTCGTCAGGTAAGATCAACCCGTTTGAACTTATCGCTGGAAACGACAGCACGTTTTTCATCATGTCCTTTAGTACAGAAGAATTTATCAGTGCTAGTTAGGCAAGAACTCCAATTTGGCAAAGCAAACATCGTTACCATTGAACAGAAACGTTCTTAATAAGTTATGGAAAGAAATTGCTGAATTATTTCCTGATGTGGAGGGTAAATAAAAAGTAGGTATTCATATTTACAGGTATTTTAAACTGCTTTACTGTTGTAACTACAGTAGAAGGCATGAAATCTCATTTTAGGAATGAATTTTCGATTAAAAATACAAGATCGTCGTCCATGTTTACAACCTCTGATAACACATCACACTCGCGCAAACGCCTGGCGGGCAATGTGAACACGAACTCGCCAAGTCCACCGCGCCCGCCACCGCGCTCGCACCCGCGAGTTGTACGTGAACAAGCACGTAGAGACACGATGCGGCGCGGCGCGACGCGAAAACAACAAACAGTCGATACCTATTGAAGTGGCCTACGTGACCAAATGCACGAGGAGTGCGGTGCGGCGCGGCGCGGCGCGAATCGACGCGATCAGTTGGCTTGATACTTTCGCGCGAACTGGATGCGGTGCCATACAGTGTTTGCGTCATTCTACGTGAGCGATCTACAAGCGACGCGAAGCGGCGCGGCGCGAAGCGAACGCTGTCAGTTGGCTTGATATTTTCACGCGAACTGGATGCGGTGCCGTACAGTGCTACTGAATGACGGCGGCGCGCGGCGAGCGGTCCGCGAGCTCGTAGGACAAAGCCGCTTTGAACCTTCTACGTAAGATGCCGCGTAACTGGGCAATGCCGATACCTCTAAGGTTAAACCGGTTGTCAGACTGTCGGGCTTCTGACTACCCGTAACGACTGTCATAGGTATTCGTATGACACCCGGGACCGACCGACGGCTTAACGTGCTCTCCGAGTAGGGTTACCTTATCTCAGGATTTGTCCTGAGATCTCAGAATTTTTAGGCTCTTTTTTGCGGCCGGATTTTGGAAATCTCGGGAAATCTCAGGATTTTTAGAATTTTCTATGAAATATAGTAGATTTTTCAGATATTTTTCATTAAAAGTTTACAAAAACAAAACAATCTTTTTTAGGTATACACTAATAATACAAATGAACTCAAATAAAATCAACACTTACCTCCGGTTTCTGAATTGAGAATTCGGGATAAGCATTACTTATTCGGCTCTTCTTCATAGGAAACGACTAATTGGAACCGTGCGCCTAAATTCGACTTTTCATAAGCGCCTGTAATGGTTTATGTGAAATAAAAATTTTTGATTTGATTTGAATGTATTAGTAGACCGGGGTCAATTGAAACAATTTTACCTTATTCGCATGTAGTGGCGTTATCTTTAGTATTAACAAACAAGGTTTTTACTTTCCTTGATGCTACGTTATCTGGCTACTAAATGAAATGTATTTGATAGTTCTATCTCAAACACTTTTGCTACAATAACCTCTTAAAGGGGAAGGGAAAATGTGGTTCAATTAACCCCACAGCCAGGTCAATTGAAACAGTACGTGGGGTAAATTGAAACACTCTTATATCTTTGGACCCATTGGAGCTTTTTAATTAAATTAAATCATTTTCATTACTACAACTGCATTTAATGAGATCGTGAAAAGTTCTTCAACATGACATAAAAATTTCGAAAATTATAAACAAAAATATCTTTGACGTATAAATATTCATTTTTTTTAATAGGTAGGTACGTATGATTAAGTGCTCTTGCTTGTACTAATTAATAGTATTTAGCATAATCAATGCAGTTTTAATGTGATATAAAGCTAGAACCCCATAAAATCCGAGTAAAAGTGGTAATTAAGTCTCATACAAAAGTGCTTGTTTCAATCATACCAATGTTTCAATCATAACAATGATCATAACATAACCAATAAATATAAATTATGAGAATGGGTGCGAATTAAGAGGTTTTATAATATATTTTAATTATTTATTAGACCTTCCATCTATATATAACATAATCAGTTGAACTTTGACTTAAAAATAGAACAATAAAAACGATTTTTTGGATTTAAACCCTTAATTAACAAAAACTATTTCTTGAAATCAACAGAATCCTCATTTTCCTTTTTATTAGAACTTCTTTCTGTGACATGTTTTCATGTTCTGGGCATCTGAAAAAGAAAACCGTGTAGTACACACTGAATAATAAACATGCGTACTTAATAATTATTACTTCGCCAGTTTGTGCATTTTTTTTTCTAATTAATTATTTTATACCACGAATATTGATTTAATTGTTTTACGTGGCGTTGGCGTTTAAGAGAGACCACTATTACATAGTGCATTTCCTTAACAAGCATTCGTGCTGTACCTACAGAACACAGAACGCGTTCTATCAGACAATTGTATATGTGACTTAAATTAAACGATTTTTTGTATTAAAATATAACTGTGTATAGTATGTACAGTAAGAAATACTGTGAGGACAGTTGAAACACCAGGACAAATGAAACGTTTCAACCGTCCCGAGTAACAGTGGTTCAACCAACCCCAACTGCCATAATATACTTCAAGGTTCAATATAATGCTTTTAAAACGATTTTAACGTCAGTCCACTATAATTTAAACACTACCAGATACACATAAATAATACAATGAAATCAAAAAATCTGGGAAAAAAAGAAAGTAAAAAAAGTTATCACGAAAATTATGAGATCATAAATACTTACTTTCGGGCGCGAAATTTTTCTTTTCGTCCTCAGTGCGGCTGCGTCGCTCGCAGACTAGAGTATTTTTGATGGTAGATGCAAACATGTCCGACCGAGTAACGAGTGTCTCGTCACACGTCTAGGTATATTAGTTTCCGAGATATTTGAGTTGTTTCAATCATAACATGTTTCAATTGTCCCCGGTCTACCTATACTATTTGAGTATGGAGTTGTCAAAAAAATGCTTTAAAATCCGTCATTTTTTTGACAACTCCGTACTCAAATTTTACTTAAGTACTGCTTATCCTAGAATTCTCAATTCAGAAACCGGAGGTAAATAATCTAATTAAACATTCATCTAGTAGTTACTTGTCGTATTTACTTTGCGAAGATACCTTTCAGTAAGTTATTTTCTTTAATCACTGTTTTATAAAAATGCGTGGGAGGGGTGGGTCGATGATATCCAGTGCACAAAACCAATAACAATTTGACTCTTTTTTCCCACCAAATTGTAAATTACGATTGCGAGAAAATTCGCAAATTGCGACAAAATCTCAGGATTCTTCAATGGAAATCAGGCTTTTTCTCCGGACTTAAATTTTCCATCTGGTAACCCCATCTCCGAGTCACAGAGGGGTCTCAATGTGTAACGAACGGTCACTTATCCACGGACTGACCGTTACAAGTGCTGGGGCCTAATTCTCCTAAAATAAATCTTGATAAATCACAATCGAACCAAGGCCGAACCGTTCATTCAGACAGTTCTCAATTTCAAAAGCTATCAAATTGTTTGACACAAAAAACAAAATCAATCATTTTGAAAGTTTTCGAAAACAAAAACTGACTGACGGTTGTGGTTCGATTGCGTTTGGCA
The DNA here is from genome assembly GCA_905220435.1 of Amphipyra tragopoginis. Classification (NCBI taxonomy): domain Eukaryota; kingdom Metazoa; phylum Arthropoda; class Insecta; order Lepidoptera; family Noctuidae; genus Amphipyra; species Amphipyra tragopoginis. Next base: position 19,240,129 of record HG992011.1, read on the forward strand.
ACAATTTATTTTAGGAGAATTAGGCCCCAGTTTAGCCTTGCAAATCGTATTATCCGCGCGTTAATAATTAGCCAGGAGCAGTAAGAAAAACAAAAAGATCATAATTTTGTAGGAACGTAATGCATAACAAATTGCGTGTAATTGCATTTTTAGCTCAACACAGCTGAAAGGGCTTTTGAGCTCATGAGTAACACTAGATTAGTCTTGTGTTCATTAGTACAGTCAAGCTCTATTATTTATTATGACTACCGTGTGTGTGTAGGTATCGTCTGAACTAAGGCGGATGTCACACTACCACGCTCCGGTGTGCGGGGCGACGCATCCACGCCCGCGGCGACGTACGCGCAGATCTGCACCATCCTGCGGGGCCGCAGATTTCGATATCCCTGCATCAAATTAAGTTCAATTCGTGGACACGTCCATTATTCGCAAACATCTGCGCGTTGGTGCAGATCCCAGTGTGCCATCGCGTGATTTGCACGCGGTCTTACACCACGCGCGTCAGTTTGTTGCACTATGCGTGTTTTGTATACAAACTGAAGTACTTACGGTGTACTATTTATTCTGTGCTTACTGTCCGGCCGAGGTCACTCAAGGTCGAAAACTTGAATTTTTCTTAAGAACACCTAAACATAACACATCCAAAATTCAGTACTGACCGACATTTTGCAAGGTAAAGCCCCTTTTTGCGACCTGGCGACTGGGCTATAATAAGTTACTAGCTTTCGCCCGCAGCTTCGCTTGCGTGAAATTTTGAACCCGTTAAGTGACGATTTTCCATACAAACTTTCATTCCCTATTTAACTCCCTTAGGGGTTGAATTTCGAAAAATCCCTTCTTAGTAGAATGCCTACGTTACAAAAGGAGCCTACTGTCAAAATTTCAAGTTTCTAACCCCAGCGGTTTAGGCTGTGCGTTGATAGATCAGTCAGTCAGTCAGTCAGCTTCTCCTTTTATATGTATAGATTATACCTACAACTGACAAAACAAAAATTAAATGTTCCTTAAAGACAGCACAAATGGGTAAGTTTGTAAACGTTTTTTTCAACATTGTGAATTCTTTGATCGCGATCCCAAACAGTTTTAACCACTCATTACGGAATAATGAACATTATTTTAACAGTACACTGCATCATAAAGTGTTCGTTTAGATAATAGTAATGTTTTGATAGGTGTACTTTATGTTTTTTAGTTTGTTGTAATTGTTTAGTCTTAGTCAGTTGAGAAAATGAATTTTGTCAGTGCGGTTGTGTTTAGGTGAGTTAAATACGAACTAGATTACTTTGGCTTTTTAGTCGTACAATTTATTTATTTCTTTAAACATAAGTGTACAGTACAGTCGCAGACTTGAAGCCCCTTATTACCAAAGATGGTCTAAGAAAAACCTAGGTTTTACAATAGCCCCGTCTCTTTTTGTTATATGACATGAGAAAGTGATGGGTATATTTTAAACCTGGGTTTACCTTGGTCTTGGTTTAAACCATCTTTTGTAATGAGGGGGGAAATGTTTACCACCATAAGATCTTTAATTGCTTGCACATTACTTTTTCATAAGGTCGCTCGGTCGCTCGCAAAGAAATTGACAGGGCAAAGATATTTTTTTCTTAATTGACATATTATGGTTAATTTAAAAGAGGCTATAATTATACTAGGTATCTAGCATAGAAAAAGAAGTCGACCTATTTAGTAAATTCAATCAAATGCGCTCTATACAACTTTTGATTAGACACACATACATAAAAAGGAATTCATAACATCAAAAAGTGGTTAATAGCCTTTTTGCTAGAATCGACGCTTCACAATTTTAAAAACTAATAATACTTATTGTTGTTATGACATCTTGAACCTTATAGCGCACAGTGTGTCAAGGAATCGAATTTGAAATCTGATAAACATTTCTAGTCCGCGACTGTACATAGGATCAGAGTACCTACCTAGGTTCTAGGTGCAAAACAGAAAAAAAAAAAGAATAACTGTACCTTTTCTGTATTTTGGAGCCTAGCTCCAGTTTAATATGGCTCTTTCCTCAAACAAAAGGTCATTCCAGACGTTACCCTACATTATTACACTTGCATAGTTTTTATACCACAATGTCTGGACTTTAAAAGAGACGTTGACCTTTAAGTTTGTTTCGGCTTTTCTTCTCAGAGCTAGTCAGATAAGAAACGAAGGAGCCAAGGAGTCTTAAAATAAAAAAAACGTTACTTTGTCTTGTAAAAGTGTCTGAGGCCTAAACTGAGCTTTGCATTTGTGTGAGAATAAATGCAGACGCGTCCTTTGCTTGGTTTAAACCGGTTTACACTGCTTTTTGGCAATCGATTCTATGTGCACTCACACAAATGCAAAGCTCAGCTTACGCCTCGCCAGTTGTAACAGATTTATTTACAGACATAAATATCGTTTATCATTTAAAAGATGCGGTAAATATCAGAATTTTAGCGTACGAATTTGAATAGCCGCAATTCGAATTACACTAATAGTATTGACATTCGATATATTAATAATTAATAGGTACTTTGTTTATAATCCGCATTTTGCATAATTTTATTATTGTAATTAAACCTTTTGCTGTGTATAGACTCAATTAATTTATTCACTTGACAGACAGATATGTGTTGCTGGGGAGTTTGTTGCGCCGTTTCTTCTTCACAACAAAAACACTAGGAAGCGGTGAAGGGAGGGCGCTTTTGGGGGCTGTCTTTTATGTACCTAATAATGACGTTCAAAAAGAACTAAGTAATTCTAGTCTATTTTGAATAAATGAGTTTTGATGTTTGAAGTTTAATAACCTGTCCGTGGATGGGTAACCATTCGTCATTCATCGAGACCGCTCCGTGCCTCCTAGAGCACGTTATTTCGTAGGTCCCGGGTGTCCTACGACAGACTGCCCAATGACAGTCGTTACGGGTCGTCAGAAGCCCGAAAATCTGACAACCGACCGGTTTATTCCTTTTTTTTATCGTGGGAACATCCTCATGGACACTCTTCGCCCGGGGATGGCGAAGGGTTATGCCGGATTCTTACCGGCTAAAAACCCACGGTGTTCCTTCTCCTGACTATAGGCTGGGGTCGCGGGATTCGCAGCTGCATGTATCGCAACTCCGGTAGGCTTCGGCCAAGGCCCACGCGCGCACGGCGGAGAGCCGTGCGCAGAACACGGCGCGCCGCCTTCTCGGGCCTGTTAGGCGTAGTCCAGACAGAAAGGGCGCAGGCGCGGCGCACTTCTGGCACGCCATCGGCGCACCGCTTCAATCTGTTTTGCGCCCGTCCCTCTGAAAAATGTTGTCTGAAAGAACATTGAAGAGGCGACGAGACTGCACGCCGCGGTTGCAACACGGCGCGCTACGGGCGCTCCGCCGGCGCCCGGGCAGTCTGCAGTGAGTAACGCTGGACGTTTGTCGCAAAAATCTTCTCCTTTGCAAATTGGCAAGTTGCACCAGGGCTAGCATAGCATGTCTTCGTCTTCAGAGGAAGACATGTTGTCAGATCAAAAATAAACACTTGAATGGCACTAACACGCACGCCGGCGCACCGTACCACGCTACGGGCTCCCGTAGCGGTCCACAGGAACGCCAGTTGTGCGCTGCGCCTCTTCTGTGTGGCCTGCGCCTTTACTGGTCGGGCGACGGGTGACCGGTATAAAGGATAGCCCTAGGATATCGGCATTGTCCCGTACCTAAGTGGGTTGTGGGGTTCTGATTGCAGTCGCTCCGTGTAAAATCTGGTTAGACTGGAAGCTGATTAACATAGCTGAGAAGAGCTAGGCAGATAGATATTATTATATTAATACGCTAAATGGAACACCTTTTTTATTCAGAGCAACTGCTATCTGACTTTTGCAACACAATTTAAGTACACAAGTGATTACTTAAAGAATGGGATTATCTTAAACATATTTTTTCGCTGCATACGCGATCATAAATTATGTTTTGAAGTTTATAAATCATCTTTTGTTGTTTGTTTTGCTCACGCTCCCACATTTTATCGTCGCACCTGCAGCCAGAAAATTTGTTTAGTATAGTAATTGCCTTTCACTCAGAGAGAACGTGAGTGAGTGAGAGGAAAATATCGACAACTATAATAGCGCAGCCATTTTCAATCCCGTTCTTTATGAAATCGGGTTGTGCCGGATTACGAAATGCAATCTCGAGGCTAGATCGCAATTTCGAGATCTCGTGGGATTAGAAATTTCAGTCTCACGAGATCTCGGGAATTTCGAGAGCTTGCTTAGGTACTTTTTAAAATATTGCGTTTATTTTTATTCAGAAAGCTAAAATGCATTGAAAACTATTTGCTATGTTCAGGGCCGGAATTAGGGCCTGTCCACATCTCCACGTCACGACGTCGTCAACGTGGAACGGTGCGGTAACGCGGCATGGTGCGTTAACGTAACGTGCAAATTTACGTTACCTTATCGTACCACGTTCCGCCTCTAGCCGCAAGCGCGCACACGTATATACGCTCCGCCCGCGCTCTCCACGCCCGCGAGTTAGTCGCCGTCTATGTGCTCCGATGCTTTAAAACCATACCTTACTGTTTCTCTTATTAAAATTCAGGATCTACATGGTCAAGGATAAATCTAACAATGATCCTGACGTGCATTTTTATGATACGGTAACGTAAATTTGCACGTTACGTCAACACACCGTGCCACGTCACCACACTGTTCCACGTTGACGACGACGTCGTGACGTGGAGATGTGAACAGGCCGTTAGAGGTTTGAAGCCCTGGGGTGACGAAGAAGTGGAGGCCCGTTAAAATGTTTAGAAAAAATACCTCGTGAATGTGAACATTTTTTCTCTTTGTTAGAAGAGGCGTAATTTTTTAACACGCTTATATCTTTGTGATTAGTTACGGTTCGACTCGCGACGTCGCCAAGTGTTCTGCTTATGATTAAGGGCTCCGTTTGGATCCGAAACTTAGACCGGGCAATCCAGAAAAATGCACGTGAGTAAACCGTGTCTAATCATAAATATGAATGCCCGGACGGACAGACACACAATAATTTCAAAAAATAATGTTTGGTTTCTGTATCGATAGTAGAGCACCCCAATCGAAATTTTGGAAAAATATACTTGGGAGCAAAGAAATCGAGCCACTCCTTTTTTCCCGTGTCCTGGTTATTAGTTTGGTTTCATGAATAATATAATTCAAAATACAAAAAACTACCCTCATTGTAAAGGTTATCAAATAAACTTTTAGGCGATATAATGTTTAAAAAACAATTGATCTGTTCCATAATACCAAAAATAATAACAATTATACCTACGTGAAAAATAGAAGTGGCTCGATTTATATGCTCCCAAGTAGGGGAAGGTTGCGATCATTGGACTAGCTCTTTCATTGGACCACCAAGGTATTTCCAAAACTGTGCAAGCTAGCAACACCCAAACTAGTCGAAACGAGTCCGTGGAGACTCAGTTGGACCCCCCTCTTACCTCAGTGACGCTGCGGCACCTGGCCAGGAGAGACACGTGTGGTTGTGTTTGCGGCGGTCAAAATTTAATAATTTCACTCAGTACAATTTGACGTAAGTATCATTGTACTCATATTTGTCTGCGTGCACTGTTATGAAATATTGGACAGTTTATTTGAGATTCCATGAGTGTTATTCAATTTTGTTTAATCATGACCATTTATATTTTAGTTTAGTTTTTCTTAACCAGTACCTTGTTGCCATCAATGGACCTCAAGAGAGTTCCACCGTTGGACCGGTCCAATCATAGCAACTTTTTATAGTATTTTTTTAGCCATAATAATGGGGATAGGTCCTGAGTATTTCACTAATTATGTTTCATTAAAACCATAGAAAAATCATTCATCATCATTATTCAGCCGAAAGACGTCCACTACTGGACATAGGCCTGCCCTAAGCATCGCCACATCGACCGGTCCTGTGTCTCTCGCATCCAACGGATTCCCGCGACCTTTACCAGAAAAATCATTATAAATTTAAAATTCCAGAATGTTGTCGCCGTAAAAAAGAAAGCTTTTTGCCATAATTTAGTAATATAGATAATTAATTATAATTAGTTGCCTTGATTGGACCTCTAGAACAAATTTCTCGAAGTCCATTGATGGCAACTTGGTGGTTCAATGAAGGTGCCCATGGTCCAAAGAAGGCAACAACCCAAAATTTAGTTTTCTTCGTTTATTTCAAAAAGTGTTAGCCCGAATTGTTTGTGCGTTTGATTATTATAAATAAAGGTCCTACGAAATAAAAATAATAAACTGCTTTCATTTTAACACTTATACTTTTTGAGATATGAGGTCGTAAAGTTATGTGGTCCATTCATAGCAACCTTCCCCTATATTTAATGTACAGACAAAGTGCACTTTGAGTTTTATTAATAGTGTAGAGTATAGACAAGTCCTAATGTAAAACTACCGCACCGCTTAAACCGCTTATGGTAGAAACTTCCAATTTGGAGAGTAAGTAGTTGAATTTTATAGCGAAAAAGCACACTACAAACGGATTTTGTAAAAATCAACCCCTAATGGAATGAAAAAGGGTGAAAAAGTTCTACTGGACTAAGAAGTGATTTTAGAGACCGGTTGTTAGTGGTCAATCAGACTGCACTAGCGGGCACGGGCGCTCGGGTCTTGGCGTCTGCGTGTTCACAGTAGAACCACACGCGCAGTCACCTAACAGACGCTATATTACTGTGAATGATACGAGCGGACTGAGACATTAGAAACACCCGCGCCACCGCGCCCGCGCCCGCCTCATGCAGGCGCGATACTCGCGGGAGCACTGTGAATGCAACTGGCGTCTACATACATTTGATTTACACGCGCCCGCGCTAGCACCCGCGCCCGCCTCCACTCTGAAATACAGCTTAGGCTGCGTTCACACAAGCGCGTTTTTTTTCGGCGCGAATGTGCGCACTCTTCGCGTACGAGTCGCTCCCTCGTCAGAAACTTTGGAATTTAATAGTTAGTCCATTGTCTTAACGTACATTTTTATTGATGCAAAGTACACACGCACGTTCAGCGCCCGAATAGCTATTGCGTAGTACTCGCGTCGAAATCGCGCAGCGCCCGCGCCGCCTTCACCCTCCCGGCTAGGATGGCACAATTCCTCAAACAACACGGACACGACAAGTGACGAAGACGCACGAGCAATACCGAAACAGAGCGCGCCCCTCTCGTCGCGAGCGCAACGCTACGCGGCGCGGTGCAGCGTCAGTTCGACTCGCGACCTCGCCGCGTGATCAGCTCATGATTAAGGGCTCCGTTTGGGTCCGAAACTAGTCGGGCAATCCCGAAAAATGCACGTGAGTAAACCGTAATTAATCATAAATATGAATGTGTCTCACGAAAGTTATAATACAAAAATTTCAAATATTTTTATAACCCCGCAATAAAAATATAATTTATTTTATGATTCCTAACTTATCATTGGGCTAATTTCTGAACGCGGCAACATTGACAGGTGATTAGTATGACATGTTCAGAAATTAACTCAATTTCAAAAGATGTTGTTTGGAATATTATATTTTATTCCGTGGTTCTAAAATTATTTTAAATGCTGAAAGACATTCTTTAGGGAGCAAGGATCAATGGTAAAACTAATCAAACTTCTCTAAAAATCTTAATTTTTTTGTACAAATCCTGCCATGATTCTTTCAAAGCGAGTTAGACACGGGTGCTGACGCGCGTGGCTTGCGCTTAACGGGCGCGTGTCCTCTGAACGCGCCCTTAGACTTTTTGACGGTATGAAAATCTTGCCCAATAATCATTTAAGGATGGACTTGTACAAATCATACAAGACAAGGCATAATACCGTTGGGTGAACGTTGTCAGAGTGCTGTATAACAAAGTGGGGATGACGATACAACACTATGATACCACTTGTTCTATGATGTGTTCTAGTACCGTACACAAAAAATCAGTTAGTTCTAAGCACATTTTTTGTCGCATGATTTTTCAATTTCACTCATTCATGTCAGCGGTCGGCAACTAGCGGCCCGTGGGCTGCATGCGGCCCGCGAAGCGTCTTGGTGCGGCCCGCATGATTCTCGCCTCAACGCACGTGACAGACGATATTATACACAACAAAGTGAAAGGAAGCGAGAACTACTACTGCAAATAGCCCAAGTGCAGCTAGCCCAAGTGCAGCCCGCACTAGTCTCCACGTAAAATATTTGGTCCTCTTACAACAAAAGGTTGCCGACCTATGATGTAGAAGGGACGTTGAAGTGGAAACTTATGTTAACTATTCTGTTCTACACGTGTGTAAATATAATTTTGGTTTAAACGGGTCATAGATTTACGAGTACATAACTGCGCGTAGAGATCTTGATATTCGTAAAATTATTAAATCGTACGAAAATTCCTGTGACTAAACTATTGAATGTACATGTTTGATTATTTGTGTTCGGTCGTAAAACTCATCATAGAATACGTGGTATCAATTAATGTAGTATCGTCAACCCCACTTCGTATATTATAACATTTGTTTGAAGTATGCGCGTCTTCATATGTTTTGTAAAGCAATAGTCTGTTTTAAGACTGTCGTGACTCAAGTCTGCGCTCAGCCTTGTTTAGTTTTGAAGACGTCAGATTCCCACTGTAATAGAAATAAAATATAATGTTATGAAAAACATTTGTTTAGCACATCATGTTTTCATAATAAAACTTGTCATCATAGTCTAAATCATCTTAGAAACAAAATACAAGCAATGAAATAACATTAATTTGCAAGAATATGCACTTTTAATATGAATTATGCACTTACAACCAAAACACAAAGTAACTCTGTCTGTTTGTTACCTCATCACGACTAAATTACTGAACCGATTTTGATGAAACTTGGTACAGAGATAGTCTGCAACCTGGAGAAGTACATAGACATAGTTTTATGCCGATAAACGCGGAATACACGATAAACTGCATCCAAAAAAGAAGGCAAAGCTCCAGGCGACCTCCAGTAACAACCAAACATTTTTAAAATAATTGGTTAGCAGGTATTTTTTATTTAAAAAACCTAGAAAATTTTACGCTTGGCGCCTGACGCTGCGTGACGATCTCTGGCCACCGTAGATAGTGGTCTGCGGGCTCCCAAGCCCACCGCCCGACCAGTTGCAGCCCGAGAGGGTGGCGCGCCGTGTTCCACGTGCTTTCAGAAAGATGTAGGGCACAGGGACAAGGCTCTATAAAGGAGGGGTCCGCCAAGGGCTGGCGGACCGATTCCTGTCAGGGTTTGTCTGCAATATCAAATCCCGCTAGGGGCCGCAGCCGGGAGGCCATAGATCCGTTAGAGGAACATCGTGGGGTTTTAGCTGGTAAGAGTCCGCCATAACCCTTCACCTTCCCCAGGGCGAAGAGTATGAGGATTTCACAGCGCAAAAAAGGGAGTCACTTCCTTTTTTCTCTTAATTTTTTTTAACAATTTTACATCACTATGCGTCACTCATGGTGGTTTATTTATTTCTCCTCACAATCACAATGATATTTTGCTAATCCTGGACTTTATTACTAGCGTTTTCATTAGCGGGTCAAGCGCAGGGAACGTGACGTTTCCAACATGGTTCCTGTTCGGGGCAGGTTCAGCCTCCTATCAAATTGAAGGCGCCTGGGATGTAAGCGGTAAGAGATCTGGAGTTCATTTTTTTTATTCCTTTTTGAATATGCCCACTATTTCGTCGTAAAAGGCGACTAAGGAGTTTTGCCCAGAGTTGGGGCAGTTGTTCTTTTCTAAGTAACAACTTAGGGCGATACTACTGAAGATGGTGACGCGACTCAATGTTGCCGTATACCTAATAATTATGAAACATTTATTTTCATAGCTTTCTGTTCGTGTATACCATTTCATCATTCAGCCGAAAGACGTCTACTGCTGGACATAGGCCTCCCCCAAAAGGGGGGTTTGCCATAATCGTCACGCTTGGCAGGTGGGTTGGCGATCGCAGTATGGTTGCTAAAGTACTCAGAGAACGCTGCTGCCCATCCTCTAGAGAATCACTTAGTCGCCTTTTACGACACCCACGGGAAGAGATGGGGTGGTGCTATTCTTTAAGTCCAGCACTACACGAGACTATCCGCGTATACCATTTATGTACCCATAATTTGTAAGTTTATTTTATTTTATTCAAGATATTTATTTAGTTTAATTACTTTAAACACTTCCGGCCGCATTGGTCGATGTCATTGTGTCCACGCCGGCTGTCGCTGAAAACCATGATGCTGCTCTCTGCATGTGCCACAGCAATATTCTGAGCGTTGGCCGATCTGCTCGGGTGTGACACGCATATTTTCGGCACTTCAACTTTTGTTATCTTCATTTTAGTTGAAGAGAGGATTTTGGGACCATACGGCTACTATTTCAGATTTTTTTATCACAGTTGCCAATCTCGAAGAAAATCAAGCAACCAAATTTTTTATTACCTACCCCCTTTTTTCAGTAACAGTTGTGGCAAACTGCCTGTTATCACAGAATAGATACATAATCATCTTGCTTGACAGGCGGCTTGCTGTTTGCTGTCCGTTGGTATTAACAGACAAAAAGACGCTAACTATCCTCATAATAAAATCCCTTACTCGCCTTTTATGACACTCTCGGGTGAGAGGAAAGGGTGGTCTCTTCTTTGCTAGAGTCCTTCTCATCATTATCCTGGTTTTCCAGACAAAGGAGAAAGCATTTGGGACAGACTGTTACACACACAGCCTGGAATAGTCATGGATGCTTCCAACGGAGATGTGGCATGTGACTCTTACCACCAGTGGAGTAGGGATATCGAGATGGTTGAGGAGTTGGGGCTGGATATGTACAGGTGAGTTTATTTACTATATTAATTTATTTATTTTATTACTATAGCAAGGCTAGTAGGCAAAATGGTACTTACTCCAGGCCACGTCTGATGACTATTTAACAGAATTCAGTAATTTTTTTGTATGTAATGCTGGTATTCTGTTCGAATGCGGCTAGGATGTTCATCATAACATAACATCACGCCTATATTCTCCGAAGTGATGGGAAGAGGCGTATAGTACAGCCTCATTTCGCACTTTATGTTTAAGTCCCAGTGAAGTGAGCCTAATGCAATCAACCGGGCACAAATCCAAACTCTGGGCTGCTACCGAGAAATTCCACATGGAACAACCCAATAACATATTGCCCGACTTGGGGATCGAGCCCAGGACAGCTCAGTAATCGTACTAGCGAACACTAGACCAATAAATAATGAAACAATAATTTGGAAGGAGATAAGTTACCGAAAACCAGTCAGCATCCGGCCTCTCCTACGAAGAGTTTCTCTCCAGCACAATACCCAATGCATCCGACCCACAGAGCGGCCAAGCTCCGATCTGTACCCCAAGTGTGAGTGTTTTCGTTAACTACTGTAGTTGCGTCACGCCAAAAATGTATGAAAATTTCGATAGCGGCTCTAGGCGTCGCGTTCAATTTACGCGCGAATATTAGTATTGAACGCCACGCCTAGAGCCGCTGCCTAAATTTTCATACATTTTTGGCATGACGCAACTACAGTATTGGCCGGAAACCCTTCAGGTCTCGCCAATAACTGCCCGGTTATGTAGAAATGGTCCCCTAGGACCACCTACAGCAGTCCGATAGAAAAAAAGCAGCTACATTAGTTAGCGAAAAACACTCACACTTGGGGTACTGCTCATCAGGGCGTATGGCGTTGGCGTCTCTAGTCAGCCTGAGTCTGAGAAATTGAATTTCTATCGATTTTACCAGTGTCCCAAATGCTAGGAATCATAATCATGATCTTAATTCGACTGATAATTCCAGATTCTCAATATCTTGGCCTCGTATTCTCCCGACCGGCTTCCGCAACTACATCAGTAAGGATGGGAAGGACTACTACAACAACCTGATCGACGGTCTACTGCAGAAGGGCGTCGAGCCTGTCGTTACAATGTACCATTGGGACCTGCCACAATCCTTGCAGGATCTTGGTAAGGATTCTTTACATTGATAATATGGGGGGGTATGAAAATAACCTCAACGAGTGATGACACTGAGCCTTGAGTTTTTCCAACTATGTTAGTGTTGCTTTCAGTCTGACCAGAAGCGTCTGAATACCAGTATTTTACACGGAGCCTAGCCTCCACGAGTACTTAAGTACGTCTGGCGCACCCTGGGCAGTCAGCCCCGCTACCAACCTTGCTGACTGGGTGCTAATCTTTTCACCACAGCATGAGCTGTTTTCGTATAGCTCTTGCTGACACGAGAGAAGAAGAAGACGGAGCGACTGCCATCAGATAGCCACAACCCAGTTACTGGGCAATGCCGATATTCTGAGGTTAGATCGGTTGTCAGACTTTCAGGCTTCTGACTGCCCGAAACGATTGTCATTGGTATTCGTATGACATCCAGGACCGACGGCTTAACGTGCTCTCTGAGGCACGGCGGAGTCTCGATGTGAACAAACAATCACCCATCCAGGGATTGATCGCTGCAAGCGCAGCTTCACCTTGCACTTGTTGTAAATTAGCGACGAGCTCTCTACACAACAGGAAGTCGTTAAAATGGGTTCAATGTTTCTTTCAGGTGGCTGGGCAAACCCAAACATAGCCACCTGGTTCGGCGACTACGCGAGGGTCCTATACCTCCTCTTCGCTGACCGTGTGAAGTACTGGATTACATTGAACGACCCTCTGGTGGTCTGTGACAGTGCTTACAGCGGGATGGCAGCGCCTTACTTGAACGACATGAAGATAGGCGTCTACTTGTGCAACAAGTATCTCCTGCTAGCCCACGCTAACGCTTGGAGGATTTATGATTGATTAATTATTGTAATTGGTCTAAGACCGTTTTAATTAAAGTAAATAAATAAATAAATAAATAAATAAATAAATAAATGATGATGAGTTCCGGACTTTGTACCATGGTAAGTCTTTTCAATGAAACAAGTGTGTCATAGTCCACTGGTGGAAAGGTGACGTCGCGTCGCTTAAATAGCAAGGCAGGGACACTTCAGCCTGTTTTCCCCCTTCGGAGAAGGTGTGAAGTGTATTGCTTTTAGTAAGTGGTTCTGTTAAATATTGATGGGATATGATATTTTAATAGTACATTGTTACCCTAGGGGTGTAAGTAACTTATTTAGTCCCGAGACGAGGTTTGACGCTCGAGCGTAGCGAGGGCGCCAATAGTTCGAGGGACTAATTTACATTACTCATACTCGGAAAGTAGGTCTGAAGTTGCCTGAGGAGCGGGTTGAAAGTAATACTTTTCAGTCCTAAGGAGAATCGTTTTCAACTGACAGCTGTCAAATTATAAAAAAAACTAGTTTTATTTTCACATTTCTATTGAACCATGTTCCAAATTTCTTTACAGCTACTCAATCACAGCGAGATATAAAATTGTAATAACATAAAGTTAAGTATTATAGTAAGTTAAGTATTAAAGAATATATTTTTTCAAATGACTTTATTTTAATTTAGTTTCAACTATTTCTTTAAAATAACATAGATTTGGGCAAAATATTTAGCTACCATTTTTTCAATGATGAAAATGAAAAATAATGGTTGAATAGCTGGCCGGCCACAGAAAAAAAAACAAAATAGGCGGGAAAGCGGCAATCCGATCACAAATTTTTTCTTTAGCTAACTCATGTTTTTATTTTTACTTTCCTTGTATTCGTAATGAAAAACACAGTGTTTACCTCGGTTAAAGAATTATTTAGTCCCTCGCCCGTCTCGTAAATCCCGTCTCGGGTCTAAATAAGTTACTTTCACCCCTAGGGTAACAATGTACTATTGTAGTGGAAAGTATTATTTTTGAATTGTTTTTAAATACATCCCAATATTACATTCTTTCATTGATTTTCAGGAAAGATGTCCATAGCCAATATTTTCTTTTGGTTCGAGCCGGAGAAACCAGAAGATTCTGAAGCAACAAAACTCATGATGCAACTCTGGGTAAGCATATTCTTGACGCCAATTAATTTAGTGCTCACAGACAAACGTTGAAGAAATTTTAGGTTTCTTTTGTTATGATAAACGCAGGGGGCCTACTCCCTAAGTCCGACAACGAAGTTAGTCGCCCGTCCGAAAGTACCCCGAAACGTAGGAGTGAACAAAACAACTGTCAAGTTCAACTTTTCGGACGGGCAAAAACACATCGGTAGTAGAGACAACTGTCAAATCGTGTTGTCATTCATTCTTAGTTCGGGCCCCGAAATAATCGTATGTCCGTAGGTGATAGGGAGTAGGAAAGGCTCGTAACTAAGCCCGAAACCACGGACTTCGTGCTTAGGGAGCAGACCCCCAGGACCATAGTCAGGGCCGGACTTAGGAAAGGGTAACAGGGCCTTTAGTTCTGGGGCCTCCACAATATGAATTATTAAATTGAAAAATAAATACACCCGTTCTGGCCCGTTATTCCTAGTTGCCCCATCGTCAACGTCCGTAAATGTCTCATTTAACACCAATTCTGGCATTACAGCAAATGGAAATGACCACTCCATTCGTTTCCAGTTGCCTCCAGTGGTGGCAGATGGGAAAAATGAGTTCATTTGCCCCCATTATTGAGCGTAGCTAATGGTGAATATAGAGCGATGTGTTCAAATAATTATCACGAATGTCATAAAAAAATATGACATGTATTTGTAACTATTAATTTATGACATGCAACTTCGAATGACCGGTTCTGGCAAAGGGTAAAAGGTTCACATTCACGGGCCTCCACTTCTTCGTTGCCCTTAGGGCCTGCAAACCTTTAAATCCGGTCCTGACCATAGTTTATCTGCGCATCAGCAATAAGTGTTTTGATATTTTAAAGCATTTTTCGGATAGTTTAAAGGAAGTTTAAAGTAGAGAAGTAAGCTTTTATTCAAGATTTTTTAATTTTTTATCTCAAATTAGCTGTTCACGGCTTTGCCCGCTTAAAATGTTTTTCTCCATATAAACTTTACTCCCCACTGTATAGCCCCCAGGGTTACTTTCGTTTTTATTGTCAGGAGGGTCGATACACTCACGCCATCTATTCTAAATTGGGCGGCTGGCCACCAGAACTTGAAAAGCTTCTGGCAGAACACAGCAGAGATGAGGGCTACCCGCAGCCAAGGTTGCCACCGTTTACTCCTGAAGAAGCTGCATTCGTTAAAGGTAGGTTGAACGTTTATCTTCCATGCACGAGGATCTTACAGTCACACCGATAATTCAGCTCTCATCAAGCTGTTTCTCTCCCAATCTCCCGCTAGCAACGCTCTAAGCCGAAGTCCGAGTCCCACTAGGAGTTAGTGCTGTTATTGTTAGTAGTCATGTTGTTAGTGGAGTACTTATAAGAAGTTAGCTTGAGAGCTTGGAGTGCGACACAGTTAGCGCGGCATGCACCGGTACTATTTAATTGATCAACCCGGACACGACAAGTGACGAAGACGCACGAGCAATACCGACACAGAGCGCGCCCCTCTCGTCGCGCGCGCAACGCTACGCGGCGCGGTGCAGCGCTAGTTTGTCTCGTGACCTCGCCGCGTGTTCAGCTCATGATTAAGGGCTCCGTTTGGGTCCGAAACTAGTCGGGCAATCCCGAAAAATGCACGTGAGTACACCGTAAATAATCATAAGTTAGTTTAGGTTAAGTATTTTACTTACCCCCATTGGCTGGAGATCTTTCAGGTCTCGCCAATAACTGCCCGGTTACGTAGAAACGGTTCGCAAGGATCATCTACAAGAAGTGCAATAAAAAAAAGGAAATAAAGGAGGATCTGATTTGAATCCCGGCCCGCATCTCTGACTTATTGAATTCATGTGCGGATTAGAATTTAACTATCATTTCTGTTAATGGTGACGGAAAAATCACCTACAGAGACTAGAGACATTAGTTATTAAGGAATTAAGACCTAGCAGAATTCAGCCGAACGACGTCCACTGCTCGACATAGGCCTCTCCCAAGCGGGGGGGGGGGGGGGGGGTTTGTCATAATCACAACGCTTGGCAGGCGGTTTGGCGATCGCAGCATGGTTGTTAACATACTCAGAGAACGCTGTTGCCTATCCTCTACTGAGTCCCATAGGCCGCTTGTACACGCTAAGAAAAGTCGCCGGGCCTATGCAAGAACTCGTGTCGTTTCAACACACGAACTGTGAACACTACTTCGGCGCTGATCAAGAAAAAAATCTTGCCTGCGCTAGACACGACGCGTGAACGTTGCTGCGGTGCGGTGGGGGGCGGGGTAGGGAAAGGTGGTTCAGGTAGTTTTTGTACGTTTGTTTGCGTGGACGTAGACGCACGACTGCCTGAAAACAATCTTAACGTTTACACGTTCCTATTCGTCTTGTCTGCAGTAGACACGAGAAGTTTTCGTGCCTAGCTCCGAGAATTTTTTCGTCGTGTACATGATAAATTGGTCCTATCTGCAGCAGACACGGTGAAATTTCTTAGCGTGCACAAGCGGCCTAAGTCGCCTTTTACGACACCCATGGGAAGAGATGGGGTAGTGCTATTCTTTACATCCGGCACCACACACGGCACCGCAGAATTTATTTCTGTAAAATCAGTTTTCAGCGTCACTTGCTTAATTTTAGACAAATGAAAGAAACTCGACCTAGCGAAAGGAGAACCATGTAAGGATCGAAACATGTGGCGATCTGTAATTTCTGTCTACCCCCATGGGAAAGACGTGTGAGTTTATGTATGGATAGCGATTTGGCACTCACATCTCGCGAACACTCCGCGCTGGCACCCTTCACCCCTTCTTTAGTCAGCCTTTATTCTTAAACTCAGCCTAATTCCTTCCAGGAACCTATGACTTCTACGCTTTGAACCACTATACGAGCCGACTGGTCCGCAAAGTGAAGCCTGGGAAGGCAGGATCCTGGCCATACTACGGGTCAGAAGAGATCGGAGTCTCCTTCGTGAACCACCACACGTGGACGACTGCACTCACCGATTGGTTTGCGGTAAGAATCTTCTATACAAGGTTCGTCGGAAAGGGGTACTAATACGAAAGGGTGTTAAAGTACCCATGATAATTAATAACTTTTGTTCTACAACTTTTTTCAAAAGTCAATAGTATAAGAGAAATAGGTGATCAAATATCTCAAAAAAAAAAAGTTATAATCTATTTATCCCAAGTTATGATCAGCTGTGTTTACATTTTAGATCATGTTTGGGGTCAAGAATTAGAAGCACCATTTTCTGAATTTGTAACTAAAGCAGGAATGAAGAATTTTTCAAAAAACTAAAGTGAAAATCATTTTATATGAAAAAAAAACGGAATTTTGACATTTTAACACTTGTTTTAAGATCGTCATCAGGGATACTTTAAGTGGTCTGCGGATTAGTACCCTCTTTCTGACTAACCTTGTATAAAAGGAGAAACTGACTGACTGACAGATCTATCAACGTAAGGCCTAAAGGTGAACGTACACTTATCGAACGAAACGAATTTTAGAATTCTGTGTATGAAATCTTATGGAACCTCGCACACTTGCCCGCGTCGAATCGTCCGAATCTGGAAGAACTCCAGAAATCCTAGATGAATTCGGATGACGTCATCAGATTCGGCGCGGCTTATGCGGTCGACTCGATCGATGCGCTCGCTCATTCATCTTCCATTAATAAAGCACTGACAATAGAGTAATAACAGTGCGACAGGCGTAAAGGATGTAGAAACGATTTCTTCGGCGCGGTCGATTTTTTCGGTGCGGATATGTGTACGAGGCCTCCTTGACTTCGATTCGTTCGACGCGTTTGGGCTGGGGTTAGAATCTTAAAATTTTGACATTAGGTTCCTTTTATATCGTAAGCAAGGAAAGGAAGGTTCATTATTCAAAAGAAGATTCATCAGACACGCTAGTGATTGGTCAATCAAGACAAGATAAGCTAAAAATCTACTTGAAGAAATAGTTCAAGAGATATCAGTGCCACTTTCTAATCCCTTTTTTTATCTTGGGAAAATCCTCATGGTTACCCTTCGCCTGGGGAAGGCGAAGGGTAATGCCGGACTCTTACCGGCTAAAAACCCACGGTGTTCCTTCTCCTGACTCTTGGCCGGGGTCGCGGGATTCGCAGCTGCATGCACCGCAACCCCGGCAGGCCTCGGTCCAACAGCCGCTGGCGGACCTCTCCTTCTGTGGGGCTTTGCCCCACGTCCTCCTGACAGGCGCGCACGGAACACATGCGCGCCGCCTTTTCGGGCCTGCTACTGGTCGGGCGACGGGTCCCCTAACCCGTCGCCCGCAGGCCACACACTAGGGTGGCCGGAGATCGTCACGCGACCTTCGGCGGCACTTTCTAATCCCTACTAAGTAATATTATAAATGCGAAAGTAACTCTATCTGTCTTTCTGATACGCATTCACCGTGAAATATCTACGCGATAAACGATATCCACGCGGGCGAAGCTGCGACCTGTAGTACTATAATAAATGAAGAAAGGTTCATACACACCCATCAGTTACATCACCGTCAAGTCGCCAATCAGTCACGTCAAAAAATATAGTTTAGAAGTCGTACGACATCGCCCCACACGTCAGTCACGTCACGACCGGCGCGTCTAAGGGCCTGTCCACATCTCCACGTCACGACGTCATCAACGTGGAACGGTGCGGTAACGCGGCACGGTGCGTTGACGTAACGTGCTACGTTACCGTTTCGTAACACGTTCCGCCTCTAGCCGCAAGCGCACACGTATATGCGCTCCGCCCGCGCTCTCCACGCCCGCGAGTTAGTCGCTGTCTATGTGCTCCGATGCTATAAAGCCATACCATACTGTTTCTCTCTCACGACGTCGTCAACATAGAGATGTGGACAGGCCCGAACGTCTTAAAAATGCACGACAGGATCATTGTTAGATTTATCGTTGACCATGTAGATCTTGAATTTTAATAAGAGAAACAGTATGGTATGGCTTTATAGCATCGGAGCACATAGACGGCGACTAACTCGCGGGCGTGGAGAGCGCGGGCGGAGCGCATATACGTGTGCACAGTGTGGACAGGCCCTCAGTCAACGTCGCGTCACCGGCACTTTGAAACGTGTATTGTTGCGAACGAAACTGATCACTTATTCACATACACCCCTACACATGGCTAACGTTGACGTCACTGATCGGTGTCTTGACGGTAACTTGACTGATGTGTATGTATTTACCTGAAGTCAAAAACAGTCGTTAGTCGATTGATTCAGGAGTAAGTCTCTGGACTGTTAATAAATATCGAATAATCTTCCAGATATATCCAGAAGGTCTTCGGAAGCAGCTGCATTGGATCAACAAGACGTACGGAGTCAATGACGTGATGATCACAGAGAACGGTGTACCGAGTATCAATCAAGACCTCAACGACGGGTACCGCATAGCTTATATGCAGCGTATTCTGGAACAGGTAAATAAGTAAATAATTTACATCCTCATAGGTTGTGTGTGGTTTCCAGCAAGGAATGGACTAGCCCTTCCTTACCCGTAAGAGCGTTTGTCAACCACGCCGCCGTCATCGAGAAACGAGATTATTTTGGACCGAGTTTGGAACGACGGCGACGTGACGACGATCGTGTGTCCACCGCGACCGATATCAGTCAAAGACACAAGACAAAAATCCGAGCACCGGTGACGACAATCTCGGGTGTAGTGGACAAGTTCAGACATGTTTTGTATTGCCGGCATTTTGGCCCGTCACGATCTTGGGCCGAGTTCTAGCGGTACCTTCGAACTCACAATCTCGTCGGCCGAGATGACGGCGCTCGGATGACGGACGTGCGGTGGACATCCAGCCGTTGTAACGTATGTATCGCTGCTTCGGCCACGTTATCTCGTTCTCGGTGACGACGGCGGTGGACAAACGCCTTAACTGTCATAAAAGACATATTGAAGAATTATTGGCGTAGAAACAAGTGGACATCGGGTAAGCGTTCAAAAATTTCTGAACCAAATGTAAACAAAAACGCGAAAAAGTAGGCTTATTTACGTTAATGGGTGCAGTTGAATCTTTGGGAACAATGGTTGTAAGCTAAATTAGGCATTGTGATGACGACATACGATTTAAATTAGTTTGTTAGTATTTCTGAGTTTATAATGTGGTGTGCGCTCTGATTGTGTATGTAAACTCGGGACACCTTTTTCGTGAATATTGTACGAGAAATTTGGTGCATGTGTTTCTACGTCAACGCACGGAATACAGAAAGAGTAATATAATAGTTCGTTAATAAAGGCCGATTTACACGAGGATAGTTTCTCGGAGCGAGACTCGTTCTGTCGTTGTCTTTTTTTACTATGAAAACAGAGATAGCATGAGACTCGCTTCGAGAAACTATCTCCGTGTAAATGAGCCTTAAGGCAGTTCTCAAACTTTTAAAACCAAGGACCACTTCAATCTCGGCCTCCACCTCAGACTAATTTGATTATCACTTGCGTTAACGGCGAAGGAAAACCTCGTGATGAAACCTGGGGCCTAATTCTCCTAAAATAAATCTTGATAAATCACAACCGATCCAAGGCCGAACCGTTCATTCAGACAGTTCTCAATTTCAAAAGCCATCAAATTGTTTGACACAAATAACAAAATCAATCATTTTGAAAGTTTTCGAAAACAAAAACTGAGTGACGGTTGTGGTTCGATTGCGTTTGGCAACAATTTATTTTAGGAGAATTGGGCCCCTGCACACCTGAGAGGGCTCCACAAAGTTCTAGAAGGTGTGGGTAGTCCACCAACCAAGCCAGTGTGGGGAACTAAGGTAGTGGGCCAGTAATGGACTGATTATTATGTGTACAGGTACTCCTTGCCATCCAGGATGGCATCCACGTGATGGGGTACACAGCGTGGTCTCTGATGGACAACTTTGAATGGACTACCGGATATATGTATGTATTAAAATTGTAATCCTTTTTTTTGTAGGCTTGAGTTGTACGCGAATAGCTCACGACGTAGTGAATAGATTAGCCAGTCAGTAGGATTGGTAGCGGGGCTGATTGCCTACGGTACTTTAGTATTGTCACTCGTGGAGACTCTTTTAAAAACTTCTTTTTCGATTGGTATTTGATATTTGACCCTAGTCGTATCTGTATAATAGGGATGAGTGATAGAGACGACGCTCTACGAACTCGAATAGCCGTTATCTCTTTCTAAAGCTCGATGTATTTTATACAAAGTTCGTCAGAAAGGGGGTACTAAGCCGCGGGCCACTTAAAGTATCACTGATGACTGTTCTAGAGCAAGTGTCAAAATTTTGTTTCTTATTTAATGATTATTATTCCAGATTTTTTCAAAAATTCTTCCTCCGTACTTTAGTTAAAATTCAGAAAATGTAGCTTATAAGTAATCCTTGACCCTATATATGACCTGAAATGTAAACACATTTAGACTTCAGCGCATTTTTTAAGAAATGTTTGAAAAGCAATTTCTCTTAAAATATTGACTTTTGGGGAAAGTTGTGGAACAAAGGTCATTAATTATTATAGGTACTTTAACACCCTTTCCGACTAACCTTGTATTTATTGCCGGGTACTGCAGTTTCCATTTTTTTTTAAATCTATATATGTATATAAAAGGAGAAGCTGACTGACTGATCTTTCAAGGCACAGCCTAAACCACTGGGGTTAGAAACTTGAAATTTTGACAGTAGGTTCCTTTTGTAACGTAAGCATCCACTAAGAAGGGATTTTTCGAAATTCAACCCCTAAAGGATTTAAATAGGGGATGAAAGTTTGTATGGAAAATCGTCACTTAACGGGTTCAAAATTTCACGCAAGCGAAGCTGCGGGCGAAAGCTAGAAATTCATATTTATTTAAATTAGAATCAAACTTAATTTATTTTGCTTAACGTATGTATTATCTTTTCAGTCCAAAATATGGCTTGTATGCAGTAGACTTCACGGACAGCAACCGCACTCGCACGCCGCGCGATTCTGCGCTGTACTACTCTCACGTCACCCAGACTCGCTCCATCGATACAACTGCATAATATATGTAGAATCAAATTACAAATATATTTGGGAGCAAATAAATCGAGTCACTTCTATTTTTCATGTTTAATTGTTATTATTTTTGGTACCTATTATGGAACAGATCAATTCGAAACACATATAGTAAAAGGTTATTTGATAACCTTTACAATGAAGGTAGTTTTTTGTCAACTTAGATAATCCATGAAACCAAAACTAATAATCAGGACACGTGAAAAAAGGAGTGGCTCGATTTCTTTGTTCCCAAGTGTAGATTGTATGATAGTTAATAAATCAAAGTTAAGAATTATTTGAAGTTTATTTTACTTATGTAATGCAGCGTACGTTCGTTGATCTTCGTAGACTACGTAAGTTTACGAATGGTACGTCTACACCCGTGCGCTTTCATGTTCATCTTGCGCTTTCAACTTTCAATTCCTCTTGCGTCAAGCGCATGCAATATTGATTGCCATAAGACGCATGCAGCTTATCGTATAATACCGGTGCGCCTCGGTCAGTCGTCACTTCGTCAGTCGACATACAATAGACGGATTAGCGTGCGCTAGGGGCATGCGCTTTCGTCGAACTAGTATTAAGGCATGCGCTATTGCACGCGCTATGGCGCTTCACGCATGCTTCAGACGAAGACGCAAGATGAACGTGAAAGCGCACTGGTGTAGATGTCGTGGCCAGATCATAGAATTGATTACTTCATGATGTGGCCAGCCATTTCATGAAATGGTTGCATTTCATGAAATGGCCAATACCCGCTGCCCACATCATGAAATGGCCTGGCCAGATCAATGAATAATCAGCGTTTAACGATATGATCAGCTAAACGCACGGCCACTTCATGATATTGTCAAACATTAGTGATCATATCGTAAAATAGTTACATTATTCACCGTTAGAGGCGCTGATATCGTTTTGTTTTTGTGATGCATCATGGCAGCGGACAATTATTCTGACAAAAAAGCTAATAATAATAAGTAAAGTAGGGTGACCACGCAACGAAAATTAATGGACTATTATTGGATTTCAAAATATGACTTCATGGTAACTGCGGGTGAACTTTTCATAGAATTTTATTTGTTCGATTATTTATTATCTGGTTAACCTGTGAAACTACAGCACAAAATATCGATGCACGTTACTGCAAACATTTACTATTTAGTATATTGAATCATTTGGGTTAGGTTAGGTTAGAACAGTGACCAATAACGCCAGATCCCTGATTGTTGGTGAATCAAGCTATTAAACTTTCGCGGTAACGTGCATCGATATTTTGTGGGTCGAAATTCCGTAGTCTACTCCTTTGCTTGCATGGTACGTGCTTCCTTTATTTGGATTTTTTATTAAACCTTTGATATCATGGAAACCCTACATTAATGATATGGCCAAACGTGGATGGCCATATCATTAAACGTTGACGTTTCAACGATATGGCCAATTTTAGTTGGCCATTTCATGAAATACAACCATTTCATGAAATGGCCGGCCACATCATGAAGTGATCAATTCTACGATATGGCCACGACATAGACATAGCTGAAGATCAACGAACTCGATACCGCAAAAAATCGAATGAAAACGGATTCGTTCTATCACAAGTTAGGCTAAATTCAACAAATGACCAACGTTCGTATGTATTCGTTGGTTTGATGTGGACACGGTATAATAGACTTCTCATGTGATATGTATGTATTAAAGTTTTTTTATTTTTTTATTATTTGTCTTGGTCGCCTTTCACCCTATCGCACCTGATGGTAAGCGCAGACAGGGTCTAAGATGGAGCACACCAATCCAAGTAACAGAGATAAAGAGGGATTCCCTATACTCCTCTGGCTGTCACATACACACGACGGAACACAGTAAACTGCTTGGCGACGGAGGATTGTATAGATCCTGCCACCAAGCAAAACTATCACGTGCATGATTTGTCAGCTTCATTTGATACGCTGTTCTCAGACCGCCATGTTTACATAACATTACCACTCTACCTTTAACTTACTCCTTACAGTCGGTCAACGTAGAACATTGTCGCAGAGCAATCGTGCGGGGGTTGCGGGGTGAAGGAGCGGAGCTTATGTTCCGAGTAGCCATACTGCATACTTGGGACATAACCTCCGCCCCTACATAATTTTGACATTTCATAGGACCTGTCAAATGTATGGGCGTTGACCCACTGTATGTAATAAGTAGGTACACCGTGGCCATGCTGAGAGTCATTTATTAATCGTCTTAGTTTCAGAAATACAATTCAAAATAAACAGATGTTTATTTCAATGGAACCAGCACACTTCTCTTCCTGAAAATTATTCTACTTTAAAACTAAATTAATATTGAAGAGAATCCACTTTAAATTCTAGAAAGAGCTGGATTCACTCAAAAATATTATATCTAAGAGCTGTTTGATAAATATTTTACTATTCTAGCTGCGATTTGCAAGAGTAGTTAATGAAAACGGAATACTTTTTGCATCATGGACTTATAGTTGTAGCTGTTTGGCTGATAATGAGCCAAGTTAAGAATATTTCAGTACGGAGACCAATTCTAGGTGGTTTGGTCAAGTTCAAAGAATGATTGAACGGCGATTAACAAAAGGAATTTATAAGGCGGATGTCAGTGGAAACACCAGTAGAGGACGCCCTAGAAGAACAAACATCGATGTTATTGGTGATGTTCTTCAAAAAGAACAGGTGCGTAGTACTTTCAACCGGCGTGCGTGTATGACAAGATGTATGATCGTGGATGAAGCGAAAGGAGTATGTAAGGATCGTAGCATGTGGCGTTCTACAGTTTCTGCCTACCTCCATGGGAAATAGGAGTGAGTTTATGTGTGAGACCAATTCTACTAACAAAATTGTTTAAATCGCAATAGAACCGTAGCTGAACCACGGCTGTTCGACCGTTAACTATCATAATCAGCCCCTTACTCTCCCACAGCTTGGCACGTTCTTCTTCTCAAAATGAAAAGAGTTCAGGCCTTAGTCCACCACGCTCGCCTGGTGCGGGCTGGCAGATTACACACACCATAAAGAACTTTACAAAGCCCTCTCAGGTGTGCAGGTTTACTTCAAGGGCCTAATTCTCCTAAAATAAATTGTTGCCAAACGCAATCGAACCACAACCGTCAGTCAGTTTTTGTTTTCGAAAACTTTCAAAATGATTGATTTTGTTTTTTGTGTCAAACAATTCGACAGATTTTGAAATTGAGAACTGTCTGAATGAACGGTTCGGCCTTGGTTCGGTTGTGATTTATCAAGATTTATTTTAGGAGAATTAGGCCCCTGATGTTTTCCTTCATCGTTAACGCAAGTGATAATCGAATTTTGATCCACACGAACTAGTAGTAGTCGGGTAAAAACCGTATAGCGATATTAAACATGTTTTGTTTTTAAAATTGTTCGATATTCTTTGTATGGTAACGATTTGTAGAGAAACGTCAGGAATCAACTTACAGTGAAAAGGGTATAGTTACGTTTTTACCGGACTGCAAAGCAAAAAGGAGGGTATATGATTTTGACAGGTATGTAAGTATGTATGTTCATCTGTTTCCTACTAACTTCCAAACTACTTATCATAATTTGACAAATGAGGTATCGTTGGAAGCGTCTTGATCGTCCGCTGGTTATAGGATATGTGATGTCACATTAAATTGAATATGGCGCCCTCTAGAGTACATAAAGTCGTAAAGTAAAAAAAAAATGTTTTTTTAGAAGCTGTGTTTGGTATCAAATGAAAGAACTTAATTAGCACATTTCAAAAATATTATATGTAAATGACACAACAATATAATCGTTCAGGGGTGATTCTATCATTACAGTTTTAGCTAATATCGGTATGTCAGGATTGCGAGCAAGGTAAACACAGTAAATAAAACCAACATAGACTCTCCACCACTGAGAGTACTTGTATTTGGGTTAATATTAGTAACATTAACTAGATCACAGTATATTACTTTACACAATTATTACAAGATCATAAAATAAGGACAAGCTAATCAGATATAAAAGGTCAGACTTCTTCAGCTGTTCAACACGGAATGCTCTCGCTTCGTCGAATGACCACCGCCTTTATAACCTCGGGTGGGCCGATCCATATCGACGACTACCCTCTCTTGTCAACATTGCCCAGTGCTACCCGCTACCGATAACACGGCCCTCCTGCAAAACACACGTCCTCGTGTGTTGGTGGTTGGTGGTTGACGCACCATCAACCCCATCGTCAAGATTGTGCATCAAGGCCTAACTTCAGTGACACCTTCGGACCTTAAACAGAAACAAATAATACAGTACACATCTCGGCCACACCTGATCACTCATCTTTGACCTCGTCATGTTACTCATGTCTTTGACCAAAGTAAAATGAAAAGCATCCAAAGAATGTTTGAATCGATTAGAGCTTGTTATCCCATCGACGGCCAACAAGCTCATCACCCATGACTTAAACTAGTTGATATTCATTCAGTATCAACCTAGTTCTATATTCGTTCATAACTTCTCGTATCAAACTTACTTACTTACAAACATCCACACATTAGATTTCAACATTTTCACAATAAAATACTATCTCAGATGCCTATTAGACAGTTCTACTTTGGTTAAACATCAAATTTTAGTTATTCAATAAATCATAATAGGTACATAAACACACAATCTCATTATACACAAATTCATAAAATCATTTAAATACATTTACAATATTTTTCAGGGCTAAATATCTCATTATAGTTTTTCACAAATTCATAATACATAAACACTTAAAATATTTTTTGGTTAAATATTTGCAACGATTCACAAAGCCATAATACATAAACACTTAAAATATTTCATTCGTAAAAATCTCATACCTAATTATTCACAAAATCACAACATAATATCTCAATAATTTACAAACTCATAGTACATTTAACACTTAAAATATTCCATGATTATAAATCTCAATTATTCACAATTCATTTTACCAACATATAAACACTTCAAACTCATAGTACGTTAAACACTTAAAATATTTCAAGATTAAATATCTCATTATTCATAAACTCATAGTACACCCTTAAAATAATTCACGATTATTATCTCATTATTATTCACAAAATCCTACATTCTTAAATATCTCAATTCTTCACGAAATCATAAAACAAACATCCTAAATGTTTCATGGTTAAATATCTTATAATCATTATTCACAGTATCATGGTACATAATTATAAACACTTAAAATATTATCTCAATTATTCCCAAAATCATAATACTTAAATTAATAACCTTTAAAACTTTTCATGATCAAAATAATATCTCAATTATTCACAAACTCTTATTACAAAACTGACATGATGTTTTAAACATAACATTTCTATATTGCGCTAATAACCCAACCTTTTTACAACAATACAATACATATTAAACACATCTTTAACGAAAATAAGTCAAATTATTTTTTATTTAAAATAAATTTGACAAATTAATCTTTAACGGAAGTCATCATAGTAATTATCATCAATAATAAATACAATTTCCTGTTTTCGTCTACAAAAAATACATTTTAAACCATAAGTAATAATAACAAACTACTTTTTAATTTCAATAAACTATTTTGTACCATTCTACAACAAGAATTATAACAAAACCAATCAAAACAAATATCAATATTTTCAAAACTTTTTCAAAACATTAATTCAAAACAGAATCTCATTTTCACTGCATTTTCATTTATCAATTAATAGCATCACCCGCCTTGGATTTAGCCAACTCATTTGGCATCACCCGCCTGGGATCCTGCTTTATCAACATGGCATCACCCGCCTTGGATCTAGCCATATCATGGCATATCCCGCCTTGGTTCCAGCCCTATAACAATTGCTTCGCCACGTTAGAGTTTCAGTTTTCCCCAGGCGAAGCCTTTGGCCAACCCCGGCTGGCCAAACCGGGCGGTGCCAAAGATCAACCCTGGTTGCATCTCACCACAAACTCTAATACGACTTGCAATGTATTTTCCTACACGAATAAATACAGATGCCGTATTTATTTTCCACGAATAAATACAGATACCATCATATTTATTTTATACTAATAAACACAGATATCATCTCATTTATTTTACACGGATAAATACAGATAACATCTCTTTTATTTTACATGAATAAGCAAAGATATCATTTAATATTTATTTTACACGAATAAATAACCTCTCATATTATATTTCCTTCATCAAAATTCCTTCACACATAATAAAATGGTTGTGACTCACCGGATTTATCACATTTTCTCATTCTCACATTTCTCACCATTGTAATATCAATCTAATAATGAAGTTTTTGTCAGTCTGTCTACAGGGGATTTTATCTAGCAAAAAATTTACATGTGGGTATACAATCATAATGTGGACTGGTTTTTTCTTGTTCCACTTCTGATGTAAATGACACAACAATATAATCGTTCAGGGGTGATTCTATCATTACAGTTTTAGCTAATATCGGTATGTCAGGATTGCGAGCAAGGTAAACACAGTAAATAAAACCAACATAGACTCTCCACCACTGAGAGTACTTGTATTTGGGTTAATATTAGTAACATTAACTAGATCACAGTATATTACTTTACACAATTATTACAAGATCATAAAATAAGGACAAGCTAATCAGATATAAAAGGTCAGACTTCTTCAGCTGTTCAACACGGAATGCTCCCGCTTCGCCGAATGACCACCGCCTTTATAACCTCGGGTGGGCCGATCCATATCGACGACTACCCTCTCTTGTCAACATTGCCCAGTGCTACCCGCTACCGATAACATATATTAAAACCCCAAAACAATTTAAATAAAAAGTAAGTTCAAAAACTAAAACCCGACTACTGAAAAATTAACGAAACAAGAAAATATTATCATCTGAAATTGTTATATGCAAACTATTCAATTGGTAGGTATTTACTCTAACAAAACAATACATTCTAACAGTAGTAGGCGATCATAAGCTTTAGGGCAAAGCGGCATACGACCACGGACCACGGCTATCCTCTGAACATCACCGTGAATATGTAATAAATCATCATCTGCCTAGCCTTTTCCCAACTATGTTGGGGTCGGCTTCCAGTCGAACCGGATGCAGCTGAATATCAGTATTTTACATGGAGCGACTGCCTATCAGACCTCCACAACCCAGTAACTGGGTAATACGATACTCTTGGTAAGACTGGTTGTCAGACTTTCTGGCTTCTGACCAACAGTAACGACTGTCAAAGATCTACAAATGACAGCCGGGACCAACGGCTTTACGTGCTTTCCGAGGCACGGAGGAAACTCGCTATAGTAAATGGTCACCCATCCACAGACCAACCTCGGCAAGCGTGGCTTAACCCGGAAGATCGGTCTATGCGGCTGTAATTATTTAGCCACGAGCTCCTCCGAGTGAATATGTACTAAATACAGTGAATTATATTAATACGTGTAAGTTGTTTATTTAATAGATGATAAATATTGAATAGTTTGCACATAACAATTTCAGATGTTAATATTTTCTTGTTTTGTTCATTTTTCAGTACCTAGTCGGCTTTTAGTTTTTGTATTTTTTTTTTGTTTTTTTGGAATATCACAATTTATTTAATTTTTGTGGACCACAAAAATTATCACTATGACCATATTGTGGTAATTTATTTATGATACGAGACATTATTGAATTTTTCAAGTCACTAAAATAGTCCATTCTCGATATAAACAGCCACTACATCTGCCGACCCAACTTTTCGGCCATATATAACTGTAAAGATATTCCCTGCTAAGATTTATAGGGATTTCACTAATACACTTAAGGGACTCTAAAAAACAGGGTTGCGCGATGTACGGCCTAATAAAGAAACATGTAAACATTTAGTGAAACTATAGTGGAGTTTCTGTGTTGTCAGAAGAGCGGAAAAAATTGGAAGGAAATAGGGAAAAGAAGAACATTAATAAGAAAAACAATCCATGAAAATCGGAGACTCTACACTCGATGTTTTTGACGATTATGTTTACCTAGGATAGACTGTCCAGTTAGGTAGGTGCAACTTCGAGAAAGAGGTCAAAAGTGAAAGAAAAAGAGGTCAATCGTCGAATCCGACTCGGCTGGGTAGCGTTCGGGATGCTACGTAATATTTTTTCATCCCAACTACCGCTGTGTCTCAAGACGAAAGTCTTTGACCATTGCGTGTTGCCAGTGATTACTTACGGCACTGAAACGTGGTCGCTCACAATGGGCCTCATAAAAAGGCCACCCAAAGGGCACTGGAGAGGGCTATGCTCGGAGTTTCCCTGCATGATCATTATCAGAAATGATGAGATCCGCAGGAGAACCAAAGTAATCGACATAGCTCGAACACCTGCCAAACTTAAGTGGCAGTGGGCGGGGCACATACAACGAAAGGTTTTGGAGTGGCGATCACGTATCGGAAGACGCAGCGTGGGTAGGCCTCCCACAAGGTAGACCGATGATCTGGTGAAGGTCGCGGAAATCTGCTGGATGCGAGAAGCACAGGAGCGGTCGAGGTGGCGATGCAAAAGGACTACGTCCAGCCTTGGACGTCTTCCGGCTGAATGATGATGATGATGATGAATAAGAGAAAGAGGGAGAAGAAGATGGTGATAATGATAGATGACAAGATTGGTACAGTGGTTGAGCGATTGGCTTCTGCGCTACGGGTCGTAGGTTCGATTGCCGCACGGGACAAATATTTGTATGACCTATAGATAGTTGTTGACGATGGTGAAACGTCCCGCTCGTCGCCTTAAAAAACCTGAAAAATAAAACAAAATTGTTATTAGAAATATACCTAAATGTAATCTTATATATAAAAATGAATCGCAAAATGTGTTGGTAAGCGCATAACTCAACAACGCCTGGACCAATTTCCCTATTTTTTTTTTGTTTTGTTCGTAATTGTCAGGAGAAGGTTCTTATGAAAAAAAATTTTGATAAAAAAAAAAAAAAAAATTATCGGGAGGTGGTAGGTAGGTAGTAGGTAGGTAGTAGGTAGGTAGTAGGTAGGTAGTAGGTAGGTAGTAGGTAGGTAGTAGGTAGGTAGTAGGTAGGTAGTAGGTAGGTAGTAGGTAGGTAGTAGGTAGGTAGTAGGTAGGTAGTAGGTAGGTAGTAGGTAGGTAGTAGGTAGGTAGTAGGTAGGTAGTAGGTAGGTAGTAGGTAGGTAGTAGGTAGGTAGTAGGTAGGTAGTAGGTAGGTAGTAGGTAGGTAGTAGGTAGGTAGTAGGTAGGTAGTAGGTAGGTAGTAGGTAGGTAGTAGGTAGGTAGTAGGTAGGTAGTAGGTAGGTAGTAGGTAGGTAGTAGGTAGGTAGTAGGTAGGTAGTAGGTAGGTAGTAGGTAGGTAGTAGGTAGGTAGTAGGTAGGTAGTAGGTAGGTAGTAGGTAGGTAGTAGGTAGGTAGTAGGTAGGTAGTAGGTAGGTAGTAGGTAGGTAGTAGGTAGGTAGTAGGTAGGTAGTAGGTAGGTAGTAGGTAGGTAGTAGGTAGGTAGTAGGTAGGTAGTAGGTAGGTAGTAGGTAGGTAGTAGGTAGGTAGTAGGTAGGTAGTAGGTAGGTAGTAGGTAGGTAGTAGGTAGGTAGTAGGTAGGTAGTAGGTAGGTAGTAGGTAGGTAGTAGGTAGGTAGTAGGTAGGTAGTAGGTAGGTAGTAGGTAGGTAGTAGGTAGGTAGTAGGTAGGTAGTAAGTAGGAAAAAGTGCATTGCAACGCATGCGGGGTACAGCTAGTCTATGATAAAATATAAAAATCGTACTTACCTTGTATACCGCATTACCAGTTATGTTGTCGCATCACTAGTTTAGTGCGTGCGTGCGAGGCGGCCAGTTGTCATCCAGCGCCCACGGTGTATTTGCGTATACGCGTCTACGCACGCGTCGGTTTCCATTCACCTAACTGTACCGTACTTACCCAATAAACATTGTGGAGAAACTTGGTGTGGTGTTCCTCCAACCAAAGGGAGGATCCTCCAACCAGGCGGAGTCTTATGCCTGGCGGGCTAAGCCCAACGGTTGATGTTGGGAGGTTGTATATATACTATCTGCGTGTTAAATCTTGATTGCGCGATGTAGGTATGAATAGTTCGCATGTGACGAGATAGAGGCCGCCACATCACTCTCCCCCTGAGACCGGAGGTCGATCATCTTGATGAGTCAGCGGTCGTTGCGTCTTGAGAACTTGCCAGGGCCAGTGAAGGGTTCCTTTGAGTCGAAACCGGATACCGCGTCATTCCAGTGAGTCGGAACTGTGAGAGCGGTGAGTGGTGGCTGTGGACTGCGTCGACCAGGAGAGAAGTGCCTCTGCTAGTTGACCGGCCGAAGTGCAGTGTGATGCGCCATGATGCTGGAGTGGGCTGAGGGTTGTGACCAGGCTTGCGCGTTGGCTGCAGGCTAGTGGTCACATCACCCGTTGAAGCCGAGGATGCTGGCTGGCTGTGGGACTCGCTGTTTGCTGCTCGATTGAATGCTGAGCTGCTGAGGGAGTAATGATGTGGCTGCCGAGGCTGCGAAGGTTGTGTGTGACGTCACCATTGTGGAAACACTGTCTGTGACGATCACGTCGGGGTCACCAATGTGGAGAAACCAGGTGGTGTTCCTCCAACCAAAGGGAGGATCCTCCGACCAGGCGGAGTCTTGTGCCTGGCGGGCTACTGCCCAACGGTTGATGTTGGGAGGTTGTATATATACTATCTGCGTGTTAAATCTTGATTGCGCGATGTAGGTATGAATAGTTCGCATGTGACGAGATAGATGCCGCCACAACATTTTTAACCTTAACTCAAGTGTTTTCTTCTATGCTCACCTATCCGTTACAATAGTCGTTTCGGGTCTGGGCGTTTGTGCATGTGAAGATTTGTGTCTGTAAACGCACCCACGATACAGAAGAACGCCAAAAGAGGGGCAATATGAAAAAAATAAGTTACGGCAATTGGTGGGCAATTCAAGAAACAAAATTGATGCCAAACCAGTAACAAACTACAGCCGTCAGTCAGCTTTTGGTTACAAAAAAACTTTAAATAAAAGTAATAACCAACTTCAAAAAAATAAAATAAAAAAGGAGTGAAATAATTAGGATGATATAAATTAACAGTTTCAGAAGTCGGTGCAATTCGACACTGAAACAAATAAAAGCCACCAGAAGTCGGTTTTTACTTTTATTTAAAGTTTTTTATTAAATACGTTTTAGTGCCATAAATTACACGGTTTAAGACTACAAATGTAAATGACACGGTTGCGTAATCTTTCCAGCAACTAGGTAGTTTTCTTTAAGAATAGGTATTAATGTGTAATTATCATGACTGCTCCTTACAAATACATACAATCTTTATTGTTTTTGGCTAATGTTTCTGTGACGACAGTTAAAACAGAGATTGAAAGTCCTCATCGAAAATTTGCTGAAGAGAACAAACCAAAACGTCGTTTAAGTAACTTTTTTTTTGTTTTCGTTTATGTTTTCAAAAAGCGCGGTATCAATTTCGATAAAATTTGTATGGGACACCTCTGAAGTATGGTCTACCAAACAAAAAAAGAATCATCAAAATACATTCATAAATGGAGGAGATATCGCGTAACAAAAACACAAAAAAAATACAACATTCAGACGAATTGAGAACCTCCTTCTTTTGAAGTCGGTTAAAAACTATCAAAATATTTGGTTTTGTTGTCAAACAATTTGACAGCTTTTGCAAACGAAAGCTGTATGAATGAACGTTTCGGTTTCGTTTCGGTTGCGAAAGATCAATGTTTCTATTAGGCAGCTACATCGGTTCAGTTTTTTTATTAAAATATCAATACATTGGAACGATTTAATATTTCAATTTTTAAATTTTCATGACTTATTGTGAATCCGAAGAATTTGGTACAATAAGGGATCTGACAAATAAGGCTGAGACCCTGAAAATACTACTAATTTATCACCCCTAAACTGGCAACACCGCGATTTAACACTTGCAACGCGATCAGGAAACCGTAACACATAAATAACCTGTTCAAGGCTTATTAGATTTATTTGGGCATCGGTCCGAAAGACCGCTCTGCGTCTTGTACGGAACACAAATCAGACAGTTAGCTATCAGTGTTAAATTTAAATTTATTTTAGAAGGTTGCAGTTTGTATTTTCACGAATGTATTTCTCATGTAATAATCAAAATCAAAAGTTTTTATTTCACATAAACCATTACAGGGGCCCAATTCTCCTAAAATAAATTGTTGCCAAACGCAATCGAACCACAACCGTCAGTCAGTTTTTGTTTTCGAAAACTATCAAAATGATTGATTTTGTTTTTTGTGTTAAACAATTCGACAGCTTTTGAAATTGAGAACTGTCTGAATGAACGGTTCGGCGTTGGTTCGGTTGTGATTTATCAAGATTTATTTTAAGAGAATTAGTCCCCAGGCGCTTATGAAAAGTCGAATTTGGGTGCACGGTTCCAATTAGTCGTTCGCTATGGAAAAGAGCCGGCAAGAAACTCCATGGTTACTCTTTTAAAATCCATATCTTTAACAATTTCAGTGGGTACAGTTATGACTTAAACTAGTTATGAGAGAGCAAAGTAGACTTTATACAAATTATTGTACATTATTTTCCTCAGTCTGCCAGGAATTCGAAAACACATGTCCAGTTAAGAAATGTAAAGTTAGTTGCAAATCAAAATTTAGCGAGTGGGCCACCATAGGTATAAGAAAGAGTAGAGAAACTTTATATTATCTATATCACGAAAAATCATTGACCAGGTAATAAACAAAGAAACCGGAAACACAAAACAACGGGATAGCGAACTAACTTTAAAATATGATAATAAGTCTATTGTAGATAAATTTGAAGTCGCTCAGACACTCGAAAACTTTTTCACAAACATCCCGATAGAGGTTACGAAATCCCTTGCCTCGTCCTCTATATTAGCTGAATCACTACTTAAACAGAATTTCTGTAAAGACATACCTATTTTTTAATTTGAGCATATTACTACTGCTTCGATTAAAAAAGCATTTAAAAGTCTTAACATAAAAAAACACTGAAGACTTATGTGGCATTTCTGTAAGGGTTCTTGGAGTTATCATTGATACCATTGCCCCCATACTTGCAGGCATATTCAACCAATGTTTAGATAGCGGTACATTTCCCGATTTGATGAAACACAGTAAGGTAATACCAATCTTCAAATCGGGCTGCAAGAATAACCCCTCTAATTATAGACCCATTTCTGTGCTCCCAGCACTAAGTAACATTTTTGAAAAAATTATGCTTGATCAGATGATGTTTCATTTCAACCTAAACGGGATATTGCACAGTCGCCAGTATGGTTTCACGAAAGGTAGGTCGACCACAGACGCAGGAGTGAAACTAGTCTCTCAAATTTTGGAATCCTGGGAGAGCTCTCAGGATGCTGTTGGCATCTTCTGTGATCTCTCCAAGGCTTTCGACTGCGTTGACCACAACACACTTATCTGTAAATTACACCATTACGGAATTCGTGGACTAGCTGCTGACCTCGTTTTTTCCTATCTGTCAAATAGACGGCAAAAAGTGGGTGTCAATGGTGCTATATCGTCGGGATCTCTGGTTAGAATGGGCGTGCCTCAGGGCTCAATTCTTGGGCCTTTTCTATTTCTAGTTTATATAAATGATCTCCCCTATATGATGTCCAATTTCTCCGATATAATTTTATTTGCTGATGATACTTCCCTAATTTTTAAAATAGATAGAAAAGATAGGGACGTTTCACATGTCAATGAGAGCCTAACTGTTCTTTCTAAATGGTTTACAGCCAATAATCTGTTACTAAATGCAAATAAAACTAAATGCCTTAAGTTTTCACTACCTAATGTACCCCAAGTAGGTCTAAATTTAATGCTTGATGGCAACAAACTTGATACAATTAATGAAACCGTATTTTTAGGTATAACTATCGACTCTAAATTGCAGTGGGGTGCTCACATTACTGCCCTGTCAGCTAGGTTAAGTTCTGCTGCGTATGCAGTTAGGAAAATTAGGCAGTTGACTGATGTGGCTACAGCTAGGTTAGTGTATTTCGCTTATTTCCACAGCATTATGTCCTACGGCATTCTGTTGTGGGGCTCAGCAGCTGACGTCGATTCGGTTTTTATTCTACAAAAGAGAGCAATCCGTGCAATTTATAACCTGGGTTCCCGCGAGTCCCTTAGAAACGTGTTTAAAGATATTAAAATACTAACTTTGCCATCACTATATACTTATCTTAGAAAATATTTTATATGTGCGAAAAAATTTGCATTTGTTTAATGTTAGGAGCGATTTTCATGATAAAAATACACGGGATAAACATAAAATTGTGGTACCTAAATTTAGATTAAGCAAGACTAGTAAGTCATTTCTAGGTAATGGCGTACGTTTTTATAACAAGCTGCCGAAATCTGTAACAGATCTTACCGAGGGAAAATTCAAAACCCATATTAAACGTGTCCTCACTCAAAAAGCATACTACAAGATTAAGGACTACGTTGACGACAGGAATGTTTGGCATTAGTTCCTGCACATGTGGCTTCCCTGGTACCTCATTAACGACGTATGTGTATGTCTATTAACTATCCTCAATTACGTTTTTTTTTTTATTGCTGTCGTTACTCTCAAGATATCTTTTATCTTATCTTATAATGATTTTTTCTCTAAGTTTTGATGACATTTAATCATGTCAATTGTTTTATATAGTTTAGCTTCATTTTATCTTTTGTAAATGTGAGAACTTCGTGGACTTGCCTATACAAAGCCTATACATAATCATTATGTAAATTACTATTATTTATATTGTGTTATTTTTTTTTTCTTTTTGGTTAATTTTTGTACTCAAGACTTGGTATTACATTACTCACAGGTCTGTGGTCAAGACTACATTGTTCTCTCTTAACTATCATAAATCATAGTACTGTATTTACTGAAATTATTAAAGATATCCTTTTTTTTAAAAGAGTAACCATGGAGTTTCTTGCCGGTTCTTCTCCATAGGAAACGACTAATTGGAACCGTGCACCTAAATTCGACTTTTCATAAGCGCCTGTATTGGTTTATGTGAAATAAAAATTTTTGATTTGATTTGATTTGACTTAAGAGCAGGAACCACACAAAAAAAACAAAATGAAAAATATGGTCACAAATTAAATAGGTATCCAGGCATCTAGCAAGTCCACAAAGCTCTCACATTTACAAAAGGTAAAAGGACGCTAAACTGTATAAAACAACTGACATGGTTAATTGTCATCAAAACACATTACAGCGGACGATGTATTTAAAAAAAAATGTTTCTTTTGATCCTTAATATTTTTTTATTATTTTATACATTGGTGGTTTAGATACCTTCACTTATCACTATCGCAATACATAAAAGAAAAAACAATCAAGTAAAATCCCCTGCAGGTTAATTTTAACCAGTTAAAGATCGTGTAGTGGTTTTAGGGAACTACACGAGCTCGTTTACACTCTGTATAAGGGTGTATACATAAAGGAAGCAGCGCTGACCTACCAGCGCTTATCAGTATTGGTCCGTGCAGATAACCGCTACATAAAGGAAGCGGGTAGAAGCAGGGGCTGGCATTTTTAAACAAAAATACGCCTTGTTCCCTTGCTAATACGTATAATACAAATGACGGCTTACCAGCGCTGATCGGAGCAGGTCGGAACTTGTTGGCGAAGTTCGGAGCTTGCTTGTCGGCGCTGGTTCGCCACACAGTATACAGGGTGTTAACGAATTCGTGTAATTCCTTCAAACCGCGTGATCTACTGGTGACACAGATTAACCCTAAATGGGAATTTCTGAAAACCAACTAAAAAAAATAATTAAAAAATAAATCTTGGTTTTCTATTTCTGAGTCATTTTAGAGCCTTGAGTTATCTGACTACAAAGAGCGATTCGCGTTAGTCGTGCCTGCAAGCCGTGTCGTCGTGCTTTCATTAATTTATGCGTGGCATCGAAATGTTCACACAAATAAAACAATTATTTACCAAAAAAAACTTATTTTTTTACTGAATCCTTATTAAGTGGTTTGGATACGATCGGTAACAAAGCCGCATGAAAAAATAATATTTTATTTTTAATTTTTAATCAAGCTAAAGGGATTTAGCTTGATTAAAAATAAAAAAAACACGGGAGTGCGGGGCCTGTCTACATCAGTAGTAGATAGGGTTGCCAACTTTTTTTGACAAATAAAACGTATGAAATTGTTTGAATAGGCAAAACTAAAGTATTTGGAAGAAAAATAAAGTATTTTTTAAAGAAGTGAGTGACCAGAGTGCCTACCTTCCTGTTCGGAGGAATGTGCGGGATTCCAGGTTTTATTTACACTAATATTGAAAAATTAAGATCTAAATTATTATGGTTACCTACTTATATGTATTATTCCGACTAAAGCCAAGGTAAAAATATCTGAAAAAGTTAGCAAGTATGTGATATTGCTTCCGTTTTGCCTTTTGAAACACTTCTTGTTTTTTTACTTTTTTTTTAATCATATTATGTAAGTAGATAAGTTCTGTTTTAACTTACTTTACGCATATCAGTAAAGATTGGAAATAAAGTATTTTCGCATACTTTATTTTTATACAAAAGTATAAAGTATATTTATCGAAAATAAAGTAGGATACGTTATTATAAAGTATGTTTGGCAACCCTAGTAGTAGATCATGAGGTTTTAAGGAATTACACGAATTCGATAACACCCTGTAGAGACTACCTTTGACCTGCGCCGACTAACTGGGCGAACCAGCACCGACAAGCGCTGGCAGATCGGAGCCGGCAACCTGCTTTCTACGTGTATACGCACTAAGGTGCCAAGTCAAACTTGTGGCTAAATAACAACCGCGCGAATCGTATGTTCTGCTTGCCACGGTCAGTATCTGGATGGGCGACCGATCGTTACACATCAAAACCCCTGTCTGCCCCGATCTCGGCTGTCATACGAATATCTATGACAGTTGTTACTACTGTTATAACCAGTGATCGGAAAAAGGTGAGCTAATTTACCTAAACTTCAAAGAACAGAGACAAAAACTGGAGACTTCCTTACGACATTTTTTTTCGTGAAAATTATTCCGGGTTTCGGGACATCACTAAAGTAAATTTATTATTAATGTATCTCTCTTCAAATCACGGCTCATCTTCCGTGCGGAAGATGTCCGGTCCTTTAGAAGGCATACACGCGGGGACACAGGTCCAACGCGCAGAGGTCCCTTTGAGAACTTTAATCTAAAATGGGGTGGGGCACCAACCGGGGACTATCCATGGCTGCACTATTGGAGTACAGTCATGGACCGTCCCAAGTGGGTGCAAGACTATTGTAAAATATGGTGAAAAATATCTGGTCTATGGGAAGGGGTGTTAAGTGGATTGTATAACTTCTATTGCCGGAAGAAAACGGCGTCTGCCTTTCAAATTTAAAATTGAATGGTGTTGGCAAACGGTGACTCGTCAGCTCACTAGCTGGGCCCCCTAAAAAGCCGCCACTATATGTATAGGCGAAGAGGGCAACAAACGTGTGAGCGGTTAGTAATGTTGATGTTATTAATACAGAAAACAATTAAATTCGTTTCCTATTTTTGTTTCCCAAAATTGTCACAAAACCAGATGACACGTTTTTCATTGTTTTTAAAAAGAGATTGTTTATTGTTTTCAAAAAAGGAGATTGTCTTTTATTTTTTGAAAACAAATGAAAGAAAATCTCCGAGATTTTTCTCCCTAAAAAAAAATGTTGTCGTAAGGAAGTCTCCAGTTTTTGTCTCTGTTCTTTGAAGTTTAGGTAAATTAGCTCACCCTTTTCCGATCACTGGTTATAACATTTTATATTCTAAAGTTATTATAAAGTAAACTGCTGACTATGCTTCAGTTGTTTACTTCATATTACTAATTAGGTCTCATGACGTCAATCGAAATTCATCGTAAGCATTTCCGGCGTAACACAGTTCAGATCGGTTTTGGACTTTGATGTGGACACAATCTCTTTGTAATACTTAATTTTGGATTAAACAGTTTCAGTTAATCTAATAAGTCTTTTTTTTTAAAGTCTCCAACATCCCACCCCGTAACAGTTGCCACCTTTTTTTGGAGCAATAAAAGTACATTTGTGTTTTGGGATAGCAAAAATAAAGTACGATGTATAAAAAAGAGTACTTTTGTTATTTATGTTTACACACCTATTTTTCATCGCTTCTAGATTCTTGAAAACATGTTGCGATTCTTTCAAAAATGTGTGAATGTTTCAATTACAGCCATGGACCGTAGAGTAAGTAAACTATGCCAAAAAAGTCTAACTAGTAGGATGAGAATCAAATGAGAATGGTGTCAGGTAAAAAGAGTATTTTAGTGTACTTTATAACTGTCTTATAAGTACACCTACGTGAAAAAGAGTACAATACAGGATGTTAACGAAATCGTGTAATTCCTTCAAACCACGTGATCTACTGGTGACATAGATTAACCCGAAATGGAAATTTTTGAAAATGAAACATAAAAAAAAAAAAAAAAAATTAGGTTTTCAATTTCTGAGTCTTTTTAGAGCCTTGAGTTATCTAAGTGCAAAGAGTAATATCGCGTTAGTCGTTCCTGCCAGCCGTGTCGCCGTACTTTCATTAATTTATGCGTGGCATCGAAACGTTCACACAAATAAAATTAAAGATTTGCAAAAAAAAAAAACTTTTTTTTTTACTGAATCATTATTAGGTGGTTTAGATACGATCGGTAACAAAGCCGCATTAAAAAAAAAGTTTTTTATTTTTAAACAAGCTAAATCCCGTGCGGGCCTGTCTTCACCAGTAGGAGAACATGTGGTTTTAAGGAATTACACGAATTCGTAAACACCCTGTATAACAGAGTACGGGTGGCAACCTTAGTTGTTAGGCTGAACGCACATTGGAGTCACGACAGTTTTAAGACAGACTTTCCTCGCATAGACAAGTCTGCCTTAAAACTAAAACGAAACTGTTTTGCCTACGACACGTCGCACACCTAAAACGAAACCGTTTTGTCCACTATGACGACGCGGCGCAAACCCTCTGCGTCAATTCTTTTTCAGTATCAAAATGGACTTCATCGATACTGTTACAGTATGCGTCCTAGTTACACGTGCACTTGCAAAACGACGTAGGCGTAAATATTGGCTGCTCTACTCCGTGGTACTTACTCTCTGAACGCTCTGATGGGACTAAAAGAGAAGGGGTACCGGGGGTACGTCGCTAGACTGTTTTGTCGTTGATGTGCGCGCCCGCATACATACAAAAGGGAAGCCGACAATCGTTAGTCAGACTTGTCGCCGTGCAGTTCTTGTGGGTATTAGACGATTAGACTATGAGACGTTTTGTTTGAAGTTTGCGCGTCTTCATATGTTTTGTAAAGCAATAGTCTGTTTTAAAACTATCGTGACTCAAGTCTGCGCTCAGCCTTACTAGTAATCAGAACCCTGACCCCCTTATTACAAAAGATGGTCTAAGTAAAACCTAGGTTTTACAATAGCCCCGTCTCTTTTTGTTATATGACATAAGATATTGATGGGTATATTTTAAACCTGGGTTTACCTTAGTCTTGGTTTAAACCATCTTTTGTAATAAGGGGGTGAAAG
Organism: Amphipyra tragopoginis; assembly: GCA_905220435.1. Lineage (NCBI taxonomy): Eukaryota > Metazoa > Arthropoda > Insecta > Lepidoptera > Noctuidae > Amphipyra > Amphipyra tragopoginis. Next base: position 19,281,558 of record HG992011.1, read on the forward strand.
ACTATTTTCCTGCAGGTTTTATAGCAGTTTTATTTCATCTATTCATTCAAATCCACTCAAATTCTATACAAATAAAGGGAGCACTAGTTACGCGCCGTGGCGTGGACTGAACGTTGCACTGTGCTCCCGTCACGACTACCCCGGATGGTAGCTGGGTAGAGCCGCGATTATCCGGGGATGCGGATAGTACGTACATCTGAATTAGTCCCGGGTCAACGATGCCTCTAACGTTCATTCGGTACGGATAGCAGAAAAAGTGTAAAGTATAAAATGATTTAGGATTTTCAATTTGTATAATACTAGCTGTACCCGGCATGCGTTGCAATGCACTTTATCCTACTTACTACCTGCCTACTACTCACCTACCTTCAGAAACAAAATCAAAATAGTAACAAAAAGTTAAAACCATTTTCATGCATGCGGTAAACAAATGAAGAATATGGACATACTGAGATTTTTTTATAATGTCAAAATTTTCTTTCATAAGAACCATATTCATTGTTTTCCTGTTCATCCAAAGGTTGTCTGGTAGATACAATGATAATATAAACTACTATAGATACGTTGCCCGCGCTCTGTAGTGGCTAGATGAATGCAAGGTAATTGCCTGACATCCATTTAGTCGCGTAGCAACCGTTGCCGCGGCTGTACGTGAAATTGAAATAACTTGTGTGTAATAATTTCCTCTATTAGCGAAAAAAATGCCGTCCTGTGTGTATAGAATATGTAATAATTATACTGCAACTGTAAAAGATAGAAAAGTGTCATTTCATGCGTAAATAGCAAGAAAAAATATTTATTTAATTTAATTTTTTTCGATGTAGCATAATGGCGGCTAGCGAGGAAAATCGGCAACTTTGCATCAGTGTTTATAAAAACTACATTGTTTTTATTTCGATTAATTATATTATTTCAATTTAATAATATGTTTTATTAAACCTAATGATCAATATAATAGACCAATACTCGAATCGTACCTATCTCAGCAAAAGAGGTCATCACAGACATTTAACATACGTATGAGATTCTTACTTGATTTCTTTGATTATATACTCGTAGATAAAGATTTTTATGTTTATATTACATTTTGTTTTATTAATTAAATAACTATAATTACTGTTGCTAAATACTGCATTCATAATTTTAAGGATAGAGAATAATATTATTTTACCCAAAAATCTACTACTTACCTACATATATCAACACGAGAAAATTGAGTGTCAATTTTTCCCCACATGCCTCTTTTTGTACGCGCTCGACCAATGAGCATGCACCAAAAAATAATGACGTAACCTAAGATACATATTTATCTCTCTCTAACAACAGGAATTCCATATGTGACATTAAATTTTCTTTCCTTTTTCGTACGTTTATGTAGCTATCCAGCTACCGATAGTATTTACGCTGATTTTGAGTGCCGTGATGTTGATGCATGACGCGTCTATTTATAATACGTCATTGGGTAGATATCGCTATCAGCGATAAGACCGCCATTGTACCCTTCACTAAATTATATTGTATTGAGCTATGTTACAATTTTGGTGTACAATAAAGTATATTCTATTCTATTCTATTCTTCTCATGATAATAATGAAAACAACAAAAACAAATTGCGAAATCGGTCCAGCCGCTCATGCGTGATGCCGTGAACAAGGGAAACAGGGATTCATTTTTATATAAATAGATTATTTTGTAGGTTAATGTATCTGCCCGGATTTCAATCCATAGTGGATTTGGTCACATAAGCTGAAGCGATTGAATATTAGTGTTATTGCAAAGCAATATAATGTTTTGCTGCTAAACCAGCCAAGCTAACATGCTCAGTGCAACATAATTTTTACCCGACGACGGTGAAGCAAAAAACCCACATACATACCGGTCAAAATCATATACCCTCCGTATATGATTTTGACCAGTATGTATGTGGGTATGTATGTATGTTCATCTGTTCCCTACTAACTTTCAAAATACTTATCATAATTTGACAAATGAGGTACCGTTGGAAGCATCTTGATTGTCCGCTGGTTATAGGATATGTGACGTCACATTAAATTGAATATGGCGCCCTCTATAGTTCATAAAGTCGTGAAGTGGAAAAAAACATGTTTATAATGAAGTCGTGTTTGCTATCAAATGAAAGAGCTTAATTAGCACATTTCAAAAACATATATATTAAAAAGTAAGTTCAAAAACTACTGAAAAATGAATGAAACAAGAAAATATTATCATCTGAAATTGTTATGTGCAAACTATTCAATATTTGTCGTCTATTAAATAAACAACTTACACGTTATATAATTTAATGTATTTAATACGTATTCATAATGATGTTCAGAGGATAGCCGTGGTCCGTAGTCGTATGCCACTTTGCCTTAAAGCTTATGATCGCTTACTGCTGTTAGAATGTATTGTTTTGTTAGGGTAGGTGGCATATGACAACGGACCACGGCCACACTCTCCTTTTTGCTTTTCCGTAGTCGGCTAAAAATAATATAAGGTCAAATCAAAATAGTTGAACAAACTTTTACAGATCACAGTACTCATGAATATGAACAACTTTTACTATGGGACCAACTCTGAAATATAAAAAAAAACAGCTGTTCCATACATTTTGATCGTGTAGATACTGCACTTTAGTATGGAACAGCTGAATTTTTTTTTATATTTCAGCATTGGTCCCATAATAAAAGTTGTTCATATTCATGAGTACTGTGATCTGTAAAAGTTTGTCCCACTACTTTGATTGGACCTTATATATTTCTGTAAGTTTTATGTAATGCACAACATGACAGGTCATTTCAATTATGATCTAATGAATGAGTACATTAAGTAGTTCCCCTGGGATGCGAGTGAAACAACAACAGCAAGTTCTTAATAAATTATTGTCATATAAAATATTTTATCATCAACTGTATGTGCCGACGCTACTCGCCGTCAATTATAAATGGAGTCGCATGCGAGTCTCGTGACGGGTCGGCTTCGTATCAATCATTTGTAATTCTACCCTCCACCCTCTTCCCGATTATGTTGTAAGTGATTGCGTCAAGTCCATGCAGCATGTACCTGACTGACATTTGTGTCGTGACCAGCAGGTCTCGCAAGTGAGATGTGTCACTGATTTTGTCACATTACACATCATAAAATGTAACCTTGCCTTGTTTTTGTTGTTATTTGTTTGTATGTCTTGTTATCGCTAGAGGGTAACACTGGGCTATGTTGATAAATCACCTAGTCGTCGATATAGATCAACGCATCCGATGTTATAAAGGCGGTGGTCATTCGACGAAGCGAGAGCATTCTATGTTCATCAGCTGTAGAAGTCTGACCTTTTATATTTGACTAGCTTGTCCTTATTTTCTGATGATACTTGTGTAAATTAATTAAATTAATTAAAAAATTAAGGGTGTAAGGGGGAGCGCACAACAACCAGACTCCCCAAACGTCAACCTCACCTGCACGCGGTGCACCCTGCTCCTACCAACGAGGCTCTGACGACCGACAAATGGCGGGATTTCCATTTAATTCCGCGCGGTGGCGGGTAAACCACCAACAAAGCATTCCCAAGGAGGGTTGGTGTCAGGCTGGCGGCCGGCTGTTAAACTTTGCCAAAACCATAAAGCAACATGGATAGAAAGAATATGATGCGCGATAGGGCTAGGGCGTACCCCACAGGCGACGCGCAGGGGCAGCACCCGGTTTCTGTGGGAAATGGACAAGGGTTGTCGCACCAGAACGGGCGGGTGCGACGTAAGACGCAAGCTCGGAGTGTGAAGGAAGTGAGATTGAGATGTGCTAGCTGGAATGTAGGTACGATGACTGGAAGAGGAAGGGAACTAGCAGATGTTTTAAAAAGGCGACGATTGAACATTGCGTGTCTGCAAGAAACGAAGTGGAAAGGTGCAAAGGCTAGAGAAATAGGAGAAGGATATAAGTTTTATTACTGTGGAAGCGATGGCAAGCGAAATGGTGTGGGTATAGTTCTGGATAGTCAGTTGAAAGAATGTGTGGTGGATGTTAAAAGAGTGAGTGATAGAGTGATAGCTGTTAAAGTGATTGTGGAGAGTTTAGTGCTTAATAAAGTTAGTGTGTACGCACCCCAGTCAGGATGTGAGGATAGTGTAAAAGAGAAGTTCTGGAAGGACTTTGATTGTGTGATGATGTATGTGCAAGATAGTGAAGAAGTGTATGTGGGGGGTGATTTTAACGGGCATGTAGGAAGACAGAAGGATGGGTATGAAAGAGTGCATGGCGGTTGGGGATACGGAGACCGTAACACTGATGGCGAGGCACTGCTGCAAGCTGCCACGGCCTTCGACCTGGCAATAACAAATACGTGGTTCGAAAAACGAAATGAACATCTGATAAGTTATAAAAGCGGCCGCCACGCGACACAAATCGATTACTTCCTAGTAAGACGAAACAGCCTTAAAAGTGTCAAAAATTGTAAAGTGGTCCCAGGTGAAGACTTAGTCTCACAACATAGACTATTGATAATGGAGGTAAAAATCAGTGTCTCGTCCAGTAGGAACAAGGAACGGCCCCCGCCCAAAACCAGATGGCGCATGATAGAAAAAGAGGAATGTGCCGGTATGTTTAAGAATCAAGTGGTAGATAAAATGATTGAAATGAAGGATATGGAAGGAAAATCTGTGAATGAATGTTGGAAAGAGATGGCGGATTGTATAAGGACAGTAGCAAAAGATGTGTTTGGAGAATCGAAAGGGAAAGGTATGATAGAAAAAGATACATGGTGGTGGAATGAAGACGTGCAAAAGATGCTTAAAGAAAAGAAAATTGCGTTTAAAGAATGGCAGGGTGTAGAAAACGGGTATGATAGTTTGAAAGAAGATAAGAAGAAAATTTATAAAGAATGGAAGAGAAAGGCAAAAAAGGCGGTAGCAGTTTCGAGGGCTAAGGCGCAGGAGAAGTTGTATGACTCACTGGACAGCCCTAGAGGCCAGAAGGAGCTCTACCGGATAACAAAAGCAAGAGAAAGGAGAACGAGAGATATAATTCACATTAAGTGTATGAAAGACGACGCTGGTAAGGTTCTGTCCAAAGATGACGAAATAAAAGAACGATGGAAGGTTTATTTTGAAAAACTAATGAACGAAGAGAATAAATGGAACGGTGTGCTCAAAGAGGTACAAGTAAATGTGGGTTTGGTGAGGGAAATTAGCATGGATGAAGTAAGAAAGGCAGTCCAAAATATGAAAAATGGAAAGGCTATGGGCCCAGATGATATACCAGTAGAAGTATGGAAGTGTTTAAAAGAAGATGGATGTATGTGGCTGACTTTATTCTTCAATAAGTTGTTGCATGAAGGAGGGATCCCAAAAGAATGGTGCAATAGTTCGCTAGTGCCCATCTTCAAGAATAAAGGTGATGTACAGGACTGCAACAACTATCGAGGGATAAAGCTCATGTCACATAGTATGAAGGTATGGGAGAAAGTAATAGAGAAAAGATTGCGAGAGGAGAGTGAGATTACCCCAAACCAGTTTGGGTTTATGCCAGGTCGAGGAACAATGGACGCCACTTTTGCACTCCGCCAATTGTGCGAGAAGTACAGACGTGCACACAAGAACTTGCACATGGTGTTCATTGATCTGGAGAAAGCGTATGATAGGGTACCTCGGGATGTATTGTGGTGGGCTTTGAAAGAGAAAGGTTTGCCCGGGAAGTATGTAGAGTTAATTCGTGCTATGTACAGTCAATCTCGTACCTACGTCCGGTCGGCTGCTGGCAATACCGACGAGTTCAGTGTGGCTGTAGGCTTGCACCAGGGTTCGGCTTTAAGTCCTTACCTCTTCCTGTTGATTATGGACGCTCTTACGTGGGACATCCAGGAGGAGGCACCCTGGTGCATGTTGTTTGCCGATGACATTGTCCTTGTCGGTGAAGATGGACCTGAGATCCAGAGCAGATTGGAGAAATGGCAACAGAAGCTGGAGAATGTTGGCTTGAAAATTAGCAGAACCAAAACCGAATATATGTTCTGCGATTTCGGCGGTCTCTCCAGTTCTGAAGCCATAGCGCTTGATGGCGGACTTCTCCCAGTCTGCTCCGACTTTCGGTATCTCGGTTCACTTGTGCAAAGCGATGGTGAAGTAGATCGGACGGTTAAGCACAGAATTAACACTGGATGGATGAAATGGCGGCAGGTCACGGGAACAATCTGCGACTCCCGCATTCCCCTTAAACTTAAGGGGAAGATATACAAAAGCATGATTAGACCTGCTGTCTTGTATGGATCAGAATGTTGGGCCACAAAAGGGATGAATGAAAGGCAATTGCATGCAGCAGAGATGAGAATGCTAAGAGGAATGTGTGGTGTTACACGAATGGATAAAATAAGAAATGAGTACATAAGAGGAAGTTTGAAAGTGGCATCGATAACTGAAAAGTTGTGTGGAAATCGGTTATCATGGTATGGGCACGTGTTACGGAGAAATGAGGAAAATGTAGTGAGGAGAGTTTTGAGTATGAATGTCGATGGCTATAAGAGTAGAGGAAGACCAAAGAAACGATGGATGGAATGTGTGAACGATGATATGGTTAGAAAGGGGGTGACTACCGAGATGACGACTAATAGAGAAGTATGGAAGAAAAAGACATGTTGCGCCGACCCCAAATAAATTGGGATAAGGGCAGGAGAATGATGACTTGTGTAAATTAATATATTGTGATCTAGTTCATGTTACTAATACTAACGCAAATATAAGTACTCTGTGGTCGAGAGTCTATGTTGGTTTTATTTACTACATTTGCCTTGCTCGCAATCCTGACATCACTCCTAAACGATTATCCTCCGGTTTCTGAATTGAGAATTCTAGGATAAGCAGTACTTAAGTAACATTTGAGTACGGAGTTGTCAAAAAAATGACGGATTTTAAAGCATTTTTTTGACAACTCCGTACTCAATTATTACTTAACCTGCGGTTTCTGATTTGAGAATTCGGGATAAGCAAATACTTAAGTAACATTTGAGTCTGGAGTTGTCAAAAAAATTACGGATTCTAAAGCATTTTTTTGACAACTTTGTACCTACTCAAATATTACTTAAGTATTTGCATAACCCGAATTCTCAAATCAGAAACCGGAGGTATGTATTGCTTATCTCAAATTCTCAAATCAGAAACCGGAGGTATGTATTGCTTATCTCAAATTCTCAAATCAGAAACCGGAGGTATGTTGTTGTCTTTTACAGTCTGATCCTATTCTTTTGTTTATTCATTTTACATACTTATTAGACATAGCAACACATAGTAGCCCACCGGCATCGGGAACAGGGTCCAAGCTGCCGGCAGTCAGGGCTCCAGAGAAAGGAACCTCCTCACTATGCGTGCCGTGTCAAGGAGTACTGCTTTCTGTATCAAGGGCTTGATCCAGCCGCCCGACGAAAGCCTCATAAGGTGTTGCTCGAGGCTCTTGGCTATTAGGTCATTCGCCGTAACGACTATCGGGACAATGACTGCTGAGTCAACATCCCACTTGTCAACAACCTCGCGTGCTATTTTATTTGTTATTTGACTAATAAACGTATTCTTTTCAAAACTATGTTAACAATACTACTACTACTACCGTGAATTTTTTCACATATCCAAAACTAGCCGTTTAGCTGGCAGGGGTGGGGGGGACACTTGACCCTAACAAAAATGAGCACTTTAAGTTTAATATTTCAGAAACGGATCCCTTAATCGAAAAATTGTTGTCACAAACTCAAAATATTATTGAAAGACCTATCCAACAACACCCCACAAGATGGGGTAGACGAGAAAAAAAAAAACATCCCCACTTTAGATGTATAGGAGGCACCCTCAAAAAAAATATTTTTCATGATTTTATTTTACCACTTTGTCGGCGTGTTTTATATGTATATCCGTGCCAAATTATAGCTTTCTAGTACAGAGTCTCTGAGCTAAGCTGCGGACGGACGGACGGACATGGCGAAACTATAAGGGTTCCTAGTGGATAGATAGATAGATAGATTCATTTATTTGCCTTATTTGGACTAAGGAACTCTAAAAAGCTAGTATATTTTGTACTCAAAATATTCCTCAGGTATTTTCAATAAGAAAAAGTGAATGTCATATGAATACCAAAAGAAAACGTGTCGCGTTATGACAACTACACACAATATTGTGAACACAGGGAGATATTTATATGAATCCTACGAGCATCTCTTGAATGTGAAACAATATGACGGCACTAGTAGTGCAGTGGCTGAGCGATTGGGCTTCTACGCTACGGGTCACCGTTTGTCTTCCTGCACGGAATAAATATTAGTATCATCATCATCTGCCTAGCCTTTTCCCAACTATGTTGGGGTCGGCTTCCAGTCGAACCGGATGCAGCTGAATATCAGTATTTTACATGGAGCGACTGCCTATCAGACCTCCACAACCCAGTAACTGGGTAATACGATACTCTTGGTAAGACTGGCTGTCAGACTTTCTGGCTTCTGACCAACAGTAACGACTGCCAAAGATCTACAAATGACAGCCGGGACCAACGGCTTTACGTGCTTTCCGAGGCACGGAGGAAGCTCGCTATGGTAAATGGTCACCCATCCACAGACCAACCTCGGCAAGCGTGGCTTAACCTGGAAGATCGGTCTATGCGGCTGTAATTATTTAGCCACGAGCTCCTAAAAATTCAGAATAAATATTAGTATGACCTACGGATATATCATTACATAGTATAAAGTCGCTTCCCGCTGTCTGTCTGTCCCTATGTTTGCTTAGATCTTTAAAACTACGTAACGGATTTTGATACGGTTTTTTTAATAGATAGAGTGATTCAAGAGGAAGGTTTTAAGCTATAAAACGTACACGTGTGAAGCCGGGGCGGGTCGCTAGTTAGTGGATAAAAGTGATAGCCTTGTGGTTGAATGGTTGCCTTCCACGCAGGAAGGATCAAGGGTCTAGTACATAATTCATGAAGTGTCCTGAGTTTACATACACCACCAGAGCGCGCGACAAGGCACACAGCTATACTAGAAAGACGTAAAAAATACTTAAATCTTAATTTCAACTTGCATAAAAAAAAAAAAACCAGGGGGCCAGGGCCAAATAAATTAGGGCTGAGTAAGTAGCAGATGACCCTACCTATCCACCATTTTCGTATGTTCAACGTTCTGCCAAACACTCTGTATATAAACATCCGAATTGAAAACCACCTCCATTTTGAAGTCGGTTAAAAATCATTTGGTATGGAAATAAAAATGATTGCATTTTGAAATTTTAACACTTGCTTTAAAACAACTGTTTTAAAGTATCAGTGATAAAAGTTTAAGTGGCCGGCGGAGTACCCACTTTCCGACCAACCTTATAGGTACATGTTCGTCTGCCATACCTACTAGAAACGTTATGTTTATCTTTTGAACATCATCATCCATGCTGCCATCAGAATACCTACTATAAAATGCAGTCAGCCCATCGGTCAATCGGCGCATTGGGCGGATTTGGGCGCGTCGCTCGGGTCGCGTTCCGGCGACTCACCGATTGCTTGCGTTCTGAATCGGTAATCGGCTGCGACGGTGTGTATTCATGTATTGTTGGCGGATGTGTCCCACGTGAGTGATGCGATGCTATAACTTTTGATTATAATGCCTTAAGCCCCGTATTCATTGTAAACATTTGTTTATAAACATGGTTGCATAAACAATCTAAATTCAAATTAAATTCCAATAATCGTATTACCTATTTATTACGTTGTGTTGTCCAATTTTGTATTTCCGATTTTGTATTTTCATTCGTGACTCTGTTTTCCATTTTTAATCTTATCAGCCTGTTTTTGGAGCTCCTTAGCTCTTTACATAGTTTTAGTGTTTGGGTATGTCGGGTCATCCTCCAGTTTCCAGGGCTTTGTATTTTTATTGGCTCCATCATAACGTATCTTTCTCCTACACACACTCACAATCGTATAAAATCGCTTTTAGCACTGACACATAACATTATTACACTGACACATAACTTTTGCATAATAGTAGTAACACATTACATCATTGGCCAATATGTAATAATAATTCCAGCATTTTTATATTTTATTTTTTGGTACATTGTGGGTGCACGATAAAATTTAAAAGAGAACGCTTCGAAATGTTGCCACTGCATAAACCGTAAAATGTATAATGAGGAAGACATTCTCATGGCATGTACGGATGTCTGTTTCCTTTTCTTCTTTTTTATATTCCTGTTTAGTATATTCTATCACTTATAAATTAAATCATAATATTTATCTATCTTAATAATAATTGTTTGCTGCACCGAACGACGTCATTACGTCGGCGCCGGCTGTCGCTGAAAACCAGCGCTGGGGCTCTGTCTTGCATAGGGTTGCAGCATAATGCTGAGCGATAGCCGTTTTGCGTGGATATGACGCATGTTTCCCTCAACCTTCTTATTTTTTTGTTTTTTGTGTTTATTTTTTTTGCGTCATGTTTACCGCAAATAAACGTATTTTCTTTCTTTCTTTCATAAACATGTTGCTGAGTTGCTGTCAACATGTTGCAGTCAACATTTATGTTGCGGAGTTGATCACGCCATGTTGAAGAGTTGCCGCTCGGCGAGCGAAAACATCAGTTTGGCAACTAATGTTGACGTGAGTGGACGTGTTTTTAAACAAGTTTTAAACATGACAGTAGTGTGGAGCAATGATAATATAATGTGTGATAAAATAATATATGCAAGATACCGTATGTTACGGCCAATCTTGTTTGAGGTGAAATTGGCTGACGAAAATTTGTTGCTCTTTTAAATATTGACGGATCAATTAACGCTAAAAGATGTCCGAAATAATTTTTTGACATTCTCACAAAGTTAATACAGGATGCATCTGCCATTATAAGATCACATATCAAATTTTGTCTTTGCAACAGATACTTTCGCACCCACCACTTTTTTTTTTTAGATCGATACAATATTAAATAAACAGAACATAACAGCACTACTTCCTCGGGCAACATTTTGACGCAAACTGGCGTGTGGACGGGAAATATGGCTGTAAACATTGTTGCCAGAAACTTTGATGTTGATAAACTTTGGTGTTGAGCAACTGTTGTGCAACAAATGTTTACAATGAATACGGGGCTTTACTTATCTTATTAATTGCTGCCAGCAGTAAATGCGTATCTTACGCGTGTCAAAGCGATCTTACGCTGTAACGCTCTACCACCCCGGACGTGATTGTCAAACAGAGCGCGTTGCGTATTTACGCCGCGGCAAAACGCGTTCTGTGTAACCGTTATGTACTGCTGCAATCTTGTCTCTGCTATCAAATTAGTATGCTCAGCACACTAATGGCTCCAGACCATATGACAAACGTATAGTTAGTGGTAGGGTGCATGAAAAGAGCCTCCACGAGTGACGATACTTAAGTACATCCGGCGCACCCTGGGCAGTTAGCCCCGCTACCAACCTTGCTGACTGGCTAATCTTTTCACCACAGCATGAGCTATGTGTAGAAGTGGTGTCAACATAGAGCTAATGGGATTTCTTTCATGGCGCATACTATCAAGGTCAAACCGGTTAGTACCTATAACTTTTTAAACAACTTTGATGCTCCTAAAGTTAAGTTATATCCCACCCTCATAATAATCACAACAATATTTGTTAAAAAAGTAGCATACTATAGCAATGCATCGCTCATCCACGTAAGACCTCCAAACAATAAACTACCAACGATCTCGTAACTTGATAGGCAGTTTAATACTTACAATATCGAGATAGACTGAGATTATCTTGTAGGTAAACTAACACTGGAAGCACACATTGTAGCACTACGAATTGATTCCTACGGGATTGGTCGCTGCATTGAAATAAGGGTGCCTTTCCACCAGAGATGTGCTATGTAGCTATGCTGCGAGAATGTAAAAGCTAAGCTACGAAACTATGTGACCGTTTCCACTGATGCTAAGCTATGTAGCTGTGCGAGGAAGATGCGCAGCTCGAGCTATGCGACGTATCGACAATAGGGAAGGCACGGGGAGCATAGCTACACCACTTGCGACCATCCATATCACGCATCCATAGCTCGCATCCATAGCACGCATCCACATCATACATCCTTCCATATAAAAAAACGTAGCTTAGTTGAATCAGTTTCCACCAGTGCTATGCTATGTGGACCAATGAATATGATTGGTGGATATCAAACGAATCCATAGCAACGTTGCATAGCACATCTCTGGTGGAAAAGCACCCGTAGTCTAAAGGAGCGTGCACTTGTTGTGCAATCTCCTTTAGACTAAGAACGAAAACAATTTAAAAAAGCTGGATGTAAAGCAATACCTCCTAACGGCCAAAACACACTAAGCGTATCTTGCGTATAAGCAACGCAAAATACGCTTAGTGTGAGTGTAGCCACTGAAAATACGCCGAATATAATTAACTTAACATCGATCGAACGCAGGATGCGCGCGATATTTCTAAGCCCTGTTACATTTGGGGTAACGATATAATACATGTGGCGAGGCAGCGCAGTAGAATTTGTATGTAGCGCGATGCATAGTGGTTGTATGTATGAAGACAGTCCGCCGCGGAAAAGCCGCCGAATGTGTAGCGGATCCCGTGTCTGCACTAAACGAGGCCTCTTTTTAGGGTTCCGTAGTCAACAAGGAACCCTTATAGTTTCGCCATGTCCGTCCGTCTGTCTGTCCGTCCATCCGCAGCTTAGCTCGGAGACTCTTAGTACTAAAAAGCTACAATTTAGCATGAATATACATATAAATTACGCCGACAAAGTGATAAAATAACATCAAGAAAAAAAAAATTTTTTGCGTTCCTCTGCACTTAAAGTAGGGATGTTTTTTTTTTCTCGCCTACCCCATGGGATGGGGTGTTGTTGGATAGGTCTTTCAAAAATATAGCGGGTTTGAGATTGCAATTTTTCGATTAAGGGAACCGTTTCTGAAATATTAAGTTTTAAAGTGCTAATTTTTGTTGGAGTCAAGTGTCCCGCCCCCTGCCAGCTAAACGGTTAGTTTTGGATACGTTAAAAAATTCACGGTAATAGTATATACAACGAAGTTAAAAGGAAAACTATCACAGCTAAGTAGGCTTTACAAGTTTACGAGTAATAGTCGACCAACCGCAAAAGTAAAAATTTCGTACAAATTCCATTGAAAAATGACTACGCCCTCTTCGTAGTCCGCATTATTGTACAACTACGGAACCCTATTACTGCGCATGGCCCGACACGCACTTGGCCGGTTTTTATGATTTGACTTGGTCGCGTTTGGTCCTAGTCGCACCTAAGGTTAGCACAGACAGGGTCTAAGATGAAGCACACGAATGCAAGTAACAGAGATATAGAGTCATGTCCCCATACCTCTCCGGATCTCTCATACACATGAAGGAACACAGTAAACTGCTTAGCGCCGGACTTAAATGTGAGGGTGGTAGCTAGCCAGGCAGACCGTATAGATCTACATCCGTCACCTCACACTTCAGGTCCAGTTGAAAACCAGCGTCAGGCACTAGTTGTCTGGCATTTTTGCTGAACTGGGCCTTTTTGGCGCAGCCGTGAGGCACACTATCCTGCTAATTTCTTTGTTTTTTTTTCTGCTTTATTTTATATTGTGTGCCTCTCTAGTCTGTGCTAAATAAATGTATTTTCTTTCTTTCTTTATCTTATCAACAAGCGTGCTAGGTTTTGTTGAATCTTACAACACGCGTCTATTCCCAGCGTGCGATGACGAAGTTTAATATCAAGACTAATTTTAGTCCGTCTACACGGGAAACGGTTGCTGTTACATTTGTATACTAGACAATCACAGAAATACATCTTAATAAACATCAATAATGCGCCTATTGTTTACAAAAGTTATAACAATGAAAGCCCAAAAACAATGAACAAATCATTTCCTTTCATAACAAAATTAATTTCAATTGAAAATTCTTCTTGAATTCATTAGTAACTTTAAATATCAATTATAAAACGCATAACTGAATTTCGTTAACCAAGATTCCAAATTCAAAAGTTGTCCAAGTTCTAATTTTGAAAAAGGTTCTGTTCTATATTCAAAATGGATACGCCGTTTTAATTGGCGCCGATTCATTTTGGCGGGAGAGACCGTTATTTTAAAGCAATTGAATTATTAATTCGTTTGGAAATGGGCCCGCCATAATGATAATGGTGCTGGATTGAAGCTGTAGCGGTGACGTTGATTGATTGTTACTTTGTTTCTTTCCTACTCCGGTTCAATTATGACTCATATTTTGATCTTCATGCATTGATCTGGTAGGTGAAAAGTTTTTTTGAATATTTTTAGCCGATTTTGGACAAATTCAAAGGAGGAAATTGTCAATACGACGCGTATGTTTTTTTTTTGTTTTACACCGATTACACAGACCACTTTTTTATCTTGTTAATATCCTCATGGACTGGGAAGACGGAGGGTTAGGCCGGACTCTTTACGGCAAAAAACCCACGGTGCACCTGGTCCTGACCTATTGCCGGAGTCCCGGGATTCGCAGTTGCATGTACCGCAACCTCGGCGGCAGGCCTGTCCTCCTCCAGAGAGTACACCAACATAGCGCGCCGCCTTCTAAGGCCTGTTACTGGTCGGGCAACGGATCCCTAACCCGCCATTCTCAGGCCAAAGCGATTACTCAGACCTGCCCCAACCGACTAAAATAATTTAAGTGTTAGGCTTGATTCCAAATTGCTCTCATTAAACTCGTATGAGCTTAATTTACGCCGCGTAAAATGAGTCGCGCAATTTCGGTTATGTTCGGTTTCATAGAATATCACAATTCATGCCACACGACGACGCAAAATAAGTAGGTACGGTCAGCAACAAAAGTAGCTGAACAATTGAGTTTTTAAACTTTGCATTTATTAGATAACTAATTGATAGGAAACAAAAACTTTAAGACATACTTAGAACTGTATCTAGCAGCTCTAGGTATCAATTAAAGTTTTTGTTTTAAAACATTTAGTTTTCTAATTAATGCCAAGTTTAAAAACTCAAATGTTCAGCTACTTTTGTTGCTGACTGTACATATTTTTTTTCAAAACTTACGCCGTCTCTTTTTACGCTACGTAAATTACGCTCGTTTGATCCCAGCCTTAATTATGTTTTTATTCGAATTATGTTCTCGAAATCACTTTATCATAAATACTTACACTCAGATAATAAAAACTCTTTGTCTTTGAAATTAAAAACTTCAAAAAGAAAAAAACAGCTCACTGTCATTTTAATATCAGCCATCAAACATGACGTAACGAAAAAAAAACCGCAAAAACAATAAAAAATATTACCAAAAAATATTTTACTGATTCCAAATTAGGTTTTTCTAGTCCTTAGTCCCTTTTGCATAATAATATTAAAATAGCTCCGTTTAACTAAGATGGGAAAGCCGTCATACATATACACCGATACCGATACCGAGGAAACTTCATGTAGCTCCATCGAAAACTTGAAGAAGAAGAAGAAGTTCTCGTGAGTATTAAATCGCTTTTTTTAATAGTGGATAATGTTGGACGATTTACGAAGTCTTCAACTTCAAAACTCATTTATTCAAAATTCCATAGTCAAAAGGGGCTATTTGAAAGCCACGGGGTTAATTGGCAAGAACATGGTATAGGACATTTTTCGACATCTTTTTTAAATTTGAATTGAATTGAATATATTGATTGAACACGAAAGCACGTTCTAAGTAACTGTTTGCACGCTCGTGCGCCGTTTACATCAAGCGAGCCAGCATTTTTAAAGCATACTTAGAACATTTCCATAGAATCTCCGCAAACAAAATAGAACAACGAAAGAATGCTTTGTCTCTGTTTACCCCAAAAGAATTAGATGGAGTGGGGATAGAATGAGCATTCGATCGTTTGATCTAAACTCATCTTTGTGAACGCTTGCACACCGAATGCTTGCTAACCAAACTTCGCTTAACGAATGCTCCCGGTGAGTACCATCCTTAAGGCGCGTATGGCCGGTGTAAATGAAAATAGGAATGGAATATAAGTTTTGGGGAAGTTAGAAGTTTAGCGTAGACACAAGTAAATAACAAAGTTACGCCAACATTGGCCACTCCATATTTTTAAAAACTTCATAATACTAATAGACATATTTTTTTACAGTTTTGCTTCTAGTATCCTCAAGTATACTAACGGGAATGTTAAGAAGAAGAAATGTAAGATTCACAGCAAATCGGAGCCAGAAGATTCCGACTACCACAGCCGGAGTCGAAGTAGTCAGCGAGTGCGGTACAAACTGCCTGGCATTCTGAAGAACAGTTACAACACCAAGGAAAGAGACTGTGAGTATGAGAGTAACAGCCAGTTTCTTCATCAACAGCTAAAGTAATCAGTAAAAGTATTAACTTTTATTTGACCATTACCGATACTACGGCAAATGTGTTTCTTCATTCAAGTAACAGCTAAAGTCAAAGGAGCTGCCATAACACAAACGTCGTAATTTCCCCAAAAAATCGTGGAGAGCGTTTTTTACCGATGGCATCACTGCAATTTTACTGTCAAGTAGTGCCAACTGTCAAAGTGAAAGTTCTTTGTGACGTTACTTTGGCTGTTACTTTTGATGAAGAAGCTGGCCGTTAGTAAGGTCTAACCTACAACCTGATGAAATGACGTTTACTTTAGCTTTCATAGCAGCTTATTGAGCAGTAAAGGTTAGGTTAGGCAAAAGTAACAGTAAAAGCAACAGCTAAAAGTGCGAAGAAACAAATTTTACCGTTACTTTGACTTTGTCACGTTACTTTAGCTGTTACTTTTGATGAAGAAACTGGCCGTAAGAGATAGTAACCAGGCTTCGAATACCACGGCAGGAGTCGAAGCAGTCAGAAAGGGAGAGACAAACTGCTTGGCATAATGAAAAACAGTAACATTGACAAGGACACAGAATATCAGTATGAGTAAGCTCTGGGCCACACTAATTGGGATTCGGCGAATATTCGTGCTGGCCATTACATTCGTCAAAAATTGCATTAATATCTTATATTTGGCCCATCGCGATAACACGAACACTCGCTAAAGCCTCGCAAGTATGACCCTAGCATAAGGCTTCGTCTCCAACGAGGGATCGCCGCGATCTCCGCCGCGTTTACGCCACGTACTACAACTAAAACGATTTTCTGGAATAAATCAAATTCATTGAAATCAAGTTTTGATGACACTTAATTATGCCAGTTGTTGTATACAATGTGTTAGGTATTGCACTGGGAACAAGGCAGGAAGAATAAATTGGGTATTTCACCACCAAAAGTTTAACAACATGATGACGTAATGAATTTTAAAATTCATTACGTCATCTTTTCTAATGTATCGACAAAAATACCCGCTTTTGTATCTCCTCTTCGTATGGCAGCCAATTTCATTTTTGATTTGGTCAACAATGTATGTAGGTTCATTAAAAATGTAATATCTTTGGATCCTAGGAGTAGATACTAAAGGTTATAATTCTACCTAGTAGCATACAAGCATGCTTCTTAGTAGCATGTGTATTATTGTGTATTCCAGGCCTTATTCTTGCATTACTACCACTGCTGAGAATGCAACTAAAATATCTTAACTTATTCTGCCAGCATCTGACGAAGACGAAGATAGCGAGCCCATCAAGCCGCAACGCCCACAAGACAGGTACCTGGTGGGGCGGGTACCCCGGCAGCCGGGGGCGAAGCCCGGCCGAGGTGGCGGCGTCGCCATCATCGTCAAGAAGAATACTAGCGTGAGTATTTAATAGTGGTTGATACATGAAGCTTAATATCAGCCTTATTAGCCGAACCCGATAAGTGTAGCGAGACAACATGCTGAAATAACGAAGCCGAGTTTAAAATAACGCAGCCGAACTTAAAATAATGCAGCCGAACTTAAAATAACGCAGCCGAACTAAAAATAACGCAACCGAACTTAAAATAATAGAGCCGAACTTAAAATAACGAAGACGAACTTAAAATAACGCAGCCGACCCGCAGCTGAACTTAAAATAACGCAGCCGATCCGCAGCTGAACTTAAAATAATGCAGACGAACTTAAAATAATGGAGCCGAACTTAAAATAACGAAGACGAACTTAAAATAACGAAGACAAATTTAAAATACCGCAGCCGACCCGCAGTCGAACTTAAAATAACGCAGCCGAACATAAACGTGTTTACTCTGCAATACGTTTTAACAAACAGCAAGACTGGACAAGTTTCGATATGCAATTACAATATTTAGTGTTAATTCCGTCAAACTAGTTCATCAAGCTTCGATGTAGTATGCAGCATCGCCCTCCCACCCGCAAATATATGCACATGTAGAAGGTGTGATTAAGGGGTGAGTTTTGGCAAATTAACAGCCGCGCGGATTATACGGTTTTCAAGGTTAAGCGGCGCTTGCCACGGTCAGTCCGTGGATTGGTGACCGTACACACCCATCCGTGTCTTGGAGAACACGGTAAACCGTGTATCTGTACTTAGCGATTGACCATGCCCTGCGTCTTAACGAATACATTAAATAATTAGTGCTATATTTGTTCTATCGAAATATGCATAATACGCAATTTGTTCCGTTTTAGTTTTTATAAAAAATGGCTTCTTCTGTAACAGTTAGCCAGCGATGTACTTTTAAATTACGCACTTTAAAAAAACAAAATCTAGATAGGCGATTAGTTCTACATTAACTCTAATTACTTATCAACTTTTACTTATAAAATTTCATTACTTTAAGTTAAAAAAGACAATACAAAGAAGTAAATCTAGCGATGTATTTCTAAGTAAATAAATTTCTTTCGCTTATAATGTGACAGTTTTGTCCCCATTACAATTCAAATTAGATTTTATTAATATTTGTAATGTAGATATATCGAAGTTCACAAAATTTTGAAAAACAAAATCTTTCTAAGCGTAGGTAGTTTCTGTGAACTTCGATATATCTACATTACAAATATTAAATAAAAAATATTAATAAAATCTAATTCGAATTGTAATGGGGACAAAACTGTCACATTATAAGCGAAAGAAATTCATTTACTTACAAATACATCGCTAGCTTTACTTCTTTGTATTGTCTTTTTTAACTTAAAGTAATGATTTTTTATAAGGAAAAAGTAGATAAGTAATTAGAGTTAATGTAGAACTAATCGCCTATCTAGATTTTGTTTTTTTAACGTGCGTAATTTAAAAGTACATCGCTGGCTAACTGTTATAGAAGAAGCCATTTTTTATAAAAACTAAAACGGAACAAATTGCGTATTATGCATATTTCGATAGAACAAATAGAGAACTAATCATTTAATGTATGCGTTAAGACGCAGGGCATGGTCAATCGCTAGGTACAGATACACCGATAAACCGTCTGTCTCGGGTGTCATAAGAATACAGAAGCCCGAAATATGATAACCGGTCTAATCTTAGGATATCGGTATAGCCTTGTAAATGGGTTGCGGAGGTCTGATGGCAGTCGCTCCGTGTAAAGGTTCTATTCTAAACTGAGCTGCCAACGGCAACTGCCGACAGCACGTGCAGCGGCTGTATGAATTCGCACCACGCACGACACACCAGCGTCACCTCTAGCCGCTGCACGTGCTGTCGACAGTTGCAGTTGGCAGCTCGGTTCGGAATAGTACCTTAACTTATCGAGTACTATAATTAGACTTAAAACGCACTAGCGGCCAGCCGCATTACGACGTGCCGCTTGCGGCTGGCTGCATATCGATTTTTATATGAAACCGCTTGATCTCAACGCACTGGCGCACGACGGCTGGCCGGAAATCAGTGCGTTGAGATCATGCGGTTTCATGTAAAAATCGATGTGCGGCCAGCCGCAAGCGGCACGCCGTATTGCGGCTGGCCGCTAGTGCGTTTTAACGCTTATAGACACAATAGATAAACACTGGCACTGACGATCCGGATCGTCGGTCGGGCTGCTAGCGGTTAAAATACTCATAAACCATAACTCAAAAACAAAACTCATTTATTCAAAATAGACTAAAATTACTTAGTTCTTTTTGAACGTCAGATTTACAATAGACAACCCAGAAAAAAGCCCTCCCTTCACCGCTTCCTAGTGTTTATGCTGTGAAGAAGAAACGGCACAACAAACTCCCCAGCAACACAGCTCTGTCTGTCAGGTGAATAAATAAATTAAGCATATAAAGGGAAAATCATAATTTATAATAGTAAAATTATGTAAATTAAGGAGAAGTAATAATAAAAATAAATACCGCCCACACGTTTGTTGCCCTCTTCGCCTATGTACTGGCGGCTTTTCAGGGGGCCCAGCTAGTGGGCTGGCGAGTCACCGTCTGCCAACAAATTTCAAATTTAAACTTGAAAGGCAGACGCCGTTTTCTTCCGGCAATAGAGGTTAACCGATCCACAAAACACCCCTTTCCATAGACCAGATATTTTTTTAGCATATTTTACAATAGTTTTGCACCCACTTAGGACGGTCCATGACTGTACTCCAATAGTGCAGCCGTGGATAGTCCCCGGTTGGTGCCCCACCCCATCTTAGATTAAAGTTCTCAAAGGGGCCTCTGCGCGTTGGACCTGTGTCCCCGTGTATGCCTTCCAAAGGACCGGACATCTTCCACACGGAAGTTGAGCCGTGACTGAAGCGAGATACAAAATAAATATATCAAAACAATTTTGTATGAATTGAGACAAATCATAATCGTATCTAAATGATATAGATACATACATAAACCTACACATAAAAACTATTGGTTTCCAGGGAAGCCTCATGTGCAGAAAAGAACTAGCGTCCCTATCGTTGACATAGTCCAGGGTTGGGTAAACTACGGCCCGCGGGCCAACTCAGGCCCGCGAAGCGTTTTAATCTGGCCCGCCAAACCTCCCATTTAGAGCAAGAGTGTACGGCCATAACAAATCGCGTAATTATTTGAGCCAAAAATGCTGGTTTAGCAGAAAAAAAAGCAATATATTTTTTTGGATTTGTTGTCTCTTGCGAAATTTCTTTCGTTTTTCTGGCCCCCAATAAAGGAAGTTGCCCCACCCCTGACATAGTCGTTTATCTTATAGTTTGCCTTTTTAATGAGAACTGATTTAACGTACGATTTAAATTTGCTATCAGTGAGTATCGTTATTCAGCCGCAGCTGGAAGTTGACCCTAACTAAGTTGAGAAAATGCTAGGCAGAACACCGTCATCCCAACATTGTATAAAACTATAACAATCGCTAACAGAATTGTTTAAAATTTGTTAACATTTCCAACTTTCCAATTCGAGTATATTCTAAATTCTATTTGTCTACCAGCTGTGTCTATAAGTCTGCCTCGCGGAGTCTCATGCAGTGTGCGCCCCGAGGCATACCGACTGTGCTCTAGAGTGCCTGTCAATACGATTTAGTTCAAGACTCGTCGCTTTGTTTTGAACTGAATTACGAGTATACCTCTATTGGTATGGTGTGACACGGTATTACCACAGTAGACATATAAGCTAAAGCAGTACCTCAACTTACTATAATCTCAAGAATTGAAACACTCACACAGACACGCTCTGTATACTGAGTAGTGTTTTGTTTTTGTATGGAACTGTATCCCGAAAATACCTTATTTGTCTTGTTGCAGTGCGTGTCTGTGTGAGTGTGTCAAATCGGACGATTGTAGGTAGTTGAAGTACTGCTTTAGCTTATATGTCTACTGTGGTATTACGGCACGATTCTATTGCCAGGACGAGCTACGGTCATACATGTATATGTTATTTTGAATTAATGTTCATAGGGGAACATCTTTGAATGAAGTTCGAAATATTTTCAAAAATTATGAACTGTTTTGTTAGAACATTTTCCTGTAGCGATAACGATTAAAATAGCTGCCTTTATAACTAACCCATCACAAGTGAGTTTTATTTGCGATTTCTGACGTTTCAAGTAAGTACTCCTACTTCAGTTGATCCGGAAGAGTCTTTTGATCCTTATGGGAAATAGGATCGATTGGGATCATAAAAATGTTTTGTGAAAACTGCCCCTTTTTCTCGTTGACTGTACATTTTTTTTAAAAATTTGTGAATGTAAATATAAATTATTCCAAAAGTTAGGGGTGGCTTTCTAAAAACATTTTCCTGTAGCTACAATAGTTAAGGTAGGTGCACTTCATGCCCCATCTCAAATTACCAATCTGTATATCGCGTTTAGAATGTGCTATGTTTATAATGTTTTATAATAGGAATTTACGATGTTTTTGATAAGATTCGCAGTGCGTTCCATGCGAGAGTCATTGGAAGCGACTTATCATATACAGGATGCCCCTGGAAGTATGGATCAAATCGAATAGGGGCGTGGGCAAGGTCATTTCAAAACTTGAAGTAGTAAAAACTTGAGTAAAATTTTTGCCAGACCAAAAAAGCCTTTGCAGTAAATGTTTTTTCTTATTGAACACATGTTTTCTAGCTGCGTAAAAGTATTACCACAGGAAAGGTCTACTGTTCGCCAAAGTCCCGAAAAAAAATGATAGCTCTGATAGTTTTTTATGATTTTTTTCTATGCGAAGTGATTGAAAAAAAACCAATAATTGGTCATAACTTTTGAACCGTAAAAATTGCACCGACATTCTCAGGGTTAAAAAGTTTGGAAATGAAATATCATTTCCGAACTTTTTAACCCTGGGCAATGGCCCACGCCCCTATTCGATTTGATCCATACTTCCAGGGACACGCTGTGTAACGACTAATAAGCGACTATCTCAACTTGAATAAAGTAAACACGTATCATTTTTAAAACCACTAAAAAGTCCGAGAGTATACCCCCACATTCACATCGTATTCCCCCGCGTACAAACCAAAGATTACTCTAAAATACACAAGTAACTCTAAAACATTTTTAAATCTACCTATATTACTATTTACACTCATCCACGGATAGTTTAGAGGTGTGAGGACATTTTCCCCCGCTAACATTGACCCCCGGGGACAAACTAAGTAATACGTGCTGACGGGGGGACTCTAGAGATGCTTTCAAATAATTCAGTTTTATTATAACAAATAACAATTGATTTTGTAAGTTACAATGTTGGCGAAAAGAGAAATTGGTTTTAGGTGTTTTTGAAATGTATACTTATTTGATTTTTTACCCGACCACGGCGAAGCAAAAGGGAGGGTATATGATTTTGACCGGTATGTATGTATGTTCACCTGTTCCTACTAACTTCAAAAGTACTAATCATAATTTGACAAATGAGGTATCGTTGGAAGCATCTTGATCGTTCGCTGGTTATAGGATGTGTGACGTCACATTAAATTTAATATGGCGACCTCTAGAGTACTTATAGACGTAAAGTAAAAAAAACGTTTTTAATGAAGCCGTGTTTGGTATCAAATGAAAGAGCTTAATTAGCAAATTTTAAATAAAAGAGCAAAGTGGCACACGACCACGGCTAACAATTTCAGATGATAATATTTTCTTGTTTCATTAATTTTTCAGTAGTCAGGTTTTACTTTTTGAACTTTATTGCAAATCAATTATTTGACGGCACGTTTGGTGCAGTGGCTAAGCGATTGGCTTCTGCTCTACGGGTCGTGGGTTCGATTCCCACACGGAACAAAAATTTGTATGGCCTACAGATGGTTGTTTCGGGTCTGGGCGTTTGTTTGTGAGATTTGTGTCTGTAAACGCACCCACGATACAAGAGAAATCTTAGTGTGGGGCAACGTTTAAAAAAAAAACTTTTTATTTGGTTTTAACGACTCATAGAATATTTTGTATTCAACATCATCATCATCATCTGCCTAGCCTTTTCCCAACTATGTTGGGGTCGGCTTCCAGTCGAACCGGATGCAGCTGAATATCAGTATTTTACATGGAGCGACTGCCTATCAGACCTCCACAACCCAGTAACTGGGCTCAGAATACAGAAAGTACAGAACCCGTGATCGCGCCTAATACTGAAGCATCAAAAACTACTCTTAAACAGAGTAGTTTGACGCGGAGTCGATCAGTTACTATGGGGACGTCATAACGAGTACATGTATTTACCGGTGTGAAATTAAATTAAATTATGCCGTTTTGTGTCGTTCGAACCTATAAAAATGCAGCGGGACTAAAAACAAAACAGGATGGGATCACATTTCACGTTTAAGTAGCACATTCAGATAACGTCTTATTTAATTAATCAATAAATTGTTCAGTTTGTAATTGTCATAGGGAATGATGCGTCCATATTGTTAGTGTTGTCAGTATAAGAGTTTTGATTTTCCCTTCTTTTTATTACCTACTGAGGGCTTAAATTAAACGTTTTTTTTATCTAAAACGTGTTTTATTCCTATAAGACCTTCTCTATTTCTTGAGATTATCAGGTACAGTCAGCGTCAAATAGGTATATCGCGACGAACAGACTGTTCATCATTACCTAAACAGCTAAAGAAATTAAACTTTATCTAAATGGGATTCTTGTCAGAATGCCAGTTGACTTGTCCTACGTTCATTCTGAAACGCCCCTTGTTTCATTGAAATAATTATACAGGGTGTAAACGAATTCGCGTAATTCCTTCAAACCACATAATCTATTAATGGTATAGATTAACCCCGCACGGGATTTAAGGTTACAGCTCATTAGAACCACGCGGCACCCGACCCGCACCGCCTCATCGCTCGGCGTCCACTCGTTGTCAGCAGGTGGTCCACGGGTGGACGCCGCGTTATCACTAGTAAACGTCGCGTGGTCAACCAGAGGACCTCGCGTGGTCATCGAGTGGACATCGCGTGGTCAACCAGTGGACCTCATGTAGTCAACGAGTGGAAATCGCGGGGTCCACGAATTTCCGAGTAGTCTGCCGGGGATCTGGTACATTTACGCGAAAGACACTTGCGCGATTCCATTTGCGCGACTACACATTATGCGCGAATAGACTGTTACGCAAACCCAGTTGCGCGACCGATACTTGCGCGACTGTATTTGCCGCGAAAGACATTGCGCGTATACACTTCCGCAAAAGGACATTTGCGCGATATTTATTTCGCAAAGGACATTGGGCAAAATCCGAGAAACGAGATTCCATACCATCACGCCTGTATTCTTCGAAGGGTAGGACAGAGGTGTATACTAAGTATGTTATATTATAAACTCATTAATCACTACGTTCGTAAAGGCTAGTTTAAGTTGGTTAAAGTTATATTATCTCACACGTTTCCCCTCCAAAGGGTGGGGGAGGTCAAAATCAAAATCCAAGATGGCGACTGTGAAATGTTACAAAATATGCGTTATGGGTGTCGTTTCCGCGGTTTTCGGGAGCGCTGAAGATGAAAATCAAGTCAAAGTAGAAATCCAAGATGGCGGTTGTGAAATTTTACAAAATATGCGCCATGTATGTCGTGTCCGTGGTTTTCGGGGGCGCTGATGACGAAAATGAGGTCGAAGTAAAAATCCAAGATGGTGGTTGCGAAATTTTACAAAATATGCGTCATGGGTTTCGAGTCCGTGGTTTTCGGGGGCGCTGATGACGAAAATGAAGTCGAAGTCAAAATCCAAGATGGCTGTTGCGAAATTTTACAAAATATGCGTCATGGGTTTCGAGTCCGTGGTTTTCGGGGGCGCTGATGACGAAAATGAGGTCGAAGTCAAAATCCAAGATGGCGACTGTGAAATTTTACAAAATAAGCGTCATGGGTGTAGGTTCCATAGTTTCCGGCGGTGCTGATGACGAAAATGAGCTCAAAATCAAAATCCGAGATGGCGGCTGCGAAATTTTACAAAATAAGTATGCGTCATGGGCAAAATCTTACAGCCGTCATCTTGGATATTGACTTCGACCTCATTTTCATCACCAGCGCCCCTGAAAACCACGGAAACGACACCCATGACGCATATTTTGTAGAATTTCACAGCCGCCACGTTACGGAGTTGATGTAGTGAGCGCACATCCATACAAATTCATATAAAGAATACGAACCGCACGAGGCGAGGCAGTGCGGGTCGGGTGCCGGGTGGTTCTAATGAGCTGTAACCTTAAGATAGAATAAAATTAAAAAAAAAAAACCCTTTTTTTATTTCATTGAAAATTTCGATGCCATGCATAAATTAATGAAGGAACGGCAACACAGCTGACGGGCACGACTAGCCTGATATCGCTCCACGCAGTCAGTTAACTTGGAACGCTAAAATTACTCAGATACAGAATACCATGGTTCATTTTTTGAAAACTTTTTTTTTTATTCTTAAAAAACCCCATGCAGGGTCAATCAGTGTCAGATCACGCGGTTTGAAGGAATTACATGAATTCGTTAACACCCTGTAGTTTTGTTCGGATCATTTTGAACAGTCTGTTCGTCCCTATATATTTGACGCTGACTGTACCTACTCAGATATAAAATATTGCCTGTATAGAAAAGCACAATTTTGATTTTATTATTATCTTACCTCCAATACTCAACGTTTTCCCCAAAAACGGGTAAACAATGTCTGAGCTAGCAACATTACGCGGGTGGGAAGTGAGACGGGCGCGGGACGCATGCTTTGATTTTGGACACAGCGTACGGTTTGCAATTACTGTTCAACGCGGATTCTAGTTCTTTCTGTATTCTAAGTAACTGGGTAATACGATACTCTTGGTAAGACTGGCTGTCAGACTTTCTGGCTTCTGACCAACAGTAACGACTGTCAAAGATCTACAAATGACAGCCGGGACCAACGGCTTTACGTGCTTTCCGAGGCACGGAGGAAACTCGCTATGGTAAATGGTCACCCATCCACAGACCAACCTCGGCAAGCGTGGCTTAACCCGGAAGATCGGTCTATGCGGCTGTAATTATTTAGCCACGAGCTCAAGTAGTCTTAAAAGGGAGGGGTCGTGGCTAATTATCAACCGATATGATATGCAAGGTTAAGCTGCGCTTGTCGCGGTCAGTCCGTGGATGGGTGACCGTTCGTTACATCAAGACCCCTCCGTGCCTCGGAGAGTCCCGTCGGTCCCGGGTGTCGTACGAATACTTATGAAAGTCGTTACGAGTACGCAT
The DNA here is from genome assembly GCA_905220435.1 of Amphipyra tragopoginis. Classification (NCBI taxonomy): domain Eukaryota; kingdom Metazoa; phylum Arthropoda; class Insecta; order Lepidoptera; family Noctuidae; genus Amphipyra; species Amphipyra tragopoginis. Next base: position 19,308,478 of record HG992011.1, read on the forward strand.
CATCTGACGACGTCTGTGGTCTAGTGGTTCGAGTACCGGACTGCTGATCACGAGGTCGTGGGTTCGATTCCCACAGGACACAAATATTTATGTGATGAACGTAAGTGTTTGTGTTGGTCTGGGTGTTTCTTATGTATTATAAGTATGTATTTACAAAAAAAAAAGTATATAAGTATTGTATCCATTGTCTAGTACCCATAGTACAAGCTCTGCTTAGTTTGGGACTAGATGGTGCTGTGTAGAAAATGTCCCAAAATATTATTATTATTATACCGTTTATTCATTAAACATACATACTTATTTACATTTTTAAATATTTCTATATAAAAAAAAACATTTAAAAATATAAAAAATAGTAGCCCACCGGCATCGGGAACAGGGTCCAAGCTGCCGGCGGTCAGGGCCCCAGAGAGAGGAACTTCCTAACGATACGCGCCGTGTCCAGAAGTACCGCTTTCTGAATCAAACCCTTGATCCAGCTGCCTAACGAGAGCCTCATCAGATGTTGGTCGAGGCTCTTGGCTATTAAGCCATTGGCTGTAACGACTATCGGCACAATGACTGCTGAGTCAATCTCCCACATGTCAACAACCTCGCGAGCCAAATCGAGATATTTGATTTTTTTCTCATTTTCGGCTTTCACGAGATTCTCGTCATGCGGGACAGTGATATCAACAATCATTGCGCGGCGCTCTGATCGATCTATCACCACTATATCAGGCTTATTGGCTACAATAGTCCTGTCAGTGATGATAGATCGGTCCCAGTACAATGTGACATGACCATTCTCGAGAACTGGGTCGGGCACATACCTGTAGTATGGTACTTCTGCGTCCACAAGGTTGTATTTTAGAGCAAGTTGCTGGTGGATAATCCTAGCTACGAGGTTGTGCCTGTGCAAATACTCACCGTTAGCAAGACGAGAACAACCAGAGACAATATGTCGGATAGATTCACCGGGACAGTGGCATGCCCGACAGATGTCAACCGTGCCGTCCTTCACGATATATCTTCTATAATTGTTCGTCATCATTACTTCGTCCATAATTGCACAAACAAAACCTTCGGTTTCCCCGAAGAGGTCACCGAATCGTAGCCAGGCCACGGACGCTAGGAAATCTACATCAGGCCCATGAAGGGCCCGGTAAAAGCGTCCGTGAAGCTCCTTGCTCCGCCATACCTCCTTGCGGCCATTAGTATCAAGTACTACAGGCTTGCGCCAGTTCTCTTTAGCCAAGGAGAGCGGAGTGAATCCTTTGTCCACTGCGACCACATCTCGATGCATCCCCACGTCGGCTTGGGAGAAGTACTCCCTGAGACTGCACACCTCGCGGTTGTGGAGGGTCTTAGCATTTAAAAAGCCACGACCCCCACACTTCCGCGGAATGTACAGTCTCATTACCGACGAGCGTGGGTGATGCATTCGATACGCAGTCAGCAGCGTACGGACCCTTCTATCCAGGGCGTCAAGTTCGGTCTGAGTCCACTTGAGTATGCCGAAGGAGTACATCAGGACCGGCATGACCCAACCGTTAAAGGCGCGCACCTTATTTCCGCCCGACAAAAGACTTTTCAGTACTTTTTTCAGGCGGCCATAGAAGCGCTCCCTCAACGATTGCTTCATGTCAGCCTCATTGATGCCTAACGCCTCCGACATACCCAAGTATTTGTAGGTTTCGGTTGAGGAGAGAGATCTGAGGTTTATGGAATCCGAGAGTTGGGTTCCCACGGATTCCATAATCCTCCCTCGCTTTACATGCATGACTGCACATTTGTCCACACCAAATTCCATACTGATGGCATTACTGAAAGTTTCAGTTACCTTCAGTAACTCCAGCAGTTGCAAATTGTTGGGGGCAAAGAGTTTCAGATCATCCATGTAAAGGAGGTGGGATATTACCTGACCACCTCTTCTCAGCCGGTAGCCCAACCCCGAACCCTCTAGCAGTGTGCTTAGAGGGTTCAAGGCTAGGCAAAACCACAGCGGGCTCAGACTATCGCCCTGGAATATATCCCGCTCAATCCTGATTGGTTCTCCTATCCCTTGAATTTGTCGACATCCTGGATAGCGAAGGACCGTCCTCCATTGCCCCATACATGATGTCAGGAAGGTGCATAGAGTTGTATTTACTTTATACAACTCCAGCACCCTCATGAGCCATGTATGTGGCACCGAGTCGTAGGCCTTCTTGTAATCTATCCAACATGTCGACAGATCCTTTCGGCATCGGCGAACCTGTTGGCTAATGGCCATATCAATGAGGAGTAGCTCCTTAGTACCGCGGGACCCATTCCTACATCCATTTTGAGAGGCAGACATAATAGAATTATTTTCAATATGACAACTAATTTTGCATCTCAAAATGGATGTAAGAAGCTTATAGACCGTCGGCAAACATGTGATCGGTCTATAATTCTTGGGTTCCGCGGTACTACCTGATTTATGGAGCAGGTGGGTAACTCCTGTTGTTAGGAACTGTGGGAGCGTACCAGTTTCCAGAGATGACTGGAAATGAGACGCCAAGCGAGCGTGTGAACTGCGCAGCCATTTTAGCCAGAAATTGTGCAGCCCGTCCGGCCCTGGAGATTTCCAGTTTGGCAACAGACGGACTGCACTGGCCACGTCTTGGGGGCTGATTGAAATAGCCCCCATGTCTAATATCGGCTCACACACTCGCTCGACGTCTCGCACCCAGTCACCTTCGGTGTGAGAGACAGGCACCGACCAGATGCTGCGCCAAAATGAATTCATGGCGTCATCATCCGGCAGATGCGCGTCCCCCACACCTTGGTCTGACCGCTCCCAAGCTCTGTATACCCACCGTTGATCGCGTTGGAACATGCGATTCTGAGTGTATCGTTCCACTCGCCGCTTATACCTCCGGATACGGTTTGCCCATGCATAAACCTTCTGCTTCAGGAAGTCGATGCGCTCTGTAACACGGGACATGTAATCTCGAGGACTGGTATCAGTCCCCGAGAACGCCCGCCTTACAAAGCGCATCACTCTTGGGCGAGTATTACCCTCCCTGAAGCATATTAGTTTGCCAATGAGTGCTCTAGCCCCGCCAATACGACGCTCAATCCTGCACTGCCACGCCGGTACGGCAGGTTTTGGTCGTGTAGCTCTATCATTATTATCAAATTTGACACGAGCTACACGACATGCCGCAACTGCCGCGCAGTACAGGATGGAGTGGGCATCGGCGAGGTCTTCGCTGCCATCAAAATAACTTGATAGCAGCGAATCCAGAGCACACATTAGCGCCCTGTTTTTTTTATTCATGGGCAAACGAGGTAGCCGTGGTCTAAGGTCTGGCGGGGTGGACCGATACTCCCGAATCGCAAGCTCCAAAGCACTCCTCAATTGGTCACTGCACTGGGTACTTACATTTGTAACCCTATCATCGCTCTCCTCGTCAGCAAAAATGGACCGCGGTGGAACCACAGTAGGGACTTGCAATTGCACCGCAGTCTGCGACTGGAGAGAGATGACATGGCTACTTTGCACTTCAGAGCGAAGCCTATCAAGCGCGGCGTCGTCCAACCTATGATCACGTTGGATGACACGCACCTGATCCGACAATCGTTGCGCCGAGACGTTGACAGCCGGTTCAAGTGTCTGAAACAGAGAGAGCATCCGGCCACGGTACGCGGTCAGATTAGTTCCCCCCTCTGTAGCCCCAAAGTATGCGCGCATGCAGTTCTCGTTCATGCTCTGCGTCCAACGCATGCGCTGCACACTTCCACCGGCAGCGGGGATTGTCAGAGGCTGGTGGGCCTCGAGGTCCCAAGCTGGCCGGCGGTCGGCCTCTTCCTCGTCGTCGTGGTGGTGGTGATGTTGGCGGCGAGAAGTATTCGTCGCTCGAGCTCGACGCAACTGCAGCGGCCGGTGTCACATCACTCACGGTGGAGGCGGGTTCCGGCGGCTGCGAGGCGGAGCTGAGCGACGAAGCCGAAGATGGTAGACGTGTGCCTTGGGTCTTGGCCCGGCTTCTTGTCAACATTTGTTCTTGTTGTTCATTAAAATTTCATGGTTACAATGTCGATTCCAGATTGCTATTGTTTCGCAAGTTTTTTCGTTTGTATATCATGTCGATATTTTTATTACCGTTTTTTTTATTTATAAATGCTGTTTCTTCAAAGGAATTTGTGAATTCCTGTGTATTTGTTATTATATTTATTTTATATTTTTCTTCTGAAAATTTGGCATGTCGCCTTGACAACCGGGCCACTTATTGTTATTATTATTATTATCTTCACTAAGGCCTAGCACCCATCACTTTGGATATTCGTCAACCAGGCGGTTTTAGGTCTTCCTGTCCTTCTTTGTAACCATGGAAAGGCACTTCAAGACCTGGTCTTTGTGTTAGGTGGCCGTACCATCTCATCCTGGATACTGAGAGCTTTTCATTTATGGTTGCGACATTAAGAGCCCAAATACACGTCCGTTACTTGCCTCCGATAGTCGGTTCCGATAGTCTGATCAGACTATCTGAAGGCCTCCGCGTCATACATTTGTTTGAACATGAATTACACGTACGATCAGACTATCGAATCGGATGTCAGAATCGTAAGCATCGTCCGGGAGTCGTCGTCGTCCAGAAAAAAACGGACGCGACAATCGTAAGTGTATTTCATGAATCCGATCAGATAGTCGGACCCGGCTCCCGGAAGCAACTATCGGACGTATATTTTCATCCTAAAACTACGTCGTATAAAACTTTCACTTCGGTACTTTCAACGAGTGTTGCTCCGTGTAATACAAGAAACATACAAAATAAAAATACTCAATACTACATAAACTTCAAAAAGTTCTGACTCGTGAAGGATTTGCACCTCCGACCTCCGTGGTCTGCCCGCTCCCAAGACCGAGAGTGTCTTAAGACCTCTCTACACAATAGAAAGCGGTGAGCGGGTCTAGACCAACCAGCGCTCTTCACTACTGAGCTAACGAGTCTGGTAGACGCATTGACGAAATAACGCTCCGCATTGTGGAAAATTAAGGAAAAGGAAAAATTGATTATTTATTTCGTTGTTTTATTTATTACAGACATCTTAATGATGTAAGAAAAATCTAGGCTAAAAAGGTGTAATATAATAAGGAATAGATTCAATTAACCAATTGAGTAAGATTTATGTGCTCACATCGTGACCACAGTAGATATATAGGTAAGCTAAAGCAATACCTCAACTACCTAGCATCGTCTGAATAGACACACTCACACAGGCACGCACTGTATACTGAGTATATACAGGGTGTTAACGAAATCGTGTAATTCCTTCCAACCACGTGATCTAATGGTGACACAGATTAACCCTAAATGGGAATTTTCGAAAATCAAACAAAAAAAAATTTAAAAAATTTTTTGGCTTTCAATTTCTGAGTCTTTTTAGAGCCTTGAGTTATCTGACTGCAAATAACGATATTGCGTTAGTCGTTCCTGCCAGCCGCGTTGCCGTACTTTCATTAATTTATGCGTGGCGTCGAAATGTTCACACAAATAAAATATTTTTATTGCAAAAAAAAATTCTATTTTTTTTTTACTGAATCCTTATTGGTGGTTTAGATACGATCGGTAACAAAGCCGCATGAAAAAAAAGAATTTTATTTTTTTATTTTTAATCAAGCTAAAACCCGTTCGGGGCCTGTCTACACCAGTAGTAGATCACGTGGTTTTAAGGAATTACACGAATTCGTTAACAACCTGTATACTCTTTGTAATATACTCTATGACAACCGTGACTGACTGCACTGTGAAGCTCACATAAAGGTCTTGTTGCAGTGCGCGTCTGTCTGTTTCAATTCAGGCGATAATAGGTAGTTGAAGTACTGCTTTAGTTTATATATCTACTGTGCCGTGTGCCTACGACGTGAACGTCATTAATGCATCAATAACACACTACCCCTCGTCTGTGGATCGCACGGCGGACGTATTTACCATATTGTTTACACATTGTGTCTAACATTATTATAATTTGTCCCTTTTACTTAGAACACTTTCCAGTCGAAGTGAAACTCCTTGAACGCTGAAATATTTATTCTTCCAAAAAAAGACATAAAAAGTTATTTGACTCGTGAAGGATTTGCACCTCCGTCCTCCGTGGTCGGCCCACTCCCAAGAAATTAACAGAAAAGCGGTGAGCGGGTCTAGACCATCCGGCGCTCTTCACTACTGAGCTAACGAGTCTGGTAGACGCATAGACGAAATTACGATACACATTGAACATGACTTGAATGGCAAAAAGTGTAAAAATAAATGTGCGGGATTTGAACTCGAGAATGTAGAGCCAAGGCAAGGGTGGCGTTGGTAAGGAATCTGCTGAATGGTTACGTTGAAAGTTGACGAAATTAAACTCTACTAGGCAAGGGTGCAATAGAGTAGTGATATTTATATGTACAACGTACATGTCCTGGTAATTTTATATTAACTTAAGTCTCGAATTCATGAACAATTATGTGTACGCAAATAATGGGGAGAAAGGGTAACGGCGGAGTATTGTACTATCCCTTTTCACCGTAAGTTGATTCCTAGAGTTTCGCTACAAAACGTTACTAAGTATACAAAGAATCCTACTAACTAATAATAAAAATGCGAAAGTCAGTTTGTTACCTTTTTACACCTAAGCCACTGAACCGATCATCCTGAAATTTTGCATATACGTTGTCAGGTGTACAGAAACTAACATACGGTACCTTTCATTCCGAAAAAAGTACTGTTCCCGAGGAAAACAACAATAACGTTCATAGATGGCACAACGTGTCTTTCGAATGACGATTGAATCATATTATTATAGAAACTTTAGTAGTGTGTTAAGAGTTTTTTTGAGCTTCATATTAACGCGAGCAAAGCTGCGGGCAAAAGCTAGTAAGTACTGTATAAATAAACAACGAAACTTAATGAAATTCATATGGGACAAACTCGAGAATATTAAATATAAAAATAATTACTCAAATCGGTCCACAAATCTCGGAAAAAGAGGGGTAAATAAACAAAAAAAAAAAAAAACACTTCTCCGCATCGAATTGATAACGTATGATACTCCTTTTCGAAGTCGGTTATAAAAAAAACAAGTCGTTTACAGACAAATCTCACATCCACAAACAGATCTGTAGGCCATACGAGTCTATGTTACTATAATGCCATGGAATTAACCATGTTTCTACTTGTTACAGACTTTCCAAGGTCAGCAGAGCTCCACGACAGGCACCAAGAAAAGGAGGTCTTCACATCGGCGGCTTACAAAGAAAAGATCTTATTGAGTAAGTGTTTTAAAAGATACATTACCTTTATAAATGTCGTGGAGGTTACAGAACTGCTGGTTAAGCACCGGGTTGCGGGTTTAAGGGCCAAAACTGCGTAAAGCGGGCGCCCGCGACGGGCACTGGTCGCGTGTATACGCGCGTGGGCACGCGGGTGGGCTCCGTGGGAACGAGGCGATCCCCGTCGCGGGGACCGGATTATTTTAATTCCGCAGTGTTGCTAGTTCAATTTTAACGGTGTGCATGTCTGCCGTACGTTATCTAGAAGGCAGCTAAGCCCAAAAGTCCACTTTTGAGGTATAAGCGAAATAGGTGGGAATCTTTGTCTCTATGAAAGGGAAGTTATTATTACAAAATTGTTAATTGAAATAGGTACAGTATTAATTGCTCTATTTTTCAGTATATTTCAGTTATCTATCCCTTTCAGTTTTTTCACAAAATTCATTTTTACTTTTTAGTTAAGTATTTTGTAATTATGTTAAATGAGTAATACGATACTAAAAAGTCGCTAACCATACCTTAGCCGCTTTGTGTTATGTGTAACTTCGCAACTACAACAGATATAAAAACAATTCCAAGACAGGACGATAGAGAATTTTCAACTCTATAAAATGGCATCAAAACCTCAAATTCGACCAACTGTGGCTTAACTGCCTTTTAGTCAACGTACGGCAGATGTACAGTCGTGTCGATGGAGAATTTAATATATTATAACAAAGCAAAACGACGACTAGAAAAAAAAATACGACAACCAGTATACCCGTTTATTGAATACACGCGCGTGCCCCCGCGCGGGCGCCCATCGCACGGAAGCGGGAACGGTTGCGCGGTCGCGGGGCCCGCCTCCCCGCGACGGATGTCCGCGCGTGTTCCCGCGACGGAGCACTTTTGTATGGAACCGCGCGGGCGTCCGCTTAACGCAGTTTTGGCCCTAAAGCCATGCATGTACCAATGTGGCTTTTTCAATGTCATATGTACTTTAATCTAAGATGCCACTGACATACGGTGAAGGAAAACATCGTGAGGAAACCTGGACTTAACGGTCTCCAATCGCCAACACGCAGTGAGCAAGCGCGGTGGTCAACGTCCATTCCTTCTCTGTTTGAGAAGAGGCCTTTGCCCAGCATTGGGACTGTTACAGGCTGATATGTATTTATTTATTTTATTTTTACATTACCTTTTACCACAGTAATGGCCAAATAATTAAATGCTACTCAATTTGAAGTTACCGTTAATTTCGTGTTGTCACTGTCATTTCGCCTTAAAGTGACAGTGACAGCACGAGACTTAACGCCAACTTAAAATTCAGTAGCGTTTGAGTATTTGGGCATAAAACATACGCCATAACTGGTCTTAAACTTTAGTTTCTTGATCGGAACGCACAACGCTGAGGTATGCGGTGCCGGTATGCGGGCACATAATCGTATGAAAACCGTCTAGAATGGTCTTTTGTTCCGTCGCAGAATGCGTCAGCGGTGAGGGGAAGCGCGGTGAAGTGGGGAGCGGATACTCCGCACAGCGCGGCGTCGTGTTCGTTCATTCATACATGGATTTGTTCATGTTGACACGTCTACTTTGTTAGCTGCGGCAACATCAACTGACCGCTTTTCCGCACAGACTGCAACGCCGCGTCGTGATGCTGCGGCCAGCCAGTTACCACAGCATTGTGCGTTCTGACTAAGACACCAAAACCACAGTAGACACATGAGCTAAAGCAGTACTTCAACTACCTACAATCGTCCGATTTGACACTCACATAGACACGCACTGCAACAAGACAAATAAGATATTTTCGGGATACAGTTCCATACAAAAACAAACAAACTACTCAGTGTACAGAGCGTGTCTGTGTGAGTGTTTCAATTTATGAGATTATAGTAAGTTGAGGTACTGCATTAGCTTATACAGTGGTGGACATATAATTAGAAACACCATGTGTGACTTTTATTTTTAGGACAATTTAACTTGATAATTAATGTTTTACGTATCATAGAGGGCTTATACCTATTTATCCATAATGTATCCACATCATGAAGTATTACTATGTCAGTTTTGGAAATATCATACAACCGTTCATGTAAAAACTGGTATACTTTATAAATAAAATGAAGCAGCACAACGTACTAAGGTGGACAACTAATTAGAAACAGAAAAAAAACTTTAGCATAAATATGAACAAAGGTAACGAAACAATAAATAATGAAGTTAAATGGTACAAACGTTTTATAATAAACAATTAATGTTTGGTTGGGAAGCCTCTGCTGTCGATTACATCTCTACAACGACGTGGCATTGATTCTATCAATGTTTCATACATTTCCAGAGAATTTTTCTCCAAGCTTCTACAAATGCGTCTTAAAATTGTTGTAGTGTGATACTAGTAATAGTACGATATTAGTGATATGTTTATTGGACAATGTTTTCTTTACAATGTACCACAAACTTAGATTTGATTCAAATCTGTACTATTTGTAGATCACTCTAACACCGACACTACAATAATCCAAACCAAAGAAACAACGTTAAAGCATTTCTATTAGACTAATTAGTGTCGGTGTTAGAGTGGTCTGCAAATAGTCTGAATTTGAATCAAATCTAAGTTTGTGGTACACTGTAAAGAAAACATTGTCCAATAAACATATCACTAATATCGTACTATTACTAGTATCACACTACAACAATTTTAAGACGCATTTGTAGAAGCTTGGAGAAAAATTCCCTGGAAATGTATGAAACATTGATAGAATCAATGCCACGTCGTTGTAGAGCTGTAATCGACAGCAGAGGCTTCCCAACCAAACATTAATTGTTTATTATAAAACGTTTGTACCATTTAACTTCATTATTTATTGTTTCGTTACCTTTGTTCATATTTATGCTAAAGTTTTTTTTCTGTTTCCAATTAGTTGTCCACCTTAGTACGTTGTGCTGCTTCATTTTATTCTATAAAGTATACCAGTTTTTACATAAACGGTGGTATGATATTTCCAAAACTGACATAGTAATACTTCATGATGTGGATACATTATAGATAAATAGGTATAAGCCCTCTATGATACGTAAAACATTAATTATCAAGTTAAATTGTCCTAAAAATAAAAGTCACACTTGGTGTTTCTAATTATATGTCCACCACTGTATGTCTACTGTGCCAAAACTTTAGGCATTCTTTATGATAAGGATTTCAAAATCACTGATCCCGTCTTAAAAATATTAAAATATTTTAAAACAAAATTGACAGTCGTCAATTATTTTTTCCAGTTACGGCGAAGGCGGCCATATTTATTTTGTAACAAGCTGTCAGCTGTTGCGCGTTGATCGGCGATGGCCGCAATGAACCATTGGCTTCGCTCCGATAAGTATTATTCGTGATAATTGGCATTTCATATACAAATGTTGAGTTTTGAATAATAGTTTCAATAATAAAAGTGCCTCTTTGGATTCAGGTGGTTGTTTTATTTTTACGCGGTATCCTACAACGACGTTTCGCTGTGAGTACCGCGTTTTGTGAACGCGCGAATGCATAGCTGCATTTCGCTTGTCGCATTTATAACGCGCTACAAAAGCGATGCAGTAGCGAAACAGTTGTATTGTATAGATTCAGCATTGCAAATGCGCGATTATCGGACAATATCGATGATGGAATGGTAAGCGCGGAAGGTCACCGTGGGCCGCTTGTAGACAGACTATCGCGGCGTTCTACTTAAGCGAACTCAACGCGAATGCGGCGCGGAGCGTAATTGTCAAGCAGCCGCTATCGCTTACGAGGCGTTTTACGTGTTAGCGTCAGAAAGGCTGGTTGCCTATGGCAAGCGGCTCTGAAAGTATATTCAAGAATTGCTTTCCCATTGCTTATATTTGCTACATTTCTTCAATAATTGCTAATGATACATTCAGAGAAATATGAATATTTTTTTGACCAGCCATTCTGACGTCATGATGAATGGTGGCCTCCGTGTTCAGCATGAAGGACGCAGAATTTCTAAAAGTTTGTTGTATCAATAATTGCTTACTAATTGCTACTTTCACGCTTTTCTTTGATATACATATGGTCGCATCACCATATTTTTTACATTGTTAAGTGGTAATAAAATACGTCATCGCTCATATTGAAGCAGCATAGAAAGTTATAGCCCGTGAGCCAGAGGGTATATTTTGTCAGTCATTTCCTCTCAAGCGATAACTCGTAGAATGCTTCAGAGAGTTGTATTAAGCAGCATGGTGAACGCCAGCTGCCGCTCCGTGGGTGGGTTGGGCAAAGGCAGCCCATCAAACACGTAAAAAAAAAAAGTTTTCAGTCATTTCCTCCCGACTGAAAATTTGTTAAATGATAGTTAACGCAATTATTCGAAGATAAAAAAAAGTCAGCTGGCCGTACCGTGGTGGATTATACGTCAGCTGGTCACATGAACATGCAAAAATTTTTTTTTCGTTCAGTGATTTCCTCTCACTTGAAAATTTGTCAGATGATAGTTTACATGCTATTTTGAATAAATAAAAACGTCAGCTGGCTCTATGTTGGTGGAAAGGTCGTCAGCTGATGCAGTGAAAGGTGGAGCATGGGAGCCAGACGTGAGCGCCGATCGCTTATTTAAATACGTCAGCTGACGGGTTTTCCACCAACATAGAGCCAGCTGACGTTTTTATTTATTCAAAATAGCATTTAAACTATCATCTGACACATTTTCAAGTGCGAGGAAATGACATAACTACAGTTATTCGCAATAGCTTCATGCACGCGCCCTTATATGTACCAATCAAATCAATATTCTCATTAATCAATCAATCAGCAATATTTAAATAGACGCACTTTGGATAGAAATCAATCCCGTTAAAATTTATACGCAAGGAAAATCTACCGAAGCACAACAGAAAAAAAAAGAAACTTGTGAGCCATTCGAAAATAAACTTGAATTTTAATGTATAAAAATGTCCAACGTAACTCCTTTTTGTGTTTTTTGCCAAAAAAACAACTTCAAATTTGAAAGTATTCTGCGAAGAAAGTTTGAACAAGTGCAGTGAAGTTTTAAATATTCGAAAATGTAATAGTAGTAGTATAATGTCGTGGCCATATCTTAGAATTGATCATTTCATGATTTGGCCGGCCATTTCATGAAATGGTTGTATTTCATGAAATGGTCAATACCCGCTGCCCACATCATGATGTGGCCTGGCCAGATTAATGAATAAATTAGCGTTCGACGATATGATCAGCTAAACGCACGGCTACTTCATGATGTGGTCAAACATTAGTGATCATATCATAAAATTAGTTACATTATCCACTGTTAGAGGCGCTGATATCGTTTTGTTTTTGTGATGCATCGTGGCGGCGGACAATTATTCTGACAAAAAAGGTAATAATAATAAGTAAAGTAGGGTGACCACGCAACGAAAATTAATGGACTATTATTGGATTTCAAAATATGACTTCATGGTAATTGCGGGTGAACTTTTCATAGAATTTTATTTGTTCGATTACTTATCTGGTTAACCTGTCAAACTACAGAACAAATAATCATCGAAACTTACGCGGTCGACGCATTCATTCGAAAGATTTATAATTAATAAAATTGATCCATTTTATGTAAATCCGACTCAGCGTACCCCGACTGCACGTGGTCAGACCCTGTCCTAACCCTAGAGTGTTATTTAAAAGCGTGGAGCTAGAAGCTCGCGAAGGAGGTCCTGAGTGGAACGAGTGTACGAGGCCAAAACGTAGCGAGTGGGGGGAGGTGGCGAGCGAAGCGAGTCGGCGACCTCCTGAGCGCAGCGCTGGTCGAGTGTGCGAGCGAAGCGAAGGGGCGACAAAGCGAGTCTTCTGGCGGAGCAAACTCAGAAACACTTGCATGCTGGCTTGCTTTTGCTTGCATGGTACATGCTTCCTTCATTTGTTTTTTATTAAACCTTTGATATCATGGAAACCCTACATTAATGATATGGCCAAACGTGGATTGACATATCACTAAACGTTGACGTTTAAATGATATGGTCAGTTTTAGCTGGCCGTATCATGAAATACAACCTTTTCATGAAATGGCCCGCCACATCATGAAATGATCAATTCTAAGATATGGCCACGACATATATACTACTACTATTACATTTTCGAATATCTAAAACTTCACTGCACTTGTTCGAACTTTCTTCGCAGAATACTTTCAAAGGACAATGGGACAAAACGTCCCCACCCCCCAACAGATCTGAAATGTATCTCAGTTGAAACATCTTAGTAGGGTGATAAATTTTTCCTATGGTGACATTCCTCAAACGTGCGGGATATTCCGGGAAAAACGCATTTTTATTATTATTATTTTATTTAAATGAATATTCGCATCGTACATGCGATTGAGTTGAAACTTTGTACTGTTGTTGTTGGCACTCACGCAAAAGTTTCTGACATAGTACCATCAACGAACAATAGGTGGCGCGCGAGTCATATCGGATAATTGTAAATATAAATTCGCATGGTTCATCCGATTGAGTTGAAACTAAGTACAGTTATTGTTAGCACTTGCGCGAGAGTTTCTGACATAGTACCATCAACGTGCAATAGGTGGCGCGCGATTCGTATCGGATAATTGTTAATATAAATTCGCATGGTTCATTCGATTGAGTTGAAACTAAGTACGGTTGTTGTTGCCACTTACGTGACAGTTTCTGACATAGTACTATCAACGTACAATAGGTGGCGCTCGAGTCGTATCGGATAATTTTTACTAAAAATTCACACGGTTCATCCGATTGAGTTGAAACTTTTTACAGTTGTTGTTGCCACTCACGTGAAAGGTCATATCGTCCTCCATAATTACATTAATATATTGTCTGCATAACCCCTGAAAGACGATGCCTACCAAATCCTAAATACTACACTAGGAACCAATAACAACCACACATATGTCATTAGATAGGTATTGCAATGTACTGCAATAATTGCTATCGTGGCTCATTTAAAATCGCTGCGTGAAAAAAGTTATGGCGATGTTTCGTAGGTTAGGTTAGGTTAGGTCAGGTTAGGTAATTTCACATATGGCGTTAGTACTCGCGTCACTATATCGGTGGCGCGAGGAAGCGAGAACGCGGGGCGAGCGGCCGATGCAGCGACAGTTGGAGCTGCGTCGGTCGCAGCTGCACGAGGCCCTGGTGGCGGAGTGGCGGGACAGGCTTTCACGCCCTACCGCCGGCCTCGCCACCGTCGGGGCGGTCCGGCCGGTGCTCGAGCGCTGGCTCGGGAGGAGGCACGGCTCCCTGTCGTTTCGGGCGACGCAGGTGCTCTCGGGGCACGGTTGCTTCGGGAAGTACCTGTGTCGCATAAACAGGGAGCCAGACGCCCGGTGTCACCACTGCGGCGATTGCCGGGAGGACACGGCGTGGCACACGCTGGCAGAGTGTGCCGCTTGGGAGGAGCCGCGCCGTGCCCTCATCTCAGGAGTAGGCGGTGACCTGTCGCTGTCGGCCGTGGTCGAGTCCATGGTCGACAGCGAGGAGTCCTGGGACGCGGTGGTGTCCTTCTGCGACACGGTCATGTCGCAGAAGGAGGATGCGGAAAGGGTGAGGGAGATCACCTCCACTCACCCGGCCCGCAGCAGACGCACCGGGCGTCGGCGGAGGGCGGACAACGCCCTCTTCCAGCCCCCCTAAATGGGTCCAGGGGCGACGGACTTGGGGAAGTCTGTCGCCCCCCACGCACCAGGACCCGAGGCGGCGGCGCGAAGTGTTCCAAGCGCGCCCCTCTTAGACGGCGCGGGGGGAGTCTAACACCTCACTCCCCCCGCTAACCCGAGGAGGCCCGCTGCGGCGGGCCGGCACCAGCCGGGGGTTGCGGACGAATGTACTGCTCCCGCGGCCCCCGGCCTAAGTGTGAGATGGAACACCGGGGTGGTTTTAGTCAGTAAGAGTCTGACAGACCCCTCCGCCCACCCCAGGGCGGAGGACATCCATGAGGATTTCCACCCCGAGAAAAAAAAAAAAAAAAAAAAGGTAATTTCACATATCACCTATTTATTAGATGTGATTTTGAATGACGACATATAATTATAACACTGTTTACTCAGTGCTACTAGCATTTTTTGCTATTACCGAACAATTTATAAGAAAAAAAAACACCTAACCTACGAAAAAACGCCCTAACTTTTTTCATACAGCGATTTGAAATGAGCCGCCATAGTAGTTACTGCAGTATATTAAAATACCTATCTAATGACATATGTGTGGTTGTTATTGGTTCCTAGTGTGGTTTTAGGGTTTGGTAGGCATCGTCCTTTCAGGGGTTCTGGAGACAATTTATAATGTGATTGTGGATGAGGGTACATAATTATAACACTGTTTACTCAATCTGTTTGTTTTTTATTACATAACACTATACAAGAAAAAAACTACCTAACCTGACCTAACATAACCTAACCTACGAAACATCGCCATAACTTTTTTCACACAGCGATTTGAAATGAGCCGCTATAGTAATTATTGCAGTATATTGCAATACCTATCTAATGACATATGTATTATTGTTATTGGTTATGTTGACCAATTTTTCCGGTCCTCCTTTACCACCCTGTATATACCAAACCCCATCGATTTTAAAGTTAAAACTGGTTGCTAGTATTTTCATAGATCCTTATGGAACTACTGACACATCAAAAAAAACTGTTGGAAGGGGTGGGGACAGGTCTCATACAATTTTGCCCATCATCCTTTGAAGTTGTTTTTTTGGCAAAAAACACAAAAAGGAGTTACGTTGGACATTTTTATACATTAAAATTCAAGTTTATTTTCGAATGGCTCACAAGTTTCTTTTTTTTTCTTTTGTGCTTCGGTAGATTTTCCTTGCGTATAAATTTTAACGGGATTGATTTCTATCCAAAGTGCGTCTATTTAAATATTGCTGATTGATTGATTAATGAGAATATTGATTTGATTGGTACATATAAGGGCGCGTGCATGAAGCTATTGCGAATAACTGTAGTTATGTCATTTCCTCTCACTTGAAAATGTGTCAGATGATAGTTTAAATTCTATTTTGAATAAATAAAAACGTCAGCTGGCTCTATGTTGGTGGAAAACCCGTCAGCTGACGTATTTAAATAAGCGATCGGCGCTCACGTCTGGCTTTCATGCTCCACCTTTCACTGCATCAGCTGATGACCTTTCCACCAACATAGAGCCAGCTGACGTTTTTATTTATTCAAAATAGCATGTAAACTATCATCTGACAAATTTTCAAGTGAGAGTATCACTGAACGAAAAAAAATTTTTAGCATATTCATGTGACCAGCTGACGTATTATCCACCACGGTACGGCCAGCTGACTTTTTTTATCTTCGAATAATTGCGTTAACTATCATTTAACAAATTTTCAGTCGGGAGGAAATGACTGAAAACTTTTTTTTTTTTACGTGTTTGATGGGCTACCTTTGCCCAATCCACCCACGGAGCGGCAGCTGACGTTCACCATGCTGCATAATATAACTCTCTGAAGCATTCCACGAGTTATCGCTTGAGAGGAAATTGGTCCGGCAAAACAGTTGCTGGCTCACGGGCTATTAAACATTGAAAAATATATTTCTAGTGTAGACGCGGTAGTCAAATTTTATGTGCCACTAGGGTAGGGAGGGAATAAAATATGTTCAACTGTAAAACTATTACAATGAGCTTGTTACAGAAATATAATTCGATATTCTAGTACTTTAATGCAGCATACAGTATCCGCCAGATAATATCACATCGAGCGTTAGAATGAGATAGCGGCTAGCTTCGGCCATAGAAGTAATAAGTACTTCGGCTTCGTAGATCGTCGTCTCTGTCACTCATAGATATGAGATATGTGACGTTTTGTCGCAGACTTGTCAGTTAGGGATGTCGGAAGTAAAAAAAAATATCGATATTTCGATATATCGATATTTATTAAAATATCAATATCGACTTCGATATCACGAGGAAAAAATATCGATATATCGATATATCGGTCAAATTTTCAGAGATTTTCGGTTTTAAATAATAATGGATTTAGTTCAGTCTGGCTCAATAATAGGTAAAAGTATTTTTGATACAAAATGCACATTATTATAATGTATGAGAATCTTAATAAAAACGAAGGGAATTCAATCATTATTAGGCATAATCGATACTTCAGTACGTCCGGCGCACCCTGGGCAGTCAGCCCCGCTACCAACCTTGCTGACTATCTAATCTTTTCACCACAGCATGAGCTATTTTTGTATAACTCTTGCTGACAAGAGAGAAGAAGAAGATTAGGCAAAATTAGAAAATATCAGGAACTAAATAACAAATTCCTAATATTTTTAAGACCAATTTATTATTTCAGGCAAACCAATATTTGTTCGGTAGCGAAAGTAGAAAAACTCTGCTCTTTACATGCTCCATTGTTACGGGCTATTTATTGTAAGGCTGACAACAGCCTTTACAGATTTACGGCAGAAACTACTCTCTCTGAAGGCACAGAGGAAGCCGTAGGTGTCAAGTATTTAAGTGCCAGATTCGAAAGAACTGGGATAAGATGTCTCGAGTCTATCCAAATTTTATCGGGTTTTCCTTGCGGGATAGATTTGGAGCATCTAGGAATTGCTTCAACGCGTCCGGCATTCTGTTACTTTGGGAGGCTAAATTAGCTGCATTGTTACTGGCTGCAGCAGCTAGTGCCAGTCATAGACAACACAGTTCCTTTTTTCCGTTCGTTCTATATTTTACGGCTTTGTTCTGCTAAATATCCTAGTAAAAAATTAAATTTGAAAAAAAAAATCGTTTTTGATACGATTTCGATATTGAATATTTTGTATCGATATATCGATATATCGGATTAAAATATATCGGGTAAAAATATCGATATATCGAATCAAAAATATCGATATTTTTTCAACAAGCCTATTGTCAGTCGTTGTACAAACTCGCTACGATGCAGTCGCGTCTATTTCCAAAATACACACATCAAAAGTGTCTAGGGATCAAGCATTTTTATGCGGATTTCTTGAGATTGAGATGTGGCTTTGTAATAAATTTATGATTTTATAAATTTATATGGATCCTTTTTGGTGCATTTCATAATTTGAATCAGGAACTGTGAATCAAATTCGAGTAAAAGATGAAAATCAGCTGTCAATATTTTCCCTATAAAAACATACAACGCATTGAAGACATTATTAGTGCTACTGTTTCCCTACTACTGATTAAAACCAACGTTATCATGGAGCGGCGACGTCATTTAAGCAGGGAAGAAATGCTCAGAGCCGTGGGAATGATAGAAGCTGGTTCCCGGCAACGTACTGTGGCTTTAGCTCTGAATACAAGTCAGAGTGTTATCAGTCGACTTTGGACACGTTACCGAAGCACTGGTACCGTGGCTGAGCGCCATGGAGGACGGTATCGCTGCACCACACGGAGACAAGACCGATACATTCAAATCTTAACTCGAAGAGCTCCAACAATAACCGCCATGATGTTAGCCGTGAGGCTTCATCACTCTTCAGGGAACTTAATTAGCGACCAAACAGTCAGAAACCGCTTGCATGAAGTGAACCTTCATTCCCGAAGACCGCTACGGGTACCACCTATAGCAATGCACAATCGTAGGATTCGATATCATTGGGCTCTTGGACACAGAAATTGGGCAGAAGAACAATGGCGTTTCGTGTGCTTTTCTGATGAGTCTCGTTTTGGTATGAGACCGGATACAAGACGTATACGACACTGGAAAACCCCTGGACGCCAACAGCGATTAAAATCCTGCCAGGAAGTCCATCCTTATAGTGGTGGAACCATCATGGTATGGGCGGGTATTTGGATCGGCGGAAGAACTGAGTTGATTTGGATCAGAGGCAACCTCAACGCTCAAATTTATGCTGAGACGATTGTATCAGACGTCATCGTTCCTCCACAAGCGCAAATCGGTCCCTTATTTCAGTTAATGCATGATAATGCACGACCGCACACCGCAAGAGTTGTAAGACAGACTCTCGCCGCAGCTAACATCAATGTCCTGCCCTGGCCTGCTCAGTCGCCAGACTTGAACCCGATTGAGCATGCATGGGATATGCTACAGAGAAGAGCTCTGCCGAATATGGAGGGTATCCAGTCGCAAGAAGACCTTTTTTTGTTGTTGCAACGAACATGGGCGGCCATTCCACAGCGTGATTTGGATGAACTCATTTTGAGTATGCCAAACCGATGTTCTTGTGTTGTTAGTGTTCGCGGTAGAAACACGGATTATTAATTGTTTAAGTTACCCAATAAAATTTTAAAGAAAACTGTTATTTCAGTCTTTTTTTCGAACTTTTGTGTTAGTGGTTCAAATGTCAAAAATCCCTTTATTAGGAAAATGGCAAATTTCTTTATTAATGCAAAGGTGACTTGGTTTATCGTTACTGTGACAAACGAAAACACTTTATTTGATGAATCCTTAAAGAAAATTTTAATTAATATCAATCAGGAGAAAAGTTATTGCAAAAATATATGTTGATCCCTAGACACTTTTGATGTGTGTATATACAATGTTGTTATAACCGACCTCTTCAACCCGTTTTCCATGATATAGGTGATACAAAATTAGAAGATGAATAATTATAGGAGTGGAACTATTGGGTACAATTTCAACACTAGGTGACCTAAGTACCAAATATTGCCCAAAAAAAATTTAAGAGGTCTTTACTTGGCCTAACGCGGCGTCTTACGTGAGCGATCTAGATACGACGCGAAGCAGCGCGGCGCGATGCGAAAACAACAAACAGTCGATATCTATTGAAGTGGCCTATTTGACCAAACGCACGAGGAGTGCGGTGCGGCACGGCGTGAAGCGAAGCGAACGCGATCAGTTGGCTTAATATTTTCGCGTGAACTGGATGCGGTGCCGTGCAGTGCTACTGAACGACGGCGGCACACAGCGGGTGGTTCGCGAGCTCGTAGGACAAAGCCGCCGCTTCGCACCGCATCGCATTGAAATCGCGTGTCACCGAATCGGATCGCTTCGCAATTCGCGTTGCTTTGAACTGCATACGTAAGACGCCGCGCCGCGTAAGTAGCAAATTCGTGACCGTAGAACAAAGCTGATAGTTTTGTTAATTAGTAAATTCTCTTAGTTTTAAGCGTGTATGTTAGCGACACTACAATTTAATCGTTAAGGAGTGATTCTATCATTACAGTTATCGCTAATATTGATATGTCAGGATTGTGAGCAAGGTAAATGTAGTAAATAAAACCAACATAGACTCTCCACCACTGAGAGTACTTGTATTTGGGTTAGTGTTAGTAACATGAACTAGATCACAATATAATACTTTAGATAATTATGACAAGTTATTACAAGATCATACAATAAGGACAAGCTAGTCAGATATAAAAGGTCAGACTTCTTCAGCTGATCTACACAGAATACTCTAGACGAGTGTTCCGTCGTACGGTCCAAGAAGCAATCCCCCGGGCGCACCGAGCGAGCCGGTCTCCTCCCTCCAACGGGCAGTGGTAGTCCGATGTTGACGTCACGGTTAGTTAGGTGGCGGACAACAGATGGCGCTCACTCCACGAAGTTCCCGACATGTAGATGGCAAATTACAATCGCTCCAGCAAGAACTTTGAAATTTATATAGGTGTAAGTTTATTTTGTTTTATTCAAGTTATGTATTTATTTCAATTCAATAATACTTCATCACTTTTTACACTTCCACCCGCACCGGTGGACGTCATTGTTTACGCCAGCTGTCTCTGAAAACCAGCGCTGTGGCTCTGCTCTGTTTAAGTGCCACAGCAATTATTATTGTGAGCGATGGCCGGTTGACGCGTATTTCCCCAGGTTTAATTTTTATTTTTGTTGCTTTCCTTTTTATTTTTATTGTTTTTAATTTTTAAGAAAGAAAGAAAAAAATATTTACTCTTGACTCACACAGTTTACAGAAATAAAATTAATTCACAAAAAAAAACGTTAAAAATTTAAACAACCTGCTCGAGGCAAAAATGTCTCCTATTTCGACATTTAAAAGAAAAACAAAATGCCACAACGCTGGTTTTCAGTTATGACCGTTGTGATGTCACGGGCAATAACGATACAAATAAATAAATAAATAGATTACGTACACTATTAAAATACAACTAAATAAAAACTATAAATAGTTTATTATAAAGTTGTGTGTTACTTGTGTGTAATCAATAAATAGTTTAGTTCTTTTAGTTGGTGTGCATGTTGGCCACGACGCAAATAAATTTGTTTACTTTCTTTTTAGGATTCCGAACCCAAAGGGTAAAACAGGGGCCCAATTCTCCTAAAATAAATTGTTGCCAAACGCAATCGAACCACAACCGTCAGTCAGTTTTTGTTTTCGAAAACTTTCAAAATGATTGATCTTGTTTTTTGTGTCAAACAATTTGATAGCTTTTGAAATTGAGAACTGTCTGAATGAACGGTTCGGCCTTGGTTCGGTTGTGATTTATCAAGATTTATTTTAGGAGAATTAGGCCCCAGGACCCTATTACCTACTAAGACTCCGCTGTCCGTCCGTCTGTCACCAGGCTGTATCTCATGAACCGCGATAGTTAGTCAATTGAAATTTTCACAGATGATGTATTTCTGTTGCCGCTATAACAACATACCTATACTAAAAAACAGAATAAAATAAATATTTAAGGGAGCCCCATACAACAAACGTGATTTTATTGCCGTTTTTATAGATAATGGTACGGAACCCTTCGTGCGCGAGTCCGACTCGCACTTGGCCGGTTTTTATCTTTCATATTCAGCTGCTTGATATATCAATGAACTATAAAAGTCCTATTTAGGCGCAGAACCTGAAAGCTCAACAATCTTATCAACCTAATATTCTCCACCTTCAACACCTAACGAAGTAACCACGATGTATACACTCGTAACCATTTCAAATAAGTTGTTGTCGTATTTCCACCTTCGTAAGGAGCAAGCTGCTTTTCTGCTGCCATTGAATTAATTCCTTTGGGCATGGTATAATGCATAGGAGGTAGCGGTCGCGGGTTTAGAATTAACAAACGAAGAATACTGCAAGTTAGAGCGGTTACGCACTGCATCCGATCCGAATCCGAGAAAATACGTTCTGAAGTAGTCATAGAACTATTTGTATGGTAGTTTACGCACTAGATCCGACTTCCATCATCCGATTTCTCTCCGTCATCTGTGAGTTTCCAATTCGGAAGAAAAATTGACGGACCGAAGTAGCCGTAGTACTGTTTGTATGAACGCTTTTGCATTACCTCGGATTCAAATCGGACGCCAAATAGATATGCCAAAGATGGGCCATCTTGAATTGTTTGAATTTGGATCAGAGATCGGATAAGTGCGTAAGCGATATCCGAATTCGGTCCGAGTTTTTTAGACTCCAGATTCGTATTTTCACGTATTCGGATCAGACGCAGTGAGGAAAGCAGTATCCGAATTCGGTCCGAGTTTTTACATTCTTATTTTCACGGATCCGGATCGAATGCAGTGCGTAATTGTTGTTAGACATAAGTGTTAGACATAGAAAATAAGTGTTTTTTTTCTCGGAATTTTCCGAATTTCCTGGACATTGCTAATTTGCCTGTTTTATTGTATTTCAATAAGTATTTTGGCAGGTAAATAAACTGAGTGTAAAGGACAGGTTTCCAAAAATTGACACATTGAATTTAGTTCATTATTTTGAATTCAAAATCCTTGAAAATATCAACGAAGTCTTTCGAATTTTCCGATTTATAAAAAAATACATTTTATTTTTGCAACGTGCTGTGTGTCCGTAATAGGATTGCTTATTTTACAGCAGAGAAATGTAAAATTTGTGAAAAGAAAAATTGGATATGTCGGATAATTCTGAGCAACATTTCCACTTATTTTCAATTCAGAATAATATATGATAATAGGCTGAATTCACTGTTTCAGTTTTCGGTACACCGTCTCTTACACCTGGGGCTCAATTCTCCTAAATTAAATCTTGACAAATCACAACCGAACCAAGGCCGAACCGTTCATTCAGACAGTTCTCAATTTCAAAAGCTATCAAATGGTTTGACACAAAAAACAAAATCAATAATTTAAAAAGTGTTCGAAAACAAAAACTGACTGACGGTTGTGGTTCGATTGCGTTTGGTAACAATTTATTTTAGGAGAATTAGGCCCCTGGTATATAAACGCTGTTTTTCATAATTTAGACCAACTACTTGCTACTTACTTCTCGAATGACACAACGCGAGAAAGAGTCAAGACTTAATTAAAGAAAACTTTCTTGTATTTACTTTCTTATTCATCGATAAAGCGAATAAGATTAGAGTTGCGTTAGGCGATCGATTTTGATAACTCGCATTTATTGCATCAGCTTAAAGATCATTTTTCACTGCAGTACTAGTAAACATTTGTGGTCTCGAAGTCGCACTCAGTTCGGACGTGATCGGTTTATCGAAGTTTGCCGATGCGACTTTTTATTTGTCACACTCGTAGAGATCAACCACGAAAGTATGGCACTGACACTGCAAGTAAAAATATGTGAAAAGGAATATTTACAACGCGTCATTCGTTCAACGGAGATGTGTGCATTCTGCAACTGTAAGCCAAACTTAAACAAAAACATGGATCAGTCGCTCGACAGATTTGTTAACAGTTTATTACCGTTGGAGGCTTGTTTGATTGACACACGTGCGCCTTGTCGAGCGGTCACTTTAATTATGCAATAGTCGAGCAATAAATCTACTAAATATCAAACATGTCAAGTACTGTCAAACACAAACATGGTGACTCGTTGGCATATGGACACACTGATTGAAGACAGATGTTGGAGGGGCGTATAGCTATGTCTACACAAGTGCGCTTCGCATGACTATAGGTCTAGCGCTTAACTGTGGCAGTACCTGAGGTATAGGCACCCCTCCCGTGCCGCTCCCATACCCCAGGCACTGCCTCAGTTAAGCGCTAGACCTATAGTTCGACAAAAGCGCATGCCCCTAGCGCACGCTAATCTGTCTATGGCAATCAATATTGCATGCGCTTGACGCAAGAGGAATGGAAAGTTGAGCGCAAGATGAACTGTGAATGACGAAGAAGATGAAAAGTGACTGTGATGAAATGTGCGTTACGTCAGCGGTATGTTGTCGCTTCTCTGGATTTTGGCTTGACAGATAATTAGTACCCCATCTCGTGTGAATGTAACGAACTTGTAAAGAACTTGAAAGCGCATTGGTGTAGACATACCATATCGTAGTTGATCTAGACATCAGAAAAGTTTCAAGTTTCGAAATAAATAGTATCAATCTGAATGAGCTATTCTGACATAGCTGCTGACACGAGAGCTAGAAGTACCAATCATTTTCAAACAAGATTGCTATGAAGTGGACTCCAATAACACACTCAGTTTCCAATCTGATTCGATTTCAATCGTAGACACATAAAATTGAAGATAAAAAATATGAATAAAGTATTTTTGCTCGTATATTTCATTTTCTCAGATAGTTTATAGCTGGGGGAGTGTCTGATTGAATCTGTTGGCATTTTGACGCCTTGATCTCTCACTAATAAGGGGAGGGCGGGGGGAGGCAGTAATGGCAAACAAGCCGACGGCCCACCTGATGGTAAGTGGTTATAGCTGCCTATATTAAGTACACCTACAACACCAAGAAGATTGCTGATGCGTTGCCAACCTTAGAGACAAAGTTGAACAGTCTCATATGATATCTCTACACCAGTGCGCTTTCATGTTCATCTTACGCTTTCAACTTTCAATTCCTCTTGCGTCAAGCGCATGCAATATTGATTGCCATAAGACGATGCAGCTTATCGTCTACACCGGTGCGCCTCGGTCAGTCGTCAGTCGACATACAATAGACGGATTGGCGTGCGCTAGGGGCATGCGCTTTTGTCGAGCTAATATTAAGGCATGCGCTATGGCGCTTCACGCATGCTTCAGATGAAGACGCAAGAAGAGCATGAAACGTACTGGTGTAGACATAGCTACCTATATGCCTGTGATTTCACCGGCACCCATACCTTACACAGCGGAACACAGTAATATATATTTATTTATTGTCTGTTTATATTTGGAGGAGCTCGTGGCTAAATAATTACAGCCGCATAGACCGATCTTCCGGGTTAAGCCACGCTTGCCGAGGTTGGTCTGTGGATGGGTGACCATTTACCATAGCGAGTTTCCTCCGTGCCTCGGAAAGCACGTAAATCCGTTGGTCCCGGCTGTCATTTGTAGATCTTTGACAGTCGTTACTGTTGGTCAGAAGCCAGAAAGTCTGACAACCAGTCTTACCAAGTGTATCGTATTACCCAGTTACTGGGTTGTGTAGGTCTGATAGGCAGTCGCTCCATGTAAAATACTGATATTCAGCTGCATCCGGTTCGACTGGAAGCCGACCCCAAGTTGGGGTCCCAGTGGCGTGCCTAGGGTTCAAAGTTAGGACAAGCCCGATAGATTTTTAGAAAAAAAAACCCTGTAAAATTTGTCAAAATTCGTTATTTTGCGAAATCACACAACTATTATTTTCACCCTAATAATAAATAGAGTGCAAATAATACAATTGTGTGATTTTGCAAAATCACATACATTTTGGTTTAAGAGCCATCTATGAGCATTACAGGTGCTTTTTTGCGCGCTTCGAGTTCGACGGGAAAAATGACACAATCGCCCGTCGCCGCCAATAGATGGCTCAGAAATAATTGATGAGTATAATTACGCAATGTTTATAATGTTGAAAAAAATATTGTTAATTTATAATAGACCCGATCTATATTTTTATGATGTGCACAAATCGCAAAACTTTAAAAACAATTTATAATTACTTTCGATGTAAACAGCCGTGTTAACTCTTCATTCTTCGCTTCTTTACTACTGCTGATGACAAACAACAAAGCACACTGAAGGCATGGTATCACTAGATAGATTTACAGACATATCTATCATTCGGTAGCTTTGATAAAAGCCGTTTGTTGTTTCGTTCTATTTGTTTAGAGCAATTAATCCTGGCCACAGATAAGTTATTCAAATCATCGTGACCTGATGTATTCCAGGCGTTCGTATCATTAGAGAAAAATATGCAACTGGTGTTACAGAATAATTTCTTTAAATGAGAGCAACCAACACAATACAAGTACATACAATCCAAAGAGTTTTGTAAGCCGATCTATGAAAATGCCTATTGTGACTTTGATTTACTAGAAATACTCAAATCAGGAGTAGGTTCAGGTGAAGTAATAAAACGGTATTTGTCTGCAAAATTCAAAGTATTTACCTTCCCGAGTAACGATTGCACACACTTCAATCCATCACACACAACTTCACACAAGGAAAAATTATTTCCGAATTCATCATAAAAAGAAAGGCAAATCACAAAGAAACTTAATCACAAACGTTAAAACAAACGAATAAAAGTTACACAATACTTTAAATCAAAGAAACTGAAAAAATATATATCGCGTCAAAAAAATGCTCCAATATCGCTCAAAACAAAATGTGAACTAATTTGAAATTGTATCATTTCTATCGAAATACAAACATCGCGGCATCTATGTGCCTAAACACGCATGCCACACAAATTGCACTTCTAAACACACTACCGTAATGTTCAATTTCGTTAAACTAACAGAGTCATAAGCCCGGCTTATTTTTGCGAACAAATTATGTGCACTTATGTATATTTACTTATATATCTCTATGCAATTTATGAATGAGATTGAAGGAAAAGTGACAGAAGACTTAAGCCGCGTAAGAAGCCAGCGCGTGCGACCGTAATGCAAGATCTTGCAGGCGGTTTGGCAACGTTACGTAGGCCGGCCGAGGCGCGACGCGAAAAATTTTGTTTATGTAAACCTGGCAACTTAGCAACACACGGAGGTCACGGAGGCTCGCTGTATTGCGCGCGGAGTTTAAACATTTTATTTATTACAGTAGGTATCAGTTGTTATGTTATGAGACATGATGATTCAATACTACTTTACAGGAGTTTTTTTTTTGTTTTTTTTTTATTATTCTCGCATTCCTGATATTAAGCCGGGCTTTTCGGCTTGTATGGAAGGCACGCCACTGACCCCAACATACACACATCAAAAGTGTCTAGGGATCAAGCATTTTTATGCGGATTTCTTGAGATTGAGATGTGGCTTTGTAATAAATTTATGATTTTATAAATTTATATGGATCCTTTTTGGTGCATTTCATAATTTGAATCAGGAACTGTGAATCAAATTCGAGTAAAAGATGAAAATCAGCTGTCAATATTTTCCCTATAAAAACATACAACGCATTGAAGACATTATTAGTGCTACTGTTTCCCTACTACTGATTAAAACCAACGTTATTATGGAGCGGCGACGTCATTTAAGCAGGGAAGAAATGCTCAGAGCCGTGGGAATGATAGAAGCTGGTTCCCGGCAACGTACTGTGGCTTTAGCTCTGAATACAAGTCAGAGTGTTATCAGTCGACTTTGGACACGTTACCGAAGCACTGGTACCGTGGCTGAGCGCCATGGAGGACGGTATCGCTGCACCACACGGAGACAAGACCGATACATTCAAATCTTAACTCGAAGAGCTCCAACAATAACCGCCATGATGTTAGCCGTGAGGCTTCATCACTCTTCAGGGAACTTAATTAGCGACCAAACAGTCAGAAACCGCTTGCATGAAGTGAACCTTCATTCCCGAAGACCGCTACGGGTACCACCTATAGCAATGCACAATCGTAGGATTCGATATCAATGGGCTCTTGGACACAGAAATTGGGCAGAAGAACAATGGCGTTTCGTGTGCTTTTCTGATGAGTCTCGTTTTGGTATGAGACCGGATACAAGACGTATACGACACTGGAGAACCCCTGGACGCCAACAGCGATTAAAATCCTGCCAGGAAGTCCATCCTTATAGTGGTGGAACCATCATGGTATGGGCGGGTATTTGGATCGGCGGAAGAACTGAGTTGATTTGGATCAGAGGCAACCTCAACGCTCAAATTTATGCTGAGACGATTGTATCAGACGTCATCGTTCCTCTACAAGCGCAAATCGGTCCCTTATTTCAGATAATGCATGATAATGCACGACCGCACACCGCAAGAGTTGTAAGACAGACTCTCGCCGCAGCTAACATCAATGTCCTGCCCTGGCCTGCTCAGTCGCCAGACTTGAACCCGATTGAGCATGCATGGGATATGCTACAGAGAAGAGCTCTGCCGAATATGGAGGGTATCCAGTCGCAAGAAGACCTTTTTTTGTTGTTGCAACGAACATGGGCGGCCATTCCACAGCGTGATTTGGATGAACTCATTTTGAGTATGCCAAACCGATGTTCTTGTGTTGTTAGTGTTCGCGGTAGAAACACGGATTATTAATTGTTTAAGTTACCCAATAAAATTTTAAAGAAAACTGTTATTTCAGTCTTTTTTTCGAACTTTTGTGTTAGTGGTTCAAATGTCAAAAATCCCTTTATTAGGAAAATGGCAAATTTCTTTATTAATGCAAAGGTGACTTGGTTTATCGTTACTGTGACAAACGAAAACACTTTATTTGATGAATCCTTAAAGAAAATTTTAATTAATATCAATCAGGAGAAAAGTTATTGCAAAAATATATGTTGATCCCTAGACACTTTTGATGTGTGTAGTTGGGAAAAGGCTAGGCAGATGATGATGTCTGTTTATATTACGTATTACATACACAATATATATATATACTTAATATAAAATATGTTTATTGTATGTAATATTTATAAGTTTATTTGTGTTTTTAGGTTTATTTAAAGTACTTAATTTAATGTCTCCATTGTTACACCGAGAACTACCCCTCTCTTTTGTTTCTTGCACTTCATGTCCATCCAAAGGTTGTCTGGAAGAAATCGCCTAGTGCGATAAGACCGCCCATTGTACATCTCTATTTTTATAGTAATGTTTCTTGTTGGTTTTGTGTACAATAAAGAGTATTGTATTGTATTGTAATGCTGCTTGGCGGCTGAAATAGGTATGTAGGTAGTATTTCCCTGGACGAATTCTTTCACAAGGAGCTCTGCTACTCTCGAGTTTATTTTTTCTTACGTAATGTTTTCTATAATTTCTTTCATAAAAATATGCTGAAATGTCACTCACAAACTATTTTCCGTCAGCTATTTTTGCTTTAGTAGCTTTATTTCATTCTTGTTGGCTATCGATCTCGTATAAAAATATATTTCCAAACTAACTGTACCCGGCATCCGTTGCAATGCACTTTTTCCTACTTACTACCTACCTACTACTTACCTACTACCTACCATCAGAAACAAAATCAAAATAGTAACAAAAAGTTAAAACCATTTTCGTGCATGCGGTAAACAAATGAAAAATATGGACATACTGAGATAACTAGATTTTTTTTTAATATCAATATTTTCTTTCATATGAACCTTCTCCTGACAATTAAGAAAACAACAAAACAATAATTACGAAATTGGTCCAGCCGCTCACGCGTGTTGTCGTGACCAAGAGAAATAGGGATTCATTTTTATACATAAAAGATATACAAGCTTAGTTTTAGTATATACTAAACCTGAAAGTAGTTTGTTCAGAATCATTAGGAGAATCGATTGACATATTTTTTACACCACAATTTTTTTTTATAGATTTCTATTTTGTTTCAGTAGGTTTCTACCCATAACAGTTGACGGGAATAGACACCTTGAGGCTTGAGATGGCCCGCTCGGTCAGTTTCCGTGTATTAGACAACCTATGCATAGCACATCTCAGGCATTTCACACTTTACTAGGGAACTTAACGCGACATGAACTACGGTGTAACTTGGAGATTTATTTAAAAAAAACACATATGCAGGCAGTTCTGATGAAAATCTTGTTGGGGTGTCTCGGTTTTTGTATATACTAAAAATAACGTTGTATAGAAAATAAATACCTCCATATCCCGTTTTTTTTTTTTTTTTTTTTATTACTAGGCCTGCGTTTGGCCGCCATCTCGCCTGATGTTAAGCGATGATGCGGTCTACGATGGAGCACGCTTGCCCAGAAGAAACCGATTCACTCGTGACTTGAAGACACCCAAATTGTAGCTGTCGGGGAACACCCACTCGGGCAGCGCATTCCACTGTTTGGCGGTTTTCACAATGAAAGTGGAATCAAAGCGCTTCGTTCGGGTTTTTGGTATATCAACCATGAACCGATGGCGCTTTTTCGTGCTTCTGGCCGTCCGATAGAAAAAAGGGCAGGGGGATATTAGATCATGCAGATCTGAAGCACACTCTCCGAAATGTGTCCGATAAAAAACCGATAGACTGGCAACTTTGCGCCGATGCTCAAGACTTTGGAGCTTGGTCTGAACAAGGGAGTCGTTGCTGTAAAATATTGCCGTTTGTAAAAACCAGCAGTATTTTATTGAATAAAAACATGCGCAACTCACAACTGACTCCGTGGCATCTCTTACCCTGTGGGGGAGACACTTACAATGTAGTGTAATATATACAAGGTGTCACAAAAGTATCAAGCGGAAGTCCAGAGATAGAGCACCCTTAGAGGTACCCGAATTACTCCCATGTATGTTCTGCGTTTTTATAGTTTTCGATCGAGTTACATTTTTTTTCATGACATGACATTTTTGATCTTATTAACGTGAAAAGTCGAGAAAAGTGCGTGTTTTTTTTAAATAAGGTAATCTATTCTTTAACTTAGCTTATCAAAAAGAAAAAAACAATACGTAAAAAACATTGTTTGACCAATTAATTGACCCAAAATTAATTTACCCAAAGAACTGTTTGGTTTAAAAAAAAAGAGCAATGTTACACTATGGTGAGATAGACCGCCACTTTATTGGAGACGAGTGAATTGACAGATGAAGGTTCTAAGGAAAAATTGCATTTTCTTATTCCCCACTCTGCTCTCTACTATATGAATGCTTGACCCACAACGTTTGAACTCACAAACACATAAAACCGACTGTTCTAAGTGTGTGTGACGGACACTTAATTTTATGGACTTTGAAGCCAATGTTGGTGATAGGTGTTGGAGCAGATATTGGCGGTAGTTTGTGACCTAGCGTCCTACAGTCCGCGCGCGAGCTCCGAGGAATCGGTGGCTGAGGAAACGGACGGTTTGCGACCGTCGCTCCATACCCCACACTCTCCCAGTACTAGTTTCGACCTGGACGCGAGAGTACGCTTAATGAAAAAAAAAGTATGGACGTAAGTGTGTCCGTACTGTCCGTTTTTTATAATCTTATAATTCCTCGGAGCTACGCGCGGACTGTAGATGGGCAGTGTGTTGCATTGCATCGCGAAGATTACACGCAATATTACTTACTTGTGGCTTATGTGAGCAGTGCATCTATCAGAGTGGCACATCTAGTTTCTTTTGAGTGCTTTGACTGCGGCAGAAATGATGGGACACGTCGACTGCACGCACTGCTTTAACACGCGCAGCACTGCTAGCTAGGGCATTCAAACTCGGATAGTTATCAACTCCGGAGCTAGTTACGATGTTGAGCAATCAAATCCGGAACTCCGGAGTTGACAGCTTTTTTAGAAATTAATAAAAAGGCCCTTTATTTTAATCAATAGAAGTTTTATTTGTTAAGGAAATCAGTGTTTTTGTTGAAAAATTTACTGTCTGATAGACAGAAGTTATAATAGACAACTAATACGCATTATAAAATATTAAAACAATTAACAATCATAAAAAATAAACATTTGTTTAGCAAGTTACAATAAAATAATAATCACGAACTTATAGGTACCTAAAAAATCTACTTTTTTGAGATCGAAGTTCTTGGTAATATGTTTTAAGAAACGATAAGGCATTTAAAGATGAGCCAGAAAGAGAACTTCTAAGCTTCGTGCAGAAAAAGCCTGCTGCCGATGGTTTTTGAAAACCGGTTTCTACTCCGGTGTTCTATTTCAACTCCGGATTTGAAAAATGATTAAAATCGCTCCTAAACTCCGGAGTTACGAAACTCCGGAACTCCAGATTGAAAGCCCTACTGCCAGCGCGACGCAATGCATCGAACTGCTCACCTAGAATGAAGCCTTAAAATTTGGTGGTGCAGTTCTCGGTGGGACCTCGTGGCTACATAATCATACGAATCCCTATGACAGTCGAAGAAGCCCGAAAGTCTGACAACGGTCTAACCTTAGGAAATCGGCATTGCACAGAAATTGGGTTGCGGAGGTCTGATGGAAATTGCTCTGTATACTCGTATTCAGCCGCATCTGATTAGAGTCGAAGCTAAAACCTACATAGTTGGGAAAAGGTTAGGCAGAACAGTTGTCGACCCAACCTCAACCACACTCAACCAGTCTGTCAATTCGTGGATGTTGTAAAAGGCGACTGAGGATAAAAATACGGGTAGCAGTGTTCTTTTGAGTGCCAATAATAATCGCCGACTCGTCTACCAAGCGTAATGATTTTGGCAATTCCTATTAGGTAGTGTATGTTTACGGACTGATTATCATCATCATTCTCGCTTGAGGAATCTTCTCCATGCTCCGTTCGCGCGCACAGTTTATCGTAACAATTCATACATGATTCGCGCGGTCAAATCATTCAACCAAATGATTAAAAATAATAACCCCTCAATTGATCTGTTTGCAAGCAGTTTGGATCAATACCATTCTTTTTAAGGATTTTGTTGTATCTGATGCGTTGTAAGCATACCTTCGCTAGTTTTATAAGATTTAAACCATTGTAACAATCTTTTTTCTAATTGTGGAGGCTTGTAAATGGCTTGTCGTCGATTATTCCACTATTATCTCTGTGTTGCTAGCTGTAAGCCACCCAAATAAAATAAAATGAAATTAAAAAATCATTCAGCCGAAAGACGTCCACTACTAGACATAGACTTCCCCCAAGCATCGCCACATCGACCGGTCCTGAATCGACGCAGCGGATAGCCGATGGGGTTGAAAGGTTCTGGAGTGGCGACCGCGTGCCCGAAGGCACAGCGTGGGTAGACCCTCTCTCTATAAAGTGGACTGATGACCTGGAAAGGAAGGTCGCGGGAATCGGCTGAATGTGAGAAGCAGAAGACCGGTCGATGTGGTGATGCTTGTGGGGGGCCTATGTCCAGCACTAGACGTCTTTCGGCTGAATGATGAAGATGGATGTGAGAAGCTCAGACTGATATGATAATATGTTTAAATCTGTATTATAACTTTCGTGAGACACATTCATATTTATGATTATTTACGGTTTACTCACGACGTTCACGACGAGTTTGACTCGCGACCTCGCCGCGTGATCAGCTCATGAATAAGGGCTCCGTTTGGGTCCGAAACTAGTCGGACAATCCCGAAAAAGATGCACGTGAGTAAACCGTAAATAATCATAAATATGTTTATATCTTTCGTGGCCAGATCATAGAATTGATCACTTCATGATGTGGCCGAATTAAATTAAATAGAATTGGTCACTTTATGATATGATCACTAATGTTTGACCATATCGTGAAGTAGCCGTGGGTTTAGCTGTTGATATCGTCAAACGCTGATTATTCATTGATCTTGCCAGGCCATATCATGATGTGGGCAGCGGGTATTGGCCATTTCATGAAATGGCCGGCCACATCATGAAGTGATCAATTCTAAGATATGGCCACGACATATATATCATATTGGATTATTCGCCCCAATGTTGGCTCCAACTTAGCTGTGACAATGTGATTAAGCTTGGAACACATATATGTTGAAGCCATGAAAAGGCAATAAACTGTTGGTATCGATAAACTTAGGTCATTAATACGTCAGGTCTAACGATTGTTAGTACTTTAGAGATTTTTAATTCGATGAGTAGTGTTCAAAAAGACTTGAAGCGTTAGTTTTATTTATATTATTTATAGCGTTATTATTATTATCTAGTTGCTAGCGTCCTCCTACCAGTTCTAGAAAACAGGTAAGGAAATTTTAAATACTTGCCTTTGTGGAAAAAAAAACATCAATTATTATTCCTTAGTAGATTTTAAAACACTGAGTTTCACTTACAGCGGTTACGCACTGCATCCGATCCGAATCCGTGAAAATACGTT
Source organism: Amphipyra tragopoginis (assembly GCA_905220435.1). NCBI lineage: Eukaryota > Metazoa > Arthropoda > Insecta > Lepidoptera > Noctuidae > Amphipyra > Amphipyra tragopoginis. Next base: position 19,342,720 of record HG992011.1, read on the forward strand.
CCGAAGTAGCCATAGAACTATTTATATGGTAGATTACGCACTACCCGTCATCCGATTTCTATCCGTCATCCGTGAGTTTCTAATTCGGAAGAACAATTGACGGACCGAAGTAGCCATAGAACTATTTGTATGGTAGATTACGCACTACATCCGTCATCCGTCATCCGATTTCTATCCATCATCCGTGAGTTTCTAATTCGGAAGAACAATTGAAGGACCGAAGTAGCCTGAATTGTTTGAATTTGGATCAGAGATCGGAATAGTGCGTAAGCAACATCCGAATTCGGTCCGAGATTTTCACGGATTCGGATCGGATGCAGTGCGTAAAGCAATATCCGAATTCGGTCCGAGTTTTTTATATCCGTATTTTCACGGATTCGGATCGGATGCAGTGCGTAATCGCTCTTATGCTGCAGCCAGATTTATCGGACGCATATCCGTGGCGCGCGCGCAGTCGCGATAAAAACTTCGCGTTTGGTTAACGGCGAACTGTACCACATTATAGTTCAACAAAAAATCATTACGTATCGACGAATATTCTGGCAATGAATAAAGCACTTGCTTTGTATTTTATGTCGGAATATTATTATTTACTGCGCTTGGGGTCACGCGGGTTCCACGAAGTTGAATTTAGAATTCTCAATAAATTCGAGACATTTTTCGTTACTCCACTGGCCATGGGCCAATTCAAGACACCGGACTCGGGCGAAGTTTGCGTTCGAACTTAAAAACAAGGAAGTGTGGGGCCGCTCGCATGTTTGTCGCGACATAACCCTATGATGTTTGATTAGTTATAGTTGTTAAATTATTATTGTTAGTGTTAATTAAGTATTAAATTAAAATGTAAGTGATTTGGTTGTAAACACTGTAAACTTATGTTTTAAATAAATAAATAAATAATTGTGCGCTAATTTACCGATAGCGGAGCGAACGCTTTACGAGTTCGGCCGAATGATTCGCGTTAGGCGACCTACTTGGCCAGACATGTCACGACAACGCGAACATTTGCCGAATCCCGATAATGTGGTCAGCAATCCATGGTTTAGCACATGGATAATCGTTAAACATAACCAATAACCTCGTTCAATAAAATTTGCACTTAAAAAAGTCTTAAGGTGAAGCCTGCTTTTCACTCTAGTTTATAATTTAGTGTGCAGTTTTTAATATCACCTTAACAGCCGCTTGCCCGGGCAATCCCCGGGGAAATTATGCCGCTTCAATGATATCAACGTTGTGTTACAAAGAAGGATATAAAACCTTTTTGTGATCGTATCGAGTTTTTTAGTTTTTAATATGAGGCTTATGGAACATAAGAAACAATGTTGGTTTCTTTAACCGCTAGCGGCCCGACCGACGATCCGGTTCGTCAGTGCCATTGTTTATCTCATCATCTGCCTAGCCTTTTCCCAACTATGTTGGGCTCGGCTTCCAGTCGAACCGGATGCAGCTGAATATCAGTATTTTACATGGAGCGACTGCCTATCAGACCTCCACAACCCAGTAACTGGGTAATACGATACTCTTGGTAAGACTGGTTGTCAGACTTTCTGGCTTCTGACCAACAGTAACGACTGTCAAAGATCTACAAATGACAGCCGGGACCAACGGCTTTACGTGCTTTCCGAGGCACGGAGGAAACTCGCTATGGTAAATGGTCACCCATCCACAGACCAACCTCGGCAAGCGTGGCTTAACCCGGAAGATCGGTCTATGCAGCTGTAATTATTTAGCCACGAGCTCCTTCCGAGCACATGAGTAGATAAGAGTTCCGAGTGCCATTGTTTATCTATTGTGTCTATAATTACAGTACTCGATAAGTTAAATAACATCACGCCTGTATTCCCCGAAGGATTGGTCAGAGGCACAGTAGACATATAAGCCTCAACCAGGCCGTTTTTTGAAATAATTGTCTATGCTCCGACGGAGCCTTAGGGTTGTCACTCGTATTTTTTGTAAAAATGAAAGTTAATTTGTATGTTGTATAAAACCCATCCGTGTTCCTTCTAATGCCCTTTGCGTTCCAGGGCCGTGGTAACTCTTTCGAACAAATTCCGCAACCCTGGCAGGACGACCACTAACTAGACCTACAAGGTAGTCCTCGACTCAGTTTCGTAAAATTTCGTACGATTTTTCAGCTGTCATCAAATTGACGTTCTGACGTTGCCTTATTTTCAGTGATAGCCTAGCGGTTTGACGCTGGACTTCCATGCAGCAGAGTTTGAGTTCGTTGCCGGCCTAGATCTCTGAATTTTCGAATTCATGTACAGAACATAATTTGATTATAAAGGATCCTGGAGCCAATTGTATTAACAGAAACGTTCATCAATTGCTACTGAACCGAAGCCGGACCGTACATTCAGACAGATTTCGTTTGCAAAAAATATCAAATTGTTTGAAAACAATAACAGAATCAAATATTTTGACAGTTTTCGTAACAATTTTGCTAGCAGAATTAGCCTCCTGAGGAAACCTGCACATCTGAAAGAGCTCCAAAAATTTCTCGATACGTAGGTCCTTCATAGGATTAAACTACAAAATTCTAAATAATTAGACAACATTTTTGTGAATAGAACACTGTCCTCAGCCCCGTAAAAAAAAAACAACAATAAAACGCAAACCGTCGCCACATACCATTAAAATCTCTAACGCTACGTCGTAGACCTCGTAGCTTCGTAGCTGTCTACGCCGTAGTAAAACGTCGTAGCTTAAGTTGTCGTTAAGTTTATCACTGCGACTACTTTATGACGTTTCAACAATGTGTTTATATGACGTACTATTATCCCCTTAGGGTAAGCTGTAGTGATGGGCGATCGAAACTGTTCTGTCTAGCCTATTTCCCAACGATGTTAGGGTCAGCTTCCAGTCTAACCAGATGCGACTGCCATCAGACCTCCGCAATGCGTTTACTGGGCAATGCCGAAATCTTAAGGTTACGGCCTGCCCACATCTCCCCGTCACGAAATCGTCAACGTGGGACGGTGCGGTGACGTGGCACGGTGCGTTGACGTAACGTGCAAATTTACGTTACCGTATCGTAAAAATGCACGTCAGGATCATTGTTAGATTTATCGTTGATCATGTAGATCATGAATTTTAATAAGAGAAACAGTAAGGTATGGTTTTAAAGCATCGGAGCACATAGATGGCGACTAACTCGCGGGCGTGGAGAGCGCGGGCGGAGCGCATATATTTATTTATTTATTTATACTTCTATGCACTATGGTGGTACATAAGGCGGACTTAATGCCATAAGGCATTCTCTACCAGTCAACCTTTGGGTTAAAACGAAAAGCATCGAAATAGGTACAGGAAAAAATAAACAAAAATGAGATGACAATTTCGAACTGAATATAGTACGAATTCATAAGATAAATACGTGTGCGCTTGAGGCTAGAGGCGGAACGTGTTACGATACGGTAACGTAAATTTGCACGTTACGTCAACGCACCGTGCCACGTTACCGCACCGTTCCACGTTGACGACGTCGTGACGTGGAGATGTGGACAGGCCCTTTGACCGGTTGGCAGACTTTTGGGCTTCTGACTACCCTTATCGACTGTCTTGGGCATTCGTATGACACCCGGGATCAACGGTTTAACAATCGAAACAATCTCACTTAATTAATTTAATTAATAATAGTTTTTTCTTCACAGCATAAACACTAGGAAGCGGTGAAGTGCGGGTGTTAGAGTGAAGCCACACTGCTCCGTTGCGTTGCGACGTCGCAGCACTAGATTTGGACCAATCTGTAGATTCCAAATGTAGCGCTGCGACGTCTCATTGGTCCAAATCTAGCGCTGCGACGTGCAACGCAACGCAGCAGTGAGGCTTCACGCTTATTGGTGGCAGCAATGGGTAAGTAATATATGATATAATTACAAAATCTCTAATATTTAGAAGATATAACAACTGAATCAATAATTTTACTTGATGCAACGATCAGTAAATATAATAAATAAACTTTAGATATAATTTTAAAATAACTAATTTTTATAAGCATAACATACATTGAATATAAAATCGTTCGGTATACCACTCAAATGACATAAAACTTATTTAGTCTATTAAGAACAAATACATAAATCAACAAAATCAGTTCTAACCTAACCCAAGCTAATCCATTTCGTCGGGGTGCCCTAACCTAGTAACTGGAACCAACTGGCACGCTCGCTTCGCTCGCTCGGCTCGCGCGTCGGTGGTCACAGTTCTAACCTAACCTAACCCATCTGGTCGGGGTACCCTAATCTAGTCACTCCGTCCTACTTGGATGTAAACATGCAATGAGTAAGCGTTAGTTCAAAAGAGTTTTATATTAAATGATTTTCGATCAGATGTACGTTATATCTAATAATATTAGACGAAATGAGTATTCGAGTATATAAAGGTTATATCTAAAGAAATTGTATCAACAGTTGGTATAACTCACGTTTATTGTATCTTGTGAACGTTATTGAAATGAAAATATACCAAATAACTTTATATGATATGAGACGCACCCGGCAACAATATGTAAAAGTAAAGCTAAAAAAAAACTAAAAAAAAAGTCACTGTCGTCTTAATTCTCAGTCGAGTCAACAATTGACTTAGAGCCCCCGCACATGTGGTACTTTACGAATTTAGCGACCTCATATGTGTATATAAATGCTGGGAACAGTTAAAAGATTATTCAATTTGAAAACCGGTTTACAGGACTCAGACCATTCAGACCATTTAACTTGGTGGTAGGATCTATACGGTCCGCCTGACTAGCTACCACCCTCACATTAAAGTCCGGCGCCAAGCAGTTTACTGTGTGTCGTCGTGTGTATGTGAGAGCCCTCTGGCTCTGGGTATGAGGGAATTTCGCTATATCTTTGTTACTTGGATTCTCGTTCATTCTTAGACCCTGACTACATTTACCATCAGGTGTGACTAGAAAGATAACTGCTCCCTTTGCATCCTTCTCTGCTGTAATAAAAACATGCGGTGATCACCAATAGTTTGCCAAGCGTGGTGATCATAGTGATATTCCTTTCTGATCATTTATGTACAGCAGTTACGCCAATTGACATTTGGAAGAATCTGAGAATAATATGGTATAACTCCAGATTAAGGGTGCCTTTCCACCAAAGATGGGACGCGATGATAGCCGAGCGCCGCCGTCCACTTACGCGAGTAGCCGACCGGCTGCCGCGGCATACTCGAGGAGCCGACCGGCTGCCGCGGCGTACGCACGGATCTAACCGAGTTCCAAGCAGTGTAAATTCCATGCAAACATGAAACTTAACTATTGTGTAGAAGCCTGAATTTCCTTTAGCACAGTGTGAAATGCGCTCCGGCACGCTCCGGCACGGCCCGTTTGTTGGAAATCGTACATTACATCTACGAAGCTCGGAGGAAGTCTCAATATGTATGATATGTTATAATAATTGAAAACCAAACATGATATCTTAAAAGCCATAACTCTCTATAACGCAAAAGCCGTTGACATTGTGGCGTCGTCATATAATTTATCAACACGTCACTCATACGCCGCGCCGCCTGACGTCACGTGACGTAACGGTTATTACGTCACTGGAACAATAAAATATTCAATAAAGAGTGAAAGTCAGCGGTACATGGTTTATATTTTAGTCATTGATAGGTGCTAATAAATGGAACAAGGATGTGTTGATATTTAGGTCAATATTCCTTGTGTGGTAGTTATTTTCTTCATAGAATAACTTTTCTGAGAGTCTCACCTTTTCCCAAATATGTTGAGGTCAGTTTCCAGTCTAAGGCCTGGACTCCACCAAAGCGGAGATGTACGGAGATGTCCGAAGCGGAGACGAGAATAGATGGTTTTCAGCTAGGATGTATCCACCGAAAGTGTGCGGAGATGCGTACTGGCTAGACTGTAGCGGAGATGTGTGCTGGCTAGACTGTAACGGAGATGTGTGCTGGCTAGACTGTAACGGAGATGTGTGCTGGCTAGACTGTAGCGGAGATGTGTGCTGGCTAGACTGTAACGGAGATGTGTGCTGGCTAGACTGTAGCGGAGATGTGTGCTGGCTAGACTGTAACGGAGATGTGTGCTGGCTAGACTGTAGCGGAGATGTGTGCTGGCTAGACTGTAACGGAGATGTGTGCTGGCTAGACTGTAACGGAGATGTGTGCTGGCTAGACTGTAACGGAGATGTGTGCTGGCTAGACTGTAACGGAGATGTGTGCTGGCTAGACTGTAACGGAGATGTGTGCTGGCTAGACTGTAGCGGAGATGTGTGCTGGCTAGACTGTAACGGAGATGTGTGCTGGCTAGACTGTAACGGAGATGTGTGCTGGCTAGACTGTAGCGGAGATGTGTGCTGGCTAGACTGTAACGGAGATGTGTGCTGGCTAGACTGTAGCGGAGATGTGTGCTGGCTAGACTGTAACGGAGATGTGTGCTGGCTAGACTGTAGCGGAGATGTGTGCTGGCTAGACTGTAACGGAGATGTGTGCTGGCTAGACTGTAACGGAGATGTGTGCTGGCTAGACTGTAACGGAGATGTGTGCTGGCTAGACTGTAACGGAGATGTGTGCTGGCTAGGGTGGAGATGTGCGCTGACTAGAGTGCAACTGAGCTGCGTGCGGCGGGCGTTGTATGTGAACGCACCGCTTAGTGCAATCTGACGTCCACGCCACACACATCTCGTCTCCGCTGCGCGCCGTCGTCAGCTTGCGAGGCAAAGCTCACATCTCCGCCTTGTACCGCGGCCCAGCTCAATCTCAGCGATGAACAGCTCACATTTCTGCTTCCATATGTGGGTGGGATTATTTATACTCTCTTTCAGTCAGAGGCTACGTATGTTTTTTTGGTCAGTCAGTTTGTGAATTACATAAGTCTTAGGTAGCCTCCGACTGCATGTGACGATTTGATAGCATGATTTTTTGAAACCTACGTAAGTTTGACGGTATGTTATATATGTTATGATTAGAAGTACGTCTTGTTTACATCTTTTTAGTTCGCTTTTATGCAGGCGGGTTTTTTGATTTTTTAATTAACTTTTTTTATAAAAAAAAAAAAAACACATCTCCGCTCCGCTCGTCTCGTCTCCGCTTTGGTGGAGTCCGGGCCTAACCAGATGCAGCTGAATACCAATATTGTACACAAACCGACTGCAATCAGACTTCCGCAACCCAGTCACTGGGCAATGCCGATATCCTAAGGTTAGACCGGTTGACAGACTTTTGACTTTCCCGTAACAAAAGTCATAGGTATACGTATGACACCCGGGAACGACGGCTTAACGTGCTCTCTGAGGCACGGAGGGGACTTGATGTGAAACAAACGGTCACCCGTCTACGGATTGACCGCAGCAAGAGTAGCTTAACCTCGCGATTATTTACTCTAATCTCTATTAATAACTGGTAGGTATGTTTGTTATCCATAAAACACTTTTGAAACTTTGAACGGTCATCACTTAGTTTTGATGTTGACCGTACTATTGGCTTAGGATAATGGTACTTACCGAGGTACCTCGCAGGGAAATTGAAAAAGTTTCATCTTCAGCTCAAGAGGGTTAGCCGACTGCGGACTGTCTGGGTGGGTTCTGTGTTTACCTGGACAGAATAATGTCTACTTTAAAATAAATAAAAAGTATTGTTTTGAGTACTGCTGAATTGTCTGGTGATTGCGAGGGCGGCTGCGGGTCTTGGGGTCCTACGTTTCTTGAGTTAATTGTTATCTAAATAGACATAATGTAGCATCATGCTTGTAATCCCCAAAGAATTGGGCAGATATTGCACCCTCATTTAGCCGTTATGTTTAAGTTCCATGTAATAGGGAGCGAGCCTATTGTCATCAAACGTGCACAAATACAGGCTTCGGGCTGCTACTGACAAATTCCACATGGAGAATCCCAATAATACTGGGGATCGAACCCAGGACCTCACGCTCAGCAGCACTCGTGCTTGTGACCATTATACCAAAGCGGTAAAATTTTTGTTCTGTGTGGGAATCGAACCCACGACCCGTAGCGTAGAAGCCAATCGCTTAGCCACTGCACCAAACGTGTCGTTCAATAGTAAATAAGTAGTATAAAACGTAACTACGCGTTATTCAACACCGTACGCGCTGCATTCAAGAATTCTTTCTAGATAGAAAATTCTTTCTAAATAGAAAATTCTTTTTAAATATGTAGAAAATTCTTTCTAAATAGAAAATTCTTTCTAAATTAAATAATCATATGCAGCCTCTCACACCTATCAGCGCCGTACGCGCCATATTTCAGTAAAATGCTGTAGGTACACGATATTGGATGACGTCATCCTATCACGCGCGTGCGATGCGTATAGCGTGATTCTAGAGACGTCATCCTCATTCGGCCAGCTGAATCGCTACTCGCGAGGACTTCGGCAGAAAAGAAAAGAAAGACTTCGTTTCTTGCGGCGCTTATGGCGAGTACGGAGCTGAAAAATGTGCGATTACCTTAATTCTGCTTTAGGATATGCTGTGCCCCATTTCGCTTGTTGATAGGATCTATACTATCCGCCTGGCTTAAATTAAAGTCCGGCGCCAAGCAGTTTACTGTGTTCCGTCGTGTGTATGTGAAAGCCAGAGGGGTATAGAGGCATCCCTCTAAATCTTTGTTACTTGGATTCGTGTGCTCCATCTTAGACCCTGTCTGCACTTACCATCAGGTGCGACTAGGGTAAAAAGCTACCAAGTCAAATAAAAATATATTTATAAACCGACTTCAAAAAAATACTAAAAAGAGTAAAATAATTACCATAATATAAATTTAACAGTTTCAGAAGTCGGTGGCTTTTATTTGTTTCAGTGTAGAATTGCACCGACTTCTGAAACTGTTAATTTTCTATCATGGTAATTATTTTACTCTTTTTTTTGAAGTTGGGTTTTTTTCTTTTATTTAAAGTTATTTATTAAACACGTTTTAGTGCTATAAATTACACGGTTTAAGACTACAACAATGACACTGTTGCGTAATCTTTCCAACAATTAAGTAGTTTTTTTATGAATAGGTATTAATGTATTATTATCATGACGGCTCCTTACAAATACATACAATCTTCTTACTTAGTTCTTGGATAATGTTTCTGTGATGACAGTTAAAACAGAGATTGAATGTCCTCATCAAAACTTTTGTTGATGGCAACCACAAACCTTCTTCTTCTTTTTCTCTCGTGTCAGCACGAGCTATACGAAAATAGATCATGCTGTGGTGAAAAGATTAGCCAGTCAGCAAGGTTGGTAGCGGAGCTGACTGCCCAGGATGCGTCGGACGTAGTACTTAAATATCGTCACTCGTGAAGGCTCTTTTAATGCACCCCAACCACAAACCAAAACGTCATCTAAATATTATATTTATTCTTTTTGTTGATTTTTTGAAAAAGCGCTGAATCAGTTTCGACAAAATTTATATGGGACCAACCTCTGAAGTATGGCTTACCAAAAAAAAAAAGAATAATCAAATCCATTCGTAATGTGCGGAGATATCGCGTAACAAACACACACAAAAAAAAAGAACATCATTCAGACGAATTGAGAACCTCCTTCTTTTTGAAGTCAGTTGAAAAATACATTCTATTGATCTAATCCCTTAGTAACCATTTAAGGCTACAGAAAGTAAAAGCACAGTGGACATTTATAAGCTAAAGCAGTACTTCAACTACCTACAATCGTCCGATTTGACACACTCACACAGACACGCACTGCAACAAGACAAATAAGGTATTTTCGGGGGGATGCAGTTCCATACAAAAACAAAAAACTACACACAGTATACAGTATACAGAGCGTGTCTGTGTGAGTGTTTCAATTCATGAGATTATTGTAAGTTGAGGTACTCCTTAAGCTTGTATGTCTACTGTGGTAAAAGCGTTCATGAAGTCTATCAGCCGTGTCGTTGAAGGTTGTTTTACGAAAATAGTTTATATACTCAAGCCCGAAGTTATCTCCCATCTCACGCCAGCGGTTTATCAATTCATCCGAAACACATTACAACAACTTTTCAATTTATATACGAGTATTCGTGATTAGAGTAGCCATGTCTTTAGAATAGATTGGGGTATAGTCGGATATTTTTGACATGAATATTTCTGATTATACGGTCTGTTGAATATTTTTTTTGGGATCCCATCCGAAAATTGTTTGGGATATTAAAGATTCAATGAAATCGGTTCCATCAGACCCAGAAAAACGAAATTGCGAAAAATGTACTGTATTCATATATTTTTTAAGTTGCTCTCCGAATCATCTGCCTAGCCTTTTCCCAACTATGTTGGGGTCGGCTACCAGTCGAACCGGATGCAGCTGAATATCAGTATTTTACATGGAGCGACTGCCTATCAGACCTCCACAACCCAGTAACTGGGTAATACGATACTCTTGGTAAGACTGGTTGTCAGACTTTCTGGCTTCTGACCAACAGTAACGACTGTCAAAGATCTACAAATGACAGCCGGGACCAACGGCTTTACGTGCTTTCCGAGGCACGGAGGAAACTCGCTATGGTAAATGGTCACCCATCCACAGACCAACCTCGGCAAGCGTGGCTTAACCCGGAAGATCGGTCTATGCGGCTGTAATTATTTAGCCACGAACTCCTAAGTTGCTCTCCGAATATTTGTTGTTATTTTCACGGATTTTTCGGAACACGCAGCGTCTTTGATGACGTGTGAATACTGTCACTATTTTTTCACGACACCAACGGAACAGGTGTCTGGTGGTTGGCCTTAAAGGTCCAGTTGAGTCTAGCTACATGCAGCGACTTGCATGCGCAAGCGGTTTTGGCAAACGTTTGCGCAAATAATCTCAGTATTAGTGGCACTGCGCCGTATACCGTTTTACCGTCTTAACGTACATGCTCACTTGTGCAATTGAGATCTTTTTTAGGGTTCCGTACCCAAAGGGTAAAACGGGACCCTATTACTAAGACTCCGCTGACCGTCCGCACCAGGCTGTATCTCATGAACCGTAATAGCTAGACAGTTGAAATTTTCACAGATGATGTATTTCTGTTGCCGCTATAACAACAAATAAAAAACAGAATAGAATAAATATTTAAGCCCCCATACAACAAACGTAATTTTTTGCCGTTTTTATAGATAATGGTACGGAATTCTTCGTGCGCGAGTTCGACTCGCACTTGGCCGGTTTTATTTCAAGATTGAGGCTCCGTGCTACCAAGTTAGCATGCTAGCACATACCTACAATACTTTATAATTAAACAAATAAGGTATATTATTATACTAAATGGCACACATCATGCCATTTTCACATAGCAGTATTTCCATATTACAAAGCGTACGTATCAAGATAACATATTATACGAATTGGGTGTCAGTTTAAGAAGTGCTTTAAAGTGGCCACGACTGGCCACATCTTTTAAAATGATTCTAAAAGTATCAATACACCATGGATAAACAGCAACTAACCTTGACCCGCTTATCTCAGAAAAAAATATACAAAAACACCGAAACACATGACACCCTACACCCTATTTATACCTCAATAGAATATAGTTAGGGCAACTTTTATTTTTTGCCAATAACCCCTAAGGGCGGAGCAAGTTATATTAGTTTTTGAGTTAACTGCGCAAGATTTACAAGCCGAGGGGCGTTCGAGCAAAATCGAAAATATTTTCAAGCTTACAGATGATGTGATTATGATAATTTTTAGGTTTATGGTTTTGTGTTTTTTGTAACAGGAAATATGGTATGCTTTGGGAATTAAGATGTTAGTTTTTTGTTTACCTTGTGAATTTTATACTAGAGATCGTCCGCAGCTTCGCCTGCGTATTTTTCGGGATAAAAGTAGCCTATGTCCTTCTCCAGGTTCCAGATTATCTCTGTACTAAATTTCATCAAAATCGATTCGGCGGTTTAGGCGTGAAAGCGTAACAGTCAGAGAGACAAAGTTACTTTCGCATTTATAATATTAGTAGGGATTTCGTATTTTTATTCTTTTACTTACAAAGAGATTCTAAGTAGAGTCAAAGAGATATAGCAAATTCTAGAACATATAGAAAGAAGAAGGGGAATAATTATTGATCACTAAACATATACTACTACTATACATACGAGTATATAGGTATTATTATAACTTACATCATGGAAGGTAAATTACAGGTAAAGAGAAAGCCAGGTAAACCAAGAATAAAGTACACAGACCAACTGAAGGAAAAGACGGAAGTGATATCGTACACTGAAGTGACGGAATTAAAAAAGTAAAACCGGCCAAGTGCGTGTAGGGCCACGCGTAGTAATGGGGTTCCCTAGTTGCACAATAATGCAGACTAAGAAGGGGACTTAGTAATTTTTCAATGGAATTTGTACGAAATTTTTACTTTTCCGGTTGGTCGACTATTACTCGTAAACTTGTAAAATGTACTTAGCTGTGATAGTTTTCCTTTTAACTTCGTTGTATACAGGGTGTTAACGAATTCGTGTAATTCCTTAAAACCACATTATCTATTACTGGTGTAGACAGGCCCTGCACGGGATATAGGTTGATTAAAAATAAAAAAATAAAATTCTTTTTTTTTTCATGCGGCTTTGTTACCGATCGTATCTACACCACCTTATAAGGATTCAATAAAAAATAAGGATTTTTTTTTTGCAAAATAAAAAAAATATTTGTGTGAACATTTCGATGCCACGCATAAATTAATGAAAGTACGGCGACACGGCTGGCAGGCACGACTAACGCGATATCGCTCTTTTCAGTCAGATAACTCAAAGCTCTAAAAAGATTCAGAAAAGGAAAACCAAAAAAAAAATATGGTTTTTTTTGGTTGATTTTCGAAAATTCCCATTTAGTGTTAATCTGTGTCACCAGTAGATCACGTGGACTTTGGATTGCCATCGTTGTGCCGTTCCGCAAACTATGGCGCACTTAACATCATGCCCCGCCTGCCCTGTTACCTGTACACCTCAAGAACTAATGGACGCTACGGATAGTGCTAAACTCATTGCTGAGTTCTGGGCCGACACGGTGTAGATTGTCATCGACATGCTAAGAAGAAGAAGTAGATCACGTGGTTTGAAGGAATTACACTACACGATTTCGTTAACACCCTGTATATTACTACCGTGAATATTTTCACGTATCCAAAACTCACCATTTAGCTGGTAGTGGGGGGGGGGGGGACACGGGACACACTTGACTCTAACAAAAATTAGCACTTTAAACCTTAATATTTCAAAAACGGATCCCTTAATCGAAAAATTGTATCTACAAGCCCATAATATTTTTGAAAGACCTATCCAACAACACCCCACATCATGCGATAGACGAGAAAAAAAAACTATCCCCATTTTACGTGTACAGGAGGTACCATAAAAATATCTTGTTCATGATTTTATTGTACCACTTTGTCGGCATGATTAATATGTATAGTCATGCCAAATTATAGCTTTCTAGTACTAAGAGTCTCTGAGCTAAGCTGCGGACGAACAGACGGACGGACATGGCGAAACTATAAGGGTTCCTTGTTGACTAGGTAACCCTAAAAAGGAAGATGGAGATTGCTACACCGACAAGACCCCAGCACTTAAAGAAGAACAGTCACGGCCCATAGGAAATTTACCCAGATCCGACACAAAAGGAACTTATCTCAGTTATTTTGTTACATTAAGGGCCGATTTTTCAATCGCCAGATAAATTTTATCCAAGGAATAAATATGACGGTTTGACATATTTTCTATAGAGAAGCTGTCAAAACGTCAAACTTATTCTCCAGATAAAAGTTATCTGACGATTGAAAAATCAGCCCTAAATATAACAGAAATAAATTAACTCTATTCCGAATATCAGTGGCTAACACCTATTTGTTGCCATTTGATTTTGTTCAGTTTTTTTTTACGAATTTCTATAACGGTTTTATTTTTGTTTCACAAACGGCACTGAAATAGAGTTAATATTGATAAGCTCAAACTCGGTGTGTTTAGTACCTAGCTACCAAAATATTCCATTATCTAGCCAGCTTCTTAATGATACCGTAATCTCTAACCTGCAATAAATCACCGAATAAGACGATTTTAATGAACCCTAACTCGATGTTATACTAGAAGTTTAAAAATTACATAATCCAGCTCCATCACCAGGTCACCTGGATAATTCCATAATTATTGTATCGTCATTAAGTTTTAGTAGGTAAAATAGGTATTAAAAAAATGTATATCGCCTGAACAAAAACATAAGGCAATATTTTGGTGTTAGCCATTGATTTCAAATACAAAAAATATATAAGTATTTTAGCTATGCATAAAATAAAATGAAAATTGAGATATGTCTCTTTCGTGTCGGGTCTGGGTCACAAATGACCGTTCTTCTTTTAGATGGATTATTTTACTTGGTCGTATTTGACCGTGTTAGTCTGAAGGGGATACTAATCCGCAGGCCACTTAAAGTATCACTGATCACTGTTTTAAAGCAAGTGTTAAAATTTCAAAATTCGATAATTTTTATTTCCATGAAAAATCAAATTTAATTATTTAAAAAAAAAAAAACGTCAATGCTTAAGGTACAAATTCAAAAAATGGACTTCCCAATCCGTGACCCCAAATATGACCTTAAATGTAGAAACAACTGATCATAACTAAAGATAGATAGAATTTAGCGTATTTTTTTTTGAGATTTTTGAACAGCTATTTCTCTTAAACTATTGACTTTTGGGGAAAGTTGTAGAACAAAATTTATTCATTATTACATACTTTAACACGCTTTTGGTTTAGTACCCCCTTTCCGACTAACCTTGTATATTTTAGGGGACATTGTATAGTGTCACTAGTACCTTGTTTTGCTAAATAAGCATACAAAATTCTCGGCGAGGAGCTCGTGGCTAAATAATTACAGCCGCATAGACCGATCTTCCGGGTTAAGCCACGCTTGCCGAGGTTGGTCTGTGGATGGGTGACCATTTACCATAGCGAGTTTCCTCCGTGCCTCGGAAAGCACGTAAAGCCTTTGGTCCCGGTTGTCATTTGTAGATCTTTGACAGTCGTTACTGTTGGTCAGAAGCCAGAAAGTCTGACAACCAATCTTACCAAGAGTATCGTATTATCCAGTTACTGGGTTGTGGAGGTCTGATAGGCAGTCGCTCCATGTAAAATACTGATATTCAGCTGCATCCGGTTCGACTGGAAGCCAACCCCAACATAGTTGGGAAAAGGCTAGGCAGATGATGATGAAGCATATAAAATTCATTAAAGATAAATAACACTGACAGTTCAAATTAATTCTTACTAGCATTTTCGTAATTAATTCAAAGAACTTCGTTCTATTTCCAAATTGGGACTATAATAGGCTTAATTTCACTTTGCAGTGCCAATATTCAAAATTTACCTCTAAAATTCTTTAAACATTTTGACTTCAGTAAAACCCTTCATTAAAATCGTCTTACTGTTCGATCTTCAATAACGAAGCAACTGTTCAAACTCAAACTCAAACTCAAAACTCATTTATTCAAAATAGACTAGAATGACTTAGTTCTTTTTGAACGTCGATTTTACAATATAGACATCCCCCAAAAAGCCCTCCCTTCACCGCTTCCTAGTGTTATTGCTGTGAAGAAGAAACGGCGCAACAAACTCCCCAGCAACACAGATATGTCTGTCAAGTGAATAAATTAATTGACTCTATACAAAGAAAATCATAATATTTTTTACAATAATAAAATTATGCACATAAAGGAAAAATGAAAATAGTACATAAGTAGGTATATAAATCAATTCTGTATGAATTGAGATAAATCAAAATCGTATCTAAATAATATAGATACTTATCTAAACAAACACATAAAAACTAATGGTTTCCAGGGAAGCCACATGTGCAGAAAAGAATTAGCGCCACACGTCCCTATCGTCAACACAAGTGTTAGAACACAACCACCGCACTCAGATATGTTCATTAACGTTAATGAGCCGTTAACTAACAATTACTTAGGCGCCCCATACACCTACAATAATATTGCACAATATAATGTCGAGGGGTAACGGGCTATTTGGTTTAAGCGACATTTTGGGTGATATTGAGTTATATATATATTTGGAATCAGCGAATTTTTCTCATTCCAAATATAATATACAGCGTGTCCCAGAAAGTAGTGTCAAGCGGAAGTCCAGAGGTAGAACATCTTTTGAGGTACCCAAATCACCCCCATGTATGTTCCGCGATTTTTTGTAGTTTTCGAGATATGAATGTTTTTCATGTTTTTTAATCAAACTCTGACTATAACGACATTTTTGATCATAGTGACGTGAATTGTTGAGATACATGAGTATTTTTTTTTTTCTAAATTAGCTGATTAGTGACCCTATCGAATGCATAAACATTTGTAACCATAGATGTAACGAATGCGTTACAACAAAGTATTGAATTGTCATAAAGTTAAAATCCTGCATGTTTCCTAAATCTTTGTGGGTGATTTAAAAATAAATCTCCCTAAACTTTTTTTGTCAGATGTATTTTAAAAACTTATCCATTTTATCAGCTATTTACCCTGTAAATTTCATCGAGCTATCTCTACGACATCATAATAAAAATTTCATTCAAAGCATACAATATCGAAAATTCCAGTTGTAAAAGGGTGAATGAAAAATTGATTAAAACTAACTAATAACGTCTTTTTAGTAACCCTCGACGCAAAAAGAGGGGTGTTTTTAAGTTTAACGTGTGTGTCTGTGTGTCTGTTTGTGGCATCGTAGCTCCTAAACGGATTTTGATTTAGTTTTTTCTTTTGTATGAAAGGTAACTTTATCGAGAGTGTTCTTAGCTATGATTCAAGAAAATCTGTTCAGCCGTTTGAAGATCATCAGCTCTTTTCTGGTTATTGAAGGGATATGAGCAAATTCGACTGGTCTGATCGATTCGAAATTTACTATCCTGTGACTTCAATGATATTACAATAACATGGTAACCTTGACCTGATACTCAAGCATCATCTGAAACAGCATGGTACCCAACTTACAGTAGACGTATTGTGTGCCTATTGATTCTTTAAGTTTATGATAAGTTGTAATGACCTCCTTCTTGTCACATGTCATCAATATCATTGAAGTCACAGGATAGTAAATTTCGAATCGATCAGACCAGTCGAATTTGCTCATATCCCTTCAATAACCAGAAAAGAGCTGATGATCTTCAAACGGCTGAACAGATTTTCTTGAATCATAGCTAAGAACACTCTCGATAAAGTTACCTTTCATACAAAAGAAAAAACTAAATCAAAATCCGTTTAGGAGCTACGATGCCACAAACAGACACACAGACACACGCTAAACTTAAAAACACCCCTCTTTTTGCGTCGAGGGTTACTAAAAAGACGTTATTAGTTAGTTTTAATCAATTTTTCATTCACCCTTTTACAACTGGAATTTTCGATATTGTATGCTTTGAATGAAATTTTTATTGTGATGTCGTAGAGATAGCTCGATGAAATTTACAGGGTAAATAGCTGATAAAATGGATAAGTTTTTAAAATACATCTGACAAAAAAAGTTTAGGGAGATTTATTTTTAAATCACCCACAAAGATTTAGGAAACATGCAGGATTTTAACTTTATGACAATTCAATACTTTGTTGTAACGCATTCGTTACATCTATGGTTACAAATGTTTATGCATTCGATAGGGTCACTAATCAGGTAATTTAGAAAAAAAAATTAATCATGTATCTCAACTATTCACGTCACTATGATCAAAAATGTCGTTATAGTCAGAGTTTGATTAAAAAACATGAAAAACATTCATATCTCGAAAACTACAAAAAATCGCGGAACATACATGGGGGTGATTTGGGTACCTCAAAGGATGTTCTACCTCTGGACTTCCGCTTGACACTACTTTCTGGGACACGCTGTATATAACTCAATATCACCCAAAATGTCGCTTAAACCAAATAGCCCGTTACCCCTCGATGTGATTGCACAATATTATTCAACGTGTATGGATAGTATTGAAACATTGCGCAATGATTGAAAAAAAATTTGACCGAGCTTAAATTTTATTGTGCAATTTTTTTTTTCTTGTACTAATATCTAGTTTGGAGCGGTCGCGATTTGTCAGTCACAGTGTCAGTGTGTATGGTCGTGTTGTAAAATTGAGTAAAATGGCAAGCAAGAATACTGGGGTTCCCTACGCCACTGCGAAAACCGTTAGTTCGATTTTCATTAGATCGAACACTTTATGACGAATCAACGATACTTCTAAACTACATTACTTCTAAGTCTAATTTGTGCGATGTAACGTTAGTGCGAAACACATTGTATCGAAGAATTTTACACCTATAGCTTATTAGGCCGAATGCTTCTTTCCTCTATATTGCAATAATCGCGCATTTTTTTACTTTTTACTTAATAATAGGTTAAAAAAATTACAGAAATTCCAGAAATTGCTTAAAAACATACAATTACAATTCGATATATTATGATATCTTATTTAAAAACAGAAGTTAATAGGTAAAACCCCACCAAAAAAGGCAAAAGAGTCGGCAATGCCATCGCAAAAGTTGTCGAAAATCGCGACAAAATAGAAATTTTACCTTTTTTTAAGAGCCAATCAATTGAATTGTAATTGTATGTTTTTTATGCCATTTCTGACATTTTTTTTAACATATAGCGGGCACGCCGCTATTGCGGCGTGCCCTGCGTTGCCCTGGGTTGCGCAAGTCGTTCTCTTCACTCAACCACTAGGATCTGGCGGAGCTCACTCCGCTCAGGCGCCTCTTCGCGCTGACGATATCTCAGCGCGAGGGCCCTCGCCTCCAGATCCCAGGGCATTGATCCGGCTAGGAGACTCGCCGCCTCGAAGGAGATCGTACGGTACCCCGTTATCACCCTGACGGCCATCGCGCGCTGCGGTCTCCGCAGGATTGCGACGTTGCTGGCCGTCAAGGTGTCCGCCCATATTGGCGCCAAGATCTTTTCAACCATTCTTTAACCCATCTACGTTTTCTTATTTTTTTTTATTCAACGAAATCACTAGCACGGCTGCCGCCAAAACTTCATCGTCAGACATGTTGCTCGCACGAAAATATTGATCAGACTGGTTTGTCAATTTTATTGAGTGATTTTATTGAACGTTTGGAATCAAATGGGGTATTCAATATTATTGCACAATAAAAATTTTGTGCAATATTATTGAAGGTGTATGGGGCGCTTTAAAGGTGGCCAGCATATATTGGTTCTGGAAAAAACAAAAAAAAAACAAAATAATTAAAAAATCATTCCACTTCAATTTAATTCTCTATAGCGCAGTTCAGACTACACCATAATATACAGCTTATAGAAAATATTGTATATCACAACGATATCGCTCAGTATTAATTTTATATGGATACGTTCACACAACGTTATGCCATAAAGTATTGGCTTGCTGTACGCGATAAACTTGAGCGATTCTCAGAGCATCGTTTCGAATCGTACGATTCTCTAGTCCCCGCCCCGTCTCACTTCTACCCCGTCCGTCGGCCAAAGGATCGTCGTCAAATACCTTGCTATACATAGTAGACCGGCTTGCGATCTAGCGTACAGTGTGAATGCCATGCTATACAGGGTGTAAACGAATTCGTGTAATTCCTTCAAGCCGCGTAATCTACTGGTGACATAGATTAACCCTGAATGGGATTTTTTCAGATTCAACAAAAAATATTTCATGAAGTATTCATGACTTTCTATTTTCGAGTCATTTTAACACGCCGAGTTAACTGACTATGCGGAGCTATATCACGCTAGTCTAGGCAGCTGTGTCGCCGTGCTTTCATTCTTTCATGCATGGCATCGAAATGCTACATCACAAAATAATATTTTTTTTTGCATTTTTTTTTTTTTTTATTGAATTTTTAATCCGTATTAGGTAGTTTAGATACGACCATTTATTTAACACTACCGCAACAAAAAAATATTTTTATTTAATTTTTTAATCAAGCTAAATCCCATGCGGGGTTAATCCCATGTGGTTTTAAGGAACTACACGAATTCGATACACCCTATATAGTTACAGCTTATGACGCAATATGATTTACCATATCTACACGTATAGCGAAATAATATAGCGTAGTCTGAACTGCGCTTATTTCGGTGTTAACAAACAAATTTTTCTTAAACATTAACGAACATCTGTGAGTGCGGCGGTGAGATGAATTAATAATGCATCCCCATCTATTAGCGACTCCGTTTGTGTCGACAACTGTCTTGATGTTTGTTCATTAACTGTACTCATTAGCGGCACAGAGTAGCTTGTGACAGAGAACATGTGACTATTTATGAGAGGGTAAGGTTGGGGTAAGTTTCGTTATTGATTTTTACAGGCTGGTTATAATAGTCTTGTGGATTACGGCATATGGGATGTTTTATGAGTTGGAGTTAGAATATGAGTTCTAATTTATTTATTGCTAGAGACCCGTCCCGGCTTCGCACGGGTGCAATGTATTATACATATAAACCTTTCTCTTGAATCACTCTATCTATTAAAAAAAACCGCATCAAAATCCGTTGCGTAGTTTTAAAGATCTAAGCATACATAGGGACAGACAGCGGGAAGCAACTTTGTTTTATACTATGTAGAGATATTTATTTAATTTTAAAAACCTTGCTCCATTCTAGGATTTGTTTTTCTTTTTTGTATTCTAACTTTTGTGAAACACATTCATATTTGTGATTACTTAATTACGGTTTACTTAAGTGCACAGGAAACGCGGCACGCATATCTTCTCCTCTTTTAACAACCCGGACACGATAAGTGACGACTACATACGAGCAATACCGACACAGAGCTCGCCCCCTCTCGTCGCGAGCGCAATGCTACGCGGCGCGGTGCAGCACTAGTTCGACTCGCGACCTCGTCTAGTGTTGGGTAGGACACGACTTGAAAAAGTGTTTGTAAGAGTAGCCTCTTTTTTGCTCTGAGCCAGTACAATGTACTACTTCAAATGAGGCGAGGCGTACTGAAGCTCGGTGATAGATTGAACTAAAGAGTACGAATATGACATTTGACGTTACTGCGGCGAGTCGAGTCGCGGTCGCGTAATGTCCACTGACACTGACACACTGACAATGACGTGCTATTGTAGCATGTGCCTCGTTCCCTCTCTGTCTCACCCTACAGTTTACTTACCGAGAGTAACGAGTAATGCGACTACCGCGACATAAAAGTTGAAGTAGTACACTTTTATATGTTGAGCCGCTCTTACATTTTGACGTCATGTACGGGACAAATGTACTGCCTCTTGTATGTCCTACTCAACACTAACCTCGTCGCGTGTCCAGCTCATAATTAAGAGCTCCGTTGGGGTCCGAAACTAGTCGGGCAATCTCGAAAAATGCATGTGAGTAAACCGTAACTAATCACAAATAGGATTTCTTCTGTATCGTGGGTGCGTTTACAGACACAATCATCACACACGCACAAATGCTGGTTCGGATCCTTGCGAATTGCTTCAAATTAATAATCTTGACACAAAATGACAGAGCATGTCATTTAGCTCTATACACTACAGTCTAGGGTTGCCGTCATTTTTGGACTGTGTTGTATCTCAAAACGCATTTAAATTAATTGTCATTTATTAGGTACACAGCAACACATAACAATATGGAGGTTATAAAAGGAAGAAAAAGAAATACCTATGAGTGCGAGGGAGTAAGGCAATCATAATTATAGTATTTTTCAGAATAAGCTACAAATAAATACATTTAAAAAAATATAGTATTATTTGTTACGCGATATCTCCGCCTAATATGAATGGATTTTAATTATTCTTTTTTGTTTGGTAGGCCTTACTTCAGAGGTGGTCCCATTATTTTTTTTTCGAAATTAATTCAGCGCTTTTTGAAAAAATCAACAAAAACAAAAAATATAATACTTAGAAAACGTTTCGGTTTGTGGTTTCCTTCAACAAAAGTTTTGATGAGGACTTTCAATCTCTGTTTTAACTGTCATCACAGAAACATGAGCCAAGAAGAGCCGTCATGATATTACATTAATACCTATTCTTAAAGAAATCTACCTAGTTGTTGGAAAAATGTGTCATTTAAAGTAGTCTTAAACCGTGTAATTTATGGCACTAAAACATATTTAATAAATAAATTTAAATAAAAGTAAAAACCGACTTCAAAAAAAAAACTAAAAAGAGTACTAAAAACAGTTTCAGAAGTCGGTGGCTTTTATTTGTTTCAGTGTAGAATTGCACCGACTTCTAAAACTGTTAATTTTATATTATGGTAATTATTTTACTCTTTTTAGTTTTTTTTTAAGTCGGTTTTTAGTTTTATTTATATGGAAAAAGTAAAAAAATACAAATCGAAAGATATGTGCATACATTTTACAAAGCGAAGGAATTGTGTGTTATTAGTGTCGGTGTTGGAAAATAAAGATTAATCCATCCAACTGAAATATAGTATTTTTGCTACATATATATTTCTTAACCTTTTGACCGCCACAGTAATGTATACATGACAAACCAAAATGTGTCCAGCACGCTACGGTCACGACTTCATGACAGACTTAAAGGATGAAATCGTAAGTTGGCGCCGAGAGCACGCTTTTGCTTTTTTGACGTGGCGGTCAAAGGGTTAAAACAGTACGCAGACCTTAAACAAAGTAACTACATGCATACAAACTATCAAAATCATGGAATCCGGTCATCAGCAATTGTTATCGTCGACGGGACGGTTTAGGCGAGTGTAACGACGTCGTTTAGTGTCGTGTGTCGAAGTACCGACGTTGACATAATTAAATATCGAGATCAAGTGAGGGTTGATGAAGATATCCTTGCATCACGAAGATGACTACTGCTCCGCCACTTCAATCTACTCGTGCCGGCCGGTGAAATTCGATCGAAATGTCTAGATAAAAATGATAATTGTGCCTTTAAAATTTTCTACTCGAATCTGTATTTTTATAATACTATTTATTTCTATAACGGTATGTAATACGCAGACCATCCGTTTCTGAAATACAGCGCTACGTTTTTTTTTTTAAATGCCCCATTAGGTATGCTGAGGATGGAGCCTTTTTGGCCTCATGCAGGTTGTTTTTAGGGTTCTGTACCCAAAGGGTAAAACGGGACCCTATTATTATTAAGACTCCGCTGTTCGTCCGTCCGTCTGTCACCAGGCTGTATCTCATGAACCGTAATAGTTAGACAGTTGAAATTTTCACAGATGATGTATTTCTGTTGCCGCTATAACAACAAATACTAAAAAACAGAATAAAATAAATATTTAAGGGGGCTCCCATACAACAGACATGATTTTTTTGTCGTTTTTATAGATAATAGTACCACAATAGACATATAAGCTAAAGCAGTACTTCAACTACCTACAATCGTCCGATTTGACACACTCACACAGACACGCACTGCAACCAGACAAATAAGGTATTTTCGGGATACAGTCTCATACAAAAACAAAAAACTACTCAGTATACAGAGCGTGTCTGTGTGAGTGTTTCAATTCATGAGATTATAGTAAGTTGAGGTACTGCTTTAGCTTATATGTCTACTGTGATAGTACGGAACCCTTCGTGCGCGAGTCCGACTCGCACTTGGCCGGTTTTTTGTATATTGCTCTACTTTTGTAATTACCTGTCCGAGTATATAAAAAATATTTTTCTTTCTTTCAGACCCGAAATACAGTACAATACTGTATTATATTACGGTTGACAACCCTACGACATCCTCTGTCTCTACCTACTCTGTACTCGTGAATTAATAAGACAACTATGTGAGTATGTCCGTCAGAATAGTGAACTAGATGCTTACCACCGCTTACCTGTGTACACCTTGTATCATGCGCTACTTATCTAATGGACCACGGATAACGCTGCTGGATGAATCAAAGAGCATACGTAGGGTTTAATGGACTCTACAGACGTGGACTGTGGACTCAGACGTTTGTCCATCGCTTGTCCCTTTGTATAATATTCCATGCAAATTGTCTACGTGTTTAATTATACGTAGTATTTGTTGGACTATACGTAGTATGTCGTGGTGGCCCGGAGGTTACAGACCCGCTTGTTAAGCACCGGGTTGTGGGTTCAAACCCAGGCATGTACCAATGTGACTTTTTCAATGTCATATGTACTTTCTTAGTTAATCTAAGACGCCACTGACATACGATGAAGGAAAACATCGTGAGGAAACCTGGAATTTTAATGGTCTCAAATCGCCAACCCGCAATGAGCAAGCGTGGCGATCAATGCTCGTTCCTTCTCTGTACGAGAAGAGGCCTTTGCCCACCAGTGGGACAGTTACAGGCTAACATTTATTTATTTGTTGGTCGACACGTTTGGTGTAGTGGCTAAGCGATTGGTTTCTGCGCTACGGGTTGGGTTCGATTCCCATACGGAACAATAATTAGTATGGCCTACAGATGGTTGTTTCGGGACTGGGCGTTTGTGAATGTGAGATTTGTGTCTGTAAACGCATCCATGATACAGGAGAAATCTTAGTGCGGTGTTAAGTTTTTTTTTTAAAGTGAAATTGAAAACAGACTGCTTCGTTGGTTTAGTGGGTCACATGCGCGACTGGTGAGCGTGAGGCCCTGGGTTCGATCACCAGGTCGGGCAAAGTGGAATTTCTCAGTAGCAGCCCGCACTTTGGATTTGTGCCCGGTTGATGATGGCAATAGGCTCGCCCACTATTACATGGGACTTAAACATAACGGTGAATTGAGGATGACCACCTCTATGATACACCTCTACCCAACCCTTGGGAATACAGGCGTGATGTTATATTATTACTCGTAGTGGCACGAAAAGAAAGGTGCTATACAGTTAACATCAAACTGTATAGGCCGCGTCAATTTTTAGTGAACTGTGCCACAGTTGTAGGTGTAGCATGAATGTTGTTGGTAACGTAAATGTTAAAGTGCGTACGAATTAGAGGCAGCCTCGGCGTGAGCCACGCACGGCTCGCCAATTTGCTCAAATTCGTACGTGGCTCGCACTTAGTGTCTCAATACTCAATACTCAATACTCAATACTTTATTGCGTTCCATAGTGTAACATTAGGTCTTATAAATAAAAATATAGCAGAATCACTATGGACCCTGTCGGGCACAGCAGAGGTAGTAGTGAGTGAGTAGTGTCTAAACATACTATGCCGAAGATACGCGACCGAAGTTCGGCATGATTACGCCTGCAATGCTATTTGAATTATTGACGACACATTATGCCGAAATTACGTCGCGTTATAGCGTACAGCCGAACTTCGGTCGGGCGTAAGTTCAGCGAAATCGGCGGCAACGTATTCTGTAGAGCACACATTATACGCGACCAAAGTTCGGTTAGATTGCCGATAAAGATCCGGGGCGGGTAGCAGCGGGAGGCAGGCATGCCCGCGCCCCGTTTGTCCGCCCACAAGTTTGCGCAATTGAATTTCTGCCGCGTAAGTTCGGCACTTATGGTGTGTCATATCAGCCAAATACGTCGGAACATAAAATCAGCCGCGAAACTTCGGTCGTTTATTTTCGGCATAGTGTGATTGGACAGTTGGTGTGCGAGAACGATGCCGCTCGTGAGCCACTCAGAGTCGATTTTTTGGCCGTGCTCAAAGGTGCCTCGGCGCGCAGGCCTCGCCTAATATGGACGTGTATTCGTGCATATTTCTACATACAAAATTGTCATATACCTTTCTTTAGCTGAAATTGGTTTTTGGAGCCTTGTCTGCCTTTTCTGAATAATTGGAGCCACTAAACAAAATAAATACTCAAAGTCTGTGCTTGACATACGATGAAAATTCACTTTTTCATTCGCAGATTTTCAAACGTAATTTGTTGAAGTAAATGCACACCATACGAATTCCGATTCTTATACAACTGTTTCATCCACCATCGAGGTGTCTTTTTCTTTTTGTTGTTAATAATGCGGTGAATTATGATAAAAGCATCAGCAGCTGTAGTCTCGTTCGACGCCATTTTGTCCGGCGCGCAACGGCGCGGTACGTTGCTTCAACGTACAAACCGAATGCGCAACTGAGCTGCCTCGGGCTGATCGGCTCTAATTCGTACGCACCTTAACGTTAATTTGAGTGAATTTTGTATTAAAAATACTTGTTTCGCATATAATATTTAATTGAATTGAAAACTTTATCTACATCTATGTATGATACAAATTGTGCCTGTTGCATAAATTTTAAACAAAATGCTACAGGATATTGTATTATATTTGTATTTTCGATTCAACATTGACTCACATTAACGTTACTAAACGTCTCAAAATTCTTGGTCGACCTACGGATCTTTTATTCCCGCATCCGCCCGTGGTCCTGTCCATGGTGGGGAGAGAGAGTGCGTGGAAAGCCGTCGCCTCCTTTTGCGAGGAGGCGATGGCCACAAAAGAGGAAGAGACAGGCGGCTGCCAATCTACTTTCCCGCGACAGACGCACCGGGCGCCTGTGGGCGCGTGATTGTCTCTGCCCACCGTAGTTTGTAGCCTGTGCGGCGTGCTAAGGCTCTTACACATAATGCCGCCGGCATTGCCGCGCGGCTTGCCGGCGGGTGTTTAACCAGGTCGCCGGGTATAACACCTATCGACTTACACCTGTGCGGCGATAAACCGGCGGCAAAGCCAGCGGCACGTGTGTAGAAGCCATTAGGGTACCCATCGCCCGACCAGTAATAGGCCCGAGGAGGGGGCGCGCAGTGTTCCGCGCATGCCTCTCAGGAAGACGTGGGGCAAGGCCCCACAGAAGGAAAGGTCCGCCAGGGGCTGGCGGGGTTGCGGTGCATGCAGCTGCGAATCCCGCGACCCCGGCCAAGGATCAGGAGAAGGAACACCGTGGGTTTTTAGCCGGTAAGAGTCCGGCATTACCCTTCGCCTTCCCCGGGCGGAGGGTATCCAAGAGGATATGATAAAGAGAAAAAAATGCCTACCTTCCTTTCCTATAGTTAATTGCAATAGATTTTAACTATCATTTTTGCGATCCTCAAAGATGAGGCAAAGCCTGGGTACCTTACGTGTACAGTTGACAGTTTACATTACAAATCCTTGTAATTATAGTAAGTAGGTCTGATTTCAATTACTCTTGCTACTATTAAAATGATGCGTTCAGGCGGATCTGTAATCATTCTAAAACGTTTTTAGTATATAAGGGTATTAATGGCCGACAAGAGGCGGCTGTCTCCACTATTTAGATTGATGATTGATTTACGTTACCGTATCGTAACACGTTCCACCTCTAGCCGCAAGCGCAAACGTATTTGCGCTCTCTCCGCGCTCTCCACGCCCGCGAGTTAGCCGCCGCGCCGTCCATATTCTCCGATGCTTTAAAACCATACCTTACTGTTTCTATTATTACAATTCAGGATCTACATGGTCAACGATAAATCTAACAATGATCCTGACGTGCAATTTTACGATACGGTACAAAAAAGCAGGACAGTTCAACTGCCAGACAACTTCTGTCCTGCTTTAAGAGGACATAGTAAGCCCCCAGGAAGATGATGATGAATTAGAAGTTCTTTTTGATGTCGGTTAAAAACTGAAATTCGACAAAATATCACTTACCGAAAACTCTCTTTTTGAAATCGGACGTCAGCAAAAAGCACTCCAAAAAACATTTTTGGAAAAAAAGTGTCACTACAGCTTGAAAAAAAGTATAATTAACGACACAATACGAGTGTCAACACGGGTTGAGATTCGGCCCCGCGAAGCATGCGTGTTATGTCTGGCTTTACGCATCGTTACGTACAAGCCTGTGGCTTATAGCACACACATAAACTGACGGAGATACAGCGCAGACGGTTGGGAATATACGGGCTGGTATTGCGTCGAGCTGAACATTATGTTCAGGTTCTGGGGCCCAATTCTCCTAAAATAAATTGTTGCCAAACGCAATCGAACCACAACCGTCAGTCAGTTTTTGTTTTCGAAAACTTTCAAAATGATTGATTTTGTTTTTTGTGTCAAACAATTCGACAGCTTTTGAAGTTGAGAACTGTCTGAATGAACGGTTCGGCCTTGGTTCGGTTGTGATTTATCAAGATTTATTTTAGGAGAATTAGGTCCCAGATTTTAGATTTATTTATTTCATTAAAGAAATAAATAAAGAATAAATATATTGCTAGGTTTTTGACGGTTGTAAATTGATCTTAATGTAAACTGTGGAAGCAGAAGGAAAGAAAGTTCTTTTTTTAATTTTAGTCTCACACAGGAAGTTACAAAAGTTGACAATATACAAAAAAATGCAACGAAAATTTTAACAACCTGTACGGGGCAAGAAATTACTGCTACCACAGAACAATGTAGCGATACTAAAAAGAAACCGCATCGCTGCTTTTTACATAACAACTGTGAAATTTTGTCTTCAGTCTGGCGTTTCTATCGTAAGTATTTATGATTAGCTAAGACCTCTACACACCAAAGCCGCCCACGCCAGATTCCCCCGGCAGGTTATTGCCAGCGGGTTTTTGCGACTAACTAAGCGAGCGAACATGACGCAAAACAATGAATGAGATCCGCCAGGCTTGTTTTGCGTCATGTTCGGCTTTGGTGTGTGGTGTGAGAAGCCTTTACGGTTTACTCACGTGCATTTTTCGTGATTGGCCGACTAGTTTCGGACCCAAACGGAGCCCTTAATCATAAGTCGAACACGCGGCGTATTTTATAAGTTTCTGCTTCTTCTCTTGTGTCGGCACGAACTGCACGAGAATAGTTCATACCGTGGTCAAAAGACTAGCCAGTCAGCAATATTGGCAGCGGGCTGACTGGACGCACTTAAGTATCGTCACTTGTGGAGGTTTGGTAAGCTGAGAAAAGGTTTTTTTTTTAAACTATTTCCCCTCACTCGGATTTATCCTGGATCGTGGGTGCATTTACAGACACAAATCTCACAGACACAAACGCCCAGACCCGAAACAATCTGTAGGCCATACAAATTTTTGTTCCGTGCGGGAATCAAACCAACAACCCGTAGCGCAGAAGCCAATTGTTCAGCCACTGCACCAAACGTGTCGTCGTGTCGTTTCCTCAATGTTTTCAATGAAAGTCATAAGAGGCGTCTAAATAAATAAGTTAGAAGCATCAGTATTTTTTGTATATATTTTGTATATTTTTTATTAAATACATTTTAGTGCCATAAATTTAACCCCCCCCCCCCCTCTTCATAACCTTTATTTTTTGGCTTTGACGTAGTCGGGCATAAAAAGCCCTTTCAAATGATACCTTACACGATATAATAAAAACTTTCCAAAGGGGGGGGGGGGGGGACACGCACCCCCTCCTTTTTTCCAGTAGTCAGTTCCCAGCAACAAATATAAACAAAGCAATATTAGTAATTTGAGAATTTTGCTTTTATCCGATGAGGAGTTCCGTTCCATATCTCTGAAGTTCATCCTCTAATCATAACAAAATTTATATGGGACCAATCGGGAAGTATATCCTTTCGAACAAAAAAATATTTTTTCAAATCGGTTCGTAAATGACGGAGATATGAGGTAACAAACATAAAAAATAATAAAAAAAAAAAACATACAGCCGAATTGAGAACCTCCTCCTTTTTGAAGTCGGTTAAAAATACGACATGCTCGACGCACTGTCATCCCGTATGTTTCAACAAAAGTAATGTAAATGCAGGCGGATCTAACCTATTCGTAACGAAGAGTTTTTTGTCAATGCTCTTCAGGAACATAAATCATTTGGGCTCACTCCCAATAAGATGTCATTTGCGTGCTTCCATGTATATTTGAACTTATATCATTCTTTTATATCCTATACTTTTTTGCCCTATTAGCGTTTAGATCGTAGTTAATAGCTACGATTTGGTTAGTAGGTATTTAGCCTATTGGCCGGGCATCGATTTGGTGTAGCCGTGACTATTGTTATGATATCTAGTATCAATTATCTTATAATAATAAAATACGCGATCGTCGAAAAGTGGTTCTACGAAAGTTGTTTAATGTCAGGTACCGAGTGGGATGCATGGAAAGAGCCTCCTCGAGTCACGATACTTCAGTACGTCCGGCGCACTACCAACCTTGCTGACTGGCTAATCTTTTAACCACAGCATGAGCTATTTTCCTATAGCCCATGCTAACACGAGAGGAAGAGGAGGTACTACTCGGTACCCCAAAAAAATCTTAGAGTATTTTTTTAACACCCCATATTTGCTAGCAATTGCTACATAAGGCTTGTTACACAGCAACACTTAGACGGGAACTAATTTGTATGAAAATGAATAGTTTAATTCATATGGACCACATTTTGTGGCCAAATTCAACGTTGTGGGCGATACCCTACCACATCGCAACCACCAGCGACACCGCGCACTCGCGGCCGTCCACCTCGCAACCACAACGTTGCGTCGACGCAACGACACCGCACGCAGGTCGAAAGCTGGGGTCGATCTGTCTGTCTACAAACACCAGCCACAACGTAACCATAAATCAAAATCAATTTTTTTTATTTCACATAAACCAATACAGGCGCTTATGAAAAGTCGAATTTAGGTGCACGGTTCCAATTAGTCGTTTCCTATAGAGAAGAGCCGGCAAGAAACTCCATGGTTACTCTTTTAAAAAAAGGATATCTTTAACAACTTCAGTAAATATAGTAGGTACTATGATTTAGGATAGTTAAGAGAGAACAATGTAGTCTTAACCACAGACCTGTCAGTAATGTAATACCAAGTCCTGAGTACAAAAATTAACTAAAAAGAAAAAAAATAGCACAATATGAATAATAGTAATTTACACAATTATATGTATAGGCAAGTCCATATCGCAACTACTAGCGACAACGCAACCACATCAATATTTTGTAGTTACCACAACGCAACTGCAAGAAGCTGGAGCGACACTATTCTTGACGTTGAGCACTTTTTGTCGCTGCGATGTGGTTTGGTTGTGGTACGCGTGTATTCTCCTTTAATCTACCGGTTTCAAGCGTGGCTGTCAAGCGTGTGCATTCGATATCTACTTAAGTCAAAAGTTGTTTTCGGTTTTACAGTTAAGGCCCGGACTCCACCAAAGCGGAGATGTGCGAAGATGTCCGAAGCGGAGACGAGAAGAGATGTTTTTCAGCTAGGGTGTATCCACCGAAACTATGCGGAGATGCGTACTGGTTAGACTGTAACAGAGATGTGTGCTGGCTAAGGTGGAGATGTGCGCTGACTAGAGCGGAACTAAGCTGCGTGCGGCGAGCGTTGGATGTGAACGCGCAGTTTAGTGCGAACTGACACTGCACGCCGCCGCACACATCTCGTCTCCGCTGCGCGCCGTCGTCAGCTTGCGAGGCAAAGCACACATCTCCGCCTTGTACCGCGGCCCAACTCAATCTCAGCGAGGAACAGCTCACATCTTCGCTTCCATCGCGCCATACAAATATGATACATCTCCACTTAAGTTGAGTGGAGACTAGATGTGTGAATAACGAAATTCTATTGGTTTTTTAAAACACATCTCCGCTCCTCTCGTCTTGTCTCCGCCTTGGTGGAGTCCGGGCTTATGTCGTGTCTGCTGTGGCTGCAGATTTTTTTTTTGCATGTGCTTGTACAAGTGAAATTCAAGTCTGAATTTTGCTGAGTAACATATTTAAGGCGTTGACTGATCTACTATGTAAACATCGCTGTTTCTAGCAAAATAAATCCCTCAGAAAGTATATAAAATTGATATAAAATGCGAACGCCTGCTCCGCAAGATTCGATGCATTTTCAAGTACAGCCCGGGGCAGCATCTTCAACTGCATTTACGATCTGTCGCGAATATCTATTCTATCAAATAGAGCTATAAACATGTGCTGTAAAATTGTAATATTTTAACATGTCACGTGTATTCAATATAGTGTATCTGTTACGGCTAATAGCCGAAGTGCGGCTACACCTAGTTTTAGCCGGGTACAACTACTTGCAGCCGGCCACATGCGGTTAAACTTAAATCTATTCTACTTATCTTCGGTTAGAACTAGGTTTAGCCTTCATCATAGCGGCTAGAACTAGGTGCAGCCGCACACCGATGGTTAAGGGTAACCCCGACACGGATAGGTTAGGTTCGAAGGAGATGACGGGGGCTAGAGTGAGCGAGCGAAGCGAGCGAACGAAGCCCCCGTCATCCCCTTCGTGTTAGGTTACTTTAAACCCTGCAGACAGAAATAGGAGCCCCGCACAGCGGGGCTCCGTCGACTTAACCTCCACCTAGTTCTAACCAACTGCTACTGGTTGCACCTAGTTGTACCCGGCTAAAACTAGGTGTAGCCGCACTTCGGCTTTTAGCCGTAACATATCTACATAAAGTGTACATACAAAATTGGGTGAAGTACATAACTTTGAAAAAAGTTTTTTTTTAAATCTTTTTTTTTTTGACGTAATTTTTTTATTGTAATTTTTGAACAGGTCTATCATGTTAATACAAAAAAAGTATTGATTGTAAATAAAAGGTGAAGGTTACAATTTATTTACCCACAAAAAAATAGCGCCACTTAAAAATAAGGAAGAATTTACGGAAAATCTGTTATTTTTTCACCGTGTTTTTCTCGATAGTGTAGGAAAAAAAAGTTTTTTTTTAAATTATTTTTTACTTCGATTAAATTATGCTTCGTTTCACCCAATTTCATGTTATATAGCACTTTATGGAGACTCACACTGTAAGTATTATAAATATGAAGGAATAAGAATTTACAGCCTTTTCATTTATAGTCTTTTCTTGTCGCAAGTTCTCTAACGCCCGGTCCCAATATCTTACTAAAAGATAAATAACTCATAGAAAGAAGTTCAAGATAAAAACCGACCGTACTTAGTAAAAAAACCGGCCAAGTGCGAGTCGGACTCGCGTACGAAGGGTTCCGTACCATTATCTTTAAAAACGACAAAAAATCACGTTTGTTGTATGGGAGCCCCTTTAAATATTTATTTTATTCTGTTTTTTAGTATTTGTTGTTATAGCGGCAACAGATATACATCATCTATGAAAATTTCAAGCGTCGACCTGTTGCTGTTATCAATATCGAGCAAAAACGAGCAAAAAAATCACGCTGTTGTATGGGAGCTCCCTTAAATATTTATTTTATTCTGTTTTTTAGTATTTGTTGTTATAGTGAAAACAGAAATACATCATCTGTGAAAATTTCAACTGTCTTAACTATCACGGTTCATGAGATACAGCCTAGTGACAGACGGACGGACGGACAGCGGAGTCTTAGTAATAGGGTCCTGTTTTACTCTTTGGGTACGGACCCCTAAAAACTAGGACTCATGTAACGTAGTAGACCTGACTCAAATTTAGATATAGGCTATACGGTTCTTTGGAAATACGACCTTCTGTTAGTAACCAAACGCTGTTTTTGTATACAGTGTGTCAATGGAAAAAGTGCACAAACGAAAATGGGTGAAACTAGACAAAATTAATCATCAAAAAAAATTTTTTTTTTTAGCTTTTTATTTAATAAAATCTAAAAAAAAAAGTGTATTTAATGCGTGTATTTTTTTAAATAAAAATAGATATCATGTCTAAGATTTGATGTTGCATGGCAATAAATAAATATTTAAAATATAAAGCTACCTTCAAAAACAGATAGCAAGTTAAACGTTCCTTTGAAGAAATTTTGATATATTTGTGTTTTTTTTTTCAATTTTCATAATACACAACAAAATAAAGTTTTCTTTTTACTTTTTCGTTAAATTGTGGTCTAGTTTCACCCATTTTCATTTGTGCATATTATCGAAGGGCATGTATAGAAATCGAGCACTGGGTTCAAGAAAATATTAGGGTCAACTCAAATTGGGATCATCAATTCCCCTGTGAGGCGTTTGCCTATCACAAATAAAATAATCCTCTATAGTGAAAATTACTACGAATTATTACGAATTAATGATGTGCCAGCTGAAAGCTGTATACATTTTTAGGGTTCTGTACCCAAAGGGTAAAACGGGACCCTATTACTAAGACTCCGCTGTCCGTCTGTCTGTCTGTCCGTCTGTCACCAGGCTGTATCTCATGAACCTTGATAGTTAGACAGTTAAAATTTTCACAGATGAGTATTTCTGTTGTCGCTATAACAACAAATACTAAAAAATGGAACAAATAAATATTTAAGGGGGCTCCCATACAACAAACGTGTTTTTTTTGCTCGTTTTTGCTCGATATTGGTAACGGCAACAGGTAGACGCTTGAAATATTCACAGAATATTTAGTTTTACTTTAAAAATAAATAATTAAAATGAAACAAATATATAAGGGGGGCTCCCATACAACAGACATGATTTTTTTGCCGTTTTTATAGATAATGGCACGGAAACCTTCGTGCCCGAGTCCGAATCGCACTTGGCCGGTTTTTATTTCATTACATATAATTTTTATCTACTTTAATTTTTTGTTTGTCGGCTCTCGTAACTGAAGTAATCAACACTACTATACGACTCATCCCCGTTGCGCCATTATACGAGTGAACAGTGTTATAATGTAACATCTGAAGTTAAATTAATATATCTATTATTAATAGTGCCACCGCAAGTTCGAGATTGTTTACTCCCCGTAGTGTTTTGTGGGACAAGTTATAAGCGATTGAGTGGAAATACTTTATTCATAAAGTTTTTAAAGCGTTTAAAAATCTGTAATACCTCTCTTACAGTGAGTTTAACAAATTAATGTTTCAGTCATAGTAAAGGTTGTTGTCGACATAACTTTACTATTTCTGGAATAAAAAGGTAAGGGTCTGTCCACATCTCCACATCACGACGTCGTCAACGTGGAACGGTGCGGTAACGTGGCACGGTGCGTTGACGTAACGTGCAAATTTACGTTACCGTATCATAACACATTCCGCCTCTAGCCGCAAGCGCACACGTATATGCGCTCCGCCCGCGCTATCCACGCCCGCGTATTAGTCGCCGTCTATGTACTCCGATGCTTTAAAACCACACCTTACTGTTTCTCTTATTAAAATTCAGGATTTACATGGTCAACGATAAATCTAACAATGATCCTGACGTGCATTTTTACGATACGGTAACGTAAATTTGCACGTTACGTCAACGCACCGTGTCACGTCACCGCACCGTTCCACGTTGACGACGTCGTGACGTGGAGATGTGGACAGCCCGTAAAGGATGCACCTTGCTAATAACAACTTACTAGTTTTGTATTATAACTTTCGTGAGACACATTCATATTTATGATTAACTAGCTTTTGCCCGCGGCTTCGCTCGCGTTAATTTATAATAAAAAAAACTCTTAACACTCTACTAAAGTTTCTAAACCATGATTAAGGGCTCCGTTTGGGTCCGAAACTAGTCGGGCAATCCCGAAAAATGCACGTGAGTAAACCGTAATTAATCATAAGTATGAACAACTTACTGTGATTATTAAAAGTTTCAAGTAGCGAGGCAATTTTTATGAGATTCCTTACGGCTCTTCACTATCCAATTCTAGTATGAGTTGATCTCGCATTGTATAGGCTTTCCATACAATGACAGGTCAGATTATACTGGAACTGCATAGCTTGATATGTGGCGTGAGTACTCGTCTATGCGGCGGATCCACTATTTGCCTTTCGCTCACAGAAAATGTGCGTGAGCGAGAGGCGAATAACACACAATAGCAGCGCTGCCATTTCTTGAGTAATCATGTTTTTTTTGAGGCCCATGTCTAGCCATACATTTTTACGGGCTAGTCATCTTGTCATCATGTAGTCGTCACTAAAGTGTCACCTTTGACCGAAGTGTATTATTACTTAAGTACGTCCGGCGTATCCTGGGTAGTCAAACCCGCTATCAACCGTATTGAGTGGGTAATCTGATCACCACGGCATGAGCTATTCTCACATAGCTCGTGCCAACACGAAAGAAGAAGAATAAGTGACACTGTTGCCTGTCATTGGCCTGGGTTATTAGGACCAGTAAGTTGAATAGTTTTCCCTTTTTAACCAACTTCAAAAAGAAGGAGGTTTTCAATTCGTCTGTTTTTTTGTTACGCTATATCTCCGCCAATTATGAATGGATTTTGATGATTCTTTTTTTGTTTGGTAGGCCATACTTCAGAGGTGGACGCATTTTTTTTTTTTGAAAATGTGTTAGCGCTTTCTGAAAAAAAAACAACAAAAACAAAAAATATAAACTTAGATGTTTTGGTTTGTGGTTCCCTTCAGCAAAAGTTTTGATGAGGACTTTCAATCTCTGTTTTAATTGTCATCACAGAAATATAAGCCAAGAACAAAGAAGATTGTATGTATTTGTAAGGAGCCGTCATGATAATTATACATTAATACCTATTTTTAAAGAAAACTACCTAGTTGCGGGAAAGATTACGCAACCGTGTCTATTAAATTTGTAGGTTTAAACCGTGTAATTTATAGCACTAAAACGTATTTATATTATATAACTTTAAATAAAAGAAAAATCGATTTAAAAAAAAACTAAAAAAAAAAGAATAAAATAATTACCATAATATAAAATTAACAGCTTCAGAAGTCGGTACAATTCTACTCGTACACTGAAACAAATAAAAGCCACCGACTTCTGAAACTGTTAATTTTATATTATGGTAATTATTTTAGTCTTTTTAAATTTTTTTAAAGTTGGTATTTTGTTTTCAATTTTTTTCCACCCGGGGAAGGTGTTGACTATGATTATGCCGGACTCTTACCTGCTAAAAACCCACGGTGTTCCTTCTCCTGACCTGTGTCCGGGGTCACGGGAGTCATAGCTGCATGCACCACAACCTCGGCAGACCTCTCCTTCTGTGGAGCCTTGCCCCACATCCTCCTGAGCGGCGCACGCGGAACAAGCGCACTGCCTTCTCGGGCCTGGGGGCCTACTCCCTAAGTCCGTCAACGAAGTTAGTCACCCGTCCGAAAGTAAACCGAAAAGTAGGAGTGAACAAAACAAGTGTCAAGTTCAACTTTTCGGACGGGCAAAAACACATCGGTAGTAGGGACAACTGTCAAATCGTGTTGTCATTCATTCTTAGTCCGGGCCCCGAAATAATCGTATGTCCGTAGGTGTTAGGGAGTAGGAAACGCTCGTAACTAAGGCCGAAACCACGGACTTCGTGCTTAGGGAGTAGACCCCCTGTTACTGGTCGGGCGACGGGTTGGATAGCAATTAAATAAATAAAAAATTAGCAGTTGTTAGAGGCTTATAAGTCAGGTGATTTTGATATTACCACGCTTTCTCCTATAACTTGAGCCTCTAGCAATATTCTAGCTCAAATGTTATTGTAACACTGTTGATGTAATTATTAATTTTAATGCCTCCGTCACGTGCACAAAACTATAGTGACCTTATTAAAAGTTTTAATTACCTATAGCAAATTGAACTGTTTTTGGTGAGGAAGACCTAATTATTTATAGAGGCAATTTTCTACGATGAAACGTCCTCTATACAGCATGTAAGGGTAAACACCGTTATCACTCAAACCATGGGTAGTTGACTTAAAAATAAAAATATAGGAGCGAGTAAAAATAAAATAAAAAAATATACGCGCGAGAAATGAGCGGCGCGGCGGCGCTACGACGCGGCGTACACACATTCGCTAGCGAGACAGCTGACTGACTCGGGTAGCAAACTGTGCGGGGCCGTCCGTCGGGCCACGCGGCGAGTTCCCTGCGCCCCCTCCCGTAGCTTGTTGCCCCCGCGCATAGGGTGAAATGCTTTTGAGGAAAAATGAAATTTTATTAAAAAAAAAGTTTGTTATTTTTCATTTATTTTACGTTCTATAAATGAAACCAAACCACTGGTTTCAAGGATAACGGTGTTTACCCTTACAGCCTGTATAGGTAGTTTGACTATCTATCTTCTTCTCGCGTGTTGGCACGAGCTATACGAGAATAACTTATGTCGTGGTGAAAATACATATTAGGCAGTCAGCAAGGTTGGTAGCGGGGCTGACTGCATAGAGTGCGCCGAATGTATGGGAAAGTGGGGTAGAAGCGCGACGCTAAGGCAAAAATTCATTAAAACACAAATTTGAAGAAAATTAAATCAATTTTAATAGGCCATATTTAGTTTAGTTTATAAATCACATATTGAGATCACTTTATTCTTAATTCTAAATAACAAAAAATAATCAATATATAAACGTTACATTTTTACGGTTTTGCCTTGTTCAAAACCGGGTATACCCAAATTGTATACCCGATGTTACCACTTAACAGTGGTAGCAATGGAACTCATCAAGATCTTTGGGTTCCCAACCCGTACAGCCTTCATGGGACCAGTTCTTACATTTACGAATTGCACCCATGCATCGCTCCTTCGCGAGTATAATGATAAACGTGTTAATTCCAAAAAAAAAAATTGACCATTACAGCGTTTTTCTCATTTTTTGTTGCCGAGCACGTACCGACGCCATTGAAAGTTTGTTGACAAACTAATCAGGGTGGAGAAAAGCAGCTAGCGAACGCGCGCCTACATTTGAAACGTGTAAGAGGCTGCCTTGTCCCGGTTTTACACTGTTTTGGACTAATCTCGCCTATTTGAGTATCGTCAATAATGAGGCTTCCATAGTCACGATAAGTGAACTCATGCTTCGAAAAAAAGGAATATAAAAAAGATACTCCTATAATCGACCTTCGTATCAAATCTGTCAAATAATTACAGAATGATTCAATAGCACACATTTACAATCCGACTATCCTCCGGTTTCTGAATTGAGAATTCGGGATAAGCAATACTTAAGTAGTATTTGAGTACGGAGTTGTCAAAAAAATGCTTTAAAATCCGTCATTTTTTTGACAATTCCGCACTCAAATGTTACTTAAGTACTGCTTATCCTAGAATTCTCAATTCGGACCTCGGCTTAGGGCGTTGCTGGCGGTGGCTTGGGGGGGGGGGGGATATAGCTCGATGAGGGCTGAATTATCGGTGTGACTGCGGAGTCTGAAGAGACGACCGGCTCTGTATGTATTGTGCTGGTCGATTTACTCGCCTCCTGGAGGAGGATAATTTCGTCATCGGGCTCTAAAGGACCCTCCTACATGGAAGGCAAGCGTTCAACAGCAAGTTGATTTTTAGTATAAGTAAGATTGTTGCGGACGGCAAGCCTAAGTTAGCTATAAAGTAAACAAGGTCATAAAACAAGTAACAATATATAGCATAACATGACCACTAGTTATAGGCAGTTAGCCATACAGCTACAGCTAGCTACAGATAAACGAACAA
Source organism: Amphipyra tragopoginis (assembly GCA_905220435.1). Taxonomy (NCBI): domain Eukaryota; kingdom Metazoa; phylum Arthropoda; class Insecta; order Lepidoptera; family Noctuidae; genus Amphipyra; species Amphipyra tragopoginis. The sequence goes on from HG992011.1 coordinate 19,381,767, forward strand.
TATTAGAAAAAATATTGGAAGATTGAACATTTCCTAGGGGACATATCATACGCAACTTGTGCCCTCCTGAATGGTTCATAAGGAGATGCATACGCTGCGTTTTGGTCGGCACTCATTCTACGATCCAGCAACGAACATGAAGAACTGAACCCTGATAAATGAAGAACATATAGTCGATTAGAACAGAATGAGTGCAAAGTTATTAGTATTAATTATTTCAAATGTTTATGTTTGAATAAATACGGCAAGTGCCTTTCAACAAAGTTATTGTTTCACTGGTTGTCCTCAACAAAGATTAAGCCCGGCCACACATTATAAGAAACTGCCAGAAAATTTCTAACGCGTGCACGAAGGCCCTCTGCGCATACAGTTTCTACTAAAATGTGCGGACTCTAGCACAAGGTGTACGATCAGAACGACGTACGGCACGCATCAGAAACTTTCTAATTGATTTTTTCTTACAATAATCTATAGTCTACTCTAGCACTGTAGGCATGGGTAGCGATAGCGCTTAAACAAAGTGCCACACAACTCATAAATACTCCAAAAAACAACTCTATCATCTATGTGATAAAACAGTAACTACGTTTGTCGCTAACTGTACCCGCAAAACACCATTATTTCCCAAGCAAAACACAAAGAGGTTCTCACACAAACACCTCGAAAATAAGGGGCTCAACACAAAATAAAACCTGAATTTTCACTTGGAAAAAGTTGACACAATGTGGGTAGGATTTTTACGTCTATATACCTTGAAATTTTTTACAACTGTACTTATAAATGTTATTTTTTTGCCAACAAAAAGTTTATTCAGGCTATTAGTACTTAATTAGCTTTGTTTTGGTCAGAGTCGTATTTAGGAAGTGTAGACGCTTTTTTTTGTCGTGGCTATATCCTCATGGATACCTGGTTATGCCGGACTCTTACCAGCTAAAAATCCATGGTGTTTCCACGGTGTTCCTCCTCCTGACCAATGGCCGGGGTCACGAGCTGCATTTACCGCAACCCCGACAGGCCTCGGTCCGCCAGCTTCTGGTAGACCTCTCCTTCTGTGTGGCCTCGCCCCACGTCTTCACGACGCGCCGCTTTCTCGGACCTATTACTGGTCGGGCGACGGATATCTGTAGACCCCGAGGCTACCTTTGCTTTGAGACTTTCGATGCCCTCGCATTCTACCAAATTATGTGACCAATCGTTCACAGTCCAAGCTGTACGTTTGTGGAATGCGTTGCCGATGCCAGTAAGACAAGCTCAGTCACTGGATACTTTTCAAAAATTAGTTAAAGATCATTTCTTCTCTCAACACGTTTCTAATTCCTCATGATACCAGTACCTCATCATCAATCTATCTTGTTTTCCCTATCACATAATTATATACAATGTGTATAAATACAATATATATAATTTTATATGTAAGTATTATGTCTATATATTGTGTGTAGTATAGGTATATTTTGCAGCAGTACACCACGGACTACCCCCCCTATCTTATTCATTGTCTTCCTGTTCATCCAAAGGTTGTCTGGTAGATATCGCTATCTGCGATAAGACCGCCATTGTACCCTTCAATGTATGATATTTTATAAGAGCTGTTTTACAATTTTGGTGTACATTCTATTCTATTCTACCTTGCGGGGCAGGCCCTACATCAAGGGTTTAAATTATCCTGTGAAATTCGTTTATACATCATTTTTTTACTTGAAAAGTTGAAAGGTTATCATCGCAGCTCGCTTGACAACTGCCTTCCAAGTTGTGCCACATTACTCCGTCCTTAGCCTTCCGTATCCAGTCCAACCCAGTTACTTTTTAATTTTTATATTTTTTTCATATTTTTTAACCGACTTCAAAAAGGAGGAAGTTCTCAATTCGGTTGTATTTTTTTTATGTTTGTTACCTCCGATCTGCGTCATTTATGAACTGATTCGAAAAATTCTTGTTTTGTTTGAGTTAGAGGTTTGTCTTCTCGTTTGGTCCCATATCAATTTCATCGAAATTGAAAAAGCGCTTTTTGTAAAAATCAACAAAAACTAAAAAAATATACACAAATCATACATAGACGACGTTCTAGTTGCAGTAGTGGTCCGAGAATTTGTAGACTATTGTAATTGTAATTTGTGGAACTAAAAAGTATTAAGTAAATAAAATAACTTTAAAAAAAGTAAAAACCGAATTCAAAAAAAAAACTGAAATTAAGCGTGCAATTCCACGCTGAAACAATTTGAATGCATCGACTTATGAAACTGATAATTTTATTATATGATAATTATTTTACTCCGTTTAGTTTTTTTTAAAGTCGGTTTTTTACTTTTTTTTTAAGTAATTTTATTTGTGTTTCGATACCCTTGTCTACATCCTATGTAGACTATGCTTAAATACGGCCCTGCTTTTGGTACTAACATAACATTCCACTCATGTCATGCCTGTAACCACTAATTAGGGTGCATTAAAAGAGCTTCAACGAGTGACGATACTTAAGTACGTCCGGCGCACCCTGGACAGTCAGCCCCGTTACCAACTACTGACTGGCAAATTTTTTTATTACGGTACGAGTTGTTCTCGTTTAGTTCATTAGTAATGTTGTCACGCTTAGCGGGTTAAGGGTGGCTTGAGGAGTCAACCCTTAACGAGCATGTATGTGCACATAAAATCAGAATCTAGCAAGAAGCAGAAGCAGTTTAGCAGGATTGTACTTACATAAGAATATTAAGGATAAAACTTTAAAAAAAAGTAAAAACCGACTTCAAAGAAATACTAAAAGGAGTAAAATAATTACCATAATATAAAATTTACAGTTTCAGAAGTCGGTGGCTTCTATTTGCTTCAGTGTAGAGTTGCACCGACTTCTGAAACTGTTAATTTTATATTATGGTAATTATTTTACTCCTTTTAGTATTTCTTTGAAGTCGGTTTTTACTTTTTTTTAAAGTTTTATTTTTTATTAAATATGTTTTAGTGTCATAATTCTAACCACCTCCTTCATAACCCATCTTTTTGGCTTTGACGTAGTCGGGCATAAAAAGTCCTTTCAAATGATACCTTACACGATATAATGAAAACATTCCAAAGGGGGGAAGGGGGGGACACGCACCCCCTCCTCTTTTCCAGTAGTCAGTTCCCAACAACAAATATAAACAAAGCAATATTGGTAATTTGAGAATTTTGCTTTGATCCGATGAGGAGTTCCGTTCCGTATCTCTGAAGTTCATGGTCTAATCATAACAAAATTTATATGAGATTAATTGGGAAGTATAACCTTTCGAACGAAAGAATAATTTTTCAAATCGGTTCATAAATGACGGAGATATGAGGTAACAAACTTAAAAATAAAAAAAAAGATAAAAAAAAATAAAAAAAAAAAATACAACCGAATTGAGAACCTCCTCCTTTTTGAAGTCGGTTAAAAACACTTTTAACCATACAATATATATTTTATAATAGTTACAAAATTAGACTAGTTTACAGGGCGTGGTTTTTTAGACAATACGATACGAGGAGTCCAGGGTCTTCAGGTATAGGTACACAGCAACTTAACTAGGTAGGCTGCTGAGGCGCGAGAGAGGTCGAAGTGCAGCGTGCTGGCCCTTTTAGGTACTTGTCCCACCGCGAACGATGAGCGAGCAGCGAGTAGAGCTAGAAGCGAGTTGGCGAGCAGCGAGAAGCGAGTGTGTAGTTCCGATAGTTTTGTCGCTGGGCTATAAGCGAGTGTGCGAGTGCGACGTGCGATTACTCGCACCACTCGCAAATGACCGCTGGTTGGTCTCTCGGCGTGAGTTCTGACTGCCAAGCAAGCATCGCTGAGCAGGTATCGCTGAGCGAGTATTATCTTTGAAAGCTCTTGTCGCTCAGCGACAAACTAGTGACGCAAGTCCTCGCCGGCAGTGTCAACAGTCAGCGATTAACTATTAATATATGCATCTCTTTTGTATACACGGAATGTATATCTATTGTACGTTTCTTGAGCGAGAAAATAGCCGATAGTTAGTCGCTTCCTCGCCGGCGGTGGGATAAGTGCCTTATAGGCGCACTCCGCTAGTCGCAACCACTACCACCGTCACAATGTGGGAGAAGAATCACTAACAAATTATCATTGATTTATTGAGACAAAACAGTGATTGATTTAAGCAGTGATAGCCTGCCGGCTGGCTCGAACCTTTCATGCAAGATGGTCCGACTTCGATCCCGCTCACTCATCTGACTTTTCAAATACAAGTGTGGATCAGAATTTGATTATCACTTGCGTTAATGGTGAAGGAAAACATCGTGAGGAAACCTGTACACCTAGGACGGGTCAATAAAGTTCTCGATCTCGATTGTGTTTTTGCTAACAAAACTTTTAGGCCACGCCCCTATTCGGTTAGCAAACAATGTTAACCTGTTTGCAAACACGAAAACACGGCGCAGCGGACCCGGCTTTATTTTTATAATTATAGTTACTGTAGTTGGTTGTAACACAACCGTTGTTATCACTACATAGTATAAAACAAAGTAGCTTCCTGCTGTCTGTCCCTATATAGGCTTAGATCTTTAAAACTACGCAACGGATGTTGATGCAGTTTTTTTTAGTAGATAGAGTAATTCAAGAGGAAGGTTTAAATGTATAATAGTAGAGAATAGCACGCGGGCGAAGCTGCGAGTGATCTCTAGTACATACATAAAATTAAACATAGTCATATGATGATGATGAGTCAGTTGATAACAAAACATTTTTCATCCCCCATCTCGGAAAGAGTATTTTTGCTCTTCGATGCCTGAGTGCAAAAGCCGCTTTTAAGCCGTTTTTATCCGCTAGAGGATAAAGTAAATTGAATTTAGAACACCGTGTGCACCAAGTTTGTGAATTCAAAACTTCATTAAAAATTAAATTAAAATATTTACTTCCTCTTTTTTAATTTGTTAAAACTCAGACTCGGAAACTTCTTGGTGTATTACTTTTTTTTTATTTGCTTTACGCGCGCCTATTTCTTTTCACGTCTTATTGTTAAAACCTTAGATTAAAAACAAGAAACTTGAAAACAAAAGAAAAACCTAAAATGAGTGATTTTAGCGACGAGGAAGTTTATTTTTTTTACATTAAGTCATTTCCTCGCTGAGGTGGGATGAAAAGTTACGTGTTGCACTCGAGTGCAAAGATTTTTCACCTCGTGCTCTTTTGATTCCCTCGCTAACGCTCAGGATTCAAATTTTTGAATCCTTCGCTTGCTCGGTCATCAAAATTGAGCACGCGGTTAAAAAGCAACTCTGCACTCTTGTATAACAAATAACTACATATTAACGGGTTGCCTGTAACAACAGCACTCAAACTCACAATCTATCCTATAACAACAGCCTCTATTTCAGCCTACCACAGTTTAAATCAAGTGAAGGCCATATAGGGGGCTTCGCTCAAAAGTAAACTACTTTAAATTAATTACAGCCGTGTTTGTTCCCCGCTCTGTGTATTACATCAATCACGGCATATTAATTCACTGACGACCAAGTTTCCCATACGCCGGGAGTTGGGACTACGAAATAGCGTATTGTATGAATAGTACGCCGTTTCGGGGTCGTGTTTGTTGTTGTATTAGATTGAATACGAAATTTTTAATGCAGTTTAGTGTTTTATTTGTTTTTAGAGGTGTTTTCAATTGGCTATAGTTAAAGCATTTTGTTAAAACAAGTTTCCTAAACGCGGGACCTGGGACTTGACGGAATCGCGTATTGTAGGATTACTACGCCGTTTCGGGGTCGCGATTTATATTGCATTCTTTTAAATATGTAATTTTAAAAACTGCATCCTATTTGCGCAAAATACTCGTAATCGCTATGGCTTTGATTTTGACAGGTCAACAACTTCCAAAGCAACGTTTGTATTAACAATCCGACTTCTCCACAACTATGTACCACGCAATGAATATTGTATTTGACACAAACTGTCATGATTGATTTTGGTTACGTTACGCAATTACCTGGTTTGTTTTTCTTTCATTGGGGATCATCATCATTATCAAAATCAGCCCACTTTTGTCCACTGTTGGACATAGGGACCTCTACTAAAACTAAAACACGCCACTCGATCAACAGCTTAGGAATTTGTAGCAATATGATGAAATTAAATAAAACGACTGTAATTAACGCAATGTTTGTTCCTGGCTTCGTGTATTACATCAATTACGTCACATTAATTTATTGACGACTCCATTTCCTTTACGCTGTGAGCTGGGTTCGACGGAATTGCGTATATAACCTAGTTATTATGGAAATGAGCAATCCGATTCGATTGATGTTTATGATACATCGTTTCAAGTAGGAACAGGTTATGATAAATATTTTTTATAAGCTTTTATTTAACTTGCAATGTTTGTATGTTTGTTTGTTTAGCGCAAATCTTGTAACTGAATTTTATAACTGTTATCCCGAACCGATTGAGCTGAAATTTTGCGAACAAGATTAGTTTGGTTGACAATGCATGGTGAGTTAAGTGACGTCATTCTAAGTCCAATATGGCGGACTCCCAAAGATGGCAGACTCCCAAAGATGGCAGACTAGTTATTTTTTATACAAAGTGGGGACGACGATATGAAACAATAAAATATGATACCACGTGTTCTACGATGTGTTCTAGTACCGTACACAAAAAAACTGTTACTTCCAAGCACATTTTTATTATTCATGTAGATGAAGGGACGTTGAAGTGGAAACTTATGTTAACTATATCTGTACTACAGGTGTAAATAAAGACAATTTTGGTTTAAACGAGTCATTGATTTTCATAACTTCGCGTAGAGATCTTGATATTTGTAAAATTATTAAATCGTACGAAAATTCTTGTGACTAAACTATTGAATGTACACACGGCTACGCATCAACCTAGACTGTTTGGACTTTGGACTACTAGAAGTTGAACGCTGCGAATCGTGCGAGAGGGTGCGATATGTTTTTGTTATTTCGTCTCACTCACGCACGTCGCAGGACTGCGGGAGCGCATGGCACCACGTGACACGCGCTGCGCCGCTGACCTTGCGGCGCTTTATCCTTACTTTGTTATGGCTATACCTATCATATATAAATTATTTTGTTAACAAGTTGAGCTGAGTTGTTTTTTCGCTTTGCGCTGCGCCTCTGAGTGTGCAATAAAACGTTCATTAGGTATTTAATATTATCATTTATATTATGTCAGTCAGTGAAAGCAGTATAGTGGCCCAGTCGTAACGGCCCCGACTTTACGAGTTGCAGGTCGTGGGTTCGAGGTATTGCCCGTGGTCCACCTGATAAGTTCACCTAGGTGCACCACGGCCAAAAAAATATTCCCGTGGTCCACCGAGGTGGACTTGATCGAACCAAAGCAGGCGCAATACTTTTTATAAAAATAAAATCTACCAACCCACACCACGTGCCAGGTGGTGGATTATAGCCCATTCCCTCTCATAGAGAGGAGGCCTGTGTCTCAGCAGTGTGAACATTCAAGGCTGATTCTGACATTATGACATATTATTATGTATTACATTTCGCGCTTGCGGTTCGCATGCGTGTAGGTAATTAGGAAACCTACATCCTGTTGGATTTTCATCAAACTTTCGATCAACACCACCATCCAACCACCCATTCCATTGCGTTGAAAATCCAGTGCGCGAAAAACGTCCGTGCGAAAGTGGGCCGAGTATAGTGTTTGATGCACTTTCACAGGAAAACTACAGAATGGATTAGGGGTAGCTTGAACCCATAGGATTGTTTCAAATGTGACCCATTTGAAAAAAACAGTGTTATATTTTTCGAAGGTTAAATACTAAAACACAGTTTTAAAAATCGAATCTTTATTTTAATAAAATCACAACATGTGTTCTTTTAACATCTACATACGGCAAATAAAACTTAATTACTAAAAACATTAGCTAGAAGTGATATTCGATAGATACGGTTGAGGGTAATAAGGAAATACGAGCAGTATTTCGCCGGATAGGTATATTTTATATTCTGGTTTCGCGCTAGCAGAAAACAGAAAAAAAAAAAACAGAAAACCTATACAACGCCACCGCCACGTGCGCCTTGACCGCTAGCGTTTAAACGCGGTGTGTAATGTAGGTAATGATTCATTATTAATTTGGTCTAATTATTTAATGCTTGAAAGCCGCGAAATAACTTTAAATTACCTAAGGAGCTAACAATAGTTAAAAATCTAAATCAACATTGACCATAAAACAACAAAGTTGAAAAAAACATACTGACAAGTCGTCACCCTCCGCGCTAACTGTCGTATCTAGCAATTGATAATTTTTCAGTAGTTGCGTTAGCTGTGGCTTTTATTAATGAATTTTTCATATTGTTTTTGGCTTACTCTTGGCTTGGTTAGTAGTTGCCCTAAAAGCCCTAAGTTATCTATTTATTTATTTCTCTTAATTTGAAGCAGATACGTCACTCTGTGAGAATTTCTCTGAAAAAATATCAGTTGCTAGTTACGACAGTTAGCGGGGAGGGTGACGAAGTGACAACCCTATATAATCAAGTACGGCACATAAAACTTGATATGGTTTATTAGTCTATGCTACTAATGGGTATGAGAAATATCCTCACACTAGAGTAATATTATGTAAATAGTTACATAAATTATATTGATGACTTTATAAAGGACAACCATTGAGCTGAATCAACTTAAAAAAATTGTAAACTATTAACATTTTTCACAATCAAATAATAATATTTATACTTAGATAACAGACTACTATTAAATTTAACTGCTTCGAGTTACTTCGGGAACCGACAATAGTATCACATAATAAAAAAAAACAACTAAAATATGTAGATAACAATAATTTGAAATTTAAACTAAAATCAAAAATCAACTAAAATTTAGATAAAAAACAAAAATTTGGAAACAATTAACTAATTAATCTAATTAGTTTGCCTACGAAGTAAACTTACCTAATATCAGAAGTGTGCAAGATGGTAAATGGCATTGGTGTTAAAAAACGATAACCAAAAAAAAATGTTAGGTGGATATTGGTTAAGAGGCCGTATACGAAATTTTTCCGATTTCGCTGATTTACGTGATTTTACAGACGTGGTCTTATAGTTAAAATAATATATTTCTATAAGTTTTAATACACAACATGGAAGATCATTTCCATTTATGATCTAAGGAATGAGCTTTATTTATTTTTTTATTTAATTTCGATTAATCGACCAGAAATCGACGACTGTTTTGTGAATTTTTATTGCAAGAGGTTTAGAATGTCACATATTTACGAATTGTTTTGACGTCTAAACGGTGTGAAAAATTTTGCATGTATTGTTGTGAAAGTCGTCTATAAAATGTATCAATCACTTTTTACCACTTTCATATAAAAATTCAGTAAAAAAATATTTAATTTAGTAAAATTTTAGAGAAAATGGGCAAAGAATTGCTTTTAATTTTGGCTATTTAGAACTCTCGTTCACAAAATATTATAAAAATTTGGCAATAAAAAGTATTTTAAAACAATATAAATCTCGACTTATAATACTCGACGCAAGCCATTAGTAGGCTCATTCATTAAATCATAATTGAAATGATATTTTATGTTGTGCATTCAAACTTATTGTATAGAAAAAAAAAATATAGAAATATATTATTTTAACTGTAAAACTTCGTCTGTAAAATCACATAAATCAGCGAAGTCGGTAAAATCGGCCTCTTCAAAGCCACAGATATTCCAATGCTAGATCGTTAATATCTGGTGGGTCCTCCATTAGCGTCTAACACTGCATCCAACCTGGCTTTCATTCCAGTAACCATGTTCCAACACATATCATGAGAATCCCCCCTCATCATTTCCCACGTTTGGATTGCCGCTTGCCGCAAGTTTTCCACGTTGCGCACTTCTGATACATCCTAATTGAGAACCATCTGACCCCAGAGGTTCTCTATTGGGTTGAGATCGGGGCTCTTCGCAGGCCATGGCATAAGCTGAATATCCGGCTGAGCTTGGAGCCACGCCTGAACTTGTCTGGCACTATGGATGGAACTATTGTCCTGGCAAAGATAAATAGTGCCCGTCGGAAAGTGCAATCGCACAGTCGGCACCATAACATCCCTCAGGATATCAACATACTGTTCCGAAGTCATGCGGCCAGATATCTCTACCAGTTCGCCAGGACCAACACAACACATCCATCCCCAAAATCCCAAGCTCAGCCGACCACTCGACCTGTTGGGTATAACATTTTCGACATGGTATCGTGTGTTGTCTCGCCGCTTTAATATTTTTCTCCCATCACTGTCCGATTTGAAAGTTTTTTCGTCTACAAATATTACAACATTGTTCTCCCAGTCGAAGTTATAATACTGAAGACAAAAACCTACTCTAGCCTCGGCATGGGCCGGAGAAAATACAATTTTTTTTGCTGGGGTCCTAGTTTTCATGCCAGCGGTCTGCAATCTGCGTCGGATTGTTTGGGTTGATACCTGAAACAATGGTTTAAAAAAACATCAAAAACAATTAAAATTAAATACCGCCTATAATTACCTAAGGGGTTAAATATAATGACCACCATAAAATGCTTTGATACCCTTAGTTCTTTTACCAAAAATGGGTAAGTAATTTAAGATATAATTACAAAATCTCTAATATTTAGAAGATAATAAATAAAATTATTGATTCAGTTGTTATATTATAACAACTGAATCAATAATTTTATTTGATATATCGATCAGTAAATATAATAAACATTAGATATAATTTTAAAATAACTAATTTTTATAACCATAACATACATTGAATATAAAATCGTTCGGTATACCACTCAAATGACATAAAACTTATTTGTCTATTAGGAGCAAATACATAATATCAACAAAATCAGTTCTAACCTAACCCAAGCTAATCCATTTCGTCGGGGTGCCATAACCTAGTAACTGGAACCAACTTGGATGTAGCTCTCGTCGGCCGCTCCCGCGGCACGCTCGCTTCGCTCGCTCGGCTCGCGCGTCGGTGGTCACAGTTCTAACATAACCTAACCCATCTGGTCGGGGTACCTTAATCTAGTCACTCCATCCTACTTAGATGTAAACATGCAATGAGTAAGCGTTAGTTCAAAAGAGTTTTATATTAAATGATTTTCGATCAGATGAACGTTATATCTAATAATATTAGACGAAATGAGTAAGTATTCGAGTATATAAATGTTATACCTAAAGATATTATATCAACAGTTGGTATAACTCACGTTTGTTATATCTTGTGAACGTTATTGAAATGAAAATATATCAAATAACTTTATTTGATATGAGAGATTATGAGATGTAGAGTCTCTCGTCGAGTCGAACTCTCTGTTCTCTGTTCGACTCGCGACCTCGCCGCGTGATCAGCTCATGATTAAGGGCTCCGTTTGGGTCCGAAACTAGTCGGGCAATCCCGAAAAATGCACGTGAGTAAACCGTAAATAATCATAAATATTTCTACGTCTTACAAAAGTATTAATTAAGAGAAAACAAAACATTCAAACTATTTAACATAATTATTCATTATTCCCGAAGCTCCCTCGTCTGTGGCGCTGCCCCCAGGGGGCAGCTGTCAAAAAGTCCGCATCTGTGGCGCTGCCCATATGGGGCAGCCGTCATCGTCGTTTCCCGCTCGCGATATTATGCAAAATTTAGCATAGTAAAGTTTTGTGCATCTCGCTCAAACTTGGCCAGATTAAACTATAGAAAATAAGAAAGAAATAAAGTCCAGAGTGTTGACATTGTAAAATGTACGGTTGACAAGTAATAAGCAAAATAATAAAGTTGCGGCGTTAGTACGCCATTTTGCTCGCGCGGTCAAAGGTCGTGTCGTGTTGTTTTGTGTTGTATTAATGCAATATTTGTGTTTTTGTGTGTTTCTTTGTGCTAGAATGTGCCTGAATGAGTGCTAATTATAAATCAATAATTATATTGTGAATGTGATAAGGATTTCTATCCGATACATCAAAATGAACGGAGCTTGACGTTCTGACGTCAACCCTCCTCTCTGACTGGCTGACCTCTGGGTCAGCGCGTGACGCGGCGCCTGACGCAACATTATCGGTAAGTTTTTTTATTAAATTAAGTAAATTACGGACACTAACAATGTTTATAATTATGTATCGTCTTATTGATAAATAGGCATTATACTGTTTTTTTTTCAAATTCAACAAATAACATTTGCCTGAGTGTCACGACAGCGACACCCAAAATGGCCGTTATTTTCAGTAAAATTGTTTATTTTGATTGTTGATTATCTTTATGTATTTCTTAGGCAGCATACCTTTTTTGTGCTTAATCAATTTGTAAATATCTTCAAAATGTAGAATGTAACTTTGTATTTTCAATTTAGTCAATAGAATTTGAACTGTGATCCATTGTTTGAGAGAGTGTTTTGCGCTCCTCGTTTTCCCGTGTCTGTTTTGGATAGTCGTTACTAATTAACTAAACAATTATAACAGCTGAGACTCTGTCTACGATAAGTATATGGACCACCCATTAGTATAAAGGAAAACCCAAGCCATTACGCATAAAACACTTCCCAAAATACAAGTCGTAAACCGACCGTTTTTATGGCTGGGAACTGCGCACGCGCAGCTGTCGGCACTCGACTAATTAGCTTGTTGATCATAAAAATTTTATTACGGTTTCTGTTCTTTTGTTTTATTAGTGTGGAATAAGGTGTATTTATGCATATAAAACAATAGTTTTGTTTAATAATGGTTTAGTTTTATTATGATATTTTTTTTTTTTAAATTTCGGGGATAATCCGTTACAGGAAACTTACACGACAATTACTAATACGTTATAAGTCTAATTATACTAATCCATATAATATCATCGGATAGGTAATTGAATAACAATTCCAACGACGTAACTTGTAGAGAGCTAGCTATCGGAACTTAAGAGATATCGACGTTTTAATTAGACGCGCCGTAATAAAATAGGCCGCGAATCAAAACACGAATATAGCTCCACAGATGCGAACTTTGACGTCAATTGACCCGCCACAGTTGAAGGCCGCGAGTCAATGCAGTGGTGCGATTTTAGCGCTTTAGGAACGTCTGTATAACTAGATATTGCCAGCGGCTTCGCCCGCGTTTAACTCTAAACGTAATACTGGGATAAACAGTATCCTGTGTATTATTCCAAACCATAACCTATCTCTGTGCCAAATTACATCAAGATTTTAGTTTGATTTTAGCAAAAGCCTGCTGCTTATCTAATTACTGCCCCATGTCTGGATGTGTTAACATTGATATGTAAGCAGTGCTTCTCAGTTGTTTTTTTTTTTTTTAAAACTACCTTACCCCACACTAGGAATCACTCCTATAACGTGGGTTTACAAACATTTAAATTCACATACACGAACAGTCAGACCCGGAACAAATACTTGTAAGAAATAGTCGAGCGCTCAGCCACTAGGCCAACCGTGTTGTCAAATGTTTACCGTTGGAGTCGATTTTATGTTATTATAAAAGAGTAAAAAAGTATTCAACTTACGCTATATTCTGTGGCTGTGACCTGCGTGTTTAAAAATGGGTTGCTATTATGCCCTGCAACAATGGCAGCATCTTGCTCAGCTGTGGTGGCGCGCTGGTAGAGCTGCCGGTGGTGAGCCGATAGGTCACCCCCAGTCTCCTCATTCCGTCGCAACCAAAAGTTTATTGTTGTCCTCTAAAACAACGATACTTAACTTGAATTTTACATTAATAGATACCGAAATATTGTTCCACAAAAACATAGGTAATGCCTACCTATGGTTGTGTAAAAGGGGACACTAACGTAACTTATCTCTAAATATTAAATAAAAGATAATTCCTACATATAACTTGGGACTCTGCTGGAGGACTCATTTGATGATTATACCACCCCAAAAAAAATTACTGAACCAGTGAACTACATTCTCGACTACATCATCACTTACCATCACTTGAGTTAAGCCGGGTTTACATTAAATCGTCTGACGTGTTGTATCATGACGGGCTCTGACGTGATAGTTAATGTTCACATCTATAAGTTATGTTCTGACGCCCTCTGACGATATTTTGAATCAATACAGTCGTAGCTCGGACAGTTCATACGTTCACAATGTTTTTACGCATGCACGTTGTCTGATGCGTCGTCAGGCAGAGGCAACAGCCGCTCCCCCGCCTCCATCGCTCTGATGCGATTGGAATCTCGTCTGATGCGTTGCATCAGAAGCCTTCGCAACAAATCGCGACACACAAATAATTATAAATCTCACCATGCTAAGTGTATTCAGAAACCGATACCGTTCTGATGCGTCACAACACAACACGTCAGACAAATGTAAATCCGGCGTTATGGGTATATCTATACATATCATAAAATCGTGGTTTAGAAGTAACTATGAAGTTTTTGTCTAGAACTTATAAATCGCGCGGTAACGAAACCATAGCGCGATCTAATTCGACGCCAACGCCATCTAGGGAAGTAAAGATTAAACATATGTTTGCATGTTTATGCAAGCATCACGTAAAAAGAGCTGACCCAATGCTGTTGACTTGTATAAACATATATTGTGCTTATCTCCAAGTAACATATTTTTTTTGTTTCATCGCAATCGGTTCACGCATTCAAAAGATATGCAAATAATTAATATCTTCTATACATTTACAAATCTGTAGACTTTTGCGTATCTGTACATAGCAAATATTTTGAAAAAACCTGGTTGGAGTGTTAAACTATAACCAATAGAACCCATTTTTAACATTTTTGGATTTTTTGTCTGTTTGTCTGTTTATCTGTTTGTCTGTTTATCTGTTTGTTTGTTCAAGCATCACATAAAAACAACTGATCCAATGTTGTTGACTTTTATAAATAAATATTGTGCTTATCTCCAAGTAAAATATGTTTTTTGTTTCATCGCAATCGGTTCACGCAATCAAAAGTTATGCGAATTTTAAGTTTTCTAGAAGAACTTAGCATGTATTAGTTTATTTTCAATAGATGGCGTTACGTGTATCAAATCATGTTGTGAGGAAATATATTACTACGAATAAATCCACAAATTACCTAATATTCATTGTTGAATTGGTACCTATTCTTAGTCGACGAAAGGTCTAATTATCTCTATCCTTATGAAAAAGGAATTAAGCTTTTACAAAAAAAAAAACGAAGATATTGTTATTTAGAATTTATTAGGTCAATTTCTTATTGTTGTTCACAATAAAATGAATTCATGACTTCATGTGGACTAATAGTAAGATTTTTGTTCATTGAATGTTCATACTTTTTGGGAAGGCTGATGCCGAAAATAAGGTCCAAATTCAAATTGAAATCGGTGGCCATGATTATTTGCAAGGAAAGCGCTCACCCAGTGCTTTCGTTGACATTTAGTATTTCGTAATCATTCTATCTACTCAATGCACTTTTTGGATTTTTTTTCTATATTTAATTTTATTTTGTTCATTATTGTCAGATTTATTCAAAGCCTGTCGCCGTCATTTTAATAAGTTTATTTAATTGAGTTTTTTTAAGCTTTAGGTAATGTTCCAAAGACATGGCCATGGAGGGAAAGTACTTTAAATATTAAAAATAGCAAATTTCACTCAAAGGAAACTTCATTTCACTTTTTTTTAAAGTAAGAAATATTGCGTTTTACTGATTTTTTGGCCTGAACCGGGAATCGAACTGACAAAGCTTTATGTACCATCCGGTATTATATTATGGCACCTGTTGATAGATATTTATAAGGTCAATAATAAGGATCAAATCTCTCCAACAAACACACTGTCTTAAATTGAAGGAAGGGCAAGAAATAAGAAGTAACAACAAATAAGTGTTTGAATTGAAATGTACCTAAGTTAGGTAGGTACTTAATGTTAGTTTTTATGGTCTTCCATTAATTTCAGGCACTATGTTTATTGGAGCGATCATATCGATTGGTGAAATAAAAATATAGAAGATGTTTTTTCGCGTTTGTGTTGGTTCGATTTCCAGATCAGACTTTTTGAAAGCAGTACCTACCTATTTATAACTTATTAAAATTAAATGAAGTCTTCTATAAGTTTTTTTTTAAATATTTAAAGTTATTTTCTATACCTACCACACCTCGAATGAAATCATAATTTAGTTCGCAGATTGTAACAAGACGTCGTTGTAGCTATTTTTGTATCGCGATATGGTTTTGTTACATCTTCAATAATAGTATCAATATCCATTTTAGCAAGGAAATGTATAGAAATAAGCAACACGTTTTTAGTATTACGGTTTTATGAATCTTTACGGTCAATCAAGAGGAGCTGAAACTCTACATAAAGAAATGGTTCAAAAGATATAAGTGTCTTAGTGGGACACCTTTGTCTATTATTATAATAAATGGATTATTTAGTTGCTGCGACACAATGTTGTTTTCCGACTTCCACGCGGACGGAGTCGCGGGCACAGCTAGTTGATAATAAATACCTTTCAAGCGTTAACTAATGAGAAACAATGAAATTAACTAATTACACATCTATTGTTACGCGCCGGTCGGCGCAGCCTTTTAAATATTTTATACACATATTTATGTTCGAAATGGTTATTGTCTTGGATGTAATGAGTCTCTTGGGTTATTATGACTAAATATAATCTAACGTCGCGCGGCTCGTTGCCGCAAATACATAATATATTAAAAGTATCACTCACCGTTATCCCCGTCCTCCTTTCAATTTCTTTAATTGTGTAACCACCTTCTCGCAACACCACTATCAGCTGCCGCTGTTGTGGAGTTAATTGTGGCGCCATTAATATATGTGCAAAAATTCACTGTTCCGTGGGAACTACAGCCTCGGCCGCGTGAGTGCGCGTGACGTGAATTACAGGTGATGTTTAGGAACCGACTGGTATGGTATGGTATATAACACTGAATTGAATACGAGTTTATCTAGTGTATGTGTTTGCCAAAAAAGGTGCATCTGTGTGCGTAGGCGCAACGCAGCAAATGCTGTGATTGGCCGCTGCCCCGATACGCAGTCCCTTTCCTACAATTCTCTGTATTGCTCGTAGTGTAGTTATGGATATATAGGGTGTCTAACTTGATGTGTAGCCGTGTGTACACGATTGATTATTTTGTGTTCGGTCGTAAAACCCATCATAGAATGCGTGGTATCATTTAATGTTGTATTGTCATCACCATTTTGTATAAAAAGCATTCATAAGTTTCTCTTGTAACAAATTAATTAACGTGGTATGTAATTACACATTTAATAATTTCACTAAATAATGATCTCATTAAGGTAGTGTGTTTCTCGCCTAGCATACATCAATCACGCTTAATTAATTTACTGTGACTAAGTTAACTACAATCCAGGAGCTGGGACGCTTCATCTAAATATTTTGGACTTAGATCCCCTTATTACAAAAGATGGTTTAAACCAAGACTAAGGTAAACCCAGGTGTAAAATATATCCATCACTTTTCTTATGTCATATAACAAAAAGAGATGGGTCTATTTTAAAACCTAGGTTTTTCTTAGACCATCTTTTATAATAATGGGGAAAAGGTCCAAATTTTGGTTTACTTTTATTCGTTACCGTCTTGCACGGATGTGATGCATATTTTTCCCAATAAGCATAGTTTCTCTTTTTTCATTTTCGTTATTGCGTTATTTAGTGTGTTTATGACTTGTTCTAGTCTGTTTTGTTAATGTAATTGGCTTATTAAAGTCGTATTAGCATAATAAATAAATAAATACTTTTATTTTATGTTTTTAACGATTATTAATTAAAATAAATAAACAATTTTTCTTTCTTTTCTGAAGTTAATTTTTAAGCAATTACTGAGATGTTGCAAGGCGGCTGGTTGTCACTTTCCGTGACCAGGGGCCCATTGTCCTAAAATAAATTGTTGCCAAACGCAATTGAACCACAACCGTAAGTCAGTTTTTGTTTTCGAAAACTATCAAAATGACTGATTTTGTTTTTTGTGCCAAACAATTTGATAGCTTTTGAAATTGAGAACTGTCTGAATGAACGGTTCGGCCTTGGTTCTGTTGTGATTTATCAAGATTTATTTTAGGAGAATTAGGCCCCTGGCTGGCCTCTACTTTGGTCAAAGGATTAGCATTGCTATACAACGTGGCAATGCTGCCAGCCTTCTGGGCACGTTACCAATCGACAGCGATGCGGAGGAATATCTTGATGCCCTATTTTAGTTTACAGTTTTTGTTAGGATATATTTTTCATTAATGGACTGAAATTAATTTATTGGTAGATTCATCAGGCTTTTACCATAATACAAAATGTAAATTACCGTACCAAATACTATGTTCACTGAAGCGTGGGACAAAATGTAAACAAAATAATATTCAGTGGGCGGTGAGTGGGTACTCTAAAATTATAGCTTTTGTGTTTCGTGTAATTGACAACTATGCCTAACAAAGCAATTATATGAAAAGTGGGTAGTTGTTTGTTTGCTTTTTGTCTTATACTTTACACCTTTATTAAAATAGTGAATCGGGTCTTCTCGCGTAACAAACTTTAACAGCGTAACAGAATTGTACGTGAAGCGATTGAAATTAAGAAATACAGGAATTTCAATCGGGAAGATGGATACAAACTATCAACATCATGGAATCCGGTCATCAGCAAGTGTTATCGTCAACGGGACGGTTTAGGCGAGTGTAAAGACGTCGTTAGTGTGGTGTGTCGAAGTACCGATAGTAATTTTATAAAAAATCAAGATCAAGTGAGGGTAGATGAAAATGCCCTTGCTTCACGAAGATAACAACTGCTCCGCCACTTCAGTCTACCCGTGACCACGGCCGGTGAAATTCGGCCGAAACGTCGGGATAAAAGGTATTTTGTGCCTCTTAAAGTTTGTTACGCGAGAAGACCCGATTCACTATTTTAATAATGTGTACAAATCGCGAAAGTTTAAAAACATTCTTTACACCCTTTTCACAGTAAGTTGATTCCTGACTGCCTCGTTAGTTTAGGGCTCTTACACACCACGTTTTTTTCAGGCGCTGTCGACGCGCGTCGCACGCAACTATAACGCGCTGCAAACGCGATGTTATCGCCACCAATTTACCTATTCATGCGCTGGCATAGCGCGTCTCTTTAGTTGCAAACACATACGTACAGCGCGTTTTAATCCAAGGAGAGTTGCTCACGCGCGTCTGTAGCGCGTTACACGCTCCTTCGCGCGCGTGCTACACGCGTTTTACTTTGCAAGGAGAGTTGCTCACGCGCGTCTGTAGCGCGTTTCTCGTGAGTTTGCAGCGATACAATCGCAAGTAATCTGCTTATTTCAAGTTTAGCAGCGCCGACAACGCGTGATAGCGAAACGTGCGTCAACGGCGCCTGTAAAAAACGTGGTGTGTAATAGCGGTCGCAAGCGCGACTGGTGAGCGTGAGGTCCGGGGTTCGATCTTCAGGTCGGGCAAAGTGTTATTGGGTTTTCCGTGTGGAATTTCTCAGTAGCAGCCTGGAGTCTGGATTTGTGCCCGGTTGATGGAAATAGGCTCGTCCTCTATTACATGGGACTTAAACATAACGGCGAAATGAGGGTGTACTATACACCTCTGCCAACCATTCAGGGAATAAGGCGTGATGTTATGTTGATTCCTGAAGTTTCTCTACAAAACGTTACCATACATAGACTATAAAATATTTTTAAAAAACAAAGCTTGGATAATATAGCTACAAGTATTTGACGGTTTTTGATGATGTCGTTTACGTTTTTTCGATTGCAGTCTCCTTATTTTATAGTAGGCTACAATTTCCGAAATGACCGAGCTGTCAGGTCTCACCTTCGGGTGTACAGAGTATTGTGAATATTGCTATTGGTCAATTAACATTGCCAGTTTTTTTTTTGTTTAAGTTTTGTTTTCTTCAAATTGCTTCTTCCGATCTGGGCGGAGCGGAAGAGAGTGTCAGACTCTTACTGACTAAAACCCATCCGTGTTCCTCCTAATGCCCTTTGCGTTCCAGGGCCGCGGTAACTCTTTCGAACAAATTCCGCAATCCTAGCAGGCACTGGCACTAGCGAGCCCCGTCTACTATGCTGACATCTCTTTGAGGCGCACGTGGAACACAACGCGCCGTCAACCCAGGCCTGGTTCTGATCGGACGGCGAGCCACCCAACGCTCGGCGTCCGCAGGACCGCGTTTGCGGTGGGCGGGAATCGCCCTGCGACTCTCGGTGCCCGGGACGTCTCCCTCTGTTGCGGCCGCTGGGGCGTGAGGTTTGCCTCTACCTCACGCGTTCCGCCTCCTCCTTAGCTAACATTATTGCTTCGCAGAAGGAGGTGACTGCTTCCCATGCCCCCTCGCTCCGGACCATGGATTGAACCAAGGCCGGACGCGAGAGGTCGCCGCCGCCGGTGGTGCTGCCTAGCATATGCTGAGTTGGTGACCCTTTCGGCATGGACATGCTCGATAGCATACAATATGTATGTTTGATTCTTTTATGTCTTTTTATTGTTTATGCTGTTATTGTGTCCTTGGCTGAATAAAATTTATTCTCTTTCTTCTTTGAATATGGTATAAGTTTACCCCATTGATGATAAATGATTTTTAAGTCTGTAAATAATTCTGTTACAGACACTTTTACAAGTCAATTTTATTTTTATTTATATGTTTTTTTAAGACTAGATGGCGCCGGTATTTCCTGTCTGACTAACTCTGAAAAGAAAAGCCGAAATAAACTCAGAGGCGAAGATCTCTTTTAAAGCCCAGACATTGTAGTATAAAACTATGGGAGTGTAACAATGTAGGACAATGTCTGGAATGGCCTTTTCAGGAAAGAGCTATAGCAGCTTTGAGTTGAACTATCCCAACAGTCACAACAAATTACAAAAAATACACTGAGTTTTTGTTTAATTATTACAGCTATTATGCACTGCATCCGATCCGGATTCGTGAAGATAAGAATTTAAAAAACTCGGACCGAATTCGGATATTGCTTTGCGCACTGCATCCGATCCGAATACGTGAAAATACAAATCTAGAGTCTAAAAAACTCGGACCGAATTCGGATATCGCTTACGCACTTATCCGATCTCTGATCCAAATTCAAACAATTCAGGGGCCATCTTTGGCATATCCATTTGGCGTCCGATTTGAATCCGAGGTAATGCGAAAGCGTTCATGCAAACAGTACTACGGCTACTTCGCTCCATAATTTTTTCTTCCGAATTAGAAACTCACGGATGACGGAGAGAAATCGGATGACGGAAGTGGGATCTAGTGCGTAAACTACCATACAAATAGTTCTATGACTACTTCGGAACGTATTTTCTCGGATTTGGATCGGATGCAGTGCGTAACCGCTCTTAAGGTAACGGAGATAGTAGACTTATTAAAGTAATTTATTGAGTCCATACTCCTGGCCTACTCCGGTTGTGCGCTTCTCGTCTCACAAACAGTGTCTCCTCGTATATCATTCATATTTGAGTACACCTGCGTTGACTACCTACGATTTCAGACGCGTAATGTCAAACATTGGTAATTTACTCGTATTATTTCTAGGTTTTCCTTATGATGTGAGTCGAATGGTAAGGAGTACACATGGCACTGTGTAATTGTTGTACTTGTACATATTTATTTTATTTATCATCCTTTTCGACTCAGTATTTTTTAGGATATATTGCTATGCGCTTATTTTGGGGATACCTTCTTTTCGCATAATGTTCTTTGTCCTAATATACTTCGGCATAACGATTTTGGCACAATTTGTTTTGGCATAATAATACTTCGGCATAATTTTTTTAGGCATACATTTTATGTTGGCATAATCATCTTAAAGACTAATTTGTTTTGGCATAAATTTGATTCGCATAACGTTAGTAGGCCTAATGACTATTAGCATAACGTTACTTATGATAATCAGAAATGTTTTTACCATTGTCTAATAATCTAGTCGCAGGCGCACCGCGACACGGATAGGTTAGGTTCGAAGGGGATGATGGGGGCTAGAGTGAGCGAGCGAAGCGAGCGAACGAAGCCCCTGTCATCCCCTTCGTGTTAGGTTACTTTAAACCCTGCAGACAGAAATAGGAGCGCCGCCCAGCGGGGCTCCGTCGACTCTGCTTTGGAGCCTCAACCTTACAAACATCCCCTTAAGTTTTTATTGTGAAAATGAAAGTAGGTGACAAATAATCGTCTACCGTGTACCTATAAAAATATGTTTTAATATCATTATGCGTAAATAAATTTATGATTTAGGATATTATGCTTAAAAAAGTTATGCTTTAGAACTTTATGCTTAATCTTATTATGGTTAGAGAAATTATGCTTAAAAAAATTATGCGTAAGCTGTTATGCGTAATTATATTATGCGAAAATATAATTATGCCAAACAAAATTATGCTTTTATTTTTTATTAGGTCTTAACATTTTATGCAAATGGATAGGGAACCCTTATTTTGGCGTTGCAAAATTCATCTTATGGTCATGTGTTCTCTAAGAATCAATAATCATAAGCAGTCCCACTGCTGGGCACGACTGTCTTCTCAGAATGAGTGGATTAGGCTCTAGTCTACCACGCTGCCCTCAGAATAGGTTCCTTATTAATTAGAATAGGGGCCCAGCCCCCCGATTCACGGCCTTTACCATAAGCTATTGTCGACCGACTCAATTTGTCATCTCGTTTCGTCTACGATTTTCATTACGTGAAAAAAATCGATAAACCGAATTATTCGACAACTGAGTTATCGAATCGTTCTGAATCAGGGACAGGAATGTTTAAAGATATAAGACTGTGACACTCATAAAATATAATATTAGGCAAAAATCTCTCTGGATTGAGGAATGCAATCGCACAAACCTCCTAAGTTATCACATGCAATATCACGCGTTATTTACAGTAAACCGAGCCAAACGTTATTTTGAAAGGTTGACTTTGACGATGAATTTATTTTGAAGTACAAACCTTGCCTACTCAAACCATACCCCATCTCAGCGTCTCATACTAAAACAGTGATAAGCAATACGCGTCTCACATCAGACTAACTTAGGAAAGTTTCGACCATTAATATATTGAGATAGTTTGTGCCGCGAGTGTTATTTACATCTCCTAATATAATTTGTTTGAAGGAGTTCTGTGTTTGAAGTGTTTAATATTTTAGATTTGATTTTATTAAGATTTTAGTATTTTGAAAGTTCGAATCAAGGGCTTGTGAAATGATTAGTGTACATTGATTGATTGTACAGTGTTGCTAGGTTATTTTCTGTTAGAAAATTCTCACTTAGGCGCCCCATACACCTACAATAATATTGTACAAAATGTCTGATTGCACAATATTATTCAACGTGTAAGGATAGTATTGAAACATTGCGCAATGATTGAACAAAAGTTGGAGCGAGCTTAAATTTTATTTTGCAATATTTTTTCTTGCACTGTGTAGGCTTAACTTATCGAGTACTGTAATTATAGACACAATAGATAAACAATGGCACTGACGATCCGGATCGTCGGTCGGGCCGCTAGCGGTTAATATTTTTCATTTCAGTGTTTGGACCGATCGTGAATGGTCGTGTTGTAAAATTGAGTAAAATGGCGAGCAAGAATACTGTGAAAGAAAAAGAA
This sequence comes from Amphipyra tragopoginis, assembly GCA_905220435.1. NCBI lineage: Eukaryota > Metazoa > Arthropoda > Insecta > Lepidoptera > Noctuidae > Amphipyra > Amphipyra tragopoginis. Next base: position 19,405,258 of record HG992011.1, read on the forward strand.
TCTCTTTTGGACCATTCTTTAACCCATATACGTTTTCTTATTTTTTTTTATACAACAAAATCACCAGCACGTCTACCGCCAAAACTTCGTCGTCAGATACGTTGCTCGCACGAAAATATTGATGAGACTGGTTTGTCAATTTTATTGAGTGAATTTATTGAACGTTTAGAATCAATGGGGGTATTCAATATTATCGCACAATAAAAATATTGTGCAATATTATGGTAGGTGTAGGGGCGCCTTATAGATCATGCTTGCATTCGTGTGGTTGTAACTTGTAACTAATAGGATTTGGTAAAACATCGCTGCCTGCAATACGGAGAAAATAGGTTTTTAAAAGAAGTTGCATCGGCAAAGGATGATGGGCACAAATGTATGGAGTCTGGTACTGGCTCCAATCGGAATGATTGATACACCGTTGCAAAGGTATTTTTGTGTAGATTATGAATAACTATGGCGCTAGTCCCGATTCGCTGTCCGATCGAAGTAATCTTGCTTGAAAGTTTATTAATTTTTCTTACATCCTATTAAGTACACATACTTTTATTGTCATTTTTCTCCATTTTGGCATGGTATTAACATAATTATTATTAATATTTTTCACTATCTATGTAAATAAAACAAGTTTGAATTAATTTTCATCATTTATTGTATGTAAGTATACAGTGTGTAAAAAGACCCGCATAGCCGAAATCTACGCACTCTGTACATCAAACTAAATTACATTAACCAAAAATAATTGCTGGGAAACGACTTTTATTTTTAGGCATATAAAAAACGCGTCCGATTTTTTAATAGATAGATCACCCTTAACTGAAAAAATACTAAACCGATTTTGTTGTGATTTTCATCAGTTAACTGAATTGTATTTAGCTCAAAATCTGTGCAATTATTATCAAAATCGGTCAAGCGATCCCGGCGATATGATTTTTTTAAATTCTATTTCGAACTGAATATCCAGTATCTTCTGAAGACTATATTTCAAAACGGACAATTGATGCGGGTTTGTTGCCATAGTAGTTTTTTGTACTCTTGAAAAGAGCTATCCAACGATGGTAAACTCATTTTGATTGGACATGAGTACCAAAACGCCCATCCTCCTTTGTGAACCCGATCACTTTTGAACTAAGTGCGAGTTCAAGACCACGAATGTTTAGAAGGGCCCCTTTCCTGTCATGCTTATTTTCGCCCACGCACGTATCTGGTCCGCATGCGGGTGATAGCACGCTCCTGGCCACACGCAGGACAAAGATTTCGTTGACCGCTGCAGTGTCGTGCGTGTCGCCAGTGACTAAACTCGTGCACAAAGATGAACGTAAAAAAGTAATCATGCGTACTATGACCATGCGTGCGACCCGCGCCACATTAAAAAGAACACTGAAGGCAGAAGAACGCCGCCCGCATCCGGTTAGCACGCACGCGGGCTGCGCTCCCGCAGCCAATCCGCGTTCCGCGCGCGTGCTGCCCGCATGTTATGAAAAACATATATGAAACTAGCTTTCGCCCGCAGCTTCGCTTGCGTGAAATTTTGAACCCGTTAAGTGACGATTTTTCATACAAACTTTCTTCCCCTATTTAACTCCCTTAGGCGTTGAATTTCGAAAAATCCCTTCTTAGTGGATGCCTACGTTACAAAAGGAACCTACTGTCAAAATTTCAACTTCCTAACCCCAGCGGTTTAACCTGTGCGTTGATAGATCAGTCAGTCAGTCAGCTTCTCCTTTTATATGACCAGATCTGTGCGGGCGAAAATACGCATGACAGGAAAAGGGCCCTTAGTACTAAATAGTTTTCGTTTTCAAAAGCTGTCAAATTGTTTGACACAAAAAACAAAACCAATCATTTTGACAGTTTTCGTAAACAAAAAGTGACTGACAGTTGTGGTTCGTTTGCGTTTGGTAACAGGGGCCTAATTCTCCTAAAATAAATTGTTGTCAAACGCAATCGAACCACAACCGTCAGTTAGTTTTTGTTTTCGAAAACTTTCAAAATGATTGATTTTGTTTTTTGTGTCAAACAATTCGACAGCTATTGAAATTGAGAACTGTCTGGATGAACGGTCCGGCCTTGGTTCGGTTGTGATTTATCAAGATTTATTTTAGGAGAATTGGGCCCCAGTTTTGTAAGTTGGATTGGCTCCCTGTTCAGTAAAGGTTCGCGCACATTATGTCGGGCCGCACCGGGGCGGAGCAGGCCGCAGCGCAGCGCAAAATACTTACTTAACACATTAGTGACGGGCCGGATCGCAGCGCATTGACGGATTTTCAGTACAGTGTACAGTTGTATCCACGAACTAAATTAATCAAAAGCTCTTCATCCATTCTTGTGAACACCACAGAAGCACGCAAATACCAAAAAAACGCAAATATCGTAAAATGAACACGTTCTTGTGAACACGCAACAATGGATGAAGAGCTTTTGATTAATTTAGTTCATGGATACAACTGTACACTGTACTCAAAATCCGTCAATGCGCTGAGATCCGGCTCGTCACTAATGTGCTAAGTAAGCATTTTGCGCTGCGCTGCGGCCCGCTCCGCCCCGCTGCGGCCCGACATAATATGCGCGAACCTTTAATTATCGTTTCATGCTATCCTTGCTTCAGAAACACGACCTGCCAATCTATTTCCACCTCTAGTTGGTTGTTTACCCATTATTTCGAGCTCAAAAACTAAATACGTGCAAAAACATTGACTGTTGAAGCATCAGCATTGTTTGGAACAGTAACGAAAGCTGATGGTATGTCAATGTTTACATGCCAGCCGACGGATGGGCGTAGTGTAGGAATTACAGTGTGACAATTAAGAAGAATATTGAACCCTATTTTACTATTGGTCTAAATGGCTCTGAGTTTTATAACATACCTGCTAGAGGTCGCTTACGGCTTCGTCCACGTGGGTGTCGTTTATCGCGTAGGTATTCCGTATTTTTCGGGATAGCAGTAGCCTATGTCCTTCTCAAAGTTCCAGACTATCTCTGTACAAAGTTTCATCAAAATCGGTTCAGCGGTTTAGGCGTGAAAGCGTCACAGACAGACTGAGTTACTTTCGCATTTACAATATTAGCATGGATTCAACACTCACTCTTTTGTTAACATATTTATTTTGTGTATTTACTCTCTGTGTAAATAAATTGATGTTTTATCTGTTCTATTCTATATTCTAAAAGTGTATACGCGTCTACTTTACACATAATGCGCGTCTATATTCCAAGGGATCACGTTTCACGTGTTCCAAAGAACGCAGCAAACTTTGAAGCAGTGATAGTCCATCGGTTGTCTCACTAAACCAGCCCTCTGACTGTCAAAGCAACAACTGCGTACAATCACAGCAGCCATCACTGGCCATGGTTCATTTAACAAACACCTCTTTGTCATTGGAGTTACAGACAGCCCACTGTGCAGAGCATGCATGGAGGAGGACGAGACGGCAGCCCACGTGCTACTAAACTGCCCTAAGGTCGCCACATACAGGGCCAAATACTTCGGAAACCCAGGTATTCTCCGAGAAATCACCAGCAACATCAAGGGTGTGCTGGCCTTTTTCGAGGAGTTAGGGTGGATCGAGTAACTATACTTACCACCCATCACGCAAAATACGCGCTTAGACGTGGAGTTGCGGATACCAGCCCGTTATACCTTAGTCCAGCGGTTGAACCGACGTGTGACGACACGTTTGGTGCAGTGGCTAAGCGATTGGCTTCTGCGCTACGGGTCGTGGGTTCGATTCCCACACGGAACAAAAATTTGTATGGCCTACAGATGGTTGTTTCGGGTCTGGGCGTTTGTTTGTGAGATTTGTGTCTGTAAACGCACCCACGATACAAGAGAAATCTTAGTGTGGGGCAAAGTTTTTTTTTAAAAAAAAAAAAACCCTTGCATTCCCTGCAGAAAGAAGGCCTTCGGCACCAGCCTGCACATCTGACTTTTCGAATTCGTATGCGGATCATAATTTGATTATCACCTGCGTTAAATGTGAAGGAAAGCATCGTGAGGAAACCTGCACATCTGAGAGGGATCCATAAAGTTCCCGATGGTATGTGTAGTCCTCCAACCTGCACAAGATTAGCGTGGTGGACTAAGGCTTTAATCCATCGCCGCTGTCACCGAGAAACGAGATTATTTCGGACCGAGTTCGGAACGACGTGACGGCGATCGTGTGTCCACCGCGACCGATCTCGGTGGTTCCCAACATAAGACAAAAATCCGTGCACCGGCGCCGTCAATCTCGGATGTAGTGGACAAGAGCAGACACGCTTTGTACTGCCGGCATTTCGGTCCGTCGCGATCTCGGCCGAGTTCTAGCGGTAGCGCCGAACTACTCACAATCTCGGCGGTCGAGATGACGGCGCTCGGATGACGGAAGTGCGGTGGACACGCAGCTATAGTAATGTATGTATCGCTACTTCGGCAACTTCATCTCATTCCGGTGACGGTGGCGTGATGAAGTGGTTTGTACCCAGCAGTGGGACAGTAATAGCTTGACTATGCAACAAACTTTGAGAAAATAATTGCCATTATTATATTGCCACGTTTTGGTTGCTGGATTAGTAACCGTCGAAGCGTAGGTATGAAGTCAAGAAAATACAAGTGATAATATGTAGAAGCCAGATATTTTCTTTCCGTCACCCCTAAGAAGACTGAAAGAAAGAGAGTACGAAATTTTCAGCAGGGGACAGCATGGCATAAAACCTTTAAAAAATATTCGTAAACAAAAGGTATTGGCCTCACTGGTCGTTTTAGACTGTGGCAGCGTGCTTCATTACTTTGTAATCGATCGGACAATCGCCAATTTGGCAGTTTTTAAAGTTTGTATTTACCGGCTACAATTAAACTGGATGACCTGATTTATTTATGAGAACAATACTTGCCACTTAAAGCAGTATTCAGGCTTTTTTATTTATTTGTAGGCAGAAGGAAGAACCTTACTTCCGGCAGCATAACTTACTTCGTCTTTGTCCTCTCCCTCTTCGTCTTATTGTGCTGAAGATGGCCACTGAGAGGGTTTTAGTGTAATTAAGAATCCACTCCCGGCCACCCCACAGAGGCAAGAAGAAAGTGGAACCCTCGAAACAAAATCGCTTATCACTTTCTGGGTCCAGTTCCAAATCCTGGGCTGCTAGGTACTGACATTTTTCTAACAAGAAACCCAATTTGCCATAGGGAAAGGCCACACGATGCGGTGCGGTGCGGTGTGCCGCCGCACCCCAACCATTTTGCCGCATCAGCTTGTACACGTAGTACGCGGCGTCGCAGGAGCCACGCGTTGCGGTGCGGCGCCGCACCGCACCGTGTAGAACGGCTCTCCGTCAATACATCTTCGGTCTGCGATGTCGGAGCGGTGCCGCACCGGCGCATACACCCTCCCTCCTCGTCTTGGTCCGGTGAGCGTGCGGCGCGGCGCCGCACCGCACCGTGTGGTACCTATACCATGGAAATTTGTATGTATTACGCCGCAGCGGCACCGCTCAAGTGCCGCGCTGGAGCCGCACTGCATCGTGTGGCTTCTCCCTGAGAGCGGGGGCACACGATGCGTTGCGGCGGCGGTGCGGCGCCGGAGCGGTGTCGCTGCGTCGTCTTACATAGAAATATCCATGGCATGTCACACGATGCGCTCCGACGCCGCACCGGACTTGCAACCACCGAGACGAGGCAGGGAGGGGTGAATGCGTTGCGATGTCGGAGCGGCACCGCTCAGTTGTTTATGCGTCACAAGGAAGGACACACGCTCGCTTGTATCGATTTTTTTTCTTTAAGATTTTTTTGCTACGGCGCCGCTGCTACATAACAACGTAGCGGCGCCGCACCGCAACGTTGTTATGTCGCAGCTGCGCCGTAGCAAAAAAATCGAAACGAGCGAGCGTGTGTCTTTCCTTGTGACGCATAAACAACTGAGCGGTGCCGCTCCGACGTCGCAACGCATTCACCCCTCCCCGCCTCGTCTTGGTGGTTGCAAGTCTGGTGCGGCGCCGGAGCGCATCGTGTGACATGCCACAGATATTTCTATGTAAGACGACGCAGCGACACCGCTCCGGCGCCGTACCGCCGTTGCAACGCATCGTGTGCTCCCGCTTTGACTTGGAATAAAAGCCCAGGAAATGAAAATTGCGCATGCGATAGTGGTAGCAATGGGGAGGCGAACGCAAATCGAAAGCAGATGGCAGCACCTCTGTTGGTACCAATCAGAATGAGTTAAATCGTCATTAACAATAATGTCACACAAACTTTAACCAATGTAATTGATTTGGTACCAGCGATGGCGGCGCCAATAGTTCCCCAGTTTTCTACCCCATTGTATCATTCTACGAAAAACCTAGACAAAAGTTAAGACCATCTTATTCTTTATGATATTTTATACAGTTTATAATTGAGGAGGTAAGGAATAAAAGGTGTTAATTTCACTTTTCATTTTTGTTCAGAAATCAGAAAAAAACTTTTTACGAGTTGGCCTGTTTGCCGTGTAAATGTCACTTTTTGATCAGAATGCGACTTGGAGATGCTATTTTGCCTTAGAAAAAGTAAAAACCGACTCCAAAAAAAACTAAACGGAGTAAAATAATTATCATACAATAAAATTATCAGTTTCATAAGTCGGTGCATTCAATTTGTTTCAGCGTAAAATTACACCGACTTCTGAAGTCGAAGAATACCCTGAAGTATACTCTCAAACAAAAAAAACAATTTTTCTAATTGGTTCATAAATGTGGTAGGTAGTATTTCAGAGGTAACAAACATACAAAAAAAAAATATTCTAATTGAGAACCTTCTCCTTTTTGAAGTCGGATAAAAATGGCAATTTTTGAACCTAATCTATTCAGATATTGATAAAAACCAGGGCTTTGAGGCTAATGAGAAAAAAAACGCGTCGAGCCAAAACTGTAAATGACACTTTCTGATCCTGAGCTCCTCAACTTTAACCTATGTAGTACTGTAATTATAGACACAATAGATAAACAATGGCGGCCGTACCGTTTTCGGTACACTTGGGCGGTTGAGATTACAGCATCCTAATTGCGCAAAACACTCGTAATCGTTACGGCTTTAATTTTGACAGGTCAACAATTTCCATAACAACATATATATTAACAACCCGACTTCTCCACAACTATGTACCACGCAATGAATACTGTTGTATGGTCAAAATGAAATCTATTGAAATTACGAATGTGCTACGCAATTTGGATGCTAGTTCATGTATCTACAAAGGCGTGTTTAACTCTAAATTGAGTTTTCTAACAGCAAACCTTTGAGCGATAGAGAGATTGGAAAATTCACATCATTCCCTCCATCCCAAAGTTTAGAATGCAAACGTTTAAAACGCCATTAATGAATAGAATAGAAATATTTGTTTGCTTAGAATGTAGTTATTACAGATAAGGTGTTATAAAATTGTTGATGAATCCATGTACGTTTTATTGTACTTGAAGCGGTCCCTAGACGGTAACGCGGCATGACATGCCTTGCGTGCTGTCATGCATGTATGATCGTTTAATGAGGGTTTTCTGAAATGACGCCCATTAGGTGGCAGCACTGAGGCGTCAGGTCCAGAAATCTGTCAAAAGTGTCAGAGCGCCTATATTTTCGTGTTTGAATTTTATGTATTTTTCATAAAATTAAATAAGTACAACAAATATTCTCTCAAAATCGAAATGCCACAATGTTGTGCAGTTCCTATGTGCTCAAAAAAAATGGGAGGTCATAAGTTTCCTAAGGATAAAATACGTTTTAAAATGTTCGCTTGTAGCCATTCGTAGAGATCGGTTTATGCCTACAAATAATAGTCTTCTACGCAAAGATCATTTCAGTAAAGTCGATTATAAGCTGCCGAAAGACTAGGTTTTAGAGAAACGTAAGTATTTTATAATGTTCTATGATTAAAAAGTGCAAGTACATAGCACTAAACTTTGTTAGTATTTGTTACATTTAATTTGGTATATTTAATTGTAAAGTGTGTAAATGGAGACTAATGCCTTCATTTAATTTACTGAACTTGTCACGCTTAGCGGGTTAAGGGTGGCTTGAGGAGTCAACCCTTAACGAGCAGGTGCACATAAAATCAGAATATAAGAATATTAAGGAAAACACTTTTAACCATTTTTTTTTTTTTTTTTTTTTTCGTGCGAAAATCCTCATGGATGCCCTTCGCCCGGGGAAGGCAAAGGGGTATGCCGGACTCTTACCGGCTAAAAACCCACGGTGTTCCTTCTCCTGACCCTTGGCCGGGGTCGCGAGATTCGCAGCTGCATGCACCGCGACCCCGGCAGGCCTCGGTCCGCCAGCCCCTGGCGGACCTCTTCTTCTGTGGGGCCTTGCCCCACGTCCTCCTGAGAGGCGCGCACGGAACACAGCGCGCCGCCTTCTCGGGCCTGTTACTGGTCGGGCGACGGGTCCCCTAACCCGCCGCCCGCAGGCCACACACTACGGTGGCCGGAGATCGTCGCGCGCCCTCCGGCGCCCGGTGCGTCTAGCGCGGGAAGGGAGAGTGGCAGCTGCCTCTCTCTCCCTCTCCGCTCCCTCCTTGGTCGCCATCACCTCCTCACAGAAGGAGGTGACGCCTTCCCACGCACTCTCGCTCCCAACCATGGACAGAACCACGGCCGGAAGCGAGAGGTCACCACCGACCGCCGCGACTAGTTCGCGGCGCTGCGTCGCCCACGCAGGACACGCCTGCAGCGTGTGCAGCGCCGTGTCCTCGGGGCAGTCGACGCAGTGGTGACAACCGGGCGTCTGCTCCCGGCCTATGCGACACAAGTACTTCCCGAAACAACCGTGTCCCGAGAGTACCTGCGTCAGCCGGAAGCTGAGGGCGCCGTGACGCCTCTCCAACCACTCCTCCATTACGGGCCTTACCGCCGCTATTGCGGCGTGCCCTGCGCTGGGTCGCGCAAGTCGCTCCTTCCATTCAGCCACTAGGATCTGGCGGAGTTCGCTCCGCTCAGGCGCCTCCTCGCGCTGACGATATCTCAGCGCGAGGGCCCTCGCCTCCAGATCCCAGGGCATCGATCCGGCTAGGAGGCTCCCCGCTTCGAAGGAGATCGTACGGTATCCCCTTATCACCCTGACGGCCATCGCGCGCTGCGGTCTCCGCAAGATTGCAACGTTGCGGGTCGTCAGGGTGTCCGCCCAGATTGGCGCCCCATATAGGGCCATAGACCGTACGATCCCGGCGTAGAGCCTCCGGCAGGAGGCATTGGGTCCCCCCAGATTGGGCAGCAGCCGCGACAACGCAGCCGCGGCGCCCATCAATTTCGGCGTAAGCTGCCGAAAGTGAGGCCCAAAGTCCCATCGGCCGTCGAGGACGAGTCCCAAGTAGTTCATCGTCGGCTCGACGCCGATGCGGATGCCTCCCACTATGATGTGGGATCCCGAGGGTGGTCCCCTCCGGGGCCCATGGAAACACAGAGCCTCGGACTTCTGCAGAGCCACCTCGAGACCCAACCGCCGGATCCTTGCAACGACCTGCGCAACCCCAGCTGTCGCCAATATGGCTGCCTCTCGGTGCGTCCTCCCTCGTGCCGTGACCAAAGTGTCATCGGCGTAACAAATCACGCCGACACCGCGGAGGAACGCACCGCGAAGCACCCAGTCGTATCCGATGTTCCACAGGAGCGGCCCCAGGACCGATCCCTGTGGAACACCGCACGACATCTCTCGCCGACCCCATCCTTCCCGACCCGGGTAGATGACTGCTCTCTGTGTCAGGTAGGCCCCGACAATGCGACGGAGGTAGGTCGGCACCCGATGGTATTCGAGTGCCGCCCGTATGCAACTCCAGGGCAAGGTGTTGAAGGCGTTGGCGATGTCGAGAGACACCGCCATGACGACCTCGCCCCGAGCGACTGCTTCCTCCGCCTGAGCCCTCACGCGCATGATTGCGTCCACGGTGGAGCGCCCCCGGCGGAAACCGAACTGGTTATCCGCCAGGTCCGGCCCCACCCCAGACATGTGCGTGACGAGGCGGTCTGCAATTATTCTCTCGAAGAGCTTGCCCACCTCGTCCAGCAACACGATGGGGCGGTACGCAGATGGTGAATCTGCGGGACGCCCCTCCTTTCTGAGCAGGACCAGCTTGCCGGTTTTCCACCGGAGCGGAAACTGGCCCCGCTCGCAACATGCGCTCAGGAGCCCCCTTAGTCGGGGCCCGAGAGCCTTGAGAGCCAGGACCCATGCACGGCCAGGTATGCCGTCGGGTCCCGGAGCGGTGTTTTTAGCTTGAAGCCTTTTCACTGCCGCTCTCAGCTCTACCCGGGTCACTTCGGGCACGTCGTCGTCATCGTCCGCGTCAAGCGCCATGAAAGGCGGAACCATACGCGGCGGCGCATGCTCCGCCCTTGAAGGGAACAGAGCGCTCACCACTCCCTCCAGAAGCTGAGGTTGGAGACTCTGGGTCAGTGGGGGGGCCCGCGGGCGAAGTTTGCCCCGTACCATAAGGTATGGGCGCCCCCAAGGGTCATGGTCCAGAGTCTCCAGCAGTGTCTCGTTAGCCGCAATTTTGGCCCGCGAGATAGCAGTCTGGAGGGCGATCTTCGCCTCTCTGTACCTCTCGTACAGCTCCGCCTCGGCGACCGCCATATCCGGGGTACGGCGACGCCTCCTGCGTAGCCTGGCGTACTGGCGTCGCGCTACCACACACGCGTGGCGCAGGAGCTCTATGTCCCGCGACCACCAGTACACCTGGCGCTTGGCAGGCGCGGTCTGGACTCGAGGCATCGCCGCATCGCAGACATGCGACATCGCCTCCCGAAGCCACTCCGCCTCCTCATCGATGTTGACAGGCCTGTCTGGTGCCGACACCCAGGCCTGCACGATCGAGGCTTCCAGGAGTGCCTCCCGGTCCAGCCGCTTTAGCGCACAACGCGGACCGATCCCGCCCGGGACCGTGTGAGCCGGGGCGCCTGAGGTCTGGGCGGAGACGTCGAATCGGATATATCTGTGATCCGACAGCGTCTCCACCTCCTCCATGACGCGCCAGCCCTGAACACGGCGCGCTAGAGCGGGGGTAGCGAATGTAATGTCCACTATGGATCCGCCCCGCTGCCGCACGCACGTGTTGACGGAACCCCGGTTGAGGATCTGTAGGCCCGTTTCCAGGGCCCACTCCTCCAGCACCTCCCCCCGCGCGTCTGTGGCCGGGGAACCCCAAGCCGTGGACTTGGCGTTGAAGTCCCCGAAAACGATCACGGGGTGAGGATGGCTGCGACTGACGACGACGCCCAAACCCGCGAGGAAATCCTCGAAGTCGGCGAGAGACCGGTTGGGGGAGAAATAAACTCCCACAGCCACCCAGTCTTCGAGAAGGGCCGCCACGTATCCCCGTCCACGAGTGACGTTCCCAATGGATGGAGAGCCAACGGCGGCCCGCGAGATTATCAAGGCCACCAAGCCGTCCAAGTCACCCACCCAGTCATCCCTGGGCGGAACGAAGTACGGCTCGGCGACCACAGCCACGTTGATCGACCACTCCGCCATGCTCTGGAGCAGAAGGTCCTGAGCCCTGGCGCAGTGGTTGATGTTGGATTGGAGGAGGCGCAAGTGTGGGGCCATCACTGGCAGTCCATAAACGCCTCCCCCTCTCCGCTTTGCGGCGACTTTTCGGCAGCTGGTTGGCTGGCCGGTTGCGAAGTCACCTTGGCCGCGGCTTGTTTGCCGCGGCCTCGCCCCCCTCTGCCCTTTTTCTTTTTTGTGGGCTCGGCGCAGGCCTTGCTGCCTGCCCGGTGCTCTGCCGGTTTGCCTGCTGCCGCACAGATTGTACAGTGCGGCGTAGCCTCGCACGTACCAGCGATGTGACCGGGCTGCCCGCAGCGGAAGCAGACTCCACTGCGGTCGACCTCCGAGGAGCACAGGGCCCCGGTGTGCCCGTTTGCCAGGCACCGGTAGCACCTAAGGGGCCTGGCTGGCAGCAGTTTTGCCTGCGCCGAAACCCACCCCACCAGTAGCCGGCGGCCTTCCATGATTTTGTGTGCCGTCGCAACGGGACAGCTCACCAGAGCCGTCCCTAGGCCGGTGAAGCCTGAGCGGATAGCGCCCGACTTCACCTGCTCCGGAGGGCACCCCCCGGCTTTTGCGACGGCCGCCACGACCTCCTCGGCCGTGACTGAGTCGTCCAGGCCCGAAATTCGCAAGTCTGCGCACTTGGTTGGCCTGGACACCCGGACCTCTTCTGCTTCGAGCGACACCCTCAGCTTCTCGGCGAGGACATCTGCTTTCGGGCCACTGGTGGCGCCGGGAACCTCGAGAAGGCGGGCGCCAGTAACTGTGTGTTTCACCCTGATGCCCGCGATCCCGAGGTCACCGAGATTAATCTCGGCCTTGGCTTTCGCCAAAATCCCGGCGTACGTAACTCCTCTTTCTTTTGCCCCCGGCTGCAACGTTATCACCACAGCCGAGGACTTAGGGGCGCGGAGCCGCGCCGCCTCCTTTTTAGTGGCTTGTGCCGTTTTCTTTGCGGCCGCTGCCTTCTTCCTGGCCGCCTTCTTTGCAGCCTTCTTCTGCTTCTTTTTTCCTCCTACGGTCTCCCACTCACCCTGACCGGATTCGGGAGCTGTAGGGCGCTGCGAATTGATAGCAGGGGTCAATGCAGCTGAAGTGGAGGCAGATGCGACAGTGGCGGAGGTTGCCTGTGTGGCAGCTCCTGATCCCTTCTTGCCTTTCCCCTTGCCCTTTAGAGGCTTAGGGGCTGCTGCAGCTTTGGCTTTTGAAGGCGGGGCTGCAGTAGCCGAAGCCGCGGGGGCCAGCTGGCTGGACTGCGTTGACTGGCGTGGTGTCGCAGCTTTAGCCGCGAACGTCGCCTGCGGAGCTCGTTCAGCTCGCCAGTGATCGCCAGCAAGAGGTGGACGCAGAATTTTCCCCTCTAGGACGGAGAAGCGAGCGTTGAGGCTCGCCATTTCCGTCTTCAATAGGTGAACCACCTTTGACTCTTCGGTCTCGGACGGCCGAGTGGTGGGGCCCACCTCCGCGCGTCGCTCGTCAAGCCGGGCCGCCAGGCGGGCGTTCTCCAGCTGGAGTCTGGCCGTCTCGTCCGAGGAGGTGCGCTTCAGCAGCGCCTCGGCAGCCTCTGCGATAAAGCTGGTAGCCTTGTTGAGGGCCTTCTGGGACGTACCCTTTAGGCCCTTGGACACCTTGGCGACATCTTTAATTGCCGTTAAGGCGTCCTGGAGCTTTTTCTGCAGCTCCATCGCGGTCATGTCCTCGGCCGCGGTTTCGCCCGCAGAGGAAGACCCCGACGGTCGATTGACCCGTCCGGTGGAAACCTTCCGGGTCAATTTGGCGAGCTGGCGCTGCTCTTCCTCGAGATTGTCTGCTCGCAGCGCCGCCGCGTATGCCGCTTTTGCCTCCGCCCGGCCGAAATGCTGGCCTGTCGAAGGTGGCCGCCCGCGGCCCCCCTTGCCGACACCGAGTTTTTTGGCCGGCGCCTCCTCCTCGCTCGAGGCCGAGTCCGATCCCGAGCGAGACGACTGTCGTAGCCGTTTGCGGAAGAACTTGCTCCCTACCGACTCTTTGGCAAACGACCTCTCCGTCACCATACTCGATGCGGTGTCAGAGTCCGACACCGTATCTCTCATCCCCACTTGCTCTTTACGAGCCGCCGCTCTCGTCAGCCTCGGTGGGGTGTCATTTTTTGACACCACACCCACCTTTACGTCAATTGTTGTTGGGTTTATATTTTCAAAATTATCCATACTATTCCCACGAGTATGGGGGAAATTCAGTCCATCCGGGTAGGGCCCCCTGTGCCCGGATAAGCCTACTACGTTAGAGGGTCGGCCGGTACTCTAACGGGACCCGCACTTGGAACTGCCAGCCTTGCAGCCATGAATCCCCTCGCCATGCGTCGCAGCTTAGGATTAGGGAACCATTTATAGAGTTTATCATCCTCGCAGTCCAGGCGATTAAGCCAAGACCCCCGGTCCTCTCAATGAGGATTACGGGTCGGCCGAACGGTGGTCGGTATCAGACCGTGTCTGCCAGCCAGACATTGCTGACTAGCAAACCCGTCGCCCTTACCAACTGCCGGAGCCCAAATGGACCCCGCAGTTTTTCCTCCTCCTTGGCCACACGGGCCCCTCCCCCACGATCAGAATTTCGCCACGGGCGAGAACTCCCACGGGATTTTTCCATAAGAGTTATCGCCCGTGCCCAGGGTGCACCACGAGGAGGTATCTGACCGTGCACCCCAAAACACTTTTAACCATGCAATAATATATTTTAATAATAGTTACAAAATTAGACTAGTTTACAGGGCGTGGTTCTTTAGACAATACGATACGAGGAGTCCAGGGTCTTCAGATGTAGTAGGTAGTACTTAACTAGGCGGCTGCTGAGGCGCGAGAGAGGACGAAGTCGAGCATAATCGTCTACGCGCCCCGCAAGGGGCGCGAGGAAACGGGATCGGGGCGTTGGCCCCCTACCCGTGGTAGCAATTCGCGGCCCGTGACTACGGGCCGGTCATTGGGGCGCGCCATTGCGCTTAAACCTAGGCCGCGGGGACTTTATCTCCGCGGCAGCTTTTGGTGTGTATCTGTATATATGGTGTGTCTGTAGGGGCACCCGATTTGTTTCACGCCACCCGTGCGACCTGACCCCAGCCAGGTGAGACCCCCAGTTACCTGGGGGAGGCCCGGCGGAGGTCGATACAAGCAACGGGGCGGCGGCTTTGTTTGGTGCCCGCCTACAGATGGGTGAATTGACCCGCGATTACAACGCATTCAGAGCTAGCCAAATACGTTGCAATACGCGTGACGTTATGAGTGTATAGAGCGACTTGAGATGTGTGTACGTCGCTCTATGTGTACGCTATATGTGCTCACCCGCCCGTGCCGCACAGCGTGTCAATCCCACTTTAGCATGTGGAGTAACGCTTGTATGAACTGAGCAATGTTGCGCCTAGCTGTTAACTAATAGCAACATGCCCAGTGGATGCGTGTTTGTGCTTTCTGTGGAGTGTTATTGGTTGAGTAGGTCGCGTGTAACGTGAGTGCGACCTACTCAGGCGTCATGTCCGGTGGTGGGGCGTCATCGTCCGCGACTATAAGGTCGCGCGGGAAGCGTTTGGCGTCAGGTGGCCGCGCGTGCCAAGGCGCCAAGCCCTTGATGTGGGCCCAGGCGGATACGTCGGCACGCGCGAACATTTTGGTTGCCATCGTTGCGGTGAAGGCCTCGATGCTCTCGACGCGCAGGTCCCTGTGAATCACAGAATTCCTCACGTAGCGAGGCGCTTTAGTGATATGACGCAGCACTTGGTTTTGCTGCGTCCGGAGCTTTTTGAGATGTGACTCGCACGTGAGGGCGAGCCAAGCTGGGGATGCGTAGGTGAGCTGGGGGCGGATGTACGTTTTGTACACACCCAGCTTGACCCGTAGCGGGAGGCGCGAGGAGAGCACGGGGCGCAACAGATGGCGCGTGGTGCGCACCCGCGCGACTGTGTCGCGGACGTGAGGGCCCATGCTGAGCCGATAGTCGAGTGTGACCCCCAGGTATTTAGCCGTGCGGGCCCACTCGATGTCGGTGTCCTGTAATTTAAGGTTGGGCGGGTATGTACGGCTCCTTGCCGTTACTATCATCGCCTGTGTTTTCCCTACGTTGACCGACAGTCTCCACTTGCGTAGCCAGTCGGGGAGGTCGTCCAGTGCGCGCTGCATCTTAATGGCCGCGTGGTCGGCATTGAGCGATGTCGTAATGTACGCGGCGTCATCAGCGTACAGCGCGAGCGTCGAAGAGTGCGTGGCGGGAATGTCGTCGGTGTACACGGAGTACAACACAGGCGAGATACAGCTCCCCTGCGGCACCCCGGCGGCGACGGGGTGTGCGCCTGAGAGCTCGTCCTCCACCGCAACCTTAAAGCGTCTGTCCGTGAGGAAGGAGGAGACCACCTGTACGAGTCGGCGGGGCGTCGTAGTCAGCGTGAGTTTGTAGAGCAGACCGGTATGCCAGACTCTATCAAACGCCTTCTCCATATCAAGGAATACTGCAGCGGCGTATTCCCGCTTATTCACGGCCGCGGTGAGTAGGTGCAGTACCCTTGATAAGAGGACGAAGTGCAGCGTGCCGGCCCTTTTATAGGCCAACCCCGCTAGTAGCCACCGCTGCGCCGTCACAAACTTCATAATAAAACCATATTTATGCGATGTTTCAGCTAGACAGCGCGGAATATTGGGATGGGAGACCTCTTGCCAAAGTGGCGCCAACTAGTGGCGTAAATTTTCGGAAAAACCCTCGTTGTATCGATTGATGCGAATACATGCAAACTATCAATAAGCTATTCATGGCAGCACATAAGGCATGTCATGCCGCATAACGGTCTAGAGATCGCTTTACGGTATGCAAAAATTAAAAGGTACAACTAAGTCTATACTAATATTATAATCTATATCTATACTAATATTATAAAGAGGTAGAATTTGTTTGTTTGTTTGTTTGTTTGTATGTAGGAGGTAATCTCCGAAATTACTCAACCGATTTCAAAAATTCTTTCACCAATAGGAAGCTACGTTATCCCTGAGTGCTATAGGCTATATTTTGGGATCAAAAAATTAGGGATCCGTAAATTAACGGGAGCGAAGCCGCGAGCAAAAGCTAGTCTTAAATAAAATCACAGTCTGCTATTATAGTGCCTAATTATATAATTTTAAATTATTCTAAGAATGCGAGGTAGATAACTATAAAGTCTTTTAATAGATATCTTATACAAGGTTATACGCTAAACTATAAAGTATTGGCATGCTGTATGTGATAAACTTGAGAGATTCTCAGAGCTATATCGTACGATTCTCCGGTCCCCACCCCGCCTCACTTCTACTCCGTCCATCGCCCGACGGATCGCCGTCAAATAACTTGCTATATATAGTAGACCGGCTTGCGATATAGCGTATAGTGCGAACGTCATGCTATATAATAGCTTATGACGCATTATGCTTTACTATGTAACGAAATAGTACAGCGTAATCTGAGTTGCGCTTAAGACAAGAATAAAAACAATCTGAAACTACTATAATGTTACAACAAAGAACGACAATGATTTGGTTTAAAAATGTTATTACGGTTTTTCAAATATTACTCAATGAAGCGAATCTGAGTGAACATATCCGTAATTACCACGATTGACAAGCGTTATCATGTTATGGCTAATTAGAACTAACTCGAGTGGAAGCTGCAGCCTGTTCAATAGATTTAATCTGATGTTAGTCGAACTGTTCAATGCTTATTGGATACAATAATATGCCTTAGGATACACCATCATGCACGATGCACATTTAGAACGCATGTCGACGCTGGATGGCAACTTCAATACGATTCAAGGGGCCCGAAAAGCAGAGATTTAAAATAAGCGTCTAATGATAACAGGTTTACTAAAAAAAAAACAAGCTTTTTTTAGAAATTAACGCACCTTTAATATTTTTGTATTATAAACTGAGGAGCATCTGCTCAAAACTGCGTTCTAAATAAATTTAGGAAAACTGGGAAAAACGGCAGCATTGACAAGAACCCTTTGTAAATACATCTAATAATAATAACTTAATATATAACTTTTCGATCGGGATCACGATTTTTAGAGACGTTTATTATGGACAAATATAGCGCTTGGGACAAGATTACTTGCTTAATTTGATACATTTTTAAGTAAAGAAACTGATACAAAAAAAATCTAAACATGTACCTAAATACAACCTTTTGAACAGATGCTCCTCAACTTTCGTGAGACAATATTCATGTTTATGATTATTTACGGTTTACTCACGTGCATTTTTCGGGATTGCCCGACTAGTTTCGGACCAACAGAGCCCTTATTCATGAGCTAATCACGCGGCGGATAAACTAGTCGGGCAATCCCAAAAAATGCACGTGAGTAAACCGTAACTAATCATAAATACGTGTATCACGAAAGTTATAAACTTAATACAAACACATACATGAAAGTCTATTCTGTGAAACATTGCGGTTTATCCAAACAATATCCTACCCCATTAAAAGTTTTTTAGTATCTGGAAACTGTTTTTTAGGGTTCCGTTCCCAAAGGGTAAAACGGGACCCTATTACTAAGACTCCGCTGTCCGTCCGTCTGTCTGTCACCAGGCTGTATCTCATAAACCGTGATGACAGTTGAAATTTTCACAGATGATGTATTTCTGTTGCCGCTATAACAACAAATACTAAAAAAAACTGTATAAAATAAATATTTAGAGGGGGCTCCCTTACAACAAACGTGATTTTTTTGCCGTTTTTATAGATAACGGTTCGGAACCCGGAGTCCGACTCGCACTTGGCCGTTTTTTTTTCTCTAAAATTTCTACCGTATGGATCTAAGTGTTTTGATAAATGGTTCGTTGGAACCATTCATCTTGATCTTAGTCACCGACGGTAGACATACGATGGAATCACTTCATACTAAGCTAGCCTATTTTTTAAAGATTTTTTACTTTTTATGTCATCTAAAATAAATGAATGTTTTATGTTTAGAAAATGGAACTGGTCCATAAATAAAATCTGTTGTGGTGGTAAGCAATCTTTTATTTATAGGTATTAAATAAAGGTTCAATTCTACACTGAAACAAATAAAAGCCACCGATTTCTGAAACTGTTAATTTAAGGCGCTTCCCCCACCGAAAGTGGCGCCACTTCAGAAAAAAAGCATTATTTCTGTCAACACACAACATATTGAAATTCCGTACGTACAACATTTTAATCAAGCGTTGTAAAAATTTTCGAACACCAAATATCAACACTAGAGCTTCTGGATTCGAAGTTTTAGCGATAAGTACCAAAAACGGCCGTTTTTAGCATTAATTACTAAAACTTCTAACCTAGGCTGTCAAGTTTTGTTTTTTGGTGTTCGAAAATTTCTACAACACTTGACTAAAATTTTGTACGTACGAAATTTCAATATGTTGTGTGTTGACAGAAATAATGCTTTTTTTCTGAAGTGGCGCTACTTTCGGTGGGGGAAGCGCCTTAATATTATGCTAACTATTTTACTATTTTTAGTTTTGTTTAAGTCGGTTTTTACTTTTATTTAAAGTTTTTTATTTACTAAAAGAACAAATTCTAAAGAGTATGTCAGAACAATTATTATTAAACTGGTTAAAATTTAATATCCAAAAATGCGCTGTTTCTAAAGAGCTTGCCCGATTCTTTTGTAGTACATATCTATATTATAGAAAATTATTTACTGCGCAAAGATACCGTAACTTAACCAAACTAAAAGCAGTTGTTTACTCAGTCCACCAGTGACGGTATTAGGTCCTACGTAATTATGGACGAGCCAATTATCAGTTATCGGGCACAATTTCAAATTCCGGGCATCTGAAATTTCCAACGGCGTATATCTGCGGTAGCTTCCATTGTTTATCTATTGTGTCTATGAGTACGGTAATTGATCAGTTTAAGCAAAAACTCAATAACACTTTGCCCGACTCTGAATCGAAATCAGAATTCTAATTGCGCAACACACTCGTAATCGGCTTTGATTTTGACAATACCTACAGCAATACTTATTCATTGCGTAGTATCCGCGCGGCGCTTAACCCCGCACGGGATTCAGATGGTTTAAAAATAAAAAAAACTTCCCAAACAAGCTTTTGCCTGCAGCTTCGCTTGCGTGAAATTTTGAACCCGTTATGTGACGATTTTCCATACAAACTTTCATCCCCTATTTAACTCCATATTAACCCATAGGGGTTGAATTTCGAAAAATCCTTCCTTATTCCTTGTCTACGTTATAAAGGGAACCTCTGTGCAAAATTTCAGCTTTCTAGGGCCAAGGGTTTGGGCTGGGCGATGATGAGTCAGTCAATCAGTCAATCAGTCAGTCAGTCAGTCAGGACCTTTCTTTTTATTTATATAGATTTTTTATGTGATATAAAATTTCGATGCCATCTGTAAATTAATGAAAGCACGGCGAAACAGCTGACGGGCACGACTAGCGCGATATGGCTCCATGCAGTCAGTTAACTCGGAATGCTAAAATTACTTAGATATAGAATACCATGTTTCATTGTATGAAAACTTTTTTTTGTTGATTCTGAAAAAAACCTATGCAGGGTCAATCAGTGTCACCAGTAGATCAAGTGATTTGAAGGAATTAAACGAATTCGTTTACACCCTGTATATTTGTGGAGAAGTCGTTCGTTGCTATGGAAATTGATGATCCGTCAAAATCAAAGCCATAGCGATTACGAGTGTGTTGCGCAATTAGAATGCGGGGCCTCACGTTCACAAGCCATACTTATTTTTTTTTTGAATTTATTTTTTGTTGATTTTCAAAAATTCCCATTTCGGGTTAATCTGTGTCACCAGTAGATCACGCGGCTTGAAGAAATTACACGAATTCGTTAACACCCTGTATAGAACGGGTCAGGGAACATATCGCCCCAGTCAAGAACCGCCAGCTAAATAAGTCCGCAATAGCCGAGCATCTTCTGGAGTCCGGTTCCAATCATTGGATAGAATTACATAGTCCAAAAATCCTCTCCACCGATCGTCACTATCATCCCAGAATTGTACGTGAAGCGATTGAAATTAAGAAGTACAAGAATTTCAATCGGGAAGATGGATACAAACTATCAACATCAAGGAATCCGGTCATCAGCAAGTGTTATCGTCGACGGGACGGTTAAGCCGAGTGTAAAGACGTCGTTAGTGTGGTATGTCGAAGTATCGACGACAACTTAATAAAAAATCAACATCGAGTGAGGGTAGATGAAAATATCCTTGCTTCACGAAGATGACAACTGCTCCGCCACTTCAGTCTACCCGTGACCACGGCCGGTGAAATTCGGTCGAAACGTCGGGATAAGAGCGCCTTCACACTAGCGTTTGTCCAGCGTAGACGTTCGATAAACGTATGCGCAGCGCAGACGCCGCGACTACGCGGCGCAGGCGTCGCGTTGTCGCGGCGCGGCGTCAGTGCAAGGGTAAATTAATACGCTGCGTTAGCGCCGCAGGTGCGCAACCCATGCGCCGCGTTACTGCGGAGTCATGTACAATCCTGTTCACATTCGACCTCTCCCCGCCACCCGCAGCCGCGCGCCCCTGTGCACCCGTGTATTTCCGAAACGACAACGCAATTGTGCGACGACTGCACCGCGTTAGCGCAGCGTTCAATTGACTCCAGAGGAAACGCCGCAACAACGCGACGCCTGCGCCGCGTTGTCGCGGCGTCTGCGCTGCGCATACGTTTATCGAACGCTTACGCTGGACAAACGCTAGTGTGAAGACGCTCTAAAAGATACTTTATGCCTCTTAAAGTTTTTACGCGAATAGACCCGATCTATACTTTAATAATGTGTACAAATCGCAAAAGTTTAAAAACATTTAAAACAGAAAGAGTATTGTTATACAACACTACAAATAATAATCCAATTTCCTTTATTCTCTTATCGAAACCCAGAAAGTTAACTGCTCCAATCTATCTATCTATATACATAAAAGGAGAAGCTGACTGACTGACTGATCTATCAATGCACAGCCTAAACCGCTGGGGTAAGAAACCTGAAATTTTGACAGTAGGTTCCTTGTGTGACGTAGGCAACCACTAAGAAGCGATTTCTCGAAATTCAACCCCTAAGGGGGTGAAAAAAGTGTTGAAAGTTTGTATGAGAAATCTGGTACTTTTGAAGTAAGAAGCATGGAATTAAAAATTTAGACTTTTGGTGAGAAATAAACATACATGTGTTTCAGGGTTTTTGGAAATTCCACACCTAAAGGGGTGAAATGGGTTCTTAAACACTCTTCAAAGTAAGCAATAACAAACTACACCTCAAAAGGGGTTAACGCGGGCAAAAGCTAGTTCAGAAATAAAACCACAACAAAGTACAAACAACATGCATCGCTAATAACTTGAAAACTCACACACCACAAGCAAAAACGATACTCCCAACTCTCAACTGAACATATCTCTTTAATCAAAACAAAACAAACAAGATACACATCGAACTTGGCGGGCGCACTGCCGAGCACGCAGATAAACATGTTATCCAAGGTGTGTACGAAAGTTAAATGCGTTCGATTAAAGTTTCGCCGTCTTTCAGCAGATGTTGTAATTCTGTTAAAGACATACAACTTTTATAATTAAGTAGATTCTGCGAGACTTGGCTATCGGTAACGCTTTGCGAGATTCAATTAGTGGAAGTGTGTTTTTGAATTTTATCAATTAATTTTTTTATTGAGTACTCAGTGATTTTACCCGTGTTAGGGTGCTTTTCCACCAGAGATGTGCTGTGCAACGTTGCTATGGATGCGTTTGATATCCACCAATCATATTCATTCGTCCACATAGCATAGCACTGCTCGAAACTGATTCAACTAAGCTACGTTTTTCATATGGAAGGATGCGTGCTGTGGATGCGTACTATGGATGGTCGCGAGTGGTGTAGCTATGTGCAGAGCACCGCGCCGCAGCTCCCCGTGCCTTCCCTATTATCGATACGTCGTATACGACGAGCTATAGCTCGAGCTGCGCATCTTCCTCGCACAGCTACTTTGCGGCGACGCATTTTCATATCACATCTTACTCGCTCCGCTACATAGCTTAGCATCAGTGGAAACGGTCACATAGTTTCGTAGTTTAACTTTTAAATTCTCGCAGCATAGCTGTATAGTACATCTCTAGTGGAAAGGCACCCTTATACCTGTGTATTCGTGTACTCCACACGAATTTATTGGTTATCAAACATCCAAATTCACAAACATGCAAACTTTCACGTTTATAATATTAAGTAGGATTATAAACACATCTTCTCATTTTAATTTATTTCTCGACACTGTTTACTAAATCATTGTCTTTTTAATTTGCATATTTATTTAGTACTAGCGACCTGCCCCGGCTTCGCCCGGGTGCTATGTAGGTATCTATCTAAATATACATATAAAAGCGGAAGGTCACTCACTCACTCATCACGAAATATCGAAAACCGCTAGACGTATGAAGATGAAATTTGGCAGAGAGGTAGTTTATAGTTAGTAGACGTCCGCTAGGAAAGGATTTTTGGAAATTCTACCCCTAAGGGGGTGAAATAGGGGATGAAAGTTTGTATGGAAAATCGTCACTTAACGGGTTCAAAATTTCACGTAAGCGAAGCTGCGGGCAAAAGCTAGTTATACATATAAACCTTCCTCTTGAATCACTCTAACTATTAAAAAAACCGCATCAAAATCCGTTGCGTAGTTTTAAAGATATAAGCATACATAGGGACAGACAGCGGGAAGCGACTTTGTTTTATACTATGCAGTGATAACATATTTTTCTGAATTAGTTCATGGTTTTAAGTACCACGTAATTGAAGTCGAAGGCAAAATGAGGCAGAACAAATGAGATGAAGGCAGAACAAATGAGACTTATTTAAGAGAACAACTAATTGGTATTGGTATAACGGGCTGGTGTCCGCAACTCCGCGTATTTTGCGTGACGGGTGTTAAGTGTAATCACTCGATCCACCCTAATTCCTCGAAAAAGGTCAGCACACCCTTGATGTTGCTGACGGTCTCGGAGAGTACCTGGGTTTCCGAAGTACTTGGCCCTGTATTTGGAGACCTCAGGGCAGTTTAGTAGCACGTGGACTGCCGTCTCATCCTCCTTCATGCATGCTCTGCACAGTAGGCTGTCTGTAACTCCAATGACAAAGAGGTGTTTGTTATAGGAACCATGGCCAGCGATGGCTGCTGTGACTGTATGTAGTTGTTGTTTTGACAGTCGGAGTGCTCGTTTAGTGAGTCGACCGTCAATGACGGGAAGCACCTCTTTGGCCTGCCTGCACTCGCCATGGTTTAACCATGATTCATTGTATTAATCTCTGGTGCGTTTAGAGAACAACTAAGTTGATAATCCTCAAAAAAAAGTTGTCTATGGTGTTTGTAGTCTGCCAACACGCACCAAGCCAGCGTGATCGACTAAGGCCAGAAGCCTTCTCATTTTGAGTAGAGGCCGTGCGCAGCAGTGTATTAGGAATGAGCGCGTCCTCGCAGCGCAGACGCTGCTCAGAGCTGAGCAATCGGTGTAACTATAAAACGCTACATTGGAATGATGCACATTCAACGACTGGGCCGACGGTCAGCGTGACTGTAAAACCAGCCTAATATTAGGTTGGGGAAAAAGTGTTTTCGCATTTTAGTATGTATGAACTTGTAATAAAATTTCTTTGGCTATACTATTCGTATCTGTATCGTTTTGGTATCATTGAAATTTAAATTTTAAAGAACGTAATTCCAAATTCAAATTAGGAAAATGTGTGATTTTCATTTGTTTTTCGTACCGTCAAGATTAGTGAATCTAATGAAGAAATTCGATACATTTTAAAATTTTACTACAAAAAAGGTAAAAATGCAACGCAAGCCGCGAAAAAGATTTGCGATGTTTATGGACCTAGTGCAGTAGTGTCTGTGAGAATAGCACAAATTTGGTTTAAGCGTTTTCAATCCGGAAATTTTGATGTCAAAGATGCACGTTGCTCTGGTCGCCCTATTACGGATAAAATGGATGCCATTTTTGAAAAAGTGGAGCAAGATCGGCATATCAGTAGTTACGACGTAGCTGAAGAACTGGGAATTGACCACAAAACAGTTTTGGCTCATTTGACAAAAACTGGGTACACAAAAAAGCTCGATATTTGGGTACCTCACGAGCTCACTGAAAGAAACCTAATGAACCGTGTACTCATTTGTGATTCTTTATTACGACGTAATGAAACCGAACCATTTTTGAAGAAGCTGATAACTGGTGATGAAAAGTGGATCACGTACGACAAGAACGTGCGAAAAAGGTCGTGGTCAAAGGCCGGTCAGGCTTCACAGACTGTGGCGAAACCCGGGTTAACACGCAACAAGGTGATGCTGTGTGTGTGGTGGGATTGGAAGGGCATTATTCATTATGAGCTATTACCACCAGGCAGGACCATCGATTCTGAACTCAACTGCGAACAACTGATGAGCTTAAAGCAAGAAGTTGAGAGAAAGCGGCCGGAATTAATCAACAGAAGGGGTGTGGTTTTTCATCATGATAACGCTAGACCTCACACATCTTTAGCCACTCAGCAAAAATTAAGAGAGTTTGGCTGGGAGGTGTTAATGCATCCGCCGTATAGTCCTGACCTTTCACCTTCAGATTTCCACCTGTTTCGGTCTCTTCAGAATGCTTTAGGCAGTGTCAGGTTAACATCACGAGAGGACTGCCAAAATCACTTGTCGCGGTATTTTGATCAGAAGTCCCAAAATTTCTATAGCAATGGGATCATGTCCCTACCTACAAGATGGCAAAAAGTTATCGAACAAAATGATACCTACATACTTTAGTTAAATGTAAATAAACTCTATCAAAAAATGTTTTGAATTTTCTTAAAAAATGCGAAAAAACTTTTTCCCCAACCTATTATTATGTAACGCGTTTATTTTGTGAAAATTCCAAATAACGTAGGTTCCTTCTTAAAGGACTTGTTACACTGGATGCGTTTTGCGTCCTCCGGTCCGGTCAAATCGAACGCAGCCCGCATCCTATGTGAACTTCATGGTCAGGGCAACCGGTCAGCGATCCAGGCACGGTCAGCGATCTGACGGGCATGGCAAACAGCGGCCATTTTATATTTGATTGCTTATAGTGGTGGACAGTTCTGTTGTAGTTTTGTTCGATAAACATCGAATATCGATGTTCAGCTATTGATGTCATTATCGATGTCATCATTGATGTTTTTGTAACATCAATCACCCCTATGAACTGCCCGGACCGCCACCCGTCGCCCGCCGCCAGCTGCCCGCCTGCCCGCAACCGGGCAGCCCGTCCACTATCTTCCCACCCCGACCACCTGACCGGTGCGTTCCCTACGTTCTTTGCTTGTGCCCGCATAGTCAGATCGTAATTACATAAATGTATATATATAACGCAAATGATGTTCACATAGGATGCCGGCTGCGTTCGATTTGACCGGACCAGAGGACGCAGAACGCATCCTGTGTGTCAAGTCCTTTAGAGTTTTCTTTTGTAAAGTATTTGTTGTTTTGTTTTGTGAAAGATACCTAGAATAAATAAATAAAAAACTTTTTGCCTCGTATTTTCCTTAATTCATGGACAATAGATAAAGTGTTAACACCGTAGTACTTTTAGTTGCCAAATAATTCTTTAGATTTGTTTTTGCATTGATAGATTAATTAGTACTCTGATGGATTTCTTGTTTACTATTGAAACAATAGAAATAGAAGTTTGGTTTACAGAAGTAATTACACGAGTGTCTGTTTATTTACTTCTTGCAATAAATAAATCAGCCTGTAAGTATCTCACTACATAACAGGACAAACGCCTCTTCTCACACAAACAAATAAAACTAAAAAGTGTAAAATAATTACCATAGTATAAAATTATCAGTTTCAGAAGTCGGTGGCTTTTATTTGTTTCATTGTAGGATTGTACCGACTTCTGAAACTGTTAATTTTATATCGTTCTAATTATTTCACAATTTTTTTTGTTTTATTTTGAAGTCGGTTTTTACATTTATTAAATACGTTTTAGTGCCGTAAATTACACGGTTTAGACTTCAAATTTAAATGACAAGGTTGCGTAATCTTTCCAGTAACTAGGTACTTTTTTTTAAGAATAGGTATTAATGTTTATTTATCATGAGGGCTCCTTACAAATACATACAATCTTCTTTGTTCTTGGCTAATGTTTCTATGATGACAGTTAAAACAGAGATTGAAAGTCCTCACCAAAACTTTTGTTGAAGGAAACCACAAACCAAAACGTCATCTTAGTAGGGGCATGTGCTCTACCCGTGGACGATTTCCAGAATTTGACAAAAAAGTATTTTTTTTAAAAAACCTGATACTTTTATCATGAAATTATTTATCGTACGGCTTCGTAACTAATCAACTCCTAATAATTATCAGTCTCCAATGCGATGGCGGAAATAATTGCTCAGAAAATTAAAGATTTTCAAAAACCCTTATTTTGTCCCTAGGTACAACGTACAAATGTACCTATGGACAGCACAAATGTACTTATGGACGGTAATGTACCTGTGGACAAGCATTTAATATTGCAAAAAAAACAGGTTTTCGTATCGATAATTCTGGAAAACGTTGTCGATAACATCGAAACCATCCTATACCAGCCATTTGTATTGATGCCAGCTTTTAAGAGTATTTTATTTATTTTTTGCACAGAAAACTGGTAGGCAAGTTCCCGGACTTGTTTGGAATCTAGACCCATAGGCATGTAGGCTGCTTTTTCTAAATATTCACGTAACATAATTTCTTCATGCTCTTGAAACACCTTTTTTACGTCATTCTTCAATAATATAACGATAAATCTATCTAATAATTAATCTATAGTTTTTTCATTGAGATAAAGATCTCATGATAATATTTGTTGAGTTGAAAATATTTCAAAATGGTATATTTCGGTATTTTGTATTTTTCAGACACCCTACGATCTAAACATCCACTTTTGACTTCTATAACTGCTTCGGAGAGAGTGTCTGGACATATTTTATCCCGTTTCACTCCGGTTTTACTACGAGTGCTACGAGGCACTGAAAAAAACCAAAACAAATGTAGTCATTTGTCTGTGTAAATTACTGTCCACAGGTGCAACCGATATTATGTACCTATGGACAGTCCACAGGTACATTCATTCCCCCGTCCACAGGTACAAATATTAAGACTTAACCTAGAAAGGGTTAAATCTTTCTACAGAGCATTAACAGAATCGCAGAATGGTCCTTATTTCAATGAAAAACAACGAAGTTCTGTAAATCATCTACAATTATACTTCTAGTTTAAGTTATCTAACAGAAAAACACCTTGAAAATGTACAAAAAAACTTACTTTTTCAAATAAAAATGTTTAACAGCACTTAACAACAGATTTATCACTGACAGCTTAGTGACAGTTAGTCAGTGTTGCCATTCGTCAAAAAAAGTTTACGAATGCGTTCTAACTACGAATTTACGCCGTTTGGTTTTTGAAATATTGGTAGTGTCCATAGGTAAAGCCGTCCATAGGTACAACACTTGACCCTAAGTATTATATTTTTTGATTTTGTTGATTTTTTCAAAAAGCGCTGAATCAGCTTCGATAAAATTTATATGGGACCACCTCTGAAGTATGGCCTACCAAACAAAAAAAGAATAATCAAAATCCAATTATAATTGGCGAAGATATCGCGAAACAAAAATACAAAAAAAAACGTTCAGACGAATTGAGAAACTCCTTCTTTTTGAAGTCGATTAAAAAGAAACGAGCATTGATCACCACGCTTGCTCACTGTGTTGGCGATTTCAGACCATTAAGTCCAGGTTCCTTGCGAAGTATGTGCGGTGTAACTTTGAATGATAGATTGAAGAATAAGACAAAATTGCGGTTTAAAACAATGTTTTAAACCGCATATATGATAAGGTTTCGTTACATTATCACAATAAATATCAATACCTATTCAATTACAATCTATATAATGAGTTTTGAAAGGCATTCATGTAAAACACTTATGTAAAAATTTTTGACTTCAATACTTATAATACGAATTCCTAAGATAAATTACATAAAATACATATATACATATAAATAAGATAAATATGGTCTAAATGTCTAAAGAATCTAAATCCCATGCGTGGTTAATCTATAACATATTGCACAATCCTGCGCTGTGCGTGCGAAGTGATATACGTGGATGTAAAGATATCTTTATTGGTCAAGTGGGTCTGGCGCAGTGCACCAAATATAAAAGTAATCGACCATACAGTCAAATATAGAATTCCAAATAATTTGGATTTGAAATAATATTTACACGACCCATTCCTGGAAGCACTAGAAACCCTGACAAAAGGCCAGAAAAACAGCAGGATTTAAAAATCAGGTCAACGTCACGTAAATTATAGTTGACACAACAAGCAAACTGAAATCAAGACAACTGTGAGTCCGTCCTTAAATATCGGGAAAATAGTGGAGAAAAGCCCTGCAACGGCGCGGCTGCGCCAACACGTCGCGGCTGCGCCCTGTGGCTGCGCCTAGCAACGTGTCAGTGATTTTGAAAATTTTATTTTGTATGACGTTTATGTAAATATTGTTGTAATATATAGGTAAGATTAATGTTAGGAAATGATGGTGGTAGCGACGCCGATAGAAGTGCCAGTCAACCTGCCACATCACTGGGTATCCTGGTGAGATGTCCACATTGTCCCCAGGTACGCTTTTTTAAAGGTAAGCGGGGCCTGAATGTGCACTTTGGGAAAGTACATAAGTCCCAAGGTGCACCTTCTAGCCCCATCATCTCATCAAATCCACAATCACCAATTTTACAACCGTTTTGGCAAACGTTAACAAAATTAAAAAACTCAGTTCCCGTTTTAAAGCGGGTTCCCCGCGGCGCTAGACCATCTGTCGCACAACACTTAGCACAATGTGTACGTCTTGTCGCCCAGGAGAACTCGCAACGTGCCTGGGAACAATTGCTCACCTTCCCATTTAGGATTCTACATGTACAAAAGAATTTGGTAAATAAAAAATCATTAACGGCCCAAATCAAAGACAATTGTAACGTTTCGACCCAAATTTTCGACCCAAAATTCCCGGCACACAGCAGCTACTCCTCATCAAGAGGAATAGCTCATCATGTAGAATCCAAACTATGTGAAGGTGATATAAGGGGAGCGGCCAGGATACTTTTTAGCAGTGATGTGGTCGCGCCGTACTCATCTGATACCCTTACAGCTTTGGAGAATAAGCACCCCGCGCCAGCGGATGACCTCTCCTTCCCCGATCCGCCTGATCCAGACCTACATAACCTCACAATTTCAGCCCGCCAATTGGTAACGGCCATAGGCTCCTTCCGAAGTGGCTCCGCCGGTGGCCTCGACGGCTTGACACCCCAGCACCTGAAGGATCTGACGTGTCCAGGCGCCGGGGAACCTGGTGAGTTGCTTTTGAAGGAGCTTGTGGCCCTGACCAACCTAATGCTTTCCGGCAATGTGCACGAAGCCGTCATCGATGTTTTGTACGGGGCGAATTTATGTGCCCTGCGCAAAAAGGATGGCGGCATTCGTCCCATTGCCGTAGGGTGCACATATAGACGTATGGCAGCCAAGATTTGCTGCGCCCACTACAGCGAAACTCTGGCCAGCAAATTCCAGCCCCTGCAGCTAGGCTTCGGCTCCAAAGGGGGCTGTGAGGCTGCCGTACACGCGCTATCCACCTACGTCAATAGCAATGAAGGTGAGGTCATCCTTAAGGTTGACTTAAAGAATGCCTTCAATTCTGTAAACAGGGACACCTTGTTGTCAGAAGTCAAAAAGGAAATACCCGAAATTTACAGTTTTCTTTGGCAATGTTACAGACATCCCTCCAAATTACTATATAAGGACAATCTTTTGGAATCCGCAGTTGGTTGCCAACAAGGTGACCCTCTTGGGCCAGTCATTTTTAGTCTAGCCATCCATCCCATCATACAAAAACTAAATTCTAAATTCAATGTGTGGTATTTAGATGATGGAACCCTAGGAGGTGACGTA
This sequence comes from Amphipyra tragopoginis, assembly GCA_905220435.1. Taxonomy (NCBI): domain Eukaryota; kingdom Metazoa; phylum Arthropoda; class Insecta; order Lepidoptera; family Noctuidae; genus Amphipyra; species Amphipyra tragopoginis. Next base: position 19,435,735 of record HG992011.1, read on the forward strand.
GACACGGTACTCAAAGACTTCAATTTCCTAAAGCAACAATTTAAATCAATCGGCCTGGACCTTAACCCCTCAAAATGCGAAATTTTTCTTTTTGACAACACTGACAGACAATCGACATTACAAAAATTTAATGCAATAGCCCCAGACATCAAAATTCTTGAAAAAAGTTCCCTAAACCTCCTAGGGTCCCCAATTTTCGAAGAATCTTTTTCATCCTTCATAGAAGAAAAAATTCAAATTTTTTGTGATATTTCGGAAAGACTTTTTAAAATTAATTTACATTCGGCATTCACCTTGATAAGATACTGTTGTTTTGGCCCTAAATTCATATATGTCCTCCGCTCTTCCCACTTATGGAAGCAGTTGCAACTTTTAGAAAGAATAGACCAAATTATAAGAAACACCTTAACGTCCATTTTAAATGTGGCCCTGAACGACCGATCTTGGATCCAAGCCACACTACCTATTCGTTTTGGTGGGCTTGGCGTTCGCAAAATTTCCAGTGTAAGTTTACCGGCGTTCCTGTCCTCGGTCCACAGTACAGAAAAGTTAACCAGGAAAATCTTGGCTTCCTCACTGGTTGACTTTGAAGTGCCGTGCTTGACCGATGCTGTAGACGCTTGGAAAATGGCTTGCCCAAATACAGATTTGCCCGTCATCCCATCTTCACAGAGACAGTGGGATGAGCCGCTCTGCAGGTTGGTACGGAATAATTTAATTAACACGTCCACCAATACTGCTGAGCGTGCTCGTCTGCTGGCTGTGGGTGAATGGGAGTCGGGACTTTGGCTTCAGGCACTTCCCTCACCCAGCATAGGTACTATGCTGGATGACACCAGCTTTCGGCTCGCTACATGCCTACGCGTAGGTGCTCATTGTGTTGCTCCGCATCGGTGCCTCGGACACCATGGCCTGTCTTGCTGCAGGAGTGCAGGTCGCATAGCACGGCACGCGAACTTAAACGACATAATCCGTCGCGCTCTTGTCACCGCCGGCGTGCCAGCTGTATTGGAGCCTAATGGCTTGGTACGCGACGATGGCAAGAGACCTGACGGCATGACGTTGTTGCCATGGAAGATGGGTAGGCCTCTGGTGTGGGACGCGACTTGTGTCGACACCCTTGCTCCATCCCATCTTCCTAGCTCGGCGGGCTGTGCTGGCGCTGCCGCTGCAGCTGCGGAGACCCTCAAACGGCGCAAATATAGCAACATCGTAGGAAACTATGACTTTGAGCCGTTTGGGGTGGAAACGCTCGGGTCATGGGGTCCGAGTGCGCGTCTCCTTTTTAAGGAAATAGGAAAAAGACTGGTCGACACTTCACGTGACCAGAGGGCTGGCTTGTTTTTCGGCCAGAGAATTAGCGTTGCCATACAACGTGGCAACGCTGCCAGCCTTCTGGGCACGTTTCCAGTTGACAGCGATGCGGAGGAATATTTTGATGCACTCCTTTAGTTTATATTCTTAGTTTAGCGTAGGATATAATTTTTCTTTGTTTTTACTTTAGATTTAGTTTAGTTTGTATTAATTTAGGTTAAAAATGTAAATAATACGCTTGTATAAAAAGTATAACATAATTTCAATAAACACATTATAATCCATTTTAGCAAGGAAATGTATGTTTTTATAGAAAATGTTTGTATAAAGAAAAATGTTGTATAAAATGTTCATTTCTAGAAAAATGTTATTACTCTGTTACAGATTTTTTAACAGATAAATTACTATAATATTGAGTTTATATAGTTTATTTTTATTACTTAAAATTTTAGATGTATAAGATATCTATTTATTTAAAAATCAGAACGACATAAAGCCAATTACACTGATACGACTTAAAGACAATTACACTGACTGAGTTACACATAACATAAGTACTGAAATTAATTAATATAACAGATAACAGAATCTAAAATATTAACCCTTTCATTCAATCTTCTCGCAATACACCAAGCATTCCAACAATATCACCTTCCATTCATCAGCAAATAGATCCAGTGAAGGATTCGATTCCAGGAGAGCGTTGAGTGCATTCAGCATCCTTGGAATGGGTGACATAGATCGCGCAATCGTGCGACAACGCGGCTGCGCAAACAAATTATGCCGTCTTGCCCGGCAATAGTTCTATTAAAATATTTCTATTAAAATATTTTATAATTACCTACCTCGCATTCAAAGTATAATTTAAAGTTATATAATTTAGCACTAGCAGACTGTGATTTAATTTAAGATTTGGCTGAGAGGTAGATACTTTTTTCATTTTTGCATGCCTTAAGTTAGAATGTAGATGGACTCACTAACAATATGTTGACACCTTATCTGTAATACCTACATTCTAAGCAAATAAATGGTTCTATTCTATAAAAAAATATTAATGATGTAGTTACAAAAATTTAAACAAGTATGCTTCGGTGGTGTGGTCATGTTGAAAGAATGAGTGAACGGCGATTAACAAAAGAAATTTTATAAGACAGATGTCAGTGGAAACACCGATACGATGCCCTGGAAGGACATACACCAGAGGTTCCCAATGTGGTCCAGATGGACCCCCAGGGGTCCACGGGAGACTCAACGGGGGTCTACTTTGGCGTGACAAAAAGATCTAATCTTCACATTTTTTATGGTAGAAATGTAGCTACAGGGAACCAGCAAAATTTTGAAAGTGGTCTATAAGCAAAAAAGTCTGGGAACCGCTGACATACACCAATGTTATTGGTAGAAGTTGTTCAAAAAGGACAGGTGTGTAGTACTCTCAACCGTGCGTGTATGACAAGATGTATGAACGTGGACGAAGCGAAAGCAGTATGTAAGGATCGTAGTATGTGATGTTCTGCTGTTTCTGCCTACCCCAATGGGAAAAAGGCGTGAGTTTATGTATGTATGTATTGTAAAGTTCACGTGTTTTACACGTGTAGAACAGATATAGATGCCGATTCTGTTATGGACAAACTAAACTTAATTTTGGCTATTGCCATCTTTTTCACTCTAATAAAATAAGAAAGAGACATACGTAAATAAGAGCTGTCAAATTTAGTTGAACTAAAAGTTCCATACAAAAGACGACATTTGAAACGTGTCGACTAAAAACACGGTGAAGTTCAAGGCGTAAACTAATTTGACATCTCTAACTTAGTTGTTGTCTATCACCGTCCTTTTCTCGCGCTATCTGTTAGTAAAAGATAGCAATTCTCTAATTTTAGTTTAGTTGGTGAACAAGAGAATCGGCACCATAGTTATCATAAGTTTCCACTTCAACGTACCTTCATCTACATGAATGAGTGAAATTGAAAAATCATGCGACAAAAAATGTGCTTGGAAGTAACTGATTTTTTGTGTACGGTACTAGAACACACCATAGAACTCGTGGTGTCATTTATTGTCATAATGTGAAATGAAATGAAATTGTTTATTCTGCAAATTGGATATTTAAAAATCACTTTTACATGTCGGTTTATTTTTATAAAGCTAGATGTCGTCAGCGTTTCCTAACTGACTACCTCTGAGAAGAAAGGCCGAAACAAACTCAGGGGTCAAAGTCTCTTTTAAAGTCCAGACATATTTTCTGTGACAAAAATTTGTGGGAGGACAATGCAGAGCAACGCCTGGACTGGCCTTTTGAGGAAAGTTCCAGAGCAGTTTGAGAGGACCTGTCCCAACCGATGGCACGCATGCATCAGCCATCGTGAAGCTCAACCCTATCTTAGGGAGCTCCCTCGTCGTTGAGCTCAACGACCCGACGCACAACATTACTACCAGCCAGGACCATGAAAGTAGGCCATAAAATACTCAAACCGCCAGACAGCTGTGAAAATACTGAAAGTATTGAACCTGTATAATACTCACACTCACAATATAAGGCATTATTACAATATTAAGGCCACAATAGTATTAACAGAAATTGCATAAGAATAATTAAATTAATAATAATTGATAAAAATAAATCAAATTAGAATGTCAAGTTTCATATAATAATGTCAAGATGCGTCAAAGTATGTGTATAAAATAGAGAAGATGTATGCAAAGGTATAACGACAATTCTGTATCTAGCGAGCAGCTCAATCCCAAGCGTTTTTATCATCTATATAATCGGAAATTTTATAATACCCTTTTTTACAAAGCTTAGTTTTAATTAAATTTTTAAATTTCTTAAGGGATAAATTTCGGATATCAATGGGAAGTTTGTTGTAGAAGCGTATACATTGACCCATGAATGAGTTGCCTACTCTGTGGAGACGAGTGGCATGTACAGCAAGCTTGTGTTTGTTCCTAGTGTTTACAGTATGAACATCAGATAATTTCATAAACGTATAGTGTCAACTCTACTTTGTATACAGGTATTAACGAATTAGTGTAATTCCTTAAAACCACATGATCTACTACTGGTGTAGATTGGCCCGGCACGGGAATTAGCTTGATTAAAACACAAAAAAAAAAAATTTTTCGTGCGGTATGGGTAAATGATCGTATCTAAACCACTTAATAAGGATTATTAGTAAAGAAATAAGAATTTTTTTTTTGCAAAAATATTATTTCATGCGCTTGAACATTTCGTTGTAACGCATAAATGAATGAAAGCACGGCAACGTAACTGGCGAGCAAGACTAATGCGTTATCGCTCTTTGCAGTAAGTTAACTCGGGGCTCTAAAATGACTCAGAAATAGAAAACTAAGATTTTATTTTCAATTTTTTTTTCATTTGATTTTCAAAAAATCCCTTTTAGGGTTAATGTGTAGTAGATCACGCGGTTTGAAGGAATTACACGAATTCGTTAACACCCTGTATAGTACAAAACTATGACTTAAAAATAAAATAAGGTTACAGGAATCGGTCGTTCATGAATTAATTACAAAATCAATCTAAAACGGAGTCAGTAGTAGGTCAGAACACGGCTAAAGTCCTCGGAAGGGTAAAGCCATCTTTACATAGCTTTCATTAATAAATAATTAAAAAACACTATTAATTATTTCCAAAAGAAATTAATCGAATTTTCCGAACAGCACTATTGGTTACCTGCTAACATTTTTGCAATTTAATTTCATAACTCCATATCAAAACCCTTGTAAAAACAACTCAATTTTCTTAGATTCAAAGTTGGAAATGGAAAAAGCTGTTCAGTGACGTATGCCGTTCTGAAAATTTTGAACAAGGAACAGAGGTGTTCCATCATTTTATCGCAGCCAGTTTTCGTCCGGCGCTCAGCCCGATCGGACGTGCTAATATCACTGGGGTGGGCGATTTTCGTCTCGCGTATTCAATAATGTTCGTATCGTTGTCGTGCTGAAATAAATATTAAAAACCTATAAACAAATTGGTAAAACTTTAGTGTTGCGAAGGTGTTAGTTTCTGTTAAAAGAAGAAATAAGTTGAACTTGTCGCCTTGCTTAGATCATCTAGAAAAAGGTAAGCTTTTCTATTCAAGATTTTCCCGTTGCGTTACGTTTCCGAAGGGTCACGTTTTCCACGTTCATTTTAATGAAACGATGTATTTTGTATTGAAATGGTTAATTATACGGATTTTCCTTTAGGTACAAACTCATTGAACGTAAATGAAAAACATTTTTTCATTGAATTCTGTAATTTTTCCTTTTCGTGACACATTTCTGGAGCAACCATCATGATTTTCGATATAGATAATGGAATATAAACGAGCGAAAGAAACACGAACAAAAATATTATTTAAATACACGATTTGCGATTAAAAATTCCAGATTTCTGCATGAAAGTAGAAACACAAACGGAAAGTTGAATGAATGAAGTTTATTGCGAAATAAACTTCACCCATTCATTCAATTTAATCAAAACTACTTTGATCCAACGTTTCGTGGTTTATTCAACTCCAGCGAAGCCCGACATTTAGGGTATATTTCAGAGCTCTGACAGTCTATTTCGCTGAATTTACTATTTTATTTGAACAGATGCGATAAAAGGGGATTCTACCCTACAAATCAAAATAACTAAAGTACGGAACCACGTTTTGCGACAGTAAAACTAGTGATGTAGGGATTTATTTTATATTGGGACAAATTTATCTTTTTCTCGCTTACGAAACGCGTCGAATGTATCACTTATCATCTAGAAAATCGTAAAAGTTGCCGAAAGGAAAAGATTACTATCTTTCGTGCTAGAAAAACGTTGACATTCTAGTATGAACGTAGAAATCTAGGCGATTTTTTTTTTTTTTTTTCACACAAGTGTTTTTAGTGTTTCGTTCTGGATTGGTGAAATGGAACATCTCATTGTCTGTCCGTTTGTCACAGCCATTTTTTGCAGACATTGTTTGTCGTAGAATGTTGAAAGGGCTATGCAACTTTTGCCATACATAGCTGGCATGTTTTTTTTTTTCTTTTCGCCAAAATTGAAACCTAGGCCATATGTTAGAGGACTGTATGACAAATCAATAGCAAAAAGAGCTAGGTCTACTAACCGTAACAAAACCAAGTTAGAGAGTGTTTAGTAGATTGCTATTGTTTTTTATCAGGCGTTATTTTTCTTAAATAAAAATACTCCGTGTGTGATATTTTAAGTTTCCCATTGTTAAATACTACTCGGCAACTCTAATGAGTCATTCCGCGTCCCCCGCTTCCACATTACTATCTTAAATATTATTTCTAGATCTTCTTGATGAGAAGGGCTTAATGGTGGCGTAGCAGCAATAAAAGGACATTACTGTTCCTGTATTTCTGGGAAGAGAACACATGGTTGTTGTAGCCACGTCATGTCTGTATTGTGGTTAGGGCTTTCAAATACCGGACTTTTTCAATACCGGTATCAATACCGGTATTAGTGTGATCAATACCGTGATCACGTGATCACGGTATTGAACACAAGTTTAATTAGGACATTAATAAAACCTTTAAAATACGTGTTTTTATTTTCAAATCAGTCTTTATTATGGTTACTTTCTGAAAATAATAATACAAAACACTTTTAGTAGTATAACAATTTGGTATTGATTGATTATAGGACTAGGAATTAAGAACGTAACGTGCGTGCAAAATGACTAGATTTATTTTAAGTTTTGAACTTATAATAAATCTAGTCATTTTGCACGTAGGCATTTCACATAGACTTTATAACGTATATATAAGTACGGCGATTTCGGGAATCAGCTTAGGCGGGGCGCGGGAGGGTGAGATAGAGATAAAGAGCGGGCGCTTGCGCTGGTGAAAACATATATCCGTTTAAAGAATTTCGCTGACTCCCGTAGACTCATCCCCGAACGGTTCGGTTTTCGAAACCAAGCACTGTTGCATTCGGCAATTGCACGCATGTTCGAACACATTAGCTCCCGCTTCATGCGCTCGTACAAAACTGGCATCATATTCTTTGATGTAGCGAAAACCTTTGACAAGGTCTGGAACAACGGTTTATTACACAAACTGTACCAATTCAACATTCGACCGTCTCGAGCCCATCATTCGAGACATTCTGTCGGATCACACCTTCCGCTATCGCCTAGAAGGCACCCTCTCGTCCCCTCACCCCATCCGCGTCGCTCCGGCTATCGCCCCTTCTTTTCACGCCGTACACCAGCGACATTCCCAAAAGTGGCTTGGCCAAGTTGGATCTCTTCGCCGATGACACGGTCATCTACTATTCCGGTAGGAGTATCGATAGCATCACTCAAACCCTCTAAACCGCAGCCGTCACCCTCGGGGTCTGGTTCCGGTAATGGAGAATAGAGGTGAGTCCCGAAAAAAGCGCAGCCGTTTTTTTCGAGAGATACGGTGACTCCCACATGCATCCGTCCCGTCCTCATGATCGGCAAACAGATCCCTTGGGAGATGAAAGCTAAATACCTGGGGGTTATCCTCGACAACCGTCAGAAATTCATAGACCACATCAAAACGGTGTGCGCTCGCGCCGCTTTTGCTGTCGGTCGCATCCACCCCATCCTTAGAGCGCGCAGTAAGTTGTTACTTAGAAATAAGCTGAGAATCTACGTGACGTGCGTCCGCCCCATCTTGACTAACGCTAGCGTCGTGTTCGCACACGTTAAGCCTTCCCGCTTCAAATCCTTCCAAACCCTCCAGAATCGAGTGTTGCACAGAGCCGCGGCTGCCCCGTGGTTCATGCATAACGATCAACTCTATCTTGATCTAAAAATGCCAACCGTCAGGTAATACCTCAAACGCGTTTCCAAGCGTTACTTCGACATTGGCCCCCGTCATCCGAACCCCCTAGTCGCCGCAGTGGCCGACTAAAGTCCCTCTCTCATCAGTAAAGTACGCCGTCCCAGGCACACACTTTTAGAGCCCGATGACGAAATTACCCTCCTTATGGAGGGAGGCGAGTAAATCGACCAGCACATTACACAACGTCCGCCACCATCCAGCTTATCGTCCTCGCAGACGATGCCCGTCGCGACGTCTCACCGCCGCCGGTCACGATCCACCGAGCTCTCCCGTCGTAGAGCTGGTTGTCTCTTCTGACTTCGCAGTCACGCTGATAATTCAGCCCTCATTAAGCTGCCTCTCCCCCCTAAGCCCCCGCCATCAACGCCCTAAGCCCCGTGCTCGTCCCACTAGGGGTCGCCCTTAGTGCTGTTGTTGCAGGTAGTCATGATGTTAGTGTAGTACAAGTTGTATAAGTAGTTAGCTTAGGTTAAGTATTTTACGTAGAAGGGGTCCGCAAAGACCACCGAGAGCACCACAAAAGAAAAAAAATGGCGAAAACAAGTGTGAGAGTAACATCACATCGTAAATTGTACCACATAATACAATTTCTGACTACTTATTACAACAAACCGCAATAATATATATTAATGTTTGTAATACCGTAATCACGGTATTGGCTCGTCAATACCGTGATTAAAAAAAGACCAATATATATCCGTGATTACGGTATTACGGGATCCCGGAATACCGGTATTGAAAGCCCTAATTGTGGTATATGGCATGGGGTAGACATCAACAAAACTTAGGTCCTCCAGCTCAATTTCTGGATTTCATAATAAGACAAGATGTGGAAAGAGAGACGAGTACTGATTATGATTAATTAAGTTTATCTATAAGAATTTAGTAGCATGTAGTTGTTCTATGATAAGGTAAGGCAAAGTTTTTTGTAAAACCAGAAGTACCTACTAATTATTTAATAAATAATTTTGGTTTCGGTTTTTATGGTTGTATAATTTCTTTTTTGTAAGAATATTCCATAGTACAATTTAGAAAAGTAACCCAGAAGACCTATCCTATAGTGGATACGCGTTAAATAGTGTTGCAATAGCGGTCATCGACTCCTGTCAACCACTGTACGCCCGTGATTGGGTTAGCGATACTTACTTATTGCGTGCAACGTTAAAAATTGCTATCGCAACAATAAGGGCGAGGAACACTAGTGCGTTGCGTTGCGTTGCGACGTTGCAGCGCTAGATTTGGACCAATGAGACGTCGCACGGAGCAGTGTGGCTTCCAATCAGGGCGAGGCCCCACTAGCGCGTTGCGCTGCGTTGCGACGTCGCAGCGCTAGATTTGGACCAATCTATAGATTCCAAATGTAGCGCTGCGACGTCTCATTGGTACAAATCTAGCGCTGCGACGTCTCATTGGTACAAATCTAGCACTGCGACGTCGCAACGCAACGGAGCAGTGTGGCTTCACTGTTACGTATACCCACTAACGCGTATCGATTCGATACGATTAACAGTTTTTTTACTAGTTTTAGTGATAAAAAAACTGCCAGTGCGAAAAAAATGTAACAGTAACAATCAACTTAATATATTTTATCAAAGGAAACCTCAAAATATCACGTATGATAGTATTTTCATTTAATTATCTTATATATAAAAATGAATCGCAAAATGTGTTGGTAAGCGCATAACTCAACAACGCCTGGACCAATTTCCCTATTTTTTTTTTTGTTTTGTTCGTAATTGTCAGGAGAAGGTTCTTATGAAAAAAAATTTTGATAAAAAAAAAAAAAAAATAATATCGGTAGGTAGTAGGTAGGTAGTAGGTAGGTAGTAGGTAGGTAGTAGGTAGGTAGTAGGTAGGTAGTAGGTAGGTAGTAGGTAGGTAGTAGGTAGGTAGTAGGTAGGTAGTAGGTAGGTAGTAGGTAGGTAGTAGGTAGGTAGTAGGTAGGTAGTAGGTAGGTAGTAGGTAGGTAGTAGGTAGGTAGTAGGTAGGTAGTAGGTAGGTAGTAGGTAGGTAGTAGGTAGGTAGTAGGTAGGTAGTAGGTAGGTAGTAGGTAGGTAGTAGGTAGGTAGTAGGTAGGTAGTAGGTAGGTAGTAGGTAGGTAGTAGGTAGGTAGTAGGTAGGTAGTAGGTAGGTAGTAGGTAGGTAGTAGGTAGGTAGTAGGTAGGTAGTAGGTAGGTAGTAGGTAGGTAGTAGGTAGGTAGTAGGTAGGTAGTAGGTAGGTAGTAGGTAGGTAGTAGGTAGGTAGTAGGTAGGTAGTAGGTAGGTAGTAGGTAGGTAGTAGGTAGGTAGTAGGTAGGTAGTAGGTAGGTAGTAGGTAGGTAGTAGGTAGGTAGTAGGTAGGTAGTAGGTAGGTAGTAGGTAGGTAGTAGGTAGGTAGTAGGTAGGTAGTAGGTAGGTAGTAGGTAGGTAGTAGGTAGGTAGTAGGTAGGTAGTAGGTAGGTAGTAGGTAGGTAGTAGGTAGGTAGTAGGTAGGTAGTAGGTAGGTAGTAGGTAGGTAGTAGGTAGGTAGTAGGTAGGTAGTAGGTAGGTAGTAGGTAGGTAGTAGGTAGGTAGTAGGTAGGTAGTAGGTAGGTAGTAGGTAGGTAGTAGGTAGGTAGTAGGTAGGTAGTAGGTAGGTAGTAGGTAGGTAGTAGGTAGGTAGTAGGTAGGTAGTAGGTAGGTAGTAGGTAGGTAGTAGGTAGGTAGTAGGTAGGTAGTAGGTAGGTAGTAGGTAGGTAGTAGGTAGGTAGTAGGTAGGTAGTAGGTAGGTAGTAGGTAGGTAGTAGGTAGGTAGTAGGTAGGTAGTAGGTAGGTAGTAGGTAGGTAGTAGGTAGGTAGTAGGTAGGTAGTAGGTAGGTAGTAGGTAGGTAGTAGGTAGGTAGTAGGTAGGTAGTAGGTAGGTAGTAGGTAGGTAGTAGGTAGGTAGTAGGTAGGTAGTAGGTAGGTAGTAGGTAGGTAGTAGGTAGGTAGTAGGTAGGTAGTAGGTAGGTAGTAGGTAGGTAGTAGGTAGGTAGTAGGTAGGTAGTAGGTAGGTAGTAGGTAGGTAGTAGGTAGGTAGTAGGTAGGTAGTAGGTAGGTAGTAGGTAGGTAGTAGGTAGGTAGTAGGTAGGTAGTAGGTAGGTAGTAGGTAGGTAGTAGGTAGGTAGTAGGTAGGTAGTAGGTAGGTAGTAGGTAGGTAGTAGGTAGGTAGTAGGTAGGTAGTAGGTAGGTAGTAGGTAGGTAGTAGGTAGGTAGTAGGTAGGTAGTAGGTAGGTAGTAGGTAGGTAGTAGGTAGGTAGTAGGTAGGTAGGTAGTAGGTAGGTAGTAGGTAGGAAAAAGTGCATTGCAACGCATGCGGGTACAGCTAGTAATATAAGAAAAATAGGTAACGCGGGTAACGCCTGACAAAAAGATACTAGCAATACTTCTCTGGTTATCTTCGTTCGGTTACGGTTGATAGACCTGGTTCTTTTTGCTATTGATTTCTCGTATTGTCCTCTAACATATAACCTAGGTTTCATTTCTGGCGAAAGGAAAAAAGTAAAACATGCCAATAGTTTGCATTGGCCTTTGGCTCAATATTAGAAAGTAGTGCCCCAAATTACAGAGATGAAAAAAAAATGATGTAGGGGTTTAGTTTTGGGGGTAAAGTGCGAAGTCAATAATCGTGTGGGTGTCAAATGACAACCAAAAAGGAAAAAAGTAATTAAAAAAATAATTAACCCTTTGTCGAAAAGTCTTAAAAAATTTGCTTCATGTCTAAAAGTATTGCTCAGAAAGAGTTGAAAAAAAGGTCTTTGGAAGTAATGAGTAAGATTGAAGGAAAATTATCAAGTTTGCGTTACTTTGAATATTTTTTTTGACATCAATACATATACAGGGTGTTAACGAATTCGTGTAATTCCTTCAAACCGCGTTATCTACTGGTGACACAGATTGAGCCTGCATAGTTTTTTTTTAAGAATAACAAAAAAAAAGTTTTCAAAAAATGAACCATGGTATTCTGTATTCGAGTCATTTTAGCATCCCAAGTTAACTGACTGCGTGGAGCGATATCGCGCTAGTCGTACCCGTCAGCTATGTCACCGTGCCTTCATTAATTTAAGCATGGCATCGAAATTTTCTATCACATAAAAATTTTAATTGTGAAAAAAAAAAGTTTATTTTTATTTTTAATCAATCTTAATCCCGTACGGGGTTAATCTATACCATTAATAGATCATGTGGTTTGAAGGAATTACACGAATTCGTTAACACCCTGTATTTTTGTATTATAACTTTCGTGAGACACATTCATATTTATGATTATTTACGGTTTACTCACGTGTGTGTCACTAGTCGGGCAATCCCGAAAAATGCACGTGAGTAAACCGTAAATAATCATAAATATCAATACATATAGTTAGATAGTATTAGATGGGATGATTTCCAAAATCAGCGTATTTGGTACGATACTCTGTGTTGAATTTTATACAAGCTTAGTTTTAGTATATACTAGACCTGAAACTAGTTTGTTCAGAATCACCAGGAGAATCGATTGATAAATTTTTTAGAACACATTTTTTTTTCATAAATTTCAGTTTTCTTTCAGTAGTTTTCTACCCATAACAGTTGACGTGAATAGACACCTTGAGGCTTGAGACGGTCCGCTCGGTCAGTTTCCGTGTATTAGACAACCCCTGCATAGCACATCTCAGGCATTTCACACTTTACTATGGAACGTAACGCGACATAAACTAAGGTGTAACTTGGAGATTTATAAAAAAAAAATACACATATTCAGGCAGTTCTGATGAAAATCTTGTTGGGATGTCTCGGTTTTTGTATACAGGGTGGAAAAAATCAATGGGCACTGAAGGGAAACCACCTTTAATCCTTAAGATAGATTATTTTTCATCAAGGAAAAATTCCTTTATTTTTAAAAAGAAACAAAATTGCATTCACAGATTTCTCGATAAGCTTACCTTAACCGGGAATTGAACCAGCTAAAAATAATAAAAAAAACCCTCGCTATTTTATTCTACTAATCGATAGGATTATTGTCAAACGGAACGTTCTATTTTTAACCGACTTCAAAAAGGAGGAGGTTCTCAATTCGGTTGTATTTTTTTTTTTATTATTTTTTATGTGTGTTACCTCATATCTCCGTCATTTATGAACCGATTTGAAAAATTCTTGTTTTGTTCGAAAGGGTATACTTCCCGATTGGTCCCATTTAAATTTTGTTATGATTAGACCATGAACTTCAGAGATATGGAACGGAACTCCTCATCGGATCAAAGCAAAATTCTCAAATTACTAATATTGCTTTGTTTATATTTGTTGTTGGGAACTGACTACTTGAAAAGAGGAGGGGGTGCTTGTCCCCCCCTCCCCCCCTTTGGAATGTTTTCATTATATCGTGTAAGGTATCATTTGAAAGGACTTTTTATGCCCGACTACGTCAAAGCCAAAAAGAAGGGTTATGAAGGAGGGGGTTAAAATTATGACACTAAAACGTATTCAATAAAAAATAAACTTTAAAAAAAAGTAAAAACCGACTTCAAAGAAATACTAAAAGGAGTAAAATAATCACCATAATATAAAATTAACAGTTTCAGAAGTCGGTGCAACTCTACACTGAAGCAAATAGAAGCCACCGACTTCTGAAACTGTTAATTTTATATTATGGTGATTATTTTACTCCTTTTAGTATTTCTTTGAAGTCGGTTTTTACTTTTTTTTAAAGTTTATTTTTTATTAAACTTTTCGTCAGAACGCCCCGTCTAAGAAAGAAAATGTGCATAGAATTATTATTACCAATTAAATTATTTTCTTATCTAAGTCTTCAACGAGGTACTTGTAATAAAAAAAAATCAAATACACTTAGAGATAAATTAGCAAGCTTGTACTTCATAGAATGTCTTTGGATGTTAGAGTTTTAAAAAAAATATAACGTGTCTTTTACTTGTTAAAAGTGAACAGTTCTAGTCTAGGTAATGTTGATTAAAGCCCTTGTGTACTACCTAAATATTAGATTTCATGGATTGTACGACAGACGAGTGTAAGACCTAATGTTTATTGGAGAAATTGTATCTCTAACATTGACTGTATCGACTAGTGAAATAAAATAGCGAGTGTTTATTTTTTGATTTTTTTAACTGGTTCGATTCCCGGTTTAGGTAAGCATGTCGAGAAATCTGTGAAAGCAGTTTTGTTTCTTTTTAAAATTAAAGGAATGTTTCCTTTAAGAAAAATAATCTATCTTAAGGATTTCAAGTGGTTTCCCTTCAGGGCCCATTGATTTTTTCCACCCTGTATACTAAAAATAACGTTGTATATTGATATTAATTGTGTTCCGTATTTTTATTTCGAAAAGAAGGTGTCGATAGAAGCCTATTTTATATTAACCTTGATTTTAAGCAAGCAGTTTTAGAAATATTTAGGTTTGAATAGAGACCAGAACGATCAATTCTTATTTTGGAGATTGTACCAGGGGGTCTATCTACTCCCTAAGCACGCAGTCCGTGGTTTCGGGCTTAGTTACGAGCGTTTCCTACTCCCTATCACCTACGGACATACGATTATTTCGGGGCCCGAACTGAGAATTAATGACAACACGATTTGACAGTTGTCCCTACTACCGATGTGTTTTTGCCCGTCCGAAAAGTTGAACTTGTCACTTGTTTTGTTCACTCCTACGTTTCGGGCTACTTTCGGACGGGCGACTGACTTCGTTGACGGACTTAGGGAGTAGGCCCCCAGATACGGAACACTAATTGCCCAAGTCCCGACACGTACTCGGCCGAATTTTTCTTAGAAGTCCTCATATTCCACAAGGAAATTAACAGAACTATCTACAAAGCCTCTCTTAGTCCATTCCTGGCAAATAGGAGCCGCTTCTGTAAGCCCTCCATAATAAGTCCTTAGGCAAAGAATTATGAGCAGGATCGCTTCTAAGAATGATTTCTCAGTAAGCAATTATATAAACACTAGCTGTGCCCGCGACTCCGTCCGCCTGGAAGTCAGAAAATAAAATTGAGTCGCAATGACTTAAAAAAGTAGATGAAATTATACCGTAATTCAAAATTGGCTACAAACATTATCCCCCTTATTACAAAAGATGGTTTAAACCAAGACTAAGGTAAACCCAGGTTTAAAATATACCCATCACTTTCTTATGTCATATAACAAAAAGAGACGGGGCTATTTTAAAACCTGGGTTTTTCTTAGACCATCTTTTCTAATAAGGGGGTATAAGTTTACAACCAACATAGAGATAATAATTATTTATTGAGTTAGTAGATTACGCAATTTCACATACACTCATAAACGTAACATGTATTGAATAAAAATGGTAGAAATGATGATAATTTCTTCTTGATAACTTTAAATCCTAACTTCCTAATCCTAACTAATATTATAAATGCGAAAGTAAGTTTATTTGTTTGTTACCTTTTCAGGCCTAAACCATTGAACCGACCATCCTGAAATTTTGCATATACGTTGTCAGGTATACAGAAACGGGCATAGGGTACATTTCATCCCGAAAAAAAGTACTGTTCTCGAAGGAAACAACAATAACGAAAATTAAAAAAAAAAAATAAAAAAATTATCCTATAACACCAAAAAATAAATGTACAGACACGCCAAATCCACAGATTTATTATATTAGATATTAGAAAATCCCTTCCTACAGTCAGGGAGGCGGTAATTTGTAATTTAAACAGTTGGAACGAATAAATTTATTTTATTCCAAAATCCGACAGTCTATTTCTGGGAAAACAGGCAAATGTCTTGATCAAATTAGTCAACTAGATCGGATTCACTGCAGACCCATCGTACCCCTGGTGGTACGGTGGGTATTTTAAAGTTTAACGATACCACTGTATTAAGTGATCGTAGTGCTATGCTGATGTAGATACTAGACGGACAGAAACTTATAAACAGTTATCTCGCATATTAATGACGCATTCATTAGTTGCATAGGTAGGTACATTATTGATGCGGCGGCAATAATGCATATTAAGTACTGCACAATTCGAAATCTTTAGTTAAACCGTACAGAATACAATTTTTTTTCAAGCGTTCATACATGAAAAAAAAATGAACTAAAAATAATAATAATAAAAAATACAAAAAAAAACACTTTTTTTTGTTTTTTTATTAGATTTTTTATTAGAACTAAAGATTTCGAATTGTGTACGAAATCTTTAGTTAAACCGTATAGAATACAATTTTTTTTCAAGCGTTCATTCACGAAAAAAATAAAATAAAAAAACAAAAAAAAAGTTTTTTTTTTGTATTTTTTATTATTATTTTCGTGTTAGATTGTAGATATATTGTGTTTAAGATTTGTTCAATAAAAATTACAAATTAAATTATTAAATTAATTTTTTGTAGTCAGAAGTGGTTTTAACTAGTGATATCCAACTCTTATTACCTGGTGGTATCGTTTTACTTTAAAAAACCCAACGTACCACCCGAGGTACGGCCAGGAGTACGGTGGGTCTGCAGTGATCGGATTCGTGACACCCCGGACTGGTGGCAATTCACAAACAGTGCAGATTATACGATTCGCAAGGTTAAGCTGAGTTAGCTGGGGTCAGTCCGTGGATAGGTGATCATCTAGGAGCACGTTAAACCGTCGGGGGTGTCATACGAAAATCTATACCTATGTCTATACCAGTGCGCTTTCGTCTGAAGCATGCAATGGCGCGTGCCTTAATACTAGTTCGACAAAAGCGCATGCTAATCTGTCTATTGTATGTGGACTGACGACTGACCGAGGCGCACCGGTGTAGACGATAAGCTGCATGCGTCAATGGCAATCAATATAATATTGCATGCGCTTGACGCAAGAGGAATTGAAAGTTGAATGCGCAAGATGAACATGAAGTAGTAGTAGGGTAGTCACTTTCATTGCTGTCTAACTTAACAAAAGATTAAACGTTTTTATTTCAAATGTCCGTCGTCGTTTCATAATGTTGTGGTGGTCCAGACCCGCTTGTTAAGCACCGGGTTACGGGTTTAAACCCAGGCACGTACGAATGTGACTTTTTCAATGTCAAATGTACTTTCTTAGTTAATCTATGATGTACGGTGAAGGAAAACATCTTGAGGAAACCTGGACTTAGGCTGGACATCCACCAGAGCTGTGCGAGGAAAATGTGCGGTGCGAAAATGTGTAGCGAGGATGTGAAACGGTGTGACCCTATCCACCAGAGCTGTGCGAGGAATGTGTAAGGGCGTTCGCTACGTTAAGCGTGCGCACGCGGCGGGTACCCGCCTCGCGTGTGTGTATTGAAAAATAGTATGTACAAACCCGTCGCACGCGTCCGCGCCAGTTAGCGCTGCTCATACTACTATCTTTCAATACACACACGCGAGGCGGGTACCCGCCACGTGCGCACGCTTAACGTAGCGAATGCCCTAATGCGTAATGTGTCAATGTATACAAATGATCATCTACCTCTTCCAATTACCATCTATTGACTGACTGGTAGGCGCATATTTTCAAATCCTCGCACACATTCCTAGCAACACATTCCTCGCAACACATCTCTCGCTCGCATTTCCTGGCCTGGTGAGCTGACATACAAGTTTTGTACAAAACTTAGTTTAGGCACCAGTCTTCCACAAATTAATTATAAATTGTCTCTGTAGACTTTAAATTACTTTCTCTGTAATTTGTGGTAAGAAATAAATAAATTATTATTATTATTTCTCACTTGTTTTGTATGAACAAAAACTTCGGTCCGCTAAGCCCATATCCACTAGAGCTGCGCAGAGCGAAGCTAGGTAAATGAAGTGATTCTATTGGTGCTTACAAAACACATTCTTCGCTACGCAGCTTAGCACAGCTCTGGTGGGTGCTCAGCCTTAATGGTCTGAAATCACCAACCCTCAGTGAGCAAGCGTGGTGATCAATGCTCGTTTCTTCTCTGTATGAGAAGAGGCCTTTGCCCAGCAGTGGGACAGCTACAGGCTAATATCGCTCACTCTAACTCTGACATGATCTCCCATTCAAGTCTATTTATTTAAATATTACATTACATCTCCCATTCAAGCCTATCTATCTATTTATTTATTTCAATTTATTGCCTTACACACATATACATTGTACACGCCCCTAAACAATCACTCACCTACACACACTCACATTGCCCACTCTATTTTATGTATCAATTTTAAGTTCTACATTCTTAGTTTCTTTTTATTTATTTTCATTGTGACTATCAAACTGCACTAACGCCCCTATCGTCTCTCGTGAGAATAAGTGTACCTCAGTGCGTTTACTTTTGTTGGAACACTGGTACTCATTACACAAGTTAGATCTTACTTTGAGTATCAGAGTTCAAAATACGCTTGTTTTATGTATTTTTTGGTACCACAGTTCTTAGTGAATAATAGTTACAAGTGTTATTGTTTACTTTATGCAAAATAAATAATTTTTAACTTTTAATTTTTTTTTAATATTTATCTATACTAATATTATAAAGAGGTAGAATTTGTTTGTTTGTTTGTATGTAGGAGGTAATCTCCGAAACTACTCATCCGATTTCAAAAATTCTTTCACCAATAGAAAGCTACGTTATCCCTGAGTGCTATAGGCTATATTTTGGGATCAAAAAATTAGGGATCCGTAAATTAACGGGAGCGAAGCCGCGAGCAAAAGCTAGTTTATTTTATTTTTAGGTAATTCAAATTGTGTCGCTTCCTCCCTCCATTGTTCTCACTACGTTACTAACAACATTGAATCAATTCTAGATGATCAATTTCATCAACTCAATTTTTTTTGCTTATTTTTCGGGTACCGTAGTCAACATCCCTTACAGTTTCGCCATGTCCGTCCGTGCGTCCGCAGCTTAGCTCAGAGACTCTTAGTACTAGAAAGCTATAATTTGGCACGGATATACATATAAAACACGCCGACAAAGTGGTAAAATTAAATCATTACAAATATTTTTTTTGAGGGTGCCTCCTGTACATCTAAAGTGGGGATGTTTTTTTTCTCTCGTCTACCCCATCTAGTGGGGTGTTGTTGGATAGGTCTTTCAAAAATATTGTGAGTTTGTTAAAACAATTTTTCGATTAAGGGATCCGTTTCTGATATATTAAACTATTAAGTGCTAATTTTTGTTAGGGTCAAGTGTCTCCCCCCTGCCAGCTAAACGGCTAGTTGGGTTGGGTTCAGAACGTCTGGATTGTAAAACGTCTATGTAGGCAAAATGACTGGGTTGAAAAAAGTCTTTAAAGATAAAACGTCTTGGTTGCAAAATAACTAGAAATTTATTGTAAAATGTCCAGGTAGGCAAAACGTCGTGGTTGTAAAAGGTCTTGTTTGCAGAAAGTCTTGGTTGCAAAATGACTGATCTTAAATTGTGATAGGTTTAGGTAGGCAAAACGTCTTGCTTGTAAAATGACTGTGAGAAGCCTGCATTACTTATCGCCTAAGAGATACTAGGAAAATAGGTACTACCTATCATTAATTGATATTCATCTCATATAAAACCAGAAGTTTTCTACGAGTATGTATCAAGAGAGTATAATACCTTCCAAAGGGGTCTTGAAATGGGATACCTTTAATGGGTTCTATGTTCTAGTGGCTTTCATACCAGTTATAGACAAGAATGTCGCGGGTTCGATTCCCAAAATTAATTTTCGGCCTCAACCAAGATTGCCGCAATAATTAATAAACAAATAGTAGTCGCTTTAAAATTTACAAAAGGACTAGATCTATGTATAAAGCAAACTCAAACTTGCTTATATTCTACACTGATACAAATAATTATCAGTGGTTTTTACACCAACCTTTTACAACCAAGACTTTTACAATCAAGACTATTTACAACGAAGATGTTTTCCCTGCCTAGACTAATTGCAACAAAGTCCATTTGCATTCAAGACTATTTACAACCATGTCATTTTTATAAACAAGACCATTTGCAACCAAGACGTTTTATCTATGTAGACTTTTTTCAATTCAGACATTTTGCCCACATAGACGTTTTACAATCTAGACATTCTGAACCCAACCCAAAAAATTCACGGTAGTAGTATACACAACGAAGTTAAAAGGAAAACTATCACAGCTAAGCAGGCTTTACAAGTTTACGAGTAATAGTCGATCAACCGGAAAAGTAAAAATTACGTACAAATTCCATTGAAAAATTACTAAGTCCTCTTCTTAGTCCGCATTATTGTGCAACTACGGAACCCTATGGCCCGACACGCACTTGGCCGGTTTTTCACTTACCCCTATCGCAAGACAAGAAAGAATTTTATTTTTCATCCGTGCGGCGTTAAGCTATGCCAGTAAAAGATTATTTGGTTTTAAAGAATTTCACGAATTCGTTTACACCTTGTATCCATCCTTGAGAATTAATTTGTTACAATACTCTTAACTTTCACGCATGTATACTCAGAAAGGAAACGGTTCGATCGTAAGATGGTGTTAATTAAATGTTAATTAAAAGCTATTTTGTACCTAAAAATCCATTATGAAACCACCGACGCGAAGTTCGAAGCGGATAAGATAAAATGCGGGTAATTGACGACACGATACGTTTGGCACAGTGGCTATAATCGAGTTTTCTGCGCTGCAGGTCGCGGGTGCGATTCCCGTACGGTACAAATATTTGTAAGGCCTACAGTTAGTTGTTTCGGGTCTGGGTGTTTGTTCACGTGAAGATTTGTGTCTGTAAATGTACCCACGATACATCCTAACTTTTATCCTAACTAATATTATAAATGCGAAAGTTTTGTTTGTTTGTAACCTTTTCACGCCTAAACCACTGAACCGATCATTCTGAAATTTTGCATATACGTTGTCAGTGTACGGAAACGGATATAGGGTAACTTTCATCCCGAAAAAAAGTACTGTTCCCTAGAAAAACAACAATAACGACAAGAGATGGCGCCACATGTCTTTCGAATTATGATTGAATTATATTATTTTACCTAATGTTCTAAATTACCGCGAGCGAAGCCGCGGGCAAAAGCAGAGAAATAAAAGAGAGGCCCAGAAATAGCAAAGAAAAAAAAACGGTAACATCACGTCATATTGAATTCTATTTAGGTAGGTAGGTAAAGGTTAGGTATATATTTAAAAAAAAAACAATGATTTACGTTAAGAATTCGAATGCTGTCGCTAAACCATCGAGATGCTTAAATCTGAGTGTAGGCAGTCCGTGACTTGAGGTCGTGATTAGTTGCGCGAAGCATGGTGTTTGAAAATATTTTGGGTGAAATTAATTATTACGATGAAATGGAGTACTATGACGACATTTTCGGGCGGTCAAAATCAAAATCCAAAGATGGCGGCTGTGAAATTTTACAAAATATGCGTCATGGGTGTCATGTCCATGGTTTTAGGGGGCGATGATGTCGAAAATGAGATCAAAGTCAAAATCCAAGATGGCGACTGCGAGATTTTACAAAATATGCGTCATGGGTATCTTTTCTATGGTTTTCGGGGGTGCTGATTTCGAAAATAAGGTTAAAGTCAAAATCCAAGATGGCGACTGCGAGATTTTACAAAATATACGTCATGAGTATCTTTTCCGTGGTTTTCGGGGGTGCTGATTTCGAAAATAAGGTCAAAGTCAAAATCCAAGATGGCGACTGCGAGATTTTACAAAATATGCGTCATGGGTATCTTTTCCGTGGTTTTCGGGGGTGCTGATTTCGAAAATAAGGTCAAAGTCAAAATCCAAGATGGCGACTGCGAGATTTTACAAAATATGCGTCATGGGTATCTTTTCCATGGTTTTCGGGGGTGCTGATTTCGAAAATGACGTCATAGTCAAAATCCAAGATGGCGGCTGTCACATTTTACTAAATATGCGTCATGGGTGTCAACGGTGTAATTTTACAACCATGGAAACGACACCAATGACGCATATTTAGTAAAATGTCACAGCCGCCATCTTGGATTTTGACTTCGACCTCATTTTCGGCATCAGTACCCCCGAAAACCATGGACACGATACCCATGACGCATATTTTGTAAAATTTCGCAGCCGCCATCTTGGATTTTCACTTTGACGATATTTTCGAAATCAGCACCCCCGAAAACCACGGAAAAGATACCCATGACGTTTATTTTGTAAAATCTCGCAGTCGCCATCTTGGATTTTGACTTTGAACTCATTTTCGACATCAGCGCCCCCTAAAACCACGGACATGACACCCATGACGCATATTTTGTAAAATTTCGCAGCCGCCATCTTGGATTTTCACTTTGACCTTATTTTCGAAATCAGCACCCCCGAAAACCATGGACACGATACCCATGACGCATATTTTGTAAAATTTTACAGCCGCCATCTTGGATTTTGATTTTAACCGCCCCCGCCCTCTGGAGGGGAAACGTGTGAAATAATTTAACTTTAAAGTTTTAACAAAATACAAGTATTTCAATAAGTCTTACGACTTAAGAATAACGAAATGTGATGAATGTTAACTAAACTTCGGTCAATCCAGGCCATCAAGTACAGCGCCTTGAGGTGTGTTTATTAATTAGCAATGATCTTGAGATGCTGACATCGTAATAATGACGTGTCAAATGATAATGTACTTGAGTATGTAGTTGAGGAACGTTTATTAATACGGGCCTTAATGTGTGACATATCTAATAATAATTTACTTTGGCTTGATAGCCAAGAGCCTCGACCAACATTTATTTATTTATTTATGTTAATACGGCTTCAATAAGCCAATTACATTAACATTACAGACTAGAACAAGTCATAAACACACTAAATAACGCAATAACGAAAATAAAAGTAACAGATATAAATAAAACAATTATAAACATGTCAAATCGTCTTGCTTTCGCAGAAGCTCAGACATACGCACATTTTACTTTTAAAATCGTCCGCAAATAGATCAACGTTCGGGTTGGCTTCCATTAGGCTGTTGAGCGCAGACAGAACGCGAGGAACAGGGGGATGATGCGCGAGCCACTGTGCGGCATGCAGGCACGGCTAGTAGACGATGCTTCCGTCTGCGGAGATAGTTACAAGGAGCGTAAAGACGAATCAGCTCATTGAGGAGATCAGGAGCATCTGTTGTTCCCTTACATACTTTAAGCATGATTTTCAGCTGGTCATATGCTCTTCTGGTTTCTAACATATTATATCCTAGACATCCTAAAATAAACTTTGTTGGATATAAATATGGATAATATCCTAAAGAGGATTTATAGAGGAATCTTAAGAACATCTGATGAGGCTCTCGTTAGGCAGCTGGATCAAGGGTTTGATTCAGAAAGCGGTACTTCTAGACACGGCGCGTATCATTAGGAAGTTCCTCTCTCTGGAGCCCTGACCGCCGGCAGCTTGGACCCTGTTCCCGATGCCGGTGGGCTACTATTTTTTATATTTTTAAATGTTTTTTATTTTTTATTGAAATATTTAAAAATGTAAATAATGTGTACAGAAAGTGAATAAACGGAATAATTTAGTTTAATAAGCATGAAGTATTTATTGTATTACAGGTGACGTAAATTATTCCTGAGTCGCTTTTAATACAGAATGTATCCGAATTTAAGTAATTTATACAACAAAAAAAATACAATAAAAGAATATGGTGTTCTATTTCAGTAATTTCATCCAAACCCTCTCCTCCTGCAATACGCAGTGGGCGAAAAACATAGTCTCCGCTTGGAACGCCTCTCAAGGCGATCCAATCGCTCGCATCAATGTCCTCTGCGAACTAGATGACATAGTCATTTTCCTCATCCAATAAATTCCAATGGATACAGAAAGCTGTAAAATTAAGCCCCGATCCCTTAAATTAGGCTTCTTCAACGCTAACAGCGTTAACGGTCAACGAGATGAGATCGCAATCTTTTTGCGTGATCATCAAATTGACATCTTCCTAGTGCAGGAAACGTTTCTCAAGCCCCACAACAGGAACCCTGGAATTGCTAACTATAAATTAGTTCGCAACGACAGGACCCGTAGTAGGGGCGGTGGTACTCTCATCTACTACAAACGTTCCCTGTACTGCACTCCCTTAGACCCTCCTCCTGGTCTCCAATTCCTGGAAACTTCCATATGCAGACTAGGCATGACAGGACACCAGCCGATCACAATCGTCTCGGTGTATAATCCTCCCTCCAGTAATAAGATCCAACTCCGGAGCGATCTTAAAGCCCTCTTTGACCTCGGCGGAGGTTCCGTTATCATAGCGGGCGACCTCAATGCCAAACATCTCTCGTGGAGCTGCAACTCCAACAACCACGCGGGTCGTAACCTCGAAGAGTTGAGCCCGGAGCTCGAATTCGACGTTATCGCTCCGATGTGTCCCACTCACTACCCCCATAACCCTGACCATCAGCCCAATGTCCTGGACATAGCGCTTCTAAAGAACGTAAACCTCGGTCTACGCTCTATAGAGACGCATGAAGAGCTAGACTCCGATCACCGCCCCGTAGTCCTTCACCTAGGTCCCCGGGGTGGTCCCCCGGATCCTGGTCAACCCACCCCGACCAAAACTGTCACGGACTGGGGAAAACTAGAGGAGCGCCTCAAGTCTTCCTCATCCGTTCACTTAGATTCCATCCCCGACGATATCGTTACGATTGCCGACACGCTGGGCGCGATCGACTCCCTTACCAGTCACGTACAGTCCGTGGTGAACGAGTGTTCACGGCAGGTTCCAGCGGTGGACGAACACCGCTGGAAGCTGCCGGACGATGTGCGTGAACTGCTGACGGAGAAGAACGCATCCATCCGTGCCTATGACACTTTTCCCTGCGAAGCTAACCGCGCCCATATGCGTTCTCTACAGCGTGCTGTAAAGAAACGTGTACGGGAGGTTCGGGAAGCCCGCTGGGACAAGATGTTGAGCGACTTAGAGCCATCCCATCTGGCCTTCTGGCAATTACAACGAAATCTAAAATCCGATTGTGTAGCTTCAACTCCCCCTCTCAATCGTCCGAACCAAAGGCCGGCCTTTGAAGATGACGAAAAGTCCGAATGTCTAGCCGACAGTCTAGAAGCCCAATGTACTCCCAGCACCCAACCCGCAGACCCGGTCCATCTTTCCAAGGTGGATCGCGAGGTCGAACGTAGGGCCTCCCTCCCTCCCGATGAAGACCCTGACGATCCCTTACCCCCCATCACCGTAGACGAGGTCCACACGATAGTGAGGAATCTCAAACCTAGGAAAGCCCCCGGCTCAGACGGTATCACCAATAAGGTGATCAAACACTTTTCCGCCCCGCTCATAGTTCTCATGACCGCCATCTTCAATGGCGCTCTGAGTAATAACATCTTTCCGCAAGCTTGGAAACAAGCCACCGTTATCGGTATCCCCAAACCCGGCAAACCCAAGAGTGAGCCCACTAGTTATCGCCCCATTAGTCTTCTCAATGTAATTGGGAAAATCTATGAGCGTCTCATTTATATCCGTTTAAAGGATTTCGCTGACTCCCGTAAACTCATCCCCGACGAACAGTTCGGTTTTCGAACCCAGCACTGTTGCATTCGACAATTGCACCGCATTGTCGAACACATTAGCTCCCGTTTTATGCGCTCGTACAAAACGGGCATGCTCCCCAAGTAACAAAAGCTTCTATAACCAGGGTGTTATAACACCAAATAGTGATATAGTAGGCCTATAGTGGTAACCATTGTGCCTGCTTGTACTATAAAGGTTTTTAAAAGAGCGTTTTGGTTCTATAAGATTAAAGAGCATTTAAGTTCTATAATTTAGCTCTTAGAACGTTTACAGGACCATACAAAAGAATCTTTAAAGTGTTGCACTGTAATAGATATGAAAAACGCGATTATGGTACTATTTAGTACTATAGACGACCTTTCTGACACTTTTATGTATCTATTTTGCACTAATAATGCGTAAAACTAACTTTTACAGTACTAGTATTGTAGAAGTATCGAAAACATTATTACAGTATCAATCTGCACTATAAAAGTACCTTGCACAACCATTACGTCACCTTTTAGCTCCTTAAAAGCTCCCTCAACATCGCTATGGCGCTAGTTCTGTAAAAGTTATGAAAACTCTTATATAGTACTAAATAGCTCTATAAGTGAGTTTGTGTTACTACTACGGTACTAAATCGCGACATAAAAGCACTAAAATTAATAATTAATGGACTAATTCGTTTTCGGTGAAATATGGCTGCTGTTTTCTGCCATGATAGCACATTAGCAGCACGGCTGGAGCCAATGTGTACTATAGCAGCCATAGTTGGGACAAGTCCTTATTTTATTAATTAAAATTTAATTAAAACACGAAAATTGTGAGGGCGCATTGTCAAATTTTAAATCAGCATAATTATTTTATCGATACAATTATTTTCGCAAGTGCAAGATATGGCAGAATTACGATCCATGCATGTTTTGAAGTTGTCCTTTTTATTACATGTTACGTTAAGCAACAATTACCGATATATTTTCACAACACGAACAAAATGTGTGATAAAAAAGATCACTGGAATCGTTTACGGTGCAAAATAGCACTATAAGGATGTTTTGGTTACTTTTATAGTGCAAATTTGTGACATAAACGATGCAGAAACACTATTTTAGTACTAAAAAGCGTTTCTCGACACTTTTACTTTTCAACTATAGAGCTGATTTATCACCGTGAGAGCCTGTATGTAATGTTTATAGAATAAATCAGTGATAAAACTAGGGCCTATTTGGGGTTCTGTAAACGTTTACAACACCATTATAGTACTAATCATAAGCACTAAATAGCACGCTCCAAAACGTTCTCAGGACTTTTATAGTATCAAATTTTGTTACTTGGGGATCTTCTTCGACGTAGCGAAAGCCTTCGACAAGGTCTGGCACAACGGTTTATTATACAAACTGTACCAATTCAACGTGCCGGACCGTCTCGTGCTCATCATTCGAGACTTTCTGTCGGATCGCTCCTTCCGCTATCGCCTAGAAGGCACCCTCTCGTCCCCTCACCCCATTCGCGCCGGAGTCCCTCAGGGCTCCGTGCTATCGCCCCTTCTGTTCACGCTGTACACCAGCGACATTCCCAAACGTGGATTGGCCAAGTTGGCTCTCTTCGCCGACGACACGGCTATCTACTATTCCGGTAGGAGTCTCGATAGCATCTCTCGAACCCTTCAAACCGCAGCCGACGCCCTCGGGGTCTGGTTCCGGAAATGGAGAATAGAGGTCAATCCCGAAAAGAGCGCAGCCGTTCTTTTCGAGAGACACGGTGATTCCCACACCCACATCCGTCCCGTCCTCATGTTCGGCAAACAGATCCCTTGGGAGATGAAAGCCAAATACCTGGGGGTTATCCTCGACCACCATCTGAGTTTCCGAGACCACATCAAAGCGGTGCGCGCTCGCGCCGCTTTCGCTGTCGGTCGCCTCCACCCCATCCTTAGAACGCGCAGTAAATTGTCACTTAGAAATAAGCTGAGAATCTACGTGACGTGCATCCGCCCCATCTTGACTTACGCTAGCGTCGTGTTCGCACACGTTAAGCCTTGTCGCTTTAAATCCTTCCAAACCCTCCAGAATCGAGTGTTGCGCAGAGCCGCGGCTGCCCCGTGGTTCATGCGTAACGTCCAACTCCATCTCGATCTAAAAATGCCAACCATCAGGCAATACCTCAAACGCATTTCCAAGCGTTACTTCGACTCTGCCCCCCGCCATCCGAACCCCCTAGTCGCCGCAGCGGCCGACTACAGTCCCTCTCTCATAAGTAAAGTTCGCCGTCCCAGGCACACATTTTTAGAACCCGATGACGAAATTACCCTCCTCCAGGAGGCGAGTAAATCGACCAGCACACTACACAACAAACGCCGCCGCCCGGCATACCGTCCTCGCCGACGAGGCCCGTCGCGACGCCCCACCGCCGCCGGTCACGATCCACCGAGCTCTCCCGTCGTAGAGCCGGTCGTCTCTTCAGACTCCGCAGTCACCCCGATAATTCAGCCCTCATCAAGCTGTCTCCCCCCCCCTATGTCCACGCCAGCAACGCCCTAAGCCGAGGTCCGAGTCCCACTAGGGGTCGCCCTTAGTGCTGTTGTTGCAGGTAGTCATGATGTTAGTGTAGTACAAGTAGTTAGCTTAGGTTAAGTATTTTACTTCCCCCCATTGGCTGGAGACCCTTCAGGTCTCGCCAATAACTGCCCGGTTACGTAGAAACCGTCCCCTAGGACGACCTACTGCAGTCCAATAGAAAAAAAACAAAAAAAAAAAAATTCAGTAATTTTAGCGCCCCGAGTTAACTGAATGCGTTGAGCGATATAACACTAGTCGTGTCGTACCTGCCCGTTGTGTCACCGTACTGTCATTCATAAATATAAGCGTGGCATCGAAATGTTCTATCACATGAAATATTTTTTTTGTATTTTTTTTTCTGTTTTTTTTTATTGAGACCTACGATAAGATACGACTACTTACCCAAACCGAAAAAAAAAGATTTTTATTTTTTTATCAAAATTAATCCCGTACGGTGTTAATCTATGACCTACCGGGTGTCCTAGGAAGTATGGATCAAATCAAATAGGGGCGTGGGCAATGTCATTTCCAACTTTTTTAACCCTGAGAATGTCGGTGCAATTTTTTACGGTTCAAAAGTTATAACCAATTATTGTTTTTTTTTTCAATCACTTCGCTTAAGGTGCGTACATATTATATAACATAACATGTTATAAAACGTCGTTATATAACTTGTTTCAGTAATGTGGAGACTGAATGTTATAAAACATGTTATAATAACAAACGTGTTATTTAACATGTTATTAATATTTACAACAATGTCAATAAACTAGGACGAACCCAGCATGTACGTTTTTTTTCTTTTGTTATTTAAAAGTACAACTGTCGCTGCAGCAGCTAGCAAAACGTCCTCTCGTGTCGACATTGTGAACAGCACTGCAGAACGACAAACGACAATGTTATATAACATGGTTATATTGCATTGTTATTCTAATGTGTACAGTATTGTTATATGTTGCAATGTTAAAAAACAATGTTACATATTGTGGACGTGTTATATAACACAAGTTACACAACATGTTACTTAATCTGTACGCACCTTTAGAAAAAAATCTTAAAAAAGACTATTAGAGCCATCACTTTTTTTCAGGACTTTGGCGAACAGTAATCCTTTCTTGTGGTATACTTTTACGCAGCTAGAAAACATGTGTTCAATAATAAAAAAACATTTACTGCAAAGGCCTTTTTGGTCTGGCAAAAATGTTACTCAAGTTTTTACTACTACATGTTTTGAAATTACATCACCCACGTCCCTATTCGATTTGATCTACAGGGTGTTAACGAATTCGTGTAATTCCTTAAAACCACATGATCTACTAATGGTGTAGACAGGCTCCGCACGGGATTTAGCTTGATTAAAAATAAAAATAAAAAAATCTTTTTTTTTCATTCGGCTTTGTTACCGATCGTATCTAAACCACCTAATGAGGATTCAGTAAAAAAAAAGTTTTTTTTTTTGCAAAAAAATAATTTTATTTGTGTGAACATTTCGATGCCACGCATAAATTAATGAAAGTACGGCGACACGGCTGGTAGGAACGACTAACGCGATATCGCTCTTTGCAGTCAGATAACTCAAGGCTCTAAAAAGACTCAGAAATTGAAAACCAAAAATTTTTTTTTGTTTTTTTTTTTGTTCGATTTCGAAAATTCCCATTTAGGGTTAATCTGTGTCACCAGTAGATCACACGGTTTGAAGGAATTACACGATTTCGTTAACACCCTGTCTACTTCCAGGGACACCCTTTAAAAGCCACTATTATGTCATGGGTTTTTAAGGAATTACATTAATTCGTTTACAGTATTACAGGATACGACAATCACAAGAAATACACAGTGGCTTATTGTTAAACAGTGACCACTTATTATTATTAACAAAAGGAATTTATAAGGCGAATGTCAGTGGAAACGCCAGTAGAGGACGCCCTAGAAGGACATACATTGATGTTATTGGTGATGTTCTTCAAAAAGGACTGGTGTGTAGTACTTTCAACCGGCGTGCGTGTATGACAAGATGAATGACCGTGGACGAAGCGAAAGGAGTATGTAAGGATCGTAGCATGTGGCGTTCTACAGTTTCTGCCTACCCCCATGAGAAAAAGGTGTGAGTTTATGTATGTGTATGACCACTTATCTTCCTCACACCTGAAGTCTCCTCATAAAAATTCAACACTTAAAATATAATATTAAATTATTATTTTACTTCCACTTTAGTCACTAAATTATTGGTAACAAGCCAACTTGCCAAACATAAGTCTGTATTTAATAACTTTGGGCTTTAATCGTGTAGTCGTAATAATAATTTATTGAGCATAATGATACGGTAATGCAAGAGGTGAATAAGAACGATTTGGGGGTAATGTTCATGTACGTAATAGTATATTATTTGTAAAGCGGAACTTATAATGGGTTGAAAACTTGCAAGAAAGGTATTTTAAAAGAAAAATGTTGTTCTGCATGATGTAAACAATTCGTGTGATTCCTTAACTTACCGCTTGACCTACCACTGGTGTAGATTGAGCGAGTACAAGATATAGATTGAAAAAAAAACGCGTTCGGTTTAAGGGTCGTATCTAAACAACCTAATAAGATTTCAAGAAAAAAATAAGAAAAAAAAATGGGCCAAGTGCGAGCCGAACTTACGCACGAAGGGTTCCGTACCATCATCACTACACAGTATAAAACAAAGTCGCTTCCGTCTGTCTGTCCCTATGTATGCTTAAATCTTTAAAACTACGCAAAGGATTTTGATGCGGTTTCTTTTAATAGGTAGAGTGATTCAAGAGGAAGGTTTACATGTATAATAAATGCATATTATAGTAGAGAAAAGCACGCGGGCGAAGCCGCGAGCGACCTCTAGTTATCTACAAAAACAGAAAAAAAACACGTTTGTCGTCCTTTAATATTTGTTTTCTTCTGTTTTTTAGTATTTGTTGTTATAGCGGCAACAAAAATACATCATCTGTGAAAATTTCAACTGTCTAACTATCACGGTTCGGGACGGACGGACAGCGGAGTCTTAGTAATAGGGTCCCGTTTTACCCTTTGGGTACGGAACCCTAAAAACATTGCAATTTTAAGTTCCATGTTAAAGGGGACGAGCCTATTGCATACTATCAACCGGGCACAAATCTAGATTCCGGGCTGCTACTGCGAAATCACTCAAGGAAAAATCCAATAAAATTTTGCCCGACGTGGGGATCGAACCCTGTGTCTCACGCTAGACCAACAAAGCAGCTTATGGAGCAGAGAGACCTTATAACTACTACTATTACTAATACTGAGCTGGATTCCTTGCCACACACCGATTATATCTTTTAAATGTGTTGCATTATTGTTTTATACAAGGTTAGTCAGAAAGGGGGTACTAATCCGTAGGCCGCTTAAAGTATCACTGATGACGGTTATAAAGCAAGTGTTAAAATTTCTAAATCCGATAATTTTTATTTCCAGGAAAAATTATTTTTATTTTAGTTTTTTTCAAAAATTCTTCATCCCTATTTTATTTACGAATTCTTAAAATTGAGCTTCTAATTTGTGACTCCAAATAGGACCTAAAATGAAATCACAGCTGATCATAGTTGAGGATAGATAGATTTTAGCAATTTTTTTATGCAGGGGCCTAATTCTCCTAAAATAAATCTTGATAAATCACAACCGAACCAAGGCCGAACCGTTCATTCAGACAGTTCTCAATTTCAAAAGCTATCAAATTGTTTGACACCAAAAACAAAATCAATCATTTTGAAAGTTTTCGAAAACAAAAACTGACTGACGGTTGTGGTTCGATTGCGTTTGGCAACAATTTATTTTAGGAGAATTGGGCCCCAGTTTTTGAACAGCCATTTCTCTTAAACTATTGACTTTTGGGGAAATAAGTGGTAGAACCAAATTTACTCATTATTATGGGTACTTTAACACCCTTTCGGATTAGTACCCCCTTTCTGACTAACCTTGTATACTTAATATCTTGTGTGTATGGCAAATGGTTTAAATGGTTTACTAACATAATTTGCTGTCAGTAATTTCTACGCGGAAATTGACGGTTTTTCATCGTTGCACGTGTTGTTTACAGCGAGAAAACAAAGTCAATAAAGGAACCAAAGGAAAAATAATAGGGTAAGGTTTTCCGAGTAACTTAAACTTAATATTTTTCTTTTATCCTCCGGTGTAGATTCCGAAAGTTCATTAAAAGTTCGCTCCATTATTTCACGAGTCATTTTCTAGGGTCTATGAGTTATGTAAGTTGATACGTTATACGGCAAGATGAAAAATTCGGAGGCAATAGATATTTTGAGCGTTTTTAGAATCGGATTTTGTTTACTACGTCACAACTAAATAAATATTATCTACACTCATATCGTAAAGTTCCAATTATGAACTCCAAATAGTACCATAATGAGATGCTTCACATGCATCTAATTTTTAGGTTTCCCAAAGGGTAAAACGGGACCCTATTACTAAGACTCCGCTGTCCGTCTGTCCGTCTGTCACCAGGCTGTATCTCATGAACCGTGATAGTTAGACAGTTGAAATTTTCACAGATGTTGTATTCCTGTTGCCGCTATAACAAAAAATACTAAAAAACAGATTAAAATAAATATTTAAGGACGCTCCCATACAACAGACATGATTTTTTTGCCGTTTTTATAGATAATGTTACGGAATCCTTCGTGCGCGAGTCCGACTTTATTCGTAGTTTAACAGAGCTATGCTTGTTGAGTGACCACGTTTTTGACATCACTTGTCTGACCGTGTCTGGCGTATAAAATGTTATAACGCACGCAATTAGAATGATAATTACCTGCGTAGTAATGATACTACGCAGGTAACTGCATTGATTCCGTTGTTTGCCTGTATACCTAACTCTTTTGTTGACTTTACATAGCCGCAATCTGCTATTGGTCAATTTACATTGCTAAATTTTGATTGGCTGTCACAATTCAAAAGTAATTTTTATATTGTATTATGTTTTTATTGTTTATCTAAATATATGCGTTATTTATTGACACATTTTAAAAACAGTTATCCACATAAACAAATAATAAAATATATGTTTAAAATTACCTTCGTCCGTGTGTCACTGCAGGCCAGGGGTACGAACTAAAAATCAGCGCTGGGTGTTTGACGCCCAGCATATGCTGAGTTGGTGACCCTTTCGGCATGGGCATGCTCGACAGTATAAAATTTGTATATTTGATTATTTTTTATGTTTTTTTTTGTTTATGCTGTTATTGTGTCCTTGGCTGAATAATATTTCTTTTCTTTCTTTCTTCTTTCATTCATTATTCTTCAATTTCCAAAGTTATACGGAAATACACGAAAACAGCCAAATATTGCCTTGAAGAACAACAAAAAAAAAAACCTTAAAAAGGGCAGAGTTGCTCCCCCTAATTCTAAATATATTTGATGGAATCCTTTCATATTTTGTTTCTTTGTATTCAAATAACATTCACAATGACTTCAGCCTTTGATCGAGTTTTATTATTAGGTTATTATAGCATTCGCCCTGGATTTGTCCTTGTACATTTTGTTTGGCTTTGGTTAATTCTAAATGTTCTCTTGTTATTATAATAATTCCGTGGTGCATTTAAAGCAGGGGCTTTAAACGATTTTTAAATATTGGTATTTCACCAGCTCAAATTAACGATACCATTTTCTTTCGTATTCTTCTTCCATATTTCATTTCGGTACCGAATTACCGACATAAAAATAGCCGCGCGAGATGGCGGCAAGGGGTGCGTGAGACACGGCTGAGTCAACTGTCGACAGGGCCCAATTCTCCTAAAAGAAACTTTATAAATCGCAACCGAACCAAGACAGAACCGTTCATTCAGACAGTTTTCGTTTTCAAAAGCTGTCAAATTGTTTGACAGAAAAAACAAAACCAATCATTGTGACAGTTTTCCTTAACAAAAACTGACTGACGGTTGTGGTTCGTTTGCGTTTGGCAACAATTTTGTTAGTTGAATTGGCGCCCAGGGGCCTAATTCTCCTAAAATAAATTGTTGCCAAACGCAATCGAACCACAACCGTCAGTCAGTTTTTGTTTTCGAAAACTTTCAAAATGACTGATTTTGTTTTTTGTGTCAAACAATTTGATAGCTTTTGAAATTGAGAACTGTCTGAATGAACGGTTCGGCCTTGGTTCGGTTGTGATTTATCAAGATTTATTTTAGGAGAATTAAGCCCCAGGTCTGACTATCAATAAACGTAGTATTTTTCCCCGTTGAAAAATGTATTGTATCTGAAAGAAAGAAAGAAAACCGGCCAAGTACGAGTCGGACTCGCGCACTAAGGGTTCCGTACCCTTATCTATAAAAACGGCAAAAAAAAATCTCTAATATTTATACACGGTGGACCCGAGGTACCCGAAAGATTTTAACCACGCCTTTCTGATGGTATTATGAGTCAAATGTTATATCAACGAAAGTCCAATTAAGCCAATTTTTTTTTTGTAAATGTGTTTTTCGGTACTTAATAAATCAATTAACGTTAGTACTTCCTTGTAAACAATACCTTAAGTTGAACTGGCAACATTTATAAATTATCGTGTGAGTGGATAAGAAACTTCTCACTTCACAACCCTCCCCGACAAATCTATATAATTATATAAAAGGAGAAGCTGACTGACTGATCTATCAACGCACAGCCTAAACCTCTGGGGTTCGAATCTTGAAATTTTGACAGTAGGTTCCTTTTGTAACGTAGGCATTCACTAAGACGGGATTTTTCGAAATTAAACCTCTAAGGGGTGAAATAGGGGATTTAAGTTTGTAAGTCCGTAATTTTTGAAGTAAGAAGCATGAAATTGAATGATAAGGTTTGTGGTTAGAAATAAAGCTACAGGTGTTTGAGCGTTTTTGAAAATTCAACGCCTAAGGAGGTGAAATAAGTGTTGAAAGTTTGTATGAGAAATCTGTTATTTTTGAAGTAAGAAGCATGGAATTAAAACTGTAGGCTCTTGGTGAGAAATAAATATACACGTGTTTGAGGGTTTTTGGAAATTCTAGCCGTAAGAAATGAAATCAAAAAATCTTTCATCCCTTATAAAATATTTTTTGATTATTATAAAACTACACCTAACAAGGGGCTTAACGAGGGCTCAAAATTTCACGCAAGCGGAGCTGCGGGCAAAAGCTAGTAAGACGTACGGCCAGAGGGGTCATAGGACTTGTTACCATACCATATTTTTCGATTTGTGAATTTCACAATACAATACGTTTATTTGCACTTCCACAATGTTTCACAGGGTGTTTACAAAGAAAATATAAGTATCATCATGGACCCTGTCGGGCACGGCAAAAAATGGTTAGAGAGAGGAGGAAGGTTTTTGTAAGTTTTATTTCGTTTATTCATTGTAAACATATATATAAATTATATTTTTAAATAAATATCTTAAAAAAAAAAAATACATATAAAAATAGAAAAAAAAATATCATTAAAGTATTCGTCTATATTGTAATAGGTATGCTTTGTGCAGAAGATGCTTTTTCAATGCAGGGTTTAACGAATTCGTGTAATTTCTTAAAACCACATGATCTACTACTGGTGTAGACAGGCCCCGAACGGGATTTAGCTTGATTAAAAATAAAAAAATAAAAAGTCTTTTTTTTTCATGCGGCTTTGTTACCGATTGTATCTAAATCACCTAATAAGGATTCAGTAAAAAGCTGTTTTTTTTTTGCAAAAAAAATATTTTATTTTTGTGAACATTTCGATGCCACGCATAAATTAATGAAAGTACAGCGACACGGCTGGCAGGAACGACTAACGCGATATCGCTCTTTGCAGTCAGATAACTCAAGGCTCTAAAAAGATTCAGAAATTGAAAATCAAAAAAAGTAAAATTTTTTTTGGTTTATTTTCGAAAATTGCCCTTTAGGGTTAATCTATGTCACTAAAGTCCCCGTCGCGAGAAGCTATAAATTTTGTAAACACACATTTAGGGGTTCGCAAAATTTGGAACAAATAAAAAAAACAGTTTTGTAATGATTGTTATTTTTATATAATGGTTTTTATTTTATTTATATAATAATAATCTACGAAAACAACACAAACAAACTGAAACGCATTCAAAACTCAAATGACAGCATTGACAGCGTCAGTGTGAACTTACTTCAAAATGGCGGGCCAAATGTTGACGTTCCATGAGTCAGACACGTTCCGGTACCACAAAACATTAGACGATAGCGCTTTATATCGCTAAAATATAACCCGACTAAGTGAAATTGCTCGTTAGTTTCGTATTACACGTATGTAACTTTGAGTTGATTGAATTTGGGATTATTTGTTGTTGATTGAATTGTCGCTACGTAACTTTGTAGAAGTTCTTTATTTACAAAATTTATAGCTTCTCGTGACGGGGACTTTAGTCGATCACGCGGTTTGAAGGAATTATACGATTTCGTTAACACCCTGTAGGTATATTTGCAAAGATATGGTTTTTTTCTACATTTTTTATAATTTGTGGTAATTTATTATAATATATTTTCATGGACATGACAAAAGGACTTTTAGAATTAAGAATTTCCGTAAATAATGAATACCTGTTTCGAAAATTAAGCTTTATTCGACAAACTATATCCTAGCTTTTTGTCTCCAATTAGGCATCGGAATCGAAGGTCAAATCTTTCAGGTATCTCGGGGCCACGATGTATTTTGTATATTTTATTACGAGTATTGTCTGTCTTTCTCATAGATTGTTACTATCCACCATTAATCATTCCTCTTGGCATCGGATAATGTTGCCAGTGTTTGTACACTGGCAACATTATCCGCACACAATGCACTTGTGTGCATTGTGTTGTCCTCTCACTGAATATAATCCAAGATGATAGCCACCTTTTGACACCTATATGAGAGATGCAGTGGTTTGTTTTAAGTAAGAACCTTTTACACTAGATTGTGACTTAGAGCAAATATATGAACCTCGGAAAAATTGTCACAATTTCTGAGTTTTCTAGTACTCTAACCTTAGTTGAACCAGACGACGCTTCTGATCCTTATCACTACATAGTATAATACAAAGTCGCTTCCCGCTGTCTGTATGTTTGCTTAGATCTTTAAAACTACGCAACGGATTTTGATGCGGTTTTTTTTAATAGATAGAGTGATTCAAGAGGAAGGTTTATATGTATAACACATGCATATTATAGTAGAGAAAAACGCGGAATACGCGATAAACGTCAACCACGCGGGCGAAGCCGCTGGCGACTTCTAGTGAGAAATAAGATCGACAGGTCTGCTGACGCCCTTGCTTCAAAAGGCCATTCCAGACGTTGCTCTACATGTTACACTCACGTAGTTTTTACACCACAACTAGCGTTTGCCCGTGGCTTCCCTTTAATTTAGAATTGGACAATCAATTCTTAACACACTACCAAAGTTTTTATAATAAGTTCAATCATGATTCGAAAGACACGTGGAGCCGTCTATTAACGTTATTGTTGTTTTCCTCGGGAACGGTACTTTGTTTCGGGATGAAAGGTACCCTATGTCCGTTTCTGTACACCTGACAACGTATATGCAAAATTTCAGGATGATCGGTTCAGTGGTTTAGGCGTGAAAGTGTAACTACAAACAAACAAACTACTTTCGCATTTATAATATTAGTTAGGATTAGGATATTGAAAAAGCTTATTTTCAGTGCCGACAATGTAATTTCGCATAGAGTGGTTCTCTTATAATTATAGTACTTTTAAGTCGTGATAAAATTAAATTACCAAATTGCATTCCCGAGATTCTCACTCTAAAGGTACAATTCCGTGCATCGCGGCCGATCGCGACTGATCGCTTGCGGCTGACGCGCGCGGCTAATTCGTCAATAGTCAGAGTATGAAAATGTATGGCACCGCTTCCGAAGTCTGCAACAGACGCGTGCGGCTAACGACAGATTAGTCAGTATAATAGACATGACTATTGAAGCATTAGCCGCGCGTGGCTGCGATCGGCCGCGATGCACGGAATTGTACCTTAAGGCGAACGGTATGTATTTTAAAAAGTTCACAGATTTAAAATAAAAAACAACAAAATCCGGAATCGTTATAAATATTATTCCGCCATAATCATGCGATTTAGCACTTTTTCGTGACAGGGGAGCTACTTTAGCGGAGGTAAAAATGATTAGTGAGCAAAACCTTCAATACGGAACCCAGGGAGCGCTGAACCACAATGATGAGTGATAGCTCTTTTGGCGTCTTGAATATCAATCGCTTTTGGGGATCCGCGATGAAAATTGGGAATTTTGAAAGTAAGTTTGATTTCTGCATTATTTTGTTGTATGCAATTCGTAATATTGTGATAATCAATCAAAATCGCGTGAAGGGTTAATCTATACCAGTAATATAGACCATGTGCTTTTAAAGAATTACACGAATTTGTTTACAGTCATATTATTAGTGTCTAAACACACTATGTCGAAGATACGCGACCGAAGCTCGGCATGATTACGCCTGCAATGCTTTTTAAATTACCCGCGACACACCAGGCTGAAATTACGTCGCGTTTTACCTATGTAAAAACATAGACGCGGAAGTTCGGCCGCCGCGCGTAATTTCGGCATGGTGTGGCGCCACACTTACAACGTACCTTTATGCAAAGCAGTCGTACCAACACACAAAACCGTAACTCCAGTACAGCCAACACAATAAACAAGAATAAATAATTCCATCATGATTTGGCTAACATTATCCCTCTTTTTATAACCGCAATCAGGGATGCCGATGCATCATCGCTTACGGGCTGGTTTTATTTTCAGGGGTCGCACGGGGTGATCGATTAGAGGGGGAGGTAATGCCTTGTGGGGGAACATTGAGGTTTGCTATTGTTAAGGGATATTATAGGGGAAGAGGGCGTAAGAAAAATAATATGTAAGATTTAATTATAGTTTGAAGAGTACCAATTCGAATCACACCGGTAGTTATGCCTATTCCTATTATGGCAATTCTAGAAGGTATTTTTTTTCTATTTTATGTGAATTTATTTCTTACATTAATCTGCATTATTCTCATTCTATGTCGCACGCTACTGTAATGGAATTGTTATGAATAGTCATGATCTACTATTTTAAAAAAAGTATTCATGAAGTTTCTTGCCGGCTCTTCTCCATAGAACCTACCTTTTGGAACCGTGCACCTAGTTTTGACGTTTTAAAAGTGCCTGTAATCTGGTCTATTTGAAATAAAAAAACTTTGAATTTGACTGGTGCGATTCGAATTGATGCTCTTCAAAATGGAATGCTTCGATTCTTCGCATATGAATTCGAAAAGTCAGATTTGATTATCACGTCTTGCATTAACGGTAAAGGTAAACATCGTGAGGATTTCCGATTCATGATGTTTTCCCTCACCGTGCATAACTGAAAGGACTCCAAAAAGTTCTAGATGATGGGAGCGTGGTGGACTAAAGGCCTGTTCTCACTCTGAAAATAGGCTCGTGCTGTGCAATGGGACGGTAATAGGCTAGGTTAATTTATTTATTTATTTACTTTTACACTTAGTTTTAGCCGTCATTAAATGATAAATGATTTTTATTTCTGTAAATAAATCTGTTAAGCTATGTCCACACCAGTGCGCTTTCATGTTCATCTTGCGTCTTCGTCTGAGGCGTGCGTGAAGCGCCATAGCGCATGCCTTAATACTAGTTCGACAAAAACGCATGCCCCTAGCGCACGCTAATCCGTCTATTGTACGTCGACTGACGACTGACCGAGGCGCACCGGTGTAGACGATAAGCTGCATGCGTCATATGGCAATCAATATTGCATGCGCTTGACGCAAGAGGAAGTGAAAGTTGAAAGTGTAAGATGAATATGAAAGCGCACTGGTGTAGACATGCCATATCAGACACTTTTAGAATTCAATGTAGTGTTTTTTTAAGACTAGATGACGCCCATTTCTATCTGATTAGTTCTGCGAAGAAAAGCCGAAACAAACTCAGAGGTCAAGGTCTCTTTTAAAGTTTAGACATTGTGGTATAAAAATATGCGCGTGTAACAATGTAGGGCAATG
Source organism: Amphipyra tragopoginis (assembly GCA_905220435.1). Lineage (NCBI taxonomy): Eukaryota > Metazoa > Arthropoda > Insecta > Lepidoptera > Noctuidae > Amphipyra > Amphipyra tragopoginis. Next base: position 19,475,825 of record HG992011.1, read on the forward strand.
TCTGGAATGGCCTTTTGAGGAAAGAGCCATAGCAGGGTTGAGTCAACCAGTCTCAACTGACGGCACGCATGCATCAGCCGCCGTATAGCTCAACCTTATTTTAGGGAGCTCAACGGCCCGACGCTCGACGCCACCAGTCCAGACGTTAGCGTTGGTCACAAAAAGTACTCAACTAACAGTATATACAAGCTTAGTTTTAGTATACACTAAACCTGAAACTAGTTTGTTCAGAATCACCAGGAGAATCGATTGACATATTTTTTACAGCAAATTTTTTTTTCATACTTTTCAATTTTTTTCATTAATTTTCTACTCATAACAGTTGACGGGAACAGACATCTTGAGGCTTGAGACGGTCCGCTCAGTCAGTTTCCGTGTATTAGACAACCCCGGAATAGCACATCTCAGGCATTTCACACTTTATTACGGAACTTAACGCGACATAAACTAAGGTGTAACTTGGAGATTTATTAAAAAAAAACACATATTCAGGCAGTTCTGATGAAAATCTTGTTGGGGTGTCTCGGTTTTTGTATACAGGGTGTAAAAAGACCCATCACATAGCCGAAATCTACGCACTCTGTTCATCGAACTAAACTACATTGACCAAAAATAATTGCTGGGAAACGAGTTTTATTTTTTGACATAAAAAAATGCTTTTTTTGTAGCGCGCAATGTGTGGTTGTGGCGATGCCGCTCGTTTGCATGCGTGCAGAGGCCACACAGTTGAGCCAAGGCGGTCGTGTGCGTTTGATATTCGTTGCGTTTTTGTAACTTTAAATGCGTCATTTGTGAGGAAAAATTTAAAATTTTGATAAGGTTGTTTGGAGTTTAATAATATCACTTAGAATAAGTTTTTGGAAAAAACTAAAAAAAAAATGTTAACTTTGACCTTCAATATCTTCAAAACCAATGGTTTCCCAGATAAGGTCTAGTAGAAAAAAATGATCCGAATGATGGGTAGAATATGTGGTTTTCATTATCGTTAAGGGTCTTTTTACACCCGATATACCTACTAAAAATAACGTTGTATAGGCTACACCTTATTCTAACCACCTGCAACCGGCCTATTTAGATCTAGCCGGCTTAACCAAGGTGTAACCGCACTACGGCCAAAGTATATACCATTACATAAAAGTACAAAGGTACATTGTATAGGGTAGCAACGTGTGGACTTTAAAGGTCAGTCTAAATAAATAATGAGGGTTCGCTGAGCCTATCCTATGATATATCGTATTCATGGGTTTTTGGTAAAAACTGTTATTTTTGTTATGTTTAAGAACAGCTTATGGGTTCTATAATCTGTTCAACAAAAACTGAGTCGAGGGGAACAATTCGACTAACAAAATAAAAAGCTTTAAACAAAAGTAAAAACAGACTTCAAAAAAAACTAAAAAAAGAGTGAAATAATTATCATTAAATAAAATTAACAGTTTCAGAAGTCGGTGGCTTTTATTTGTTTCAGTTTAGAATTGCACCGACTTCTGAAACTGTTAATGTATAATTATCATGACGGCTCCTTACAAATACATACAATCTTCTTTTTGTTTGGCTAATGTTTCTGTGATGACAGTTAAAAGTCCTCATCAAAACTTTTGTTGAAGGAAACCACAAACCAAAACGTCATCTAAGTATTACATTTTTGTTTTTGTTGATTTTTTTCAAAAAGTACTGAATTTATTTCGATAGAATTTATATGGGACCACCTCTGAAGTATAGCCTACCAAACAAAAAAGAATCATCAAAATCCATAACCATATTTTAGGAGAATCGGTCCCCTGTCATAGCGGCCATTTCGTAAATTGTAGCCATAGATAGACTGCTATCGAAAAACCGTAAACGACATACTCAAAAACCGTAAAATAGCTATGTTATCCATGTTTTGTTGTATCCAAACTGTCTCGTTGGTCTAGCGGTCGCAAGCGCGACTGCTGAATGTGAGGCCCTAGGTTTCGATCCCCAGGTACGGTCATCCAAAGTATTATTGGGTTTTCCGTATGATATTTCTCAGTAGCAGCCTGGAGTCTTGGATTTGTGCCCGGTTGATGGCAATAGGCTCGTCCCCTATTACATGGGACTTAAACATAACGGAGAAATGAGGGTGTACTATACAGGGTGTAAACGAATTCTTGTAATTCCTTCAAACCGCATGATCTACTACTGGTGTAGATTGCCCCGCACGGGAATTAGCTTGATTAAAAATAAAAAATGAAATTCTTTTTTTTTATGCGGTAGGGTTAAGTTATCATATCTTAACTACCGTAAAAGGATGAAGTAAAAAAAAACAAGAAATTAAAAAAAATATGAATAAATGAATGAAAGCCCGGCAACGCGGCTGGCGGGCACAACTAAAGCGATATCGCTCTTTGCAGTCAGTTAACTCGGGGCTCTAAAATTACTCAGGAATAGAAAACCAAGATTTTATTAACTTTTTTTTTTCACCAGTAGATCATGCGGTTTGAAGGAATTACACGAATTCATTAAAACCCTGTATAGTTGTATACCTCTGCCCACCCTACGGGGAATACAGCCGTGATGTTTACTACTCACCAAAATTCAATCTCATCTACACTCCGCCTATCACAAGACACATCAACGAATTACAGAGCTCTTCAATCTAAATTAGACTCTTATCTTAAAGCAATAAAGCATCATTTTAATTTCCGCTTGTCTCGAGATTTATCGCTGGTCCGACTTTCATCCTAAGATGTCTGTGGTCGTTTTAGAGGTTCTAAATGTTAGTTTTATGTTCTAGTTGTAATCTCTTTGATGTAGTATCTACTGAAGTAGTTTTTGTGGTGAACTGGGGATTCAGTTTTGCACTGTTCTGGCAGTAAAAGATTGGAGAAGATTGTCGTGGTTGTAAACACGAAATCTCTAGACGAAGTGTTCTATGTTCTATGTTAGGAGATGTGGTTTCCGCACTTAGTCCTTTAAGTGGACCATTGTACGTGGGCCATGGCGGCCATCATTCCAGCCAGCCCACCTCCTTCCAGAAGCAGATTAGGGCTCTCAGTCCGCTCAGAACATTTCCGAGTGATTTCGGTGCGCCAAGGGTTGCTTCTCGTATTTGGGTGACCCCTGTGTATTCCAGGAGCACGTGTGCGACCGTCTCTTCGGCCTCCATACATGCTCTGCACAGAGGGCTGTCCGTTATGCCTATCATGTGGAAGTGTTTGTTTAGTGAGCAGTGTCCGGTTATCGTTCCGGTCACCATTCGCAGGCTGCTCCTGTCCAGGCGCAGTAGGCGCCTTGTCAGTCTGCTATCCATAAGTGGCATGGCCTCCTTGGACTGCCTGCAGCCTGGGGCTGAAGTCCACCAGCTCTGTGCTTGTGCGTGAGTAAACTCCTGGAGCCACCTGCGTAGTTGGTTGAAGGGGACGGGTACTATAGGTTCAGGGCCATAGGTCACCGTGCCAGATCCCCTCCTGGCCAGTTCGTCGGCTGCATCATTTCCTAGTGATCCACTGTGTCCTTTTATCCATTGCAGTGTTACTGTGTTGCGGTTTAATACCGATACACGTTCCAGTGCATTATGGCATTCTAGTATAAGTTTTGAGGTAATATGGTTCTTGTTCAGGGATCTAGACGAAGTGTTTTATTGCATCTATTGTTCTGTCTAACCTTTTTCCAACTGCGTTGGGGTCACCTTCCAGTCTAACCAGATGTGGGAATAGACGCGTGTTGTAAGATTCAACAATACCCAGCACGCTTGGTGGTAGGATCTATACGGTCCGCTTGGCTAGCTACCACCCTCACATTAAAGTCCGGTGCTAAGCAGTTTACCATATTCCGTCGTATGTATGTTAAAGCCAGAGGCGTATAGGGGAATCCCTCTATATCTCCGTTACAATAAATGTTCGAAACGTGTGAATTGATATCGACATTATTAAAACCAAAGTAAAATAAACGAAACACTAAACACGCGCGTACGCGTCAACTTTCCCGAGTGCACTAAGGACAGGTATCGACGGTAAAGCCGCTCCGCAATCCGCCCGTGCGCCGTCACTCAGAACGCAAACTTGACGGTGGGACCTTTTCTTTCCCTTGTGAAATTCTCATGGGTACCCTTCGCCCGAGGAAGTCGAAGGATGCCGGACTCTTACCGGCTAAAAACCCATGGCGTTTCTTCTCCTGACCTTTGGTCGGGGTCGTGGGATTCGGAGCTGCATGCACCGCGACCCCGGCAGGTTTCGGTCTGCCAGCTCCTAGCGGACCTCTTCTCTGTGGGGCCTTGCTCCATGTCCTCCTGAGAGGCACGCACGAAACACGGCGCGCCACTTCTCGGGCCTGTTACTGGTCTCCTAACCCGCCGTCTGCAGGCCATAACCCTGTCTGCGCCTAACATGAGGTGCAACTAGGATTAAAAGCGACCAAAAAAGAAAAATAGACTCCTAGATCCAATGCTTTCCTACTATAATATCAAAAAATAGTTCCCTAACTACCGCATCATTCTCTAGAATCGTTTATTTCTGCACAGTCAGTTCACTCAGCTTGAATGCAGCGCTACTCTTTCAAACGAAGCCAAACTTTTACCGAAGTTAAGCTGTTTCTGCTTCGTAACGAGTTAACTACTCTAGTTACTGTTTTCAGATTTTATATTTTTTTGATAAACGTCGGGATTCAGAGGGTATTAATATTAAGGTTGTATAATAATTAGCTCACCAGATCTTTGACCAGCGATCTCTCAACAGTGATTGTCGGGAATCCGCTGGATACGAGAAGCACAGGGGGTCACCCTAAGCACGAAGTTCGTGGTTTCGGCCTTAGGGCCTATCCACATCTCCACGTCACGACGTCGTCAAAGTGGAACGGTGCGGTAACGCGACACGGTGCGTTGACATAACGTGCAAATTTACGTTACCGTATCGTAACACGTTCCGCCTCTAGCCGCAAGCGCACACGTATATGCGCTTCGCCCGCGCTCTCGACGCCCGCGAGTTAGTCGCCGTCTATATGCTCCGAAACCATAACTTACTTTTTCTCATTAAAATTCAGGATCTACATGGTCAACGATAAATCTAACAATGATCCTGACGGGCATTTTTACGATACGGTAACGTAAATTTGCACGTTATGTCAACGCACCGTGCCGCGTTGCCGCACGACGTTGTGACGTGGAGATGTGGACAGGCCCTTAGTCACGAGCGTTTCCTACTCCCTATCACCTTACACGATTATTTCGGGGTCCGAACTAAGAATTAATGACAACACGATTTGACAGTTGTCCCTACTACCGATGTGTTTTTGCCCGTCCGAAAAGTTGAACTTGACACTTGTTTTGTTCACTCCTACGTTTCGGGCTACTTTCGGACGGGCGACTAACTTCGTTGACGGACTTAGTGAGTATGCTCCCTGGATAGGTCAATGTGGCGATGCTTGGGGGAGGCCTATGTCCAGCAGTGGACGTCTTTTGGCAGAATGATGATGATGATGATGGGTAGCTCATTGCTGTTCAACTACTGTACCCAAGTGTGAATCTTTACTACAGTAGTTGCGTCATGCTAAAAATGTCAAACAAATTTTTAGTGACGCTATTCGCCGCTAGAGGCGCTGCCTAAACTTTCATACATTTTTAGCGTGACGCAACTACAGAAGTAACGTAAAAAAACTCACACTTGGGGTACTGGTCTCGGGCCTCTTCTCAGAATGGGAAGTGATTAGACCTAAGTATAGCTGATTACTGTCTAACTGACACCGGCCTCTTCTCAGAATGAAAAGCATTTAGGCCTTAGTCTAAGAATTTGTACGCCATATTTTATTATGGCAAAACATGTAGTTCCTCTAGTGAATCCCTTAGTTGCCTTTTACGACACTCATAGGAAAAGATGGGGTAGTGCTATTCTTTAAGTCCCTACCTACAAAACCTACATAATATTTTGAGACCTATTGTCAGCCGATAGCGGTACCAGGTTCTTATTGTTAAAGACCTAGGTCAAAAGACCTCCATTAGGCTTCCTAAGCATGAATCTCTAAAAACGACAAACGCAAAATTTACTTTTTGATGTGCCCCGAACGAAGAACTCAACAGTGTTCTTTTCAAAGCATTCTAAAAATAGATAATTACAAAAACGTAAATTTTAACCGAACCATTTGATCTCGTAAATTCTTAAACGTAACATCGCTTACTGTATTAAAACAATGAAGTGTTATGGCTGTAATCACTCAAACTCAAGTATTTGAGGGTGACGTTAATGGTCCAAAGATGGGAAAGAATAGGTTTGTATACTTCTACAAGGAAGGCGTCTTTGTCGCAGGCGGCTAAGATAATATTTTCTTTTTAACCGACTTAAAAAAAGGAGGTTCTCAATTCGTCTGAAAGATGTTTTTTTTGTATGTTTGTTACGCGGTATCTCCGCCGATTATAAATGGATTTTGATTATTCTTTTTTTGTTTGGTAGGCCATACTTCTTAAATTTCATCGAAATTGATTCAGCGCTTTTTGAAAAAATCAACTGAAATAAAAAAACATAATACTTAGATGACGTTTTGGTTTGTGGTTCCCTTCAACAAAAGTTTTGATGAGGACTTTCAATCTCTGTTTTAACTGTCATCACAGAAACATTAGCCAAGAACAAAGAAGATTGTGTGTATTTGTAAGGAGCCGTCATGATAATTATACATTAAAACCTATTCTTAAAGAAATATACCTACTTGTTGGAAAGATTACGCAACAGTGTTATTTAAATATGCAGTCTTAAACCGTGTAATTTATGGCACTAAAACGTATTTAATAAATTACTTTAAATACAAGAAAAAACAGATTTCAAAAAATAAAAAAAGAGTAAAATAATTATCATAATATAAACTTTACAGTTTCAGAAGTCGGTGCAATTCTACACCGAAACAAATAAAAGCCACCGACTTCTGAAACTGTTAATTTTATATTATTGTAATTATTTTACTCTTTTTAGTTTTTTTTAAGTCGGTTTTTACTTTTATTTAAAGTTATATTCATTCAACATCTTATGAGTTATTAAAAAAAAAACGAAATAGAAAATAAATAAATGATGTATGTTTAAAAATATCAAAAAATAGGAATCCACCGGCATCAGGAACAGGGTCCAAGCTACCGGCAGTCAGGGCTCTAGAGAAAGGAACCACCTCACTATGCGTGCCGTGATGCCGTGTCAATGTGTATTGCTTTTTGTATCAAGCCCTTGATCCAGCCGCCCAACGAAAGCCTCATGAGGTGTTGATCGAAGCTCTTGACTATTAGGCCATTCGCCGTAACGACTATCGGGACAATGAATGCTGAATCAACATCCCACATGTCGACAACCTCGTCTGCCAAGTCTTGATATTTAATTTATTTATATTATTACCTTTTTCGGCTTTCTCGAGGTTCTCGTCGTAGATTATTTTTATTATGATTTGGTCGCGTTTGACAGGGTCTAAGATCGAGCACATGAATCCAAGTAACAGAGATATAGAGGGATTCGCCTATACCCCTCTGGCTCGTATACAGGCTGTAAGGGTAAACTCCGTTATCCTTGAAACCAGTGGTTGGGTTTCATTTATAGAACGTAAAATCAATGAAAAATAACAAACTATTTTTTTTATAAAATTTTCTGTTTTCCACGAAAGCATTTCACCCTACGCGCGGGGGGAAAAAGCTACGGGAGGGGCGCGGGGAACTCGCCGCGTGGCCCGACGCACGGCCCCGCACAGTTCGCTACCCCAGTCAGTCAGCTGTCTCGCTAGCGAGTGCGTGTACCACGCGTCGTAGCGCCGCCGCGCCGCTCATTTCTCGTACGTGTATACAATTTTTTTTTTACTCGTTCCTATGTTATTGTGTTCACGTCAACTACCCATGGTTTGAGTGATAACGGTGTTTACCCTTACATGCTGTATACACACGACGGCACACAGTAAACTGCTTGGCGCCGGACCTTAATGTGAGGGTGGTAGCTAGCCAGGCGGACCGTATAGATCCTACCGCGTCGCATGCTGGGATTTGTTATCTTACAACACGCGTCTATTCTTATTTATTATTATTATACTGTACGTCACTATATACCTGCAGTCTGTGGTCGAAATACACACAAAAATCGCTTAATGCCTTACGCGTCCAATACAATAATGCATTCAGGGTGTTGTTGCGGTTGCCGCGGGCTTGCAGCGCGTCAGGCATGTTTGCGGACGCACACTTCGACGGGTTCCACGCCATACTGCGCAAGAGGAGCGCCGCCACGCTCTGCAGAGTCCGCGCCAGCACTAACAACATCCTGGAGATGATAGCGAGCAGGCTGGACAGTCGCTTTAGTAGGCACTGGAACAGCCTGCACTTGAGTGCGTGCGTGTATACCTACTAACATAGAAAATAAGTTATCATATACTAACAAATTGTTGTTTCTGTTATTTTAAATTTGTTGCGTGTAACTTTTATGGACTGTAAAGGACTGTTTTTTTTTTTTTTTTTTTTTTTTTATTATTCCCAGTGTGCGGTGAGCAAGTTTTATATTCTAAGCCGTCCCCACACGGGGAAAACGTGTTGTAAACTAAGTTTTTAACTGACTTTCGAACTAATGCGTAGTTTGAGAGTGAGATTTCCCTTCGTAGTATTATTCTGTGAAATCGGTTGACGCTTTCTTGTAGCTGGTTATGCAGAAGGCAAACACGTGTACATAACGAGAATTATGTCGACGAATATGTTCATAACTTCATTCAACAACTAACTATTGTTAATATCGTTGGCGTTGATTTCAAATTTCATGAAATTCAGAAGCTTAGTTGCCAGTGACTCCGTTGGGGTTTACTTTATTGGACGTAGTTACCTTAGTTTTGATGTAATGGTGACTTGGCTCATTATTGTCCCACTGCTGGGCATAGACCTCTTCTCAGAATAAGAAGGTCCACTACTCTGGCCTGGCGTTGGTTGGAGGACTACACAAACTATTCAGAACTTTTTGAAGTCCTCTCAGTTGTGCAGATTTCGTCATGATATTTTCCGTCACCTTCTCTGATCCTCATATATGAATTCAATAACTTTAAAGGAAAGTAAAAACCGACTTGAAAAAAAACTAAAAAGAGTAAAATAATTACTTACCTTATAAAACTAACAGTTTCAGAAGTCGGTGCAATTTTACACTGAACCAAATTGAAGGCAATAATGTGTAGCGCTGTATATCAAACAGATGACAAATAATATCTAGGTGTTGGCTGTATGAGTATTATGATTTTTGAGAGCAACTATTCTATTCTAGAAAAAAAAGAAAAAAATATTTCTAGTCTGTTCCATTCAACTGAAGGTTTTGCGTGACGAATTATTGATGAGAAGTTTAAAAACCGGGCAAGTACGAGTCGGATTCACGCACCGAGGGATACGTACCTAGGAAAGTTCAATTTTTTATTTTTAGGGTTCCGTACCCAAAGGATAAAACGGGACCCTTTTACTAAGACTCCGCTGTCCGTCCGTCTGTCACCAGGCTGTATCTCATGAACCGCGATAGTTAGACAGTTGAAATTTTCACAGATGATGTATTTCTGTTGCCGCTATAACAAAAAATACTAAAAAAACAGATTAAATAAACATTTAAGGGGCTCCCATACAACAAACGTAATTTTTTTGTCGTTTTTATAGATAATGGTACGGGACCCTTCGTGCGTGAGTCCGACTCGCACTTGGCCGGTTTTTTATTTTCATTTATGCCGCATAGTTTTTGATTTATGATGAAAAATGTCTGTAAAAATACCATTCCCCCCTTATTACCGAAGTTTGCAAAGCGAAAAGTCTGGAATAAATCGAGTTGATAGAGGTTTATGTAAATATTACAGTAAACAAATAACAATGTCTGTAACTATCATCGTTTTTCATAAATCAGCAAAAAATCTTAACAAACAAAATTAGATTAGGTTTCAATAAAACCGGCCAAGTGCGAGTCGGACTCGCGCACGAAGGGTCCCGTACCATTCTCTATAAAAACGGCAAAAAATCACGTTTACTGTATGGGATCCCCTTAAATATTTATTTTATTCTGTGTTTTAGTATTTGTGGTTACAGCGGCAACAGAAATACATCATCTGTGAAAATTTCAACTGTCTAACTATCACGGTTCATGAGATACAGCCTGATGACAGACGGACAGACGGTCCCGATTACCCTGTGGGTACGGAACCCTGAAAATAAAAATTGAACTTTCCTAGGTACGGATCCCTCGGTGCGTGAATCCGACTCGTACTTGCCCGGTTTTTAAACTTCTCATCAATAACTCGTCATACAAAACCTACAGTTGAATGGAACAGACTAGAAATATTTTTCTTTTTTTTTCTAGAATAGAATAGTTGCTCTCAAAAATCATAACGCTCCTACGTTACAGTCAACTCCTAGATATTATTTGTCATCTGTTTGATATACAGCGCTACACATTATTAGCTTTACATTTCATTTCACGCTCTGTGGGACAGACAAATTTGTTCTGTTGGCAGACCCGGTAATGTATGTCTGTTCATGCGATAAATGCATTTTGTTTGTTTGGTGTTAGTTCGTGTATGTTCATTGTGGAATATGGACTTTTAACAAATATTTTACGGCAATCAATTAGCCATATACAGGAAGAGTTATTTTAGGAAAAAGTAAGTTCAAAAACTAAAACGCGACTACGGAAAAACGAATGAAACAAGAAAATATTACCATCTGAAATAGTTACGTGCAAACTATTCAATATTTATCGTCTATTAAATAAACAACTTACACGTTATATAATTTAATGTATTAAATACATATTCATAGTGATGTTCAGAGGATAGCCGTGGTCCATGGTCGTATGCCACTTTGCCTTAAAGCTTATGATCGTCTACTACTGTTAGAATGTATTGTTTTGTTAGGGTAGGTGGCTTACGACCACGGACTATGGCTATCCTCTGAACATAACTATGAATATGTATTAAATACATTAAAATATAAAACATGTAAGTTGTTTCAAAAGAAATTGTTTAGACTTGGTGTTAGTCATTGTTGATTTCGAGCTACGTATGGTATTCCGAAATACCGCTCACCGAAAAGACGGTTTTCCGATAACACTCTACTCCGACGGTTAGTTGAACGAAAAAATAATTGGCCGATGAAACGTTTCGCCGATAATATTATTCATCCACGGTTGGTAGTCCGAATGAATCCTTCGCCGATGTAACGGTTCACCGAAAACACTCCAGTATTAAATCCAGTATTAAGGTGCAGTCGACGGAGCCCCGCTTCGCGGGGCACCTATTTCTGGGTAAATGGTTTGAAAAAACCTAACATGAAGGGCATGACGGGGGCAGCATTCGCTCGCTTCGCTCGCTCATTCTAGCCCCCGTCATCCCCTTCAAACCTAACCTATCCGAGTCGGGGTGTCCCAATTCCCGAGCTCGCTGCGCTCGCTCGCTAGAAGAGTGTTTTCGGTGAACCGTTACATCGGCGAAGGATTCATTCGGACTACCAACCGTCGATGAATAATATTATCGGCGAAACGTTTCATCGGCCAATTATTTTTTCGTTCAACTAACCGTCGGAGTACAGTGTTATCGGAAAACCGTCCTTTCGGTGAGCGGTATTTCGGAATACCATACGTAGCTGGTTGATTTCATATGGTAACTGGTCTGTTCCGAGCAAGACAAAAAAGCATTCCCAAAGACGGTTCACGTCAGGTAGGCAGCCAGTCATGGGAAGCCATCGCCTCTTTCCGCGAGGAGGTGATGGCGACCAAGGAGGGAGCGGAGAGGGAGAGAGAGGCAGCTGCCACTCTCCCTTCCCGCGCAAGATGCACCGGGCGCCGGAGGGCACGCGACGATCTCCGGCCACCGTAGTGAGTGGCCTGCGGGCTGCGGGTTAGGGGACCCGTCGCCTGACCAGTAACAGGCCCGAGAAGGCAGCGCGCTGTGTTCCGTGCGCGCCTCCTAGGAAGATGTGGGGCAAGGCCCCACAGAAGAGGTCTGCCAGGGGCTGGCGGACCGAGGCTTGTCGGGGTCGCGGTGAATGCAGCTGCGAATACTGCGACCTCGACCAAGGGTCAGGAGAAGAAACACCGTGGGTTTTTAGCCGGTAAGAGTCTGGCGTACCCCTTCACCTTCCCCGAGCGAAGGGCATTCTTGAGGATTTCTCCACAGTCATAAAACTTAGCCAAAGCATTTGCAGTATAACAAGTGAAATAAGGTATGGAAGAAAAATACATGCTGTGCTGACCCCAAATAAGTTGGGATGATGATGAGGGAGAGTTTTTATAGATTTTTTCCGTGTCTCGCAGTACCTACACGTTAAACCGTCGGTCCGGGTGTCATACAAATATAGGTATTCGTAGTCGTTACGGGTAGTCAGAAGCCCGAAAGTCTGACAACTGGTCTTACCTTAGGATATCGGCATTAACCAGTAACTGGGTTGCGGAGGTCTAATGGCAGTCACTCCGTGTAAAATATAGTATTCAGCCGCATCTGGTTAGACTGGAACTGATCCCAATGTAGTTGGAAAAAGGGTAGGCAGAATGAGTAGTCTGCGAGTAAATACATATACGAGGTGTAACTTACGAGTATATAACGCACAACCTCGAGGCGAGTAAATCGACCAGCACAATACACAACGTCCGCCGCCGTCCGGCATACCATCCTCGCCGACGAGGCCCGTCGCGACGACCCACCGCCGCCCGGTCACGATCCACCGAGCTCTCCCGTCGTAGAGCCGGTCGTCTCTTCAGACTCCGCAGTCACACCGATAATTCAGCCCTCATCAAGCTGTCTCCCCCCCCCCCCCCCCTATGTCCACGCCAGCAACGCCCTAAGCCGAGGTCCGAGTCCCACTAGGGGTCGCCCTTAGTGCTGTTGTTGCAGGTAGTCATGATGTTAGTGTAGTACAAGTAGTTAGCTTAGGTTAAGTATTTTACTTCCCCCCCATTGGCTGGAGACCCTTCAGGTCTCGCCAATAACTGCCCGGTTACGTAGAAACCGTCCCCTAGGACGACCTACAGCAGTCAAATAGAAAAAAAAAAAAAGGGGTCACTGTACTCATCCATAAGAACAACTTTTAGTATGGGAGCAAACGAGAAATCGCGAAAAAAATATCTGCTTTTCCCTACATTTTGACGAGTTATGCGAACATAAATTGTGCGTAATTTATGTTATACCTTGTAGATAGACAGATAAACGGACATGGCTAAACTGTTCAATAGTCAATAGTATCTATAATAGGGAATATGCATGTAACTTTTTTTTTCTCTTAATCAATAAAGCGCATTAATATAAACCCAAGAAAAGTATTAAAAGTCAAATGTTACTATTACTTCTTGCTCAAAACAATTATTAAACTTCAACAATTTTCTTCTACAGTTCAAACGTCCTTTATTGTCGCAGTCATAATGTGACGTCATAATCCAAGATACTGCTTTATTTACATCTCTTTTTTAGCCACAAATTATATAAATTAAATTATTTCTTGTGCTTTATTTATATTAATCTCAGTGAGAAATCAAACAGTTTGCTAAGAAAAGATTATTTAAAGATTTATTCATATGGATTTTGATGTCACTTCCGGCATTTTCGAAGACGACGCGTTTCGAGATTGCGTTCCGTTCCACGAAAAAAACGAAACATAAAACAATGAGTTAAAAAATGTAAAAAAAAAATGCAATTTGTGTCTTGACTCCTGTACAATGTATATCTAAATAATGAAAGAGTTTTGAATTACATGCATATTCTCTATTGGATGAACATGGTACAAATAAGATCTTAACATACATTATTGTGACAACAATCATATTCTGCCATGTGTGGCGTGCAAATAATAACAAAATAAGTCGTAAGAATACAAAAAACAAAAACCGGCAAGTGCGAGTCCGACTCGAACACGAAGGATTCCGTACCATTATGTATTTTTTAGGGTTCCGTACCCAAAGGGTAAAACGGGACCCTATTACTAAGACTCCGCTGTCCGTCTGTCACCAGGCTGTATCTCATGAACCGTGATAGTTAGACAGTTGAAATTTTCACAGATGATGTATTTCTGTTGCCGCTATACCTAACAGCAAATACTAAAAAACTAAGCTCCCAAAAAACTAACGTGATTTTTTTGCCGTTTTTATTGATAATGGTATGGAACCCCTCGTCCGCGAGTCCGACTCGCACTTGGCCGGTTTTTAGTATTTGCTGTTATAGCGGCAACAGAAATACATCAGTTGTGAAAATTTCAACTGTCTAACTATCACGGTACGGACAGCGGAATCTTTTTCGGAAGTAATAGGGTCCCGTTTTACCCTTTGGGTACGGAACCCTAAAAACAAATATAGGCGAAAATGGAAATTAAAATTTGGTACATTTATAATATACTAGCTTTTGCCCGCGGCTTCGCTCGCGTTATTAAGCTTAAAAAAAACTCATAACACACTCTAAAGTTTCTGTAATAATACAGGGTGTAAAAAGACCCATCACATAGCCGAAATCTACGCACTCTGTACATCAAACTAAATTACATTGACCAAAAATAATTGCTGGGAAACGACTTTAATTTTTTGGCATGAAAAAAAACGTTTTTCTTTGTAGCGCGCAAATTATGGTTGTGGCGATGCCGTGCGTTTGCATGCGTGCAGCGGCCACAAAGCCGAGCCAAGGCGGTCGTGTGCGTTTGATATTCATTGCGTTTTTGTAACTTCAAATGCGTAATTTGTTTGGAAAAATTGAAATTTTTGATAATGTTTGTATGGAAGAAAGTTTAGTATTATGACTTGGAAATCGTTTTTGGAAAAAACTAAAAAAAAAAAGTGTACTTTGACCTTCAATATCTCCAAATCCAATGATTTCCCAGGTATGGTTTGTTCGAAGAAAATGATCCCAATGATGGGTAGAATACGTGGTTTTCGTTATCGTTAAGGGTCTTTTTACACGCAAAATTTCAGGATGATCGGTTCAGTGGTTTAGGCGTGAAAAGGTAACAAAGAAACAAACTTACTTTCGCATATACAAGGTTAGTCAGAAAGGGGGTACTAATCCGAAAGCCACTTATAGTATCACTGAAGACTGTTTTATAGCATGTGTTAAAAAAATTAAATTCGTATGTTTTTATTTCCATACAAAAGTAAATAAATATTATTTATTTCAAAAACTCCGCAACCCTAATTTTGTTATAAGCCTATCGGTTCGGTGCGGCGCGGGCGGTAAAATACAAAGCGCCAGCTGTACCTACGTACCTACGACTGCCGCCGAAATCGTAGGTTACTATGATACTGTGTATGTGTGCGTGTAGCGGAAGTTTTTGAACATAATTATGATTATTACCTAGAAACTTACCATTTCTGATGTCGACGCTTTCTCTGCCAACGAGAATGTCACACACGTGTCGTCTTAATTTTAAATTGAAACACAAGAAACACTTTTGGTCACTAATGTTTTATGTAAGTACGTAGGTACCTAACCTACCTACGCATGGATGTATCCCCCGTATCACCACGGACACTACAATAAGGGTTCAATTCCGAATGGAACAAGCACTTTCGGTTGTTAGTTTTATGAACTTACGTTACCTACAAATGAATCTATCACCACGGACACTACGAAAAGGGTTCATTTCCAATTGGAACACAAGAAGCACTATTGGTTATCACAAACAAAATAGGATCAATCTGCCGCCCTTATCGCGTGATGCACAAAGACGCGTGGCGATGTAGGTACCTACGGACGGATGCGATCGCATTACGTAACATCTATCTGCGGATTGTCTTTCATGCTCTCAAACGCAGATGTTACTCTTTACCCCATCTTGTTTTCATTGCTGTAGTCCGCAGCGTAACCCATACACTTCACGTGACCCCACAATAAGTCCAGCGGAATCAGGTCTGGTGAGCGAGGAGGCCAGGCTACAGGAACTGCTGATCCCAGTACGCTCTAGGGCTGCGAGCGAAAAGAAGCGAAGCGCCGGCGCCGCGCCGCTGTACTAGCTGGATCACAACACAACACAATCCTCGAATACTAGACCGAAAACCTTTGCCGGACAATTCATGGCCTGTTGAGAGCACGGCATCACAACTATCGTTACACATCACCATGTTATAACACTCCTCATTTGGTACTCCGTCAACCTCCGTGTAAAAACAACAAAAATTAAAACACGACTCGCGTAAACAATCAAAATTATCGACTGTATTCCGGGAAGTGTTGCAAGCGACTAAGAAATCTTACCTACAATAATACGAGTAATATCGGATAAAATGTTTAGGCTATAACACTTTTAGAGATGTGCAACGTTATCCCAAAAACTTAATCCCGCGATATTCCGGAGAATTTGACAATGGATTCAAATTCAATAACTTTTTTTAAATTCCTTAAATTTTGTGTCTTTCTGTCACGGGGATCTATCACTACATCATAATAATATGGGATTCGAACACACATTTGAAGCCTAAGATCTTAGGTTAGCAATAGCATGCTGAAAAAACTGATTTATTTTAAGTTTAAGAGGATGGAACTTTAAATGCTCGCAAAGTTTTTATCAAAAAGGAAAATAACTTATGAAATACGGTCAATTACGGAAATCGATAAATCTATCTCGTCGAGTTCATGCGCTTTCAAAAGATAGTGCATAGGTACATTTCTTAGTACCTACACACACGTTTATTACGTACGATAATAATCATTAATTTGTTAGTCTTACTAAATGACTGACAGACAGGTCTACGTACGTAACATGTACGCATTCCCAAAAAAAATTATAAAATTGAGTTTTGCACAACACTAAAGCGGCAAGCGGCCGGAACAAAGAGTCTAGTTGAATTTGCCGCTGGCGCCGCGGCGTTCTTTGTCGGCGTTACAGACCACGTATTGCAGAAGCGACATCGTGCGGTAAGATTATTGGTCAATTTTGAAGGTTTGTTTTGTTCGGATTGTTTGTGATATTAACTTACTTATTGTACTGGCTGCTGATGCATCGGAATAGTTGTTAATGTAGAATAGAGCATAATAATAATTACGTGCTTTTGTGATCCAAGCCTTTGATAGACAAGTTGACGGTTCTTCATCTGTTATTACAGATATTCTAAGTAAGTAGGTACAGGGAACCTTAATTTCAGGTTAGTCAGTTGTTAATAATAATAAGCCGATAAAATATTAGTCTAACAGCGCTAACACAAAACACTCTGAGATGCAGAGCATTATTAGGTACAATACTATTGCGAACTGTCGTGTCTGCGCAATTTTTTTGTTCGTTTAAATTGCAACTTTGTAAGGTAATCTTACAAAGTTGCAATTGCGAGGGGAAAAGTCGGCCATTTTTATTTGTACCTATACTGTTTCGTGACCCGAAATATGACCTAAAATGTAAACACAGCTGATGATAGGGTTGTTGTAGCGTATTTTTAGTGAAATCTTTGAACAGCTATTTCTCTAAATTAATTGATTTTTGGGGAAAGTTGTAGAACAAAAGTTGTCCATTATTGTGGGTACTTTAACACCCTTTCGGATTAGTACCCCTTTTCTGACTAACCTTGTATAATATTAGTTATGATTAGGATTGTATGATATTTAACTTTTGTAACAAAGTGTCATTCTAAAATATAATTTTATTATACCTAAATTTCTCATAAAATATGTAAGAGTATAACAGCACTTTTCGCTTTATAAGGGCTTTTAACTGTTTTCTAAACAGGTCTACTGTTAGCTCTTTGTAACAATCTGGAAGCTTGTTATAGATTTTTGGAGCCCAACAGAACACGCTTTTCCGCATAAGTGCTGTATTAGCTATACATTGTGTAAAAATAATAATAAAAAACAAAAATCATCTATTTCTCCAACAACATTTACAAGAACAGTGACAGTGATTGGAGCCTCCCTTTGACCCATGCCTGTATTTCCTGTATTGGGAGACTCCGCTCTTCCATACCGATATTATTAGATAAAACATACAATATTTGTGTGTATGTGTGTGTGTATGTTTGTGAGTGCTTGAGTAGGTTTGTGTGTACATACACACAAACCTACTTACCTACCTATTATATACATATATGTGTGCATCATGTGACGTGAGGAGAGGACGTGCCATTTCACATCCACTATCCTTACTTACAGCACTTGTGTGTATTTTGACGACGGATCCCCAAAAACCGAATAGGTACAAAAAATGCGTCATTTAGCTGTTATAAACCCACTGACAAAGGCAATATTTTGGCTAGTCATGATCATCCAATTACTAAATAGTTTGCCAACGCACCCGGTACCCCATGGATCAAAGCGGCCATTATAATTTGCCTACAAAGGGGTGCGCGAACGAATTGTGTGAAAAGATATTAGGCTGTATAGGCAAAGAAGGATAGTTTTTTTTGCAGTTTGTTTGTATTATCTTTACTACTTAATATCTGCAATGGATTTAAAAATTGTAATTTTCACTAAATTGTAATTTTGTTTTTGTAATTTTCTTGTGTACAATACCTAAAGAATAAGAATAAGAGAAAACAAATATATTTTTTTTATTATGTATCGTTTATTCATTAAATACATATAAAATAACGTTAATTAATATTTCTAGAAAATAAAAAAAAAATATAGTAGCCCACCGGCATCGGGAACAGGTTCCAAGCTACCGGTGCTCTGAGCCTTAGAGAGAGGAACTTCCTTACGCGCCGTTTCGAGAAATACAGCTTTCTTTATCAGGCCCTTGATTCAGCCGCCCAACGAGACATTCTTTAGATGTTGGTCGAGGCTCTTGGCTATTATGCCATAGGTCATAACTAATATCGGCACAATGACTGCTGCATCACCATCCCATATGGCGACAACCACGTGTGCCAAGTCTTGATAATTATTTTATTAATATTTTACAATGATAGAGCCAAAAATATTTGCAAGTATAGTAACAGTTAAAAATAGGTACAATGGGTGGCCTTATCGCACCTGGTGATTACTTCCAGGCAACCTTAGGATGGAATAGAGTGAACTGGAAAAGATGTAGGACAGTTAATGGCGTACAAAGATATACATTTTACACAAACACTACAATACTTAACTAAATATAATATACATTTATTATGTACAAATGTATAGGTACATTAAGACTACATACCAAGAAGAAAAAAAAAGAAAAACGTAAAAAAAACAGTAAGTAAGAAATATTTTTAATTTAAAACAAACTTTTATTTAAATGCTCTAAAAAGAAAATAAATTTATATTAAATCAATCTCATCAATTTTTTACATTACCCGATTTATAATAATATGATATAAAAGCTTGTCGCGAGATTTACCTGTGTAAATGTATTTTATGAAATACTTAAATTTTTTCTTAGAATTACTTGTGTCAAGATCAAGTTATATAATGTTGTATTCTTGTTTATTTACACAGGTCAAACCATTACGTGTGTGTAACAAGAGCCATAAATCTATTACTTAATGACAACTAGAGCTACAAATAAACTGGGCATGTTGTGATGACCTATTAACCTTAGCCCATTAACCCACTACAGTAATTAAACAATTTTAAAAAGCAATAAAAATCTCATAAAAAAAAATGTTTCTTATTCCGAGTAAGTTGTTAAAGTTAAATAACGTAGAATGATTCTTATCTTTATTTTTATTTGTACCTATTTAAATATATCCCCATTAATACACTCATCGGCATAATTAGCGGAACGCAACAAAAAACCGTGTTTTTTCCATAATTTTGTATTGTACATTAATGTTTTTGTTTAAATATTTTATAATTAGGGTTAAATGCATTAACAACACAAATAATCAATAGTCATTTAATTGAATTTGGCAATTTAAATCTTTAACTTGTTAAAATATGCATTTTGTAACTTTTTATTACTTCAACATGCAAGTCCTAATTGAAGGTTCTTTTGAATAAAAAAATCGTCATAGCAATAGCAGTACCATATAATAAAAAAATGTAAAAAATAAAAACGTGCCGCTAATTATGGCGAGTGTATTATAAATGCGAAAGCTACTCTGTCTGTAACGCTTTCACGCCTAAACCGCTGAACCGATTTTGATGAAAATTGGTACAGAGATTGTATGGAATCTGGAGAAGAACATAGGCTACTTTTATCCCGAAAATACGGAATACACGATAAACGACAACCATGCGGGCAAAGCCGCGAGCGTCTGCTAGTTCTAAATAAGTTGTTAAAGTTAAATAACGTAGAAAGATTCTTAACTTTATTTTTATTTATATATATGTCGTGGCCATATCGTAGAATTGATCACTTCATGATGTGGCCGGCCATTTCATGAAATGGCCAACTAAAATTGGCCATATCGTTGAAACGTCAACGTTTAATGATATGGCCATCCACGTTTGGCCATATCATTAATGTAGGGTTTCCATGATATCAAAGGTTTAATAAAAAATCCAAATAAAGGAAGCACATACCATGCAAGCAAAGGAGCGGAATTTCGACGCACAAAATATAGTTGCACGTTACTCCGAAAGTTTAATAGCTTGATTCACCAAAATTAAGGGGATCTGGCGCTCAGCGGCCGCTGCCGCGGCACGCTCGCTTCGCTCGCTCGCCTTCGCGCGTTATTGGTCACTGTTCTAACCTTTTTTTTTTTTTTTTTTTTTTTTTTTTTTTTTTTTTTTTTTTTTTTTTTTTTTTTTTTTTTGCGCTGGGAAAAAATGCAATTACGCATACCACGCCCATTTGGGGGAATGGGGGGCTATGTGGGACTCCCCGGGCTAGCCCGGTATACCCACTAAAACAACCCAGCGGCATTCCCGCATCGTCTGAGTGGAAGGGCACTGGGAAACCGGCATAGCCTTTACCTCCAGTACCCCTCCGACGATCGCCCGCCTTCACGCGGCGGGCCCCGCACGTCCTCCCCGTAGGGGGAGGCTCGGAATGTCCCGCAAAGGTGGTGTGGAGTGCAACGCGGGCGGAGGCGCCCCCCCCGCGCCTGTCGCCCGCCCATCACCACCACGAGGAGGGAAAGCCGGTTTCCGCTCCGACCTCCTCCTCGCCCACAGAGGCGCAGCGAGAGGGCCATCGTCCCGCGCGCGCTCCGCCGCCCCCCTTTGCGATTACGTCCTCGCAAAAGGAGGCGACCGCAGCCCAAGATCCCTCGCCTCCCAGCGTGGCGCGCTCCGTGCTGGGGAACGGAACGCAACACGCCGGGAAGCGAGAGGTCCCGGCCGATCCCCGCAATCAGACCGCGGCGCGGCCCAGACTGAGCCGTCAATACCCAAGGGTGTGCCGCGCCGCGTCCTCCGCAGCACGGGTTCGTCAGCCGGCTATTGCCAGCTGACAAACCCGTCGCCCCTACAAGGCTCGTTCCACCATGCCCTCTCCTAGATGAGAGGGCGGGGAAGAGCCCTCCCTCCCATGGCCAACTGGCCACCCCCCCCCCTTGGTCAGAATTCGCCACAGACAATAGCCTCCAGGAGCTATTGCCCGTGCCCAGGGTGCACCGGCCCGAGCAACTGCTGTTCCCCTCGGACGTATCCATAAGGGACCAGCAGCCACCGGGCACACGAGGAGGTTTCTGACCACGCACCCCGTCACTGTTCTAACCTAACCTAACCCAAATGATTCAATATACTAAATAGTAAACTTTCGCAGTAACGTGCATCGATATTTTGTGCTGTGTTCTGTAGTTTGACAGGTTAACCAGATAAATAATCGAACAAATAAAATTCTATGAAAAGTTCACCCGCAATTACCATGAAGTCATATTTTGAAATCCAATAATAGTCCATTAATTTTCGTTGCGTGGTCACCCTACTTTACTTATTATTATTAGCTTTTTTGTCAGAATAATTGTCCGCCGCCATGATGCATTACAACAACAATACGATATCAGCGCCTCTAACAGCAGATAATGTAACTAATTTTATGATATGATCACTAACGTTTGACCATATCATGAAGTGGCCGTGCGTTTAGCTGATCATATCGTTAAACGCTGATTATTCATTGATCTGGCCAGGCCATATCATGATGTGGCCAGCGGGCATTGGCCATTTCATGAAATACAGCCATTTCATGAAATGGTCGGCCACATCATGAAGTGATCAATTCTATGATCTGGCCACGACATATACACTCACCGGCATAATTAGCGGAACGTTTACATTTTTAATTTTTTTTTATTATATGGTACTGCTATTGCTATGACGATTTTTTTATTCAAACGAACCTTCAATTAGGAGTGCATGTTGAAGAAAAAGTTGATTTTCCTAAGCGATTACGGGTAAATTAGGCCCAGTTTTGATTTTACAAAGATTTTGCCGAATTTTCATTTACACGGGTCGATTTTAGCCATGCGGCAAGTCACCAGTCGCATCGCTTGTCACTTGCGGCTTAGTCGAATTGTCATTTACACGGGTCGATTTTAGCCATGCGGCAAGTCACCAGTCGTTTCGGTTGTCACTTGTGGCCTAGTCGAATTGTCATTTACACGGGTCGATTTTAGCCATGCGGAAAGTCACCAGTCGTATCGCTTGTAAAAATCGACTCGCCACCCCATTTACACCGGTCAACAAAAATCGCATGCGACTTGTTTATGTCTAGCGGAACAACACAGCGCAAAACACACCGCATGCGGCGGGCGATCGCTTGCAACTGACCATTTACACGGTCGATTATAGTCACCCGCCGCATGTGGCTTGTCGCCGCACGGCAAAAGTCGGATGGCACCCAACTTTGGGGCTTGCGATTTTAGTCATTTGCGGCCTAGTCGAATTGTCATTTACACAGGTTGATTTTAGCCATGCGGCAAGTCACCAGTCGCAACGTTTGTCACTTGTGGCCTAGTCGAATTGTCATTTACACGGGTCGATTTTAGCCGTGCGGAAAGTTACCAGTCGCATCGCTTGTAAAAATCGAATCGCCACCCTATTTACACCGGTCAACAAAAATTGCATGCGACTTGTTTGTTTCTAGCGGAACAACACAGCACAAAACACACCGCATGCGGCGGGCGCTCGCTTGCAACTGACCATTTACTTGGTCGATTTTAGTCACCCGCCGCATGTGACTTGTCGCCGCACGGCAAAAGTCGGGTGGCACCCAACTTTGGGGCTTGCGATTTTAGTCATTTGCGGCCTAGTGGAATTGTCATTTAGAAGGTCGATTTTCGCCGTGCGGCCTAGACGTGCGGCGAAAATGGACCCGTGTAAATCTACTATAACATAGTTGGGAAAAGGTAGGAGGGCGATTAGTGGTTGATATAAAAATCGGCCATGTGCGAGTCGGACTCGCGCACGGAGGGTTCAGTACCATTATCTATAAAAACGGCAAAAAAATCACGTTTGTTGTGTGGGAGCCCCCATAAGTATTAATTTTATTCTGTTTTTTAGTATTTGTTGTTATAGCGGCAACAGAAATACATCATTTGTGAAAATTTCAACTGTCTAACTATCACGGTTCATGAGATACAGCCTGGTGACAGACGGACGGTCGGACGGCGGCAAGAAAATCACGTTTGTTGTATTGGAGCCCCCTTAAATATTTATTTTATTCTGTTTTTTAGTATTTGTTGTTATAGCGGCAACAAAAATACATCAACTGTGAAAATTTCAACTGTCTAACTATCACGGTTCGTGAGATACAGCCTGGTGACAGACGGACGGACGGACGGACAGCGGAGTCTTAGTAATAGGGTCCCGTTTTACCCTTTGGGTACGGAACCCTAAAAATACTCTACGTAATCATACCATCACTTATTAATTTTTAACAGGTTTATATCCCAATCTTTAAATAAAAATTAAAGCACATAAAACTTTATCAAACTGGACCACATCGGCTGGCCATAACGGCTGGCCCACTAGCATTATGAAGTTAAAAGAATATAGCCAGGAAATGAGCGCGACACACTCGCTGGCGGCTATAAACCGCCGATGACCATAAAATTACTGGATTACGCGCACTGGGTACGAAAAACGCCGCGGTTTTTGGGCGGTTGCGTCGTTTTTAAGCGACTTCAAAAAAAGGAACAGGTTCTCAATTCGTATGTTCCCCGATTATTCAAAGACGCCTGGACCGTTTTAGAAAATTATTCTTTTGTTTCACTTTTACTATGAGAACAAACCAGAAATCTGCTGTTCCCTACATTTTGACGAGTTATGCAAACATAAATGTAGGAAACAGCCGTTTTTTTTCGCGATTTCAGGTTTGGTCCCATAGTAAAAGTTGTTCATAGTGATGAGTACAATCTCCCATTTCGGTTTGACGACTGTTTACAATTTCACCCTGTACTCGTATAAAAATGAATCCCTATTTTCCATGCTCATGGCATCATGCGTGAGCAGCTAGACCGATTTCGGTATTTTTTTGTTGTTGTGATCGTAATTGTCAGGCGAAGGTTCTTTATGAAAGAAATTATGAAATAAAAATTTTGATATTTAAAAAAATAAACTAAATTATCTCAGTCTGTCCATAGGTTCTTATGAAAGAAAATTTTGATATTTACAAAAATTAACTAAATTACTTATCTCAGTATGTCCATATTCTTCATTTGATTACCGCATGCATGAACATGGTTTGAACTATTTGTTACTATTTTGATTTTGTTTCTGAAGGTAGGTAGTAGGTAAGTAGTAGGAAGGTAGTAAGTAGGAAAACGTGCATTGCAACGCATGCCGGATAGGTACATAGTTTGAAATAAATGCTTTGACTTGACTTTGAACTAAAATATCCAATTCTACACTTTAATTAACCCAGGAATCACACAAAGAACCTTGACCGAACTGCAGCTGTGCATAAAAGAACGACTCACTTATTTCATTCTAATCCCCAGAGCAATATGAGAGAGTTATTGCAGGCACAACTCAATTTTTTATGTGTTTACTTTTAATAATAGAGTTTCCCGGAGGAGCTCGTGGCTAAATAATTATAGCCGCATAGACCGATCTTCCGGGTTAAGCCACGCTTGCCGAGGTTGGTCTGTGGATGGGTGACCATTTACCATAGCGAGTTTCCTCCGTGCCTCGGAAAGCACGTAAAGCCGTTGGTCCCGGCTGTCATTTGTAGATCTTTGACAGTCGTTACTGTTGGTCAGAAGCCAGAAAGTCTGACAACCAGTCTTACCAAGAGTATCGTATTACCCAGTTACTGGGTTGTGGAGGTCTGATAGGCAGTCGCTCCATGTAAAATACTGATATTCAGCTGCATCCGGTTCGACTGGAAGCCGAACCCAACATAGTTGGGAAAAGGCTAGGCAGATTGAATAGAGTTTCCCGGAAAAGTTTTATAGGAAATAAATAAAAAAGTCTAGCTAGTGCAGCGGTCGCTAGTGTAATTGGCGAGAATTAGTATTGGGTTTCATTTTTGAGTTAAGTTAAATGTTTTTGGAATTTTGAGTGACAGTGCTTGTTATTATACTATCGGTATTTATATTACATACCTACAGAAACATACAGGGTGTTAACGAATTCGTGTAATTCCTTCAAATCACGTGATCTTATGGTGACACAGATTAACGCTAAATGGGAATTTTTGAAAAACAATTAAAAAAAAAGATTTTCTATTTCTGAGTCATTTTAGAGGCTTGAGTTATCTGACTGCAAAGAGCGATATCGCGTTAGTCGTGCCTGCAAGCCGTGTCGCCGTGCTTTCATTAATTTATGCGTGGCATCGAAATGTTCACACCAATAAAACATTTTTTTTTGCAAAAAAATAAATTCTTATATTTTCACTGAATCCTTATAAGGCGGTTTAGATACGATCGGTAACAAAGCCGCATGAAAAAATTAATAATTTTATTTTTTATTTTTAATCAAGCTAAATCCCGTGCGGGGCCTGTCTACATCAGTAGTAGATCATGTGGTTTTAAGGAATTACACGAATTCGTTAACATCCTGTATTTACGCCTGTAATCCCTGAAGGGGATATAATAAAATCAAAACGATGCCAAAACTGCACATTTTTTTTTTTGGAAAACAGTAAATGCCTAGCATTTGAGGAACGATACTGAAGCCAAAAATGACGTTTTTAGATTTTTTGTCTGTCCTTTTGTATGATTGAGCTTCACTCCAGTGCAACTGGACAGTTAATTTTTTTTTTCTATTCGACTGCTGTAGGTGATCCTAGGGGAATTCCTGTAATGATAGAAGTGTTGTGATAAATAAATAAATAAACCTAAGCTAACTACTTGTACTACACTAACCTCATGACTACCTGCAACAACAGCACTAAGGGCGACCCCTAGTGGGACTCGAACGTCGGCTTAGGGCGTTGCTGGCGGGGGCTTGGGGGAGGGGGAGACAGCTTGACGAGGGCTGAATTATCGGTGTGACTGCGGAGTCTGAAGACGACCGGCTCTACGACGGGAGAGCTCGGTGGATTGTGACCGGCGGCGGTGGGGCGTCGCGACGGGCCTCGTCGGCGAGGACGGTATGCCGGACGGCGGCTGACGTTGTGTAGTGTGCTGGTCGATTTACTCGCCTCCTGGAGGAGGGTAATTTCGTCATCGGGTTCTAAAAGTGTGTGCCTGGGACGGCGAACTTTACTTATGAGTGAGGGACTGTAGTCGGCCGCTGCGGCGACTAGGGGGTTCGGATGGTGGGGGTATTACTGGACAGATCCAGTTGTGCCAGCCACATGTTTTAGCGGAAGACGGAGACGGAAAGACGGAGAAAGCTACTAATAATTCTCGATGGTTATGTGTAAATCACCGAGCTGCACTAGGCCAGCATAGTGGATTAAGGCTTAAACTATTATCTTTCATTCGAAGTCTGTGCCCAGCAGTGGGTCACTAATGGGTTGCTAATTACCAATTTTGTAGCAAAATATTTCAGAGCAACTTTTATTTTTAAGCTTCTCTTCACTAAAAAGGAAGATATGAAAAAACTCGACATTCTCGTAAGCTCCTTACGTTACAGCGCAAATTGTAAAGTCAACAAGGGTTGAAAATAAAAGGGTAGTTCTATGCCAAGTGGTTAATTAAGATCTTGAATGGAAATTATTGTCTATTAATGGACCACTTAACCACTCAAATTTTTTGTCTGTTGGATATTAGTTTTTTGTAATTGAAAAAGATACACGTATTTTTTATTTTGTAACTAGATGCGTCCCTGACTTTTTCCGTTTAAATTCTTAGTTTTCCGTAGTTTGTATTCATGTTGTCGTTTATTCATTGTTACTTAAAAATTCTATTTTGAAATACATATCATAAAAAAAACAATATACATTTAAAATATAAAAAAATGTAGCCGACCGGCATTGGGAACAGGGTCCAAGCTTAAGTATCAAGGAGTACTGCTTTTGATTCAAGGCCTTGATCCAGCCGCCCAACGAGAGCCTTATGAGGTGTTGATCGAGGCTCTTGGCTATTAGACCATTCCATATTTATCTAGAAAACAAAAATCTAAATACAGTAACGGTCTTAAAAATAGGTACAATGGGTGGTCGTATCGCACCCGGCGATGTAAATAATTATTATTATACTAACTGTAAGATACAAGGGGATCATGCTTATATGCCTAGGTTCTTTTAAATGGTCAGGAAATGAGAATACAGTTCTTCAGAATAATCAATTTTTAATAACTTAGATTTAACAATACAGTTCTACGATCTTTACTCGACCAGACCCCAAACCCGAATGCGTGTGTTCGCGTGAGCAATCTTTTGAATGAATGAACGAACGAACGTCAGAGTGAAGTGTCAGAGTGAATGACAAACGAGTTAATCCACTATTTAGATCACGCGACTACACACATTCAATTATAATGAAGATAAAAATAATATCATGAAAATAAATTCAAATAAACGTGCTGGTAATAATTAATTACACAATAAATGCTAACAGTTCTAATTAAAACATTCAGTGTGCTGGTAAGCTATGTTGTCCGTGAATAATTAATCACAGACAGGTGATATTTTTTACCGTTTGACCGTCTTTACACATCGATACACCTGTATTACTCGAAGAGCGTGTTAAAAACTATCAGTGAATGCTAATACGAAATACATTTTTTCTGTAAAAGGTTGGCAAAGAAGCCGACGACCCACCTGATGGTAAGTGGTTACCGCCGCTTATACAAGGTGTAACATAAAAAACGCACAACCTCTTAAGGGGTCACTGTACTCATCATTATGAACAACTTTTACTATGGGACAAAACATAAAATCGTGAAAAAAAAACAGCTGTTCCCTACATTTATGTTCGCATAACTCGTCAAAATGTAGGGAACAGCAGATTTATTTTCGCGATTTCTGGTTTGGTCCCATAGTAAAAGTTGTTCATAATGATGAGTACAGTGACCCCTGAGGTTGTGCGTTATTTATGTTACACCTTGTATACACCTACAACACCAAGAAGATTGCTGATGCATTGCCAAACTTAGAGGCAAAGTTGGAAAGTCTCATGTGCCTATAATTTACTTACCTTATTTAAATTACCTGCACCCATACCCTTCAAACCGTAACACAGCATTGCTGCTTAGCAGCATAAATAGGTATTAGTGTTAGTACTTCCCGAAGCAAGGAGCTTTATTAGATTTCAGAAGTATTTTAATTAACCCAATATGACCCACCCACGTTTGTAAATACGCGACTACCTAGAAATTAATAATTCTGTGATATTAATAATCACATTCAATCCACCAGCTAACTATAATATTACTCCGAGAATTACAAATCAAATTACACATAAAATATTATCATAATCAATTCTGTTAATGTTTGAATAATATCAGTTACGACTATGTTAAATACTAAATGTACAAGGATTTATTTAGTTCTGTAGCGTGATGGCGATACACACCCGAAATAACTTACTTATTCGGAGTGTATACCTTCGCCGAACGCTCGTCAATTCAGTGGCCGCTCTGTCGTCGAGTATGTTTTCAAATATAAAAATTGAAAACTTAGCACTTTAAATTGTACCTTCACCATAGATTTGTGAAATCATTGGTTGGGTGGCGTCAGGTATACCTTTAAAATGACAGTATACCCTAGAAAAAAATTGTGGTTGGGTTAAGGTTAGGTTAGGTTCCCAGAGGTGACACAACCGGAGATGAGAGCAGCCGTGATGCGGCTCCGGGCCAAAAACACTGCTCCGGGGCCCGATGGAGTACCCGGCCGCGCTCTCGTCCTCGCCCTGAAGGAGTTGGAGCCCCAACTGAGAGGACTCTTCTCAGCTTGCCTCGAGCGGGGCCAGTTTCCCACTCAGTGGAAAACAGGTCGATTGGTCCTGCTCAGGAAGCCGGGGCGCCCAGCGGACTCGCCGTCCGCTTACCGGCCCATAGTGCTGCTAGACGAGGTGGGCAAGCTATTCGAGCGGATAATTGCAGACCGCCTCGTTGGCCACTTGTACAGAGAGGGGCCGGACCTGGACGACAGTCAGTTCGGATTCCGACATGGGCGCTCTACCATCGACGCCATCATGCGAGTGAGAGTCCTGGCGGAGGAAGCGGTCTCCAGGGGCGGGGTGGTGCTGGCGGTGTCCTTGGACATCTCCAATGCCTTCAACACCCTGCCCTGGAGCTGTATTAGGGAGGCGTTGCGTTACCATCGGGTGCCTCCCTACCTCCGTCACGTTGTTGGGGCTTACTTGGCGGAAAGGTGTGTCACCTTCAGGGGACGCGAAGGCGGAGACCAGCGCGAGATGTCGTGCGGTGTTCCACAGGGTTCGGTCCTGGGCCCGCTCCTGTGGAACATCGGGTACGACTGGGTGCTGAGGGGCGAGCTCCAACGGGGGGTGACCCTGACGTGTTACGCGGACGACACGCTGGTCACGGCTCGGGGGAGCTCGCACAGGGAGGCAGCGTTGCTGGCTACGGCTGCGGTCTCACAAGTCGTGAGCCGCATACGGCGCCTAGGCCTGGAGGTGGCCCTAAACAAGTCGGAGGCCATCGCTTTCCATGGCCCCCGACGGGCGCCGCCGCCGGGATCACACATCGTGGTCGGGGGGGCTCGAATTGCTGTCGAGCCAACCATGAAGTACCTAGGATTGGTGCTCGACAGCCGGTGGGACTTCGGCCCCCACTTTCGGCGGCTGGCGCCCAAGCTATTGGGCGCGGCGGGCGCGCTGTCGACGCTGCTTCCCAATTTGGGGGGCCCGAGCACCGCCTGTAGGCGGTTGTATGTGGGGATCGTGCGATCGATGGCCCTGTATGGCGCCCCGGTGTGGACGCCCGACTTGACGGCCCGCAGTATCGCAATACTGCGAAAACCGCAGAGGGCGATGGCCGTCAGAGTCATCAGGGGTTATCGCACGATCTCCTACGAGGCGGCTTGTGCACTGGCCGGATCCCCGCCCTGGGACCTGGAGGCGAAAACCCTTGCGTCACTTCACAGGTGGCGCGAGGAGGCGCGGACGCGGGGCGAAAGACTGGTGCAGCGACAGATCACGCTGCGTCGGTCAGAGCTCCGTCAGGTCTTAGTGGCGGAATGGCGGGACAGGCTTTCACGCCCTACCGCCGGCCTCGTCACCATTGAGGCGATCCGGCCGGTGCTCGATCTCTGGCTCGGGAGGAGGCACGGCTCCCTGACGTTTCGGGCGACGCAGATGCTCTCGGGGCACGGTTGCTTCGGGAAGTACCTGTGTCGCATTGGCAGGGAGCCGGACGCCCGGTGTCATCACTGCGTCCATTGTGGAGAGGACACGGCGCGGCACACGCTGGCAGAATGTACTGCATGGGAGGAGCCGCGCCGCGCCCTTGTTTCTGAGGTGGGGAGCGACCTGTCGCTGCCGGCCGTGGTTCGTTCTATGGTCGGCAGTGCAGAGTCCTGGGACGCGGTGATGTCCTTCTGCGAAAGTGTCATCTCGCAGAAGGAGACTGCGGAAAGGGAGAGGGAGAGTGCAAGCACTCTTCCAGCCCGCAGAAGGCGCACCGGGCGTCGGCGGAGGGCGGATAACGCCCTCTTCCAACCCCCGTAAACGGGTCCAGGGGCGGCGGACTTGGGGACGTCCGCCTCCCCCATCCAAATGGACCAGAGGCGGTGGCGCGTAGTGTTCCACGCGCGCCTCCTAGATGACACAGGGGGAGTCTCACTCCCCCCCGCGATTGAGGTCTGCAAATGCGGGCCGGCACTAGTTGGGGGCTGCGGACGAATGTACTGCTCCCGCGGCCCCCGGCCTAAGTGTGAGATGGAACACCGGGGTGGTTTTAGTCAGTAAGAGTCTGACAGACCCCTCCGCCCACCCCAGGGCGGAGGACATCCATGAGGATTTCCACCCCGAAAAAAAAAAAAAAAAAGGTTAGGTTAGGTTATATTTCGAATAGGGTATTACGCCCATTTTCGAAAAGTGTCTCAATTAGATTCTGTAGTGCTAATGAACCAAAAAAAAAAACACAAAATTTTTATTCAATCGTTAAGTGCCATTAAAATGCATTTAAATTTTGCATTTTCAAATTTCGCGCGTAATTTGACGAAAACGCTGGATGCAGTGGACGCCATATTGCTCTATGGTCACGACGTCAGTTGGCTGTGTAAACAAATGCAGTGATATTTTGTATGTTAAGATAATAATTATAAATAATTGTTTAGTTGACACTTCTAAGTTTACATAGCCGTATGACGTAATAACATGGCGACTACTATTTAATGGTGTTATGAAACAGATTAAAACAGCTGAAACCTTTGAATTGAATTTTATAATTTAGTTTGCTATGTTATGAACTAAAACTAACGTTTTCCGACTGTTTTTTGCCTAAGCTATCTCAATAATACCTATAATCGTATTTTTAGATTTTTTTCTCATATAGAGTAAAATACTCTATTGTTAAACTTGGTTAACTATTTCATTATTGTATACCCGAGATCTACATACATTCCAAATAAGCCTCGCAATCGCTAAAGCTTACATTCTGAAAATTGGACTATATTTTTTGCGCCGATGGAATACCATGAGCCTATTAATTGAAAAACTTCAGGTAAAATTAAAACATGCAAGTGTTATTTCGATAAATGCTAAAGCAGCCAAGGAAAATCTCGAATCGGAAGAACTAGAAAAAAAAACCAAAAAGCCTTAAGCTTAAGAAAACGATGGAAACAAGATGAATTAGAAAGAGATATACAGTCGAAGGCATACATGTTGAACAGAAATATCTGAGGCCTCCGATTGTAGCTTCCTGTTTTCATCTTTTTATTAAGCTTTTAAGGCAGTTCGACTTCTTTACTTTACTTTTTTATTAAATTAAATAATAATATTTAGGCGTAGTTCATCAATAATCGCAGGTCGCACTTTAGCCACCCAAACCCATAGTCCCATACTTTGTTTCCATATTCTATAATAGTCCTGCATCAACCGGGGGTTGCCCTTGGACTACTTGCAATGTGCATACAGGGATAATCGTCGGTTGGTGTCTCATCTCATCTAAAGCTACCTAAGGGGCCTCTGCGAGTTGACATCGGCCCCTCGTACGCCTTACAAAGGCCCGGGACCTCAGCGTCCTGAGAAAATAAAGTTTAAAAATAAAAATATTTTTGGCTTCTACGTGAACATGAAATCATCATCTCCACGCCCACTCTAAGTGGGATCGGCACAACATGTATTCCTCTTCCATTCTCCTCTATCACCCGTCATCTCAGTACTCACTCCTTTCTTACCCATATCATCTTTCAAACAATTCATCTATCTTTTCTTTGACCTACCTCTACTTGTATATCCATCCACTTTCATATTTAACACTCTTCTAGTAACATGACTTACTTCCTTCCGCATAACATGTCAATACCATGCTAGCCTATTTGGCTGTCCCATTTCAAAGCCTAGTAAGGGACTCTGTTTACAAAAATCGTTTTATTGCATAATCTTGCTAACCTAGAAAGTCTCTACCAAATACAAAAACACCAGCATTGAAAACTCACATAATAAGCAGATATATTTAAGCATCGATACCTAGTAAGTGCCATTCACTACCTCTGATCATTTTAAAACCTAGTAAGTCACTTTAACCACATGGTTTTACCTAACATAAATACTTTTCAAAGGCTGACCGATTTAACGTTTATGCGCTCTCCTGTAAAATTTCGTTTTAAGCCCTCGCTACATTTTGAAATGGGACAGCCGTATTACTCCTCAACTTTCAGTCACTGGTGCTGCTTTCAAACACCAAAGAATATTTTTTATTGAGCTGGTCCTCAAAAGGACCCTCCTGAATAAAGTAAGACCTTATTCTCAAATCGATTCACATTGCTAAAACATAGGGTATTCGTGGGAGATATTTAATTCATACGATATATTGAGAACGACCTTATTGGATTGTCCCAACCGATTGTTTTAACCTTCCCAATACTGACTAGTAAATATTTAATGGTAAACCTTTGAAGGTGTTTAATCAAACTTGACTATTGTATTTTCGACAATAGGTAGCTTTTTCTGTAATATCTTTTACCCTCGAATGAATGGAATAATCCATTTCTTTCGTAAGTAATATGCTACATGTAATGAAATTGCGATTGGACAAGAAGATGGGTCTTGGTTGTGAAAAAAATGAAATTAATGTCAGAAACTAACATTAGTATTTTTTTGTGGAAACTTGGTTTTTGAACGCGAATGTTGACCCTGAATGATGTTCATGTTATTTTCTGAAACACTTTGACAAAAAGAAGGATTTCTTTTCTTATGGTCCCAGCTTTAGATTTTGCGCAAAAATAGTATCGAAAATATCAATCGGTTTGCGCAAACTTTTTGCAGTCTTAACGTACCTACATGCATAATTGTGCAAATTGGAATATGCGCAAATAAAAACGAGTGTGGTGCCAGACCTTAAATTTTATTTAAAATAATATAGTTTTTTTTTGTTATTTGTTCGCTTCCTTTTTTCTCTTTTCGTGACTACGGAAGCCTCATAAGTACCTCTCTATTATTGGAAATCTGTATTGAACTTCTGAAACAAGTCCAGAATCCTATATTTTATCATTCGATATTCAGATATCATATCATTTCGTGAAATAGGATGCTACTACCAGTGGCGAAGGGTGAATTTTCTTAAAAGGGAAGCCGGACCAAAAAATGCCTATAATTCTTGTTTACCTAGCAAACTTACTGTGTCGATTAACCGTTTCATTAAACTTCTAATCCGATCTACTTTTCTATTATGAACTTCTTACGTACTCGTATAAGCAAAAAATGTTTCTATCCTACGATTTCCAAAATCATGCAAAGATAAACAACTTCGGATATGTTTTTCGGTCTGAACATGTTTTTTGGACGAATTTGAAAGGCAAATGTTGCACCTGCAATGTAACTTCGTAAATAATTATTTGTTTAAATGATAATTGAAAATAATAGATACTAGTATTTGCCATATTTCGAAAGGGAAGCCGATAGGAATCGAGTTGTATGGAGCCTTCGCCACTGCTAACTACTGAAAACGCTACAAAACCGCCGCGTTCCCCCCCACCCAGTGCGTCCCTAAACTATGCAAATGTTAAAGCACATTTTGCGGCGAACAACAACGCCAGTTTAACGTGAAACATAATTTTGCAACTTTATAATAGAGGGCGTCGTAAATGACGTGAAATTCGACTACCTACCGACCCAACCGTGAAATACATTGGAACACGTTATTGGTAACTATGAATATTGGGACTTTGGGCACTTATTAATAACTAGCTTTCGCCCGCAGCTTCGCTTGCGTGAAATTTTGAACCCGTTAAGTGGCGATTTTCCATACAAACATTCATCCCCTATTTAACTCCCTTACGGGTTGAATTTCGAAAAATCCCTTCTTAGTGGATGCCTACGTTACAAAAGGAACCTACTGTCAAAATTTCAAGTTTCTAACCCCAGCGGTTTAGGCTGTGCGTTGATAGATCAGTCAGTCAGTCAGTCAGCTTCTCCTTTTATATATATAGATGAAGGAGTGTGTCAATGAGTTTATTTATTATTTGTGGTCTTCGGATGGAAATCGATAAAAGCGATGTTGTTGTTCTGCCTAGCTTGTTTAGGGTTCCGTACCCAAAGGGTAAAACGGGACCCTATTACTAAGACTCCGCTGTCCGTCCGTCCGTCTGTCACCAGGCTGTATCTCATGAACCGTGATAGTTAGACAGTTGAAAATTTCACAGATGATATATTTCTGTTGCCGCTATAACAAAAAATACAAAAAAACAGAATATAATAAATATTTAAGGGGGCTCCCACACAACAGACATTATTTTTTTGCCGTTTTTGTAGATAATGGTACATGAATCCTTCGTGCGCGAGGCAGACTCGCACTTGGCCGGTTTTTCTAAATGATGAAGATATAGATCACCTACGATAACATGGCATCAATTTGACCTTGACACTGCTCTAGTAAAAATGTGTGAGAAGGAATATTTACAACGAATTATGTAATTCGAAAAGTGACTATTCAAAAAAACATACCGCACCCTTCAAACGACAATGACGTAAGTGTAAAAAAGCAATAGTAAATATAATACCGAAAAAAAAACTGTGAAAGTATTTTTTTTTATTTAAAAGCGTATATCTCGAAAATTATGTTTTCGCACTTACGTCACTGTCTTTTTGAAGGTGTGACGTAGCTTTCGACTGCGTGTTGTGATTTGATTGTATGATTTTTGAAAACCTACGTTAATTATGATATACCTAATTAAAAATACTTCTTGTCAACATCTTTTTAGTTTTTACTTTTTATTTTTAAATTTCCTTATTTTATTTGTTCGCTTTTTATGCAGTCGGGTTTTTTTTATGTCTACAATTGTCCCAAAAATTGCGTCTTAGCGAAGTCCAGAGCTAGAGCATGCTTTAGAGGTACCAGATTCACCCCCATGTATGTTCCGCGATTTTTTTTGTAGTTTTCGAGTTAGATTTTTTTTCGTGAATTTTTACTTTTGATCATAATGTCATGAATAGTTGAGACACACAATTCCGCTTGACAGTATTTTTTGTTACACCCTGTATAGCGTTACATGTTTTGCCATATTATGGCGTACAAAGTAAAGTAAAGCTTAAGAAGTTTAAATAAGTAAAATTAATTAAAAACTAAAAACTCGGTTGCTACATAATTGCAAATTCAAGAAAATAGTATTACTTTTTCATTGCAAACTGCATTTAAAATTCAGCCTTGACAAAAGCCTCAATTTTTTTTTCTCAATTATTTGGCTGATTTGAAAAGGCACGTTTTAAAAAAATACACATCACCACATAGTATAAAACAAAGTCGCTTCCCGCTGTCTGTCCCTATGTATGCTTAATCTTTAAAACTACGCAACGGATTTTAATGCGGTTTTTTTAATAGATAGAGTGATTCAAGAGGAAGGTTTAGTATCCGAGCGAAGCTGGGGCGGGTCGCTAGTACCTAGCTATTAAAATAGCTGAAATCGATACAATAGTCGATTCTCAACAAACTTCCTTCAGGGTTTGTGTTCTTCTTCTTGGCGTGTCGTTTATTATGTTACACCAGAGGTTCTCAAACTTCTTTCGTAAACCGCCCACTTTGAGAATCGATTGTTTTCTAGCGCCCCCTATTTTTTTTAACCATATTTATTTATTTATTTGGGATCTCCAACAAAGGATACACATATACAAAACAAATCACAATAGTAAATAGGTTATTTTCCATGTGCTCCTTCAATTACAGGAGACCACAGCATGCACATATAATTTGTTTTTACCTTTACCTCATGTTACAAATCACTGTCGCAAACATAACTTTTACCGTCCTATACCGCCCCCTGTAGGCCTCTAGCGCCCACAAGGGGGCGTTATCGCCCACTTTGAGGAAGACTGTGTTACACGTTGTATATTCGTATGACAACTCAGGTTCGACGGTATAAATTGTGCTCTCGATACATGGAGGGGTCGACCTATAAAACGTGGTTACCCATCCAAGACCCGACCGCTCCAAGCGTAACTTACCCTCGCATATGAATCGATGGACGCAGCTTTTTAGCCTCGAACCCATGTTAAATAAATTAAATGTTTAGCCTACATTAATTATGCAGGCTGTAAACTTTAGGGTTAAAAATTATGCAACGTGCCATACGAACACGGAAAATACGGAAAACTTATAAAACATAACAATTTCACAACGGAAATTGTAATAAAAATCCTATTTGCCATTTTTAATTTAATTATGTTTTCACATTAATTTTAGCAATATAAACGAGGGCGAAAATTTATATTTTCAAATTACCATTAATTATTTAACGATAATAACTTAATTACTAGTGTAATTAACTGTAATTTATGGGCCTTTTGGGAGATGCAACACAGAATAATAAGGTGTAGAATATCCATTTCTATTAACCCGCCCAGCCGGGATAAAGTGCGTCATCATCATCATCTTTCAGCCGAAAGACGTCCACTGCTGGACATAGGCCTCCCCCAAAAGGGGGGGGTTTGCCGTAATCACCACGCTTGGCTGGCGGGTTGGCGATCGCAGTATGGTACTCAGAGAACGCTGCTGCCCATCCTCTAGAGAATCTCTTAGTCGCCTTTTGTTTTCTAATTAATGCCAAGTTTAAAAACTTAAATGTTCAGCTACTTTTGTTGCTGACCGTACGTGCTAAAATATAAAACTTCCTCACCCCACGCTGGGAATAGACGCGTGTTGTAAGATTCAACAAAACCCAGTACGCTTGGTGGTAGGATCTATACAGTCCGCCTGGCTAGCTACCACCCTCACATTAAAGTCCGGCGCCAAGCAGTTTACTGTGTTCCGTCGTGTGTATCTGAGAGCCAGAGGGGTATAGGGGAATCTCTCTATATCTCTGTTACTTGGATTCGTGTGCTCCATCTTAGACCCTGTCTGCGTTCAGGTACGACTAGGGTCAAGCACGACAAAGTGAAATAATAAAAAAAAACGGCCAAGTGCGTGTCGGGCCACGCGCAGTAACAGGGTTCCGTAGTAGCACAATAATGTGGAAGAAGAGGGCTTAGTCATTTTTCAATGGAATTTGTACGAAATTTTTACTTTTCCAAGTACATTTTATAAGTTACTAGCCTTTGCGACTTCGTCCGCGTGAATTTCGGTTATTGATCCCTAATTTATTGATTATAAAATATAGCCTATAGCATTCAGGGATAATGTAGCTTCCTATTGCTGAAAGAATTTTTGAAATCGGATGAGTAGTGTCGGATATTACCTCCTACATACAAACAAACAAACAAATTCTACCTCTTTATAATATTAAGTGTAGATAAGACTATGGTACCTCCTGTTCACGTAATGTGGGGATCGTTTTTTTTTCTCGTCTATCCCATGATACGGAGTCTTGTTGGGTAGGTCTTTCAAAAATATTATAGAATAGAATAGAAATCTTTAATTCAAGCTGAGAGCTCATAAATGGTTAGTAACAATTTTCTTATACAACTAGTGTTAGTAAAACATATAAATTTGATTATCAATTACAGTTATAATATAAAATTGATATAAAATTGGAATAAAACTAAAATAAAATATAAATAAAATTTAAATTTAAATTAATAAATTAAAAATAAAGATTGATTTAAAATTAAAATGAATTGATGTAAAAAATATAAAAAAATAAAATGAATTATGGGTTTGCAAACACAATTTTTCGATTAAGGGATTAGTTTCTGAAATATTAAGCTTTAAAGTGCTAATTTTTGTTAGAGTCAAGTGTCCCCCTACCCCTGCCAGCAAAAAGGTTAGTTTTCGATATGCGAAAAAAATCACGGTAGGAGTATATACACAATGAAGTTAAAAGGAAAACTATCACAGCTAAAGCTTCACAAGCTTACGAGTAATAGTCGACCAACCGGAAAAGTAAAAATTTCGTACAAATTTCATTGAAAAATTACCAAGTCCTCTTCTTAGTCCGCATTATTGTGCAACTACGGAACCCTATTACTGCGCGTGGCCCGACACGCACTTGACCGGTTTTTTTTTTAATATTTTGAAACGAAAAAAGCTTTTAAGAGGACAGCGCTAGACTGCCGACAATAGACGGTTCCCTCTGAACTTACCCCCTCTGTGTCTCAAAGCTCCTAAATTGAGGAGCATCTTTATCTAACAATATTATTCTTACACCCCCAGATTAAATAAGGTTTAAGGCCGTTTACATAGGCCAGTAATGAAATAATGATAGAGGAGGGCTAATCCCTTCTGAAAGGTACGAGTATGTCTCGGGGGAGCCCGGCTTATTTAGACAGGATATTTTGAGAGACATTTTTGACACGGGGAATTAAGTGATGAGTATGGCTGCGGGGTACTTGGGGAATCGTCTGTGGAGACTTCTTATTAGTTTCGATGGGGGTGTCAATGTTATTTAAAAATTAACTTATCGATTGGAGGTTTTATTTTTATTTTTAACCCCCAACGCAAAAATATGGTTGTTATAAAGTTTAACGTGTGTATCTGTGTGTATGTCTGTGGCATCCTAGCTCCTAAACGGATCAACCGATTTTGATTTAGTTTTTTTTTGTTTGAAAGCTGAATTAATCGAGAGAGCTAAGAAGCTACGATTCAAGAAGATTTGAAGATCATTAATTCTTTTCTAGTTGTTGAAGGGATGTGAGCATCTTCTACTGGTCTGATCGATTCGAAATTTAATATATAACCTTGACCTGATGCTGCAACATCATCTGGAATCAGCAAGATACCCAACTCCTCACCAAGAAGTATCGTGTTTGGGCTCATTTGAATGTTCTCTTAGTAACAATACAATATTATGGTACCACTGAGTTGATCTGATTGAGTATTTAGATCGGGAGGTTGTTATACTACTCCAAAATAGCTAGTACTAATAACCTGACAGACCCATTGATTTGGCCTTTAAATATGCCTTGACAAGTTAGGACTTAGAAGGTGGCTCAAGGTGGTGATTGGCACTCGAAAATGATTAGTTACTGGTTCATCGTGTTTGAACTTGTATGATTTGTTATGAAAAGCACTTTCTGCTCACATTAATAATCGCTAACAAGGAACGACAGCCCCATTACAATGTCGGGGGTATTTTAAAATTTAAGAGTTGAATAAGTAATTATAATTTTACTTCGTCGCATACGACCCTTTTTTTTTTCTTTTGAAAATCCTCATGTATGCCCTTCGTCCCGGGAAGGCGGAGGGGTATGCCGGACTCTTACCGGCTAAAAACCTACGGTGTTCCTTCTCCTGACCCGCGGCCGAGGTCGCGGGATTCACTGCTGCATGCACCGCGACCCTGGCAGGCCTCGGTCCGCCAGCCCCTGGCAGACCTCTTCCTCTGTGGGGCCTTGCCCCACGTTCTCCTGACAGGCAGGTCCCCTAACTCTCTCCCTCTCCGCTCCCTCCTTGGTCGCCATCACCTCCTCGCAGAAGGAGGCGACGGCTTCCCACGCACTCTCGCTCCCGACCATGGACAGAACCATCGCCGGAAGCGAGAGGTCACCACCGACCGCCGCAACTAGTTCGCGGCGCTGCGTCGCCCACGCAGGACACGTCTGCAGCGTTAGCAGTGCCGTGTCCTCGGGGCAGTCGACGCAGTGGTGACAACCGGGTCGCATTTGACCCTAGTCACACCTGATGGTAAGCGCAGACAGGGTCTAAGATGGAGCACACGAATCCAAGTAACAGATATAGAGAGATTCCCCTATACCCCTCTGGCTCTCACATACACACGACGGAACACAGTAAACTGCTTGGCGCCGGACTTTAATGTGGTTATTTAATTTTATCAATGCAAACAAACTTTACGTAATACATCGTGTTCCTTTTCCTCATTTATTATAATTAAGTGCAGCCTCATCGATTAATTGGATGTCGTTTTCGATGCAAGCTCTCGTTATAGTAATGGAATTGGATAAATTACAACTGATTCCAATTATCGTAGCATTACCAAATTGTGTCGTTTTGATTTAACATTAAGGCTAAGATCTATAAAGCGAACTTAGACTTTGCTCTGCTTTGCTCAGATTTTACTTTCAAGTTAAGTCATCATCATCTGCCTAGCCTTTTCCCAACTGTGTTGGGGTCGGCTTCCACTCGAACCGGATGCAGCTGAATATCAGTATTTTACATGGAGCGACTGCCTATCAGACCTCCACAACCCAGTAACTGGGTAATACGATACTCTTGGTAAGACTGGTTGTCAAACTTTCTGGCTTCTGACCAACAGTAACGATAACGACTGTCAAAGATCTACAAATGACAGCCGGGACCAACGGCTTTACGTGCTTTCCAAGGCACGGAGGAAACTCGCTATGGTAAATGGTCACCCATCCACAGACCAACCTCGGCAAGCGTGGCTTAACCCGGAAGATCGGTCTATGCGGCTGTAATTATTTAGCCACGAGCTTACTTTCAAGTTAAGTCACAGTCGATATTTATATGGCTGTCTTCGAATCCCTGTTTATGCATGTTTAGCAAATGCTAGTCCACGAAATCGACGATTTACAAAAAACTTACACTAGAAGCTGAGTTTGAGCTAAGTCTCGCTTGATAGAACTCAACCTTAGACTAGGATTGGTCTAGCACTTTTTAAGATATCATGCCGAATATGTAAGTTGTGATATCGATCCCGCCAAAACAAAAATGTGAAAATAAGTAAAAACCGACGTAAAAAAAAAAAAACTAAAAAGAGTGAAATAGCATAATATAAAATTAACACGTTTCGGAAGTCGGTACCTTATTTGTTTCAGTGTAGAATTGCACCGACTTCTGAAACTGTTAATTTTATATTATGCTCATTATTTCACTCTTTTTTAGTTCATTGAAGTCGGATTTAACCTTTATTTTAAGTTTTTTTTTTAAATACGTTTTAGTGCCATAAATTGCACGGTTTTAGACTACAAATTTAAATGACACGGTTGCGTAATCTTTCCAGCAACTAGGTAGTTTTCTTTAAGAATAGGTATTCATGTATAATTACAACACGACTACTCCTTACAAATACATACAATCTTCTTTGTGCTTGGCTAATGTTTCTGTGATGACAGTTAAAACAGAGATTGAAAGTCCTCATCAAAACTTTTGCTGAAGGGAACAAACCAAAACATCTAAGTATTATATTTTTTGTTTACGTTATTTTTTTCAAAAAGCGCAGAATCAATTTCTATAGCATTTAAATGGGACCACCTCTGAAGTGTGGTCTACCAAATAAAAAAAGATTCATAAAAATCCATTCATAATTGGTGGAGATATCGCGTAACAAACATACAAAAAAAAACATTCATCCGAGTTCAGAACCTCCATCTTTTTGAAGTCGGTTAAAAAGGACGAAGATCGGTATAAAGGAAGTGCATGATTGGTATTGGGATCGAAATGAGTACCAAGTTTTATAAAAGTTCCTTAAATCATAGCTACAGAAATAATGAATAAAAACCAATGTTTCCTTAGACGAAGACATTTAATCAAAAATTGTTTGGAACCCTATACAAAGCTCGGGAACGAAACCATAGCGCGATTCAGCGCAATGAACAACGCCATCTAGTAACATAATATGAACTAAACTCTTATTTTAATACAAGATTATACATTCCGCCCACCATGGACAGAATGTCCATTGTTCCCGCCCACCATGAACCGAACTCATTCGACAAAATGGACTGTATAAAGTTTAAAGCAAATGTTTAGGTAATTATGCCATGGTGGTTGAGAACAGAACACACATATAGTAATAAGTTTAAACTATGGTAACAAAAATTAACAAACAACTCTAACAACAAGTTTTCAAACTTTTACAATAATAACAAAATTAAAATTAAACTAAGTTAAGTTAGTAAGTTACTTTATTGAGCAACAGGTAATACACACAACTTAGTTACTGGTCGTTTAAATGAGACACCCTTACACTTTAGAGTAACTACCCTCGTAACATTGTCCAAACCTGGGTGTTTCGCAGTGATTTTACCTAAAAGCCATTTGGCTGGAGGGAGATCATCCTCCTTGACTAATACAACATCACCGATCTCTGGTTCGGGAGTTTTGTTTGCCCACTTGTATCTATGTAAAAATTGAGATAAATACTCACTAGACCACCTACGCCAAAAGTGTTGTAGCATTTGTTGCATTAATTGCCAACGTTTTAAAGATGAACTAGACGATGTTTCGTAGTTGTGCTCTGGTACAAGTATTAATGGTTCACCTATTAAGAAATGCCCTGGAGTGAGGGGATCTTGCGAATTTGTACTAATTTGAGACAATGGCCGAGAGTTCAGACAAGCTTCAACTTGATACAATAGAGTTGAAATCTCTTCGAAGGTGAGAGTAGCATTGCCAATTACTCGCTTAAGGTGATGCTTGGTGGACTTTATTCCAGCCTCCTATAGTCCGCCGAAGTGCAGAGCATGTGGTGGAATAAAGTGCCACGTAGTGCCGTTGTTTGCCAAACACTCAGCGATTTCCATCGCCAAGGATGACTTTTCTTGCGAGAACAAGCTTCGGAGTTCACGAGCGGCACCAACGAAGTTGGTTCCATTGTCACTAAATAAATCTGCGCAATGTCCACGCTTGGCAACAAACCTTTTAAAGGCAGCAATAAAGCCTTGTGATGTGAGATCACTCACAGCTTCCAAATGTATGGCTTTGGTAGCCATGCATACGAATAAACATATATAACCTTTATACGCTCTGTGACCTCTACCTTTAGATGTACGAATCTGTATGGGTCCAGCATAATCAACACCGCTTCGAAAAAACGCTCGAATTGGGGTAACACGAGCTGGAGGTAATTGCCCCATCAGTTGATCTCTAGTCTGTGCAGCATGTCGTACACAGACAACACATTTTCGAACAATCATTTTTACTCGGTTTTTTGCGTCGATGACCCAGTATTTAGTTCGCAGATAATTCAGCATTAGCTGTGGTCCACCGTGCAACGTGTTATGATGAGTTTCAGTGAGAACTAAATAGGTAAAATGAGATTTCGACAGTAAAATGATTGGGTGTTTTGTTTCGGTTTTAATTTCAGCTTTTTCCAGACGACCTCCAACTCTCAAGATGCCTGAGGCATCTAGAAACGGATTCAATGAGGTGAGTTTGCTTTTCTTATGCACTGTCTTGTTTTCTTGAATATCCTTTATCTCCTGATGAAAGTTTGCTGCTTGACATTCTTTCACACATATATCAAGAGCTTCATTTAATTCTATGCGAGTTAACCACTCGGGTAAGTTATAATTATCTGCCTTTTTTAGCTTTCTGATAAATCTCCTACAATAAGCTAAGACCCTAACTAATTTACGAAGAGACGAAAACTTAGTCCACATCTCGAGATTATCCCTTTGAGTAACGTGATACACTTTCTTTGCCTTTTCTTCTAAGTTAGTGTCTGGTATTTCTTTTCTATCATAAGTTACAGGATTATTTATCAACCACGATGGCCCTGTTTTCCACAGCTGAAAACTCGGTAACTCTGATGGATTAATTCCCCGAGACGCACAATCTGCCGGGTTTTCTGAAGATGATACGTGGGACCATTGGTCCCTATCTAAAATATTGAGGATCTCCGAAACCCGATTGGCTATAAATGTTTTCCAGCGAGTTGGGTGGCTACTCAACCATGCCAGCACAACTGTGGAATCGGTCCACGCACGTATGTTGGCTTTTGAAACGTTC
This sequence comes from Amphipyra tragopoginis, assembly GCA_905220435.1. Classification (NCBI taxonomy): domain Eukaryota; kingdom Metazoa; phylum Arthropoda; class Insecta; order Lepidoptera; family Noctuidae; genus Amphipyra; species Amphipyra tragopoginis. Next base: position 19,520,162 of record HG992011.1, read on the forward strand.
AAAACTGCCGAGACTTCTTGTAAAAGCTTAGCTAGCAAGACAGCCCCACACAACTCAAGCCTCGGAATGGATACTTGCTTAACTGGTGCTACTCTTGTTTTGGAAGACACCAGATGGATGTAAACTTTTCCTGCATCATCTACCACACGCATATAAACCGCAGCAGCATAAGCTTCACTGGATGCATCGCTGAATCCATGGAGTTCCAAATTACTATTTTTCTTCGAGTTAATCCATCGTGGAAGTCTAAATTTAGTAAGTTCACCCAGTTCTGCACGGTAAGTAATCCACTCATTTAAGAGCTTAAGCGGTAGTTTATCATCCCATTCTATTCCCGCAAGCCAAAGCTTTTGAATCATAATTTTAGCTTTTATGATTGCTGGTGAAATCCATCCCATTGGATCGAACAATTTAGCAATATCAGAGATAACTTTTCTTTTTGTTACAGGTTCACTGATTGGTGGTAGCTGCACGGAGTACTCGAAGTCATCGGTTCGTCGGTTCCAGGTAAGTCCCAGTATCTTTATTAATTCATTTTTCTTTAGTTCTAGATTGCTTTCTATTGCTTTGCTTCTTTCGTTGATTTCCTTTGACAATTGCTCATCATTACTTGACCATTTCTGTAGCTCGAAGCCTCCTTTGCTTAGCAGATTAGTCATTTCTGTAAATATTTGTTTTCCTTCTGATACAGTGTCGCACCCAGTGAGCAGATCATCCACGTAGAAGTCGTTTAATATTATTTTAGATGCTAATCGGAATTGGTTGCCTTCATCATGAGCTACTTGGTGAAGCGCTCTTACTGCCAGGTACGGAGCTGGAGCTGTCCCAAACGTGACTCTTACTAATCGTAAATGTTGTATGTCTTCTTTACAGTCAGCTCTCCATACCAACCGTTGATAGTCTGCATCTTCGTCAGTCACTTTCACCTGTCGGTACATCTTGACGATGTCAGCTACCAAGCAGATGGGATGAAGCCTCCACCTCATAAGAATGTGCCTGAGATCTGCTTGTAAAGTTGGACCTACCATAAGATTGCTGTTAAGTGAAACACCGTTATTGTCTCGACTCGAAGCGTTAAATACGACCCGAAATTTTGTGGTAGTTCTATCGTTTCTAACTACTTCATGATAAGGTAAATAAACTGCCTCTGGATTATCGATTTCTGTTTTAGGTATTATTTGCATATGACCAAGCTTTAAGTATTCTAAAATAACCTCAGAGTATTTCACTTGTAAATCAGGTAATTTTAAGAAACGATTTTCTAAAGATAACAATCTTCTTATTGCAATATTGCGTGAATTGCCATATTTACAGCTCGGATCGTCATCTTTAAATGGTAACTTTACTATGTACCTACCGGAACTATCGCGTTTAGTAGTTTTCTGAAAAATCTCTTCACAACGTTTTTCCTCTGGAGTGAATTGATCTTTATTCAGAGTAAAGTTATCAGATTCGAGCTCCCAAAATTGTTTCAGGTTAAATTGTTCATTGCAAATGTTGGTATGCAGAGTGATGATAGTACTATTGGAACTAATAGTATTGGTTTCACTATCTCCACCCACCTTACCAGACAAAACCCAACCCAACTTGGTGTTCTGTGCTATTAGTGTTCCTGGCGGGCCTCGAATCAACCCCTCGATCAAAATTTGACTATAGACTTCTGCGCCAAGCAATAAATCTATTTTATTTGGTATGTTAAACTTCGGATCTGCTAACTTCATAACTGGTAAGTTAGGCCACAGCTGGACCACAATTTTTCTTTCAGGTAGAAATGAAGTTAACTTCCTAAGCACGTATGCCTTGACTTGTACGGTAAAGGTAGGGTCCTGGATAGATTGCAGTTTGATATAAACTACATGTTTACAATTTAGTGAGGAATTGTTTTCACTCCCCACTCCAAATATAACACTGTTGCAATTAATTCTTTTAAGCCCAAGTAATTGGACTGCAGACTCCGTTATAAAAGAAGCCTGTGATCCCTGGTCCACGAGAGACCTCAGTGTTATGGTAGCCCCTGTGTTGATTTCTGCCTTTACCAAGGCTGTTGCTAATACAACCTGACAATCACTGTTAGAAAAACAACTCGTTATGTTGCTTACCTTGGTCTCGTCTTGTGATGTTGTTGTGGCTACAACAACATTGGTACTATCAACTGATTGCTTTGGTTCCCCATTGTCAGTTGATTGGTTATTATTTGTGTCATGCAGCAACGAATGGTGTTTCTTTTTGCATATTCTACATCTAGTGGGCAAACGACACGATATTACCGAATGATTTGCACCTAAGCAATTGAAACACAACCCGTGGTTTTGGACAAAATTACGACGCGATGGCAACTCCTCCTTAGCAAACTCCTTACAATTTCCTAGTTTGTGACTATTGCTGGAACAAAAGGTACATGGATTACTCTCATTGACATTTTTGATAACATGATGTGATTTTGTGGTAGTGCTCTTTACAACTTTTGTACACAGAAATTCAAGTGACCTGAACCTGTGCTCTATAAATTCTAAAAATTGCTTTAAAGTTGGTAATTCGTTAGTATTATTACAAATTTTTGCTTCCCATTGTTTGCGAGATTCATTATCTAATTTAGAGCACAATATGTAGATAACAATGATATCCCAATGTTCTATGTTAACACCTTCATTTTTTAAAGCATTAAGACATTCATTAGTTGTATCAAACATTTCTTTTAAACAGTTAGATGATTCAGTAGTTAGGCTTTTTTGACTAAAAAATCTTTTAAAGATACAATCTGTTATGAATTTCTTATTATTAAATCTATGCTCCAAAAGGTCCCAACAAGTAGAATAGTTATCACTTGTAATCGGTAGGTGTCGCAAGAGTTGTTCAGCTTCGCCAGTTAAATAGCTTTTCAAATAATGTAATTTTTGTACGTTATCTAATGACAGGTTATTATGGATTAGTGAAAGAAAAAGATCACGAAACGTTGTCCACTGAGAATAGTGACCAGAAAACTTCGGTATTGCTATTCTAGGTAATTTTACGCCATTCTGGATCATCTGGTTGCCATCTTTAGCACAGTCGTCGGTTTTCTTACTTGTACTCGTAGTATTAGATTCCAAACGCTCTTTCAATGCTATTTTGTAATCTGTGTATAAATCTTCCGACTGGCTATACATGTCATTTAAATAGTAGTCAGATTTTTCAAACTCTTCCCTTTTACACGCTGTTATGAGTTTCGTATGAGTGTCATCAAACAACAACCACTGTTTTTCCAAAGTTTCAAGCCTTGTTTCCAAGTAGCTAACTGTAACTCTTTCTTTAGGTGATTTTCTGAAATTAGTGTATCCCCTTTCTATCTTTTTATTGGTATCGACTTGCAATCTTATTAACGAATCCATTTTGTTTGGTGTTTATATTCCAACAATAACTTCTTAAATTTACAAAGTTAAAACTTCTCAAATTTTTCCAAGTCCAGTTTTTTCCACAAAATATTCTAAGTGTTTGAACTTCTAAACACTTAGGTGAAATCGGACATGGATTCCCCGTCTGGTCACACTTTGAAATTTTACAAGTCTATGGAAGATTGCAAGCTAAATTTTCTAAGTTAATATTCACTCAATATTACACTAATTTAGCTTGAATCACTACTATTTTTAAAGTACTTACAGTTTGTCCAAAACTTTACCACACAATACACAGTTACGATCACTTAACTCACAAACTTGCCAACTTTAACCGATAGGGAGCGCCACTGTTCCACTGTCCAAATGTACTATGTGCCTTAGTCACAGCATTCCGGCTCGAATGACCATGAATAAAAACCAATGTTTCCTTAGACGAAGACATTTAATCAAAAATTGTTTGGAACCCTATACAAAGCTCGGGAACGAAACCATAGCGCGATTCAGCGCAATGAACAACGCCATCTAGTAACATAATATGAACTAAACTCTTATTTTAATACAAGATTATACAAATAACCAACGTTTTTCAAACGCTTTGAAAGTTTTTTTTTTATGTTTCCCGTTACTAAACATAACGTGGCAAGTTTTAATAGTCAATTAATTGCATGTAACGTTTAAGTAACATGAAATATAATACAAAGTTGTCATATTTAGAACATAAAATAATTAACTTGTGTGTAAAAACTTGCTAAGTTTTTGAGTGTACATTTCTAATTAAAATATAGCTGGCATATCTCTATAGAAAAAAAATACCTATAGGGTGTTCCGAAACTCAACGTTAAGCTGGAAACAATTATCGGGCATAACCGTTCAGTTTTTTTTTTGTTTTTTATCTTTTTGTTTTCATACTTTTTTTATTTAATTTAGACGACACTTGGTGCAGTGGTTAAGCGATTGGCTTCTGCGCTACGGGTCGTGGGTTTGATTCCCACACGGAACAAAATTTTGTATGGCATATAGATGGTTGTTTCGGGTCTGGGCGTTTTTTTATGTGAGATTTGTGTCTGTAAATGTAAAACAAAAGGGTAAAAAAAACTTCTTCCGCAAAAATATAATTACATTTTTATTTATTTGAAACTAGACTTTTTTTTCTTTCTTTTTCCCTATTAGTTTTTGTTCTCGACTTTTGTTCTCGGAGGAGCTCGTGGCTAAACAATTACAGCCGCATAGACCGATCTTCCGGGTTAAGCCACGCTTGCCGAGGTTGGTCTGTGGATGGGTGACCATTTACCATAGCGAGTTTCCTCCGTGCCTCGGAAAGCACGTAAAGCCGTTGGTCCCGGCTGTCATTTGTAGATCTTTGACAGTCGTTACTGTTGGTCAGAAGCCAGAAAGTCTGACAACCAGTCTTACCAAGAGTATCGTATTACCCAGTTACTGGGTTGTGGAGGTCTGATAGGCAGTCGCTCCATGTAAAATACTGATATTCAGCTGCATCCGGTTCGACTGGAAGCCGACCCCAACATAGTTGGGAAAAGGCTAGGCAGATGATGAGTTTTTGTTCTCGACTTGAATTTTAGTTTTGGGATATCCTATATAAAAATAAAAACACCCATTTATCTAAACTTTTGCTGTTCCCGACAGGGTCTATAATTGTTTCTACTCGTATAGTTAATACTTACCACCTATGGACTGTACATTATGGATTGAAGATTTGAGATTGAGATTAAATAGCCATTTTCAAGCGACTTCAAAAAGGAGGAGGATATCAATTCGGATATTTGTATCTTTTTTTAAATTTATGTTCGGGCATAACTCCTTCAATATAGACCGATTTGCAAAATTCTTTTTTTTGTTCGAAAGGGATTTATTCCGAAATAGTCCCATTTAAATTTCATATAGATTTGATGATGAGCTTCGGAGACAGACAATAAAATAACTTTAAAAAAAAGTAAAAACCGTTAATTTTCATAATATGTTAATTAATTAACATATTATGAAAATTAACAGTTTCAGAAGTCGGTGCAATTCTACACTGAAACAAATAAAAGCCACCGACTTCTGAAACTGTAAATTTTATATCATGCTAATTATATCACTCTTTTTTTTAGTTTATTTGAAGTCGGTTTTTACTTTTTTATTTAAAGTTTTGCATCCACACTTTGCCTGTATTTTAACAATACCACACAAAAAACAAGCTCAGCTTCCACTTCCTAAAACACTTTCATGACATCAGCTCTGTCGTAGCTTTAATCCTCAATGCAGATCCGCCAACCTAAACAACGGCTGACAAACTTTAATTTTAATTATGACGGCCATTGCAGCAAAACAGGGGACCGCTAAAGGACTGGAACAGACAAAATTAGCATTTTTTTCATATTTCTATATTAAAACCTGAGAGCTTGCGAACATTCTGTTGTTAATTAAGAAGTTTCTGCCTGGATGCTGGTTTATGGTGATCCGGGGGTTGTAAAAAGAGCTGCGAATAACTTTGTGTCTCTTGAGGATGCTGGGATTAGGTAAGACTGTTTAGTCTAAGCATGGTTTTTATTTTTCCTAATATTTTTTTCTCGTTTTTAGGGTTCCATACCAAAAAGGGTTGTCCACGCACTAAACGCATGACACCGGCGGTACCCCCGCCCTGCGACCCCGCACCGCCGCGCTGCGTGCGCGCCTTCTACACTAGACGAGAGACTACAAATCTGTGCGTTGCTCCGGAACCATTTTTTCCTCGATTGATTACATTCATTGTAAATTCTTAACATATCTACATTATACCAGCATTTATACAGGAGGAGCTCGTGGCTAAATAATTACAGCCGCATAGACCGATCTTCCGGGTTAAGCCACGCTTGCCGAGGTTGGTCTGTGGATGGGTGACCATTTACCATAGCGAGTTTCCTCCGTGCCTCGGAAAGCACGTAAAGCCGTTGGTCCCGGCTGTCATTTGTAGATCTTTGACAGTCGTTACTGTTGGTCAGAAGCCAGAAAGTCTGACAACCAGTCTTACCAAGAGTATCGTATTACCCAGTTACTGGGTTGTGGAGGTCTGATAGGCAGTCGCTCCATGTAAAATACTGATATTCAGCTGCATCCGGTTCGACTGGAAGCCGACCCCAACGTAGTTGGGAAAAGGCTAGGCAGATGATGATGACCAGCATTTATACAGTCCACACGTTTCATTTCGAGGATCCCTAACCAGGGTAAAACGGGACCCTATTACTAAAACTCCGCTGTCCGTCTGTCGGTCTGTCACCAGGCTGTATCTCATGAACTGTGATAGTTAGACAGTTGAAATTTTCACAGATGATCTATTTCTGTTGCCGCTATAACAACATATACTAAAAAACAGAATAAAATAAATATTTAAGGGGGCTCCCATACAACAAACGTGATTTTTTTGCCGTTTCTACAGATAATGGTACGGAACTCTTCGTGCGTGAGTCCGACTCGCACTTGGCCGGTTTTTTTTCTCTACCACGGCCCGTGACCACGGCCCGTGCAATTCGGCCGAAACGTCAGGATAAAAGGTATTTTGTGCCTTTTAAAGTTTGTTACGCGAGAAGACCCGATTCTATATTTTTGTAATGTGTACAAATCGCGAAAGTTTAAAAACAGCAATTGAGCCGTCCGTAAGATGAATAAAGTAGCCAACTCGAATAATAATTTATTTTGTTGGTGAGGTGGGGATTACGTAATGTACAAGACTAATCGAGTGATCAACCGCATGTCTTTCATCGCCTAATAGCCCATAATAGGTCAACCATTTGACGTATTAATAAGCCCAATGTAACTTTAATTGAGTAATAGATACGAACAAAACAAAGTTATAAATGTCACCTATAATTAAAGTTATTGTACCCTAAATATTAATTGTTACAATCATAATTATGGACATGATTTAGTTTTCTTCTATACAATTAAACGTACAAGGCCCGGCGGCTAATTGCCCGACTAATAGCTTCTTTGATGTAATGTGATAGATAAAACTAAGGCTTGTGTAAAAAACACAACAACATAATCGTTCAGGGGTGATTCTATCATTACAGTTAAAGCTAATATATCGGTATATTAATGAGTAACTTTTGTTCTACCACTTTCCCCAAAAGTCAATAGTTTAAGAAAAATAGCTGTCCAAAAATTACATAAAAAATATTCTAAAATCGATCTATCCTCAGCTATGATCAACTATGTTTACATTTTAGGTCATATTTGGGGTCACAAATTAGAAGCTCCATTTTCTAAATTCGTAACTAAAGAAGGGACGAAGAATTTTTGAATAAACTAAAATAATTTATAGTAACACTAAAATAATTTATATTAATTATTTATATTTTATAGATTTTACATGGAAATAAAAATTATCAAATTTTGTAATTTTAACATTTATTTTAAAACCGGCATCAGTGATACTTTTTAAGTGGCTTGCGGATTAGTACCCCCTTTCCTATTAACCTTGTATGTATACAGAGTGTCCCAAAAAGTAGTGTCAAACGGAAGTCCAGAGGTAGAGCATACTTAGAGGTAGGTACCCGAATTACCCCCAGTATGTTCCGCGATTTTATGTAGTTTTCGAGCTGATCTCTTTTCATGTTTTAACCAAACTCTGATTATGATATTTTTGATCATAGTGACGAGAATATTATTTTCTCTAAATTAGACAAACAGAGAAACAAATAAAAAAAATAAAAAACCTTGCATTTGTCTCAACTGTTCATGACATAAAATTACTTTAAAAATAAAAGAAAAACCATCTTCAAAAAAACTAAAAAAAGAAAAAACAGTAAATAATTACCATATTATGAAATTAACAGTTTCAGAAGTCGGTGTGTTCAATTTGGTTCGGCGTGAATTAGCACTGACTCCTGAAACTGTTAATTTCATAAATGGTAATTATTTACTCTTTTAGTTTTTTTGAAGTTGGTTTTTCTTTTATGTTTAAAGTAATTTTATTTTTCTGTTTTATGTGGCATAAACGCGGGTAATTTGTTTGTTATCCATTGAAGAGTTCCATTGCCAATCTCCGAGGGTCGTTATCAGATCTTCACCAAATTTAAATGAGACCACCTCGGGAGAATAATCTTTCAAACAAAAAATCGCTTCAAGTGTGCCTATAAAATTTGAAGAGATCCCTCGATTTCTCCAGGATCCCATCATCAGATCCTGACCTGATGACCATGGGACCACCTGGGAAGTATACTCTTTCAAACAAAAGAAGAATTTTCCAAATCGGTCCAGGCGTCTTTGAGTAATCGGTGAACATACATAAAAAAAGATTCCGACGAATTGATAACCTCCTCCGTTTTTTTTTGGCGTCGGTTAAAAATGATCAAAAATGTCATGTCATGAATAAAAATATAACTCGAATACTATAAAAAAAGTTCATGAGTAAGTACCATCCTGTTTTTAATAAATAACGCCCCAGAAAGCTAAAAAGCTATTCATCTGTAAATTCTGTTATTTTATTTGCTACCCTTCAGGCTAGCTAAAAGCACAATAATTATAACAACGGGCCCGTATACTTAAACGATGCTCATGAATCTCGATTTTAAACTAGATTAAAGTAGAGATTTGATTCTAATCTCATTTGCGTAGGTTCACTACTGTAGTTCAGTTGGTCGGATCCCGTGACCTTTTAGATAGGAGTAGGAGGCGAAACCAACGTTTAATTTATTCAAAACGTTTTATTTATATCTTATTTGTTTACTGTGTAATCTGATTCCCATCTATGAAAAAATGAGTTTGTCTGTTTTATTTTTTAACCGAATTCAAAAAGCAACATTATTGTATTAAAAAAGTTGTAGCAAAATTTTATTTATTTTATTTTATTTATTTATTTATTTTCATATAAACATAAAACTAGTTTTCAAATAGTATCCATGGAGTTTCTCTATAGGACCTACTTTTTGGAACCGTGCAACTAAATTGTCGACTTTTCTGAAGAGCATGTACAGCCAACAGCAAAAGTGGATGCTCTTTCTAACCGACTTCAAAACGAAGGAGGTTCTCAATTCGTCTGAATGTTGTAGTTTTTTTTTTTGTGTGTTTGTACGCGATATCTCCTCCAATTATGAATGGATTTTGATGATTCTTTTTTGTTTGGTAGGCTATACTTTAGAGGTGGTCCCATATAAATTTTATCGAAATTTATTCAGCGCTTTTCAAAAAATCCACAAAAACAAAAAAACATTTTTGGTTTGTTCCGGGATTTAGAAAAAGTTTTGATGAGGACTTTCAATCTCTGTTTTAACTGTCATCGCAGAAACATTAGCCAAGAACAAAGAAGATTGTATGTATTTGTAAGGAGCCGTCATGATAATTATACTTTAATACCTATTTTTAAAGAAAACTACCTAGTTGCTGGAAAGATTACGCAACCGTGTCATTTAAAGTGGTCTTAAACCGTGTAATGTATGGCACTATAACGTTTTTAATAAAAATCCAAAAAAAACCGACTTCAAAATAAAACTAAAAAAAGAGTAAAATAATTAGCATGATATAAAATTAGAATTTTCAGAAGTCGGTGCAATTCTACACTGAAACTGTAAATTTTTTAGACTCTGCCAATTATTTCACTCTTTTTTTAGTTTTTTTTTAAGTCGGTTTTTAATTTTGTTTAAAGTTTTGTTGAATCTTACCACACGTGTCTGTTCCCAGTGTGCGGTGAGGAAGTTTTATATTCTAGCACGTCACAAAAACGCATCTCTCATTTTTTACATGGTTATGGTAAGATAAAACCTGCGAATAATTGACAGGACTTTTATAGATTGTCCACGCAGATTGCACACAAAATTGGGCCACCGATCGGTAATCTTCTAATATCCCTACCCAATCCACTATCCACGAGTGACTCCGAAAGCCATCTGATAGGATCGCATCCTATCGGCAGAATGAAAAAAAATACCACCCGTTCACCATTGCACCTAACCCTATGCTGCGCCACGCCGAAATTACGCCAGTACACCGCACCGTGGCTAATTGGACCGCGCCGTAACTGGCGAGTTCATAAATACTGCGTTTTAGTGTTTGAATTTGAATGCTCCCCGTGGTAGTTAGAATATGAAACTTGTATTTTTTACGTGTCGGAATTAAAGAAAGCGGGTTTTAACAAAATCCGACATATTCTGAATGTTTTGTATTGTTTTCTTGGTGGTGGTGGTCGGACCTTGTTAAAAACTCGGATTAATAACACCACGCATGAAATATGGGTGTGATTTTAACGGAGAAAGTTTAGTGAATAGTACAGTGAAGCGCATTTCAGACTACGCTATACTATTTCGCTATATAGTAAAACATATTGCGTCTTATGATAGGTATAAAAAACAAATATTCCCGGCATTCATGTTTGCGTAACTCGTCAAAATGTAGGGGACAGCTGATTTTTTTTTCGCGATTTCCCGTTTTGTCCCATAGTAAAAGTTGTTCATAGTGATGAGTACAATCTCCCATTTTGGTTTATAGTGTTTAGAATTTCAACCTGTATATATACGATCAAAGTATTGTCAAACAACGAACTACTAGATGTCAATTAACATTTGGGAGTAGGGTGAACGAAAGAAAAAATATCAAATCGCGAAAATCGAATCGATCGTCGGGTCCGAAACACTTTCGTGGTTGGAAAATGTGCAATTCATCAGCTGAAACTTCGTAGTTCGATTTGCAAAGTAGGCCTACAGGGTACGGGTCTATCTTTTTGAATTCATGTGAGGATCAGAATTTGATTCTCGCTTTCGTTTACGGTGAACAAAACACCTTAGAGGTAGGGTTGCCAACTCTTTATCGGTCAAAAAAAGTAGTTCTAAAATGATTACCCACAAAAATATAGTAGACTAGCTTTTGCTCGCGGCTTCGCTCCCGTTAATTTACGGATCCCTAATTTTTTGATCCCAAAATATAGCCTATAGCACTCAGGGATAACGTAGCTTCCTATTGGTGAAAGAATTTTTGAAATCGGATGAGTAATTTCGGAGATGACCTCCTACATACAAACAAACAAACAAACAAATTCTACCTCTTTATAATATTAGTATAGACTAGCTTTTGCTCGCGGCTTCGCTCGCGTTAATTTATCATTTTTTGATCCCAAAATATAGCCTATAGCACTCAGGGATAACGTAGCTTCCTATTGGTGAAAGAATTTTTGAAATCGGATGAGTAATTTCGGAGATTACCTCCTACATACAAACAAACAAACAAACAAATTCTACCTCTTTATAATATTAGTATAGATAGTAGATAACGAAAAGATGAAAAAAATAAAGTAGGTTCCAAACTTTATTTCTTAATAGAATTTTTTTTATAAATTAACTTTAAAAGTAGGTAGTTACGAAAACATATACTCGAGAGCGCGAAAATCAAATATGCCAATCTGTTAAAGTCAACGTAACTGTCAACTTGACATACCAGAATCGTTCAGAAATATACTACTCAAAACAAAATAAGAGCCACTAGGTATTTAAGGTATACCATGAAAAATATAAAATTAACACATTGTTCAATTTACGTAAACTTAAAACAATGTTATTGTTTACCGTTTGGGCTAGTAATTGTTGAAATTAGTGATTAATAAACATTTTTATTTAACTTTTGATAAAAATTACAATTTAGGATAAAAAACACAAATAACAAAAAGTCACTAAAAACTAAAAAAAACTTTACTTTTTATTTGTTTTTCTCTTTTTTAATTACGGGTATGCCCTCCTCTTTTGGCTATGCACTCCTGTAGCCTGGAATGCACGCTCTCTATCAAATGGCTGACGTTTTCAGCTGGGATATCTTCCCAGGCACTTTTCAAAGCATCAGTCAGTTGGTGCTGGTTGTAGACCTCTTGCGCACTCTCTCTAACCCTTCGTTTTAATTGGTCCCACATGTGCTCGATCGGATTTAAGCCCGGACTGTTTGCTGGCCACGGCAACACTTGAATTTGAGAGCCTTCCAGTACAGACTGGGTCGCTTGAACTGTGTATGCATAGGCATTGTCTTGCATCAGGATGAACCCAGGACCCATTCGCTGTGCAAATGGAATCACATGAGGCCTGATGACTTCCTCAATGTAACGCTGAGCAGTTACGGAACCTTCATTTAAAATAGCGAGTTCAGTTTTGCCATGTAAGCTTATTCCACCTCAAATCATTACATTAGGTCCACCGAAATAGTCAACCTCGTGAATGCAGGCTTCAGAAAATCGCTCGCCACGTCGCCTCCATACTCTAATGCGCAGATCGTCATTAAAGAATTTTACTTTACACTCGTCGGTGAAAAGCATTATGCCCCACTCGTTTATGCCCCAGTCTAAATATTGACTGGAGAAACTTGAACGATTTGCACGTTGAGCCCTGGACAAAGGAATTCGAACAACTCGACGTTTTGAAGTTTGCTGGTCTTCGTGCAATCGGTTACGGATCGTTTGGTCACTGACGCGAGTACCCGTTGTCAACCGTAGGCGATTTTGTAACTTACGAGCCGTCACTGTACGTTCTCGGCAGGCACTTAACCGGATGTACCGATCCTCGTGAACAGTTGTAATGCGAACTCTACCCGAACCAGGTCTTCTTGCAACACTACCAGTCTCTTGGAAGCGATTCCAAGCATTTTGGATAGCTTTCCGAGAAAAACCCAGATGCAAAGCCACAGACCGCTGCGAAATTCCTTCTTGGATCATTGTAACGGCTCTGGTTGCAGTAATTACGTCCATATGTCTTCGTACTTGTGGCATATTAACATAAGATGTTACATAAACAAATTAACTAAACAAAGTTAAACGATTATTTCAGATTACCTTAGAGATAATCGAAACAAAACTTAAAGAAAAATCGAAACAAAATAACAAGAAAATTTCAAATTCATTTTTTTTTTAAATGATGGCCTGCATTTTGGTCTCAAGTACAAAATCAAAGAGGTTAAATATCGAAGAGTTTGTAACATCAATATTTTGTTACTTATTAATTACATAACGTTCATTAAATTACACTGAAATGTGAAAATAACGAGTGGCTCTTATTTTGTTTTGAGTAGTATAGATACTGACGTTTCGTTTTACGCTTACCTACACATTTCGAAACGACTATTATTGCTTTGAGTTTGATGCCTTTAAAATATAGTAGTTTCGCCTAATAAACAAGGTTAGTCGGAAAGGGGGTACTAATCCGAAGCCCACTTATAGTATCGCTCATGACTGTTTGAAAGCAAGTGTTAAAATTTCAAAATTCGATAAAAAAAATTCCAAATAAAATAATTTTTATTTTAGTTTTTTCAAAAATTCGTCATCCCTGCTTTAGTTACAAATTCAGAAAATGGTGCTTCTAATTCATGACCCCAAATATGACCTGAAATGTAAACACAGCTGATCATAACTGGGGATAGATAGATTTTAGAGTTTTTTTTTTAAAATTTTTGAACATCTTTTTCTCTTAAACTATTGACTTTTGGGAAAAGTTGTAGAACAAAAGTTATTCATTATTATGTGTACTTTAACACCCTTTCGGATTAGTACCCCCTTTCTGACTAACCTTGTATACTTTTTTCAGAAATATAGTAGTCGGGCCTCTAATATAGTAGGGTAGGATACTATATTATATAGTAGGGTTGGCAACCCTACTTAGAGGGCTCAACATTCTCGATGGTGTATGTAGTCCATCACCCTACACTAGACCAGGAGCCCAATTCTACTAACAGACAATTTTATCAATTGCAACCGAATCGTTCATTGAAAAAATGATTGTTTTTGTTGTCTAACACAATTTTGTAAACGAAAACTGTCTGAATAAACGATTCAGTTGCGATTGATAAACGTTTTTGTTAGTAGAATTGGGCTCGTGTGGTAGATGAAGGCCAAAACTATTCTCATTCTGAGTAGAGGTTAGCAGTGGGTCGATAATAGGCTGATTATGCTAAGCGTAATGAGTGTGTTTTTTAATATTTTTTAACCGACTTCAAAAAAAGGAGGAGGTTCTCGGAAAGAAAGAGGAGGAGAAATAATAAATCAAGCCACAAATTTATTTATTGGCCACGTGACCAAACTTCTCATTTTATAACTAAGCAACGGGAAAATGAGATAACCTCTAATAAACTAATTCGACTTTTTTACAACGCCAACTAAATTTTTGGGCACCCCGACACGGATAGGTTAGGTTCGAAGGGGATGACGGGGGGTAGAGTGAGCGAGCAAAGCGAGCGAACGAAGCCCCCGTCATCCCCTTCGTGTTAGGTTACTTTAAACCCTGCAGGCAGAAATAGGAGCCGCGCGCAGCGGGGCTCCGTCGACTCTTTTTGTTTTTCATTTGTTTTTATTGTGAAAATGAAAGTGGGTGACGAACAGTGGCTTATATAGAAGATAACTAGTGGCTAAGATAGTATCATTCAGACGCTCGTTAATTGTGGCTGACTTTGTAATTTAGAAGCCAATGTAGATTTTTAGAGGCGAATAATGCTATTAATAAGAAGTCTGTTTAATTAGCACCCTTTTTAAAATCTCTCTTTGATTGTAGTCGTCGTTCAAAATATGCACAATGATGCTAAGATATTCATTTAGAACTAATAAGGATAGCTAGGGCAATGACAAGAGGTTTTTTTAAACATTTTAATATTAGCTTTAAACTGCGAGTAAATGCGTGTGATTGAGAAATGTAAAATGATTGAGATAATTTCTGTTTTTAATATACTTTTTCTATTTCTTTGCAGGTAAGAGATAGAGATAATAAATTGATTGCCATAGAGATTGGTGAGTATTTACGCTACTAGCAGCTTAGCACGAAGGTAAATAAATATCAGAATTTAAAAAAAAAATAAGAAATGAAGTTGTACAAGAATTTACCCTACTTGATATATCCATTGATCCAAACATTAACAATAAATTACATTAAAAAAAAAAATAAGATCGAATTTACCTAAAGGAGAATGACCAAAAGTGGTACCAAGAATCCCCCCCATTGGCTGGAGACCCTTCAGGTCTCGCCAATAACTGCCCGGTTACGTAGAAATCGTCCCCTAGGACGACCTACAGCAGTCCAACAGAAAAAAAAAAAAAAAAGTGGTACCAAAAAGTCTCATACATCAAGCTCAAAATATTTTAGTAATTATTTTCGTACTTTTGTACGACATTACGCGTCGGTGATTTGATTTTTGAACAGGGAATTTAATTTAAACTAAAAAAGTGTTGTTATTGTTTTATTCCCTTTACATGACGTTCCGCTTCACATGATTTATGATAACTATAACCTTGAATTTTGAAAGTGTCATGATCACATCTTTCAAAAACATGTAAAAAAAAAAATTTTTGCCGATTCTACATTAATTAAAAACAATTAAAATAGTATATAATTTTTATTTAAACGATTATCATTTTTTATCTATGGTTATTTGGCCGTTCACAGCCGGTCATAGAGATGTAGAATGCAATAGATGCGGATTACTGTTTTTTAGAGCATTAATAAACCGTGTATGATAAATGTCCACATTATTACCCCCAGTTACTGGGTTGTGGAGGTCTGATAGGCAGTCGCTCCATGTAAAATACTGATATTCAGCTGCATCCGGTTCGACTGGAAGCCGACCCCAACATAGTTGGGAAAAGGCTAGGCAGATAGATATAGTATGATATGTCCACATTGTCAGGTTATTTAGATTATTTCTAAAATCTCCGAAACTCGCGTTTTGTTTACAAAACTAACTTTTGTAGGAGTTAATATGATAAGTGTAGTCTATAAAAAACAAAGTTTGACCTTGATGCAGCATGGTACGGGACTCCATACATCCATGAGCATTGTTCTTTGCACATGCCCTTCGCGAAGTCAAAAAGACCACCAATCTTCAAACTGCACTTGTAACTTACTATGCCTACGCCTACACATGGATTAGTTACGGCATAATATTGTAGGGCAACAGACGCACCAACACTTTTCACACTCCAAAAAAGACTGGTTAGAATTTTTAGTAAACATAGAAGACACTGACAGTTGTAAACCTCATTTTCAAGAACACAAAATCTTAACCCTACCCTGCAAATTCTGGAAATATGCATATTCGTACGAAAATATCAACATTTCTTCACCAAAAGAGAAATAGAGAAACAAATTACACATTACGTCATAAAAACAGATTGACATTACCAACTTCTTGGCTAAAAATACACTCAACAACCCTAGTAATGCCCATTAAAATCTATGTATATAAATAAAAAGAAAAGTCCTGACTGACTGATTGACTCATCAACGCCCAGCCCAAACTCTTGGGCCTAGAAAGCTGAAATTTTGCACAGATGTTCCTTTTATAATGTAAACAAGGAATAAGGAATGATTTTTTGAAATTCAACCCCTAAGGGAGTTAAATAGGGGATGAAAGTTTGTATGGAAAATCGTCACTTAACGGGTTCAAAATTTTACGCAAGCGAAGCTGCGGGCAAAAGCTAGTATTTAATAAATTACCAGAACTAATTTAAAAAGAACTAATGTTGATATTATAATAGTATTTGGATATTAGTATTAAGTATGAAAAGTATAACACGGAAATTATTTGTAAATACTAATCTATTTTCAAATAATTTAAAACGATTACTAATATCCAAATGCTATTATAATACAACGAGTATTTAAACCATAAATGTTAAAGATAAATAGTGATAGATAAATGTTAAAGATAAATAAATAAATAGTGTATGTGAAAAGCCCTCTTCCTGTCTCATATTTTGCTGTGCCCGACCGAGTCCACAATGATCAAATGATTTTTTATAACCAAACTCCTAAGTTCACATTGTGGAATGCAATAAATATATTGAGTATTGAGACTTATTTATAGGACTTGAAATCTTTTTAAATGGTAAACTAGCTTCATTAATACCAAGTCTTTCTCACAATATTTAAACTAACAGGAAGAAACATTTGATATTTCTATAAGTGACTCCTCAGTAATTTGACCAGCTCGCCAGTTGTTGATGTTTCCGGCACTGCGTGATCAATCATCTACAATGTTGGCAACGCTGACGGACTGAGTGACCCGTTTTTGTGAGCCGATTGGTGATACGGCAAAATATTTGAGCGTCATGGCGTTGGTATAAATGCTAAGTGGGTTTAAGTAGTTGTTGGAATCTAAAATGGCTTTGGATTTTTGGTAATAGTGTTTAAAGTTATGGTCACGATTCGTGAAATTGTATGCAAAAGTATGACGCGTATAAGTACTTAAACAAGGTAAGTACAAATAAACAATACTTATACATATATAACGAGGGTAGTTCACTTATGTAGGCACTTGGTTAGGTTACTTGGTGTAGGCAGGAAATAATAGTCACAACACTGATTATAGTCCTCTATTTATTCACTCTCGATAACAAAATAATAAAATCTCTAATGATCAAACCGATGGAAATAGATTAAAGTACGGAAACGCGGTAAGTTCGGTGCAGGCTGGCAAAACGACCTTTCGCCCTCGTGTCTCATTCCAAAGTCACGTCTCTCCAATCAAATGCATTCTACATCAAAAAGGATGACAGCTGACAGCCGACAGCTGACAGCTTGCTGACAACCGTCAAACAAGACATGCCACGCCCCGCACCGACCTCACCCAAGCACACTGCGTGACGTTTCCGACAAACGATAATAGATGGCGTCCTACTACATTAACAATAATCAATAGTCATTCTAATAGTTGTGCTTCTGTGTTGATTCTGCGACATATAATTTAGGCGGTGTGACGCAAGGCAGTTTTTTTTTCTTTTCTTTTCCCTCCTTTTGGGTATTTAATGTATCGTGAGTGTATTTATAGCCTCAAATCTCACGCACACATATACCCAGACCTGGAACAACTATCTGTATCTATAATTATATATATTCCGTACGGGAATCGAACCCATGACCCGTAGTGCAGAAGCCAATCGCTTAGCCGCTACGAGTATATCAATCGAGCCTTCTCAATGGTAAAAAGAAATCAGTATTAAAATCAAAGACCATTGTGTAATTCTGTGCAATCTTTCTGTAGTTTTTTTACTGTTGTGGATGTCAGGCGACACAGTTGCTTTGCCAAACTCATTTCTCCTTATTACAAAAGATAGTCTAAGAAAAACCCGGGTTTTAAAATAACCACCTCTTTGTGTTATTTGACGTTAGAAAGTGACTGTATATTTTAAATCTGGGTTAACCTTACTTTTGGTAGAAATCATCTTCGGTAATAAGAGGGATTATGTCATAAACTAAAGAAAAGACAAATGATATGTCTTCACCCGTGCGCTTTCATGTTCATCTTGCGCTTTCAACTTTCAATTCGTCTTGCGTCAAGCGCATGCAATATAGATGCCGCAAGACGCATGCAGCTTATCGTCTACACCGGTGCGCTTCGGTCAGTCGTTAGTCGACATACAATAGACGGATTAGCGTGTGCTAGGAGCATGCGCTTTTGTCGAACTAGTATTAAGGCATGCGCTATGGCGCTTCACGCATGCTTCAGACGAAGATGCAAGATGAACATGAAAGCGCACTGGTATAGACATAGCTAAAGACTTTGCATCATGACAAGTGACATAAAGAGTACGTTTTGGTACAGTACGAAGAGAATTAAATGCTGCACTGACTACAAATAAGTTGGGATAAGGGCAGGAGGATGATGGTGATGTTATGAACTAAAGAAAAGATGCGTGAAAAACACATAACACTGCCTTTGCTGTCGCAGTCAGGTAAAAAGAGCTGGTTATTTTGACATGATGATTGATTGATGATGAAATATTGAGCTTACAGCTAACAGTTTAAAGCTAAGCGAGCCAGAAAATGCAAGCGTAACGAAAATACATTTCAAAAACAAAGCAAAACTTAATTTACCTACTAATAAAATAATTGAACGCTATCATGTGGAATTTAACTGGATATTAAGCTGAATATTCGAAAATGTTTTGTGTTAATTATGCACAAAACATTTTCGAATATTCAGTATATTAAAACCAAAACATTACAGCTCATACTATCTTCTTTTATACACATTATCTACAATGCAACGGTCGCTGGCGTACTGCCAGAAATGATTTTCGTTACATTTGATAAACATATTCTAAATTACGATTTCCCTTTTCATTATGTCACATAATGACTATAATTTTCCTGTTATTCCCTATAAATCTGTTGTATGAATATCTAATTTTGTTGTCATCATTATGGAAATTAGTGGACGTGGTCGAATTGACCACGAGCGGTATTTTTGGGTTGGATAGTTTAATTTTCAGAGTCGATGAGGTTTGTTTGTTAATTAGGGAATAAATAAATCTGTCTATATTTCTACATAAATTAAACTAAATATTTTACACCTACTTATTTTCATTAAAAATGTATAAAATAAAACCAGCCAAGTGCGAGTCGAATTCGCGCACGAAGGGTTAAAAAAAATCACGTTTGTTGTATGGGAGCCCCCTTAAATATTTAGTTTATTCTGTTTTTTAGTTTTTGTTGTTAGAGCGGCAACAGAAATACATCATCTGTGAAAATTTCAACTGTCTGTCACGGTTCATGAGATACAACCTGGTGACAGACGGACGGACGGACAGCGGAGTCTTAGTAATAGGGTTCCGTTTTATCCTTTGTACGGCCCTAAAAACAATAAATATGTTAAGTGAAGTTAAATAAATATTAAATACTAGCTGTACCTATGCGTTGCAATGCCACTTAGAGAAAATAAGTGTGACACTATTTTGCATTTTAAAAGTGAAAATACGCGATAATCCGAATATTGTGGATATAATAATATGTTGTCGATTCGTAATCCATAATTAATACGTTCTTTAATATGAAGGGACCCGAGTTTACCATACCGACGGGACGAACATCAAATATTTGACAGATAGGAACAGTTTGTATGGGAAAATAAAATTGTTGTTTTTACTATTTTCCTCCCAACTTTTCCATATTTTCTCACGACTTAAACCTTCCCTGGACTTCCACAAATATTTCAAAACCAAAATTAGGCAAATCGGTCCAGCCGTTCTCGAGTTTTAGCGAGACTAACGAACAGCAATTCATTTTTATATAATTTTAAATTAATAATAAAAATCCTATTAGTAACGCATTTGCTCTTTTTACGAAGTTATGTATAGCTAAAAGGTTATGACTTCCTTCAGAGTTTATTCATAGAGAATTTCCAGTGACTTGCCCCTCGTTTCGCGAAGTTGTCGCTTATAATTTACGAAGATGACAACCAGGTAGAGCTACGCTTTCTATTTCACATCAATATGGATATGAAATGAATGAAATATGAACAAGGACGGATACGGAGCTTGTAGTCTTATTTTATGTAATAAACTAGCATTTGCCGGTGGATTTGTCCGCGTAGATAAAGATTTTTATAAAAAGTTAGTCGGAAAGTGGGTTAAAGTACCTATAATAATGAATAAATTTTGTTTCACAACTTTCCCCAAAACTCAATAGTTTAAGAGAAATAACTGCTCAAAGATTTTATAAAAAATAGGTACGTTAAAATCTATCTCTAGTTATGATCAATTGTGTTTACGTTTTAGGCCATATTTGGGGTCACGGATTACAAGCTCCATTTTCAGAATTCGTAACTAAAGAAGTTTTTTTTTTTTTTTTTATTTTGTAACACTGCCTCGGTGGTCTCGCGGTCGCAAGCACGACTGCTGAGCATGAGGTCCTGGGTTCGATCCCCAGATCGGGCAAAGTGGTATTGGGTTTTTCTGTGTGGAATTTTTCCGTAGCAGCCTGAAGGATTTGTGCCCGGTTAAACGCAATAGGCTCACCCCCTATATACCTCTGCCCAACCCTTCGGGGAATGCAGGCGTGATGTTATGTAAATTATAACATTTATTTTAAAACAGTCATCAGTGATACTTTAAGGGCCGGCCCCCAGTGACGGCACGGCGTGGCAAAGGATTTTTTCGTGGACAAATGATTTACGACCTTATATCAATGAGTTTAGCTCTGACATTATTTTATTTTTGTCGAATCATCTCGTGTCTCGCGTGATTTCGCGACTTACCGCGACATGCCGCGGAACGTCGCGTTATTCCACGAGATACTGTGACGCGTCGCGGAATAATATGGCACGTCGTGACATTCCACAAGATGCCACGGCACGCCGCTGCAACACGTGAGACGCATAGGTTACTGTTGTATGTTAAAGAAAGTGAGTGCTAAAAGTGTCTCTCTTCTTCCTCAGCGACAATGCATTTTAAACCTTATTTCAATAAACTTACCCCGGGATGCTTCGTCGTGCCGCGGCATGCCGAAGCATCCCTCGGTACGACGTGGTATGCCGCGGTATGCCACAGGATAATTCGGTATACCGAAGCGCGCCGTGCCACTCCATGCCACGCAGTGCCGTCGTGTCAGTGGGCGCCGGCCCATAGTGGCCCTCGGATTAGTACCCCCTTTCCGACTAACCTTTTATAGGGGCAGTAGAACTCCTTATGAAAGAGTTAGTCCGGGGAAATAGAGTCAGCATCAAATATATCGGGACAAACAGTCTGTTCATAATTACATAAACAACTCATCATCATTCAGTCGAAAGACGTCCACTGCTGAACATAGGTCTCCCCCAAGCATCGCTAAATCGACCGGTCCTGTGCTTCTCGCATCTAGCGGATTCCCGCGATCTTCACCAGATCATCGGTCCACCTTGTGGGAGGCCTACCCACGCTGCGTCTTCCGGTACGCGGTCGCCACTCCAGAACCTTTCGGCCCCATCGGTCATCCATTCTGCGAGCAATGTGCCCCGCCCACTGCCACTTAAGTTTGGCAATTCTTCGAGCTATGTCGGTTACTTTGGTTTTCCTGCGGATCTCATCATTTCTGATATGATCTCGTAGGGAATCTAAACAATTAAAGAAATTAAACTGTATCTCAATGGGATAAAATTCTTGTCAGAATAGCAGTCGTCGTGTGCTGTGTTCATTCTGAAACAACCCTTGTGTCATTGAGATATAGTTTAATTTTCATAGCTGTTCAGATTATCCTAAACAGTCTATTCGTCCCAATATATTTGATGCTGACTGTACTATCACGTCCAGTAGTGGACGTCCACGATCTGATATGACGAGCTAATAAAGCTCGCATCAAAGAGAAGCCGCTCATTACCATAATCGTTTAACGTGAGCGTGGCAAAATAATTAACCGTCAGAAGCCAATGTTACCACAATCCTGACCTAATTAAAGTTAATTAACTATTAAATTATTGCCCGGTACTTACGAATGATCGAAATAACTACACGTCCAATTCATATGTTTAATACGGATACCTACAGTTTAATAACTACACTGGTCAACGAAAGATGAGTCCTGGAAATAGAGGTCATTTCGTAAATTGTAGCCAAACCATCTTTTGTAGTATATAATAGAATAGAATATACTTTATTGTACACCAAAATTGTGTAACAAGAGGGAATAAGTTTAAAATACGGATTTATTGTTTTACGAACAAAGAAGAGTTGACACTTTGACAGCATGAATAGTAGGAGACTTAAAAAGAAATTAACAAGGTAGCTCCGTAAAGTATACTAATACAATGGTGCCGATTCTCTTATGCACAAATTAAACTTAATTTAGGCTATTGCCGTCTTTTTCTCTCTGATAGAATAAGATAGAGACAGACGTAAATAAGAGCTGTCTTTAGTTGAACTAAAACTATACCTTAGACGACATTTAAAACGTGTCGACTAAAAACACGGCGAAGTTCAAGGCGTAAACTAATTTGACATCTCTAACTTAGTTGTTGTCTATCACCGTCCTTTTCTCGCGCTATCTGTTAGTAAAAGATAGCAATTCTCTAATTTTAGTTTAGTTGGTGAACAAGAGAATCGGCACCAATATAATGTTTACTAATTTCAACAATAACACTCGTTTTAATCATAAAAATGTTACGTAACAGCATAATGTGCTCTGAATTAAAAACCGGCCAAGTGCGAGTCGGACTCGCGCACGAAGGGTTCCGTACCCAAAGGGAAAAACGGGACCCTATTACTAAGACTCCGCTGTCCGTCTGTCACCAGGCTGTATCTCATGAACCGTGTTAGTTAGACAGTTGAAATTTTCACAGTTGATGTATTTCTGTTGCCGCTATAAAAACAAATACTAAAAACAGAATAAAATAAATATTTTAGGGGGCTCCCATGCAACAAACGTGATTTTTTTACCGTTTTTATAGATAATGGTACGGAACCCTTCGTGCGCGAGTCCGACTCGCACTTGGCCGGTTTTTAATTCTGGTTTTTAAAATACTGTTACAATTGGGAATTTTCAAGGTTTTTTTCAGGAAAAATTAAAAACAGCGTATGCCATTAAAACCTATTTTTTGTAAGCTTTTCGAGTATTCATCCGACCGTCACCAATGAAAAGAAAACCCTTTCGGGACGCACTGTTCGTTTCCCGGACTACTATCGCCCGTAGTTACGGTCTCAAGGGGGGAGTAGTGTGGCGGTTACTCACTTTGTTTTGTCCACAATGTATTTAATTTTAAACTCAAACTTAATTCATTGTAAAACACTCCACAACAACAAGTATCATATTTATTTTCCCTCATTTGACATTACACCATAAACAATAAACTCACAGAACACATTGTCTATTATCCATAGCTTAACACTATTAATAAAATCATATTCACAACATTTACTTATTTACTATATTTACAACACACATAATATTTACATACATAATTAATAATATTAACAATTATTTACACTACACAAAGTTTATTAATTGTTATAATAATATGTGTATGATAAGCAAAATCGAACATGCAGCGCGTGCGATGGACCGCAACTTCGGTTCCGCTCGGCATACATCGGAGGCGCTCGGAACAGATGATCTAGAATAAATCATAATATGTTCGAGCGCCAACGACTTCAGTGCGTTTACCAGTCCCGAGGCGAATGCACGCTCAATTTTGCTCCTCAGTCTAGACTTGCTTAGTGACCTAAATCCTTATAATTTAATTCTATTCTATTCCATAATAATTTCAATTCATTTAATAATTTGTATCCATTCGTTTTATTCAATTTGTACGTGTATACAATTAAGAAGGATTACGTGGTAATTCAAATACAGTTTTCGTTAACTCTTGAGCAGTTTAATTCATTACCGCTTAACCACTTCAAGTATATATAATTTGTATCACAAAATAATAGTACTGCAAGAATAAAATTAATAAATCCGTGAGTTTATTATCGCTTTTCTAAAAATCCAGGTTTTTCGAGTTGTAACCCTATTTTATCGGAGGTGCGATATCATCTTTTACATTATCCAACCATCGTTTCTTTGGTTTTCCACTACTCTTATAACCATCCATAGTCATACTTAAAACTTTCCTCACGACAAGTTGATACAATAAGTTACTAAAATTATAACTAACAAAATACTTCTCATGCAACGAACTATTGTTAATAACCATTATCATTAAATCCCCATAAAAGTTAATTTCATTTGAAATTAAAGCTATTAGCAGTTTCAAATTAAATGTGCTAGATTAATACGAAATAAAAAGCACAAAAACTGTATAAGTTTCAGTTGGAAACTTCAAATATAAGGGTTTACAAAGTGGGCTATTCGAAACTTGGTGCAAGTTTCACCCGGCGATATTGTGTGAACTGTGGGCTGTGGGTTAATGTATAAAATGAAGCGGTTTTGTATATCCTCAAATCGTAAAGTTCAATGATGAATTCAAAAATAGTACCTTAATGGCATACGTTTATTCACGTAAATCCTAACTAATATTTTAAATGCGAAAATAAGTTTGTTTGTTTGTTACCTTTTCATGCCTAAACCAATGAACCGATCACGCTGAAATTTTTCATATACGTTGTCAGTTGTACAGAAACGGACATAGGTACCTTTCATCCCGAAAAAAGTACTGTTCCTGAGGAAAACAACAATAACGATAATAGATGGCGCCACGTGTCTTTCGAATCATTATTGAATTATATTAAAGAAACTTTAGTAGTGTGTTAAGAGTTTTTTTAAATTATAAATTAACGCGACCGAAGCCGCGGGCAAAAGCTAGTCTCTAATAAATTTAAAAAGTTTTATTTTATTATTGTTTTCACAAAATAATGCTTCCAAATAAACTTTTTTCTATTAAAGTCTATTAAAGTACACTTCGGACCGACCAAGAAGTTTTCATTAAAATTTTTTTGGCGGCTAATCTTTTATTTATGTTGGCGACAGCTAAGTCGCATCCGCGGGTTTCGGCGCCATAATATTGTTTTTGTTTTAATTTTGGTATCCTATTGCATGAGTTTATACCTACACCGTGGGCCCGAGGTACCCGAAAGATTTTAACCTTCGATTCCGATGCCTAATTGGATAAGAAAAGCTAGGATATCGTTTGTTGAATAAAGCTTCATTTTCGAAATGTTCATTATTTACGGAAATTCATAAATCGAAAAATAAATAATAATAGAATAATAGATATATGGCAACAAGTCCTATGAACGCGGCGTTGTGACTTTTTTCATACCATACCCCTCTCGCCGTATGTCTTTTTTGTCGGGGAGGGTTGTGAAGTGAAAAGTTTCTTATCCATTCATATGATAATTTATAAATGTTGTCAGTTCAACCTAAGGTATTGTTTATATGGAAGTACTAAAGTTAATTGATTTATTAAGTACCGAAAAAAAAGACTGAATTGGACTTTCGTTGAAAGGCGTGGTTAAAATCTTTCGGGTACCTCAAGGCCACGGTGTATAAAGTACCTAGTATATGAAACTGCACATAACTAGGTATTAAAACACACGTATGATACTATTAAAAACTTCGCTTACGACTCGGTTTCTAAACTCACACCCGTGTTTTAATGACATATGACGTATTGCAGCAAAAATTTCATAAACTACTATTATAGTTATTAACGGTGAAAACTTTTGGATGTTTTTCTTATTTCTTCCTGATGTTTTTTCTGAGCTTGCTAGCTACTTTTCGGCAAAATTAGTGTCGAAGAATAAGAAATGGGCGGTTATAGGCCATACCTTTCTGCCCCATCGACCATCAGTTCTGCGAGCCATTTGCGATTGATGATAAATAGATAAAGTACAATAGTCCTAACCGCCGCACCCCTAATCTGTCTTAGAAGATGCCTGAAACATCGAAAACATAATGGAAAGAAAATTTTGGGACAATAGAACATGGTGATAGATCCATGAGCATTACGAACAAGGGTATAACAAAGTTTATTTCACAAGAATCAAATGAACTCAAACTCAAACTATTTATTTGCACACTAAGGTTAAATAATACAGGGCTTATTATATAAAGTAGGTACAGCTTAGCAACCTTTTCCAGGTGTTGCAATATTTGAGGGCTCTAATTAGATAAAAGTATACATATTTATAAATTTATTTATGTGTCTACTTAGTACATAGTTCCTAATTTTTGACTATTGTTATATTTAAACACAATATTTTTAATTATGGATAGGTACTAGAACTAAAATAACATAGTTTATCGAGTAATTCGTTATCGAGTATATAGGTATTGGTATAGGTGTATTATAAGTTGTATGTTTTATTTATTTAGGTTTATTATGTTATTTATGGTTATTATTTAGGTTTATCTCATTTGTGCTTATTAGGGGTTTTAAACTTTTTTATTTTCTAAATATTCTTTGATTGAGTAGAAACATTTTTCTATTAAATATGTTTTTAATTTTCTATTAAATACTATTTCTTTTGTTTCGTTTTGAAGATCATTCGGTAGTTTATTAAATATTTTAACTGCCATGTAGTAAGGACTTTGGTTGAGCATTTTAATCCTAGATGGTGGTAAATATAATCTATTTTTATGCCGTGTGTTTATATTGTGGGTATCTTTAACTTTCGTAAAATTTTTTTTTTTTTTTTTTTTTTCTCTTTATTTATTCGGGACTTTTAACCATTTCGAGGTTATGTCAGCCCCATAAAATCTTACGCTAATTACAGACACTTCTTAAGACTATTTAATATAAATTTATAAATTAACTTTGCTTCAATGCTTACAGGGTTAGACAATACACTTTGAAATTTACCTAAATCTAAAGAATTTAATTTTAATCTTTGACATAAATGTCGCCTTTCTAAATTATTCCGAATACAATCCATAAGGAGGTGTTGGACATCTTCTGGCTTATTACAGACATTACAGTTGGGCGAAAAGGATTTCTTCATTAGAAAGGCAAACTTCTTTAATGGCATGTGTCCAGATCGTAATCTAAAAGCTATTTTAAGTAATTGCCTATTTAGTTTTACATCGGTAAACCACGGTATCCGAGGAGGCTCACACTGCATAGTTTGGTACCATATTCCTTTTTCTCGAGATCTGACTTCAAAATATACCTTCCACTTTTGTTGCCATATAGTCTTATATTCTGCAAAATATTCTGAGTAATCTGGAATTATGAAAACCTCGCTTCCGTTTGCACAAGATGATTTAGCTAACATGTCAGCCTCCTCGTTACCTCTCAAGCCAACATGTGAGGGGATCCACTGCAACCTCAGGGTGACATCATCAGGCATGGCATAAATCTTTCTAATAATAGCATAAGCTAACGCTGTACCTCTGCAACCAGAGGCAGAGCGAGCTATGTGCTGTAAAGCGCTTTTGCTGTCCGTAAAAATAACAATATTTTTGGACTCTGAATAATTATTTAAATAAGATATGGCCTCTGAGATTGCAAATAGCTCCGCGCACATAATGTTTACATCAGAAGCAATTTTATATCCAGCCTTTAATTCACAACCATTACTGACGTATGCGGCACCGATACCTTCCGTTGACTTAGACCCATCCGTGAAAATTTTTTGCCACCCTGTATATTTAATATTTAATTCTTCTAGTATATTACATAACAATACATTATAATTATATGAGTTTTTAGATTCTTTAACACTATCTAAACTAGTTACAATTACTTCACTTATTTTAATTTTTGAAACCCATGTGTCTAAATTAAACATCACTAGAGGGGAAGAGGCAAAGACCTTCTTGTGTTTAACTTCTGTGTGTACAGAGGGCAATAAAGGCTTCTTTTTCTTTTGCCAGTATCTGTTTTCACATAAAATGCTAAGTTCCTCAAACAGACTGATAGTTGGATTGTTCAAAACAGAACGAGCTTTAAGACAATATTTATACGCAATATATCGCCTTCTTAAATACAACGGCGGTATACAGATCTCACTCTCCATAACATGTATAGGAGTCGTTTTTATAAACCCTCCAATAATTCTCAACGCATGGTTTTGGAGCAAATCTAATTTAGAACTTTGGCATTCGGAACTATTGTCGTATAAACAACAGGCATAATCTATCCTGCTACGAATCAAAGCTATATATAATCTACGTAAATGTTTTGGGTGTATTCCCCAAGTAGGTCCAGCCAGTATCTTCATTAAATTTAAAAACTTTAGTGTTTTCGAATGAAGTTCATTAATGTGTTTACTGAAAAGCAATTTCGTATCCAACCACATACCCAAATATTTGTAATTCTTGACTAACTCTAAGGAAGTTCCTTCTGTTCTAATGTCTAGGTTTTTGCTTTTTCTGCCTCTAGTGAATAAACAAATTTTAGTTTTATTTACCGAAATGTTCAAGCCTAATTTTCCTAGCATTGTGACAATGAGATTGACTGACTCCTGAAGTTGGACAACACTTTCATTTAAGTATTCATTTCTGACATACAGTACAAAGTCGTCAGCGTATTGTGAAATAGTGACATTTCTTATAACTTTACATATGTCATGTGTTATAATATTAAAAAGTAGTGGGGACATAGGGTCACCCTGTGCTAGACCTCTATTTGTGTATCTTTCTATAAAGGTATTATCACTTTCACATTTAATTTTAACTCTTCTTTCACTGAGAAATTCCCATAAATATTTACATACCCGAGCACCCACCGACAAACCATCAAGGATAGTTACTACTTTATCTATCAAAACATTATTGTAGGCACTTTCAATATCCAAAAAACAAGCTAGCGTATCATTATTTTTTGAAAAACCAATCTGTATAGATGATACTAATCTAGTAAGAGCATCTAAAGAAGAATGACTTCGCCTGAAACCTACGGTACCTGAATCTAATATTTTGTTTTTCTCAATAAACCATTCTAGGCGCTTAGTGATAATTGAGTTAAAAATCTTACAAAGACATGATATTAGAGATATCGGTCTCAACTTAGTGGAATTACCAGATGTAGGTTTTGGTATCGCGACAACTAAGATGTCACGCCATTGCTCTGGTACAGTTGTTTGTTTAAAAATTAGATTATAAATTCTTAAAAGGTATTTTTTCGCTAATAAGGGCAAGTTATATATCATAGAGTAAGTTATTTCATCCGCACCTGGAGCTGTATCTTTCCTTTTGAGACAACAAATTAACTCTTGTATTAACAATTCACTTTCCAAAAGCGGGTTGGATGATGTAAATAAAGGTTGTTGCGTCATTACAGAATCAGGAGCCAGGCTACGGAGTAAATTAACTTTCTCCTCTTAACCCTACAGTGGTCGCGCTCTGTAACGGAACATGAGTGGTCGCGTGGATGACACTAGTCATCCCTCTTTGAATACAAATAAAAGAGTAAAGACACACGTAAATCGTATTTAGCGATTATTATTATAATCTTTAAAATCTCTCACAAACAATAACATAAAATATATGAAATATAAACTGTTTATTTAATTATTTGGAAATTTCAACATAAGTATGGTCATTTGGAACAAAAAAAAACCTCATTATTTAATTCGGAACAAGTTTTGACCAAATTAAAGCTTTTATCATACATGATCATTAAAACAAACATTACACATGTATTGACTGTGATCAGGGCACGTAGCTTTTTGGAATATTTGGCTAGATATATGCAGAAATCTCCTCGTTATCGCCACCTGTATCTCCTGCATCTGAATCTGAACTTGTGCTGGATGATTCTCTTTGATATTCTAAATAATCCCAAGTCTCAGTTTTATTTCTGAATGTTATTTAACTTGGTCCAGCTCTTCGTCATCAGAACAAGCCTCTTTCGATACCACCAGCCGCATTTTCCTCCTCAAACCACCTTACAATATGCATTTTTTTTGTAATTGCCATTTTCTACCTGTAATGCTAATTTAACTACTAAAAAGGTAAAAAACTTAAGTTATTATGATAAACATACTACTAAAATACCAAAACATAGCATAAATGTCTAAAAATTAATCATAATTCATTATTTCATTAATAAGTTTATAGGAAACAATACTAACCTAATCGGTCGCGCGGATGACGTGAGTCATCCAGCAAGAAAGTTTTACTCCTCTTGGCACAACCACTTGACACCAGTGCCTGACCGTCACTGGGGTGATGCACCAACCTTTTGAGATTTATAATTTAAGCTTACTTAAACCGTCATTATAAAAACGACAACAAAAACTTTATATTTCGATGTATGGATGACAAATGTCATCCGCGCGACCACTGCAGGGATAAGATGAAGTATATCTATTATACTGACGTCCCTTTACCCATCTCATTTTTCTCCAGACCTCAGAGCTAGAAGAGGCATCGTCCAGTCCATTACAAAACTTCTGCCAGTTTTCTGATCGAGCTTTACTAATTTTAGATTTAGATTCATCATTTTTACTTTCCAATTTTTCTAAATTCTGAGGAATGGGATTTCTCCTAAAATTTTTTAAAGCCAGTCGTCTTTCCGCGACAATTTTAGATAAATCAGGATGCCAGTAAGGTTTAGGTGTGAAATTTTGCGAAGGATTCGTACAGATTTTAATTTTAGGAATACTCTTGTCAGCTGCTTCATTGATTAATTTAACAAAAGAGTTATACATGTACTGAGCATCCCCTGAATTTATTGACACAGCCATATGCTTTAAAATTTCTTGTTGATACATCATCCAATCAGCTTTCTTAAAATTACGTTTAGGATGTAGTTTAATAGTATCATGGTATTTATAAATTATTTTAATAATTAAATGATCGCTCCTCAAATTCTCATTCAGAACCCGCCAATTAAAGTGCATCACTATATCCGTAGAAACAAAAGTGATATCTGGTGAAGTTTCTTGCAGCACACCATCTACATATTTACTTCTTGTCGTACAGCCATCATTTATAGATACAAAACCATTCTCTATCGAACTATCAAACAATTGGTTACCCCGTGTATCGTTTTTACAGGACCAGTTCGTATGATGGGCATTAAAATCACCAGCTATCATTGTACAGTGAGAAAATTGAGAGAATATACGGTCCCAGTCAGATTTTGTAGTACGTACAGGAGACGTACAATATACAGCAATAATATTTTGTAAATACTTACAGTTTAGGAGTTTAACATGCATAACTTCAATTCCTGTGTTATTATGACTAAACGAACAAGCATATGACTGAATTGATTTGTGAACAATGATTGCCAGACCACCATACCCATCATCTCGATCCTTTCTGTATATGTTATAGCCACTTAAATTTAATGTAGTTTCTGGATCTAGCCAAGTCTCACTCAGAATTGCCATGTGAATTTTTTCTTGGGTTAAAATAGCTTCAAACTCACTTCTTTTCGGTCTTATGCTCTGCGCATTCCACTGGATAAAGTGCAGTAAAATGTTTTTAGATGTATCAGCCATTTATAAAATAACGAATAAATCCATCAAATAACTCTCCTTCGCGCAATGTTTTCTTAAAAAACAATTTACATTCTTCAACGACTAGATTAAAGAGACCTCTAATTATATCATTCAAAGATGACTCCGACATAATCATTTCTTTTGCTTTTTGTAATAATTTCTTCCAAAACAAACTGCTATCCTTTCTCTGTGTCTGTTTACTAGTATTTTCTATCTCAATCTGCATTTCTATTTCTTCATTATTATCTTGTATCTTTTCAAAAGTTTCTTCTTGATGTTTCTGTACCTTCTTCGGCTTCGCACGGTTTTTATTTGTTCTACTGATAATAGGGGAAGTGCATACATTTCCTATATTTTCATCAGAGCTTAATGATTTTTCTAGCACAGTAATTTCGTCACTTTGTAATACCGGACTTGCTGTAAGGGCATCCTTATAGGATTTTTTATTTTGATTGTTGATAGCACTATCTTTTTCTGTAAATATCACCGCATCTTCGTTGATATAGTCCTTCTTTTTTTGTAAATATTCCTGAAGCGCTTTCTGATATGTACAGCTTTTTTGACTCATAATAAGTCGAATCTCCTTTTCTTTCAAGAACGAGGGGCAATTTTTACTTAGAGCCATATGAGGACCTTTACAGTTCACACACTTATAAGTTGTAGTCTCACAATTATCATGTTTCTCGCAACATTTCGGGCAAATCACGTAACTCAATGGACAGGCCCACTGATTGTGACCATATCTCCAGCAACCCGAGCACTGAGTTACTGGGAAGATATATGGCTCCACCTTAAATCTGCACCCATACGCGTAAACATATGGGGGTAAGGTGGGCGCTTTAAAACAGAAACGCACTGATTCGCTATCTTTCCACCCTTCATTGGTCATTCGTTTTAATCTTCTAACTGATATTATATCTTGCTCACATTTAAAAGCTTCTTGAATTTCTTCCCTAGTAATTTCTTGTTCAATTTGTTTAATTATTCCATAGGACAAATTTGTATCAAACGTAAACTGGCAATGGTAACCCAGTTCTTTAATTTTTACGCAATTCATTAATTTATCAGCCTCCATTCTTGAACTAAAACTCAACAAAACCTTGAATGCATTTTTGTACTTAATTCTTTGTATATTAGTAATATTCTGTGATCTCAATAGCTTGGCCATACCTATTGGTTTGGGTAAAATTGTTTTTGATGTCAAACAAATTTCGAATATATCCTCCGGACTGTTTATTATTTCTTCCGTCCGTTCAGTATTTTGTGGCTGAGATAAACTGCGCGTAAGTTTCTTTGCATTTCTAGTTTGAACGCGAATAAAACCATCACTATCCGTGTCTTCTATTATCTCAGTTAGGCTATTCAATCGGCGTTTTTCAGCCCGTAACATTTGTTCTTGGGTTTCATTCTGCTGAAATCCTTGAATATCTTGATTTAAATTCAACTCAAAAACATCACTACTATTCACTTCTTCATCACTCAATAATTTGTCAATATCAACTCCCCCTCCTTCATCTTCAATACTTTCAACACCGTAATTATTTTCGTTCATAATTTATAATAAATAACAAAAATATTTTTTATAATTTAAGGTAGGGTAAACCAAAAAAAATACTCTGCGCTCGAATACAATACGTGCGTGCACTATGCCGTACCGCGCGCGAGTTTTCGTAAAATTGATAATATTTTTAAAAACAAATAAGCTTGAACCCATCGCTTATCGTTTACACCACGCAACAAGGAACTGTAAGACAAAGAGGTGCGCGTCCCGTGCGTGCGTTGCGTCCCTGATTGCCGGGACAACGGATGCTGATCATTTTAGTGTCACGCGCGCAGCGGAGGGTTGACGTTATAAGACATGATTGCTTTGACAAGAGGTTGGTTGTTTTGGAAACAGGTGATACATGGTTGCATATCAATTTTCTTGGATTAAAAATGACTGTTGACTACACTAAGGTTTCTCCTGCTGTTAGGGCTGCATAGGCTTCGATAAATGATGAACTGTACCCCAAATGTGAGTTTTTTTTACGTTACTACTGTAGTTGCGTCAAGCCAAAAATGTATGAAAATTTAGGCAGACCCTCTAGCGGCGAATAGCATGACTAAAAATTTGTTTGACATTTTTGGCGTGACGCAATTACAGTAGTAACGTAAATAACTCACACTTGGGATACTGTTTGCTGGTGTCAAACTATATTGAAATGTAATGAAAATAATGAAATAATACAATATTCTGGACTCTGATCTGATGCAAACTACACCGTGCGTGCGAGTGACGTTCGCTAAGGTGCGCCTTGAGGGGCATGGTCGAGCCGCTGGATGCTGCTGTGTGGCATGGGATGGGGATGATGCCATACGATGAGAAGGTGGGCACGCGCGCCTTCTGGTATCGTTTATTGTTGGACCTCATCTGGCAGCACGGAATCGCCTTTTTCCGTCGCCCTTTCTCTTTCTGTCGCTTAGAACTGCCATTTGCTAGACCGAGACAGAAAGCATAATGCGATAGCACGCGGCGGAATCCTCGAGGCGATCGGCATCACGGACAAAATGCAATGGCGGCAATGGCAGTTCTAAGCGACAGAAAGAGAAAGGGCGACGGAAAAAGGCGATTCCGTGCTGCCAGATGAGGTCCAACCCTTATACGGCGCCGGACACATAAAATAAAACAACTAAACCAAAAAGTAAACAATCCTGACACATTTCACAGACTCTACTTTTATGGACTATTTATTATTTAAACACTAGAGGGTGGTAGTTGAGGTACTTCGCGTTAGCTTCTGAGAGAGAAGCTAGCAATGCACTGCGCGTGCGCGGGTATCAGCCACATTTTGGCGTATTACATGGGAAACGATCAATCAAACAATTTCGGCATTTTGACAATGGCATGGAGAGCGAGAGAGAGAAGCTAAAAGCTAACGCGAAGTTCCTCAGCCCCCACCCTCCAGTGAGTAAATAGTCCATGAAAGTAGTCAGTTGAACAATATTGCGAAATATCGGCAATAAATTTGATTGAGTTTGACATTTCCATAATTTGTATTTATAGGACTAATTTGATTAATGCTAACGATTTTTTGGATAAGTTTGAACGCTTGCTCGATAAGATCAGTGATCTTGGACTAGAGTGTGTAATTGTAGGTGATATTAATATTAACACACTGGGTGGGTTATCAAATGAAGTTAAGAGGCTCCTAGATATATTGTCGGCTCATAACATGAGAAATCAGGTAGATTTTCCCACTCGGATATGTCCATCCACATCTACGAGTTTGGACCATGTATATACGAACCTGCCAGCGGGCTTAGTGAATGCTGCGCCTGTTGTCACGCATCTCAGTGACCACCTCGCTGTTAGGAGCGAAGTGATGTGCACAAAATGCATATCGCAACCTACCGCACGTTATGTTAGAAGTTTTTCCCAGTCTAATAAAGCTAATTTCATCGCGTCCATAGAGTGTGTAGATTGGGTTGAACTTAGTAATCGCAAGAAGCATCCTTCAGAGATGGCAACCGCTATCATAAATATATTAATTAATAAATTTGACATTTGTTTTCCCATAAGGAAAACCAGTAATACTGTAAAAATTGACTCATCTTGGATATCACCAGACGTTAAAGATTATAAATCATTATTATTTATTTTACTTGACATTAGTATGAGGAATCCTAATAATACAATATTTAATAATATTATCGCAAGTATGAAATCTTATTATGAAATATTAATAAAAACAAAAAAGGCAAGGTACTACTCCAAAATTATAAGTTCAGCAAAGAATGCGTCAAAAGCAATGTGGGCCGTCGTGAACAAAGAAAGGGGCAAAAATAACACGCCACACCTTGACTTTACGGATGTAGTAAAAAATTCGGACGGAACAAAATTCGTTACGAAGAAGTGTGCAGTAGATGCGATGAATGCCCGTTTTCTAAGCGCAGCTACCGCTTGTGGTGCACCCCGCGCCGATGCGCATCGTGTGCGAGCCCAGCTACATGCTGTGCTTTCCCCCGCCGACCGCTCGCTTCGGTTGCGCATGTTCAGTGCACACGAGGTTTATAACATCATCATGAAGCGAATTCCACCAAAACCATCAAAAGACACCTACGGCATTTCTATGAAATTAATAAGGTCAATTGCCGTACCTCTTGCTCCTGTACTCTCTGATCTTTTTAATAGCTGTATTAGAGAAGGCTCCTTTCCAGCCTCCATGAAATGTAGCAAGATTTCCCCGCTGTTCAAGGGGAAAGGGAAACGCGATTGCATAGACAACTACAGGCCAGTCTCGATTATTCCAGCAATAGCAAAAATATTCGAGAATGGCCTTAGTGGGCGACTTGTAGACTTTTTTTCAGCTACGGATGCTCTTTCTGATCGACAATACGCCTATCGTGAGGGCCGGTCGACGACGTCCTTAGCCCGCGAGCTCGTACGCAGAGTGCTGGCAGCGAGGGAGAAGAAGCAGCAAGTAGCACTGATATGTTGTGATCTGTCAAAAGCGTTTGATGTTGCGGACCGAGCCGTACTTGCTGTAAAACTACGGCATTACGGTGTGGACGGCACATCATATGCTTTATTGACAGAACTGATGCGAAACAGGTCACAGGTCGTTGTGGGATGCGGAGGAAGCGAGAGGTCAGACCCCTTGGAGTCGGAGATGGGAGTGGCGCAAGGTTCGTCAGTATCTAATATTCTATTCTCACTGCTCCTGAATGATCTGCCGAGTGCTGTGACCGACGCTGAAACCTTCATGTACGCTGATGATGTTGCTGCGCTGGTTACAGCAACTTCGGTGGATGGTCTGGAGCAGAGACTGAATACTGTCGCGAACCAATTGTCTAAATGGTTTCATGTAAATGGTCTTGTGCTGAACCTTAAAAAGACGCAATTTATCCACTTCGCATTATCAGGCCGATCACAAAGACTAATGTCAGTATCCGCGAATGGTGTCGACGTTGCACAGGTTGAAACAACCACGTTTCTTGGCTTTGAAATAGACAAGTGCTTAAAGTGGGAAAACCAAATAAATAAAATATGCAACAAGCTTGGAAGCGCGTGCTTTGCTCTTCGCCGAATTGCTCGAGTGGTGCATGGAAGTGAGGTACGAGCTTGCTATTTTGCGACCGTACATTCACAACTTCAATACGGTGCCGAGCTGTGGGGGCGCGCTGCCGATTGGGAACGCGCTTTCCGAATGCAGAAGCGTGCCGTGCGAGCCATCGTCCAAATACCGCAGGATGTGTCCGCTAGACCGCACTTTACCAAATTAGGCATCCTTACCTTACCTGCTATAGTAATATATCAAGTAGCGGTTTACGTAAGGATGAACCTAGGGCTGTATACGAAGCGGGGTGATGTTCACTCGTACTGTACTCGGCACAGAGGAAAATTATCGGTAGTGTCCAGAACACTCACAAAAACCTCGAAATCAACTCATGCGATGGGCCCGGCAGTCTACAACAAGCTGCCTGAGAGTATAGTGAGTGCCACAACTCTTTCAAGTTTTAAGACTAGGTTAAGGCGCTGGCTAGTCGAGCAAGCGTTTTACACTTACGACGAATTTATTAAAATCAAACTGTGACTACTTATGTAGTTCTATTTTTTATTCTATTATTATTAATAATTTTATTTGTTTAGTTCTTTAGAATTGACATAAAATTTTTATTTTGTATTTTTATTGACATTGATTTGTAATTGACATTCTTTTATTGAATTGTTATCTGCTTATAAATATTTTTTACAGCTTTTGTATAAATGACATGTTTTTGACTAAAATTACTTATTAAATACTGAATATTTTAATATTATATCGTTTGTATAATAATGTTATGTAAATGTAATGACATGTAATCAACAATTACCAATAAATGACTATTGACTATTGACTATTGTAGTCTGTGAAATGTGCTTAAGGATTGTTTACTTTTTGATTTAGTTGTTTTATTTTATATTTTGTTTGAACATAGTTAATAGTTACTTAATCAAATTAACGATTATGATTACTGATTAACGCCAGTAATCATGATTAAGATTACTTTTATAATCACAATGATTCGAATACCGAGATAGATTTTTAAAACGACTCTTTCGTGATCGGCACGGGTCTCCTTAAAAATCTATGAGTGCAGTTATACTTTTTTTTTCATTTAAAGTACTTACTTTCCCTCCGCCGACCGCCTTTATTTTCCAACTTTTGAATAATATAAAAATAAAAGTTTGTGAGTTTGAATCTTTGTCACTCAATCACACAACATAAATGACTCGATAGATTTGGATGAAATTTGGCCCATAGATAGACTTAGTTCTGGATAAACACATAAAATACTTCCCGTGGTATAATTCACAATGTTTTTTTCCCCAAATAAAAAACTTAATCAATAGTTAGTTCTGAACTTAATCAATAGATGGCGTTTTATTAAAATCTGGAGTCCACACAGACGAAGTCACGGGCACGTCCTAATATCACTATAATAAACTAAGTTGCAAGCGAGAAGTTGATCGCAAATTCAAAGTTAATGAACATAGGGTTCAAGGAAGGAGCTGAATGTAAATGAGGAGAATGTGTCTCTGAGGCGTGAGCTGCGTTGAAATGAACTGGAGGCTGTTTGAGCTGTCAACATCTTGTGTTTCATTGTCTCCTGGGGGTCTACACCCTCAGCACGAAGTCTTTCGGTCTTAGTTACGAGCGTTTCCTACTCCCTATCACCTACGGACATACGATTATTTCGAAGCCCGAACTAAGAATGAATGTCAACACGATTTGACAGTTGCCCCTATTACAGATGTGTTTTTGCCCGTCCGAAAAGTTGAACTTGGCACTTGTTTTGTTCACTCCTGTTTTGGGCTACTTTCGGACGGACGACTAACTTCGTTGACGGACTAACACTGAGTTGCAAGAGAGATACCATTAGGTGATCATTAACTAATCCGTCATTAAGAATAATGTTTCCATTAAATTAATGGCTATTGCATGAACACTAATTAGGTCGTAGTTCGTTCTTCATTTACTAATTATCATATATTGAAATCATGGGGAGTTTGACACATCAAAAATTAATTTTAATGGATAGTTAATCATTCCATTAAATCTAGCTTCTTGCAATGAACAGAAGAGCCTAATGGAGCATTAACATTCTAATGACAGCATTAAAATTTAATGGACCTTTCTTGCAACTGAGTGTTAGAGAGTAAGCCCCCTGGTACTATTAGTATTAAGAAATAGGTTGGCTGCCTCTTTGGTGTAGTGGTCGGAAGTGCAACCCGGATCGGGCAAATGGTTACTGGGTTTTACTGTGTCGAATTTCTCAGTAGCAGCTCGGAGTCTGGATTTGTGCCCGGTTGGTGGTTATTAAGTGGGACTTAACCCTTTTACGGTTAGAGGGAATATTTTTCCCACCAACTTTTTTGGAAGACGTCGCGAAAACCTCCTTGTTATATTTTTATTTTTAAACCTGGCAATATAATTTTTTTTTACTATCATTTTCATTATCATTTTTTTTCTTTAATAGAAAATAAAAATGAATGATAAAAAAATCTATTTTTCTTTTTTTTATTATTTTTAAAAAATTGCCAAATTATTTGATGTTTACTTTTTCTTAAAACCTTATAACCGTTAAAGGGTTAAATATAAGAGCGAAATGAGGGGTGTATTTAACACCTCTGCCTAACCATTCGGGGAGTATAGGCGTGATGTTACGTTAAACAAGTGTCCCAAAAATTTGTATCAAGTGGAAGTCCAGTGGTAGAGCATCCTTAAAGGTACCCGAATCACCCCATCTATGTTCCGCGATTTTTTGTAGTTTTCGAGTTATGGTTTCTTTTCTTGTTTTCGCTAAACTTGATATTTATAGTGTCATGAATAGTTGATACAAAAGCGTGTTTTTTTTTAAATTAGTTTCTCCATTCGTTTAATTTAGAAAAAAAACCGACAAAGTGCGAATCAGACTCGCGCACAAAGAGTTCCGTACCATTATCCATAAAAACGCCAAAAAATCATGTCTGTTGTATGGGAGCCCCACTTAAATAGGTATTTGTTTTATTTTAATTTAATTATTTATTTTTAAAGTGAATATATAACGAAATATTCTGTGCTTCTTTCAAGCGTCTACCTGTTGCCGTTATCAATATCGAGCAAAAATGGGCAAAAAAATCACGCTTGTTGTATGGGAGCCCCCTTAAACATTTTATTTTATTCTGTTCTTTTAGTATTTGTTGTTACAGCGGCAACAGAAATACATCATCTATGAAAATTTCAAATGTCTAACTATCTCGGTTCATGAGATATAGCCTGGTGACAGACAGACAGACAGACAGACGGACAGCGGAGTCTTAGTAATAGGGTCCCGTTTTACCTTTTGGGTACGGAACCCTAAAAAAGAAGAAATTCTGATAATATAATATGTCTACTTCGAAAACACTAACCATTGACTTTAGTTGTATTAGTACCAAATCTTTTGCTTAAAAAGACCTTTCTAATGGCATATGACTCATTGCAAGAGGAGGGTAGACCAACTTCCAAACATTTCGCCCATCCTCCTTTTCATTTGAATTCGTACAGCCCTACCCATGATTTAGTATCCCTATCTTCGACCTTCGACGTGACGTGTCAACAGTCCCTACAATTAGGGATGCCGCTCACACGTCTTGGACACACGTACTTTTTTCACTTCCTTTTCAGCGTTGTAATTAGTTTTTGGACCTTTAACATAACAACTTAGTTTGCAGACATGAGGGTTGCGTATTAAAGTCACGCTTTACACCTAAAAGTTGGGACTTGGGAGTATGCTGTGGGTGTAGCTTGGTACTGCTCTCGTGTTGGCTCGAGCGAGGGTGTAAACGAATTCATGTAATTTCTTCAAATATACACTTAAAGGCAACGTGACAATGACAGCACGAAATTAACGGCTACTTAAAATTGAGAGGTATGACTTACAGCAACTTATAATGGTTTGAAAACTAGCTGGAAAACGCGGTGTTGGCCGAAGAAAAAAAAACTTTAAATAAAAGTAAAAACCGACTCAAAAAAAGAGCGAAATAATTAGCATGATATAAAATTATCAGTTTCAGAAGTCGGTGGCTTTTATTTGTTTCAGTGTAGAATTGCACCGACTTCGGAAACTGATAATTTTATATCATGCTAATTATTATTTCACTCTTTTTTAGTTTTTTTTTTGAAGTCGGTTTTTGCTTTTATTTAAAGTTTTTTATTAACCTGTGTAGTACTGTAATTATAGACACAATAGATAAACAATGGCGGCCGTACCATTTTCAGTACACTTGACCGCATAGTATTAAATACGTTTTAGTGCCATAAATTACACGGTTTAAGACTACAAAAATGACACGGTTGCGTAATCTTTCCAACAACTAGCTAGTTTTCTTTAAGAATAGGTATTAATGTATAATTGGCGGAGATATCACGTAACAAACATACAAAAAAAAACTTTCAAACGAATTGAGAACCTCCTTCTTTTTGAAGTCGGTTAAAAAGGCTTGGTTAAGGAATATTCGCGAGTGGATCGGAGTCACGAGTAGTGCTGAGCTGTCAAGTAGAAATATTCGGAGTACGTTCAGTCATTCAGGAAAGGAACTAGAAGAAGAAGTCATATTCCAATGTTGTAAGGAGCAATAAAAATAAATGATTTGTAGAGGAATTTAAAGATAACGAACGGTTAGCTATAAATCAAAGTGTGCATGGTACATAACCGCGACACCTCAATACGTCGAAGAGATCGACAGTCACTTACCATTTGCTGATTTTAGGTCTGATGGTATTAGGTACCATGCTATAGAATAACAGCCATTGGGATGGGAAACTGGGGAACTTATGACGGTAATATCACAGGTGCCAAAGAAACATTGGTTTAAAGGACAGTATTCAAACATTTTTTAACCAAAATCTGAAATTATTGAAGTATTGTACAACTGACGAGGCGGAAGCTGAGCTTTGCATTTGTGTGAGTGCACATAGAATCGATTGCCAAAAAGCAGGATAAACCGGTTTAAACCAAGCAAAGGATGTGTCTGCATTCATTCTCACACAAATGCAAAGCTCAGCTTAGGCCTCGCGGACGGTACTACATTATTGCTAAAGACAATTTAACTCTTTCTAATTGGTTATGATGAGGTCTTCTGGTCCTGTCATTTACTTCCGTCTGGCAATGACTTTAGCCAGGACCCAGGTTATATCTCTGACTGCAAAAAAAAAATATAGCTGATTTATTTGTTTAGATATAGAAAACTATGAGTTGTACTCCGAGATACCTAAGAATTGTTTCG
This sequence comes from Amphipyra tragopoginis, assembly GCA_905220435.1. Lineage (NCBI taxonomy): Eukaryota > Metazoa > Arthropoda > Insecta > Lepidoptera > Noctuidae > Amphipyra > Amphipyra tragopoginis. The sequence continues at coordinate 19,562,373 of HG992011.1, forward strand.
TATCGGACGGTTTTCGAAGGACCCTACATCGGTAACCGAGAATATTTCATAAATCTAAATCATTTCAAAATAAGACATAACTGCTAGTTAGAAAGAGACGAAGAATACCGAGCAAGCATTTTCCATATCACAATGAAGTTTCAACATGCAATCAAAAATAGAACAAGCAATACCAAATTTGAATAATAACGCACAATTACGAATTTCGAACGCTCAGTCAAAAGTAATGGGGGATTTACACGGGTCAATTTTAGCTGTGCGGCAAGTCACCAGTCGCATCGCCTGTAAAAATCGAATCGCCACCCCATTTACACCGGTCGACAAAAATCGCATGCGACCTGGGGTCTAATTCTCCTAAAATAAATCTTGATAAATGACAACCGAACCAAGGCCGAACCGTTCATTCAGACAGTACTCAATTTCAAAAGCTATCAAATTGTTTGACACAAAAAACAAAATCAATCATTTTGAAAGTTTTCGAAAACAAAAACTGAGTGACGGTTGTGGTTCGATTGCGTTTGGCAACAATTTATTTTAGGAGAATTAGGCCCCTGTTCATTTCTAGCGCAGCGGAACAACACAGCGCAAAACACACCTCATGCGGCGGGCGATCGCCTGCAACTGACCATTTACACGGAAGATTTTAGTCAAACGCCGCATGCGGCTTATCGCCGCACGGCAAAAGTCGGATGGCACCCAACTTTGGGGCTTGCGATTTTAGTCACTTGCGGCCTAGTCGAATTGTCATTTAAACGGCTAGGCCGCACGGCGAAAATCGACCCGCGTAAATCTCCTATAATGGAGATTGCATTTGAAAAAGGAACCGAATAGCTAATGATGTACCCGTCAGCCATCTTTTTGTCACGGTTGATTTTTGTGCCTCGATGGCGCGAGACAGTTGACGGTGTGTCACATGCGTGCAATTTATGGTTCGATTCCTCTTCACACGTTTTTTAAAAAGCCTCACTTGTTACGCTATGATTTATGTGGAGTTCATTCTTTGCCGTCAAAATGGGAAATCAACTTTTGGATTTCACTTTTTGGCATTTTTTCGTTCAGAAGAAAAATATTGGAGGAATTCACTGTTGAAAACAAAAGGAAAAGTTATGTTAAAGAAAAGGGTAGAATTATACTAAGAAAACACTTAATTAATTTAGCTATGGTTTCTATAGCGGTTTCCTCGCATAGAAATAGTTTTCCGGGATATGAAGTAAGCTGAATGAGATAATCCGGGATACATACTCGTACTATATCATCCGGATTCATGCTATGATATGTGATGGTATACCATCCATTTATGTACCCTACAAGTTCCCTTTGGGAAGTTTAGGATACCCTTGGGTCAGAATGAAATTCGATCAAGTTGGAACTATGTGCAAAATTCTCCACGGAAAAATTGTGGCAGCAGAGTGACACGAGGAGTTATCCCACCTAATTGTTTCAAGTAGCAGCCGTAGCAGAAAACACAGGCTTTTTATACTGTACCTGCTTGTCGCACTGTAGCGCAGTAAAACTCGCCTGTACCTCGTTCTCTCAGCGCACTCATCGCTCTCCTAGAGACCAATAAAAATTGTGATATTTTTGCTGATGAATGGAAGAAGATTTTATCAGTATACCTGGAGAGCAGTTTTCATTTACAAAAACTATCAAATTGTTTGACAACAAAAACAAAACCAAACATTTAGACAGTTTTCGTAAACGAAAACTGTCTAAATGGACGATTCAGTTGCAATTGATAAAAGTTTCTGTTAGTAGAATTTCCCCCCTGGAGTATTGTGACAAGCCTGTCTGCTAATTGCGTCTCAATTAGTGTACGTAGTCTGTGGCCATTCTTAGATGATGAACGGTCTTGACGGAATAATATCACAATCACTTGTTACGAGTATTAGAGGAACAAACGCTGGTGCACATCCTGCGACGTCATCCTTTATTAGTTCGAAGCCTTTTACGACACCCACGGGAAACAAGGAGGTAGTATAACTTTGTTGATAAATGGGAACCAAACGGCACTTTTTCCTTGTCAGCACGAGCTATACGAGAATAGCTCATGCCGTTGTGAAAAGATTAGCCTTAAGAAAAGAGGCATACTGCCCAGGGTGCGCCGGGTGTACTTGAGCATCGGCATTCATCATTATAAACCCTTTTGTTTTCGTAGGGAAATCCTTATGGTTACCCTCCGCCCTAGGAAAAAGAAGGGTTATGCCGGACTCTTACCGGCTAAAATCCCAGTGTTCCTCCAACGGACCTATGGCACGGGTCACGGGATTTGCTATTGTTTGCAGCGCAATGCTGGCAGCTTTCCGTCTACCAGCCCCAGCCGAACCTATCCTTTAATGGGCCTAGGCCAATATCTACGGTGGCCGGAGATCGTCGCGCGTCCTCCGGCGCCCAGTACATCTGCTGCGGGAATAGAGTGAGGTAGACGCCTTCCTCTCTCTCCGCTGCCTCCTCAGTGATGATTATTAACCCTTTGATTATTACTTAAAGTTTTAAACTTACCAATATTGATTGCTATTATCATCCTTTTACCCTTATCCCATTTTATTTGTGGTCGGCTCATCATGGTTTTTCTTCCATACATCTCTATCAGCCGAACAAATCTTTCCCACAATCCATCCATCTTGTCTTTGGTCTGCCCCTATTCTTATAGCCATCCACATTTTACTATTAATAATCGCTAATGAACATCGATATTCTTTAGACATCAACCCGGCCTTTTGCCAGATACCGATGAAAGTCATCGATCACCTGGAGTCTGATCTAAACATAAACTCCCAAAGAACATCGCCATAAATTTCTTGATGAAAGATGAGAGAGCGCCAGTCTAGCCATAAATAATATTGCCACTCGTGTCTACCGCTGACTTTATGTGACATCCTTAATTTATGACTGTTAATTATAATTATGATTCAGTGTTCAAAGCAGTTTCATTTAGATTCGTTTGTTATATTTAGTTTATGAATGGGACGAGAAATAAAGGTAATATTTGTGTCTTACAATGAGCTTTGTTACAATACAATACAATACTCTTTATTGTACACAAAATAAACAAGAAACATTATTATAAAATAGAGATGTACAATGGGCGGTCTTATCGCACTAGGCAATTTCTTCCAGACAACCTTTGGATGGACATGATTTGCAAGAAAAAAAAAGTGAGGGGTAGTTCTCGGTGTAACAATAACTAAAGAGACATTAAATTCAATACTTGAAATAAACCTAAAAACACAAATAAATACTATACAGGGTGATAACGAACTCGTGCCATTCCCTCAAACCGCGCTTTGTTAATTGCTAATTATGTCAGTCAGGTTTCAACTAATTTGTATTGTACGATCTCTAGTGACTACAGAACTAGGTGTAATAAAAAAAAACCTAGAAGGTGATGCTGTTCTGAATGAAAAATTATAATAATAACGTTTACTTTCTCCACCACATAATGAAAAACTAGTTCCTACAGTACAGTTATGTGTTTACAATATACATTGATGTTGTGGAGACTGGAGCCTGTACTAGGAGTAGGGGAAGGTTGCTATGAATGGACCACATAACTTTACGACCTCATATCTCAAAAAGTATAAGTATTAAAATTAAAGTAGTTTATTATTTTTGTTTCGTAGGACCTTTATTTATAATACTCAAACGCACGAACAATTCGGGCTAACACTTTTTGAAATAAACGAAGAAAACTAAATTTTGGGCTGTTGCCTTCTTTGGACCATGGGCACCTTCATTGAAGCACCAAGTTGCCATCAATGGACTTCGAGAAATTTGTTCTAGAGGTCCAATCGAGGCAACTAATTATAATTAATTATCTATATTACTAAATGATGACAAAAAGCTTTCTTTTTTTCGGCGACATTCTGGAATTTTAAATTTATAAAGATTTTTCTGGTAGTGGTCGCGGGAATCCGTTGGATGCGAGAGGCACAGGACCGGTCCATGTGGCGATGCTTGGCGGAGGCCTATGTCCAGCAGTGGACGTCTTTCGACTGAATAATGATGATGAATGATTTTTCTATGGTTTTAATTAAATATAATAAGTGAAATACTTAATACGTAAGTAGTGAAATACTCAGGACCTATTCCCATTATTATGGCTAAAAAAATACTATAAAAAGTTACTATGATTGGACCGGTGCAACGTTGGAACTCTCTTGAGGTCCATTGATGGCAACAAGGTACTGGTTAAGAAAAACTAAACAAAAATATAAATGGTCATGATTAGACAAAATTGAATAACACTCATGGAATCTCAAATAAACTGTCCAATATTTAATAACAGTGCACGCAGACAAATATGAATACAATGATACTTACGTCAAATTGTACTGAGTGAAATTATTAGATTTTGACCGCCGCAAACACAACCACACGTGTCTCTCCTGGCCACGTGCCGTAGGGTCAGTAAGGACAGTTAGAAACGTTGTCCTCTTTTTTAATAACAACAAACTGCTTTCACTCAGCAGGATGTGGGGCAAGGCCCCGCAGAAGGAGAGGTCCGCCAGGAGCTGGCGGACCGAGGCTTGCCGGGGTCGCGGTGCATGCAGCTGCGAATCCCGCGACTCCGGCTAAGGATCAGGAGAAGGAACACCGTGGGTTTTTAGCTGGTAAGAGTCGCCGGACTCTTACCCGACCCCTTCGCCTTCCACGGGCGAAGGGCAACCATAAAGAAATTACAAAGAAAAAAAAAGGGATTTCCACTGTACGCACAATGAACGTGTTGCCAAAACATTTGTGCGTATGGCTGGAATATAAGATATATTCATCATAAATCTGTAGCGCATCGCTGTGTATTATGTATAATTAAGAGGCCAATTTTCCCGAGCGTGCGGCCCGGCCTGATACGAAGACGATAATATCCGCACTAAACTTTACCTACACTACCAATTAGCTTATCAAATTACTGCAGCAGCATAATTATCTTTTAGCTAGGAAATAACAAGCTCTCAATAATAATGACCGCCGCACAATTCTGTTCATAATCAGGCAAATGCCAGCTAAATAGAACATTGCAGACACGACTCAATTAACTGGGACACAGGGTTCAGCGTTTGCGTCTGTTTTTAAAAGGAAATTGTGGATTTTGTTATCTATATTTTTTTCTGACAACGGATATTTTTATACTGAAGCTGGATTTGATTGCACTTGTTTTTGTGTTGGTCGCATTTGTTCCTACGTGTTTGTAGCACACGAATACAAGTAATTAATAGAGACATAGCGGGAGTACCCTATACCACTCTGTCTCTCATACACACGACGGGATACAGTAAACTGCTTGGCGCCGGACTTTTATGTGAGGGAGGTAGCTAGAAAGGCGGATCGTGTAGATCCTGCCACCGAGACCTGGAGGATCTTCAGCCAATGGGGGGGGGGGGAGTAAAATACTTAACCTAAGCTAACTACTTGTACTACACTAACATCATGACTACTAGCAACAACAGCACTAAGGGCGACCCCTAGTGGGACTCGGACCTCGGCTTAGGGCGTTGCTGGCAGGGACTTAGGGGGGGAGACAGCTTGATGAGGGCTGAATTATCGGTGTGACTGTTTATTCTCAGCGTGCGATGAGGAACTTTAATATTCTATGACGTCCCACCCACGGGATAAAATAATACTAAATTATATAATTTACTAGCTGTACCCGGCATGCGTTGCAATGCACTTTTTCCTACTAATTACCTACCCTACCTTCAGGAACAAAATCAAAATAGTAACAAAAAGTTATAACCATTTTCATGCATGCGATAAACAAATGAAGAATATGGAAATACTGAGATAAGGAGGACATCTGACAAAATGGACCAAAAAGTAAAGTAAAGCCGGCCAAAAAAAATTATGCATATATTGGTACATGAATACCAAAACATTTAAGAATTTGTAAGTGAAAAACATGTACCAAACGTTACTTGTTATTGTTTTAGGGGCAGGTAGCCATGAAGGCCGAAAGATCGCATGCCTGCGTGACTACCCTGCTTTTTAATTATCCATGCAACTTCAGTTTCATTGGACAGCTATCCTATCTCCAGTGTTGTTATCGTATCGTCGTATCTTATATACTACATTATTATTTTACTTACAAACATTAAGATACTATGTAGGTACTATTAGTTAATATCTTAACGACTTAATCTTTTTCACTAAGATCGAACATTTTAACCTTATATAGTGACTCAGATATCAAACCTAGAGGAATGACGTAGTAATAAAAAATGTTTAGGTAGTCATGTACTATCATAATATGTATATACTTTACTTAGGCCAGCTACTTTGGATTTTGGTCCAAAAATGTATGAAGCTTGTCAGGTCTCCTTTCGTTTTGTTTTTTAAATATCAACATTTTCTTTCATAAGAATCTTCTCCTGACAATTACGAATGCAACAAAAATAAAAACGAAATCGGTCCAGCCGCTCACGCGTGATGCTGTGACCAAGGGAAATAGGTATTCATTTTTATATACATAGACTATCTCTGTACCAAATTTAATCAAAATCGGTTCAGCGGTTTAGGCATGAAAGCGTAACAGACAGACAGACAGATTTACTTTTGTAAATCATAAGAAATACTAAATGAAAAATACTAACTTCTTCTTCTTCTTCTCTCGTGTCACCACGAGCTATAGGAAAATAGCTCATGCTGTGTCGAAAAGATTAGCCAGTCAGCAAGGTTGGTAGCGGGGCTGACTGCCCAGGATGCGCCGGACGTACTTAAGTACTACTAAAATACTAACTAAATAAATAAGAAATACTAAATATATTATTATAAATGTAAACGTTTATAATAATATAAGAAAATAAGTGACGATAGCCTCTCCTATGCATTCACATTCCACAATCCGTGTTATCTCTTAGGAGTTAATCAAAGTTGAAATCAATGCTGAAACATTACTTCAGACAATGTTTTCATTGTCAAGGCAGTTGTAAAAGACGTTAAAGTATTCCATCAAGTGAATGGACAGCTATCAACATTGTAGTTTAATGTCAGAGTCGTAAAATGCGTCTACGGCGAACTATAGGCCTCAAATGATCGAAGAGTGTCAATACAATTAAGGAGATTGGGATTGGATTCATAATGAATCCTATCCTATCCTTACTATCCTATCCTAATATTAATCATATCTTAACTATCCTAGTCTTATCTAATATTATAAATGCGAAAGTAAGTTTGTTTGTTTGTTACCTTTTCACGCCTAAACCACTGTACCGATCATCCTGAAATTTTGCATATACGTTGTCACGTGTACAGAAACGGACATAGGGTACCTTTCATCCCGAAAAACGTACTTCTTCTTCTATCGTGTCGGCACGAGCTATACAAAAATAGCTCATGCCGTGGTGAAAAGATTAGCCAGTCAGCAAGGTTGGTAGCGGGGCTGGCTGCCCGGGGTGCGCCGGACGTACTTAAGTATCGTCAGTCGTGGAGGCTCTTTTCATGCACCCGTACTGTTCCCGAGGAAAAAAACAATAACGCTTATAGGTGGCGCCACGTGTCTTTCGAATCACGATTGATTTATATTATTATAGAAACTTTAGTAAGTGTTAAGAGTTTTTTTGAACTTAATTAACGCGAGCGAAGCCGCGGGCAAAAGCTAGTAATATTATAAATGCGAAAGTAAGTTTGTTTGTTTCCTTTCTTTTCACGCCTAAACCACTGAACCGATTATCCTGAAATTTTACATATACGTTGTCAGGTGTACAGAAATGGACATAGGGGTACCCTAGGGTACCTTTATGTCCGTTTCTGTACACCTGACAACGGATGAAAGGTATTTCATCCCGAAAAACATACTGTTCCCGAGGAAAACAACAATAACGTTGATGGCGCCACGTGTCTTTCGAATCACGATTGATTTATATTATTATAGAAACTTTAGTAGTGTGTTAAGAGTTGATTGTCAAATTCTAAATTACAACCCCCCCCTTTTGGGGGAGGCCTGTGTCCAGCAGTGGACGTCTTTCGGCTGAATGATTATGATGATGAGCGTTAATTGTCGCGAGATTGACAGCTCGCTATTACACGGTCAATCTTATCCAGATAGTCGCCGTAAATCAAATTGAGGACTGGAAATTAAATGTAAACTTAAATTTAAGCTGCTTATGTAACATACAAAAATGCAAATAGAATATCTAGCTTTAATTCCGCTGAACAAGATCGCTAGTTTGGATGCAGTATGCAGCACCACCCTCCCGCCCACAAGTATATGCACATGCAGAAAGAGTGCAAAAATAATGCAACAAACCAAACCAATACACGACATGTGTTTTGCCCCTGCACGGGGTATGCTTAGGATATGTTGGCTCCTCGACCGCTAGAACGCGAATTTTGTTTCGAACAACAAAAAAAAAAACAGTTTTATCGAGTTATCTTGGCTTTATGCCATAATCACCTAACCCTTTTGTAATTTCCAACCCTCAATTATCTATATATTTTGTGATCCGATTTATCATCAATCCATGAGTCCGTACACTACACTATCAATCCGACATCAATCATACTAAGGTCACGCATTGAACTGATACCAGATTGAACGTCTAATCTAGGTCCATTGTCCCATTGTCCTCCGTCTCGCGCAATCCTTGCCTGTTTCTTTCTGTGGTGATTATAAGTAAAGAAAAAAGAAAATCAATTTATTCGACATGTGAATCGAAAAAAAATATATAAAATTACTTTTAAATAAAAAAAAAAACGACTTCAAAAAAACTAAAAAGAGTAAAATAATTACCATATTGTAAAATAAAACAGTATCAGAAGTCGGTGCCTCCAATTTGGTTCAGCGTGGATTTGCACCGACTTCTGAAACTGTTAATTTTATAAAAAATATGGTAATTATTTTACTCTTTTTAATTTTTTTGAAGTCGTTTTTTTTTTATTTAAAAGCGATTTTATTTTTCCATTTTAAGTGGCATAAACAATACATAAACATGCAATTACAGCAATCGCGGGTGATTTGCTGTTATCCATTAAAAAGTTCCATCGTCAATCTCCGAGGGTCTTCATCAGATCTTCACCAAATTTAAATTAGACCACATGGGAAGTATACCCTTTCAAATAAAAGAAGAATTTTCCAAATCGGTCCAGGCGTCTTTCAGTAATCGGGGAACATACATAAAAAAAGATTCCGACGCAAAGGTGAAAGAGAAACTTAAAAAAATAACTAATATTGTGCATAGTACACACGCCATAGAAAAACTAAAATACTGAAATAAGTCGCATTCGCGTGTGAATGGGTCATCACTCAGCATAATGTATTGAGGCAGCATTGGGACTAATTTTCCCAACATGCATCACCACCAGCGCTGATTTTTAATGACTACCTATTTAAGTGCCCTTTTCCTGTCATGCGTATTTTTGCCCGCGCGCGGGTCTGGTCCGCATGCGGGTGATAGCGCGCTCCTGGCCACACGCAGGACCAATATTTCGTTTACCGCTGCCGTGTCGTGCGTGTCGCCAGTGACTAAACTCGTGCACAAAGATGAACGTTAAAAAAGTAATCAAGCATACTATAACCATGCGTGCGACCCGTGTCACAGTAAAAACAACACTGAAGGCAGAAGAACGCCGCCTGCATCCGTTTAGCACGCACGCGGGCTGCACGCCTGCAGCCAATCTGCGTTCCGCGCGCGTGCTATCCGCGTGATAGGAAAAACATGTATGAAATGATAGGATGCGGGCAGCCTGCACGCGGACAAGATCCGCGCGCGGGCGAAAATACGCATGACAGGAAAAGGGCCTTAAGTACTAAATTATCTCCCAAGAGCATTAAATGTATCTTGTGTATGTTGAGAAATTTTGCGAATTTTTTGTGTTCCGATTGTGTTCCCATAAAATATCATTTGTGCGAGACCCACAATAAAATAATTATTTTAAATGTTTAACTTGTAAGTTCAGCTGTTTTTAGGGTTCCGTATCCAAAGGGTATAACGGGACCCTTTTACTAAGACTCCGCTGTCCGTCCGTCTGTCACCAGGCTGTATCTCATGAACCGTGATAGTTAGACAGTTGAAATTTTCACAGATGATGTATTTCTGTTGCCGCTATAACAACAAATACTAAAAACAGAATAAAATAAATATTTAAGGGGGCTCCCATACAATAAACGTGATTTTTTGCTCGATATTGATAGCGGCAACAGGTAGACGATTGAAATATTCACAGAATATTTAGTTACACATATAGTTACCTTAAAAATAATTAATTAAATTAAAATAAAACAAATATTTAAGTGGGGCTCCCATACAACAGACACGATTTTTTTGCCGTTTTTATAGATAATGGTACGGAACCCTTCGTCCGCGAGTCCGACTCGCACTTGGCCGGTTTTATTTAAGATTTAAATACATCATTATCATCTTATCTGCATGTAAATATACACTGATAAACATGTACTCGACATAACACGATAGCTCAACACAGTCGTATCAAAATCGCACGAGAGAATTGCACAAAATCAGAAGAAAACTAGCCGACAAAAAACCTGCAATATGCACTAGCTCCAGACTAAAATATCCACCAATATCCAGAGGATATCGTATTACATGTGTAATACGAATGCACGCCGCTAGTCTGCGATGCTAAACAAGCGAGCTTCGATAGAGAGATTTTAGAAATTCAGATTGGAACATATTGGTAATCTGATAACACAACTCAACTGTGTTTTCCAAAAGGTAAACGGTAGATAGATACTTTATTATTTAACTTACCTCCGGTTTCTGAATTGAGAATTCTAGGATAAGCAGTACTTAAGTAACATTTGAGTACGGAGTTGTCAAAAAAATTACGGATTTCAAAGCATTTTTTTGACAACTCCGTACTCAAATACGGATAGCTTATCCAGAATTTTCAATTCAGAAACCGGAGGTTAGTCGCTTTTAATCCCAGTCGCACCTGATGGTGAGAGCAGATAGAGCATAGACTAGAGCATTTACTTGTAACAAAACATTGAGCTGCTCTAATGTGTCACCTTTTTACGAACCGAGCAATAAACACGACACTCGACGCTTTGTTACAACTTATTTTTGCAAACAACCGAGCGAATTTGTATAACATTTCGTCGGACAAAGACACGAGCGCGAACACAGCACACGCGACCTGCAGATCCGACATTTCAGCGAAAAGTAAACGCGAAATAGAAAGGAAGGTTACAGGTAAATGCTCACTCGCCGTGAACTTCAAACACCGTGTCGAGCATTCGCAGGAACGTTACATTACATGGAAATGCTCGAGAAAATGCTCTAGTGTATACTCACCCTAGAGCATTTTCTCGAGCATTTTCACGTAATGTAACGTTCTTACGAATGGTACAATACAAGCAAAAGCTCAATTTAAAAAATTCATGGAAATAAGGCAGATTTATAAAAAAAACTTTTTTTTTCATGCTGTACCTATGGCTAAGAGATCGAATCTAAACCACAGAATTCAGTAAAATACAAATGTAAATGACGTCAACGAAAAATGAGGTCAGTTTTCGTCATCAGCACCTCGAAAACCACGGAAACGACACCAATGATGCATATCTTGTAAAATTTCCCAGCCGCCATCTTGGATTTTGATTTCGACCTCATTTCCGTCATCATCGCCCCCGAAAACCATGGACACGACACCCATGACGCATATCTTGTAAAATTTCATAGCCGCCATCTTGGATTTTGACGTTGACCTCATTTTCGTCATCAGCACCCACGAAAACCACGGAAACGACACCAGTGATGCATATGTTGTAAAATTTCACAGCCGCCATCTTGGATTTTGACGTTGACCTCATTTTCGTCATCAGCACCCCCGAAAACTACGGAAACGACACCAATGATCCATATCTTATAAAATTTCACAGCCGCCATCTTGGATTTTGACGTTGACCTCATTTTCGTCATCAGCACCCCCGAAAACCACGGAAACGACACCAATGATGCATATCTTGTAAAATTTCACAGCCGCCATCTTGGATTTTGACGTTGACGTCATTTACATTTGTATTTTACTGAATCCTGTGGTTTAGATTCGATCACTTAGCCATAGGTACAGAATGAAAAAAAAAGTTTTTTTTATAAATCTGCCTTATTTCTATGCCGGGAAAATCTACACCAGTAGCAGATCATATTTATGGTTTTAAGGAATTACATAAATTCGTTAACATCCTGTATATTTTAAAACAACTAAAATAGGTACATACGTTAAACTAATTTACCGATTTACCAGAAGAGGTTAAAACTTTAAAATGGTCGCCCTGAAAAATTGCAATTTTAGACATGTCACATTTACGCCAGCCACGGAACTAACGTGCGGTGCACCGTACACGGCGCCGTGTCGCCGTCCACGGCGCCGCACCGTAGACATGGGGCCACGGCCTTTACCACTGAACCGATCATCCTGAAATTTTGCATATACGTTGCCAGGTGTACAGAAACGGACATAGGGTACCTTTCAACCCGAAAAAAGTACTGTTCCCGAGGAAAACAACAATAACGTTCATAGATGGCGCCACGTCTTTCGAATCACGATTGAATTTTATTACTATAGAAACTTTAGTAGTGTGTTAAGAGTTTTTTTGAGCTTAATTAATGCGAGTGAAGCCGCGGGCAAAAGCATGTGAACCTTATAAATATTTCTACAAAACAGTATTGTGAGCATAATCAGGCGAATGCAAGCGTTCATTGTAACGCTAAATATTGCCCCTTCCGTTTCAGTTAGAAATACAGAAATTATACCATTTAAATACTGATGCAACATTGGAACATTGTAGGCTACCTAGGGAATCAAATATATGAACATTGTAGTGAATATACTGAGTATTCTGATAAATATCTATTGTTTTACAACGTGTAACAAAAGTCTGAAATAACACTGACGAGTTGGATGCCTTTCTTGAGGTTTGGCATGAAGCTGCACAGAATCGCGACAAGTGGAAGGAACGGAGGGAGGCCTTTGCCCAGCAGTGGGACAGTACAGGCTAATAATAATAATAAATAACCTCTCTATTTTTATATTTTTAAATGTATTTTTTTTATAGATTTATATTTAAAAATGTAAAGATAAGAATGATAATGAAAAAAGGAGATAATAAATGATAATAATCATCACTGACAGGACTATTGTCGCCAATAAGCCTGATATAGTGGTGATAGACTGATCAGAACGCCGCTCGATGATTGTTGATGTTGCCATCTCGCATGATGAAAACCTCGTGAAAGCTGAGAAAGATAAACAAATCAAATATCTTGACTTAGCGCACGAGGTTGTCAACATGTGGGATGTGGATTCGGCAACCATTGTGCCGATAGTCGTAACGGCCAATGGCCTAATGCCCAAGAGCCTCGACCAATACCTCAAGAGGCACTCGTTAGGTGTATGTTGTAAAAACATTGAACAGCAAGAAGCTTTATTAACATCTATACAATGGAGGAGGTTTTTAATTATGATTGAAATAGCTTAACTATTTGCTATCTCATGTTATTCAACAATTCAGTGAAAAAAAATTACTGTATATAAAATTACTTCAAAAATAAAAGAAAAACCGACTTCATAAAAACTAAAAAAAGAATAAATAATTACCATAATTATTATAAAATTAACAGATTCAGAAGTCGGTGCCTTCAATTTGGTTCAGCGTGGTTTAGCACCGACTTCTGAAAGTGTTAATTTTATAACATGGTAATTATTTACTCTTTTTTTGTATTTTTGAAGTCGGCTTTTCTTTTTTTTTCTATTTTAACTGGCATAAACAGTACATAAACATGCAATTATAGCAATCGCGGGTAATTTGCTGTTATCCATTGAAGAGTTCCATTGTCAATCTCCGAGGGTCGTCATCAGATCTTCACCAAATTTAAATGGGACCACCTCGAGAGAATACTCTTTCAAACAAAAAATCGCTTCAAGTGTGCCTATAAACTTTGAAGAGTTCCCTCGATTTCGCCAGGATCCCATCATCAGATCCTGACTTAATGACCATGGAATCACCTGAGGAGTATACCCTTTCAAACAAAAGAATTTTCCAAATCTGTCCAGACGTCTTTGAGTAATCGGTGAACATACATAAAAAAAGATTCCGATGAATTGATAACCTCCTCCGTTTTTTGACGTCGGTTAAAAATAGCTTAACTATCTCGTGTTATTCATCTATTTAGTGAATTTCAACTGTATAAATGACAAATTCAAAACTGCTTCATATACAAGCTTAGTTGTAGTATATACTAAACCTGAAACTTGTTTGTTCAGAATCACTAGGAGAATCGATTGACATATTTTTTACACCACATTTTTTTTTCCATAAATTTCTCTTTTGTATCAGTATGTTTCTACCCATAACAGTTGACGGGAATAGACACCTTGAGGCTTGAGATGGTCCGCTCGGTCAGTTTCCGTGTATTAGACAACCCCTGCATAGCACGTCTCAGGCATTTAACACTTTACTAGGGAACTTAACGCGACATAAACTACGGTATAGCTAACTTGGAGATTTACTAAAAAAAAAACACATATTCGGGCAGTTCTGATGAAAATCTTGGTGGGGTGTCTCGGTTTTCGTATAAAGTAAAAATAAGGTTGTAGAAGCAATTAAGCAAAAAAATCATTTAAAATACCTGGCGTAGCACATTACTATACCACGATCAAAACCAAACGTTGAATCGTAATCGTAACTAGTAGCGAAACAGAATAATCCAGTCAGAAATACGGTGACCGCAAGCGAACGTTTTATCGCTGAATATTCAACCCTTTTTTTTTTTTTTTTTTCGTGGGAAAATCCTCATGGATACCCTTCGCCTGGGGAAGGCGAAGGGTTATGCCGGACTCTTACCGGCTAAAAACCCACGGTGTTCCTACTCCTGAACCTTGGCCGGGGTCACGGGATTCGCAGCTGCATGCACCGCAACCCCGGCAGGCCTCGGTCCGCCATCCCCTGGCGGACCTCTCCTTCTGTGGGGCCTTGCCCCACGTCCTCCTGAGAGGCGCGCACGGAACACATGCGCGCCGCCTTCTCGGGCCTGTTACTGGTCGGGCGACGGGTCCCCTAACCCGTCGCCCGCAGGCCACACACTAGGGTGGCCGGAGATCGTCGCGCGCCCTCCGGCGGCGCCCGGTGCGTCTGGCGCGGGAAGGGAGAGTGGCCGTCGCCTCTCTCTCCCTCTCCGCTCCCTCCTTGGTCGCCATCACCACCTCGCAAAAGGAGGTGACGGCTTCCCACGCACTCTCGCTCCCGATCATGGACAGAACCACGGCCGGAAGCGAGAGGTCACCACCGATCGCCGCGACTAGTTCACGGCGCTGCGTCGCCCACGCACGGCACTCCTGCAACGTGTGCAGCGCCGTGTCTTCCGGGCAGTCGACGCAGTGGTGACATCCGGGCGTCCGCTCCCGGCCTATGCGACACAGGTACTTCCCGAAACATCCATGTCCCGAAAGCACCTGCGTCAGCCGGAAGCTGAGGGCGCCATGCCGCCTCTCCAGCCACTCCTCCATAACGGGTCTTACCGCCGCTATTGCTGAATATTCAACCCTGGCTTAATTAACACACTGTAGTAAAATTTCACATTTTCATTCCTGAGCTTACAATGAAATTAAAGAAACATGTAGTGGTACTGCATATTTTTGTTCATACTAAAAGTACGAGCAATTTTTTTTATTACTTGTCTTGAAGCGCAGGGTCTAAGATGGAGTACACGAGTCCAAGTAACAGAAATATAATAACTTGATTAGTAATTATATTTTCGAGCCGTTTGGGGTCGAAACACTCGGGCCGTGGCGTCCGAGTGCCCAAATTTTATACAAAGATCTTGCTAGGCGGCTGGTCGACACGACCCGTGACCCGAAGGCTGGCCTCTACTTTGGCCAAAGGATAAGCAGTGCCATACAACGTGGCAATGCTGCCAGCCTTCTGGGCACGTTACCAGTCGACAGCGATGCGGAGGAATATTTTGATGCCCCTATTTTAGTTTAAAGTTCTGATATTTTTTATTTTTATTTGTATATACTTTTATTTGTAATTATGTAATTATTGTTTGTGTAAATATTATAAGAATAAATATTATAGGAATTGTATAAGATATAAAATAAATTTTAATTAAAGAAAGAAACAGAGATATAGAGAGATTAATATTACCTTTTCTGTGCATAGATTCAGTTAATTTATTCACCTCACAGACAGAACTGTGTTGCTGGGGAGTTTTTTGTGCTGTTTCTTCTTCACAGCATCAACGATAGGAAGCGGTGAAGGTTGGGCATTTTTAGGGGCTGACTTTCGTAACATTGACGTTCAAAAAGCACTAAGTAACTCTAGTATATTTTGAATAAATGAGTAAGCAAAAATCATCTGAAAATTAAAAGCTTTGGCGTCCAATCAAAAACGCAAACGCGGTGCATTATAATATGAGAATCATAAAAATCCATACCTTTTCGAAATAATAACAGCTGTCTTAGCTGCCGTATAAACTAATAGTCTAAGTCTATGTACCCTGAGGGAAATCAGATGCCCGTAGCAGCGTTTCACAGCTCACTGATAAAAACATGGAGATGTATGCTGTTTCCTTTTAGCTGATATTATAATCTCTATGTTTCAATACTCATTAGAAGATATGAAGTAAAATTTTCCTTATGGTATGTCTACACCAGTGCGCTTTCATGTTCATCTTGCGCTTTCGTCTGACACATGCCTGAAGCGCCATAGCTCATGCCCTAATACTAGTTCGACAAAAGCTCATTCCCCAAGCGCACGCTAATCCGTCTATGGCGTCTTACAATCAATATTGCATGCGCTTGGCGCAAGAGGAATTGAAAATTGAAAGCGCAAGATGGATATGAAAGCGGTGTAGACATACCATTACAAGCCTAAGCGTGATGGCTACCTGTGAACGTCAGTTTACGTGAAGGCCTACGACAACTTCATAAAGGACATTAGCAGCAGTGTCGTATTATGTGCTCATAACACTCTTGTTTTCTCTCTCTACTTCGCTCTGTTCTTTACAGTGTTCAGAGACTTTGCACTCTATGAGGTCTTTCTTGACCACGACCATCTAGTCTTCAGTCTTCCTCTAGATCTCTGTCAATAGCGGGAATAGAGACGCAGTACCTCGTTGCTGACGTATTCAGGGTCCTGATTCACCTAACTGAAGTCGTTCAGTTGCAGTGTAGTTGCAGTTAAGTTTCGATCAAAACAACGTTTTTCGTATTCACTTAAGGGCCTGTCCACATCTCCAGGTCACGACGTCGTCAACGAGGAACGGTGCGGTGACGCGGCACGGTGCGTTGACGTAACGTGCAAATTTACGTTACCGTGTCGTAACACGTTCCGCCTCTAGCCGCCAGCGCACACGAATATGCGCTCCGCCCGCGCTCTCCACGCCCGCGAGTTAGTCGCCGTCTTTGTGCTCCGATGCTTTAAAACCATACCTTACTGTTTCTCTTATTAAAATTTTGGATATACATGGTCACCGATAAATCTAACAATGATCCTGACGTGCATTTTTACGATACGCATTGCATATGCACGATATTGCATGTTACGTCAACGCACCGTGCCACGTTACCGCACCGTTCCACGTTGACGACGTCATGACGTGGAGATGTGGACAGGCGCTAACAGGCGATCGCTGTCAGTTACGGTCGCGTGAACTTAACTGCAGCGTCTCTGCAAATTGATCGACGCGTCATGACATTACGTGAATTAACCTACTGCAGGCCAATTCTATTAACATAAACTTTTATCAATTTCAACTGAATTAAATATCAATTTCGTTGACGAAAACTGTCAAAATGACGACACGTTTGGTGCAGTGGCTAAGCGATTGGCTTCTGCGCTGCGGGTCGTGGGTTCGATTCCCACACGGAACAAAAATTTGTATGGCCTACAGATGGTTGTTTCGGGTCTGGGCGTTTGTGTGTGTGAGATTTGTGTCTGTAAACGCACCCACGATACAAGAGAAATCTTAGTGTGGGGCAATGTTTTTATCAAAAAAAAAAAAAAATGTTTGGTTTTGTTTTTTAATTTGATAGTTTTTGTATACGAAAACTGTCTGAATAAACGATTAAGCTGCAATTGATAAACATTTCTGTTAATAGAATTGGTCTCCGGTAGCTTACTCTTAATGGATCCGAATCATTTCAGCCAACTTTCCTAAACTTTATCAGCGATATCGTGGACGTCCTGGCTTCCTCGTACGTAGTCGATACGAATCTTGTAAAGCCTTGACATGCCGCACATCTACCTCAGCATTTTCAGTTCGACTTTTTAGAGCTTGTTAAGTACCAGGTTTCGAGTTCGAACCCGGGCATGTACCAATGTGATTTTTTTCAATGTCATTTATGTACTTTCTTAGTTAATTTAACACACTTCTCTCTATGAGAAGAGGCCTATGCCTTTCAGTGGAACACTGGCAGGCTAATATTTATTTATTTATATTTATTTTTGGAACTAATAACAAGTAACCTTGACCTTAAATTGTAGCACTCTGAGATGGACTGAATAGGACTGAGGGTTTCAGCAGTACATATCTAATGCCAATGTGATGATGATGACGTATGAAAATATTTTGATCCCGTTTCCAAAAGAGTATCTCCTCGTTAACGCCACAAGACATTACGAATAAACAGTTAAATTTATTGACACAAAGTTAGTTCGACGAACTTCAGTAATTAAATTGGCAGATGCTGATATTACTTAATTAATTGTACCAAATAGCTACGGGTTTTGGTTGTGTTCAATTTATATTTACTTTAAAGGCAGCGAGTGACTTGTATTATCTTCGTGTAATGTAACTTGTACATAGCGATCATTACGACAGAGAGTAGGCTAATAGGGAATATGCATGTAATTCAAAACTCTTTCATTATTTAAATATACATTGTACAGGAGCCAAGACATTAATTGCATTTGTTTTAAATTTTTTGACGCATTACTTATTTTACAATTCATTATTTTATGTTACGTTTTTTTTCGTGGAACGGAACGCAATCTCGAAACGCGTCGTCTTCGAAAATGCCGGAAGTGACCTCAAAATTCATGTGAATAAATCTTTAAATAATCTTTTCCTAGCAAACTGTTTGATTTCTCGCTGAGGTAAGTTAGTAAGTGCGATTTCTGCTTGAATAAAACATAAACTTTAAAAAAAAGTAAAAACCGACTTCAAAGAAATACTAAAAGGAGTAAAATAATTACCATAATATAAAATTAACAGTTTCAGAAGTCGGTGGCTTCTATTTGCTTCAGTGTAGAGTTGCACCGACTTCTGAAACTGTTAATTTTATATTATGGTAATTATTTTACTCCTTTTAGTATTTCTTTGAAGTCGGTTTTTACTTTTTTTTAAAGTTTATTTTTTATTAAATACGTTTTAGTGTCATAATTTTAACCCCCTCCTTCATAACCCTTCTTTTTGGCTTTGACGTAGTCGGGCATAAAAAGTCCTTTCAAATGATACCTTACACGATATAATGAAAACATTCCAAAGGGGGGGAGGGGGGACACGCACCCCCTCCTCTTTTCCAGTAGTCGGTTCCCAACAACAAATATAAACAAAGCAATATTAGTAATTTGAGAATTTTGCTTTGATCCGATGAGGAGTTCCGTTTCATATCTCTGAAGTTCATGGTCTAATCATAACAAAATTTATATGGGACCAATCGGGAAGTATACCCTTTCGAACAAAAAAAGAATTTTTAAAATCGGTTCATAAATGACGGAGATATGAGGTAACAAACATAAAAAAAAAAAATAAAAAAAAAAAAAATACAGACGAATTGAGAACCTCCTCCTTTTTGAAGTCGGTTAACAAGAAATACTTTAATTTATATGATTTGTGGCTAAAAAAGAGATGTAAACAAAGCAGTATCGTGGGTTATGACGTCACATTATGGCCGCGACAATAAAGGATGTTTGAATTGTAGAAGAAAAGTGTTGAAGTTAAATAATTGTTCTGAGCAACAAACTTTTCTTGGGTTTACATTAATGTGCTTTATTGATTAAGAGAAAAAAAATACATGCATATTCCCTATTCAAGTATTTTGTTGATGCAGGAAATGTGCCGGAAGCCTGCAGATTTCTTTAATCGTACAGTTACGTTAACATCAGCAACTGACAATCGACTTTTTTTGTCATTCTGTAAAATAAAACATAAACATAACATCAAGACTGTATTTCCCGAATGGTTGAAGGTGTGTAGTACACCTTCTGTCGGGGTACGAAACGAGGTGTCGGGTGTTATCGAGAAGAGAAACGAATGTTAATGTTGAACACTATTTATTATTATCGTCTCACACTCAAAATGTTCTTAATGTTAAATGTTATATGAAATGATGATGTTACATAAATGTTCTTAACGCGGCTAATAAACTGTTAAATGAATACACCCGGCTAACGCGGTAGACAAAGGGGCACTGAACTTAATATAAAATACTAAGTAATAAAATTAGGTTCCCGCGTCACGCCGATATTGCAAACTAAGGTGTTCGGTGAAAACACCGAACACCTTCATTTCGCCTTTCTGTCTCATGTAATAGGGGGCGAGCCTATTGCCATCAATCGGGCACAAATCCAGACTCCGGGTTGCTACTAAGAAAGTCCACACGGAAAAACCCGTTAACACTGCCCGACTTGAGGATCGTACCCAAGATCTCACGCTCAGCAGTCGCGCTTGCAACCATTAGACCAACGAGAAGTTTGTAAAATAAGTTCACGGTAAATAGCAAACCCCTATAAAAACGAGATGTATGGGAAATTGGGGTAGAACCGGGATGCTAAGGCAAACATTCAATTTATCACAAGTTTGTAGAAAACTAAATCAATTTTAATAAGCTATATTTAGTTTAGTTTATAAATCACATATTTAGCACTTGACATCACTTTATTCTTAAGGCGAGCTGAACCCTGGCGCGGTAATCGGGTAAGCGACGGCAATCGGGTAAGCGACGACGCGCGGGCTAAAATCACTTTAAAAAATCGATAAAAAATATATAAATGTAATAAAAAAAAAACGATCAGGTAGAATCGATTCCAAAATTAATTACCTATAAATTAATATTAATTATAAAAATGGATTATAGTAAGTACTTGTTTAAAATGAAATTTTGCTTGTAAAAAAACTGCAAATCGAAGTAACTTCAGTATTTTTTTCCATCGAGAAAACTATATTGCATCGTGTATTGAACGGGTACATGGTATAGAGAAGGAATGTATCCTAAAACATAAATTTATTTTGGGTTCTAAATGTTTTAATTTGCCTATCAAAAATGAGTTCTAAAACAAGCAAAGCCTACCGCGCCAGGGTTCAACAAAAAATAATCAATATATAAAAGTCATGTTTTTACGGTTTTGCCCCACCCCTTGTCCAAAACCGGGTATACCCGATTTTGGCCCTTAACAGTGGTAGTAACCCATACAGCCTTCATGGGCCCAGTTCTTACATTTAAGACATTGCACCACGCATCGCTCCTTCGCGAGTATAAATATACACTTGTTAATCCCAAAGAATATTAGATAAATTGACCATAAAAGCGTTTTTCTTATTTATTGTTGTCGAGCATGCACCTATGCCATTGAAAGTTTGCTGACAAACTGATCAGGGTAACCAAAAGCAGCTAGCGAACGCGCGCTTTTTGAAACGTGTCAGAGGCTATACTGCCTTGTCCCGGTACCCGGCTTTGGACTAATCTTCCCTACTTACAATCCGATTACTTAACGAAGAAGATTGAAAATGGTGGCGCTTCTATTGCTGTCGTCTTTTGCATGTCGCTCACGCATGTTCTCTGTGAGCGAAAGTCAAGTAGTTTATCCGCCATTTTTAATCCAACTCTTTAATAACCAGTTCCTATGGCTAATATAAGCATATATTACCACCACCAAGTAAGCACCACGTAAGCACCAATGGTAGCATTTTTCATTGAACTTTGAAGTTCCACATCAAAGCATCGTAATTACGATTCCTTGGAAACCATACTAACCAATCGATTTTGAATAAAAAAACAGAATTACCTATAACATAACCTAGATTCAGTGTTCGGTAAATAATAGAGTCGATTGTCTTCATGGTAGGCAGTTACCGTGGATCGATGGTGTGGTCAATAACTAATGAGTTTGAAAGCCTAGATTGTTGTCGACTGTAGACATTTCTGGAAATAGTTCTAGGCAGTTGTTGTGAAGGCCGGTTGAAATATAAATTATTGCTTTAGTATTTCTAAAACTTTATAACCTAAATCAATGTAATCTAAACCTATCTATCTATATCTACTTATATATGTATATACAGGGTTAATTGAAAAACACCAACAACCTCTCAAGGGGTCACTGTACTCATCATTATGAAGAACTTTTACTACGGGACCAAATCTGAAATCGCGAAAAAAAAAACAGCTGTTCCTTATATTTTGACGAACACCTGTTTTTTTTCGCGATTTTAGATTTGGTCCCATAGTAAAAGTTGTTCGTAATGATGAGTACAATGATCCCTTAAGAGGTTTTTGGTGTATTTCAATTAACCCTGTATATTAAATCTGTAGATTTGGTGTGTTTGCACATTAGAAATGTTTAAAATGAAAACAGCAGGGGGTTCAAATAGAATCCATTTCGATCATTTTTGGAATTTTTATCCGAATATCTATTTGTCGGTTTGTTTGAATACGCTGTAATGTAGTAGACGGCCCAGGTTCTCTTAAGCTAGGGACACGTGTGATACACCAGTTACAAAGAATCGCATTGAGCTTTCAATACCTAATGCATACAGGGTGTAAAAAGACCCATCACATAGCCGAAATCTACGCACTCTGTACATCAAACTAAACTACATTGACCAAAAATAATTGCTGGGAAACGACTTTTATTTTTTGGCATAAAAAAACGCTTTTTTTTGTAGCGCGCAATGTGTGGTTGTGGCGATGCCGCGCGTTTGCATGCGTGCAGTGCCAAGGCGGTCGTATGCGTTTGATATTCGTTGCGTTTTTGTAACTTCAAATGCGTAATTTGTGAGGAAAAATTGAAAATTTTGATAAGGTTGTTTGGAAGAAAGTTTAGTATTATCACTTAGAATACGTTTTTGGAAAAAACTAAAAATAAAAATGTACACTTTGACCTTCAATATCTCCAGAACCAATGGTTTCCCAGGTATGGTCTGGTAGAAACCAGATACAGAATGGAATGACGTTCCATGCGAAGAATAAAAAAGAAGAAAAAATGCTTAATAGGTAATTGAGTTAATAGGTATAGTTAGTTTCGACTTAGTTAATTACTTAATTCATAATAAAAACAAAAAGCAAACAGTGCAGGGACATATTATGGTATGATTTTGGATGTATTTTTGCGTTGAGTTAATGTGGTGAGTGTAGGATGAATTGGTGTGTGGGTGAGTGTTAATGAGGTGTGCGAGGTGTTTGTGGCATGTGTGTTGTGTGTGGTTTTGTTGGGGTGTATGAGGGAGTGATGAGTATTTTACACTTCCACAAGCTTCTCCGTTTAATCATAATTTTGTGACTTCAACCAGGAGTTAAGTTTCATTTTACATTTGCTCTTGGTTAATGGGTCGATGTGCAAGCTTTTGTTTAATTTATTGTAAATTTTGACAACAATGACTGCTGAGTCCACAATCACATCCTTTATTTTAGTAGGCTTATTTAAACGAATTCTTTTGTTTTTGTGATTGGTAAACTGGGCACAGTTTGCCAATCACAAAAGCAAAACGATTCGTTTTTGACTAGAGAAACTGGGAATTATGTAGGATATTTAAGAAACAGTCGGCTTCTGCGAAGCGTCAATGGATTATAATCTCTTAATCGCCATAAAGACACTCACTTTAATTATTCATTATAATTTGACTACTAAATATCGTCGTATCCTACGAATAGAGCCCTAACGAATATAGGGGCTTTCTTTTTTTATTGCTTAATTCAATTCTGCTCATCATACCACATATAACCAGTTCAAAAAAACAATTAAAAACGATACAGGTTATCAAATCATAAGGTCTTCGGTCGAGGTCGCACCCTCTTTCTTCGCGAGTAGTGGGGGTGCGCGGGCGCGGGGAGAGCGTGCTAGCGCCGCTCGGCCATTATTCGGCGGAAAAAAAACAAATAGATTAATAAAATTCAGATTTTGTTTCGAATAAAATATTATAATTCTATAATTACTTGCTTTTACTACATTCACATGTTCCCAGTAAGGGTAAAATAGTTACTATATACAAACTATGAGATAAAAATAAATACCAGCAACAGAATAATATTTAAAAATGACATTAAGGCGATTGTGGCCTCGACATTTCCGCAGATTAAAGGGATAATGTAACTTATTGCTCAAGTCCAGCCCTACTTCGCATTAACACAACGGAGAATAAGGATTTAAGGGACAAAATGCGTATAAAATATAAAGATAATTTATTGAAAATAATCCTAGCCGAACCTTAAGATACACGCCATATGAAATCAACAATACATAATTTGTTCATATTTAATTTAATTAAACACAAAAAAGTGTCTCCTGAAAAGTAGCTATTATGCAGTTACGCCCCTATTCGCAGGATACGACGATATTTAATTAAACAATTATTACGTTTTCTCGAAACATTGTTTTAATGAAGTTTAACGTAAATTTTACCATAGCCGGAACGTCTTGGAGTGAATTAAATATAGTAACATTATTTCAGGATAAATTCGACCCACTGGCTCCGATAAAAGGGCCTTTCCTATTTTCGGATGACAAACATAATTTGGTTTATGTCATTTTGACATATTTCCACTGATAATGATTGAGGTCGTGGCTTAAAATCCCAGTTATGGTAGGAAAGGGAACGTAAAACTATAACAGATGGCGACTATGATGGTACTCATTAAAACCAATCAGAACATGTTAAATTGACATTACCAATCATTTCAATTGTATTTTAACCAATGAAAATGCTTTGGTACTAACGATGGTACCATAAGTTCTTCAGTTCTCTACCCTATTACAATAATTTGTAGAAAGTGTTTATTCATAAATTCCTTGCTTGAAAAAAAGTTCCTTCTCCTGTTATTATGACCAAAACAAAATTAATATCTAAAGTAATCATGGACGAAGCTGCGAGCGCACTTTTAGGGTTACTCTTGAAAATAACTCCGATCCCAATCAAATTACTTTTTCAACAAATATCAAAAAATCAATGCGCACTCTCAGTCTCACAATTTCAATTCTAATTTTGATTGATTAATTCAATCTAATATAAATCGACTTCAAGAAAAATGAAAACCGTTAATTAATGGTCAACAATATTCTGTAGCCAGTGCCTTCTTTCAGTTTCAATTAGGTTTGTGTTCTTCATTAGTGTGGTTTAGAAAATGTTTGATGATTTATTTACAACATTTTCACCCTTATGGGGACGGGCTAAAATATAAAACTTCCTCACCGCACGCTGGGAATATAGACGCATGTTGTAAGATTCAACAAAACCTAGCACGCGACATGGTAGGATCTATACGGTCCGCTTGGCTAGCTACCACCCTCACATTAAAGTCCGGCGGCGCCAAGCAGTTTACTGTGTTCTGTCGTATGTATGTGAGAGCCAGAGGGGTATAGGGGAAGGAGGTGATGGTGACCAAAGAGGGAGCGAAGAGGGAGAGAGAGGCAGCCGCCAGTCTCCCTTCCCGCGCCAGACGCACCGGGCGCCCGGAGAGCGCGCGACGATCTCCGGCCACCGCAGTGTGTGGCCTGTGGGCGACGGGTCCCCTAACCCTACCAGTAACAGGCCCGAGAAGGCGGCGCGCAGTATTCCTCGCGCGCCTCTCAGGTGGACGTGTGGCTAGATCCCACAGTAGGAGAGGTCCGCCCAGGGGCTGGCGGACCGAGGCCTGCCAGGGTCGCGGTGCATACAGCTGCGAATCCCGCGATCCCGGCCAAGGGTCAGGAGAAGGAACACCGTGGGTTTTTAGTAGGTAAGAGGCCGGCATAACTCTTCGCCTTCCACAGGCGAAGGGTATCCATAAGGATATCCATAGGATAAAAAAAAAAAACGTTGTCTACAGAAGTCGCGTCCCATACACTTCTCGCACCTCTGGTATGGGACGTGACTTGTGTCTATCCTCATGGAAATAACGTCACGCCGTCGGGTCTCTTGCCACCGCCGCGGATCAAGCCAGCAAGCAAGCAAGGTTCTAATACAGCTGGAAAATTTATTATTGTTTAGAAAATGTTAATTTTATTATAGCATTATTTGATACTTTTCAATTTTTTAAGTCTGTTTTTTGAACTAATTTGGCGCTAATTTTGCATTCAAAAGTACTCGTACGAACTGACAAAATTCCAAAGGCGATCGACTTATCACTTTTTATCAACTTAGACATCGAATCTAGGAACTCTACACTACTAAAAAGCGATCACAAAATCCTAAGTAACATGAATAACCAGATATTAACGAAGATTAGCCAGAATTAGGCAGAAATGTACCACCAGGGATTGAACCCTAAGTGCTACTTAGCGAACGCCATAAAATTATGCCTATTAAGTTATATTAGGTCAAATCTAGCACATTGACCCAAGAATGGTGATAGGCTGTAGTTAGGGGCTGTGAATAACATTGTATGTATTGATTTTGAGGTTAACCCTTTATAGGGTAGACTTTACATTAAGGCCTCATTTACGGAGACGCGGGGTGTCGCGCGTCGCGTGCGGCGTGGCGTCTCGCGGCTTTCTGTTTACGGAGCGGCAGCGCATGCGCAAACACAAATATATGGCAATGTACGATGTTGTTTATGAAGACGTGGCGCGTGCGACGCCGTGGGCCCCGCCGCGGTTGACGCTACGTTTTACAGTGGACGGAGAATTGCAGGAATAGCTGGTCGCAACGCTGCGTGCGCCGCCGTGATAAACGTCGCGTGCGACGCGGCGATGCCATCCGCGGGCTCCGCCTGCATTTCAAGCAAACGCGTGTAAAATCGCTTCTCCGTAAACGCTCTCATACAACGCCATATGTTTGAATA
Organism: Amphipyra tragopoginis; assembly: GCA_905220435.1. Lineage (NCBI taxonomy): Eukaryota > Metazoa > Arthropoda > Insecta > Lepidoptera > Noctuidae > Amphipyra > Amphipyra tragopoginis. The sequence continues at coordinate 19,589,298 of HG992011.1, forward strand.
CAGTGCGGGCCGCTCCGCACAACGTGACGCGCGTCGCTCCGCGTCTCCGTAAATGAGACCTAAGAGCGGTTACGCATTGCATCCGATTCGAATCCGTGAAAATACGTTCCGAAGTAGTCATAGGACTATTTATATGGCAGTTTACGCACTAGATCCGACTTCCGTCATCAGATTTCTCTCCGTCATCACTGAGTCTCCAATTCGGAAGAAATATTGACGGACCTAAGTAGCCGTAGTACTGTTTGTATGAACGCTTTCGCATTATCTCGGATTCAAATCGGACGTATGCCAAAGATGGCCCCTGAATTGCTTGGATCAGATATCGGATTAGTACGTAAGCAATATCCGAATTTGCTCCGAGTGCTTTAGATTCTAGCTCCGTATTTTCACGAATTCGGATCGGATGCATTGCGAAAAGCAATATCCGAATTCGGTCAGAGTTATTTATTCCGAATTTTCACGGATCCGGATCGGATGCAGTGCGTAACCCTTAAAGCCTGAAAGTCTAACCGGTCTAACCTTAGGATATCGGCATTGCCCAGTAACTGGGTTATGGTGATCTAATGGCAGTCGCTCGGTTTAAAATTGCTTGGTGGTAGGCTCTATACGGTCCGCCTGGCTAGCTACCACCCTCACATTAAAGTCGCCAAGCAGTTTACTGTGTTCCGTCGTGTGTATGTGAGAGCCAGAGGGGTATAGCGGAATCCCTCTATGTGGTCAATCAGACTGCAATAGCAGGTGCGGGGGCGGTCGCGGGCGCTCGGGTCTTGGCGTCAGCGTGTTCACAGTAGTGCCGAACAAGCTATCGTAGCGTGCGTGTGTGTTTTGTCGTTAACAGACGCTATATTACTGTGAATGATACGAGCGGACTGGGCCATAAGAAACTCCCGCGCCACCGCGCGCGCGCCCACCTCATGCAGGCGCGCGACTTCCAGGCGCACTGTGAATGCAACTGGCGTCTACATACATTTGATTTACACGCGCCCGCACTCGTACCCGCGCCCGTTTCCACTCTGAAATACGGCTATATCTCTGTTACTCGGATTCGTGTGCTCCATCTTAGACCCTGTCTGCGATTACCATCAGGTACGACGAGGGTCAAAAGCGACCAAGTCAAGTAATAAAAAACTGGTTTAGCCGCATCTGTTTAGGTCGAAAGTTGACATCGTTGGGAAAAGGCTAGGCAGATCATTCGTGAGCGATCTAGAAGCGACGCGAAAACAACAAACCACGTGGCCAAACGCACGTGGAGTGCGGTGCGGCGCGGCGCGAAGCGAAGCGGACGCGATCAGTTGGCTTGATATTTTCGCCCGAACTGGATGCGGTGCCGTACAGTGCTACTGAATGATGGCGGCGCGCAGCGGCCGGTTCGCGAGCTCGTAGGACAATGCCGCCGCTTCGCACCGCATCGCATTGAATTCGCGTGTCACTGCATCGGATCGCTTCGCAATTCGCGTCGCTTTAAGCCGCCTACGTAAGACGCCGCGTAACAATAGTTTCGATAAAATCTACATTAAAGTCAGTGGTGGGGTGGTTACAAGCGCTATACGAATTTCGTTTCCACCCTTATAGGGTTAAGCATGTATTCACGCCTATTCGCTTATCAGAATATTATGATCATGTGTTTCGTTAACAATACAAATTCAATTTAAAGTTTTGTGTTGATCTGTTTTTGTTTAGACTAATAAAGAGATAACGTAGTGATCTAAAAGCAGTGATAGCCCAGCGGTGGCCCTGCAAGAGAGTTTGGGTTCGATCCCTGTCTGCGCCTCTGACTTCACGAATTCATGTGCGAATCAGAAGTTGACTATCACTTGCCTAAGAGCCCTTTTCCTGTCATGCGTATTTTCGCACGCGCGCAGATCTGGTCCGCATGCGGGTGATAGCACGCTCCTGGCCACACGCAGGATAAAGATTTCGTTTACCGATGCAGTGTCGTGCGTGTCGCCAGTGACTAAACTCGTGCACAAAGATGAACGTTAAAAAAGTAATCATGCGTACTATGACCATGCGTGCGACCGGCGTCACAGTAAAAACAACACTGATGGCAGAAGAACGCCGCCCGCTTCCCGTTAGAACGTACGCGGGCTGCACGTCCGCAGTCAATCCGCGTTTCGCGCGCGTGCTGCCCGCATGATAGGAAAAACATGTATGAAATAATAGGATGCGGGCAGCCAGCACGCGGACAAGATCCGCGCGCGGGCGAAAATACGCATGATAGGAAAAGGGCCTTAATGACATAATAATCAACAATTATCGGCTTATTCTTCTTAACTATTCATGTCACTATGATCAAAAATTTCATTAATGTCAGTTTGGTTAGAACATGAAATAAAATCTTAACTTGAAAACTACATAAAACCGCGGAATATACATGGGTGTGATTCGGGTACCTCTAATGGTACTCTAGCTCTGGACCTCCGTTTGACACTACTTTTTGGGACAACCTGTAGATATAGCTATCATTTAAAAAGTTAGCTCAATATTAAGGCCAGCGAAAATATACAGGGTGTAAACGAATTCGTGTAATTCCTTCAAACTGTGTGATTTACTGATGACCAGTGATCGGAAAAAGGTGAGCTAATTTACCCAAACTTGAAAGAACAGAGACACAAACTGGAGACTTCCTTACGACAACATTTTTTTTCGTGAAAATTATTCCGGGTTTCGGGACATCACTAAAGTACATTTAATATTAATGTTAATAGTACAGAAAACAATTAAATTCGTTTCCTATTTTTGTTTCCCAAAATTGTCACAAAACCAGATGACACGTTTTTCATTGTTTTTAAAAAAGAGATTGTTAATTGTTTTCAAAAAAGGAGATTGTCTTTTATTTTTTGAAAACAAATGAAAGACAATATCCGAGAAAATTCTCCCGAAAAAAAAATGTTGTCGTAAGGAAGTCTCCAGTTTTTGTCTGTGTTCTTTGAAGTTTAGGTAAATTAGCTCACCCTTTTCCGATCACTGCTGATGACACTGATTGACCCTGCATTGGTTTTTTTCAGAATCAACAAAAAAAAGTTTTCAAAAAATGAACCATGGTATTCTATATCTGAGTAATTTTATCGTCCCAAGTTAACTGACTGCATGGAGCGATATCGCGCTAGTCGTGCCCGTCAGCATTGTCACCGTGCCTTCATTCATTTATGCATGGCATCGAAATTGGCTATCACATGAATAATATATTTGGAAAAAAAAGTTTATTTTTAATCAATTTAAATTCCGCGCGGGTTTAATCTATACTATTAATAGATCATGTGGTTTGAAGGAATTACACGAATTCGTTAACACCCTGTATAATTGATCAGCTATACATGACTAACGATGAAAATTGTGTTAGTTTTACACCTCTGTTCTGAGTAGTATTTTCTAATGCAAATTCATTTGAACAATATTTGCACACAACTAAAATATTTGTGTTAAGCGTAGAGCTTTCCCACTAAATATAAACCTACCATTTTGCCCTAAAAGCCTTCAACATGTTTATGTAGGTACAACACAGCCGAACACGTCTCGACAAAAGCAATATTTCAGACAAAGTCGAGGGTAAACACTAGTTAAAAAGTTGCCAACACTTGGCCAATTTAACTTGGCTAACTGCCCCACTTCGGCCGGTTGTTTCGAGTGTTGCCCAAGTTTGTCACACCGCAGTGTAACGTGAGGATAAATAAGTGGGTGACTTATTTCTGTTTCGCGTGGGTTGAGTTTTAAGTAGTCCACGGAAATGACACCGTGTCTCTTGCTGTGGGTGTCGCAATAGGTCACAGCCCGCTTGATTATCTATATATATAAAAATGAATCCCCATTTCCCTTGGTCACGGAATGCGTGAGCGGCTGGACCGATTTCGCTAAATTGGTTTTTGTTGTTTTCGTAATTCTGCTATTGGTCAATTAATATTGCCAGTTTTTGATTTTGATTTTTGATTTATTTATTTAGCCCGTTACAACTGGGTGAGATTAATCTTTACATCTTTACGACTGTATTGTTGGATTCGTTTGGCTATATGATGTCTCTCAACTCAGTGTGCCTTTTGCCAAAGGCCTCCTCCAGTAGTTTCCATTGCTTCCTGTCTTGAGCAACTCTCCTCCATTTGGGTCCATTTCCCTTGGTCACGGAATGCGTGAGCGGCTGGACCGATTTCGCTAAATTTGTTTTTGTTGTTTTCGTAATTCTGCTATTGGTCAATTAATATTGCCAGTTTTTGATTTTGATTAGCTGTCACAAATTAAAAGCACTTTTATATCTTTTGTTTTGTAACATATTTTATAGTTTATCACAATGTATGCATTATTTATCGACACAATTGAATCACTTAACACTATCCACATAAACAATTAATAAAATATATGTTTAAAATTATCTTAGTCGTGTGTCACTGCAAGCGTACCAACTGAAAATCAGCGTTGGGTGTTTGACGCCCAGCATATGCTGAGTTTGTTATCGATAGCGGGTAGCACTGGGCAATGTTGACAAGAGAGGGTAGCCGTCGATATGGATCGGCCCACCCGAGGTTATAAAGGCGGTGGTCATTCGACGCAGCGAGAGCATTCCGTGTTGAACAGCTGAAGAAGTCTGACCTTTTATATCTGATTAGCTTGTCCTTATTTTATGATCTTGTAATAATTGTGTAAAGTAATATACTGTGATCTAGTTAATGTTACTAATATTAACCCAAATACAAGTACTCTCAGTGGTGGAGAGTCTATGTTGGTTTTATTTACTGTGTTTACCTTGCTCGCTGACATACCGATATTAGCTAAAACTGTAATGATAGAATCACCCCTGAACGATTATATTGTTGTGTCATTTACAAGTTGGTGACCCTTTCGGCATGGGCATGATCCACGGCATAAAATGTGTGTTTGATTCTTTTATGTTTTTGTTTTTTAATGTTTATACTGTTATCGTGGCCTTAGCTGAATAAATTTATTTTCTTTCTTCATTCTTTCTAATTGTCGGGAGAAGGTTCTTATGAAAGAAAATTTTGATATTTAAAAAAAACGAAATTATCTCAGTATGTCCATATTCTTCATTTGTTTACCGCATGCATGAAAATAGTTTTAACTTTTTGTTACTATTTTGATTTTGTTTCTGAAGGTAGGTAATAGGTAGGTAGTAAGTAGGAAAAAGTGCATTGCAACGCATGCCGGGTACAGCTAGTTAATATCATAATAGGTTGTGTATACATCAACGTATCGTCGTCCTTATTTCAATAGGACTTAAGTTAAAATTGACAATTTTTCAGGATACAATGTTCGATAACTTAAAATTAATGTTTCAACAAAAGTATTACAAATTACATCATCTTTTTGAAAAGTAATGACAGAGACAGATGTAGTTACGTTTGTTCTACCTGAAACGCCAAAAAACTTTAAGAGCCATTACACACTGTCGACTGGTCGCCGGAGACTTGGTCGACGGCGACTGTTATTTTCTGTAGTGTAAATAGGTGTTTACACTCTTGGTCGCCGATCGCCCGGGTGACTATGCTTATGTTTTGCTGAGAACCCAAGTCTCCGGCAACCAGCCGACAGTGCGTAATGGCTCTAATAGTCCAAATTTTGACTCAAGCCTTATTAAGCCTGACGTTAACTTCAATCGAAACGCGTCGAATCGAGTCGAGTCGCATTAGTTCCGTGTGAAGACGAATCGAGGCGAAACGGTCATTAATCGCAAGTCGTTAAAACAGAAATTCGCGTGACAACCAATGCGAGCGAGTGATGCGACTCGGCGCGTCTCGGCTCGTCGCTAATCGACGCAGTTTTATAGTAAACTAGCTTTCGCCCGCAGCTTCGCTTGCGTGAAGATTTGAACCCGTTAAGTGACGATTTTCCATACAAACTTTCATCCCCTATTTAACTCCCTTAGGGGTTGAATTTCGAAAAATCCCTTCTTAGTGGATGCCTACGTTACAAAAGGAACCTACTGTCAAAATTTCAACTTTCTAACCCCAGCGGTTTAGGCTGTGCGTTGATAGATCAGTCAGTCAGTCAGTCAGCTTCTCCTTTTATATGTATACAACGTTATTTTTACTTTATGCGAAAACCGAGACACCCCAACAAGATTTTCATCAGAACTGCCTGAATATGTGTTTTTTTTAGTAAATCTCCAAGTTACACCTTAGTTTATGTCGCGTTAAGTTCCCTAAAAAAGTGTGAAATGCCTGAGATGTGCTATGCAGGGGTTGTCTAATACATCAAATACATGGAAACTGACCGAGAGGACCGTCTTAAGCCTCAAGGTGTCTATTCCCGTCAACTGTTATGGGTAGAAAACTACTGACACAAATTTTGAAATTTTTGAAAAAAAAAAAAAAAGTGTATAAAATAGGTCAATCGATTCTCCTAGTGATTCTGAACAAACTAGTTTCAGGTTTAGTATATACTAAAACTAACCTTGTAGATGTATAGGAGGCGAATTATTGCGATTCTATTCGACTCTACTCGGCGACCCTAAAGGACACCAGTCTTTAGAATTAGGACGACGATATACAAGGTGGGGCAAAAGTAATGTCATAATGTGAATGTGTCATAATTTTTGCAAATGGCGTCAATTTTCATTGTGCTTTGACATTTATGTTGTGAACAGATAGAGAATTAGTTGACAATAAGCAATAGAGCGATACACACCTGAAGAACGCGTAATTATTGTTACTGCTATTTGACCAATTTCCGGTCTGTTGTATTAACGCAGTGTGATTTCGTCGTCGTTTTCCTCGCCGTCCTGCACCTGTATTTTACTCTATATGAGAAAAAATCTAAAAATATATTATTGAGATAGTTTAGGCTAAAAGCAGTCGGAAAACTTTAGTTTTATTTCATAAAACAGCAAACTAAATTTTAAAATTCAATTCAAAGTTTTCAGCTTTTTTAATCTGTTCCATAACACCATTAAATAGTAGTCGCCATGTTATTACGTCTTAAGCCTATGTAAACTTAGAAGTGTCAACTGTCAACTTAACACTTAACGTATACAATATCACTGCATTTGTTTACACAGCCAACTGACATCATGACCATAGAGCAATATGGCGTCCACTGCGTCCAGCGTTTTCGTCAAAATACGCGTGTTTGTAAATGCAAAATTTTAATGCATTTTTTAGTGGTTCAGTAACACTACAGAATCTAATTGAGACACTCAAAAATGGGCGTTCAAAAATGGGCGTAATACTCTATTAAGCGTTTTGCTGACCGTCTCGCGGAAACTGGGTCCACTAGAGATGTTATAAGAAGCGGCAGGCCCTGTATTGCTCGTTCGACCGAGAATTCAAAATGCCAAAAAACGAACCCAAATGCGCATCAACTCATGAGGTGGTCATTTGATCGATATCATTTATTCAACTTGAGGGGTGTTTATAGCTCTTTCATTTAGAAGACTCCTTACTCTCAGTATTATTTATTAAACCTAATATGCACGGGGGCGACTCGTCTCAGACGCTTAAAATGTAACACAAAGCGTATGAAAAGCTTACATTTTCTAACGTTTACTGCCCAGCAGCTGCTGCCGCCATTTATTTCTTCAAGTGTAGCTCGAAGCGCTTAGCCGAGCTAACATGCGTACCGTGAGATAACTTTGTAGTCATATTATCTCGTGCTGAAATGAAATAAAAAACTGGCCAAGTGCGAGTCGGACTCTCGCGCGAAAGGTTCCGTACCATTATCTATAAAAACGGCAAAAAAATCACGTTTGTTGTATGGGAGCCCCCTTAAATATTTATTTTATTCCGTTTTTTAGTATTTGTTGTTATAGATCAGCAACAGAAATACATCATCTGTGAAAATTTCAACTATCTATCACGGTTTATGAGATACAGCCTGGTGACAGACGGACGGACGGACAGCGGGGTCTTAGTAATAAGGTCCCGTTTTACCCTTTGGGTAAGGAACCCTAAAATGTGTCCTGAGTTTACATACATCACCGGAACGCGCACGACACACCGCCATTTAAAAGTAAGAAATATCAACAAACTACTTTACATTCTACATAAATAATATAAATAAAAAGAAAGTTCCTGACTGACTGACTGATTGACTGACTCATCAACGCCCAGCCCAAACCCTTAGACCTAGAAAGCAGAAATTTTGCACAGAGGTTCCCTTTATAATGTAGACAAGGGATAAGGAAGGATTTTTCGAAAATCAACCCCTAAAAGAGTTAAATAGGGGATGAAAGTTTGTATGGAAAATCGTCACTTAACGGGTTTAAAATTTCACGCAAGCGAAGCTGCGGGCAAAAGATAGTTATAATTTATATCTATCTAATGATTTTATAGTCTTCTGAGAAATTATCTTGTTTTTTTGTACCTATTTAGATGCTTTTTTTTTTAACCCAAAGGTTGACTGGTAGTGTCCGCCTAATGTACCACCATAGTGCATGGAAGTATAAATAAATAAATAATTCCTAATTTAGCTTACAACCCTACGAAGATTTGACTGCACCTATTGACGTATATTAGTCTTCATTTTCGCGCTTTACTCTACATTTGGTTCGGACATTTTTGAACCACGACCCGAGGTCAATATTATTATGTTCCAACGTTCTACAAAAATGAAATCTCATAATACAGTCATATAAACCGTACCCTGAAGTTTGTTTTCTTGATTGTAATTTTTACGCGACTCTCAGCTTTAGTACGGTACTAAAATATCATAAAGATGAAGTAGGTATAACATTTTATAATGCTACAGATCTTGACCCGGCTTTGTTGTTGGCAGCGCGAGAAATTGGTTCAATTTTATATTCTAAGGAAATGATGTTATGGATTACTGATTTAGTATGAAGACGGTTTCCATGCTATACTGCGCAAGCGGAGGGTCGCTCGCTGTGCAGAGTCCGCGCCAGCACTGACAACATCCAGTAGGCCTAGCACGAATGTTGTGACGTATGGTAACGTAAACGAGTGAATTTTGAATTGGAAATACTCATTTCGCACATAATATTTAATCGAATTGAAAACTTTATTCATATCTTGTATGATACAAATTGTGGCTGTCGCATAAATTTAAACTAAAATGCTATAGAATAGTTGTATTTTCGATTTAAAATACACTCACATTAGCGTTACGTTTACGTTACTATACGTCAAAATATTCGTGCTAGGCCTACTGGAGATTATAGCGAGCAGGCTAGACAGTCGCTTTAGGCACTGGAACAGCCTGCACTTACGTGCGTGCGTGTATACCTCCGATTTCTGATTTGAGAATTTAAGTCTTATGGCACATCAATAGATCTCAAATTGCATTTGCCATCCTAGCCGGGAGGGTGGAGGCAACGCAGGCGCTGCGCGAGTGCGACGTGTGTACTACGCAATAGCTATTCGGGCGCTGAGTGTGCGCGTGTACTTTACATCGATAAAAAATGTACGTTAAGACAAGGGACTAACTATTAAATTCCAAAGTTTCTGAGGAGGGACCGACTCGTAAGTGAAGCGAGCGCCTTTTCGAGCTAAAAAAATCGCGCATGTGTGAACGCAGCCTAAAGGTCTGAATGAAATGATTTTTATTTTATTTATTTTAGTAATAGGTAATGTTACGACGCGTCCCATCTCTAGTGATTCACACACATGTTTATATACAAGGTTAGTCGGAAACGGGGTACTAATCCGTAGGTAACTTAAAGTATCACTGATAACTGTTTTAAAGGAATCGTTACAATTCCTAAATTCGATCATTTTTATTTCCATGCACAATGTTTTTTTTTTAGTTCTTCATCCCTGCTTTATTTACCAATTCGGAAAATTGAGATTCTAATCCCCAAATATGACGTAAATGTAAACACAGCTGATCATAGCTGAGGATAGACAGATTTTAGCGTATTTTTTATGAAATCTTTGCACAGCTATTTCTGTTAAACTATTGATTTTTGGGGAAAGTTGTAGAACAAAAGTTATTCATTATTAAGGGTACTTTACCACCTTTTCAGATTAGTAACCCCTTTCCATCTAACCTTGAATAGTTGTAGGAAATCTCCAGAAAGAACGAATCAAGCGATTAACAATTTTTTTATTCTTTTTGCAGGTATGATTTCATTGGATACTTCATCAACAGTGTGAATGCATTAAAGGTAAAAACCATCAAAATTTATGATAAAACTTAACTACACATTTTTTTCCATTTCTCTGTATTTTATGGTTCCATACCTAAAGGGTGCCAACGGTATCCTATTATTAAGCCTATGCCGTCTGTCCGTCCGTCCGTCTGTCTGTCACGGGTAGGCTTGCCAACCGTCCCGCGAGAGCCGGGAAGTCCCGTTTTTAGAGCTTTAGAGGATGCGTCCCGCGAAAGACGTGTGCGGGACGCCAATTGTCCCGTTTATTGTACCTAAGGCCTAAAACCTTCGGGCAGAAGACGGAATTTAGTGAACGCACGTTTTGTTTAACTAGAAGAGTGGAGATCGCGACCGCGGGTCTCGCGTCGAACGAGCACAGTTACAACGTAAAACATTCAATAAAACTATTTTAAATAATTTCTAATTGTATTTTTCGCCTCAATATACTTTGACAGTTGGGTCCCGCTTTTTTTGCCAAGTCCCGCATTTTGATTGCCAAAGTCCCGATAAATTCATATATTGAGGTTGGCAAGTCTAGTCACAGGTGTCTTTAACTATTGACTTTTGGGGAAAGTTGTATGTATATTCATTGGTATATGTATGGTACTTTCACACCCTTTCAGATTAGTATCCCCTTTCCGACTAACCTTGTATATTTAGTATTACAAAAAGTGGGGATGACGTACTTAAAATCAATCAAGTATATTCAATAGTTTACGTAGTACGTAGTTCACAGGAATTTTATTACGATTTAATAATTTTACACATATCAAGATCTCTACGCGTAGTTTTGTAAGTCTCTGACCTGCTCAAACTAACATGTTCTTTATTTACATGTATAACAGATACAGCAGACATAAATAATAATTTCCAATGTCCCTTTACCTAGGGAAGTGAGCGAAATTAAAAAATGATACGGTAAAAAAACATGCTTAAAAATAACCTTTTTTTTCAAGTGGTCGCAAACGTTACTTCTTAGCTAACGTCCTGGGTTCGACTCCCCAGGTTGGTCAAAGTGTTATTGTGGTCAATCAGACTGCACTGCGGGTGCGGGGGCGGGCGCGGGCGCTCGGGTCTTGGCGTCTGCGTGTTCACAGTAGTGCCGAACGAGCTATCGTACGCACTACACGCGCAGTCACCTAACAGACGCTATATCACTGTGAACGATACAGGCGGACTGAGCCATTAGAAACACCCGCGCCACCGCGCCCGCGCCCGCCTCATGGAAGGCGCGCGACTCGCGGGCGCACTGTGAATGCAACTGGCGTCTACATACATTTGATTTACACGCGCCCGCGCTAGCACCCGCGCCCGCCTTCACTCTGAAATACGGCAATTGGGTTTTTCCATGTGGAATTTCTCAGTAGCAACCTGAAGACTGGATTTGTGCCCGGTTGATGGCAATAGGCTCGCTCCCTATTACATGGGACCTCTGCCGAACTCTTCAAGGGAACACAGGCGTGATGTTACGTGTTTATGTTAAAACTTACTTATCATAGAATACGTGGTATCATTTTAACATCATTACCACATCCCCATATAACATACAACTGTTTAATACCAACAGCTTTTGGGATTTTCAGCTTAAAATTCCATTAAAATAGGATCAGTTTTGTGTTCGGGCAACGAGGAAATAATATTTGCTGAGTGGCCCACAAATAGGCCGACGTCATCCCGTGCGTGTCATAAAAAACGAATAAAGAATTATATCTACTTAACCCTTAAAAAATCACGAATGGGAAGCTTTTAATATGGGTACTTATTTATTTTAACCCTTTTTCGCTGTCACTTAGAACATCACTCTGTATACAGTCAGCACCAAAAGTTTCAAAAGAGTTTTTTAAATGAAAATTATATTAAACTAGAAGTCGCTCGCGGCTTCGCCCACGTGGATATCGTTAGGGCCTCTTTCCTGTCACGCGGGTTCGTACCCGCGTGCGTGCCTCACCCGCAACCATGGCACCTGAATTTCACCTTTTCATACACGTAAACACATGATGATATAGGGCCTTATTCCTGTGACGTGGGCTCGTGCCCGCATGCGTGCGTCACCCGCACCCTTGTTGCCTAAATTTCAACTTTTCGTACATGTATTTACTGTGAAGCACACGCATGAAAAGATTAACAGTGAGCGCCACGCATGCGGGTGAGGCACGCACGCGGGCACGAACCCGCATGACAGGAAAAAGGCCCTTACCGCGTATTCCGTATTTTTAGGTATAAAAGTAGCCTATGTCCTTCTCCAGGTGCCAGACTATCTCTGTGCCAAGTTTCATCAAAATCGGTTCAGCGGTTTAGGCGTGAAAGCGTAACAGACAAAGTTACTTTCGCTTTTGTAATATGACTAGCTTTTACTCGCGGCTTCGATTGCCATAATTTAGAATTTGACAATCAACTCTTAACACTACTAAAATTTCTATAATAATATAATTCAATCATGATTGGAAAGACACGTGGTGACATCTATTTTCACAAGAACGTTATTGTTATTTTCCTCGGGAACAGTACCTTTTTTCGGGATGAAAGGTACTGTGTCCGTTTCTGTACACCTGACAACGTATATGCAAAATTTCAGGATGATCGGTTCAGTGGTTTAGGCGTGAAAAGATAACAAACAAACAAACTTACTTTCGCATTTATAATATTAGTTAGAATAGTAAGGATTATGATTGGGTTAAAAATACATATTTATCAATCAGACTAGTATTATGGTAAATCTATATAAATAAAAAGAAAAGTCCTGACTGACTGACTGACTCATCAACGCCCAGCCCAAACCCTTGGACCTAGAAAGCTGAAATGCAGAGAGGTTTCCTTTATAATGTAGACAAGGAATAAAGAAGGATTTTTCGAAATTCAACCCGTAAGAGAGTTAAATAGGGGATGAAAATTTGTATGGAACATCGTCACTAGAGATGGGCCGAACATGGATTTCACCGAATACGAACGTTCGGCCGAATATTCGGTAAAACTCTTACCGAACCGAATATTCGGCATAATTGATTCCCTAAAGTAAACAATACAAGTCTGAATGCGTTTACGAAAAGCGCGCGGATGGGCGTTTTAAGAAAATTTACCTTCATGTAACTTAAATAAAAAGTTAATAAAAATGTGAATTCTTAAGGTTATGTTCCTGTATTATTATATTCGATTTAGTCTCTTATAAAGATCTCATATTTGTCTTAGTAGGTCACTAATATTTATAATAGAGTAACTCTGTTTGTGTGGTTAACTGATTGATCTCTCAAATGAATACCTATAAAAAATGCAATTAATTCTTTCTCTTAAAAAAACTATATTGGTTTAATGATTTTAACGTTTAAACTTTAAAGTTTTTAAGACAATAACTGTTTATTTTCAATAAATAATTTTTGCCACTTGAAGTAGAAACTAGAAATATGATTATCATATCTGCTGAAATATTGTAATTTAATCATGCAATTCTTTCTTACGTTATAGACCTGATTATAATAACATATATTATTTTATTATAAAGAGTTCACTTTAGCTTAATCCCAAAATAGCTACATACTTTTATTTGGTTTTTAATAACCATCTTTTATCTGCTGTTATTGGAAATAAAACTATAGTGCCGAAAAAACATGTAAATTACTTACCTCATAAACATAACCCATTTAACACTCAACTCATACTCAATCATACACGGCTCAATACAGTAAAAATAGTTTGAGTACCACTTTGCCGAACGATCGGTGATTTAGCCGAATATTCGGCCGAATACGAATATTCGGTAAACCTGCCGAATATGCCGAATAACGAGTATAAAACGAATATTCGGCCCATCCCTAATCGTCACTTAACGGGTTCAAAATTTCACGCAAGCGAAGCTGCGGGCAAAAGCTAGTTTATAATGAAAATTGGGTTTTATAATTCTTGTCAAAATTACAAAATCAGAGGGCCGCGTTAACGCTGCGTAACATATTTCTTTTCATATTCGTAATCACAACTGTGTGTTGCACATCCAGTCGGCAGTTGTCACGCACTTGCACTGACTACATCCTAACTACGTTCAAGCTGTATTTTGGCAGTTGCATATAGGCTTGCCAACCGTCCCGCGAGAGCCGGGACGTCCCGTTTCTAGAGCTTTAGAGGATGCGTCCCGCGAAAGACGTGTGCGGGACGCCAATTGTCCCGTTTTATCGTATCTACGGCTAAACCTTCGGGCAGAAGACGGAATTTAGTGAACGCACGTTTTGTTTAACTAGAAGAGTGGACACCATTATATTACCAAAATTTTTCAACTTTTGCTATGTTGTAACTTGTTGTAAGTCTTGTACTTGTATACCAAAGTAAAACATTCAATAATGCTATCTAAAATAATTTCTAATTGTATTTTTCTCCTCCCTATACTTTGACAGTTGGGTTCCGCTTTTTTTTGCCACGTCCCGCATTTTGATTGCCAAAGTTTTACCGGGGTAAATTCATACATTAAGGTTGGCAAGCCTAGTTGCATAGTTTACAGTTGAGACAGGATGTGCAGTTTACTTGCAGTTATAAAACGAAATATGTTTCACCAAACACGGCGTTTTTAGCCCCAAGGAGTTACTTGTGTAATTGACTGTATATTCATTCTCAAAAGAAATTAAAAACGTTTGCACCATTAAAACTTTTTTTAAATACGAAAATAATGCAAGCCATTTTAAAAGTTTAATCCACATTTTGTCGCGATGTAATTAAGGTTGGACGTTTAAAAAAGTTTATAATGATTTTTTTATACCTCTAGCCTGTTAGGAGTTTGTTATCAAAATAGTTTGTGACGGCCAAGCTAGGTACAAATTTGTCAAAATATTTGCTTAACTTATAAGTAACTTTATCTTTTAAGTAAAGGGTGGCCCGTCAGACCGCCGCCGAATTTAATTTTAAAATTAATTATACAAACAAATTAATCAATTTATTTAGCGTAATATCGATAAATTTCTTTTTCAACCTCGTATCTGTAATTAAGATAGTTTTACAGAAGAGATAGAAATGTAATGATATGTCTAAACCACGTGTTAGTTAATATTTATAATATCCGAAGTTTTTAGTTTTTCCTATTCGCCGCTAGATGGAAAATATAAAAGTGAGCGGGTCGGGAACACCCAAATATTCCGAAATATTTTATTCCGAATTTGGATATTCCGATGTTCAAAAATCCGAATTTGATAATTTCTTAAAAATAAAATACCGAATATTAAAAAACTCGAAAGTTATTTTACCGAATGGTATAAATACGATTTATTTGTTTTCCGACTTTCAAAAGTACGAAGAATTAAACATACGATGTGTTCTTGGCCCGAAAAACAGCATTCCGATTTGCAATTTTCCGAAAACAATAAACATTATGTAAAGCAATAGGGTATTGAATATAACACAGAAAGGTGAGCAGTTGGTTAGGTTAGGTTAGAACTGGAACCGATTAGTTACAATTTAATAAAAAAGCGCGTAATGGTGAGCAGTTGGTTAGATGCGACTGCGTAATGGTGAGTTAAAAGAAAAAAATATTAAATGAGAGAAAAATATTTTTTCCACAATTATGTTATTATATATAAGTAGGGAAAGTGATTCTGTTATTAGTTATTTTTTTTAAATTCCTATGAATAATTAACTTGCTCCCTTTGGATAAAGTTGAATCATTGTGTGTTAATCTGTTTTGCTATTTAGGTTTATTAGGCGTTTTAATTTCGGACTTTTAATTAATAGGTATTTTAATAATCGGAATTCGTATTTTTGATGTTTCGGATTATTGTTGAATCTGACGTTTTATTGTTAGGTGTATTGAAACTCGGCATTTTGATATTCGTAATTGTAAACGTTTAGGCGTTTTGTAATTTAGCATTTATAAAAATAGGTTTTACGATTAATCGGAATTGTCATATTAGGAGTTTTAAACCATTCGGAATTATGAAAATCGGTATTATAAAAATCGGGATTAAGAATATCGGAATTTAGTTTTTCGTATTATTGTAGTGTACCCGAGCGGGTCGTAACGTACCCTCGCCCCGCGAATCGTCACGCATCGTATCGGAAAATCGCATTACAACATCTCCTCTTTGTATTTGCTTGGAGAGCACGTTAAACCATCGATCCCGGGGTCGTCGGGAGTAACTGGGTTGCAGAGGTCTGATGGCAGTCACTCCCTGTAAAATGCTGGTATTCAGCCGCATTTGATTAGACTGCAAGCTGACCCCAGTTATACAGGGTTACAGGGAAAGTCGTACTGAATATTAAAGGACGTTATTATTCAGGTCATTTCAGGTAGTAGTAGGTTCAGTTTTTGTTAATCGTTTTTATTATTTGGCTATTTAATTTTTTGGCTACTAATAGCTTGAAACGACTGCTCAACAACGGTTAGAATTATAGAATGTTCACTAAGTGTTTTTAACATACAAAAATGTATGGAACTTATTCTGCAAATAATTTTAAAAACTTCTACGTCTCTTTAGCTATTCAAAAAGTATAACATCTACTAGGTATGTTCATAAAATCTTAAAAAAATATTATTTGAATAAGCCCAAGTGTTGTACTACACAACAAAAAAAATATCTTTAAAATTCAATATCTCCACGGTTAAGTTTCGGATACCATGTTACAGAATCAAGTCCATCAGAAATTACCTGAAAAATAACGTCCTTTAATATTCAATACGACTTTCCCTGTAACCCAGTATATGTACATAGTTAGGAAAAGCCTAGGCAGATAGATGTTGGAAATAATTTTTCCGTTTTAAGAAACGTCTCCGGCGTACCTGATGATGAGTCGTACCAAAATGAGTAACGAGATAACCAGGGTAACCGACATAGCCCGAAGAATTGCCAAAATTAAGTACCAGTAGTAGAGGCACATTGCTCGCAGAACGGATGGCCGATGAGGCCGAAAGGTTCTGGAGTGGCGACCGCGTATCGGAAGGCGCAGGATGGGTAGGTCGGGACAAGGTCGACCGATTCGATTACCTGGTGAAGATCGCAGAAATCCGATGGATGCGAAAAGCACAGGGCCGGTCGATGTGTTTACTTCAATGGTGGGGAAGTAAAATACCTAACCTAGGATAACTACTTATACTACTGTGGCGGCATCTATCTCGCCACATGCGAACTATATCCTACATCGCGCAATCAAGATTTAACACGCAGATAGTATATATACAACCTCCCAACATCAACCGTTGGGCAGTAGCCCGCCAGGCACAAGACTCCGCCTGGTTGGAGGATCCTCCCTTTGGTTGGAGGAACACCACACCAAGTTTCTCCACACTACAATAACATCATGACTACCTGCAACAACAGCGTTAAGGGCGACCCTTTGTGAGACTCGGACCTCTGCTTAGGACGTTGCTGGCGGGGGGTTGGGAGAGGGAAACGACTTGATGAGGGCTGAATTATCAGTGTGAGCGGTCGGTGTGTCGATGCTTTGGGGGAGGTCTATGTCCAGCAGTGGACGTCTTTCAGCTGAATGATAATGATTATGATGAAATGAGAAACTTAACAAATATAATCGAATCGAGATCTTATCGATACCAAAGCAACATCGCTAGAACGAATCGATTCCAATAACACTAGTCCTCAATATATGTGACTATTTCGTTGGTACGTGTTACTAGCAGAATGGGAGGGTCCGATCGAAACAATTGTTCGGACCCTACTCTCGTTTTATTTATTTTTGCTGACTGTACTATGAAGGAGGGGTTTTCAATTAATTACATTATATTTAAGTGGTTTTATTTCTTTTGTTATTTGGTTACAAGAAGGCTCTCGTGGGATTAGAAATTAATATAAGATGACTAGGGGAAGCGTATTTTTTTTCCTTCTCCTTTAGTGACACGGTACTTAAGCTGAATACGATCAGTCGACCTGCGAAATTTAATTTGTTTAGAGTTTTTTTTGTATTTTACACAGAAACTCAACATTTTTAAGACGTGATTCCGTTTTTTCATTTAAAAGACACGAAAAAAAAAACCGGCCAAATGCGAGTCGGACTCGCGCACGAAGGGTTCCGTACCATTATCTATAAAATCAGCAAAAAAATCACGTTTGTTGTATGGGAGCCCCCTTAAATATTAATTTTATTCTGTTTTTCAGTATTTGTTGTTATAGCGGGAACAGAAATACATCGTCTCTGAAAATTTCAACTATCTAACTATCACGGTTCATGAGATACAGCCTGGTGACAGACGGACGGACGATTCTATAAATACGGCAAAAAAATCACGTTTTGCGTATGGGAGCCCCTTAATTTTTATTTTATGCTGTTTTTTTAGTATTTGTTGTTATAGCGGCAACAGAAATACATCATCTGTGAAAATTTCAACTGTCTAACTATCACGGTTCATGAGATACAGCCTGGTGACAGACGGACGGGTGGACAGCGGAGTCTTAGTAATAGAGTCCCGTTTTATCCTTTGGGTACCCTAAAAAACAGCTGAAAATATAAAAATACAGTAGCCCACCGGCATCGGGAACAGGGTCCAAGCTACAAGTGCGTGGTCAAGGCCTCAGAGAGAGGAACTTCGTAACAATACGCGCCGTGTCGATAAGTACCGCTTTCTGTATCAAGCCCTTTGATCCAGCCGCCCAACGAGAGCGAGAGTCGAGGCTCTTGGCTGTTAAGCCATTGGCTGTAATGACTATCGGCACAATGACTGCTGAGTCCACATCCTACATGTCCACAACCTCAAATGCTAGATCAAGATATTTTATTTGCCTTATCTTTTTCAGCTTTCATAAGGTTTTTTTCATGAGGGACCGTGATATTAACAATCATTGTGCGCTGTTTTGATCGATCTATTCCAATTACCATGTCATTTTTCTGTTAAAATTCACAGTATTTAATAGAAATAGACTCGAATCATATAATATGGAACTTCGAACCGTCGTCGGTAAAACGAGGGTACCCATACAAACAATACACTCCTGCTCACCCCTTCAGGAAATACGTACAACCCAATAAAACATTATAATGTCAATAAAGGATTTTGAACTCGCAAAATGTTGGTAACACCGCGCGGGGTTGCCAACATTTCTTTTGCCACAAAATATATTTCTCTTAATTAGATCTTGTTCGTATCATTGCGAATCGTAAGAAAACAAATTATCTTGTGTAATGAGATCTCGCTGAATTAACAAGATATTGCCTCAACGAAAAATTAAAAGTCCTTTTGTAAGATGTTTTCTGTCTGAGATGAGATTTTTAATGGTTCAAAGGTAAGTATTTAATATTTTTTTTGCCATTCTTGCTTTGTGATCTTCAGGTTACTCGGATATTAATTCCAGCTGTATTTTTCCTATTTTTATTGAGATATACTCAATAGACGATGTTGGCGAACGAACAGTAACATCTTTATGTTTATAAATGTAGATATCTTTCCCTCGCAACAAAGTCACTTGTGCGATGCGATTGTTAACGTTTAGAATAGTCAGTTTTATAAAAGTGAAACTGAAAAGTATATAGAAAATGACGCTCATAATATATTTTAGGTTTCAAAAGACGTGTACGCACGAACAAATATGAACATCGCTAACACGAACATCGTACACGAATTTCTATATTATGAAAGTGTTCCCCGAACACACTGTTCGGTAGTGGTAAGCACGTGCAAACAATGTGTTCGATATTCGTATTTTTGATGTTCGTGTTCGCTCGTGCGTACACGGCTTAATGGTACGCACAAGCAAACATCGTGTTCGTGATGTTCGTGTTCGCTCGTGCGTACACTTAATGGTACGCACATTGTGAATTTAAAATTGTGAAGCGTCGATTCTAGCAAAAAGGCTATTAACCACTTTTTGATGTTATGAACTCCTTTTTAGGTATGTGTGTCTTGGGGTTCCCTACGTGACATCGAAACTCAATACATCGAATGTCGCAGCATCGAAAACGGTACATCGAAGGCTCATATAATCGATGGTACGCCACATCGAATGTCGTGAAATCGAATGGTTACATATCGAATGGTCACATAATCGATGGTACGCTACATCGAATGTCGTGAAATCGAATGTTTACAGTATTGTATGGTTAGTTACAACATGGACTGGTAACTGGTTGCAACATTGACTGGTTGCAAAATCGTTGGGTTATTGCATCTAAAGATTGTTGTATCCAGTAGTTACTGCACCGAGTAAAAATAAATTAAACACACATGAAAACAACATTAATAATAAAAAAAAAATAACTGATATGCAATTCGCTATGATGAGAAATCGATACTGTAACCATTCGATTTAACGACATTCGATGTAGCGTACCTTCGATATCGTAACCTTTCGATGTCGAGACTTTCGATGTGGCGTACCATCGATGTAGAGTACCATCAATTATGTGACCCTTCGATGTACCGTTTTCGATGCTGCGACATTCGATGTATTGAGTTTCGATGTCACATAGGGAACCCTCTAAGGTGTGTCTAGTCAAAAGTTGTATAGAGCGAACTTGATTGAATTTACTAAATAGATTGATTTATTTTTCTATGCTACCTAGTATTATAGATATAGTTATTATATTATAGATATATTATAGATGTAGTATATAGATAGGTGTCGTCAAACTAAGGAACCGCATCATAAGCAGTACTATCTGGATCTCAAGCATGAGGCCGCCGCCGCATTAGAGAGGGAAAAGACAGCATATTTCACCAAAAACATCAACGATCAAAGTAAGGACCCCAAACTACTGTGGCGTAATTTGAAGTCAGATGTACTACCAGACCATAAAGAAAGGCTACTGCCAAGTCATTTTGACAATCCAGGTAGTATCAATGCGGCTTTTTTAGATGTTCCGGGGAACTGTAATGACAATGTCTCACAGATGTCCTACTTCTACTCTCACAGACACAGTCCAGCCGAGTTCTCGCTCGCTACGACCAACCAGGAGACTATTCTGAAGATAGTCAGGAGTTTACGATCGCGCGCTCAGGGTGTTGATGGGATCAGTTTGGATATGTTAACACTCACATTGCCAACTACCCTGCAAGTCATCACTGATATCATCAACAGGTCAATAGAGTCGCGCACTTTCCCTGGCTTCTGGCAACGGGCAATTGTTCGCCCTATCCCCAAAATTAGTGATCCAGCCAGTGTGAAAGACCTCAGGCCAATCAGTATTCTGCCCTGCCTGTCGAAGATTCTGGAGCGTGTGGTGTATCTACAAGTAATTGAATACTTGGAGGCTCATAGCATTCTCCCTGAACTACAGTCAGGGTTCCGGAAGGGAAGAGGCACTGCAACGGCTCTGATGGATGTAGTGAGCAATATCCTGGAGGCACGTGATGGGGGGGAGGGGTCGATTCTGGTCCTGCTGGATTTCTCACGGGCTTTCGACGCTATTAATACCAATCTACTGCTGTCCAAGCTAACATATTATGGCTTTGACCGTGACGCTGTGGATTGGTTTAATAGCTATCTAACTGGTAGGTCACAGTATGTGCAGATCCACAGGGAGGATGGGTCGACTGTGTCGTCCCCCCCACTACGGGTGTCTAGGGGAGTTCCGCAGGGATCGATCCTGGGCCCATTGTTATACATCCTCTACAGTGCTGATGTTACTGGGTCCTTCGTAAACTGCAGGTATCACATGTATGCTGATGATATCCAGTTATACATATCCTGCAAAGGGGAGGACGCAGCATTGGCGGTGCAGAGGGTAAATGAGGACCTGCATAGAGTGGTGACCTGGTCTGAAGAGAACTCTCTGGTCCTGAACCCACTGAAGTCAAAGTTCATGGTGTTGGGTACAAAAAAGCAAGTTGCTGCAATAATGTCTGCTAAACCAGAGATTCTGATTAAGGGGGAGATAATAGAGCAAGTGGAACAGGCATGTAGTCTGGGTCTAATCCTAGACTCGGAGCTGCGTTTTGAGGCTCATTTAAAAAACGTACTCAGAAGTTGTTTTTATAGACTCAAGGTATTATATGGTATACGTAAATTTCTTAGCGTACAACTTAGAAAACAACTGGTTGACAGTCTGATCCTATCAAAGCTCAATTACTGCGACACTGTCTATGGGCCCTGCCTGCTTGCTAGAACGGATAGATTAATTCAGCGAATTCAGAATGCCTGTGTTCGTTTCTGCGTTCATGTCCCTCGCAGGCATCATGTGACGCCCTACATAAACCAACTCAAGACACTAAAAATGGCTGCCAGGCGGAAACTTCATTTAGCGAGTTTAATGTTTGGCATTTTTACAACCCATAAGCCGCACTATTTATATGAAAAGCTCACCTGGCGACAAGCTAATTGCAAATATGGTCTTCGTTCTGTAGTTGGCCCGCTGAAGGTCCCGGAACATAAAACTGCAGCTTTCAGGGGTAGCTTCAAGTTTGCTGCCACGCGCTGCTGGAATGACCTTCCACCGCCAATGCGAGGCCTAAAAACAATACACTCATTTAAATTTCAATTAAAAAAGTTTTTGTTGCATGTACAACTTACTGGACAATAAGTTTTTAAATACATATAATCTCTATTATTCTTTCCTTGCTCACCTCATGGGTCATGGCCTGCGGTACTTGGTTTTGGATCTCCAGCAGCGCTGCAGCATGGCATTCGGTCCCCTGTTTGCCAGGACTGCTGACAGCGTTTCCCCTGTCCACTTTCATACTATGTTGACAACCTATTTAATTAATTTTAGATCAAATTACTTGTCCGTGTTTAAACTGAATATTTATTTTTATAATTTTTCATTTACAATCTAAATTCAAATTAAATTCCAATAATCGTATTACCTATTTATTACGTTGTGTTGTCCAATTTTGTATTTCCGATTTTGTATTTTCATTCGTGACTCTGTTTTCCATTTTTAATCTTATCAGCCTGTTTTTGGAGCTCCTTAGCTCTTTACATAGTTTTAGTGTTTGGGTATGTCGGGTCATCCTCCAGTTTCCAGGGCTTTGTATTTTTATTGGCTCCATCATAACGTATCTTTCTCCTACACACACTCACAATCGTATAAAATCGCTTTTAGCACTGACACATAACATTATTACACTGACACATAACTTTTGCATAATAGTAGTAACACATTACATCATTGGCCAATATGTAATAATAATTCCAGCATTTTTATATTTTATTTTTTGGTACATTGTGGGTGCACGATAAAATTTAAAAGAGAAGAGAACGCTTCGAAATGTTGCCACTGCATAAACCGTAAAATGTATAATGAGGAAGACATTCTCATGGCATGTACGGATGTCTGTTTCCTTTTCTTCTTTTTTATATTCCTGTTTAGTATATTCTATCACTTATAAATTAAATCATAATATTTATCTATCTTAATAATAATTGTTTGCTGCACCGAACGACGTCATTACGTTGGCGCCGGTTGTCGCTGAAAACCAGCGCTGGGGCTCTGTCTTGCATAGGGTTGCAGCATAATGCTGAGCGATAGCCGTTTTGCGTGGATATGACGCATGTTTCCCTCAACCTTCTTATTTTTTTGTTTTTTGTGTTTATTTTTTTTGCGTCATGTTTACCGCAAATAAACGTATTTTCTTTCTTTCTTTCTTTCTATTATCCTCTTTAAATGAACTTTTTCACGTCAATTAAGAAAAAAATATCTTTGCCCTGTCAATTCTTTGCGAGTGACCAAGCGACCTTATGAAAAAGTTATGTGCAAGCAATTATAGACCTTAGAGTGTTAACTCAAGCATAAGTGACAAAAAGTGAATTTGACGAAACAAGGACTTGACGAATGTAGTACCGGTAAAATTACAATTACTATTTGAAAACCACGGGGCTAATTTGAATTTAGTAAACGAATGTGCTCCTTAAACAATTATTGCCACAGGTGCTATGTATTTACGATTTCATTGTTATTGTATATTTCACTAATAAAAACTGTAGATAGTTTATAAAATATGACGAAAAATCTGCTATGCCATGTTCGTGCCAATTAGCCCCATCGTTCCCAAATAGCCCCATTTTACGGTATTTGATGAAATAATAATTTGACGAAACAAGGATTTGACGAATGTAGTATTTGACGAAATAAGAATTTGACGAAAGACGAATTTGACGAATGTCGTGGCTACCAACATTTCAAGTCCGCGACTTGACCGACTATCTCTTATTATTTTAGTAATATGTGGAAACGTAGTCGATTGTACATTAACCTGTTTTATTATGTAACTAGATGTTAGACATAATGTACAATTGTTTGTTTTCCCTAATAAAATAAAATAAACACTACAGACAATTAAACTAAACTCTTTATTCCCACTTCGCCACATTCCAAAAACAGTGATAAGATAAATAAATACCTGATTTAGTGATGCCCAAACTGAAATAGTGTCGGCATTTTCCGTACCACTTCCATTGATGCCGTTTTTACGATGCCCGCTACGAAAATTATGTGGGTTCCTGGTACTTTATTGTGTTGCAAACCTATGTGTTTGAAGTTCCTGTGATTTATAGTGTAGTTTGGCAAGAGTTTTGAGAAGTTTGAAGGTATTATTAGTTTTTAGTAGTGTAATTATGGAGTAGGTACCTTCGACTGTTCCTGTATAATAATGATTGATGCATTGTAACATAGCTATGGAGTTTCCGTGTGGTGCAGTATGTAAAGAATAGCACTACCCCATCTCTTCCAATGGGTGTCGTAAAAGGCGACTAAGGCCTCATTTACGGAGACGCGGGGCGTCACGCGTCGCGTGCGGCGTGGCGTCTCGCGGCGCGTCGCCGCGTCGTTCGATTTTTCTGTTTAGTTCGCGGCGGCGCGTGCAGCGGGCCGCATCATCACACGCGCAAACACAAACATATGGCAATGTACGATGTTGTTTATGAAGATGCGGCGCGTGCGACGCCGCGGGCCCCGCCCCGGTTGACGCTACGTTTTAAAGTGGACGGAGCATTGCAGGAATAGCTGGTCGCAACACTGCGTGCGCCGCCGCGATGAACGTCGCATGCGACGCGGCGGTGCCATCCGCGGGCTCCGCCTGCATTTCAAGCAAACGCGTGTAAAATCGCTTCTCCATAAACGCTCTCATACAACGCCATATGTTTGAATTCAGTGCGGGCCGCGCCGCACAACGCGACACGCGACGCCCCGCGTCTCCGTAAATGAGGCCTAAACGATTCACTGGAGGAAGGGCAGTAGCTTTCTCTTAGTACTTTAACAACCATACTGCGATCGCCAACCCGCCTGCCAAGCGTGGCGATTATGGCAAACCCCCCCAACATGGCTTGGGGGAGGCCTATGTCCGGCAGTGGACGTCTTTCTGCTGAATGATGATATGGAGTTTCTGTTGCTATAAGATATTAATGCAGGTGTTGAAGAGTTCATATTAATCAAATTAAGAGACAAATGGATCACCTATGGATCCCAGACTTGGTCTTTGACAAACATTCAAAAGTCCAAACTCAAGGTCTGCCAACGTGCTATGGAGCGCAGCATTCTAGGCGTCAAGCTAACGGACCATGTACGCAACACCACACTGCGCTCCAAAACACAAATTGCTGACGTTGCTCAAAAAGCCGCTAAGCTGAAGTGGGCCTGGGCCGGCCACGTGTGCCGCACGCCCAATGAGCTGTGGGCCAAAATAACTACTTTATGGAGCCCTGACAGCCAGAAGGCGTCGCGGCAGACCTCGAAGAAGATGGCAGGACGAGCTAGAAAAAACCAATGACCAGTGGTCCACTTTGGCTCTGGATCGAAAAACTTGGAAGTCATGGGGAGAGGCCTTTGCCCAGCAGTGGGATGACGCAGGCTAGAAATGAATGAAAGAGACAAATTAAAGTCTATTTTCTGATGTAATCGCTTCAAGTTCGTCCTGTCTAGCCTTTTCCTAACTATATTTTCATCGGCTTCCAGTCTAACCAGATGTGGCTGAATACCAGTATTTTACACGGAGCGACTGCCATCATAGACCTCCGCAACCCAGTTACTGGGCAATGCCGATATCCTAAGGACCCGGTTTTCCAACTTTCGGGCTTCTGACTACCCGTAACGACTGTCGTAGGTATTCGTATGACTACCAGGACCGTTGGCTTTATGTGCTCTCCGAGGCACGGAGGGGTCTCGATGCTTAACGAGTAGTCACACATTCGAGGACTGACGGCGGCAAGCACAGCTTAGCCTTAAAATTCGTACGATCCGCGTGGCTGATATTAGCCACCAGCCCTCCAAGTCACTTCAAGGATGCCACTGAGAAGAGGCCTGTGCCCAGCAGTGGGACAAGAATGGGCTAATTATTATTTATTTATTGTGCCCTGAGCTGAATACTTAATATTTTTTTATTTCTTTCTTAACGCTGGCATACGCAGGTGTCGTAACAAGACTTTAATGAGTTAACATCAATCAAATGAAATGTAAATCATTTTTTTTTTAAGAAACTTTTCCCCTCACTAAGATTTCTCTTGTATCGTGGGAGCGTTTACAGACACAAATCTCACATACACAAACGCCCAGACCCGAAACAACCATCTGTAGGCCATACAATTTTTTGTTCCGTGTGGGAATCGAACCCACGACCCGTAGCGCAGAAGCCAATCGCCTAGCACCAAACGTGTCGTCAAATTAAAAAAAAAAACATTACTCAAATGAAGTGAAAATCTATTTTCTTAGGATATATTACACGGTATTCTTCTTATCAATTGCTTCGTTAATATCGCGAAGTTCATCTTGGTTAATGACTATTGACATCAAAAAGGTACTGACCGTTATAGGAGTCATAAAACTTTTAACTGGCGACAAATATTTTCCATTGTGTGTCAACAAACAGAAGATGTTGCCACTCCAAGCGCGTACTACTTATTTTTCACGGTCCCACAACTGTCGGAAACTTTTTAAGTATTTTTACTCTGGTAACATTGTTATAACTCCGACTAGAAATGTACAGGAGAGGACAGAAAAAATGACCAAATAAAATATTGTTTGTTTTTATGTGCATTTTTACGATTGTAAGTTGGACTTGTTAGTTAAATAGCTTGGCATTTCGGCAATTAACAGTGGTGGACAAAAAAACAGCCGAAAAGGATTTTTTTTCGTCATCTTTGTAAAATACTTAAACGTGTGTATTTTTCCTATATTACTTTACCTATTATTCGTAAGTTCACAATACAATCTAAAAATAATTCTTCAGTTGGATTTTGCGAGACCCAAAGCCAAGTTAAACTAACCATTCAATTGGGGTCTACCCAACATCCTACGCGGAATGTTCGGCCATCAGTCACTCTGTGGCTGAATTCTAACACAAGTCAATCAATGTTTTTAAACTTTCGCGATTTGTACACATTATAAAAATACAGATTCGGGTCTAATCGCGTAAAAACTTAAAAGGTCATCAGCAAGTGTTACCGTAGACGGGACGGTTTAGGCGAGTGTAAAGACGTCGTTAGTGTAGTGTGTCGAAGTACCGACGATAACTTAATAAAATAAAATAAAAATCAAGATCGAGTGAGGGTAGATGAAAATACTTTTGCTTCACGAAGATGACAACTGCTCCGCAACTTCAGTCTACCCGTGACCACGGCCGGTGTAATTCGGCCGAAACGTCGGGATAAAAAGGTATTTAGTGCCTTTTAAGTTTTTACGCGATTAGACCCGAATCTGTATTTTTATAACAAGTCAATCAATCAACTCAGACCTACACTGTCCACTACTGGGCAAAGATTGGTCTTAAACAACGATATTATATCAGTCACGATGCTGAGAGTGGAATTAGTCGCAGAAGCCAGCCATCTTGCACCGGTGAAGCTTGCATATTATTAACACATTCGAGTTCACCACACTTTTCATAGAACTCATACGGCATCCCGCCATACATATTGCTAGTGGACTTTCCAGGAGGGTCCTCTGCATTACTTTTACACTAAGAGTGAACCCTCGAGGAGGGTTCCTGGCATTAGGTTAAAAATCTTGAAAAATACGCTATTACGTCGTAAAATAGGTGTTTGCTTCTTTCATGACGGTAAATTTCCCAAGAAAAACCTGCATTTAAAATGAGCCCTCCATGAGGGCACTCGGCAGGGTAATTGCGACTACAGGGTGCCTTCCTGGAGGGTACCCGGCACTGAAAGTGTTAAGGAATTTGGATTTTTTGCTTCGTTACAGTTACACAGTGTTTTCTGTGAATGATAACATCTTTTCACATAAACCATTACAGGTGCTAACGGAATGTTGCATTTAGGTGCACGGTTCCAATTAGTCGTTTCCTATGGAAAACAGCCAGCCAGACACTCTATGGTTACTACCTATTTTAAAAACAGCCAGCCAGACACTCTATGGTTACTACCTATTTTAAAAACAGCCAGCCAGACACTCTGTGGTTATTACCTATTTTAAAAACAGCCATCCAGACACTCTATGGTTACTACCTATTTTAAAAACAGCCAGCCAGACACTCTATGGTTACTACCTATTTTAAAAACAGCCAGCCAGACACTCTATGGTTACTACTTATTTTAAAAACAGCCAGCCAGACACTCTATGGTTACTACTTATTTTAAAAACAGCCAGCCAGACAATCTATGGTTACTACCTATTTTAAAAACAGCCAGCCAGACACTCTATGGTTACTACCTATTTTAAAAACAGCCAGCCAGACACTCTATGGTTACTGCTTATTTTAAAAACAGCCAGCCAGACAATCTATGGTTACTACCTATTTTAAAAACAGCCAGCCAGACACTCTATGGTTACTACCTATTTTAAAATCAATATCTTAATAATACCTACCCCATCTCTTCCCATGGGTGTCGTAAAAGGCGACTAAGGGATTCACTAGAGGATGGGCAGCAGCGTTCTCGGAGTATTTTAACAACCATACTGCGATCGCCAACCCTGCCAAGCGTGGAGATTATGGCAAACCCCCCAACATGGATAGCACAAAGTGGCGATGCGTGGGGGAGGCCTATGTCCAGCAGTGGGAGTCTTTCGGCTGAATAATGATAATGATCTTAATAATACCGACTACTGAGCGTGAGGTCCTGGG
The DNA here is from genome assembly GCA_905220435.1 of Amphipyra tragopoginis. Lineage (NCBI taxonomy): Eukaryota > Metazoa > Arthropoda > Insecta > Lepidoptera > Noctuidae > Amphipyra > Amphipyra tragopoginis. Next base: position 19,618,271 of record HG992011.1, read on the forward strand.
TTCGATCCCCAGGTCGAGCAAAGTGTTACTGTGTTTTCCCGTGTGGAATTTCTTAGCAGCAGCCCGTAGTCTGGATTTGTGCCCGGTTGATAACAATAGTCTCGCTCCCTATTACATAGGACTTGAAACATAACGTACGTAAAGATGCGCACGAATTAGAGGCAGCCTCGGGTTGAGGTACGCACGGCTCGCCAATTTGCTCAAATTCGTACGTGGCTCGCACTCAGTGAGCGAGCACGACGCTGCGAGCCACTATGAGTCGGTTTTTTGGCCGTGCTCAAAGGTGCCTCGGTGCGCACGCCTCGCGTAATATGGACGTGTATCCGAGCATATTTCTGCACACAAAGTTGTCAAGTGTCAGCGGCTCGCCGTGAGCACGTTGCCTCAACGTACAAACCGAATGCGCAACTGAGCAGTCTCACCGCACGCATTGCGCGCGGCGAGACTGCTCAGTTGCCTCGGGCTGAGCGCCTCTAATTCGTACGCACCTTCATATACACATCTGCCCAATCCTTCGGGGAATATCATAGGCGTGATGTTATCTTTAATAATTTTTATGTTACAAAGATATCATGAAGGTAATTGTAATAATTAGGGATTAGTTTATAGACGTACACCATATACGCCGTTAATGAGGTTCCAGGGAAGCCACTAGTGCAGAAGGAATTAATGCCAAACATCCCTGTCGTCAACGTAGTCTTTAGTCTTGTAATAAGGACGCGTTTTATATGGGTTTTGAACTTTCCCTCAGCAAAATCTGTTACAGATTCCGGCAGCTTATTATGATTACGTATACCGTTTTCTAGAAACCACTTTTTTGTAAATCCAAATAGTATCCTAATTTATTGTTTCTAACGGGTATTTATGTTATAAAATAGCTTCTAAAATTTAACATCTCTCCTAATATTAATCACTAGCTTTTTCCCGCGGCTTAGCTCGCGTTAAATTAGAATTTGACAATCAACTCTTAACACACTACTAAAGTTTTTATAATAATGTAAATCAATCATGATTTGAAAGACACGTAGCGCCATCTATTATCATTATTGTTTTTTTCCCCGGAAACAGTACCATTTTTTTTTTTTTTTTTTTTTTAACAGTACCTATGTCCGTTTCTGTACACTTGACAACGTATATGCAAAATTTCAGGATGATCGGTTCAGTGGTTTAGGCGTGAAAAGATAACAAACAAACAAACTTACTTTCGCATTTATAATATTATATTTAGGAATGATTAATTACGGTTTACTCACGTGCATTTTTCGGGATTGCCCGACTAGTTTCGGACCCAAACGAAGCCCTTAATCATGAGCTGATCACGCGGCGAGGTCGCGAGTCGAACTGACGCTGCACCGCGCCGTGTGTGTCTCACGAAAGTTATAATACAACAATATATTTAGGAATTTAGGATTTATGATATTTAGGATTAGGATTTAGTATTTAGGATTACATCTCATAATTCACGTGGAATAATCAGTAATTAGTTTAAAGATGAGGCACGGATCTTGCCTTCAAATTAGGTTATGATCAAGGCTGGTTGTTATCAAAGTCAAGAGATCTTTCAAAATTTTACCAATACAATTACAGGGAAAATGAATTAAAAAAACATTATGGAATAAGAAAAAAATATAATTTAAAGGACGAATTCAAGTTATAAATAAATTAAATTTGTAAAACTAAACTTGGACTTGATAAATTGGGATTTGATTTTTTGATCGTCGACCAACGCGATGGCCTCCGAGAAGGTTATAGTCATGACCATACTGACCATATACGTGTATCAGCCACTGTTAAAGATATAAATAAAAATATACTAAACATAAAGTGCAAGTATTGTACCTAATATAAAACCAATTTACCCCATCATTTTGATCCATAAACATCGACAATTATAATATAAATGAACAAAAAACCGGCCAAGTGCGAATCGAACTCGCGCACGAAGGTTTCCGTACCATTATCTATAAAAACGGTAAAAAAATCACGTTTGTTGTATGGGAGCCCCCTTAAATATTTATTTTATTCTGTTTTTTAGTATTTGTTGTTAAAGCGGCAACAGAAATACATAATCTGTAAAAATTTCAACTGTCTACTATCACGGTTCATGAGATACAGCCTGGTGACAGACGGACGGACGGACGGACTGCGGAGTCTTAGTAATACGGTCCCGTTTTCCCTTTGGGTACGGAACCCTAAAAACGCCATGTTTTACTATTTTAAACGTTTCTTCCATTTCCCACAATTCATGCGTCTTTTTCTACATGTGCCGTTTACGAGTATTACCTAACAGTATGACCTTTTCAAGGGACATCTCCGAAGAGGTTAGTTATGTCCTTCCTAGGTGTCCCCTCCGGCATTTTCTCACAATAAATGCTTTTCGTTAATCGCTTCTATAAATTTGTCGTTCCAGTTTTACAATGAGAATAAAATCTCCGTTATCTTTCGTTTTGATTCATATCTTTTACTGCAAAGTATTAAATATTGAAACTGTCTAATCATTTCGCTGAAATTGACAATTCGGACAATTTTGATAAAATTATGACTCGAAATTTTGATGCGAAATGTAAACGTTTAAGACTGATTTCTTATAAGATTGTATTTTACGGGGAAATGTTGTTAAGACGTTATTGCTTCTCATAATTAAGTATACTAATTAATGTAGGCACGTTTGACTGTAACTAATAACACAGTGCCAAGTTAACAGCAGAAAAGCACATAGCTATGATTAATATGGAAATCTTACTGTGGATTTAGTTTGGACTAGCGACCCGTCCCGGTTTTGCACGTGTACGTTTTTAGCTTAACACCTTCCTCTTGTATCACTCTACCTATTAAAAAAAACCGCATCAAAATCCGTTGCGTAGTTTTAAAGATCTAAGCATACGAGTACATAGGGACAGACAGCGGGAAGCGACTTTGTTTTATACTATGTAATGATTAGCAGTCGATGAGCGATAGAATTGTGTTTTGGGGATAAATGAAGGTATTCCGTGGAAAGGTAAACTGTACAGTTTTTGTCGTACTACATTTGATTATTACTGTTCATACAATGTCTCCGGTTATGGACTAGCGATATTCTAAGTACTTATATAACAACTATTCTAGTACACAAATACACTACACACTAGGGTCCAATCCACTTCCCCGCTATTTGGCAGCCATTTTGCTTTTTTGTTGAGAAATTCTCTATCTTAAAGTTGTGAAAATGTGAACACATTATATCGTAATGTAAACGATAGACAATATTGTTGCCCTCCGAATAAGCCTACTTTTATCTCAGTAGGACCAAAACTTTGAGACATATAACTTTTTTTGTTCACACGTACAGAATGTCTCAACAAAAAAATGGAAGTGAATTGGACCCTAGTGTATAGTGTATTTGAGTACTAGAATAGTTGTTATATAAGTACCTAGAATATCGCTAGTCCATAACCGGACACATTGTATAAAAATGAATCCCTATTTCCCTTGGTCACGGCATCACGCGTGAGCGACAGGACCGATTTCAATTTTTTTTTTATTGTTGTATTCGTAATTGTCAGGAGAAGGTTCTTATGAAAGAAAATTTGGATATTTAAAAGAAAAAAGAAAATTATCTCAGTATGTCCATATTCTTCATTTGTTTACCGCATGCATGAAAATGGTTTTAACTTTTTGTTACTATTTATTTTGATTTTGTTTCTGAAGGCACCTGAAGGTATGTAGTAGTAGGTAGGTAGTAAGTAGGAAAAAGTGCATTGCATATTTTTCCCAAGTTTTTTTGTGGTTTTGTGTATAGTTTTTTATTTTTGTGTCATATCGGCGCAAATAAATATTTTTTCTTTCTTTTTCTTTCATTGCAAGTTGCAACGCATGCTGGGTACAGCTAATTTCCAATAAAAAGTAAGGCTGCCTTTTATTATATCTACAAAATCCACCTACAAAATAAAGTTATAAAATTTTCACTCACTCTCAACATCTATTTATATCAGATTATGTTTTAGCACTAACCATGACATAAAAGTCGCAACACGTACTCGAACTATCTACTTGAACCCGAACTCCTAGGTCTTAAACTGAGGTTTAGCTTCGATAAAAACCATCTAGACTTTTAATAGTGTTCTCAAAACTGCCTTCAAAGCCAGCTCAATGTAGCACTAAAATTTAACGACTGACTTTGTAGAACTTTTTTTAAATTAAGTTCTTATAATTGTTTCTAATTTAATCTTGGGTGGGTGAAATATTTAAGAAAATAAAGTTTGTTTTTTAGTATAATATTGTGGTGCAATTTTGAATGAAGAAGGAGAGAGGGTGATTTCGATTTCGTTGTAAAAATAAACAATTTCTGTGTCCCTAAAAGCTTTGGAATTCTTTTCAACCGACTTCAAAAAGGAGGAGGTTCTCAAATCGGCCGCATTTTATTTGTTACCTCTTTTGTCCGTCATTTATGAACCGATTCGAAAAATTCTTGTTTTGTTTGAGAGGGTATGCTTTCTGTTTGGTCCCATATCAATTTTATCGAAATTGTTTCAGCGCTTTTTGAAAAAAACAACAAAAACTAAAAAAAATACACAAATCGTACTTAAACGACGTTTTAGTTGTAGTAGTGGTCGGAGAATTTGTACACTATTGTAATTGTAACTTGTGGCACTAAAATGTCTTAAATAAAATAACTTTAAAAAAAGTAAAAACCGACTTCAAAAAAAAAAAAACTAAACGGAGGAAAATAAATAATAAAATTATCAGTTTCAGAAGTCGGTGTAATTCCACGCTGAAACAAAATTGAATGCACCGACTTATGAAACTGATAATTTTAGTATATGATAATTATTTTACTCCGTTTAGTTTTTTTTTAAGTCGGTTTTTACTTTTTTAAAGTTATTTTATTAATTATATTTTTACTTCAAGAAGGCAACAGAATGGGTGATATTATCCCCTCCTTAGGCAATATGAAAATCTCTGATCACAAAAAAAAAACTTAATTTATTAGTTGAAAAGTGTAATTTTTTATTATCACAACGTTTTTTTTTGTAAGGGCATGGCCGCCGCCAAATGCGCCTGGGTTCCTTATCAAAACTCATTTCCTGATTCAACCATACTTAGCGAGCGTGAAAACTCAATTTACATGATTATATTGTATCCAGCACCACCACGTGAGCAGGGGACTACTGCTACATTGTCGCACCAAAACAAAACCAAACCAAACTATCGACAGATCTGTAAATGTCATCCCTAAATACGTCGGTCCAAAACATTTTATTGTAATTTTTTTAGATAAGTAAATTAAAAAAAAAACCCACAGTCACATAATACGATACTGTATTCCGAAAACGTTGTTCTTTAAAAAGGCTCATTGTTTTTAAGGTAACTTTAAACTTTACTTTTAGGTTCCTGTTTTTCTGGCCGCCAGTGTATCAACTGAAATAGAGAATGCCGTCAGAATTTTTAGTAGTGGACTTAGAGCCATCTCAGATGACTTTAAAAACATTGGCGGGTGTTCTAAAATGTCATCCAATGTAATGGATGATTTTTAAAATGGAGAAAGAATTTTGAAAGAGATCTATGGACAGAAATATGACAGTGAATGCAATGCTGTAATACAGTCTGACATGGACCTAATGGTGGCACTTCACATCGCTATTCGGTGTTCGCGTTTTTTTCCGGCTTTTTTCGCTATATTCGTGTTGAAGTCCGATTAACATGAATACACCGTTTACGCATGTTTCATGAACAGCGAATATTTGCTGAACATTTTCGAATATTTTTGCTATAGTATCGAACATCGAACGCATCGAACGCAAAGATGACGTGTTGACTGCAGCAGCGGCTTATTATTTCCATTGTGCTAATCACCAGTACATCTTATGCGTAGGTACTGATGCGTACGTAAAAACAAAATTCTCGCATTTTTTTAAGCTCTTTTAATATATTCCAGGATATTCTTAATACTATTCCATGCGTCAATAAGTTTGCTTCTGTTTTTATGAGATGCATGTTGCGGGTCTCATATATGCAGGGATGCATTTGATAGTATTCCAAAAATAAAAGATAAAGATAAATAACAATTTATTTGGACACAGCACAAAGAGACACAACATGTGAAAAATGTGATATAAATAAAATAAAAAAAAGTCTAGGGTATGTGTCTCACGGCTGAACCAAAAAGGTGTCCAGATCAGCTTAATGTCAAGCACTTTATGTACTTGACGCTGGTTTTCGTCGCAAAATCGCATGACAAGGTAATTTGTCCAATCCATTTTGGCGCAACTGAGCTGTAAACAATTTAAGTAAACACGTCCGCTGCTGTCGTGCACCGCACACTACTGAGCGAGCGATGTGTGGACGGTAAACCAACATATTCGGCTTATTCGCAATCCTTTGATATGTTGCAAAAAACCGACAAGCAGGCGGATACGGGTTTTCGTGTATTCGCGTATTCGTCTTGTTCGTGAGAATAGGCAAATATAGACGAATAGAGCCACTTTACATCGTCGTATTTGGGCGAATAAGACAAATACGCGAACACGAATAGCGATGTGAAGTGCCAGCATAATGAACGTGGCGAAATAGAAAACTAATATGAAATTGTACTGGATGTGACAGTTTTTTGACATCCTCCTTCACAAGCAGCGCCGTCATCCATGTTCATTAAGAGCCATGTCGGGTCGGACTATATTTTTTTTTAGGATTCCGTACCCAATGGGTAAACGGGACCCTATTACTAAGACTCCGCTGTCCGTCTGTCACCAGGCTGTATCTCATGAAACGTGACAGTTAGACAGTTGAAATTTTCACAGATGATGTATTTCTGTTGCCGCTATAGGTAACAACAAATACTATAAAACAGAATTAAATAGATATTTAAGAGGGCTCCCATACAAGAAACTTTTTTTTTTTCTATTGGACTGCTGTAGGTGGTCCTAGGGGACCCTTCCTACGTAACCGGGCAGTTATTGGAGACCTGAAGGGTCTCCAGCCAAACAAGAAACGTGATTTTTTTCCGTTTTTATAGATAATAGTTTTTTGTAGTAGTCTATTCTAGATCTAGATAGATTTTTAGCGTATTTCTTACAAAATCTTGGAACCGCTATTTCTCTTATACTATTGACTTTTGGAGAAAGTTGTAGAACAAAAGTTATTCGTTATTATAGGTACTATAACACCTTATCGGGTTAGTACCCCCTTTCCGACTAACCTTGTATACACCTACAACACCAAGATGATTTACCCATGCGTTGCAAGTCCTGGACACAAATTTGTTAAGTCCCATGTGCCTGTAATTTCAACGGCACCCATACCCTTCAAACCGGTAGAAATAGGTAGCCATTTCCCATCAAGAATACCATCGGCTTAATTGCTAACCTACGACAAAAATAGTTCCTACAATTGTACATAATTGAATGCACATAACATTAAAATCAACATCTTAATTAATTTACAAAGTTTCGTTTGTAACATAACTACTACGCAACAAGTCGTCGACTCCACATTTACATTACGTGTGAATTGTATACTGGATTAGCACGTAGAATAGTTATTATTCTAGAAACTAAGTACGTAATGAAATACTAACACTGCGTGCAGAGACAATATTTTGAGAATAACACAGCCATTTGTCGTACAGAATAAATATTTGGGGTGCATTAAAAGAACGTCGTGGCGGCCTGGAGGTTTCAAACCCGCTTGTTGATAACCCGGGTTGCGGTTTCAAATCCTGGCATGTACTAATGTGACTATTTTAATGTCATAATTAGTAGTAGGTACATAATTGTGATATTGACATTCTTAGTTAATCTAATAAGGGATTTACACGGGTCGATTTTCGCCGCACGGCTAGGCCGCATGGCGAAAATCGACCGTCTAAATGACAATTCGACTAGGCCGCAAGTGACTAAAATCGCAAGCCCTAAAGTTGGATGCCATCCGACTTTTGCCGTGCGGCGACAAGCCGCATGCGGCGGGTGACTAAAATCGACCGTGTAAATGGTCAGTTGCAGGCGATCGCCCGCCGCATGAGGTGTGTTTTGCGCTGTGTTGTTCCGCTAGAAACGAACAAGTCGCATGCGATTTTTGTCAACCGGTGTAAATGGGGTGGCGATTCGATTTTTACAAGCGATGCGACTGGTGAGTTGCTGCACGGCTCAAATCGACCCGTGTAAATTAATATCCCATAAGACGCCACTGACATATGGTGAAGAAGAACGTCGTGAGGAAACCTGGACTTAATAATGGTCTCAAATCGCGAGCCCGAAGCGAGCAAGCATGGGGATCAATGCTCGTTCCTTACCTATATGAGAAGAGGCATTTGCCCAGCAGTAGGAAAGTTACACGTTTTTTATTTATTTATTGAAGGAGCCCCTACGAGTGCCGTAAGGAAGTCCGGCGCATCTTGGGCAGTCAGCCCTGCTACCAACCTTGCTGACTGGCTAATCTTTTCACTACGGCAGGCATGAGCTATTCTCGTATAGCTCGTGCCGACACGAAGGTTTTAACGTCCAGTGCTCCCAATGAATCACCGGAATCGCCTTAATACCATGTTTAGCCGACGGATCGGTGATCGCAGTATGTTTTTATTAGCAGAGAGGACGCTGCTGTCCATCTTAAAACCCTTAGTCGCGACATACGCAGACAGGTAACAGGTGGCTTTTTAGGGTTATGTACCCAACGGAATCCTATTACTAAGCCTACACTGTCTGCCCGTCCGTCACAAAGGTATAACTCAACAGTCGTAAGAGGTAGCCAGTTGACACAGATTATGTGTTGTTGTAGAATAAAACTTGGCAAAACTAATCCTTTCATACGACACCACATTTGATCTAGTAACCCTATTTTAAAATTTCAACTTCCCACTTCGGACCCGTTTGGGCAAACGTAGTGTGGGACGCTCTGCGGCACGATAGACCGACGATTTGAAGAAGGTGGCTGGCAGCGGATGGATGCGGGCTGCCCAAGACGGGGATGGTTGGCGATCTCTGGGGGAGGCCTACGTTCAGCAGTGGACGGAAATAGGCTGATATGATGATGATGACTTCGGACCCTACGTGGGTGGTCTGAAAAGTTTCCGACCTAACAAAGATACAAGAAATTTTTACAGATTTTTTATTTTTTATTTTTCAACGTAGTCTCCTTGTAACTCTACACACTTCTCCCAGCGATGCTCCCATCTCTGTAACCCGTCCAAATAGTACTCGGCGTTTTTCTCTGCAAAATAGTTGTTCACGAAGGTGATTGCCTCATCGTTTGACGAAAATCTCTGTCCTCCGAGCGCAATTTTTAGATGAGGGAACAAAAAGAAGTCGCTTGGGGCTAGATCTGGTGAGTAAGGCGGATGGTCAAGCAGTTCAAACCTTAATTCGTGGATTTTCGCCATGGCAACCGCTGAGGTGTGAGACGGTGCGTTGTCTTGGTGAAACAGGATTTTCTTTTTCTGCAAATGTGGCCGTTTTTCCGCAAGTTTTGCCATTAGCTTGTCAAGTAATGATGCGTAGTATGCTCCTGTAATGGTTTTTCCTTTTTGAAGATAATCGATTATAATAACTCCATGACTATCCCAAAAAACAGTCGCCATTACTTTCCCAGCCGAAAAAACAGTTTTTGCTTTTTTTGGAGCCGGTTCCCCCTTTGCAGTCCACTGTTTGGCAACTACGTATGGTATTCCGAAATACCGCTCACCGAAAGGACGGTTTTCCGATAACACTCTACTCCGACGGTTAGTTGAACGAAAAAATAATTGGCCGATGAAACGTTTCGCCGATAATATTATTCATCGACGGTTGGTAGTCCGAATGAATCCTTCGCCGATGTAACGGTTCACCGAAAACACTCTTCTAGCGAGCGAGCGCAGCGAGCGAGCGCAGCGAGCTCGGGAATTGGGACACCCCGACTCGGATAGGTTAGGTTTGAAGGGGATGACGGGGGCTAGAATGAGCGAGCGAAGCGAGCGAATGCTGCCCCCGTCATGCCCTTCATGTTAGGTTTTTTCAAACCATTTACCCAGAAATAGGTGCCCCGCGAAGCGGGGCTCCGTCGACTGCACCTTAATACTGGATTTAATAATGGAGTGTTTTCTGTGAACCGTTACATCGGCGAAGGATTCATTCGGACTACCAACCGTCGATGAATAATATTATCGGCGAAACGTTTCATCGGCCAATTATTTTTTCGTTCAACTAACCGTCGGAGTAGAGTGTTATCGGAAAACCGTCCTTTCGGTGAGCGGTATTTCGGAATACCATACGTAGCTCACTGTTTGGACTGTATTTTTGTTTCAGGCGTATAATGGTGTATCCAAGTTTCATCTACAGTAATTAATCGGCGCCAAAACTCGGATTTATTGAGCCTAAAGTGCGCCTACAGAGCGTTGGAAATGTTCATTCGAACACGTTTTTGGTCTAACGTGAGCAAACGCGGCACCCAACGCGCGGATAGCTTTCTCATGCCCAAATGTTGATTTAATATGTGACAAACACGTTCTTTTGACATGTTCATTACCTCTGCTATCTCTCTCACTTTAATTCGGCGGTCGTCTAGCACCATTTGGTGAACTTTGGCGATGTTTTCGTCGGTAGTTTCAGTTTTTGGACGTCCTGAACGTTCATCGTCTCCCAAGCTCTTACGGCCACGTTTAAATTCAGCTGCCCAAAATTACACTGTGGTAAATGATGGTGCAGAGTCCCCATACACAGAATCCAACTCATCTTTGATTTGCGTAGGCGTATTGCCTTTCAAAAACAAATATTTAATGACAGCTCGGTACTCGATTTTGTCCATTTTCACAAAAACACTCACATCAACTCACTCAAACGACTGTTACATAATAACTGCGCGCCCAAAATGACTGAAACTTTGGTGAGTAACTGTCAACAGATAAACAACGAAATTCACTAGCTTTTTTTTACGAGTGCTGCCATCTTCACGTTGAGGTCGGAAACTTTTCAGACCACCCAGGTATTAAAACAAAAAATATTTTTTAAATTCTTTCACTTGCGATATCGTTGGATAAGTATTATATAAAACTATTCCAAATTTCAAGTCGATAGCATTAGTAGTTGCAGAAGCAGATGTGGTAGACAGACGGACGGATGGACACAGCCGAAAGCCGAAGTGACGAAAAAAGCGTTTCTATCCCTCTATTTGTTCGTACGGAACACCGTATGTGCGAGTATGACTCGCACTTCAGTGGTTTTTATTTTTGCTTTGTGTCAACACATAGTACCCAAAAAATCTTTCCTACGACGACTACCAGTGCCTAGATTTTTACCTGAACCTAAAATACATTGTGCACAGAATTCAAGGCATCACACTCTTTCGTTATGAGGCATAATTTCCGCCTTCTGAGTAAAAATGGCTCCCTCAGAGGCACTCCGGCACCTCCGAGGCCATTATTTAGATAGCTCGATGTATCTCGAAGGTTCCAGAAAGTTCTATAGGCTATAGATAAGCTGGAATGTTCCAGAATAGCGTGTTTTGTGCGTTTTGAATTCTGGTATTTTTTGGGTACGAAAATAGTGATGTGATTTGGATCGTTGTTGTAAAAGATATGAAAAAGATACACTGTTATGTCGTGTGAATTGTAAAGATAAGGAAGAAATAGGTTAGATACTTAGGTATCTATTTTGCGAAGGATCCCAGTAACGAATAAACATATTTTCTCTTGGGTAACTTGAAAATGCTATACAGCGCTGTGCCTTTCTCTCATCTTTTTCACAAATTAGTATAAGTATCATAATTACGAAAGTTTGAATGCAACATAACATAACATCACGCCTGTATATCCCGAAGGGTTGGGCAGAGGTGTGTAGTACACCCTCATTTCGCCGTTGTATTTAAGTCTCTTGTAATAGGGGGCGAGCCTATTGCCATCAACCGAGCACAAATCTAGACTCCGGGCCGCTGCTGAGAAAGTCAACACAGAAAATCCAATAACACGTTGCCCGACCTGGGGATCGAACCCAGGATCATGCTCAGTAGACGCGCTTGTGACCATTCTACCAGTGAGGCTGTTTAGATGTATGTTAAAATATTTAGTTTAAAGTATTATTACGAAACACCATGCATGGTCAAGGGCAAAATCAATTGTAAGGCATAGCTGCACGTGTCACGATCGATTCTCGCTCGATGGCATATCGATGAAAATCGAGTAATCTGGCAAATCGATTTGTAAGAACAGCCGGTCTCATCTTTCTATCAATCAATCAATCATTTATTTTGTTAAACATAGGTATGGTTACAGATAGTAGTGTCTAAAATATGCGCACTATGTTTTGCCAACATGGCGTACAAAATTAACATATAAAAGCAATTACAATTAATCAATCAATCGATGACATTGATCGACGTCGCATCGTTAATATTATGTTTTTGTGTATAGACTCAGCTAATTTATTCACAGACAGACCTGTGTTGCTGGGTAGTTTGTTGCGCCGTTTCTTGTTCACAGCATAAACACTAGGAAGCGGTGAAGGGTGGGCGTTTTTAGGGGCTGTCTTCTGTAAAATTGACGTTCACAAAGAACTGAGAAATTTTATACTATTTTGAAAAAACGAGTTTTGAAGTTTGAGTAGGTGTGGCAACGCCCTATTACATGAAGGTATTTGGCAAGTGTTACTAGTCGATTTTCTTCGAACGTTTGTATCTTTTTAATAGTAGATCGTCGAGACGACCTATGTGAAGCTCCTCCGAACATGTAGGGTGGTCAATAGCGCAAGTGTTCAGATTTCTTTTGAACACATCCTTATATTTTAAGTAGGTAAGATTCTACATATGCAGGGTGTCCCAAAAATTAGTGTCAAGCGGAAGTCCAAAGCACCCTCAGAGGTACCAGATTCCATGTATGTTCCGCGATTTTTTGTAATTTTCGAGTTATGTTTATTTTCGTGTTTTAACCAAACTCTGACTTTAATGACATGTTTAATCATGGTGTCAAGAATAGTTGAGGTAAAAGCGTGGTTTTTTTTTAAATATGTTCTCTATTCATCTAATTTAGAAAAAGTAACTATTCACGTCACTTTGATCAAAAATTTGAAAACATAAAAAGAAATCACAACTCAAAAATTACGAAAAATCGCGGGACGTACATAGATAGGATTGATTCGGGTACCTCTAAGGGTGCTTTATCTCTGGACGACTACTGTTTGGTACACCTTGTATTATTGCAGTAGCATGGCTTCTAGGTAACCTGAAGAATAATAAACCTGAGAAAAATAAATTCCTTTCGCGCGAGCTGCACTCGCAACGCTGCTATTTTTAATAAACTGAAAGTACCGTTATTTTTTTCTTAGTTAAGCTAGAAGCTTTCCCCTTCATTTTTCTCGAGCATGTCACGTAAAATCAAGATGGCTGTTTGAGTGTTGTGTTCGTACATAGTGGGCAGCGTGTGTTTTTAATGAGTACATGAATAATTTATTAGTTTTCTTCACAGTAGAGACCGTGTTCATATTAAGTTGTTTTAAGACCGCCTTTGGTCTAGAACAAGGGTGAGCAAATTTTTCCATAAGGGAGAATTTTCGAAGGAGGCCAGAATTAAAAAAAAATGCATTTTGTTTTAAATAAAATTTAAATTCGGGGGAGGCCTATGTCCAGCAGTGGACGTCTTTTGGCTGAATGATGATAAATTTAAATTCAATTATTACTAGTGATGTTTCGACTTGTCGGCGACTACTCGGTAAAAATATTAAACTGTATTATAATTTAACATGAACTAACAAAAAAAAAACCACGCATTTTGTAAAGTTGTCAATTCTATAAAATTGTTATGTTTCTGTTTATTTAATATTTTTCCTCAAAATAGGACGGTGATATATGTATGACTTCTAAAACGGTCGACCACCGACTACCCAAGATACGAGCATGGCTCAGTTTGGGAGTCGTTGTCTCATTTTGTATGCTTCTGTACATTCACCTCAAAAAATTGTAAATGTTTGTTTCCTGCACTTTGTGTACTTTTTGGAAGAATAAATTATTTATTATTTTTTATTATTTCAAAGCCGAATATTCGGCCACTTTCGTAATCGGCGACTAGTCGGTGACTATTCGGCAAAGAGCGCCGACTATCCGGCTTCTTACTTTGTATGTATTTCTCAATAAAATGTATGTAAGAGGAAAAACATTAAATTAAAAAAAAACAATGTGAAGTAAACACAACATGATCCGACACGCTCGCAGGCGGCGGTTGCGACTTGCGCGCGAATAAACTGTAAATGAAGCGTCACAGAAATTGTCGAATACTCCCGAAACCGTGTTCGGCTTGGCCGGTTAGTCGGCCTCTTTATTTATTTAATTGTAGACGGTCAGCAATATTGCTGATATGTTTATTTCACACAGTGTTGAACGTTCATAGTTTATTGATATAGTTCACAGTTTTATTGTTCACAGTTTTTTGACGAAAGTTTATTAGTTCGTAGTTAGTTGTCGAGTCTCTTTTTAAACGAATTTATAGAGGTGGCAGGTACAACATCTTTAGGAAGTTTGTTCCAGTTGTGGACCACCCTATTGTTGAGGGTGTGATGTGCAGTGTTTGTTTTCGCTAGTATACGACACAGTTGTTTGTCGTGCTTTCTCCTTGCTGTCGGGGTGTTCACCGTTTCAAAGATGCAGTGAATGTCAGGAAGGTTGTACTTCGACGAAATGATTTTGTATGTTTCGATGAGGTTGCCCCGGAGACGTCGTTCCTCAAGGGTTGTGAGGCGCAATGCGTGAAGTCTATCTGGGTAAGGTCTACGTCGTAGGACTTGAGGAATTCTTGTAGCCTTCCTCTGCACACTTTCGAGGAGGTTAATATCCTTCTGGAAATAGGGGCTCCAAACTTGGTATCCATATTCCAATAAGGGCCTGACATAAGTTTTGTAGATCTTCAAGAAAACATCCACTGTCAATGTTTGACCATTGCAATAATGTGTTCTTCCCACTTTAAGTCAGCTGCAATAACTACGCCCAGATCTTTTTGAAGGTTGACTGGACTTACAGGATTCCCGTCTAAGTTGTAGGTTATTTTGGGGTTGGTTTTGCCCAAGTACTTTACAACCGACTTATCGGCTATTCGGCCAAAGTCATAGTCGGCACATCTCTAATTACTACGGCTTTGTGTGTCGATGAGGCTACAATAGTAGATTGTATCATAAGGGAGGAAAATAATATTTTTACGGCGACGGCGCTTTTTAACCGACTTCAAAAAGGAGGAGGTTCTCAATTCGGTTGTATTTTTTTTTTATTTATTTTTTTATCTTTGTTACCTCATATCTCCGTCATATAAGAACCGATTTGAAAAATTCTTTTTTTGTTCAAAAGGGTATACTTCCCGATTGGTCCCATATAAATATTGTTATGATTAGACCATGAACTTCAGAGATATGGAACGGAACTCCTCCTCGGATCAAAGCAAAATTCTTAAATTACTAATATTGCTTTGTTTATATTTGTTGTTGGGAACTGACTACTGGAAAAGAGGAGGGGGTGCGTGTCCCCCCCTCCCCCCCTTTGCAATGTTTTCATTATATCGTGTAAGGTATCATTTGAAAGGACTTTTTATGCCCGACTACGTCAAAGCCAAAAAGAAGGGTTATGAAGGAGGGGGTTAAAATTATGACACTAAAACGTATTTAATAAAAAATAAACTTTTAAAAAAAGTAAAAACCGACTTCAAAGAAATACTAAAAGGAGTAAAATAATTACCATTATATAAAATTTACAGTTTCAGAAGTCGGTGCAACTCTTCACTGAAGCAAATAGAAGCCACCGACTTCGGAAACTGTTAATTTTATATTATGGTAATTATTTTACTCCTTTTAGTATTTCTTTGAAGTCGGTTTTTACTTTTTTTTTAAAGTTTATTTTTTGAATCCAGAGCGAAGTGACGCGTCTGACTATTATAGTATTAATTCTTAGTTAACGACGCATTCTTTTTATTTTAGTTACTTAGTTATTCCGTTTTGCTAAAAGGGGTTCCGCACCACTTTCGCAGCTTCTAAAATTCAGTGTTACTTTTAAAAGGGAGCCAACATAATCGAGATGGGAAACAAAAAAAAAACAATTTTGTAATCAACTTTTTTTATTCCTGTCCGCCACACATAAACAGAACGTGTGGATTGAAGTCACAGGATACTAATTTTGGAATGGATCAGACAAGTAGAAGTTGCTCACATCTCTTCAACAACTAGAAAAGAGCTGATGATCTTCAAACGGCTGAACAGATTTTCTTAAATCATAGCTAAGAACACTCCCGATCAAGTCATCTTTCCAACAAAAAAAAGTAAATCAAAATCGGTTCATCCGTTTAGGAGCTACGATGCCACAGACATACACACAGATACACACGTTTAACTTATAACACCCCTCTTTTTGCGTGGGATGTTAAAAATAGATAGAAAATGTTCATAACTTTTTGACAACGCACGCATACACCGCAGGTTTGCATAGCTCCTCCCACCCTGCACCTATGTTTTTTTTATAGAATTTTTGTAATGGTTGTAATTTCAAAATTCCCATTATTTAAATAATAATATTAGAAACACACCTTAGAATTGACCTCAAAATCTTAATTAAAAAATTTGGCTACGAAAGTTAGCATTAGCGCGCACAGGTGACTTTTGTCACCGTGACTATTTCATCACTCTTATAAAATCGCGCACGGGTGGATTTTGTCACCGTGAAAATGTTGTCACTCTTTAAAGTCCATTGGTTTGTGTGTTACGAAATGATAACTGGGTGCATCTCCATACATACTCTTAGATTTTATAAGAGTGATATAAATTGTCACGATAGGCCAGAGTGTGCGTCCTGAGTGACGACGCACCGCGCAGGCGCAATGAACGGTGCATTAAATAAATGTTCGAAACATTTGAATTTTGATATCGACATTGTTAAAACCAAAGTAAAATAAACGAAACACTAAACACGCGCGTACGCGTCAAGTTTCCCGCGTGCACTAAGGACAGGTGTCGACGGTAAAACAGTTTTAAGACTGACTTTCCTCGCATCGCCGCACACCTAAAACGAAACGGTTTTGTCTACTACGACGATGCGGCGCAAACCCTCTGCGGCTTAGTAGGCGTTTCGGCCGCTGAGTTTCGTCCGATCCGGCCGAAACACCCATTTAATTATTATTAATATTTTTGAGTGGCGTTTCGGACGATACTTTTTTTGAAGCAAATTTTGTACGGTCAGAATGAAAAATCTTAGGCAGGGTTATATTATTGAAGTAAAAGTCAGGGAATTGTTGGACAAAGATAAAGTTTAATATACAATTACAACAATCAACAGTAAACATGATAAATCACAATAATCAGTCTTTAAATATCAAATAAAAAGCGTACAATAAGAATTATAAATGTAAACAACAATAATCAGTCTTATATATCAATTAAAAAGCGTACATTATGAATTATAAATGTAAACAACTATAATCAGTCTTATACAGGGTGTTAACGAATTCGTGTAATTCCTTAAAACTGCATGATCTGCTACTGGTATAGATAGATTTACACCACAGGGGAACTACTTAGTGCCAAAAAAAGTATTTTTTTTTTCTTTCCGTTTGCCTTAGTGATCGAGTCTTAACCACCTAATAAGGATTCAGTAAAAAAATAAGACTTTTTTTATTTGATTGTACATTTCGATTTATCCATGGCCACAAAGTAAAATAGGTATTATTTGATTATGTTTCTGACGTTACTTTGCCTTTAAAAAAGAATTCGTCCGAAACGCCACTCAAAAATATTAATAATAATTAAATGGGTGTTTCGGCCGGATCGGACGAAACTCAGCGGCCGAAACGCCTACTAAGCCCCCTCTGCGCCAATTCTTTTTCAGTGTCAAAATGGACTTCGTCGACACTGTTTTAGTAAGCGTCCTAGTTACGCGTGCACTTGCAAAACAACGTAGGTGTAAATATTGGGTGATTACTCTCTGAATGCTCGGACGGGACTAAAAGAGAGGGGGTACCGGGGGTACGTCGCTAGACTGTTTTGTCATTGATGTGCGCGCCCGCATACATACAAAAGGGAAGCCGACAATCGTTAGTCAGACTTGTTGCCGTGTAGTTCTTGTAGGTATTAGACGATTTTATCTATGAGACGATTTGTTTGAAGTTTGCGCGTCTTCATAATATGTTTTGTAAAGCAATAGTCTGTTTTAAAACTATCGTGACTCAAGTCTGCGCTCAGCGTAAAACTGTCGTGACTCCAATATGCGCTCAGCCTTACTCTGTATAATATAAACTGTACATACAGTGTACATTGACAGAAAAAAATAAAGGGCCAGTCCACACTTGTCCACCTCACTTATTCATAAACCCATACTCGCTCTCTATCGCGACATAACTCCACACATACAAGTACATATTAAATCACCCGGGTACGCTCTGAGTTGTAAATCTGACCTTTCGTTGGCTTCCGGGTAGTTTTATTATGTTGTTCCCTTTTTGGATTGCGAAGTGTACGGATATTGTAGGTTACGAAATGTTGTAAATATTTTGCTGTGGGTAGAAAAGTGATGGCTTAGCGGTTGAACGCTTGCATTTCATGCTGGAAGATCTGGTTTAGATCCCGGTTCGCACCGATATGTATTCTATACAGGGCGTCCCACGACTTTGCCACATGGAGAGGAAGTACCTTAAATACTGTAGATAGAAAAATTTACTGAATGAAGACTTCATTTTTATTTTAAAAACAATACGAACTGCATTCAAAGAATTTTAAATAATCACCCGTCTGAACCGGGAATCGAACCCGCTAAATGTGAAAACAAAAAAAATTTATCGTACTAATCGAAAGGCTCGATCAGAGACATTTATTTCTTCTGAATAACATAGCATCTAAATTAAAAAGACACCATGAAATTTAACATTTATTTGAAATAATAAGACACGTTTAACTGTGCAACTTACAAACAATTCAATTTATTAAATGCTCAAAATATGTCTCTTCCTATTGTATAAAAATTGTAACTCTTTTAATAATCTCGCTTATCGTTGAATTATTTACTTTTTCATGGTGAATATTTGAAATAATACTTAGAAATAGTAATAAAGCAGAAAGAGTATTAGTACATAAAGCCAGTTGTTGTAGGCACGACATAGTCAGAGAAAATGATATTCATTATTCTGAACAAAATTTTAAATTAAATGTTAAATTTCATGGTGTTCCTTTTATTTTAGATGCTATGTTATTTAAGAAGAAATAAATTTATCTGATCGAGCCTTTCGATTAGTACAATAAAATTACAGTTTTTTTTTGTTTTCACATTTAGCGGGTTCGATTCTCGGTTCAAACGGGTGATTATTATATATTCTTTGAATGCAGTTTGTATTGTTTTTAAAATAAAAATGAAGTCTTCATTCAGTAAATTTTTCTATCTACAGTATTTAAGGTACTTCCCCTCCATGTGGCAAAGTCGTGTGACGCACTGTATACTGTAATTCATTTGGTCAGCAAGACAGGTAGGCAGAAAACCGACGGGTAAATGAGTATCAATTGGCAGTATGTGTGTTCCAATTCTGGCAAGACCACGTCCAGCCTACTACACAACACGCAACGCGCTTTGCCGCTGTTTGTAAAAAAAACCGGCGTAGTGCGCATACCGGTGAAATGTGGGTGTACACCTCTGCCCAACCCTTTGGGAAATAGAGGCGTGTTGTTATGTTATGTAAAGACATATTATTCTCAAATGGCCTTTTCAAGTAGCGCCACCGTGAATTGCAAAAATATAATCGCAACGCGGTCGCGTTTTCCTCCAAATGTCAAAGAGAATAAGTCGTCTGTTAGGGCGTAAAGGAAGCAGTTTACCAGCGCCGACCTACCAGCGCTTATCGGTACTGGTCCGTGCAGGTAACCGCTACATAAAGGAAGCGGGTAGAAGCAGGGGATGGCTGTACAAACTAAAATACGCGTTATTCCCTTGCAAATACAGCAACAAATGACAGTCTACAGCAGTAATGACGTCTGAGCAGGTCGGAACTTGTCGGCGACGTTTGGTGCTTGTCGGCGCTCTGGTTTGCCACACAGTATAGAGACTACCTGCGCCGACTAACTGCGCGGACCAGCACCGACAAGCGCTGGCAGATCGGCGCTGGCAACTCGCTTTCTACGTGTATACGCACTTAGGCTAGTTTGAGCAAGAATCAGAATAGCTATAATAAAACAGCTATAATAAAACAAAGTATTTCAAGTCGATACAGCTATCAAGTTTTCTTATTCCACAAGAACAAATCGACCTTCCAAATACCTCCCTAAATAAAGATACCCAAAATGACTACATTCAAGCAATTCAAACGAAACACTCACCCAATAAGACAATACAATAATACAGTGCCTTACCCAAAACCATTTTGTAGAATTACTCGCCACGGCAAGCCGCAGTTACGGAGTTATTATACACAAACAGACAAACAGTTTAATTAAATCTGTGGCTCAATATTTGCCTGAAATGTTAGTTGGCTGGCTAAGTTACGAACACCGACCGTTCTGCTCGCGATTGTTTGCTCGAAATCGGAATTTCGAGCACTCCGAACAATCAGTACTAATGTTGTCAGATCCGTTTTTCCGAATACCGGGAATTTAATGAAAAAAAAGATGGATTAGGACGAAAAAATCGCAAGGAAAAATCCGGTATCGTACAGTCGCCCATCGTCCGCCGCCCGGTCGTCTTGTGCAGTCCTTCCTTCGCAGATAGATTCTTTTTAAATTACCGCGCCTATATTATTATACCTACTTAGATGAAATAGCGGGATTCTCTGCGTCCCGCTCAGGGTACTGTCGGGATGCGTCCTGAAGGGCTGGAAAACGGGACGTCCCTCCAAAAACGGGACGTATGGCAACACTGTTCAGTACAGTCACTAACAAATGCTCGTGGTGCGGACACAATCGCGAGTTATCGAAATTTTTCGTGCAAACGAACGCTCGGCTCACAATGGAACTAAAAAAAAAAACCAACAAATGCTCGTGGTGTGGATCCACCTTTAAGCGATTGGTGATGTTACTAGCCATAATTAAATTCATTTTTTCATTTCATTTCATTTCCAGCATGCGTCATCCCACTGCTGGGCAAAGGTCTCTCTCCCCATGATTTCCAGTTTCTTCGATCCAGAGCCAAAGTGGACCACTGGTCATTGGTTTTTTCTAGCTCGTCCCGCTATCTTTTTCGAGGTCTGCCGCGACGCCTTCTGGCTGTGTCAGGGCTCCATAAAGTGGTTATTTTGTCCCACAGCTCATTGGGCATGCGGCACACGTGGCCGACCCAGACCCACTTTAGCTTAGCGGCTTTTTGAGCAACGTCAGCAATTTGTGTTTTGGAGCGCAGTGTGGTGTTGACGCCTAGAATGCGGCGCTCCATATCACGTTGGCAGACCTTGGGTTTGGACTTTTGAATGTTTGTCAAAGACCAAGTCTGGGATCAATAGGTCAAAATGGTGAGAATGCACATGTCCATGATTTTGCGCTTGAGTGACAAAGGAACACTTCCTTTCATAAGCTCCTTCATGGACCAGTAGCTCTTCCAGGCGTTTTCGATTCATCTTGTGACTTCTTTGTCTTGTCTGGACTGGAAAGAGTACATAATTAAATATTAAAGTTCAATACCATTCCAGCAACTCCGGAAACCCTTCAAACATTCTTGACAGTCAAACCCAATTTTAATACAAAATTTCAAAAATAACACATTTAAGGGGACAACTGAACTTCAAAGCGAACTGTTGACAAAATTTATTAGCTACCAAACAAAATTAACGTGTTCGGGCTGGGCCCTTAATAATAAAGTGTGTCACAGTTACCCTGTTTTATAGCTATTTAGGCGCAGATAAACTTATTGCTCTATTTTAATTAAATCTTCGCATGAAATATTTTAATAGTGGCCGCTCGTTGGTTAGATATTATTGTAAGGTTTATTCTTGTTTCGAGTAACACGTATTTAGGCCCGGTTTCCACCAAACCGGAGAGGAGAGGAGAGGAGACGAGAGGAGATGTGTTTTGAATAACCAATCAGATTTAATTATTTCCACATCTCTTCTCCGCTTAGCTTCGGTGGAAATGGATCAAGCGGAGAAGAGAGGAGATTGTCTCATTTTTCTATACAATTTTGTGCCGCGAGCGTAGATGTGTGTAGTTGGACGGCCGGGCGGAGCATGCCCTCGCGCGCCCCTTTCCAGCTGCCATCTCCCCGCGCCTCGCACACCCGAACTGACTGATTACGAGCTCTCACAGCTCACATCTCCGCTACGCATCTCCTCTCCGCTTTGGTGGAAATAACCTGCCAGCTTCGCAGCACATCTCCTCTCGTCTCCTCTCCTCTCCGCTTTGGTGGATACCGGACCTTATGGTCACATAATAACACTATTTTTATGTAGATGTTTTTTTTATCGTTGGTCCACCACTACCACTACCACTAGGTCCCACTAGGTCGCAATCGCTACTGCTGAACGTGAGGTCCTGGGTTCGTTCCCTAGGTCGGGAAAGTGTTCTTGCGGAATTTCTCAATAGCAGCCCGGAGCCTGCATTTGTGCCCGGTTGATGGCAATAGGCACGCCCCCTATTATATGGGAGTGAAACATAACGATGAAATGAAGGTGTGCTATACATGCTTGCTTGCGTGATGTTATGTGTATTTTTTTTAGTTGGAGGAAATTGCCAGAAAAAAAATTGTAATTAATAATCCTTTTTTGTTTTTTTACAGGTATGATTTCGTTGGATACTTACTCTTCAACAGTGCGAATGCATTAAAGGTAAAACCATTAAAAATTATCATAAATCTTAAGGAAACTCCACTATTATTTTCTGGTTCTTAGGGTTCTGTACCCAAAGGGTGCCAACGGGACCCTATTACTACGCCTACGCTGTCTGTCCGTCCGTCTGTATGTCTGTCATAAGGCTGTATCTTTTTAACCTTGTATGTACTCGTACCTTGTGTACTTTTTTTGTAATTTTTATAGAATACTAGCTTGCAATGCACTTTTTCCTAGTTACTACGTACCTACTACTTACTTACTATCTACATTCAGAAACAAAATCAAAATAGTAAGAAAAAGTTAAATAAAACCATTTTCATGCATGCGGTAAACAAAGGAAGAATATGGACATACTGTTTTTTTTTTTTTTAAATATCCAAATTTTCTTTCATAAGAACCTTCTGACAATGACGAACACAACAAAAAAAAAAAAACAGCCACTCACGCGTGATGCCGTGACCAAGGGAAAAAGGGATTCATTTATATACATATAGATGTGATACTACAGCCTTTATCATGGCAATAAAAGTCTAAATCCAAAGGGGATCCCCAAACAAGAAACCTCGATAAAATGTTTTTTTTTTAACATTTTTTGTTCCTGCTCTATCTTAAAAACGGTAATACATACAAGCGTGAAACTTGGTATGATTGTAGTGCAGACTCTATAGATAAATAAAAAATAATAAAAACAGTTAGTTTAAGGACATGTGTGGTGGTACGGAACCGTTAGTGCGCGAGTCCGATGCGCACTTGGTCAGTTTTTTCTCTTGATTGCAGAATAGAGTCCTTATAATTTTAAATTACTAGCTTTTACCCGCGGCTTTGCTTGCGTTAATTAAGCTTAAAAAAACTCGCGATTCGAAAGACACGTGGCGCCATCTATGAACGTTTTTGTTGTTTTCCTCGGGAACAGTATTTTTTTCGGGATGAAAGGTCCTAACCCAACCTAACCCTATGTCCGTTTCTGTACACCTGACAACGTATATGCAAAATTTCAGGATGATTGGTTCAGTGGTTTAGGTGTGAAAAGGTAACAAACAAACAAACTTACTTTTGCATTTATAATTTAGTTAGGATTATATGCCACTAGAGGTCTCCCGCAGCTTCGCCCGTGTTGATGTCGGTTATCGCGGTTTTTGGAATAAAAGTAGTCTATGTCCTTATCCAGGTTTCAGACTATCTTTGTACCAAGTTTCATCAAAATCGGTTCAGTGGTTTAGGCGTGAAAGCGTAGCAGATAGACAGAGTTACTTTCGCATTTAAAATACTAGTTTTTGCCCGCGGTTTCGCTCGCGTTAATTTAAAAAAAAAAAAAACTTTTGACACACTACTAAAGTTGCTTATAATATAATTTTCGAAAGACATGTGGCGCCATCTATTATCGTTATTGTTGTTTTCCTCGGGAACAGTACTTTTTTTTTGGATGAAAGGTGCCCTATGTCCGTTTCTGTACAACTGACAACGTGTATGAAAAATTTCAGCATGATCGGTTCCACTCGTTTCAGTGGTTTAGGCGTGAAAAGGTAACAAACAAACAAACTTACTTTCGCATTTATAATATTAGTTAGGATTAGGATTATAATATTAGTAGGGATTATATTCCAAAACATAAAATCCGAAGCTATCTCATTAACTTACAACGACGCTTGATCATAATAATAAGGTTCCAAATAATTTTCTAACTGTAGTTTAACTGTAATCAGTCGCCATCTTGGCTGAACATTAGTTACGTTTCAAGCATTTTGAGGTCGCCTCTATTTGGCTCCATATGTAGTTAAAATTTAGTAACTTTGTAAGAAAATGGCATTTTCGGTCGTTTTATGATTATTTAGTAGGGTTGATAGAGTTTAATCTGAAGATATCTTTTTAGAAACCAGGTAGGAATAAGAAAAAACATGAAAAAAAGGTTTAGTACATGAGAGGGTGGTGCTTCGCTGCGTTTTGGTTTTAAAACCCTTTTATGAAGCCCCCCCATGACGCAGTTGATAAGTTCCTATGTTATAGTAATATCTATGGGGTTGGTTGGGGTGTATTTAAAGAGCCTCTGTAAAACACACAACAACATAATCGTTGAGGGGTGATTCTTTCATTACAGTTATAGCTAATATCAGTATGTCAGGATTGCGAGCAAGGCAAACACAGTAAATAAAACCAACATAGACTCTCCACCACTGAGAGTACTTGTATTTGGGTTAGTATTAGTTACATGAACTAGATCATAATATAATACTTTACACAATTATTACAAGATCATAAAATAAGGACAAGCTAGACAGATAAAAAAGGTCAGACTTCTTCAGCTGATCTACACAGAATGCTCTCGCTTCGTCGAATGACCACCGCCTTTATAACCTCGGGTGTGTTGATCCATATTGACGACTACCTTCTTTTGTCAACGTGCTACCCGCTACCGATAACACCTCTATCAGTGATAATACTTAAGCACGTCCGGTGCACCCTGGGTAGTCAGCATGTGCGTAGCCAGGGTATAGAGTGGTACTTGCCTCACCCTAGCACAGGAAAGAATAGTTAAGTCAGTCAACTCGCCACCCATGTCTACTGAAATAGGCAGAACAATGCCCGGCGATACTTATTTGGGCCTCATAAAGGTGGATATGAGCAAAATATTCCTCTAAATACCATTCTGCACTTTTAGGTTTGGTAAAAAGTATTTACTATTCGACTTGGTTGCTTTGCCCCCCGCTGGGAGAGTGCAAAATCCAGGCTGCGGCCATGGCAGTCAGCCCCACTACCAACCTCGCTGAATAGCCAATTTTTTTACCAAGGCATATGGCTCGACTCGACACGAGAGAAGTAACTAAGTAAATCTATGTTTTAAACTTCCAAAAAAGTGTCGAAATGGCATTTATTTTGCATGACAAAACGCCATGTATTTTAGTAAAAACTTTTTCAAAGTTTGTACCCAATTTTATACTTCTTTATTAAAATATTTATAAACAATATACCAACTTTGCAATTCCGAGCGCATTGCCCAAAAATCGAGACACTCCTTCGGGACACGAGCATGAGGCATTTTTACGCCGAAATTCGGCAAACTCGAATGCCGCAACCCTAATGGTAGTTTAAAGAGAAAATTACTTTTTTTCGCAAGATTACGAAGCAAATTGAGTCGTAACAGTTTTCCACACGAAAAATGATTACTAGAACAAGAGGTTAAACGAATTGCATGAATAAAAAAAAATATTTTGCGGCAAAAATGGCGGCGATAAAAATTTCAGAATATTTATCGCTCGACAAAGTTTACGTAAAAATTGGAGGTTAACGAAATAAGAGTAGATTGGTTTCGTTATAATGTGGGGGAAGCGAAATTGATTTTTTCGGGAAACTACGCAATTTATTTTATTAAGAAGGAAAATGTTTGACAAATTACGTTTTGTTTTTGTTGATGTTTTCTTGATTGATTTTTATTAAAGTCTGTCATATCAAAGGAACAGTTTAATATGGTTTTTTCCAATTAAGTTCCTAATCATATTTAGATGCTTACAAAATGGAGCGTAAATAATCCTAATCATCTAATTTAATCTTCGTCATAATTGTATTTAGATTTTCATAATGTTTTGTATTTGATATTTATTATAATGTCTATATATTTTGTTACTTGTATTTATGTATTTTATGTAACTTATATTTCTCTTATGAATTCGTGCTATATTCAGTACGAAATTGTTAACTCATTTTATATATTTTTTTGCTGTACCTATTTCGATGCTTTTCTTTTTAACCCAAAGGTTGACTGGTAGAGAATGCCTTATGGCATTAAGTCAGCCTTATGTACCACCATAGTGCATAGAAGTATAAATAAATAATAATATAAAAATAATTAGGTAAGGGGAGGAGGAGCTCGTGGCTAAATAATTACAGCCGCATAGACCGATCTTCCGGGTTAAGCCACGCTTGCCGAGGTTGGTCTGTGGATGGGTGACCATTTACTATAGCGAGTTTCCTCCGTGCCTCGGAAAGCACGTAAAGACGTTGGTCCCGGCTGTCATTTGTAGATCTTTGACAGTCGTTACTGTTGGTCAAAAGCCAGAAAGTCTGACAACCAGTCTTACCAAGAGTATCGTATTACCCAGTTACTGGGTTGTGGAGGTCTGATAGGCAGTCGCTCCATGTAAAATACTGTTATTCAGCTGCATCCGGTTCGACTGGAAGCCGACCCCAACATAGTTGGGAAAAGGCTAGGCAGATGATGATAAAAATAATTAGGTATACAAATCTAAGAAAGAAATATAAATCACTAAGTAGCTGTGCCATCGCGGCTGTGCCAGCGTTAATAGTTTTTTTTCTATTTAAACATTACCACCCCTTTAAACCCCCGTAGAAGTTGGTTTCCGAAAAATCCTAAAACATGTAATTTATCAGTCTATTAGTCTGTTTATCAATATACCACGGCCCGGTTTAATTCGGCCGGAACGTCGGGTTTAAAAAGGTATTCTGTGCATTTAAGTGTGGCGCCACACCATGCCGAAATTACGCGATCGAACTTCGGCGTCTATGTTTTTTATACATATAGGTAAAACGCGACGTAATTTCAGTCTGCTGTGTCGCGGGTAATTTAAAAAGCATTGCGGGGGCGTAATTATGCCGAATTTCGGTCGCGTATCTTCGGCATAGTGTGTTTAGACACTTAAAGTTTCTACGCGTTTAAACCCAAATCTGTATTTTTATAATGTAATATATTATTTGCTTTAAACATTATTTTAAATAAAGTTTCGAGTTGATCGGGCTAAGCAATAAGTTTCTGTCATACTAAGTTAACTTTGAAACCCCTTTTTAAACCCCAAAAATCCCTTCTTAGTCCGTGCCTACATTAAATTTTAATAAGGACCATCTGTATAAACTTTCTAATTTCTAGACCCAGCGGTTTGGGCTGTGTGTTGTCAGTTAGCCAGGAACGTAAATGCTCTTTTATAATATGGTATTGTATAACTTGAACTAAAGGTACTCGTACTTTTTATAAATATGAATGAATCACAATCAGTTATTAAGTTATCACAACACAGTTTAAACATAAAAAAAACAGACTTCAAAAACAGTAAAATAATTAACATATTATAAAATTAACAGTTTCAGAAGTCGATGCCTTCAATTTGGCGTGGATTAGCACCGACTTCTGAAACTGTTAATTTTATAATATGGTAATTATTTTATTCTTTTTGAAGGAGGAGCTCGTGGCTTAATAATTACAGCCGCATAGACCGATCTTCCGGGTTAAGCCACGCTTGCCGAGGGTGGTCTGTGGATGGGTGACCATTTATCATAGCGAGTTTTCTCCGTGCCTCAGAAAGCATGTAAAGCCGTTGGTCCCGGCTGTCATTTGTAGATCTTTGACAGTCGTTACTGTTGGTCAGAAGCCAGAAAGTCTGACAACCAGTCTTACCAAGAAGAGTATCATATTACCCAGTTACTGAGTTGTGGAGGTCTGATAGGCAGTCGCTCCATGTAAAATACTGATATTCAGCTGCATCCGGTTCGACTGGAAGCTGACCCCAATAGTTGGGAAAAGGCTAGGTAGATGATGATTTTATTCTTTTTGAAGTCGGTTTTTCTTTTATTTTTAAGATAATGTTATTTTTCTATTTTAAGAAACATGCAATTACAGCAATCGCGGGTAATTTGCTGTTATCCATTGTAGAGTTCCATCGTCAATCTCCGAGGGACTTCATCAGATCTTCACCAACTTTAAATGGGACCACCTCGGGAGAATACTCTTTCAAACAAAAGAATCGTTTTAAGTGTGCCTATAATATTTGAAGAGTTCCCTCGATTTCTCCAGGATCCCATCATCAGATCCTGACATGATGTCTGTGGGACCACTTGGGAAGTATACCCTTTCAAACAAAAGAAGAATTTTTCAAATCGGTCCAGGCATCTTTGAGTAATCGGGGAGCATACATAAAATAAAGATTCCAACGAATTGAAAACCTTTTCCTTTTTTTGAAGTCGCCTATAAATGGAAAATAGCAAAAACATCGCACGTTTCTCACTGGCGGTATTTTTACTTACTAATACCCTAGACGCATGCACGTGCCGCTCTTTTAACCTGTGCTACATATACGTTTTTCCAATATTGCCAATAATAGACAAAAAAACTTTTTTTTTTTTCATAATTTTTTTTGGTCGAGTTTGAAGTATGGTCCAATTGGGTTTAGCGCCTGTTTCACCACCTCCAAGTAAGTTCCCGTTATATTACTTGGCAGATAATTTCATACAAATTCTGTTCCATTTTAGAATTTATTCAGTGAGTAGTGGCTACTCAGACATCGTGAAACAGGGGCCCAATTCTCCTAAAATAAATCTTGATAAATCACAACCAAACCAAGGCCGAACCGTTCATTCAGACAGTTCTCAATTTCAAAAGCTATCAAATTGTTTGACACAAAAAACAAAATCAATCATTTTGAAAGTTTTCGAAAACAAAAACTGACTGACGGTTGTGGTTCGGTTGCGTTTGGCAACAATTTATTTTAGGAGAATTAGGCCCCAGGCCCTTAGACTTTTAATTTTTAATATTTGCCATGATAGAGTCCAAAGTAACACGTATTCTGTGAATATTTTAACTCGCTACCTATTAGGTTTGTAAAAATACACCCTGGGAACCTCCTTTGTGTTTGTATTTTTTTTATTTGTCTTTATAGAAGCGGCAGTAACACATACTCTATGAGCGTTTCAACTAACTATCTAATACGGTTGTAAAAATACAGCCCTATGATGGACGGATGGACGGACAGATAGCGTAGGCTTAGTAATGGAGGGGTTCCGTTAGCACCCTTTGTGTTAGCGATGGGCGTTGAATCAACGAACTAGTTGAATCAACGTTGAT
Source organism: Amphipyra tragopoginis (assembly GCA_905220435.1). Taxonomy (NCBI): domain Eukaryota; kingdom Metazoa; phylum Arthropoda; class Insecta; order Lepidoptera; family Noctuidae; genus Amphipyra; species Amphipyra tragopoginis. Next base: position 19,647,805 of record HG992011.1, read on the forward strand.
GTCTCTTCAACGGAATTAACGTTGACCGTGTACAAATCAACTCGTTGAATTCGTCAACGAGTTACGAGACAACGACGTTTATGAATTCAACTCGTTTCATCTTTGACGAATTCAACGAGTTGATTTGTACATACACGGTCAACGTTTTGTTATTTTCAACGTACGTAAATTGTATTTCTTTAAGAATAAAACTCCCGCTACGACGCGATAGTCATGACAAGAATTTGAACTCTAAATAACGAATACAAGATTTTATATTTATTTAGTAATTTGATCAATGTCATTATTTTTTAAAGAAAGTAAACTTAAAGTAAGAATTAATAATGTCATATTATTAATTCTTAAAATGATTCATCATAAAATGTTATCCAATTTCATTAGGTAAACTGCATCAAATTGTTCGTAAATTAACATTACAACAGCATACGTTAATAAAAGCCTTTAGGCGTTTATCGTTCATGCAAGTTGACGTTCGTAACACGATAACTCGTTGACGAAATTAACTAGTTGATCAACTAGTTGACAAACGCAATTCAACGTTAACGTTTCGTTGACGGAAAAACCTTCAACGACCCATCGCTACTTTGTGTACGGAACCCTCAAAATTAAATAAGAATTTATCAACCAGGATGACCTATGCACTTTAGTTACTTCAATATTTTGCGTTTACTGATGTTGTGTGGGCTCTGAATAATAAAGATCTTCCCGTTTCAACACGGGGCGTCGCAGGTGGGTTGTGTAGGATGCAATTAATCAGGATTTACATCAAGGAGGCAGAGTTTCTCACTACACTTATAATATGAATCGGCTTGGACATTCCAGATGTTGTCGTACATTGTGTAGGTACCATAATGACTTTAATTAAAAAAAGTAGAAGCGATTTTTTTTTTTTAATCTTTTTTTTTTACAATTTAGGGGTTTTTGTCCATTAAGGATATGTCAACCCCATCATACCTTATAACGACTTCAAAAAAAAAAAACTAAACGGAGTTAAATAATTATCATGTAATAAAATTATCAGTTTCATAAGTGGGTGCATTCAATTTGTTTCAGCGTAGAATTGGTTACACCGACTTCTGAAACTGATAATTTTATTATTATATTTTACTCCGTTTCGGTTTTTTTAAAGTCGGTTTTACTTTTTTTTAAGTTTTTTATTTAATGTATTTTAGTGCCACAAAATACAATTACCATAGTGTACAAATTCTCGGACCACTACTACAACTAAAACGTCGTCTTACGATTTGCGTATATTTTTTTGTTTTTGTTGAATTTTCAAAGAGTGCAGAATCAATTTCGATACAATTTATATGGGACCAAACGGGAAGTATACCTTCTAAAACAAAAAATCATTTTTTTAACTCGGTTCATAAAAGACGGAGATCGGAGGAAAGAAAAATTAAAAAAAAAAAACAACAATCGGTTTGGGAACCTCCTCCCTTTTTGAAGTCGGTTAAAAAGAGACCCTTAGCCCTGAGTGTGTTTAAGCGTTTCTTCTCAAAGAAAGCCGCTTTTGATTTAGAGTGCGTTTCATCAAAGAATTCCCTTCGCCGCAATGTCGGAACCATTGAGGTTTCATTGTTTCAAATCGCTTTTACAATAAAACTAAGTGGTGCCAATATACCTAGTGACAAATGGAAGTTTATAGTGAAATGCACTCTAGTTTTAAATGGTCAGGAAATGAGAATACAGTTCTTCAGAATAATCACTTTTAATAACTTAGGTTTAACACTGATCTTTACTCGACCAGAGCCCAAACTCGAATGCGTGTGTTGTCGCATGAGCAATATTTTGAATGAATGAACGAACGAACGTCTGAGTGAAGTGTCAGAGTGAATGACAGACGAATCAATTCACTATTTAAATCACGCGAACGCACACATTCAATTCTAATGTAGATAGAAATAATATCATGAAAGCAAATTCAAATAAACATGTTGGTAGTAATTAATTACACAGTAAAAACTAACAGTAGTAATTCATTACACAATAAATGCTAACCATAGAACTAGAAATTTAAAAGAAAATGCCTCGTAAATCTAACTTTAAAAGATGTAGTTACTTGGAAAAAGTAATTCATTTATAGCATGAAAGGTTTATCCCACCAAAAACATTAAATGTAAAAGATGCCAAGCCTCTGTGCAATCTTTCCACCGTAAAAAGTTTTGAGATCTCATAGAAGCCAAGTCCTATTCAATTTATTTTGTAGTTAGTTATCTATCGAGTGACTGTATCAATAGTTTTATTTATATTATAGTTATAGTGACTTGGCAATGAGCATAAATTAAAAGCTGCTTGCTGTGTGGTGTGCATTATGTGCGACTGTTATTGACGAATTGATATCTATGAGTACTATGAATAGATTTGTTTTTATGCTGATGTGTGATTTATAATATGCAGACATGATTTTGCGGCCAATTAGTAGTTATGGTCACCATACGTCTACGTGCGCCAATACATATTTTAGAAGACCTAAGTTAATTTGATAAGAACATCACAATTATTTAATTATACCTATGTTTAATGGACATATCAAAAGGACTTAACTAATCTTGTGATATTAAACTTTACGCGTGCATTATGCGTTACTTTTACCTCCTCCAAATATGCCGTTTTATATTTGTTTCTTCTTGTGCTCATTGCCAAGTCACTATAACTATAATAGAAATAAAACTATTGATACAGTCACTCGATAGATAACTAACTACAAAATAAATTGAATAGGACTTGGCTTCTATGAGATCTCAAAACTTTTTACGGTGGAAAGATTGCACAGAGGCTTGGCATCTTTTACATTTAATGTTTTTGGTGGGATCTCATTTATTTTTTGTAGGTGGGATTCCTTCTTTTCTTTTTGGGTGACGTAAGTTATAATAACTATGTATGTATTTATCTAACCAACAAACTAACTCTAAATATACAACGTTATTTTTACTTTATACGAAAACCGAGACACCCCAACAAGATTTTCATCAGAACTGCCTGAATATGTGTTTTTTTTTAGTAAATCTCCAAGTTACACCTTAGTTTATGTCGCGTTAAGTTCGCTAAAAAAGTGTGAAATGCCAGAGATGTGCTAATACACGGAAACTGACCGAGCGAACCATTTCAAGCCTCAAGGTGTCTATTCCCGTCAATTGTTATGGGTAGAAACCTACTGAAACAAATTTGAAATTTATGAAAAAAAAAACAAAAAAAAAATGTGGTGAAAAAAATATGTCAATCGATTCTCCTAGTGATTCTGAACAAACTAGTTTCAGGTTTGGCATATACTAAAACTAACCTTGTATAACTAACTATGTAAGTATATAAATTAGTATTTTTAATAACTAACTATTTACGTAACTAATAACTACAACTAGCTGATCCGGCAAACTTCGTTTCGCTGAATATACATTTTCGTTATTATAATAATTTTTTAGTTTCTAAGTGGTTTTTTCATAGATAGATGGCGCTATCATACGGAAATATTTAAAATTATCTAAAGTACTATTTATTCTACGCCCTATATGGAAACCATAGTGCGATTTAGAAACCAGGTACAACGTCGTCTATCGAGCGAGCACAGACTATTTATTGCATTACATTGATATTTTTTCAAGTTTTTTAGCTTTATTCATTTCATTAATTATTAACTCTATGTATTAATTTATTTTAACTTTAATAAATAACAATTTATAAATAATCTAAACCAATTCAATATTTGTTGTACGTAAACAGAGAACAAAGTTAACAATGCAGTCGAAATTCATACACCATGTTCCTGGCAAAATGGCAAATATAAAATTGTTTTCTATAATTAACTATTTTTTTATGTTTTTATAATTTTTCCTTTATATGTGCCTAATAATATATCTTGATGCCAAATTTCAAGGTTCTAGGTCTGCTAGAAGTATCTTAGATTTTTGATGATCGGTCAGTCAGTGACTGACAAAATGATGTAACTTTGATCGACGATAACTCGTAAAGTATAAGTTCAAATACCATGTCAGTTAGAAGTTTAGCTAGTTATAATGATTACTCTTGGTTACCGAAAGTTCAAACTGCTAGCTTTGTCCACAGCGAAGACATAGGGGGGGTGAAAAGACCGCGAACGGCTTCGAGTAAAGGATGGTACGGCCACAGTGTACCTACTTACTACATACAGTGGGTCAACGCCCATACATTTGACAGGTCCTATGAAATGTCAAAATTGGTAACACTTGTCATAGGGTTGTCACATAAAACAAATTACACAAACTTTGTCAAACAAACGTCCAAATTAATTAACGTTTTATAGAAACAGTGACACGCAAAAAGAAAACCACGCATGCGTAATTTTGACGATTGACAAAATAATGCAAAGGTTAAATAAATAACGCAAGTTCGCCATCTTATGCTGGAATTTACTAACAATATTTAAAACTACAAATTTTGTCGAGGTTACAGTCGCAGTGGCTAACGCTTGCGGGGGTAGGTAAGAGTAATAAATGATTCCCAAATCCAGGAAGGAGCCATAGAAAATTACTTATTATTTATGGTTATTACTTCTACGGTTTTCGTGGGTGCTGATGTTGGAAATAAAGACTAAATATTCCTCGACAACATACGGCGGTGGTAAAACGTGGTCCCTATCTTGGTGTTTGAGAATGGATCTCGTTTTTGTAATCAGCGTCCCAGAAAATCATGGATTTGACACCCATCACGGCTAATTTGAAAATTTTCATGGCCGCCATCTTGAATATAGATTTTGACCTCATTTTCGTCATCAGCATCCCCGAAAACCATGGAAATGACACCCATGATGGTTAAATTGAAATTTTAAAAGCTGCCATCTTGGAAATGGATTTTGACCTCATTTTCGGCATCAGTACCCCCGAAAAGCATGGAAATGACACCCATGACCACTAATTTGACATTTTTATTGCCGCCATCTTGGATTTCGATTTTGACCTCATTTTCGGCATCAGTACACCCGAAAACCATGGAAATGACACCCATGACCACTAATTTGACATTTTTATTGCCGCCATCTTGGATTTCGATTTTGACCTCATTTTCGGCATCAGTACCCCCGAAAACCATGGAAATGACACCCATGACCACTAATTTGACATTTTTATTGCCGCCATCTTGGATTTCGATTTTGACCTCATTTTCGGCATCAGTACCCCCGAAAACCATGGAAACGACACCCATGACCACTAATTTGACATTTTTATTGCCGCCATCTTGGATTTCGATTTTGACCTCATTTTCGGCATCCGCACCCAGAAAACCTTGGATTTGACACCCATGACGACTACTTTACTAATTTTCATGGCCGCCATCTTGGATTTGGATTTTGAAGTTATTTTCGGCATCAGTGACCCCGAAAACCATAAAATTAACACCCATGATGATTAGATGAAAATTTTCATGGCCGCCATCTTGGATTAGTAAACAGACTTTATAATAAAATTCTCTTAATAGGTACATACAACATACATACTATTAATAAATTAATATAATTTCTTTGAACGGTGTCAATCAAATTCGAAATCAAAAAGTGCGAGCCCTGGAATTTATGTCCCGAGTAGCAGTATGGCTACTCAGGACATAACCTCTGCCCGTTCACCCCGCAACCCCCCGCACGATTGCTCTGTGACAATGTTCTACGTTGACCGACTGTAAGGAGTAAGATATAGGTAGACTGTGGTACGGCCGTGCCTGCTTTGCTCGAGCCTTGGCAGGGGCACTGCCGTGCCCCCAGATAAACCCTTTTCTTTCTGAGAAGAGGCCCGTCAGCGGCACAGTAATAGGCTGATTATGCTTATAAATACGATGTTAGTCGGAAAAGGGGTACTTAAACTATTGATTTTTGGGAAAAGTTGGAGAACAAGTTATTCAGTATTATAGGTACATTAAAACCCTTTCAAACGACCGAACTCGCGGATTAGTACCCCTTTTCCGACTAACCTTGCAAATCACTTTATCAGTCTGTTGTCCTTCTAAACGGATTTCATGGACAAACAATAATTATTGGAGAAATTAAAAAAAATATAGTAATGATTAAAAATCAGGCTGATGCTTAAAGTAACTAGCTTTTGCCCGCAGCTCCGCTTGCGTGAAATTTTGAGTCCTCGTTAAGGGCGCTGTTATGTGTAGTTAGAAAATCAAAAAAATCTTTCATCCCCTATTTCACCTCTTACGGGTAGAATTTCCAAAAACCCTCAAACAAGTGTATATTTATTTCTTATCAAGAGCCTACATTTTTAATTCCATGCTTCTTACTTCAAAAGTAACAGATTTCTCATACAAACATTCAACACTTATTTCACCCCCTTAGGCGTTGAATTTTCAAAAGCGCTCAAACACGTGTAGCTTTATTTCTAACCAGAAACTTTAATATTTAATTTCATGCTTCTTACATACAAACTTAAATCCCCTATTTCGTCCCCTTAGGGGTTGATTTCCGAAAAATCTCTTCTTAGAGCGCTTACACACGAGCGGCATGTTCCCAACGGCAGAGGTAACTGCAGCCGTCGACGCGCGTCGGCGGCAACCGTCGACGCGTCGACGGCTTCCGTTGACGCGTCGACGACAGCCGTCGACATTTCAACTTCGAAGATCAGCGGCAGCGGCAACAACTGCAAGTGTCGCTATAGGTCGACTGCTGCCGTCGACGCGTCGACGGTTGCCGCCGACGCGCGTCGACGGCTGCAGTTACCTCTGCCGTTGGGAACATGCCGCTCGTGTGTAAGAGCTCTTAGTGGATGCCTACGTTACAAAAGGAACCTACTGTCAAAATTTCAAGTTTCTAACCCCAGCGGTTTAGGCTGTGCGTTGATAGATCAGTCAGTCAGTCAGTCAGCTTCTCCTTTTAAGTATATAGAAGATAGTTTTGTTAAAAATTTGTATCCCAACAGTCTGGGAGTACGCTAAAATAAATATCACTTTTTAGGGTTCCGTACCCAAAAGGTAAAACGGGACCCTATTACTAAGACTCCGCTGTCCGTCCGTCTGTCACCAGGCTGTATCTCATGAACCGTGATAGTTAGTTAGACAGTTGAAATTTTCACAGATGATGTATTTCTGTTGCCGCTATAACAACAAATACTAAAAACAGAACAGATGATGGTACGGAACTCTTCGTGCGCAAGTCCGACTCGCACTTGGCCGGTTTTTATTTTTCCATTGCAATAGGTACACGGATACATTTTTCTCTACCCTAAATACTTAATCATCTTCGCGTTCGTATAAACACAACTATAAATCCTATTTACGAAGCAGATAAACGTCGAAACAGGAACAAACTAGAGCTGACTAGGGAGGGGAATATTTCGTTTTCCGCTCGGAAACAGCCCACACGAAAACTTGCCGGATTTCCGGGATTACGTTTGTAAACTAGTTTTGTGTTCTCTAAAATGTAATCCAAACATAAATTAATTAGCTTTTAGGTTTGATATGTAGTGAGAAGGGTTAAGGTCCATATTAGGCTATATTTTTGACGCTTAATGCTACGGTAATTAAAGCCAGTAGGCTATTTTGGAAAAGGTATTGCTAATTATAACTAACAGGAATTACGTAATCCTTGGATTTCTGCTGTGTTTGTTACTGTTACTACTGAAGTGCTGATGGTTTAAAATAGTCACTAAACCTTTTGGCAGGGCTAGAAGTCGGTTAAAACGAAAATGAAAGAAAAGCAAAGTATTTTTTTTTTAATTTGTTCGTTTAGTCAATAACTGAGATCTTTTTTTATGAAATTGACGAGGGGGTTGCCGGCTTGCAAATAAATCTTAATTGAAGCCTTTACATAAAATACGAACACCTAAATCACTGGACAGGTAACAATCAAAATGGCTGTCATTCGAAAAGGGGGTTGGTATTACAAAACGGGGTATTTTGTGGATTAAATTAAGTGTTTATGATGTATAATAAATATAACCGGTATAGGTAAATCTATCTATATTTCTGTTACTTGGTTTCGTGTGCTCGCTGGCACGCATCATTCATCCGAAAGATATCCACTGCTTTTGCACTGGGTTTGCCATAATCGCCACGCTTGGCAGGCGGGTTGGCGATCGCAGTATGGTTGTGAAAGTACTCAGAGAACGCTGCTGCCCATCCTCTAGTGATGGCACACAAAACACTCTAAATACAAGTCATACACCTCTTTTTTGTATATAATATCATTGAGGCGTACACACAATATAAGCCTGTAACTGTTCCACTGCTGGGCAAAGGCCTCTTCTCATACAGAGAAGGAACGAGCATTGATCACCACGCTTGCTCACTGTGGGTTGGCGATGTCAGACCATTAAAAGCCATTACGCGCTATCGACTGGTCGCCGGAGACTTGGTCGACAGCGACCAATGGGAACACGAGTTCAAATGGAAGCGACTGTCGAGACGACCGGACGTCGCGCACAAAAATGGTTCAGGCTTTCGATTAGGAGTGGGTTGTAACAGGTAAAATCACGTATCTGTTACGCCTGTTCCTGTTACACGTAAATAGCAGTTCCAAAAACCTGTTACGAAATAACAGTCTGTTATTTCATACTATGTGGGAACACACTATTGTGTGTTATCTGTTACCACAGATAGCAACGTTTAATCTGTTTTCTGTAACAGCAGGACTTCTCTTTCTAACTAAGGTGTTAAACCCATGCGAGAAAAGGAAAGAGCTTGTGACGGCTGTAACAGGGTGTCAAAGAGTAACAGTAACATGTTTTATCTTATTCTAACTAAGGTAACTGTCATAAGCATGAATAGAGAAAAGCTTGTGACTGTCACTTATGGGATTTTGTTAGCTCGTGGAACAGGAACAGCTTTTTCAGTTTGTTTGTCACAGTTACAGTCTGTTATCATAAGATACCTGTTTTAAATAGCTGTTACGATAAATACGCCTCACTCCTACTTTCGATACAGAGAAATTTATATTGGATGTACAATTCCGAAAAGCTATTTGTGGATTTATCCAGTGACCAATATTCCAATCGGGATACCCAATACTCTCTTGCATTTGTTTTCTTTTTTTAGTAATTAGTAACGCTACTATTGCAGCTTCTTCGATGTCCATTCTGCACGAATGTACAAGAAACAATACGCTCAGCTTGGTCTCCTGGTCCTAGTTGCCTATGTTTTGGTCGCCGAGAGACCAAGTCTCCGGCGACCAGTCGACAGTGCGTAATGAATAAATAAATAAATATTTTTGGGACATTTTTTACACAGCACCATCTAGTCTCAAACTAAGCAGAGCTTGTACTATGGGTACTAGACAATGGATATAATACTTATATACTTTTTTTTTGTAAATACATACTTAATATACAGAAGAAACACCCAGACCAACACAAACACTTATGTTCATCACATAAATATTTGTGTTGTGTGGGAATCGAACCCACAATGGCTCTAAGTCCAGGTTTCCTCACGATGTTTTACTTCACCGTATGACAGTGGTGTCTTAGATTAACTAAGAAAGTACATTTATGATATTAAAAGATCACATTAGTACTTGTCTGGGTTTTAACCCGCAACCGGGTACTTCGGCGACTTTCGAACGACTTTTAAAGTGTTAATAACCAAAAAAATAAATAAGAGATCCTCTCATTTTTAGCTAAACCTTTTATCAGTCAAGTACCAAGACTTTTTCAGAATTTTTCACACAATACCCTAGTTTGTCGGTCACGCGAAAAAAAGGTATTGTGGCGGAACATTTAAAAGGCAATTTCGGTATCATTATGACAGAATTCGGTTACAATAGTGTGTGCTCGATGCCCGGGCACAATGGTGCCTTGTAGTCGTATCCGACCCGGGCAAAACGGCTAAGGTGAACATGTGTGTTTAAAAATGGAGGGATTTTGGCTTATCTTTATTTTTAGGGTTCCCAGACAGAATGATAAAAAAGGAACCCTTATTTTCGTCCATTCGCCTTCCATATTTCAGTAACTTCTGTTGCTATCCACTTGAAATAATGTCGCAATGTGCAAGGGAAACACTCTTTTTTTTTTTTTTTTTCTTTATTAAAGGGACCGAATTGGGGGGTTGAAAATTTAAAATGGAGTCACTAGGTCAAGTGTGATATCATAATGAAAGGGCTTCATTTGAACATTTTATGACATATTTTTATTTACATTTATAATGCATAGCTTTTGACTTACGATGAAAAATGTATGTAAAAAAACCGTTCCACCTTTATCTCCGAAGTTTGCAAAGCGAAAAATCTGGAATAAATTGAGTTGATAAAGATTTGTGTAAATATTACAGAATACATAAAACGATGTCTGTACAGTTTTTTAGAAATCAGCATAAATCCTTTACAAACAAACTTAGTTGTCCTAGGTCTTATTGTTTTTGTGGTGGTCCCTATGAATTTTGCCCTCAATAGGTTTAAAAAATGTAAATAACAAAAAAAATGATAGTAAAAAACAAAACAAAACACAAATTAATTTTCTATTTTTTTTTGTACAAATAGTGATATTGCCAGGTCAAAAAATTAATATGTAACAAGGAGGTTTTCGCGACATCTTCCAATATAGTTGGTGAGAAATATATTCCCTCTGCCTTATTAAGGGTTAACCCTAAACACGAGTCCGACTCGCACTTGGCCGTGTTATTACTACTTGTGTAGGTAACAAAAAATACATGTTATCTATGATTTTGTATTGTGATCATAAAGCTGAGGATCCCGTTGTCCTGGGTTTTATTCTTGGGTCTATATTTTTTCTTATAATGATCTCAATTTTAATCTGGTAATAAGGGCACCATAGTATCCGATTTTCTTACGGTTAGCTGAAGTGCAGATATAGTCTGGCTGTTATAATTTCGTTAAAAAAGTGTTAGCATTAAGGGTAATCATACCTTTTACACCGCTACTATTCGGAACTATATACACTTAGGCTTATTAATTTATTTATGTTTAATTTAAAAACGTTTAATAGAATACATTTAAAAGTATGTTATTTGACTACAATTAAAAGTGAAGCAAAATATGTTTAATAAATGTAGGAATAGTCGAAAATTGTAAGAATTATATTTGGATAATTATTTCTTATTTATTTAACTTGTTTATGATTAAGAAGTACTGACAACGGATTGTAATAAGAACAAGTTGACAGAGGCAGAATAGAGGGGGCATTCTCGGGCAGACCGTCGAATGGGACGGACGTTCACAATTGTTATACTAGTTGTTTGTTTTGGCTAGGGATTCTTGTTCTTATTTTATCATCTTAATAATGGTTGTGTAAAGTATTATGTTGTGATCTAGTTCATGTTACTAACACTAACCCAATTACAAGTACTCTCAGTGGTGGAGAGTCTATGTTGGTTTTATTTATTCCATTTACCTTGCCCACAATACTTACATATTGATATTAGCTATAACTGTAATGATAGAATCACCCCAGAAAGCTAAAAAGCTATTAATCCTATTAGTAAATTCAATTTTGTTATTAGCTATCCTTCGGGATAGCTTTTATCAGAAGTGGGACAGGCTCCATTGCCTATCTTATTTTCTGTGTAGATTTGTATATAGAGTACAAGTTATTACAAGACAGAAAGATAATTAAAGAAAAAAAAAAAACGTATACCTATCTACGAAAAAAAAAAAAAAAATTGTGAACGTTCCTCCTTTTTACGAATCTGTCTAATCGTAATTGTTATTTTAAATGTGTTGAAAGTTGATTCTAGGACTCTCAACACGGGACAGAGGATCTGCCGACCTGTTGCAACACGTCGAACCTCGCATGGACTTGTCGGTGCTGCTGTCCAGTGTGACATGATGTGTGATTGCGTCATGCCACCATGTGTATCGCCGTCAGGTACTGAAGTGCGAGCGAGGTAACGGACAAGCTTATGATTGCAATCAATGCCATAAGCCTGGTAAGATTGAACCATTTGTATTTCATCCTCCCGATACGTCTTTTAATGATTTTAACTTGTAGTGAAGTAGATCATGAGTGTAATTTAGATGGATGCGGACGAGATATCCTCTAATCCGTGATCTGTGTATTCAATATGTGTTTGGCGCGTAAAGGCAATTATTTGAGAGGCTTAATTTCTTGCAAAAGAAATTGAATATTTACTTGGGACGCCTTCTGTCTGATCAGTTCACAGGAACTGTGCTGGTTTACATCACCTGGAGTTACCATTATATGGTCTTTGAACTGGTAATGTTTGGAGAGTTATAAAATAAGGACTCTCAAATTTATTTATTTATTTTTGTTTGTTTGTATTTGTGTACTTAAGCGTATAGTGTTTGTGTATTGGGCATAAGTCTTGCAGACACATAGTGTATGTGTATTGGACGTTAGTCCAGCAGACACGGTAACGTGTGAAGTTGCTCTTGTACAAGTCAACATTGTAGGAGTAAAATAATGAAAAGTTTAACAAGAAAAATAAGTGCTTCATTAAATTATGTAACATGTGTCGTAAGGAGAGCTAATGTTGTGCTATCTCATGTTGATGATGAGAAACGCTAACGTCGTGCTTCTTTCTCTTGTTACCTGTTGATGAAGAGAAACGTTAACGTCGTGTTTCTTTCTCGTGTTCCCTGTTGATAACGATGAGAAATCGCTAACGTAGTGCTTAATTCTCATTGGCTGTTTACGTAAGCCTGCGTGGTCTTACGAGTTCTCTTTAGCAAGTTGCGTTGCTAAAAAGATACCTGTGGCTTTATTAAAAATGTGTGCTTTTATGTAATACAGGTGAGGATTTTGACAATTAAGAAACCACGCCTGGTCTAGTTGCTGCCAGTCACGAGTATGAGCCGTGCTTATGTACATGAGGTGATACCGAGCTACAGCCCGTGGCACCGTGCAACGCCGAGCATCGTTCCAGGCTTTCATCGATTTATGATGAGCTTCTGCCTGCAGCAAAGAAATGAAGAAAATATAACGAGGATGTGGTTTGGTATTTTGTTTATTCTTAGAGCTCTGTACTCCTACTATTTTTGGTAACCTAAAGACTGCTAGATTAAATTTTGAGTTCATGTTTTTTTTACGATGATTTTTATGTGTAACAACCTTAAGGCTCTGTCTAAGTTTAATAAGTAGTTTGGTTCATGCACTCCCTTGTTTACATTGCACAGAGGTGTGAATGTAATTGTGAATTATTTTTATGTTTAAAGACAACCTGAGGGCTCTGTCTAACCTTTTAACTAGTGTGGTTCATACACTCCCTTGTTTACATTGCACAGAGGTGTAAATGTAATAATGAATTTTGTTGATGAACATCATTGAGGAATTATAGATACATGATTACCATTATTGCAATATGAAATGGTCATGAGATTTATTTATGTGTGTTACAATGAGATTTAGAACAGAGCATTTAAGTTATATAATTTAGCTCTTAGAACGCTTACAGGACCATACAAAAGAATATTTAAAGTGTTGCACTGTAATAGATATGAAAAAGCGATTATGGTGCTATTTAGTACCATAGATGACCTTTCTGACACTTTTATGTATCATTCATGAATTTTATGATTGGGTAATTATAGAAATCAAGTTATTAACAGGAAAAAAAGAGAGATTGTTTGTATTATTTTGATTATGTTAAAATGAGAATAGGAATATGGTTATACTTACCTACCAGATATATATGATAATAGATGATGATGTATGTGATAATATATGGTGAGATGGAAGTCGTGGGGTGGTCGGCTCGTTAGGGTTGGCGAAGCTCACGTTGCAACCTATGGACGGTTGGAAGACGTTGAGTCGTCGACCGCCGGTGAAGTCTCACGGTGCATCTCCTAAGGCATGGGTCACTTATTGGAAGTCGTATAGTGGCTGGTAAGTGAGAGAGCTTGACCAGTGAAGCTTGCGGTGCAATTTGTGGCAAATGCAGGATGTTATGATGAAATTATGAATATAGGATTTAAATAGTGTGATTAAATGTAATATTGTTTCACCATCACGGGCATAGGTCACTTATTGGAAGTCGTATAGTGGCTGGAAAGTGAGAGAGCTTGTTCAGTGAAGCTTGCGGTGCAATTTGTGGCAAATGTAGGATGTTATGATGAAATTATGAATACAGGATTAAGATAGTGTGATTAAATGTAATATTGTTTCATCATCACGGGCATAGGTCACTTATTGGAAGTCGTATAGTGGCTGGAAAGTGAGAGAGCTTGATCAGTGAAGCTTGCGGTGCAATTTGTGGCAAATGCAGGATACATAGGTTACTTACTGGAAGTCGTACAGTGGCTGGTATGTGAGAGAGCTTGACCAGTGAAGCTTGCGATGCAGTGGGTAGCAGATGTACAATAATTATGAATATGAGATGATGAGAATAAGATAGATTAACAAAAATATGATTTTGTCGCCCAAATGAGAAAACTCATTATCGCGAATGTGAGTCGAAGTGGTGTATTGGGCATGAGTGGCATATGAACTTGCCGCCCAAAATGTGAATGTGTTGCTAAATACCTATGTAAAAAAAAAAAAAAAAAAAACGAATGTTGTGTGATATTGTTAAAGTGAATATAATGGCAATGTTTGATTTTGATTGAGCAATCAACATTTTTCTGGCCAATGAAAGGAGATTGAAAATATTGGCCATGTTGACAGATCCATGGGTATTTTCAATCTCTTCGTGGATGTGATAAGAGTGAAAAGGTACGAAAATGCGGTTAAAATGTTTGATTTTGATAGATCAATCAGCATTTTGATTGCGAAGGTTGAAAATATTGAGTGACCATGTTGACAGATCCATGGGTGTTTTTGATATTTAATTATTTTGAGATAATATGTAATAGAATAGATTTACGTAGAATTATATATGTATACCTGTTGTTAAGTTTGAGGACAAACTTATTGTCAGGAAAGGCCGAATGTTAGCATTAAGGGTAATCATACCTTTTACACCGCTACTATTCGGAACTATATACACTTAGGCTTATTAATTTATTTATGTTTAATTTAAAAACGTTTAATAGAATACATTTAAAAGTATGTTATTTGACTACAATTAAAAGTGAAGCAAAATATGTTTAATAAATGTAGGAATAGTCGAAAATTGTAAGAATTATATTTGGATAATTATTTCTTATTTATTTAACTTGTTTATGATTAAGAAGTACTGACAACGGATTGTAATAAGAACAAGTTGACAGAGGCAGAATAGAGGGGGCATTCTCGGGCAGACCGTCGAATGGGACGGACGTTCACAATTGTTATACTAGTTGTTTGTTTTGGCTAGGGATTCTTGTTCTTATTTTATCATCTTAATAATGGTTGTGTAAAGTATTATGTTGTGATCTAGTTCATGTTACTAACACTAACCCAATTACAAGTACTCTCAGTGGTGGAGAGTCTATGTTGGTTTTATTTATTCCATTTACCTTGCCCACAATACTTACATATTGATATTAGCTATAACTGTAATGATAGAATCACCCCAGAAAGCTAAAAAGCTATTAATCCTATTAGTAAATTCAATTTTGTTATTAGCTATCCTTCGGGATAGCTTTTAAAAGGAAACATAGGTTTGATCGCGAACATTTACTTAGCTTTATGAATAAATCAAACAAACGCATTACTTATACAAATATTCTTCAATTATTATTATTGTTTTCTAAAAATGTGGATACAAAATGGTTTCTTAAATCAGAAAAAGTAAGTTTTAAAAACTAAAACCCGACTGCTGAAAAATGAATGAAACAAGAAGATATTGTCATCTGAAATTGTTTTGTGCAAACTATTCAATATTTATCGTCTATTAAATAAAAAAATGTACACGTAATATATTTTAATGTATTTAATACATATTCATAGTGATGTTCAGAGGATAGCCGGATATAGGATAGGAGGAGCTCGTGGCTAAATAATTACAGCCGCATAGACCGATCTTCCGGGTTAAGCCACGCTTGCCGAGGTTGGTCTGTGGATGGGTGACCATTTACCATAGCGAGTTTCCTCCGTGCCTCGGAAAGCACGTAAAGCCGTTGGTCCCGGCTGTCATTTGTAGATCTTTGACAGTCGTTACTGTTGGTCAGAAGCCAGAAAGTCTGACAACCAGTCTTACCAAGAGTATCGTATTACCCAGTTACTGGGTTGTGGAGGTCTGACAGGCAGTCGCTCCATGTAAAATACTGATATTCAGCTGCATCCGGTTCGACTGGAAGCCGACCCCAACATAGTTGGGAAAAGGCTAGGCAGATGATGTTCAGAGGATAGCCGTGGTCCGTGGTCGTTTTGCCAATCTATTACATAAAAAAGTTACAACCCACGTTTTATATCTGTGACAGATTGATTAATTGAGATAGCCCAGAATTTCGAACAAAATGGCATCTAGGTATCACTCTTCACAGTGACTGTAAAATAGTAAACCTACATTTTCTTAACGGCAATAGGAGTGAAGGGATAGTGAAATTGAGAAAAGCAGTTACAAGATAGTATTAAGAAATAAATTAGGAAAATCGGGAGGAGCGAAAGACCGAGTCTCGGTGGCGCAGACATATTTTTCGGGCAATTAATTTTAAGGGGGTAACCCTTCATCACATAAATTATTCTGATTATCCTCATATATAAGTGAGTCGTTTTCTTATATCCCTTACGTAGAAAACAGGATTACCTATTCAATGAAGTGATATTTCTATTATTTCTATTATACAAGGTTAGTCGGAAAGGGGGTACTAATCCGCGGCCCACTTATAGTATCGCTGATGACTGTTTGAAAGCAAGTGTTAAAATTTCAAAATTCGATAAAAAAAAAACAAATAAAATGATTTTTGTTTTAGTTTTTTCAAAAATTCTTCATCCCTGCTTTAGTTACAAATTCAGAAAATGATGCTTCTAATTCATGACCTCAAATATGACCTAAAATGTAAACACAGCTGATCTTATCTGGGGATAGATAGATTTTAGTTTTTTTTTTTTTTTAGATTTTTGAACAACTGTTTCTCTTAAGCTATTGACTTTTGGGAAAAGTTGTAGAACAAAAGTTATTCATTATTATGTGTACTTTAACACCCTTTCGGATTAGTACCCCCTTTCTGACTAACCTTGTATTACCTTCTTCTCTTTAAACCTCGTGGTCCATTGATAACACAGGTTGACCGAGCACAGAAGTTGGTGTTCTTAACATGAGGCATTTTAACTCCCCGAACTGACTGCGCGAAGCAATATCGCACTATGTGTGCCTACCAGTTGTCTTGCCGGGCTTATATTCATTTATGGGCGGCTCTAAAATGTTCTTTATCGTACAATTTTTTATTTTTCATTTTTTTTCTGTAGTGCAGAATACTGTGCATGGTTCATATACAGGGTTATTGGAAAAACACTAACAACCTCTTAAGGGGTCACTGCACTCATCATTATGAACAACTTTTACTATGGGACCAAATCAGAAATCGCGAAAAAAAACAGCTGTTCCCTACATTTTGACGAGTTATGCGAACATATAGGGCAAAATGGGCGGATATGGGGCAAGGCCCCACAGAAGGAGAGATCCGCCACGCAAGAGTCCATCTTACTGGCTAAAATCCCGCGGTGTACCTTCTCCTGAGCTGTGGCCGGGGTCGCGGGATTCACAGTTGCATGTACCGCAACCCCGCCAGTCCCTGGCGGACCTCGCCTTTTCTGCCTTTCTATTTCTATAAGACCGTAAAGTGACATTTTGTTTTATAAACTACGTAAAAGCGCAACATTTTCCCTATCGACCCGTCTGATCCGTATTTTTCTATCATTTGTCAATTACGAGATCCAGAGACTTTTACTGAGACATTACCATATAATACCATACCATATTGTAGATGGTCAAATTTCAGTACAAAAAAAGCTAGACATAAAAACAAAAACTTTAATTTTCAAAACTGTATTAGTCCTGTAACTCATTAAAAGTTATACAATGAGCTTAAAGTAGCCCAATAATTTGGTATAGTCAAAAACATCTGTATGTCTTCAGAATTTCTAGGGACAACACTTTCGACGTTTTTGCTCATAACTCAAAATTAGGTTTAGTCACTTAACGGTCTTTTAGAAATAGGACGGCCCCACAGAATCTGTGGGGCCTTGCCCCATATCCTCTAGAGCGGTGCACGCGAAACACAGCGCACCGCCTTCTCCTGCCTTTTACTGGTCGGGCGACGGGTCCATTTGGCTAGCCCTGGGCCAACAATATTGCGCAGTATGTCCATCCACATTTAAAAACTCTTCTGCCCAGCCTTTTCCCAACCATGTTGGGGTCAGCTTCCAGTCTAACCAGATGCGGCTGTGTTTCGTACTCGATTTAAATTATAAATTTAAAATAATATCGCGCGCCGAATGCTGGGTTCATTGCTGGACGCCTGTGGCTGGTTGATGTGTGTTCACGTCACGGCATCCTAAGCCAATCAGAATGTATTTTCTTTTGAAAATGCGATGCGTTGTCTCGCTTCGTCTCGCTCGCTGGCGCCACTAGTCGACTTCTTGCTGTCACTCGTTACGTTTAAAATGTCACATCTTCTTCTCTAACAAATCTAAAACAATTACCTAATCGAAAAACATATGGTGTAACGGCGGCGGTGACCAGCAACATCGTCGGCTCCTATCGCAGTGAACGAGGGTAAGTGAGATCAGCGCATTATATTCCGATTGGTTTGGGGTGCTAAGCGAGTTTGTCCATCGGCCAGCTAATACGGCGATCGGCAATAGCTCAGCATTCAAGCGGATTGACCCATATGTTGTGGACAGCACAATATTTAAATCGGGTAGGTACGCAACATATTTTTGGCATGACATCGAGTCATCCATATTTAAAAACGAAGACTAAAAATCTTTCCTCGAAATTGTAATGTACTGTCGCAGGGTGCAGGGTAGGTATGTACTTACCCTTCAAGAAATTTAAAAAGAAACGTTTTCCTCAATTTCCTTCTCAATGTACGGGTGAATGAGTCCTCCATTGTTTATTTAAATAGAAAATATTCCAATTTCCTCTTTGATAAGAACCGTCGTGAATAACATGGTGTTATAAAAAGTAATGAGTTAATCCCCATAGAGATAGGACAGCTAATATGGTCCCCTAGTTGGGTTTCGTGATATCAGCAATATTAATATAATAATATGTTTAAGATTATGTACGGCGTTACTCACTTGCTTTTTACAGGCAGTTCTGATGAAAATCTTGTTGGGGTGTCTCGGGTTTTGTATATACTAAAAATAACGTTGTATAATTATTAATCATTTATATGTATATTTAACATAATACACACCGGGATGCATAACTCTCCGCCTTCTCCTGGCGGAGGGCACCCATGAGTATTTTCCGAAGATAAAAAAAAGAAATACGGCTCGCCAAATAAATCCCTGTCGCAGCCATACAAACTTCACTGGGTTTTTAATGTGAGCCTTAATATTATTTCAACATTATAATGATATTAAATAATGAATCGTTCCACCAATTATTCCGGTGAATGGGCCCGAGACCGATGACGTAATTTAGCCAATTGTGCGTGAAAATAATTATGATTATTTTGTTTATTGGATATTTTATTTTATTTTCGTCTGTACTTTGATGTAGCAGTGAAAAGAGAAAAATAACACATGATTTTTATATTTATGCAAATAATATTCGTCATTTTTGTGTTTGTCAAATTGTTTGATGTCGCAAGTACCTTTCTTTAGGAAAACTAATGACACCCTTAAACGATAACAAAGCGTCAGTGAAGTTCTGAAGAGAGTGAAAAAACTAATTAAAACGAGCGTAACCTACGCTGAACGCAATATTGTTTTTAATTATCATTACAAATAAACTCTTTGATGATTGAAATTTTTGAAAATCCTAATAATGTTATGACTTTCGCAGTGATTAATCTCAAAACAGTCACAGAATGACTTACGCACTGTTAGAACTACACCGACGAAAGCTTTGTTTTTTTGATTAATTTTTTTTCGCGGCTTTATTTCACTTTTCGTGATTTTGGAAGCCTAATATATATATAATTTAATGTATACAGGGTGGTAATTAGAGATGGGGCATGAAGGGCAGCTACCTTAACTTTCTCGAAGGCACACAAATCTGTGTGTGCCTTCGAGAAACAACTGTCTAACTATCACGGTTCATGAGGGTTACGTATCATAATACCTAAGTTTGTTCCCACTATTTTCAAGATAACTACGGTCAAAAGACCTACCGTTTAAAACACCTAAAGATCGTTTCACCTATTTTTGTAATAACTAATGGACGAAATCCATAATGGAGAATTCATCTACGGTTTATTCGACTACAATTAATTCACCTAACGTTGATTAAACTAACGGACGATTCACCTACTGTTGATTTATCTGTGGTCTTGTGTTTGTCTTACTGGTGATTTTGTATATGTAACAACATTTCTGCGAGCAACTTGAAAGTAGCGCTCGCCGGCCGCTACCGCGGCACCGCTCGCTTCGCTCGCTCGGCTCGCGCGCGGTTTGTCACAGTTCTAACCTAACCTAACCTATTTCACCCAGTTCAAAATGACGAATCATACAATCTGCCGCAGAAATGTTTTTACCATTGTCTAATTATCTAGTCGCAGGCAGATTGTATGATTCATCATTTTGAACTGAGTGAAATAGGTTAGGTTAGGTTAGAACTGTGACCAATCGCGCGCGAGCCGAGCGAGCGAAGCGAGCGGTGCCGCGGCAGCGGCCGGCGAGCGCTATTAACAAGTTGCTCGCAGAAATGTTTTCACCATTGTCTAATTATCCGTTAAAAAGAAAGTTAAGAAAACACAAAAATCTTTGAATCATAGTTTATTTACATATAATTAGGTCATTAAGTTGAACTTAAAACAGGAGTTATTAAAGAAAAGTAAAGGTGTTTGTTAAAAGTTAAAAGCGCTCAGTATTAATAAACTGTAGGCGAGTCGTCCATTAGGTATTTCATACATAGTTGAAATATCCAATATCTTAAAAGATCATTAGATTAATCGTTCGTTAGTGCAATTAATTTTAGTTCAATCAAGATTAGGTAAGTTAAACAGTAGTTGAGTCGACCAATATGCATTATGAACATATGTGAATCAACCGTAGTTATTTTGAAAATAGTTATAATAAACTTAGGTATTATGATACGTAACCTTCATGAGATACAGCCTGGTGACAGACGGTTACGTATCATAATACCTACGTTTATTCTAACTATTTTCAACTTAACTACGATCAAAAGACCTACCGTTTAAAACACCTAAAGATCGTTTCAACTATTTTTGTAATAACTAATGGACGAAATCCATAATGGAGAATTCATCTACGGTTTATTCGACTACAATTAATTCACCTAACGTTGATTAAACTAACGGACGATTCACCTACTGTTGATTTATCTGTGGTCTTGTGTTTGTCTTACTGGTGATTTTGTATATGTGACAACATTTCTGCGAGCAACTTGGAAGTAGCGCTCGCCGGCCGCTGCCGCGGCACCGCTCGCTTCGCTCGCTCGGCTCGCGCGCGGTTTGTCACAGTTCTAACCTAACCTAACCTATTTCACCCAGTTCAAAATGACGAATCATACAATCTGCCGCAGAAATGTTTTTACCATTGTCTAATTATCTAGTCGCAGGCAGATTGTATGATTCATCATTTTGAACTGAGTGAAATAGGTTAGGTTAGGTTAGAACTGTGACCAACCGCGCGCGAGCCGAGCGAGCGAA
This sequence comes from Amphipyra tragopoginis, assembly GCA_905220435.1. Classification (NCBI taxonomy): domain Eukaryota; kingdom Metazoa; phylum Arthropoda; class Insecta; order Lepidoptera; family Noctuidae; genus Amphipyra; species Amphipyra tragopoginis. Next base: position 19,669,388 of record HG992011.1, read on the forward strand.
GCGAGCGGTGCCGCGGCAGCGGCCGGCGAGCGCTATTTCCAAGTTGCTCGCAGAAATGTTTTCACCATTGTCTAATTATCAGTATTAATAAACTGTAGGCGAGTCGTCCATTAGGTATTTCATACATAGTTGAATCGTTCGTTAGTGCAATTAATTTTAGTTTAATCAAGATTAGGTAAGTTAAACTGTAGTTGAGTCGACCATTATGCGTTATGAACATATGTGAATCAACCGTAGTTAAGTTGAAAATAGTTAGAATAAACGTAGGTATTATGATACGTAACCTGACAGACGGACGGACAGCGGAGTCCTAGTAATAGGGTCCCGTTTTATCCTTGGGGTACGGAACCCAAAAAACTTTAATTTTATAAACAACGTTAGTCCTGTAATTCATTAAAAGTTGTACAATGAGTCTAAAGTAGCCCAATAACAAAAAAATCTGTACGTCTTCAGTATTTCCAGGTACACACGGTTACACATCAAGATATACATTTCCAGTTTACACTGACCTCTCATCATCTGCCTAGCCTTTTCCCAACTATGTTGGGGTCGGCTTCCAGTCGAACCGGATGTAGCTAAATATCAGTATTTTACATGGAGCGACTGCCTATCAGACCTCCACAACCCAGTAACTGGGTAATACGATACTCTTGGTAAGACTGGTTGTCAGACTTTCTGGCTTCTGACCAACAGTAACGACTGTCAAAGATCTACAAATGACAGCTGGGACCAACGGCTTTACGTGCTTTCCGAGGCACGGAGGAAACTCGCTATGGTAAATGGTCACCCATCCACAGACCAACCCCGGCAAGCGTGGCTTAACCGAAGATCGGTCTATGCGGCTGTAATTATTTAGCCACGAGCTCCTCTTTACACTGACCTCTCATTGTAAGGAAATCCTATACAATGCGAGATCAGCTTATACTGGAAATGTATAGCTTGATCTGTAGCCGTGTGTACAAGGTTTTCCTCATAACTCAAAATTAGGTTTGCTCACTTAACAGCTTTTCAGAAATCGGACGACAGCAACGCAAACACTAATCAATTCCTAACTTTACCGATTCCCCTGAAATTCGGTACGTACCGAATTAACACGTGCGCTGCTGAACGCTTTACTTCGGTTCCGGAATACAAATTACTTTTACCGTTATACCTAGGCGGTCCCGGGTAGGGGCGTCCGCACGGTTGATTTATAACCGTACCGAACCGGTAAACTTTATTGTTATAACCGTTCGACCCTATTGTAAGAAATTTGCAAGTGTGAATAGAATATCTTGGTAGATTTGAATGTGTGTTATGAGAAATACGGATAAAAATATTTTTGTTTCTTTTTTTTTGGAATAAATTTTGTGAGTATTCATGTGTATGTAATGCACGTCGTGAGTAAATAACTTGAACGTATTTATATTCTGTTCAAAAATGAAAATACATATTAGTCTGTAATTGTACCTCTGCAGAATATTATTGAAATGACAATTCGACTAGGCCGCAAGTGACTAAATCGCAAGCCCCAAAGTCGGGTGCCATCTGAATTTTGCCGTGCGGTGACAAGCCGCATGCGGCGGGTGACTAAAATCGACCGTGTAAATGGTCAGTTGCAGGCGATCGCCCGCCGCATGAGGTGTGTTTTGCGCTGTGTTGTTCCGCTAGAAATGAATAAGTCGCATGCGATTTTTGTTGACTGGTGTAAATGGGGTGGCGATTCGATTTTTACAAGCGATGCGACTGGTAACTTGCCGCACGGCTAAAATCGACCCGTGTAAATTCCCCATTACGTACAGCAGGTAAGAGATGGAATGAGTAAAGTTCATTTCATTAATCTTAGGAAAAACAGCTTTTTTGTGGGCTCAAGAATCACGCAAAATCTCTTGTAATTTACTGACATCAGAGAAAATTCTGTTAGTTAAAGTAAGTGCTGGGTACTTCGGTCTAGTTTAGACCAATTAACACAATAACGTTAGCCTAGGGCTAACTAAACAAAGCTATCTCTATCTATCTATCTATCTATCTGTCACAGCCTTACAAACTGCACTGGGCTATCGTTTTAGCTCTAGGCTAAACGATGTTGTTCAAATGGGTCTTAATTTACTTAGGCCCACTTGCGCAATTTAACCTAGGACTTAAGCGACATCACAGAGCTAAAACGATAACGCAGGACTAATCAATGAAATCCCTATCGGCGGCCCTACAAATGTTAACGCTAGCGGGTAACATTGGGCAATGTTGACAAAGGAAGGTAGTCGTCGATATGGATTGGCGCACTCGATGTTATAAAGGCGGTGGTCATTCGACGAAGCGGGGATCACAGCGATAATTCAGCCCTCATCAAGCTGTCTCCCCCCCCCTATGTCCACGCCAGCAACGCCCTAAGCCGAGGTCCGAGTCCCACTAGGGGTCGCCCTGAGTGCTGTTGTTGCAGGTAGTCATGATGTTAGTGTAGTACAAGTAGTGAGCGTAGGTTAAGTATTTTACTTCCCCCCCATTGGCTGGAGACCCTTCAGGTCACGCCAATAACTGCCTAGCTGATGAGCATTCTGTGTTCATCAGCTGAAGAAGTCTGACCTTTTATATCTGACTAGCTAGTCCTTATTTTATGATCTTGTAATAATTGCGTAAAGTATTATATTGTGATCTAGTTCATGTTACTAACACTAACCCTAATACTCTCTCTCAGTGGTGGAGAGTCTATGGTGGTTTTATTTTCTACTTTTATCTTGCTTTCAATCCTGACATACCGATATTATCTATAACTGTAATGATAGAATCACCCCTGAACGATTATGTTTTTGTGTCTTTTACACAAAACTAGTCCACACAAACCAATGAATACGTGATTAGTTGATTATCATTAAACATAGGTAATGATAATCAAATAATCAGTATTAGTTGTACAAATATGCAAATACAATATTTAGTGTGAATTCCGCCAAAACAGATCGCTAGTTTAGATGCACTATGCAGCTAGGGTTACCATCCGTCTGGATTTGTCCGGACATGTCCGGACTTTGTCCGGCTCTTTAATTTGTCCGGATTTTTTGGCTTAGATGGAATACGAGTAATGTAACTTACTTATGTAATATCAAATAACTTTTTAATCTTTATTAAGTTCTCATTCATCTAACAACAAAATATAAATCTGTAACAATCAATTTAACGAGATCAAACAATAAATCTTTATATGTTTGCATTTTGTGACTAAAATGTCCGGACTTTTATTGAAATGTCAGGACTTTTCAAATTTCTAAATGGTAACCCTATATGCAGCACCCTACCTATAAGTCGCGCGGAGAAGGTTTGCCGATGGCCTCATGACGTCACGCGTCGATGGTCGGTACGATTCAGACGAGCGCGGGTAGCGGTCGGTGAAGTGGGAGTCGCAGACATCGGCAAACCTTCTGCGCGCGACTAGTACCTATATCCCGCCCACAAATACGCCCGCAAAAACACGAGTGAAAAAAAAATTCAGCAATCAACCATACCGATTCGACACGTGTTTCGCCCCTCCACGAGGCATCCTCAGGAGATGTTGACACGTTGACCGGATGGACGCAAATAAAACGCAAAATATTAATTAAAACTAAATATTGTAAGTATTTGCATATTTGGGTGTCATGGATTTCCGCAAAGTAACGCCTGATTCATATCAGTATTAAGTCATCATCATCTCAGCCTATTGCCGTCCACTGCTGAACGTAGGCCTCCCCCAAAGATCGCCAACCATCCCGGTCTTGGGCAACCCGCATCCATCCGCTGCCAGCCACCTTTTTCAAATCGTCGGTCCATCGTGCCGCAGGGCGTCCCACACTACGTTTGCCCAAACGCGGTCTCCACTCTAACACGTGTCTGCTCCATGTACCATTTGTTCGTCTGCTGACATGGCCGGCTCACTTCCACTTCAGCAGTATTAAGTAGTTTGTTTCAAACAGCCTTACAATATTACAGTTTGTATGGCTGTGACAGGGATTTATTTGGCTAGCCCTAGGCTAATGATTTTGCGCAAGTCGGCCCTACTTAGCCAATCACTTACCAAAGCTAAACATAAATAAACTTTAAAAAAAAGTAAAAACCGACTTCAAAGAAATACTAAAAGGAGTAAAATAATTACCATAATAATATATAAAATTAACAGTTTCAGAAGTCGGTGGCTTCTATTTGCTTCAGTGTAGAGTTGCACCGACTTCTGAAACTGTTAATTTTATATTATGGTAATTATTTTACTCCTTTTAGTATTTCTTTGAAGTCGGTTTTTACTTTTTTTTAAAGTTTATTTTTTATTAAATACGTTTTAGTGTCATAATTTTAACCCCCTCCTTCATAACCCTTCTTTTTGGCTTTGACGTAGTCGGGCATAAAAAGTCCTTTCAAATGATACCTTACACGATATAATGAAAACATTCCAAAGGGGGGAGGAGGGGACACGCACCCCCTCCTCTTTTCAAGTAGTCAGTTCCCAACAACAAATATAAACAAAGCAATATTAGTAATTTGAGAATTTTGCTTTGATCCGATGAGGAGTTCCGTTCCATATCTCTGAAGTTCATGGTCTAATCATAACAAAATTTAAATGGGACCAATCGGGAAGTATACCCTTTCGAACAAAAAAAGAATTTTTCAAATCGGTTCATAAATGACGGAGATCATCATCATCTGCCTAGCCTTTTCCCAACTATGTTGGGGTCGGCTTCCAGTCGAACCGGATGCAGCTGAATATCAGTATTTTACATGGAGCGACTGCCTATCAGACCTCCACAACCCAGTAACTGGGTAATACGATACTCTTGGTAAGACTGGTTGTCAGACTTTCTGGCTTCTGACCAACAGTAACGACTGTCAAAGATCTACAAATGACAGCCGGGACCAACAGCTTTACGTGCTTTCCGAGGCACGGAGGAAACTCGCTATGGTAAATGGTCACCCATCCACAGGCCAACCTCGGCAAGCGTAGCTTAACCCGGAAGATCGGTCTATGCGGCTGTAATTATTTAGCCACGAGCTCCTCATAAATGACGGAGATATGAGGTAACAAACATAAAAAAAAAAAAAATACAACCGAATTGAGAACCTCCTCCTTTTTGAAGTCGGTTAAAAAAACTTTCTTCCTTGTTTTTTTAAACAAAATAATGCCTTTGTTTTTTAAAAAAATGTTGCCCCACACTAAGATTTCTTTCTTGTATCGTGGGTGCGTTTACAGACACAAATCTCACATAACAAACGCCCGGACCGGAAACATCCATCTGTAGGCCATACAACGTGTGGGAATCGAACCCACGACCCGTAGCGTAGAAGCCAATCGCTTAGCCACTGCACCAAACGTGTCGTCAAAATACGAGTTATATTGTTGCACTTAATTTACTCAGAAATCTTTATAAGCAACAATAACTTCGATTATAAATATGGAACCAGTGTACTCGTACGCATACTAAATAAACAAACCTTCTCAACTTGAGAAAACTCAACACATTTCAAAACACAGTTGCAAACAAATTAACTTTGATATTTGAACACAAAAAGTCGGAAGATATTAATTTTCGTACGTTCATTATAGGGCGGGTTCGATCCCCGGCTCGTGTATTTGTAACAGCGTTTAGATGTTGGTTTAAGTGACAAGCGATATACTTAAAAGCAGGGATCGAAAACGGCAAACTTTATTCTATAGAAATACCGGTATTTCTATTAAATATGATTAATATGATTAAACTAGCTTTCGCCCGCAGCTTCGCTTGCGTGAAATTTTGAACCTGTTAAGTGACGATTTTCCATACAAACTTTCATCCCCTATTTAACTCCCTTAGGGGTTGAATTTCGAAAAATCCCTTCTTAGTGGATGCCTATGTTACAAAAGGAACCTATTGTCAAAATTTCAAGTTTCTAACCTCAGCGGTTTAGGCTGTGCGTTGATAGATCAGTCAGTCAGTCAGTCAGCTTCTCCTTTTATATGTATAGATTATAGAATAAAGGTTTCGGTCCCTGTTTAAAAGCGTTATCGCCCTACACGCTGTGCTTGGCAAAACTCTACTTTTCAAGCTCTGAATTTTATTATTCAAGACTAGCGACCCGTCACGGCTTCGCTCGGGTGCAATATATTATACATATAAAGCTTCTTCTTGAATCACTCTATCTATGTATTAAAAAAAACTGCATCAAAATCCGTTGCGTAGTTTTAAAGATCTAAGCATATATAGGGACAAACAGACAGCGGGAAGCGACTTTGTTTTATACTATGTAATGATAACCCTTAAATGCTACAACCACTAGCAGTTTAAATTGCGCAAGTTCTTGCTTTTCTGGTTACATTGAAGGCGTTAAAATCTTCACGGGCAGTTTGCGGCAAGTCGGGCAAGTCAGTAAAACGAAAAGAAGTCGACTTGCTGTGGGTTTGTCAATTTTTGATAGACGCTATGTACATACATGTCTCAAAACACAACGTCAAGCCAGGAACAAATTATAGGGCAGATTATAAATAAACAGAAAAAAATAACTAAAAAATAAGTTCTATTATGTACCTACTCCAAGAAATATGTTAATTAATTTAAAAAAATAAACATTTAGCAGTTACATTTATGAAATAAAATTTAATTCAAGGTAACTTTGAAATTAGAAAAAGATTAAAAGTAAAAAAAAAGTATGTCATTGGACTGCAATAGACTGAGTGACTATTAAAACGCTTCAGTGTTACGCTTGCACCATAGCTAAGCAAGAAACGTTAGGTAACGAGTTCGCGACTCAGAATACAAATTGTAAAGACAGTAACGTTTTGATTTCACCTCGCCGTCGTTTTGTAATCAAATGTTTATTGTATTCTTCGGGAAACGTTTGATAAAGTTTGTTCGCTAAAATATTGGCCAAAACGCTGCTGATACATACATACATACATAAACTCACGCCTTTTTCCCATGGGGGGAGGCAGAAACTAGAACGCCACATGCTACGATCCTTACATACTCCTTTCGCTTCGTCCACGGTCATAAATCTTGTCATACACGCACGCGCCGGTTGAAAGCACTACGCACCTGTCCTTTTTGAAGAACATCACCAATAACATCAATGTATATATCCTTCTAGGGCGTCCTCTACTGGCGTTTCCACTGACATTCGCCTTATAAATACCTTTCGTTAATCGTCGTTCAAAAAGACACACACACACGCTGCTGATCTTTTATTATAAGCACAGATGGTGATTCCGAGGGCACTTCTAATGATGAAAAATAGCGTAACCCAAATTCAATTAATAAAAAAAAAACTGCCACCTTCCTCTTCCTGCACTGTGTACTTGGCCAATGAGGCATTATCAACCATTCAAATGAAAAATTCAAAAATTGGCGTGCACGAATAGAGTCTCCACGAGTGACGATACTTAAGTACGTCCGGCACACCCTGGGCAGTCAGCCCCGCTACCAACCTTACTGACTGGCTAATCTTTTCACCACAGCATGAGCTATTTTCGTATAGCTCGTACTGACACGAGAGAAAAAAAGAAGCCATTCAATAAGGCAAAAGACTATTGGTTATAATTAAGACTCTTGTATCTTTACCAATAATAAAGCAAAGATCCACACCTTTTCGGTTTAAAGACATTTATTTCTCAAAGAACAAATTACAGTTCACTTAAAGAGAAACTTAACTAAATTAACAATAGTTTGTAGTTTACGTTGCGACGTTCAAGCCATCCAAGAAACTGAACACCATATATTTTATAAAACAGCACGTATGTAGTTAGGTAAAGATAAAATACAAAACAGTTCACGCTAAACTTATGTTTCTAATATTAAAAGCTAAACTTATGTGTCTAGATAATTCCTCAAGGCTTTTTTAAATGTTGGTATACTTGTACACTCTCTGACTTTTTTAGGTAATTTATTGTATAGCCGAACCCCCTCATACTGTATAGTCTTCTTACCGTACAGGGTTCTCACTCTTGGTACTTCTAAGTCGTCTTGATTACGGGTATTATATCTATGAGTCTTTTGTGTGAATGAAATATTTGTGTGTATTTTGGTCTTAAGTATCTTTCGGATAGTCATGCATTTAAGGTATGTATACAATTGTTGTAGGTTAAATAATTTTGTTTTTTTGTATAGTAATTCTGTAGGAGTGTAGTAGTTATAATTGAAGAGGACTTTGATGATTTTGTTTTGTGTTCGTTGTAGGTGTTGTTGATTTGTTTTTGCAGCTTGTCCCCATACTTGGATCAGATATTCCAGATGTGGCTTGACTAGCGTGTTGTAAATTGTATGTCTTAGCTTATAGGGTACGCATTTTGCAATGTTACGTATGGCTCCGGTGAGTGCGATTATTCGAGATCTTACATAGTCAATATGCGCTCTGAATGTCAACTTACTGTCTACAATTAGGCCCAAATACTTTTCATGCGTTGATTTTCGTAACGGTTGGTTATTTATTGTAAGATTTGGAAAAGATGCCATTTTTTTATTCTTTGCTGCGAAAATCACATAAGCAGTTTTACTAACATTCATAGTAAGAAGGTTTTGACTAAGCCATGTATTCAAAACATTGAGATCTTTCTGCGCTTCTGAGATAATATCAGTGATGGAATCGCCAAAATAAAAAAGACAAGTGTCGTCTGCATACAGTGACACATGTCCAGTCAGTCCAGCGGTACTAATGTCGTTAATATATATGAGGAAAAGCAATGGACCCAGGACCGATCCTTGAGGTACTCCGCATTGTATATTGGCCGGGGCACTTGTAAATTTATCAAGTTTGACGATCTGTTGCCGATTAGTAAGATAAGACTCAAATATTTTGTAGGCTGTAGACGTAATTCCAATGATTTTTAGCTTTTTCAGAAGGATAAAATGGCTAACAGTATCGAATGCTTTTTTCAGGTCAATGAAAACACCTAGAACTAATTGTTTTTTGTCTATATTATCTTTTATTTTAGTAATTAAATCAACTGTAGCCGAAAGTGTATTCGAGTGTGGACGAAAGCCATATTGGTGTGAGTAAAGAAAGTTAGCATCGATTAAATGTTTAGATATGCGCGTGTATAAAACTTTTTCAAATATTTTTGAAATAACAGGCAACACTGAGATAGGTCGGTAGTTTCCGGGGTCATTCCTAGTTCCAGACTTGTATATAGGGGTCACTTTAGCTATCTTAAGACTGTCAGGAAACACGCCACTGTCAAAGCAACTGTTTATGCAATTAGTTAGTTTAGTTAATATTAGGTTCTTAAGGCATTTTATAGATTTTGTCGTTATTCCATCAATTCCACAGCTGGTATCATTATCCAATTTATCTATTATTTTAGATATCTCATCCTCAGTGCAATGGTCTAATGTGGTTAGTTGAAGATCTATATCCGGCGTATTTAATGTAATTTGTGGGTTAGGATTAGTTTGTATTATATTCTGGGCCAACAGAAAGCCAATAGTAGCAAAATAGTTATTGAACGCGTTACAGATTTCTGTGCCGTGTATTATTTCTTTGCCGTCAAGCGTGAGTTTAGGAAGAGCACAGACATCGTTTGTCTTATTTTTAGCTAGGGTGTTTATCAACTTCCACATTTTTTTGGGGTTCTTACTACATCTTGAAAAAGCGTCATAATAGTAATTCTTTTTGTCTTCTTTTATTTTACATTCTACTCTTTTTCTAGCAGCTTTATATTTAGATTGCAGCTGTTCATTTTCTTGATTTGTCAAACAACCACGCCATAATTGATTCCGTTCATTAATATAGTTAATTACTGTTTTATTGATCCAGTCCTTTTGTGGTAGGTTTAGTATTTTGTATTTTATTATTTTCGAATCATTTATATTCCTTATTATATATTGTTCAAGAATGGCATAGTGGTTTCCTACTTCTGTCAAGTCGTGTTTTAGCATGTTCTCATACAGAGCTTTGTAATCAATCGCATCATATTGAACTTTTTGTTTTAGGGTCTGTTTGTATTTTTTGAGTTCCAGGTAGATTTGTTTGTGGTCTGATAGTGTTGATTCAATTATTGCCATGTGCACCTTAGCATTCCATATATTAGTACATGCGTGGTCGATTATGCTTTTTGTGTGCTTGGTTTGTCGAGTACAGTAATTTTCGTGTATATTGTTTAGTATATAGTATCCGGATTCTTGTATAGCATCTGTGTAGTCGGTTGTTTTGCGGTCACTACTTAGTAAATCGATATTGAAGTCCCCAAAAAGAATTGTCTTACGTTTGCTCTTTTCCAAACTTTGTGTGTAAGTGTTAAGAAAGTCGCTCAGGTTCGTATTTGGGGGTTTATAAATTAAGCCTATAGTCAGAGAGTGTTTTAATAAGTTTATCCATAAAAAATTATTACCGCATTCAAATCGCTCCTCCTTTACATCAAATTTTAAACTTTTGTGTATGTACATTGAAATACCCCCGCCTATACAACCTTTCCTTAAATTAAATATATGTGCATAGTTAGGTATATCCAGCATATCGGCATCAATTTTAGATTTGATCCATGTTTCGGTTAACAACACAATGTGTATGGTATGATTAAAGCCTCGTAGGATGCATTTTAACTCATCAAGCTTACCTGGTTTTACCAAACTACGCACATTAGCATAAAACATTCTTAACGAAGCTGGAGATGTACATATATTCTGGTAGGTATCTACATATTGATAGGTCACGTTATCTAAATCTGAAGTGTCGTAGTTGCCTTGTCGAGGGATTTGTTTTGGGGGTAGTTTTTTGCTGCATTTTTAATTATCTTCGGTATACCGTTTATGTACCTTATCGTGAGATCTGATTCACCACTTTCCGTTCGCCGTAACAATTCCGCACGTTGATCCTTCATGTATTTTATTTGCATTGGTGTTTGATCCGGTATTATGCGAACGTTATCATTTGTGAGATTCGATTTGTTACGCAGAATATGTTTAACTGTTTCTTGTTGTTGGAAGGTAACCTTAATATATCTAGTTTTTTCCGAGTTATACTTGCCAAGACGTATGCATCTTATAGGGGAGGGACATTCCTTGTAAATTGTTTGAATTATGCTAAGCGCTTGATTTGTATCATATTCACGCCTTGTTGTTGAGTTCTTGTCACTTATTTCACATATACCTCCAATTATTACATTAAACTGTCGCTTTGCGCGGTCTTGGATTTCTAAGGCCATGTACTCACAATCGAACTGTGACTGATTTTTGTTTACGTCGCACGATGTTTTATTATCGGTAGATAATTCGTTTTTGAGAAGGGTTATCTCTTCTTGGAAAGTACAGTTTTGGGTTTTTAGATTTTTCAGTTCTTCCTTAATGTCATGCTGCTCAGATGTAAGGATATTGGTTACACTTTTTATGTTTTTTATTTCATTTTTAACCTCAAACATTTCTTGACATAGATTGTTCGAAATTTCATTTAGTTTTTCGCTGAAAGCTTGGAAATAGTTCTTCATTTCAGTTCGTAAGTCAGTCATTTCTTGCATAACTTCGGCCTCAAAATTCTGCTTTCTTTTTCGCAGTGTAACTTTGCCATCTTCTTTTACTAGCGTACGTAGGTCAGTAAGTGATCCACTTCCTTTGCTGCATAAGTTCATATTTATTTCTTCCGACGATTGTTGTGCACTCATCCTTACAATGTAGCAGTAGTGACGTAGCACGTACACACAGGCGAAATAGTACGAGAGCGAGCGAGTTGAAAATTCGGTGCGTTATGGTCTCGTCTCTTTTCCCTGAGGTGGTGAAGAGCGGTCGCGGCAACTGTCGCACACTACGGTAGGTTGCAGGTTTAAAATAATTAGCACACAACACTGTCACTCTAATTCAAGCTATTTTGCGCGTAAGTTTTATTGTTCTTAGTATCACTTTTGTTTGTACTTTAGAAGTATAAATCAGTAGTTATAATTGCAATACGGTGCTGTACACGTCTGTTCTCTTCGATAGTTGAACGCCGAAAAAAAACTTTTCAAAGTAGTACCTACTCCTATAAGTCAGTAGCTTCGAGAGGTGACCAGGAAAATGAGCGGACTGGTGTGAATTGGAAGGAGACTACTACTGAGCTTCCCGCACTGCTGACTTACCAGCACTCCGCTTAGTCGACTTACTACTGAATTCCGACTTACTAGAAGGCGTCGCCACACTGTACTGCTGACCTACCAGCACTCCGCCTAGTCGATTTACTGTTGAGCCTTCGGCACTCCGACCCACTGGGTAAAATTAGCTTACGAGTCTATTAGGCCTGAAACACAAATCCTGTAATGAAGTCAGAATGAGAAGGGTTTAGTTCTCTTTCTGAGAAGAGGGTCGTTGCCATCGTTGGGACAATAACGGGCTGATTATGAAACGTCCAATAATTGGTCGGTGGCGATGGTGGCGATCACGAGCAGAGCGTTTATTATAGCGATTTAATAGGAGCTGTTCACAGATAGTTGAATCCATGTAGACACGCCCACTCTTTATCTGAATCGCTACAGTACAAGTGGGCATTATAAATTGTTATTGTGTCACACTGTTCACGATCAACCAAGCTCTCGTCGCAAAGGCGGTTGTCGCATCAGACTTTGCAGTCACACCGATAATTTAGCGCTCATCAGGCTGTCTCCCTACCAATCTCCCTCCAGCAAAGTCCTTTTTTTATCATTGGAATTTCCTCATGGAGGCCCGGGGAAGGCAAAGGATTACGTCGGACTCTTACTGGCTAAAAATCTACGGTGTTCCGTCTCCTGGCCCTTGGTTGGGGTCGCGGGATTCGCAACTGCATGCACTGCGACCCCGGCAGGCCTCGTTTCGGTCTCTCTTACTGTGGGGTCTAGCCCCACGTCCTCCTGAGAGGCGCGCGCGTAACACTGCGCCGCCTTCTCGGACCTGTTACTGGTCGGGTGACAGGTCCCCTAACCCGCCGCCCGCAGGCCACACGCTACAGTGGCCGGAGATCGCCGCACGCTCTCCGGCGCCCGGTGCGTCTGGCGCAGCTCCCTCTCTCTCGCTCTCCGCTTTCTCTTTTTTTGCCATCACCTCTTGGCAGAAGGAGGCGACGGCTTCCCACGCACTCTCGCTCCCGACCATGGACAGAACCACGGCCAAAAGCGAGAGGTCACCAACGACTGCCGCAACTAGTTCGCGGCGCTGCGTCGCACACGCAAGACACGCCTGCAGCGTGTGCAGCGCCGTCCTCGGGGCAGTCGACGCAGTGGTGACAACCGGGCGTCTGCTCCCGGCCTGACACAGGTACCTTCCGAAACAACCGTGTCCTGAGAGTACCTGCGTCAGCCAGAAACTAAGCCGTATTTCAGAGAAGAGGCGGGCGCGTGTGCTAGCGCGGGCGCGTGTAAATCAAATGTATGTAGACGCCAGTTGCATTCACAGTGCGCCCGCGAGTCGCGCGCCTGCATGAGGCGGGCGCGGGCGTGATGGCGCGGGTGTTTCTAATGGCTTAGTCCGCCTGTATCGTTCACAGTGATATAGCGTCTGTTGGTGTCTGCGCGTGTGGTTTTTGATTCACCCGCCGAAGCGTCGTAATATAGCTCGTTCGGCACTACTGTGAACACGCAGACGCCAAGACCCGAGCGCCCGCGCCCGCCCTCACCCGCTAGTGCAGTCTGATTGACCACTAAGGGCGCCATGACGCTACTCCAGCCACTTCTCCATGATAGGCCTTACCGCCGTTAGCGCCCGCCATCAATTTCCTAAGTCGATTTTACTTCACCGCGTTGGCTGGACACTGGTCACGTAGTACCGTTCTGTTATGTACAACCGGTCCCCAAGGACCATCTATAAGCATTCCAATATTAATATAAATACCTAATGCATTCGACACACCAAATGTGGGTCGCTAGCGGAATGTGTCGACGGCGGGTCCGCGTGAGTTGTATTCAAGGGACCACTCCTAATACTACATCCTACGCCTACCTTTTCCTGTTCAATAATAATTGACTTACACTTGAATTACTATCGATTATATTTTTCAGCCTACCAGCAGCTTTTTGAAATCTTTCAGACAACTTTACGCTTCAACTTTACGTTTGTCATTACATTAAATTATGTTCAGATCGATCGCCCTTATTTTTTTTGGGTTCCGTAGTAGAACAGGGAACTTTGTCTGTCGCAGGTGTGAGTCTTGCCGGTGACTTTCTTAACTTACATATAAAAATAAAACTAATAGCTATTAGAGTTACTTTCGATCAAAATTGGATGAACTAACTTCTATAAACTAGTAAAAAATTAGCATAGCAAGTCATAGTGCTAACAAAATGTTTCCGGCTACCTGTACAAATAAAAGCTGTCACACACGGTGCAGATACAATAGTATTTTATCTTCGAGTATCTGCATATAAAAACTTATAGTACAGTCAGCATCAAAAGTAGCTGAACATTTGAGTTTTGAAACTTTGCATTAATTAGATAGCTAATTGATAGGAAGCAAAAAATGTAACGCATACTTAGAGCTATATCTAGCAGCTCTAGGTATCTATTAAACTTTTTGTTTTAAAACAATTCGTTTTCTAATTAATGCCAAGTTTAAAAACTCTACTGTTCAGCTACTTTTGATGCTGACCGTACCTAAAGGTACAAGTCCGAGACGGGCTGCAGACCGCAAACTGCAAAAGTAGTATCGCTTGCGGTGCGATCTGCGGCTGCGGTCTGCGGTTGCAGTTTTGCAGTCGCTGTCGGAATAGCACCTTTAAAGTGCACACCTTAAAGGCGCTATTCCGATGGCGACTTGCAGTCTGCGGTTGCAGTCCGCAGTTTGCAGCCAGTCTCGGACTTGTATCTTAAAGGTACACTTTTCTTCTTACTTTTATTACACACGGAACAGCGGACTGACCACGGCATTACCGAAAACCTATACATACACTCAATAAAATTTGTATCTGCAGATATTTTGCTCTCATATATTTTTTGTTTGACAGAATCTGTTGATATCGGTCGGTATCTTCAGATACTTTACGATACAATATATTATTATTTGCATGTGTTAGTCTACTGATTTCTAGGACGAGCGATGTCGTAAAATTCTTAGTGCATGTGCATTCTAGTTGATTGATACATTCTAAATCGTAACGGAACCCTACTCTATGCCTCCAACACGCACTTTTTTATTAAAAAAACGAAATCGTAAATTCAACCCTCGGATATTGAGTTCATAGCTAATATTGATATTCTCAAAGCCAATTGATTAGATTACGAGGGTAACAGGTTTTCATCCTTATTTATCTACCTATTCAACCTATATTCACCCCCTAAGTGTAGACGTGCTTCGTTTTATGACTTAGTGAAGTTACAAAGACGTAAATGTTGCGTATGTGTGAGTGAACGGTAGGGCCTGTCCACGTCTCCACGTCACGACGTCGTCAACGTGGAACGGTGCGGTGACGTGGCACGGTGCGTTGACGTAACGTGCAAATTTACGTTACCGTATCGTAACACGTTCCGCCTCTAGCCGCAAGCACACACGTATATGCGCTCCACCCGCGCTCTCCACGCCCGCGAGTTAGTCGCCGTCTATGTGCTCCGATGCTTTAAAACCATACCTTACTGTTTCTCTTATTAAAATTCAGGATCTACATGGTCAACGATAAATCTAACAATGATCCTGACGTGCATTTTTACGATACGGTAACGCATACGGTAATGCATTTAATATTCAGTCTTATAACATAAGGCTCAATTCTCTTAATCTCAATTGAAAGATAGAAAAGTAAAAAGCACGTTTAAAAAAAAAACACTAAACTGGCTGAAATCCATTCAGTTGTCGATTCTTAACAAACTACATTGAGGGATGTTGTGTAAAAAAAAAAAACATTTTTTTGTTTTATTATTTCAGAATCCGGAAATATTCCTTGACTTATATCGTGTTGACATCATCTCCAATTACGATGAAAGTCGAATAGTTGACCAATAAGCCATTAATATTGTTGAGTTGACCAAACAACCCTCGTAATGATTGGAACTATTACGTTGATCATTAAAAAATATTTGGACCGAAAATCTATGAAACGCCGCAGGGCGAGTCAATCGTTGATTGTCGGGAAACCTCACAATTTCTTTTGTTCCTTCATTTTACCCCCGCTAGACGAAACGAAACGTTTGAAGTTTTTTTTGTATGACGACATTAAAAGGGATGAATTTATAACAGAAATAAAGAAACAAAAGGGGACGCCCTTGCCATGCAATTGGACAACAAAAAGGGCAGACAATAAGGGCTAAAAATTATAAAAAAATAGTTATAAATAACTTCAAATAAAAGTAAAAACCGATTTTAAAAAAACTAAAAAGAGTAAAATAATTACCTTAATATAAAATTAACAGTTTCAGAAGCCAGTGGCTTTTATTTGTTTCAGTGTAGAATTGCACCGACTACTGAAACTGTTAATTTTATATCATGCTAATAATTATTTTTATTTTTTTTGTTTTTCCTTAAAAAAAAAAAAAAAACGTTGCCCCACACTAAGATTTCTCTTGTATCGTGGGTGCGTTTACAGACACAAATCTCACAAACAAACGCCCAGACCCGAAACAACCATCTGTAGGCCATACAAATTTTTGTTCCGTGTGGGAATCGAACCCACGACCCGTAGCGCAGAAGCCAATCGCTTAGCCACTGCACCAAACGTGTCGTCAAATTTCATTCTTTTTTGTTTTTTTGAAGTCGGTTTTTAGTTTTATTTAAAGTTATTTATTAAATACTTTTTAGTGCCATATATTACACGGTTTAAGAATTCTAAATGACACGTTTGAGTAATCTTTCCAACAACGAGGTAGTTTTCTTTAAGAATAGGTATTAATGTATAATTATCATGACATTGAAGTATATGGGACCACCTCTCAAGTATGGCCTACCAAACAAAAGACGAATCATCAAAATCTATTCATAAATGGCGGAGATATAGCGTAATAAACGTACAAAAAAACCGACATTCAGACGAATTGAGAAACTCCTTCT
Source organism: Amphipyra tragopoginis (assembly GCA_905220435.1). Lineage (NCBI taxonomy): Eukaryota > Metazoa > Arthropoda > Insecta > Lepidoptera > Noctuidae > Amphipyra > Amphipyra tragopoginis. Next base: position 19,686,263 of record HG992011.1, read on the forward strand.
TTTAGAAGTCTGTTAAAAAATAAAACAGCCTGTAACCGTCCCACTGTAAGGCAAAGGCCTCTTATGATACAGACTAGGAACGAGCATTGATTATGTGTGTGTGTGGATTGTGGAAACCACCTGGCACTGTCTCTCTCTGTGTTTGGTATGACCTGGCACTTTGTCTTTATTTTAAGTGTGAGTACACATAAAATAAAGACAAAGTACCAGGTCACACCAAACAGTAAGCGCCGACAGGGTCTAAGATGGAGCACACGAATCCAAGTAACAGAGGTATAGAGGGATTCCCCTATACCCCTCTGGCTCTCACATACACACGACGGAACACAGTAACCTGCTTGGCTTGACTTTAATGTTCAGGTGGTAGCTAGCCGGACCGTATATAGATCCAACTACCAAGCGTGCTGTATTTTGTTGAAGCTTACAACATGCGTCTATTTCCAGCGTGCGGTGAGGAAGTTTTATATTCTAGCCCGACCCCACACGGGAACAAATTCCTTTTCCATATCTCTGCCACGTGCGTTCTTGCTTTGTTTATTGCATATTATTATTGAATCAAATTCTCCAATTTCACTTCATCAAGAAAAATAACACGAAATTAAACCTCATCATCAAGTTTCACCGACAATGGTAATGTAATCGATAGCATCAAGCAATACTGACAGTATTTGCTGATTCGACCATCGATCAAGCCGTCTTGATGACGTCACGTACTGCTAAAATTCTCTCAACCTATCTATCATCTTGGGTTGAGTCTGTCTACAGTAAAGTTTTTATTAGCAGAGGGTAAATACAACCTTCGGAGCTGTTAGAAGAGAAATTTAGAGTTAGGTAATGAAACCAATGAATTTGGGGAACGGATAGAGACTGGACTATATCATAGTCTTCTTCTTCTCTCGTGTCAGTACGAGCTATAGATAGATAGATAGATATACTTTATTGTACACTAAAAGAAATAAAACAGTAGGAATACACATGATTAAGAATAGTACAAATGGCGGTCTTATCGCTTAAAGCGATTTCTTCCAGACAACCAACGACTATACGACAATAGCTCATGCTGTGGTGAAAAGATTAGCCAGCCAGGTTGGTAGCGGGGCTGACTGCCTAGGGTGCGCCGGACGAACTTAAGTATCATCACTCGTGAAGGCTCTTTTCATGCACCCATATCGTAAGATAGCCATATCCTAGTAAGCACAGAATAGATAAATATTTTTATAAAGTCTAAAAGTTGTGCCCTCTCGGGTCTGCCCACGTAAGATATTTATTTTTGTCAGAATCATTTGTGCATGAGCAACAGCAACTGTACAAAGTTAAACTCAATCAGATGAACGATGCGCAAACGCATAGAAGACGAACAAACAAACAAACATAAATAATTTGTATAATAGATTTAAAAATCATGGACCCACACCATTGTTTTTGCTATCGTTTAAAGACAAAAACCTATTCAGTCTAAACTAAATGGAAATGTCTTTATCGTTTCATAGTCTTCAGACTTGAATATAGACCCTGATAGGACGACAATAAAGACGATTTTGCAAGCTTCTATTAATCGTCTTGTACCCATTTGGATCCTCTTTCCTAGTCAAGCTATTATTTAGTGATCGTTTTTACTTTCAATTTAATGCTGTCGCCTACTGGCTAGATAGCTAACAAGCAGTTTGACATTAAACCAAAAACAAACCATATTAAGACACACAGGAGTAAATAGACTTTTCACATCGAAACTCAATACATCGAATGTCGCAACATCGAAAACGATACATCGAAGGGTCATATAATCGATGGTACTCTACATCGATGGTACGCTACATCGAAAGTCTCGACATCGAAAGTTTACGATATCGATGGTACGCTACATCGAATGTCGTTAAATCGAATGGTTACAGTATCGATTTTTCATCACAGCGAATTGCATTTATGTTTATCTATATGGTTATGCATTTAGGTTTTTTTTTTTATTAATATTGTTTTCTTGTGTGTTAATTTTGGGTTAATTTATTTTTATTCGGTGCAGTAACTAATGGATACAACAATCTTAAGATGCAATAACCCATCGATTTTGCAACCAGTCCATGTTGTAACCATTCAATACTGTAAAAATTCGATTTCACGACATTCGATGTAGCGTACCATCGATTATATGACCCTTCGATGTACCGTTTTCGATGTTGCGACATTCGATGTTTTGAGTTTCGATGTCACGTAGGGAACCCGATAATTCAGCCCTCATCAAGCTGTCTCCCTCCAAATCTCCCGTCAGCAACGCTCTAAGCCGAGGTTCGAGTCTTACTAGAGGTCGCCCTTAGTGCTGTTGTTGCTAGTAGTCATGATTTTAGTGTAGTGCAACAAAAACAAAAAGTTTAGTTAGCTTACTTAAGTACGTAAGTAGGTAGATTACTTCCGCACGGTTGGCTTGGGAACCCTACAGGTCTTGCCAATAACTACCCAATTACGTAGAAATGGTCGGCAAAGACTATCTACAAGCAGTCCAATAGAAAAACAGTACTTTTCTCTATATTACACCGGTCACAGGTCCGGCTACACCCTCTATCTTATTTGCACAAGTAAGCAATATAGCGCAGTACCATTTTACTAACTATTGCACAAGATGTTTGCACATGCAAGTCGCTGCATGTAGCCGGACGTAAAAACAAGTTTCTTAAGAGAAGAATTACTCAAGTTGTAATGTAACAGACGGCCCCAGGGTCTCCTGTTGCACGTCTGCTACACCAGTTGTAAAGAATGTGTAGGGCATTCAATACCTAGTAGTGTACTTAACAATAATAAGATACTTATAGAATAAGAGTCAGCGTAGCTTTACGTCCCTTGGAGTAGTCAGCGAGTTCCTTCTTGTATTCACGGTGTTCGTCGATGGCCCACACAGCCATCTGATAGAAACCGGCGGCAGCAAACAGACCGGCTGTAGCATTTAGTTGTAGTCATAGTAGTAGACGTAGACGACAGCAGGTCCGATCGCCGATCTCACAAGTGTAGGTAGGGCAGGAGACGAAGTGAAAAGAAGGGAGAAGGGGTTACCAACGGGGTGCAGCTCCTTTATCTGGCTTTCCAGTTGGATAACATGCCACAGCTATTAATAACACCAAGGGAAACACGTAGAAATTCCACAAATGCTTTTTATTAAACTTGATACGCTTCATTTCAGTAAGATATCAAAAACTGTTCTGCCATAGAAATATTATTCCAAATTTCAGTTTAATAACATTTATCAATGTAAAATATAAACAGTAAATAATTGTATTAAAAAAATCGCCATGACGTAAAACAATCCAAAGTCCCAATTCGAATCCCATCTGTCATCAATAAAAAAGTATAAAATATAAATAGCAAGTAGGTAGGTGAATGACCATGAAGGTGATACTACAAAGTATGTCCTGTGCAAGCTGGCGGTCAGTCCTGCTGCCAACCTTGCTGATTGGCTAATCTTTTCACCTTGGAGAGCTACGCTTGCAGCGGTCAATTTGTGGATGGGTGACCGTTCGTTACACATCAAGCCCCCTCCGTGCCTCGGAGAGCACGTTAAGCCGTCAGTCCCAGACGTCACACGAATACGATCCTCGTTACGGGTAGTCAGAAGCTCGAAAGTCTGACAACCGGTCTAAACTTAGGATATCGGCATTGCCCAGTAACTGGGTTGTGAAGGTCTGATGGCAGTTGCTCCATGTAAAATACTGGTATTCGCCGCATCTAATTTGACTTGACGACACGTTTGGTGCAGTGGTTAAGCGATTGGCTGCTGCGCCACGGGTCGTGGGTTCGATTCCCACACGAAACAAACATTTGTATGGTCTACAGATGGTTGTTTCGGGTCTGGGAGTTTGTTTGTGAGATTTGTGTCTGTAAACGTACCCACGATACAAGAGAAATCTTAGTGCGAGGCAACGTTTTAAAAAAGAAAAAAAAAATTGACTGGAAACCGAGCTAAAGATAGTTGGGAAAAAGGTAGGCAGAACATGAGCTATTCTCGTACAGCTTGTAACTACAAGGTTAGTCGGAAAGGGGGTACTAATCCGAAAGGGTGTTAAAGTACCCATAATAATGAGTAACTTTTGTTCTACCACTTTCCCCAAAAGTCAATATTTTAAGAGAAATAGCTATTCAAAAATTACATAAAAAATATGCTAAAAATCTATCTATCCTCAGTTATAATCAGCAGTTTTAACATTTTATTTGAAGTCACGAATTAGAAGCACCATTTTCTGAATTCGTAACTAAAGTAGGGACGAAGAATTTTGGAAAAAACTAAAATAAAAATTATTTTGAAATTTTAACACTATCTTTAATACTGTCATCAGTGATAATTTAAGTGACCTGTGGATTAGTACCCCCTTTTCGACTAACCTTGTATACGAGGGAAGAAGAAGAAGCTTCCCAATCAATTCATGACTGTAGACAGGTGAAAAATGCGAGCAAACCCGCGGGGTATAGATATGTATTGATGTTGTACATGTTGATTCACTTCGCCGTGCGATCTCCCGATTACAGTGTAACGTTGGGGAAATATCTCCAACTAGAGGTTCTCGATTCAAACTCACTGTGCATAGTTATGTTTTTCGGTGCGATATATATATATTTATTATACACACAGCCATGTATGAAGCTATAATTATATCCTTTTCAGCTGAAAATGAACAAGCGATGGTAATGATAACAGTAAATCTAATAATATGCTTCCTAATATTATTTATTATTCCGTTTATTCATCTTAAAATACATGTGGGAGTGAATAGCATTCATTGATTATTATTGTAATACTAGCTGTACCCAGCATGCATTGCAATGAATTTTTTCCTACTTACTACAGTTACTACCTACCTACTACTTACCTACTACCTTCAGAAACAAAATCAAAATAGTTACAAAAAGTTAAAACAATTTTCATGCATGCGGTAAACAAATGAAGAATATCGACATACTGAGATAATTTTTTTAAATATCAAAATTTTCTTTCATAAGAACCTTCTCCAGACAAAAAATAGGAACAAAACAAAAAAAATTGCGTAATCGGTCCAGCTGCTCACGCGTGGTGCCGTGACCAAGGGAAATAGGGATTCATTGTTATACCTATATTATATAGATTTAAAAGAGGAGCTCGTGGCTAAATAATTACAGCCGCATAGACCGATCTTCCGGGTTAAGCCACGCTTGCCGAGGTTGGTCTGTGGATGGGTGACCATTTACCATAGCGAGTTTCCTCCGTGTCTCGGAAAGCACGTACAGCCGTTGGTCCCGGCTGTCATTTGTAGATCTTTGACAGTCGTTACTGTTGGTCAGAAGCCAGAAAGTCTGACAACCAGTCTTACCAAGAGTATCGTATTACCCAATTACTGGGTTGTGGAGGTCTGATAGGCAGTCGCTCCATGTAAAATACTGATATTCAGCTGCATCCGGTTCGACTGGAAGCCGACCCCAACATAGTTGGGAAAAGGCTAGGCAGATGATGATGATTATATAGATTTAAAAAACGTGAATACTGATCTTTAGGAATTAAGTTAGTGTATGACTTTGTTATCTGTGGTTGTCGTCTATAATAGAATGATCTATGAAAACAAGGATGACGATCGGAATGCTAGGATGAAATACCTAGTGGAAAAGGTGTTTAAAAAAAATAAAATAATAACATCAAAGTGAAATTTCGTGCTTTTATTTCTTTACTCGTTCCACATACATAATTATTAAATAACATTTTTAAATAAGTACATCAAAAAAAAAACCGGCATCGGGAACACGGTCCAAGCTGCCGGTAACCAGGGCCTTAGAGAGAGAAACTTCCTAACAATATGCCTTGCTTCCTTATTTATTGAATTAGTTTATGTAATGATATTAAAATTCCTTTTATATCTTTACAGGTACTATGGCGATTTGATTAACAAGCTTTACGGCAACAAAGGTAAAAAGCTCTTGATGGAAGTTATCTTTTTGCGATTATTAATATTAGTTACGTTTCCTACTGTGGTAGGCAAATTTAGGTATTTTTTATAAGCTGGTAAAGTCCAGGAAGCTTGCGGGTTTCTTAAATAGTGCTGTCAAAATGTTTGATTTTGTTTTTGCTGTCAAAAAATTTGACAGCTTTTCAAGGTCACCACAGTTCGTTTTACGAATGGTGTATCAAACCGTTTAGATTTTCGCTAAAACTATATTATAGATTACGTTGTAACTCAGATTCTGGATGCAAGTCTACCAAGTATGTGAAAAGAACACATGTAATACCGTGGGGATTGCTGATGCGTTGCCGACCTTTAAGGAATTTGTTTAGAACCTGTTTGTTTGAACCTGGCGAGACCTGAAGAGTCTCCAGCCAAACGGAGGAAGTAAAATACTTATTCTAAGCTAACTAATTTTACTACACTAACATCATGACTACTAGCAACAACAGCGCTGAAGGCGACCCATAGTGGGACTCGGACCACGGCTTAGAGCGTTGCTGGTGAGAGATTGTGAGGGAGACAGCTTGAAGAGAGCTGAATTATCGGTGTGAAGAGATCCCGACTCCAATAACTTATTGTATTAATATTTAGTTGAGGAGATCTGATGGCAGTCGCTTCGTGTAAAATACTGGTATTCAGCCGCTGATTCGACTGGAAGCTGTCACCAACATAGTCGGGAAAAAGCTAGGCAGAACATTAGAATGTGTAATTCAACATACAGCCGAAAGACGTCCACTGCTGGACATTGGCCTCTCCCAAGCATCACCACATCAACCTGTCCTGTGGTTCTCGCATCCAGCGGAGAACTGCGACCTTCACCAGATCATCGGTCCACCTTGTCTTCAATCTTTCGGGCCAATCGGCCATCCGTTTTGCGAGCAATATGCCCCGCCCACTGTCACTTAAGTTTGGCAATTCTTTGGGCTATGTCTGTTACCCTGGTTTTCCTGAGGATCTCATCATCTGATATGATTGACCTCTTTCTCGAAGTTGGACCTACCTAACTGGACAGTTCATCCTAGATGACCGTAATCGTCAACAACTTCGAATGTAGAGTCTAAGGCGAAACACACACTGCCCCGCGCTACGCTGTGCGTGGCGACGGAGCCACGCGTGTGGGTGCGGGAGTGCAAATGTGCATCATCATGCAGATTTCTCCGCACAAACGCGCGGAGCTGCAGTATAGTCGGTGGCCTAGAGGTCTCATTTCACAGCAGCTTGCGGCGGTGATAGTACATTATAGAGCATTGTTTTTTATACTAAAAATGGTTATTCGTTTAGAACTCATTCAGGATGCTGCAGTTATATTATCTGTTTGGTTTTTGTATAATCCAATTAAAAGAAATCGAGAGAGATCGATATCGAGATCCATTTCGAAATAGCACGTCTAGCTCTATCAAAATCACGCACGATACTGCAGAACTCGGTGTGCCATACCTTGCGTCTTGCCCCGCACCCACGCGCGGGTGTGCGTTTTCAGTGTGTTGTACTACGCGTGTTTTCTATACAAACACAGGTATTTGCAAACAACGTAAGAACACGCACTCCCGCGCTACGCTGCGTGATGCGGTGCAGTGTGTGAATCGCCTCTCTCAAAATTTGTAATTAGTTATACCATTAGTAGGAGCTCTCGAGGACGGCAACAAAAGAGTTCTTCTGTGTCAGATTAGACACAGGCGTATATAGAAACGTTAGGGATTGGGGAGGATACCCCTACTCCCCGTACCCCCAACATATTTGTTTAGAAACAGATAAGTTCTTTGTTGCCGAAGATATTGTGAATGGGACAGGATGGGGAGACGATATTTTTGTAGCATTTCGACAATATCTTTATTTTTGATTTCGGTGATGGCTTTTGGCTTGGTTTTCTGTGTAAAGGTCACGGATATTTGTTTTCCGTGTGATTCTCGGCAAATAATACAAATTATTCACATTCTTAACATTTTTTTATTATTGACTTGATCGCGTTTAACTATAATGGCACCTGATGGTAAGCGTAGACAGGGTCAACGATGAAGGACATGAATCCAAGTAATAGAGATGTAGAGGGATTTCCCTATACTTATCTAGAGTTGCCAGGTGTCCCGATTTGCGCGGGACGTCTCGATTTCCAGAGGTCCGTGGACACGTCCTGATTTACCCAAGATCGGGACGCTAATTGTGCCAATTTTGGATCCAGACTTTGCTCATCAAAAAGTATAAACTCTGGGCAAGCGCGGTTACGTTGCATCGCATCCAAGGCTTGCATTTGACGCATTCAATATAAGTAATGCCACCACACAGTAATGCTGTTTGGGGGCAGAAATAAGTATGGAGGAAGTACTTGCCCGGACGAGGTTTTTCGCAAGGAGCTCTACTACTATCGACTATTGTTTTATTTCTTCTAGATTTTATCAAGGTTCGTCTTATAATTAAAAATACGTACATATTGTAATATTTGTATTCTCTCCGCTCAAAACAGTGGTAACGCCCTGGATTGAGCCTCACGCCATCATGATATCGTTTCAGTCTAATGCCCGAAGCCATCGCCGAGCGAGAACGAACATATTTTCCAATAGCTGTAACGACCATTGGAAAACGCTTTAGATTGGAAATTATTCAATTGTCATTCAATACGTAGGAATGGTTTACATCTATCATTGTCATTATGTTTCGGGGGATTGTGTGATTTAACATATCGGATCATACGATTTGCGAGGTTAAGCAGCTGTTGCCGCGGTCAATCCGTGGATGGGTGGCCGTTTGTTACACGCTGAGATTCCTCCGTGTCTCGGAGAGCATGTTAAGCCGTCGATCCCGGGTATTACGAACACCTATGACGGTCGCTTGTGATTACATACGGCGCTGAAACGTGGTCGCTCACAATGAGCCTCATAAGAAGGCTCAAGGTCACCCAAAGGGCAATGGAGAGGGCTATGCTCGGAGTTACCCCGCGTGATCATATCAGAAATGATGAGATCCGCAGGAAAACCAAGGTAACCGACTTAGCTCGAAGAATTGCCAAACTTAAGTGGCAGTGGGCGGGGCACATTGCTCGCAGAACGGATGGCCGATGGGGCCGAAAGGTTCTGGAGTGGCGACCGCGTACCGGAAGACGCAGCGTGGGTAGGCCTCCCACAAGGTGGACCGATGATCGGGTGAATGTCGCGGGAAACCGCTGGATGAGAGAAGCACAGGACCGGTCGATGTGGCGATGCTTGGGGGAGGCCTATGTCTAGCAGTGGTCTTTCAGCTGAATGATGATGATGATGACGGTTGCTGCGGGTAGTCAGGAGCTCGAACCACTCTAACCTTAGGATATCGGTATTGCCCAGTAACAGTAACTGGGTTGCGGAGGTCTGATGGCAGTCGCTCCGTGTAAAATACAGACAATTAGCGGCATCTTCTTTTATTTTCGACTTATTACGAGTATACCCTTGGATACCCTTCGCCCAAAGAAGGCGAAGGGTTATGCCGGACTCTTACCGGCTAAAAACCCACGGTGTTTCTTCTACCAATAATAGCCATCTGACTGTAGATAGAATTGTTGAATATTTACAATACAATACAATACGTTTATTTGCATGTGGCGGCATCTATCTCGCCACATGCGGACTATTCTACATCGCGCAATCAAGATTTAACACGCAGATAATATATATACAACCTCCCAACATCAACCGTTGGGCAGTAGCCCGCCAGGCACAAGACTCCGCCTGGTTGGAGGATCCTCCCTTTGGTTGGAGGAACACCACACCAAGATTCTCCACATGCACTTCCACAATGTTTCACAGGGTGTTTTCAAAGAAAATATAAGTATCATCATGGACCCTGTCGGGCACGGCAAAAATGGTTAGAGAGAGGAAGAAGGTTTTTATAGATTTTTTTCGTTAAGGTATCCGTCCTTATTGTAATATGCTTTGTGCAGAAGATGCTTTTTCAATTTATTTGCAAAGATAAGGTTTTTTTTTATTTTTTATAATTAGTGGTAATTTATTATATATTTTTATGGACATGACAAAAGGACTATTTGAATGCATATTTAGCCGGGACGTTGGTAAATTTAATCTGTTTTTGTGTCTAAGTGAATAAGTTGATTGAGTATCTCCTCGTTTTGTGTAAAATTTGCTTATGCATAGAACGGATAGCCTTAGGCGGTTTCCCCACGATGATGCGAGTTGGAGCGTCAGAACGATTTTATCATTCTGACGCATCGCACTGAATTGTACGAAGTCGCACATAGCTGTTGCACGGCTGACATACGGGTGCCTTTCCACCAGAGATGTGCTATGCAACGTTGCTATGTATGCGTTTGATATCCACCAATCATATTCATTGGTCCACATAGCATAGCACTGGTGGAAACTGATTCAACTAAGTTACGTTTTTTATATGGAAGGATGTTTGATGTTGATGCGTGCTATGGAAGCGTGCTATGGATGCGTGCTATGGATGGTCGCGAGTGGTGTAACCACGAAGCAAATACAAAGAGGAGATGGCATAAGCAACTGTGAACCGTGATACCAATGTAGAACCATTCCGTCCTCACGGTGGGCGTGGCCTATCAGTCTGTCGGCACTCGTCTTCTAAACATTACGTTCCCGCTCCCATTCCATTTTATCATTATTTATTATTTTCGTTGTCATTTAAAAGAAAAAGATGAAGTGTTGTGTGTTATCTTGTAAAAACTACTCAGATAAACGTTTTGGTACCATGGATGGCATCACATTTCACTCGTAACTATTTTTTTTCGATATTTATTAGATTCGTTCTAGAAAAATCTATTGTTATCACGTCTAGTACAATGGTTTTACTGCTCGACAAAAGATGGCGCACCCTATTATAACATGAATAACTAACAACTACGTAAGAAATATTCATATCTTTATAATTATAATGAATTAAAACAGATTTAAGATTTTTTTAAAGCCTTTTTGTTGACAAAAATATGGTATTATTGTTTTTTATCACTATTTTAAACCGTGATATTTCGGTCGCCATCTATCGTGGAATAGTGTAAACAATATGAATAGACAGGTCCGTACTTAGAATTCAATTATTTAATTACGATGTGTGGTGATACGTGACGTTTTAATTTTTATTCAATAATGGTGAACGAGGCCTGCATAGTTCCTTGATATTTAATTAAATTTAGATTATACTCGTATTTCAGATTTCCACCCGAAGATAATCTCAAACAGAAATGGGTAAAACGACGGCTTAAACCGCCTTTTATACTAATAAGGGGGAATTTGTACAGAGTGTCTTTTTATTCACTGCAGTAAGCAGTAATTCAGTCCAAGAAACTATGAGTACGAAAAAAATTGACCATCGCCCATCGCCGTATCCATTTGATGTAGGAACTCGATTTGTTTTTCGAGAATTTCAATTTTAAATTAAAAGTACACAAAAATAATTCTGTAATAAATTTCTGTAGTAAATTGTGTACCGTATGTACATTATAGGCATGATTTCTTAATTATTTTCACTAAAATTCCACTAAAATCTACAGTAAACAAAAAATCGACTTGAATACAATTATTTAGCGGGGTGGTTACTTATTACTGTGTGAAGATTTTTCTTATTTATTACATTTTTGTTCACAATCTTTTTGTAATTTTTAAACCAGCTCTGCCGTAGGCTGGTACAAAAATTCTAAGTACGTCCCTGTCGTAACATACGTAAGGTAGATCGTAATCTACGAGGACATCTAGCGTGAAATAGCTGAAACACGTATTAGTTACCGATGTACCCGAAGCATTTAGTTTTTCCTATTCACTACTAGATGGAAAACGTGAAAGTAGGCGTAAGTAGGCGGGGTGTAACGTTCCCTTCACCCCGCAAAGTATCACGCGTCGTATGATAGGAAAATCGAATTACACCATCTCCTCTTTGTATTTGCTTCGTGGGTGTAACTAAGCCCGCCGCTCCCCGTGTCTTCCCTATTGTCGATACGTCGCATAGCTCGAGATGCGCATCTTCCTCGCACAGCTACATAGCTTAGCATCAGTGGAAACGGTCACATAGTTTCATAGCTTAGCTTTTACATTCTCGCAGCATAGCTACATAGCACATCTCTGGTGGAAAGGCACCCTACGGCTGTTGCACGGCTGTCGTACGGCTGTTATGCCGTACGTTGACTAAAAGGCAGTTAAGCCACAGTTGGTCGAATTTGAGGTTTTGATGCCATTTTATAGAGTTGAAAATTCTCTATCGTCCTGTCTTGGAATTGTTTTTATATCTGTTGTAGTTGCGAAGTTACAAACAACACAGCGGCTAAGGTATGGTTAGCGACTTTTTAGTATCGTTTAACATCATTTCAAAATGCTTAACTAAAAAGTAAAAATGAATTAATTACAAAATGCTTAACTAAAAACTAAAAATGAATTTTGTGAAAAAACTGAAAGGGATAGATAACTGAAATATACTGAAAATTATAGAGCAATTAATACTGTACCTATTTCAATTAACAATTTTGTAATAATAACTTCCCTTTCATAGAGACAACGATTCCCACCTTTTTCGCTTATAACTCAAAAGTAGACTTTTGGGCTTAGCTGCCTTCTAGATAACGTACGGCAGAAGGCTGTCGCATAGACGCACGTCTCTGTAGTTACGCGATTGTTGTCGCTGCTGCTTGCGTTACCGTGGGGGAACATTTTTTTTTCTTCTTTTGAACTGCTTGTGGATTGTCCTTGCGTTTCGAGTGAGACCTGTGAGTCCTGAAGGGTCTCCAGCCAAACTGTAGGTGAACCGCCTTAATTACTATCTATGATCACATATTCATTATTGTGGTTTGGGTTTGATAGCTATTGTTGACGACTAGCGCCCTCTAGCAAACAATGGCCTTAGCGGTGGGAAGTGCGCCGAATCATTTGGATAGATACCACATTGAGCGACGACCGATATTAAGTGTACGCTAATTTGATGATGATGGTGATGCTTTAGCCGAAAGACATCCACTACTGGACAAAGGCCTCTGGGGGTGCCATAATCGCCACGCTTGTTTGAGAATTCAGGATAAGACCGATTTTAAGGCATTTTTTTTACAACTTTGTACTCAAATGTTACTTAAGTATTAGCTTATCCCGAATTCTCAAATCAGAAACCGGAAGTCAGAGAACGCTGCTGCCCATCCTCTAGTGATTCCCTTAGTCGCCTTTTACGACACCCATGGGAAGAGATGGGGTAGTGCTTTCATTATGTCCGGCACCACACGGTACGCTAAGTAATATTTAATTTTCTTGCTATTCTTTTGTCATAAACATACATTGATATGCCCAGTTGAAGAAAGAATTCATTTGACTAAAAATTATTAAAGCGCTCTTCCTCTCTCCTAGGTACTTATCTAAACTTTTGCTGTGCCCGACAGGGTCCATAATTATTTATATGTATATTTAATGCTTACCATCTGTATGACTGTGTACATTATGGATTACAATTAAGAATTGAAATTAACTACAAACGCACACAACCCATATCCACATGGAAGGAGCGAACTCAAACTACAGGCGGTTTTAAATCCGTCAGTAGACAAATATTGCTCCTGAATGTACATTAATGAACATCTATTAATATTCATTCGTTATATCACACATGGGATCAGTGGCATGCCAATGAGGAGGCTTAGAGACTAATCACATTAATCAAAATCGATTCGCACAAAGCTGAATGGTTTGAAACCCACTTATCCGCGCTACCTGTGAAATCATGTCTTTTAGCTCTGAACAAAATCTACAGTAAGTAGATACAGTGCGTTAGCATGCGAAAGCCGAATCTTATTCGCACCTCGCTGTAACCGCAGATAAGGTCTAAGATGGAGCATAGGAATCCAAGTAACAGAGTTATAGAAGGACTCCCCTATGTCAAATCAAATCATAAAATTTTATTTCACGAAAACCATTACAGGCGCTTATGAAAAGTCAAATTTAGGTGCACGGTTCCAATTAGTCGTTTCCTATGGAGAAAAGCCGGCAAGTAACTCCATGGTTACTCTATTTAAAAAGGATGTCTTTAACAACTTCAGTAAATACAGTACTATGATTTAGGATAGTTAAGAGAGGACAATGTAGGTAGTCTTGGCCACAGACCTGTGAGTAATGTAATACCAAGTCTTGAGAACAAAAATTTACCAAAAGGAAAAAAAAATACACAATATGAATAATAGTAGGTAATTTACACCGCCATTTGTACTGTTTTAATTAATGGTATTCCTTCTGTTTTATTTCTTTTAGTGAACAATAAAGTATATCTATCTATCTATCCACGAATTTCTCACATTTACAAAAGATAAATGAAGCTAAACTATAAATAATTGACATAATTAAATGTCATCAATAATTACAGAACAAAATCATTGTATACTAAGATAAAAGATATCTTGAGAATAATGAAATTGAGAGCAATAAAAAAACCCCTCTGGCTCTCACATACACACGACACGACGGAATATAATGAACTTGTTGGCGCCGTACTTTAATGTGAGGGTGGTAGCTAGCTAGTCGGACCGCAAAGATCCTACCAAATATCACAAATGGGATAAAGACCGCTGCAATAAACGGCCAGGAGTAGAGAATCACCACACTTGGTGGACGAATTGTTGATCGCCAGTGTAAGGCCCGGACTCCACCAAAGCGGCGATGCGACGAGCGGAGCGGAGATGTGTTTTAAAAAACCAATAGAATTTCGTTATTCACACATCTCGTCTCCACTCAGATTAAGTGGATACCACTGAGCGGAGATGTATCATATTTGTATGGCGCGATGGAAGCAGAGGTGTGAGCTGTTCCTCGCTGAATTGCCCTAAAAAGAAGAAAACAAACTTTAAATTAAATCAAACCAATCAATTTAGTACATGTAGGTATTACACAATTTATTAAATGATATAAAAGCTTGTCGCAAGATTTACCTGTGTACTAACTACTTATTCTTGCTTGACATACTTATTATAAGTAATTCTATGAAAGAAATGTTTCCTATAAAATATGAAAATCTCGTGACGAAGCTTTTATATCATTTAATAAATTGTGTAATACATGTACTAAATTGATTGGTTTGATTTAATTTAAAGTTTGTTTTCTTCTTTTGAGGGCAATTAAATAAAAGCTTGTTTTTAAAAAGTTTTTTTACCATTATTTTATTTTTTTGTTATAATTGGGAATGTTTCTAAGTATGTGTTCGTGTTCTCCTCAGCAATCCCTTTCATTTGATACCCATACTATTGTAGTACAGAAAAAATAACTAGTCCGCTATCTTGGCTGATCCGCCATATTGGAATTAGAATGACGTCACATAGCTAAACATACATTTTCATCCAAAATAAGCGTGTAAGTATACCAAATTTCAGCTCAATCGGTTAAATTTAATTTAATTTAATTTATTCCTTCAGATAACAAGATCCATTGGGTTAGTAACAACAGTCTTAACCTATGTTAGTACTTAATTAATAACAGAGACAATGTACAGGTGACAAGTGACCTCACCAACGGGCTGTCATGTCTCCCGGCTATAGCGCTTAGAATGCTGTTGGGGCTGCCACGGAGTCTGATTAGCAGCGAGGCCGCTTTCTTACGCCGTACAGCATTGAAGCAGTCTGTACGTGCCTCAGCGAACATAGATGATGCGCTACAGAACCGAGGCAGACGCAACAGCTTTATTAAAGTTAACTGATTTAAAATTCAGTTGCAAGATTTCACCGGGACAAACATACTTACATAATTGCAAGTTAAATAAAAGCTTGTAATAAAAAACGCATACGCGGTACAGCTTGTATTTCTATAAAGAAACAAAAACAATTAAAAGTATTATTCATATTCATTATTACTATTAAAATGTTGTGAAATGCAAATGTTACCTAATGAAAAGTTTAGAGACCGAATTACTTAATGAATAGTTAATAATAAGCTGGGGAAATATCCCCAGAGAATGATAATGTAGTTTATTCAAATAAAAAATATTTTATAGACTATTTAAGAAATTTAAATGGTCTATTTATAATACTTTTTATTTGAATAAGCTATTATTCCTAGTTTCCGAGATATTAAGGTTTACATTGGTGCCCCGGTTTAATTCGGTATGTAAAGTTTTTTTTTTTAATATATTTATTTAATACTAGCTGTGCCCGCGACTCCGTCCGCGTGGAAGTCGGAAAACAACATTGTGTCGCAGCAACTAAATAATCCATTTATTATAATAATAGACAAAGGTGTCCCACTAAGACACTTATATCTTTTGAACCATTTCTTTATGTAGAGTTTCAGCTCCTCTTGATTGACCGTAAAGATTCATACATTTCCTTGCTAAAATGGATTATAATTGAATATTGATACTATTATTGAAGATGTAACAAAACCATATCGCGATACAAAAATAGCTACAACGCCGTCTTGTTACAATCTGCGAACTAAATTATGATTTCATTCGAGGTGTGGTAGGTATAGAAAAGAACTTTAAATATTTAAAAAAAAACTTATAGAAGACTTCATTTAATTTTAATAAGTTATAAATAGGTAGGTACTGCTTTCAAAAAGTCTGATCTGGAAATCGAACCAACACAAACGCGAAAAAACATCTTCTATATTTTTATTTCACCAATCGATATGATCGCTCCAATAAACATAGTGCCTGAAATTGATGGAAGACCATAAAAACTAACATTAAGTACCTACCTAACTTAGGTACATTTCAATTCAAACACTTATTTGTTGTTACTTCTTATTTCTTGCACTTCCTTCAATTTAAGACAGGGTGTTTGTTGGAGAGATTTGATCCTTATTATTGACCTTATAAATATCTATCAACGGGTGCCATAATATAATACCGGATGGTACATAAAGCATTGTCAGTTCGATTCCCGGTTCAGGCAAAAAAATCAGTAAAACGCAATATTTCTTACTTTAAAAAAAAGTGAAATGAAGTTTCCTTTGAGTGAAATTTGCTATTTTTAATATTTAAAGTACTTTCCCTCCATGGCCATGTCTTTGGAACATTACCTAAAGCTTAAAAAAACTCAATTAAATAAACTTATTAAAACGACGGCGACAGGCTTTGAATAAATCTGACAATAATGAACAAAATAAAATTAAATATAGAAAAAAAATCCAAAAAGTGCATTGAATAGATAGAATGATTACGAAATACTAAATTTCAACGAAAGCACTGGGTGAGCGCTTTCCTTGCAAATAATCATGGCCACCGATTTCAATTTGAATTTGGACCTTATTTTCGGCATCAGCATTCCCAAAAAGTTTGAACATTCAATGAACAAAAATCTTACTATTAGTCCACATGAAGTCATGAATTCATTTTATTGTGAACAACAATAAGAAATTGACCTAATAAATTCTAAATAACAATATCTTCGTTTTTTTTTGTAAAAGCTTAGCTCCTTTTTCATAAGGATAGAGATCATTACACCTTTCGTAGACTGAGAATAGGTACCAATTCAACAATGAATATTAGGTAATTTGTGGATTTATTCGTAGTAATATATTTCCTCACAACATGATTTGATACACGTAACGCCATCTATTGAAAATAAACTAATACATGCTAAGTTCTTCTAGAAAACTTAAAATTCGCATAACTTTTGATTGCGTGAACCGATTGCGATGAAACAAAAAACATATGTTACTTGGAGATAAGCACAATATTTAAGTATAAAAGTCAACAACATTGGATCAGTTGTTTTTATGTGATGCTTGAACAAACAAACAGATAAACAGACAAACAGATAAACAGACAAAAAATCCAAAAATGATAAAAATGGGTTCTATTGGTTATAGTTTAACACCCCAACCAGGTTTTTTCAAAATATTTGCTATGTACAGATACGCAAAAGTCTACAGATTTGTAAATGTATAGAAGATATTAATTATTTGCATATCTTTTGAATGCGTGAACCGATTGCGATGAAACAAAAAAAATATGTTACTTGGAGATAAGCACAATATATGTTTATACAAGTCAACAGCATTGGGTCAGCTCTTTTTACGTGATGCTCGCATAAACATGCAAACATATGTTTAATCTTTACTTCCCTAGATGGCGTTGGCGTCGAATTAGATCGCGCTATGGTTTCGTTACCGCGCGATTTATAAGTTCTAGACAAAAATCTCTTAGATACTTCTAAACCACGATTTTATTATATGTATAGATAAGTTTATTTTAAGAAACTAATTACAATATTTTTGTTTTCTACGCGGTAGTTATTTTTTAATATATTTTAAAGTTTTTCAAGTGATGGCGCGGCGTCACGCGATATGAGTAAGAGTTCAATTCCTTTGCAGGGTACGATAGCCAAAGTCTTAAATGTCCTGCTGATGGTGGCGTTGTATATCCGGTCGTTGGGTTCCCTACAATATGGTTGAGCTAAGCGATGCGGATGTGCACGTCATGCTCGTGAACGGGTGCTGTCTGTAGGGACTGGTCAGCCCATAACTGCTATGGCAATTCTAGAAGGCATATTTTCTTTTTCTATTTTCTACTCTTGTGTTTTTTTTACATTAACCTGCATTATTCTCATTCTATGTCGCACGCTACTGTAATGGAATTGTCATGAATAGTCATGATCTACTATTTTATAAAGAGTATTCATGGAGTTTCTTGCCGGCTCTTCTCCATAGAACCTACCTTTTGGAACCGTGCACCTAGTTTTGACGTTTTAAAAGTGCCTGTAATCTGGTCTATTTGAAATAAAAAACTTTGACTTTGAAAGAAACCAATGCTTTGTTTACGCCAAGTACAGAAAAAGTAAAAGTATATGTATCATAAATGACGCTATAAATACAAACAAACAACAACTATTCTCTCTGTATTCATTCGTAACTATTTCGTGATACGTCACGAAATAGGAAGAGAGGTCAAACAGATGTCAAGTGAATTTATGCATTTTTGCTGCAATAAACTCCATATTTATGATTATTTACGGTTTACTCACGTGCATTTTTCGGGATTGCCCGACTAGTTTCGGACCCAAACGGAGCCCTTAATCATGAGCTGAACACCGCCGCGCGTAAATAATCATAAATAATTATGAACGAGTCTCACGAAAGTTATAAAAAATAAATAAACTCCATATTATAATTTTAAGAGCTAAAAATTGCTAAATAAAGTTTAACAAACTAAAACCTCGAAACGGTTTTGGAATCAACTTAAGTTTTTTCTTTACATACCGAATTGAGCCGCACTTCCGAATGCGAGTACCTACAATAATCAATACATTATTATTTGTTTAAAACAAAACAATGAAGTATACGTAACTGAAATACGACACTAATTACTCCTTCAAGTGCTCAATGAAACAATATTCGCCATTCTAAAATAATTTCGCGATCAAAATTGACGCCGTAATTATTTTGTCGATACAATAACGCGACGCCAGAATCCGCCAGGTCGGTACAACGTAGCGTATTACCCTATTTGTCGTATCGGCTTCCCGCTTCTGCGTTTCATTATTAAAGCCTATGGCTTGATGAAACGTAATAATTACTTTCAAATTGGGGGAGTTGATGAGTTCTTTTGAAACTTAATTGTTGTGTTTTGGGTTATTTTGAGCTGTGAGCACTGATCCATTAGATTACTAATTAATCAGTTCTCTCCTCTCGCTACCGTTGTGACTGTGACTCTTTAGGTTCTGGCATTTTTTTTCCTATTGGACTGCTGTAGATGGTCCTAGGGGACCGTTTCTACGTAACCGGGCAGTTATTGGCGAGACCTGCAGGGTCTCCAGCCAATGGGGGGGAGTAAAATACTTAACCTAAGCTACTTGTACTACACTAACATCATGACTACCTGCAACAACAGCACTAAGGGCGACTCTCTAGTGGGACTCGGACCTAGGCTTAGGGCGTTGCTGGTGGGGACGTAGGGGGGGGAGACAGCTTGATGAGGGCTGAATTATCGGTGTGACTGCGGAGTCTGAAGAGACGACCGGCTCTACGACGGGAGAGCTCGGTGGATTGTGACCGGCGGCGGTGGGACGTCGCGACGGGCCTCGTCGGCGAGGACGGTATGCCGGACGGCGGCGGACGTTGTGTATTGTGCTGGTCGATTTACTCGCCTCCTGGAGGAGGGTTATTTCGTCATCGGGTTCTAAAAGTGTGTCGAGGACGATATGCCGGACGGCGGCGGACGTTGTGTATTGTGCTGGTCGATTTACTCGCCTCCTGGAGGAGGGTAATTTCGTCATCGGGTTCTAAAAGTGTGTGCCTGGGACGGCGAACTTTACTTATGAGAGAAGGACTGTAGTCGGCCGCTGCGGTGACTAGGGGGTTTGAATGGAATTTAGGTTCTGGCTTTTATACTCTCGCTTTTATCCCGTGTGGGGACGGACTAGAATAAAAAACTTCATCACCGCACGCTGGCAATAAACGCATGTTGTAAGATTTAACAAAACCAAGCACGCTTGGTGGTAGAATCTATACGATACGCCTGCTAGCTACCACCTGAACATTAAAGTCTAGCGCTAAGCAGTTTATTGTGTTCCGTCGTTTGTATGTGAGAGGAAGAAGGGGTATAGGGAATCCCTAGATATCTTTGTTATTGGAATTGACTGCTCCATCTTAGACCATGTCTGCGCTTACCATTAGGTGCTACTAGGGTCAAATGCGAGCAAGACAAAATAATAATAATAAAAATACTCAGATCTGAAGAACGGCTTCAGGGTTTTTAATGAGAGTGACAGTAAGGCGAGTATTTTAATTGAATTCAAGAAGAGTAGTAAAGGTTGCATTAAATATTTTGATACTCGACTAGTCGTGGTTCCAGTTTAGTTATTAAGGAAAACATTATTTCTGTCAACACACAACTTAGTGAAATTTCGTACATAAAAATTGCCGTTTTTAGCATTAATTACTAAAACTTTTAACCTAGGATGTCAAGTGTTGTTTTTTGGTGTTCTTAAATTTCTACATCACTTGATTAAAATGTTGTACGTACGAAATTTGAATATGTTGTGTGTTGACAGAAATTATGTTTTTTTTCTGAAGTGGCGCCACTTTCGCTGGGGCCGCTGGGGAAGCGTCTTAAGCAATACCATAGAAGTAATAAAGTCCTTGAGCAATACTGGGTAGTACTGCTTAATGCAAAAGTCAACCACTTCCGAGATATAATTTTTTGAAATATTATTTTTAAAGGCATGACTTAGCAACTTTGAAAAAAATATCAATACATATTTCGTTATGATCAAAAACAATAAACCAGCAATCTTTAATCAAAATTTTGAAATTTCAAAACAAACTGTTCATCTCTATATCAGGGAAACATCACAAAAACATCCATACAGAGGAAATGAAAAAGCTAACTTGTTGACGTTCAGAACATCAGTAAATAACCGTATCTTTGAACCATCAGTTTGATTGCGCCCTGAAATATGGACAAAATGGCCGCCCGGAGTGCGCTATTGAAAATTAATCTCCAATATGGAGAGTGTGACACAATACGTTTGGATGACGTAGTTGTTATGGGAGTAGGGAATTGTTGTTTGTTAGTTGCAGTGGTCTAAGAGCTTGTCGCTAATTAAAAAAAGAAATAGGTAAGCTACATTAAAATTTTAAAATTATTAAAACATGTAGTGGGTGCAGGTACATTGTATCTTGCTGGAATATGAAATAAAATATGTAACACAAAAGAGGTTGGTATTACACACATCAAAAGTGTCTAGGGATCAACATATATTTTTGCAATAACTTTTCTCCTGATTGATATTAATTAAAATTTTCTTTAAGGATTCATCAAATAAAGTGTTTTCGTTTGTCACAGTAACGATAAACCAAGTCACCTTTGCATTAATAAAGAAATTTGCCATTTTCCTAATAAAGGGATTTTTGACATTTGAACCACTAACACAAAAGTTCGAAAAAAAGACTGAAATAACAGTTTTCTTTAAAATTTTATTGGGTAACTTAAACAATTAATAATCCGTGTTTCTACCGCGAACACTAACAACACAAGAACATCGGTTTGGCATACTCAAAATGAGTTCATCCAAATCACGCTGTGGAATGGCCGCCCATGTTCGTTGCAACAACAAAAAAAGGTCTTCTTGCGACTGGATACCCTCCATATTCGGCAGAGCTCTTCTCTGTAGCATATCCCATGCATGCTCAATCGGGTTCAAGTCTGGCGACTGAGCAGGCCAGGGCAGGACATTGATGTTAGCTGCGGCGAGAGTCTGTCTTACAACTCTTGCGGTGTGCGGTCGTGCATTATCATGCATTAACTGAAATAAGGGACCGATTTGCGCTTGTAGAGGAACGATGACGTCTGATACAATCGTCTCAGCATAAATTTGAGCGTTGAGGTTGCCTCTGATCCAAATCAACTCAGTTCTTCCGCCGATCCAAATACCCGCCCATACCATGATGGTTCCACCACTATAAGGATGGACTTCCTGGCAGGATTTTAATCGCTGTTGGCGTCCAGGGGTTCTCCAGTGTCGTATACGTCTTGTATCCGGTCTCATACCAAAACGAGACTCATCAGAAAAGCACACGAAACGCCATTGTTCTTCTGCCCAATTTCTGTGTCCAAGAGCCCATTGATATCGAATCCTACGATTGTGCATTGCTATAGGTGGTACCCGTAGCGGTCTTCGGGAATGAAGGTTCACTTCATGCAAGCGGTTTCTGACTGTTTGGTCGCTAATTAAGTTCCCTGAAGAGTGATGAAGCCTCACGGCTAACATCATGGCGGTTATTGTTGGAGCTCTTCGAGTTAAGATTTGAATGTATCGGTCTTGTCTCCGTGTGGTGCAGCGATACCGTCCTCCATGGCGCTCAGCCACGGTACCAGTGCTTCGGTAACGTGTCCAAAGTCGACTGATAACACTCTGACTTGTATTCAGAGCTAAAGCCACAGTACGTTGCCGGGAACCAGCTTCTATCATTCCCACGGCTCTGAGCATTTCTTCCCTGCTTAAATGACGTCGCCGCTCCATAATAACGTTGGTTTTAATCAGTAGTAGGGAAACAGTAGCACTAATAATGTCTTCAATGCGTTGTATGTTTTTATAGGGAAAATATTGACAGCTGATTTTCATCTTTTACTCGAATTTGATTCACAGTTCCTGATTCAAATTATGAAATGCACCAAAAAGGATCCATATAAATTTATAAAATCATAAATTTATTACAAAGCCACATCTCAATCTCAAGAAATCCGCATAAAAATGCTTGATCCCTAGACACTTTTGATGTGTGTATTTTAAAACAAATAGAATCGAATTCAGTATACATTTAAAAGTAGAGTGTATCCGTGTGTTGGTGTGTGTGTTCGTGAGTGCGTGTGCAGTTGCGTGAGTGTGTTAGAGCGTGTGTGAGTGTAGTCGTGAGTGCGTGTGTGTGAGTGTGTTAGAGCGTGTGTGTGTGTATTCGTGAGTGCGTGTGCGTGTTAGAGTTTGTGTGTGTATGCGTGTGTGTGTATGGGCGCGTGTGCGCACGTGTTTGTGTGTTTGCGTGCATGATTGCGTGAAACTGCGTTAGTTCATGTGTGGAGCTATATACCCTGGCTATCTAATAATATTTAATATGTCTTCCGTCTCCTCATAAGTTTTTAGATACGATTTGCAAGGTTAAACTGCGCTTGTCCGTCCATTACGTGGATGGGTGATCGTACGTTAAACATCGAGACCCAATTAACGACGTATTTGCAAAAAGCCTAAGTCAAAAGTAAAAATACTAATGCGGACGGCCCTTACACACACAGCGTACCTTTATATTCAAATTAGGTCAATCCAAATCTCTGTGACCGTGTACGGGTATATTTGACCGCTTATTTCTGCTGTTAAGCTGCTCTAATCCACTCACGATTACAGACGGAAAACCAACCTTATTCTCACAACAAGTTTATCTGTCTAGCAAAATAAAGGAAAACAAAAAAAAAACATTTTAATAGGTAGTTAGATATAAGAGGTAAAATTTTATTCATAATAACTTTGAAACTCAAAAACGGTTGAACTTTTTTTTTTCTTTATTGACATAACTAGCTTTTGCCCGCGGCTTCGCTCGCTAATTTATTTTTATTATTATTATTATTATCAGCCATTTCTGTCCCACTGCAGGGCAAAGGCCTCCCTTCCCTCCTTCCATTTATCCCTATCCAGTGCTGTTATGCGCCAATCCTTGTGGAAAGAATCGAGTTCGTCCCGCCATCTCATTCTGGGCCTGCCGCGTTGTCGTTTGCTGCTGTTTGGGACCCATTGTGTGGTTACTCTAGCCCATAGCTTCTCCGGCATGCGACAGATGTGACCAGCCCAGTTCCATTTTAGCTTGGCAGCCGTGTGACCTACATCGGCAATTTGAGTTTTAGAACGCAGTATCGAGTTCCTTATACGATCAGTAAGTTTAACTCCAAGGATACTGCGCTCCATTGCTCGCTGACAGACCCCGAGTGCGAACTTTTGACGATTGGTTAGTGACCATGTCTGCGCTCCATAGGTGAGGGTAGGAAGAATGCACATGTCCATGAGTTTTCTCTTCAGTGAGAGAGGGAGAGTTCCTTTCATTATTTTTTTCATCGACCAATAGCTCTTCCAGGCGTTCTCGGTGCGTCGAGCAACTTCTTTATCGTGTCTTGCCTGGAAGGAGACTATTTGGCCGAGGTATATGTACTCATGGACATATTCAATCCTCACACCCCCAATACCTATGTTACGCTTGGTGCTGTTGGTCATCACCTTGGTCTTCGCCATATTCATCGCGAGTCCGACCTCGAGGCTGGCACTGCTCAGTTGGTCGAGCATTAGGCCTAACTCGGCTGCCGTAGAGGAGAAAAGAACAATATCGTCGGCGAACCGGAGATTTGTTAATCTTCTATCGCCCACGATGATGCCCTTGTCCCTCCAATTGCTATTTAGTTTTTTAAAGACTTCTTCAAGCGTGGCTGTGAAGAGCTTTGGAGAAAGAGGGTCGCCCTGTTTAACCCCTTTTTTGATAGGGAATGATGGACCTGAGGTGTTTATTTTTATGGATGCTGTGCTATTTTGGTAAACTTTTTGTAGTAAATTAATGTATGTAGGTTCGATGTCTTGGTTTTGAAGAGATTGAAATAGGGCGTTGTGCGATAAACTGTCAAATGCTTTAGAGTAGTCGACAAATGCAAGGTATAAGGGTAGGTTAAATTCTAGATGTTTTTCTATAATCTGATTAAGGGACTGTAAATGGTCGGTAGTGGATAGGCCACGGCGGAACCCGGCTAATTTATTTACGGATCCCTAATTTTTTGATACTAAAATAGAGCTTATAGCACTCAAGGATAACGTAGCTTCCTATTGGTGAAAGAATTTTTGAAATCGGATGCGTAGTTTTGGAGATTACTTCCTACATACAAAAAAAAAAAAACCTTTAAAAAAAAGTAAAAACCGACTTCAAAGAAATACTAAAAGGAGTAAAATAATCACCATAATATAAAATTAACAGTTTCAGAAGTCGGTGGCTTCTATTTGCTTCAGTGTAGAGTTGCACCGACTTCTGAAACTGATAATTTTATATTATGGTGATTATTTTACTCCTTTTAGTATTTCTTTGAAGTCGGTTTTTACTTTTTTTTAAAGTTTATTTTTTATTGAATACGTTTTAGTGTCATAATTTTAACCCCCTCCTTCATAACCCTTCTTTTTGGCTTTGACGTAGTCGGGCATAAAAGTCCTTTCAAATGATACCTTACACGATATAATGAAAACATTCCAAAGGGGGGCAGGGGGGGACAAGCACCCCCTCCTCTTTTCAAGTAGTCAGTTCCCAACAACAAATATAAACAAAGCAATTTTAGTAATTTGAGAATTTTGCTTTGATCCGATGAGGAGTTCCGTTCCATATCTCTGAAGTTCATGGTCTAATCATAACAAAATTGAAATGGGACCAATCGGGAAGTATACCCTTTCGAACAAAACAAGAATTTTTCAAATCGGTTCATAAATGACGGAGATATGAGGTAACACACATAAAAAATAATAAAAAAAAAAATACAACCGAATTGAGAACCTCCTCCTTTTTGAAGTCGGTTAACAAACAAATTCTACCTCTTTATAATATTATAGTATAGATGAGACCTATCATTTTTATTCCCGGCTTAACATTGACTTTGGGACAACCTCTATATTATCCAATAGGTACATACAGATACAGAATAGACTCGTATTTTAGCAGATGACATAAATACAATAGTGTCTTCTTAACTAGAACATTAAACTAATCACTGTGAAAACTTTCCTTAACTAGGGTTGTCACACATTAGTCAAACTTGTTCGATTTTTGTTACGTTACGTTGTGAACAATTTCCACTGAGTGATTATTTTTCATAACAACGCAGAAAAGCTTACCGCCAAAAATTTCATCACAATCAATATAGCTATCTTTATCATTGTCTTCCTGTTCATCCAAAGGTTGTCTGGTAGATATCGCTATCAGCGATAAGACCGCCATTGTACCCTTCAATATAATTATGTTATTGTATAAGAGCTGTGTTACAATTTGGCGTACAATGAAGTATATTCTATCTAACTATCTTGACCCTTTTTGTATCCTGGGAAAATCCTCTTAGGTTTCCTTCGCCCGGGGAAAGCGAAAGGCTGGACTATTACCAGCTAAAAACTCACGGTGTTCCTCCGTCCGACCTATGGCCGGGGTCGCGGGATTCGCAGCTGCATGCACCGCAACTCCGGCAAGCCTCGATCCGCCAGCCCCTGGCGGACCACTTCTTCTGTGGGGTCTTGCCCCACGTCCTCTTGAGAGGCGCGCGTGGAACACTGCGCGCCGCCTTCTCGGGCCTGTTACTGGTAGGGCAACGAGGCATTATATCTCGACCCTCCTTTGTCTTTGCTTCATTTCATAAATTACACCTTATTCTACTTATCTAGGGGCCTAGGTACTACGAAAAAGGAACGTCGAAGTTTCGGATCGAAAGAAAACAACGACAAACATCGATCAAAGTGTTGTCAAACAACGAACTACTAGATGTCAATTAAAATAAATAAACTGAAACCTCAAGAATCTCAGTATTAGTAATATAATTATTTTCTTTAGAGGGTAGCCTGGTGATCTGTGCCACAGGTTTTACCTATCTCAGACACTAGTCTCTATTTAAGAGTGAAGCCACACTGCTCCGTTGCGTTGCGACGTCGCAGCGCTAGATTTGGACCAATCTATAGATTCCAAATGTAGCGCTGCGACTTCTCATTGGTCCAAATCTAGCGCTGCGACGTCGCAACGCAACGCAATAGAGCAGTGTGGCTTCACGCTAAGATGTTTTGTATTTACTGTGACTCTAAAAAGTGACGAAAAAAAGGCATTTAGGAGTAGAGTGAACGAAAGACAAAATGCCAAATCGCCAAAATCGAATCGAACATCGGATCCGAAACAATTTCGTAGTTGGAAAACATGCGATCTGTGAACCGAAACGTCTAAGTTCGATTTTCAGAGTAGGTCCACTGAAACCAGAGGCACTTAGTTGTAGCCGACTAAAACTAGGTGTACCACTACAGCTTTTAGCCGAAACATACACCACACCAAGCCAATGAGCGCCAACAAAGGACAACGGACGGGTTTCGTTACCACTTACTTCAATGGAACCGGATCCGTACTGTACCTACAAGTTAGGTCATTTAATCAAATGACAAACGTACGTTGGCTTTGTGTATAGGTATGTATTGGGACGAACATACTATTCAAAATTACCTAAACAACTAAAGAAATTAAACTTTATCTCATTAACCGACTTCAAAAAGGGTTTTCAATTCGGATGTTTTTAAGTTTTTTTTTTAATTTTTTACTTATGTTGGAACGTAACTCAGTCATACCTATACAGATGGATTTGCAAAATTTTTGTTTCTTTTCACGTCATATTGTTAAAATCTTAAGTTAAAAACAAGAAACTTGAAAACAAATGAAAAACCTAAAATGAGTGATTCTAGCGACGAGGAAGTTTATTTTTTTTACATTAAGTCATTTCCTCGCTGAGGTGGGATGAAAAGTTACGTGTTGCACTCGAGTGCAAAGATTTTTCACCTTGTGCTCTTTTGATTCCCTCGCAACGCTCAGGATTCTAATTTTAGAATCCTTCGCTTGCTCGGTCATCAAAATTGAGCACGCGGTTAAAAATCAACTTTGTACTCTTGTATAACATAACTATTGTTTTATTTTTATCATTGCCAACCCTGAGTCCAACATACATCTCTACTTACGTATTTAAATGCCGCCATTCATTACGAAGTAAATCAAGATTTATTTGAATTAAAATAACATTAGTGTCTCATTGGTTTTATGTAGTGCTAAGCTTTGTCTCAGCTAGACAGCGCGGCGCGAGCGATGCGTTGACAACAAACGCTCAATAGGCACGTTGACAGCATCAATAAATTGCAAATCTAATTAGTCCGCCAGTTAGAGTTTTGAAAGACACGTATTTTTTCTTTTGTTGAATCTTCTATGAATATTTGGAAAGATGAAACGCATCAAAATTCGAGAGTGGGGGCTTGTGACGTCAGAAACAAGTAAAAATTGTACTTGCTTGTGACGTTTTGCCAATTTTAAAAGTGTCGTATCTTCTTCAATGTTAAGGGTCAAATATTTTTTGATAATCTAACTGACGGACTAATTCGATTTTTTCAGTCAAATACCCTATTAGGAGACGAAGCACGGAAGTCGAGGTCACCGAGGGAGTGATTAGGTTACCATTTTTCCGTGCTAATTTACACTGAACAAAATTGTGGGCACCGATTTCTGACACTGTTAATGGTATATAAGGTAATTATTTAATTCTTTTCAGTTTTCTTTCGAAGTCGGCTTTTCTTTTATAAACAACTAGCTGTTCCCGGCATGCGTTGCAATGCCCTTTTTCCTACTTATTACCTACCTACTACCTACCTACTACCTACCTACTACCTACCTACTACCTACCTACTACCTACCTACTACCTACCTACTACCTACCTACTACCTACCTACTACCTACCTACTACCTACCTACTACCTACCTACTACCTACCTACTACCTACCTACTACCTACCTACTACCTACCTACTACCTACCTACTACCTACCTACTACCTACCTACTACCTACCTACTACCTACCTACTACCTACCTACTACCTACCTACTACCTACCTACTACCTACCTACTACCTACCTACTACCTACCTACTACCTACCTACTACCTACCTACTACCTACCTACTACCTACCTACTACCTACCTACTACCTACCTACTACCTACCTACTACCTACCTACTACCTACCTACTACCTACCTACTACCTACCTACTACCTACCTACTACCTACCTACTACCTAAACAGATTAAGAATATGGATATACTGATATAATTTTTTTTTTTTTAAATATCAAAATGTCGAACGGGATAAAAAGTATCCTATGTCCTTCTCCTGGCTCTAAACTACCTCCCTGCCAATTTTCAGCTAAATCGGTTCAGCCGTTCTTGAGTTATAAGTGAAGTAACTAACACGACTTTCTTTTATATATATAGATACACAAACATGCGATTACAGCAATCGCTAGTGATTTGCTGTTATCGATTGAAGAGTTCCATTGTCTATATCCGAAGGTCTTCATCAGATCTTCACCAAATTTATATGGGACCTTTATGGGAGAATACTTTTTCAAACAAAAAACATTATTAAAATCGGTTCACAATTAAAAATAGGTTAGCATTTTTGTTCTCGTGTTTATCGCAAAGGGCGACTAATGTTTTATGTGCCAGAAAGCCAGAAGCGTCTTTTCAGCTAATAACGTTACTGCGATCACAAATTAGTCTGCCAAGCATGGTAGGTAATTATGGAACGATTTCCTCTGACAGCTCATTTTAGCGGCTGATTTGATGGTGATGTGAATGCAAGTCTAACTTAAGCGTCGAGCAGCAATTCAGCTTTTGGGAATTTAATACATCTAAATTTCCTACGTAGGCGTCAAACAGAAACGCAGTGATTCGGAAGACGCATCGCTTTGACTAGCACTTAATGCGTCCACTCAGCTAGGACAAGAGGTTACAAATAACACGGATGCATTTGGAATTGGAATGTGACCAAAAAACAGCAATTGACCTGAACTGCAGAAATAGACGGTGCATTTTAATGTTTAGTTTATTTACAAACAGCTATTATTTGGAATTGTTCCATGATTTGGGTGTTATGAAGACATATCTTTTAATTCAGTTAATCCTGGTTTATTTCCGGCTTATTATCTACGATTAGTGTTGCAAAGAGAAGAATGTGAGGTCGTGAGTTAATAGCAATTAAAATGTAAGGTTACTTAACTAGCAAACGCACTACTATGTCTAGTATATTTTTTATATTTATTTAATTTATAATTCAAACCAAAAATTGTGTAGAATCTATCTTTAGATTTGAATGATTAGATATGATCTATCTTTCACGTCTTCCTAGCGATGAGACCGCTATTTATTAATTTACTAGCTTTTGGCCGCGGTTTCGCTCGCGTTAATGTAGAATTTGACAATCAAGTCTTAACACGCTACTAAAGTTTCTATAATAATATAATTTCAATGGTGATTCGAAATATACGTGACGCCATCTGTTAACGTTATTGTTATTTTCCTGGGGAACTATACTTTTTTTCGGGATGAAAGGTAACCCATGTCCATTTCTGTACACCTGACAACGTATATGCAAAATTTCAGGATGATCAGTTCTTTGGTTTAGGCGTGAAATGGTAACAAACAAACAAACTTAAGTACTTTCGCATTTATAATATTAAGTTAGGATTTAACTTTACATATAGGTATATAACCGTCTAGGACCAATTACATTATTTAATACAAATGAATGAAGAAAAAAAAAAATATCACGAGCTTGCCTTTGTAACTTTAAATTGTTTCTGTATTTTTGTCTTAAGTAGGTACATACAAATAAAAAAGAATTTGATATTATTTGTTTAATAAATAAAAAATACGCGATTTCCGTTTTTTTTTTTTTCAATTTCCGATACCGAGTAATCCTTTTGTATTATAACTTTCGTGAGACACATTATATTTATGATTAGTTCCGGTTTAGTCACGTGCATTTTTCGGGATTGCCCGACTAGACCTCGCCGCGTGTTCAGCTCATGATTAAGGGCTCCGTTTAGGGTCCGAAACTAGTCGGGCAATCCCGAAAAATGCACGTGAGTAAACCGTAACTAATCTTAAATAAAAAACCGGCCAAGTGCGAGTCGGACTCGCGCATGAAGGGTTCCGTACCTTTGTAGGGGAGTCCCCCTTAAATATTTGTTTTATTTTATTTTAATTATTTATTTTTTAAGTGAATACATAACTAAATATTCCGTGAACATTTCAAGCTGCTACCTCTTGCGGTTACATCGAGCAAAAACGAGCAAATAAATCACGTTTGTTGTATGGGAGACCCCTTAAATATTTATTTTATTCTGTTTTTTAGTATTTGTTGTTATAGCGGCAACAGAAATACATCATCTATGAAAATTTCAACTGTCTAACTATCACGGTTCATGAGATACAGCCTGGTGACAGACGGACGGAAGGACAGCGGAATCTTAGTAATAGGGTCCCGTTTTACCCTTTGGGTACGGAACCCTAAAAACAGAGTAATCCCACAAAATTCTTAGTGTTTTTTTTTTTTAATTCTGTTTTATCTTTATACAGAGTGTTAACGAATTCGTGTAATTCCTTCAAACCGCGTGATCTACTGGTGACACTGATTGACCCTGCATATGTTTTTTTCAGAATCAACAAAAAAAAAGTTTTCAAAAAATGAACCATGGTATTCTGTATCTGAGTAATTTAAGCGTCCCGAGTTAACAGACTGCGTGGAGTGATATCGCGCTAGTCGTGCCCGTCAGCTGTGTCGCCGTGACTCCATTCATTTATGCATGGCATCGAAATTTTCTATCACATAAAAATTTAATTTGGGGATTTTTTTATTTTTGATCAATCTAAATCCCGTGCGAGGTTAATCTATACCAATCACGCGGTTTGAAGGAATTACACGAATTCGTTAACACCCTGTATAGAATCTAAACTCTATTCACAATCTCTTCATTAGCTGCTTTTTTATTCAGGACGTGGGTACCCAATTTTTTTGCGGGACCACCATGCTTTTTAATTTGCTCTGGAAACGTAAAAAACTAACAAAAACATTCCGTGCATATAATCCTAAGTGACTTTGACAAAACACTCCCTGACTGCTGATTAATAGCGGCTGCGGCAAAATGCTAGGAATAGTTCGTTTTATTTCACAATTTGAAAGTATTTTAGTAGAAAACAAATGGTCTACAGCGATGTGTAATTAAAGATGTATGTTTTCTTTTTGTGTTTTATTAAGAAAATTATATATTTTTTTACTTTCTCCGTTTTATTTAAATTTCTTCAGTAGCCTGAGAATATGTTAAATACACTTGAGAGCAAAGAAATCGAGCCACTCCTTTTTTCACGTGTCCTGGTATTAGTTTTGGTTTCATGAATTCATAATCTGCCTAGCCTTTTCCCAACTATGTTGGGTTCGGCTTCCAGTCGAACCGGATGCAGCTGAATATCAGTATTTTACATGGAGCGACTGCCTATCAGACCTCCACAACCCAGTAACTGGGTAATACGATACTCTTGGTAAGACTGGTTGTCAGACTTTCTGGCTTCTGACCAACAGTAACGACTGTCAAAGATCTACAAATGACAGCCGGGACCAACGGCTTTACGTGCTTTCCGAGGCACGGAGGAAACTCGCTATGGTAAATGGTCACCCATCCACAGACCAACCTCGGCAAGCGTGGCTTAACCCGGAAGATCGGTCTATGCGGCTGTAATTATTTAGCCACAAGCTCCTCGAATTATATTATTCAAAATACAAAAAACCACCCTCATTGTAAAAGTTATCAAATAACCTAGAAGGCGATATATGTTTAGAATTGATCTGTTCCATAATACCAACAATTATATCTACGTGAAAAATAGAAGTGGCTCGATTTATTTGCTCCCAAGTATACTCGTATTTGATTTATTGAATCCCTACTAATACTATAAATGCGAAAGTAACTCTGTCTGTCTGTTACGCTTACACGCTTAACCCCTGAACCGATTTTGATGAAACTTGGTACAGAGATAGTCTGGAACCTGGAGAAGGACATAGGCTACTTTTATCCCGAAAAATACGGAATACGCGATGAAAAACATCCACGCGGGCGATCTCCAGTTATAAATAATGGAATCAGGCGTTATTTTGCGGAAATTTATGACATACAAATAAGAAAATACAATTTTCATTTTAGATTCCGCTAAATTAGATCTTTAGTTTGGATGCAGTATGCAGCATCACCCTCCCGCCCACAAATATATGCACATGCAGGTGTGAAAAAAATGCAACATGCAAATCGGTACGACACGTGTTTCACTCCTCCACGAGGCATCCTCGGGGCGGGGCGGGGGATACCGCATACTGCATTCAAACTAGCGATCTATTTTGGCGGAATTAAAAATAAACATTATATTTTCATATTTGTTTACGAATATTCTTTATTTACACAAACGATACCTATTTACATAATTACAAATAAAAATATACAAATAACGAAAAACATATCCTAATAAAACTATAAACTAAAATAGGGCATCAAAATATTCCTCCGCATCGCTGTCCACTGGTAACGTGCCCAGAAGGCTGGCAGCATTGCCACGTTGTATGGCAATGCTAATCCTTTGGCCAAAGTAGAGGCCAGCCTTCGGGTCTTTGTTTATTAAATTATGTTTATTATTTTTAGATTTTTGTACTTCCTCAAACTTTATAAGCGAAAAATGATATCATAAAACTCACACCAATACAAGATTTACTCACCTATCATGAACTAAAACAGACAGAATAACTTCAAACGCCCTACCTACTAGAGAAACTTTGTTTGCGCAAATATAAAAAAATAAATGTTAACTTCTTTGTGGCCGGACGCAATTGGGCGTGAAAGGCGCCTTTGAACACGCCGCTGACTGTACTAACGTTTGTATAACTTTTTTTATTCATTTTCGTAGGAGGAAAATGGTGTCTGTTTCAAGAGTTAGAAAAAATAAAATAAGGAAATTCTAATTTGTGACCAAAAACTCCGTTTTTTCTGTTACCATATCATAGTGTAATGAATCGTTGAAAAAAATTAAGTTTTTTTTTTTAACTAGATTCTCCATTCATCAATTTTTTTTTTTTTTACTTTGTTTGCAGGGCTTTGTCGCTTAGCGACCACATCGCCCA
Source organism: Amphipyra tragopoginis (assembly GCA_905220435.1). Taxonomy (NCBI): domain Eukaryota; kingdom Metazoa; phylum Arthropoda; class Insecta; order Lepidoptera; family Noctuidae; genus Amphipyra; species Amphipyra tragopoginis. The sequence goes on from HG992011.1 coordinate 19,720,402, forward strand.
GTGAGGGAAAAAATAATAATTGATAACTCATAAATACGTTACTTCACCTAATTTAGAAAACAACTAGCTTTTGCCCGCAGCTCCGCTTGCATGAAATTTTGAGCCCTCGTTAGCCCCTTGTTAGGTGCAGTTAAAAATCTAAAAAATCTTTCATCCCCTATTTCACCTCTTACGGGTACAATTTCCAAAACCCCACAAACATGTGTATATTTATTTCTCACCAAGAGCGGGGCTCCGACGCTTAATACCAGAATCGCTAAATACCAGATTCGCAAATTACCCGACTCGCAAAACACCAGATTCGCCATATACCAGATACGCAAAATACCAGAAACGCAAAATAACAGATTTTGTACAGCTGAAAACAAAATTTTAATTGAAAAAATAAATAAAGTAAAGACTAAAGTATAAAACTCAGAATCACTAATATACATATAATATAATATATAAATATATTAAATTAATGATTCTGAGTTTTATACTTTAGTCTTTACTTTAGTTATTATTATAATTTTTTTAATTAAAAATCGTTTTCATCTGTACAAATTCTGTAATTTTAAACCTTATTTATACGCTTTAGAACTCATAATTACCGTACTGCGGGATGCTTCGGCATGCTGCGGCACGACGAAGCATCCCGCGGTATGCTAAGCAAATACAAGTGCTAAAGTAATTAAAATGAGGTTTAAAATTATTTGAATTTAATCAATTCTTTGCCATGCCCGCCCGCCAGTGGGCGAAGGGCCTTATTTTGCGTTTCTGGTATTTTGCAGAACATCATCATCTCTTATATCAAAGCAAAAGTGGCCAGTGCAGTTTATAGTGACCTTTTTTGTATAGCGATCTCATTTATGTATCGAAGAAATAGTTACTAATACAGGATATTCTATAAACATAACTCAATTGTTTAGGACTGTACTTTTGGTATTTTGCGTTTCTGGTATTTTGCATATCTGGTATATGGCGAATCTGGTGTTTTGCGAGTCTGGTAATTTGCGAATCTGGTATTTAGCGATTCTGGTATTAAGCGTCGGAGCCATTTTTAATTCCACGCTTCTTACTTCAAAAGTATCAGATTTCTCATACAAACTTCCAACACTTATTTCACCCCCTTAGGGGTTGAATTTTCAAAAACGCTGAAACACGTGTAGCTTTGTTTCTAACCAGAAACCTTAATACTTAATTTCATGCGTCTAACTTCAAAAATGACGAACTTACATACAAACGTAAATCCCCTATTTCACCCCTTTAGGGGTTGAATTTCAAAAATCCCTTCTTAGTGGATGCCTACGTTACAAAAGGAACCTACTATCAAAATTCCAAGTTTCTAACTCCAGTGGTTTAGGCTGTGCGTTGATAGATCAGTCAGTCAGTCAGTCAGCTTCTCCTTTTATATGTATAGATGACTATTCACGTCACTATGATCAAAAATGTCATTAAAGTCAAAGTTTGATTAAAACATTAAAAGAAATCGTAACTTTCGAGTTTCGATTTCGTTTCATGTTTGATCAGCTCACTTGCAATTTACGAATGATAAACGAAATTTATTATTCACCAAATGTGGAGTTAGCCCCCGAGAAAACTGCAACTGTCTTAGTAACCGCTTCTCGACCATATTTATACTTATATACAATGTGTCCGGTTATGGACTAGCGATATTCTAGGTACTTATATAGCAACTATTCTAGTACACAAATACACTACATACTAGGGTCCAATCCACTTCCAAGGAGGGAGCGGAGAGGGAGAGAGAGGCGACGGCCACTCTCCCTTCCCGCGCCAGACGCACCGGGCGCCGCCGGAGGGCGCGCGACGATCTCCGGCCACCCTAGTGTGTGGCCTGCGGGCGACGGGTTAGGGGACCCGTCGCCCGACCAGTAACAGGCCCGAGAAGGCGGCGCGCATGTGTTCCGTGCGCGCCTCTCAGGAGGACGTGGGGCAAGGCCCCACAGAAGGAGAGGTCCGCCAGGGGCTGGCGGACCGAGGCCTGCCGGGGTTGCGGTGCATGCAGCTGCGAATCCCGTGACCCCGGCCAAGGGTCAGGAGTAGGAACAACGTGGGTTTTTAGCCGGTAAGAGTCCGGCATAACCCTTCGCCTTCCCCAGGCGAAGGGTATCCATGAGGACTTTCCCACGATAAAAAAAAAAAAAAAAAAAAAAAAAAAAAAAAAGGGTCCAATCCACTTCCCCGCTATTTGGCAGCCACTTTGCTTTTTTGTTGAGAAATTCTCTATCTTATAGTTATGAAAATGTGAACCCATTGTATCGTAATGTAAACGATAGACAATATTGTTGCCCTCCGAATAAGCCTAATTTTATCTTAGTAGGACCAACACTTTGAGAGATATGACTTTTTTGTACACACGTACAGAATACCTATCTCAACAAAAAAATGGAACTGGATTGGACCGTAGTGTGTAGTGTATTTGTGTACTAGAATAGTTGTTATATAATATAAATACCTAGAATATCGCTAGTCTATAACCGGACACATTGTATATGTTACCGGCCAAACCCGATTTCAGGATAAACTAGTTTTGCCTAGGCTAAACTAGTTCTTCCTATACGTGATAGAAGTAACTAGTACAGCCTAGTCTAAACTAATTTGGCCCAAGCCCGATAGGATAAACTAGTTTAGGCTAGTCCAAACTAATTTGTCCTAAGCGCGATAGGATAGACCAGTTTAGCCTAGGCCAAACCAGTTGATCCTGATATAAATACGTACACACTAGGATAAACTGGTATGGCCTAGTCTAAACAGTCTAAACAAAAAAAATTGCAGAGTCGAAAGTAATTGAGCAAACATGTCATTTGACGAAGGCAAAGGTGATCTCAGAAACATCATTGGTGGAGCTTAAGTCGCTCAAACTAGGTGGAGCTTAAGTCGACGGAGCCCCGCTGTACGGGGCTCCTATTTCTGTCTGCAGGGTTTAAAGTAACCTAACACGAAGGGGATGACGGGGGCTTCGTTCGCTCGCTTCGCTCGCTCACTCTAGCCCCCGTCATCCCCTTCGAACCTAACCTATCCATGTCGGGATTCCCCTTAACCACCCTGCTAACATTATTAGTCGCCAAGTCATTATTTATAGCTCCTCGCCTCATTTTATTAGTTGCAAACACTTAGTCGCCTTTTAAGTTATTAGTCACCAGTGGCGTGCCTAGGGTTCAAAGTTAGGGCAAGCCCGATAGATTAATAGGAAAAAAAAACCCTGTAAAATTTGACAAAATCCGTTATTTTGCGAAATTACACAACTATTATTTTCACCTTAATAATAAATAGGGTGCAAATAATACAATTGTGTGATTTTGCAGAATCAAGTACAACTTGGTTTAAGAGCCATCTATGAGCATTACAAGTGCTTTTTTGCGCTCTTCGAGTTCGACGAGAAAAATGACACAATCGCCCGTCGCCGCCAATAGATGGCTCAGAAATAATTGATGAGCATAATTACGCAATGTTTATAATGTTGAAAAAAATATTATTCATTTGTAATAGACCCGATCTATATTTTTATAATGTGTACAAATCCCAAAAGTTTAAAAACAATTTATAATCACTTTCGATGTAAACAGCCATGTTAACTCTTCATTCTTCGCTTCTTTATTACTGCTGATGACAAACAACAAAGCTCACTGAAGGCATGGTATCACTAGATAGATCTACAGACATATCAGCAATCACATACCTTCGGTGGCGTTGATAAAAGCCGTTTGTTGTTTCGTTCTATTTGTTTAGAGCAATTAATCCTGGCACCAGATAAGTTATTCAAATCATCGTAACCTGATGTATTCCAGGCGTTCGTATCATTAGAGAAAAATATGCAACACCAGCAGAATAATTTGTTTAAATGAGAGCAACCTACAATCCAAGGAGTTTTGTAAGCCGAACTATGAAAATGCCTACTAAGTGACTTTGATTTACTAGAAATACTCAAAACAGGAGTAGGTTTAGGTGAATTAATAAAATGGTATTTGTCTGCAAAATTCAAAGCATTTACCTTCCCGAGTAACGATTGCACACACTTTAATCCATCGCTAGGAACAATTATTTCCGAATTCATCATAAAAGGCAAATCACAAACGTTAAAACAAACTAATAAAAGTTACACAATACCTATGTACTTTAAATCACAGAAACTAAAAAAAAAATTATCGCGTCAAAAAAATGCTGTAATATCGCTCAAAACAAAATGTGAACTAATTTGAAATTGTATCATTTCTATCGAAATACAAACGTCGCGGCATCTATGTGCCTAAACACGCATGCCACACAAATTGCACTCGTAAACACACTAGTGTAATGTTCAATTTCGTCAAACTAACAGAGTCATAAGCCCGGCTTTTCCCTTCGTACAAATTAGCTAGATAAACCTATATCTATCTATCGATTTATTCACGATTTATCAATGAAATTGAAGGAAAAGAGACAGAAGTCTTAAGCCGCGTAAGAAGCCAGCGCGTGCGACCGGAATGCAAGATCTTGCAGGCGGTTTGGCAACGTTACGTTACGGAGGCCGGCCGAGGCGCGTCGCGAAAAATATTGTTAATGTAAACCTGGCAACGTAGGCCACACGGAGGCTCGCTGTATTGCGCGCGGAGTTTAAACATATTTTTATTTATTACAGTAGGTATTAGTTGTTATGAGACATGATGATTCAATTAAACTTTACATGAGTTTTTTTTTGTTTTTTTTTTATTAATCTCGCATTCCTGATGTACAGCCGGGCTTTTCGGCTTGTATGGAAGGCACGCCACTGTTAGTCACCTGGAAAATAATAAGCCAATTCTAAGTGCCACCAAAAAAACCGTAAAAATTGTAAAAATAAAAAACGATTTTAATAATTGAGATATGATTATTGCTTCTATTAAAAAAACACTTATTATTTGTTATGGTATGATTGTTTGTATTACCAATTATCCATAACTTTTAACGACGAATCAGTATGGTTTTAATAAAAAATATTATTTTTCCAATTACGGAGTATTTCAATCAGTTTATCTATTTATTTTGACTTTCTAGATATACTATAATGTTTAGACTAGGCCATACCAGTTTATCCTAGAGTGTGCGTATTTATATCAGGATCTACTAGTTTGGCCTAGCCTAAACTGGTCTATCCCATCGGGCTTAGGACAAATTAGTTTGGACTAGCCTAAACTAGTTTATCCTATCGGGCTTGGGCCAAATTAGTTTAGACTAGGCTATACTAGTTACTCCTACCGCGTATAGGAGGAACTAGTTTAGCCTAGGCAAAACTAGTTTGTCCTGAAATCGGGTTTGGCCGGTAACATATACATTTATTCCTTTTTATTTAGCGATAGGCTCGCTTTTGACTACTATCTCGCCTGTTGGTAAGCGATGATGTGGTCGACGGTGAAGCACGCTTGACTAGAAGTTACCTATTCACTCTTGACTTAAAGACCCCAAGGTTGTAGCTATCAGGAAACACAGACTCCAGCAGAGAATTCCACTCCTTAGCTGTGCGAACAATGAAAGTGTTCGCAAAACGCTTTGTACGTATGAGTGGGATGTCCACCATGTACCGATGGCGCTTTGCCGTACATCTTGTAGTCCGATGATGGAAAGGGACAGGCGGAATCAAATTGTGTAGTTAGAAGTGTAACCGATACATAAATATGACCTATTTCTACCTCCGGCTACACAAATAAGCATCTAAACAGACTATAAACTCCTTGACACGGATCTTCCGACCTATTTCACCCACCTCTATTTGTTTACGGAATGTGTTTAGTACGCCTACGTTGTGCAATCGGCTGTATGTCCGGCTTGTATCGCCTCTCGAACGGATATCATTGAGACTATCTAGGCAAAGTTTGCTGGAATATTCATGATATTAGATCTGGATTATTGTTCTAGTAATACATTTCTAGTGTTGTAGGTTATAAATGGAAACGTCGGGCAGTTTAGCACGCAATTCACTGACGGATACATAATTTTATGTCACAGATATTGTCGAATTTCCCAAACTCGTGACTCATGTCTTGTCCCTGCAGCGTTCGTCATGGTTTTCTCAAAAGGTTACCTAAGAGGATAACCATAGAAATCTAAATAATTTAGATTCCTGTGAGGATAACCAATGTGTATTACGGGGAGAACAAACGCCAGGTGATTTTTTTGAAGTTACATTGTATACTTCTTTTTTTGAAGTTAATTACACAGTATACTTCTTTTTTTGAGGTTACTTACATATTAAACTTCTTTTTTTGAAGTTACAAAGTACACTTCTTTTGGCGCGTTGGGGGTAAAGTTTTCATTGTTACCTCCATGACACCATGAAGTCAGTTGTTGACATAAACCCCTTTTCTATATCTATGGTTGTTGAGGAGAATAGGCTCACTGCAAGGTGTCTATTTTAATTGAGATACGCCCTACTTTCTACCGCGCCTACGTAAGTAGGTACACGCACTATTTTTTCGTCTTCTAGTTTTAACTTTCCCTAAGCGTTTAGTTTAGTTCCATTTAGTTGATTTTTAGGGTTCCGTACCCAAACGGTAAAACGGGACCCTATTACTAAGACTCCGCTGTCCGTCCGTCTGTCACCACCTATCTCATGAACCGCGATAGTTAGACAGTTGGAATTTTCACAGATGATATATTTCTGTTGCCGCTATAATAACAAATACTAAAAAACAGAATAAAATAAATATTTAAGGGGGCTCCCATACAACAAACGTGATTATTTTGCCGTTTTTATACAAGCTTAGTCTTAGTATATATACTAAACCTAAAACTAGTTTGTTCAGAATCACTAGGAGAATCGATTTACATATTTTTACACCACTTTTTTTTATTTATTTTTTCATAAATTTCTATTTTGTTATCGTAGTTTTCTACCCAGTTGACGGGAATAGACACCTTGAGACTTGAGACGGTCCTCTCGGTCAGTTTCTGTGTATTAGACAACCCCTGCATCTTAGACATTTCAAACTTTTTTAGGGAACTTAACGCGACATAAACTAAGGCAGTTCTGATGAAAATCTTGTTGGGGTGTCTCGGTTTTCGTATAAAGTAAAAATAAGGTTGTACCTAGATAATAGTACGGAACCCTTCGTGCGTGAGTCATACTCGCACTTGGCCGGTTTTTTAACATTATCTCAGTCCATAGACCCAAAACATTAAAAGATATTCTTAAAAAAAACTAGTTAACGTACTAAGTACTTGACAATTAGGTGTAAACCAATTACTTTGACTAAATGAAAGTTGCAATAAGTTGAAAAATACAAAAACAAAAATAAAATTACAAACTCCTTTTAATAAAACACCAACAAAATCCCTTCCTTCCACTGAAGAAACTATCATTTAAAATCAAATCCACGAAGATCCCAAACATTATAATGAAATAAAAACTATTCATCAAAATGCCATTTGGTCCCGAAAATACTTCGCATTTGGACCGAGGATCAACTGGGGTGTATTTCAACCCTTTAGGGCACATTAGGCTCGTTGCTACCCCGCATAAAATATTTCTCTACAGAAATAATTTGGGTTTCAACTGAAATTAATTTAGGACTAAAAATAGATGCAGAATGGTGGTCCAATTTATAGATTTTTGTTAAATCAACTGGTTTAGCTGGAAATGATTTTTATTACAAGTTTTTATTTAACTTGCAATGTTTGTTTGTTTTATAAGTTTTTAAACTGACATGGTCACTAACACAATCATTAGAACTTAAAACGGGATATTTACCATGTTTATTATTTGTTATGAGTTTCCGATATTTCGGCTCCGTTACAAGCGCCATGATCACGAATGAACTTGAGTTCCGCACCGTTACAAGCGCCATGATCACGGATGAACTTGAGTTCATCCGTGATCATGGCGCTTGTAACGGTGCCGAAATATCGGAAACTCATAACAAATAATAAACATGGTAAATATCCCGTTTTAAGTTCTAATGATTTTGTTTGTTTGTTTAGCGCAAATCTTGCAACAGAATTTTATAACTGTTATCCCCAACCGATTAAGCTGAAATTTTGCATACCACGTTTGGTTTGTAAGACAATACACGGTGAGCTAAGTGACGTCATTCTAAATCAAATATGGCGGACTCCCAAATATGGCGGACTAGTTATTCTTTATGCACCCCCATGACATGGGTATAATTTAAATTAATCAAAAGTAAATCTCGCGACAAGCTTCTATATCATATACATTGTATAATGTAAAATACATTGATGGGTTTGATTTAATTTAAAGTTTATTTTCTTCACATTAGAGCATTAAAATAAAAGCTAGTTTCTAAAATGTTATTTTTTATTGCAATATGGTAGAATACTTAACATTAACAGCATCACGCCTGTATTCACCGTAAGGTTTGGCAGAGGTGTATAGTTATACACCTTTTATGTTGTTACGTTTAAGTGGATAATAGGAGGCGAGCCTATTGCAATCAACCGGACAGAAATCCAGACTCCGGGCTGCTACTGAGAAATTCCATTTAATAATATACCATCACTCGCTCTAGTCCGCAATGTTGATCTTACACAACTTTCATGTTGTGTAATTCTTAAACGGGGCGTATGGCTGTAAAATGGTCCAGGAAACATCATACTATTGATTTTAAAAGACCTATTCAGTGATACCCCACACGATATGTTACACGAATTTTTTTTTTTCTCTCTACCATCGTTTCGAATTCCACGGCCGCCATTTTGATTTTATAAAAACAAAACCTAACCTAAAATATAACCAACGCACAAATTAAACGAATCGGTAGACACCTCAAACATTAAAACCCATCCGGCCGTTGAGATGCTACGAGGGTGTAAAGAATCCCACTTACATAGATACTTAGATACCCGTGAATAACATAACCCTGTTTAATGTCGCGTAGTCGGGTAAAAAGACAAGCGATTGTCAATCCATTAGTTGTCTCCAATTGCAAGAAAAATACGCATTAGCACGCCAGAACAACTGTACAGTAAAAACTATTAGCTTTTATAAGCCATTAACTTTTTCAACATAACCATCCCATCCGCGTTGACTTAAAAGATGGTATTAAGAGTTCATTTCGTTTGAAATCGCTACAATCCGTACCATCTCGAATTAATAAGATTCTTTGTTTAACAAAATTGAATCTTTTTGTAGCGTGTTACGGTGTGATTTTCTTTGAGCTGTCTAAGAACATTAAGGTGCTAAATATGTATTGATTTTATCTTGGGTAATAGACAGTCGTCTGGCGATGTTATCCCTGATGATCCTGATTTCCTTTGGGATACTTAATATTTTCTAAGCTTGTGACTTTTTACGGTCGTTTTTTCTTCAAGGTTAGTCGGGGGTACTTATCCGAAAGACTGTTAGAGTATCTATAATAATAAATAACTTTTGTTACTCAACTTTCCCCAAAAGTAAGTTAGTAAGTTTAAGAGAAATAGTTATTCAAAGATTTAATTAATTAAATAAAAGTATAAACCGACTTCAAAAAAAACAAAAAAGAGAAGTCGGTGGCTTTTATTTGTTTCCGTGTAGAATTGCACCGACTTCTGAAACGGTTAATTTTATATTACGGTAATTGTTTTACTCTTTTTAGTTTTTTTTTGAAGTCGGTTTTTACTTTTATTTAAAGTTATTTATTAAATACGTTTTAGTGCCATAAATTACACGGTTTAAGACTACAAATTGAAATGACACGGTTGCGTAATCTTTCCAACAACTATGTATAATTATCAGGACGGCTCCTTACAAATACAATCTTTTTTGTTCTTGGCCCGTGAGCCAGCAACAGTTTTGCCGGACCAATTTCCTCTCAAGCGATAACTCGTGGAATGCTTCAGAGAGTTATATTATGCAGCATGGTGAACGTCAGCTGCCGCTCCGTGGGTGGGTTGGGCAAAGGCAGCCCATCAAAGATGTAAAAAAAAAAAAGTTTTCAGTCATTTCCTCCCGACTGAAAATTTGTTAAATGATAGTTAACGCAATTATTCGAAGATAAAAAAAAGTCAGCTGGCCGTACCGTGGTGGATTATACGTCAGCTGGTCACATGAACATGCAAAAAATTTTTTTTCATTCAGTGATTTCCTCTCACTTGAAAATTTGTTAGATGATAGTTTACATGCTATTTTGAATAAATAAAAACGTCAGCTGGCTCTATGTTGGTGGAAAGGTCGTCAGCTGATGCAGTGAAAGGTGGAGCATGGGAACCAGACGTGAGCGCCGATCGCTTAATTAAATACGTCAGCTGACGGGTTTTCCACCAACATAGAGCCAGCTGACGTTTTTATTTATTCAAAATAGCATTTAAACTATCATCTGACACATTTTCAAGTGAGAGGAAATTACATAACTACAGTTATTCGCAATAGCTTCATGCACGCGCCCTTAATGTACCAATCAAATCAATATTCTCATTAATCAATCAATCAGCAATATTTAAATAGACGCACTTTGGACAGAAATCAATCCCGTTAAAATTTATACGCAAGGAAAATCTACCGAAGCACAAAAGAAAAAAAAAGAAACTTGTGAGCCATTCGAAAATAAACTTGAATTTTAATGAATAAAAATGTCCAACGTAACTCCTTTTTGTGTTTTTTGCCAAAAAAACAACTTCAAAGTTGAAAGTATTCTGCGAAGAAGGTTTGAACAAGTGCAGTGAAGTTTTAATATTCGAAAATGTAATAGTAGTAGTATAATGTCGTGGCCATATCTTAGAATTGATCATTTCATGATTTGGCCGGCCATTTCATGAAATGGTTGGATTTCATGATATGGCCAGCTAAAACTGACCATATCATTTAAACGTCAACGTTTAGTGATATGTCAATCCACGTTTGGCCATATCATTAATGTAGGGTTTCCATGATATCAAAGGTTTAATAAAAAAACAAATGAAGAAAGCATGTACCATGCAAGCAAAAGCAAGCCAGCATGCAAGTGTTTCTGAGTTTGCTCCGCCAGAAGACTCGCTTTGTCGCCCCTTCGCTTCGCTCGCACACTCGACCAGCGCTGCGCTCAGGAGGTCGCCGACTCGCTTCGCTCGCCACCTCCCCCCACTCGCTACGTTTTGGCCTCGTGCACTCGTTCCACTCAGGACCTCCTTCGCCAGCTTCTGGCTCCACGCTTTTAAATAACACTCTAGGGTTAGGACAGGGTCTGACCACGTCCAGTCGGGGTACGCTGAGTCGGATTTACATAAAATGGATCAATTTTATTAATTACTAGCTTTTGCTCGCGGCTTCGCTCCCGTTAATTTACGGATCCCTAATTTTTTGATCCCAAAATATAGCCTATAGCACTCAGGGATAACGTAGCTTCCCGTTGGTGAAAGAATTTTTGAAATCGGATAAGTAATTTCGGAGATTACCTCCTACATACAAACAAACAAACAAATTCTACCTCTTTATAATATTAGTATAGATAAATCTTTCGAATGAATGCGTCGACCGCGTAAGTTTCGATGATTATTTGTTCTGTAGTTTGACAGGTTAACCAGATAAGTAATCGAACAAATAAAATTCTATGAAAAGTTCACCCGCAATTACCATGAAGTCATATTTTGAAATCCAGTAGTATCAAATCAAATCAAATCAAATCATTTATTTGCAATGAATGTAGGTTACATTAAAATACAGGTGGAGTAGAAAGGAGTGAGCCTTGTACATTCTGTCTGAAAATAGGCACGCAAAAATTATAAAAACATTAAAGTAATTAAGCATCTAAAAATAGTTATTAATTAAGATGTCATAGTTAGAATTATTGCAATTATACATTAATTAATATCGAAAATGTCAAATTAGAATGTTAATATGAAAAAAATCAAATAATATAATATAAAAATAATAAGTAATCCATATAGTCCATTAATTTTCGTTGCGTGGTCACCCTACTTTACTTAATATTATTACCTTTTTTGTCAGAATAATTGTCCGCCGCCACGATGCATCACAAAAACAAAACGATATCAGCGCCTCTAACAGTGGATAATGTAACTAATTTTATGATATGATCACTAATGTTTGACCACATCATGAAGTAGCCGTGCGTTTAGCTGATCATAATAAGCGCTAAATTTTTACAATTTCCCTGGGCCCCACACTAGGATTCCCTGTGTCGTGGTGTCATATCGTCGAACGCTAATTTATTCATTGATCTGGCTAGGCCACATCATGATGTGGGCAGCGGGTATTGGCCATTTCATGAAATCCAACCATTTCATGAAATGGCCGGCCAAATCATGAAATGATTAATTCTAAGATATAGCCACGACATTATACTACTACTATTACATTTTCGAATATTAAAACTTCACTGCACTTGTTCAAACTTTCTTCGCAGAATACTTTCAACTTTGAAGTTGTTTTTTTGGCAAAAAACACAAAAAGGAGTTACGTTGGACATTTTTATTCATTAAAATTCAAGTTTATTTTCGAATGGCTCACAAGTTTCTTTTTTTTTTCTTTTGTGCTTCGGTGGATTTTCCTTGCGTATAAATTTTAACGGGATTGATTTCTGTCCAAAGTGCGTCTATTTAAATATTGCTGATTGATTGATTAATGAGAATATTGATTTGATTGGTACATTAAGGGCGCGTGCATGAAGCTATTGCGAATAACTGTAGTTATGTAATTTCCTCTCACTTGAAAATGTGTCAGATGATAGTTTAAATGCTATTTTGAATAAATAAAAACGTCAGCTGGCTCTATGTTGGTGGAAAACCCGTCAGCTGACGTATTTAAATAAGCGATCGGCGCTCACGTCTGGTTCCCATGCTCCACCTTTCACTGCATCAGCTGACGACCTTTCCACCAACATAGAGCCAGCTGACGTTTTTATTTATTCAAAATAGCATGTAAACTATCATCTGACAAATTTTCAAGTGAGAGGAAATCACTGAATGAAAAAAATTTTTTTGCATGTTCATGTGACCAGCTGACGTATAATCCACCACGGTACGGCCAGCTGACTTTTTTTTATCTTCGAATAATTGCGTTAACTATCATTTAACAAATTTTCAGTCGGGAGGAAATGACTGAAAACTTTTTTTTTTTTTACATCTTTGATGGGCTGCCTTTGCCCAACCCACCCACGGAGCGGCAGCTGACGTTCACCATGCTGCATAATATAACTCTCTGAAGCATTCCACGAGTTATCGCTTGAGAGGAAATGACTGACAAAATATACCCTCTGGCTCACGGGCTAGTTAAAACAGAGATTGAGAGTCCTCATCAAAACTTTTGTTGAAGGAAACCACAAACCAAACCGTCATCTAAGTATTATATTTTTTGTTTTTGTTGATTTTTTCAAAAAGCGTTGCATCAATTTCGATAAAATTTATAAGGGACCATATCTCAAAAGTATGGCCTACCAAACAAAAAAAAATATAATCAAAATCCATTCATAATTGGTGGAGTTATCGCTTAACAAACATACAAAATAAACAGGGGAATTAAGAACATTTTTGAAGTCGGTTAAAAATAAGCTGAAATTTATCTATCCTTAGCTATGATCAGCTGCGTATCCATAGTATCCGACTACTCCTCTAATTGATCTCATTAATTAGTTCTAGAGCTTCTTATGGATGAGTTTATCCGGAGAACTACTACCAAGATACCTATTTCTACTGCCAAGCAGTATTATTGTGCTCCGGTTTGGAGGATATGAGTGCCGGTGAAATTATAGCCACGTAAGATTTTTCAACTTTGTCTACGCATCAGCAATCCTCTTGGGGTTTATACATACAAGGTTAGTCAGAGAGGGGGTACTAATCTGAAAGGGTGTTAAAGTACACATAATAATGAGTAACTTTTGTTCTACCACTTTCCCCAAAAGTCAATAGTTTAAGAGAAATAGCTGTTAAAAAATGACATAAAAAATATGCTAAAATCTATCTATCCTCAGGTACGAGAATGATCAGCTGTGTCTAAATTTTAGGTCATATTTGGAGTCACAAATTAAAAGCTCCATTTTCTGAATTCGTAACTAAAGTAGGGACGGAGAAATTTTGAAAAAACTAAAATAATAATTATTTTACATGGAAATAATAAAAAACCGGCCAAGTGCGAGTCGGACTCGCGCACGAAGGGTTCCGTACCATTATATTATCTATAAAAACGGCAAAAAAATCACGTTTGTTGTATGGGAGCCCCCTTAAATATTTATTAAATTCTGTTGTTTAGTATTTGTTGTTATAGCGGCAACAGAAATACATCGTCTGTGAAAATTTCAACTGTCTAACTATCTCGGTTCATAAGATACAGCCTGTTGACAGACGGACGGACGGACAGCGGAGTCTTAGTAATAGGGTCCTGTTTTACCCTTTGGGTACGGAACCCTAAAAACAGCTGCTCCGTGCATTTTTAAGCAACATTGATTATTTTGTATGAGTAGAGTTTGTCCTATACTTAAACTTGTACCGAATGATAAGCTTTCATGGTCTTTGGATTTAAAGCAACTAAACCAATAATGATGTAAATGCAGCGGAAACCAAATACCATCTGTTAGGCCATGAACCTATTTACCATACTAATAGATACATCAAAAAGAGATCCTCAGATTTTCCTCCATTATCGGACCCATGACATCGTCTAACCGTTACAAATACTATTTTATTTTAGTTTCTACCCATAGACTATCATTAGGAATAATGGCCGGTCATCAAGGACAGTAAAATGGATGTGGACATCGATTTGTCCGAGGAGACGTTCACCCTAAAACTCGGGACATGTCGCCATATTGACAATTCAAACTTTTTATAGGTATAGTAGCGATCTGCTTCGGTTTAACTATGAGTGTATTTAGAATAAACGAAAGCCTAATAAGGTTTGCAGTAGTTTGAAGTCTTAACATTAAAGCGCAGTTCAAACTATGCTATACTATTTCGCTATATAATAAAGTATATTGCATCATAAGCTATACCTAAATATATAGCAAGATGGTCTGCTATGTATCGCAAGTTATTTCACGACGATCCATGACGGACGGGGGCGAGGACCGGAGAATCGTACGATATAGCTCTGAAAATAGCTTTCGGTAACTCCCCTCCCCCCAAGCCATGGGGGGGGGGGGGGGGGTGCCATAATCGCCACGCTTGGCAGGCGGGTTTGTAGTATGGACGTTAAAGTACTCAGAAAACGCTGCTGCCCATCCTCTAGTGAATCCCTTAGTCGCCTTATAGGAAAACAATTATTTTCAGTTTTCCTTCACCCCCAAACCACTCTAAAAAGTGTAAACAAACGAAAAACACCCCTTTTCCTTATAAAATATTAAAAGTAACGGAGGAATCATTTCGAAAATGACGTTAATACGCAATATTCGAGGGTGGAAGGGTTGCTCAACATTTTTACAAGTTCATTTCCTGTTGGGGCGCCATTTTGCCAGCTTGATGAAGTTACAAACAAGTTAGGGGTCGGTTTTTGGGTGGTAACATAATGTTTTTATCACCTGCATCCGAATTGCGTATAGCTATTCTACACCAATGCGCTTTCATGTTCATCTTGCGTCTTCGTCTGAAGCATGCGTGAAGCGCCATAGCGCATGCCTTAATACTAGTTCGACAAAAGCGCATGCCCCTAGCGCACGCTAATCCGTCTATTGTATGTCGAGTGACGACTGACCGAGGCGCACCGGTGTAGACGATAAGCTGCATGCGTCTTAGGGCAATCAATATTGCATGCGCTTGACGCAAGAGGAATTGAAAGTTGAAAGCGCAAGACGAACATGAAATCGCACGGGTGTAGACATACCATATTATCACACTCGTAATTTCAATAGCTTTCTTTTTAATAATACGACAATTTTCACTGCGTAGTACATAGTTGCGGAGAAGTCGAATTGTTAAATACTATGCTGTTGCTATGGAAATGGTTGAGCTGTCAAAATCAAAGACATAACGATTACGAGTGTTTTGCGCAATTAGGATGCTGATCTTCAATGCTGAGAAGTTAGTTGCAGCTTTACCTGTGCTTCAGTTAGTACTCTTTTAGAGTGATGGAGGGCGCGGGTGCTCGCGCGGGCGCGTGTAAATCAAAATGTATGTAGACGCCAGTTGCATTCACAGTGCTCCCGCGAGCCGCGCGTCTGCATGAGGCGGGCGCGGTCGCGGGTGGCGCGAGTGTCTCCAATGGCTCAGTCCACCCGTATCGTTCACAGTGATATAGCGTCTGTTAGGTGACTGCGCTGGTTCTAAACCATTTTGATTCACCCGCCGAAGCGTCGTACGATAGCTCGTTTGGCACTACTGTGAACACGTAGACGCCAAGACCCAAGCGCCCGCGGCCGCCTCCGCACCCGCTAGTGCAGTCTCAAAGTCAAAGTCAAAGTTTTTTATTTCAAATAGACCAGATTACAGGTACTTTTAAAACGTCAAAACTAGGTGCACGGTTCCAAAAAGTAGGTTGCATGGAGAAGAGCCGGCAAGAAACTCCATGAATACTCTTTTCAAAATAGTACTTCAGGATAATTCCATTACAGTAGAGTGAGAAATAGAATGAGAATAATGCAGGTTAATGTAAGAAATAAACTCACATAAGAGTAACAAATAGAAAAATATGCCTCCTAGGATTGCCATAGCAGATAAGGGCTGACCAGTCCCGACAGACAGCACCCGTTCACGAGCATAACGTGCACATCCGCATCGCTTAACTCAACCATATTGTAGGGAACCCAACGACCGGATATACAACGCCACCATCAGCAGGACATTTAAGTGAGCATGACAGACTCATACTACCAGACAATAGGCGGTAATATGATTTGATTATAGATGTATCATTAATTGCTGCATGATGCTCATACTTTACAATTTGGAACACAATATTATTAAAACAATATTTGTAAAACAATATCAGACTATTTAGCCAGAGTATTATATGTACAATAAGGGAAAAAAATTTATTATAATACAATTGAATTTAAAAGAAATTAAATAAAAATTGATAAAATAATGTACAGGTTATTTTATAGGTCAATAAAAATAAAAAAAATAATAAGAATACTAGAAGTAAACATTAGAAATAATGTTAGGTCATGCAACCAACCAGTTAGACAGGGCCAGAGGGTCGCAATGTGCAGGACGGAGTTGTACGCCAGGCATCTTTATCTTCGATATATTGATTTATGCTATAATACGCTTTAGATAACAAAATACGCTTAACAAATGATTTAAACTTTACATCCGGTAAATCAGTAATACTAGATGGTATTTTATTATAGAACCTAACACTGTTCCCCATAAACGACTTGCTGGTTTTTCTTAGTCTAAAACCAGGTACTGTTAGCTTGTGTTTATTGCGAGTATTTATGTTGTGGACGTCACTTTTCTTGTTATACTGGGCAATATTCTTTCGAATGTACATAATGTTACTAAGTATATATACAAAGATGGTAGGGTAAGTATATTTATTTCCTTAAATAATTCACGAAGCGATTCACGGCAGTCTAGATTATAAATAGCTCGGACTGCTCTTTTTTGTAATATGAAAATAGTACCTACATCAGCAGCCGAACCCCACAGTAATATGCCATACGACATAATACTGTGAAAGTATGCAAAGTACACCAACCTAGCCGTAGCTACATCAGTCAACTGCCTAATTTTCCTAACGGCAAATGCAGCAGAACTCAGTTTGCCTGCAAGTGCCTCTATATGAGGTCCCCATTGCAATTTAGAATCTACTGTGATGCCCAGGATTCTGATTGACCACTTAGAAGGCCAATTGTTCTGCCTAGCCTTTCCCCATCTACATATGTTGGGGTCAGTTTCCAGTCTACCCAGATGCGGCTGAATACCAGTATTTTACACGGAGCGACTGCCACTACACCTCCGCAACCCAGTTACTGGGCAATGCTGATATGCTAGGGTTCCTTAGTCAACAAGGAACCCTTAAAGTTTCGCCATGTCCGTCCGTCTGTCCGTTTGTCCGTCCGTCCGCAGCTTAGTTCAGAGACTCTTGGTACTAGAAAGCTATAATTTGGCATGGATATATCTAGGTACCATACCATCAAATAAAACAATATATTTGTCGCAGTAATATGGTTATAGCCGTTGTACGATCATATGCCTAGCGATATGTTCATATATCGGAAGATGATATAGAAAGGTTAAGGTTGTTTGGGTTTCCAAAGCAGGGGGCCAACTCCCTAAGTCCGTCAACGAAGTTAGTCGCGCGTCCGTAAGTAGCCCGAAACGTAGGAGTAAACAAAACAAGTGTCAAGTTCAACTTTTCGGACGGGCAAAAACACATCGGTAATAAAGACAACTGTCAAATCGTGTTGTCATTATTCTTAGTTCGGGCCCCGAAATAATCGTAGGTATGTCCGTAGGTGATAGGGGGTAGGAAACGCTCGTAACTAAGGCCGAAACCACGGACTTCGTGCTTAGGGAGTAGACCCCCAGAGTCGACGAGAGGTTAGACCGGTTGTCAAACTTTCGGGCTTCTGACTACCCGGAAAGACGGGACCGACGGCTTAACGTGCCGAGGCACGAAGGGGTCTCAATTGCAACCTAACCAAAATTCAAATCGTTATCGTTTAATTCCCATAAAAATTGATTAAACATAACAGAAAATACGTCTCTCTTTTCTGTAATTTACAATTCTGAATTTATATTACTTGTTTAAATTTAAAATTAAATCCTTTACCCCGAGGTGTGGACTTTATATTGCATAGATATGAAAATGTTCACCTTCAGTGTGATCTGAGGTCAAAACAGTCGTAAAGTCGTGCAACTGTTCAGATTTGCTAGCCCTAGGGTTAAGCCGTTGACTGGATTGAGAGTTCGAGGGTTCAAATGCGTAGTTGTTGAACTATTTTTTAAACCTAGCCAGTACAAGTTAATTTAGATTCGTGCATTGATACACTGACTGAATTTAATTTTTCCGACAAGTTTATTATTAGTCTGTAATTACGCCCCGCTGACCAGCGCTAAGATTATGATTTTCGTTCCTCAAATCACCTAATTCGACCCTTTAAGGGTCGCCATACCTGTAACAAATGACTTCGATTTTTCTGTCATCATCTTCCGGTCTAAACTGTTCAATCTTCTTTACTTGTAGCTTTTCTAAACTACCTGCATAATATTGTTTTCCTGAAACCTGTTTTTGTTCAAACTGAATTATTGTTAACTGCATACTATTATTTATTGCTATTTTGTTAATGCACGTATAAGAATTTAAAAATTAATTAAACTAAGACCTACCGTTCCTATACTCGTTCCATTAGAATAATTACTTAAGAACCTAGTGTTTTTCATTTTAAGTGAATTGTATTCTGTATTGAGAAATAAATGTCTTAAATCATACTTCTTTCAGCGTCATGTTCCGCGGCATCTGGCAATGTCAAGAACATGTTGAGCGTCACATGTGGCGCGTTAATTGTT
Source organism: Amphipyra tragopoginis (assembly GCA_905220435.1). NCBI lineage: Eukaryota > Metazoa > Arthropoda > Insecta > Lepidoptera > Noctuidae > Amphipyra > Amphipyra tragopoginis. The sequence continues at coordinate 19,739,737 of HG992011.1, forward strand.
TCCTGGAATACGAGGTTTTTACTTTTGGTTTTGACTGAAATTCCCTTAAAACAACCAAGAACTCACAAACTCGTATATCACAGCTGGTTAATTTCCGAACTTTCCTTTCAATTCTAGAACAATCTCCATCTTTCCTTGCCACGTTTCTTTAACTTTCTAATACTTTTGATATTTTTTAGACATTTTTCTTTAAAACAAGTTGGAACAAACAAAAGAATTACTCACACATCCACTCGACACCTAATTAGCGACTGTCATTGCGTTAACTAGTTAACTATACTAACTATAGTTAGTTTGTTACGTTACGTAACTATCTGTAAATGTAGGAATGAAAATACTTAGTGAAGAAGTTTCTTTTGTGTTTACGGTGAAGGGAAACATCATGAGGAAACCTGTACATCTGAGAGGGCTCCATAAAGTTCCTATAAGTTTTCGGAACTCTCCCAACTACCGCAGTGTCTCAAGACGAAAGTCTTTGACCAGTGCGTGTTGCCAGTGATTACATACGGCACTGAAACGTGGTCACTCACAATGGGCCTCATAAGAAGGCTCAAAGTCACCCAAAGGTGAAGGTAAGAGGTAAGAGGAGAGGGCTATACTCGGAGTTACTCTGCGTGATCATATCAGAAATGATGAGATCTGCAGGAAAACCAAGGTAACCGACATAGCTCGAAGAATTGCCAAACTTAAGTGGCAGTGGGCGGGGCACATTACTCGCAGAACGGATGGCCGGTGGGCCCGAAAGGTTCTGGAGTGGCGACCGCGTACCAGAAGACGCAGCGTGGGTAGGCACACACAAGATGGACCGATGATCTGGTGAAGGTCGCGGGAATCCGCTGGATGCGAGAAGCACAAGACCGGTCGATGTGGCGATGCTTGGGGGAGGCCTATGTCCAGCAGTGGACGTCTTTCGGCTGAATGATGAAGTTCTCGGTATTTTTAGTCCACCATCCGCACCAGGCTGGCGTGGTAGACTAAGGCCTAAGGTCTTCTCCTTCTGAGAAGAGTCCCGTGCCCAGAAGTAGGACGGTTACGAACTGATTATGCTATGCTTATGCTTACAAATAAGCCGGATTGGTTCTAGAACATTCACCAAGGCACTAGAAGAGGTAGATACCCCTCTATCTTTAAAAATGGAATGGCCTGCGTTAGGGCGTAAACGAATCAGGTAACCAGCGCCGACCTACCAGCGCATCGGTACTGGTCCGTGCAGGTAATCGCTACATAAAGGAAGCGGGTAGAAGCAAGGGCTTGCTGTACAAATAAAAATACGCCTTGTTCCCTTGCAAATACAGCAACAAATGACGCATTCAAAGCATTTTCTATGAATGAAAAGCGAAGTATGTCATCATCATCTCCCTGCTCTTATTCCACTGTAGGTATGGTCGGCACAATATTCCTCTTCCATTCTCCTCTATCAGTCGTCATCTCAGTACTCACTTTTTTCTTATCCATATCATCTTTCACACAATCCATCCATCTTTTCTTTGGTCTACCTCTACTTATATATCCATCGACATTCATATTTAACAAATCTTCTTCTTCTTCTTTTCGTGTCGATTGACTCGTAGTTAAATTTTGTCCGACCAGTATTGAGCAACCTGTACAGCTCTATCATTGGTCTCGTTTAGATCTTGGATGGTGCAGGTGGTTGTGCACGATGGCAACTAAGGAGGTGACGCATGTCCTGTGATGGTGCTCTACACTGGCACTGCGTTTGAGATGGGTGAAGAATGCCCCATTTGGCCAAGTTAGTTTTACAGCGGCTAACCTGGGTCCGCAATCGGTTGAGAGATTCCCAGATTGGCCACTGCAGTTCACATGCAGGTGGTAGATGTTCTTCCGGTCTGATGAAGTGTGGAGGAGGTGGGTGTTTCTGCCTCCACAATGCGCACCTCTCGACTGCTGCACTGTTCACCAATGGGGTCGTACATCTCATAAAACTTTTACGACTCTTTAGACGTGCAGGTGTTAGTTGGTGCCCATGCAGAGGGTGGTGGCTGTCTTTTTCCTGTTTCCCTTTCTCAATGCGGTTAGCTACTTCTTTATATATTTAACACTCTTCTGGTATGAAATACGAAGTGTGTGTAGTCCCTTGTATTTCTTAAGCCTCTATTATTACCTCCTGTCACAACATAATCTTTGAAAATCCACTCAGGTGGATACACCTGTCATGTTTGATCTGAAATCATCTATCGTTAGATCGCTCACGACCTCGGCGTCGCTGGCTTTTTATCTTATTTTATTTTATATAGGACGGAAGCACGCTTGTCTGAAATAGACTTTAAATATATGTTTAAAAGTGTGCAGTACAGTTAAAGCTATTGGATGCTATATTCAAGCGATAGATAGATAGAATATACTTTATTGTACACCAAAATTGTAATACAGCTCTTATACAATAACATACATTGGAGGGTACAATGGCGGTCTTATCGCTGAAAGCGATATCTACCAGACAACCTTTGGATGAACAGGAAGACAATGAATAAGATAGGGGGGTAGTCCGTGGTGTACTGCTGCAAAATACATACTACACACAGTACATAAACATATTACTTACATATAAAATCATATATACACGATGTTGAGGAGACGATGTACGAGAGGAGCTCGTGGCTAAATAATTACAGCCGCATAGACCGATCTTCCGGGTTAAGCCACGCTTGCCGAGGTTGGTCTTTGGATGGGTGACCATTTACCATAGCGAGTTTCCTCCGTGCCTCGGAAAAGCACGTAAAGCCGTTGGTCCCGGCTGTCATTTGTAGATCTTTGACAGTCGTTACTGTTGGACAGAAGCCAGAAAGTCTGACAGCCAGTCTTACCAAGAGTATCGTATTACCCAGTTACTGGGTTGTGGAGGTCTGATAGGCAGTCGCTCCATGTAAAATACTGATATTCAGCTGCATCCGGTTCGACTGGAAGTCGACCCCAACATAGTTGGGAAAAGGCTAGGCAGATGATATATACGATGTTGCTTGCTATAGAAAAAGTATTAGTGACTGCTAAATCTACTGGAAGCAAGCGCGGTAGCTGGATTTCATGTCTTGAATTCGGTTACTAGGCCGAACAAGGTTTTATTATATTGTGAGGAGTTTCTCAGTATTTGTCTAGAGTTAAATATCGTGCCAGACACAATGCAATAGGCTCACTTCATTGCATAGGAATCTAAATCAAAATGTTTATTTGTCAAACATAGTCGATACATATTTTAGAAGGATCTTAAATAAATACACTTACAAACTAACATAACATCACGCCATTATATTATATAACCAAAGGGTTGGGCAGAGGTGTACAGTACACCCTCATTTTATAGTCCCGTGTTATAGGGGGACGAGCTTATTGGCCATCAACCAGGCACAAATCCAGACTCCGGGCTGCTACTGACAAATTCCACACGGAAAAACTCAAAAAACACTTTGGCAGACCTGGGGATCGATTTCAGGACCTCACGCTCAGCGGTCGGGCTTACCGCTACTAGACCAACTGGGCAGTCAGTACACTTACTACTGGACATAGAATACCTTCATCGGCTTAGCGTACATTCAACAGTAAGCTCTGCCTTTCCCCTCATGTATTACCGGTGTTACGTGTGTATAGTTTACAAGTATGTCTATGAATCGTTTGGGGATCGTTTGAACGTAAACCTTACTATTCATTCACTGCCGCTCACTGACACATGTATAAAGCAAACACGCGTAAGCCTCGTTCACGCTGCTATGCAAAGGCAGCATATGGTATAAGCTACTTATCTTGCGGCTTAAATGCCCGTTTGTCTAGAGTTCTGACTAAGCTGTTCTGATGCTGTTTCGTGTTCTATGAACGCTCAGCTGTATGCTCTGTTGTTTGAAACCAAGGCCTTCACCTTTGATGACACGTAATAGTTGAGCTGACTACTTTGATTTTGTTAATATTATCAGTCAAAGCTGTTTTACTACTCGGGAAAGACCATCATATACTCCACTTCTCGCAATTGAAAAATACAGCGTGTAAACGAGTTCGTGTAATTCCTCAAAAGCACGTGAACTACTACTGGTGTAGATAGATCAAGCACGGGATTTACCTTGAATAAAAAAGAAAAACTTTTTTTTTCTTGCGGTAGTGGTAAGTTATCGAATCTAAACAACCTATTGATCTGATCTTTCCGACCGTTTTCGGCCATGGCGACCACTTCGACTCCTAGTCAGTTGGGCGCTGGTGCACCCGAAGTTGGCTTATGTAGCCGATCTTCGCAGCGAACTCCCGTGCACAATGAGGACACGTGAGTACGCCGCTTATATAATTGTAGTTGATGGCGGCGGGTAAACGGGCCTTTAGCTCATCGCGCATAGCGTCGAGGTCAGCTTTACGCTGCTCCTCGAACTCGCAAATTTGCCTCTTCACAATTAGTGGTGGTTAATAAAACGTATAGCGCCAAAATATAACAGTAGTCTGTGTACATAGCGTATAGCGTTTGCTATAGCGGCTCTGACTTCGCGCTATATTATAACACCTCAACCTACTCAACGAATAAAAGTCTAAACGCGCGTAGCGGAGCCAGAACGAGATAGCAAGATAGCGTAGCGACTAGCAACAGCGCGTAAGGGAATAAAATATTATAATATTCTTTAGTGTACAGCGCGTTGCGAGATAACATTTACCGCGCATCATCAAGTCCGTTTAGCGCGTTGTTAAATAAAATTATAGCGTCTCCGCGTTCAGACTGCGCCCGAGTTTTGTAACACCGCGTTATAATGATAGCGTATAAAATAACAGACTATATAAACATATTTTATAGTTTATAACACGTCTACAGTTTTATAGCGGATTTGAACATCACTATTAACAATCCCGCGCCATTCCCGGCGCTGTGCTGCCAAACCTTCCCATCGCGAGGGCTCGATGTTGATGAAACAGCCTAATGAGTATACAATATAGAAATAAGCAAAAAAACTGCTTTTTTTTTTCTTTGTGCTTTTATTTGCAGTGCATATATGAATGAAAGCACGGCGACACAGCTGGCGGGCAAGACTAGCGCGATATCGCTCTTTGCAGTCAGTTAACTCGGGGCACTAAAATTACTCAGAAATAGAAAAACAAGTTTTTTTATTTATTTGATTTTCAAAATAATCCATTTAGGGTTAGTCTGTGTCACCAATAGATCACGCGGTTTGAAGGAATTACACGAATTTGTTTACTTCCCGTTAGTCCACCTCTTGAAATCGCAATTTTATACCATGGCATAATAGGGAATATGCATGTTATTCAAAACTCTTTCATTATTTAGATATACATTGTACACGAGTCAAGACACAAATTGCATTTTTTTTACATTTTTTAACTCATTACTTTTTTACAATTAATTGTTTTATGTTACTTTTTTCGTGGAACGGAACGCAATCTCGAAACGCGTCGTCTTCGAAAATGCCGGAAGTGACATCAAAATCCATATGAATAAATCTTTAAATAATCTTTTCTTAGCACACTGTTTGATTTCTCACTGAGGTTAAGTTAGTAAGTGCGATTTCTGCTTGAATAAAGCACAAGAAATAATTTAATTATATAAAAAAAGAGATGTAAACAAAGCAGTTTCTTGGATTATGACGTCACATTATGACCGCTACAATAAAGGACGTTTGAACTGTAGAAGAAAATTGTTGAAGTTTAATTATTGTTTTGAGCAAGAAATAATAGTAACATTTGACTTTTAATACTTTTCTTGGTTTTAGATTAATGTGCTTTATTGATTAAGAGAAAAAGAAAATTACATGCATATTCCCTATTAAATCTGTAATTTAAATCTAACTTTCTAAAAATTATAAATTAATGTTGCGTAAAATTAGTCTTGTGGTTGCTAGATCTGGCTAGCTGCCAGTTCGAGAAAGAATTGGTATATTTTTTTATAGGCATTCTCATTCTACAGGGTGTTAACGAATTCGTGTAATTCCTTAAAACCACATGATCTACTACTGGTGTAGACAGGCCCCGCACGGGATTTAGCTTGATTAAAAATAAAAATAAAAAAATCTTTTTTTTTCATGCGGCTTTGTTACCGATCGTATCTAAACCACTTAATAAGGATTCAGTAAAAAAAAAAGTTTTTTTTTTTTTTTGCAAAAAAATATTTTTATTTGTGTGAACATTTCGATGCCACGCATAAATTAATGAAAGTATGGCGACACGGCTGGCAGGAACGACTAACGCGATATCGCTCTTTGCAGTCAGATAACTCAAGGCTCTAAAAAGACTCAGAAATTGAAAACCAAATTTTTATTTTTTTATTTTTTTTTGTTCGATTTCGAAAATTCCCATTTAGGGTTAATCTGTGTCACCAGTAGATCACGCGGTTTGAAGGAATTACACGATTTCGTTAACACCCTGTATAATACGCCACGTCTTATATGTTTAGTAGTGTGTCACAAGCTTTAGCGAACATTTTTTCTATTTAGTTGTAATTCATTAGTAAATGTCACGACAATCATTCCGCGCTGGCAGGCGGATATACTAACAATTTATATGTAGAGAATTTTATATAGTATGGTATAATTTTATATGCATAGATATAGTAGGGTTTGGTGTCAATTACCGCGATATGGGTTTTACCCGAAATAATAAAATGTAAAAAAATCTAAAAGTCTCATAATGGGACTTCAGAAACGCTACTATACAATAGATGAGTTTATAATACAATAAATGACAAATCACTAGAATTTGTACTTACCTACATTATTTTTCCTTTTTTTTTCTTTTTTTTTAAGTTTTTGCTTTTTTTATATTATTTCTGTACCTACTTAACATTCGTATGTCATTAATGGCAAAACATAGTGCACTACCATCCTAATTATTTAAGATCTTAAATGTAAATACCCATGTTTAACAAATAAATGATTCTATTCTATTCTATTCTATCTACACACGTTCCATGCCATTTGATCTTATAGGTATTATCAGAGGTTCTCAAACTTATTTCGTCTATCGCCCACTTTGAGAATCAATTATTATCTAACGCCTCCTTATTTTTTTAACTTTAGCGCAACTTAATAATCACTATCGCAATCATTAATTTTACCGCCCTTTACCGACCCCGTGTAGGCCTATAGTGCCCACAAGGGGGCGTTATCGCCCACTTTGAGAAAGACTGATCTACAGACATGTATTATATGTCGACCAAATGTCATTTCCATGCAATTTGATCTTTCCGCAGGCGTTAACGTTTAAGAAAAGGGGATTTCGCCGGATTAATTCAAAAACCAACTATCTGCCCAACTCGTGATTTCGAGTTATTGCGTTTTGAAAGTCTGTGTCCTAAAATTTCAAATACTATCTTATCTAAGTTTGTGTCTTAAAGTTTCGTCTGCAATCTTATCTAAGATAGTTTATGAAATTTTAGGGCACACACTTTTAAAACGCTATAACTCGAAGTCATGATTTGGGCAGTTAGTTGGTTTTTGAATTAACCCGACGATTTATTCTATACCCTCAGAATGCCCAAAATTAAAAATGAATGAATTTGTCAATGTCTGAAAAGACAAATGGCGAGTGATGTACAATACCCACAATATCTACTGAATAAAACACATAATATTTTTTGGAATTTGAATTGCGGAATGAATCCGGCAACCTCGATAAAATGCATGTGAGTAAACTCGTAGATAATCCTAAACATTAAACCTTATTGTTTGGAAGTTACGATTTCATTTTTATTAAATACAGGTTGTTAACGAATTCGTGTAATTCCTTCAAACCACATGATCTATTAATGGTATAGATGAGCACGGGATTTAGATTGATTAAAAATAAAAAAAAAACTTTTTTTTACTTTCTTTTATTTGTTCGTATAATTCGATGCCATGCATAAATGAATGAAGGCACGGTGACACAGCTGACAGGCACGAGTAGCACGATATCGCTCCACGCAGTCAGTTAACTTGAGATGCTAAAATTATTCAAACACAAAATACCATGGTTGATTTTTTGAAAACTTTTTTTAGTTGATTCTGAAAACAACCTATGCAGGGTCAATCAGTGTCACCAGTAGATCACGTGGTTTGAAGGAATTACACGAATTCGTTAACATCCTGTATACATTTTAACATGGCTTTTTCTTTTCCGGGTGATATTTGAAATATAGATATTATAGTAGGAATATGCAAACATGGCTTCTATATTCTATACTGCCGAATGATTTTGTTCCTGACCCTAAATGGGCATTTTCACATTAACCGATACCGACACGATATCGGCGGATAGGTAATCTCATTTATTACTATCAAACGCTTTCCCACTGTTTCGTTCTCGTAACCGATATTGTCGCCGACCACGATATCGGCACCGATACCGGCGACGACACATTCCGGGGTGAACGAGAGTATCGGGCGGGGTAAAGCTTCGGCGCTGCGTCAATGTACTGCGGTGATTTGTGCTTAGGTGTGTCCAAAGGCTATAATGGGGTAGGTCGGCGGTATGTCAGGCTGACATGACGGTACCGAGGCTGCCGACAGTATCGGGTCTGTCTCGGTATCAGTAAATGTGAAAACGCCCATTCTAGTAGGTACTAATTCTTGATGATAATGTAACACACACCTTTACGAAACATTCACAGCAGCAAATAGGTGGCCTGGTTTTTAAACGGAGACCACAAACAACTATTTACGTTGATATCATATTATATTCCCCGATTCCCCCGGAAATGGCGCGTCATCCCTTAATTAAAAGTCATAGATTTTCTACCAAATGGATCTATTATGACATTATTTATTACAGATTATGATAATAATAGACAAAGTTTCTTTATTTTACTAAAAGAAAACCTATTATACACAGGAAACCAACATGCAGTTATTAAAATAAATGACATTATTTTTATGTCATAACTGTCATAAAATTGATATATTTTATGGTTTTTGAGAATGGACCATGTCACTGTAAATGAATGATCTATGAATGAATATCGATGAAGGATATGTCGTCGTCCGATTGCAGTAAGAGCTCTTACACACCACGTTTGTTTCAGGCGCCGTCGACGCGCGTTTCGCTATCGCGCGTTGTCGGCGCTGCTAAACTTGAAATAGGCAGATTACTTGCGATTGCATCGCTGCAAACTCACGAGAAACGCGCTACAGACGCGCGTGAGCAACTCTCCTTGCATAGTAAAACGCGTGTAGCACGCGCGCGAAGGAGCGTGTATCGCGCAAGTAACAACTCTCCTTGCATAGTAAAACGCGTGTAGCACGCGCGCGAAGGAGCGTGTATCGCGCAAGTAAAAGCGCGTCTGTATCGATGTAAATCCGCGCTACGAGCGCGTCGACAGCTCGCGAAAAAGTCGTCTGCACACTACAATTTTATGAACGTGTGAATAGGTAAATTGGTTGCGATAACATCGCGTTTGCAGCGCGGTATAGTTGCATGAGAGGCGCGTCGACAGCGCCTGAAAAAAACGTGTTGTGTAAGAGCCCTAATGGAAACATGACGACGTGACTGTGCATATCATCATGAAGCAGCGCCATTTCTCGAAATGGCCTACTATCTAGTTGACATATCATGATGCGCCCAATTAAAAATCAGGTGGATCGATGAGGAGCAAACGGTTGTCGATATTCCTAGCTAAACGCATTACCACATCTCGTTATGGCCAAATGACACTGGATATCGTGTGGTCATTTCATAAAATAGTTACATTTCACGCCAGTAATGGCGCTGTCATCATGATGCGCCCAATTCTACGATCGGACGACGACAGATATACCGAGTAGAGATTTTTTGTACAACTTTCTTGAGCTACATTTATATATATCTATTTTTATGATTAGTTACGGTTTACTCACGTGCATTTTTCGGGATTGCCCGACTAGTTTCGGACCAACACGGAGCCAAAAAATATATGTATACTTGGGAGCAAAGAAATCGAGCCACTCCTTTTTCACGTGTCCTGGTTATTAGTTTTGGTTTCATGAAATTTCATTGTAAAGTTTATCAAATAATCTTTTAGGCGATATATGTTTCCAATTGATCTGTTCCATATTACCAAAAATAATAACAATTATACCCACGTGAAAAATAGAAGTGGCTCGATTTATTTGCTCCCAAGTATAGTTTAAACATTAAATGTATTCTACTAACAAAATATCTGCGATTACAGATCGATTTTCCAGTTGTAGTGATTATGGCAATGGCCCTTAAAAATTAGCACAAGCATATTATTTACCTACTAGGTTTAGCCCGCGGCTTCGCTGGCGTTAAAAAAACTCTTAACATACTACTAAAGTTTCTATAATTATAATTCAATCGTGATTAGAAAGACACGCGGCGCCATCTATTATCTTTATTGTTGTTTTCCTCGAGAACAGTACTTTGTTTCGGGATGAAAGGTACCCTATGTCCGTTTCTGTACACCTGACAACGTATTTGTAAAATTTCAGGATGATCGATTCAGTGGTTTAGGCGTGAAAAGGTAACAAACAAACTTACATTCGCATTTATAATGTTAGTTAGGATTTTAGGCAAAAAAGGTAGTTTTAGAGGTCCTGGTTTCAATCCCCAGTTTAGGCAGTGTTATTCAGTTTTTCCGTGTGGAGTTTTTCAGTAGCAGCCCGGAGTCTAGATTCGTGCCCGGTTGATGGCAATAAGCTCGTCCCTTATGTTTAAGACCCATGACTTAAACATAAGGCTGAGCATCCACCAGAGCTATGCTAAGCTGCGTAGCGAGGAATGTGTTTTGTAAGCACCAATAGAATCACTTCATTTACCTAGCTTCGCTCTACGCAGCTCTGGTGGATATGGGCTTAGTGGTGCGAGATTTTTGTTCATACAAAACAAGCAAGAAATGCGAGCGAGGGATGTGTTGCGAGGAATGTGTTGCGAAAAATGTGTTGCGAGGTATGTGTTACGAGGAATGTGTTGCTAGGAATGTGTATTATTCTCCCTCATATTCGAAAAGAGTCCGCTACCTATCCTCGCACCGCTCATTTGTACACATTAACACATTACACATTCCTCGCGCAGCTTTCGTGGATAGGGTCACATCTTTTCACATCCTCGCTACACATTTTCGCACTGCACATTTTCCTCGCACAGTTCTGGTGGATGCTCAGCCTTACGGTGGAATGAGGGTGTCCTATACACCTCTGCCCAATCCTTCGAGGAAAACAGGCGTGATGATAAGTTGATGTTTATAAATAACCTTTATTTGCAAAACCTCCTCCAGCAAATCTTAAGCTGAAAGTTAGCTTAAAGTTTATCTAATAATACACAGAATACTGACAAGTATCTTAGATTATCCAATGTTTAGTATGTTACAGTGTAATAATTACTCCTTCCAAGAACTCATTGATACGAGTACTGATATCCTAAAGTTAATTTCAAAGCTATCAATATCAATCCCGATAAAAGGTAAATCCTAGTTTACATCTGTATAGTTATAAGAGTGTACTAAGGCGGATCTCACACTACCACGCACCACGCTCTGGTGCGAAGAATTTGTTATGAAGAAATATTCTTCATGTGGTTTTATTAACTGTCTTCATAAAGGAGGAGGTTCTCAATTCGTCTGAATGTTGTTTTTTTTTTGTGTTTGTCTCGCGATATCTCCGCCAATTATGAATGGATTTTGATGATTCTTTTTGTTTTGTAGACCATGCTTCAGAGGTAGTCCCATATTTTTATTGAAATTGATTCAGCGCTTTTTGAAAAAATCAACAAAATCATATAAGTACTTAGATGACGTTTTGGTTTGTTCCCTTCAGCAAAAGTTTTGATGAGGACTTTCAATCTCTGTTTTAACTGTAATCATAGAAACATTAGCCAAGAACAAAGAAGATTGTATGTATTTGTAAGGAGCCGTCATGATAATTATACATTAATACCTATTCTTAAAGAAAACTACCTAGTTGCTGGAAAGATTACGCAACCGTGTTATTTAAATTTGTGGTCTTATACCGTGTATGGCACTAAAACGTATTTAATAAAAAAACTTTAAATAAAAGGAAAAACAGACTTTAAAAAAAACTAAAAAAAGAGTGAAATAATTAGCATGATATAAAATTAACAGTTTCAGAAGTCGGTGCAATTCTACACTGAAACAAATAAAAGCCACCAACTTCTGAAACTGTTAATTTTATATAATGCTAATTATTTCACTCTTTTTTTAGTTTTTTTTTTGGAGTCGGTTTTTACTTTTATTTAATAAGGAATTGATTAACAGGGAATATAAACAGAAAAATAACAAAAAAAAGAATTGTTTTTATTTGCTTCCCATTAACCGTTGATATTTCATTTTCAGCTCCAGACATTTACGAGCTAATACCTTCGAAATACGACTTACATATCTGCTGACCCACAAACTCGCTCCCAGTGCGGCTGGCCCTACTGGCACGGCGCCAACACTAATTTACGCAACAGACAGTGGGTTCGCGTCCAGTCGGTACATTTGGAGAGATAGTAAAAAATGTATTTGATTCCTGAGCATATTGTGATTTTTGGGAGGAGCTCGTGGCTAAATAATTACAGCCGCATAGACCGATCTTCCGGGTTAAGCCACGCTTGCCGAGGTTGGTCTGTGGATGGGTGACCATTTACCATAGCGAGTTTCCTCCGTGCGTCGGAAAGCACGTAAAGTCGTTGGTCCCGGCTGTCATTTGTAGATCTTTGACAGTCGTTACTGTTGGTCAGAAGCCAGAAAGTCTGACAACCAGTCTTACCAAGAGTATCGTATTACCCAGTTACTGGGTTGTGGAGGTCTGATAGGCAGTCGCTCCATGTAAAATACTGATATTCAGCTGCATCCGGTTCGACTGGAAGCCGACCCCAACATAGTTGGGAAAAGGCTAGGCAGATGATGAGCATATTGTGATTTTTATGGCGATACTAGTTGTACTAGTTGAATGTATGATACTGCTTGAAATTTTATTTTTTAAGTTCTTTCTTGTTCGGATGTCTTAAGTGAGCGGTAGTTTACGACGAGAAGCGATACTTTTCATTGTTGACTTTAAAACATCATGATTCAATTTGTAGCTGAAAATCTGCGACTCGGCGCCACTGTAGAATGAGGTGAAAATTACAGAACCGATTTTAAAACAGATATTTAGACTGTAGAAATTGGTCCGAAATAACATTATTTATTATATGGTTATTATTTTGACAGTAAATTGCAAAGAATTTGACAGTTTTCTCCTATTTTTGTGGCAAAAAAAATCCTATAGAGTGCGCGCAAGAAAACTCTGCGCGCGACTGAGGGCGTGCTAAACGTTGCCATGATCGCAAAAGTTCAAATTACCGCTATTTAAGCTTAACTTTTTATCGCTAAACATAATTTTCCCGTTATATATTCCTACAATCAGGTAGTTCTACTATCAAAATTGATAAAACGGCACACACTTTGGTGGACCATGATTAGTTCCGATTTCGGCCGCGCGCAGACTTATCTTGCGCGCACTCTAGCTCGAGTTAGGTTCGGCGAGGCAACGTTGGAGTTTATATAAAAGACACGTCTTTACAGTGTGAACGGTTTAATGAGACTGATTTCAATATGGAGCTTATAACTAAGGAAGTTTACAAATGAATTCTTATCATAACTTAATAGCTATTTTGGTGTAATGTTCGGCATGTGAGCTGACGACGGTTTGACAGCGTTACGCTGATATAACTCTCGGCGTTCACGTTTTTTAAATGCAAACAATAATCAAAGAATGCCATTCACTCCCAGATCTATTTTTATTTCACTGTCTAGAGTCTAGACGAAACATAGCCAAAATTATTGTAATACTTTACATATTTTAAATGGCAGATAGTGATGCCACCTGGTGGTGATCAATCAAACATAATCTTCTACCCTTGTGTTGTTGTTGTGTTTCATACGAAACCCTTCGTTCGGGAGTCCGACTCGCAATTAGCTGTTTTTAACCGACTTCAAAAAGGAGGAGGTTCTCAATTCGGTTGTATTTTTTTTATTTTTTATGTTTGTTACCTCATATCTCCGTCATTTATAAACCGATTTGAAAAATTATTCTTTTGTTCGAAAGGGTATACTTCCCGATTGGTCCCATATAAATTTTGTTATGATTAGACCATGAACTTCAGAGATATGGAACGGAACTCCTCATCAGATCAAAGCAAAATTCTCAAGTTACTAATATTGCTTTGTTTATATTTGTTGTTGGGAACTGACTACTGGAAAAGAGGAGGGGGTGCGTGTCCCCCCTCCCCCCTTTGGAATGTTTTCATTATATCGTGTAAGGTATCATTTGAAAGGACTTTTTATGCCCGACTATGTCAAAGCCAAAAAAAACTTTAAATAAAAGTAAAAACCGACTTCAAAAAAAACTAAAAAAAGAGTGAAATAATTAGCAAGATATAAAATTAACAGTTTCAGAAGTCGGTGGCTTTTATTTGTTTCAGTGTAGAATTGCACCGACTTCTGAAACTGTTAATTTTATATCTTGCTAATTATTTCACTCTTTTTTTATTTTTTTTGAAGTCGGTTTTTACTTTTATTTAAAGTTTTTTATTAAATACGTTTTAGTGCCATAAATTACACGGTCTTAAATTTAAATGACATGGTTGCGTAACCTTTCCAACAACTAGATAATTTGCTTTAAGAATAGGTTTAATACCTATTCTTAAAGCGTGTATAATTCTACTATCATGACTGCTCCTTACAAATACATACAAACTTCTTTGTTCTTGGCTAATGTTTCTGTGATCACAGTTAAAACAGAGATTGAAAGTCCTCATCAAAACTTTTGCTTAAAGAAACCACAAACGAAAACGTCATCTAAGTATATATTTTTTTTTTGTTTTTGTTGTTTATTTCAAAAAGCGCTGAATCTATTTCGATAAAATTTATATGGGACCACCTCTGAAGTATGATCTACTAAACAAAAAAAGAATCATCAAAATCCATTCATAATTGGAGGAGATATCGCGTAATAAACATACAAAAAAAAAAAAAAAACATTCAGACGAATTGAGAACCTCCTCCTTTTTGAAGTCGGTTAAAAAGAAGGGTTATGAAGGAGGGGGTTAAAATTATGACACTAATAAGTATTTAATAAAAAATAAACTTTAAAAAAAGTAAAAACCGACTTCAAAGAAATACTAAAAGGAGTAAAATAATAACCATAATATAAAATTAACAGTTTCAGAAGTCGGTGCAACTCTACACTGAAGCAAATAGAAGCCACCGACTTCTGAAACTGTTAATTTTATATTATGGTTATTATTTTACTCCTTTTAGTATTTCTTTGAAGTCGGTTTTTACTTTTTTTAAAGTTTATTTTTTATTTTTTTTATTTCGATTTTCTCTTTGTCTGTTCACGGATTACTCACCTTTTGGGTTCGAAAATAGAAGGGTAATCCCGGAAAATGCACGTGAATAAATCTTTAACAGTGTTAACACCTTCTTCATCGTCATTTCACCTTCTTGCTACATATTATATGTTATATTTTTTATAACACAGGCCACTATGTTTTTATGACATTTTGATTCAAAATTCGGTTCCGTACCATTATCTATAAAAACGGGAAAAAAATCACGTTTGTTGTATGGGAGCCCCCAATATTTATTTTATTCTGTTTTTTAGTATTTGTTATTATAGCGGCAACAGAAATACATCATCTGTGAAAATTTCAACTGTCTAACTATCACGGTTCATGAGATACAGCCTGGTGACAGACGGACAGACGGACGGACAGCGGAGTAATAGGGTCCCGTTTTACCCTTTGGGTACTGAACCTTAAAAACATGCACTTTTCAATCGTCGTTAAAACTTTGCAAGGAACATAGTACTATTTAAGATTATTCTCGCTAAAAAATATATTTAAATGCAAATAAAATTAATTAACAAGCATAACTAAGAAACAAACCTAGCGAAATAAAGAAAATAATAAATACACACAGTAGTACTTAAATAAAATCTTCCTGTATGTAACCACAAACTATACATACAATAATATAGACTAAAGAATTTACGATCATTAATACAGCGCGGTCTAATACAAAATTCATTCTTTGCTAGTAATAGTGTAGGAATGGTATACACTGTCAGGCTCAAAGACAAAAAATGCTCATTGAACAAAAAAAAAATGTTGTACGAATTTTTTTTGTTATACCTACCCTTTTTCCTGGGCCTGTCAAATCGTCTCAGGTCGATCAAAGTCCAGGTTGTTGGGCTATTTAATAAATAACCTCAGTTTAAATAGGATCTTTTGACGTGTGATTTTTGAAACAAAAAAAATCTCATACAAAATAACGATGGGATTGTCGAGTTTGTATGGAATGTTTTTCGACGTGAATTGGATGAACTTCTTACGTTTTGTCCGGCGGTCTGTTGGGGAAAATTTTGTGATGAAAACATGTACTTTCATTAGCTTTGTACAAAAATAATACTTATACCGCCGGAAAGATCCATCCAAAAATATATGTATTAACGAATTTCATTCATAACTGGTGACGTCACACCCTTCGAAAGATTGCTCTGAATATTTGTAGACGCGCGGTCACCGCTCATTAGTGATAGTAGGTTGCAGCCAAAAGCTTGCTAGTACCTATATTTTCAATAACCCTGTGTGTATGAATCACGCTCAAAGACCAGACACGGGACATTTCCTTACCCCCTAGACAAAACCCATTTTCCTTAAACATTAACGTCTGCGGAAAGATCAAATTGTATGGAAATGACATTTGTTTACGCTCAAGTAAATGTCATTTCCATGTCGCAGGCACGTTTATGGAACACAGATTTTCTTTCTGATGGCTGTTCAGTCAAACTCATCAGTGTTCATAGGCTTGACAGCAACGTCATTATCTAGATAAAATACTAAGCAAAATTAAAAAATCCTTTCCCTACTTATAAAATATCCACATTTCTTTTAAAAATCTACAGTGTACTCTCATCTTAAGAACGCGCTATATTTGTTGGATTTCAGCCAAACCGTTTGATACTAGGATTGAAAATAAATTATTGAGCATTTAATAATACGGAACGCTTGGTTAATATGAACAGCTATGATGATAGGATGGAGACAGAAGTATTTGTAATCGACCAGAAATATGTTGATGCGTGAAATACTGTTCGGAACTGAAAGCTCACCGCGCGCTGGGAATAGACGCGTGTTGTAAGATTCAACAAAACCCAGCACGCTTGGTGGTAGGATCTATACAGTCCGCTTGGCTAGCTACTACCTGAACATTAAATTCCCACCAAGCAGTTTACTATTTTATTTATAAAATTCAGCAGCAATTGTTTATTTACGGCAAACATTATTAAAATTACTGTTTCTGCAATTACGGTAACTCTGCATTATCCTCTGGGACTAAAATCAACGTTACGTGAATGGAACATTGCACAAATAAAGTCATTTAATTTCATGGAATCCATTCCCTATTAGCATTGACGTAGAAACACATGGACCTAGGGTCAGCGCTAAATATCCAAATCAAATGTAGACTAAAACACGAAAATGAAGACTAATTTACGTCATTGGGTGCAGTTCAATCTTCGTATCGCCCTCGTCTATAATTATCTGTATTGTGAGGTAGTATTTATTGACCCTACAAAATGTTGCTGGCAATTTTTATTATTTAGCTGGCAATTTTTTAAATAGATTGAAAATTAAAAACATGTTTCACTGTCTGATTTTGAGACTCGTATCAATTAAATGTTTTTTCTTTCTTTCTCTCTTATTTAGATATCGATTTCCTAACCGTTAAGCGTCATGAAGATCCGAGATTAGTTTATGCCAAAAAATGCTTAGCTTTAATGCATGAAGGTGTGTGGTATTTGGAAACCATCATCAGCCTGGTTAGGCTGTGCCAGCAATCGACTGGTTAGTCGATTGCTGGCAATAAGCAGGTTCCTTCGAAAACGAATCCGCCATCTGCCGGTTGTAAGAGCTACGTTGGTTCACACTACGTTAATTTCAAATTGATGTTTGGTTAAGGTGTTAGATGTGCACGGCCACCAAGGGGGTAGTTAAGATCTAAAGAATCTCAAAAACCTCATCTCCCCCACTTCCTAGAAGACATTTGATAGATTCTCCTCTCCTAAACAGGCTTCTTCTTCAACCCAATAAAGAAGACGTTTTCAGAAAAAGTGATAGTACAGTATTAGTAGCAGTACTTAGAGCTTATTGGAAAAGAGTTCATACGGAGAAGTACTACTGTGACGGCATCTATACGAACTACGCAACACAACAATGGTATAGCAGACTATAGCGACAACAACGACAACTCTCAAAGTTGACGCCATGATAGGTCCTACATCGCGATATCAACATTTAACACGAAGATAGTATATATATACAACTGCCCAACATCAACCGTTGGGCCCCGGCCATCTCTTCAGACTCCGCAGTCACACCGATAATTCAGCCCTCATCAAGATGTCTCCCCCCCCCCCCCCCCCCAAGTCCCGCCAGCAACGCCCTAAGCCGAAGTCCGAGTCCCACTAGGGGTCGCCCTTAGTGCTGTTGTTGCAGGTAGTCATGATGTTAGTGTAGTACAAGTAGTTAGCTTAGGTTAAGTATTTTACTTCCCGCCATTGGCTGGAGACCCTTCAGGTCTCGCCAATAACTGCCCGGTTACGTAGAAACCGTCCCCTAGGACCAAATACAGCAGTCCAATAGAAAAAAAAATAACCATTGGGCAGTAGCTCGCCAGGCATAAGACTCCGCCTGGTTGGAGGATCCTCCCTTTGGTTGGAAGAACACCATACCTCGTTTCTCCACACTACTGTTACTGTACTACCACTATACCTATTTCTATTGCCAAGCAGCATTGCTATGTTCCGATTTGAAGAGTATGGGTACCGGTGAAATTATAGTCACGTGGGATTTTTTAACTTTGCTGGGGAACGCATCAGCCATCCTCATGGGCTTGTAGGTGTATACAGGTTGTCCCAAAACTCAAAATCAAGCAGGAAATAAATGATAGGGTAGTTAATGACAGAACAGAAAAAATAAATTAATGAACGTAGTTCCTTTTCGAGTTTCAAAGTTACCACGAATAAAATTGTACCTCACAAATCTAACTAATAAATCCTGAAAAAGATTACATAAAAAAACTATTTTGATGTTAAATTTTGGGCCACCTAATATCAGGTGGGTCTGTTTGCTATCCAGTAAAGCTCTCTAGTAAATCATTCTAAGCAAATTTACTCTGATTTCTGTTAGAAAATATATTTTAGAATGAATGTCTTAATTAGCTTCAGCTCAAAGCTCAATAAAAAGGGCAGAGAATGGTGTACACAGCGAACGTTAAGTATTATTTTTCTTGTTACTTTTCTCTTGTACGTCAGCGCCGTTCATGAATGAACCGAGTTGCCCAAGGTCAGACTGACATTGCGCCATCAAAGACTAACAAATAATGCTATGTTTCTATGCCAACTGCTCGCGACATTACCAACGACTATTGAGTTGAAAGCTGGGGAAATAAAATATGTTTTTAAATGTTGCTGTCAAAAATATTATGTTAAGTGAGAGAAATGTAGCGTGAAATGCAATTGTTGGCAAAATACTGTAAAACCAGCGAAGTGCGAGTCAGACTCGCGCTCGGTTTTGTACCGCCACACATGTCTGTGAAATAACTGTTTTTATTTAACTACTAGCTGTACCCGACATGCGTTGCAATGCTATGTAAAGAAAAAAAGTGTTTAGTTTTAAAATCTGTTTATTGAAGTGCTTTTGGATTCACAATATTTTTGATTTGACCCGAATTTACCTTACCGACGCCGACGAGACGAACATCCAATGTTTCACAGGTAGGAACAGGGGCCTAATTCTCCTAAAATAAATCTTGATAAATCACAACCGAACCAAGGCCGAACCGTTCATTCAGAAAGTTCTCAAATTCAAAAGCTATCAAATTGTTTGACACATAAAACAAAATCAATCATTTTGAAAGTTTTCGAAAACAAAAACTGACTGACGGTTGTGGTTCGATTGCGTTTGGCAACAATTTATTTTAGGAGAATTGGGCCCAGTTTGTCTGGGAAAATAAAATTGTTGTTTTTACTATTTTCCTCGCAACTTTTTCATATTTTCTCACCACTTAAACCTTCCCTGGACTTCCACAAATATTTCAAAACCAAAATTAGCCAAATCGGTCCAGACGTTCTCGAGTTTTAGCGAGACTAACGAACAGCAATTCATTTTTATATATATAAGGTCCAATCAAAATAGGTGGACAAACTTTGACAGATCACAGTACACATGAATGTAAACAACTTTTACTATGGGACCAAAACTGAAATATAAAAAAAAATATCAGCTGTTCCATACAAAAGTGCAATACCTACACGATTAAAATGTATGGAACAGCTGATATTTTTTTTTATATTTCGGTGATGGTCCCATAGTAAAAGTTGTTTATATTTATGAGTACTGTGATCTGTAAAAGTTTGTCCACCTATTTTGATTGGACCTTATACAGATAGAGCATGCACTACAATCATAACAATAATTTTCACGCTTGTATGTACTTATTACCATTTTTAGGGTTCCGTATCCAAAGGGTAAAACGGGACCCTATTACTAAGACTCCGCTGTCCGTCTGTCCGTCTGTCACCAGGTAGTTAGACAGTTGAAATTTTTACGGATGATGTATTTCTGTTGCCGCTATAACAAAAAATACTAAAAAACAGAATGAAATAAATATTTAAGGCGGCTCCCATACAACAAACGTGATTTTTTGGCCGTTTTTATAGATAATTGGTACGAAACCCTTCGTGCGCGAGTCCGGCTCGCACTTGGCTGGTTTTTAAGATAGAGTAAGAACAAAAATGTTAAAAAGATTCATTTATTTCGATGATTTTTGTAGGATCTTTTGGATTTACAGTTTTACACATATTCTGTGATTCAAATGGCTTCCTATTGGTATGTCTACACCAGTGCGCTTTCACGTTCATCTTGCGTTTTCAACTTTCAATTCCTCTTGCGTCAAGCGCATGCAATATTGATTGCCATAAGACGCATGCAGCTTATCGTCTACACCGGTGCGCCTCGGTCAGTCGTCAGTCGACATACAATAGACGGATTAGCGTGCACTAGGGGCAGCGATTTTGTCGAACTAGTATTAAGGTATGCGCTATTGCATGCGATATGGCGCTTCACGCATGCCTCAGACGAAAACGCAAGATGAATAAGAAAGCACACTGGTGTAGACATAGCTTATTATGGTTAAAAGACACAGCCTTATGACAGATAGACGGATGGACGGACAGTTGGCATAGGATTAAGGGTCCCGTTGGCAGCCTTTGGATTGGGGAGTCCATTACGGAAGCGCGACAGTATCAAGTGCGAATATCGCTGGTGCGACAAATCTGAAGCGCGAACCGCGGAAGATCAACTGCACGCTGGTTCGAAAAACTATTGCTCGACTCCACTCAAGTGCTAATCACGCTAGTGCTATGCAAGATCGACACCACTGTACCGGTAAACCGGGGTTACTTTCAAATACAGGGGCGACATTGATAGTTACTAAACATTTTGCATTTGGTTAAATATCTGTGTGAAAATGGAACTTGTGCTTTTAATTTAATATTGTAGGGAACGTTGACAGTTTTCCTATTTTACCATTCAGTATAGAGGTGTCTGCGATGTTAGATGGCGATGATAAAAAATATTAAATGACACCCCTGAATATGTAAAAAAAACGAGTTTTAGATTTTTCGATTGGGGCTACTTTGAAATTCAATGATAGAACAGAGATCATCAAAGTAGAAGCTCTACGGTCCAAGTTTGATAAGGAACATTTCTCCTTTTTGCTATCGAAAACTGTGCTCTATAGTTTTTTTTATCTAGTCTATGTGATTTTATATAGGTATCTCAGTTAATTGAGTCTACATAAAATATTTTTGATGTAGCAGCTAAAAGCGAAAATAAATAAGATACAAACACATGAAGCTCAAAAAATTGATCAAAGTAACCCCGTTCTACGGTAGTATACATATAACACACCGAGCTTTATTCTTTCTACGTTTTACTGGTAAGCCAACGTTGCAGATCCTGTAAAGGTCATGGCACAGTAGACCGGCACAGCAATTGCACAGAATTTAGGCTACGGCTAGCCGCCAGCGCGCTAACTACGCGTCGTCCGCGAGGTGCAAGCTCGCAGACCGCGCGCTGGCCGCGAGGTGCAAGCTTGCTGTCACCGCGAACACAACTGTTATATGGAATTCGTGATTGAACACGCCTAAGACTTGCGTTCGCTGGCGACTCGGTGTCGGCGCGCCATAAGCACGCAGTCAGCGCGCCGTAAGCACGCAGTCGGTCAGTCCAAGCAATATTCAAGAATTAAGTCTCAATAAATTTAAGTCCTTCATAAAACAGAAACTTTGTAATAAGGGTTTCTATAAAGTTAAAGATTATATGGACGATAAAAATGCTTGGAATTGAGCCGCTCGCTCTTATCATAGAGATATCATTGAAATCATTGAAATTATTTCATATTTTTTTTTTCTCATTTTTGACATTCTGCATGATGATTTATTGATAAATAATTATTGAATTATTATTTTTTTTAGTTGACATTTTGTCGACTATTATTATTAATATGTCGTTTGTTTTATATTATTTTTTATTTTATTAAATTGTGAATGTGAGTACTATGTAGGCTAGCTTTATATTATACATAAATTTCGTAGAACTGTTTGGCGGTTTGAGTATTTTTTTTGTAACCTACGCAAATGTCCGGCTGATTGGTGTCGTCGTGCGTCGGGTCGTTGAGCTCCCTAAAATAAGGTTGAGCTACACGATGGCTGATGCATGCGTGCCGTCAGTTGGGACTAGTCAACTCAAACCTGCTATGGCTCTTTCCTCAAAAGGCCATTCCAAACGTTGCCCTACATTGTTTCACTCGCATAGTTTTTATACCACAATGTCTGGACTTTAAAAGAGACGTTGACCTCTGAGTTTGTTTCGGCTTTTCTTCTCAGAGCAAGTCAGATAGGAAATGCCGGCGCCATCTAGTCTTAAAAAAAAAAAAAACTTACATTGACTTGTAAAAGTGTCTGTAACAGATTTGTTTACAGAAATAAATATCATTTATCATTTATTTATCATTTGTCGGCGCGCTGTAAGCATACGGTCCGCTCGCTTGTAGCGCGCTGTCTGCGAGTAGAGTTGTGTGGTAGCGGCAAGCGCGCTGACTGCCCACCGTTGACTTTTTTATATTGACATTATGAAATATATTATACGACACACGATTTAATGCTCTAATTTGAATGACAAGTTAATTGCTGGGTTGAAACGGTGCCGGCATAGTGTGCCATGACCTTAAGGCGTACACTATCTACACGTGTAAGCCATTACAGGAGCTGGGAAGGCTTGTAAAAACCCCATAACCTCGCATTGTAATAGCGGTCTCATAAGACAGCTTATGTCCAGCAGTGGACGTTTTAGAGCTAGTTCATTCGCTCTGCAAAAACCGAAAAACACTTTCTCATCTCCATTTTTAATCTGATTTCTTTCATTTTGCGACTTTGTAATGCAACTACAACTTGAAAACTACTCACGAATTAATAGAGAACTAGCATGAACATAATACCTAAATACACAGTCTGTGTACTTGTACACAGTGTACACAGGTTTGTCTGAAAGCTAATGTACTGCTAACATAAACATCTGAATGTTTGTTTTACAAATTGTGTTCAAGCCTTGACTGACTTGAAATAATAGAAATGTTGTTAGTTTGTGAGAATTTCTCAGATATTCTACAATGTATGTTTATGTTCTTATTTCGATCGAAAACATATTGTTCTTATGTTGTTGCGATTGGAATAAGAATTTAAACTTACGGTTTGTTTATTTTAGAAAGTAGGTGGATTAGAGATGTGCTCGGAAATTTCAGTTTTTAGTAAGCGTTATAGGGTTCCGTACCAAAGCCGTCGCCTCCTTTTGCGAGGAGTTGGTGGCGATCAAGGAGGGAGCGGAGAGGGAGAGAGAGGCGACTGCCATTCTCCCTTCCCGCTCTAGGCGCACCGGGCACAGGAGGGCGCATGACGATCTCCGGCCACCCTAGTGTGTAGTCTGCGGGCGGCAGGTTAGGGGACTCATGGCACGACCAGTAACAGGCCCGAGAAGGCGGCGCGCAATGCTCCATGCGCGATCCCAGAAGGACGTGGGGCCAGGTCCAACAGAAGAAGAGGTCCGCCATGGGCTGGCGGACCGAGGCCTGCCAGGATTGCGGTGCATGCAGCTGAAAATCCCGCAACCCCGGCCAACGGTCAGGAGACGGAACACCGTGGGTTTTTAGCCGGTAAGAATCCGGCAAAACCCTACGCGTTCCCCGGACGGAGGCTGTCCATGAGGATGATCCCAAGATAAAAAAAAAGTTTCAGTAGCAAAATGGTAGTTAACAAGGAAAAAGTAACACAATTTTCTTAAACAAACAATATGTAAAGCACATAAAAGTAAAATTTCAGTGTATGTATTATGATCAGTGATCGGAAAAGGGTGAGCTAATTTACCTAAACTTCAAAGAACAGAGACAAAAACTGGAGACTTCCTTACGACAACATTTTTTTTTCGGGAGATTTTTCTCGGAGATTGTCTTTATTTTGTTTTCAAAAAATAAAAACAATCTCCTTTTTTGAAAACAATAAACAATCTCTTTTTAAAAACAATGAAAAACGTGTCATCTGGTTTTGTGACAATTTTGGGAAACAAAAATAGGAAACGAATTTAATTGTTTTCTGTACTATTAATATTAAATGTATTTTAGTGATGTCCCGAAACCCGGAATAATTTTCACGAAAAAAAATGTTGTCGTAAAGAAGTCTCCAGTTTTTGTCTCTGTTCTTTGAAGTTTAGGTAAATTAGCTCACCTTTTTCCGATCACTGATTATGATTATACCTAACTGAATATTATAATTGGGTTGTTTGAGTATCCGCGTTATTCCTGTTACATGTTGTATGTCTAAATTATCGTCTAATTTAATCTAGCCGTTAGTCTGTCATCACCGGAATACATTAAGTACTAACCGACAGATTAAATTATCTTATTAGTTGTTATAAATTAGCTGATTTCTGCGAGACACTGTTTATTACTATTAATTTGTACGTCAGCAAGGGAACTAATAAAATCTATACTGTGATAAAATAGTCTACCCATAGTTTCATGCACGGAATATGCATTTCTAACAGTAGCAGGTCGTTAAGGGTACTCTCGCAAAAAAAGCGTGCAGATGAAGCAACTTTTCGTCGGCATTTACAGAGAAAATATATCTGAAAAAATAAAGCAACAAACTCCTCAATTTAATTCTTAAAACTTGTTTTTTTTTTTTTTTTTTTTTTAATTATAGGCTTACTTTTGTCCACTATCTCACCTGGTGGTAAGTGAGACGGTTACGATGATGCACGCTTGTCTAGAAGTAACCTAACCACTCAAGATTTGAAAACTACAAGGTCATAGCTATCGGGATACACAGAATCTGGCAGAGAGCTTCACTCCATAGCTGTACGAAAAATGAACGTGTGTGTATAAAACAAAGTCGCTTCCCGCCGTCTGTATGGTTAGATCTTTTAAACTACGCAACGGATTTTGATGCGGTTTTCGTCAATAGACAGAATGATTCAAGAGGAAGGTTTACATTTAATCTAATATCCAATTATAAAGAGGTAGAATTTGTTTGTTTGTATGTAGGAGGTAATCGCCGAAACTACTCATCCGATTCCAAAAATTCTTTCATCAATAGGAAGCTGCATCCCTGAGTGCTATAGGCTATATTTTAGTATCAAAAAATTAGGGATCCGCAAATAAATTACAATAATGTAACCCAAGGTATCAAAAATTGGCTTATCTATACTAATATTATAAAGAGGTAGAATTTGTTTGTTTGCTTGTTTGTTTGTATATAGGAGGTAATTCCTGAAACTACTCATTCGATTTCAAAAAATCTTTCTCAATTAACGCGAGCGAAGCCGCGAGCAAAAGCTAGTGTATTATAAATTGGAACCGAGCGAAGTCGGGGCGGGTCGCTAGTTTACTATAATGTATAATGACTTCATATCGTCACAGGATCCCAAAGTCAGCTTACACGAACAGAGGCGTGAATAGTAATATTAGTGGTATTACAACAGTATAAACAAGCATTCAAACTGATCAGCCCGTATTTGCGGTGTGCTTAGCCAACGATGAAATATTTACGCGGCATCCTACGTGAGCGATCTAGAAGCGACGCAAAGCGGCGCGACGCGACGCGAAAACAACAAACAGTCGATGGTTATTGAAGTGGCCTACGTGACCAAACGAACGTGGAGTGCGGTGCGGCGCGGCGCGAAGCGAAGCGACGGTTGGCTTGATATTTTCGCGCGAACTGGTTGCGGTGCCGTACAGTGCTACTGAATAATGGAGGCGCGCGGCGGGCGGCTCGCGAGCTCGTAGGACAAAGCCGCCGCATCGCATTGCATTCGCGTGTCACCGCATCGGATCGCTTCGCAATTCGCGTCGCTTTGAACCGCCTACGTAAGACGCCGCGTTAGTCTGCGTCCTAATAATTATACAAGGTTAGTCAGAAAGGGATACCTATCTACTAATTCGAAAGGGTATTAAGGTACCTACCCATAATAATGAGTAACTTTTATTCTACCACTTTCCCCAAAACTCAATAGTTTTATTGGAATGAAACGAAAAATAACATAAATGACCAAACCTCTATAATTTAAAATAAAAAGAACTTTAACAAAATACAAATTTATACCGAATTTAACCGAATATAATGCAACTGTTAAAAGACAACCTATCCGCACCTAACACCGAGCCAAAAAGTGAGCGGCCGACGCTCGTCTCTCTGAATCTGCTAAATGTTCTGCGTGAAGTTGGCGTTCCGATGTCCATGTGACGGTGGCGCCACCCCGCAATCTTAGCTGTCTTCTAATACGGCCTCTCCTGACTGGAGAACGGCCTCGTTCTCTCCAACGGTTCTGTCACCTGGTAGGGCTTCAACGGACGTGCTAGGCTGAAGCTCATCAGGACTGGCTGCGGCTTGCTGGATTGCCGGAGTGGACCCGGCCTCGTCTTGGTCTGCGCCTAAGAAATAACAATAAAGCAATCAATAATAGATCACGTTCTGCGCAGCCAAAAACAATGTGATCTGCGCATTACATTACACGTGGACACAAAGTCACACATAAAACAAAATGTGAGGTCTGCTCACGCGAGGTCTGCTCGCTAACAAACGTGAGGTCTGCTCACACGCGAGGTCTGCTCGCTAAGAAACGTGAGATCTACTCACACGCGAGGTCTGCTCGCAAAGAAATGTGAGGTCTGCTCACACGCGAGGTCTGCCTGCTAAGAAACGTGAGGTCTACTCACACGCGAGGTCTGCTCGCAAAGAAATGTGAGGTCTGCTCACACGCGAGGTCTGCTCGCTAACAAACGTGAGGTCTGCTCACACGCGAGGTCTGCTCGCAAAGAAACGTGAGGTCTGCTCACATGCGAGGTCTGCTCGCTAACAAACGTGAGGTCTGCTCACATGCGAGGTCTGATCGCTAACAAACGTGAGGTCTGCTCACACGCGAGGTCTGCTCGCAAAGAAACGTGAGGTCTGCTCACATGCGAGGTCTGCTCGCTAACAAACGTGAGGTCTGCTCACATGCGAGGTCTGCTCGCTAACAAACGTGAGGTCTGCTCACACGCGAGGTCTGCTCGCAAAGAAACGTGAGGTCTGCTCACATGCGAGGTCTGCTCGCTAACAAACGTGAGGTCTGCTCACATGCGAGGTCTGCTCGCTAACAAACGTGAGGTCTGCTCACACGCGAGGTCTGCTCGCAAAGAAACGTGAGGTCTGCTCACATGCGAGGTCTGCTCGCTAACAAACGTGAGGTCTGCTCACATGCGAGGTCTGCTCGCTAACAAACGTGAGGTCTGCTCACACGTATCCGGAGTCCACTCTCCTCTCCAGGGCACCATGTATTCAGCTGCGGCCTGGGTGGACTCCCGTAGGAACCGGCAACCAACTGCAGCTCGTATCGCCCATGAGGAAGCGTTTTTACCACACGATAGGGGCCACGCATTCCTGAATCAAGCTTTCCTGTGGATTGAGCCCTTTTTATAACAAAAACAAACGAATTAATATTAAATTCACGTGGAACTCGTCGGCCTTCGTCGACAGACGCATCTCGGTGATCCTGGTTTTGTTTTAGGCGCTGTGATGCTACTTGCCTCGTCAGTGTGCGAAGCGCCTCTCCATTAGGGTGAGAGTCTTCGATAGCAATATCGCGAACAATATTGCGTAATAAAGGTGTTATGGCATCGGTTCCAATTAACAAATTCAGCGGTGAACACTGAGTCGTCTTTTGCTTGGTCATGTTAAGCATAAGTTGCAATTTCCACAATATGCTCGACCACTCCTCTTGCCGATAGTTGCTTTGAATTCTGATCATGTTGAGTATGGTGCGACAGTAACGTTCGACTTGGCCATTAGATTTGTGCATTTGTTGCTGCCGCTCGAATTTGTGGTTCTGTTATGCCGCGAATAATAATGGCGATCATTAATTCATCACTCAAGCCAGTTACGATATGCAGACGGAGCAACGAACGGCGAACATAATCCGCGTAGGTAGGGTAGTTATCTGAAGTAGTCTTCATCACGTCATATAAAATGTTTGCAATATCAGGCTTTCTTGGACATAACGGCTTAAATTCTCTTTTGAAATTGCTCCAACTGCGATCGTTCGTGACCCATTCGTTCAACCACATACGGGGGTCCCCTTTCAAACAATTTCCAATTCGTGATAAGCATTCGTTATCAGTCCAATTATTAACAACTCTAGCTCTGTCAACCTCCTGACACCAAACATCAATATCATGTAATTTTGGATCAAAATTGGAAATAAAGTAAAGTTGATTAGATCTCACCGAATTACTCATCGTCCGTATCGCTTCTACTAGAGCCTCTGCAGACGTCTGCTCCATACCTACAGGACTGGCCGTCGATTGCGCGTGAGGAGTCGCACAGGAAGCAGGCCCGGCCGTGGCCCTGCAAGGTAGTGGCGTGCCTGGTGGTGTGGTGCTCGCCGCCGCAGGCTCCCGTGTTACCTAGGGCTGGCAGCGATGTTTGCGGTGTCGGATACGGTTGTCTTTCTAGTACGCTAAGGCGGTTTAAAATTACTTGCATCTGTTTTCTAAGATCGTTATCGGGAGATTTATTGCGATCAGATTTACGATGCAGACTCCTACTACGTGATCGTCTGCGCCGATCAGACATCTCAAACGGAAGCATAAAAAGAAGTAAAACCTCAATTACTTACTCAAATCTATAAAAACAGCAAGATCTACGAATAAAATTATCCACTCGAAATCAAAATCGAACTACCCGTAATTACAATAAAAATAAAATCAATTAGCGCTCTGGTATGCAATGAAATCTAACTTTCTTCTTTGTCCTAATTCGCGGAATCGATACGTTTTAAACATCTAAAACTCAAAATCGAAACTAAAACACTAATTTTAAACAAAGAACTATTTTTCACAATAAAGTTTTTTTTTATGCACTACTACCTGCAAGCCTACAATGACCTACATTGCAATTTATTAACAAAACGAATTCGAATTTTAAAGAATTAGAAAATAAATCGGACGGCGAAGCGGATTAAGCCACGTTAGCTCAATCCCACTTCTGATTTTATTGGAATGAAACGAAAAATAACATAAATGACCAAACCTCTATAATTTAAAATAAAAAGAACTTTAACAAAATACAAATTTATACCGAATTTAACCGAATATAATGCAACTGTTAAAAGACAACCTATCCGCACCTAACACCGAGCCAAAAAGTGAGCGGCCGACGCTCGTCTCTCTGAATCTGCTAAATGTTCTGCGTGAAGTTGGCGTTCCGATGTCCATGTGACGGTGGCGCCACCCCGCAATCTTAGCTGTCTTCTAATAATAGTTTAAGAGATACAGAAGTTCAAAAATAAAAAAAATGCTTACCTCTATGTATCCTCAGCCATGATCAGCTGTTTACATTTTAAGTTCCGCACTTCTGAATTCGGAACTAAAGTAGGGACGAAGAATTTTTGAAAAAACTGAAAAAAAAAATATTTTACGTGGAAATAATAATGATTGGAATTTGAAATTTCAACACAATTAAAACCGTCATCTGTGGTACTTTAAGTGGCGCGCGGATTAGTGCTTAGTACCCCCTTTCCGACTAACCTTGTACAGGGTGTAAACGAATTCGTGTAATTCCTTCAAACCGCGTGATGTACTGGTGACATAGATTAACCCTAAATGGGTATTTCTGAAATCCAACAAAAAAAAATATTCAAAAAACAACTTCTTTTTTTATGAACTTTCCCCCACACTAAGATTTCTCTTGTACTCGTATCGTGGGTGCGTTTACAGACACAAATCTCACAAACAAACGCCCAGACCCGAAACAACCATCTGTAGGCCATACAATTTTTTGTTCCGTGTGGGAATCGAACCCACGACCCGTAGCGCAGATGCCAATCGCTTAGCCACTGCACCAAACGTGTGGTCAAAAACTTGGTTTTCTATTTCTGAGTCATTTTAGAGCCCCGAGTTATCTGACTGCAAAGAGCGATATCGCGTTAGTCGTACCCACCAGCCGTGTCGCCGTGCTTTCATTAATTTATGAGTGGCATCGAAATGTTCAATAAAAATTATTATTTTTGCATAAAAAAAACCTTTTTTTGACTGATTCCTTATTGGGTGGTTTAGGTACGATCAATTACCGCTAAAGCATGGAAAAAAAGATTTTTTTATTTTTAATTAAGCTAAATCCCGTGCGGGGCCAATCTACACCAGTACACACCTCAAATCAGGGTTAACCTTCGGATAAGTCTAGACCTCTTTTTGCTAATTATATTGTTACTTTAGGTTTCTCGAGGAGCTCGTGGCTAAATAATTACAGCCGCATAGACCGATCTTCCGGGTTAAGCCACGCTTGCCGAGGTTGGTCTGTGGATGGGTGACCATTTACCACAGCGAGTTTCCTCCGTGCCTCGGAAAGCACGTAAAGCCGTTGGTCCCGGCTGTCATTTGTAGATCTTTGACAGTCGTTACTGTTGGTCAGAAGCCAGAAAGTCTGAAACCAGTCTTACCGAGAGTATCGTATTACCCAGTTACTGGGTTGTGGAGGTCTGATAGGCAGTCGCTCCATGTAAAATACTGATATTCAGCTGCATCCGGTTCCACTGGAAGCCGACCCCAACATAGTTGGGAAAAGGCTAGGCAGATGATGATGATGACTTAAGGTTTCTATAAAAACTGTTATTTACTTGCTTTTTAAGGTTCCGTATCAAAATGGTAAAACGGAACCCTTATGGTGCGGCTTAATCCATCCGTTCGTCTGTCTGTCTGTCACAGCTGCTTATTTCGGAGTTGAAAGAAAGAAAGAAAGCAATACATTTATTTACCACAGACTAAAAGGCACACAGTATAAAATAAAGCATAAGAAAAAACAAAAACAGAAATTAGCAGGGAAGCATTCCTCACGGCTGCGCCAAAAAGGGCCAGAGTTCAGGAGTATTTATAAATATTACAGGAAAAATTAAACGATATGTCTGTAACTAGCACCGTTTTTTAGAAATCAGCAAAAACCCTTTTAACAATCAAATCAAATAAAATTATTTGTGCATTTCCAAAAAAATATGAAAATATAACTTTTTATACGTTTTTTTCCAAGGTCCAACCTTGGTGCGCGAGGATTATTCATCGAAGGTGCGCGAGTAAGACTCGCAGATCGCGAAGCGTTTTTTATTCAGCCTATATTATCCCACTGCTGGGCAAAGGTCTCCCCCATAGCCTTCCACTCATCTCTATGCCTTGCCTTCTCTGGCCGATCTCTCATAAACGACTAAGTCATCACGCCAGCGTTTCCTAGGCCTCCCTCGGCGACGACGCCCGTCTTCCGGCACCCACTGCGTGACGACTCTAGCCCATCTGTCTTTATGCATTCTGCATACATGACCCGCCCAATCCCACTTCCGTTTTGCAGACTTATGGCCAACATCGGCGATTCCTGTTGTTATTAAAAAAAAATCGTAAGCACTTCCCGCTGCTTACCATTATTTTATTATTCGTGTTAAACATCTACATTGCATGAAAATTCATGTATTACCACGTACATTATACACAGACATGAATAGAGGATTATTACATAAACAAACAACAAATTGATTAGAGCGTATTTGCGGTGCGCTCAGCCAACGATGAAATGTTTACACTGCATCTTGATGTACACTTCGGGCCAGCGGGAGTGGTAATCGGGAGTTGGCAGCGAATATGTTTGATGTGATATTATCTGTTTTACTTCATGAGCTGTATTGGATGTTTGCTCTTATTTGATCGTTTTTTTGATCGCTTTTTTGATCGTGACGTTACCGTATCGTAACACGTTCCGCCTCTAGCCGCAAGCGCACACATATATGCGCTCCACCCACGCTCTCCACGCCCGCGAGTTAGTCGCCGTTTATGTACTCTGATGCTTTAAACCCATACCTTACTGTTTCTCTTATTAAAATTCAGGATCTACACGGTCAATGATAAATCTAACAATGATCCTGACGTGCATTTTTACGACACGGTAACGTAAATTTGTACGTTAAGTCAACGCACCGTGCCACGTTGACGACGTCGTGAAGTGGAGATGTGGACACGCTCTTACTTATGCTCGGTTCCTATAGCCAAAACCGGATCGTTTTCCTTACCAATAGTAGCATTTTTATTTCTCAACTTAGAGTATAAGTAGACTTGTAAGTTAATTGTACCTGTTATAGTTATTAACGTATACAAGGTTAGTCAGAAAGGGGGTACTAATCCGAAAGGGTGTCAAAGTACACATAATAATGAATAACTTTTGTTCTACAACTTTTCACAAAAGTCAATAGTTTAAGAGAAACAGTTGTTCAAAAATCTCAAAAAAACAACTCTAAAATCTATTTATCCCCAGTTATGATCAGCTGTGTTTACATGTTAGGTCATATTTGGGATCATGAATTAGAAGCACCATTTTCTGAATTTGTAACTAAAGCAGGGATGAAGAATTTTTGAAAAAACTAAAATAAAAATCATTTTATTTGGATTTAATTTTTATCGAATTTCGAAATTTTAACACTTGCTTTCAAATAGTCATCACCGATACTATAAGTGGGCTTCGGATTAGTACCCCCTTTCTGACTAACCTTGTATAAGGATCTACTATGCAAAGCTATGGGTTATTGCTTTTATATTGGTACAGATACAAGAGTTTTCATTTTTACCAATAGCGCTCGGTAAATTATTGGAGTTGGCCATTAGAGACCAAATGAATTGAAGATGTAATAAAAGGCTATATGAGCAGCAGGTCTTCAAAAAGTTGTCAATAGTATGTGTAAGGACGCCAAACTGCACCAGGCATGCTTGATGAACTAAGGCCAAAAGCCTTCTTGTTTTGAGAAGAGACCCTTGCCCAGCAGTAAGACAGTAATGAGCCGATTATGTTGCCGATGGATGGACAGTAAGAAAAGAAGTCGGCGTATGGATAGTACCTAATAGATACTTTGTATTAGACGAGTGGAAGTAGCAACAGGAATATAAAAAGTCCGTAGCACGTGGCGTTCTGACGATACGTATATACGTACACGAGCAGAGTCCCGTTGCGTTCCGAATTTCCGATCGCGGCGATAGTGAGAATGCACTTGCATAATTATGAGAGCGTAGCCAAAAAGTTTAATAAAACTCTTCACATAAAAAAGATAAGTAACTAAATCTGTCCCAAAGTGTAAATTTCCATAAAATAACATGTGCTTATATTAAGTTTATATTCATGATGTTATATGTTTTCCATATTATGTGTTGCTTCCATAATACAGAGTTTCTGTGTTATAAGCAGATCTAAAGAAAAACAGACTGTTAACAGACTAGATACTTATGTACCAGGTTAATAGAAATGTTTTCCTGTATTTACACTGTTAAAATAATATGAGCAGCAGCTTTTTCTAGTGCTACTAACAGCATATCTCGCTAATATCTACATACAAGTAACAGAGATATAGAGGGATTCCCTTATACCTCCCTGACTCTCCCATACACAGTGTATACAAAGTGGCGATGACGATACAACATAAAATGATACCACGTATTCCGAACACAAATAATCAATCATGTACATTCAATAGTTTAGTCACAGGAATTTTCGTACGATTTAATAATTTTACGAATATCAAGATTGTAGGATCACACCTTTTTCATCATCATTCACTTCACACATTTCACCTCCTTTTACTTATTATAATTTACTATAAACCTTTTTTTCTATCACAGGCCACATAGTTTTGGAACACACTCTAATAATCAAAAATTCAAAAAGACTCGAAAAAGAAAATGCAAAGTGTTTTTACGAGGTCATTCTAAAGGCAACCATGAAAGCACGGTAATTTAATAACATTACCGTGATGAAAGGGTGCGGACTGCTGCACTGCTGAACTACCAGCACTCCGTCTAGTTGACGAATTACTGAGCCTGCGGCACTGCTGACCTACCAGCACACCGCCTAGACGCTGTACTGCTGAGTCTCCGGCGCTCCGACCTACTGGAGGGAGCCGCCGCACTGCTAACCTTCCAGCACTTCACCTCACTTCGTGCTCACACTACATTACCGAGCTTCCGGGAGTTGTGTTCCATCAGTTACCAGTTTACTTACGTGTGCCATTCATCCTGTATTATTGACTTAGTTTTTTTTTTTACATCTATACTAATATTATAAAGAGGTAGAATTTGTTTGTTTGTTTGTTTGTTTGTTTGTATGTAGGAGGTAATCTCCGAAATTACTCATCCGATTTCAAAAATTCTTTCACCAATAGGAAGCTACGTTATCCCTGAGTGCTATAGGCTATATTTTGGGATCAAAAAATTAGGGATCCGTAAATTTACGGGAGCGAAGCCGCGAGCAAAAGCTAGTAAGTATTATAAAGTTGCCTTCTTTTAAGTGTTTTCCTTGTTTGTCCGACTAGGGGTAGGTAGGAATCACTAATAAAATCCCATAATTATCACTACAACTGGTGTGGCAGACATGCTCAGGAGATCTTAGGGCCGTCTGCTACATTACAAGATGTCTACGCGAAGTTATGTAAATCTATGATCCGTTTAAACCAAAATTATCTTTATTTACACATGTAGAACAGATATAGTTAACATAAGTTTCCACTTCAGCGTCCCTTCATCAACATGAACGAGTGAAATTGAAAAATCATGCCACAAAAACATGCTTGGAAGTAACAGATTTTTGTGTACGGTACTAAAACACATCTTGGAACACGTGGTATCTTTTATTTTTGTATCGTAATCGCCACTTTGTATACAGCACTCTGACAACGTTCGCCCAGCTATATTAGGCCTTGTCTTGTATGATTTGCGCAAGTCCATCCATAAATGATTATTGGATAAGATTTTCATACCGTCAAAAAGTCTAAGGGCGTGTTCAACGGACACGCGCCCGCGCGTCAGCACCCGCGTGTAACTCGCTTTGAAATTTGTTGTAGGTATATAATTTGAGTCTTAAGACACATCAATAGATCTCAAAATGCATGCGCCATCCTAGCCGGGAGGGTGAAGGCGGCGCGGGCGCTGCGCGATTGCGACGCGTGTACTACGCAATAGCTATACAAGCGGTGAGCCACAGAATAAATAAAAGTACAGGGCTGAGCGTGCACGTGTACTTTGCATCGATAAAAATTGTGCCAGTGTGTTCACATCATAGAACACGTGGTTTCATATATTGTTGTATCGTAATCGCCACCCGTATAACACACGACGGTACACAGTAAACAGCTTGGCGCCGGACTTTGTGTGACGGTGGGAGGTACTAGCCAGACGGACCGTATAAATCCTTACCAAGCGTGCTGGGTTTTTGTTACAACACGTGTCTGTTCCCAGCGTGCATTGAGGAGGTTTTATATTCTAGCCCGTCCGACACAGGATTATTTTATATTTTTGGTGGTTATGTGCCTTACTTTGTACGTGCCGCTTATGTTAAACTCAATACACGTATTAGTATCAGTGTCACTTTTTATGGTAAGTACGGTCGGCGCCATAAGTGCAGTCCCACGTTACGGTTAACATTAGCTTGCGCGTTTGAGACTTCAGAGCCCCTAGCACGAGTTTTTGCTAAATCGTGTAGTTAACGTTATCGTTTCGTTTGCGACAAATTTTGTATGCCAATTTTACTAGCGCCACGTGTGCGTATTTGGAACTAAACACTCCATAGCACAAGTTTTTGACAACCGCTATCGTATCGAGTTCGAATAGTTACGGTTACGTAAATTGACGTAAATGCGCTAAATGTATGAGAATCGGTAGCACGAGTTTTCATTTTGACATTACGTTTCGAGTTTCGGTCGACACGAATACGGAAACCGTCTCACTGACTTTTTCTTAGTGAGAAAGCTAACCTACAAAAGTATTTACCACCATTTACCAGTGTTATTGTCTTAAAATGATAAATAATGGCACAAAGAGGAAGACACGACGGCTATTACTATGTTGCCTTCCGTTTAATTAGGCTAGGACAAGAAAAGAAGACGTGAATTGAGGTTGGTACAACTTATTTTATGTTTACAAACACAAGCAATAATTTCTTTTTGTAAACCATGTTTGTAACATATTGTATGTAACTCTTTCTTTTCTTCTTATTACAGCTTGATTGAACAACGGATTCGTGTTGGTAATATGACGGATCCATTAGACATTAATGAGAGGGAGTTTAAAAACAGATACAGGCTAAGCAAACAAGCTTTTAAATTCTTTTGCAACGAACTACGTTGCAAAAGTGGTCTCAAGTCGTCCCAAAGGATAACTTTGGAGCATAAGGTACTACCAAATTATATTTTATTAAAACTGCGATAGAATTATTGCAATATACTAATATATGTTTACAACTTTCAGGTGTTAAATGTGCTTTATTATTTTATGCCATGGGTTCATACCAACGCATAGTTGGTATGGGCAAGAACTTGGGGCAAACTACCGTCAGTAAAGATGTTACTGAAGCCCACCACCCAGCAGTGGCTAACACTTTATTAAGTTTCCTACTTCAAGGGCAGATAGAGACTTAATAAAGCAAAGTGTGCACGACAGCATAATACATGAATCAGGTACAAGCAGTAACACTAATAACTTAGCGGCCTACACTCAACCTCATTGTAAATAGAATAATGTTACTATCCAGTTTTTAGCTGATAAGAATAGGTCCTTTCGTTTAGGTTACCTAGGTTATAAGTATTTTTTATGTGTAATTTATACGGAAATAGTAGTTATTTAGGTGTTAATTACTTGATTCATAGTTAGATTACTTGTTAATTAGACTCCTTGACATGTATATAACAAGGCACAATGTAAATCACGATACATACCATGATAAGCAACAAAATATATAGATAACAAAGTAAATATAAATTTAAATGTTAAGTTTCCTCCTCGCACTTTGGAGGTGATAACTTCGGGTCTGGGAAGGTTAAGATTGATATCATGGTATGCATCAGTTAAACTACGAACCATACTAACCCCCTGTGAAGACGGGATGAATGTAACCATAATAGTTTACAAGGTTACAGGGATTAAAAAAGGTAAACAAACCATGATAAAAATAGGAAATAATATTTTATTATTGTAAATGTGTTTTGGGGCATATACCTAATTAGCATAGTAGACCTTAGGCTAAGTGTAGATAAGCAATTTGAAGACAAAGGTATTGTCATTGCCACAATATTTAAATTATTTAATTTCAATATAGTAGGTAGGCTGCACTTGTAGTACATAATATGTAAATTGATTGAATTTTTCAGATTTTTTAGAAACTTTGGAATTCCAGGGTCTGTGGCTGCATAGATGGATCCCTTAACCACATATTCAGGCCAAAAAAGGAAGTGGAACATATTTTTTATTGTCAAAAGCATTTTCATTCCCTGAATGTGCAAGTTGTAAGTTTATAAACTTTCAAATATTGTTGTTGACTGTACTATCCACAATAATTAAGATTTAAAATATATGTATATTTTCCAACAGGTTTGTGATAGTGATTGCAAAATCCTAAATGTCAATCCCAAAATATGGTGGAGCAACGCACAACACTTTTATTTGGGAAAATAGCCAGGTCAACACATACATGCAGCAATTGCAATAATATATAATAATAACAATGAGCAAGTGTGGTTATTAGGTGTGTAATATTTAATATTGTGTACATTTACTGAAATATTGTAATTTCACTGGAAACTAGATTAAATAAGGCTTATTTGTTACAGGTGATTCTGGGTACCTACAAAGACCTTGGATGATGACACCTATCCTGAATGCAATTGAAGGAAGCCCTGAAGCCAATTATACTTCTCTTGTTGTATGTTACACAACCTAGATCTTCAATTTGCAGTTCCTGACCCAGATGGATATGACCCAAATGATTTAGTGATGGAAACACCCAAAGCCTCTTCTTCTACACAGCAAGATGCCACCAGCATCTGATGACCTAATAAGATGTTGAGTGCTAAGGGCCTTACTTATTAGTAGGATAAGGATTTGATTTTTTTCTGTTGAATACAGATGTAAATCTATAAATAACAGAAAAAAATCAAATCCTCCAAAATCTCCTTGATAAGATAGTACTTAATATTGTTTTTTGAAAAATATTTAATGTACAGTCAGCAACGAAAGTCCATGAACAGATACTAATTTACAAAACACCTAAACACTAAAACGGACCATAAATCACTTACCAGAATAGAGTACAGAATAAGGTTATCATTTCAATGTTTCAAAAACGCTAAGCATTAATATGTTATAAGTCGCTAAACATCATTACAGCATAAGTCGATTACTATCATTTTACCGTAAGTCGCTAAACATCATTACAGCGTAAGTCGGTTACTATAATTTTATCGTAAGTCGCTAAATATGTTATGCGCGAGTTTTTTAACTTGATAATGCATGAGTTGTTGAATCTCATAATTGAATACAAGATAGGTACTACAGAATTACCTTTTTTGCGCAATTACGAAGTTGATCAATTTAATTTGCTGTCAAATCTTATGTCAACCAATGTGATTGGTTGACCTAACATCGTTCTGATTTATTTCACAATTAAACAGTTGTGATCATGTGGTTTTTAAGGTATATGCTGTTATTTTATAGTAAAGCCTACAAATTAGTGATGTTAGGCCGAGGCCCCATGTCCACGGTGCGGCGCCGCGCCGCAACACGGCGCCGCGCACGGTGCCGTTTACGGCGACACGGCGTGGTGTACGGTGCACCGCACGTTAGTTCCGTGGCTGGCGTAAATGTGACATGTCTAAAATTGCAATTTTTCAGGGCGACCATTTTAAAGTTTTAACCTCTTCTGGTAAACCGGTAAATTAGTTTAACGTATGTATTTTAGTTGTTTTAAAATATACAGGATGTTAACGAATTCGTGTAATTCCTTAAAACCATATGATCTGCTACTGGTGTAGATTTTCCCGGCATGGAAATAAGGCAGATTTAAAAAAAACCTTTTTTTCATGCTGTACCTATGGCTAAGTGATCGAATCTAAACCACAGGATTCAGTAAAATACAAATGTAAATGACGTCAACGTCAAAATCCAAGATGGCGGCTGTGAAATTTTACAAGTTATGCATCATTGGTTTCGTTTCCGTGGTTTTCGGGGGGGTGCTGATGACGAAAATGAGGTCAACGTCAAAATCCAAGATGGCGGCTGTGAAATTTTACAAGTTAAACATCATGGCAAAACCGAACGCACGTATAATATGCTACTGTTCGTACTGCCAGTGGGTCTCTCTAGCAGTATGGATTCGACCTTTTGCCAGTGTGTTATCGCTGTAAGGTGTACAGTGTCCTGTGACATTATTAAGATTAAAATGCAGGCATTGCAATTAAAGGCAGGCGGTGAGCTACTAAAAAATGTAACGCGTATGGCTTTCTATACCAGCGCACGCATTAGCGGTTCTTTTTAAAATGACTTTTAAAACGTATCGTGCTAGATTTTGGCCAAAGACTTTTAAATTCGATGCGATTCGATGATAACTGGCTACTAAAATCAGGCTACAGTGCATGTTCATAGATAAGCTGTATGGCGCTTTTAGCATTTGAAAAAAAAGGGGTGCATGAAAAGAGCCTCCACGAGTGACGATACTTCGGTACGTCCGGCGCACCCTGGGCAGTCAGCCTCGTTACCATCCTTGCTGACTGGCTAATCTTTTCACCACGGCATGAGCTATTCTTGTATAGCTCGTGCCGACACGATAGAAAAAGAAGCATTTGAAAACCGCTTGCGTAAAATCATATAGCAACTCAGTGCGTGCTTAGTCGGACTGATTTTAAATCGTCAGATATCTTTTAACCGAGTAATTAAATTGACGTTTAACAGATTTTGTACTTTTTTGAGCACGGTTATCAATCCGAAACATGGTTAAAATGAACCGAGGTATTTTGTAGGTATTTATTACGAATTCAATTCCTGAAGGTATACTAGAAAATGTAGCAAAATAAAATGTCAGTTTCATTCAAACTGATTGTTTCGAATTTAATGGCTTTCGCGTGGAATAAATACTCGTTTCAATTTCCTTACGATGTTTTCCTATAACTTGACTATCAGATTATATTATAAACAAAAGACACGTCAATGACGTCACGCACGAAATGAAAGGGATATAGCTATATGAAGAAAAAGAAAAAATGCTGTATTGACACAATAGTACACATTGTATCTATTTTTGAACTTTTAATTTATGACTCTAAGTACAATCAAATACAATTCATTTTACGTTGCCATCCTGATTTTCTGAATAACGTGTTGCTTAGTTACCTTTGAATGTTTAGCTTGACCTTTAGTTTGTAAATAAATATTTGACATTTTGACTGCTCAGATATATTTGGAGATTATGATGCTCAAAACAATTTGAACAGTTTTGTTGCATAGCTGTTTTTGGTATCTTGAATGTGTTTAATTATTTGGACACCTGAGTTGCTCATCTACTTCTGAAACTATCTATAAAAACGGCAAAAAAATCACGTTTGTTGTATGGGAGCCCCCTTAATTATTTATTTTATTCTGTTTTTTAGTATTTGTTATTATAACGGCAACAAAAATACATTTTTGTGAAAATTTCAACTGTATGACTATCACGGTTCATGAAATACAGCCTGGTGACAGACGGACGGACGGACAGCGGAGTCTTAGTAATAGGGTCCCGTTTTACCCTTTGGGTACGGAACCCTAACAGGATCGCTTGTAAACATATCGTAAACTCGTAATTGTTTTTTAAATATTGTGATATTACTGTCTAATATATTTTTATGTTCTGTATTTTATTATGTGTGAGATGCCTACACATTATTGATATTTGTTTTATACTAGAAATAAATAAATATTGTCCTTGTTTTTAATTTCAATATGTATTAATATTCGTTTATTCATTGTAAATACATATTAAATTAATTTTTAAATACATACCTACGTTATAAAAACAAAAACAATCCACGTTTAAAAATATAAAAAAATAGTAGCCCATCGGCACGCGGCATCGGAAATAGGGTCCAAGCTACCGGCGGGGCTCCAGAGAGAGGAACTTCCTAACAAAATGCGCCGTGTCCAGAAGTACCGCTTTCTGAATCAAACCCTTGATTCAGCTGCCTATTAATAGTATTTAAATTATATTTAATTTATATTCTGAACTAGTAGCTGTGTTTATTCGGCAATGTTTTGATTATAAAAATACGGTGCGCTGCGCTTCGCCAGATAGTGGCTTGGAGCAAACGGGTTTAACGAACAGGAAATATAGGAAATTAGCTATGCTCAGCGACTTTTGTATTTATTACAGATCATACAATTTTGTCGGTAGTAATGTACAGCAATTAATGGTTTAACCGAGTTCAGCGACTTTTGTGATTCAATTATGACAAGTTGTTTTATAATTTACTTTAGTCAGTAACTTATGATAAATAATAATGATTACAAAATATTGGAAATAAATTATGTTCAACGACTTCTGTTGCTGACTGTACCTACTGACAATGTAAATTATTGTTACTATATTTTTTACATTACACTAACCTACATTGTTTTTACATAGTTTTAAGCACTACATTGTAACAATACTCGATTATACATGAAATTATTTTAAAAGACTATTCATGGAGTTTCTTGTCAGCTCTTCTCCATAGGACCTACTTTTTGGAACCATGCAACTAAATTGTCGAAACGTTTTCCAAGTGCAAGTACCTACTGCCTATTCGAATTAAAAAACTTTTATTTGAATTATGTTGTAAATAAGATAGTACAAAATAAAAAAACTGTTTTGATTAAAAAAATATTTTTATTTAACACACAACACCTGTATTCCCCGAAGGGCCAAGCAGAGGTGACTAATCTTAATTATTATGAATCTTCTCTCTCCATTTTAGGCCTATCACACTCTCTATTGTTTTCCCTGACATTATTCTCCATTCTTACAAAAATCTCTTCTACACTCTTCATTTGCTTCTTTCTTTTTTGCTGCTGCATTCGTTGTGAACGATTGACCTGGCTGGTGGTTGGCCTAGGCGACGTATGACTGAGTGTACCATGTCTAGGTGGTGCTGTTGTTCTGTAAAACTAGTACGGGGAACGTTCCACTCTTCATCACCTGTTGGCAAAAGAAGTTGTATATTACCTAAGTCCAATTTAAAAGATTGTAAAATTAAATGTAACAAAGATGATGCCTGATTTGAGCAATGCAGTAGAGAAGAGTAGACATTGATCATATTGAATCTAGTTTTTTTTTAAAATATTATTCTGGATAGGTGCATACCAATTATATGAGCGTCTGTGATTGCCGCCACGGCCATGTCACCATAAGCAGATGCTGCAGCTCCTGTCGCAACCTGTCACATCGAAATTAATATTGTTACATAATAATAAAAACTAATAATGTGGTGCATAGGGCAGATTTAATCATTTATTTATTTACTGTTTTCTGTGACTTCATTCACATACAACCTACCAACCCCCATTTCATCCTCTTAGGGGTGGGTTTTTATTGAATGCTTTCTTATTGGATGCCTACACCCTATAAGGAACCTAACTGCCAAATTTAAGGACTAAGTAGTTTAAGTGGTGTAAGGGAGGGGCTCGTGGCTAATTAACAACCGTGTGGATCATATGATTTGCAAGATTAAGCTGCGCTTGCCACAGTCAGTCCGTGGTTGCGTGACCATTGATTACACATTGAGACCCTTCCGTGCATCGGAGAGCATGTTAAGCTATCGGTCCCGGGTGCTATCAGAATAATATTGTTGTCATCACATAGGTAGGTACTCACTTTCCTTCACTTATCTTCCTATGCTGTCTTGCCCTCTCCTTCACTGTTTAATATGGTAGTGAGCTCCTTCCAACATTCACTGCACCATTGGCGTCCTCGGGGCCCGAAGAGAGTATTGAAAAGTCTCCATTTCTAAAAAAAAAAACACCTATTGTAGTGACTATGTAAGCCTGGTTTTGAATTAACATTTATTTTCTATATTCCTATTACCTACTAGTAATGATTAATTGTGTTTGTTGTTTCCTTATTTTCTTCCTATCAATGTACCTACAATAAAGTATTTCTATTTATCTATCTATTATTGAATAGGTAATAATTCTTGAAATCATAAAATTGATACTTGAAAATAATTCTTGACTTCATTTGACGCACTACCTATGTTGAGGTAAATGAATTCTAGCATGAATCTATATTGAGGAACTTACTTTTCAATTAATAGGCTCGTCTCTCTGATAAATGTGGGATTTATAAAGAGTATGGGTTTATGTGAAATATGGGTGAATAACGTGATGTACTTACTTTTCCATACATTCCACCATTAGGAGGAATTGGGTGTAACTCGTGCTTGTCGAGGTTTTTGTAATAAAACGAACACAATAACACAACTAAAGATTTGATCGAATTAATATTGTTTATTTACATTTTTCTACAACCAAGGTCAAACATAAACGTCACTGACGGGACCGTTCGAAAGATCGAAATCAAACGACAAAAATTGACAAAATCCGACAAAATATTAATAACATAACTTCACGCCTTATTCCCCGAAGGGTTGGCAGAGGTGTATAGTATACACCCACGTTTCGCCGTTATGTTTAGGTCCCATGTAATACAAAATATTAATATTTTAACATTTTACTTTTTTTTATTTGGGTTCGGAACGCACCATTCACTCCAAACCATTCCATTCGCTAGTGGATTCTCGGCCTATATTAACTATAGTAGAACTATCGAGTAGTAATAGTAACGAGCTAACGTAAGACGTTTTTATGAACTCATGCTGCCGAAATACTTTACTATAGTATCGACTTCGTTTGCGTCTGGTA
The DNA here is from genome assembly GCA_905220435.1 of Amphipyra tragopoginis. Classification (NCBI taxonomy): domain Eukaryota; kingdom Metazoa; phylum Arthropoda; class Insecta; order Lepidoptera; family Noctuidae; genus Amphipyra; species Amphipyra tragopoginis. Next base: position 19,784,054 of record HG992011.1, read on the forward strand.
AACACGTTACGATAACTACTCGATTTTGCTAAAAACTCATGCTAGGGGCTCAGCAACGTGTAAGCGTATAAAGCCGAACTGACACTGCACTAATGAACCCGACTTTACATAGTTTTAAATCTTATAATTACTCGTAATCGCTAAACAATTTTAAAAGTTATGATTTTTTCGCCGCCAGCTAACGTCATTGCGTCACGCAAGGCCATCGCCCCCCTACATATAATGTACTCTGTGGCCGTCACTGAAAATCAGCGCTGTTGGTGTTGCATGCTGGGAAAATTAGTCCCAACGCTGCTACAACATAGCAATAAGTTGAGTGAGTGATGACCAGTGATCGGAAAAAGGTGAGCTAATTTACCTAAACTTCAAAGAACAGAGACAAAAACTGGAGACTTCCTTACGACAACATTTTTTTCGTGAAAATTATTCCGGGTTTCGGGACATCACTAAAGTACATTTAATATTAATGTTAATAGTACAGAAAATAATTAAAATCGTTTCCTATTTTTGTTTCCCAAAATTGTCACAAAACCAGATGACACGTTTTTCATTGTTTTTAAAAAGAGATTGTTTATTGTTTTCAAAAAAGGAGATTATCTTTTATTTTTTGATAACAAATGAAAGACAATCTCCGAGAAAATTCTCCCGAAAAAAAAATGTTGTCTTATGGAAGTATCCAGTTTTTTTCTCTGTTCTTTGAAGTTTAGGTAAATTAGCTCACCCTTTTCCGATCACTGGTGATGACCCATTCACGTGCAAATACGACGCATTTCTGTATTTTTAGTCGAGTAATAGATTAAGATGTAATAAACTTGGTGCTTTTAAAGTATTTATACCTACACCTGTTGCCATAATGGTACGTACTATGTCCTTTTGCATCCTAACTAATATTATGAATGCGAAAGTAATTTTGTTTGTTTGTTACCTTTTCACGCCTAAACCACTGAACCGATCATCCTGCAATTTTACATATACGTTGTCAGGTGTACAGAAACGGACACAGAGTACCTTTCAACCCGATAAAGAGTACTGTTCCCGAGGAAAACAACAATAACGTTAATAGATGGCGCCACGTGTCTTTCGAATCATGATTGAATTATATTATTGTACCTAATACAACCCGAATTGATTGTCAAATTCTAAATTAATGCGAGCAAAGCCGCGAGCAAAAGTTAGTTCTCAATAAATTGATTTTGTTTCTTTCATCAAGCTGCAAATATCTTTTTTATCGTTCTATACAAGATGTAACATAAATAATGCACAACCTCTTAAGGGGTCACTGTACTCATCATTATGAACAACTTTTACTATGGGACCAAACCTGAAATTGAGAAAAAAAAATCAGCTCTTCCCTACATTTATGTTCACATAACTCGTCGAAATGTAGGGAACAGCTGATTTTTATTTCGCGATTTCGGGTTTGGTCCCATAGTAAAAGTTGTTCATAATGATGAGTACGGTGACCTCTTAAGAGGTTGTGCGGTATTAATATTACACCTTGTATAATTCTTCAAAATTAATATCCAAATAACCAACCGAACTTAATATGTATGTACATCCACACAAACACGATAAGGATATAACTCCGTGATTGTTCCACACGGCTGGCTGCATACATCATGCATTTCATTCGTGCGTGTCAGTCAAGACTGTCAGCTGTCGAGTTGTTCACACAATAGCTGTACCAAATTTCTGGTTTCATATTATCTGTGCTAATTTCATGAAGGAGATTGTTAGTTTGTTCAAATGGTTGACTATTGCCCGGTTCCAGTAGGCAAAAACCGTGGCGTTTTGCTTACGACGCGTGGCATTTTCTAAGGAAAATAAGGTGCAAGTTCCTATAAAAAAAGTACAGCTTGTTTTACTAGCTCATGCCACTAACGGATGGGAGGGTTGTATGGGATTACTTCTTTAATTTAAATACCTCGTAGAGACGTCAATGGCGTCATCCGTGCGTAGGTTATATTGACGTCGCGTGGCATGGCGTGTTGTCAGTGTGTCCGGTACTTAGAAGATTGTCGTTGTCTTATTTTTAACTTTTTTACTAATTTTTTTTTGTGTCCGGGTTACCAGGTTATTATTTGTTAGATTATATAGTAATAAGTTTTTAATTTGTAATTTGGTATTTCTAATTTTAAGCGTGTGCGTCAATTTGGGGCGGAAAAATAAATACTTTTTCTTTCTTTCTTTTCTTTCTAGGTAGTTTACCGGCCAATTTTGAAAGGTAAACTGTCTGTTTGATGATAACTTTGTATTATTAATTTCTGCCCAGCTGTAGGGTAGTATCTAATGGGCTGGTTATGCTTATCATGCAAAAGACCACTCCTGTTCTAATCGTGGATGTCGCAAAAAGGCAACTGAAATAATTATGGTAGCATCGACTTTCATTTCATTTGGTATCTAAGAGCGACTTGGCCAGCAACGACTTTGTATAAATAGATACTATTCAAGATTACCATTAAATTTATTTACTCGTCAATCTAAACAGTTATGAATACATCTAAAACTAAAATATACCTAAACAAACATGTTAAATTAGTATTGTTATTTGTTAACAATATTATTTATACAGGCTGTAAGGGTAAACACCGTTATCCTTGAAACCAGTGGTTTGGTTTCATTTATAGAATGTAAAATCAATGAAAAATAATAAACTTTTGTTTTTATAAAAATTTTATTTTTCCCCAAAAGCATTTCACTCGACGCGCGGGGGCAACAAGCTACGGGAGGGGGCGCGGGGAACTCGCCGCGTGGCCTGACGCACGGCCCCGCACAGTTCGCTACCCCAGTCAGTCAGCTGTCTCGCTAGCGAGTGCGTGTACCCCGCGTCGTAGCTCCGCCGCGCCGCTCACTTCTCGCGCGGATATTTTTTTTTTACTCGCTTCTTTTGTTTTTATGTTTAAGTCATATACCCATGGTTTGAGTGGTAACGGTGTTTACCCTTACATGCTGTATTACAAACTCACTGGCAAAACTTCACAGAGTTACTAGGTATCATAATAGAACGCATTTAAATAAAAAAGTTAAAAAAGAGATAATGTGTTTAAGAATTTTTCAAAACTACACAACATCACGCCTGTATTCGCCGAAGGATCGGCCAGAGGTGTATAGTATACCCACATTTCACCATTATGTTTAAGTCCCATGTAATCGGGGCGAGCCTATTGCCATCAACCAGGCACCCATTCAGGCGTCAGGCTGCTACTGAGAAATTTCACACGGGAAAACCCAATAACACTTTGGCCGATGTGGGGATTGAATCCAAGACCTCACGCTCAGCAGTCGCGCTTGCGACCACTAGACCAACGAGGCAGTCAGAACTACCCTTAATAAAAAAAGGTTAGTTTAAAGTAACCCAAAGTTTAAATAACCAAAACCAATCGGACGAAGTCGCATGAAAAAGCTAGTCACAAAATATTTATTATTTATACATTCAATACCCCGAGTACACTAACAGAGTAAAGTGCTAGTTAAAATAAATATTTATTTAGGATAACATTTTAAAATTGTGAAGTGGAATAGAAGGTTTTACTGAACGTGTTTAAAATTTAAAAATATAGGTGAATTTTTGAAAGTATCGGGTGAATTATTTCAGTGCCACTAGGATCCACAAAGACAGGGTTTTAAACTTTTAAATTCACACACGTATATATATAGTAAATTCGTGTCAGTTTCCTCAGGGGAGTTCAACTAGGTATTGAACGCCATATGCGACCATCTTATCCTTTTAGTTCTAGTTCTTCCACGTTCATACTTATTTCAATGATTTCGTGTTACGGGTATTGCGACATGTCGTTTTGAAAACATCGGGTATTTTAAAATAATACTTAGAGCGTTTCTCCAACGCCGCCGTCACCGAGAAATGAGATTATTTCGGACCGAGTTCGGAACGACCTGTTGGCGAACGTGTGTCCACCGTGACCGATCTCGGTGGTTCCCAACATAAGACAAAAATCCGTGCACCGGCGCCGTCAATCTCGGATGTAGTGGACAAGAGCAGACGCGTTTTGTATTGCCGTCATTTCGGTCCGTCACGATCTCGGTCGAGTTCTAGCGGTAGTGCTGAATTACTCACAATCTCGGTGGCCGAGATGATGGCGCTCGGATGACGGACGTGCGGTGGACACGTGGTCTTAGTAATGTATGTATCGCTACTTCGGCAACGTCATCTCGTTCTCGATGACGGCGGCGGTGGACAAATGGCCTTACTCACTGCAGTTTTCTTGTACCACCGATAGTTTACAAAGGAACTATTGAAACTTTTCTAATTTTGGTACTATTTGAGATATTGAAATTAACTGTGCAGTCACCGTAAATCATTTGCGTTCCAAAATTAGGAGTCAACATGTGATTAAAAAATTTGTGTGATCCACTAGTAAATTAGTTAGGAAATTAATTCCAAGATCCACACAGAAATACCCTTTACATTTAATTCGTCAAATTTTCATTAATTAATCCAAATTGCGATCCTCTCTCTGGGTCTCGGCGGCGCCATGAATTCGGTAATGGTTGGTTGTGAGCCGTCGATTTGACGGCGTGCACGTCATTAATTTGCGTGCAAATTTAAATTGCGAACCACTTGTGTAGTCGAGTGTACATTGACAAGTTGTCACTTTATTTTCTTTTTAATTTATTCCCGCATGTTTTTTACGGTGAGCTATTGTTGTGGATTTTTTTGTGTTTTTGTGTAGTGACATTAATAATAATAATGTTTCTGTTGAGGCTCTCGTTAGGCAGCTGGATCAAGGGTTTGAAAGCGGTACTTCACGGCGCGTATTGTTAGGAAGTCCTTCTCTATGAAACCCTGACCGCCGTAGCTTGGACACTGTTCCCGATGCCGGTGGGCTGCTAATTTTATATTTTTAAAAGATTTTGTTTTTTCTGATATTTCAGAATCTGTTTAATATGTATATAACATGAATAAACGGAATATACTGTTTATTTATAATAAACCTTATTTACTCTAAAACATTTACCTTCATTAGAGCTTCTTTTTGGTAAGAACGACCAAACAGTTTCGGGCAGTACTGAATTGAAGTCAACAAATGAAAAAAAACTTATTTAAAAAAACTACTTTTAAAACAACTAAAGCTTAATCAAGTCTTTCAAACCCATTAAAATATTAAATAAACAATCACACAATTCTGAATTGAAGTCTCAAGAGGAAAAAATATATTTAAAAAAAATACTTTTAGAGAAATGAAGCTTAATCACATCTATCAAACCCATTAAAATATTAAATAAACTAAACAGTACAATCGCGTCCAAACCACAAACCTATTTAAATTTAATAAAAAATAAATCACACCATTTATCCCGTCAAAAAACCGTTGATAAATTATAAAACAAATGCGATATAAAATTAAGAAACAATATAGACATGCACGACAAAAAACAATATCAATGAAGAAAAAACGTTCGTGGTGGAGCAATAAATTCTTTTGAACAGAAAAGAGGACAATAATAACTTGTATGTCTAGTTCTAAATGGGGACCAAAATATGATATACGTTTGTTAATAAAAGCATTAGGAAAAATAGCACTTCTTTTTTCTAGCCGTCAAAATTGTCGCGGGAAACATGCCAAGATTGTGTGCTCGGGAGCTGGGATGTTAAAATTGAGTTTTATTTAATAACGTTTCGGAATATGCTGAGACTGGGAAATGTTCTCAGTTTTATTTTTCTCTTCCAGGAGTTTTTTGAGTAACTTGTCATATTTTAAATTCATAGGTATATATCGCTTCTTGGAATAGGGTTTAGAACATTTTTTATGGTCTGATAGAATAATCGAAAAATAAATGTTATTTGCTTTTATTTTCAAAACAGGTCGATCATTTTGTATCTAATGAGTGTGTTCGTTTTAAAAAATAAACTTAAAAAAAAAGTAAAAACCGACTTCAAAGAAATACTAAAAGGAGTAAAATAATTACCATAATATAAAATTAACAGTTTCAGAAGTCGGTGGCTTCTATTTGCTTCAGTGTAGAGTTGCACCGACTTCTGAAACTGTTAATTTTATATTATGGTAATTATTGTACTCCTTTTAGTATTTCTTTGAAGTCGGTTTTTACTTTTTTTTAAAGTTTATTTTTTATTAAATACGTTTTAGTGTCATAATTTTAACCCCCTCCTTCATAACCCTTCTTTTTGGCTTTGACGTAGTCGGGCATAAAAAGTCCTTTCAAATGATACCTTACACGATATAATGAAAACATTCCAAAGGGGGGAAGGGGGGACACGCACCCCCTCCTCTTTTCCAGTAGTCAGTTCCCAACAACAAATATAAACGAAGCAATTTTAGTAATTTGAGAATTTTGCTTTGATCCGATGAGGAGTTCCGTTCCATATCTCTGAAGTTCATGGTCTAATCTTAACAAAATTTAAATGAGACCAATCGGGAAGTATACCCTTTCGAACAAAAAAAGAATTTTTCAAATCGGTTCATAAATGTCAGAGATATGAAGTAACAAACAAAAAATAAAAATAAAAATTAAAAAAAAAATACAACCGAATTGAGAACCTCCTCCTTTTTGAAGTCGGTTAAAAATAACGATTTCAAACTACATTATTTGCAACTCGCCAAAAAACAAACGCCAAAAAACTCAATGCTTCGTAAACATAATAAAGCCATAAAGGTATTTCAAACTGAACTATATTAGACACATAATTCACGTACACTGGTAGACTGAAACTGCCTTTTTAGTCGTTTCTATTGTCAGGAAATTGTATACAGGATCTTATAAAGCCTGAATATAATTTATTGCGTTCGCGTACTAAGAAATTGCCAGCCCAGTGCACAGCGTCCGTACCTAATCTATTTCTCCACTGACTCTTATTATAAGCCTCTTATATTTGCATACAAATGTTTTGTCCTAGATTCAAAGCTAATTTACCGTCTCATTGGTCTACTGCACGTGTTTGTAGATACTGAGGTTCTAGATTTGATCCTGGATCGACTATACAGGGTGTAAAAAGACCCATCACATAGCCGAAATTACATTGACCAAAAACAATTGCTGGAAAACGACTTTTATTTTTTGGCATTAAAAAAACACTTTTTTTTGTAGCGCGCTATGTGTGGTTGTGGCGACGCCACGCGTTTGCGTGCATGCAGCGGCCACACAGCTGAGCCAAGGTGGTCGTGTGCGTTTGATATTCATTGAGTTTTTGTAACTTCAAATGCGTCATTTTTTTAGGAAAAATTGAAATTTTGATAATGTTTCTTTGTAAGAAAGTTTAGTATTATAACTTAGAATTAGTTTTTGGAAAAAAACAAAAAAAAAATGTCCACTTTGACCTTTAATATCTACGGAATCAATGATTTCCCAGGTATGATCTAGTAGAAAAAAAATGATCCCAATGATGAGTAGAATATGTGGTTTTCATTATCGTTAAGGGTCTTTTTACACCCGATATTTTTCAAGTTTTTTGTAACTTTTATGAGTGACGTTCATGTTGAAATATGTATTACAATTCAGTTCGTGACATTTCTGCGTGAAAAACTCATGAATAAGGCATCCGCTCGAGTCAAAAACTATTGGGGCATGCCCAAAATATGCATATGAGTGCCACATACATCTATAAAATATTATTTTAGTTACAGAAAGGGAAAACCAAACGCAAGGACTTTTCTTGGGGAGGACTCGGTAGTGTGTTGTCAAAGACTGTTATGACATGTTACGAGTATGAGTAGAGATCGAATATTCGGATGCATTATTCACCTAAACTACAGATGTTGGCTAATCTGAAACGCGCTTTTGTATCGAAAAATCCCGCGGTTCCGGGACAATTATTTTAATTTTAGTTTTTTTTTGGTTTATCTTACACACACCATTCTTCTTCTTACATACACACATATTTGCATCGGGGGTTAAACATAAATTTTAAATAATTATACAATCCAGGAATCTAAGGAAGGAGCTCGAGGCTAAATAATTACAGCCGCATAGACCTATCTTCCGGGTTAAGACACGCTTGCCGAGGTTGATCTGTGGATGGGTGACCATTTACCATAGCGAGTTTCCTCCGTGCCTCGGAAAGCTCGTAAAGCCGTTGGTCCCGGCTGTCATTAGTAGATCTTTGACAGTCGTTACTGTTGGTCAAAAGCCAGAAAGTCCGACAACCAGTCTTACCAAGAGTATCGTATTACCCAGTTACTGGGTTGTGGAGGTCTGATAGGCAGTCGCTCCATGTAAAATACTGATATTCAGCTGCATCCGGTTCGTCTGGAAGCCGACCCCAACATAGTTGGGAAAAGGCTAGGCGGATGATACAATCCAGGAATCCTGAAGTTTTTTTTTAATAAATCATTTTAAGATGTCGCTTCCATATTATACACACGACTAGTTATGCATTCCCGGTGTTCCTGGCATCCCGGGTTTTTTCTAACAAAAAATATATTTTAAGAAGCTGCTTCCATACTTTCGTAGCTAAAAATTATCTTTCGGTAAATATGCATCCGAATATCAAATCCCTAGTTATGAGGCAATATTTCGTGGTTCAATGGCGATAAATGAAATAGCTTCGCCAATAACGTCTTTGCAAACTGCTAGAGCGAGACAAGACACCTTTGCCTAACATTTATTTGTCTTCAAGGAACTCGAGCGTGCAGTAATAAATCTCGCATAACCTCCTTAAATTAGCATAGAAACGGTTCGTCCTAGATTTCAGTCTAATTTATCTGGCGTAACACAAAGCGGCCGAAATAGCAGCTCCTTAAATTTTATGATGTGCAGACAATTGTTAGCGAAACCGGCGTAATAAAACCTAGCAGATGCTACTGATTGCAAATACAAATATGAAGCTAGGATGCTGGCTATGTGTCGAAATGTGTTATCTGTAATTTGAATCTAATATATTCATAGCCTGTGATTCCAAAGCCTAATGATGGCGGTTGAATTCCAAGCGTCAGATAGCCGCTAATTTAACTTACTAAAAGGCTGAATATTGTACGCATCCAAATTAAAGGTAGATAGTTTTTTTTTACAATTCCAGGCAATAACTGCAGGTACAACTTAGTCAAATGGAGATAATCCAATGACTGTGACAGTCATACCACAGACGATGACTCACCTCCTGTCCTACTTAATGAACAACAACATCTGCACTATGAAAAATCTGCGCGAGGCTACTGACAATGATGTCAACATTGCGAAGTATTGGTGTACACAATATATGAACTCAATAATAATCATCGCCATGAAGTTCACACCGATAATTCAGCCCTCATCAAGCAGTCTCCCCCCCAAGCCCCTGCCAGCAACGCCCTAAGCCGAGGTCTGAGTCCCACTAGGGGTCGCCTTTAGTGCTGTTGTTGCAGGTAGTCATGATGTTAGTGTAGTACAAGTAGTTAGCTCAGGTTATTTCCCCCCCATTGGCTGGAGACCCTTCAGGTCTCGTCAGTAACTCCCCAGTTACGTAGAAGGGGTCCCCAAGGACGACCTAAGAATACTTTAGACTTATTAATTGTACTTTACAGTCTGCATAGATTGAGGATCGAAGAGGTTCCAACTAAGTATACACTACATCTAACACTAGAACATTCTTAAACGTCCTTATTATCTACGTATTAAAATAAATCGTGCGCAAAGGTTACAAAGAGAAAAAAAACTAAAAGAAAAAACCAGAAACTCTAACAAAGAAGCATCAAGAACAGATGCATCAGCAAAGTTCTAAGTTCTCCAAGTTGAATGTAGTAGGTATAAAACTTGTTCAATTAACAGGACTTCAAAGAGTGTAAAGTGGGAAGTTAATTAATATACCGGGAGAAACACTTGTCTAAATAGTTAAAACTTACACTTATATTAGTTTCTGAAACTATTTGTAGTTATAGTTTGGTTTTCGCAAGCATGACTTAGTAATTTAAGTCCTGTTCGATATTTAGGTTGTGAAAACTTTGATAGGTACATGTTTTATTGGGTAAATAATATGAGGTTTATCTGTCACAAAATCTGTGAACCCTCGTTTACACTTAAAAACAAGTTGTGATAAAAGTCGTAAACAAATTGTTTAAATGTATTTTTAGAAGAAGTTGCTTGTTTTTAACACGTAATGAACATGTATTAAATATTTTAAACAAGTTTTTGAGATGGGATGCGTGAAAAGAGCCTCCACGGGTGACGATACTACGTATAACGGTACGTCCGACGCACCCTGGGCAGTCAGCCTCGCTACCATCCTTGTTGACTGGCTAATCTTTTCACCACGGCATGAGCTATTCTTGTATAGCTCGTGTCGACACGATAGAAGAAGAAAAAGTTTTTGAAAGATCTACATACATGTTTGCCACTTAAAGTACGAGTATGTAAAAGCATTTTGTTTTTTAATTCTCCGATGCTTGTAATAGAATTATACTGAATAATTTATTCACGAGGAGGTTTTATGTGAATGATTATAAGCCAGCAGTGTCCAATAGTATAGTTCTGCTAAACCCTTCCAAGAATGCTGTTGTTATGACTATCCCATAGGTACCCGGATTAAATACGGATTTACAGCTTTTATTTCAATCAACATCGCCTATAAAATGCTTTTACGACCAATAAAACTGAAATATAAATAAATAAAAAAAGTCCAACTCCCGTGCTATTCGAACATCTGTAAAAATAGTGGCGACTCGAAGCAAACGCAACATCAGTTTATTGCAAGCCACAGGCGGAAAGCAACCGACTTTCCCGCCGTTTACTTATTCCAAATTTGAATAGTCAGTTACGGAATCCGAAATTGTGAAGTGTTTTTTTTTCAACTTTTTTTTTGGTGTTCGTTTTGTCAAGTGCTTTTTTTAAGGAGGTTTTAAATCATTGTTTTCTTTGTTAAAAGTGTTTTTGGGTGATGTTAGTGTTTTTTTTTTGTGATTTGCGTAAAGTTTTTGTTTTATTGAGTTGAATTAGAAGTGAAAGAAAATTGTGTTAGTGTAACAAGCTTCTAGAAGATACAAGGTAAATAGGTTATTGTAGTTTTAAGTTTAGAAGTAGACTCTACATATCAAGCTATACATTGCTAGTACGAGCTGATCTCGCGTTGTGTAGGCTTTCCGTCCAAAATGTTTAGCTTGATTGCAGCCGCGTGTACCTAATTCTTATGAGTTTCTCTCTCTGGCAATAAAATATTAACAAGTTATCTACACCCAACCAACTTTATTAATAAAACTTAAAACTAAACCGCTCCTGGTGGTTGATCTACGAGCCGGGACCAATGTTTCTTTGGAAACGGCTGTAGGATCTACGTTTTTATTAAAGTGCGATTTACGGCATGACTGTAAAGTGTCTAACCAGTCATTCTGTACAGTTAACCTACGTAAATAAAATACGTATTCTCATAGTTATCATATAATTACAAATAATATCAACAAGTCAATGTCCGACCACGTGGCCACCAAGCCGCGTCTTTTATACTCTCTTCATCCAAAGTTAAGTCCTGACAGCTCGGTCATTTCGTAAATCATAGCCGCAAGGAAACTGCTATCGAAAAGACGTAAACGACATCATCAAAAGCCATAAAGTAGCGTGGGCAATGTCATTTCCAAACTTTTTAACCCTTAGAATGTCGGTGCAATTTTTTACGGTTCAAAAGTTATGACCTATCACCGTTTTTTTTTCAATCACTTCGCATAGCAAAAAAAATCATAAAAAAAAGTATCAGAGCTATAATTTTTTTTCAGGACTTTGGCGAACAGTAGGCCTTTCTTGTGGTAATACTTTTACGTAGCTAGAATAGATGTTATCAATAAGAAAAAACATTTACTGCAAAGGCTTTTTTGGTCTGGCAAAAATTTTACTCAAATTTTTAGTACTACAAGTTTTGAATCGATGGCCCCACCGAATAAACGTGCAAGAGTTCTTACACGAATTTTTTTTTTTTCATTTTTCTTTTCTGTTGCCTATCCAGCACCTACTTAATTTTTTTTATGAATTTTAGACTCAAAATACGCCTATTATAATAGTGATTTTCTTTATTCTAGGGAAATAATTAATTTTAAAATTACACGAATAATAGTTTATGCTATTAATACAAGCTTTTTGAGTCGCCAAGTACACAACAATAAACGTGTTAAAACCTGCAGACGTTTGAGAAGATTAGTGATTGTTTCCGAATTTGGGTAATGTCTTCTTACACGTTTATTCGTGTAGAAATGTATGTAAATTTTATTACCAATGTTTCATTCCACAAAATAGAAGTTTGAATATAAATAGGTTATTAAAATTAAAGTATTGCATTATCTCTTACTATAATTATTTTTTTCTAACAATTGTGTTAAAGATTCAAACATTAAGTGCATTAATTGCATATCAATTTAAGTTTATACCTAGTAACGGTAAATAAACAAATGTTTACGCGATAAATTCTATTATAATCGTACGTAACGTTAGAAAGGGGTACGGGGGTTAAGATGCGAATAAAATAAGGTGACTAGCTTGGAGTCGGTGGTGACTTCTCGCTTCCGGCCGTGGTTCTGTTCATGGTCGGGAGCGAGAGTGCGTGGGAAGCCGTCGCCTCCTTCTGCGAGGAGGTGATGGCGACCAAAGAGGGAGCAGAGAGGGGGAGAGAGACAGCTGCCACTCTCCCGTCCCGCGCCAGACGCACCGGGCGCTGGAGAGCGCGTGCCGATCTCCGGCCACCATATTGTGTGGTCTGCGAGTAGTACTAGTACTGGCCTGCGACCAGTAGCAGGCCCGAGAAGGCGGCGCGCAGTGGTCCGTGCGCGCCTCTCAGGAGGGCGTGGGTCCAGGCCCCACAAAAGGAGAGGTCCGCCAGGGGTTGGTGGACCGAGGCCGAGGCAGCTGCGAATCCCGCGACCCCAGCCAAGAGTCAGGAAAAGGAACACCGTGGGTTTTTATACCCTATACTAGTTTTTATACCCCTTTGCCTTCCCCGGGCGTAGGGCATCCATGAGGATTTTCCCACGAAAAAATTAAAAATAAAAGGTGACTAGCTCGGAAGGACAGTCTTGTTGTGATTCTATGCGCGCTATTACATAATTTTGTTTCGCGCAATTACATTCGATTATAAATATTATAAATCTACTGCCATTGGAAAACTCCATCTCGGTCTCCAATGACAGTGAGGAGGAGGATTAGTGTTTCTGATATCGCAATTCGTATTTTTTTTAATCAAGGAATTTACTTTCTTTGTAACTGTACTTTCTGTTCACGTGGACAAATACATAATTATATTTTCTTTATTCTTTTCGAGTATCGCTATTTCATTTCATCCTTTCGAAGTCAAAGTGTTTTATTTCAAATAGACTAGATTACAGGCACTTTTAAAACGTCAAAACTAGGTGCACGGTTTCAAAAGGTAGGTTGCATGGAGAAGAGCTCAAAACTCCAAGAATACTCTTTTCAAAATAGTAGTTCATAACAATTCCATTACAGTAGTGTGAGAAATAGAATGAGAGTAATGCAGGTTAATGTAAGAAATAAACTCACATAAGAGTAACAAATAGAAAAATATGCCTTCTGGGATTGTCATAGCAGCTAAGGGCTAACCAGTCCCGACAGATAGCAACCGTTCACGAGCATGACGTGCACATCCACATCGCTTAGCTCAACCATATTGCAGGGAACCCAACGACAGGATATACAACGCCACCATAAGCAGGACATTTAAGTGAGCATGACGTACTCATACTACCACACAATAGGCAGTAATGTGATACGATTATAGGTGTATCATTAATTGCCGCATGATGCTCAAATTTTACACATTGGAAAATGATATTATGAAAATTATAATTATAAAACAATATCAGACTATTTAGGCAGAGTATTATACATTAAATAATAAAATTATAATGGGAATATAAAAATGTCAGTAATTGAATTAAAAAAAAAAAAAACGAAAATTGATCAAATAATGTACGGGTTATTTTAAGTCAATAAAAAGAAGAATACTAGAAGTAAACATTAAAAATAATGTTAGGTCATACAACCAACCAGTTAGACAGGGCCAGAGGATCGCAATGTGCAGGACGGAGTTGCACGCCAGGCATCTTTATCTTCGATATAATGATTTATGTTGTAATAAGCTTTAGATACCAAAATGCTCTTCAGAAATTATTTAAAATGCTCTTAATAAATGATTTATTATAGAACCTAACACTGTTCCCCATAACCGTCTTGTTGGTTTGTCTTAGTCTAAAACCAGGTACTGTTAGTTCGTGTTTATTGCGAGTATTTATGTTCTGAACGTCATTTTTCTTGTTATACTTATGCAATATTCTTATATTATATTCTTTCGAATGTACATAGTGTTACTAAGTATATACACAGATGGTAAGGTAAGTATATTTATTTCCTTAAATAATTCACGAAGCGATTCACGGTAGTCTAGATTATAAATAACTCGGACTGCTCTTTTTTGTAACATGAAAATAGTACCAACATCAGCAGCGGAACCCCACAGTAATATGCTATAAGACATAATACTGTGAAAGTATGCAAAGTACACCAACCTAGCTGAAGCTACATCAGTCAACTGCCTAATTTTCCTAACGGCAAATGCAGCAGAACTCAGTTTGCCTGCAAGTGCCTCTATATGAGGTCTCCATTGCAATTTAGAGTCTACTGTGATGCCCAGGAAGACAGTTGAGGGAACCGGATCTAACGCTTTCCCGTCAAGTTTCACATTTGAATTAATGTACACTTGAGGTGGAGAATTTAATACTTTTGTTTTTACAAAATTATTTATATTATTATACCTTGCATTAACAAAGATGTATTACATAAATTAAAACTGATTTTATTAACACTAATATAAATGCATACGATCTTTCCAATCATATAGAAGCAGAACAATGTACTGTAAACAAGCGTGTAAATAGCTGGGTTCAAAATAAACTTGAATTACGGAGAATAATAGTGTAACATTACAGTACATTTTATTCGTTGTGTACTATTACACGAATAAACGTGTAACGATATATTGCTGTGACCTAGTCATGCAAATTTCACAAGAGTATTAACATTAAATAGTTTTTCATGAATTTCCTGAAACTCGTTGATATTTAAAAAAAAACAAATACACAAGTCTACAGTTTATTTTTTTACCTATAATTCGATAATACATTATTTAAACCTATTTACAATGGAAAGAGCGTTATTGAAGTTTAAACGTTTTTATTTTTTCCTGAAAAGTTGTCATTTTTCTCTTACACGTTTATTCGGTGGGGCCATCGAATGACCTTACCCACGTCCCTATTCGATTTGATCCATACTTCCAGGGACACCCTGTAGAATCAATGGTTTTTTTTTAATATTTGTTATTCTTTGTATGGTAACGTTTTGGAGAAAAATTCAGGAATCAACATACGGTGAAAAAAGTAGGTACAGTAGTTCCAAAAACTCGTTCCTAAGCGGTAATAACAAGTAAATTGTAATCGTATTTGTGTTCTGAGAATGCCTCTCATGTTACCAGACAGGTTAAGTAGAACTTAGTGCTTAAGTGAATACAATACATGGAATCCTTTTAATGTTTACAAAGTTTTAGAGTAGGGTTTACGTAAAAACATTGTGCCCTTCCTAGAAATACTTTTGGGGGTGACTGTATTGTTATAACAGAATTTTGTTTTACGATTTTCAGAAAATGTATAGTGTAAAGGAATTTCATTTTTTCTTAGAAAATCCTTTCTTTTTATTGTAAAATAACAAACGATACTAACTGTTTACTGTCAACTGTCATTTCCTGATGTTGAACGCTACGTCTTCTTAAATCCTGAGTTGTTCTTGTTTGCAAATTATATATTCTTAAAATTATTTGAAGACCTATGGTTGTTTATTGTATTTTATGCGTTTTATGTAAGTTTATATTTTAATCTTTTTGTATATATGAGGTTATTTGAATTTTCAATTCATTTATTCATTGAGATAACAAAGATCCATTGGGTTAGTAACAACAGTCTTAACCTATGAAGGTACTTAACTAATAACACAGACAATGTACAGGTGACGAGTGACCTCACCAACGGGCTGTCATGTCTCCCGGCTATAGCGCTTAGAATGCTGTTGGGGCTGCCACGGAGTCTGTTCAGCAGCGAGGCCGCTTTCTTACGCCGTACAGCATTGAAGCAGTCGGTACGTGCCTCAGCGAACATAGATGATGCGCTACAGAACCGAGGCAGACGCAACAGCACCCTAAATGCGTTGTTACACTGGATCCGTAAAGCATTGTAGGCCTTTTGGGTGTAGCTGAACCACAGGCTTCCCGAGTACAGTGACATGCAATATGCTTTATTTGTGTCTGTAAAATATTTATCTGTTTTTTTTTTGTTTTTACACACTATTGTTGACGTTTCTTGTTCTAAATTTTTCTCTCGCAGGTCGCACGTCCCACGACGCGCGAAAGGCGCGCACGACGCGCGCGCGCCTTCCTTTATTTACTTGATTTTTATTTTTGTAGGTAGGGTAGTTCACTAGTCATTGGACGCGACTAGTGAATGGACACTTCGCTCTTTTACGGATTTTATAAGAACTACAAGCGATGTTTGAAGCATTCAAGCAAATGTTATTTATCTTACGTGTCTCCAAAGTCGATCTTAATATTTGAAATAACCAATAGATGCCGAAATTGGCAGTTAAAAAAATATTAATGTAGTGGTCGCGACGCAGTGTCAAATTCTCGTCAAAAATAAATAAATTTGTTAAGGACAAGGACTGACAAAATAGTAAAAAAATCTTGTTTTTTGATTGTTTGGGACAAATTGCATTAAATATATGGTAGCTTATATTGTTTTACACGTTATTTCAAAACGTAATCTTAATGTTTTGTAATTTGAGATTATATTATCCCATGTCCAAGGACTGTAAGTTAATATATTTAGTGATTTAGTGATTGGACATCTTGTCCAATTACTAGTATTTAAAGAAACTTTTTTTTTTCAATTTTATGCTTTCTTCGTGTGTGTTTAAGTTATAAAAAAATTATAAAAAAATCTTACTCTTCTGCTAGCTTATTTAGCAGTCATTGGACACTGTCCAATGACTATCATTTACGTTTATATTCAGTCATTGGACGCTACTGTCCAATGACTGTCTAATGTATGTCCAATGATTGGTTGCAGAAATAGATAGACAAGACAAGATGCCTAAAATTAAAAAAAAAGAACCTTACAGTTCTGAGAGCTTACGTAAAGCTTTGCAGGAAGTTCGAAATGGCGGAAAAATTCGTGAAATTGCGCGGAAGTACCTAAGTACATAGTACAGTACTAAGTACATAGTAAGGAAGTATTCCTAAATCCACTCTTCATTTTAAAATAAAACATCCTGAACACTATGTTCGCATAACTCGTCAAAATGTAGGGGACAGCTGTTTTTTTTTTCACGATTTCAGGTTTGGTCCCATAGTAAAAGTTGTTCATAATGATGAGTACAGAGAGTAAGAGGTTGTTAGTGTTTTTCCAATAATCCTGTATAAAACACTTGACTTTAGTTCAGTTTACTATTTTTAAAGTTGTCTAGTGACAAAAACCTAATTTAGATTTGTTTTTAGTTAGTAAAAAAGCATTTTAAAATCAATTAACGCCATCGTAAATTCTGTCCAATGACTCAAATAAATGTCCAATTGACTGCAAATGCTGTCCAATAACTGTGTTTTTTGGCACTTAAAAAAAAATATTATTTTAAATATATTGTACGTTATAATATTGTGTTTTAACAACATGAAATAGAGAGATCCACTTTCCAACTATTGATTTATTTTTATGGTATGTCCTGCATTTTTGTAATACTGGAGTAAAAAAAAAAGAAAAGTTTAAATTCGCTTAACTGTCCATTGACTCGTGAGTTACCCTATATCTCACAGAACAGATAAAGAGGTATATCTAGTCGCAATTAGACACATTTGGAATGAATAAACAAAGTTTACCTATTGTATATTGTACATTGTCCTAACGTATGTTATTGATTTTTAAACTGCGAGAGACAACGACGTCCGACGCGCGACGTCCCAGTCGTTTGTAATCTGCAGTGGAATCTGGAAGGCATTGAATCAAGTAGGCCGCTGCAAACATAATTTGGCGAAATGACCATCTTAATGGGGCATCTTAGACCCGTCTGATACCCAGTGCGATTGTGGAGCTCCTGATCAGACTATGTCCTACATGCTGAAGTGTCCCAAATGTCCATTCACCTGCACCCTTGACGATCTGATTAGCGCCTTGAAAAATTAGACTTACATACTGATTGTACCTGATACATGCCATACACTGTTATAGGTAAGTGTGTGTAGCGTTACCAAACGGGAGCGTTACCAAACAGGCGCGACCCTGCTGGAAGAGATCTTTAAGAAATAAGCAGTGCCTTTGCACGCTATGCTTTTATTTATCTTTTTTATTAAAGTGTTACTCAAATTATTAAATAAATAAGTATATAAACATTTAACCAATCTTCAGCTACATGGTAGTCAGGCACGACCATTGATAATAACCTGCTCAAAGTGGATTTAAATTAAATTGTACTTTTGCTGTCAAATGAACGCTGCAGGTGGTTCGTAAGTCTCGTGTTCCTTCTCAGAAATTGAATGATGTTCTTGACATACAAATTATAATAGAATTCTCAGAAGTTCCCATACCTATCCGTTTCGTTTTTAATTTCAGAACGTTTCAAAAGTTTTGATTCTTCGAATTTCAAAGTGTTTGGGTGACATCTTTCTTTTAATTTGATGACATATTTTATGATTTCGACTTGGAATTTAAAGAATCTCGTTTGATTTAACACATAAATGAAAGGTATGAGTTATTTTTATGTCAAACTATTTAAGATGTTTTTCGTCGTAGCTTTCGTAGTTTCTGGGTTTCGGTTGTTTAAATGTTTTAACAGAATAGTGGTGGTTCGTATACGATGGAATCGTAATACCTTTTATGATTTATTTACCGATGTAATTAATTAATATACCTTGATAATGGTGTAACCAAAACTAAAAGTTAAAACTCCTAACACCATAGATTAACTTAAAATAGGGACGAGGGACATTTTTTATTTATTTGTTTATTGCTATGGCACTTCAACGACTTATTCACTAATAAGGGATTTACACCGTATTTTGACCGTCTAGATGACAATTCGACTAGGCCGCAAGTGACTAAAATCGTACGCCCCAAAGTTGGGCCATCTGACTTTTGCTGTGCGGCAACAAGTCGCATGCGGCGGGTGAATAAAATCGACCGTGTAAATGGTCAGTTGCAAGCGATCGCCCGCCGCACGACCCGTGTTTTGCGCTGTGTTGTTCCGCTAGAAATGAACAAGTCGCATGCGATTTTTGTCAACCGGTGTGTTGAGGACAGCGGACCAGATCCAGTAATAAAACACCAAGTGTATAACTACTAGATCGACTTTAATTGTCATTAACACAATTACTTACATAATATTACATAGGATGTTAGCAAGCATGGCTTCAGTAGAGTTACCGTGTCCGTGTGATAGCACAATCGCAGCTAAAACAAGACTACTTGTAAGAACGTGAAAGTGGGCGGAAACATCTACGCCTAAAAGGGAACTTCCGGCTTCTAGAAGGATCGTAGAACTTTCTAGAACATACATAGTGCGCACCCCAGCGTCGAATAGTGGTCAACTAAGGGTTTTCTATACATTATAGCGCTACCTCCACCTAGCGTCCACTAGCTAAATACGATCAATACAATCCCTTAAAGTGCCTCCACTATCAGGCGCTAGAGCGCGCCACTATCTTCAGGCTTTGTATATCAGTCACACGGTGTAAATGAGGTGGCGATTCGATTTTTACAAGCGATGCGACTGGTGACGTGCCGCACGGCTAAAGTCGACCCGCGTAAATCCCCCTTATAACACACAAGACTACAATATATACATTTTTGGACATGGTGAATTGGTCACTTACAGAATGCTTTTTTTTTTTTTTTAATAATCTTTATTCATAACCATGGATACATGTCCTTCAGTCGCATACATAGAGGTATTATATTATTATGTTCTGTGTACATCTTAGAGCATATATGCTCTAAGGTGTACACAGATGTGTTACAATATTTTTACACTAAATTATTTAACCTAACTTATTTACAATGAATTAAATTTTTTCCACTGTGTTACAAATATATTTATATAATACACTAAAATATTTCCTATTTTTTAATAAATCCTGAACGCGGCGGGGAACACTTTGACGTTCAATGTCAATGTCATTATTGTCATTTACATCACTCAATTCACCGACCAAAATCAAACGTTGAATGTTAAAACTTGAACACTGTAAGATAACATGATCCAAATCAGCATCCTCTGCTCCACAATGAAGACATCGGCTATTATTAATTATGCGAATCCTGTTCAGGTGAGCTGGTGTTAAGCAATGTCCCAATCTCATCCGTGTTACAATAGTTATAAATCTTCTTGTGGTGTATTTAAAGTTATGGTACCAAGGTTTAATTGGTAATTCATTTTGTATTCCAGCATACCATCTGCCTTTCGTTTCCAGGGTTATGTTCCAATACTCCTTCCATAACTGTCTATGAAGATCTTTAAAAAGGCTGTAATAATCAGTGAATGGAACTTTGAGCAACTCGGATCGATCCTCGTCATAGCCTGAACGAGCCGCAGTGTCAGCTAATTCATTTCCACGAATGCCACTGTGTGAAGGTACCCATACTAATTCCACTTTAACATACTTATCAAGTAGGTTTTGGACTATAAGTCTAATGTTAAAAAGAATATAATTTAACTTAAATGAAATATTTACATTATGTAGAGCAGACAAAACACTTTTGGAATCTGTAACTATCAAAATATTATGTACATTATTTACAATAGTATTTACATGCTGCAATGCACAATGAATTGCATAGCATTCTGCAGTGAAAATGCTACACACTTTATTTAATTTAATGCATTTAGTGAAGTTCAGCTGTGGATCATAGAAAGCTGCATTTACATTATGATCTGTTTTAGATCCATCTGTATAGATAACATAATGTTCTGGTCTATTGTCTTTAAACTGTAAGAAATCAAATTTATTATGCACTGCATCTAAATGAATTTCAAAGCTGTTAATAATACTCTTAAAGGGAATTTTGTATATAGGCCAAATATCATTTTTAACAATATCTTTTGAATTATTATTAACATGTTCAAATATTGTTGGCATTTCAGGTAGAGTTCCACCAACCAAAGAAGAAGCAGAGATGGCATTGGAAGCAATTGACTGTGAGATTTCAGGATGTATTGTTAGTTTCTTAAGTAAAGGATTATCATTTAATGCCATGACTTTTAATACAAATCTCTCAGCCAACAACAACCTTCGTAATGTCAAGGGAGGTATACATGTCTCAACTTCTAACGAATTAATAGGTGAGGAGCGCATAGCACCACAAATAAGTCTCAGTCCCATATTTTGAATTACATCTAATTTTCGTAACAAGGTGCTACTGGCATTCATGTAAGCTAAACTGCTGTAATCAAAATGACTTCTCACTATACTTTTGTAGAGCATACTCATAACTTTGGGGTCAGATCCCCAAAAACTTCCTGCTAAATGTCTCAATAGATTAATACCATTCAGCGCTTTGTTACTTATATATTTAATATGTTCATCAAACTTTAATTTATCATCAATAATGACGCCTAGGAATTTATGTTGCTTAACAGCGGGAATTTCTATATTATTGTATGAAATTTTAACATTGCCATGAGTATTTACATTTTTACTGATAATTAGAACTGAACTCTTTTCTGGACTTATTTCTAATTTAAGTTTACCATAATAATAGCTGTATAATTGAGACAAAGCCTTATTGATATTAGCCATTGCTATATCTATGTTCTGATTTATGCTGTAAAAAAGCAAGTCATCTGCAAATTGCAGGATATTTACCCCTGGGACATCTACATATTTTAATATTTCAGAAGTATACAAGTTATAAAGTAAAGGAGACAAAGTTGCACCTTGCATTGTGCCTTTGTTGACAGTCCTAGGTCCATGCAATTTATTATTATATTTAACAAATACAGTTCTATTGATTAAAAAAGAATAGAGCCATTTTAGAATATGACCAGGTATACCAATATCATGAGATACTTGAATGAGTTCTTCTATATTTACATTGTCAAAAGCACCCTTTACATCTAAAAACACGCAAATTGCATTAGAGTGACTTAATTTAACCTGTCTTACATCTGTTAATAACGATACAAGGCTTTCAGAGCAACTTTTACCTTTTCTGAAACCAAACTGTATAGAAGGAATTAAGGTTTGCGATTCAACAAAATAATCTAATCTTAACTTCAACATATTTTCGAAGAGTTTACCCAAACAAGATGATAAGGAAATAGGTCTATAGGAAGAAGCACTATTTACAGGTTTATTCGGTTTTAAAATTGGGATGACACACTGTGTTTTCCAAGACTCAGGTATTACTAATTCATCCCATAATTTATTATAAATATGAAGTAATGTTGTTTGTGCATTTAAATGTAATTTTTTAATTAACATGTAAGGTATGTCATCCAATCCCGGTGTAGTAT
Source organism: Amphipyra tragopoginis (assembly GCA_905220435.1). Classification (NCBI taxonomy): domain Eukaryota; kingdom Metazoa; phylum Arthropoda; class Insecta; order Lepidoptera; family Noctuidae; genus Amphipyra; species Amphipyra tragopoginis. The sequence continues at coordinate 19,806,536 of HG992011.1, forward strand.
CTTTCCTACTCATTAAAGATGTTTTCAACTCTTCTATTGTGAAATTATTCTTGAGAAATACATTTACATCATTTTCTGTAGCATTTTCGAACAAATACTTAAGCCTATTGTCATCTATTTCAGTAGAATCTGCTAAGTTATCTAAAAAACTTTGAACCCAATCATCATTGATATTCTTGTTTCGATTTGTTCCAATTTTTTTAAATTTTTTAATGTATCCCCATATCCTAGATACTGGAGTTAACCTATTGAAGCTACTACACAAATTTTGCCAAGAAGAAGAACGTTCTTCTTTCAGTATTCTTTTCTTTTTTGCGTCTAATTTTTTATACTTTATCCAATTTTCAATGTTGGGTTGAGAAAAATAATACTTTAATGCATCTTTTGATTTTGCGACAGCATCACTACATTTTGTATTCCACCATGGTACTGGTTTTTTAATAGCTGTGTTTGCACCTAACTTTCGTTTTGGAATTGTTTTATTTCGTAAATCATTTAATGTTTCTATAAAAGGTTATATGTATTGGTAGGGGAATCATTTATTAAGTTCAAGTGGGAAAAACAAGTTTCAGATAGGCTATAATATTCATCCCAATCTGCTTTACTATAAATGTATTTCTCTTGATCCACAGGTGGTGATGTGTCATACATAGATGGTTGAATGTTGATCTCAAGTAAGGTTGGAAGATGATAGCTACCCATGGGATCGTCATGAACATACCAATTACATAAATGAGCTATTGAAGAGCTAACAAGGGCAAGATCTATCGCTGAAGCTTGTCTATTAGGATAAGGAACAGTTGTTGGTGATCCATCATTCAAAATACATAAGTCAAATTCATCAATTATATTATATAAATATCTACCTCTATTATTATCACTATGGCAACCAAAGGCTATGTTATGAGCATTAAAATCACCCATAACTATACAAGGTTTGGGTATGTTATTGATTAAGTCCTTTAACTTTGCAGAGTCAAATCTTTGACTTGGAGGGCAGTACACACAAAGTATTGCCATTGCTCCAAATTGTGTTTCTATAGTGATACATAAGTTTTGAATAGATTCTGAGAAATGTGTATTAATTAATTTGTACTTTAAACAATGGTTCACCAAAATGGCTACTCCATTATGAGAATTTGTGGAATTTTTGTGAATTAAATTATATGTAGGAAAGTGTGGAATTATAGAATTAGATTTGAACCAAGTCTCATTAAGAAGACAGACATCTATATTTTTTTCAATTAATAAATTTTGTAATAAACTCTTTTTGCTCTGTAAACTCTGTATATTATACTGTAAAATATTTAGATAATTATCCATATTTAAATTAAATTTGATAAAAATATTTCTTTTATTTTCTTAAATGTCAGTGGCCCATCAGAGTCACTCTTGTTTCCTAATGTAACCAACGATTTAACAATTGCATTAATTATAATATCATTATTTGCTACTTGTTTAATATCTATAATGTCATTGGTTTTAGCCTTATTATCAGTAACCTTAGTATGTAAACTAGGGAAAGATTTCTCATTAAATGTGGGGGGTGGTTTCACAGCAGTGGCATACGATTGCTGCGCAAGAAACTTGGCCTTTTTCTCTTCAATTTTTTGTTTTTTAATTGGACAGTCTCTTGAAATGGCAAGATGATTACCTGTGCAGTTGATGCATATGATTTCTTCGACATCGCATTCTTTGTAGGAGTGACGACCAGCACAAGAAGAGCATTGTTGCTCGCCTCTGCAGGTCTTAGCAGAATGGTTAAATTTAAGACACTTATAACATTGCAATAATGGTGGTATGTATGTTTTCACCTCGTATCTAAATAGTTGTATATAAGCGTATTGCGGTAAAGATGTTGATGCAAAGGTGACAGCAACTGTATTGAGAGGCACTAATTTTCCCTCTACTTTACGCATGAATCTTTTAATTGAAATTACTTCAGAGTCGCACACTATATTTTTATATATCTCCTCATTAGAGAGTTCTTTGGGCACAAACCTCAATACACCAATCCTTTCTGTCAAATATGATGGTATAAAGGCTTTAAACTTATTTTTCTGAAGGAAGTCTTCCATCTTCAGAAAATTGTTAGCCGCAGCCGCCTTTCTGAATGTTATTCCTATTTTGTGTGCATTTAATCTATGTACTCCTAAGACTTCTTTAACATTGTCAGAAATTAATTTGGTGAGCGTGATAGGATTTTTATTCCCTATCTTCTCTTGTTCTGTTGACTCGACGTATACTACGTACTCAGAATTGGTATTTTCTATGAACAGTCTTTTATAATTATGTTTGGTAAAAATTTTATACTTATTTGAGTCGTCGTTTCGAGTACTATTGTACTTTCTCTTCTTCTTTCTCCCCGAGTCTGGCGGCTCCTCACCGCCACTGGAGACACTCATGATTGTTCAAGGTCCTACAGATGTTATTTATGTAGTATTTCCGTACAATTATTTATATGTTTAACTTTTTGCGAAATCAAAATTACCGCCTCGTTTGACTTCCCGCCAAAAAGTCCTTACAGAATGCTTATAAGCTAGTGTTGCCTCTCTATTAGTGGATATAACACCTTATTTTATGGTTTCCTCTTTCTGTCCAGAAGTTTATATTACTAAACGCTTATTCTAGATTTTAATTGTATTAAAGAAGAGAAAGATTGTGTTAACTGCTTGAGCCTATAATCATAACACTGCACTAAGTTGTAAATCGTCACATAAATCGTGTGGGGACTGGCTAGATTATAAAACTTTTTCACCACACGCTGGGAATAGACGCGAGTTGTAAGATTATATCTAAAGTTTAGATCGTTTAGGCGGATCGTTTAGATTCTAAACGGTCCGCCTAGCTAGCTACCACCCTTACATTAAAATCCGGTGCCAAGCAGTTTACTGTGTTCCTTCCTGTGTGTGTGAGAGTCAGAGGTGTATAGGGGAATCCCGCCACTTAAGTACGGTCGGCGCACTCTGGTCAGTCGGCCCCGCTACCAACCTTGCTGACTGGCTAATCTTTTCACCACGGCATGAGCTGTTTTCGTATAGCTCGTGCTGACACGAGAGAAGAAGAAGAGGAATCCCTCTATACCGGATGTTAACGAATTCGTGTAATTCCTTCAAACCACGTGATCTACGGGTAACACTGATTGACCCTGCACAAGTTTTTTTCGGAATCAACAAAAAAAAGTTTTCAAAAAATGAACCATCGCATTCTGTATCCGAGTAATTTTAGCGTTCCAAGTTAACTGACTGCGTGGAGCGATATTGCTCTAGTTGTGCCCGTCAGCTGTGTCATCGTGCCTTCATTAATTTATGCATGGCATCGAAATTTTCTACAAAAAAAGAAGAAAATGTTTATATTTATTTTTAACTAGCTTTCGCCCGCAGCTTCGCTTGCGTGAAATTTTGAACTCGTTGACGACCCGAGTGACGATTTTCCATACAAACTTTCATCCCCTATTTAACTCCCTTATGGGTTGAATTTCGAAAAATCCCTTCTTAGTGGATGCCTACGTTGCAAAAGGAACCTACTGTCAAAATTTCAACTTTCTAACCCCAGCGGTTTAAGCTGTGCGTTGATAGATCAGTCAGTCAGTCAGTCAGTCAGCTTCTCCTTTTGTATGTATAGATTAATCTAAATCCCGTGCAGGCTTCATCTTTGCCATTAATAGATCATGTGGTTTGAAGGAATTACACAAATTCGTTTACACCCTGTATATCTGGTACTTGGATTAGTATGCTCTATCTTACAACCTGTCTATGCTTACCATCAGGTGTGACTAGAGACAATCGCGACCGAGTTAAAGAATAAAAATAAAAAACGAAATCTCTGAAAATTACTCAGAGACAAAACACTTTTTTTTATGTTCCCTTCCTGGTCTCTCTGTGTCACCAGTAGATCACGCGGTTTAAAGGAATTACACGAATTCGTTGACACTCTCTATACGGCATCAGCTGATCGGGTCAATTCATTGAAAAATTAATGGCCGATTTTTTTATCTGTCCTATACAATGTTCCTTTGAATAAGAGCGATTACGCACTGCATCCGATCCGAATCCGTGAAAATACGGATATAAAAAACTCGGACCGAATTCGGATATTGCTTTACGCACTGCATCCAATCCGTGAAAATACCGATCTAGAGTAAAAATCTCGGACCGAATTCAGATATTGCTTACGCACTATTCCGATCTCTGATCCAAATTCAAACAATTCAGGGGCCATTTTGGCATATCTATTTGGCGTCCGATTTGAATCCGAGGTAGTGCGGAAGCGTTCATAAAAACATTACTACGGCTACTTCGGCCCGTCAATATTTCTTCCGAATTGGAGACTCACGGATGACGGATAGAAATCGGATGCCGGATGCCGGATCTAGTGCGTAAACTACCATACAAATAGTTCTATGGCTACTTCGGAACGTATTTTCACGGATGCAGTGCGTAAGCGCTGTAAGAGTTCAAACCACTCCCATAAATATGAGCACGCATTTCTGTTACACGCTGTAATGACGTTAATTAATTGCACTTAAACATTCTTCGATAATACTATGATTACCGTGTCGTACCACCAAAAATTGCCACGCACTTTCACACCACTGAAGTGGGTACATCCTATAAAGCAATATCCCCGGGGTACATAAGTAAATACCATCAAAAAAGGGTCCTTCGTAAATTAGGGTAAATTTTCTTAGCTCAAGATGGGATGCTGCAAATATTTCCTTATTTCGCATGTCTCATTAAGGAGAGGACCAGTCGAAATGAAGAACGAAATGTTTTTCTAAGATTGTTTGGTATTGAAAGATTTGCGATGTTAAGCGAAGGCGAAGCTATAAAGACCCACAGTAACGATCACGCCTTTAACTAATTTCCCTGATATCGACGAATTAGGAGGTAGCTGTGAGCTTTCCATAGTCACGAAAAGAATAAAAAAACCGCGACAAAGAATTGAACAAAAAAAATGGATGTTTTGTTTTTTCTTATTTCTTTATCTTTTTGACACTAGTCACAGACAGGGTCTAAGATGGAGCACACGAATCCAAGTAACAGAGATATTGAGGGTTTCCTATAAACCCCGTCTAACTCTCACATACACATCACGGAACACAATAAACTGCTTGGCGCCAGACTTTAATGGGATCTAATGCAGAATGTGTACTTGGCAAAATTTGCATTTCTAAAAGGCGCACTTCTCAGAACGGGCACTTCTCAAAAAGTTTTACATTCTAGTGAGACCCACACAGACTCTTCTTAAAAATAAATAACCCAAATCTCGAGGATGGTCATGTAACGTTCTACTGGGATCGATCTATCATCACCGACAGGAGCGTCTCACAATAATTGTTGATGTACTGTTCCGCAGGACGAGAACCTCGTGAAAGCTGAGAAAGACAAAGAAATCAAATATCAAGACTTGGCATACGAGGTTGTCGACATGTGGGATGTTGTAACGGCGAATGGCTTAATAGCGAAGAGCCTTGACTAACACCTAAAGAGGTACTCGTTGGGCGGCTGGATCAAGAGCCTGATATGGAAAGCGGTACTTCTCAGTACTGCGCGTATTGTTAGGAAGTTTCTCTCTCTGAGGCCCTGACCGCCAGTAGCTTGGACCCTGTTCTCAATGTCAGTACGCTAGTATTTTCTATATTTTTTGTTTATGTTTTGAGAAATATTTCAAAATGTAATTAATAAATTACAGTACAGTCTGTCTATAAAGTCATGAAATAGAACTATTTTTTTATCTTTCCCAGTGTTTTGTCAGTTAGTGTTTTACAAGTGATAATCGTGTCTAAATACGCGCAAATGGATTTAAGATGAGTGAAACTATATTAAGTTCTGCAAAAGAAGTGATTTTTAAAGTTTAAATTTCCATAACCAGTGGCGTTCCCAATTATTCATGACTTTATAGACAGACTGTATTTGATAAATAAAGGAAAAAATAAAACAGTAGCATATCAAAACAATATTTCCCCGTTTCAATTCGTTGAGCACCCTACACAAGGTAAACCGAGACGTTTTAAGAAAACATCTCTCACCGTTGGGCACTTGGCCTGGTATCATGTGTCATGTCATACGTTTCATGCCCAACATGACACGACAGCGTCCTCTGTCGCTGTCCGACATTACAAATAATTGTCTTTTATTATGAATGGATGCCGGGTGCGACTAATACTGCGTATCAGTCGGGCCAACGATGGTCGACAAACGAGCTTCGTAATTACATATTGCCTAGCCAACTTCATCTGTGGATTTGATTTATAGAAATACATAACAGTTTTTTTACGTTCTGTCAAACATTGTTCAAGGAATCTACACCACTATAGAAGCACAACGAGAATTGCCAATGAAGGATAGTAAAATCCAAAAGAGAAGGTTTTATGTTGTCACAGCTCAGCAAGTTCGCCAGGGACTGGCGGACCTCTCCTTCTGTCCTCCTGAGAGGAGCGCGCGGAACACTGCGCACCGCCTTCTCGGGCCTGTTACTGGTCGGGTGATGGGTCCCCTAATCCGTCGCCCGCAGGCCACACATTAGGGTGGCCTGAGGCGCGCCCTCCGGCGGTGCCCGGTGCGCCTAGCGCGGGAAGGGAGACTGGCAGTCACCTCTCTCTCCCTCTCCGCTCCCTCCTTGGTCGCCATCACCTCCTCGCAAAAGAAGGTCGTCACCTTCTTTTGCGAGGATAACCTATATATTTACCTTGAGGAGGCTTGGGATAACCTATATATTTACCTGGCAAGTCGTAAGGTACCCTGCACAGACATACAGTTAAATTGATAACCCAAGTTGAACTATCTGGCATGCCATTCGGTAGGAGCAATCCTCCTACATGATACGCTTCGACGGTTTCCGTTTCTGCTAGCGCGAATAGTTGCAGGATACGTGCGCATAACCTTTCAATACCAAGAGGCGCGCGACGCGTGTGCAATGTTTTCTTTCCAGCACTGAGTTGCTTTCGTTACCAAGTTAGTTGGAACAAAAACTGTGACACGCTTGTTTTTATTCAATCAAACTCAATACTCAATACTTTTATTGCATTCCACAATGTGAACTTAGGTGGTAGGTACATATGGAATATACATACAGTAGTTTTAGGGCATTGTGGGCCCTGTCGGGCATAACAAAAATACAAATTAGGAGGAGGGCTATTATAAATTAATATTAGTTTACAACTTCAATATTTATCTACTCGTTCGTTTTGTGAAGGTAGGTGGGCTTACAACTAGGTACCTACATAAATTGTGTCATATAATTTTTACTAGGTACTTATATTATGGATTTATACATTAATATTTATTTAAATTATACATGTATTATTATTATTGGTATTATAGATTATTATTGCGGTTTTTTTTTTTTTTGGTATTATTATTTATTTATTAAATTTATCATTTAAATATTCATGTACATTATAATAACATTTACGGATTAGAAATTGTTTTAATTTATTTATAAAGATATTAAATTTTTGTTCATTTTTAATTTCATCGGGTAATTTATTATATATTTTAACTGACATTACTAAAGTGCTTGTGGAGTGTATTTTTAGCTTAGAAGCTGGCTGATTTAATCTATTTTTGTGTCGTAGTGTGTAGTGAGTCTGTATGTTTTCACGTGTAGTGAAGAGTTTTTGGTTATTTTTAACAAATTTACACATTTCCAAAATATATATACAAGGTAGGGTTAGAAGTTTATGTTCTTGGAAATGGGGTTTGCAGCTGTCTGTGCTATCTATATTGGCTAGTATTCTAATCAGTCGTTTTTGTAGTATGAAAAGTGTTGGTGCGTCTGTACTATTTCCCCATAATATTATGCCGTAGTTTAACCACGCGTATGCATAGGCATAATACGTAACCAGAGCAGTGGAGAAATTTGTTGATTTTTTTATTTCACGGAGGGCATAGGCAAATTTTGACAATTTTGACCTGATTTTTTTAATATGTGATTTCCAATTTAAATGTGTATCTATGGATAAGCCGAGAAGGTTGAATGGTATCACAATATAAGGCGTCATCTTACGTGAGCGATCTAGAAGCGATGCGAAGCGGCGTGGCGCGACGCGAAAACAACAAACAGTCGATACCTATTGAAGTGGACTACGTGACCAAAAGCACGTGGAGTGCGGTGCGGCGCGGCGCGAAGCGAAGCGAACGCGATCAGTTGGCTTGATATTTTCGCGCGTACTGGATGCGGTGCCGTACAGTGCTACTGAATGACGGCGGCGCGCGTCGGGTGGTTCGCGAGCTCGTAGAACAAAGCCGCCGCTTCGCACCGCATCGCATTGAATTCGCGTGTCACCGCTTCGCAATTCGCGTCGCTTTGAACTGCCTACATAAGACGCCGCGTAAAATCGGCCTTCAAATCTTCTCTGTGTGAGCTGCTGAGTGCATTGGCAGATCTGGTTAACATATGGAAGTTGGGTGTCTGCGTACAAATAGACGAATGTACTTCAAAGTGTAACAAGAAAGCAAATATATAAAGGAAATGTCACTCAGTAGCACTTGGCACGACGTGTATGTATGATGTCAGGCGTATAGTTTACGAGCGACGCTTGGACATTTAATACGTTTAAATATATTACAGTCGCGACCATTCAAAATGGTGAACTATTATTGTTGTAAATTTAAACCTACTCTTAGTACATACACAGTGTACCTACTTACTACATACAGTGGGTCAACGCCCATACATTTGACAGGTCCTATGAAATGTCAAAATTATGTAGGGGCGGAGGTTAAGTCCCAAGTATGCAGTATGGCTACTCGGGACATAACCTCCGCTCTTTCACCCCGCAACCCCCCGCAGGATTGCTCTGCGACAATGTTCTACGTTGACCGACTGTAAGGAGTAAGATATAGATAGACTGTGGTACATACGTGTTTAGTTTTGTTAGAATAGGCTACTAGAATACAATTCAATTAATATACAGTATTGGTTCTGTCTTCATAATTTGATTATAGCATGCGTTAACAGTGAAGGTAAACATCGTGAGGACACCTGCATACCTGAGAGGGCTCCAAATAGTTCTAGATGGTGTTTTCGTCAACCCGCATGTGGCCAGCGAGATGAATCAAGGGCGATATGACACTATCTTAAACATATATCTAGGATCATATACAACCTTATTTCTACTTTATACGAAAACCGAGACACCCCAACAAGATTTTCATCAGAACTGCCTGAATATGTGTTTTTTTCTAGTAAATCTCCAAGTTACAGCTTAGTTTATGTCGCGTTAAGTTCCCTAAAAAAGTGTGTAATGCTTGAGATGTGCTATGCAGGGGTTGTCTAATACACGGAAACTGACCGAGCGGACCATCTTAAGCCTCAAGGTGTCTATTCCCGTCAACTGTTATGGGTAGAAAACTACTGAAATAAATTGAAATTTATGAAAAAAAAATGTGTTGTAAAAAATATGTCAATCGATTCTCCTAGTGATTCTGAACAAACTAGTTTCAGGTTTAGTATATACTAAAACTAAGCTTGTATAGGATCACATACATGTCGCATACATTTAAACTAAAATGCTATAGAATAGTTGTAATTTCGATTTTAAATTCACTCACATTAAAGTTACGTTTACGTTATTATACGTCAAAATATTCGTGCTAGGCCTACAGCTGTCATTATTAATTTTACTATCGAAACTAGCTATGTCTGCGTCTTCGTCCGCGTGGAAGTCGGAAACCAACATTGTGTCGTAACAAGTAAACAACGTTTATGTAGGTACTTCATTGTTTCAATCTCATCACATTTATTTCAAACAATAAGGGTGCCTTTCCACCAGAGATGTGCTATGCAGCTATGCTGCGAGAATGTAAAAGCTAAGCTACGAAACTATGTGACCGTTTCCAGTGATGCTAAGCTATGTAGCTGTGCGAGGAAGATGCGCAGCTTGAGCTATGCGACGTATCGACAATAGGGAAGGTACGGGGAGCATAGCTACACCACTCGCGACCATCCATAGCACGCATCCATACCACGCATCCTCAGCACGCATCATACCATTCAAAAAACGTAGTGTAGTTGAATCAGTTTCCACCAGTGCTATGCTATGTGAACCAATAAATATGATTGGTGGATTTCAAACGCATCCATAGCAACGTTGCATAGCACATCTCAGGTGAAAAGGCACCCTTAGGTTACTGCCACACTTATAGCGTGCTAATTTGTACCCTAAAACCTGACCCGCTCTTTAGCGAATGTGGCTGCCGAATTTCAACGGGATCTGTCCAGTAGCACTGGCGTGAAGCTCAAACATACAAACAGACAAAAATTCTAATAACTACATTTTTGATATCAGTATCGTTCCTAAGATGCGGTGCACTTGTTTTTTTTCAAAAATATTTAATACCTATATACAGTTTTAGCATCGTTACGATTTACTTATGTATTCAGGATGTTAACGAATTCGTGTAATTCCTTCAAACCACGTAATCTACTAGTGACACAAATGAACCCAAAATGGGAATTATTGAAAATCAACTAAAAAAAAATTCAACAAAAAACTTGGTTTTCTATTTCCGAGTCATTTTAGAGCCATGAGTTATCTGACTGCAAAGAGCGATATCGCGTTAGTCGTGCCTGCCAGCCGTGTCACCGTGCTTTCATTCATTTATGCGTGGCATCGAAATGTTCACAAAAATGAAACATCTTTTTTGCAAAAAAAAATGTATTCTTATTTTTTTACTGACTCCTTATTATGTGGTTTAGATACGATCGGTAACAAAGCCGCATGAAAAAACAATCATTTTTTTTATTATTTTTAATTAAGCTAAATCCCGTTCGGGGCCTGTCTACATCAGTAGTAGATCATGTGGTTTTAAAGAATTACACGAATTCGTTAACACCCTGTAGATTACATCTGAATTTATGGGGCTTGAGTTTTGTGATATTGGTTATAAGGACCTCGCTATATTTACTAAAGTGGACCTTGGCAGAACAAACTACGAAACAGAGACATTTTGAAACAATAGCAATAATATTTAACAACTGTTTGGCACAATGTTTATATATATTATCGATATTACGACTAAATTTAATGGCGATAGCGACACGTGTATCTTCAATCTATGCAGGAAGACATTTTAAGAAGACATGTTTATTTTATCGCGATATTGTCTGAATCGGTGTATTAATATAATGCTAAAACAACCGTGCCTTTAGTTTACGAATTTATAATCAATAGACACAAATGTTTATAATATTATAAATATAATATTAAATCACGCTTGTATTCCAGGAAGGGTTGGGCAGAAGTGTATAGTACATTCTCATTTCGCCGATATTTTTAAGTCCCAAGTAATAGGGCCGAGCCTATTGCCATCAACCGGGCATAAGGCTAAACGTATGCTGAGACGCAGGACGCAGCGCAGCACAGTACAGATTTTGCTGCGCAGGGCAGGCGAGGCAGACATAGGCCACGACCGCATTCTGCGACGCAGCTCGAAGACACATTCGAGTTTTAACTAGTACAAAGACTAGACGCGTTCGAGTTGACGAACGTTTTTTTTTAATAGTCTTAATGATTAGTATCATACAAACAAGGTTCACAACGCTCTAATTCAATTAAATGTTCTGTCATTGCAATAAAATTCGAATTAGCGGTAAAAAACACATGTCGACATGCACGCGTCGCGCACATATCTGTGCCAGCACTACAACGAGGCGCAGAGCAGGGCAGACGCATGTCTGCGTCGCACGCGTCTGCGCCGCAGCGTACGCAGCTCTTCGTACGTTCATACATTACAAAATCTGCTCTGCTACGCTGCATGCACCTGCGTCACCTGTGTTTCAGCATACGCTTAGCCTTAATGATGACTCCAGGCTGCTACTGAGAAATTCCACGCAGAAAAACCCAATAACACTATGCCCGACCTGGGGATTGAACCCAGGACCAGGTCAGCAATCGCGCTTAACTTATTAACATTATGTTCTAGCTTTTTACCCAACTGCGCGACAGCAAAGGCAGGGTTATGTTTTTAGGAAATAACTATAGTTGAGCAACCCTGATAAAATGGACGTGAGTAAAGCCGTACATTCTTCTAAATAAATATATTTTTGCCTTATATAATCACACTAGCTTTTGCTCGCGGCTTCACTCGTGTTAATTATGAAAGATTTTTTGAAATCGGATGATTGGTTTCAGAGATTACCTCCTCCATACAAACAAATAAGCAAACAAACAAATTCTACCTCTTTATAATATTAGTATAGATAAGCCAATTTTTGATACCTTGGGTTACATTATTGTAATTTATTTGCGGATCCCTAATTTTTTGTTACTAAAATATAGCCTATAGCACTCAGGGATAACGTAGCTTCATATTGGTAAAAGAATTTTTGAAATCGGATGAGTAGTTTCAGAGATTACCTCCTACATACAAACAAACAAATTCTACCTCTTTATTAGTATTAAACATCCACAAATTTTACGTTATTTAATCCCATAGTAGCCTCTTATTAGTACCCGCTGTAAGGGATCTAGTGGCCTATTCTTATCTCAAAGCTACATGTCGTTCTAACATTCATTATTAAAACGTTTTACAAAAAAAAACAAAGACAGGAAAGCGATTTTTGTTAGCTTTCACTGGAAGCGCAGCTTTAGGGCGAGTCCCTTCTGGCTTGCACTTAATTTGATAATTTAATACAAAAATATTTTCGTCTTTAAATATTTTCGTTGCGACCTTACTTCGAGAAATCTTTTGATAATCCGTACTTACCGTGGATACAATGGGTTTAAATTGTTTTACCGGATTATTTTTAAAGGTATACATATGTTGAGACAGAAGGACATACTTAGTCATGTTTAGACACTGTGGAAATGGGGCATTTTAGTTCTAGAAGAGCAGTTGTATTTTTTCTCCTCTTATCTTCTTTCTTGCCTGATGGAAAGCGATGAATGAGGTTACGATGGAACGAGCGCACCCAGAATAGACACATCCACTGTTGCTTTAAATTTTAATGGGTTATAGGAAGTGGGAAACACTGACGCTGGCAAATTGTAGGATCACCTTTTTATTACCCTGGTACATTTCAATATCAGAACGTACAGATGTATTACGAAAGATATCGAATCTTTTCTTCAGTAGAAATAAGTCAAATCTTACAGTCTTGTAAGTATCTATTAACGTTTCGTCAGTAATTGTATCAACATTGATACGGTCAAGTCTAAAATGTACATGGTTTAAAAAAGATTCAATCCTTTTAATGATCAACCTATCGACGGACGAAAAAGGTTTAATAGTATATAGAAAGAAGGTGAAATGTCGTATGAGGATGATGATGAAAAAGTGATCCTACAATACACGTCATGTGCCTTAACGTTGACGTGACTGATCGGTAGCTTGACGGCCTGAACGACCTTGACGGCTTGATGATGTGCGAGTGTCTTTACAGTATTTTTTAAATAGAATTAATTTTCTAACCAGCCATTTTCTTTTTTCCAGGTACAGTGCAAAGTGTTAGTGTAAAAGTGATGAGTGCACAAAAGTGAGTGAGTGAGTGTTGTGATGGAGGCGACCCCGCTGCCGCTGGAGGTGGACGAGGAGGGCCGTCCTCAGCAAGGCTCCTCCACAGGAAGTGGATCCTCTTCTGGAACAGGATATTATGCGCATAAGAACGGTGAGTTTTAGCTATTAAAAAAATACATACCTACACACACTTGAAGAATGGGCTTGTAAAAGTGCTGGGGGTAGGATAACCAATTACTAATTAAATTACTATAGAGATAATGATACTATCTACATTTAAGAAGGTATTTGACTGAAAAAATCTAATTAGTCCGTCAGTTACATTATCAAAAAATATTTGACCTGTATTTTTTCTTTTGTTACGTAAACCAAAATTGACGAAGATACGACAATTTTAAAATTGGCAAAACGTCACAAGCAAGTACAATTTTTACTTGCTTCTGACGTCACAAGCCCCCACTCTCGAGTTTTGATGCGTTTTATCTTTCCAAATATTCATAGATTTAACAAAAGAAAAAATACGTGTCCATTATTTTACAAAACTCTAACTGACGGACTATTACCTAGATGTGCAATTTATTGATGCTGTCAACATGCCTATTTAGTTAATTATATCGATCATTAGTTTTAGCAGCTGCAATTATTTGATGGCCAAAAATGTTGATATATGTTGGAAAAATGTTGGTCCATCAATCATTTTTTATAAATTCGGAACAATAGCTTACTCAAATTGACCGCGACAGGGCGATGTATTGTCGTTGCACTTTGACTACGATTGACCTCTTGACTTGCTGCGCGCTACCGCGGTGCGCGAAATTTAAACCGTTTGGATGCGGAAGTCCCACATTTGCAGATATTTAAAAAAATCTGGGACATGTTTGGAAATTTCGGACCCGGGACAAACATTCACATTCAGAGACAATCCTGGTGGATCCCGGCCGGAGAAATCTACAATTTTTTTTGTTGTAGATTCGCAAACGAGTCACCTGCGTCAGTCTGTTTTCTTTAGGAAAACTGTCAAAATGTATGATTTTGTTTTTGTTGTCAAACATTTTGACAATTTTTGTTAACGAAAAATGTTTGAATGCTTTGTTTCATTGTGGTTTAGTTGATAGCTGAGACCATTTTTTAATGAAATAGAGAAGACCGTTTGTCAGATTACAGATAAAAAAAAAATTGTAGCCTTTAGCACTCCTACATTTAAAGATATTATATTTTTAATAAACACCTAAATTACTGGGCAGGTAAAAATCAAAATTTCGGCAATTCGGTGAGGAGAGGGTTGGTAATTACAAAAGACGGTATTTTTATCGATGAAATGTCGTTAAACTTTCGGTACTACAATATCAAACTCATTGTTCAACAAAACTTGATCTGCTATTTGATCTATTTTGTATTGAACGTACACAGTGCAACTTATATACAAAGATAAAAATCTTGTTGGAACAAAGACGTACTTCGTCCCAACTCCGCGAGACGCTCCATCGCAGTGCCTCGAGCCTTAAAACTATTACTATAGAATATTGAGATCCATATTATCATGCAATTGTATATATCTACTTATATACTGAAAACATAAAGGCGTGTACGCACGAACGAACAAGATCATCGCGAACACGAACATCGAACACGAATCACTATGAAGGTGTTCGTCGAACACACTGTTTGATAAAGTCACACGGCTTTACCAAACAGTGTGTTCGGCAGTGTGTGCGTACACTCGCACGAACGAACACGAACATCGCAAACACGAATCACTATGAAGGTGTTCGCCGAACACACTGGTAAAGTCACACGGCTTTACGAGTACCAAACAGTGTGTTCGGCAGTGTGTGCGTCCACTCGTACGAACGAACACGAACATCGAACACGAATCACTATGAAGGTGTTCGCCGAACACACTGTTTGGTAAAGTCACACGGCTTTACGAGTACCAAACAGTGTGTTCGGCAGTGTGTGCGTACACTCGCACGAACGAACACGAACATCGCGAACACGAATCACTATGAAAAGTAGTTCGCCGAACACACTGTTTGGTAGATAATAGTACGTTTAATGCAAACAGCGTGTTCGATATTCGTGTTCGCGATGTTTTTGTTTGTTCGTGCGTACACGACTTTACATATTCAGCCCATTGTCATCCCAGTGCTGGGCATGGCTCTCTTCTCAGAATGAGAAGGGTCCAGGCTTTAATCCACCACGCAAGCCTGCAAGCCTAACATGTGCAGTGCCCGAGGTACCCGAAATTCACACCGATAATTCAGCCCTCATCAAGCTGTCTCCCCCCCCCTATGTCCAAGCCAGCAACGCACTAAGCCGAGGTCCGAGTCCCACTAGGGGTCGCCCTTAATGCTGTTGTTGCAGGTAGTCATGATGTTAGTGTAGTACAAGTAGTTAGCTTAGGTTAAGTATTTTACTTCCCCCCCCCCCCCCCCCCACATTGGCTGGAGACCCTTCAGGTCTCGCCAATAACTGCCCGGTTACGTAGAAACCGTCCCCAAGGACGATCTACAGCAGTCAAATAGAAAAAAAAAAGGTACCCGAAAGATTTTAACCATCGATTCCGACGCCTAATAATTGGAGAAGAAAAGCTAGGATATAGTTTGTTGAATAAAGCTTAGTTTTCGAAATATTCATTATTTATGGAAATTCACGAATCGAAAAATATCTATGGTAACAAGTCCTATTCACGCGGCGTTGCGACTTTTGTCATACCATACCCCTCTCGCCGTATGTCTTATTTGTCGGGGAAGGTTGTGAACTGAGAAGTTTCTTATCCACTCACACGATAATTTATAAATGTGGCCATTTCAACCTAAAGTATTGTTTACAAGGAAGTACTAAAGTTAATTGATTTATTATGTGTAGAAAAACAAAAAGTCTGAATTGGACTATTGTTGACATAACATTTGACTCATAATACCATCAGAAAAGCGTAGTTAAAACCTTTCGGGCACCTCGGGCCCACGGTGTAAGTCATTAATTATCTCGTCTCAACACGACATAATCCGACGACAAAATTATCATGCACTGCGCATGATATGTACAGTAAGCGCTTAAAAGTCCATAGGCACGCTAAGGACTACATTGCTTTAAACTCGCGCACGATACAGCCAATGCGTATGCATGTGCGTGTACGAGTGATGTCTCAACATGCCACAGATAGCACACACTAATGAACTGTCGTCGCACTACGCGAAATAACATTATATTTACGACACCTCGTGCTTACGCAGCAGCCGCTAGTCTACCTCCCGTTCAATATGAGCGGCCAAAGCAAACGACCATCGTAGGCGTAGGGGCGCAAAAGAGCAGAGCTCAAAACATTGTGCCCATCATGCATCAGTCCCTCAATCGGGGAAAAGCAGACGAAGACGGCTTCATAAAGGTAGAGAATAAACGAAAACGGAAGCCAACTTCTCGTAATCAATGCGGTACCGCATTGACAGGAGCCAATATGCTGCTGCGACCCGCAATACCCTCTACGCAGCTGTACGTGTCCCGTCTTCATCACTCCACGAAGGTTGAGGAGATCGTGGAGTACATTCTTATAAAGACCAATTGGACTTTGAGGGTCGAGAAGTTGGAGTCGCGCCATAACGTGAATTTTAAATCGTTTGTGGTGCGGGTTCCAACTAAACATCTGGATACCTTCCTAAAAGAAGAATTTTGGCCGAAGGGTGTCGTGTATCGTCGTTTCCGCGGAAGGTTACGCGACACCACGCAGCGCAACACGACGCCGACACTACGTGTACATTAGTGCGTTATTATGTTATATTTAATTATGTATGAATTTATTTATTTTGATATGTATGTTAGTCTATAAGGTATTTATCTATGGCCCTTTGTAGCCTGTAATATGTATAGTATATGTGTATCTATTAGTTTCGGCTAGCTTCCACGACACAGGGAATCCTAGTGTGGAAGCTAGTACCAAATGTAATATTATTGTTATGTAAGTTTATTGAATAAAGTATTTGATTTGATTTGATTTCTGTTTCATTTAGAATAAGCGTCACAGTGGTTACCTGTTCTTAACATTGTATTGCTAAAATTCGCGTTAATCTAATATGTCCTGATAGCTGTTTGAGCCAAGCATTGGGTCCACGATCAGTGCTGTCTGAGTTCGAATCTTACGATGCGTAGCTAATTTTTGTTTCTTTGAAACTTATATTTCTGTGTTTTAAGCAAAAAAATATTATTGATGTTTATTTATAATGTTAGTTATTGTATTATTATTTCATTATTTATGTGATTATGTATTCAATTTTTTTTGGTGTAGGAAGGTGGAAATAAAAAAAGTGCTAAATGATAACAAAAATGTTTATTCGTTTTATTTACTTATTTACTAACAAATTTTTATGAGAATTGTGACGTCACATTCCTACCTAGATAAAAGAAGTTCTCTTGTAACCGTTCATAAGATTTTTTGTTGTATACCTACTTAGTCAATTCATAATAACATAACAAGGAAGGGATATTCTAATGACACAAATATAATTGTTGACACCCACTTATTATACGTATCGGTATTCAGCAGAGTTTATTGAAAACTAAATAATGATTTAGACTTTATAAACATGTCTTTTATGTAACGTCACAATGAATGTATTGAGGTTATAGCTTAAGTGTTCATTTTCTTGACGAAAAGAAGATTGAAACTAAACCTCAATTTAAGATCATTAAATAATTACGGATAGGTTAATATTACTAAATACACACATCAAAAGTGTCTAGGGATCAACATATATTTTTGCAATAACTTTTCTCCTGATTGATATTAATTAAAATTTTCTTTAAGGATTCATCAAATAAAGTGTTTTCGTTTGTCACAGTAACGATAAACCAAGTCACCTTTGCATTAATAAAGAAATTTGCCATTTTCCTAATAAAGGGATTTTTGACATTTGAACCACTAACACAAAAGTTCGAAAAAAAGACTGAAATAACAGTTTTCTTTAAAATTTTATTGGGTAACTTAAACAATTAATAATCCGTGTTTCTACCGCGAACACTAACAACACAAGAACATCGGTTTGGCATACTCAAAATGAGTTCATCCAAATCACGCTGTGGAATGGCCGCCCATGTTCGTTGCAACAACAAAAAAAGGTCTTCTTGCGACTGGATACCCTCCATATTCGGCAGAGCTCTTCTCTGTAGCATATCCCATGCATGCTCAATCGGGTTCAAGTCTGGCAACTGAGCAGGCCAGGGCAGGACATTGATGTTAGCTGCGGCGAGAGTCTGTCTTACAACTCTTGCGGTGTGCGGTCGTGCATTATCATGCATTAACTGAAATAAGGGACCGATTTGCGCTTGTAGAGGAACGATGACGTCTGATACAATCGTCTCAGCATAAATTTGAGCGTTGAGGTTGCCTCTGATCCAAATCAACTCAGTTCTTCCGCCGATCCAAATACCCGCCCATACCATGATGGTTCCACCACTATAAGGATGGACTTCCTGGCAGGATTTTAATCGCTGTTGGCGTCCAGGGGTTCTCCAGTGTCGTATACGTCTTGTATCCGGTCTCATACCAAAACGAGACTCATCAGAAAAGCACACGAAACGCCATTGTTCTTCTGCCCAATTTCTGTGTCCAAGAGCCCATTGATATCGAATCCTACGATTGTGCATTGCTATAGGTGGTACCCGTAGCGGTCTTCGGGAATGAAGGTTCACTTCATGCAAGCGGTTTCTGACTGTTTGGTCGCTAATTAAGTTCCCTGAAGAGTGATGAAGCCTCACGGCTAACATCATGGCGGTTATTGTTGGAGCTCTTCGAGTTAAGATTTGAATGTATCGGTCTTGTCTCCGTGTGGTGCAGCGATACCGTCCTCCATGGCGCTCAGCCACGGTACCAGTGCTTCGGTAACGTGTCCAAAGTCGACTGATAACACTCTGACTTGTATTCAGAGCTAAAGCCACAGTACGTTGCCGGGAACCAGCTTCTATCATTCCCACGGCTCTGAGCATTTCTTCCCTGCTTAAATGACGTCGCCGCTCCATAATAACGTTGGTTTTAATCAGTAGTAGGGAAACAGTAGCACTAATAATGTCTTCAATGCGTTGTATGTTTTTATAGGGAAAATATTGACAGCTGATTTTCATCTTTTACTCGAATTTGATTCACAGTTCCTGATTTAAATTATGAAATGCACCAAAAAGGATCCATATAAATTTATAAAATCATAAATTTATTACAAAGCCACATCTCAATCTCAAGAAATCCGCATAAAAATGCTTGATCCCTAGACACTTTTGATGTGTGTATTTAGTTACACCGTCTAATTATTAAAACCAAAACATCTATTGGGTGTTAATATTTTGTGTATCCCCCATTATTTTCAATTTCAATGCAGTCAAGTCAGTCAAGTAGACGTTTGCGCATATACCCTACAATACTACCACATACTTCGGTTCCTCTTAAATTTTCCCACACCTGTCTGTATTAGGGATTACGTTTTTATAACACAAGCGAGTGTTATTCCTGCGCCATAAGTGAAGCCTACCCTTTTGATTAGATTTAAACGTCTTTTCATCTGACACTATGGAAGTATTCCAGTCAAAATCTAAGTAATCCCGTGCGAAACGTAATTGTTCTTGTTTATGTCTTTCTGTCAAGAAGGGCTTTTTAGCGGGTCTTCTGTGATGCAATCCTTCAGCGTGGAGGGCACGGCGAACAGTTTACAGCGAGGTGTCAAATAATTCCGCAAAGTGTCTCGTAGGTGTGAAACCAATTGTTTCATATCATACTCGTCCACCATAATAATATGTTGTCGCTGCGCCTCGCCAATAAGCGACGGCCTTTCACTTCGCTATCGACCAGCAAGGCTTCCCTCTTCCTCATATCTTTTGAGCCAAAGACTTACAGTATTCCTCTAAAACAAAAAAAAAGTAACATTAGGCGGCAATATCAAAATACTGAAGTGACTTAATTTTCATAATATAATAATATTTATTTAATATAACAATGTAATATTAGGTATAACTCTGTATTTTAAATCCAATAATAAACACTAATTATTTATCTTTTAGGCCTCATGATGGCGGATTTAAAAAAGAATTTGGAGACATGGCCAAATAATCTTAGGTGATTATAAATTTGAAGTAAAAGATCAAGTTATGAATTGTATATATTATTATGTAATACTCACATTCAGTCCGGTTTCATCAGATATTTGTGTTCTATTTAAGACCACTTTGATGCGGTGCAATAATAGTCGCCCTCGTCTCAATATTATTATTTGCCTGCATTTTGAGAATAGATACAATACCGCTATCTATTAAACCACACGTCACTAACTAACATTTACAACCAATCGACAACGTTCGTTCCGACCAAGTTAAATATTCATAAAACTCATGTCTATCTACCCCACAAAAATCTAAATTCTTTATTTAGTTTTCTATGATCTACCTCCCTAACGTTACGAAATGTGTGAACAAAGCGAACAAGATAATTGAATTTTTATCCTCTCGTTCTGTCTCATTACTTACAAATATTTACAATCGAGTAAAAACTTACAAAAAGTCTGCATTGCGTGAGATTTGAACGCACGTCTCCATGAACCAGGCATGTTTTCGGACGCGCTTAACGACTAAGACATCTTAACTTGTGGATCTCGGTTGAAATTATGAACTACAACGATTATGCATGTGTCTCTTAAAAATAGAAGGTCGTAAGTCAAACTAAACGTCAAGCTATTGCTTTGTGAGATTGCCTATGGACTTTTGGTTCCTACTGTACATCATGCAGAACTTTCTGGAACCCTCTTAGATATGCAGGTTTTCTCACGACGTTTTCCTTTACCGATATCGCAACTCTTCTTCTTCGTGAGAATTGTTCATGCCGTGGTGAAAAGTGTAAAAGACACAACAACATAATCGTTCAGGGGTGTATCTATCATTATAGTTATAGCTAATAACAGTATGTCAGGATTGCAAGCAAGGTAAATGTAGTAAATAAAACCAACATAGACTCTCCACCACTGAGAGTACTTGTATTTGGGTTAGTATTAGTATCATAAACTAGATCACAATATATTACTTTACACAATTATTACAAGATCATAAAATAAGGACAAGCTAATCAGATATAAAAGGTCAGACTTCTTCAGCTGATCAATACGGAATGCTCTCGCTTCGCCGAATGACCACCGCCTTTATAACATCGGGTGTGTTCATCTATATCGACGACTACCTTCCTTTGTCAACATTGCCCAATGTCACCAGCTAGCGATAACAAAAGATTAGCCAGTCAGCAAGGTTGGTAGTGGGGCTAATTGCCCAGGCTGCGCCGGACGTACAACTGCCGAAGTGTAAGCTGAACTTTGCATTTGTGTGAGTACACATAGAATCGATTGCCAAAAAGCAATATAAACCGGTTTTAAACCAAGCAAAGGACGTGTCTATATTCATTCTCACACAAATGCAAAGCTCAGTTTAGGCCTCGTGGACGGTACTTAAGTATCATCAATCATCACTCGTGGAGGCTCTTTTCATGCAAGCATTCTTATTTATCTTTTCATTAAAGCAATTGATAAACTCTAATCCATACATGCATTAGAATAGTCAGAGGTGCAGCCCAGGATCGAACTTAGAATCTCCTGCATGGTAGGAGCACTTACATACACACATCAAAAAAAAATTGCGATTACTAGCATAATTATGTATGTGAAGATTCCGAATTCAAATTCCAACTGAAATCTGATTTATATTTATCTAGATAACTATAAATCTATATTTATCATGATAATTATCGCTTTGAATCCCGATTAGAAAATTCGGCTTCAAAAAGGCTACATAATTTTTCAAAGTGATCGCAAACTTTTTTTGATGTGTGTACGTTCTAAGTAAGTTAAATCTCTGCAGCAAAATATCAAAAATGAAAGCAATTTTTACAATGCCACGCACTACAATTCAACGACATTTTGCGACAAAATTTGACCTGAAAAGCAATCTTGAGATCTAGCATTATTTCATAGCATTAGATTCGGTCACAGAACTCGTAAAATAAAACTAAATCTGATAAGAGTTAACTTTGTGTTGACTTTCACGTTATTTACGATCAAAGTCGCCACAGAGTCTGTCATTATGTTAGTTCCACGCTTTCAGAAAGCGAAATCAAGGATTTCGTAATTATTAGTTGGTGTAATCATACTTAGGAGTGTATAATGACTTTGTATAATCATACTTACGCGTCTACGCTTACTTTTACGATTGTAAATCAGTCATACGGTAACTACTTATAAATTAATTTGTCTAGTGGTTAGAAATAAATAGGGTATGGTTAATCTTAACTAAAATGACACAACTCCACCGAAATTAATAAAAACCGGCCAAGTGCGAGTCGGACTCGCGTAAGAAGGGTTCCCTACCATTATCTATAAAACGGCAAAAAAATCACGTTTGTTGTATGGGAGCCCCCTTAAATATTTATTTTATTCTGTTTTTTATTATTTTTTGTTATAGCGACAACAGAAATACATCATCTGTGAAAATTTCAACTGTCTAACTATCACGGTTCATGAGATACAGCCTGGTGATAGACGGACGGACTTACAGCGGAGCCTTAGTAATAGGGTCCCGTTTTGCCCTTTGGGTACGGAATCCTAAATATCTCTACATGATAACTTTAGTTATGATAAACTATTTGAACGTAGTCTCAAAACCGTATTATTTATTCACTTGTAAACATTGTTTCAGATACAAGTTGCCAACAGTTTCGGAAACATCAAGTATATGTTTCAAGAAACAATGTTATGAGCTTTTGCCGCCTACATCAGTCAGCTGGGCTGTGCTCTTAAGGCAAAATTACTGTGACAGCAGGACACTTAACAAAATTCTAAATTTTAAAATCTTTTCGTTGTGAGACTATCTCTATGTTTACAAGAAAGTTATACACACGTCCATACTATAAAACATTTGTTGTAAAACGAATGTTTCAGTTTACTTCCCAGGAGCTTCACAACAAACCGCGCAACAAAATGCAACACGTAGTGTTTATTATGTGTTAATGTTTCAGAAACACCGTTTCACTGCAACGAAACTTCAACTTGAAACCTCGTTTATTCAAAATAAACTAGAATTACTTAGTTTGTTTTTGAACGTCATTTTTACAAAGTATACCCACCAAATCGCCCGCCCGTCACCACTTCCTAGTGTATATGCTGGAAAAAGAAAATAATGTGTATTTTGTTTACCCTTATCAACTAAAGTTGATGTAACTTACACTCGAGTATACCATTAAGTATGCCATAACGACATTATGATGACCAGTTCATAGAAATGAGGGCTTATTTACAAATGCTGGCTAGATTGATTCACGTTGTAATCAATTCTGAAGTCATTACAAATCAGTTGGAAGTGTGTAATGTAGCAGACAGCCCTAGGATCACCTGAGCACGTCTGCTACACCAGTTATAAAGAATGTTTCAGAGCATTTAAAACCTAGTGCATTTACATAATAATTAAATGCTTATAGAATAAGAGGCAAGTCAGCTTTACGTCCCTTGGGGTAGTCAGCGAGTTCCTTCTTGTAGTTAAAGTGTTCGCCAATGGCCCACACAGCCATTTGATAGAAACTGGCGGCAGCAAACAGTCCGGCTGGAGCGCATTTAGTCATGACGGTAAAGGATAGTCAGGATCCGAACTCGTAAGTGTAGTTAGGGCCGGAGACGAAGTTGAAATGAAGGGGTTGCCATCGGGCATCGGAATGCGTCTCACTTTGGTTCCAGGGGGGCGCAGGTTCTTCAATAAGATGTGGATGCTCGGGTTGTCCAGCTCACTTAGGATAAGTCCTCCGAGCCCCACGTAAAAACGGGTATTGTATGGAGCAGTGTACAGGGGATGGTTGATGTGGCAAATATAAACAGCCAGTAGTTTTCATATTATATTATTTATACAAGGTTAGTCGGAAAGGGGGTACTAATCCGAAGCCCACTTATAGTTTCACTGATGACTGTTTGAAAACAAGTGTTAAAATTTCAAAATTCGATGTTTTTTTTTTCCAAATGCTATGATTTTTATTTTAGTTATCTCAAAAATTCTTCATCCCTGCTTTAGTTACAAATTCAGAAAATGGTGCTTCTAATTCATTACCCCAAATATGACCTAAAATGTAAACACAGCTGATCATAACTGGGGATAGATAGATTTTAGAGTTTTTTTTTTTGAGATTTTTGAACAACTGTTTCTCTTAATCTATTGAGTTTTGGGAAAAGTTGTAGAACAAAAGTTATTCATTATTATGTGTACTTTAACACCCTTTCGGATTAGTACCCCTTTTCTGACTAACCTTGTAGATACAGACAATAATAAAATTATAATTATAGCAATTTATCCTAATTACTTCCATGTCCCAATTCAAAATCCAAATTCGAATATCAATGACCATAGTGGCCTGTGATAAAAAAGATCTAATATTAATAGCAAAAAGGTGAAATGACGATGATGATGAAGAAGGTGATACTACATACAAGTGGCGTTTTTTTCTTAGTTTTTAAGAGTAGTAGAGCTCCTGGTGAAAGAATTCGTCCTATGTTTTATATTACGTCCACTGCTGGGCCACCTAATAGTTCGCTAGGTCGCTCGGTTAAAGTGCTGTAATATCTAGACTCAGGCCTCATTTACGGAGACGTGGGGCGTCGCGCGTCGCGTTGTGCGTCGCGACCCGCACTGTATTCAAACATATGGCGTTGTACGAGTGATTTTACATGTGTTTGCTTGAAATGCAGGCGGAGCCCGCGGATGGCATCGCCGCGTCGCACGCGACATTTATCGCGGCGGCGCACGCAGCGTTGCAACCAGCTTTTCCTGCAATTCTCCATCCACTGTAAAACGTAGCGTCAACCGCGGCGGGGCCTGCGGCGTCACACGCGCCGCATCATCATAAACAACATCGTACATTGCCATATATTTGTGTTTGCGCGTGTGATGATGCGGGCCGCTGCACCCGCCGCCGCTGCGTAAACAGAAAAATCGTACGACGCGCCGTAAGACGCCATGCCGCACGCGACGCGCGACGCCCCGCGTCTCCGTAAATGAGGCCTTAGACTTTCGTTTTTTTTTGAGCAGTAGAACTCCATACTTAGGCGATTCGCACATTGTACCGCATCACGCAGCGTAGCGCGGGAGTGCGTGTTCTTACGTACTCTAGTACTCAAACTTCAGTTGGTCCGGAAGAGTCTGTTGATCTTTATGAGAAATAAGATCGATTGGCATCATAAAAAGTTTTGTGAAAACAGCCCTTTTTCTCGCTGACTGTACTTTTTTTTTCAAAATCTGTGTATGCCGATTGATATTATTCCAAAAGTTAGGCGTGATCTTCTAAGAACGTTTTCCTGTAGCTACATTAGTTAAGGTAGCTGCCCTTCATGCCCCATTTCCAATTACCAGCCGTATACAGCTGTATACAACAGCCAAATGACTCCAAACAATACGCCATTTCTTACACCACCTGAAGCAACGAGCTGAAAATAAAAAGGCTCAAACAAATAGACTCCTAATTGATATGACGGTAACAAAGAGATTAATGTAGTGTAACGCTACTGACGCTGTTCCACCTGGACTTAATGGCTTTTAGATCTGGTCGGCGAATGATTGGGGTGTGTTAAATTTGTATTTTGAAAAGAAAATAATCATGAGGTTTTTAATGAAAAGATTGGTCAATTTTTTGTATTATAACTTACGTAAGACACAGTCTCGTGTAGTACAGTAATGTCTAATCAATGATCCATTACACAATCAAAGAGACCATTTTGAAATTCCTGATTACATAAATTGCGTAATTATTATCTAAGTAATGCGGTCTAATATTTGACAGTTGCGCGCACAGATACCATAAGCCTGCGTGAGCGACGATATCGACGCAACAATAAATATTAGATATTATATTGCATATACTTTTAGATTGTTCCTTATTTATTGCGTGTTTATTTTTTTTCTTTCTTTACACACACTACACATATACACACACATGTTGGTTTAAGTGAACGGGCACGACCACTGACTGACATCCGTGGAGCACAAAGGTTCCAGACGAAAACCAGCGTCAAGTACATAAAGTGCTTGACATTAAATTGATCTGGACACCTTTTTGGTCCAGCCGTGAGACACATACCCAAGACTTTTTCTTTACATCACATTTTTTACCTGTTGTGTCTCTTTGTGCTGTGTCCAAATGAATGATTCTTTATCTTTAGTACGGGACTTAAAGTGACACACAAGTAATTATATATTATTAGTACTAATGTTGTCACCATTCATGGTATTTTGACATATGTCAAATCCAATCTATTATTGCAACATCTATAGTTTTAACTCGCGACTTTGTTTTATAGATAGATTTTGTTCCTCTTTTCCTACTAACCGACATTCAAGCAGAATTTTATTACATAATTCTTGTTCACGTCACAAAATTATGTATTAAAAATATGTGTAATTTTATTTTATAAAAACTTTATTATTTTTTGTAAAACATGAAAAATAATCATTTACACGTGTTATAGAACTTAAACCATTTATTTCATTGTTAGTGTTAAATTATAGTTTTTGAAGACATAACAAAAAGTATAATTTAAAATGTTAAAAAAAAAACAGAAAACATTTTTTTAATAAAAAAATTGCTATAAAAACGTTGCTTTTTGAAATGATTCGACATTTAATTTAACAAAAACGTTATTTTTTTATAAAAAAATAAACAAAAGAGACGTTATACTTATTTAAATCAAATTAATTCGACTATTATGTCGTTTTTACGTTGAATTTGTAGAAAATACGATTTCGATGGGTGTCCTATCCTATCTCATGCGTCATCATTATAAATGGGCGATAAAAATCGAGGATTTTCCTACAATTTAGTAGACCCATGATATATATTTATTGTCTAGAGATATCTTGTTGAAATATTAAGAAAGATTAATATTATCTATCCTGTTCTTTGCACTTTCAACCTTATTTTTATTGAGGCAACGCTAAAAATCGATAGTGAATATTTTTAACCATGTCTAAAGAAATATTTATACTATACGATCCCATTCATTGCAATTACAACCATATTTTCATTGTGTTAAAGTAGGAAATCTATTGATGCTTGTTTTAACTAATGGGAGGTTTTAGGACTATTTGTAAGTAATTAATGTTTGTTTGTTCTGAAAATTTGTTTCATCGATTTGTCTGTTTGATATGGGTAGAATTATTAGTTTGTTTGTTAGACCGTAATTGAATCAGATACCTAGTTTTTAATTAGCTAGAGTATGATTAGTCTGAAAAAATATTGGTCGTCTGCGTCATAATCTAGTTGAGTGGGGAGTGATTTAGTAGCAAAACGTGTGTGGACAAAGAAATAGAATAGAATAGAATAGAATTTACTTTATTGTACACCAAAATTGTAACATAGCTCTTATACAATATAATTTAGTGAAGGGTACAATGGCGGTCTTATCGCTGATAGCGAAATACTACTCAGGGTGGGGGGTATTATGTAAAGTTTTGTTTACACCACTCGGCTAAGCGGAGGTTGTCCCGTGGTGACGCATGACGGAGCGACAAAAACCGTTTGCGTACTACAGTGAGGTGCGTCATTGCGTCAACCGTGGGCTAAATGATGGAATCACGCGTTACTTTGTGGAAATCCATGACATACAAATATGCAAATAGAATATCTGGCTTTAGTTCCGCTGAACTAGATCGCTAGTTTGGATGCAGTATGCAGCACCACCCTTCCGCTCACAAGTATATGCACATGCAGAAAGAGTTTTTTTTTACAATGTTGATACAATAGTAATAATAATTGCCTCTATTGCCGTTTTCTTCCGGCAATAGAGGTTAAACGATCCACAAAACACCCCTTTCCATAGACCAGATATTTTTCACCATATTTTACAATAGCCTTGCACCCACTTAGGACGGTCCATGACTGTGCTCCAATAGTGCAGCCGTGGATAGTCCCCGGTTGGTGCCCCACCCCATTTTAGATTAAAGTTCTCAAAGGGGCCTCTGCGCGTTGGACCTGTGTCCCCGTGTATGCCTTCCAAAGGACCGGACATCTTCCGCACGGAAGATGAGCCGTGAATAGAGATACATATAATAATAATAAATTCTTTATTTCAGACCATTACAAATCGATCTATAGGTATTAGTAAAACAATGAAAATCTGTTTTTTTTACAATGTTTTTGTCAATAATCCTCCCTGTAAACCCAGCTTTTTTCAAGCTATTTTTTTTTTTTTTCCTTCAGTTAAATTATGTCTAGTTTTACCCAATTTTATATTGTGCACTTTATGGAAACTCATACTGTATGGGCATTTGTGCACTACAAGGAATTTTATTGTCCGGCAGTCCGATTTTTTACGGTCCGATAAGGCACGCCATAAATGTATAATTATACTAGTTTGTGCACTATACGTAATTTTACCGTCCGACATTTTACTTTTCTCCATTCCGGACCGTTTTTCCGGTCCGAGATGACAGTAACGAAAAACGTGTTTATGCTTGTGCACTTCGTCAGCGATCAGTATTATTCATGAGCGGGCGGGGCGTGTAGTTTCCAAGGACTTTATATAGAACTGGACCGAGATCTTGGCAATTTATATTATCTAAAATAGACTTTATGTGCAGAACATAAGACATAATATGGCTTGGCAAACATTACGGTACACTTGAGATAGCAATAATTGTACCTTGTGTCCCTGTCTAATACACACTGTGTGTTGTCACGTAAATAGAAAATGCATATTCCTAAATTAGTAGAATTTTTGAACTAAATGTACAAATTCATAAACCAACTTTTTTCATCTTAATTTATCCCAAGAGACGCGATACAACTATCGGAACTTTTGTTCGTTAACGATTCGTTGTAAGAGGACTTTTTTTCGTCAACGTAAGGCCAGGAGGCGATTTTCATATAATGTGCTTTTATCTATAGTTTTTTGACAGCTTGATATTAAGTCAACGCATTTATTTCAATTAGACCAGATAAAGACACTTTTGATTTATTAGGTATTTATAATAGGAAAAAAAAGAAGTTACTGCCGCGTTCCAAAGTGTAGATTCCTATTAAAACGGGCAGTAAACTACATGGTTACTCTTTTGCATCAAAAAAAAAAAATTGGCATTTCGACACATTGTCCATAGAAAAGCTGTCAAAACGTCAAACTCATTCCTTACATAAAAGTTATCTGACGATTGAAAAATCAGCCCTAAATATTATAAATTAAACGATTTGATTGGTACCTATAATAAATATTTTATTACTAATTTAACAAAAAAAATCTAGGTATTCTCTCTATCTGACTCGTAATGAAGATAAGAGAACTCGGTTTGGGCTTTTCTATTTAGCTTCTTCTCAATGGTAGTAAAAAAAATACAAATGCTGATAACCCCATTTGCATTGACGTAAACCGATAATTTGAATTAAAAAAAATTAATAATTGGATTTATTACACAATTAATTTGGAATTTGCGTTGTAAATGCTTGCAAAAGCGAATATTACCCGGACTGTGGAATATCTTTTCACAGAAAGGGTTTTTCATTACTTGAATTTTCTTACCGTTAGGGTGACCATGATACTTCTAGTAGCAGTACATACAAAATCTAAATGTCTAATAAGGGATTATTTTTCAAAGATTTTTATTATTGTAACTCTAAGACCGCAATGATACTCATTTTCAAATTTAAATCAAGGCATTGATACATTATTTAATAGCTCTAAAAAGCAAAAGTTTCACGTTCAAAAGACCTTTGTGACTCTAAATAAAAGAAACAACGTGGTTATGAACGTACCAACGTGGATTAGTTTTGTCAACTTTTTTTAGCGCGTAAATTTAAAAAACATCTCGAGTTGTTTTGTTCCCCACTACATCGATGTAGTTATTAAATACTTTAGTTAATGCAGTTTTAAGTGTTTTTTTAGGTAAATTTGTTTCCGCAGCGTGATATTCTGTCATCATTCAGATATCTGTATCACAGCCAGTCGATCGAAGTTGTCAATGAAATTGTAAACTAGCATTTCGTTGTGATTTCATACTTTATTGTGAATCCTGTTTCAACAATGTCGTACGTTCGTCTACTTACCTTTATCAAAATATCGAATTAAATCTAGGCACATAGTCTCAGTTTTTTTTATTAAAATGTATATAAAATGTGATGCTTTTATTTTTAGTGAAACACAAACAAGACGTCGCCGTCGTGTTAGTATGACCAAACTGCTTCACCTGTGGGAATTTTTAAATAACTTTAAATAAATTGCATATAATATTGCAATAGGTACCTATATTGGTTTAAAAATTTCCTTTCATCAATTTGGAATGGGTTATTTATTTCCCTAATGCGACGCTGTCGCTTTTTCTCCATACGATATTTACTCTCTAAATATTCAAATATCTCGTACTCGTCACACATTTACAAAAACAGTAAAAAGTGTGATCTAATAAACACTTGTAATTTTTATACAAAGTATCGAGTTTAGAAAGTCTTATCGACCAAATTTTAAGTGGGTCCTCACAACAGTTTACCTCTAATAACAAAAACAATGTTGAATAAGCTCGTAAATATTAACTTTTTCAAGATCGCTTATTTTGACATTACAGCCGCTCAATATACACTCTGCTGCTATCAAATAACACATCATGGTATGAAAACTATACAAAAGAAAAGGTGAACGGATTTCGTAAACGTCAACTTAGCAGGCCTGCTACAGGCCTGCTTTAACGATGTCATAGTACAAAAACGCAGGGCAGTTCAACTTCCAGGCAACTTCTGCCCTGCTTTAAGAGGTCATAGTAAGCCCCCTGACCCAAATAGGAGCGGCGGCGCGGCGACCTATAGTCCCAGCCTAACATCTGAATATAATTACAAAATGTACCTAAACAAAAAAGGAGTAGTATGTACCAGGGATGTTACGGAGGTGGTTTTATCGGAACCGAAGTCGGAGTCGGAGTTTTTAAATTTGGTTTGTCGGATTCGGAACCGGAATCGAAGTCGGAGGCGGATTCGGAGGTGTTAGCAGAAGAGAGATGTGTTAAGGACAGGCCTAATAAAATAAAATAGTATTTACATAATTTCAGTCAGCCTCTTTAATTTCAATTAAAAATAATAAACCTACATACTTAGTAAAGGCGCAGGCGATAAAAAAAATGCTTCGACCTCCTATTCAAACCTACGATTTAAAAGTATCGGAGCCGAAGTCGGAACCGGAGATGTAATATCAATCGGAAGTTCCGACTTATCGGAGTCGGAGTCGAAGCTCCGTAACATCCCTAGTATGTACAATAATTGTGTAAATGTTAGAAGACATTGCTAATTATGGTTATATCTTTTTCCGATTGGTTTAGTTAACTTGCGGTATAAAGATATTGTAATGCTTTAAAGGACATACAATATTTAGTAATACTAGGCAGGACTTATTACACCATAAGTCTGCCATATGGTTACCCTTGTGTTAGAAAGTGACAAGGCGTACACTTATACCTATCTCACGTGATTCGCAGAAATCGACAAGTACTCATTCCAGTTGTACGTAGTACTTATTACTTCTATGGTAGTTTCAAAGAGAGCTACCCTAAACTGCGCCGTAACGATCCGGGTAAAGACGGACAAGTGCACAAGCCAATCATCCGTTTTTTTCATGCCACATCGGTCCGTAAAAAATCGGACTGCCAGACATTAAAATTCCTTGTAGTGCACAAACGCCCTATAAATATCTGGATATTATTTTCATAAATAGGTATAACACGTGTTATCTTTTCTTCATAACTAACAAATTCAAATCGTTTTCTTCCAAAAAACACACAAACACAGAGCCACGCACATCTACTAGTCTAAAAACATCATCATCTGCCTAGCCTTTTCCCAACTATGTTGGGGTCGGCTTCCAGTCGAACCGGATGCAGCTGAATATCAGTATTTTACATAGAGCGACTGCCTATCAGACCTCCACAACCCAGTAACTGGGTAATACGATACTCTTGGTAAGACTGGTTGTCAGACTTTCTGGCTTCTGACCAACAGTAACGACTGTCAAAGATCTACAAATGACAGCCGGGACCAACGGCTTTACGTGCTTTCCGAGGCACTGAGGAAACTCGCTATGGTAAATGGTCGCCCATCCACAGACCAACCTCGGCAAGCGTGGCTTAACCCGGAAGATCGGTCTATGCGGCTGTAATTATTTAGCCACGAGCTCTTCTACTAGTCTAAAAACAATAACATCACAAATAGGGTTATAGGAAATTCCTGTGTCGTTGACGAATTGTTATGTCTACCGGACGAGCTCAAATAAAAAACATTTACTGGCATTTAAGACCCTTCGTACTTCCAGGGATTATAGGATACGCATCAGTGGTAGTAATTTTGTTATATTGCCAATAAATTCTTTTGTTGTTAAATCAAGAACGTTAGATGTTGCCAGAAATAAAATGCGGAATGACATTCATGGTGAAATAGTAAAAAATTATTGAAAAAAGTGGCTCAACTAGATTTAGTTTAGCTCCTGGTGATAGCTACTTCATCAGGGAAAATATTATACTGTTCAATCAAATCATGGATATACATAACAAGGGTAGTTCACTCATTGAAGGTATCTCGTCATCAGAGTCCAAGTTCGACTTGGTGTAGGTAGGAAATAATAGTCACAACACTGATTATAGTCCTCAATTTATTCACTCTCGATACCAAAATAATAAAATCTCTAATGATCAAACCGATGGAAATAGATTAAAGTACGGAAACGCGGTAAGTTCGGTGCAGGCTGGCAAAACGACCTCTCGCCCTCGTGTCTCACTCCAAAGTGACTTCACTCAAATCAAATGCATCCAATGTCAAAAAGGATGACAGCTGACATCCGACAGCTGATAGCTGACAGATTGCTGACAACCGTCAAACAAGACATGCCACGCCCCGCACCGACCTCACCCAAGCACACTGCTTGACGTTTCCGACAAACGATAATAGATGGCGTTGTACTACATTAAGAATAATCAATAGTGATTCTAATAGTTGCGCTTCTGTGTTGATTCTTCGACATACATATTAATCACACCGACAAAGTGGTACAATAAAAACATAAAGTGATAAAGTGGGGATCGTTTTTTTTTCTCGTCTGTATAGACGTATCCAACAACACTCCACATCATGGGCATGGGATCATGATATAGGGTGTTGTTGGATAGGTCTTTCAAAAATATTATGGGTTTGCGAACACAATTTTTCGATTAAGGGATCCGTTTCTGAAATATTAAGCTTTAACCCTTTAACAGGCAGTACATTTTAGGAAAAGTAAATAACTAACAATTTGACAATTTGTTATGAAAATAAAAAATTAAATGAAGAAAAACATTTTTTAAGTATGGTTTGTATTTTTTATTAGAGAAAATTGTAAAAAATTGTAAAAAAGCCAGGTTTTAAAAAAAATATATAACAGTAAGGCTTTCTCAACATGTCCCAAAAAACATGATGGAAAATATATTGCCGTTGCCCTTAGTGTAAATTTTTGTTAGCGCCAAGTGTCTCTCTCTGCCAGCAAAACGGTTAGTTTTGGATATGTGAAAACATTCTCGGTAGTAGTATATTCAACGAAGTTAATAGGAAAACTATCACAGCTAAGTAGGCTTTACAAGTTTACGAGTAATAGTCGACCAACCGGAAAAGTAAAAATTTCGTACAAATTCCATTGAAAAATTGCTAAGCCCGCTTCTTAGTCCGCATTATTGTGCAACTACGGAGCCCTATTACTGCGCATGGCCCGACACGCACTTGGCCGGTTTTTTTATATTTGATATTCTTTGTATGGTATCCTTTTGTAGAAACGTCAGGATTTACTTTATGGAAAAAAAGTTATACCGCTATCTATTTCTGCCGTCAAGCAGAAGTTTAAAAGGTATGAGTGGCGATGAAATTACAAGCGACTTATCTCTAAGTTTGCAACGCTTCAGCTATCCTCTTGATGTTGTATGTACCTAAAGTAGATGGAAAGTGTTTACAGTCGCCTATGTATCATCATCTGCCTAGCCTTTTCCCAACTATGTTGGGGTCGGCTTCCAGTCGAACCGGATGCAGCTGAATATCAGTATTTTACATGGAGCGACTGCCTATCAGACCTCCACAACCCAGTAACTGGGTAATACGATACTCTTGGTAAGACATTAAGGTTACAGTCGCCTATGTTCGTGTAGGTAATTCCTTAAAACCACATGATGTATTCCTGGTATAGATTAACCCCGTACGGGATTTACGTTGATTACATTCTTTTATTGCTTGCGGTAAGCGTAAGTATTCGTATTTAAATCAATTAATTTACTTAATTTAATTCTTTTTGATTTGAATTTACGGTTTAAGACATTTATTTCTCAAAAGAATTACAACTCATTTATCTGAGAAACACTGGTTGACTTAATGTAGGGTTATAAAACTAACAAGCGTCGAAACAAAACGCATTCTAGTTAAAGTAATATTAAAGATACACAATAGGAAATTAATTTATGAATGTCGGTAGTAGAAAAAGTTTTAGTGAGCTCACAGTAATTGCACCGTCAAAACTTGATAGTAAGGTGTTTGTACTTTGTACCATGAACGGTGGGAATAACAATGTCTTGTATTAAGTGTCGTGTTTCAATGTCTATCGCAAGGAGTTTTGATAGCAATTGCGTTTTCAACGGGTTTTTTGAATTCACTTATTTCATAATAAGAAAAAAGGTTCTTTAGATAACCTTTTTTGTTTTTTAATACTTTACTTTATTATTTCCATACGTTTTTTTTTTTTTTTTTTCTTTTCTTTTTTTTTTTCTTTTTCTGTGTATATATTTTATTGTAAATATTTTATTGACTGTTTTGGTTGCGGCAATTTTTTTTTTTTTTTTTTTTTTTTTTTTTTTATTATATACTTTTATAAATAAATGGTGAACGTGGTGAATGGTGGTCTGAATTTAGAAGTTATATACCTATGTATATTTATATATTTTTTTAATCATTTTTTTTTTTCTATGTGACATCTTAACGACTTTTTGAATAATGCCATGGATTGGATATCTTTTATATTCTTCGGAAGCTTGTTGTATATTTGTGCCCCTTCATAAGTTATGTTCCTAGAGCCATAATTGGTGCGTGGTAGTGGCAAGCATATACCATTGGCATTCCTCAATAAACGCTGTTGGACTTGTGCCTTTTTTGTAAAGGTTATTTGCGTATGTATATTTCTTTGAAGAATTTTGCGTATTAATATACATATGTTATATTTGTACATTTGTGTTAATGTCATTAATTTAGTTTTTTTATACACTATATTTGTCGGTGTCAGATAGTTTAAGTGGTACAGTAGTTTTACTATTTTATTTTGGGTGATTTGCAACTGCCTCAGATTTGTTTTGGCGGCGGACCCCCAGAGTTCAATAAGATAGCTTAGGTGTGACTTAATTAAGGAGTTATAAATGGAGTAGCAGACTGATTTTGGGAAGCAACGAACTATATTTCGAAGCCTACCCATAAGGGCAGACAGTTTAGACTGTATTTTACCTATATGGGGTTTCCAAGTTATTTGGCTATCAAGAACTAGTCCGAGGTACTTCTCCGATTCAACCTTTAAGATCGGTTCCCTGTTTACATATAGTGCTGGACATTCAGGTATTCTTTTATTTTTGGCACAGAAGATCATGTAATTTGTTTTTGCGACATTGATTGTTAATAGGTTATACTGGAACCACGTCGCCAATATATTTAGATCGTTTTGGGCCTGTTTGAAAACTGTTTGGATCTCAGTTCCAAAATAAAAGAGGCTTGTGTCGTCAGCATACAGAGTTATGTCACCCGACAGACCCAGCTCATGAATATTGTTAATGTAAACAAGGAACAGCATAGGCCCAAGGATAGATCCTTGAGGCACCCCGTAAGTAATAAGTTCCGGTATACTCTGAGCGCTTGCAATTTTCACGATCTTATAGCGATCTGAGAGATAAGACTGCAGCATGTTAAGTGCTGTTCCTTTGATGCCAATGCAAAGTAATTTATCTAGGAGTAGTTTGTGGCTAATTGTATCGAATGCCTTTTTCAGATCGATGAAAACTCCAAGGGCTATTCGTTTTTTATCTATGTTAGTTTTTAAGTTAGTTATTAAGTCCACACAGGCTGAGAGAGTGTTAGATTTAGATCGGAAACCGTATTGTTTATTGTAAATAAAATTAATAGATGTAAGGTACTTGTCTAAGCGATTATAAATTATTTTTTCGAACACTTTTGATAGTACAGGAAGCACTGAAATAGGGCGATAATTTCCTGGATCTTTTTTACTGCCAGATTTAAATATTGGGATCACTTTTGCAATTTTTAGTGAGTCCGGGAAATAACCGTTTTGCAGGCAATGATTGACTGTAGCGGTTAGTTTTTCTAAAATCAGGGGTTTTATACATTTTAAAGCTTTACATGTTATACCTTCGAGACCAGTACTTGTATTAGGATTTAAGTGGTCGATAATTTTACTAACTTCCTCAGTGTTTGTAGGTGCAAGGTGGATTAGCTCTGCAGTTATTATGTCTATTTGTTTGTTGTATAATTGATTGTAAGTGGTACTGTCGTGATAAATTAATGGAATTTTGTTCGCTAAGACGGATCCTATGTGTGCAAAGAAGGAATTAAAACTTATTTATTTTTTGTTTTAATTTTATCATTAAATTTTTTCTCTTTTTTATTGACATTGATTTTGATTGCTATTTTCTATTAATTAATTTGTATTGTGTCATTTTCATAACAGTTTTTATAATTTTGTTTTATTGGCCTGGCTTATTACAAGATTCAATTATTGAGACTTGTCTGGCTGATTGGGTAGGTACTAGGGTTTTCGCCCCGGGTACCCGGAACCGGGAATTCCCGGGAATTTGGGGATTTTAGGACCCGGGAATTATGTGGCGGGAATCCCGGGTACCCGGGAATTATTTGAAATGAAGAAATGATGATGAAAAATGAAGTGTCTGCACGCTTCCGAAGATTTTGGAGCATTTTCTGTCTCTCTCGCGTGAAACGGACATTGTACTGCGTGGTGTGAACTTAGATTGGGGTAAATGTATCGTGATGTCAGCACACAGTATAAACAAATTCTAAACGCTTGTTTTTTTTTTGTAAATGTTTAATTTGTCGAAACTATTCACAATGCTTATCTTTTGTGTAATAGTTTCGAGATTTATAATGAAAATATACATTTTATATACGAATTAGTGTAATTCCTTCAAACAGCGTGATCACAGATTAACCCTAAATGGTTTTTATTTTAAATTCTGTTTTCGAGTCCTTTTTGCGCCCCGAGTTAACCGACTGCAAAGAACGATTTCGTGCTAGTCGTGCTAGCCAGCTGTGTCACCGTGCTTTCATTCATTGATGAGTGACGTCGAAATGTCCCAACGAATAAAATTTTTATTTAGCAGTTTTTATTTTTTTACTTGTGCCTTATTAGCTGGTTGTTTGATTTCGATCATGTATCGCTACCGCAAGAAAAAAAAACTTTATTTTAATGAAGCTAAATCCCGTGCTCGATCATTCTACACCAGTAGTTTATCACGTGGTTTTAAGGTATTACATGAATTTGGTAACATACTTTATATTCATTCACCCTATTGTTATTCGGGAATATTTTGCCATATTACTTATATATGAAGAGAAGACTTTTTTTTCATTAAAAAAACTCGCGACGTCGTACATTAAATGACTGTAATTGTTCCTAGTTCAATTTTTTTAAATAAGAGAAAGATTTTTTTGTTTTAATAAGAAAAGTCGATTGGTATGTTAGACAATTAATCATGTTTAAAGTACTTACACAAGTTTAATGTTGAAATATACGAGAAAAACTATATTTATACAAAAAACATGAAAATTCCCGGGTACCCGGGAATTAAGAGGAAAAATTCCCGATTCCCGGGAACTCAAATAGGCCGGGAACGCGAAAACCCTAGTAGGTACTTAATCTCAAACACTTGTACGCCTTCTGGCATAACATAGCGAACTCTTTATTATCTTTATACCATTATTATTGTACCTATGTTAAACAAGTGAACAAATGACTTATGACTTATTAACAAGAGTTCAACAAAAAAACAAGCAAAAAAAAAATGTCGGTGTGATAGAACATTTCCATGCCACACATTTATGAATGCAAGCACAACGACACAACTGGCAGGCACGATGAGTGTGATATCGCTCCGCGCAGTTAGTTAACTCGGGGCGCTAAAATGACTCAGAAACAACACCAAGTTTTTGTTTTATATTTTTTGTGTTTATTTTCGAAAAAACTCATTTAGGGTGTCACTGTGTCACCAGCAAATCACGCGGTTTCAAGGAATTGACAACATTTCAAAACTGACACGACCTTAAAACAAAAATACCGTTTCTTTATTTTCGTATCCTGAGTTCAAATGTACCTATATTTATTTATTTCTTCATTTCTGATAAAAAAAATCAAAATCAAAAAACATGTGATGACGTCACATAAATGGTGGAATGAGGAGTTACCTTTGCCTATGCATTCCAATGTTTTAGATGAAAATATTTAATGTCAAACAAGACATGTCAATGTCACTTATGAAGTTAAACAAGACAAGTGATAAATGACAGTGACATCTAACTAACAGTTTTTTTGACGGCTCTCAGTAAAGCAAAGTTTAGATCGCCATTCCACCGTATGTATGACGTCATTTAGCACATACGTCTTTTTAGAATATGCCGAATTTCAAAATTGAAATTATGAATGAAAAGTACATGATTTCGAAAAACTAAAAAATACTGGTGCCCTGGATTTGGGTTTACTTTTACTAACGTAATAACACATGCAGGTTAAAAATACGAATTAGTTTACACTCTGTATGTTCTGTTCTGTATCTTTGTAATGAGTTTCGGTTGTGTCAAATAAAACGTTTTTTCTTTCTTTCTTTCTTAAAACAGAACCAAAACAAATAGTATGATAATCCTTTCATTCAGCAATTGGTGCGCAGTTGTATCCACAATTATGTGAGGGGGCTCCCTCTCCCCACTGAATGTGGGTCAATCGTAACCCTTTAATCAGACCGACTGCGAATCATGGATGTCAATGCGAATTGTATAGAGTTGATGAATTCAAATTAAAACGTAAATTTTGAATTTATTTTTGTCTCTGAAATTACTAAGGCCGCAAATTCGGAGCGGCGCGGCGGCGTGGCGTGCAGCGGGGCGTTTTTGTAAGCGTTACTTAATATACAGACTAGTAGTTGAAGTGTCTTCGTAATAGCTTTTCCAGCGTGCAGCTAAATGTATGTACGTTCAATACTATGCTCGAACTCCCCGCCGCGCGCCGCTCTGAATATGCGGCCTAAGGCAGATCTCACATTACCACCAAGCGCCACGCTCCGGTGCGCGGGGCAGCGTTTTTTAACTTTGACCGTAAGTACTTCAGTTTGTATATAAAACACGAACACACTAACAAGTCATAGACGCGCGTGGTTGCAGTCTGCGCGCAGATCACGTGATAACGAGCGCGGGCGCGTGGCGTCCCACAAGGTATGGCACACTGAGATCTGCATTAACGCGCAGATCTTTACGAATAATAGACGTGTCCACGAATTGAAATTTATGTGCGGGGGTATCGAATGCGGGGAAATCTGCGGCCCCAAAATCCCCCACACGGAGACGCAGATAAAAACGCATGATGGTTCAGATCTGCGCCTCCGTCGACGCGCGCGTAAATGCGTCGCCCCGCGCACCGGGCTGTGGTGCGTGGTAGAGTGAGATCCGCCTTAGGTTTTGGTGTAGTGGTCGCAATAGCTTTTAAACGAATTTAGCAACCAAGTTGATATTTATACCAACTCCATAATGTTCGACGTCTAAAATAACTACCAAATAACCTACAAAACAGCAGGGCAATTGAGTAACGTAACCAACATCAATCATGACAGTTGATGTGTCAAAAACAATATAAATTGCGTGGTATGGACGCCAGCAACATCAAGCTACCCAAAACTTGTCAAATTTTCCCAATCAACCTTGAACCTAATGTTTTTGCGATAAAGATGAAAATCTATTACAGAAATTTGACAAATATACAGTATACAGCAGCTTGATGTGCTGGCGTCTTTACATAGTTGTGGAGAAGTCGGATTGTTAATACTTACGTTGCTATGGAAATTGTTGACTTGTCAATATTAAAGCCATGAAGATTACGAGTGTGTTGCGCAATTAGAATGCTGGTATATGGAAGTGAAATGTCATTCTGAATGCATTGTAAACATAAGATAAAAATCTGTCCAACGATTTAAAAATAACTGAAATAAGTTGTTTTAGCGTAGTATTACGACTACAATAAAATATAGTAAAAAAAATGAACTTAATTATTCGACATTGCAAGAGGAGTTAACCTGTAAAGATCTTGCAGTAAGTTTTTTAAAGCTATGATGTCAACTATGTATGTATGAGTATAACAATAGTTGGTAAACCTGAATAAATAAATTGACGGGTCCTATGTATACAAGTACAACTTTACAGGAGAGTGGTTTAAAGGTTCTAAAGCTTTTAACTTTGACATAAATAAACAGAAATATTTTATAGTTTGAAATGGTACGGTGTGGTCCAAACTGCTCTCCTGTAAAGTTGTGTTTTGCATTTGCACTAGTATTCGTAGAACCCGTTGAAATAGCAATTGCCAAGCCTGGGGTTCTGGATTCGAGCAAAGTATTTTACTGGAGAGCCCAGGCTTTGAAATCATGCCGATAAATCGCAAATAGCTCGTCCTCTGCCAAATGGGACTGAGAACTGGTCTAAAATCGGTCTAATCGTTGAAAGGATGGCACGCCCATTATTTTTTTGTCGTTCCTCTGCGACATCAATGGAAAGAGAAGTGGTGGCTTAATTGCTGCTGGAAACTACAATTTGGTATTTTTTCGACTACCTACCAATAATAAAAACAACGTTTTAACAGCTCTATTGAATCTCAGTGCAGTAGTGCACAGTCCCGCGGTGGGCGCCATCAGCTGAACGCTGGTTCACATAGTGATGCCCACAGTACGAATCCGACGTTTACTTATTATATTATTGCTTGTAGTTTACTTACGTTAAATTATCGTACACAAATAATAAGATATCATATTTAACTGCTCCATTCAATTTTAGTGTGATAGTGCTTGGTCCCGCGTTGGGCGCCATCGTCGTTCACATAGTCAATTATGATCGCCGTAGCCAGCGTTTACTTATGATAGAATTGCTTATGGTTTACTAACATTACAGTGTATAGAAAAATAGCTCCATCAATTCTCAGTGTAGCTAGCTATACGTGCCCCACGGTGGGCGCCAACAACGACCGCAGTAGAAAGTACCTAATGTTGCTTACTGTTATTTGTGGTCTACCTACATAACTAAATACACTCAATATAATAGTGTTGTGTGGTTTGCGGGTCAGACTAGCTCTGTTAAGGCAAATCTCGCCTCCCTAGGGTGTTGGTAACGTGGTTTAGCATTCCTCACACGTCGAGACTTCTCCGAGCCTCGGAGACCACTTTGAGGCGCTGGTTTCGATGGCCTGGATTTAATGTAGGTATGTACCAGTCGTTATGAGCTATCAGCAACCCTTTCTTGGTGGTGGATCTGTCCGGTCCGCCTGGCTAGCTACCACCCTCACGTTAAAGCCCAACGCCAAGCAGTTTACTGTGTTCCGTTGTGTGTATGTGAGAGCCAGAGGGGTATAGTGGAATCTCTTTATATCTCTGTTACTTGTAATCGTGTGCTCCATCTTAGAGCCTGTCTGCGCTTACCATCAGCTGCGACTAGGATTAAACGCGACCAAGACATAAAAACCTCGTGAAAGCTGAGAAAGATAAACAAATCAAATATCTTGACTTAGAACACGAGGTTGTCGCCATGTGGGATGTTGATTCAGCAATCATTGTGCCGATAGTCGTTATGGCGAATGGTTTGATAGCCAAGAGCCTCGACCAACACCTCATGAGGCTCACGTTAGGTGGCTGGATCAAGAGCCTGATACAGAAGCAGTCCTCCTCGACACGGCGCGTATTGTGAGGAGGTTTCTGTCTCTGGCGCCCTAATCACCGGTAGCTTGGACCCTGCTCCCGATGCCGGTGTACCCCTACTTTTTATATTTTTAAATGTATATCAATTTTTTTATTTTAAGTTTTTGTAGTTGATTTAAAAATGTAAGCGATAAGAAATTAGAAGAATAAAGGTGATAATAAAAAAACCTAACTATGAAGAATTACTGGCTATGAAAGAAACAACGTAACAACATTCTAATTTCCTATTCAGAAATCATTAGTTACACAATTTATTTATCGCATCAGAACTTCCATCAATCATCTCGGTTATTTAGGATAGTATCGTTACTTATTCATATGATAATTTTTCATACTTACCGATGCTGATTATTTCCATGTTAATATCTGGGATTGAAAAGAGTAATATTTCGGATATTTACCCGAAGTTGGTTGAACACAGGAAGGTAAGCCCTTCCATACAGGAAAGTTTGAGATTGATCCCAGCACGCAGCTCTGGCTTTTCAAAGTCGGATGTGCGGATCTGAATCTGATCACCGCTTACGTTAACAATAAAGGAAAAATATCGTAAAATACCTTAGAAGGCCCCAAGAAAAAGTTCCTGGAAGTGCGTACAGTCCGGCAATCCGCACCAGCCCAGGCGTAAACCCTTTTCATTCTGAAAAGAGGCCCGTCTCCAGCTGTGGGACAGTAAAGGGCTGGTAATTCTTATGATAACCTTCTCTAGGCAGTTAGGGTTATCTTCCAGTCTAATCAGAAGCAACTTAATGTCAGTCTTTTGTTTGGAGTGACCTCTGCCAACTGTCTCTATGACCGTTTATCGGTGATAGAGAGACCAGTGTTGAGCAGCGGACGTTAAAGACTAACTAAACGACACGTTTGCTGCAGTGGCTAAGCGATTGACTGCTGCGCTGCGTGTCGCGGGTTCGATTCCCGCACGGAACAAAAATTTGTATGGCCTACAGATGGTTGTTTCGGGTCTGGGCGTTTGTGTATGTGAGATTTGTGTCTGTAAACGCACCCACGATACAAGAGAAATCTTAGTGTGGGGCAAAGTTTTTCTAACCTTTACATTTCAGCTACTGGGATATCTAGATGGCTTAAGACAAAAATGGTTATCAGACGTTTAGGTTTTTTTGATTATTTCACTTAATCGCGCTTCACCCTAGTCGCACCTGATTTTAAGCGCAGACAAAGTATAACATGACGCACACGAAACCAAGCAACAGCCGCCTAGCCTTTTCCCAACTATGTTGGGGTCGGCTTCCAGTCGAACCGAATGCAGCTGAATATCAGTATTTTACATGGAGCGACTGCCTATCAGACCTCCACAACCCAGTAACTGGGTAATACGATACTCTTGGTAAGTTGGCACACGAAACCAAGCAACAAAGATATATTCCCATATACCCATGTGGCTCTCACATACACACAACGGAACACAGTAAACTGCTCGGCGTGACTTTAATGTTCAGTTGGTAGCTAGCTAAGCGGACCGTATAAATTTACGAATTAAAAAAATAGAGCTTGTAATCCGTGACCCGAAATATAATCCAAAATGTAAAGACATCAAATCACAGCTGAGGATAGATCAATTTTTGCCTATTTTAAATGAAATCTTTGAACAATATATTTCTCTTAATCTATTGACTTTTGGGGAAAGCTGTAGAACTAAAGTTATTCATTATTTTGGGTACTCTAACATCCTTTCCAATTAAAACCCCGTTTCCGTCTGGTCTAGTAGAATTCACTATGCTACCTAGCTCCGGAGTTTCCTAGCTGACCACTTGAGAAGAAACTCCAAAACAAACTCAGGTCGTGGTCCTATTGTTATGTT
Source organism: Amphipyra tragopoginis (assembly GCA_905220435.1). Taxonomy (NCBI): domain Eukaryota; kingdom Metazoa; phylum Arthropoda; class Insecta; order Lepidoptera; family Noctuidae; genus Amphipyra; species Amphipyra tragopoginis. Next base: position 19,850,846 of record HG992011.1, read on the forward strand.
ATTTTAAATTTTGTTCAAACACATAACGAGTTGCACACTTGGTGCGCTGCAGACGTGTTGTTACGGTGTCTTCTAACCACGAAATAGAAAAAAACAAGTGGCCACAACAAACCCTTACACTTCCTTAGTACAGAAACCAGTGTTGCCAAACTGACATGCAATCATAATTATTAAAAGATATCAGTTTTATACTTTACGAGTACTAGCTTTTTTGCCCACGGCTTCGCTCCCGTTAATAAGCTCAAGAAAACTCTTAACACACTACTAAAGTATATACAGGCTGTAAGGGTAAACACCGTTATCCTTGAAACCAGTGGTTTGGTTTCATTTATAGAACGTAAAATCAATAAAAATAATAAACCTTTTTTTTTACATTTTTCCTCAAAAGCATTTCACCCTTTGCGCGGGGGCAACAAGCTACGGGAGGGGGCGCGGGGAACTTGCCGCGTGGCCCGACGCACGGCCCCGCACAGTTTGCTACCCCAGTCAGTCAGCTGTCTCGTTAGCGAGTGTGTGTACGCCGCGTCATAGCGCCGGTGCGCCGCTCATTTCTTGCGCGTATTTTTTTTTTTTTTTTTTTTACTCGGTCCTATATTTTTATATTTAAGTCAACTACCCATGGTTTGAGTGATAACGGTGTTTACCGTTACATGCTGTATAATAATATAATTCAATCGTGATTCGAAAGACACGACAACAATACACGATAACAATCTATGAACGTTATTGTTGTTTTCCTCGGGAACAATGCTTTTTTTCGGGATGAACCCTATGCAAATCTCGCGACAAGCTTTTATATCATTTAATAAATTGTGTAATAAATGTACTAAATTGATTGGTTTGATTTAATTTAAAGTTTATTTTCTTCTTTTTAGGGCAATTAAATAAAATTTTTTTTTAAAAAGTTTTTTTTACCATTAATTTATTTTGTAATGTATACAAATTGGTTTCCTATTTCTCTACCTGCCATAATATACCAGGCACACTGTATACAAAACACTTTTTAATATTTCCTTAATTTAAAGATATAATAACTAAAACCACCACTTATAACTATTAATATCTTGACCTGTAACTATGAGAAATGACCGGTTACGTTGTTCATGACGTAACACGCTCGCGTGACCATTCAGAAGTTGTTAAATTATTATTTATTAGTTTGTAAAAAGAATTCCTATACACGCATTCTTATATAAAATTACACTTATAAATAAAATCTGAAAGGTGGAACCTTTTGCCTAGGTTTTTCTCAAATATGTTGGGGTTAGCTTCGAGTCTAACTAGATGCGGCAGAATACCAGGCTGCCGTACGTTGACTAAAAGGCAGTTAAGCCACAGTTGGTCGAATTTGAGGTTTTGATGCCATTTTATAAAGTTGAAAATTCTGTATCGTCCTGTCTTGGAATTGTTTTTATATCTGTTGTAGTTGCGAAGTTACACATAACACAAAGCGGCTAAGGTATGGTTAGCGACTTTTTAGTATCGTATTACTTTAACATGATTACAAAATGCTTAACTAAAAAGTAAAAATGAATTTTGTGACAAAGCTGAAAGGGATAGATAACTGAAATATACTGAAAATTATAGAGCAATTAATACTGTACCTATTTCAACTAACAATTTTGTAATTATAACTTCCCTTTCATAGAGACAACGATTCCCACCTTTTTCGCTTATAACTCAAAAGTAGACTTTTGGGCTTAGCTGCCTTCTAGATAACGTACGGCAGCAGGGGTAACTGTCAAAATGTTTGGTTTTGTTTTTGTTGTCAAATAATTTGATAGTTTTTGCAAACGAGAACTGTCTGAATGAACGATTAAGTTGCAATTGATAAAAGTTTCTGTTAGTAGAATTGGGCTCCTGTATGTTTTAACCGACTTCAAAACTGATGAGGTTCTCAATTCGGATGTTTGTATTTTTTTATGTATTTTCGGGCATAACTTCTTCATACAAGGAGTAAACGAATTCGTATAATTCCTTCAAACCACATGATCTATTAATGGTATAGATTAACCCCGCACAGGATTTAGTTTGATTAAAAATAAAAATAAAACTTTTTTTTTCACTGATGTTTTTTTTTATTTGATGGAAAATTTCGATGCCATGCATAAATTAATGAAGGCACGGCGACACAGCTAACGGGAACGGGTAGCACGATATCGCTCCACGCAGTCAGTTAACTTGGGACGCTAAAATTACTCAGATACAGAATACCATGATAAATTTTTTGAAAACTTTTTTTTGTTGATTCTGAAAAAAAACCCATGCTGAGTCAATCAGTGTTACCAGTAGATCACGTGGTTTGAAGGAATTACAAAGGAATTACACGAATTCGTTAACACCCTGTATATAGACAGATTTGCAAAATTCTTTTTTTGTTTCAAAGAATATTCTACCGAGGTGGTCCCATTTAAATTTGGTGAAGATCTGATGAAGACCCTCGGAGATTGACAATGGAACTCTTCAATGGATAACAGCAAATTACCCGCGATTGCTTGCATGTTGTGTATTGTTTATGCCACTTGAAATACAAAAATAAAATAACTTTAAAAAAGAAAAAGTAAAAACCGACTTAAAAAAAACTAAAAAGAGTAAAACAATTATCACAATTATAAAACTAACAGTTTCAGAAGTCGGTGCCTTCAATTTGGTTCAGTGTAAAATTGCACCGACTTCTGAAACTGTTAGTTAATATGGTACCAACACCTCATGAGGCTCTCGTTGGGTGGCCGGATCAAAGGCCTGATACAGAAAGCAGTCCTCCTCGACACGGTGCGTATTGTGAAGTGGTTCCTGTCTTTGGAGCCCTAACCACCGGTAGCTTGGACTCTGCTCCCGATGCCGGTGGACCCCTATGTTTTATATTTTTAAATGTATATCGTATCTTTTTTCGAGAATATTGTTTTTAAAAATATAACTAACTAACTACTTTTTCCTACTTACTACCTACCTACTACTTACCTACTACCTACCTTTAGAAAAAAATCAAAATAGTCACAAAAAGTTGAAACCATTTTCATCGGTAAACAAACGAAGAACATGGACATACTGAGATATTTTCGTTTTTTTTAAATATCAAAATTTTCTGTCTTAAGAACCTCCTCCTGACAATTACGAACACAACAAACAAAAATTTTGCGAAATCAGGCCGGCCGCTCACGCGTTATGCCGTGACCAAGGGAAATAGGGATTCATTTTTATCTACATAGAAGATATATAAGATTTTAGATGAATAAAGGACACAGCGATCAGCAATCAAATTCCAAGCCTAGATTTACAGCATTTTGATCAACCTGGCAATCTATTAGGCAGCCCAACAGTGGACATAATATATCACCCAACACAAGCCAGTTAAACTATAAAATAAACATAAATGTCACTCTGTTTTGGTAACAGGAACTGTTATTTCACGGTGTTATTTTGAAACAGCCGTCACGCCGCGAATAAATACTCGTTGTGACTAATTAGTACAATTAGTTTTGTTAGCCTTGCGGTTCTAATAACGTTGTTTTGTTTTTGACACAATGTATGTAATTTATATTTCACTGTGTGGGGCGGGACGGGCTAGAATATACAACTTCCTCAGCGCACGCTGGGAATAGACGTGTGTTGTGATTCAACAAAACCAAGCACGCTTGGTGGTAGGATCTATACGGTCCGCCTGGCTAGCTACCACCTGAATTAAAGTCCGGTGCAACTAGGGTTAAAAGTGAACAAGAGAAATAAAAATAAAAAACGACATCTTGGCTAAGGTGTCCGATGTCTATTAGTAGGTCAAAAATGTTCAAAAAATAATAAAATTACTTCAAAATAAAAGTAAAAACCGAAATCGAAAAAAAAAGAGTAAAAGAATTACCTTATTACAAAACTAACAGTTTTAGAAGCCAGTGCAATTTTACACTGAACCAAATTGAAGGCACCGACTTCTGAAACTGTTAATCTTATATTATGGTAATCATTTTACTCTTTTTAGTTTCATTGAAGTCGGTTTTGATTTTATTACAAAGTTATTTAATTTTTCTATTTTAAGTGGCTTATACAATACACAAACATGCAATTACAGCAATCACGGGTAATTTGCTGTTATCCATTGAAGAGTTCCATTGTCAATCTCCGAGGGTCTTCATCAGATCTTCACCAAATTTAAATGGGACTACTTCGGGAGAGTACTCTTTCAAACAACAAAAAGATTTTTCCAAATACGTTTACATATGACGGACATAAGCTCGAAAAAAAGATACCCCAGAAAATGGATAAAAAAAATACAAACATCCAAATTGATAACCTCCTCCTTTTTGAAGTCAGTTAAAAATAAAATGTACCTACGTGAGTTAATTAAACAATCAAGTTTAGAACTAAAAAGTATCGATAGCTAATGCTCGATAAAAACGAATGACCTGTCTCTATTACATTTCAATTGTTTTGCCATTAGATTTCGTTTTCTGGACAAATATTAAAAAGAATACCGTCCGCGAGGCCTAAGCTGAGCTTTACATTTGTGTGAGAATGAGTGCAGACGCATCCTTTGCTTGGTTTAAACCAGTTTATACTGCTTTTTGGTAATCAATTCTATGTGCACTCACACAAATGCAAAGTTCAACTTACGCCTCGCCAGTTGTACAAGAGTACGACAATATTCTTAATGGTACTATTTACTATACTTTAGACTGTTTATACCCACAGTCAATGTCTTATTCTAAACTCCACAAAATCACCAAATGCGTGCCATCTGTTGGGACAGGTCCTCTCAAACTGCTCTGGAACTTTCCTCAAAAGGTCAGTCCGGGCATTGCACTGCATTGTCCTCACACAAATTTTTGCAACAGAAAATATGTCTGGACTTTAAAAGAGACTTTGACCCCTGTGTTTGTTTCGGTCTTTCCTCTCAGAGGTAGTCAGATAGAAAACGCCGACGACATCTAGCTTTAAAAAAAAAAAACGACATGTAAGAGTGATTTTTAAATATCCAATTTGCAGAATAAATAATTTCATTTCATTTCCAACATAACAGTATTGGCCAAACGTTCACTTATCACTAACTTCGTTCGACTAGCTATAGATAAACATAACGATTTTTTGACAACTTGGAAATCGGTAAAATGTCTTTTCGGTGCGAGACTCACAAACTTACCTAGTGACTTAGTATTATCTGCTTAAAAGACCCGAATACTCTTTTATCTCCCAAGTAATTTTCCGGGCTCTGCACTCAAAATCTGATAGTACAGTCAACCAAAAAGAAAAGTATATAAGCAACTAATTACTTTCGTCGTTTAACAGAGTTATGCTTGTTTTGAGTGGCCAACTTTTTGCCGTCGCTCGTCTGACCGTGTCTCACACACAATTACAATGACAATTGCCTGTGTAGTACATTAATATCCGATGTTTGCTGTACAGTCACGAGCACCAATATGTATACACGCAGTGAAATTCAAGTGATTTTCTCCCTAAATACTGATTTAATTTACGAAATATTTTAAATGCCATATATTCGTATGCATTCGTAGATACTACGCAAACAATATTTCAAGCTTTCCATTAAAACTCCTCTGTTAATGCAATTTATAATTTCACTACGTGTATACATGTTGGTGGTCGTGACTGTACACCTAACTCTTTTGTTGACTGTACGTCGAAATTTAACCCCACGCTATATTTCCTAGTAAACATTTACGAGTGTTTTTATTAATAATACAACCATAACGGTTTGCGTGTCCCGACCTATTTTAGTTTCGTGTGTTAGTATGCAAAAATGCTTGTATGATTGATTGGTTAAATATTGCAGTGTTAGACACGCTTTGTTAACATTTTTTTTGTAATTCTCAAAAATCTTTATATATAAACAAGGTTAGTTGAAAAAGGGTACTAATCAGAAAGGATGTTAAAGAACCCATCATCCTTACTAATATTATAAACGCGAACGTAAGTTTGTTTGTTTGTTACCTTTTCACGCCTAAACCACTGAACCGATCATCCTGAAATTTTGCATATACGTTGTTAGGTGTACAGAAACGGACATAGGGTACCTTTCATCCCGAAAAAATTACTGTTCCTGAGGAAAACAATAATAACGTTCATAGATGGCGCCATATGTCTTTCGAATCACGATTGAATTATATTATTCTAGAAACTTTAGTAGTGTTTTAAGAGTTTTATTGAGCTTAATTAACGCGAGCGAAGCCGCGGGCAAAAGCTACTTTCGTTCTACAACTTTCACCAAAAGTCAATAGATTAGGAGAAATAGCTTTTCAAATATTTCATAAAAAAATACGCTAGAATCTATCTATCCTCAGCTATGATTGGCTGCGTTTACATTTTAGGTCATATTCGGGGTCACGAATAAGAAGCTCCATTTTCTGACTTCGAAAGTAAAAGAGAGAAGAAGAATTTTTGAAAAAATTAAATATTTTTCCTTCTGCATGAAAATAAAAATCGTAGAATTTTTAAATTTGAAATATTATCTCTTGCTTTAACACAGTGATCAATGATTCTTTAAGGACGCATTCTCAGAAAGCATAGGTAAAAAGTAATATTATGATATCCGGACGGCCAACACACACACACATCTTGTTATATATTTATTTAGTTAAGTATAATATATTTTATTTCATAGCATAAATATGTAGATTTAAATAGACAGTTGTACACTGGAGTTTGCCCTCAGCCACACTATCAATCTCTCTCTATCACTCAAAGGTTTGCTGGTAGAAAACTCATTTTTGAGTTAAGCTCGCCTTTGTACATAACTTCACTAAATTGTAATTTTGTTACTGTAATTTTCTTGTGTACAATAAAGAATAAGAACACAGCGCACCTTTATCTTCAAGTTAGGTCAATTCAAATATCTGTGACTGTGGAGGGATCTATTTGACCGCTTATTTCTGCTGTCAAGCGACTCGAGTCTACTCACAATGATGGCTGATAGTAAAATGAGAGATGGTAAACCAACTTTATTTTCACACAGTTAAGGTTCATCTGCCTAGCAAAATATATGAAAAAAAAATGATTTTTTATTTTCCTGCGCATATTCCAAACATTTTCTTATTTTTTTTCTCTACCAAGTTAACGATAATATGTCTGTTAACTAACGGTATTGTGTTTATTTTTTAAAACCCTTGAATTCTTCAGGAAAATGTACCGAAACTCACCCCATTTTCAGTATTTTCGAGGCTACGAAAAATGTATATTATTTAATTGTAAATTAACAAATTTAAAAATGTTTTCTCCACCTTTTTTAGACAAAAGCGTAGTATATCCGCAGCTTACCACAACATCTAGCTAAGTTTCACGGATTGATCGGAAAATGTACCGAAAAACAGCTAATTAATAGCAGTTTTGTAAATACCCCCTCGTGCCCTGCGGATTAGTACCCCCTTTCCAACTAACCTTGTATATCGTATAGTGATGTTGTTAAAGGCGGGTAGAGATACATTACCAGCATACGCCTGGAAGCTTAAGAAATTATGATATTAAAACCTGATTTCCCTGAGGATTGAACAGGTAGAATGCCAACTGCTCTACCTTAAACATTAATTTCTCCATTATATTAATAAAAAAAACCGGCCAAGTGCGAGTTGGACTCGCGCACGAAGGGTTCCGTACCATTATCTATAAAAACTGCAAAAAAATCATGTATGTTGTATGGGAGCCTCCTTTATAAATTTGTTTTATTTTAATTTAACTATTTATTTTAAAGTGAATATAAAGCTATATTCTGTGAATATTTCAAGCGTCTACATCGAGCGTCGATATCGAGCAAAAACGAGAAAAAAAACACGTTTGTTGTATGGGAGCCCCCTTAAATATTTATTTTATTCGATTTTTTTGTATTTGTTGTTATAGCGGCAACAAAAATACATCATCTTTGAAAATTTCAACTGTCTAACCGTCACGGTTCATGGGATACAGCCTGGTGACAGACGGACAGCGAAGTCTTAGTAATAGGATCCCGTTTTACCCTTTGGGTACGGAACCCTAAAAATCCTACTACCTACATATTGTAAAGACCTATGTTCGATAAATCAATGCACGAACGAACCAGCCATGAAAACCGCTACAATAAATAAGAAAATCAACTTAAAGTAAACTGCTTTAAATTCTATTCACCAACGGTGAACAACTGAATTTCATAAGAAAATAATTTAGCAAAACATCCGAGTTAATATCAAACGAGCCGCATAATACTCCACTTTGGCGCCAAAACGCGGCCATATTGAAAATGTTGTCGTGACACAAGTAAATTAACATAAACCACTCTGATTGTATGAATATTTACAAACCGTCGATCTTACGCTTTATTATATTCAAATAAGATAAAATGTCGCCGTAATCTGCATCGTGCTGCGTTCCCCTGGAGAATTCCTAAACGACCAAACAACTTGATCTCTCTTTGCTTAAATAATTCTAAATAAAAGAGCTCAGGTTAATATGGATATCGAACATGCCTTTTATAGCCGTCGTTAGCATAAAATAATACGTAATGTTTTCTAATATCATTTTTACGCTACGCGTAACAAATGCGTAATAACAATATGCTGTGAGCAGTTTTATCATTTTGCGTAAAATTAAAATGTCTAGGATAAATTGAGACATTTGCGTAATTTCAGAACGGATTAGAGTTTCAAGGAGGGCAATAAAAATGTGACATGATGTATTTTCTCATTTAGACAGAATTAATTTAATAAAATTAAGACACGGCTGGGTAATAAAATGTTTAGAGCAGGTATTACTTTTACTAAAATTTCAGTAAAAATGTACGACTTCATTTATTTTTAACCGACTTCAAAAAACGGAGGAGGTTATCAATTCGTCGGAATCTTTTTTTTAGTATGTTCACCGATTACTCAAAGACGCCTGGACCGATTTGGAAAATTCTTCCTTCCTTTGAAATAGTATACTTCCCAGGTGGTCCCATGGTCATCAAGTCAGGATCTGATGATGGGATCCTGGAGAAATCGAGGGAACTCTTCAAATTTTAAAGACACACTTGAAGCGATTTTTTGTTTGAAAGAGTATTCTCCCGAGGTGGTCCCATTTAAGTTTGGTAAAGATCTGATGACGACCCTTGGATATTGGCAATGGAACTCTTCAATGGATATCAGCAAATTACCCGCGATTGCTGTAATTGTATGTTTATGTGTTGTTTTTGCCACTTAAAAATATAAAATTACCTACTATAAAAATAAAAGAAAACCCGACTTCAAAAAAAAAAACAAAAAAAATTAGTAAATAATTACCATACCTAATATTATAAAATTAACAGTTTAGGAAGTCGGTGCTAATACACGCTGAACCGAATTGAAGGCACCGACTTCTGAATCTGTTAATTTTATAATATTATGATAAGTATTTACTCTTTTTTTTAGTTTTTTTGAAGTCGGTTTTTCTTTTATTTTTGAAGTATTTTTTATGTTTTAAGTCGTATAACAAAGTTTTTTTTGTCGTGGGTATAGGCACAAGATTAGTCAGAAGGGGGGTACCTACTAACCCGCCGGCCACTTAAAGTATCATTGATGACTGTTCTGAAGCAAGTCTTATTTTTATTTTCATGGAAAATGATTTTTATTTAAGTTTTTTTTTATTCTACATCCCTGCTTTAGTTACATTAAATGAAGCTTCTAATCCGTGACCTAAACTGAGACACAGCTGATCAAAGCGCAAGTTCGGTCATGGATGGATTACTGCTCTCACCTCTGGAACGGATCTGCCAAATACCAACTCGATGCACTTGAGTCGATCGACAAACGGGCCGAGAGGCTTATGGGCAACGACGCACTAGTCAACTCAAAGCTCCAGAGCCTTGAACATCGACGCTGAGTTGCCAGCCTGTCGGTTCTTTATCGGTTACACTTCGGGGAGTGTGCGATACTGCACAATTTGACTACGCCTGGCCCTTTCCATCATTGGACTACCAGACGTACGGAAATGCGCCATCGGTACATGGTGGACATCCCACCCATACGTACAAAGCGTTTTGCGAACACATTCATTGTTCGCAAAGCTAAGGAGTGGAATTCCCTGCCGGAGTCTGTGTTTCCTGATAGTTACAACCTTGTGGTCTTTAAGTCAAGAGTGAATAGGTTACTTCTAGTCAAACGTGCTTCACCGTCGACCACATCATCGCTTACCATCAGGCGAGATAGAGGTCAAACGCGAGCGTATCGCTAAATAAAAAATAAAATAAAACATAACATAGAGGATAGATAGATTTTAGAGTGTTTTTTATTAAATCTTTAATCAGCTATTTCTCTTATCCTATTAACTTTTGGGAAAAGTTGTAGAAATAAAGTTATTCATTATTATAGGTGCTTTAACACTCTTTCGAATTAGTACCCCCTTTTCGACTAACCTTGTTTAATTATTATTCTGAAACATCCATCTTTTTTTTGCAATTTGTAACCTCAACTTTTGTACCAAACATCACAAAATATAACACTTACATAAGACAAATTATTTACAGGTATAAACAAAAAATTTCCTGTGGTGCCGGACGTAAAGAATAGCATTAGGTACCTACCCCTTCTTTTCTCATGGGTGGTGTACAAGGCGACTAAGGTATTCACTACAGGATGGGCAGCAGCGTTGTCTGAGTATTTTAACAACCATACTGCGATCGCCAACCCGCTTACCAAGCGTGGCGATTATTGCAATTCACCCCTATTGGGGGAGGCCTATGTCCAGCAGTGGACATCTTTCGGATGAATCATAAACAACAGTTTAACAACTTAAACAAAAACAACAAACTAAGTATATTATTATACAAAATAATTAGCATAAATATGTAATTCGGTTAAATATGAAATGCCCGTAATTTAATCTGGTTTTAAAATTACCCTGAGTTAACCAATATCATACTAATTATCATGCAATCAAGGACCGGCAAATAAAATTATTGGAGTTCGAATTAAATAGGACGTGTATTTGCATAATACCGTCCACCCGTGTAATGACGTCAACGGCACGGTGCATTGTGATTGGTGGATATTCAAGCGCCCGGTGTTATGCAAGAGCTATCCAGCTTAATTCGATTTTGTATTTCGCAATTAATATTGAATGCAAATTATTGGTTTTATCTTGATCAATGGTATGTTTAATAATTTATTTAATATGTTGATATTAGATTTTATTCGTTTGTCTGTAGTTTGATTAAACTAGATTTTTTTACCTAGCTACAGGGCAACCTATTTAGATCCCGTCGAAGCATAAAACTGTATAAGAACATACAGGGTGTAAACGAATTCGTGTAATTCCTTCAAACCACATGATCTATTAATGGTATAGATTAACCCTGCATGAGATTTATATTTATTAAAAATATACATGTTTTTGTATTATAACTTTCGTGAGACACATTCATATTTATGATTAATTACGGTTTACTCACGTGCATTTTTCGGGATTGCCCGTCGTTTCCGGGATTAAGGACTCCGTTTGGGTCCGAAACTAGTCGGGCAGTCCCGAAAAATGCACGTGAGTAAACCGTAATTAATCATAAATACATAAATGTTTTCCAAAAAAAAAAATATGTGACAAAATTTTGATGCCATGCATAAATGAATGAAGGTACGGCAACACAGCTGACGGGCACGACGCGCAATATCGCTCCACGCAGTCAGTTAACTCGAGACGCTAAAATTACTCAGATACAGAATACCATGTTTAATTTTTTGAAAACTTTTTTTCATTATTCTGACAAATACCTATGCAGGGTCAATCAATCAGTGTCAACAGTAGATCACGTGGTTTGAAGGAATTACACGAATTCGTTTACACCCTGTTTAATACGAGAGCTACCGACTTTTTCATCATATGATTTTAGTAAGGCTCATTCTTTTAGACAGAAAGAGAAGTTTCACTTTTGCTGCGACATTTGGGCAGGACAGACGTTCACAATTGTTGTAATTGTTGTTTTGTTTTGTTTAAAGCTTTTAATTATAATTGTAATAGCTGACCCGGCGAACTTCGTACCGCCATTTTTTTTTGCTAGCTGAACTACTGAACGTCAATTTGTCAATGTTTTGTCAGTATATTGAAGATCCCTCACAGTCTGCTGTCTCATTCACTCACTGAATTTTCACATTATGAAGTTTAATAAAAAAATGGCAGTTATTTTTTAAATTTTCTTCTTTACAAACCTTGTCCTGACAATTAAGAACACACAAAAAAAAAAGAATTATCCAATTTGGCGCAGTCGTTCACAAGTTATGCGCGTACATACATATCGGTGATTAATTTTTAGATATATAGATTTGCTATTCCTTCAGGAATGATAACTGATCGTAAAGCCTAGTTTTCACAGGCCCAATAGCTGGCGGACAGTGAAGGAGAGTTACTATCGGTCAGCTACTTAATTTTTTTCTGTTTCTACTGTCACTAACCTACCCTCATTCCCACAAGGACAGCTACTGGGTTGTCACTCGCTCTATACGAACGCAACTAGACGGGTCAGAAACACAAGGCCAGAACTAGTAACACAGTAGCTGTGTACTGCTGTCTCCTATGCAGGCCCAGTAGTGAGAACGTCGGGAAAGTGACAGTACTGTATAGACAGCAGAATGTACAGTTGCTGACTACTGGGTGGTCAGAAACTGGGCCTGTGAAAACCAGGACTAATAAAGGATTCAGTTCATACGTATCATCCTTTTTAGGGTTCCGTAGTCAAGAAGGAAGCCTTATAGTTTCGCCATGTCCGTTCGTCCGTCCGCAGCTTAGCTCAGAGACTCTTAGTACTAGAAAGCTATAATTTGGCACGGATATACATAGAAATTACGCCGAAAAATATGTAAAATAAAATCATGAAAAATATTATTTTTTCGGGTGCCTCCTGTACATCTAAAGTGGAGATGTTTTTTTTTCTCTCGTCTAACCCATCGTGTGGGATGTTGTTGGATAGATCTTTCAAAAATATTGTACTTATGTTTGTGGAAACAATGTTTCGATTAAGGAATCCGTTTCTGAAATATTAACTTTTAAAGTGCTAATTTTTGTTAGGGTCAAGTGTCCTCCCCCCCTGCCAGCTAAACGGCTAGTTTTGGATATGTGAAAAAACTCACGGTAGTAGTAAACACAACGAAGTTAAAAGGAAAACTATCACAGCTAAGTAGGCTTTACAAGTTTACGAGTAATGGTCGACCAACCGGAAAAGTAAAAATTTCGTACAAATTCCATTGAAAAATTACTAAGCCCTCTTCTTAGTCCGCATTATTGTGCAACTACGGAACTTGGCCGGTTTTACTAATAAATAACGCCCCAGAAAGCTAAAAAGCTATCACTATGGTATTAAAATAATATCGTCTAGCGGCTCCTAATTGAATCCAAAGTGCCGCCATCTTGCTACCTACCACTTAAACCAACCCATAAAACAACCAAATATAATAATTAAACTCTTACGTTTAATTGAACACACGAAATAAAGGAATTATTAATTAATATTGAGTTTAATTGAAATTCATTGGAACGCATTAATTGATTACTTCACCCTGTTTGGTTGGCGACAAATGACAGTAATTGGACAATTAGTGTATAGAATATTTTACGAAAGGCTTCTATTAATTATATTTGATAGAAATTTGGTTTCAAGTGATTTGGTTAATTGGACTGCGGTAATGGTTAAGCGGTCAAAGTGTTATTAGTTTTTCCAATCGTGTTCAGCCCGTATAGTCCATTCCTCTTAATCGACAAGGAATAATCTGGGGATATTCCATTTAGCGCACCATTTTGAATCACACCAATAGTACCTAATTATTAGACAATCGGCAAGCGGAAATCAAAAGAATGTTTGAGGTTTTTATGAAATGTTTGTGTTTTATATTTTTTAATGTTCTAGTTAGATTTAAAAATAAGTATGCAGTTGAATTAACTTTATTAAAGCCAAGCACACACAGTATGAAATTGCTTTTATTCGATTCACTGGAAATGTGAATTGAACTGAAATGTATTGAATCGGTGTTGTATGAAAATGGTACGGGTATCATCATAATACAAATAAAATACCTTAGTTCGAAAAAAATATAATTGAAATTGGAATATTATAAAATGGGGTCATTCGAGAACCAATACACTAAAGCGCAGTTCAGACTACGCTATACTATTTCGCTATATAGTAAATCATATTGCGTCATAAGCTTTAAGGCGCTTCCCCCACCGAAAGTAGCGCCACTTCAGAAAAAAAGCATTATTTCTGTCAACACACAACATATTGAAATTTCGTACGTACAACATTTTAGTCAAGTGTTGTAGAAATTTTCGAACGCCAAATATCAACACTAGAGCTTCTGGATTCGAAGTTTTAACGATAAGTACCAAAAAACGGCCGTTTTTAGCATTAATTACTAAAACTTCTAACCTAGGATGTCAAGTGTTGCTTTTTGGTGTTCGAAAATTTCTACAACACTTGACTAAAATGTTGTACGTACGAAATTTCAGTATGTTGTGTGTTGACAGAAATAATATTTTTTTTCTGAAGTGGCGCCACTTTCGGTGGGGGTAGCGCCTTAACTATATAACATGTAGTTCACACTATACGCTATATCGCAAGCCGGTCTATTATGTAGGTATAACAAGTTCTTTAACGGCGATCCGTCGTCCGTCGTGGTGACCGGAGAATCCACCGAAGAGGACACCCTAGAAGGACATACTTAGATGCTATTCGTGATGTTATTCAAAAAAGTCAGGTGCGTAGAACTCTCAAGCGGCGTGCGAGTATGACAAGATGTATGAACGTGGACGAAGCGAAAGGAATTTGTTAGAATCGTAGCATGTAGCGTTCTGCAGTTGCTCCCTACCCCAATGGGAAAATGATGACGTATGAAAATAAACTTTAAAAAAAAGTAAAAACCGACTTCAAAGAAATACTAAAAGGAATAAAATCATTACCATAATATAAAATTAACAGTTTCAGAAGTCGGTGGCTTCTATTTGCTTCAGTGTAGAGTTGCACCGACTTCTGAAACTGTCAATTTTATATAATGGTAATTATTTTATTCCTTTTAGTATTTCTTTGAAGTCGGTTTTTACTTTTTTTTAAAGTTTATTTTTTATTAAATACCTTTTTGTGTCATAATTTTAACCCCCTCCTTCATAAGCCCTTCTTCTTTTTGGCTTTGACGTAGTCGGGCATAAAAAGTCCTTTCAAATGATACCTTACACGATATAAAGAAAACATTCCAAAGGGGGGGGGGGGGGGGAGAAACGCACCCCCTCCTCTTTTCCAGTAGTCAGTTCCCAACAACAAATATAAACAAAGCAATATTAGTAATTTGAGAATTTTGCTTTGATCCGGTGAGGAGTTCCGTTCCATATCTCTGAAGTTCATGGTCTAATCGTAACAAAATCTATATGGGACCAATCGAGAAGTATACCCTTTCGAACAAAAAAAGATTTTTTCAAATCGGTTCATAAATGACGGAGATATGAGGTAACAAACATAAAAAATAAAAAAAAACCTCCTCCTCCTTTTTGAAGTCGGTTAAAAAACTTACTCGTTTTGCTCTTGTCTGAGCGGTTGTGATCGTCATGTAGCACTATGAGTTACTGCAGCTGATGTGGCTCTTCCCACGATGTCTCGCCATCTGTCCCTGTTAGTGGTCATTCGAATCTGGTACACTCGCACAAGAGACCACCCACGGCTGATTTATTTGGTCAGTCCATCGCTGCGGTGACCTTCTGTGCGGTCTGGTACGTTCTACTCTTCACTTTACGACCAAACGCTCTATGGAGTCATTTTCCCGTTTTGAGCCGTGTCCGAAGAACTTGTGTATGAGGGTTTGTTGAAAGACACTGTTTGATGCCGAGTTCTTGGAGTATAGACACATTTGTATGAAACTCAGTCCACGATAAAGATAAAGAAACATTTATTTGGACACAACACAAAGAGACACAACAGATAAAAAGTGTGATATAAATAAAAAAGTCTTGGGTATGTGTCTCACGGCTGGACCAAAAAGGTGTCCAGATCAGCTTAATGTCAAGCGCTATAAGTACTTGACGCTGGTTTTCGTCTGGAACCTTTGTGCTCCACGATATAACAAGCATTATTCTCCAGCACCACATCTCCAGAGCGTCAATCTACTCTAACTCTAATGAGAAACTACTAACTGAAAATAACAGATTAACAAACTAAATAACAAACTTGACAGAAAAATATCGAAGTGACAAGAAGTCCATTCAACCGTTCAAGAATCTTTTCCATCTTTCCATAAACACATGAAACGTGACCCGAAACTCCGAACTATTTACCGGACAAACTCATCCAAATTTCTATATTACGTCATATAACAAAACTTAGTCTTGATACTAGGAACTCATGAACAACAAGATAGATGCGGAGTGTGAACTGTATCCACGAACTAACTCCATAGATACCTTATAAAACTTGATCAAACTTGGGCGTGTACATCACGGAATACAGAACCGCAGTATAATCATGTATTCATATTTATTATATTATTTTTATGGGCTCAGTCGCAGCGCGTCCACTTCGCAAAATGTCTCTTTTGCAAAATGTCTCTTACAAAATGTCTTTTTTGCAAAATGTCTCTTTTGCAAAATGTCTCTATTGCAGAATGTCCCCTTCGCAAAATGTCTCTCTCGTGCATTTTTCAGCTCGCGACCTCGCCGCGTGTTAAGCTTATGATCAAGGGCTCCGTTTGGGTCCAAAACTAGTCGGGCAATCACGAAAAATGCATTTTTAACCGACCTCAAAAAACGGAGGAGATTATCAATTCGTCGGAATCTTTGTTTATGTATGTTCACCGATTACTCAAAGACGCCTGGACCGATTTGGAAAATTCTTCTTTTGTTTGAAAGAGTATACATCCCAGGTGGTCCCATGGTCATCAGGTCAGGATCTGATCATGGGATCCTGGAGAAATCGAGGGAACTTTCAAATTTTGTAGGCACACTTGAAGCAATTTTTTGTTTGAAAGAGTATTCTGCCGAGGTGATCCCATTAAAATTTGGTGAAGATCTGATGACTTCTGATGACGACTCTCGGAGATTGACAATGGAACTCTTCACTGGATAACAGCAATTTACCCGCGATTGCTGTAATTGCGTGTTTATGTAGTGTTTAAGCCACTTAAAATAGAAAAATTAAATAACTTTAAAAAAAAGTAAAAACCGACTTAAAAAAAACTAAAAAGAGTAAAATAAGTACCATATTATAAAACTAACAGTTTTAGAAGTCGGTGCCCTCAATTTGGTTCAGTGTAAAACTGCACCGACTTCTAAAACTGTTATTTTATAACATGGTAATTATTTAACTCTTTTTTGAAGTCGGTTTTTACTTTTTTTTAAAGTTATTTTTTAGTTGTTATTCAGTGCTCAATAGAATCAAGACCATTATTACTTCTGACAGTACACATATCCACAAAGCAATATTTCTAACGACCCAAAAGTTACCTCGCAAGCCTTGCGTAAGTATTCTTGAAAAATAACTAAGGAGCCTAACTTGAAGCCACACTTGGCAAACTACAGTCAAACGAGCAGCGAAACATTTGTTCAAAAGTTAAACTTAAAAATAATTTAATATTTTAACCCGGTTTCGAAGTTCGCGGCATCTGTTTCCAACGCCTTGCCCGACCTTCCGAAACTTTGATTAATTTTAGCACAATGACTTCTTTTAGGCTCGTAAAAGTTTGTTAGCTTGCTTTGTTAATGATTGAGAAATGTTGGCACTCTATTGTAAAGTTGCTTCGTTTAAATTGGAAACGTAATCAAAGTGAAACATTTTAATTGTGCTTCGTTATACAATAGGCTTTTTACTGGTGAAATGGTCGTGGTTTAATGAGAAAGCCAATTTTTACACCGATAATAGGCATGTTGACAGCATCAATAAATTGCAAATCTAATTAGTCCGCCAGTTAGAGTTTTGAAAAATAATGGACACGTATTTTTTCTTTTGTTAAATCTATGAATATTTAGAATGATGATAAAACGCATCAAAACTAGAGAGTGGGGGCTTGTGACGTCAGAAGCAAGTAAAAATTGTGCTTACTTGTGATGTTTTGCCAATTTTAAAAGTTTCGTATCTTCGTCAATTTTGGTGTACGTAACAAAAGAAAAAAATACGGGTCAAATATTTTTTGATAATCTAACTGACGGACTAATTAGATTTTTTCAGTCAAATATCCTGTTCGGTATGTAAAGTAATAGATAACCTATCCTTATTCCAAAACCATGTCGAGGTTTTAGTTCGGTAAACCATATTTTGCAATTTTAAGCTCTTAAAATTATAACATGGTGTTTATTTAAGCAAAAATGCATGAATTCACTTGACATCTATTTGACCTCTCGTCCTATTTCGTGACGTATCACGAAATAGTTACGAATAGTCGTTGTTGTTTGTTTGTAAGTATATAAAACGTCATTTATGGTACATATACTTTTACTTTTTCTGTACTTGGTGTAAACAAAGAATTGGTTTCTTTGTCTATCGTACCCGGCAAATGAATTGAACTCTTACTCCTATCGCGTGACGTCAGTACTAGAAAAACTTTAAAAATATATTAAAAAATAACTGTCGCGTAGAAAACAAAAACATTCAAATTAGTTTCTTAAAATAGCCTAATATCCCTTTGCGTGTGACGTCTATAAATCGACGGGTCCTACGTATACTAGTATAAGTGCAAAAACCCAACTTTACAGGTGAGCGGTATAAAGGTTCGAAAGCTTTTAACTTTGACATAAATCAATAGAAATATTTGAAATTTTGGAATGGACCATACCTCACATTTCAAATATTTCTTTTGATTTACGTCAAATTTAAAATCTTTAGAACCTTTATACCTCTCTCCTGAAAAATTGGGATTTTGCACTTGCACTAGTATACGTAGGACCCGTCGAAAAGGCGAATTAACGCATGCGTTGCAAAAAAATTCACGTGGTCAGTAGGGGTTAAAGGTCACGGCGCGTCTGATTAAAACGTCGATATCTCTTAAGTTACGATAGCTAGATATAAAGCTAGATATAATTAAAAAAAAATGCTGAATAGTTTACTGTCGCACATACATTCGTTAAAACTTAACCATCATTCATAAAATAGGTTACATCTTACTCGCTTTAGTCACGGCTCATCTTCCGTGCGGAAGATGTTCGGTCCTTTGGAAGGCATACGGGGGACACAGGTCAGGTCCAACGCGCATAGGCCCCTTTGAGAACTTTAATCTAAAAAGGGGCACCAACCGGGGACTATCCACGGCTGCACTATTGGAGTACAGTCATGGACCGTCCCAGGTGGGTGCAAGACTATTGTAAAATGTGGTGAAAAATATCTGGTCTATGGGAAGGAGTGTTAAGTGGACTGGATAACTTCTATTGCCGGAAGAAAACGACGTCTGCCTTTCAAGCTTAAAGAAATATATTGGCAGACGGTGACTCGCCAGCTTACTAGTTGGACCCCCTGAAAAGCCGCCAGTACATAGGCGAAGAGGGCAACAAACGTGTGAGCGGCTAGAGGTGTAGAGAGGTACGGCCCCGGTTTCGCCGTCGCGGGTCTAAAAGACCCGGAGTGGGTTTCCCCGCTATTACGCCATTAGACACTTCCACCCCCGGGCATATAGCTCCGGCGGCCCACCTCTGGCCGGCCGATAAAGGCAAGACAGAGTTGAGAATCCTGCGGGCACTCTTGGAGTTCCACTCTAGCCAGCCAATAAAGGCAAACTAGAGACGAGGCCCTGACCGACTCTCTTAGGCAGTAAGGTACGCTCTGAGGCAATAAGGTACGCACACATCTTACTTATTGTTACCTCAACCGGGCACACTTAGTTGTAAAAGACTAAACCAAGGTGGAACCGCTCTACGGCTTTTAGCTTTAACATAATTATATATGTGTACCTTCTAAACTACCTACAAAAAGTACCAGATTTGCCAGTCATTTGACCTTAACTGCGAGCCCAGCTCTGTCCTATTTTATTTACTTACATTGGAAGACACAATACATCAATTTGGCTCTAATTCTGACTGTATCTCGGTATTGGACAGAAGCAAGCCGTAAACCTTTTTACTGTCGTCCCGGGCCTCGGTTTATGCCTCAGCAGTAGGTTTGGTGTGAATAATAAAAACTGAAAGGTATTCGTAGGTAAACTTTAAGTTTTTTTCGCGATCATGTAGAATTCTATGCATTTTAATTATTTCACCTTGTAACCTCATGTAGAATGCGTTCTGGAAACATTCCTAGTAGGAGCTTTGCCTTTTTAATTAAAAAAGTGAATTTATTTATTTATTCTTTATGCACAGAGGCGGACTTAATGAGAAAAATAATTGACGATGTGTAACACCGACTAATGGAATGTGTCCGTAGTGCTAATTAATAAAAGAGACCGAATGCTAAGGCAAATTAAATTTTATAGATGCTGGTGCTTTTCATAGCACTCTAGCTGGACCAAAATCTGATTCAGTTAGAATGCGTTATTCTTCTAAAATTAGCTAACGTTAATACTGGTCAACAAAAAAACACTTTTTGTATGTAACATGAAAACTTTTGTCTAGTTATGTTTAGAACAAGAATAAGGATAATGGAAATAAAATTAGAATGTTCCAAATACGAATAGTTTTTTTGTAATTCGATTTTATTACATTTTAGAAAATGCATAGATAGAAATCTTGTCGCACATCCAGTGAAATGACCCACACATGTAATACAACGGATGTGTGAAACTCACGCTTTGTCTTGTTGTCCGATGTCATGGTCCGATGGCAAAGCCAAAATACTGTTCATATAACTAAGTTACTAATGGAGAAACATTTCTTGGCTGAGTTTTAAAAGTAATGACGCCACAAATGTAATAAAACTTGTCAGGATTTTTACACTTTCATGACATTATTAAATTTAAGAATCACTTAACTCGGAAAACAGAACACACAACTAGGCTCTTCAAATAATAAATAATCTGAATGTGAACGTGAAACTTAAAAACGGTTAATCTTCAATTTTGTGGGTAGTACCTAGTTGTAACACAAAAACGAGTCCTGATCAAATCAAAATAAATGTGGTGTTAGAATAAGGATAGGTAGGTAATTCAAAATTAGTAAGCACCTTTCCTGTTACAAAAATTTGTTGACCAGATGGTTGTTGGTAATTAGGATAAGGTACAATGGGATTGTCATCATCATTTTTATGCACAAAAAATCCCTGGTAAGTAATTTAATGAAGAATATTACAAAAAGTATTTCACGTATACTAAACCCGCTCGGAAAATCAAAAATCAGACAAATTGTAACTCCAATATTGTAACAACATAATATTAATTACAGGAAAATTGTATCCTGTCAAGTGATGTCTCGGTTTAACCCTTGCCTTCAAAGAAGGTGGGTCTGAGTTCGAACCCGACTCGCACCTCTGACCTCTGATCAAGATTTCATTATCACTTGATATTATAATACACTAGGTACTAATAACCAATCATAACATCACGCCGAAGAGTTCTTCTTCTCTCATGTCAGCAAGAGCTATACGAAAACAGCTCAGGCTGTGGTGAAAAGATTAGCCAGTCAGCAAGGTTGGTAGCGGGGCTGACTGCTCAAGGAGCGCCGGACGTACTGAAGTATCGTCACTCGCCGAAGGGTTGAGAAAAGGTATACTTATATTAAACAATAATCTTTTTTTTTTTAAAGAAAACGTTGCCCGTCACTAGGATTTCTCCTGTATCGTGGGTGCGTTTACAGACATAAATCTCCACATGCACAAACGCCCAGACCCAAAACAACTATCTGTAGGCCATACAAATATTTGGTCCGTGCGGGAATCGAACCCGCGACCCGTAGCGCAGAAGCCAATCGTTTAGCCACAATAGCGCCTGTACCAAACGTGTCGTTGTTATTTCTCCGTTATGTTTAAGTTCCATGTGATAGGAAACAGTGGCGAAGGCTTCATACAACTCGATTCCTATCGGCTTCCCTTTCGAAATATGGCAAATACTAGTATTTATTATTTTCAATTAACATTTAAACAAATAATTGGTCCGGCTTCCCTTTTGAGAAAATTCACCCTTCGCCACTGATAGGAAACGTGTCTATTGCCATCAACCCCGGCATAAACCCAGATTCCGGGCTGCTACGGAGTAATTTCTCACGGAGAAATCCAATAGCATTTTGCTCGACCTGAGGATCGAACACAAGACCTCATGCCCAGCAGTCGCGCTTGCGAGGTACGAGTACTACCTCGTTGGTACTTACCAACTTACCTACCAACGAGGTAGTCCAAACAATCATATTACTTGAAATATGATTGATGACATATTGATTGAAATATGAATATTTGACGACACGTTTGGTGCAGTGGCTAAGCGATTGGCTTCTGCGCCACGGGTCGTGGGTTCGATTCCCACACGGAACAAAAATTTGTATGGCCTACAGATGGTTGTTTCGGGTCTGGGCGTTTGTGTATGTGAGATTTGTGTCTGTAAACGCACCCACGATACAAGAGAAACCTTAGAGTGGTTGGTGGTGGTTTAAAAAAAAAAAGAATGAGTTTTGACAGCTAATTCGTTAACCTTTTAGAAATCATTTATTTTGCAATGAATGTGGGTACAAAATAAGGTGTAAACATTGTAAAAGTAGTTCCAACATACTCTACCTTACGGCATGCAAAAGTACGGTAGAAATAATAAAATAAACAAATATTGGTATCTACTCAATTATACAACCAAAAAAAAACAACAACAAAGAGAAAAAGTACAATTATGTGGATCTACAGTCTTCCTACAAGAATTGAACATTAATAAAAATATTGATGCTATATTTATTTACAAGAATATTTCTATATTATACAAATGATTAATTTTATGAGATTTTAACCAAAAATAATAAATTAATATAACATTTTACCCTCTTATCATTCAAAAAATCTTGTGTAGAATAGTAGCATTTATCTATTAGTCAGGATGTGATTATTAAATATACTTAATGATTCTTCTTTCCAGGCATAAGGTATTTTAATATAGATGCGTTGATCAACCGTTCGGAAACCGCAGTAATACTCAGAACGTCTTACGATTAATGTTACGTACCTATCTTAACAAATGATGTTCTTTAACAAAAGTAATGCGAGCCGGAATTGTTTTCTGTGTGTCACAAAACAAATGGACATCGGGAGACATTTAATATCTTCATAGCGATGAGTTTGTCTTGTGTAGGAAATAGTTTTAGTTTGTCTTCGTGTTATTTTTAGGGTTCCGTGGAGAAATTGACAAAACAAAATATTTGTGTTCCTGTAGGTTGGTATACCTACTCTATGTAATGTAAGGTTTGACAAATCGTCACGCCCTATCAATAATGTCGGATCTGAAAATATGCAACTTTCCAGCAGAGCAGTTTAAAGTTAAAAAGTATAATAAAAATGTTACCTTATGGGTTAGGTTTATAAAATTTGAAATGTGTGTTACATATCTTACTGTCCGTTAAACTAATGTAATAGTTTCACAAAATTTCTTGAAAAAGTGGTAAAATTGGCACATGAAGCCATTTTACACGGACATATCTTACTATTATACGTCGGATGTGGTACTTCCTACATTTTTGATTGGATAAAAATTTGTTACACAGGTCGGATGTGGCAGATAAGACCTTATTGATGGGAAAATTTATAATACATTTTGTTAGTTCTGCTACTTACGGATGTTTTAGAGACAGAAAATATCGGAAATCAATTACTAGTACTACATAATACATATCATAAGAAATTATGTTATAATAATAATCATAAAAAAACGAAAAGAAATTTAAAAAAAGAAAAATTAATAATCACCAGTACAATAATTATTTATTTGTTATAAGCAGTTGCACTCTTAAAAAAGAATAAGACTTTAAAATTAAATTTAACATAACAATAACATTAAAAATCTGAAATTAAATATACTTAAAACAAAATTAAAATTTCAGGGGCAGCCTATATTCTTATTAATTAACTTAAAGGTAATCAGAATCAAAGAAATCATAACAAAACATAACATTCATAAACTTTTATGAGAAGCGACATAATTTCATTTTCAATAAGTAATAAAATAAAAATGAATAATATTAAAATCACCATCTATGTATTTACTTATCAAAGTAATCATAATTAAAGTAGGTAAATAATTATAACAAAACAAACAATTCTAAAATCTTTCATTACTTAAATAATTAGGTAAGTACTCGTTAAATCAGTCTAAATCAGTAATAAACACAGTATTAAAAAAATCAACAATTATTTATGATTAGTTCATTCGACTCGCGACCTCACCGCGTGATCAGCTCATGATTAAGGGTTTGGGTCCGAAACTAGTCGGGCTATCCTGAAAAAATGTCTCACGTAAGTTAAAATACAAAAATTCAACAATTGTTTAGAATCACTGGAATCATTTTGGGATTCTTCTTGATTAGGTGGGTAAACGTGACGAAGACTTTTAAAAAAATATGATGTCGCACTGGAATAATAATTGTAGCTTGACATAAAAAAATTAAATCTTCATATTTGTCATTTTGTATTGGAAGAGGACAACTAGATACTGGTTTTAAGTCAAATTCTCTAACAAGACGCTGTGTATTACGTGTACTAGCTCTGAGAACCACTATAGTCTACGGATCAGCATCGTGTTCATAACGAAATTCAATAAAACTCAAACTAAACTCATTTATTCAAAATAGACTAGGACTAGAAAGAATTACTTAGTTCTTTTTGAACGTCAATGTTACAATAGACAGCCCACAAAAAAAACCCACCCTTCAATCCTGTCATAACTTTGTATTTGCAACTACTTTCACCTCACGAATTGCAGTACACGTAACCTTTTCATTAGACACAGATTATACTCAGTTTTTTTTTGCCAAAAGTGTTTTATAATCAAAAAACTCCGCAGTTTCCATCTCCTTTGCCACGTTTGAATTACCTGATGATTTAGCCCACCGTACTTACTTCGTACACTGTTCATTACCTTTTCAGGAAACGTATTTCCTTTCTGATTTGAATAGGTTTTCCTTTGATTCTTCAATAATTTGCTCTTAACCACTATCCAGTTTTCTTTATGTGCCAGTCGCTTTTTTCCTTTGTCAGTTTTGTGTGTTCTCTTTTTTTTACTTTTGGTAGAGATTGGTGTAGCACTGTTTGCAAACGATGACACAGAAGGTGTCGGTAAATTCCCGTGAAGATCATCAGGTGCTATTAGAACAATATCTTCAGTACACAGGGCACAAAACGTACTATTACAAGGTTCGTGAACCTGAGCTGATAGTGGAAAAGTAGTTGCTGCTTCATGAATCTGAGCTGGTGATGGAGCAAAAGGTGCTGCTTCGTGAGTCTGTACTGGTGATGGGATAGGAGTAACAGTTTTAAGAGTTGGACTAATATTATTGCAGGGAATTATATTCGGGTCTAAATTTTTATCATTTTTGTCATCATAAATTTTGTCGTCACCAATTTTTTCCATTTCTATACATTCGGGGTTGTCATCAAAAACATATTTTAATAAAAAAGACAGATTTTCTAAATCATTGTCCCCATCATCAGGTACAGGCGACTCTCGAAACACCCCATAAAACAAAAAATACTTTTATAATTACGGACAATATTTTTTTATTAGTTGTATAAAAATATAGATTTGAAATTGTGGATTATTAGTAATAACAGGTATAAAGATATAAAATAAATCGGCATTTATAGTCTGTTAATGTAGATCCAACAAAATTAACTTTAGAATTACAATCAATATCGTCAAAAATTGTATATCCGCCAACATCGATTTAATCACTTACGATCATTATCATCGAATGTGGCAGATCCTACAATAAACATTTTAGGATGTGCGGTCAAAAACGTCGGATGTGGCAGTTCCTACAATATACACTTAAAAGTGTACAGTCAAGAACGTCGCATGTGGTAGATCCTACAATATCAATTTCATAATTTACGGCCACTAATGTCGGATCTGGCCGATACGTAGTTTTTGAATGGACAAACAACTATTTGTTATTGATCAACAATACATGACTTGCAATATTATATATATAGAAAAGTAAACTCGCATAGGGAAAATAAAATTACATGCACTTCTCCCGTCATGAACTCAGCAACTGGCAGATCGGCACTTTTGTTCGCTCGATTCGTCCGATCAACATCGTCGCATAGTAAGTACCTACATTACTGAACGGACACAAGCGTTACTACCGACGATGTTAATGTAATTAACTTCGTACATCGATTAAAAACATTTTTTTTTAATGTGCTTTTAATTTATTATACTTTTTTATGTGTTTTAATGTAATAAAAAAAAAAACAATAAAATTCAGATCCTGCGTTGTTGATAGGGCGTGACGAAATAAGACCCATGTTTACTTCCAGTACGGAATAAAAAAAAAGTCAAGTCAAAATAGACAAAAAAATAACTTAAAATTCGCATAGAGCTAAAAATTGGTGCAAATCTTGAATACATCATTATACGAAATGTCAAAAGTCCTCATCGATACCACTTTGCAAAAAAAGTAGTTCAATGTCAAACGTCAAAAAAATTGGTTATACCTACGTAATTATATATAATACTTTTTCATATTCCTTACTCTAAAACGAACCTCGGATATTTCACTGCTGTGCCAAGGCTTTGTAGGCAGTACAATAAGCTCTATAAAGCGCATGTGACAGATATCAGCGATACTTTGAATAAATATAATAAAAACGTGAGAGAAGCTCTCTCATGTTAATTAATTAGTAAGTCTGTATAATTTTAACTATGGGTATTAACTCTTCTTTGTAACTTTATATCTTCAGTAGTGATCCATTTAGATTGTCATTGTTAAAAATTTAGTACTTATGTTTAGTTATTTCTTTAAAGCATGTTGTGGTCTCCTGTAAGTGAAGGAGTACACTGACTTGACTGTTTTATCATATAATATTTTGACAAATTGTGTATGTCCTTTGTTGGTGATCCTTAAATAAATAAATAAAATATCAGTTGTTTCTGTTTATGTTATGTTGTGACTGCCTCGTTGGTCTAGCGGACGCAAGCGCGATAGCTGAGCGTGAGGTCCTAGAGTCGATCCTCAGGTCGGGCAAAGTGTCACTGGGTTTTTCCGTGTGGAATTTCTCAGTAGCAGCCCGGAGTCTGGATTTGTGCCCGGTTGATGGCAATATGGTCGCCCCCTATTACATGGGACTTAAACATAACGGCGAAATGAGAGTGTACTATACACCTCTACCCAACCTTTCGGGGAATGGGTGATGTTATGATTGATCAATAAAAAACAAACAATAAAAAAACCTAGAATCACATTCATAAATCCTACTTCCAACCAAACTAGTTACGTTTAGAAGCGCACTTCATATTTGAGCCAACTTCGAACTCGTGTCCAACGTTTAATAGCAGAAGGTATAACTTTGATGTGCAGTGTACGGAACACCAATCATGCGAAGCTCCGCTAGCACTTAGTTTCTCGTTGTGAGAATTCCCAAGTGTTGTCAAGGCTAATACCGTGTGGTTCCCAGCTTAGAAACTTCTCCTGTTCATTCATTCTGTTCGTTCATTCATAGCAGACTGAGCGTGAGCTAAATGACTAGTTTAATTAACGCGCAGAGGAACAGTTCTGTAATCACCTTTGCAAATAAGCTTTGCAAATGGATCGGTGATCGCTAATATGTTATTTTATTTTTAGCGGAAAGTAGAATACTGCTGCCCGCCATCTTGATGGGCAGAGAATAGTGACTTTTTCTTCGTTATGGCAAACTGATATAATAAACTACACACATCAAAAGTGTCTAGGGATCAAGCATTTTTATGCGGATTTCTTGAGATTGAGATGTGGCTTTGTAATAAATTTATGATTTTATAAATTTATATGGATCCTTTTTGGTGCATTTCATAATTTGAATCAGGAACTGTGAATCAAATTCGAGTAAAAGATGAAAATCAGCTGTCAATATTTTCCCTATAAAAACATACAACGCATTGAAGACATTATTAGTGCTACTGTTTCCCTACTACTGATTAAAACCAACGTTATTATGGAGCGGCGACGTCATTTAAGCAGGGAAGAAATGCTCAGAGCCGTGGGAATGATAGAAGCTGGTTCCCGGCAACGTACTGTGACTTTAGCTCTGAATACAAGTCAGAGTATTATCAGTCGACTTTGGACACGTTACCGAAGCACTGGTACCGTGGCTGAGCGCCATGGAGGACGGTATCGCTGCACCACACGGAGACAAGACCGATACATTCAAATCTTAACTCGAAGAGCTCCAACAATAACCGCCATGATGTTAGCCGTGAGGCTTCATCACTCTTCAGGGAACTTAATTAGCGACCAAACAGTCAGAAACCGCTTGCATGAAGTGAACCTTCATTCCCGAAGACCGCTACGGGTACCACCTATAGCAATGCACAATCGTAGGATTCGATATCAATGGGCTCTTGGACACAGAAATTGGGCAGAAGAACAATGGCGTTTCGTGTGCTTTTCTTATGAGTCTCGTTTTGGTATGAGACCGGATACAAGACGTATACGACACTGGAGAACCCCTGGACGCCAACAGCGATTAAAATCCTGCCAGGAAGTCCATCCTTATAGTGGTGGAACCATCATGGTATGGGCGGGTATTTGGATCGGCGGAAGAACTGAGTTGATTTGGATCAGAGGCAACCTCAACGCTCAAATTTATGCTGAGACGATTGTATCAGACGTCATCGTTCCTCTACAAGCGCAAATCGGTCCCTTATTTCAGTTAATGCATGATAATGCACGACCGCACACCGCAAGAGTTGTAAGACAGACTCTCGCCGCAGCTAACATCAATGTCCTGCCCTGGCCTGCTCAGTCGCCAGACTTGAACCCGATTGAGCATGCATGGGATATGCTACAGAGAAGAGCTCTGCCGAATATGGAGGGTATCCAGTCGCAAGAAGACCTTTTTTTGTTGTTGCAACGAACATGGGCGGCCATTCCACAGCGTGATTTGGATGAACTCATTTTGAGTATGCCAAACCGATGTTCTTGTGTTGTTAGTGTTCGCGGTAGAAACACGGATTATTAATTGTTTAAGTTACCCAATAAAATTTTAAAGAAAACTGTTATTTCAGTCTTTTTTTCGAACTTTTGTGTTAGTGGTTCAAATGTCAAAAATCCCTTTATTAGGAAAATGGCAAATTTCTTTATTAATGCAAAGGTGACTTGGTTTATCGTTACTGTGACGAACGAAAACACTTTATTTGATGAATCCTTAAAGAAAATTTTAATTAATATCAATCAGGAGAAAAGTTATTGCAAAAATATATGTTGATCCCTAGACACTTTTGATGTGTGTATTTTATTATACTTCCCCAAACCTATACCCAAGTATACTGGGATGGCTTTGAACCTAGTCATTGAAGAAGTTGATTTTCACTTGCATTGACAGTGACAGGAGAACATTGTGAGGAAATCTGCACACCAGAAACTGTGTACGTTCAGCAACAAAAGTAGCTAAACATTTGAGTTTTTAAAACTTGCATTAATTAGTTAACTAATTGATAAGAAACAAAAACTTTGACGACACGTTTGGTGCAGTGGCTAAGTGATTGGCTTCTGCGCTACGGGTCGTGGGTTCGATTCCCACACGGAACAAAAATTTGTATGGCCTACAGATGGTTGTTCCGGGTCTGGGCGTTTGTTTGTGAGATTTGTGTCTGTAAACGCACCCACGATACAAGAGAAATCTTAGTGTGGGGTAACGTTTTTTTTTAAAAAGAAAAAAAAAAAAAAGAAAAACTTTAAGACATACTTAGAGATGTGTCTAGCAGCTCTAGGTATATATTAAAGTTTTTGTTTTAAAACAATTAGTTTTCTAATTAATGCCAAGTTTAAAAACTCAAATGTTCAGCTACCTTTGTTGCTGACCGTACCATGCACGGTTATTTAGTTAATTAGGTATTAAGGTAACTGTTGCACCCTTTGGGATGTAGTGTGTCGATTTGCATCCTAACTAATATTATAAATGCGAAAGTAAGTTTGTTTGTTTGTTGGCTTTTCACGCCTAAACCACTGGGGTGCATGAAAAGAGCCTCCACGAGTGACGAGACTTCAGTACGTCCGGCACACCCTGGGCAGTCAGCCTCGCTACCATCCTTGCTGACTGGCTAATCTTTTCACCACAGCATGAGCTATTCTTGTATACTCGTGCCGACACGATAGAAGAAGAACGCCTAAACCACTGAACCGATCATCCTAAAATTTTGCTTAAACGCTGTCAGGTGAACAGAAACAGACAAAGGGTACATTTCATCCCGAAAAAAAGTACTGTTCCCGAGGAAAACAACAATAACGTTCATAGATGGCGCCACGTGTCTTTCGAATCACGATTAAATTATATTATTATAGAAACTTAGTAGTGTGTTAAGAGATGATTGCCAAATTCTAAATTAACGCGAGCAAAGCCGCGGGCATAATCTAGTAACAAATAAATGGATTTTCGTTTTTTTTTTTTTTTTATTTATATCACATTTTTTACCTGTTGTGTCTCTTTGTGCTGTGTCCAAATACCTAAATGATTCTTTATCTTCTTTCTAAAAGGGTACAATAAGAAAATTTCTATATGGTGTGTGTAGTCCGTAAACCCGCTCTGGGGCTCTAGGCCAGGCTAGTGGACTAAGAACTAAACCCTTCTCATTCTGAAAAGAGGCTTGTGCCCAGCAGTGGGACAGTAATGACCTGATAATGCTTATAATTTTGACAGTTCTCTATCGGGTGTAAAAAGACCCTTAACGGTAATAAAAACCACATAATCTACCCATCATTGGGATAATTTTTCGCTACCAGACCATACCTGGGAAACCATTGGTTTTCGAGATATTGAAGGTCAAAGTATACATTTTTTTTTGTTTTTTCCAAAAACGTATTCTAAGTGATAATACTAAACTTTCTTCCAAACAACCTTATCAAAATTTTAAATTTTTCCTCACAAATTACGCATTTGAAGTTACAAAAACGCAACGAATATCAAATGCACACGACCGCCTTGGCTCAGCTGTGTGGCCGCTGCAACGTGCATGCAAACGCGCGGCATCGCAACAACATTGCGCGCTACAAAAAGAAGCATTTTTTATGCCAAAAAATAAAAGTCGTTTCCCAGCAATTATTTTTGGTCAATGTAGTTTAGTTTGATGTACAGAGTGCGTAGACTTCGGCTATGTGATGGGTCTTTTTACACCCTGTATATTGAGCTACTATCTAAACTTTCCATCGGCTTACAAGATAAATCAACGTTTGCTTTTGCCAACTTTGAGTTGTTCTTGATCTCACTCTACGATAATCGTCGCAGGCAATCGAAAGCCTGAAAAATTACTGACAACAGCTGATCTAACATTAGTAACTATATCGATTCTTTAACTTGGATTACAAAGCCTTTTTTAATGTGAGAAAAACCTCGTAGACACTGCTCTGGGGAAGGCGAAGAGTTATGCCAGACTCTTACCGGCTAAAAACCCTCGGTATTCCTCCTTCTGGCCTATGGCCGGGGTCACGGTATTCGCTATATCATGCGCCGCAACCCCGGCAGGTTTTGGTCCACCAGCTCCTGGCGGACCTCTCTTTTTGTGGGACCCTGCCCCATTGCCCAACGGCCTTCTGAGAGGCGCGCACGGAGTAAGGTCTGCCGTCCTCTCGCCCACCGCTCATAGGCCACAGGGTCGCCTATCCAAACCAAATGATACTGTTAAACAAAATTTTGCACGGAGGCACTGCCATGACCTCTGCCACCATATCCCTGGGGAATATCTATATCCTTTGGTCAGACCGGTTATTAGAATTTGAGCTGACGTAGATATGACAGAACCAAATTAGTATGAAAATCGAGACGAATAGTTGAACGTACGATAAATGATGGAATCAGGCGTTACTTTGCGGAAATCCATAACATACAAAAATGCAAATAGAATATCTAGCAGGTTCACTGTCCACAGACCACATACGGTCTGTAGAGCAACTTCCACACCAGTCCACAGACCGTATGTGGTCTGTTTGCCGGTACAATTTCTAAGCCATCTGACACTATGGACGTTAGAAGAAAGTCTTTAATTTAATGCGGACTTGGCAGAACACATCATCTATATATATAAAAGAAAGTCGTGTTAGTTACTTCACTTATAACTCAAGAACGGCTGAACCGATTTAGCTGAAAATTGGCAGGGAGGTAGTTTAGAGCCAGGAGAAGGACATAGGATACTTTTTATCCCGTTCGACATTTTGATATTTAAAAAAAAAAAAATTATATCAGTATATCCATATTCTTAATCTGTTTAGGTAGTAGGTAGGTAGTAGGTAGGTAGTAGGTAGGTAGTAGGTAGGTAGTAGGTAGGTAGTAGGTAGGTAGTAGGTAGGTAGTAGGTAGGTAGTAGGTAGGTAGTAGGTAGGTAGTAGGTAGGTAGTAGGTAGGTAGTAGGTAGGTAGTAGGTAGGTAGTAGGTAGGTAGTAGGTAGGTAGTAGGTAGGTAGTAGGTAGGTAGTAGGTAGGTAGTAGGTAGGTAGTAGGTAGGTAGTAGGTAGGTAGTAGGTAGGTAGTAGGTAGGTAGTAGGTAGGTAGTAGGTAGGTAGTAGGTAGGTAGTAGGTAGGTAGTAGGTAGGTAGTAGGTAGGTAGTAGGTAGGTAGTAGGTAGGTAGTAGGTAGGTAGTAGGTAGGTAGTAGGTAGGTAGTAGGTAGGTAGTAGGTAGGTAATAAGTAGGAAAAAGGGCATTGCAACGCATGCCGGGAACAGCTAGTAATGGATAAAAACGTAACTGGACTTATGTACCATTCCCACTCTGGAGCCTGGACAGTGAACCTGCTAGCTTTATCATGTTTGGTTGCATGTTGCATAATTTTTTCACTCTTTCTGCATGTGCATATAATATATACTTGTGGGCGGGAGGGTGGTGCTGCATACTGCATCCAAACTAGCAATCTTGTTCAGCGGAATTAAAGCTAGATATTCTATTTGCATTTTTGTATAGTTGAACGTACATTTTCCGTGCCTTAGGCTACTCTTCCACTAGAGATGTGTGCTACGCTTGTGTTTCAAACCAGCCAATAGGATCGCTTTATTTTACGAACCTTGACATATGTTTGGAAATCAAGTGATCCTATTGGTGGATTTGGTAGAAAAGCAGCCTTACGGAGCAATCTAAATGTGTAGTTATGATCCCTACCCAAGGAATGTCGTCGAAAATTTTGTTGACGCATTATCTCGTGGCAAGACGTGACAATTTATGGCTTACCTTGGCTCGGCATGAGATAAAACAACGACAAAATCATCTCGCACTGCACATGTTAGTTATGCAAGCGCAGCTTAACCTCGCAGGTCGACTGCACCTCTCATCGTGTGCGCATAACTATTAAACTCAAATAACTGCAAACACGAATCTGCTCTAAATCTTTCAAGATCTGATGATAATCATAGCCACAGATGTGTTGGCACTGTTGCCGTTCTGCCAGACGTACTGGCAACGCGTAACTGCACGTGGCGTCTTGCCAGCGGTAATGGGCCGTTAAGTAATGCAATATCAGTATAAAATCTTAAACGTTCCAGCGAATGCCGGAAACACGTGCGTTGTTATGGAGGTTATATTTAGATTAAGAGTTTAGTTGCAGATTCTTGATTTTGTGCTTTAAGGCTGCAGAAAAACTGAGCGTATCTTAAGGCGCTATTAAGGCGCTTTTTATCTCATCAATAAGAAAGGACGATATGGTAAGTTTCACGCGAAATGTCGACCAGCCGCCTAGTAATGTCACTTTATAGTACTTTAGCACTCGAACCCCACGACCCAAGTTTCGACCCCAACTCTATAATATTACGTAAGTAATTTTATTTTCGTCGCTTGAGGGTGTTCGCAGCTGCAGCAGCAGCGCCAGCACAACCCGTCGAGCTTCTTCTCTCGTGTCAGTACGAGCTGTACGAAAATAACTCATGCTGTGGTGAAAAGATTAGCCAGTCAGCAAGGTTGACTGCACAAGATGCGCCGGACGTACTTAAGTATCGTCACTAGGGTTTCTGTTTTCTCGACATATTTTTTTTCTCGGGTCTCGAGAATTCTCGAGCCCGATTTCTCGGGTTTCTCGGGTCATTCGAGAAATTTTTAAAAACCTTAAAAAATCAGCATACTCCCGTTTTCTGGTGTACTCTTGAACGTAGTTTATCTGTTCGATAGCGCTATTATTTCGATAAGCTGACTCACTGCGTTTCTGGACACCCCAGTCAGAAGATAATCCTATTTCAAACTTCAGATAACTTATTTTTTCAGTTTCTCAGGTACTCCTAACCGTAGTTTATCTATTCCACCGCTATTGGTTCGATAAAATGACACATTGCGTTTCTGGACACCCCAGTCAGAAGATGATCTTACTTAGTTCAAACTTCAGTTAACTTGACTGACCAATTTGGGGCGTAAATCGTTAATCGATAGTGAGTTTTGGACTCCCAGCGAAATGGACTCGAGTAGTTCATCGGAATCTGATTTGGAAGTGCTGGAGGCTATTTCAAATAAATCAGTACCAATAAAAAGGCATCGAAAGAAATCCATCCGAAATGTTCACGGATGAAAACTTTAACATGAGATATCTTTAACTAGGGCACTTTGATATTTACCTTTGTGAAATAACCAGTCCTGCCCTAGAACCCATTCATTTACACTACAAATAGGTACGTTAGCTTAGTTTTTTTTTTCAGATATAAATAAACTTTACCGCCCAATATTATAAATTACAATAAAACTTTAAAATCCTACTTATTTTGTTTTAATAGTTTTATTGTGCTGTTGCTATGATTAAAAATAACAAAGAGAAAATATTGTGATTTAAATTTTATATTTCATGTGTGTAATGATTCGTTTTAAAATCATTGCACATAGGTACCAGAGGAGATTTTCATTTAAACTTGGGGCCTAATTGCAAAAAGATGTAAAGTTTAAGGCGAGAAAAGTATATTTAGATGGGCTTTAAAAAGAGACCCCATCTAGTGATCAATTTACAAACTCACTTATTGTTTGGATAGTTATCTAGTCGTCGATTTTGTATTCAGAAACCCAACAATAGATGAACGGAGTTTATCTTACAGTTAATTTTTATTTGACATTTTAATGTCACATTATAATAAGAGTACTTGGAGTTGCAGGTATATTATGTGTCTCTTCGCTTGCCTCGCTTACTCGTGCCTCGTAAGGAGAACGATCAGAAGCCAGAATGCAAAGATTACGTAACTTTTAAGCCAATTTTACAGTAATAAAAGAAAATCTTCGATTTCTCGAGTTCTCGAATTCTCGAGGTATTTTTTCTCGTCTCGAAGTTGGCATGATTTCTCGACATTTCTCGACTCGAGAATTCTCGAGCAGAAACCCTAATCGTCACTCGTGGAGGCTCTTTTCATGCACCCCAACGCCGAGCTAGGAAGATGTGATGGCGTAAGTGTAGCGACGCACGTTGCGTCCCATACCAGAAGCCTACCTATCTTCCATGGTAATGACGACACTCCATCTGGTCTCTTGCCATCGTCACGTGCTAAGCCGTTTGGTTCTGATACAGCTGGAACGTTGACGGTGACAAGAGCATAATATTTTACATTTTCCAATACATTTTTCTCATACTTTTAAATGCGGAGGCCGAGCGGCGAAAATATAATAACTTTATTAGTAATTATATTTTCGAGCCGTTTGGGGTCGAAACACTCGGGTCGTCGTGGGGTCCGAGTGCTAACTTCTATACAGACATGTTACAAGGCGGCTGGTCGACACTTCCCGTGACCCGAAGCGTCAGCTTTCTACTTTTGTCAACGGTAAATTTGGAGTGGTCCTGCTGGAGAGCATGACACAAGGATTAGCATTGCTATACAACGTGGCAATGCTGCCAGCCTTCTGGGCACGTTACCAGTCAACAGTGATGCGGAGGAATATTTTGATGCCCTGTTTCAGTTTATAGTTTTATTAGGATACATTTTTCTTTATTTGTATATAATTTTATTTGTAATTATGTAAATATTGTTTGCGTAAATAATAGCATAATTACATTTCTTGGATGTTGCTTTGTTGCTTCTTATTATCACCTCGAAAGAAGTAATTACGAGCTATTCACAGCAACGCACCATTATTTAGGTAGGAATTCGTGCTTGAAATTAATGCTAAAACACATTCACACAAATGTAGGTCATTTGCTTCAGAAAGAGATTGAATTTAATACACGTTTTTGAATACAGAAAAAATATTACGGAAATAATTTTCTGTATGGCTTTTCAGCGAATGTTTTCAACCTTTTTCAGTGTTTATTTGGAACGAAGCAATGTTTTCGTATGCGAATCATGTTTTATTTTATAATAATATTTTGTAAACGGTTGTTTTAGAGAGGAGAATAAGTATGTTTGATATTTTTTTAAGAGGAAAATTTATTCTAATAATTACATCAAGCGGATGAATTCATGGCTGATTAACAACCGCGTGGATCATACGATTTGCAAAGTTAAGCTGCGCTTGTTACGGTCAGTTCGTGGATGGGTGAGCGTTTGTTACACATTGACACCCCTCCGCGCCCCTCTATATATCGTCACGATTTGACGTTTGTGACGTTTACGTCGAAGTACCCGCAAAAATGCGTAATAATGGAGATGGCACAACATTAGTTTGGTTTGTGTCTATCATTATCATGTTTTGAAATTTCTAATTTTTCCAACACACTTAACCGGAAACTTATCACATACATGCACTCCGTTACTAGGCATAGACAGTACTAGATTTTAAGTGATAGAAGAAGTGCCTAGTTTATCCATGCCCAGAATAATAGGCTCTTTCTCGCCCTATGTAATACGTAATCAGGCCATTTACTGGCTCACAGCTTCTCAGAATAAGAAAGGTTAAGGCCAAAGTTATATAGGATTTAAAATTGTTCACAAGACAAAGAAAGAAAATATATTTACTTAGCACAGACTAAAAGGCACACTATATAAAATAAAGCAAAAAAAAATTGCAGGCACGTGTGTCTCCCGGCTGCGCGTACAAGGCCCAGTTCAGCAAAAAATACCAGACAACTAGTGCCTGACACTGGTTTTCAACTGAACCTGAAGTGTGAGGTGACGGATGTAAGTCAGTTTTATACTGCAACGTGTGTATACGTATGATTATACAAAATAAAACAAACTGTGTCAAATAAAAATAATAACGAACAAGTAAATAATGTAGATACGGTGATTTTGAATAAAAATTGCAACAAAAACAAAAAAAACTGGTATATACATTAATTACAATCTTTACATAGACAACTCGTGGCTAAATAATTACAGCCGCATAGACTGATCTGCCGGGTTAAGCCACGCTTGCCGAGGTTGGTCTGTGGATGGGTGACCATTTACAATAGTGAGTTTCCTCCGTGCCTCGGAAAGCACGTAAAGCCGTTGGTCCCGGCTGTCATTTGTAGATCTTTGACAGTCGTTACTGTTGGTCAGAAGCCAGAAAGTCTGACATCCAGTCTTACCAAAGAGTATCGTATTACCCAGTTACTGGGTTGTGGAGGTCTGATAGGCAGTCGCTCCATGTAAAATACTGATATTCAGCTGCATCCGGTTCGACTGGAAGCCGACCCCAACATAGTTGGGAAAAGGCTAGGCAGATGATGATGATGACATAGACAACACTACTACCATATGACGTCATAAATTAAAAACTTCATAGTAACTTGACATCACTCGCACCCTGCATAATATCCGTTTCGCATAACAAAGACGGAAAATGCCTCTTCAACAATTTTTGGAAGCGTGTATCTCATCTATAAGTTCAACGTTTTTTTTTTTCAATGTCTGACTTTGTTCTTTCTATACTTTCTATAAAATAATACTAAATTGAAAATGCGTCTGCATTCCACAAGATTCTTTGATCATTCCTTCACTGT
Organism: Amphipyra tragopoginis; assembly: GCA_905220435.1. Classification (NCBI taxonomy): domain Eukaryota; kingdom Metazoa; phylum Arthropoda; class Insecta; order Lepidoptera; family Noctuidae; genus Amphipyra; species Amphipyra tragopoginis. The sequence goes on from HG992011.1 coordinate 19,888,676, forward strand.
CCAGGCCATACGATTGTGGAATGCACTACCTGGGTCTGTGAGGCGTGCTCAGTCATTGTTTTCTTTCAAAAGAATGGTAAAGGAACATTATCTTGCTCTCTCGTAGTTTTTTGAATAGTCTAAAAAAAAAAAATAGAAAGTTTATTCAGGTAAAAAGGTAAAACACTAAATACAAAGGAGATCGGACATTTTTGTATGGGCTCTGGCCCAAGTGGCGTCGGAGCATGGCGTATATTTTATTTGAAAGTTCATTACCTAAGCTTACTTTTTTTGTATGGGTACAAAAAAATCCATCCATGGCGAAAAAAGTTATAGTGCATATTAAAATACTCATCTATCGAGCTATTTTCAACTATTTAATCAATTAAATCTATTTCTTTTAACTTAATATGGTATGTTTGCTGTTGTCTAACATCTATGATGACTCAGGTGCTTGGTACTTTTTGCGCCAACATTAGAAAGAGACAAAAATGATACAAAGGCAAAGAAAACGCAACGCGGGCGCAGCGGTAGTGCGTTTCCCTTCCCTCCGCTCCATGATCAGGATGACGGGATCAACTCAAGTCACTGGCAGTCACTCTCTCCGCTCGCTGCTGTTCGATGTGATTGTTTCAACCGCGTTACCTATTCTGTTATTCGTCCACTGTTTACCGGCTGTGTTTGATTACTTTCTGACGAACTTGGCGTGTCTACTTGAACTGTCCGATTTCATCTGTATTGTCCATTTTTTTTATTTAATGATTTGAAATCATCAAATGACTTCTTCCGCTCTGGGCGGAGCGGAAGGGAGTGTCAGACTCTTACTGACTAAAACCCATCCGTGTAAGGGTATTAGGAGGACCTAAAGCCCTTTGCGTTCCAGGGCTGCGGTAACTCTTTCGAACATTTTCCGCAACCCTGGCAGGCACTGGCCTTAACGGGCTCCATCTACTTTGCTGACATCTTTTTGAGGTGCGCGTGGAACACAACGCTTGTCGACCCGGGTCTGGTTCTGATTGGACGGCGAGCGTGAGGGCTCTCGCCTTCAGATCCCATGGCGGCAATCAGCAAGTCTCTCTCTTCTTAGAACAGAACGATTACAAAGTAGGCACGTGACACCAGCACTCGGTCGTATCAAGTTACAAAAGTAACAAATCCAAAACAGGTAAGAAGAATCAGTCCATTTAAACATGCCAGGATAATCGAAAAGAAATCGGATAGTTCAAATAAACACGCGAATGTCGTCAGAAAGCAATCAAACATAGCCGGTAAACAGTGGACGAATAACAGAATAGGTAACGCGGTTGAAACAATCACATCGAACAGCAGCGAGCGGAGAGAGTGACTGCCAGTGACTTGAGCTGATCCCGTCATCCTGATCATGGAGCGGAGGGAAGGGAAACGCACTACCGCTGCGCCCGCGTTGCGTTTTCTTTGCCTTTCTATAATTTTTGTCTCTTTCTAATGTTGGCGCAAAAAGTACCAAGCACCTGAGTCAGCATAGATGTTAGACAACAGCAAACATACCATATTAAGTTAAAAGAAATACATTTAATTGATTAAATAGTTGAAAATAGCTCGATAGATGAGTATTTTAATATGCACTATAACTTTTTTCTCCCTGGATAGATTTTTTTGTACCCATACAAAAAAAGTAAGCTTAGGTAATGAACTTTCAAATAAAATATACGCCATGCTCCGACGCCACTTGGGCCACACCCGTCCGATCTCCTTTGCTTATATCTACGAAAAAATCACTTGTGTTATGTGCCTGAACTAGGTCATCCTGTGTTTCAGGCGTGGCAAGGTATAATATTTCTAAATAATCACATTACTAATCGGACAGACTTTTCAAAATTAATATACATTCGGCTTTTACTATTATCCGATACTGTTGTTTTGGACCGAAATTTACGTATAGCCTCCGTTCTTCCCATTTATGGAAACATCCACAACTCTTGGACAAAGTAGACAAAATTATATGTAACACACTAACTTCAATCCTAAATGTGGCTCTGGACGACCGAGCTTGGTTACAAGCTACACTTCCTATTCGTTTGGGTGGTCTCAGCGTCCGCAAAATTTCCAGTATCAGTTTACCGGCGTTCTTGTCCTCGGTCCACAGTACTGAGAAATTAACCAGGAAAATCTTGTCATCCTCACTGGTTGATTTTGAGGTACCGTGCTTGACCGATGCTGTGAACGCCTGGAAAATGGCTTGTCCAAATACGGTGTTGCCCGTCAATCCATCCTCCCAGAGACAGTGGGACGAGCCGCTCTGCGCTGTGATACGGAATAATCTTATCAATACGTCAATCACAAGCGCTGAGCGTGCTCGCCTGCTGGCTGTGGGTAAATGGGAGTCGGGTCTATGGCTTCAGGCACTTCCGTCGTCCAACATAGGTACTATGTTGGACGACAATACTTTTCGGCTCGCTACATGCCTGCGTTTGGGTGCTCCCTGCTGTGCTCCGCATCGCTGCCACTGCGGTGAAGCCGTCGACAGCCTCGGACACCACGGCTTGTCTTGCAGCAGGAGTGCAGGCCGTATAGCACGGCACGCCAACTTAAATGATATTATCCGTCGTGCTCTTGTCACCGCCGGCGTTCCAGCCGTATTAGAACCAAATGGCTTGGCACGTGACGATGGCAAGAGACCAGATGGTATGTCATTGATGCCATGGAAGATGGGTAGGCCTCTGGTATGGGACGCAACGTGCGTCGATACCCTTGCGCCATCTCATCTTCCTAGCTCGGTAGGCTGTGCTGGCGCTGCTGCTGCAGCTGCGGAGGCCCTCAAGCGGCGAAAATATAATAACTTGATTAGTAATTATATTTTCGAGCCGTTTGGGGTCGAAACACTCGGGCCGTGGGGTCCGAGTGCCCAAATCTTACACAAAGATCTTGCAAGGCGGCTGGTCGATACGACCCGTGACCCGAAGGCTGGCCTCTACCTTGGCCAAAGGATAAGCATTGCCATACAACGTGGCAATGCTGCCAGCCTTCTGGGCACGTTACCAGTCGACAGCGATGCGGAGGAATATTTTGACGCACTATTTTAGTTTATAGTTTTATTAGGATATTTTTTTTATTTTATTTGTATATACTTTTATTTGTGATTATGTAAATATTATAAGAATAATGTATATAGGAATTGTATATATTATGTAAATGAATAAATATGTTTAGAGATCACATTACTTATAAAAAATCTAATCATCTAATAGGTATGTAAAAAGGTGTAAATAGTACAATAAATCCTACTTGCTAAAATCTTAGTAACTATCCTAACTTAGCTTAACTTAATTAGTACAAGTACACTTTTATTTAAGTACACCTAATAATTTCTCTGTATCTTCATAGGACATACTTTGAAGAGCTTCCTTGAGAGTTCTTTTGCAATTTTTATAATTTAGAGAATAAATTTTGGCTCTCGCATTTAGTCTGTTACAAAGTAATGGTCCTAAGAAGATTTTTGCTGCGAAAGCATGTTTTGTACTTTTTGTAGGGCAAACTATGTCTTTCCGTCTCTTTTTAGTGAATTCATTGCTGTACGGGAGGGCTGCGTGTTGTTTTAATACGATGCTCATTATGAATAACTGTCGTGCTGTTAGTACTTCACAGGATTTATAGAGTAGGTTAGTGGGAAACAGTAAAGGGCGGCAAGTAGACACCTTGAGAATCGCTCTTTGAGCTCTCTCGATAGTTAGGAGGAGGTCTATATGTATTATGTAATTAAATATGTATGTACTTTATTTGAGTATGGATACACAAGGTTAATTGGAAACAAAAAGGAGTGGAGCGCGTCTTCGTGGACTGAATGAAACGTAAAATCGGTCCTCCTTTGAAAAGTATTTAATTTAGGTAAATCACGTGCTTAAAGTGACTTACTATGCGAGCCAAATAAGAATAGGATCGCGCTTGCTGCCAACTTCACACGATAGCTGTCAAGTTAGTACTGCCAGCATAAAAATACTGTGAAAAATAAATATTTTTTATTTTTTTATTCATAGATTTCATTATATTTATTCATTTTTATAAATTGTTATTTCTTGAATTCCATAAATAGATAATTTTGGATAAATGAATGATATATGGAAACAGGATTTTTTTTAACGAAATGCTACTGGTCACCCTAATATGTCGCCATTTTGCTACGCAACTAAGAAGCTAGTACCAGTGTGCCGTTAGCTACGCTTCCGTGTATACGCGCGTAATTAATTTGACTTATTTGACGTAAAATTTATTAGAAATACCAAAAAAGTGAACAAAAAATAATTAAACAGTATCATTTTTCTTTGTTCATTTTTTTGCACACCTTACGCTTTGGTAATGAAGTTCGCGAGTATTGCTGAACAAAATGGCGTCTTGACAGTACTATTCTTATTTGGCTCGCATAGTACTAGCTTTTAAAGTGATCACGAGGCAGTGAATGGTGCACTTAATAAGTATCGATGCTTAAATATATCTGCTTATATGTGAGTTTTCAACGCTTGTGTTTTTTTTATTTGGTAGGGACTTACTTAAGTTAGCAAGACTATGCAATGAAATGATTTTTGTAAAAGTGTCCCTTACTAGGTTTTGAAATGGGACAGTCGAAAAGTTGTTCATTATTATGGGTTCGTTAACACCCCTTCGGATTAGTACCTCCTTTCCGAATAACCTCGTATACTATGGCAGATTTGTATTGTAGAAGTTGATGTAGCAATTCACCCCAACAAGGATAACGATATCGAAATAAGGTAATCCTTATCGCACTTGCAATCAAACTAATGACCGACATTTAAGTATCTTTGATCACCCCAAAAGGATATTATTTATCCTTGTAAAATACACTTTAAATAACTTTTGCGTAGTAGCTCTAATGTCAATTTCAAATATCTTAATGTTATTTTGTCAGATTCAAATATTTATTAAACCGGAGTCCACTTAACCTTAATTGTCTAGTATATCCATATGCTGCGTGACTTATCATCCTCCTCCCCTTATCCCGACTCATTTGGGGTTGACGCAGTATGTGTTTTTTATTTTTTTATTTTTCTTGCCATGTATGTATGTTTGTCCGGGTGGAATCTTGCAACTGAATTTTAAATAAGTTATCTTTAACCGATTGAGCTGAAATTTGGTATACACGCGTATTTTGGATGAAAATACATGCTTAGCTGAGTGACGTCATTCTAATTCCGATATGGCGGATCATCCAAGATGGTGGACTAGTTATTTTTTCTGTACTACCACATTATGGGTATCGCATGAAAGGGCTTGCTAAGGAGAACATGAAACACGTTTTTTTTATTCTTTCATTCATCTCTGTTAGCCGTCATCTCAGTAGTCACCCTCTTTTTAGTCATATCATCTTTGGTCTTCCGCTACTCTTATAACCATCTACATTCGTACTTAATACTTTCCTCATGGCACGTTCCTCATTCGTTCATTAATGCGTGATTGCAACGTCCAAATTTTTTTCTTTATAAATGAAATGTCAGACTTGGCACTAGATCTCAGAACTTTTTAAGGCGAAAACGTCGCGGGGCTTTACTTTTTTACATGAATGTTTTCTACATTAAATAAATATCATAACTTTTTACGGCAAAAGAGTTGCGACATTTTTTTACATGAATGTTTTTAAAAGGATGTTATTTTCAACTATTTAACTATTATAGCATACTTCTTTCTACACTATACATACATATAACTATTATAATATAAAAAAAGAAAATACGTTTATTTGCGGTAAACATGACGCAAAAAAGAAAATAAAACACAAAAACTAAGAAGGTTGAGGGAAACATGCGTCACATCCACGCAAAACGGCTATCGCTCAGCATTATGCTGCGACCCTATGCAAGACAGAGCCCCAGCGCTGGTTTTCAGCGACAGCTGGCGCCGACGTAATGACGTCGTTCGGTGCAGCAAACAATTATTATTAAAAATAAATAAATAATATGTTTTAATTTATATATAATAGATATAGTAGTATAATAGATAGTATATAATAAACAGGAATATAAAAAAGATATACTTCAACTATTTATTGAGTCGGAGTCCATTTTAATAAACCTTGATTTTTAGTATGGAAACATTGTTTTCTCGTAATGTATGTCTGTCAGTCTGTAGGTCCCTTCGTCAAAACAAGATATAATGTCACTTGTCAAAGTTTTCTACGGTTAACCTAAAGGTGCTCCGACGTTAAGGTCATAAAATTTAATAAAAAATTTAATAAACTTTGCAAAATATCTGTTAAACCTGAACACAATTTCAATGTTATAGAAATTTTGTAGTGTTTTATAAAGTTATATTACATTTTATAACGTTAGTATTGGAGCACAAATAATAATTATTAAGGTATTTTATAGTTGTATAAAACATTCAAAATACTACAGGGAGCCAATTATGTTAACCCTTAATTTGCAGGGTACGTCCCAGGGACTCCATGTCAAACTTATTTTGTTTGTAACTTTTGTTTTAGCGCGTATACAGTGTTGTGCGTTCTAGTAGCTTCCGTTAGGGGTATGGTCTACGTGGTGGCGGGAGGACGTGTTTGAGCGCTTCCCGCAAAGGTAAGTAATCGAGACTCCTGGAGTCCTTCGGTCTCCACCCTGCACCGTACGTTACAAAAAGTTCAGTTGGCCACTGGTAGTAATGTTCAGAATTTCTGATTCCTCGGTCCCAAAACGGAAGTCCAAGACTCGACTCGAGTTTCTGAAAGGTATTGCCTAAAACCTGAATGAATCAAATAAAAATCGCGGATGTACAACTCACGACTGCCCAGACCAACTCGTTTCACAATATCCAAGATTCTTCAAGAAGATTTTCCGGCTGAGCTGGGTAGCACATAGGAGAATTTACCCAGGGAAGATAAGTATTCTTTTCTCTGTCCAAATAAACTCGAAAGGGAGACCGGTTTTGTTTGCAACTCATGTCGCAAACCAATATGCTTGGCTTGTTCGAAGAAAGTATGTAGATCATACTAGGGATTAGTAGTGCCTTGCACGTTTTTTTGTGTTTTCGACTTTTTAAGAGTTTATGCGTTATTTGTCAGGAAGACCATTACGTTTATCTAATATAAGTTGAAAATAAAGAATATTTTTGTTAAAAAGTGGAGATTTTGGAACTCAAAGTTGATATGTCGATTTTTTTGAGATTTTTGACACTAGTCGTAATTATTAAGCATAAAAATGATACTCATTAATCATTTCTAATTATTTTGTTAAATTTAGATTCTTAGATACCTAGGTTGCCTCTAAGTAATAAAAACTTTTTGCACTTTTATAATGATTTGAATTTTTTTTCACTCTGAAATGTGGGAGTCCCTAGGTCTCCACCCTGCACTATACGTGAGTTTTTTCCACCCTGCAAATTAAGGGTTAACAGGGGCCTAATTCTCCTAAAATAAATTGTTGCCAAACGCAATCGAACCAAAACCGTCAGTCAGTTTTCGTTTTCGAAAACTTTCAAAATGATTGATTTTGTTTTTTGTGTCAAACAATTCGACAGCTTTTGAAATTGAGAACTGTCTGAATGAACGGTTCGGCCTTGGTTCGGTTGTGATTTATCAAGATTTATTTTAGGAGAATTGGGCCCCAGAAACATTGATCAACCACAACCGTACTGAAGCCGTACCAACGATTCATTCAAACAGTTTTCGTTTACAAAAACTGTCAAAATGTTTGACAGCAAAAAGAAAACCAAACATTTTATTTTTTTATACTTTTAATTTAATCTTTTTTCGTTTACTAAAACCGACATAACAGCTATGATTCGTTTGTGATTCGGAAACATTTAATTAGTAGAATTAGCCCACTAATACGTCTTCCGCGCAAAGAAAAACCATCGTATCTATAGAAAATCTAATAAAAAAAAAAACAATAGACCGATATAATTATTTTAATTTCTTTATTTGTTTACAAACATATACATTTTTTAACCTAAACTAGTACAATATAAATCTAAACTAAATCTAAAGTAAAAACGTAGACTAAACTATCAATATAAACTAAAAGATTGCATCAAAGTATTCCTCCGCCTCGGCCTCCACTGGTAACGTGCCCAGAAGGCTGGCAGCGTTGCCACGTTGTATGGCAACGCTAATTCTCTGGCCGAAAAACAAGCCAGCCCTCTGGTCACGTGAAGTGTCGACCAGTCGTCTTCCTATTTCCTTAAAAAGAAGACGCGCACTCGGACCCCATGACCCGAGCGTTTCCACCCCAAACGGCTCAAAGTCATAATTTCCTATGATGTTACTATATTTGCGCCGTTTGAGGGTCTCCGCAGCTGCAGCGGCAGCGCCAGCACAGCCCGCCGAGCTAGGAAGATGGGATGGAGCAAGGGTGTCGACACAAGTCGCGTCCCACACCAGAGGCCTACCCATCTTCCATGGCAATAACGACATACCGTCAGGTCTCTTGCCATCGTCGCGTACCAAGCCATTAGGTTCTAATACAGCTGGCACGCCGGCGGTGACAAGAGCGCGACGGATTAAGTCATTTAGGTTCGCGTGCCGTGCTACGTAGTATTTATCGAAATTAAAATGTTATAACAAAAACCCTTTACATTCTATAGAAAAATACTCAAGACAGATAATAAACTACATAGAACAGCGCGTTTTACGATTATAGTCTATACTATAATTTAATGTCTATGGTTATAGTAATGGCCGCTGTCGCGACTCGCGACGAAATGATTTTCGCGGCAAAGCAACCGCGACATTTGCAATTTGTTTCTGAGAACGCGTTTGAAGATACTTGTTGTGTTGCGTGACATACGGATGACATTTCTGTACAGCAGAAAGTGGGAACGTGAAATGTCAATTCGCATTTAACAGAGTGCTCGTTTAAAGGATGTCTTGAATTTCAACGTCACTCCGAGAATAAATGATTCGCCATTTTATAAATGTTCAGAAAAAAATATGAAAAATGTAATTGATCATTTTCGTGTTTCATAGTTACCATGAATATTCCGTTTATTCGTTTAAAATACATATAAAATTACATCTTGCATAATTTAATCAATATAATTAATATTTTACTTTTTTTGTGTATAGACTTATTTATTTATTCACTTGACAGAGCGAACTGTGTTGCTGGGGAGTTTGTTGCGCCGTTTCTTCTTCACAGCATAAACACTAGGAAGCGGTGAAGGGTGGGCGCTCTTGGAGACGGTCTTATGTAAATTTGATGTTCAAAAAGAACTAAGTAATACTAGTCTATTTTGAATAAACGAGTTTTGAGTTTGAGTATTGTAACCCACCGGGATCGGGAACAGGGTCCAAGCTACCGATGGTCAGGGCCTCAGAGAGAGGAACCTTCCTGACAATACGCGCCGTGTCGAAAAGTACCGCTTTCTGTATCAGGCCCTTGATTCAACCGCACCACGAGAGCCTCTTTAGATGTTGGTCGAGGCTCTTGGGTATTAAACCATTGGCTGTTAATTCCATGAATATTATTATTATTTTACCTTATAAATCTAACAATTAAATGTGTTTTTCAAAAGTAGAATAGAAGTATTTTTTTTTCTGAACATTCATTAGCTGCGTTATCATTTTGTTCCCGGTGTAGAGTGGTAGTCATGCCTTCGCCCATATCTATACATATAATAAAACAGTAAAAAAACTGTGTCTGTACATTGAATATATTAAAAAAACAATAGTTGAGGGGGGTTTAGAAAAAGTAAGAGAGCACGAATCCAAAAAAAAAAATCTGTCTGTTTGTCTGTGTGTCTGTTTGTTTGTACACGCTAATCTTCGGAACTACTGGACGGATTTGAATGATTTTTCTTTTGTTGTATAGGTATTAAGTCTGGGCAACATATAGGCTATAATTTATCTTGGAAACTTGAACACCTGATGCAGAACCGTAACAGACCAGCTAAACTATAAGAGATACAAAGATGGTACCATAGCCAGAATTGTTCTACGTGATGAGCATTTTCTGCTGAGAGAATAAATTTGAAGATCTGGAACACCTGATGTGGAACTCCAAGAGCCCAGCTACACTATAACATATATAGGAATGACGTCTTAGCAAGATTTGTTCAACCTGATGAGCACTCTCTCTTGACGTATAAAAATTGAAGATCTGGAGCACCTGTTGTGGAATTCCAAGCGCCCAGTTACACTATAACATATATAGGAATGACGTTTTAGCAAAAGTTGTTCAATCTGATGAGCACTCTCTGTTGACTTATAAAAATCGAAGATCTGGAACACCTGTTGTGGAATCCCAAGCGACCAGCTACACTATAACATATATAGGAATGACGTTTAGCAAAAGTTGTTCAATCTGATGAGCACTCTCTGTTAACGTATAAAAATTGAAGATCTAGAACACCTGTTGTGGAACTCCAAGAGCCCAGCTACCATATAAAACATTTAGGAATGACGTCTTAGCAAAATTTGTTCGGTCTGATAGGCATTTCCTGTTGTCTTATAAAAATCGAAGATCAGAAACATCTGATGTGGAAATCAAAGCTGTCACTAATTTCACTGTATAATTATAAAATAACATAAGTTGGGAGTACCTCCACGCGGTGAAGGCGGTAACAGTTTAGGACTGATTTTCGATGACGATGGTATATTATTGAAAATTTGACTCTACTGGCCAAAACTCCCATTAAACTATAACCATGCCTAGAAAGAGGTCAAATCTTTCCCAATGTTCCAAAGGAGCTAAAAAATTGAGGATCATAAGATCCCAAGAATCTACCGAAGAGCGTCAGGAGAGACTTGATGCTGTTCGAGAACTGCAACTCGCTCCGTGGAAACCTCTTCGGATCGCGAAGCACGCCTGCGTTCTTAGCGTATATACACATCTACTTCGAGGTCTCTAGAGACAAGTGCGGAACGTGATGCGCGACTGACCGCTGATCGTGCAAGTCATGCATTGTCTCGCGAATCGGAGACGTTCACGGATAGAGAATTACGCTTGAGTTCCAAGCGTATCTATGCATCGACTTCTAGGTCTCTAGAGACAAGTGGGGAAAATGATGCGCGACTGACCGCTGCGGCTGATCGTGAACGTCACGCATTGTCTCTCGAATCGGAGACGTTCACGGATAGAGAATTGCGCTTGAGTTCTCAGCGTATCTACGCATCGACTTCTAGGTCTCTAGAGACAAGTGCGGAACGTGATGCGCGACTGACCGCTGATCGTGCAAGTCGCGAGTCTATTGCTACAACCGGGCACAAATCCAAGCCCCGGGCTTCTACTGAGAAATACCACACAGAAAAAGCAAATGTCACTTTGCTCGACCTGGAGATCGAACCCAGGACCTCACGCTTAATTAATGTGAAGTAACCCTATAAAGGTCGATAAAACACCACAAACGCTTCCCTTTTCTAGGGGTCTACTCTCTAAGCACTAAGTCCGTGGTTTCGGCCTTAGTTACGAGCGTTTCCTACTCCCTATCACCTACGGACATACGATTATTTCGGGGCCCGAACTAAAAATGAATGACAACACGATTTGACAGTTGTCTCTTCTACCGATGTGTTTTTGCCCGTCCGAAAAGTTGAATTTGACAGTTGTTTTATTCACTCCTACGTTTCGGGCTACTTTCGGACGAGCGACTAACTTCGTTGACGGACTTAGGGAGTAGGCCCCCTGGACAAAAAACTGTTCGAATTTCTGTCTGTTATTTTTTTTATATGTTTGTGATAACAAACGATTGACATTGTCATGCATTGTCTCGCAAATCGGAGACGTTCACGGATAGAGAATTACGCTTGAGTTCCAAGCGTATCTATGCATCGACTTCTAGGTCTCTAGAGACAAGTGGGGAAAATGATGCGCGACTGACCGCTGCGGCTGATCGTGAACGTCACGCATTGTCTCGCGAATCGGAGACGTTCACGGATAGAGAATTGCGCTTTAGTTCTCAGCGTATCTACGCATCGACTTCTAGGTCTCTAGAGACAAGTGCGGAACGTGATGCGCGACTGACCGCTGATCGTGCAAGTCATGCATTGTCTTGCGAATAGGAGATGTTCACGGATAGAAAATTACGCTTAAGTTCCAAGCGTATCTACGCATCGACTTCTAGGTCTCTAGAGACAAGTGGGGACGTGATGCGCGACTGACCGCTGATCGTGAACGTCACGCATTGTCTCGCGAATCGGAAACGTTCACGGATAGAGAATTGCGCTTGAGTTCTCAGCGTATCTACGTATCGACTTCTAGGTGTCTAGAGACAAGTGGGGAACGTGATGCGCGACTGACCGCTAATCGTGAACGTCACTCATTGTCTCGCGAGTCGGAGACGTTCACGGATAGAGAATTGCGCTCGAGTTCCAAGCATATCTACGCATCGACTTCTAGGTCTCTAGAGACAAGTGGGGCACGTAATGCGCGACTGACCGCTGATCGTGAATGTCACGCATTATCTCGCGAGTCGGAGACGTTCACGGATAGAGAATTGCGCTTGAGTTCAAGCGTATCTACGCATTGACTTCTAGGTGTCTAGAGACAAGTGGGGAACGTGATGCGCGACTGACCGCTGATCGTGAACGTCACGCATTGTTTCGCGAGTCGGAGACGTTCACGGATAGAGAATTGCGCTTGAGTTCTCAGCGTATCTACGCATCTGCTTCTAGGTTTCTAGAGACAAGTGCGGAACGTGATGCGCGACTGTCTACTGATCGTGAACGACATGCATTGTCTCGCGAATCGGAAACGTTTACCGATACAGAATCACGCTTGAGTTCTCGGCGTATTCGTACATCTACTAACAGGTCTTTTGAAATGAGTGATGAACGTGATGCGCGACTAACTGCTGATCGAGATTATCACACATTGTCCCGAACACGCACACAACAAAATATTCATAATCGGTTAGAAAGTGAGAGAGAAAGAATTGCTGGAGTACGGCATGAAGAGACAGAAAAAGAGCGCAACGAAGGTTTGAATTCTGATCGACTTCGAAATTCTCTGAACAGAATGTCGATATCATCTGAAGAATCGGATGTGGACCAGCTAAAGTATAAGAGATATAAAAATGGTGCCATAGCAAACATTATTCCACGTGATGAGCATTTTCTGCTGTGAGAATAAATTTGAAGACCTGGAACACCTGTTGTGGAACTCCAAAGCCCAGCGACACTATAACATATATAGGAATGACGTCTTAGCAAAAGTTGTTTAGTCTAATGGGCATTTCCTGTTGACTTACAAAAATGAAAGTTCTGGAACGTCTCGAACCGTCTCGCGCATCCCGTTGTTTTCCCGTCCCCGGTCTCTTAGAATTCAACATCAGACGTTTCAGATCTTCGATTTTGACGACCCCGTTGTCGCTGGTATAAGCAACAGGATCCGCGTACGAAGTCGCGGGCAGAAGCTAGTCATAAATAAAGAAACTATCGCTATTTGTGTCACATGTCCAGTTCCTGTAAAAAATATCTCACGACGCCAGAAACTCGTAATTGATATACCTTCAAATTCTACTTACCCCAAAAGATTGTGAAGATTGATGACTGTAACTCAATCTGAAGGGCCTAGAGGGAAGAAAGGTTATCAACGCCTCGGGGAATGACGTCATGATCGATTGATTACCTTTTTTTACTATTTCCTGGAACAGTATTAATATAATTTGTTTTAATAATAGTAGAGCTATTTGGAGTCTGAGTTCGTAGTACGAACTCATTCACACATTTTGTGGCTTACAACAACTTACGTGGGAGGCATCGAAATATTCTTTATTGTGCACCATTAAAACATAGAAAAGGACATAAATCGTGCATATGATAAATTTTTACAAAGGACCAAAAAATCTCATCAAAAAAATTGTAAGTTAAAACACACGAGTAAACGTAATGCGTGCTATTTTTGCTGAAAACATCACAAAACATTTTTGCTTCCATAGACAAAGAACAACTATTAAAACATTTACCAACATTATATTACCTATTTATTTTAATTCCTACAACTTTCAAAACGAACTCCAAACTGTGCGTTAAACAAAAATATCTTCCCGTAACTTTATTGCCGACGTAGTTCCCGAAAATTCCTTCGACCACATTTCGGCTTATAAATTTTAAAACAAACCCATATTAAACTACAAAGTTTCGGGCTTTTGACGAAACCACGGCTGCAATATATACTTTGTTTGTAAAGCTGAGTGTACACGTTCTAATTCCGACTGGTTACGCACGCCCGTAACTATAAAATGACAAATTAAACAGCGTGTTAATTAGTTATACCGTTCTGTTTAGCTTTTTACTCATCCATTTAAACCATTTATTTTTGTTACACATACACAAGTTACTAATTAGAAAGTGTAACAAGGAGTCCAGCTCAGTATTCTAAATTACACGCGCACACGAAATTCGACAAAACAATAAAAGAATTTACAAACAAAAACACACATTAAACTTAAAATTTAAAACAACAAACTCACACTTATGAAAGAAATTATAATAAGAAAATAAAAAAATGCCCTTCAAATAAAATGAAATAAATCACGTTGACCCCCAGCTTCCAGTCTTACTAGATGCGGCTTAATACCAGTATTTAACACGGAGTGACTGCCATTAGCCTTCTGCAACTCAGTTACTGGGCAATGCAGATATCCTAATGTTAAGAGCTAATCTTACACACCACGTTTTTTTCAGGCACCGTCGACGCGCGTTTCTCTATCGCGCGTTGTCGGCGCTGCTAAACTTGAAATAGGCAGATTACTTGGGATTGCATCGCTGCAAACTCACGAGAAACGCGCTACAGACGCGCGTGAGCAACTCTCCTTGCAAAGTAAAACGCGTGTAGCACGCGCGCGAAGGAGCGTATATCGCACTACAGACGCGCGTGAGCAACTCTCCTTGGATTAAAACGCGCTGTACGTATGTGTTTGCAGCTAAAGAGATGCGCTGTGCCAGCGCGTCTGTATCGATGTAACTCCGCGCTACGAGCGCGTCGACAGCTCGCGAAAAAGTCATCGTCTGCATACTACAATTTTATGAACGTGTGAATAGGTAAATTGGTTGCAATAACATCGCGTTTGCAGCGCGTTATAGTTGCGTGCGATGCGCATCGACAGCGCCGGAAAAAAACGTGGTGTGTAAGAGCCCTAACCAGTCATACCATCATGGGTAATGAATCAGCCCGTATGTCCACTGAATGGGAGTTATTATCATATCGATACCTTCGGGCTAGAAATATGTAAGTACCTACAACTGGCGAGGCGTAAGCTGAACTTCGCATTTGTGTGAGTGCGCATAGAATCGATTGCCAAAAAGCAGTATATAAACCGGTTTAAACCAAGCAAAGGACGCGTCTGCATTTATTCTCACACGAATGCAACACTCAGGGGGCATACTCCCTAAGTCCGTCAACGAAGTTAGTCGCCCGTCCGAAAGTAGCCTGAAACGTAGGAGTGAACAAAACAAGTGTCAAGATCAACTTTTCGGACGGGCAAAAACACATCGGTAGTAGGGACAACTGTCAAATCGTGTTGTCATTCATTCTTAGTTCGGGCCCCGAAATAATCGTATATCCGTAGGTGATAGGGAGTAGGAAACCCTCGTAACTAAGGCCAAAACTACGGATTTCGTGCTTAGGGAGTAGACCCCCAGCTTAGGCCTTGCGGACCGTACGCCATTTTGCCAAAATATGAGTTATATGTAGATGCAGTCTCGTATTCGCTATTTTGACGAAAATTACTTATTTCAACTGAGTTTTCCATTCTCTGTCGATCTCTATTTACGAAGATTCAAAATTCTAAATAAAAAACGAATACACCCCACTGTTTGTAGACGACTAAATATCGTCACCCCCCGCGCTAACTGTCATAGTGATAATTTTTCAGTAGTTGCGTTAGCTGTGGCTTTATTTATGAATTAATAACTTTTTTATATTGCTCTTGGCTTACTCTTGGCTTGGTTAGTAGTTGCCCTAAAGCCCTAAGGTATCTATTTATTTAAAGCAGATACGTCACTCTGTGAGAATTACTCTGAAAAATTATCAATTGCTAGTTACGACAGTTAGCGCGGAGGGTGACGATATGATAGCCAGCAGGGGCCCAATTCTCCTAAAATAAATTGTTGCCAAACGCAATCGAACCACAACCGTCAGTCAGTTTTTGTTTTCGAAAACTTTCAAAATGATTGATTTTGTTTTTTGTGTCAAACAATTTGACAGCTTTTGAAATTGAAAACTGTCTGAATGAACGGTTCGGCCTTGGTTCGGTTGTGATTTATCAAGATTTATTTTAGGAGAATTTAGCCCCAGTGGACTATGATAAGCCGAACTGCATTTTATTCTTTTGTTTCCACTCTCATAACACACACACACAGGCCTCGAACTCAGATTTCATAAAACGATTTTCGTGAAACAAAACTCCGTTTTCGAAATCGGCTTGTGTGAACTAAGCCTGACGGTCTCCACAAATAATTCAGAGGTCGAAATGCTGTAAGAAACAAAGTTGTAGTGAATATTGTACTAGCTTCAAACGTACGTCATTTTTGGACCAAAATGCTGCTAAAAGTAAGAGATTTTTTATGATTTTGGTTTAGAATTCTGAGTGTTGAGAATATTGATGTTGGTTTGGTTTGATGAGACTTCAGTGCAACAACTGGTGACTGGGAGAGTAAAGAGGTTTAAATTGTTAAGTGGGGATGTAGTAGGTAGGTACCTGGGGGCCAGTTCTTCTAAGGACTGATATTTCAATCGTCTGATAACTTTTTTCGGAAATCGTTGACGTTTTGACAGGTTTTGTATACAAAATATGTCAAACTGCTTCAAACTTCAAAACTCATTTATTCAAAACAGACTAGAATTACTTAGTTCTTTTGAACGTCAACGTTATAATATAAGACCGCCCCCAAAAGCGCCCTCCCTTTACCACTTCTTAGTGTTTTTACTGTGAAGAAGAAACGACGCAATACACTTTCCAGCAATACTTTATTCTTTATTCTGTCTGTCAGGTGAATAAATTAATTGAGTCTATACGCAGCAAAATATAAGTATAATACAAATCTGATTGAATTGAAAACAAGAAACAAGAACTAGATTTATTACTCAGATATAAAGTTATCTGACGATTGAAAAATCAGCCCTATAAGAAACGTTGAACAATCGCAACCGAACCGAATTAGAAACGTTCATGCACCTTTTTCGAAAATTGTCAAATTGTTTGACAACAAAGACAAAAGCAAAATTTTGACAGTTTCGTAAAAGAAAACGGACTGACGTTTGAGGTTTATTTGTGGTTTGGTTAAAATTTGAAATAGTCGTTTCGCTCATTGTTTTTAATTAAATTGTAAACTTTATGCTGCAAACTGCCCTTTAATATTTTTCTTAACAATTTCCATCCAATGGTTGTCTGAAAGAAATTGCTTTAAGCGATAAGACCGCCATTTGTTATTGTTCTCAATTACGTGTATTCCTTCTGTTTTATTTCTTTTAGGGCCAATTTTTCAATCATCAGATAATTTTTATCCAAGGAATAAATATGACGGTTTGACATATTTTCTGTACAAAAGCTGTCAAAACGTCAAACTTATTCCCCAGATAAAAGTTATCTGACGATTGAAAAATCAGCCCTTAGTGTACTATATAGTATATCTATCCATCCCTCGTTATTCATACCTGTTTAATACAAATTGTGCTTGTCACATAAATTTAAAGCAAAATGCTATAGGATAGTTGAGCGCAGCTTAGCAGAAAGCGATCATCGACGAAAAACACGTTTTGAGATATGGCTATTTTAAGGTATTTGCCTGTTATCTTTAACACAATAATATATACGTATAAATGTGACTTTTTAATGTTTGTTTTTATTGTAGTAAAAATAACCCCTTTATAAAAATGGCTATTGTAATGACAACTGAATATTTTATAATAATCGGTGCAATAATTTAATTTAATTACGATTAATGAAATGAAAATAAATAATGCAATAAATTAAATAAATACTAAATAAAAATTAATAAATAGGTACATAAAAATAGTCAATAAACAAGTAGGTTCCATAAACAAATACTAGTATTAGTGCAAAAAAATAAACATTTGAAACAAAATATTAAATCAAAATAATAAAAATGAAATAGATAATCTCTAAATTAATAAAATATCGAATTGCAGTTAACATATCTAGCAACAGTGTTATACAAATAACTAAGTGCTCTTCCTCTCTTCTACTACTCTATGCTGTGCCTACCACTTGTATTTGACATTATGGAATGCAATAAAGAAATTGTATTGAATTAACAACCAAAATACCATAAAACGGTCATATCTCAAAACACGTTTATCTGTTAGTTAAATTATAGGTACCTACATTTGCTATAGTTAGATTACATTGACAAAACACTGAAAATAAATATTATTTTTAATGTCCCAACATCCGCCACTGATGGCCGTTGGGACAAAAAATAATACACTGATCTAACGGCCACCACTGGTGCCTGTTTTAGTGGTGGCCGTTGGGAGTATACCTTTTCGTCGATGGCCGCTTTCTGGTTATCTACGCCCAGTTGTATTTTCGATTCAAACACTCACATTAACGTTACGTTTACGATTCAATACGTCAAAATCTGTCAAAACATTCGTACTAAGCCTACATGACGAAAACATTAAAGACATCATCCATAAAAACATACCCTCTTCACAACACAATCACTACACACAAAAACCAATAAATCCCACGGATAATAAAGGCCGTCCACACGACCCATCAAACGAGCATCACGGTAACAGGTGACGTGGCCCATTCAAAATACATTAAGGCCCACGTCTCGTATGAAAGGGCATAAAACATCGGGTTATGTTCATACTGTTTGTACGTGAGATGCTTACAAGTATTTTGCACGGATGTAGGGTGAAATTGTGAGGCAGGGGGTTGAAATAGTTGTGATCTAGCTGTTGAACGCTTATCTTTTATGCAGGGAGTCTGATTATGAAAGGGAGATAATATAAAATTACTTTAAAAATGAAATAAAAACCGACTTCAAAAAGAGTAAAATAATTACCATATTATAAAATTAACAGTTTCAGAAGTCGGTGCAATTTTACACTGAACCAAATTGAAGGCACCGACTTCTGAAACTTAGTTTTATAATACGGTAATTATTTTACTCTTTTTGAAGTCGGTTTTACTTTTTTTTAAGTTATTTTATTTTACTATTTTAAGTTGCATAAACAATACATAAACATGCAATTACAGCAATCGCGGGCAATTTGCTGTTATCCATTGAAGAGTTCCGTTGTCAATCTTCGAGGGTTTCCATCAGATCTTCACTAAAGTCAAATGGGACAACCTCAGGAGAGAAATCTTTCAAACAACCAAAATCGTTTCGAGTGCGCCTATAATATTTGAAGAGTTCCCTCGATTTCTCCATAATCCCATCATCAGATCCTGACCTGATGACAATGGGACCACCTGGAAAGTATACCCTTTCAAATAAAAGAACAATTTTCCGAATCCGTCCAGGCATCTTTGAGTAATCGGGGAACATACATAAAAAAAAGATTCTGACGAATTGAGAACCTCCTCCGTTTTTTCGTCGGTTAAAAATACGAATGAGCTTAAGATAAATAATGGAATCAGGCGTTACTTTGCGGAAATTCATGACATTCAAATCGTAAAGCAAATACGCTTTATTCCCAGTAGTACCACTACTTAGTATCACTGGCGGTACTAATGAGAAATTGCATTCGCACTAGTACCCCTATAGCCAAGTAATTTCAAAGGTGGTACTAGTGGGAATACTTTATTCTCAGTAGTACCAATGGGCAGTACTACTGACTTTCTCATTAGTTCCCTATTCTCCTTCTCTCGTGTCAGCACGAGCTATACGAAAATAGCTCATGCCGTGGTGAAAAGATTAGTCAGTCAGCAAGGTTGGTAGCGGGGCTAACTGCCCAGGGTGCGCCGAACGTACTTAAATATCGTCACTCGTGCAGGCTCATTTCATGCACCTCAAAAAGTTCCCTATTATTAAATTAGTTTCGTACTTCGTATTTTTTTCTTGTGGAAATCCTCATGAATGCCCTTCGCTCGGAGAAGGTGGTAGGGTATTCCGGACTCTTACCGGCTAAAAACCCACGGTGTTCCTTCTCCTGACCCTTGGCGCGGGTCACGGGATTCGCAGCTGCATGCACCGCAACCCCGGCAGGCCTCGGTCCGCCAGCCCCTGGCAGACCTCTCCTTCTGTGGTGCCTTGCCTCACGACGTCCTGAGAGGCGCGCAAGGAACACTGCGCGCTGCCTTCTCGGACCTGTCACTGGTCAGGCGACGGGTCTCCTAACCCACCGCCCGCAGGCCACACACTACGGTGGCCGGAGATAGTCGCGCGCACGGTGCGTCTGGCGCGGGAAGGGAGAGTGGCAGCTGCCTCTCTCTCGCTCTCCGCTCCCTCTTTGATAACCATCACCTCCTCGCAGAAGGAGGCGACGGCTTCCCTCGCACTCTCGCTCCCGATCGTCGACAGAACCACGACCGGAAACGAAAATTAGTTTTGTCCTAATGGTACAGTCAGCGTTACCACTCAACGCAAGAGCGAAGAGGGAGTGGTGCCGCAGCAGTCACTTGACCGGCGAGTGCCAGGAACAATTCCCTTCGTCAATCACGTTCCACCATTCGTTAAATGACAGGAATGAAAAACAAAAAAAAAAATGATTGATTTTTTTGGGTACGAACCGTTAATTTTGCAGTGGAAAGCATTATTTTTGAAGTGTGCCTTTAATTAGGGTTCCGTACCCAAAGAGTAAAACGGGACCCTATTACTAAGACTCCGCTGTCCGTCTGTCACTAGGCTGTATCTCATGAACCGTGATAGTTAGACAGTTGAAACTTTCACAGATGATGTATTTCTATTGCCGCTATAACAGCAAATACTAAAAAACAGAATAAAAGAAATATTTAAGGGGGCTCCCATACAACAAACGTGTTTTTTTTTGCTTGTTTTTGCTTGATATTGATAACGGCAACAGGTAGACGCTTGAAATATTCACAGAATATTTAGTTATATATTCACTTAAAAAAATTAATAATTAAATAAAAATAAGACAAATATTAAAGGGCTCCCATACAACAGACATGATTTTTTTGCCATTTTTATAGATAATGGTACGGAACCTTTCGTGCGCGAGTCCGACTCGCTCTTGGCCGGTTTTTTGTTGTTATTTTCATTAAATTTAAAGCGCTTTTAAATACATCCCGTTAGTCCGCATCTCTGACACTTCGAAGTCATGTGCGGATCAGAATTTGATTATCGCTTGCGTTAACGGTAAAAAAACATCGTGAGGAAACCTGCATACCTGAAAGGGTTCCAAATAGCTCTCGAACCGCAACAGGCCAGCGTGATAAATGATATTTATTTCTGTAAATAAATCTGTTACAGACACTTTTACAAGTCAATGTAATGTTTTTTTTAAGACTAGATGGCGCCGGCATTTCCTATCTGACTAGCTCTGAGAAGAAAAGCCGAAACAAACTCGGAGGTCAACGTCTCTTTTAAAGTCCAGACATTGTGGTATAAAACTATGCGAGTGTAACAATGTAGGGCAACGTTTGGAATGGCCTTGTGAGGAAAGAGCCATAACAGGAGAGCCATAGCAGCGTGGTGGAATAAGGCCTGAAGCCTGATTATGGTCATTGCTCACTGTGATAGATTGCCATAGTGATAACGCTGCCCCATCGAATAGTATCGTATTACACTATTACGATATTTTGCGTTTTATAGCATTTTCGTTATTTAGAACTCCAATTACATCTTAGGTTTTTTTTTTGGATTTTTTCCATGTTTATTTATGAAATTAGCAAAATCGCAATAAACCTAACATTATTATTCCATTACAATAAAAATACAATATAGTACTCGAAAAAAAGAGTTACAGGCAATTACGGATTTTACAATGACCAACCCTTACCGTATGTTACGGTTACGATTTTGTTCGAGTATTACCGAATTAAATAATTTGCATTGTGTCCTTGAATGGCCTAGCTATAGCACATTACTGTTTTGTCTTTTTTCAGCTTACTTCGACGACTAAAATCGGGATACGCTATAAATGTACACACTGCTACTTAGATTTTACCCGATTAATATCGTAAGGTTGCTTCACAGATAAATAGCCAAACGCGCGGATTATGTAAAATTATTTACATTAATAACTCTATTTTCGTAATAAATCAATTAAATTCACGAATACAGACTACATGGTAAAAAAAATACCTTTCGTTTGGTACAAAAATTATCCTCCTGCGTTGGCCGGTTATTAAAATATGCCTAAAAACACGTTTTTTATTTCTCCTGTAAAATTTAGATTTTACGATAACGATATTATTCGGTGGGGGCAGCGATAAGTGCCAAGCGTGTGCTCAATTTTTCAGACATATCCAGCATCATTGTATATCTTTAAACAAGTCAGTTGTCTGTAATATTGAAATGTTAACGTTGAGCTGTGAACTGTAATATATTCTGTTTCGTTACACATAATATGCTGAATGTGTCAGGATTTTAGAACTTACTGAGCCACATACAGCTACAGGTTATGAGGAAGGCTACAAGATTAAAAGAGCTGATATATAGCATACTTCTATTCTGTGCCCGATAGGTTTGGTTTATGATTTTTTCGGCAGAATCGTGCACAATATTGTTGTTCCCGTCATGAACTATTCGGAACTCGCGAATGCTGGGAATGTTTTGATTTGGTATGTTTTTTTTGTTTTACGAAAATAAAATGAAAATACAACCTAAGGGCGTATACGTAAAGGAAGCAGGTAACCTGCGCCGACCTACCAGCGCTTATCGGTACAGCGGTACGAGCACGAATCTTTTATCGTGTCGATTCGAGAAATTCATCTATTCTAAACGTCAAATTTGACATAAGATATAGATAAAATGACAACTGTCGCTCGCACCGCTGGTCCGTGCATGTAACCGCTACATAAAGGAAGCGGGTAGAAGCAGGGGCTGGCAAATTTAGCAAAAATACGCCTTATTCCCTTGCAAATACAGCAAAAAATGACGGCCTACCAGCAGTGATCGGAGCACTCCCACCACCTTCCCATGGCCCTTCCAACTTTTGTTATACGGGCCGAAACGTGGGGCGGCTGCGGACATAGCACCCTTGGCCATCTTATTTTACTGTCCGCAGGCGCTTCTTGATCCCTTACAAGTTAGCCATGTGTGTCCCTTGCGTGCATTCTCCCCGAATGGGGCATGTAACGTAACAAATATTTACGACTTCGCCGCGGGGCAGCCTGTTTCATGCTTGCAGTATCCTTAAGCGTGATTGTTGTTGTTGTTGCTTCGACGCCTCGCCTGCATCCATCTTCTCCTGTCGCTCCATCTCGCTCCGGGCGGCGTGCCACTTGTGCGCGAATTCCCGCAACCTTCCAAAGTTCGCCGGTGAATTCAAGATCGCCGTAATAGATCGGACCGGGCCCTTCGCGGGTGATCCCATCCATCATGTCGCACCTGGCCTCGTCATACAGGGGGCAGACCCACAGCACGTGGTGCAGGTCCTCCTCTTCCATACTGCAGTAGCATTCGCTCACCTCGCATAGCGACATTTCGTGCAACCTTCTCCTGAAACAACCGTGGCCCACGAGAATCTGGGACAACTGGTGATCCGGCACGACCCAAGACGATTTTAACCGAGCCGACACGTCCGTTAAGAACCGGAACAGTTCCCTCCCTTTCTCCTCATTCGTCCATCGCTCCTGCCATACGTCAATGGTTTCATCCCAGATCACTTTCTTGCGCTGGGCCAGCTCCTTCCTGCGCGTCATCACGTCCACCTGTGTCTCGGTCGCGGTCTTGCGCTCCTCATCAAACCGCCCCGCACGGATTACCTCCAGGTCGGCCGGGAGAACCCCTGATCGGAGCAAGTCGGAACTTGTCGGCGAAGTTCGGAGCTTGTCGGCGCTGGTTCGCCACACAGTAGAGACTACCTGCGCCGACTAACTGCGCGGACCAGCACCGACAAGCGCAGGCAGATCGGCGCCGGCAACCCGCTTTCTACGTGTATACGTACTAATGCAAACCAACAATATACATAAATATTTCACAAAATATTTATTGTATTATGTTTGTTTTGAGAAGTTTACCCTAAACTAAAGTCATCACTTTTACAGGCTGATATTGCGGTTCCTACCTGTAGACTTTGATGCTGTTATCATGCAAGTGCAAACTGATAGGCCATTTTTACACGGCAAAATGTGGTGACTGCACCGATGATCGGTGACCGATCTCCCGTATACAGGTCTTACAACCACTGTCCTGCGGGCGACGGGTTAAGGGATCGGTCGCCCGATCAGTAACAGGCCCGAGAAGGCAGCGCGCAGTGTTCCGTGCGCGCCTCTTAGGAGGACGCGGGGCTAGGCCCCACAGTAGGAGAGATGAGCGAGCCTGCCGGGATCGCGGTGCATGCAGCTGCGAATCCCGTAACCCCGGTCAAGGGTCAGGAGAAGGAAAACCGCGGGTTTTTAGCCGGTAAGAGTCCGGCATAACCCTTCGTCTTCCCCGGGTGAAGGGCATCCATGAGGATTTCCCTACGAAAAAAAAAAGGTCTTACAACCACAAACAGATATTTTTTTTGTGGTCATACATTTCAATGAAATAAATGAATGGAAGCACAACGATACAGCTTCTTCTTTTGTGTTGGCACGAGCTATATAGGAATTACATGACATGGTAATGCAGCTAGCGGGCACGACTAGCGCGATATCGCTCCGCGAAGTCAGTTAACTGGGACACTGGGAGCGCTAAAATGACGCAAGTTAAGAAAGCAGTTATTAAACAATAAAAACTTCAATCAGAATTTAATTATGCATTTTTATTAGATAATAATAGATAATGTAAGATGCCTAGGTAACCACAGACTAAATATGCAAACTTGCGATAGATTACAAATTTAGTCATAGTTTTATTTTTTATTTATTACTTTTTAATTGTTTTGTGTTTGGGTTGCCAGGCAATTATATGTTTAAAAAAGAAAACTTGTGTTAGAATTAATTAATTTTAAGAGTAATGTTTTTAATTTTAAGAATGTGTGTGCGTCCGTTTTGGCGTAAGAATATTTAAGAAGAAATATTTAATCTTTCTTTCTTTCAATCTGATAGAGTATCATGCAGAGTCGATCTGTGTCACCGGCACGAGGCTTACTACACGAATTCGGATGCACCCTGTATTTCATTGAACCGATACGACATTACTAGTCAGCGGTATCCGCGCACCTTCGATCGGATGAGTGACCAATTAACCCGGTTAATTACACGTAATTGTTCGCATAATGTACGATTTCCACCAAACGGGCCGCGTCAGAGTGCAGCGCAGAGCATACGCCGGTAGCCAACCGCGTCCGTCCGACGGCTAAATCTACTGGAACCCGGGCGCATGCGCGCGCATGATCGCGTATTCGCTGTCGCAGTCAATTTCTACCTGCGCTGTGGCCGAGCAGAGCCGACCCGACGCGAAGACAGCCAAGCGCCGCCGTCCACGTACGCGAGGAGCCGACCGGCTGCCGCGGCATACGCGCGGATCTAACCGAGTTCCAAGCAGTGTAAATTCCATGCAAACATAAAACTTAACTATTGTATAGAAGCCTGAATTTCCTTTAGCACAGTGTGAAACTTCTGCGCGCTCCGGCGCGGCCCGTTTGTGGAAATCGTACATAATGCGTACAAATTAAAAAAAAAATGTATTGTTTATTCAGGTACGCACCTACACTGTAGCAAATACATAACTCAACTTCCCACTGACCACAGTAGGTTAAAAAACAATTTATAGCACGTTACTTTTATACGTATTTTTACAACAATTTTTTTTCACGACTTTCTTCCTGCCATTACCTTAATTTGTATAATAAAATATAATAGCACTCGTTAATGCTGAAAAAAACCTTATTTGAGAGCGTGGTGATTAAAAATTGTATCCTTAATGTATTACGTATTATGATATGCCTCAAATTAATTATTTATAATCGGTCTAATGTGCCTTAGGCCTGTGTTACACGGTCAGTTTTCGTCAGTTTCTTTAATAGACTTTTTTTAAATTATTTGTCTTGTTCGTGCTTGACCCTCGTCGCACCTGATGGTAAACGCAGACAGGGTCTAAGATGGAGCACACGAATCAAAGTAACAGAGATACCGAGAGATTTTCCTATACCCCTCTGGCTCTCACATACACACGACGGAACACAGTAAACTGCTTGGCCGGACTGTAATGTGAGGGCGGTAGCTAGCCAGGCGGACCGTAGATCCTACCACCAAGCGAGTCACGAAAGTGATTTTTTTTCACGAAGTCAGTTTTCGTACCATAATAAAAGTTGTACAGAGTGACGAACAGAGTTTTATTTTATTTAATTTTATTAGGGACAAAAAAACAGTTACATGTTCAAGTTTAAAACTATGTGTCGTTACAAAAATTGGTAAACATATAACCCACACCATTGTCCACGGATTAATAAATGAATATAAACGGAACAGAAATGTATTGAAAATTTTATGCAAGTTTCAGTTAATAAGTTAATTTAGATTAAAATTGTGGTGAAAGAGTTATATATATTGATAGCTAGTGTTTTAAATTTTTTACTAGAGAGAGAGAAGATATCTATGTCCATGAAGTGTGTGTTGGGTTTCCACAAGTTGACGAAGAGGCACTCGTGCCTCGGCGTTGGTCCTGCATGAATCCACGTGGAACAGCCGGGGCACGCGGGCCGCCCGTCTTATAACAGTTCATGGTTCAGAGTTCATGGTTTTCAGATGTAAAGCGATTAACCAGCCATGTTGTATATTAGCAAATAATTTAAATATGTATTACATAGAGCTCAGTCATGAAATCAGTTAGACTTCAGTCTGAAGGTCTGAACTCAGTCATGGAATGAACGTGTAACATACGCCTTACAGTTCGCTAATATTAATTAATTAGCTATATTATGTAAAATGATGTCGTAAACTTTTTCTAGTTTACATCAACGACATTGCAGAGGCGATAGGTAAAGATTGCATACTATTCGCTGATGACACCACAATAATGATTAAGAGTGACAATAACAAAACCTTAGAAAAGGAAACCGTCCAAGCTCTGGATAATGCAGTAGTATGGCTAGAAAAAAATAACTTAAAAATAAATATGACTAAAACAAACATAATACAATTTCAAACATATAACGCTAACGTAGATAAACTGGACATTCATTATAAAAATTCTCACTTGACCTCTGTCGATAATTGTGTATTCTTAGGTATAACGGTAGATAAAAATTGCAATTGGAAAACACATGTAGATAAGATTCTTGCAAAAATAGATCGTTTTATATATGTCCTGAAACGAATTAGACAAACAGTAAACTGTGAAACGGCAATGCTGGCTTACCATGGTTATGTATCATCCGTACTTAGATACGGCATTGTAATATGGGGCAACTCAGTAGATTTTGACAGAGTTTTTAAAGCCCAAAAAAAATGTATCCGAGCAATTTGTGGAGCTCACTTTTTAGACAGCTGTAAGCCACTATTTCAAAAACTTTAAATTCTTCCCTTGCCATGTCTATATATTTTTGAAATATGTGTTTTTGTTAGGAGAAACGACAATTTATTTGAATCTAGCACTGACAGACCAAATAGCCGAACACGGCATAAAGATAGACTTCGGCTGCCACCAATAAAATTAAAATTATTTAAGAAAAATGTATACTGCATGTCGATTATTATTTTCAATCATTTACCAAATAGTCTTCAAGACTTACCGCTGACAATATTTAAAAAAATACTTTTCAAACTATTATTAATTAAAAGATATTATACCGTTAAGGACTACTTAGAAGACAAGTCAATAGAATCTGTAATTTTAGAAGACATCAAGTCAATAGAATCGTAATTTTTAAGTTAGAATAATTGACATCGCTTATTGTGATTACATTTGCACGCCATGTTATGGCAGGATATGCTGAAACTAATTTACTGTAACACCTTATGTACCATATTCTAGCAAATAAATATTTTGATTTGATTTGATTTTGATTGATAAAAATACTTTTAGTTTATAAAATATTTGCATACATACAACCTCATGCAATTTTATACTTAGGACTGAGAAAGTTTAAAAATTAAAGTTTTACTAAAGGAGATGCAATTAGTAAGCAAGATTGGTTTATTTATTGTTATACCGAGAACTAATCCTCACTTTTTTATTTTGCAAATCATGTCCATCCAAAGGTTGTCTGGAGGAAATCGCCTAGTGCGATAAGACCGCCCATTGTACATCTTTATTTACCCGACTACGGCGAAGCCAAAAGGAAGGGTAATGATTTTGGCAGTCTATGTATGTATGTAAGTATGTTTGTATGTTCCACCGTAGCGCCTAAACTACTAAACCGATTTCAATGAATGAGGTATCAATAGATTTGTAATAATAGCCCGGGTAACATAGGCTATATAAATTTTATCAAAATGTTTTATGACGGAATTTAAACCTAAGATTCTAACCTCGAAAAAATTAAATTGAGATAATCATCACGTGTTTGGTATCAAAAGAAAGGTCTTGGCGAGCACATTACAAATCTGTATATACTTACATCATATTGTTTAAGTCAAAAAATATGTTTAATATGCGGTCGTACAGTTCGCGCGGTCCAGTCGTTTCAGTTAGAAGTCTCGACTCTGCTCAATAATAAGCTAGTTTCTATTTATGCCTATTGGTGCCGCGGTCTATACCCTTTCTTAGATTGCGACGATGTAGATACTCGTATTACACGATCCCGATCGGGAAACGGAAAAGTATTAAATAAAAAATAAAGTTAAAAAACTATAACCCGACTACGTAAATAAAAAAGGGGTCTAAAAAGGACGAAACAAGAAGATAATTCAAATAGAAATCCAAAAATTCATAGGTACAAAAATGGTCAAGGTCAAGAGCCGTGGTCGCCCCTAGCCCCCTACACGGGGCATCCTCAGGATTATGTTGACTCCTCGACCGCTAGGACGCAAATAACGGGCGAAACACGTGCCGTGTATTGGTTTGGTTGCATGTTGCATTATTTTTTCACTCTTTCTGCATGTGCATATACTTGTGGGCGGGAGGGTGGTGCTGCATACTGCATCCAAACTAGCGAACTTGTTCAGCGGAATTAAAGCTAGATATTGTATTAATATTAGTATGTCAAAGTAACGCCTGATTCCATCATTTATCTTTGTTTTTATTGTCAAACATTTTGACAGTTTTTGTAAACGAAAATTGTTCAACTAAATCTGCACAGTTCCTGCTTCAAAAAATACCTAAATTAGCCTACTAACTGCGGAACCCTACTGCCCGTGGTCTACTCGCACTTGACCGGTTTTAAATTAAAGATCACATTCTCGCGTGTTTTTCTTAAACCTCGTAAGTACTAATGATCGTTAAAGTTAATTGCCTGGTCGTTCGTAACTTAAGGACTTAACTTTAAGCACCCAAGTTGTGTACCCCATACCTTTGTTTATAGCCCGCTGGGAGGAGTTCAAAGTGTCTTAGAATTTGGAAACAACAGGGAGAATCAAATGCGTTTGTTAGTAACCATGGTATAATAGTATCACAGTTTAACTACATCTTACTCCTTACAGTCGGTCAACGTAGAACATTGTCGCAGAGCAATCGTGCGGGGGGTTGCGGGGTGAAGGAACGGAGGTTATGTCCCGTGTGGCCATACTGCATACTTGGGACATAACCTCCGCCCCTACATCATTTTGACATTTTATAGGACCTGTCAAATGTATGGGCGTTGACCCACTGTATGTAGTAAGTAGGTACACTGTGATAACATGCTACGTCAGGTATTATCTACCTGTGACAACTAGGTCACGTGATTGGCCCAAGTCTATGTCATTGACTGCGGGTGCTGCCACTATGTGTTAATAAATTACCCGAGCCAAATGCATTTTACAAGCTTTTATTTAACTTACAATGTGTGTATGTTTGTCAGGGTGGAATCTTGCAACTGAATTTTAAATAAGACGACACGTTTGGTGCAGTGGCTAAGCGATTGGCTTCTGCGCTACGGGTACTCTCAGTGGTGGAGAGTATGTTGGTTTTATTTACTACATTTACCTTGCTCGCAATCCTGACATACCAATATTAGCGATAACTGTAATGATAGAATCACTCCTTAACGATTAAATTGTAGTGTCGCTAACAGTTTTTATTTACAAAAAAAAAACTGTTATCTTTAACCGATTGAGCTGAAATTTAAAGTTTATTTTCTTCTTTTTAGGGCAATTAAATAAAAGCTTGTTTTTAAAAAGTTTTTTTACCACTATTTAATGTTTTCTACGTCTATACCTCGTTGGATAGCTAATTAAATAACGCAGTTTTTCTTGAATTTTGTACTCTTAGCATCATAGTAAATTTTTGAGATAAACATTTTTACCATGTTCCTCGACGATTTTATACACTTAATTAACTTTCAATTGGATGGTCACTTAGAACATTTAAATTCGCAAAAAGCTTTGTAAAAAGTATCAGATACAAGCTTATATCATAATCAAAGCCTGTCAATTGAATATTTTAGAGATAAATAATGTTTAGGGAGGAATTCTGGGTATTATTCGAAATATTATAAAAATTGTAATATCTCGAAATCCATCGACTTTCAGTAGAGTCAAACTCAAATTCAAAGCATTTATTTCAATTAGACCATTTACAGGCACTTTTGAACTGTCGAGAAATAAAAAGAAGTTACTGCCGCGTTCCAAAGTGTAGATTCCTATGGAGAAGAACGGGCAATAAACTCCATGGTTACTCTTTTTCATCAGATATTTATACAAAAATTTGGTTACATTCTGAATAAGAAAATAAATGTGAGAACAGTGTAAGATATGCTATACTAATAAGAGTACCTACAATTCATTTGCCATGGCAGATTAGAGATGACCAGTCCTAACTGACGGCGCCCGTTCACGAACATGACGCATGCATCAGCATCGCTCAGCTCAACCATTTTGTAGGGAACCGCACGATCCAACACACACGCCACCATCAGCGGGACCTTTGAGTGAGCATGACATGCTCTAACCGCCAGACACCAAGTAAACTTTTAATTATGTAAATGGATACATGGTACTCACATGTATGTAAAATACGTATTAATAAGATAGGCAAAAAAATATATAAAACAAAAAATAAAAATGCTGTTAGCACACAAAAAAAAACGGATAATAATAATAAAATAATTAGATTAAAGTTCTCAAAGGGGCCTCTGCGCGTTGGACCTGTGTCCCCGTGTATGCCTTCCAAAAGACCGGACATCTTCCGCACGGAAGATGAGCCGTGAATAGAGAGACACATAATAAAATAATTAGAACATATGGGGGTTTTAAACCTCCGCTCTTGGCTATTAAACCATTGGCCGTAACGACTATCGGCACAATGATTGCTGAATCAACATCCCACATGGCGATAACCTCGTGTGCCAAGTCTTGATATTTAATTTATCTAAATGAATAAACGAAATAATTAGAACATATGGGGGTTTTTGTTAGCTACATTTTAGCCTCCCTATATTATGTGGTATGTATTTTGAGCCTACTCAGATGACCTTGATATCTTGGTCCTTTCTCCCACGATCAAAGGCATGTTGTATATTTTGTTGGTAAGGCTAAATAAGTTACTTAAGTGAATGTGGGTAAATTGAGGTGTATACTTGTACTTGATTTGGGAGGGTGCCCGTACCTTTGTCTGGTTGAAGGTATTTAATTTACTTATAGGGTAAGATTAGAAAGGTTTTTCCTTTGTATGGCTTGGTCCTAAGTTACAAATAGTAATTTGTTATTTTATTGAAACAAATAGTACATTTTCTATTACTCTCCGAGGAACGGAGGGGACTTAAGGAGAAATTAAATAAAAAAAAGGAAAAAAAAGGTTTCTGTATCGGGGATTGCCCAGTAACTGGGTTGCGAAGGTATGATGGCTATCGGCTGTCGCTGAAAACCAGCGCTGTGGCTCCGTCACGCACGTGAGTCACAGCATTATGCTGAGCGATGGCCATTTTCCGCGGATGTGACGCATATTTTTCCCAATAGTTTCTTTTTAGTTTTGTGTACAGTTTTATTTTTTTATTTTTGTGCGTCATGTTTGCGCGAATAAATATTTTTTCTTTCTATCACTCTGGCGCACCCTGGGCAGTCAGCCCCGCTACCAACCTTGCTGACTGGCTAATCTTTTCACCACAGCATGACCTATTTTCGTATAGCTCGTACTGTCACGAGAGATAGAAAAAAAGATCACTCCGTGTAAAATACTAGAGTTCAATTATATTAAAAAAAAACTGTAATTAACGGTCACCCATCTACGGACTGAACGCGGCAAGCGCAGCTTAACGTCACAGATCGTACGATCCGCTCGTTAATTAGCCATGAGCCTCTCATATTGTATTTTTAAATTGTTAAATAAATGCTGAAATACCACCATAAGAAGTAACGAAGCTGTATGTTCGTATGTCACGGCCGCCATCCTAAATAAACATGGGCCCAAGTCAAAACATAATATAGGGGTCACAATGATAAATAAGTCCCGGTTTTCTTCGGTACAGTCGGCAAAAAAAACACGGAGCATCGTGAATTATGTTGGCACTTTGTATTTGTTGGGTTCTGGGACTTTTTGCCACAATTATGCGAAGTCGTGACCTGTTTTTCTGACCGTAGATTGTAAGGAATGGTTGTATTTTACTCATCTAACGTATTGCTCAACACTGCTGGCCATGAAATCTAATCCTAAGGATATGTAGGCCAAAAGTGATCTGCGTAGACACGTGAGTGACCCGCGTAGAAACTTGAGGACCCGCGTAAACATGCTGAAGCGTTGGCCACACCGAACGCGGAGCGCGAGCAGGACGTGCCTACGGCAGACCCGCGTGAGTATTCAAAGGTTTACTTTGAAGCAAACCAAACAAAACCAAATCTCCAAATAAAAACGCCGCCGCGCTGGTCCACTGCGTACATGTTCCGTTCGCATTCCGCCTTTTGTATGACAAACGCTACAGCGCATCTACGCGGGTCACTAACGATTAACCTGGGGGCTGAGTCACCCTCGTCCGTGGGAAGGCAATCTTAGTTCGAAACCCCACACGTGATCCCCGGGGTGGTGCCAATCAGGTGACTTTAATGGTTGTCACCTTGGTGGTAGAACCTTTACGGTCCGCCTGGCTAGCTACCACCCTCACATTAAAGTCGGGCGCCAAGCAGTTTACTGTGTTCCGTCATGTGTATGTGAGAGCCAGAGGGGTATAGGGGAATCCCTCTATATCTCTGTTACTTGGATTCGTGTGCTTTATCTTAGACCCTGTATGCGCTTACCATCAGGTGCGACGAGGGTCAAATGCGACCAAGTCAAGAAATAAAAAAAAAACAAAATGGTATTGATATTAAAAAAAAAATACTAGATGTTCTGTTTCTGAGACATTTTAGCGCCCAGAGTTAACTGACTGCAAAGAGATATCGCGCTAGTCGTGCCCGCCAGCTGTGTCGCCGTGCTTTTATTAATTTATGCATTGCATCAAAATGTTCTATCATATCCTAAAGTAATTTATTTGCAAAAACTCATTTTGATATTTTTTTTATTGAAATAAAGATAAAGATAAAGAATCATTTATTTGGACACAGCACAAAGAGACACAACATGTGAAAAATGTGATATAAATAAAATAAAAAAAAGTCTTAGGGTATGTGTCTCACGGCTGAACCAAAAAGGTGTCCAGATCAGCTTAATGTCAAGCACGAAGCAGAAATCTAATAAGAAAGAAAGAAAAAGTATTTAGTTTTCGCCCCAAGCGTTAATTTTTTTTTTTTTTTTTTTAAATTAGATTACACCATTAAACAAAAACAAATAATTACCTGATAAACCAAACACAAAAATAATAATAATAATAATAACGGAATAATAATAAGATTTAAAAAAAACAACAATTTAAGGTTGTTCATTATTGGATAAGTAATTTAATATTACCTACTCATATTTTTGTTCATTATTGGATAATTTAGAGGAGGATTTGGAGGAGCTCATGGCTAAATAATTACAGCCGCATTGACCGATCTTCCGGGTTAAGCCACGCTTGCCGAGGTTGGTCTGTGGATGGGGGTGACCATTTACCATAACGAGTTTCCTCCGTGCGTCGGAAAGCACGTAAAGCCGTTGGTCCCGGCTGTCATTTGTAGATCTTTGACAGTCGTTACTGTTGGTCAGAAGCCAGAAAGTCTGACAACCAGTCTTACCAAGAGTATCGTATTACCCAGTTACTGGGTTGTGGAGGTCTGATAGGCAGTCGCTCCATGTAAAATACTGATATTCAGCTGCATCCGGTTCGACTGGAAGCCGACCCCAACATAGTTGGGAAAAAGGCTAGGCAGATGATATTGGATAATTTATAGAAAAGTACTCTGTGGTTAATATTTATAGTCTGTGGTGCATGGATTACCTAGGCATCTAAATCTATTTTATCAATACAAACATTTATTCATTTTATGATGTTGAATTTGCGCGTCGCATGGTGCGTAAAAATTTAGGTCGTTGCTCAGCATTATGCTGTGACTTCGGACGAACCTAATGCCTAAAACCTTCGTTCGAGTGATGTTAATGAAAGCACCAGAGAGAACCAGAATAAGGTGGTTTAGATACGTCACTTAGGTACTCCTACTGCAAGAAAAAAATTTTTTTTTTTATTTTCATTCAATCTTAATCTCGTGCGTGGTCAACCTACACCAGTATTAGAACATACGGTTTCAAAGAATTACACGAATCCGTCTACACCCTCTATAGTTAAGCAAACAAAGGCTCCATAGTTGAGGCAAGTCATCAGTTCAAGGCAGTATATTTGAAGCTACGACAATGTCTAACGTTATCTTAACGATAGTTAGGAAGACAGATGATCTTAACGCATTACTGTTGCTCGTATAGCCCGCTATATATCTTCAATCTATCATCATGAGTTTGGAGTCAACATATAAATTGGTACATCTGTCTCTAATGTCGTCGGCATCTTGTTTTTTTTTCAATACATTAAGCTATGTCTACACCAGTACGCTTTCATGTTCATCTTGCGTCTTCGTCTGAAGCATGCGTGAAGCGCCATAGCGCATGTCTTAATACTAGTTCGACAAAAGCGCATGCACCTCCTAGCGCACGCTAATCCGTCTATTGTGTGTCGACTGACGACTGATCGAGGCGCACCGGTGTAGACGATAAGCTGCATGCGTCTTATGGCAATCAATATTGCATGCGCTTGACGCAAGAGGAATTGAAAGTTGAAAGCGCAAGATGATGAAACCGCACTGGTGTAGACATACTATTAAGCTATTAGTAGTTGTAGTTGCCAGCATTAAATAGACCATAGACCTTCGTCTCTGCCCGTGGCTTTAGTAAAAGGTAAAGAAACATATATATTGCATTAAATATATACCCCGATTAAATTGTATCAAAATTTCCTTTTTTTTTGCATCTACTTACAGTACGACACAGCTAAAAGACGCATCGGCAAACTTCATAAAACCGATAACTTCCGAATTCAAAACTGAGTGCGACTTCAAGATCATGAATGTTTATTGGTACTGCAGTGAATAGCTGATGTAAACTGGTAATCGCGTCCAAAAATGATCTTAACGCTGACGCAATGAGTGAGTGGCGCGCAAATGAGCGACTACCATTCATTGTTCGATCGGGTACATTGATGTAACTTGTGTTGTAGTCCAAGTCAGCGATTCCAAAAATTTGGTCCGCGGAGCCCTGGGGTTCCGTCAAATGGTCACAGGGGTTTCGCGGTCTATCATCATCTTCCTGCCCTTATCCCATGTTACTTGGGGTCGGCGCAACACGTTTTCTTCTTCCATTCCGCCCTGTCACCCGTCATGGTATCACTGACACCCTTCTCTTTCATATCATTCTTCACACAATCCATCCATCTTTTCCGTTCCGGGGTTCCGCGGTCTATCCGAGAGCTAAATAAAACGTTCGTGGAAAAGACTCAAGTCAGGAGAGTCTAATCTGAATGACTTCTGGATTGGACTTAAAGATGAATACCCTGCAATCGTTGAGAAAGCTATCCTGGTTAGGTATGCTTCCGTTTATGACGACTTAATGATGACTGGTCAAAAAAATCATTCTTCATATTAATTATATACTTACATTGTATTTCTTTGTTACAATAAACGTTTTGGAATACTTATAATGATCAATGTTCATTTATAATTTGTTCTTTCTTCGAGTCTAAAGCGTGAATTACACAGAAAAGGCATAAGGTGCAGATACGGCGCAGGCGCGTAGCTTTCATACGTTTGGTCGTGCCGCTTCAAATCTTTTTCGCAAAAAATGTATGAAAGCGACGCGCCTGCGCCATGTCTGCACCTTACGCCGCTTCTGTGTAATTCACGCCTAACATGAATATGTTCAAACTACAAGATAAACACTTGAGTTATCAAAATAGCCAGCTAGGGTTCCGCCAAAAAAATTACGATCAATTAGGGTTCCATGGCCAAATAAAATTGGGAATCTCTGCTCTAAATACGTAATTAGGGTTTAGTGCTGGCAAGTAAACGTTACGCAAACCTTGCACGCGTCTTTGCTATAAAAGATCACTCGCATCTTGCAACCATTCGCGCTTGCTGAAACGGAAGCGGTTCAAATCGATTTAGCAGCGTTACATGAATGAGCATTGCTCGTACCGAATGACACGGAAAATTGCTCAACTAGTGTTATCTATGTAAGGATCGGAGGCAAACCTAATCTATACATAAGTATATTTAAATCTATAGACTATGCGTGTATGAATATTGGAAAAAAATATATTGCAGGGGTGTTAAAGGATAACCAATAGAACACATTTCGATAATTTTTGGAATAAAATTACTTTAAAAATAAAAGATAAACCGACTTCAAAAAGAGTAAAATAATGACCATATTATAAAATTTAGTTTCAGAAGTCGGTGCTAATCCACGCTGAACTAAATTGAAGGCACCGACTTCTGAAACTGTTAATTTTATAATATGGTAATTATTTCACTCTCTTTGAAGTCGGTTTATCTTTTATTTTTAAAGACATTTTATATTTCTAATATAAGTGTCATAAACAGTACATAAACATGCAACTACAGCAATCGCGAGTAATTTGCTGTTATCCATTGCAGAATTCCATTGTCAATCTCCGAGAGTCGTCATCAGATCTTCACCAAATTTAAATGGGACCACCTCGGGAGAATACTCTTTCAAATAAAAAATCGCTTCAAGTGTGCCTATAAAATTTGAAGAGTTCCCTCGATTTCTCTAAGATCCCATAATCAGATCCTGACCTAATGACCATGGGACCATCTGGGAAGTATACCCTTTCAAACAAAAGAAAAATTTTTCAAATCGGTTCAGGTGTCTTTGAGTAATCGGGGAACATACAAAAAAAAAGATTCCTCCGGTTTTTGACGTCGGTTAAAAATGTATGCTGAACGATATCGTTGTGCTATACAATATTTGCTATATGCTATACAGGTTGTTAACGAATTCGTGTAATTCCTTCAAACCGCGTGATCTACTGGTGACACTGATTGACCCTGCACAAGTTTTTTTCAGAATCAACAAAAAAAGTTTTCAAAAAATGAACCATCGCATTCCGTATCTGTGATTTTAGCGTTCCTAGTTAACTGACTACGTGGAGCGATATCACACTAGTTGTACCCGTCAGCTGTGCCGCCGTGCCTTCATTAATTTATGCGTGGCATCGAAATTTTCAATAAAATAAAAAAAAAGATCAAAAAAAAAAATTTTTTTTAATCATTCTAAATCTCGTGCGGGGTTAATCTATACCATTAATAGATCATGTGGTTTGAAGGAATTACACGAATTCGTTAACACCCTGTATATTATAGCGTATTCTTTACTGCGCTTAAACCAATTGGTCGAAATAAGTTACAATTCTATTGATTCGTAGTAGAGTAAGTATATTATTCCTCGAAGACTTTTTTTAGGAACAGCCATTATTTACCCAATGTATTTGCTGACGGTACGTGTAAGTGGTTCCCTCTAACATAAACATGTTTATTTATTGACTGTACCGAATTGTAGTGGTGTCTCACTACAGCTTAGTTTTTATTTTATCTGTTGGGTTTTCCTTTTAAATAAATGACTAGTTTTATTAATATCATGGCAGTTGATAGTTTATCTAAGGTGTTGGAATAGTTTTTAGGGTTCCGTACCCAAAGGGTAAAACGGGACCCTATTACTAAGACTCCGCTGTCCGTCCGTCTGTCACCAGGCTGTATCTCATGAACCGTGATAGTTAGACAGTTGAAATTTTCACAGATGATGTATTTCTGTTGCCGCTTTATCAATAAACAGAATGAAATAAATATTTAAGGGCATCCCATACAACAAACGTTTTTTTGCCGTTTTTATAGATAACGGAACGGAACCCTTCGTGCGCGAGTCCGACTCGCACTTGACCGGTTTTTTTTTCAATTTTTTTTTTTATTTCTGACTACCTTGTTGGTCTAATGGTCGCAAGCGCGACTGCTGAGCATGAGGTTCTGGGTTCGATCCCCAGGTCGGCCAAAGTGTTATTGGATTTTTCCGTCTGGAATTTCTCAGTTGCAGCCCGGAGTCTAGATTTGTGCCCGGTTGATGGCTATACAGGGCACGGTGTCCCTGGAAGTATGGATCAAATCGAATAGGGGCGTTTGCAGAAGCCTTTGCAGCTTTGCAGTAAATATTTTTTCTTATTGATCACATGTTTTCTAGCTGCGTAAAAGTATTACCACAAGAAAGGCCTACTGTTCGCCAAAGTCCTGAAAAAAAATGATAGCTCTGACAGTTTTTTTTATGATTTTTTTCTATGCGAAGTGATTGAAAAAAAAAACAATAATTGGTCATAACTTTTGAACCGTAAAAATGGCATCAACATTCTCAGGGTTAAAAAATTTGGAAATGACATTGCTCACGCCCCTATTCGATTTGATCCATACTTCCAGGGACACACTGTATAGGCTCACCCCCTATTACATGGGATTTAAACATAATGTCTGCGTGCACCTGCGTTACCTGCGTCTCAGCATACGCTCAGCCTTATGCGTCGCCCCGCGCACTTGAGCGTGGCGCGTGGCAGTGTGAAATCCGCCTAAACCATTGAAAGGATAATGCCAAAAAGAAAAAAACCTATCTAAGTTTATCTTCTTAAAATAACAAAGTCACCCGTGTTTTATGGAGGTCACAAGTAAATAGGCTGTTGTATAAAACTTCCAACGAATTCCTATGAAGGTCACATTGTAAAAAATTGGCAAGTCCTCACAAAACTTGGACTGGCACCATAAAATATTTTATGCGAAGCAAATTAGGGTTATTCTTGTAAATTACTGTCAAAGTCAACATAATAAGTAAATAAGAATATCTTTTATGGGGTTTTTTGACCTTTGGTCGTTTGAAGGACATGCTTAGGACATTGGGTAGGTATACCTAATAAATTGTCGTAACTTTTTCTGTTCAAAGATATTTTTATTTTTTTAGTAGGCTTCTTACCTTTATCTAGGACAGGGGTGGCCAAACTCTTTTTCATTACTGGCCAAAAAAACGCAAGAAATACTGAAGGGGCCAGTATAAAAAAATGCATTTTGTTCTGCCAAAACTAAAATTTCTGGCTCAAATAATTACGGCTATTTGTTATGGCTATACACAGTTGCTTTAAAAGGGAGGGTTGGCGGGCCATGTTAAAATCCGGTCACGATCCACCGAGCTCTCCCGTCGTAGAGCCGGTCGTCTCTTCAGACTCCGCAGTCACACCGATAATTCAGCCCTCATCAAGCTGTCTCCCCCCCCTATGTCCACGCCAGCAACGCCCTAAGCCGAGGTCCGAGCCCCACTAGGGGTCGCCCTTAGTGCTGTTGTTGCAGGTAGTCATGATGTTAGTGTAGTACAAGTAGTTAGCTTAGGTTAAGTATTTTACTTCCCCCCATTGGCTGGAGACCCTTCAAGTCACGCCAATAACTGCCCGGTTACGTAGAAACCGTCCCCTAGGACGACCTACAGCAGTCAAATAGAAAAAAAAAAGCCATGTTAAAACCCTAAGCGGGCCGTAGTTTGCCCACTCCTCATCTATGAAGAAGCTCAACTCAACACAGCTTATCGTAGTCCACTGCCGGACATAGGTCCCTCCCAAGTTGTCGCCTTTTGCTTCCAGTCCACCCCAGCTACCTTCTTCAGGTCGTGTGTTTAACTGTTTGGTGAGCGTCCTACGCTGCGTTTTCTGATTCGCAGTCTTCACTCAAGCACTCCTTTGCTGGAAAGGACTGCTAAGCAGAAGAGCGATTTTGTTCTTTAGCGAAAGACCATTTTATAGCATTAATGCTGATTCTTAATAGGATAGTTTATCGAAGCGAGTCTCATCTTATCTTTGTTTTCATCGTCGAGAAAGACTGAAGCCGAGATCTATAAAGCGTACTTATTAGACTTTGCACAAACTTGACTTGAGTAAAATGGAGCATTATTTTTGTTTGGCTTATAGTTTAAGTTTTTAGGAAGTCGTCGATTTCGTGGACTTTTTGCTAAGCATGCATTCAGAGGGGTTCGAAGATTGCAATATAAATATCGACTTTGATTTATTTCGAACTAGCGACGCGCCCCGGCTTTGGATGTGCACGTTTTATAGCTTAAAACCTTTCTCTTGAATCACTCTATCTATTAAAAAAAAAACCGCATCAAAATTCGTTGCGTAGTTTTAAAGATACGTAGGGACAGACAGACAGCGGGAAGCGACTTTGTTTTACACTATGTAGTAAAGTACAGTCTGAGCAAAGTCTAAGTACGCTTTACTCAATAAGTCAGAACGAGTCTCGCTTTGAGAAGCTATCGTGTCAATCAACCTTTACCGTGATTATACAATGCTTTAGGAAATTGCGCTTCACTAATCTCAAAATCCTGATTAATCGCATATTCCACACGGAGCAACGGCTATCAGATAGCCGTTGTCAGAAATCAGATTCTGATTTCTAAACTTCCATTGCTAGGGACACAGATAGCAGAACGCCATAGATAGATTCTCTTCTGGGCTTCTCTCTGCCCGTGACGACTGTCATTGGTGTTTTTATGATAACAGGATCTGAAGGCTCGTGATATAATTTCCAAGCCCCACGTTGGGCGCCAGTTTCACGCTTAGCGGGTCAAGGGTGGCTTGAGGAGTCAACCCTTAACAAGCATGTGCACATAAAATAATAAAATCTAGCAAGAAGCAGAAGCAGTTTAGCAGGAGTGTACTTACATAAGAATAATGAAAACACTTTTAACCATACAATATATATTTTAAATAATAGTTGAGAGTTTACAAGGGCGTGGTTCTATGACAATACGAGGAGTCCAGGGTCTTCAGGTGTAGATGTAGGAACTTAACTGGGCTGGGGGAGTTCGCTGCAAAGATCGGCTACATAAGCCATCTTCGGGTGCACCAGCGCCCAACTGACTAGGAGTCAAAGTGGTCGCCATGGCTGCAAACGGTCAGAAAGATCATCATCATCATTATTCTTTACGTCCGGCACCACACAAAACACGGACGTATATGTATTGACTTTTAAAGAACAGTCTTCCAGATTAATCGACGAGGCAGCCAGACTCAGTCGAGA
Organism: Amphipyra tragopoginis; assembly: GCA_905220435.1. Classification (NCBI taxonomy): domain Eukaryota; kingdom Metazoa; phylum Arthropoda; class Insecta; order Lepidoptera; family Noctuidae; genus Amphipyra; species Amphipyra tragopoginis. The sequence goes on from HG992011.1 coordinate 19,930,196, forward strand.
CTTGCTCGCATTTGACCCTAGACGCACCTGATGGTAAGCGCAGATAGGGTCTAAGATGGAGCACACGAATCCAAGTAACAGAGATATAGAGGGATTCCCCTATACCCCTCTGGCTGTAACATACACACGACGTAACACAGTAGGGTGGTAGCTAGCCAGGCGGACCGTATAGATCCTACCACCAAGCGTGCTGAGTTTTGTATAATCTTACAACATGCGCCTATTTCCAGTTTTTTTTTTTTTTTCTCTTGGTCTTCTGTAGGTGGTCCTAGGGGACCCTTCCTACGTAACCGGGCAGTTATTGGCGAGACCTGAAGGGTCTCCAGCCAATGGGGGGGGGGGGTAAGTAAAATACTTAACCTTTTTAATTTTAAATCCTCATGGATATCCTCCGCCCTGGGGTGGGCGGAGGGGTCTGTCAGACTCTTACTGACTAAAACCACCCCGGTGTTCCATCTCACACCTGCGCCGAGGGTCGCGGGAACTTACGACACTTCCGCAACCCCCGGCTGGTGCCGGCCCGCCGCAGCGGGCCTCCTCGGGTTAGCGGGGGGAGTGAGGTGTTAGACTCCCCCCGCGCCGTCTAAGAGAGGCGCGCTTGGAACACTTCGCGCCGCCGCCTCGGGTCCTGATGTGTGGGGGCGACAGACTTCCCCAAGTCCGTCGCCCCTGGACCCATTTAGGGGGGCTGGAAGAGGGCGTTGTCCGCCCTCCGCCGACGCCCAGAGCGTCTGCTGCGGGCCGGGTGAGTGGAGGTGATCTCCCTCACCCTTTCCGCATCCTCCTTCTGCGACATGACCGTGTCGCAGAAGGACACCACCGCGTCCCAGGACTCCTCGCCCATGGACTCATGGACTCATGGACCATGGACTCGACCACGGCTGACAGCGACAGGTCACCGCCTACTACTGAAAATACTTAACCCAAGCTAACTACTTGTACTACACTAACATCATGACTACCTGCAACAACAGCACTAAGGGCGACCCCTAGTGGGACTCGGACCTCGGCTTAGGGCGTTGCTGGCGGGGACTTAGGGGGGGAGACAGCTTGATGAGGGCTGAATTATTGGTGTGATGTTCTATTTCCAGCGTGCGGTGAGGAAGCTTTATATTCTAGCCCGTCCCTACACGGGGAAGAAACATTCATTCAGTTCTTCATTCATTCAGTCCATCATTCATGCAGTCCATCATTCATTCAGTCTTTCATACCTCTCTTTAATTTTTATTTCTCAAAAGCAACCCCTACAAAATATATCAGTCAGTTTAATAACTGAATAGTACATTACAAGTCGTAGAAAACATTTATACCCAACCCAACTAAGGTCTTCTAATTAAGAGTCCAGCCACTCGACCCAAAGAGGTCTTAATTAAAAACATTATTAATAACCTTGTTTTGCTGACCGTGCTACGTGAAATAACCATGGTGTATGTAAAACCGCTTTATTTTGACGGGGTCAGCGGATAGCTTGGTGGTTTGACTAATGCGTAAAATAAAAATCCCATAGCAAAAATACATATCATTATTCGGTATTTTTATATTTGGAACAGATACCTAATATACATAAAATTAGACAGTTTTACGTGAAAAACACAAAAATGCAATTTGTGGCTTACATCAACTTACGAGGGAGGCATCGAAATGTTCTATCACAAAAAAACAGTGTCTACACAAAAAAAAATTTTGCTTATTTTTTGAAACCTTTTTAGGAAGTTTAGATACCGTACGATCACGTATCCATACAACAAGTTATTTTTCTTTCATCTATCTACATAGTGTTAACGAATTCGTGTAATTCCTTCATACCGCGTAATCTACTGGTGACACTGACTGACCCTGATTAGTTTTTTTTTCAGAATCAACAAAAAAAAGTTTTCATAAAATTAACCATCGAATTCTCTGAGTAATTTTAGCGTCCCAAGTTAACTGACTGCGTGGAGCGATATCGCGCTAGTCGTGTCCGTCAGCTGTGTCGCCATGCCTTCATTCATTTATGCATGGCATCGAAATTCTCTATCACATAATTTTTTTATTTGGGAAATAAAAAAGTTTATTTTTATTTTTAATCTATCTAAATCCCGTGCGGGGTTAATCTATACTATTAATAGATCATGCGGTTTGAAAGAATTATACGAATTCGTTGACACCCTGTAAGTATATGCTTTGTCTTGTCAATTTACACCAGTAGTAGATCATGTGGTTTAAAGGAACTACACAAATTCGTTTACACCGTGTATACACTTATTTACATACCGCTGTTATGAATAAATAACGTTATTTCATTAAGTAAGTACGCAAAAACTTGTTCGTGACAAATTGCTTAACTTTCTAAGAAACTTAATTAATTCTCGACTTTGAGTATTTCGTTAATAAACTCGACTTTTAAAGTAAATAATGTTTGTTTATGTTATGAATGTTACGATGGAGTGCATCCTATGTATGTTTAAACTGTTTTAATACTTTGACCGATTTTTGAGGTATGGTAAGAAGACTGGGCCAATTGCATCAGTAATAACCAGTGATCGGAAAAAGGTGAGCTAATTTACCTAAACTTCAAAGAACAGAGACAAAAACTGGAGACTTTCTTACGACAATTTTTTTTTTCGGGGTTTCGGGACATCACTAAAGTACATTTAAATATTAATGTTATTAATTCAGAAAACAATTGAATTCGTTTCCTGTTTTTGTTTCCCAAAATTGATACAAAACCAGATGACACGTTTTTTATTGTCTTTAAAAAAGAGATTGTTTATTGGTTTCAAAAAAGGAGAACGTCTTTTATTTTTTGAAAACAAATGAAAGAAAATCTCAGAGAAAATTCTCCCCAAAAAAAATGTTGTCGTAAGGAAGTCTCCAGTTTTTGTCTGTGTTCTTTGAAGTTTAGGTAAATTAGCTCACCTTTTTCCGATCACTTGTAATAACGCAAACACCCTAATTAAAATATTCAGTTATATTCATAATACATACCTACACTGAAACTTTACTTTTATAAACCTGTGTAAATGTATTTTATTGAAACATAAATTTTTTCTTAAAATTACTTGTGTCAAGATCAAGTTACGTATTGTATTCTTGTTTATTTACATAGGTAAATCTCGCGACAAGCTTTTTTATCACTACATAGTAATAAAACAAAGTCGCTTCTCGCTGTCTGTCTGTCCTTATGTATGCTTAGATCTTTAAAACTACGCAACGGATTTTGATGCGGTTTTTTTTAGTAGATAGAGTGATTCAAGAGGAAGGTTTATATGTATAATACATGTATAATATAGTAGAGAAAAACGCGGAATACGCGATAAACGACTACCACGCGGGCGATGCCGCTGGCGATCTCTAGTATAATATAAATTGTACAATGTAATAAATTGATGGGTTTGATTTAATTTAAAGTTTATTTTCTTCTTTGATTCATTTATACGTGGCATTGAAATGTTCTACCACAAAAAAGTGTCCATGCAAAAAAGTTTGCATTTAAATTCAAGCTTGTTTAAAAAAAAATCTTTACTGTATATTTTTTTCTTATATTAAAATTGTGCTATATTAAAAAAATAAAACAACAGTGACTACAATTTAAATAACCTGCTTCTGTTTTAATTCACAGGTAAGCGACGCGACGTTTGAGAAGTGACTGCTAACTTCAGGTAAATTAGATTAGGTTAAGAGATTTAACTGTCTATTAAGTAAATTAATGAAAATTGCAAAACGACCAGTCACTTAACCGTTAAGGCGATGACTGGCGATCGAAAATGTTGGTATTACTAGCAACATCCAAAAAATCCACATTTTAATAAAACCTTAACATTTTTATTATTTTAGTTTTCTTATAACGTGTAGAATTAATCGATTCTAAAGGACACTGAATATTTTTCACCATCAAAGGTATAAAGACCGTTTATTAAAAAAAAAATGAAGGAAAAGAAATGGCCCTCCTTTTAAAAAAAATAAACACTACCATTCCACAGAGTTCCCGTCATTATTACCATAATAATCTTTTTATTACACCCTGCCTCGTAAAAAATAATCCTGGTACAAATAAAAACCAAAATACTGGCCAGCAGATGTTGATGCCGCATAATCCAATCATCGTATTAGTCAACGCTGTTACTAATCAGACAATTCAGATATGAAGGTATCCATGAGAGCGTATAAGCCGAGCTTAAAAAGCAAGCCTTTTACAAAAAGCCTCTGAAAATTGTACTCTCCCTTAAAGAACAAAGCTTTATACATGTTACTGTAAAAGCGCGGATATTGGTAAATCTTAGGTTTTACTTGTAAGAGCGATTACGCACTGCATCCGATCCGAATCCGTGAAAATACGGATATAAAAAAACTCGGACCGAATTAGGATATTGCTTTACGCACTGCATCCAATCCGAATCCGTGAAAAAACCAATCTAGAAAAATATATACATATACAGGGTGTTAACAAATTCGTGTAATTCCTTAAAACCACATGATCTACTACTGGTGTAGATTGGCCCCGCACGGGAATTAGCTTGATTAAAAATCAAAAAATATTTTTTTTTTCATGCGGTAGTGGTAAGTGATCGTATCTAAACCACCTAATAAGGATTCAGTAAAAAAATAAGAAAGTAATTTTTCGCAAAAAAAATTTTCATGCACTTGAACATTTCGATGCCACGCATAAATGAATGGAAGCACGGTGACGTGGCTGGCAGGCACGACTAACGTGATATCGCTCTTTGCAGTAAGTTAACTCGGGGCTCTAAAATGACTCAGAAATAGAAAACTAAGATTTAATTTTAATTTTTTTTTTCAGTTTATTTTCAAAAAATCCCTTTTAGGGTAAATCTGTGTCACCAGTAGATCACGCAGTTTGAAGGAATTACACGAATTCGTTAACACCCTGTATAGTAAAAGTATATAGTAGTAAAAATATATAGTAAAAATCTTGGACCGAATTCGGATATCGCTTACGCACTTATCCGATCTCTGATCCAAATTCAAACAATTCAGGGGCCATCTTTGGCATATCCATTGCCAAATGGATAGGTATGCCAAATGGCATTTTGACTCCGATTTGAATCCGAGGTAGTGCGAAAGCTTTCATACAAACATTACTACGGCTACTTCGGTCCGTCAATATTTCTTCCGAATTGGAGACTCGCGGATGACGGATAGAAATCGGATGACGGATGCCGGATGTACCGCGTAAACTACCATACAAATAGTTCTATGGCTACTTCGGAACTTATTTTCACGGATTCGGATCGGATGCAGTGCGCAACCGCTGTAAATCTTAGGATTCACTAACATGAGTTGGTGAATGTAAGATTTACAAGTAAAACCTAAGATTTCCATTTACCAACATGAGTTGGTAAATGTAAGGTTTGATATAAAATAAGAACATTTTTCGGGCTTTTACCATTGCAGTTTGGCACATACTAGGTTTTACCAACGGCGATTAGTAAATGTTGGTTTTGGGAATGAAACTATAAAATATAATTAGAAAATATTTATCAAACATTCTAATTACGAGTTGCGAATTACGAATTGCGAGCTGCAATAGTAGTAAGTTACTAACAATTTGAAAACATTTTCAAAATACTTCTTGTACAGTAAAATTAAATTAAATTTTCTTTCGAAAATTTTCTGCTTACGAACATAATACCTACGTCAGCTGAGCTAATTATTTATTAATTGTTCTTATTATTTGGTATTATTAATTTCAATTTGGTTACCTTAGTGCCCCGAGCATGCCTAAAAATTACTATTTTTCGACATTTACCGTGTGTCTAAGGTAAAACCTAAGATTTACCGAGCGAATGCTACTAAAAGTCCGAAATTAACGATTATCACAGAAGAGTTCGGACTTTTACCGTTAAGACCTGGTAAATCTTAGGTTTTTCTAGAGAATCTTAGTATTTACCATTATTCGAGCTTTCACAGTAACATATATATAATCATTTATTTAAGGACACAAGTACACCTGTCCCTTAAAACTTGGGACAGAAAGGGGCCAACTCATTAACGGTGTCGTTTGACTTTCAGAGTTTCTGAGAGAAAAAAATATAATTCGAACAAAAACACCCCGACGGGGCAACATTGTTTTACAACAAACTTTTGCTGAAAAATGGGTTTAGGGAGTTTTTGGGGTTCAGTAATGAAGTGAAAACCGTTCGTGTCTCAGAGGGCACGTTAAATCGTCGGACCCGGGTATGTAAGAATACCTATGACAGTCGTTACGGGTAGTCACACGTCCGTCTGACAATCGTTCTAACCCTTTTTTTATATTGGGATAATCCTCATGGATATTCTTCGCCCGGGAAGGCGAAGGGTTATGCCGGACTCTTACCGGCTAAAAACCCACGGTGTTTCTTCTCCTGAACTTCGGCCGGGGTCGCGGGATTTGCAGCTGCATGTACCGCAGCCACGGCAGGCCTCGGCCCGCTAGCTCCTGACGGACCTCTCCTTCTGTGGAGTCTTACCCCATATCCTCCGGAGAGGCGCGCGGAACGCGATGCGCCGCCTTCTCGGGCCTGTTACCGGTCGGGCGACGGGTAATCAGTCTAATCCTTGGATATTAGCATTTCCCAGTAACTGGGTTGCGGAGGTCTGATAGCAATCGCTCCATGTAAAATATTGGTGTTCAGCCGCATCTGGTTAGACTGGAAACTGAATCCAACATAGTTGGGAAAGACTAGGCAGAACAGTATTAAATTAAAAATAAAATTATTTTATTTCGGACAACTAAGAGATCCATTGCATGCATTGTTAGTAACAGTTTTGAACTTAAAATACTATTGTTAGTAACTTAAACTAAAGACGAAAGAATGCGAAGACCACCCAACAGCTAGACACCCAGAAACTATGGGACAAGTCTCCTCACAAATTGCCTTATTATGACGGAGGAAACATCTGTCGCCACAGCCTTCAGGATGCTATTATGGCTACCTCTCATTCTGCTTAGGAGTGAGGCCGTTTTTTGCGGATGATGGCACGAAATCCATCGGTATGGGTTACCGCGAACATTTCTGAGGCACTGCAAAAACGAGGTAGTCGCCACAGCATCCTAAAAACATTTTCATATTGGACGCGTAGAATATCCAGCGACTTCTTCGAGTAGTTGACCCAAAGATTACCGGTGTAAAAACTGGGACAATAAGCTTTAAAAAGCGTTATCTTTACTTGGTCAGTACACCGAGCAAGTAATGAAGTAAAAACATCCTTAAGCTGGTATCACAACTGCAAGTAAACTGCACATCTAGTCGTGCCTATAAACTATACAACTGCAAAATGCAGCTTGAAAGCAATAAGGGTGTGGTCAGTAGAACTGCGTGATAATTGCCGACTAGATGTGCTCTTGCATCTATGATTTCGATGAAACGAAATAAATGTTTCACCAAACGCGGGTATATTAGCCTCCACGAGTGATGATACTTCAGTACGTCCGGCGCACCCTGGGCAGTCAGCCCCGCTACCAACCTTGCTGACTGGCTAATCTTTTGCAATCTTTTGCACACCTAATTGATTCCTCTGTTGTGAGAGTCCGTGCCAGTGGAATTGTATAGCGGATCCCTGATATCATCTTACTAGGAGATATCTATGAGGCTTCCATAGCCACGATACGAGAAAAATAGCATCGAAAGTGTATTAAAATCTTTTTTGTCTTTCTTGTTTAAATAAGTTTTATATTTCAAGGGATCCCCTTTCTTTTCTGTATTAAACTTGAAAGGCATCTGGTAACTATAAGCTGTGCAACAGGTATGGATAATGCTCATTCTGCCGGATATTGGAACCGTGCCCGATAAATTGCAATACGTTCACCCCCGAAATTATCGTGAAAAAGTGTCGTGGTGGCCCAGAGTAGTGATGTGCCCCTCACTTGTGAATTACCTCGTTTGAGTTACTCAAAATGAAAAAAGAGGGTGTTTTCGTATTTCAACTTTGAACCGTCTCATCTAATTCCTCAATTTATTTGTTGTATAAGGGAGTTATTACACTATCATATATCTAGGATAATATATAGCATCTTATGTCTTATTTGACCTCTAGAGTTATATCTTTGTATGGAGCAATAATTTCATATCTCTTTGATACATTGTCATACAGTCCAGACGTTGCCCTACATTGTTACACTCACATCGTTTTATACTACAATGTCTGGACTTTAAAAGAGGCCTTGACCTCTGAGATTGTTTCGGCTTTTTCACTCAGAACTAGTCAGATAGGAAATGCCGGCGCCATCTAGTCTTAAAAAAACATTACATTGACTTGCAAAAGTGTCTGTAACAGATTTATTTACAGAAATAAATATCATTTCATTTCATCATATATCTATGACTTTTAGACTATGATCCTAGATATGTGATAGTGTAATATCCTCCTAAGTGCGAGTGTATATCTGACTGATGAGCGAGTGAGTGTGTAAGTGATAGAGATGCAAATATTTGATGAGAAGTGTTCGTTCGTTCGCGCACTCTCTCCTTCCCTCACCCAGCAAAGCGGTATGCGGTAGCGCACACACGCCCGTAGCTCACCAGTCTCTCTCACCTATACTCTCCTCAACTGAGGGGTGCCTCAGGAGTCCCCTCCCCTCCTCTCCGTCATCCTCGTTTAAAATAGACCAGTTACCCATTACCGCCGGAGCCTGGAGATTACGGCCCCGTTTGCCAACAAGCATCGGGTTGTTTAAACCCACGCAACTATCTATGAGACTTCTGCAACTACGGTGGAGAAAAATATCTTGAGGAAACCTGGACTTAATGGTCTGAAATCGCCAACTCGTAGTGAACAAGCGCGGTGTTCAATGCTCGTTCCTTCTCTGTATGAGAAGAGGCTTTTGCCCTGCAGTGCTACAGTTAAGCCCATTATCCAACAAAGCAGAGAGGAGAGGAGATGTCTCGAACAGCCAATAGAGTTGCGTTATTTTCACATCTCTCCGCTTAGCTTCAACTCAATAAGAAATCATATTGGCCGTTTACGAGGCATCTCCTCTCCTCTCCGTCTTGATGGATACCGGGTGTTACAGGCTGTTAATGTCGAAACTGCGGGAATTTGGCAGATAAGTGTTCTGAAAAAAGTAAATACGACAAACAACCTATTTGTTGGTAGATACTTAATTTGAAACTGCTTGCGTATAACTTACTAGCTGTACCCGCTGTGCCTACGTAAACATAAAGTTACTGCTCATTATCCACACTTTATAGCGTGATAATTTGTACCATATAACCTGACCCGCACTTTAATGGCTGCGGCTGCCAAATTTCAACTGAATCTGTCCAGTAGCATTGGTGAGAAGCTCAAACTTACAACGGTGTCCGTTTGTGTATGTTGGAGCTTCCCGCCATTCTATAAATCTTCATTTTTGCCATCAGTATTATTCCTAGAAAGCGTTGTATTTATTTTTTTCCAAATATACTATATACTACTGTAAACGAATTCATGTACTTCAAACCGCGTGATCTACTAGCGACACAGATTGACCAAGCACTGGTTTTTTTTAATTTCAGCAAAAATATTTTTTCATAAAAATAACTTGATTATCTGTTTCTGAGTCATTTTAGTGTTCTATCACATTTTTTTTTTTGCTATCATTCTTTTTGCTTATTTTTTTTATTGAAACCTTGTGATGTGGTTTAAATACGATGACTTATTCATTTTTAATTTTTAATCGAGCTAAATCCCGTACGGTGTTAATCTATATCATTAATAGATCATGTGATTTGAAGGAATTACACGAATTCATTTACAGCCTGTATTTACCTACAGTTTTAGCATCGTTACGATTTTATTAATAATAATAGTAGTATCCTTTATTTCAGGCAACTTGGCCCATAGAAAACTAATACATAAATAACAAAAACAATACATAATTATAAACTAATACATAATATTATAAAACTACTGTACACGAAGTGACGGCGTCGTGTTGCGCTGCGTGGTGTCGCGTAGCCTTCCACGAAATCGTCGATACACGACGCCGTAATAATGTATAGATAAGTTAGATAGGTACGCATATTCAATTAATTTATCTTCATATCATCCAATATCCTACACATACCAAGAGATGGTGGCTGGCTCATTTCAAGCCAGACACAACACGTTTAAAATGTCATTTATAATTTAAATCTATTTTATTTTGCAATTTTTTTGCAAACAATTAACACGTCATCTATGAAGCTTTTAAACGAAAAAAAGATACATGATAAGCTATACAGGCTTGCACACCTAAATGCCTTACGCACACTTGCCTTTTTCAAAACAAAGGAGAGCCACACGAAAAAAAAAAAGAAATCCAGAGTTGTTTTTTAAACTACTTTGAAAAAGTATTGTCTCTGTATCTCATTTTAAATTTTCTATTTTATTTTGCAAACAATTAAGAGCCATCACGCGCTGTCGACTGGTCACCGGAGACTTGGTCTCTCGGCGACCAAAACATAAGCATAGTCGCCCGGGCGACCGGCGACCAAGTGCGTAAACATCTCGCTGCTTTGCATGAATAACCACACAATACAAAATGTTCAAACTACGAGTAGATAAGGAGACAACAGAATCCAAAATAGCCCTTATTTTTTTGCGAATAAAACTAACATTCATATCATCAAGAATTACGTAGAGGCATCACAAAATTTCATTGCCATTTCTTTAATTTTTGGTACATTTTTCTTCTACAATGTAATCTTAAAAGGCTCACCTTTAAAATAAGCTTTTTTGAATTGTGTCATTATTCATCCAAAGCAGCGATCTATTTAAACTATGGAAAGTCACAGTTGTCGTCGACCAAGTCTCTGGCGACCAGTCGACAGTGCATAATGGTTCTTACACATCTTCAAAAAAGATTCAATAAAAAACAAACCGGCACAAAAGTTTCCTCACCTAAACGCCAAACTCACACTTGCCATTTTCAAAAGACTCGAGAGTGAAACAAAAAGAGAGACAGATAAAACTTTTTCAAAGCAATAAACCCTCATTGGTCGTTTACTCGAGTTGTGCTGATTCAGAGAAATTATAAAGGGACAAACACTCGGATGCTAGACGGCGGACTGAATAATTACCGACTGTTGCTGAAATTGGAGCTTTAAGCATTTTAGGGTTCGACCACACTATTGGCCGCGTATTCGCGTAGTGAGACTTTTGTTTCTGATTATAAGTGCTGGTTTTAGATAATACACATAAGATAACATCACGCCTGTATAGACCTAAAGGGTTGGGCAGAAGTGTATAGTATCAAAAGGGCATAAATCCGGCCTCCGGGCGGCTAATGAGAATTCCACACGAAAAAACCTAGGAACACTTTGCCCGACGTTGGGATCAAACCCAAGACCTCACGCTCAGCATTCATGCTTGCGACCACTAGACCAATTGGCAGTCCACAATCCAGTCCAATCGAGGTAGTTCAAAATTTGATAAATTAATCCAAAGTTTAACTTTATTTCTTCCTTGCATTCATTGTAACACTTCAAGCTGTATTTTACCCACATGAAGTCATTCCATAAACGAGCATGAGGGTCATGTTATAAGGCGTAACAATTTTTGGTAGGTGATTTTGTTATCAGAAGACTCAGTATATCAGTACACTCGCTACATTTATACACTAATAGATATATTTTCGCGCTTTGGTCAGTAATTACTTCGCGAATATCAAATAAAAAGCCATAATCTTAACAGTAAGCTCCAAGAATAGGATACAGAGTGAAACTTGACAGTCGGGAATGTCATAAAAAAAATTAAAGGCCTGAATACAATTCGCAAAATATAATACTGCATTGAAGAAAGAAAGAAAAAAGAAAATTATTTATTTTGGACTCACACAGGCAGTTACAGAAACAAAATAAAAAAATAAAAGAAAGGATAAAAATTTAGACTACCTGCACGAGGCCAAAAAGGGCTCCAATCTCAGCATAATGCATTGTGTAATGCATTCCTGTTTCATCCAACACGACATTAATTACACTGAAATGACAATTCTATTATTCAAAACACACTTTGCGTATCGTTTCAAAATAATGTGGCCGAACCTTTACGTAGTCTGCAATCCAGCAAACGACATCATTGTAACCACGGTTATTTACTGTCAAAACGCTACGAAGCCATTTCAGAATTCTAAAATTGAATTAAACTGTCATTTAAGACAAAATGGCGTCTGTTATGGGAATGATTTCGGTTGTGTGGTCTTGGAATTAAATTGCAAACAAACCGGGTATTTGGGCGCCGAAAATTATAAATTGTTTAGTAAATTAGTCCCTCATTTGAAAAATGATCGAAATAGATTCTATTTATTGGTTATCTTTTAACCCCGCTGTTTTTTGTATTTTAATATTTCCAATAAAGACATGCCAATTCTACAGATTTATCATATGCATAGATAAATTAAGTTGTGCGCCTTCAAGTAAACATTTTGAACGCTGCAAACTGTCTTTATATTTTTCTTAGCAATTCTTTCCATTCAATGGTTGTCTGGAAGAAATCGCTTGAAGCGATAAGACCGCCATTTGTACTATTCTTAATCATGTGTATTCCTACTGTTTTATTTCTTTTAGTGTACAATAAAGTATATCTATCTATCTATCTATTTTGCCCTATTTCGTCCTAATCTTAGGTAGTACAAGAAAACAAACTAGATTCCAGTCCAAATCAACTAAAAGCAAACAACACAACCCCAAAATGAATAAAAACATCCGAGCCCATTCATAACCCGACTAAAAGATAAATAGTGGTCATTGTAAGCTTGTCGGAGACAAAGTCTTGGAGTCCAGAGCCTTCGATGGCTTAGTCCCTCGCCACAGGGCCTTTTGGGGTTATCACCGTAGCTCTAATATGAATGGATGGTAAGTAATAGTTTTCGGACATATGGGTGGTTTGTTCAGACAGCAAATTGTTATTTATGGGTTGTATTGTGATTGTAGATGGTTGTAAATGTTGGTCTCTTGGGAGAGTTGAATATACAGGGTGTAAACGAATTCGTGTAATTCCTTGAAACCGCGTACCTAGTCTACTAGTGACACAGATAAATCAGAAATGTTTTTTTTTGAAAATCAACTTTTTGTTCTTCATTTTTCATTTTATTTTTTGTGGTCAGGGTGGTAATTTGAGATGGGGCATGAAGGGCAGCTACCTTAACCATTGTAGCTACAGGAAAACGTTCTTATGAGGCCACCCCTAACTTTTAAAATAATTTCTTTCTGGATACACAGATTTTGAAAAAAAAATACATTCAGCGAGAAAAAGGACAGTTTTCACCAACATTTTCATGATGCCAATTATTCCTATTTCCCCTAAGGATCAAAAGACTCTTGCGGACCAACTGAGGTTAGAGTACTAGAAACGTCAGAAATCGCAAAAAAAAACTTATTTGAGATTGGGTACTATTAAGGGCAGCTTGACCGTTGTAGTGACAGGAAAATGTTGTTAGGAGACTGTTCTTAATTTTTGAAAATATTTCAGGCAGCCCCTTTATGGCCCATCTCAAATGCCCGCCCTGTATATATTTTTTATTTTTTTTTGAAAAACTTTGCCCCACACTAAGATTTTTCTTGTATCGTGGGTGCGTTTACAGACACAAATCTCACAAACAAACGCCCAGACCCGAAACAACCATCTGTAGGCCATACAAATTTTTGTTCCGTGTGGGAATCGAACCCACGACCCAGAATTAAAACAGGTTTTGCAGTCACGTTTAAATCCCTACTTAATATTATACAAGGTTAGTCGGAAAGGGGGTACTAATGCGAAAGGGTATTAAAGTACCCATATTAATGAATAACTTTTGTTCTGCTACTTTCCCCAAAAGTCAATAGTTTATGAGAAATAGCTGATCAAACTTTTCATAAAAAATACGCTAAAATCTATCTATCCTCAGTTATGATCAGCTGTGTTTACATTTTAGGTCATATTTAGGGTCACAGATTAGAATATCCCTTTTCGAAATTCGTAACTAAAACAGGAATAAAGATTTTTTGAAGAAACTAAAACAAAAATATTTTTTCATGGAAATAAAAATTATCGAATTTTGAAATTTTAACACTTGCTTTAAAACAGTCATCAGTGTTACTTTAAGTGACCTGCAGATTAGTACCCCCTTTCCGACTAACCTTGTAAATGCAAAAGTAACTCTGTCTGTCTGTGACGCTTTCATACCTAAACCGCTCAACCGATTTTGATGAAACTTAGTAGGTACAGTAATAGTCTGGAGCCTGGAGAAGGACATAGGCTACTTTTATCCCGAAAAATACGGAATACGCGATAAACGACATCCACGCGTGCGAAACCGCGAGCGATCACTAGTAAGTAATAATGATATTCGGCGCGCGAATCCGTCTTTCACTTGTTTGGTTTATTAAAATAATAGAAGTGATTACGCACTGCATCCGATCCTAATCCGTGAAATTACGTTCCGAAATAGTCATAGAACTATTTGTATGGAAGTTTACGCACTAGATCCGACTTCCGTCATCCGATTTCTCTCCGTCATCCGTGAGTATCCGATTCGGAATTGCAAACGCTCTCCTAAGCTCTGCGTAGGAATGACGTAGGTAGTTATGCCAAAGATGGCCCCTGAATTGCTCGGACTTGGATCAGAGATCGGATTAGTGCGTAAGCAATATCCGAATTCGGTCCGAGTTTTTAAATCCGTATTTTACGGATACCTACGTAACTGCTCTTACACACACAGTTTTACAAAGTCACATAATACAGGAAAACCTTTACGAACAAAACGCCAGAGAAAGCCATAAAACTACCCACCGCAGTCATTTTTATTCGATTCAATAATATTTTCACAATTTATCTCTACTATCTTATTTTTTCATTACAAAGCTCGACGAATTATGTGGCTGTGTGTATCGCAACTATCTATTCGCGCACACGAATTTCGACTTTGTTTGTTTAGTCCTAGAGTTTTTTTTTTATTTGGTGATAAAACAAATGTTATTCCTGGAAGACATTCATTTTTATTTACTTTATTTTCGAGGATAATCTAGTTGGTGATCATTTTGTTTGCCTCTACTACGATTGTTTCTATTGGTTAGCGCTATTTGTTGGATATTCTGTGATTCTGTGTTGAATCTTCAAGTGATTTTCTTTTCTTCTTGTCTGTGAATAGTACTGGTAATAAGGATAAAGGAGGATGAGGGAATTATTAATAACTAGCTTCTGCCCGCGACTTCGTACGCGGATCCTGTTGCTTATGCCAGCGACAACGGGGTTGTCAAAATCGAAGATCTGAAAGTCTGATGTTGAATTCTAAGAGACTGGGGACGGGAAAACAACGGGATGCGCGAGACGGTTCGAGACGTTCCAGATCTTTCATTTTTGTAAGTCAACAGGAAATGCCCATTAGACTAAACAACTTTTGCTAAGACGCCATTCCTATATACCTATGTTATAGTGTCGCTGGACTTTGGAGTTCCACAACAGGTGTTCCAGGTCTTCAAATTTATTCTCACAGCAGAAAATGCTCTGCACGTGGAATAATTTTTGCTAAGGCACCATTTTTATATCTCTTATACTTTAGCTGGTCCACATCCGGTTCTTCAGATGATATCGACATTCTGCTCAGAGAATGTCGAAGTCGATCAGAATTTAAACGTTCGTTGCGCTCTTTTTCTGTCTCTTCATGCCGTACTCCAGCAATTCTTTCTCTCTCACTTTCTAACCGATTATTAATATTTTGTTGTGTGCGTGTTTGGGACAATGTATAGTAATCTCGATCAGCAGTTAGTCGCGCATCACGTTCATCACTCGTTTCAAAAGACCTGTTAGTAGATATACGAATACGCTGAGAACTCAACCGTGATTCTGTATCGGTAAACGTTTCCGATTCGCGAGATAATGCATGTCGCTCACGATCAGCAGACAGTCGCGCATCACGTTCCGCACTTGTCTCTAGAGACCTAGAAGCAGATGCGTAGATACGCTGAGAACTCAAGCGCAATTCTCTATCCGTGAACGTCTCCAACTCGCGAGACAATGCGTGACGTTCACGATCAGCGGTCAGTCGCGCATCACGTTCCCCACTTGTCTCTAGACACCTAGAAGTCAATGCGTAGATACGCTTGGAACTCGAGCGCAATTCTCTATCCGTGAACCTCTCCGACTCGCGAAACAATGCGTGACGTTCACGATCAGCGTTCAGTCGCGCATCACGTTCCACACTTGTCTCTAGAGACCTAGAAGTCGATACGTAGATACGCTGAGAACTCAAGCGCAATTCTCTATCCGTGAACGTTTCCGATTCGCGAGACATTGCGTGACGATCACGATCAGCGGTCAGTCGCGCATCATGTTCCCCACTTGTCTCTAGAGACCTAGAAGTCGATGCATAGATACGCTTGGAACTCAAGCGTAATTCTCTGTCCGTGAACGTCTCCGATTCGCGAGACAATGCATGACTTGCACGATCAGCGGTCAGTCGCGCATCACGTTCCGCACTTGTCTCTAGAGACCTAGAAGTCGATGTGTATATACGCTGAGAACTCAAGCGTAATTCTCTTTCCGTGAACGTCTCCGACTCGCGAGACAATGCATGACGTTCACGATCAGCGGTCAGACGCGCATCATATTCTTCACTGGTCTCTAGAGACCTGGATGTAGATGCGTAAATACGCTAAGAACGCAAGCGTGCTTCGCGATCCGAAGAGGTTTCCACAGAGCGAGTTGCAGTTCTCGAACAGCATCAAGTCTCTCATGACGCTCTTCGGTAGATTCTTGGGATATTATGATCCTCAATCTTTTAGCTCCTTTGGAACATAGGGAAAGATTTGACCTCTTTCTAGGCATGGTTATAGTTTTATGGTGAAGATACCTGATCAATTAAAATCTAAGTAACTGCTCCCCTACGTTACCGGGTAGGCTACCGTGTCACGAAGATAAATGGAAAAGGAAGTGAAACACTCAAATAACATAAGCCCGAAGGCATATTTATTCGATAAAATAAAAAAAGAAATGGGAGTTTTGGCCAGTAGAGTCAAATTTTCAATGATATACCATCGTCATCGAAAATCAGTCCTAAACTGTTACCGCCTTCACCGTGTGGAGGTACTCCCAACTTATGTTATTTTATAATTATACAGTGAAATTAGTGATAGCTTTGATTTCCACATCAGATGTTTCTGATCTTCGATTTTTATAAGACAACAGGAAATGCCCATCAGACCGAACAAATTTTGCTAAGACGTCATTCCTATATGTGTTACTCGTATATGGTGTAGCTGGGCTCTTGGAGTTCCACAACGGTGTTTCAGATCTTCAATTTTTATACGTCAACAGAGAGTGCTCGCATCAGATTGAACAACTTTTGCTAAACGTCATTCCTATATATGTTATAGTGTAGCTGGGCGCTTGGGATTCCACAACAGGTGTTCCAGATCTTAGATTTTTATAAGTCAACAGAGAGTGCTCATCAGATTGAACAACTTTTGCTAAAACGTCATTCCTATATATGTTATAGTGTAGCTGGGTGCTTGGAATTCCACAACAGGTGCTCCAGATCTTCAATTTTTATACGTCAACAGAGAGTGCTCATCAGGCTGAACAACTCTTGCTAAGACGTCATTCCTATATATGTTATAGTGTAGCTGGGCTCTTGGAGTTCCACATCAGGTGTTCCAGATCTTCAAATTTATTCTCTCAGCAGAAAATGCTCATCACGTGGAACAATTTTGGCTATGGTACCATCTTTGTATCTCTTATAGTTTAGCTGGTCTGTTACGGTTCTGCATCAGGTGTTCAAGTTTCCAAGATAAATTATAGCCTATATGTTGCCCAGACTTAATACCTATACAACAAAAGAAAAATCATTCAAATCCGTCCAGTAGTTCCGAAGATTAGCGTGTACAAACAAACAGACACACAGACAAACAGACAAACAGACAGACTTTTTTTTTTGGATTCGTGCTCTCTTACTGTTTCTAAACCCCCCTCAACTATTGTTTTTTTAATATATTCAATGTACAGACACAGTTTTTTTACTGTTTTATTATATGTATATAGATAATAAGCGAATAATATCAGACCTTTTTAATTATAATATTTATTTATTTCTACCTGCTTGTGTGTAAGCGCGTGACGTGAAAACTTCTGGACTGATTTTGATGGTTTTTGGCCAATAATAGCTGTTGCTTTTCACTAGCATCCTAGGAGAACTACTTCACGTATCCTATGTCCTATGTCCTAATTTAGGTTATGCTTTACATATGTGCCAAATTTCGTCTAAATCCGTTCAGCCATTGAGGCGTGATTGATAATCAAACATCCAAATTTTCAAACTGACAAATATTCATATTTAATATCTCTTTTTAGTCACGGCTCATCTTCCGTGCGGAAGATGTCCGGTCCTTTGGAAGGCATACGGGGGACACAGGTCCAACGCGCAGAGGCCCCTTTGAGAACTTTAATCAAATATTTAATATTATTGTCGTGGAATAAGCCTGACTTAATATTTTACGTAATTTTCATCTTACGGTCCGACTACATCAAGCGACTTATTTGCGCAAACGGCTTGTGCAAAATTTTGCACAAACGATCTTCTATCAGCCCTTATCTCAAGTTACTTGGGGTCAGCATAAAATGTTTTCTTCTTCCATTCTCCCCTAATATCCGTCCCGCTATCATTAACTCCCTTTTCATTCATATCATTTCTCACACAATCCATCCATCTTTTCTTTGGTCTTCCCCTACATCCATCAATATTTATATTCATCACTCTCTTAGTCACATGCTTTTCGTCCCTCTTCATCAGATGCCCATACCAAGATAATCGGTTCGCTTTAAATTTTTTCTATTGTCGCGTTAATAGCACTGCCTGGTATAATGTTTTGCCGCTTATCGAACATGCTAACTTGTGCAAATTAGAATTTGTGCAAATAAGATTGAGCATGTAGCCCGGGTCTCGTGTGGTGCCGGACTTATTATTATTATTTCCTTTATTCACATTATTTTACATATTTACTTACATTTTTAAATATTCTAATATAAAAATAAAAACATTTAAAAATATAAAAAAATAGTATCCCACCGGCATCGGGAACAAGGTCCAAGCTGCCGGCAGTCAGGGCTCCAGAGAAAGGAACCTCCTCACTATGCGTGCCGCATCCAGGAGTACTGCTTTTTGTATCAAGCCCTTGATCCAGCCATCCAACGAGAGCCTCTTAAGGTGTTGATCGAGGCTCTTGGCTATGAGGCCATTCGCCGTAACGACTATCGGAACAATGACTGCTGAGTCCACATCCCACATGGCGACAACCTCGTGTGCTAGATCAAGATATTTTAATTGTTTATCTTTCTCAGCTTTCACGAGGTTCTCGTCATGAGGGACCGTGATATCAACAATCATTGTGCGGCGCTCTGATCGATCTATTACCACTATATCAGGCTTATTGGCAACAATAGTCCTGTCAGTGATAATAGATCGATCCCAGTACAGTGTGGCATGACCATTCTCGAGAACTGGGTCGGGCACATACCTGTAGTACGGTACTTCCGATTCGACAAGGTTATATTTTAGAGCAAGTTGCTGATGAATAATCCTGGCCACCAGGTTGTGTCTGTGCAAGTATTCACCGTTGGCAAGACGAGAACAACCGGAAACAATGTGTCGGATAGATTCTCCCGGACGGTGGCATGCCCGACAGATGTCAACCGTGCCATCCTTCACAATATATTTCCTATAATTGTTCGTCATCATGACTTCGTCCATAATTGCACAAACAAAACCTTCGGTTTCCCCGAAAAGGTCACCAAACCGTAGCCAGGATACGGACGCTGAAAAGTCAACATCGGGCCCATGAAGGGCCCGATAGAAGCGCCCGTGTAGCTCCTTGCTTTGCCATACTTCCTCGCGATCATTGGTACTAAGTACTACAGGCTTGCGCCAGTTCTCTTTAGCCAAGGCGAGCGGGGTAAGGCCCCTGTCCACTGCGACCACATCTCGATGCATCTCCCCTTCAGCTTGGAGGAAATACTCCCTGAGACTGTACACTTCGCGATTGTGTAGGGTCTTAGCGTTTAAAAAGCCTCGACCCCCACACTTTCGCGGAATGTACAGCCTCATCACTGAAGAGCGTGGGTGATGCATCCGATGTACAGTCAGCAGTGCACGGACCCTTCTATCCAGGGCGTCAAGATTAGTCTGAGTCCACTTGAGTATGCCGAAGGAATACATCAAGACCGGCATGACCCAACCGTTAAAGGCGCGCACCTTGTTTCCGCCTGATAAAACACTTTTCAATACTTTATTCAGGCGGCCAAAGAAGCGCTCCCGTAACGATTGTCTCATGTCGGCCTCACTGATGCCTAAAGCCTCCGACATACCCAAGTATTTGTAGGTCTCAGTTGGGGAGAGGGATCTAAGTTGTATGGAATTCGAGAATTGGATTCCCTCGGATTCCACAATCCCCCCTCGCTTTACATGCATGACCGCGCATTTGTCCACACCAAATCCCATCCTGATAGAGTTACTGAAGTTTTCAGTTACCTTCAGTAACTCCATCAGTTGCAAATCAGTGGGGGCAAATAGTTTTAGGTCATCCATGTATAGGAGGTGGGATATAACTTGACCTTCTCTCCTCAACCGATAGCCTAGCCTTGTTCCCTCCAGCAATGTACTTAGGGGGTTCAAGGCTAAGCAAAACCACAACGGACTCAGACTGTCTCCCTGGAATATACCTCGCTCGATCCTTATCGGTTCCCCTCTCCCCAGAATCTCTCGACATCCCGGATAGCGAAGGACCGTTCTCCATTGCCGCATACATGACATCAGGAGGGTGCGAAGAGTTGTATTTATTTTATACAACTCCATCACCCTCATGAGCCATGTATGTGGCACCGAGTCATAGGCCTTCTTATAGTCTATCCAACATGTCGACAGATCCTTTTGGGAGCGACGAACTTGTTGGCTAATGGCCATGTCAATGAGGAGAAGCTCTTTAGTACCGCGGGACCCACTCCTACATCCATTTTGAGAAGGAGACAGAATATAATTATTATCAATATGATTAGAAATTTTGACTCTCAAAATGGATGTAAGGAGTTTATAGACCGTTGTAAGGAGTTTATAGACCGTGTTATAATTATATTAATAATAATAATAATATATATATATTATTATTATTATTAATCATTTATTTCAGACCAAAAGTCCATAAAATGTTAGTAACAATGATCTTAACCTATTGTTAGTAATTTAATATAATATAAATAAATAAAACTAATTCTACTTTACAGTCTACATCGCGTGCAGTCTAATCCAATGGCCCAACATTGGACTGTCCCATTTATCACACAATACGCTCAAGATGCTGTGTGAACTGCCACGCATTCTGCGGAGGAGGGAAGCGCAACGTTTGCGTATGATGGCATGGAAACCATCAACTCTGGCCTCCGCAAACATGCCTGATGCACTACAAGAACGTGGCAGTCCATTCAACATTCTGAACGCATTGTTGTATTGAACACGCAGAGCGCTGTATGCCCTCTGCGTATAGCCGACCCACAGAGCGCATGTGTAAAAGGACTGGCAATAGGCTCTAAAGAGAGTAATTTTAACGTCCCTTGTACACCGCGCAAATCTGCGGATCAGCATATTACATCGGACAGCCAGCGCCCTGCGCTCCCGTTCAATGTCCATGTTGTCATTGAGATCCTCGGTGACCCAGTGACCCAGGTACTTGAAATGAGACACTCTAGTCAATGGTGTATTACAAATAGTAACTTGTGGCACATTCGAGTAACATTTGGTGCCCGCCTTAAAGACAAGTAACTCACTCTTTTTGGCATTGTACCTGAGCCCATGAGTCGCCGCATAATCTTCACACTTTCTTAGGAGCAACCTGAGACCGCTGATTGATGGACACAGCAACACCATATCATCTGCGTAACTTATATTATTAACACAAGTACCGTCAATGTGACATCCTATATGAGTGCTGCTGAGTTCATCAATCAGTCGATTGATGTACAAATTAAATAGGCGTGGTGAGGTTATTCCCCCCTGCCTCACCCCACACTCTGGCCTATACACATTAGATAGTGCTCCCGCCCATTTAACACTGTTTGTCTGATTGTTGTACCAATACATAAGCAAAGAAATTACTGACCTGTCAACACTGCTTTCCTTCCTCAGCTTTTCCCAAAGTGTGTCATATTGTACCAGGTCGAATGCCTTGGACAAATCGAGGAAGCACGCATTAACTGGTGTCTTCCTAGCTGTATAGTATAGTAGTAGTACTTAAAGAATAGCACTACCCAATCTCTTCCCGTGGGGTGCATTAAAACAGCCACCACGAGTGACGATACTTAAGTACGTCCGGCGCACCCTGGGCAGTCAGCCCCGCTACCAACCTTGCTGACTGGCTAATCTTTTCACCTCAGCATGAGCTATTTTCGTATAGCTCGTGCTGACACGAGAGAAGAAGATCCCTTCCCGTGGGTGTTGTAAAAGGCGACTAAAGGATTCTCTAGAGGATGGGCAGTAGCACTCTCTGAGTACTTTAACAACCATACTGCGATCGCCAACCAGCATGCCAATGTCTAAAATGGAGCACACGAATCCAAGTAACAAAGAGGGACTCTATAACTGTCTGGATCTCTCGTACACATGACAGAACACAGTAAACTGCTTGGCGCAAGACATATATGACCTATAGAATGAGGTCCTTTTTAAAACTAAAATCAAGTTGTAATGGTTATGGCGAGACATAATTGTCGGTTTCCGACGAGAATCCGGAAGATTTTAAGCTATAAAATGTACCCGACCGACGCCAGAGCGAGCGCTAGTCCTAACTAATATTATAAATGCGAAAGTAAGTTTGTTTGTTTTTTTGTAACCTTTTCACGCCTAAAACACTGAACCGATCCTGAAATTTTGCATATACGTTGTCAGGTGTACAGAAACGGACATAGGGTACCTTTCGTCCCGTAAAAAAGTACCATTACCGAGGAAAACAACGCCACGTGTCTTTCGAATCATGATTGAATTATATTATTGTACGTAATACTACCCGAATTGATTGTCAAATTCTAAATTACCGCAAGCAAAGCCGCGGGCAAAAGCTAGTAAACGGAACAAAGAGAACCCTTATAAGTTACAACACAATATCTCCAATTTTATCGCTCAATTCAATGAATAGGTATTGTGTGGTGTTCATGTTGAAATAGCTTTGTTTTCAGGCTTTATTAATAGCGGAATTAACTGAAACTAGAACAATAGTAATAGTGTGGAGTTTGGGGTGGAAACAATATTATTAGTTGATACTAAATTGAAGGTTCTCGATTATTATCTCGTATATTCGTTGAACTTATATTATGAACTAGCTGTACACTGGCGTATTAGCATATGCGTTGCAATGCCACGTAAATAAATTAAATACGCGATAATCCGAATATTGTGCATATATGTTGTCGATTCGAAACCCATAATTAATACGTTATTTAATTTGAGGGGACCCGATTTTACCGTACCGACGCGCGACGGGGACGAACGTCAAATGTTTGACAGACAGGAACAGTTTGTATGGGAAAATAAATTTTTTGGTTTTACTATTTTCCCTGTTTATTTTGTTGAATTTTCCATATTTTCTCACCACCTAAACCTTCCCTGGACTTCCACAAATATTTCAAAACCAAAATTAGCCAAATCGGTCCAGCCGTTCTCGAGTTTTAGCGAGACTAACGAACAGCAATTCATTTTTATATATATAGATTATACAGGGTGAAATTGTAAACACTCGACAAATCGAAATGGGAGATTGTACTCATCACTATGAACAACTTTTACTATGGGACCAAACCGGAAATCGCGAAAAAAACGGATATTCCCTACATTTATGTTCGCATAACTCGTCAAAATGTAGGGATCAGCAGATTTTTTCAGATTTTTCAGATCAGATTTTTACAATCTCCCATTTCGGTTTGTCGAATGTTTACAATTTCAACCTGTATTTTTAAATAAACATCACCAAACAACGACACGGTTGATGCATTGACTGAGCGATTGACTTCTGCGCTACGGGTCGTGTGTTCTGATTTGACGGTTTGACAGATGATTGTTTCAGGTCGGGGCGTTTGTGTATGTGGAGATTCCTGTCTGTAAACACATCCACGATAGAGGAGAAAACATAGGGAGGGGAAAAGAAAAACAAAAAAAATGCCCCTCGGCATCGGAAACAGGGTCTAAGCTGGCGGCGGTCAAGGCTCTAAAGAAAAACCCGTCGCCCGACCAGTAACAGGCTCAGGAAGGCAGCGCGTCATGTTCCACGCGCGCCTCTCAAGAGGACGTGGGGCGAGGCCCCACAGAAGGAGACACCAGCCCGACCGAGGCCTGCCGGGGTTGCGGTGCATGCAGCTACGAATCCCGCGACTCCGGCCATAAGTCAGGAGAAGGAACACCGTGGGTTTTTAGCCGGTAAGAGTCCTGCATAACCTTTCGCCTTCCCCGGGCGGAGGGAATACATGAGGATTTTCCAAAGATAAATAAAAAAAACAAAAAAAAAACGCTCTAATGAAAGGAACCTTCTCACTATGCGTGCTGTGACAAGGAGTACTGCTTTCTGTATCAAACCCTTAATCCAGCTACCGAACGAGTTTTTAGCCATAACGATAACACAAACAATATCTGCGAAAACGTATAGTACGTCACATACATCGAACAACCAATGGCATTCGTAAATTTTCGCGCCACTCACACTTATTGTGTCAGCGTAAAGATAATTTTTAACCGACTTCAAAAAAGAGGAGGTTCTCAATTCGGCTGTATTTTTTGTTTCATGTTTTTTATCTCAAGTCTCCGTCGTTTATGAACCGATTCGAAAAATTCTTGTTTTGTTTGAGAGGGTATACTTTCCGTTTGGTCCCGTATTAATTTTATCGAAATTGAAAATATCAACAAAAACTAAAAATATATAGGTACACAAATCGTATATAGACGACGCGACGTTCTAGTTGTAGTCGTAGCCCGCGAATTTGTATACTATTGTAATTGTAATTTATGGCACTAAAAAGTATTAAATAACTTTAAAAAAAAGTAAAAACATACTTCAAAAAAAAAAAACTAAACGGAGTAAAATAATTATCACATTTATAATAAAATTATCAGTTTCAGAAGTTGGTGTAATTCCACGCTGACACAAATTTAATGCACCGACTTATGAAACTGATAATTTTATTATATGATAATTATTTTACTCCTTTTAGATTTTTTTAAGTCGATTTTTACTTTTTTTATTTACTGAGCACTCAGTCCGGAAGTGATCGGTTTTACGAAGTCTGCCGATGTTTCTTAGTTGTAAAGTATCTACGTAGATGCATCCCTAGCTTACCGTCAGTCTCGGGTTTCCTCTGCCCGGTTCTTAAAACCACAGAGCTATCAATTTTCCCAACGCTCCAAGCTCAGAAGCTCGTGGTCTGCTTGCTTTTGCGTAAATATATAGACGGTATCACTAACGCAACAGAGGTACTTAAAATGTTATTTAGTACTCATGAGTTGGTTTAGTTTTATAATTAGCTAAGTGCATACCATGTGAGCTGATTGTACAAAATGTTATATTTTGAGAATATCATATTATGAGAACGAAGTGTACAGAAACTCTTTGTGGTTGTTTATCATATTTTATTTTATCATAGGTTTATCATTTTCTTTCTTTTTTCTTTAATTTAAACGTTCCCCACACTACGATTTCTCTTGTATTGTGGGTGCGTTTACAGACACAAATCTCACAAACAAACGTCCAGACCCGAAACAACCATCTGTAGGCCATACAAATTTTTGTTCCGTGTGGGAATCGAACCCACGACCCGTAGCGCAGAAGCCAAACGCTTAGCCACTGCACCAAACGTGTCGTCAATCATAGTTTATCATAGGTTTTTTAGTTAAATATTTAGTAGTTATTATTAGTAGAGCTTCTTGTAACAGAGTTAGAAATATTATTTTGATCCGCACATGAACTCGAAAAGTCATTGATCACTGCAGATCTTACTCAGGCCCTTTTTTTTTTTTTTTTTTTTTTCTATTGGACTGCTGTAGGTCGTCGTATGGGACGGTTTCTACGTAACCGGGCAGTTATTGGCGAGACCTGAAGGGTCTCCAGCCAATGGGGGGGGGGGGGGGGAAGTAAAATACTTAACCTAAGCTAACTACTTGTACTACACTAACATCATGACTACTTGCAACAACAGCACTAAGGGCGACCCCTAGTGGGACTCGGACCTCGGCTTAGGGCGTTGCTGGCGGGGACTTAGGGGTGGGGGGGGTGGGAGACAGCTTGATGAGGGCTGAATTATCGGTGTGAGTTACTCAGGCCCTCGTGCATGAAAGGTAAGCGTTCAAACTCAACCTATCATTTTTATCAATTTATACCATTTTAACTGCTCATCAATTTATCATTAACGCTTGTCTAACTCTATATTGAAAAGCTTCGCCATATGTACAGTAAACCAATTAGATAAGTATACAGGCAACTAATTACATTCTTATTTTAACAGAGTTATGCGTGTGTTAAGTTGCCAAGTCTTTGCCATCGCTTGCCTGATCATCATTCTAATTGCGCAACACACTCGTAATCGCTATGGCTATGATTTTGACAGATCAACAATTTCCATAGCAACGTTTGTATTAACAATCCGACTTCTCAAATATGTACCACGCAATGAATATTGTTTTTGACATATCAACTGTCATTATTGATGCTGGTTACGTTAACGTGACGCTGGTTATGTATTTAATTGTGTTATAATATTTATTTATACCTATTTATTTTTTTGATTCCCGATTTTTATTAGATTATACATATATTTGTGCGCTGCAAATTGCCCTTTATATTTTTCTTAAAAAGTCTTTCCATCCAATGGTTGTCTGGCAGAAATTGCTTTATTTTCTGGCGCTCCCTTGCGGTGCTTCATTACCTACGTCACTCGAAGAAGGTTGTTGCTGAAAATCAGCGCTGTTGGCATAAGGCTCGTCTAAAGTCACAGCATTAAGCTGATCAACGACCTAAATTCTTATGCACCATGCGACGCGCAAATTCAAGTATTCAATGAATTATTTATTTTTAATAGATATTGCAAGATGCCTAGGTAACCACAGAGTAAACATGCAAACTTGCGATAGATTACAAATTTAGTCATAGTTTTATTTTTTAATTGTTTTGTGTTTGGGTTTCCAGGCAATTATATGTTTAAATTTAAGGAAAACTTGTGTTAGAATCAATTAATTTTAAGATATGTTTTTAATTTTAAGTATGCGTGTGCGTCCGTTTGGGCATAAGAATAAGTATTTTTCCTTTCTTTCTTCTTTCTTTCTTTAAGCGATAAGACCGCCATTTGTACTGTTCTTGATTATGTGTATTCCTTCTGTTTTATTTATTTAGTGCACAATAAAGTATATCTATTTACGTTACTAACGTATAAAAAGTTATTACACACGTAATAACATTGTTATATAATTAACAAAAGTTTAGGTATTTTTTTATTTGAATGCGTTCTATTAGTTATACGTAGTACTCAGTAAAGTTTCACCAGTAAATTCGAAGTAACCATGTGTGTTCTCTAAGCTTGTTCCCTGTAAGTGCACTCGCCGCAATTTTAACACAATGTAAGCTTAATGAAGGAGTTGTGGCACTAACTGGGAATTTACTTATTTATACTCTTTTTATAAAATATATTGTGTGGTAGTAAGTAGGGCTCTTAGCGTTAAGTACTTTTATTAGCTCTAGAATTTTAGTAAGGTTTAGATTAAGGATTAAAGTATGTAATGGTTCAGCTACATGTAGCGACTTGCATGTGCAAACGGCTTGTGCAAAATCTTCTGCAAAAGTTTGCACATAAGGCTTGTGTAAAAGTTTGCGCAAACTATCGGTATAATACAGCGTACAAACCTAGACAAAGAAGACCGTAGACATTTGTTGAATTTGACCTAACTTTGTATAGAACGAATCCGGTTTCCGAAAGTCCGAAATCTGAAGTCGGTTGGACTTCAAAAAGAAGGAGGTTCACAATTCGTCAGTTTTTTTTTGTGAATTTGTTTCGCGTTATCTCCGTCAATTATAAATGGATTTTGATGATTCTTTTTTTGTTTGGTAGGCCATACTTCAGAGGCGGTCCCATATAAATTTTATCGAAACTGACACAGCGCTTTTTGAAAAAATAAACAAAAACAAAAAAAAATACTTAGATGACGTTTTGGCTTGTTCCCTTCAACAAAAGTTTTGATGAGGACTTTCAATGTCTGTTTTAACTGTCATCACAGAAACATTAGCCAAGAACAAAGAAGATTGGAGCCGTCATGATAATTATACATTAATACCTTTTCTTAAAGAAAACTACCTAGTTGCTGGAAAAATTACGCAACCGTGTCATTTAAATTTGTAGTCTTAAACCGTGTAATTTTTTAAATAATTATGAAATTACGTGAATTAGAACCCTGTGCCGCCGTGAATTAGAACCCTGTGCCGCAACCGCAGAGCCAAAAATTATCATATTAACTACACTGATTTTTGACACCAAACAGTTCGAACTTATTTAAAAGTCTACCAACCCTAAATGTGAAATGATACAGCGCTAAACACAACATTAATCCCATACAAAGTGGCCCCGCTTAAAAATAGCACCCTTTCTCACCATACAGATAACTAAGAAGTTTTATTTCATACAACTCGTGAAAGCATTATGGCGGATCCCGCTTTTTAGGGTTCCGTGCCCAAAGAGTAAAGCGGGACCCTATTACTAAGACTCCGCTGTCCGTCCGTCTGTCCGTCTGTCACTAGGCTATATCTCATGAACCGTGATAGTCAGACAGTTGAAATTTTCACAGATGATGTATTTCTGTTACCACTATAACAACAAATACTAAATAAACAGAGTAACATAAATATTTAAGGGAGCAAACGTGATTTTTTTGCCATTTTAATAGATAACTAGCTTAAGCCCGCAGCCTCGCTTGCGTGAAATGAACCCGATTTTCCATACAAACTTTCATCCCCTATTTCACCCCCTTAGGGGTAGAATTTCCAAAAATCCTTTCTTAGCGGACGTCTACTAACTATAAACTACTTCTCTGCCAAATTTCATCTTCATACGTCTAGCGGTTTTCGATATTTCGTGATGAGTGAGTGAGTGAGTGACCTTTTGCTTTTATACAGCGTGTCCCAGAAAGTAGTGTCAAGCGGAAGTCCAGAGGTAGAACATCCTTTGAGGTACCCAAATCACCCCCATGTATGTTCCGCGATTTTTTGTAGTTTTCGAGTTATGAACGTTTTTCATGTTTTTTAATCAAACTCTGACTATAACAACGTTTTTGATCATAGTGACGTGAATAGTCGAGATACATGAGTAATTTTTTTTTTCTAAATTAGCTGATTAGTGACTCTTTCGAATGCATAAACATTTGTAACCATAGATGTAACGAATGCGTTACAAAAAAATATTGAATTCTCATAAAGTTAAAATCCTGCATGTTTCCTAAATCTTTGTGGGTGATTTAAAAATAAATCTCCCTAAACTTTTTTCGTCAGATGAATTTAAAAAACTTATCCATTTTATCAGCTATTTATCCTGTAAATTTTATCGAGCTATCTCTACGAAATCACAATAAAAATTTCATTCAAAGCATACAATATCGAAAATTCCAGTTGTAAAAGGGCGAATGAAAAATTGATTAAAACGAACTAATAACATCTTTTTTAGGTACCCTCGACGTAAAAAGAGGGGTGTTATAAGTTTAACGTGTGTGTCTGTGTGTCTGTCTGTGGCATCGTAGCTCCTAAACGGATTTTGATTTGGTTTTTTCTTTTGTTTGAAAGGTGACTTTATTGAGAGTGTTCGTTGCTATGATTAAAGAAAATTTGTTCAGCCGTTTGAAGATCATCAGCTCTTTTCTGGTTGTTGAAGGGATATGAGCAACTTCTATTGGTCTGATCGATTCGAAATTTACTATCCTGTGACTTCAATGATATTATAATAACATGGTAACCTTGACCTGATACTCAAGCATCATCTGAAACAGCATGATACCCAATTTACAGTAGAGGTATTGTGTGCCTATTGATTCTTTAAGTTTATGATAAGTTGTAATGACCTCCTTCTTTTCACATGTCATCAATATCATTGAAGTCACAAGATAGTAAATATCGAAACGATCAGACCAGTAGAAGTTGCTCATATCCCTTCGACCACTAGAAAAGAGCTGATGATCTTCAAACGGCTCAACAAATTTTCTTGAATCATAGCTAAGAACACTCCCGATAAAGTCACCTTTCAAACAAAAGAAAAAACCAAAACAAAATCCGTTTAGGAGCTACGATGCCACAGACAGACACACACGTTAAACTTATAACACCCCTCTTTTTACGTCGAGGGTTACTAAAAAATACGTTATTAGTTAGTTTTAATCAATTTTTCATTCACCCTTTTACAACTGGAATTTTTGATATTGTATGCTTTGAATGAAATTTTTATTGTGATATCGTAGAGATAGCTCGATAAAATTTACAGGGTAAATAGCTGATAAAATGGATAAGTTTTTAAAATACATCTGACAAAAAAAGTTTAGGGAGATTTATTTTTAAATCACCCACAAAGATTTAGGAAACATGCAGGATTTTAACTTTATGAGAATTCAATATTTTTTTGTAGCGCATTCGTTACATCTATGGTTACAAGTGTTTATGCATTTAAAAGAGTCACTAATCAGCTAATTTAGAAAAAAAAATTACTCATGTGTCTTGACTATTCACGTCACTATGATCAAAAATGTTGTTATAGTCAGAGTTTGATTAAATAACATGAAAAACATTCATATCTCGAAAACTACAAAAAATCGCGGAACATACATGGGGGTGATTTGGGTACCTCAAAAGATGTTCTACCTCTGGACTTCCGCTTGACACTACTTTCTGGGACACGCTGTATATTTATATTAGATAATACGGAACCCTTCATGCGCGAGACCGGCTCGCACTTGGCTTTTTTTACACCTTTTACTTCTCACTTCTAATTTAGATAAAAAAAATGAGCCTTATGTCAAGTCTTTAACACTGAATGAAGTAAAATGCAGATAAAGGTACTATTCCGAAGCGAGCTGCCAACTGCAACTGCTGACAGGACGTGCAGCGACTGCATGAAGTCGGCCGCAGCTGCACTACTGGTTTGTATGTATTTATATGAAATGGCTTCCAAGCGCCGCGGTAGCAGCACGTGCAGTCGGCAGTTGCAGTTGGCTGCTCGCTTCGGAATAGTACCTTTATAATGAAAAATAACTTTAAATAAAAGTAAAAACCGACTTCAAAACAAAAACTAAAAAGAGTAAAATAATTACCAAAATATAAAATTAACAGTTTCAGAAGTCGGTGGCTTTTATTTGTTTCAGTGTAAATTGCACCGACTTCTGAAACTGTTAATTTGATATTTTGGTAATTATTTTACTCTTTTTAGTTTTTGTTTTGAAGTCGGTTTTTACTTTTATTTAAAGTTATTTATTATACAGGGCTACTGGTAATTCGACGTATTCCTTGCACCACGTTATAGGGGGGCTAATATGCAACAAATTTAACCCCACATATGTTCTACGAAATTCAATGGATTTCGAGATATTGCAATTTTTATATTATTTTTAATAATACCCAGAATTCCTCCTTAAACATTATTTATCTATAAAATATCAAATTGATCGGCTTTGATTATAATATTAGCTTGTAGCTGATACTTTTACGAAGCTTTCTGCGTATTTAACTGTTCTTAATGACCATCCAATTGAAAGTAATCATTAAAAGTTAAATAAGTGTATTAGAAAATCATCGAGGTACACGATAAAGAATGATGTTTATCTCAAAAATTTACTATGACTCTAAGTGTACAAAATGCAAGACAAACATCCTTATTTAATCAGCTATCCAACGAGGTATAGACGTTCAAAAAATATTTAGAAACTAATGTAAAAATGTCTTAAAATACTGACAAAGGCGATTTCTGAAAAATCTCTACAAGCACGCAGGTGGCCCGTTAAGTGCAATTGATTGCATAATCCTCGCGTAGAGATTAAACAGCAGTCTGTCGGGCACCAACTGTCCTATAAATGTCAGGATTAGATTAGATCAGGTCGTTAGGTTATGTCTGGTCAGGGTTAGGTAGGTTAGGTTAGGACCTAAGTGTGCGAGGGAACACCGGGGTGGTTTTAGTCAGTAAGAGTCTGACAGACCCCTCTGCCCACCCCCAGAACGGAGGACATCCATGAGGATATCCAGTAGGCAAAAAAAATATGGTTAGATTAGGTCACGGTTAGGTTTAGGTTAGGTCACAACTTCGATGCCTTGGGATCTAGAGGCAAGGCCCCCGCGCTGAGATATCTGCACCTGCGTCATCTGGAAGCTGAGGTTGCCATGCCGCCTCTCCAGCTACTCCTCCATTACGGGTCTTACCGCCACTATTGCGGTGTGCCCTGCGCTGGATTGCGCAAGTCGTTCCCTCCACAGCCGCTAGGATCTGGCGGAGACCACTTTGCTCAAGCGCCTCCTCGCTGTGGCGATATCTCAGCGCGAGGGCCCACGCCTCCAGATCCCAGGGCATCGAAGTTGTGACCTAACCTAAACCTAACCGTGACAATCTAACGACCTAACCTGACCAAATTTTTTTTTGCCTTCTTGATATCCTCATGGATGTCCTCCGTTCTGGGGGTGGGCAGAGGGGTCTGTCAGACTCTTACTGACTAAAACCACCCCGGTGTTCCCTCGCACACTTAGGTCCTAACCTAACCTACCTAACCCTGACCAAACATAACCTAACGACCTGATCTAATCTAATCCTGACATTTAGAGGACAGTTAGTGCCCGACAGACTGCTGTTTAATCTCTACGCGAGGATTATGCAATCAATTGCACTTAACGGGCCACCTGCGTGCTTGTAGAGATTTTTCAGAAATCGCCTTTGTCAGTATTTTAAGACATTTTTACATTAGTTTCTAAATATTTTTTGAACGTCTATACCTCGTTGGATAGCTGATTAAATAAGGATGTTTGTCTTGCATTTTGTACACTTAGAGTCATAGTAAATTTTTGAGATAAACATCATTCTTTATCGTGTACCTCGATGATTTTCTAATACACTTATTTAACTTTTAATGATTACTTTCAATTGGATAGTCATTAAGAACAGTTAAATACGCAGAAAGCTTCGTAAAAGTATCAGCTATAAGCTAATATCATAATCAAAGCCGATCAATTTGATATTTTATAGATAAATAATGTTTAAGGAGGAATTCTGGGTATTATTAAAAATAATATAAAAATTGCAATATCTCGAAATCCATTGAATTTCGTAGAACATATGTGGGGTTAAATTTGTTGCATATTAGCCCCCCTATAACGTGGTGCAAGGAATACGTCGAATTACCAGTAGCCCTGTATACGTTTTAGTGCCATAAATTACACGGTTGAAGACTACAAATTTAAATGACACGATTGCGTAATGTTTCCTACAATTAAGTAGTTTTCTTTAAGAATTAATGTACATCATAACGGCTCCTTACAAACACATACAAACTTCTTTGTTCTTGACTAATGTTTCTGTGATCACAGTTAAAACAGAGATTGAAAGTCCTTATCAAAACTTTTGCATAAGGGAACCACAAACGAAAACGTTATTTATGTATATTTTTTTTTGTGTTTTTGTTGATTATTTCAAAAAGCGCTGAATTTATTTCGATAAAATTTATATGGGACCACCTCTGAAGTATAATCTACCAAACAAAAAAGAATCATCAAAATCCATTCATAATTGGAGGAGATATCGCGTAACAAACATACAAAAAAAAACAAAAAAACATTCAGACGAATTGAGAACCTCCTCCTTTTTGAAGTCGGTTAAAAAGTAGTACTATATTCATAAATAAACAATATTTAAGCCCATCAAAGTATTTCAGCGTATGTAGCTATTATGATTATTACTGACTATTCTAATTGGGGTGTTTGAGTGTTTATGTTATTCCTGTTACATGTTGTATAAAGTTTGTTTAAATTCAACATAACTAAAGGGTTTGATGTGGATACTCCATTAGCTTTGCATACGTTTATTATAATTATTATTTGAGCCCGTCAGCATAAAAGTGGCCAAAGCCACATTTTTTAAATAAGAGTTATGTGCGGTAAATCATTTCAAACATGCTAATACAATAAAAATAACTAAAACATATACCCCTTATTACAAAAGATGGTGTCAGAAAAACCTAGGTTTTAAAATAGTCTCTTTTTGTTACATGACATCAGAAAGGGATGGGTATATTTTAAATCTGGGTTTACCTTAGTCTTGGTTTAAACCATCTTTTGTAATAAGGGGGATAATGGTGCCGATTCTGTTATGGACAAACTAAACTTAATTTAGGCTGTTGCCATCTTTTTTACTCAAATAAAATAAGAAAGAGACATACGTAAATAAGAGCTGTCAAATTTAGTTGAACTAAAATTTCCATACAAATTTAGACGACATTAAAAACGTGTCGACTAAAAACACGGTGAAGTTCAAGGCGTAAACTAATTTGCCATCTCTAACTTAGTTGTTGTCTATCACCGTCCTTTTCTCGCGCTATCTGTTAGTAAAAGATAGCAATTCTCTAATTTTAGTTTAGTTGGTGAACAAGAGAATCGGCACCAATGTCAAACTAGAGTTAAGCCATTTTTGAATTAAAATTAGCATGTTTGAAATTATTTACCGCACATAACTCTTATACGAAAAAATGTGCCTTAGGCCACTTTTGCGCTGACGGCCTCATTTAGCGCACAGAACTATGGCTTTGTTACTTCTTCTCTTATTTCTACGTGATGGGATGGGCCAGAATATAAAACTTCCTCACCGTACGCTGCGAAACGCGTGTTGTAAAGCGCCCCCGAGACGGTCAAACGGTTTGATTCAAACACGTAGATTTAAGTTTGACTCAAACCATTTTGATAGTTTACACGGGTAGTTTGAAAGGTTTGTCAAACATTGACGTGTTTGGAGCTTGTTTGATGAAATTACATATTTTTGTTTTGTTTGATGCGTCGTTTGATCGTCTTCCGACGCGTTTGAACAAACACGGCTCAGTTTGATTTTGTAGTGTGAGGTTGTGTGCGACGAAGATACGACTTTTTACATTTTATGCAAGAGACTAATGTAATAAAAGCTAGGAAATCGCGATCCTTGTTCGAGGACATTTCACAATTAACTAGGTACGTCACAACACTGATTACGGCGGCGTACAGAACCAAACTGCGCATTCCCGTTTGACGAACCTTCAAACCTGCATCAAGCGATTTCATCAAACACGTAAGGTTTGAATCAAACCGTTTGACCGTCTCGGGGGCGCTTTAGATTCAACAAAACCCAACACGCTTGGTGGTAGGATCTACAAGATTTAACATAAATAACGCACAACCTCTTAAGACGTCACTGTACTCATCAAGAACAACTGTACTACAAGTCTAAAAAGTGCTACCAATAATAAGTCTTAAATAAGAAGTCTAAAACGGAGGGGCTCGTGGCTAAATAATTACAGCCGTATAGACCGATCTTCCGGGTTAAGCCACGCTTGCCGTGGTTGGTCTGTGGATGGGTGACCATTTACCATAGCGAGTTTCCTCCGTGCCTCGGAAAGCACGTAAAGCCGTTGGTCCCGGCTGTCATTTGTAGATCTTTGACAGTCGTTACTGTTGGTCAGAAGCCAGAAAGTCTGACAACCGGTCTTACCAAGAGTATCGTATTACCCAGTTACTGGGTTGTGGTGGTCTGATAGGCAGTCGCTCTGTGTAAAATACAGATATTCAGCTGCATCCGGTTCGACTGGAAGCCGACCCCAACATAGTTGGGAAAAGGCTAGGCAGATGATGATGAAATAAGAAGTCTAAAAAGTGTATAAAGACTCACCAGATCCCACAGTCAAACCATTACTACGGTTTTGTAGGGCTTAGTTTATAATTTATTTGCTATATGTGAACTTAAAATAAAATAAAAAAAAATGGGACCAAATCTGAAATCGCTAATTTTTTCAGCGATTTCAGATCAGCTGTTCAGCTGTTCCCTACATTTATGTTCGCATAACTCGTCAAAATTTAGGGAACAGCTGATTTTTTTTTCACGATTTCTGATTTGGTCCCATAGTAAAAGTTGTTCATAATGATGAGTACAGCAGTGACCCCTTAAGAGGTAGTGCGTTATTTATGTTAAGTACACCTTTTATACAACCGCCTGGCTCGCTACTATCCTGACAGTAAAGTCCGTCGCCAAGCAGTTTACTGTGTTCCGTCGTGTGTATGTGAGAGCCAGAGGGGTATAGGGGAATCCCTCTACATATCTGTTACTTGGATTCGTGTGCTCCATCTTAGACCTTGTCTGGGCTTACCATCAGGTATGACTAGGGTGAAATACGACCAAGACAAATAAAAATAAAATAACGGGAGCGCCTCCGCTGCTGGCGCCGGCATCCAAAAATATCGTCATTGGGAACCCGCGGTATATTACTGCCGGCAGCCGAGATTAAAGACATCGGCTGCCGGCACCCAAAATGGACACCGGCGGCGGTAATAAGTTGTTTGGTAGGTACGTTAGTTGAAAGGTAGGTTAGATTTTGGGCCAAACACTGTAACTTGTCTTCCAATTTCAAGAGCGAGCTCGCTATTTTGGGGCACCCCGACACGGATAGATTAGGTTCGAAGGGTCATCCCCTACGTGTCAGGTTACTTTAAACCCTGCAGACAGAAATAGGCGCACAACGGGGCTCCGTCGACTCTGCTTTGGAAATCCAAACAACCTTATAAACATCCCCTTAAGTTTTTCATTTGTTTTTATTGTGAAAATGAAAGTGGATGACGAATAATCGTCTCACGAAGGGTTTGAAGAGGCCTTGAAGGTGTCTAAAAACAGTGTATGTAGTCAGCGTGGCGCCGGCAGCCAGTTTGTGAAACCGGCGCCGGCACTCGTAATAGCAACCGGTGCCGGCAGCGGAGGCTCTCCCTAAAATAACTGCTACGACGATGAAATGGCAAAGGATGGCTTATTCTTTGCCATTCCAAATAGTCAAAAACAACACGGTAAACTGAGCCTTTTGTACATTTATATTTGTCTACTGATCCCCAAAAAGTAATTAGGTACGTCAGCAAATTACGCGGGCCCGTATAATTTCATTTATTTCGCTCGTCCGTCTGTCCGTGGTTATTATATCATTTCGCGGTGGCTTCATTTTTGGATTAACAAATATGGAGGTAGGTCCACCATGTTTTGGAAATAGCAAATTGGTTATCTTAGCAAAGAAAAAATAACGTTTGAAATCCTGAAAAAAACACGTGTGAACTACTCGACAGTGCAATTTAGTATAACAGAAACATTTAATTTTCGTATAACAATGAATGAATGAATGATTGATTGAACCAGATTGAATGAATTAATTATACAAGGTTAGTCGGAAAGGGGGCACTAATTCGCAAGCCACTTAAAATATCACTGATTACTGTCTTAAAGCAGGTGTTAAAATTTCAAAATTCGTGTTTTTTTTTTCGTGCTACGTATATGATTTTTATTTTAGTTTTTTCAAAAAAAAATTATCCCTGCTTTAGTTAAAAAATGTTTCTGTTTCATGACCCCAAATATAAGCTAAAATGTAAACACAGCTGAATAAAACTGCGGATAGATAGATTTTAGCGTTTTTTTAAACTGTTGACTTTTAACTACTTTTTACTGACTGGCGCAGCAGCGCCAGCACAGCCCACCGAGCTAGGAAGATGGGATGGCGCGAGGGTATCGATCCACGTTGCGTCCCGTACCAGAGGCCTACCTATCTTCCACGGCCACTCGTATTCATATCACTCACTACTCACAATACCCATGAAAGGAATCAAGACAGCTTATTCCTATCTGTATCAACAAAGCATTTGAATCATCATTAAAAACGTTTTAAAAATTAAAAATAACAAGGAAATGAAAAACACAATTTTGTATACTTTTTTAAATTCAATATTGTCACTTGAAACTTGACATTTACGAAACAAGGGCTTCTGAGACAAAAGAATAAAATATATAAGATAAGCGCGCAGATAATTATGTACTTTAATCTGTTTGTAATAGAGTCTAAATTAGAATAGATGTAAGATTGATATTTCTCGTATAACGGTAGAAATATTTTTTTGCTTCATATTTTGTTTCTATTGTGTCTTTCTTTATGAATTCTTTTATTATAGAGCTTCGAAAAGTTCCAAGGCAAGTAATAGTTAGGTATATAATAAGGTAGGAGTAGTAACTATAAAATCTGAATTTACTCCTGGCTTCATGTGAAGGAAAAACGTCGCAAGGAAACTTGAAGCGCAGTGCAGACTACGCTAGGGTAAGTGCACCACTGAATGAACACTTAAGCGATTATCGAACTTCAAAAAATAATTACAATATGTTGCCTCAAACGAATAATGACCAAAGTTATATCATGGTATTATGAATATATTCAAAAATATATTTTCATTTCGTTTTACATCATAAGCTGTATGCTTTCCTAGATAATTGGCAATATGTCGAAAAATACCCTAAAACCCCAGTGAATGAACGAATTTTTCTAGTAAATGAACAAAATAAAACCAGTAAATGAACACAATTTTTGTGTAAATATTAATACAAAAAAGTGGTAATTTTTGTGACAAAAGCAGCCCAAAAATCAATTAAATAAAGGAACATAAATCCTCTGCTCCTAAATCTGTAACAAACATTAATATAACCGGCATAATACGGCATTCCACTGCTGGACATAGGTCTTTCTAAGAGCACGCCACTGAGCTCGATCCTGGGCTTCTCTCATCCAGCTGCTACCAGCCGCCTCGCGAATATTGTCACTCCCCCTAACCTGAGGGCGTCCCACACTGCGTTTGCCGATTCAGGGTCTCTACTCAAGAACACGTTTACTCCAACGGTCATGGATTCTACCGATAACATGGCCGGCCCATTGTCACCTCAGGTTACTTATGCTATGGGCTATGTCGAGTACTTTGGTTCTCTGTCGAATCACCTCGCTTCGGATTCGATACTTTAGATAAACTCCGACCATAGCCCTTACCATAGCCCGCTGAACGACTTTAAATTTGTGGAACATCCGTGAATGTCCACGTTTCGACTCCGTATGTCATGACAGGCCCACTGATCAAAGACCTTAGTCTTTAGTCTCTGCGGTATAGTCAACCAGAAGACTCAACATAGCTTCCTAAATGCGGCTCAGCCTAGCTGTATTCTTATGTTAGTTTCCCTCTCAAAATTGATTTTACCAAACTGCAAAGTTTGCCCAAAGTAAACATATTTTCGAACAACTTCGAGAGCACAGCCGTTGATAACAACCGGTTCCGGAGTAAAGTGCTCATTTGAACGTTAGCTTGGTTTTATCCAAGTTCATCCGGAGAATGATGTGTAGAGAAGAATCAGCTAGGCCGCCCAATATTTGTTACAAGTCCTGCGACGATTCACCCATAATGACGATGTCGTCTGCAAATCGCAAGTGTGAGATGCACTCGCGTCTATATTTATGCCGCGTCCTTTCCAGTCCAGCGTCTTAAGCCTCCAAAGCGTTGGTGACTAATTTCGGAAAAATAACGTCTCCTTGCCTCACCTCTCGACGAAGGCGGATCTGTTAAGTCTGCCGTTTCTGGATTTGGACGGTCATCATCTCAGTCCTTGGATATAGTGCCAGTCAACTTGGCATCGTTGCAGGGACTCCAGAACGGACCTGCTCGCGATGGAGTCAAAAGCCTTCTCATAGTCTACAAACGCTAAGCACAGGGACCGATTATACTCTTTGGCCTTTTGTATAAACAGCCACACTGTGTACTTAAATGTGGTCTGTGGTGCCATATCCTCCGCGAAACCCGGCCCGATCGGTTGGTTGAAGTTCGCCGAATCTTCGCGCAAGACAATTTGTAACGACTCTCAAAAACAGCTTAAAGACAAGGCTCAAAAGCATAATGGATCGATAATTCTAAAAGGGTCTTGCCGCCTTTTTTGAAGAATATAACGACCTGGAGTTTTCTCGGGAAAGAGGATATCATTATAAATCTCCCGAAGCTCCTTTATCACACTATTTCCTCCTGCTTTAAGGAGTTTAGTCGTAATCCCGTCCTCGTCTGGGGCTATTCTATTTTTAAGCTGTTTAAGAGCAGTCTCGATTTTGTCTAGGGCATCCGGCAGATCTTTTGTGAAGTGGCGGGTCACAGTGGCACTGAGATTAAGGGAGTAAACTAACTACAACCAAGTCTGATCTAGCACTCGCCGGCCGTTGCCGCGAGAGGCAGCACGCTCCTTCGCTCGCTTGGCTTGCGCACACTTTGGTCACTGTTCTAACCTAACCTTTAAAATGGACTTTAAATGACATCAAAATTTGCATAATAATAAAATTTAGGTTTTAGAAGGATGAAATCTAGCTCTAAATGCTGTGTTCGTTTATTGCTTACATCTTTATGACGAAAACTAATATTTCAACATGATGAAAAATGTTGGTTCATTCACTAGATTTGATACACCAATAAATGAACATACCTGTCCCAATACTGGCCAAAAGATCAGAAATCTATTTTTAAAGCTACTCCCAAAACATGAATCTTGTGGCATAAAAATAAAATACATTTTTCAATAAAAATATGAAATCGACGTTTGTTCAGTGAATGAACGGTCGTTCATTTACCGGATTTTAAGCGATTTTTAGTTCCAATGCTGGGACACCCAATAATTTACTTAAAACTGGCTAAAATAGCAACGAAATCGATTTGAGAAACATAGTACAACTATTCTTTATTCGAAAAAATAAAAAACTTGTAGCAAATACTTAAATTACGGCTACAATTTCATATCAAAAATGTTGCGTCTTACCATAGTCCTTAATTCTTGCCCGAACAAATACAGAGTTACACAACACCGACAACTTCAAACGATCCCCATTAGGAACCGAAGAGTCACATGAAAAATAAATTTTGCCACAACAATAGAAAAACGAGTTGCAATTACGAAAAAAAATACTGCGTATGATAGAAATATCCCAATTTCTTATTTTTTGGAAAAAACTGCGTTTTGTTCATTCACTGGGGTGTGTTCATTCAGTGGAGCACTTACCCTATATGCTATTTCGCTATACAGTAAAGCATATTGCGTCATTAGCTATAACTATATAGCATGATGTTCACACTATAGGTACCTACGCTATTGCAATCCGGTCTACTAACTGTAGCAAGTTTAACGACGATCTGTCGGACGACGGACGGGGTATAAGTGAGGCGACGTGGAGACCGGAGAATAGTGTCACGATCCACCGAGCTCTCCCGTCGTAGAGCCGGTCGTCTCTTCAGACTCCGCAGTCACACCGATAATTCAGCCCTCATCAAGCTGTCTCCCCCCCCTATGTCCACGCCAGCAACGCCCTAAGCCGAGGTCCGAGTCCCACTAGGGGTCGCCCTTAGTGCTGTTGTTGCAGGTAGTCATGATGTTAGTGTAGTACAAGTAGTTAGCTTAGGTTAAGTATTTTACTTCCCCCCCATTGGCTGGAGACCCTTCAGGTCTCGTGATCAGAGTAGGTAGATTGATTGTTGGTACTTGTATCATAAATGCACACAGAAAGAATAACATGGATAAGCCATTTTTCCGGAAAGTAATTCCGGTATTTTCGGATTCAATAAATAATGTTAATGTTTTTAGTGAAATTATTACTACTCAATTCAGAATTTAAAGGAAGTTATCAAAACGAAATTAATTTAGTAATTATCTGTTGAATAATAAAAACAATCGAATTCCGATCGAAGCATTAATACATTTTTATGCACTCTACGAACCGAAGTAAACGAGTTAGCTACCTGTCATGTCGTCGGCGAGCGTATGCATTGTTTTGATAACCGGTTAGTGCACCACCCATGATCCTTTGTTCTAATTGATCGTTGGGTTGTGTCAAATAGTGAAAGAGTGCCGTTAAAAAAAAAATAAGAATATAATATTGCTCATTTTAAGTTCCGTTTTTTTTTTAATAATCATCCAATTCCGAAATTTTCCGAAAATTACAAAATTCCGGAGGAATGTCCATATTAATATATACGTTTCGGATCAATGACCCCAATTCAATCTACCTACTCCGATCACTGGTGATTAAGTAACAAACATGCATCCATCTTCACAAACTTTTATATTTATAATATCTATACAGGATGTTTACAAATTCGTGTAATTCCTTCTAACCACATGATCTATTAATGGTATAGAATAACACCGCACGGGATTTCGATTATTAAAATAGAAAATATTTTTTTTCTTCTCAATTAAAATTTTTGTGACAGAAAATATCGATGGCTTGCATAAAATGAAAGCACGGTGACACAGCTGACGGGCACGACTAGCGCGATATCGCTCCACGCAGTCTGTTAACTTGGGACGCTAAAATTACTCAGATACAGAATACCATGGTTCATTTTTTGATAACTTTTTTTGGTTGTTTCTGAAAAAAAACTATGCAGGGTCAATCAGTATCACCAGTAGATCACGCGGTTTAAAGGAATTACACGAATTCGTTTACACTCTGTATACTAGCTGTGCCCGCGATTTCGTTCGCAAGGGAGTCGAAAAACAACTTCGTGTCGCAACAACCAAACAATGTATATGTACCCTATTTTTTAAATTTAATCACTTTTAGTTCCAATAAGGTAACCTATACCTACTGCTCATCACCCATTCTCAATAGCCTGATAACTTGTAACCTCTAACCTAACCCGCTCTTTAACGGACATCTTTGCCAAATTTCAACTAAATCTGTACATTAGTATTGGCGTGTAGCTTAAACAT
Organism: Amphipyra tragopoginis; assembly: GCA_905220435.1. Taxonomy (NCBI): domain Eukaryota; kingdom Metazoa; phylum Arthropoda; class Insecta; order Lepidoptera; family Noctuidae; genus Amphipyra; species Amphipyra tragopoginis. The sequence goes on from HG992011.1 coordinate 19,972,946, forward strand.
ACAAACAGATCCATCCAAAATTTAAGTGTTGCGCACTTGTCGGTGTAGCAATCTCCATCTTTCTCTATCCAGAGTCAATTCCTTCATTTCTCTGTATGTTATCACTTCTGTATTTTCCTTCAATTGGTTTGTGTATTTTCTTCTTGGTCTACCTGGCTTTCTCTTTGCTTGTAATTTGCCTTCTATGATGTTAGTTATAAGCGGTCGTATAGCAGTAAGTGACCAATCATATTCCCCCTTCTTCTTTCTATATGTTCTAGAATTTGTTTTTTCTCTTTGACTCTACTTAGAATCTCTTCGTTGGTTACTTACTTTGTTTGTATGTTTTGTTTTGTAAGTAACCAAACAAACAGATAAACAGACAAATTCTAAAACTACATTTTTGGTATCAATATCGTTCGTAGTATGCGTTACGCTTACTTTTAACAAAAATATTTAATGCACAGTTTTGCATCGTTACGATTTTATTATATGTGTAGATTAGTATGATAAATACCGAAGACGAGATATATGATGCGTTATAAGAGACAAAAATGCAACTAGAATATCTAGCTTTAATTCCGCTGAACAAGATCGCTAGTTTGGATGCAGTATGCGGCACCACCCTCCCGCCCACAAGTATATGCACATGCAGAAACAGTGAAAAAATAATGCAACATGCAACCAAACCAATACACGACACGTGTTTCGCCCCTGCACGGGGCATCCTCAGGATATGTTGACTCCTCGACCGCTAGGACGCGAATCAATTCTCGCGATTACGACGCTAGACGTAAGTATCGATAGCTTGAATACTTGATAAAAAATAATGACCCGTCTCTACCACCTTTAAATTGTTTTGCCATAAGATTCCGCTCTTTGGTCATAACTACAATATTAAAGATTGTCCAAAACAAAACAACAATTATAACAATTGTAAACGTTCGTCCAAACCAAAAGCCGCAACAAAAGAAGTGCGAGTACCGCACCGCATCCTGTTGTATAGACCGTTTTGACAAGTCGTGAAGTAAATATGTCAGACTACCGCCATGACGTCATTAAATCTCTAACAATATAAATATTCAGCCGCATCTGAATCCCAACATACATAGTTGGGAAAAGGCTAGGCATAACGGTTTGGTTCACGGCAAAGAATATGACACCGTACACGTCCATTTCTAAATATAAGCATACCAATGTCCACTTCTACAACGAAAGCTCATGGGGATATTATCATTTCGGTGTCTCTGTTCACTCGTGCAAAGCGATGGCAAAATAGATCGGACTGTCAACTTCAGAATTAACACAGGGTAGATGTAATGACGGCAACACAGTCGGGAAGACGCTAGACAGTTCAATTATATTTAAATACTAGCTTTTGCCCGCAACTTCGCTTGCGTGAAATTTTGAACCCGTTAAGTGACGATTTTCCATACAAACGTTCATCCCTTAATGAACTCCCTTAGGGGTTGAATTTTGAAAAATCCTTCCTTATTCCTGGTCTACATTACAAAGGGAACCTCTGTACAAAATTTCAGCTTTCTAGGTTCAAGGGTTTGGGCTGGGCGTTGATGAGTCCGTCAATCAGTCAGTCAATCAGGACTTTTCTTTTTATTTATGTAGATATTTTTTAGTAATTTTCGAACTAAATGATTTTAAAAACGGATTCGTCAAATATCTTTGCAGAAATAGATCGTCGCTCAATATAATGCTATACTAATAGGAACGATATAATAACAAACATCACTAAACACCATTCGTTTCATACAATCAAATATTCACCATTCACAGGTGTGGCCCCGAAGTAAGCGAAACGTTTCGTCCATTCAACCCTGCGAGCGCGACGCTTGCAAATAGGCTTCAAAATTGACTGTACCTTATTTGTATGCACTGCGGCCGAGCAATTTGGCCTGCGGTCACTGGCTCGCGGTTAACGGTTAGGTGTGCACTGCCTTTATGTAAAATTCACGTTTCACACTTGTAATATTACACTGAGATTACGTGTCGTGTGTGGTACTACATTCATTCATCATATTTATGCAGGAATTTTCGGATTTGGAAATTATATTTGTTGGTCTATACCTATAGGTTGTAAACGAATTCGTGTAATTCCTTCAAACCACGTGATCTATTAATGATATAGATTAAGGCCGCACGGGATTTAGCTTGATTAAAAATAAAAAAACTTTTTTTTTAAAGTACCCATGATAATGAATAACTTTTGTTCTACCACTTTCCCAAAAAGTCGATAGTTTAAGAGAAAAACATGAACAAAGATCTTATAAAAAAATCGCTAAAATCTATCTATCCCCAGTTATGATCAGCTGTGTTTACATTTTAGGTCATAATTTTGGGGTCATGAATCAGAAGCACCATTTTCTGAATTCGTAACTAATGATGCAGGGATGAAATTTTTTTGAAAAAACTATAATGAAAATCATTTTGCATGGAAATAAAAATTATCGAATTTTGAAATTTTAACACTTGCTTTAAAACCGTCATCAGTGATACTATATGTGGCCCGCGGATTAGTACCCCCTTTCTGACTAACCTTGTCATCGTATCTAAACGATCAAAAATATTTTTTGCAAAAAAATAATTTTATGGGATAGAACATTTCGATGCCTCGCATAAATGAATGAAAGCACGGCGACACAGCTGGCAGGCACAACTACCGCGATATCACTCCGTGCAGTGAGTTATCTTGGGGCGCTAAAATGACTCAGAAACAGAAAAATATGGTTATTTATTTGAAAAAATATTTTTGCTCAAACTGAAAAAAAACAGTGCTTGGTCAATCTGTGTCTCTAGTAGATCACGCGGTTTGAAGGAATAGGAATTCGTTTAGACCCGGTCCCCTTTATTACAAAAGATGGTCTAAGAAAAACCCTGGTTTTAGAGTAGCCCCGTCTCTTTTTGTTACATGACATAAGAAAGTGATGGATATATTTTAAACCTGGGTTTACCTTAGTCTTGGTTTAAACCATCTTTTGTAATAAGGGGGAATATGTTTTGGGATGTAGGAATCAAACTCGAAAGTATTGAACTTAAAGTAATATAATTTTGTCACCTTTTGCTGCAAAAAACTTGCCCAACTGTAACCTAAATGGAAGAAAAACGTCACATGCAGTCGAAGGCTACCTAATGGTGCTCCCACACTGGTGTTACAAAATGTTTACTAACATTAGTAAACATTTCATAAAGAAACATAAATAAAAAAAATGTATTAAAATATTATCTAAAATCTATTAATAGATAGATTAAATTTATTACTATTCGATATTTTTATCTTTTTCTTACATTTTTAGTCAATGTATTAATGTTAGAAAATGTTTGTAAACATTTTGTAACACCAGTGTGGGAGCACCATAAGACGTATGTAATTCACAAACTGACTGACCAAAAAAACATACGTAGCCTCCGACTGCTTGTGACGATTTGACAGCATGATTTTTTGAAAACCTACGTAAGTTTGACGTTATGATATGTATGCAATGATTAGAAGTACGTCTTGTTTACATCTTTTTAGTTCGCTTTTTATGCATGCGGGTTTTTTGATTTTTTAATTATAAACCATCAACTTCACCAACCCCGCGAAATAACAGTTACCTACGAGGAAATATAGCTGTAAGCACTACACTGGTAAGAGGATTAGTAATCGTAGTTTGTTGTTACTTGTGGAGAAACGAGGCACGGTGTTCCGCTAACGAAACCGGTGTTCCTCATAATTCCTTGGTTACCTTTAAAACACCCACGACAGGAATCAAATCAAATCAAATCAAAAAAATTTATTTCACATAAACCAATACAGGCGCTTATGAAAAGTCGAATTTAGGTGCACGGTTCCAATTAGTCGTTTCCTATGGAGAAGAGCCGGCAAGAAACTCCATGGTTACTCTTTTAAAAAAAGGATATAGATGGATTATATTCATCGGGAACTACATAGCATATCCACTCAATAAAACCTTTTGTAATAAAAGACTGGTTTATTCTTAGCCGGACTTTATGTTTATAAGATAATATCTATGTGAAATTAACCAGTACACGCCACCCCTTAAGGCCGTTATTCCACGGCTGACGATAACGACACGACACAAGATGTGGTAACGACACAAAGCGATATATTTCTACGACACTGATAGTGTCATGTCGTTTTATGTTCGTGAGTAAACGGGGTCATAGAAATACAACGTGTAATATAATAAAAGCAAACCCTGAAATTAGTTTGTTAAAAATCTGCAATTTAAACGATTTCAGCCATTTTTAATATGTATAATATTTAAACGCTTTTTTACTAATCTTTCTTTTAATTGAGATAAATAATATTGAGCCTTATGCCAATAATACTGAATTTCAAATGCAATTAACAATGAAAAAGTAGTACTTAGTATTTTCTTAAATAAAAAATAAAAGTAAAATTTCAGTATTGGTGTGAATTATGATTACTTTTATCTGAATATTCTAATTGGGTTGTGTGAGTGTAAACACTCCGTGATTGATTGATTGATTGAGAGTGTAAACATACCGTAAACGGTATTCCTGTAGCATGTTTTATTATGGCGCTTGGAATCTTCACAAATTCGAGTAAGTAATTCATTAAAACCACATGATTATAGATGAACCCTGCACAGTATCTTGCTTGATTTAAATAAGATAAGCAAAAAAAAAGTTTTACTCATGTGATAGAACATTTTAGTGGAACGCATAAATTAATGGAACCCCGACAAGACAGCTGGCGGGCACGACAAGCGCGGTATCGCTTCGCGCAGTCTGTTATTTTGAGGAGCTAAAATGTCTCATGTTAAGAACACCAAATATTGTTTTTTTTTCTGCTTTCTTTTATATCCTTTGCCGGGTCTATTTATGTCACCAGTATACCACGAGGCTACCTATGCTGATTCCAAAACCGTTTCGAGGTTTTAGTTGGGTAAACCTTATTTTGCAATTTTTAGCACCTAAAATTATAAGAGGGTTTTTATTTTAGCAGAAATGCATGAATTCACTTGACATCTATTTGATCTCTAAGTGACTATCTTCCTTTTTTTTTATACTTGGCGTAGACAAAGAGTTGGTTTCTTTGTCTATGGTAACCCCTCCTATCACGTGACGTCATCACTAGAAAAACTTTTAAAATATATTAAAAATAACTAACGTATAGAAAACAATGATAATTAAACTGTAGAAAACAAAAATTTCCAAATTGGTTTCTTTAAATACTTAGCTTAATTTTTAAGAAAAAAATATTTAAAAATACCAAAAAAAAACTTTACATACCGAATTACTCGAATTTGGATACACCATCGTGTCGGGTGCCGTGGAAAAAGGGCCTAACTGTTAGGTAGTACAGTGACCTGAATTTAGTAAATTACGTATTCTAGTTACGCGGTCAGGTCAGCATGTGACTGTCAATGAAATTTTGAGAGCCTATTGCTGTTTTTACTGGCAAATAGTGTTATTTGAAGGCGAAAAATAAAAATAAAAACTGAGAAATCCTGAAAATTGGTAAGATAAGATAAGATAAGATATATTTATTTTTGTAAAACATGAGTGTGTCTTATAATTAAATGAGTTTTCTATTACTGCTCCACTGCTAGGCCTCTTCTCAGAACGAGTAGGGTTTAGGCCAAAGTCCACTACGATGGCCTGCCCACATCATCAAGAACTTTTCTTTAGAGCTCTTTAGTGTACATTTTTTCTCACGATGTTTTCCTTCACCGTAAGACACTTGTCCCACCGCGAACGATGAGCGAGCAGCGAGTAGAGCTAGAAGCTAGAAACGAGTTGGCGAGCATCGAGAAGCCAGTGTGTAGTTCCGATAGTGCGAGTACGACGAGCGATTACTCGCACCACTCGCAAATGACGACTGGTTGGTCTCTCGATGAGTTCTGACCGCCAAACGAGCATCGCTGAGCGAGTATTATCTTTGACAGCTCTTGTCGCTCAGCGACAAACTAGTGGAGCGAGTCCACGCCGGCATGCGGCAGTGTGAACAGTCAGCGATCAGCTATTAATAAATGCATCTCTTTTGTTTACACGGAATGTATATCTATTGTACGTTTCTTGAGCGAGAAAATAGCCGATAGTTAGTCGCTTCCTCGTCGCTACGGTGGGACAACTGCCTTAACGCAAGTGATGATCAAATTAATTCCGTAAGTACATAAAGGGCGGGAGTTTTTGGGAGCTGTCTTTTGAAACATTGATGTTCAAAAAGAATTGAGTAATTTTAGACTCTACATAGTTTAAAACAAATTCGCTTCCCGCCGTCTGTACGCTTATATCTTTTAAATTACGGTTTTCATCAATAGACAGAATGATTGACGAGGAAGGTTTACATGTATTATACATGCATCACCACTACATAGTATAAAACAAAGTCGCTTCCCGCTGTCTGTCTGTCCCTATGTATGCAGATCTTTAAAACTACACAACGGATTTTGATGCGGTTTTTTAATAGATGGAGTGATTTAAGAGGAAGGTTTTAAGCTATAAAACGTACACGTGCGAGGCCGGAGCGGGTCGCTAAAATAATAAAAGTGTTTTCCATTACTAACCCACAGCTGGACGCGAGCCTCTTCTTAGAGAACAAGAAGGGACACGCTGGCCTACCTACTGTTATCGGTAGCGGGTAGCACTGGGCAATGTTGACAAGAGAGGGTAGTCGTCGATATGAATCGGCCCACCCGAGGTTATAAAGGCGGTGGTCATTCGACGAAGGGAGAGCATTCCGTGTTGAACAGCTGAGGAAGTCTGACCTTTTATATCTGATTAGCTTGTCCTTATTTTATGATCTTGTAATAATTGTGTAAAGTAATATACTGTGATCTAGTTAATGTTACTAATATTAACCCAAATACAAGTACTCTCAGTGGTGGAGAGTCTATGTTGGTTTTATTTACTGTGTTTACCTTGCTCGCAATCCTGACATACCGATATTAGCTAAAACTGTAATGATAGAATCACCCCTGAACGATTATATTGTAGTGTCATTTACACTACACCACCGAGACCTTTTTTTGGAACTCTAGTGTCTTCAAAAAGGAGAAGGTTCTCAATTCGGTTGTTTTTTTTTAATGTTTGTTACCTCCGAACTCCGTCATTTATGAACCGATTTGAAAAATTATTTTTTTGTTCGAAAGGGTATACTTCCCGATTGGTCCCATATAAATTTTGTTATGATTAGACCATGAACTTCAGAGATATGGAACGGAACTCCTCATCGGATCAAAGCAAAATTCTCAAATTACTAATATTGCTTTGTTTATATTTGTTGTTGGGAACTGACTACTTGAAAAGAGGAGGGGATGCGTGTCCTCTCCGCCCCTTTGGAATGTTTTCATTATATCGTGTAAGGTATCATTTGAAAGGACTTTTTATGCCCGACTACGTCAAAGCCAAAAAGAAGGGTTATGAAGAGGAGGGGGTTAAATTTATGGCACTAAAACGTATTTATTAAAAAATAAACTTTAAAAAAAAGTAAAAACCGAATTCAAAGAAAAACTAAAAGGAGTGAAATAATTACCATAACTAGCTGTGCCCGCGACTCCGTCCGCGTGGAAGTCGGAAAACAACATTGTGTCGCAGCAACTAAATAATCCATTTATTATAATAATAGACAAAGGTGTCCCACTAAGACACTTATATCTTTTGAACCATATAAAATTTTTTAATAAAAAAATATTCATAAAACCGTAATACTAAAAACGTGTTGCTTATTTCTATACATTTCCTTGCTAAAATGGATTATAATTGAATATTGATACTTTTATTGAAGATGTAACAAAACCATATCGCGAAACAAAAATAGCTACAACGCCGTCTTGTTACAATCTGCGAACTAAATTATGATTTCATTCGAGGTGTGGTAGGTATAGAAAATAACTTTAAATATTTAAAAAAAAAAAAACTTATAGAAGACTTCATTTAATTTTAATAAGTTATAGGTAGGTAGGTACTGCTTTCAAAAAGTCTGATCTGGAAATCGAACCAACACAAACGCGAAAAAACATCATCTATATTTTTATTTCACCAATCGATACCTATGATCGCTCCAATAAACATAGTGCCTGAAATTGATGGAAGACCATAAAAACTAACATTAAGTACCTACCTAACTTAGGTACATTTCAATTCAAACACTTATTTGTTGTTACTTCTTATTTCTTGCACTTCCTTCAATTTAAGACAGTGTGTTTGTTGGAGAGATTTGATCCTTATTATTGACCTTATAGATATCTATCAACAGGGGCCATAATATAATACCGGATGATACATAAAGCTTTGTCAGTTCGATTCCCGGTTCAGGCAAAAAAATCAGTAAAAGGTAATTTCTTACTTTAAAAAAAGTGAAATGAAGTTTCCTTTGAGTGAAATTTGCTATTTTTAATATTTAAAGTACTTTCCCTCCATGGCCACGTCTTTGGAACATTACCTAAAGCTTAAAAAAACTCAATTAAATAAACTTAATAAAACGACGGCGACAGGCTTTGAATAGTTCTGACAATAATGAACAAAATAAAATAAAATGTAGAAAAACATTCCAAAAAGTGCATTGAGTAGATAGAATGATTACGAAATACTAAATTTCAACGAAAGCACTGGGTGAGCACTTTCCTTGCAAATAATCATGGCCACCGATTTCAATTTGAATTTGGACCTTATTTTCGGCATCAGCATTCCCAAAAAGTATGAACATTCAATGAACAAAAATCCTACTATTAGTCCACATCATGAATTAATTTTATTGTGAACAACAATAAGAAATTGACCTAATAAATTCTAAATAACAATATCTTCGTTTTTTTTTTGTAAAAGCTTAGTTTCTTCTTCATAAGGATAGCATTTCATTAGACCTTTCGTAGACTGAGAATAGGTACCAATTCAACAATGAATATTAGGTAATTTGTGGATTTATTCGTAGTAAAATATTTCCTCGCAACATTATTTGATACACGTAACGCCATCTATTGAAAATAAACTAATACATGCTAAGTTCTTCTAGAAAACTTAAAATTCGCATAACTTTTGATTTCGTGAACCGATTGCGATGAAACAAAAAACATATGTTACTTGGAGATAAGCACAATATATGTTTATAAAAGTCAACAGCATTGGGTCAGTTGTTTTTACGTGATGCTTGAACAAACAAACAGATAAACAGACAAACAGACAAACCAACAAACAGAAGAAACAAAATACAAAAATGTTTAAAATGGGTTCTTTTGGTTATTTTTAACACCCCAACCATGTTTTTTCAAAATATTTGCTATTTACAGATACGCGAAGTCTACAGATTTGATAAATGTATAGAAGATATTGATTATTTGCATATCTTTTGAATGCGTGAACCGATTGCGATGAAACAAAAAAAATATGTTACTTGGAGATAAGCACAATATATGTTTATAAAAGTCAACAGCATTGGGTCAGCTCTTTTTACGTGATGCTTGCATAAACATGCAAACATATGTTTAATATTTACTTCCCTAGATGGCGTTGGCGTCGAATTAGATCGCGCTATGGTTTCGTTACCGCGCGATTTATAAGTTCTAGACAAAAAATTCCTAGTTACTTCTAAACCACGATTTTATTATATGTATAGAATAGATATAAATTAACAGTTTCAGAAGTCGGTGCAACTCTACACTGAAACAAATACAAGCCACCGACTTCTGAAACTGTAAATTTATGTTATGGTAATTATTTTACTCCTTTTAGTTTTTCTTTGAAGTCGGTTTTTCTCACGATGTTTTCCTTCACCGTTAATGCAAGTGATAATCAAATTAAAGTCAGCACGTGAACTCGAAAATTCAAAGGTGTGGGCCGGTATCGAGCTCAGACACTCCTTTGTTAGGGTTCCGGACCCAAAGGCTAAAACGGGACTCTATTACTAAGACTGCGCTGTCCGTCAGTCCGTCTGTCACCAGGCTGTATCTCATGAACCGTAATAGTTAGACAGTTGAAATTTTCACAGATGATGTATTTTTATTGCCGCTATAACAACAAATACTAAAAAACAGAATGAAATAAATGTTCAAGGGGGCTCCCATACAACAGACATGATTTTTTTGCCGTTTTGTAAATAAATAATGGTACGGAACCCTTCGTGCGCAAGTGCGACTCGCACTTGGCCGGTTTTTTATTTTATTTTTACCGTGTGTATTCCTCATAGATTATCTTCTTCCGGGGAAGGCGAAGATTCATAGCGGACTCTTACCGGCTAAAAACCCACGGTGTTCCTTCTCCTGACCTTTGTTTGGAGTCGCGGGATTCGCAGAGCTCAGACACTTCTGCATGGAAGGCAAGCGTTTAACCGCTAGGCTATCACTGCTTCATAGATCTAGAAGCATCAAAATTGTTTCTTACTACATTACAAAGAGGTTACACCTCAAACTACTCCTATTCGCTCATTCCAGGTTGAAAATTTCCAATTTCCCTGACATTATGCTCGCATTTTGCTCTCAAAACTTAATTTCCTCGCCGCCATCACGAAATGTTTCGATTATTGCGCAGTTTTAAATTGAAACTGTCGTACAATAGAAATAGTGTTACCTCGTAGTGTGGCGGGCCACGAAACAAGAGGGCTCTTGGGGACATCTTACATTGATATATTAGAAATTCTTTTTAGTTGTTGTAGGGGAAAATATCTTGGAATTGTATAAAACAAAGTAAACAGCATGGTCCATAGCTATACAAAATAATCAATGTTGATTAACAAAATGTATGAAATAACAGTTTTTTTTTTCGCGAATTCAGAGTTTTTCCTTGTTGTGGTTCCGTGTGGCGCCGGAAGTAAAGAATAACACTACCCCATCTCTTCCCACGGGTGTCATAAAAAGCGACTAAGGGATTCACTAGAGGATGGGCAGCAGCGTTCTCTGAGTACTTTAACAACCATGCTGCGATCGCCAACCCGCCTACCAAGCGTGGCCATTATGGCAAATCCCCCCAACATAGCTTGGGGGAGGCCTATGTCCAGCAGTGGACTTCTTTGAGCTGAATGATGATGATGATGATGATGATGATGATGAAAAGTTGTTCAGAATGATGAGCAGAGTTCATGGTTTTTGGATGTAAAGTGATTATTAACCAGTCATGCTGTATATTCATAAGATACATTTTTGATACGTTAATTTAGTAATTTTAAATACCAATAAGAAAAAGTGTTTTGTTATGTCTACACCAGTGCGCTTTCATGTTCATCTTGCGCTTTCAACTTTCAATTCCTCTTGCGTCAAGCGCATGCAATATTGATTGCCATAAGAAGCATGCAGCTTATCGTCTACACCGGTGCGCCTCAGTCAGTCCTCAGTCAACATACAATAGACGGATTGGCGTGCGCTAGGGGCATGCGCTTTTGTCGAACTGGTATTAAGACATGCGCTATGGCGCTTCACGCATGCTTCAGACGAAGACGCAAGATGAACATAAAAGCGCACTGGTGTAGACATAGCTTATGCTTTATTCGGGTTTATACTATACGTCTAATATGTTCAGCGGCCAACATTTCGGTTGCTAAACGGTTCAGTATTCGGTATTTATCGGTTTTTGGACTTGACTTGCCAATAGTCAAATATCATATCAATGTCAACATCATCATGATTTGGTATAAACCCTAGACTTGCGGCCGTGTACTATATCGTAACCGTACCGGTAAATAGCTAGTATGGAGACTGTGATGGAGACCCAGATAATTAAAAAAGAATAAAGTTTTTGATTGTTTTGGGTTCCGTACTTATTATACAATAAAGGTTGTCTGAATTCATATACAACTTTTTAGAAGCAAATACCGCATTCCATTTATCTTGTAAGTCATAACTTTTAAATGTTGTGTCAACTGAAATAGCTTTTGTTCAGAACAAACTCTCAAAAGATAAATAGCCTTTACTAAATAAATATGAAAACAACAGTTTGACTTATAAAACATTTTTCTGTTTGTTAACAATATTATTTTTATCAAGAATTTAGATATAAGTCATACGCTTTTTAAATATTTAACCAAGGGACCTGTTTTTTTGGGATTTAGCCAAAAAGTTTTCTCATAAATAATAACGTATGTGCTTGTCACTTGACAGAACATATTAATTTAAATGCAGATGTTTTTTATAACTATTTATTTTTATATTTACGAAGGCAACCCACACGATACATTTTTCATCAAATTAAATAAAAGAAAGTAATAAAGTTTATCTAAATGTTATTTGTACATGTTTCTGCATATTTTTGGTTAATAAAGAAATTATCTTTTGTTAAAAAAGTGGTAGAATGAGTTTTTTTTGAATAAAATTAAATATTTATGATGAAACAAAATGAGAAATAGTACGGCCTCATTCGAGATATGTATAATATCTAATGTTTTTACGACTCCTGGAATTCAAATAAAAATACCAACTTTATTTCGTGTTAGGATTATTGATAACAGAATCTGGAGTATCTCAATTTCGTTCATATTTCTTTAGACACGAAAAATATTAGATTCAGAATATACTCGCAGAAATGTTAGTTAATTGCTAGCTCATACAGAAACATTGTTACTTTTCCAGCAGTTATATTTTTTTCTCGAGATACATAAATACTTGTTTTTTTTATTCCTTATTATTTTCCTTTTACTTACCGTAAGGTGAGCCCTAGCATTTTTCTACAAAACTTTACCAAAAAAAGAAAAAAAAAAGCCATGTCTGATTATAACTATTTTACGCTTCTTGATGTTGTTTACATTTTTCGATAGTTGTCTCCACTACAATTTACGAAATTATTTATTCATTTATTTACTTTTATTTATTTACATTTTATTGTACATAATACACCGGTAAACAACAATAAATACAAACATTTACACAAAATATGTACAATGGGCGGTTTTATCGCACAAGGCGATCTCTTCCAGACAACCTTAGGATGAACTGGAAGAACGGAAAGAGATAACGGGCAGTTCTGGTGTACAAGTACGTATCGTACAAAAAATTACTTAAATATAATATCATAAAATACATACCAATAATTACACAATATAATATATAAAAAGTTACATACATCTTTAAAACAAACTAATAAATAAATATTTTATAAATAAAAAAGAAGAAGAGTTTAGAGCAATAATCAAGAAATAGCAAATTAAAGTGACAAGTAATGTTCCTTTAAAAACTGGCAGTGATTGCGCACGTCGCACATTAAGTGGTAATGCATTCCACAATCGAGCAGCTTGAACAGTAAAGGACTTGTCTAAATAGGAAAAAGAATGTTGTTTTATTTTTAATTTAAGATTTTCTGATGATCTCAAGAACCTAGAATGTGTGTCACAGAGGAACTCAAAGCATTTCGAAGAAATTACCGTTATCTTAGGATCATCTTACGTTGAACAGAGCATAGTAACAAAAAAAATCTCAAGTATTTCTGTTACATTTATATTTATTACAAATAAATCAGTTTTGCTTTTTAAAGCTCTCGTAGAAAACCAGGCTTCAGAAGTTTTAAAACAAAACGCTTATTTCAAAGACATTGTGATTTAAAAACTATAAAACGTTAGGATCCAAGTAGTACGATACATATTTTCTAGTCGACGCGACAAAGTAAAACTTTTCATATAAAGCCGCTGGTTTTATGGCCCCACTGTGGGCAGTCGTACTTTTATTACTTGCTATTTTTCAAGCTATTGTGATGATGTGTGCTCGTGAGCTGCTTATTGAACAGCCATTTGGCCGACTTCTAAAGGAAATATTTTGTGTTTACAACATTTTGATGTCCTGTTTGGTCATCTGCAGAAATTAAAAAAAGAAAGAGAAGAAAGACCCGCTTCAAGCGACTTTGAACTCTAATTATAAGCCAAATTAGAATTCAAAGTCGCTTGAAGCGGGTGTCGTCCTGGGACGACGCGACGGCGGGGCGTTACCGGTTAAGTATCGCTACCAAAATATACCGTTTAGCATTTTCAGACTCTACTTTTCAGTACCGAAATTATGTATATTTAAATCTACATAAAATAAAAAGAAAAGTCCTGACTGACTCATCAACGCCCAGCCCAAACTCTTAGACCTAGAAAGCTGAAATTTTGCACAGAGGTTCCCTTTATAATGTAGACAAGGAATAAGTAAAGATTTCGAAATTCGACCCCTAAGAGATTTAAATAGGGGATGAAAGTTTGTATGGAAAATCGTCACTTAACGGGTTCCAAATTTCACGAAGCGAAGTTGGAGCAAAAGCTAAGTATTAACACTCTGTTTCACGCGCCTCTAATAATTACACGATTTCACGCGCGGGGCACCCCCGTGCCCCAAAGTAATTGATGAATTTTTAGATAACGGGGTAGAAATAAATAATAAATATATTTTTTACGTAATCAGTCTTTATTGAGATCTATAACAAAAACAAAAAATATGGCTCTTCTTAATTAAAATAAAAAAATAAAAATCTTTTTTCGTCATCCTACAAAACTTTGAAAAATGAACTTGGGAACTTTAAATTTAAGATCTTAGTCATCAATATGTGACCTATCAAGATCGTTTATACTTTGCGTGTTAAATCTGATAATGGAGCATCATCTTCATCTGAAACCGACGATGTGGACAGACTATTTGTGAGAAAGACTGCTGAGTTTGATGTAACCTGGACCTCCTCATCATTTTTCTCTTCCAACTGTGGGTCTTCTATGCAGTGGTCCTCCTCATCCTCACTACTCAACAGGTCTGCTATATCACCCTTCTCTTTCTCGTCGGATTCCTGGAGTCAGTTAATTATCTGACACCTACTCTTTGTTAGCCATTTCGATCGATAAGTACCTAAAATGAGCAGAATACAAATGTAATCACAACAATAATAGAAGTAAATAATGTTTATATACATTTCTAAATAATATTATTTAAATAAATACATAAGTATTGAAGAAAATAAGTAAAACTAGTTACCTCGGTCAAACGTCAAATAACCACGTAATTACACGCATGGGGCACAGGCGTGCCCCAGGAGCACTAAAGCGTTAACAAAAAGATTTTCCGTGCGCCGACGCAGCCGACGCGACACTGACGTACTCTCAAGGGTACTAGCAGCAGCTATTAAACGCGGCGAGATTCTAAGTCAATTTTTTAAGTTATAATACGCAAAAATCTATGGCTGGGGCACGCCTGTGCCCCGCGCGTTTAACGGAGTGTTAACAAAAAATAATCAATGTATAAAAGTTATGTTTTTACGGTTTTGCCCCGTGTCTAAAACTATGTATACCCAAATCTTATACCTACCCGATTTTGGCCCTTAACAATGGCAGAAATGAAACTCATCAAGATCTTCGGGTTCCCAACCCGTACCACCTTCATAAGCCCAGGGGGCTTACCATGACCTCTTACGAAAACGTTCAAATGCCAGCCAGTCAACTTCCGTTCAAGAGCAGGCCTGCTTCTGAATCGCTAAAAATCGTACCATGACAGTACTAAAGGTGAACGACTATTGAACCAAGTTGGACGGTAATGCTTGTTCACGGTACGAAAAGTCTATACAAAAAAAAAGTTGAACGGATTTCGTAAACGTCAACGTAGCGGGCCTGGGGCTGCAGTCTCGACATGAGATAGCGATCGGTAAGCTTCCGAAAAACGGTATTTTCTGAATTGAGAAAAGTAGCAAATCTCAACTGATTATTCTCAAATATTTAAGTATGCCCTTAAGTTTTTTACGTTTCACTAGTCAGAATCAAATTTCGTCAAACCGCCATCAACTGATCATTTACCTAAGTACCATTTAAGTATTTCCAGCCAAAGCTGTCACGTTCCGATATACATACAAAAACCGGTACTTTTCGAAAATTCATAATATTGCATAATATTATTATTATAAATTTGATACAGATTTAAACAGTTAGTTATTGTTACAGTACGTCATTAAAGTTTAACATATTCCAGTGGTTAAAGTTTCTAATGCATATTATGCCATTTTTTTTAAATATTTATCTTATTTTTTGAAGTATGACACGGATCGTGAAAGTGAAACTGTCAAACTGTGAAAATAAACCTTAGAATAAGTACTAAAGCATAGAAGCCGCCTCAGTACTTGAAAAACGTACAGGGGCATCTGTCAAATAAGAGCAATTTCGAGATTTTGAGCCAAAGCCTAGCTACCAAATTAAATTGCCCGCCACTAGTACCCCCTGTCAGACGGCAACGACATTTTAAATTTTGTCGTATAATACTTGTGTCAGTGGCGCGGTGATTTGAAAAAATATTTTAGTCTAGAATTTATATTTAATTAATTGTGTTTTGTATATGTGCACATTGTTCTTATAAATAAGAGTGTGCGCTACGTCCTGAATAGTAAAAAAATGTAAATCTCGCAAGGGATGTACAAAAAATCAAAGTGAAAATATCAGTTTCCACAAGTACGTAGTATTTTCATGTTTATTCATAGATTTTCCTTTAAATATATTTCATTAAACATTAAATAAGTAAAAGTAAGACATTACCTTTTAGAAGAAGTAAAATAAATAAGTATAAACTATCTAAATCTTATCTATTTATCAATATGAATATTCGCCAAAGAAATTATTAAAGGGGTGCGAAAATTGTATCGATAAATCTATCGACAACGTGATTTTTGTGTTAGGTTTAATTAATTAGGTACCTATTTATACTTTTTTTTTTCATTTAAGTTTCCCTGTGACGAATATTTTCGAAATAAATTGATTGCCGTGGTAGCTCACGAAATTGGTTGGGTTCCAAGAAAGCACCACAGAATTTGCTCCAGCCATTTCACTTTATCTTCTTTTACTCGTTCTGGCAAATGGCGGAGACTGAAGGAGGACTCTATACCAACATTATAACTTCAATCTAAATTTAAAAGCCTAAGTTCTTATTGAATTGCATGTCTACAGGAAATAAAAGAATTCGAGTAATTTCTTTAAAAAAATTGGGACAGATTAACCCCGCACTGGATTTAGCTTGATTGAAAATAAAAAAATAAAAATCTTTTTTTTCTTGCAACATTACGTTCGACATCTTCTTTCGGCCATTCATACAATAGACTATTTCAGATAATATTTCATTGTCTTGTTTATCTTTCAAATAAATGCTGTTAATACAGTCGTAATCTTCAAGCCTGATAGATTAGGAGAACAGTGAATCTAAACAAAATTAACGTAGGTATTAAATAAACGATGATTAACTTACTTCTCAATCAGTTTGCATTTGGTGCCACTAAATTTTACACCTCTTTACCGTAATTATCTTTAAAATCTTGTATTTTTAGGGATGCCGTTTTTATAGATAGTGTTTCAAGAGGAAGGTTTTAAGCTATTAAACGTACACGTGCGAAGCCGGGGCGGGTCGCTAGTTATATATAAAACAATCATTATTTTGTTTAAAATTTCCAGCGCCTCGAAATAGACAACTTACCTGAGACCACGTGGCGCCGTTCTAGTGACAGAAAAAAACGTGCATGTCCAAGTACATTACAAGGAATACTCAATAATAATGTATTTAACTTTTGTGAAGCTTTTAGTAATTGCAAATTAAATAATAGATATTTATACTTAAACGATGACTTTATTTATTGATAGCGATAATAACAGGACCAGTCGAAATGATGATGCTCGGGAGAGGCCTACGTCCAGCAGTGGGCATCTTTCGGCTGAATAATAATGATATTATGACTTTACTTTTGTCATTATAACTTTCTAAGAAGTAAGTATTTAAATGTACTATGGCAATATCCGGCATGGCTGTTATTTGGTTAACACAATCATAGTCACCTTCTTTCGGTCTTACAATACCACTTCAGATATTTCGTAATATACCTACATTATACGATGACTTTATTTTATCGATAGGTATAGTCTAATAGTGTGAATACCCTCATCCCTAGTCTCTGTACAAAAGGTTACAAAATTAATTTTTACGGCCTGTCAAAAGTTTATCTTTCCCGCTCTGACAACAGCGAGTCCGCCATAAGAGTAAATAGCATGACTATATTTTGATTCGTTTATGCTAAGTAGCGCTCCTTCTATGCTTTAGTACTTATTCTAAGAAATAAACATAACCTTTCATTTACATAAATTACATTTCTATTCTATATATATATTTGAGTGTAGATAAAGTACATATTTAAATAATGGATAAAAAAAGAGATCGCCGAACTATACTCTCGAGGAGAAAGAAAATGTTCTTTCAATAATAGCAAAGTAAGTACAATTAATCTATTATGTTCCGCTATTAATCAACAGCACAAAGGCCTCAGTCCCCGGCCGCTCTGCTAGCCCTGGTCAAGGCCTCCCACAAGATGGACCGATGACCTGGTGAAGGTCGTGGGAATCCGCTGGATGCGAGAAGCACAGGACCGGTCGATGTGGCGATGCTTGGGGGAGGCCTATGTCCAGCAGTGGACGTCTTTCGGCTGAATGATGATGATGATCATAATTATTTTTCACGAATGTAGTTATGTACTTATCTAGATGCGTGTTATTATGTTTGCTCCAGATATCAAAGTATTATAGAATGGAAACGGACAGAGGCATACTACATTAAAAAAAACAAGAAGCCTGGAAGGCTTTCTCTATAGAATATAACAGCCTCTGCACGTCAAGCCCTAGAGACGAAACTATGTTGAAACATTTTTATAATAACATCAAACAACAAACAAACAATGTGTAATAATGTGAATAATATTTACTACAACTTTTATTTTCCAGGAGTAAAAAATTAAGAAATTCCCGAAAAGTCAGTACCAGAGTCTAACCCAGAACCTAAAATAAAACCAATACGAGTGCCTCAACGAAAAAATAAATAGATAACATATCACTCATTAAGTATTCAGCAGAAGCTTTGAAGAAAATTTATTTTAAGAAAAAAATTGAATTAACATACTACCAGAAAGAAATGAGATGCAAAAATTTTGATTCGAACAGAAGAAGCATGAATTGGAGATACGAATTTTAAAAAAGCAGTTGGAAGTGGCATAAAAGGATTTGATGTAGACACCTTCAACATCAAAAGGATTTGATGTAGAAGGTACATTGCCTACGACATCAATTCCTTTTCAGCCTTTTCCAACTACTTTTTTATGCCAGCCTTTTCCATGCTTCTTCTGTTCGAATTCTTGTCCAAACGTTAGAATACGTCCAGAGTCTAGTACAAAATTCACGATAAAAGTGTAATTTATTTTATATTACCTCAATTATTACGAATAGCCGTGTTTTTTAAATGTAACCGATTGCTAAATAAAACTGTACCTGTTTATTTTAAGTTACAATAATTATTATGAATTTCTGTGATTTCTACTAAAATATAAGTGTAAATTAGGAGTAATGTCATTAAGCGCCTTTGCACTAGCTGTTATAAGATTGTTTCCTATTTAATGTTATGAAAATGTACCACAGTTTAAATAATAAATAATAATAAATTTACATTCCGTTTATTCATTCAACAAAATATTTCTATCTAAAGCCAAAAAAACATTTAAAAATATAAAAAGTAGTAGGTAGTCCACCAGCATCGGGAACAACCGTGATATCAACAATCATTAAAATACAATACCACTCTTTTCCATTGAGTTATATGTACTTACGTACGTACGTAGTACATATTAACTCAATGCTCTTTTCACGTAAATACCTAATTGATTACAGTTTGAGTAGCCGAATACGGTCGCTCAACTTTCAACTGCTTATCTTTACGTTGAGAATGCTTTGAGCATTGTCAAACGCGATTTTTTTAGTTGTGAAACGCAAATAACGATCCTAAGTACGCGATAAGCACGGTATTTGTCAAAATTGAGTAAAATACTCAAATTTTGATTACAGTTTAAGAAAACTTAATTCAGAAACAAAAAAATGTTTAAGTAATACTTAAGTAGAGTTTGAGACGTTCTCAACGTCAAATTCTCAATTCAGAAACCGGAGGATAGTGCAGTATTCTTAAAGGGAAATGATGCCTGTAGTAAAATCTCCCAAAATTTTAAGGAAGATTGGTAAAGATGATTTTATCCTAATAAATATTTAAAAATATAAAAATATAAATAAATTACATAAAACTATAATTGCAACCATTGACTTAGAATAAGTATGGACAACGAGTGTAGTACAAAATTCACGATAAAAGTGTCCTGAATTGACATAATATAAACATAGAAATACCAACAAGCTCATTTACGACGGACGAAATCCTATGTCGTTATCATAATGCCTAATTTAGCTTGCAACAATTTTTACCATACGAAAACATGACAGCACTGCACAATTTTTCAAATTTCGAAACTTCATCTAATGAAACGAAAATTTGGAGAACATAGGAGTAATAGAGCAACCTTAATTTTTAAAAGATTTTATTATTAGTTATATTTATTGTGATTGCTAAATATTTAATCCAACTGAAAGAGCATAGAACATTTCTTGCAAAATTACAATATCGGCATTTTCAAAAACGCGATTTCGCTTCCTTTGCTGAAGTATCACCATCAGCATCATCATCATCTTCATCTAATTGATCTCGAGGAAAACTGAAATTAAATCAGAGGCATTTTTTTTTTGAAAGAAACAATCTTTTGTCATGTGTATTTAAAAGAGTTCATGATAACTAAACAAACGAGCCCAAACGTCACGTGTCCACTATTTGCCATTAGGAAGTTCCAGAGGCCGTTTTCCGGCTCTACCATCGGACCTACGTCATTATTTATGTGATAAATAATGAGCTGATATAATGAGAGAAAAATACATGAGCTGAAACTCGACGAGCCTACCATTTGTTCCTGTGCTTGCCTAATCTTTGGCTCCATCATCAAATTAGTTCAATGACATTTTAATGATCTAATATGCACATACCTACCTGCAAAATTTCAGCTCGATCGGAAACTTGGTAGTGACCGAAAAACCAATACAATATTGAAACGGAAGGACAACATACCTACATATTTTCGTACATAATATGTTTGCATACAATGCAAGTTTAAAAATAACTTGTTTAAATGAATAGAACAAAACAAATTGCAATTGGTCCAAAATCGCAATACAAAAAAACATCGCGTAAAAATAACGACTCTTTGGAATCTTTGTTCTAAATTCTGTCAAATATGTCAAGTTTCTTATGGTAATCCAACCAAATGAAGTTGACATAATTGGTCAAACAAAGGAAGGAAAATAAGATACTTTTGTAAAACCGTACAACGTCGATGTCGGAATACCAATGCCGAGCATGGCGGGCAATCATTCGAATGCCCGTCATCCCCGCCATTTCACTTGCTTATGATTGGTCGACGATAACTGTCAAAGTCTCGGCCAATCACATGAAGTCAATACAACTACTCTTGATCACACAAGTTCATAGAAATGATAGCAATTAGTCAATAAACATAAGTAATTACAGGCATAATTTAAATATTTATAACAGCTCGGCCATCTGACTTCCAACGAGTCCCTCGTTGTTATGTTTTACAAAATAAATAATATACATAGAAACATTATTTCATATTTCATCATTGTCGGAAAATGTGACTTATTGAACATAAATTATCTCATTAGTCAATAATTAATCATTTTGATTTTAATTCATCATAGTAGCACATTTTAGTATCTGATATCCCTAACTCAAACTATTATGCTATCAGATTAACTATAAGTCATTAATTCATTATAGTCGAACATTTTTTTTTTTTTTTAATTAACAATGCTCAAAAACCATCACTCAACAATAGATTTACTCCTAAATCTATTCATTAATCCATGACCTTGATTAGCAAAATGCATGACCTTTAAGGGTGTCGGTTACCTGACACTCCTAACTTAATCTATATCTTATATCGGCAGTATATGTATTGGTCCATGACCTTGACCAGTAGATATACTGATGCACCAATTTCTAAAATGAGAGGCATCCGTTACCTGATGCTCCTCACCAACTCGTTAGTACGTGACCCTAACCAACGAATCGGTATTTACTAGTCCATGACGTTGACCAGCAAATATTTCAGCCATTGGTACATGGAATAATTTAGATGATACATGACATTAATCATCGAGACTTAAAAGTACATTAGTAATTACTTCTTACAATGACATCTATTTACAACTCTTCACATTCAGATTCACAATCATTACGCTCGGATTCACAATCGGTTGACAACGAATCGGTATTTACTAGTCCATGACGTTGACCAGTAAATATTTCAGCCATTGGTACATAGAATAATTTAGAAGATACATGACATTAATCATCGAGACTTAAAAGTACATTAGTAATTACTTTTTTACAATGACATCTATTTACAACTCTTCACATTCAGATTCACAATCATTACGCTCGGATTCACAATCGGTTGATACGGGTTCGTTAAAACAGATCCATGGGAATATTTTATCGATAGCTACCACAGCCTCGTACCTCTTACTAGTCTTTGTAAGGGGTGTGTCCTCGACAACGAACCTATCGTTGGGGAGTACCTTTTTAATTCTGTAAGGGCCTTTACATTTAGGTTCGAGCTTCTTAGATTGCCCCTCTATTCCTGTCACCGCTCTTACTACTCTAACCAAATCACCTTCTTTGAAACGCATTCCCATTTTCCTGTACCTATCATACCGTTCCTTGTCTTTGTCCTGTTGTATCCTAATAAGCTCACCAGCCGTAGCCCTAACATCGTCCAGACTCTCCCCGACCTCAGACGTAACTTCGTTCAAAACGTCATTTAACAAACCTTCAGATGGGTTAGTTAGATTTCGCCCGAAAAGAAGCTCCGCTGGAGTCCTTTTGGTGGTGGCGTGTACAGTAGTGTTGATACCCAACTGTATGTCCGGTAAGTGTTCATCCCATAAACCATTTGGTTTGTCATGGTTCATTGCCCCGAGCGCTGCCAAAATGGTGCGGTTGTACCGTTCCACTTGGCCATTCGCTCGGGGTGTGGCGACAGCATTGAGCACGTGCTTTATACCACATGATTGGATAAATGTTTTAAACTGCCTACTGGTGAAACTGGTCCCTTGGTCTGTAATCAAACGGGTTGGCACGCCGAAATAACTAAAATGCTCTCTGAATACCCTAATGCTCGTGGCCGATTTGGTATTCCGCACAGCGGTGATGTCAACAAATTTAGTAAACGCGTCTATAATAACAAGGATGAATGTATTGCCACGCTTAGTGCGGATAAAAGGACCGAGATGATCCGCATGTATGGTATGGAATGGTATGATAGCTTTAGGGATGGGGTGTAGTTCACCAGGCTTGACACCACTTGGCAGCTTGTGATGTGCACACTGAAGGCAAGCAGAGACATACTTTTTTACAAACCGTCTCATCTTTGGAAACCAATAAGTAGCTTGTAAGCGCGCCAAAGTTTTGTCAAACCCGAAGTGTCCCACATCATCATGATTGGCTTTCAGTAGTTGCCATCTGGTGCCACTTGGAACAACCCAACGGATAGTATTTTCGTCAATTATACGATATACCCGCCCATTTACAAGCTTGTAATTTTTGAATATATCAACGGCATCTTTACATTTGGAATCGCCTAGAATATTCGCAATATTTTTAATGTCTTCGTCTGTCTGTTGCACTGTCGCAAGCCAATCGTCAGTGCCTATTGAAAGCACATCTAACACGTGATTATTTTCTGGAATACCGTCTATAGCACCCCTGCTAAGGGCATCTACGTGTGCCATTTTGTCACCAGGGCGGTATTCTATTGAGCAGTCGTATTCTAAAAACTGCAGCCACCACCGAGCAATTCGTGGGACTAAGTCACGTTTACTTAAAGTGGTACGCAAAGCGTTGCAGTCTGTAACTATACTGAATCTAATACCAAGTAAGTAATGCCTGAACCTATTCAATGAGGCAATAATAGCAAGGGTCTCTAACTCGAAAGAGTGTAGTTTTTGCTCATCTGGACTGGTTTGCCTGCTATAATAAGCAATAGGTTTGAACACCCCAGACTTGTCCTGTTGCATTAAAATGCCGGCTACCCCGTACTTGCTAGCGTCGGTATGGAGTTGGGTTAGTGCACTAGGTTCATAAAGTCCCAGGACCGGTCTTTGTACTAAAATCCGTTTTAATTTCTCAAACGATTCCAGCTCTTCAATACCCCAACTCCAAGAAGAGTCCTTCTTTAACAGACCTGTCAGAGGACGTGCTTTTAAAGCGAATCCCGCGACAAACCTCCTGAAAAAGCTAGCAAGGCCTAAAAACCTCCTAACTTCGTGAACATTAGTTGGCGTAGGGAATTTGGAAATGGCGTCTGTTTTGAGCGACCCTGGTTTAACACCTTCTGAACTGACTTCGTACCCCAGGTAGTCTATTTTGTCATAAAAGAAATTACATTTACTCATTTTAAGCGTTAGACCACTTTTTGCCAGCAACCGCAGCACCTCCTCCAGACGTACCATCCCTTCATCGAATGACTTTGCAGGAATCAGGATATCATCCATGTAGACTAACACATACGATGAAGCAGGTGAATTGTGAATGATCTTATTCATTGTACGCTGGAAGACTGATGGCGCGTTTACTAACCCAAAGGGCATCCTATTGTACTCGTATTGACCCTGAGGGGTCACAAACGCAGTCTTCTCTCGAGAACCTTCAGCTATGGGAATCTGATAGTACCCAGACGCTAAGTCGAGGGTAACAAATAGTGAACTACCTGATAATAAGTCTAACTGATCCTCGATACGAGGGAGAGGGTAATGCTCTTTCTTTGTTTTACTATTTAGAGCACGATAGTCTACGCATAACCTCTTCTCCCCAGATTTTTTGTTAACCAATACTATAGGGCTCGCGTACGGACTGTTAGACTCCCTTATAATGCCGCTTTCTAACATTTCCTTGATCATATCTTGAACTAGTTGGCGCTCGGTAAAGGACAACCGATATGGACGGTAAACGACAGGATCGGGGTCATCCAGTTGAATCACCATTTCAGTTTCCGTTGTAAACCCAAGATCTTTTAAACTACTGGAAAAACAATATTTATATTTATCCAACAAAACCTTTAATGACTCTTTTTGATCCTTTGTTAAATTTTCTCCGTAGCTGATTGGTGACTCATCTATGGGTGACTGATCACTAAGATCTAATTTTTTAACTTGTAGGCTCTCAGCTAAGGTGTGGCTCCTAGTTATAAGGCTACCCTTCTCTATAACCAGATGGTTATCACTTATATTCTGAACGAGAATCCTACCCGCACCTTGTGTTAATTGATACTCGCCGGGCAACAAGTAATGCTCATGACCTTCAATATTACGCACGGTTCCATTCACGTAAATTTTCCCCGAAAAAGAATATCGTGACCTAACCGGGATCGCCCTTAATTCACCGCGTCCTATGCGCGTTTCCTCCATGCATAAGAGTGGACAAATCAAAACAGACTCTTCACTAACTCGCTGAAAAATGACATCCGATTCTGTCTTTACTATTTTGACCGAGGACCTTTCGGTGAATGTGTGGCCTAGTAGTACAGGGAAATTTATTAAGTACTCATCTACTACCAATATCTCCACGTGATTTTCTACTACACCCTGCACTTCGATAGTAACGTTAGTCTTGCCAAGGGGGTTATATGGCACGTTACCAATTCCTCTTAATAGTGGCACTTCTCCTACCTTCCAGTCGAGTCCTAAACGCTGAGCTTCACTGAGACGGACCAAAGTACCCTCGCTTCCCAAATCTACGAGACATTCGGAAAACAACCCATTTATTTTAATAGGCATTTTATACTTGGCACTTGAATCGCCTGTGTTTTCTATTTTCAATATTGCTTTTGGTTTATCGTTGGTACTTTGCTTTGTCCCAGGGCACTCAGTGTCTTTATGTCCTAACAAATTACATTTAGAGCATTGAATCTTCGGTTTTGTGCAACGAAAGAATGGGTGACCAGTTTCTTTACAATTGTAGCAGACCAGGCTGGATCCGGTAGTCTTCTGGGAACTGTGACCTACTTTATTACCGGTAAATGTGTTATTTTGTGATCGCCTATCTCTATCCTTAAACTTCTGTTGCTCATTTGTGGACCTATCTTGACCTACTTTTACAGTTTTCAAAAATTTAAGTAGCAATTCCGGTTCCGTAAATTCTGCTCCTTGTGCTCCCAACCTAACACCACGATCTTCTATACCTGCTATGACACAGTCAACTGCACGTTTTCCTGATATTTCGCAACGATTTAACAGATTCATTTTAGCATAGTAATATATCTCCAATGACTCCCCATAGCGTACCTTTTTATTAAGCATTTCCGTTAGTAAATCTGCATAATTATCCCTAGTTGGAAAAGATTCCCTCAGCTTTAACTTCCACTCTGGCCATGAAAATAGTAGTGAGGGTAGACCCTGATACCAGGTTTTTGCTACCCCTGTTAATTTCGGTAGGGCATAGTGGACTACTTGTTTATCGTTCCAACCATAGATCTGGACACATTCATCAACCTTATGAAGCCACGTATCAACCGTTTGTTCCTTACTTAATGGGTCAAAATCAGGAATTACATTATTTAAAACAGGAAACCTATCGCGATCGCTTGTGTTATTTATACCCTTAAGCGCATTAATAAAGTTTTCAAGAAACAGATTATTTGACTCATGCTCACGATATGTTTCCTCACGGGACGGTGTACGAAGGCAAGAAGCTCTCCTCCTGGGTGAATGCTTGGATTTCGTGTCCTGGAGCGCCCAGCACGACGACTTGCCTTTCTTGAATAGTGTGGCCGGGAAGGAGACCGACTAATCGTCAGTCGTGATAATTTTCTTTTCGACCGCCTGGACCGCGACGGACGGTTTCGGCTGCCACAATTTTCTTCAGGTGAACACGTATGCCCTCGACCCCGGCTGCGGCTTCGAGTTGTATCACGACATCTTAGCGGCGGCGTCTGCGCCTCGCGAGGGGTCCGTTTAGGTCTATCACATTCTCTTCGAGGACTAGACCTGCATTCATCCATGTTCTCGCGGTCTCAACACATGTAAAAGATAAAAAAAAAACAAAAGAAGCAAGCAAGTTAATAAACCGCGCTATACTAAACTTGTAAACAAGATTTTCATTGACCTTCGCATTCTTTATTATAAACCATCAAACATGTCCATCCCCAGGGAGTACCCTGGCAGGATTAACATGCATGACTAATCATATAAACCTCCGGA